>OV179153.1:10146065-20146065 GCA_921972225.1 Euplexia lucipara
TATAGAACGTATTCAAATAAGGATTTTGAATCGACAACATATAATTATGTAAAATATTGGGATTATTGCGTATTTAGATTTAAATAAAAACCGGCCAAGAGCGTGTCGGGCCACGCTCAGTGTAGGGTTCCGTAGTTTCCCGTCCGTCACAATAAGTGTTCAAAATGCTTGCGTATACGATTATACTACAAACTTAGTCTAGAAGTTATTTTGTACAACTTTTTGTCTTTTTGTACAAAAACAGTTTCTATCCAAGTTCAAAATAATTTTTCCTAGAAAGTCCTTTTAAAGTTCTACTTTTCAGATTTTTTTCATATTTTCTAAACTTATGGTTCAAAAGTAAGAGGGGGGCGGGGGGGGGGGGGGGGGGGGGGGGGGGGACACATTGTTTTTTACTTTTGCAGCGATTATTTCCGGAATTATTGACATTATCAAAAATGATTTTAATAAACCCCTATTAAAAAAAAAATCACTTCCTATTTTCCATATAGAGGGGCTACCCCAATAAAACATTTTTTTTCAATTTTTATTTTACCACTTTGTCGGCGTGATTGATACACATATTGGTACCAAATTTCAGCTTTCTAGTGCTAACGGTCACAGAGATTAAGCGACGACGGACGGACGGACGGACGGACAGACAGACATGGCGAAACTATGAGGTATTCCACGAAGCACACCCAAACAAAGCACACCCAGAAGAAGCACACCCAAAGTATTCCACTTAGCACACCCGTAGGTGGGCTTCAAATAAAAAAATAAAAGAATTAATTTCCTATTCCACGAAGCACACCTACGATTATCACTCGCATAGTGCGGAGACTAAGAAATAAAAATGTCGATAGAAGATAATATTTATTATTTAAAAGACTAACTTAAATTTCTAACATCATTTATTTTCATTATAATAATGTGACACAATATTTGTCATTTTTCTAATCTTACTATTTAAAATCATAGATTGTTTCATAATTATCTTTCCAAAAAAGATATTATTTTTTAACTATTTTTCTATTATTTTCCTTTTTTGTTCTCTTAATAAAATCACAGATTGTTTCGTAATTATACAATAAAAACTTGGACAAATATAAAAGACATTATGAATATCGTTTTCTATAGTTAACTATGTTAATGTTTTCTTTTAACTAATATTAAAAATACTCTTGTTTTATGTAAAATCACAGACTGTATCACACTCACTGAATCTCAAATCACAATATTACAGATTTTTAAATAATCTTGAAGAAATGGGCAAATTAGTTTCTCAACTTATCAATTAAATAAATTAATATTAGGTCTTTGATGTCTTTACCCCCCCTCCCCCGCCTCTTTTTGTCTTTAAATTGCCGTTCTGCAGTACTGGCCATTTCAAATCAAAATAATTTTTGTTTGGCTAAGAATTCTAATTTAAAAACATGGTTTTTTTTCCAAAAGTTGTCATTTGTTTATTGATTAGTGTTACATTTTCATCGCATTTCAATCTTTTTCGTCATCATGAATACGTTAAAAATTCGAGTAATTATGGAATATTAGTACCGTCGTCTCAGCAACGCGGCACAAGCGGCACGCAACATCAACGACGTTTACGGAGCTAACACTACAAACCCAACGCACCACCTTTTATTGGTTTGCTCGCTTCCGTTCTGGAAATTTCGACCTGAAAAATGAACCTCGCGGTCGTCCGAAGACTTTGGTCGACAACGACGAATTAAAGGCGATTGTGGAAGCTGATGATACACAATCTACGGCTGAATTAGCAGCAGTTTTCGACGTTAGCGTCAAACAATATTGGTCCATTTGCGTCAAATTGGCAAGGTAAAAAAGCTTGACAAATGGGTGCCCCACGAACTCAATGATCGCCAGCGCGAAGTACGCGTCGAGACGTGCCTTGCACTGCTTACTGCCTCAACAGACACACAAATGAAGGAATTTTGAACCGCATTGTTACCTGCGATGAAAAATGGATTCTGTTTGATAACCGCAAGCGCTCAGCGAGTTGGTTGGATCCTGGTTCAGCACCTAAACAATGCCCTAAACGAAAACTTACCCCTAGAAAAGTGATGGTCACTGTTTGGTGGTCTAGCGCCGGTGTGATTCATCACAGCTTCTTACCAAACGGGGTGAGCATTACTGCAGATGTGGACTGTGAAGAACTGAACACAATGATGGAGAAGCTGGCACATCTCCAACCAGCATTGGTCAATCGCTCGTCTCCACTGCTCCTGCACGACAACGCGCGACCTCATACTGCACAGCAGACGGTCTCCAAGTTGCAAGAACTGGGGTTGGAAGCTCTCCGTCATCCGCCCTACTCACAGACCTTGCGCCTACAGACTACTACTTTTTCCAGAATTTGGATAACTTCTTGGCGGGAAAAAAATTCAATATCCGAGAGGCAGTACAAAATGCCTTTGAAGAATTTGTTGCCTCCCGTCCAGCTGATTTTTTTAAGAAGGGCATCAATAAACTGCCTCTGCGTTGGCAAATATGCATTGATTGCATGGGTGATTACTTCGATTAATACAAATAAAAAATTCATGAAAAAAAATCGTTTAATTTTTTTCATACAAAACGGCAATTTCATAGGTAAAGACCTATTATTAGTAATGTGATCATTACTATAATGAAACTGAAAGAGGTTAGTAAGTTAGTCTTTTAAGTAATAAATATTTTCTTCTAGATAGACATTTTTATTTCTTAGTCTCCGCACTATGCGAGTGATAATCGTAGGTGTGCTTCGTGGAATAGGAAATTAATTATTTTAATTTTTTATTTGAAGCCCACCTACGGGTGTGCTAAGTGGAATACTTTGGGTGTGCTTCTTCTGGGTGTGCTTTGTTTGGGTGTGCTTCGTGGAATACCTCTTATAAAAAGGGTTAAGTTGACTACGGAACCCTAAAAATACGAAAAGTTGAATAGTGTCACCATGACAACGGATCAACATAATTATTTTGGTTGTCCAATTTATGCGTACGCCCTCGAGGCCGTCGGTGGTCGCGGAAGTATCTTCTGTTCCCGTGACCCCCGGCGCAGGTGTGAGAAGGAACAAGTTACACCAGGAAACGTTGTGTTGTGGAATAAGATGCACCGATTTTAGTTATTGAAGAGCCGAGTTTCATGGACCTTGAACGTCATCGGTTGGAACTATGACAAAACGAAAAGTTTCACTACCTACGAAAACAAATTAACTAATGAGTATACGAATTATCTAATGGGTACACGATATAAGTAATAAGTACATCAATTAACGAATGCGCGCATAAAACCTGGTGTACTTCGTTCGTTCCTGTGAAATCTCAGCTTATTACCAATTTGACGTCATTTTAATTTTAACAATTTTTGAGCCAATTTTCGGGTTTTTTTTGGATTTTTTGGATTGGTCAAGGAATCCATTTCCATCCAAAAAAACCCGACTTTCAACAAAAGCAAACGAAGTTCTATGAAACTCAAAATCCAGACCACAGTGCGACGTCGATGAAGAAAACAATCTCAGAAAAAAAAAATCAAGATTATTAAGATCGTATGCTTATTCTGCCTACCCCCATGGGATGAAGGCGTGAATTTGCGTATGTATGTTTGTGTAATTTACTTTGGCTATGTGATTTCTGGTTTTTAGTTATAAATTAAATTCACGACCATAAGTTAACCAGTAGCATTTGAGACTGAACCAAATAATCTTTTCCCTTTTAATTTTTTTCATCGTCGTTTCGATATTTTTTTAATAAATAGAACGAAAAAGCCCGATGCATCAATATTAAGTGTAAGATAAACTCCATGTGAGACAAGTTCAAGCATTCAGAGGTTAAGCGTTGACGTCAATGTCAATTGAGCACCACCGGTGATGGATGAAACTCTCAGGGGTTGAGTTCAACCCTTCGAATTACTTAATACCCTCAAGAAAGCACGCGTTTTTATTTTTTACTCGTATGTTCCTTAGGGATAGCAGAGTTTTCAAAGTTGCGATTAATTTATTTTAACATGTTTATATTTATTATTTGTTCAACAACATACTGGCTACACTGGCGGACAAAATTGATGGGCCTTTCATTAGGCACTGGGCAGCTAGGCATGTGCGTACTGGCGTACATGTCGCCAATTAATTTAAGCTTTTTATGTACTAACAATACGTTAAGATTTTACTACCACTATATGGATCAATGGTCTGAATTAAATAAATTATTATTATTATTTGTGAATATAAAATTGAAATACATCTCTTTTTGCCGTTGTAACTAATACACATATTGCGATCCCCGTAAACATGATTATTTAGGAAAAATAAAAAACAGAGTTTCTACTCTATTATACTAAGCAATAGATGTATATAGAAAGAACGTCCATACTGGTTTTATATAATAAAAACCTACATACTGGTTTTTATTCGAATGACTTCAAAAACGGCAAAGTTTCATACTAACTTTGCACCCACGTTTTAGGGGGTGGATTTTCAAAAACCCTTTGTTAGTGCTCCCTCACGTTATAAAACAAACCCCTGTGCAAAATTTCAAGTTTCTAACCCCTTTATATAGTTTAGACCCTGCGTTGATATGTTAGTCAGACAGTCAGCTTGTCCATTTAAATATATTATAGAAATACGAAGTGTTCATGCTTTCTTTGTGAATCTTAAAGATAATATTCTAGAAGTTCTGTTTAGCCTCCAGTAGTCCAAATAACCTCCAGTATTTTCTATCTTAAATTGCATTGCTTTTAATAGGAAAGTATATCTTTATAAATATAATACAAGGACTTTCTTCCTAACCATACATCTTAGTGTTTCTAATCAGGTCGCGGGTGAACCTGTGACTCTATTAGCTAGTTATCTAGTTACCTGTCACAACTCAATCTTCGCGTGTACACAATGTGATAATTGAGTTAACAGAATTAACCCTACGCGGCTGCAAGGTGACTTGAAGGAACAGGCTTATTATGTGCGACGAGGGATGATCCAACTATTCCTTCATTTGTCACCTGGCTTTATATATGAAAATCATGATTACGAAAATAGATCAGAGAAGACTCACATGTCTAGGTGTTATTTATCTGTACTATTATGTATGTATTTAGAAATGTATTAGTATGTTTATCAGTTGTTTAGTACCCATAACACAAGCTCTGCTAAGCTTGGGACTAAATTGTGATGTGTAAAAGTTATAGAATTTTATTTATTTATTTTAAATCTTTCTTAATAACACTCGTTTAGATGAATAATCAGAATTAATGTTCAACATAGCAACAAGAATCTTAACACGCATAAAAAGAAAACTATAAACGTTCTGCAAGTCATGACTCTGCGATTTTTACACGACAGAAAATCAAAGACAAAAAGAAAAGAAAATTCTGCCAAAAAGCAAAATGGCGCAGACAACAAAATAGTACAAATATAAAAACAATAAGCACACGACAAGCATATAAATACATTGTGTTAACTAACAGCTTGTTGGTATTTCAGACGATGTTCGTAAACGTGCCATCTGATCCCCAGTCTGTGCGTCTATCGACCTTGTGAGAGCAGCCTCTGGAGTTGCTACAATATTTTATAGTGTGTCATTGTGTCTGTTTTTATTTTCCGACGTTGTAACTATAGAGAAATTCGATGTTACATTTTCTTTTTTTTAGATTAACATTATGTTTATCTGTATACTCACTGTCAAATTTAATATTACCTTCATCATCATCACTATCTACTTTAGCTATATTAGTCTTACATACATACATAAACTCACGCCTTTTTCCCATGGGGGTAGGCAGAATTTACAGAGCGCCATATGTTACGATTCTTACATACTTCTTTTGCTTATTATATTATTTGTTATATTATTACTATTATTCTATATTAGTCTTATCCTCTGTATATTAGCCTGTCTTCTTATGAAAGTCCGTATTTCAATCAAATGTCTGTAATCAATCAGTAATGGCGATTGGTTTAATATTGATACAATGCATTTACAGTTGGCGTGATGCAAACGCAATGTTACTAATTATATTAACAACGTCAAATATTTGCTTATTTGCCTAGCAAGGATGTGATCTATTATGAACCATATTATACACTAATTAAGAACAATTCATTATAGCAAAATCTTCATTTACTGTTGAATGAGACGATGGGTCAATAAAACTTGTTGTAACAGAAACCTTTACTCGTAGCACTTTCGCGAAAACAAACGTTAAGCTGAACAACGCTACCCAAGTTACAAAATTAATGCACTCCACCACACACAGTCGTTGAATTGTAAGTCAGGGAAAGCCAACATTGTGCCATTCTTATTCCACCATCGTCCTCAAACTAGCGTCGACAAGTTAATATTGGCTGAACCTTGTCTCGTTTCTACCCTGCGCCACCCCTGACTCGGCATGTGAAGATTCGAACGTTTGTTGTATCTTAGAAACGGCAGCTGGATGGTTCGAATCAAAAGGGATAAGGGTAGGCACAATTTATGGTGTCACTCACTTTAAAAAATGTATCTTGCAAAATATATCTGGTCTTGTACGAATTTTTTCACCATTTACTTAAAACAAAAAGATTATTTTGGATTTACCGGCAGTATAAAAAGTTTTGTATCTACAACTCAAGGTATTATTTTTCTTGGCAAAAAACCTTCAGAGCAAAGATGAGACCGCTTTTTAGCAATTTTCAGTCAAAGAAAACTTTTTATACCATCGTCTCGGCTAAAAGTTCGTAAGACCGTTCGCCATTAGAGGCTACCCAACCATGTGCGTTACAGGAAAAACTTGCTCACTGATGCCTAAGTTTCTGAAAAGCTTCAAATACAATTTCGGGTCGCTCTTTAATGCTCGCTTAGTATGGCATTATTTTTACAATTTTAGTTCTCCGGCAGGCGAAAGTTAAATCCCCTTTATGTCCGACTTGTTCCGAGAGACTCGTTAAAAATTTAGAGAGGGTTCTCATTTGACAAATGTTGTCATAAAAAGTTTAGTTGTCTAGACTTTATTACTTGTTACTGAACTGACGGAATGATACCCTTCAGCCCCTTTTACTTAATGCTTTCGTACCTGCCTACTACATAATAACAAATTCAAGACTTCACTCCATGTTAGAAGAAAAGCATTTGATATTACGTAAGTTAGCGGAAATAATGAAGTGAATGCTATGTGAGCGAATATTATGTTTCACGACGATAAAATGGAGTTCTCCGAGAAAGCTAAACTCAACTATCTTAATTGTCTTAAAATACCGCTGTATTATCATGTGGCAAAGTTAGAAAACTACAATCTTAAGGAGTGAAACTGTAACTTGGCTGATGAAATCTAGAAAGCAGTAATATAATTTGTGTATGAATGAAAACTTTCTGAAGAACGTAATATTAAAAGTAAACTATACATTAATAAAACTACTGTATCTGCTGGCACAAAAGTACAAGGTATAGACGCCAGCACATTAAGTTACCCCATTATGTCAAATTTTCTCAATTGAATATGAACCTTATTTGGTTTGCCATAAAGTTGAAAAACGATCAAATAAATTTGACACATTCGGGTAACTTTACGTGCTGGCGTCTGTGCCTGATATTAGAATAGAATCTCTGTCTTTATTGTACACCATCAAAACTTACAAATTATAACTTTATGGTCTACATAAGGTGATACAATAGGCGGCCTTATCGCTAAAAGCGATCTCTTACAGACAACCTTTGGATGGACTTGAAAGTGGAGAACAAAAGATGAGTAGGTAATTTGTGGTATACTATTTACATAAATATATACCAGACTAACACTAACTGACTATATTGTGCTATTTATTTCGAAAATTGAAATAGCAATGACTGAATTACATGTGTTTAAAACATAGCTAGCGAAATGTGGGTGCGAAGACACGCTACAAATGTAAAGTTTGTAAACATTGTAAAAGTAATTTCTGCAAAATAAATACATGGAATTGAATTGATACACCTCTCTCTAAATCTTTAGAGGTTACAGACGTGAAAGTATGTTATAAAATAAAATAAAAATCTCAACATATTATTTTTTCTTTTTTTTTCTATAAGTTTATAGAGAGTGCGTCTCCACCCAAAGCTATCAGTCAACATGTAACTAAACTTAGCACGAAGAACACTTCAAGTTACTTGTTTTTTATTTCGTTGTCCATGCCCCGGGCTTGATTGGAATTGAGGGTAACTTTATCTGACATCATTGGAAAGATAAATATTTACAAAAAATTACAATGGATTCTGACAGTATCTTTGTTGGAATTGGAAAATGTTAGAAGAAATTACAGATGTGAAAAAATTAATGATTATTTTTGAAAAATATTAGAGACATTAAAACAAGATTAATAGAACTATTTAAATAATGTTATTTGTAGGTCGATGAAAATCTGCACGAATAGGTTTGGTCGGCTCATTGATATCGATTTCAAGTCACCTCCAGTCAAGTTCCCATTTAAAGTGGTCTTTATTTCAACCTGTGGTAAAGAACCCGGTAATGTACCCATTCCTATCTCATTTAAATAAGTATAGGGAAAATCGTAATCGAACCCTTAAACGGGATTTACCTATGAAGCAAATATATAAAATGGGGTAGCACAATTTAATACGGGAAGTTTACCTAAATCGTCGTTGTTGAGTAAATCGAAATTGCTTCTCTTGCCGAATGTAATTGCTTTCCTTCAATGTAGCAATCCAATTATTTTTCTAAACCCTGAAAAGATTTACCCGACTAATATCGACCAAAGTTTCCCTTCTTATCGGAAAACGATATTGGATGTATGTAGCTTTGTCGACCATAGCTCTAGTGTTATTGGGGTTTAATAACCGCAACTTTATGATAGGAAATTATTGCAAATTATAAATAGCACGGTGACGGGGAACAAACAAACACTTCTAGCAAATATAGGCTATTGTCACGTGAAACTTCCTGCTAACATTTTGGTTGCAGCTGTGAGCAACGGAAACGTTGGCGTGAAAATTTTTCCCGCAGTCGCTGTAAAATATCTTCACCGTCCCTAGTACTGGGAGTTATAATTACATTTTTTACGGTCCAACTCTTTGCATTGTGAGCGATATGATCGTTAGGAATGTCGCCAGCAAGCATGACCTACTTGTGGCTTGTTAGCACTTCCAGGTAAATGAAAAACTTATTGGTTTTCATCGGCGGAATAAACTTTAGGGGGTGTGATCAGTATTCTAGGCAGACACGTATTTGTAACTTTGACCACAAACTCCAGTGGATTCGGAACGTTTGTTTCCCAAATTTGGTGTGGCTAATTTGAATAGGACCTGCGTCAAAGTTTAATCTTCCTCCTAATATTGATCCAGAAGGAGTGAAGTTTTTACATTTCTAACGAACCATGAAAGCGTTTGGGGAGCAATGAATCAGCCCCTCTCCAAGCGATGACTAGTTGAGTTACTGAACAATGATAAAGCAATTTGCCTCGAAACTAATCAAAATCTTCGTTCGGATGTAATAAATGTACTATTGGCTAACGTTATAACGCCTTCGTGTAATTAAAAAATAAAAGAAGATTAGAGTTGTAACAGTTAAAAGTTTTCTTGTGGATTGTAAACAAATAATTACCTACGTTTTACAATACGAAGTAACCCGACAAATTCTGTACAGTTTGGAAACTAGTTTTCAACCTACCACAGACCTACTAAAGCTGTACTACTGACCGGATTTTTTTTTTGCTTTTACACAACTTTCACTATGGGGCAAACTCTGAAATCAAGAAAAACAAATCAGCGGTTACATTGAAAAGTTCAATGTCTACTCGACTAAAATGTATGAAACAGCTGTTTTTTTTTATTTCAGTCTTCATCCCATAATGTAAGTTTTTCATATTCATGAGTCAATTAGCCTGTGAAAATTTGCGCATTGCATAAAAAGTTATCCTATATTAAGAATAGATACTCTAGAAGAATATGTGTGTCTGTGTTCTGTAGTTTTTGCCTACCTCTATGGTAAACAGGCGTGGTAATTTAATGTAACCATGTCGGTTTCTATTTTTAGGAAATGCCTAATAAGGCCTTTAAAAAACTCGTTTTGGCTGCCGATGAACAAATGAAATAAATCATCGAGGTACACAAAATAGCTAAAAGTAGGTATATTTACGGAGTTCAGTATGTCGGTTTTACCGCTACGTATCTAGAACTTTTGGCGACAAAACGAGAAAATGTCACGACTAGAAGAAAAATGTGTTTGAACAATTCGGTGTTGCTACACTATGTACATAGTGGATGAAATTCAGGGAACTTGGGAAATAAAGGGGCTGCTTGCCGAGACAAAGGTGGAGCTTATTGCAAATTCCTACGCTCACCTTGCGTTGCTATTAAACCTCCTTTGCGATACTGCAATATATTCGATTTCTGATGTCTCAGCAAGCGAGCCAGCAGCTTTTCAATTTCTGTTTTCTTTCTCGACAACACATTTTAAACACTTCACTAATCACACAATATACTATACACAAGTAACACAATTACATTCTGTACACCCGCACTTCACAAGTACATAGTCTCATATTACACATTTCTATAAAGTAGTATTATTGCTTTTTTAACCATGATATTGCCAATCAACTTTTAATCTGTAATATTTTAATAATTCTAATAATATTGTGACAATTAATACAAAACGCCAAAGTTATTAATACAAGTTTAACTGTCAAGTGTCAGCCAGCCGGCTCTCCGGTTGGTTGCGCCCGCGTCCTTCGTCACAGACCACAGACTATGTAAGTAAGCATAGTTTCATGCTCTGTGATGGTTACATACCTATCCAGTAGCTGGAACGTGAGGGATGCGTAGGAGAATTAATTTCGTTTTTAACTTTGGATATTTTCATCTGTTGCATCTGTCATTTTATATTCTTATTATTTATATTCTTATTTATTTATATATAATTTATGCCTCTTTGTGGGCTATTGTACATTAATGTATTCATGGCATTGCAGTAGGCCCTATCAGAATAACAGCGCTGCGGTATTTATTGCTTTTCTTTAAATATCGTGGCATCGTGCTGAGATAGGGGCCTTTTTGGCCTCGCACAGGTCTTTTGTTTTAATTTTTATTTAATATGTTATTTTTAGTTTTTTAATGTTAAATTCCTGTGCGTGTCCCAAATAAATATATTTTCTTTCTTTCTTTTCTTTCTTTCTTTCTTTCAATATAATGTTTGTAAATCTCTCCAGTACCGACACGTTGGAGGGCACGTACGTTTTGTCTAATCAATCTCCTTTGTCGTCTAAAGACGTTGTTTTATTTAAGTTATTATTTAGGTAGGAGTTATGAATGAAAGTGGGCAAAGTAAAAGTAAAGTAATCCTATATAAATCTTTTTTTGTCGTTTCGTTTGTATAAAACAATAGTGCCAAGCTAATCTAAGTTAAGGCTTTTTCCATCTCATTCCCTCTTATATTGTATATCTCGTTAAAAAGAAAGGGGCATATTACGCTGAGTGCAAGGGACATTGTTCGTCGATATACCTTAATCTGTATGTTGGCGACCAGCTACCAAACTCTTTGATAATTTTTAGTATTTTTCTTCTTTTTTGTTTAGAAGTCTTGTTGTTTTGTTTTATAAGAAAAAAATCAGTCTGTAAAAATATGTGCTGCTGTAATAAACTAAAAAGCTGTACTTGTGGTTTTTATTCTAAATTGATCCTGTTCTCAACACTGTATAAGAACTGTACCTATAGATTAGTTTAACTGAAACTTTCACAACACAGCGAAATTGAAGGCACAAATTAATTTGACTTTACCACCAAATTTTATTTAATTCTAATATTTTACATTATTGTAATAAACTTACCGGAGTAAACCAAAAATTTTAAGGCGTAGGTGTTTTTTCCATTGTTCCATTTTTACGGAAATATAAAACGACGTAAAAGTTAATCTTTAACAGTCGGCAAAGAAAGACTGTCGGCATTACCAGGTTGTATGGCGAATTTATTGCCAATTCGCCTCTCACCTCACACCACCGGCCAAAATCAGTCAGTGATTCACACAAATACTTTCTCAAATCATTGTTCTATCACTAACCGTCAATTTCTGCTGTTTATCAGCCAGAGATGTCAAAATACAAAATTAAAACAAAATTCAATCACGTAAATTCATTTCATTTGTTCTTACATAACTTTAACGTAAAATTATAATGCTGTATAGCTTAATGAAGACATCATGTTGATATTCGCAACATCGAATATAATTGGAGTATGTAGTCATAGACAGATATTTACTGGCATATCTCGTTTACATAGTTATATTTATTAATTAAGCCTTAATTAACATCGAAGCATGATTCAGAGTACTGAAACATTTACAGCTCAACACGTAGGTATTGATGGTTCTTCAGGTAATAGTCAGTCAGTGATATGCCTATAAAGGCTTTCATGTGCGCTTTGAATGAGAAATAAACTGGCTCTAAACCTTTTCATCATGGGCCAGTCAAAGTTAACGTCACTGGGCCCGCCGAAGCGCCATTTCGTGCCATAAAAATATTCATACGAAGTATGGAAAAAATCCTACAATCAGTGAAAGCGGCCCCCTGAGGCATATTGTGGTACAGAGTTTTCATTAAACACAGAGCTCGGTTTTTGTCCAAAAAAATGCCTACACAGCCGGAGGCGCCTCCCTCGCATATAAGGAATGTTGTCTCTGGGAAATTAGTTCATAAAATTTCGCCCAACTCACAAAATGTACGAAAGTAAGCCACTCCTTTCTACAATCTATGATTATGTTTGCCCTTGTTTTGTTTATCTCGACGTAAAAAATAAATTAGAAAATATTCTGACTCTGTGACATTTTCGTCCTTTCTGTGTTGAAGATGAAGAACTTTATTTAAGTAGCCGGCCGTTGTTGTTACACGCACTTATATTCCCGCGGGAAACTTAAATTTCGTTTAACGTTTTCATTTATTTATATTTTTGTTTTCTATTCATTGTGTGTAGCCTCTTGGAAGATTGCCAGCACTTAAGTAAAAAGAAACAGATTTTGACTAAGGTCCCTTTAGAATTATATTTTTTTCTACAATATTCTAAAATTCTAAATACGCAGCTTGGAAGTAACAACACCATTGTCGCCTTTTTAACCGACTTTCAAAAAAGGAGGAGGTTCTATGTTCGTGTGTATGTTTTTTTTTTTTTTTTTATGTATGTTACCTGATTTCTCCCCCATTTGTGGACCGATTCTCAAAATTCTTTTTTTGTTTGAAAGAGTATACTCCTGAGGTGGTCCCATTTTAATTTGGTGAAGATCTGGTGCTGATCTTCGGAGATATACAACGGAACTCTTCAAAAATAGACGGCAAATCTGTCGTGATTGCTGGAATCGCTTGGATGTTTATTGTTTATACAAAAATTATTTTTATGGCAACAACTAAAAATGGAAAAATAAAAAACTTTTTTGCAAAAAATAAAACCGACTTCAAAAAAAACACTAAACGGTGTATTATAACTCTAAATTCGGAAGTCGGTGGCCCATCATGAGTAAGACAAACTCACCAAAGCCACAGAATTCCGAATTTAGAGATATTTTACACCGTTTAGTGTTCTTTTTGAAGTCGGTTTTATTTTTTGCAAAAAAGTTTTTATTACATATCAATGACTATGTAACTAACACGTTATTTGAACAGGGGCAGCTATGGGCCAATAAAGGGCGGTATTACGTACAAATACCCGGAGACACTTACCAAAATTGCTTATACAGAAAACTAATATCAGTGTTTGCCAGCCGTTCGTGTGTGTTATGATGTAAGTTAAAAGTAAATGGGAGGATTGGACCCACACTGATTCTGTTAGATACAGTATTTCGGAACGTACCGCACGAGTTTTGTGCCAATTTTGGGTTAAACCAATATTGGTTCAAAGTTTCTAAACCGTATTTGAATTTCGATTTTGTAGTTTGGGAAAAATATTGGTGTTAGATGGTTTACGTTCTATATATTAAACCTGTGGGATATCTTTACATTGCTGCGCTCGCTATAATCGACGTTAAAAAGGCTTATAGGTATCTCTCAATAATAGTAGCTGCACACATCGATCACAGGTAAAGTTCCGCTTGCCGAAGTCGTTTCATAGATGGGATGGGACGGAAAACACGTGGAACTGTTGGTACTGCACGGCTTAAATATGTATATTATCTTCATACAGTCATAACGGGTACTGAGAAGCTTGGAAGTCTGACAAACAAACGTCTGACAACTTGGTTGTGGTCAGATAGGTATCTAATAGTATATTTAGCATTTGGTTAAATAGTGGCAGACCTCAACATAGTTTGGAAAGACTAGGCAGGTTAATAAAAATATTATAACTTCCAAAACCCTTGCCCATGTCCCTTTATTTGCTTACTGCCTTCTCGTCCGATGATATTTAAGGTGGCTTCAAGTCTAGAGTGAATAGGAACGGAATATACTATTGCGCTTTACCATCATTAATTGCATCATTGCTTAGTATCAGGTGCGATAGCAGTCTTGCACTAGTTTATACCTGCATTAAAAAAGAATTCGCTTTTCCATCAAACCATCGTACATATAAAAGTCGGATTAAAAATAGAGCCCAATAATTTACGTTATAATACCATGTAGTTACACTAAGTAGAGATGAGAAATTTAGTTTTAAAACATGTTTTCGTAACTCCGAAATCTACACGTGTATTCCATTTTCAATTAAGTACAACCAGAGCTTGATTGAGTTATCAGATCGAACCGCCGCCGCCGCCGCCTCCACCGTAATCTTTTATGAAAAACCCTTGCACAATTTTTCAATTACTAGAAAATAAAAAAAAAACAGAGCGAGAATCAGTCTATCTAATAAAACAAATTACAAGTGTGTAGGCACGTCATTCTTACTGTTATTTTAAACCTACATTAAAAATAAATTCGATTAGTTATTTCAAATTTGGAAAGCCTTGAAGCGACCCTTAGTTGATTCTTTTGTTTTTTCCAACAACAATGCACAGTTTTTTTTTTATTTCTAAATACTAAAGCGATGCAGCTCAAAAGGAATTATGAAAGAAGTTTGTAACTAAAAGTTCATCAGTTTGTTCGTAAACTTGCTAAGATACGGTGTGTCCGCTGCTCGCTTACCTACAGCATTTTGGTTCATTTATTTATACGATGATAGGTTTTCGCCTAACTTGAGGCGAGACTTTCCACGCGAGTCTCGTAGACAATAATTGTCTAGTGTTCGAAAAATATTTGACGCTTATAACTTTAACAGCTCTACACGTTTTTGTTTATGACATACGGCAATTATACAAGTTAAACGAAAACCTCAAACCAACAAAAAAAAGACGACAGTGCACCGCGAACATCAAAAGTGAAGCCACCTTTTTGTCTATGTATGTCTCCACGGGCTGCCATCTGTTGAACTTTCTCCCTACAACTTGGGGAATAATATTATACGAGTCAGTACTAGTTAGGTAACGCAGAGTATTGTATTGTACCTCAATTGTATTAAATACATTTAGAAAGAAAACAGAAATATTTATCTCGATTTAAGATATCTAATTTAAGTTTAATCGAATGGCGAAAATATAAATCATAATAATCATAGTAATCCTCGTACTTAATGGCACTGCCGTACGTAGAACGATGAGCATAGTTTTAGTGCGTGAGTGTGTATTTTACTAGCAGAAGCATGGTTTTCTGGCTTCACTTTTGATAATCGCGGCGCGCCGCTCTGAGACTAAAACCGATTTAAAAAAAATCGTCATGTTGGGCGCAAATAGTCTTATTTTCAGACCCTTCTTTCTTTCATTATCTGAAATAAATTATATCGTGTATAAGTAATGAGAACGATACCGAAATAATTTCGCATAACGCTTTAATATTTTCCATCACCAGTGTTGGATTTTCGGCAATATCAAATTCTAATATCAAGCTGCTTGCCACATGTCGACATGGCATCAATAAAATCCATTCCAATAAAGTTTCTTTTGTGTCGGCGTTAAGCCTCGTCCATACTGGCGCACACATTGCGATTCATGTCCCAAAACTCGTAACTGCCTTTTCTACACAATAAACGCCCACTGTTCAATACTAGGTATGTATGTACTGATATAGAAAGCAGTTTATCTAGAACATATTTTGAAAAACATTGTTACAGATCGGATGTTTCAAAAAAAAATCTCTCATGTAGGCACTGAGGGTATTACACAAGACCTGATTCTTATTAATAATAATAATTATCGACCTAGTTGCTCCTGATTTAGATGAATGCTAGCTTGTGAGCTAAATTTTGATCTAGCTGTCCAATTAGCACGAGATGTGACCACTGTGTCACTAATAAAGGTTATTTTATTGCGACACAAATACGAAAAGAGTACGCTTAGATGTTTTGGTCATGTTGATAGCAAGGCGACTAACGAAAGGTATTTACAAGGCAGATGTAAGTGGGAACGCCCGAAGGGGACGCCCTAGAAGGATATACATTGACTTCATTGGTGAGGTTCTTCAGAAAGGTCAGGCGTATAACAACATGTATATGTTGTTATACGCCGGTTGCGAATACTACGCGCGATTCTTACAAACTTCAATTGCTTCGTTTACATCCTTAAGGATGTAAACGAAGCAATTGAAGTTTGTAAGAATCGTAGAATACTTATGACGCTCTGTAGTTTCTACCTACCCTCATGGGAAAAAGGCGTGAGTTTATGTATGTACGAATACGACACCAATAATAATTGTGCTACAGTGTGACCAATGCTTTGCAATCATTTATTCATCGCAGACATTGTTCGAAAAGGCAGTTAAAAACTTGAAAGTAATTCGCTTTTCCGTAACAACCGGAGATTACATAAAAAATTAAGGACATTATTGCAAGGTCTGTTGTTCCCTAATAAAATTAAAAATTGAAACAGCAAACATTGATGCCCGATTCTAGTACACGAAAATATTTCAATTAATCGAGAGCGGGTATTATTTTTCTTTTTAAAACTGTGTAGTTAGGGTACGTATCTAAGAAATAATATTTAATATCATAACAAGGATTGTTTTGCTTACCGATCCCCGGGCGAAACGTAATTGGTTGAGGTTCTTTTGGGATGAAATAGAAATGTTATTACAGAAAATGATACCAGATTCGTACTTTGAAAAACAATGGACGTCTATAACGTTCGATTTATTAAAATAGATGTGATTTTACTTTGTTTTTTTTAAAGAAATCAGTAAAATAATGAACTGGTACGTGATTTTGCTGGTCAGTGATTTCTGTTTGTTTTGTTTCACCTACCTTGTTCTTCTCTGCATCACCTTAAGGTAGACTGGTAGAAAATGAAGTTCACCTTTGTACCGTATTTTTTTAATCTTGCATAATTTTTTTCATAAATATATCTGTACTAATATTAAAAAGAGGAAAGATTAGTATTATTGTATGTAATGAATAATCTTTTAAACTATTGGACATACATACATAAACTCACGCCTTTTTCCCATGGGGGTAGGCAGAAACTACAGAGCGCCATATGCTACGATTCTTATATACTTTTTTGCTTCGTTTACATTCATACATGTTGTCATACACACACGCTGGTTGCGAGTACTACGCACCTGCCCTTTCTGAAGAACCTCACCATTATGGTCTATGTATGTCCTTCTAGGGCGTCCCCTCCCGGCGTTCCCACTTACATCTACCTTGTAAATACCTTTCGTTAGTCGCCTTTCATCCATCCTTTCAACGTGACCAAACCATCTAAGCATACTCTAAACTAAACTATAAACTAACTCTAAACTATTGGAACGATTTGAAAAAATCTTTTAACATTGGGAAAAACCGCTAGATGTCCTCTAGTAAATAATATTAAATAATAAATAAAAGGCAGGCAGCGCAGCAAGCAAATGCTGAGGGAGATGAGTGGTGGTAACGCAAATTAATAGATTAAGAAATTAGTATGAAAGTGAAAGTTTGATAAAGCCATAAAACTTGTGGTGTGAAGGAATGGGGCTAATGTTGTGACAATAGATTGATTAAACAAGATTATAAGAGCAGAAGGCATATGGGGCCTAAGGCCTAAGGCTTAAGTCCTCAAATGAAGACCACCGGCAAGTGCAGACGGTGAAAACCACAGCACTGCGCTGGAAGCAAGCCGGTTCCAACAAGTCCTATTGGAATTCTATTCTATAGGGGAGGCCTTTGTTTGAACATCATACGGCTGATATGATGATGATAATGACAATAGTAGATGTAAACCAAAGTACCTATCGATGGACTTATTGTTTGAAAGATGACATGAGATGACGGTAAATTGAGACACATGCAACAGAAAAAAGAATAAGTCATGCAGCACCAACGCCCAAATTAATTGATATAAAGCAAGAAATTAAATTATGTACTTTTTAGGTTAGTCTGAGCCATGATTCACACTGGTGAAGGAAAACATTGTGAAGAAACCAGCACTTATAGTTAATAAAAGATTGAAATTGCCAATCCGCCTTGAGCGAGGGTGGTGATCAATGCTCGTGCCTTCTGTATGAGAAGAGACTTGTCTTACAGTTGCCTATCATAGTTCAACGTAAATGTTAATTTTCATACCGTTGATTTCTTTGATGTTAAAAACCACGCGAACCCTAAAATGTAAATGAGGGAGGATACAATACAAACTGAACGTATCACTAATTTCATTCCCCAACTCCGTATAAATATGTATGAACAAACAAGTAATGTAATTTCAAAGATTCTGTGAGCCAGTATTTACGTACTTAAACTGAATTAACGTACACTGTGTGGAACTGTGTAGAAGTCAACACGTAGCAAATGTTCCGAATTTGTGTTGTGTCCTTGTTGCACCAACCGGCGATACTGAAACCAGAAAAGGATGGGATGTAACAATCTTAAACTTGGAGGTTGACTTTATTAAAATATTCAGGGTGCTTCACACCGCCTCTATTATTATAAAACAGAGAGGTGCTTTAATACGGCAAAATGGAGATTTGTCGCCCACGGCTCTACATAGTTACTTCTTTCTTTAAGTTAGTTACCTTTAGAAAAATATTCTGTTCCCTTATTATGAGAAGGGGCCAACTTTGTTATAAAACTACAGAGCTTGGAAGCTGCAACGGCGGTGTCTGGATATTAAGGCGGTACTCATAAAATTAACGGCGTCGAAGCTGCGTTACACACATTTCCTCTCCTGCGAGTCACCAGTAGATACCTCATACTCGTGAATATCTATGCGTCAATTGTTTCTTAATGTGAGTAAACGGTGACGGCCAGTGATTGAGGAATTATTGATATGAGCTTTTTTGGCCTCCTATTTTAGGTCCTCGTCATGGTGTTTTTTTATTTGATTTATTGTTTAATTCCCATGCACGTCAAATAAATGTTTTTCTTTTTTTCTAAACGTATGATTTGTAGTACGAAAGGCGTTGACAATGTCGCGTCTAGCCGCAGATAGCTCCGTGTTCTGTGTCAATGTCACAAATGTACAATCGGCCTCTGTTCCGGTAAATCGTTATTAAGGCTAGACTCGCTTGCACCCAGCGGCGCCGGCGTGCGAATTCAAAGCATGGCCGCACATACGCGCATTGCGTAGTTTAACGCATTTTGTTAGCTGACTGATTAACCGCAATGGGGCCAACTGTACAAAAACATTACAGCTACAGTTGTATCCTTCATCTTTAATTAATTCCATTCTGATTTCATCAAGTTGACGGCAAATGGAATACTAATCTCCAAAACTTTAAAACAAATAAGTTTATGAATATTATGTCTTAATTTATTAGGCGAATCCTGCTAAAATCTGTATTGCTAGAACTTGGCAGAATTTTAATAAGTTTATTTAATTTCACAAATAATGACAGGCCTGATATTAGAGAACGATGTTTTTTTTTTGTTATTTTGTGATACTACCTGAATTTGATTGTTAGTATCAAATGTATATAAAACTAGCGGATTTCACGTGGTATCAACCACTTAGTTAATGTTCCTGTGGGAATACAGGGATAAAATTTAGCCTGTAGCACTCAGGAATAAAATTGTGTTTTTTCTTAAAATTGGATTACCGCCGACATACAAACTTTTCCTTTATAATATGAGTATAGATAGCACAGCTACTATTCATCACACGGAAAACCATCGTAATAGTGATACACGTAAAGTTGTGTACTATCGAAACTATAGGAATGCAACGTGCAATGTAATTAGTGCTGTTATGTTACAGCATTCACTGATTTGGTCTCTTAACCGATCGATTGCTGAGCCATTCGAGCAATGGAATGCAACATTAATTGCTCTGTCAATGTGTGTTCGCACATTGACGTTGCGTTACACCATCAGTTACATTGCATGTTAAAAACGTCTATTCGTAGAATAAAGTATCTTGCCGAAGCCACAAATAAAATTCTCGTATGTATCAGTCTCCTATGAACGGTAATTTTATTTTATTTCTACGTATTCTATTTTTATTCGCTCGTTCTGTACCAAGTTTTATTACGGAGTGTATTTGAGTGAATGGATTGTTAAAAAACGGTGAAGGAAAGTTTTAATCTTGGACAGAAGGCAATAAAATAAGGGCGGAAATTTTGTGAGAAGTCGGCGCCAAGCCTGCCAGTTGCAGACAGCCATCGATAGGGTACCGAATGTAACGGCACCTGCATAGAGTGGAAAATACCCAGGTACCGAAAATTCTAGCCAGATAGAATTATTTTTAACCGACTTTCAAAAAAGGAGGAGGTTCTATGTTCGTGTGTATGTATTTTTTTTTTTTTTTTTCTGTATGTTACCTGATTTCTCCGCCATTTGTGGACCGATTCTCAAAATTTTTATTTGAAAGAGTATACTCCTGAGGTGGTCCCATTTTAATTTGGTGAAGATCTGGTGCTGATCTTCGGAGATATACAACGGAACTCTTCAAAAATAAACAGCAAATCTGTCGTGATTGCTGGAATCGCTTGGATGTTTATTGTTTATACAACATAATGACGTATCATCACGCCTGTATGCTCTGAGGGGTACGCAGGAGGGTACAATATACCTAGATTTCGTCAGTTAGGTATGTTAATTTTAATTTATTAGGGATTAGTGGAAAACCCTATTATGATGACATGTATTGTTAACAATTAACAATATAAAATAAATTCATGGCAAATATTTTTATGGTAACAACTAAAAATGGAAAAATAAAAAACTTTTTTATAATATTATTTTTCTTTTAATTGTCCGTCAACGATTAACAGTCTTAGTTAAATAGTTTATTGATTTTATAGCCAAATTCCTTATACGTGTACTACTGTTTAAAATGATAGATAATAATTATAATGTTTCTGCCCCAACTGACTGCAGGATATCTTATACAAAGAAAGCACGAGCATCGATCAACATGCTTGCTTAAAGCTGATAAATTATTTCAGATTTATTTCAACTCATGAGGAAACTTAAACTTATATGGCTAAGGTTTGTTTCCTTCTACTATAAAAGGCCAAAAAAGCTTTTAAATGTAACCTTGGTACGAGAACTTGCCCGGATTGAAATTTATAAAAAATATTTAGGATTTGATTTCAACGCTAAGAATCTTAAGGACTCACTTTTGAAATCCTTTTTTTTATTATTATTGATATGCACGCCTTTGACCACTACCTCACCTGATGGTAAGCGATGATGTGGTTGACGATGAAGCACGCTTGCCTAGAAGCAACCTGTTCACTCAAGAGTGAACAAGTTGCTGATAGCTACAACCTAGGAGTCTTTAAGTTAAGGACTTAAAGACCCCTAGGTTGTAGCTATCAGCCGGTCGATTCAGTAAAAGTCACCTCGTGAAAACTTGAGTGTAGTGAGCTGTCAATGCCCAATAGTATGGAATGACAGCTAAGTAGTCGCCATCACTTCACCTACATTTACACGCGCCGATTTTAACAGAATCGCACTGCAGAAAACACCAACTCCGGCAGGGAATTCCACTCCTTAGCTGTACGCACAATGAATGTGTTTCCAAAACGTTTAGTACAGACCCCAGCACATCAAGTTATCCCAATGTGTCAAATTTATTTGATCGTTTTTCAACTGTATGACAAACAAAATAAGGTTCATATTCAATTGGGAATATTTGACACATTGGGGTAACTTGATGTGCTGGCGTCTGTACGTATTAATGGTTGGGATGTCTACCGTTTACCAGTACCACCGTGCCGTACGTCTAGTTAGTGGTCCGATGATCAAAATGGCTTAAATCGTGCAATTCTGATGCACAGTATGCACACTCTCCCACTCACTCTCCTCTTGCAAAATAATTCACAAATCTTGTGAAAATATCACTGGTATTATCAGCTCCATGTCGATGTAACACAAACCGTTTCTCTCTGTCATAAATTTGAATAGAATCGATTGGTGTCTGCGCCTCCGGGAAAGTTAGATTTCCCACAGGACTCCCACGACACCTGACCGAACGTAAAATATATTCTCGATTTTTTTTGCCGACTTCCGAAATGATGGATTAGGACTATATGCGATGTTTCATGCTTTAGAAGGCAGGTTCACATAGAAATATGATTATACTGTTGTGTTTGAAGAACGTTTATATACTTCACGTACGTACAGTAGCGAACAGATGTTTGATTTCAAAATAAATAGTTATTTAACTAAATGAAAAATAAATAAGTCAAAATTTAAGGTTTGACGCAAATGCAATGTTTGTGTAGTGCGAGTTTTTTGTTAGTTTAACTTATAAGTTGAGGTAACTATGCAGTATTATACTAATATTATAAGGAAGAAACATTCATTTGTTTGCTTGCTTTCTCGTACCGAAAATGCTCCGAAACCACTGAACCGATTTTAATATTTTTTTTCACGATGGAATGCTAAATTATCAGAAAGTTAATAATACTACGAGCGGATGAGGGGAATGTTTACGTAATCCACGCTGACAAAATCGTGGGCAAAGTGCTAGTTTACAATTAATTTATAGTTTCAGATCATAGAATTAAAATACAATAGGCAAAATAGGCTTGCCCCCTATTACATGGGACTCAAGCATAACTTGCGAAAGTTGCTGGACTGGTACTTGCCTAACCTTTCGGGGATAATAGGCGTGATGTTATGTTATGTTATCATAGAATTGATATACTTATTTTGTTCAAAAAAACACAGGCTGAATTTGACGTGATCATTTTACACATTCAAGAAACATGTTTGGACGAAAATACAATTGGTAAATACATCATTATAATAAACCACAAGGTACAGTAAAGAACTAATAAAGTAAACCTTAGTACAAAAGAGGTTTTCTTAGAAAACTTCAAACAAATCCTTCCCAAGGATTGAAGTATTTCTGATGTCTAAAAATAAACTTTAAAAAGCTATAATTATAACACGGTAACAAGGAACTTTTTTTTCTTAATTTATTTTTTATACTTCAACTTGAAGTTACTGCCTTCAAGCTAAGATGCTTTGTTCAACCTCGGAATGATGGGGAGGAATTCCTAAAGAAGTCGTTTCTTATGAAATGTAATGTTTCTTGTAGGCAACTTTTAAGAGAGTACACAAATTGTTCAACTTTAGCAATATCCTGCTATTTTTTTATTACATTATCGTTTCTGTTTTTGTTATAGATAAATCGTAATTAGAACTCGCTCCATGTTTTTGTTTTAGTTAGTAGGTATAATAAAATTAAAGCAGTGCTAAGTTAATTTGTGTCCTTACTGCTGCACATCAAGCTACCCAAAATTGACAAATTTTCCCAATTGAACATGAAACTTAATCAGTTTGTAATCAAGTTGAAAAACTATCAAAGAAATTTGCCACATCGGGGTAGCTTGATGTGGTGACAACTGTGTAGTACTAAGTCTTTAAAATAACATCTACTACAATCAACTGATTTGTTAGAAAGTTACCATAGATTGCTAACTTTAAAATAGCCTGAAAAACCAAAATTGGAATATACCCCCACAAACATTAACAATTCCAATCCTAAATAAAAGTTCTTCCACTATTTCTCGTTACACAACAGCTAGTACTTTAGTCTAGGCAGACTTAAGTGCTCAATGTATTCCTTACAAACGATTGCGAATAGCTAACATAACCTCCTTTCCCGGTACAAGGTTACTTCAGCCCACCTCGTATTTTTTGCGTTACCCAAACATGAACCTTTATTTTGATTCTCCGCATTTTTATAAGAGGAAAATATTAATAATGTCGCTAAAATAAAAATACATAGTTCAGCTTGTTCCTACAGCTGAACATACGGAATCCCTAATAAGGGAGGCTTATGGCGAATAACATCTGGGCCCCGAGGACGGCAAACACTTGGCAGTAAACACGAGGTTACAGTAAGAAAAATGTTTTTGTTTTCCAAGGCTTTCTTTATATATTGACATAACTTTGTAACGACGTATGACTCATACATAGACAGCAGTGTTTTGTTTCGCAACAGTACTTTTTACTTTTATAAACGAGTGAAGTCATTCTTTTGCCGGCCGCTATCTTGGAGCCCGCTTTTGTCAAAGAGAGCTTTTAAATTTTTCGCGCATAAAATAAGAAAAATATGCCTCTCGGATTTTTCTGTCAGTCTCAAGTTATGTAAGCTAACAAAGTTCTGGTTTTATGTTAGCTTATCTAACTTGAATTTTCTTGGCAGTGTGACGATATTCCGGGTGACTTGAAAGCTTGTAAGATAAGCATTTGTAAAATAAAATTGCTCTTGTCCCCGAGGAGATTTGGTTACCAGCATTCCTTTGAAGTTTCGCAGTAGTAAAGTCGTGGACTTATGTGTTAGGCTTAATCTAAATCTTAGTTAAAATAGAGCTTCGTAATTCTCTTAGTTCCCAAGAACAAGAAGGTATTGTAATGTAACCAGTTCGCCGCGTTTTGTCCGCATAGAGTTTGCCTAATCATAGCAGTCGCGGTTGCGCCAACCTCATATTAAACTTTACAACGACTGCATTGAGTTTTGATGCATGCAAGAAGAAAAGTTAAAACAATTTACAACTTTTATAATAAAACATCTGTATAAAATTGGTTCCTTTCAAAAGAATAAGTATAAATAATATAGGAGCTCATAGTTACTACGTCAAGTATACGTAATTTTCCTTTTCCTTCCACGGATCCCTCGATAACATAGAAAAAGCGGCCATAAATACCATCCAATATAGGTTCCCGCCTTCCTCAAATAGTCCATTGTGCGTACAAAAGTAATTCAATACATTGTTATTCCTTTTACGTACCCGCAAAACTCTATAAAGTTTCATAATGGTGCCTCTGTCACCTATATTAATGGTTGGTACAGCTTTTATCTACAGGACTAAATTAAGAAATACCTATCGTCGCATAAATCAATAGACGTGTGATATATTGTTATCGTGGAAGGGGTCTTTGGTATTTTATCCTCTCTTGTTCTGCAGCCGCTGCATCACCATTCGAGACACGCGCCACGTCGGGGGAGCCTAATTCTTCTCCTAATTTCGCACGTTATTGTAGGGTGGTAAGAAAATGGGTATTTTTGGTACAAATTCCACACCACGCTTACAGGTCTATGAACTTTTATTACCCTTATATTTTGTTCGTAGTACGTTATAATATACTTTAAATAGCTTGGATTATTTTGCGTAGGCAACCCATCACAAATATGTTTAATAAGAAATTAGGTTGTAAAAAAATGTGCTGAGATCTTGATGGAGGTTTCATCTCATAAAGGCTATAATAGAACACAATTATATTGAAATTGAATGATCACAAACTTGCTAACTAACAATATTATGAAAAATAAGGCAAGGACATATTGTTTGTATTAATATGGAGTCATAAATGAATTGCTTGTCTTCAAAAATGGAAGAAACAATCTGAAAACTAAATGAGAAAGATACATTTTACTTCCAGTAGACATTTTGCAAAAGAGTATGTTGTCGTCTTGCGCCTGAGCCTATGAAATGAATCCAGCCTAAAACCAATACATTTAAATACTCCTCTAATTAGGTAATACCGGATTATTAATACCACAGGAAGATTCCACAGAAGGTTCCTATACTTTTTAAATATTTAAAAGTAGAATGTTCATAAATATTAAGCTTGCAACAGCTTGCTTGCTTTTTTTTTTACAATCGCATGCTAACAAAAGGTTATATAAACCGGCATCAAATTTAGGAAAAATTAAGTGCTTTTTTTCAATTTCAATTTAAGGGGGAGGGTGTGGGTTGTTCCTGCGTGCGCTTTACCCATCACATTTCTGAACATTCACGAAATGAAGTTGGTGAAATATCTTAGACATTTGTCAGATGATTACCTGATGGGGGGAAGGGGTGTGCCCCCCTGATAATATTCACAATTTCGAACCCCTGTAACATCTTACTTACTATGCTTATGAATATAAATTTACTTATCTCTCGTGCACCTTTTATTTATTTTCGGGAGATGAAATATAGGTGTGTATTTATGTGGATATTTTTCTATTATGATGTTATAAATAGAAAATGCAGAAATAGATAGAAATATTTTTTGTAAATGTATTTAATACTTGCAGACTTCACGCGGTTTTACCCGAGTAGTTCCCATTCCCGTGAGAATACAGAGGTAAAAAGTAGCCTTTGTCACTTGGGCATTGTGTAGCTTCCCAACGGTGAATATTTTTTTCAAATCGCTGCAGTAGTTTTGTTGGTGCCTATTCAATGCAAACAAACAAACAACCAAATCTTTTCTCTTTATAATTTATGTACATACTATAGCCTACTATAATACTATAGACAACCAACACTACATTTTAGAAATATAAACAGAGATCAGAGACCTGAGTTTTTAGAGCATCTAGATTGTTCCTTTTGTTGCCAGAAATGTTATAAAAACTCAACTCAACATGAACTTTTGAAATGCTATCACTGAGTTTCAGTTGCTCATTCCCAACTAGAGAGAGGTAGAAAGTATCCTCAAAAAATCTAACAAATTCCCATTTATTTTTAGAAAAAAAATCGGCTAAGTGCGAGACGGAATCACATACCTTGAGTTCCGTTCCGATCTTGGATTAACATTTTCCATTTTAAAATTTTCGCTTAACTGCCCTCAGGTGATGGCATTTCAAATAGATTTTTTTGTACAAACTTTTCCTTGGCGAGGTCGATCTGTGGATGGGTAACCTTTAATGACATATCAAGACGACTTCATCCCACGGGAAGCACGTTAGTGTGTTGGTCTCGGTCATTCGTAGATCGTTGGCAGTCCTTACGGGTAGTCAGAAGCCCAAAAGTATGATAACCAGATGAACCAAGGGCTAAATAGGCAGTCCTTTCATGTAAAACACGGGTATTAATTCAGCTACATCCGCTTAGACTGGAAGACCCCGACATGGTTGAAAAAGGCTAGGCTGGTTATGATGATTTTTGCTTGCAATGTATCAAGTTGATCAATCATTATTAAGGTATTATTATAAATTTTAAGTCGACAGCGTACCTACTTAAGTGTTAACTTTTATACCATTTTTTTTTTATCATTTTAGGAAGAAATGACGAGTTTTCTTAATGCACGTTTCCTTTTACCATTACGTTACGAAACCCTAAAAATGAAGTTCACACACCGAAAATGTTCAGAATTTGTTTAATTATAAGCAGCGGCGTACTTCCCCGTTATTTCGTATTTAGATGGGCCCGTTATATTTCGAGATAAAGTTTTCCCGAGTTGGGGAAAGAATTTTAATAGGAAAGGAATTGTTAAGAGGCCGGTGGTGGGTCAAAGCGTTCCCGACGAGGTTCGCTAACAATACTCGTTATAGTGTAAGCTTGTCTATAAGTTCCTTCATCGAATACCCCGAGGATTTCATGTTCAAGTGGATCCCTTTGCTATTTAAATAACGCTGATATTTTCTTTAGAGCTCCGGTGCACCCGAACGGAGGTTCTAGTATAAAATTCAATGTTTTAAATTCAAAAGGTTGTTCGTTCAATGTCTGTTTAACTAACCTTACGTCTGTCTGTGTATTTATGAAATGGATTTTTATACTGGATTCGATAGCAGGAGTATGTCGGGTTTTCTATGTTAAAATTACAATTTTCCAATGTTTACATTATAATATTTACAGAGATAGGATTCTGTTATTCTTGATTCAAGAAGCTGTAGGTTTCCATTACATACAGGTAACATTACGCCTACGTACAGTAAAGGATAGGCAGGGGTGGAAAGCCTTAGAGGAGGCCTTTGTCGAAAGACAAGCTGTTAAGACTGAGAGGGGAGAACTAACTGCTGAGAATTTAAGTTAAATTAGATAGAAAGAAACAAGAAAGAAAGTAAATATTAGTTTTAGAACCTCTATTTTTACATTTTAAATAATATTTGTTAGGAATGTTATCATTAACAGCAATAAAAGCTTATTAGCTTTAGCTAATTTATAAAATTAAGTAGCAGTGGTGTACCTTTAATATCTTCAACAAGTAGTGATGGGTGCGACTAAGGAGTAGAAGCACAGTATAAATATTAATACAGTAGGACGACGCCTTTGATCTCTGAAAAAATGCCGACAACTTCTACACGCGTTAGGCTTGAATAATACCTCCCGCACTACGAACATCGTTTTGTTTGCAGTGCGGGAGCGGCCCGCGTCTCGCCCCTCACACCCCGCACGATTGCCCTGTCTAGACGGCTTCTTCGGACGACTGTATGTTTTTAGACTGTGGTAGAAGGTCGTTGGTTCGTACCTAGACAGGCGCTTTACATTGGGTAAGTTATTTCATCACCACTATTCTCTAAACGGTAAAGGAAAATATCGAGAGGAAACCGGCATGTACTTGAACTAAAAATTCAAAGACTTGTGACATCTACCGACCCACACTGGGCCGCATGGTGGATAACGGGCCACTCCACACAGACAAGAGGCCTTTGTCCCAGCAGTGGGAACATTAGAGGCTGATTATAATAATAATATGTATAGATATTCCACAACTTTCACACAATGTCATGTATAATAGTCCCAAGTAAATAGGGGGCTATTATAATTCCGTGAAGAAGGGGGCGAGCCTAGTGCCATGAACCGGTCTCAAAAATAGGTAATATAAATTTCCCCGACCTGGGAATCGAACATAGAGACTCAAGCTCAGCAATAGCGCTTGCGATAGTTAAACAACTGAGGCCAACATTCTTTAGTATTTCGAATTACTAACTCTTTAAAAGTTAACGTGTAGCTACATATTTCTTAATGGACCTATTCTTATTCACTTCTTCTCAAAAACTTTTAATTATAACACTTCTATCTACACGCCTCCAATTAAAAAGTTCATGGTTTAATACAGTTTGCTATAAAAGTATCTTTTTACTTTTATCTTTAATAAACAAATCGTTGCCACACACTAGATTTTATTTCTGTATCGTTTACAACTGTTTAAAATTACGTGCACAAGCAGTCAGAACCGAAACAATTGACTGGAGTTTTGATCTTGTGGTTAGTCATGGCCCTGACTGTTATGCCTGAGGTCGTGAATTCGATTCCAACCCAAGACAAAAGTTTGTGTGATGACCACAATCATTTTTGTTCTGTGTCGGGGTGTTACCTATTTATCTTTATTATTTCTTTGTTTTGTATTTAGAAAGAAATATCAGTTATTTAGTATAAATAATTGTACACGACAACCTTTTGCATACCTGCTTTGTATGGAACCCCTTGGGTCGCAAGTCTGACTCACATTTTGCGGGTATTTTATATTTATACAAATTTTTGGAAATCAGAATCGGCAACACGGGCCTACCGGTCAAACGCACGACCATACTAACAGCCAAAAAGTCTTACAGCACTGCCTACCACATACACAATGAAGTGATTCAGTTCATGAAAAGTGGTGTACTTTGAAATATAGTCTTACTTTAAGAACAAAACAACTATGTGGTCATTATCGCGAAGAAATGGTATTTCATAACAGCCTCCTGAAAGTTGATGAGAATGCAAAACTACACGATCACACATACAATCTCACTATAGATTAACACTTTGGGGCCATAAAACTTAGGTACGTAGTGGTGTAGGTAGGCATCCGGCCAGGGACACCGCTTCGAGAGGGAAAATCCAAAATTTCCAACTCGCAAAGGATGTGGGAAGCCCGAACGGAAGACTACCTCCGTTGTGAGTATCAGGAGGAGAGGAGGGAAACTAACATTTTCATGAATACTTAAAATTGAGGTGTAGTTTGCTAAAAGGCGGGTTAATGGCCTCAATCTATAGAATGAACAAGGTTAAGAGCAGTGTATGTTTAGGTACGTGTTTTTTTTATACTATAAACCGGTGCTTGACTGCAATCCCACCTGATGGTAAGCAGTGATGCAATCAGTGATGGTGAAGCGCACTAGTTTATTAAGAGCCTATTCACTCTAGCCTTGACGACACCTAAATTATAATCGGACGGGAAGACCGCAGCAGGCAAGTGATGGTGATTAAATGATATTAATAGAATAGAATAACATACATACATAACGTCACGCCTGTAATCCCCGAAGGGCTCGAGGTGTACCTGGTAGTACACCCACATTTCGCCAGTTATGTTTGAGTCCCATGTAATAGAGGGCGAGCCTATTGCCATCAAACGGGCACAAATCCAGACTCCGGGCTGCTACTGAGAAGTTCCGGATAGGAAAACTCAATAACACTTTGCCCGACCTGGGGATCGAACCCAGGACCTCATGCTCACCAGTAGCGCTTGCGACCACTAGGCCAACGAGGCAGTCAGTCGAGGTAGAATAGAATAAAATACTCTTTATTATACACCAATAAAACTTACAAATTATAACTATTAACAACTACTTAATAACAACTATCGAATAACTAACTACTTAATTATAACTTTTAACTATTTATTTCTGTAAATACTACTGGTATGCGACTGGAACGCACGGTGTCGGGACGCCACCTTCTCAATCTCGCACTCATTCGTTAACTATGAACAGTTCATAGTATGTTTTTCATTTCGATGTATGTCGAGATATACGGGACCGTAGAATATTTGAACTGCGAAGTACTTATTGCATCGTAACGACATTTTTTCTCATACTATTTCGCCGTCTAGCGCATACTTTTACGCTTAATAACTCCACTGCCACTCTCACCGATGTGTGATGCACTTATATGTACTTATAACACCACATCGAGTCAATTCCAGACTGTTTATAAATGACTAGTTTCTCCGTATGCACAATAAATAGACCGTCGCGCTCGGCTGCTTGCAGCGGATTAAATTGCGGGTAAAGTGCATTTATTATGTTATCGACTCAACGCAACCTAATTACCAAAACTCGTTTTCGTTATAAAGCGCCTACACGCGTAATGTACCTACCGTGATTCAAGTTGATCATAATCTTTCCCACTACACAGTACACACACTATCGGCACACTATACATATAATATAATACATCCATAGGTTATTATTTTTCTTATAACAGGTTTTTAGGCTACATTCTATCTATTTAATTTTATATACGTAAAATATTATTTATTTATGAAGTATAATGATAATTGTTACTCATCCGTCACATGTCCCAAAGGTTCATTTGAAAATCAGCGTCAGGCAGGATCTCAGCATCTGTCTGGCATTACCGCTGAAATGAACCTTTTGGCGCAGCCGTGAGACATGCCATTTTTTGTCTCTTTTTTTTTGTGTTATTGCGTTTTTACTATGCGTGTATCCAGCTGTTGCCAATAAATGTATTTTCTTTCTTTCTTTCTTTCTAAATTGGTTTGTACAAACACTTTTACAAGTCATTTTTCAATTAGAAGATGATGTCGGTATTTCACTATCTGACTACTCTCAGAAGAAACACCGAAAGAAACTCAGCAGAGGTCACAGTCCCTTTTAAAGTCCAGACATTATCTTGGTCAGATTATGGAAGAACCATGCAGATTTTTGTCTGGTAATGATCTTTTTAGAAAAGAACCAAACGATATACCACATACTGTCTCTGCACCACCTTAAGGTAGACTGGTAGAAAATGCCTAAGGCATTAAGTCCGCCTTTGTACAGTTTATTTTACTAGTGCATAAAGTTTTAATAAATAAATAAATAAATAAATAAATATGGGTGGACCAGATTAGTCAGCGCAAACTTTTGTCAGTTACCGTGAGCTCAAATCGGAACTTGAGGAGCTCGACGTCCGTACTCTCGATTATAGTATAACCAGTCAGTGACTATCTAGCCTTTCAATCGTGTCAATTAGAGACACAATAGAAAGACAACGACCGCGCGGACACCGGTGTCCTCTTGGGGTTTAATAAACTAGTAAGAGGGCAATATTTTTTTGTATGTAAGTTTGCATGTCGTGATCCGATTTCCAATCTACACAAACAATATTTAACGAGGAAATATTTGTATTTTTGTGTATGTGTGTGTATGTTTGTAATAAATAAACTCAAAAACTACTGTGCCGACTTCAAAAATTCTTGTACCGTTAGGAAGCTACACTATTCCCGGGTGACATAAGCTTTTTTTCATTCCTGAATTCCCACGGGAACGGAAACTACGCGGGTGAAACCGCGTGACGTCTGCTAGTAAGATAATAAAAGGGCAAGAACTATAACAATAACTAATAAAAGTTACGTTTCAAGAAAATTAGAAATAAAAGCAGGCTTTGTACATTACAATTAATATCAGATGGTCTGATAATGATTTTATGGAACTGGATGGTATTTACATTTAGGAATAATTAGTCCTAAGTGTTTTGGAAACAGTTGAGGAACATTTTTTAGAACCACTTGACCAATATGCAATATGGATGAAACTTTTGCCTTTTCTCATTGTTGGCTGACTAGAAATCCGCTCGGGGTACCATTTTGTTAAAAATAGATAAAGGCACAAAAGATGGAAGGATTTATCGTGCGACTATGAAAAGGATTTATCGTGAATATGTGAGTGAAAATACCGGAACCTTGGTTACATACTGATTATATTTGTAAATACTTCCAAAGTATGGCATATCTTAGGCATCACTGACGTCAGTAAAGAAATAAAAATGTTAGAATAAAATAATTAGGAACATATTCATTTCGCGTCCAGCTAAGGAGTTTATTATCCTGCCGGACTCGGTGTTTTCTGATAGCTTCAACTTAAGGATCTTTAAGTCAAGAGTAAACAAGTGACTTCTGGGCAAACGTGCATCATCGTCGACCACATCATGGCTTACCATCAGGTGAGAAAGTGATCAAACGCGAGCTTATCAATAATAATAAGAAAAAATGTGAAATGTTTCAAATGAAAAAAAAATGTAACCCATTGCTCAACAATTATGGAAAGGAAGATTCACATTCAGAACCTTAACATTTACAAGAGGCAGATGAATACAAAGTACTTGTGCTTTTAATCACTACAAGTAAGGTGGTCAATTGACAGACACGTGGCGCTAAGCAACATTGCGAAACCTTACAGGCAAGTACAGGATTCAGCACCGTTATTAATAGATCTTCACACTTTTGTATGTAATAAATAAAATAAAATACTCAGTAACAAACAATTTCTAGTTTTTCGAATTACGTTTGATTTAACATTACGAGTATTTCCATTATCAAGAAGGAAAACATCGTGAGGAAACCGGCACGCCTAAGTAAAATTTCTCCACGGCATGTGTAGCCAAGGCAGCATAAACTCTGAAACCAGCAGGCCTAGCCTTATTACCAATTCTATTTCTATTGTCGTGATCGTTAAGGCGTCAACAGAAACAAAATGGCGTATGTGGAATCAGCTGTTTGTCAACTGTCGACGAGTAGAATTTGTAATATGGCTAATAATGACAGTTGACAAACAGCTGATTCCATATACACCATTTTCTTTCTAGAATAGAAATAAAATTTGTAATATGGCTAGGCCTGCAGGTTAGTCTATTGATTAATCACAGGAAAAGAAGAAGATATCCAATTAAACTAAAATCGCAGTCACAAAAGAAATAAACTGTAAAGTGTCTTCCACATGAATAAAACGGGTTAGAAATTCGTACGTTTAGTAATCAGCGGCAATTGTTCCCTGTAAGTCGTATCTTTCAATTGTGTTTTACAACCCACGTATAAAGACAAACAGCTTATATGCTATCTTGAAAACAACTGGGGGTAAATGCTTCGAATCCTGGAAGTAATTTGTTCGTTAAATAAAATTGAAGCGAAGTATTTTGAAGTGAATAAGCTCTGAGGTGTGTGTAAAAATAGGTCACCTTTATCGAGTCGTAAAAAGAAACTGCTGAGAACTGTATGGACTAGTTGTGTTAAATCTTGTAGACACCTTTTAGACATTCCGTGTAATAAGTACTTTTGTTTCATACATTTTGGCCGAGTAGGTAACCTTAGTATGAAATAGCTAATTTATTTTCAGACTTGGTCTCATAGTGAAAGTTGTTCATTTTCATGGATAGGAGATAGGTACACTGTATGTTTGTGAAAATAATTAGGTAACACCTTTCGTCGACGGTTACAAACTTCCATACAAAATCTCCTTGTATCCCTTCGGGGTTGAATCATTTTTTTTTGTAACGTGTAGGTACATCTTTTTGTTAATTCAATCAACAAAATAATTTGATTTTTTTGATACATTTTTTGATGACATATAATTATTTTGCTTTTCTTTTAGTTTTTATTAAGTATGTAATAAACAAAATAATCATTTATCGTTTAACGAAATTACATTATTGATGAAAAAGTATTTTTAATACACTCGTAACAATTTTGTTTTTCGCCACAACATAATAAATAATGTTGTATAGATCTATATATTTAGTTAACTGTCAAAATACCCATAAATTGTAACTTCTGTAACATTTATTTTTGTATAACAAATTGAGTTACAGTTTAGATACAGTATAGTAAGAAATCAACTACAAATTACAAGTTGACACTAATGACTAATTTGTAATGATCTATAGCTCCTTTCAAGTTAATAAAAAACATGTTTTGTATTATGATTCTGGGACGCCATAAATAACTTGTAAATAAAACAGTCTAGTTACTTTAATAATAATATACTGAAACGAATGGGCCTGAAAGATAGAAATGGGGCTTAGAACATAATTATAATACTGGAAATATCAATACTTATTGTAGCGACAACTATCTTGCCACATATAAACTAATGACGGACACCCTACATTGCGGTATTAAATTATGCGTTCCATTTAAAGATATAGGTACAAGTTCCCGGCAACAACCGTCGGGCAGTAGTAGCCCACCGGACACAACGACCGTCTGGTTGGAAGATCCTGCCTTTTCTATGGGGGATGAGGAACTTTACACCAAATTCCTCACACCTCTAAACTGGTGACCCGAGCATGAACTTTAGCGAAGCCTTCATAAACACAATCATAATCATAGTCATTTATTTGCTAATATGGGTAATTACATAAAGCTGTTGAAAAATTCGTGCAGAGCTAGGTCATCGTGACATCATCATCACTTCCTCAAGCTTACGAGCAGCGAGTAACATAGCTAGCCAGCATCCACGACTTCTACGGGTATCCTGACCACCAGATGCAAACTGTAGCAACTGCTACTGATAGTGGAACATTAGAGTATGCAACACTACTATGAGTTTATTCTCAGAGTAGTCAGATAGTGAAACACGGACTGCACTTGTCTAAAGTCGGTTGACTTAAGTGTAAAAGTGTTTGTAAACAGAAATAAATATAATTTATTGCTATTGGCCAAATATCAATATAAAGACATGCGAGCTCAAAAGAAAACCACAAACAATTTCTGATTACCGGGTACTGGCTACTTACTGTCTGCCTGAATCATGCTACTGCTGGGCAAAGATGGATTGATGCATTCGTAATTTTCTTTGCCAAGCTCTTTCATTTTCATTTCAATTTTTGCGTGGCATGTATTCTGTCGGTATACTTTTTGAACACACGTTCTTGTAAGTTTTAATATTTTGTGTTCAGTACATTCACATCATTTGACTTGACCACACATACATTTACATAATATACTAGCTGTACCCTGCCACGCTTCGCTGTGGCACATTGTGATTGAATGGTTACAAAAATTAGATAAAAACAGTCCTTGATGCGGATATCATGCTAAAATTTCAGCTCGATCGGTGCAGAACTTTTTAAGTTTTTGAAGCGTACACAAACCAACATAACATTTTTATAAATATAGATATACACTCACGTCTTTTTTCCATTGGCTAGGCTATACACTATACGTTACGATATGTTACGATCCTTACATACTTATATCTTTTGCTTCATATATGTTGTTCATAGGTCATAAAGGCACGCCTGTAGCGAGTCCTACGCACCAACTTTTATGCGCTACCAACATTTTAGAAAATACTAGTATATGTAAAATGTATATGTAAAACTTAGTATGACTCAGGGATATTCAGGATGACCAGTATTTCTCCTTACTTATATCTACTTAGTATGCGTAAACTGACCTATTTATATAACTCGTTTATGCTTGTTTAGATAAAAGTTTCCTCTTTTCGTATTGGTTAATCATCCGATCCATTTCAGGCAATCTGTCTTCTTCAGACGGCTTAATGTTAGCCCAATGAGGCTTTTAGGCGCTAGGTCGTGTTTTGTTTCTATTAGGTACACGACGATATTTAGGTTAAAATAAGTTCTATTTAAAAAAATACATGTTACATAAGCAGCTATTTTTGCTCAACTGAATACCACTGGCATCTAAAAACACTGAGCAGTATAATATAATAACCCTCCGTTTTTTAGATAGATAATAAATACCAAGTTGGTACCTACATATTGAAAGTCTATTGTTTGAAAAAGCCGTACAAGGAATGGAAGCACCAAAGTTTAACGATGATGACATCAAACACCGCGCAGAAACTTTTCAAAAGAAAACTTCGGCACGTGACGTGTACCTAAGTAAAATAATAAGTAAAAGGGAAAAAAGATGTGGGGAACAAAATTACATGTAGGAAACCGTAATATTCCTAAGAATTTCCCGAACGCAATATAACTGCTCACGGCTCACGCCTTTTGAGCCGAATGTTTTACCAAATTGACGTTCGACATGAGATCATGCATTCTTTTGATATGGTAATCCGTCCCTACCCCCGGGTAATAATCGATTATTAAATAGGTGGAAATCGGCAGATCAGGATCCCTTATCCACTGTAAGATTCTTAAGAAGATTTCTTTATGACATGAAAGGTCAAACGGTCGTTATTAAACAAGAAATCAGTCATTGGGAAATTACTTTTGTGACTGTCTGAAATTTTGAGAACCAATATATGAACGATGAGTAGCCGCAAGGAGCTATCATGGGCCCTGTTTGTATTTTACTTACTACAAGAAAATTTATTTACTGATTTGGTAGTGATTACTTTGAATAAAATTGGTATCAATTTGGTTCCAGATTTTCATATAACGGAGGCGTAGGCGGTAACTGGTATGTAAATGTTGGCGTGACATGACGGCTACAGAGCAGCGAAAGGAGGAAGAAAATTAAATAGCTTTATGAATGGCATAAGTGGTATAATTGGCCAGAACAAGTCATGTAACAATAGGCTGTTAGTCACTTTATGTTAACTTCATCTGATAAATACCAATAATGAATAATCAAAACAGTACGATATGTTCAATGTTCATGTCATATTTTTCTAAGCTTAGACAGTGATCATCATATCAGCCAAAAAATGCCTACTTCTGGACATACGCACCCAACAAAGATTTTCACAACCAGGTGCTATATTAATTTAAAGAGCGGCGGAGCGGGTTGTGTGGCTGACTCTTTCGCTGTCTCGATTAGTCGCAGGAAGACAGGACAGCGCAGGCGGTGGAATGCCGACTTGATGTCGCCATAAGAGGTGCCAGGGGACGATAGCCCGGGGACTCTATCGTTCACGCTGCGCAGTAACTATAGTTGTGGTATTCAGATATCGCTGAAGGACGGGCGAGATAGAGGCAACTAAAGAAGAAGGAGCCCTGAAGAAGCATTTTTCAAGGCACAGACAGTGGGTGTAAGCCCCGCGTGACCGTGGCATCTCCCCGGTCGGAGTGGCATTTTCTGTAGCTCAAAAACAAAAATGTTATTTTGATTTCAGAATAAAAATCTGAACTCTATTTGGTATGAATGTAGGTACATAATTTAATAAGATTGGCTATAGTCTACCTTGCGACGTAAAAATTATCAGTCTATAGGATTTTGCTTTACATAACAACAACTCAATTATAACTTTATTTCTGCTTAAAAGTAAAAGCGAAAAGTGAAAGAGGGTATTCATTTTAATATATAAGTTAAGAATAGACTCATAAAATATCCCGATAGGTACCACTCACAATGAGCTCTCTTTTCAACGTCTTAAGTAAGTTTCTAGTGGAGTTATAAGTCTGGGTTTTCTTCAAATTAAACAAACTTTTATTGTTGAAGCCAAGAAAGCTCTCGAGTGTTGTTGCTAACTCCATTTCTTCATATACTTACTATTTTGTTTTTTTTACTCAACTAGAATTAGTAATTTTATAAATAGCATTGGTGCCAAATATTTTTATTTCAGCCATAAAAAAATGTAACGTTACAAATTCAATAGATTTTTGTCCAGGTTTGTGTGTGTTAAAATTTAGAAATGTGCCGCGTTTTACACACACGTCTATCCTCTGATGTTCAAATAAATAATTTTGTACAAGAAATAAATGGACAAATCCTAAGAAGCATATTTTTTATCTAAACTGGATTAAACCAAAGACAGCGCACTTAGCGACGCAACATTATCCATTAATCCAGAATTTGTTACGATAAAACATAAATTTTATTATACCAAAAGTCAAAATATTTACCCAACCGCCGTCTTGCAAAAGCGAGTTCGTCATAAGCATCGTTAGATAAGATGAAGTAGGTAAGCTCAATAAGGCTTACAACAAATACTTTAAGTGCCGCAATGGGAAACAAACAGGCTTTAATTTCCTTTTACAAATTGAAAAAATAAAAGTTAAAACGTCTTTTGAACGTCTGTATTACTGAAAACATTCATTTTTATCTTTTAATCAAAATAAGAGACGCATTTTAAATTTTGTTTTTATGTAATTGTCATTCGTGTGGTAATAAGTTACCACACGAATGACAGTTACATAAAAACAACGACGTTTAATATACAAAATGCCTTACTAAGGTAAGGGATTTTGTATATGTATTCCATCTATACCTGATGTTTAGTAAATACTAAATACGAGGTTTGTAGCAGGTCGAACAATAACATAAAAAGAAGGTTGCATACAAGTATAATTTGTCGTATTACTTATCCTTTAATTAACAATACATAAAAAGGGTAAGTAATATTAACAATTTGAATATTTAATAAAAGAAAAAGAGGTAAAAAAATACAAAAGGGGTATAAAACACAGACCTAACACGCTCTACTATAAAGTTACAAATCACAGACACACACAAATGATCCTGCAGTCAGGCAAGCAGACCAGGGGCAGCAGACCAGGGGCGACTCTCTCGCCAGCCTGGGGCAGCAGACCAGGGGCGAGTCTTAGACTCGCGCGGTGGGCTCTTAGGTTGTCATCTTTTAATTTTATTCCAAAACACAAAAGAGATAAAAGGAAAAAGATGAGAATGATTGATAGTAAAAGTGTAAGTATGTGTCTGAAACATGAAAACATTATAAATTCTCTTAATATTCAAATAAACAATTATGTTTTTGTTTCCCATAATTTTCTTAATTTCACCTACCACTGTTTATCTACGTTACACCCAAAGGCTGTCTGATAGAAAATGCTAACGGCCTAAAGTTAATAAATAAATGAACAAGGTACAGTAATCCCGCCAAAAATGAAACGCTCATCATAATGTGGATTTGGTAACACTACCTGTACTTACTAACAAATGCACGGTTGCTTTTTAAAAATTAAAGCGAACCGTAGAAAAAACAATAAAGAAAGCTAGACTGCAAGAGTTGAGAGGACTGCCACGCCATCTTTTTCCAAGACAAAAGGATCACGCCTCTATCCTCTTCATTTTTTTGGAACTCGAAATTGTGAGCCAAGCCATACGAGCAGTACCGAAATATCAACGAAAGGTACAGGCGCCAGCACATCAAGCTACCCCAACTGAACATGAACCTTATTCTGTTTGTAATATAGTTGAAAACTATCAAAGAAAGAGATATGCCCATTTCTGGCCATGTTTTTCTCGTTTCTGTAATAAATACTTAAAATATATGTACTAATTGAGTGACTTCAATATTGCTATTACGAATTAGTGACGAGTTTCTAAAGCCGATTTTCAAATGACATTCAACCTGTTTGTTGAATTCTAATATTTTAGATCGGTGGTCAGTACTATAATAGAAAAAGTTAAAGTTCCATCGAGTTCTATGTGAAAAACAGCCGTTGTATCTTTATCTGTAATGTCAATCCGATTGCCTATCATTTGTTTGTTCCATGTGCATCACTTGGCTAAAGTTTCCTCATTAAATAGGCATTTCCCTTTGACACATTAGGGGTAGCTTAATGTGCTGGCCTCTGTACCTATCTATAATAAAAAACAAAAAGGGTCCTTTTAAGTAACTATTTAATTACCACAATTGTCAACAAAAAGACGTTAAACACTATTAGCGCTACTCTTAAAATAAAACTTAATACGACAAATGAAATCCAATACACTTTAAAATGAACTTCATTACCTGTATTCCGATATTCTTTTTAATATCGTATCGTTAATCGACTTATCGATCAATGTTAATTACTTTTTTTCAAAATAACTGATATGTGTGCAGGCGACAGGTCACTGGCCACTTGAGACATGCCGTCAGATCGTATCTGAAGCCTTCGCAAGGAGGATATGACGACTTTACTTTTTGCAGAAAAAAAAAACTTCGAAAGATGTCTGAAGAGCGAACCGACGCCGCTCCGAGCCGCGCCGAAAAAAATGCATAACGATGCTTTGACACCATCACTTTGATGGTGCGATTCAAAAATAGAAGTTTTTCACCAAGAATAAATGCTAAAAATTTTAATTACGAGTAATGAATACTGGGTACAAGTAGATCACAAAAAAATTCGTACCAGGACCCTTGTTTGCGATATTTTTATGCTAATGAAAAATATAGTTTGGCCAGATTAAATATATTAAAAAGTGGTATGAATATGGAGATATGGTGATATGGAGGACGTTGTGGGACTACAACGTTCCATTATGTTTCCTGTCAAGAACTGACACGCATCCCAATAATAGTACGTATTACCAGCCTGCTAATGTCCCACTGCTGGACAAAGACCTCTTCACACACAGAAAAGACACGAGCATTGAGCACCACGCTTGTTCAAGGTGGATCGAAGATTTCAAACTTGTATTAACTATAAGTTCAGGTTTCCTCACGATGTTTTCCTTTGCCAAAGTCCAAGATAAACTTAGAAAGTATGTACGAATATCGAATAAAGAAAAAGATTTGAACCACAACCCCATTTATAAAATGTAAATTGCTAATATAATGAAGTGAGTGAATAAATTGAGTAAACTGATACAATATTCTATCTAGTGACACAAAAACGCACGTACACTACTCCACTTCGTCCAAACACATACTTTACAAACTACGGACTTCAAAATAAATTCGTGCCCTGTGGAATACATAAAAGAAAATAAACAAACAGTGACGAAGCGTCGGAAGAAGCGCCCTGTCTGATCGGAAATTCCGTTATTCGCAGAGGGAATCGACTAGTGGCGTATTCGGTCGGTTTGAACTCCAAGAGTTTGCAGTACGAACGCCATAGCCCAACTGCATGTGATTGGATTCCGATCGTAGAAAAGTTTAGCTTTAAAGAGCATAGTTTACATGCACGGTGTAGGTCCGCCATGAGAAACACGGGTCGTGTTACAAAGTTCTGAAATCTAAATGTCTTTTGGAGTTTGCATGCGAGATGGAAACAGATAACTGTTTGGAGTGTTATGGGAGCCTGGTACCTGTTTTGACTTGCTGAGTTTAAGAGCTAGGGGTTGCGCTAACGTTTAGACAATAACCAAGGAAGTAAGAAGTTTAAAGAAGAAATTACGTGTTTATAATATGTAGTATACCAATATAAGTATCAAGTAAAGTGGAAGTTATATAAATTAATGTAATTTTATCATCAACTGCAGTCCCACACCGCATCAACAAAATAAGACCGTTCTTTTTTAAAACTTGTCATCTCGTTTAAGAAAGAAATGTGCATAGAATTATTATTGCAAACTAAACGATATTCTTCTAGATACCTATTTTTTAACCGACTTCGGGAGGAGGTTCTCAATTCGATCGGTATTTTTTTTATGTATGTACACCGATTATTCCGAGATTTATGATCCGATTTACGTGATTCTTTTTTAGTTCGATGCAGAATAGCTGCCATTTGGTCTTCATTTTATGAATATTTAATTTATTTTTGAACATTTTTTGCATGTATGTGCACCGATTGCGCTGAGATTGATGTACCGATTTACTTCATTCTTTTTTAGTTTGATGCGGAATAGTTGTTTTTTGGTCTCATAAAAAATAGCAGTTTGACTTGGTTGTTTTCATTTTATTAACATTTTTGTTCACAAATGTTTCTTTTTGATTTCATCGAAATCTGTTTATTTGTTTGATTGTAATATTAAAAAAGAAATGGAAAATAATGAATCAACTGAATAACAATAAAAATTATATAATAAAAGTTTTTTGACAAAAAATATACAACCGACTTCAAAAAAACACTAACCGGTGTAAAATAACTCTAAATTCGGAAGTCGGTGGCCAATTTTATTATGAATGAGACAAACCCTTGAAAGCCAGAGACTTCCTAATTTAGAGTTCATTTATACCGGTTAGTGTTTTTTTTTAAGTCGGTTGTACTTTTTTTTTTAAGTTGGATATAGAATAAATTTTCAATTCATTTCTCTTTATTTTTTCAACAGCTGGATCCTACAATATAATTAGGTACAGAGGCTAGCACATCAAGCTACACCAATGTGTCAAATTTCTTTGAAAGTTTTTTAACTTTATTCCAATCAAAATAAGGTTCATGTTCAATTTGGAAAATTTGACAATTTGGGGTAGCTTGATGTGCTGGCGTCTGTACATTAAATAAAAAATATTACAAATTTCATTAATAATTCCTAATACAATAGATAAAGTCAGTATATTAAAATTACAAATACTTATTAATGTTACTTAAAGATAATTAAAAATTTAAAAAACCCCCACCGCAAAAAAGTAAAACGTTTAAAAAGTTAAAAATAACACTTTAGCCATGAAATTTTACTTCACGTCGGGGTACCTAGTAAGGAATGTTTTTAGTACTTGTAGGTATGTAGGTAGGTACTTATTTTAACGGTACCCCGACGTTACGTAAAATTTCATGGCTAAAGTGTTATTTTTAACTTTTTAAACGTTTTACTTTTTTGCGGTGGGGGTTTTTTAAATTTTTAATTTAATTTTCATTTTAAATTTTTTTAAAGCATTAATTTAGTTTTTATAGAGGTTACAGTTATGAGAATTTTTCAGTGCATTGTATGTAGAGTCAAATGCTGGTTAAAACGAATCCAAACACGACATATCTGCTATTATTTTGTCAAGAGTCTACCTAATGGTGTGCTGGATAGCCTGGCTGCAGCATCAGCTTATCCTGTTGGCATCAGTGCATTGTGTTTAGAATCAAATGCTGGTTGAAATGAATCCAAACACGACATATCTGCTATTATTTTGTCAAGAGTCTACCTACTGGTGTGCTGGATAGCCTGGCTGCAGCATCAGCTCATCCTGTTGCCATCAAGCCATTGTGTGCAGAATCAAATGCTGGTTATAATGAATCCAAACACGACATATCTGCTATTATTTTGTCAAGAGTCTACCTACTGGTGTGCTGGATAGCCTGGCTGCAGCATCAGCTCACCCAATTGCCATCAGTGCATTGTGTGCAGAATCAAATGCAGGTTAAAATGAATCCAAACACGACATATCTGCTGTTATTTTCCCAAGAGTGTATTAGTCTGCTAGATATCCTGGCTGCATCAGACCAAATACACCATAATGTTACTTATTAATATTACACACATGGGTGTTTGAAATTTTAAGACACACATATGTTTGTAAGTAGAGTTAATACCCATAGACGTCTAAAATAGCAACTGTAGCTAACACAAAAGAGCTGATAACCTTGAAACGGCTGAACCGATATTGATGAATTATGTCTAAGAACCATCGCAAGAAACCCTGCTTTCAAATAAAAAAAAACCGCATCTAAATCGGTTCACCCGTTTGGGCGCTACGGTGCCACAGACAGACAGACAGACAGACAGACAGACAGACAGACAGACACACACACATAGCGGTGAAACTTATAACACCCCTCTTTTTGCGTCGGGGGTTAAAAAAATAGTAGGTAACACCAATAAAAAAAACATAAAAATAATAATTAATAATGAACTGGTTATGATGTAATTATGTAACGTCTTTAGATATGAGTATAAGAATTATAAAATATAACTTGCCATATACTGGTTGAAAGGGTAAAGTTCTAGTTTAGGCAATCTTGTATACTGAATATTACATTTCATGGATATCTTGTCCAACCGCGACCGTGTAAGACTTAAGATTTCTTGAAGAAATTTTATCTTTAATACCTTTTTAACCCCCGACGCAAAAAGAGGGGTGTTATAAGTTTCACCGCTATGTGTGTGTGTCTGTCTGTCTGTCTGTCTGTCTGTGGCACCGTAGCGCCCAAACGGGTGAACCGATTTACATGCGGTTTTTTTTATTTGAAAGCAGGGTTTCTTGCGATGGTTCTTAGACATGATTCATTAAAATCGGTTCAGCCGTTTCAAGGTTATCAGCTCTTTTGAGTTAGCTACCGTTGCTATTTTGGACGTCTATGGGTATTAACTTTACTTACAAACATATGTGTGTCTTTAAATTTCAAACACCCATGTGTGTAATATTAATAAGCAACATTATGGTGTATTTGGTCTGATGCAGCCAGGATATCTAGCAGACTAATACACTCTTGGGAAAAAAACAGCAGATATGTCGTGTTTGGATTCATTTTAACCTGCATTTGATTCTGCACACAATGCACTGATGGCAACTGGATGAGCTGATGCTGCAGCCAGGCTATCCAGCACACCAGTAGGTAGACTCTTGACAAAATAATAGCAGATATGTCGTGTTTGGATTCATTTTAACCTGCATTTGATTCTGCACACAATGCACTGATGGCAACTGGATGAGCTGATGCTGCAGCCAGGCTATCCAGCACACCAGTAGGTAGACTCTTGACAAAATAATAGCAGATATGTCGTGTTTGGATTCATTTTAACCTGCATTTGATTCTGGACACAATACACTGATGGCAACTGGATGAGCTGATGCTGCAGCCAGGCTATCCAGCACACCAGTAGGTAGACTCCTGACAAACTAATGGCAGATATGTCGTGTTTAGATTCATTTTAACCTGCATTTGATTCTGCACACAATCCACTGATGGCAACTGGATGAGCTGATGCTGCAGCCAGGCTATCCAGCACACCAGTAGGTAGACTCTTGACTAAATAATATCAGATATGTCGTGTTTAGATTCATTTCAACCAGCATTTGATTCTAAACACAATGCACTGATGGCAACAGAATGAGCTGATGCTGCAGCCAGGCTATCCAGCACACCAGTAGGTAGACTCTTGACAAAATAACAGCAGATATGTCGTGTTTGGATTCATTTTAACCTGCATTTGATTCTAAACACAATGGCTTGATGGCAACAGGATGAGCTGATGCTGCAGCCAGGCTATCCAGCACACCAGTAGGTAGACTCTTGACAAAATAATAGCAGATATGTCGTGTTTGGATTCATTTCAACCAGCATTTGATTCTAAACACAATGCACTGATGCCAACAGGATAAGCTGATGCTGCAGCCAGGCTATCCAGCACACCACTAGGTAGACTCTTGACAAAATAATAGCAGATATGTCGTGTTCGGATTCGTTTTAACCAGCATTTGACTCTACATACAGTGCACTGAAAAATTCCCATGTCTGTAAACTCTATTAAACAAAATTAATGCGTTTAAAAATTTTGAAATAAAAATTAAATTAAAAATTTAAAAAACCCTCATCGCAAAAAGTAAAACATTTAAAAAGATAAAAATAACACTTTAGCCATGAAATTTTACGTAACGTCGGGGTACCGTTAAAATAAGTACCTACCTACATACCTACAAGTACTAGGAACATTCCATACTTAAGCGGTACCCCGACGTGAAGTAAAATTTCATGGCTAAAGTGTTATTTTTAACTTTTTAAATGTTTTACTTTTTGCAATGGGGGTTTTTTAAATTTTTAATTTATTTTTTTTATTTTTATCTTTAATACTTTAACCTTCTTTAATATCTTTTTATGACATTGGCTATATTTAATTATTTGTGACATTATTCTAGTTGTTTAGATGACATGTTTATTATGATTATTTTTCTCTCTTATTGCAGGTAATGAAGTGGCATGTATTTTTTGTTCTCTTTGTGTTTTTTAAGTTATAAATCTGTTTTCAATATTTAAAACAATGTAAAAAGTAAAAATTGTTATGAATTTTAATAAATTAATAAAAATAAATAAACAAATATGTGTCTCATCTACCGAATAGTAAAATAAAATAGCAAGTGTTTTTTTTTTAATTTTTCAGCTTCTGACAAGCTGAAATGTCAAAAAAATAATCTCTTCTCTTCTTGGGGTTGATTTTAGGTAAGCTTGTCGGGAAATCTGTGAATGCAGTAAACTGCCATTTACAGAAATAATTATTAACTGTCATTTGCAGAAACATTGCATTGCAATGTTTACAACACAGACAGTTAATAATTATATCTGTAAATGGCAGTTTACTGCATTTACAGATTTCTGGACCAGTAACTTGAGTTTATTTTAAAAAATCAAAAGTGATTCTTTTAAAGTGATTTTTTTTGAGTGATTTAATTAAATAAAGTAATGTACTGATATATAAAGGTTTTAAAGTGGTTTCCTTTCAGGGCCCATTGATTGACACTGTGATCTATGACACTATGACCTCTCATTGATTTTACGAGTAATCCTACAAAATGCGAAATATTCTTTTACTTGAAATGTTTGGCTTGATACTTTGCCGTGTAATCAAGCATAAGCTGCTCCCGGTGAGGCTGGAACCGAATCCCAACAAACTTAGTAACAAAGACTGCGGAGATGATGCCGTGATCATAAAATGGCTCTGTTACCTCACTAGCAAACAAGCCCCGACAAATTAATTACAATGTTAACAACGTGCTAATCATACAGTAGTGTGAGTTGGCTGTCGAAGAAAATTGCTCAATCAATATTGAACGGAAATTCTATAAAATGCGAGATAAGCTTATACTGGAAATGTATAGCTTGATACTTAGCCGCGTTTATAAGAATAAGCTGCTGGTCAAGCTGGAATTCAACCCCAACAAACTTAGTAACAAAGACTGCGCAGATGATGCCGTGATTATAAAATGGCTCTATTACCCCACCTGCAAACAAGTCCCCAACAAATTAATTCCCGCAAAAATAATTACAAATAATGACGTCGTGTTATGTAGAGCAACGTGTTAATCATACAGCCGTAGTGTGAGTTTGCTGTCGAAGAAAATTGCTCAATCAACTCCTGGTCAGGTCAAGCGTGACTTAAGTCATAACAATGTAATAACCTACCATGGAACAGCTTATTGACCCATTAGATTTTCAGTACTTGAATATTTATGGCCACTGATAACAGTTGAAAAAGTGGTCGCCAGTAATTACACAGGTTGTTAGTTTGACGTTATTTTTAGTTAGTTGTTAAACTAAATATTTTATGGGAAGTTGGCCGATGTAACCCAGATTGTTTGGATTTCTTTTACAGGTAGTTTGAAATTAACATACTATAGCATCACATCTGTACTAAGTCATTTTTCTAGAGTTCGAACCAAAGTTCACACCTCCAACTTTTTGGATTAAACCATTAATGTGCGTATTGTACAATTACGATATGTTTGTCAATCAAGCGTAAACCGTTGAACAGATTTGGATGAAAATTGGCATATAATTTTTTTGCCATTTTTAAATAATGACCAAAAAGCTCGCTCCCTCTTACATAGGACTTGAACATGACTAGCGAGATGTGGGTGTTCCTACTCGTATAGGTCCACGTCTGCCTAACCCTTCGAAGAATACAGGCGTAAAGATATGTAATGAATACCCTAGGAAAGGTCTACTACATAACATAATATCTGAATATTATTCCAGCTGGTTTCTTCTAAAGCATAATGAATGAAAGTTTACTTAGTCTCAGCTCCCCACGGCTACACAGGCGTTCCAACAATGTTGACATGAAAGAACACCTGAATACAGTGCTACCGACGCGACTTGCATTATATGAAACTGTTTAATTTCATATTTTTTTGAAGAAATATAAATGCTGACTTTGTTAGGTAAGTTCTATGTTAAGTAGAAAAACCAGTTTTCTTCAATGAAAAGTAACTTTATTGTTGTTACACTGCTATAGGTGTTTATTGACATAATTTTGAAGTAAAATTGTATTTTAATTGTATTTTTATTATTGTTGCTGGTTATAACTCTACTGTTAAAGTTTTGTATGCCTTTAGGTGGTGAAAAGTAAAACAAAAACAATTTTGAACCATATTATGCGGTTTAAAATTGACTTTTAAATCACTTTTTATTTTTGTAACAAAGACATCTTTAATTTGAAACATTTCTTAGAATTCTTAACTAGGAAAATAAATAAATTGAATTTAAAGCAACTAAACAACCAGTTAAGTCATGATTTGAGTTGGTGCTAAATTGTTACACAGTTTGATACAATTGAGAATATTTTTTTAATTTGAAGAACTCAATTTGCGTTTTGCGTTTTTACTGTGCGTGTATCCAGCTGTTGCCAATAAATGTATTTTCTTTCTTTTCTTTTCTTTCAATTGATTGACAAATTATCGCAGTTAAAAATACTATGATTAGATACGTTTGATCCACTCAAGTTAGATACACTCCAATGAATACAAATCACTTGAGTCAGTTTATTTAAGCGTCAATTTGCTCAAGCCTTACTTAAAGATTTTTCAGCAAAGCTCAATAACGCCAAAGGTCGAAAAGTTAAGCAAACTAAACACCAAAGTCCACAGGCTAATTCTTTTTCCAGAAAGCTTACTTGTCCAACTGGACCTTTAGCATGATTATGGTGTATGAATAACAACATTTTATTTAGTCCATCAGTTAGTTATTTTTTTCTGCTCCTCGAATTGATGGAAAACTTGGATAAAGTGCAAACTAAGGAGATGGGCCTTTTGACGTCACAATTTTACTGGCTTGTTGGCCTAATGATTAGTGACTTTGACTGCTATGCTGGACATCGTGGTTTCCATGCCCACCCAAGACGAATGTTTTGTGTGATGAGCGCGATCTTTTGTTCTGTGTCCTGGTGTTATTTATCTATAATATGTAAGTATTTAGAAATATATTTGTAAGTTTATCAGCTACTAGTTATTTAGGACTAGATCGCGTTGTGTGAAGGTTGTGGAATATTTATTTATTCATTTAATCCAGTATAAACTATACAAAAAAGTGACGTCATGCGACATTTAGACTTAATGTATCGCTGTTTTTATTTGATTAAGTAAAAAAAGAAATAAAAATTGTCTTATATTATTATATATTATATTATATATAATAAAAATAAAGTTTTGTCACCTAATCCATTGTTACAGAATTCCGACGTTCAAAGTAATTCAGATGTAAACATGTAAATGAAAGCAATTGACGCTATCAGTGACATGAATAACAAAGGTAATGAAGACTGTTGTGAGTACCAGATAATGATCGAAGGAGTAAAACTTAATCGCACATTTATTTGCCCTGACATAGCCTAACAAAATAGATACGATCGTTGTCTTATCTCCTAATGTTATGAGGTCTTAAGACTGTTTGATTAGCTATTCTGTGGCGTTTATGTCTTGACTTGTCTTTAACGTTTCTTGAATTTTCGCGTATTGTTTTAGTTTCATAGCAAGAATAGAATAAAAGAATAAAGATTGTTCTATTGTGGATAATGGAAATAATTGTGATACAATGGGTGGCCTTATCGCTAAACGCGATCTTTTATAGACAACCTTTGGACGGACAAGCTTTATTGTAAAGAAAAAAAAAGGTACAGTAGATCTTATTCTATTGAAATTCCACACTAAGCTAGGCCAGTTTAGGGTCAAAGTGATGCTACGCAACACAAGCAGGTGTACCAGTGTTGTTATGTTGTATAGTGTTGCGTGTGTGTTGTAAGAGGGAAAGAAATACAATTTATTGAATAATACAACGAATACGTACACAATAAGATTGTAGGTTGAGAGTAGGTACCTACAATTGAGTATTTATGTAAGTAACTAATATTATTTTGTTATACGAAATCCTAGCATTTTTCACCAAAAATGATTTTTTTACATTCTGCGTTGGCATAATAAAATGGAAAATGGTTTATGATTTTTATAAGTAAAACTTATAACTAGTGATTGAGCCTCTTTTTATGCAGATAAGCCTTGTATAAGGAAACTCCGATTAAAATAGCGGTTAGTTACTGACTTGGGGGCTAGTATAGGCTAGTATCTACTTACAGAATTTGATAGATTAACAACAGCAGTTGTAAGTGTTGTCAACTGTAGTGCTATAATGTGCTGGCATATTAAGTATTATTTTGTTGCTTTTGTCATTACATCCCAATTTTCTAGAAAATCTATTTTCTCTGATTAAGGATTACAAGCCTGTGCCTATGCTACAAAAATTTGTTCGTCCATATTTAACTCAATTCATCATCATAAAAATTTTGGCCACAAACACTGGCTCCGGTTACCGATTACCATAAAGTCCAAGCCGAGGCCGTAGGAAAAACAAAAAACATTCAACTAGTGCTAGCAACGTTGCTACATAAGGACAAAGTTGAGTAATGAGGTATACCAGTTCTCCATAACAATTACGCAACTCGGAAGTAATAAAAGTTCTTTTTTCTGTGTACGTGACGCAGAAATCAACCGACTCTTAAGAACGTGTTCGGCATAGCTTACTTAAGGTTTTTCCCTTTTATTTTCTTTTTGGTCTCTCCTGTTTTTACCTCTTTTGCTCTCTATTAAGGTATGACTCCATAAAGTTACGATTTGATGATTTTAGTACCTACAGCTTTTCTTTTCCGATTTTTCGATATATTCATTTTTGTTTTTTTTTTTCGTATTGGCTGACGAACAGAAAACTCGGCTTCATACGTTTAGAAAGTTTTGCTTTTATCTATACTAACATTATAAAGGGGAAAGATTTGTATTTTTGTAGGTACTTGTAACAAATAAACTTAAAAAATACTGGACCGATTTGAAAAATTCTCTCATCCTTAAAAGTAAATAAATACGAAACGAGAGCAGTGGCAGCCAAATGCACTTTAATGTGTGTAAATTATTACATCACCACTATTCTCAAAACGGTGAAGAAAATCATCGCAAGAAAACCGGCATGTCCTGGAACCAAAAACTCAAAGACATGTGACATCAACCAACCGAAACTGGGCCCGCATGGTAGACTTAAGCCCATTGCTTCTCATAGAGGCCGGTGTCAAAGTAGTGGGAATATTTTAGGCTGATATGTAATAACATGCTTTTATGTTTGGGAAGCTATTTACCAATTTACAAATCTCATTAATCCACTTTGTCACACTTTGACTAACCCACCAATCGAACCTTACATTCACTGGCACTAACGACACGGGACCAACGAGGTAGATACAAGTTGAATTAAATGTACCACCTACCTTTTAATTTGAACAGCAAAATAATAGATTGCTGTAACCAATCTAGTAAGTTATCACTGCGCTACTGAGACCTATGAAACTAATTTATTAACTCAACACGTGGCTCTAAGAGCTTTCAGCAATGTAGTGCTATTCCGTCGCATCCAGTGCAAACATAAAAAGCGAGTGTATTTCAAATACATTACATTCGTGAGGAATGCATGCACTTACATCGACTTTGAAGGAACGTCGTATATCCAACGGCTTTGAGTATTTTTCATTTCTATGCAGATTTTGTAATGTTTAATCAATTAAAGTATAATATCAACCTGTTTCACTTCAGGACCAAAGTCTCTTCTCATATCGAGAAGGCAGAAATCACTAATCTCACTCAAAGCAGATTGGCGATTTCAAACATAATATATTAACTAATAATAGACGTCACGTAGTTTCGCCCACGTACTACTCGTTCCTGTGGGAACGGTGAAAGAATTTTTCAAATCATTCCAGTACACCATTGGTTATTACATGTATTCGTTACAAACAAAAATGAAAATATTTCCACTTTATAATATTAGTATAGATAAGTCTAGATTTCCTCACTTGAAGCCCACCTACGGGTGCGCTAAATGGAATACTTTAGGTGTTTCGTCTGGGTGTGCTTCGTCTGGGTGTGCTTTGTTTGGGTGTGCTTCACGGAATACCTCGTTTTCTTCTACTGATATTATTAAATAAATAAATAAATATTCCACAACTTTTCACACAACGCCATTTAGTCCCAAGTTAAGCTTGAGAGCTTGTGTTATGGGTACTTAAAAACCAATGATGATGACGATGGTGATATAATGATGTCTAACATAAACATAGTACTACACAATAGTACCTACCCGTATTTAAACCGCAATTCCGTGCATGAGATGTAGGCGCCTTTACCTGAAAAAAAAAGGAAAATAACTATAAGAATTATTTCATTGAGGTATCACCCATTCATAAATTATTGCATAGTTCTAAGTTATTACATTATCGTTTATTCCTTCTACCTTTTGAACAAATATTTCGTCATTATAAAAATAATTGTAATCACTTCCCAAATTCACGGTTCCGATGCTTGGTATGTATGATTCTATATACTTACCTACCGACATTATTAACAAGTGTTTCTCGTGTAAGTGAGTGTAACGTTCTGTTTTGATCCAACTTCGGCGAAGAATAAGAGAGAGATTTTGACCTCGAGGTGTGTAATTAAACTTACAATCGTGTCAATTAGAGACACAATAGAAAGACAATTACAGCGCGGACACCGGTGTCCTCTTGGGGTTTAATGAATTAAGCATGTTCATCTGTTGCCAATATGGTGTTTGTGAGAACTAACAAGACAATACAGTTTAACAGTAACCGATTATAAATTTTAGTAAAGGAATTTAGGAACTTCATAAGAGAATATTTTTTGTTATATTATTTAAAAAGAAAAAAAGATTAAAGATATCTGGTATCCGCAACTCCACGTCAAAGCGCGTATTTTGCGTTTGGGCTATAATCTACCACGCGGGTCCAGTGCAAATTGGTAGATGTCACATGTCTTCGAATTTTTGGTTCTAGGGCATTTTTTCTAGTTTCCTCACGATGTTTTCCTCAACCGTTTTTGAGAGCAGTGGTGATGAAATCAATTACACAAAGTAATGCGCCTGCCTGGGTTCGAATCCATGATTTACTGTATGTAAGTCGAGGCCGCCACCACTGGACCACCGCTGCTCTCTCTCTTAACAGCACTTATTGGAATTTTAATTTCTGAACTTATTTTAAGAAATAAATGACTTAAACCTTATCTACGAAACAATTAATTGTTTGTGAATAAACATAATCTAAGCCCTACCCTTTTTCATAATTTCTCCATCAACGATTCTGCGTCGATGTTCACAGTCTTTTGTCATCAAATAAACAGTGCGATCACAGTCCTCGGTAAACGAGTTTCGTTTCCTTTCGCACGTGAAAATCGGATTTGTTTAATTTATTACTTTGTCTCGAAACAGAGAGTTGCGCCGGTTACTTAGCTCTCGACACCTCACTGTTATAATAGGATCTCTAGGAGGATTTAAATTGAATCCTGTTGCAGGGTGCTCAAATGTATTTAAGTCTTCGTTGCCGAAAATCATGATGGAGCATTTCAGGGGCGTTTTGAGCGAACGAGCTATTTTCGTGGAAAACGAAACAAGGTGTTGCGGCTTATTTGGAAGTTGAAAAGTACAATTAACGATTTATTACTGAAGTTTTCGTTGACTTCGTAGAATACTAATACTGGAAACAGCTGGTATTTAATTTAAGGATTCATAATTTTAATGTCTAGGTTAAGAACAAAGATTAGCAAGAAATGGTGGGTAATTCAGTAAAAGTTTGTACTTACGCTGCACTAACATGAAATACCAGTTTACCTACAAGGTTGACTTTGAATCGAAAACATCTTCTAAAATATGTGCTTATAAAAATATAAAAATCAATTGTTGTTTTTAGTCTCGCTAAAACTCAAGAACGGCTGGGCCGATTTAGCTGATTTTGGTTTTGAAATGTTTGTGGAAGTCCAGGGAAGGTTTAAAAGGTGCGTAAATATGAAAAAATGCTTGGAATGTAATAAAAACAATAATTTCGCTTTCCCTTAAGAACTATTCCTACCTGTCAAACATTTGATGTTCATCCCGTCGTCGGTACGGTACACTCCTCTCAAATTAAAGAACGTATTTAAATAAGGGACAGCAACGGAACGTATTTGAATAAGGGAGCGACAACATGTATGTAAAATATTGGGATTATAATTGCGTATTTAGATTAAAAATACGAAAAGTTAAATAGTGTCACAATGACAACGGATCATCAGAATTATTTTTGGTTGTCAATTTTGCGTACGTTCTGATATTTATTTTGTTACTAAACATATAAAGAGGTTTTATGTTATCAATCAGGAATCAATTTACGTACTTAATTAATAATGACGACAGAGACGAACTTCAATCATTCTTTGCAAAAAGAACTTTTTTTTCTGAACTGTTTGGACTTTAATCAAAGTAGACTGGGAAAACTATATAAATTGTATGTAACATGCACGTAGCGCAGTAGTTCAGTTTAAAATTATGAATTTATTATTTTTTAAATCAATGCATTTCAGTAAGGTAGTTAGGTTAGGTAGTTAGGTTAGCTATAGGGTAGGTATGGTAAGTTAGGTTAGGTTATATATACATGTTGTAATTTTAATTCTATGGAACACAAAATGTTTAAATTTGACAACTTAAAAAGAAAATATATTCTGGAGCAAACTGAACTTTAAGCGTCGGTTTTAAATATTATATTTTTGCAAAACCTCATACTTGTAAACATGTGTTGAAACTAAAAAGCTAACGCGGCATAGTAACAAAAGGGTTGTCAAATCCTTCAGTTTATCCCAAACACAGTTCATTCCCCTTTTTGTATTCAGAGTATATATCCACCTCAATACACCTCCCACTACGTCAGCTGTAGTTTTTAATAAAAAGCAAAAAGTAGAATGTATTTCATTTGCCCCTCACAATGTATCAAGGCAAGACAAGGGTGCAAAAGGGCTGACTCCGGAACGAAAATAAACGTTGAACGATCACTTAGACCCCTCACTTTGAACTGACGTCCGAAACAAAGGAGCTTGTGTGAAATACCTACGTAATTACGTTAAGGGACTAAACACTGTCTATTACGAAAATAGCAATTTCGTACGGCCTAGATTTTTAGGCTTGCTGCCAGAGTTCATTTTGTGTTGCGGAATTTTCGGAATGCACCTCGTTAGGGGCGGTATCCATCATTAGCTTAGTCTTCTTTGGATTTTAATTTCCAGTTTAAATAGGCGGAAAATTAGTGACTTGTAATTGGTCTAGTGGTCATCAGTGCTACTGCTTCTAAGTTTAATCCCAGGGTCGGGCAAACCGTTCCTGAGTTATTCCATCCAGGATTTCTTAGAAGCAACCTGGAGTTTGAATTTGTGCCCGATTATTGCAATAGGCTCGTCCGCTGGTATAGGTACATACACCTCTGCCTAAGCCTTCGGGTATCGCAGAAGTACTGTTAGTTTTTTTTTTGTTTTTTTTTTTATCACATATGCTCTCTTTTTTTTCTTTCTGATTGTTTCGATTATTCTTATGTTGTGCCCACATGATTTCTATAAAAAAGTACTTACTAAAATTAGATCACATGAAATAAGGTTTCCTCTCTCCTTACATTTTGCTGTGCCCTTTATACAGGGGCCATAATGATCTCATTTATAAAGTAACCTAGTAATATTTGACTGGCCTGTTGGTCTAGTAGTTAGTGACCCTGACTGCTATGCCGAAGGTCGTGGGTTCGATTCCCACCCAGGACAAATGTTTGTGTGATGAGCACGATCATTTGTCCTGTGTCTGGGTGTAATTTATCTATTATAATATGTATGTATTGAGAAATATATAAGTAAGTTTATCAGCTGTTTAGTACCCATAACACAAGCTCTCAAGCTTAACTTGGGACAAAATGGCGTTGTGTGAAAAGTTGTGGAATTTATTTATTATTTAATATTAAAATTAATAAACATATTGAACATGGAGTAGGTATGTGACACCCATCTCCGCTCCCTTAGTCATGAAACTGCTTAGGACCACCGGCTTTCTCAGCACTGGTAGCAGTACTCCAATTGCTTCGGCTCTCATGTGTCCTTGTAACTAGGGTTGGGACTTAATTCTGTGAGTGACAGAGGGGACTCGATAGGGACGTAAAGTTACTCATCTTACGTTACAGCGTCAAGCTCTGTTGAGGAATTAGTTTTTAAGATTTGTATTATTTTATTTTATGATTTTTTGCTTGTGTTTTACAGTTACTGTAATTGGTTTCTTTTTACCGTAGTAAATAGGTAAATCTATATTTCTATATTAAAATTATAAAGAGGTAAAATTTGTAAGTTTGTATGTAGTTGGGTAATCTTCGGAACTAATGATCCAATTTTAAAAATGTTTGCTCTGGTGGAAAGCTACACTATTCCTGGATGACATAGGCTACTTTTTATCCCTGTAATCCCACGAGAACAGGAACTACGCGGGTGTAACCGCGGGACGTCTGCTAGTGAGGTATTCCTCGAAGCGCTACTATTTTGAGGCGCTCCTAATGAGGCGCTCCTATTTTATTCCTCGGACTGCACCTTTTAGGAGCGTTCCCGTTAAAAATTTTTTTTTTTTTTTTTTTTCTAGGAAAAAAAACAAATATTTTTATTAGGAGCGCTCCAAAGAATAAAATAGGAGCGCCTCATTAGGAGCGCCTCAAAATAGTAGCGCTTCGAGGAATACCTCCTGCTAGTAAGTTGCTTTTTTAAAATGCTTAGTAGGTATTAGATTAGTTTATTCTTATCTAACACTTCGTTCGCGACGTCGTCTACGTACACATACATAACATCATCCCTGTTATCCCCAAATTCAGGCAGAGGTGTACCAGTAGTAGGTACAGACGCCAGCACATCAAGTTACCCCAATGTGTAAAATTTCTTTGATCGTTTTTCAACTTTAGGTCAAAGAAAATAAGGTTCATATTCAATTGGGAAAATTTGACACATTGGGGTAACTTGATGTGCTGGCGTCTGTACATCCACAATTTGCCAGTTATGTTTAGACTCATTTTATGTATTTATTTGTTTTAATTTATTTATTAAAATCTAATATATCTGTATGTGTGTGTGTCTTTTTATGTAATTGGGGGCGAGCATATTGCCATCAATGTGCCACGAATCTAGACTTAGGGCTGATACCCACTGAGAAATTTATTTCCGTGCATTTCGTATTTTAACACTCACTCCACCCCTTCTTAGTTTTGAAAATAAAATATAACCTATGACATTTACTAATAATGTGGTTTTCTATTGAAAAAAGAATTTACAATATCGGTTTAGTATATCAAGAGATTAGCTCCTACATCGTCATCAACTTAAAAATTCGAAACTTTATCTCATTATAATACAATACATAAGTATAAAAGTATAGATAAAATATTTCTAAAGTTTTACGTTTTTAACCAGTAGACGCCTCGCTCCAAAGAAAATAAAAAGTAATCTTGCACCAAGAAATCAGATTAAATATTCATCATTTTGGTAGATTAAAAAAGATTGAACATTTTTGTAATAAAAATTAGTAGAACAGAAGAACAAAGGACCTTAATTACATCTCCAATAATAACACTCATTTAGATAATAATTATGTTCGGCCTAATTAAAATTAAAATGGGAATTCTCTTTATTTTCTATGAAAATCTAATATGTATTTTTCAGAATTAAGTATTTAGGTTTTACTTCTTCTTAATTTTTTATGAAAAGGCGTTTAAAATTTTTGGCGTTTCATGTTACAACATCGTCGTGTAGGGAAACAATAGCATCCTCGGTATTAAAACGCAATCTATCACAAATTTTGATTTTCTTTCTGTATTTCTTGTCCTGTATTTCACACCTGCCATGGTTTGCAAATGCCCTTTATTTTAACAGAGTTACACAGTAAGTGAATATTCATTGTAATATATTATAGACTAGCAAACATACATTTATTTCAAACACAATTATATTCCACAATAAATAAGGAATTTCCTACAAAAACTCTTCGGACTGTGATAATAAGTAAGTAATAGAGTGAGTGATGCGCAGCTGAGACGCTGTTTTGTAAATTCTGATGGTTTAATTTGTGTAGTCACTAGCTAGTCTTTTAGTCCGAATTAATAGGATAAGTCATTGCATTTTATCTACACACATCAAAAGTGTCTAGGGATCAACATATATTTTTGCAATAACTTTTCTCCTGATTGATATTAATTAAAATTTTCTTTAAGGATTCATCAAATAAAGTGTTTTCGTTTGTCACAGTAACGATAAACCAAGTCACCTTTGCATTAATAAAGAAATTTGCCATTTTCCTAATAAAGGGATTTTTGACATTTGAACCACTAACATTAAAGTTCGAAAAAAAGACTGAAATAACAGTTTTCTTTAAAATTTTATTGGGTAACTTAAACAATTAATAATCCGTGTTTCTACCGCGAACACTAACAACACAAGAACATCGGTTTGGCATACTCAAAATGAGTTCATCCAAATCACGCTGTGGAATGGCCGCCCATGTTCGTTGCAACAACAAAAAAAGGTCTTCTCGCGGATACCCTCCATATTCGGCAGAGCTCTTCTCTGTAGCATATCCCATGCATGCTCAATCGGGTTCAAGTCTGGCGACTGAGCAGGCCAGGGCAGGACATTGATGTTAGCTGCGGCGAGAGTCTGTCTTACAACTCGTGAGGCTTCATCACTCTTCAGGGAACTAAATTAGCGACCAAACAGTCAGAAACCGCTTGCATGAAGTGAACCTTCATTCCCGAAGACCGCTACGGGTACCACCTATAGCAATGCACAATCGTAGGATTCGATATCAATGGGCTCTTGAACACAGAAATTGGGCAGAAGAACAATGGCGTTTCGTGTGCTTTTCTGATGAGTCTCGTTTTGGTATGAGACCGGATACAAGACGTATACGACACTGGAGAACCCCTGGACGCCAACAGCGATTAAAATCCTGCCAGGAAGTCCATCCTTATAGTGGTGGAACCATCATGGTATGGGCGGGTATTTGGATCGGCGGAAGAACTGAGTTGATTTGGATCAGAGGCAACCTCAACGCTCAAATTTATGCTGAGACGATTGTATCAGACGTCATCGTTCCTCTACAAGTGCAAATCGGTCCCTTATTTCAGTGAATGCATGATAATGCACGACCGCACACCGCAAGAGTTGTAAGACAGACTCTCGCCGCAGCTAACATCAATGTCCTGCCGTGGCCTGCTCAGTCGCCAGACTTGAACCCGATTGAGCATGCATGGGATATGCTACAGAGAAGAGCTCTGCCGAATATGGAGGGTATCCAGTCGCAAGAAGACCTTTTTTTGTTGTTGCAACGAACATGGGCGGCCATTCCACAGCGTGATTTGGATGAACTCATTTTGAGTATGCCAAACCGATGTTCTTGTGTTGTTAGTGTTCGCGGTAGAAACACGGATTATTAATTGTTTAAGTTACCCAATAAAATTTTAAAGAAAACTGTTATTTCAGTCTTTTTTTCGAACTTTAATGTTAGTGGTTCAAATGTCAAAAATCCCTTTATTAGGAAAATGGCAAATTTCTTTATTATTGCAAAGGTGACTTGGTTTATCGTTACTGTGACAAACGAAAACACTTTATTTGATGAATCCTTAAAGAAAATTTTAATTAATATCAATCAGGAGAAAAGTTATTGCAAAAATATATGTTGATCCCTAGACACTTTTGATGTGTGTATTTTGCTTGCCTGAAACACAAGGCTATCTAGTGCAGGCACGTAAGTCTTAGAAATGTAATTTAGATTTAAGAAAAAAAATACAAAATTTTATACCTTTTAATTTATGAAAAAAATATTTTTATTAGGTATATTTTACTGTTATATTTTTAGAAGCCAGCTACATCTTTCCCAAACAGTAAAATTTTCCTAGTTGAACATGAATTGATTATTTTGTAATTGAGTTAAAAATCTAACAAAGTTTAACAAAAAATTTTAAAGTTAAACTTTATACTATTCTTTTAACAAAAAAAAACAATCATTTAAAGCTAAACCTGCGGTTTTAATTTACCACAGATAAAAAACGATAAAGGGTCGGATCAAACAGCGATCGGCAAAATGGAATGCAATATGCATAATATGTCAATGGCGCAATCTGTCATGTGTATGCAAAACGAGCGTTTAGCATATCAACGGACACGTAATTTGTAATATATCAGTCCAGCAAAACTCTGACATAAACGCCTTACTTTGTTCATTGAAAAACAATCGTTGAACTTGAAGTGGTTGAATGTTTTGGTTTAGCAAACTGTGTTCCTGTTTAAATCCAAGACAGACCTTAAATACCTTTAAAGGGTTGCAGAATATAATATAGTAAGAGCAGCTATGATATTTTTGATATTACATCATTTATTAAATACCTATTGATGATACCAATTGACCAATCTGTTAGTATACTTACCCTTTCAAATAAAAAACGAATTTTGAAAATCGGTCCATAAGTGACGGAGTACCGAAGTACCAAACACTAAAAATATATATATTGTTAGGAGTGTCAAGATACAAATGTCACCGAGCCTATATAAAGCGGCGGCTCAAGCAAATAACCTCTCTTTTTTTCAACCACCGTCGCGTGCGGAAGCTCTGCCGGATTGCGTAACTATATTTAAGATTCGTTCCAATATCTGTTTTTGTGTTAATTAGGTTATTAATGTGTGTATTAGTTATAAGTGAAGTGATTTGTTTTGTGAGGGTTGGCCTGCTATATTATTTTGTTAAAGATTAGTTGTAAGTACGTTGATTGTTGTTTTTTTTTAATAAATATTCCACAAGCTTCTAAAATCAGAAGTGGGATTGAGAACCAAGCCTACCGCCTTGCTCGTTTTGGCCATTTACATTTGAAAAGTAACGGAAAATAATTTTGTGCAATTCTCACACAACAAGTTAAATTCACGTCGGGTTTTATTTGAAATTATTCTAACCGCCGCGAACATGCCGATTCCACGTAAATCTTGTAGTCAGTCACGTCGAAGCGACGAACGTTCGCATAAAAGATTACGACGTGAAGAATCGTGTTCCCGCCGGTCAAAAGATTCGCGATCTCGCACACGTAGTTCGCGACGACGCACCCGTACACCGAGTAGGCCACGATCTCGCCTCTGTCATCGTTCTCGATCATGTATTCGAACGCGTGAACGCTCCTTTTCGCACCCCGGTTCCCGAAACCGTCACGGTTCCCGGTCGCGGTTTCCCGAACATAACAAAAAAGAACGTATGCCCACTAAATCACGCGAAAACCTCAACTATACGTTAGACGCGATCATGAATAGATTGGAAACGATAGAAAGTAATTTCACGTCTACCTCCATTACTGCATCAGAACAATCGGGTGCTCAAGCGATTGTTGACGCGATACAATCCATAATTCCGAGCCGTTCTCGTAATTATTATGTGTCGAATTTTGATCCGTCACTGCACGATATAGATGCCTGGTGTGACGAGGTAGATAGGGCCCAAGTATCAAATAATTGGGACGATAAAGAATGTTTATCGCGAGTTGCAAATTGTTTAAAGGGCGATGCCAAAACCTGGCTAAACGAGTGGGTATGTAACGACAGGTCATGGTCTAGTTTCAAACGCGAATTTAAGCCTCTGTGTCCGAGAAAACTAGATTACGCAAATATTCTATTCGAGACTATGAATAATACATCGGACAAGTACTCCTCGTATGCCGAATACGCGCGTCGTGCCCTGTTACGTCTTCGCATTGTTAAGGGACTTAGCGAAGATTTAATGACCTTGATAGTTATTCGTGGCATTACCGATCCTCAAGTACGAGCTGCAGCCGCAAATGCAGATCTCTCATCGGAGAATTTAGTTTCCTTCTTATCAATTTATCAGAAGCCAAATTGTGATAAACACCCAGTGAAGACGCGGCCGTCAGTAACCACTTCTAATAAACGAGTATATGACAAATCATCGTCGTCCGGTCTTAAGTGTTTCAACTGTAACCAATCGGGTCACAAAAGTTACCAATGTCCAAAGAAGACAACTCAACCCTCAGAGACACCGGTAGCTAGCCCTCCTGTTTGTGCCTTCTGTAAGAAACGAGGTCATACGGAGGACAAATGTTTTGCAAAGGATAGGTCACAACCACAGAAGCGTAACGTGAATCTTTGTAGTTCTACTAGTTCAGCCAACAATGACATCACCACCGCGGTTATACAGGGTATTCCAGTAGATGTCCTTATAGACAGTGGCGCTTTGAATATTTCCCTTATATCGTCGGAAGTAGTAAAGCATTTTGCTTGCCAGTTGAAACCTAGACATTGCGTTTTAAAGGGGTTAAGCAGCCATGAAATCATCGCTAAGTCATATGTGACTCTAACACTTGAGTTCAGTGAAATATCGGTTGAAGCTGACCTAGTTGTGGTACCGTCATCTTACATGTCCACTCCTGTGATTATAGGCACTGATATACTGAATAGGGACGGCATAACGTACGTTCGTACAAAAGATAAGCAGCGCATAACGCATGCCCTCCACGTCATCTCTAACGTAGTCGCGACTCAGGTTTTTAATCAATTGGAACTTAGAACACCCTTGGTTGATGTAGAGCGAGATAATTTAATGCAGCTCTTCAATAGCTTTTCCAAATTTTTTATATCTGGTACTGCCTCCACTACAGTGACCACTGGTGAGATGCATATAAATCTGACTAGCGATACGCCCATTGCTTACCGACCTTATAAATTATCATTGGCGGAAAAGATTAAAGTGCGCGGAATTATAGACGATCTGTTAGAAAAACAAATCATTAGGGAGTCTGAGTCGGAGTACGCGAGTCCGATTATTCTCGTGAAGAAAAAAGACGGGTCTGACCGAATGTGCGTCGATTACCGGGCCCTAAATAGGATAACTGTGAAGGATCGATATCCGTTGCCGTTAATCGACGATCACATTGACCGGTTGGGAGATAAAAACATAACGCGATTCACATCCTTAGACATGGCAACTGGTTTCCACCAAATCAAAATCCATCCAGATTCGGTGCACAAAACCGCTTTCGTGACACCGGAATCACAATTTGAATTTTTGAAGATGCCATACGGTTTGTGCAACTCGCCGATCGTCTACCAGCGCATTATTAACAAAACATTGCGCAAGCACATCGATGCCGGGAATGTACTGGTCTATATTGATGACGTCCTTTTATTCAGTCCTACGGTACAGGACGGTATCGATTTGCTGCGTGAGGTTCTAACAACTTTGACAGAAGCTGGCTTTTCTATAAATCTGCGCAAGTGTTCATTTCTGACTACAGAAATAGAATATTTGGGCAGAGTTATCAGTGGTGGTCAGGTAAAGCCGAGTCCTTTGAAAATTAAGGCCTTGGTAGATTCGCCAGTCCCACGAAATGTCAAACAGGTGCGCCAATTCTTAGGGTTAGCTGGGTACTTTAGGAGGTACATCAAGGGATACGCGAGTCGAACTCGTTGTATTTCGCGACTAACAAAAAAAGGTGTTCCGTTTGAATGGGGCCTTGAGCAGGAATCAGTCCGTCAAGAGATTATCACAATCTTGACGTCTGAGCCTATTTTAGCTATCTTCGACCCAAACTTCGTTACAGAAGTACATACCGACGCGAGTAGTATAGGGTACGGTGCAGTCCTTCTTCAGGTTCATGGGGATGGTAACAAAAGAGTGGTCGCATATTTTAGCCGAGTCACCCAAGGTGCTGAAAGTCGTTACCACTCCTATGAACTGGAGACCCTAGCTGTTGTTAAGGCTTTGCAGAACTTTAGGCATTATTTGATAGGAATCAAATTTAAAATTGTGACCGACTGCAATGCTCTTAAAGCGACAGAAAAGAAAAAAGACATTGTTCCAAGGGTAGCAAGATGGTGGGTATATCTTCAGGATTTTTCTTTTGATATCGAGTATAGGAAGGGTATTATGATGTCCCATGCTGATTACTTAAGCCGTAATCCACCCATTCACGTTAACAATATTTCACGACCAAAGAACTGGGCCCAAATTGCACAAGCGGCTGACGATGAAACCCAGACTCTCATCGAACGCCTTAATGAGGGAAGTCTGGATTCGAACAAATATATCCAACGGGATGGTGTTCTGTTTTACAAGTACACTCCCATTGGTGAAGAGCCCAGACTTCTCTGTTTTATTCCTAAAGGTCACCGCCTTAGCTTATTGCGAGTCTTTCATGACGAACACAGTCATATTGGATTCGACAAGACGTTGGATCTTATACTTAAACACTTTTGGTTTCCGAGTATGAGACATTTTGTAAAAAAATACATAGCTCACTGTGTTGTATGCGTATCAAAAAAAAGAGTACCAAGGTCTGCCCTCCAAAACATAACTTCTTGGGAAAAGTCAGATATACCATTTTCAACTGTACACGCAGATGTTTTAGGTCCTCTACCCGAATCAAACGGTTATAAATTTATTCTTATAATTGTCGACGCATTTAGCAAATATACACTGCTGTACGCAATATATAGGCAGGATGTAGACGAGCTTCTGAGGGTGTTCACGAACGCGGTATCTCTATTCGGTGTTCCTAAGTTAATAGTGACTGACAAGGGCCGCATGTTTGAATCCTCAAAATTTACAAAGCTGGTAAACGAAATGGGATCATCCTTGCACAACATCACCCCAGAAATGCATCACGCCAACGGTCAAGTTGAACGGTACGCACGGACCGTGCTGAACATGGTCCGCATTGAAGCCAACCATAAAGGTACTTCGTGGGCTGATGTGTTGTGGCGCCTGCAATTAACGCTCAATGTCACCAAGCAAAAGACTACGCAGACCTCCGCTCTAAATCTCCTGGTGGGTATAGAAGCCGTGACTCCAGTCATCCGCTCCCTCATTCGTGACATCACACTTGAAGGTTCTCAGCCAAACCGTGAGGCGCAGCGTGAGCTACATCGTAGTCGAGCGACGGAGCTATTACGTCAGAATCAAGCCCGCCAAGATGCATATGCCAACAGACATAGGCGTGAGCCGCGTCACTTTAATGTTAACGACTTGGTGTTTGTTATCAAATACTCCCAGTCCACAGGCAAGCTGGATCCAGGCATGCGAGGCCCATACAGGGTCATACGTGCTCTACCGAGTGGACGCTATGAGCTGCGGCTACTAAGCGGTTCTTACGGGAAGACCACACAAGCGGCTGCTCAGTATATGGTGCCTTGGCAAGGGGAATGGTGTCCCGAGACCTGTGCGGCATTCTTCGAGCGTGAGTATGAAGTACCTACGCTCTGATTGAACGGACTGCGGGACGTTCATTGTTGTTGGATCTAGACGTTACCAGGCAAACATAAGACGTAGAGTCGGACTGCGGGACGAACTCTTGGCAATAAACTGCGGGGTATTGCCCTGCGTGTTATGTGGAAGCGTCTAGATCGAGACTCGAGGTGTCCCCCTGGGCCACCTTGGGTAAGGCAAACTGCGGGGTGCCTTTGACATGTAGAGAGTAAAAGACTGGTGTCTTTTTGGCAATAAACTGCGGGGTATTGCCCTACATGTCTGTGTGTGTGTGAAAGTTAATTTTGTATGTAACGATGTAAGAACGATAATGAATGTGATGTCTAAGGATCATGGAATTATGGGAATACTTATGCAAACCTATTCTTCCGTGACGCCTTATTAGCTTGGCGTGTGTGATGACGAATGTTTCAGGGCCTTGTAAGAGCGATGATTGAAAGAGATAGGCACGATTATACAATTAAATGCTGTGTATAAAGCTTTTTTGTTTGGTCCACAGTTAGCCATGACGAAGAGGACACTATTGACTTCCACAATAGCCACCAAATCCCGTCTGATGAAGACCTGGCGGAGGTAGGCCCGTCACATGAAGTTGGCGAGCCTACACCTCTACAGGGTCTCCCAGACGTTCAAGACGCGGCCGTGGGCGACGCGTAGTCAGGAGAAGCCGTGTTAGGAGTGTCAAGATACAAATGTCACCGAGCCTATATAAAGCGGCGGCTCAAGCAAATAACCTCTCTTTTTTTCAACCACCGTCGCGTGCGGAAGCTCTGCCGGATTGCGTAACTATATTTAAGATTCGTTCCAATATCTGTTTTTGTGTTAATTAGGTTATTAATGTGTGTATTAGTTATAAGTGAAGTGATTTGTTTTGTGAGGGTTGGCCTGCTATATTATTTTGTTAAAGATTAGTTGTAAGTACGTTGATTGTTGTTTTTTTTTAATAAATATTCCACAAGCTTCTAAAAATATATATATATAACCGAACTGAGAAACTCCTCCTTTTTTGAAGTCGGTTAAAAATGTTGTGAATCTGCGCTTTGAGCAAGCTTGGTGAGCAACAGCTCACCACGCTTGCTCAAAGCGCAGATTCTCACTTTGTTTGCCTTCGCCAATGCAGCCAATGTCAATGATATCGGAGATAATCTTTGAAAGTATGTTATGAATTTCATACCAGCCCGGTTTAAACAAAAATCTAAGGTAGTGTGTAAGCGGCAAGCACCTTAACTACTATGCATGATTCGCTTAGCTTTTTTCCCAACTTCCCGCTTAGCTTTTTGCACCCAGTCAGTCTGCAACTATATCCTGCAGCCTATATATGTCTACTATCTGGCAATACTACAATCTATACTAATATTATAAAGAGGTAAAATTTGTAAGTTTGTAAGTTTGTATGTAGGGGGTAATCTTCGGAACTAATGATCCAATTTCAAAAATTATTGTACTGGTGGAAAGCTACACTATTCCCGGTGGACATAGGCTACTTTTTATCCCCGTATTCCCACGGGAACGAAAACTACGCGGGTGAAACTGCGTGACGTCTGCTAGTACTAAAATAAAGACACAGGTTGTCAGACTTTCTTGCTTCTATCTGACTTCCAGTATCGCTTGTCAAAGATCTACAAATAACAGCCGAAAGCAACTGCTTAACGTGCACGGAGGGTTTCAGTATCATTCTAAATCACCTATTTATCCGTAGACTGACCTCGGTAAGCATTGCTAAACCTTGATAATGAATCCGTACGGATATAGCTTTGTGAGCTAAAAGCTAAAAATTTAAAGTGAAGTATGGTCATGCTTGATGAAACATCTTTAAAATTAACAATTTTATGGCATTGGCCCGTGAGTTTATCGTTGGAATTTTCAGTATTTTTCAAAGATTTAGGTACTGGTGTTCATAAAACAACTTGTAAAGAAACCATTTTATTACTATTCAGCAGAAACAGGACTCGTAAAATACAACTGCAAAACAGTTAGGTACAAAACTTGTTCCGTAAATACATTACTGCTCCATTGTACTAATGCTATGTCAAGCTAGGTTCACAGCCATCAAATCCCGCTCTTTCTTAACTACATAAAATCGTGTCACACCACTATAAAATAAACGTCGCATGCTTACAAAGCATATAACTTAAACCGTCAGGTGTTCGCTGTTATAATTTTTCCCCTTTCAAACCAGACCGTTATCTTGCTTCCCTGACCTTTCATTCACTGTTACAGTGGGCAATTTCTGTGCAAATGTCTCAATTAACAACAGAAAATGGTGATAAAAGCGACAGTGAATAAATTGGTGCCAATTTTGTATCTAACGACAATTCAGTGGTCGGACTGAAATCACGTCATACAGCCCGACCAACCTTTATTACAGTCTATTAAGAAAATAATCGACGCCGAAATACCACAGTTCACCATCTGGCTAATGAAAGAAGTAAATAACGCCTCTGAGTAATGGAACGCAAATTTTGCCGAGTAGTTACGCCCAAAGAATTGTTTACAGTTCTGTTTTCCAAACTTTTTTCTTGGAAGTTAGCGTTGAGTTTGCTTTGCGTGTTTCTTTTGCATTTCATTAAATACGCCAAATGGGCCTATGCTAGTTAGTTTGGACCCTGGTACTAACAGAATAAGCAAGCTGAAGTGGCAATGGGGCGGATATATTAGCTTTAGAAACGAAGACTGTTGGAATAGGCGTGTTTTTGAGTGGAGACCCCGAATGGCAGGACGCCTTCAGGCTAGGTGGATAAGAGTTGCCAAAAGTCGAGTTGAATGGCGTGCAATTGAAGAGGCTTTTTTCCAGCAGTGACTTGTAATAGGCTAGTAATGATGATGATGCCTTCCAAAGATCTTGAACCCCAGGGTCCCGAGAACTGTCATCTTTAGCTTTTTTGTTTTTAAGTGATCTGCAAATCTTGTAATATGTCTATAAGCTTTATGTAATTGAAATAAACTTATTTTTGCACATTTATCTTCTAAATGGTTTTGCTTTATATAGGTACTTTAGTTTAATAATAATACCAGTCTGTTACTATCCACTCTCGAGCACGCATGGCAAAGGCAACTCGTAGAAGGCACAAATATTGATCACCACGCTTTTATAAGTCTAGGTTTCCTCTCTATGTTTTCCTTCACCAATATCAGAGTAGTATATTTATTTTGTAGTATATTTTAGAGGTGTCACCTTTAAAATATACTAAGAAAGTTTCCAGCTGAAACAGCACTTTACTTTATCTGATAGCAATGTTAACACTTCTAAAATGTATATCCCGGTCTACAAAGCAATTATTTTAATTTAAAGCGCTTGACGGCAACTTTTGGAGACAATAATGCGCGGGAAATGCATTTTATGTTCAGTGTACCTGTTCGCAGTTTGTTTCTCAGCCAAATGTTTATGGGCGATAAATCTTCTAACAATTGCGACTAAGGTGCTTTCATACAAACCGTAAATAAAAGGAAATAATATATTATTGCAGATAGGCGTCAATTATCGATTAGTTTGGTATTTTATTTTATTTTAAATACAAAATGTGGTATCGTTAATGATAATTGCCGAATATTATATCCCATAAAGGACAATTACGTCCTTTATGGGATATAATATACGGCATGTTCAGCAACCACAATTTAGCCAAACCAAATACTTTAATTTATTTATTAATAGATAATAATATTGGCTATAATTAATGGTATTTTGAACATGAAATATACAAAAAAAAAATCTGGTGGCCTCTTCCAACAGACAGTTTAGGCAAGACTGTTTAACATACTTATTTAATTTTTATTGAGAAAATGTTTTAACAAGAACCTTTCACGGTGATTAATATTACTTAGGAGAATATTCAAAGCCCTCTACTTTAAATATTTAAGCAATACTCATTCACACAAAGAGAATACCTAGAAGTAATGACATCCATATTATTTCGCTTGAAAATTAATTATGTGGATAGGAGCCCAATCACTACTAAAGAGGTATGACATCCTTAATAATTTAGTCGGCAGTTACTGAATTTTCCGAGTAAAAGCCGTGAAATCTGTGCAATATTTGAAAGCAGGAACACTTAAAGAGAAACAGTCGGAAACATTCTCGAATATGTGTCTAATTACACGCATTTTGCACGTGTAACCGTTTATGCAGTAACGTTAAAACTATTTGTTTGTCCGCCTCAAATGTATCATGGCTACAACGATTGGAACCGCTAGGAACTGCAGTTTATCCACACAGAACGACGCACACAATCTCAAGTGCCCATTCTATACGTCGTCAAGCCTTAATGGGCAACAACAAATGGTGCTATTTATCGTAAAATCGACACTAAAAACAGACTAACACATCGTTTCGGCAAAACACGTTGTAAATTCTATAGGTCCTCTTGAATAGGAGTCGGATGCACGTATTGTTGTAGACAGTTTAGTGAAAAAGAAAATTGAAAAGTTGGCTTCATGGGCTACGGATTGATCGGCAATAAACTCGGTAAGGGGCCAACTCTTGATGTTTATTGTCTTCTTCGCTTTGGTTGTAAAACTGGAGTCTAACATCTCTGTGGACTTAACGGAAAGTTACATCAATCTAACCTTTACTGGGTGTCGTGAAACATCCATTCTTGGCTAGTAAAATATTTACTGCTGTCGTTGCGCCTTGTAATTCAAGTTCACCAAGGAGTGTGTTTGCGAGATATTACATTTTGACTACTTTACCTGTTTCCAACACATCAATATGGTCACATGTCCAAATGGCTTTTTTCTAAGTATTTACAAGAATATTTTAAACAGGCTAAAGGTTTTTATATATCAATGCAGGCTAATCATAAAATGTTCAGTTCGTTTGTTCTAAACGTTATTGCAATCTTACCAATGGACACGTTTACCTACCAGTGATTTTTATATGTTTCACATAGCTTTTTACGACAATCTTGAGAGTACGGCGTTGTCATTAAACATACGGGTTGATCGTGGGGGAAATTGCTCAACAAAACGCCACAAAAATGGGATAAAAGCCCTAAAATTTATGTTGGTGGCTCACCGTGGCCATTAACACGTAGTAGCGTTGTGCATAATACATTAAAATGTCGTGACGCACCGCCTGCAGTGTTATTTACGTAGGGATTAGCAATTTTCAGTCATATTATCGCAGGTTAAGGGGTGCAGATGCTCTTCGCGATGTAATTATGCTATTTAAGTAATTTTTTGAAATTCTAGCAATCATATATTTATTCTGCTTTCGCAAATTTATTTTTAAATGACGTTAGTCACCGAATTTGTATTTTGTTAAACCTTTAATGAAAAGGAAACAGGTGTAAAAGTCAATGTCGAAGCTACCATTTTCGAAAGACTATCTTTCGTTGTAAAAAAATCCAGAAACATCGATTAAAAATAAATCAAAATGTCATTATTTTGAAGACTGCATCAAACCCTTGAATGGCACACGTGCCTCGTAAAATAAAATAATAAGCCTTAAATTGGCGTCGAAGCTCGTGGTGTTCGGGTGGTCCAACTAAGGCTGTCGACACACTCGCGTTATGCGCGACAGACGACGCGACACGACTTTGAATAATTAGCTAATAATCGCATTGTTGTCTATTCAAGCGTTCACAACTTTCTTACATAGTCATTATGCAAGTTCGGACCAGCGTTAAAGAATCCTTTGTTATCCGATATTAAAAAAAATATTACGAGATTTAGACTTGCTCTTAAAGAATACTTATGTTAAGTTTTGTTCTTGCGATTTGTAGGGCATAAACACTATGCCTAATGAATGCGAAGTGCTTTCCTAACATTTTAGTGGCCAATTTGAATGTTAAATTGGTACTTCGAAGTGTAACGAATAGACTGATGAATTAATGATGAACCATAAAGTCTATCTTGAGTAAAATACCTAATTTACTTGACTTACTTCACAGTTGCTCTCTCAGTAATTGTTACCTGAAAAGGAATCCATTTTTAAAACAGCTGACACCGAGTGTGATCAAAGTCGTCATTTGCGTTTTGTCTTCGTTATGAAGGAGCCTTTAGTTGCACCTGGCAAGCAGGTCACGACCCGGCCTCGGCCCTCGGGTCTCAAGATCGAGAACAGAGCTAAGATTCATTGATATCGGAATACCGTCCGAACATTCTCTCAGTTTCAAAGGTTTTGCTATAAATTGGAGACGGTATAAATTGGGAAACTATTCCAAAGGTATAAGATCTAGTTGAAGTATGTTTGCTCATTATTCTCTCTGAAGACATTTCCTGGTGGAGGAATTGGTCAAAAGTTTTATATTGTTTAACGTTAAACATTCGTTGTTTAATTCAAAATCATTTGTTTTACTTGTATTCTTGTCTTGCTGGCCTATCCTAAGAGAATACCAGTGTGTTACATGTAGCGACTGTATGTCTGATCTTCACAACCAAGTAACTTAGTTACACGACAGGTTAACCAACGGGTTGTTAAACTGGTTGTCAGACTTTTAGGCTCTGACTTCCCGTAACGACGGTCATAGACCTACAAATTAATGTCCGCCGAGACCAACGGCTTAACGAGCTTTTCAAAACACGGAGGAGTATTGATGTACCTAATGTGCTTGTAAAAATTATAAAATTATATTTTTTACAAACACTTTTACACGTCATTTTTTAACTAGTAGATGAGATCGGAGTTTCACTCTCTGACTACTCTGAGAAGAAACATATAGTCTCTTTTAAAGTCCAGACATTATCTTGGTCAAATCATGTAAGAACCATGCAGATTAGTGTCTGAAATGGTAGGCTGTTAATATTTAGTCACAAGCTCGTCTGTTCTGTTACTTCTTGCCGTGAATAGTGAAGTGAGCTTGAAGTAAACTGAAACATGGCCATACTTATGCAAGTTAAATATGATTCTTCTTCTTAGCGTGTCGATGGCAAACAAAGTCACTAAATCTAAATTGAATGTTTAGCCCAGAATTCGGCCACCGCAACACCATCCACCGACGCAACCATAAGATCCTCACGTGTGCAGGTGACAGGGCACGCGGCGCAAGACAAAAGGTGGGCCATGGTCTGTGGAGATATACCGCACAGGCACTGAAGGTCGGTGCTAGCTGCGAAACCCCACTTCAGAAGGTTATCCTTGCTGCGGCTGACCTGGGTGCGGAGTGTGTGTGTGGAATATGATTTGAATGCATTTATTAAGCATGGCAAGGGTATACAACAAATCCGCAATTTAGTAAAAGTACATAATATATAATAATATAATAATATTCCACAACTTTTCACACAACGCCATTTAGTCCCAAGCTAAGCTTGAGAGCTTGTGTTATGGGTACTAAACAGCTGATAAACACACTTATATATTTCTAAATACATACATACTCTAGCCTTGAAGACACCTAAATTACAATCGGACGGGAAGACCGCAGCAGGCCTAAAAAAAAAGATTAAAGATACCGGGCTGGTATCCGCAACTCCACCTCAAAGCGCGTATTTTGCGTATCTACCACGCGGACCCCGTGCGAATTGGTAGATGTCACATGTCTTCGAATTTTTAGTTCTAGGACACGCCGCCGGTTTCCTCACGATGTTTTCCTTCACCGTAAAATAGATCTCGCCTTGAATAAATTTAATAATAGCCCTTTCACAATTATTGAGGTTGGCTTTCCACCTAATCGGATGCAGAAGTTATAATATACCAGGATTTCACATGGAGCCACTGTCTATCTGACATAGGGTAATTAATAATATATCCCTTGATTCAACTGGTTGTCAGACTAGATATTTCTTCATAAAACCTTTAAAGGTACAACTTTTTAGGTCATTAGTATAATGTCATTCTAATGCCATTCCGAACAGCTTCTAAAGATCTCAATGGCCATTAACTACCAAGACTTACAAGTATAATGCCGAACAAAACAACTCTATTGAAATGTCTCGAAGATAGTGAAGTCTTTTTATCAATCCGGTCACGCCTCATTCTAATGAAGTGAGGAGTTTGTCACGTAACTCCTGGGGTAGCATTCGGAATCGCTATGAAAGGAAAATTTACTGCCTCCCTAAATACTTGTAAGTACTTATACATTCTTTACGAGCTAAGGAATTAGGTGTCGGTGTGACTTGCTTAGATATTTTGCTGATTATCGTATAAAAAAACAACGCTGTTCCTTTGTGCTTATTATCATGACCTGGGTTTGGCAGAGGTGTAGGTTTGGTACAGACGCCAGTACATAAACCTACGTATTGTACTGTCGAATTGTCCCAATTCAACATGAGCCTTATTCTTATTGACTGGCTTGTTTGTCCAGTGAGAGGTCGGGGGTATGATTCCCACCCAAGACAAATGTTTCTGTGATTATCACGATCATCGGTTCTGTATCTGGGTGTAATATTTATCTATAACTAGCAGACGTCACGCGGTTTCACCCGCGTAGTTCCCGTTCCCGTGAGAATACAGGGATAAAAGTTAGCCTATGTCACTCGGGGACATTGTAGCTTTCCAACGGTGAAAGAATTTTTCGAATCGGTCCAGTAGGTTCGGAGCCTATTCGATGCAAACAAACAAACAATCAAACTTTTCCTCTTTATATTATTAGTATAGATATGTATGTATTTAGAAATATATAAGTATGATTATTAGTTGTCTAGTACTTATAGAACAAGCTTCGTTTAGTTTGAGAGTAGATGGCGTTGTGTAAACGTTGCTTCTGGAATATTATTTATAGATTTGTAATAAATTTGAAAAACTATCAAAGAAATTAAACACATTGGGGTAGTTTGTAGTGCTGGCCATTTTATACGTATACTAGGTGTTATCATATTAATTTAACTAGTTATGGTTAATGATCAAGCCAAATGACGATAATGACGTTTACCGTACCGTACAAATTTTAATATAATGTGTAGACATTATATAAAAAAAGAACTCGTAAGTCACATTGAAATATCTAGAGTGGTACGATCATTTTAGAAACAACGAAGAATTAAAACTTACAGCTGTAAAAATAAATACAGCACCTTAATTTTATTTTAAGACTAGATTATTCTTTACTAGCACTTTGCTCGTGCAGTTGTAGTCTAGTGGTGTGACCGGTGGATTGCCAATTCATAGGTCTCGAGTTCGAACCTAAGGCACGCACCTCTGACTTTTCGGATTCATGTGCGGATTGTATAATTATCACTTGCTTCAAAAACGGTGAAGGAAAACATCGTGAGGAAACCGGCATGCCTGAGAGATATATGTCTCGACGCCATGTGATGCCAAGTCAGAGGCCCATGGGCGGCATTAAATCTCTGACACCAGGTTAGTTACTAACCACACGATAAGAGCTTTGCTCGTGATTTCGCCCGTGTGCATTTTGTACTAAACAAAAAATGAAATATAGCCTCAGACACTAACAAGTAATGCGGCTGTCTATTGGTAAAAGAAGGCCGTCATTCGTGTAAGAAAGTGTAATAGGCAATATTAAATTGCACCAAATGTTTAGAAAAAAAAGTAGACCATTTTTAAATAAGGGATTTTGATTTAATCCAAGATTTATGTTGTTTTAATCATTCTGATGTTATAATTGTGATAAAATAAAAGCAGATGAGCCGATTTTTTAGAAGCCCAGTATATTAAGTATAGATTAAGAAAGCTGACACATTCTTAATTTAAAAAAAAATGGTAACCTTACTTACGTAAGACGCCTGCCAATGATCCACGCATGCATGATGATGGGCACGAGAGAGGCTCCTTTTGTGTTATTGTAACAACACATTGTAATTCTGATTACCAATTAAACCACACGATGGCAAGGCATTGAGGCAGGTTTATTGCTTAATCGAGCTGTTAACAGTTTAGTATGCTAAGGAGCGACACGCATCTATAGGTATTGCGGTACTCGCTCTTAGATTCATAATAAGGATTGAAAAATTGGGTGAAATAAAGTAGTTCACCTATGAAACGCAAGAAAGAGAGAAAGGAAGAAGCAAAGAAAGAAAGAAAGAAAAAAGAAACGGAACAAGAACGAAAGAAATGCAGAAAGAAAAAAAACATTCATTTGGGACACACGCAGAAGTTTTACCAACAAACACTAAATCTAGCTTATAAGGGAACAAAATCCAAAAAGACTTTTATCTCAAAACACACTGAATGGGATATTACAGTACTGCACGGGGAGATCGTAGGTTAAGCTTGTCATTTTTAGATCTCTGACAGTTGTTACAAAAAGTTCGAATGTATAACAACCAGACTTACGAAAGAGCTGTTGTAATTTGGTTATGGAATTCATATTAGTTGCTTCATGAAAACAGTTGAATCTACTCTGCCGTAGGTTTATGATATGACTGGAAGTCAATCCCAAAATGTTTAGGAAAAGGCTAGATTAGGTACAGCCAGAATATTCAAAAACAGAAACGAAAAAAACTGCGCCCTTTCAGTTTTTATCAAACAAATTGAATACTTTAAAAATGTTAGTTGCATTTGCACAACACAAACTGGAAACGCACAGGAAAAATGGAAAATCCAACACAGTCTTCTATCGCAAATTGTATTTGATATAACCAAAGCGCGAGATGGGAGCGGCCCGGTCGAATCTAGATAATGCAAATACGGGGCTGCAACGTCCGATGTACGGAACTCTTTTGACCGCGAGCCTCGAATAACATTTCGTTTGTATAGGGTCACCAGGCAGTTTGAATTCTTCGGCTTGTTTTTAAATTATTTAAAGGCTATCTATTTGTTAGATAATGGCGCCAATTTCCTTTTTGTCAAACTAAACTTAATTTAGGCTGTTTTCATCTTTCTCTTTCTCATACAATAAGAAAAGGACGGATAAAATGATATAGCTGTCAATATTGTTGAAGTTAAACTTAGCTTTTCATACTGACTGTATTTGACATTTCAAAAGGATCGACCAGAATTATGGCGAAGTTCTAGAAAAAAAATTTACGTCTCTAACTTAGGGCTTTATCAAACTAGCGAATTACGAGGCGAGTGGAAAGCGGGGTGAGTACGTACTGCGATGACGCCGCGGGTCGCGGCGAGCTGCTTACTCGCTCCGCTTTGCACTTGGCACAGAATGTACAAAACGCTGATCAAACACCGCGAACTCGCGGCGCACCCGCCCCGCTTTCCACTCGCTCGCAACTCGCTAGTGTGATAAAGCCCTTAGTACTTATCTATCACCTGTCCGTCTCTGTTTTTTCTTAAAGCCGTAAGTCGCTAACAGAAACGTTACAGAAAAAAGAAATGTAATTTTATTACTGAGTGTCTGACTGAAGGCCTGAACTGGTAATGAAAACGCTAAAGAATTTTTTAGACAAAAAATAAATAATTAACTGGGACAGACGGGAAAAAGTTTGCGTTTTTTCTACATACCTACATCGGCTAGGCATAAAGTAATCACTGGTCACGCAATCTTTATAAACAAACGCAAAATAAAGTTACAACAACTTAAAATAAATAAATAACTAAAACTAACAATAAATAACTACAAAGCGTCAAAAAATTCTTCTGCATCGCTGCCAGCTGGTAAAGTGCCCAAAAGACTGGCGGCATTGCCACGTTGAATGGCAATGCTTAGCCTCTGGCCAAAGTAAAGGCCAGCCCTTGGGTCACGGGAAGCGTCAACTAAACGTTTGCAGATATCTTTGTAAAGGAGACGAGCACTCGGACCCCACGGCCCAAGAGTTTCAACCCCAAACGGCTCGAAAGTATAACTACCAACAAGGTTGCTATATTTCCGCCACTTGAGGTTCTCAGCAGCCGCAGCAGCAGCGCCAGCACAGCATGTTGACCCAGGAAGATAGGATGGCGCAAGAGTATCGACACAAGTAGCGTCCCATACTAAAGGCCTACCCATCTTCCAAGGGAATAAAGACATACCGTCCGGTCTTTTGCCATCGTCGCGTGCCAAGCCATTGTGTTCTAATACAGCTGGAACGCCGACGGAAACAAGAGCACGTCGGATGATGTCATTAATGTGTGCATGCCGTGCTATGCGACCCGCACTACGGCTGCATGATAAACCGTGATGTCCGAGGCTGTTGACAACTTCCCCACAGTGACAGCGATAAGGAGAAACACATGTAGCTCCTAGACGAAGGGAAACAGCGAGGCGGAAAGTAGTGTCATCGAAAAGAGTGCCTATGTTCGACGACGGTAGTGCAAGAAGCCATAATTACAACCAGTAATTAACCAGATTTACCATACATTTATGGAGGATTAAGTTGTACGTTTACATTTATTGTAGGCTAAAAAAATATCAAATATATATACATAAATGTAAGTGTCTGTATGTTCCAGCCTTTGTCCTGACTTCTAACACTAGTGATGGTGATCGTACTTATATCAAATACCGGGCCAAAAGCGGCGGCCGAGCGGTCACGGTGAATGTTGTTTTAATAAAATGACACTGATTTAATCTTTGCTTACTGGGGAATTAGAATTTTTCAGAAGGTTTTTTCAGGACCCGTACTCGTACGAAATTTGTGAGTTACGTCATATCTGCAGTAATGAAAGTGTGCTCGATAAAAACGTAATTGTTTTATTAAATACTCTTTTTTTTACTTAAACAATTATAAGTATCTTATGAAAGCCTAGGTATTGCTTTGTTCGGATAAAGTGAGTTAGAATTGAAATATTAACTAAATATTAACTAACGCCAAGTAAAGTTTCAACCAGTTTAACTTTCAGCTTAGCCATACACTATTCGAGGTTTAAATATTTCAATAAATGATATGATATGAAGCATCTTGTTTAAATAAAAATATTTTCATTTTCATTTATCATTTTCAGTTGAAGTAAGTTTAAGTATTGCGACGTGTGTTATGTAAATTGCAAAAGTCTGTAATTACAAAATATCTATTTCAAGTACATCTAGAAATTTATATCCATACATGTTATACTTTTATACTTGATTATATTATAAAGAAAAAAGATTTGTATTTTGTATGCAACGAATAATCTTTAAAACTACAGAACCGATTTTAAAAATTCTTTCACTGTTGAGAAGTTTCACTATTCCCAGGCTACTTTTTATCTCTGTATTCCCACGGGAACGGTAACTACTCGTGTAAATCCGCGAAATGTCCGCTTGCCTTTTCTAAACCATTACCTATTGCCAAACTCCATATCAGATATTGGAAAATTCGAAAAAATCTAAATTATTCATTCTTTTATTTTCCGATATAAAAGCATATTCCTGTTGCCACGAATCCTTCGATTTCATAAATTATATCGCAATTTCTGGCACTTTTATGTATTATTCAGGCAGGCTGGTAGGTACGTGGTGTTAACGGCTCCAATGAATTTTTGACATCCATTCCTCGGCTTAGTTTTAAATAAAATTTTGATACCAGCAGTGAGGCATCAGCGATTCTGAGTGGTTTCCAAGTATCTGGAAATTTCCAAATGGAATTATGAATATTTCTCAGTGCCGAGTTGTTATTGGAACAAAAAGGGAGATCGTTTTAAGAAAATATCGCAATCTACCTAATGAAACATTTGATAAGTGTAAGTCATTTATTTTAATACTATGTGATGGAGGGTACCCTACATCACGTAGTATCAAAACAAATACAAATTCAACCTTACAAGCGTGTACTTTCGAAATTATTAATACGATTACTTTTATCTGGAATCGTGATGAAGTATCGCTGCATCCCGTTTAATATCAACACAATAAGAGTAATCCATTCATGTCAGTGAACAAAAGCAATATCGCCAATGAAACTAGTATTCGTTAAGCATCCTTTATCCTTTGTAAAGTATTGAAAATATGCGATAATATTTCATTAATCTCTTTAAACGCCAACACATAAAGTTTGGTGCATCGTAAAAAGCTTTTTTTTAATGAAATTCGATGGGATTGTTTCTTTTCGAATGGATCTGCGTACCAATACTTGGCGTATGCGTTACGGCAAATTAAACAATATTGTAAAATTAAAAATATCTTAATTGAATGTGTTCTTCTTTCCGTGTGGCTAGCGACTATCTGGTGTCAAAGTTATTAAGCCACCCGTAGGCTGCTTACTTAACCTCACATATCGTCTGGAAAGTAGTCAGTCGTAGTAGTAGTCGTAGTAGTGTCTAGTCATGTCGTTTGACTGCCTCGTTGGTCTAGTGGTCGCAAGCGCTACTGCTGAGCATGTGGTCCCGGGTTCGATCCCCGGGTCGGGCCAAGTGTTATTGAGTTTTTCCATCTTGGATTTCTTAGTATCAGCCATGAGTCTGGATTTGTGCCCGATTGATGGCAATAGGCTCGCCCCCTATTACATGGGACTTAAACATAACTGGCGAAATGTAGGTGTACTACCAGGTACACCTCTGCCTAGCCCTTCGGGGACAACAGGCGTGATGTTTATGTTATCGTCTGGAAAAATCTCGCATACCGGTTTCCTTACGATGTATTTTCCTTCACCGTTTTAAAGCAAGTGATAATCATACAATGCGCACATGAATTCAAAGTCAGAGGAGCGTGCCTTGAGTTTGAACTAGAGACCTATGACTTGGCATAATTATAATATTTGAATTAGAATTTAATGTTGACTTATTTTATATTTTTTATTCAAAATTACCTATGGATGAAATTAATTGTTCATGCCATAGATAACTACATACCTGTAGTTTATCTATTTTTAATTTTGAAATTGTTTAAATTGAAGCTGCGTTTACGTCAATAATTCGTGCTTAATACATCGGATATCGAATCAATGTCTGTTTTCAGTAAAAAAACGTTGCGATTTTTTGCTATGTATTTAATCATAGCAACACTTTAAACAGATTTTTTTCTGCTGCTCAAAAGACGCCGTATGCTTTAAGGACAACAGGGTAGTTAAACAATCGGGCATTTGTTTGCAGAGTGCCAAGTGGCCTATTTAAAAAGCATCTGTATAAAAGAAGGAAATCCAAAAGAACTGATGACCCACTAATTAATATTCCACCACCATTAAAGTAATAATATTTTTTGGCCAAGATTGGACAATATTATGTCCAAAATCCGCAGACATTGTTCATCATAAAATGCAAATTCGTGTAAGTAGGGTAGGAAAGCTCACGAGTGGCCAATAAATAACAAATCAGTCACAGGCATAATGGGACCATTCCTCAGCGCCAAGAAGTTGGGAGTTGGCTGTAGTTCAACTAAAGTTCTTGGTCCTGCGTTGTTGGACGCTTGGAGGTAGGTAGACGTTAGACGTATAGGATTAACTATTAATGGTACTATTGGAAGTATAGTTAATAGTTTACAAGGTAGAATTATCGATTAAAAGAAATAAGAAAAAAACATACCTATAGCGTGTGCTGTATTTTATACATACAGTTATAAAAAATATTTATTACTTTATTTCAACGACTAAAAATTCTTAAACTAAAAAAAAATATATTCTATTACAAACCTTCTATTATGTATGTACACCTTAAAAAAAAAGATTAACTATATTAAGACTGCCGGGGGTCGCGTTGAAGATAATTGCAAATAAAGTCTCGTACAATGTTTAAAATATTATATAATATATTTTATTTCTTTTAACAAAATTCGTGAGTGTTACGTGTTTTTTTAAAGTATGTACACTTCAAAATCAGACATATTATTATATTGGACATCTGTTGCCACTTCTGCAGCGAAAATGGTTGTCGAAAAAATGCAAGTAGGCGCAGCAATGCCATGAGTGACAATTTTCATTAAAGTAGTGTAATGGTTCAGATTCAGCTACCACGAATGAAATATAAAGTAAGTTACTCCAAACCAAATTGTACGCGATCCACACACTTACCACAAGGCACTCTGTACACTTGTATATGAAATATGCAGGCAAATACATCGCGATCGCAGCCCGTCGCCGAATGTTCCACTTGAAACTGGACCAGGGCTGAAATTGTTTCACAGAACGACAAGGCCCAGTAAAAAATAAATTTGAATAAAATACACCAGGAAAACGTAATGGCCTTTCGTTTGTTTTTCAACTGTAAAAGCCAAGCTTTTCATAAAATCGAACTTTGCGGTTAAATCTCCGAAACAAGGGCTTATAAAATATCGTTTTTATTGATATTGTGTGTTGTATACAGAACGTGATTGGAACGACATGTTATTTTCCAAAAATATTGAATGATATTTCTGTCATTCAGCCTTTATAAGCCCGTTAGGACAGTATAGGGATTGTACCACAGCGCATTGAACTGATCGTGGACATATTTAATCGAAAAAATCCAATAAATTTTTTGTGTGTTTTTGTACCTATTAATATATTTATTTTATGCCTCTTTGTGGCTATTGTATCATCAATGTATTCATGGCATTACAGTATAGGCCCTATCAGAATCCTATCGTGGCATCGTGCTGAGATAGGGGCCTTTTTGGCCTCGCACAAGTCTTTTTGTTATTTAATATGTTAAATTTAGTTTTACTTTTAAACTGTTAAATTCCTGTGCGTGTCCCAAACAAACATATTTTCTTTCTTTCTTTCTTTCATTTTGTAGTCGTAACAGACAGAAATGAATAAACATTTATTAAAAATGCCACTGCGTTAATTAACTTTAATTTCATTGGCAATATTCTTATTCCTATTAAAAGATTACAAATGAAACTAACTTATTAATTCTACTGACAATCCTTTTAATACCTTTCAAGAATTAAATTCTATTCCAGACTTACAACTCTTAAGTTACATTCAACGAATCCTTTGTAATGAAATGAAATTTTCTTCATAAGAAGTTAGATGTAAGAATTAGCTGCGGCACACGACCCGGCGTTGCCTGCCTCTGTCTACAAATGCTCGCGTTGATCCTCTGAAATTGAAATTTAAGACCTTATGAAACCTTATCTGGTAAAAGTTTTACCTCGTGTTTAGAACATATGTTCGTAGGATATGAAGGAAAATTATGTTCTGGCTAGATTAGAGACTTAGAATATTTGTTAGCTGCACACCTTGCGTTACTAAGCTTAAGTAAGGTACAGTTAACCAATCACAAAAAGAGGAGCAGACTAGAAATACAAAAAATTCAAATAACTTAATGTTAAAATGCATTTAATAGTTTTATATCATGTAACGCGAACGCAGTAATTCCAAACACAGGTTGTTTCTTCAATCAGAAGAAACCTTCAGATGCTAAAACTTATTACTAAATACCAAGTAATTATTATGTCGTGTATTCATATAAATATCTTATAAATTACATTTTTAAATATCAATATAAAAATAAAAACATTTAAAAATATAAAAAATAGTAGGCCACCGATGGCGGAAGCAGGGTCCAAGCTACCGGTGGTTAGGGTCTCGGAGACAGGAACCTCCTCACAATGCGAGCCGTATCGAGGAGTACTGCCTTCTGTATCAGGCCTTTGACCCAACCGCGTAACGATAGCCTCGACAGATGGTCGTCGAGGCTTTTGGCAATAAGACCATTGGCCGTCACAACAATCGGCACAATGACAGCAGAATCCACATCCCACATGTCGACAATCTCGTGGGCTAAGTCAAGATATTTTATTTGTTTATCTTTCTCAGCTTTCACGAGATTTTCGTCACGTGGGAAGGTAATATCAACTATCTATTTGAAAAAAATATTTATTTGAAAGAGTATGCTCCTGAGGTGGTCCCATTTTAATTTGGTGAAGATCTGGTGCTGATCTTCGGAGATATACAACGGAACTCTTCAAAACTAGACGGCAAATCTGTCGTGATTGCTGGAATCGCTTGGATGTTTATTGTTTATACAACAACATGACGTATCATCACGCCTGTATGCTCTGAGAGGTACGCAGATGTGTACAATATACCTAGATAACGACAGTTAGGTATGTTAATTTTCATTTATTAGGTGTAAGTGGATAACCCTATTATCATGACATGTATTATTAACAATTAACAATATAAAATAAATTCTTGGCAAATATTTGTATGGGAACCACTTAAAATGGAAAAATAAAAAACTTTTTTACAAAAAATTAAACCGACTTGGGTTGGAAATTAGGAAGTCTGTGGCTTTGGTAATTTTGTTTCATTCATGATTGGCCACCGACTTCCGAATTTAGAGTTATTTTACACCGTTTAGTGATTTTTTGAAGTCGGTTTAATTTTTTGTAAAAAAGTTTTTTTTAATAAAAAAAAGAAAGCAAAACATTTATACGAATATGATACTGTGTTTTGTAGATCTTGGGCAGTTGTGTCTTACAAGCAATTTGGTCAAGAGGTAATGTGTTACCCAGTATCTGGGCTGTGTAGATTAGATAAATCAAATAACCCAATTTTAAACATGTTTTTGGCTTTCGTATAATATGTAGATACCTACTAAAAATAATCGATTATTCCCAACGAGTCACACTGTAACCTGTAACAGTGTGACTCCTTGGGAAAAAGAATCCGAGCCGCTCATACTGTTAGGTAGTCGTAGGAGATTTTTTTATTGGTTGTTCCCAAAATCGTAAATAATGTTGTATTCATAAGAACTTCCGACGTTAATCATACCAACTAGCAGAAAAGGATTTGTCTGAGTTACCTCCAATCCACAAACATTATTCTTGCCCTTTACAATGGTAATTGGAGACTCCTAAGATGCCTTAAAGGCCCCATGGTTTGTAGGGACGCACTTAACAGTGATGTATTACCATCATTTCATACGAACACCATAAAATACTTGCCGTTGGCTATTTGTTTTGATTTGTCCAAAGAGATAAACTGATATGGTGGTTTGCTTTTAGTTTCTAAATAGGTACCTTTTTTCCGACATTTCCACAAAATCCCCTTATGTTTTTTTTATGAAATAGTTTAGTACACTTCTATAGTTTATAATTAGTTCAAAACAACAACATCCCGTCTATATACCAAAAAAGTGCATTTACTTATTTACGGATCTCCTACAAAGAATACAAAAATGTAATGCCCTTTGGAGATTATGGCATAAAACAAAATAACCAAAAGTAATTTTAAACACAAGCCTTGTAGTGTAAAAGCCATGACTTAAAAATTCAAACAATAAACATGGGAAAGGCACAAATTAGTGGAACAATATTAATTCATAAACTTAAGCAAGCAGCAACTTAAGTATTTATTTAAAAATCATTATAAATGAACATTACTTAGTTTATGAATGATAAAAAATTGCACTAACACAAACAGACACCATTATAAAGTAAGCCGTTATAATTATTTTAAATATTGATCTCAATTTATAGTAGCTAACAATAATATTTATAGGATAACAAGTGCCTAATATAATTCTAAATAATTAATACAATCCTAATTACAATTCCAAATTTTAATGTTTTTGTTTTATTTTATTAAATTTTGGTGTTCTTACAGGGTTCATGATTCTGCGTAGCCTTATTTAACGATATTAGAAACATCAAGATCTTTTGCTTCGTTGATGTTCATACATCACCAGGTAGCTGTTTATACAGAGACGCACACGGCTGCACGTAATACGCATCAGATTTTTCTGAATGACATCATTTATGAATCGTAAAAAAAAACTGTATAAATTTAGAACATTTGCTTGGTCACATCGGGATCAATAAAATGTTTTTAAACGTATACCTATTCGTTCTTTCATTAATGTACCTGTGTTTTTATCATGGGTATATTTCCAGGGAGCTAAATTGGATAACTTGTGCGTAAGTATGATATATCGCCGTTTGCTTTGTGAAAAATGTTCAGAATAAATCCCGTGGGTGGCATGAAAGGTGAGACGATCAAAAGAAATATAAATAGGTACCTAATAGTAGGTTTTCTAACGTCAATTTTGCCTGATTAATTGTGGAAACAGCTTCTTCCAACATGTTTAAACTTTCTGCCAAGGTGGCGAAAGAGTTGAAATGTTTTTCCCAAAATTTTGCGTTGTGTACTCCTGACGCAGTCAGAAGATCGTCAAATTGCACAGGTGTCAGACTGGATTCGTAAGGTGTTGTAGCGTAGCTTAGGAGCGGCCTATGTACAACAGTTGACTGTGATTGGGTACCTGATTAATATTGTGAAAACACGTCATTTTCTCTGCCTCTTAGAAATTTAATATTACTTCGTAGTCCCCTCACTCAAATGAAGAGGAATTACATAACCAGGTTTGACTTTTCAATAAGCTAAATATTAGTGTGACAAACAGATCCGCGGTTTGTACAGTCGACTGCACTTAGATAGATTACGGATAACGTTTTACGATTTAAGATCTCTGTACCTTGGGGTCTCTGTGGTGTCTTCAATATAGCTAATACAGCCATGGCTACGCAGCTGTATACCGCTTTGCGGAAATTAATAGCAAGTTCTTTACCAGAAAATACATGCAACTATTAGGTACCTGCCTAGTAACGTCTATCTAACGTATTAGATGATTAAGACGGACATTCAAATCGGACACGTTCGATTAAGTCCTCCAATCCAATACCCGGTACCGAGTGATTAAGAGGTTGTGAGAAATTCAACCCTATTAATCCGTGATTACTGTTGGAAAGCATTCCTAGCACGAGATTCCTAGTAAACCCATTGGGCTGTATAAGTAGTTGTAACTTAGATTAGAGCTCTCATGGGTAACTTAATGCGGCTTATAGAACAAAATTTTGAGAACTGTGGGTGGTATGCCCTTTAATATAGTCAGTGCTTTTAGTTAAATCTGGGAGTACTGTAGTTACATCTCTTCCTAAGTCTTCGGGGACTACAGGCGTAATGTCATGTTAAACTTACAGCGATGCTGCAATAACCCTGTAAATTACGACTATTATTGTTTCAACTTTACTTTTGCTACTTTTGATACTTTTGCTTGTGTTGTAAGAGTAATATTGGTAGATTCAGCCGGTCGATACAGCCAAAGTCGCCCCGTGAAAATTTTTGTTGAGGTTAATTGTCAATGCCTAGAATTAGTAGGTAATGGAATTGCAAAATTGCATTTACTGTTAAGCAAATGCTTCTATTCAACAAACGAGTATCTGGATGATAAATTACTGTAATGCATATGTACCTTTTAGATTTAGAGTTAGAAAATAAGTCAAAAATTTGTACACTAGATATTGTAGAATATGAAACTACACCAATTGTAACATCGTATTGCACTATGTTCTTACAAATAAAATATTCTTTCTTTCTTACTTTCAGACCATTTTGCGTTCACTGCATTTGACGGAGTGATTTTTACAGTACTTATTGAACTTATACCTATGTAAGAATATATAAGTTTTAGTATAAACCTTTTCTAAATATTTAACTAATAGTTCATAAACCTATAAATTGCCTCATGATGAAAGATAAACCAAATGACAAAGAAAAATAATTCCGATTTTTTTAAGTCTGGTAACGGCGCACTGTAAAACAGTTAAACAAAACGCCTCCCCATTTACATCACGCAAATTTTCCCGCGAAAATTAACAATTTAAAAAGCTAAACAACAATCATATCGTAAACTCAGCGTAAATACTGCCTCGGCTATAAAACAGAAAAGTTACACAGCGGAATTTTAATTAAGAACAAGCAAACAACTCGCGAAGGTCACAATAAAACGTAATGAATTTTCGTTGTCATTAATACACAGTGGCATTTAGTGGCCCATTCGTATTCACACTCACGACTGCCATGTTGGCAAATCGCACGTGTATGTAAAAACACGGCACACGGGTGGGAGATGGCGTCATTGGTCCAACGCGCACCCCTCCACTTGGTTCGAGTGCAGTATATGAGAAGTTGAGTAGTGCTAGTGCACTGACAGTCTGTTCAGTGCTTTGTTTCTATGTGCCTCGTTTGAATATGTTAGATGAGTATGTACTTAGTGACGTGTAGAGAAGACTTACAAATACTTTAAGTTGTTCGTGCTTAAGTTAGTTTAAAATGTGTCTAGACTTTTTAGAATTAATGTTGATGTTTTTTTTCTTAATCTCTGCAAATATTTTTTTGATTTCTTTTCAAGTTCAGCCCGTATTGTTATTGATTGGAGTTTGAATAAATTATAAGATTTGATTCCCTAATGAACCGGTACGTATCTACCAATACACGTTTGTATAGAAGCCAATTGATTCTAGCAAACGATAATGATAATCTCAAAGGCACGTGCCACACAAGAGAGGATAATAAACAAGAAAACACAAAAGAATCAAATACACAGCGTCTACTGATTTTTATCCCTCATCACAAATGAGCGGTAATCATGTTTCGGGGTATTTGGATACGTCTATGTATACAAATATCGCCGAGATTCTTTATATAAAAACCTCGCGTCACGATGTTTGGTGGGGTACACTCTGAAATTATTTAACCGATTTTTATGAAATATTGCATTTTGTTTGTAATTAGGTCAAACTTAAAAAAAATGAATACCTAGTTTCTTTCTATGTCCATTAATTGATCTCAATATTTATATATGTATATAAAACAAAATCGCGTCAGTTACATAAAAACGGCTAGACCAATTCTTTTGATTTTTATGTTTTTGGATTTGTCTTTGTCCGGAATAGGATAATCTATACATATATATACATCAATGATCGATTTTTGACGTATAACGTCAAACTTATGACACATTTCCCATACAAAAACTGTCAAAGTTGTCAAATATTCGATCAATGACCGGTCATTGAGACACGATTGCAACAGTAGACTCGAGCCCCAGAGGACTGAGTTCGATGACGATGGTTTAATATCATTGAAAATTAGACTCTACTAGCCAAAACTCCCATTTTTTTATTATCGAATAAATATGCCTTCGGGCTTATGTTATTTGAGTGTTTAATTTCCTTTTCGATTTATCTTCGCGACACGGTAGTCTACCCGGTAATGCAGGGGAGCATCCACTTAGATTTTAATTGTTAAGGTATCTTCACAATAAAACTATAACCATGCCTAGAAAGAGGTCAAATCTTTCCCAATGTTCCAAAGGAGCTAAAGGATTAAAGATCATAAGATCCCAACAATCTACCGAAGAGCGTTAGGTGAGACTTGATGCTGTTCGAGAACATGAGGCTGCAACTCGCTCCGTGCACGCCTGCCATTCAGCGTATTTACGTATCTACATCCAGGTCTCTAGAGACCAGTGAAGAATATGTGCGCGTCTGACCGCTGATCGTGAACATCATGCACTGTCTCGCGAGTTGGAGATGTTCACGGAAAAAGCATGACGCTTGAGTTTTCAGCGTATATACGCTCGATGCGTATATACGATGAAAACTCAAGCGTCATGCTCGATGCGTATATACGCTGAAAACTCAAGCGTCATGCTTTTTCCATGAACATCTCCAACTCGCGAGACAGTGCATGATGTTCACGATCAGCGGTCAGACGCTCTAGAGTTAAGTGGGGGAAGGAGATGCGCGACTGACCGCTGATCGTGAACGTCACGCAACATATAGGCTATAATTTATTTTGGAAAATGGAACACCTCAAGTAAAAGAGATATAAAAATGGTGCCATTGCAAAAACTATTCCACGTGAATAGCGTTTTCTGCTGTGAGACTAAATTTGAAGATCTGGAGCACCTGTTGTGGAAGTCCAAAGCCCAGCAAAAATATAACGTATATTTATAGAAATGGCGTCTTAGCAAAAGTTGTTAAGTCTGATGGCATTTCCTGTTGACCAACAAAAATAAAAAATCTGGAACGTCTTGAATCGTCTCGCGCATCCCATTGTTCTCCCGTCCCCGGGCTTTTAGAATTCAACATCAGACGTTTCAGATCTTCGATTTTGACGACCCCGTTGTCGCTGGCATAAGCAACAGGATCCGCATACGAAGTCGCGGGCAGAAGCTAGTAATGAATAAAAAACATGAAAAATATTAAACATTTTTCAAACGAAGCACCATCTTGGATGACATGACAGGAGACAAACTTCCCAGTTCATTATCAGGTGACCATTTGACATTTGACAAGTCTTAAGACTTTAAAGTAGACCGGGAAAACTAAATAAATTGTATGTAAAATACTTAGAGGCACGCAGTGCAGTAGTTCAGTATAAAATTATGAATTTAGTATTTTTTAATCAATGCATTTCAGTAAGGTAGTTAGGTTAGGTAGTTAGGTTAGCTATAGGATAGGTATGGTAAGTTAGGTTAGGTTATATTTATATGTTGAAATTTTAATTCGATCGAACATAAAATGTTTAAATATGATCACAGCCTGTTTAGACCGGAAGTCCAGGGTGGACTTCCGGTCTAAACGTAATAATATATAATGTACTAAGGAAAAACTAGGCGAATGAGGAGCGACATATTTGCTAATTCTATTCATACACCATACAGTACCATAAAAAAAACACAGTAAATTTAGAACCTAGATTGCTGGAACTTATTCATTCATAATATCAACCTTTTGGCTTGGCTGTACCATATCGAGTACCAGGTACGTAACTGCGTAATACTGGCCTAGAACGCGAGCCTAAAAAACTAATATAAGCAATATCGTTGGGAAGTACCCTTATAATAAATTCTGAATATTATTATACGTATTGTTGTCTTTATGTTAGTATTCTAGCTACATGGAAAAGGTTGTTCTTTCCATATTAAGTGGAGTTTAATATTGTCGGATTCAAAGGAATAATAATGGGTACTGGTATGTTGCTATGTAATAATTTGGCTATATTAGGGATATGGGTATGAGTTATGAATTTTTAACCTTACTAACCTAAATCAAGAAGAATTTTAATCGAGCACCTATGTAATTATAAATATGAAGGTATAAGTATTATTTCTTTTCATTGCTGGATAATTGAACTCTTATTAGGAAATAAGAATCCCGAAATTGCCACTGTTACATGACAGGGTAGGAACCCTGTCATGTAACAGTGGCGATTTCGGGATCCGTCCCATAGTGGAAGTTGTTCATAATAATATGTACAAAATCCCCATCACAACATGTCACGAAAGGAGAATGCCAATTTGTGCCCCAAAGTGTACAGAGATCATTGTAATACAAATACTTATAATAAAATAAGATACGAATTTTAGAAAATAACTAACATTCCATACCAGCCGTGGAAAAAAACTCACAATAAAAAGTATCTTTCTTTTTATTTCACTTGAAAGTACCCGCAACATTGCCATATAATATTAACAAAGAGCAAAACAGGAAAAATCTATCTTAACACATACCTGGCCTAAAATGTTCAATATTTGTAAGTTACATTATTATTAATGTTTTATGTTTTCTTATCCATAAATGGAACTGTAATATTGTTAGATTAATAGTTTAAAATAATCTGAGCATTCATATCTAACATTATTTTACTTTTATTTTGACAACACTCAAGTCTTCGATCAAACGTCAAATGTCATTATGTCACAAAATATTCTGTCTACAAATGATACTAACCAAGTACTAACCATAATAGATTTACTTTAAAAATTATTCCCTCCCAGTGCTTTATAACGAATACACTGGGTATATTAATGCCTGGAACAGATATCTAAACATGTTTATACCTTAGTGTTTACAATAAACATAAAAATACTTTATCCGGTAGGTACAAAAACGGTTTCTTTAAACCTTTATAACTTTTGTCCACGACTGCTGAGCAATATGCGCCTTTTATACTTTTGTTGTAGAAGATCTTTACTATTAAATTACATAGGTTTCATTTATGTACAGCCTGGGGCACAGGTTCATACAATTTTTAGCATTGTCTTTACAGGGTTCTTTGCAGGATTAAGTGGTGGTGTACCCATCTATATAACACTTTTCGCCAGTACAATTTAATTTCTCAAAAAGGCGTAGCGTTATAACCGCCCTCAATAGCGCATGGTGATCATTTTCAAGTGGACACCACCAAATCCATAATTATGATTCTAAACATGCATTTTATATTTACCCATGAGGGAATTCGCAACTTTGTACTTTTCGACTTTGGACATAAAAAAAGCTTTCAAATTTTTACCCATCATAGCACCAACCCCTGTATTTTGAATGCGTGTGTCAATTTATAACAATTCACACAAATATTTGATGCATTCAAATTTAAAATTGGACGCAAGCGGCCATAACGATACGAGTAAAGGTCGCTTTTCAGCAGGTACACAATATTATGTAGCTATGTTAAAGTTAACAAGGGATGGAAATAGCCCATACTTTGTCATGAACTAATACCAGTGTAATTTTATGACCAATACCGAAGACCTAAGCAAACACTTCGACCTCAGGTACCAATACAAGTAAATTAGAAGTTGGTAGACGCATAAATGTTTCGCAGACCGTTTATGCTCCGAAGTTTCCAATATCACTAAATAACCTAGTATCACCACTTGAAATTACGGTTTAAGAAAGGATTTCCGAACTGAAAGTCCGTTAGTTACTGACAAGTTGAGAGTTGATGTGCTTATGTATTCCGGTGATACCTACCTACGTACACTTGAGAAGGGATTTGAACAAGTTAGTTACTAGTTGGTGAGAACCCTTTGAAGTAACATAGAAGATAGTTAACACTTGGACGGAGCCTACGCTAAAGTGGCTAACTATAGGAAATTGTGCATTTAGTTTTGATTAAATGGTTCGACGTAGTGGGTTCGCAATGTGACTATGGAGACTGAAGGAATGAGAGACAAGCCGATGGCAAAATTTAATGTGTGGATGGCTATAAAAATAGAAAAATCAAAGAATATATGGATGATAGATGCCAATACCGTCTGTAAAAACAGGCAACTCAAGTGGAACTGGTTTTATCTTCAGAAAGCTTTTCCTGACTTTGCCCTGCATCGTTAGACTTGTCAAATAATATATATTCATAAAAAATATTTATACGTCTGGACTTTAAAAGAGACCTCTGAGTTTCTTTCGGTATTACTTCTCAGGGGATCATTCATTTTGTAAATGCCGGCGCCATCAGGTTTAAAAAATAATTTGTAAAAAATAAGTTGGCTTGTAAAAGTATCTTGAAAGATCTAATTACACAAATAAGTATAATTTCATTTAATCAACCCAGAAAAGGTGATGCTAAAATGACAACTGATAGTGTTAAAAGAAACGAGAATAACGGTGGAATTGAAATGAGTAATGTTTTATTGTATTTTTGTATTTGAATCTATAACCAGATTGATGTAAGATAGCTTATTTTCTACAAATAACTTACTTATTTCCAAAATGAGAGCAGTTCCATTCATATGCCGACAAAATACCGCCATGAAACATTTACATGGAAATGTATGTCGTCGTTCACAATAAGAGCAAATTACTGTCTATACGGATGGAAAATGCGACGCAAGGATTTTTCAAACGAGTTGATGGAAAAACTTTTTGATATTGATCCGACTTTTGCATCGTTGTGTTGCTTTTGAAGACATTTTTGCTAAAACAACACGTGTCAAAAAGTTTTCATTATTTGGTTATTTTGTGACCACGACTAATTTTCCATTTTTATTTTGTGTTTATAAAGTATGTTCATTACAATATCCTAAGCTTGGTTAAACAAATCTAAGACATCTATCCATCTGTAATTAGTTCTTTACTTGTCATACTAAATAAAAAGATTAATTTGTTTAGCTTTGTATGGTGATAGAACTGCACCTATTTAATCATTTCAAGCAATGGTCATACTACATACAAATCTTAATAGCAGATTACGAAGACAAAATGCAACTACTTTATTCGTAATATTTACTACTTCACTAGATATTATTAAAAAAGGAATATATTACGAAATTCATATATTTCATGCTGTTAGAGCTAACCATCGTCTACTTAATTCATCCTTTATACCATACTCGTACCATGACATCGCAAATTACAGCCCATGTAAGAACGCCGAGACACAAAGAACAAACGATTAAAAAAACAAGTCAATAGAAGCAGGAGACAGTACTTGAGACTTTGAGGCGAAGTTAAAAGAGCTTGGAGTAGTCAACGGCAATGATGCTTGAGACTTTTTGATGATGCCAATCAAAAGTAGACTTGAATCGTTGAACAATGTGGCAAACATGATGAAATATTTTACTTAAAAAATAATAATAAAACTAAGAATCTAGAAGCTAATGTAAGTGGCATACTACAAAGAACAAACGTTAAAAAGAAATTACTTGGTATTGGCAACAGCCTATCAGTCAATTGAGTGGACGCAGAGGATGTTGCAGGAAGTAGAATCTATCGATATGGAAATGCAAATCGACAGTAAAAGATTGACAATCAAAATTTCTTATCATACACGACGTTGTGAGACATAAGAAAAAAATCATAAAACACGCAAATATACCAATGAAACATAAGAATCCCAACAAAAACTGAAATCCTTTACAAGCCAAAACACAAATCCACAGCGCAAATTACTGCCTATGTAAGGAAGACGCCAAACAAAGAATAAGTGATAAAAACAAGTCATTTGATGCACGAGACAGCCCTTCAGACAATGGGGCGCACTTAATGCCCGTATCATGTACAAGCGTGTGATACAGATGTTCCCGTAATTAGCAGAGCTGCGATGACTAAGTTAAGACCTAGTTAATGAGTGGACAGTTTGAAAATTTCATATTTTAATTTCAATGTAGCTCGTTAGGCTTTTTAGGGCAGGTCAGTGTGTCTATGGGTTGATGTAAAGGCTTGAATGAGAGCAAAAGTTGACTGCTTTTTTTAGATGTTTGTAGATGGCCTTTAAATCTATATTTTGAGCTTTATAGCTTTTATTAAACTACTGCTTGTTTTAAGAACATTGGGCGACATTTGGATGTACCTAAAGTATTTAATTGTTAATTAAAATAGGTCTGTAGGCGTTTAGATGTCACCCATTGTTAGTACAAACCGATTCTTAAGATTATAATTGTCAAAATTTTAAAGGTTCACAATGCTTTTTTTAACCGACTTCATTAATTTATCATCATTTTTGTGTGTTAGTTACCTGGTTTTTACAACATTTAAGGACCGTTTTTTAAAATTCTTTTTTATTTGGTAGGGTATACTACCGGTCCCAATTGTATCAAACCTCAGATTTGATAATGGGATCTTCGCAGAATTGAGGGAAATCCTCAAACAATATACACAATTACACATGTACCGATTTTTACGTTTTTAGTAACAAACCAAGCATTTTCATTTAACATAACAAGTATCATTTGGTAAAGAAAAACTGATGAAAAAGACAGGCGACGAAATTCTTCAACGCATAACTGAAAATTACTCGTGGTTGCTACAGTCACATGTCTGTGCATGGTTTATGTATTTCCATAACATAACATTACGCCTGTCTATTTTAAAAGGGGCCCGGCAGAGATGTACAAATTAATGTTTAGAAAGAACTTCTTTAGCAATTGTTAACCGATTTCAATCATTCTTTCAAGTTTTGAAAGACTTTCTTTACATACGAAGAAATTAAAAATTGCAAAAAAAAACCCTAACAAGTGTAAAATACCTAACTCTAGTTTCAGAAGTCGGTGGCCAATATGAATAAAACAAAACCACCAAAGCTATTTTGAGTAGTATATCATTATGTTGTGCATATTTTCCCTATACTCCTTTAACGATACGATACAATGAGTTATTTTCAATCTAAAATTCAAGACAAAACATTATTCTATTTATTCTTATCACCCAACGTACTCGAGGATATCGACGTAGGTCAAACGAATAAAGAAGAGAAAATACAATCTAATCCTTTAATCCTCAAGGAGGCACTAGAAACGTTGCTCGGTACTTATTTATGAAATAAAATATAGAATTATTTATGTTGGCAACTTTAGCTCACACTTCGCTACAATGGCGTGTTTGTTTATGATTTCCCTTGAGTACCTCTTCACCTATTTGTAGAAGCCTTGAAGGGCGATAGAACGTTTTCATTACCCACGTTATGAGTTGTTGTTGAGAAAATTATGTCGCAACGTATCAAACTTTGCGCTAGGAAAATTACTGCAAGCGCTATTGGTGTTATCCTTAAAGTGAGGCTCATAACATTATGGATTATGGTTGTATTAGGTCTTTATGATTATTTTGATTCATTAGATGATTAGAGAATATCTTGGCTAAAGAATTTATTAAGACAATCACTTTTTTTTGGGAAACTTACAGAAACTGTGGATCAATTTTGTTTGATTAAAATACGTACGGCTGTGGCTAGCACTGTAAGTACTAATAGGACTTTGTAATGGGAAACCTGTCAGTTTTTGCAAAGTCATAAATATACTCGTGCCTCTTTAATAAACGCGGAGAAAAGTTTCTACCACGCGTGGAAACAAATGTTGTCTACGGAAGAATCCACAAAATTACAGATTGTAAAAAAAAATCTTTCGTAAGTCAAGGCTGAAGAGAAAAAGTGTGTCGATTCTTCAGTAGACAAGACTCAATAATATCGAGCATGATTTCTACGAAAATTGATAAGTAGAGATGTTTGTACAATTTGTCACTATGTCGACAAGATCTGTTTCGACGGTGATCATACTGCGCGTGCAGATCGACCTTCGCATTTACGATACATTTACATTTCGAGGATTTAGTTCGGCATTACCTTACCTATTCTACATTAATTATTATTTACCAAGAAGTGGGGAGAGATGTTTTGTTTTTTGGCTAGCGCCGGACGGGGCGGCTTGGTTTTTCTATTCTAACTTTTTTCATATTGTTGACTTTTGTGATCGAATTATTATACCCAATTGCACCTTTTAACTGTTTTTGATTTGGTGTTTAAGTCAGAAAGAAGACTACATAGCGAAATAGTATAGCGTGTAGAAGCAGGTGAAAAAGAAAAAAAATATTACAACATCAACAATTACAAATATTTTACTGCGAACATTTTTATGCAGAGACGTCTTCCTCTTAACAACTCGTTGTTAATTGTAGGAGGTAAGAGCTCTTTTGTAGCTAGCTGCTGATGCCTTCCTTTTGTAAGCAAACAAAATAAAATGCTGTAGGCTTCCGCATCAGATATTACTTAAAGTTTCATTCTTATGTAATCTCTTGTGGGATGAGTAGGTACCTAGTGCTTCACTTGTAGGGTTTACGACTGGATATGAATTCGCTTGATAATTTTGATGTTAATTTTTACTAAAGGTTATGTTGATTTAAAGCTTTATTAGGTATTTTAAAGAATTTGCGTTGACTGGACTGTGTGAAAGATGATTTGAAAAGAGGTTTTGGGTAAAAGTGTAAATTTTACACCAGATTTTTTTTATCCTCAAATAATCACAAACATTCTAACATTTTTGTCTTCATTTGTCAGGAAACAGAGATGATGGAAAAAAAATTGCAGTTGACAGCATGTCTTCTCCTAAACATTCATGTAATATGTCAAAGCCCAGAAGTATAATATTTTATAAAAGTGGAATCCAGAAACCCGGATTCTCCTCCTTCTTATCGTGTGGTTAGTAACTAACCTGGTGTCAGAGTTTTAATGCCGCCCATGGGCCTCTGACTTGGCATCACATGCCGTCGAGACATATATCTCTCAGGCATGCCGGTTTCCTCACGATGTTTTCCTTCACCGTTTTTGAAGCAAGTGATAACAAGCAAGCAAGCAAGCAAGCAAGTGGTAAGTGGGTAAGTGGTAGTGGTAATTATCACCCGGATTGAACAATCAAAATATTTATATCATAACTTCATAAGCCGCACAATAACGTCAATATGTCCACCGCAATATCTAATCATATTATCAGTTAATTACAATACAAACTAACATGGGGTTACATAATTATAGGTGAATTAGGCTAGGCTCATGCAAGCCTCACTTCGAATCCAAACATTATTACCGAAAACTGTTATTGTTGTGATCCCAGCATTAATTGAATTTACTCTAAAGTTTATACAGACAAGGTTACTGGAGGCAATCGCTGGCTCTTTAATTAAGCCAAACAATGTTTGTTGCCTAACAATTATTCATGATACGGTCCCTCTGTTTAATTTAGTAGGAACATACTTTAAGTTGGCTTCAATAGTTGTGGCTTGTTGTAACCGTGGCCAGCCACAGAACAACTCCTGAATGGCAAAAACAATAGTTGGAATCACCAAAAAAGCGTCGACAAGTCTCGTAGAAACGAATCAACCGTCTTCTATTCCACAACGAAATTAATCGGAAAAGAACATCGGAAGAGTTAGAAAAATACATGTCCACTTTTTTTCACACCAACCAAGGGACAGAACAAAGCATAGCTGATTAACTATGCTAATAGATAGACAGATAGATTCATTTATTTGTGGAAACATGAGTTACATAACATGGTATGCAGGTTGTAAGTATAAAATTTGTTCAGTCATGTTTGGCCTTTACGGCGTACAAATATTACATTGTTTTGCTTACAAATAGAATTAATATTAATTATCATTCATCTAAATGTCTTGATTTCAATTACATTTCATTTTGATTTCAATTATCTAGCTAATCACCTATGACCTATTGAGCCAATTGGCTCAAAAGGTCGTTTTTGACTGGGCTATACCTAGTTGTCTAGTACCGTAGACTAAAGATAATATTGTTATTCTCTTTGTTATCTTCGTGACTGAGGGTTGTGACCATATGAGATTATTGTATTGTCCACCATCACTATCCAAGCTAGAAGGTTTTCGTCCGAGCGGATTAATACTGAGAAACCTTTGTAGACTACCTTCACTACATCCACCCATCAGTTGGGTGATCTATTACTGTTCCTATTCAAACTAATAATAATGGAGCCTAAATTGTGAGCCAAGTTTATTAAAATCCACATACATACGATGTCCGCTACCCATTCTTTTGCAATACATAAGTAGGCCTAGGCCTCATTTTAATTTCAAGAGCGGAGTAAACCGAAGAGTTATTACAAGGTCTTGTATCATTTTGTGAAAACGACGAGCAAAGAACATTCTTATTAAGAAAGTAGGCATATTTCCTCTGGAAAATGTTGATGTCGTTAAATAACTTTTTAGAGAAATTGGTTCAGTAGATAATGCAGCATCTGCCTAACCTTTTCCAAACTATGTTATTGTTGGGTTTGGTTTCCAGTTATACAAAAATCGACATTATTTATGCCATGAAATCTATCATGCAAACCACAATGCGGTAATGTTGAAGAACCCCGAAACAAATAAAAAAATATATTAAATTTAATCAAAATTTCAAAAGCATTTTATGTGGCCTCTGATATACATAATTAAACAATGTACTCGTACAATTGACAACATTTCAAAATTTTAACCTCCATGTTTTATTATTTTATCTAAAAGTAAATCCAAAACTATAGGACCCATATTTGTTGGTTTTTCGAAATTATGTACTTTTTAACCCCCGACGCAAAAAGAGGGGTGTTATAAGTTTCACCGCTATGTGTGTGTGTCTGTCTGTCTGTCTGTCTGTCTGTCTGTCTGTCTGTCTGTCTGTCTGTGGCACCGTAGCGCCCAAACGGGTGAACCGATTTAGATGCGGTTTTTTTTATTTGAATGCAGGGTTTCTTGCGATGGTTCTTAGATATAATTCATCAAAATCGGTTCAGCCGTTTCAAGACTATCAGCTCTTTTGTGTTAGCTTCCGTTGCTATTTTAGACGTCTATGGGTATTAACTTTACTTACAAACATATGTGTGTCTTAAAATTTCAAACACCTATGTGTGTAGTATTAACAACTAACATTATGGTGTATTTGGTCTGATGCAGCCAGGATATCTAGCAGACTAATACACTCTTGGGAAAATAACAGCAGATATGTCGTGTTTGGATTCATTTTAACCTGCATTTGATTCTGTACACAATACACTGATGGCAATTGGATGAGCTGATGCTGCAGCCAGGCTATCCAGCACACCAGTAGGGAGACTCTTGACAAAATAATAGCAGATATGTCGTGTTTGGATTCATTTCAACCAGCATTTGATATTGCACACAATGCCTTGATGGCAACAGGATGAGCTGATGCTGCAGCCAGGCTATCCAGCACACCAGTAGGTAGACTCTTGACAAAATAATAGCAGATATGTCGTGTTTGGATTCATTTCAACCCGCATTTGGTTCTAACCACAATGCACTGATGGCAACAGGATGAGCTGATGCTGCAGCCAGGCTATCCAGCACACCAGTAGGTAGACTCTTGACAAAATAATAACAGATATGTCGTATTTGGATTCGTTTTAACCAGCATTTGACTCTGAACATTACACTGAAAAATTCTCATAAATGTAAACTCTATAAAACAAAATAAATTCGTTTAAAAATTTAAAAATAAAAATTAAATTAAAAATTTAAAAAACCCCCACCGCAAAAAAGTAAAACATTTAAAAAGTTAAAAATAACACTAAAGCCATGAAATTTTACGTAACGTCGGGGTACCGTTAAAATAAGTACCTACATACCTACAAGTACTAGGAACATTCCTTACTAGGTACCCCGACGTGAAGTAAAATTTCATGGCTTTAGTGTTATTTTTAACTTTTTAAATGTTTTACTTTTTTGCGGTGGGGGTTTTTTAAATTTTTAATTTTCATTCATAATTTTAACTTAGAAATTCGGTGCATTCTAAAAAGACGTAAGCGCCAAATTACGTCATTCATACGGTGGAATGGCGATAATTCCTTTGCTTTACTGTGATACGTCAAAAAAAAACAGTTTCTTAGATGTCACTGTTATTTAGCAGTTGTCAATGTCACACATTGTCATTAAGTTGAAGTTGATATGTCTTGTTTGACATTAGATATGTCATTTTTGACATTAGATACGTAATTTTTGACAGAAATGTCTTGTTTGACATTATAGTTTTCATCTTAAAAATTAGCTTGCTTTCGCAAAGGTAAACTCCTCATTCCACCGTATAAGTGACGTCATCGCATGGTTTTTGGTTTTTATTTTTTTTTCTCAGAAATTAAGCTATAAAAAAATTAAAAAAATATATATGTCGGCGTCAGCGATGGCTGAGCGATGAGCTGACACCGATGGGGGTTTCGTGGTACAGAGTTCATAACGTAGAATAGCAATCTTCATTGCAGTAATAACCTCACTTAACAATCTTAATCACAAAACAACTCAAATCTAGGTAACTGACAGTTTCGTGCTGGATGTGTGTCTTCGTCGGTGTCTCAAATCAAACTGAGCTCTGCCCAGCTCCCACGCACCAGCACGACTCTGTCCACGTGACATTACCGAAAACACATTCGCGCCATTTTCAAATGACAAGTAACGTCACGCTGGTCACCATAGACTCTGTACTAAGTTAATCAACTTCACAACTTATTATTCAAGAATATCGTTTTCCACGACACGGCCATCATGACCATCACACGTCCTCGTGTCTACTAAAAATAAACACACACACACACACAAAACACGTATACGCACGCACGCTCGTATTGGTCACATACTTCAAAACACACGCACGCACGCATTTTTCACATACTTCAAAACTCGGTCATTCTGACCACAACTAAATTTCCAAGGGTGTATGTCAAATCTTGACACCTCTAATCGAAACAAATCCAGGCAGAATGAATCGTCACTAAGACCGATAACATTACTAGAACTGAAAGTGTACTAAGATAGTGCTATGCAAATGCACGACATAGTAGGTATTACATAGACTTTCACATACCACACAGGCTAAAGCTAACAGGTACCACACAGGCTCACGAGTGCCACACATAGGTACTCACAGGTGCCACGCAGGCTTACTGGTGCCACGCAGGCTCACGGGTGCTACACAGGCTCACAACTTCACAAGTGCCACACAGGCTCACGGGTGCCACACAGGCTCACAGTTGCCACACAGGCTCGTCGTTGCCACACAGGCTCGTCGTTGCCACACAGGCTTGTCACTGCCACACAGGCTCGTCACTGCCACACAGGCTCGTCACTGCCACACAGGCTCGTCACTGCCACACAGGCTCGTCACTGCCACACAGGCTCGTCACTGCCACACAGGCTCGTCACTGCCACACAGGCTCGTCATTGCCACTCAGGCTAGTCATTGCCACACAGGCCATCGGCTTGTGATCCAACCCCAGAAGCTAACCATCTCAGCCGCGTAAGTGCTACCCCTCGAAAAGGATATCCTGCGCATAAAAAGCAGACCACGCGCACCTCTTACATGCTCCGGCGCAACTGGATCGGTCACCAAACCCTCACACTTAATCCATAGAGTATACGTTAAGTAAGATGAAATGTATTCCAAAACTTTACAGATAATCATTACCCAGTAATGACTACTCAGTACTCACAATAACTAAACGAACTTTAACTAAGCCATTTTTAGAACTTAAACACGGAAAGTTCATAATTATCAAATTTCAAAAATAAACACACTACTCATGGCCCTGCCACAGCTATTGACAATTCGGTACTGCCACCCATATCGTTATCACCTCAGAGTCCGCGACCCTCAAGTCATTACATGACCGTACAAAATAGTCTCTTTCAAGGCCCAGGTCCCCGCTAGACCACAAGCCGCTCATCACGCCCTGAACGACAACGTATGCAGTTGCGATTGCATCTTATGGATGCGGATTTACCGGAAAGCCAACAAGCGTATCGTAAGCGTAAGCGGGTCTGTTGAGGTTCTTTTGCCCTCAGAAACATTGTTTTCTTCTTCTAACTCGTTTGAACTTCACAGGTTGGCATCTTACGACTTGACTTTACAACATACTGGTCGCCCGCAAGCGTTTAAAAGAACCTTCACTTCGGGTCAAGCTTAGTTAAGCTAGGCTTTTCATTTTTAATGTAAACCAAGGTACTAACACTTAAGTTTCATTTTAGTAGGTACTATCAAAACGGAACTTAGAGAAACGTTTTTCATTACCATTGACCTAAGAAGTTTGATCTCTTTACACGGTAGTGGGAATTTACCCAAAGTACCTACTATCTAAATTTGACTGTCAATCATCTACGGACAGACACACGAAACCATCACGCTTTTCGAGAAGAAGAAACAGGTTAGAAAAGCGGGAACTACGCTGTCGGATAGTCGTACGATACTATCTCTACTTCGCGAAGATCGAGTTGGTAAGGACAGCGATAAACAACACGAGTACGAGTTGGAACTTTTGTAAGTTACCAGAGTGAATGGTAAACCACCCATTAATCGCGATTGTAATTCAGTTAATAGACGCTCACGACTATCTTGGACAGTCGTCTAGTCGGTGAAACATCAGTTTAAGTTTATTCAAATGAATTTGTGTCATTAATAAACAAGATAATAACCTATTGGTACTTCACATGTCTAAGCACAGTATTGAACTCCGCTAGTAACTACACTACCTTGTTTATCCTAGGTTCGCAGCGCACTGCGCACTTGTAATTACTAAAGGTCCGACCAATAAGTTACAACACAGTAACTCTAACAGTTCTGTTACTCTTTATCATCATTTATAAGCAATGTATACTCAACTCATGAAACTCATTAAAATCTGTGCACCAACACGAAGAGAATCGCACCAACGACTCTCAAAAATCTAACGCAATATGTGCTACAACACATGAAGCGCTTTGTGCACCAACACAGACAGAAATAGCACCAACGATTCCTTATAGACCCATCGCCACATGTTACTCATGAGGTGCGGTCCGAAGGTTCGAGTACGAGTTTACAAGCTATTAACCAAATGTGGTTTCACTACCACTGTGTCATTCAATTCTCAAGGAACTTGGTGATCGGGGCATTCATACTTGAATCTAATTTAGTTTGACTTCTGTCCTCATTTTTAATTAAAACACAATCATTAAACTAATTTAAAAACCTGGTCCTAATATTGTGGTCAAACCGATTTTAAGCTTTGCTCAAATTAAATTTAGGCCAACAACCAGCTTTCTGATACCGTGGTGATATCAACAAGGTTTCCACACGATTTACAAAATAAAGGGAATAGCGCCGCACTTGCATCAGTTTGAATTTCAATCTCATTTAAATTAAGAGTTCATAATAAGAAAATAATCAACCAGGTCTAGTCGGTAAAATTGAAATGATTTGTTATGTTATCTGTCAGTGTCCCAATTTCCAATTATATGGACCAAATTGTTTACTAGTCATCAATAAAAACAGTGAGGGTAAATTAAAAAAACGAAAACCTATACGAAAAACCTATGAACCGCCTAACATGGTGAATGTTATCAAGAAAGGCAGTTTAACTAAGCTTCAGCTCACCTTTGCTATGATATCATAGCCTAGAAACTTTACATAACGCTTCACAAATGAACACTTCGAAATGTTCAAGGAAAATCCGGCTTTAGTCGGCGTTTATTATACACCCAGCAGCCTTTCAACCCTTGCTAAAGTAGCAGGTTTTAGAAACAGGGATTAACTAGGGCAAATAACAGTACCTCACAATAGTTTTTTTGAACTGAGTACCTATCACACTACTTTCCTTTCGTCCGACTTAGTCTGTAAGGTTGACGTCAGAGGTTAAGGTTCAGGTTTTGAAGCCTTTTTCTCGGTTCGGTTCGGTCTATTTACTTACTAAGTTTTAAATGTCACAACTTCGATCGCTGTTGTATAACAACGTAACAAAATATGGCTACGTAAACAGACCCCAGGCAAAACGCTAAACAATATCTCGATCGCATTATTGTCAATTTAACGCATTAAAATAGCCCTTTGCTAATTTAACTTCAAATAGTCTATCTATTAGATGCTTTGTTAAAAGAATAGCTTTCTTAATAGGGGACTGACACGGACGCATGCCGTAAGCATCCAATAGTTCCTGGACCTTTGACCTTTGACACTATTTATTGCCTTTTGTCTAGGCTGAGTTTTTAAGCTTGCCTATAGACGATAAGGTTTGAGTTTAAAGTCTAATTCTCAATTCACAAGGGGTACTCAACCCCTGCACGATAAACCATTACCTAATTAAAATTATAACAATATTCATAACGTAAAGTAATCATATAGGATCTCTGTACATACCCGCGGTATCGACACTTTTAAAACAAAGAACTGATTGGGTAAACACCCATAATCCACCACACATTTTTGTTTCGAATTAACCAACAAACATTTTGTTGATTGCGATACCCTCCTTAAAACATTTCTCGAACGATTATTACCATCACACACCTATTTGAAATGATTAATTATCTTTTTTACGCGCTACCCGCTTATAAAATAAACTATTGCCACTATTTAAAACTTCGTAAATAATTCGTTCGGTACTAGGTCTATGTTTGTAGGTACTACTAGGTACTACCTAGGTATGCCCTTTACACAAACGTTCGCATTGACCTCTAAAATTGCGACTATAGTACAACTTAGCAAGACAACATCCGGTACCTACCGAAATCAAAACAAAAATTACACGACTCACCGGATTGTTGTTACTACCAGAAAATACCAGTTATTTCATGCACAACTGCACATCTGTAGTTGCGCCACGCTGCACCGCCGCGCTGCCGCCCGCGCGCCGCCGCGCTGCCAACCCGCGCTGCAGGAGCCTCGCATCTTGCACCTCGCATACTCTCTTGATGGAGCCCGATGTAGCAAGCAGACTTCGATCACTGCATCTTGTTCTTCTGGTGCATCACGACGAAGATCTCATCACATCTCGGTGAAGCTCGCCAGTAAAGTTGGAAGCAGGTTCTTTATGCCACTTCTGATGTCGGCGTCAGCGATGGCTGAGCGATGAGCTGACACCGATGGGGGTTTCGTGGTACAGAGTTCATAACGTAGAATAGCAATCTTCATTGCAGTAATAACCTCACTTAACAATCTTAATCACAAAACAACTCAAATCTAGGTAACTGACAGTTTCGTGCTGGATGTGTGTCTTCGTCGGTGTCTCAAATCAAACTGAGCTCTGCCCAGCTCCCACGCACCAGCACGACTCTGTCCACGTGACATTACCGAAAACACATTCGCGCCATTTTCAAATGACAAGTAACGTCACGCTGGTCACCATAGACTCTGTACTAAGTTAATCAACTTCACAACTTATTATTCAAGAATATCGTTTTCCACGACATATATTTGAACTCAGCATACAAAAATGAAGAAACGGTATTTTTGTTTTAGGGTCATGTCAATTTTTGTTGTGTCAAGCCAACCTTCAGAAAGATACAAATTAAATATAATATTTGCACATGTAGGTACGCCAATCATAAATCATAGTTACGTACGCAAATTAATTTTACAAATATTAATTTGCCAACACACCATGTAATCTAGGCACGTTGTTAATTTACGAAATAAGGTTAAACAAGAACGTATCTCTCCAAATATTTATACATAATGGAAAAGATGAAACGTGGGCTCATTGCCTTTGTTGAATAATTTATATTTTATTTCTCATACAATCCCGTTCTGACGTCCTTAAATGCGAGTCTATGAGCCCCGGGCAGTATTCATTTTTTAGACATATAAGAGTTTCAAGCGAATAATGAACAAAGAAAAATGAGGGAAAATGTTATGATTAAAAACTTATTATTTCGACTTTTGTCAAATGTTAAGAAGGTATTTTAAGAATTTGTACCATCGTTTAAAGTGATAAGTATTCCTTTATTTTATTGGAAGGCTATCCTAAAAACGTATTTTTATTCTTGCTTTATGTATGCCTACATAAATTGATGCCTTATCCTAAAGAGGTTGGTAGAAATTATAGCATGTTACTTACTTATAGATAAATTCGTGCTATTTATGTTATATTTGGTAGTAATAGGCTTACTACCAGTTACTTAGACATACTATATAACTGGCAAAATGTGTTTGTAAGATAGATACACCTTTACCTAAAGATTCGGGGTAGATACAGGCGTGGTGTAATGTTATATTGTGTAAGTAAATACCTATGTTTAAGTAGGTACCTACCGTACTTTTGAAGCTACTAAATACAGGCATGATGCTCAGTGCGATTCAATCTTATTAGGTATTAATCAGAGCTTTTTTAACTGTATGGCTTGAAGTAATTATGGGAGGGTTGAATCAGTTACGACCATTACCATGAAAAAAAAAATAGTATGTGTCATGGTGATTTGTATTCGCGCCATTGAGAGTTCTAGATCTTCAAACCTCTACGACAGACGGTCAAGAGAGTTATTTTATAAGGGTTCTATTTTTATGGTCAAATCTCTCAAAAGCTTGTAATAAAATGATACAGATGTTATAAGCCTTTTCAGCGAAAACCTCACTTCCAGTAATTGGACTTTCATAAAGAACCAAGTATTATTCTAGCGACTTTCAAAGTTACTTAACTCTTTATTTTATAACAATCTAGGCACTTAAAATGCAGTGTCATGAAACTCTAATGAGCAACAACAATACCAGGCTCGCAGTGAACAAAAGAGCAATTCTTAAATTTTCCATTTGGAGTCTGAACGAGGGCACAGCAGACGCTCATAATGCCGCACTCGACACGAGGACTGACCGCGGCTACTTCGACAACTTCAGATTTAAGTGGTGGTGGAAGTTAGGAACTGATAGTGATGTGTCTTTGTTTAGTTGTAAAACGAAAGCGAGTGAACTATTTTCATAAGTACTATTATGTCACAAAATGTTCAGTTTTCCCAGAGTAAATTTTGCAGCTATATAATAAAATATACTTGTATTAGGTATACAAGCAAAATATATATTACATGAATAGTTAGTTGGAAGTATGATACTTCCAACTAACTATTCATGTAATATATATAAATAGAGTTTCGTACACAGGGCTACAGATCAAGCTATACATTTCCAGTTAACGCTGACCTTTCATTGTACCTAAAGCTTGTATAGCCGTGTGTGTATGATTGTACAATATAATATGAAGGCGTTGAACTTTTCATCAAAAACGAAACTCGTTGTACCTATCTAGATGTGTGTTGACGTTCCACCCACCTGTGTTTAAACGATTTAAGATCATAGCAAGTAAAAATGCTTAGTACAAAGGCGCAAGATTATAATTGTTAGAATAACTAAATACTGAAAGGTGGGTAAACGTGTAATTGTATTATTTATTTTTATTCTGTCTTCCATCGATATCTCACCTGTACAATAAAATTTTCAAAAGTTTTAATTTCCTTATCATGCTTTACTAGCTTTTTTAATGTATAACCTACATGTACAGACGCCAGCACGTCAATTACCCCAATGTGTCAAATTTCTTTGATCATTTTTCAACTTTATGTCAAACAGAATAAGGTTCATATTCAATTGGGAAAATTTGACACATTGGGGTAACTTGATGTGCTGGCGTCTGTACCACATGACGATAAGATGAGATACCGGGCTAGTATCCGCAACTCCACGTCAAAGCGCGTATTTTGCAGTACCATAATCTACCACGCGGGCCCAGTGCGAATAGGTACACCTAAAGGTAATTATTTATAATATCTCTTAACCCTTATATCTTCTACCACACACTAGGTTCACTCATTCAACCTCTTACAACTGGCCACTGAATGAAACGTCAATTTTAAGCCTCCAAATAGCCTTTTCAAAAAATGTCTAGTGCGTTTAAAAGTATGTTCGATTCGGTTCAACATGAATGTAATAAAATGTGTCAGTTTAAATTAGAAAATTGAGTATGAAACTTAACGGTTACTGAGTTATTATTTAACTGTAGTTTTGACATTTGCAGCAAATACGCTTCTATTGCTTATAACCAATTAGATGCGGATATACTTACTAAGTAGTTAGAAAAAGTAAGTAAGTAATTACGAGAATCAAAAAAATCATCCGCATCGACGGGAAAGCTGCTCAAAATACTGACAGCATTGCCACATTGAATGGCAATACCTATCCTCTGTCTAAATAAAGACCATGCTTATAGTCACGTAAAAAGTCGACCAACCGCTTGTCCAGTCCAAGTGGCCCAAGTGTATTTATTAGTTTTTTTATCCATACAATCCTAGATTGCGTTGAAAAATAATCTGCATCGCTGCCAGCTGCTGGTAAAGTCCTGTAAGACTGGCGGCATTGCCACGTCAAATGGCAATGCTTAGCCTCTGGCCAAAGTAGAAGCAAGCCCTTACTAGTTGTTTAATTAACTTTTTAGTTTGCTTTCCTATCCTTGTAATTAGCAATGCAGTTATTTTATGCCACTGGTCTCTACACATTTAGTATTCTACAAACCTCCCTAAGATGGCTGGCCTGTTGGTCTAGTAGTTAGTGACCCTGACTGCTATGCCGGAGGCCGTGGGTTCGATTCACACCCAGGACAAATGTTTGTGTGATGAGCATGATCATTTGTTCTGTGTCTGGGTGTAATTCATCTATAAGATGTACGTATTTAGAAATATATAAGTATGTTTATCAGCTGTTTAGTACCCATAACACAAGCTCTCAAGCTTAACTTGGGACTAAATGGCGTTGTGTGAAAAAGTTGTGGAATATTTATTTATAAACGTAATAAAGAAATAATTGAATTGCCTATGCATCATGTAAAGAAATAGTGTGATTGGTAAAGATTTTTAAACATTTCATATACCTACTGTAATATATGTGTATAGTTGCTGGATATAAGTTACAGTTGCTAGTGGTTTGTCGAGAGCACGTTTCACAGACGGGCGGAGTGGAGGTGATTTTTTTTTACTTTCGACTTTTTATGAAAAACGTCAGTGAACCTTTGTTCAAAGCGATGCTAGGTGGTCTCATATACATTTTAGCTCTACTTTGAACAACCTCAGTTAACATTTTCAGTCTCGGTAGTTTTTTATAAAAATAACTTCAGTATCTATAAGTATGGGTATGGAGAATGGAACGTTTAGGACTACAGAAAGTATTTCAATCTGAGGATTTTTTCACAGAGATAAGCGATTACCATGTTTGAGTAAAAATATCTAACTTCTCGTAAAAAAATATTGGATTATTGTACAGACGCCAGCACATCAAGTTATCCCAATGTGTCAAATTTTCCCAATTGAATATGAACCTTATTCTGTTTTACATAAAGTTGAAAAACGATCAAAGAAATTTGACACATCGGGGTAACTTGATGTGCTGGCGTCTGTACATCTGTGATCTGCATTACTTAATTTCATGAAATGCCAAATTTCATAGGCGGGAGAATTTTTCGGGTTACATAAGCCCCGTTGATTGAGCTATAAGAGATACATTATCAAGATTGTTCTCTATGGAACGGCTTTGGTTATGCAAGTAATATGTTTTAGTCTGGGTAATCACGTGTACTAAATATTACATTTTATGGATATCTTGTAGGTACAACACCTAACACCTAAGGAGTCATGCAAAAACTTATTTTTAACACCGACTAGTGAAATAAAATAGCGAGTGTTCATTTTTTGAACTGTTAGCTTTTCAGATCTCGGAATATGTACGCTTGTCGAAAACTCTGTGACTGCAGTTTAATATTAGGTGTCAACCAAAACGAGATTCACTGCAAATAATCTCCATATTAATCCCAACGTTCAAGATATCTGAAAACAATAGCGAAGAGATTGGCCCAAAATTCAATACGACCCTTAGACTCAGGTCTCATTCACTATCTCAATATCCTAGTTTCTAGGGACCTCGTTAAATTGGGAAACCTTATGTTAACCGCCTTTGTATCGGGGTAGACGGCATTCTTCACACCCTTGGCTCGTAAAAGGGAATGCCAAGATATAGGCGAGTCTGTGAAGGGTCATCGGCGCCCTTATTAGGAACGTCTTTAGTGTCGTATTTCTTAAGGGAAGGTCAGGTTTGGCAAGTAGTATAAATTATTCGGAGCATATGGAGCGGCTGCGGTTTGAGGTCACAGTTCAGTGTTCAGATATACGTATAGAACGTTATATCTTTGTTAAGTTCTGTTTGTAGAGATTTTAGTGGTGTGTTCATTATCCCTATATCTCTTTGTTTGTTCGTATCATAGTGTTGTTTGTCTTCTTGAAATTGTTTGCTTAATAGACATGACATGTTTAGGAGTGCAAAAGTGTAATGACTTTTTGGTTGGACCTACTCTGTAGCCGAAGTTTCGATTTTTGTGCATGGGACTAGACATAACTGATGAAATTGTGGGTGTACTGTAGAGGTGCGTAGGGAAAACCCGGACAAGACGCATAATTATATTAAGGGATAATGCAAATGAAACAACAATCTGATAATCAATAAATCTTTGTACTTAGGTATAATTATGTGGGTAGGTACTATGTTTAATCATCTTTGGAAAATAATCACATAAACATAGAAAATTTAACTATTTCGATATTAATTATGGGCATTAACAAAAAGTATCAGTTATCCTTTTTGCCCGGAGTGGTCAGGCAAAACGCTACAAGAAAGTTTGTCAAAGCGCCATCTATTATAGATTTATGAAACAAGGCAGTTATTCTTCTTACCCGCAATATGTTTCTTGCCCAGGCTTCCCTTATAGTGCGTAATGTCATTTGATGTTAGAATGCATTAGTTTTGTACTTACTATTGAATCTCAAATTTTAGATACTGAATCTCGTATTTCCTATCCAAACCGTATTTTTCACGCAATCTTTTAAGGGCTGCATAGACTTGATTTTGCCTGACTCATTTACCTGAAACGTTTCAGAGTACAGGCACATGTTAACAGTATATTTTCCTTGTCATGTAAAAGTTATGTTTTCATCTTGTGTAAACCACAACACCCAATATTCATATCTTGACGCTCCTGCATCGTAAAAATATACGACAATGTTATATGTTAAAAGAATCGTAACTTTGGGGCGTTGATGTTTCAATATTTCTTTCAAAATTTACAAGGTACGGCTCTGTGTTTTACGATAAGAAAATATGAAATTATTAATGCTTGTATGTTTTTATGGCTCGCACATGTTCCATTTGAACAATCAGGGTCTGGGAGTAAGTAAGGAATCAGAAAGACTTTATGTTTTTTGTCTTCAAGCAAAAGTTACGAGTATGTTGGTATTAAATACTGGGTAGCTTCTTTACAATCTATGCTTTGCAACCTAATTTTCCAACTTATGTACGTACCTCTAATATCTGGTTTCAGAACTAAAACTTATGGACATCAAAAATTAATTGTAAGTCTCGCTTTTTTTTTGTTGTATCGTTGTTTTTTCGTCTTTAGCGCTAAGCTGTTGAAAATTCATTCTATCACTCACAGCAATTAAGACATTATAGTTGTTACAATGTTGGTTTCTGAAAATAGATCTAAATGATAATTTATTTCTATAAATAAAACATCGTCATCTGGAAACGTGCCCAGAAGACTAAGCCAAAGAATAAGCCAGCCCTCTGGTCACGCGAAGTGTCGACCAGTCTAAATAGGGTTTAATATAACAGCCTTTATTCTGGCGCAGTAAGTTAATAAATAGAAGTGGGTATTAAATTAAAAGATATGGTCTTGCGAATAGGTGATTCAGAAAATGCCGTTTCTTACAATGTTTTACTTATTTACAACAGTAAACTTATTTATTATTGTTAAATAGATTAATGACATTTCTGAAATTCAAAATTCTCATGGTCATTTACTTTTTGATGAAGTAATTTAAAAACCAACCGCGTAAAAGATAACTATATGGCCTCAGCTGGGCAGAGGCCTTCTATTTAAACTTTTCCAAGCCTTCAAAGATAATTGGATTAACTTTTATTCACTTTTTTTAATAATCAAGACTCCAATCTCGTTTTGAATGCTAATATTAAGGTTTCCAATCTAAATGTAATCAAATAGGTGGCTTAAGTAAACATAGTTTGAAAAGGTTTTTAGAAAAAGCTGACGTATAAGCAGCAGACAATATTAATTTAAATGGAAAATGTAACTGTGTGCAGCGGACATTACTTACAGACGTTGTTCAGGGATATAAGAAGAGACACCGACATACTTAAAAAGTAAATAAAATCTTTCTGCGTTGAATGTTTTAACAAAATTTAGTTGCGTTACTTTCAGCGTGCAATTACTAATTATTAAATTTGGTACGTAACAAGCGTTATGACTCATGAAACGGAGAAGTTACCAGGTTATACTTTTTCATGTTTTTAAAAGACTTTCTATTTTATTCTTGTCAAAATCAAAATCAAAATCATCAGCACTTTTGAACAGCAAAAATTACATAACACAGTCCCCCAAAACGCCCGCCGTTCGCCACTTCCTAGTCCTGTCGTTGGTCTAGTGATCGCAAAAGGCCCTGGGTTCCATCCCCAGGTCGGGCAAAGCGCTATTGAGTGTTTCCATCTGGAATTTTTCAGTAGCAGCCCGGAGTCTGAATTTGTGCCCGATCGTTGGCCTTGCCCCCTATTACAAGGGACTTAACCATGACTGGTGAAATTTGGGCTTACTACAAGTGTACATCTGCCTATCCCTTCGGGGATAGGAGAGACAAGCGTGATATTATGTATGTTATCTTAAAAATCCATTACAAATAAAAGCGATCCAAGGAATAGTATTTGTCTTGGTAAAAGAATAAGCATTGCGATACAACGTGGCCATGCCGTCTTTTGGGTACACTTCCAGTGGACAGCGATGCCAATGAGTTTTTTGAGGCCATATTTTAGACATAAGTATAAATAAATTAAAAGCTAACATTTCAAAAATGAACACTCGCTATTTTATTTCACTAGTCGGTGTTAAAAAATAAGTTTTTGCAAGACTCTTTAGGTCTTAGGTGTCGTACCTATAAGATATCCATAAAATGTAATATTTAGTATTATACACGTGATTACCTAGACTAAAACATATTACTCATATATCCAAAGCAGTTCCACAGATAACAATCTTGATAATGTATCTCTTATAGCCCAATCAACGGGGCTTATGTAACCCGAAAAATTATAACCTATTCATTTTAATTTCTAGTGCTGATATTTAGTAAAGTATTTATCTAAAGAAATACATTTCAAAATACAAAGATAGGTTACTCCACTGTATTTTATAATTAAAAAGTTGAATTGAATACATATGCTGACTATGGACACCAATTGTTTTTAGTGTCAATTAGATAAATCTATTGTTCGCATTGTAACTTAGAAGTATCGACTTATGAGTAGTTCTAAATCTAGCTAGTGGTCTGGCTAGTAGTCCAGTTTTTTAGCTAAAACATACCGAAAGTATTTAAAATTGTGTTGCTTTTCCTCTCTTGTGCTGTCTGTCTCTCTGTATATTTGAGCTAATTTCTGAAATGGCTTCGCTGATTTTTTTTAAACTTTCACTGGCATACAGCTGATGCTAAAAGAAGTAACCGAGCCTACTTTTATTTTGGAATAAAATAGGTTTTCATGTTAATAAGTAAATGGTTAAACCTAGCATGGATGAACAGCTAGTAAGCTATTATATACTGTATAAACAGCTTTCACATCTAAGATAATAGCACTATCAAAAGCTGTTATTTCCTGCAAGTCTTGTTACGTATCGTCGGCTGTCACGTCGTGCGCATCGCCACTGTACGCCACTGTACGCGATTTCCGAACGTTCATTACAGTGATTGACATTCGATTATGCATTTCTGATTACCCACAGGATATGTGGAAGCTTGATGACACCACTGTCAATAAAGGAGTGCTTTGATGTGTAAGAATTGTAGATTGAAATAAAGAACAGGATAGAATGGAGTCGATTTTCTTTGCATTTTTATATCATCTTTCTCTGACTGGCCTGTTGGTCTAGTAGTTAGTGCCCCTGACTGCTATGCCGGAGGTTGTAGGTTCGATTTCCACGCAAGACAAATGTTTGTGTGATGAGCATGATCATTTGTTCAGTGTCTATATTATGAAACAGTTTAAATGTTATATTTTCGAATAAAGTGTTGTTCATTAGTTTTATGTTGTCCGTTTTTATAAAAGAAAGGTTCCGATGAATGAAATTGAAAACCAGTGCAGAGTAGATTCATTTCAAACCACCTTGGAACTTGCAGCGGCATTTACATCGAATTCGAAAGGAAAAATCATTGAATCGCATCGGAGCTTCTTAAATATTTTCTATTATAAATAATACGAAAATTTCAAAGGATCTGAATTTGCTTCGAGAATTGATTTTGTAAGATGTTATCAGATCAACAACAGCTACCATTTTTCAAATTTTCGTCAGCTAAATTAACAGACCTAAATGCTTAAAGCTTGGTTCATAATACATAGTTCCAGTTTGTATATAATTTCTCTTTGGCTGACTGTAGAATGGATATGCTCCCGGTTGGTGGCAGTGGCCCCTATTACATGGAACTTAAACATAACTCGTGAAATGTGGTTGTTTATACTATAAGGACTTATTTTATACATCTATTGAGATAGTCATGTATGTTATATATTTATGTAAATAGTACACCACAAACTGCCTACTCATCTTTTCTCCTCCACTATCAAGTCCATCCAAAGGTTGTCTGTAAGAGATCGCATTTAGCGATAAGGCTGCCCATTGTAACACCCTATGTGCCCCTTAAAGTTATAATTTGTAAGTTTTTTATGGTGTACAATAAAGAGTATTCTATTCTATTCTAAGGACCTCAACCTCTGGCTAATACCTCTGAAAATGCAGGCGTGCTGGTTAGTTATGTAGCTATGCATAAATAAAAACAGCTCTCCATTTTGGTTTTTTGTTTTTTACGTGAGCAAGAGAACTTACGAATTGCGAATACTTTATTTTTATGTAAACCTTTATGACCTCAGCACCATATTATGTTTGAACTAGCTAAGACTCCAACTTCGCACACATACAATTTCATGTTTTTTTTTGGTACATGGAGTCCTAAGTCTTTATCTAAAGTTAAAGAATTATAATAATATCAGTTATATGACTGTAAAAGCCCTGTTTTGGACGTTAGCCTCAACAAAAAGACAGACCATTTAAAAAAAAAATTTTTTTCGTTGTGCAAACGTGGACACTTTTGTGTCGAAAACAAGCTACCAATGAATATTTGATTTCTATATAACCACTATGAAATCAGCCACTCCCTGCGGAGACGTAAACATTTGATGATCCTAAACATTTGGTAATGTTGTGCCACGTCGGTAACAAAGAGTATCTACGTTTGCGCACTCTAACTGCCGTATAATATACTCTATCTTGGATTTAATGATAAGCTGTTATTTTGATATTACAAACGAACACTTAAATTTGATTAATATATAATAATGTAGATAGATTCCCAAGAGTAATTTTCCTTACAATTACATTACCAACCTCAACGCTTTTCTTTACCATATGGCTAGAACCTTCAGTGGAATTAACCAGACGTGACCCCAGCATAATAAAACTAGTTATTATCAGGGTTCGTTGCCTCACTGTCTCTTCTTTCTTAACTATATTAGAATTCTTTCTTCGTCTGCCATTGGATGAATGACGTGGAATTAAAGTGAATATTCTGGATTTTTGTAGAACAATATTGTAAGACTTTTTTCGACAAAAGATAATATTGTCTTTTTTAAAACGACTGTGTCCTACAAAGTGTTTAGCAGAGGTGTACCCTTAGTAAACCCAGATAGCGAGCTTTATATAAGTTTCATATAGGGGGGCAATCCTATTGCCATTAACCAAGCACAACTCCAGACACAGCCTATCACTGAGACATTTCAGATTGAAATCACTGCCGTAAAATAGAAACTTGAGGGTGAATAGAAACAAAAATTTGAGGACAATTTATTAGTTTAATATTGAAACTAACATGGTGTTAAAACTATTCATTTTAATTAATTAGTTGACAAGTATTTTTAAAAACAAAAAACATTAGTAATTTGTGGGAGATCTGGAGTCTAAACTAAGCCTAGGCCTGTATTTTAGACGTCCAGGCCCCACATTACAACACAAAATAGAAATAGTCAACGTGCGTGTGAGTGCATGAGAAGTGTGTGCGCATGAGTGTACGAGTGTGTGAGTGTGTGTATGAGTGTGTGAGCGTGTGCATGAGTGTGTGAGTGAGTGTGCGTTGTATATATAATATGTAAAAAATGTATATAACATGTATGTATATTGTTAATAAATCTTTTAGCAGAGCTTTATAATTTATACAATAAAGCTAATTGGACATAGATAATTTTGACTACTTTGCTACATCTAGCAAATTTTTAGTATGTGAATATACTCAAACATTTGTTTCTTACCCTTGAGTTTCTTTCCACCCCGGTTTACCAATATCACAGTTTTCCCGGGTCCGGTAATACAACTCAAGACCTCATACTAAGTAGTAGCACTTACGACCAACAGAGGGAGGCATTATTGATTGATTTGTTATGCGAAATGTTAATGTCCATTGCATATGATTTCTGTCATCATGTTTGGTCGATTGCTCACAGCTGTTTAATTGCTAGAAAGGCATGATTGGAGTTCTGAATGGTGTGAATTCCCTTGTTCAAAAACTAAACTTTAATTAGGATTGTTAAGGATGTTAAGGATTGTATTTCTACGGTTTTTGCTGGTAGTAATGAGACAGGTTTGTGAAATAAAAATAAGCGTGACTTGTTCATGGAAACAATCGAGATGCTATATTTTATTTTAACTGACAGTTGATATACATAAAATAATGACATTGACACAACATGACAGATAAAGTGTTGCAAGAGTACAAATATAATTAGTAAAATGTTGGGGATACCAACATATATATTTAACATGTCTTACGAACATACAGTTCAAGAAAAGAATGGAAACTGATGATGACAGATCAGAACTAAGTTAAAGATTTACGATTAGTTTCTGCCTTGAAATACGATGATGCGTTTGAAATGTTAATAATGTATAGAAGTTCAGTTGTTCTTTGTGTATGTCCCTTTCTTAATTTATAAAATAAAAAGAAGGAAAAGTCCGGTTCAGATTAGTTTTTTAACAATAGGGATCAGTATAGACAGGCAGTTTTGTCTGGATGGTTTAAAACCTCATTGTTTTCAAATGATCGTTTTTTAATCGCTGTACCGGGCTATTCTTTTTATGAATGTGTGTGTTTGGAGTGTATCTAATAGTGATTTCATTTAATCTACCGAAAACTTACTTTTTTTCAAAGATGTAAGTCCTATGTGTAGGTGTCTTTTCTGCCTAAACATGATTCGTATTATTTCGTTTACGTTCATCTTTTTGCTGAACATATTAAATTACTTAATGCCTTGATTGCTTTGGTGTTTGTCACCCATCCCAATGTTAGTAAGTACCAATTTAAATTTAAAACACCACCGCATAAGACGCATAGGTAATCATCTCCGTCATTACAACTCAATACATTCTAATAACATCCCATTCGTCTTAAACATCGGCAATAATGTCGTAATTTGAAATCTTACCATCAGAGCACAATTAGAACGTGCCCGGAGACCGTTTTGTCCCTTAGCTGCGTCTTGAATAATATCCATTACCGACACATAAGCTTAACCCTTCATAAGATATTAACATCTAAGTCATTATTAACACGTAATCCTTCAGAGGAGAGGTGACCCAAGCTTTCATATGTTAATTCTGACCTATTAAGTTGCCGCATAATCTTGACTCAGTTGATGTTCTGAATGGATGTGAGTGTGTGACGAAATTGCTTTATAAGTAGGTACGTCTCTTGGTATGTTGTTCTATGGGGATTTTAGTTGTCAGATTGGTTTGGGGAATCGTGTATTATTTTTGTGTTGTAGAAAAGAAATGGAGTTGTCTATCTAAGATGGAAAATTTTCATCTGCCTAGCCTTTTCCTAACTTTGTTGGGGTCGGCTTCCAGTTTAACCAGATGCAGCTGAAAACCAGTGTTTTACATGGAGCGACTGCCAGTCGGACCTCCACAACCCAGTTTTTGGGTAACACGATAACCCTAGGCTAGCCGGGTGGTCAGACTTTCGGGCGTATGACTACTCGTAACGTCGACTGTCAACGATCTACAAATTCCACCCGTGACCAACGGCGTAACGTGCTTTCCGAGAAACGGAGGAGTCTTGATATGTTATGAATGGTCACCCATCCGCAGACCGACCTCGTCAAGCGTAGCTTAACCTTTGATTGACCTATGAGACTGTTATTATTTACCCACAAGCTCCTTAGGACTTAGATAGAGAATCCAGTGTCAATATTATTTCTAATGGTGATGTCCAGCTGCAGACAAGCGTTAATATAGCCTCCTTCTAAACTAAACTAACCTAACCTAAACCATATAATACACTACCTTTTTATTAAATATGCTACGGGCATCGTAAAATGGGGTGCAAAGAAACACAGGTGAATAGAAACAAAATAAAATTTGAAATTGATTTACACGTTGGTTGTATACTAATGGTTCAACAGAACTCTAACAATTAGAGTAAATTCAAATTGATAGTTTAAAAACCTAGTTAAGTTTGCAATCAAATCTATGCTCGACACCTAAAGAGTAACTTCGTGCTTTAGTACCGATTACACCCAGTACATGATACTAGGTTTAACGGTGTTTTTTCTAAATGTGTAATTTAGGATGACGTCCATAAATTTTGTTTTTGGTACTTTTTACATATTATAGAAAGCACAGAAGGTATATAGGTACCTACGTAATAACATTTCAGTGATTTTGTGCTATTTGTGTAATTTTTTCGTTAGTTACTTTCATTAAAATTAGGTACCATTCTTTTTAGGTTTAAATTTGGCATGAATTTACTCCATGTCTATAAATAAGGAAGCCAATACATTAATTCAAAAGTTACTAAAAGTCCAAAGGTTTTAATAAGATGGACGAAAGTAAAAGCTTACGTTTATTCTTATCTAATGGTACTTTACCAGTAAAAAAATCAACACAATATTTGCTACATAGATGCAGATACAATATTATGTTCTTAAATAAAATTGTTAGAAAAGGTCACAAAGTCGGGATCAAGGCACCCAAAACGTGACATAATAGTGATTATTTAGGCGACCCTAGTTACTAACTAAACTACATAGTTCGGCTTTCGGAAAATAATATCACAGAAAGTAGGGGTTTATCCGAAACAGGCTGATAGAAAATACCTGGATTGGGACATTCTATTAATGTTGGGACTTCTTTGGTAAGTTTGGGATTTGCTGTCTTTCTTTGTGTAACAAAGATTCACAGAAACAGAAACTAGCTTTCCTTTCTTACTTACTATATTGTTGAGAGTAATGTAAATAGTTAGAAATTGGCATATAATTTTGCCACAAGTTTCACCTTTATCAGCTGATAAAGAAGAAACTTGGGAAAGGAAGTGGCCACTTCCATATTCCATGAGTCACATATGATTAATGTTGATTGTTTAATTACTATTGTGTCTATGTTGTGTACAGTGAAAGTGTTAGAATAGTTTTACGGACAAATTCATGCACTAACAGAACAGGTTCTTTTTTCGTCAATCTAAACTAATTATTTCTAAAGAAGAAATATTCGTTTGTTTATTTAGATTTCACTTACTTGGCCGATTCAAAAATTCTTTCACTTTTAGAAAACTATACAATTAAGAGTAACATAAGCTATATTTTATTTTAAAAACTTCGAGTTTTTGGGTGTCAATGTTCAAAGGGAGAAGTACAACATTCACGCGGACAAAGAGCTAGTGGACCATACGTACATTGCATAAACTCAAGCCTTTTACCCATGGCGTATGCAGAAACAATAGACCGCTATCAGCTACGATTTTACATAGGTAGGTACCACTTTTGCTTCGTTTACAATCATATACGGTAGTTTTACAATGAAGATGAAGTCGCACCGAATGTTGCACTAAGCACGTCTTTGTTTATTTGATACTAGCGTCCTGCGGTTTCACCCGCGTATTTCCGGTTCCCGTGGGAATACAGGAATAAAAAGCCTATATGTTAATCCAGAGTGTCAGCTAACTCCATACCAAATTTTATTTAAATCCATTTCGTAGTTTTTACGTGAAAGAGTAACAAACTTCCATCCATCCATCCATACTCACAAACTTTTTGTTTATAATATTAGTAGGATTTTTATTTCTGTAAGTTGGTTTTTAGTCCTCTATAAGTCTTACAAATAAAAAAATAATTATGTATTTTTAGACCTTGTGAGGACTCTTCACTAGCTGACAACTACGAGATGAAACACAAAAATAAACTCGATCACCGTCATATTGGTCATACCATGTAAGAACCAGGGAGATAGTTAACTGTCTGAGACTGTCTTCTGAAATTAAAAAATACAAACACCTGACTTACCTGAACAACAACTGAGCTGGATTGCCAGTTGAAGGGAATTTGCAAGAAGACGGATGAAGACATGGTTTTATCTAACCAATTCGTTTATTTTATAAACACGCACGTCACCACAATTTATGTAAAAATCATTGTACCTATATCTTTATAAAAGACTGAGTACTTAATCACTGATTTTAATCTCAACTGTGACTACACACAACTATACACAATTACTTTTTCTACACTACTACTTTACAAAACACAACACTAGACACAATTACTTTTTCTATTGCTACCAATCGTTTGTCGATTTCACCCGCTCCGCGTTTACTGATTGTAGAAAAGATAATTAAAGTTGGGGGTATATTTAAAATTTTCACTCGGCTCGGAGTAAACTGTCACAATACCAATATTATTCTCGTCCAAAGACTACAATGAGTTCTTGTCTGCTTGACGTCCATAAGCGACTACATGCATAGACACAGCAGAATATTAGCGTCAGATATATTTGCCTGACATATTTAGGTATGCTGTGCTGGATTCCCGTTTGGTGTAGGCGTACTACCGTACTACACTAAACTTTGTCTGTTCTTTTTTTTAAGGCTGTGGTGTCAGATATTTTATTTCATTCAGTATTACAGTATACAATTTATTTTTTTTATTTTTTGATATTGGCACCCCATGTATATATTGTTATATTTAATTGCGTTTTGTGTGTTGTGCTGTCTTTTAACATAATTATAAAATATAAATGAAATTAATCTAAAACAATAAATACCGTAACGCTGTTATTCTGATAGGGCTACCGATACTATACTTATAGCCTTTTAAGAGGCATAAAATAAAAAAATAGAATTAAATTACAAAAATAATAACGTATAAAGCCTAGACAACCCATTTATAGCACAGACAAGATGTTTCGCAAATTCTTCCCGAACTCAACCACGCAAATAACCATTGAGACATAATTCTGCAAAATACCACCATAAACATAACGGGACTGCATTGACCATTGCATAGCAGGTGGTATAGCCCTTAGCCAACAAGGGCCATGTTAACCCACTTCCGTTAATTAATTATATACGACTTTAAGACACCAGTTAGAGTGGTTAGCTTATTGGAGCAATGGTAGCATAAGGTAGTCTGGAGCATCGAACCACTTCCGTGCACAAGCAAGCAATTATTACTAAAATTACTGGTGTTTTCTGTTATTTGAAATTTGCAGAAATTGTAACCGTTATAATTATTACATTGTTTTGTACTTATGTTTCTTTTGGGGGAAAAACAAGCATTAAAAATGAAAATGATATTTATTTCTGGAAATAAGTTACAAACACTTTTACACGTATTTTTTTAAGCTAGAAGCTGAGGTCGGTGTTTCACCACCTGACTTCTCTGAGAAGAAACACCGAAAGAAACTCAGAGGTCACACCCTCTTTTCAAGTCCAGACATTATATAATCATATCATGTAAGAACAATGCAGATCAGTGTCTGAAATGGTTTTTCGAGGAAAGAATGACAGAGATAAGGAAGCCTGGCCAAGCCATATTACAAATTCTATTTCTATTATCGTAATCGAAACAACAATAGAAAGGCTACAATAGAAAGAAAATGGCGTATATTTATGGAATCAGCTGATTGTCAACTGTCAAGTGTTAACGAGTAGAATTTGTATTAAGGCTGAAAATGAAAAACACTTGACAGTTGACAAGCAACTGATTCTATATACTCCATTTTGATTCTTTAATAGCATTTTATTATTAATAGGATAGAAAAAAAAATGTTATAGGCCTACAGATCAGTCAGTGATAATTGACTTAACCACTCATTTCATCCTAATTCTAACAACAAGATTTTAAGAGTCACATTTATTACAATAGCTAACAATTATTAGTATCTATTTATTACAATTGATACGTGTCATCAGATTCATGAGTACGGCTCTAAGAAACAAAAAAATCGTGCGGCCAAAATCAAAAAACGAACTCAAACCGAACTACTAGAATACAAAACCACCAAATAAGAGTCCTACACTTTTACTCGAAACATAGACCGTACATATAAAGTACAATTTGCTAGCAGTCCAAGTAATTTATAATGCATAATCAAGCTAAAAGCTTGCAGCTGGGTCGACAACTACTGGACATACGTTTACGAAGCCGAGAGCCAGTTGCTTAGCAATTTAGACGGCAGTTTCGGATGTAACGGCAGCTACTTAGTATAGGAACGGTTAATATGATTAGTACGGTCTTGCTGCTTAGTTGTTGAACATTCTCTTTGTGAAACTTGTGTGAATAATGCATGCTAGTGTCCTTAGTTTAGCAGTTTGAAGTTTCGAGGTGTGAATGTGTGGAGTTGCGGTGTGTGCAGGTATGATGAGATATTAGTTTAAAATAGTGCCGTCGCGTCGGTTGCTTGAATGATTATGGTGCCTATGTATTAGTAGCGAAATGTCAATTCTAAGTAAGAGGGATGCCGCCGGTAAAAAATACTCATTAGTAATCTTATCAGTTTATGTTGCTTTAATAATAATTATAATTATCGTGGTCTGTATGATGCGGGCAAGTAAATATTTTTTCAATTTATAATACCTATGTAAATATATTCTAATTTATGGAATTGGCATAAGCTTTCGAACAGCTGAATCCTTAGATATATTTCAGATTCATCGTCTCTCATGTCTTATGTGGCTTAGACAGTAATGAAACATATCGCTTACGTAAACATTACCGCCTTTATGAGCGTACCGTATACGTCTTCACGAATTTAATCGTTTTAAAAGCTTATTATTCTCATAGTAAGGTGGAGTCTACATAGTGTGACAAACTTGCATTTAACGCAAACGCAGTGTTCATAAGGTAGTATAGTATTCATCGCGGAATTGAGTTCTCAAGGCGTTTTAGTGTCTTTATAGTGTAACATAGTCTTCACAGCGCACTAAAGTCTTCATAGCCTGGCAAAGTCCATTTTTAGGGTTCCGTACCTTCATAGAACGAACGGAAAAAGAAATAAAAAACGGAACCCTTATAAGATCACTTTGTTGCCCGTCTGTCTGTCTGTCAAGACCATTTATTTTGGAAAGTGTGGAAGAATTGAGTCGAAATTTAAACCATTTATTCGGGTCTACGGAAAGTTTGATCAGAAGTTTGATTTTTTCACGACTTCATAGAAATGAAATCGTAAAAAAACAAACTTCTCAGTTTACGTAAAAAAGATACGGCTGTTTATTCAGCAAAAAACATAAAGTACTTCCCGTTGACGAGATACGCAAGTAACATCTTTATAAACCAGAAGTGCAAGAAAAAATCTCAAAACTATACATTTGTAATCTGCGCAATTACCTGAACTATTTATAATGATCCTACGTAGAGAGCCCTCGGTGGCTAAGACTGAATTGCCTGTTTTTTAAAAATCCACATTTGCAATTGAACGACGATCCTTGAGTATGAATGTAAAAAACACAAAAGCATCAAAATAAGCGGGTTATTGTACATTCGTCACAAAGTAAACTCGCCACGAAAAAAAGTATGTGTAAACTCGCCACAACTTTATTTTTATGCAAAAATATCCGCCATACTGTTTATTACCGTACAGTCAGCAGAAAATCAAACAATAAAGAATAAAACGTTATTTCTTTATTTTTCGTAATCACAGAAAGTCACAGTTCTACTTACAGCAAAAAAATATACGCTTATATTGTCTGGTTATAATACGTATTATACCTCATAGTCATAAACCATGAATCCTTGCAACTTAATTTTTTTTAAAGTTTTCTGTTTATGAGCACTATCTCTATCTTCTCTTTTGCGTTCGGCAAATTGGACGACATGATATCAGCCAGAATTCCACACTGCCTGAAGACCCGTCTCTATGTATATTGGAAATCGCATTATGAAGTTGAAATTTGTAACCAGATTGATTATAGGCATCGACTTTCTGTTCATTTCTGATACTCTGGTACTATTCAAAACAACAGTCATAATTCAATTTAAAGAACCTGTATGTCTCTTTAACATAATTGACCAAAAGTTGCTTAACACTTAGTTCCAGTTAATATTTGATTACCTGGTAAAAAATAAGACAGTTGCGCTTCGATGGTTGCGCTTAAAAAAGGTTGCGCTTCGAGAAATTTTCCCAAGAAACGGCAGGAGAAGTGCAGAGCGTCCTGCGGCGAGATGGACGGACGGAATTGTTGCCATTGCAGAAGTACCTACCATGGATGAGACTGGATGAAAGGACTATAGCAGGCCTATGGCGAAGTAGCAGTGGGTGAAGTCAGGCTGTAGACGATGATGATGCATGTGCAGGAGCGCAGAAGAAAGATTTTAGAAATAAGTTTCATTTCCAGCGCCAAAAATCAATAACTTTGTTTTCTATCAGTAGGTACTTTATGCAAAAAATATGTACCTATGCAGACTTGTGACGAGTTTACACATACTTTTTATGCATGTGACGAATTTACTTTCAATGTATGGAGTTAACAAAATGTGACGAGTTTACTTTGTGACGAATGTGCAATAACCCAAATAAGCTTCCCCGACCCAATCACGACAAACGAGCTTAAAGCTATTAAGTAAATGAATATTAATTATCACATTATGTTTTTGGCACACAAACAGCCATAATCTGGCGCATAAAATATTGGCGTTTCGTCAATATCCGAGTAGCCATCGGACATTTTAACCGTATAATCCTGCTTACAAACATCAACTCATTCCCGCAAACGCATTGCGGGGCTTACGTTGTACGAAAAGCACATCGGAACACGTCATCACAATTGATGAAATGGTACACGGATCTACAAAAAAACCGGACGTTTTTGAGGAATATTTTTATAATGCTGGAAGCCGGCGATCCAACGTGAAACTATCAACTGCAGGTTGATTTAAAAAAAAATCTCCTAGTGAAAAGTTTTAAGTGAAGTGAACTGTCATTGCCAACCATTAGTATGGAATGACAGCTCAATTCGCCTTGACTTCACCTTTATTTTTACGGGGTGATTTTTACAAAATGGCACTGCTGAGGTTCAGATGTGACGTCAGATATTTTAAGTGGTGCATAAAGAAAAATAGTACCTACTTATATAAAACTTTAACAAGCTTCCAGTTGCATTTCTTTAGACTAACAAACTAGAAAAACCATACAGTTTGAGGGAGTTCAGCTTTAAAATAGGTAAGTTACCAAAAGAAATAACGACTCATCTGAAAACAGTTTTTAAAATAGGTAAAATTTGTATTTAGTTAATCTACACTAATACTATAGAGAGGAAAAAAAATGTGTGTGTGTGTGTGTGTGTGTGTGTATGTTTGTAATGAATAAACTCAATAACTACTGCGCCAATTTCAAAAGTTCTTTCACCATTGGAAAGCTACATTCACCCTAAGTAATATAGGCTATTTTGTATCCCTCTATTCCCACGGGAACGGAAACTACGCGGGTGAAACCGCGTGAAATCTGCTAGTCAACAATGAAATCGTAATTCTGTATAATTCGACAGATCGAATGACAATGAATATGTACGTCTTTAGAATAGTATTATTTTACTTTTTTATAAGTAAAAAATCCGAATTCAATGAATCTAAAACTACCATCAGGACTTCATGCTTACTCATAATTATCATGATTTAATCTTAGCAACTTAGTAGGTAGGTATAGTTCAGGCCTAAGATATGGATTGAAGGTTTGTCAACGTGCTATGGAGCGTAGTATTCTGGGTGTCAAACTCACAGATCGTGTTCGAAACACCACACTGCGCTCTAAAACACAAATACTGTGCACGAACGGCTGCTGAACTTAAATGGGACTGGGCAGGACATGTCTGCCGAACGAGCGATGGGCTCGTAAAACCCAGAATTGGTGCTACAATGACACGGGGCCGCGGCAGACCACGAAGGAGATGGCGGGACGACCTGGATGTCTTCCTTGAGAATTGGAGAGAGGTGGCGCAGAATCGCGACCAATGGAAGGAATGGAGGGAGGCCTTTGCCCAGCAGTGGGACAATTTGGGCTAAATAATAATAATGAAAGATATGGATATGCAATCAGAGAATACAGTCTTAATCCAGGTGCAGTTTACGTACCTAATTATGCGACCAGATCAAACTATCCAGGCCGAGACGTTAATCAACAAAGCAATTGTATACCTACCGTTAGTTACCGTAGGTATAGCCCTAATTACTTTGTGTTTATAAGCCTACTTCTGATCATCATAGAATTATCTCTAATGAGGGGCCAACGTCTGCAGAATTACTGCAGACATTCTCTAACAATAAGTACATTTTATGCTTTTATTTACTGAAATTGTATATTTAACGAGGGTAAATTACTTTATAGTACACTCGGGGCGATTATTAATTCTATCTAGATGATGATTAAATCTAGATGATGGATATAAAAATGGGAGTTTTTATTGATTTGAACTTGGGCTGTGTTTGTCGTTTGTATTTCCACGTTTGTGACCATTATACAAAATGGAGGCGCAGTATTACAAGTTCATTAATAGTTTGTCGCGAGATTTTTTAGTTCCTAGTTTCTAACGTTTTCTACAATATATTTAAATGTATTATACAGAGTGGAAAGAGCTATTTTAATTTAATAGATACACAAAATTTCGGAGCTGTGCTGTCGAGAATGGAGAAGTCTCTTCGATGGGAGATGACCGAGGGGGTACAATCAAGTCATGTTTACCATTAACGTGTAATGTCATATTTGTCATGGGAACTGGACCAACCATTAAATTTTTAAGTTTCGTGGGGTTAGAGGAATTGGTTCTAATTAAGCTCGCAAGATTTGGCCCAAACAAACATACGCCCATTTAATTCATTAAACCCCTAGAAAACACCGGTGTTTGCGCAGTTATTGTCTTTCTATTGTGTCTCTAATTAACACGTTTGAAAGGTTCATAATAAAAATGGGCGTTTTATTATTGATTTGAACCCTGGCTGTGTTCGTCATTCGTAGTTCCACGTTTGTGTCCATTATACAAAATGGAAGCGCAGGATTTCAAGTTCATTAGACTTCGCATCTCGTTAGCGTATAGTCGAGTGCTTTTCCAATATTGGCCTTCTGGACAATACGTAGGTAAGTTCATGATTTACATTCATGCTTTAGCTATTTATTATTTATGTTGGTTTTATAACAGAAGTAAATCAACTGGTCAGACGACTAAATTAACGTAGCGATTGGATGTAAGAATGAAGAGAAACACGTTTATTTTGTTGAAGAAAGTTTTGTTTCCAAAGGATTTGCTGTTTTGTATGTTTAAAATTGTTGTACGGGATATAGATAATACTTTTAATTACTTTACTATAACTTTAACATTCTATAAAATATTGCCACGTTACAGTTATTAAGTAAGGCAGCTGGGTACGTAGTAAGTTTATAAAAATATTAAAAAAAACAAAAATCATTTATTAAAATTTGGCTGCAAATTAGCGCTCTCTAAATGCCAAAAGTTTCATAAGACAGTCTTGTAGAACTCTTCTTTACCACTTTCAAGTTTTTATGCTAAAAACTCTACTCCGCGATCATATCGAACCTATGAAATGAAGTAGGTAAGCAAACATCCCATAGATTTGCTTTTTAATGTAGATTCGGACTTAAAAATCCAGGGCTTATAAAATAGTACCTAGCAATTTTATTTATTATAAAAATAAAAGCTCAGAAATTCATAGGAAACGGTTATCATTCGCGAACACAAAATAGCTCTGAATAAGTCCAATGCTGCTGCCGGAGCTAGTTTTGCTTTGAAAAAATAGCAACAGCGAAATGAAAACTACATTCAGAATGAAAAACTATACACTGGGTGCCTTTCCTGTGCGCTCTTATTATTTAAAAATATACTGTGTTCTATGTTTATGGTTGGAAACAAAATATAAGATTACACGCTTGCCTTTTTTATTTGTACTTATAAATAATACCTATCTAAATTAGTTTTGGTTTGCAATAATTGGGTTCACCAATGAACCTAGTTACTGCATTGGTAATAAATAAGTTACTTTTTCATTGTGCCATAAAGTGTTAAATTTTGACCATTTTTTTTGCCAATATCTCTGTATATCTGTCAGTTAGTAATCCGGAAGCTGACCTAAATGGTTTTATTTTTCATCGCATTCAAAGAACTTCAATTTGACACGTCGCGTCCGGCGTTCCGGTGAAAAATAATCTTGAGCCTTAACAGACGGATAGACTGACGAACACCGAAGAATAGAATAGAGTAGAATACTCTTCATTGTACACCATAAAAACATACAAATTATAGCTTTAAGGGCTACATAGGGAACCCTAGAAATACTATAGTGAAAGGTTAGATGTCCAAATGTTTACATATGTTTATTGTAACGTGGCCATAAGTATAGAATACTACGCGAGTGAAGCCGTAATGACGGCAAGTGGTTGAAAATACATTTTTTTTTAAATTTTCCACAACTTTCACACAACGCCATCTAGGGTGTATCTACATGGTGCATGTAGCTGGAGCAAGTAAAGATGCGGGTTACACGCGTGAGTAATATGCTCTAGCTATTACTTGTTCAAGTTACTCGCTTGTACTTTTACATAATGCAAATAACTGGAGCAAGTAAAGACCTGGGCTACTTGTGCATGTGCAAGCAATACGCACAAGTTATTTGCTCGTGGTCAAGACCTACATGCGCAAGTAACTCACGCGCGCGCCACAGAGTACGCGGGGTTAGTTGCGTAGGTGATTCGCTTTCGTACATGCTCGAGTCGCTAAACCCGCACATGTTTTAAACGGTAAAAGTTACGATGCATACAACCTGCGCAAGTGCGTGAATATGCTCCAGCTACTTGCACCGTGTAGAAGCACCCTTACTCCCAAGTTAAGCAGAGCTTCTGTTATGGGTACTAAACAGCTGATAAACATACTTATATATTTCTAAATACAAACATATTATAGATAAATTACACCCAGACACACAGTAAATGATCATGCTCATCATTCATTTTATATACGTAAAATATTATTTATTTATGAAGTATAATGATAATTGTTACTCATCCGTCACATGTCCCAAAGGTTCATTTGAAAATCAGCGTCTGGCAGGATCTCAGCATCTGTCTGGTATTACCGCTGAAATGAACCTTTTGGCGCAGCCGTGAGACATGCCATTTTTTGTCTCTTTTTTTGTGTTATTGCGTTTTTACTGTGCGTGTATCCAGCTGTTGCCAATAAATGTATTTTCTTTCTTTCTTTTTCTTTTCTTCTTTCATCACACATACATTTGTCATGGATGGAATTGAACCCATGACATCCGGCATTGCAGTCAGGTCTCTAACTACTAGACCAACAGGCCAGTCAATCGATAATATATATTGTAACGTGACCATAAGTACAGAATACCACGCGAGCGAAGCCTATGATGCCCGCAAGTGGTTGAAAATGCAATCCATTCTGGTTACCAATCACAACATAGGTCACAAGCCTATTACTCCACATACCGTCACGGTCAAATAGTCCTCTTGTAACTTTAAGCGATTTCTGCGGTCAAAGCAATTTGTGTGGACAATGATTTAACAGCTATCGTAATTAGTGTGCCGAGGAATTAATGCAATTGTAATGGAACGGCATGGAATTCCGGCCGGCCGTGTTTGTGCTAATGTGTACGTACCGTTGTATCTACATAATTATTTAGTGTACATACAGAAGCATAAATACCTTATAGTTATGCATAATTGCCTGCATCGTTGTTATAGTGGTCGCAAGCTCTATACTGCCGAGCACAAGGTCCCGGGTCGGGTAAAACGTTGTTGAGTTTTTCTATGTGCAATTTGTCAATAGCTGCTCGGAGTCTGGATTGATGCAATAGTCTCGCCCTCTATTACATGAGGCTTAAACATAAATCTGGCGAAATACAGGTGAACCTTTGTCTAGCCTTTCGGGTATTATGCGTATTGTTCTGTTGTTGTTGTTATGCTATTGCTTGCATCGTTCGTCTAGCAGTCCGCAAGAGCGGATGAACAAGAGGTAAAGTTACAGAACTAATTAAATTAAAATAATTTACTTGTTATGAGTTTTGAGAATCGATAGTTGATACCTATTGTGATAAAAATCAAAGCATCATTGTGAACCTTGCTTTAAAACAAGATTACATTGCGTTCACATAATATTTCAAGAAAAAACATGCTTTTATTTAAAATATATTTGAAGAAGCTATTAAGCTTAAACTCTATTGACCATATCTAAGAATAACCTTCAAAGCCTTTAGAAGCATAAAAAAACAAAATCATATATTAAAGCTTACATAATAAAAGAAAAAAGGCTTCCTAATTGATTGACAAGGCAAGCACTTTTCCAAACCTGTTTCCCAGAAGAAATTATTTCAATATTACAAATGGAATCCGAAACAGCCACCGCAAATAAAAACCAGAAAGTAGGCGCAAAACGTTTTTAATCTGAACCATTTAAATATTCACTTGTGTTTTTATTTCCTCTTTTAAACAAAACAGTATTCTTTTGTGGACGTCTAATGAGAATGTTTGCGATGTTCACGGGCCAGGGGTCAAAGTGGCCTCAACTGAGAAACTTGAAACAATCTCAGTAACGTTCGTTATCTCGCAAGAAAATTGAACTTGCCAACATTGTCATCGTAATGAAATTCCTCTTGGATAACGCCACATTGCTGCCCTTCCCAGTTTGCATTTTGTTTAGTGGAAAAAATCTAGTTATTTCTTGGTATTCATGAAAATGTTATTAAGATTTTTTCCCAGATATAAGATGTGAATTTAACGAGATAGTCTAACCGCGAACGCTGGAAGGTACGGAGTAAGAAACAGGTGCTCTTGAGCTGAATTTCAACCCTAGACTGTACAAAAATAAAATTACTCGCGTTTCTTACTGTTGTCTGATCTAAGAATAGATATAAACCGAGTTTATTATCCCTATAAAAAGTTACATGGCTTGCCTTAACCTAAGTAGGTATAATTGGCAGCGAATATTATATGGAGGGTTTGCGTATGTGACGTCCACAACCCAGATACTGGGTAATGGTTCTCAGACTTTTAGGTTTCTGACACACGTAAGAACCGCTAAAAATCTAAGAATGACAGCCGGGATTAGCTACCTTAAGAAAAGTGACAACTGAATCTAATTCACGGATTATATTTTTATTAGGTACACAGTGTCGTAAGTTTTCGATCCCTCACACAATCAACTTGGCAATATGCATTTTCACCCCCAATATTGTGTGCATTCAATCACTTTCCTCTCTTTGTCGAATGGCTACCAATTGGCAATTGGAGCAAACTGTGTCACTTCACACATAGTATGGAAAGGAATAACAGAGGATTACAAATGTCCGAACACGCAGTGAGTCAAATGTTTTGTATGGAGAATTGCTACTCTGTGACTCATACTTACACAAGTGTTGTCATAATGTGAACTAGGTACCCACCTAATAGGTTATGATTTATGACCGTACAAACTAGTGAGGGGACGCTAAATTCATTTGCGAATCGATTCGTCATTTATTATTTGTTAGCATTTACATGTTAATTAATCATGAACAAAATGACAATCGGGATTATCATAATTGACTTGTATAGGATGAACCGAAGCGTTGACATTAATCCGATATCTTTATAACTCTGCCTGTCGCTTTATTTCGCAAAACATAATATATTATTACTATAATTTTATACTAACTAAGAAGCTTATGTTGTTATTTACTAATATAGGTAGGTACGTTATCCGAACTTGTGAATATTAACACCAGTTATTAGGGTTCAAAGTCTGCAAGATGGCGGGTAGACGCGGATTAAAATTAAAATTAATTGCTTTACACTTTAATTGTATTTAAGGATAATTTTCCGTGCTCCTGAATTCTAGAGTTGCTAGCTGATGGTATGACGATGTGGAGACATTGAATGGTGTGGAGGTGATGAAAAGTGTTTAAAAAAATAAACTTAAAACTGCCATGTGCAATCCTTTTCACTAGGTACTTAACAAACGAGTAAAGTGAAATGAATAGTCAATAAATTGTAGGATGTATAAGTTAAAATAGCACGCAGAATTGCCACGTTCACAATATTTAAAAAAACTTTTTCACAAAAAAAAACAACCGACTTCATTAAAAACCACTACCAGGTGTAAAATAAGTCTAGTTTCGGAAGTCGGTGGCCAATAATGAATGAAACAGCACCAAAGCCACAGAATTCCGAAACTAGAGTTTTTTAATAAAGTCGTTTGTGTTTTTTGTAAAAAAGTTTTTATTTTGCTATTTTTAGTTTCTTCATATGAGAGAATAGTCTTTCAAAAGTTGAAAGTAATATTGAAATCGGTTAACAAATTGCTTAAGAAAAACTGCTAAAAATCGGTATGTTATTTGAGAAGTTTCCTCAATTCCTCGAGGATTCCATCATCAGATCTGAGTTTTGATACAAATGGGACCTACCTGGTAGTATTTATAACCTATCATATCAAAAAATAATTTTGAAAATCGGTTCATATATGGCGGAGTAATCGAGTAACAACACACAAATAAAAATAAACATACATCGAATTAACATACATACAGAGAACCTCCTCCTTTTTTTAAAGTCAGTTAAAAAACAGACTCTACGTCTATACATATTAAACCAAAAATTATATAAACTCAAAACGCCACTATTTTCTCCTGTTTCAAGTTAAAAATTCCTGTTATAAGTTACACAGCCTTTTACTAAAGAGCAGCAAAATGGGTCATGCCGTTTAAATTTTATGTGAAAAGAAACGCTACGAAAAAATCTTTACAACGAAAGTCTGCTCCACGACCGTCAGTTTCCATTCGGCATACTCTAAATTTCATTAGGCGTTTAAGTCGAGCCACCGCCGTCGTGTAATTGCTCATTTTCCTCGTCATCTCCTGTAAAAAACCTTACAGGCTAATAGTATTTTGTTTATAAATTGTACTGATAAAATAATAGTTGTGAATGTAAAACGTTTTGGAATAGCTGTAGTAGTGTTTCTCACTATATCGAGTTAAGAAAGTGAATAAAATAAAATTAGGATAAAATAAAGTCAATAAAATTGAGTTAATTAATTGTATTAGTTGAAAAGTGGGTATATCATTATATGTGATTACTAATTATGCTTCCATGCTTTCACAAGGATACTTTTTAACAGACTTCATAAAATGGAGGAGGTTTTCAATTCGGTTGTGTTGTTTTTAATTTTTTTTATGGTTTGTTACCTCAGTACTCCGTCATTTATAGACCGATTTTCAAAAATATAGGTACCTACACACGCACCGATTTTTTATTTTTAGTAATAAATCAAGCATTTTCATTAAAGAAAGTATCATTCGGTGAAGAAAAACGAATGAACTAGTCAGGCGACGGAACTCTTCACGCATAACAGCAAATTATTCGCGATGCTATAGTCAGATGATGCAGAGTTTTTGTATTTCCTTATAATAACATTACGCCATTCTATTTTAAAAGAGAGATCTACAGATTGATGTTTAAAATTCTTTAGAGCTTCTTAGAACTTCTTTAGCAATTTTCAACTAATTTCAATGATTCTTTTAAGTTTTCGAAGAATTTTTTTTCATAGTTTCTTTAGAAACTTGACATTGCTAGGTAAAAACTTTTTTCGAAAAAGCAACCGACTTGTTAAAAAAAAACAGTAACAGGTGAAAAATAACTCGTTTCGGAAGTCGGTCACCGGTCGGTTGTTTTTTTTTTTTTTGTAATAGGTAAAGTTTTTTCTATTGTAAGGTTTTCTACATACAGGATGGAAAGGACTTTGAAATTAGTATCCTTGGGTTTATAAAGATTTTGTTGAATTTTCCTAATTTCATCGTTTTTTTATAAATTAATTATATTTATTTAAATGGGTTCATACAAAAACTTTTACATTTGTCATTTTTTAAATAGGTACGAAGATGAGGTCGGTATTTCGCTATCTGACTACTCTGAGAAGAAACACCGAAAGAAACTCAATGGTCACAGTCTCTATTAAAGTCCAGACATTATCTTGGTCAGATTGTGTAAGAACCATGCAGATTATACACGCATAAGCCCAGGCCTTTTTCCCATGGGGGTAGGAAGAAACTACAGTGAGCATCATCTGCTAAACTCTAACATACTTCTTATGATTCGTATACGTTCATACGTCATGTGGTCATACACGCAAGCCGGTTGCGATTACTACGCACGTGAACTTTCTGAAATACCACACCAATAAGTGACCACCAGTGATAACCTTTTTTGTAATGTTCTTTTTACTTTAATCTGCATCAAAACGGTTCGTAGGTAAACTGTGAAACAGATTTTATATAAACGAAGAACTCTAGCTTCGATGCAATAAAAATAATCTTGATTCAATACGAAAAGCGGCGGTACTTACAAACTAAGCTTCGGTAAAATGCGTACTAAACCATTATGAAAGTTACGATACGACAAAAAAGGTTTAAATCCTAAGCCAAACACATTTTTATACGATCCCATAAAAATTGATAATCCGGTTCCGAGTTGCGCGCACAAAACGCGAAAAGCGAGAACAATCTGTCGCGGAATAAACAAAAGCGAATGAAATCAAAACAGTACACAAAAAGCTACTTTCCACTCAAGTACTTAAGGTTTACATTAAGTTCTTATGTGTGTAGTCAAAATATTATAATAGGTACCTATTATTAGTTCGTAGTATGGTTCTATTTACCTATTGAATATAATTTGCCTATCATTTTATTTCAATTTTTCCAATACCAATAAATATTTGTAATAAAATTTAAGATTCTTTTTTTTGTAATAAAGCAGTAGGTTAGTAAGCAGGCCGCAGGTGGTGGTAACAAAACCAATATTATCCAACATAATATTGGTTTTGTTACCACCACTGCTTACTTATGAAACGTTATAGGTACTATGCTCGATCAACTCAAGGTGACTACAGACGTGCGACCTACTGAAGTTGATCAAACAATATAATTTTAATATGACCAAGGGCTGGCTTTTACCTGGGTCGAAGTTTAAGCAATGCCATACAACGTGCCAATGCCGCTAGTCTTTTGGGTACACTTCTAGAGGATAGCAATGCGGATGAGTTTTTGGACGCCATATTTTAGAGATATTTCCAGTGTCTAAGTATTTATTTAAAGATATTTTCACATCCCTACACCGCTAAATACAAATATGCGTTCCCATAAACTCTCTGATCCGGTACCGCAAAATCGAACACAAATCGTCCCGCAACAAACAAAAGAGGGACCGAAATATGAAAAAAACCTCATTACTTAAAGCGATATCAATGAAGTGCATTCCACCTTTACCGAGGCCGCCAGGAATTGAATTAAAAAAAAAAGTGCACTTGCAATTACGCCATTCAAATGCCCCTCTCGCGTTTCAATCTTTTATAGCAGCCTCTATGAATCCGAATGGAGTGCAATATGAGATGAGAGGGCCAATAATGAAATATAAAAACAGAAATAAGCACTCCTTTCCCCGGCTATGGGCCTTCGAGTATTCTCCATTATTCCCATTCAGTAGATTTGTTTGACGAGTGTCCTTACGGAGCGTTTAAATTATTTCACTTATTTTGTTGGTTAAGGTAACGCTGAGAAACACGAGTGGTTTCGAAGTCGTGGCGTCAAACATTTATATAGGAGTTAATCATGATAATATTTGGAGCTTTAAATAATGGTTTTTAGACTTATGACTTGAAATAAGCGCACATGAATTGTCCTGTAGTTAAATAATATTACAAGTTTTGAATCTTTGGTCTAGCGATCCAAAAATAATACTAGGCTACTGTACAAAGAATAAAATCCTGTTTTAAATTCCCGGGTCGGGTAAAGTCAATACTTTTCCATCTGAAATTTAGAATTAGCAGCCCAGAGATTTCGTATGTACCCGGTTGGTGACAATTTATAGACTCGCCTACTATCACATAGAACTTAAATGTATCTCGTAAAATCAGAACATACAGGTGTCATAACGAAACTATGAGTTTTAAAAAAATCCATTTTGCTTGTTGCACACAAATATAATTCTGTAGTTGATGATATTACAGATAGCTAGGTATGAGAGGTACAAAAATAGACCAAACAAATACCAAATTTGTACCAATAATGATGCAGCAATCGAGATACAGAAGTATCTATCAGATTCCTTTCTATAGAAACTTCGGGATTTCGAGGAGCACTTCACATCAGCGACATTCGTATCGGGAGCCAATGTTCAGTTGTTTAAAATGACCAGACTACAAACCAACAATGCATTGAATTTTCAAAATTACGAATACCTTTTTAAACTTATAATCATTATACGCTAGTGCAGTGCTAGTCGTGTATGCTCTAGTATCAATGTATCTCGTGTCTGAACAAAACATCTGTAAAGGCCAATCGAAATATAATATATTAGTTTTTTACTTTAAAAAACAAATATTTTCTTTAATACGTAATTATTTTTAAAGCTTAGTGGCGCCAAATTTCAAAAATGACTGATCCCTGTGAAGAAATGCTGGAAGAAGCGCAGAGGGCATGGTCTCTTTTTATGTTCAGACTTAGATTCGATTAGGAAGGTCTATAAACGAATGTTTAAATTCGCAATTGCATTGAATTGAAAGACCTGCTAACAACTTAAGTTTGATAAATAATAATCAGCAATCAAAATATTCCACAACTTTCAAACAAAAAAAGTAAACATTAAACATACTTATTTATTTTTAAATAGGTACATACGCGAAGTCAATTTTCATTTCTATTGTTTGAAAATGGTAAAAAGTTAAAGTTTCTAGTATGCTCAAAAGGTCGATTTTTATGACCATGTTGTTAAGTTTCAATTTAAATCAAATGACCATTTGATGCTCTTTCTTTTTAACAAGAGACGGCTCTTCACTAAATAAGATATCTCCGCCATTACATCGAAATCATTGCGACCTTTGCGAAATCACCCACCATATTTCACTTCAACATCTCACGTCCATTGTACCTAGACCCGAGATACATTAATCTAAACTGTACCAAAATGAACTAAAAGACGTATTCATTCAATGTCGTCGACAAAACACGCAACGCACGCGAAACGCACAAAATAGACGAAGAAAAATGTCACCGCATCGCTAGTTGGAGCAAATAAAATTGTTTCCTGTGACCAGAACATCTACAGTGGTGACAAAAGCTTCCAGACAATGTAATAATTGTTCATTTTATTTCGGGATTTTCGAACAAAATGTGTTTATGTTACTGTTGCTGAAGTGCTGATGTTGCAGAAACTTTCTGTACGTATTGTTAGATTTAACGGTCTATATACAAAAGTTTACTTGAGAATTGTTTCACCTGACTGAAAAGCTCGTTCCATTGTGTTTTATAGACACTGGTATTGTGACTAGTCTGGATTTTTCAAATGCAGAGCAAACGATTATTTTCTTTCTTCTTCTCCGTTTAAGGTTATTTAGGGCCATTCTTATAAAGGATTTAGTAGAGAAAGAGACTTACTCAACTTCTGCCTGGGTCCCCGTGAGGTTGCTTATTTAGGGCCATTCTTATATAGGACTTAGTAGAGAAAGAGACTTACTCAACTTCTGCCTGGGTCCCCGTGAGGTTGCTTATTTAGGGCCATTCTTATATAGGACTTAGTAGAGAAAGAGACTTACTCAACTTCTGCCTGGGTCCCCGTGAGGTGGCTTACTCTGTTAAGGAACCCAAAGGGTCGTGCATACTGTTGGCCCATTGATCGTCACACATGCGGCAGATGTGTGTGCAAGACATGTACGATTATCATCATGTTATAACATCTTCAAATAATAAAGCTGTTCTAATAAATAATTCGAGCCCAAGATACAACTTTGAGAAGATCTTATTAAGTACGTATTATTTTCACTTATGATTTTAAAATTAGAATTAAGCTTGAGACTTATTTGATTGTTCGCAAGAGATTATTATTTAGTAAGAAATTATGAAATAAGGTACAAAGTTATAAGCATAAGTTCACGTTATGCAACCATTGAGGAAGCAAACAATCACTGAGCGGCCTAGCTGTAAGTGATTGTTAGGCGCACATTAAACGACGCGTGCGAAATAGAATAAAACGCCACGTCTGTAGCCGGCCTGTACGCGCATTGAGATTCTGGTGCGCAGACGATCGACATTATTAGTCTTTAGAAACAATCGATTTAATAATGATAGCCCGTTTCTTTCTTCTCACTATAACAATTATAGACACAATACGACATGTGAGTGTATAAATGTACCTATTGATAGCTTATGTACTAAGTATTTTATGTATAACATTGTTCTTTGTACACTTGCACTAAATAACACCTTATTTTTATGATATAGATCATTGTCGTTCATCGCTTTCAGGTTCACTGTAAGACAATCCAATAGTTTGTACCCTACCTACTTGATAAAAGAATTTATGATTTTGTATAGATTCAAGAATCCTTACTAACCTAATCCACAATATAAATGTGAATGTGAGTTTGTTTGTTATGCTTTCACTCATGAACGGCTGAACAGATTGGAAATAAAATGACACACGGATAAAACATGACTTGGATTAGAACAGGATACTTTTTGACCCAGGAGCACGTTCCCGTGAGATTTATACACAGGCAAAACCGTGGGATAAAGCTGTTTATCAAATAAACAGACATACAGAATAATCTGATGAAAAATAATGTCACTCAAGACATATTCCACGTTATCTCGGTTTGAATAGAATAATCTATTGTGAAAATTCGATCACAAAAAATCCATAGAAGCCTGCCTATCGACTAACACCAGTCGATTTGAAACAACAACCGTAAGCGTGAATTGGATAAAAGGATAAAACATACGAGTGAACACGCATTACTGCAGGATTTGTGCGTTAAGTCAGTAGAAAGCGAACTATGGTACTACCAGTGGCTCTAACACGCATTCTTGACATAAACGTAAACAATGGGATATTTGTCAAAATTTTAGTTTTTAGTCCCTCATCTAGAACAAGAAAATATTCGACATAATATTTTTTTTTTTTCACGTAATCAAAAAATAACGGCGACACATCGAGTCAAAATGTCGCATGTCGTCACTAGCCAGTACAGCTTATACTAGGTAATGACGTTACAAGCCCCCTCTCCTCAACCTCAACTTAAATGCGCTTAATCCAAGCAGTTTTCCATCAATTTGAAGAAGAAGAAAAATACGTGTCGAACTTTTTCTAGTAATCTAGATGATGGAATAAAAATAAAAAAAATCTCAAATAGCCCATTCAAACGATTTTGATTAATTACACTACCTGGCAGCATTTAGGTTAGTTTAAATTACAACAGGAATCACCCGAGCACAATTTATAGGTATCACTTAATAAATATAAAAAATAAGAAAATAATGATTAAAAATGAGTATTTTAAGTTTTAAAATTGTATGCCTAAACGTTATGTTTGCTTCAAGCGTTTATGTTCGTGCGATTCTATGATCGATGTTAAATCGTCCGTCTGCGTGCGGTCTTTAAGAGACAGTTTCCAATTTAGACGACAATTTCTTTTCACTTTAGAATGTAATCTATTCCATGTAGTCCTACAATGTAAAATGACATTAACGTTTAACGAGACACTAAATGTGGAGAACAAGACATTTAATTGAATAATTGAATCTCTATTTTGTATTAGTGTTGAGTGTTATAGTGTCTCTATCTTTTAGAATTAATTTCCGACTTGAATGAGGCAGAACATTTATAGTTTCCAGGAAGATTACTTTTCCTAAAAGTAATCAAACTAAGCCTTGTGAAAGAAAGGTGATAAACTAACACGATAATGCTTAACGCCTATAGTGACTGGACAAAAGAGGTACAGCTTTAACTAAATGTTTTAAACACGTTGTGTTTCAATTTACCGTAATGTATGGTTTTTCATGTCAAATTGAAAAAAGTAAACATTTAATTTCTTTTATCTGGGACCTGATCTACCCATCGCGTAAACTTTTTTTTGTGTCTTCAAATTTTTTACTTTAAATATTTAAAAAATGGATTGGATTTAATTGAAACAAAGAAAATAATAATACGAAAGCTTCATAATTTTTGTGGAATTTGTACCACAAGAGAAAATAGTACTTATGTTAAAAAGGTCAGCAAAAATTGTCTAATCCTAAATCAAAACAGGCTTTTACAGTGTCAAAACTGCTCCACCAACCCAGGATAACGTCACAACATCCCTGAGTTTCCTAAAATATTAATTGTATTCTACAAGGAGGCCTAAAGGAGCTTGGGCATATAGTTGTGGCTTTACCAAGCCGGGGCTGAATTAATTGTGAAATTAGTCAAGTTACATAATGCCCCGATGATGGGGCTCATGCGCCTTAACTTAAGGGTTAGTACTTAATAACCTGTTCTTAGCCGGCTGGGATTAAACGTTTCATGTCAACAAAGCCTAAATTGATGAATCACAAGGGTTTCTGTACAAAGTGCTCTTATATTAAAGTTGATACTTTGTAAGCCTTACTTTTGTCATACTGAGTACTTGAAAATTTATTGGGGATTGTTCAAAATTGTACCTAAGGAGTAGGTATCGCAAAAGGTATAGGACACTGAAATGGGCAAGGAGATATTTATTACATAACAAAACGTAAGTTACGTTATGTAATTAATAGTTGGCACTCCTTACACCGTTTTTCCGGAGATTAAGGCAAAGGAATTTCTAAGGGCAGGTACACATATATTTTGCATGAGTAGTAGGTAAAAAGCCTATTTCCAGCACAGTTTCTGAATCCAGACTATTACTTAGAAATTCGATTGAATCCAGGACTTCATGCCCTGCCGTACCTAACGCATGCGAAACAGATGGCAGTACCGTCTTCCCGTTCACCATCAACACAAGTTGGAGATTAAAAAAAAATTAAATCGTTTTTATTAACCGTAATTATAATATGATAAACCGGAACTTCTGCATATTAATAGGATTATTTGTAAACAACCCATGTTTTGAACACAAATTAATCACAATACGAACAGTTGTTGCCAGCCACAATGTTTAAAAATGCAAATTACACGGAAACATAGACCACAGCATGTTGTGGTAGAATGTACATACAAAACATCGCAAAGCCAAATACGTGTTGTGGTTCTATTGATAAATCAACCACATCGCGGCCTGCCAATGAATACTGTACCGTTATATTCTTGATCAATCTAGCCTAAGGCAGTAGCCTAGTTAAGTTCCTGGTACAACTCAAGGCGCCCAGTACAGTGGACACGCTAGTTTGAAGTTCATCAGTGTAGAGGTGTGTTGTTCGTGTATCTGTCGTGCCTTTGGGAGATTACTTCCGTGAAGCCTTGGCAACGAGATCCTGACTCATTATTGACATCTTGTTATGTGTATGTAATGGCAGAATTTTAAATAATTGCTTAGGGTGGATAGTCATCATCATTTGTCTAGTATTTTCTCAGATAAGTTGCGGTTGTGTTCTTCCAATGGGAAGCAGCAGAATACCAGTACCTCCAAAACTTAGTAACTGGGTAATACGATACTTCTTGGTAAGACTAGTATGCTTTATTTTGAACTACTTCTAAATATTAAGTGCCCTGTTAACGGACAAAGCTTGACAAATTTGTTTGTCAAACTTCACGTTTTCATCAAATAATAGCTTATACATAACGCCTCAAACACAGCTAGGCACTATCAAATAATTTGACTAACAAGTAAAATTTGACAAACAATTTGATCGTTTACAGGGCAGCTTAGACGCGTAGACTTTTTAAAGTCTAAAGGAGGTGATATTTAGAAAGTAAATATCGAACTGTTCAAAATAAACATTTAGCAATAACAATAATCAACTTTAACATGTTATATCTGGTAATCATCATGGAGCTTCAAAGAAGCCCGCTTTGACATCCAAGCACCTGCCGATGCCGTTGGGAATTAGATTGATGGTGTAATTAATACGTTGTGGCACATTTCCTTTGACTGAGACCGTTGTGGTCATTCGCTTGAAACCACAAGAAACTTCAACGCACTGTTCGTTCAATCCCAAGGCTGTAAGCTTTTTGTTCACCCAATGAGGTTAAATTAACACGAACATTTGACAAAAGAATCTTTGTAATTTCCATTCTGGAACAAGTTTCTTCGAGTCAAAGAAGGCATTAATTAATCCGAGATATAGATGCTATTCAAATAGCGCTAGAACTTAATATTAAATCAGAATATCTACGTCCTTTGTCTTCAATGCTCAAAGCGGTTCGTATCGACATACCAATCATTCATCTAGGATATAAATCTTTTGCTTGCGTCTGCCGACAGAAGGTCGATTTGGGATTCCTGTTTTTGCTCAAGGGCCGAGTGAAACGCTACAAAAAATACGGTCTGTCATCAGGACCCCATGAGTATAGAGAATAGACAACATTGCGAAATAGTTGGGCGATTTTCCAAATAGTTTTATTACAGATAAATGTTTTATTTTTTATTTTTGTATTTTCCTGTGGTGGATAATAGCAGCCGTACTGGTCGTTTGAAGGTCAAGCTACGTTTGTTAAGGTCATTTCATTGATGAGTGACCATTCATTGTTTTTAAATATATACATAGAATACTGCACATTGTGATTGAATGGTTTTAAAAAAAAAAATAGATAAAAACAATCCTTGATGCGGTTTATATATCTTGCTCAAATTTCAGCTTAATCGGTGCAGAACTTTTTGAGTTTTTGAAGCGTACACAAACCAACATAACATTTTTATATATATAGATTGTAGGGACCTGTGTCTTGGTCGTTGATCCCGGTTGTCATGTAGATCTCTGACATTTTGGTACGGGTAGTCAGAAGTCTTAAAATCTGACAACTAGTCTGACGTAGGAGTATCATTTTACCCAATGGGCTATTTGAGAAAACTTTAGTTTAAAGCCCCTAATCTAGATTACAAGAAAATATTCGACATATATTTTTTTCTCTTTCTAATTGATAGAAACCAGCTTAGATTAAGCGCATCAAAGTTGAGGAGAGGGAGCTTGTAACGTCATTACCTAGTATAAACTGTACTGGTCAGTGACGTCATGCGACATTTTGACTCGATGTATCGCCGTTATTTTTTGATTACGTGAAAAAAGAAAAAAATATATGTCTAATATTTTCTTGTAAGTAATCTAGATGAGGGATCAAAAACTAAAATTTTCTTTAATACCCCATTACTGAGTTTTAGTGGTTCGATAAGTAGTCGCTCTATTGATCGGTTGCATCAGGATAGTCTAAAAGCCAACCGCAATATACTTAGGACACGTCTTAACAGATGGTGATAATATTTTCTCTTTGTTTTTCCAAAACAAAGTAAGAGTATACGCCTACATAAATTCTAGACTGATTAACTAACTCAACTACAATTTATCTAAAAGTTGTTTAGAAACATATTAAATTAACGTGTTCGTATAACAATAGCCTTGACATAATGGTTGGGAGTTTCCGTGAGAGCAACAAATTTGTAACTCAATCACCTAATTAGAGTTTGTTTGGAACAACTCCAGACTGTAGGCGAGTAATTAATAGGCTTTGTAATCTGAAATGTAATAAGAATAAAACTTAAATTACGGAATAAAAAAAGCACTAAATGGTTTTTATATTTATCATCATCTGCTTAGCCTTTTCCGAATTATGGCCATCGCCTTCCAACATAACTGGATGTAGCATACTACATACTAGTTTTTTATACAAAGCAGAGACAGGTTGTGTGTATGGGGGTCAAATAGGCCCTTATCTGACCCCCACAACCCAGTTAGAAGGACTTGAAATTAGATTTTGGGTTTCCCGGAACGGCTGTGAAAGATATACAAAATGGCTGCTGGAACACTTAACATGCCTACCGAGGTATGAAGGGGAGCCTGAAGATAATGGATGGTGGCACATCTACAAATTGACATCAGCGATTGTTGCTTAACCTTCAAGATGGGTTCGTGTGGCTGTTAATTTTTAAACTACGTTTTATTTAATATGATATTATAAGAAAGTAAATGTTGCACTTATAAGTGCCTTAACGTATCCCTTCTGTGAAAATTATTCGCAGTGTTTGTGAAGGTGTAAAAAAAAACCATAAGCAACAACACACACACACACACACACTCATCGATCCTATTAATCAATCCAGAACACACGAACCCGGTAAAAAGATTTACAACATCTCCTTTAAAATGAAAACATTATTACACTACGCTTCCAGCCTAATGAAAAACGAACGGCGAGCGTCGCGGGCGGCGGCACCGCACGAAATCAACTTATTATCGCTTATTAGGTTTTCTCGATACATTGCTTTTCTGTTGTCTAGTCAATTTATCGTCGGCAAGTTAGTCGAGGGGACGCCGGCGTGGTGGTACGCTCACTCAATTAGTTAATTTTGTTAAATATCCTTGATTGAACAGCGGACGGCAATCAGCCATGCAAATTCTCCCCGTCATTTCAGAGACTGCCGAAATAGGATTTCGCTAAACGCAGTGTATTTAGCTTTGCGTTGTAATAAATTGTCCGTGCAGAACGAACGGTATAATGAATGAGGAGAATAATGTTGTAACATTTGAATAGAGATCCTTTTACAATTTTTGACAGTTATTTTTGGAGTATTCCCGTGTGAGCACCTATTTATTGAGCACTGTTGGCGACAGATCTGGCAACCCCGTTGCTAGGGTTTTGTACCTGTGGTTCTGTTGTTTGGCTAGCGACGGGGCGGCTTGGTTTTTCTATTCTTTTCATTGTTATTTTCCTAATATAGTTTCCTATTTCTTTTGTGATCGAATTATTATTATACCCAATTGCACCTTTAACTGATTTTATTTTGGTGTTTAACATTGTGATAGAAAAGGTTTTATTAGTTCCAATGAGTTTTCATCTAATAAGGATATAATCACAAATACTTCGTATTCTTGCGAGTCCAATAATGAGCATTCTGTCTTTTTAAAAGTAATTCCAGTTATTCTTTCTGGCCCCAAAGGCGAGGTAGAAACCTTTGCTCTGTTGGACGACGGATCCACAGTGACCCTCCTTGATTCGGAGTTGGCTGATCAGCTAGGTGTTTCTGGGACCGACGAGAATATGCGTATTGAAACTATTACAGGAATTAGTGATAGTATCCCTGTTAAATTTGTAGATTTCCAAATTCGCGGGAAACACGAGAAGGAGAAGTATTTCATACGTAAAGCCCGCGCTATTCCTAATTTAAAACTGAGATCGCAAGAGGTCACAGTTAGGAACACAAGCTTCGAGCACCTTCAAGGTATATCAGCCGAGTTAGTGTATAATATGGTTACGCCCAAATTGCTAATAGGTACATCAGATTGGCATTTGCTGCTATCAAAGGAGAATAGAGTAGGAACCGTGCGACAGCCTGCTGCCGTTCGTACTGCCTTAGGTTGGGTTTTATTTGGTAATCTTACTCCAAATTCTTTGTCTGATGTTTCCATTAATCATATTGTTACTAACGACTCTCGAGATATTGAGCTAGATAGCCTTATCAGAGATTATTATCAATTAGATTCCATCGGCATCAAAAGCGAGGATAAGGTAAATTCGGAGGATGCTAAGGCTATTAGCATTTTAGACAAAACTACACGTCGTTTAGACAATGGTAGATTTGAAGTCGGTCTGCCCTGGCGTGAAGATGAACCTCATATCCCAGATAGTTATTATCTCGCCTTGTCGAGGTTTCACAGCTTATGTAAGCGGTTTGGTAAAGATAAGGAATATGAACGGTTGTATAAGCTTAACATTGAGGCACAAGTTCAAAAAGGCTATGCCGAAGAATGCGCTGATGGACATGATAACCCGAGTTCATCTTCGCGTCGTTGGTATTTACCTCATTTTGGAGTGACTAACCCAAACAAACCGGGAAAGCTGAGAATAGTTCATGATGCATCAGCTAAATCATCGGATATCAGCCTTAACTCGCTCATTCTCTCCGGGCCTGATCAACTCCAGTCACTTTTTGGAATTTTAATTAGATTTCGTGAAGGTCAAATTGCTCTGAATGGAGATATTCGAGAAATGTTTCCCCAGATCAGGATTAGAGAGGACGACCGAGATTGTCAGCGTTACATTTGGTTTTCCCCTGATGGACATTTGAAAGAATTTCGGATGTCATCGTTGATTTTCGGTGCGTCAGCATCACCCTTTATCGCGATCTATATTAAAAATAGGAACGCTATGGACTTCCAGGATCGATATCCTGAAGCCGCCAGATCTATAATCCGAGATCATTACATGGACGATTTCCTGGCCTCGTGTGATTCTTTGGGAGACGCCATCCGTCTTGCTGGCGATGTCCTCCATGTACATTCTCAGTGCGGCTTTGAGATGCGATCTTGGGTGTCGAATGTTCCCGAGTCTCTTAAATTGATTCCTTCACATCTTCGAAAAGAGGGTACGAGTAATGTCGACCTCAACTTGAGCGGAACACAGGCAAAGCCTGATGTGCGCGTCTTGGGGATGCATTGGAATCCTCAAGATGACTCTTTTAGTTTTAGGATTGACGTCGACATACCTCTACCTGCAAAACTCACAAAGCGTCAGATTCTTAGAGATCTAATGCGTATTTATGATCCTTTGGGACTTTTGCAGCCTATTATTACCAAGGGCAAGATTTTATTCCAAAGAACTTGGCAGTTGGTGAATTCTTGGGATGTTCCACTCCCGACTTTCGAATATGAGCAGTGGGTCGAATGGTACAACAACGTTAAGACGCTGAACGCTTTTAACATTCCTCGAGCTTATAAGCCTAGCTCTACGTTTGTTACACACGAGCTTCATGTTTTTACAGATGCTAGTGAAGTAGCATACGCATGCGTCGCGTATCATCGATTTCTCTTTTCGGATGGTACCATTCACCTCGCTCTCATTGCCAGTAAATCTAGGGTAGCACCTCTAAAACCAGTAAGCATACCGCGTTTAGAGCTACAGGCAGCTTTACTCGGTGTGAGACTTGCCCAAACGATAGGTAGCGAACTCCGCAACCAACCTTCTCGTAGATTTTTTTGGTGCGACTCAAAAACCGTCCTTGCTTGGATTAGAAGCGACTCGCGCAAATACAAAGCGTTTGTCAGCCATCGGCTTGGCGAAATATCGGAATTAACACAGGTGAACGAGTGGCATTGGGTACCTACAGATTTAAATGTAGCTGACGATGCCACTCGTCTGAACACTGTCTCCATAGAGAGATGGTTGCATGGTCCCACATTTTTAAAAGACAATGTAGACATTTGGCCGCAGGAAGTGGACCAAATTATTTCTCCAGAAGTAGAGCTAAGGTCAAAAAAAAAGAGGACGGCCTATATTAATTTTATTTCCTTGTCGGCAGAACGGTTTTCCGATTGGTGGCGGCTACTTCGAGTAACCGCACGCGTCTACCAATTCATCCGTCTATTGAGACGGATAGACGCGCGAACTGCTGATACTTTCTATAGAGGATTGCGTCCGCTACTCGCACGGGACGTCAATAACGCTGAGATTTATCTTCTCGGACAATCCCAACGAGATTCTTTCGGTGAAGAAATAGAATGCCTTCGTCAAAGCAAGAACATTTCCAGGAAGAGCCGTCTGTGTAAGCTTACACCGAGGTTTTGTGACGACGGTTTGCTGAGGGCGAAGGGACGAATCAGTTCTGTCACCGGAGTCACTTCAGATATAAAAGAACCAATAATATTGGACGGTCGTCATCCTACGGTAAAATTGTTAATCGCAAGATATCACGAATGGGCTCTGCATGGAAACAATGAGACGGTGGTCAATGAGTTACGGCAGAAATATGCTATCCTTCATCTAAGGCCATCCGTACGCTTCATAGCTGCACGCTGCCGAATCTGTCACCTCAAAAAAGCGAAGGCTCATATCCCGCCTACCGGTGACCTTCCTATAGAAAGACTACAACACCACTATCCTCCATTTTCCTTCGTTGGGCTCGACTACCTGGGACCCATAGATGTCGCCGTGAAGAGGTCTCGTGAAAAGCGATATGTGGCGCTCTTCACATGTCTTGTGATAAGAGCTATTCATTTAGAAGTGGTCGCAAGTCTGACTGCGGACAGTGCAATTATGGCCCTTCGAAGGTTTATTGCACGTCGTGGATGTCCCATCAAAATAATATCCGATAATGGGACAGCCTTCGTCGGAGCCAACAGGTTGCTGAAAGAAGCTTGGTACGCGCTTGATCACTTTCAAATACAAGAGTTTGCCGCATCCAACAATATAGAATGGCAATTCATCCCTCCTGGAGCACCATTTATGGGTGGGGCCTGGGAACGCCTAGTAAGAAGTGTGAAAGTCGGCTTATCGGTTACACTCCGCGAAAAGGCACCTAGAGATGAAATATTGCTGACGCTTTTAGCAGAGATAGAGCAAGTCATCAACTCTCGACCGCTAACGCACGTGCCGGTAGCACATGAAGACGAGCCCGCCCTGACTCCCAACCATTTCTTGTTGGACAACCACTCCACATTACCATCACCAGCTTCCTCGGACACGGACCTCAGCAGTAGGCAAGGATGGCTGAAGGCCAATCGCCTTGCTGACCAATTCTGGTCACGTTGGCTTAGGGAATACTTGCCCAATCTTCTGCCGCGGGGCCCATCTTTAGAACACCACAACTTACAAATAGGTGACGTTGTCCTTATCGGTGATACAAATTTCCCCAGAGGGATCTGGCCTCGCGGAAGGGTTGTGCAAGTGTTCCCTGGTAGAGACGGGATAGTACGAGTAGCGGACGTAAGGACTAGTGCAGGGGTCCTACGTCGTCCTGCGCGTAAATTAGTTAAACTGGATCTGTCATCATAGCTGCTTTGGTAAGACTTTAGGTTCTTACCAGGGGGAGAGATGTTGGCGACAGATCTGGCAACCCCGTTGCTAGGGTTTTTGTACTGTTGTTCTGTTGTTTGGCTAGCGACGGGGCGGCTTGGTTTTTCTATTCTTTTCATTGTAATTTTCCTAATATAGTTTCCTATTTCTTTTGTGATCGAATTATTATTATACCCAATTGCACCTTTAACTGATTTTATTTTGGTGTTTAACAAGCACCTATGCATTAACCTATGGGAAATGGGAATACCTTTGGTGCTAAATGCATAGGTGCTCAAAAAATAGATGCTCACACGGGAATACTCCTTATTTTTTTGTTGGAAAGTTTAATGGTGGGCTTTTTTATTATTTTCATTCGCAATGTTGGGTAAATTAGGTAGATTGGGCAGACAGGACGTGTCTAGTTTATTTTAAATAGATTTAAAACTCAACAGGTTGCCTATAGCCGATGGAGCAGAGGTGTTGCTCATTTGAAAAATCCACGAAGAACTAGGTCGACATTGGATGTTTTTTAGCTGGAAATGAAAGCATCACATCTCATAAGATTCCATGATTTATTAGCCATGCATGCAACTACTTATTAGAGATTTATTGACATTATTCCAATAACTATTTATGTAAAACATGACACAAAAAAAAACAAATTCATTGTTTGCTGTTCTGCGTTCAATGGAGCCACATACAACTGAAGTAATTAGAACTATTTAATTACTTAACTGATGTCACCATAGCAAAGGTACCACACAACACAAACACATGTCTGTACCGCTAATCTCGCGTCACAACAAACGCTATGAGCACCATGACACACCACAGTGTTGTCACATCACTGAATTTTAATCCAATGCCTCTGTAAAGGCTAGTACAGATACAATAGGATAAATGTATCATAGACAATCTATAGTGCCTTTATCCTATGAAATCCTATCGTATCTGTTACGTGTTAAATATTATTTATGCTTCGTTTAAAATGCAACACTAATGTGTTTGACTAGCCTGTTGGTCTAGTAGTTAGTGGCCCTGACTGCTATGCCGGAGGTCGTGGGTTTAATTTCCACCCAGGTCAAATGTTTGTGTGATGAGCACGATCATTTGTTCGGTGTCTGGGTGTAATTTATCTATACCTAACATGTATGTATTTAGGAAAATGTAAGTATGTTTGTCAGTTGTTAAGAAGCCATAACACAAGCTCTGCTTAGCTTTGGACTAGATTAAAGTTTAATAAAAAAAAAAAAAATATGATAATATGTAAGTAAAATATACTTCTGCTTTTTTTATAACATGTAAGACTAAGTATTATTCTATTCTACTCTAATCAAAATGTATAAAAAATATGAGACGCAAATTTTTGGGTTACTTCAACCGATACAAATGACAAAGATAAAGCGCATGAAAGTTTAGTGGGGGCTTGTGACGTCATTTTTGCGTAAAAAGTGTAGAACGTACCTAGGCGTGAGGCTATAATGTCGTTTTGATATTTTTCGATGTTTTTTTTTTGTATATGAGACAAAATAAGGTAATCTAACTGACGGATTTTACAAGGAAACTATCTATCTATAAAAATCCATTGTTGTTCGTTAATCTCGCTAAACCTCAAGAACGGCTGGGGCGATTTTGCTGTTTTTGGTTTTGAAATGTTTGTGTAAGTCCAGGAAAGGTTTAAAAGATGAGTAAATATAAAAAAAGGCTTGGAATATAGTAAAACCAACTATATCGCTTACCCTATTAAACTATTCCTACCTGTTAAACATTTGATGTTCGTCCCGCCGTCGGGACTGTATACTCCTCTCAAATTAAAGAACGTATTTAAATATTATGGATTTTGTATCGAAAACGTATATGTAAAATATTGGGATTATTGCGTACCTATTTAGATTTAAAAAATGCGAAAAGTTATATATGTCACCATGACAATGGATCAACATAATTATTTTTGGTTGTCAATTTATGCGTAGGTACAGACGCCAGCACTTCAAGTTACCCCAATGTATCAAATATCTTTGATCGTTTTTCTTCTTTCTAACTTTATGTCAAACATTATAAGGTTCATATTCAATTGGGGAAATTTGACAGATTGGGGTAACTTCATGTGCTGGCGTCTGTACGTGCTGAAATTTTTATTAAACTTAGAAAGAGGTTTTATGTAGCATAAAAAAGTCTATATTTCATAAAATCAATGTACAGACGCCAGCACGTCAAGTTACCCCAATGTGTCAAATTTTCCCAATTGAATATGAACCTTATTCTGTTTAACATAAAGCTAATAACCGATCAAAGAAATTTGACACATTGGGGTAACTTGATGTGCTGGCGTCTGTACGTAGTTAATAATGACGACAGAGACGAACTTCAATAGTTCGTTGCAAAAAGATATTAATTATACTGTTTGGACTACTAGTAGAACGGGAAAAGTAAATAAATTGTATGTAACATACTTAGAGGCACGCAGCGCAGTAGTTCAGTTTAAAATTATGAATTTAGTATTTTTTAAATCAATGCATTTCAGTAAGGTAGTTAGGTTCGGTAGTTAGGTTAGCTATAGGATAGGTATAGTAAGTTAGGTTAGGTTATATACTTAATGTTGTCATTTTAATTGTATCGAACACAAAATGTTTAAATTAGATCACATTAGAGACATGCTAAAAAAAGTAGTAGTAGTTATTATTGGTTTGGATCTATTTGTTGTCATCTTATTAAACGTATGTATTTAAAAAAACTGTCGTGTCACAGTGTTTTTAACAAAACTTCCCCGTAAGGGCTACATCGATTCTTATGAAATTTTGTGTGTATATTCAGTAGGTCTGAGAATATAATAAATAAATAAATATAGAGAATAGGATGTAAACTTATAAAAACTAAATAAGACTAATAAATCGATTCTAAGGCGAAATGAAGTTTGCCGGGGCTGCTAGTACCTACTATTATACCTACATATCTTTGTGTTTTGTGGCAGTGGAAATTCTCATTGATTGCAGTAACTTATAATTTTATTAGTCAACAGGAGGACGACGCCCCTAGATATTATCTCTTACTCGCCTTTTACGACGCCCATGGGTAGAGGGTGGTTCCGGAGATACACCTACAGAACACCGCTTTACACATCTGAACCGACCTTAACATGAAAGGGAGAAACAAACACAGTTTTGGCACATAACCTGAAATGGTGTGGTGTTTTGTTTTAATGACTCGGTGGTGTGTATTAGGGTTATTTTGTTGAAAATTCACGATGTTTTGACAGCAGAAAACTTTGGAAAATCTACAGAAAGTTGTATTCAATTCGGGTTTAGTTGACTTCTTTCGAAGGCATTCAATACAAATACAATAATATTCATGAACCACGAATGAGTTGAAAATGTACTTCATTGTTTGAAAATTTTACTACTATGTTATTTTTCTGATGTTATTTTTACAAACTGTAAAACGCACACACATGACAAAATCAACATTTCTGATTCTGCGAAAGGGACATGCGATTGCGATCACTAGACCAACGAGGCAGTCTCCGTACGTACACACGGCTACACATCAAGTTACCCCAATGTCTCAAATTTCTTTGATCCTTTTTCAATTTTATGTCAAACAGAATAAGGTTCATAATTCAATTGGGAACATTTGACACAATGGGGTAACTTGATGTTCAGGCATCTGTACAATAAACGCTTATAAGTAATACTTGGTGTTAATGATATCAGGTCCGAAATACAATAAAATTTCGTGTCCAAAGTAGTTACGGTGCTTATTGGTAGGTTCACGTGGTGTATTCCTACGTTTGTGTGTTTTAATTATAATAATGTTGGCATTTTCAGTACAATGCGTCCTGGTCGCTAGTTTAATTATACAACAACAATATCAATATTTGCAGCTAAATTATATGGACATCAATAAAATTGGTTTTGTGTGCGCAATAAATTTTGTATTCAGATTGGTTTTGCTTTCTAGAGTAAGAAGATCTTTTTAATAATTTATGATCAATAACGTTGTAGCGACATCTATCTCGCCACATACGACCTGATATCCTACATCGCGGTATTAAAGTTATCGCGGTATTAGACTTAGATTAGTCAGTAGACTCGCAGATTTTTTAGTTCCACTGGATATAGTGAATCTAGTGGACCTAAAATATCTATACAAATCGCGTTATACTAATAAAAACGTAACGACCTATGTAATTTAGTATTGTAAATAGGCCATTTTTTAAATGTAGGTAAGTACTTATTCGAGATCATGAAATTAAAATAAAAAGGTGAAAACTTCATTCATTTTGCAGTAAAATGTATCCTGTTTTGGTCATCATTGCAAACAATGCGTATAATGAAGCATTACTTGTAACATTCATGTGAGAAAATAAAAAAATATTGCATGCAATGCGTTATTGTCACAGTAATTATCGGCTTTTGAAAAATAAATAATTTTGCAATAAGTCTAGTATTACCTCCCTACCGTAATGTTCACATCCCGAAACTATGTATGTTGTAAGTGTAACTTACGTGGGGCTTTGGTTTAGGTCTGATTTTTAGGTTTATTTTGACGTTCATTTGTAGGTATGTTGTATTTTTCAGTATTCCAGATAGACCACGTCTAACTATACTATGCATTATCCGAAAACACAACATTTTGTGGTGAGCCTACTCCTCGAACACAAAGAAAATGCCTCCTTTGGTAAGTATTATTCATACTGAGCCTAGATCAGGCTAAAGCATGAACCTGTCAACCACCACAATCATGTCAAACAAGAAACCTAACAAACTAAAATGTTTCCAGTGCCCAATACGCCACGCGTCACCACTACGTGTCAAATTATTATTTTTTAATAACAAGGTGGTCAAGAGGCTAAAAAATTAAAACAACACAGGCCGTGTAAACAGATGTGTATCGACCGCAAAACCCACTTAATAAAGGTAAGAAGATAATCTAAACAAGAATTTAAAATTACATTAGTTGGGAATCCTTATTAGACCAACAACGTGCTCTTGTTAATGTTGCTGAACAAAACCCACCCCTTATAAAGGGTTGTTTACATGCGGTCGACGATTGCGGCGAGTCGAGTAAGAGAGTCGGCGCTAGTAAATGCATGTACCTACACGTATGTATTATAATTTAGGAGACAGTGCTGTTGGTCTGGAATTAGCGAGCTTGTTTTGGGGTAGCCTCATTTCGCCGATGGTTTTGGCATGTGTGAAGGCAGCATGCAGCTGCTATACCGGGTATGGTGAAAACACAAGGAAGTGACGTGCGACCAGCGAGTTTTTGGGACTGTCTTTTATATAATAAGGGAGCATAGACGTTTGAAAAACTATGAAAACTTTCTCTGCCTGCCTAAAAGTTATTGGGTATACTCATAATATAGAAATCACACAATGTAATGTGTTTAAAAAGCAGTTGAAGGTTCCGTTTTTATCTGAGATTTTTAAAACACATAAATATATCTTCTGTCTTTCAAAAAGGGTCACCAACACTGCGGTTTGAAAGTAACAAAACACAACAAGGGATTCTTTGATGACTTGTCCATTAATACAAAATACAAATACATATAAATAGATACAAAATTAAAAATTGTTATGACTATTACTGTAATGATAAACTTAAATTAATGTATTCATTAATAAACCCATTTATTCTAATACCCCCGACTTTAATGGCGTTAGTTACGTCAGCAAAATAGATTTACAGTATTCATTATTCAATATTGAAAGTAGGCCGAAATAATTATTTTAATCAACCAAATCCGAATTGAATTGATTTATTTATACAGCAGTTCTGTAATCAAGTTATATTATGAATACTTATATCGACTGAATTTGGTCTACCCACGTTATTTTCAAGAGAATTCAAGATTATATTGAGTAAGCACAACCGCCTACGTTAAGTTAATAAAATAAATTACTTATTGAGTAAATTAATGTTTCCATTAGACAATAATTAAGCGTTGTTAAGTAACAAAGTAAGGTGCACTAGCCGAGGTTGATCCACGGATGGGTGACTATTACATAATTACACTCCTTCATGCGTCGGAAAGTACGTTTTGATCCGGGCTGTCATTTACTACGGATGGAAGCTCAAAAGTCTTTCCAAAGGGGTATCGAATTGTAACCCAGTTACTGGGTTGTAGAACTCAGATTTTTTTGGCAGTCGCTCCATGTAACATACTGGTACTACGCTGCCAGTTATGCTGAAAACCAACCTCAACATAGCTAGGAAATTGCTTCCCAGCCTTTTACCTTTACCTTTTGTAAAGGTTGAAATCGAATTGTTAAAAAAATCCTGGAAAATACTACCTACATGCATGTATGTTTTCGCGCTCTGTGAGACTTTGGTGCTATTTATTTTTTAGTAGGTAATCCAAGTTAGTATCTATCTAATGTCGGAATGGTTACAGAACTCAGTCGAAAAATAATTTCTGCTTTCAGATGACAACACGTCATGGCCTATATATTATAGATAGTTATTTTAGGTCTGGCTGTTTGTGTAAGTGAGTTTAAATGTTCGTTAACGCGCCTTCAGCTGACTCCAAAAATTCCCAATGCGGGGCAATGTTAAAAAAAGTAACTAAGTGACAAGTAAACCTTCATTAGCTTTTTAATTTCATCAAACGATGCACCTTTTATAGCCTTACATTGAAGCGCGGGGCGTTGAGCAATTCACTAAGGTCCCAGTATCACTCAGTTATATTATTATTCATTCGCTGAGGGAGTCAGTTCTCATTAATTAGAAAGTAAAGTGACTCCACAGAATTTGTTCATAAAGCAACGTAATACAGTATACCATAAATTCGCTTATCTGCATTTTATCAAAGACATCTTCACTGACAAAGTTAGGTTTAATGTTACAGTTTATTTGCCTTGTTTGAATAAAAAGTTTTGTAAATTACAGCGTCGTTGGCTATTTTGTTTATAAACTTGTGTTTTGTGTTTTCTCGGTTTGTTTAACGGTAATTATGACATACCTTTAAAACTTTGTGAGTTGTTAGTAGTAGATAGTCGAAACATGTTTTTGAAATGTTTAGAAAATTGGCTATTTACTTAAATGCCAAAAACCATTTGTGGTCACGGCAGTATGTTATCGTCCATGTATCTGTATTTGCCGCTATCTAAATAATCTTAGTAGTTTCTCAGTATCAGCCCGGAGTCTGGCTCGCCCCCTATAACATGGGACTTAAACATAACTGGCGAAATGTGGATGTACTACTGACATACTTCTGCCAAACCTATCGGGGATAACAGGCGTCATGTTATGATGATATGTCTCACTAGTCATCTCCTTCTAAACCCAAGTTTTACACAATCCATCCATGGTTTCTTTGGTCTTTTTCTGCTTTTGTAGCCCTCCAAGTTCATAGCATGGCCTGAACCTGTACAGATATTCAAATTGCAATTGGTAGCAAGTCAGAATATAGTACGAGGAGGCTATTAACTTAACGGACGTAGAACTCCTCAAGTTTCGAGTTGAGCTCACGATAACTGACAAATGCTTGCACTGACTGATCTGGTCCACTCATCATCATCTCTGTGTGGTTCTTTCCTCAAAAGACCATTATCAGTCAAAAATCTGCATGGTTCTTACATAATCTGACCAAGATAATGTCAGGACTTTAAAAGAGACTGTGACCTCTGAGTTTCTTTCGGTGTTCCTTTCCAGAGTAGTCAGATAGCGAAATACCGACCACTTCTTTTAAAAAAAAATGACATGCAATAGTGTTTATATGAACCCATTTACAGAAACAAATATCATTTAACACGACACGAAATGTAAATAAAATATGCCAACAATAAGCAACTAAACTGAAGACTTCACTGTTCATAATTGTCGTTTTACCACAGAGAAGACAATGACCCTGGCAAGTTGAGTATCTATCAACGCTCTATCTGTTGACAACCAAATTATTTATTCCCATAACGGCGGGATGAATGACAATACCGTAAAACCGCTCCACCGGCTGAAACCTTCGGACACTCACAAAGCTCGGCTAGTTATAACTCGCTCGTTATCGTCTCGGTGTTTCCGCAATTAATCCTATCTCGGCGATAAGGCTGTTTCAAGTTAAGGGCCAGTCACTAGGGATCTAAGCAATCTTTACGGGTGACTTGTCAAAGTGAGAAAAGGGTCGGAAGCTCGAGAGACTTTCAACAATGCTTGTTATCTTAGAAGTAAGCCAAGAACGCACCTAATGATACCAATTTTAAAATAAATACAAGATTCCGGTGATGGTATTCAGCTCTTGGGAAAAGATTTCGTCTTTGTCATGACAAAAGACCGCTCCGATGGATTTGATAAGGAAGCAAGAAGAGCTTCTATTAAGTACTGAGAACGTTAAGAAAATATTTTTACCGTTTGGTAAAATAATAAAAATACACGCTAAAAGGAAACGATTTCGCAAATGAAAACCACGTTTTATAAACTGTGAAAGTAGAAACGAAAATGTTTATTTAACGACGTTTAAACTTTTCCGTTCCGCTTCATATAGGTGTGGAACAGAGGAATCGTTTGAGGCAAATAAACACAACGTAACCAAAAGTTAATATGGTCGGTAGTGGAGTTCAATAAAACGATCCGTGTTCGTGACGGATGTCGACAGGGGTTGCGAACATTTGCTTTTATTTCGTCGTGCAACTCGTTTAGCACATGCCGACTGACAATCAATCTCAGTCAATATATGGGACAAAGGATCGTTGTTTCTGTGTTGTCGCGGCCTAATGAAATTTTTCTGGTGCGCTTTTTTGCAACTGAACTCTCTCTCTACAGTAGAGTGGACATAAACGCCCGCTTAACATGGACATTATTGCAAGAATTTTTCGTGATTTTTTAAACAAAGTATTCCAAGTATGCGCGTTAATAAAGTTTGTGCTACAAATATGCCATGGTCATTGGAACAAGGTATGAAATCGTTTGTAAAGTATAGTGGTGTCCTCGTGTTCTGCCTTGCAATAGCGCAACCAGCTTTCAGACTAGCCAAAGTACAAACATCTTTTTTGGGGTATTGTGTCAAATGTTACAACAAAATACCTCGTGATGTATTAGAATTAAATGAAAGGAAATTTAAAACTTATATTAAAAGTACACTCTGTAAACAAGCTTATTATAAATTAGAGGATTATATTGAGGATAAAAATACTTGGAAACATGCTGGTCCTGCTCCATAGGACATAGGAGGTTTGACAAAATCAAATTGGCTGCTAAAGTACTTAAATTTTTGTTTGTTTGCTTTTTTTCTCTGAACTCACACACTGATCTGCTGTTTGTTTTTAACTTTATTCATTTGTTTATTTAATGAGTATCTCCTTTATTAACATTCTACAGTGTATTGTGTATTTTTGTTAATATGTGAGTACAATGTATCTACCAACATAATATCTTTTTATCGAGTCCATTGCTTATTTTTTATATACCTATCTCAGTATAGTTCTTATTACTCTAGGTGCATCGTCCTCACATAAAATCTGATTGTTGTATACGAAGTATTGTACCTAATCCTATTTTAAAAGAGTAAGTATGGAGTTTCTTGCACATTCTTCTCCATACGGAACTACCATTTGGAATGTGCAACTAGAATCATTCTCTTAATTTATTTTATTTTGTAAGTTAACGTTCAAAAGTGCCTGTTATGGGTCTAATTGAAATAAACGATTTGACTTTGACTTTGACTTTGACTTTGACTTTGCCTTTTCAAACTTTGTTGAAGTCGGGTTCCAGGCTATATTGGTTAGAATGGTCGTTAGACTGTGGAGATTTTGACTTCCCGTAACGACTGCGAAAGATTTGCAGAAAGTGCTTTATGATACATGGATAGGTTTACGATATGTTATGTTTCGTCACTCAACTACGGACTGCCATCGTCAAACGTAGCTTTACCTGTAATGGACTCATGCAACTGTTCCTATTCAGATGAGATTCGCATTAAGTGTCATATTTGGCTAAAAACTTCCGACTAATTTTATTTAGACTGTAAAGTTTTTACCGTGCACTCACTCCAAACCCACCTAATCGACTACTAGTTTATATGTGCGCCATTCCAAACACTACAATCAGACTTTTCGACTTTCCGTAATTCTCTGCCCAAAAACGACAATCAACGTAACATCTAGCAACAGATGTTACGTTGATTGTCGTTTTTCACCGGTTTGTCACCGGCTACTTCCCAAGTTTTAATATTCACAAGTGTGCTATCTTCATTTGTGGCCTACCCTTATCACGAGTGACATATACCAGCACCCTATTAATTTATGCCCACTGTTAACTAATAAAGAAAAACGAGTGGTGTCCCCCTAGGAGCTGCTACATTGAAAATCACCTCTGTCTGGCCGCCAAATTAAATTTCCTACACATTGATTTTCACCGAGCACAGTAATTACTTAATTTACCGATTAGTTTACAGAGTTGTGAGCGCAGCCAATGGGGGAGAGATTTATGGACTAATTTTATAAGGGAGCTCCTCAGGTATCGAGATATTCAATTACGGAGATTGTGCTGTGAATTTTTTTCTCGGGAGATTATTTTGGGAGGGAAATTTTTAACGGTGTCGTTATTATGATAAAAGTTCACGTTTAGCGGTTTATGACGAATTCATTGAAGACGTCGTGGAGACACTTTGGGGTATTAAATGCGTAAATTAGGTTACGAAAATTAACTTCTGCTGATTACCTCTTCGGACCAGTGATCTTAAGGATTACTGCTGAGCGTGAGGTCCTGTTTTCAATTTCCGGGTCGGGCAAGTGTTATTGGATTTTTACATCTGGAATTTCTCTCTACCTATTCCATGAGACTTAATAAACATATCTGGCGAAATTCAGGTGTAGGTACTAAAACCTTTCGGGAAATACAGGCGTAATTTCCAAATTAACTTTTTTCTAATTTACAGGAAATGGCAAGTCTTGACTTTAAAACCTTATTTTGAGAGTGCATGAAACTCTCATTCGGATTTAAATAAATACTGATCATAATTTCCTTCCATGTGCGTTAGGTATTTATGTCACTTAAATACAACTTTATTTTATTGAAAAGGTCCCGCGGCGTTCGTCAGAGGTATTAACTCGAGACTTTGCGTTACAGATCTGTCATATTTGTCCTCGATGAGTTATTAATTGCAGATTATTTTGATCGGATACAAGTCTTATAATAATACTTTAATACTTTCGCAATAATAATGTATTTATGTTTCAAATTTAAAAAATGCTACTTTTATTATGTGAAAACTTGCTTAAGTAATAAAATCTGTGTGGTTTTTTCCTGACAAGACCATTTCAGGCACTAATCTGCATGGTTCTTTCATAATCTGACCAAGATAATTTCTGGACTTTAAAAGAGACTGTGATCTTTGAGTTTCGTGCATGAAAATTGTTTGTATGAACCTGTTTACAGATATAAATATAACTTAAAAGTTTAGTTGTTCATTGCAATCACCATTCAGGCTTGGTTTCAAGAACATTTCTCCCTCATTATGTGCCGAACTATAAAATGTATCAGGGTGGAAACACTTGTCAGCTAAAAAAAATAAAACATTTATGTGAGTTACACGCGCGGTCACTAGTTTAAGTACTAAGTGCTCAACAAAGAGGGGGTTGGCCATGGCTTAGTAGTACCACTTAGTTCTAATTATACATTCATGTTGATCAAAAGAATGGGTGCTTTCAAAAGCCTACAAATGGAAGCCGATTTTTTCATAAATTAGTACATTAAAAGGAACCTCTAGAGGCTCATAACGGTCAACAGTGCTTTTGATGACCAAATGACCGGCCCTCGGTTTGAGAGCACTCTAGGCGACCCCTGTGATCAATATTACGCGTGATTCTACACAGTCATGTACGTGAAAGCTAATGCAAACGACTTTTTGCATTTGAATATGGAAATCAATTTTTATTTTTATCGGAAATCTTTTCACTAATTAGGATTTTGAGCCGTAATAGGTTTCCTTGATTTTCATGGCATTTGATATGACAGCAAAAAAGGATAGATTGTGTGAATGACGATATGGAAAGGAAGGAAGTGACTATTGGGATGACGACAGATGGCGACTAAACTTTGGAAAGGCCAAACATCGAGTATTTTTCTATACCTACAGCAACGTTACGTGTTTGTTACTCTTATATTTTTAAAACATTATCTAGACTTCCATCGGTAAAACTAAATTCAGTTGTTTGAAATAAAAACCTTTAAAGAACAGGACATGTGTAACCATTATAATACCACAGTCTAAAAACATGCAGTCGTCCGACGAAGCCGAAGACAGGGCAATCGTGCGGGGTGTGAGGGGCGAGACGCGGGAAAGCCGCTCCCGCACTGCGAACAAAGCGAAGTTCGTAGTGCGGGAGGTATTATTCAAGTCTAACGCGTAAAGAAGTTGTCGGCATTTTTCCAGGCGTCATTTTTCATATCAAAGGCGTTGTCCTACTGTATTAATATTTATACTATGACTAGCTGACCCGGCAGACTTCGTACTGCTTAATTAAATTGCAATAAAGTCCTGTCGAAATGATTTGCAATGTGTCATTTTTTTGTTCCTACATATTTTATAGTCAGGGCAAAAAATTCTCCTGAACAGAACCGTCACCCTGGTGATAGGGCGTTGTGAATAAGAAATATAATTAAATAAAACATAAGTAATCTCTTTATTGTTAAACATGTGAATCATAATTATTAACAAAAATCGTTTTTATTTTCATTGTAGTGCTTTGTGATATAGGTACGATGTTTTTTGTTTGATTATCTGGCGCATAGACAAACAAATCTGATGGTTTTCCAACACGGGAACAGGCCACATACAATTGACCATGTGAGAAACATGGGTTTTCCAGATTAATACCACAAACCTCCACAAACACTTAATGATTGCCCCTGGGACTTGTTTATGGTCATAGCAAAAGCAAGCCGAACTCGAAACTGTAGTCGTTTAAAGTCAAACGGAACATCATTCGGAATCATTGAGATGCGCGGTATGAGAACGTCTTGTCCTTTATACTTTCCTTTCAGTATAGTTGCTTCTATCACGTTGTTAATTAATTTTTTTATCGCTAACCGTGTGCCGTTGCAAAGACGCGGTTGGTTGGTATTTCTCAACATTATAACTACCGATCCTACCATTAATTGAAGATTGTGAGGTGGCAATCCTAGTAAATCCAGCGAGTTTAAAAATTCTGGTGGATAGTTCACTACAAAATCTTGGTTAATAGCCGAATCAACTGATTTATATATCCTCGATTCGTCTGTAATTTGTTCTTATATTTTTAAATTTAATTCATTTACATCTATGTCTTTTGCAGCCAATATAGCTCGTTCGCTCAACCAATCATGGTTCCTGTAATTTTGAGAAACATCTGGAAACACCTTCTGAATAAGTTCATCTTTTGATCGAGTTTACTGACAAAAACTTTAAGGAATGTTAATGCAGCCAGTCAACATGTCTATAGGACTATGTCAATGAGTTGTTTAGAGAATATGTTTCCAGATTAGTAATTTTGCAACTCGACATGCATATTCTTGCTTAAATGAAGTACTTTGACATGTTTCCACAATTGGAGGACTTTAGACATGCATTGAGTTCATCAGCTGGTGTTGATCAGGAATCACTGGCAATGTTTGACGAAAATCTCCTGCTAATTTTCACCACCAAATTGGTTATGATTGCTCCGTTTATCTTTTAATGTGCAAATTGACTCTTTGACTTTAGGACCATACCTACATTGTTTAAACAACAGTGAGTGCTTGTAATTCAATATGAACTTTACGCAATAGCAATAAATCTCATTTTAGTTAGAAAACGTTTGTATGGGAAAAAGAAAAGGGCTGTTTTTAGGGTTTTTCCGGCAATTATTCGACAATTTTTCTCGTCGTAAAAACCATCTTTGAACTTCAACGAACATTTTAAAAAAAGAATTGGCCAAATTGGTCCAGGCGTTGTTGTTGAGTTATGCGCTTACCAACACATTTTGCGATTAATTTATACATATATTATAGATTATTAGTTATTAATAATTAATTATATTCAATAATATTAGTCATTAATAAATAAATAATAAAGTTACTCGAGAATATTATATTTGATATCTGTAGTTCGCAGAGGGATCATATTGGAATGCCAAGCGATTGTATGATGCCAATGATCTTCGTGTGCTCACGCGTTGTCTCAATCGGGCATTTTCTCTTATTATATTTTGACTTTCTTCGCTTAAGTTCTGTGAATACACTTGTTGCTGGCTTGCATGTCTTGTGCGGCGGCCGATGTTCGCACGGCGTCCTCTAGGCATTTTGGACTATGGACAGAGTGGTGAATTTAACCTCAAAAGCACGGTCCACACAATTTACACAGTTCAACTTAAAGACAAATGTCTGCTGTTGAAATTCAATAAAAATTTGCACAATACACGTGATTGATTTGATGGTTTCCAATTGAAATGTTAGGAAACGAATAACTTATTTTTTTTACTTACATACATACATACATACATGAACTCACGCCTTTTTCCCATGGGGGTAGGCAGAAACTACAGAGTGCCATATGCTACGATTCTTACATACTTCTTTTGCTTCGTTTACATTCATACATGTTGTCATACACACACGCCGGTTTCGAGTACTACGCACCTGACCTTTCTGAAGAACCTCACCAATAAGGTCTATGTATGTCCTTCTAGGGCGTCCCCTCCCGGCGTTCCCACTTACATCTGCCTTGTAAATACCTTTCGTTAGTCGCCTTTCATCCATCCTTTCAACGTGACCAAACCATCTAAGCATACTCTTTTCAATTTTTGTTACTACATCTTTTAAACCACAACGTTGCTTTATCCCATGATTCCTCAATCTGTCATTCATTGTTACACCACACATACTTCGCAAGGAACGCATTTCTACAGCATTTATTCTTTACCTTTTTTTATTTTTTTTTTTAACAATTTGTCACAGTGAACACAATACCGTAAACCCGACTTATTTTTATTAAATAGTAGACTTATTCGATTGTAAGACTATGATTTTGCTGAAATAAAATATTAAATTTAATCATTTTCAATATTTACTTTTTGCCTGACATTATGTCAGTTGTCAATCTGTCATTTACTTTTCTCTAATTCTGTGTCTTAGTTTTTCATAGTGACTATGAAGGTTGCATCTGATTTATGTAGTTTAATTTATTTTTATTTGTATCTTAGCTCTAATAATGTAATTTATTGTTATTTTTCCTGAATTTTCTTTGCTATAAACCTCACGGAGCCCGAGACCTTTCCAACGAATGCAAATCCATGCAAATCGGTTCGTGCGTTCTGGAGTTATATCGTCAGGAAGGAAAACCCGACTTATTTTTATATAGTAGATAATACTGTATAAATTCAACAGACAGACTAGTTGCTGGGGCGTTTGTTTTACCAATTTTTAATCCTAGCAGAAACACTAGTAAGCGGCGGAAAGCAGCCTTTTTGGGGACTGTTATGTAATTTTGACGTTCAAAAAGTACTAATCCTCAACATAATTTCAATAAATTTCTTTTATTTTTTTTTATTTCTTTTCCAGCTGGATCGCCCAAGGAACATGGTGATATGTTCATCGTACACTATGTTATTTGTCTCCACGATAATATTAACATCGTAACTCTCAATACCTCCAACAATCCAGCTATATCTACTAATAGTGGAGGAAGTTTATCAGTTCTCGGCACGTTTTGCCTGTTACAGGGAACTTCATTAACGCACACTATCCCACCGGGAATTTATGCTTAGCGACATATAATGACGTTAACTAGTGAATTATTACGTGACTATATTAGAATGTATAACTCTTGCTTCACTGCTTAAGTATTTTGATTGATATTAGTGTTGGCTGGTTGTTTTAGCGCGTGGAATTTCGTCCTTGCGGCCGTTTTTCTTGTTTTTGGCACTGAGAGAATCACAAATGGCAATGTATTGTTAGTAATATGTTTTATGTGATTCCAATCCTTACGCGAGAGATCATCAATGATTGTGGTGTGTCATAAACACTTAAGTTACTTTTGTTGCTGTGGCTTAGTCTGAAAATCAAGTTTAAATCGAGTTTTTTCAATTAAATTATTCAAAAAAGTAAGGCACAATTCATCAAAATGTAGACACAAAAGGAACATGTGGACTAAAAATACCAAAGATTTTGGGAGCTAAAAAAAATTGAATTACCGAGTATAATATTTCACGTGCTATTATAAGAAATGGGCTAGCATTGAACGGAAAATAGCGTGTTTAAAAGCTAAAATGCAGCCGACCTATATCTAACACAATGGCCTATGTTTTCGGGAACACAATGCGATCCCATCGTTCACTCTCGTTGCAGTTTGTACAGGTGCTGCGCGAGTTTTGCTCACAATGCTATTTTTTGTTTAAAATTCTTGTTTGAAAATAGGGATATAGTTTTGCTTCGACCGTTTTTAAGTACACTTCTTGGTTGAAACTCTTAGAAAAATAAAAAAGTAGGTAAGTGAATTTTTGTTCCTTTCCAGTTTGCAATTTGATATCTCTTGGTTGTTTTATAAAGTCCAGCTACAGAGTATCTTTTGTCTGTACTGAACTTGGAATCCAAACAATATCAAGATTGATATTTATTTATTTTATTTTATTTTATTCAATAGGTACAGATACAGACAACAGATCAAAACAATACAAAATAATACCCTTAATAATATAAATTGAGTGAACCTGAAGTCCAGTTACAACTGTACACAACATTCAAAACTAACAAAGCCTCGCCCCCATATCACAAATCGCATATGTCCCTAAATCCTAAAAGAATTCATAATACCTTTTATCTTTTGTGAAGTTGATTTTGCAGATAAAAGTATCTAATACTAAAAATTTACGAAGCCTTAAAATAAATCGGTGAATTTAATTTAAATTACTCTTATTACATGTGCCGATGGACACACAAAAACAGCTGGTAAATCAAAGATCTTTAGTGAATATAATTTACGGAACACTAGAAAAGAGAATACCAGGCAGTTACCATTCTACTGTGAGCAAACGACGCCTCTTCTCATACAGAGAAGGCACAAGCATTACATTAAACACCATCGCTTAAGGTGGATTGGTGATTTCAGGCTTAGATTCGATATGATTCTTAATGATGTTAAATATGTCTATATAAACTTAAAAAGTAGGTACTAATGAATGAATAAAAAAATCACAACTACAAGTTATTTCCCGAGTTTTAACCCATAGCTTCGTGCGCCTGGTCAGTAAGAAAATAGTTGATTACAAAAATACTTGCGTTCAAAATGGATGCCTTTAGTTCAACACCATTTATAAAACTCTGTTTTTACATGGTTTCACCAATGATAGGTAAGGGAGTTTACCAGGGGGGAACACCACACAGGTGTAGCATTAGTGTGGCCTCGGTATAGGGCAACAGAATGGTCGCAGAGACAATAAAAGACAACACAGCTCCGACAAATGTTGTCACTGCCTTGCTCACGTAACACCGATTACAAAACCTATTGTACGAGCATACACGTAACATAGCAATTGTTTTAGTTTCATACGGACTTCGATGTCATGGATTAGATACGATATACATAAGATACGATGAGCTAGCGATCAGGCATCTCATAGTAATTGTTTGGACTATAGTTAAAAAGATAAATTTTGCCATCATGAGTCGATCATTTTGTCAAGGTTTTATCCAACTATCAGGAAAATAATCTTCCAATTTACCTATAATTTTTAGAGTAAAGTTTCGCGTAAAGTTATTCCGTAATAAGAGGGTATCAGATGGGTTATTCGCACTTGTCCCATTCAACCTTCGTACCGCCTTCGCAGTTGGTCCCATTCGCACTTGGTCCCATTCGCATTTGGTCCCATTCGCACTTGGTCTTATTCGCACAAGGTCCCATTTGCACTTGGTCTCATTCGCACTTAGTCTCATGCAAGGAGTTTGTTAGGGAAGAGGTAAGTTTGTGAACCAAAGTGTTATATACATATTTGGCATTCAAACATACCTTATTCGTACACCTCATCAATATAAGTTGCCTAGCGTTTTCGGCTTCCAGTCTAACCAGGTGCAACTGATTTATTAATGTTTTACACGCAATGACTGCCTTTCTTAACTCCAAAACCCATTGACTGGGCAAAAAGAAACCTCTTAGTCATGCTGATTATCAGACCATCGAAGTTCAGACTGCCCGCAACGATGACCGTCAAAGATCTTACCCGTAAACCAATCTCAATGAAATATAACTTCTTTCTCCTCCTAGCAACACATTACATAACAATCTGTATAGTCGTAAAAGAAAGTACAGTTCGTATCGGAAATTCCCAGTGGGAAGTTGAACAATAAGAGCAGTGCATCTCGTACAGTCGACCAATCTTAAGTGCATAGCGTCGTCATGTTCTGCATTTAGACATTCGTATTCAGTCTCCTTGCCATTGTTGAAGCTTTCGATAAGGAATTCAACTGGATTTGGTGAAATAGATAGTTGTATAATTGTTTAGTTTCAGACTTGTACACGTGACGAAGACATTCCGATGATGATATCAATGGTTTAAAAGAGGTTGTATAACTAAATGTTGGTGTTGTTGTTATTACATCGAGTATTGATACCTAACAGTAAAAAAGCAAGGTGAACTGTCCTCGTCTATGAAGTATATTGTACCTAACTTACTATTTTAATAGCATAGTAGTATTTATTCTGGATTCATCGCATTCACATAATATAATTAACAGAAATATGTAATTTAAGGATAATTACACTAAATGATTGGTCTAGTTGTCCCAAATGCCAATGCTAAATATGGGGTTCTGGGTTCGATTCCCGGGTCAGACAAGGTGTTATTTCCATGTCTAATTGACTTAAATTATTTGACTTTGATTTTGGCAAAACCGTTCGATTTTATGTTTGTTTAAATATTTCAGCCAGATTTTAACGTACCTATATGCGGATGAAAAGAGAAATAAATCTGAAAGTTTCAAAACTTTTTTAGTACGGTTTTTAATCTCACCGTTTCGACATTTTTCAGTGGGGTTTTGTATGACGTATTTCATAGAATATCTGAGGGTAGTTCAGAACAGATTCCTGTTGCACGCGCTGCACCGGATGCTTTGATTTTTTCCTAGAGCTAGTTTTTTGTGAGCCACGTAGGTACAGGTTTAATTATCACCCGCTTTTTGTGCATATACACTTTTCAACAAACTGATGCCTTTAACTCGATGTTTGACAGACGATTTGATTATTACTGTACAATGTACATTGTTATGTATGCTTCATGGTCTTCATCTGAATTTTCTGGCTCACCCCTTCACTTTATTCGCCTTTGTGTCATTTAATGTATTTTTTGCTGCAAAACCATTTCGGTTCGAAATCAGTGTACCTACCTAGCAAAAGTTGATCAGAAGTAGCCTGGAATCCGTACGAATTTAGTCTGGTTGATTGGAATAGACTTACATGAAACTTAAACATAACTGAATGGATGACCATTCATTACCCACATATTAAGCAAAACCATTCCGTGCCTTGGAAAGTACCTAGGTTAAGCCGTTGGTCCTGACTGGCATTTGTTGCTTGTTGGCAGTTGTTACGGGTAATCAGCGGACCGAAAGTCTGACAACCAGTTTACCATGCTACCCAGTCAATAGATTGTTAAGATCTGGTAGGCAGGGCTTTTTTATACCTTAATGCGTAAAAGATGTACGTCCTTGGTACATAGGGTGCGAGCCAGTTCCAACAGCATCCTGGGCTTGATTTCTGATAGACTGGACTCCTCTGTCTTAAATCGATGCTCCAGTATCTCTACTGGGATGCGAAAATAATTTAATTTTCTGTTGTGTCTGTTATATTAAATGTATCACTAACATATAGGTTTATTTCTTGTTACTAACACTTAGTTATTATTTTTATATTTGTTTTTTTTTATCAAGTGTGGACCTTTTGTTGTCTGAAATAAATAAATTATTATTATTATTTGCTAGGAGGAAACCTGGACTTATAGTCAATATAAGTTTGAAATCGCCAATCCGCCATGAGCAAGCGTGGTAATCAATGCTCGAACCTTCTCTGCATGAGAAGAGGCCTTTGCCCTGCAGTGGGACAGTAACAGGCTGGTATTATTATTAATATTATTATTTAGGTAAAACACTGGTAGGTACTGCATTAGATTAGACTGAAAGCCGACTTCTATATATGTCGTTAAGAAAAGGCTGAGCTGATGATGATATCATATTTTCAAAATAATAAATAAATTGCTACAAAGAATAACAATACTGCTTTGTACAACTTCATGTTTGTGGAACAGTGGAATAACAGACAATCGCAATAAAGTTAACTCGCTCGAAATAAAATACGAGAAGCTTACGTTCATTTAAATGGTTTAAACCTTCGGGATTATAAACTAAGAGTTTTCCACCTACACATTCTTGCTACTAAAATACAGAGAGTCGTTAGTCGTTTTGTGTGAACAGACTTAACCCTGGGGCGGGCACTATCGTCTAGATCTATGTTTTTAATCTAGTAATTAGCTTCTCGGGACACAAGAGTTATATTACAATGTTGTGTTGGTTTTGCTACAACTGTGCTGCTCTCAAAGAGAGGGATTAGGTGTGGCTTTTTAGGTCTAAACAAAGAGACTGTATTTTGGGTGGCAAACATAATTTGCGGCACTGTTGACAATGACGTAAAGTTTTGAATAAATAATCATAGAGAGTCTAAAACTTGTGGCTTGTGACTACATTATAACAACCACACGGGTTCTTCAAAGGTTAAGCTAAGTTTGCTGGGGTTGGTCCCTAGATGGGTGACCAATCGTATGTCAAAGACCCCTCTGTGCCTCGGCGAGCACGTTTGAGCCGTTGTTCCCGAGTGTCGCTTGTTGGTCTTTTACAGTGGTCAGAGCCAAACTCTGATTATCGACCCTCTATTGCTTAGGACATAAGCATAACAGGCGAAATGTGGATGTTCAGCGGGTACACCTCTGCTTAACCTTTTTAGGAATATTTGCATGATGTTTGGTGTCTTGCAAGTTATGTAAGTATTAGAGTAGTATACGAACGCAATCGTAACGTATTCGTGCAATCAATCATTTAACGTACGATTAGGAAGATTTGGGACATATAGCATTTATTTACCTAATGTTTATTTTTTAACTGACTTCAAAAAAAGGAGGAGGTCCTCAATTCGGTTGTATTTTTTTTTGTTTTAGGGTTTGTTACCTCAGCACTCCGTCAATTATGGACCGATTTTCAAAATTATTTTTTATTCGATTGGGTATACTAGCATATTGGTCCCATTTGTATCGAAACTCATATCTGATCCTCGAGGAATTGAAGGAATTCCTCAAAAAATATAGGTACACACGTACCAATTTTTACATTTTTAGTAACAAATCAAGCATTTTCATTTAGACAGTATCATTTTGTGAAGAAAAACTAACGAAGAAGACATGCGACGGAACTTTTCAACGCATAACAGCACATTATTCGCGATTGCTAATAGTCAGATGTCCATGCAAAGTTTTTGTATTTCCATAACATAACATCACGCCCTTCTATTTTAAATGGGGCCCGGCAGAGATGTACGAATGAATGTTTAGGAAGAACTTATTTAGCGATTGTTAACTAATTTAAATGAGCATTTGAAGTTTTAAAAGACCTTCTTTACATACGGAGGAAAAAAAAATGCAAAATTTAAAATTTTAAGAAGTTGGCTGTTTTTTTTTTGTAAAAAAGCTTTTTCTGTATGTATAAGTAATAGCAAAAAAAAACAAGTTCGATAAATCAACTTTCCTACTACGTAAACGACGCCATTATTAATCTGTGTTCAAGAACAAAGTCAAACCAATTGTTAGAAAAAATAATCAGCGTCTATTTCTTAACAGTAAGCTAGTCTAGTAGCTCTGTATCTAATAAAGGCTGTGCGTACTTGTAGTTTTGGTTTCTAATTGGCCGCCTGTTCAGCTTGCTCTCAGATAATTGGATTATCTTGCGAGTGGTTCCGACGCCCGTATCCTCGTTCGGTGGTTAACTGATTGTAAGGCTCGCACTCCGAACGCCACCATCTTTGAATTTTGTCACAGATATGTAATTGGGCATGTAATTTGCTTGCTTGGTGGATTTAGAACGCAAATACATAATTTAGGTGGTGATATGACTTACCTATCAAAGGAACCACATGGGTATTAGTTTTGATAGAGGTTGAACGTAATTTTGGTTTAGACATCTATTGTAAGAGGCTTTGATAAAGCAGATTCAATACCAAATTCTGAGAACAATGTTAATTGCTTGATGTTCATTGAAATCTTATCTTTTTACAAAACAAGACATTCTAGGAAAACTGAATGTTACGTAGCTATGCTCCATTTATTATACGCATTAGAAAGATGAGGCTCGTAGAAGCAGGAATGCAGAACATTTTATTTTAAAGATAAGTGAAAACAATTTTTATTCAAATTGTTTTATTTTAAATTAAGAATCTGAGTAAAAATTAAACGAAGAATAAATAATAAATACATATTCCACAACTTCTACACAACGCCATCGCCGTCCCAAGTTAAGCAGAGCTTGTGTTACTAAACAACTGATAGGTAAACATACTTAAATATGTCGGCGTCAGCGATGGCTAAGCGATGAGTTGACACCGATGGCGGTTTCGTTGTACCGAGTACATAACGTAGAATAACAATATTCATTGCAGTAACGAAAGTAACTGACAGTTTCTTACTGGATGTGTGTTTTTGTTGGTGCCTCAAATTAACCTGAGCTGCCCAGCTTCCACACACCAGCATGACTTACCCACGTGACATTACCGAAAACACATTCGCGCCATTTCAAATGACAAGTAACGTCACGCTGGTCACCATAGACTCCGTACTAAATTAATCAACTTCACAACTTATTATTCAAGAATATCACTTTCCACGACATATATTTCTAAAAGTAATATAGACATTTTGATAAATTACACTCAGACACAGAACATATTTTGTTCTGTGTCTGAGTGTAATTTATCATGATGATATTTATAATTTATCTTGTGTGATGAGCACGATCATTTGATCGTGCTCATCACACAAGCATTTGTCCTGGGTGGGAATCAAACCCACGACCGGCATAGCAGTCAGGGCCACTAACTACTAGACCAACAGGCCATGTTTTGTTCATCTCTTCTTCTTTGAGGTTTTTATCAATAACACTGTTGTAATTTTCAACTAAAATGAAATACTATGACTAAATGATATCCACATCATTATTTTTAATTTTTGACTGTAAAACATACTTTTATTAAGTTAATTTTGTGTGAAGATTACCTACATCGTTATTATTATTATAAGGTTGTATCGTTTTAGTTAAAAGTAATTTTGTATTAATGTTTTATGTAATTGTTAGTAATGTATGTTATTTAAAATAGTTAATATTATAAGTAGTCTTAGCTATCGCATTAGGTTTCAAAACCAGTAATGATAGTATAAGAGTTTTAAATAAATAAATAAATCATTTTTTTAAAGTAATTTTTTACAATGGTTACAACTAAGTGTAACGGCGGGTGTTAAAATAGATTACTTATAATAAATTCGGTGTCTTTCGTAATTGTAACATGCTTAATATGCTTATTTTCGTTACAAAAAGTGCATTAGAGGAACCTATTTTAACTTCTGTCTAATGCTATTGCAAATGGAGTAAGTATAGTTAGAACACACAATATTCTTTTACACCCACTGCAGACTTGATGCCGACAAAACAAATCCCAAGAAAAATGTCTTCAAAAGCGTTCTTCACTGCCGACATTCTTAACTTACTCTTTGAGAACCCGAGCACTTATATATATACTCATAACTTGTATACCAAGTAAACGCCATCTACGCCTAGCAAGATGTTCGGAGTCCCACAAAGTTACAGATTGTTTACTTAAGTAAATTGCTTTGTAAAGCTCGGGGCGGTTAAAAATGTTTCTATATTTGTCATGAGAGCTTCAAGCATAATCATCTTACGTCTGCCATGATGTAATTTATATACGTAACCCTGGTATTAAAATATCAACGGGATTTTTTTTCCAGATGTCAAAAATATTTTCCGGTGTTGGCCACTCAAATATTATTTTGACCTTAGGACACTTTCCATAAAAAAAACGATGTGAAAAGTGGGCTTTATTTAGGTAATAAGACAGAGATTTAAAAAAAAAAAGAAAGGTCCCAAGTTAAGCTTGGGAGCTTGTGTTATGGGTACAGCTGATAAACATACTTATATATTTCTAAATACATACATATCATAGATAAATTACACCCAGACACAGAACAAATGATCGTGCTCATCACACAAACATTTGTCCTGGGTGGGAATCGAACCCGGCATAGCAGTCAGGGTCATTAACTACTAGACCAACAGGCCAGTCAAAAATACAGTTATTTAAAATACTATAGAGCGGGCATGTCAAGGAAATGTAATAGAAAAACTTTGATCCCATGTCTCAGTAACGCCATCTAGAATAATATATGAATATTAGAGCGGCAGCGGAGCGTACTAAAAATAACTCATAGACTTGTGTCCACTCGGAAACAAGTATTGAATGAAACTTTTGTCTATAGTAAGTATTGAATGTATTTGGGTTATACATTAGAAGTTGTAAGACATTGATTGTTAGTGAAATTATTGGGAGAGTAATCAGTCAGACAGACGCACATCAAGTTACCCCAATGTATCAAATTTTCCCAATTGAATATGAACCTTATCCTGTTTGACATAAAGTTGAAAAAAGATAAAAGAAATTTGACACATGGGGTAGGTTGATGTGCTGGCGTCTGTACCTACTATTATGAAAATAGCAAAATGGAAAACAATAGTTGATTTAGTAAATAAGTATTATTTAAAACTACCTAAGTCAAATGTCATTATACAGGGTGTAAGGGACAACCCTCTTCAAACTGATAGAGTTCATTTAGCTCCTGATTTTGAATCATAATACACCGAAATTTTTCTCAGGAAAATTTTAATTTTTTCATCGTTTTTTCAATGTTTTTTCAGGTTTTTCAGTTTCATTTCAATGTATACTTAATAACATTCTCTGAAAGTAGCACTCCATTTATGTAAATAATACGGCTAACATAGAAAAAACCCACGATGGATGTTGAAATACTCTAACAAACGACTTGACGGGGCGGGCGCCCGAAGGCTCGCTGCGTGCTTTTTGCCACGGTTAAAATACATTGCGTATGAGGAAATAAAACAAATCAAGTTTATTGGATTCCCATAACGTTCGTGAAATAATTTCTTGTACCGGTCATCTTAATATATTATACTGAATTCACCAGTCTGAAGTCAGTCTGAAGAGGGCTGTCTCTTACACCCTGTATAACATTAAACAGGCCTCTTTTGCAACAATAGAATCCAGTCCTATCGTTCTCACGTAATGTGATAACCAAAAAACAGTATTAATTTAATATTTGTAAAAAAACAGTTCTATCTAATACCGTTCTCACATAGGTACGTGTTAACCAACAAACAGTAGATATTTTTTTAATATTTGAGGTCCTCAAAAATAAATAAATAAATACTTAAATAAAATAAATATTCCACAACTTTTTCACACAACGCCATTTAGTCCCAAGTTAAACTTGAGAGCTTGTGTTATGGGTACTAAACAGCTGATAAACATACTTATATAATAAACAAAAAAAAACAAAAATAAAATTTGTATTAATGATAATTTCAATCATAAAGCTTAAAATGTATTAATAATCCAGTAGGCTTGTTAATCTGCGTTTCAAATGAGGACAGGTACTGACTATGCATTGTATTTACCAATAATATTATTAATTTCCTTTGTTTGTCAAATTTTCAATTAACGGAGCATTACTCGACAATTACGAACAATAATGCTGGTTACTATTATAATTCGCGAACGCTATGGAAATGGACGAACGAAATTATATTAATTTCAATACCATTAACGATTCATATCAATTAAATTATTTTAGTTAATTGTCATACCTGTTTACGGCGATGTTCCATTATGTGCAGAATTTGAAGTATTCACTACCTCCGACTCTATTTATTAAGTTAAATTGTTTCCTAATGAACAATTTTAATAAAAAGTATTTAGTCCAAACTGTCGAATTTTCCGAATTAAATAAGACCCTTGGCAAAGAAATTTAACACATTGGTGTAGCTTGATGTTTTGGCCACTGTACTTTTAGAGACCTCCTTTTTAGAATGATGATACCTAAGACAACAAAACCGAGGATAACATACAAAACCGATTAGTACTTAATAAAACAAACGAGCTTCGTACAATAAGAAAAACAAAACTAGAGTAAAATAATTATGTGATAATTATAAAATATTTTTCATGCAAACTTGGGAGGCAAGACTTACGATTTCAGTAAGCTATCGCTGTTAAAAAGTCAGGAAATCTCCAGTAGAGTCAAGCCCCTAGCTGAACTCCGATGTATGCACAAAGTTCACATATTCACGCATGTCCGACATAAAAGCATGGCATGGGTGTTTAATTCTCGTGAAACCATAACGTGACATAAAACAATTAACAAATCATAAATAGTAGTTTAAGCGACCATTACATCAAAATGACAGTTGATACCAATAGTGAAACGTCATTTTCGGAAGGTTTTGATATTTGATGAAGGGTCATCCATCCACGGACCAACCTGCGCAAGTGTAGCTTAACCTACGATTGCACCGAAGGGCTGTATTTATTTAGCCACAAATCTTCATGCCAAGCTAATTTAATCCAAGAATACAGTGGCAGTGGGTGCCTATTGTCAGGTCAGCAACTCGTACGTACGGTGTTACTATATTAGGTAAGTTTTTTCAAGTTTTTATTGCTCAAAAGAAAAATAACGTCAAAGAGTAACTATGACTGTGAGTTTGCTGGTTTCTATTTTCAAAGATAACAATGAATATAGGATAGAATAGAATACTCGAAAATATTAAATTATGATGGTAATTGGGCTAAGATAGCATAAGGGCTATTCGCATATTTTTAGGACGTTTTCATTTTATTCTATGTTTCGATCTGCAAAAAATAAATCTATTTCCCATATTTTTTGACAAATTTCTGGCATAAATTGTACGAGTATTTAGACTTATTACTTTGTTCGTCGTATAAAGAGAAAATTCTAAGAATTCAGCCTGTCGTAGGCAATCGAATATTCAATTCCATAATTGATGAGTAAAGTAAAGCCATTTATTAAAGACCAGACTAAGTAAAATGAAAAAAAGGCATCATTTCAAGCATATTATAAGTCCTTACGGTTAACCACCGTCAACTTCAAACTCCTCCATTAATAAAGTACCATTAAAAAACCTCAATGTATCGGAAAAAGCACTTATTTCGATACCGGCAGCATGATCTAAGTTTGTGATTGTTCTCACAACTTGTTCATTCAGTTTATAATTAAACTTGGGTCAAGTCGTAGTTGACTTCGCTGTAGTTGCCCGGCGCTCGGGAACTTTCTTCGTTTGTTTACTACAACTGCTTTGATTATCCTTTAAGTGCCTCCTAGATTGATAAATATTCAATTAAGTAGTAGAAAACAGTGTATTAGCGGTTGACACTCGAGCTTTTAATCTATACTCGGTACTAATTATTTTGTAATGAAGAGGAAAAGGTGTTTGTATGTTTTTTAAAGATTATCAACCTTCTGCCCTTATCCCAATTTATTTGAGGTCAGAGTTTTTTTCTTCTATACATGTCTTATTGTCTATTTCCCGCCATATCAATAGCGACCACTTTCCTAGCCATATGGTTTATTCACTTTAGTCACACAATCTATCTTTCGCACACACATTCTTATTATTCACAGCTACAAAGAAGTATCCGGAATTTACTTCCAGTTGTATTTTTAGTAATTTATTTATAGTAGCTATCGACGCAAATTTAAGGTGAAAGTATGGTGATCTGTCCTTCATAAAGGATCATATTTTTTGTGTTATAATTTTACTGTCTATTTCTGCATCTTTTTGTTTATTTACAATTATCATATTCAAAGCTTCTCATTCCTTCACATCACATGCTCATACCATGACAATATATTAATCCGTTTACTACCATAATTCTCTGATGGAGAGTAAAACTTATCCTGAGTGGTAGAGTATATTTTTTTACATTGATAAAAAAAATGCACAGTAAAAGTCTAGATGTAAGGGAAACCGCAGACTGCTGCTAGTATTAAATATTGTGCGTAGGCTTGTATTAATTGATCCCTTTTATTTCAAGAGATAGTAAGGTTTTATGATTCGATTGCTACGTTTCATTACTGGGTTTAAGACACTTTTAAAAGAATCTATTTGGAAGCGTAATCTAGAATGCTAATAAGTTGAGAATAAAACTTCCGTCCTTTGTTTATCTCAAATAATTAGCAAGGACCACGAGACAATCTAAAATGTGCTTTACCTTATTCAGAATAGATTTCAAAACAATTGTTTCTGTTTTAAAAACCGTACAGTCATCATCTGCCTAGCCTTTTCCCAACTATGTTGGGGTCGGCTTCCAGTTTAACCGGATGCAGCTGAATACCAGTGTTTTACATGGAGCGACTGCCTGTCTGACCTCCACAACCCAGTAACTGGGTAACATGATACCCCTTGGTTAAACTGGTTGTCAGACTTTCGGGCTTCTGACTACAAGTAACGACTGTCAAAGATCTACAAATGACAGCCGGGACCAACGGCTTAACGTGCTTTCCGAGGCACGGAGGAGTCTTGGTATGTAATAAATGGTCACCCATCCACGGACCGACCTCGTCAAGCGTAGCTTAACCTTCGATCGACCCATGCGGCTGTTATAATTTAGCCACAAGCTCCTCAAAAAAAAAAAAAAAAAAAAAAAAAAAAAAAAAAAAAAAAAAAAAAAAAAAAAAAAAAAAAAAAAAAAAAAAAAAAAACCGTACAGTAAGTACCCATAACTCTGAAAATTAGTAGGAAAAATCTAGAAGCAAATATTTATCAAAGAAATATAGCTGATCTACAATTCAACATTATTTGAATATGTATGCTGTTTCATGTGGAGAATCAAAGCAGTCTCCCTTTTATTAAAAAAAATGTAAAGTACTACGAGAATTCTAACATTGGCGAGCAAGCCTCGGGAACAGGGTAGTGAGATAGATTTTAATTTTAGATTCAGCTTATATGTCGTATGAAATTGAAACGGTGGAAAAAAAGTTTTGTTTTAGGCGATGTTCTTTTGAATTGTTTTATCACAATCGACAAGGCTGAAATTGTATTTATATTTGTATTGCTTGACGCGTGACTTATTGCTTTTTAGTCGGACCTAGGAGAACTGAGGAGATGAGATGGCGCAAGAGTACGAACATATTGTACACTAAAGACTTTCCATGTTCAAAAGAAATATATACAGCCAAACTGGGTCTAATCTTTCTAATTATTTGAATTGATAATTTCGCCACCATTTTATTATCAGATAATAATCAACTAACAAGCTTCTGGCACGTTTCAAGGGATTTTAGTCATTGGTCTAAATAGCTGGAAATCCGCTAGTGACAGTAGCGTGACGTTTGATACTGTTAACAACTTTACTACAGCGACAGCCATGAAATAGTAGCTCTTGCACATAAGGAAACAGCAGAACAAAAGGTGGTAGATATCGTCGAATATGGACCCTTATTAATGCGTAAAGCGAACAAACTAGAGAAATATGTGTAAGAGGAATGTAGCAAGGAAACAGCTGGTTCTGAATAATGTGGTTTAATTCTCACCAACAACCAATTCACACCATCAATCCGTCAGGCAGGAGCACGTTGCTAGTTCGACCTGTCGCGGCCCGATCGTAGAAGGAAGTGTGAGAAAAAAGGGCATTCTAGCAAAGATGGCTGCGCGAGCTTACGCTAGTGATGCCTTTTTAGTAAGTAGTATTTTAGTGTTGGGATTCCAACATGCTCCGGCCCTACGAGAGGAACAAGAGAAACAATAATCAGCTAGTTTTTAGCTACATTAAGCTAGTAAACATAAAAATATCAATAAACATTATCTTCTATAGGTAAGATACAAAGTTTTGTAACAGATCGCACATGGGTATTTCCCTTCGAATTTGTGACCTCTACTGCTCTTACATGACCATCATGGCCAGGAAATATTTTAGTAACTCGGGCCATAGGCCATGACATTATGGGTAGATTATCTTCCTTTAAAATAACAATTGTGCCTATCTTAATATTAGGCAAGACATCTAACCACTTAGGTCTATTTTGTAATGTATTAAGATATTGTTTATACCACATCTTCCAGAAGGATTGTTTAATTTGATTACATAATTGCCAAAACTTGAGTCTATTTTGAGGAACAGTAGTTACGTCATTTTCAGGATACATTGTTAGTGAATTTCCTATTAAAAAGTGACCTGGTGTTAGGTAGCTAAAATCATTTACATCAGATGACATAGGAATCAGAGGTCTGGAGTTCAATATGCATTCTATCTCTATTAATACAGTGTTTATTTGTTCATAGGTTAACAATTGCTTTTGTAATACTCTTCTTAGAAAATATTTAGTACTTTTCACAGCAGACTCCCACAGACCGCCAAAGGTTGGGGAATATGCTGGTATAAAGTGAAAATTAATGCCTCTTTGGGCTGCAAATTGACATACTTGTCTTTGGTGATTTTGTGAAGAGTGTAATTGATAAAGCTCAGTTAATTGGTTCCTTGCGCCTTTGAAGGTACTAGCATTGTCAGAGTAGATTTCTTTAGGCAATCCTCGTCTAGAAATAAATCTTCTAAGGCAAGCGAGGTAAGCATCTGAAGTAAGATCTGATGTGAGTTCGAGGTGAACTGCCTTTGTAGCGAAACACACAAATATACAAATGTACCCTTTTCCTACCACGGAACGTCTCACGCGCGATAGTTTAATATCAATAGGCCCAGCGAAATCTACACCGACTTTTTCAAAAGGGCGACTCATAGCAGTCACTCTGTCAACTGGCAAGGAACCCATCAGCTGTTTGGAGGCCTTTGCCTTCTGTCTGAAACATATTATACATTTATGAATTAACTTTTTGACATACATTAGTCCATTAGTTATCCAATATTTTTGATTTAAATTACACAGTAATAATTTCGGACCTGCATGTAAAAGCTTTTCATGTTCAGATCTTATAATACAATTAGTAACATGTGATTCTTTGGGTAAAATAATCTGATGTTTATGAGCATATGGAATATTAGAGTGGTGTAGCCTGCCACCTACACGCAGGATACCTAAACTATCTATAAAAGGACATAAGCTTTGTAAAGGACCCTTTATACTTTTATTATTTTGTAAACATTTAATTTCGTCTTTAAAATATATTTCTTGTCCATTCTTAATAAGCAACATTAAAGCATTATTCAATTCAGAACTTAAGAGATATTTGTAACTTGTTTTGCCACCCTTTATGTTATTAATAAAACGCATTACATAAGCCAATGTACGTACCATTTTGTGAATGCTAGAAAATTTACGTATTTGATCGAATACATCGCTCGTAACTGAAGACACTTGGCTGGCGGAGAATGCTGACCCGGTTTTTACTTCAGGCAAATTCGCAGGTAAATCTATTTTAAAATTAAATTTATATTCACTGTCATGCAAAAATTCAGGGCCATTCCACCACAGGCTGCAGGCATGAAGCTCACTTGGCGTAACACCCCTACTGATATAGTCAGCAGGGTTATTTTCAGTGTTTACATAAAGCCACTGACAGTTAGGCATATTTTTAGCTATTGCCCTTACCCTATTTGCAACATAAGCGTTAAGTTTCATGGGTTCTGTGTGCAACCATGCAAGAACAATTTGTGAATCAGTAAATAAGTAGACATTGCCTATATTATACTTTAGTTTTAGCGTGCAATAAACCTTTGCTATAAGTATGGAGAGAAGCAGAGCAGCGTTAAGTTCTAAGCGCGGTACTGTTTTGTTTTTATTTTGAAGCGGATTTATGCGCGATTTTGAACACAACAGGTACATTTTAACTTTACCATTTTGATTTGTAATTCGCAGGTATACGCAGCATCCATATGCCGTAGTGCTGGATGCATCTGAGAATCCTATTAATTCAAGTTTACTTAATTCAGTTATATGTATATTTCTATTAATGAATATTGGCTTCATTTCAGCTAGACTGGAAGAAAAGTCATTCCACGCTTTCCTGATATCATCATCAGGGATGGAATCCCATTCAGTCTTGGAAGACCATAGCCGTTGCATTATAGCTTTTGCTTGTACGATAATGGGACTAACAAAGCCCATGGGATCAAACATTTTCCCGATATAGGAGAGGATATCTCTCTTTGTAAAATTATGATTATTGAAAGTTTCTGGACAGGACATTTTAAATTTATCGTCTTTAACTATCAATTGTAAGCCCAAAGTCTTTAAATAATAATCATCACTTTGTAGCTCTAAGTCATCAAAATGCTGTTCCGCTGAAGGAACATCAGACAATATTCTATTATCATTGGATGACCACTTATGTGTATGAAAGTTACCTAACTTCAAAAGCTGGCGAATCTGTGATTTAGCCTCTATGATAGTATCCAAGTTATTATCTGCATAAAGAATGTCATCTACATATGTACAATTTTCTATAATGAATGAAGCTAGCGGGAAATTGTCTTTATTTTTTGCCGCTAGTTCTTTAAGACAACGGGTGGCCAAATAGTTTGAACTCTTCAACCCGTATGTGACAGTGTCAAGCCTAATGCATCGGATTGGCTCATCGGGGCTATCTCTCCACAGTATATTTTGTAAAGAGGTATGCTCCGGTTTTACACGTATATTTCTAAACATTTGTTTTATGTCAGAGGTAAATGTAAAATCACCACAACGAAATAATAACAATATCTCAAACAAATCTCTTTGTACAATTGGTCCATTTAAAAGCAAATCATTAAGTGACACTTTTTTATTAGTTTTCATAGAGCCATCAAAAACTGTACGCAGCTTAGTGGTTTTACTGTCAGGCTTCAGGACTGCATGATGAGGCAAAAAATATATAGCATTTTTGTTTAATTCATAAAGCTCAATATCTACATACTGACCGTGATGTAAATTTAAATATTCATGAATGAACTTTTGGTACTCAGAGAAAAGTTTGGGATCTTTATGTAATTTCTGCTCTAAGTTTAAGAATCTTTTTAATGCAAGATTAAAGGAGTCACCTAATGAATCATTGACTTCACTAATAGGTAGTTTCAATGGTAACGCGACTTCAAAACAATTATCCTTTAACTGAACTGTGTTATTAAAAATGTATTCGCAGAGCTCTTGCTCTGATGATCTTTCATCATAGATTTTTGGAACATCCTCTGTTTTCCAAAACTGTGTTAAGGTTTCATTAATATCCGACTCACATGTATTACATTTTAAACTAACCTTATTGCAGACCTTTGATAAATTAGTGTGTGGTAGGGTACCTCCTACAATATATCCAAACTGAGTGTTGACAAGATGTGGTTGCGGACTGCTGGCCCCTGTAGCAGACTGCTGGCATTCACGCAGCACCGGCAGCTCTGAAGGCAGCAGCACCTGAAAAAATATGTCCGCTCCCATTAGTAAATCAATCTCAGCTGGCACATTAAACTGATCATCGGCCAGTTTAATGCCTTTAGGCAACAAAATGTCTGAGGTATTAAATTTATGTTGAGGCAAGTTACATGTTATTTGGTCAACAACATGACATGTGGCCGCAACCTTATAGGGGTTGGTTAGAGAATGGATTTCTAGAGGTAAGCAATGCTTCAACCTCGTTTTTGAATTAGTGATACCAATTACATTGACATTACTACGAGTAGGTTCCAAATCAAGCAGCTGTAATGCCTTTTGTGTAATAAAAGTCAGCTGGGACCCACTGTCAAGCAGGGCTTTAAGATGGACTTCAGCGCCATCCCGAGCAACAAGTTTCACCTTAGCTGTGGGTAAAAGGACATCATTATTATTGTTATTGCTTGCCGCTAATGATGCAGTTGACGTTGAGCCAGTAGTTTGTGTATCGCACATATTTTTATCTGTGCTACAATGTAGCAGGGTATTGTGTGCCTCCTTGCACTTTGCACACCGGAAATGATATCTGCACTTTCCAGTGTGGGCACATAAACAAAGATTGCACAGGCCTTTTTCAATGGCAAACTTTACTCGTTGATCTACATTCAGTAATTTAAAACTGTTACAAGAATGAAGTTTATGTTTCAACTTACAGTATAAGCATGAAGGCTCCTGAGCAGCTGCGTTGGCCACTAGCCTACCAGCGGCTTGGCCTGACTCTTTAGGCAACTGGCGTAGGTGCCCGTGGGAGATCCCCGGATCAGCATTTTCAAGCGCCAGCGCCCGTTTGTCCATGTAGTCTAAGAAGGCTTCTATAGTCGGCTCTTCATCAGCGTTCCTCTCGAGTTGAAATGCACGGGAGGTGTACACATCTAATTTTCGGTACAGAATACACAAAATTATAGCATCCCAAAGTTTTACATTAGGCTCCAAGTTACTGAGGGCGGCAAGTATTTGTTTTACATTTGACACAAATTCTCTTAAGTTAGATGCCGTTGACTTTGATAGCGGCTTAATATCTAATAACAAATTTATGTGCTCATTTATTAATCTATGCCTATTATTATATCTCTTATCTATTATTTGCAAGGCCTTTACATAACTTTCACCTGTCAAAGGTAAATTTTTAATTAAGTCATAGGGCTCGTTTTTTATGTACGAGCGTAAATAATAAAGTTTCTGAACATTATCAAGGCACTTATTGTTATCAATTAACGAGTTAAACAGGTTGATAAATGGTACAAATTCGGTAAACTTACCACTAAATATTTGGATGTCAATCGGAGGTAAGTTAACTTTAGGCACTGACTTAGGAGCTGAATGACTGTCGCTAGCAATAACACTTTTACGGCGATTGAGTTCCTCATCAATTGCCGTGATGATGAAATAATAATTGTTTTCTACTTGCTCAATGTCCTCCTTGTCCTCTGGATGGAGTGATAAGATTTTTATATTGTGAGATTCATAATTGGTAAACGTATCTATTAACCTTTGACGTTTAGTTACTAAACTTTCTTGGGAAATGCTAACTAGTGATTCGGAACAAGCAGATTGTAGCCTTGTAATCGTACCTTTTAGGTAGCCACGTGCAGCGACTAGATCTTTCAGCTCCATATTTACAATATTATGACACTACGTATAGCTTAAACTAAAATTATTATTAAAAACACTGCTTTGCCGATCACTATTAATGTTTTTCACAAAAACAGCACGTATTTTACGTATTTACGCACAACTCAGACGCACTCGACGACACAACTATGAACTGCGAGCTGCGAGGGCAAGCTGCGCGGAGAGCCGCTTGCGCTGCAACCAAAATGGCGACCGCAGACCGCTGGCTGGCCCCGCCCACTTCGACCGGTACACGCGTCGCTCGCACCGTGTCCCGTGCGGCCTGAAGCCCGATGCGTTGATGCAATGTTTAGGTATTGAGGGATGCTAGATGTAGGTCTGTATTCCGTATTACGTCTGCACTGCCGACGTGATTTTTATGCAATATGCACTAGATTATTTTGTCTTCCTTTATGTCTGCGCTGCACTGCCGCGCCGACGGGAAGACTGGATAGGCACCAAATGCCCTAAGTTTTTCTGTATGTACCTACACTACACTCCCTTCTCTTATAGTCTGCACTGCCGACTGAGAGTAGGTAGCTAGGTATGCTGAACTTATTCACTTGTTTGCTGCGTCTGCCTGCACTGCCGGCCGACGGATTGCACTTCCTCGTGACTCGTATCTCGACTGCACTGCTGACGAGGGGTAGTTACGGGTGTTATAGCGCGCGATGGAGTATTGTAACTTACGGAAAAACGTGCCCGCCTGACGATCGACGGATGATGCTGTAGAAGTGTAGTTCTTGAAGCACGAAGGACCATAGAGAAATATGTGTAAGAGGAATGTAGCAAGGAAACAGCTGGTTCTGAATAATGTGGTTTAATTCTCACCAACAACCAATTCACACCATCAATCCGTCAGGCAGGAGCACGTTGCTAGTTCGACCTGTCGCGGCCCGATCGTAGAAGGAAGTGTGAGAAAAAAGGGCATTCTAGCAAAGATGGCTGCGCGAGCTTACGCTAGTGATGCCTTTTTAGTAAGTAGTATTTTAGTGTTGGGATTCCAACACAAACTGACTTCTACTTACCTACAGCCAGCACTTACTCAGCAGTAGACCTCTGGAGCGGCTCATCCCTTCGTTTCTGGAAAGACAGAATGTCGAGTGAATCAGTTTTTGTTACTTATCGAGTCTCTAGCTATCCATAGCCTTTGTTATGGACACCAAAATTTATTAGTGAGGTAGCTTAAAACATTCCTAATTTATTTATTTATCCCGGTAATATAAAAACCGGTACTTTTATAAAGTAAAATAATAAGTTGATAACTTTAGTACAGAGTCATCACGTGGTCGTATTGGCGAGTGGGAACTATGCCGAGCTCAGTTTAACTTGAGACACCAACGGAGCCACACGTTCACAACAGAACTCTTGGTGTACCTAATTGAGTTACGTTTTGTGATTACTGCAATAAAGATTATAGTTTTACGATATTCTAATCCGATACCTACCACTGAATCCAAACGATGTCGGCCATCGCTGACAAATACATATTTTTGTGCAACAAAAGCAATAAAACCATCGAACGAGTTATCTGCAGTGCAACACATGGAACTGTTATATTGTGGAGTTAGTAGCTTGTCAGACAACAGGCCGATAACCTAGGGAGACCGTCGAACTATAAAGTGGGCTCGTACTTCCCCCAAGGGGGTATGTTGAACTGTTGGGTACGTACTGCCGGAGCCATCCGGTTGCACGTACCTAGGTACTGATGTTGAGAAAAGTGGGAACTAAATATAATTTCAAGGGTATTGAAAATAATGTTCAGATGAAATAATTAAAAGATATTTTCAAAATAATTATTCCCTACTTTATAATTATAACTAGTAGGTATATGCATGCAGTTTCGCCTGAAGAAGGTCGGTATTTTTTCCACGAAAAACAACAACCGTGATATTAAGTTAGTTATTGTTATCCCCTGTGTTAAATTTTATCCGAATCCGATTAGCCAGTAAAGCGAGAAAGCGTTACAAATCCTCCATCTGCAAATTCGTGTTCGCATTAATTTATATAAATATTTGTAAAACATGGATGAAGATAAATAGGTTGACGGTGTTCACTTGTTCAGGTGTAGTTTAGATCTTAGCATATCATAAATATTGCAATTACTTATGCACAAGCTGACTTTTTAAATGTTTAATAAGTAAAGACACTGCTTGATGCATGCTGATGAAACTTACATAATCGCACAATGCTGAACCGAAAAAAACCACCATGTAAGCTCTGCAAGAATTGAACCCCCTAAAATTTCCACAGTTTAACTTTGGGGTGCGCGAGGCGATGCGTTTTGGTATTCTCGTACACACCTATCAACGTATACATCCTTACATCGGATTTTCTCTGTAGGCCTACCAGTCCCCCAAAATTACACCCTATCTCGAAACAGTAAAGTCGATATTACAACAACATATTTAACACTGTTGATCGCCAGGAAATTGTTGAAATATTAATGGGTACGTTATGCTCAATTTCCTGGCTTTCAACGAGTAGCTATCGGTAACTTTGTCCTCTAAAATGTTAATAGGAATACTTGGTCGAATTAGTTGATAGATAATTAGCAGTTTAAATAAGGCGCGTCATTGTTTCAGTTTATCGGGAAGGATATTAATTAGTGGTTTATGTGACCGTAAAACTGCGTTATATGAGGCATCGAATGTGAAGATTTATAAAGAGAAACAAACATAATTAGAATATATAAAGAACTTTGTTAAATAAATGAAGGGAGCTTTGAGATTGGGATATTCTTACATAAAGAGCGATTCATGGATGTTTAAATTGGTTGATGTTTTAGCTTGTAATCAGAATATAAAAGATTTGTTAACCGCTTTCGTCAATCCAACATTAAAATCATAACCGGTATTCGACATCAAACAAAAGCCCAGTCGGATTTCAGGCCGTGGTTTCGTTATTTTAAACATGTTAGTCGGGCAGTAGTACTCTGTAGACTCGAGCGCCCAACATAAGGGCCGCGAGAGATCAACGCTTTTGAAAAATTACATTTATTAAATTCACAAACGTTATTCAACACGGCATCCGTTGATTATTCCAATTTTTCGCATCGAGCGTTCTCGTTAATTGTTTTCCCAGTCCATCCAATTCGCTCTTCAGTTAGCTTTACAATTTCAAAGTGTCATTTGATTCGTGATGGATTTCGGAAGTTTTTTGGCAATTTCACGGTTCACGGGTATCCCCGATGGATTCTGTTTTGTTTCAACATACATCTGAATCGACGGATCAACGCCGATAACGTAGTTTCACACAATTGTCCCAAAAAGTGGATGTAGATAGTAGATTGAAAAAGGTAGTTTTATTTTTTTAGAGGGGAAAATATATTAATTTGCTTATGTAAATGGGTGGCTTAGTTTTGTCAGGTTTCCCTCACACAATAAATACGATTTCGAATGGTGTAGCCATTAAGTTGGATTGACGCCGAAGCCATAAATAAAACAAGTGAAGTAATAATGTGTCTTGCCTAATTGAATAAATCTTGGGCTCCGTTAATCGAAATAATACAACTGTAGTACAATACAAGTACTCTTATGCGTATATTTCTTGAGATGATTCACACAAAAAAATTAATTCTAAAACTACTTATACTTTCGGCGGTAACGTAACCATAGCGAGATCTAATTCGACGCCAACACCATCTATCGAGCGCAGCGACAACTTTGGACATTTACTGAATTAAATTAGATCTCGCCGTGGTTACGCCACATACTTAAACATACCGCCCACCAAGGACATAATGCAGAAAGTCCTTCAAATCTTTTAACAATCCACAGTTAAACTAAAAAAAACTAAAGTAAGTAATTACACTAAACAAACTTAAAAAGTAATACTTACTAATCAAACTCAAAAAATAATATAAAACAAAAATCTTATTCTGCTATAGGCAATATCGACAATTTGGATGTAGGTCTTTTGATCACTGAATTTTTGGTACGAATGGTAACTACTCGCGTAATGTTATCCGGACCAGGGTGTTTGTGCTCCACTTTGCCCAACAACCACTTTCCAGGAGGTAAATCGTCTTCCTTAACTAAAACTACATCACCTAGTGATGGTTCTGGGTTCTGGTATTCCCACTTATTCCTTTGCAGAAACTGATGAAGGTAATCCCGTGACCATCTGCGCCAAAAGTCCTGCATCATTCGCTGGTGAAGTTGCCATCGCCGCAGAGTATGAATGTTTGAAGTTTCATAATTGGAATCTGGTACTACGACGAGTGGTTCCCCCACCAGAAAATGACCAGGAGTCAATACAAAAAGCTCGTTTTCATCCTCTACGTGTGACATTGGCCTTGAATTCAGGCATGCCTCAATTTGAGTTAACACGGTGGCCATCTCCTCATAAGTTAATGTAGAGTTCCCTATGACTCGCTTAAGATGGAACTTCATTGATTTTATGCCTGCTTCCCAAAGTCCTCCAAAATTTGGCACACGAGGTGGAATGAAATTCCATTGAGTCCCGTTGTTCGCGAGATATTCTGCCAGTTCCGGTTTGAAGTTTGATTTTTCTTCATTAAACAGGCACAATAACTCGCGAGCTGCCCCTACAAAATTTGTACCATTATCGCTGTATAACTCAGCACATCTACCTCGTCTGGCAACAAACCTTCTAAAAGCAGCCAAGAAACCTTGAGTGCTTAATTCGCTTACAACCTCGAGATGAACGGCTCTGGTCGACATGCAAACGAACAGTGCCACATAACCCTTATATGACTTATTGCCTCTACCCTTTGACACTCTTATATTGATAGGCCCTGCATAATCTACGCCACTTATGAAAAAGGGCTTATTTGGAGTCACACGTGATGCAGGTGCTTGTCCCATGAGCTGCGACGTGGCTTTGGTTGAGTACCTAATACACGTGACACAGCCTCTATAACATTTTTTAACTAAAGCCTTGACACCAACTATCCAGTACCTTGACCGCAAGTACGTGATCATGAGTTGCGGCCCTCCGTGGATAGTTTTTTGATGCGCTTCTGCAATCAAAAGTCCTGTTAGAAACGATTCCTTCGGAATTAGAATCGGATGTTTCTCATTATATGTAAGAGAGGACATTTCCAATCTGCCGCCAACTCTTATAACACCGTTGGAATCTAAAAATAAATTTAAAGATCTTAGCTTCTTCTTTTTTTTATCTAATTTTCCCTTTCTTTTTAGTTCTTCCAGCTCTTCCGTAAATCCTTCTTCCTGACATCTCATAACACAAACTTTTAAAGCATCCTCACATTCTTGTCTGGACAAGTACTTAGTGTCGTTCCTGTTATCTTTGCCTCTTAACTTCAACCATCGTCGACAGTAGGCAATCACTCGCACCAGCCTGGAGAGAGAGGAAAACCTTTGCCAGAAAGCAACATCAAAGACAGCAGTTTGTACTCTCACTTCTTCTAGATTAGTCACGAGGTGCTTAGGCCTTATAAAAGTAATTAAATCCTGTCTCAAGAAATCCGGACCTTCGAACCAGATGGAAGTGGTTGAAAGTTCGGCAGGAGATATACCTCTCGATGCACAGTCCGCTGGGTTTTTCTTGGTGGGTACGTAAGACCAGTGCTGAGTGTCTAGAGTTAATAAAATTTCTGAGACACGATTCGCCACAAAGGTCTTCCAGCGGCTTGGATGATTATTTAACCAGGCTAGAACTACTTCACTGTCGGTGAAAGTATGCAACTGATCTTTTGGTATTTCCATAACTTCAGCTACTTCCACAATGAGTTTCGCCAACAGTACAGCTCCACAAAGTTCGAGTCTGGGAATCGACACTTGCTTAATAGGTGCGACCTTCGTTTTAGATGTCAATAACGAGACGTGGATATTATCCAGGTCATCCACTACTCTAAGGTATACGACCGCAGCATATGCCACCTTTGAGGCATCCGAAAACCCATATAATTCGCGTTTCTTAATCGTATTACACGTGTGTAACCAACGCGGAATTTTTATCTCAACCAATGCAGCTAAGTTTTGACGGTAAGTCATCCATTCATTTAATAAATTTGTTGGAACTTCTTGATCCCACTCAACTCCAGCTAGCCACAGCTTCTGTATTAATATTTTGGCTAAAATAATACTGGGTGCTAACCATCCGAGTGGGTCGAATAAACGTGAAATGTCAGAAATAATTTTTCTTTTTGTTGCAGGTTCAACGAGCGGCGTGACATCGACGGAGTACTGAAAGAAGTCACCACTTGGATTCCAGGTAAGTCCCAAAATCTTAGTAATGTCATCTACCTTAATACTTAAACCCTCATCCTTGCCAGCTTTCTCATTCCTTATCTTATCTAACAATTCTCGGCAGTTGCTTCTCCATTTCTGCAGTTGAAACCCCCCCTTAGCTAGTACGGCACTTAACTCTGAGTAAATCTTAAAACTACCGTTCGTATCGTCAGCTCCTGTCATCACATCATCCATGTAAAAGTCTTTTAAGATGATTTTTGCGATACCTGGACTATCTTGGCACTCATCATAGGCCAGCTGTTGTAACGACCTTACCGCCAAAAATGGTGCGGATGCAGTACCAAAAGTAACAGTAATTAGTTCATAATCCTGGAGCTCCATTTCAGGACTATCTCTCCAAAGTATTCTTTGAAATAGAGTATCTTCCCTATTTACCAAGACCTGCCTATACATTTTGATGATATCTGCCACCAGAGCAATCTTATGCAACCTCCAGCGCATAATGGTATGGCGGAGTTCCGATTGCAACGCCGGGCCAACCATCAATTCATCGTTAAGTGCCTTGCCTTTGGTCCCCTTGCAGGAAGCATCAAATACGACTCGTACTTTGGTCGTTTCCTTATCCTCCCGGACAACTGCATGATGAGGTAGATAAATTGCTGCTTTATTATTCTTTTCTTTGTTAGTAACCTTTACCATGTGATTTAGTTCTAAATATTCTTGCATGACCTTTGTGTAATCTGTTTTTAACTTTGGGTTTTTTCGTAACCTCATTTCTAAACCATTTAGTCTTTTTCCAGCAATACTCCTGGACTCACCATGCCTGCTGGCCGGGTCAGCTTCACGTAGCGGTAATTTCACAATATACCTGCCTTCCTTATTTCTCATCGTGGAAGCTGTAAATAATTTTTCGCATTTAATTTCATCCTCCGTGAGCATTTTTTTAGTTCCTGACGTTTCAGCCTCCAGTTCCCAGAACTTTTTCAGCATATTGTCAGTATCAAAACATGAATGCATCACACTAATGTGAGAATGTAAGTTGGATGAATTATCTACCTCGCAGACACCTGATATTATCCATCCAAATGCAGTATCCTGCGCCAAGAGAGAACCACCCGTTTTAATGCCTACTTGAATAATTTGACTGTATACCTCAGCACCTAATAAGATATCGATCTTATTAGGTCTGTGATAGTCAGGATCAGCCAACTCATCTACTGTCAGATTAAACCATTCTACCCTGGTTACTTTGGCAACTGGAAGAAGGGACGTAACTGATTTCAAGACATAAGCAACAACCTTAACTTGAAATTGGGGGTCTACTCTCGACCTTAAATTAATATTAACCGTTGACTTTGAAGTCACACTTTTGTCACCACCTACACCTACTATGGTGTTTTTAGCCGCGATCTTTTTTAATCCCAGATACTGAGCCATAGCTTCTGTGATAAAAGATCCTTGCGACCCTTGGTCTAATAATGCCCTAACCGGAAGATAAGTCCCGTCTTTCGACTCAGCTTGCACCACAGCTGTAGTTAATAAAACCGTTTTACAACAGTTTCCTGTCGAAAGACAAGACACAAGTGGCTTATTAGACCCCTCCGCTTGCGCGGAAAACTTTTTACTGCCTGATGCAGCATTTTCTTCCATCGACCTTTTACTAGTCGACGAAGCTCCCTCGTGAACCGTCTCAATTTCTACACTAACAGAACCAGAATCACCACTAGGGTGCAATAATGTATGGTGGCGGCGTTTACACACCTGGCATCGGACTATGTTTTTACAATATTTGGCTGAGTGGTTGCTGTTCAAACACACAAAACATAAATTTTTCTCCATTGCGAAATTCCGTCGTTTATCGTTAGATTCTTTGGCGAACCTTTTGCAAACAGTTATTTTATGGTTTGCAGCACAATAAGCACACGACGCAATGTTTTTCTCCTTTACAATGTGAAAAGATTTTGTACTTCTGTTCTCTTCTCTATTAGACCTTGCATCCAAATGTTCTAGACCCCTATAACGCCCTATCAAGAAATCAGAAAATTGCGCAAACGTTGGAAATTTATCAGATGGATCGGAGGCAACCTTCAATTCCCATGCCTTTCTGGTACATTTATCTAATTTCGCGCTTATTAGGTGTATAATCAAAATATCCCAAGTGTTTACACCTAGATTTCTTATTGAATCTAAACAATCTGATGTTGTATTAATTAACTTCTTAATTTCAGAGGCAGATTCAGAACTCAAACTTTTTTGATTTAGTAGACGATTCAAAATACCGTTAGCCAGAAACCGCTTATTGTTGTACATACTATCCAATTTTTCCCAAGCAGCTTGATAGCTGTCAGCTGTCACTTTAATGTTTCGCAACAACTGTTCAGCTTCACCAGTTAAATGTCCCCTGAGATAGTAGAACCTTTGAGCATCATCCAGAGACTTGTTTTCATGCACAAGCCCTAAAAACAAATCTCTGAACGTCTGCCACTCAGCATAATTTCCGGAAAATGTCGGTATCTTAATTTCTGGCAATTTGAAACGTTTAGCTAAATCATCACATTGACTATTAGAACTTAAGAACTCTGTCTCTGGTGTTTTTAAATCCAATAACATTTCTTTTAAATCAGTTTTAAATTGTACATACAATTCTTCAACATCATCATAGACACTATTTTTATAATAATCAGAACTATGCAAATCACTTCGCTTAACTTGACTAATAATTTTAGTATGAGTGTTTGTAAATAAACTCCATTGTTGCTCTAAGTTATCTAGTCTGGTTTCAATATATGGAACAGTTAAACGCTCTTTAGGAGACTTTTTAAAATTAGTTTTAACTTTCAGAATTTTTGTTCTAATATCCTCCTGTAAATCGTTAAACGCTTCCATTTTGAAATTGTATTACAAAGACTTAACTTAAAAACACTCAAACAAAATCGTCTCACAATATTACAAGCCAAACAGTAAAATAAACAGAAGTCTTTTTTGAAACACAATTATTGAGAAAATTTTACAAGTCTTTTTGCAATTAATTCTGGTAAAAATCGGGCATGGATTCCCCGTCTCAACCAATAATTACTTAAAACTATTACAAGTCCTAACTAACTAAATTTTTAAAACCTAAATCGCACTGTCTTCAAAGTTTCTTGACTTTTTATAAGTTTTTTTAGTCTTTACTTTAAAGTCCAAATTTGCATGTATTTCTTAAATTTTGAATCTTCTAGTAAATAATGACGAAAATGTACTCACAATTTGAACCGCACTCACTCACTGATTTTTGTTGACGTCACACGCCTGCTTCAAAGAGGCGCCCCTGACGCTCAGCTCCGCAACTTGCTTTTCGACTCCCCACTCGTCCGCTCCTCCAGATGTTGCCACCCGGCTCCACAACTGCCTTGACTGCTTTGCAGCCGCCTTGCTGCAGAGGTATTCTGGACAGCGATCCACTGCCAGTAGCGACGATCGGGTGTAGTAATCACTACCACCACCGGTGATTACAAAAAACAAGTCCAGCCAAATCCAGTTCGAAGGACCATGAATAAATCTTGGGCTCCGTTAATCGAAATAATACAACTGTAGTACAATACAAGTACTCTTATGCGTATATTTCTTGAGATGATTCACACAAAAAAATTAATTCTAAAACTACTTATACTTTCGGCGGTAACGTAACCATAGCGAGATCTAATTCGACGCCAACACCATCTATCGAGCGCAGCGACAACTTTGGACATTTACTGAATTAAATTAGATCTCGCCGTGGTTACGCCACATACTTAAACACCTAATTGAATTAAGAAACCCTATGAACATTTAAAGCTAAAAATAGAAATGGCAAAGTTCACTTTTCTTTTTCACATTACGTGCAGAATAAAAAACACGATAATAAACTCTTTTCACACAAAACAGCACCAGCTAATGATAACCGTAACACCACAAAGCAAACATTACATTAAAAACAGTAATGATCGTAAAAGTGTCACAATAAATAATAAAGTTTAATTTAAAATATCGCACATAACGGTGGCGAAATGTCTCAATTTATTTTACGTAAGCGTGACAAAAGCTGTAAATGTGAAATGGTCACTTAAATCACAGCAATTGCCACGCCTATGCTGACCAAAACTGTGTTTTCATGTAAAATTGCGTTAACGTTAAGTTATTCATTCCACAACATAACCAATTACGATAAGAGTTCGCTGATGACTTATTTTCTTTGAGCGTTTTCTTTTTCAAGTGAAAAGCTGTGAAGAGATTTAGTATTCAATTTAGTCGGTGACATGCAAAATAAATTTCATTATCTACACAAATTGAGTCTTTTGTAGTACGATAGACGTGCCATTTACGAAAAAAATATATAAATAAATCGTCAATGTGATCTTCAAGTCTAGTTTTAAGACCTCATCTCTGAAACTAAGCCTTATTTCTCTTGAGATTTAGTTGTAATCGTGTTGTTGAGAACAATACCACAGTCTCCTATCGATAACTGCAGTAGTATCGATTTCACATTTAGTGTGCTATCGATATCACCGTTCAATAGACATAGAATATAATTTATGTTTTAAATAAACGTTTATTTGTTATCTATTGGACCTGATTTGAAAATCGAATACATCGTTAGTTGTGTCAAAATTTGTGTGCCACTTCGTATGTCGAGAAATCTCTCAGGCATCAGGTTTCCTCACGATGCTCCACCGCTTTTTAAACAAGTGATAATTTTACTATACGTACACAAGTCAGAAGTGTGTAGCTTGTATTCGAAGTAAAAACCAATGACTTGGCACTTTTGAAAAAAATAACTGTACTGATCTTGTTGTTCTAAGATCTACAAGTGACACGTCTTAATCGAGTGACAAAGCAACCGGTTGACTATCCTTACTCTGTTGTTTGTTGTTTTTCAGGCGTCCAATACTAACGCCAAATGCGAAAATTCCCTTATTATTACAGAGCAAATTTTGAAAGCTAATACTTTGTTTTTAGAACAAATACCTTCCAGTAATCAAAGGCAAAGCAAAAGTGGCTCATAATGCCACACATCTTCAAGTGAAGCATGGCATTAGTTTGGTAATCAAGCGTCCATCCGAAAGCGATTACCATATCTAATACGTACGTGCCTTCATCATTTCGTTGTGTTTAATTCTACACTAATAAGTTCCGATACTGTAAACCACATCAAAGGTCCGAATTAGCATGAGCGGGCACGTTTGAGGGATAATAAAGCGGTAGTGGTAGTCAGCTAGAGCACCTTAGGGGCTAATTTCGCTTGGCAAGTAATGATTATGAGTCTGGCGCGAGGCCTGCAAAGGACCGCAATATGCAAATGATTTTAGCCTTCAGCGTTCAACTGTCCGAGGCTCCTGTAAAATAATTATATTAAAATTAACTTAAATAATTTTTTCTAAGATATTTTTCATAGCCACAAAGTAGAACTACTTAGGTTGGTAACTTAATTACTTACTATCAAAATATCGCAAACAATTTGCAAACATTCATTAATTATTTCAAAATTCATATACTTAGTCATTTACTGGGGCTGTTTAGTAAATTTTTACGTAGATAATCCTTTAAAACAAGACGTAGATGAATATTATTATGCCTGTCTTAAAATACAAGTAGGCACTCCTCTACTTTGTAAGTAAACCTACTAGAGCATAATTAAGCATTTATATTAAATTGATTACAAAAGGATTGTAATACTATTACTAAGCGCTTCAGACTTGACACCGTCTCAAAAATTCAAGTAAATACCCACTTAAATCTTTAATAATTTCTAAGAATGACTTTGAACAAAAGAATAGATTTATTTTCAACGCTAAAACATTCCTCTTACAAAGATCAACTACAAGGAGAGTGCTCCGTTTAGACGATTAAGCTTTTGTTAATAAACGCTTCAGAGTAACAACAAAAGGGGTGACAAATAACTCGTTTATTTACCCTCTAAAGATAGGATAATCATTCAAGAAGACGCTAATCGGGCAGCCCTGAATTATTGGACACTTTTGTTGGCTTTAATCACGTGATAACGTGGAGATATTACCGACTCTTGCTGATAATTCCAACTGCTATTTACCAACACGACACGATAAAACATAGGTATAGGAAGTGTTAATGATACTAACTATAGGAATTTGAAAATCAGTGAAAGCTTTTATAAGTTTTTTGGTTTCTTATGCACATGCACGAGCAAAAGTGGAAAAATTAGAAAGTGGAAAAGAGTTTTCTTGAAATAAACTTGTGAATTTAAATACACGGCATGAAATAAACACATTCAAAAACTTTGTTTTTAAAACGTTATCCATATTTAATATTATATTCCACCTTATGAGACGCGTCGCAACGTGCAACAAGCAACTATATATTATAGAAGTTTTCAACTTTAAAATGCACCATTTGCTCGAAGCTCTCGTCGACTTTTTAATCTGTTGATCAAACAGGCGGACGGCTGACGACAAATTTATTCTTGTATACAAAGATCTTAATCGCGATGTTTGCTTTTGAGCTTCAGCTCTTTTTAAACTGAAGATATATTTTGCTAAACTACAAGAAAAATTAAAATACAAAACGTTTGAAGTCGAGCTGTGAAAACTTGAGGAGAAAACATGGCGGAATATTTTTGATTTCTTTATATTTTTTTTCTGTTGTGAAGGAAAATTCTTTCAGATTTTAAAATTTTATATAAATCTGTCGTATCGAATTGTATTATAAAATACAATCGGGGCTAATGAAAAATAGTATAATTTTAATAATTCAAGGTGAAAACTTCTAGAATGCACTAGTAGGTACTCGTAGGCACCTAACTCTTGTAATAAATAATTTTGAGGAATTAAGCGATATACCAAGAGAAATTAAAACACTGGCACGTGACAAAAATTGTGTAGAAAACCTCATTCGGTAATGCCTCCCAATGCGATATCGCTGTCTAAAATGACAAAACAAATAAATACAAACAAAAGGTGCCAAATTATGATTGGTTTGAGAATCTTTGTTACACCGCCTGTCAGGTGTGTCTTGTATTTTTTGTTATGGCATCCAGCCAAAGCAATGTCATTTAAAAAATCTTTAAAACCACAAAACACATGCTTTCCAAAAAATTGCTCGGTAAAATTAAATCGCGTACAACAATAGCAACAGATTGTGAAATTTGCAACTGTTACTTGTAAAATGTGAAATTATGGTTAATTATAGACAACAATCATCTCACTGGATCATAAATACACTGCACAGACACATAAATACAATATTTAAACGGGCCATTGATTCTTATTTTTTTTGGAATGAATATTAATTTGATTACTCGATCTAGTTTCAAAATAACTCCACTTTTAAACTGCCAAAGAAGCTTATCGGTTCTCAGAAATAGTCAAATTGTGACGGAAATCATTGCACTGAAATGTCAAAAAGCCAACAATCAAGGTTTTACAACATACCAAAAAACATTATTATTGTTATTTAAGTCGAAAAATATCGATTCTTCCAAAAATTAACCCATAGAATCTTCAGCTGCAACTGGTTGCTAAATTATTATAATAAGCGGTGGGGTCAGCGTGCAAATTGTGGGGCATTAAGCAAATTCGGTCAAATTAGCGCCAGCATGGCCAATAATAACTGCGGAGCTTCCAGTCCTGCCAACAGTTGCACAACTAAAAACATTATTTACATTATTTTGCATCTTAAGCTTGGAATATTTTCTCCGATGTTGTAATCTTCTTTCACTGATTGGCTGTTGTTGTGGACTTTAAAGAAAACTTATGGTTGATAGTAGTAATTGCATTTCATAAAATTTATGTTCATAAATATTTGTTCAGTGCTTTCAATGCTCGAAGAAAATTATTACAGAATTGTGTTTTCGTTAAATTCATGTTATTTGATTTTCAGTTTTTTCTTGTTTGAACTAGAGCAACGTTTTCCGATTGCGAAGCTTTTATGTTGTTAAACTAACTGTTTTATTTAGCTGTTTTATTTCTAATATTTGTTTGAAATAAATGATTTTAACAATCAGTTTACTGTACTTTAATAAATTAATGAGATTGCGAGCAGTTTAAATACTAATCCGTAATATTTTTAATTATTTAGATTATTATCTATAGGATTGGTCCGTAAATCAGTATTGGAGTAAAACTATGTTTAAAACTAAATAGAGCATTAAAATTCAATAATGAAGAGTAATACGTTTTGATATTCATCGTTAAAGTTCATGCATGATCTATTCACTCATGTTTATCTACCTATTAATACTGTATTTTTTTAAATCTTCATCTATTGTTTTTTTTTTTACTTCCAGGTAATCCGATCAAAATCAATTTGAATAGTATTGTTTAATGTTATTATTTAACAGGTGCTACAGATATTATAATAATACTAAAAGAACAAAGGTTGCAACACTTGCAACATAAATAAAATATAATGTCAAGCCGCATATAATTTATGCGGTCTACATTTCGTGGTGAATTTGTATAGGGGCCAGCGCTAAATGAAACGAAACAAATGCTGGCGGTCTCTGGTGTTGCACTGGCGTTGGCAATTCCAACTAATGACGTCTGACGTCTGACGTTTGACGCCAGATGGGACGCACCGGTTGGTGGGAAGAATTTATTGATTTTCACGTTTGGGCAGACAGGTATCATCTGCTTGTCATTAGCTGTCGTCTTCTGACAGTTCTAAGAAACGAAAAAGATGGATGTTTGAGGTCTTGTGATGATTTGGTTAATTGTTCGTTTTAGGGCTTGTCCGTAAATTGTTCATAGTTTCAAAACACGTAACATTCAGTATTGTTTAGCTATATAATGCTTCATGTTTGCAAATTTAAAAATGAACCAATTGTAAATCCGGCTTTGATTGCCGGCGATCACATAAATTTGATCATTTAAAAGTATGTCATGTATTTTCAGTTAATGACTAGTTCAAAGTTAGCTTATGTCAATTTAGTACTCGTGTCACTGGTTTTACAAAGAACAGTATTGTGGAATAATTCTGCTTCGTAATTCAACTGCGGTAGGTGTAGATAAGGCAAGTTCGCTTATCTCGAAAGGGATAAGGAGGTGCTAAACATAGAAACCAGCCAGATGGTACGATGAAATACATAGTGGGGATCGCCTGGCGACATACGATACGGAGATACGAAGCTTAGAATAGCAAAAAAAAACAAATGAAGGTATAGAAAAACTGCTATCCGTTTTAAATGCCAAATGCATGCAAACGTGGAGCAATCAGCATTTCAATACGACTCTAGAGCAAAACCAATTAGTTTCCAATTAAAATCGAGGACTTATCGGTTTTTCCTTGACATCATTCATAATAACACCGCTTTAATTTCACCCAAAACTGACGTATTAACGAGGAAATTTAAAATTACGGGTTGATGGTAGACAGCGTTTTATAAAGGGCTAAATCCTTTAAAATCCTCATGCGGTTCCCAGCAAAGCCTTGTACCTCGCCAGTTTTGTTCGCACAGGCTAACATAATCCGTAGATTACGCAAATTAAAAAAAATGTAAAAAGGACGTATGTATTAATCTTTTATTCGCTTTGTGGACAATTCGTGAAGCGTTTTGTGGTATGTAGTGTTTAATTAGTACCCTATGTAATTGTGTATTCTGAAATGTATTTTTTATAGCACTGCTAACTAGATTACCTACGTGTGTTCACAGCAGAATTATTTATTTAAAGTGTTGTGATGTAGCTCTGGCTTAAAGGATTATGTATGATAATCTAGCGAAAACATATTGCAAACTGAATTATTTTGTAGAACAACTCAACTAGAATTACTAAACTAGTTGACGTAGAATTTAAATCTTGTGATTTTTGAGATTTTAAAATTTCTTTTTCTCATAGATTTTCAACGTAACTATATCAAGACATTTTCTACCTTTAATTTTATTTGAAATTATTTTTTATTTACAAAATATTTTATTCTGCATTAGTAACCGATTCGCACACATAATATTTTATACGTGTATAAGTTACCTCGAATCCAACATGGCCGCATGATAGCTCCCCTACAGACATGCAGGAAGCATTGTTTAGAGCGTACTTAAAAACTAATCCAGCCTAGTGCTATTAAAACAAAGTACACTCTCGACCGTGACAGTCTCTGATTGGTCGTCCACCATCCCTTTACAGACATTGCTTATTGTTCTACAAGTCTAGTTCCCCCCACTCTATGTCTGTTTCCCCCTTTATGTTAAAACTACTTTTGTATTAATAAAACCACGTACATTCTGTTGAGTTTGCTCTGAAAAGGCTTGAGCACAAATGGTTTTAGTAAATATGTTATAGTATATTTTTATAGTATTATTTGTTATATTTCAATACAAATGTCATAGTTGGTTTTGTTCATACTCTAAGCATTTATTTATAGCTAGACAAGGTTTTAATTTCATCATCGTGCATTCCTCTCTTGTAACAGACTGTGAACTGTTTAGATGGGATATTAATTTTAAGTTTATAATTTATGTTTGTTTCGTTTAACAAATAAATGTGCTATTAAATAGGTACTACGCCATGAATTTATAACCTCTTATAAGTGCCAAGTCCTGATCACAACTAATTGTATCTTATGATTTACATCATACCATCCGTGTGTTTGCTAATTTGGTACAATTCCGTTTTAGTTCTTACTTTAAATTGCAACAGAGTAGGAGACATGTACAGACGCCAGCACGTCAAGTTACCCCAATGTGTCAAAATTTCCTAATTGAATATGAACCTTATTCTATTTGACATAAAGATGAAAAACGATCAAAGAAATTTGACACATTGCGGAAACTTGATGTGCTGGCGTCTGTACTTAGTGCATTACAAGCAGATGTGTCTATGTACAAAAAGAACAAAGACCAGTACATATTTTAGTGTTGAACAAAGTGAAGCTTTCTGATTGGTTAAAAATTCAAGAATAGCGGCATTCAACCCCTCCGCGGCAGTATCAAATTGCGGTTATGGAGCCTGAGTATCAATTAACCAAAATGGCCGCCCAGTATGAGCTAAGGGCAAATAAACGCCAACAGATGTCTTAAAAATAAAATTATATGGAGAATTTTAGTTAAATTTTGTTAATTTTATGCCGCATTGAAATATTAAAGTGCCTTCCATTTCAGTTGGCACCTACATAGAGAATTTATGCAATTACGAATTTAAACGAAAATAGAGTATCAACTTATCTTCTGAAATAATGCAGCTCTTTCGAAATATTTTTGCTGAAAGTTTCCCATTCACTTTTTAGATTACTTTCAAATTCAAAGTTAGCATTCTTCGGGCTTTTAAAAATCTTTACAAATATAAAGTTAGTTTGTTAAGCAAGTGATTTTGATTTAAACAACTAAGAAAAATGATTACATATTTAAAATTGCTAATTTTCTAGCTAGCTCTAATACTTGAGAGAGTTTTTGAATTTTGTGATAAGTAAAGTAGCTAAAATTCAAAACTTGCACAATATTATAAAAATACTGTGTGATTTAGCTTAAATCCCAGCCCATACCCAAACAAAATGTTTTCGTGTTATGAATTTTATCCCGATCACTGTCGCGTTCTTAGTATAAACCTGACTTTAAATTGGGACTCAAGGATGAACTAAACTTATAGTTTTCAAATGTGCACTAAAGTCCCCTCCATCCTAGTAGGCCGACTTAAAAAAAGGAGGAGGTTCTCAATTCGACTATGTGTTTTTTTCTTGTATGTTTGTTACGCGATTACTCCGCTAATTATGGATTGATTCTTATGGTTTTTTTTTGTTGTTTGGTAGGTTATACTTCAGAGGTGGTCCCATATAAATTTTATTAAGTTTGGATAAGTACTTTATTTACTTTCAAAAGTATGGTACCTATACATAGACGACTTTGAGTATCTGATGGAATCCTTCAAAATCAAATCGTCTTTCACGTAAATAATTTAAAAAAAATAACAACAATAAAACCGACTTCAAAACCATAAAGTGTAAAAAAATATTTCGTGTGTCTAGGTACAGACGCCAGCACATCAAGTTACCCCAATGTGTCAAATTTACCCAATTGAATGTGAACCTTATTCTGTTTGATATAAAGTTAAAAAACGATCAAAGAAATTTGACACATTGGGGTAACTTGATGTGCTGGCGTCTGTACTTTGAAGTCGGGTGCTTTACGAATATTTCAAACATCCGACTCTTAGCACCCAAATCCAAAGTACCTGGACACACTTTTTAGTTTTGAAGTCAGTTTTATTTTTGTAAAGAAGTTTGATTTTTAAAATTATGTATAGGCAGTTAAAAATCAAGAAATCCGTTTTGCAGTGATAAACTTTCAAGCATTGAAAAAAGTAGGTACTGTGATTGCAAGCATTTATTCTTCATTTATATTCAGTTTTGTGTCGGTGGGGTTTGTGAAATTTCAAGTTTTTATCTAAATACTTAGATAGATACCAACCTCCAGAAATGATCAAATAACATCAAACAACTTGTACCTGCGCGTGTGAACCACACATTTACAATTATTGTGAACCCATTAATCTTCAGTGACATTATCAGTTTATTGAATATTATAAATATTGATAAACGACAACCGAGTGTTGTAAACAATAGGTTTATTGCTTCCCGTTTCAGATCATTTAACTTGCACGTGACTTCGGTAGGGTTGCCAAATGTTTAGTATCTACGAATTCATTTAATGATTCTGATGTATATCGATATAAACAGGGGTGGTGAGCGGGAGATTTTTATTGGAGATTATGATATAATTTATAACTTTAAGTAGGTTTCAATTATCAATAAATATGTGGTTAGAGTTATAATAGTACCAGCCTGTCACTGTCTCACTGTATGGCAAAGGCCATCAGAAAAGGCACGAGCATTGATCACCATGCTTGCTTAAGGCGGATTGGCGATTTTGAACTTATAATTACTGTAAGTCCAGGTTTCCTCACGTTGTTTGCGTTCACCGATGTCAATGTCTAACATAAACTTAGGCGGTTAACACACTGCCACGCATCACGCTGCGTGTTGCGTGTCTCTGAACTGAAATGAACGCGCGTGGATGCATTTTCTGTGTGTTGGACTGTGCGTGTTTTCCATACAAACGGAGATACTTACAAGCAACGGAAGAACACGCATCCACGCGCTACGCTGCATCATGCGGGGCAGTGTGAGAATCGCCTTAGAAAGCACACATTAATGGCAAAAGTCACATTGGTACTTGCCCGGATTCGCACGACAAATTCGTACATGAAGGTAGGCGCCTTAACTTCTGGGCCATCACGAAAAAACAGTAGTTAGGATTGAAGAAAACCATTTTAAAGAATACCTATTAGTTTTTAATACTGCATTTTTTTTATAAGTTCAAGCTATTTGCAAATAAAAGAATTGTATGTGTTCTGGTTAAATGGTTTCAGGATTTAATAATAATAATAATTTATTTCACACTGTAGGTAGTCCATACTGTTAGTAAAAACAATTTAAACTTACAAAAAATTTAAAAAACCCCCACCGCAAAAAAGTAAAACATATAAAAAGTTAAAAATAATACTTTAGCCATGAAATTTTACTTCACGTCGGGGTACCGCTTAAGTAAGGAATGTTCCTAGTACTTGTAGGTATGTAGATACTTATTTAAACGGTACCCCGACGTTACGTAAAATTTCATGGCTAAAGTATTATTTTTTACTTTTTATATGTTTTACTTTTTTGCGGTGGGGGTTTTTTAAATTTTTAATTAAATTTTTATTTTAAATTTTTTAAACGCATTAATTTTGTTTTTAACCCCCGACGCAAAAAGAGGGGTGTTATAAGTTTCACCGCTATGTGTGTGTGTCTGTCTGTCTGTCTGTCTGTCTGTCTGTCTGTCTGTCTGTCTGTCTGTCTGTCTGTGGCACCGTAGCGCCCAAACGGGTGAACCGATTTAGATGCGGTTTTTTTTATTTGAAAGCAGGGTTTCTTGCGATGGTTCTTAGACATAATTCATCAAAATCGGTTAAGCCGTTTCAAGGTTATCAGCTCTTTTGTGTTAGCTACCGTTGCTATTTTAAACGTCTATGGGTATTAACTTTACTTACAAACATATGTGTGTCTTAAAATTTCAAACACCCATGTGTGTAATATTAATTAGTAACATTATGGTGTATTTGGTCTGATGCAGCCAGGATATCTAGCAGACTAATACACTCTTGGGAAAATAACAGCAGATTTGTCGTGTTTGGATTCATTTTAACCAGCATTTGATTCTGCACACAATGCACTGATGGCAACTGGATGAGCTGATGCTGCAGCCAGGCTATCCAGCACATCAGTAGATAGACTCTTGACAAAATAATAGCAGATATGTCGTGTTTGGATTCATTTCAACCAGCATTTCATTCTAAACACAATGCACTGATGGCAATAGGGTGAGCTGATGCTGCAGCCAGGCTATCCAGCACACCAGTAGGTAGACTTGACAAATTAATAGCAGATATGTCGTGTTTCGATTCGTTTTAACCAGCATTTGTCTCTACATACAATGCACTGAAAAATTCTGATAACTGTAAGTTCTATAAAACAAAATTAATGCGTTTAAAAAATTTAAAATAAAAATTAAATTAAAAATTTAAAAAAGCCCCACCGCAAAAAAGTAAAACTTTTAAAAAGTTAAAAATAATACTTTAGCCATGAAATTTTACGTAACGTCGGGGTACCGTTAAAATTATAGTACCTACATACCTACAAGTACAAGGAACATTCCTTTTTAGGTACCCCGACGTGAAGTAAAATTTCATGGCTAAAGTATTATTTTTTTTTTTTTCGTTTTTTTTTTGCGGGTAGGTGTGAAAAAGTACAGACGTTCGTAATTGTTTCAATTTTATTTTAATTACAATTTATTGATATTATTGATTAAGTTTACCAAAGTACTTAGACTATAACTGATATCTGACTTGTACTCACGTTTGTGCACATTTATGTGACGTAAACACACACATAAACATCACCTGCCAGCTCACCAATTGCACAGAACATTTGTCAGCACTTCACACACAATGTCTCAATTTTCTGAAGTCCTTGCTGCACAAAAAACTCTTGAAGAGAACTTCATGAAGAAGATGGATGAACTTGAGGCACAAATCCAGTGTGCGGGGCCTGCCAAGGACACAGTTGCCAAGATAGCCGATGAGTTTCGTACCTTCCGTGAACTCATATTTTCTATGCTTGGTTTACTCAGAAGCCAGATCAGTGAGTGCGCTGCACAACTAGATGGTATGGAGACTAGGCACAGGCGCAAGGTGTTGATAGTCCAGGGTCTTGCTGAAGTGGAGAATGAGGACTGCACAAAAGTCATCCTGGATGTTCTTCAGAACAAGCTAGCCCTCAAGAGTCTCGCTGCATCCTCCATTAAAACTTGTCACCGGCTTGGGGCCTTCAGCAAGGATCATCACAGACCTATTCTCGTTAGGTTTAACAGTGTGGACATCAAGGCTTCTGTTTGGAAGGCGAAGACAGGGTTAAAAGGGTCCAAAATATCCGTCAAGGAGTTCTTGACCAGGAGCAGGCAAGCTACGTTTGGAATGGCGCGTGAGCATTTCAGCATGCGCTCGTGCTGGACTCAAGACGGCGTCATCCACATTAAGGCCTCTGATGGGACTAGGCACAAAATTATATCCGCTGATGAACTGAAGCCCTTGATAGCCAAATACCCTAAGGCACCAGGCGGGAGCTCATCCACCACTGGTAGAAGTGTGGGCGCTGCTGGGATTGCTGGGAGTCTGCAAAATACAGCACGTAGATAATATTTTAATTAACATTTGATGTCGTGATGTCATTGTAAGTCCAAGTTTTTCATTTGTTTTGACAATTTACTTACCACAGAGCAGTTTTCCTATCCTATAGTATAATATTTTTTCTTGTTTTGTGTCCCAACTGTGTATCTATTTTTCGCATATGGTGTTGTATTTGTAGTTATAGTTTTATTTGTTTTTCTTATTATTTTGATGCCGGTACTTGTAAAGTGTTTGTAATTGAACTTGTCAATCTGACGTTATTGTTGACTTGACAAGTTGACATTGTCTGTACGTTCAGAAACGTAGTTACTTAACTTAACGTTTAGTTTCTCACAGTGCAATTGCGTTACTAACCATTTTGAAGTCCTTGGTTTCACTCTTTCTTGGTTTTTTTTTTGTTAGTATCACTTTTACTTTTATGGTTTGTATTTTGTCAAATGTGTTAATTTTAAATTGGTTTTTAATTTTGGGTCATAATGCTGAGTACTGTAATATTGTTTATTTTACTTCTATTATTGTTGGTGTTAGCTGGCGGGTGGTGCAGATACGCAAATTTGTACGTTTTGCGCAGTTTTGTAATTTTATTTAACTATAAAATTTATGTTTATGATATATATATTTATTTATTTAGAGAAACTTAAATACTTATTTTGTTTATGTCTGACGATGAAACATTTTTGTCCGCTAATCAATCTACAGCCTCCTCAAACAATGTAAGCTTTTGTTCTTTCCTTGACACTCTTGGCGACTTCGTGCAGCGAAACTTTAGTGATCAGTCTAGTCAGCTGTTAAATGTGTGTCACATCAACGCTCAAAGTGTTGCCAGTCACTACAGTGAGCTGTATGATGCTTTTAATAACAGCAATGTTCATGCCATTCTGATTTCCGAATCTTGGCTCAAGCCGCACCTGCTGTCCACCACCTATCCTCTGACTGGCTTTGTTCTAATACGGAATGATCGGTCTGGTAAGGGAGGGGGTGGTGTGGCTATATATCTTCGCAGTGATTTCTCTTATAAAATACTTGCTACTTCCTCTTCGCAATATTCTGCCTCTGCTGAATTTATCTTTCTGGAATTGTGCGTGAAGGGAGTCAAAACCATCCTTGGGGTAGTCTACTGCCCTCCCATCGTCGATTACTTCACTGAATTCGAATCAGTCCTTGAATCTTTGGGTTCAGAGTATGCGCACCACATCATAATGGGTGATTTCAACACGAACCTCCTTGCCCAAAACTCCCCCCGATCCCGTAAACTCCTTCATCTCATTGAGTCAGCTAGTTTGCACGTGTTACCGCTCCAACCTACTCATCATAACACTGTTGGCGATGACACCTGGCTTGACCTAATTCTCACCTCGAATCCTTCCCTTGTTTCTGCCCATGGTCAACATGATGCTCCTGGCTTCTCTCATCATGATATGATCTTCCTTTCTTATGTCCTGAAACCTCCTAAACCTAAACCCAAGGTTCTGTACAGGCGTTGTTTTGCTCGGATGGATGTTGGAAAATTGGAGAAGGATGCTTCCGTGGTTGATTGGAAGCCATTGACGGATGCTGTTTCAGTTGACGACAAGGTTGCGATCTTCAATGGTGTTGTTACAAGTCTTTACGACATCCATGCTCCCGTCAAAAAGGTGAAGTTGAAGCGTCCTCCTGCGCCATGGATGACAGAGGGAATACAGATGGCAATGCGACGCAGGGACCGTGCGTTCCGTAAATATAAAAAGGATCGTGCTGATGAGAACTGGAATTTATTTAAGGTTGCGAGAAATCGATGTAACCAGATGATACGCAATGCTAAACGCCGCCACATTCTAGATAATATCTCTTCTTCTTCTTCCGCTGATATTTGGAAGTTTCTTGGAACTCTTGGTATCGGCAAACCGCGACATTTAGACCTTCCAAGTTCAATTGACTTAGACGATCTCAACCGTCATTTCTCCACTGTGTTAACCATGGATCGTCTAACCAAACAAAGAACTCTGTCACTAATTACTGGTCTAACGCGTCCTCAAATTAATCCTTTTTGTTTTGTTCCAGTTGAACCGGGAGAGGTCAAAAAATGTATTCTTTCTATTAAATCTAAAGCGGTAGGATGTGATAACATCACTCGTGAAATGATCATTGCTATTCTGGATCACGTCCTACCTGCGATTACACATATTGTAAACTTTTCTCTATATTCCAGTGTATTCCCCTCCTTGTGGCGCAAAGCCTATGTTCGTCCACTCCCCAAAGTTTCTAATCCCATCCTTCCCGCTCACTTTCGCCCAATTTCTATCCTTCCTTTCCTATCCAAAGTGCTCGAGGCCTGTGTTCACAAACAATTTTCTAATTTTGTACATCGCAATTCTCTCATTAGCCCACTCCAATCTGGTTTCAGGCCCGGGCACAGCACTGTCTCCGCCCTTCTGAAAGTGACTGGCGATATCAGGGCTGGACTGGAAGATACCAAAGTTTCCATACTGGTATTGGTCGATTTTTCAAATGCCTTTAATACCGTCAGTCACGATATCCTGTTAGCCATTCTTTCCCACTTTATGATCTCTCCCGAGGCACTGGAATGGTTCTCCTCTTACCTTCAGGAACGCCAGCAGTCGGTTCGTTTTGGGGATTTTTCATCTCGTTGGTGCGGATTGGACACTGGCGTGCCTCAAGGCGGCATTCTTTCTCCTCTTCTGTTTTCTATTTTTATTAATCTTATTACTTCCGAACTTCAGTGTGCGTATCATCTGTATGCAGACGATCTGCAGTTGTATTGCCAGGGGAGTGTTGATGATTTGTCTGACGCTATTAACAAGTTAAATAGGGACCTTTTAGCCATTGGAGCTTGGTCCGATAGGTTTGGCGTATCAGTTAACCCTACTAAGTGTCAGGCGATCATCATAGGAAGCCCTCGAAGCATGAGTAGAGTGGATATTGCAAACTTGCCGCCAGTCCTGTTCGACAGCACGATTATACCATTCAGCAAAAATGTGAAGAACCTCGGCTTGCATTTCGACTGTACCCTAAACTGGCGGACCCAAGTTGCCAATGTCAGCCGGAAGGTTACTGGAACGCTGCGGGCTCTGTATCGACTTAAGAATGTTTTACCATCCAAGACAAAGACAATGCTTGTGCAGACCTTAATTTTTCCTATCATCGATTATGCTGATGTGTGCTACTACGACCTGAATGCAGATCTCCTCAATAAACTTGACCGTCTTCTAAATAACTGCATTCGATTTGTTTTCAATCTCCGTAAATATGACCATGTCTCTATACATCGATCGCTTCTAAGGTGGTTGCCCATACGTCAACGCAGAGAGCAAAGGGCACTAACCACTTTGTTTTCGTTCCTTAACAGTCCCAATTTTCCTTCTTACTTAGCCCCTCACTTTCAGTACATTTGCGCCAACCACAATAGAAATTTACGATCATCAAATAACCGTCTTCTCCAATGTCCCACTCATCGTACTGACTTCATTCACTGTTCCTTCTTCGTCCAGGCTATTTCTTTGTGGAATGCGCTTCCCCAGGAAATCAGGATGGCTACCAACCGATTGGCTTTTAAATTGAAGGTTCGTGAGCACATTCACAAAAAAACGGCTGTAGTTTCGTCACAGCGCTAATGTTTTCCCTTGGTATGATTATCATGTTCATGTGTTTAAGTTTTTTTTTTTGTATATATTTATTGTATTATATTATACCTATTATATTTTATGATATTTATCATATTTATTATATTTATTGTTTACATATGTTTAAATAAACTATGTTTACTTCTCTTGAAATTTCTTACGGAATTGCACCTACCACTGTTTGTCTCTGCATGACCTAAAGGTTGACTGGTAGAGAATGCCTAAGGCATTAAGTCCGCCTATGTACATTTGTGTGCTTGAAGTATTAAATAAATAAATAAATATTATTTTTAACTTTTTAAAAGTTTTACTTTTTTGCGGTGGGGGTTTTTTAAATTTTATAGAGTTTACAGTTATAAGAATTTTTCAGTGCATTGTATGTAGAGTCGTATGCTGGTTAAAACGAATCCAAACACGACATATCTGCTATTATTTTGTCAAGAGTCTACCTACTGGTGTGCTGGATAGCCTGGCTGCAGCATCAGCTCATCCTGTTGCCATCAGTGCATTGTGTTTAGAATCAAATGCTGGTTGAAATGAATCCAAACACGACATATCTGCTAATATTTTGTCAAGAGTCTACCTACTGGTGTACTGGATAGCCTGGCTGCAGCATCAGCTCATTCTGTTGCCATCAGGGCATTGGGTGCAGAATCAAATGCTGGTTGAAATTAATCCAAACACGACATATCTGCTTTTATTTTGTCAAGAGTCTACCTACTGGTGTGCTGGATAGCCTGGCTGCAGCATCAGCTCATCCAGTTGCCATAAGTGCATTGTATGCAGAATCAAATGCAGGTTAAAATGAATCCAAACACGACATATCTGCTGTTATTTTCCCAAGAGTGTATTAGTCTGCTAGATATCCTGGCTGCATCAGACCAAATACACCATAATGTTGCTTATTAATATTACACACATGGGTCTTTGAAATTTTAAGACACACATATGGTTGTAAGTAAAGTTAATACCCATAGACGTCTAAAATAGCAACGGTAGCTAACACAAAAGAGCTAATAACCTTGAAACGGCTGAACCGATTTTGATGAATTATGTCTAAGAACCATCGCAAGAAACTCGGCTTTCAAATAAAAAAAACCGCATCTAAATCGGTTCACCCGTTTGGGCGCTACGGTGCCACAGACAGACAGACAGACAGACAGACAGACAGACAGACACACACACATAGCGGTGAAACTTATAACACCCCTCTTTTTGCGTCGGGGGTTAAAAACTATTACGGTACGATTTACATTGGTTTAATTAAATCAGTCAAACTTAACAAGTTTAAAAGTTATCTTTTGGTTGATAGCACCAAAATAAACTGCTATAATTATACCCTCAAACCCCTAATTCGAACTACAGAGTACCCACTCTAAAATCTCATTCTAAATCGTTCGGCAGAATCACGCCAAAACGAGATTACGTAAACCCATAACCGCTCATAACATCGTAATGTAACTAAAATTATGGCGGTTCATCGAATATTTTGTTTATTTAGTTTGTGGCTAGTTCAAAACAAGCTTGTTTGAACCGCACACAGGATAGTGAATAAATAATTGTTGGTCCCTTGTTAAATATTAAAATGGGGCTAGATGTTGTTGTACACGGGTTATTTCAATGTTATTAGGGGATGATCATTAGTTGTATTTTATTGGTGGTTAATTGATTGTTAGTTTGTTGGATGACAAGCCATACAAACACGATATTCACCCCCTGGGAGTGTCGTGAGAGAGGCTTAGCATAAAAATAGAGGGTCGTGCTTGGGTGAGGTGACGCCCGGTGACGCTATAAGCAAATTAAATTCGGCTTAGAAATTAGTATGGATGTTTAAGTTAGATAACACGTCAAATCAATTAGTTTATATTTTGACCAATAGATGGCGCTGTGCTGATGACGCGTTGTTCTGTAACTCGGTGTTAAGATTCTCCGTCGTGTAATGACCCTCTAGACACTTTACGTGAATAAAAAAACTTTTCATTGACATACTTCTGAGTATCATTCAACCCCTTCTAATAGTATCTAGATCATCCATCCCGTAAACATTTTGGTCCGTCGAGTCGAATTATATTCGAATTAGCTAGGAGTACTGTAGCGGTGAAGTTTTTGCCATAGTGCACCGCGGCAGTTGTTAGGGAACCGGAACACTGAAAGGGTTGTGGATCGCAACTCATGTGTTGGAAGCTGGAAGAAGTTCTCCAATGAAGGAGACGACATCAGCTGGCTGGCCCTGAGAAGAAGAAGTAGTCAAGCAGATCACCGTGACACCGTCGTCAGCAGCGCATCGTGACGTCAGTGGTGGCGTGCAGCGTGCGTGGACGTGTCCGGCGCAGAACAGGTCAACAGGTCAAATAGTGTGTGTGTGTGAGTGTAACGAAGAAAAACTGTGAGTACATTTTGTGTTATAAAATAGTTCAAGTGCATTGCATATTCCGCACAGTCCATTAACTTAGTCGTTTTATTCATGAATTTGGGACTTGTGAAAATCAGTGCGTATTTTAGGACTTAGAATAATAAGCGAAAAACGGGGGAACGTGGAATCTATGCCCGATTTCGCTCAGAAAGTTTCGCCAAACACTTGTAAAATTTTCAAGATTTTCTGTATTAGAAGACAAGTGCCGCAGATTACACTAAGTTAATTTTCACTTCAAAATGGAAAAATACGGGAATTTGCAAAGAATTTCAAAGACAATTATTGAAAAGTCCCGATCTAATTTTAAGAAGACACCTAAGGATCGTCTCTCTTATCAGTACATTGATGCACGATTAGAGAAGCTAGAACGAGACTGGGAAGCATTCAGTAAGAAACACTACGAAATCTTAGAATTAGATAGTTCAACGGTTGAATCATTGGAATGTAATGTGATTGATCTTTATGAGGCGACAGAGGAAATTTACATTGGTTATAAGTCGGAACTAAAGATCGCATTATGTAATTATCCCGCTCCAATCAGTGACACATCAGTTTGTAAGAACACCCAAGATTCTGTACATAAGTCGTCTGATTCTTCTGTAAGATTACCTAAAATTACTATTCCTTCTTTCTCTGGGAAATACTCTGAATGGACATCTTTTCGCGACTTATTTATTTCCCTGGTACATAGTAACCAATCCTTAGATTCAGTTCAAAAACTACACTATTTAAAAGCTCATCTTACAGGAGAGGCAGAACAATTAATTAAGTTTGTACCGATAGCAGCAGCCAATTATGATCAGTGTTGGTCACAGTTGGAATCTAGATATAACAACAAACGATATTTAGCAAATTGTATTTTGAAAAGGCTATTTAGTCAACGTAAGTCGAATGTCGAATCAGCAACAACATTAAAAGAGTTGTTAGACACGACAACAGAGTGTTTACATGCATTAACAAATTTAGGAATTGATGTGCGCACATGGGATATAATGTTTATTCATATTGCTACTTATAAGTTAGATCCCGATACAAGAAAGCAATGGGAACTACATGTCACGAGTGATAACTCGACCGAGTTGCCAACTTTTATGCAGTTTTCCAAGTTTTTAGAAAGTCGTTTTAGAGCATTAGAGTTCATTGAGCCCAAATCAAAGTCAGTTCAGTCAAATATTTCAGAAAGCCAAGGTCACTTCAATAAACCAAAAGTGTTTCATGTTTCAAGTTCAGCTATGGCATGTGAGTATTGCTCAGATAATCATAAGTTATGCTTCTGTAAAAGGTTTGCAAAACTTGACTTTGATAAAAAGAATGACTTTGTTATGAAAAATCACATGTGTTTCAACTGTTTAGGTAGTAATCATTCGGTAAAACAATGCCAAATAACCACTAATTGCCGTCTTTGTAATCGTCGCCACCACTCACTTCTTCACCCAAACAACAGATCAGCAAGTTCAGCAACTACCGTTGCACAAAATAATAGTAATGATCAGGTCACTAAGGTCAACCCGTGCCCACCAGTGGCGGGATCATCATCAGATGAGAGTTCACCAGTTGTCTCATGTTTTTCGTCGGGTAATAGTAGTCAGGTGTTGTTAGCAACCGCGCTAATCAATGCTGAGTCGAAATTCGGAGGCAAACAGGTCATCAGAGCTTTGATTGATCAAGGCTCACAGGCTTCTTTTATAACAGAGGCCACAGTTCAAACGTTGGGCCTAAAAAAGGTTCAGGCAAATAGTATTATTTCAGGCGTTGGTGGAGATAGTACCATCACCTCAAAATCAATGGTCTCGTTGAAGATTCAATCGAGAATTGATCCATCTTTTGAAATCGTAGTCAGAGCATATGTACTGAAATCCATAACCACTCTTCTTCCAGTTAGGAAAATATGTGACTTGCAAGAGTTGGATTTACATACGATCACATTAGCTGATCCCCAGTACAATAGGCCAAATAACATTCATATTTTACTAGGTGCTGAAATTTACTGTCAGATCATACAACAAGGTCTTTTGAAAGGACCTACCGGTACTCCAGTAGCTCAATGCACCTCGCTGGGCTGGATACTGTCTGGGTTGGTTTCAAATCAACAAACTGAAACTGAAACTAAACTTATAGTTATGAATACTACCGTTAATGAGGACGTAACTCTGAAAAGGTTTTGGGAGTTGGAGTCAGATCATTCTATCATTTCGCCAAAAATATTAACAAAAGAACAACAGAAATGTAAAGAATATTTTAATAGTACAACGCGTAGAGCACCTAATGGGTGTTACGTGGTCCGATTACCTTTTCGAGAAGCTGACTCTGCATGTAAATATGGTAGATTTCGAGAGATAGCTGAAAATAGATTGAAAGTGTTAGAAAGAAAGATCAATAAAAAATCAGAACAAAATAAAGAAATTAAACTAAATTCTATAACAAATATTTTAGGACTTACCTGGAACCGTAGAGACGATAACTTCCAATACTCGGTGAAGCTTATGAAGACCACAGGACCTGAAACAAAAAGGACAGTTATTCCTAATATATCACGGTTGTTTAATCCATTGGGTTTGTTGGCACCAGCACTGATTACAGCTAAAATATTTATTAAAAAGCTCTGGTTAGAAGGTAAAAGCTGGGATCAAGAAATTCCAAACCAATTATTAGATGAATGGCGTACTTACTGTTATGATCTGTCACTACTTACGGAGATCTCAATTCCTAGATGGTTAGGAACTAAGGCGAGTGATACCACAGTAGAGAGACGTAGAGTAGACGACACTGGTAACGTTCACGTTTCACTAGTTGCGGCCAAAACCCGAGTCGCACCCATAAAGCAAATAAGCATACCGCGTCTAGAGTTGTGTGGCGCAGTATCAGTGACTTATTGTAGACGATTTTTAAATTATTAAACTCATACGTATCGTACTAAATACCTATGTAAATGGGAGATCAATGAGGCTAGGAATTGTTGTATTCAGCAATATCAAGGTCAAGAGTTTAAAGCAGGGCTCACAGAAATAAATCAAAAAGGTGGAGTTAAGACAAAAAGAAGTAAAATAAGAACACTTAACCCCTATAAGAGTTGGTAAAAAAGAAAAATAATATATCCCTATCAATCTCATTTCTCATTTCATTTTCTTCATAGATATAAATGGACTAATAAGTCACATTACGATATGATTTCCCTCCCGCGCAGTGGCTTATTGGTAGAGTTCAAGAAAAACACCGAGTTACAGAAAAACACCCAGGCATGCAGTGATAATCTTACCCGAATGGTTACATTAAAATGTATGTATACATATTGTGTTGTATAGTTTTAAGATATATTTTATTGTATTACTAAGTTCTGTTATTAAGTACAGTGCCAAATTCTTCTTCAAATGTATTGTAAAGGCCAATCACTTACCTGTTGTGTATAGACATTTCCCACCAAGACTTATTTTTGTATTCTTATTGTTTATATTTTCATGAAGTCCGTCACGGTGGGCGGTTCTTTAAGGACAAAGGTCCTTGGTGGGCGGTATGTTTAAGTTAGATAACACGTCAAATCAATTAGTTTATATTTTGACCAATAGATGGCGCTGTGCTGATGACGCGTTGTTCTGTAACTCGGTGTTAAGATTCTCCGTCGTGTAATGACCCTCTAGACACTTTACGTGAATAAAAAAACTTTTCATTGACATACTTCTGAGTATCATTCAACCCCTTCTAATAGTATCTAGATCATCCATCCCGTAAACAATGGACATAACCTTTCTTTTGCATTCTCGACCATTAATCTAGCATAATGCAAATAGAACTAGATAATGGCAATTAATATTTATCTTACCACATTTTATCAGAAAAAAGTAAGTTAACCTGACCTACCACTGTTTTTAAGGAACTGAATACCTGAACTTTTGACTGTCACTAAAGAACCTACTTACTTAAAATAAATTTAAATAATTATAATATTAAAATCATATCTCACGAAAGTAAAGCTGCTTAGTTTTAACCGATTTCAAAAAAAGGAGGAGGTTCTCAATTCGACGGTATGTTTTTTGTGTGTTTGTTACGCGATTACTCCGCCATTTATGGACCGATTTTGAAAATTCTTTTTTCTATTTGATAGGGTATACTAACAGATTGGTCGCATTTGTATCAAAACTCATATCTGATGAGGGATCTTCGAGGAATTGAGGGAACTCCTCAAAAAATATAGGCACACACGCACCGACTTTAACATTTTTAGTAACAAATCAAGCATTTTCATTTAGTAAGTATCATTTGGTGAAGAAAGACTGATGAAGAAGACAGGCAACAGAACTCTTCAACGCATAACAGCAAATTATTCGCGATTGCTATAGTCAGTACAGTCTATGCTGAGCTTTTGTATTTCCACAACATAACATTACGCCATTCTAATTTAAAAAGGGCCCGGCAGAGATGTACAGATTAATGTTTAGATAGAACTTCTTTAGAAATTGTTATCCAATTTCAATGATTCTTTCAGGTTCTGAAAGACTTTCTTTTTGCATACAAAGAAACTAAAAAGTACAAAATAAAAACTTTTCTACAAAAAAAAACAACCGACTGCTTAAAAAAAACAAACACGTGAAAAATAACTCCAGTTTCGGAAGTCGGTGGCCAATAATGAACAAAACAAAACCACCAAAGCCACAGACTTTCGAAACTGGAGTTATTTTTCACCTGTTAGTTTTTTTTAAGAAGTCGGTTGTTTTTTTTGTAAAAACGTTTTTATTATATTACTTAAAATAAAATAATGAAAGCCGTACCTTCTATCCCCTGTTAATCAAAAAACGATCTTGTTAAATAATAGAATGTAGATCTTAATTCCAAGAAATTTTAATAAAAAGATTTAAAAACTCCCAAGAGTTGTATAAGAATAATTTACGTTTTAAAATGAGTCTCGTCTACACTGCTACTAATTGTACTTCTAATAAAGTGGTGAACTTTGTTATGAATTACCTAGATTGTTAGACAAGGTTTTGAAAAATCATGAAAATCCCGCCACTAAACAATCGCTAGAAAAACCTTTGGTTTGGTTCCGGAAGTCTATCTACTCGTCTTTAGTTTTGCCTCATGTTTATTTTTATTGCCACTAATTTCCGAAATTAAAGTTATTTCTCACCTTTTGCTTTCAAAACCATATCGCCTATCCATGTTTGTTGAAGAACAGCTCATTAGTTCATTATTCATTTCGTTATTTCTGTACGGCTGGTAGAAATGAAACTTTGAAAAATCGACGGTAGGGTCGATATACCTCCTAACTGCATTCTCTTTCTACTAAAGGTACATAAACACAGAAAACCGGACATTCAAAAAAACAAGGGAAACTGGCCTTAAAACTATGTGTATGTAAACCATTAGTAAAGTCTAAGTACCTATACAAATATTGTAAAAAAAAAATATTGGAAAGAGAAAGTATAGAGTTTCTTGCCTATTCTTATATACGAAACTACCTTTTGGAAAGGGCAACTACAATTATTTTTATATTCAATTTAACTTAAGTTTCACGTTCAAAAGCGCCATTTCTGATGGCCTAATTTAAATAAATGATTTTACTTTGGCTTTAAGTAGATCTAACGGTAGCTGTAACACACTTGTGCTAGCCTATAGTAGTACGGGGGTACATAAAAAAGCTTCACCGAGCGACGTTCACTCCGTTCTTTGGTATGTCTAGCATACCCTGGGCTACCGATTTCTATCAAATGGCTAATTCTTTTACCACGATGACAAATTTAAGCTTTATTATAAGTACCTATGTTTGCATTCAAGACTAAAGAAAAATAACAAGAAGAAATATGGAGTTTCAAATAAAAACTTGTCAAGCTTATGCTGGTGTTGTTGCCACAGTTATAAAGTTATTATAAACAAACATAATTTTTATGTGTACAATTATTACATGTACTTAAACATAAAGTAAGAAAGTACGATAGAAAATAAAATTATTAACTAAAATACAAGGCGATTCGTAAGAAAGACATTCCAAGTCGAAGCTCGTGAAAAGGTTTTTGTAGGCCGTTATTTAATTCGTAGAAAGACTCTGCCTACTTAGACTCAGTAAGGATTGCTAATACCTGTTTAATATTATTATCAACCTGTTTTTAAACGATACATTCCATCAATAAAATAGTTCTACGAAAATGAACAGGCTTACCTTTAAACATGTCTATTATTTTTCCCAAGTCAGTGGTAGGGTGAGCACACCAAATTTCGGCCGTGATCCTCCCCTATTTACATATGCGAATGTGTGCGGTTTTGTTTCTATTTGCGCTAGTAGGGTGTGTACTCGTAATTACGGCATTGGGACAAGTCCCGAGGCGAGGCGGCCGCAGACAAGGGTTTAGGTTTTCTATTTCTAGAAGTGGTTTTACATTTTAAAAAGTTAAAAAGAGAGTATATGCCTAACAGGCAATGATTTTCGGGCTTCTTAAAAATAAATTAGGATTTTTACCTACCGCAATAATGCCGCAGTAATTAATTTGACATGAGCATTTTTTACTTCAAGTGCGCCGTTGGTTTTAAGATTCTAATATGTTAATAATCATCAATTGCCAAGGCGAAATCTAGGTATCCGCTTCCGTCGAAGAGTGAAATTGCTTTGTGTTTTTGTTTCAACGTAACCATTTTCCCTGTACTGTGATTTATTATTAAGGTCATTTTACAAAACACATCAACATTCAGGGCAATGCTCAATATTTTTAATGCTTTTATTTGGATGACGCTTCTAGTAGCTTACACATCGCTGCCCACCCCTGTCTTCTCTAAATGAACTGGGCCCGTGTTCATGGTAATTCTGGACCTCACCTGAATGTCGATGCGCCACTAAAGGGAATAGAGGATATAAATATTGTATTCGAAGGTTTACAATCCGGACCTGCGAGCTGAGCCTCGTTGCTCTAATATTAATTTTTGCCCTCTTTTTAAAGGGAAATAGTGTTAAAATTTCGGCACAAACAGACTAATGAAGTGAACGTGTGTTGAATTTTGGTGGGCTTTTGCAAACTTAACGATAACAATGTTTTGTTGAATTTATTTTATGAACAGTGACTTATAAATTAGTCTTATCCTTAGGACAACATAAAAGAAAACATAACTTAACTTTGTTTAACTAAATTTAACTTAGGCTAGATTCATCTTTTTCTCTCTTAAACAATAAGTAAGAACGGAGGTATAGGGAGTTGTCAATTTACATTATACTTGAGTACAGACTTTAGTTGACATTTTAAACTCTTCGAACAAAGTTATGACGAAGTTCAAGGAAAAAATTAATTAGACATTTTTACTCAGGTCTAATCTGCCACCGTCTTCTCTGTCATTTTCTACAACTGTAAGGCAATATGAGATGTCAATTTTAGATTTTTATTTAAGTTTTATACTTAACGAGGAAATTAGCACCTTTCCCAACCAACGGGTTAGCTAATTATTATGTTTCTCACTAGAGCCAAGTTTAACCAAGTTAAGCTTAAATATTATAATTTATTTGTATAAATTGACCAATTTCGGAGTAACTCCCCATCAATTGCAGTCAAGCACTGGTTTATAATATTAAAAAAAAAAACTTCTGGCGGTGGCCAGAACAGCCACTGGTGAAAATATCTTAAATAAATTACGAGTAGTGTTAGCGTAGAATGTAAGATTTTATATCTTACATTCTACGCTAACAAAATATATAATAAAAATATTACGGACATTTGTCCACACTAAAAACTATTACACGAAGAGGCACACCACAAATGTTTGTGTAATCTTCAGTTGATTGTGACATTAAATTCTAATTTCTACAAAGTGTACATTAAAAATACATTGAGCAAAGTAAATAAACGCAACACTGAAAAATTGTGATGATTAAATTAAGTAAACTGAAGACATTTTATAGATTTAATCCGAAATAAAAATACGTAAGCGGAGAAAATGCCGTAATCGTATTTCTGTCAAATCCCTGTAAATAGAATTTCATCCCCTTGTGTCTTTGTATCGAATATTGGACGATTTATTAAAGCTTTTTCTTACTTAAGTCTACTTAAAAGTCAATTCGGTCCCACAGTAGTCGTTTCAATCAATCAAAGTCCGATTGAAAATTCGATCGCAATAAGAGATGACGAGGGAAGGATTACGTGACTACATTACAGGATACCGTTGAAATATCTTCAGGACTTTTCCTTTGGAGATCCGGCACCTAATTTTATCGCCAGGCTGTCAATTTTTTATTTAAATTATTTTGGATCTCGATGTTATATCCTTGGCTTTTCTGTAGGTCCTACTAATATTATAAACATGAAAGTTTGTGAGGATGTTTGTTACTCTTTCACGTAAAAACTACTGAATGGATTTTAATAAAATTTGGTATGGAGTTAGCTGAGACCCTGAATTAACACAGAGGCTACTTTTTATCCCTGCATTCCCACGGGAACGGGACCTAAGCGGGTGAAAACGCGGGACGTCTGCAAGTACTTAAAAAATTATTCGCTTAGAGCTTTATTTGTTATGATTAATTTTTTGATAGTGCAACATATCGCACGCCGTTACGTCTGTGGTAACAAAACAAGTTTTAACTGGCATTGCATCCTAATCATCCTGCCCTTATCTTAATAGATGTTGTGTTGGCTGGGCAACTCGGCATGTCTTCTTTTTCTCCAACTGCTCTCATCTCCATAGTCACCTCTTTTCTTACCATATCATCACACAACCCATCAATAAACTTGTTGGTCTCCTTGGACCTTTAAAACATTTCACATTCATACTCAATGCTTTTCACACAACATAATCCTAAAAGCTATTTTTTTTAAACTGACATTATATTATACGTCGGTTCCTACTATTCTTATTACTACTATCTTGTATATCGGTGTGTGCTAGCAAATTATTTAATTTAAATGATTATGTTTACTAATTACCAATGCTGTTTAAACTGTTCTTCTCACATATCAGACAGACGTGTTGCTGGGGAGTTTCTTCACTTCTTCTTCTCAGCAAAACCACTAGGAAGTGGCGAAGGGCGAGCGTTTTGGGGGACTGTTTTATGTAATTTTTGACGTTCAAAAAGTGCTAATCCTCAGCCTAACTTGAAAAAATGACTTTTGATTTGATTTGATTTGATTATTGAAACTCTGTAGGTAATACTCTAGGCTCGCTGGTTTACGGTACTTAGATTAGACTGAAACATTGATATCGATTATCGACTGAACTACTGCCCTTCCCCGCAGAATCACAAGTGATAAAGCATAAACATCCCTTTTTAAAGTTAAAGGTGAGCGATTTCACACAGTTGTGGAAACATAAATCTGTGAACACAAATATCGCTGAAAGGATCTAATAAAAGTTTTGTACGTATTAAAATAATGGAAAAGATGAAATCAATATTTTTAAGTGTAATTGCTAAGACAAAAGAATTATGTGCGCGCACAGTTCAAAACACGTGTGTTTCCATTACGCTGTTATTGACGGGTTGTTCCCGAAATGATTCTTGCGAGATTTTTTTTGTAGATTTAAAAAATAACTTTTTACGTAAATGTTGTTTTAATATATTGATCTTGCAGGGAATTTCTTTAAATACCCTGTTATAATATAAAGAAATACCCTGTTTGAACTAAAATCTATCTGTAAAGTTATCTTATGATAATTTTCTATTGTCAATTTCTATCCAAGAAACATGCAATTAAAAAGTTCTAAACGTTAACTTTTTTTATGCTTTATTGTTTGTAAACAAATTTAAATTACATATTTTCATTTAAAAAGATTCATAAAATGTTCTCTGGTAACATCTAGTGGGTCTAAGCTGGTTCCTAAGTGAGGACTCTTCTAACATATTATCTACCCGTAGTACCAACAGCTTTCGGTATCAAACCCTTGATCTAACTGCCTAACGTGAGCCTTCTCAGGTGATGATCGATTCTCTTGGCTATTAGGCAATTGACTGTTAGGGCTTTCAGTATAATAACAACCGTATTCGTATCTCACACGTTATCAACCTTACGAACCAGGACTGGATGTAATATTAATCGTTTTGAAATGGCTTCAGATCAAATGAAACAAAAGCACGCTATTTCCAGTGATGGGTGGACAACTTATAATTTTTCCAATTATTTTCATATGCAAACTTTGACTACTTTTAGATCAGCATGGAACTAAACAAAAGGAATAAAGCCACAAACAAAAGAATTTTCCGAATCGATTCCTATATGTCGGAATTCTGATGGAACGTTCATATAAAAATTAGTAAATTGAGAACCTCTTCCTTTTTTGAACTTACTTAAAACCACAAAGTTACGCCAAAAATCTAGCCACCACACGTCCCGTATAATACAATGGAGACGCACTCAGCGATCCATATCTCGCTCTCAGTGGAAAGCGCGTGCGCCTCGACCGGGCGTGTAGTGCACACGATAGTCATCTACCGCTGATATGCAGTTAATAATGTTACGCGATAAATAATGCAGGTGGAATACCTCTCAACTCCTGCGTCCTTGTTCGCCGCCATTCAATGCAATGCACTTCCTACCGATAAGCCATGTCTCGTATTAGAAATTGATTTCTGATAATTTATTGTATGCCCGGGGTTGTGTTCTTAAGGGTGCAATACGTTTCAATAACATTGGCTGTTCAATGTTTATTAATAGAACGCTATGTGTGTTTGGCTTCTATTTTGTAAAATGAATGGTGAATTATTGATGCCGTTTTCTTTTGTGAATGTGAATAGCTGCTTTGCTAACAAATATTGTTATTTCTACGAATAAAGTTATGTTATGAAATAACGATTCTGTTTTATTTTTCTACGGCATCTTAATAGCAACGTAGAAATTCATGCAAAACTAGATCCTTATTGTTTGTGGTGGGATACTGATCTCTAGAAGAGAGAGATTTAGAGATCTGGGTTTCAAAGTGTCGCCACACACACACACACCACACTCTCTAAACTAGGCACCCAACAACTAGGATCTTTAGACTAGGGCGCCCCCTAGTCAAAGCCCATTTTACTCTTATTTATCCTAGTTTAATAAAAAATATAACAGGTTCGATCAAACAAACACTATTTATTTCCACTAACGTAGTCGTTTATTGTTGTCACAAATATACAATAGAGCTACTTATAGTAACAGCACAGGGAGCGAGACCCCGTGCGTGCGCTAGCGTAGTAAGTAGGTACTGGTTCTCGGAGCAGTCCAACCAGGAAGGTTAAAGCAGTCCGAGAGCGCAGCGAATACTAACTGTGAGCGCGCCGGTGGTCGACTTATATAGCGGCCGCGCGTGGCGGGGCACGTCGTGGGGAGTAGGCTCCGCCTCCTCGATGACGGGAGCCGCGTGCGCCGCATGTTGTCAATGCTTTGTTACAGTCTCCCCCTCTGGATCTGAGGTCGTCCCGACGATGATCCAGGATTGGAGGAGGTAGCCTTGGGTCTGCCACGTTTCTTCGCTTGTCCTTCGTTATCTAGCTCAGGTTGTTGTTTCCGTGGCCGCCCTCTCTTTCTGATGGGCTGTACAGGAGCTGGTAATGTGGGTGATCTCGTGACGTAGGGCACCAAAGCCGAGGAGTGATACACCCCAACCACAACTTCTGGCTTTTGTGGGTCAGCAATTTCGTAAGATGATGGACCATGCCGCTTCTTAATCATGTAAGGTCCATCACGTCGTGGTGCAAATTTGTTGCTCACACCTCGAGTGGCATTGCTCAATGAGTGGGTTGTAGCAAGTACCAATTCACCACGTTTGTAACCAGGATCTTCTCGCCGCTGTTGATCTACGTACTTCTTACGCCGTTCTTCGCTATGTTCCTGTACTTCTCGAGCTCTCTGCAGGGTTGTGGCCAATTGCATTAACTTTGGTGTGATCTCTGGGATAAAATTCTCTGATTGTAAAATCTTCCTGAAGTCATGGGAAGTGTCATCTGGTGTTCTCAGTTCCCTTCCAAAGGTTAAGAATGCCGGCGTGAATCCAGTTGATAGACAGTTCGCGGTATTCATCGCAAACCTAATACTCGGGAGGTGCTCCGGCCATTCTCTGTGCTTGTCCTTGACCAGGATAGCTAACTGGGGTTTCAAATCCCTGTTCTTCCTCTCTACTGGATTCGTCTCTGGGTGGTACACAGGGGTGAAGGCATGCTTGATGTTCAGTGTAAACGCAACTTGTTGCATGACGGCACTGACGAATTGGGGCCCATTGTCACTCGTCATACGGCGAGGTAGGCCGAAACGAAGGAACACTTCGTTAATCAGTGTAATGGCACAATTTTCTGCGGTAGCCTGATGTAGGGCGAAGAGTTCTACCCAACGTGTTGCCACATCTTCCATGATGAGAATCCAATTTTTCCCGTCTGGGGAGGTTGGTAGTGGGCCAAACAAATCAAAGGATATGGCCTCAAATCTTTGATTCATTATAGTCGTTTGGAGTAATCCTGCAGGTTTCCGATTGGATGATTTGTAGCGCTGGCACTCCAGGCAATTCTTTGTGTAACTTTCAATATACTTCCTCATGCCAGTCCAATAATATCTGTCTGAGATCCGGCGGTACGTCTTCTCTGAACCGTAATGTCCGGCTAAGGGATCGTCATGGTAAGTAGACAATATATTGGCCCATTCGTGTTCAGGTACTGCCAATTGTGCCTCCTCAGAGTCGGAATGAGGACAGTGTCGGTAGAGTAGCCCATTATTCAGCAAATAACCCTTGTTGCTCCAATATACCGCTTTCTCGTCGTTATCCAAACTTTCTAGGTCCTTAACAATCTGTTGTAGCCTCCCATCTTTTAACTGCTCGGCTCTTATTTCAGCTGGACTCCGTAGAGGCATATCAATGGTAACTGTACAAATGCCACAGGTTTGTACTGTCTCATCATTACACGGTGGTCTGGAGAGGAAATCAGCCACAACGTTCGTTTTACCAGGAGCATATTTGATGGTAATGTCGAATGCCTGTAGCTGTAGGGCCCATCTTGCCAGCCTTCCAGTAGGCGTTTTCAATGCCATGAGCCACTTCAATGCTTGATGGTCCGTGATTACGGTGACAGGAAGGCCTTCGATATATCCACGAAACTTTGCTACCGCCCAAACCACAGCAAGCGCCTCTCTTTCAGTGGTGGTGTAGTTCCGTTCCGCTGATGTCAAAAGACGACTAGCGAACTCAACAGGACGTTCGTCTTCGCTCTCCCCCTGGACCAAAACTGCTCCTATAGCGTAAGAGCTTGCGTCGCTTTTTATGACATAGGGTTTGGATTCATCAGCTTGTCTCAGAATTGGGGCGGAGGTTAGGCGATACTTTAACTCATTGTAGGCGTCTTGTTGTTCCTTTTTCCACTCCCAAGTAACATTCTTCTTTGTTAAGCGAGTCAGGGGTTCTGCAATCGTCGCAAAGTCTTTTATAAATCTCCTATACCACGAGCACGTTTGCAGGAAACTTACTAAATGTTTCTGGTTGGCGGGCGTGGGAAGCTTTGCAATAGCAGCAGTCTTTTCTGCGTCCACTTGCAAACCTTTTGGCGTGATATAGTGACCCAAGTATTTGATGGTAGGACAGCAAAAATTACACTTCGTTCGATTCACGGTAAGTCCAAATTCTTTAAGATTATGGAACACCTTCTGCAAGTCTTCCAAATGATGTTCAAATGTTTGCGAAAATACGGCCAGGTCATCTAGGTATGCTAACATCTTCACGTCAGGCATACCAACTCTCAAGCGGTCAATGAGTCGCTGAAATGTAGCTGGAGCGTTCCTTAAACCAAATGGCATTCGGGTAAATTTGAATATACCAAAAGGGGTGATGAACGCCGTTTTGTCTTGGTCTTCTTTACGTACGCCAATCTGCCAGTAACCAGCTTTCAAGTCAAGCAGAGACATAAAAGGCGTGGGCTTCGCTTCGTGGAGGAGATCATCAATCCTTGGCATAGGATAGGGGTCGGGTACCGTTATTGCATTGAGTCGTCGGTAGTCTATGCAGACTCGTGTGCTCCCGTTGGTCTTCGGTACTAGCACAACAGGCGCCGCCCATGGTGACGCAGATGGTTGGATGATACCATCCGCTAACATGGCCTTGATCTCCTGGTGCAGAGCTTCCTTTCGGGGTGGTGATAACCGGTACGGCGGGACCGAGATTGGTTTGTCATCTATCGTCTTGATTGCATGTTCAATCAGCTTCGTTGGTTCTCGCTTCATATTAAAGACGTCGTGGTTTTTCTCCAGCAGCTCATCGACTAGCTTTCTCTGGTCCGTTGTGATATGTGCCACCACATCGATCGAGTCTATACGAACGTCCCAGTTATTTGCGTCAAAGAGGCTGGCACTCTGTGGAGATAGCTCGATGTCTTCTCTGTGGACATTGATTTGAGCGTCTCGCAACATGAAATCCATGAAGCTTGGGGAGTACCCATCGAATAGCCGAGGCCTCTTCTTGCTTGGAGGTGTGGAAGTCAGGTCTATCGGGGCCAGTTTATAGTCTGTTGGAGTTGCTGCATCACCTATGGGCATCACCATCATCGGAGGAGGGGTCGATGGAGGCGTCGGTATGGAGGTGACCATGCTAGTCGCGTCCTCACTATCTGTCACGGTCATCGTGCTGACTGGGCTTGGTAACTCAGTCATTTTCTTGACGGAAGTAGTATTAAAAATTGTGAACTCTTCCGAGTAAAGTTCGTACTGCAACTCGGGTTCATCGATAAAGTTCCATGTATACTGAGGCATGTTGATCACCACACCCGCATCTTGCAGGTAATCGACACCTAATAGTGTACGGTTGTCCCTTGCTTCTTTCAGTACAATGAACTCTGTACATACTTTCCGACCGCTCAAGTTCACCACAGCCTTGCACACAAGCACCACCTGCGTTTTCTTTATGCCATCGGCCAATGTCAGATCCACCATTTGCTCTTTGAATTGAGATCCACACTTCAGCAGAGATTGGTAAAGAGTGTACGACGCGACACTCCTTTTTGCGCATGTGTCCATATACGCCGTACCCATGATACCTTCGATTTCCAGAAAAACGACAGGCCGTGAGCGTGTAAGTTCAATAACGTCAAGTGCGCAGAAACTAACGTCTTCTTTTTTTACCTGTGCCGAGTTATGTCTGCACGTAACACAGTTACTTCGGTAAACTCCGGGTGTTCCGCATCCATAGCAGGAGAACTTCGGCTGAGAGGGAGATGGTGCCTGCGTCTGAGTCTCTGTGACATCTTTCCTCGTAGTAGGGAGAGTGCCTTCAGCCCGCTTCTTCTTCCGACATACATCTGCTGTATGCCCCGGGTTTTTGCAGAACGAGCACTTTAGCTTTCCCTTTTTCCCCTGAGCCCTGGTTTCATTGGGTTCGCCGGTCTGCGAACTAGCTGCGTACTCCTGCAAAGTCTCTTCGATTCCTCGTGCCGTCTCCAGAAGCTTCTCAAAAGTAGGCACTGTATCTCGCGGCATACGGTTTCTGATTTCCAAGCGGATTAGCGCGAAGATCAGGTCAATCTGCTGGGCTTCTGTGTGGGCTGGAGGAGGAACCAATGAAAATAATGACCTTTTCCTAGCAATAAATGCCTCCGTCGTGATGTTCGCCTCCTGAACTTCATGGGTAATTTGGTGGTACACCATAAATGCTGGTTTCTTCGGAGCAAACGTATGGCGTAGTTTACTACAAAAATCTTCCCATCGTGTCACACCAGTTTTTACCCCCTGCCACCACACTGCTGCCTCGTCTCGAAGTAATAGTGGGAGACCCTGCAGTGCGTCTGAGTCACTTATCTTCTCCGTTGACTTATAAACGGTAGCTGCGGCTAAGAAGGCTTCCACTGCATCCGTGTTCTTTTTCCCGTCGTACGTGAAGGTGCAGGATGCGAATGTTCCCCGTTTATTGGCCAGAATTGTACCCAGGAGCTGCTGGAACTGGTCGTCTGACATGGGCATCTTGATGTTTCGATGTGGGAGACGTCGCAAGGATTCAATCTTGTTGCCTGGATTCGGCCTCGCGTTGTGCGCCAGATTGTAACAGGTTCGATCAAACAAACACTATTTATTTCCACTAACGTAGTCGTTTATTGTTGTCACAAATATACAATAGAGCTACTTATAGTAACAGCACAGGGAGCGAGACCCCGTGCGTGCGCTAGCGTAGTAAGTAGGTACTGGTTCTCGGAGCAGTCCAACCAGGAAGGTTAAAGCAGTCCGAGAGCGCAGCGAATACTAACTGTGAGCGCGCCGGTGGTCGACTTATATAGCGGCCGCGCGTGGCGGGGCGCGTCGTGGGGAGTAGGCTCCGCCTCCTCGATGACGGGAGCCGCGTGCGCCGCATGTTGTCAATGCTTTGTTACAAAAACAATTATTGAACTAAGGCTTAATTAAGCCTTAGTTCAATAATTGTTTTTTTTTACTTATTTACTTAAAATGTAATTCTGTATAAAGTCGAAAAGAATAGCAATGAAAATCAGTTTCCCTCTATTTTAATCCAATTCCGACATTCCATTTTCAGTGAACAAAATAAAACTGTATTCTACCACAGCCACATCAAAATCATAGTAAGCTATTTACGACGCGCATATTATCATGAATTTTTAAGTGTCCTCGTTTCAAGCGGGCGCATCCCACCATGGAGAGATGAAGCAGTAAATTATTTGTTTATTCCCGCCACCCGTATTTAAAAATGTATAATTTAATATTTGTGGAGTGCCAGACGTAATTTTTTTCTTACTATATGACCCCCATTATAGGTGATTCACGTTTATGCATCATAATAAAAATGCCATAAAATCGCCTTTATTGGCCATCCTCCATGCACGAGTGGTAACACTAAATTAAATTATTCAGGGGTTATTAAATTTTAGTTGGCCCTGCAAGCATATTTTAAAACTGTTACAAAAGCAAATTAAATTCGTATGCGCCAAATGATCTTGTTTGTAGGTACTCACACTTCGTTTATGGACTACCACACTGCATATTTTTATTGCACGAAACTGTTATGTATTTAAAATTATATCTACAGAATATTTATTGGCAAGGTTCAGTCAATCTGGTGTTTTTAAGATTCCAATTAAATCAATGCAAGTGTATAATGATTATGTGAGCAAATCGCTTAAATTGATTGCATGCAATAAATTAATTTTACCATTTAGTGACGTTTGAAGTAAATAGTGAAAAAACAAAGGTAGGGTAACCAAATCTTGCAAAACTTAGTGATAGGTTTACCAACTTCGTTACTTCACGAGAAAATAGGTCGGGTTTTCCAGCTAATCTTACCGGTAGAAATGCAGTCGCTTGTCAAATTAAGGCAAACCGACGTTCCAGACCTGTATGTGTATTTAGTTTAGTGCGCAACCAGGTGGAAAATGGACCTAAGGTAATGCATTGCCATTATCTAAACATTTTTCGACTAAAATTTTCGTGCATAAATCCTACGCGTGCCGGCAGACCAATTTTAATTACTCTAGTTTGATACCGAGCTAAATTTAAGTCACCACCAAAAGTTCAGATTCATGAATTTCAAATTTGGGAAAACTTACATTTCAGACCGACACAAAATAAATATCCCTAGAGACTTATGAGGATAAACATCTACTGTCTTTTTCTGTTACCTATCCCCTACTTAACCTTACAAGTTTTTTATCGTGGAACATCCTTCAAAATTATTCAAGGTGGTTAAATTTGTATGGACTTTTATAATTTTAAGCAAACAACTTAAGATTTTTAAGCAGCATATGATCGTGAGGTAGTTTTTGTAGAACTAATATTATTATTCTCCGCAGGATAAGCCAGAATTGTACACTGGTTTTAGAGGCGAGCCTATTGCTGGGAAGAAATCCGGACATTGGGCTATTACTGATAAACTCCAGACAAACCCTCATGTAACCTATGGTCAGGGTAACAAACAGTTCAACACAATAAAACAGGAGCGTTTTAACCATGAGTCAGTACCTATTCATCAGATCAGGACTTTTACTACCAAATAGCTAATAAATGGCAACCCTAGCTAGTCGGGAGGTTCCGAACACGCTTCATTTAATTCCTATCGATTTTCGTGGTTCGTTACAAATGCAAAAACTTCTATTAGGCATTCCGTCGCGAGCTTTGGTATGTAAATTGAGCTCTTAGATGAAACAATAGATTTCGGTTTACCCCTGCATTGTCCCACGATAAAACTTTACAGAATTAATCATAAATTAGACACTCCACTGGGTTTGTGATTCTGTGGAAGCAGTCTTCCTTCCGTCTTAGAAAGTTCTACTGTAGTTCATTTTTCTCACAATAGATGTCGCTGTATTTAACTTAAAAGCAAAATAAAATTTTTGCTCGGAATAGCTGTTGAAACTTAATATTCGGTAGGCCAGTTCTGAAGAAAGTTTTAATATAAAAAGTGGATCATTTGGCTGCATACTTTCGATTAGGTAAATGTTTTGTTGGTGTGAGTTAGACTGTATTTACTTTAACTTAATTTATTATTATGGGCTAAACACAACTGCCGCATGTTGGAGCAGTCATGGACTAAATCTATCAGAACGTAGCTCTCAGAAAGGCAAAGATAGTGGTATGGGTTGGAAGCCTATATAATCAGTATCTTGCTCAGGACATGTGGCTGACTGGAAGTGACAAAAGTAGACTCAAATCAAATACACAGCCACAATCATACTAACGACCAATTTCCTTCATTAAAAAGTACATAAAAGCAACTTACGACAGCCTTTCACAATCGAAACCAAACTTACACGTCGGTAATACAAAGCTTAAATAAATTAATCAACTCTGGTCCCTCTGTCCCAGATGTTAAAGACCATTATTGTGGTCTAATTAGAAAATTTATGACTGTTATACTTTTATTACGTACTTATAAAGCGCGTGGCATTAGAACAAAGGTAAATGTTTCCTGTGTTTGAGTAACGGGTACAAATATTTCTACTTAGTGGCTTGGTCACCTTTCGGTCAAAATTTTAATCCGTTATGTGGTAACTTTGTACTTCAGCTTCGTGACTTGCTCTTGTAGGACGAAAATAAAACTGGGTGGAATCATCGACACACGAGTTTAGTACAATGACATCATGATTTTAAAACCCCTGGAGGACGCTGTGAAAATTGACGGCGAAGTTTTCCATAGAACATAGAAATCATTATTTTAAGATTAAAGTAAATAAAAATCGTAAACATTACGAAAAACTGCCGGACGGGGGTGTCCATAAGCACGTCATGCTTCTGGACCCTAAAGCATTTGTTACAATAATAAAAAAAAACGGTTTCCATTAAAATTTTTATAAGAAGTTCAAAACTTTTACCTTAAAAAATCTCTGTACCTACCTAACTGACTGACATCAGTCAGTCTCATTATAACATGAGTATTGAGAAATTCAGTTTCACTTCAGACCAGTTGAATTAAATTTTGACACCAGATAACAGCGCTGCGATATTTATATTTTTGAATATCGCAGCTAGGGAATGCAATCTCGTATGAGATTTCCGCCTAGCGAGATCTCGCGAGACTCAAAACCCAGTCTCGCGAGATCTCGCAAATTACGGGATCTCGCGAGATTGGGAGAATCACAATTAAAACATATGCAAATGCTTGTTTTAGGAACTAGTGATTGACATGATATGTAATTAAATAGAAACTGCGTTGCTTAGTTATAAAAATAATGTAAGTTTTATTTTAAAAATCAACAGAGTACTTATTATTTTGTCTCTAACTCTAATAACATTTGTTTATGTCTATAATTATTATACCTACTGTAGCTAATCAGTTCAAATTCTTACAATATTGGTAACATAACAATAATTATCTATATTTAGTCTTTTGTAAATTATTACTTTAGTTTCAATAATTAAGAGTAATAGGAACATTACTTATGGTAAATAAATGCAACAAAACAAATACTTAACTTCACAAGTTCTTAAATAAATGTTGTGAGATCGTATTAATCAAATAAAAGAAGTTTAAAGTAGAAGTCAGATGAAGTTATCAAGGTACGGAAAGGCAAGTTAGTTTGTCTGAAAATGGCTTCTCAAAAATCACATCATGTCGAGAGTATCATCTGACAGACGACTTCTGATTTTGCATTCAAAATCAGAAGTCGTCTGTCAGATGCGCCAGGCGCGGCCGCACGGCCGGCCAGGATGCAGTTCGCGCGCAGCCGCGCTATGAAATACACATCGTCACGCAGCATTTGTCGATCTCGTTATCTCGCGAGATCTCGTACGAAATTTGACGAGATCCAATCTCGTAAAATATGGCCGGGATCTCGCGAGATCGGGATCTCGGCGAGACGAGATTGCATTCCCTAATCGCAGCTAATGCTGAGATAGGCGCCTTTTTGGTCTTGCGTAGGTCTTTTTTATTATTATTTTTTGTATTTTTGTCTTTAGTTTTTTAAACTTTTCTTTTTTTTATCTGTATTGCTATTCTTTTTTTTATCTGTATTGCTATTCTTTTGTTTTATGTTCTACAGTGCGACCAAATAAAATATTTTCTTTCTTTCTTTCAGATTTTCTAAAACTATTTCTCGTGGTCAATTTGTAAATCTGCGCCGAACGATATAACTTCCACAAACAGTAAGGAAACCATCAATACTAATACAGTTCAGCAAATAGAATATACAGATACGTATTGAGCGATAATATATAATGTTAATATCACTACTACATTTCGATAGAAAACTGGACCACACGCGATCAAAGCGACATAAGCCATAAAAGATCTTTTTTTGGAAATAGCTCCGTTCGATTTCACTGTTTGAAACTGTAGCAATAATAAACATATCAGCAGTCAACAATTTACAGCGTTCAACATTTCACAGGAATTTTAAATTTAGTCCCGAAATGCTTAGTTTATTTTCAGAAGGTTTCTTTTAGGAAAAATATTGCCTTACATAAGTTTGAGGTTTTCAAATAATTGATTTCCTTAACTGACTTTTGATTACATTTCATACGGTCATTGAATTTCTATAAAATCAGGAAATTGAAAGTATATTTCTGTATAATGTAAATATGTGGCAAATTTGCTATAACACAAAATTTTGTTTACACAAATTAAGTTATGTATGTTTCATTTCTTTTATGTAAGGCTGGATTCAAAAAGAAGGCAAAATGTACATGATTGTCATCTAAATAAAATAAATAAATAAATAAATATTCCTCAACTTTTCACACAACGCCATCTAGTCCCAAGCTAAGCTAAGAAATTGTGTTATGGGTACTAAACAGCTGATAAACATACTTATATATTTCTAAATAAATACATATCATAGATAAATTACATCCAGACACAGAACAAATGATCGTGCTCACTACACAAACGTTTGACCTGGGTGGGAATCGAACCCACAACCTACGGCACAGCAGTCAGGGTCACTAACTACTAGACCAACAGGCCAGTCAATCAAATAATTTGTTTGTACCGTGTCTTTGAATAATTATACCTACCTGAAAATAATACTGTTCCACTACCGAATCACTCTCGTCTCATACAGAGAAGGCACTAGTATAGCGTACCACGGATAGGTGGCAATTTCAGACTAAATTCTTATTTATTTAAGTCCAGGCTTCCTCTCAATGTTTTCCTTCACGGGTGTAGTTTCTGTCTGAATAACTTAGGAAGTCTATATCAATTTTGTGGCCCTAGTGAAAAGTGGTATAAGTCCAATTTTGTCGAAAATGAGTTAAGTGTACCAAAGTGATCAGAAAAAAATGCTCTATCGTTTGGTGAAGACAGATCTAAGCTATCTCTAAAAATAAGATAGTTACTAGGTGTAAAAGGGTCCAACTGACACCAAAAAAAACTGTAAAAGTCGGTTTTCTGATCACTTTGGTACACTTAACTCATTTTAGACAAAATTGGACTTATACCCCTTTTCATTAGGGCCACAGAATTGATAACGTAATTATCACTTTGAAAGATTATGCTTTTGTAAACCACAAATCGCGCGCTCATAATATACCTAGCGCGTGTATAATATGTGAAACGTTAATCATCAGACCACATCTGAACCAGCCAAGTGTGTGGCCAGCAAAACCAGAGTAGGCTTAAGCCTCGTCCCCACTAGCAACATTTGTCGAGCGACATGTGTCCCTAGAGACATCGGGCGCCGTCGCCCTACATCGCCCCACGTCGCCCGATGTCTTGTCTCCGTCCACATCAGTTCAGTCGAACCTCTACTCTTCATCGACTGTGCGACAAGAAAAAGTTTCAACAATGTCGTGGCGATGTCGTCCGACGTCGCCCGACATCGCCCGATGTCACAGGGGACTCATGTTGCTCGACAAATGTTCCTAGTGGAGACGAGGCTTTAGTGGTGTGTGGCGGAGTGCCAATCAAAATCAAAATCAAAAGTCATTTATTCAAATAAGGCTGAGGATCATCACTTTTTGAAAGTCAAAAATTACATAAGACAGAAGAAGTTGCAGAACAAACTCCCCAGCAACACGTCTGTCTGAAATGTTAGAAGAACAGTATAAACAGAATTGGTTATTAATAAACATAATCCTACCAAAACATTTCATGTAAAATTTTGCTAAGACGACCACATAAGGTTTGCCCTGTGAAAAAGATATCAGATCTCATGTAGAGCCAAGCTTCTGAATCTACACGGCCTAACCTACCGACCCTAACTTCCCAAATTCTACATATCAGTAAAATAAGATCATTTAAATGAAATAATTTGCTACATGTTAACTAGCACACACCGTTATACAAGATAGTAGTAATAAGTCATAAGTCTAGAGTTCGGAAACGAAGGCACCTGTGGCTTTTTGGATTCATGTGTGTGTTGTGTACTGAACTTGCTTTAAAAAGATGGTGAAGGAAAACATCATGAGGAAACCAGCATGACTTAGAGTTATTTATAAAGGACACGTGAAGTCAAGTTAGAGGCCCATGAACTGCATAAATGCTTACACCAGGTTTGTCACTAACCTCACAAAGAAAAGAAGACCAGGATATTACGACCGAGTTTAAAAATATTTTTATTTACCGAATTCATTGTACAGACGCCAGCACATCAAGTTACCTTAATGTGTGAAATTTCTTTGATAGTTTTTAAACTTTATGGCTAACGAAATAAGGTTCATGTTCGTTTGGGAAAAATTGACAGTTTGAGGTAGCTTGATGTGCTGGCCTCTGTACCAACATCATATTGTTTTTGGTATTTTTCAAAACACGCTACACTTACACTAGATAGTGTCGAAATGTAGCTTTGAACTATAAAATAAAAAAATCTAAAGTTGGTTCTGTGGTCCATTTATTTTTAGAGTACAAGGATAAACATCTGATAATCTTGAAAACATTAATTCTCTGAAACAGGGTATTAATATCAATAAGTTTATAATCTCCGATCAAATTCTCCCGATACTCACCCACGATTTTTCTTAAAATAAAAAATATTGCTTTCGTCGATTTTCTCCGTCCAATTTTCTTAAGTTCAGCTTAAGTTTTCGCGAATAACATTTCCACTATCATAAGCTTGAAATCTTCCTTTGTTTGGACCCTACGTTTATTAGTCTCAAGGCCGACTCAAAGTCTAGAGAAACATAATTGAAACAAATTAACAACAGTTTGACTTAACTTAATGTAAGTGAACCTTATCTAAATATCCTTTACCGTGGTGTAATAGTTTTGACCTAGGTTTCATGGGCTGTGGCAGGAAAACAAGCATTAAGGCCTTCTTTATAGCTATTTTTATTTCAAAGCTTAGGCTTTAGGCTCACGAAGATATTTAGGAGGTAAGGATAGGTTTGTGTATACTTTTAATGGATAAAAAGAACAAGATAATGCATTACAGAGTTCATCTCTGATAAGCGGAGATACGAGGTTTCGACTTGCCAACTCAAAAAGCTACTGTAATTTGTTGTTAATTCGTTTATTAATGTGATACAATGATTTTTATTTTACATTGTCTTTAATTCATGTATGTTCAATTTTGTTTGTTTTTTCTTGATTTTGCACGCCATTACTTGGCAAACATAGTAAGCATTTTTACTGTTACAAACCTATGTTGACAAAATAAGTGATTTGATTTGATTTTTACATTTATTTCAAACACACCAAGGATTGACTTGCAAAAAATCTTTATGACACAAAAAACTCCACCAATTTTTTTTAAATTTAGCTTACTGTGTGTAACTTGGAAGATAGAATAAGATCCCTAAACATGTGTGAGTACAGACGCCAGCACATCAAGTTACCCCAATGTGTCAAATTTTCCCAATTGAATATGGACCTTAATTTGTTTGACATAAAGTTGAAAAACGATCGAAGAAATTTGACACATTGGGGTAACTTGATGTGCTGGCGTCTGTACATGCATAGAAAGTGATAGGACAATTATTTTAAATGTTATTGACTTCCTTATTTACTTAAAAGAGTTTTATAAGTTCCAGAATTTTCTTATAGGTGGTAATGTAAGTTAACTTCCAACAAAAAGTGTAATTCTTGCTGAGCCACGCAATGCCCTCAGCAATGCGTGGCTCAGCAAGAATTACACTTTTATATTTCTCTTCGTTTGTCGTATTGATTTTAATACTGGTTATTTTAATGCAATTATAATAATGATATTATTATCTGTTTATTTTTTATCTCCAACCAGTAATATCGTAGTAAGTTACTTAAGAAGAAGAACCATAAAAAATGCCTTATTGATGAAGACATCTTTCCACCCCTCCACTTTAAGTACGTGCCTCTAATAGTAATCGATGCCATTTCCTAAAAAATCTACTTTCATATTATGTTAAAAATGGAGTGTGGCGTGAATAAAAAAAATATTCCAATCTGCTAAACCCACATAATCTTGTTGCTTCTTTTTCGCTTCTTAGCGTTTGGAATCTAAATACGATTGTTGTGAGTACTTTGTGCAAGCTTACTATGAACTTGGACCTCGTTATATTTGGCACAAATATAGTCATAAGTTGTCTTTTAATTGACAAACTAATAGACTATTGTTTTTCTTTTAGTGACTAATGTCATAATCAGAAAAAGTCTGAAGCATAAAGTCTTGTCTCGAAATCTTGTCATCTTTTTTTCTTTTATTTTGACCGTCTTTGTCTTGTTTTGTTGAGTGGGATAGATAAGGAGTTAGTATTTACGTACCTTTAATTATTTTTTAATTTACAAAAGTAACTTTACTGCTGACAAGCGGTTTATGGTTTTATTTATAGGGCCGCAACCAACATTTTGGATTCGGAGCAATACACAGCGGCTAGTCATTTTACGAAACGTATAGGTAGCCAAAATGTATTCAAGCTGAACGAACTTCCGCCGTATTGCATTGCTTGACTCAAGCGTGGCTGGTCACCTATTAAACTTAGCTCATTTGGTCAGGGTGTCAAAATCTAGTAACTATGACTGTAATTGCTGATTGGTGCTACTACCGATATACTATTCAAAGCTACCACACATTATTTGTTTTGTTTATTTTGTTGCCTTTGTTTTGTATTTTTTTTTTTAATTTTCGTTTTCTCATATCTTTTCAAAACGTAAAAGTCGATCATCATTTACTAGAAATGGAATCAATAGTCTGAATGTTTATAATGATGTCTCGTATTCCTGATAATGCAAATCAAAATAGTACATAGATCTCAAACTTGAAACACAAAGAATGACTGAAGACAGAATAAAGAGACTGCTCCACTAAGGAATGGGAAGTTTGTTAAATCTGTGTGTTTGAGTCAGTAAAGCAGTGTAAGTTGTTAGTTATAGAAGTGAGCGATCTAGCTCGGCGGTAGTAGTTTGACTTGACTTGTTGATATGGAAGTAACTTATTCTTAGTCTTTGAGTAAAGCTGGTGAAAATATTTCCAAGTTTATGAGGTCGATATTTAAAAGAAGTATGTTTGCAATGAGCTACATTTTGTTGCCAGAATAGAAATAACGACTGAGTATCACCTTATAAAATACCTGTTTATAACTAATAATGCAAAGTACATAATAATAGCAAAAAAAAACACAACATTGATAAATTTTCACGACGTTTAAAAGAATCTCGGAGGAAACTTAACTTCATAAACTGTATAGGACATAAAGTTTATGAAGTTAAGTTTCCTCTGTACTTTAACTTATTGTTTGTAGGTTTTGATGGTGAAGGGACAAATGTCAGCACATCAAGCTACCCCAATGTGTAAAATTTCTTTGATAGTTTTTCAACTTTATTACAAAAGAATAAGGTGTATGTTCAATTGGGAAAATTTTACAGTTTGGGATAGCTTGATATGCTGGCGTCTGTACAACAAGAGTATTCGTATTAAATATTATTCTAAGTAGACCTCAGAGAGTCGTTCATAGAACAGTAATATAATATTATATGAATGACGACTATACTATGCAATAGATGAATAAAAATCCTATGATATACCAGCTACAAGAGAACACTGCAGTACACGTGCAAACAAAGTTTGTTGCTTGAACCCATGGCGCTCTAAACTTCGTAGATTTATTATGCACCGCAACTTCGTTAAATGTTTACTTGAACAATACTTTACCCGAGAACATTTATTATTTATCCAGTTTTAACCAACTTTTCCGAGTTCTTTTTTCAAAGAAGTCTTAACAATATATTATATCAATTTTTCTTAACTAAGTTGGGGTCTTCGTTCAGTCTCACCTAATGCATCTGAATACTCTCTCTGTCTTTAACTGGCCTGTTGGTCTAGTTGTTAGTGACCCTGACCGCTATACCGGAGGTCGTGGATTCGATTCCCACCCAGGACAAATGTTTGTGTGATGAGCACGATCATTTGTTCTGTGTCTGGGTGTTATTTATCTATAACATGTATGTATTTAGAAATATATAAGTATGTTTATCAGCTGTTTAGTACCCATGACACAAGCTCTGCTTAGCTTGGGACTAGATGGCGTTGTGTGAAAGTTGTGGAATATTTATTTATTTTTTACTTATTTACTAGTATTATAAATGGAGTGACGGCCTTTCTGAATACCGTGAGCCAGTAAATAAAAAACTCCACTAAACTCGGTAAGACTGGTTGTCAGTTTCTGAATAACCGTAACATCTTTCAAAGATCTATAATTAACAGCCAATATTAACCACGTAATATGGTTCTAAGATACGAAGTGGTGTCGATATGTAATGGACGGTCACCCATCCACTGATACACCTCGGCAAGCAATGCATAACCTGAATGCGTCGATTCAAGCATTATTATGAAACATAACTCTAAAATGATTTCACAACTATTTTGTTATATATCACATGAGTCTGAGTGACGCACTGGACAGCTACGATACTTGGCACACCTATAAATCCTGCTTGTCTACAGACTACTACACAGACTTGAGTTTTATCACTGTGAGCAGTCGAGAAACCGTGGTATCGCTGCCAGGCGACAGGAAATAAGGGCCAATGGCCCCACCCCCGGCCAGGGCGAGATTAATTCACTGAATAAATAAAAGTCAGCGGATTAGGCCAAAGTCGTTTCCTCCCTCTTAAGCTGACCTCGCGTGCTATTGTGGAAAAATGCCCACCACATAAATAAAATTCGGACGACACCAAATCAAAGTGAAACACACGGATTTGTTGTTTCGGCGAATAATTACGAACGATAAATTACCCTTGGAAAATATTGTGTAGAACTGTCGCAAAATAACGAGGGGAAATGTTTTTCTATGTCTTAAACTATGGTCGGATTATATTATGTATTATCATCATTATTATTATATTATGTCTAGGAAAACCTAAGTAGATAATGAAGATTTTTTTTGTCATAAATGTGCTGCAGGCTCTAAACCTCAACGAACAAATCACGGACAATGTTTGCAAAGAACAAATGTTAAATGTTTAATGTGGCGAGGTTAAACAAAGATACGCGTATGATGGTACCCAGTCACCGGGGAATGAAAAGATGAATCACGAAAATTTGAAAAACCTTTTTAAAAAATTCCCACGTAGCCAGACGTTGGGAGTCATAAAAATTTCAGCTTACAGCTTTCGCACTTACAATATGAAATAGTGGTTTGTTTTCAACGGAAAAGAATTTCACATTATTAACCAAATGCATTTTTACTTATTAACCAAATGGATATTTTGGGTGGATTCGCCAAGTGGGTTGAAAATTGTCATCTCATATTTGGGCATAAATATTATACTGCGTTGGTAATAACGCATTTCAGGGAGAGTGGTACTTTAATTTAAGTGAGTACCAAAATAAAGTCTCCCCTTCAACGTGGAACATTTTTCCTGAAACAGATAAAAAAGGCTGAATTGGGTAATGAACTAAAAGCTTATCTCGATTCAATCTCCACATTCCTTACGTATCTAGCCTAAGTAGGGATAGTCCTTATTCCCAAGGACTTCAATCGTGGCTCTCTAAATTACCTTTCGATTACAAAGTATCAATGTGATCTTCAATCTGTCTACATGATTAGATAAGCGTGACTATAATCCTGGGTCGTTGGTATTTCAGTACAGCAGTGACGTATATACTACTCGGTGAGTTTAGAATCGTACCGCGCTCGGCAAGGCTGGCCCGTACACGGCTTCGATGTTACATTACCGCAAATTGCATTAAGGCTTGTGTGGATATTCCATAGTATATCGAAAATGTGGACAAAGTTCCATTGTTGTATGTTTTCAAGGAAAGAATTTCGGGTAAGCATATTCAAATACTCACAAAGGATTTTGTGGCTGATCCAGGAATAGGAGACTAACTTACTGTTCTAGTATTAAAAAAATGTCTAGAGGAATCTCAAAAAAGTACCGTTGCTGTTCGTGCAGTCTTTCAATTCACGTGCATGTTATTTATCGTCTGTGAACCTACTTCGACGGATAGTGCAAAGAGATTTATTTAAAGATACTGTAACTTAAATAAAATTCAATATGGAAAGATCTGAACATAAAGGCATTGAAATTTACCTTTATACACACTACGGCAAGAAATGAGGCAAAAAAACAGTACATATTTAAACTTAAGAAATCGTAGAATATCGTATGAAACAGTATACGGAAGTTTGCTTCGAGAAAAGAAGAAACTTACAGGATTTGCAGCAAAACTTACTTTTATCTTGAAAAAGCAAATGTAGCATCTCATCTTACCGTTTACTATATAAAGGGGACTGATCGGAGAAGTAGAACGGATCATAAAATGCACGTCGCTCGAAGAGGAGTTGGTTCAATCAATCACAGACTAATCGAAAATTCCAACTCAATAAGTGCGAAGAGGCGATCGAGGACGGATTATGTGTCTCATCATTAGATATTACTCGGATCTCTAAGAAATTTCTCAAGTCCTTTTCATTCATTCGTTTATTTCTTTGCGATGAAAGACACGATACGAATAAATTAAATTCGAAATGTAAGATCACTAAAGTTTGAGACGGTAATTGGAAAGTTTCTTAAGATATTCCTTAAATCTGAAGTATTTCTGCCTGTTTAGATTAACATAATATAAACGAAGGCAACAGAATTCGTAGCGGTATTAGCATTCGTAATTAACATCTATTTTGAAGTTTACCTACGTATAATGTTAGTCATTAATCAAAACATTAATTTTGCTCCTATAGCAGTTAGTCACGAGATATATTTTTGAAACTGCAGTTTTACCGTAGTTATGATTTAAATTAATTAAAACTATTCTGTTCATGCTATCTCTTTAAAACAATGGATACCTGCAGTTGAACATTTGACCAATTTTGTAGACATACTGATAGCTTATTTTTATATTGATTTCAATAAGTCAGAAATTGTTTATGAATAAATGTGAACATTGTTTTTTCATAAATTATTATCACCATTTTATCATTTTACTTGCCTTTTCCCTATGTAGATATGAACTTGCAGTGCATCTGGAGGCAATTGAATATCAGAATTAAAAACATAATACGGATCCCTTCCGTAAAACTGACTTTGAGGCTTTCAGGTATCTGACTGCCAATGACGACGGCCTACAAAATAATGACAATTGACGGCCTGATGTATGTTCCTAGACACAGAGAAATTTGGTCATAATTACGATTTTCACCTGTCCACGAACCGACGTCAGCAAGCTTGCTTAACGGTTTACATCAACCATGCAACTGTCACTACTTTGCCACACCCCAACGACAAACAAAATTATAAACATAATATTATACTACAAAACCCTCAAACAAAACAAAAGCTCTGCTATAACACATACCTATATCTAACATTAGCATTACTTTTAACACTCGCATTAATTTAATTTATCTCGTTCTGTGGAAACAGACAGTTTGGGAGAGACTTAGCCCAAGTTGACGATGAAGTTTCCACTATTGGAATAGGGGTGGAGTAGTAATTTAATATAACCACCTTAAATATTTAATACATTCCTCTCACTGATATTGAGTTAAATTCAATTGAAGACTGATGTATTTGATATTCAAACACTTTTGTGATTGAGAATGATTAATTTAATACGTACATTTCTTTATTAGACTACTCTTAAAAACGGCGAGATAAACTCAGAGTTTAATTTCGAGAAGCACATGACAATGATCTTTCTATTTTCATTTGAAGGTTGCAATTTGAAACGTATATCATATTACCGAGAAAAACACAAAAAACTAAACAGAAATCTTTACAATCAAATGAACTAAAAAGCTACCAAACAAAACGCCACACAAATCGCCTCCAGCAAAAAATCTGAAATAGAAATCCTCATATTTATGACGAGCATAAGAGCAGATTGTGGTGTTGATGGCAATAATAACTCCATGGTTTTTTGTCCCGTTGGTAGTGAAAGATATTGCGACTAATGCTCAAAAGGGCGCGTACGACTGCGACGTTTTATTGAATAACGACCGCTGACGCCGCGTCGAGGTAGATAAGCGAACCAGAATGTTGTGACCCCTGCTTTACTTTCTGTTCGAGTTTTAGGGAATAGTAGTTTTTTATTTTTAGGTTTTCCATGTTATTGAAGATGGTAAGTTAGTATGAGTGTATGTGAGATTTTTATTTCTTTTGCACCATTTTTAATCTATCATAGTGATTATGACAATCATTTTTGTACCGTATGATTTTTTTTTCCAGATTTAAGATTTGAACAGATAAAATTTAAAAGTCATTCATGAAAAATTAAAGTACTTACGTATGACTTAAAAAATGTTAGAATCGTCTTTAGTAATAACACTTTGAACTAACTGTATGAAGTCATTAGAAAAGTCTATCCAATGACTGCGTTCTAAAAAAAGTTCAAAGTTTTAATACTATTAAAGACGATACTGTCAATCACTTAATATTGGAAAGCTATTATAACCATTTTTAGTTTATGAATGCCAGTGAAATCAGGCTCAGTTTAAGCACCAACTATAATTTCAAATTCATTATGTTTTTCAGCTCTTTTAACCCATGTTAGTTATGTGCACAAAACGTTCGAGTTCAAGGAGTATTGGTCGGTTACTAAAGTCAAAAGCAGTTTGACTCGCACCTGACCCTCGTTGGCAATATTAACACATGTGCACGGTTCACTGCTGTCACTTTAATTAAAAGGACATCACTTTTTATTACACGAGATAGTGAGGGATACAGAAAAAAACATTTCATCATGACAAAAGGCACAGAACAACTAAATTAAACAATGTTTTTTCCCAAGACAAAGGCTTGTTCCACAAAAATTAATTACGAACTAAAATAACATTGACAAAACAAAATTTCGCTGTGAAATTGAGTTTTCCAGAACACGTTTTAGCTTCAGACTAGTTTTCAGAAGTGTAAACAAAAACATTCTTATAACTGGACTTTCTTAGTCCAATCCGAATAAGAAATAAAATGAACGGAAAAAACGAAAACCCAATATAAAATAAAACATTGAGTGACGTTATTGTTTCGTGTTCTACTTTTCTCTTTATTTTGAACGGCTGGTCTCGAACAAGGAAAACGATAGCGTACTCTCGACTTGAATAAGATTTAGTAAAAAGATCCATTAAGCACCCATCCAGACGGATGAGTCCAATAACAAAGCAAGGTGCTTTTTAACAATTTCCTAATAATTATAATCTTCCGCTCTGACGGACCGGGACAAAGATAGAAATTAACATATTTCTTTAATTTTCAAGTCGACTATTGTCCCAGAAAATTAGACATCGGGTGAACTTAATCGTTAGTCCAGCAATTTGCTGTAAAAATTATGTGGCGTGGGAGCCAATTAGAAGGAATAAAGGTTACAGCGTAGGGCAGCACGAAACGCGGCTTTGTGATCGTTATTTCATCTTAATTACCTTTTTTGATGGACTTTTCGAAGGTTGAAATCCTCCGTTATGGATTCAAAGGGATGGACCTAGTTAATATTCTGGCTAAGTATAAAAGCGTGGAGGGGACAGTATACAAAGTAATAGCACAGTCGTCGTAGTACGACATCGGGTGTTGATGAATTAAGTGAGGCGAGGTGAAACAAAGTTCAATAGTAGTTCTAATGGTTTATAGTTCTGGTGAACTCATTTCTTAACAAAACGCAACAGATGTCATTTCAAGTACCTATATTGAGTCTTTTAGCTGATTTCCTAACAAGACGTTGTAATAACGAACTCTCTTACTTTTACTAACGATATAAACATTTCCCTCCTAATTATTCTCAATAAAACTCATTTTATGAACAATACAACATTTGCGCAAACCGCAAATTACATCGCGTTGGCTACGCCTTGCGGTCTTACAACACATTACTGGGATAATGAGTAATAAATCTAAGAAGACTAGGGAAAAACAACGACAACAGCAATATTAAAAGTTTCGCAGGACGCGTAGGCTCTTTAAAATAATGGGCTTGTAGTACAAACGCGTAAACGAGAGCGTAAAACCCGGGGTGTTATTATAAAATCTGAATTTCATTAACCATAAATAAGTGGACCAATTTGTCGAGGGAGAGCGTAATTGCGTCCATGTCCACTCTCCGGGCATCGACATCAATATTACTCTTTTTTTACTCGGATCTGGATGCTGGAACTACTCCAATTTCAACATAATTTGACTCGAAATTATTGCTTAATTATTTTCTTTTGTGATAAATATTATTGTAATCGATTCCGATAATGACAGGATACTGATAAAATGTTTGATATTAAAACCTCCGTTATATTTTTTACCATAATAAGCAGCTGCATTTAGAACGGGAAATATATGACCTGATTACATTTATTTTGAAAGTTCAGTATTAGCTTAAAAGTACTCAATTTTGTGGTTGCAAAATGTGAATTGTGTCTTGTAAACTTTGCAATGCTAAACTACAGTCATAAACTTATAAATGCTGCCACTTTCAAGCGAGTCAAATTTTATTTATCCTTGGGGACAATTTCCTCTTGTCAAGCGACGGCCACCCGGGCATTCGCTATAATGAGAAAACGACAAAATCAACTTGGCCCAAATTAGACGCATACTGGCGCGGTTTACATGGGGCCGAATCAACATATAGCTTGGTGATCCAATAAAGATTCCATTTATTAAATTCATACATCGCAGTGCATGTTATCTAAAATCACAAGAAGGTATGAAAATGTCCTAATCCAATAGATAAAAAAAAAAAAATTGCGTCTCGTGTTCATTCGCTATTTAGTTTAATCATTTTATAAAATTGTTTATTTAAGTAACTTTTGATTAAACATAACCATAGTTTTTAACAAATTTATTTTTATTAATAGCTCAATTCATTTTCAAAGTATCACGCTGGGCTTGAAGTTATAAGTATCACAATTAATATTTTAAGATTGTAAAATATTTGTTAATCAAAAAGAAAACAGGTTTGAGATCCATTTGAATTATTACTGATATTAATATTTATATGTTTATTTAAATCACTATTACGTCTGTTTCCTACATAAGTGTTGTTTATTCAGTGTGTGCACATGATGTATGCTCGCCGATAGTATAACTTGATAATGATGTGAAAGGGCTCGCCCTATCCAAATTTCTCCGTCAGAGTTAAATCATCCGTGACTATGAGCAGTAAAACTGTAGTTATGTATACTTGATACACATCAAAGGTGATTTCCTATCATTAATAAATAGCGGTAAATTACACGATGAGCCACTTTACTGTCCGCTAATAGAGGCATCTATTACTTTATTGTCGACGATGTAAAGCATGCACGAATTTATATGGGAAATAGAAAACGGGAAAGTGTGTCCTTAATTTTTACTTCAGTTTTATCGCCACTTAATGTAACTTTGTAAGGTTTTTGTGACAAATAAACTTGTAACATTACAATGAGCAACTCATAAAAATGATTACCATCTTGTTAGTCGTAATATCAATGATAGTAACTGTAACAGTGCCAGGTGTCTCCATACTTACCTTGCGTGGGTTCCTTAGCTGTCCACATTTAATTCAATCATTTGCTTCGCTTCTACTTTACTTATATAATGAACATTATTTGAGTTTAATAACTTTTAAGGTTAGTAAAATAATATTTTTATAACACTTTCAACTGACTGTAGCAGAACATATATGAAACCTTAGGAGTGCTTATAAAGAAAAAAATCTTTTTCGCGAAGAAAGTGCACCCTTAAACTTTTGTAAAAGAAAGAAAGAGTATTTATAGGTTTCGTGTCAACATATTAATAAGTCAGAAGAATAATAAAGGCTATTTAAATGCACCATATAAACGCAGCATGTAAGCCAAGTCTGTCGTCACTTGTAGCTGAAACGTTACGTTAGCGCCAAGTACAATTAAAGTCATGATCAGTATCTGTTCGCCGAAGAGTGCACCCCTAACTTTGGTAATGTCATCAGACGAAAATAATTGTAGACTAAACTGTATTAAGGCAGACTGGAGGCAGGACATGTGCGCTTTAACAGTAACGACAGCCGACAATGTGGTAGGTAGCCAGAAAAGTTAAGTACCAGAAGGTGAACTTAAATACTCTGTATTAGAAAATATTCCCGTATTTAAGAATACTTACTTTAAAGTTTCTGACCCTGAGACTGAGGTGAGATTGTGATTAGATTTTGAACGTTTGTTAGTAATACAATACAATAATGAATGTAACTGATAAAAATATGGACCAAATGTCTGAAATAAAAAGATTTTATTTTATTTTATTTTTAGATTTTATTTTTTATTTTATTTTTTTATTTTATTTTATTACTGTAATAAAACCTGCTGCTGTAAGTTTACCTGATGCTTTAGAGTCTTTATTATTCTTTAATTTTTCATGGCTAAATCAATTTCATTTTCTTATTTTACAAGCAGATCTAAAATATGTTAAGTTTAATTGCGCTTGCTAAAGTGTTGGTGTTTTTATCAGTATATATTAAAAAACCTGAAAGTCAGTTTAAAACCAATCTGCTGATAATCCTGCACAGTGACAAACAACGTCGACGTTCAAGATAACATTTTAAGTATGCTTAAACTTTTATGGTGAAATATTTTATGCTTTGGTGCCATAACTGGCCGAGCGGTAGCAACGATCTTTGATAAAATAAATGACGCGAATTATGCAACTTAGCGCGAAGTGCTTTCATATGTGCGATGTGCGTCTGACTTGCCGCAAGTGGCCGCAAGTCACTTCCAAAACGTTTACGACTCGCAAGTTGCCTTTGGGTGGGTTATTTTAAAACTGCACGACGGGGTTATCAGTTCTATCGCAATTTATGACTCTGTCTTAAAACGCGGAAAATTTATATTGGGATTCTTGAGTTCGCTATCCGATTGGCATTCCATTTCGGAATGGTTAATAGTTGTATGGATAGCTTTAATGGGAGAGATAAGCAAATTGGTGGAGGTAATTTGTCAGGTATGAGCAATAGCTATGCAAAATATCAGGATTCTGAGGGCGTTAGTAAGACTATTAACACTGTTGCAGATGATGATTTGTTTCCCAAGCTAATAATTTAACGTTATGTGCGTGTCTCGTTAGCATTTATTTATAATTTTCATACTCATATCATATTTGCCTTTCGCGTTTACAAAATTTTACACGATGGCTTAGAGTTAAACACGATCAGGAACGCAAAATTAAAATGTTTCATTAAAGTTAAGAAAGTAACAGTTATTATTTAAAAAAAAAACACGATATTTGACATAGTCTCTCATGAATGTAAGCTCAAATCCAAGTACTTTCTCACCATGACTTTTTTTTGTATGTACCAACATACAAAAAAAAGTCATGGTGAGAAAGTACTTGGATTGTAAGTACAGTGGCCAGCACATCAAGCTACTCCAATGTGTCAAATCTCTTTGACAGTTTTTCAACTTTAATACAAATAAAATAAGGTTCAAGTTTCATTGGCAAAATTTGACAGCTTGGGGTGGCTTGATGTGTTGGCGTGTGTACATATTATAAACTCCAAAACTATTTATCCGATTCTAAACCTCCTTGGCTATTTTAAAACTCTCTGTCAAAGATTAATTTAGGCTATATTATTTTATTAATAAAACTACAAAGGGATGTTTTAGTAAAAATAAAGGAGAGAATGAACTTTACGTGGATGAAGCCGCGGGCAAACTGCTGGTAATCAGTATAAGTCTGGAATCTCTAACCCGTTTGAGAAAGTGTTTTTTGTTGATCGTATTTATCTTTACGTATGAAGACATGAGTAGGTATACTCTGCAATAAGTGATTATAGTCTGGTCACCATTTCAGGCAGAAGACGTCTGACTGCTGGACATGGGACATCGTTAGTCTACTTTGTTGGGGCCCTACCCGCGCGCGAGTTTCGGTATACGGTCGTCACACGAGAACGCTTTCACCCTAACGACGATCGGTTCTGCGAGCAATGCAACCGCCCACTGCCACTTAAGTTTGGCAATTCAACGTGCAGGAATTTTTAAGAGCGTTTTTGTTATTTTATTGTGTTATAAGTTATTGTGTAAAAAAATAGTTTCTTTGGGAAAGTTTATTGCAGTCATGAATACAATCATGTGTTTAACTATCGGTCACTAATTACCAGTCACCCTATATATTATCAGTATTTAAATTTTCACTTAGTTACTCCTTAAGTAATCTCATTTTTACTACGATCACCCAAGTGCATGGTACCTACATGAGATTTCTAGTCCCGACACTTTTTATCGGATAAAAATCAGTTAACAGGATAAAAAATATTCCCATCAGAGAAGGGCGGTAGTTCCGTGTATTTTTTTCTATGGACCAACAGGAAATTGTACAGAGCGGTAAAGCATCAAGCCGGCACTAAACTGATTAATATGCATTTAATATCCTTCTGTGTTCACGAGATCCCTGGAGTAATTTCACTCAAATTACCAATGCATTATTTATATGGAAATGAAAATGTATGAATTCCTTTGAGATGTACTGTTTTAATGGTTGTAAGGGTGAAGCATTTTCATCGTGTTCGCTTTTTGAACTTTGATTAAAAACTGGGCTTTACATTCTCTTATTTTGTTGTTTGAATGCGTTTTTGCAAATGTTTGTATAATTGTCATGCTAAATAGTGTACCCCACTAATGTTGAACGAACTAATTGTTTTATAGGGCCCTGCTACTATTATTGTCAGAAAATCTTTTGTTACATGCTGTATAAATGCTAAATAAGGAAAAGAGTAAAAGTAATTTTAATAACAGTGAAAATTGCATCTTTTTTATTTAAAATTATTCTTCAATAATATGAATATGAATATTGCGTTTTTTTTATTATTGCCGGCCATATTATTCTCATTTTAAAATATAGCATGAAGTATATTTTTATTCGCACCACACATTTATTTAGCGTTTGCCCTTAAAGGTTCTGATGAGGTACATAGTGTATCCCGAAGTGCCAGCGATCTTTACACAAAAAAAAACCTATAAACAGTCTAGGCCTAATTGTGAAGAATGAGTGAGTAATTACCAATACTAGCTAATAGGTGAGTACTACGGGTGAGTTCGTGATTCCAGAACATGCCGCGAACTTGCATAACAAATTGGGGTATTTAGTTCTCCAACGTAAATTTTCCCTGCCATCTGTTGATTGCTAGTACAAATGGTTCCTTTTTTGTCAACGAAATAAATTATGGTGCTGTTGATCAGAAGGAAGGTACAGCAATGAAGTTAATGCTTGATTGAAGCTCATAAGCGCTTCTGGCTGGAATTCCAGAAACCTACATGTTCTAAGAGAAGTTTTTAAGTAAAGCAAGCAAAAAGCTGGCTGTGTCTCAAGCGCTTGATGTCTATTTAACCCGAAAGCAGTCCCTAACTTTTTGCGGTTGTGTTGTTAACTTCAGAAATTCGCAAGTTGATGTCAAAGCAAGCTAATAAAATAAAAACTAGGGTCTCATATCCTGGGGCGAGAAAACTTCGCTGAAAAATGTTTTGATGGACTTTGTGCTGCTAGCTTGTGTTAACTCTGTAAATTATTGTTTATAATGACAATGTACTACATAGAATGTAAAGATCTTTTAAAAAATCCATTTTGTAAATCATCTGCTGAAGGTAGCTTTTGGAAGACCTGTCACAGAATTTTTTCTCTAGATTCAACTGTAGATTAGGCAATATGTCAGGTGTCGATGCTGCGAATTTCGATCAATAGTCAAGCAAACATGAAACAATTATAATTTGTTTGATAATAATTTCGACCCTCGAAATGACAAGATTTAGTAAAAAAAAAGTTATGTGTGTTTGATTTAAGAAACTACATAATTCATATTATTGTGAAAAAAAGGGACGAAAGCTTTTTGTAGTGTTTGTTAATTTTATCAAATCGAAAAACGTTACTTCTTATTATTGTGCAGATACTTTTTCCTTTGATACTATGTTACTTGCATGATTATAAACAATGTCGTGCAATAGGCGAAGAACCGTCAATACGAACCAATCATAAACTGCTTTGTAAGTTTGGTTCGAATTCCTAACCTTGCATACCAGACTGGCTAAAGGGGTTTTTATTATTTTCTTCTTGATCTCACTTCACTAATGAATCATCTTCCTATCAAAGCACAGTCACCAAAATTAAAACAAAACAACATCTACTCAGTTCCAAAGGTTATTGATCAAACTATGTGTTATCTCCTGTTGACTTTGTCCGATTTGTCACCAGCAACGCCGTCACAGGGCAATTAGTGGGACCACCCAGGACTCGTCAATATGAACGGTGAAGCCCGTCAGCTAGGTCCGGCTAAAACAATTTGTTACCGAACAAAAAGTAACGTAGCTGATAATTGTAGACAGTGGGCGTTTTGCTTTTGTTTGGGCTCAAATAATGGTGTCATTCTGAGTATTGTGTGTGGATGACATAATGACATTTTGAAACGATTCGTGATGGTAAACCTCCATGCTATTTTTTCAACTACAAACTCAAACCACTTTTGAAATAGACATTTTATAGTTTGCAATATAAAAGGATTTCTAGTTATGAAACAAATGAAAAAGCCGTATAATAATGGATAAATTATATTCAAATAGAATAAATATGACTCAGAGGTAAATTGATGTTTTGTTTAATTATATAATTATACGCTAGGCTGGATGGCTTCAGTAGTCATCTATTACTGCAAATTAGATCTATGAAATTGTTTATTTATAAGGATCTAGATTAAATTAATATAATCTAAACAATTTTGCAAAGTAATCAGAAGCTTTTAAGACCCATATTAATAGCTATCTTTGAAACGCCATAACTTTTTATAGGTTTGACAAATTGAATCTTTCTAGACTAGCACATCAAGCTACCCCAAAGTGTCAAATTTCTTTGATTGTTTTTCAATTTTATTAAATAAATTTTTATTACATAATAAGGTTCATGTATCAGGAAAATTTGACAGTTTAGGCTAGCTTCACGTGGAGGCGTCTGTAGGTACTTACTTAAAATTTTACTATTTTCTCATAATACTGCTAGAATTAATACAAACCTGTATCACCTCAGTTGTTTGATGTTACTAAGGTTTACTCCTCATGTTTCGATCAACCGATTTTCCCGCGTCGTAGCTTTTCCTATTGCCAGAGATTCATCAACAGATAAGGTTGACGTCATCGACAAAAAAAGTTTTGCGAGCCCCGAAAAATCTCGTCAAAGTACAGCGCAAATCTTCTTCATCCAGAGCAGATGGTATCTCACACCGAGAATAATATCCTCATGAGCGATTTCCTTAATTTCGTGAGCGAATCAAGGGGATCGATCCGCCTCCGCCCCGATTGCTGGTTAGTGATAACGTTTATGGACGAACGCCGGCTCGCAAATAACGAGTATCGTTCTTTCATTCGATCACGACCAAAAGCGGTCTTCGTGTCTGGATGTCAATTGGCAATAAGGTTGCGAACTTTGTTGAAGATACCGCGAGGTCGTTCGGTTTTTGTTTTCGGTGGTTACGAGTATGAATGTGTTGCTGACGAGAGATAAATAAATGTTTACTGTGTTGTTTGTGGAAATTGTTTCTTTGTATGTAGTTTGCCTAAGCTCGTTGGCCAGCATTAAGTCCTGGGCGAGTTGTGAGTTGGTAAAAGTGTTGACACACTAAAGTAAGGTACACCTTTGAATACCTACTCTTTCGGAGAATGGCGTGATTCTGTGTTACGTTTTGTGCTCTGTCGTATAAGGTTAGGATTTGATTTTTATAGTGCTTTAAGATGTTTTTTCATCGCCTTTACTTCTTGGCGTACTTGTCAGCATGGAGTTTTAAGCGAGTCGCGGGTAGGGCAAAGTGTAATTAGGATTTTCCATCTAGGGTTTCTCAGTAGCAGCCTGGAACTCTAATTTGTGGCCAAAGGTCTGTCCCTAGTACTTGGGACTGTCAAATGGCGAAGGAGCACATTAAAAATGTACCTTTGAATACTCTTTCGGGGAATGGCGTCACTCTGTGTTAAGTTTTGTTCTATATAAGTTTAGGATTTCAATTTTGTAATGTTTTATGATGAATTTTTAAAACGTGTAATGTTCGTTCAACAACCAAGTGCCTAAAGCATGGTGTGCTTACTGTGCTTACCTTGCCAGATGTATTTTATATCTTTGTATCAGCGTTTTGCAATTGTTGTTATGTCAAATAAGTAAATAGGGGTACTCATAGAGTACTAAAGCGCAATATTTTGTAGGTACTTAACTTAGTTTGAACTTAACTTACTTACCTACCCCTAATTTTAGACGATATTTACAGTTTTTCTAAAAGTTACCATTATATTAAAAAAAAAATCACGTCAATATTTTAACATCTGGTTGACTTGTATATCTTTAAACTGACGTGCACCCAACAAAGCGTAAAATAGGTATTCCGGATTAAGAAAAAAACTTCACACCTTTGAGTACCTACGTCACCCAAGAAGCCACCACAAAAATCCCTTTTAAAAACAGCTTAAAACTTTTATCGGAGTGACATGGACGTGAAGTGACTTTTATCAGTGTAATCCATGTGCTGCTGAAACCCTATACAGTAGGTAAGCCATAGTTCGTCGACCAATCGGCTGCGAGGAAGCGGGCTTACCGCGCCGGGGCGAGGCTTTGTGGACGATGTGATCGGTACTTCGGTTACATATCACATATTTATTGGAAGTTCTTGGTTTAGCTGGTAAGTTCTGATGTTATGTTACGTGTAGGACTGTTGGTGTTAGGAGTTTGGAGTTATTTGAAACTGTACTTGACTGTAGAATTTAATGGTTTCCATTTTGTAAAATCTATTTATTCGTTTTTACACAAAATTTCACAAGAGTCAGTCAAGCCGTTTCGGAGAATTTTTGTTACAAACACTATGCCACGAGGATTTTATATATTAGGATAATAACAATAAAACTTAAACAATTGAAAAGCACGTAATTACGCATAGCATTTTATGGACCGATGACACATGCATCCAAAAAAAACTCAACTCATTTATATAAATATTGATCGCTCCAAAATAATCACAATCAATCGACTCCAAATAAGACAAAGGACCCTTCACACATCATTGAACATTTTCCACGAACTCGAAATTACTCACACACATTGTTTCAAACACAAGCAGTCGGCGCGGGAGCAATTAAAGGCCCTTTAAACGTCATCCGTGGATGACAGTCGCGGCCTGACGACGACGTCGAGTCGTAATTGTCGATAATTCTGTCGTCATTGGGCCCAGAACGGCCCACCCAGGCCCCATCGCGTGTAATAAGGCCACACAGTGCTGCGCTCGTAATAGAGAGGACTAGACATTGTCGTGCGAATATTTCCCTTTACTGAATTACTGTTATTCATTTGACAGGATAATACAAGTAGTAATTTGCAGAAATGGAAGATACGATTTTTTGTTTTATTGTTAAATGACAAACAAATCTGATATGGTAAAATTATTTGCTTATGCCCATCGCATTGATGTCAGGTAATTTGAATTAAAAATACCTAATCACACACAACTAGGATCAAAACTTAAGAAACTTAGAAAAGTCAAGTGGCCCACGTCTCAATAAGATGATAGAGTATTATCTAGTATTTATTACCTTACCCAATCTTGACAAAATCAAACTGGTGGCTAATCTAATAATGTACCTATGTATTGTTTTTTCTGTTCTTTTAACTTTTCTCACTATTTTTAATTAATGTTATTACTTTTATAAATATGTGAGCACAATGTATCTGCCATAATTATGTAATTATCAACTCTATTGCTTATTTTTTATTTCCTTAAACTTATCTTAGTATTAAATACTTTTTATTCTAGGTGCATCGTCCTCATTAATCAGATTATATAATCTGATTAATGTATGCAAAGTATTGTAAAACCCATTTGTATGGAGTTTCTTGCCCATTCTTCTCCATACAAATCTACTTTTACCACCACCCAGAACAAATGTTTTGTGTGATGAGCACGATTATTTGTTCTGTGTCTGGGTGTAATTTCTCTATAATATGTATGTATTTAGAAATATATAAGTATGTTTATCAGCTGTTTAGTACCCATAACACAAGCTCTGCTTGGCTTGGGATTAGATGGCGTTGTGTGAGAGTTGTGGATTGTTTATTATTTATTTATTTCTTAAATAAATACTCAATTATTTTCTTAAATATTCACCAATACTGCCACCATCCCGCAAAATGATTAAAATGAAATCTTATTGGTTATTTTGATTTTAAACTTATATGATCATAGATTCCTGGTTTCCTCACGATGTTTTCCTGACCCAATGTCAGAGATATCTAAGATGGATTTAGAAAGCGTGATTTTGAGGACACAACTGGTAGTGGCTGAGCAATTGGCTGCTGCACTCCAAGTCGTGGGTTCGATTCCCACATGTAACAAATATATTTGTATAGCCTACGGGTAGCTGTACCCGGTCTAGCTGTGTGTGTACATGAGTTGACCTAAACGTTTGTAAATGCACTCACGATGCAGGTTATTAATAATTAATTCTTAGAATTTTATTAAAAAAAAAGTGTTGAAAAAGTCGTAAAGTCGTATAGTCGGACATTCGTACTTGTCCAGTTTCGAGCAAAGTAACGCATGAGAGAAATCAATTATTACTATTAATACTTGTTTTTACTTTTGATACCTAATAAGTACTCACTTAATATAAAAAGTTTAATCAAATTACCTTGATACTTCGATATTTTGATGTGAGTAGGTTTATAACATTTAGTACCTAAGTAAGACCGTAAAATTAGAAAATACTAAAGTTTTCGTAATTTTACGAGTGTACTTGCAAAAGTTAGCACTCTTTCTGAGTACGGTGTCATAGAAACTTGGAATTATTGCAGCATCACGAAGTTGGGTCTTAATTTGGCGTATCAATTCGTCATAAAATTTTGTAGCTCTCTTTACTTTGTACGCGTTACTCTTAAGATCTCAGGGATCCTCACATAAAAAGTTTTTCTACGAGTTTTCGACTTTTGATTAAGCTTATAAAGCTTTTGAGTCTAGTCTTAGAACTTACTGAACAACATAAAATACTTATAGATACTTTCTGAGCAGCACACATACCTACATTTTACAGCTTGCAATTTTTTATTCCATCTGCTGCATCTAAAAACTGTTCTATAATTAAACACGAGTCATCTACAAAAAATAAAAGGTGTTTTTGACGAACACCGCGTTATTCATGTAGAAAATTAAAGGCGTGTTGTTATGTTTATGTTATGATAAAGTATTTTTTAGGTCTCCAATCAAATGCAAGGACAAACAAAAAACACTATATTTCCGCATTTCGGTGTTTCGGTGTCGGTGTTTCCTGATAGCTACAAGCAGACAGCTACGTAGGGGTCTTCAAGTCAAGAGTGAACAGGTTGCTTCTAGGCAAGCGTGCTTCATCGTCGACCACATCATCGCTTACCATCAGGTGAGATAGTGGTCAAACGCGTGCCTATCAGTAATTAATAAAAAATTACAACGATATTTACCATTTGTTTTGTAATTATTTAAACACGAACCCCGTTTCGTGTTTAAAAATTCTTGCTATCTCCAATGGGCCCTAAACAAAAAATTTAAAGACTACGTTTTCAAATTTCCTTTTTTTTAAACCTATATCGATTGACCTGCGACCTCCGTGTAAAGTTCCACGACCCCCCCAGGGGTCAGGACCCACAGTTTAAAAGACACTGTGCTTAACTGTATCTAAATAGCAATCCAATAAGTTCAGTATGTCTTAAACACCAGGGCCTTTGTTTACAAGATTAATTAAAGTACAGCACTCATTTTGACGATTTTATAGCACCTTAAAATCTGTTTACAACCAGTAGCGTCATCTTTCCCATCTCCTAACATTACACTAATATTTAATTCCACCATTAAACTTAAGACTAATCAATTTAATAACTATTTTATTACAGATAACGAGGATGCTTTAAAGTGAAATCTTCAGAAAACACCATTAATTTAAGATAATTCCGGTTTTAATATTGATATTAGCCACGCAATTTAAGCGTACCTACTGTTAGTTTCCTGTATCCAATCACTTTAAATTTAGTATAACTTTTCACTGATTTTATTCAAGTTGCCATTTCTGGGTTATTATTATTCATAAAACAATTTTCAGTTTTCGTTGTCTATTCATAATATATTATCGCAGGACTTTTTGAAAAGAGTTTGATTATTACTAGATTTCTCGCTTATTTTATAAATAAAAATCCGTCCATACTGAGAGGCACGTCATCAAAAGTTTTATTTTATTTTTAACATTAAACTATTGTTTTATTCTGATAAAGTGACATTCTGAAATAAAATCTCTTCATTTATAAACTTGCATGAAGCGAGCAATAAAGTGAGCTGGCATCCAGCTTAAGCAAGTTCACTTCGACAATCAATTGACCGACTGCAAGCTATTTTGATTGGAACCATCTAAACATGAGCTGTCTGAATCTACATCTATCTATGTATATGAAGCTACTACAGGTCGACTAGCAAAATTTAACTAGCAATTGGGCCTTGTCTATTTCGACATATTTTATATCGAAATGGTTACTAAAACTTCCACGTTGACCGGTGAACACAAATGTCTATTTGGCTGGTATGCAAACTTGTTGATTTCCACAACAAATATTCGGTGATCCTACGACTATTATGATATGATGTAATTTGAAATCATATTATTCAACAGGCAAATAGTAAGTTATAAAAATAAAATAATAATACCAGCCTGCTAACAGTAGCAGGCTGGTATTATTATTTTATTTATGAAAAGAGGCCTTTTACCTGCAGTGGTACAGACCACTGCAGGTAAAAGGCCTCTTTTCATACTGAGAAAGCACGAGCATTGATCACCACCGTTGCTCAAGGCGGATTGGTAATTTCAAACTTATATTAACCATAAGTCCAGGTTTCCTCACGATGTTTTCCTTCACCTATGTCAATGATGTCAAAGATAATCTTAGAAAGTACATATACCTATGAATTGAAAAAGTCACATTGGTAAAAAGTAAGTAACCAAACAAAAAACTAATCTAATCGATAAGAATGTCCGAAAGTATTGGTACCTATTATTTTATATATTAGGTACCAATACTTTGATTTACACTCGTATTTTGTTATTCGAACTAAATAAAACAGTGAAGTCAAATCATTGTTAAAGTACGCCACGTAAAGCGAAACGAAATTTAAATCGGTATCGAGTTTGCTTCGGTACATGCCGATAATGTATGCAGAAGTAAGACACACCAGTAAAATTGAACGTTTCAAATATTAAAGTCCTGTTCGACAACCGATAAACACATGTTTGGTTACGGTCTTATGAACTAAATAAGAAAGATAAGTTGATAAGTAATGATAATTGTTTTTCTGTATCAAGAATACTTTGTTGCCAACCCGTAGTCTTAAGATACATGTTTTATTATTATCTCGTACCAAGACAAATTCAAGTCAATATTACGGGCTAGATCTGTTTCAAAAGTAGTTATTATGGTAATTTAAATAGGGTAATGAATGAGTTTGACCTTATTAAGTGTTATTACCGTGCTATGTAATTATGTGTGAAATTAACTTTTCGATTTTAACACTTTTATTTTAGGATAAACGCAGATTTTATAATTAAAGTGACTCCACCAAGATTGAAATCTTACTTACAATATTCGTTATGGATATTAAAAATAGATAACGTCGAGGTTTATTGCGCAAAGTTTTTACTAAACACTGAATATCATGTATTTGAGGAAAAATATATATTGTTGATATTCAGTTCTTAATTTGTCAAAAAGTGTGAAATGTTCACCGCCATTGTAAATGTTTAGCAACTTGCAATGTCCCACTGGTAAGCAAAGGTCTCTTTTATAGCTCCCAGAAAGAAAGTAAAACAGTTGAATACAGCAGACATTTTCTTTTAAATAAATTCCACGTAACTATCACCTTTACAACATTTTACAGCCGATAAAAGCCGTTTACTCGTCTACGTTCTCATTTATTTTTACAATATTCCCATTTTACGCGACAAGTCTGTATTCGACTGAATGTTCTGGGAAACATGGCGCGTTGTCTGTCACATCCAATTGTACGCTGCCACTGTTTCGCAACCCCAACACATAAATTTCGATGCTATCTCTCCACAACGCTACAGAGTTATTTAAATGTACAACATCACAAAAGATTATTAACGTGAAGTGTCCGATGCGAACAATGACAACGCCAACCCTACCCAGTTTAATTTAGATTTGAACCGAAATTCCTATAGGCCGACGACTCTAATACGAGCTTGTTTCAGTCATTCCGTCAAGTTACCGATCTAATGTTTTTCGATAGATTGGATTTGGATAGCACTCGCGTACCAAATTCGAATCGGCGTTTGAACGCTCTAGTAATACGCGTGCTCTGAGTTGAGACGCCGGCTTATATAGGTGTACAGAGTGGAATAGATTTCGAGCTGAGCCCTGCTTCACGCGTTGTCAGCCTGAATAAACTTCCAAATCGATTCCACAGCTGAGAGTGACACCCTTGGATAAGGTTGGCCCGCGTCTCGACGTTTCTACATTTGCATAAAGAATAGAAAGACGAATATTGGATATGGGAGTATCTACGACAGGGGTTTGCAATTTGCCGTTTTCTTTTTAAAGTATTCTTATCCAAGTTACAACAATGCATGTAGTGCAATTCCGTAGATTGTTCGCGCGTTTCTTCATTTACATACAGTACAGTATCGAACCTTTATACTCATAGTTTGGATTTCCACTTCTGAAAACCCTCAAGCTCATATATTTACGCAACAAAATGTGTATAAATAAGTCATAATAATCGAATAGAAGGAAGCAACAAACTTTTATTTGCGTGAAATGAACATAAAAATGTCAAATGTTAACATTACACCGCCCGCAACAGTTTTATTGCAGCCGGCTCGAGTCATTTAACACATCAACCTATTGGGGGTCTGAACATTATGGCATTGAAGAGATTTGAAGCATCATATTCGTTAAGTGAGGATAAAACGATATTTTCTTGATCTACTTTCTCATCAATTTTATTTGAGTTTCGGTTTTATTTCTTTCGAGCATCAAGTGCAGAATCAATCAAAGTTTGATTCGTTGAGAGAAGTATTTTAGCATGCGGAATAAAATTATAGATTTTTCTTTTTATGAACATAGTGGTTATGGTCTATCATATACGTAATCAATTGTGCTGATTTTGAATACATGTCAGTCGAGAAATACTGACCCTCTTTAGTTGTTAGTTCCATCTCTGCAATTTTCCTCACCTGGCCTTCAACATACAAGTAAGGAGAAATTCCTTGAGGCAATTCCTTTAGAGATGACTAGATCAAAGCTCATTTTCTCTTGAAACTTTACTTTAAGTCATAACCCTTAAACCCAACATGTTATGTCCTGGGGCGGTGCCGACACAACTAATGTTGTTGAGCGCAGCCATGCCTGTTAACTGTGCACAAATGAATAGGTTTGTGTTAGACATGACGCAACCAACCCAGTGAAGTTGTCCAATATCGTATGTATAATTTCCTTTCCGCTATGCTGCGCAGTTTCGGTTTAGAATTTAGACCTCCTTAGTTTCGCACTTAAGGTATGGCTAATCTATATTGATGTGGGTATACACCGAATGATTCATGGTAAGATTTAAGACATATTTATTAATGTTATCCTTAATAATAATGTCTCGTTTATACTTTCATCTGCCAGTTAATCACATGTACCTATTGTATAGTAATATATGAATGTATTTGGATTAAATAAGTAATAATTAAACCTAGGTTTTATTTAGGCTGTATGGAGGAATAATATGAAAATATTCATGAAGATGTAGTTGTCTACGGTGACAAAAAAAAAGCTTTTCAAGGCATTTGTACCACCGGAGACCACAATATGCCTCCTATCTTTTCCTTGGTATTACCTAGTAGCTAATCAATCCAACGACTTTCGATGATGGCGTATATGACAGCTTACATCAAAGTGCTTAACGCTTACCCATTCGATAAATTATAGTTCCAGTGGTATGCCAATATTGTGGCCCGTAAAGTTGTTTAAGTATACATATTTGTAAAATATAACACATAAAAATATGAAATCGTTTAATCGTCAAAAACAGTAATATTGCCGCCATTCTAGCAGATAACACTAATTACCAACAAGAAACGAACCGTGAATCCCTGTTATAAGTCTAACAATAACTTGCCCGACCCATGTAAGGCCCACAGACAAATTAATACCGCACTGTTTCCCTGGGATAATTATTTGAGTCAATATAGTGCTTTTAGCAAGGCAAAAGACAATCGATCAAGCAGTTGGTCGCGGAGCCGCGTAATTTGATACACATCGGAATGTGGACACAAATAAAATCACTTAGCTGAGGAGTGGCGTCCTGCAGAGCACATCTACCGCTCACTGCGGTGTACAAGGAAACAAAACACTGCTAGAAAGGTTAGACAACTTTTGAATGCAGATTTTGCAATATTCAAAAGTTATGTTTATGAATAAAGAGATGGGTTGCGTTCTAACTGTGTCTTTATTCTAAACTAGCTTTAGCCGAAAAAAATAACTTAACCGAGATTTTCCCAAGGGAAAGAGATATGAAGAATAGAAAGACTATGTTAATGGTATGAAATGGTCTATCTAAGGTCTAATTTTCATCCAAATCTGTTATACTGTTTACGCGTGATTTAGTAACAAACATTCAAACAACAAGCTTTAATATTATTTATGATATTACCAGATACGAAGCACCACTAACAGTCAAAATATTTTAACAGTATTATTAACTTCATTCACTTGGCCTGCGTTTTAATTAAAACGTACGCAGGTAAGTGTTTATTAAAAATAAAGACTCTATTTTCACAACCAATTCAATAGTTTTTATCGCTTAGATTATTTAAATTTTATACAATTGCAAAGTGACAACACACAACAATACTAAAATTATAAAATAGACCTGAATACATCTCGAAAACATCAAAAATCGCTTACCATTTCCAAAGATCTAGAGTATCCTTTGCGTCTTGTATTTCAACAACAAATAAAACAAGATCGGATGCTATTACGAAAGAAATGAAGTCTCTAAAGAAACTTCAATGCTCACAGCTGGATTTTGCCACATCTGTCCGATTAAAACATCAGAGTGGTACTTTAATGGCATATAAGTATTGAAGTGGGGAAGGATTTCTATTGAAATGTAGTAGCGGATCTCAAATACTTGTATACAATGAAAAATATTAACATTATTTCTGTTTGCTTCATTTTTAGGGTTTCGTACCCTAACTGTGCGAATGAAAAACCCTAAATTGTTTAAGTACCGTAAAACGGGGTGGATAGAAACTCAAGGGTGAATAGAAACAAAACTTTGAGGAGGATTTTTACGGTAGTTTAATATTGTTTAATACTAACAAGGTGTCGAAACTATTTATCTCAATTATTTGAAAGCATTACAGGCCTCGTGAGTTACAAACAACTTTTAACTTACGTGAATATCATCCTCAAAGTTTTGTTTCTATTCACCCTTGAGTTTCTATCCACCCCATTTTACCCGGTAGTACTAACTAAGCCTCCATTATGTACGTCAGTCTGTCAGCGGGTTGTATCTCGTAAACGATAATAGGTAGACAGTGGTTTTTATTACAAAAAATATTGTTCTATTGCCGCTATAACAGAGCAGAGATAGCCTAGTTAAGTGATAGACGGATTGCCATATTGTAAGTCTCGAGTTCAAACCCATGGCTCGCACATCTGTCTTTTCGGATTCATGTACTAACTGTATGATTAACCGCTTCTAGAGTAGCTACTTTAAAAGCGGTAAGGAAAAATTGAGAGAATACTGGCATGCCTGAAAGATATTTTTCTACGGCACTTGAGGCCAAGTCAAAAGGCCTATGGCCGGCAAAGAACTCTGACATCAAATTAGTCACTAACTTCACAAAAAATAGAAGTCGCTATAACAACATAATTATGAAAACAGTTAATTTTAAATGAACAAGGAACGTAATGTTGTCCACGTTGTTTCCTGGACCTCAAAAATCGCAGTATCTCTAATATTGTAGAAATGTACGGAATCGTGTGCGAGTCCGACTCGCACTTGGCTAGTTTTTTATTAACTTTTTACGTTTTCACTCAAACTAACACGAATGTATGGGAGTGTGAGTCTGAAAGTTCGATTCAGTTTTCACGCTTTAGTTTGATTGAAAATTCAATTTTCGCTTTCCGCATCTAGTCTGGCTTCACTCTTTTCTAGAGGGATGTGGTACCTTAACTTCGGGAAGATCTATGTATTATAAAATACTACCATAAGTTCTCACAACTATTATTTCTGAGTAGTGCGGATGACGTAGTCTTAATTTAGAAAACATGAAATAAGTTTTGTCTAGGGTTTTTACCAAAACAATGAATGATTTGTTTTATATGCCACTTAATTTTAAAACTCTGAAGTGGTTATCGATTCCAATTAGTTAGGAATCGGTTGGTACTTAATATTAAAAACAATATAGGTACCTATCTATCTAAAGTTTAAAATTTAATATTGTAAGTGGTTATTGTTTATGTAAAATTAACCAAGTGCTTCTCATTTCAAACCATGAATCTTGAATGGTACTATTATAAAGTGCATTATGAAAAACCACACAGACTAATTGCTTACGAATCTTCATTATTTACAGTAGCCACAGCGAATAATTGTGTATTAAAGCATTCCAAAAATAAATTCAGTAAATTATTTCAACATTTCACGGCTCCAAAATTAAATTGAATAAAGAATAGAGGTCATTTATTCACAGAAACTAAAATGGTTTGTAATAAAAAAGCCAACGTAGTCTCGATGTGAAATTTTCAACTGCCGCCGGACTAGAAAATTTCGTAGGGGTAAAATAGGGCGTGAAATTGTTCCCCGAATAGGTGGTATTTGTTTATGGGAGCTGTTGGCTGTGAAATTTAGATGTAATGCTCCTGATGTGTTCCGTGTGGTGGCGATGGTGTCGCATTTGTCACAGCGACGGTGTACTTGACATGTGTAGGTTCCGGAATATATTCATCTTTAGGCATTTTTGAGGTAGTTTAAGAAATGTGGAAGAAATATGGGAACGTTTATTTTACTTGGAAGATTAAAATGGAAATCAACCTACGCAATCCTGAGATATCCAGGAAAGATTAAAGTCAACACAGAAGATTAACACGAAATCACATATCTTAGACCCTATGCCCTTGACGTGTACGAACAAAACAATGCTGTCCTTAATACGTGAAAAGAATTAGCTAATAAAATTTTAACTATACTGTTGGTACCTCCATCAACACGTAACGCATGTAAACTACTTTAATATACCCAAAGAAGTCTATAAAAAGCCTAGACGCGTAAAATTCAAAACCGAATTCCCAGAATACGGATGCACATTGACAAATAGCTGTAGTTTCTTCAGAACAAAGTGGGTTATATATATTTCGTTCCCACACTGTAAACGTTTATTGAATAAGTAAGTAGTGAAGTTCTTAAAGGGAGGTAAGGTTTATACTTGATGGTGCATTTTTATCCTGGCGATCACAATTTGTTAGTTGCTTCGTTCAGGTTGATGTATGTACGAGGCTATAGAGTCTAGCTTTTGTTTTGTTTTGAGTTCAATTGGAGCATAGAGATTTAAAATACTATAGAGCGGGCATGTCAAGGAAATGTCATAGAAAAACTTTGATCCCATGTCTCAGTAACGCCATCTAGAATAATATATGAATATTGGAGCGGCAGCGGAGCATACTACAAAAAACTCATAGACTTGTATCCAGCAGGACACACTTTTTCGGACGAAAATTTTGTTCGTGATGTCCGGTCTATAGGTATTGAATGTCTTTGAATTGGAGACTAAAAACTTTCTATAGTTGTCGACGAGCAATACGGTTTGAAGAATGTTTCGAGAGGAGAGAAAGAATATGAATAAGTTGTATGTAAGTTGTTTGTATTCTTATATGTATTTTCGTCAAAAGCTCTTTTTATGTTTTTGAAAAGTAATTTCTGAGTTAGTGGTCAAAAATGAATAACTATTTAAATATAATATTTCTGTTTAGATAAATATATGACTCACCATGTTTATGTTAAAATCGAGCGTTCAAATTCAATTTCATTTGCATCTAGTCATAGGTTCGAAACTTTAAATTCATATGTAAAACGTGTACTTGGAATATATTGGACATAATTAGAACATTACGTTGGCAAATGACATCATCACAATGTTCTGTGTCACACATAACGGTCTCTGAAATGTATTCCCCCCGTGTCCCGACTTAGTTCCAGCCGTGTAGCGACAGTTTTTATCAACATAATAACCGAATATGTATTCAAGTGTAGTGCTTAGTGTTACTTTGCCTTACAACATTTTCATACATACCCCAACTAATTTTCAACCTTATTTCGTTTTAATAGAGCTTAGAAATAACATAAAAATATCAGTGTCCAAGTAATAGAATGGTCTCACGCACTTGTGTCGCCGCATGGTGGCGTTTTGTTGCAACTAAAAGTTCCTTGCCCTTATTAGATACCACAGCTCATAAATGATGCATGGTGGTATGAAAACATTAGATGTTTATGACGCCATTAAAATATAATCATAACTTTAGTATATAAGAAAGCGTTTAAAAATTATAATTCAAGCGATAAAACTGATCAAGGTGATCTAAGCGAAGGATAAAAGACGTGCCTTGCTGAATATTATCCGCAGTAATTTCTGTAAAGCACCTATAAAGATTTATGTAGCTTACATGAGATCAAATGCAGTTTTTACCGCTACAGCAGCACATATTGAATATACCGCAAAACAATTCGTTCCGTTTGTTAAAAAGAGCTATAAAGAAGACGTACAAATATTAATTATGACCCTGCGATATTCTCTCGCATTCAAATCGACAGGCATTAAATGAGTCGTCGCTCCGGGTTCGGTCATTGCGATTATCAGTTGGCATATCTTCGTCCGACAACAATGAGAGACAACCCGCTAAATGCGCACTGCACTTGAACATCTTAATAATCCGTTGAAGGGCCGTGTCGGCGCAGCATGACGCGAACCCAACACAACCGTAATTATTTTTCAATGGAGTGACATTATACGCAGAAATAAATAATTCCGATGCACCCAGAAATTACGACTACATTAATTCGAATGTGCGAATAAATAATTTAGTGCCAACACGAAATTTAATTATTTCGACACAAAATGAACCGATCCAATTTAACATCAATTTTTGTCGCTTGAATCGGTTTAATGCGTGTTCGATTTCAAATAACGTCGTCATAATATGACTAGTTTCCCGCATACAACACGGAGTTTACTGTTCACAGCCTCGTAACGGTGCAACAATGCTTCAACGTGACATTTGACAAGCGTCTCCTATAAAGTTTAAAGTAATTCAACCGGCTGGGACGTCACGTCGATGCGCGTAGAAAGTCAACCTTTACGATGGTCGAGTGAACAAAACAAAACAAGTTGGACATGTCAATGCCCACGCCTTTGGTACGGTAACCTGATACAAGCAGGCGGATACATTTAACACCACCGAGAGGTTCGCAAGCGGTCGCGTCGCGTGAGCGCAGGGCATTAAGCGGAGCGATGAGCGATGCGGCGAGCGTAGGTCGAAGGACGCCGTCGATAGTTCAGCGCTGCTAAGTTATTCCACAACGACTGTAATCTTGCTGGAGACTACTAGATGTCACGCACGTTTGGTACGTGCTTTGTACTACTTTGGCAAAGCTTTAAAGGTACACGACAAGGTAAATTTAGCTCTCAGATAAAGGACTACAGGCAGTTTAACATTATCTTTAGGTCTATCAAAACAAATAAAAGAAACAGTACCTACTTTCTGTGTATTTGCATGGATTGTTTACTGGAAGAATTGAAAAGTGTTCTTCATCATGCTATGTAAAGGATTCTTGAATATTCTTGAATATTTTATCTCTCATGTCACTGCGACCGCAGCCTAACCTACCCATCCGCTCGCCCGTGTCATGAAAGTGGATACTTTAATATCCGATTCATTGTTCTGTTACAAATTTGTCAGTGATCTTTACATTAAACTTTTTCTCTTTTAAAATTTGAGATGGGTCCATAATCCTCGTGCGGCCGGCACGTTGTAAGTAAATCTTCGTCACATAATGACGTTTAGACCACACAAATAAAAATATTAGATATCGTATTAAAGAGCTAAGCATCTATCGTAAGCATTATACGAGTGTCGATATCCATTACCTACACTTTATTCCGATTTCATTCGAAGTTTCCTGTTTTAACCCGTTCGGTTTCTACATAATATTGTTTTTATGGGAATGTGCATTTTGTTGTATTACACAAGTATTGTTAAAGTTCAACGAATGTAATAAAATATGGGCGTGTGATGTGGAAATAATGAATACCGTATTATGTCGTGTTCTAAGCAAAACGATCGGTTGCGTAATAATACGCGATTAGCTAGTTCATAATTTTACTCGTTTCTTCAGAAATCTGAAAGGCATCTCCCTCTGGTGGCGCGACTAGGCGACGCGTTTAGGTCGCATGTTCCCGCGACGATCACTTTGCATAAGTCACGGTACCTATTATGCTGATACGAATTATGCGTAGTTAAGCCAGTGTATAAACTGTTTAAACAATTTTTGTAATTTGGTGCCCATTATACCAAGAAAAACAATCGAATACTCAGTTTTATTATCCGCCGTATTCTAAAATTGATTCCCAATATTCTCGTTGATCATGTTTATAAACAATGCTCCCACAATTATTTGTTTAATTTCAGAGCAAAATGAGCGCTATTTAAAATCGCTTAAGAATTCCTCGTAACGTAAAAGGTGATTTTAATTTTTGGCAAATTAAACCTTATTTGCATAAAATAAAAATCGTGCGCCCGTAAGGATCTGATCGACCTTAATTACTTATCATAATTATTAATATTTCGCTGCTGTCACGCGACGGGTTGCCTCAAGGCAGGCCTTAATGCTTCCCACTGATGATGGGTAGCGTCCACAGTAACCGAGTCAGACGATAATTTGAGATAATTTACGTAATTCGGCACAATTTCCATTTGAAGAGCATGTTATGCTCAGCTGAACGTCATTATATGGAAGTAGAAAAGAGTTTTAAAATCGTTCCAGATCTAATTCATACTGCCTTCGAGCATTTTACACAAATTAAAATTTGCAGCTATCCTTTATTATTTGAACGCAAGCTTTGAAAATACATGGAAAATGGGTTAGAACAGTCGTTATTGAAATGACTAGAAATTATTCCATTGTTAACTAAACACGTTACATAATTATACGTTAAGTTTGTTTTTATTGAGTTTTATAGAAATTGCTAAGACACAAAAACTTAAATGTAACGTACCCTGAATCTTCCTAGACTTTTTCCAATTATGTTGAGATCGGCTTTGAGTATGCCCGGATAAGCTAAGTACCAATTTTGTACATGTATCAACTGACCACATGTCAAAAGGTACGGTACGTCTTATAGTGATATATGGGACATCCCTTTCATCTTTCATATCCCTCACACCTTCATCTTCACGCTATCAATATTTTTTCGCTACACCACAAATCCACAAAAAGCATCGTAATTATTGCAGTGGTAATTAAGTTGGATTGCGCAACACAATCTCCCGTTGTGCATTAATGATATCAGTGGGAGAGCCACAGAGCATCGAAGCTCCTATGTACGATGTGATCGGGATCGAACACTCGAACCACGACGACACGCAGGGGACACAGAGTAACAATGCCCAGAGGTGAACAACGATTTACGAGCGTTATGTATGGACGTTTTTGTTGCATCATTTATTGACTTTGTTGTTGGGTTTATTTGGGTTAGGTTTTTTGTTAAATTTGTCAGTCATTATATTGGTGATGAAAATAAGATTCGATTCGATGATGAGCTTTGTATTGATCATTGATCGAGTAACACTAGAGATTTGTAATTTGCAGAAAGAAGTAAAAATTAAAAGCAAGGTTGTTAACTTAATTAATAGTAAATTGTCTTATAACTGATCACGCAATTAAAATTTCTAGGTAACCAAAATACCAACAATGTAATAATGTAAATGTGTTACTTTGAAGAGCAACGCAAGCAAGCCAATGCAATAGTCTCATTTGGCACTCAAACTAATCTAACCGCTGTGACATAATGCCCTATCTCATTACGTCTTACTATAACTTGAATTTACTCAATATTATTCAACAGATAAAAGTTTCATGGGTATTATACGTTTTAGAAATTTAATCAGTTGCAATATAATATCTTTCTGGTAAACTTATTTTCACAGAACTGCAGTCATACGAGCCTGGATGTCAATAAGACTGTCTGTACCTATTTACTATTAAGTCACAGTTTTCATCTAGTCTCTAATCTCGTATCACGAAATATTATGTAGTTGAAAATTATAGCATTCAGTAACTTAGCGAACTTGGACACTTCCTACAAATGGTGTCTTATTCAATGTACTGCTGTTTTCATGTAGGTATCTTGTTTTTATAGGATTCCCTTTTTTAAGTGTGGTTATGATTATTGTTATTAATTACCACGTCTGCTGTACTGCCTAGTCTACGCGTTGAACGCGCCGCTCCGCAAAGTTCATCAGATAATGAGCACATTTGTTGCGTGTGAAACTAGAATACCATTTTGCACGAAGCTACATTTCGCGTAAGCATCAAAGCGAATGCTTGCTCTTAAACCACGGGCTGTTTCGATAAATCATGTTTCGTTTAAAACATTCTAACGCTTCATTTTGCTGATCCAAAGGCCTGATGCCGTCTTCAGTGTAAAACGTTCTTAACAGCTCTTTTGTAATAAATCCAGGGGAATGTTGCGTTACGACTGCAATAATACGAATCAGATTAAGTGTGGAGTGTATTACCTTTTGTTTAACGTTTGTGGTCTGCCTTTCGTTCGTAATTAATGTGTAGAATGTCAGTGGTGCCTTGCCTGGACATAACATCGAAGGCACGACTTCGACTGCGCTTCTTTTTTCACTTTCTGCTGTCTTTGTTGTTGTTTTCTTAAAATAACGTATTGCTTAAGAAAAGAGTGCAGCTTGGAATACCAACGCAATAGCTATTGCGTTGGTATTCCAAGCTGCACTCTCTGCAGTATCTTGACTTTTAATACTTGAAAAAAAAAACTATTAAGCAGATAGGTTATCTTGAGCTTTTGTTTCAAGTCTGTTTTCAGTCAAAGAGACAAGAATTGACTATTTATTTTATTTTATTGTTAGCTTTGTAGAGTAGGTACGTACCTACTGTTGGGCCTTAAATCAATTTTTCGTTCGAGCCTATTCCAAGAGCCAACGGATAAATTCAGTTCAAATGCCAATATTAGTTGGAGAAAAATGCTTAGTTTGAATAACTTAACAAAGTACTTCGGTACTTATTTTTTGTTTTCAACGCAAGATTAAGCAAGTTATGGTTACCTTGTTATGGGAATTTATTTCATACATTTTTACCTTTCATATGGAGCAAATGAATAACTTTAATATTATCATGCAAGTTGTAGAATAACAATAAAATTCTCAATGGGATTCCCTGCTTTGTAAACTAATAAACATGACCATTCAATCGCATTCAATATGTCTAAAGCGTTCCGAAGTTAAGTTTCTACAAATAGCCACCATATTAAAATGCTTGCTTCAAATCATCAAAATTAATATGTGTAATAAATAACATGGACCATTGGAGTTCCAGTGGATTTAATGTAAACATACACCACGTAACGTTAAAAATTTATATTCGTCTCATAACTGTCGAATTCTTGTAGTAACAAATTACAGTGACGCGTTGACTTACTGAATGGACGCTGGTAACAAATAGTAGAGTAATTCCAAAGACTTTTGAATAGAGTCCAATACTATTTTGGTCGGCGAACGGTGATCTTTAAGTTTTTATTTCGTTTTGCTCAGAGATCGCTTGCTGATAGAATGACGTTCCATGGTTCCACTATTGCAAGATATAAAGAAATGTTTCGAATATCATAGGGTTATATTTAGTTGGAAGGAATTATTTAAAGTTATTGATGCTTAAGATTAAACTATTTACTATCTTTGAATTGTAATCCCATTCAAAGATAGTAAATAGTTTAGTGATCGTATGAGTTTCTTATCAGATGTTCTTAGCTTTTTATGTTTAAGGATATCTTTTCTTTCTTCCTCTAGTAGAAAATGTACGCGTGTAACCGTAGCGCAGGATATTAATAATACTAAAAATATTATGAAGTGGCTTGTTTTCACACATAACCAAATGCGCAGAAAACAGATAAGTACTTAATAAAAAAAATTGAAAACCTCCAAAAGACAAAACTGATCAGTGCAGATTATTATTTTATTTTTATTGATTTAATCTTTTTATCACATTTTAGGTTTAAATCAAAACTCTGCGGTAATTGGAGAGCCCAAAGAATGCCGAAGGCTGCAAACCTTGTTGATATTCGTCATACCTAATTGTGTACGATATGGAAATGTGGGTTTATTTTTTTAACAATTAAGAACTTGTTTCCTAAGATCTCTGACTCTGAAAAAAACAACATTTTTTATCTGTGTATGTCTAATAAAAAACTGCTCTATTACAAAAGGCTATCATTTGTTTTGTACCAATTATATTACCTTTGAGTGGAGTACTGGGTTCTTAAGTGAGGTCCTGTGAGATCTAGTTGTATGAGACCTACTTTTAATTAAAAAAGTGTCATGGCGTGGTTTACATGTGGTTTGATCCTAGTAATTTCTATGTTTGTATTAAGTTGTGACCTGCCATAAACACCAGAAAAACGGTGTTTAAGAGTTGCCATCTTTCCAAAATTTTTATTACAATGATTGATGACCTGGCATCGTTATACATAAATAATTGAAAATGTTGATTGCACGTGTATTATAATGTTACATAACCACACATCACCCAACAAATTATATTACCAAACGAACTCGAAACTGATGTGCTATTCTGAAAAGTTTATTTGCGAAATCACTTCTGAATCCGTAGTGAAATCATGTGAAATTAAAATATCGTATTCTTAAATGGAGTGATTTCGACACTGGCGCCACCAAGTGATGATCAAAGTGAGAGGAACTAAAACGGGTGAGTATTTTGACGTTGACATGTGAAAACCGAAACTTGCTTATAAATTTTCGTAGTATCTATGAAGTTTAATATCTAAACTGTTTAAGCCGCATGTCCGCAGTAGTGACTAGGGCAGCTGTGGCGACTCGCATCTCAATAATGAATGTATTGTCCCGCGGTACGTACCCGATCACAGTCCAGACTATTTTTGCCCGAACCTGTCCGCGTCCGTCATGGAAAAAATATCCGTGGAGTTGTTACAATGACTGGAAACTTTAGAAAAGATACGACGCTATGTATTTTTCATGACTTTGATAAAATATCGATGTTATAGATACACGAACAAAAAGTTGGAGCTAGTTTTTTGAGGTACAGACTAGAATTCAAGACTGTTAATATTTTTTCTAAGCGTTTTGTTTTGATCTTTATGTAATGTATGTTTTTTGTCTGTGATAAATCTGTTTGAGTTTTTTAAATATACGTATTTAGTTACATATTTCAATTGCAACTTCTATCAAAAGACGTTGGCCTAAGCCACGCTGCACAACTTAACTATCATGTAGGCCTACGTACCAAGGTAGGTATATCAAAACAAAATAAAAAACAATATTTGAAGGGGTGTGACGATTTTTGTCAGACACCTGTATGACAAAAATCTTCGCCACGCTATTCATCTCCATACCATTCTAATTCCTCGCCCTACCGTCATGAATGAAGACACATTTGCCAACGACAGCGAATCCAACGGAGTTATTTGATTTATTCCATGCTGGGACTATTGAAAACTTCCATCAGAAGTCATTATTTAGCTGCTGTAATGAAGCTGTGGCTGGAATCTTGAGCAGTAGACAAGTGCAAGCATCAGTCTTGGATCTTTTTGTTATTTATTGCAAACTGTATTTGTGTATCGCATGTGGGAGATTATGCTAAGATCTTGTTCGGTTCAAACTATTTTCAGTTGCGTAATGTGCGTAATATGTTATGATGTAGAGTTTTTCTTTTTTTTTTTGGAGTCATTCAGACGACTTCAAAACCTCTTTGATATGTATTTATTTTTATTGTGGACCATCAATAGTTACTGTTACTTTAATTATTGCTTGTTTGTATTCGCACAGTTTTATAAAGCGTGTTCTAACGGTATAATATTCGTTTTGAAATCATAAAAGTACTTGAACTACGTCAATTTTCCTGCTTATGAACTTCCGTATTCATGTCAAGGTTGGTTTCATTTTACATTTTCCTTAAAAGAATTGCTTAGTTCAGTTTTAATTTACTTACTCATAAAGCACAAAAAACAAAACTATTAATTCGAGTTTTTGTGCACGTGTCTCTAATGAAACGTTTGAGCAAAGTTTCCAAGGAAATTCATTAATTATGTTCTCAGAAAGTTTAGAGAGGACTCCACTTGTAAGGTGAAATTAGTTGTTTAATTTTCGTCAAAAACCGGTTGTTTTAATGAAAACGGTCGAAATCTTTATTACAAAAATTTTTGAGAAGAAATTAGAGCACCTAAATTAAAAAATTCTGGATAAAATTTGAGCCTTTTCATGACAAACTATTTGCAATAAAGAGACTTCTGTGAAAGAATTCTTTATGAATGCAAAAACTCGTCGTATCGTTAAACGTTCGATCTTTGACATTTCCATGGTTCGTCGCCGTATCGCGTCGTGATGTCGTGGCGCTTCGAACAATCTTGCAATTTGTGAAATATTTGGAATAGTCCCGGCGGCGGCCACCAACGAATATGGCAGAGAATCACTATATGTGCGGCCCGCGAGCATTAGATACTTTGAATTGGTTTTTAACAAATTGTTAGCAGAACCGACTGACCACCGCTAAGATCGATGACGAACACACAAGATGAACCCCACAATGAAATAGTTAAGGGATTTCACGTGAAGTCAAAAATTTATTCTTGTGGAGTCTTTGAAATAAGGATCGCGGCTGATGTAGACTTCGCTATATTTGGTCTCAAATTGAACGGGTTCAAAACAAATGACAAAAGGACTAAAACAACTGTTCTTTTGTATCTTTTGTTTTGCTCTGCGTTAACATTTACAAAGTAGGTAAGGGTAGACAAGCATTTTGAACCGTTACTTTAGTCTTTCCTTGTTCTAATTAACAATAATCAATTTTAAAAAATACCATTTATTTCATACACGATCGTATATCCCAATATCAATATAACAAAAACAGTAGACGCCATACACAGACCCCTTAACCTATTTCTGCCAATCCTGTTGCATTTTATTTTTTGCGAAATTCTTCCAGCAACTAAGGGGGATCTGACACACAAGTGCTTCCAAGTGCATGGCCGTGTGTCCCACGCGGGTGGTCGCTACGTAGACGATTCAATAATGATGGCCCCCTGACGTAATGTGGCGGCTTTAGCCACGCAAAAACCGACTTGCCGGAATCATGGGTAATACAATAAAATGCACAAACAAACCTCAATGCCTTCTGCCGCGGTGTCTTAAACTTACCTTGAATTTTATTACGTCATCCTATTCAAACAACCCTAAGGAACATAAACTATTGTTGTACTAGTCCAATAAAATTGCCGGTACCTTCTGTTGCCCTAATAAAATTGGATCTATAATAATATAAACGGTCGGTTGAAAAAGTGACCAGTGATTTTTACCGACTGCAAAAAAATATATGGTTTCTGTATTTTCCCAGAGATTAAATACATATGACCGATAATTCCCTCGAAATTTCAAAACCATGTCTAAAACTGTACACTTTTTTTAAAAATTCGAACAAGTCATGTGAAGTTTCTGAAATATTTAATTTATTTATGCTTTAAATATTATACATTACAATATTATGCATTGATTTTGTTGCTTAAACCAGAAAAAATAACAAAAATAAAACTTAATAAATCCAAAAAGAAATATTAGCAGAGCATGGTTTCGATCCACGGACCTCTGGGTTATGGGCCCAGCACGCTTCCACTGCGCCACTCTGCTTACAAGATAGCACTGTGAAATGTCTCTTCTTTGTAAAAATGATAATGCAATAGCAAGAAAATATTAATTAAGCGTGTAGTACTTACTCGTATTAGTTCTGCCTTAGTAAATATACAAAAAGTGTTGCTAGCAGAGCATGGTTTCGATCCACGGACCTCTGGGTTATGGGCCCAGCACGCTTCCACTGCGCCACTCTGCTTACAAGATAGCACTGTGAAATATCGCTTTTATAATAAATGCTGATATAATAACAAAAAAAAATGTTGATCAAGTGTCTATTACTTACTCATATTAGTTCTGCCCAAGTAATAAATAATTATAAAAAAGTGTTATTAGCATCCACAGACCTCTGAGTTATGGACCCAGCACGCTTCCACTGCGCCACTCAGCTTACTGTGAATATTGTGTTATATCGCTACTATCTCCTTGTACATTTGGCAACTTTAATAATAATACATAGGTTTTCACACAATATGACGAACTTTGTTTTATTTTTTATATTTAGTAATTCAGAGAACCTCTAAACTTGCAGAGAATTGTAAAAGAAACAATTAAAATATTTTCATGTTATTGTAGTGTTGAATAAAATAAATTAGACAAGCTATCTGGCCTATGCATGTAATATGGCAAAGTTCCAAAGTAACCAAGTTGTTCCAAGATTCCGAAACTTGGAAGTTTTTAGTAATGTAATGCTGAAACATATACAGAGCTTGGAATCCCGAGGTATGTGGATCGAAATCACGTAGGTACACACGGCTACACATCAAGCTATGCATTTCCAGTATATAATAGGTAAGCTGATCTCGCATGATATGGGATTTCCGTACAATGCAAGGTCAGTGTAAATTGGAAATGTATAGCTTGATGTGTAGCCGTGTGTACTATCAATATTGTATCTTGTACGCTCCTAAAACATAATATATTCGAAGCAAAAGGTAATATTGGTTAGAGTAAAAGGATGTTATTACGTTATCTCTGATTTGTGATTGTTTCATTATGTACAATTTCGTTATTCAGTTCACGTGGATCAGAACCATGTTCTGTAAACATGCCGAGAATATAGCATTATGTTTTAATGTCATGTTTACCGAAAATAGTGGCTAAAAAGAATTGGAGGAAACAGATTTTTAGCAACGAACGGTGTTCTGACAGCTAAGTGGCGGAGTGCAAGTGTGCTGGACATGAACAATAGCAAGAACATTGTGTTAAGTGTCTAGTGCGTACTTATATAAATAGTGCCTTATATGGTAAACAAAAAGTTGGCATCACGTTTGGCATTCCTTTCTTATAACTATATAAAAATAAAGCTGTAAATAATGTACAAAAAGTGTTGTTAGCAGAGCATGGTTTCGATCCACGGACCTCTGGGTTATGGGCCCAGCACGCTTCCACTGCGCCACTCTGCTTACAAGATATCACAGTGAAATGTCTCTTCTATTTATCACTATTTAAAATTAGTTAAAAAAAAATGGGTTGTATCCGTACCCTTTACTGATCATATTTGCGTAATCTGAAGTAAAAAAAAAATACATTTTTAAATATGCCTCTATTTAGTTAAACTTAAATAACGAAAACAGCTGTTGGTGGCGAGGCATGTTTGAGCGAGATCACGTGAACGTGAGTGAGAGACGACGATTAACGAATACTACTACTATGTCATGAATAGCTTGTACAATATTTCCATAAATTGGGTGACTTTGTGGAATATAAACAAACGCTAATAAAAAGTTATTAGCGTTTGTTTATATCCCACAAAGTCCTGTCCTGTTTATGAATATTATTAATTGATATTTTACAAATATGAACAACGTTTAGAATAAGTCCTTTAAATTTGCACTAATTAACGACTATTGGTGTATAAAAATGCTTAAATGCAATAGTGAGAAAATATTGATTAATCGTCAAGTACTTAGTACTCATATTAGTTCTGCCTTGGCAAATATATAAAAAGTGTTGTTATCAGAGCATTGTTTCAATCCACGGACCTCTGGGTTATGGGCCCAGCACGCTTCCACGCCGCGCCACTCTGCTTACAAGATAGCTAGGTGAAATGCCACTTCTAAATAAAATTGCTGATGCAATAGCAAAAAAAATGTTGATCTAGTGTCTATTACTTACTAATATTAGGCCTGCCTAAGTAAATATACAAAAAGTGTTGTTAGCAGAGCATGGTTTCGATCCACGGACCTCTGGGTTATGGGCCCAGCACGCTTCCACTGCGCCACTCTGCTTACAAGATAACTAGGTGAAATGCCACTTCGACATAAAAATGCAGATGCAAAAGCAAGAAAATATTGATTAAGCGTGTAGTACCTAATCGTATTAGTTCTGCCTTAGTAAATATACAAAAAGTGTTGTTAGCAGAGCATGGTTTCGATCCACGGACCTCTGGGTTATGGGCCCAGCACGCTTCTACTGCGCCACTCTGCTTACAAGATAGCTAGGTGAAATGCCACTTCTACATAAAAATGCTGATGCAATAGCAAGAAAATATTGATTAAGCGTGTAGTACCTAATCATATTAGTTCTGCCTTAGTAAATATACAAAAAGTGTTGTTAGCAGAACATGGTTTCGATCCACGGACCTCTGGGTTATGGGCCCAGCACGCTTCCACTGCGCCACTCTGCTTACAAGATAGCACAGTGAAATGTCTCTTCTATGTAATAATGCTGATGCAATAGCAAGAAAATATTGATTAAGCATGTAGTACCTATTCATATTAGTTCTGCCTTAGTAAATGTACAAAAAGTGTTGTTAGCAGAGCATGGTTTCGATCCACGGACCTCTGGGTTATGGGCCCAGCACGCTTCCACTGCGCCACTCTGCTTACAAGATAGCACTGTGAAATGTCTCTTCTATGTAATAATGGTGATGCAATAGCAAGAAAATATTGATTAAGCGTGTAGTACCTATTCATATTAGTTCTGCCTTAGTAAATATACAAAAAGTGTTGTTAGCAGAGCATGGTTTCGATCCACGGACCTCTGGGTTATGGGCCCAGCACGCTTCCACTGCGCCACTCTGCTTACAAGATAGCACAGTGAAATGTCTCTTCTATGTAATAATGCTGATGCAATAGCAAGAAAATATTGATTAAGCATGTAGTACCTATTCATATTAGTTCTGCCTTAGGAAATATACAAAAAGTGTTGTTAGCAGAGCATGGTTTCGATCCACGGACCTCTGGGTTATGGGCCCAGCACGCTTCCACTGCGCCACTCTGCTTACAAGATAGCACTGTGAAATGTCTCTTCTATGTAATAATGCTGATGAAATAGCAAGAAAATATTGATTAAGCGTGTAGTACCTAATCATATATTAGTTCTGCCTTAGTAAATATACAAAAAGAGTTATTAGCAGAGCATGGTTTCGATCCACGGACCTCTGGGTTATGGGCCCAGCACGCTTCCACTGCGCCACTCTGCTTACAGGATACCATAGTGAAATGTAACTTGTGTATACAATTACGAATGCAATAGCATTATCGTAATCAGTTACTTCAAATCATAATATCACTGTGCTATCCTGTAAGCAGAGTGCACAGAGTTTGATTTGTGTATTTTGTACAAAAAAATCAGGACTCCTTCCTGCATTTTGTTGTAAAATATACACAAAATTACACAAAGTAGGTACTAGGAATAGAGTAGCAGAAAAATAACACTATGGGCGATTTTAAATTAAGTTCAAACTTAGAACTTGACAGATGAAATAACATTGTGGAGGTGTGTGGCTCTGTTATTTTCCAATCACCGAATTTCAATGTTCGTATTTTAAACTTTTGTTCGTTGATTTTTGTTATTCAAAAATTGATTTGAGCCCATTGGCAACCCAATTACGTTCAGTCGTACCCGTTGGACTGTAACTTTTTGTTATTATTTTGAACATCTGTCAATTTCACGGGACGACGCTTCGGGTCGAAGAAACAGTACCCACCTTGTCAGATTGTCTTTGTTCAACGCTAGTTAAGCGGAAGAAAATAATTATATAGACGAATCGAAGACTACAGCCATTGGATTGGTTGAAAAATAATTATCGTTTCTACAATTTATTTGAATCAATTATTAAGTCTGTAAGAAGAAATAACTTGGATCTTTCATTACATTGTTTTGGTTAAAGATATTAGTGATTTAACTGAAATCGAAAGGAAAGGTTCATTAGTTTGTCTATTGACTGTTAAGGTGACGGTGGCCAATAATTCAGTAGAGCTTAAGTACTTAATTTTACTATAGCTTTTGAAAATTGTAAAGTGCGCTGTAAGTTTTACTCTTAAAACTAAATATAATAATATGACATGTCTGTATCTTATAAAATAAATGGTAAGTAAAATGATAAAAAACTCATTGCATGTATTACAATTTACAATATGAAGAAAACTTAAACTGTTATTATAAAAGCATGTATAATGTAAGTACTGTAAGAGACTAATTACACACATTCGCAAGACAGAAAAGCTGTAGCTTTTAACATCACAATAATTTACTTCTGTAGGACATCAAGTTATTGAAATTACTCATTTACATTAAAATATTAACAGCAATGGTGTAAGCATAATTATACGATATTATTTAAGTATTTTAGCTGGCCTTTTTAATGCTATTCAGTAATACCATGTGGTTAGTTCTACTTCCCATATTAAAAAGATCGTTCCAACGATCTTTAACTGGTTGCAATGTGCAATGGTATAATTGAAATTATTTGCAACTCGTATATTACTAATTTTAACCTCCACGCAACTCGACATATTTTATTTATTTATTTATTAAAACTTTATGCACTAGTAAAAGACACTGTACAAAGGCGGACTTAATGCCTTAGGCATTTTCTACCAGTCTACCTTAAGGTGATGCAGAGACAGAACATGGTAGGCGTAAGAAGGTTAGGGGAAACCGGGGCAATGCGGGCCCCTTAAGGGAAATCTTGAATAAAATCTGAGGAAAACAAGATAATGTAAAAAATCAACAGCCAGTTATTAGTCTCATTAATGTTCTTTAAAATTAACCTAAAATAATTATCGTAGTCTGCGAGTCATTGGTGCTAATCGAACTTTAAAAAAAGCAAAAGCTGCCTGTTTTGCCCCGTGTCTGGGGTAAAATGGTCATATGCGGGGCATAATAGGCATATGCAGTCATTTTCATTCATGGAAGTTTAAAACCGAGCACAAAAAGGACAAATGTGAAGGGATTCGTCATCATAATCTTCTTCGCCAGCGCGAAAAGAGTGGGCATGATGTGGCATGCACTGCAAGGGACCCAACCCTCAGTCAATTCCTAGTACTAATATCCACAGTACAAATACTGTAGGTACAGACGCCAGCACATCAAGTTACCCCAATGTGTCAAATTTCTATGGTCGTTTTTCAGCTTTATGTCAAACGGAATAAGGTTCATATTCAATTGGGAAAATTTGACACATTGGGGTAGCTTGATGTGCTGGCGTCTGTACATCTTCTTCCTCCGTTTCGTTTTCCTTACTTTCTTTTTTATTTTTCTTTATATTTTTCTTCCTTCCTTTCTTCTCATAAACCACTGGTTTCCGTGTCTGGGCTTCTACTGTATCATTTTTATAACTGGTTCTCAACGCCGTTTTTCCGCGTTTCCTAGTGACTCGTTTTTGGACTCGTGCTTTGGGTTTTGGCATAATATCTACAGGCGACATGATATGAAAAGATGTTCGAGGTAGTGGAGTTGCATATCGCTCTAGCATTGTTGATGAAACCGAAGAACTGGATACAGGAGTTAACAGGCGGATGCATGATATTTGGTTGTGAACTTTGGGTGGGATTGTGAATAGTCAACGGTTGTGATTGGGATTCTTGATTCAATGTTGATGGTGGCACGTTTTATCTTCCTCTAGTAGTGGCGAACCATAATTTTATCTGCAGGAAAATATCAACTTAATACAAAACTACTACTCGAGGCAAAACGGGCACCCTACCCATTTTGCCCCGCTCATAATGCCCCCGCGGTCAAATAAAATAAATGATAACCAAATTAAACGAATATATGGTAGTTCGTTCAGAACTCTTTCTAGTTATTTCGACACATAATTGAACGTAGCAATTTACTTAATAACTGAGTATTTAACACAAATACGATTTAGTTATAACACAGACTCAAAAATGAAAAATAATAACAAATGCATCAATTTACGTTTTTTCGTTCTGTCGACGTACAACGCGCATCTACATACACACAATCATTTGTCTTGCTAGCGCAAGATCGTCTGGAAAGCGATGCGACTAGTTTTGAGCGTCTCGGTTTAAAATCCGGCGGGGGAGAGGGGGTGTCCGTCTTACCCCGGGGGCCCGCAATGCCCCGGCTTCCCCTACATATTAAACTATAAAGTCAAATCAACAATAATTTAGAATAAATACATAGATACATACATACTATATAACATCCAAATACAAGCGATGTCGAGAGAAAAAAAAGATAGATTACTGGAGAAATACTAATCTGCTAACTTAAGTAAATAATAAATAAATATTCTACAACTTTCCACACAACGCCATTTAGTCCCAAGTTAAGCTTGAGAGCTTGTGTTATGGGTACTAAACAGCTGATAAACATACTTATATATTTTTAAATACATACATATTATAGATAAATTACACCCAGACACAGAACAAATGATCGTGCTCATCACACAAATATTTGTTCTTGGTGGGAATCGAACCCACGACCTCCGGCATAGCAGTCAGGGTCACTAAGTACTAGACCAACAGGCCAGTCAAAAGTTCAAGTTTATTTTATGATTTAATTATTTTTAAAGATAAACAGGTGCTGATAGAGTGTGTTTTATTAATGTTCTACTTAAAATATTATTTTTCATTTGCTTATGTTACTATAACATAAATGAAGAAATTCTTAAATAGTCTTAAGTAGACGTTCGCAAATTATGCTACGCCTGCCGAGTTCTTTTTGTGGATGGATGACCAAATGTTACAATTTACGTCCGTGAATCAAAAACTGTTATGGGTAGCCAGAAGCGCAAAAATCTGGAAAAAAGTCTTATCAAAGCATAGTGCTACACAGTAACTTGGTTGTGCAAGACACTAAGACAATGACACACATAGGCAGATACTTTACGTAAAGTACTGGTATTATACTACATCCAGTGAAAACTAGAAGACGAGCACAACATACTTAGTTAGGAAAAGGCAGACGTTAATGTTATTATAACATTATAACCTTTAATATAGCGTGGAAAATTTATTTAGGTCTAAGTCTATTATGTTGTCTTTCATGTCGCAGATCCCAAATTTATAGCGAAAACTGTGTAACCTATAAAGTCATGATTGTCATACCATGTTTGTTCACTAAATGAGATGAATAAGTAAAAAAATGTACACTGTACCTGAACACGACTTGAAATGTCCAACTTTTTCGTTTGTAATTTAGGATCATAAGCGGCATTTTTTGTGGAGTACAACTAAATTGCTCTACATAAAATAATTACAACATTCTGTTTGCTCAGTACGTCTGTAAGAAGGCAGGTTTTACGTATGTAATTTTCTTGTTAACCTCTGGACATTGGGTCTTATTAAGTCATCAGAATTATACCACACGCTGCCTCAAGTGCGTGTTTTGTTTTTGAGCAAAAAGCTGACTCCGAGGCGTATTTTTCAAAATTAAATTGTTTAAAGATTGAGAATTTCGTGAGTGTATGTTTTTTGAAACATTGGTCAGAGCTTAAATAATGATGTTCAAGTTTCATTAAATTGAGAGGTCCTTCATGACATGTCCTGAAGTCTGGTGGGAGGAAGAGTAAGTATGGTCTTAATAATTATAATTATGATAGAAAAGAATAGTTTTTCGAAGTCACGCGATCGAGTCACCAGGTACCATTAATTTGGTAATCTTGTCAATGTCAATTTAATGTCCTTAAACAGAGGGTCACCGATTATAAGTAGTTACAACCGACGGAAAGAGCAGATGGCATGAAATTTAGACCAACGTAGCAGCAGCTAGCCAAACTGAACAATCTTAGGTTAGAATGAAGGTTCGACATAAATCAAACACCCGTAAATAGAATTCAATCAATTGGCTGTAGGTACTTAAAGTTATATGGTCAGCATTATCGTCGTTATAGTGCACAAATTGACCCTATCTTGCAGATTTTGGATGTCACGCACAACTTGCTGGAGCTTTATTAAACGGTGAACATATCTTAACATGAGACTCAAAGTTGAAGATTTCATATTTACGAGTAATCTTTAAAATCACGACTGTATCTCTTGCAGGGTTCGTTAAGATAGTACCTATATGGTGGAAAGGATGGTATTGAGTAGCAAAGGGCTCCCACAAATAACTGTGAATTTGCAACGCATCGCAAATATCTGCGAGGTATGGTCACCTGAACCAACGGTTTACCGGGCGAAATCGTTTCGCAGAAAATCGCAACGCGGTTTTGTGTGGGCGCCTTGACACCAGAAAATCGAAAAAAATGGGGGTACCTACTGCATCAAATTGCCAATAGTTTGGCTGAAAACAGTAGGTGTTAAGAAAAAATCCAAGCTAGTCACTTCATTGTAACGCCAATGGGGTGTCACAACTTTAAAGAAGTCCTGCTTCGGGACCATTTCTAACCAGGAAGTTTTAGAAAAATTGTGCAAGAGCGCAATTGAGTGCTTGATCAAGCGTTGTAAGTGAAAGAAAAAGAAAGTGTTGCTGTTTTGGCAGAGACTATGAACATTGGAATAAAGTGGAGTGTGATAAAGTGTAAAGCACAAGACAGTCCGTAAAGGCAAATTACTGTGCACCATCCTTCTGCCTTTCCACACACATACACATAGCACACATACATACAGACTCACTTATAAACACATAGCATATTAAGTCAAAGTACCATATTGTCCATAAGCCACATAGATGTTCTATTACGAACAATCTTTAATTTGGCAAAAAACTAATTTCCATTGCATAAATCTAAGATCCCGTGTAAATAGATAAAACAATCAAAACTTTTTAATATTTTTGTCGATATTTAGTTTGAAGCCTTAGGAAAAATAGAGAATTTTAGAAAAAAATATATTACTCGCACAACTAAAGCAAAAAATAAAGTGCACAAAAATATCACCATATTTCAATAAAACCACTCACTTCTAATCCAACGCAAGCTTCGGCTAACATTTTCATTTTTACCCGCATTCATCTAAAAAGCGTAATTTTCGTTCACTATTGATCTGGCATTCGTCTATTGCCTTTGTTTTTATACACCCCCATGCGCTTTTATTACGGCCTTGGATTGGCGCTGCAGCTGCAATAGGTACCTAGTGTAAATAAAACGGAACGGGCGTTTTCAAATATAGTGTAAAATACTTTCATTTATTTGCTTCACACATGAATATGTGTGGGTGTTATTATTTCTGTTCTATTTATTGTTCACCTCATTTATTTTTCTATTTACTCCTATTTTTATGGTACGTATAACTTATAAACATAGCCCCACAAAACCATAGTGGTGGTTTGACTGCGATGAGTTCGGTGGATACACTTATTAATTTTGTGCTAAAAAAATAAAAATAGTTACTTTTTATAATAATATAATAATAATAAACCTTTTATCTCAAGTAACAAAGACCCATTGATAATGTATTTATAGGTAAATAATCGTTTCTAAATAATATATTTTTAATTTATTTTTAAAATTATTTTTGTGAATTTCACTATTATGACAAGCTTTCAGACTTACTCCTTCTCAATCAAGTTTATCCGAAGCCTGTAAGTGAACTTTTTAAGCGACAAGGCCGCCAATTGTAACACGTTATGTACGAGTAGCTCTCATCGTTGATGTTTGTGACTTTTTCCAGAGTAAAACTAGGTATATTATTCTATTCTAATATGCAAGCTGTAAAAGTGAAGCAAAGGTAACTAAGTAGGTATTTGCGTCATTATTAAATATTGGAACTAAGTCACTCTACATACAGATTGTTTACTCGCAAAAGATGGAAGAAATTCAGGGAGGCCATTTTCCAGGAGTGGGACAGAACAGGCTAACAAATATGTAAAAAGAAATAAATATATATGTTTTATATATTCTGCGGAAATAACAAATATGTTTTATGAAAAAATACTACAACCCCCGCTATTATATTCGCATTAAGAAACATGAAGACCATATTATAACCCCTCTGCCGTGGCCATTTTGAATTATGATGATTAAAAACGGCCCAAAACATTTCACATGACCCGTATACGAGCAGTCAGCTCTAATAGAAATAAGCCATAGCCTCTAAATCACGAAGCGGACACACATAATGCACGCTAATCATAATAACTATGAACGCAAATAGTCTCCGTTTTATGGGAATGCGACTTGTATGTTCTTCAAACAAAATAACGCCGTTCTTAAGTATATTTTGACATAGCTACTAAGATTCACCGTTCGAAATCATCGTCAAATCGGCTTCTATATAGCCTTACCGTTTAACATGATGTGGATGCCTAATGAAACCTTCTCTTCCTAGGTAATAACATGATGCCATTTGGTAAAACTTGTTGTCAGCGTGTCAGTGTGTCAGTATGTATTCGAGCTTTTGACTACCCGTAACGATGGTTTAAGATCTTTATTACTTTAAACAGTTTATAATCCATGAATTGTCTCAATATGTCATAAATGGTCATTCATCAAAAGACCGACTTTGAAAAGTATAGCTAAAGTTTCTATCGACTCTTGTGGCAACTATTACTTAGCTTTGTTTTTTGGTTTTCCAAATAAGTACATTTCTATACTGATTTTGATTCTGTTCTTCTTCTTATCGTGTGGTTAGTAATTAACCTGGTGTCAGAGTTTTAATGCCGCCCATAGGCCTCTGACTTGGCATCACATGCCGTCGAGAATAGTCTCTCAGGCATGCCGGTTTCCTCACGATGTTTTCCTTCACCGTTTTTGAAGCAAGTGATTATTTAACAATACGCACATAAATCCGAAAAGTCAGAGGTGCGTGCCTTGGGTTTGAACACGAGACCTGTGATTTGGCAATCCGCCGCTCACACCACTAGGCTATCACTGCTGCAAAATGCAAAAATTCTGTTTAAAATCACATTAACTTGTTAATTAAAAACATAGGCAACATTATAATATTACTTCGTATTAAAAGACGCGAAACATAAAAATCCTACCCTACTCGTTGTTACAAGTAGACAAACATACAGTTTTACAGACAACTTTACTCCATGTTTATAGGAGGGTTCGTGATTTCTCACTGAGAATCTCGGATAGCAGCATACACAGGCCTAAAACAGATATCTTTTTTTAATAAATAAAAAGCAGTAGTGGTACTAATCTTTATTGCCACTTTGAGCCGCAAAAACAGATCACAATTTAACAAAAAAATATACAAGGTGTGTCTGTATCTCTATTTCGGAGTTATTTATAGTTTTATCGTAGTAATAGATTTGTTGGTTAACAACTAATGGGTACATTTTGATTGGCTTTAATTGTGACATTCGTTAAGATATCCATATAAGAGGGTGTCATAAGAGCAAGCTCATATAAGGCGAACTTGATGAGCAGACAACTAAAGCAATAAAATATATAATAGTAACAAATGTGGTCTTAATTTGCGTAGGATTTTGATCGGATGGTACCTATCAAGATAAAGAAGGCTATTAATAATTTCAAAATCTAAGGCCCACGTCGAACTTACTGGCAGCTGGATCGTGTGAAAAAATACTAACCCTATTGCTGAAATTCTTTAAGTAAGAGCACAATAATCACAAAGCAAGAATTTTTGCAAAATAAAATCCGATTTGGTTTTTCACAGTAAACGGATTAAAGTGTGGTAGCTGGACCCATAAATCTGTAGATTAAACCAACCTATCTAGAGATTGCAATCTTACGGCCGCCAGTGCCCCGCCATCGATAATTGTACGGATAACCGATATTCTCGAAAAACGTCTCAAAAAGGTCTAGGAGTTTAGATATACTCTCTATTGTTGAAGTTATACAACTCAAAGTCTGTTAATGTTTATTGAAAAAAGTTGTTTGAGTCTTGAAGATGTGACAGCTATTTACTTACTTGAAAAAGTAAACCTACAGAATTCGTTTTTAGGGCGTAAAAAATTGGTTAACGTAGTTTTCTCAAGTTCATATTTTGATAATAAGACACATTCATTTGCGTCTTTTTTACCTAATACTTAATAATTAAAACAAAATTACTTGATTTTTAGCCTTCCTCGTGTACTCGTAAATGCAAATTGACGGCTAATAATTATCTGATTTTATTTGGGAAAACCAACATCCTTTCATTTTGTCCTACGCCTAATTACATCATATTAAATAGGTTAATATACAATCAATTACCACATACATATCGTTATACGCGTATCTGTATACGTGTCTGGATACATGTGTATACGGATAACCCAAATTCTATGCTGTTTATTTTATAGAAAATTGGTTTCAGAAATTAAGTTGGCCATAATCAGGGATGTCTTTTGAAAATCAGTACGACCGTTTAAAGATAACCAGATCTTTGACTTAAAGGAATCTCTGTAATAGGTACAATTATTTATTGTTTTATATTTCGGTTTCTTCCATTTCAATGATTCGGTGATTGTTGCAATTAATAAAACTGTAACAAAGACATGACATGAACTGCATCTGTTATTGTAAATGCTCAGCAAACTGACCTTTAACATTTTTTTTACTACATTGACATCCCTTTATCATTAGCAACGTATAAATATCATTTACATAATTACTCATGTCTAATATTAAATTACTGTCAGCATGCTAGATGAACTCGATACGGCTAATAGGTGTCAAATTAACAGGTTTACGACATACCGAAGCCAATCATTACACCAACCAAATAGCATTTGACAACTTCAGTGGATAAGTAAGCGACATTAATTTACGCATGTGCATATAATATTCGAATTATAAAAGGAGGAATGGTAAATAAAATAAAACTCGGTCGAGTATAAAATGGTCTCTTTAAACAATCCGAGTGCGTTCGTAAATTCGATTGCCATATTGAAATAAATTGCTTGTAATCTTATACCCAAACAGCCAGAAAACAACTGAATGAGCAATATCAGGTTACCCAAGAGGAAAGAATGGTCTCACTTTTGTCCTTTTGTATATTTTGTCATACGATTTACCTAAGGAAATACGAACAAATTGAATCGATAACATTACTAACGCAAGCCAAATATAATATGTTGATTGTTTATTCCCATAAATAATATTATGTTTCACTAAAATAATCAAAACAATTTAATTTTATGAAAGCATTTAAAGGCTTTACGACGGGAAAAAAGTTTACGATTGTAATTTTCATATGGAAGTCGATTACCACCATTAGTTTCACTAATTACACGATTTTACAACCACAATTTAGTTTTATGACTATTGGAGCATTTTCTATTGGAGGGCTGAAGTACACGGTACCGACGAACCATAAAGGAATTATCACGGTACCCTATAATTTTACGTTATATAAAACTGTTGGCGAAATTTTGGTATTTTTAAGGGAAAGTTACAGAAATAAAACAGTTTAAATTACAAATTCATTTGCTTTAATAACGATCCTGGCGGAAGAACAGTCGGACAGTTTTACCAAGTTAAATAGAAATAAAATGTTTGGAAACCTCAAAGGTTCAGGATTCAGTACCGAAACATAAAAAAATACGCAAAATGCGGCAAATAAAATACTTATTACTGAGTATTACCAACCAACTGACTCCCGGTGAATATTTAAAGAAAAAAACCCGCAAACTTTGAATAAGGTAAACCGTGGGCGTTCCGACAATGAGCACGTCACTGACTGGCCTTTGAGCTGTCAGCCTCTTGAAGAAACCGGGGCAATTACATTGAAAACTCCCGCAATGCTATCTTTAAGAAAAATAATACTAGCTTTGAGTCAACTGACGTAAGGGGCTTATTAGCACGCCCGTGGTGACGGCCAGTAGGCTCCGCTTTGTCTTAGACTCCGCTACTTTATATAAATGACTTGGTTCCATGCTAAAAAATAATAAAATATCCCAGTAATGGCCGACATTTGTAACTGACAAGACTAATGTTATTTGCTGTGAAACCAAAACAATTTCTGCCCTGCAATCTCTTAGATCAAAGCAAAAGCCTAATGAAGGGGAAATTCTATATTAAATTACTGACGTGAGCTTCTGTTTTATGGGGTATAATGAGCGTTTATGGGAATCGTCTAATGAAACTTTGATTATACATCAAATAGCGAATGTGAGTAAATTAACACAGAATACCAGCAAGTGTTAATCACGTGATGAATCAGTGAAGCCGTCGAAGCACCAAAGCATGGCGCTCGTGATTGGCCAGTCTGCGGAGGAGGAGGTATGACCAAAGCCGCAGTAAACCCATTAAGATCTCAAATTACCTAGTACGCCCAAACCTCGGATCGTGTGACTAATCGGTATTAAAGGTGCTGTTATGTCTTAATTAAATTATTCTCATAATTTCGTGGTAATTCTGTTGCGGTCGAAGAATTTTACTACGTTACAAATTTTGTACAATGAAGCAGTTTCTGAGGCGAATTGGAGATCGACTGCGTTAATTAAGACAGTTACATACGGAGCTAATTTTAATGGAACATTTGGGATTACACTTGCAGTTAGCAAAGAGAAAAAATGAACTTTGTTAATAAAATCACGACTGCAGAAAACACGAGCAGTTTTAAAACGGTTTGAGTATACGCTGAACGTTATGCGAAATGGAATTATGCGGCTGGCGGTAGCGGTTAATATTTTAGTGGTAACAGGCTTTTTCTATTACTCATAAAGGAGATAGTTTTGCTAGCTCAACCACGTGAATAGCCGGGGGAAATAAGGATTCCTTCGACCGTTAAATTTACGACTTGTCCCAAGAAAAGCCTTGTCTCCTCCCCGAGATCTCTTTTTATAATTTATTTGGTTTGTTACGACCGCACTTCCCCAGTTACTCTCATGAAAATGTATGTCCCGGTGGATGCACATTGAAATTTGTCATTCATGAAAAATCTTTTTAAATTATTTACTTCAGAAAATTCTCGTTTCGCGGAATCTGAATAGCTTTTTGATTGCGTTTTTAAAGTAAGTTATGTAGTTACTTCAAGAACTGAAGAGCGCAGTAATAACGGTTTCCATAATACCTATCATGTGGCCACGTCCAATCTTTTCGGATGGGGACGCTGTTCACAGGGTGTAAAATTTATGGAAATTGCATTTCCGCATTATGTCCGATATGAGGGTGAAATGTAAGTTCACGGTAAAATTTTCTTAAGCAAAAACTGTGATAGGTATCTGAACCGCTTTTTATAACTTTAGCTAAAATATTATCTCGAAAGGCATCTTTGTCTGAACAAAATTCCTTTAAAGTTTCAAAAAAAGGATCGGAGGATCACTTTAGTTTTTAATTAAATTCCTTTCATGTCCCTAACAAGTAAAGAGATTATTCCGAGACTTGTTTAACGCTTAAAAGCAATATAACCAATTCTAATTAAGAAGGTAAATAAAAAAAATTAACCCTTACTCTGCTGGTGCAATCTCTTTAAAGTTATAACAGGATCATAAACACAAAGATCCTTGGGGTTAAGACTCTGCCGTAATAAAAGGGAAACTTCATTAAAGTTGGCCAAAGATACTGGGCAAGTAATTCTGGACAAGCTACCGACGGACAACGCCGACTAGAATCTTAATACAAATTTCTGAGAGAAAACTGTGTATGAGCAAGTTTATGATAGCTAATCTACACGTTATGATTTTCTTTATACTTTTGTATACCAAGATTATTTTGCTACTTACGCAGCATAAAATAAAGAGATTTTTCTTGTCTGAAGGTCTTAAAGTTTTACTAAAATATTAAGTTATGTATGTTATAAATATTTTCTATTAATTTATTAAGCAAGAACTGTTTTTCAAAAACCAGACAGTATTTAATGGTTTCTGACAGCTTTCTATGGAATTTTAACACTCAAATACATATAACAGAAATAAATACGAAATGTTTTTAGTGCAAGATTCATCAGCGTGAGCAAATTGCTTACTGTGATAAACAGATTTGTGCACGCTTTTAATTTTATCATTCTTTCAAAATACATCTTGAATTTCGAACGTACTTACCTATTACGCAATGAGCCTGATATTCAAAGACAGACTTTGTTGGAGTGTAGTAGGTAATAATTGTAAACATCTTTATATCAACTGTTCCATTATAAACCGTTCTTAGAAACAAGAATATTATTGATATCGGTCGCCTGCGACCATCTCACTCTACAATAGGCAGCCAGGAAAGTTCTAATCAAAGTAACGACGTGAGCTCATCCTCCTTTGAGACCGAAAACTCTTTTATATCTTCAAAGAATAGCACGATGGAGCAACTCGCTAAATTTGAAACACGAGATTTTGCTAGGAGTAACTGCGTACGTAGGACCGACAATAGCCATTTTGGGCACTATTTTGCGAATAGAAAATGTTATATGGAACATCTCGTATACATGTAGTTACAATGTATTTGATGACAAATTTTATTGTAATTGTTCTGACATTAATTAACCGACGGAAAACGCCTCCTCCGTTTTTTCGGTATAAGTAGATTTGTCCGAATTTAACAATTCTTTTTTGATTAAGAAGCGGTATATCCCGAAATAGGTTTTTTTTAATTTATAAAAAACCTAAGCTAGAAAAACTGGGATGGAACTTTTTCGCCTACTGAATTTTTACCTGTGAACCAACTCTATTGATACCACATATTATGTAGTTTAGGTGACACAACAACATAATGAAGATCTGGAGTAAATCTGATGATGTAGCCGGTTATAACAGCTACCTCGTGCTCGTGATATCTTAATTTACTTACTCAAATAAAAACACACAAGAATATTAAATCTCATTTTAGAAGCGATGGAAAAAAAAATCTTCGAATACTTCCGAGAAAGCTAAGAATAAATACACACTAGAAAAGATACAACCAAGATTGAATCTTGAAAATTGTAAAGACCTTTTGACATCTTTTTGCCATGAATATGAAAAATACAAAACTCATTTCATTTAAAAATAATGTCATAAAAATAGTTAAATAAGGAGAGATGGCTCTGTTCTTCCTTTCGTGTAACAGTTCCGTCTTCACAACTGTACGTTTCTGTACACAGAGTAAGCAACGAATGTAGAGATTTGAATTTATCTGAATCTTCAACATTATTTGTCCCAACATAGTTTTTGATCCTTAATGCATCACTATTTGCTTATGTAAGTGCCCTATAGAGGATTTTGTTTATTATAGATTCGAAGTGGATAATGTTATTTTCAATTTTTTAATCAAAATTGTACTTAAGTGATTTGCGGAAAGGCTGCAAACAGATAAAAAATAAAACGTAAAACAAAAATAATTTGATTTATACCTCCAAATATATTTCCATAGGAGAGCAATAGGCGCTTAATTGTTTCAAAAGTTTTTTTGTTGTTGTATTGCTTTAAAGTAATGGAAAAAACAGCATTCTTCTCCTACACACTGACCACACATATATCAAAACACGGTGTAGAAAACATACTGACGGCAAGTAATCTTGAATGCACAAGGCACAAGACATTAACTTGCTATCAAATGCCAGAGCTTTTTACCTCAACCATGACACAAGAAAAAGTTCCCAATAAGGAAAGAGATCCAAAGCGATAATTGTCACAGTAATCTCTGTTGTTTTAAGAGCTGTAGTTGCATAGCAGACAGAACGAGTGAAATAAAAATGCTGAGACTGAAGAAATAAACGAAAGTATGCATTATTATGATGACGATCCCGAACAGGCATGCATGGAGATTCCTTAGATGTACAAAAATTTCAGTTTTAAAAATACACCACCGCCTAATATTCTCGTTATCTCTTAATATAAGTAGGAGAATCTTAATTGGAATTGTATAAATAACTGGCATTGTACATTTAAAGGGACCGCATTGAAATTATACAGTTGTGAACATTTCTAAGTATGGTTAGAAGTAAATTGATCTTTAAAATGCTTCTTTGTTTGGTAGCGCCATCATTAATGACACTCTGACTTGATTTAAGTAGTTTTGATAAATAAGGAATGTTTGAATACCAATTTCATTTTATTTAGAGTTTTTTTGTATAATTTATAATTATGATTTTCAACATTACGGGGTACTGAAAACTACTATTGTGACATCGATCTCATATTCCAAGGCTTTAATATAACATGTTTTTTGGTACCTTAATCAAACCGTGGGTTTTACTTAAGTGCTAAAGACATACAATATAATTTATAAAAAATACTGTGAAATAAAATAACAATTTCTTTTTTCACACTAATCGCTTGTGTTACCGGTTTTAAATCCAAAAGTCGACGCAGCACCACTCTTAGTACCTGTAAAATCAATGAAGGAGTGGAGAATTGCGGTCCCCAGTCTCCCCAGTTGCAGGTTTTATGCATACTAGATGGTACGACGGAAAAACATACACAACAGTAGTTATTTTTTATATAATGTTACCGTAAGCGTGAAAAATTTACGATCGGCTTTAGGGAACTCATATTGGTTTTCCGCAAATATACGAATGAAAATTATTGACGATTGCTTTTTATGTTCTTTTGTGTTCCGCAACGCGAAAAACATGAGTAGTGACTTTTAATTTGGATAAATTGAGAACTCAGGGGATTACTAGTGGATGAACATTTTTAATAGAAAAACATACATAAAAATCATAAATAATGTTATAGGTCACACGAAAGGATAATAAATCGCTCAGGATTAGGTGCCTAGAGTCGTTCGTGCAATTTGTCGAATGAATGGTGAAGATATTATTATCCTTGATACTTTAGATTCATTAAAAAATAAAGAAGGTATCACATGAGCTTGCATCCTGTGAACTCAAGCGATAACCACAAACACAACATGACGTCTGTGGTCACAAGTTGGAATATAAAATCAAATTTCACTGGTGTAAAATTGCAAGCAGTAACGAGTCAACTATTCTAGAACACAGACGTGTTCAATTCTCTTATAAACTAAGAAACAGGTACGCGATAAAATTTTATTAAATCCTATAATGGAATTTTCGTTCTTAGAATGTTACCCAAATCTTATAAAACTACGGCATTCTAATTCGCAACAAAGTAACCCAAGACGTTTAAAACTTAGAATTTACGGAGGATGTTTTAATCTAACCGGCTTTTTCGGGCACAAATCGTGGGTACAATGTGGAGGCGCGGTTGCAGCAATACCTATGTAGGTACCCACGCATCACATATTATTATATTGTTATGTACAGTGCTGTACTGTCGCGCTAATGCCACAAGTTGTTCCTAAGCCCCTCACTGTTAGTTACTCCGACCATCTTACAAGTTCTAATTAGTCCTCTTGTTTCTCGAAACAACTACCTACAACCGACGGTGTTTGGTTATTTCTATTACATTTGCTTGGATATGTACTGGGATGAAGTAATGTTTGTTACTGTTTTTAATGAGATATGATATCTTACAATTTTTCATACTAGAGAATAATTATTTTAAATGTTTTATTTGTTACCAACGTGTGTATGAAAAGGTTTAAAATTTTCTATTTCTTGTGAGTAAAAATAAATTATTCAATGAACGTTCTAAAAAATAGGCAAAATATTGTATGTTTGTGTTACGAAAAATAGGCAAAATATTGTATGCTTGGTTTGTGTTGCGTCACAACCACTTTTTATGAACCTTTGGCTAAAATGAAAGAATTTGTATTTGTTTAACGAATTTCTATTGTTTGGCGCCTTTGCTTAAAGCAATTAGTCGTGTACTCATTAACGTAACCAGCTCTTTCATTCACGGAATGAGCAAAAAACTCGTCATACTTTGCGATTTTTAAGTTCCATCTTACCTTGAAGATACAAAGTTTTTGTGGCGCCTGTCGTATTATCTAAAGCAAAAGCACGATATTATAAGAAGCATTGACTTACAAGCTGATGAAAAATGTTAACGCTGAGGGTCTAGAATCATTGTACCTCATGGTATCAGTATGTGCACCGGTGTCCCTTGCACCCTGTATAGTGTTTATAGTTCACTAGCACCTTACTCGCGACTTCATCTGTATCAATAAGGTACAGAAGCCAGAACATCAAGCTACCTTAAGCATTCAAATTCCAATTCAAAATTAACTTTGTTCTATTTGTAATAAAGTTCAAAAAACTATCAAAGAAAGACACACTGAGATAGCTTGATGTGTGACTTCATATTTTTGAAAATAAAATTTAGCCTTTAGATGTTACTCGGTGATGATAATAGCTTTGTGCTAGCAAAAGAATTTTTAAAATCGGTTGAGTAGTTTTTGAGTTAAATCTTTACAAGCATCAAATCAAATGAAACAGTTACATAAATGTACCAAATACAAAATATTTTTGAAACAGGTAAAATATGATATTACAGTTAATGTAGTGAATTACATCTATGACCCTTCTTTAGGCAATATACAATTATTTGAAAGAAAAACAAACGAAATTAAATGTTTCTTTAATAATATGTAGGTAAATAAAGCATTGATAAACCGCTTCGATGGTCTACTCATACTTTTAATTCCAGGGTCAAGGGCAAGGTAATATTGGATATTTGAAACGAGAACTTCTCAGTAGCAGCCTGTAGTTGAACACTGTGCCTGGATTTTTAGGCTTTACCTCCCATTAAGCTCAACCTCTCAGGACTTCAACATAACTGGCATAAACCCTTACCCAACCCCGTAGGTTGAACAGGCGTGATGCCATGTTTATTGTGTAAGTAAAAGTCTTTCTTCAAGTGGGCGTTCAGCTATCAGTTATGTAAGGCGTAAGCACACGCACATCTTGGATTATTACAGGAGCTTTCCACGCGTCCCACGAGTCACTGAAGTCGTTCTATTTATAGCAAAAACAATTTGCCAAAGAAGTAAACACGTGTTATATTAATTCCACAATAGTCTTCGTGACATTCCTGCTTCTTTATGGATATTTGTGTTTTCCTGCTTTGAGTTTGAACAAGGGTAAAGCATGTACCTGTAGTACACCCACATTTCGCTAGTTATGTTTGTGTACCAGGTAATTGGAGGCGAGCCAATCGCTATCAATCTATCAATCATGCACAAATATAGACTCTGGGCTGCTACTAAACATTTTCAAGAAGAAAAATTCAACAACGTTTTGTTGAGTCCGGGATCAAACCCTCGACCATCGACCTAAACGAGGCAGCTAAAAATTAACTAGATTGATTTGTCATCTTGAGAAGTTAGCAGAATGTACATAATAATATAAGAAGTACTTATTTAGTACTTACATAACTGGATCTTGATCACTGATATTCTCTATCATTCACCAAATTCACACGATAAATCCGAATTCAACGACCAATTACTGCATAAACATTATGTCGTAGAACATGATAATCTGACTAAATCATACATAATTGCCTTTGCAATATCAAAGTCGCACAATATAGTTTCAGGCCTTCTGGTATCGCAAACAGATCTGTTTACGTCGTAATTTATAGTCTCCTTTCACTGACGCTTTCCTCTCGTAAGCAGGATAATATGGGCATACATGGGTACCGATAGCAACACCCATCCGTACTGTATTTATCACGAGATATAAAATAGAAGCATATTTTGTTCAATAAAGAGCTTTGGCACAAACTACGCATTTACTCGTTTTGTTCTAAGAAACTCATCATCTGCCTAGCCTTTTCCCAACTATGTTGGGGTCGGCTTCCAGTTTAACCGGATGCAGCTGAATACCAGTGTTTTACATGGAGCGACTGCCTGTCTGACCTCCACAACCCAGTAACTGGGTAACATGATACCCCTTGGTTAAACTGGTTGTCAGACTTTCGGGCTTCTGACTACAAGTAACGACTGTCAAAGATCTACAAATGACAGCCGGGACCAACGGCTTAACGTGCTTTCCGAGGCACGGAGGAGTCTTGGTATGTAATAAATGGTCACCCATCCACGGACCGACCTCGTCAAGCGTAGCTTAACCTTCGATCGACCCATGCGGCTGTTATAATTTAGCCACAAGCTCCTCAGCTTTTGTTCTAAGAAACTAACATGTCCAATTTAATACAATCAGTTGTAATGAGGACACATAACAATGTCTACATCGTCAATCTTCATTACGAATGTTAATTTAACTCTATTGGCAGATATTAGTCCCCGAATATCTAAGCTGGCCTAGATTATCAGTATTAACAAGTTTAACCTGGTAAATTGACCCCAATTTGCTCAATAAAATCGATCCTCCAGCGAATTGTCCTTCGGCAAACAATCAAGCAAACTTTGACCTCCCAAAAGCGAACACTTGTTTTTACGAGGTCGTAGTAAACCTTTCAACGTAGTCGACAATGCGTCGGCTGTCACGGCGAGCTATAAACTGCCGACGTGGTGGACGAATCACATTTGTCAACAATATAAACCTGAGACCTTGCTGGTGGAAAGGACCCGGCACCCCGCACTGGAGTACATTCGTCTATTTCTAGTATAATTTTGTTTTAATTTTCACTTTATGTTATTACTGCCTGCAGTTTTCATCTTTCCTAAGCTGTACGGGAAGGAGAATGACTTATTTTGGCAACCTAAACTAAGACAATACATAAATGATTTCGGAAAATTGGTAAGATAGTTAGATCAACGCAAATTATATCGTTTAATTAGTAGTGCTATTGTTATTACACGAGTTTAAGGGTTGAGAAAGATGTAAGAAAAGCAGTAGCAATCAGTGTCCTGTAGTTGGGTTTGTGGGTCATGCACAAAAGCAAACTTGATTGGAAATGTATATCTATCTGCTCCATGAGACAATCTTATAGTTTTGACAAAATTTAACTGGTTACTAATCTAATAATGTTCAATGTAGGTAATAATGTACCTGTTTTTAATTAATGTTATTAGTTACACAATACAATTTGTACACAATACAAATATGTGAGCATAGTGCTCACATATTTACAAATTGTATTGTGTTTCAATTGACATAAAAGTTTACAAATTTGCTTCATGGCTTCTTAGTATAGACTGATGTGTTTTATCATGGTAGATTATTGTCACGTATAATATGCATACAAATAAATATTTTGACAAAAGTAAGAATGGCGTTTCTTGCTCATTCTTCTTCATACGAAGTACTTAAGGGCAACTAGCATAATGTCTTATTTAATTTAACTAAAGTTTGACGTTCAAAAGTTCCTTACAATCATAAAGGCCTTATTGACGTAAATGGTTCTACTAGGTTTTTGACTTTGAATTCATAGCATGCACCGAAAATTCACAAAAATCCTTTGCCTGCTTCTAGAAAAGAAATAAAATATTCCATACTATTCGCATAGCCTTTTATCAACTACGTTAGAATCCGCTTCGAATCTAACCGGGAGCGGCTAACACTATTATTTTAGATGGAACAACTGCCTGTCTGACCCACAAAAGTAAATAAATAAGAGTTAGAAACAAATAGATTTAAAAGATTATAGAGCGGGCATGCGAGGAAATGTCATAGAAAAACTTTGATCCCAAGTCTCAGTAACGCCATCTAGAATAATATATGAATATTGAAGCGGCAGCGGAGAGTACTAAAAAAAACTCATAGACTTGTGTCCGGCAGGAAACACTTTTTCGGACGAAAATTTTGTTCGTGATGTCCGGTCTATAGGTATTGAATGTCTTTGGTCAGAAAGTACAGGCTTCTGTTTACCCGTAATGATTGTCAAAGTACTACAAATTACAGCTGGGAGTAAAGGCTGAATGTGCTTTATGACGCACGGAAGAATTTTGGAGATGGTTACCCATCCAACTGTTGTAACCTAGCCACAAGGTCCTTGGTCACTGTAGAAATTAATATGTATTAATTGTAATAAATCTTAAATAGTTATTGCGTTATCTAAGCTACAAATACACCAGCTACCATTCGACATTACATATTTGTCTTCCACTCCTATTTTCCGTATATTTGAAAAACAACTTTACAACTACTACAATTTCAGTATCTGGATGTTAGAATATACTACTAGTATAACCCCACCTAAGCCTAACTATCTAGTTAGAGCGAAATAACAGTAAAGCCTGTACATAACTGTAGCTTCTCAGTAAGTACGAAACTAATAACTTAGGTCCGACAGAAACATTCGTCCTGACTCGACCGTATCGAAATTGTGCGCAGTTACCTCAGAACGGCCTCGTCTAGACAAAGTCTGCCAAGAGGCTGGGAGATTAAAGACAGCGAGATGAATAGAACGAGCCTAGATTCTGAAGAAAGAAAACGAAAAATGCCTTTACGTAAAGGCTTGTGCGCTGTCACGAACACTGTATTCTTATTTAATCTTTTTGCTCAAGGGGTTCTGTGCAGTATCCCTTTCCCAATGTATTGTCTCTTCTCCCAGCACCATTATGATGATAAAATATTACTAAGCATTTTGAAAACTGTTGTTTATGGTCAGCTATAGCGAGCATAAATTATCTTAGTTGCCCTTAAGGTTTTATAACATAATACTTTATTGATGAAAATTGTTTCAGCTGTCCTTCATAAAACCTTATATGGCCAAATAAACTATTATAAAATTAAGAATTCATAAACACTAACATAAAAAAAAAGTTGTATTAATAGTTGATGCGGCAGCCATTAATATTATTAATATGGCTTCACGATGCGAGGACCATAAAGTTGAACAAACGAGAGAGGCGGGATACTTTTTTACCGCGTGGGTTCACATAAAAACGCAAGCCCTGAATTAGCTCGACTCTTTGTCACCCCTTTTGAGCAACCCTAAAATTTTTACTACCACCGTCTTTGTCTAACAATAACCACTACATTCCCATCCGTTAAACTGCATCAAGGAAAAACAACGTGAAACCGCCCGAGATGAAACGAGATAGAATAATGTATATGCACTAGTACAGAGAACAGAGAGAGCGGCACACGTAGTAGTACGAACGTAGCCATGGATGGGTGCTTTGTGCCGGGAGGGACGGAGACTAGGGAAAGCTTGCGTGCGAGCGAGACAGACATAAAAATTAACCAACAGAGGGGAGAGGAACTGAGCTTCTTCAAGCGGGGTGGTTAGTCCGCATTCGACCGCGTCGGCGGCAACGTCGCGTCTCGAGGAATATTCCGCCGGAAACGATTCGAACTGTGAAAAATATTTTCCAAGTGCGATTTCATACTGTTAACGTTTTGTGTTTATTTTAAGTTTTTTATTGATATGATACGGCCTCCGCTGAATTTTGGATTTCGGATTTCTACATTGGAGCAACAGACTTGCGTATTACTACAAAGTACGATGTTTTTGTGACGAAGAACTTGTAAGATTGGAATTGTAAACACTGAAGAAAAATCATGAAAAAGTTATGAGCGATATTTCGTCGCTTAGATTAATGTGCCGGTTATGATAAGCTCGGAGCTTTGACCAAACTTGGACTTGTAAAGAGAGGAATACCAAAGAAAATGTGTGCCAAAATGTTATTTTATTGTTTCTCCTTATTTACCATTATGTCTTGGATTGGAGTGTCGGCTGAAGAGGAAGTGTCATCTCCGTTGCGGGTAGCACAATGCAGAGCAACATGTTTACAAAAGGTAAGGAAACGATAAATTTCGGATTCAACGTGCCCACATCGGTTGTGTGTGGCGTTTAACCTAGTTCACTTATGAATAATATGGATAGCGCAAAAACTCGTACAAGTTATGAGGGCAACTTTTCATCATAATTTGAGTACCTAGTTGTCAGAAAATTGTGAGCTCTTGAATCAACTTTTATGTTAGGCCCTTCAGGCCATCCTTTGATCCTTTGACCGAGCGCTGTTTTCCATCGTACGTTGCGAGTTTGCGATCAAACTCATGCGTTAGAATGGTCAAATTTTAGATTGTTTGTCAGAAATTATTATTAACTATAAAGCAAGGTGTGTTGATTGTAATACTGAAATATGCATTACAATACTATTCTCTCACTATGTTAAAAGTTAACATCAAAAAGAATAATACAAAGCGCAACAAATACTTAATCACGTGTTTAATAAAAAGAAAGGCGATTTTTATTCAGCTGTCAAAGCTTTAACAAACAAGAATCAAAGAAAAGTAAGAGACGCAATTACAGAGCTTCCTCATTGTTCAACAACTGTAATAATTGAAGGCATTTGAAAGAAAACAAGAGAACAAGGCCGTGATCCAATTTGATTGTATTGACTTTTCCAAATTACTTATCGTTGAACCAGATCTTGAGTGAACTTGTAATCAAAATCGAATCTTGTACGGAATTAGAATACATAATAGAATGGAAATGCCTTTTTGTTCGTTTGTCCTTCGATCAAGCTGCTTCATTCTACCTGTTAGACTTTCGATGCCACGTTAAGACGTGGTATTTTATGGTTTTTATTATACTTGTTGCAATATTTGGATTGTTAGGTACTCTTAAATTATTTAGAATAGGCAAATTAAGAATAGAGGATGGTTGATTATTTCAAGTGCTGTGAGATGCAGGTAGGGTGAAAGTCAAAGCTCGTATGTCATTAAATCACCAATGGACAGGAAACAGGGTGACTTTATTGTACACCAACCCGAAAATTAATAGGCACTATGAAGTTTTTGACTCCACACAGATTTCATATTTTCAGTTCTTGAGTGCCTACAATAAAGTTGAAATCAATACTACCCAAAGCAGCAAAACATATTACATAAGTGATTTAAATTTAGATAAAGACATGGTATTTTATTGATGATCTGATAAAAGACATCAAGCAGTTGTTTTCTTACGATGAACTTTTTGTGATGCCAGTTACGAACCTAGAAACTTAATAATAAAAGTTAAATATAAGTACATATTTTATGAATATACCTACCAACCATACTGTATTTAGAAAATACTAAAAACATTGCAAGGCAGACGGGATTTAAGTTACTAAGTTATATATTGTATAATACACACATACATACATAAACTCACGCCTTTTGCCCCACGGGGTACGCAGAAATTATAGAGCACCATCTGCTACGATTCTTACATACTTCTTTTGCTTCGTTTACGTCCATACATGCAACCATGTGTTAATAATAATATAGTTTAACGTACCTACATTAAAAATATAGAATATTTTCGTTGGCAATATCATTGAAACTCCTGTCATAATACCTGCTCCAAGTAGGCCTAACTGCAGGATTGTTAACACTCATCTCTAAACGAAAATTTCTAACTATCAAAATGTTAATAAATGTTCATAAAACACATTTAATTTTGGTTTGAATTGTAAACATGCTTTTACTGCTGAAAGATAAAAAAAGATTTAAGTTTTTTTTTTAAGTTCCTTTCACAAACTTTTTGCCAGTTACTGATATAACAATTTTCCCGTAAAAATTTACCAAACAACAACAAATCAAACTCTGCATTCTTATCAATTAACAACAAAACAAAATTGTTCTCTTCTATACTTATCAACATTCGAAAACCATACCCATAATAATATATCGATCAGTATTTACAGATAGGATTTATCTAAACTGGTCGCATTATTTATTCGAATCATTCGGAACAGGTTGCCTGCTGGTTATCGGTGCGCGGACCATGCCTCCATAAACGTAATTTGTATCGGCTATCCCCTTTAAATTGGAATAAACTTATTTGTTTCAGCTCTCCACTAAGAGATTACGCCATAAATTATTGTGTTGTTTAATCAATTTCTTGGTTCAGTAAACTTTAATTGAGTTATGTTCATCTATAGCATCTGTTGAACATACAAAATATTTAGGCGTAGTGCTAGATAGACACCTAAACTTTAGGGTACATGTAAACCAGCTTACTACAAGAGTCCGTAAGCTGATATACATATTTAAAAACCTCCGACATGTGGCCAAACTGAACACTATAAGAACTGTTTATTTTGCTTTATGCTCCTCCATTATCACATATTGTATTTCTTGCTGGGGTTGTGCTGCAAAAAAGACTCTGAAACCTTTGGAAATAGCCCACAGAGCTGTTTTAAAAGTTGCCACTTTTCGCCCTATTTTATATCCTACCCTTGAGTTGTACAAAGATTGGAAAATTCTAAACGTGAGACAACACTATACATATATTACAAGCCGTCTTACAACAACATCGCAAAACTCCGTTTAAAAATATCACAAAACGACGAAAAGACCTTATATGTACAGTACCGCAAACACGATTATCCAGCATTAAAAGATTCTGCTACTACCAAAGCCCAAATTTATACAACAAAATTAATAAGCACTGTCCAATTTATGGTATGACGTACCATAAATGCAAAAAAGCAGTTTACACATTTCTACAAACTAAAACCTATGATGAGACGGAAAAGTTTTTAACAGCTTGAAAAATAACACAACAAAATTACACCATTACTATCACATAACAAACACACACAAACGCACACACACGCAAACACACGCACACACACACACACACGAACATGCCCATAAAAATCGCACTTATTATTAATATTAATCTTAAAGCTTTTGTTATCTTTTACAATGTAATTTTTTTACTTATAGTTCACTATGTCACCAATAGTAAAATTGTAGTAAAAGACTAGTGTTAAGCCACACCTGTGTACAATTCTGTTATATTTAATACCCAATGGGGACTGGCACTGTACTCCCTTATACAGGTTATTCTATAACCTAGCTGGGAATGCAGCACCTCACCACTATTTCAGTTGTAGTTTTTAGTACACTAAATTTATCAACCCTGTAAACTACCATGTACTACAATGCTTTTATCATGAATAAATAAAGTTATTATTATTATTATTATTATGTGCCAGCATATTTTTACACGAATTATTATTTATTGCCAATGAATAAAAAATTATAATATTCATGGTGGATCAGTTGCCCAAAAGCTAAAGAATCAGTAGATTAATTTGGAAATAAGTACTTTTTAAAGCTGAATTTTTAATTTAGAAAAGATTGATACGTAAATTTAAAAAAATGCCGAGCCGATATCGAGGAATGTTTAGACAGTGAAGCTAAAGAAAATGTATCTAAAGAATAACTTAAAAGCTGCCGATAAATAGCTTCAGACTCCATTAACTTTATCAAACGAGGACCACGTTTCAAATCAGATTTCAATGGAATCATAAATTAGTAGTGTCAGCAACGTTAACTATTTAAGTAGGTAGGAACGAAAACGTGCATCAAATTACTTAGAACGAAAATGCCTTCCTAATCGAACCTTTTGTTGGAGAAAATTGATCGTATTCACTGGTAGCACAAATGCTATTAAGCATGTAAGTTATGCTCTATGTAAATTTAGTTAAATTTAAGTCTTAAGTTTTTGGGCTTTTTTATAATTACCATCGTCACAATTATAATCGATGTAAAGCGATGAACATATTAGTAAAGTAAATCAATATTGGACATAATGCTTTTCGGTAATTTGCGACGACGACGCAAGATTTCGGTTCGAGACATTCCTCAGAAACCGTTTGCTAAATATCACATTTTTGTTAAGCAAAGCAGTATAATCCTTTAAATCCCAAATTCGGCATGAGACACGCACGTGAAAGATTAATTCATTGGGTATACCTTTGTTAAAATTTTTCGATTTTATATTTATAATATCAGGTAAGTAAGAAAAAAAATAGACCCATATCATGCACATCATCTACATTTCAGAAATCGACATCTGCTGCTAATCCAGGACGTATTTACTGCGATCATGCTTCCATTTTTTGCAGACCTAATGCTTTGCTTTTAGTAGGTTCTTTTTTATCAAATTTTACCTGCGACAAGGGCACAATGATCTCCATTTTTTTCTCTTTGTTTGTAAAGGGATGTGCGTGACGTTGCCGGAGGCGGAAGGATAGGCAGTTTCTTTTTAACATTATTAGGGTATGTGAGGAAATACGCAAATTACTTAACTATAGGCTTTGAAATTGGCCGCCTACCTGCCTTTGTACATAATTGTAGGCAGGAGTGATCTTATAAAATTTTGATTTTTTGCTTTATGGGTTGATGTGTTAAACGGTTTGCATTATTAGCCATCGATAAAAAAATGAAGATTCCATATTGGAATAACTGCAATTCAAAAGACTACCTAAAACAATTAGAAGCTGAGTTTTTAAATCTTTTAACAAAACACTAGCTGTCTCCGTAAAAAATGCAGACATTGACGGGCCACGCTGTCGCCAGAAACTATTTTATGCTATTGTGTCTTATTGAAAACATGGTCCTTTTAAAATATATTGGCTTGTGTTTTTTTCTGTTTTCTTTTTTTGGGTAACCTTTTTGTTAGAAGCGTGCCTTCCTCGATGGCAAGTTGGACTTTGGGAACATGTGATGAATTTTAAAAAGTACTTTAAGTGCTATGTTATAGATATGGTTATGGCTACATTATGGCATGTAAGTTGACTTGTCATGTAAATTTTATAAGTCGTTCCTTTATAATAAATCGTTTTGAATATTTTCATGTTTGGAAAATTGTTATGGGATGTGTCGTCTAGAATCGGAATGAGGTTTATTATTTATTTAACAGTCGTATTTGAATTTATTCCTTAAAATATATTTTTGTTCGGTGGCTTGGTATTTTTTGACGTATTCGGTAACTTTTAAAAGTTATGGCAACCTTTTCGATGGAAAAGGTGTACTGTTCTTATACGACCTTGGGGACCTGTGTTTTTGTATCCGAATAAATATAACCCACATCCACAATTTGAAATCGGGTCATACTATTTTCTGTAACAATTTTGTCGAAGCCATTAGCTGATTGTTGGCACAGTTTCAACCTTTTTGAATCAACTACGTTTATAACTCCATTTTGTTAATTTTATGGCACAAATTTTAAGTTACCCAAATATATTAACGGTCGTACTGTACTTAAAAAAAAGAATAATGCCGGTTTCACCTTGAGACCTAAAACATTGCAAAAAGAGACCATAAAGAACGGGGCCGGGTGATCGTGAAATAAAATCTCGATTAGAAATTTAGGAACGTTCCGGCCTTCCCTTACGGTCCCTTTTTGAAGTAGTCACTCCGAGTTGGAGCATTATTATTTTATCGTTGTTCAGCCATGCACAAGAGGTAGAACAAAAATTTTGTTCGAAGTTTAAATCGAAAAAAAAGATCTCAAGGCTTCGGATGCACGTCCTCGGGCCACGCAGCGTTTAGAAAAAATAAACGAGAAAGTCCACGCCGAAATGACCTGCGTTTTTGTCCACGATTTGTTTTCGTTTTTGTTACGTTTGAGTTCATTTGGAAGTAGCCATGTCTGTTGCTTACTGAATTAACTTAAATTGCCTTTACTTTTTTGTATTGAAGGAAATTGCTATAAGTTCCTTTTGTGGTTACAGTTTTGGAAGTGGTTGACATAATTGAACAGGTTGATGTTCCATTTTTGGGTTGTTAGGCAGTTTTAGGCACATTATACCAATACATTTTTTTTTAAGTTGTAAAAGATCAACTGATATAATAAAATACCCATATTCAATAATAGGCTTGAGAGAGTCAGTTTGCAGCATTAACTATGAAATCATCAAGCTAGAAAAGGCCTTTGCCGTCTTCAAGACGGAAATTTCATTGCTCCTAACAATGTGAAAAAGGCAAGCGTTGCTCGCGGCGCGGCTTGCGCTCATACGGCCTCACCTCATGAAGGGTGGCTTATCCGGCAAGCAGTCGTAATAGAGCCGTATACCAGAGCAGACGATTAATGATTCATGACCCCTCGTAGCGCAGTGTCATCAATATTATTCTGTTTGTATCCAGCGCGTTTGGCCCACCCTCGCCCGCGCCCCGTTCATACATAAATAAGCGCGACACGTCGTCTTCTCTGATTACATCGCACTGATGTAGTGAGAAATAGTGTAGTCGGATGCTGAGCCCGTCTTTTGTTCAATATATTCCCTAGAGACACCGAATGAATAGTTAACACTGTATGCTCAACCTGCATGTTTACGGTTTCGGGTTTCTCTTAAAGATTCAAGATAAGGAAGGTGAAGGAATTTATTCGTTTGGTGGCAATAAGCTGATGTTACAATCGGCTTTAGTGTGAAGTTATAGGTTTCATGTGACTTTGATCCGTATCGTGTGGACCGTCGTCCTCTTGCGCGCAGCCGCAGACAAGAGCTTTAACGGAAAGGAACATAAAATATTCACTTTAAACATATAAAAATAACCGTAGAATAATAAATCTATGTTCTCTGGCATAAACTTAGATAAAGCGTTTGCGGACCTTTAACATTTTTGACGTGTTTTTCTTTAATTTTGCCATGATGAATGATGATTATGATCGCTGTTGAGACAAAGGCAAGAGATTATGGCTATAACTTTAATTTGAAACATAAGTCAATATTTTAATATTCCGGAGCCATGTGACAATAAAAGGAAACACGTCGTTACTAGAAATTACATGACGTTCCGTTAGTTCTAAAGTTGACGTAGAGTCTGTTGTCACGCGATACAACGATAAAGCACGCTTCGAACTAAACTAAGGAAAACGTAGACTCCAACTAGATTCTAACGCAAACACTGATTGATATTGCCTTGTGGACTTTTCTTGATAGCTTACTTGATAATAATTCACTTATAATTAATTGAGAGCCCTGAGCCTGTGTCAACGACGGAATTTTCATAAAACAACAAAACGCTGAAATCAATTTGTACAACGATTATTGGATCGAAGATAATGAATCTGCAATAAATTGTACTGGAGAAACGATCGTTAAATTACCTTAGGCGGTATTATGCCGACGCGTGTGAATATTGTAAATGTTTACCAAATTGGAAATTCCAGATAGTCAATGACAAATGGTCTGTGACCTCTTGATTACCAAAAACAAGTCTAATTTATTGGGCAAATCAGACATTTTTAATTTGAACCACAAATGGTTGGGTAATTTGGTTCTATATTATTTGTTGGGTCGGGTATCCATCGCTGTTAAAGCTCGGCGCGGCCGACTCGACTTGTTCTGATAAATGATGCGTCCGCTACTGCTACACCGCTTCGCTTTTAATCCTGGTTCCACCATTGTGTCCCCGTCCAATTTTTGACGTTAACCGTTTTCTTCCACAAACGACACACACGTTGTTTAGGTCGGTAAATAAGAAATTAATGATCCTTTCCCATTTATCTTTGTATACAATCAATCAAGCTATGCGTGCTATCTAATGACTTCTATTTGCTTATCGTTTAATGCGGTGCTTTTACTACAAAGAGCCGTCTTAAGCTGTCAAATACTTCGTTTTGTTCGAACACATATTTCATAATTATGGCTTCTTTTTACGTTTATAAAAAAACCCCTTGGGTTACAAATTACGATAGCTCATAAACAAAGAAGTAAGATAAACATTACAACAGCGATGTGGAGATTAAAAATTATGAAACAGTTAATCAGTTTTAATGGTGTAGTGAGGCAGAGCGGCAGTTTTGATTACATATTTAATGTTTCAGTAAACTATTTTACTACGTTCCGTAGTTGATTGGGATTCGATTAAAAGCAGCTGCCCTCACTAAAGGCGTAGACTAAGCCCTACAGGCTGCGATGAAGTGGAGATAGTTTTAATGCTCGTAAATTTCATTCCGAGACTCCGACGTCCGATCAACTAATCACTTTCGTACGGGTATTTGCGCAAGTTTCAAAACTAAAATTTGCTCTCAAAATATTGTGCTATTAGTTGGGAAAACATCTGAAGAAAGAAACAACAAAACAACAATGAACGAACATCTGAGAATGTTTGTTACTTATTTAATACCTAAAGTTTTCATATTTTATGAATTGTTAATCGACAGTAACGTACGCATATAAAATACAACCTCAATCATTTGTTGCGATATTGAGATAGATTTATGATAGCACTAGTTTAAACCTTATTCGTTTTTGGTTGATTTTTAAACTAAGATAGATTATAAGATTCTTTCGTAAAATGGTAAATAATAAAAATAAAAAAATCTAGCCACGTGAACGAAAAATTTGATACCTTTCATTTTACGTTAAAGTTTTGTTATTTCTTTCTTTGTTTTAAATAAAAATAATACTTCACTCTTATAGTGCCCGAATACAAATTGTAAACAATAAATTACAATTTAAAAATAAAAACACTGTAATACCTAATTTGGATGTAAAATTACGTCATTTAGTTTGATATAAACATAAAAGCGTTATGGTTCAAAAAACTCGTTATTAAACAAAGCACAGTGGCATGTCTGCGATGGGCGGTACCTTTGCGTACGCGCAAGCAAAAACGTTGTCCTTAGGGTGGGGAAGGAATAAAAGTGGGGGGACTTATTATTTCTACCATAATTAAAACGTTTAAACTTTAAACATTTTAACTGTTTACACAAAAAAGTAAGAAGAGATAATTCCGATCCATTTGTTTCCTTCAAAAGTAAAGGTGTCAGAATTTATCGTGTTCCTAAAATTCCGGTCCGTCAGAACCGCCCCAAATCTCTTTATCTCCGCATTAATCTTTTAAAACCCATAAAACGAATCTTTGGATCTTACCAAATATTTTGTACTAAATTGATGGGGGACCGTCTTTTATCTAGAGCCAAATCTATAATACGACGATCAAAATTCCTAGAGGTGTCGATACAAGCCAAGAGTATGTCTTAGATATAAGAGATTGTACTTTATTATGGCTTATTTTTCAACTTTAAGGGCCATAGTTTATATGTATAGGAAAAGGTACAAAATGGTTGCGAAGTCCAGTTATTAATTTTACTGTCGTTTTTATTACTGTAGGAGACATTAATTTTCCAAGTCCCTAATTAATTTTACTGTCGTATTTATAAAGTTAGAATACGAAAATATTTGCATAAAGTATTAATATGGTCGTTTGTAGGTTCGGCAAGTCATTAAAAAGAGTTTTAAATATGAAAAAACATGTACTTATAGTAAGCAGAAATAGCAGGGTGGTAGACTTCAACCCACGCACAAAGTTCCTACGTCCTCTTGTTGTTTTAAAAATAGTTGGAGCATGTATATCACTACTGTACTGCCACTTTAAGTGTGAAACGATCATTTGGGGCTCGCGTGGGTCGGGTCGCAGTTGATATTCTTCATACAAAAAACACGAGGCACCCCGTTGTTTTAGAGCTAAAAAATAATGAAATATGCCTCTTTATGGAGTTTTTTATGTAAAACGTTGAAAGTTTTAAACGCCTCAGCGTTTCAAAAAGTACAACCCGCGGTGAACGTATTTGTATTTTGTAAAGAATACGGATTGAGATTTTTTTTTGTATTGAATGTTTGTTTTAGAAAATTAACATTCAATAATATTGGTATAACTGAATTTTAGTTTTGTTAAATCCAATTTATGACGTATATTCACATTTGATACAGAAATAACACATATAAATAAATACGTTTATGCATAAAACGCGTGAGGTAGCGTTTTAAATTAAACTAACATGAATAATAAATTAAAGTTTGTCATACTAAATGGCTAGCATCAATTTATACAGAAGGTTGTGTGTGGAAATTAAATCTGTTCATATGAATGAACAGGAAAGGACCATAGAATTGAGTCCGCTCCGAATATGTAGTCAGTTCCTTTATCTATTTGTCTGTTTGAATTTGGGTTAAATAGGCATAATTTATTTTAGAGCACAACATCCTGGTTCTATGTTCTATTGTGTGTTTGTATGCACAATCTTCTATCCTTGCAACTTTTGTAAACTTACAACAGGTGCAAAATATGTCACCAACTCTTCAAAGAGAACTCATTCCCAAATTCTTCCCGTGTAGATCCACTAAATCACCTCCTAATTTTAAATTTCCGACTCATCTGAGTAAACACGTACCATACGACCGGTTGGAACGTCGAGTAGACTAAAATATCGGGGGTTACTGTTCAAAGCCATTCGTCTTAGACTTGCCTGTCATGCCCAATTGCACCCATCAATGTTCCGTGTATTTGGCTGAAGCACGTAACACACTTATTTTAGAATCTTAAAATAATATTGTTCTTTTTCTTCCTCTTCAGCTATTGTCGTATTAGCATCTGGAAGTTGACGCGTTGCGACACTGACGAATTGTAACTTTGAAATCGTATTTTCTCATTCTTTTTTTATGTCAACGTTGTTGATCAACCATCCAAGTTTATTTTTTTGTTTTCAGTTTAATCATTTTCTTCTCATGTCATAAAAATAAACAGTTACATATGTGATAAGCAAGGAATCCTATTTTTGCTATCAATTTCTGAGTTTTAAATTGAAATAAATTTGAAAATTGAAAGGGATACCTCTGTTATTAGAATAAGGATTCAAATTGATTTCTAGTTGACGGCAGTGCGATTCGAGATCTCATCTATTTGCATTCAAACATGTCTTGAAAATCAATAATACATTGATAGAATCTTTGTTTGATTAGATTGGACGTTACGTAGTTTGTTTTACCTTAAATTGTACTCAAATGCCTGTGAATGCAAATATACCATAATAAAAGTGTCTTTATTACCCCATGAATATTAAATAAAATAAGTGAAAACTATATTCTTAGAAAAGAAACGTAACGAGTCTATAAAACTTCAATAGTGTCTATAAAATCATCGATTCAGAATCGAATTAGCTATTTTATCCAAATAATATCGATTTCAATGGTGTATTTATTAGTGGTACAGTACACGGACAGTTTTATTATCACGGCCAAGATATTTTAACGAACCGAATGTACGTCTAAAATAAAAGAGGAACATGTCGGGACATTTTTTGTTCATCGGACACGCCATTTAAGTCACAATCGTAAATTTTATTGAAATGTCGCAACAGCGATCGCCGCACGAGATGTCTTGTCTCCGGGGACGAATTTATGCGTAATTCGTAAACAAATTGACGTGTTCGGGACGTACTTTGAAGGGGACCCCGACTTGACGACTTGACGCGTCTTTTTGAATATTTACGAGATGACTGTTCTGTTATACATTTTGTACACTTTCACGTTCCTTGTTTTATTAACCGCTACACTTGCGCTATAACAATAATTTCTTTGAATTATTGTGAATTCGTCCGTCTTTAAAACCGATTTAACGTATCGTTTGCGCTTTATGAAATGACACCTCAATGCTCCTTCAGTCTGCTTCGTATGGCTTCTTAAGTCGTAAAATGGTATCACCTTACACAATAGATGCTATTGTCTTTTTATAAGGAATACTGTATTTTCATTTCAAGATTAATTTGATCTTTGTGTTTTGCTTGGTTAGTTATGTTATTGAGAACTGAATCGTCTGCTCTCCCTTTTTCTTTAATTTTATCTGTCCTGCTTAAACTTTGTTTCATTTTTAGTTGCAACTTGGTTCAGCAATAAACAAGAGCTATACGAGTGTTTTCATAAAACATTTCGCTACGGCATAGTGTCTGGGAGTCCTTAACTTAAATTTTGGTACGTGCTTCGGAAACTCTGAAGGCGGCGGTATTGTAAAGTTTATTAACAAATGCAAAAAAACCTTGAGCGAACTTTAAAGAATGAGGCAGTAAACTTTTTTAATTTGTGGCGAATTCAATCAATAAGAACAGGAGAAGTGTCGTAAACACGGCCGTGGTCGGCGGCGCCCGCGGTGCAAGTGCCACAGGTTTTCTCAACATGGCTTCCTGCTGTTCAGTGTTGCCATCTAAACGGCTATTAGTTACGTTTTACGCGAGACGCGCCGGGCGTTCCAACGTGTTTATTCTTAATTGACTCCTAAATATCGCTGTTTTTGGCCATGAATCGTGTTAGTCGGACATATTTATTTGAAAGCATGGAAGCGCACTCCCTAAGTAAGCCATTCGTACACAGTTTTATAGCAGCGGACGCGACGCTCGATACAGTTCTGTTGCTTGTTAATTAAAGATCTGCGGGCACGCTTTATGGTAGGCAATAGTCACAACAATAATACATCTCGAGCAGTCGCGTTTCCTTTCTCAGCTGCCCGGAGACGCTTCTCGGCTTATCTGATGTCGTAAGGAGTATCGGGGGAGGCTATCGGGCTGCGTCAGACGTCTGTTGTTGTGTTCGTACTTATCTGCACACTAAATAAAAAGCTTCCCCGCCGCTCATCGCAGGCCTCACCGCGGACACCCAAGTCTTTCTTCCCGCTGTCCTGGCTCTCGTTTATCGCACGTGACGTGACAATTCTTTTATCCCCGACACTTTGTTTCCACATAAATTACTCGACTGTTCGGTGCTACCGAGGATTGCTTCGGCTAATGTCACAACTCGTGGATTTCTCCCTTTATTCAGTTTCGTTTTGCATTCCGCCAGCTGTGTTTGCTCATTGTCTCTTCGCTTTAAATTAAAAAAAGATTTTGTTTTTATTCGCGCTGTCTTCCTCGCCCACGACTTTATGTGACGTCAAGTTTGGAATGAAGTATTCTTATTGTTGCGCCGTGGAGTCTTTACGCAACGTTGGATTGCATAAATTATTTAAAAGGTTTTATTTTAATTAAACTGGTAAAGGGGGTATTTGATCTGCGTATTTCTTGTTTGCGTTTATATAATTTGCATAATATGGCTTGCAAAGCTGCAACGTTGTAAGGTGGATAATCAAAAAGTCATTGACTCGATGTTAATATGGCAATGGTTCAATAGCAGGTTTGTATAATTGTCATACAATCCGCTCATATTCTTGATCATGCGCAGGTGGCGCACGCTCGGACACGCGCTGTGATAGCCGAATCACTTTCACATCTAATGCATGTAGTAATGCAAGTTGACATTTTATTTCATAGATAAGCAGTTGTGCAGGTGCGTGTCTTGATTTTGATTTGACAAAAAGTAATAATTCTTTTACCTTATAAAAATCCAAAAAAAAAAATTAAGAGATATTTAATGGTACAGTCAGCCTCATAAGTCGATATACATATCCATACTTCCTAAACTCATGAACACCTTAGCTTACACAAATTGCTAAACAAGACTAGTGTCAGGATGTAATTAACGTCTTAAAGCTTCAAAATTCACTAGTCTTGTTTAGCAATTTGTGTAAGCTAAGGTGTTCATGAGTTTAGGAAATATGTATATGTATATCGACTTATGAGGCTGACTGTACTTAAACCTCTGTACTCGTAACTACTTACTTACCTCTAATTTGTACTGTAGTGCTAAAATATAACCTTGGAGAGGAACTAGAGTACTCACTAGCGAAGGTATTCGAATTTTGTTCAACCTGAAAGCTCTGATGACCACTAATTCCGCATTCAAAGACCCTTTCCCGACACATTATTAAGGGAATCTGTCCAAGGGCGCCGAAGTAACAAGTGCCTAATCTCCTTAGTGGTTACATCACGGTTCGATTTCTCATGAAAATTAGATCCTTTACTTAGTTGAACTTTGGGCGCCCTTTAGAAGGTATGTTGGTGTTTTCGAACTACTCACAATAAGGGAAACTGATACAAGTTAATTATATAGATCTAGTCCCATTTAGTTGTCTTCAATGTTTTTGTTTAGTTTTCTATCTACTGCTTTATTCTTACTAAGTTCTACTATACTAATAGGCCTTAAAGCTTTACTGCGGAGTTTTAAAGCCATGACTATTTCAAAGTGTGATAGAGTGAGAGGAATTTTATGACTGGCCTGTTGGTCTAATTAGTTAGTGTTCCTAACTCCTATGCGCCGAAGGTCAGGACAAAAATACGTTTGTGTTTTGGGCACGATCATTTGTTCTTAGTCTGGGTGTAATTTATCTATAATATATTAGAAATATATAAGTTTTCGTATATCAGTTGTTTAGTAACACAAGCTCTGCTTAGCTTGGAACTAGATGGCGTTGTTTCAAAGTTGTAAAATATTATTATTTTTCCCCGGACAACCAACACTGAATAAATCGATAGTAAAACAAATACATATTAACCGAAAAATATAGTTCTACCAATTATAAAATATATAATTAAATAAACAACGAAACTACTAACAAATATGACTACGCATAGTAAGTATGCGCATAAGCACAATCAGTTGGTCAAATGTTAATAATAAAGCACATAGACTAAACAAATGATAGAGTCCAAGCAATGATAAATGATCACATACAAAAGATCAGGCAAATGCTCTGATCACTGAACCATTGTTACACTTTGTGCACAAAAAACAGACGTTACAGTTTGTCTGAAGTCGTTTATTTTATGATTAATCTTCTCATTAGCACTTTTGCGGTTGGGTGGACAAATTGATCACTGATTTTATTTAAAAAATGATGGTGTTTTTGCCAAGTTATAAAAGCAAAGACTGCCGTGTTAGCCTAGTGATCGCAAACGCTTCTTCAGATTATGTTTGATTCTTGGATTGGACAAATGTAGGTACCTAATTGGGTTTCTCTGTCTGGGATTGCACAGTCGCAAACAAGATTTGATTTACACCCGATTGATATCAATAGGCTTGCCCCTTTTTACAATGACATGGTACTTTAACTTAAGTGGTCAAATGTGGGTGTACTAGAAACAACGCTGCTTAACCCTTGTGTATAACTAAAGTGAGTGTTAAGAATTCCTGTCTACATTTAGTACACTGTTAAATTATTTTGGATTGTAAATACTCATGGTGGATTATAACTTCATAGATTTAAACTTTATGGTTAATGCTTGTATTTTACATTTAAAAAAATATGTTCAAATTTAGTTTAAGATTATTTGGCCATAGAGTACCTACATAAAACATTAAAAAAAAAACAAATTAAAAATAGAAATGCATGAATCAGTCGTTGAAGTATAATTAATTGTGAATAAATACAAACTCTAAAATAAATATTGATTGAAACAAAATGACGAGAGAAAAAAACATTAATTAATGATTGTCTTTTTACGAAATAAAATAACAAGAACAATAAAAACAAAACTACAGCAATAAGTAGCAAGTCCATACATCATTGCTGTCAAATTTTCTTGCAGCTAAATATTTGTTCAGTAGGTGTATCGCGGCCATTAGAATAGTATTATTAGCTCCATCAATCATTTTAACAAAGCGAGGTGCTTTATAGTTAAGATAATTGTTATTAGAGATGTGCTTAAGATATTTTTTTATTAGTCGGTACGCCTCTCTACGACTTATTATAGAACAAGTTCAAACTTTGGTTCAAACGGGTACCATCGAGCCTGTTATTGTATTTTAAACTTTGTTCCTAGTAGGGCAAGGTTCTTGATATAAAAAGAATACAAATGGGACTCGGTTTTATCGTCAGTTTTTGAAAGTGGAACTTTAATAAACATCATACAATGTACGAAATTTTAATTCAAAAGCGGCTCGATGGTTTTAATAATTTTAACTGATAACAAAATTGACACATTTTCAAAGCAAGAATTGTTTAATGAAACAGGAAATATTATGAAAGAATTATAACAAATTGTCGGATTGTCGCTTGTCACCTGTTGCCCGTAAGTTTACTATTCATAGTTACCTTGAAAACATTAAGTTTTGATTTACTTGATCTTATTAGATTTTTGTGGGAATCTAAAATGACATAATTGACTATGTCAAAAAAATCCTATTGAAATCTTTTAGATTCTTTATCAAGGAGATTTACATAGGAGAGGTTGGACTTAGTAAAGCTTCTTAAACATAAAACTAGACTGGTAAACTACACTACACTCCACACAGTTTCGAAATCTGTTCCAAACAGACGTTTACTCAAAGCAAATTGCAATTTGGTATTAGTAAAGGCGAAACTCCTGACAATACTTCATATCTAATTCAATAATCCTAATTCCATAACCAGTGTCAGAGTGGGTCCTAAGATAACGGTAGATCAGTGCATTGACCTGAACAAGCCCAGTTCACGCTGTAAATGAGTACTAATAGTTGTTCTACGTAAGTATTATAAGCTAGTCTCCGACTAACTTATGCATGTATCCACTTCCTAAGTAGCGAAGCAGCGTAGAACATAGAGGTCCCACACGCAAAGCGGACTTTAATAATACGCTTAATAAACTGACTGACTATTATAATGTTTTTTTTCATCGTTTCTTTTCTAACGTTTATTTTGCGATACATCTGGCCGATTCTTCTTTATGTTTAGCCACAGTATAAATATTAATACAGTAGGTCGACGCCTTTGATCTCTGGAAACTTGCCGACAACTTCTAAACGTGTTAGACTTGAATACCTCCCGCACTACGAACATCGTTTTGTTCGCAGTGCGGGAGCGGCTTTCCCGCGTCTCGCCCCTCACACCCCGCACGATTGCTCTGTCTAGACGGCTTCGTCGGACGACTGTATGTTTTTAGACTGTGGTTTAGCTATGAATGTGGTTAGTATACTAAGGTCTCCTCAATAGATCCTGAGTTTTTGCGGTTATAGAATAATCATGCTAATAAAAGATAAAAAGAAGGGTGGATATGTTTGAAAGGGAATCAAATAGCTCTCTCTATGACATTGTACCTTCATATTGACAGCTGATACCTCGAAACAGGATAAAAATACATTTGCGGCAATAAAATAAAAGTGTCTATACAAAATGTAGTTATGACTAACAGTATTACTTTGGTTTCTCTAGAATGGTTAGTAGGTACTTCAAGTACCTTCTAATTCAAAGAAGTGATAGAATGCCCACAGCGGATGTGCTCACAACCGCTTACCGCTAGTGCAGTATTTGAACAAGATGTGTTCCTTTACATGTGGCTTCAATAATACCAGTGCAAGTGTTGTATAACTTGGTACTTGTGTCTCGTGCATTAATAGACTATAAACGCATCTTAGTATTAGCCTCGGTAAGAACAAAACTGGTTTTATTGATAGTTAGGTACATGTTTAATGCATCATTGATTGCAAATACCTCTATAAGCTCTCCTAAGACTCATGCATGACCAAAAACTATTTTCAACTAATCATATGACGAAATTGTTTTTCGTAAATCTTCCCCCCGTACATATTAATGCAAATTATTCACTGATATTGTCATTAAAAGTCCTGAAGTCTGACAAACTGTCTTAGAAAAAGGTACCTATCGTAGTACCCAGTTACTATCAGATTTATGTAAATTGTAGTAAGACTGAAATTCATCCCTGACTTAGTTGAAAAAAAGCTAAGCAGATGAGATTGTCATACCTCTGGTAAATGTATCTTTTAAGCGCGTTTTTTTCTATGTAGCTTTTATAATCATATGTCTCCGCTACCCATGAAAATAGACCGTTAAGCAAACGGTTTGCCTATTATTTTAATCGGTAGCTACGTAGTATCGACTCGCTAACATGTAATTGATTAATAAACAAACAGACAATCAGGATAATAAATTAGAATAGTATATTTATTACTACGCCTTTTGTCTAAGGCAGGGTAAACTTTAATACGATAATACGGCAGCTGTACAAGATACAACTTAATTTAATCTAACGGCTAAATCAGGCACATATTGATATAAATCGGCATACATTGAACTCTGGCGGGTTTTAGAATCTAAGTTCTATTATTAACGGTAAAAGACAAGATCTTTGCATTAAGAGATCTATCTTATTTGATTCGTTTTCTTTGAATTGTTATGGACCGGAATGCATCAATCACGAAGAAATCAGTTCCAATATAAACGTATTATCTATTGGATCTGATCCGTCTGTCAGAGTTCAATCTTCTAAATGGATAGCAATATGTATGACAGCTTCAGTTTTTGTACGACCTACATGAGGGAATTACGTCATAGGTTGCTTTATTTTTTGGTACTAGCCTAGATTTTTTCCAGTCATCTTTATAAATTTTACTGAGCGTTCCATCTACCATACACTTATTTCTCATATATTGAAATTCTACTGATTCTCAAAACTGATAGTTTACCTTTGATGCAAGATTTTCAAGCAAAGTTTTACTTACTTGAAGTGTAGTTCAGGGAACAAAGGGCTTAAAAAGTATCTCGACCCTTCGTGGGTATCCTTTGATGCTCACCCTTTACCTTGGAATATTCTCTCTAGTGTACAGCGGCTGGTTTTAGGAAATTTTATACACATGCTTAAATTACAAGCTCTTAGATGTCAACTGCACAATGCAGGTCTACTGAAATCACAGAAAGAAACTCTCACGCACCTGGCCAACTAGGTAATCTTACTATATTGGCACGTACTTTAATGTATTTCTTTACATCTGTCTTATTTGCTACCAATATCTAACAAATAGTGTATTCTTGTTACAGGTAATTTACAAACGACTTCCTTAGCAACCATTTATCACAGTTCCATAGTAAGTAAAAGTAAGTTACCACATTCATGAAATAGGCATCAATTGTTCGGAACTGACACAAGTCAGAAATAAAACCTCTTTGTAGTAGAGGTATTTGACGTATTCCTTGTACATCCGAACCTTTTATAGAACGGAAATCATACGTATTGGTCGCAACACAATCGGGCTCACAAAATAAATCGTGGCCATTGAAAGTTGGCAAAAGACACGTTCTAGCGTCATTTCAATAAAAGTTATTGTATTGAAAACTGACAATAGCTAGAGGAAGTGATGTGTTCTGTGTGGAGGCAAGTGGACTGTTTATAATTTGTCCATTGTGGCCATGTAATGGAACGTGTCCAGTGACCGCCAAAGCTATTGTTCGCAAACAAGCGACCGATGCACTTCCTTTTTAATTGGCTTTCACACTACGCACAAATCCAGATAAATGACGTAATTGATGGAAAAATTGTGAATGAATAGCAGTTATACCGATACGGTTCTTATATCGTTTTGGGGTACGATCATTGTTGACGGATAAAAGAGTTCGCGGTATTACGCGCGGTAGACCGAATATCCGGACAGTTGGATACCATCTCGACTTTGGCAATCGCTATATTAGAATACGTAGTGGTTAAATCATACAAGGAATCGCTTGCAAAAAAGAATAAGCAAATCTTTACTGGGTCCATTAACCTTAGAATATTTTTAACAATGTTGGTTTGATTTTATGCCTTAAAATCCTTATAAGCTTGCTGACACGCTGATAACTTATATTTCACCATGTTTTTATTAGTGTTCCCAAACGTCTCAAGATAAAAAAATAATTTCGTTATAATAATCCCATATTTTAAAGTGCAGGGACAGTTTATCTATTGAAATAAATTAAACCCCATTTTATTGAAACGGTTTGCATAACAATAATCCCTGATGCGCAAAACGATGTCAAAACATATTATTATTCCCTTATGGAATTTTCTTATAATCTCCTCACAGTAGTCAGATTACAATGGCTACCGCGAGAATGCACGATAACTAATCGCATTACGTCTGTTATTAATTAATTCCCCGATATTTCATACCGCGTGATAGACGTTATCTTCAGCCTCATCTGCATCTGTGATCATCGAGTGCCTTTCAGCAACCATTTTACAAAGATCCGCCATGACTAAATTATATCGTATCTCAGACAATGTTGTTCCGAAAGTTCATCTTACATTGGTCAGTTTTTACTATCGGCGTGGCGGACTCGGGACCTCCTAGTGGGTCAATCGTTAACTGTTTATGTGATTTTTATTGCCATTTGTGAACTATATTAAAATGCTCTATTAAAATTCTAATCACGATACATGATGTAAGTTTACGACCTGTATGGAACGTTGCTAAATGTTCTTAGTGTCTTCATTTAAACTTTGATCGCGTTTATGGTGTGCTTGGGCATTTTAAAGATGCTAATCAATGGGTTCTGTAGTTGAATTAGTACATTTCAACTTTTTGTTCTTTAGACCGCATTTTTACATTAATTAATTAACTTGGCATTTATTAAGTAACCGGATGGACATAATTTGAGTCAAATGCACTCGAAAAGAAGATGAAGAATGGGTGTCCTTTACTTTGACTACCCTTTTATGGGCAGTCAATCAAACGAGCCACATTAGGACTTTGGCTCACTCGAATATAAAAGTAGTCTCCCTTTTGAATCACATAATGCAATTTCAATCCAATCCAAAAATTCGTATCAAAGCGTTCAATATCGCTGTCTCCCGTAGCTCGAGACGTATTTTGACGTCACAGCACCATTTGTCAAGCTGAGCCGGCGTTGCACTGAGCTCGACTTATCTAAGAAAGCTGGCTTTACTTCCATATCACACTGAATATCCTGACTCGATACGGCATCGAGGCGCTATACAGATTTATTAGTCTATAATTTATGAGATCTACTTTATAGCCATTTTGACGTTTATTGTAAGATAATATTGAACGACTATTAACTACGAATATAATGCAAGACAAAATTCCAAGAGTTTAAGATTATGTTGGTTTACTAAAGGACAATAAATTATTGCGGGCACCGATGTGTTCACTTATCTTTATCTGGACCTTAAGTAGGTAGATAAAATTAAACGATTTTGTATCTCTCGCCTTAAATGGATTGTCTTTGCTTTACGTTCACTTGTTAAATTATATATAATTTGAGTTTCGCTACTATTCATTTTACGGGTTGGTAATTATGGGTGTTCTTAAAGTTACAGTTAGCAGCTGACCGTTTCAATTTTTAAATTGAAATAATTGCATAAGTAGGTCCATAAATTTCTACTTGGGTGTCCCCAAAACACTGTAAGTAGTTTCAAATTGGAAAGCATACAAGCATTGAAACACTATACTAATTACAGTTAAAACAACGACATTGCCAAAATGTAGTTGCGTACCACATTTAAGACAAATACGGCGGATGAAAATTTATATAACTGGGTTATGGCAGGTTGCCAAGTTACCACCCATTTACTTGCAACAGCGACCCTTACCCTCCGCCGGCTTTTACAACCTGTTTGGGATGGTAAGCAACTCATGTATTTTATGTCGGTTTTTTACTTGGAAAATAATGTGGAAGAAAGCTTCAAACACCACTGTTTTTTAAATGTATATGGAGTACCAAAAAAGTCTACCCCAATCGATAATGTAGTGATGCAGATAGGAGAATTAAATTATTTTTTTTCTGCAATGAAAATTTAAATAGTTTTCCATAGATAACAATTTCTTTAAATATTTTGACTGAATAAAATAGTGAATATATTTCCAATTTATCGAACTTCGTTATCGTTCATGAAAATGCTACTTTTTTCTAGGCCCCTGGGTTGTGGAAATCAGATAAACAATCGCTTAATATTATTTTAATTCAGTTGCATCCATTTAGATACTGGAAGTTGCCCCCAACATACTAGTTGAGAAAGGGCAGATAATGACGATCTAAAGAATCGAACTCATCTGTTTAATTTTAACACCAGACAGCAAATTAGAATGCGTCATTAAAGATACAGGAAACATGTTTAGACAAAAAACATGACGTGTAACGGAAACTTAGACCGTTGTTCATTTTAACTTTTAAACTTTTAAGTACACGACTTTACCAATAAAGCCTTTTCATGTTTGTAAAGTAGAAACTTTACTTATTTTTATGTCCGACATTTAACGGTGACTTGTAATGTGGCAGTTATGTGGTGGAAACAGTAATGTTATTGTCCACAGGAAAGACCATCTATACTGTCTACTGTTTTTAAAACACATGCCCATCGCTTAAAGTTTTATGACCAGTTTCAAGTGGTGAACTAATTGTTATGGACCAACTAACTTTTATATTATCGTTCGGTTGTTGTCTTTCGAGCCGTTTGGGGTTGAAATTCTTGAGCCGAGGTCCAAAAGCTCATGTTCTTTTCAAAGATACTTTGATTTCATATGTGTACATATAGGGTGACTGGTAATTAGTAACCGATACTTAAACACGTGATTGTACTCATGAAAACAAATAACTTTCCCAAAGAATTTTTTTTTATACTCATTCTTTTTCAACATTCAATTAATTCAATTACGTCAGTACTGCACAACGGTAGATTTAGCCCTTCCCGAGGTCAGACTATCAGCTGATAGATCGTGCCTCATCGATCGTGATTTGTGCCTACTGTGATCGAACACAGGCGGGCGCGCGGGAATTTCAAACAGCGTCATAAGTTATTGTGTATAAAAAAAAAGTTTCTTTGGGAAAGTTTATTCAAATCATGAATACAATCACGTGTTTAAGTATCGGTCACTAATTACCAGTGACACTATATAAGTGTATAGTTAAACGGATCTATTTTAATGATGAAATAACATGTGATAATATTGCTGTACACCTCTGCGTTTCCCGGTATGTTAGGCATGGCGGTATGGTACCTACCCAGATAACACTAACATGTTGACAGTTATATTCAAGTTTAATGTAAAAGAGGGCAAGCCTATTGCTATCAGCCGATTCAGAAATGTCAGCCAGAAAAACCCAAAATCAACCTGAGAATTGAACCCACCGTGCACCGTCTTGTAATGTTTTACAGTAGCGCTTGCCCAACGAGTTAGTCAATAAATTAACTAACAAAATGCTACCTAAGTAGTATAGTACAGTCCGTTGCGTAAGAGCTAGATGACCCGTTGACCTATTGTAGACAGCTAATACTGAAGGCGGAGTACCCGGTGTTGTGGCGTAACTTAAGGGAGACCTTAAATGTCCAGCTATGGGCCGTTGACTGCATCACTAGATTAGCTGTTACATGCACTGAAAATAAATCCATTTGTTTGCCGCTAAGATGCAGTAGCATTGCGTAAGCTTTAGTTCATTTAGAAGGCAAGTGGCTTGTATTGTTTGTTCATGATTAACTTTATGTTAGTCTAGTACACAACATATTCATACCAGTAGGGTCATACAATATAACCGTACTGTTTTGTTTTTAGTTTCAGTTTTCTTCTCCAGTGAGAATAAAAAAAAAATATTTTCTTTATTTTCTTTTCTATACAATTTGTGAAAGTTAGAAATCCCAATTGAAGCACATATCGTGTGTCTAGTTAAAATGCCTTTATCTACTAAGCTCTACTTAAAAATCAAAGCACGAATCAGTCTGTTTATGACAATCGCAATACATTTTATCTGACAGAACTAAGAGAAAATCCTCCTACACCTAAGCCCAGGTCGTATTACTAAGATAAAGTTGGTCTAGACAAAGATAAGCATAGGATACACAAGTACAAAGTGCTGGCACTAGGCAAAAGCATTTACTTACTCGGCTTTTGTTTTTGCTGATTTAAGTACCGTTTATGCTCTAAGTGGCTAGTCAGTAGATAATCTTTTTTTCTCCTTTGTTCCCCCTAATGTTCTCAAGGAAATTCTCTCAAAAGCCTTTGTCCGATATATTTATGAAAATTCTTCGGAAAGAAATTGTATTGTTAAGGTAATTATATGCGCAGTTATTATTGCGATGTTGTTCCGAGTGTTGGACCTCGACTTGAATTTTATTAATAAAAAAAAAACAAAGGATGAGAATAACATTTTCTTACGAATACTTTTTAAAGAATATTTGAAAGCATTTCGTGATAAACAAACGGAGTACATACATACCTTTTTTACGAACGTTGTTTTGAAAATTAGTATTTATTCTTTGACTAATAACACATTTTGGCTGCCTGACTACCTACCAGATACAATAGAAATGCAATTGTTCGCGACTCACTGGTGACCAGCATCGCTTAAGAAATAAGACAAACAAATATAATGCCAAAAAGGCAAACCCAAAATAAGTTGTCGGAAATAAAAAACATTTCAGACGATTTTGATCTTCGATTTAGGTATGTATTTGTAAAATCGTTCTTCTTACAAATACATAGATCGAAGATTACATAACTGTTGTTTTCAATTTCTCTAACAACAAAATGAGCCAATAAATGAAATTGTTACGTAACTTAATTAGCAAAATGGCCTAGAGCTAAGAATTACGCGTGAAATATGGTTAAGATCTTCTACTGAACGATTAGCTTTAGCTTAATGTACCCAAGCTTTACATAATTGAGGTTACGTGTCCGTGACGTAAGTTACTTGACATTTAGCTGTAGCACGCTTACATGCCATCAGCATCACCTGCATTTCTATTAAGTTCAACCGTCCAGTCGCAATCCAATTTATTCTCATCAAAGTCATCTCATACAAGTTTTTTGTCCAGCACGATATCGTCTCTCGAATATTTTAATTTGAAAGTACCATCATAAATAAGAAGCTATTACGCTTACAAACGGGCCGGGTCTCGGCTGGCGTGACCACGCGACAAAGAGTCAGGTAGCATCGGACCGCGGCCTCTCCTAAGTAAATTGGATACCAATCGAAGCGTGACGATTTTATCTTATAAAAAAATTCTTACCCTTTCTTTAGCATCTTTACGTAATTCTGAACACACAATGGACAGGTCTCGGCGGTTCTTTCTTCTCGTAAAGAATAATATTATGATATTGTGAATAAATGTTACGATACCGGCCAACGTCTGCTATTATTCGCAGTTCTGGTAACAAACCGTTACGTAGCTCTAGATTCGACATAAAAGAATAAGAAACGTAACCGTTCCATTTTTAATATATTTTCAAGAAAAGTACTGGTACAATAAAGAATGCAGTGGACTGGATTGAAAGAACGTTTTAAACAGGAATTGAAGTAGATAAGAGAACAACATACTGATATTGTTGACCCACTCGTCCTATCTTCAGCAACTGTTTGTAGGACACCGTGTTCTATAACAATAATGATGAGAACTTCCATAAAGTCCAAGCTACAAAGCGTGCTGGCCGAAGATTTATCGCGTTGAAGTAGAACGCGTATACCATCACCGTAAATATCCGCCTTACGCTTCCACTTCCTCTGAACTCCTTCCTATTGATTTATAGCGAGGGTTTTAAAAGCTAACTTTTTATAAAGCAACTCCGGCCAGTTGTTTCCAACTGTCTGCAGCATCTGGCTTCTTTAGTTCAGTTTTTACTTGGCATTTTAAGAACTTTGTCATTTTAAACTTTGTTCGTAAAATGATTTTAAGGGGGTGCTCATAAAGTTCGGTGCTCCGTACTGTACGTACCTGATGGCAATCCGTGCTGCGCAAAATAAATCACAATGTTCAATAGATTGAAGAACAAATGCGCACCGCGACAGATGAATAGTAAATGAACTATATTTAATCGACTAAGCAATGGAAAGTTTCATTCTGTTTCTGCATCCATAAATCCTTATTAATCCTCATTTGGATTCCGATTCAATAAGCAATAATGAAAGACAAGACCTATAGTAGAATTACCAAGGGGCACTTTCTAGCTCAGTGGTTAATATTATAAATCAAATAGTCGTGTTCTTGTCATCAGTGCCGCAATATCAAAGCTCGTTGTAAATAAACCAGGCTATTTAAAATGTTGGTTTGTCGACAGCGATTTAGCATTAAACGTGGGCCTACACAAACTTGTTGGTTGTGCAAAGCGACTGGGGGCGAGTATTTTGTATTACGGTTACTTGTGCTATCTTTATGTCGGTTTATTTAACTTAACACTAACTTAATTGGCTATAAATTAAGCTGCTGCAAGTAAGCCAGTTGCCGAGTATACAGTAAGCTTTCTCGTCTTGTTAGATCTGCCTATAGTAACCCGGTAAATGCGGAATATTTATGTATGGTATTGTACGTCCCCACGGTTGACTGTAATAAATACTTATTGTTTAGTACGCCACCGGTTAGTTCGGTTTGTATGAAAATTTAAGCCCGTTTCAAGTTATGTGACTGTTACGAGTACGTAATTTCGTGCAACTTGAGACTGCATAAAAATTAATGCTCGCGTTGAGAGAACCGTAAAGTCAATTTTGGTACATGCATTTTACATTTATTTTGTTTTCTATGTTCGTATTCTAGAGAATTCTTTAAATTTACACCAGTAGCCGAAGAGGGTCTAATTTGCTACTGAAAATTCTAGTCTGGTCATCCTATGTCACCTCACTCACTCACAAGTGCTTTGCACCATTATAATTGGCATTCCAAATTCAAATCGAATCGATCAGATACCATTTTGCAAATCACGTCAAAGCCTCAATGGAAGTTCACATTCACACGTACAGAAGCCAATGTAGGGAAACATAGTATAAATGATTCATAAGGATATGTACACACTTGCATACTGATGCCTCCCCTAGGCACTTGCTAACACAAGATTGTCCCTAGTCGTTGGAGCTTAAAACAGGTGGAGTCACAATTAGTGGCAAAACTAGAGTACCTAAGTGTCTGATGTACGCCCACCTTTGCGACGCATGGGATGTTAGTTTGTTAAGGCGCAGTGGCGTTATAAGTAAAGCAATAGTATTTTATTTTTAATACAGATTTTGTATTTTAAGGCTTGGTACTAGACTGCTTTTCTCGGTTTTCTCAGTTTCTTTATTCATTTGATTTAATGCACCCACTGAAAGCAAAAAGTTTTTGTATGCAAATCCATGCCCAACTTAAGTGTTTACGCTTGCCGAAACACGTAAAGTGTAATACACTACATTAAGAATAAACGTTTTTATTGTAACCCAATGACAATGTGTATAATATTACCATACGCATGCAGATTGCAGCTTAATCCCCTAGAGAATTTCTAAGTAAGCCATTTACATTTTGAATGGAAGTACTCGGCCTTAATAGGTCTACATAGCTTCAGCTACACCTAGGAGGGATTACCTCACTTCACGCACTCCTGTGGAGGGCCTAGCTCGAACGTGCCGTACAAACGCAACGTAAATCCACAGATTTAGAAATAAAAAAAACTATCCATATTATTTAAGCAGACGACCCGCGTAGGTCCCGTTCCCGTGGGAATACAGGGATAAAAAGTAGCCTATGTGTTAATCCAGGGTGTCAGCTATCTCCGTACCAAATTTTATTAAAACCTATTCTGTAGTTTTTACGTGAAAGAGTAACAAACATCCATTCATCTATCCATATCACAAACTTTCGCGTTCATAATATTAGTAGGAATTAGTTTGAAGGATTTATTCCTGTCGATTGGGTGATTGTAATTGTTTATTCTGTTTTTGCATACAAAACAAATATCTACTGAACTTGCTAAATCGGATTTATTTCCTTTACCGTTTATCAAGAGTGACTGACAATGAACACAAACATGGATGGCAATTGTTTATAAATATTTGGGTTAAAGCTTCGATCAATAATAGCACTAGATACAAGATCAGGAACAAAAATACCTCGCTAAAGTGTCCACGTTTACACACGCATAAACAATTGCATTTCTTACTACGAATATAGAAAAAAGTTTTATAATATTATCAAGTTCAGTTCATTATAAACCTTGACACTCAAGCATAAAGTTTAATTACAATTGCAAAATATTTATGCCTAAGTTCTTCTGTCGTCGGACAAAAGTAAAAGGAATAAATTTGAAATGTGACTTAAAAATAAAAGCCATTTTTTATAATAAGTACAAAAATATTTATTCTAAAATGAAAGTTAAGGCCTAAAAAATACGGTTAAAAACGTTTTGTTCACAATTTCGTCTTTACTCTATTTTGGAACTAGACGTAGGTCTTGGTATGACATTTCAATGCTCAGAACACAGTCAGAATTGAAAGATAGAGTTGCAAAATAATAATTTATATTTCTATGCGAGCGAAAGTTTGTTTTATATGGTAGCAAATAATTACATTTGACCCATTTTAAAAAAGTAGTAGGGCTAAATTAGTACAGTTCTCCCAAAGTGATAATGCGCATAGAAATATTCGTCACTGTTCGGCAACGGCCGTATTCCCCGAGTGTCGGATGACTATATGTATATAGAGTGGTTAAGTGCATTTTCTTCATGCATAATTAGGGCTCTTACGATTCAATGATTCGGGTGTTTCCGGGAATACGACAATTAGCGAAGATCTGCATGTGCATTATTAATTTGGGAATACTGTACAATAGCTATTTTATTAAGACATTGCTATTATTTGTCTGCGGGTTGGCTCATTATAATCAACCCCCAAAAAAAAAATTTATGGGTCTACTTTTGTATGCGATTTAGAAGTTTTCACATTAATAGTGTGAGTGTGTATGTGTGTGTTTGTATGTTTGTTACTTCTTCACGCTCAAATGGCTGAACAGATTTGGATGAAATTTAGTATGTAGGTAGCTTATATCCTGAATTAACACATAGGCTAAGGCTACTTTTAACTACTCCTGGTTTACGCGGGTGAAACCGCGGGGCGCAGCTGGTTAAAAATAATTGAATGAATTCAAATTTTTTTAACCGACTTCTAAAAAAGGAGGAGGTTATCAATTCGGTTGCATTTTTTTTTAGGTTTTGTGACCTTTACTCCGTCATTTATAGACGATTTTCAAAATTCTTTTTTTATTTGATAGGGTATACCAAAGACATTCAATACCTATAGACCGGACATCACGAACAAAATTTTCGTCCGAAAAAGTGTGTCCTGCTGGATACAAGTCTATGTGTTTTTTGTAGTACGCTCCGCTGCCGCTCCAATATTCATATATTATTCTAGATGGCATTACTGAGACCTGGGATCAAAGTTTTTCTATGACATTTCCTTGACATGCCCGCTCTATAGTATTTTAAATCTCTTTGGGGTATACTAACAGATTGGTCCCATTTATATAAAAACTCATATCAGGGGCCCACGGACACACGTACCGATTTTTACATTTTTAGTAACAAATCAAGCATTTTCGTTTAGAAAGTAACATTTTGTGAAAAAAAACTGATGAAAAAGACAGGCGACGGAACTCTTCAAGACATAACAGCAAATTGTTCGCGATTGCTACAGTGAGATGTCTATGCAGAGTTCTTATATTTGCATAACATAACATTACGCCTGTCTATTTTAAAAGGGGCCCGGCAGAGATGTACAGATTAATGTTTAGATAGAACTTCTTTATCAATATTGTTAAGCGACTTCAATGATTCTTTGAAGTTTTGAAAGACTTTCTTGACACACGAAGAAACTAAAAATGGCGAAACAAAAACTTTTTTACAAAAAAATAATCCTTCTTAAAAAAACACCAACAGGTGAAAAATAACTCCAGTTTCAAAAGTCGGTGGCCAATAATGAACGAAACAAAACCTCTTCTTTCTCTGGCGACAATCGAGATCCATTCTGCACACGAAAATGGATTGCTAGGAAAGCTAAAATAAAAAAGAAAAGCTAAGTACCTAATAAGAGTCCAACAAACTAAAGTAGCATTAACCGATTTTAACCAACATTAAGTATTAGTAACAAATTATTAAAATTATTACAATACAAATCTACTTCCATGCATCTGCTGTTCAGTTAAACAAAAGTTTGTGCAAATGTTGGCGAGCATTGGTCAAACATTTGTAGCGGTGGTTTAAAATCGGTAATTTTGTTAAAAAATTGATATTATTTGTTAAATTATAGCTTAAAATATAACTTATTCTTCATGTCCTTACTGAATGTAAAAGACTCCGGCCGAGTAATTACGTTTTCGGGGATTATTTTTGCAACTGTTGAATACACACGCGGCATTGTGGGACGTGTTTACATTGGCCGTGTTTCAAGCAAATTAAACAAAATAACAACACACGTCTCTAGTGAGCTTATATTTACCGAGACGGATTTTTGACGCCGACCCGACATCTAGTGCTATTATTGATCGAAGGGTTAAAGCATTGGTTAAAGAGAGAAAGGGCATAGCAGATCCGCCAACGCTTCTCACTGAAGTCTCAACAAAAATGTCGGATAGTTGACTGGCTTGTAAGTCTAGTAGTTAATGGCCCTGACTGCTATGCCGGAGGTCGTGGGTTCGATTACCACCCAGGACAAATGCTTGTGTGATGAGCACGATCATTTGTTCTGTGTCTGGGTGTAATTTATCTATAATATGTATGTATTTAGAAATATATAAGTTTATCACCTGTTTAGTACCCATAACATAAGCTCTCAAGCTTAACTAGGGACTAAATGGCGTTGTGTGAAAAGTTGTGGAATATATTATTTATTTATATTTGTTATAGTTGTATTTCACGTTTACGCCGCGCGTGTGTACTACGGCCTCTGTTCACCCTACGGGAAAGAGAGGACTTTATAGTGTTTGTGTCTCGCTCGTGTAATTCTTTCAGCCCTGTTTGTCTTGGATTAACGCATGTCTTTGCTTTTAACGCTACTGTTTGTTCGGCCGCCTACATAAATATTTGTTATACTATGCGGCCATTTACTAGCTTGGTTATGAGCACTTTAATTGGTCTTCTTATTTTATGCTTTTGAAATATGGTCTTTGATAATTTTAAGTTATGCCGCCGATCGTAAACTCACTCGTAAAAAACGTGCGCTCCAGTTTAGATCAAAAAAGTGTAGCGCTAATCTCATTAGAGATCATATTCGATTTGATATGGGTTACCGTTCACATCGGTGGCTAAGATCAAAGGAAGTGCCCTTTAGATTGTGAGACAGTCTAAGTGTTTCGTGCAACTGTACATTCGGACTAATGATATCTCTATGGTTCACGTTTCTGATCGATAAGTACACTCGTGAGCAGAATACTAACTACATTATGTAACATCGTCTTACAATATCGTCTATCGGGTCCAAGCTTCAGTAGGCTCCCGTCTCTAAATAAAATAGGTACCTCTTTGAATTATTTTTACGATTCAGTGTAAATAATGTTACTCATTCGCGATCGGAATGTACAAACGCGTTTTGTTATTTCAGGAATGGCGTCGATTTAATTAAACCTCTCATGTTGCTTTTTTCCGTGTTATGTAATGCAATAAAGAAATAACAACACGATCGTGAACTGAAATGCCTTTAACATTGCAGCAAGTCTAATGCGGCGAATGTAAATAAAATAACGTCGTAAGCGCTAAAATAGTGAAGTTTCTTGGCATTATTTAAGTTATATTTGACATAGAATAACCATAAAATAGGAATAAACTGATCGCATCTAACTCAATGTAAGCAGTATAAACGACACGTCACAACTTAAATCAGATACATGCAAAACATAACCATTTCTGAGCCCTCTTTACGCCTCCACTGTACTCTACGGTTGCGGATAATTTTCGCATTGCGGCAATCGGATTCGGTCCCGATATCGCTTCGTAACGGTCCTTGCATCGAGACTGCATTCTACACGATTTCCTTCTAACTTGAATCTTGATTATACTTTGCTTTATCTGAAATGAGTTCTAAGAATGCATTATGTCTGTAAATCAACAAATAATATTAGATGGTTTACTGATGATCTGTGACGTTTCCGAACGATTACTACAAAGTTATTGCGATTTGTTCATGGTTTAAGATAAGTTTTTACTTATTTGAAGCTATGAAAATCACAGAAACCATAATATCAAGACTGTTTTGTGTCTCTGAAAATTTGCTCCCAGCTGTCATTTGCAGAACTTAGCCAGTCGTTACGAATAGTCAGAACCACGAGAGTCTGACAACCCTTCTTACAAAGGGGTATCGTGCTACCAGTCAATAGGTTGTGGAGTTCCGATAAGTTGTCCGTAGACGGACAACTTATCACTTATTACATAGACCTATGTAAAACACTGGTATTTTTAGTTTCATCTAGTTAGACTGATGGCCGACCCTAACATAGCCGGGAAAGGCTTGGGAGCTCATGACGATTATGAACACAACAGGAATTCAAACTTAATTATGAACTGTAAATTCAATTTGTCTGATTACGGATAAAGAATTAAACAAGTCATCAAAGTTATTTTGTCAATCGAATGTCAAAGAAGCAGGCAGCGGTCAAACAATCAATGATATTCTATATTATAGATTATTCCGATTGAATCATGGTTCGTTAGCAACCGCAACCAAGCGCACATCTGTCGCATGGTCCACGGAACTTCTGAGACTCACAAAAACCGACAGCCTCTGCCCGAAAAGGATAGCTACATATGATACTGTCATTGGCTGGAAAGGGACGACATTGAATCATATTATCCCCACGGATACAAGAATGTCCTTCGGATCCGATGAATTTCGAAGAAAAACCTTGTTTGGTTTAACAGAAATTGCATTAATCGGAATTCATAAGCTGTCATAAGCTACATTGTCAACGCGTTTTCTGTTTACTTCGTGTAAGTTAGTGATAAGTTATTTTTACATCACCCACACGTTGTTTTATTGTGCGCGCGTATTATTTTATGAGCTTCCAAATGTTCCAAAATTAGTTAGAAATCCGGACATCTACACCAAAGGGTTCTCCGAAACTAAACAGAACATTATAGTTTCGTGTAATCCTTTACACGTCTTTATCTCAAGGGGAGTGATTTGTGACCGGGATTTGATACGGAATATATTTGGTATTAGTTGGTAATTGTTGATATAAGACAAAGAGCATTGAACTCTAAGTTTAAACTATTTCCAGTGGCTTTTACGTGGATTTAAAAATGGCGAGTGCATTGGGTGGTGGATTGATGAGCCGTTTTAGTGATTTTTCCGTCAATTCCAGCCGTTTATAACCTATTGTGAATGACAGGCCTAATAAATTGGGGACTTTATTGTACTAACGAAATATTGTTTTTGAGCGCAACTAATTTTAAAACTTTAGTATGCCATAAAAGTAGCCGTTTTATTTTACATAAAGCCTTATAATTTATCGCCGTTGTTTCATCTGTCAAATAGAACAGCGTCGTCTATAAAAATCAGTATATTTATGATAAGAAATCCAATAACAAAGCGTTTTTAGATAATACACTCCATCATTAGACGTTCATTCGACATATAAATCATTGATCGCTATCTGATTTGGAATATTTAATAACATAATCGTCCAAGAGAGCAATACCGGTAGATCGGGGCGAATATTGAAATGCGGGCCCACGACCACTTAACGTACGAAGCCAGTTTTCATGTTGGAAATGTATGCTATTGTCTCCGGTAAGATATAAAATACCGATATGACCCTACGACGTCTTCGTTGCAAGAAATATTCAAGGGATACAGCCCACACTTTTAATAGCGGTTACATCATTTCCACACAATGAGAGCGCCGTCCACACCCATTCTCTGTCCGTATGATTTGAAATTATAGCACCGTTTTATTTGCTCTCAGCGCATTTATATGCGGTCGCGGAGCCGCACAATGTGCCACAATATTATATGTTAAGGCACCTACATACATAACACGCATCGGTCGGCTGCAAGCGATGTGTCGCACATGTGTCGCAACGCCCGCTCGTGTGGGAGGCAGAATGAAGCAGTAATTTAATCCTTGATTGTGTTCCCATTTAATTTATTCGCCGCATGATCAAATTTGGTACGTGTTTGTGACCATTTATATCATTGTTAGGTCGACAGTGGCAGCTTGATTTAATTCTGCTTTCTACGGAGACTTGCGGGACGCAGCAACATTGTCCCTATTTAAATGCACGTCTGGATGAACTGCTAAAGTGTTCGTTTCTCTGCAATCATCGCAAAATTACACAGTACATACAAATAAAGATAGGCTTGACACTGTATTCAGAAAGACGTTTGCTTAACATACAATTTTATTTCCATACGTAATTATTGTAAGGGTTTATTTAATGGCATGTCGTTTTTCATATTTTAAAACCAATTGTTTTAAAAGTCCTAAACTCTATGGCGATGGCGGGCGCCAATCAAGATATCGACCTCATAATATACATGATCCTTATAATACTGGGGCAGATTTTAGATCGTCTTGGTATAATTTAAAAATAGTTTAAGGACTGCGGCCTCGTATCATCATAATTATAGGCGGTCCGTCAGAGAGGCAATGGGTATAAAAACTTAATGATGCTATAATATAACATCAATAAGGTAAATTGGCAGGATGAGTTCGTAATAAGTAAATGGGTCAACACTTTGCTCGGAGTATGTACATTAAACATTTTTGTTTTAAAACTATTCTGTACCGTTTTGTTCAACACGGATTTTTATATGTGCCCCGTTCCAAAAGTGAATAATGAATTCAGTCTCACGTTTTCTGACGACTTTGAAACATTTTATGGTCTTGTTCTAAAGGCAAGATAAAATTGTTGTGGTCTGTCAGGCAATCGCAAAAAGTCGTACAACGAATGGAACTGATGGAAATAATAATGTTGATACCTCGGTTCTCTCTACTCGATGCGACGTGCGAGAGCTCTGCGAGTCCATATTTCATGAAAAATTCATATCTCCTTTGGTACCTAATGATGTCGATGCCATCTTTTATTGCCATCGGGGACATATTTTTCATTAATCGTATATTATGATACTACATGCCCGCTATAAGTCGAGTCCTTGTTACCTTATAAAAGAAACTAAATAAAACTAGGAGTATCACTAATTAGACGACAGGTTCGTTGATGTATGGTCATGTAGACCTTTTTAAATTGTAAGTTATAATTTGTTTTTATACAATTTAATACCCTTCTTATTTTACAAGAAATACATAATCAATTTCAATTTAACGATAAAAAACGAAGCAATATGGCCGATGTTTCCAATCGTTACCCAAATCGATTTGAACCCGGAAGCCCAGAGCGCAAGAACAATTTATAGAAAACGTATGTCTCATCAAATATTTCGTTTATTTTTATCCCTCTACTTCGACTAAACTACTTTCCACTAAGAACCTGAAACCAAACGGGACTGAAATTGAATTTCTACTTGTAAAAACGGACGGTAATAGAGTTTACCTAGAGCAGATCAAATAAAATAGCAACTAGAAGGGAAGACAGGGTACACACATGCCTCGGTATACTTACCCACATACCGCATATTAAAGTCTGATAGTTCTGACCGACTTTTATTGGGAAACGTTAAATTGAATTGAAACTGCATTAGAAATGGTGTGGTTATCTGTAGCTGTAAGTGCTACCGCTATTTCGATGGAATTGTAACTTTCTGGGGTGAGTGCTTGATTCTTAGTTTGTTAGGTGAAGTTACTTTCGAGTTTTTTGATATAAATAAATATTTCGTGTGTTAAAAGCCTGTGTTTTCCTACTACTTGACAAATGCCTCACTTTACTTTTTTTCCATTGGTTTCGATTTCGCACCAACATAGATCAACCTCGGCAATACTGGCTCCATGTTCGCCCCGCTATCTACAGCCCAGTCATTTGCGATGCTGTTGGAATTTTCCAGGTTGTATGACAGTATTAGGTATCCCGCAATCCATCCAATATGCAGGCAAAAGTGTTCAGTTAATCCCACTTAAGTTTCAATACCTTTTGAGTAACGTTGTCTATTGAACCACCATTTTCTTAAAGCTTCTTATTTTTCTGCCAGAACTAAAACTATTCTCTCCTTTTTACTTGTTTGAGAACAAATGTATTTCGATTGTTATGTCACAGTACGACATTAACTTTTAGTAAATTATATTCCCATCTAAATAAAGAAATATGGCCCAACTCCACCCGGGCGTATTCAATAAATTCTTTTGCTCCATCAGTTTAATCGTAATCCGCATCAGGCACTAGGTTGTACCCTTATTTCTTGTTACGCTCTTCAACTCTTACAATCTGTTCTGCGGGAAAATTTCATTTTTTCTTTGCCATTTGGCGCGCTAGCTTAGATTGTATTTTATCTTTATGCGAAATCATAATTCATGCTGTTTTTGCCTCTTTCGCCAACGGAGGCTGTTAGGTGTTTAATGTTTTCCTCCATCTAACTTACATGCAAATGTCGCACTCACCATTGTTCATTGTTGGCGATAAGATCACAATATCTGCTTTACTTTAATTGATGCTACCTCTGTTTTATTAAAACTTTCTTCTATTTACAATTTCAATATTCCTATATCAGTACAAAGCGATAAATCAAAAGTTAATCAACTCCAAACTACCGATTGCACAAGTGATTAATCTCGAAGATGTGTCGTTAGATTAAAGGAGAAAAAGTTGTTTACATATCATATTTCGTAAGTCACTGGCATTTATTTTGTACGGACCTCTGGTTTGACCCCCAAGAGCGCGCGCTCGCTACCCACAAAACAAAATGATAAATGAAGATCATCGGTAGTTGCGCGTTACATAAACGCTGATGGATTGATTGTAAACGACCGTGTGTGCCCATCGATCGATTAGTTCCTGCTCCGCCGCAGGGCCTGACTTATTGACGATTATCTTTAATGGATTTCGTAAACTCTTAAGTGTTGGTATGCAACATCCTGGCTCGCCTTTAAAATGTAATACATCCTTGAACCCTAATTTTCTATTCAGATTAACGGTTGACTCGAAATAACTATTAAGACGCGTGTTAGAACGTTTATCGACTTCCCTTTTTTTGTAACTCGATTAAGTTTATTGGCTTGTCCGATATTTAAATTCTTTCCTTAGGTATCTAGCGTCCAATCTCTAAGTGATCCGTTTTTGGGGGACGTTATCCAAAGTCAAATACGGAAGATTAATTAAATAATATTCAATAAGCGTTGTTTGATTAACAAAAGGGTAATCTGCGGCGGCATCTAACACAAATACGAGGCCACTCGACGGGCTGTTTTCAATCACCGTCATTCGTTATTCACTCACTTCCCTTTGCAGTTGCCGAAGTATATTCACGTCGTTTTGTTTTGTTTAACTTTCATATTTCAAACTCTTAGAGGCGAAGTCGTGCGATACAATACTTATAATAATTGAATCAGTTAGAAGTTCGTTGTTTGCGTATTTTCAATGGCGAAAGTTGATTATCTGTTGAAAACTTGCCGGAGCTAAAAATAAAGTAAAAAGTGAAACTTTTAGTCTAGTTCTGAAGTGCCCTCAGTATGGTATCTTTTTAATTTGCTTGATTTATGAGGTCTATTATTAAGTCCGGCCGGGGATAAGAATGTAGTAAATATAGTGGGTGTTTTTATTGTCGGCACATTGCGCACTCAATCTCGAGTGTATTTTTTGTTGTCATTAGTTGACGTGAAATAACACTCCTGAGCTGTAGTATCGTGGTGGAAAAAAAATAAATTGTGTGAAAAATTACGATGATTACATCTAATAACGGGTGGATGGACGGAGTCGTTTGATGGCCTCTGCCACAGATTGGCATCATTAGCCGCAATGATAGTGACCTAAAAGAGTAATTTTGTTTTCCTTTGCTACTCTGTGTTCGCTACTTGCTTTCTAAAGCATTTACTTTATGACTCGACTGACTGAACTGCCTTTTTATCTAGTGGCCGCAAGCGCTACTGCACAATAATGTTTTGGGTTCGATTTTAGGATTGGGAAAAACTCAGTAGCTACGTGGAATATCGACTTGCACCTAGTTGATTTTGACCAATAGGCTCGCCTTGGTGAAAGGTGAAATCTGGTAGCACTACTAACAGGTACTTACACCTCCGACTATCCCAGTGGGGAATATAGACACATTGTAATTTTATCTTATTTTAATGGTACCTAAGTGTTGGCGACTGGCTGGAGCTTTGTTATAAACCTTTTTATAATTATTTTTTTTTGATGGTTTGTTCTTTTATAATTTTAAAACTGTGACTTTTACTTTGTCTTGGTGTCTGTCAACGTACTAGATTTGGTTTGCATAGTTTTACTTACCTACTAAAATAATAAAGCTACTTAATATTCACCATCATTTTCCTTTAATATCGTCAGTCATATAGTCCACACGCTCACCAACAGTAAGTCTAAAACTTTTTGTCGCTTATACTAAGCGAAACCAACAAGACATGCCTAAAAATAAGTATTGTGCTGATACCTACTGCTGATGGATTTTCAACTTACTGCACTCTGAACTTAGCGTTAAAAATCAATTAGTGCACACTTTTGTTTGGATACATTTAGGCGCCCCCTAGTCTTAGCAAAAACAAGTATTAAATTCTAATAGTATTAGGTATTCTATGAATTACTTTAATAACCGCTTGTTCTTTTTCAAAATAACGTTCTTGCGTCAACTTATCTAAACGTCTATAATAGCATCCGGCAAGGAAACAGGCTACTTTAATATCTCTCATTTAGATAACACGAGCATAAGCATAAGCAATCAGTTTTATAATTAGCTACGTTTTAAAATACAAATTTTAACACTCTGGTACAAAAAAATCTTAACAATGTCTTAAAACGTAAAAGATTGTCGTGCCAAGTAAATTACAAAATCTGCGTTTGTTTTGACTTTGTTGATTGATGGTCGTAAAAAAATTCTCTAAATCTTACACTAAATAAAAAAGTTCGAGAAAAACTGTTCCTCGCACTACGACAGCGAACATAGAATCTGGCAGGACGCTCACTATAAAACATATTTACGGCCCATCGAGAGCCAATTGTCGAACGAAAATATTAAAAGAACACAAATCGTCACTCTCAACATAAACTCTTCATCACGACATTAAAACATTTGACATTTAGGCCACTGCACTGTGTTTCTACCGTCCCCAGTCATGGGCCATGGCATATCAGGCAATTAAAGCGACCGTCCAGCCCACGGTAAGCAGATGCCCGTCACTTTTATCAAATACATTAAACTGGTTGCTCGAATCGAACATTTATTCTCTCTTTTTTTTTGGCCCGCACATAAAACCTCTCGGAACACTGTTCAGATAACGAGTAATGTATTGGTCCTCCGTCGAATAATTAAATGTCCCTTTTATATTGAGTTTGGCCGAAATTAAAGTGCGATTGAAGCGCTAATTAAGCGCTTTAGGTTTTGTTCAGTAGGTGATGAAAAAAAATGGATTTCTTTTCATGAAACGTCGTTTGCTTTGAAAATGGAACATTATGTTGCCATGTAGCGTGACATATAAGGATCAATCCTCGTGGTTATTTGCTGCTGTAAAATCTCTACAGTGGGTCGAATGGGTCTGTCAAACTCTTACTGAATAAAACGTGTGACGTTGTCTAACATTATTGGGCCGAGACGCTGGAAAACTTGCGCAATTAGTCTTATGTTGGATCCTAAGTCTCTCATGATGTGTTCCACTGAGGCCATTTATTACAACACTGTTAAACAATAATAGATAAGTACAATTTTTTCAAATCATGCTTGTAAGTTGTAAGTCATTTAGTAAGCCATCCTAATAAGTCGTTAAGTAATGACTAATGCAATTATACATTTGCATGAAATGCACGTAGCGATGATTTCCAGTTATCTTTACATGGCAGAGACAATTGCTTTCCTCTCCTTTATAAGCTTAAACTCATCAACAGACTGCATATTGGCAACCATACTGTTATTAAAACATCAGACATATACCAGTAAGTACCTACTTGCATTAAAATTGTGATAAAGTATGACTTTATATGTCCGCTGTTAAAATGTTCGAGTAAAAGTTATTTTCTTTGGGATTTGGTTTCCTGGTTTGATGATTAGAAGTCAGGATTTGCATTTAACTACGCTATAAACACTGTAAGGCGATATTTTATAGTTTTGTTCGGGTGTCGTTGGTACTAAATGGCCGGGACATATGATATTATTACAAAAAAAACTAAACGATGAATTTTAATAACACACTCTACATACTAAACAAAAGCAATAAAATTATATTATTGAGTAATAAAAAGTCTATAATCGTTCAAAAATTAACATAATCTTGTTGATTTTTTCGTTAATTTAAGTTTAAATTATAAAGGTTCTTTTGAGTGACATTTTTGATGTTTGTTCACAGTTTGCAACGCCGCGGCCTGGCGGGGAGTCATCATGTTTGCAAGGCCCCGACTGTTTTATGGTAAGTGTTTAAAGCAAAATATGCAGGCTAGCTTTAAGATACTAAACCCAGCCACATTAAAACTAACTATCTTCAATAATTTTACCAATAAACTCTTTCAATAACCTTTAACTCTTGAGTACTTTTAAGTGTTACTTCAAACAGCAGTAAATGAGAAATGATTTCATATATCCAATTTATTAACTATTGTTACTCAAACTCAATTAATTCCCGCTTCTCGATAAGAAAATTATTCTTCTTTCCGTATAAAGTCACATTACTAATAGTGGGTAGTAATAGTTATTTTTTATGTAAGGGTATTTATACCTAGTCGAATAATTTGACTACTACAACATTATGTTCAATTAAGTAATCAATAAAAATCTATTACCAATGCGATTGTTTTGTGACAATCGTAGCTTTTCAAATTAGTAAACTAACAATGCTAAACGCTTGATGGTTAGCAGCTTAAAGGTGTAATCATATTTAATTAGACTTGCAAAAATACTAATTGTGGTTCCCAACAATTAAGAGCCAGTATTCAGGAAACTCGCAAAGCTATTATAATTGGTTGCCATAGAATTTACTAACATGCACTCTCGGGTAAACACAATAATATAATATTTATTTATGGTTGTAAAACTTCTAGATGCTCCGGTCTGATGGTTGTACTATTAGACGTGAGCTTCTCGAAGGTTTTTTAGAAAAGGAAACATAAAATTGAGGTTTTCAGTAATCATAAAACTAAACAGCTCCACCATGGAGGATGCTATACAAGATTCCTTACTGATTCGCTTCAAGGGACTCTCTATTTATGTCAAACAGCAAAAGTTATTACTTACAACCAATTTGAAACCTATTTCAATTTTAGTAGATAGTTCCTCTTATGGTTTTCAATCAGTATTTATAACGGCAGTAACCTTACGAAGCTCTGTAGCGTTTTTAGAGTCACAAAAAAGACTAAAAATAAAATGAATGACTTTTTGCTACTTAAAATCCGCGGAGTAAGTGCTAAAACCAATAAATTCTCAGTCGAAGTGTGGATTCCAGTACCTTTTGTCAATATCAGTAATTAATAATCGTGGTTCGCCCGTTCTTATAATTATTAAAGCTTACCGAGGCGAGAGCGGCGTCAAGTTTACGTCAACTCCAACTAATGAGCGTTTCCGATGACAAATGCTGCATTCGAAGCGACGGGGTAGACAAATTTGGCTAGATGTGGCGTTCTCCTTAGGATTAACCAAATTAATGTGTTGCTTCGAAATCAAAAAAATAAACAATGATGTTGATTTTGATACTTTCGTTTAAGAATTGAGATATGCAACGAATTTAGGGTTTTTTAAGAAAATTCATTTAATTTATTGGTAATTTGTTAATTAACAATTAATTGCAAAGAGGGAGAGAGAGAGAGAGATTTTTTGTATGTTATAGGTAAATGGATGCAAATATTACAATCTTCAAACAAAACAGTATTCCTCCAAATGTAATTTCTAATAATTACCTACCTGTTTATATTAACACGTTTTGGCAAATTAATCGAAACATAATTATGACCTTTTCTTATAACTGTGTCCGTGTTTCTATGTCAGTAACGAGCTCGACCTAATTCCAAAAGTAATGACAAACGACTGTATCCACACTCAAGTCGACGACCACCCGATAACGCACACTAATTTGACAAAAAAGATTCCGTTTGAACACACTCTGCCTGTCTCTGGGATGAGCATTAACTTTTAAATTTGTCTGTGTCAGTACACACTCCTCATTCAACGTAATGACCGACACGATAATAAATCAAAGGAGTTCAAAAGACTAGTTTAATTGTGACGAATTTGTGATGTGATGGTTTTATACAACATGAATTTGTTGTTACAGTGTTGGGAAAATTGTGAACTACTGCAGTCCAACTACCAGGTCTGGGGGGCCATCTGCAACGAGAAAGACATTTGTGTAAGTTGATAACTTTATACAATTTCTTAATTTAACTTGTAACGAACTGTTGAAGTAATTTTACCTTTGTTTACAGTTCCCTGGATGCAAGATCGCATGTGAATTCCATTCGGAAGCGGCGCGGGCGTCTCAGACCCAGCCTGTCATCCACACGAAGGGCGAAGGGGTGATGCGTGTGAGTGGAGCGCTTGCCCGCTGGCCCCCTCCGGCCCCCCGCGCCGCGTCCCGCCCTGTGCCCCTAGTTTACGTCGTTATGCGCCGTGCCGCAGAAGGCCCCTGGCGGCAAATAATCCAAACACAAGCACTTGCAACCCGTGTACCTTCAAACAATGAAGGCGCTCTTCTTCGTGTTCTTGTTGTCGACCCATTAGGACTCGTCACCATCTACAGTCCAGACGAAACTTGGGTGGCTCATGATACAAACGCTTCCAACCACGACGAACACAAGTGGACACTCAAAGAGATATCTCTCATCCACCAAAAAGTCTTAGTTATTGGTGAAATTGCATGGGAGCCTAGAATAGCACGCGGAGTGTATCTAGTTACTTGGGAAGTCGACGGTGGAGGCCTAAAAGGTAACTTATTTACGGATTCCACCAGAGTTACTCTATCATTATGGCCCGATACGGTCTACCACATTCAAGTGGAGCTTGTATCTCGCACACCGGGTGTTGACAATGAAAGGTCAGAGACCATGACTATCGATACCAGTAGAGCTCAACGCGTTTCAACCGAAAGCGTTCAGGATGTTCAAGTAAGTGAAGGAGACCGCCTGATGTCCGTTCTGGTCAGCTCTATGAGAGGGGAACGTGTACCAGAGCGGTCGCCTGACTCTGAGCTAGTCTTGGGCTGTTTGTCAGCTATGATTGCTTTTGGATTGGCTGTACTAGCCGCGGTCCTGTGGAGGCGGAGACGACGAGGAACCTTCCCAGGAACCAACGTGTACATCGGTTCATCTTCCGTCTTAAAGCGAAAGCTTGTTGAGGATTTCGCTCCAGCTGCGCACTGTTTCCAGCCAGTGCTGGTGCCAGAAACACCAACCAACGAATCGATGCCGCGCGACGTGGTAGTGTGACGTCACAGCTTCGATATGCTGTCGGTGGAAGACCGCGTCTTCAGTTCCTAAGCATTTGGACGAACTCTCTAAAAGACAAGTAGTTCGAGTAGAAAGAAGTGCTGTTTGTGATACTCTAAAACTCTTAAAGAGAGATAATAAGTGAAAGTTAAATTGCATTTATTGTGGAATGTCGTGTAACTTGTTACGTTGTAAATTGTAATGGACTTTGGAACACTGTATGTAAATGCTGCTGTAATAAAAATTACTCGTGTAATTTTGTTTGTACGTAGAGTTAGGCGATTGTAAATTAAAAAGTTACTACTTATAAATGTATTTATGAAACACAGTAAGGTTAACACCAGAAAAATTAGTTATGTACATATGTTAAGAAGAAAAATAGTACCTAAATGATAATTTTCTAAAATATGACTTGATTTATATACTGCTTGTAAATAAATAACTATAATGCGTGTACCGGATTTCGATGTTCAATTTCAATTCGTTTTGTATTTCTAAGGAAAATATCGGGATACTACAAGGGCACGAAATATGAAGTTTCGTTTTAGATTCCCTCGAGTTTTTGGACCGAGATCAACAAGAATGTTATCTTTTAAATGGAATATGAAATGAAATTTCAATTTGTTTCGTGTTTTCGTAGTCAACTGTTATACGGAATCAAGTTTATTAGACTAATCGGTATAAATATCTAGAACTATTTTTACAACTAGTCCTTATTATCATTTAGTTAAACATAGTTATTAGATATATTTTACGATAATAGTTTCGATGAGGTTCTAACTCATTCTAGTAAACTTTACGACGTCTTCTTCAGCAATAAACATAATGTATGTATTTGTAAATAATGGAAACATTTATTGTAAAAAACATAACAGAGAAATTATATTTTTCTTGGCCTATGACAGATATTTGTAGAAGTTACGGGTGGATGTATCGATTGAGGTTTTTCCACAAGTTACAAGTTTTGGTTCTAATGCGATATTCCCCTGATATGTGTCTCTCAGAATCTTTTAGCCATACGCGTAACATTACGTATATCACAGTGTAGTGTCATAATTATTTGTTTAAAGTTGATGTAAGGCTTTAAACAATTGTACTTAATAACTTTAGTTTCGTTTCGTAGTGCAAAAGTGTAAAAGAGACCAAAATTATATATAATTTGAAACAAATTTTGGTTCTGTGACAACCAAAATCCGTGTAGGATGTAAGTTAGAAGCTTAATTAAATTTATTTATTTTTTTGTGATTTATTATTACCTTCACTCGATTTTGTAAATAAACGAATTGCTATAAATGACGACGCTGATCTTTAACGTGTATAAATAAATATGTCTGCCAAATTACAGCCGTGTTTTAATTTATCGACATTGTTTCCATTGACGGAAAAAAAATAGATGTGCTATTGTTCTCATCGTCTTTTGTTTCAAAATACTGCACAAAGAATCTTTCCAGTGCTCCCGGAACGACGTCTGTATAAAAACGAAATACTTTGGTAATTTATATAATATAGAGTGGACGGAAAGAATGACGGCTAACGAACGGTTCTGACACCTCAAGCGAGATTACCGAACTTTTTCATTACATTCTCGAACTTTCTTGACGATTTATAAACGAGTGTTGGGCAATCAGTGTTTTTGTATGATGATAGACTTTAAAGGACTTTTACATTAGTACCTGCCTATGAATTTCGGTAAATACCAAGAAGTAGTGCTGGCTCACTACGCAGCTGTGTCTGTTTTTGTTGCTACTAGATTTTTTTTTACATTTTATTTTTTAAGATGTCTATGTACAGACGCCAGCACGTCAAGTTACCCAATGTGTCAAATTTCTTTGATCGTTTTTCAATTTTATGTCAAACAGAATAAGGTTCATATTCAATTAGAAAATATTGACACATTGGGGTAACTTGATGTGCTGGCGTCTGTACCTAAATAAACATCAAACATTTTAAAATAACGTAAATATATAAAAGTATCAAAGCTTTGCAACAAAAGGTTAAACATTTATTCATACAGAGCTTTAGCGTTAGCAATAAATGTCACAAATACAATATAACAATTTCAACATCGATATTAATTTTTAATACTTTGTGGGTTTAGCGGGGATTTGCCGCTTGAATAAACATCAATCATTTCAAAGAATCCTTTAAACAAACATTGAGATTTAACTCTGGTTAAAGGATACCGTTGGGGACGTCTAGCCTTCCCCGGATAAAACGGTACTATTGTCTAGGGATTAACGTCAACGAATTTGTTGTCAACAAACGCCTGATCAAACAAAACGATCTGTGCCTCACACAACCAAGGTACCCCCTATTCCAACTATTGTCGTCCTGTCCGTGCCAGCTTAAATACTTAACCAAATTTTTTTTTTTTTCGAGTAACGGAACACAATAAAGAGTTCTGTTTTTAAAACGCGTCGCTCCGAAAAAAGTCCATCGGCGGGCGACGCACAAAAAAAAACCCGAAATAAGTAAGTAATCGTAAATTCCGTCCTATCTTTTAAAAAGCCAATTACGAAGTTTGAGTTTCATTAAATTGAGAAATCCATTAAGCTAATCGCTAAGTTGGGAGCCACCGACGTGACGATTATGAAAAGGTTATTCTGGCATGCAAATGTGAAGGCATCTTAATGTAAATTACATGTAAGTGGAAGAAAGAACCGGCATTCTGAACTATAATAGACGACAGCATTCACGGATCCCCATAATTCACGTCGTAAGATTAGATATAGGCTTTTTGTTTTCACATCGTTAAAGTCGAATCAGTAAGTCGTTTTTAGGGTTCCGTAGTCAACAAGGAACCCTTATAGTTTCGCCATGTCAGTCTGTACGTCCGTTCGTCCGTCCTCGCTTAATCTCTGTGACCGTTAGCACTTATTACTAGAAAGCTGAAATTTGGTACCAATATGTGTATCAATCACGCCAACAAAGTGGTAAAATAAAAATTGGAAAAATAGGTTTTATTAAGCTAGCCCCCCTATATGTAAAGTGGGAAATGATTTTTTTTTTAATTTCAACCCTAACGTGTGATATATTGTTAGAAAGGTATTTCAAAATGAATAGGGGTTTACAGAAATAATTTTTTGATAATGTCAATAATTTCGGAAATAATCGCTACAAAAGTAAAAAACAATGTTCCTAACTTTTAAACCATAAGTTTAAAAAATATGAAAAAAATTTGAAATGTAGAACTTTATAAGGACTTTCTAGGAAAATTATTTTGAACTTAGATGGAAACAACAGTTTTTGTACAAAAAAGACAAAAAGCTGTACAAAATAATTTCTGGACTAAGTTTGTAGTATAATCGTATATGCAAGCATTTTGAACACTTATTGTGACGGACCGGGAAACTACGGAACCCTACACTGAGCGTGGCCCGACACGCTCTTGGCCGGTTTTTTTTTTATAAAAAGACAGTTTAGATAGTCGCCCTTTTGGTATCAGCTTCTAGTTTTTCTCATTCGTTTTCATTAAGAAAAAACTTATTCAGTTTCACTTTGGAAATCTATGATTATGGTAACGTTGGGCCATTTATTTTAGTTACCCATTTTATTCTTGGCCCGCGGTTCTAGTATAAAGCATAGGCTCATAAATAACGAGGAAAATAGAAGGTGAACGCTTCCAAGAGTATCCTTTTGGGAGCGGGCAAAGCATTCTTTTAAGATTTATTACAGAACTTGAGCACATTACTTATTCCTTATGTGCCTTTGGAAACGATGGTCCCTTGAATGTAGACATTTTTTCGGTTCGTTTTAATTCATACTGATTGGTATTAATTTTGTGACTTAAATGGTTATGATTTACTCTGCCTATCTTTGGTATTCCCATTCCAGCTTCAATGATCAACCAATGAACAAACATGTTATACCTATGTATAAAATATGATCCTCCAATTTCGACCTTAGTAAAACTACAATTATGATTCATATTACCACTGTACCTCCTATCTGAAAATAGATCTCAATGGCAAACAATTTTATGTACAAAAAATAAGTATAAAAAATCTCATAAGTTTCAAGGAAAATTGCGAGATATCAGCTCAGTCTCGATCCCCAATAACACAACATGTTATGCTCCATGATCTGGATTATCCCGCGATTACAAATCCTTATTCCACGTCGATAGATAACCTAACTTATAGTCAGAGATATTGCAATCGGGATATTTTAAGTTGATCCTATCTAAACTGCCGATGCAAAGCGAATGTGTGGGACAGACTTTCTTGTTAACGACCTACAGTACAACTATCTTTTATGTAACTGAAATGTTGTCTGATAGCGAAGGCTGTTATTTAAAAGCTGGATGTGTTAATATTTTCAATTGTATCTGTAACACTTCAGAATTGAATGTGATGAATATTGTTTTGTGTTTCTAGCTCTTACACTATTACAGTAGATTAACAAAATAGACTCAGTGAAAGTAATTCATTTTTTATCGTTCTATTCTTGACGATAACATGCGTTTCAATTGGTCGCTGGAATAACGTAATTGAATTTCTATTTCTGACTGGTCTTAAAATGAAATCTTTTGTTAGATAACGAGTAGGTGAGCAACAAAAGCTTGGTAACCGATTTAACATAAAAAAAATTAGAATAGAAAAAGTAAATCGATGTTAGTAAATAATCCACTTCATAAAAAAACGACTAGAGACATTAACGACGCTTCATTTTCTACCAAGATTGATCGTAACAAATCTATGTATATCATACTGTGTTAGAGGAGACTGAAGCTAAAGTTCCAGACAGTAGTAGATAAACATGATGCACATATAAAGAAGATTGATGTGAAGACAAAACGAGTAAGTATCTTAGTAAGTAAATCGCCTGTGTGCCTAGCGCAAACACTTGACGTAAATGTAACTTTAATTCGAATAAACGATTTTAAAATACAAAACATAAACGTGTATAATATTTTATGTATGTGACATTAAATTTATTTTTACAACCCTTATTTCCCCCTTGCCCTTATTTCTTAACGCTTCTTTTATAAATTTGAAGCAATGTTATGATACAGGAAAGTTGTGTCTAAGATTTGATTTTATTTAAAGTAAACATCAAGCGTTTGCTAATATCAAAACAAGCCTTGTTATTATCGTGTGCTTAGTAACTATCCTAGTATGTGCCGCCCATGATGGGCCTCTGACTTAGCTTTACATGTCATCAAAAAATACCTTTTAAAGTCACCATTTTTGAAGCAAGTGATACATCAGAGGTTCGTGCCTTGGGTTCGAACTCGAGACCTATAACTTCGCACTCTGCTGTTAACACTATATGCTAAGCTATCACTGCTTGTGTTAAAATCAGCACAATTATGGTACATAGACTAGTGTAAGCTGCAGTTCAGTGTTAACACTTAGAACTTGAGCTGATCTAGCTGAAGTTCCAACATAATGCGACACAATCTAATGGTACTGGTTCCGTCACCACTGACGTCCAAGCTGCCTACCCTACAAGGCAATATTGAGCTTGAATAGGTAATGTCAGCTTTGTAAGACCATAACATTTATCTATCTATACATATAATAAATCTGTAGAAGTAAAATTTCTGTACATTGAAAATATCAAAAAAATAAATAGCAGGGGGTATTACTAGACAGACACCGAACCCAAAAATATGATTAAAAAAAATTTTGTCTGTCTGTCTGTCTGTCTGTCTGTCTGTATGTTCAGGTATCACGCAAAAACTACCGGTTCGATTACGATGAAAATTGGTATACTTACTCTTTATTATCCTGGGCACCACACTGGGTACTTTTTATCCCGGAAAAGTATATACAATAAAAAACAAACTTAATTTTGCGGTTCGATCCCTAGACCCGACTACTATACCAACCGTAAATAATAAGTTTGTCGTAGGTTACGTCACCCGCAGTGGAGTTCACCAAGGGGCGCTGCACACGGCTAAAATACTATAATATTTTTTCTTAAGATACAATATAGTTTGCCATAAAATTCAATGGACTATCACACACCTAAGATAATAAATAATACTTATAATAAAACTGTAGAGAAGTCAACTCTGATGAGGAGGATTAGTGATCGATACTGATGCTAAAAATGCAATGAGTAAATGTTTTGTCTGTCTGTGTGTCTGTTTGCATGTACTATCACACACCTAAGATAATAAATAATACTTATAATAAAACTGTAGAGAAGTCAACTCTGATGAGGATGATTGGTGATCGATACTGATGCCAAAAATCCAATCAGTAAATGTTTTGTCTGTCTGTATGTGCACGCATAGTTCAAAAACTTTTATAGGGATTTTAACCAAACTTGGTACGGTTGTAATAAATACGCCTGGGCAGGTTGATCTTAGTTTCAGTTGTTTTACACATGGTCAGTAGTGCGGCGCCCTTTCCCGGGTCATTAGTTCCAGAAATCTTTACCGGAATGATCAACTTTGAAAGTATCCGGAAGTATTATGCTAAAATAAAAATTTTACGTTTATAATAGATATCAACGCACAGCCCACACCGCTGGTATTAGAGACATGAAACTTGAAGGGGTGTTCTTAGTGAAAAGTACGTATCCACTAAAAACGATTTTTGGAAATTCAACCCTTAAAGGGAAAACATAGGGGACGGAAGTTCGACATCCACGCGGGCGAAGCCGCGGGCAAAAGCTAGTTATTCATAAATGTCAGTTCCAGGATGTTAGAACAGGACGCATTAGCCTTTAAGTACTTTAATTACAGAATATCAATGCAAGTACTTACCGAACATTAAAATTTTAATACATCCATTAACTAAAGTCTAGTTCAGATAGGACGGAAACTCACGTTATGCGATTAGCACTAGTCTAAACTAGTCTTAATGACTGTCAGATGGACATTTCAAGTGCCCGAAGCGTGGCTGCTTATCTAAAGTTGCCGTTTGGATCTAAATACTAGCAGCCGTTGTGTAAAATATATACCAGTGGAGATTTTACTATATGTTTGAAAGGAAAATAGTTGGTAACATACTGCAAAGTTGTTGGTGCCTTCGAATTGCTGTTTAGTGTTCACCGATTAAATCGATTTCAAATGTAATTTTATATTTTATTAATCCACAACAGTCTTATCTATACTTATATTATAAAGCTGAAGAGTTTTTTTGCGCGCTAATCTCAGGAGCTACTGCAGTGCGATTCTGGTCAAAGCACCGCGTGAAAACGTAAGGCGAATTGAGCTGTCATTCCATACTAATGCTAGGTATTGACAGTTCACTTCACTCAAGTTTTCACGGCCTGACTTTTACTGAATCGACCGGCAGGTCTGATTTGAAAAGTTCTTTCAGCGTTAGATAGCCCAATTACCGAGGAAGGCTATAAACTATTATTATCATTATGCTAAGACTAATAGAAGAGGAGCACCAATGAAGAATGTTTTAAAATCAGGGTTTTTTGTTTCCTGTAACTATTCCATGCGGACGAAGTCGCAGGCAGAAGCTAGTTATTATTAAACCTATGGTTGATGAATGACAGCTAAAATAAACTAGAACTACAGTATTTGATCATTTGCTTTTGGCCTTAACCTATGCACAAGAAAAGTAAGTTTCAAACTGCTTGAATATTCCTTTTGTAGGTTTAGGTAGGTACTATTTTTTTTTCTAGCCGTAATTTAGGAACTGAAAAGTAGAAAAGTAGATCTTATCATAATCAAATTATTTAGCTGTAAAATCTCTAATTTTATCATCAGTTTGCAAAGGTTTTGTAAATTATTCTCTTCAGAATGACAGTCGTCCTCTCGATCAAAGACGGCAATTAAGGATTGGCAATATTAACGAAAGGTCGAATAAATTCTTAAGAATTGAATGTTAATTGATGGCAAGCTCTCGTGAAGCAATTACCACTAGTCTTAGCGACTGTCAGACGGACATATCAAGAGCTGCAAGTCTGCTTATCTGAACTCGCGAGAGTGCATTTATCAAAACGAAGCCGTTTCACACACCACGTTCGGATGGAAAAGGTTCGTATGGATTATTAAGTGAAAAGTAGAACTTAATCTGTACGGTACGCAACTATAACATGTTATTAAATACTAAATGATAAATGATGTTTATTTTGCAAATAGGTTTTCACAAACACTTTTACACGTCATTTTTTAACTGGTAGATGAAATCGGAGTTTCACTAACTGACTACTCTGAGAAGAAACACCGAAAGATACTCAGAGGCCTCTTTTAAAGTCCAGACATTATCTTGGTCAAATCATGTAAGAACCATGCAGATTAGTGTCTGAGATGGTCTTTTGAGGAAAGAACCACACAGATATGAGGGGACCAGATCAGTCAGTGCAAGCATCTAGGTTATTTACAAAGACTATGTTTAGTCCGCACACAATATTGCCTTCGTCTAGTACTAAAGTTTAATAATATTATTGAGACAACACATTAATACATCAATGTCAAAAATAGGCACGTTAAAAGTAATTTATTGTACCTACTACATATTGTTTTTATGACTTTTTTTATTTGGAAAAAGGTTCACGCGGATAAAACAGTGGAGATGGACAATTTATATTCAAACGTTTGTAACGAAATTTATTTTATGGTTTCAATGAATCTTAAACTTGCGGATCTCCTGCTTTTAAAGTATAAACAATACAATCATGTCCTTTCTACGCAAAGAAACTTGCTTTGCATTTTTATTACTTGGAAGGTACCCACAGTGTTCTGTTTTATTATAATATTTCAATAGTCGATCCTAACCCTAGGGAAATACCAGTGAACATGATCAAGATTCTGTCGAAAACAACGAACAAAATTTAATTAAAAATAACATCGGGTACAAGTGCTCAATTTGTATAGCTGTGTGCCTACAAACTATTGTTGTATAACATTTTTTACAAGCCCGTTTTCAGTCCAAGATAAATTTGACTAACAACATTTGTTATGTTCAGTGAAAAGTTGAATACTTTTGTTATTTATATAAAGCAAAGCTAAACGTAATTTATGTTTAGCTGTATTTATATTAGAAATAACTAGATTTATTTTTATGTGCCTCCAAAAGCACACCAAATCTTCATGGAGTCGGAAATTTACGCAGTTAAGTATTATATTATCATATTTTGTTTTATTGTGAAAATGCTGGTAAGTAAGTAGTACCTCATAAGACTCATACATTTTCTTCATATAGTTAATGAATGAATAAGTCAAAGTGTTTATTGTGTTTAATTAAAATAATTCCGTGTGTGTTTAAAAATGATCAAAGTCATAAAGGTTTGTAGCAAAATAAACAGTGCACCAATTGACTTGAAATTTTTCAAACAGGTTCTTTTTACAGAACATTCTGAACTTCTGACAGTTTGATACGAACAAGCGAGCTAATGTGAAGGGGCTTAAGCCTTTCGGTGCGCCGGCGCAGCTCGCAGTAATGGGCGGCTGTCAACGCGTGGGCGATCGACTAAACATCGGTTGTAAATACACGGTAAATATTTGTCTTCGATATAATTACTGTATTTGTAGAAAAAGACGTTGACTTCGAGTTCATTAAATTAATTGGAGTGTAAATTAGTTGATTCGAGGTGCTAATGGTCAAGTATAATGGTTATGCGCAAGAGTTAAAGCAGACTGCAGTGAAAAAAAACGGTTTTTAAATGGGTGCTAAAAGCTTTTAACAGCATCCTGATACAGTCATTTTAAACCTGATAACCTTACAAGCCTGTTAACGTTTTTTTTTCTGTAAATAATATTGGATAGGGTATTTAAATTTATTGTGCTGACTGGTAAAAGAACTACTTAAGTAAAACACAAGTATGTTCAAGTAAGTATTTAACAGTGTTTTGAAATACTTAGGCTAACGACATGACTGAATTGACTTGAACACTATACATTCAAGTTTATAAGACCCTTAAGGCACTGTTTTCTAAAAAATAGCAATGCACAAATAACAGTTTCATATTAATTAAATATATGAGATTGCAATTTGCTCATACATCCTACCTACTTAGGTAATAGTTTTATGACAGCTTTCTGATACCTAAATTTGGACAGTAAGTTTTTATGTATTTTTTTTTAAACTCCTACTTGCAATCTTGTGGGTTGCACATTACTTGTAGTCTTTTAACTCTTCTTAATAAGCTAAAAATGCTTGTGTCTGAAGTAGGTCACTTCCATAGTGCAAAGAGTGGGACTCAAACTCACGATTTCTCGATCCCCAGTCCGGAGACGCCTAATGCGACGAATTATTTGAGTTAAGAGAAGACTGAGGAAAGGATGGATAAATAGAGTGAACGATGGTATGGCTACATAGGAGATGACCTATGTCTGGAAGAAGAATACATGCTGCACCGAATCCCAAAAAGTCCATAACGATATGTATGTGTAAGACATTGTGGTATGCAATAACACATTGAGTACCTACTAAAATAATTTAATTTATCAAAACTGATAAACTAATTAAAATGGTGATATATTTTAGAGCCATTCGCGTCGTTGTCAACTTGAAAATGCACACAGCCTTAACATTACCTTAACGTTCAAGTTATGCGGCCATACGTATCCTACTTCACATAATCCAAACAAACCTAACGAAGACTCCGAGTGTTTGTTCAATGTATGGTTTTAGTTAAAATAATATCATCAACATTTACCAAGGACGTCTGGTCGTCTGTTTGGAAAAGGTATGTCTGTAGACTTGTATTTAATTAACAATTCTAGAATGTCTACGGATTATAAATTAGTTTGAATCGGGTAGGTACAGATATAAACCAGTATAAGCTGACCTCGCCTTTTATTGAATTTCTGTTACACGGCCAGGTCAATATCGAAGAGTTGTGTATCGTGTGGTTTGCTGTTAGTAGTAGTTACATCAGATAAGTACAACTGTTCACACCTTCATTCTTTTTTGTGTTGTATCCCAAACAACCTACAACATATATTATTTTATCAACGAAAATTTATAAAAGAATTGTTGATTTAACTACATTATTATAGTATTAAAACAAGCCTCGTGGGTTTAGTGCAAAAATATTTAAGATACTAAAAAAAAAAAAGATTTATTGACATAAAAACATGGTACATTTTAGTTTGAACCCTCTGGCCCCTAAACTAGTGTAAACTGTAATATAGAGACCAGCGACTTCGCCCGTAACCAGTAATACGAAATTTGTCAAAAGAAATTAGAAAATAATTATGAAAAAAGATGAAAAAGAGAGATACCCAGTTTCATTAACACATCAGAATGGTATTTTTGTGTATGTGTCTCTGTGTGCGTGCGTGTAAGTGCGTGCTTGCGTGAGTGCGTGTGTGTGTGTGTGTGTGTGTGTGTGTGTGTTTGTGTGTGTATACTATGAACAGAACATGCGAGAAAAGGTCATAGAAAAACTGAGATCCTATGTCTCAGTGACGCTATCTAGAATTTATAATATAGCTATATTGAAGCGGCAGCGGAGCGAACTGAATTAAACTTAAAGACTTGTGTCTAATAAGACATCGGATTAAAATTTTGTTTTTGATGCCTCGTCTATAGCACAGTCTAAAAACCTACAGTCGTCCGACAAAGCCGTCTAGACAGAGTAATCGTGCAGGGTGTGAGGGGCGAGACGCGGGAAAGCCGCTCCCGAACTGCGAACAAAACGATGTTCGTAGTTCGGGAGGTACCTATATTATTCAGGGCTAACGCGTGTAGACGTTGTCGGAATTTTTTCAGAGAACAAAGGCCAGTCGTCCGACTAAGCCGTCTAGACAGGGCAATCGTGCGGGGTGTGAGGGGCAAGACGCGGGATAGCCGCTCCCAAACTGCGAACAAAACGATTTTGTAGTTCGTAAGGCGTTGTCCTACTGTATTAATCTTTATACTGTGTCTATAGTACTTGTACTAAATGTCTTTGGTCTGGAGTGTTCAGGGAGCATTATGAGGGATGGTACAGGATTTAAATACGAATGCGTAAATAGTTCAAAGTTGGGATATTCTTGTTCCTTCTGGAATTTCTGTTTATCTCTGTGATTACTCTACGGGAAATACAGGCGAAAAGATTTTTTTTTTTTTACAAAAAACATCAGATCACAGATGAACAGGTCAGTTCTAAACCAAAAACCACGCGACCAACTAAAACTCTTCCAGTATTCTTCATATAAAACTCAAAATATATAGCTTCCACACTATTACCCCGTCACTCGACGAGGGTTAGCGATTACATCAGAGGAACCTGTAGTCCCATAGCCATTACTCTTCTAGATAGGTAGCGATATCTGCGGTACTTATGAATAAACACTTACCGATATTGAATGCAGCCCGTTTACGCCTATCATTGGGGTTGCAAGCTGCCATGTTCGATTTACCCAACACTCAATGTAACTGGTAACTGCCGGTGAAGTCTTGAATAGATATAGTGATTATTACTTCGATTAGGTTGCTTTCGCACCTTGAACGCCTAAGAGTAATTTTATGGAGTTGTTAGGATTTCGGTGCAGAATAGTTGCTGCAAAATTTTAGTGCTTCTTTAAACACCACTAATTTTTAATTAGTACAAATACCTAAAGGGCTTATTCTAGGCGGTCTTCTCATTATATTTCTAAAGTACCTATCAATATATAATATTCATAAACAGCAAAGTTATTAGCGTTTGTTTATCCCAAAAAGTCACCCAATTTATGTAAATATTGTACAGACTATTTATGACATAGTAGTATTAATCGTCATCTCTCGCTCACGTTTGCGTGATCTCGCTCAAGCATGCCCCGCCTCCAACAGCTGTTTTCGTTATTTAAGTTTCATTAAAACATTATTAAATATTTAAAAATTGAATTTCGTTTTTTTGTTTTTGATTAAGCGAATATGATCGATCAGTAAGGTACGGAGACAGCCCATTTTTTTTTGTACTAACTAATAAATAGTGGTGTATAGAGTGGAATCCCGGACATCGTCACACGATACTATGAGTTTGTTTTCTTCTGTAGTCTAAAACTATAGTTTAGCTTATTGGATTTAAGATACCATAGAAAGGGCATGCAAAGAAATGTCATACAAAAACTATGATCCCATGTCTAACTAACGCCATCTAAATTATATAATAAAACAATACTGGAGCGGCAGCGGAGCGAGCGTATTTAATAAAACTCGGATTTGTGTCCACTCATACGCAATATCGGATGAAAATTTTAAAATCTAAATAATAAACCAATTTCTTACAAAGAACCGTGGACAAATCATTTTTACCATCTACCACAAAGAGATGTTACGCGAAAAAGTAAAAATGCCATTCTTCTTTAATTTTAAAGACAGGGACTATTTTAAAGGTCAGAAATGACGAAAGTAAAAAGAACATGAGGAAAAACTTTAAGAAGGGACCTCGCTACTTAAGTAAAATAAGGGACCGCCGCGCTGACAAATTTCATCGCTGGGGGGGTCCAGACTTATACAGAAAACTAATGTGTGCGGCTTGTATACGAATGTTTTGCTTTTGTAAATTTCCTAATCTGAACTTTATGAAAAACTCACGTGTTGTATAAATTTCTTACTAATTCTTCTCTTTAAGAAACTAACTATTGGAGGAGATGACGTTTAAAATTACCTTATTAATCATTTATTTAAATACGTCCCTTACGTATTTATATAAATAATTGAATTTCGATTTTGCAACAGCTTAGGTAGGTTTTACATATAGGTAGTGTTTGTAAGATTTTAACATGATGTACAGACGCCAGCACATCAAGTTACCCCAGTGTGTCAAACTGCTTTGATCGTTTTTCAACTTTATGTCAAACAGTATAAGGTTCATATTGAATATGAAATTGGGAAAATTTCACCCATTGGGGTAACTTGATGTGCTGGCGTCTGTACAATAAAGTCTTTTTAAGGTAGACTCAACACAACACGTTGACACTCCGACACCATTTCCCGGCTGGCTGTGACATAACTGGCAAAATGTGTGTTCTACAGGATACTCCTCTATTTTACCCATTGGGGGTTACAGGCGTTATTTACGACATGTTTCTTAAAGTAAACATGTTACGTTATTGGATGACGAAACAAAAACCACACACACGTTAAAGTCACCTCAATATAAGGGTAACTTTTTGAAATGAGGCAACCCATAGCAAAACACTGGTTCCCGTTGCCAATCAATCAATAATTCGCGGAAGCCGGGAATTATCTCGAAATAACTGTTTATAACCATTTAGAAATTACATACTGTTGCTAGATCAAATACGAGGGAAGCTTCACGAGTTAATTATCGTTGTGTGCTTCGATGAAGTTCTTGTGTTACGTCGCTTTTCGAAGGTTTATTTATCAGCTATTTTTCTTGGTATTTCACAAAATGTGTTCCTTACTTAAATGTATATATTTAAATATGTATATTTTTTAGGTACATGAAGGAATGGTAAATAAACAAATCATAGGTATAGAAAAAAGTCTAAAGTGTTAGTAATAGGTCTACCTACACTTTGTATTTAAATTGAATGTAAACTCATCGTGTTCTAAAGTTTGCTGTCACGAAGTCGAAGCTTAGTTTTTATGGAGTACGATAAAGAGTATAATATTCTTTTCTATTCTATTCCTAGAATGTTGACGATAATCGAGAGAAATATTGTCATCATCATCAATATTTTAGCCAAAAGGAAAATTTATAAGATGAATTGTAGTATTCTTGAACTTCAAAAATCACCCGCAACTTAGTTTCAATTAATAGAAAGTGACACACATCACACAACTCATCACCAAAGAATGAAATATGCATTTTAAGTCTTTGTACGCCGCGTCGGTCACACGTTGACCGCGAACAATTGAATTTCTATTGTGTCTGGTAGTTGGCAGTCAACGTGTTAAATTAGGTTCACGAAGCGTACTCGTTCATCAAGTTTTATCACTGACGTTGTACAAAAACGGCACGGTATGCTATTGTGTACAGCATTCATACAATTTTATTGAAAAAAAAAAGCAGTCTTATATCAAGTTTATAGTCCAGATCAGAACCGAGACTAAGGACTAGGAACTAGGGACTAGAGTTTCATATCTTAGTTCTGACAACATCTGACATTCAACTAAAAATCTGCAGGATTAGGACTTCTCTAGCTGTTTGAGATAACCAAACAGCCACTAGCTAGACAAATAGTTAAACTAACCATGCTAGCTATTTGTATACAACAGATTGATCAAAATGCAGTCACAAAATCTGCCTATCCAGTATAATGACTATTAGTACATTGCACTTTTTTTCATTGTTTTTTTTTTACTTTTTTTTTGTTGTACCTACTGTACTGTGTTGAAAAACAGTAAGTGAAACAGTAAGAATATTGCAAACGGTTTTTGAGCCGCAAGTTATCGGCTGTCTACTACCGCTGTACTAGTAAGTCATACGTTTATGAAGTGAGGATAGATATACAAGAAAATATAACTAAAGTTAAATGAACACATTTCCAAGTGTTGACCATTATAGTGTTGGCTTGAAACCACGCAGAGCAAAGCCATGTTAGGTTTAAACATCGCGCTGGGACGAGACAAATTGCTTGCCCATCGCTTGCGATCACGATACCAACTTGTTTTAGTTGACTTTTACAAGACTTATAACTTGCACGGAATTATTAAGAGGAATATACTGAGTATGTTGATCCATTTTAGGTTTGATGCTCTATTAAATGTCATATGTTCAAATATTTCGCTGAAGTTAATGTCAATTTAAATCGTTAAGATTTTTGAGAAGAGACATAAAATTACAATAAATCATAAATTATAAAAGACGAGGATATTAAAGCGGCAGATAAAGCGAATAAAATTAATACTAACTCTTTTGTTACTATAGACATCGAAACCAATAAAAATCTCGTCGAATTCATGGAAGAAACTACTTAAAACCCACTGATTATGTACCAAGTTTGAATTAATTCCTTTGCTACTCGAATTTCTAACTGAAATTAGCATTCAACTTCGATATCCGATAGCTGAACTGTTGCTTCCGAAGTTGCAATTACGAATAGTCCGTATGTTGTTGAATAAGTACAACAGGTGGCGTTACCGGTTAATTACGATAAACAAAACCGGTTATAATAATTAGTAAGGGGCGGCTGTGGGAGGGGCACGCCGCTGTCCGTAAAGGCGTGGTCGCTTTTCGGCGACTCAACTCATGTATAATTTAACACGCGGACTATGTCGTAACTGTGAGCTTTTATGGTGATATCCGATTTTGTTTGGCTCTGGGATTTTGTGGGACAAATGACCTTAAGCGGCGATCACAAAATACGCGACCAAATCTAAGAATTCCGATGGCATACAATGTCTTTATTGCAGATAGTAGTTGCGCTTTCGATCTGTGTCCAATAAGTCTTAAGGTATTTTGAATTTAATTTAACATAAAAAGTCCAACAATAAAATTCTTAGATGGATCAAACCACAAGCCGTCGTCAACCCGTCACACAACTTTTTTATCGTATCGTAACACTCAAAACCTCTTTTTGCTTAGCTATGTATCTACAGCAGTAGCTTCATGTTAAACCACATTACTTTGCAGTAAAAAACAAAATAATAACTCCATATCACGTAGCAATCAGCGCACAATTTACTAAACTCTACTTAGCTTGCGCTGCGCGTGCGTTGATCGTGCGTACTGCGCGTGACTCAATGGATGCATTGTGGACCAGTGTTGGGGCCAACATTTGGTTATAATTTCTAGATGGATATTGTTGAGTAATGCCTAGGTAAAGCATTTGAACTAGAAAAATGTGTTTGTGTTAAATTTTTCTATAGTCACAAATGTCTTGTATCAGATAAAGCCTGGAATTGATGGATACCTACTATATTATAAATTTTAATACGCATTTGAGAGTACCTATCAGCTGTTAAAGAGATTTCAATCACAAAAATGTACTTTTGAATTAAATTTATTATGTATATCTTTGCACAAACACTGCACTCACAATATTTTTTGAGTTTGAAATCTTATATAAAATAGGGTTAGCCTGCTTGTGTTCTACAGAAATCTTCACCAACTGAACAACCAACATTTGAACCAATCTCATGTCGGCTTACTATAGCTTTAATAGTCTAATTCACTTGCAAGCCCTGGCGGCGGAGTTTTTGTGACAAACTAACGTTCGTGGTGAAGTTGTGAGTTTTATTGTGTACGTGACGGGGCATCTGATAGCCTGCATGCATCCTGTATACACAATGTGTAGGTAAATAACATTGTCGTGGGTCATGGAAATATAGTACTCAAATAAAAAAAGGAATGTTGTTGAATGTGTGATAAAGCAGAAGAAATTATGACTAGAAACATTTGCTTACAAAATATTGCATTAGCAACTGATGACGAATCAATAAAGATAAATTGTTTTCTTTGTTACTAGCATCACAGAAGAAAACTCTTTGTTCTTTAGCTATTAAACGTATTAATATGATTGTGCTGTAGAGAACTCAATCATGTTGCTGTGTTGTATTTGTGGAATTAATGACGTTCAATGAGCCCATTAAATGTCTTGGTGCTACATTATCCAGTCTCGCTGTATTTGATATTCGAGAAACACAAAAATGTTTATTTCTTCTATTTTGCACTCGGGCTGCCCCCATAACATAATTCAAATAATGGTAATAATCTCTATGTCAGTCATGTCACACTGCAGCAACCACCAACAATTCTCAAAATTGTGATAGATGGCTTCGCAAAAGAAACAGCAAATGTGCGTAATCTATTATGAAGTCATAGGGGAACAAGCGTAATTGCCTATTAGTCGATCAATCACCCCATTCCCATATAACGTCTGACTTTCCATTACAGCTATAAACTTGTCAATCCATTAAAATTTAATTTTCAAAACATATGGCAAATGAAAACTTTAAACTTGAAATTATTTTACGAGCACCTTATCATAGTCAGCACCGACATAAAGCAAGGTTATATATTTTTCAACTCATTAAAACATTCATACTGAACGACCTCTTTTCACACAACATCGCTAGAAACATAAAATCAATTACTATTAGTTTTAGAACCAAGAAGGTTTACAGATAAAGCGTAAATAAATTGCAACATGCAGAGAAACGGCCTACACATTTTTCAGTGCTTGCCTTTAGATGGTATCAATAATTGGCATATCTGTGAACCGGCACACGGTAGATCATTTAATTTTCTTAATAATTTTCTATCGCAAAACGCCTGAGGCAACGTGCGCCGGTCTAGCCTGCTTCTCGTTTTATACTTTTTAGTAATACAGTATAATCAATCTCACTGTACGGATGTTTAGACCCAGATGTAGTATATGCGATAATGTGAGATAAATTGTTTTGTTGCGGCAGCGAATTTAATTTTTAGTTGTAACTGAGCACATTATGTTGACTATATCAATGATTTAAACATTTTATAACCAAAAATAATTGATATATTCTTAGTTATCTACTACACAAGTATTTATAACATTTCAAACCTTCGTCTCCTTTGGACTAACTTTGTAGTTGAAGATAAAATCGAACACCTGAGCCTACCTCAAGACTTTCTAACATATGCTTAAATTACAGAGAGAGCTGCCAACATATCACATGTCTCAGTCAACCCTTGCATATCACCTCACAGTTTACTGCACCAGTAATCTGAATCAGTTGCGTCGACCAGTGATTTATAGGAGCCGCCCGACGTCCAAGCATTCCGCTTTGTCTCAACCCGCAATAAAGGTAATTTCGTTACAATCTATGGACGTACATAGACTATGTACCTTTATATTAGCGTTACAAAAATTTATATGTGGTCCAACCTGTAAATTAAGTTTGAGGTTTGTAGACAGTAGAAAATCTTTGTTTTTTTTTAATTTTGATAGTTCCTGTAGTTACAGCAATTACTTTTCCAATACTAGTACTATTGCTTGTACCAGCAATAGCTTCTTTATTATCATCTTTGCATTCAGTTAATTTACCAAGTAGAACTAAATTACATGCAGTATATATCGCAAGTGTGGCAGCATCATTCAGACTGTGTGTAGCAATAAGTACTTGCATCTAGATGCTGTAGCAGTGACAGGTTGGTAATCCATCGCTTGCGAGCATCACAGAACTGGTTTCTGCAATTGACTCTTACAACTTGTGCGGGTTAACAACCGTCTGAAACAGTGCTTTCTATCATTGCTAGATTAGTATATGTGTGTATATAGTACTTTTTTGCCACAACTCTTATCTGTTGGCTTTACATTTAAGGTAAAGCAATATTTGTGTGTTTTTAATATGTAACATCCCAATTATGATTTATCTCAAGTAGAAGCCTGACAGCTTACCAGTCCGGCAAAGCGAGGACTGGTAGATGTAAATTCTTGCCACCAATCTTACGACTTAAAACAATGAGACATATATTCCTATTTCTCCATAATGCAGGTGTGTACCTATTTAATCCATTATGAAACTTATTATCTCCGTTTAATCTATTACAGGTGCTGCAATGGACTGAATGACAGGGTTGGTAAATCGTATTAATGTCTAGTGTTGCAACGAATTGGCATTTATGAACTGATACAATTATATAAATTGCATTTCTATGACAAATCACGATTTACCAGTTCTCAGTTGGTTTATCTGCTAAACGTATTTTGTAATTGCACGTTCTTACAAAGTGACAGTCTCTTAAGTGCTAATATAAAATACCAATTTGCGGAACGTTTTATTTTGCCTTTTTTACGTTGCCAAAACTCTAACCAGTCATCTAAAATTGATAACAATATCCTCTACATTATCATTATCTCCGACAACATCAAGTAAATGGCTTCTGTTCGTCTTAATTGCACAAATATCTATTTCTCTTAGGTTCTTGTATCGTCACTAAAACAAGTTTTAATTTTTTTGTTGAAATCCATTAAGATAAAAATAATTAAGGCTCTCACCAAGGCATCAAATACAACACACACCCAAACAATATGATATGAAAATAGACTTAATTACGCCTACGGTTCAACATTACCATAATTATTTAAGGATCGATGAATTGTAGACTCTACTACCTAGGGTTTTAAGACAAGAATAGCGTTAGAAGTGTTTGCTAATAACCCGATATACAGGGTGGATGAATTGAATCCAAAGACGTTATCATGGAGTTGTACTAGCATGCTTTATGACAGCAACATCGAAAAGTTCTCATAGAAGTGAACTGACTTACTAAACATAGTTCAAATATGGAAGAAATTGATTTTACTGAAGATGATTATTTTAGGTAAGATCATAAAAGGTTACAGTAAACCGCATATCAGTCTAAAGACTAGCACTACGAAAATCTCTATAACTGCTATAAAACAAAGGTACTGTCAATACATATGACATATAAACCAATAATAATCATAGCCTTGACAGACACTCAGCCAGCATTTTTCGTAAAGCTGAAACTCAATCAAAGTGTCCTTTTTGCAATTTAGGATTCTGAATCAATATACAGCTCCCTCGTTTAAACCTGCTTCAGTTTAAATGCGTCCTGTATATATCAGGAGAATGTTTTATTCAATGTATTGAATCACTACAACCTAATCTTAATTGGTATGGCAATTCCCAGCATAATTGACATTAAACGATTTATAGTCGCCGACATCATTTAATGCCATACTATAATGAACATTTCAAAGAAAATATCTGCTGGTAGGTATGTTAATTACTAAACTATGTATATGATTAATACTTAATTCAGAACCAGATTTTTAATGTAATCGAATTATTTGTTGTTTCATATAATGCTAATTCGTCTAACTATAGTTTACGATATGGCGGGCTAGAATTTTATTACGTGATGCAGGCGATGTGATAAAAATATAATTATGTTGTAAATAATAGGTGACTTTTTTACTATTTAAATATATAATCTCAGATCTCTTTTGATAAATGTGAAGTTTTATTACACATAAACATATTTTTATTCAGTGTACAAATTAATAGATAGAAAAATGATAAGGCTACCATACGAACTAATCTACTGAATTTCTCACGTTATAGGTAGTATTGGTTTTTTTTATGTTTTTCATTCGCAAATAAAAGCAATTGTTTTGTACACACATTTTATACCAACTTGAAGCAAAATGTATGAAACAGAAGTTATTTTATTGTGATTTCAAAGCTTGTCCCCATTGTAAAAGTTGTTCATATTCAAGGGCAGCGCCCAAAAAAAATGTATGTCGGTACAGAAGCAATGCTACATTTAGTTTTGTAAACACGAAAAAAGAATGAACTGCGATTCAAAACAAGCACCTGATTATATGTCCTAAATTTAGAGAACATACACGAGTATCAGGTATCGCTTTTTATGATATAAATTTGTGCTTGAATGCGGTCCCACCTGTAATAAGTAGTGGTAAGTATGGTAGGTAGTTATAATAGTCAACAATACCAATATGTACCATCGATTCGGAAAGAAAGAGTATGATTAGTATGCCTATCCGAGAGTTACTCTTACGCTAAGCTTTCTCAATAACAGTCTAAACTCGGTAAAATCATGCCCGGTTGATGGCAAAAGGCTCGCCTACATAGGGCTTAAAAATAGTTTACAAAATATGGAAAAACACCTCCACAAAATTCTTCAGGGAATTGAATTGTTGTTATGTTATGTCTATCTAAAACATATAAACTTACGCCTCCTTCCCATGGAGGTGGACAGAAACCACAGAACACCACCGTTACTCACGTATTCCTCTGGCTTCGTTCAGGTAACTATTTCGTTCGTCTATCAAAAACTTTCACTTGAAGCATCGGAACCACGTGTAATAAAGCTATAATCGTACCCGAGTCATTTACGTAATGTTGAAAAAACCTCAATTATCCCGTAGCCATAAACGGAAAATAGTGGCACTTTAATTAACCTATATGGTGGGTAGTAATTACACATGCACCAATTTCACTGGATTAACCAAATTTGAATTGCTTATTAAGGTGACTGACATGAGCTTTAATCCCTTACAATATAAGTTTAATCGAATCAACCATAAGGCGGTAGAAAGGAAATTTAAATGCATACATATTTTAATCGTAACTTAATCAGAACTATGATCTAATCTTGATAGGAGTGAGATTGACGCTTTAATGCCTATATGACACTCTAATTTATTCTGATAATCCTGCTGTACTGGTACCGACTGTGGTAATCAAACTTGTCCGGATTAGTAACGCTTATTATGGCTGTTGATTAAAAAATTAAGGCTCATTTGCAATGGTTTGGTAAGAAATGCGACACTTTGGGAAACTTGCAGATTAACATCTACATCCTACTCTAATGAGCATCTCCGTCAAACAATTTTATGATGCCGTAAAAAGGCAAAGATTTTTTTTATTCCGGAATTAGCATAGATATAAAAAACGCATTAAGATTTCGACTGAATTTACAACAGGGGTAAGACGTCTATTATTAAACTTTGGAGAACTTCCTGATCCCAAGTAATGACTTTGTAATATCGCTTAAAGATTGGTAAAATCTATCCTAAAGTCAAACATTGGCTCTACTTTTCAAATATTTGAACGAAACTTTATAAATCAACTGGTATTACCTAATACCTATTAATTTTGGAAAATGGAAATGTTAATTTTCTAACTCAGTTTTCATTATTCTGATTTTCAATCAACTGTAAAATATACACGGTATAATTTGTATGCTTAACAAAAAAATAACATTATCCGTCTCGATTCGTGGTACTTACCTACCTTTGTTAAAATAATAATAATAATAATAATAAATTATTTTAGATAGATTATTAAGAAATTATTGGGATTGCTAACGATATTTTCATAGTTTTCTGTCATGGATCAACAACATTACCAATAAATAGGCTAATCAGTTCACCAAATTAATTAGTTAGTATCTACATGCATACCTACCCACTATAGTACCCATTATTATTTTCATTGGCGAATATCAAAAACTTTACCCATAAAAAAGTGGTAGCTGGGAGCTACATTGTGAAAAACTATATCTGCGGGCAAACCGCGAGGCGCGAATAGTAATTTTATCCGGAATTCAAACCGACACACACAACAAACTGTTGTTAGATTTATGTTATATAGGTTCCAGCACTTTTCAGTTCGTTTTGCATAGAAATATACATTTGTTTCCACGATTCATATGAATTTTGTTTATTGCATGCTCATACCAAAAACAACTGTAGCAAATGTTTTAATTATTTTTGTTGGTTTTTTTTTCTTAAAGCTAAGATACATTAGTAAATTCTTTCTAAAAGTAATTACGATAGGAACGCATTTAGAATTTCTATCTAGTAGAAAATATGCTCATCAAGGTGTTTAATCGTCAAAGTTTTAATTACATTTCTGTTTGCGAATAATATTAGTGAATTTGTGATCAATGACGGTTTGTATAGAAACGCGTTGATTTTAATTCAATAAGAACCTAAAAAGTTAATTAGTATTTAGCCAACTTAACAATTTGATCGGCCAACAAAGCCGCAAAAACAGTAACAGAATCGCTAAATAAGCTGAACACCACAATGTAGTTTTGTTGACATTATGAAAGAGCACGTTTTTCATTGGAATCGTTGGAAAATAAAGGCCGGGAGGTAGCCTGAGGCACGTGACAAGGTGACAAAAGATCGTCCGACAGGTATTCGGCGCGCTCAAAATTGGATAGTAATCGATGCGTGAAACTATACTTATGCCAAGGGACATAGAGGTCGATAATGTTGAAAACATGTGGTTGGACGACTGGGTTTTGACCGTTTTGAAAGGTCCGAAGTCTTGGAAGATTCAGATAAGCTGATTTGCTTTTATATTGAACAGAAGTCGATGACATAGATGATCATTTAAAATATTATTATATTGGCATACTTAACGACCGTTTATTTTTGAGCCACATCTCAATACTGAGCGGTTTGGAATCATGTTCAGAACTCATGTTTTGTAAAGAAATATATTTTTTTGAAAAGATAAAAAAAAATACTCCTTGAAAATGCAAATATAAGTTGAAATAGAAGCCGACCCCACAATGCTTGGGAAAAAGCTATCATGCTAAAGAAACATATTTCTGAACACAAGCACAAAGTTTGTCAGGGTAATTTTCAATCATTTGCTCATTATATTGACTTCGACGAACAATAGCTAATTGTTAGCTATTGCCGGAGTCAACTTAGAAACGGGTAAATAACAATGGCTTAGCGATTACTACTTATGCGCAATTGAAATGTTTAAGCTCAAAACGATGTCACTGTTCGTTGTGAAACCTAAACCTTGGTGAAATTACTGCATTTGGAAAGTCGCTCGGTTTGTCCAGAAAAAGGAGGGACTACAATATTGTGTATCACATTTTAAAATGTTACATATCGTCACGCCTGTAATTCCCGAAGGGCTAGGCAGAGGTGTACCTGTTAGTACACCCAAATTTCGCCATAATGTTTAAGGCCCATGTAATAGGGGGCGAGCCTATTGCCATCCATCGGGATCCACAAATCCAGACTCCGGGCTGCTACTGAGAAATCCCAGATTGAAAAACTCAATAACACTTTGCCCGACCTGGGGATCGAACCCGGGACCTCATGATCAGCAGTAGCGCTTGCGACCACTAGACCAACGAGGCAGTCAGACCAACGAGGCAGTCTTATCTTTAAAATGTTATAATGAATAATTAGTGCTCATACTCTAACGGTAGGTGTTTATTTGCAATGTAGGTAATGTACAGACGCCAGCACATCAAGCTACTCCAAACTGTCAAATTTTGCCAATTGAAGATAAACCATATTGAATTAGAATAAAGTTGAAAACCTATCAAAGAAATTTGACACATTGGGGTAGGTTGATGTGCTGGCGTCTGTACATTATAATACTTTCGGTAGTTATTTGATCATAATTATACATTTTTTTATATGTAACACATTTCAAGATATCCACCTTAAAACGCGCAACAATTATACAAAAAAATAAATGAACTCGTTGCTTCTATTAAGTCGTTAATTAAGAATGTTCCATCATCATCTTTCTCATTTGCCTGGTGTTTGCAAACCAATTCGTTTCGCAAACTTTTTTGTTTCGTCCTCCAAATGGAAACTTTCGATTAAAATGATAATTTATTCAAAGTAATTAGGGTTTTATAAGCGGGACGGCCGTGTGTCCCCACTGAGGGTAATAAGAAGTTGGACGGCATCCGCCTTCGGACTCGCCTTTATGCACAAACGAAGGTCATTATGATCGGATATTCAATTTACCATTGCGCTGACTCAGCAATAATTTACTTTTAAATCGAATTGTGGCGTTTGAATCGAATTTTATAGCTTAATACCTGCTGCTTGTTTTATGTGTTTCCACTCATAACTTGAGGACCCACTGCGATTCTAATAAAGTTTTGTACTTAAACACAGAACGGTGCAGTAAAGTTTGCTTACGAGGATCTGTCAAGGTCAAACTTCTAACGTAAAGGTAAAAAGTACGATGGAATCACTTCTAAACTATCTTAGTTAAAAAAAAACAATATTCTTCACTCTTATAGAAATTATATTTGCATGTGTAGCAAACATCAATTGGACTGCTTTGTGCAGTTTCCTTTGGTTATAATTTAATCAAAGACAATTAATACTTACTATAGACGGGAATCACGAATCAATAAAAAATATTCAGCAACGAAGGCAGGGAAAAAATTACAACTGATTTCATAAAAAAAACACTTACAGGTGTAAATTAACTCTGGTTTCGGAATTACACCATAGTGAGTATTGGACACCGACTCCTTAACGGGGTTTTTTATGAAGTCGGTGGAATATTTTTGTGAAAAGTATTTATTAAATATGATCCACTACTACATACATTAAAAAAAACGGCGTTACTATAATTATTAAAGTCATTCGTAGGCTACATTGAAGAAGCCACTCGAATAGTTCTAAGAGTTTCTTAATTAATGAATACTTCATATTCATATTCATTTATTTGCGTTCCACAAGGTAAACAAGATGTCAATAGAGGGCTTAGAGCTAAGAACCGTTGTAGACCCTGTAAGGGCACAGCAAAATATTGTTAAATACTTAGCAATTAAATAAAATCTAAATCGTAGAAAACTTATTTTTAATTAAATTATACATGAAAACTAAATAATTATACATAGTTGCAAACCAGCTAATAACAATAACATAAATAATTAATTGAATTAATGATAGCATAATAATAATAAAATAAAATAAAATTATATTACTTAAACTACATTAAATTACTAATTTGGTAACATTATTTATTATAAACACTTATTTAGTGAGATCATATTACTATAGGTTACAAATTTTGCTTACTTAAACGCATCTAATAAATTGCTGTAATGTGAGATTTTGTATTGCCGAATTGGATAATAAAATCTCAACTTAGTACAATAATAGACTATTTTTTAAATTAAATCGACACTTAAAGTTTCTGGTGTTAAATTAAAGTCGATCTTCCCGATAAGAAAAATCTGATACTTTTAACAAATAGAAACAAAAGTTAAATTGAATACAAACACACGCGTAATTCGATCTCGTCTTTAAATCTCCTAGCAATTGGAATCTTCGTTTTCTACCTCATTCAAAGATGTGGGTGTATCTCTGTATCAAATTAAATCTGTAACGTTATAAGCAAAACTTATTATTCATAGCTCAGAGCAAACAGTAATAAAAATGCTATTTTCTCGTGTTAGTGACTTCATAATTTTCTCCGGAACATTTTGTTAGCACCTTACAAACCTGATTGAACGTCAGGTTTTTGAGCAAAATGACATCAACATAGCGTCGGGGCCTCGTCTCTTAACATAAATCGAATGATTTTATTACTCTAGCTGCCTATAAAGATCTCCAGTTTTGCCGTTTGACTAATTTTAATTGCTTTCCGGTTTTTACACCCTACGCTTGATGGGGGGACTGTATTTCATGTAGGTACATTTTATCGTTGTAAAACTCAGCCGGTAATAATTTACAATACAACGAGGCTTCGATGTGGGTCGTAAATAAACAAAGATTTAATGCAAAAGCCACTTTACAGTCTGTTTGAATTCGCTTTATTTGATGCGACGCGCTGTGACTAAGCGTTTATTTGCATTAACTATACGTTTACCGAAATATCACCGTTACCAGTATCTGGGAATGCTTTTATTTCAAGTATAAATAAACACACTGTGGTTTTGCAAACATTGTCCTGGTTGTTTATTTTTTCAAGCAAAATTCACTTACCTAGATCTAAAGCTGTGTTTCTTGCTTGCCCAATGCTTGAGTTCGTCAAAATGTCATGTTGTGGTTATGTCTCTGTGGAAAAAAATTACAATAGGACATCAACACACTAGCTAATACTATGAGTTCAGTACATGATTTTTGGCCTGGAAACAAAATATTTAACTTTGAATTTATATTACCTACTAAAAAATCCCATCTGTATTTTTGTTCGCAGTTGAAGTAAATAAATTTTGAAGAAAGTAGTTAGAAAACTATAAAAGTATTGTAAAAATTTAAATGAAGCCGACAAAAATCTAATTGTGGGCCGCTATCAGGCCGTGCTGTTATTCTTTCTAGCCTGTATGTCTATCTAACATCATAAAAACTACTCTACAATGATCAAAACGTAGATTATTGCGACACATACAAAATATTACGACACGGTCGGAACGCAGGTCTTAAATGGTTAATTTCAATTTGTTACCAATCAGACACTCAGTCGATACAAATTATGCGCATATATTTCACTTGTCATAACGAGTAAAATCTCTTGCAGTTTGTATGGTGGGCGTGGCTTATCTGGGACGTATCGACTGCTATCGTTTTGATATGACAAATTCAAAGAGGCGATTCATATTTTATGCATTAGGTGTGTTAGCTATGCGTCTGTGTTGCCACGGCTATATTCTTGAATTTCGAATGTTGACGGCAAATGTGTCCGTTTTATAAACAGCCCATGTGTAAGATCTTTGAATAAATGGTACGAGATAATATTAGTACTCATTACAATATTGCTTTGAAGTCACTGATCCCTAATGATCAAAGCTGAATTTAACGCTAGACCACACTGAAAACAGACACAAGACACTTACACTAATGATATTATGATTATCATCTGCTTAGCTTTTTTATCATCAATTGAGGTCGGTTTGCAGTCGTATAGGATGCAGCTGAATACCACTATTTTACATTTAGACTGCCTATGCGAATTCGACAATCTAGTTATTATGTGCACCCAGGACAAATGTTTGTGGAATAAGCACGATCATTTGTTGTGTCTGGGTGTAATTTATCTATAATATGTATCTATTTAGAAATATATAAGTATGTTTATCAGCTGTTTAGTACCCATAACACAAGCTCTTAGCTTAGCATGGGACTAGGTGGCGTTGTGTGAAAAAAAAAGTTGTGGAATATTTTATTGTGGAATATTTTTATCTAACAAGGGTCAAACACCTACGAATGACAGCCGAAACCAACTGCATATAGTACTTTCCGACCAGCTTGCTGTGGTTTTAGTAGAAAAATGTTCACCCATCTTGGTGCCAACCTTGGCACCAAGATGGGTGAACGTAGCGTAGCGTAGTAATCTCTGATCGACCCGTGACACCGATAACATTTAACAAGAATTCTCAACACGAATTTATGAAAAGCGTGTATAATAATAAAAGAGGGACATTTAAGACAGTCAATAAGCTAGAAGTATAAAAAAAGAAAGGTGCAATAGTCAAATACACTGATTTTAACCCTAATCTCGAACACTGACACCAAAAAACTGGAATCCAAGAATAGCTCCCTAACAAAACACAAGTAGGCACGTACGAGCTTAAGACGAGGCGACCGGATCTCTGTTTTGATTCGAGACTTTTATAAATCGTTGTTTTACTGTGATATATTGTTTCTAAAATGTAAATGTTTGTTTTCTATATCACATTGTATTTTATAAGCAGATGGTTTAAAAGATAAAAGACAGATGAATGTGATTTGCCATCGCCATGACAGTCAACTTTGAATGTATATGTGCGGTGGATAACAATAGTGGGGACTATCTTTCATTGTCATGCACGTGTCGTTAGGATCAGTAAATTCAATTAGGTATAAGTCCTCAGAATTGGATAGTAATGCATGATTCATAATACGCGCGTATGGTCACGATTTTTACACGTAAGAACTAGAAAATGATCACGATTCCCGTACATTGTTCTTTTGAATTCTTATAAATTGCTTTGATTTTATGGTATTGGTAACACTTTGTTTTAATTAACACACTTAACTCTTCGGATTAAGTATTTTTTCCACTTACTTGTAACTCGATTGAGTAGCAGCGCACTTGTAAAGACGCCAGCACATCAAGTTACCCCAATGTGACAAATTTCTTTGATCGTTTTTCAACTTTATGTCAAACAGAATAAGGTTCATATTCAATTAGGAAAATTTGACACATTGGGGTAACTTGATGTGCTGGCGTTTGTACCTACCTACAATCTCTGCTAACAATTAAAGATGATGGCAATCGGTGATGTGATGGTGGGTATAGTCAGGCACCTAGAAAATGGTTCGTTAGTGCATTTTCTATAGGTGCAATTGACAAAATAATGTAAATCGGTAGTTACAGTGTACAAGACGAATATGCATAGCAACAATATGTGCGTCACTTTAAGTTTTGTTTGATCATTTGTAGATATAATCATCTGCTTCACTGCTTTTCGAATTAGTATTGTCATAATATGTCAATAACACATAACTACACTCTTGCTTATAAAATAGTGTGACATGACCAAATAAACAAAACAGATTTGATTTTTCATAAAATGACAACTCTATAATGAGGGATAATTCAATATAATTATTATAATAGATCGTTCTTTATGCAGTAGTATGTGGAGTGCAGTGAAAACTATTAGGTAGCTAGGTATTTGTCTTAAATTGAATTGCGAAACTGATAAAAAATTTAGCAACTTGACTGTACGCCATGTCTACACGTAAACCTTGTTCACTACACAGCTTCAAAGGCTATTTCGTTCAGAGAATCCAATCCAGTGCAAAATAGGACTACCTCACTGCTTTTTATGCGTGTCTCAACATAGTTAAGTAGTAATTTAGGTTGAGATTCTTGAAATATAGTTGAGGTTGCCCCCAATTTCTTAAAACACACTGTAATTTAAACTTAGTAACTAGTGTAACTAAATATAAATGTTTGAATAACTAAGAAATAAAATATAATTATATTTTGTACAAGGTTTATGGCTTTCAGAACAATCATTTGTCATTATCACAAAACATTTGTTCAACTTGCCCACAGAAATTCAATTTTAGTTTGATATCAACTTTAGAATTTCGAACAACCGATTTTATCAATTCATCGTTGCCGCAAAGTTCAACGGAATCTCGTGGTCTTAATAAAAATAATTACACTTTACAACAACGGACTTTTAGAGGTTATAAGTATGAGTAATCTCAGATTTTTAAAAACGAAACGCTCATTTTTATGCTATCAAATTCATAAATCAGTTTTAAAACGCTCAAGAATGATTGATGAATCGGTCTTGGTGTAAAGATAGTATAATTTACAGTAATATCACAAGACTTAATCACACTTAATAAACTTCTTAGAAATGACGTATGAACATTAGATTGAAAATATGTTTTTTTTAAATTTAATCCACTTTTATGTTTTCGTTTTACTTCCAAGTAGCAAAGCTGAAATTATAACAGCTTGTTTATGTCTTTTCGTAAATAGATTTTAATTATTTTAAACTTTATGTCTTTGAATTCAAAATACTATAACTATGTATTTTGAATTCAAGGACATAAAATTTGAACCAACTCGCAAATTAACACTCATTTAAAAAATAAACCATGTAATAATGTTGTGCTAGCATCTACAATCACGCCTAAATATTATAACCCGACATGACATACAGATGGGTCTTAAAAAACCTCCACAGTTACATGCCGCCGTGCTCATCATTTATCATGGATTTATCACAAGATCGACGGCATGGAGATAGACGAGTCAATCCAGCCCCACGAAATATGACGTCACTTCATACAATTTACGACCGTCAATATCGACGCACAGGAGCGGAAAATTGAACCTTTTTTGTATGGCTCACATTATTTTAGTATAAGCTTCATTGTGATTATGTATCTAAATTGTATTATTTCATAGACTTCCGTAACAGTAACGGCGGGTGATCAGATACGGGTAAGTAATGATAGATATTATAAAATATAGGTTTCTACTTCGTAATTTGTAACAGCCGATTGAAAGAGATCGTGGAACCGTGTTCATTCGAAGGGAGCAAGCAGCTTGTCATTAGCAATGCACTGTGGCAATGTTCAACTTTGTTCGTTTCTTAAACTTGTATTTACTTACAACCAAACATGTATAATGCAATGAATTCCAGTTCGTGTTTTACGTGTTTACTTTATTTCCTACAAGTATAATTTCACTGTGGTAATACTAAACCTGTAAATAGTTTCAGTCATTTTTGCAATTACAGAGCCCAATAAAATAAGTGAGCCAAGATGGCACATAAAACGTCTAAACGGCAAATGAACGTACCACCGCAATACTCTAATAACCACCAGAGATGACGTGAAACGTATCTAATTAGGGTAGCAATTGTTTATTGTGGAGCTCATTTCACACAATAAGAAGAAGCGTGTAGGTAAAAGTTGGCCCCAATCAAAGCGGAATGTTACCACATTAAGATTATAATTTCGCTTCATTCGAGAGCAATAAGTGGCAATAAGGTCCCACTCACGTATTGCTGAGAGGGCTAAAGGCACGTATTTTTCGCATTATCGGCTAAATTATTATAAAGGGAACAGACGTGTGGTGTGGTAGTCTAGGGAAACTGTGTTGCGAGCGAAACAATTGCTGCGGAAATAGCACGTTCGACATTTTAAAACGGAGCGAAATGAGCCGCAACTCTGTGAGTTGCAACTTTATGTTAAATAGTTGCTGGTACAAGTGTTTCTCAGTCTTAATACGGCTTTACTTGTGTTATCCAAGGAAAGGAGATAAAGTTTTAATGTTGCAATAGGTAAGAAATAGTGGAAAAAGAGGAGATATTTTATTTAATGAGAAGTTTAAGTAGGAAGCAGATACTGACAGAGTTAGCGCAGTGGTTGAGCGATTTACCGCTGCGCTACGTGTCGTGAGTTACATTTTTGCACTATATTTGTATGGCCTACAGTCGGCTTTTTCTGACTGTTCTGTATATGACTTTATATGTAACTTGTAAATACACCCGCAACAAATGAGAAATTCCTAGTGCGGGACAACAGGTATATTTTTCTATTTAACAATTGAAACTCACTAAAAGTTTGCATTTGAAACTGTTTCTAAAAGCTCGCATTCTGTGAATAAAGCAATAGGTACTTTTCAACAAGTTTACTACAAACATTATATTTAAAACAATATATCATTGTAACATGAAACATTATGTTCCAAATTTAAACAATGGATAGGTTTAACCATTTCCATACTATAACATCAAAGTGACAAGATTGAATTAATATTTCTTGTTTGCCATCACTTGTTGATGTAGACACGTCCAAATCTTGTAAGATCATTGTAGAACAATGACTCTCAAAAATAAGAAACATGTTTTTATCAGGTCGCCCTTTTGTAGGAGAAATTTCGAATAGACAAGTCTACAAATCAAGTTTTTATAATGTTTTTGTGCACTTTGCTATCATTTATCTTCATGTTGTTAAAGAAAAGCTTTCCATTTTTTCTTTCAAGCTTGCATCCATTTAAATTTGCTTCGTTCATATTCAACAAAGCTCCCATAAGTCCCATTCTGTCGTTTCAAAATTTGGGATTTTTAAAAAAATGCATCTTGGAAATTTTCACCTCTCCGTGCTCCAAGTTAATATTTATGACCGCGACACAAACAAAACATGGCCGCATTAGTATTCGATCGTGCTTTAAATTTTAGATTCGTAAACCGCTTTATCAAAAGCAATATCGTCTATGTATTAAACATTAGGTACCTAAGTTTTAAATGCGGTCGAAGTAGGGGCGTTTTACATCGAAAAGTTTGTAAGAACCTCGGAATTTTTGAGACTAATAAGTGTCGTAGCAAAGCCCGCATACTAAAGAGACATCCCGTGCATGGTAATAGGAACTCGGAGGGAATATAAAATGCCAGTATCTACCTACCTATCATTTTAGAGGGTGCCGCTGTCAGAGTGTTTAAGATAACCCAGGACGTGACACCTATATCAAAGCGTTCAAATGTATCTAACGTGTCGAAATTCTTAAATAAGCTCAGACGACGCGAAAAGTCGGCTTGTGAACTTTTAACCCAAAGCCCCCTGTTAAAAAATATTACCGGAGAACATGACGAGAATTTAAGACTCACTGGTGATGGAAAGGATATGAAATGAATATGAAAATGTGGTTCATTATCAAGCTTTTTCGCTAGGTAGACCCAAACAAAATCTTTTCCTGATCGAGAATACGCAAAAGCACATGTAGATCAACTTACTGGTAGTTTGTTTAATAATACCGGTCTAATTCACTGTTCTACAATATTCGAATATAACGAGTTCAGCATCAGTGGCAATTCTTAAAAGGGTTCTTACGAAGGAAGTTATTATTCTAATCTATTCAACGAAAGGGTCATAATAATAGCGCCACAATAAGTTTCATGTAACGAGCACCACGTCTGTAATATCAATCCACATCATTATCTACACCTGAACTGGATCATGTTCTTAGAAATGGTCATTTTGTGCTGTGACAAAAAACATCCTGTCATAATGTGGTCTTATCGCTGGTGCTGATTACACGTTCTCTCCGGCAACAGAAGGCGATGCTATTAAATTGTCATTAAAGTCACCTCAGTGTCATCTGCGAACGTCCGTTTTCGTGGGACCAACTTTTTGTTGCAGTTTTTAGTTTTACACTGCTTCCAAATCTCACTTGGCGCGCTACAGAGAATTTTTATTGCATTTTAATCGTTATTACCGAGAAATAAAGTCTTTTTGGTAGTTTCTGAAAGATAAATAAAAGTTTGTCGGGTTTCGTTAATGACACTCGATGTAATTTGATGTAAATTGACCGCCTCGACCGACAGGAGCGGCCACGCAACATGTCAACTATGAAATTGTTACCTGACTAATGTTTAATTTTGGTGTGATTGATGGTCGAACCTTTACATATAAACTTGTTGTTGCAAATTAGTTTGATCGTAGAGTAATTTGAATATTGAAACCAAATTCCAGCCATTTTTCTTTAAAAAAGAGGCATCGAATAAATTATCTTTTTTCGAATCAGATTAAGCAAATCGATGATCTCGTTGTTCGCAAAAGTTGGAAGAACGGTAAAATTTTATTGATGACTGTCATGGTAATTCCACGGGCTGGTATTACGGGGTAAAGAAATTGCCTCGCCAACCTCTTCCATTGCGTAATGGTCGATGTGACCGCGATATCTTAATAAGTGGTTCTTGATCAAGTACCTTCGAAGAAGCCTCGGGCTTTGCATAATTGTTAAACGTCTCAGCATCGTTTCAGATACGCAGAGATGGTAACCATTTACCCTATTATCGGGCCTTTGAAGAATTATCACGATTCGATTCTTGGAATAAAATTGTTATGTTAAAACTTACAAGTCTCGAACATTATGTTATCTCAAACATTTTCTTTGATGTTTTATAAATTCAAATTTTCAGATACGGCAGAAGGTTTTTACTGACATTATTATAATATTCTACAGCTGTGTTATGTAGCGCTATCTTAAAGATATTATCGGAATAAATTAAAAAAAAAGGTCTTTTGTATACAAAGTTTTGTTCTACTAAAACGCGATTGTGTTCTGAAGTTGGTCCCGAAGTCATTTGAATTTCAGAATATCAAGTAGGGGTCTTCTGTTTAATACTGTTGGATATAATAATAAATTAAGATAGGTACTTATGTACTTAAAAAATATTCCGATTTTGACTCGGAAGTTGGGAAAAAGGCTTTTTTATACAAATTGTATGTTTATCCTATTTGTAAAGAGTACTTATTTAAATCACAAAATTAGTACTGTGCAACTAAGATTTTAGGAACCTTACTAAAATCTTAGTTGTAATCGTAGTACTAGTTTTTAGATCAGAAATTTACAAAGTATATTTGTAAAAAGTTTGCTTATAGAGAAATCGGGGAAAAAAACGTCAACACTTTAGTACAGACGCCAGCACGTCAAGTTACCCCAATGTGTCAAATTTCTTTGATCGTTTTTTAAATTTAAGGCAAACTGCGTAAGGTTCATATTTAATTGGGAAAATTTGTCACATTGGGGTAACTTTATGTGCTGACGTCTGTACATTTATGCTCACGTAATCCGACAAAATGTGTGGATCAGATTGTTTATTTTGGCGTTAATAATGTATAAATCCATTTGACCTAATACATCTGCATTCCTAATATATCTTATCATATCTATACATTTCAATGGCATCTTTACTCGTCATTTCTTTGCCAGATAGTTCCTTTAAATTTTAAACCAATAAAATTAGCTACGGTTAGTACCGATCACAAATCTCACGGTTCCTTCAGCTCTCGTAATCCATAAATAAAGTTACCGCTCGTGCATGACCGAGTTTTTGCTCATTACATCGCAAAACTGAATAAGCTTCACGGTTCCGAATAGACAAAAAGGTAAATAGATTGCATGAAATATGTATGTGGGAGATAAATTATTAAATGATTTTTAAGAGTTGTTTAATATTGTTTTGAGTAACTTCCGGTGAATAAAAGTACTGTAACTGACATCTTGTTCCCCCACTATACGAGCGGATCTCTCTATAAAGAAGGGCGCACCGTGTTTCGACGGATCAGAAGTTGTTCGATAGCGGACACGGCACAACGGTGCTCTGAACTGTCAGGTATGATTTTATATTAATTATGTTACGCTGAATTTATATTTCTACCTTGGTTTCTTTTACTGTGTCATTATTTTTAAATACCAAGTGTGCATAGTTATTGTTATAGTTATATGTAGTACTGAAATGTTATATATTGAAAATATAATAGCAAACCTATTTATGTTTATTATTCTACCCCTGCTCCCACATCAGAAGTGGGGTATTGATTACAAAAACTACGCCTACAAATGTTTGATTTCAGGAAAAATCTACAATGAATAGAGATGAAGCTGCGTCAGTAGAGGCCGGGCTCCTTGAGGGTGCTGCAGAAGCAACGCAGGGGTGTCGGGAATGGAGCACATCTGGACATCAGTCGCCAATCTTGGGACAAAGGACAGCGGGTTACGCAGCTCCAAATGCAACCAACGAGACTACGGTCTCTCCAGCCAATGGCGATGCACTGCACGCCGGTTCAATGGCAGCCAATAACAGCCGTGATTCAAGGGCAGAGTTTGTACCCATCAATTTTATGCAAAATATGATGCAAGAAATGATGTCACAATTAATTCGTACTACTGCAGAAGCTTTCAATCCACCACATGTGCGACCTACTCCTCGAATGCGCAGTCTTGAGCATATTTATGTACCTATTTTTGACCCTGACGATCGCACTGATACTATACAAATTTGGTGCCAAAACGTCGACGAACTTAAAATTGAGTATGAACTGACTGATAGAGAAGTGCTTAACCTGTCTAGGAAGAACTTGCGAGGACGTGCCGCAGAATGGGTGCGTCGTAATTATTCAAGTCTTAGTAGCTGGCCAGATCTCAAAACGGGTCTACTTGAAACTTTTGCAGATGAAGCCCGTTACTACGATGACCTGATGTCGTTTATGGAATATACCAGCGAGCAGGCTGGTAGTCTTGCTGAGTACGCAACCCGGAAATGGGAGTTGGCAAAGAAGGCGATTGGTGTGGAGATGACTGAAAAACGCCTCGTTGAAGCAGTTATTTCAGGTATGTCTGACTTTCGTGTTCGTTCTGACTTGCTACGCCTCACACCAAAGAACTTGCCACAATTAATTCAAAGTCTAAATTCATATAAGCGAAAGAGGCCTGTCAAAGAGTCTGATCACAATATTCGGTCTAAGCGTTCCAAGAACTCTCCAGACACTTCATCTAGACGATGTCACAAATGCCACAAAATAGGTCATATTCAAAGAGACTGTCGTTCGGGTACCAATCGCGGCCCTAGTAGAGATCCAGCTTCGGTTTCTACTACTAATTCTAATAATTCAAAACCAGTTGAATCAAGTACGAAACCAGTTGTAACATTGTGCACATTTTGTAATAAAAGGGGGCATTCCAGTGAAAACTGTTTTCATCGTTTAAATAAGAAAAATAAACATGAAAAATCTTCTAACGTGAATAGCTTGGTTTTAACTAACAAAAAATTACACACTATTAAAATTGATAATCATGATTATTCCTGCCTGATAGATAGTGGTGCAGAATGTTCTCTAATGCGCGATAGTGTTGGTGATTCAATTAAAGGTAAAATAATTTATGAAAAAATACTTATAAGAGGTGTTGGAGACAATGCTTTCTGTTCATCGCGTAAAAAGTTCTGTGTGGTCTGTGTTGATGACATAAACGTTGAATTAGATTTTATTCTGGTCCCTGATAGGTACATTCAGTATGACGTTTTAGTCGGCCAAAATTTATTTGAAATACCTGGAATTCAGGTGACTTTTTCAAGGAATTCTGCTAAAGTTTATCGCAACTCTTATAGTGTAAACTGTTTTAAAAAAGATGTTGATTTTGACGGAATTGATATCAATCCTGAAATAACTTCAGATCATAAGATACTTTTATTCAATCTATTGAAATCTTATTCTGAAGTGTTTACGTTCGGCAATGCGGTTTCTCAAGTAACTACTGGTGAATTAACTATTCGATTAAAAAATCCTGATAAAATTGTTCAACGACGGCCCTATCGATTAGCTCCTACTGAGCGTGAACATGTTAAGAACATAATTAAAGACTTGAAGGATAACAATATAATACGCGACAGTAATTCGCCTTTCGCAAGCCCGATATTACTAGTTCGAAAAAAGGATGGCAGTGACCGAATGTGTGTCGACTACAGAGAATTGAATAGTAACACCGTTCGTGATCATTTTCCACTTCCCATCATTGATGATCATATTAGTAAATTGTCGCGGGCTAAATATTTTACAATTTTAGATATGGCGGCCGGTTTCCATCAAATTCCTATAACAAATGGTTCCATAGAAAAAACCGCCTTTGTCACACCTGATGGCCAATATGAGTACCTAAGAATGCCATTTGGGTTGTGTAATGCACCTTCCGTGTTTCAAAGAGCCATCAACGCAGCCCTTAAACAGTTTGTAGACGAATTCGTATTAATTTACATTGATGACGTAGTGATCTATTCAGAAACAGCTGATCAAGGTATTGAACGTTTGAAGTTGGTTCTTGAAGCATTGCAGAAAACAGGGTTTTCTGTCAATGTAAAAAAGTGTAAGTTCTTAAAAACTGAAATCGAATACTTAGGAAGAGTTGTTTCCAATGGCCAAGTAAAACCAAGCCAGGGTAAAGTTTCCGCTCTTTTAAATGCTCCCGTTCCTACAACAGTAAAGCAGGTGAGACAATTTTGTGGTTTAGCAAGTTACTTCCGAAAGTTTATTCCCAATTTTTCACTCATTATGATTCCTTTGTATAATCTTACACGTAATAATATTAAGTGGCACTGGTCATCGGACCAGGAAGCTGCTAGAAATAAAATTCTTGAGTACCTCGCCTCTGAACCCGTTCTTACTTTGTTTGATCCTGCTAAGCCTGTTGAACTTCACACAGATGCCAGTTCCTCGGGTTTGGCGGGAATTCTTTTCCAAAAACATGATCAGTTAAAGGTAGTGGAGTATTTTAGCATGCGCACCACTGACACTGAAAGTCGTTACCACTCCTATGAGCTGGAAACTTTAGCAGTGGTGAGATCAATTAAGCATTTTCGTCATTACTTACTTGGCCGGTCATTTAAAGTCATTACCGATTGTAACTCTCTAAAAGCCTCGCGTAATAAAAAAGAATTACTTCCTAGGGTTCATAGGTGGTGGGCTTACCTTCAATCGTTTGATTTTAGTATAGAGTATCGAAAGGGAGAACGTATTCCCCATGTTGATTATTTAAGTCGTAATCCATCAACTATCAACATAAGTAATATCCAAAATTATAGTGAATGGTTGGAAGTAGAACAAAATAATGATTCAGAAACCAAAAATATAATCGAATCGATTAAACAAGGCAGTATCGACAAAAATATAGCTTCCACATACGAAATTCAAAATGGGTTATTGTATCGTATTTTTTCTATCAATAATAAAGTTAAGAAACGTCTCTTTGTTCCAAAAAGTTATAGGTGGCATATAATACAAACTTATCACGACACTCTTAAACATTTTGGTTGGGAAAAAACCCTCGACAAAATACGAGAACAATTTTGGTTTCCGAATATGTCCAAGTATACACGTAAATACGTTGACAGTTGTTTAACATGCAAAATAAATAAAAGTCAATCTGGTTCACGACAAATAACATTACACCCTATAGACAAGCCCCCTGCTCCCTTTCATACAGTTCATATGGATACGACAGGCAAACTGAGCGGCAATAAACCTACCAAACAATATGCAGTTGTTTTCATAGATGCATTTACAAAATTTTGTTACATGAAACCTGTTACAAATTTAACTGCAGTAGCTACAGTGAATGCCTTCAAAGACCTAATTTATACTTTTGGTACCCCTAAACGCATAATTTGTGATCAGGCTGCTTCCTATACTGGCAAAGAATTTACAAGTTTCTGTGAAAACTGGTCTATAGAATTGCATTTTATCGCTAGTGGTGTGAGTCGTGCAAATGGCCAGGTTGAGCGGATTATGAAGGTTCTGACAAACTGTTTTACAGTAGTTGAAAACACAACCAAAAAAAGTTGGAAGGATGCTGTTGGCGAAGTACAGTTGGCTATCAATAGCACCTTTAGTAAAAGTACTGGTCAAACTCCTTTCCGACTTCTGATGGGCTGTGATCAGTCGCCACCGGCTATATCGGCTTTGCTAAATGATGTTGAACGTATGGACTTTGATATGTGCCGTCAAGAATCAAAACTCAGAATGGACAAGCTAGCTGAATCTCAAAAAGCGGATTACGATAAAACTAAAGCTAAAATTATACCTTTTAAAGTGGGTGATATCGTATTAGTGAAACAAAATCCACGCGTAATTAACAAACTTGACAGTAAATTTAAAGGCCCATGCGTTATTACTCAAGTAAATGATAACGATAGATATACAGTTAGAGTTAATAAGACTGGCAATGAGTTGTACGTCTCTCATGATAATTTGCGAATTGTCACTCCTGACTTAGGATGCGAGTTGACAGACTCTTTAGATATTTCCGAATGATATTACGAATGTAATTAATGAATCTTTTAATTAAAAAAGCGTATGTATTTATTATAATATTAAGTATTTCTGTAGATTGTCCTGCATATCTTTAAGCGTCCGGCCAACGATTACGGTTATGCTTGACAATCGCACCAAACGCCATGTGATTTGGCATTTATTATAATAATATCTGGTTGTCATGAGATTTGACAGCAGCCATGTGATTTGGCATTTATTATATCTGGTTGTCATGAGATTTGACAGCAGCCATGTGATTTGGCATTTATTATATCTAGTTGTCATGAGATTTGACAGCAGCCATGTGATTTGGCATTTATTATATCTGGTTGTCATGAGATTTGACAGCAGCCATGTGATTTGGCGTATATTATATCCGTCTGTCATGAGATTTGACAGTAGCCATGTGATTTGGCATATTTTATATTAAATCTGGTTGTCATGAGACTTGACAGTAGCCATGTAATTTAGCTTTTTGTATCATGTAATTTTAGAGATATAAAATAATGCCATGTGATTGGGCTTTTGCAGTCATGAGATTTGACCAAGTAATTTGGCGCCTACTGTAATGATGATTGTGTCAAGCGATTTGATCATTGGTATAAAAGTGGCGCCAAATACGTGTGATTTCACTAAATTATCATTCTTTATTACGATTGCGATATGATTTTGAAAGCATTGTAAATCCTTTGTGATGATGATAAAAGTTCTTTTTTTTTTTATTATTCGCGAGCCATGAAGGCTGCTCGTCAGTATGGCCGTGTGGGAGATAAATTATTAAATGATTTTTAAGAGTTGTTTAATATTGTTTTGAGTAACTTCCGGTGAATAAAAGTACTGTAACTGACATCTTGTTCCCCCACTATACGAGCGGATCTCTCTATAAAGAAGGGCGCACCGTGTTTCGACGGATCAGAAGTTGTTCGATAGCGGACACGGCACAACGGTGCTCTGAACTGTCAGGTATGATTTTATATTAATTATGTTACGCTGAATTTATATTTCTACCTTGGTTTCTTTTACTGTGTCATTATTTTTAAATACCAAGTGTGCATAGTTATTGTTATAGTTATATGTAGTACTGAAATGTTATATATTGAAAATAAAATAGCAAACCTATTTATGTTTATTATTCTACCCCTGCTCCCACATGTACATTATTATAATATCAAGACGAACAAAGAGGCTGTGCATCATTACAGCCAGATCTAAAAAAGCTGGATTTAGCCCAAGATCAGTTCAGACGAGACTCATGTTGCAATTTTATTACTAGTGGCAAAAAAGTTCCATACGTTGCAATACTCGCTTCGAGAGTGAAGTTCAGTTTTTTTTGATGTTATGATTGATAACTGCAAGTACAAACGGGTTGTGCAGACACTGCTAAAAACGGTAGCTGTGTCATTACCGTGGTAATTAAAGTTATCTATACATATTTAATAAGAAGGTGCTTTTACGGTTCATTTATTTGGGTTAAAGGAGCAAAGTAGAAACGTTGTAAATTGGCGTGGCTTCCACGAAAATTTTATGTATGTATCAGCTTTCAAGTTTTTGGTAAATTAATTAAATTCAGGCATGCTTCATTGGTTTCATCATCAAGTTGTCGGAAGTGAAACAAAGGTTTCGTGATGATTAATATAATAATATTCCGGATAATTATATCTCCATCACGCGAAAAATATTTGAATTTTACTGCAAAAAATAAGATGATCCTGCATAGTAATTTTTTTAAGTGGGTACTGATTATGATTCAGACAAAAGTATCAACTTTACACAGTGCTTTAAAATAAATCAGCCAATGTAAAACCTTAAGGCGCCTAATTAAACATAGAATCATTTAAGAACTTTATTCTACCATAAAATAATAAAAAATAAAACAACCATTGAAAATTGTAGGATAGATAGGTCCAGCACATCAAGTTACCCCAATGTGTCTAATTTTCCTAATTGAATATGAACCTTATTCTGTTTAACATAAAGTTGAAAAACTATCAATGAAATTTTACACATTGAGGTAACATGATGTGCTGGCGTCTGTACATTTCATTGGAGAACATTTATTTACAATCATCTTTCTGCTATTTTGGTATTACAATCTTGGTCTACAGTGTATTTTATAGTTTTAAGGTGCATTTATTTTGCTGTATTGCCAATAAACGAACTTTTCTTTCGTTCTTTCTAAAATTTACATAAAGTACAGTGAGTAAATACAGTACAGGGGCTCGAGTCTACTATTGCAATCGTCTCTCAATGACCGGTCATTGATCGAATGTTTGACAACTTTGACAGTTGTTGTATGGGAAATGTGTCATAAGTTTGACGTTATACGTCAAAAATCTATCAATGACCGGTCATTTAGACACGATTGCAATAGCAGACTCGAGCCCCAGGTATCTCGATCTTATGCCTTGAGGTATCCAGCATGTAGAATACGGACTCAACATTTATAGTGCCGATAGTCATTTAAGTTAATGGTCTGATAGCGAAGTTTTGACCAATATCTTGAGAAATTTTCGCTAAACAGCTGGATCGGGATTGAAATGCAGAAGGCAGTCTTCTTGGATACGGCAAGCACTGTAAGCTGGTTCCTCACTCCAGCAGGGCAATTGCGTACCTCCTTTGACAGTTCATAGTGATTTTTTAACCGTCAAACAGCCATTTTCTTATTGGTGATCATCAGTGAGTAGCTAGAATGACGTCATGCGCACTCGCAGAAATGTTTCGAAGCGCGCAGCACCGCGTCTGATTTTTGTAAATTATCAGTTGTCATCAAAGTAATTATTGACATCATATCCTGAGAATATGGACTATCTGGTACATCAAAAACCAACTCTAAGAGGGTTCAAAAAAAACGGCGAAACACTTCGAGAAAAGGTAGGTAGTGTCCTTGCGCTTCGTAACTTACTATTCAATATACTAACTTTTTATCTAAGTACTTATTATTTTGTAGAAGTAACTTTTGACAATTTATTTTTAAGTTTAAAATAAGAATCTATTTGTATTAAAAATTTAAGCCTGCAACTGCAGGTAAGGCGACGGCGAAGCGGGGCGACACACTATAGACAATAGTCTTTTTTGTTAATACAGCATGCATTATTACTTGTGTTGCATTGTTCCTGCACTGTGTCGCGTCGCGTCACAGCGTCGCCGTTGTCACGTCGGGGTCGACACGCTTTATAGTTTTGATAATGTAACCACGGCCTTAGTGAACAGTATTATGTCCTATCAAATTTTAGATTTGTTACAAAAACAACCATCGTCTAGAAATTTCCTCAAGTGTTTTATTAGAATACTCATCTTTATCATCACTGGCTAACCAAGTCTTTCCCCAACTATGCAAGGGTCGGCTTATTACGTATGCCTATCTAGCGCATACAATAAAGTTACTGGGTAAAATAATTTCATTTGATAAGACTTCTCAGACTTTCGGACATCTGACTACCCAGAGTGACTTTCAAAGATTTATAACAGCAAACGGTAAAGCATACTTTACAAGGAATAGAGGATTCTGGGTCCGCAGCTCATCTACTGACTCACCTAAGCACGTGTAACTTAACCTTCAATAGAGTCGTACGGCTATAGCTATAAGGTCAGAAGTTCCTTACAAATTTTGAATGCACACCATGATAAATTAATATTTAAATATTGCACTCAATGCGGTATATAGTTTCTTTAATGAAGCTAAGCATTTTAGACAAAGTAATTTCGCCAAGCCTGAAGTAGTCATGCCATTACGAGTATTATCAAACCATAAGTAAAAATTTGTAGATAGGTTACCTAAACAACATTCGATCTTCAAAAACGGCACACAGACGCACGCACGCGTCCGTTGACTGCGACGCAACACTGAGGTCAAGTGTGGCTAGTTAGCCACATTTTAACGGGTCATTTGCTGAGCGCTTATAACCTATCTACACCTTTTTACTTATAATATCATTGATCAACCCAACAACTTTTACAAATTTCGAATGTTTTTGATGATAAGTATGTAGCACTTATTAATTCATTATACATAGATACATCTTCTTTTGCAATGTTGAGAAGTTGTCACGCGTAAAAACTACACTAAGCCAAGAAATAATGAGAACCAGAACGGACATAACATCCATTCAACATTATTTGTTTAAACAAAATATTCGTTATCGTCGGAATACTTCGCTCCCGCTCCCGTCGGTCAATAATAACAGCAATTGTATGCCGCCCCAAGACTTCCCGCAAACGAGCCAGTGTTTGTTATTACCGGTAGACTAACTGTTTAGGTACCTCTGTTTTATTATACTAAGAAGTCGATCATAGATTTATGGGCCGCGTTTAAGGGTTGTAGAGTACTTATGTAGTGCCCAAGGCTTCGTTAGTACAATTACCTTTGGCGAAATTAGATTATGAATAGGAAGTGTTCTTAAATGCAAAATAATAAAGTGTTTCTGTTATTTATGTTTAACTAGCTAGCCTGTGGTCTTGCCTGCGGAGAAACTTGGTTCAACGAATTCTGCTTGAATTTTGATTAAATTAAAACATGTAAACATTCATGCAGTGTTATCTATTGAAAAAAAATATAACTAAAAAGACGTTAAAATAATATAAATGTTGAACGACAGGCCCAAGGTAACTTATTAGGTACCGGAATAAAAGTATCCTATGTGTTAATCCAGAAAATGGTCTATGTATGTAGGTACTAATTTACATTCAAATCTGCTCAACGGTTTTTACATTACTAAAAGGATTGCAAACTCGCAAGATATTTAAAAAATACGAGTCTTATTCATCATTCTACTTTTCGAGGTACGACAAAATTAGGAACAAAGATTTTTTCGTATCTCAAAAATTGAAACTTTACACTACAGCCCAATCAATAAGAAACTCGTAAACTAGCAAGGATATAGAGCTGGTTTGAAACACGATGTTTGTGATTAGATAAGTCGTATCGTGTTAAACATTGTCGTTTGGAAATTGAGAGGCAAAAAGATAGCTATAAAAAGAAATTTTGTAAACTTTTCAAGCTTCAACAATGTATTATACTTTCCAGCACCTCCAGGTAAAAATAATTCCATAGAAATACTTTTAAAAACCATTGTGATTTTCAAAAAAATTGAGTCAATTAGAACTTCCTGAAAAGATGCAGTATCTACTACACTACACACAACTTTGATGAAACAAAAAGTTGTTATTTTCGTCCTGTAATAAAAAGAACCAGGTTCTTAATAATTAATTACAATCTGCTCAAAAGACTTACGAACTATTTAAATATAACCTATTTTCATACGTAATAGTTATAAATTTCAACTTCCAATAGTGCTTGTAAGCGACGCGTGATAGTATCGATATTTTTATTATATTACTTTTGTTTAATTTTATGTAGGTACCTAAGTTTAGTTTGTATTTTCTATGTAACCACCTATATGTAACATTGTTATTGTAATAAACTGATGACTCGACAAGGAGCGGGAGACGCATACGAACGGGACGAGGGGGGTGCGAGCTTTGCGGCCCCGTGATGATTTGAAAACACCTTTAGTGATCTCTACGAACGAAAGCGCACGGACGTATATTGTGATTGCGTCTCCCTAACCTTTACTTCTAACAATTAACCAAGTGTTTCACTGTACACATCCATCGGCTACAAATCTTTGGTCCTTCGAGCCGGATTTTTGAATATCGTAAACCATGGTGAACACTCGGGGAACCAAAGGAAGAGTGGAGGAGCAAAATGAAGCGCAACAAAGAGATGCTCAAAACAAATGCGAAGTCGAACACTTAGAAGTTTCAAAGCTAGCTGTAAACCCCGTTGAACCCGGGAACAAGATGGACGAAGGTCAACCTGGACCTTCTGCAGCAAGTGATCAACTGTCTACAGGAAAAAAATCGTCAACTTCATCTATTACGGCGAGAAAGAAAAGGCTGGAATTGAAAGCCGCTCAAGCAAAGGCTAAAATTAAAATGGAGTTGATAGATAAACAACTAGATGCGGACCTAGCAGAGCTGGAAGACGACAGTAGCAACTGCAGTCTACCCTCAGTAGAAAAGTGGTTAGAAACCAGTCGGCAGGAAGTGAACTTCGAGGGAGTCAACGACCGTGATGACATGCTGCGTCCGGCACCGCAGGCAATGGACCTGCACCATATGGAACCCGCCGGCCGGCAGCCTCCTGTTACGGGACCGAATCTCGAAGCACGCCCGCTACCAGCTGCTGGTGGCACTGAAGAAACCGTGAAAGCCCTGGCAATAGCTCTGAGGGACCTTGCCGCTGCCTCTGCTACCGGTACCAGTAGTGATAGAATGATGAATCGCTTATGCACACCGAGGGACTTACCAAACTACGCTGGTGACCCACTAGAATGGCTTCACTACAAGCAAGCCTACGAAGAGTCCTCTCAGGTGTGTAATTTTAGTGACAAAGAGAACCTTTGGCGCCTAAGGAAGAGCCTGCAGGGGCCGGCTAAAGAAGCAGTGATGGCATTACTTATTGGTGCGACCTCTGCCGCAGATGTAATGAGCACACTAGAGCTTCAGTTCGGAAACCCTGACGTAATAATATCAAGAATTCTTCAAGAAATAAGTAAGTTACGTCCAATGGCACAAGAGTATCAGAAGGATATTATCTCTTTCTCCGTGAAAGTACGAAACTGTGTCGCCGCTATAACTGCCATCGGACACGAAGAATACCTCAAAGGAATGAACATTGTATCGGTCATTCTCTCGAAACTTCCGACGATACTGATTTCAAAGTGGGCAGATTACTGTTACCTTCTTATGAATAATACAGAAAAACCGAAACTACTTATTTTGTCCCAGTTTCTAAATGATGAAGCTCTAAAGATAACAAAAACGTGTGTAAATGTATCGGTCAACCAACACAGCAGTAAACAAAACGAGAACTCTAAACATCGCACTTTAGTGGTAAACAGTGAACAAGTGAACAATGAACAAAAAAGTGATAAGAAGTGTCGGTACTGTCATGTTTCCGAGCACTTACTGCAAGACTGTAAAAAGTTCAATAAATCATTGCGCAAGGACCGTTGGGCATATGTAAAACGGCATGGTCTTTGCTACAAGTGTCTGACGTCACGACATAAACAAGATACTTGTACCGCACCGGCTTGTAACGTTGATAACTGTGGTCTACAACACCATCGTTTGTTGCATTATATCGTAAACAAAAACTCAGTGCCGGGTAATAATGTGAAGATAACCGATGTCACCGAAACTGAGCCTAAACCGCGAGTAGAAACTGTCAACAATCTTCAAGTGAATTGCCAAAAAGCATTACTAAAAACTGTGCCTGTTTACCTACACGGACCTAATGGAAGTTTTCGTAGTGTAGCACTACTTGATGACGGGTCAACGGTGACGTTGATAAGTGCTGCGCTTGCGTCGAAAGTAGGATTGCGCGGAAATAAACAATCTATGCGTGTGTGCGGTGCATGGGACAATAGCGAAGTTGTATGCCATAGCGAGGTACTTGACCTTGAACTTTCTAACTGTGAAGGAACCAAGTTTACAATTCGTGCGCGCAGTGTAGCTAATATGAGCTTACCTGTACAAAATGTGACTACCGTGGACTTAAGTGATTATGAACTGATAAAACCGGAAATTAAACATGTAATTTGTGATGGTCTACACAAACCGGAACTTTTGATAGGACAGGACAATTATAATTTAATGTTACCACTCGAAATTATTAAAGGTAAACCTACGGACCCCTATCTTACCCGCACTCCATTAGGGTGGTGCATACACGGGTGCATGCGCACTAAACCTGCACTCGGTGGCGACAAGCAGCCACAGTCTACTCTTCACTTGTCAGAAGAAGAAAATAATTGCGAGCGTATTCTACGAGAAATGCAAAACGAGATGCGCCAGTCATTTGCAATGGAGTCTGTCGGAGTTACAAGTAAACCACGGCAAAACCTACTAGATGTAAAAGCTACGGAACATCTACAACAAACGGCCACTTTGAAAGATGGAAGGTGGTACGTGGGACTGCCGTGGAAAGGTACATTTGGTGAGATGCCTAACTCGTACGATAATGCACTCACAAGACTGAAAGGTGTCGAAAAGAAAATGAAAGCGAATTCAAGCTTTGCAGAGCGATACAAAGAAAGAATCGACCACCTGTTCAGTAACGACTTTGCGTCACAGCTCACTGAAACTAAAGGTCCGAATAGAATATGGTACTTGCCGCACTTTGGAGTCGACAACCCTAATAAACAGAAACTACGACTGGTGTTTGATGCCGCAGCAAGGAACAAAGGCACGTGTTTAAATGACTACCTACTGCAAGGTCCCGACCTATTGACCTCACTTTACGGGATAATGTTGAGATTTCGAGAATTCAAGGTAGCGGTCACTGGTGATATAAAAGACATGTTCTTACGGATCAAAATACAGGATCCTGACCGAGACGCCTTACGGTTCTTATGGCGAGAATCACCAGATAAACCCGTACAAACCTGGGTCATGACTAGCCTAATTTTCGGCGCGAACTGTTCCCCATTCATTGCCCAGTTCATAAAGAACAAAAACGCCGAAAGATTCCGCCCCACGATGCCAGCTGCTGTGCAAGCCGTACTTACACAACACTACGCGGATGACTACATAGATTCCTTACCTGATGAACAAACGGCTCATCAACTTGTCAATGACGTCACATTCATCCATAAACAAGGTGGATTCGAAATGAGAAATTGGACGTCTAATATGCAGTCTATACTTAAAGATTTACCTAAAGAAAACCTGAAATCGACGTCTGTTAAATTCAATAATGGACAACTGTATGATGGAGAACGCACGCTGGGCCTAATTTGGTTTCCCACTGATGATAACCTGGGATTCGATGTTTCTTTCAAAAGAATTCCCACGCCAATATTGCTTGGACAAAAGAAACCTACCAAACGAGAAATGCTACGTGTACTAATGTCCATATTTGATGTTTATGGTTTCCTTTCGCCTATCACGATCAAAGGCAAGATCATTTTACAAGACACTTGGAGGTCCGGAATTAGCTGGGACGACGAAATCACAGATCAAATATTTATAAAATGGGTCGGATGGCTGAGAACAATGAAGAACGTTGACCAAATTCGCCTACCAAGACATTACGAGTCAGCAACTAGAAGTACTCGCCACTCATCATCTGTGTGCGAGAACGAGACGCACGATCTCAGTACAAACGCACCGAATAGTGCGTCGCCGCCGCCGGCGGGACAAATTACAGAGCGCTATACGAACCTACAGCTACATGTGTTTTGTGACGCTTCAACTCAAGCGATGTGCGCTGTCGCATACTGGCGTTGGATCGATTGTAAACAAAATATTCAAGTCGCCTTTGTGTCCAGTAAATGTCGAGTTGCGCCTGTCAAGTATGTATCGATGCCACGCTTAGAGCTACAAGCAGCCGTTATGGCGGGAAGATTGGCCAATAATATAATAACCGAGCATAGAATAAAGGCTGAAAGAAAAGTATTCTGGTGTGATTCATCTACAGTTTTACACTGGATACGCAATAATGCGCGAAATTATAAAGCCTATATAGCTCACCGTCTTGGCGAACTAGACGAACTAACGAAAATTGATGAGTGGAAATACATAACAACGAAGTTGAATATCGCCGATATTGCCACTCGAGAAGCGTGCGAAATAAAAACGTTAGAAAATGAGTGGTTATACGGACCGTCATTTTTGTATGAAGAAGAACGATTGTGGCCTGGAGAATCAAAGATACAGCTTCCTGATGTTAGCGATGTGGACCTAGAATGTATAAATAATATTCACGTTGCACCTATGTTATTTGCTGTTCCTGAACCAGAAAGGTTTTCGTCTTGGCTTCGACTGATGAGATCCATGTGTATGGTTTTATCTTTTATAGATAAATGCAAGAAAGTTTCAAGCGCTGGAGTAGATGGCGTGCTAATGGATCGCGCTGAAAAAATGTTATTGAAGTATTCCCAGATGAAAGCTTTTCCAGATGACCTGCACAACCTGAAACATAACAAGAGTTTAAATAAACAAAGTAAACTACTTACCTTGACGCCTTTTATCGACGATGACGGTTTACTAAGACTGTCTGGTCGCATTGATGCTGCGTCCGAGATATCTACAAATGTAAAATGTCCTGTGATACTGGACGGCCGCTGCCATGTTACTCATCTCATAGTGAAGTACTACCACCAAAAAGCATGCCATGGCAACCAGGAAATGGTCGTTAACGAACTGAAACAACGATACTGGATCATACGACTACGACCAACTGTAAAGTATATCGCTTCAAAATGCATGTTATGCAGAATCAGGAAGGCTCAGCCCCACCCCACCAGAATGGGTGACCTACCAGAAGCTCGGCTGGCTCACCACCACCGCCCATTTACATTCACTGGAGTTGACTTATTTGGACCATTAGAAGTAACCGTTGGCCGACGTCGAGAGAAGAGGTATGGTGTTATCTTCACTTGCCTCACCATGAGAGCTATTCATATTGAGATAGTAAACCAGCTGACCACAGACGCACTAATTATGGCTCTCAGACGAATGGCTGCAAGAAGAGGATGGCCACGGTACTTGTATTCGGATAATGGTACGAACTTGAAAGGAGCTGATACGGAACTGAAGAAATGTGTTCTTGAGCTGGACTCGGAGAAACTCAAAGAAAGAGCGACGACCTATAGTACGACGACTACTTGGGTCTTCATTCCACCTGCTAGTCCTCACTGGGGAGGGGCTTGGGAACGGCTGATTCGAAGTGTAAAAAGCGCACTTAACGTCATAATGAAAGAACGCGCGCCACATGATGAGACACTTAAAACATTGTTAGCCGAAGTAGAACAGATGATAAACAGCCGTCCCCTCACCCACGTCACTGTGGAACCTACACTTATGAATATGAAATGTTTGGCCGAAAGGATTAATACGAGCCGTAATACCTGGAAAAGACGGCCGCGTTCGAGTGGTCGATGTTAAGACAAAATCCGGCCTTCTACGGCGGAATGCGACACGCGTCGCGCCTATCACTATGGGTGATGAGTGCTGTAGCAGCACTAGGGAGGGGAATGTAAGCGACGCGTGATAGTATCGATATTTTTATTATATTACTTTTGTTTAATTTTATGTAGGTACCTAAGTTTAGTTTGTATTTTCTATGTAACCACCTATATGTAACATTGTTATTGTAATAAACTGATGACTCGACAAGGAGCGGGAGACGCATACGAACGGGACGAGGGGGGTGCGAGCTTTGCGGCCCCGTGATGATTTGAAAACACCTTTAGTGATCTCTACGAACGAAAGCGCACGGACGTATATTGTGATTGCGTCTCCCTAACCTTCACTTCTAACAATTAACCAAGTGTTTCACTGTACACATCCATCGGCTACAGTGCTGATTTTACTTTATACGAGTCCGTTCCACTGTCTTAAAGTCTGAAACGATGAAAAATACGAAAAGTTGTATGCACTAATGCAAATACAAATTAAATATTATCCCAAAACAACTTGCCATACAAGTCGACATCGAATACTTTTAACATTAAACATTACCCTACTTGCAATGATCAGGGCAGATTTATCTAAAATAACTCATAAACGAATATAAAAGGGTGACACTGATACACCCCGCTGTTTCTTTATGTTTAATGTTATTAGGCCGAAATGGTTTCCTTTGAATCGGATCAGGACAAGCCCTTTTCATTGTAAAGCAAATGATAATGGTAATGGTTGGACACCATGTTGCGCTTTATTGTGAATCATGGATATTAGAACACATGGAAAAGGCGACGGCCAACAAATAAACGCCATAGTAAAACCCATATGAATTAATTTCAAAGCAAACAATATGCTCGTATACCAGTTTCTGGTCGTAGCTTCAGTAGACAACCGACCAGTGCCATATAAAATTTTATGTTGATATTATTTCCAACGAGAATTGATGAATGGACGATAAACTTTGCCTTTTGTGTACAAAGATAATCGTGTAGTTAATAAATTTACACATAATACAACTACTGACAAGACCACAAAAACTTTTTATTTCTTACACATGTATTAATGGTAAATTGATGTTGATTGACATATCATGCTATGAAAAAATGTATAGATTAATCTTTTAAGAACCGGTAACTTCGCATGCCCTTATTGGCGAGCGGCTAGGTTGCTGATGTCCTTGATGGCTGCCTGTCTCTACTCTGTATATAATTGGATTAAAATAAATGTGTGTTTTTAATTGCTCAATTGTTTTCGGAGCGGATATTTTTTGCCGATGAAAGCGACATAAATGTTATTTCGACTTCATTCTTTGTGACATTACATTGACTATTTAATGTCAGTAGGTACTTAAAAAGAAACGTTTTTTATGAAGCATTACTTATTAAAATCATAATAATATCGCGGGAATATTATAGAGAATGCGGTTCTTGTATCATTTTGTACCAGTTTCAATTATACTACAGTCTGTGAGCGTATTATATTAATTAAATGATAGTACTGTAAAAACATGTGTCCTCGTATATTCCTGTAGGTTTTGTTTGTATTTCATAAAATAATTATAAGAACATGAGAACCTTCAGGAATTTCCGATTACCATACATAGTCGATTCCAGAAATTGGACTTCACAAAATCAATTGTTTGTAAGTCACTTCCAGTATCAAAGCATCGCTATTTCCCAAACATTAGAGATGGTAGTCCATACAACGCTAACATAGGAGATAGGACGGTCGTTATGTCGATAATTTACTAGGGAAATGACTAAATAAACACAGATATGAATGATAGAGCCTCCTGTCGCCGACCATAAAACGAGGACGGTGGAAGGGTAAACTCGAGCTGATTGAGTGGGGATTTTGATACTAGAGATGTGAATTTAGACAGAGGAAATGTCGAAAGCAAGTGTGTGTTTACGTTTGTTAATGAATGAATCAGTTATGTAGTTATTCTTGCTGCCAACCCGTCATTGACACAGGACGGAGATACAATTGTGTATAAAAAAATAATTAGTATTTTAATGATCGCATTAACTTCATAATGTGGAAGGAGTTAAAAGTAAAAGATTAGCAAAGAAACGATGAAAATGTGAAAGATGATATAGCTAGGAAGGAAGTGACTATTGAGACCACGACATATTGCAACGACTGCAAAGAAATTTCTAAATTTTTAGTATAACTATGAATAAATAAATCTATATATATAAAAGAAAGTCGTGTTAGTTACTTCGCTTATAACTCAAGAACGGCTGAACCGATTTAGCTGAAAATTGGCAGGGAGGTAGTTTAGAGCCAGGAGAAGGACATAGGATACTTTTTATCCCGTTCGACATCATAAAAATAAATATCAAGAATATCGGTTGTCTCAAACATTTTTCAAACGCAGCGCCATCTTGGATGACATGACAGGAGTCAAACTTCCCAGTTCATTATCAGGTGACAATTTGAAATTGACAAGTCTTAAGCTAAACCCAAGAAGGTAAGGTTGTCAATTTATAAAACGCACCTACGTTCTGAAATTTATTTTGTTACTAAACTTAGAGGTTTTATGTAGCATAAAAAAGTCTTATATTTCAGAAATCAATTTACGTAACTAGCAATGACGACAGAGACGAACTTTAATAATTCTTTGCAAATAGAACTTATTTTACTGTTAGGACTTTAATTAAAGTAGACCGGGAAAACTATAGGCATAAATTATTGTATGTAACATAGAGGCAATAGTTCAGTTTAAAATTATGAATTTAGTATTTTTTAGTAAGGTAGTTAGGTTAGATAGTTGGGTTAGCTATAGGATAGGTATGGTCAGTTAGGTTAGGGTATATATACATGTTGTAATTTAAAAGTAGTAGTAGTTATTATTGGTTTGGATTTATTTGTTGTCGTCTTATTCAACGTATGTATATCTAATACAAAAAAATGATAAGAGTAATAAAATGACTCTAAGGCGCAACGAAGTTTGCCGGGGCAGCTAGTATATAATAAATATTCTACAACTTTTCATACAACGCCATTTAGTCAGAAGTTAAGCTTGAGAGCTTGTGTTATGGGTACTAAACAGCTGATAAACATACTTATATTATAAATTTCTAAATACATGACTCAGAACAAGTGACCGTGCTCATCACACAAACATTTGTCCTGGGTGGGAATCGAATCCACTACCTCCGGCATAACAGTCAGGGTCACTATCTACTAAACCAACAGGCCAGTGAACGACGGCTATGGACGTTTTATTAGTTTCTATTAAAATAATAATAATACATGTTTACCTATTCATAAGATTTTAAGTACCTACTAGGTGTAAGACAAGTTACATTAATACAATTTAAATTCCGGCAAGTATCAATGTCGGTACACTACCTACCATTTTATTTTCGAATTTTATCTTAGACATCACTGACTTCGGCAAAGGAAATCTGGGAAGAGCAACCTGGCCTTTATCACCAATATAAGTCTGGAATCGCCAACAGGCTTTGACCAAGCGTAAGGTAAACGCTCCTAATACGGCGGTAGTCAAAATCGCTTCCTATTACGGTGGTATTTCTATTTTCGCGTTTTATTCCCGTTTTATTCAGTGTAGGTACAACAAAACCAAAACTATTTATTCTAAATCTATTACTTTATGCCTTAGCTGACGTTTGCAAGTATAGCACATAGACAACACAACAAGATCAATCAGTCTGTGTAACGTCATCGACGTGAGAGGTGTTTCATACAAACGCGGAACAACAAAAGTTAGTACACAAATATTTAGAAACTAAGTTTTTCGTATTAAGACGCCGTTCGAGTTTGTTCATTTGTTATTTATAGCATTTTCTTATTATTACACTCACTATTTAAATAGCTTTATTTATATTTGTAAGTCATTTTTTATCAAAAAAATAAAAAATAAAATACCGCCGTAATACGATACAAATTTTGTAGATTAATCCTAATACGGTGGTATGACTCCGAAATAGGAAAAGTACTGGACATGTTTAATCGTTTATAACTTTCAATTGATTAACTTATTGAATTAGTTTCAAGTTTAGTTGAAATAATTATTAATCACATAACTTAGAAACCATATTCTGTGGTATGTGTTCTTAATTAGAAATCTAGTTAAATATGAAAACTGTCGGGTACAAAATGTTAGTTTCTTAGAAGAGGCAAAAATGGGAAGGTGTATTTTAATTTATCCCAAAACATTTATTTTGTATAAATTTTGACTTGAGTTTTACAAATCTGAGCAAAAAAACTGTTAATGTTTGATTAGGCATTTTTACTCTTTTGTTTATCGAAATATTTATGGGTCAGAATTAGGATTATCGAAGACATGAGTAGTTTTCCTATTACGGCGGTAATTCTTTCCAGGTAACTCCGTGTAGGGTTCTAAGATCTCCTATTACGGCTCTATTCATCTATATCTATACTTATAATAAATCTGTAGAAGTAAAATTTCTGTACATTGAAAATATCAAAAAAAATAAATAGCAGGGGGTGTTACTAGACCGACAGCGAACCCAAAAATATGATTAAAAAAATTTTTGTCTGTCTGTCTGTCTGTCTGTCTGTCTGTCTGTCTGTCTGTATGTTCAGGTATCACGCAAAAACTACCGGTTCGATTACGATGAAACTTGGTATACTTATTCTTTGATATCCTGGGCACCACACTGGGTACTTTTTATCCCGGAAAAGTATATACAATAAAAAACAAACTTAATTTTGCGGTTCGATCCCTAGACCCGACTACTGTACCAACCGCAAATAATAAGTTTGTCGTAGGTTACGTCACCCGCAGTGGAGTTCACCAAAGGGCGCTGCACACGGCTAAGATATTATAATATTTAATCTTAAGATACAATATCGCTCGCCATACAATTTAATGGACTATCACACACTACGAAGATAATTATGCACATTGAATATCTATTCAAAATTAATATTGGAGGATGATTGGTGATCGATACTGATGTCAAAAATGCAATTAGTGAATGTTTTGTCTTTCTGTCTGTATGTGCACGCATAGTTCAAAAACTATTATAGGGATTTTAACCAAACTTGGTACGGTTGTAGGTAATCAATACGCCTGGGCAGGTTGATCTTAGTATCAGTTGTTTTACACATGGTTAGTTGTACGGCGCTCTTTCCCGGGTTAGTAGTTCCAGAAATCTTTATGCATGTACATATCGGAAGGATCAACTTTGAAAGTAGTCTATCCGGAAGTATTATGCTAAAATTATTACGTTTAGATATCAACGCACAGCCCCAACCGCTGGTATTAGAGACATGAAACTTGAAGGGGTGTTCTTAGTGAAGAGTAGGTACCTAAGTCTTCCATAAAAAACGATTTTTGAAAATTCAACCCTTAAAGGGAAAACATAGGGGACGGAAGTTCGACATCCACGCGGGCGAAGCCGCGGGCAAAAGCTAGTACAACATAAAATTACAAGTTTTTAGGGTTCCGTAAAAGTTTTGTATCTTTTTTTGTGGATTATTCAATAATATAACTAGTTGATTCCTTAATAATTGTATTTTTAATTCTATAAAACCAGTGAACAAACCTTCTTATTTATTCATAAATTCCTTCAGAATCCGTTGGAATTTGGAAATAAAAATGATTTTATTTTAACATGAGAGAATCCTAGGATTCTCTCATAGGGGGTTCTCATGTGAATTATTTCACCATTAATTTGATTACGCAATGTAATAAAATCAATGGTCAATAAATGAAAAACTTACGAATTACGTTACTAACACATTAATATTATTTAATAAATATTATTTGTACGGAACTTTAATGAATATAATTTCTGACCCTCCGTATTAGGAGCCGTCTACCGGAGTAATAGGATCAGACCAAAATTGTACCTCCGTATTAGGGAAAATCGACCAGACTATTTAAATATTTCTTTAAAATAAGAAATATCATCAACAGAAACATAGTCTCAACAGCAATACAAAATATAAATTCCACTTTTAACGATAGAATTTTTTACCCGGCCGTGGAGTAATAACTGACCAATATTATTAAAATTGGTAACTATAAAGACACACCTACATTATTCTACACATATACAAATTTGATTGATTACTCGGTCACCTTTAGAACCGCAGGTCACAGGCAAATCTATACAATGTATCGACGTACAGCCTAGCAATAACATTGTTACTGGTCGAATTGTAAAGCTGAGAGCGGCATGCGGCATGTCGCCTGCAGTACAGTTGCGGTTAACCGATGCGGGTAGACGGAATTCAGAATTCTGACATCTGACCGTCCATAACTTCACAAAATGCGATTATAGATGTATGTATTCGAGGAACGTTATTCTATTGTTATTTCGATAACGAGTTTGAAGCGTGAATTAAAGTAGGTAGAAAGGGTTGGTTCGGTGAAGGACTGAATATTTTTGTAAGTTTTGAACCTAAACCAACTAACCTTATAGGTACATTTTGTGTAAACAGATCCCAATTTTGCCTATGATTTAGAATACCTACCTATTAAATTATAAATTATTCTTCTCACTAGTGAAAAGTTGGAACCCACGAGAAGGGTTCTATTTCAAAGCTATTCAAGTCCCAAGCTCTGCTTAGCTTGAGACTAGATGGCGTTGTGTGAAAGTTGTAGAAAAAAAAAAAAAACATTGAATATTTCATTGGAATATGGACTATTTGACTAAATTATAGTTTTAAGTCCCTCATCTAGATTACAAGAAAATATTCGACACGTATTTTTTTTTTTACAAATTGATGGAAAACTGCTTAGATTAAGTGCATTAAAGTTGAGGAGAGGAAGCTTGTAACGTCATTAACTAGTATAAATTGTAGATGGCTAGTGACGTCATGCGACATTTTGACTCTATGTATCGCTGTTATTTTTTGATTACGTGAACACAGAAAAAAATACTTGTCGAATATTTTCTTGTAATCTAGATGAGGTATGAACCAAAACTTTGTCAAATAGCCTTGAGGTATTCATTTGCAGAAAACACAGTCAGTGACATGATTCATCAAGAAATTCCGGTGAATTCCAAATATGTTCGTTATTTTGACCGCCTCATTGGTTTGGCCTTCCAGCAAAGTGTGTTCTGTCTGTTTTTTTTAGTAGTTTCTAGTAAATAAGTATGAGACACTTGATGTTTCTTAGTTTATTTTTATGTGAAAATTACAGACACTTAAAAAGGTAATGTATGTCAATCTTAAAACACTTCCAGTTACTTAAAGTAATTTATCAAATAAAATCAACACAAATGAGAGCACGTTGAATAATTTAAATTTAAATGCACCAGTTTTTTCACCTTTGTAATTTGACAAAATAAAAACATTCGCCTCATCATGTCACGACTTTGTGTACCCAATTTAACGACGAAATGACTTGAGGTCAACGACCTGTGTACCTGGTGAAGATCTAATATTTAGATTGTATCACTAGCATGACAAATAGATGTGAAAATGTTACGTCTAAGACATACACTCTTAATGACAAAAATAATGGCGAATAGATCCACTTTGACGAAATATTCGCCCGTGATGCGAATGCGTTTACAAATGTTTATATTCTCCCATACTCAAATACATAAACTACCAGGCCCAAAAGAAGTACCTGTATAGAATGTAGAATTGAAGATCATACTAAATATTCCCGTGAATGACACGCAGCGCTACAGCTAATCTCTCAGTTACTGCGCCTACCGTGCTCTCAATGTCTTTTATTTTAAACAATACATGACTATACAGATATTCTACAATACGAAGATAAGAGTTTGACATTCTGTTACATTATAAAACAGTATTCACAGCTTTAATTCAGCTCTAGTAAACCCCCTGAAATTCTTAACTTAGCGTTTTAGATGTGTCAAGATAATTATACTACATAAAGTAGGTACTAGTAGTACCTATACGTGTAGACACATAGGTTTAGCTTGCTTGTTTTTCTTGAACTGGTATTTACCTATGGTATTTATTTAGAATTTACTTAATACTTGCCGTTTTTAGTGTCTTGGATAGCTTGAACGTCATGCAAACTATTATACTACAGTCAATAAAAAAATATACTAAAGTTAGTTCAGTTTCGGTGTACGTGAAATGTAAATGTTCTTCAAGAAATAAATATCTATAAACCAAATAATAACATTAACTGAAGTTTCAATCATAATTATTTATTGTCTATTATTAGGAAATGCAAGATCGCTGACAGATCTCCCACCAACGACAGTTACCATAATGAAATCTGTGATTATTTGAGCTTAGCTTACGAATGCGCTTACAAAGTAACATTTAGATTCAGCACCTTAATAATTCGAGTTAAAGTTTAATTTTGTTCGCGATATTCGTAAATTAGCAATCCCACGGAGTGATAAATCCGACAGATAAGAACTACGGCTAACCGTACCAGTGACATTTCCAGTATTATGAAATTGCAGAAAATAGTGGAAACTTAACTAAGTTCCTGCCCGTAAATATTGTGACGTTAAAAATGTATGGCTTCGTGAACTGCAGGTGCTTAAATTATTCCGGAGATTATTAGACGGCAGAAAGACGCCCACACTTTCATAAGTAAACGGAAATTGTTTGTCTTAGTCCAAAATTACACTTCAATTTTGACATTTGACCTTTCCTTGGTATTAAGACGAATTTACGAATTTGATGGCATACAAACTCATTGTATTATTATGTAAATAAGCTTTGAAAAGTTTATTCCTATTACGAATTGATAGGAACTAGATGTATTTTATTGGTTTCCGTCTAAGAAACAAATTGCTTTTTATGGGCTTTCAGTTGAATAAACGCAATTCACGAATGGGCAGTAAAAAATATTGAATTATCTAAATTAGGAACAATTTGTTACCGCAACCATTACAACCAATCATAGCGCCCACTGAAGCACGTAATGTTGAACTATCCAGTACGACTTACCACCACATTATATCTAGACGTAATAGGTACCTGACTAATATACATATTGATAATAACTTTATTTGACCTTTCTAACTAAGCGTTTAGGTTAGAAACGTGGCCTATAAACTAGCTAACGACTTGTTGTAATGAGTCCTCTCGTACCTAACATAAAATTTAACTAGTGACATTTATATTAGAAACTATTATTATGGTAATTGTATTTGCGACATATAATGCAGCTGTTGTAATATATTGTATTTAATGTTTTTTTGCGCCCCCGTAAAGTTTTAATTAAACTTAAAAAGAATTTCGAAAATTCATAAAATTTTTCGTCATTTTGAGGTTATTTGTACATAACAAAATTCTTGAAATGGAAAAGTAGACAACAACTACCAATTTTGAGGATTTTCGTTCAGAAGAAGCAAGTTTAAGATCTTCTTCTTTATCATTAGGTGCTAACATGCCAAGAATACTTGCAATCACTTAATATGATGTAATGAACTGAAAAAAGAGGTGTGCACTTTCTTATTTTTACTATTGTACCTAATTACATATTCAAAAACATTTTTATACATTATCGTATGGAGTTTTTATTCATCCTGAATCATTAGCTGCAATAGTTACATTGCAGAATAGATATAACTTCAAATAATCGAATATGTCGGCCGGACGTCAGTGGCTGCGAGGCCGACGTACTGCCAACGTGACATCACGTGCAGGCTGCCCGCCGATCTCCTGCAGTTGGCAGATGGTAAAATTGTACTTAATATAATAATAACGTCTGTCCGATGCCTCATTTTAACTGAGCTATTTTAGTGGCAACTGAATCGAGATTTTTATTAATACCAACAACTTAAAAATGGCTCAAAAAAATTATCAATTTCGAAAACCTGTTATATAAATCATCTTTGTATCTACAAAATTTGTTTACAACGGCGAGAGACCTACAATGATTGATGACGCTAGGAGTACCTACTTAATGATAGCGAGTCTAAGAAAAATAAAAATCAAGATTGTGATGTAATCGTACAGTTAAAATTCATTCATAATAAGACGGTGGGTACACATTTCTATTTTGAAACATAGAAAAAAAGAGTAAAGTAATATTATTAAAAGCCATATTAATTATTCATGTAAATAAGATAAGATTAATGGAATGTTAGCAGTCAATAGATATACAACGAATGGTGCTCTCTACGTCCAACCTTTGCATGTTCGTATGACGTTATTGGCTCCCGAATGATTACGTTAATGGATACCACGTTTTAACGATCTTTTAGCTCTTGAATTGACTATAAAGGAGATAGGACTGAATTTATGACCATTAAGACGTTATATTTAATCTGCTACTCTATTAGTCCCATGCGAATTCTAATGTATTTTATATCACGATCCCGTTTTAAAGATCAAAGATTATCGCATTCATTAAAATGAATACTAAACTTATAACTTTTACCCTACTTCTTGGAAATTTATGTGCACTAAATCGGAATTCAGAATACTGAAACATGAAAATATTTAATTGGATTTAGCCTGCGCTACGAACGCAAACTCCACAATTGGATTTCAGTATGAGTACAAGGAAAAAGACGTATTTTAGATTACAAACATTGAATTCAAGGAATTTTAACAGACATACTTTATTCACGTAAGTGCATATACTTAATCATCATCTGCCTTGTCTGTCTAAAACTAGCATTTTTAGGCTGGGCTTCCAACTTCCAGTTTGTCAGACTTCAGCTTATGATAATCCATAGACAATATCTACGATTTATAGTTGAGATCAGCAGCCTCAAAGTCCTATTATAGGCAGGGATGGGTATGTAGGTTGTTGTCACACATCCACAATCACTACTAATGTGGCTTAATCCTCAATTGACCAGTGCAGCAAATTTTATTTAACCACAAGCCCCTACAGCAATAACGAAGAAAATGGAAACATATTTAGAAAATGGTGACTAGAGCAACGTACCGTTGGCCTAGATGATACTGTTGTTAATGCCTCGAAAGACAGTAGCTCGTAAAACTTCGTGATTTATATAAATTGGAATTTTAATAATCACAGCGTAAACAATATCCCATTTTTCATCATCAGCCAACTTTATGTGGCCGTTCTAAGCTCCAGTTAAATAAATAACCGCAAAATTCAATTCAACAAACCGTTATAAAATAAGCTGCAGGCAACAAAGTCAAATCGTTTTGCGCGGTTAACCACAACGCTTTCTGTCAGGTAAACCATGGATTTGAAAGTTTACGTTTAAACTTAAAGTTCTCGGTTTGTAACCGAAACCCTTCAATATTTCAAATAGCGCATCAATGTTTTTAACCAACTATTTGCATACCTGTTGAACTTCGGTTGAAAATTCGCGCCATATTGGTTCTCTGGGCGTGAAACAATTTTGTTTCACATAATTTCTTGTATGTTTGAAATGTGCCGTCGACACGTCAGTTGCTGCAATTTCATTGGATAAATATTATTGAAAATATTATCAGAATTGATATTTTTGTTATCAAAAATTTGATTTGTTATAGAAACCTAAATTTATTTATCTGGTGTTAAATTAAATCTGGTAATAAATTCTTTTTTTATTTGAATTGGACAAATATTTATGTGGCCCATGGATTCTGGGTAGTTATTTGTGTATACGAGTTCAAATATTTGTAAACGTACAAAAATACAAGAGAAATTCCTAGGTGTGTACAACGTTTTTAAAGAAAACACGATATAAAGTTGTTTTCACAAATCGAGTGGTGCCTACATCTATTTCAAAATCAATTAGACAATGTGTTTTTTGTACCTACGCCTGTATAATTAAAATTTTGCATTTAGGCGCTCTTTTTCTTGTTTTGTTTTCATTCAATCACCTCTGTAGGTTTTATCTGACACGGTCTGTCGCCCTCTGACAAAAAACTTACTTTAAAATTATTGCCCGCTATATGTTGCTGAGCTGTCTTGCAACGTCCCCCGGCTATCCCTAATACCCGACGAAACCAATTTGAATTCAATTTAGCTTTTTTTCGAGCAAGCTTTTGTTGCCTCCGCGTTGTGTTTACCTTATTCGATTTCTGTAATTTCATTCATAACAAACTGGATTTGGGGTTCGAAAAGCCCATCGGGGTTGACAGGGGCGTTTGAAATAATATTCTCTTTGATAAGAACCGGTTTGCAGCGGGACAAGTGGTAGGGTCTGTGCTATCGGGCCATAGATTCGAATGGGAATTGTCAATGTGAAGTGACAAAAACTAATTATGTCCCACAATGAGCCAGCTAGGGGTAAGGGATCCGACGGATAGATGCGATATCGATTTCAACAATTGATTGGGTTTCATTGATGACGTGTGAATAAAACGAGAGCTGATGCGGTCAGCTTTTATTGATTCATAAATTAAAATTTGAGAGTAAAACTGAAAGGGAATTAAAATTCAATCATTAATGGCACCAATGTAGCACTAAATAAGGGCACAGTATTCATTAGGAATAATAATTATATAATTGGAGTAGACTTGTAGTTAATACAAGTCCGAAATCGTCAATTCCTCTTGAGCAAACATCACCATGTTTGCATAAGAGGAATTGACGATTTCGGACTGAACCAATTTTCAAATATGTGTTCAAAAAGTACGATCATCGACTGCTATTTCTACTTATAATAACTCAGCCTGTTACTGTCCCACTGCAGGGGAAAGGCCTCCTCAAGCAGAGGAAGCACGAGCATTGAGGTGATCAATGCTCGTGCTTCAATCGTAAACTTCGTAACAGGCTGAGTTATTATAAGTAGAAATAGCAGTCGATGATCGTACTTTTTGAACACATATTTGAAAATTGGTTCTCTGTTAACAAACGATAAAGAGAAACGTTGTAAGGAAACTTTCATCACTTGAATTTAAGTATGCTGGTGCAATAACATAAAAACGTCTCCAATGCCCTTAAAACAGCTGTTCAGTGGAATACAGCTGAATCTCTAACTTAAACTTTAGTAATATGTTATGTTTTATTGTACTTCTATACAAAATAGTTCCCTGAAGCTACATTATTAAATAAAGCAGTAAACATGCCGCATACGGTCCAACTGAGCCAAAGTTCAACAAGGCAAACATTTCTAGAATTTGAATTATTCCATTTCAACCAATATGTAACGGCAGTAAGTATGTATATCTACAGCAATAAATATACTTTTTACATCTATGTAAATATTTAGTAAATTCGAATTGAATTATAATAGGGAAAGTGACTAGTTTGACACTATCGGCCATCTAACGCAGCAGGAACAAACACTTAACAAGAAAAATCACTATAAAGCGGAGTCGAAATTGTGAAATTCCAATGAGAAAGTTCATAATTCTCGTTATAACTATACGAATTGCTTTTGATAGAACGTTATAATATAATCATTGGCGGTCAAACATCAGCATTTGCATTTTATAACACCATCAAATATTTATAAATAATATAAATCTTGTAGGTATGTGTGGACCGTTACAATATTTTTGTCAATTTGTTCGTAGTGAGGTTTCCCGCTGGGAGTTCGAGACAAGACAAACAATAACACGGCGCCCTACGGATACTTATTGTTTCGCTAGAGTAGGTACTGATTATATCTCATCTTGGCGCTAATAGACCATTGACAGGCGGCTCTTCAGCATTAATTGGAAATAACAATGTATTGTATTTAGTTTATTTGGGTTTATGTGCTGGTGACAGGTTTAGATTTGATTATAAGAGTTGACGGTTAATATTTTGAAGCTTTTTGTGACAATAAAATTGTTTGAAAAGTTGTTAATTTTTTCTTTGTTCTTATTCCAACATTGTTTTTTAGTTAATATAAAACCCGAAAAGGAGTGATTGTCAGCTTAAGCTTACCAACTAAATAATGTCACTGTGAGATGAACTTTGAAAACGCGACAACATAAATTAATTACTGTTCATAGCTGATTTACACAACAATTCCTTTTTGAGTTTGGTTTAAATGCTCAAAACTGGGATGAATACCTACAGACTAGTACAATAGGCGATTGATTGCAAATAATCTATCGACAAAAAAATCTCTTCAATGTTACAATAGCTTCAAAACGTTTGTTCAGTAATTGTTCAATTTCCAATTCTAAGTCAGTAGACCGCAAAATAAATTGAAGTCAAAATAACGATAAAGAGAAAATCATTTGCAGACTCAGTCATACATATAGTGATATATATAGTGAATTATGAACAATAAATACAGTACAATACAAGAATAAGATCGAAACAAAAAAAAATCGTATGGGTAGGTAGAGCAGAACCATTTATTTCTGCTCGCGGCATCTCTTCTCTGTACATGTATTTCGCAAATTGGTTTTTTAATTATGTCTCTTTTATACCGTCTAATTTAGGGTTAATCCGGTTCTTTGTACCCCGGTGCCTCGAGCACCATATTGCCCTTCTATTGTGCTCTTTATTAAAGGAACCCCATGATAATTTTCGTTTCCCATCTTACGTAAAACGAAGGGTTACACAAGATGCTATTCAGCATCGGAATCTCAATTTAGTTACTAAACAAGGTGTCTAATATACAGGATATTACAGAGGGGTGGCTTGAAGGGCTCAGTCTGTTAGCTTGGTAAAGTCGTGTTCTTATTGCCCGTAAACTACTTAAAAGCACTATTGAAATCTTTACACCCAATGTGTTTTATTAGTTGCAGCGACTAGATAATCTCTATACTGCTTTGTATCAGTATGTTTGAATATATGCCTTGATGTTCTAAGTTTAATCAATTTGAGGCACGTTTATATTATTTCCACAGGTTATAAACGATACTCAATATCACGACACTAAAAAAATGTGTTGCATTTTAATAGACTAAAATAAAGTTGTGTTTAGCCAACTAATACTTAATAATTTCAAATAAATGGTGCGTCTCTTCATTTTGTGTGGCAAAGGATAAGGAATGTATTTATATATAAAAATGGACTGTAAGACAAGATCGCACAAGATGTACAAGTCTCAAATAGATGTAGGTTACCACACTAAACCATCTTATGAAATATCTACCCTGGAATTTAATCCAACTGAGCTTAGAATTACAATAGTTCTCAGTGCCTCTCCTCGCCAATTTCCGCGAGACAGTACATTTCAAGCAAATGTAAATTCCCCCGTAGTCCCAAGCATTTATCCGTAGATAATCTACGGGTGAACGCTTACTAAGAGACAGAACCGGTCCGTAATGTACCTGAGTAATATAAATAAACGATTACGCTTCACAGCTATTAAAAGCAAACATTATAAATCAAATGGGGAATAATTGTGCTTTGTTTCGCCCGGGGTCAGTGTAATCAGCCGTTTGCTCTTTATTTTGTATCCGAACCTCCAACTTATTACACATTCATTTTTATATGTAGGTAGGTATACTCACGCCATAAATTACTTTATGTAGACATTTGCCTCTGTTAAATAACCAAATTGTGTAGTAAATTAATGATTAATAATTATAGACTTTAAAATTGATAGCTTTTTTCTTTGATGTTTTAATGAAGTTTGGAAACCGCATTTTCTAGTTTAAATAGCCACTGGGTGCTAATTTCGTTATATTTATTGCTTTGAAATAGTACCTAATATTTTATGATTAAAAGCTTTGCATAGAATAATTCATTTGTGGAGGCATTTTTGACTAGGATCTTTCTCAGTATCATTAATGTTCATTTTTAAACAGCGTTGTTTTTATAATTTAATATCAGCGATACTCCTTAGATACTTTGCAAAAGCATCCCGTTCGAGTCCATTAATGCATCCATATATACTTACTTACATTGATGAAGTCTTAATTCCCGAAAGTGGCAATTTCACAAATTCTAGAGATATATATGATCAAAGATTCTAGAGATTTATTATCAGCCAAGTCTCAAGTTTTTAGATGATATACAACAATACTTTAACTCAGAAGAAGTTGTTAGTTTTTATTTTGACAGTACATGTTTAAAGCACAACATGTAACTGGTCATTTCAACTTACTAAGTGTTAAGTCAGACGACACCAGAATGGGCTATTTGACAAAAAAATATTTTTTAGTCCCTCATCTAGTTAACAAGAAAATATTCGGCACGTACTTTTTTCTTTTTCAAATTGATGGAAAACTGCTTAGATTAAGCGCATTAAAGTTGGGGAGTGGGGGCTTGTAACGTCATTACCTAGCATAAACTGTACTGGCTAGTGACGTCATGCGAAATTTTAACTCTATGTATCACCGCTATTTTTTGATTACCTACATGAAAAAAGAAAAAATACGTGTCAAATATTTTCTTGTAATCTAGATGAGGGACTAAAAAACTAAAATAAATTTTGTCAAATGGCCCATTAGTTTATCTATGAACTACACAGCACAAACGTTATTTTTTTCTTCGCACGGCTAATATATCTGAAGCACTCTTAACTAGGCACTAACTAAAGTCGATGGTAAGTGTAGTACAAGCCACAATTTTCGCAAAACCATTATTCATAGTACCCTTCACCATCAAAAGATAATTAACGTGAACAATGCACCACTAACAAGACAACTTTCTAATAGATCCGAAGGTGTTATAGTTTCACAGGAATAGTTAATTAATTCCCAAGTAATTCATAGCGTTGATCGACGTTATCCATTGCGCTATCTACTATCGTATCTCGATCCGATATTGAGATTACTAAGTCAATATAACATGTATAACAGGCGTATAACCTGAAATGTCCCTGTGATTTGTATCGGTTTTGATGGCTTAAGTTATAGAGTACAAGAAAAAAATTGAGAATGAGGATTTATAAAGAACTAACTGCCCCGGCGAACTTCGTTGTTATACCGCGGATCCGTTATCAGCTGGAACCTCGAGTTTTTTACATTTGATGTTAAGATTTCACTACTTGAAATAATGCAGACGATGTATGTGTTATCTACAGCAGCCACCACCGGTTCCTTGACCCAGGATAGAATGGTGCTAAGAAGCTGTTGATATATATTTTTTTTTCATTTTGCTCCAGTATAGTGTAATTGCTGTAGGGCGTTCTGATGCGACGGTAAATAGATAAATAAATAAATAACTTAAATAAATTCGTGCTGCCTCAGAAATAATTAATGTTACCAATGCTATGTGTTTTTTGTGTGTACCTTCATAGTTTTAGCTTTAGACTTGTCAAAAGTCAAATAATCTCCTGATAATGGACTGGGAAGACATTTGTCACCGCCTTTCATGTCTTCAAAGATGGCACGGCATTTTGAAAATATTTAAGAATTTTAATTTTTAAAATATATTTGTTGAGACAATAGATAGCCTTAGTCCGTCTCCAGGATATTATTTATCTCCATGCCAAATTTCATTACGATCCGTTCAGCCGTTTAGTCGGCAGACTGCATACAAACAGACATTCAAACAGAGTTACATTCTTATTTATAATATTAATGTGAATTTGTTTAACTTTATCAAAGGACTTTTTTAAGAGGTTCTAGCTGACAATTATATTATTTGTGTAGATGATAGAAAACTGACTATATCAGTAAATTATTTGAATTTTTTCAATGATATGACTGCATTATACAGATGCAATAACATCTTAAGTTCTTGGGAGCATACTAATAGCTATTTAAATTTTCAAAGCATTGCATGTTGCCTTTATTGTGTGTCTTTTTATAGATACGCTGCATTAAATGTGTCAATATCATACTAAACCTGCTCTTTGCTATACTCGAATATTTTTTTCTAGATTGGTACCTCCCCTTTTTAATGTCCCTCCTCCTATCTCATATAACTTTATTAAGCTGACACCAGCATCCTCTTCAATATTTCTTTAACAAAATTGTAATTGATTCTTAATTACTTAACCGCGAGACGAATCAACCATCAACTTTCAAGTTATCGCCACATAATTGCCACTTTTAGATTCACAGTAGCACTACGTTAAGCCAAGGCTATCTAAATGTCACCTTATTTAACTTTAACACCAGGTTAATTGACCATAAATTAAGTGCTGACTTAAAGGTTCGCCAACTCGCTTGTTCCTCCTTCCCTTACATTTAGCTACCTTTAATTTAACACAACACTTCGTGCTCTAATTACGTCCATGTTCGTTTTTGTTTTGTTTTGAAACCATTATTCTTTTTTCGAAATTCTTTTCATTGTTCCCTTGTTTCCTTTTTTCTTTTTGACCAGTACATAATATGACGCGTCGCTTTTTTTGTTGATCACTATTCAGAACCTTTTTTTAGTTTTTTTTGAGACGTTAATTTCAGTTTTATGGATTGTTTGTTGCGAATGTTTCGTGTCACATAAATAATTCAAATTAATGTGTGGTGTTATTCGTATGAGATTGAAAACATTAATCACATCACTTGGCATAAAAAATAAGTCAGTGCGTTCTGCATCACCATTTTGAAACGACTTCTTGGAACTGTTTCATTATAATAATAACTTTTTAAGTGTTTCGAATAAAATCAAAAAGGTTATTCGTATTAGAGGTTTTATGCTTCGTTAATTCAATTTTGTATTTTTAACGATTCCCAAAAAGGCGGTTTTTATAATCTAGGTACAATTTATTAATAAGTATAATTAAACATACCTATAACTTGACATTTATTATTCTTTATGAACTTTAATATAACATCACGTCTGTAATCCCCGAAGGGTTAGGCAGAGGTGTATCTAGTAGTACACCCACATTTCGCCAGTTATGTTGAGTTATTTTAAGACGCCAAGCCTTGAGCATAGGCGTAGGATAGCTAACCTTTCGGTTTTTATAGGATACATTTTGGGGAGTGTGCACGGGAATTACATGACTTGATTCCGCCATCACCTTTCTACCATCGGACAACCCGGCGTACGGCGAGTGTCCACCCTTACATCGTTGGCACTCCCACGATTCGGACAAAGCGTTTCGCTTCGTCGTTTATACCGCGTACATCGAAGGACTGGAACAACTTGCCTGCTGCGGTCTTCCCGTCCGATTATAATGTAGGTGTCTTCAAGGCTAGAGTGAATAGGCTCTTAATAAACTAGTGCGCTTCACCATCACTGATTGCATCACTGCTTACCATCAGGTGGGATTGCAGTCAAGCACTGGTTTATAATATTAAAAAAAAAAGATAGGTTGCTTGTTAATCAGGTTGACCTATTAGCCCGACTGTCCGGCTTTTATATGTTTACTTCGGCCTAAAATGCACTATTTTCAAACACTCTACAATAGCTATATTAAGCTTGAATCTAACAGAAAGCACATCTACACGAGCAAGTTAATACGAGCTCCCGCACACTAAGTAATGCTTCTTCCCTGTTATCTACTAAAGCCACCTGTTTCTAAGCATTGACTTTGTTTGTGTCGCGACTCGCTACCCGTCCCATTCTAATTAGCTTCTGTAACGACCACAGACAGTCCATTAATTATAACACAAAACGCGGTTTGATTCGTACAAATGATGTTGGAAAAAAAAGTACAAAAGTTTAACCTTACAACTGGAAATTGGGAACTTTGAACATCTGCCCATAGACTTACAAGTACGGTTCTAAACCTTTTGGTGCGGTGTCTAACATTTTACAATCACAACTAAAATATTTTCAGTTCTTTGTTAATTTTTTTTGAGTTAATACATCTGGCCATATTTTATATCGTTTCTAATAAAATTAATCTTGTTAAATGACACATCCACTAACTTTTTTAACATGACCACACAGTAAAAATCATTTGTTTAGCATAAGTTCTTAGAAATCCTTTCTCGCGAACATTTTTATGTCAACCTTTAAAGTTGTTTGCTCTTAAAATAGCGTTGTTATTCACCAGTTTTATTAACAATGCAATAAAACACTTAACTGCTACCTGGAAGACGAGACAATAAAATCAAAAAGGTATCATATCGTAATTAAAACTGACACGTGAATAAAAAACACTTTATTAGGCGGCTTCAGTACGAATATGGCGGGTCATGGTGAGTCAAGAATAAACTTTGTAACGGTTAGTATGAAACAAAATTAAGTTAATCGCTTTTATCGTCATTGAGAAGAAGAAAGTCATCTGCCTTATTAATTGCTTTTGAGGAAGCGTTTATTATATTTGTCTTAAGTTTAACGTAGTTCCTCTTATAAAACTAAGTAACTTGAGACGGCGTATGATAGTTCACCGAAAATACCATGTTTTAGTGGTTTGGTAAGGGGCTCTTGCGCTACTTAACGTGTAAGACGATCATGGGCTGCGGATTCGTCACTGCCTTGATTGATTACTTGGAATGAAATTCCAAATAGACTGACAATGGTAATTTAAAGTATATTTTTTGAACTCAGCATGCTACTTGTACTGCTTTTATCTATAGTGTTTTACAGCTGTGTCAGCCCTAATCTGAATAGCTCTATCGATTGCGTGCTGTTTTCCATTCCCAATATTTTCGTTTTTAACTAAATTAATTCCCACCTCCAAAAACAGGAGGCGTAGGTACCGATTTATTCGTGCATTTCCACAATTTATTGTAACACCAGTTACGCCACTGTTTCCTAAAAAAATATCACCGTATATAAAATTGTGACAGCCGGTGATTTACGCCCGAAACAAAATCTCCCATGAGTTATGTCCTTTTAAACGCGACACTTGCTAACAATGCAGCTTTCTCTTTGTCTTTCTACGTAGGCGTCTAGATTGTTTAGTGCCTTATGCTGGTATGATGTATGGAAACCCGACTTTTGATGTCACATCGTTATATTAAAAACGCAGAATGACTTTTATATTAGCGCATTAAATAAATTCTGTGCGTGCAAGGCACAATGTAAAATTTTTTTTATACGGTTTGTCGGTCATTAATTGTCTTCTTCTTCTTAGGTTGGTAACCCACTGCTAAACGTATGTTTAATTCTCTCATGTCATTGTTCTTTACTTAATGTTCTTTTTAGTTTTTTCTTCCCAGTGACGTTAGGAATTCAAGTTATTCAATGTTATAGGAGATTCTTGAATATTGCAAACAGAAAATTGCTAGAACAAAGTGTTGGTGAAATAACATAAATATATTGAAGAGAAGACTTGAGCGTCCTCAAAGATACAGGATAACAAAGTGACTTGGTAAGGTCACTACTACTGGATAAAATCATAATTGCTAATTTTACTTATTTATAACTTAGGAAACGTTTACGTCATTCAACGTCAAGGTGTCCTTTTTTGTGACAAAGCAAGAAGTTTAAAAATGCTACATGACACAGAGAATAAAAAAGAATAATTTAAACGAACTGTCACATCAGTTACCTTGGACGCGACATTTGCACTCGTAATTATTTTATTTTCTGAGCGCAGACACAATCGCGTCTACGATCAACGACATATCGCGCTTGACGTTCGAAATTCAAAACAATAATAAGTTGGAGTTCCTTTATTTTTTACTGATAAATTATTCATATCATAATCCGAGTGATGGGAGCGATCGCGGGTCCACGTTCCGTCGACTCATCCGACAGGTCTAATTTAATGCGTGCATTTATTATTGGTAATGGAATTAACCGAGCCCGATTATCATATGATTTGATGGACGCACTATCTCCCGATCGCTGGTTCGTGCCGCCCACTGCACTTAAAAAAACTTACCGGGGCCCACAGACGACGTGGTCATTACGGCTAATTATTGTTATCTTTATGGTAGCAATCGGTCTGCCGTGTTCGTTTAGTGCCCGTCTTTCGATAAAACGCTACTTTACAACGCGAATTCGTTGTCATTTTGTGTCCCCAAAAAGGTTGAGAGGTTTTTTCGGGCTAACTATCATTGGAGCCGAATTTAGTTTTTGTTTTATAATGACAGAGCGGCGCGGAGTGCTCGGTTAGATTGTACGTTGGCTTCATTATTTGCGATGATACGGATATTCCATACTTTTTACATTAAAATAATCTAGTAGTATTTTTTTTTAATTATAATCGAATTACATGTTTTAACTCACCTTTTCTTTGTGTGTGCCCGGAAGTTTAATAATTTGTGTTCTCATACATGGTTGGCTTTGGCATGGAAACCAACAGTGTTCGTTTGAAACATTCAAATGTTTGAGCATTCCAGTCACCTAAAGTAATCCGTTCCAGCAAATCCATTGTTCATATTAGTGAGCGGAGCGTATTTAGTCACGTAGCTGTGCTCTAAAACGTTTACATTATGTACGCGGATGGCGGAAAATGCGCATAATATCAGTTCCACCTGCTTCAGGAAGATTATCCTTTCTTTGATTTTTTGTTCTCTATACACGTGAGGAAACAATTGCAAACATCAAGGGCTCCGCGGCTAAGAGGACAGACGCATTCAATTATTAATCGTTATTCTCCCTTGAGGAAAAAACATTGCCCTACTTAAATTTTAATAACAGTTTTTCTTTAGACCGTCGTCGAGTTGGTTGCTTTTCCTGCCATGTGAAATGGCAGCAGAAATCTTAGTTAATCTTCGTCTTTTTAGAGCACATTTTTTACATGAAAAAAAAAACTAATGCCGAACCAGAGCAGGTACAGTCGTCTTTAGGCGAATGTAAATAAACGGAACAATGCTCAATTTGGCTGGCGTAGCTAAGCCGAGCACCTGCGCTAGACGTGACCGCTCGTTGCAACGTACGGAGGGAGCAGGTTGAAGGAAATTAAAAAAGTAAATCTGTTTAAAGAAGTTATCCTTTATTATCTTGAAACTGCTTTTGAAGTCACGTACAGAAAGTACGTTAAAACCATGGTCCTAGATGAGCTACTGCGGCGACGCGATGCCATCACACTGCGTTATCGTGGCAATGTCCTCGTGTCAATTAGACAAAAGTCAGTTTCCTTTTTTTTTGTATTAGGTTTTTATTGTTTAATTTTTAGCTCTGACAACAAAGGTAATAGACCTCTAATTAGCGCACTTCTACATATTCGAAGATAACTTTAAAATACTTAAGCAAAGTAATTTAGTTTATAATATGCAACCACAGTAACGAAGAGTCTACCGAATGAAAAAAGAAATGAAGTTAATCACGGAAAATTTAATTTAATGAATTATACCTAAATGAATGCTAAACCTTAAAAGCAATATTGCACAATGTCATCTATTTTTTATAATTGTCTTACTGTGAACAAAGGACGTTGAAAGAAAGCATCCTGATTACCTGGATGTAATAGCAGTTGAAGGTCATCATAAGGTTATTATCAACTATAAAGTACATCCTTCAAGATATGCAGAAGTTTACAAAAAAACTACTAGTGACAAAATAAGTGTTGTTCAATACAACGAAGCTCTCTCACTCATTTATAGTCCATAAAACCACGACTGAACACTGAGGACTATTTGCTGAAATCACAAATTGACAGATGTATTGTTATGAAGTTGCTTGTGCGACAACTATTATTATGTACGTTTATTATGGGACATGCGATGCTTGATTGCAAAAATAAATTTGGTACTAATTGTATCTCAGCAAACAAAATAATTAAAGTCCCGAATAATGGTTTCGAAGATTTCATTAATCATATTGCATTTAACAGTAACTAAGTTTCATTGTTATTATTCAGTAACCCAATAAAATATGTAAAAATTAAACTTAGCTTTGCATCATCCACTACACACTAATTCAATAACCTATTATGCTAATTATTAAAAACAACATAATTTATCTTGAACCAATCACTTATTTCGAATCAGCATTCACTAAAAACGATAGGTCAAAAAATAGACCATTACAGTCCTAAACATTTGGTAGTTGGACGCAAGTGTGAAGTGATTAATCGATGTCAGCGCTCACACATGCGACGGGGTGTTATTTCGGAAAGAATGTGAGGAACGTGCTTCCTCGCTGACCCCCCAATGACCCCCATTCGACCCCCCTGCGTGAAACAAATACGCGATGCGACCATGCTGGCCATTCGTTACTGCGATCTCCCATTTGAATGGTGTAGTGTCTCAATTCCGTTTTGTTTTTGGTTCGAGAGTTTTGGACGGCCTGTTGTGAGCTTTTTGGTTGAAGTGGCCTACTTCTGAATGATGAAATGGGGATGTTTACTGAGAAATATTCTAAACGTAGGTGTTATTTTGAAAAGCAGTGTATAACTCTTTTACATCTAGCGTAGGCAACGGCACTAAGTCACTATGGCACTATATTTTTGATATCAGAATTCCTATAATAATTAAGATGTGAAACACTGGTCTGCAATATAAATTCACTCACCGTAGAAACCTTTTTTCAACAAAGTTTGTTAACTAGAGTCAAGGTTGTAACCCGATTCTTTCGCGTTAATCTTCTTGATTCAACAATTAACATTGAAATCTAGATGGACTTATCAATTACAGGATCTACACTATAACTTCACACTACCATATCTGTGAATATAGCATTTCAGAGTCGCTTCTTAAATAAACCACGTTCACCATACACAATCTCATCTTTCACAACTCAACGAGCGTTATTATATTTTCCAAAAAAGGGGAATTTCGTATGAGAATATTTATAATTTTAGTCCGAAGGATCCATTGTGCATGGTTCGAGGAAACAGGAAACCATTACGGCACCATGTGCTCGGTGTCATACCAGTTTCGGTGATACCTTGCGTCATTTAAATGTCTTTTGTGTGACATTTTTTTTAATATTCGCGGAATAAAGTTGGGAGATGGGATCCTCTGTGATTTGTGAAGGTTTGGTGTTATTTATGGCTATGATGAGAAGTTGAGGGTTAAAAGCATATGGCGCACGTGCTACGCATGATTAATGCAGAAAGGAAGTAATTTAAATGATTATATAAAAGAGGCGAGACACAAGCATGGGTCACAAAAATTTCCATTCATTGATTTTTTTCACATGCACTGAATTTTTTGAATGCACAGTTAAAATTAACTAAAAGATGTAGGTACTGCGAATTGGTTCGCCATAATGCGATAGAATCTGCTAATACTAAACATTTTGTTCTAGGCAACTTTACAGCTTTTAAATTTTTTATTGCGTATTTTATGTTTTTTAGCTCACGTGCTCTCCTTCGAAGTCTAATGAATTTGTCCCAGACGATTTTAAAATAAGCCCTGTCATCGTGTCACATGTTTTATATAAATCGTGCTCTTAACGACGTCGGCACATAATAAAATTTATTTTTTAACGGCTTTATAGGCTTAGATTTGTAACATTTTTAACACCTCTACATATTTAGGGCTCATTTCAATACATGCGTGTGATAATATCGTGAACTAGGTTTTATGGAGTGGGTATAGTGTTATAATTAGTATAAGTAAAATAATTATGGTGCTTGCTGTAACTTGAGAGTAGGTTTAATGGGTAGCTATAATAAATTGTTAGGTTCCGCGCAGACAAGATATAACTTAGATTAGAAATTATATGCATCGGTAGAGTAGTATTGAATACCGTGTAGGTACTCTGAAACTTTTTATACCTTAAATTTTTCATAATATATATTTACTTAATCATATTTTTTATACACTGTTTAACAAGAAATCCTTGTCCTACTTAAATAAGCAATATTAAAACATTACACCGAAAGTATAATGAAAACAATTAGTTCCCACCAACGAGTCTCAAGTAATACAATGGTGATATCAACGCGTACATCCGGACACGAAATAGTTAAATATAACGAGTCATTACTACAACCCCTTCGTACACACCTTTTGCGTCACATTGTAAAGGTGGCAATAGACTTTCCTAATAGCAGTTTAACGAAAACAGCAGTGTTCTGTTGAGCTGCCGAGATTGCCGAATCTAGCTAGTAAAAATGGATGACTCGACGATTACAAAGTTTGCCGAGCAAAGCGACGACAATCTCTATAAAAAGAAAACTCTATGTCCGGGAAAGGCGAACGGTTATGTCGGACTATTACTGTCTAAAACCCTACGTTACTCGTCCAAAATATAATATGCCAGGGGTACGGGACTCGCTCACGCTTTCTTTGCTTCTTGGCAGAACTTAAGTCATACCTAAGAGACAATATCCGTGTTTTAAGAACGTTCAAATTATAATCTCTGTATTAATCTTCTATAATACCAAATTTGGAGAGTAAACGCATAAAATGACCCAGATAATGCGTGTTAAAATGATTTTTTTTAAAGTAAAACATACAAAGTAAAACATAAGTTCAAAGTAAAATAACATTTTAAGTACTTCAAGCTGTTATTAATCAACATTTGTTCTGGATTGTATTAAATAACACCACAAGCATAACTTTTGGATTGTGTTATTTGTGTATCAGTTTCATGCATGCACTGCGTTGATTGACATTTGATTAAATATTTTATCTGCTGGCGTAAAAATATTTACTTGAAGCTTTATTTGAAACGAACAAACATTGTTATAAGTTTACCACAGAATAGTTCTACTACTATGAGCATGGATGGATGGATGTTTATTACTCTTTCACGTAAAAACTACTGAATGGATTTTAATAAAATTTGGTATGCGGTTAGCTGACACCCTGGATTAATACATAAGCGACTTTTTTATCTCTGTATTCCTACGGGAACGGGACCTACGCGGGTGAAACCGCGGGACGTCTGCTAGTTAACCATAAAAAAACATTTCGGGGCCTCGAAAAGCACGTGATGCCACTAACTAGTTGCAACTGGCATCTGTAGATCTTTAGGGTAATCAACCCCAAAATTCTGTCATCCAGAGTTTCGTGTTAAGTACCTACTCAGTTATTTGGGTTGTGGAGGGCAGATTAGCAGTCACTCCATGCAAAATGGCTAGTAAAATGATTAAAATAATTGACTCATAAAAGATGAATTTCTGCATTTCTTTCAGAGTCCTAAATAATTTAAGCAAGGAACTTCAAATATCCGGCAGTTGGTATTTAAAATTTTGTGATAATCGTATAAAGAGTTCACACTTGATTACTCCAAAATTTCATAGTAGCATTACAAATGCCCCACATTAATTGACTCGTATAGTAATTTAGGACGCAGCGGGAAGACAAAAAAAAAACAAAAACCAACCGAAGGCTTACCGTGATCGCTGCGTAAAAGAAACAAGGGTAAAAGCGTCCTAAGATTGGTCCGATCGTAGTGTTGTGCCGGGTTTCCGTGACCAATCGTGACGGATAGGGCTAATTTATCAAAGCGTACTTCAATTTTATAATAACTTGCAGGTTGCATGTGTGACTGAATATTCTATTACTACGGCTGCTCGATTAATCTTCGGCGGTACGTTATTAGTGTCTAACCTCGATTAATGACTGTTTGTTAAGTGATCGAGTGGAGTTTTTTCAAAGTTTTCCATTTCGGTTTTACCTGGAATGTAGGTATTTCTTTTTAATGTTGTTATGAAAATGGCTTTATTAAAGTCTCGTTAGTCTAGTGGTTGCAAATGTTACTGCTCAGCATGAGGTCTTGGTTTGATATCGGAGTCGGACAAAGTGTTGTTGGATTTTTCAATCCGGAATTTCTCAGTATGTATCCGTAGTAAGGATGTGTGCCTGGTTGATACTTATATGCTAATGGAACTTAGACAGAGCTGGCTAAATGTAAGTGTACTAAGTATAGATACACCTGTGTTTTATTCTTCGGGGAGTACCTACAGGTGTATAAAAAAATCTTCTATATTTTATTAAAACTTCAGACCGTAAACAATAATAAAAATAAGCGCAACACACTTTGTTGCGTTTTTTTTTCATCTGAAGTTAGTCACGTAATCTTTTTATTAAACTTTTAAGCAAAGCCCTACGAGTCGACGACACTCAATCCCGCTTTTGAAGATGGAATCCATTAAAAAAATAAAAACTAAAAAAAGATCATCGTCCTACCGAATTGAACTTTCTCGTTTTATTGCACTAATATATAATTATGTATACTGATGTCATAATCCGTCGTAATGGTAGCGACGACTATTCAACTTGGCCGGTACTACAAGTTCTTACTGCATCGACGGAGCAAGTTACATTGCCATAGAGTAACATACAACTGTTGAAAGGAGTCGAGGCACTGGGATTGTTTAACAGGGACTTGCAAGAGATTTTTTACGCTGTGGTTGTAAGTGGCTCAAGTTGTACTGCACCGTATGGATGCTGCATTGAGATTGTGGGTAATGGAATTAACTCGGACCGATTATCATATAATTTGATGGACGTGCTATCTCCGGCAAGCTGCAATTGAAGAAAAAACCCCGCGGCTACGTCTGGAGCGGCCATTAGATCTAATTACTGTTATCCTCTGGTACGCAATTCTCATTTGTTTTCATTTTACTTCAACGATAAGTTTGGTAGGTAGCTAAAGCAATAATAACTCAATTAAAGAAATTACGTAACTTAGGTTTTCTTAGGTAATTGGTTATGTAAAGTATAGGGCAGGTCGGTAAGACTGTTACATGTTTTATTGAAATACCACTTATTTTAGTCTAGGTGTGTTTTTCTGGCAACAAAAATGTTTATTGTTTGTAGAAAATGGAAAATTAATTTATTTTTACACCATTAGGAGGAGTACTTTGACGCCTGAGTGTTCCGATTTTTTACTATTTTATTTGTAGTTAGTTTAAGTGTACATATTTAATATATTTAAATTATTTTTATTGTGTTTTCTGTATTTTACTTTACTATTATATCAATAAATAAATAAAATTAGGAGGCAATTGTAGGTAGATTTACGTACCAAAATTGACAAAAAATAAACCTTGTATTACAATTTCTTCTGTGTAGCCGTCTATTTGACTGTCTGTCTGTCGGACTTGTGATTCGGAAGAATTATACGCATAAACAATGTTTGTTCACTTGTATAACTAATAACAATATAATGATGCTTGTTACGAAAGTGAATGTTTATTGAAAAGATGTCATTATCTTTTTAAGTCTGCAATGCAAAAATCAATATATTTTAAAATATATACCCTGAAATCCTCTTCCTAACAAACAAACAAAGTTATGTAACGTGATCTCATGAAACGCAATATGTTTGAAAGTGGAAGTATTATTTCCCTAAGCAAAATAAAATAGGTACCCTCGGTGTAGAAGGCCAAATCGTTCTTTGCCGACTTTTTTTCTACCTAAATTTATGAACGAATCATATTAGACAGTTACTTAGAAAAAAAAATCCTCAATCAAGCCTTTTTAATCAATAACACATTAACTTTTGCACAAAAAAAATAAATTGACACGACTAAATCAGTCTACAGTCAATAAAAATATTTTGAACAAAATCAATGTCAAGGCAAGTCAATGAAAACCTGTCGTCAGCTTCTAGTTATTTAAAGTCCAACTTAATTACAAAACGAAGTAAACAGAATGAGTTTTTTGTGCCGCTCCAAACTGAATCTCTCCATATTTTTTAAATGAGTTTCATATTTTTATGAGTCAAAAAACGTTTAGTAACAAACATTTTTGTTGTAATTTATTGCTTGCTAACGAATATGTCAATAAATAATGTTAGTAAGCTGCGTCACGCTCCCTATATGTTATTTGTAAAGAGTTTGTATTACTTTCGTTGTGAGAAGCGAACTTGCCTATGCTCCGTTTTTTTAGTCGATTAATGATGCAACTGTAAGTCTCTTACAGAGGTTAATTGACCATGTACATTCATTCGGGATCATTAGAGGATCCATTAATAACATTGAACATAGGTTTACATTTAAAAGACGATCAGATGGTATGAAGAAACAAGGTGTTCTCTTGAAGAGGTGATCAACAGCCGATGCTCTATGTTCAGCATTTTTTTTTTGCATGAAAGTGGAGTCTCGTCGTTGTAATTACTTAAATCATGGCAAAAACTTAAGCTTAATTAACTATTTTCGGCTTTTAAGATAAAGCTATAATACACCAAAACTACTAAAGCTCCAGTTAGTATTTCGTACATAAAAATAAGAGTTTTTAGACCCTTATTTCTTATGTACAACTTCATGAAATCAGTAGGTATGTAATTTTCTTCTCATAGTTTTATTTTTGTTTTAGTAGCTACTCATCTTCCAGTAGACCACAGTAAACTTAATTGGGTTTTAATGACCATATAAATCTTGAAAAAATAATAAATCCCCAAAATAGTAATTCAGTAGAGTCACCGCAATCTAAACACGACACAATAATAAAAAAAGTTATTATGATTGTTTGTTCGTTAACCGGCTTTCTTGGTAATTAAAACGAGCCGATATTTGCTCATGCATAAAATGAACATAAATATCTCTCATTATGTAACATCTGAGTTGTTAGATGTGTAGCCGGTATTAAATCTAGCCTACGCTAGGTGTAGGTAATAATTATGTGAATTTATTTGGGAAAGTTATTCGTGTTCATGAGTACAATCACGCGTTTAAGTATCGGTCAGTGAGCAGAAAAATTACCTACTGAAACACGTAGGTACTTTTGTTTCATTAACATCAATACATGAGGTGATATGTATACGGCCAGGTGAGAGTGCCTACTACGCACCTGAACTTACTAAAGAACTGCACCAATAAGGCAGTTAACATACTCCTTTTGCAAAGCAGTTCATAAGGTAGGCATGAAATCTTTAAAAACTTATCAGAAATATCAAAAAAGTCTTTACGGAAGAGACAAAAGCAGCAAACAGAAGAATACCAGAAGTTAGGACCATAACACTTAAAATCAATATTAATAATATAAAAAAAATACTTCACAGAATTAAATATAATTTAATTAGGGTCTTTTATTCAGTTTTTATAATTATTGTAATCAGAATTCGGACTGAAATTAATGTAAGCTTATACTAAGAATCTCAAATCGTAAACATAAGGATCAGCTTGTTGAAATTGGCGCAAGTTTTAAAATTAAACCTCAAAGTAATATGGATACTCTGGAGTTCATTTTTACGATGTTTAACATTAATTATGTAAATTTATAAATACAGACTCGCGTATTAATACAAACAAGTAGCAATGTGACTTTTTAAATATTTTATACCGGTACTTTCTAAGTTTGTCTATAGACATCACTGACATTGATAAAGGCAAACGTCACACGTCTTAAGAAAATCTAGGGGGCCTAGACAATAACACATTTAAAATTCACTATAACGAAGTTGAAATTAAAATTGGCTCTTTCAAAATGCTTAATTCTATTAAGTACATATGTTCCGAATTTATAGAACTTCGGTATCGTTAAAAAGTGACTTTGTCTGAGGCCCCCTGGACTTAGACAATGAAAACATGTCTGAGCTCGCTACCCCACCTTGCACAAGCCCAGTTGTAAACAATGTTCACTGTTTTCACTCCACTGTTTAGACGCACATGGACGGCGTCCTCCTGCATCTTCCTTTTGAATTATTTTTATAGAATGCCAATATACTCTAAACAAAATGGCTGTGTGACTTCTGGACAAAGGGATTTAAAATACTATAGAGCGGTTATGCGAGGAAATGTCATAGAAAAAATTTGATTCCATGTCTCAGTAACGCCATCTAGAATAATATATCGATATTGGAGCGGCAGCCAAGCGTACTAAAGAAAAGTCATAGACTTGTGTCCACTAGGACACCAGTTTCGGATGAAAATTTTGTCCGTGATGTCCCGTCTATATAATAGAAAACTAAGTATTGAATGTCTTTGTTTCTGGACGGACAAACGGTTAAACATACAGACAGATAGTCATATGACCAAGCCCATAAAGGGCCATTTGGTTACGAAACTCAAAAAAAAATAAAAACTCGGAGCATCACAATAGCTTTTACTGGTTTTTTTTCTCATTCCTATCTACTTTAATAATAAAATTGTATGCCTTGCTTACCGAATGAGTAATTCACGAGAAATTCAATGTTTTTTATTTACCGACTACTCAACGAACATATAAAATCCATTTTCGATAGTATTTTAAATCTGAACAAACGAGTCTTCCGCGAATGCGACTCGCGCCTGACAAGTTTTACACATTTATTTTTTTCGTATCCGTTTAGCACCTCGTTGCCATATCACGTATCAACAGAAACCTTAATTTGTACCATTTAAACTTAATATTTTATCTTGATATTTAACTCTCGGAGGCAATATGGTATCCTTAAGTTACAAATACACAGACAGACAAGGAATGTTATACCAATAAAGATAAACACGAATAAAAAACTGCATCCAACCGAGGATTATTTTAAATACTAATTTAAAGCATTAAATTAGCATTTTTAGATTAAGATTCGCGAGATTAAAGCTGTCTGTTCACTGACAAATTTATAATAATGCTTTCGAATGAATTGGATATGTAGATCAGAACAGCTTCTTGGTTTTTGTACGTTGTACGCGCCTTCAGGATGTCCGTTATTAAACTTCTTTTAACTGCTAAATGTGTTTTGAATATTTAAATAAAAAAGTTTTGGCCACGTGATAAGAAAAGATGAGGACTATTCAGTTAAATAAGCATCGAAAATGCCTAAACACAAGAATGGAAGAAGGCCACCACGTGGCAGAAGGTTCCTACTCCGTGGCGGACTAGCATGACTCAGCTCTTTATAGAAAAATAATTGCACGACTCGGTAATCCGACGTCCATAAATGTCCTGGCACCATCCTCATACAGTGATAGGAAAAAAAGAAAAAGTTTACATCAAAATAGGTTTATCTATTGTATATTTTAATTTTGATTTGCAAGTCGTTTTTGTGAAACAGAAATCAACTTTGTACAGGTATCCGTATAAAAAGTACCTATAACATTCATACAATGTTCTTTTAAGTAGCTACTAATAAAAAGGTATTACTATTATTTCAATATATTAAAATAGTAGCGCAAATTCCAGTTCACACTTTATGTGGGGGTGTTAACGATGTTTATTCAAAAAAATAAATATTTGCAAACTAAATTCCAAGCGCAGAACACAGTTACCTTTATTTTCAAGGAAATGAGAACTTTGTTTCTAGCTCAAGATAACCCAAACAAATTACTAGCAGTCTTGTACACAAGCATTCTTTTATTCATTATTCTATTTATTTTGTATTATAATCTACTCATGTTAAACAAATCTTTATTTCTATCTTCTTCATGTTAAACAAATCTTTATTTCGATCTTTATTTTTATCTTTATCTTAATCTTATCTTTACTAATAGTCCAATACAATCTTTTTACAATAAGTACAAGTATAAACGTTGCCTAGAAAGAGACGTTTAAGTGATAGAATGTGGTGCAAGGTATTATTGTGGAGGCAGCCGTGGTAAAACAAGAGAAATAAGATCATTTGAAGGAGTAAGCCCGTACATAACAATAGTATTAAGTAGTTTTATATACTGACATCACACATATTATTTATCATAAGTGATTTTTGGTGCTGCCAGTAGTCACATGAAATTAATTTGGGCTAATATAAATAGGACTCTTTCGCCACGAGTCGATCATCTATCATTATTGGTGTGTTCTGTTAAGTTTGTTCTATCAATTGATCAATTAAATCAGTTTATCATTTGTACCTTACACGTAGGTACAATTATATTATAACTAGCTGTACCCTGCCACGCTTCGCTGTGGCACATTGTGATTTAATAGTAAAAAAAAAAATTGGGGTGAACACCCCTTATCACTTACAGGTTAGAAAAATAGATAGTAGCCGATTCTCAGGCTTACTAAATATGCATAAAAAATTTCATGAGAATCGGTCAAGCCGTTTCGGAGGAGTATGGGAACGAACATTGTGACACGAGAATTTTGTATATAAGAAGAAGAAGATTAATCATACTATCTGGAAATAAGTGTGAAGGGATAGCCCGAACACACGTAGTAGAGCGGCTTGGTGACTGCCCAACTATGTCAGGTACCAGTCTACGTTGGAGCTTTTTACAGACACAACAATCAAATATACTATTGACAGCCAGAACCAATCGCTTAACGTTTGGTTATCGTATGAGACTCGTATCGGTGAATAACAGCGCTGCAGTATTTATATTTTTAAATGTTGCAGCTCATGCTGAGATAGAGAGTTTTTGGTCTCGCACAGGTCTTTTTATTTTTTTAGTTATTTTTGTCTTTAGTTTTTAATCTTTTCTTGTTTTGTGTTATTCGTCCTATAATGTTGGTTCTTTTGTCTTATGTTCTGTGCGACTAAATAAAGTGTTTTCATTCTTTCTTTCTATCGTGGTATGAACTAAATGTCCAATAACCTATCCATGGACGGATCGCGAAAAACGTCGCTTAACTTTAAAGATCGACCTATGTGGCTCTAATACTACTTTGACACAAACTCCTCATTAAATCCCTTAAACTTTCAACCGTGTCAATTAGAGACACAATAGAAAGACAATGACAGCGCGAACGCCGGCGTTTGCTATTGGTTTATGGAATGAATTAAAAAAAAAACACACATAGCTTAAGGGCAAGGCAAGAAAAGTACTACTTATTTAAAAACTAAACAAAAGTCTCTAGTGTAACTAAAATAAAAGAAAAATTAGAAAACACATCCCTATGACTACAGTCTGTGTGCCTCGTCTATCCAGCAATCTCCAGGGAGGAAGAACTTCCGCAGTATATTTCTACTCTGGTCTGGACCAAGTCTCTGAGCATAAATTGGTTTTATATGTATACTTGCAACTGTTTGTTTTAAAGATATTCAGTCTCTTTTTCAATTCAAACGATATTCGTCGACTGCTTTTTCTATTTAGATTGGCTCGTGCGCCGCCTGTACAAAGGATATGGCAATCGGCGGACACAAAATCTTATTGACATTATGCAGTTTTCTTAATATATTAAATCATGACGACAGTTTAATGTAAGTTTATCTAGTGATTGTATTGTCTGAGAGCATTGTAATACGGATAAAGACAATGCCAATTCGTAAATCATACCCAATTGCAATCGATTAAGTAAGAACTGAATTTAATAGGACACTTAAAGCCAACGCCTTCTCTTGAGTAATGGTAAACTTCTTTTTAAGGGTGCGTTCGAGAGTGTGTGCGATACTTACAAATAGTGTTACTAAAGTTTCTTAGCTTCGCACAGCACAGATCTAGTTTAAAACAGCTTAGCGGAGGCGAGGTCTTGTATTTAAAAAAAACAAATGACTCGACAACACTTTATATGCGAAGAACGCGTGCGAGATATGCATACAACTGCGTGCGAGTGATATGTACGGTATATACGTTTCTGGCTTGTATTATATGAAGCACAGCTTAGCACATTCTTGCGTAGAGTTTGCTTCCCTTTATCGTAAAGCTTGGTCGAAAGAGGCATACAAGTTTAGAGCTCCACTATGTATCCTCTTTCATCCCACTGAGATATTATGCACCTAAATGCTGTGTTTAACCCCCATTTCCGGATCCTCAATCTCATTTACTACGGAGGTAACAATAAAGAACTTAACAACCGATTGAAACGGCAGAAATATCAATTCAAATCGAACCGCTGTCACACAAACAATACAAAGAGTCAGTTTTGTCAGTCGATCGTCTGTGCGGTCCCTCAATTTTACAACAAAAGACAAGACTATATAACCCTCCAACGGTCGCGTGGATACCTTTTGTTGTGACACCAATGAATCCGATTTAAATTTTGCGTGTCACAGTCGCACGCGCGTCGACAGCGTGACATTGCCGTGACAAGATATCGCCCAGTGACTGCGCGGGGGTTAAAACATTGTAAAGCTATTGCTTGTATTTCGCGTGCATCGCGTGTGAAATAAGCACCTTTTTTACAGACTAGTGCTCCGTCTTATTACTATCTACGATTATCGTTATACGATAGTCGGGTACAGTCAGTAGCCATTGTGCCTAATACCGATTTATGTGATAAATGAGTGCGTTTGACGTCGTAAATAAGACAGCATAATTAGAATATATTGCTTTGTCCGATAAATAATTCATAACTTGTTCGTTGCAATGAGTTGCATGTAACGAACACGAGTTATCTTTACGATAATAGACGTCATGAGATCGAGGCTGATTGTGTTTCGAAGCATTTCTAAAAGTGAAGAATCGGATCATAACTGTATGTGAAAATTGTAGGAAGTCAATTTATGAGAAAACTGAGTAACTAAAGCAGTTCGTGCGTCATGTGGACCCAAGCGTGACGTCGCGTGGTACGCGCGTGTTAAGCGTGACAACCAGCTCATGTAAGATTGATGACTGACAATGTAAGCAGGTAGACTAACTAAATACTAAAATCCTGGTTCCACAAAAAGCACTTTGTAGGCTATGCGTTATCAACATGTCACATGGACAATGGGGTAGTGTTATTATTTTATGATTGGTAATCAAATATAAACCTTTGGCATAGAATGTAATAACAATTGAAAGTAGAATTATATTTCTGTTTTTAAGCGATTTAAATGTTTCAGATTGCTTCTTAAAAACTACACGGTTCTTAAATGCAATGAGAGTGTGGTATATCTCTTCCTATCATTTTTAGAAACACAGGCGTTAAGTTACGTTTCAGATTTCCATAGCGGTGCAGCGATGCAATACATAAAAAAAACAACAGTATAAAGACACTGTTGGTAAAGGCATTGGGACTTCTGAAAAGAAATTTATCAAATGGCTGTAATTTGCCTGACATTGCTCTCTATGATTTCATAACTGTACTAACTTCTAATCAGCAACAGTTGTGCTGCAATGTAACGTAAAGCTTTTGCATAACAAAAAAGTTAAGCATAACTCTTCTTGTAAAAATGTAAATCCCTAAATGCTATTAGTACCTACTCGCTACCGGCGGCGTGTGTGTATGACAACATTTGTATGAATTTAAACGAAGCAAAAGAAGTATGTAAGAATCGCAGCATATGGCTCTCCGTAGTTTCTGTCTACCCCCATGGTAAAAAGGTGTGAGTTTATGTATACGTATGTGTTGTTCTCTAAAAAACAAACTTAATAGACAGAGACTTATAAATAAGTTGTACAAAGTGACAGAGTTATAAGTCGCCTGACTTCTAAACTAAGCAAAAAGCCTGCGTCTTGGCAGCCAATGTTTTCCGAAAATGCTCCGACATTCAACTATTTAAAGGAATACTCGTGCAAGTACGCAATACTTCATGAGTCATATGAACCTACCGTGACGTTGACGTCGCGTCGCCACGTCGCAAACACGTGCGTGTTTAGCGTGACAACCTACCACTATGTAGATTGATTGACAATGCGAACGGGCGGGCAGTGTGTTGCTTTGTTAAATTGCTAATATACCCACGATTTCGCAAATTATATTTCCTGTCATTGTTGGTGGTTTATCGTGTGTTTAGAGTAATATGAATCTCATTGTTGAATAATGTGAACATGGTTTCTGTTCCTAATGGAGTGAAGTTTTACATATTGAAAATGGTTCTAATACCTGTTCAGAATTTAGACACGAATATAAGGTTTCGTTTAGATGGGATATGTCATATATTTGTTATCAAGAAGGCCCACATGATTCTAAATCTACTCAATAGAAATTAAATAAACACTATCTTATCAGGTAAGATCAGTCTGTTCTACAAAAGTCTTGAATTAATTCTGGCAGACAACGCGCAGCTGAATAATCGTAAACCACTGGGTCTAGGATCAAAAACTTTTCACATGTTACGAATAGTGCAATAAAGAAACAAATTTTGGATATTCCTTCCCCAAAGTGTCAAAATACAGAAACAAAGAAAAGTTTGTATAGAGGTTAATATTTGGCTTCTTGTTCAAGAAACAACATAAGCAAGTATGTTGTCACCCTAAACTCGCACTACGCATTTATATCGAATATCAATATTCCAAATACAAATAGTATTAGGCAACATCTACATAATAACGTGTGTGGCGAATTAATTTCACCTTATACGCATTTTTTATTACGGTAAGGTTTCCGTTCACTAATGGGACCACCCTATCGTTTCCCATGAGTGTCGTAAGACGTGACAAAGGGATAACAGAAGGGGGATGGCCAGTTACATCCACCTGTGTGCTAATGACTTCTTATTACCGTTATCAACGGTACGATGGTTGGTGATTATTGCAAAAAGGAAAGAAGTATTTGGGGGAAGCCGATCAGAATGTATCTCCTGAACTGTACCTAATTAGGAAGACAGTTTAAATATACAGAGTGTGTTATATCTTTCACTTAGTCTATCCATTATTTCTTTGGTCTTCCTCTGTTTTTATTAACTCCCGACAAAAAAGAGGGGTGTTTTAAGTTTGACCGCTATGTGTGTCTGTCTGTCTGTCTGTCTGTGGCACCGTAGCGCTTAAACGGGTGAACCGATTTAGATGCGGTTTTTTATTTGAAAGCAGGGTTTCTTGCGATGGTTCTTAGATATGATAATCGAAATCGGCTCAACCGTTTCAATGTTATCAGCTCTTTTGGTTTAGCTGTCGTCCGATTACAGTCGTCTATGGGTATTTAAATTTAAAAAGTTTGTATAAAAATTCATTTTATTGTCCACCGTCGTCTCAAACTAGAAATATTTAACACCTGTTAGTGTTTGTCACTGAAGTAGGTTGTTATTCTTTGTAAAAAAGTTTTTATCCTATTTTGATTTATAAGAATAAAAGGGATTTATAAGAATAAAAGGCTAACTTTAAGAAATAAAGTTATTTCTTATTTATTGGTGAAACTTTTATAGGAAGGTACCCACAATCCGATAGACGTGCTACTCCCACTCCGGAAATGTTTTATAGCATAAATATTACAAGTACCTTCCGCACCCAATGTGCCTATAAAGGCATTTCGATTTGAGTCAATATTCAAGTATTAGTACTCAGTTTACATGGAAACAAAGTGTGCCCATAGTTCTGCCATCCCACGCAACGTTCTTAACGCCAACGTAAATAGGTAACAATCTTGCCACAATGTAGAGACAAAACAGAAGAGAAGCAGACAATTCTTAAAGGGTACCAAAACCGCTATAACTTGGTCTCTAATTGTATTATAACTCCGTACAAAGCTCAGCTAGTTAAAGGTCAAAGTATTACCACCGACAATGTTAACGCGACTATAAAGTATATACGTAAAGTTGAGTAAATACTGAAAGTGTGTAATTCATATTTTATTTATTAAAATAGAAATAATAATTGTGTAAGCTCTGCGATAAAGTCAAATTGTGAGAACAATGATTAGTATTTTTTTATCATATGGAAACACTAATTATATCGTTTTTAATAATATGTACATTTAATAAAAGTTAGTACTTTCTGCCGAATGAAATCTACTGTAACGAGGTGTGCTATCGAGAAATTATATTTATACTTCTCAAAGTATTATGATAAAATACTAGAACCTACTAACTTGATTCGGTTTTCATAAATAATTAGCAATAGGTAGACCAGTAACAGGCTAGCTGTTACTGCCACACTGCAGAGCTAAGGCCGCTTCTCGACACGAAAGGACACTTGCTCATGCTCAGAGCGCATTGACGATTTTAAACTTGTAGGAACTGGTAAGCCTGGTTTCCTCACAATGTTTTTCTTCACCGATATGTCAATGATGTCGAAGATAAGCTTTAAAAAAACCTATGGACTGAAAAAGTCTCATTGGTATTAGACCGGATTTGAACCACTACCTCCGGGCCGTCACGATGTCTCAAACTAGACTCCAGAGACCTCGAGTAATAGTTGCGAAACTAAAATTTCAATAAAAAAGATTAATAAATTAAAAATACCAGGCTGGTATCCGCAACTCCACGACAAAGCGCGTATTTTGCGTATGGGCTATAATCTACCACGCGGGTCCAGTGCGAATTGGTAGATGTCACAAGTCTTCGAAATTTTGGTTTACACAAAAAATTTAATTACACAAAGTAATGCTCCTGCCTGGGTTCGAACCCACGACTTACTGTTCGTTAAATTCTGATATAATGTCAAAGTTATCAACTTAACTAAATATTCTACTGATTCTGTACTTACCAAAAACAGAACAAATCATCGCAAGCCAACCCATAAGAACCGCACATATTTCATAATAAAGAGTCCATCTAGCGGCGTTGAAAGCTATCTGTTCTAAATAATGATATTACTGAGGGTCACAGTCAATGATGTAGAAAATCTTTACCAACGACTCATACTATCGGGAATAGGAAATGGAAAACAAATATAAGATATTACTGGCTTAACTTACCAAGAAATATATGTTTAAGTCGCGAGTTAATAGGCTTCTTTTGGGTTAGCTCGTTCCATCGTCGACCTCATCTCTGACCGCAGAATAAGATTGAGGTCAAGAGTAGACCCATTATATATATACATATATACAAAAAAAAAGAAATATGTCGCAGGCAGACACGGGCGTAATTTTGTGCTGATATCACATTCTTTTGATTTGTTGAAGCGATCATCTATCAACTTTATAGCTAAGATTACTTACTTAAAATTTTATCACTCAACTCAGATTCGTTGTCTTAGAAGCATGTACCTATTCGATTTTTGTGAACTAAATAGGAAATCGTAATGGGTGCAGATATTTTTTTTTATTTAAAACATTTTATTAACATATTTATTATAAATAAAATCTTTCTATTTTGTACTTTTATTAGACCTTCAAAAGTAAGGCGATTTGTGGGTGAAGGCAATCCCTATTATTAGTCTATCCTATGGCGAAGTTGAAAAAAAGATAGAGTAGTTCACTTCGCTCTCGCTTCACCTATATTGTCATAGGTACCTACACAGAATAGCACTACTGGGGTTTTACTATGTTCTAGTGAAGTGAGTGAGAGGCAATACTAAACAGGACGTATATCACAATCCTTGTTTCACAAGTCACAACGGTACAATGAGAGCTTTAACACGTCAAAGCATTCAGCGGGATTTGCATTGTTCACCAAAAATATTGGTTTTCATGACTGATCAAACAACATATATGTAGGTGCATAGGTAGTAAAAAAAGATTAAGTTTAAAAAAGAACCTTGCAGGTTGTTTGAAAAAGCATGAGTGAGTTGCTACATGTCAGACTTGATCCCTCAATAAATAAGATTGAGTTACATTCCAATACAGACGTCAGCACGTCAAGTTACCCCAATGTGTCAAATTTCTTTGATTGTTTTTCAACTTTATGTCAAACAGATTAAGGTTCATATTCAATTGGGGAAATTTGACACATTGGGGTAGCTTGATGTGCTGGCGTCTGTACCTTTCTTACAGAACTAAGTGTTATACATACATATCTACGGTCTACTTGTTTTAAATTTAGCCTCTATCCTCCTTAAACTCAGCTAAGTTTAACCGTCGAATACAGAAACCGAATTCGTTCCTAAATACCTACTACGTATGTTTCTGATAACAACATAATACATAGTAACATATCACGTAATCGCCTTTTATCGTCGTAACTATGACACAACAGAAAATACTCTGTCTACAACACTAAAAGCCTCTTACGCCTGTTTTAATAACAGTGCCAATACAAAGAAACATTTCCACAAACATCTTGCCATTGAATCTGGTCTATATAAACAATTTCACATACATTATGGTAGGTAGGAACCAGTATTTAATATTGTCATAATTGTATTGCTTATTGTTACACTAAAATTGTAATCACCATGTCTCATGTGTAATTCCCATTTCACATTATGAATTCTCATCTCTTCTTCTTCTAATCTATATTTGTCGTCTTCTCAATAGCACCTCCTATGCAAATTTATTATCTTTAATAATTATAATCTATCAATTGTTTTGGTCCTTGCTCTAATCGTACTCCATATTCATAAATTCAAAAAAATACTGACATGTTACTTATTCCTCCACACCACATGCCCATACCACGAAAAGCTATTTCCACACAACTTCACGGTCACCAGCGCCATTTTCATAAGTTTCCTCTTGCAAACTCACTATCGTCATTTTTTTATATTATTTATATAGTCCATGAAAAGCAGAACATACATCAAGAATTTCAGACACACATAACTAACGGTGTGTGTGACGAATTTCCTGTTGAACACAACAATAAAAAATTTCTTGCTTACGTTACCCACATTTATATAACTTAACAAATACCAATTAACATAATAAATTAACCCGTTGGTTTCATGTATAAAAATAATGTAAGAGTCGTGGACGGTGAATAAATTAGTGGGGGCGATGATAAATCACAAGATTGCTACTTGAACGTGTGTCAAGGGCTTAGGCACTTTTTATCGCAGCCATTATAAACATTTTTACATATCTTCATTTAGGACGTTGAAATATGAACGAATGCGTTCTTGATAAATACGTGTGATGATTTTGTTCGTTTGTCAGTTAAGTGCTACTGGTTTTGGTTTGATTATGTTGTTCGATTTAAATGACAAGAGGGTTAACCCTCTGTCATTATGTATCGTCGTGACACAGGTATGCAAGGCGTTTATTTGCAATGACAAGGTATGCTACCAATGTGCAGAATGATGGATGGTATTTATGACTGAGGTCAATGTAATTATTTTCAAAGAAAACCGTAACTTTACACAAGAATTACAAATATCACATTTTACTGTCCATCTGCCTAGCTTTTCCTCATCTATGACCCAGACGGCTTCCATTCTAACTGAATGCAGCTGAATGCCAATATTTTATGTAGGTGCTGCCTATCTACTTACTACAACCCAGTTAGATACTGGGTAACGTAATACCCTTTAGTAAATGGAGTATTCCCGTTTGAGCACCTATTTTTTGAGCACCTATGCATTTAGCACCAAAGGTATTCCCATTTCCCATAGGTTAATGCATGGGTGCTCAATAAATAGGTCCTCAAACGGGAATACTCCTAGTAAATTTAGTTGTCTGACTTTCAGATTACCCGTGACGACTGTCAAAGATCTACGAATGATAGTCGAGACCAAACTGCATAACGTGCTTTCTGACGCATCCGTGTACCATCAACATTTAGCCACAAGCTAAGCTTTTCAGATTGTAATGTAAATATTTCATAATTATTAAACTTTATAAGCGGATGATAAAGTTTCTAGATGACTCATAGGAATGAAGTTAATAGCGAATTGATGATCTAATTCTGAAATCAGTCAAAACGTCATGCACGACTTGTAACAACAAAAAAGTATAGTAGCTAAAAGAAGTTACAGCTAAATTACATTACATGCACCTATAATTACTTTATAAAATAATAAACATCAAAGAGGCCGCTTTAATCTTATACAGGATGGCGATACTATTCAGTCTTTAATGTGAATTAATGGCCGGATTTTAATCTAGACTTCGATCAATCTAGACAGCAATAAAATTCGACCTTCATAAACGATTACATTTTACGAATCACAATAAAATCCTAACTAAAAATAACTCTGCAGTAATTTCAAGAGTTCTTAGCTATACTTACATACATAGTTTAGTATAAAATACGGACTGAACACAAGTACCCACGTAAGTAGCAAAGTACAAAGAAAGAAACAGAATGGATAAAACACCCGGCGCTGGTAACGAGCCAGTCTTCGTGTACCATTGCGAATGTACCTACACTACTTGCCCGTTTGTTATTTTATTTGCTCTCTACTCAGTAAACTCTATTACCCAGTCGATGGTTTTGATTCCGAGAAGTCGATGTTTACATTGAATGTTAAACTTATGTCACTGTTGTCACAATATTTTACTTTCTGGCGTTTCGTCCGCTGTGAGAAAGTTTATAAACGTCGAAAGCTATGTTTGTTTAAGTTAGTCCATAGCGTCTATCAGATCTAACGATGTAGGTATCTTGGCTCTACGAATCGAATACGTTACAAGCTATTGTTTTTATCCTTCGTCTGAACTTAGAATCGATTATCGATAGTTAGTGTTCGCAGCACTAATGCGGCATTGACTCCTTGGGTCGAAACAACTAATGGACTACGTTATTACTGGCCACCTCAACGAAAAAGTGCATTAGCGTACCGTGAGTGGGATAAAAGTATTTGAATATAGAACTTAAGTAAAGTGCGCTGTGAGTGCTTAGCCCACTTAACAAACAACGATTTGCCTCATTTACCGTAATCGCTACAGTTTAATTTCACTTCGCTTTCTGTAGCCGGCAGGTTTCATATGAAATAACGAATCATGTTTATAGCATTCGATATTCAATCTGATTTCCCAAAATTGATTTTTAATTTTGGCTTGTATCAAAACTTGCCGTTTAATTTTCGGGGATGCTTTTAATATTTTCTGTATTTCGAAATATGAGTGATATTTGCGTTGCTAGCCAGGGAAGAGAGAGCTGTGAAAGGTTTGGCGAAGTAAATATTTTGAACTGGCTATGAGAATGTTTTGGGAGTGAGATATGGATCTTTCTAAACTGGGCGGTGATTTAGTTTGTGAAGTTTTTGAGTTCCCTTCTTTGACTGTTATCACGGTTAGTTAAGTGCGCCCCGGGAGTGGCTTTGGGAGTATGAAAATAGAGTGCCCTTTATTGGAATATTGCATTTGACATCTGAGAGTTTGGCTTATTAGCCTGCTTAGGGTGGAGGTAATTGATATTTTTTCAAAACAAAATATTTCTCATAGAAATGTCAGGTGATTTTAAAATCATTCGCATTCGTTGATGAATTCATTAAGCTACGTGGGTGTGGAATTGTTTTCAAAAGAATTCATCACCTCGCACAAACGTGTTCACATGCAATAAATTGAGTCATTAAACTGCAAAAATTATAGGTCTCAAGACTTTGAAGTTAAATAAGCGCTTAGTTTGTGTTTATGACTCGTATCTGCAGATTTACAATTTCTCACTTACTCTCAATGCAGTTTTACAGTCAGCCGGTTAAGCAGACAAAGAGGATGGGCATAATGAATTTTCGTATGTGAATTGGCAAATAAATAATTCATTGTGAACGAGACGCGGGTTCCTAGTAATGTAAGAAAGTATATTTTAGTTCGTATCGTAAAGTGCAACGAATGACAACACTCGTAAAATTTTATGTTCTGTACCATGTTGTCCTGTCTCAATTACAATTACAAATTATTACAAATTTTCAACTGAGCAAGTCAAGTGTCGTGTTATATGCGAAAAGCGATGCTTACAATGCTTTACGTACATTCATGTTATATTTTATTCTGAATACATTTTGAGGTAAACGATTTTGTAGGTAGTTGTTTTATTTGGTGCTAGATTTCGCAGCAGGATATTGATTGGCAGTTGTTTGCCTTGAGTCGATTTAAAGTATGAGAAGTTGTTAAAGTCAACGGAACTTATAGTGTGGTATTATATTACTACTTAGTAATTAAATAACTAAACCAATAATATTGTTTAATTTTCAATGTACATGATTTATTTGTTGGCATGGTAATCTATGGCGCATTAATTTACAATGTACGTTTATGTAGTGCACGCGTTCGCATTCATGACAGTAATAGCCGAACTTATCATCAAAGACACAAAGTATTACTAAGAATTTGTTGCTAATAAAACAACGAACCTAAATAAATCAACTATCTTCACATTTCAGAAGAACGTTGTGATCAAAATGACAGCTTTGTGCATCTAAGAACTCATTACCGTAACAAACAGTACTTTAAACCACACCAAATCAGATCTCTCAACACCTAATAACGTACAAGCCCAAGAATACATTTCACATAACAATACTCAATACATATCCCTCTTTTCTACTTCGACCACACATAAGTAAGCCACAGAGCGCGTCGTCTCCATTAGGTGCAGAAAGCAATCTGGAGAGCGCACTAGTCTGCCTAAGGCACACCTAGGTACACCCTGACCTACTATTAAGGTTTGTCTCACAGCACTTTGCCTACATGCGCTTCTCGAACTCTGTAATCTGTGTAATTTGCGACAGCGATTTCTGATTTATTTACATAAACAATAGTCTTGAACGTCCTGGACCACTTATTACTGTTCCCAGTCAGCACAGTGTCGATTTAATTGTGAATTGCTAAAATTATCCATGATATTGTCCGGGTTTTAGTAATTGCGAAGTTAGTGCTCAGTATAATAAAGTGTTCTTGTGTATAATTATTAATTAACTCCGCAATGGGCTCGGGAATGGATGTTTAATGCCACACATTCAGCCTGCTGATTGGTAGCTGAGGTTGTACTTTATGTACTAACGGTTTTCTGAATAGGGCACGCGGGTGCACTCGTGTAGACCGTGTTGTGCAAACTTGCGATTTACCTACCTACATGTATAAAAGTTTGTGTGTAATGATGTAATCATGACAATTTACAGATACCTACATTTTGTAGGTATTTAAAACTAAATAGAACCAAGAGCCACGCTTTTTTTATGATAGGAATCTGACTAAAATTATAAATGAGAATGTTCGTAAGCTCTTATGATAGTTTGTAGGTTACCTACTAGGATCTCTTTCACGGAAAAACCAATAAACGAATTTTAATTAAACCTTAGAAAGTAGTGGTAGTACCGATCAAACCAACCTCATTAACTACCAAAAAAGCACGTTACAGCATTCATTTTAATTTTAATGTAGTAATTGTACGCCTTGCCATGACAAACATGGACTTCATAATAGATAATGTTGTTCAAACAAAACTGCAATTCGCTATAATTTATAATAATTATAATACTTTGTTAAAAAATTCTCAATCATTATTTATCCGTTAGAGAAAAAACTGATCGTCAGTAATATTTTAAAATAAATATTAACTTCTGTTGCAGATATAAACTTAAACACATCTCCACAAGGGAATTTAATTAATTTGAATTGCTCGGTAGGTTTGTTTTGTTAGGTTTTATATTTTCTTATCCTTTGAATATTAATAAGTACTTATTCCGTGTTAATTTAAAAAATAATACTGTACTTAATATACTTTTTTAATTACAAAACTTACACATCGCCATTCCCAGTAATAAAAAAATTAACATGGAATTAAACTTCGATGTTTAATTTTAAAATTACTAAAGTATACACAAAGCCGCGATGATGTTTTATTTATATAACAAAAATAAACATCAAATACAAATAGAAACGTAAAATATTTATTATGTAATAAATATATCAATTGGATTTTTTATATCCCGAGATATAATAAAGATCTGTAGTAATATCCTTCAGCACTTACCGTTCGACTAATAAACATGTCTCTTGTAGTATATGCAAGTAATTTAGTACTGTTTTATTATCATACTGCAAATGACGTTAAATGATATCGAATCATTGCATTTCATTTTACTATCCTGCTGCGTTATGCCCATCAACTATTGTATAGTAAGTATTATTGATTTATCGAAAATATTAAATAAGTATGGATAACGTGTTTAAATCATATTCATTACGTTCTGCATTCATTATGGCAGATGGGTCTCTAATGCACCCATAATATGTAGAAAAGAATACTACTTATTGTACAGACGCCAGCACATCAACCTACTTCAAACTGTCAAGTTTTCCCAATTGAACATGAACCTTATTGTGTTTAGAATAAAGTTGAAAACCTATCAAAGAAATTAGACACATTGGGGTAGATTGATGTGCTGGCGTCTGTTCACCACTAAAACTTACAAATGATAATTACAAAAGCTGCACAGGATGTTACAATAGGTGGCCATATCGCTAAAAGCGATCACATTTTGCCATTCATTTTTGAGCCCCACGAAATATAGGGTAACATATTCCTACTAACTGGGCAAAAATCCAGATTCTGGACTTCTACCGAAACAAACAACGACCTGGGAAGCGAATCCAAACCCCTAAGGCTTGGTGCCAATAAAGCAGTTTAATACTCAAAAGAAGAAAAAAAAATGTTTAATAACCCACTATTTAATAAGTTTCATTGCTTGATTATAAAACCTTTTATTGCGGAGTTGTATAGAGATTTAAGAAAAAATATAAAGCAAGACCTTCACAATTTTATTCCAAAGTACTTTCAATTTAATAGCAAACTTTAAACAAGCTTAAAATAGTAATATTAATGAGCGTCTCATTCATTTCCTTTGCAGTAGATACGGTAAATATCTGAGTATTTAATCAGGTGTAAGGTACCATGATCAATTGCACGGCTATAGCCGTTTCCGCACCGATCCGATAAAAATATAAACAGATAAATAATATTTCTACTCCTATTTATAATTTCCTGATTCGATCTCGTGAATAAATACTTTTTATGAGTTTTTGATGTTGAGTAAGTAGTCGTAAGTGGTTTTAAGTTTAATTTATGTGAAACATATATAGTTTGTACGATTACATTTTGTTCCTAAGTAAATCTTGAAAATACATAATCAGTTTTATACGTAACAGAAATAGACTTCAAGTGACATTTTTTCTGTAAATTGTTTTTTTTTTAAACACTTTTACAAAACCAGCAATTACTTTAAATTAAATAAATAATATTGTGTTTCCTATTGCACTATTCTGAAAAGAAACATCTATACAAGCTCAGAGGTCTCTTTTAAAGTCCAGACACTAGCTTGGTCAGTTGATATGAGGACCATGCCATTCCCTTTTAGTGGAACGTTCCAAGATAAGTGTCTAAAATGATCTTTAGAAACAAAATGCAGTGCGGCTCATCCTGGAGCTTAAGGAGCTCAACAACTTGCTAGACAATACTATGAAAGGAATATTTTCGGTTTAAATACAGACTTTTCTTAGCTTTATAACAGCTCGCATTGGTGGCTCATCCTGTATTAGATTCATAGGAATCATATTGAAAGACAGCATGACTAAGCCTGGCTGTTACAAAACTATGACGTAGCTCGAAGTTGCCATGTACGCTAGACTTGACCAAATACCACCAGCAAAACAATATCCATATAAGATATCCATACTAATATTATAAATGAGATAGTAACTCTGCTTGTCTGTTTATTTGTCAGTCGGCTTTTCACGATTAAACTGCTGAACTGATAATGTAATGGCGTGAAGATAGATCATAATATTATCCTGGAGAGAGACATAGGCTATCTTTTTGCCAAAATTAATAATATGAAGAGAATTCGTTTTCTTATACATGACTGGTGACAAATTTCTTCCCAACAGTGTGATTCTTGACAAATCACCGCGTGAAAAAGTAGGACGAATTTAGCTGTCATTCCATACTAATGCAAGGCATTGACAGTTCACTTCACTCAAGTTTTCACGGCGTGACTTTTACAGAATCGACCGGCAGGTCAGACAATTTGACATTTGACAACTCATAAGCTAAAACGAAGGCGGTCACACAACATAAATTAATTCTAAGCCAGAACAAAGTTTGCCGGAGGAGCATGTAGAATATATTGCCTAAATATTACATGCTGTAACTGTACACCGTGAATATACAGGTAGTGTTGTAGCTTAGAAACAATGAGTGTCAATTATAGGCAAGAAAACTGACATTAAACGGTTTCTATACGAATGGAATATGGTCGTGGAACGCAACCTTATAATCTAACATGGTACTTTATGTCGGGAGTCTCATAATAATATTCCCGTGAGCTCCGCTCGCAAAACTAAAATTATTTTCATTGCAAAACAATGTAGGTGATATCGATTCCTTCGAATCGTATCGCGGAATATCATATGAAGAGGATTTTATTACCGCGGAATAAACTGATACGATCGATTCTCATTACTTTTGTGGTAAAAACTTTGCGAGTTAATGCGCCGTTTTAAATTAATCGTTATTCCGGTCACAAAATTTTGAAATTATTCCGTAACATCGTGGTTTTGAATCGGATTATTTTAATCTCATGGGAAACTTTAGTTTACGGTGTATTTTAAGTCCTTGTGTTTATTTTGTAGAGGATTTTCGTTTATGCGGATTGCCTTTATAACATATTGTTTAATCATCCTTTTTGGCTTATTCATAAAGAGTGCTGCAAAGTTTTAGAATTACAGGAATATGACACATCATGGTAGGAATGTCAGCCTAATGACCTATAAGGCAGCCGGGACCTGATGGGTTTATGGTGTAGTAAGTACTTACAATTAGTTTTAAAATTCAAGAAAAATTAATAGCTGACCGCTACAACATACTTAACGAAACACGGAGGGGCCTCAATATGTAATGCATGGTCACCCATCCAAGAACAGGCCCCGGCAAGTGCGTTGCGGCTGTTTATATTTAACCACGAGCTCATGCACTTAAAATATAATTATTATCTGTTTATTTTAGTACCGGTAATTCCACACATTCTGACCATAATTATTTGTAATAAATACCGCTAAAATCTCGATGTTGTACAGGTTAAACTTTTATTTTATCAAAGGATAAATAGGTTGGCTTTCGGGACAAAGCTTTGTGCGACCGCAACTGAAACTATGTTGTGTAAATAAATAAGGAAACGGACACACGATCGGATTTTCGCAAAACTATTTGTTGTGACACTGATTTAAGGTTGTTAATTTTGTCCAACAAGGACAGTTTGACTTTACCGTTTTGTTTGAGTATTAAGAAAAGCAATCTGAATTAAATTTATAAACTATTATAGTAGGAATGTTTATTTGTTTGTGGGAGGTATTCTCAGGATGTATTGAACCATTAATATAGGTATTTATTTTCACATAAAATGCTACACTATCTTTGAGTACCAACCATGGGTTTTATTAAGTCAGTAAAATATGCGATTCCTGTAGGATATAGACACGGGAGCTGAGGCGCGGAAAAATGATAGTAATTAATGTTATTATGTGAAACATCTTTATTCGCTAACTTGCTAATTTAATTTTGCTCAGGCGTTCTCTGCATTCGAACTTTTGCCCTGAAATAAAAAAAAAACAATTGCCTGGGATTATAATTATTGAATCAATATTCAAAACAGTTCCTAACCTACAGAAGAACAGTCAGTATTGTTGATCATCTGTCCAAGCCCTAAGTGACCAAAACAAAGGTACACATACACATAAAATTTATTTATTGCTGCAAGCGAACCCGCACGCACGTCTATTTCGTGGGCAAATTTATAGTATGCCGATTTTGCATTATGGTATGGTACAGTCTGCAACAGTGAGCTGTATTTAGAGTTCAGTTTGGTGGATAAATTACAATACTTTACTAGGGTAGGTTTCATTTTCAGTAATTCATTGCGTAGTGTACACATTTTGGATTATTGAAACGTAGAAGACAAGTTCTTAAGAGACAGCCATTTGTGTGTTTTGCAAACTACGATCATTCATAGGATTTGGTTCATTCATAGATCTTGAACTTTTCATAGATTCTGGATAAAAGACAGAGAACCAAAAATTTTACTCGTCTTGTCTAAATTACTGTCAAAATTTAATCGAATTGAGAAACGAAAAAGTGCTCAAACTATGAGTAACAAGACTTCAGTATCCAGTAGGTATGAATCATGTCTTGACGTCCAATTCAGGACTTGGATTTCCAAAACAAACGGCTCTATGCCCCTCGCTACCAACGCCTCCCTGTGGCTCTTAATACCAGGTCATCTCTACATCTGACACAGCGCCACCCACGTATTACCATTTGGTATATATTATTAGGTAGGAATATTGAGGAACCTTCGCCGTATACATATGTTGCTGGAGTTGCTTCCTTTTGCCACTTTTATATTATAATGTTTTTTTTTGTTTAACGGATATATCAATTGGAATCTTTCCTCGTTGCTAAACCCACATTACCATAAAACAATTTTCTTAACTCTGGTTTGTGTTTACGGCATTGTATAATTTGGCCTTCTCATTAAATGAACACCAATTATTTTACTGACGGCAAAAATGTATAGTAGGTAATGGATATTTCTAACTAAAACTTAGAACCTCAATATATTTATTGAATTATCCATTACATCGGCTGTTATAACTCAATTATAAAGTTAGTGATCAACTATCAGAGTTTGTCACAAATCCGAGGCCATGATTACTAGTATTTGATAACTGTATAATATTACACAAAATAAGCATCGAGTTTAAGCGTAACAAAATATTTATAGGTGAGTTTTTTATGCTAAGAAGCTGAGGCAAGACCATGCCTACTACTACTAAAAGGAGTATTTTTGACGAAATTACAATATTTTGAATTCCTACCACAGATTTTTTGGAGACAACTTAAAATTCCTAATATACCTATATGGATCCACATTTGCTGATTATAATTATAAAAGTAAAGCCAACTCATAATAGTAGGTAAAGTATTTATCAAATGCGTAGCTTAAACAAACTTTGAGATTAACTGGCAAAAGAGATGTTGTTACAAGCTGTATTGGCCCAAAATCAACAAATCATTTTCAAAAACATGATTTGATTGAAGATCCAAACAAAGGTTTAACAAAAGGTAAGGGGACCAATCAAATGGTAACAATCTAACAAAACAGACGAATGACGAATTCATAAAACTATCTATCATGTATACGAGATTGTAAGTATTGCGAGAATTGTACGGTCATCTCAGTTACGGCAACAAGTCATTAAATTGGAAAATATGGCCCTGAGGAGGAATATAATTAATATATCTTCCGCAGGGATTATAGATATAAACAGATATTTCAACAAAATTAAACCTCCCGCCGAATATGGGTCATCCGTTGATGTAAGTGGTGTTAACTTAAGGAAAGTTAGTTTGTTCATTGCAAAGTCAAAACAGACAGTATTCCAAGAAAGCACCCGAATAAAGTAATAGAAGACAATATACACTTTATGGATCTGACAATAAATGAAGTAATTTATCAAGTACAAGAATACGCGAGTTGTAAGGTCAGCTGAGGTAAACTGGCAAGTGTGATGGTGTTACAAGATAGACGGCCAACAAGTCATTATTCACTACAATCTTAAACTTAGCAATTCGTTTTCTAAGTCAAGTAATACTTATGTTTTCACACGTTCAAGTGTGACGTTGTTCATGTCTTTATTCTAGCGTTCACATTGTAGGTACTTTAGATTTCACGAAATTATCGCTTAAATTTTAAAATTTAGGTTCAGACGCCAGCACATCAAGTTACCCCAATGAGTCAAGTTTTCCCAATTAAATATGAACCTTATTCTGTTTGATATAAAGTTGAAAAACGATCAAAGAAATTTGACACATTGGGATAACTTGATGTGCTGGCGTCTGTACATACGCCAGCACATCGAGTTACCCCAATGTGTAAAATTTTCCCAATTTAATATGAACCTTATTCTGTTTAACATAAAGTTGAAAAACGATCAAAGAAATTTGACACATTGGGGTAACTTGATGTGCTGGCGTCTGTACATGAGGTACATCACATTTTTAAGGTGCCAGATTATTGAAATCTTGCCGTTAATCTCTGAAAGTATGATTTTGGTATGTAGGACATATCACCGTGTACTTTTTTATCGTTAAATAATATCATTAATATTATTAAAACATGTAAAACACTCGTATTCGGTTAGAAGACGACCCCTACTTCGTTGGTAAAAGGTTATGATGTCATACCATTAAACCATAAACTATTTAGTTATTATTGAATTCTCTTGTTCATATTCGACGATGCTCAACATTCAGGAGCACCGCATCGTTTATGACATCAGATTACGAAAAATTAAGATGACATGATCGTAAGATTTTAAATGGTAGGTGCTACTTTGAGTGACGTCGAAACTTTTTATAGTCAAATCAAATCATGCAAACCATTAAACAATTATTTGCCACCTTCATTGAAACTTAAAAAAACGATTACCTTACTTACTACTGGCGCGGCGCGGCGGCGCGGTCAGTTTTTGTTCGTTTGACGTCAATGGTAATTTATGCTATGTAACAAACCAAACTGTTTTATGAAATACTAGTAGTGACCCTGTGACTTTGTCCGCGTATGATTTTTAACACGTAATGTAAGTGTTAACCTTATCGTATTATCATACTCACACTACATATAAGCCCTTATACGGTAAGGTTTCATCAAAATCTATAAGAGTAACAAACCTATACCTACATCCTAAAAATTCGTCACATTTGTAATGAGAGTACGTTACCAGTATTGTTTTCAACTTTGCGAAACCAAGCCACACGAACTTATTCATTTATAAGCCCTACAAATTATAACTAGTACGGTACACAAAATATCGTTCATAATATGTAGTTTTTCCAAAGTCGAAGCTTTGTTCTAAACATCCAGAGAATTTATTACAATAAAATGCAAGCCTGCACTCGGAAATAAAGAGGGTTGTGCATCGTAAACCTCAATGATACACGGAGGCATCTGCCAATAAAATAAAACCTATGTGTTGGGAACTTTCAGAACGTCTCTATTTCCCATCGCAACTTGCTCGGGTAAAATAGACAAATTCTTGGATGTCATTTTTTACGTCGTTCTTTTGATTTATTCACGAATAAGGTACATTTTGGCGTGTACGTTTCTTTCACTTTTCCGACACTCTCAATACTACATCACATCGATATTCGTATCTACTATCACGTCATTTCCAAGCTGTTGATCATTAATTGTTTTATCATATTTTTTTATGAAAGGAAAATCAAAATTCTCGCATTAATTATAAAGCTTATCAAAATAATTATCAATTGTGTCACAACTTTTTCTCAAGCGTGCTTATTACATTCTTCCCCATTTTTTTACGAGCAGCGAATTCCGAAATTTATTTTCATTAAATCTATAAACGCGATTAATTTGAGGAAGGAAGTAGGTAATAATTAGCTTCCATTAAAAAAAAGATATCGGTAATAAAAGTGCTTCAATATAAATAATCTAGTTGGTTTTACGAGGTAATAAAGTATCTTGAAAATTTCCTACTCATCTGTTAGACATTTCTCTCACAAGCAGGGTCGAGTTTGAGTGTAGGCGAGGAACCTTTTGTAATAAAATATAATGTCAATGTATTATTGTTTGTGAATATTTGATATTGTATTTTATTGGTGTACTGTTTGACGGACAAAGGTACGATGTGTTGCCTCCTGTGTGTAACTGTTCTTAAATGAATACCCCAATTCTCAAATGACTGTGGCATTGATTCAAGACTACTAACATTTTACATAGGTACCTACCTACTACCGGTCGATTCTGTTAAAGTGACAGCGTGAAAACTTGAACGAAGAGCACTGTTAATGTTTTTGCTTATTTTTAACCGACTTCAAAAAAAGGAGGAGGTTCTCAATTAGGTTGTATTTTTTTTTGTAGGGTTTGTTACCTCAGTACTCCGTCATTTAAGAACCGATTTTCAAAATTCTTTTTTTATTTGATAGGATATACTAACAGATTGGTCCCATTTGTATCAAAACTCATATCTAGTGAGGGATCTTCGAGGAATTGAGGGAACTCCTCAAAAAATATAGGTACACACGTGCCGATTTTTACATTTTTAATAACAAATCAAGCATTTTTATTTTTAGAATGACAGCTCATTTTATTCACCTTCACTTCTCCCATGTTTTCACGTGCTGATTTTTATAGAACAGCAATGGAGACCTTCGTACTTTATTTCCACATAAAACTAATGAGTTGGATGCTTAGCAATTCGCAATTTAAATCCACCTTAATGAAGACGGACAATTTTTCAATCCTAAACTGTATAGTGAAATCAGATCTCTAATCCAATTTTTATCTCTGATTGAAAATGAAATCCAATACTCTTTTTATTTATAAATAGATACCTATAATACGACGCTATCAGTGTACCCATCTCCGTCTATATTGGACTTTGTTATCACGAAAGACGTGCTTAGAAAACTAAAATTAGTTGGGATAACATGAAAGTAAAAAGAGTCTACTATTATACTCCGCAAAGCGATGAAATATTACATTTTATGTAATACTTTTATCCAATACACATCATTATTGAATAACTTTATTACGTAATCGATTTATGTTTCGTTATTAAATAGAAGTTTGTGGTGTTTTAAGTACTCTTAAAGGCTCTTTTGTTATGAATATAATAATGTTTGGTAGTTACAATAAAAGTCTATAAGTTTATTGTAAGGTCTGTGTTTATTTCCTAAGTACACGATATAATCACACACTATTTGACTGGCCTGTTGGTCTAGTAGTTAGTGACCCTGACGCCGGAGGTCGTGGGTTCGATTCCCACCCAGGACAAATGTTTGTGTGAAGAGCACGATCATTTGTTCTGTATCTGGGTGTAATATATCTATAATATGTATTGATTTAGAAGTATATAAGTATGTTTATGAGCTGTTTATACCCATAACACAAGCTCTGCTTAGCTTGAGACTAGATGGCGTTGTGTGAAAAGTTATGGAATATTTATTTATAATCTGCTTTCTAAATTCAACGTTGTCGTAATTCTAATGTCACAGAATAGTTCTTCATTAAGTACGTTAAAGTTAGTTAAACATGTGTTATTCTACTAATACTAAAATGTCAAAGATGTGTATAAGTGTGAATGTTTGCTACTATTTCACGCAAAAACGAATAAATGGATTTTAATGATTCCTGATAGTTATATATACATCAAAATATCATACAGGCTATAATATATGACGGTACTATGTAAATAAGACATAACAAAACATGTTTAGCTTACTAAGCTTGCTAAAAGTTTGAGCTTACTAAAACGCGATTATAAGAAATACTAAAACTTGAGATCTTTATCTCGAGTACACATTGACGTAAGATTTATTATTTTAGAAGGTAGTAGACATAGCCCTAAATCATCACGGCTTCAATCTGGCGAGAATAAATAAGTAAATAAATAAATATTCTACAACTTTTCATACAACGCCATTTAGTCCCAAGTTAAGCTTGAGAGCTTGTGTTATGGGTACTCAACAGCTGATAAACATACTTATATATTTCTAAATACATACATATTATAGATAAGAATGTTGTTTTTACATTACACTGCATAGTGTATGTTAGCACTTAAGCACTGTCCTACATTTTCCATTATTCTAATTACAGAAGACGTCATGGCACAGTTATTACTGATAGGTACTTCAATTTAGGCCCCATACCTTGTATGAGGTACATACCTACTAGAAGTTACTGAACGCATCAAATGACAATACCTATAAAGGTACTGTATCCGTTGAGAATACACTATACTACTACTTAATTTAAGGTAAAACGCAAAGTTTCATCTCTGTACTTAAACACTAGCTTCCTCTCATGCAAAGTTTTGAAAAAGATAATACAGTTTTTGAACGTAATAACCATCCCTGGGGATCCGCAGGCACACTCGCATTCTCTGATGTTCCGTACATACTGAGAATATTAATGCGCTGCGCTATTCTTTGAGAGCGCTTTCAAACGTTCATTCTTACCAAATTCCAGCCAAAAGACGCCGCCTTTTATGATAAACAGTCACGTTTTCTGAAAAATTACCTAATCTACTGGATGTTAGGTTAATGTAGACTTAGCTTGTATCTGTCAAAATACTAGGGTAGCTCAGACTTAATAAATAGACCAGAAAAATGAATTGTTATACTTTTACGGTTCTGAATACAAATTGAAAGCTGTTACAAAAGAGCACTTAGTGAAAGATAAAAATGCTAGAAGCGATTTAGCTAGCTAAATAAGGGTTGCGTAAATACTAGGCTGTCTCTTTCATCAGGAACTGTCTCTTTTTTTGCAACTTTTTAGTTTAAATTACCAAGAAATACCTAGCCATAGTAAACATAGTTCCAACAATTCTTTAAACGAATGCGTCGTTTAAGAAATTTGTTATTCAAACTTTTCATTTTTGAATTCAATGAACTCCCCAGAAATACTAACTTAACCTAACCATAACAATTTAAGAAAAATCTGCAACAGACGGATTCATCTTTTAAATAATTCGTTTTCTATCACAAGTGGAAATTCCAAATAAGAAATTCGCACGAAGACTCAGCAAGCGTATTTTGTTTGAGAGTGATTAAAACTAATGTATTTTATTGTAACAAATCACTGTACACCTATAATTTATATCCACCATACAAAGACATCGCAGGGATGCACTACCTACAAATTATCAAATCATAAATCTTCAGACACACACAGACAGTGTCCCTGCATATCAATACGAAACTGTAAACTTAACAACTATTTGCAATTCAATTCATGCAAAATTTATCGTTGAACGTCGAAACGCTTCATTGCGCGAATATACCGAATGTAAATACCAACTAGGTACGTGGTACCTCACTAATGCTTCGGAAGACAAGCTCAGAAGCTCACTTAGTTCGCATTTAGCGGACCTAAGGCCACCAAGCCTGAGGTTAGGTTCTTAATTAGCCATCGCTCGCAGCTGACCGCTTGGAAGTGCGATCTAGGTGCTCTTATGCAAATACCGTTATATTTCCGACAAACGATATTAAACTTTACTACCTTCAAATACGAGTCAGTATATGTGTAAGCTTAGATTTGTGTAATCCTTGCGGCTGCGAGATGGGTGACATTCACATAGAGCATGTAGTTCGAACTGTTCGGAGGCAAGGAGCTATCGATAGGAAATTGGGTTGCGATCTTGACAATTTTAGATTTCAATTAATTAATAGAATCAGAAATAAAATCAGTTGTTTATTTTTATGTGAAGACTGAAACATATAATTAAAATATTTAACTGAAAAGTAAAATCGCTAAATCAATATTGTATAGACAGTTCCTGAATTAAATGCGGTTGATTTGGAATTGGCGGAAATGCCAACAGTTGCGGTTAAGCTAAATTAATCCTTATTAATACACTCAAAGTTTAACAAGGCTCATTCACATTGGAATACTAGACTGTATAGTTCATACTATACTACATAGTGTTTGGGAATATTATGTACCTATGTATTGTTACTCATTTGTAACGTAAATCAGAAATGGGTCGTTAAGGAATATTCTATGGAATGTGGAATTGTGTGTTGAAAGATGAAAAAGCACATAAACACATTTTTTTTGTATTAAGTACACACAATACATTAAACACCTTCTTTAAACAGTTCATTACATAGTACAGGCTGCTGTAAATTTAAGCCTCAGTGCAAAAATTAAAATAATAAATACAGGTATTTTTGAACCGTTGCCGATTCTAAATCGTAGTAAGGTTCCTGTGGAGAAGAGCGGGCAAAAGTCCATGTTTTTTATGTTACTAAAATATAGAATAGTTATGAAGTCATTTATGTTGGAATTGTACCTACATTTAAATAAAAAATACAAAGAAAGAGAATTTAAAAATAAAATCAACAATGAAACTGCACCATCTAGCTCAACCATTTTTAAAAGAACTGAATTACCAAATATAAGAACAAGTGAGACACTAAATCAGACTTGTAAAACAAAAGTCAGAAACAGAAACAAAAATAAACTAAACTACAAATGGAAAAGATAAAATAATGAAACAATAACGATATAGTTCGTACATGGAACTGTTTATCGCAACATTCGCAACACATTTCTCCGAGAAGCGCTAAATATAAGATTACTATATCACATGATTTACGATACAAAACTAACGCGAAAGAAGAACAAACAGAAAGTGTAATATCAAGTGTATTTCTAAGCATAATTACTGAACAATGTGAACAAAATTTATGCTCGAATGAAATCTCTATGAAATACGGTATGTCTGCTACGTCAGCCGGTAACAATGAAATGTTTATTATCTTTTTACTTGTGATTTATAGCACATATATTTATTTCCCTTCTAGTGCTTTGGTGGACAGTTAAATTCAATTAGCTTAATATCTCAATTTTGCGACGGTTTTAATTAGAGTTGAAATTTAATCGGTAGAAGAGTATGAATCATGTTTGTTTATAGTCAAACCTCAAAATATACTATTTAAATTACTTACGCCTAAACTGAAAATCTATTTTTTATTGAAATGTAAACTGCTCTACTTATATTAGTTAAAAACTTATCACAATAATCTGGCTTGAATGACATGGTATTTTGATAACTTGTTCCTGTTACAAAATGCCTACTAGCTCTTAGTATAACATTAAAAAACTCAAGGAAAAAATATAATGACAACGAAACTAGACAAGTGAGAATCCTTTGAATGACACAGTTCCGTTAGATGTTTCGATAAAACATCGAAACAGGGTTTATTAGAATTGACGCACTTGGTAAGTTAACTAGAGAAGTATGTAAGAATCGTAGCAGATTTTCAATAGATTCTCTGTAGTTTATGCCTACCCCCATGGGAAAAAGGTGTGAGTTTATGTATGTATGTAAATTACGTAAAGATGAATCTTGTCATTTAATTATTCTGCAAAATTATCATAATTCCAACCTCTTTCTCGATTTATTTTATTTGCTTACTTAATACTATACCGGATTATTACTAATGATGCTTGCTCAAGGCTGGATAAGAAGATTTTTAGACCTACATCATCATATTTCAAATACAGCTTTTCCCCACAATGTTTTCCTTCACCTACGTCTGAGATCGACTTAAGAAGTACAAATTAATCGATATAGTCACATTGGTTCTTACCCAGATTTAGGCCCACAAACTTGTGCATGATCTAAAGTTCCGGGCTGACAGAGCTATTCAGAATGTTAAATCTATCTCTTAGAGAGTTCTTAATTCAATTGCTACAACCGAAAGATTTACCACTATTATAGTATTGAATATAAAAATGTATAAATGAATATTCTACAACTTGCACATAACGTCATCTAGCCCCAAACTAAGCACAGCCTGTGCTATGAGTACTAGCCAACTGATAATCATACTTATTCATTTACTAGCTTCTGCCCGCGACTTCGTACGCGGAATAGTTGCTTATGCCAGCGACAACGGGGTCGTCAAAATCGAAGATCTGAAACGTCTGATGTCAAATTCTAAAAGCCCGGGGACGGCAAAACAATGGAATGCGCGAGACGATTCAAGACGTTCCAGATTTTTGTTGGTCAACAGGAAATGCCATAAGACTTAACAACTTTTGCTAAGACGCCATTTCTTTTATGTATATGTTGTATTGTCGCTGGGCTTTGGAGTTCCACCACAGGTGCTTCATATCTTCAAATTTAGTTTCACAGCAGAAAACACTCTTCAAGTGGAATAGTTTTTGCAATGGCACCATTTTTATATCTCTTTTACCTATATATGTTGCGTAACGTTCACGATCAGCGGTCAGTCGCGCATCTCCTTCCCCCACTTATCTCTAGAGTAGATGCGTATATACGCTGAAAACTCAAGCGTCATGCTTTTACCGTGAACGTCTCCAACTCGCGAGACAGTGCATGATGTTCACGATCAGCGGTCAGTCGCGCACATATTCTTCACTGGTGTCTAGAGTCAGTCAATCAGTCCTGAACTGTTCACGCCTTCACCGCGTGGAGGTACTTATGTTATTTTATAATTATGCAATGAAATTAGTGATAGTTTTAATTTCTAAGTATAGCAAATGTTTCTGATCTTCGATTTTTATACGTCAACAGGAAATGCCTATCAGACCGAACAACGTTTGCTAAGACGTCATTCCTATATACAGGATGAATTTTTAGTCACCGTCCAAATTTTTTCTAGGCATTAGGTATCATTCACTAAGTCCATTTTTGAAAAAAAATCGATACATAAAATTTTCATGTTAAATAATTTTCTCGAAAAAATTATCCGCTCTGCGTGGTCACAAGTTAAACGTTAATAATACTACACTTGCCGCCCAAATATTCAATGAAAAAGGCAGCGCTCACCCCGCTCACCCCCACCCCGCTACACCTGCGCGACACATTTATGACATCTATCATCTATCGTTAGTCGGCCTCGCGCGCGCACCCTTTCGCGACGCAAGCGCTTACTTCCGTGTTCCCGGCGTTCCCGCGCAACCCGCCGGCGCCGGCGCGACGGCGCCCCGTGCGTATCGTGAATTTATTTACAATGTCGTCGTATTCCTACCGCGAGTATTACGAAATGGTGCAATCCTACATACTGAGTGGTGAAAGCTTGAACGGTGCCCGGAGACTGTAGGAAACCGAAAGTATTCCTCGCCTTCGCAATCAAGAAATAAATCCTTCATTACCAAATCGCCAAACGATTTTGGCCGCAAATCAGAGGCTATTAGACCATGGCCAATTTATAGTACCTACACACGCTCAAGGACGGGGCAGGCCGAGACTCGCAGCGGAGATCGAAGAAGATATCTTCGATTTCTTTGAACGGAGCCCTAGATCCAGTACGCGAGATGCAGCGCGGCGCTTCGGCGTAAGCCAATATGCCGTGTGGAAACTTCTCCATTCTGCCGGGTTGCACGCGTACCATTTTCAAAAGGCACAGGCCTTGAACGACGCAGATGCAGTTCCCCGTCGAGCCTTCTGTGAGTGGCTGATTGCACACCCCGATGTTAACATTTTGTGGACTGACGAGGCCTTGTTTACTCGAGTGGGGCTGTATAATCATCATAATGAACATTGGTGGTCATTTCGAAACCCACACATGATACGAGAAACGTATCACCAAGTGCGGTTCAGTGCAAATGTGTGGGCTGGAATTGTCGGCAACAAAATACTGGGGCCATATTTCATTGAGGGACGGTTGACCGGGGGCACGTACCTAGATATGTTACGCACAGTAATTGCTGACTTCATGGATGACGTGCCGGTAATCTATCGAGATTTTTATTTTCAACAGGACGGTGCACCGCCTCATTACTCCGCCGCCGTTCGTAATTATTTAAACATCGAACACGGTGATCGTTGGATCGGTCGCCAGATCTTACTCCATGTGACTTTTTTTTGTGGGGTGAAATAAAACGACGAGTGTATGTGGAGGAAGCCCAAAACCTAGACCAATTAAAACAGCAAATTGTACGTGCATTCGACGAAGTTAAAAGTGACACTGTAGTGCTCAATAAAATTAAAAACAATGTGCAAAAACGTGCAAGACTCTGTTTAGAGAGAAACGGTATGCATTTTGAACATTTATTAAAGTACTGTTAATTTGATTGTTGATGATTTTGATTAAATTTTTAATTATTTGTACATAAGTTGATTCAATTTTTTTAAATACGCCTAATAGCAAAACGTTTTGGCTCAGCTTTTATTAAGGTCTCAAGTTCTTATCTAAATAATTGATTTTTACTTTATTTATACGTACTTAATTGATTAATTAAGGGTTAGATTCTAATCATAGTGAACATAGCACAAACCTTTTGCTTATTGACGGTCCTAAGCCCGTGAAAGTATGAAGGGAAAATTTGCAACTTTGTTTGTATTGTGTTATCAATGAATTGCGGCGGCGCGCGGCGCGCGGGGCGGCCCGGCTCGCGTAGCTTCACCTAGCGCGTACGCACGGCGCGGCAGTGTCCAGAAACATAAACTTTTTATAGATAACTTTGTGAAGTGATATCTCAATATTTTTGTATTGAGTGATACTAAAAGAAAAAACACGTATTCAATGATTTTTGCCAAAGATTAATATATCAAAATTTGGACGGTGACTAAAAATTCATCCTGTATGTTATAGTGTAGCTGGGCTCTTGAAGTTCCACATCAGGTGTTCCGGATCTTCAAATTTATTCTCTCAGCAGAAAATGCTCATCACGTGGAACAATTTTTGCTATGGTACCATTTTTGTATCTCCTATAGTTTAGCTGGTCTGTTGCGGTTCTGCATCAGGTGTTCCGGATCTTCAAATTTATTGTCTTAGCAGGAAATGCTCATTACGTGGAACAATTTTTGCTATGGTTCCATTTTTGTATCTCCTATAGTTTAGCTGGTCTGTTGCGGTTCTGCATCAGGTGTTCCGGATCTTCAAATTTATTCTCTCAGCAAAAAATGCTCATCACGTGGAACAATTTTTGCTAAGGTACCATTTTTGTATCTCCTATAGTTTAGTTGGTCTGTTGCGGTTCTGCATCAGGTGTTCCAGATCTTCAAATTTATTCTCTCAGCAAAAAATGCTCATCACGTGGAACAATTTTTGCTATGGTACTATTTTTGTATCTCCTATAGTTTAGCTGGTCTGTTGCGGTTCTGCATCAGGTGTTCCAGTTTCCAAGATAAATTATAGCCTATGTGTTGCCCAGACTTAATATCTATACAACAAAAAAAAAAATCATTCAAATCCGTCCAGTAGTTCCGAAGATTAGCGTGTGCAAACAAACAGACAAACAGACAAACAGACAAACAGACAGACTGTTTTTTTTGGATTCGTGCTCTATTACTGTTTCTAAACCCCCCTCAATTATTATTTTTTAAATATATTCAATGTACAGACACAGTTTTTTTACAGTCTTATTATATGTATAGATTATTATATGTATAGATAAATACACACGTGGGTATTATAGATAAATAACACCCAGATACAGAACAAATGATCGTGCTCATAAAAGTCATTGTCACTGACTAACAGACTTGCATTAATAAAAACTATTTAGTGTCATAAAACTAAAGAACGGATCCCTAATAAAAGATTAAAACCTACCGCTTCTGATTAATTCTACTTTAATATAAGCTTTAATGTTATTAGTAGATTGTATAATGGTCAGGTATAGCCAAACAAACGCCTTAATTTATTTTTCTTGCCGTTACATGTCAGCCGAGATTATTAAGATGCTAATGTATTTTTTCTACTCCATACAATATTACATTTTTTATATTCCTTCTATATGAGACAAGCTCGATTATTGATTTTTTTACTGGAACTTTATATAATGACTTGAGAATATGTCGCAATTTTTGAGTAAAAACTTACTCGTGTAGCATCAATCATTTTTTTCTGATGCACGATGGAAATGAATTACGGTCTAAGTGTGTTCGGTGTTGCGTGGTAAAAAAATGTGTGAAAAATTACCGCGATCACGAGTAATGACGGAACGATGTAACATGTTTCGGTAGTTACAGCAAACATTAGACTAAGCGTATCGCTCGGAGCTTTGTTACCATTTCTCACGTTATTATCGCTTATTCTTCCTACATCATTACACAATTATCTTTTCCAAGAAACAAAAGAAGATTGAATGATTACGAACAAAAAGTCCAACATAAATCTCCATCTTTCAATTTACGACTAATTGCTCATTTATAAACAGGTTATTATTTAAAGTCGTAATAATCACAACCGAAATTTGAAGCCAAATGAAGCATACGTAATTAGCATTAAGTAAGCCAGATTGGGAGCAGGGGCAATACTAATAAACAACAAGATAAAAGGGCGGCCTATAATGCCGCTCGAATAAATATTGGATCGTACTAGTTATCATAAAAGTACATCCTTGCTTTAGTCGTGAGCCCATTACCGAATAGCTGTCATTAAAAACGTGCTTCGATAAGCACAGACTGAGTAAACGCCACCCACGGCGCATGCGTCCTACAAGCTTGTAAACTGGAATTATACTACTGTAAAACATCCTAGGAACGCTAAAGTAATCTTATCTGATCACCAATGAATACATATTGGCATTAAGTGGGCATATCGCTAATATTTTATACCAATTATAGTGCACTATAAACTTCCAAGCATAAAATATAATGGCAATATTCGCTAAAGACACCTCTTCATTTTTGTTTTGCCAGAATGTACACTGATAGTCAGGCAAAACGAAAATTTATTTATCAATATATAATTTTGCGACCAATAATTTCTTAATTTTATGTCAGCGGATGGAGATGCTGCAGAATAATGCATTCCGAACGGTAGCTAATAGCTTTAGCTTGGATCGTAAAATAAATGCCATCAGTTTGAGCCCTTAAAGATATTCAATAGTGAAGTTACTGCGTGTGTGAACGCGGTCTATGAATATTCACGGGTGTTTGATTCAAATAAGAGGATTTAACGGTTTGAAACGCCACTAAAGAGCGCAGATTACTGGCTCAAACAAACTTGGAGATAAGAAAAAGTGATGTGGAAAAGTTAACGCATAAATTTCTGGGTGGAACGTCTGGTCTCGTCTGCCACCGATCCACCAGATTATCCTACTTCGACAGTTCGACACAAGTTTTTCGGTTGAACTTTGAATTATGCAGGAACCTTTACTAGATAGAGATGTCGGGACCTCTGAAGACGTAAAATGGTTTCATCAAAACTTACTTGTTTTGTTACCAAGAATGTTCTTTTTTGTTACGAGTTGTGACCCTGTTGAATAAGGGTGCAATGTGCTACAACTTGTGAAGTGTGACGATTTCGAACACGTCATATTGTTGCAAAAGTATTGGTTAAACCATACATATGGTTTGCAAAACATTTGGTGCCAACATTGTAAACGCAATTCGAATGAAAAGCAACTCTGATAGGTATTTAATGCACTGAGTGCATGATACTATATTACTGTTAGTGCCTTTGTTATCTAATCACAATATTTTAGATTTTCTATTTGCTTCCTATTATTATCTAACACTAATATCCAAGGACAGTCCCGTATTGGAACTCTCTGCCTGTTCACGGTTATCTCATAACTCGTAATCGTCTACAAAAAACAACTATTCGTTGTACCAACAAAGGAATTCGTTCAGGCCGGAACGATTTGCTTGTAAATATTAGTTTAGTCTACAGATAATAGATTTTTTGTTAATAAATAAAAAATAATTATAGACTGGGAGTTCGGTTTTTATCAAGTAAGTTTAGTAATAATGTCGTTACGATAAAAATCAATTGCAGAAGTAGCTTACCTCGGGAGCCGTTGTAATAACAGTGCGGGGAGGCCGCGGGCGGCGCTGGCTCGGGCTTACATCCATGGACTATTCTGAAAAGGTTTGTAAAGGTAAACTTTCTAGCTTGCAGAACTTTACCAAGAACGGTTGGATTTAGGGCTACAGCAAACATAACCAAGACTTGTGCAAAAACCTAAAAATTACGTACTGAATAAAACTTTTATGAACAATATATTGCGTTATTAACGCTATGAATGAAGCGCCGGAAATAACTTTCAACATTGTCTCTAAAATACTACAATTACAATACTTGTCTCTTACAAGTAAACAATTATGCTTCTTTCTTATATATGTTTAGATTATTTACAACGAAGAGTACCTACTCGTAAGACAAATGGTTATAAATGACAGCTCCTACATAATATATTATAATCACACATGACACCCCAAGTAATTATTTATCCAATTTTCTTTTCATTCTCAGCAATAATTAATAATAATAATAATAATAATAAAATATTTATTTGCGTAAAACATGGTATACAAGGGTGTTAAATACAAATTGAGGCACAAGCATGTTCAGCTAGGATAAAACATAGCATGCAAAATTTTAAACATAAGTTAGGACATAACATCAACATTTTTGTTTTTTTAAAACATCAAATTTTTTATCTTCAAATTCTTTTAAACTATAAAAACTACACTCGTGTAACCACTTATGAAACTTTAGTTGAAATAATTTTAAATTTAAAGCTTTGAAATGCCTAGGTATTTTATTATAAATCCGCACACACATTGCCAAGCAGTTACTATTATATTTAGATAGTCTAGGCAAATCATTTAGCACTAGTTTATATGGATCTCGTCGGTTCCGAGGATTGACATCATTTGCAGTCTTAAATAGTTGCTTATTTTTCGTAACAAACACACATATTTCGTAAATGTAAAGCGATGGTAACGGTAACAAACCAAGTTTTTTAAATATTGGTCTACATGAGTCGTCAGGTTTAAGTCCACAAATTGCTCTCATGCACTTTTTTTGAGCGATGAATGCTCTTTGGAAGTCAGTGCTATTACCCCACATTATTAGTCCATACCGTAACAACGATTCGACGTACGCGTGGTATGACATTACAGCAGTTTTTATATTTGTTACATTTCTAACTTGTTTTAATGCATAAACGAATTTATTAATTTTAGTGCTTACATTATCTATGTGCTCTTTCCAGTTAATGTCTTTATCTATTATTACACCTAAAAATCTGGTACGCGTTACTTCATTGATTTTATTAATGTTGAGTTTAATGTCATTTTTGGAATTATTTGATCGATTAAATTGGATGTAAACAGATTTGTCTAAATTTATCATCAAATGGTTAATGTCAAGCCAATGCAATAATTTGTCAATTGTATTATTAATTTCAAGTTCATGTTCTGGAATGGTATTTAGTTTTTTATTAGATGTCACTATAATAGAAATATCGTCAGCAAATAATACGCATTTATGGTTGGTTATTTTTATGATGTCATTTATGTAAATGAGGAATAATATTGGGCCCAGCACACTTCCCTGTGGAACGCCATATTTGTTATGTTTATATTCCGATGAATAAGGTAGAATAACATTATTTTCATTTTTTTTATTGATGATGACACATTGTTTTCTGTTGCTTAAATAGGACGACAGCCACTGAAGTGCCGGTCCTCTAATACCAACAGCTTCCAATTTTAGTAGCAAAATGTCATGTGACACCAGATCGAAAGCTTTCGATAGATCAAAAAAGAGGCCTGTAGTTATATAATTATTGTTAATATTTGAAAGTATAGCTTGCATGAGGGAAAAAATAGCTAACGACGTGGACTTGTTTTTTTGGAATCCAAACTGCTGGTCACTTATTATATCAAATTTATTGCAAAAGTCAGTTAACCTTTTAAACATACATTTTTCAAAAATTTTAGACAATATTGGTATAAGAGTTATTGGTCGGTAATTGTTGATGTCACATTTATCTCCCTTTTTGAATAAGGGCTTTATTAAAGACATTTTTAATTTTTCAGGAAAGGTGCCTTGTGAAAATGACATGTTTATTAAATGAGTCAGAATACCAGTCAGTTCGTTGCAGCAGGCTTTGAGGATTTTTGTATTGATCTCATCATAGCCCTCCGACCTAGTGTTGGACAAAGACATTATTTCCTGTCTTACCTCGTTAACCTCCATTGGTCTAAGAAAGATAGAGTTGACACACGTACTTCTGAAGCGGTTTTGATTTGTCCTATTTTCCCCTTGTACATGCGTTAAATTAACATAATTGTTATTAAATATACTAGCCATTTGTACAGGGTCTGTAGTTATTATATCATTGAATTTAATGCATTCAATGTTGTCTTTACCAGTGTTACTGTTTATTACGGTTTTAATGACATTCCATGTGGCTTTACACTTGTTATCATGATTATAAATATATTTTATGTTTGCACTTTTTTTTGAATTATAAATACATTTATTTAGCAGACTGGAGTAGTTTTTATATTTAGTTTTATTAATTAAGTTTTTATTTTTATAATATCCATACCGTAGCCTCCGTTTAGTTTTACAACTTTGTCTCAAACCTTTACTTATCCACTTTTGTTTGTTTTCCTTATTACTATTGATTTTAACTCTAACTTTAGGAAAACAGAGACCATACAACAGACACACTAGCTCATGAAAATCATTGAATGCACAGTTAGTGTCAGTTTTGAGATAAATATCGAACCAAGAAAGATTTTCCAGACATTCCTTAAATTTTCTTATGTTGTCTACGTTACAGTCTCTTTTATAAATATAGTATATAGTTGATTTTTGTGGTTTCTTTTTTATTGGAAAGCTTAACATTTGTGCAGTGTCGTGATCAGATAGATACAGGGGTAGTACAGTGGCAGTTGCGTGGGTAATGTTGCTTAAAATGTGGTCGATACAAGTCAATTTGCGAGTAGGTACATTGATGTGGATTTTCAAATTATGATTGTTACATAAATCTTGCAAACCATTTGTGATGTTACCTCTTTTAAGAGTATTTATGTTTAAATCACCGGTCACAACTATATTTATTTTAGACTTGTACTTATATGACAAATCGTGTAAAAGATTGTGTAATTTTGCTAAAAATATATTTGGGTCAGATTGTGGTGTTCTATAAACACATATTACTATTAATTTATTATTTATAATCTCTATGCCACAAGCTTCAAACGTATTTTGAGTTGCATAGTTTTTCACGTAAGATAGCTCTTCATAAAGTTACTTGGATTCCTTTCTAAATTATATCAAAATTACTGAAACAAATTATTAAAGTCTTACCGAAATTTTATAATAAAATAGGTATAACAAAACTCATTACGAATTCCTTCCAAATCACCAAAAAAAAACTAAAGCAAACTCGGGTCAGATCTTTGATTATCGCCATAAAGTTTGAGGAGAATAAAAAAAAGTGTTGCAGAATAACACGTCGGATCTGAGATTAAATCGCTGCGACTTTAGCCATCGATCGGACAACAATTAAGATGGTGTAGGTAAAAATTTTAGTTGCGACGCCTTTTTAAAAAACCATTCGCCCGAACGCTTTCGGTGTTTCCAAATTACCGAGTACGGTTTTTATGGATCAATTTTAAATTTATAAGTTTAATCAATATTCTTTGCGCTGACAACATTTTGAAAAGTCGATGTTGAAAAGATTGTTTTGCTAAGCGATTTGTGGCATACCTACATCAATGAAAACTATGTGATATTTGTAAATAAAATCCAAAGATTTATTTTATTTATTTTAAACCAGTTTATCAATTCAACTTGGTGGTCGTAAGTTCCATGTACCTACATGTTTTTAATTTCTTCTTAAATAGTTGAGTTGTGGTGGCCGCTTTATCATTATCCATAGTTATGACAGGACATCATCTCATTTTTAATATTTCTACTTATTTTCCCCGGCAATGCAGTAATTATGTTCATCTAAATGAACGAATTAAATTCAATTAAAGTATAAACACCATCATTTTGTACTTATGATTCAATGTATATTGTAACTGACTTTAAATACCTCACCGGTTTTTACGCTTATTTACATTTTTAATACTTTTATGGCAATTATTTTAATATCTGCTTCAATGAACTTGTTTAACGGTCATGTGGGTAAACGGTTGATTATATTAGCATATAATTCTGTTGCAAAAAGTCTTGGCTACCTTATGCAGTATTGGAGTTAAATTAAATTAACTACATGGACCTACGTGCAGATGAGCTTAAAATTAAATTCTGTGTTGAACACTCACACGGTAAATCAAAGTTGACAACTTTATTGCGAAGCAATAATTAGGTTTATACACAAGGAATTTTAATGAACTGTTACAGCTTCAACGTACTATTCTTGTCAGCCGTAACATGTGTGATGCTACCAAGACTATAACGACTAAGTTTTATAAAATTAATAAAATATGTTTACACAATAAACGAAAGTGCTGCGCTAAAAGATTATTCAAATAGTGCATACGTATATTTAATAACCACATAGGACACGTCAACATCCATCGAAATAAGTAGAGAGGCGTGAGTGAATAATTTCCCCTGATTTATGTATATCGTCTCTACGCAAGCGAGTCCTGGCTCATTACAGCCTGACGTTGAATGATGATCAGAGCCCGAAGCAAAATGCTGTATTTAACCATCCGACGTTTATGATTTAATTCCTATTGGCAAAAAAGTGCGACGAATTGAGGTTGAATGAACTTACGACGGCTGCACACTGTTAGATTAGATGCGATCGAGGGCGTGATAATAATCTTATGGAGATGTATGTAAGTCCTGAGGACTGTATATGCTAGGCTGTTTGGTTGTTTACGCAGCTGAGGGGTCTCACACCTTGGGATTAACTATTGGCAACTATGTAGTACATTTACTTTAGCGACTCACAAGATTTAAGTAAACGTTACGCTTAAAGCAAAGTACTTTTTACTAGAACTCTTGGAAACATTTTATTAAACTGTTCTTTGTACATCTATCTTGTCTGATATTTACTGATTGTAATCAATTCTAAAAGCCTTACACTAAAATAACGGTTCAAATGTTAAGATATTAAATAAGTTGCATCATCATTTGGCTAGTTTTTTCCTCAAAGTTTTACTAACCGCACATGCAGCTTAATACCAGTCCAGATTAAGATACACACACATGTATTTTTACTACATTACTTTATGTTAATAATGAGGTAATTCTGTGTAATATTTTTCGTAATGGTTAGAATACAGTGACGGCGATGTTTTTACTTAATTCCAATTCGCCGGCGGCAAATTGCCAGGATCCGTATAAATTAATTGATGATTATGATGTGTGAAGGTAGAATATACCTATGACAACCTTTATGCTTATTTTTATAAGCAAATTGAAAACAAGTAAAGTATCAAAAGTGTGGTTAATACATTCATCGCTACTGAGGTTACATAAGTCATAATCACGGATACATGTGGTGAGTTCGATCCCCACCCATTGCATTATGGATGTAAACCCACTCCAGGCTCAAGCACATTTAGCTTAGTTAGAGGGATTAACAAGACTACCTGTAATGTGAAATTATGCAACCCACATTGCTAAACAGCTTTAAAAAAACGTGATCAATTTGACTAGCCTGTTGGTCTAGTGGTTACTGGCCCTATTCTGCTATGCCGGAGGGGGTTTGATTCCCACCCAAGACAAATTATTGTGTGATGAGCACGATCATCCTGTGTCTGGGTGAAATTTATACATAATGTCACATAATACATAAAATGTATGCATTTAGAAATATATAAGTATGTTTATCAGATGTCTAGTACTTAGTACTTATATGTCAATGACCTGATCGAGGAACAAAGTAGTACCAGAGTCGGATGTCATATTGGTGGTGAGTGCTTAAAAAAGAATCTTATTGCATAAGCTATGCTTAGATTGGGACTAGATGAAGTTGTGTGTTATATGTGATTTTTTTTATTACTTTTAATTCGTTTATCGGTTATTTTAATAATGTTCAATTAATCACACTTACTGACAATTAACTGATACACACGATTCCATTATAAATTCTCGCTTCCAAGTCCTCAAGTGTGCACGCTCCCACACATTCTAGGGTCTACCCCTGTACGAGTGTCTAATAGTGTTTTGTTTCAATTTAATGCCCTGTTTGCGTTAACAGTTTGAAATTGAGTCTATTCTAAAACTAATTTGAACACGAACATATTTCTTGATTTGTTTTCGGTGTAGCCGGTTAATTTTCTATTATGCTCCTCTGTTTGGATTTCATAATAGGTCTATTTATTTTATTTGCGTTTCTATTATGTCGGGTTTGTTGACACGAATGGATTGTGGAATTATGCGGTTCTGTTCATATAGCTTACTGTATTTCCATTATTAGATAGTGCGCGAATAGGTGATATAGGTTCTAGAAGAGTTTTATATTTCGTACCGTTTCTCTTCTACGTTGTTGTCAGTAGCAATACCTATAGTGTAACTTGTATCGAATAAGTTCATTTTCTTTCTCTCTTTCTGTACCGCCCACAGTAAACTTAAATCGGGTCGCACGCCTTCAATGGCCTTAGGTTTGAATTCCAAGTACAGCCTAATTAGCTTTTTATTTGCTATTGACTTACACTTAAAGCTGAGTTTAAGGCCGCTAATTAAGCTTACTAACGTTGCCTCGACCATATCGAAATATTCAGGCGAAACGCAAATCGACTACTGAATAAAACTGTTCCTAAGAATTGTTTATGTTAAGGAATTCTTTTGAGTATATTTTGTGTACGGTGATTAATAAAGACCATCCTAAAAGTAACTTTTATTTTGTTTTAATTATGACTTAACAAAAAAAATGGGTTTTAGACACAATTACACGCCTATGCATAAATAAATCACACTTATGGATCGCTATTATTAGACTGTTGATGCGGGTAATCAGAAGCCTGAATGTGACAAGCCTGTGTTACTTAAACTTGCACTGAAATTAAATAAACGCTGTCTGGTGACAGTATAAGGAAACACAATAATACACACATATTGACGGTAAGTAAACGATAACACCATAGAGTAAGTAACCAAGTGAAACGAAGTACCTAATTTTGGAGTTTTTTGTTCACGCTTCTACATAATTATGAAATTACCTTTTGGAAAGGGCAACTAGAACCATTTTATGTCACTAATTATAAATTAGGATAAAGAATACATTTTTTTAGTTAAATAAACTATTTGCACACAATGCACTAACCTACATTAAAAACAACAGCTAAGTATTTTTAATTTGTGGAGATTTTCGCAGTTCAACCTATGAGGTTCTCCACTGCTTAATTAGACTTTTCTGAGGATGCCTTAACAAATTTAAATCTCCAGCAAGGGTTTTAAAACTTTAGACAAAAAGTAAATAGATAAATCCTTGTTTAACGTAGTTAATCTAAAAAAAAACTCACACCAATAAAATTCTTTCATAATCACCGCATCGCATCAGACCTTTTTGTTAAGACGAAAACAATAAAAGTGAACCGTTTGCTCTGTCTGCCATTTTCAGGAAACCGGATGTTAGCCGGGCGTCCGGTATCGTTCGAGGCACTATGCCAACAGGCGCCGTGACGAACGTATTGGCCACAGGAAAGAAAGAAACGTGTAATTAAAGTGCGATAATATTTGCTTATTGTTTGATGAATTGTTTCTGTAATAATGAGCTAACTGAATCCTACTTCCTACTGATATTATAAACGCGAAAGTTTGTGATAATGGATGGATGGATGGTTGGATGGATGTTTGTTACTCTTTCACGTAAAAACTACTGAATGGATTTTAATAAAATTTGGTATGGAGTTAGCTGACACCCAGGATTAACACATAGGCTACTTTTTATCCCTGTATTCTCACGGGAACCGGACCAACGCGGGTCAAACAACGGGACGTCTGCTAGTACTCAATATCTTTATTGCTTGCCATGTGTATTCTTAGGTGGTAAGTTTATAAATGAGATCATTATGGACCCTGAAGGGCACAGCAAAAGGGTAGGAGAGAGGAAGTCTTGCTGCACGAGATAATTTAATTTTTAACATATATAATGCGTACAGAATAATCAAAATAGAGATGAAGAGCATGAATTTTTTATTTTATTTCTTTACTTGTATTACTTTGTTGAACATAATATAAACATTATTTTTGTTGTTGGGTAGTCTTTTTATTTCGACTGCTATTTTTAGGGTTCTGTCACCAGGCTGTATCTCAAGAACCTTGATGAACCGTTAAAGCTTTTACAGATAATGTTACTGTTGCTGTTATAACAACAGTCAAAATAAATATTTAAGTAGATAAGGTTTCTATACAATTTTTTTTGCCTTTTAATTGCGGAAGGTACGGAACCCGTCGTGTGCATTCCGACTCGTAATTGGCCTTTTTTTATTTCTTGGATTGGCTGCCTCGTTGGGTACCTCTGCAAAACCTTTAAAGGATTAAAGGCGTGACACTATCTTCTATTTGAGTTGTCGACGGGGACCGCTCGAGGTTTTCATATTTGGTCATACCTACTAAATTGACAACAAAAACAAACGAAAAGTAGGTAGGAATCTATAATCCCGCTAAACCCCACAATTGGTCCCGCTGAACATTTTTTGATGATCCCTTTAATTTTTAATTTAAAATACTATTTGTCGTTATAAAACTTTATAAAATTGTCTGATTATTAAGGTTCGTAAACAACAGGCCGCTGACAAACAGACAGATGGATGACAGTAATAGATTCAATTGGCACAGTTTGCTTACGGAACCATAATAAAAACGAGAGAGTTAAAAAGACTTCTGGAAACGATGGATATCATCGTTTCCAGAAGTCTTTTTAACTCTCTTTGTTTCTTTCTGTTTCCAGAATCGTCTATTAAAGTCATCTTTTGATAATGCCCAAATCAACTGAGATTCCTTTTTAGACCCAAGGATTTATTTACGTAGGTGAGTACCTACGTAAATAAATCCTTGGGCTTTTTGCGATACCTTTTTTTTCAAATATAAAAGCCATAGGTAGGTACGAAGTTGATTCTTCAAATGTACCTAGTTGGGTGGTCAGCAACATTGTTGTCGAACCATTCAACCGTATCGTATACTATTGTGTTTCCTTGACTGTGTAGAACATGCATCATATCTATTGAAAATCTTGTTCCAAGTTTTCACTTGAGTCCGGATTCTTGCTTTAGTTGGTTTCTTCTGTTTTCTTAACAATAACAAAATGTTGTGTAAGACGCAAAACGTTCGAAGCTTCAATAACAACTGTTTTAGACACAAACACGTTATTGTAGTGTGAAGCAATAGAGGTCACAACAAACTCGCGTGTACGTAACTCAAGAATAATAGGTAAAGAAAGAAACTACATTATATTTCAATTTTCTTTTTATTTCAGGTTATGACCATCGAAAGTACAATCCTTTTCCCATCCACAGTCCACTCAAGTTTGTTGAGGAGCTGTTCATGCACAGCCTAATTTGTGTCAGGAGCCACATTTTGATGCAATATTTATACATATTTAAACTCACGCCTTTTTCTTACGGGGGTAGGCAGAAACTACAGAGCGCCTTAAGCTACGATTCTTACACACCTACTTCTTTTGCTTCGTTAGCACTCATACATGTAGTCATATAAACACGCCGGTTGCGAGCACTACGCACCTTACTATTCTGCAGAACCTCACCAACAAGGTCTAAGTATGTTCTTCTAGGGCTTGATGCAATATATTGCAGTCTATTGAGGATTTCAGTGAAAATAATTCTGATATCCCTAAACAAATTTTCGGAAGCGTCATTTTTTCCATTCCCGAGGGTCGTGTTTTCCTCACGTGAAGTCTATTTGTGCTTGACCATGAATTGCCATCAGTGCCTATTCTAAACATTATTACATTAAATCATGGAGTTTTATTTCCAGGGGCCCAACAAAGTCACATCTAATGACAACGATAAGAAAGTTCGACAAATCCGAAATAGATATTATGGAATTCAACGTTTCAAAAGCTTATGCCAATTTCATACATTTTGGATTTCATCATTGCCGTTAAATGCAACTTTGTCCCGGCCCCCAGGACAAAGCAAATCTTTTTCGTTACCGCCATTTCACAGCCACACAACTGATAACAACGTGTGATAGATAACATTCGAGCATTACTATCCATCGCGATACTCATATCTAAGGGTTGTTTTCTCTAAACAAGTCACGTATTAAATGAGAATATTCGGCCGAGCCTCTGCCTTATTTATCATTCTCCTCGCTGCTACACCCCATGAATTTTATACAAGATTGAACGATTTACTGAACAAAATTGATGGTACATCTATTGTGTGATGTCAGCGTCTTATTGAACACTGTTGCCGAATTACTGAACAGTTTTAGTAACGCTCGTCTTTTCTTTCTTGAGATTTTTCCTTTAGTGTCTACTCAACTGGAATGACATTGGTTTCTTGTATATGAAGAAGTTGTTATGATGTTGTATACTTTGGGCTGGGAAACTAGCAGATGGTCCTTGTAGTAGTTACAATGACTTCTGGATCTTAATAAATAATAACTTTATTTTATGATCTACAGGTTTAAACAGGTACTGTAGAGGTCCTGTTAAGAATCAAATAACATAAGATCTCACGTAATACATTGATCTTGGAAACCAAATCATACGTTTCCATTATTTAATATTTTACCAACTATGTAACGACAATACGATAAAACAAATAGAAATAAACCAGTTAATAACATCCTTGAAGTCCCCGCTAATACAGCAAAACAGAAAATATGGTCGAGTAAAATAAAAATCCCACAATTGAGATACAGCCAAAAATCTACGTTACATTATTTAGTGCTTCGTTGAGCGTCATAAATAATGGCGACTTGAAGAAAAGAAAAGCTTAACAAAGACTCAAAAATATTTTGTCTGATAGGCCGAAGCTATTAGTACCTTCGCAGGTTAATCCTCCGAACCTCTCAAGTCCTATTTATGTGAACGCGGGACAACGGATGCCCCTCAACTGCCACGGGCTGATAAAATGCTCGTCCGAAGGGACCCCCGATCAATCCCGACCTATTGTGAACGATACAAAGTCTTTTCATACCTATGTGGGTAACATATTCTTTGTGAGAGATTTTCCTGCTATGTTTAGATAAGTATTATATAGAGTATCGTTTTACGGTGGGTCAAAAGGGTGAGCTGTACAAGTAGAATCCGAAAATTGTATTCTTTTACCTATTATTCTTTTTAAGAAATCTTGAATTGTCTCTATTATTACGAGGATTTCAAACGTTGATTGTCGACATAAGGATTGTATTGCAAGGACATTTAGAGACATGCATTAGTCGAATACTCCTGATGTACACGTACCATTGTAGCAACATATAACGCCAGGCGAACTCCAGCTGGTGGGACCTAGATCGAATTATCAGCGTGATAAATTTAAGTATATGTACATAATCCTGCTAACACCCGTCTGGTTGTATGATATTCTTTATTCAAAGGTGGATGAGGAACTTAACAGCCTATTCCTCGTTTACCTAAATCATAATAGCATCCTTGGTTAATCATGAATGCAGTACTCTAGCTGTCAATCAGTTAGTTGGGTCATTCGATTTTCTTTAAAATTCTTGGAACATTTTTTTTTTTGTTAATTTTTTATTTATACTCTTGACCTCAATCTTCTCCTGCGGTCAAAAATGAGGTCGACGATGGAACGAGCTTACCCAAAAAAAGCCTATTAACTCGCGACTTAAACAGATTGGGGTCATATGAACTCGGGAACACTGATGCAGGCAGGAAATTACACTCCTTGGCTGTGCGCATAATGAAGGAACAGGCAAAGCGCTTCGTGCGAATGTGTGGAACATCTACAAGGAATGGTGCTGATCCATGGGAAATTTTCATAAACGGGCAGCGTCAGTTAGAACAACAACTTAAGTGAATTATCAATGCGTAGCATTAGTATGAAAAGACAGCTCGATTCGCCTTCGCTACACCTACATTTTAACGAGGTGATATTTCCAGAATAGCACAGATGATCATCTCTTAGCTGCCATTTGCTGATCAGGTCAAATATTTCGAAAAAAAAAACAGCTGATCCATACATTTTGGTCGAGTAAGTATTAAACTTTTGAATGAAACAGCTGAGCCGCTTTTTGCGAGATTTCCGAGTTGGTCAAAAAGTAAAAACTATTCATATTCATGGCTAACATACCCTGTGAAAATTTGGACTTACAAATAGAAAATACATTACTTTCTTTTAGACACTGGCAAAGGAGGCATTATAACAGCGGTGATTAAAAATAAGCATTTTTCATGACAAAATTGTAAGCCAACTTAAAACTCTTTTCAAAAATGAGCTTTCGCTCAGTCTCATAAAATGAAAGTCGAGTAAAAACCAGAACACTGACCAAAAGTAGGACAAAATCCCAGTGAAATATGGCGCAGTTTAAACCTAGAATGATAATAAATGGAGGCAATGCATTTCATATTAATGGCTTAAGGTCACTTACTTTTCAACACGACTGGAATGTGATTATGGAAGGTTAGATTGCCTCTACACTGGTATTACCAAAAGTTTCTGAAGACAATATAAAAAGTATAATTCGCTTCTGCTTGACCCTACTGGGGAAACAGGCGTGATGTATGTATGTATGCCATGTTTTATTACGTGGACTGAGACGTTTTGACGTTCAAAAAGTGCTGATTCTCAGCCTAGTTCGAATAAAGACTTTTGATTTTGATTTTTGACTAAGACTAAGAGTTACAAGTGCTGCTGCTGAGCATGAGGTCCTAGGATCGATTCCCGTGTCTGGCAAAATGTTGCTCGAAGTTTCTATCTGGTATTGCTCAATGGCAACCCGAAGGCTTGAAATAACAATTACATTTAGAATCATGGAGAATGAACTATGAATTTTAAAAGAGCAACTGTTGTTGTTTGTAAATAGTACAGACTTTATTAGTATCAACCTGAGGTCTGGTTTCATGCCCGATTTTGGACAGACACGCCACCGTTAGACTTAGCATTAATGGCGAAATTTGGATGTACTATACAAGGTGTTTTTTTTTTATATCCCATAACTCTAGGGTTTTAATCTGTAGGTAAAAATAATACTAAAACTCCTAGAATAGGTGGTCATAAAATGCATAGTTTCGGAGATATCATCAATCATAATTAAATTATCAGTTGTTTAGTACCCGTAACACAAGCTCTGCTTAGCTTGGGACTAGATGGCGTTGTGTGAATAGTCGTGGAGTATTATTATTAAGTACCTATTATTAATACTATTTTTACTACCTAATTAGTTCAAAAATTTTCACCAGTACGACGAATCTTCTTTCTAACGTCACTTTTCTTTCACGTAAGGGTGTTTTACATAAATCATCGTGACTTTGTCGAATTATTTTGTATGATAGTAAAAAAAAAGGATGATTGAAACATAATTCATATGCCAGTTGATTCTTTGATATGGTCTCAATCATACCCTAGAGTTATGGGATATAAAAAAAACACGTTTTATAATAAGACACACATCTATCAAACCCATCGGGAAACATAGCCTTGATTGTTGTTTTAATCATCTTTTTGTAACTGTCTCACTGTAAGACTAAGGCCTCTTCTCATACAATTAACAGGAGCATTGCAATAGTAGTTACTACTAAGTGCTTGATTAGTTTTTTGTTTTACATAACGGTACTTAATACCTGCTTTCTACATAGTAACATAGACGTTGCTGTTGGTGCTGCTGCTTAGGTGGTTTGGTCACGTTGACAGGATGGATGAAGGAAACGACTCCATGATAAGTAGAGGCAGATGTTAGTCGAAACGAAGGGACGACGCCCTAGAAGTCCTTCTAGGGTGTCGTCCCTTCGTTTCCACACACACAGACCTTTTTGGTGAAGTTCTTTAGAAAAGACAGACCGGTGCTTAGTACTCGCAACCGGTGTGTGTGACTTCTTACATGTACCAGACGCCAGCACAACAAGTTACCCCAATGTGTCAAATTTTACCCAATTGAATATGAACCTTATTCTATTTCTCATAAAGTTGAAAAACGATCAAAGAAATTTGACACATTGGGGTAACTTAATGTGCTGGCGTCTGTACAAACGTAAAAGTAGCAAAATAACTATGTAAGAATCGTGACAGACGGCACTCTGTTTCTTCCTACCTCTATGGGAAAAAGGCGTTAGTTTATGTGTGTGTACATAGTAACTTACCTCCTACACAAAATCCGAAACATTCAGTTATTCTAAATGAACACCTAGATGCAGTATAAGTTTATCTATGTAGCTTTAACTGTTCTAACTAAAGCAAACAGCTTTATTTTATATATAGGAACCTTCGCCAGTTTTAAAGGTCACACGGCAAACAAGTTAGCTCATAGGTAGCTTGGTTCATCTAAATCACTCGTTGGGATGCCAACCCGTTCCTTGCAGTTGACTGTTGCAGCTTCCGCAGTTTTGTAACTCGCTTTTACTTGCAAATCAAAGTGATTGTTTGTAATTGGTTCCGTAATTCAATTATTCAATTTAGGGCAATTTTTTTAATACTCACTTATCTTGAAGCTAAATAATAAATACGGCAGTTTGAAATAATTATCCTTACTTCCATACTTAATATTGTAAATGAGAAATAACTCTGTTTTGGTTATTTGTTTGCATGTCGGCTTTTGACAACTAAACGGCTAAACGGTTCGTAATTAAATTTGGAAGGAAGATGATCATACCTGGAGACGGACATAGGCTACCTTCTGTCTCAAAAAATAATAATCGTTTGCTTAAACATTTTTCAAATGCAGCGCCATCTTGAATGACACAGGACATATTCCTTTCCAGGATATTAATAGGTGACAATTAGAAATTTAACAAATCTTAAAACTAAGAATGTAGTGGAAGTTTAATAAATTGTCATCATCGGCATTGCTTTTCTGCAAAAATCAAGCTGTAAAAATGTAGATGAAGCAGAGCTGTCATCCCATATTAATGCTAGGCATTGACAGTTTACAGTATTTTTTACTGTATCGACAGGTTGGTAATGTTAATAACTAATTGACTATTACGTATTCCTGGCTGTAAGTTTTCCAAAAAACATATAAAACGAATAAATAAAATCAATGCCAAGTACCGTTTAGAATGTGTGACCATCAAACTCCTTAAGATTTGCAATAACACTTCTCAGGACCTGGGAATGAAATAAGGACCACTCAATAAAGACGCATGTAACCACAAGATAAGAGTCCTTCAGAATACCGAGTCATTCAATCTCCTGTACGCTGTACAAAAACAATCAGTTAGAAATTTAGGAATGTACTTATATATTTTCTTTCTTTCTTTTTCATGTGGTTAGACTGACTTTATTTATATTTAATGGGTCTATCCTCTATTTTCTCCCTAGGACTGAAATGAAGTCAACGATGGGACGAGCCTACCCAAAAGGAGACTATTCACTCGCGACTTAAACAGATTGGGGTCATAATTATGAACTTGGGAACACCGATTCCCAAGTTCATAATTATGACCCAATCTGTTCATTGTGTTGTTTGCTCCTGGCAGAGAATTCGACTTCTTGGCTGTGCGCATAATGAAGGAACTGGCAAAACGCTTCGTGCGAATGTGTGGAACATCTACAAGGAATGGGTGATAACCTGGAGTAAATCAGGATTCCCAACTATTACTCTGACTAACCTGGTGTCGAAAAATATCTCTCTGGCATGTTGGTTTCCTCACGATGTTTTCCTTCACCGCTTTTAAAGTAAGTGATAATTATTATACAATACGCACATGAATCCCAAAATGACTAGGCAATCCGTCGGACACACCTTGACTGGCCGGTTGGTCTAGTAGTTCGAAGCCCACCCAGGACAAATGTTTGTGTGATAAACACGATCATTATTTTGTTCTGTGTCTAGGTGTAATTTATCTATTATATGTATGTTTTTAGAAATGTATAAGTATGTTATCAGCTGTTTAGTACCCATAACACAAGCGACCTATGACTTGGCTGTACACCGGTCACACCACTAGGCTATCACTATCTATCGTTATTTTTATGTCCACTAAAAGTGCTAACATACTGTGTTTTTGTGCAAAAATGTACCAACACCCGCAACAAAGTGCCTTCACAATGTTATTTTTTTTAATTCCAATAACCATTCACAAAATATTGGTTCTGTGATATACGGCTAACATTTATTATGAGGCAAAAGCTTTTTAGACTACCCCGTAAAGGTCAGAAAAGAACATTTGGCTGGATAATTAAAACTGTGTACACACATTCACATTTAAAAATGCCAGCAAAATAAACATTGGTAAGCATGCCTGCTCGTTGTATAACACGACAACTTAAGACTTGGCACTCCGTAATTTGTATTTAAGTATATTTCGTGTTCGCTTTCCGTATATAAAACATTTACGAAGCCTTTTTCATGCTTTTATTTAAATATTAGGTACATTATTTTACCAAAGAAAAACAAAATATTAAGTTTACAGTCGTCAAGGTCTGGCAAAGTTCCCGAGTACATCGGTGCCAACGTATATTTAATGTCGTTTACATGCCTATGCCAAAGTAAGATAAATTCGCTCAAGTTCCACACGAGTTCGATAAGTAGCTAACTTACGGAGTTATCTCCATACATTTGCTGAATATCCCAGCGATTAACCAATCACAGCTATGTAAAGTTATTATACGAAGTATTTATGGCTTTGACAAGTTTGACACACATTACGCGTTCGGATATACAAGTTATTTACATATTGCGGATACTTTTGCTTTATTTACTAAGTGTGTGAGTTGAGAACGATGTAGGAAATCGTCAAAATGTGATTTTCTTTAATGTTACACGATGTTGTTAGGTACCAATGTTTATTTATTAAGCACTAGCAGACGTCACGCGGCACGTCACCCACGTAGTTCTCATTCCCGTGGGAATACGGGGATAAAAAGTAGACTTTGTTACTCAGGGTGAATGTAGCTTTTCAAAGGTAAAAGAATTTTTGAAATCAGTGCAGTAGTTTTTCAGTTTATCCATTACAAGTATACACACACACGTACACAATTTTTTTCCTCTATTTTATTAATATTGCTATAATTTGTTTCAAAGAGTTGATACGGTGGTAGACAAAAATAATAATTATCAATGCTCTTTAAAACGAATATAGCATTAAACTCCGCACAAAGAAGTCAATATAAATTAATGTTTAACAGTAAAATTATTCACTTTATTATTCGCAAACTATCCGAGGTGATGTGAATAAAGTGGACGAGTATTAGAAAAAGATGAGCATCGTTCCTCACCTGTCAAGTGGATTCGCATAAATATAAAAGTGAATGATGTTCGCCGTGAACCTGTCAGTGCTCTGAGCAAAGCAATTAATTACAATTTTAATTGAACCCGTCGAGCAGTCGCTTATGCAAAATCATTATTACAGTTTCTTGCCTTAAGGGTCTGTTGAATGCTATTGACCTTGACCATACAAATGCGAGTATTTTGTTAAGGTCTAATAGGACATAAAAATACTACAGACACTGACTGAAAAAAAAACCTACGTAACTTTATATTGCCTACCTACGAGTAGGTACGCAGTTTAAAAAATCGCGAAAATGACCGCAGTTTGAGTTGTAATTTAATTGGCATTTAAATATTTTTCTAGTTTTGGGTCAATCCGCTGGCTCTGCTAAATAACGATTGAATTATAGATCCCTACGTTTTAATTTATTTTAGTGCATTATAATAAAAGGTATCTTTTTTTTTTGCGATGCTTGTAAATGCTCTGCTTAATCTAGAATTCACCCCCTTAATACTGAATTGTAATTTAAAAGAATTACCGTCACATTCAAAGCAGAACTCGACGCTTACGGCAATAATTTTTATTTACCTTGCAGTTTATTGTATTTTATTATTATGAATATTGTACTTTATTAGTTATAGCAGCTGGTAATTGCCGCGCTACGACTATGTCCTTGTGCGATTTGAAATATTGGTGTTGTACAGTAAAATATCTCACATTGATGTCTGAAAAGTACTTCAATAAATTATTTAACCATGTTTCTCAGTAACTAACACTTTATCTGTGATCGAAACTTCATAATCTTATTGCCACAACTTAAGTTGTATTTCTACTACTTGAAATCTTAATGTGAATTTACTACGTACGTAATTGTGAATAATTGTGTGTGTATATTTATAAGGCTTAAATCTGGGCTGGTTAAATGGATCCACAATATGCAATGATGTACCTACTTAGTGTCAATCGCACTGCCAATTTGTTTATTTAAAACGTTCCTCGTATTTAAACGGTTCTGACGTCAGTTTTCTGTCAATTATTTCGTAAGTACGAATGTAGGTCACAGCCGAAATTTTAAATCCCTATTTCTCTAGGAATTTGGCAAAAACAGTCTGGCACAAAGGGATGCCAACATTATCAGCACAGGTTGAAGTATTTTTGCTGTTGTTCAATACAATAGGAGTGCTCTCAGTATACTTGTATAGCGAAGCATCCCACTGCCCTAGTCAAGCAATTTCGATGTCAATGGGCGTACCATTTATCGATTTGAGCACTTACCTAGTTGCAACGATTCAGAGTTGTTGAACTACTCAATTTGTGGAACTACTTCAACTCGAAAAGCTGGTTTAGGGCTAGACTCATAAACCGCACTTTGACTTTGCTAACCTAATAAAAAAAAACTCATACGAATGTGGTCAATGTTCAATTCAAGTTAAAGATTATATTTGGATGAGCTAATAAGAACATGTACTGCAAAGTAGAATCAAAGTGTCAAATAAATGTACTTAGTTACCAACATTTCTAAAACTGGAACTCCTTATCATCTCATCATCTGGCTGCCTTTCCCCATTGTGCTGGGGTCAGCTTCCAGTTTAACCAGATGCAGCTAAACACCAGGAGCGACTGCCTATCTGACCTTCACCACCCAGTAACTGGGTAACACGATAACCCTTGGTTAAACTGGTTGCCAGACTTTAGGGCTTCTACCCGTAACAACTACCGACCCGGGACCAATGCTTTTTTTTTATATATGTATAATGGGTCTACTCTTGACCTCAATCTTGTCCTGCGGTCAGAGATGAGGTCGACGATGGAACGAGCTTACCCAAAAGAGGACGCGTTTACAAATCTGACCAAAATGAACAGTTTTTCGGTACATTTTGCGGCAGAACTAAACTAAACTGAATCTAAATAATAATTACCAAAGACAGATTACTCCTTCATCTTCAAAAGGTCGTAATTTTTCATTGTAAAATCTAGGTAAATAATATTGTAAATAATCATTTCCGGAACCTCTTTACACAAAATTGTCGATTTCGTTTTGAGTTTAGGAACATTTTTATTCTATTTATTAACAGTAATGTGTTTATTTAAAAATATTTTATGTAAGGAGACATGATCAACTCAAAAAGGTGGCAGAAAAAACTACCAAAATATTCCAATTAATCCCAGAAAAAAAAATCAAATCGATTTTAGTTTTTCAACAAATTTTGCTAGATTGCGTGAACCTTAATAGCTTGAAGCTAAGGGTTATTTTACTGATCACTGTCGTGAGTTATTGCACAAAAATTTAAAACTAAAAATATTAGTTTGTACGCTGTGTCGCTTGCAAGCAGCAACTCCTGTTAAATAAGATCGCTATACGAATACAAAATATTTGACATACCAAATTTGATACTTTACGTGTTTTGTGCGCAATTAAACGCAATACCTAGAATTGAAGCGCGTCATTTCGTAGATACGTCCTTAACTCGCGACTTAAACAGCCCCCAGCAGCCTTGGCTTTACGTGCCATCCGAGGCATGCAGAAGTCTTGGTATGTAATGTATAGTCACCCACCCACGAATCAACGAGTCTAGCGTAGCTTAACCTTGGACCACCCCTAGCTTGCGGCTATTATTATTTAACCACAAGCTCCAAATATCTAAGTACCCTATAACATCTGACAGCGTTAAATTACAGTTTTGTATTAGAATATCCTGAATGCAGGATTAGAGCTGTGATTATGATAAACAGCGATAGGCCAGCCATTTATCAAGTTAAGACCTAAAACTGTCATTGGCCAAAATGTGGGTGTATGGAAGTTCGCTTTTGTCTACCTCGACTGGAATCACTGTCTTGCTTAATACTTTGGTGTATTTTAATTTCAATGTGTGTTTTACACAGTTATTTATAATGTTTGTCACTTGTACAAGTGGCATTCATTCGTAAAACGTTTCTCCACAGATCATTATTCAGGCCTTATCTTTATTATCCTCTCTGTAAAAGAACTTTAATTGGTGCCACATGTTTCAAACGAATGTTCTGTTGATGGCTGCGCGGGCGCACATTTGGGGACCGAATGACTTTGTCAACAACATAGAAATTAATTTCTTCAAGTATGTTTTTTAATGAACTTGTTATATTTTTTATTGCATTCGAATTAGTTATATTTACAGTTCTGTTAGAGTGTATTTTTATTAGCACACTGGCGCCCATTTTTTTATTAATCATAATTTTTAGTTTTATCTGCTCTTTTCTTATTAACTAGTAACATTTTATGGGTAGATTTGGTACAAACTTAATTAACCTAAGGCTTTTTTTAATTACAAGAACAAATTAGGCAGATCTTAAAAACGATAGATCAAAGCGTCAATAAAAATCAAGACACTACAGGACTTACAGATACAAAACCAGCATAAACTGGCCTCGTATTCTATTCGAACACCGGGCCACACTGGGCCAGCTAAAATCCAAAAAAACTGGTGTGTGGCAAAATGTTACACACGTACTGTACGGAAACTAAAGCTATTCTTGTTTCAAACGTCAACTGAAAAATAAAAGAGTTGTAAATTTTTTATCACCGATACATAGCTTAAGTAACGGAAGTTGTGTAAGTAAAGGAAATTGAAATCCACCACAGATGCTACAAGTCATTCACAGGCTATAAAAAGTACAAAAACAGTAATAAAAAGTATACTCAATGTGTCCTAAAATAGGTACGTGTTTGTAAATATTGCACTCCGTTTTTATGATCCGTTTTTCATGGAACTTCACTGTTGGTAAGAAGATTTTATTCACGCATATATCAGCGTCCCCCTTATCATAGTGGGAAATGAATGTTCGTCTAACGTATTTTTTTCCTTTTCTTTCCGTTTCCTCTTAGTGGTTGATATTTATATTTAAAACTGACCTGAATAAAGCACTTGGTGACTTTAGCGCATTTTTGTTTTCGTACGAAATTAAGTCATCACCTGCCTAGCCTTTTTATCCATTACGTTGGGGCCGGTTTCCAGCCCAACCGGCTGCAGCGAAATAGGTACTGGTATTTTACATGAAGTATCTGTCGTTTTGTGTCTCCAAAACCCAAATAGACTGACTGTTTGAATTTAGGGTTCTGAGTATCAAGCCAATAGTAGTCAGTCTTAGATGACCTTAACAGCCTCGTGACTCGGTGACATGCCATCCTTGTATAAAATACTAATGAGCAATAATCATAAATTTTCGATTGAAATTTTCAATCTGAATGATAATATGAATTAGGTGCTCAATGTGGAAGTTATAGTCCAAATAATACAAATCCGCATGAATTAATCGAAAATTATTCGCGACCTAATTATCTAAATTCACTATCATCGACGTAAATAACGTTCGATAATAATGAATCGCTAACTATTATCCTAATCAGAATAATCTGCCAACTTCACTTCGCAATGCCGCATCAATTTGTTCATTCTATTATAAATAATTTAAATGTAGACTTCTGCCTTGGGTTTACGAGATATTTGCATTATAAAGCGATGTGACATACGTGTGTCCGACTTGTAATTTAGGTGTGTAATGGTGCGTTCAATGCAATATGAGGTACGATCCTCGACGAAATGGGATCACCGGCGCGATTTAAGAGACAGCTTTATTATTGAGATTTCATTTTGAGCTTAGTTTTAGACTCATTATTTTTGTTTTTGTGTGTTGTGTCTTGATTTAAGATTGCCAGGATGTGGTTGTTATTAAGCTTTAAGAATATTTTAGTGCCATCCATCCGGTGAAAAACAAGGAATTAAATAAGCTGTTTTTTCATTTACAAAAATCACCAATAAACACTTTTTTTGTCATTAAATGAGTGTTCATCCTCTCTTACTAAATAAAATATCTTTTCAACTGAACAATATTTGTTTAATGTAAATAAAATACTTCAGTATTTGTCAACACTAACACATAGCACTAATACCTTATTAACTGGGAGTTACGTTGCTATAATTGTTTGTTCGCCTGTCCTTATTCAGTAGATAGCAGAAAATTACTTCGATAGATCTAATTTGAAAGAAGTATAGTATAAGTATTAGTACTAATAACCTCTAATCTCTAACCTCTTTAAAATACTTTATTAATGCCAAAATGATTAGGTACTCTATACATACTTGAAAATAAACTAAATTTTTCGCATTCTTAAGAGGGAAGTCTGCGAGCGTGAGAACTTATTTTTGAACGCATACATTGACATTTTCCACTTACACAGTAGCAACGCGCTACACACCTTACACACACATTTACACTTGCCCAGAAACAAACGACAAACAGTACGGCACGACGGGAAAATTATGTTTTCAATGCGTGTTCCAAATAAAAGAGCTAGTAATTATGTGTCAGTAAACAAGCAATGTAATAACAATTGACTTATTGCACCGCGATGCTCGCTTGCTTATGATATTGTTTGGTAGCCACGAAAGGGTGGGGTCACAGTGTTCAACAGAGATTTACAATTTAATTGATAAAATTATTATTTCTTTTAGTTGTGTTGTTGTAATTAATAACTTCGTAATTTAGAATTTTATTTTATTATAATAATACTATAATTGATTGTTTAAACCGTTATAAGTACATGCATACTAAATGTAGTTCAATGATATTTTGTGGTAAATATATGAATAAAGGGAACAAAAAGATTAACTCAAAAACAACAAATAATTGTATTTCTATACCTTATATTTAAATATTATAAATGCAAAAGTAACTTTGCATGTCTTTCTGTCTGTCTCGCTTTTACGCCAAAACTACTGCACCGGTAAAACTGAAATTTGGGACACAGACATACAAAGGATGTATGAAAGTATTATCATTTTCATAGCTAAAAGCATGCAATTTATATTTTGGGAAGTTGATTACATATAAATAAGTATGGCATTAAAAAAATGATAAAAATCAAAGCTATTGATTCAAATAGATACCTATAATTAAATTTTGTAACAATTTGATCATTAAAGGAGTAAAAAAACGAACAAAACGAGTCAAACGTTGAAGGAGATGTTGTCGAATTCTCAATATTATGGACTCTAAACAAGTTACAGCATACCCATAGGGTATTTTCAGACTCTCTACTCGAGGGGCTAAAAGTTGGTGTTTCAGTCCTGTACATCAGAAATATGGCACACAACATTATAAAGGCTACAATCATGGCTGGAATGGCAAAAGGAGAAAACGTCTTGATAACACGTATTCCAATAATTCCGACAGATTTGCCATTTCAATATAAAAGAGTCCCTGAACGGAAAAACAAACAAAAGTAATTTATAAAAAATTACTTTAAACATAGGCTCATATTTTATTATTCCTACTATTTTAATATTTAAGGTGTTTGCAGTGCAACACTGCCAAAAGGTTCTTAATTCATTAAACCCCAAGCGTTTGCGCTGTCATTGTCTTTCTATCGTGTCTCTAATCGTCACGATTGAAAGGTTAAAGTATTTATACGTACAATGAGTATTATTCTTCAAACATACTTTTACACGCGGACGTAATCGTGGGCACATAGCAATGCTCACGCTATAGCCTGAAACAATAATTTTGTTTATAAACGTAGCATCATATAATATCACCACCTGTATTCCCCGAAGAATTAGACAGTGGTGTATACCCTTATTTCACCAGTTATGTTTTAAGTCTTATGTAATAGGGGGTGATCTTATTGTTTAAGATTAAAAAACCCGATAACACTTTGTCCAACCCAGGAATTGAACCCAGGACCTCATGCTCTAGAAGTAGTGCTAGTATTTTAACCATTTACATTAAACTAAACGGTTAGTTTAAGTAGCTATTCATTTATTTTTTATGACAATAACACTCTCACAGTTTCGTTTTGGCTTTTAGTTGGACGCAAACTAAAAATAAACATGTAATCATTAAGGAACAGTCTGTGTGTTTTAAACATGTCACATATATAAATATAGATATAATTTATACAATGGAAATAACGCTTACTGCTTTGAAATAACAACTAATACTCTATTAATAAAAAAAACATCTTTGATTTTTAAATGGTTGCCATTTTCGTAGTTACGGGTTATGCACCCGGAAAAACCTTGGAAATGACACCCTTATTGTATTACGAAAAGATAGTGTTGTCCGCCATCCTGGAGGGAACTGGTCGAGTGAGCTTGATTGCAAAAGCTTATTAAATAATAACCCACGTTTTATCATCGGCAAAATATCTTAAATAAAAGATACGTACTATTTTTTTTAATTTTCCTTTATTTTTTTTCGATTTGTCGAGAATTTTCCTTCTGTTTACCTATTTTTTATAAGATGATGTAGTATTTAAATTATGGAAATTTTATTTATCCATCAATTATTATCACACCTTTGGTTTGGGCTTTAACCCAGTTATTAAAATTCATGTGTGAATGTGAATGTGCATTAAAATATCAATTAATAAACATTAAAAAAAACTAATGCCATCTCTCAAAAATGACGGAATCTAATTATTAGTTAAAAATCCTCTAAAGTTATATTATTTATTTAAATAAATATCTAAAAGCAAAATAGTTACAATACTTCCATAGCTAGAGCAACTAGTGCAAAAATTAGCAGATACACAGTGTATCTTGCACCCCACCCTATGACTTGTGTGGATGTATGAGTTGACGTTTATCGAGCTCGGAGCGGACTACAAACTGACGTGGTCTCACCTTGGTTTCCAGGGCGGCACTGATTTGTTTTCAGACGCATGTTCGAATATAAAACAAAATATGAAACGAGGGACGCTCCATACTAGAATGTATGACAAACGGAAAACATTTTGCGCAAAAATATTAAGAATGTTATAACGTAAATTACTAGTGTATGATTTTATTTTATTAGAAATTAAAAAGGGTTAACCTTATAATCATACACTTGTGTCATGAATTAACGCAAAATATCTATAAACATTGCTTTACATTTTAAGAAAACGTGCAAACAGTAAGTGCCGATTTCGATGTAAATATGAAATATTGACATTGTTACAGCAGACATTTTAGGAGAATTTAAAAAATATCACACGGTGTCACTGGTGATACATCTATTATGTATCTTATTTAATTTTTTGATAATATTTGGTGTGTTAGATGTTTAGATACCTTGCAAACCGTAACCCCTGTTTTGCCACTTTGCAAGGACTGTCCCCTTAACGTGATTTTAGTCTGAATACGATACGACCCTCGTCATACAAATTAGGACAGACATGTAAACAGCAATGGATGCGTTGTACATATTATTTCTGGAAACCTATTAATTTGTAACTGCTTATAACAGTAATTTTCCTACACATTTAAACCACTCCCATAAGCTCATCATCTGTCTGGCCTTTTCCCAACTATGTTGGGGTCGGCCTCCAGTTGAACCGGATGCAGCTGAATACCAGTGTTTTACATGGAGCGACTGCCTGTCAGACCTCCACAACCCAGTAACTGTGTAACATGATACCCCTTGGTTAAACTGGTTGCCAGACTTTCGGGCTCCTGACTACAAGTAAAGACTGTCAAAGATACAAGTGACAGCCGGAACTAACGGCTTAACGTGCTTTCCGAAGCACGGAGGAGACTTGGTGTTATAAATGGTCACCCAACGGCCCGACCTCGTCTATCGTAGCTTAACTTTCGATCGACCCATGAGGCTGTTGTAATTGAGTCACAAACTCCTCAAACCACTCCCAAAAGCTGATTATTCTTAAAGTCACCTTTCTACCATCGGACAACCGGCGAGTGTTCACCCTTACATCGTTGGCACTCCCACGATTCGGACAAAGCGTTTCGCTTCGTCGTTTATACCACGTACATCGAAGGACTGGAACAACTTGCCTGCTGCGGTCTTTCCGTCCGATTATAATTTAGGTGTCTTCAAGGCTAGAGTGAATAGGCTCTTAATAAACTAGTGCGCTTCACCATCACTGATTGCATCACTGCTTACCATCAGGTGGGATTGCAGTCAAGCACTGGTTTATAATATAAAAAAAAAGTATTGTTTCAACATTTTCAGAATTTTCAGTTATTTCAGAAAAAAAAACCCAATCGAAAGCATTTCTCCTTCCACGCACTAACAACACAATGACTTTACAAATAACGTATTCGACACGAACATTTGCTTCACAGACCCCAGAATACGTTTACGAATGCGACATATTTGTTATAGTGTGGAATCATTAATCACAGTGGTAGCCTTGCGGTGCCTTGTGCTTATATGCTTCTATATTTCACTGTTTTCCTCCCCGTCTGACCTAGACAATATTTGTGCCAGAAATGTAGGTACGTAATCAACTGAGTGATTCCGGATAATTTTATTTATTTTTGTTTGTGCTTGTTTGTCATTTCTTAGATTGAGATTGTTATAGTCATTGCTTGTTTTGGGATTGAGTTGGTGTTGCGGTTTATGATTTGTGATAAAAATATCTATAGGATTTTGATACTAAGAACTAGTCGTCAATTTAGGATAGTTGTCATTTTCCTGCCTTTTCTTAATAAACACTCTTTTTTTATTACAAAAAACAATAAATGTAATAAAATACGTGCACGTGTATGTAATGTTATACAATTTACCTCTGGGAAAATTAATATTACCATAGGTAAATTGTATAACATTAATAAAATGTACCTCTCCTTGTTACATCACATTACTGTAACTAATCACACGGCCAACGTTAAACCAAACTATTTTTACATCGTCATCAATATTAGGGAGTCTACAAAATTCTATAACAAAAACTTGTCAGCTTTCATCAATAAATCCTCACGTTGATTTATTGACATGCCCGTCCTATTCTTAACAGATTCCCTATAATTTGTTAGCCAAATAATCCGGGATTTCGATGTGAACCCCACCACGCTATAAATAAAAGCGTTCCCAATAAAAGAACGGAGACAATTATTGCACAGTGCACGAAACGAGCTAAATTTCACCCACATTATAGCAAATAATGGTTAAACAGTAGGCGAACGCGCGTCACCCTCCGTCGCTTTGCATCGATATGTTACGCCCCGATCCCCTTCACATCTAAATGCACAACAGGAGATCGAGAAAAAAATCGTGCAACGTTAGGGCAACGCAATAATGTGAATATTTATGTCGGAGGCACGTGCTGATTTGCCATAATGGTAACATGAAATTCGCATATTGGTAATTACATTCCAGGGGACAGCCATTTACGTACGTATATTATTCTTTTGCTTCAATAAGCTCTCGTTGTAACACGCTTTAACATACTCTCGTGTTGGGGATGTTTTGCAACCAACTCAAACTTTTGTTCGGGAACTAGGTAAATTGAAGTTGTGCCATTACTGCAAATGTTATTTCCAGTTTTCCACTGTTTATGACCCAGCTACGTCGTTAGCATATTGTTTATGAATCCTAAAACGTTACACTACTCACTAGTTAATGCAACAAAGTAGGAAATAATAAAACAAAGGAATCGCTTTACATTAAAAAGAGATTCGTTTAAGCCTCGGAATTACCCGAAATATCTTCAGATAAACGAGTAGAAGCGACACAAAAGGAGCTAATCTCATTTTTTGATAGTATAGCCATAGGGTGGGATGGGGACACGTTAGCCCCAAGGGATGCAGTCTTCGGTAGGTACGGCTCTAAGTCTATTAAGACGACTTGCTTCGTCTCGGGGGAGGGTCGACGCTTCAGGGCAACACGATAGAAAACATTTTATACTGGGAAACGACACCTGCTTGGATAAATGGAGAAATCCTGGTCAACCTTTAACCACCCCCCTTTGTTAACGACTATAGAATACAGACATCTCCGCAAAACAAAACAATTAGCTTCCATATTAAAACAGAAAACCCCATTGTAAATAAAAGCAGATAAAACAATAGCAACGAAGAAAATGAGACTGCAGTTTTTCAATTGCAATCGGCCGAGATCCTTTATATGCGGGCTTAACCACCACAGAACAAAGAGACGGAATGAAAGTCTTACTCATCATGATTTATTGCACAATACCTATAAAATTAAATTGTGGATTGTTAACTACGCTACAGTTTTATAATTGGACTTGTGGAACAGATGTAGGGACATTCAGCGCCTCAAGGGACGCAGGGGACGGTGTAACAATGTTACCGAAGTTCAAGCAAGGCCGAGGGGCATCGCTGGGGCAGATTGTGACCGTAGGGTCACCGCTCGTCTATTTGCGCGGCCAAATTACTATAACCAAAGTAAATACTGCAGACATTATTAGGTAACACTAACAAAATTGTATTGAGGTTTTGTTTCAAAAAGTAAAATGCCAGGAGTTATGTGTCATAACAGTGGTGTATGCACCATTAAGAAGCAAAGTTATTGCGTGGTGCGAGACAAGTCCGTGTACGTTAATCCATTTTATTATAGAAATGTGCAGTAAATCGAGTGGTGTGCTGGGACAGAATTGATTTAGACTGGCCGCAACAATAATTAGAATCACATGATGTACGATCCCCGCTGTGACGCTCTGTTTGCATTTGCAGTAACATTATTAGTTATTTTCGACTGCGACAATACCTAGTAGGTACCTACCTGCCGTTTGCCAAGTCACATTATAATGAACTAAATAACGATAATAATGATGTTGAATTATTCATAGTTATTGTTGCGAAATATTAGCTGAATTTGGCGAGATAATGCAGTCAGTTAGAAAATCAGTGATGTATGTATTATAATGGGTAATTAGGAATTTATACTCAATACTCAATACTTTATTGCATTCCATAATGTGTACAGACGCCAGCACGTCAAGTCTATGGCCCTAATGAAAAGGGGTATAAGTCCAATTTTGTCGAAAATGAGTTAAGTGTACCAAAGTGATCAGAAAACCGATCTTTACAGTTTTTATGGTGTCAGTTGGACCCTTTTACACAAAGTAACTTTCTTATTTTTGGAGATAACTTAGATCTGTCTTCACCAAACGATAGAGCATTTTTTTCTGATCACTTTGGTACACTTAACTCATTTTCGACAAAATTGGACTTATACCCCTTTTCACTAGGGCCACAGAAGTTACCCCAATGTGTCAAATTTTCCCAATTGAATATGAACTTTATTTTGTTTGTCTTGAAGTTGAAAAACGATCAAAGAAATTTGACACATTGGGGTAACTTGATGTGCTGGCGTCTGTACATAAAAGTTGGTATGTTATAACATTGTGATTATATGATTGTATTTACAACATAGATACTTACTATGACCACGTAAGACTATGACATAAAATTTACCCCAACTTCGTTCGGAAAAGGGCATTTCCCAACTAAGTTGAGGCCGACTTGTAGTCTAAATAGATACAGCTGTATAACAGTGTTACAAGGAGTGTCTGCCTAACTGAATATACTTTATTTAACGGCTATCAAAGATCTACAAGAGCTTAAGCTGTTTTCCAAGATCTTGATCTATACTAATATAATAAAAAAGTCAAATTTATTTGTAAGTTTGTATGTAGGGGGTAATCTTCGAAACTAATGATCCAATTTTAAAAATTATGGCACCGGTAGAAAGCTACACTATTCTCGGATGACATATGCTACTTTTTATCCCCGTATTCCCACGGGAACGGGAAATACGCGGGTGAAACCGCGTGACGTCTGCTAGTCTGTAATAAATGGTTCCTCGTCCACGGACCAACCCCGCCGAGCTTAGCTTAACCTTTGATCGAATCATGTGGCCGGTATTATATAACTACAAACCCCTTAATTATTATGTGATATAATTATGACTGATTAATCATAGGGTAGGTAAATTGACGGCACACCTGTCATATGCAGCTGTTGCAGCTATGAACATACGCATAATACAAGCAGTCTCGTAGGTATTGCCAAATGCCTATTCTTGGCTTAACATACGAACATACGCTTACAATATTACTTGTTTGTATGCCACTGCCAAGTCTTTTTATTCTTGCTTTTACGAAATATTTCTATGACTGCCAAAGACTTACATCTATACAAACAATCATATGATATAAAAGATAGACCTTTCTTCATCTTTTTCTTTTCGTTTAATTCGTGTCTAACCCGATGTCAGAGTTTATGCAGCCCATGGGCCTCAGACTTGACATCACATACCTCTCAAGCATGCCGGTTTCTTCACGACATTTTCATTCACCGTTTTTGATGCAACATAGCACCGAAAGGTTAGGCAGAGCTGCATCTGAAAGAGCACACCAACATTTCGCCAGTTATGATTAAGTCCCATGTAATAGGGGGCGATATGGGGGGGGATATGTCGTGATGGCCCAAAGGTTAAGGCGCCTACCTCTCATGCACGAGGTTGTGGTTCAAATCCGGGCAAGTACCAATGTGACTTTTTCAATTCATAATGTACTTTCTAAGTTTATCTTAGACATCATTGACATCGGTGAAGGAAAAAAATCGTGAGGAAACCTGGACTTATAGTCAATATAAGTTTGAAATTGCCAATCCGCCTTGAGCAAGCGTGGTGATCAATGCTCTAGCCTTCTCTGTATGAGAAGAGGCCTTTGCCCTGCAGTGGGACAGTAACAGGCTGGTATTATTATTATTATTATTATTTTAATAGGGGGCGAGCTTAATCAATCGGGCACGAATCCAGAGACCGGGCTACCACAGATCAATTTTGATAAAACAACTTAATAACACTGCCCGACCCCGGGACCAAACTCGGGACCTCACGCACAGCAGACCACTAAACCAACGAAGCTGTTTTGAATACGATACACACATTAATCCCAAAATGACCTGGCAGTCCGCCGCGACGGTCACATCACTAAGTTATTCCTTCTTCAACCTTTTGCGTAAAATATCTATTTAGCGCACTGTGTCTGTGCACAGTGTTAAAAAATCAGGTCACCGTCTAGCGTCGAGCGAACACAGCGCTCCTATCGATTCACTTCAAGTAGAAAAAAAACTAAAGCTCGTTAATCATTCCAAATACCCTTTTGCAAATACACAGTACCTTTTTCAAAAATAAAATTAAATTGAACTGACAACGAAATAAATGACATAGAATTCAAATGTGTTTTTTTTTGTACTAAACAAAAAATAACTTAACATCACACTTGTAATCCCAAAGGGTTAGGCAGAGATGTCAGTACCCGTAGCCACATTTCGCCTTACGTCTAACTGCCTACTGCCAGCAATATTGCCTAAGGACACAAATTCAAATTCCTGTGAACTTTTTGTCTTTGATTTAAATAATTAACAGACATGCTAGGCTCATTTAGACTGGCCTGTTAGTCTAGTAGTTAGTGGCCCTGACTGCTACGGAGGTCGTGGGTTCGATTCCCACCCAAGACAAATGTTTGTGTGATGAGCTCGATCATTAGTTCTGTGCCTGTGTGTAATTCATCTCGACGAGTATAATACGTATGTTTATAGAAACATATGCAAGTATGCTTATCCGTTGTTAAGTATCCATAACACAAGCTCTACTTAGCTTGGATCTAGATGGCGTTGTGTTAAAGTTGTGGAATATTATTATTATGTTGTTTTGGTTTTATTTCTCGGAACCCTCTGGTTCCGGACCTTTGGAAGGCGTACGAGGGGCCGAAGCCGACTCGCAGAGGCCCGTTGTCATCTTTAATTAAATGAGACACCACCGCAGGTCTTCCCTGTATGCACTAGACTTCTTAGTGCACCCAAGGAAAACCTACGGCTGGTGTAAGACTATATACTGTAGACTATGGTAATAAAAGTACTGAACTATAGACTAGGGTGGCTAAGATAAACTGGATACCTGGAACTATGAAGGACTATTGCCCCTGCCGGCCTCACCAATGTTCTAAGGGGTGACTTGCACACTCAATAATGGGCCCTCTAAAACGGCCGCTAGCACTTAGTGACGTAGCGACAAGAGAGCAACATGTCCTGAGGTGCTAAAGGAGAGGAGCGGCATTCCACGGCTATCAGGACAATCCCGGAAGTACAGTCAAGATCCCAACCAGCACCTTACTGAAATGCTTCCTTCCTCCGAGAAGGTTTGCTCTTGCGAATCTCCACTGTAGCCGGTCAACTAAGGCAAGAAAGAGGTTGGAGCTCCGTTCCTCGTCAGAGTTCACTCTGGCCGGCCAATTAACGCAAACCAGAGATGAGAAACAAGACATCCCCCGGGAGATCAGGTTCGTAGGGTCGCTACTGCCCAACAGCTCCCCACAAGCTGCCCTGTGGGGTTATTATTATTCTCACCTTGTAGGTAAGTTAAAAAAGGTCTTCTTATTTCATCTTGGGCTTCATGGAAGTCCCGGACAGTACCTGTCGTTTTTTTCCAAAATGTGTGGCCTATTTAGTTCAAATATTTGTACCAAATACAGACAGATACCAAGACCGGTATTGGCACGGTACGCTTTGCCGTTGGAAGTGACACTTAGGTGACAAACACGTGCACAACTCCCGAAAAAACCTTGACCAACTCTTCCTGCAAGTTTATAAGCCAGTAGGTCAATATAAAAATTTAACACATAAAGAAACTAAGCCTAATAATACCTCTTGTTGTCTAAATAATTTAACATAGACCTCATGCACAAGCTGACCTTGGATGACATAATCAATGCCACTGATGCTACAATTGGCCCATTATGCACGAAATATATACAGAGAAAAAAGAATCACATTTCGAATCAATGTCTGGGACATTGATTCGAAAAGAAGAAGATGCTGAGTTAAAAATAAAATATCCCAGCGGACATTACGCGGTTTTACCCGTGTAGATCCCGTTCATGTAAGAATACAGGTACAAAAAGTAGCTTATATTACCCGGGAATAGTGAAGCTTCCTAACGGTGAAAGAATTTTTCAAATCGGTCCAGGAGTTTATAAGTTGATTTGTTACATACAAGATGACAAATCTTTCCTCTTTATAATATCAGTATCTTTATTATATATAATAAAATTGTCTGTGCAAAAATATGTATAGGTAGAAAAAAAAAATGAAAAAATTCAAAGCTGAGCAATATTGGTTTGACCACAGTTGGTATATCAATATCAATAAACGAAAACAAAAGAACCTCAACCTTTAAATTATAACAGTTTCTTGAAATCATCCGTACCTACCTATAATTATGTTTCAGCACCTACTATAACAAACCACACGTCAAATTGGTAAAACCAACATAGGCTCACGATTAAAATATCCGTTTTACGATAAGCCAGCTCAACATTCAAATACTAAGGCTGCGAATAAACCTCCACTGTTTAGATGGGAATTCTGTTTTTTACGCTAATCTCGGAATACAAGTTTTGACTGTACGACAACCTAATTCCCAAAACCTGGATTTTCTATCATTTTCCTATAATAAAGAAGGTAATAAAGTTCACATATTGCCGTTCCCATCCGATACATTCGACATGGCAAGAACAATACTCTTTTGTGCCATCGCAATGGTCCACTGGTTGTTCATTGTGCTCCTTCCCAACCCTCGATCATGTTCTATTTTCCATTTATAAAGCAAAAGGCTGATTTATTTTTAGTTCGTTTTTGTCGTTCGTTCTGTTTATCTGCAGTCTGATACTGAGTATGGGATGCTATTGATCAATTGCAAACGGAGCTAACTACTAACGTAGATTCAAATAATTTGAAATTTTTGGCGCGGGTGTGTGACGAATTTCGTTTTTTGGCTCGTCTCTACCTTTATGTTTCACTCTGTACTGGCTGTATACAACATGGGAAGTGGGTAAAGGAATTGAATGTATTAAAACAAACTTAAAAAAAAATGCCTAAGTATTCAATAAGCGCCAATAATTATTCTATTCTAAGTTTAAATCAATGATGGTGACATTTATCCTTAAACTAATATAAACTTTACGTATGTGTATATTAAGTTGATTCTCCAATTAATAGCTTTTATTAGTGTCATACAAATTGTTTAGGTACAACACAAATTTCAGTTTACGTGTGTGTTAGGTAGGTACTTCTAAAATAGCAAACTCGTTCATATGTTTTTAAATTGTAAAATGCATATATGGTCCTTTACATCAACAGTGCAGTGCATTTGACAGTAATAAACAACCAGCCTTGTTCTTAATTAAATTTTAGACACCATCAAGTGAAAATGGAGAATTTTCCGCAGCGAAGCGTTTCCATAAGACGATTAATTAAAGTACAAACTTCACGGCAAACATTGTTTAATGCCTTATAAGTAGTTAGAGCTTAGTGACAACGGTGTAATCCTGATAACGGCGCGACATAAATCAGCTAAAACTGTTCGCGTCAGCATGGCCGCCGTGCCACTGCGTCGAAACACCCTAATTTACTATCGTATTAGGTGGCCGTAGCAACGATTATTTTATACAAAATGCGAAGCTTAAAATTAACGAAGCGACCATTTTAATTTACAACCAACGTTCAATTAATTTCATTAACTTGTCGATATCTCTATTTATTGAGGCGGAAGATTTAATTACAAAACGCATGATCGTACACCCATGCACCTGAAATTATAACTGCGAATTTCGACCGCGTAACTCACATTGAAAATCGGTGCAGGCTATACAGTATCACTTAGTGGGTACTTATTGTGTATGAACAAAGAAAGACGGCGTATTTGAGTGCATGGCAGGACTCGGGCAACAGGCGAGGCCCACACAGTTAGGCTCAATTTTAAACAATTACTGTTGAGCGAAGGGTAAATGTTTGCGTTCGACTTAGAGCGGGCCGGTGGATCGCCCACACGCGCGCTTGACAGGTATTCATTACATTCACGATGCACACGATGCAGCCTTCGCGGTGAACCAAACGCAGAGATGCCAGTTTTTAACTTTTTGAATTTCGAATTCTTTCTCGATGGGAAATATCACAGAGCACGGTTTGTTGTGAACGAGACTTTAGCAAAATGACAGTCAGTTGTTTGGAAATGTACCGTTTTGGTTACCAACCGTTTACATTATAAATAAAGTAGGGTTTGTCGATATTTATATCGGATAGGTAGGTACTTGTCACATATCTATAGGCCCATTTCAGTAGATAATAAAAAAAACATTCCAAATCTAGTCGCAATCTCATTTTAGCGACAAAAAATAACAAATAATCGCTGTGTTATTAAAACTGTTCAATAAAAACTTGAAAATAATTCTAAACTGAAATATTGGTCTCAACTCTCAAACTCCTAGTTCAAAGTTTTCAACAGATTAATTTAATCAATATGGCAAGTTAATTTCAGCCTTTGTACAAATCAACGCCCATAAAATACTCAAACAGCTTTAGAATCGTGGGTTTATTAGAAATTCATTTCTGTTAATTCTGCGCGTAAATAACTTGCCTGTGTTACTTACGCAAGCCGCAAATGATTAATAAGCCCTAATACGCGCCACAAAGCACTCACGGCAAACAAATTATATTTTCTCATGGTGCAAATCACGCCTGTCTACGAAGCAACATCATAAGTAGTAAAATATTTACCAACACGACATCTTACAGAATAATCTATAGAGCAAAACAAATGTTTAACATTGCTTTGTTATGTTAGCGCTCGCCCACGGACGCTATCGTTTATCAATCTCCTTACACTCGGACATAAACGTGTTTACAAATTACAACATTGTCTTAACGCTTCGAAGTTTCCTACATACATAATCGATAATCGTTTAAACTAATAGGATTACTCGATCACAAAACATTCGATACGCTCGAGACACGTGATTAAAAATGAGCTTTAAAGATTAACATTCCTTCCAACCCTTGGACGATCCGACAAAAAGAAATAACAGAAGGGGACTTTACTTTAGAAATTCGACACGCATTTTGTGATTTATTGAAATATCTCAAACATCTTGGTGTTATATAAATCGCACTGGAGGGGGAGATAAAACCTTCGTTTGCTAGCTCGTCTTACCGACAATAAATCATGACGTCATCCGGTAGAAAAACGATATTTAGGTGTTAAGTTGTGAGCATCATAAGATAACTGAGTGAGCTTAAAACGAGAAGGGTTTGTTTTTATTTGAACAAAAAATAATCTTCTAGACGCTTCATAAATATTCATTATTTGGAGCGAGACATACCACTCCGTAATATTTGAACCGAATTAAATCTAATTCGGCGAAATAGCGCGTGTAAGTTGCACCGTGTATGCTGAGCAAACAAAGAGTAAGTCAATATTTATAGTCCACATTCATGACGTACCAACGACCGAGAAACGGACTCTTTTTATTTATTTCTTGACCTTGGTGTATTTGTGTAACAATGGTTGCAACCACAATCTTAACAGCTTCGCCATGGATTCAAAACCACCGACGAAGCATGTGGCTAATTATAATTGATAATTTGCCACATTTTTTTTCTTCTTTATTAGCCTCTCTGAATGTAGGACGACGCGACGGTCGGACACAGCACGCCGTGCTCCCACATAATTAGCGAGGCCCGTATCTCCCTCGCCCGCACCTACTTTACATATTTTGTTTGCGCAAACATCGCCACTGTTTGACTGTTAAAATCAAGGATCTCTTCCCAACTTCTGGGACAAACAACCAAAGCCATAGGTCATCCCGCTACGGCGTGTAATTAAACATGTGTTACTTTTGTTTACTGGATGCGTAGGCTTTAATTGTTGAGGGCACCAGCATATGTCTGAATAGATAACTTTCCTCTTTCATTCTCCTGCACGCCAAACAAATTATACGCTCGGTAATTTTGAAAGAAAATTTGTACTTTAGTTTCTGCTGCATAATTTGCACATTAATTCAGAGTTTACCGACTTACGGCCAGATTTTTTAAATAAAATGCATCCTTAACCCCAAATAGGTGTAAGAACTCTCGTTCCGACACCGGAACTTTAATTTCGTTTAAAAATTATGATAATATTTTGCAAGCCATATTAACGTCCATCTACTTTAAGCTTCTATTAAGTTGTAATCTTGTACCATGTCAAGGCAAAAAGGCCGGACGGTAAGATACTATTAAAATGGCAACCAAAAAGTAATTTCAAGAAAATGACCGAAGAAAATAGTATTTTATTTCGCGTTGTTAGATGACAACAAAGAAGCTTTTAGGAAGATTTCATTGAGCAAGTGGAATAAGACGATTCTCATCGGAATTAGAGGTTGGGCAATCCTGTCCTTTCAATGCTTTAATGCGTAGCTCTTTGATGGACACGAAGGGATTGTGTCAGTGTTTGCCAGGATTTGCGTACTATTACACGACATACCCTGTGAATGCGTAAAGGTTTTCGGCAATACGCACTTCAGACACCTTACATCTCAAAAGGTAAGATTTGCAAATACATGTTTATAGCAAAAGAATCCTCACGAGATCCGTTGCGTATGTATTTAGGCCCCTTTTTATCCCGTACATTATTTGCGTAGGTCGTCTTTGTATTTCAATATTTAGGAATTGTCTTTGTTATTTCGCGTCTTTCGAGAGCTCGTCTAAAAACATTTCAGTAATGATATGTATACTATGATAATATAAAACTGTGGTCCCATTTTATTCCCCTATCAAGGAATAATTTTGTCGAGAAACTAAAAGTTAGGTACCTACGGTTTTATTGCGCAGGTTGTAAAGAAAGTGCTAAGTCTGGTCTGCCCTTTTCTTTGCCCTAATAAAATGTAGGGGTAGGCATCTAAAGAATTCAATGTATCTTTCTTCGTCAATGTCACTACGTCCTTTACTGAATTCTTGAATTGGAATGTCTGTACATGGGCTAGGTACACGGTTTTTTTTTTCAAATCGTTCCATTATATGCCTGCCAGTAATAGGGCTCATGTGGAGCCCTAACTTTACGACTCAGACTTGTGTAGTGATGCGATCAGTACGATATTAAAGTCTAGTGAATTGAGAATAATCGACGTAAGTGCTGATCTGAAGCTAAAAGTTTTCAAGATAAAATCTTTCTAGAGCTCGCAAGTGTAAATGAGGGTCAACAAAGTCACCTTCATCAAAGAAGGACAATTAAGTATTTCAATGAAAAATATAGACTTTACTCGAGTAGCATATAAAGTAGACGTGATTCGTTCAATAATGTATCTAAATGTTACTTTAATTCTGAAAAGGTGGTTCTGGTGAGGATTGCATGAAGTCGATGGATAATGACAGCTTAGAACCAATCGTTGTTTAAATCATTGAGGAGGACTATGATGGACTGTCTTTTTGCTAAAACGATGATGATTATCTTTAAAATAAACATCCAAAAAACTTTTGTTTATGATCAATTTCCAATCTAAGCCAGGACCATACCAGTCAAACATGTCGATAGAAGCACAACACTACACCAAATATATCTAATACCCATTGATTTATCGAGTTCTGTACTTACTTTTTCAAAGGGAGAGCAAAAGAGGGTAGATAAAGCTGGCAATATAAGACAGAACACCGTTACCGTTAAAACTTGAACCGTATTCCTATCGGGAACTTTCACTCTAACTTCAACTCAAACTGTGATATGAAAATATTAATGGAACCATTATGACTTAAGAGATATAACGGCTAATTGTCTAGTCTCAGATAATGTTTGGTTTTAAAGTGCGTAATTATTTTTAAAGATGTGATAAAACTTAAGGACTTAAATATAATTTAGGTTGTGTAATAAGAGAAGAGAGGACCGTAAAATAAAATTTGAATTTGGAAGAAGTAATGTTATTAGGGCCATTTGTCTCACATTTACATTATTTTCATTTTGATAGTTCTGTTGGGAATTAGACTGCTGTATTTAATATAATGTAACAGAAAAAAAATAGGCTTTTGTTAAAAAAACAACGCTTTTGAAATCTACAATAGCCCATAATAAATTAGATGTAATTTAAATAACTCATCACTCTATTATAAATGGTAAAGATAAAACTTAAGAGAAATATGCAAATACGGTAAAAAAATATGAATAGAAACAAAAGACAAACGAAACAGATACGCAATTGTTATTCAAATTGAAGTACAGTCCGTCAAAAAAAATCCATTACCCATCTCTTAATATTTAAATTCTACATTATCTGTATGAAGGAATCAAACTGCTATCGCTTTTGTTGCAACATAAAATTACTGTTCACATTATCAAGAGCGCATTTCCCTGGGGTAGAGCCGCCCATTAACGCCAACTGTTCACTTTGGTTCTCCTTACTATCGTAGGTAATATATTGTGCACGCGGCACACTCTGTGTGGATATGCTGACTTATGATTAATAGTATTCCGCTTGCGGCCTCAAATGTGTTGAAATTGGTCACAGCTTTGATAGCTGTTGCGTTGTCTTCCCGTGATTTAGTACATAATGATTATTGCTTGGGTAAGATGATGAGCCAGAGCGTATGTTTGTCATTTCTGTGTTGGCTTCAATTTAGTGAAGCTGAGTGCACCATTTGTCATATGTTTGTAGGCTCTAGAGCGGTGAAAGTTGGTGTTTTTTTTATTAATTTTTATGATGGATTTATTAAACCTTAGCCAGTGTTTACTACAAACCCCTTAAGAGATATTTTTCATTATAGGGATGAGGTCATTGTAGAGGTGGAATGGAAATGAATGCGAAGTTAACAATGCTAGTAATGGTCAATGATTTACAGGCTTTTTACAATAACTGTTTAAACAAAACAAAATATACCAATACAAACGTAGTGTTAAATGGCCATTTGTGGCTCAGCCAATATAACCATACCGTTCGACCAAAACAATATGGTTTAGCGAAACTGGTCATAGCTTCGTAAGCTCTTAACACATATGACTAAAAACAAGAGAACTCCGCTAACCGACACACTTCTGCATTTGTCTTCTTTATTAATTGCTCATAAATTACGATTTCACTGCATGCTTGCTGTTTTATGACCGACTGCGGCTATACGGCTAAGTATATCTTAGACATTAATCATTCCTCTGAGAAATGAATTATTTTTGCCTTAGGTTAGCGGTTGGCCATTCACTACCTACGCGTTAACAGGATATATCCATAATTTTATTTATGTTAGATTGTATTAAACGTATCTAATATTCTCATTGGGGTAGTAAATTATTTTATGGAAAGTATCCACGCAGTAAAGTAAGTGTATTCACGAGCCAAAACTAATCAACTACCTTTTGCTTTTACGAGGTATGAATCAATTTTCACTACCTAATTATTTTCGTTCAACATGAAAAAATTGACCGTATTTTTTTAATTAAACCGCTGAAGACAAAGCCAGTTACTTTTTATAGGCCATTTCGACGTAACCTAGAGTTCACTAGCGGCATGCAAATATTCACTTAGGAAGGAATGGGAAATAAAGTGACCTGAATACGGTAAACTGATAACGTAATTTAGATAAGCAAACTGTGATAGTAATGTTAGCATGGAATCCGTGATTCATGGTTTGTACAAAGGAAATCCGAAATCATATAAATAGTCATAGTTTTATCAAATCATCTAATACCTATACACATCAAATAATTATTTGATTCTTTATATCGCATACCTGTAGCCTCTACACATATAATGTATTAAGTTGTGCACGTAATTAGAATAGGGAACACTTTCGCTCTTTGTGTGATCTCCAACAAATCGAATTGGGAATCGATTACGTGTATTAACGAATCGACTTCAGAATCAATTGTGAGACACTTCTCTTAAATTAATGTTTGTTACCCTCGAAATCTTGAAGTGAAATAAGATTTTTGTTGCAGGAATCCTATTTTTTTCAAAATCCTCTCTAATATTTGAAAAGCCAGCCTAAATGTCAAAAACTGGTGAGTTGTTCGGTAGTGGGGCAAGTGTGTTTTTATACCCTTAGAGATGTCAATATCATTTTACCCCTAAAGATGTCAATATCATTTGTCACAGACGGACTTTTGTGCTTTCGAGTGTCAGCTACGTCACACTGAAGGCGTTTTGGTATCTTCACAATGTAGCTTCGCTTTGCCGCCTCGCTTTCAGTAGGACGTCGTCCATACTTGCTACTATATCCATAGAAACAGCTTCGTCGTTCGCTTTCTATGTAGCAGAGCCTTCAAGGTAATATAGTACAGATTTAGGACGCGATAGGGACGTCATCACACGTGAGGCCCGAGTGCTCTATTAAACGCCCTATTTTCACACCAACACCCTTTGAAATTGGTTTTTATAGGTGTTTTCCGTTTGGAGCATATGAATTTTAAACTCTCTTTCGACCTCTTTCGCTTTCCATTATCGTAAAAGTTTTACACCTTTCGTCGAAAAGGCGTTACATTTTGTGACAAAAACGTTTTCTTGGGAACGGATGTTTAGGACCATTTTCGGGAAATGTTTCATACATAATCAAGTACGGCAGGTAATGTCGTCGAAATAACTTAAATAAGAATTGAATTTATCATCATCTGCCTAGGTTTTTCTCAGCTATGTATTTCCAGTCTTACTTGAAGAGACTGCCAATCGGATCTCTATAATCCAGTGGCTGGGTTACGTGATACTCAAGTCTAGGTAAGACTAGTTTTCTGGCACGTTATCAGGATTTAACTAAAAGAAAAAAAGAAAGAAAAAAAAAAAAAGAAATAATATTTATTGGCAATAAGTAAAAACGTGCACACATAACTACAATATCAAGTTCATGACAATACGTTTGTACTAAGTTCTATCAAAAGCACTAATTTCCAAAAGGTCAAAAAGACGGCTTCAACAAATATTTTTTTTATTACCTATCTCAAAATATCCGAGGGACAAAAAAGTATTCGCTAAAGTAAAACATTATCTTATAAAAAAGACATAAGGGAATCGTTGGCCTTTGAAACAAAAAATAGGACCGGGCCCGTATTGTCGGACCTCCGAATTGCCTTTAACAATCAAAAGGGAAAGCTTTCAGTATAAACTCTTCAAAAATTATTACGGCTGGATTCTCTCGATAAAATTGAGACTTATCCACGAAACACAAGTTGATGCCTGCCCCGGGGCAGTGTTAAAGACCGCTGTCAATCTCCCTTTATCCTTTAACCTCCACTCAATTTATTATGATTTGGGCCTCGGATGTATTGAACGATTCTAAAAGTTACGAGTATTGCTTGTAAACATTTTTAGTGTTTGTTTTATCTTTATCCATACGTTTTTTCATCGACATCGAAATAATGATTCTTTACGGATTGTGTTACACAACGCGTTTATCAATATTTCATATTTCCCTTTTATGTTTTCCTCCTCTTTTACGCCAAATTCTTTAAATCCTTTTAATTTATGCGTGGCATATTTTCATTTTATGTTTGTATTACGATTTTGTTTTGCCGTTTTTGTATATATTCGTTCTTTGTTGTCTCGAAATATAATTGTGTGGACTAGATGATGGGGACGATTAATATGAATAGACTTTTCTCTCAGAAGTATAGGTACTTGGGGTAACGTAACTGAACAAAGAACTATTCTGTATGTAATTTTTTTAGTAGATACATTATATAGTCTGCGGCTTGTGAATAGTGGGAAAGTACTAATGAAACAAAAAAATACTATGTCCTATCCCATTCGTGTCCGTCGTCTATCTTTGTGTTAAACTTCATCCATGTTCGTTCATCCGGTAAGGCGTGATAAGCAACAAATAGAGTTGCTTTTACATTTAAATTATGTATTAGTAGGTAAGTATAGATTGTAGTGTAGTATGGAGTGTGAAAGAAAAGGTTCTATTTTTCTAGCAATAACATTCCTGCGCTGTATGTCGACTCTTCTAATTTTTACGTCTTTGCTCCCTGGTGATTTAGTTAATGTAGTTCTAGACCTTGACTATCTGGAATCATCAACTAAAATCCTGGAATCAGGTTGTGCATCAGTCCCACTTCATGTATGTTTAACTGTAGATTTGTAGAAACAAGTGGTTACCACTTTCCCTACAGACAGTCAAGGTGTACAATAAAAGCAACATTTAAAAAAAAATAGCTTACCTACTAGAGATTTGGGTTGCACATTAATAGTTATCTTTGTAACCCCTCCAACTTAACTGAATATTCTTATGTCTGAATTCGTTTTGCGTCAATAATGCAATACTGTATAATGCTATTGGGCTATTGACGCTTAAATCATCAAGAAAAAAAAAACGTAAAATCAAACAAGTCGATGCAAAATATATTTATGCAGAATCAAAAACATGTAGGTCTTCAGGTAGGTACTTAACTCATGGTATCAAATTTTGCAATATGCATGCAGAATCCAAATGTTAGTTTCATCTGCAAGCAATTGTTTTTATTGTTTTGTTTTATTTTGTTTCAGTATGTACGTATCTGTGTATTTTTTTTTCTTTTTTTTTAGTGTCACCTTGTCTTTAATTTTTACCCAGTTACACCTACCTTGTTCCAGTTCTGCACCACCTTAAGGTAGACTGGTAGAAAAAGCCTAAGGCATTAAGTCCGCCTTTGTACAGTGTTTTTTTACTTGTGCATAAAGTTTTAATAAATAAATTGTTACATAAACTAACAATCCAAATAACAAATCTAAACAACAATACTGCATTACCAATCTCTAAAATATGCAAAAAGACCCGCTGCACTTCACAAAACTGAAGTTGCATGCTAAAACACGATCGTAACCGATCGTCGCATTGCATGCTGCAGCTGCAAAGCAAAGTAAACTTTATAAACCAGGGAATGATAAAGTAGATTTTTTATAATGTTTTAACATTGGCGGCAAAAACAAGTAGGTTACGGCAGCAGCTGTGGATAACGACAGCACGCGAGAAAGCAATATATTGGCACTGAAGACGCCATTTTCTATGCTCCATCGTGGCTTGTTACTCCGATACAGAAACATTTTTGTACGTAAAACTTTTTGTTGTGATTTAATGTTACAGCTTGTACGTGTTGGATATGTCTAGGTATTGGATATTACGGATTATGTAATATTATGGCATCTTCTTGGTTGTTTGTTAGTCTTAAAAACAGAATCTCATTCAATTCTCCCGATGCTCATAATACTCACCTGTTCACTATTGCACGTCTGTGGTAATGAAACGTTGGACGGATTACATTCAAAATCCTAAATTGGACATTTTGTTAAAAACTGATGATATTTTTTCTATAGACCGAAGGTTCCTGACTTTATTGCACTGGTTAGTTGGTGCTGGCAGTTCGGAACGTGAAAGTCCAGTAACATTTCTAATAATTTTCTTTACCTTAATTTTAATATTGATGGTTTGATGGATTTTCTACATACAAACTCCCAGACATTACTATGTTTCCTCACAAGTAATCAATAAAGTGACCAAGAGATACAGACTGCATTGTACTCGTATAATATCATAATCACGTATGTATCACGTCGATAGGCTTAAATGATTAGCATTCAACAGAAGTGTGGCATTGTCATTTACAACAGACATTTCAGTTAATAGCCTGCACCTGACAGCCTGGCAGGACATGGCAACAATGATGATGCGAAGTGATGTGTTTTGTCTACGCTCATTGGGGTTTCCTCCTTCTTTGCTCATCGTCTTTTCTAAATTATTATCCTGGAAATTATGTTGTTTATCTTTGATTAAAATTACGAAAAGAACCCATTATAAGGGTTCTTTTACCATTTGTAAGGGCATTCTAGATTTTTTTTAAAGATGAGAAGAAAATTTAAGGGTTGTCAAAACCAAAATAATATACATATCGGTTGCATTGTATGACTTGTACAATGTACTTATTTGTATATTTGTTCTATTCTAGATACAACGCCTTCACCTTATATTATCGAATGAATTGATGTACTGTACACCTATATAAAATGTGTAAAACATTAGTTTTATCTATAAAAGTCAGCTTAGTATCTTGTCCTTTCATAGAAAACTAAGTTTCATAATGACTAAGTATATCTAACTATTATTTTTTATGTGAATAATATGCTTAAGTGACAATATTTGTTTAATACACTGATTTAATACACACTGTTTTTTATAAGTGTTCGATAAATTTTTAAATCTTTCAAATAAAAATAGGCCATGCTTAGTCTGGTAGGCCTCTAATAGTCAGTATGTCTGTATGTGAATATTGTCCAATTTCATGTAAACACACAATCACAGAGACCATATTATACTCGTTACTTTGAATGATATAAAGTTCATAATTTAGAGTTGAACGACATTGGTCAAGTCAGATATTCGTCAAATCGGCAATTCGTCAAATTTGAAATTGGTCAAAGCTGTAGTTTGTCTAATCGTCTGTTTTTCCAATAACATAATGTAGGAGTAGCTAATCTTTAAAACTATTAATTCACTCCAGGAAAACTACGTCATCGACAAGTATTATTATAGTAGCGAACAAAGTCGCGGGCAGAAGCTGGTTTAAACATAAAAGGGAAAGTATCAACATACAGAAAACCCACCAAGGTATCACAAGTTATGGGTGTAACTTAATAATGCTCGTAAGCGATGAGTTAGCAACATATCTTCGAGCACATCTGAGAACTTTGACCTCGCTGTGTTTAGTGCCTTGTTCAAAGGATAGATCATTATGGTACTTCTTGTAAGTTCCTTCTCTTAAAACTGACGTTATTCGCGTATGTCTATTTAAGAATGGATGTGCTGTTAGTTGGTGTGTTGTACTTAATACAACAGTCGCTAGTCGGTATTATATCTCACTATAACATTGAAAAACAACATTGATTACTAATCATGAAGATTGACATCAAAATCATGCACCACATTAAAATACCACTACGACCCACAACCTGCAGTGCGATTCTGTAAAAGTCATTCAAGTAGGTGAAGTAAAGGCGAATTGAGTGGTCATTGCATGATGGCTCCTGAAACACAGGTACTTTAACCTAGCTCTGGAGCCAGGGTCCCACATTTTTATGTAACTCGTTTTAATGGCAATAAAGAATTATTATTATTATTATTATTATTATGATGTACCTAATTTAGAGTGCACTAGTTCAAAGAAAGCTGATAAAATATTTTTTTATTTTAAATCTTCTATATTTTAGAAAAAAAGTGTAGTTAGTAGTTAGTTCTGCATTCCGCGTACCTAAATGTTTTAAACCGTAAAGTTAAAAACCATAAAACCAATATGTAATTAAGAAATAGCCTATAAAATTGTGGTTTCCCATACCTTGCTCCATAGGGTAGTAAAAACAGATGCAAAATTTACAGCCGTAATTAACGAAGCTTATGCACAAGTACATTTCCGGCATTAATCTTTGAACCGACACAAAGCCATACAGAGAAACTGCTAGCTTAAATTAGTTTACATTAAATACTGGTACAAGTGACATTTAACCGTATATAACACTCAAAATCCATTAAAATATATACGCGTGTGGCGCAATATAATTATTCTAACGTACAATTAGCAAAACCGACGCCATTACGTGAAGGTACCAGTTAAATTAATGTAGGGTTACAGACACTCGAAAGTTCCATTATCGTTAGAAACACGATAATGTCTAGGTGATAAGTCTGCTGTAGGCATATATTAAGGACTTACAAATATACAGGAATGTGGATACAAGTGTTGTACGTGAATAACGTTTCCTAGTTTCATGTAATAATGGGAATAGGGTTTCCATGTAGTAGGTATGTACGGTGGGACTATGTTAGGTGTAGTTAGTTTTAATGAGGCAGGAGTCTACCTCACTGTTATGTACCTAACATTAATACCTAGAATAAAATTCATGAATTATTTTCCCGTATCAACTCCAGCTATTAGAATAGTTATAACATACTCAGTCTTCAAGGGTTGGCGGACAGGCTCTCTAGAAAATCTTTTTTTTGGAGTGGGGTGGAAGATCCTCATGGATGTCCTCCGCCCAGGAGAGGGGGTCTTTTAGACTCTTACTGACTAAAACGCACCAGGTGTTACGTCTCACACCTGCGCAGGGGGTCACGGGAACAGAAGATACTTTCGCAACCCCCGATTGAACTGTTTAGACACATTTCATTGTCAAAAATTCCGAAATATATGGAATGCATACCTCTGCATACTATGCATATTGCATATATCGAAACATTACGTGTTTTTCCGAACCACCAATCATAATTGATTGACAGCCATGTTACTGGATTGGATCTAGAAAGGAAAAGTTAACACGTGTCTTCATATCCCGTTACTATCGTCATGAATTATAAACGATAATATAACTAACGTCGATAGAAAACACGTGAATAAACGTGTCCCACCCTCTACCTTATTTTCTTATACAAAACATAGATCACTGACTATTTGGTACATATTTGCAACTTGCATATACCTTGCATATACCTTGAATACTTGCCAGCAGTATTTACCGATTGATTGAAAAAGCAGTTTCTGGTGCTACGCCAGAATGACGATAAAGGCTCGCATCGATAGCTCTAGCTACTCGAGCCACCCGAGCCATTTTCGACCGCACTAAACTTGCATATTTGCTTGTGTGAGTCATTTTTTGGGCAGTTTTTATGAAGCGTTGAGGGCACGCTTGCTCACTTGGCGATCCGGTCAATATATTTGGTTAATTATAACGTGCACATATATGTAGTGTGTAGAGGGGAAAATGTTAGGTTGATTGGGTCGCATATTTATTTGGGAAAATAACCATTTCCATTTCGAAAAACTAAAAAGAAATAAAATCTCCTACCTACATATTAAATTGGCCAAAGGCTAAAATGTACTGCAGTAGTAAGATGCTAATTACAATATATACATAGGGCACATCTACAGCTGCACTAAGTGCAACACGTAATGTAAAACTTTTCTATTGTCGCAGGAAACCGTTGCTATGGATCAGAAGTATACTCACACTGCCATCTCTTAGAAAGTTATGGAACTCACCACCTAAAGAAAAATATTTAATTTCCAATTAAGAATGTTGACGTCAAAAATTGATATAAAATATGCAATCCACTCTTTCAAGTTTGACCAAATTAAAATCAGCACGACTTTTGTAAAAAATCGTTGAGTATTTCCAAAATTAATTTCTGACACCATCGTGCCGCAAAATTGTAATACTCACCTTTATAAAGAAGATTAAATAAAATTTTTGAGCCGCTCATAATGAACACTTTCAGTACAATATAATTTTACCTGAATAATTGTATCACAATCCATACCCATGAAATGTGCAACTGTATCAAACGGATTAATGTATTCCGATATTTACACCAAATCGATTCATTCAAATGAAACTTGATTATCTGGCGTTTATTGTTTTCGCGGTGCAGAAATAAAAGGAGGATTATATATTTTCCTGTTATGGTACGCTTTTCTTTTGTTTGTGTTTTGTGTTATAATGTGTTTTAATATGGTGAAACATACGACCCATTTTTTCGCTTGATGGCGCTAAAATCAACATCATTATTTTATTTTGTTTTTATGTGAAATTGGAAGTGTCGTATGAAATTATACATAAACTAAAACCTAAAGGTTGACTGGTAGAAAATGCCTATGGCGTTAAGTCCGCCTCTCTACATTAGTGTACTTGAAGTATTATATAAATAAATAAAAATATTGAAAATGGGCGACAGCAGTTCGCATTTTTCACAAATAGTAATGCATTTATAGCAACTGAATGCTTTTCTATGTCAAGTTATCATATACGATAGGTGATGACTGCAATGTTTACATGATAACTAGAATATTATTATGGCAGTTATAAACTCACCTGTCACGCACGAGGTTGTGACTTTTTCAGTACTCATAATAAGTATGTACTTTATAAGTTTTTTTTAGACATTACTAACATCGAAGAAGGAAAGCATCGTTAGCGAGCCTGGACTTATAAATAAATAACATAAATTTGAAATCGCCAACTAATCGTGTTTAATTGCATGCCTTCATTGTATGAAGAGGCTTTACAGTAAGCCAACAACAATCTGGTTTTATTTTAATTATATATTAGAGTCTTTTACAACGGTTTTTTACTTTACTTCAACCATGAAAAAAACAAAAACGAATTAAATTTAACATTTTAAAATGGTCCCTGTGTTACTAAATTACAAACAACGTTACGTTTGGTGACCCTACGGTAACCGTAAGTAAACAAAATTACAGTTCACAACGTGAACAACAAATGTACCATTTCGGGTAGCAACGTACAGACTTACAGACCCATTGTTTTTTTTTTTTTTTTTATTACAGATAGGCACGCGTTTGACCACTATCTCACCTGATGGTAAGCGATGATGTGGTCGACGATGAAGCACGCTTGCCTAGAAGCAACCTGTTCACTCTTGACTTGAAGACCCCTAGGTTGTAGCTAGGTTGTACATGTATAAATGTGTGCTAGGAGTACCTCTGTGGAGATTGTTTCAAAATTAAACGTTAGACTGAATTTACTATTCAAAAAATCTTTTACAAAGTTCTATTGATCATCATCTGCCATTATCGGGGTGGGCTCCCAGTCTGAGCTGATACCAGTGAATACCAGTGTTTTACATGGACTCGACTGCCTATCTGACGTCCACTATCTACTGTCTGGATAAAACAATTGGCATCGGTTAAAATTAATTGTCAGTTTTTCGGGGTTCTGAAGTTCTGACTATACGACTTTCAAAGATCTACAATTGAAAAATAAAGTTCTATTCATGGTACTCATAACGATGAACGGGTTTCAAACTATCCTTGAACATCGTTTTAAAATTTATAATTATTATTCAACTAAATAATGAAATCTTCAATCATTATAATAACAATAACTCATCTATTTGATTTTCTGCGCAAAATGAAAGTCATATTCGCAGAAAGTCAGCGTTCGCTTATAAGTTTAAGAGGCGAATGATCTTTATTACTTACTCTTTCATTTGAAGCAAGCATTAAACATTGGTCAGAGTTTAGAGAATGCTAAACAATAAGTTATACTTTGAAAGAGGGAAATACTTTTAATTATAACCTGTCACCGTTCTACAGCAGGCTTAAGACTTCTTCTCATACAGAGACGGTACGAAAATTGATTACCACGCATGCTCAAGATAGATTGGCGATTTAGTAAAAGTAAACGTAGTAGGTATATTAAACTATAAGCCCAAGATTTCTGTCGATGTTTTCCATCGCCGGCGTCAAGAAAACCGGAGGAAGAAAGCTATACATGAAAACAACAACTGCCTGCGTAGCATGAGCACATTGAACACCGAAGAAACGGCCTTTGTCTACAGACGAATCGGCAAAGTGACAGATTATATAGACAGGAACCTCAATCTGTCAAATTTCTTTCAATATGCCTGCCTGCGTAGCATGAACACTTAATGTCTTTTCTTCCGAGACACGACAAAGACCGTTTCTTCGGTGTTCATGCTGCTCAGGCTGGTGACAACAGAAACACGAAACAACAGTGAATAATTGAAAACTTTAATGGCATCAACCAATTGCTTAATTAACATTGTCTACGTAAACATTCTTATTCGATTATTCAGTTATTTCAGTTTATTTAACTCTTTTTTATTGCGATCGAAAACAATTAATATTCATTGATACGGTCTTCGGTCCATGGCGCTCCCGATTTGAATAATTGGCTGATTTTTATGCAGTTGAATTAATGCAATTGGTACGACGATTTTGTTTTTCATTTCTCGCTATTCGAATCAGTTTGTTGTTGATAACAACAGTGGTGTTATATAATGGTTCAATAAGTTAATACACTGGTTTAACAATTTAAAATCTGTTACGGTATCATGCCATTTTTAAAAAAGATCTGTGAATTTCTGTGTGCCTGTTAGAACTGCTCTTTGCCAGCGAAACTTTTGAAATCGACTTAAAATTAAGATAAACAATGCTTTACTCAATTTACTTAGCCAGTAATGGAATCGAAGAGATGTTGTTATTTGTATTACAATAAGAACTGAAATCGTTGATCAAAACTTTAACAGTGGTGATCCCCACTTTAATTTGACCCGTGATTTTGGTCTAGATCTTCGGCACCACATGTTTCATTTGCACAATTAAATACAAATCATGTTTTATTTTATCGGTACGGTTTTTGAGATTGTACAAAAATGCTTATAGATTTTTTTAAGATATTACAGGTCAAGGATGAGGTTCTCTACAGCTTTACTAACTAATCTATATAATAATAATAATAATCATCATTTATTTGCAGTCATTGAAGTCCATAGAATTATATGAGTATAACAAAAATATGATAATCAAAATAAACTAATACATCGGCCTCTGAGTCATTTGTTTGTTTGTCATTACATTGATCATTAAGCATTGATTAATGTAACGACAATCAAACCTGTTCGCAAACACGCTCAGGATAGTGTTGGAGGTGGTCCGGAGCCTGCGCCCCAGAGATGTGCACCGCTTTCGCATCGTCGTCGTGTAGAAATAGTCGACACGGGCCTCGGCGAACATCCCCGATGCGCTGCAGTGCCGGGGCAGCCCCAACAGCACCCTGAACGCATTATTATACTGAACGCAGAGAGCGTTGTTCTGCTTTTGGGTACATGACCCCCACAAGTTGGCTGCTGTATATAATAGTGCCTTTAAGGCCAGCAGCTAGGGATTCGTAAATATACAAATACCCTCTCCTTATCACATAAGTGTGTAATTCGAAAAATCTGAAATAAATCTAAGATCTATCACCTAACTATATTATTATGAACTAGCTGCCCCGGCAAACTTCCTTCCGCCTTAGAGTCAATTTATTGGTCTTATTTTGTTTTCTTTAGTTCACATCCTATTCTCAGACCTACTGAATATACACACAAAATTTCATAAGAATCGGTCCAGCCGTTTCGGAGAAGTTTTGTTACCACGACAGTTTTATATATTAGTTTATATAAAGTAAATACATACGTCTAATAAGATGAAAACTAATAGATCCAAACTAATAATAACTACTACTACTTTTTATTTAGCGAATCTCTAATGGGATCTTATTTAACATTTTGTGTTCGATAGAATTAAAATGACAACATGTATATATAACCTAACCTAACTTACCATACCTATCCTATAGCTAACCTAACTACCTAACCTAACTACCTTACTAAAATGCATAGATTTAAAAAATACTAAAATCCTAAATTTTAAACTGAACTACTGCGCTGCGTGCCTCTATGTTTATACAATTTATTTAGTTTTCCCGGTATACTCGTACTTTAAAGTTCAAATAGTTTAATGTTAATTATCTTTTTGCAAAGAATTATTGAAGTTCTCAGTCGTCATTATTAATTACGTAAATTGATTTCTGAAATATAATTCTTTTTTATCTATACCAATATTATAAAGAGGTAAAATTTGTAAGTTTGTAAGTTTGTAAATTTGTATGTAGGGGGTAATCTCTGGAACTCATTATCCAATTCTATTTTTTTTTAACTGGCAGAAAGCTACATTATTCCTAAATGCTATAGGCTATAAATTGTTTCTATAACATGTATATTAACCGAGCTATCACAGCTTTTGTCTAGCAAATCGGAAAAAAATACCTCATAAAACAGAATTATTTGCGTGCGCTGCCTAAACAGTTGCTCAAAATTAAAAACAATGTATGGCTACCTGGTTTGTCTTAATTATTTCTACAAAAAAGTCCGCAATACCATATCTCTATCTTTTATATTTTATCTTTTATACTTCTTTTAATGCATTAATTTTTTTTTTTTGCGGCATATTCACGTTTGGTTGATTATTTGAGCAACAAAATATTAATTCTTATGACAATAAATTATTTCAGTATCGCAAGAACATCATACAGATAATATTTGCCATTTACAGTATATCAATTGGTCATACAGTTTCGGAGATACCTAATATAAAATTACTAAAACGCAAAATGCCCCTAGCATAACTTTCATTGTGCAGACGTTTTACCCTTCTAATCTATATACATCTATCTATACTTTTAATAAATCTGTAGAAGTAAAATTTCTGTACATTGAAAATATCGAAAAAATAAATAGCAGGGGGTGTTACTAGACCGACAGCGAACCCAAAAATACGATTAAAAAAGTTTTTGTCTGTCTGTCTGTCTGTCTGTCTGTATGTCAGGTATCACGCAAAAACTACCGGTTTGATTACGATGACACTTGGTATACTTATTCTTTAATATCCTGGGCACCACACTGGGTACTTTTTATCTCGTAAAAGTATATACAATAAAAAACAAACTTAATTTTGCGTTTCGATCTCTAGACCCGACTACTGTAACAACCGCAAATAAAAAGTTTGTCGTAGGTTACGTCACCCGCAGTGGGGTTCACCAAGGGGCGCTGCACACGGCTAAGATAGTATAATATTTTATCTCAAGATACAATATTGCTCGCCATACAATTCAATGGACTATCACACACTACGAAGATAATTAAGTACATTGAATATATATTCAAAATTAATATTGGAGGATGATTGGTGATCGATACTGATGCCAAAAATGCAATCAGTAAATGTTTTGTCTGTCTGTGTCTCTGTCTGTATGTGCACGCACAATTCAAAAACTATTATAGGGATTTTAACCAAACTTGGTACTGTTGTAATCAATACGCCTGGGCAGGTTGATCTTAGTCTCAGTTGTTTTACACATGATCAGTTGTACGGCGCTCTTTCCTGGGTCAGTAGTTCCAGAAATCTTTATGCATACATACCGGAAGGATCAACTTTGAAAGTAGTCTATCCGGAAGTATTATGCTAAAATTATTACGTTTATATATCAACGCTCAGCCCAAACCGCTGGTATTAGAGACATGTAACTTAAAGGGGTGTTCTTAGTGATGTAAGTATCCACTAAAAAACGATTTTTGGAAATTCAACCCTTAATGGGAAAACATAGGGGACGGAAGTTCGACATCCACGCGGGCGAAGCCGCGGGCAAAAGCTAGTGCTATATAAAACCTGTTTCTAAGTTCAGTTAACAAAATAAATTTCAGAACGTACGCATTAATTGACAACCAAAAATAATTATGTTGATCCGTTGTCATGGTGACATTATTTAACTTTTCGTATTTTTTTAGTTTAAATACGCAATAATCACAACATCTTACATAATATTTTGTTGATTCTAGATCCTTATTTAAATTCGTTCTTTAATTTAAGAGGATGAGTTTTAGCGAGACTAACGAACAACAATTGATTTATATAGTATATATATAGATAAAAATGATGTCTCGATAAATTCGAAACAGTTTTTTTCAGAATTAGGCAAAATTAACACTAAGTTTTGCGGACAAATAGATACACATTTTTTTGCTTCGGTTTCGGTCGAAAAATAAAATAATTTGTCTTAGATAAGTATAAGTAATGTTTTTCACCTCCAGTTAATTTTATTTATTTCCAGTTGTTATTTTTTTCGTTCTTTTATAAGCAAGGAAATAAGTTACATGTAAAATATAACTTTCCTTTCCTTCCCTTAAGTCCGGGATTCCTACTTCTGTACTAATGAAGCAGTTTGAGCAATCAAGCTTAGTTTTCTTTCGATAACTTCTCCATTACGTAAACAGTTCTTAGTCCACTAATACATTTATGTCTACGGTTAAGTATATATGTGATGGTATGTGTGTTTAATTGAACATTATTTATCATTATCAGTCATTATTATTAATATTAAATTTAAAAGTATCACTTCTTGCAGTTTTTGATTTTTTTGATTTTGTAGCGAGGAAGTGACAAATTGTATAAACATTTATTTTGTTATAAGCACGACAATAATTTCAAGAATGAAGAGCTATATACTAGCCGAATCGGCAGTTCTGTGTCCTTCATGGTATCTAGGGGAGTGTAACTTATATATTTCCCTATCTCTTCAGTTGTTCTTTTTTCTCTTATTTCTTGTCGTTGTGGGCTTTAAGACAGATACATTGTTTTTTCCTAGACTCGTCCAACATCTTTACTGTATTTGTCGACAAATAGTACACAATTTTGACCATTATTTCTTCGGCAAAAATGTTTCTACCATTTGACACTTTGTAGATTCTACCGTCGCATTACCCGCTTCTACGCGTGCTGGAGGATAGGATAGTCTTTCCTCTTCAAACGGCGCGAGCTGCGAGGAGTGGGGGTTCCAAATAGTCTAAGATCTCGCTATAGAACGACCTTCACCGAGCTGGTTAATGAATGAAACCCATTTTATATTAAATTTAATATGTCAATAAATATATTGCATATGGGTTGTCTAAAAAAATATATAGGGGATCCTATACTAAAAGGTGCACGCGAACCGTCGTCGCCGCATCGGACGTACGGCGTAGCAACAAAAGATACAAAATAAAATAAAGCCCGCGTTACACACTTTAATATTGTTTTCTCATATACGGTATGATGAACTCCTTTTACGTCTAATTGACTACAGTTACATGAGATAAAACCATAAGCCATAAGCCATAGTTGGTTAAAAAGTCAAGTCTATAAATCTGTCCCGTTATGAAACTGAAATAACTTTCTCGGTATTATACAATAATAGTTAATATCGTACAATAAGCCCGGCTACTAAACAACGCGGTATTATATCCTAATAAGCTGGTGACAGGTATTAAGCTTCGTCTCCCCTTGCCATCTCTAAAATCTTAATTACGTTTTAGTAAATTATTTAAAGACGATCATTAAGACTCAAATTATCGTAAATATTACTGACAAATAAATTGTTTTAGTTGACGCAAACATTACTAATGAACATGAGGACCTGGGTTTGGTTTATGGGCAGTGTTATTGGGTTTTTAGCAGTCCGTAATCTAGATTGGTGTCTAGTTGATGGCAAATGACGAGGACCTTCAATATAACTGGCAAAATGTATCTTCTATAGAAGTTTACCTACGCCAAAAGTTTCGAGAAATACGTGCATAATATTATAAATAAATAAATATAATGAATCTAGATGATTAAAATTTGTATGCGGAGGCAAACAAAACATATGGTCGTAATTTTGATGTTATTTAAAATTTTCCTGGTCGTTAAATTAGACGACACGTTTGTAATCATTTAAGTAGTGTGTGTAGAATGAAAACGTACGTACATAATTATATTATACACTAATCAATGGTTACAGTACCTATGGCTATGAAGGCTTTGTGACTAAAATAATAATGGGGACACGGATCAATTGAATGTTAAGTTACGCTTGTCGAGGTAGACCCGTGGATAGCTGACCATCCATGACGCATCTGTTATCTCTCATGTCTTTGAAAGCACGTAATCCACTGGTTTTGGCAGTCATTAGTAAATCTTTGATAGTCCGCAGTAAACCCATCACCCATTTGTGAAATCCAGAATCAACCACCACTTTTCAAAGCCAGAATCAACTACCAGAAAAGTGTCGAAGTAAAGATGTTTGACGATTCCAGGAAAAAACAATGTATCTGCCTTAAAGCACACAACGACAAGAAATAAGAGAGAAAAGAACAGCAGAAGAGATAGGGAAGTTACACTCCAGAAGGTATAGGGAAATATATGTTGCACTCCCTTAGATACCTAGCAGGAGACGGAACTGACGATACGGCTAATCTGATGCCTGAAAGTCTGACAACTTGTCCATTTGTTTCTGAGGAACGGATGAGTGATAAAAGATACACACACACACGCACACACACACACACACACACACACACACACACACACCTCATCCCCACCTCCACTCTACATATCAATTCAACCACATAGTGTACATTAAACATTAAACTAAATTACCCATTTTTATTTTATTTTTTTGTATTTTACTTATTTTAGGTTAATCTGGAACAATGTCTATGTGTGTAATTTTGTACTTTGAATTGGGGGTTGAAAGTTGCGCTACAGTATTTTACTTTTGTAGTTATCTTCGTAACCCTTTGTATCCTGTACTCTTAAGTTGTTCCAAATTTTTTTTTTTTATTTATTTACCTATCTACGGACCTACCTCGTCAAGCGTAGTTATAACCTTCAATCAACCCTTGCGGAGGTTATTATTTCGCCACAAACCAGGCAGATGATGACGGTGGATGGGCAGTTTGTATAACCACCAAATTTTCAGCATATAGTGTACTTAAACAATTACGCTGTATAAATGCTTTAATGTTACGATAACGGTTAATTGCATTACCGGAAACGGTGATTCGTATGCAATGGCAACATAACCAATGAACTTTCGACCACACACCGGTTTTTCCTACTTAACGTTTAATAAAATTGAAATATTTTCACTACCTACATTGAAATGTTATTTCACATCGAAAGCCACATTAAGTGACATTTATAATATGTGTTATACGTTTTTAATTTTATTATAACAGTGCCAAATTTAATAAGTAGTGATAATTTCGTCGGATTCAGCGTAATGTTTGGGCACCGCGAATTCATTTGCGTTTTATTCAAACCAGCAATTCACTTAGCATAACGAGTCATTATGGTTTACGGTGTTAATTTTCTACGCTTTTTTTAATTATCCTGTGAGTGGGTCAGTTTTTCAAGCTTTACCTATGGAGTGACTGAATTAAACAAAAACACAAAGACAAATTAGAGACCCCGTGTTTATAAAAAAATAACTATCAATGTCCACTACCGTCTGTCCAGTTGTTGTACAACTTTACTATGCTCACTGCATTTGGGAACACAGTAGGTACTTATGCATCGTTAAAATATTATAAGAATAAATTTTAATTATATTAAAAACGAATATGTACCTACTAAAATTTACCATGCAGTGGGACAGTAACAGGCTGGTAATATAATTTAAACAACTTTAAACATCGATCTGTAATTAAGTTAATAAAACTCTTTTTTTGACCGAGGTCCCCAAACTAGGTACATAGTTGTTGTACAGAAGCCAGCACATCGAGTTACCGCAATGTGTCAAATTTCTTTGATCGTTTTTCAAGTTTATGCCATACAATATAAGGTTTATATTATTATTCAATTGGAAAATTTTGACACCTTGGGGTAACTTGATGTGCTGGCGTCTGTATCAAGGTCTTACCCAACATACCTATTCGTTTACTTAGTCATTCAACTGAGATAAAGAAAGCAGTATGCGGTATCTAATCAGTATATAATAGTCTGCCAATGCCTTTGATCAATATTATTGATCGAAGGCCAATGCACTTAATATTTATTTTAGTTATGTAGAACTTCATAATAATAAATATGAATTATCTAGGTTTACTTATTTAGTCGACCAATGAATGACCAGCCCCCCTAGCCAAGTTACAAATGATTCGTATCTATTCTCTTTCTACAATCGAGAACGCCTCAAAATCCTTTTTTTGACCACGTGACTTATCACCTTTCGTTAAGTCACGTGGTCAAAACAAAGGATTTGAGGCGTTCTCGATTGTAGAAAGAGAATAGATACGAATCATTTGTAACTTGGCTAGGGGGCAGGTCGGTTATTCTTTTCATACAATACCTTATCTTGTAACAGTTGTAACTCTGTAAAACGCTCTCGTTTATAAAGCCTTTGATTCATTGACAAATTATTTCAGGCTTTGAAAGTACTCATAAATATAAACAACTAAAAAATTCAGCTGTTACACACAACATTGTTATAAAACGTGCATTTTGACAACTTTTGTGAACACAAATGTACTGGAGAACTGATTATTCTCAACATATTTCAGAGTTGATACTATAATGAAAGTGTTCATCCTGTTTTGTTTAATGTTGTTTTAAGTACAGCACATCGCTATTGTATTAGTCTCGCTTGTTCCACGAATGATTATTAGCATTATACCTCATGCTTTTACGTCAGTACCTTTACTGAGTTCTCATCTTTTGCTAATCTTAAATTTGTAAGCAACGCATTTTTAAGACCAATCAAAATAACACAGTCACAGAAGAACTGCAGTAGTCTTAAAAAGGTATTCGTTTTTGGTGCCAGGGTAAAGCATTTTTGAATGTCAAATAACAATATTTTAAGTAATAACTGTCACCATAAGCTGCATAAAACTTGCCTAACTATAACCAAAATGAAATAAGACACTGCACGGAAAAAAAAAATTGTTTCAAACTAAGAATATTTCACTTGGTCAAGACATTGCGTGATTCATATATGGGGAAAACATTATATTCTTAAAATTAGTAAATATTTGTCTTGTTAATCATTTTTCTTCCAAATATATAAATTCTCTAACCAAGGCTATTTTCTAGTTTTGTAATGAGAAAGCAACGTTTTCTTTGCTTAAGTAAGTTTTTTTTCTTAAGTCTAGAATCTTAAATTCTCAAATTGAAGACAATGTTGTCTTGAATCTAGAATGTACTCTTCGAAGTAACGCTTGATTACTCCGATTACTCCTCCGAGTGAGAAGAGTAATATCTTCTACCAAGAATATATTTATTGGACAAGAAATGTCACTGTTTCTGATCAAGAATATATCTATTGGTCAAGAATTTCCGTGATTCATATATGGGGAAAACAAGAAATGGTTGTATCAAAACACAATTATTCTCAATGCAAGTAAATGAATAGTTAAGTCAAGATATTTGTCTTCCTTCTAGAATATACGTACTTGTGATTAAACAATATATTTGAGAATAATGCTTTTCTCAGGTGAAAACTTTGTCAATCGGATCCCGGAGTTTTCTTGGAAAAAAATAAATTCTCAGTATGAAAAATAAATGACTTGTAAGAAGAATTGTATTTACTCATCTGTATGCTACGGCATATTTCAATGAAGCAGCTTTAACTCTTGCATCAATTAATTCTATTTTCACACTGAGAACATTATTTATCTTTAGTGAAGAATACCAACAATCTTAGTTACTAGTTGATGCTCTTCAGTGAAGAAGTTTTAGCTATTAGTTCAACAACAATAAGTTATTCTCTGGAGATCACGTTGTTTTAAAAAGATAGTGTCAATGTTCTTAGTTCAATAATAATGCGTTTTTATTGAAAAAGTTTTATTTCTTAGTTTAATAATATTATCGAATTTAAACGGAGATCACATGGTCTAGAAAGAATAATATGAATGTTCTTAGTTCGACATTTATGCGTATTTCAATTAAGAAACCCAGTTCTTAATTCAAAAACAATAAGCAATTTGTATGGAGATCAGATTGTCTCCAACCAATAATGTTATGTTGTTGATTTAAGAACGTGCAGGTACTTAACTAAAAAGTTTTAGTTCTTGATCTAATTCATTGAATGTTTCATTCGGAGATTAGAAATCTCTTAGCTCGATAATAGTGTATTTCACTGCAAGCAATCTTGGTTCTTGGCTCAATGCATGTCATGTTTCATACGAAGATCAGATTGTTTCCAACGAATAATGTCATTATTATTGATCTAAAAACCCTGTTCTTCAGTAAAGAAGTTTTAGTTCTTTATCTAATTCATTGCATGTTTCAAATGAAGATTAAAAATCTCTTGTCTCAATAATAAAGTACAAAGGTAGGTATTTCACTTTAAGAATTTCAATTCTTGATTCAAATCATGGCATGTTTCATACGAAGGTCAGATTGTCTTATTTGAAGAATTACAACAGTATTGGTTCAATGGTTAAAATGCGTTTCAGTAAATATTTTTCAGTTCATCGTTTGATTTATTCAAGTAAAGTTTAGTGAAACAAAATGTTAGCACAAATATTTCATACAATAAGATGGTAAATAAAAAAATATTTGTTTTGTCACATTTTGACTAAACTTTAGCTTGTATAAATTGAATGATGTATTGAAAAATATTTACTGAAACGCATATTAACCATTGAACCAAGACTATTGTAATTCAAAGAAAACAATCTTAACTCCGTATATAACAAAGCTCTTGAATCTGTACAGAGAACTGAAACAACTTCACTAAAATCCCATGATTAATAAGTACCATTTGAAACATGAAATGAACAAGAAAAAGCACTAAAACTCACGAGTTACAGAATTTCGAGCCTGATGCACCGTCACATCTTTCAATCTGATCTCCGCGTGCCATGTCATGCCTGAAATTAGAGGTAAGTAAATAAGTGGGAGGTACTCAAATTAATAATAGATGAAATAATACAATGGATTCAATTCTATGAAATCATTTATTAAAAAATAAACTTCCCAAAACAACAGTAGGTATTGATAATTGTATTTAAATATATCCTAGGTACATATTAAATAATAATAATACTTTATTGATACAAACCCTTACAATATGCTTCATATCTAGCTAAAGTTCACAATATTTAAGGCGTACAAAAGCTGAAACCCTGACTCCTAAACTCAGAAAACCTGTGACTTAGGAGTCAGTATTATGTTATTACTGTGTAGGTACAGACGCCAGCACATCAAGTTACCCCAATGTGTCAAATTTCTTTGATCGTTTTTCAACTTTATGTCAAACAGAATAAGGTTCATATTCAATTGGGAAAATTTGACACATTGGGGTAACTTGATGTGCTGGCGTCTGTACATAAGGGGTATCGCAAATTATTGCAAGCTTTGTCCAATCTTTGAGCACAGTATTTTCAGGATATTGTCTTTGATTTCCTTTAATTGATTCACAGATACATCATTTCCTGAAACAAAAATTTCCATAATCACTAGACAAGTTTAAACAAAATATTATTTACCTAAATTTTATAACATTCGAACAATCCGAAGATGCTGATCTATTTTGGTATACCAACTGGTTATGCAACCTAAAGTTCATTAACACATTAAAGTTGTGTTCAAATGAATTTATGACACTTATGAATGTTATAATTTACAACTTTGCACATTTTTTTATAAATTAATATTATTGGTACAGTGTAGGTACTCACTAGATGGCCTTTTCCAGACAAAATGTATAACTAAAGAATACTAAATATTCATCTTGAAATTTGTAATTATATCCTGTGGGATTTTCCAATCCGTAAGAAGCAACTCCATTGTTAACCTCTCTATGTTATTATAGATAGGTATGCTGAGATTTTGATTAAAATCTGCAAATAGACATAGAAAATAAATTAATGATTATAAATTATTCAAGTTTAAACTGTATAAAAAAACAGCCAGGAACAGTGGGATAAACATTCAGCAGGTTTAGCATTATAGATATGGTAGGTAGGTACCGTAGGTAACAAGAACCTCACGCTCATTACGGTAAGTAGTGATTACATATTTCCATCACCCAGAGACTTATCGTGAAAGGCAGTCCAGCAGCCTTTTCCACCAGATTGGTGAAGTTCACCGAGCTTAGACACCTCTAATTCTGACCTAAGTACCAGCTTCCCGCCTTGGCGGCCTTGCTACAAAGATCTGAAGCTAATTGATTGGAATCAGAAATTGCTTAAGCTCGGTGAACTTCAAAAAATATGGCGGTCAGGCGGCTGGTGGTATTTCACCAGCTAGATACTTACATCTACCGGCTGGGTCTGCCTCGATTAATTAGACTTCAATCTGTCTTAATTAGATCTATATTCCATTCAATTGCAATTAAACACTTACCTTAGCAAACACAGCACAATCTATAAAAAGTAACCCAACAACGCAAAAGAATCACCACGAACTGACTCTTGTATATGACGGAGGTATACGTAATGAACGCGATATGCGGTGCACTGTGCCGTCATATCCAAGCAGACAAAAAGGGTGTTGCAAGCTACGAAATGTTAATTACCAAAAATAAGGCCGAATCTTTCACGTGTCCACTATTTTTCCTGACATTGACATAATAGGTGCGAAATTAATTATTATTTATTTATTTATTTTTATAGGGGTTGGCCATCCTTTCGATCGACGCCCGCCCCCATCCCGCGAAAATGCGTTATTTTTTTACACGTGTTTGAAGTTACGTGTAACGGAATGTTATCTTGCGTTACAAAGACTACTTTTAGTTTGTTTTAGATAAGTATTTATTATAAACCTTGCAGAAGTAGGAGCCCCGCTCGGGCCTCCCTCAACTGCGCCATGTTGAGTGGCTATACTTCCCGCAGCGCCCAAGCAGTGGCGAATTCAAATTTGAAAGGTTTTGACGTGCATCTCAGTTTGAGGTGAGGTTTGTTTATTTTACATAAACAAACCTCACCTCAAACTTCAAAAAAATATATTAAAATCCTACAGGTTTCCACGCCTCGAAGGATGGGGGGGGAGGGTTCCCCCCTCCCCATTCTTCCCCCCATAAATCGCAATTTGAATTACTAATGCAACCCCGGTACTTACCTATACATATTTTTGTACCTACTGAGATGCACGTCAAAACTCAAACGTCACATTTTATGTGTTCTGTTTTTAGCTTCCGTGACAATAGACCGATTATGTGATAGGGCCTCCCGTGTGTATGATATCAATTATTTTCCCTACACTTTGGGAGAAATACAATTGCAACACCGGATACAAGCATAGCCTATAGTTTGTTTTGTTTCCAAACTAAATCCAAGAAACGTGAATTTGGTTCAAAACTCATTTATTGAATCATAGTTTGAATTCAAGAATATTATTGTTATAGACTCAAGACATCTTTTAATATTATTTCAAGATTTTCATGCTAAAATCAAAAAACGTGAATTTGGTTTAAAACACTCATTTGTATCATAGTTTTTATTCAAGAAAATTTTTACACAAGTACATTCAAAACTGTTGTTCTTAAATATTTTTTTCAAGATTTCAAAACCAAGAAATCTCAACTTAGTCTAGGGTCCGGTTTCACGAATTGCTAAAATCAACCAATCAAATAGGTATAAATTGACCATTGTCTAAAAATTCGAGTTATTAGACCATCACTTGTCAAATATTATCCGAAGGTGGTGGTGGGTGGTGGATTTGATTCTAGGGCTTAATCAATGGATTCTTAATGGTAAAAAATAGGCGCGCGAAACCATCAGCGCCTTGCCCTACAACCTAACAGTCGAGGCGTGTCCCATTGGTTATTATGTAGCTGTAGGTAGTATTCCAATAGACGGGAATGGGCTTGCATCCTGTCACATGGAATTATGACACGTGAGGCTTGACATCTGTGTGTCTCAAGGCTTGTGGACCTAAGCATCAAGTAGGTGCCTACTTTAACAAATTGCCTATTGACATTATAAACCTGTCTGCAATTCCTAGAAGTTTTGTTGGCAATGCCTTATTCTTCGGCTACAATTGGAAGCCCCTACTTTGGGCCCTATCAGAATACCAGAGCTGTGACGTTTTTTTAATGTTACAACTCCATGCTGAGATTCTTTTGGCCTACCCCAAAGTGTCAAATTCCTCTGATAGGTTTTTAACTTTATTCCAAACAAGATAAGGTTCATGTTCAATTGGGAAAATTTAACAGTTAGGAGTAGATTGATGTGCTGGCGTCTGTACCTACCTACTGATATTTTAACCATTTATAAATAAAATAAATAAATATTCCACAACTTTTTCACACAACGCCATTTAGTCCCAAGTTAAACTTAAGAGCTTGTGTTATGGGTACTTTACAGCTGATAAACATACTTATATATAGATAAATTACACCCAGATACAGAACAAATGATCGTGCTCATCACACAAAACTTTGCCCTGGGTGGGAATCGAACCCACGACCTCCGGCATAGCAGTCAGGGTCACTAACTACTAGACCGACAGGTCAGTCAATTTATTTTATGTGTTTTGTCCTGTGCGGGCTAATAAATGCATTTTCTTTCTTTCTAAAGGTCATTCAGTACGCTCATACGCGTAAAGATGATGGAAAACACATTATGTGGGCTTTCTTTGCTCACTGCTTTATTAATAAATGTTGTGTAGCAGGATGAATAGTTACAAACCGATTTCTCTCTTTCAGCCGTAAGTAATTTGATATCCCACAGAAGAAGACAAAGCGTACTATACAGACCCAATACAACGTTTATTACTACGGCTGTTAGTGTAAAAACTTGATAACAACAAGACAAGCAACCCGGATTTAAAAATAATCTGATCCAAACATATACTATCTTACTAAAAAACGTTAGTATATCTTATATTGAAACAATTTGGATTCCTAGTTCAACACCATAACATATTTCCACAAAACAAAAATGTCTTGTTCGAACTTTAATTTGATTACCTACCATTACTTGAATAACTTATATTCTTACGTCAATGCAACTATTGACTTAACTAAAAACAAACTTTTCTTAAACCAAGCATATATTTATATCTTATTTTGAAACAATTTAGATTCCTACTTCAACACCATTACTTCTTTCCACAAAACAAAAATGTCTCGTTTAAAAACATTTGACTACCTTCACCAGAATAATTAATATTCCTACGTCAATGCACTATACTATTACTTACCCAAAAGCAAACTTTACTTGAACCAAGCATTTAATGTCTTACTAAAACACATTAGTTTAGCTTATTTTGAAACAATTAAGATTCCTATTTCGACACCGTAACTTTTTTGAACAAAACAAAAATGTCTCGTTTAAAAACATTTGACTACCGTTACTAGAATAATTTAGATTCTTACGTCAATGCTACTATTTACTTACCCAAAAGCAAACTTTTCTTAAACCAAGCATATATTTTCTTACTAAAAAATGTTAGTATATCTTATTTCGAAACAATTTAGATTTCTACTTCAACACCATTTCTTCTTTCCACAAAACAAAAATGTCTCGTTTGTAAACATTTGACTACCTTTACTTGAATAAGTTAGGTTCTTGCGTCAATGCAACTATTTACTTACCCAAAAAAAAACTTTTCTTAAACCAAGCATAAATTATCTTACTAAAAAAATTTAGTATATCTTATTTTGAAACAATTAAGATTCCTATTTCAACACCGTATTTTTTTTCCACAAATCAAAAATGTCTTGTTCGAAATCATTTGACTATCTTTACTTGAACAATTTAGATTCTTACGACAATGCAGGTATTTACTTACCGAGAAACAAACTTTTCTTATACCAAGCATATATTTTCTTACTAATACACATTAGTTTATCTTATTTTGAAACAATTTAGATCCTACTTCAACACCATTTCTTCTTTCCACAAAACAAAAATGTCTCGTCTGTAAACATTTGACTACTTTTACTTGAATAAGTTAGGTTCTTGCGTCAATGCAACTATTTACTTCACCCAAAAAATACTTTTCTTAAACCAAGCATATATTGTCTTACTACAACAAGTTAGTATAAGTATCTTATTTTGAAACAATTTAGATTCTTAGATCAACGCCGTAACTTTTTTCACAAAACAAAAATGTCTTGTTCGAAATCATTTGACTATCTTTATTTGATCAATTTTGATTCTTACGTCAATGCAACTATATTCTTACCCAAAAACAAACTTTTATTAAACCAAATATTTATTGTATTATGACAAAATGTAAGTATGTATTATTTTGAATCGTTTTATATTCTTCTTTCAAATCCATTATTTTCTCACACTTCTTAGAACAAATTAATAATACTTTTCTTCATCGAAAACGTTCCTGCTTTCTGATTATAAGAATCGTCAGTTACTTACAGGAAGAAAATGGGATTATGTTTTAATGATGTTTTGTTTTTAGTTTAAGTAAATGGTACAACTTTTGGTTCAAAATGTTAAAGGATCTTGAACTTACAATATGTTGTTTTATATTGAAACACATTAAACTCTTAGTTCAAAAAAGTAACTTATTGTTCAGACAAAAGTCAAAACATCTTAAAAAGAAAATAATTGTTTTGTTTCTAGTAAATAGAAGGAGAATAATATTGTTTTTCGTGGAGAATATCATTTCGGTTGGACTAAGACATTATTTTTAGTTCAAGTAAATATGCATTTGACATTAAACAATATTCCTGAGAATAAAAATATTCTTGGAAGAAAACTTTTTCCGAGAGCATTTTTTTCCGTGTGGCTCCTGAAACACAGGTACTTTAACCTAGCTCTGGAGCCAGGGTCCCACATTTTTTATGTAACTCGTTTTAATGGCAATAAAGATTTATTACATACATACATAAACTCACGCCTTTTTTCCATGGGGGTAGGCAGAAACTACAGAGCGCCATATGCTACGATTCTTACATACTTCTTTTGCTTCGTTTACATTCATTCGTTGAAAGGATGGATGAAAGGCGTCTAACGAAAGGTATTTACAAGGCAGATGTAAGTGGGAACGCCGGGAGGGGACGCCCTAGAAGGACATACATAGACCTTATTGGTGAGGTTCTTCAGAAAGGTCAGGTGCGTAGTACTCGCAACCGGCGTGTGTGTATGACAACATGTATGAGTGTAAAGATTTATTATTATTATTAAACATAAGACAGTCTCCCATAATGCGTAACCTTTACTACTACTTAATGTTTTTGCTGGGAAGAAGAAGTGCAGGAACAAACTCCCCAAGAACAGTCGAACCAAATGCGTCTTAATATCTCAGGGCTTATTGATCTGTAGTTGGATGTTCAGTATGGCTACATATTGATATCTACTCAAGGGATACATATCGAAATATAAGCGCAGAATAATCATGACGGGCCAGACCCAGCGGAAGGGTGCATATCAAATCGGTCAGTATGTGTCACAGCAGCTGCTGCCGCGCTGCATCCCTAGATTGCTGGATGCAAAATTAATTCGGTGTTGTTTGGCACGTCATGTACATTGTAGTGATTAAATTCCCTTGCATTGTTTACCTCAATTTGTACCTATCAGTGGTAATTTAAGCTAAATAATTAATGGGAAAATATATTTTACGTTCAATGACGTTCAAAATTTAATACATCTATTTCATATCGATTCTTTAATTTATTAAACGATGCTTAAGTTTTGATCGTCAGATACGTTTTATCTAAGGAATAAAAATGGCTGTTCTACAGCCTTTGTATACTTAGAGAAATAACGTGAAACCCACTTTATTTATCCTTCACATATATATTGGAGTAATAAAAATTTGACCCTTAGTAAAATAAAAACTCTAAATCATTACATATCTATTTGACATAGTATAATAATATGAATGGTATTTCAATAATACACGCTCGGTGTTCTCTAAATTCAGATTTATCGAGAATCCATTTTCAAAATAAAATTCTAATCTTACAGAAAATGCAACCCTCTCCTGCTCGATGTCTCGGTGTCTCATAGTTATTTGATTTTATTGCAGATATGTGTAGACTAGAATAGGAGATAGGTAATTGAATTGCAAGCTAGCGAGCTCCGACGTCACGTGCGCGGGGCCTTAGGGACCCGGCTCCAACAATATTTTGTTTTATCTATTTTTAATGGCGATTTGAGGGTTAATCATCAGTGCAGTTATGATGGTTTGCGGTTCATTTTCGCTACAAAAAAAAAGTGTAGGGGCGTGGTTTTATGATGCACTTCAACTAAAGCGATTAGGGACCTTTTTATGAGATTCAACAGTGATTTTTTAACCATTAGAAAGTGGTACTAATGATCTTTGTTATTATATTTTATTATATCTGAGTCGATTTCAACCAACATTCTTTATTGTTATTTACAATAAAAATGTTGGTTGATATCGACTCTGGTGGGTTATTCTGTATTTGTATCTTACCTTATACGCAATCTTTAAAAAAAGGCATTATTATTTGTTGAAGAATTAAGTAGGTTCACAATTTCTTTTATTTATAGTCCAAAACTTATTTCAAGATCTTGTCTCGGTTCGCATTGTTTAGACTTACGAAACACATATCGAATATCATAATGTTCGATAAGAATGAAAAAAGAATTTCCTCCTCTGACTGGCCGCCTACGAAACAGTACGTGGACCGGTCAAACGAAACCCTAACACAAAAAAAATAGCAAACCAAAATCAATAAACGTATCTCATATATTGAAATAACATCGTTCCGACAAAAAATTGACATGTCGACATAAAAAAGTAAAGTTTATTATTTACTTAGAGCATTCAGGGTTATGCTCTAGTGTTTTGATAAGGAGAGATCAGTGGCCGGGAGCAAGTTTTCTTACGACGTCGTCGACCAGGCAATATAGGCGTAAAGTAGTGTACTTAGCCCGCCTCACTTGCCAATAAAAGTGGCTACTTGCTATAAGAAATATAGGGGAGCCGCCGCGAAATCACTACAAACCTTTTAAGCTGGCGTTCTAGATAAAGTTGGAAACTTTTTGAAATTGTATTTTATCGTAATTTGATCGAAGCACGTTCCATACCAAGAGGAGTTGGCTGCGGTCTTATTTATGCTTTAATGAGAGGAAAGTCATTGAACTAGACGTTTTATTTTAATAGGGTCGTCCTTTGTAGATATTAATTAATTAACACTACAGCTCAGACAGAGCTTGTGAGTAAATAATAATAGCTTCACGCGTCGAAAGAGGGTTAACTACTACAAAAGGTTGGTTCGTGGATAACCTTTTTCATATCCTTACATATCATAACTACTCCGTGCCTCAGAAAGCACGTCAAGCCGTTGGTCTCGGCTGTCATTTATAGATCTTTAACAGTCAGAAGCCCGAAAGTATGACAACCAGTATGGTAACCAAGGGATATCGTGTTACCCAGTTACTGGGTTGTAGAGGTCAGACATGCAGCTGCTCCATGTAAAACTCTGGTATTCAGCTGCGTCCAGTAAAACTAGCAGCTGACCCCAACATAGTTGCGAGAAGGCCATGCAGATGACTACAGCGCATACACTGTAATGCCTTAATCAATATTTTACCAAGAAATCCAGTAGCCTTCAAGATAATTTCAAATTTCTAATAACCGTAATTAGAAGATCGTCTTTATAACAGCATAATTACCGAGAAGCTCAGGAAGCTACTGAATTCAGACGGTAAATTACGCTCCTACATTAATTAAAAATAAATAAAGTTTTAATTTTGTTATCATTCGTGTTTGTTAAGTAAAGGGTTATGAATACGAATAAATAAATAATTGACTGATGAGTCAGTTGGTAGATGCGAATAACGTTTATTTTTTTAGATTTACTAAGCACACTGGTGGCTTGTAGCTACACTACAAAAATTACAGGAAGCAACAAAGTGACTTAGTACTAAATTGTAACAAAAAAAAATATTACAATATTCTTTCAAGGTGTTTAATTTAAGTAGTGCAGCTAACTAAATATAAAATAATGGTAGATCAGCCATCAAAACCATCTGAAATTGTATAGCCGTAAAAATAAACACACGGCCTAATAAGTGCAAATGGCAACGGGCCAAGTCCCTACTCTTTAAATTGATTTCGGTTTAAAAAACTAAAACATACATAAATATAGTCAAACTTATTTCAACAAAGCAATCGCTTTAGCTACTGGTACCAATATCCATTTAAGTACATATAGCCGGACACAATATGACGGTCCCAACAATATTTGATATTTCTACGTCAGCAGTTAAGGTCCAGACGTGGTAGCTGTCAAACCTTTTGCACAGATATCGTTACAAATTGGATAAGCCCTGTCATTACCAATACACTGGCCCGGTGCCAGGGACACGCCGCCCGCTATAATTTAGATTGTTTCGTGTATCATTTCAGCATCGAAAACGATAAAATTTTACGGTTATAGCGTACCATATGCTCGTGTACCTCCTACTGTATGAAATACTATGTCTAAGCGCGGTGCCGCTCGCGTGGGTACGTGGGGTATGAATGGTATGATGTGACTTGTTTGTCATCCGTCATTACAATACAGAGCGGTTTATGCCCGTTGCAGTGGACGGGTTATGATTTTATGTTATGCCTCGCTGTTGCGAATGTTTTTGTATAAAAAGTTTTATTAGGCACTGTGCGCATAATGGCCGTTGTCCGTTGTTCTTCTTTTTACATTGATGTATAGCTACAATAAACGAGTATACGAAGGTTTAGCGATACGCAGAGGCCCGTTACTGGTTTTAATGTCCCGATGACGTCAATGAATAAATCCTTAGCAACGTGGACAAATAATAATTTCGAATAAGTAGGTATGTCAAATTATAAATAGTGTATGTATCAAAACATTTTAAAAGCTTATAATGAAAACTTACGATCGTCTTATTTGAGAGGCACACTGAAAAACCGCAGAACATTCAAACATAACCACTGAAGGTATAATGTTTAAAGCATTCAGCAAATGCGTCATGCATTACATGCTTATAATATATATACCTCATTTAAGATTGTTTTAGATTTGCATTAGGTACACAATTTGAACGTTAAGTTGAAAGCTAATAAAGTTTACGCTTCCCTATATTTTACATCAAACAGATATGATTAGTTCAAACAAAGGTAGACACGTAAGAGTTTAAATATAGAAATTACACTAGTTTTCCTAAAGAATCGCAGGAAGAGAAAGAATCGAACCCAATGTGATATTCTTAATATTTACTATTACTCAAAATAATTTTGTACTTTACGTTACTACTCGACTAGACCATATCATTAGATTTTGAATCAAGGAGAAGGATATTTTGTATCATTACATTTATTTATTTATTATTATAATATTCTAGTTATTTTATCACAGTCAAACTAGGTACCAGTTAATATCCTGAGGCAGCAGGCAGCAGCGAGCTTGAACTTTCCACTATTTTTCAATATTATAAGTGTATGCGTAAATACATACATACATAAACTCACGCCTTTTTCCCATGGGGGTAGGCAGAAACTACAGAGCGCCATATGCTTGGATTCTTACATACTTCTTTTGCTTCGTTTACATTCATACATGTTGTCATACACACACGCCGGTTGCGAGTACTACGCACCTGACCTTTCTGAAGAACCTCACCAATAAGGTCTATGTATGTCCTTCTAGGGCGTCCCCTCCCGGCGTTCCCACGCCTTTCATCCATCCTTTTAACGTGACCAAACCATCTAAGCATACTCTTTTCAATTTTCAAGTAGGTATAGGCGTGTCTAACCATAATCCTGGCACAAAATATTAGGTATTATTTATTAATGTATGGTTTGACCCTCGCCCAAGACAAACACTTAAGCTCCGCCAGGGGAGAAAATAGGTACTCACTCAAAAAGATAATAGGTACGGGAACTACTGATATCACCAATGAAACTGAGCAGGAACAGCACGTCTAAACTGCGTTCAAAAGCCGTCAATATCAATAATACGGAACAATGATGTTACTGACAGCAGCGTTTAACCGAGGTTTGGATACACGTGCATGTGCACACTGCGTTCAGATTAATTGGTAAAAATCGTCCTAAAACATTTATGTAAGGGTACGGTCCACCGTAATAAAGTATTAATAACTTCTTAATACATCTTTAATCAATTTTAACACTTCTTACAGGGAAAAACATCTAATCACCTCAGTCGCTCGCTCGCTCGCCATCCTTTTCCCATCTTCCTTTTTCAAATATATTCAAAAACTTTCTCTTTCTCCTTCCCACATTCATTCTCTCAAATAAGGATGCTTTCTGAACTAACATCCTGCGTCTATGTCAAAAGTATCAGTTTTATTCTATTAACCAACAAAACCTTCCCAAACTATACAAAACTTGGTACAGGCCACTCAACACAAAAACCTCAAAAACATCTAACCTAACAATATCACTTTCACATTCAAGCTGACCAAATAGACTCGAACACAATAATATTTGTACAAAACTTACAGAAACTTGTCCAGAAGGGTACACCCTTAAGTTATGCATTAATAGTGAGCTAACTTAAATCAATATTATTAGAACAAGCACAACTTTCTTCGGATAGGTATGAACAGGTAATAATTGTTCGTCTATATGTAACTCCGAACTCGGCAGGGCAAGACAAACATTAACTTAGTTTCTTGGTAGAGACGGGACCGATGTTAATTAATTATTTCACTGCCAGTTCAAATTTTATTTACTTTTTGAATTCAATTTGTAAGGATTTGTTTGCTTTGACTTGATACAATTGCGGGTTCTTGATGTTAAGTGGTGGTATTTTATAATTTGGTTATTTATTTAGCGACTAAAGTATCTACCCACCCTGTTTTCAAAGTCACAGTCAAAGTAATTTATTTGTTAATTATCTATTAAAAGTTACAAACTGGGTAGTAATATACAGTTATATTATTGTGTCCAACACTATATTTCACCGTAAAAGATGCACAAATGTTTGTTACATTGGAAAAGAAGTTTCGGTTTAAATATACATTTTGTATGAACTTAATTTAAGAAAGTGCATTTCTCTGTGGTCATCAAATTAATATTAAAATAAAATAGAAATTAAGATAGGTAATTACTAAAGGTGACATCCGGTGTTAGTATACTTTGTAACAAATTCTTCTTTTTAAAAAATAAACTTGCCTTTACTGTTAGTTCCATCATCAGATGTTTTGTTAAATATCTAATTAGTTCAGTTCCTTTCTGTACGGGTTTTCTTACACACGGAATTATTTGATGGCTGATAAGGAATCACGTAAATAAAATACGCTTAACCATCGGTCTGTTGATGCACGTCTTGTTCACCAATCCGACAGCCAAGATGTGGTAGGATCGCTTTCAAATTGTTTTCAGGACCCTACTAAGAAACATCTTAATTGGGTCATCTTAGTTAGTTGAAACAAGCTAGTGGAAAAAACAGTGATTAACGAAAATCTCTTAGTTAGTGTATTGAAATGTTGTTTGGGATGCCAAAGACATAACAGATAATAAATTAGGTAAATACGTACCTACTTTATTTTATTGTTAATAGAAACCAAATTACTTAGACCTCACTATCGGAAACTCCAGTAACCAAGTTAAGATGCTACTCTGGAATGTATTCTCGAAGCTAATTCATTTTGTATTCCTGTTTTCCCTTTCCGCCTTAGAACTTAAAAACAAAAGTAATTAAATTTCTAACTTCAACGCTCTTCTTATAATAATGTTTTCATTAAATTGAAACGAGGGTAGTTAATAAAAACGCAGCGTAGTCTCGCGTAGCGCTGCCTTAGCGTGGCGTAGTAGAGGAATGCGCGTTTGTTGGAAGTGTTAACTAAAATTTGCATAGTTCGACAGAAGTTTGGCGTTAAAGTTGTATATGAGGGTTGTGCATAGCGCCACCATCTCAAACGACAAGGAATTTTAATAATTTCACACGCTTTACAATTTAAAAATTAAAAATGAGCTTATGGAATATAATACATTATGCTGTTTTTAAAAAATAAAGTTGGAAAACTATCAAAGAAATTTGTGATTTCTTACAGAAAGGCTTAGGATTTAATTAATAAAGATGAAAAGATAATTGTGTGTTATGATGCACTATTATAAAAAAAATACATATTTTTTTTTTATGTAAGTAGCTCTTTTTTTCTTTTCATAAACAATTTAATCTTTTAAGAATGAAACTTTGTTAACAGCTTCATTTTTTTTATTAAAAATATATGAAATAACTGCAGTAAACACCGTGAAAAACCTTGTACAGAGCATATTTCTTTAGATACACCGTGCAATTACAAGAGTATTTTGGGATTTTTGGCATGCGCACTAAAAGCCCCAATTTTGGCCTCGGTAACAACGAAGCCCGGTTTGTCTAAAGTGAATGAGCAATAAAGCAAATCCCGAATAAGCCTTGAGGACCATGCGAGTGGAGCCGCGCGAAAAATATAGTACCCACGCTATTTATATTATATGCTCAACTTGGAGTAAAAGAAAAATGGAGAGCATTTCAGTTTATGTTCCGTAAACGTAAGGTTTAACTGTTTTTGGGAAGGAAATAAAACAATAAATACTTAAATGAAAATCATGTCTAATATGAGTGTAATATGTTAAGATCAGCAATTCATGTCATGAGAAACAGGCATCTACCTATATTTTTCACAATAAAACAGGGATGATCCTCTGCCAATCATGTATAGGCTTACCCATCTCTATCTTGAATGTTATAAAAGACTTAGAAAATATCATATTCTGACTGGAATCCATTTATTATTTAAGTTTATCCTTTCCTGGAAGAAGCATCGTCGTAAGGTCATTGGTCCCAACTCAATTTTTCGACATAAATGTAAGGCACATTTAAACAAATTCAACCAACAACTACCTAGCAGCATTTATTTTTAAAATAACGAGACATAATGATTATCACCCATAGCTATTAATAAATTCTTTAAACTAACTCAATATTATATTCCGAAAGTGAATTTTGAGTTTTTAAATAGTAGATTCGCAAAGACTCCACGCATTTGACGCATTTAGTATTAATTCTTCAGGTATTGACAAGACTAAATTGAACTTGTATTTCTATCTTTGAAATACTGAAGACAATATTTCAACAATTTACTACTAACAAATTACTCTGAACAATGTGGTGATACACGCCCTTTACAACAACTGACATTTACGCGGGCCAGACAATAATTACTGGCATAAATTATTTTATTTCCACAAAGAGTAATCCTAACAGTCGTTTCGTCAAAGGGTTCGTAGGCACTAATACGACAATGTTACATTAACTTAAATTAAAGCCCATAAAACGAGCCATGCAAACTTCCTTCCGCACGCCCTAACTTTGTCGTGCGGTCAAACGTATTTATTCTTCCAGACACATTTGTTAAGTCCATTGAAGATTATACGAACCTCAACTCTAAACTATGTCATCCACATTTGAGAGGATCATAAAACATGCTAGGTTGCTTTCATTAGCTCCGCATTCGTGTATAAAGCAAGTTAGGGGGATATGCTAACTCGAAACGTAACCTTCACTTTTACGACAGTTATAAAATTTTCAAATTTCGCTACTCGGCGTTGTTAAAACTCTACTGCACCTTTGTTTATCGTCGATAGCGTGTTTAATTTTTATTAATCCACTTAATTTATGATCTTTAGCATACACGTCTTTCAGAATTTACGTTCCAGTTTCATGGTTCCGTACGACAGAGTTTTATGACAGCCGTTTTACTTTATTTTATGTTGAAATAAAATAATCTATTTATTAATAGGTGAAGAGAAACTCTGTGACCCGTTTTACTTTACGTACAGAGGCCAGCACATGAAACTGTGTGTGTGTGTTTTTCAACTTTATTTTAAACAGAATAAGGTTCATGTTCAATTGGGAAAAATGTACAGTTTGAGGTAGCTTGATGTACAGACGCCAGCACATCAAGTTACTCCAATGTGTCAAATTTTCCCAATTGAATATGAACCTCATTCTGTTTGACATAGAGTTGAAAAAGGATCAAAGAAAATTGACACATTGGGGTAACTTGATGTGCTGGCGTCTGGACATTGCATGTACTGAAAGTGTGTAAGTCATTTTTAAAACTTATATGGAGATAGAACGATGAGTTTAATTACCACCTATAAACTAAACTAAACTAGAGGTCGGCTAGTTTAGTCAGAAACATAAAATATAAGTAGTTGTAGGTTGTATAATTATAGAGTATTATATTATAATCTAAAAAACGAAAATTCTGCTATCTTGAATGCTCTCCTCACACATTAAAAAGACTGTTGCTTATCAAGTCAGCAGAAGTATTTTATACTACACGAACGAGTAAATAGCGGGTGGTCTATTCTAAAGCAGAAAATGCACGGCAACTTACCCAGTTAACTGAAGCTCAATTTCTCTTCTTGTATGGGCGTAATGGGAACCTAAAGGGTATCGCTAAACGTATCGAGCGCTCCAAGCAATATGCACCATTGACGCATTGGGTGTAAAGGTCGGAATGGTTACGACAGTTTACCGCGATATTATGTCTAATCCGTTTTCATAACCAGCCCACTAACACTCAAGCTAAGCATTGGGATGATTTATGTCAATATTCGCAGCTGTCTAACGCCAAATTCTATACATATTATTAGATTTATATGCGACAAGCTGTCTGTTGTTACTATAAGCAGCGTTGTAGATTGTGCAATATAATTCATTCCCTACTCAGTTATCTTCAATGTCTTGTCATCACAGCAAATTATTATAATACCTACTAAGGGTAAGTTCTTTTTTTCCTTTAATACGTCTCTGACTGCGTTTTTTAATTTCTTTAACAGCGTATTTGAACATCGCGTCATCTTGGAGGGTACTTTTAATGCACCCCGAAATCTTATTCATAAAACTCTACTGAAGAGTAAAATTTGCGGCATTATATTGCCGATCATAAATTGGGTTTAGGCAGTGAGTCCATTAAATTTTAATTACTTACAGCCAAAATATCAAAGAAGTGTAGTCTCAAAAGTTTTCATTCAACGAGTTAAAATTATTTCAAAAATAATTAATACTGACGAAGACTTTGATGGCTACAAGAGCACTTAGAAATTAAATTCAAAGTTACTGTTTTAGTACTTCAGAACACCTCATGAGTGATCGAAGTTGTTATTTTCCACGAAAATTAGTAGGTTAGCTTGTAAATTAATTAGATCGATACTGAGCTTCGGTAAATATTCCATTTACATTAAAAGGCAGTTCTATACAAGTTTATTATACACAACACATATACACAGTTAGACAGTTTATTCAAAGAATTAGGTATTCAATAAAAGAATAGACAAAAATACTCGAATCAAATTTACACCATACAATTTTACGAATATTAGCTTTAAAAGCTAAATAAATTTTCTTACAAACAATTTTTAAATGTACAGACGCCAGCACGTCAAGTTACCCCAATGTGTCAAATTTTACCAATTGAATATGAACCTTATTTAGTTTGACATAAAGTTGAAAAACGATCAAAGAAATTTGACACATTGGGGTAACTTGATGTGCTGGCGTCTGTACTTGAAGAAGAAAATATATCTAAGTAGTATGTTATTGTACTTTATACTTATCAAACAAAATAACAAAATTCATTAATATAATTAGGAAATAGACAACTTACAAGTACCTAGCTTAGTTTATTTCAGCTTAATAACTATAATTATGGAAAACATCCTATTACAAATAACAAGGGATCTTAAATTCTATCCACAGTTAATTAAACCCCTTAATGATACCACCTGAAGCGATGAATTGCCACTTACCTTGAATGAGCTCTTTAAAAATATCTTCTTACGACCCGTCAAAATTCAGAGACTATTCTGTGCTGAAGTTAAACATAAGTTCAAAAAACTCCAAAGGTCCACTAGTTTTTTTTTTGCAAGTAATCACTTTGTGACAATGTTGATCAAAATACAACAATAATTCATGGCAGACACGATAACCGCATAAACTAATAATGTTTGTACGCCAACATTTGACTCATAAAAAAGTTGACAACCTATCTTGAGTTATTGACGGTAGAGCTTCCAAATTTTCGGGGCAGTTGGGGAAATTCCAGGCTCTTTTTTCAAAATGGCGCAATGTACTTAACTAATACCTTCTTCAAAAACCTGCTTATTGTGTTATAATAAAAATTGGAAGTGAGTTGAAGCACAAGTTGATCTTAATGGTTCGAGAAACGCTTGCCAAGATTGGCCTGTGGATACCCAGACCCCTCCGTACATCGGAGAGCAAGTTGAGTCTTTGGTACCGCTATCACTAATAGAATGTTGTAGTCAGAAAATCTGACCACCAAGTCTTAACAAGTGGTATCGTGTCATAAAGGAACGGTGTTGTGGAGATTATAGATAGGCAGTTGCCATGTAAAATACTGGAGCTGCACCAAGTTGCACTAAAAACAGATTCCGAGACAATTGGGAAAGGGCAAGAAATTATAAGTTTATATTAAATTCTCACTCAAATCAGCTAGCCGATTCAGTAAGAGTCAACCCGTGGAAATGTTGGTGAAGTAAAGGTGAATTGAGCTGACATTCCATACTAATGCTAGACATGGACAGTTCACTTCACTCAAGTTTTGTCTAGATTTGTGTGCGGTTGTTGGCACAACACCTAGTTTACGGTTACAATCAATATACAAGACAGAACAAACCTCATCTTAGATTGGGATTGTATATATATCTCCCATAGACGATAGTCTTATCCAATTCCCAGTTTTGTGTTTTGTGTTGTTGCAAACTATAAACGATTGGTCTATCTACTTATCTAGGATCAAAGTATGTACTAAAAGACAACTAAAGCATAACTTCAAAAGAGCAAGAGTGTTCTCCACCTGACACTGATCCTTCTATCTACTGTGGTTGGTTATAGCAATCGTTCCTTTGACCATTCATGGGAGCAATCATTTGAGGACAAAATCCACCTGTACTTGTGTTTGAGTTAACATGGAGAATGGTCATTGATTCCTTATTTTTTATGATTATGCTGTAGTGAGTTTACTGTTAATACTTCTAGCGTTGATCTTTGTATGTCGCATTGTTAGTTCGATAAATATTGTACTCGTATCATAACAATATAAACGGTGGCATATGTAATTGACTTTTATCTACTACTACTAGCTACCCCGGCAAACTTCTTTCCACCTTACGATCAATTTATTAGTTTTTATTGGTTTTCTCAGATCTACTGAATATACTCACAAAACATAAGAAGAGAGATTGTGGTGGCACAGTGGTGGCGGCCCCGACTTACGAACAGTAAGTCGTGGGTTCGAACTCAGGCAGGCGCATTACTTTGTGTCGTCAATTTATTTCATCACCACTGCTCTCAAAAACGGTGAAGGGAAATATCGTGAGGAACCCAGCATGTCCTAGAACCAAAAATTTGAAGACATGTGACATCTACCAATTCGCCCTGGTAGATTATAGCCCAAACGCAAAATACGCACTTTGACGTGGAGTTGCGGATACCAGCCTGGTATCTTTAATCTTAATCTTAAAACATAAGAATTGGTCTAGCCGGTTTGAAGAAGGTTTGCGTGACACGAGAATTTATTTGAGAATTGTATAATTATATTAGTTAATTTGGAAACTAGGTAGTCTGAAAACCCAAAATTCTGACCATCAGTCTTTCCAAGGATGTGTTGTGGAGGTCACATAAGCAATCGTTTTATGATAATATGGTAATCGGATTCTTACGGTTGGATCGAAAGCCGATCCCAACTTAATTTGGAAAAGGCTAAGTAGGTGGTATATTGGCAGCACACCGCCTCAAAGGTTCGTGTTGATGTGCATTGTAATTTTATTAGGAAGTTCTAGGCGAATTTACGAAAAGTATATTATAATCCGAGATAATTCACAAACAATACAGTTAAAAGTTGTTTATAAAGATAAAATAACGTGTCCTGAAAATATATCCTTCTAGTCTGGGAACCCTGTCTGGCGGCCAGAGTAAAAAAGTTTGCCATCACGAACGAATAAGGCCGGAAGAAGTTTTGTTACTGTTGTAAACGTATAAGGATGATTTAGGCGACTTGTAAAAAGTTGATAATATGTAATGCCGAGACTCCAAGATTTATGATTAATCCCTTGCCGAGATATTTTCTATCTGAGTTTTATCTTGTGACAGTTAGGATGAATGACAATGAAAATAAGTTACAGGCTACAACCACAGATCACTGGATATCTGCGCATTCGCTGGCAGTGACTAGAGATGATATCTTACAAACAAAAAGTTTCTGATTGGAAATACAAAATGACAGTTTATACTTAAGCATATAAAATTACACAAGGTACCTTCTGTCTTAAAACTTATCTTTGTTATTTGTCTGTCTATTTGGGCAAGTCTTCAAAATGGCTTGACCGATTTTAACGGGACTTTTACACTGGCAAGTTGTACATCAGCTTGTCAGTAAATATCCTGTCATAAGGAAAAAATAGAGATAACTTAAAAAATAGATTCAGGTGGAAAGCTGCAAAAAGTAAGTGCGACTGGGTGATTTATTTATTTTCTTTGGGAAAACAAACAGTTACACAAAGGTTTCTTAATTAATAGTCCTTAGTATCTAAAGTATATAGTGTATGTGTAACTCACAACGTTATCCACATGTTACCTATTCCATTTTTTTATGATATGTAAGAGTCAACCCGTGGAAATGTTGGTGAAGTAAAGGTGAATTGAGCTGACATTCCATACTAATGCTAGACATTGACAGTTCACTTCACTCAAGTTTTGTCTAGATTTGTGTTCGGTTGTTGTAACACACGTTATGTCACAACACCTAGTTTACGGTTACAATCAATATACAAGACAGAACAAACCTCATCTTAGATTGGGATTGTATATATATCTCCCATAGACGATAGTCTTATCCAATTCCCAGTTTTGTTGTTGTTGCAAACTATAAACGATTGGTCTATCTATTTATCTGGGATCAAAGTGTGTAATAAAAGACAACTAAAGCATATAACTTCAAAAGAGCAAGAGTGTTCTCCACCTGATAGTGACAAACGAACTGCAGGCACTGATCTTTCTATCTACTGTGGTTAAAGCAATCGTTCCTTTACCCGTTCATGGAAGCAATCATTTGAGGACAAAATCCACCTGTAGTTGTTTTTGAGTTAACATGGGCAATGGTCACTGATACCTACATTATTTTATGATTATGCTGTAGTGAGTTTACTGTTAATACTTATAGCGTTGATATTTATAAGTCGCATTGTTAGTTCGATAAATATTGTACTCGTATCATAACAATATGAACGGTGGCATATGTAATTGACTTTTATCTACTACTACTAGCTACCCCGGCAAACTTCTTTCCACCTTACGATCAATTTATTAGTTTTTATTGGTTTTCTCAGATCTACTGATTATACTCACAAAACATAAGAAGAGAGATTGTGGTGGCCCAGTGGTGGCGGCCCCGACTTACGAACAGTAAGTCGTGGGTTCGAACTCAGGCAGGCGCATTACTTTGTGTCGTCAATTTATTTCATCACCACTGCTCTCAAAAACGGTGAAGGAAAACATCGTGAGGAAACCGGCATGTCCATAGAACCAAAAAATCGAAGACTGTGACATCTGCCAATTCGCACTGGGCCCGCGTGGTAGATTATAGCCCATACGCAAAATACGCGCTTTGACGTGGAGTTGCGGATACTAGCCCGGTATCTTTAATCTTAATCGTAAAACATAAGAATGGGTCTAGCCGGTTTGAAGGAGGTTTGTGTGACACGAGAATTTATTTGAGAATTTTATAATTACATTATTTAATTTGACAACTAGGTAGTCAGAACACCCAAAATTCTGACCGTCAGTCTTTTCAAGGATGTGTTGTGGAGGTCACATAAGCAATCGTTTTATGTAAATATGGTATTCAGTTTCTTACGGTTGGATCAAAAGCCGATAACAACTTAATTGGGAAAAGGCTAACCAGATGTTATATTGGCAGCACACAGCCTCAAAGGTTCGAGTTGATGTACAGACGCCATCACATCAAGTTACCTCAATGTGTCAAATTTCCCCAATTGAATATGAACCTTAATCTGTTTGACATAAACTTGAGAACCGATCAAAGAAATTTGACACATTAGGGTAACTTGATGTGCTGGCGGTGAATTTACGAAAAGTTTATAATAATCCGAGATAACTCACAAACAATACAGTTAAAAGTTGCTTACAAAGATAAAATAATGTGTCCTGAAAATATATCCTTTTAGTCTGGGAACCCTGTCTGGCGGCCAGAGTAAAAAAGTTTGCCATCACGAACGAATAAGGCCGGAAGAAGTTTTGTTACTGTTGTAAACGTATAAGGATGATTTAGGCGACTTGTAAAAAGTTGATAATATGTAATGCCGAGACTTCAAGATTTATGATTAATCCCTTGCCGAGATATTTTCTATCTGAGTTTTATCTTGTGACAGTTAGGATGAATGACAATGAAAATAAGTTACAGGCTACAACCACAGATCACTGGATATCTGCGCAGTCGCTGGCAGTGACTAGAGATGATATCTTACAAACAAAAAGTTTCTGTTCGGAAATACAAAATAACAGTTCATACTTAAGCATAATTATAAAATTATTCAAGGTACCTTCTGTCTTATTTTTAAACTTATTTTTTTTATTTGTCTGTCTGTTCGGGCAAGTCTTCGAAATGGCTTGACCGATTTTAACGGGACTTTTACTGGCAAGCTGTACATCAGCTTGTCAGTAAAAGTCCCGTCATAAGGAATAAATTGTGATAATTTAAAAAAATAGGTTCGGGGGGAAAGCTGCAAGAAGTAAGTGCGACTGGGTGATGTGACTATTAGGAAAGGCCTAAGTAGACCAAGCAAAGAAAGCCAGTCATTCACAAGAATAGGTTCTTACCTTATCAAGGGCCTAACAATATTGTAAATGATTGCACGATTCATGATCGACTGGAATTCGAAAACTGATATTTGTTTCATAAAAATAACAACACGGCTTAGATCATTGAAAATATTTTAAATTAAACCTTTTTACAGGTGTGTCAAAATCAAGGTGCATTCAAACAAATACTCGTATCCGAGATCTATATATCAAATCCCACACTGCTATAAAGTTGATGAAACGACCCCATCTTTCAAAACGGGGAGTTTAATATGAAGCTACTAGTGGCGTCATCTATCGAACTGCGGGCGAACTAGTCATTGTTCCCATGTGTGGCTACTTTGCTGTAATAAATCGGATTTATCTCTGTTACGGGCTTAATAAAGCTTAAAAGTTTATTAAGTTTCTTCTTAGTGCATTTGTCATACCTTCCTTCCCATTAATATTCATTTTCATAATATCCTTATGATTATGGCTACGTATTTTAGTGTTGGGGTGTTTCTAGAAACTTAACATTGTTTTGCTAGTATTTTAGTGTTGGGATGTTTCTAGAAACTTAACATTGCTATGATAACATTGTTGCTGATGATATGAAGGTTTTTTTTTATATTTTTCGTCTCGTAATATACGCGTTATGTGTGGCACAGAACAAAAAAAAAAGATAAACATCTTTTATTCTCTCGAAATTGGCTAATATTCGTTTAAAACTATTTTTGTTTGTAGGATCGCATTTTTAGTTCCCTTTAATAAATAGCGTGCTACATCTTTCATTTTAGTGCCACAACTATTTATTGGTGAGGAAGTATAAATTATTTGAACGTCTATAAATCTATCAACGCGTTGTAAAATGGTCGTGGCGAACTAGCAATATAGATCAACACTAAACGGAAATCCTTTCGACCATCTTGTACATTGATTTTGAAATTTTATTAACCTACGTGTTATATTCAGAACGCTTAAAGAGAACGAACTCCCTATTACAGTTTTAACCGACTACAGGGAACTAAAGGGAAGTGGTTCTTAATGCAACTATATTTTTTTTGTACAGAAGCCAGCACATGAAGCCACCTCAAACTGTAAAAAAATCCCAATTAAACAAGAACCTTATTCTATTTGTTATAAAGTTAAAAAACTGTTAAAGAAATTTGACACATAATGTATTTTACATGATATTATTGCCAATTTGTGAATTGATGGTGCAAAGTTGGTCTCATAAGGTTTTGAACAGTTTCTGACAAGTGACAAGTTTTGACTGGCCTACTGGTCTAGTGGTTAGTGACCCTAACCACTATGCCGGGGGTCGTGGGTTCGATGCCCACCTAAGACCAATGTTTGTGCGATGAGCACGATCATTTTTCCTGTGTCCGAGTGTTATTTATGTATGATATGTATGCCTATTTAGAAACATATAACTATCTGTATATCAGTTATCTAGTACTCACAGCACAAGCTCTGCTTAGTTTAGGACTAGAAGGTATTGTGGAATATTGGAGATATTGAGGAGTTTGTGGCTTAATTATAACAGCCGCAAGGGTCGATCGAAGGTTAAGCTACGCTTGACGAGGTCGATCCGTGGATGGGTGACCATTTATTACATACCAAGACTCCTGCGTGTCTCGGAAAGCACGTCAAGCCGTTGGTCCCGGCTGTCATTTGTAGATCTTTGACTGTCGTTACTTGTAGTCAGAAGCCCGAAAGTCTGGCAACCAGTTTAATCAATGGGTATCATGTTACCCAGTTACTGGGTTGTGGAGGTCTGACAGGCAGTCACTCCATGTAAAAAATCTGGTATTCAGCTGCATCCGGTTAAACTGGAAGCCGACCCCAACATATTTGGAAAAAGGCTAGGCTAGATGATAAGATGGTATTGTGGAATATTAAAATATGACTTAGTTTCAATGTGAAAATTATATCAAGTATTCATGGAGAACACATACTCCATATTAGTAAATCTTACTTAAAATCCTACTAATATTATAAACGTGAAAGTTTGTGAGGATGTTTGTTACTCTCACGTAAAAACTACTGAATGGATTTTAATAAAATTTGGTATGGAGTTAGCCGAGACCTTGGATTAACACATAGGCTACTTTTTATCCCTGTATTGCCACGGGAACGGGACCTACGCGGGTTAAACCGCTGGACGTCTGCTAGTTTTACATAAAGATACTACCGACTTCAAAAATAAACTATGTAGTTGAGTTTCGTCAAAAATAGGCTAATTAAGTTGTGTAATAACTAGACAAAGTTTTGGAGCTCGGTGGCATACATGAATCAAACAAAAAACAACCAAAGTACAAACGCCAGCACATCAACCCACCCCAAACTGTCAAAATTTTCCAATTGAATAAAAACCTTATTCTATTTGCAATAAATTTGAAATACTATCGTTGAAATTTGACATATTGGGGTAACTTGATGTGCTGGCCTCTGTACATAAAGATACTACCGACTTCAAAAATGAACTAGTCGAGTTTCTTCAAAAATAAGCTAATTAAGTTGTGTAATAACTAGTTAAAGTTTCGGAGCTCGGTGGCATACATGAATCAAACAAAAAACAACCAAAGCCACAGTTTTCCGAAACCATACCCTACATATTGAACACCTTTTGATCAACTTACTATTTATTGTTTTTGTGAATTCAATTAATAGCTGGGATTTTTCTTGTATATTATTTATTCACTGAACAAACAGTGGTAGATAAGTGGATTATCATCCTAATTTGAGTGAGAAAATAAATTTGAGAGAATAAATTGAGAGAAAATAAACTAAGCACTACCCATACAACAAAATTTGGTCATAAAGGGGTTACCACTACACGCGTAACGTCCACGTCACTGATTAATACGGCTACTGACAGATGACGTCTAAAGACCTATGGTGGTATGTGTAAGTATATGCACTGCTATAGGCTGTATTGGTCATATTAATACACACAATTGCATATAACACTGCCATCCCCAGCATCGGTCACGAAGGGTAGCATTCTACATCAGCGTTGCGGTTAACCGGCGCGCGACGTCGACGTCAACCTACAGTCTGATTGATGACCTCCAGCGGGTAGTGACGTCACGTCACGTCATATTAATAATTACACTTGACCTCTAGGACGGTCCAAATTGTACTTAAATATGAGTCCGGCCTCAAAGTTAAACTAGACTTTGGTATTAATTATTACGAGAATAATTTCTGACAGATGGTCGGTTTACCAAGTTTGTAGAGGCTATGTATTGGACTTGATTGTTCGTGTAATTTATTACTAGAATAATGGAGAAGGACGTTAATGTATAATCGGAACCCTAGCCCTACACTTGTGTTAGGGGTTAGCCACTGACTGCTTTGTGCTGAAGCCTTTAATACCCGAATTAGTTACTTCATCGATTTTATTTTTTTTTATTTTGAGAATAAAATTTGATGTAGGTATGACAGTAATGAAGATTTAAATTGAAAGAAATATGAGCTTCTTTTATAATACAAATAGTTGACGTCGGAACAAAGTCATAGTGCGATTTAATTTAATAGATTGCACTATAATTTCGATGGCACGAACAAAAAAGGTTTCAGATGGCAAAGAAACCCGAGAAATATATATTTTTTTTTTTATAAAGCCTTCATTGGAATATTTAAAGAGTTAGATATTTAGAATTTTTAGATATTTAATTACTGTAATACCGCTTGAGCTTGAATCTTGCCCCAAACGCTGTCTAAATGTGAGGGCGTAAGCGTACAATACAATGTATCACCAGATTAATGTGTGCGCCAGTGATGTGTGAGACTCGATGTGTACCTAAATCCGCAATGTTCGCTTTTCTCCATTTGCATTGCACCAATACGAAAAACCTTCGAAATTCAACTAACCTAATCCAAAAATTCTTCGACCAAAATTCAAATACCGAAATAACTGCGACCATTGAATTCTAAAAATTGCATTCCGCATTTTGAAAAAGCAATTCGCTTTCTATCTAGCTGACTCGATAATTGCTTGTGATAATTGGGTTTCCGGTCATAAAAATGTAAAAAACTGCTCGGTATCTGAACCGCCCTTTGCCGTCGGCTTTCAGGGGGTGTCGCTTATTTATATGCTAATGCAGCGCTGTAGAAATGCCACGCACGACTTAGGTGTTGCACCTGTCCAATTATAAGAACAACATTTTCCCCTATGTGCATTTTCATGGAATTTTCTGCATGGAAATTGAGGTAAATTTCGCCACGTCTGAACGCCGCGCCACCTTACTGGGGAATATTTCGCTTTTGCACAGGCAGTCGTTTGTGTAAATTATTACTTTGGAGGTAGATTACTGCACATAATGTCCACATAGCTTTTAGTTTATATTCAGTTACTTTGCATACTGAATTTTGTCAAGTTTTGAACAAACCTCTGAAAGTGCTACGTATTGTATAATTCGACTTGAGTTCAAACTAGTTACCTAAATAAAATTTCCCGGCACTTACTTATCACCTTCATAGCATTATCTGCGACACCATTTGTATTGGTGATGTCTCACCCATTCCCCCGGACATTAGTATTCATGGAAGTCAGTCGATCGAGAAAAGAATTTTCGCGGCTCCGTCCAATCTTGACGAGGGCTGGACTGTGCTGAGTGGTTGCCATTTCCTCTCTCCCTTTATTTTTTCTCCAACAACTTAATGGAGTCGTAAAGAATGAGCTGGTATTTCATTATAATGTTTTAACTTTATCCCCGACCGCCGAGGGTAATTGTATGACGTTTCTATTTTTAGGTTATTACAGAAAATGTAATTGGTCTTGTAGAACCAAAATACAGTAAAAACATACTTAGTGATTTTGGAAAAGAAAAACGTCAACAATGTCTATTAATGATACCTATATGTCGCACAAGTTGGTCCTTCAAGCCGGGTAAGACAAATGGACACTGTGCGATCCATCGCATCGTGTCTCATCGAATTTTTATCAAACAACCATGTAAAGTCTCTTAACGTAGCGCAATCATAACAGTCACGTACAATTAAGGCATTTTAAAATGAAAAAGATGAAGTATCACACACTAAATAACAAAAGCTATTCTTTAAACTAGTTAAGAAAATAAAGTAGTTTCTCGCTTGCAGCTTGTAACAGATGTGGGTACACAGAATAACAGAACAGGGCATCCATTCAGCTCTCGCGCTCCCAACGTAAGAATTTATCTAAAGCAAATCTCATTGTTCAGTGGATCCGCGGAGACGTGAGCTGAACTCGCAAGTAAGACAAATTCCCATCGAGTTGATTAAAGTTGTCAGCCAGGAACGCGAGAGATGCAATTTAGCCGCAACCGGCAAATATTACGCGTCCCGCCATCAAAGCCGTACTATACCGGATTGTTCCCCTGGCTCTTGTAGATTGCGTATTTGTTAACGTGAATAGGCATTCCCTTGATAAGCGTGTTCCGCAAAATTCGTTTGAGACCACAGAGAGATCCGCCCACGAAATGAAGTGCAGCCTTATCTTAAGTAGCTTATCACGACGGTAAGGAGGCCTATTTCTGAAAATACATTTGCGTAACACGCTAAACATTTCTTTGTTTATGTTTAATATTCAATGAAAGTAGTGTACACAAACGTTTTCTCTCATGATATTTTTTAGAATGTCTTTGCAAAGCTGTCATCAGTTCACAAATGGAGTTCTTTTGGCTTATAAGCAGTCTGTAATCGAAACTTTCTAGACAATAAATAGTACCGAACGTCGTTTCAAGCTGCCGCTGAAATTATGCAGCAATAATTTCATAGTTCACAAAGCACAAAGTAAAGCGTAGAATGTAAGTTATACGCTCACCGTAAAGTGGCCTTAAGAGAGCTTATAACACGACTGAACACATTGTGAAGAACCTTTCAGAGAATAAGACTGTATAGAATAACGGATAGGTAGCAGCCTGCAGCTTTGTGGCTCAAGTTGGTATTACCTGTTGTATTTATTATGAAGCCGTTGCAGCGCTGCAGTGATATGCTGTAGTGTATTTGTGATGAGTTTGCAATTGAAATGAAGCTTAATTTCTAGCTATTGCCTATCTGCCACGATTGTAAATTATAGAGCTTGACTACGCAAATGTAGCGCTTTGTAGCAAAATTACGATCTCAATTTAGTGTAATGAATTCATGTGTATAGTTCTAAAACAGTTTGTTTGTGGCGACCTCAAAATGTTGTTGTTAACTAATGTGACTAATAAATTTAGAGATCACAAAAGCTACCCAAATAAAAAACACAATTTTACCAGCAGCTACTCTGAATTGATATTAGGATATTAAATTTATTTGCATAGGGACTGCCTCGTTGGTCTAATCATCCCATTTTCTCATGTCTATTAATAAGCGTGAAATCCTGGGTACCTACAATTCCCGGGTTGGCCAGTACTATCGGGATTTTCCATCAAAAATTTATCAGTAGAAGGAATCAAGGGATTCAGAATGTTTGCCTGGTTGATGTGATGCTGTGATGTAGTACAGTAGGAAAAATATGTTCACTTACACACTTCATACTTCTGTTGATACAAAATACTTGTACATAAACCGGCCCTAACTGAGAAAAGTAGCTCCAAATACAGGCAAACTCGCAGTGTTATTATACAGAATAATCAAACAACACTGCTTTTCAAACTCTGCCCAAACTCCACTGCAAGGTAAGATTGCTCAAGTATAAAAGCACGTAGCGTACATATAATAACGGTTATTGCGAAATATTTCTGAACGTAATGCTGCTGATATTTCTAATCCACAAAATCCTTGGCACGCGAGAGCTAGGGATTACACATTCAAATAACGCATGCTAGTCGCTACACAGGGGATGTTTTCCATTACAAACATACACGGAGAACTACGCAACACTATGACACTCGTGTCACCTATGTTGGAGTCTATGTTTTGAGCCGAGTTTAACACAGTGCTCCCTGTGTTTGGAGTTGGAATCGCACTTAAGTTAACTGGGATTTAGCCCAATTTCGGAGCTTATGCTTCTAAAGGTTTACTTGCACCGGGAGCTGCATTGTTATTTAGGCACATAAACGTGAAGTCGTATATGTGAGCGCCGAACAAGTCTTCATTTCGTGTATATGTGTTACTGTGAAAGTCCTAAATATTGGTAGATCGTTGCATTAACTTGTGATTCTCTGGATTTACCAACCATGGTTGGTATATCGGGCCTAAAATAGGTAAGTTGACTTTTCGGACTTTAAGTTTGGCGTTTGGTGTTTTGCCAGTTCGGATTAGTGTTTTTTTTACATTTTGTTAGTAAATAAACAAAAATGAAGTTCTTTTTATAAAATCATAATAATTGGGTTGACTGGGCTAATTAGTTATTAATTTAAATTTCAAAATCGAGAAAATACCCTAGAACAGTTCTGACTTTACTATTAAGACTTAATAATATATAATTACGCATGTATTTAACCTAGAGTTAGGCCGATGCTTCCTACATACTTACTTATAGTACACACCATTTTGCCAGCCATGTTCAGTGTTTAAGTGCTAAGTAAATCGAGGCAAGCCTACCATTAGGACTTAATAAAATAAAAGTTTAACTAAAAAGTTCTAGGAACTTACCTAGTTCAAGTTTTTACTGTAACATGTGAACTTATTTGTCAGCAGAACACAAATAATAGTAGAGTGAGGTATTTTGCTAACGACAAAGTTTAGTTTGTTCAGGTTCCCGAAATATAATTTTATAAACACTGCAACAACGTAAACAAATATCTCACACGGTAATCATGATTAAAGAAGAAAAAAAAACAAAGTGTGTTAGCAGCTTATCGCAAATTAATAATGGCGAAGAAACTTGTTACTCCGGCTACTGATTGCAGTGGCGAGTATCGCTTCGAGCCAAATAGAACAAACACATTTAAGATTAGAACACGCAATTATTTTTCTTTAGAATCAACGTAATTTTATTTAAAGTTAAACCTTTAGCTTGCGGCTTTTGAAGTGATTGGAAATGGTTCTGAGAATATATTATCACCATTTAATTAAGGGATTTACGGATAAAACGTGTTTGTTAATTGATATATTAATTATTAATGCCTACATATATAAGTAAGCGCCCCGACGACGGCGACGTTTGGCCAACGCTACTGTTAAGCACGGGGTCCAGTATTTGATTCCCAAGTGGCAATACATGGCGCTTAAACATTATATAAATGTGTACCTACTATAGCTACACATCTGCTAAAGCTGACGGTGGTTACAGGCGTAATGTTTTCTTAAATAAGACTAGATATCAAACACAAAAAAAATTTATGATGAAAATTTGGTAATGAAAGTAAACAAATTTTTAACCGACTTCAGGAGGAGATTCAATTCGATTGATATGTTTTTTTTTTTTTTTTTCTTATGTATGTACACCGATTACTCCGAGATTAATGATCCGATTTACGTGATTCTTATTTTGTTCGATGCGGAATAGTTGCCATTTGGTCCCATAAAAATTTAACATAGTTTGATTCGGTAGTTTTTATTTTATGAACATTTTAATGAAAATTTAATTCATCTTTGAACAGTTTTGTGTATGTAAATGCACCGATCACGCTGAGATTTATGTACCGATTTACATGATTCTTTTTTAGTTTGATGTGAAATAGTTGCTTTTTGGTCTCATAAAAAATAACATAGTTTGGCTTCGTAGTTTTCATTTTATGAACATTTTTATTCATGATTTTTTTTTTCATCCAAATCTGTTTATTTCTTTGTATGGTATATTGAAAGGAATGGAAAATAATGAATCATCTACTAAAAATAAAACTAAAAATTGTAAAATAAAAACTTTTTTACAAAAAATACAACCGACTTCAAAAAAAACACTAACCGGTGTAAAATAATTCTAAATTCGGAAGTCGGTGGCCAATCATGAATGAGACAAAACCAACAAAGCCACAGACTTCCAAATTTAGAATTATTTTACACCGGTTAGTGTTTTTTTTTGTGTGTAATTATTTTATTAAACGTACCAGCCCAATCCATTTATTTCTTCCTACTAGCATTGAAGTTAAAACAAAAATGCATTCAGAAGTAGTTCTCACAATAAACAGAAACAAACTTATATTCCACAAAAGCTGTAATTTAAAACTTCGAATACCAGTTCTCCTAAACTGCAAAAGAAAAATATTTCACAAGTTTAAGTTCTGCAATTGGAAACGTAGAAGTTATAGCAATACATTATATCTTCATAGGAAGTCTAATTCAAAGTGAGCACGCCAATGAAAAAGGTACAAACTTTGTAATTGATTGTAGTTCCTTGTTCAAGAATGCAAGGAAACTCTATCCAACTAAGATATACGCGCGTATGCGTCTTGCATGATTAAAAGTTATAAATTAGTTTACTTTGTGCATTCTTATGCTGTTAAGCCATAGTTATCTGTTTTGATAGTTGGAATATTGTGCTTTTAAGTATTTAATTTACATTACCTATTTGACTACTTAGATCTCGTTTAAACTTGACGATACTTTTAATTCATTAAAATGGATTACATAAGTTATGTCAACTTACCCAAATTGATTATTTTACCTCCAAAGACACCTGATTAATTTACAAAACAATTTAAACCCCAATACTTTAATATTAAACAAACTAACCACATTTCGTTCCTGAAATCCGAAAGCTGTTCAATATTTTAGAGCTCTGAACGAAAACCTTATTAAGTCTAATTTATATTTCCAATTCTGTAGCCAACCGTACCTCGGAACACTATAAGTGAACTTCTAGTTTCCATTAAACAATATGAAAGTTGCAGACTTCAATAAAGTCGTTGACGGCTAAGCGCAGTGGATCTAAAAATCAATACTTTGATAACAAAGTTTGCGTTGCACGATTGCGTTGTCCGTATTCTGATTGCGAGCACGTAGCCATAACGTAGCGATTGAGTCGAGTAGCTTCCCGATATCTTCAATAAGTAAATGTAGATCAGTGAGCATAAAACATGATCATTAGAACTCGGATCTATCTTCCTACGTTTCAGGAAAGTACGTGGCGCATAAAAATATGAATACAAATATAATCATGGAACCGTTTCTGGAAAACTTGTCTTGATTCTAATTCTAGATTATTCAGTTTCCCTTATAAAATATAATCTAGGAGTTTTCCGAGCGTCAAGTAAAAAAAAAACAAAACATTTAAGTTATCTATTTAGTTTGATTTGATTTGATTTGATCGATCTCCATTGTTGACATGCCAAACAATCTGTGGGCTTGTAAAACCCAGAATTGGCGTCCTACAACAATACTACGAGACAGCGATGGAGGAGATGGCGACCTTAATCTCTACTTTGGGAGATTCAGGCTAAATAGTAATAATAATCAATGGTAACAGTTTTTAGGTGCAAAAATAATTTAGAGCTTAAAAATCATTACAAGACCTCTTCCTACATAGATCAGATTTTTTTTATAATTAAAGTGTACGATTTCAAAGTATAAGTGCTTAGTCCACGTTGAAAACCGTGATGACTCAGAAAAATAAAGCGCGACCAGAGAGTTATTTTAATTATAGATAACCTGCTGTGCCTCGCGGTGTCATCCACTCATAAGGTTCTTAGAATAATGTTGTATTTTTTAAAGCTTTCTCAAGAATTAGTCTAACAAATTACAAATGCAAAAAGATTTGTATAAATTCGTCTGACAGTTCTTGAGATTAGCACGTTCAAACAAAGACTATACAAACTCTTCAGCTTTACTTTTTACCATATAATTACCTACTTCAAATAAAATCATGTAGGTGCACAACCCCTACCACACGGTCTGTAGATTGCAATGACGATCACGCAATCCGCTTGAGTGACAGCCGACAAGCCTCGAAATATTGCATTTCCATTACCGAATACGTATTATTAGCTTTCGTGTCTAGCACAACACAACAGTTAACGTATTGCGTCTTGAACACGCAACGTAAGTAGTCGTGTTGTTTATTTTGTACAATTATTCTTTTTAAACTACGTTGAACACTTTTTAAAAGCTGTATAGGTACTGAATTCAGACGTAGTTTCGTTTTATTTCGCTGTTTCTCGACTCAAAATGGTCGCTTTCAAGCGCTGAGTTTTTCACTTCTAGCATTACGACGAAAAATTAAAATGATATATATACCTAGAAGATATTTTGCCTTAGCTTGGAAGTTGACATGGTCTTGAAAAGGAATCTAGTATAATGCAAAGAAAATAAATTTGAATGTTATAGTAGAGATTTTATACCATCATAAATTAAAGAGAGTGTTGGTACTTGACTATTAAAAAATACTGAAACATTTGAATATTATATGCTAAGACACTTGAAAAAATTATAAATTAGTGCAAGGTCAAAGTACCACATCGTTGTTTTAGTGGTCGCAAGCGCTTTTGCTTACCATGAAGTCCTAGGTTCGATTCAAGGGTCGTTCAAATATTAATGGGTTTTCCACGTGAAATTTTTAAATCTGTATTTGTGATTGTTTGGTGGGAATTACGTTTGCCCAATAAAATGTGACTTAAAAATCTGCTGAAATGTGAGTGTACTATAATAGGTACACACTTCTGCCTTACTCTGCGGGGAATACAGACGTAATACTATAATACGGTATGGCACGGTCATATATATTACTTCACACGGTTATATCTTAGACGACAACCAAACATAGAACATGAAATTTAAAATTTAATTCTTCGCTTTACCAAAAACTATTCCAACCGCGAATAAACCATGTTAATAGCCAGTAAATCGTGCTTATAATACCAGAATCTTTACCGAGCACTACCGTTTAAAATCCTGACGAATATCCCATTTTACGAGGAGAATAATAAAAGCGGATCACATTAATTAACCGTGTATCTGCCAGCTGATTAAGAGTGCAGTACCGGAACGCTATAGGGTCAACTTTAATTGGCTCGCTGTTGTATTTTAGATGTGCGATACAGCAGCCGAGGGTTAATGAATAGAACAACATGTGGACAGTTGTTGTTGTTGGGCGATATGTCGTTTTGTTTTGTAATTGCGTGTTAGAGGTTGTTTCGCTACGTTTGGGCAATATTAGTTGCGGCAAAAGTTTTGGCGCAATTAGCTTGCCTTAATGAGGTTTCGGACGGTTCAGGGAAGGTCTAATTTTGTTGGACTGAAGATAAAAGGAAGGGTTGTTGCTTTTGTTTCCGTGTAGTGTAACTATTCATAGTAAGTAGAAGGGTACGGATATTTTCTTTTTATTATCATTCGACGCTGTTGAACGTTCAACACACAAACAATGGGCTATTTGACAAAATTTAGTTTTTAGTCCCTCATCTAGATTACAAGAAAATATTCGACTCATATTTTTTTCTTTTTCAATTTGATGGAAAACTGCTTAGATTAAGCGCATTAAAGTTAAGGAGAATTGATTGATTGATTTAGTTTCTAGAAGTTAAAGTATGCCTATTGTAATACTTTATGTGAAAGTTTGAGAACTAGGTAGTTATAGGATTACCATAAAAAGGATTTCTTTATGAAAATAGTTTGTAAATTACTTCGTTTATTTTACAAGTGGGTAATCATCTTCGGTTTTTTACATAGTATTTTGCTGAAATTTTAATTGTTAAAATTATGTAGTATTTGTACAGGAAAAAGGCACAGTAAGTCAAATGTTTCGACATAGTTTAAAAGAACTTACAGTAGGTAAACAAGTTTGTTTCCGCCCTCGGGAGGATGTTATGGAATGAAACCTTTTTGTTGTGTGCATTTGAAATGACGAAATATGTTTTTTTCGTCTTCTTTTAGCTAGAAAACAATGAACGTCCGTTTTTAGATTTTTTACGTTTTCCAATATTATAATCCATTGAAGCAATATTATTAAACTTGCCAAATTATAAAAAACTGAAGTTTTAGTCCATTACAATGGCTTGTAACGTTACTATCTAGTATAAATTGTACTGGCTAGTGACGTCATGCGTCATTTTGACTCGATGTATCGTTGTTATTTTTTGATTAGGTACGTGAAAAAGAAAGGGAGGAGCTTGTGGCTAAATTATAACAGCCGCATGGGTCGATCGAAGGTTAAGCTACGCTTGACGAGGTCGGTCCGTGGATGGGTGACCATTTATTACATACCAAGACTCCTCCGTGCCTCGGAAAGCACGTTAAGCCGTTGGTCCCGGCTGTCATTTGTAGATCTTTGACAGTCGTTACTTGTAGTCAGAAGCCCGAAAGTCTGACAACCAGTTTAACCAAGGGGTATCATGTTACCCAGTTACTGGGTTGTGGAGGTCAGACAGGCAGTCGCTCCATGTAAAACACTGGTATTCAGCTGCATCCGGTTAAACTGGAAGCCGACCCTAACATAGTTGGGAAAAGGCTAGGCAGATGATGATGATGTACGTGAAAAAGAAAAAATATGTGCCGAATATTTTGTTGTAATCTGGATGAGGAACTAAAAATTAAAATTTTGTCTAATAGCCCATTACAAGTTGATTAGTATCACTAAGCAAACAAGCAGACGGAAAACAGCAGCTGTTCATTGGGGCCGCAAAGTTCTGGAGTGGCAACCACGTATCTGAAGACCCAGCGTTGGAATACCTCCCATAAGGTGGACCCTGGACTTGGTGAAAGTCGCGGGAATCCGAGGGATGCGAGATGCATAGGACTGAGGACCGGTCGTCGTGGCGACACTTAGGGGTGGTTTAAGTCAAGCAGTGGACGTCTTTAGGCTGAAATGAAGATGAAGCAACAAGCCTTGATCTAAATTGTTTCCTTACTGCCCTTAATATCTAGTCTCGGCAACACCAAAAATTAATTGACATTCAACACTGCCATCCGAATTTTGTTAATAGAATTAACCATGGAAAGCCGAGATTACTATCGGTTTCACTTAGTTTTGGATAGAGCATGATACTGTTCGTTAATGTACAGAACCCCTCTGAGGGAGCTCAACTATGTTATTCACGACGCTACTCACTAAGTCTCTTCGCAGAATACACTTTTCCGACGCAGGGATTAGTATATTTTCTCCATCCCAACACGAATTATTAATTAACCAAAGTAATATCCATAAATATGTATGTTTTATCTACGCATCGCTGAGCTAAAATCTTTGATTAATATTTAATAACAATTCTCAATTAAACATGTTTCAGCGTATGAATTAATGATCAGGAGACGAGCTAATTTCGTCATCAGAAATTCAGAAAGTGAATGAACAAAAAGACAGTAATTTCGGTGAGAAATTAAATTTTAACAGAAAACACTCGAAACGGGAAAGTGCGCGTTTCGTCGGGTTGTGTATTTAACGCGGATGTGAATTTCGCCGCATCCGCCCAAAAATAAATGAGCTTTCTTCCGCTTATTTAATTTACTGCCACGGCCGAAACGGGCTTCCAGTCTGAATATATTAAAATTAATATTTCGCACTCGCTTAATGTCGTCCTTACCTCGGTGTGATTTGTTAACACCAAGCTTTTATTGTATTAGGGTCTTACACAGTATTTGTAATTTACAAAATGCTACTATTACGACCGGAGTCAAAGGTAATTAAAGTTAATTAAAATGAAATGTTCTCGTCTGCATAATTTTCCGCTGAGAGGACGTTGACTACGTTTTAAACCTACACGTCTGTCAAACACATTTATGCAAATGAAACAGAATATATTTTTTTATTATTTAAGGTATTGTTAACGCTAAAACGGAGCTTATGAATATTTTGAACAACATAAATATCTAAAAGTACTTTTATTCTAAGAATACTGTGAGCAAGTTATACGTGGCTTTGCTCCCTAAAGGAGATGCCCAAAAATGGTACCAAAAAGTCTCACGCATCAAGATTAAAATTTTATAGTAATTATTTTTACTTATTTTTTTTACGACGTTACGCATATAGTATAAAAGTAGGAACATTGTTTTAATTCCTTTACGTGGGGTTCACACAACCGGGTATATGGATGTAGTGCATTATAAGAAACAATATGATGACTCGACTAAACAGACATTCCAATCGTTTCCTTTTTTAATAAATATCTTAACGTTTGTTTCAAAAACAATTTCCAGGTGATATATATTTAACCTTTGCTATCTTTTCGTTGAATAATAGTCACAATTAAGTAAATCCAGTACACTAAATCGATTAAGTATTTCTAATTGACATAAAATCGATTTTCTTACTAAAGATTACGATTTATCGATCGCATCCCTAAATCTTAGCGGGCGAATTACTGACATTAGATAGATGTCAGATCTAACCGTTAACGCTAGCTCATGCAAATACGTTCGTGTATGTGTTTTAGTGTTCATATTAATGATAATCATATCGTATAATCATTATTTCATATAGCAAGTTGAGAAGTAGAACTTGTTTATATTTTGTGAACTTTTTTCTGTGTATTTGCTTATAAAAAAAATGTCGAGTCGTGGGATCATCCGGCAAAACAGATGTATCAATTGTTCATATTAGATACCCAGAAACCAACGTACGCATTCTTTAGAACAAGTGTCTACTCCAATGATTAACTAGTTACAATCGTGGATAACTCCTACTCAGGTAAGCTGGTCTTGTTTTACTCTTTGAATAAGTATTTATGATTGTCCTACGAAGGCACCTTCTATTTCCCGACTAATCTTATACGGACTGCACTCCCAATTATTAATAATATTAGCGGATTCCTCTGTTTTTAGAGCAATTATGTTTATTGTGTGTATAGGACGTGTCAATAAAATAGGTTACCTACTTGTCTGATTTTGAGATTATTTTCGATTTCATAAAATTACTCTGAAACCCCAGTTTGTTTACAAAAACAACTTTTATAGGAGTTTATATGATAAGTTTAGACTATAAAAAACCAAGTTTGGTTTTGACGCAGCTTGGTACGGGATTCCGTATATCCATGAGCATTGTCCTTTGTAAAATAATTAATTTAGGCGAAAATCTAACACAATAGTTTATTTCGACTATTAAACTGGCCAGATACTCGTACTTATAAAAACAATTGCAGTCTAAGCCCGCAACATTTGGCGTCAGAAGAAAAAGGCGGGGGTCATTAATCGAGGCTGGCCTCATGGAGAAGCCAATGCTTACACACCCGTCGAACCGGTGAAATATGACCGAAACAAACGGTTGTATTGTTGTGCAGCCCAGATATATTCAACCTTGGGGTGCATTTTTATGTGTGAGTTTACATCCGATTTTCAAGCAGCAGACACAGCTGTCTTTTAAAATCAAATCGTGAAAATAATAAGAAAAAAAGAAAGAAAAGCATTTATTTTTACGCAAATTAAACATTTGAAACGACAGTAAAACAGAATTTCAAAGAAGGAAAATATTATAACAAAGAATTAAAATAGTCAACTAAAAAAACCTGTGCGTATCCGAAAATGCATTTAGCTGATCCATTTTTAGATGCGCACAGGTTTTTTTTTTTCAAAATGATAAACACCGCAGCGCAAATATTATACTAGGGCCCGATGTAAATGAAGTGAAGGCAAATTGAGCTGTCATTCCATAATAATGCAAGGCATCGACAGTTCACTTCACTCAAGTTTGCACGAGTCAATTTTTACTGAATCGATTGGCTGACTTTGATTTCCGAATCACGGTAGTAACTTGTCGACATATTTTCGCAAACATGAAAAAGTTTCCAAATAATATTACTAGGAAATCAACCAACAATCTGGTCAATTTATATTTCGGGCCCATTCAACATTCTGTCAGCAAAAAGGCTGTATTTTTCCTAATCCGGAAAGCGCACGTCATCCTCACGTTCCGATCTCGTTCCGCAGTCGTGTCCACGTCGCTGTTCCATCGTATACATCAATGAATTCTGTCCGGTCCGGACTTAATCGGACAAATGTACGTTTTATTTAGACAAGAAGGCCATTTAATGGTGCATTTGTTATTTATCGGTGATGATACTAGGGTTAACAGGGTAAACATAAGTACGGATGGGTAAGGTCAATGATTGTACAAATTGATTAGGTTTTGCTTTTGGGCCAAAATTAAACAAGAAACTTTCTTTCATTATTTTGATACCACAGATCATGGAGACGCGAGGCCACTGCTAGAGACGACATTGTCAACTCTCTCCATACAAACCAAGTGTGTTAATGAGTGTCTATTAGAATAACAGCACTACGGCACAGTATAAATATTACCGTAACTACGACCAATATTGTTTTTAATTTAATTATAGTGGCGTTATTATGAAGTGGATAAGATTTGAGACTTTGAAAAGAGCCTTTGTGGCCTCGTGCATGTCTTTGTTTTATTAATATAAGTTATATTTGTTTCATTTATCTTTTGTTGTAATATTTTCTGTGCATTTCACAAATTAATGTTTTCTTTCTTTATTTCTGACGCCGTTTATCTGTTGAAACTGATGATTAGTGACATTTTTAAGTTCGCTGTCACAACTGAAATTTTCATTAATCTCAACTTTTGTGAATACGTCGACTATCAGTAGTAATGGAGTCGGTGCCGGTTTACGGTGATTCCATGCTTTGATTGACGAATCAAACAAAATGTTACACCTATATATCGCTATCCTGGAAGAAACCAAGTTCCGCAAAATTCGTTTACAAACAAAATCAGCTTTCTACGAGAAATTCGGTAGTAGGTAGTACGGTAGTTTTAGTCAGACACTTATACTGACTAAAACTACCCTGGTGGTGTTGCGCTGACACCAGCCCTGTGGGTCGTGGGAACGGTCGAAGCTCCCGAAACCCCTGTGTTCTACACCATCTTTGATCCAACTAGATAGTTGTTGTTGGGCAGATAATCATCCACTTCTTTAACCCTGGTGTTTAAAGGCCAGACAATCAAACTTAAATCCACAAAGCTCCCTCAAACCTCGTTACATAAACCCAGAACATACACCATTATTTTAAAACAATTCAAGCTGAAATCCTAGCGAGATGAGGAGCTATTACGCAATGAACATTGCGCCAATTAACGGGCTGAGAAGCACCGATTCGATATTGCTCGTAACTTAATGAGTTCCGTTGTAAGACAAACTGTTCGGCTACTGGACACGAGCGAGCTAACCGAGATGTAGAGGGTAACTGGATGAATTTAATGATTTTATTTTTAGGTTTTTTCTTATTGGTCTAGACGGTCACATTAGGTTGCTGATAATATCCAACTAGAATTTTACAGTAGCAATCTAGACTTTGTCCATATTAATCGCAATAACTAAACTTAAAAATTACTGACGGAATGTGGGTGTACAGCTTGCTCTGCCTATTTTTTCGAAAAATACAAGCGTGACTATGTGGTTTTAAGGATTTAGCTTGCTAGATGTATAAGACAATTAACGACGAAGTTTATCATAACGATTTCTTTCAGATTTTCCTAATGACAAAAGTTTTGAAAGCTGAAAGGAAACAACCAACTATAAAAGTTGAAAACATGATGTGTTAAGTTTAAGTTTTGGGCAAAATTCTTGGTCTTCGTTTAGTATGGTTAGTGACTAATCTGGTATCAGGGTTTGTGGTGCCCATGGGCCTCTGACTAGGCTTCATAATGCCGTTGTGAGATATCCATCAGGCATCTCTCAATTTCCTCACGTAGTTTTCTTTCTTCGATTTTAAAATAAGTGATAAGTCAAAGTCAAATCTTTTATTTCAATTAGGCCCTTAATAAGGTCCTTTGGAAATTCGAACAAAAATTAACTTTAAAAAATGATTCTTCCAAAAAGTAGATTTTTCTGGAGAAGAATGGGCAAGAAACTCCATACTTACTCTTTTAAAATAGTTTTTACAATACTTTGTATACATTAATCGGATTATATGTGAGGACGATGCTCCTAGAATAAAAAGTACTGTTATATACTAAGATAGGTTTAAGGAAATAAAAAAAGCAATGAAGTTTAAAATTACATAATTAAGTTGGTAGATACATTGTGCTCACATTTAATAAAAATGTAATATGAATATAATAAATACATGAGTTAAAAAATAGTAAAAAAAGAAAAAGAAAACAGTACACAGGTACATTATTAGACTAGCAACCAGTTTGATTTTGTCAAGACTCCAAGATAATTATACAATACGTAAATTTTTCCGAAAAGTGAGAAATGCCTAGGGTTTAAACTCGAGACGTATGACTTGGCAGTTCTCCTGTCATACCACTAAGCCATCACTGGTACTTTGGCCAATTATAGTCACAGCGTAAAAACCTAAAAAGATTACAAGCAATATGAAAATCGCCGCCAACATGGCGGTTTTGTCGTATCTAGCAGATTTCAATCCTTGTTTCACTGGACTGGGACAAGTTTTAATTAAGGCAAATATCTCGCACGGGGCTGCGATGTGGACATTCCATTACATCGTTTAGCTGAGAGATAATGAAAATCGGATAATGTGACTTATCGGATTCTGAATTTTCAAGGTTACTATTCTGAACTGATTTTATGCCTAGTAGTTGCAATCGCAGCTGCTAAACATGAGGTACAAAAATTTGTTGGGATGACATCCGATTTTTTTTTAGCAAACATGAATCTAGATTTGTGCCCTGTCGATGATAGCATTCCTACTCAACGATCAAAGACATTTGACACATTGGGGTATCTTGACGTGCTGGCGTCTGTACCTTCTATAGGTACTTACATCCCTGTTTTGCCCTATGAGCTGTCCAGGAATGTAGTTATATTGTTCAAGTTATAGATTAAGCTTGACATTTAATATTACACACAATTGTGTAAGTTTTCATTCAGTGGGTGAGACATAACGTTTTCAAGATAGACTATGTTTTCTATTTCAATTATTATATTATATTCCGTCTATTATGTGCCTCACACAGCTAACAGATACAGTTAACACTAACTTCAATACACTTTCTGTTACCATTCCAGTCGGTTGGTTCTGTCACCCCGTAAAAAATTGAGTGAAGTAAACTGTCAATGTCTAGCATTAATTTGAAATGACAGTTCGGGTGCTTCTACACACTGCAAGTAGAAGTAGCTTGCGCATATTGAGGCACTTGCGCAGGTTGTATGCATCGTAAACTTTAACGTTTAAAAACATGTGCGGGTCTAGCGACTCGAGCATGTACCAAAGCGAGCCACCTGCGCAACTAACCCGCGTACTTTGTGGCGCGCGCGTTGGTCACTTGCGCATGTAGCTCTTGACCACAAGCAAATAACTTGTGCGTACTGCTTGCGCAAGTAGCCCAGGTCGGCTTGCTCCAATTATTTGCATCATGTACAAGTCCAAGCAAGTAACTGGAACAAGTAGCTTGCGCATATGACTCACGCGTGTAAACCGCATCTTTTCTTGCTTCAGTTATACATGCACCGTGAAGAAGCACTCTTCAATTAGAAAGAAAGAAAGAAAGAAAAATATTTATTTGACATCAGTCATCAAAACACACATACACACAATAATTTATAAAACAATAGAATATATACAGTAGTAGGTACACATCATGTGCTGTGTGCCTCACGGCTGCGCCAAAAAGGTCCATTTCAGCATTCATGCCAGACAGGTGATGCTGTCTGACGCTGGTCTTCCAATGAACCTTGAGGGGTACCCAGTAACGGAAGGAAATAAATAAATTTAAAACGAGTAAGTAGTAATTCGCCTTCACTTCACTCACATTTATACGTGACTAGCAGACGTCACGCAGTTTCACCCGCGTGGTTTCCGTTCCCGTGGGAATACGGGGATAAAAAGCCTATGTCCACCGGGAATAGTGTAGCTTTCCACCAGTACAATAATTTTTAAAATTGGATCATTAGTTCCGAAGATTACCCCCTACATACAAACTTACAAACATACAAACTTACAAATTTTACCTCTTTATAATATTAGTATAGAGTATAGATTTTAACAGAATCGCACGGCATCAGGGTTATTGGCCAGGGTTTGCCAGTGACCAACTGGCGCCAGTAATTGCACACTGAACTTTAATGACAATTAAAAAATAGTATTGCCCTTTAGGTGGACTTCAAGTTACGGTGACTATCAGTACTGTGCGCTTCTTTACATTTTTACGAGTAGATACGCATGACATCATCTTGAATACACTGATGATGGTCAATACGAAACTAGCTGTTTGACACTTAATTTTTGAACACTTTGCCTAGAACCACCTAGTACAGTATCAATGAATTCCAAGATGACATACTATGACATTGTAACTCGAAATTTTTACTATTTATTTTCCATTTATTATTCATTATTTTATTGTATATACTTTAATTATTAATTGACTTTTGTTTTTATTATTGATTTATTGATTCTTGTTTTTATTGACCTTTCTAAATGTATGTAATGAATTTTAATTTAATTGCAATTGTATAATGTTAACGTTATTATTATTATTATTTAAATTTTCAACACAATGTAATATATTGTTATGAAATAAATTACTTACTTACTTACTGACTTACTTACTAGTATTCATCACTATGAATTACTGTCAATGGAGGTACGTAATAGTCCTGCTGGTCAAAGCGCAACTGATTTCTATGATGCATAAACGTTCAGTTGGTTCAACCAGGATCTGACTTTGGAACTGTGTCACATAAATCGTGACGTTCTTATACTTGATCCCTGAGAAGTAAGCACCAGCCAGAAGATGTATGGATACCATAGCAACTGAAGGATCGTAATAAATTCACAAACCCTTCGCCTACGCGTTACGGGAAGAAGCCATTTTTCTCAATCAGAACGTGGGAAATGACAACCATTTCCACTTCCAATTTGTTTTTTTGCGGCGCAATCTACTTTTGACACACATTATAATCTAAATACACATTTTTTTTCTTTTGTTTTTAACAAAAACAATGTAAAAAACAAATAAACTCATTACTAAATCAAATAATAAAAGAACAATTAACAAAACCTTTGTCTAAACACCACCTATCTGGAAACCGTTCTTCCTTAATTAAACATTTTACAATTTACAATTACCCGCTATTTTAAACTTATTACCCTTTTCGCATTACGATTAGTAACCGAACCAAAAAAAAGAATAATTAAACAAAAAAATATACGCAAGACGAAGAAAATCGAAATTGCCCCTCCAAGGAAGGGTGCGTTGCTCCCTGGCTCCCTCGTGTCATAAAATAGGTGAAAACAGAAGGTCTGTACAGTACATACTCTGTATCCTACTCACGCACTCTATTCTTCATTATTTACAGACGTAGGTACCTAATTATTTCATCTCTACTCTATCATGTTTTACAATGTTATATAGACATCCCTTACATTTGCACAACACCAAACAATTGATCAAATACATTGAAAATCCGTTGCTTAATTTAAAATTTACAAAAGGCTTCCACTAAATATTCCGTAAATATTCGTATTTTACAGACTATACCGTCGACATGCTGTCAAGATACGAACTAAAACCATAGAAGCTGCGGGACCTAAAACTTCTGGTTGGAATGGAACTTCTTACATTACTTGTTTTGCGTGCATAGCTCCCGCTCGTCATTAGGAGTGGGCACGCAAAGGGAAATTATCCTCACTTAACCCTCCTGAAGGCGTTAACTGGCACCTCAGCGGAGAGCTCTCGCCCACGATTACTTTATTATACAGATTGGAACAGTTTTTCTCTAGCTTGGAAAAATATTTTTTTATGTTTTTGTAGTCTAGTGGATGGCTAGCTTAATTCTAAACTTTGGGGATGAAGCAAGTTGTGTACGGGACTTTATTTTAATGTGATGTGTTCACAAAATATTGCGACTATATCCAGTCATAAAAAATAAGAAATATTAAAAAGTAGCTTGCAAGGTTGATTTCTGGGTTCTTCATAAGATTTTTAAAGCATCTACCCATTTAATCTTTAATTAGGTGCCAAGAGCTTCTCAAAATATGCCACATTATAAACTGCCATTAAACTAACAAGTCCTTTTATAACACGAAAATTTATGTATTCTTGAAATTTGGTAAAAAATATATTTTTTTATTCAAATCAAATCAGTTCTATTTGTTGAACTAATACTAAACCAAGTTTTTGCTCGCAATTTAGGCAGACAATGATTTTCAAAGCTGTTAAATTTCCCACGGTATTTGTTGGTTTTGTTTCGCAACTAGTCTTTGTATAAGATATTAGCTAACCACATTTTGTTTAGTTTTCTACGAACTGAATAATATTTTCTTTCATAGTAAGTTCACAGAACACTTGAATCAACATTCGAGATTGTTTGGTTAAGAAAAATAAGAATATTTTTTCACGACTATACAAGTCCCGAATCAACGTTAACCGTACCAAATCTTTAATTTTGTCCCTTCAATTCACGAGCCCCGATTGTTTTTCCGAATGAATGCATCAAAATAACAATTCGTTAAGGTTCCAGTGGCCAACCCTCTTCAACCCTCGTTCATTGTACCTATCTATTGTATTGTGCTTGCTACTGCACGTTCAAGAGTATAAAATCAAACGGGACAATAGAAAATACGTAATTGTACTCTTTGGTGTTTTATTTATCTGTAATTGGCACTATAGTTTTTTTTTAAAATATGTTGGCAATAACTTTAATGTTCTAAGTTCAAAATAATATACCACTATTTTGTGGGAATTTTGAATTTAGTACTTTAGAATGTAGATAAAAAGAAATAAATTATATATTTTGGTTCGATGAACCATGAGCTACTGAACTGTTAGTGTAGTTTATAAAGTATCAATTGAACACCGAAATAATATTCTCTTGGTAGAAAAGCCCATCTTAGCTAGACTAAAAATATAAAATAATTACATATTTATCAAAGTTCCAGCATCGTATAATGTATGTACAGTTTGACACGTTTTAAAGGTTAACAAAAATTTCCTGAATATTCTACAAAAAATGTATTAGGTACTTACATGAAAAAAAAAACAATACTTTTTTCCATTTTCCATTTATATTTTTTAGACGAAACACATAAAGGTTCAATTATTTTTGCTGACCTCACAGGAAAAACATTTCTATAATCATGCGAACGAAACACATGCCCTCTGAGGTTAAAATACCAAGTAAAATGGCAGAATATACATAGACTTAGAAATTGTTTCCTAGTATGTGGCTACAGTATTATGGCTTTGCGGTTACCTAATAATTTACCAGAAATTCGACAAGTTTAGTGGTATATTCTATAAGTTTCCGTGTCAAGCAACTAACGAAAATTCTATGGCCCTAGTGAAAAGGGGTATAAGTACAATTTTGTCAAAAATGAGTTAAGTGTACCAAAGTGATCAGAAAAAAATGCTCTATCGTTTGGTGAAGACAGATCTAAGCTATCTCTAAAAATAAGAAAGTTACTTTGTGTAAAAGGGTCCAACTGACACCAAAAAAAACTGTAAAAGTCGGTTTTCTGATCACTTTGGTACACTTAACTCATTTTCGACAAAATTGGACTTATACCCCTTTTTACTAGGGCCACATAATTTAGTTTCACTGTTAGAACTGTGTCTGCATTAACTGAAATTGTAGATATAATTTTTTTAGTAGGTAGACATTTACTATTTCTCATGTAGGTACCTACGAGGTTGTGGTTCAAATCCGGGCAATTACTAATGTGATAGTTTTAATTCATATAATTATCGTTTCTTTCTAAGTTTATTCGACATCATAGCCACCGCCCGATTGATGACACAGGATAGAATGATGTTAAGAAGCAGATGATATTGCTTTTATTTTTTTATGAATTTAGCTTAAGTGTAATTGCTGTACGGCGTTCTGATGCGAGGGTAAATAATAAATAAATAAATAAATTGGTGAAACAAAACATCGTGAGGAAACCTGGAATTATGCTCAACGGCTATATGTTTGAAACCGCTAATCTGCCTGGAGTAAGCGTGGTAATCAATGCTTGTGTCCTCTGTGTATGCGGAGAACTGTACAGTTCTCCGCACCTCCACATACGCATATTATTAAGTCATAGGAAAACACGACTAAATGAGAGTACGAACTCATAATTCCAAATCAGTTTGAGTTAAAGTTCATGGATCTTGTAGTCCTCAGCAGTAGGTACAACTTAGCAAAAGGTATCGAACTTAGGACAAGTTCGATACCTGTATCTAGCAATGAGTTAAATATTTCTAGTTGAAAATTTTAACAGCAGCCCAAAGTCTGAATCCTTACCCAATTGATGGTAATAGGCTCGCCCTCAACTGGTGAAATGTAGGTTACTAAACTACAGAGTATTTTTTTTATCATGGCTCTAATTTTCTAAGGGTGTTTTATTCATGAATATGGACTACTTTCACTTTGGGACCAACTCGGAAATCTCGTGAAGAAAAACATTTTGGTTGAGTAGATATCAAACATCAAAATTTTGTATGCAACAGCTAAAAATGCATGCTATTAGCGAATGTTAGCAGCGTCATCCTATCTCGAAGTTAATTTGGATTCTAATCAACCAATTCTAAAAACACAATTACTTAAATAACTACGCCTGTAGGTAGATACCTAGGATAGTATTCCCGACAGGACGATCCTCACTGTTTGTCCTTAGCAACCTAATCAGTGGCATTGGTTGACACCGAGTAAACAGTGGTCAGCCACCCGGACCGAAGTAGCAATTCAGCTAAGTTTCTCAGATACATTATCAATCCGTATTAATCACCTCTGATCACCTAATCGATTGCTTCAATCAACATCATCTGCCTAGCCTTTTCGGAACTATGGCGAATCGGCTTCCAGTCTAACCAAATGCAGTTGAATAAGTACCAGCGTTTTACATGGAGCGACGGCCTTAAGACCACCACATCCCAGTAACTGAGTAACACGACACGGTTAAATTAGCTGTCAGAATTTCTTCTGATTACTTACTCGAAACGACGAAGTCTGCCAATCCAACGACTGAGGCAAATATTTAGGGAAGGTTCATATCTGACTGAATAGAATAACACTTGACCGTTCACACTCAACAGATGATGCGTTAGTGTCGCAAACGCTCGGCGCATGTTCCGTCAGATATGAACCTTCCCTAAAACAACCTGCTGGTCTTGACATGTAAATATTGGCCACATCCACGGACCAACCTCAGCCGGCGTAGTTTAACCTCCAACCGGCCCGCGCTGTTATTATATTGGTACAAGCCCCTCGCGATTGCTCCAATCAATCACGCGATTATAACAATGTTACATTCAAATCCTATCCTACTAATATTCTAAATGTGAAAGTTTGTGAGAATGCTTGTATGTGTGTGTGGATTTCTGGATGTTTTTCACTCTTTCTTGCAAAACCGAATGGATTTTAATCAAACTTAACAGCTATATACCTTTTACGTCAGAGTAACATAATTATAGTCTATCTATTTCAATAATGTAAAGAGAAAAGATTTGATTGTTTGTTACTCAAACCTATTTCAAAAAAACCACCATTATAATGCTATATTTATTATCGCATAGTATCATAATATTTTTCAAAACTACGAGATAGTAGTTGAGACAATTTCAAAGTTTATAAATGGTGAGCGAATAGCTAGTAATTTATAAAGTACCAGCAGACGTCCCGCGGTTTCACCCGCGTATGTCCCGTTCCCGTGGGAATACAGGGATAAAAAGTAGCCTATGTGTTAATCCAGGGTCTCGTCTAACTCCATACCAAATTTTATTTAAATCCATTCAGTAGTTTTTACGTGAAAGAGTAACAAACATCTTAACAAACTTTCGCGTTTATAATGTTAGTAGGATTGTGCAAATTGACCGGAATATAACAAAATAATGTGAATTAAGTCACATGAAATTGAAATACATCAACACGCGAAAGACACCGCGGGGCACAACCAGTGTTTCATAATCCTATAGTAACACAAGTGTATTGGGCTAAAATCGGGCCGCACGTCCGACAATCCCATTGACTCTGTGGTTTTGTCATTATGTCCATGCTAATATTTATCCATCGACGGTCGCCAATTGTTTGAAATGTTTATTACGTGTAGATACGGGTTTTATATCGTGAATATCGACATTTTTCGAAGTGAAAATAAATTCGTCATTTGTTAAACATAATTAAATATAAAATAACACATAACATCACGCTTGTTATGTCTGAAGGGGTAGGCAGAGGTGTACCAAGAGTACACTCCCATTTCGCCAGTTATGTTTAAGCCCCATGGGAGCAGGCTTATTGCCATCAATCGGGCACAGATTCAGATTTCGGGCTGATACGAAAAAATACTTCGCCTGACCCGGGGTTTGTACCTGGGGCCTCGTGCTCAGCAGTTGCGCTTGCGACCACTAGACCAACGATACAGTCAACGCGGTGGTAATTATATTTTTATCATTTACTAACCAAGTAACCAAAACTACACCTAATTTAAACGCACATTTTTTTTATTAAAAACAACCGACTTCTTAAAAAAAAACTAACAGGTGAAAAATAACTCCAGTTTCGAAAGTCTGTGGCTTTGGTGGTTTTGTTTTGTTCATTATTGGCCACCGACTTCCGAAACTGGAGATATTTTTCACCTGTTAGTTTTTTTTTAAGAAGTCGGTTGTTTTTTTTTTGTAAAAAAGTTTTTATTTTGTAATTTTTAGTTTCTTTGTATGTAAAGAAAGTCTTTCAAAACTTGAAAGAATCATTGAAATTGGATAACAATTGCTAAAGAAGTTCTATCTCTGAACATTAATCTGTACATCTCTGCCGGCCCCTTTTAAAATAGAATGGCGTAATGTTATGTTGTGGAAATACAAAAGCTCAGCATAAACATCTGACTATAGCAATCGCGAATAATTTGCTGTTATGCGTTGAAGAGTTCCGTTACCTGTCTTCTTCATCAGTTTTTCTTCACCAAATGATACTTTCTAAATGAAAATGCTTGATTTGTTACCAAAAAAGTTGAAATCGGTGCATGTGTGCCTACATTTTTTGAGGAGTTCCCTCAATTCCTCGAAGATCCCTCATCAGGTATGAGTTTTGATACAAATGGGACCAATCTGTTAGTATACCCTATCAAACAAAAAAAGAATTTTGAAAATCGGTCCATAAATGACGGAGTACTGAGGTAACAAACCCTAAAAAAAAAAAAAAAAAAATATACAACCGAACTGAGAACCTCGGTTGAAGTTGGTTAAAAAGTAAATTATAATCACCGAAACTATTTTTTTTAAAAGATTTGGGTTAGGAGTAATCTTCGATGCTGAAATTGGTAATTTAACATAATCCATTTCATTTATTAAGACTCATTTTCCAATCCTGTTTAATTTTCTTTTTACATTAACAAAAATAATAAAATTTCAGTAAGGCGCGTAGATTTTCATAACAGCTCTGATATAATAGAAACGAGAGACCTTGTTTCTTTTTATTGTGTTTTATCATCTGTGAAAATACTCGTCGTCTCAAAAAAACTAAATAAGTAAGCCGTTTTTACGAAACAACTTCGGGAGTTTATTTCAGAGGCTTACATAAATTCCATAAGGTTTATTGGTGATTTAGAAAACTTGTATTTTTTTCTACGAATCGAAATTTGGATCCATTTACGAAAACAACAAACATCATAGCCAAGTTTTATTTTCTTCAATGCTATTAGAGTAACTTTTTCAATTGTATATCAGGTTCGTTGCCCTAGTATTTTATTCCGACTTACTAAAAACTTTATTTTAAATACAATATACATTTACGTGATTTTCAGAAAAGCCAAAGGAACAAAAAAATACAACGGAAATTTGCAATTTTAGCGAAGAACGGTAAGTAAGTACCTACTAACATATTGATTATTTTAATCAAATTATTTGCTAGATATTCAACTTAATAGTCCGTTCATGATCTGTGCAACTGTCTAATTAACATCCACTGAAGATACCATTGAGCATCATCATAATGAATGATGACCATTTTAGAACATATTATGTAGGTTGTAAAGAGGGGCCCAAAATGGACGTAATTCCAAAGACAAGTGAGAATGGTAGCGTGGTGATTGATGAGTTAAAAAATGCAGAGAAAATTTAAAATTAGGTAATTAAAAATCTTGAGTATCGTAGGGATTGAGGAAATATTTCGGATATTTTAACGTTGGCAGTATCTAGTAGTAAATAGATGAATAGAGACATCTAGTATATGAAGTTGTAGGCAAAGTTTTAGAATTTGTAATAAAAAAACCTTAAAAAGTGACAGGGCCATCTAAGATGGCGTCTCAATTCGAACGTTGAATCTTCCCAAGACTTTGTTTCCATCATATCACGTTTTACCGAATACAGGAGACGTATCAAAGTAAAAAACGTGTATAAACATCCAAGTGGCTTCATTTTCCAAAGTGATACAACATTCCGTTGTATCCAGTTTTATGTGAGGACAAAACACGGGTACTTACCGTTATTGGAAGAGTTTTGAGATTATGTTCTCAATACAAAAATGACAAATCTTTATAAAGTTTAAGAATAATCATTATCTATCTTTAAAAAAAAGACTCTTCACTATATAGCCCAGACTATTTAAATCTTCAAATATGTAAAATTCTCGTGTCACAGTGTTTGTAACAAAACCGCTCCACCAGGACCGATTCTTATGAAATTTTGTGTATACATTATGTAGGTCCGAGAATAGGACGTAAACTAATAAAAACTACTAAATTCTTTTTTTTTGTTTTGTTGTTTGTAAAGTCATAAATGTATTTGATAAAGTTTAACTAGCGGTTCTGATTACTGTAAGATTCATATGGGTAAGTTACATAAAACAAGAAAGCCTAATTTTGTTCGTACCTGCTTATAAATAAGCTGCCAAATGTAAATAATGAATACAGAAAAAGGGTCTGGAGGTATGCTCTTCCAAACATTCTAAACAAATTGCCCAAGGAAATAGCTAAAAAGTTAGAAAATAAAAAATCTCGTCAAATGAAAAATATTTTAATAGTATTTTTTCGTACCACTTGCTCAAAAAAGTGACATTCTATGCCACAAAAAGCGAACATAACAATAGTAATTTTTAATCTATTAAAAACAGGGAAAGAAAATTGTACTGGATTTCATTCATCCCCTAGGGAGAGAATGTGATTTAAATTTGGAATACTTACCGAAATTTAGACTGAACTACATCTGTGTTTACACCATTGAGTTTGTATTTATAGCATTATACATCTTTTTGAAAAAGGAATACTTACGCGTTTATTATGCAGTTATGATTATTAATTAAATAAAATAACGAAAACCGACGAGGCCGTATGAGCTTGATGCCTTTGCTTTTCCGAAAAAAAAATATTAATGTAGGAATTTGCCGCGTTTTTGTTTTCTTCAAATCATGGAGCAAACAACCGGGTTGTTTGCTTCATGCTTCAAATATTTAAACGTTAAGTTTATTTTAATTTATTTTTATAAGTTAATGTTCTAAAAATACGTCTACTTTTAATTGTCATTATTTTTAATAAATGCTTATATCATATTATTATTGTGTTATTTTTTTCGCAAATGGTACGAAAAGTAGAGTATTTTCCTCGGTGATAAAGCTGTCTTAGTCTTGGGTGAAGTGAAATCCCTCGCTACGCTCGGGAGTAAACCTCGAGTCCTTCGTTACGCTCGAGATTTAAATCGTCACCCGCGACAGAAGACACTGCTTTATCCCTTTGGTTAATAATCTACTATTTATCACCGATAAGTTTAGAGTGGGGGAGGGGCCTGCGTGTAGGTCTACTAACGGACATATATCTGTGAGTGAGTAACACTTAAAATTAAACATAGCGCTCTTAATCTTACCACAAAAAGATTGAGCGTTATTTAAATGTAATTAATTATTAATGTATGCATGCTAAAATAAGTAGTTTGATTTTTTTATGTTTTATTACCTACTTAATATATTATGGTCTTTCTCGCTATCTTTACAAAATATTTGGTAAAAAACAAGAGCAATGTGCTTAGCAAACCATACAGATATATTATGTACTTACATAAACGTAGATGACAGCTCTGTGTACGATCTTAGAAGGTGATGTGAGCACAAAACAGGCATATCTCATAAATATACTTCATTTATGTACCAAAGGGGCTGTAGAGCAATGGATTACACTGTGTACTGCATACAAACAGATGGACAAGCAAGCTCTGTCACAGTACAACATGATGTTGACATCGCTGGATCACACTCAAACTGTGCTCTAATGAGCATATCTACTTAAACTGCAAGCTTATTAGCTCATTGCATGAAAGCATGAACATTATTCGCTTTCCGTCATGATAAGAACATGGAGAGATACTGTAGAATCGGATCAACCCTTTATACACACCAAAGCAAATAAGCCAAAATACTAAGAAACCTCCTATATTTTTTTTGTACATTAGTATAAGCCCTCAATAAACACAGCGGCTGCAATGTTACGCCGCGTTCCGCCAGGGCTGCAATGTCACCCTACGGCCCGCTGTGGTTGCAATGTTACGCCGCGTTCCGCCAGGGCTGCAATGTTACCCTACGGCCCGCTGTGGCTGCAATGTTACGCCGCGTTCCGCCAGGGCTGCAATGTTACCCTACGGCCCGCTGTGGCTGCAATGTTACGCCGCGTTCCGCTGTGGCTGCAATATTACGCTTTGGCCAGCCGTGAGTGCACCGAGTGTTCCGTGTGTTCTACCTCGGATTCAATACAAATACTAGGAAACTCATCAACTTCTCAAATTTTACAAAATCTAACCCTAGTCAAACCCAAAGTCCCTGTGTTGTCCATTCGTCACACGTAACGTCTATGTATCGTTGTCACGTAGCGTCCCGTAAAAAACTTTTATTGCTTGGCGTAATTGGGACATCGAAATACAAACTACTTGCGTTAAGGGTAAAGTTTGCTCGACAATTTTAGACTGAGAAAACTTTGGATTTCTGAAATAATGAAGATACTGCAGAAAAGTCTTGGCTTTACGAGTATTTTTTTTTAATGATAGTGTACTTAGCTTAGTACTGTTTTGCGCCAACCATTTAACATACTTGATTGGAAGTGGATCCACGATGGTAAAAAAGAGATAAAGCCATGGACAATTAGAAAAAAAATATATACTTAAGCAAATAATTTAATGCCAGTTAGTATTTTGAATGTATAAACCAGGACATTTAAAAAAGATAAGTGTGCCGAACTATCTCTTAAAACCGAAAATAAAAACAAAGTTTTATTTTATTTACATTCATTGCGAACATCGTTCGAGTACGCCACAAAACCCTAATTTGAAACTTAGTTCGAAAACGTGGTTAGATTTTACGATCACTACGTTTAACAACCTTTACTTTCATGAATTCAAAAGAACTCCACGATTTTCCTAATCAATTTAGAACATTTGTTTAGGTAAAAATACTTTGCGGTAACCGAGCCTACATTTTGCGTGTTGAATTGTTCTACAAATTGTAAGAAAATCGTTTTCACGGCGGAATGGTTTGAGTGGCTGTCATTTATCGGGTATTGGACGATATTGAAACCTGGTTCTCATTTTAATTAAGAATGACGAATGGTGGGTGTCAATCACGCAATTTGTTATGAGCACCCTAATAATATTATCTGTCTGCTTTCAGGTGTTTTGTTGGTGATTTAGGCACGTTTTATTTTAATTAAAAGTATTTTATGTTATTAATGATTATGTTTCTAGTTACTTCATTTCTGAGGCTAAGTCATACGTTTGAATTTGTTCTCTTTCCTTGCAATACAAATATAATTTAGACCACTGGCGCTAAGTCAGCGGGCAGCGGGGCGCAATCGGAACGGCAGCGGCGACGGTGGTGCGGGAGCGGCGTGTTTCAATGCATAGATTTGTATGAAACTGGCCTGAGAGGCAGAGGGTGGGAGCGGATTGAGCGCTACCCGAGGGTTACGCGTCAGTTAAGCGAAATACCCTCCACTGGCGCACCCGCTGCTCGCTCCGTGGCCTAAAACATAATACCAACTCGTTTCAGTCTGAGGCCGCTTGCTCGTGGCGAGTTAGCGATTTTACCAAGATGATTCGCGATATTTCCCTACACCGATGATAGTTGTTTTTTTAGTAAGTGATGATGTGGGCGACGATGAAGCACGCCTGCCTAGAAGCAACCTGTTCACTCTTGACTTAAAGACCCCTAGGTTGTAGCTATCAGGAAACATCGACCCCGGCAGGGAATTCCACTCCTTCCAAATCTAAGTCACACACATATATTGAAAAAATCATAATCGTCCGGATTTTAACCCATATGGTAAGTGAGGCCTCAATCGGTGAAGCATAACAAATCCTTAACACTTCGAAAATTTTAGAGGTATCTTAACCCTCCCTTCTAATTGATATCGTAACTTATAACAAGTGTTATACTGCTATTTCCTGAAGGAAACGTAAAGTTTGAAGGCGCCGACAACTCATTTTCATGTTATGGTTAATTTTCCGTGTTTATGCGGGAACTTCAACAGTTGCGGCTAGTTAAACCAGTTAGGTTACTGTTTTGATCAAAATGTTGTGTTATAATTTTAAAGGTTAGCTAAACTATACCTACAATATATTCGTTTAAATTATGTGTTTATTGGATCAAAACTTAGTAATATCTTTTCGTGTGACTATCGAGAAATATACTAGGTACAAGGCAGGCCGGTTTCTTAACGATTTTTCTTGCAACTTCTATTAAAAGTTATATTTTGACAAAAAAAAAATAAACTACCTGAGAGTTACCTGCGAGTAAGTTTCTGGCACTTAGTATTATTTAATTTTTATGTTTGTTTCATTTATTTTTTATCCGACTTCAGTTTTTCATGCTTCGATGGTTGTGAGGTAAGCCAAATGCCTTTTCGACCATGAAATATTCGACGAAATACTGTATAAAGTTACTTATATCTTGTTGATAATTTATTTTCGTACGTGTTTTAGTCCCCTATCTTACAGAGGTGGATTCAATGCCATAGGTATTTTCTTCCAGTCAACCTTTGCAGCGAGTCGTATAGGCGCAATTAATCTATTATTCATTTATAATATCATGACAGTTACTGCAGTCAAAGTCTGACCCTAGTCATAACACCATGCTAAATTGACCAATTAGACTACTTGCAATGTGAAGCGGACAGGTGTTAGTACATTATAAAGAGTTCCTCGTATTGCACAAAACGCCCACTTAAGGGAGACATAAAACCCTAATGTGGAAAGCCGAAAACTATACAATGCAGCATCGTTACATATTTCAAACACGAGTGTGTTTAAGTTCTGTATTTCATAAACGTATTATAAAAGCTGCATAGGCTCGCCCCCAATCACATAAAACTTAATCATGTCTTTTCCTATTCATAATTAATTTAACTGTTTAGCTTTATTTTATACCCAAAAAATCCAGCGAAATAACTTAAATTTCAACATTTAAAACCCCCAACGCATAAGATCTTACAAAGAATATGTACTTAATTTGCATTTTGTGGTGGCAGTCATCTTGGACCGATTTTCATCAAACAAAGCTAAAACACTTCCGACTAAATCACCTTTCATAATTCGGTTCATCCGCTCGGGATCCACGATGCCACAGACAGACACACATAAACACACACACACACACACACATAGATATGTCAAACTTATAGCCGTCGTTTTTGCGTCGGGGGTTAAATACAACATGAGAACACCTTCCATGTCATAACATTCTTAAAAAAAAACAATATAAACATAAAAAAGAGCTGCGTACAGCATTAACAGTCGATTCAGCAAACGTCGGCACACTCTTTCAAATGAGATGGCAAGTAATTTCGTGAAAACCCAGTTCTGAAATAAATTATTCATCGGCGACGAAACGCCTCAAGCCCGTATTCATTTCATTTCTGAATCTGAATTCTACTTTTCTTTCGCGTTTTTTGCCAAACCTTACCTTTAATAAATTTTATATAAGCCCTAAGATTAAACAGCGAAGTGCTACTGGAAGGCTTCCGATAATATTGAAGATTGGTTGTGTAATCAAATTTTAACTAGTAGCTTGTACAATGAATTGTTGACGTTTTTTCGCATTTTTGGAAAAAAAAGCGCTTATATTATAAAATGTAAAAAAAAGAAAAAATTTATGTGCGAATAACACAGTGGACAACTGACATTACTGGACATACTAGCGTACAACTGCTATATGCCCAACAATTTAGCTTAAGACCGATTTTGATCAACTGTAATCATTATTTGTGAGAAAGAGAAGAAGAATTTATACAATCCTATTTGTGATTTGAAAAGACGAGTTCCTTGCTTTGCATGTTGAGGAATTAAATTTTGGAATTAAATTACGTATTCATGGAAAATCACTAAAATTCACCCACACGTTTTCCAAAAATGCGAGACTGACGTTTGATCATTTAGTTACAAGAAACTGAAATAGATTTTGAAAATTAAAAAATCTTACCAATACCAGTATATAGTCTACTTGCACGTGAGGGAACCACTTTTTTAATTTTTACTACAACATACGGAAAAAAAAATTCAATGTCGGACTTTCCGGAAATTTCAAGACTAATCAGTATTTTTTTTCTATTGTTTGAATCACTTTTAAGAAATTTTAAAAGTAACATATTAATCTTCAGTTTATTATATATTCGTACTATTTTTTAACTTGTGTACTTTAACATGTATACCAACATAGTAAACAAATATGTATACACGAAAATTCCGGAGATTTATTTCTCAGCCGTCTTAATTTACTTAGAAACTCAAAATATGATATAAAATATTAAAACAGTTTAAGCGATCACTACGGTCGAGCTTTACGCGTGTGTTCGTGAACGGTACACACAAATATAGCATCGCATTGATGTTACCTAAACTCCAGCGAGCGAATTTTATGCACGGCCCCTTAATATGAGGAGTTTCTAAATGACAGTGACGACATACATTTTGATTGTAAATGAGCACAATGCTCTAAGAGGCTTTTAATATGTGAATAACGTTGGGAGTAGTGTATTTTCTACCTCTATTATTGAGAACTAACCTATGTTTACTTAGTACACTGTTTATTGTTTCTAAATAAATAAATAGGTAAGTACGATCGTTACAATTACAAATAGCCTGAGAATTCTCATTTACAATTCGATTATGGATGTTGTGAGGTTTAATCAATGGAAAATCTGTTGGGCGGGGTACCTACATCGTGTTGAACAAAAAAAAGGTGTAAGTATTACTGGAATCCCAGTCTGGTCGAATGGAATCCCACAGAACTATCTGTAGGAACATTTTACATACAAAGTTATTTTTCAAATCCTCGTGCAACCGTGATGTATTAAAAAAGTTTTCAATTTTGCTTGCGTTGACCGGTTGCCAGCTCTCCTTCACTTTAAATGGAAATGTTGCATAAACTCCTACTACGAAAAAACATGCTTTCAAAATCCGTAAGACAAGTGCTAGATAAAAGTTGGACTTTTATTTATTGCAACGTCGGTCTGATTATTTCAATTGTTCGAATTGATTGAATAGGCGTGTTCAACTATTTCATCTTCAAGGATATTCTGTGTAGAAAATAGGTACAGGTTGACGACTTAACGTCATAGCTCATTAGAGCTACCCGGCAACCACTCCGCAAAGCCTCGCCTCCTGTGGCTAGTATTATTTATATTGACTTGTATATTATACGTGCTCACCTCAAAGTCAAAGTCAAAGTCAAATCATTTATTTCAATTAGGCCATTTAAAAGGCACTTTTGAACGTTAAACTTACAAGTTAAATAAAATTTAATGATTCTAGTTGCCCCTTCCAAAAGGTAGTTTTGTATGGAGAAGAATGGGCAAGAAACTCCATACTTACTCTTTTAAAATAGTTTTTACAATATTTGTATACAATAAAAAATACATTATATGTGAATACGATGTACCTAGAATAAACAAAGTAAAATAAAAAAATAAATAAAAAACAACATACTATGCTAAGATAGATTAAGCATTTTAGTAGGATAGATACATGGTACTCTCACATTTACAAATATTAAAATCACGGATTAATATAACAAATCAAGAAAATATTACATAAATAATAATAAAAAAATTCACCTCCTCCATAGCGTAAGCCCTCCACGCGCGGACGGCGGGCGGACCACTCGGTGGCAAATCGTTGCTCGCATGCTGGTTGACCGCGCGACGTTTATTGGTGATAACGCGGCATCCACCTGTCGACAACGAGTGGACGCCGTGCGACGAGGCGGTGCAGGGTGGGTGCCGGGTGGCTCCAATGAGCTGTGACCTATAGTCGTCTACATCATCCAAAGTGCAACTGTATGAAATATAGACTAACTTAGAGTTTAAAAAAATAGAGTCCTTGCTCACTTTGATATCAAGAAAATAATAATATCCCCATAAAATTCAAACTAACGTAGAATGAGAAACTCCGACCCATGAACTGTCTCATATCAAACTGAAAGTTTCAACCGTTATCAGAGGCTGTAATGGCGGCGATCGGTTCACGCTTGCAAACTAAACTCATTGGCAGGCCTCTCAAAATATTACACAGTGATAGTACAAGATAACTGGGACACATAATTGGTGTTTAGAATGACTATGAGCCGAGGGCTATATCCCAATATTATGGAAACTTAGCAATATTATTATAAACGTATTCCAACTCCATGGATAAATTATATAAGTTACTGGAGTTGTTATTTTATTTATTTTATTTTATTATAGGAAAACTTAACAGTTTATTTATTATGTTACATAAGTAAAGAAGGTCCACCTCACTACCAATGAACGACCTAATGCAGTTTGTGGAAGTTACTAGCATGTAAAAGTGAGGTCTATACACACTGAACATTGATAGTGAAATGGTGACAATTATCACTTAAACCAATAACAGAGTTTCACGGCATTTATAAAACTATGTTAACCAGAAAGTAGTAAACGAATAGATTTAAAAAAGATTGAAAGGGTAAAAATACACCATAAAGGAAGAATATACTATTACAGTTACAGTTAAATCAGGGGAATAACAAAACATTACATTGTGAACTCTAAACACTGTAAGATTGAAACTACATTCCACAACTATAATTATAATGCTTTTCAATTACTTACACCTTGCATAGTTATTAAAAACAACTAAATGACATGAGTTGAGTTACGGTACAATTTGTCTACTAAACAAAAACTGCTTAATTGGAACTTACAAAAACCCAAAATATAAAGAACAACATTATGTCGGGAATCGCATAGAAAATAATATAAATAGGTAATAATATCATATAACAATAAAAAAGAACTTTAAATGGACTACAATAAAAATATATAGAAAGAGCCTTTTTTGGCTTCCCACTGGGGGAAGCTAAAAAGGCTCTTAACTCAGCACAAATGTAAGGGTGTTCGGAACAGCGTGATATTTGGGTATAACGCATGGCAATCGAGTATGCGAGTATTTTGTACAAAGTTCACATATTATGCACTAAAAATGCATATTCCGGTATGTTAAGTAACCGGCAACCTTTGGCCAAACCGCTAATCGTAAACAAGAATGAAAGCATTTAGAGGTGCCTACACAAATTTGGTGGTCCTTACACTATAACTAGCACGTCTTGGATTTGATATTAACAAAGAATAACAAATGACACTTACCTACCAGTCTGGCAACACCACCTTTAAAAAAAAAGACAAGTTGTTAAAAGGACATATTTTGGTAAAATTTATTTGAGTACCTACCTTCTTACTTCCTAGCAGGTTACATAAATATACATTTGTATATTATAAGATATATTATAAGATACGAAATATCTTGTAATAATAAAAACCTGTTTCTGTGGAACAAGTTCATCCACAAAAGTAAAATATGGCCGCATTGCTAGCTACTGTTATTTTTTCTCCCTTCCTTACATAATTCTTCGGTCCTCAACTTATTGTTATCCCTCGGGTCTCATTTTCCAACATAAATCAACTTGCAACAGCTGCAGCGTTGCAAAACGACTAAAATATGAAATAATACGTCCTTTAATGTAGGTACCCTTTTCTGACTCGGATGGAAACTCCATTTGGAGCCACCCGGTTAAATTTAGTAGTTTAAAAAAAATAACAAAGAAGCAAAATGTGTTGTTCGCTACGAAAATATGGCAACTATATCGCCCCCTTTTCATGGGACTTAAACAACTGTTGAAATGTGTGTATACTAAAGGTCTCTGCCAAACCCCTATAGGTTTTTACAAACACTTTTACACGTCATTTCTTAACTCGTTGATGAGATCGGTGTGTCACTATCTGACTGCTCTGAGAAGAAACACCGAAAGAAACTCAGAAGTAACAGTCTCTTTTTAAGTCCAGACATTATGTTGGTCAAATCATGTAAGAACCATGCAGATTAGTGTCTGAAATGGTCTTTTGAGGAAAGAACCACACAGATATGTGGGGAGTATCTTCGAGACTTACATACTGTACTATACCGTATAATACTATTGTTAATTACTATCCCAAATCTAACATTATGACAGAACCTACAGTTAATTGGAATAAGTACTTACCTACTGGCATTGATGATATAGGACAAACAACGACACATTCAATTAAGCATCTATAATTGGTACGGTAACATCCAGATACATCAATTTAATCCGAAATTAACCAGTTGGCTGTTAGATCGACCTAGGTTATAAACCTAGCTAAAAATGTAGGTACAAATAATCAGACTGTCTCGTTGGTCTAGAGATAGCAAACACTACAGCTGAGCAATAGGTTCAAGACTTGATTCCTTGGTCGGGGAAAGAGGTTTTGAGTTTTTTCATCTGCTTAGTAATCTACAGCCCGGAGTCTGAAACTGTGTCCAGTGATGGCAATAAATTCACCTGTATTACATAGGGTTTAAGTAAAACTGTATTTCGCCAGTTTAATTTAAGTCTATATGGTTGTACTAAATGGTGGCTTTTTACTGAATGATCCGGTTTAACAGTCAATATGCTAGGTTGACCTGTGAGATACACATTACAAAAACAAAATGTTCCAAAGGTCCAACTTTACTAAATGCAATTGTATACTAATTGTAGAATTATACTAGTACTGTAACATTACGTTTAAGAAAAGCAAATTATCAATCCAAAACCTAACAACGTCATAACACATCCAACAGATTCGCTCACACATCACACAAACTATACCTAATTACGTAACCTGCACCTACAATTAAAATCTGATCGGAAATTGGGTCTATAATTTTATTAAGCTGTTTTGAGTGGCATATTGGTGCGGTTTAATTAACAATTCACCCCAAAATACGGGCGGACCGGCCCATAACTCAGCGCTGACATGGATTCCTGTGACGTAACCGATATATGGCTGCACCTATGCGACTAAATGTAAGCTTATCTTCAACGTTTTGTGGAATTTTGTTAGCTTCTGTTTCTGTATGATTCTGTATGGTTCTGTATTGTAATGTTCTGCGTGCCTGGATTTTTGTAAGGTAAAGGGTGACGTGATTTATTTCCCAATTTTTGAATTAGCTCATTTGTTTGATTTTGATTGGCTGTAGGCAGAAACTACGATTACGGCTTACGGCTACGATTACTACACATTTCTTTTCGTTCATCCCATTTAGACTTTAGTGAAGAGACTTGTCAAGGCCTAGCATTAGTAATGAATGAAAGCTCAACTCGCCTTTTCTTCACCTTTATTTTCACGGAGAAATTTTTAAAGAAAAGCACTGCTGGTCACAGAATACAATAGAATAAAATACTCTAGAATAGAATAGAATACTCTAGTTAAATACAATAGAATAAAAAATTACAAATTATAACCCTAAGGGCCACATAGGGTGTTACAATGGGCGGCCTTATCGCTAAAAGCGATTAGGTAATACGCACTGAGCTTTAGTAGTTAACCCCCATGGGGGAAAGGCGTTAGTTTATGTATTGGCTGTGGCGCTGCTGTCGCATTCTCCATTTCTACACGGGACAAATAATTGTATGATCGTTGTTCTGGCCCTCACTGTCTTTGTATGTGAGTATTTCTTGCATCCCAGCTGTCTAACAACAATGCCACACATGTTATATTTGTAAATGCACCCACGATACAGAAGACATTTCTAGATATAGGTACTTTAAAAAAAATACTTGAAGAATAAAATATTATGTTATGGAATGCCCACATAGTAATGGCCGCGCCGGTATAAGGTTTAGTGCTGCTTGACCACCAGCGTTATTTGCCTTTTTAATGATCTAGTTTGTTGTCTGCATGTGGGAGAATCATGTATAACTCAGCCCATGGTACAGACGCCAGCGCATCAAGCTATCATATGTCAAACTGTCAAATTTTCCCAATTGACCATGATCCTTATTTTGTTTGAAATAAAGTTGAAAAACTATCAAGGAAATTTAAAACTAGGATGGCTTGATGTGCTAGCCTCTGTACAAGGTTATCCGTCCATGTTCGTTCTACAAACACATACCAGAAACTACCTATACATATTTTTAACACAATTATTTAGCTCTTCAAGATTTTTTGTATAATTTTTTATAGTAATATTAATTTATTTATTCCTCAGATAACAAAAGGTCCACGATAACAAAAAACAATCATAAAAAAATAACAAAGTGTAATAAATAAACTCACATGGTGGCGATTTTTTTTTCTTTTTATACCTTTCTGTAGGTATAATTACTATGTTTTTACTTCATAAATGTTGCTAAAATCCGTTTGAAAGTTACCAAAGTGATTGATTTTGCTTCAAACTTTTAAGGCAGTGTTAATATTCGGGTCCCGTATCTAATAAGAATTTTAAGTAGCTAAGCACTAACTAACATTTTTCAAACTAAGCAAAGTTATTTTTTAAATTACAACGCGTACTTAAAGTTGGGTCAGAGCTTTAACTTTATAATTACTTACCTTTTTGCTTTGAAATTTTGAACTTTGTTAATTTAACTAGAGCGTACCTAGAGATAAAGAATAATGATCAAAGTAAGTGATTAATCATAAAATATTTGTGGTTGTGTTTATTTTGTATTTCATGAATCAGTTGATCGTTAATGCTATTGAAACAGAGACATATTATGACATATTATCTATACATATAATAAGACTGTAAAAAAACTGTGTCTGTACATTGAATATATTTAAAAAAAAATAATTGAGGGGGGTTTAGAAACAGTAATAGAGCACGAATCCAAAAAAAAAAGTCTGTCTGTTTGTCTGTTTGTCTGTTTGTCTGTTTGTCTGTTTGTTTCGGAACTACTGGACGGATTTGAATGATTTTTTTTTTGTTGTATAGATATTAAGTCTGGTCAACACATAGGCTATAATTTATCTTGGAAACTGGAACACCTGATGCAGAACCGCAACAGACCAGCTAAACTATAGGCGATACAAAAATGGTCCCATAGCAAAAATTGTTCCACGTGATGAGCATTTTCTGCTGAGAGACTAAATTTGAAGATCCGGAACACCTGATGCAGAACCGCAACAGACCAGCTAAACTATAGGCGATACAAAAATGGCCCCATAGCAAAAATTGTTCCACGTGATGAGCATTTTCTGCTGAGAGAATAAATTTGAAGATCCGGAACACCTGATGCAGAACCGCAACAGACCAGCTAAACTATAGGAGATACAAAAATGGTCCAATAGCAAAAATTGATCCACGTGATGAGCATTTTCTGCTGAGAGAATAAATTTGAAGATCCGGAACACCTGATGCAGAACCGCAACAGACCAGCTAAACTATAGGAGATACAAAAATGGTCCAAAAGCAAAAATTGTTCCACGTGATGAGCATTTTCTGCTGAGAGAATAAATTTGAAGATCCGGAACACCTGATGCAGAACCGCAACAGACCAGCTAAACTATAGGAGATACAAAAATGGTCCCATAGCAAAAATTGTTCCACGTTATGAGCATTTTCCGCTGAGAGAATAAATTTGAAGATCCGGAACACCTGATGTGGAACTTCAAGAACCCAGCTACACTATAACATATATTGGAATGACGTCTTAGCAAGAGTTGTTCAGCCTTATGAGCACTCGCTGTTGACGTATAAAAATCGAAGATCTGGAACACCTGTTGTGGAACTCCAAGAGCCCAGCTACACCATAACTCAAATAGGAATGACGTCTTAGCAAAAGTTGTTCGGTCTGATAGGCATTTCCTGTTGACTTAGAAAAATCGAAGATCAGAAACATTTGATATAGAAATTAAAACTATCACTAATTTCATTGCATAATTATAAAATAACATAAGTAGGAGGTACTACGCGGTGAAGGCGGGAACAGTTCAGGACTGATTTTCGATGACGATGGTATATCGTTGAAAATTAGACTCTACTGGCTAAAACTCCCATTTTTTTATCGTATGCCTTCGGGCTTATGTTATTTGAGTGTTTAATTTCCTTTTCCATTTATCTTCGTTACACGGTAGCTTACCCGGTAACGCAGGGGAGCAGCCACTTAGATTTTAATTGATCAGGTATCATCACAATAAAACTATAACCATGCCTAGAAAGAGGTAAAATTTTTCCCAATGTTCCAAAGGTGCTAAATGATTAAAGACCATAAGATCCCAACAATCTACCGAAGAGCGTTAGGAGAGACTTGATGCTGTTCGAGAACACGAGGCTGCAACTCGCTCCGTGGAAACTTCTTGGGATCGCGAAGCACGCCTGCATTCTCAGCGTATTTACGCATCTACATCCAGGTCTCTAGAGACCAGTGAAGAATATGTGCGCGACTGACCGCTGATCGTGAACATCATGCACTGTCTCGCGAGTTGGAGACGTTCACGGAAAAAGCATGACGCTTGAGTTTTCAGCGTATATACGCATCGACTCTAAAGATAAGTGGGGGAAGGAGATGCGCGACTGACCGCTGATCGTGAACGTCACGCAACATATTATAGGCTATAATTTATTTTGGAAAATGGAACACCTAAAGTAAAAGAGATATAAAAATGATGCCATTGCAAAAACTATTCCACGTGAAGAGTGTTTTCTGCTGTGAGACTAAATTTGAAGATCTGGAGCACCTGTAGGGGAACTCCAAAGCCCAGAGACAATATAACTTATACATAATAGAAATGGCGTCTTAGCAAAAGTTGTTAAGTCTGATGGCATTTCCTGTTGACCAACAAAAATAAAAAATTTGGAACATCTTGAATCGTCTCGCGCATCCCATTGTTTTCCCGTCCCCGGGCTTATAGAATTCGACATCAGATGTTTCAGATCTTCGATTTTGACGACCCCGTTGTCGCTGGCATAAGCAAAAGGATCCGCGTACGAAGTCGCGGGCAGAAGCTAGTATTTTCATATATTTTTCCAAATACTTCTAAATCAAAATCAAGTCTTTATACGAACTAGGCTAAGAATCAGCACTTTTTGAAAGTAAAAAAAGACAGTCTCCCAAAACGCCAACCCTTCTATATTTTTGAGTTTGACTTTCAATATATTTGGACGCATAAACATTTCTTTTTTACATAGAGTAATAGCTTGCCTGCTAGGAGTCTCTCTACGAGATCGAATCAGAAATGAGGAGATCCGTAGAAGAACCAAGGTTCGGTAACCTTGGTTCTTCTACGGATCTCCTCATTGCCACTGCCACTTCAACCTGCTAATCCACTGGGCTATGTCGGTACATAGCCCAGTGGATTAGCAGGTTGAAGTGGCAGTGGGTAGGGCACATAGCACGGAGGACTGGTGACCGATGGGGTCGAAAGGTTCTCGAGTGGAGGCCACGTATTGGCAAGCGCAGCATTAGGACATTCACCCACAAGGTGAACAGTCGTCTGTCCACCTTGTGGGTGAATGTGTGGGGTCGTTCCCGCGGCCTTAATGAGGTCGTCCTCATTAAGGCCGCGGGAACGACCTGGATGCGAGCTATTGGAGATCTATAGGGGAGGCCTATGTCCAGCAGTAGACTTCCTATGGCTGAAATGATGATGATGATGATGAATAGCCTGCCTGACACCCACAGTAACTAAGTAAGTACTAAGTAACCCTAAAATAAGTGTAGCGCACATTATCGTATTTTGCACGATTATTATAGCTCTATTTTGTTAATGTAAAAAATAAATAGTTTTTTGCTTTTTACCGGTTTATACGTCATGTTCTGAGGTGTGTAATAAATGGCCATCCAAGGACCGACCGCGACAAGCTTGGCGTAACAACCTTCGACCGACTCATGCGGCTGCTGTTTTCCTATTTTATTGTTTAAATAATATCTTATTTTATATTATTTTGTGTTTTTTTTAGATAACAGAAACACAATAAGAAAATGACAAAATTTATAAAAATAAGAACTGTCAGAGCTAGTAGACATACCTACAGTCAAAAATAGGTAAAGTAAGTTTTTATATTTTGTGCTAGCACTAATTGCTGTAAACTACGCTTAAAATCAAAATCAAAAATCAAAAGTCTTTATTCAAACTAGACTGAGAATCAGCACTTTTTGAACGTCAAAAAAATACATTAAGACTGTCCCCCAAAAACGGCCCACCCTTCGCCAGTGACAATTCAAACCACAAGTCGTGGCATATTATAATGGCGTATAATATTGATCATAGTTTAAATTGACATAAGCGTGAATAATCTGCTTCAATTTTGAATTTAGAATCTAATAATGAATTGTTGTTACAATAGTTCCTCTTAATTTCGCTAGCAAAATCTAAATCAAGTCATTTAAGTAGGTATTTAAATTAGGCTTAGGATCAGCACTAGTAGAACGTCAAATTTATACAGCTCATTGCATGTTGTTTAAAACAATGAAAAGGATACCAAAAGCAAAAGAAAAAACCTGAATAAATACTTAAAGAAAAGTAGCTTGTAAGTGGCTTACATACATGAACCCACAATTCTCCCCAAAAATATTTTCCTAAATAGCGGTTTTCACAAATCCTATCTACACAAAATGTTTAAGCTGGGTTAAGTACGGCCCTCATTTGGGGCTAACACCGACGTTAACTGTAGTAAAAAAAGTTACTCATAATAATAAATACCAATTTATCCGGCGGTAAACGTCGAGTCTGCCCATAACCATGGTTTTTCAAAACCTGCTCCGAACACGTCCGAACAATCCAGTTGCCTTATATTAATCCGGGGAACGGAAAAGGAAAAGTCTATGAAAATACGTTGCCCATGAAAATTCACGTTACTTTTATAACATAACACGTTACTTTTATATCTTATTAATGTCGTTACAAAACTGTTACATGTACAGTTTCTGAACATACCTAGGTGCGAGTAATAAAATTGAAATTATGCGTAGGTACGATTTCTTGTTCACTTTGACAGGAGTCAAAATGGCCTTATGGTATTTTTATTTATAGTATAGTATTTATAGTATTATATAGTTTTTATAGTAATATTATATATAGTACTTGTACGTGTACCTATTTTATTTTATTTAATTATCAAAATCGTACCCAAGCTAACTTGGCTCTCAGAAATTTAAAATATCAATTAAGTGATGCCTGCTAAAATTTTAAAAGATCCGGAAATTTCGGAAATAAATAACGCAATTGTTACGTATTTGCCATCAGTTACTCTACCGCTTAGGTCAACAGGGCGCTCTATTAAACTCTCAATACACTGAACATTTTGCAAAATTTTGCTTGCACACGCTTCCATAATTTTAATCAAAAATTTATTAATATTTGCCGTTCCCGGGAACATTATACGTTATGGCATCGCCAGTTACAAAACAACGAACATGATACCACCCTGCGCGATAACTTCGTTAACGCAAAATGGGCCTTCAATAGCTAAAGTTAAATTAGGTTAAAACAAAATAGCAGGGGTAAGAAAATCGCTGTTTACTTTTCTACTTACTTTGTATAAACAAATGAGGTTAATACGTAATCAAGATCTGCGTGATTACGAACGCAATTGAAAGGAAGTTCGCGACGACATTGTGGAAGGTTTTCTAATTTCTTCGAGGGTTTACAAATTTTTCATTACCTACGTCACCTTTCACCAGCGATGTTATCGGGTTGGCTTCTAGTCTGACTTCTAGTCGAAGAAGCTGACAACCACTTTTATATGTTCTGCCTGTATGATCTCCATAACTTATTTAAGACTGAATTTCAAAGCATTGTATTGGCAAGGAAAATTTTAAGCATCTAGTAACAGCTTCTTTCTATTCTGGTGCTTAAACTAGCCGCGCACGATCCCAATATTTGCCACGCGGTACTCTTCGTTGCAAGTGCCAACAAAATATGGAAACATTTTGGCTACAGCTTCTGGAGGATTTAAGAGCGGTAAGCTTCAATAAATCCTAGTCATGTTCTTATCCAACCTAAAACTACCTACTTACTAATTCAATAGTACAATATTTAAAACTTGAAATATTAATAACTTCAATTTGAATGACTCTCATAAGCACTCTTCCTCCTTTCCTACAAACTATTATAATGCTGTCCATAATTTATTGCAAAAATATGTAAAGCCTTTTGGAATACGAATACATAGTAAATATGGTACTAGCTTTCGCTTCTAACTTTGCCACATAACGTCCACTCCATCTTAGTTTTTAAAATAAAATATACCCTATGATACTCACAAATAATGTGGGTTTTCTATTAGTAAAGGAATATTCAAAATCAGTTCAGTAGATCTAGAGATAATCGTTATAAACTAACAAACATAACTTTATAATATTAGTATAGAAGTACAGATAGAAAACGTTTTTTCACGCCTCGAAATTAAATCAAGAATACGTTTTATAAGTCAAAAATCATGTTTGTAATGGGATAAAATTCCAATAATGTCTATTAATTTAAACGTTATCGCAGAACAAACATTTTAATATTATTATAATATCGTGGAAGAGCTCCCTGGAGTTTTCCTTGGAGGCACATCACGTTTATATTATAGCGTTTTATATGAAAACAATCTAATTTGTCAGTGAAAAGTCACATTTTTTCATATAAGACAATGACATGAACATATATTACGAACAAATACGATCCTGAAACATCACTGAAATTCTAGAGTGAAATTGGTTGAAACCACAGCTCAAATAAACATCAATCATGACATCTATTTTCAGGCTTCCAGTTAATTATAACAGTGACAAATTGTTAAATAACTACACAATAGCTAGTTATTTTCAAATTCAGAAACCATTTGTCACAACTAGTACAAAATTAACAATCCGCAAAGGTCACTTCATTCCCTGACGCACACACCTTTCTAACACAGAGTAGTAAGTTAAATGGAGTAACCAGATGTCACCAAATGGAAATGCAGCATTATGACGCAAGTCGTGTCGACTGACGGTTGTTCCCTTTTTACGAAGTCAAATCTAGTACAGGAACTATTCCATTTATTCTTAACTCTGTGCCTTATTGGTACAGTGGGCGACATTTTTTCGCCACCTCTTTAATATTTTTCACAACGGCCTAATGTAGTAAGTGCCAACATCGATCAATCATGGTATTATGTGGGGATCAACGATATTCGGTTGCGTGTTTGCCGTGCGTGACATGGAAGTACTTGCCGACATCGGTTCATATTAGCCGAGTCGACCCACCTAAACTAGACAGATAGGTATAAACGACTGCGTTTATCGAATTATGTTACTCGTTTATTTATTGGGGTATTGAAATATGGATTATGTGAATAACTATGGGTATCAGTATTTTGGAAGCAATTTGCCTTATTAGGCACACACAGCTCCTGGTTACGGGGTTGTTGTTGTTTTGTTTTCAAGGAAAACCTAATTATGTTCTTGTTTTATGTAGCTACAACTCTGTACATGTATTACTTTCTCAGAAAAAATAAAGTAAGAAAACTTGTAGCCATTAGTCGTGCCTCGTGATATTGATAAATATAACTTACTTCAGTGGCAACAAAAGCCTTTCACAAATTGTTTTAAGGGCCTGAATTCGCTTTATATTACTCTGACACTAACTCCGCCTGTCATCTATAAACTCGGTGAGAATATAAAGTCCGAACGATCACCACAAACTGACCCGCACAGAAGTTTATTGAGATCAACACAACTTGATACATCGCAGCGAATCTACGATAAGTGCGGCGCCAAATAAAGAGAACACCTCTAAGAAGGGCATTAATCGTAATCACTTAGTTGAACGGCCACTACATCTATCACATAAAGAAGTCGAGTCACGAAGTGTGTGCGAGGTTAAAGTGTCGGATGCTCACTTGTTTGAGAAAACCGCAAATAAATATCCTCGAGAGCGACTAATTGGTTCCCGTTGGATTCGACAGGCGTCCGGATCCCGGTACTGTGGTCCACCGCATAATTTATTGGGCTGACTATACCCGCTGTGGCGCGGATGGGACGCGTATTTACGAAGCTCTATTCAGAATCATGCACCTGGATCTAATAGTTACGTATTCTGCGGCTGTTATTAATATCGGGATGGGTACTTGAGGTCGTTGAATAAGAAATGGATAAGCGGCGTGTTTATTGTGGACGTATTTGTGTGCGGGGATCAGCCCTTTGTGTTGCGCGAGTGTGTGTCTGTGTGTTTGCAGACGTTGTTACGTCAATGAACGAAGTTGGCTGATATATATTTTTTCCTTAGTAACGCAGTATTTAATAAGCTTTCTCGAGTTTCATCTTGCTCTGCCATAACCTAGTAACTTGTTTAAAGGTTAAATAGGTCTGGTAATTATCAAGTAACTCTCCATATCAAATTTGTTTTTTTCTTAATACTGTTCTCATTAAGCTTACCATAATATAACATCACGTCTGTTATCCCTGAATGGTTAGGCAGAGGTGTACCGGTAGTACTGCTTTGTTGGGGAGTTTGTTCCGCCACTTCTTCTTCCCAGCAAAAACACTAGGAAGTGGCGAATGGTGGGCCGTTTTTGGGGGATTGGCTTTATGTATCTGTTTTGACTTTCAAAAAGTGCTGATTCTCAGCCTAGTTTGAATAAAGACTTTTGATTTTTGTTTTTTTTTTATTTTTAGTACACCTACATACCTCCAGTTATGTTTAAGTTCCACGTAATAGGCGATAGGGCGAGCCTATTGCCACTAATTGGGTACATGTCCAGGCACTGGGCTGATACTGAAAAATTCCAGATGGAAAAACTCCGGTGATCGAACCAAGGACCTCATTAAGCATAATTATTGCGAATGCCAAATAAGTGGGTACGTACTTAATTCAGATACAAACAAAACATTGACTGCAAATTAAAATGAAAAACCCATTCACGGCCTTTAATGCAAGAGCATGAACTGTTACGTAATGAAAACAACAAATGTGAATTTTATTTTCATTCTTTTCACGTTACGCAATCATTAAAAGCTACGATCCGTAATAAATGTTAAGTAGGTGACCACTCCAAACCTCACTTCCGGCAGACTGTTGGTGCCATTGTTAATGTAATATCCACACTGAGGGCCGTCCGCGTTTATTCTTTACAAAATCCCCACTGAAAAGCTAACTCGTAAAACATTAAATTGATCTTGAATAATTCCGCTCGTGGAAAATTGTAGATCCGTTTTTCACTTCTTTAGCTCAACGTTTTTGCCCATTTGGATTCCGGAGCGTATCCAACTGAGCCTGTTATCCTCTAACTTTGCCTTCTCGTTGAAAAACTCATGCTATTACCGTAAATATCAATTTGTATGAAACTAGAGGGAGGAGACGTTGCCCCCGGGTAGCACAACTTAGTCTGCCACAGTCAGTTACAAATTGAAGTGGCTACTTACAAGGATTTAGGATTTTAAATGTCACATTGGCTTACGATAGAACTTTAAATTGGGGAACATTTCGGGTCATAAAAGTCCGAGGCTTTATTATAGTTGTCGAACAGTTGCGCTGGCGTTCGTGATATGTAAAGTCCAAGTTTTTTACTCGTGATTAGGTAACTATTTATGAGGTTCTCAAAGTCCTAACTGCATTCGTTATAAGTGAGCGGAGCTGTTCGCTCTATGCAGTTCGCTTCGTTTGTGAGCCATATAACTTTATGATCAGATGAATTCTAGATATATTTGCGTTCAGTACGAATAGTATTCTAAAAGTATAAAATCCTTAATATCTACTTACTATTCTATCAGTACATAAACCTGCATTTTATTTTAAATTAATTTTCCATAGCAAAATCCGGTTCTATACCTACAAATGTTTACTTAACATGACTTACCACCTTCGATACTTTTGGGAACAGTTTCGCACAGTCACAACAGAAAACAATAACAAAATGTCGCTCAGTTCAGAACAACCAATTGTATTTAAAATCTGAACACGCCATACTGGATGTCCCAACGTGAGCTCAAATAAGCCAGCTTGAGACATAAGTGACTTACCTATGTCCCACACAATGTTACTTGCAAGGTCTACGTAGAAACCGTTTGCGGCGACCGCTTTCTTGACGTCACTTCGAAAGACTGAAAGCCTGTTCTAAGATGCTAACTAAGTCTAGTCAAGGTTTTAGAAGAAAAAGTACTAATATATATGTCGTGGCGAACGATATTCAGAAATAAGAAGTTGTGAAGTTGATTACATTAGTACAGAGTCTGTGGTAAACGCCGTGACGTCAGCTGTCATTTGCAAATGGCGCGAGCGATGTCACGTGGATGGAGTCGTATTGGGAAGTGGAAGCTAAGCAGAGCTCAGTTGGATTTGAGACACCAACGAAGACACTAGTCCAGTGCGAAACTATCTGTTTACCTACCTGAGTTATGTTATGTGATTACTTTTATTAAAGTGAGGTTATTACTGCAATGAAGATTATTATTCAACGTTATGTACCTGGTACCACGAAACCCCTGTTGTCGGCCCATACCGCTCAGCCATCGCCGACGCCGACATCAGAACTGGGATAAGAACTTGCTACCCACATGGATGGCGTGCCTTGCCAAGTCGTCAAGATATATCAGAAGAAAAATATCGAAGCTTGCTTGATATTGTCAAGGCTGCGCTGGGAGTCAGCCTGGGAGCGCTGGCATGGCGAACGAGCAGCGATAGCTACATCGGGCTTTAGCAAGAACGTTTGCGAGGTGCAAGATGCAAGTGTAGCGGGTTTGCAGTGGCGCGGCGGTCGAAAGACGCGTGCAAAATAGCTGGTATTGTGGGCAGTCACAGCACAGCAATCCGGTGAGTCGTGTAATTTTTGTTTTGATCGACTGATGTCGTTCAGAGTTTGTTCGTAATTTTAGAGGTTAAATGCACACGTTTGTATAAAGGGTATGTAGGTATACCTATGAAGTACAAATAGACCGTACTGTATGTAACTACTTAACGAGCAAATTCATTACGACGTTTTGGTTTATGGTTTTTGTTTACCTGTTTTATTTTGGGGTACCCACGTATAACGATTAATATTATCATTTGAAATATAATGTGACAGGCGGTCACGATGTATTTCTTAGTTATTTCTAAACAAAAATGTGCAGTGGATTGTAGTTACAAATCTAACCAGATAGGTACTTGAAATACGGTACGTAAAATAGAGAACCTCTGATAACTTTACTTAATGAATATTGCCATACTTTTATTATTGGTTTACCGTACGTACACGACGTACGTCTATCGGCGCCTTACAAAATTAGCTTAGACAAAAGGCTACTAGTGCAAGCAACGGTTCAAGAACTAGTAGATGCTTATTACATACGCTTTAGTAAGCCTCCGTTTGGGAAACCTATTCTCTCAGCAAAACTAGATAGGCTATTTGAAGTTAAGTACCTAATAAACTAGCAGAGGGCTATTTTAATGCGTTTAGGAATGACAATAATGCTATCAAAATATTAGTTAACGTTTGATTTACGTAGCCATATTTTGTTACGTTGTGATACAACAGCGATCGAAGTTGTGACAATTAAAACTCAGTAAGTAAATAGACGTAACCAAGAATAGAGTGATAGACGTGACGCGACACATTCACTACTTTTGGAGTCATCGCAGTGAACCGAGAAATAGGCTTCAAAACCTGAACCTTAACCTCTGACGTCAATCTTACAGACTAAGTCGAACGAAAGGAAAGTAGTGTGATAGGTACTCGGTTCAAAAACTATGAGTGATGGGTACTGCTATTTGCCCTAGTTAATCTCTGTTTCTAAGTCCTGCTACTTTAGCAAGGATTGAAAGGCTGCTCGGTGTATAATAATTTAATAAACGCCGACTAAAGCCGGTTTGAATATTTCGAAGTGTTCATTTGTGAAGCGTTATGTAAAGTTTCTAGGCTATGATATCACAGCTACAGGTGAGCTGAAGCTTAGCTAAGCTGCCTTTCTAGATAACATTCACCATGTTAGGCGGTTCATAGGTAGTACCATATTTTCGGAAGTTCGTCAGTTGAGTTTTTCGTTTTTTCAATGTACCCTCAGTGTTTTTATTGATGACTAGTAAACAATTTGGTCCATTTATTTGGAAATTGGGACACTGACATATAAGATGATAAATAATTTCAATTTTACAGACTATACCTGGTTGATTATTTTCTTATTATGAACTCTCAATTTAAATGAGATTGAAATTCAAACTGATGCAAGTGCGGCGCTATTCCCTTTACGTTTTTTGTAAATTGGATGGAAACTTGTTGATATCACCACGGTATCAGAAAGCTGGTTGTTAGCCTAACTTTAAATTGAGCAAAGATAAAAGTCGGTTTGACCATAATATTAGGCTCAGGGTTTTAAATTAGCTTAAGTGTGTTTTAATTGAAAATGTGGAAAGAAGTCAAACTAAATTAGATTCAAGTATGAAGGCCCCGATCACAAAGTTCCTCGAGAATTGAATGTCATAGTTAATGACAGTGGTAGTGAAACCACATCTGTTTAAGAATAGCTTGTATACTCATACTAGAAGCTTGGACCGCACCTCATGAGTAACATGTGGCGATGGGTCTATAAGGAATCGTTGGTGCGATTTCTGTCTGTGTTGGTGCACAGATTTTAATGAGTTGAGTATGTATTGCTTATAAATGATGATAAAGCGTAATAGAACTGTTAGAATTACTGGTTGTAACTTATTGGTCGGACCTTTTCTAATTACTAATGTAGTGCGCAGCGCGCTGTGAACGAATGATAAACAAGTAGTGTAGCTATTAGCAGAGTTCAATACTGTGCCTAGACATGAGAAGTACAATAGGATGTTATCTCGCTTATTAATGACAGAAATTCATTTGAACAAAGTTAAACCGATGTTTCACTGACTAGGCGACTGTCCAAGATAGCCGTGAGCGTCTATTGACTGAATAACAATTGGGATTTATTGATGGTTTACCATTTACTTTGGTAACGTGCAAAAGTTCCAACTCCTTTTGTTTATCGCTGTCTTTCTACACGAAGTAGAGATAGTAGTACGATAATCTGACCGAGTGGTTCCCACTTTTCTAAACCTGTTTCTCTCTCTTCTCGAAAAGCGTGATAGTTTCGAGCGTATGTCAGTAGATGATTGACAGTTAAATTTAGATAGTAGGCACTTTGGGTGAATTCCCACTCTCGTGTAAAGAGATCAAACTTCTTGGGTCAATGGTAATGAAAAACGTTTCTCTAAGTCCCGTTTTGGCAGTACTAAAACAAAACTTAAGAGTTTGTAACTTGGTTTACATTAAAAATGAAGAGCCTAGCTAGACTAAGCTTTACCCGAAGTTTAAAGGGTATTTTAAACGCTTGCGGGCGATCAGTATGTTGTAAAGTCTTAAGATACCAACCTGTGAAGTTCAAACGGGTTAGAAGACGTGCAACTAGCTTTAAATTCCTCTATCCATCGTGTAACCGGGGCAAGCCGCTTGAACTTCTGATAGGACGTGTGGCTAGACCATTAAATCTTGTAACTTTGGATGATACTGAACCAGAAATAGACATTGACAAGACAAGAGAGCAAGCGGCAACAAACAGAAAAGAGCCCTATTTACGAAAAATCTAGATTTGATAAAAATAAAGCTAAACTAGTAAAGTTTGATGTTGGTGATTTAGTTCTTATTAAAAATGAGGAACGAAACCAAGTTAAACTCGATCCAAAATACAAAGGTCCTTTTAAGGTTATCGAATTACTCGAAGGTGATCGTTATGTGTCAAAATCTTTAACTGGCAACAGAACATACAAGTATGCTCATGATCGCATAAGAAGGATGCCACAAGGTCATGTCCCCAGTGAATTGGACGTAATTAGTGAAGAATTGGATCTAGATGATGCGGTTGAAGGCCCATCAACTCGTTCCGATTAATGTTAATGCACAAAGTATGTTTTAAACGGACGACTTACCGGAGAGAAGGCCCGGTAACGTGCGTCTTGTTTGGGGCTTATCAGTGTGAAGGACTGATACTGACTTTTTGGTACTGGGCTTGCCAGGTCTTAGGACTGGTACTGTCCAATCTATTCTGGGCACGACAGCGAGAAGGGCTGTGTGTGATGTGTCAGACATTACCAGCGAGAAGGGCTGATAATAAGTTGACTATTTGGTTTTTACTTGGTGCATTGATGTTGTGTTCTAGTTTATTTCATTTGACCTTTCTAAATCTTGTTGTGTCGCTTCAAATGCAAGTCCTTTGTTTGAGGTCAGGTAGGCCGAGCTACCTTATATTGTCTACAAATGCATTTTGTTTTGTCGCCAGGTAATACAGCACACGAGGACGTGTGACTTGTCAGTATGGCCGTGTCGTGGCGAACGATATTCAGAAATAAGAAGTTGTGAAGTTGATTACATTAGTACAGAGTCTGTGGTAAACGCCGTGACGTCAGCTGTCATTTGCAAATGGCGCGAGCGATGTCACGTGGATGGAGTCGTATTGGGAAGTGGAAGCTAAGCAGAGCTCAGTTGGATTTGAGACACCAACGAAGACACTAGTCCAGTGCGAAACTATCTGTTTACCTACCTGAGTTATGTTATGTGATTACTTTTATTAAAGTGAGGTTATTACTGCAATGATGATTATTATTCAACGTTATGTACCTGGTACCACGAAACCCCTGTTGTCGGCCCATACCGCTCAGCCATCGCCGACGCCGACATATACCAAAAGGTTTACAGTTATCTTTTTACTTACTAGCACTAAATTTTGTGTGGTACAGCAGACCACACATCAGTGCTCTCTGATTCTGTATTTGCCTAGAATAATTATACTTTTTTTGCTACCACTGACGTGTGGCCTACTAATGTTTTTTTAAACATTAAATGAAATATATTAATATTATCAGTCATCAGCTAAAAAGTTGTGAAACTTAGTAGAGGAAAACATTTAATTTAAATAAAAAAATGAAGATGTCCATAATCGAAATAAAAACAACCCTATTTATTATATGCATATCTTTTAAATTTCATTAATTTACACAAAGTGAGTCAAATATTGTCAATTTTGATAAACATTGTAACGCAAGTTTTTTTTAGGTCTTTTTTTGTTGTTGTTTTAGTATGAGAACGATGGAGTAAGCCGTGCAGATAAAAAAACCGGCCAAGAGCGTGTCGGGCCGTGGCCCTACTACGGAAAAAAAAAACAAAAAAATTTTGCTATGGAAACTACGGAACCCTACACTGAGCGTGCTCAGTGTAGGGTTCCGTAGTTTCCCGTCCGTCACAATAACTGTTCCCACTTATGAGTTTAAAGGTGGGTATCCAGCCTACTTCAAATCGTAATTAGCTAGGAGTTGTACGTATCAAGTAACTGCGTACTGTGCGTACATACAAAATTAATATGAACAATATCCGCAAAAGAAGTTAGTTTTACCCATAATCTAATTGAATCAAACCTCGACGACTATTAGAGTATACTACAAACTTAGTCCAGAAATTATTTTGTACAACTTTTTGTCTTTTTTGTACAAAAACAGTTGTTTCCATCCAAGTTCAAAATAATTATCCTAGAAAGTCCTTAAAAAGTTCTACTTTTCAGATTTTTTTCATATTCTCTAAACTTATGGTTCAAAAGTTAGAGGTGGACACATTGTTTTTTACTTTTAGAGCGATTATTTCCGAAATCATTGACATTATCAAATAATATTTTAGTAAACCCCTATTCATTTTTAAATACCTTTCCAACACTATATCACACTGTAGTGTTAAATTGAAATGAAATAAATTGCATTGAAATTAAAAAAAAAATCACTTCCCATTTTACATATAGGGGGGGCTACCCTATTAAAACATTATTTCCAATTTTTATCTTACCACTTTGTCGGCGTGATTGATACACATATTGGTAGCAAATTTCAGCTTTCTAGTACTAACGGTCACAGAGACTAAGCGAGGACGGACAGACGGATGGACAGACAGACATGGCGAAACTATAAGGGTTCCTAGTTGACTACGGAACCCTAAAAAGACCAAAGTAATATAAAACAAATACTAAGTTAAAATTATAGGTCTGAACGTAGGCACAGGGATATTTTTTATTTTAGATTCATCTACTCTTTTAAATGTAAAACATGTTTTATATTTCAAAAAGTACTTGAAATATTGAATTTCCTATAGAATTCCAAAAAGCAAACTTGCCCGTACGTAAATAAAAGTTTTTATGAAAGCATTCTAACGGCAGCGTGGCACTAAATTCTTCCATAACAAAGGTAGGTGCGATCTGAAACGCTGAAATAGTTTTTGCATACGTTCAAACTACACGTGGTGTGGGGTGTGTTGCCTCCGCAATAAATTGTACATTTGATTCCACTTTATTTTGCTGACTTTAACATCGAGAATTTTAAAATTTATTCATTGGTTGTTTAACACAACAAAATCCACACCTCTGTATCTATATTTCTATTATTATACTAGTATTATAAAGACGAAAGATTCGTAACTGTAATTTTGGATGTAACGAAAAAACTTAAAACCTACTGGACCAATTTGAAAAATTCATTCACCATGGGGAAGCTACACTATCCCCGGAAGACATGGGCTACTTTTTACCCCTTTGTTCCCACGGAAACGGAAATTATGTTCGCCAGTCCACCAATACAAACAAATAACGATTTAGAACCTACCTTTTCTCACCAGAAAAGCATACAATTTTCTTACTTAAAACATAACGTTATGCCTGAGGTGTACTTTATAGTAAACCCACATTTTGTCTTAGTCTTATGTAATAGCGCGCTAGCTTTTTGCCATCAAACACCACGAATTCAGACTCCGGGCTGCTACTAAGAAAAACCCAGTAACACAAAGCTCGACTTGTGGATCGAACCCATACTCGACGGTTGCACTTACAACCACGAGACCAAGGTTGTAGGCAATCTGTGGATTTTCTAGTTTTTTCTTATATAAAATACAATAATAATAAATATTCCACAACTTTCACACAACGTCATCTAGTCCCAAGCTAAGCAGAGCTTGTGTGATGGGTACTAAAAAACTGATAAGCATATTTATACAGGGTGTAAGAAGACCGATCACATAGTCGATAACCACTCATTCTGTACATATAATTAAGTAACTTTAACCAAAAAATAATGCTGGGAAAATACTTTTTATTTCATCTTTAAAAAAGAAATGCTATTTATTGTGCGCAATGAAAGCGCGACAACGCAATTCAACTTTTGATTGGCTGAGCGTACGGCCGGCCGCGGACACTCGCGCTTGGTCGTTGACTCGACCGGCCCGCTTGTTTAGTATCCATTGCATTTTTGTAACTCGGATTGCGTAATTTGTTTTGAAAAATCGATAATTTTTATAATATTTGTTCGGAAGAAAGTTTACTAATGACACTTGGAATACAATTTTGAAAAAAAAACGAAAATATAAATTGCACTTTGACCTTCAATATCTCCAAAACCAGTGAATTCCCAGGTATGTTCTAGAAGAAAAAAGCTATCCCGGTAATGGGTAGAATGTATAGTTTTCGTTTACGTTAAGGGTCTTTTTACACCCTGTCATCATCATCTGCCTAGCCTTTTCCCAACTATGTTGGGGTCGGCTTCCAGTTTAACCGGATGCAGCTGAATACCAGTGTTTTACATGGAGCGACTGCCTGTCTGACCTCCACAACCCAGTAACTGGGTAACATGATACCCCTTGGTTAAACTGGTTGTCAGACTTTCGGGCTTCTGACTACAAGTAACGACTGTCAAAGATCTACAAATGACAGCCGGGACCAACGGCTTAACGTGCTTTCCGAGGCACGGAGGAGTCTTGGTATGTAATAAATGGTCACCCATCCACGGACCGACCTCGTCAAGCGTAGCTTAACCTTCGATCGACCCATGCGGCTGTTATAATTTAGCCACAAGCTCCACAAGCTCCTCCTTTTTACACCCTGTATACTTCTTAATACATAGGTAAGTACTTATTGTAGATAAATTACACCCAGACATAGAACAAATGATCGTGTTCATCACCCATACATTTGTCCTGGGTGGGAAACGAACCCACCACCTCCGGCATAGCAGTCAGGGTCACTATCTACTAGACCAACAAGCCAGTCACAAACACTTGATACATTACTTTTAACCTTTTGAATAATCGATTTATTCAGGCCACAAGAACCTCTTTTGCCAATGTAGGTGTAATAGCCAATTTACTGCAGAAAATCAATTGCATAAAAACTTTCAACCACGTTTCGGTAGTAAATTCTTCTAAAACAAAGGTACCATAAATGCTGGAATAGTTTTTGCGTACGTTCCGACCACACGTGGCGGGGGCGTGTCGCCGCCACTATAAATTGTACGTAAAGTTTGATACCAATTTGTACAGACAATCGTAAAATGGGGAAATACGTGCGTAGCGTTCGTGTGTTTTTTTGCGTTTTATATTCAGTCTAACGTAATCCAGAAGGTTTAAATGGAAATCCTAGGCATTTTTTCAAGTTATTTTTTTTATACCTAATACTAGCTATTTCTCTTGTGCAAATGTTTACAACCACAGTCAGACCCGGAAACAATTAATTACTTGCAGGACACTCAAATATTTGTTCCATGCGTGAATCAAACCAGCGACACGCAGTGCAGCAGCCAATCGCTTTTTTTTTTCTTTTGGATGTCCCTCGCCCCGGGGAGGGCGGAGGGTCTTTCAGACTCTAACTGACTAAAAACCACCCCGTGTTTCTTCTCACACCTGCGCCGGGGGTCACGGGAACAGAAGATACTTCCGCGACCCCCGACTGGTATCGCTTAACTACTGCGCCAACTGTAACTTCATAAGCTAAAAAAAACAGATTTTCAATTTACCTTGTTTTTTATTCAACCACGTTGTCGCCTTCCTATTATACAGAATACAGCTGAATAAAAGTATTTCACACGGAATGACTACAGATCTGATGTCCAGAACCGAGTTACTGGGTAGGTAACACGTTACATGTTAATAAGACTGGCTGTCAGACTTGCGTTTTGAGTACTCGTAACTACTGACAAATATGCTATGTTACAAATGAGAGCCCCAACTCCTTTGCCTTAGCTCTTCAACCTTTCTGAGACACGGGTCAAAAATATAACAGATACACCACCCACCTAGGGATTGACCTCAGCAAGCATAGTCAGCTTCGGCCGCCCCTGCGATTGTTATAACCCCTATATCTATTCATAATCAAAACATTTAACCCTACTTGATTAACCTAACATACTTGACTTACCTTTTACCCATAAACCTCCTAAATCAAATAACTTTCAGTTACCAATTAGCGGTGTTGTATTCCGGGTGTATTAGAGCAGTAATTAACACAAGCCTTCGGAAGCAAGCGTGTTTCGTAAACGACACGAATATAAGTACAATCTCAAACTAAAGCTCCTATGCTAATGAAGCGGTTTTCGGAGCCCTGCACATTGGACCCATGTCAACAAAGTTTTGTGTATTAACTAAGTAAAGTGCAGGCTATATGACCTACTTTCAACTAACAATTAGCTGGGTTTAACGGCCTTTGACATAACTATTACATTGAATGGTATGTACTTACATAATCGTTGTGTAATTGGATGGGCTGGTTGGCACGCTATCATTCCTTTTTGTTACGTTCTATTTTTTAAATGTTACGGAAAAGCGAATGAAGCAATTTAGTATACTGTTTTATCCAATGGGAATTTGCTTTTTGAGTCGTTTATTAAGTAATAATCTATACTACTTATAATAAATCTGTAGAAGCAAAATTTCTGTACAGTGAAAATATCAAAAAAAAAAATAGCAGGGGGTGTTACTAGACCGACATTGAACCCAAAAATATGATTCAAAAATTTTTTGTCTGTCTGTCTGTCTGTCTGTCTGTATGTTCAGGTATCACGCAAAAACTACCGGTTCGATTACGATGAAACTTGGTATACTTATTCTTTAATACCCTGGGCACCACACTGGGTACTTTTTATCCCGGAAAAACAAACTTAATTTTGCGGTTCGATCCCTAGACCCGACTACTGTACCAACCGCAAATAATAAGTTTGTCGTAGATTACGTCACCCGCAGTGGAGTTCACCAAGGGGCGCTGCACACGGCTAAGATATTATAATATTTTATCTTAAGATACAATATCGCTCGCCATACAATTCAATGGACTATCACACACTACGAAGATAATTATGTCCATGAATATATATTCAAAATTAATATTGGAGGATGATTGGTGATCGATACTGATGCCAAAAATGCAATCAGTAAAAGTTTTGTCGCATGCATAGTTCAAAAACTATTATAGAGATTTTAACCAAACTTGGTACGGTTGTAATCAATACGCCTGGGCAGGTTGATCTTAGTGTACGGCCTGAGTGCACGCTGTATTCGAGCGTCGGGCGGGGCGGGGATGAGCGGTCGAAAGGGCGTTCTTTAAGTGGCCTCAGTGCACGCTCAGCGTTTGTGGTGGCGGTCGTTTGTGTCGATCATGGCGTCTGCGTCGTACGATATTATTGATATGTATTTAGACGAAAACTTGTGGCTAAAATTTAATTATGAGTCAAGGCAAGGTCCTAGTAACATTGTGAAGCAAAGAAACCAATTTGGAGAGTTTTCTACGTTATTTGAAACATTAAGGGTGAATGAAGATAAATTTCATGAGTTCTTATATAAAGAATGCGAAGATAACCATATTTCAGGTTTATTTTGTATTTCTGAAATTATTTCTTCAAACGACATCCTTCAAGAACGCTCGTATCACCGCTGCAAAACACAAACTGGTTTGAACTTGCACGCGACGCCCCGCTCGACGCAAACAAGCCCGCTGCTGCGCACGCTCCGCTCGGCCGGCACTCAGGACGGCCACTACGGGTAGCACGTGTTTAACATGAACGCTGCACGCCCCGCCCCGCCCGACGCTCGAATAGAGCGTGCACTCAGGCCGTACACTTAGTCTCCGTTGTTTTACACATGGTCATTTGTACGGCGCTCTTTCCCGGGTCAGTAGTTCCGGAAATCCTTATGCATACATACCGGAAGGATCAACTTTGAAAGTAGTCTATCCGGAAGTATTACGCTAAAATTATTACGTTTATGTATCAACGCACAGCTCTAACCGCTGGTATTAGAGACATGAAACTTGAAGGGGTGTTCTTAGTGAAGAGTAAGTATCCACTAAAAAACGATTTTTGTAAATTCAGCCCTTAAAGGGAAAACATAGGGGACGGAAGTTCGACATCCACGCGGGCGAAGCCGCGGGCAAAAGCTAGTACAGAATAAACGAAGAGATTTAAAATACTATAGAGCGGGCACGTCAAGGAAATGTCATAGAAAAACTATGATCCCATGTCTCAGTAACGCCATCTAGAATAATATAATATGAATATTGTAATGCGATACGCCCCTCAAATAAATAAATAAATGAATGCAGCGGAGCGTACTAAAAAAACTCATAGACTTGTGTCCAAGCAGGACACAAGTCTAGGTATTGAATGCCTTTGAGAATAAATAATAATCTATACACGTAAACTATGATTTATGAAGCTAAAGGGTTTGTTTGCTTTTCGGTTTGAATGGGTGATTCTGTAAAACTCGACATGCTACAATTTAAGGCCAAAATTTGTAAATATCGTTTTCATTTAATTATTTTATGGGTTGTTCAATAATGCTTAAGACTTTGAAGATTCAGCTGGTAAACCTTATATGTAGGTAATTCTGTTTCAAGCCGCACCAATTAAGAAGGACCTTATTAAGATTATTGTTTAATGTAACTTTGAACACAATTTCATCGCTTTATTATAAAAAGTTTCAGCAAAAAATGTGCTCGATGTATCTGTGGATTTTTTATTTTATGTCTCATACTGGTAGATGAGACGAACTCGCCCTACGGTGATTCTTTTCGGTCAACTTTTCCACTTCATTTAAGTTCTATACTTAAATTGTACTTAATGGCGAAAAGTTGGGGAGTTCACAAAGATTTAACAATGCTTATTTTGAAGGGACCTCGCCCTCAACGTTTCCTATTTATCTGAACGAGGCTTTGTTACTGAAAACGTTTATTGAAGGAAAGCCATTTCGCTGCGAAATTGTAAATTTTACGTATTCATTAATTACTAATGAAATGTTATTGTTAACGAAGGAATTGCGAGATTAAGCTGGAGTAGGTACCTACCTACTAAGATTTAGTAAATAATAATAATAGTTAAGTTCCCCTCTGTACATTTGTGTGTTTCAACTATTAAATACATACATACATACATACATAAACTCACTCCTTTTTCCCATGGGGGTTGGCAGAAACTACAGAGCGCCATAAGGTACGATGCTTACAATATACTTCTTTTGCTTCGTTTACATTCATACATGTTGTAATACACACACGCCAGTTGCGAGTACTACGCACCTGACCTTTCTGAAGAACCACTAAACTAATGAACGAACTATTAAATTAATTAATAAATCATACCATACCAGCCTATAAATGTCTATTTCATTTCATTTATTTCATAAACAATTTTTACATTGTGTCGAAAACTCATTAAAAACTAACACAGCACAGATTTCATCGATTACAATTAAAATTCTAACTGCAGGACAAAGGTCACTTCTCATACAGAGAAGTCACGAGCACTGATCAACGGATTGGCGATTTTACATTTATAAAATAACTGTAAGTATAAGTTTTGTCATGATGTTTTCTTCCACCGATGTCAATGATGTATGGCCGGTCGATTCTTTAAAAGTTGACTCGTGAAAACATGAGTGAAGTGAACTGTTAATACCTAACATTAACATGGAATAAATGATCAATGGCAGCATTCACTTTCACTACATTTTCACGCGGCGATTTTAATAGACGACAAACGAAAAGTATTTATAAGGCAGATGTAAGTTGTGATGAAACGCCGGTAGGGGACGCCCTAGAAGGATATACGTAGACCTTATTGGTGAGGTTCTTCAGAAAAGTCAGATACTTAGTACCTACTCGCAACCGGATTGTGTATGATAACATGTACGAATTTAAACAAAACAAAAGAAGAAGGTATGTCAAAATTGTAGCAGATGGCCCTCTGTAGTTTCTACCAACCCCAAAGGGCACCGAATCGCAACTCATTGACACATATAATTATGAATTGAAAAGTAACAATAATTTTGCCGATTTTAAAACACAACCTCGTACATTAGAGGTAGGTGTCTATATCTGCCATCAAGGCATTTTAAGTATTCATTCATTAGTAATGAAATATTATTGTTAATGAAGAAACTGCGAGATTAAACTGAAATAGGTACCTAATTCGATTTAGTGCTAACTGGAAATAATTAAGACTTGATCAAAGAGCGAATGGGCAAAGTCTCAATAGATGAATAAAACTCCACAAGATTGCCAAGTTTAATTATGAAGTTAATTAGGTTGGTTTGATGAAAAATTTAAATCCTCACTCAAGTTAATTTCCTCAGGAACGGGGATCCATTTTCTTATTCACACTGCTCCGGACAAATTTAATACTGAGGAGACGGACTAAGAAATCATTATTGCTTAACTTATGAAGTTGAGCTGCAGTACATTTGGAGTAAAATAATTGCTTTGTGTACACTTTAAATACAATTTTTTTAAAGTAATTTATAAAATACTGGCACTTTGCTCGCGTCTTCGTCCGCGTGATCCGCTCTTAGTTTGGAACACAAAATATAGCCTATGACACAATCAATAAGGCTTTCTATTGGTAAACGAAATTTCAAAATCGGTGCAGAAGTACCTAACATAGTAAATCCAGTGATTACCCCCTACAATGTCATAATCTTCAGGCTTTACTTCTTTATAAAATGAGTACAGAAGTCTTGATAAAATATTTTGTGTACCCACAGTAGGTATATCTACGTTTCATCAGTCACGTTTGTAAGGCCAATAACGCTACTCGACCCGAGAATCGTAGCAAGAACCCCTCCTACAGCAGCAGTGCTTGTTACCACTAGTTAGAACAACGGTGATCCTTAGCTTAATTTGAATAAATTACTTTTGATTCGAAATTACAGACGAAAATGACCTCATGAAAATGACGAATTCAAAAACTAAATCATTACCTACTATAGTAGCAAAGACTCTGCGAAACATATCTTTTTGGCAACGTTGCTTTTACCAATGATATTATACGTAAAAATCTGATGATAGGTTATAAGCGCTCAGCAAACGACACGTTTAAATGTGGCTAACTAGCCACACTTGACCTCAGTGTCACGTCGCGCCGTCAACGGACGCGTGCGTGCGATAGTGTGCCGTTTTTGAAGATCGAATGTTGTTTAGGTAACCTATCTACACCTTTTTACTTATAATATGATTGGCTTTTACCATTGGCCTATAATAGGTTATTAGCGCCCAGCAAGCGACACGTTAAAATGTGGCTAACTAGCCACACTTGACCTCAGTTTCGCGTCGCGACGTCAACCGACGCGTGCGTGCGTTAGTGTGCCATTTTTGATGATCGAATGTTGTTTAGGTAACCTATGTACACCTTTTTACTTATAATATCATTGGCTTTTACCATTAGCCTATTATACATATTAATCGTATCGTAGGTAAACGAACCCACACTCGCTATCTCTGTAAAAACGTGGAAAGGTACATAAATACCTCGTAAGGCAACCAGCTTGCCAGAGAGATATTTCTCTGGTCCATGGGCTGCATAGGATGGTGCAACGGACACCATCAATGTTTGTGTCTTCAAAATATGCACACCCGTGCCGTTTTGTGGAATTAAAACTACTATAAATAAACTCTAATACTAGGTTAGTCACTAATCTTACCCAGAAGAAGACTTTTGGTACTAAATATAATAATGTCAAAAGGAAGCCAGTATTACTTACCCTAGGTTTGCTTGCAGTGATGTATTGGTTAGTTTACACTAAAACCTTTTTTTTATCGTCATAACAAACCGTAACTTACACTACACACACATTCCCTGCCACACACACTTACACTACACAAAATCACTGCCACACACACTTACACTACACAAAATCACTGCCACACACTTTTACAGTCTCGTTTCGTGACATCTTGTAGTTATTTATTATATTGAATTATTAGTTAATTAAAAATGTTATTTTTTTATTCCAGTTATTGACAACCAGCTATAATTTTCCAGTTGTACCCGCGAACTTTCATTTGTTACGCACACTCGATACCACAGAGTAAAATTTTATTATCTAAATAAAGTGGGTAGGTCAAAGGCAAAGAAATTTTGAATATCATTACGTTTATTTGAAATTGACTTTTGGCAACATCTAGTATTTATTTTGTAATATTAGGGTATTTATTTTTTAATAACATTACGTAGTTTTGATTGTTTTATCCCTCCTAGAAGGCTGTACCTAATGTTTTCGTGGGTGTGTCCTTGGCATTACAGCGGGGCCTATCAGAATGACAGCGCTGGGGCTAATGCTGAGATATGAGCCTATTATTTTATTGTTTATATTATTATTAAATGTTGTTTTTTCAAAACGTTTCCTTACACTACTATCACTTTTTTTTTAACTTTATAGTATTATATTTCCTGTGCGTGTCCTAAATAAATGTTTTTTTTCATCTTCGATTCAGTTTTTGTCGTGGCAGGGAGAAAGAATGACGTCATAAAAGAGCGTCATCACGGACTGACTTACCCCAAAGACTCGCCAATAGTCGTTTCAGATATAAAATAAGCCACTTGTCAAGTAACTCTCACGTACCCAAATAACTTCTCTCAAGTGATTAATTAGCCAAATTTATTAAACATTTTAGGTCAAACGTGTCTGTTCAACATTCCAAATTTAAATTAGCCCCACGCGTCTCTCAACCAAAGAAATAAACAAACCAATCTTTGGTCACGGCCCTTTTTATTTTCGAACGACATTATTAGTATAAGTTAATTCAATGTGCGACGATATTAATTCAACGTAACGACATCTTTATGAGCTGTGACACAAAGTAGGACGTGTATACGAAGAATAAATCTGTCAGTAAAGTTAACGCCCGGTCACAAATTGTAATTTACCGTCACATGTGCCGAACGAATAGTTATATTTTCTAAGTAACTCATGTCAGATGTGTATGGCGGGCATCTTAACGAGTCGAATAATGCTTAAACGATAATAGTGTCAATGAAGCCATTTTTTTTTATATGTTTTGGTTTTACGAGAGGTGACAAAGGAGCTGTTGTGCATATTTAACAATAAAAAATGTTCTTAAATATAATCGTTCAATTGAGTGAATGTTAATACGAGTAATAATAATATTCCACAAATTTTCACACAACGTCATGTAGTCCCAAGCTAAGCAGAGCTAATTATAATAGAATGATAATAATATGAATGATGGATGATATTATGATAAAATGGGAAACAAATATTTCAAAACAGTGGTATAATATATTATTTTTGAACATTGCTGACGTTTGCTAATGTTAATCTCCAACCAGCAGGCCTAGCCATGTTACAAATTCTATTTCTACTATCGTAATCGATAAGGCGACAAAAGAAAGAAAATGGTGTATATGGAATCAGCTCTTTGTCAACTGTCAAGTGATAACGAGTAGAATTTGTAATATGGCTGAAAATGAAATACACTTGACAGCTGACAAACAGCTGATTCCATATACGCCATTTTCTTTCTATAATAGAAATATAATAGATGTAGAATTTGTAATATAGCTAGGCGGGCGAAGTTTTATTGGGTTTTTCAATCTGGATTTTGTCAGAATAAGCTTAAAATCTGTATACGTGCCCAGTTTTACCCGTAATGTTTGTACAGAAAGCACGCTAAGCACTGTCTCTAATACTAATCGTATCAAGATTTAACAATCTCATATCTCTCTCTCACATATCTCATCTCATCTCATTATGTTGATCGCAACAAACTTGCCCTGCCACTGGGACTTAAACATAACTACTTAGCGGTCGGTAGTCAGTACACTTCTGCGTGATGTTATGAAATGGAAATTATAACCGCTTCAAATCATTTTGAGGTATATTACTCTTTGCTCACAAATTTCCAAGACCATGTGTCACAAACCTGAACTAATAACTCTAATGCGCTTATTACCCGCTGCCCTTGTAATATTGTAAATTACGATCCAAGCCCGTCATGTAATAATAAATCGTTGTCTAAATCCACTCCTACAAGTACATTCTGCAACTAATAATTGAAGGCTTATTTTGTTGAAAACTACTCCTGACAATGTCTCAGTCTCTTGTGACAACATACACCTCTTTTGCACCAAGGCAACTTGTAAGCTTATCCCAAAGCTATTTTTTTGCACTTACTACTATTTCTAATATTAATCGTAAGTACATTGATTTAAGACGCTTATCATCTTCATTTCAGCCGGAAGATATCCAATCGGAATTTAGGTGTCCCCCAAAGATTTCCACAATTATCGGTCCTGCGCTGCCCTCAACCATCGACTTCTCGCGACCCTCACCAGATCAGATTCCAGTTTTCAAAACCACTTAAAACGTGTTGTATAGACGCCAGCACATCAAGCTATCCTAAATTACTAAGGAATAAGGTTCATGTTCAATATGAACAAAAATGAATCTTATTCCGTTTGTGTAAAGTCGGAAAAACATTTGACACATTCGGATTCCTTAATGTGCTCTTGGCCTCTGTACCATTGATAGCTTAAGCGTTTTTTTTCATCAATCTGTGAAGAATTGTAATTAGCTATGTAGTTACTATTACTGTTACTGTTAGCCTGCATAATCCCACTGTTGGGTAAAGGTAAAGATCCATGAAGTTATGTGGCTTTATTACTATTGTGTTAAATGCCTTCATAATATGTTATAAATTTAATAATCCAACTAATATTATAAACGCAAAAGTTTGTGAGTATGGATGGATGGACTGATGGATGGATGTTTGTTACTCTTTCACGTAAAAATTACTGAATGGATTTGAATAAAATTTAGTATGGAGTTAGCTGACACCCTGGATTAATACAAAGGCTACTTTTTATTCCTGTATTCCCACGGGAACGGGACTTAATCGGGTAAAACCGCGGGACATCTGCTAGTAATATATAAATCAAAAACCATTAGACACGCATAATGATAAAGCTGGTTCTTCTGTTAATTCTATTAAAACATACATGCTGTGAGGCGAAGCTAACCTCAAATTGGATCCGCGCCGAACAGACTTGGGTCCCAGTTTGTCAACTTCAATATTTAACTTGTCCCCTGTAGTTTCCAAGTTCTATCTGTCATGAACACAATGGTTGAGAACAGTAGACATACTTCAGTGTGTTTTGCGATCTATTGCTTGCTATTATGTGCTCTCCAAAGTTTTAAGTGTTACAGATGCTCGGAAAAACTTTGATTTGGCAGCAATTTTAGTGTTAGTATACAAAACATATTTGGGGTTAACAAAGTTTTGATAAAGATAAAACCAGTGATCCGATGTTTTATTGTAATACTCCGCTGCAAATTCTGTCATTAATAGAAGTAATAATGTGGAATTAGAGGAAATGTAAGACAATCCGATGTTGATGATTGATGAAATATCCGTACGTATGGAAAACGGGAGACATATAAATCTTTTTATTGTAATATAGTTTCGCTAATATATTTAAAACTGCTGAATGTAGACAAATATTTTGTATCAATGTAAAATAATCAGATAATAATAATTCTGGTTTTCAAATGAACCTTTCGGGACAAACGAATGATATGTAACACTTACATAATTAAAGCCAGACTGATTGCCAATTCAAAATAACTATTCAAATATAAACTTACATTTATCAATATCATTTCCGACGTCATTTGTCAATACCCTGTATATTTTTACACGGTTCGTTTTGAAATCGAAGCGGTGAATTGGTTATCCAGCAGTCGATTCCCCTGGCGACCAGCGCGCGACAATCTAATGAGCTCCCCGGGGAAAGACGTTGCCTTCCATTTTCAACAGATATCGTACGTTCGGTTATATTTCTGATAAATATATTCACGTAAAACCTGAATATTCTATCAGGGAAGCGTTGGGGATTGGAATCAATTGTCTTATGTTTCAATATCTTATGGAATTTTTAGGATAAAAATGATATGTGTATTGTTCGTTTCTGTTTTTTGGATCCCGTAGCCAAATGAGAAACCAGAAACAGAAACCTGGTAAATTAGGATAGCCTGTCTGACTGTCCGGATGATACACAGCCAGACTTTACTCGGAGACCAGCCGGCACTTGCTGGTTTTATCAGAGTTTTCCAAAAAGTCTATATGATAGATAATAAGTGTGTGAGTTGGGCACTCAAAATAAAAAAAAAGTTTATTAGAACCTTGTACTAGTAGGTAAGAACACAATGTTTTCACTTTTCTTTGATTAACGAAATAGGTCGAAATTCGCAGAAAAACTCAAAAAATAGTATTATAAATACCAACGGATAATATTTATTATAATAGATAGATATATTACATTATACTTTTCGTGATCCTTCCCACTGTCGTGAAAATCAATTGAGGAAACAGAATTCATAATATTGATACTCAAAGAAAATGGGTTGGAAAATTGCTTCGTATATAATATGATAGTCTCAAACCTAAACAATAGTTACTATAAAAAATAAATGACTCGGAACTTAGAATCCCTAATGATATAGAAAAGAGGTACTAGCACAACTCTTGACGTATATGATTTTTTATTACCTCCACCCATACGTAAACCTCAACCAATTGGGTTAGGTTACAACTGTGACCAACTGTGACAACGCACGAGCCGAGCGAGCGACGCAAGCGGTGCTGTGACTGCGGCTGGCGAGAGCGACTTCCAAATTCGCTTTAGTTTTAAAAAGATTGTCTACAAATTTTAGTTAACGTTAACGTGGTTGAATAGATATTGAAATTCGAACTAATGCAATAGATCGGCTAAATAATCGTGTGGGATATTTGTTAGGTATGTAGGCTGTTTAATTAGCAATTACTCCTAGTTATATTTCCAGGTCAATTGGCGCGTTTATGTGTGTAACGGTACCAGCAATCATACAGAACATAATAATAATTTATTTCCCTAACCATAATATCTCGGCTGTCGGCTGGAAATTATTAGCTTTTATCTAGAAAGCTATTAAAGCGTATTCAATTTAGTATTAGTAGGAATCTACTCAAGGGAATTAGTTTAATTTATCATCGTTGTGTTTGTTGGCAAATCAGATCTATAAAGCTGTTTAACGAACATTTTAAGTTATATTTTGACGGTAATTGGTAATTAAGTCAATTAGTGTGTTACTGATTTTATGTTTTGCATTTAGCGTCAGATTTTATAATTCTTCAACGTCTAAACATCACTTAAATGTTAATTTGTACTTTAATTTATTTAACTCTTATTTTGATTTTATCCATAAAACATCACCTATATTTTTATGTTCAATATATATTAGATGACTCTAATCTAACATTTCTTCTTAAGTCGTGTTCTAATTGCTCGAAGTCTCTGTTTAAGAAAGAAACAATAACATTTATCTGGGAACCGGTTCTGAAACACGTACGGTAAATATAAATTATATTGTGTATCTCACAACTCCGGTTAAAAGGTTCGTTTTTAGTGGTAATATCATACGATTGCGATACTGCTACACTACTTTCTGATAAACCTATAGGGATGAATAACGGATGTAAAATATTTCACATACCTACAATAAAAGTATGAAAAAGACATTGATAATTTCTCAAGACTATTAACAGTTTTAATTAGAAACCACATCAGGCCGGCAGGCACCAGCGGGCCGATGGATTAAATAAAAGTCACCCCGTGGAAATTTAAGCGAAGTAAACTGTCAATGCCTAGCATTACTATGGAGTGCCAGTTCATTCGCCTTCAATTCGCCTAGTCCAAAATCGCACTCGTGCTACGAATAAACCTCCGATTAATTACAATTTTAGGGAGTTCAGAATGCACTGAAGTCATACCTACTATCAGGATGTGCATCGTTGTAGGTACCTTCCACTCAATATAGATACAGACGCTCGCATATTAAGCTATCTGAAAGTGACAAACTTTCCCAATTGAATATGAACCTTCTTCTTTTGCATTAAAGTTGAAAAACTAACAAAAAAATTGGTATGTTATAGTACTTACTAGTTTGATTATAAAACGTTTCGCAAGTACATACAAGAAGCTTATACGACTATTAGACGGAGACGTTAAAGTTAGCCATATAGTGACGTATCTGCACATAACTAAGAAAGATAGATGTGGCGACTAACTCACTAAACTTGCTCAGAAACTACAAACAAGATCTCATTGTGGTCGTGCGCTGTATATTGTTTGCAAGTGCACACGACCGTTGATGATTTAATTTAGCTACTACTGCTTATAAGGAGCCTCAGAGACGCAGGAAATGGTTTTGTCGGGGTTTTTTTGGAGTGATAATCGAAATACATTAAAAAGGGCTATAAACAATAATTATACGAGTATTTCAAGAAGAACGATTTGTATTTTTGTATATGTTAAAACTACTGGACCGATTTGAAATGTAGTTTTGACCTTTGGAGAGCTACATCATCCCCGAGTGACATGGGCTATGACACGCTTTTTATCCTTGTATTCCCACGGGAACGGGAACTACGTGAATCAAACCGCAGTACGTCCGCTAGTAAGAAAAAAAGTGAAAAGTTTGTCGTTTTTCTTAAAATGGGGATGATCCTCCAACCAAATAGGTGATGCGTCTACTGATCTACTGACCCACGATTGATCAATCGCGCAAAGACTTCGATAGAGGTCTCATAAAAGTGAATAGCTTTGGTTCGTATGTGGCGATAAACCCACCACAAAAAATATTTATTTATTAAAACTTTATGCACTAGTAAAATAAACTGTACAAAGGAGGACTTAAAAATTATGTCTTAATTTTCAGAACATGTCCATTGGGCACGCCATTCAGATTCTCGCCTATTCTTTTAGAGTGTGAACACTAAACACAACAGACGGAAGGTTGACCAAGTTAAATAACATTCAGATCTGTTTTTATCATAATCAACTCAGTGAAGACTGAGTTGATTATGATAAAAACAGTCTTAAGACTAAAACCGTCGATTCTGATTCTGATAATTTTCAACACGTGTAAAAGATCCTAATAAAAAATAATCCTTTAAATGCGTTGTAAATGTTCTCGCCAACAAGACAACACCTACCTACTTTCAACAAGAAATTTATTTATTTATTATTGATTTGTTTATTTCTCCATCTTACATCTATCATTACAGGTTTACCCCAATGCGATAAATGCGCCTATATAAAAACAATTGTACAACTAATACCTATAACTTATAATAAACAATGCGTTTCTTGTGAATTCACTCATAGTACAAAAGAATAAGTCTGTCCCATTAGCCATAAGGTAACTTTAATATAACATAATTTAACTTTCTAAACTCCACATTTACTTGAAAAATGTACTTACCTACATAAATCAATTCGCTGTAGTATAACTAAGAGTGAAGAGAATGAACTGCGCTTCGTAGTTTCATTTCCCTGGAGGATTCGTTTCCTACCAGTACGGAAACGATCGACCTCCTTCGGCTTTTAATCATAAATGAATATTGAAGTTCTGCTACTTCCGTATAATGGTACAAGGTAGGATAATATTTTAAAATTCAGAACAAAATAAATAGACAGTCAGAAAATTTTAAATCTATATCTAAACTAATATTATAAAGAGGTAAGCCTTTTGGCGCAGCCGTGAGACATGCCATTTTTGTGTCTTTTTTTGTTATTATGTTATTTTAAATTTTTAAATCAATGAATTTTCTTTCTTCCTTCTTTCTTTCTTTAGGTAAAATGTATTTGTTTGTTTGTATGTTTGTAAGTTTGTACGTAGGGGGTAATCTTTGGAACTAATGATCCACTTTAAAAGAAATATTGCACTGGTGGATAGCTACACTATCCCCGGATGACATAAGCTACTTTTTATCCCTGTAATCCCACAGGAACGGGAACTATGCGGGTGAAACCGCGTAGCGTCTGCTAGTACTTTATAAGATCCCAGTCTACTTCTTATCGTGTGGTTAGTAACTAACATGGTGTAAGAGTTTTAATGCCACCCATGGGTCCTCTGACTTGGCATCATATGACCTCGAGAAAAATCTCTTAGTTGAGCTCACGATTTCTGACAAATGCTTGCACTAACTGATCTGGTCTTCTCATATCCTTGTGGTTCCTTCCTAAAAAAAAACCATTTCAGGCACTGATCTGCATGGTTCTCACATGATCTGAACAAGAAAATGTCTGGACTTTAAAGGAGACTGTGACCTCTGAGTTGCTTTCGGTGTTTCTTCCCAGAGTAGTCAGATAGTGAAACACCGACCTCACTTTCTATTTAAAAAATGTCATGTAAAATTAAAAAAAAAACAATTTACCTAAAGATTACTTATCACCGTTTTTGAAGCAAGTGATAATTATACAATACTCTTTTGAATCCGAAAAGTTACAGGTGTGTGCCTTTGGTTCGAACTCAAAACCGATGATTTGGCAATCCGCCGGTCATACAACTATGGCTCCAGTGACTTAGCAAAACTTAACTTCACACGAAAAAAGAGCGTTCCAAAAACCTCAAGATAATAATTCCATTTATCCTTTACATCCAACGCTTTCCAACGTAATGATTCCCAAGAACCTTTGCCCATCAAAACTAACGCACCTCACCAAAGGCTGAATTCAAAAAACTTATTCGAACCATTACATAAATAAAATAGTAAGTAACGTGCCTATCTACCTATAGTATACTAAAACAACTATCTAAGGAGCCGGTCTATCCATTCTTTATCTTTAACTACCCGATTCCGTCAGCATAAAAAGCGCTTTCTTGCCATTTAGCGCTGTTTTCGTCCTTTTTTACCTCAAAACCGAGGCTATAACACCTCTCCCGGGTGCGGTAATATTTGCATTTAGAGCGAACGACTGATATTCTGACCTTATCAGAGGGAGATTGTGTTTGAGGGACGAATTCTGATGACGCAAGTGGCGCGAATCACTTAGATCGGCTGCAAGAGAGGCTTCCCGGCTTACGTGATAAAAATATATTCAAAATGGGAGAGAATCTTGATAGCAGAGAATAATTTTAAATTATAACAAAGTTCTTGAGTAATTTATGCTTCATTTGATTTATGATGTTCCTAGAAGAGCGTATTTGTTTGAAAGTGTAATTAAGATGTATGTTAATTTCATCTTCTTCGTCTTAAGATATTGTCGGACTACTAGAACTAAAGCTATACATTTGCATAGTGTACAACTAAGAAAGCACACTAAATCAACTTCAAATGTATTATGATCGCGGAGCAAATACCGACTAACTCTAGAATTCCACTAGAGAGCAACTCCATACAATGTGAAGTTATCGGATTTAGCTGTATTGCTTGCTCGTAATTTATTATTATTAATTCATGAGACTAGTGATCTGAGGACTTGCATTATATACTATGTTTTGATAAGTATACACCAAGAATATGTTAAATAAAAATACACTAGAGTAGAGTTAGCATTTAACTTAAAAAAATCTTTAAAAGCATTATAAAGAAAGATAGAGAAGCCTTTATTTGACACGCAAGCATTTATTTAATTTGATTTCTTTTTGTTTTAATTTTTATATTATTAATTCTGTACCCATAATAAAAAAATAAAACAATTAAAAAAAAAATAAAAAAGCATAAAAAAAACTTGTGCGGGGCTAAAAAGGCCAAATATGTAAGAATGGTAGCAGGTGGCGCGGGCGTTCTGTAGTTTCTGCCTACCTCCATGGGTAAAAATCTCAAAACTACGTCGTTGGTCAAGTTTTTGCAAACGCTACTTCTAAGCACGAGAGACAAAGTATTATTGAGGTTTTCCAACCGGTATTTCTCAGTAACAGCCTGGTGTCTTGGTTTAAGGCAATGAGCTCACCCTTGTATAATGTGCAACTTTTATTTATGTCTAAATGTCGATGTAAAGACACCAGCACATCAACCTTCCCCAATGTGTCAAATTTCTTTGATAGGTTTTCAACTTTATCCTAAACACAATAAGGTTCATGTTCTGTTGGGAAAATCTGACACATTGGGGTAACTTGATGTGCTGGCGTCTGTACTATATAAACATAGGATCTTAACCCGAATGAGAGTTAAAAAAAAACTAATTTGTCTGACAAAAAACACGCGAAAACGGTAAACCTATTATCACAAAATTAATTAGTGAACTCGTTGGTAGGATCTAATTCTAATTTAGGTGTTTTCAGGATAAAACGTTTGAAGCTACCATTCCCCTCTCGTTTGGTTCAAAGGCGGCTTAGCTGGCGAAGTTTGTTTAACTTTACTGTATTCTTATTTCTGTAATTTAATTTGCAAGCTTTATTTTGCTTTTACTGAAAGGGCCAAGTTGTTATCGATTGAGTGGATTGAAGGTTATTAGGAATCGGTACGTACTTATGCTATGTTCGTTATGTTCTTGTTTTTTTATCTTTTTACGTCGTTTTTACACTATTCATCGCTAGGAGCACTCGCGTTACTGTTTGTACTTATTTGATTTTGTTCTATTTTTTTCTTTTGAGTGCTGAGCTGTTAGTAGGTAATATAATAAGTTTTTTTTTTACCTAGCTTTGGCACCAGCTAACTTTATCTTCACCTATTCATCTTTTTTCATCAATACTTAAACTAATTTAATTTTTTACACTTAGAGGCAGAAATTACTTAATTCCACCTGCTACAATCTTCAAATACTTTTTTATTAGTTCCAATCGGGTTTTGGGAACACTCCAGCTTTCGAATTAATCCAACGTCATTTTTCTATATTTGACCAACAATTTATACCGTTTAAATCGGTATGTTAGTCTAATATGGGTCAAGTAGTGCTCAGCAGTGGTCCTACATTATTCAGTAGGATTCCATTCCGCGGGCGAAGAGGTTCTCACCCAGTTGTTATGTTAGGCCACCGTACACTACGACTCTTGTGAAAAAATACTCGACAGCGGAACCTAAAAATAACAAATCTCACCGCCAAAAATTACGAGGAAAGAAAAAAACAAAAGTGACAAAAATCCAACGATAAATTCCTAGCTACAAAACACGCATTCAAATTAACCACGAAACAGGATGCTCGTTACGTTAGGAGAAACAAAAAACAAAAACATTACGAAACAGGTGAGGGGTATACACAGGAATATGATAATCATATTTTCGGTGAGCCTCAGTCCACTTGTTGCCATTCAAAATGTTCCCATGCAATTTGTTCTAGTTATATTTCACCGTATTGTTACCATTGTGCTGACGTCGACTACTCTTAGTTGACCCCATTCGCCTTTATTTAAAGTTAAACCTCTTTCATTGCTTGCATCTCAGTTTTTATTGCTGCGACATAATTGGTGGTGTTGCTTTTCATAATACCCCCAATTACGCGTACGAAAACGTTAAGCAAAAATAGTTTATTATTTGGAGTCTCCGACCTAACTAACTTGGACCTTTTGAAATTGTAATATTATTATGTTTCTGTTAAAATCACCCAGTGAAAAAGGTAAGTGAAGTGATGGCGAATTGAGCTATCATTTCATACTAATGCTTGACATTGACACGCCTTTCCACTATTAACACGAAAAAAAAGCGGCTGTTGCATACAAAAGTTCGATACTTACCTACTCAACCAAAATGTATGAAACAACCGATTTTTTTTCTTGATTTTTGAGTTGCTCCCATAGTAAACGTTGTTAATGGGTAGAGCACCCTGTGAAAATTTGTCAGATGATTAAAAACACCGTGTACATATAGTGAACCCGGAAGAACAAAGTCTGACAATTAACTGTTTTTGTCAGACTTTGTTCTGACTTACTGAAGTCAGAGCCTTTTTTCTCTTGCCTGCTTGGTCAATCAGTAACGAAAAGCTAGGTTTGGAAAAATGATAGTTTGGTTTAGTGAGTCAAGAAGACAACAGTGAGTGATCTATTTAGCAAAACCAGACAGAAGAGTATCACTATTACTAAGTCTCAAACCACTAAATATAAGATACTAGCAGTTGCCAGCGGCTTCGCCCCCTACTACCCAACAAATATCCCACGGGAAGATATAATCGGGATAAAACTTATCCTATGTGTTAATCTAGGTTATAATCTATCTGTGTACTAAATTTTATCCAAATCCGTTCAAAAGTTTTTGCGTTAAAGAGTAACAAACATCCATCCATCCAAACAAACTTTAATATTTGTAAGATTTGATTCATATTGTTACAATCTTGGCCAAGAATCAAGTCATATCATTATGGAGTGTAACCGAAAAACGGTTGATGCAGTTAAAAATTGACAAAAGTCCCACTTCAACAATTATTACAAAATACTTCAATAAAAAAAATCGTATGATAAAGTTACTGATGTTTATGTCAAGATTTATAATATAGTCAAATACATTAAAATTGTCATCAACTTTCATTTTTCACAGTAAACATAGCCCGTTAGTTCCCACTATACTGCTAGCGATTCGTAAAAAGAAACAAGCTTCGTCCATACAATTCAGAAAAAAAGGATTTATAAATAAATAAATGTCGGATTCTCCTGCATGGAACCGTGACATAAAGTGGCATAAACTGTCTGCCTAAGCACACTTAACCCAAATCTAGATTTTTATTATAATTGTTTCCGTCCCTTTCTCGCAAGGGTGAACGTTGAAGCTGGCGGAAGATTAATAGCAACATTTATCAGACTTTCGTTTGTTTTGAGTGTCGTCGGGGATAACCGGAATTAGGTTGTTCGCGAAATGTGCTGTGAAAGTAAAATAATCCAATTTAAATTATTGCACGAACAACAATATTGTTAAGCTGCGCCACCGTTTCAGTTTTTTGACGAAAAATATTTTGCGATTTGTTTTTGTTTTGAAATTAGAATGTTTCAGTTAAATTAGTAATGGTTGAGTTAGGTTTGTCTGTTGTTATCTATTGTCCGTGGATTTTTTATATAAAAGCATTCTATTGGAATTTCTACTAGTACCTACTCTGTAGAGTTTAACAACCATGAATAGTATTTGGTACAAAATGTTTTGATATACGTAGTTGGTACATAATAATATTTTAGGTAATACAGCTGCTTATAAGATTGATTCGATACCCTGCCTTGAGATACATATGTATATATCTATTACTGGGCTAAGAGATGTATACACACCACTATTTTTAATTAGTCCAAAATAAACTGGGCCGTATCCGTACCTGTTACTGATCATATTTGCGTAATCAAAAGTAAAAAAAACGAAATTCAATTTTTAAATATGCCACTATTTAGTTATACTTAAATAATGAAAACAGCTATTGGAGGCGGGGCATGCTTAAGCGAGATGACGCAAACGTGAGCAAGAGATGAATATTAATAAATACTGCTACGTCAGGAATAGCCTGTACAATATTTCATTATTTCCATAAATTGGGTGACTTTTTGGGATGTAAACCAACGCTAATAACTTTGCTGTTTATGAATATTATTTATTGATACTTTACAAATGTAATGAGAAGACCGTCTAGAATAAGCCCTTTAAGTATTTGTACTAATTAAAAATTAGTGGTGTATAATATACAGGGTGTAAAAAGACCCTTAACGTAAACCAAACTACATACTCTACCCATCACTGGGATAGTTTTTTTTTCTCTAGATCATACCTGGGAATTGACTGGTTTTGAAGATAATGAAGCTCAAAGTGCAATATTTTTTTCGTATTTTTTGCAAAATCGTGTTCCAAGTGTCATTAGTAAACTTTCTTCCGAATAAACGAAACTCGATCAACTGTTCGGATGTATGTATAGAGAGTTGATTTTTTTTTGTCTATTTTCGGAAAAGTCGTAGAACAAACGTTGTTGTTTATGATATTAGTAATCTACTCCTGCGAGGTTGTTGCTGTTATACAAATTACCCTGTATAGGTCGTGAGCATTGCATCCGGTAGGTGTGGAAACCGACCCCAACAAAGTTAAGAAAAGCTTGGACAGATGATGAATACCAGCCTATTATCGTCCTACTGCCAAACAACGGACTTTTCTCGTATGTACGAGTAGGTCCATGAAGCAAAATGATAAATAAATACCTACTCTACAAACTACACACAACGCCACCTAGTCCCATACTAATCAGAGCTTGTGCTATAATTGCTAGACAACTGATAAATAGCAGTGATGGCCAACAGTAACAGTGGTTACCAACAGATTGCCAAATCATAGGTCTCGAGTTCGAACCCAAGGCACGCACCTCTGACCTTTCGGATTCATGTGCGATTTTTATAGTAATCACTTGCTTCAAAAACAGTGAAGGAAAACATCGTGAGGCAACCGGCATGCCTGAGAGGTATTTCTGGAGGGCATGTGATGCCAAGTCAGAGACCCATGGGCAGCATTAAAACTCTTAGTCGGTTAGTCACTCACCACACGATAAGAAGAAGAACTGATAAACACACTTATTTACAACTAGAAGACGTCCCGCGTAGGTCCCGTTCCCGCAATACAGGGATAAAAAGTAGCCTATGTACCTAATAATCCAGGGTGTCAGCTAACTCCATACCAAATTTTATTAAAATCCATTCGGTAGTTTTTACGTGAAAGAGTAACAAACATCCATCCATCCATCCATCTATCCATACTCACAAACTTTCGCGTTTATAATATTAGTAGGATTCGTAATACATACATAATTATTATAGATACACCTAGACACAGACCAAATAATCGTGCTCATTACGAAAACATTTGTCTTGAGCGGAATTGAACCCACCAGACTGACCTGAACCCACGTCACTTACAACAGGCCAGTCAGTGACGCGGTGGTACTATCATTTAATATCCCACCAACAACAACGTGAGATAAAAATAAATTCTATAGAACACACAACACAATCTATAAAAATACTTAAAAAATAGAGAATCGCAATACATTTACTACACGCCATTTGCTGTTCTTTTTGCTTCGCTTAATTTGATTGCTGTCGACCGAGTCCCACGCAAATAATTTGCATATATTTGCAATCGGAACACCTACTGTCTAAATTAAAAATAAAATTGTCATTGGAAGGACAGCGCAGTGTTTTTTATTATTTATAACCGTCCTTTAGTATGTAGGTTAGCGTTAATAAACATGTTATTGCTCTTAGGGCTAAATAATGTCTCTATTTATAGGCTTTGATTATGGTTTAAAATATCGTGGTATTTAAATTGAAGCCAGACTATTTTACCCGTAAAAGGCCACTGCAGTATTACAGGTTAAATTTGTTAAATAAACAGTATAATTTGTAACACACTAAGTAACAACCTTTTAGGGGGTGAAAGTACCTATGCTTGTTATAAAAGAAAGAAAGAAATAATATTTATTGGCAACAGGTAAAAACATGCACACACTGTTAAAACATGAAAATAACAAAATAAAATAGTAAAAAATAAATGGCATGTCTCACGGCTGCGCCAAAAGGCTCATTTCAGCGGTAATGCTAGACAGATGCAGCTATCTGACGCTGGTTTTCAAATGCACCTTTTGGGACGGGTGACGGTTGAGTAACACAATATAACATAGTACTCCTTACGTATCATCAACTTGTCTTTGACTGACTAACTGAAACCAGTAACGCAGCCTGAAAGATATTTCTCGACGGCATGTGAAGCCAAGTCCAAAAAGCTCTGACACCAGGTCACGTAATCAAACGAAAAGAAGAACAAGATCATGAGTCAAACCTTGAAATATAAAACAGTGCTGTGTTATGAAAAACTTAAAAACTTAAAACACATACACTCTGCACGCATCCACACTGACACACAATACATTCCTCTACACACATAATGGAAAGTTCTGTAATTTTTTAACTATTGTTTTATTTTATTTTCTAATTTTAATTTAATGTCATTTCACTAAATAGGTTGGAACGAAATAATATTCCGTTTTGTTTATGTGGAGATGGGCGTTGATGGCTGCTCCGCAGTATTATACTTTTGTAGCTATAATCGATTTCTTTTTTCAATTGTAACTAATCTGTTTCAATAAACAATTTTTACTTTTACTTTACTATGAAAAAAAAAACAAAAAACTAGTTGAAAATAATGTTGCAAAAATCACATTGTGGCTTGTCTGAATTTTAATTCACAAAAAAGTACATTTAATTTAAGTCTCCAACAACTAGTCATCACAGCATAATTAAATACAAATGAATGATGAAAATTATGCTTTTGAGTTTTTTTCTTAATCTCTCTACTACTACGCTTTTTTGGTCTACTTAATTACGTGTGATGTGGAGGTAAAAATTGGTATTTAAAGGTCTCTTATGGTTAAAATGTAATTGGATAAAAACACTTTTACTTTGTTATTGAAATATTATTGTAAAAAAACAAACAACAAAACAACTACTATTGTAACAGACGGCGCAGCTAGCGCAGTGGCTGAGGAATTAGCTGCTTGTCATGGGTTCAATGGGAAGTTTTTTTTTTGCAATCGGTTGTCCACAATAAGCAGATATGATGTGAGATATTGTCTGATCAAGAGCATCCTCCAGCGAGGATGGCTACTCTTTGTATATATGACATTCATTAGAGAATGTTTTTTCTCTTGAGGCGCTTTTGATAAATGCGCTTAATTAAACTTGCTGCAAGTACATTCGGGTGATTTTCCAGCCCCTTCTGGTATTTACCTGTTCAGGCCTGGATTTCCTCTTTTACAGTGGCCATATTTAGTTGTGCAAGGATTTCAGGGTTTCTAATGAACCACGGAACATTAGCCATTGTTCTTAATATTGCGTTCTGCATTCTTTGCAATATCGCGATGTTGGAGTTGCTTGCACTTCCCCAGAGTTGAATGCCATAGGTCCAAGTTGGTTTTAATATGGAGTTGTTTATTAAAAAATGGTGTATAATGGCTTTAAATGTTCGTAAACGCACAAATTCCTAGCGTACGGCAAAATTAAAAATAAAGAAAGAAATAAGGGCACTAAAGCCACTATTTTTGTAGAAATGACAAAGGTATCATTCGTTTTCTATGAACGTGACACCCTGCTGACCAACTAACCCCACAACCTACTTGAACCACAAAGAAAACATCTCATCTTTACAATTTTCCTACAATACACAAGCCTGCCTACCTCACGGTAAACAAAGTATTTCGGTTACAGGTACAAGTGGGTACGGAGACGTTTTGTGCGAGAGCTTCCAAACCGAGGTTCTTATCTCCACAGCGGCGCCCTTGAGCTAGTTGCACCCTTTTGCTTAAGAGCCCCTACATACAGACGCGACGTGAAAATACGACGCGATTTGGCAATATTAAAACGGAGGTATAAAGTCGTAGTTTGCCTGGTTAGTGGGTGTGTTTTCCGGGTTGGGCCAAGTATTGCAGATTTTTCTTCGTCTGATTTTTTTGGGTATCAGCTCGGAGTTTAGATTTGTACCCAGTTAATGGCAACAGGGTCTTTTCTTTTTTTCATATTGAAACCTCTCCCTACACTAAATAAGGAATTTGTCTTGTATCGTTAGTGCGTTTTTATACATTTAAAATTACATTCACAAACAGCCAGACCCGAAACAACTACATACTTTTTTTCCGTGTGGGACCACGACACACAGAACTATTGGTCAAATACTCAGCTACTGCGCCAACCGCGCCGTATAATTGATTGGTTGGTGATCCTGTTGCAGATGCCCGGGCTGGACAATATTTGCCATCTGAAATGTAAAAGAAGCGACCCGGAGTCTAGATTTATACCTACACGGTTGACGACATTTGGCTTGTCCCCTTTAATGTTAACATGAGTCTTAGAGGTAACTGGCAATAACATGAGACTTGAAGGTAACTGGCAAAAAGTGGACGTATTATAGGTACATCTCTGCCTAACCCTTCGAGAAATACAAACATGTTCATAATTATTTACACCATTTCATATAAAACTGTATAAAAACGCGCGCGAGTTGACATGTTGCAATGCCACATCGCACTTGTCTGCGAGAGCCTTTACGCGTGTTCTGAAAATGCCGTGCGCTGCTTTAATTTGGGTGGGAGTTTGTTTCGCGGCTTTATTATAAACTATGTGTTTCTGATAGGTAGTTATTTTGTTTCTTTTGGAGGGTTTGGTTTGGAAAATACCTTGACACCATGTTTAACCTTAAAAGTATACACGGCACACAGAGATCTATACGCGTCAAGTATAATAAGGCACTGAGAGTACTGTTGGGAGTGATGGGGCTGCCGTGGCGCAGCCACATAGTAATAATGACGGTTTTGCCTCCATTATTAGAAAAAGATTCGCCTCTCGGATGACACGTATCCGGGGCAGCAGCAACATTATTCTTCTTCTGGTTTGCCGAACGCTGGGACTCCCCGATGATACAAAGGTGGTTACAGCTCTGCGCTGAATTTTAACGGCCTTAATTTCATTTTATTTGTTTATTTAATTCATTTGTTTCAATTCATTTATTCAATTTGGTCCAATGTAATTCGCTTCTATTTATTTCAATTTAATTAAATCTTTTTCAAATCAATGTCAATTACATTCAATTCAATTCCATTTTGATTTCATTGTTTTATTTGTAACTAGCTGCCCCGGCAAACTTCGTTGTGCCCTAGAGTCAATTTATTGCTCTTATCAATTTTTTTATTAGATACCTATACATACGTTTAATAAGATGACAACTAATAGGTCCAAACCAATAATAACTACTAATACTTTTTATGTAGCGAGTCTCTACTGTGACCTTATTTAAAGATTTTTGTGTTCGATAGAATTAAAATGACAACATGTATATATAACCTAACCTAACTGACCATACCTATCCTATAGCTAACCTAACTACCTAACCTAACTACCTTACTAAAATGCATTGATTTAAAAAATACTAAATTCATAATTTTAATCTGAACTATTGCCTCTATGTTACATACAATTAATACTTATAGTTTTCCCGGTCTACTTTAATTTTATTAAAGTCTTAACAGTAGAATAAGTTCTATTTGCAAAGAATTATTATAGTTTGTCTCTGTCGTTATTGTTAATTACGTAAATTGATTTCTGGAATATAAGACTTTTTATGCTACATAAAACCTCTAAGTTTAGTAACAATAGTACTTATATTTCATTACAAGTGCAGAAAGGTTGTCATTGCAAAGAGTTCCGACAAATGTCTACCCGAGCCGAGGCGCAGCCGAAGGCGAGGGTTGACAGTCGGAGCAAGTTGCAATGACGGTTTCGCACGTGTACTGAACGACTATTTTTAATACAGTTGGGAAAAAATTAAGCAATTTAATAAAATAATAAAAACACAATAAACTCAACTAACCAATAATATACCTATTTCTTGTAAAAGTTATAATTCACACTGATATATTACATTGAAATTGGTACAGTTTTTTATATTAACTGGGGAAGTTTTAGGTTGCATATTTGCTGTTTGAGACAAACTATTGTTAATTTTGTATGATTGTTCATGTATATTTGTCATACAATGGCGTTTGCTAGTTGATAGAGTTCTATCTGACGAATTATCATTTTGTGACACAAACAACTAAAACTCGCAACGAATATTTCTGAATAATGGCGCCAACCGTAGAATATAAGCAGATCTTCTTTTTTTCTTCACCGATTCTGGTAGGCAAAGGGAACTATGCCCATACAGCCAAGTCTTCAGTAGTTTTTTTTTATCGATATGAAATGAAAATGAAATTGAATGTGATGACATGAAATTAAATCTAACCTAACTCAATCAAATCATTAAATCTGATATTGAAACAAATTGAGCTTCTTTTTATAAATATACGTATTTGTACGAATCGTAAAAACTTCTACGAACTTTTTTAGTAAAAACTTCATGGTTGGTTTTTCTTTTTAATAGAGATTATTTTGACAGTTGGAAAAGTGAACGCACGAAATCGGGAAAGGAAAAAAAAAGCACGAGTATGTAATCCACACACCGAACGCTATACGTCCCTGCAACACGCCACTTTTTGAGCAACTGTATTAAAAAATAAATTTCAGAACGTAGGTACGTATAAATTGACAACCTTACCTTCTTAGGTTTAGGTTTAGGTCCGTCACTTGAAGGCGCGCCGCGCACCCACGCAACGGAGTCCGTTAAATAGTTACCTTAATGATGTTGAAGCAAAGAATGAGAAAGTCTTTACGATAGCGAAATTAATAAATAAAATAATTCAATTAATGAACTAGCGACACTGCGTAAATAAAATAATCCGGTCTCCGCTACGGGTGTCCGCGACTGGGACTCGAGTCCAATCGAGTGTCCAGGCGCGTAGATACGCGACGGTTGCACGTCGCGGGCGCCCGCTTAACGCAGTTACAGCCCTAAGAGTGGCTGCAACCGCGACGCACAGCAAGAGTAAAACAGTTTTTCGAATTCTAAGACTGTTTTATGAAAAATACCTTCAAGCATTCTTAGTAATATTTTCTTTAGTCATGGTTCATTCCTCCCTTAAGTTGACTTCACTTATGTTCAAGTTCGTCCTACGAGAAGTTCATTAACATCAATCTAGAATAACTTAAGGCTCTATAGGACAGATAATTCTGTCTGTTGGGTAGTTAGTAAGTTGTTGGCCTCACTTGGGTAGTTTGTTCTGCCACTTCTTTCCAGCTAAAACATTAGGAAGTGGCTAAAGGTCAGCTTATAGGAGGACTGTCTTATATCATGTTGACGTTCACAAAAAGGCAGAAGAAAAAATGACTTTTTGTTTTTGGCAGATTTAGGACAGTCTTCAACTCATTGTTGAAAAACTTTTAGTACCCAGCGTCCCCTATGGCAGGGAACCTTAATCAATATTTGCTTTCACAAAACAGAGATGAACGACTAATTCGCACAGCATGACGATTCCATGTGAATTAATATCCTTTCATTGGCTAAAACGCCAAAGGGTATTTACTCATACACACGGCAGTGACAATAAAACCAGTAAAAAACTAGCTTTTCAAAAACAAATCTTTGAGTGCAAGTCTTGGTGGGCTTATGTGCGGAGGTAAAGATCGTTCTATCGTTTTAATTTTATATGACTCAATATCGGATGCCATACCTACCTGCTTTTGAACCATGGCATAATTTCACTATGAAAGTTTATTGAAGGCGCTCATAAAAAATTTACGATCTCCTTATTACCATGGAAAGGGGAAGCTGTAAGTGCCATAACATTAGAATGTTATATTTTATACTCGGCATTGTTTCTACTTTCAATGCGTCGTTTTATATCGATATTCGAACATATCGATTTTATGACGTATTTTATATTGCCACTTTTCATATTTATTTTATATTAAAAATGTGGAAGATGGCTGGTTAGTGTAGAATCAACTTGTCACGGACTGTTAAAACTATTTACAAAACTTATTATAATATTGTGGCTTGCGTTTATTTTGGACCAGGATGGCTCAGTGATGAAGCCTTTCCAAGGTTCAGATCTAAGCAAGCACTATCAACGTTAAGTTATAGTGATTTAGTGTACTTTTTTTCTTTGCTTATCAAAGGTGGCCCCTAGGCCTATAATAACACTGTACATTACATTGTATAATTACAATTTATTGCACAGACATTGTCAAATTTTCCCAATTGAACATGAACCCTATGATATTTGTAATAAAGTTAAAACTATCCAAGAATTTTGACACATTGGTAACTTGATCCTCTGAACAATAAGATTGAAATTTGCTTTGAATCCACACGATCAATATTATATTGCACAATAATACCAACTACACAATATATACCTGCCCAGTCGGAGAATAGTATTAAGCCGCCATGTTTGCGCACCCGGGATTTCTCTTCATTAGAAACACCGACGTCACAGGCTGAAAAATGTTGCGCAATAATGACCCTACACGATTCAATGGAAAAATATTGGTGCGACAAAAATTAAACTCGCTCAAACTTTTGATCAATCTTCAATATTAACCCCTAGACATTGCTGGCATAAGTGAACGAAAGACCGTTTTAAGTAAACCTAAACCTGAACTAAACTTTTTCCCATTGGGGTTGGCAGAAACTACATCGCGGCAGACAAGCCTAACCTTGTCTAAATCTAAATGAATCTTAATTAATAATCATAATATTGATTCGAATGGTTCTGCTACGTCTATCATGTGGGTGTTAAAGCATTAACAAAGATACAAGACTATAAGGAACTAACCATTCACCCTATTGTATTGTGCGCACTGCCATCATAGAATACATCGACTATAAATATCTTACTGTATTTGTCCAACTTCTTCATTGAGACTTTAATAATTTGTAATTATCGTACATAAACCATGTAGGTAATGGAATAATGTAAAATATATTCCAAATAACTGTAAAAAATCTATTGTTTGTATTGTTGAAGGGAAATGCTCATTTCTGACTATGTTTTTTGCATGATCTATGTAATAACACTAAAATTATACTAATTTATTTACTATGTTGCTATAATGAGTACAAAACACTCAAATTGTTTATTGTATTCTAATACATGTTTCCGTTCGCTGATACTGTCAAATTAGGGATTGCACTTCTTAATAAAAAATCCCGTCGAGTTCTATGTGAAGAACATTGCATCTTTTAGACAAAGTTTCCTAAGCAAATAGGGATTTACCTTTTGTTTGTCTATCATCGCAGACCATAGAGCGTTTAAATTACCCCATGAATCAACCTATGTTTTACAAATAAAAAACTTTGAATTTTAATAGTTAGGTACTGTAAGTACGCAAGAAATACCAACTGCCAAACGACGTGATTGGCAAAACCCCCTTTAATATCCATGATTGTAGCCTACGCAAACCATGTTGTGCTGAGGAAATTAACGAGCTGACTAAACAGCACATTGTAGTCACCTACATTAGAAACTAATGGTATTAGGTGACGATAAGTATAAGGTAAAGCAAGATACAAAATTATGCAACGAAAATCTTAACAACTTTAGCCGTATTTGAAATAAATACCTTCTATTTTCAAAAGTAATTCTATAGATTCAGAAGTCGAAGTCACAGAGTTCCGAATGGTTTTCCGCGGTTGTATTGTTTTTGTTTAAAGTTTTGTTTTACTAATAATATGATACTTAGCGCTTGTCATTTATATTAAATATTTAGCCAAATGTATAAAATATAATAATTTATATATGTGTATATATTGCATTTTATTTTCTCCCTTTTTTCATGCAATTCATTTTCATCTGTGTGCTTGAAGCAGCGGTTCCCAAACTTTTAGGGGAATGGAACAGTGACGTAATTTCCTTTACTTTATGGAATCCCACATCACCAGATTACACATCAAACGCAGCCATTCAAAGAAGTCGGTTAGTAAGAACAAAAGCTTTTATTGGAATGAAATTGTTTACTTGTTTTAAAGTTCGACTGTTACCAAAAAATAAATAACTTCAACGGAATCCCTTACATAAGTTTATTAACCCGTATACCTTAGTTAATAATTTAATAACCCGTATGCTTTAGTTAAATTAATAAATTCATAGATTTTCGGGAAAAGGCTGCAAACATAGTCAAAAACCCTGGCTTAAAAGTTTGAAATAAATAAATACCACGTCTTACTTTACAAGCATGCTTCTATCTTTTTAATCAAATGACGTCACCAGCATCGGCCGCAAAACTTCCATTATGGATGAAGCCTTAGTTCGGTTGACCATGACTAACACGCTTGGAAATACGCCAAAGCAAACTCCGCTCAACTCTAATATGATTTCAGTTTAGTTTCGAAACAAATCTCGCATTCGGCAGAATGTTGCGATTAAAACCAGCTAAACAAATGTTAGCAAATACGAGTATATAGTGTCGCTTTGAAATATTACTTTAAGGTGTAGTTTCAGAGGTTTCTAGGATTATTTGTCGTGTGTTGTGTGATGAATGTGACGCTTTCATTTCAGTCTATAGATATTGCTGCTTATAAGTATTCGGACTCGCTATAGTAAATTGGTTTTAAATTGTTATTGACATTTAGTTACTGCGGATAAATCCACGTGTAAAGCTGGGCATTAAAGCGCAGTAATTTACTTAAATTCAAAATAAAATACTGCATAATTGAATGTACCTTTAGGTACAGTACTTATAAAATATAAAACTACGACCATTTGTAAGAAAACGTTCGTTAACGAAAGAGTAGCGTAGAGCTCAGAGCCCAAAGAGCGCCGTTTCACCTGGAGGCATAACAATATAAAAGAGCATTTTATATGGCGAGGTCACGACCGGCACTGAACCTCCATACCTAATTTACATTTTGATCACTACAAACTGCTGAATGCTGTTTGGCTGCAATTGAGTAGGAAAATTTAGGTTGGGTTGAGATTGGGTTACACAAAAAGTTACGATGTGGGTATGCTTTTCTTTTTTTCCTTTCAACTTCAACTTCAATATCTTTATTGTAACTTAATTATTTAAATGGTCTTAAATAATTAAATTAATCAGCCAACGGCGGGACTCCACCAAAGCGCAGACAAGAGGAGATGACTCGTAATGAACCAATAGGATATTGTATTGTGCTGGAGCTAAGCACTGAGCTGTCAGATTGAGGTAAGCTGATTGGTCATGCTGCACATCTCTTCTCGTCTCTGTTTTGGTGGAGTCTCGTCCTTGGGGTGTACAATACAATAATTTTGTTAGGAGAATATACAGCACTTTTATAGAATCACTACTAGAGGCCATAGCACGAATGCTTGTCGTAAACTTAATATAATTAGGCATGATTCAAAAAATGCTGGTTTACTATAAGTAAGTACCTACACCTATTTTATGATCAACAGCTAATCTTTATTTTCTTTAATTTTTTACCTGCACTTTTATGGCGCTAAAGCATTACGCCTTAGTTCCACCTCCGCATTCAGTACCTACCATAGCTAACCATTACGTCCCTTGTGTAAACGCAGGACCACAATTATACCTAATGATGATGTACTACCCCTTCCCTCGGATTTGCCTGAACAGTTTTGATAATTCAGTGAAATATGGCATCAGTAATTAAAACTTTTTTATTACCCTGCTCCCTGTAAAGGAAACTTTTCAAAGTCCCATCTGACTTTGTACTTCAGGTTGTTAAAGGACAATTTTGAAAATTACAGGGACACTGGTTCCAAATGGCCAAGCATAGTACCTATCTAATTTAATTCAAGGTTGAATACAAGCTTTCTTTCTTTGTTTGTTCGTTGTTGACAAAATTCATTCAAAATATATATTAGTAAAGCTGACATGGATGTTGTCACAAAAAATTGAGAATTATGAGCCACGGCCTAGTTTTTCGCCTATCGCGAAACATTTTCGAGCAATCTGGAATAGACGTTACTTTAATCGTTTTGCCACAACTTTCACACAACATCATTTAGTCGTAAATTAATCAGGGCTTGTGCTATGAGTACTAGACAACTGAAAATCATACTTATACAGGGTGTGTTTGAATCACGAAAAAATCAGCTGTTACATACAACAACTTAATTTACCTAATCGACTAAAATGAATGCAACAGCTGATTTTTTTTTAGCGATTTCCGAGTTGGTCCCATAATGAAAGTTGTTCATAATCATGTGTAGCCTGTAACAGCCTGTGAAAATGTTGCCCACGATTTCAAAAAACAACCTGTATAATATATTTCTAAATACATATATGTATATTATAGATAAATTACACCCAGACACAGATTATAATTATTATGATCACACAAACATTTGTCTTAGGTGGAAATAACCCACGACCTCCAACCTAGCCACTAGACCAACAGGCCAGTCAGGTTTAAGTTTATAACCAAGCAACAAAAAACGCCACCTTCACGACACCTTCATCATAAACATTTTCTCCATTAACTCCAGTTTCCATTGAGAAGTAGATTTTTTTTTTATAATGTTTTGTTAAAAGTACGGAGCGTGGTGCAACGGCCACACAAAAGACTGCCATATTTCACGGGATAAGTACCGCGGCTCATAATGCACATTTCTTTCACTTACTTGAAAAATGGCACAACCATAATTTAGGTCAAAACTACGTACATTTGTGTTCTGTAAACTCAGTATTTTATTGAGTTTTTAACGTGCAATAAAAATGCAAACCATGATGTATTTGGTTGTAATGGCTTCAGAAAACGTCTAAGTAGGAGAAGATTAATAAGTTAGTAATTTTGTATCTTCATTAAAAGCTGTCATAAAAATCTAGTTTTCTTGAAGAAAACTTTACAATGAAATAGAGGAGCTCTGTAAGAATCTCAGTTCTCTCCAACAACAATAAAGCGGCTGTCACATAGAAAGTTAACACTATATCATAGAAGAACACTTTTGACATTTTAACCGTACTACAGCGAGAATTTACAACGGATGATTTGCTCATATTAAAGTAAATCGTGATTTTATTTATACGGAATTTTCTTAGAGAAGTCACCATACTTACTACATGACATTTAGTTGAGAAAAAAATTGTGCTTAAGTTTTTGTTATTTTTGGAAAAGTTTAAAATATGAATAAAGGTTTTCTGACTGTATAAAGGACTGTATAAAGTCAAACATTTAAGGCGGGTATGTTAAGGTAGCTCGCGAAATTCAAGTTTTCTTGTGTTTTTAACAATTTGCCGTTCAGCATCGGATTGTGTGTTTCTTTCTTTCTTTCTTTATTAAAATTTTACTGGCGATCGCAACACGCATTTGTTTACAGAATCATAAACAATCAAATCACCAATACAGCTCTCCAAGTTAATTGAATCCCATTTAATTTTTTATGAAATAATCATTCAATGGGATTATAGAGCTTAGAGGGTTGTCTAAATGATTTGAATGATATTTCGTCTGAATTCAGCATAACGTATTCTATTTTTATTTTTATCTTTATCAACACAACGACTCCAAGCATGAATAGGCTATTTGACAAAATTTTAGTTTTAGTCCCTCATCGAGATTAGAAGAAAATATTCGACGCATATTTTTTCTTTTTTCACGTAATCAAAAAATAACGACGATACATCGAGTCACAAAGTCACATGACGTCACTAGCCAGTACAGTTTTTACTATGCGCTTAATGTAAGCAGTTTTTCATCAATTTGAAAAAGAAAAAAATACGTGTCAATTGTAACTAATTAATTCTTGTAATCTAGATGACGGATTAAAAATTAAAATGATGTCAAATAGCCCATTGACTTGACTCTTCCCCCTAACCATGGGCTTTTAATCGGCGTCAACACAACATGGTTATTTCAGCACCTTTCAACACAGCACAATATAATTATTTCGGTACATCACAAGGACCGTCTAACTTGGCGTGGGAAGGGCCGCAGCTGATGCACTGTTTTTCTTCCATTACGAACCCGCTATGAACATAATGATTTCATACAATACTTAATGCTATAAAAATATACGTAACGTTAATGAAATGGATGGAACGGTTGACCCGTGATATAGACGGTTAAATTAAACTCGACGGCTATCTTTCCCTTCGGCGGTAGATTACTGAATTGCAAATTTGTAGATGCATGTAAAGTACTGGAATGGTTACGCGTTGTTGTATGTGGATGGCTTATTACAAGTAAAAGTAAAAAAAAAGTCAAATATCTATCAGTACTTTTTACATATTTAGTATGACACAGATGTGGCATATATAAAGAGGAGGGATGAAACGCATGTTACTTAAAGAATTATGAGTATACATGTAGATGGGTGGAGAGGGAGAGGGAAGCCAAAGAAAAGATGGATGGATTGTGTGAAAAGTGATATGAAAGAAAAGGAAGTTAGTGACAGCATGGCGAGTGACAGGATAGAATGGAAGGAAAAACGTGTTGCTCCGAACCCAAATAACACGGGACAAGGTCCGGAAGATGACGATACAGATGTGGTATAACAGTAATTAAATCAAATGAGTAAGGCGAATTGGGCTGTCATTCCACACAAATGCTAGGCATTGACTCAAGTCATTCATTTCATTTAAGTTTTCACAAGGTGACTTTTACTGAATCCATCGGCTGATCTCAAACTTCTATCTGTGTGCTTTGCCTGTTCCTTCATTATGCGCACAGCCAAGGTGTGGAATTCCCTGCCTGCATCAGTGTTCCCGAGTTCATATGACCCCAATCTGTTTAAGTCGCGAGTTAATAGGCTTCTTATGGGTAAGCTCGTTCCATCGTCGACCTCATCTCAGACCGCAGGACAAGATTGAGGTCAAGAGTAGACCCATTATATATATAAAAAAAAATAGTGTTTTTATATTAAACAAATGTATTGGATCCGATTTTAGAATTGTGATGTTATCAAAGACCTACCTAAGCACTAGTACTTAAGGTATTATAAAAGTAGGTAGGTAAGTGATTATCAAAGTAATTTACATGCAAATTATCTTTATTTGGACAGCAACATGGATTATTGCTGTCCAAGTGTCAGTAACATACGATATATAACTGGTGTCAGTAATTCATCATTATTTGATATTTGAGTTTGCAGTAATTTTGCAAAGAAGAAGAACAATGAAGTTTCTTACATTGTGATCCTTTCCACGAACTGCTTCAGAGAATATAAACTCTTTGGCACTGTTATTTGAATGCTTTTGCTACTAGTTTGTTTTGCTGAGATTTATTTTGAAAGATTGCTTTGAAGTTATCATTTCAATTATTTGCAAACTTTTCCGACAAACTGCAGCCACAGAAGTCTATAGAGAATTTAGAAAATATTTTTTATTACTGTCGTACTGGATGGTATAATTGATCCGACTGCCGTGTACATACCCTGACAATTGCTTTAATTAGTGTCATTAACAGACTTCAAAAAAGGAGAACGTTCAAAACACTAACAATAGTAACAACAGGTTAAAAATAACTCCAGTTTCGGAAGTCGGAGACAAATAATGAATGAAAAAAAAATTACCAAAGCCACAGACATCCGAAACTAGAGTTATTTTGATCCTTTTAGGGTTTTTTTAAGAAGTTGGTTGTTTTGTTTTGTAAAAAAGTTTTCTTAACCTGGTGTTACAGTGGGAGAATCTAATTACTTGCTAACATATTGTACATAACATTATATATCTCGCATAAATCTCCAATCAATAGATGAACTGTCGCATCCAGCAAAGTATCGCAGTTAGTCGTGGTCCATCAGGGGTTGCTCGGGACGCTCGCTTGTCTCAATTCAATACGGCTCACATGCAAAAGAGAATGCCAACGTTTCCTACAAGTCTCGGCCAGAACCGACAAAGACGAATTATATGTCATAAAAAAGGAAAATAATTATAAAATTTGATAGTATAATTAGTTTTCTAAAAGAAGTACACCAAAAAAAGTTATAGTTCTTTAAAGTTGACCACTTACTAGTTCTAACTTTAACGAAACCATGAAATAAAGTATTAAATGATTAATTAAATTAATGATTTTTGGCACATTGTATTCACATAATTGTTGTGTTTATAGTAAATATATATATATTTTATTCATTCTAAAATAATCTAGGTATATATAGTAATACTTACCTACATTATTTTAGAATGAATAAAAAACACATGTAGGTATACTTTTTGACCATTTATTATTCATCAAACAACACATCATCATATTTAATGAATAAATCGTCTAAAAACTGGGCTGGAGGGGTTATATATGTATGATGTCTTGCCCAACCGAGGAACCATAACATTGTCATTGTATGTGCACAGCAACCTACGGTTCTTCGCCCAACGCTGCAATTACAACAATATTGCACAATTGCGTCTCTTCCACTTCTAGTATTATTAATTAAGATATAAACATAATATATTTTCGACTTATATGTCTGCTTTGAATTTTCCCTCGAAGAAGCCAGTGATTTTGGGAGAGCGACAATTCATCCCGTAGGTTGCTAAGATGAGCCTCTCTACACACTTCAATAGTATAGGAACTATTGTACTGAATATGTTCACCATAATAAGACCGCGCTTGTTTCATTTGGTAAGTACCACAAGCAATTATTACCAAATCTTCCTGGGATGAGGGAAGTTTTTGACAGTATTAGGTATAGTAAGCAATGACAACTACAAGATCAATTGTTGCCAGTACTATAAAGTCAGTAAAGGTAGCAATTTATTTTGAAAATCGATACTTAACTGTTTTGATTATCGAATTGAATTATTACAATATTATAATAAATATGTTAATTAATATTTATATTCAAAAATATAAGTAAACAATATTTAATAATATAAGAATTACGAGTTATAACTGGACCGAGTTGTGCCAAAATGATCCACCCTACAATGAACACATTTTGAGTTATTTCAGTTTAAACATTCAGACGAAGTTTTTCCATTTAAACATTTCGATTTTGTTACATATGAAGGTTTCAATATTGGGAATATTGAATATGGTTTCTAATAGTATGCTTTACAATATACAGCTGCTGCTACTTTTTAAGATATTGAGAGAAATATCGTCTGGATCATTTCAGCAAAAAATAAATTTGTATGACACTGTGTCAAAATTAATTTTGCAATAATGATCCAAATCACTTCCATAATCAGTTTAATATCTACGCAAGTTTTTCATACAAAGAGTGTCTAGGTATGAATAATAAAACTATTTTTTTTTATTGAGGTACATAATATACCTATTTGTGGAGAAAAAAAAAACAAAACGAAACGTTAACTGTCCTAAAACTAATTCTCTTCGATGTCAAAATCAAGGGTCCCAAATCGGTCAACATCTTCAGTTACCTTTTTGTTCCCTTTAAATGTTTTGTAGAAATTTAACAGGCATCTGGGATGAAATGCATCATAGACCGTCATAATCGTTGACGACATAGATGTCATCCAGCTTTGCCTGAGATATCTCTTTGCCACGCGGCCATAGTGAAACCAGATTCTTTTTGTCAGTTTTCATGACACATACTCCTTTTCTGGCTGTTTTTAATGTCGAGCTCTTGAAACCCTTCGTCAAAACCGCTTCTCATAAAAATTAAGTAGTGGTGATCCTTTTTAAAGAGATTTTTTTTCGAAAATTAATATGAATCAGTTTTGCTACAATGATTAATAAGTGTACCTGGATCATTTTGGCAAAACCTATTTGTATTGATTTACCAGAAACATTTTGTTCCAAATGACATGAATCATTTCGGCAATTTATTTTCCAAAAGTCCCATAGATGTGGAATGGTATACTTTCAGTATATCTTTTTCTAGGAAGCAGATAATAAAATGAGTCTTTGCCACATGAAAATATGGCTCATTTTAGATTGGTTAGTATAGATAACTCAAATTCGGTAAAAATGTGGGTTGGATCATTATGGCACAACTCGGTCCAACTTATGTAATACATTTATTTACGTAGCTTCATAATGATATTAATGGAATCGATTTGCAAGTGCAATTTCGAATCGATATTATTTTATTTTGGTATTGGCAACATTTCTAATTGAAATGGTTGTTAGGAAACGTGTTGATAAATTAAATAACTTTTTAAAATGACTTTTAAACGGTGTACTTCCACAGATTTTATTTATAGTGTATAATTCTTACTATTTTATATTATGAATTATCATTAATATGGAAAGCTTGTCGGACACTACATGATTCGAGCCGAATCTTGGCAATGCCCTTTGTGTTGATTGTCGTCTGTATCGGCAAATAATCGACTGGGGCCTGGCTGGTCCAGCCTGTCCCTCCGATCGGCCAGGGACCCCGCACTGGCCTTTGGAGGACATTCTATTGGGTAATAATATATTCGATGGCAGATTCGGATTCTGTTAGCGAATTAATGGTATTAATTTATACTCAAATTTGGAGAGAGCCATTTATGTTGGTTTGACAGCGAAGTATTTAAATTGGTGTGCATTCTGATAAAATTTGGATTTTGTGTGATTATTATTAGAAATTGCTGGATTGAAACCAAATATACATAATCCGTTATGAATAGAATAGAATTCTCTTTATTATACACCATAATCACTTACAAATTATAACTATAAGGGCTTCTTAGAGTGATACAATGGGCGGCCTTATAGCTAAAAGCGATCTCTTACAGACAACCTTTGGATGGACTTGATAGTGGAGGAGAAAAGATGAATAGGCAGTTTGAGGTGTGCTATTAACATACATGACTATTTGAATAGATATATAAAATAAGTATAAATAAGAAAAAAATACAAAACATAAATACTAATCATTTACAGAGTAACAAACTGTTATATTAAGTCGTGTTAGGAGAGCAGTAATAATTTTTAAGCAAATTTTTGAAAGACGGTAATGTTCGAGCTTTTTTCAATGACACTGGCAAATTATTCCATAGCCGTTGGTTACAATTTTGTAATATTTTTTTTATAATGGTTCTAATAGTGTTAACACCTAATGCAATGATCATTACATTGTCCCTTGAAAATCATATTTACGACATTGCTTAGCTGTGAAATCTCAAACAATGGCAAAATTACTTCCAGCAGATGACATAGACGTCACAAGTTGATGATAACCCATTTTCCGCCAATCAGGGCGCCGCAATATTCCAGTGATTAGGGGTACCGGACAGAAACGCGTCATTAATTCGAGCCCTTACAACGATGCCGAAACATTCATCACGTTGATTGACATCGGATTAAGTAGTACTTCGAAGGACAAAGTATTAAAATATTATTTTAGTGACTTTATTTTAAAATATCAGCTCTTAAAGTGTTTATAAAATACTTGAACAATAAGCTTTCTCCTTCATCAATCAAATGGCAACTTTAAAATTCGATCTTTATCAAATTAATGAATCTATGAAAGTAAAACAATGACTAGTAAATTAATAATTGATTCTTAAAATTACATTGTATTTGAATTTTGCGTATTTATTTATGATCGTAATCGAACAAGATACTGGAGAAAAGCGCTCTATGAGTCTAATCATATCTTAGTTATATTAACATACCTACTAAAGATGAAAATGGAACATGGTAAAAGACCTATCATGTAATTCACACATTTTTTGGGCATGCGTAGTCTTCCGTTCATCCCGTTTCTAGTCATGTTCATGACCACTGGTAAACACGTGATGAACGGAAGCCAAAATGACATAATATGAATTTTCCTAAAAAAAAACATAAATATGGTGAGTTTATATTAACTTGCTAATATGTAAGTGCCATCTATCAACATTATTTAAATATAAATATTTCACAACTTTCACACAACGACATCTAGTCCCAAACTAAAGTGAGCTGATACGAGCCATGAGTACTAAACAACTGATAGACAATAATAAACATACTTCAATATTTATTTTTGAGGTAATTATGTTTATCTGTTCTGTAGATGTAGAAGTAGTCACGTTGCGCGTAATGAAAAGTCCAACCAAAGCTACCCAAAATAGACCTAAGCCCTCAGTTATACCTACATAATATCACTATTGTATTTAAGCCTTGTAATCAAAATAGGGTGTGTACATAAAGTGGGTGGTTATTATGCACAACAACTTAATCCACGACACGTGCTTGTTTGCGACACGTATCTCTTGCGAAGAGGATCGCATTCTATATCGTTTGGTGTATAATTATGAGAAAAGCGGATGTTTTTGTGTCACCAGAAGCTACAATCATAATTATAATACAATATACCTGAATTTCTCAATTTCTCAATTTCTAGTTTCTAGTTTCAACGTTTATTTTTTTTAAACGTTGCCCCTCGAGAAATGGTCATGCGAAATGTTTATAAACCCATACAAACATTTAAACTTACATTCACAAAAATCGGAATCCTAATAAGGCTGAGAATCAGCACTTTTTGGACGTCAAAAATACATGAGAGTGTCCCTCTAATCGCCCACCCTTTTGCTGGGAAAAAGAAGTGGCGTAACAAACTCCCCAGCAAACGAACAGATAGCCAGACGCGTAAAAATTATCTAAGTATAGGCCATACAAAACAAAAACCGAGCGGGGACCGAACCTGTGACAAGCAGCACAGGAGACAATCGTTCAACCAGTATGCTAACCATGCCTTCGGTTTGCCAGAGGTGTACCTAAAGTACATCCTTAATTCGTCAATAAGTAATGTTGAAGTCCTATGTAAATAGGGGGCAAGCTTGATGCCATCAACCACGCACAAATCCAGACTCCGGGCTGCTACTGACTAACTTTAGATGAAAACCCTCCATTACATCTTAATAGTAATCTGACAATCCGGAAAAGGCCTGACAGATATTTCTCGAGAGCATGCAAAGTCATTGTGCATTCTTCCCATCCTCACTTATGGTTCTCAAACATGGTCCTTGACTATTCAGGACTATTTCCATCGCAAAAATTACTGATGTCACTCAAAAAACTGCCACGCTAAAATGGAACTGGGCTGGACACATCTGCCGCATGCCAGACGATCAGTGGGCCAAACGCACGACCCAATGAGTTCCTTTACATGGCAAACGATATCGCAGTAGGCCCAAGCGAAGATGGCGAGACGAGCTGGACTTCTTCGATAAGGACTGGTTCCAAAAAGCCCTTGACAGAGAGAGGTGGAAGGAAAGTAGGGAGGCCTTTGCCCTACAGAGGGAAAACACAGGCTAGTAATAATAATAATGTAAGGCAAGTTAGCGGCCCATACGCAGCATAAAAACTCTTACACCAGGTCAGCCACTAAAAATACGAAAAGGAAAATAATAATTATATGAAGTTAACGCTAATAGGTAACAAGTTCGAAAGAGTAAGGTGTCATGTGAGAAACGTTGATATTGAACCGTGTTGAATGTGTGGTGCTACTACGTATAGCTTGACCTACTACCAAACGGTAATGATGCAGACCAAAAAAGTCTTAGGAATATTTACTTTTGGTTTGTGACAGCATTATAAATACATAGTTGTCCATATTCAAAGGCTCGACAGAAAGGTAACATTCTACACTCCATAGAAGGCGACCCAAAAGGTGGCTAATGGTGTTTTTTTAACACACATCGGGAAGTAAGTAAAACCATAGCCCAGAGTGATTAGTCGCCTACCTATCATGCACGGGGTTGTGGTTCAAAGGCAAGTATCTAACAATTTGACTTTTTCAAATTATGTTTACTTTCTGAGTTTATCTTGGACAACATTGGCAACGGTGAAGGAAAACATCGCGAGGAAACCTAGACTTGTAGTTAATATAAGTCTGAAATCGCTAATCCGTGTTGAGCAAGCCTGGTGATCAATTCTCAAGGCTTCTAAGTATGAGAAAAGTTTTTTTTATTCAGTGGGACATTAACAGGCTGGTATATTAAATCGTTTATACGTTCGATTTCTCTTACACTTTCAAGTTAACGAAATATCTAAATACAACTTTCTTTAATTTGTTAAGCCCCAGAAGGACACCGGTGACCCCTGTCATTGTCTTTCTATTGTGTCTCTAATTGACTCAATCGAAAGGTTAAAAAAAATCCCAGCACAACGAAGGAGATGATTTCTATACCGTGTGCCTTGTACCATACGCTAAAGAATATCCAGCTTAAAACGAGCTTAACCAACGTGCATTGTACTGAACTCATCACAGCTAATAGAATTCATAAACGCAGCGAATTCTGACTAAATAGAATATTAAATTAACACAAAGCCATGTTTGTTTATAAAACCGCATTGTTATTGTGGTTCTTTTGTTTATCAACTAAATAGTAATCAATTAATCAATACAGGATTTAAACATAATTGGCAATATTTACGTATACTCTAGCTAGATACTCCTTTTCAATACCCTTTTTGGAATGAATTCGTTCCGTGTTTTTGTACAAATATAATGTTTGTGTCCATGCTACATTGTGTCTATTGTAAGAATGGAACACTTTGCCAAAACTCTAGATTGCCTCGATTCCATGAAGGCTTTATGAACAAGAATACATTTAATACAAAAAAAAGTAATGAAGCTTACAAAGTAATAACGACTTGAACCTTTGCCTTTTCTTAGAATTAGCAATAACAATGTCTAAAGACTTAAGCCTGTCCCACTGGAAACTTATATTTTCCATGAAATTTAATTATTAAACCATAAATTAATAATTTAATCATTGGCATCGGTGAAGGAAAAACATCGTGAGGAGATCTGGACTTCTATATTTCAAATTGCCAGCCTGCTTTGAGCATACGTGGTGATCGATGCTCGTACCTACCCTGTATGAGAAGAGGTCTTGACCCTGCAGTGGGGCAGTAACAGGCTGGTATTATTAAATAACTTACTACAAAACCATAACTGTGCAAAAACGTCATGCATCTATCAGTCAATCAACGTTGCGTCCTAGGCGTCCAGGTACAGTCGTTAGGTGCAGTCAGGTGTCCAGGTACTGAAGACCGGAAAGTGTAGCAGTTCAAAATTGTCAGTACTACAGGATTGTCACGTAGAAATTCAGGTCGAAATACCGATAAAAACTAGGTTATTGGAAATAGTTTTCGCACACTCTTTGCTGTCCGTATACTTGGACATCTTTCACAGTGAACACCCACGTGGCATTTGACTTCGTATTTGAGCGCGCAAAAGGAACTCGAAGATCTCTAGTAAAAAGCTTTAAAACTATTTTCGTTCAATAGTTTGATTTATGCTTTTCATTAATTGACTTAACCGTTAAATAAGTCTCGAAAGTTTCGAAAGTCTCGAAACTCGAACCCAAGACACGTATCTCTGACTTTACGGCTTCATGTGCGTTTTGTACAATTATCACTTGCTTCATAAACGGTAAACAAAAACTTAATTTGGTATTTTCGATAGCATGTGAAGCCATGACAGAGGCCAATAGGCGACATAAAAACTCTTCAGTCACTAAGCACACGGAAAGAAGAAGAACTAAAGATCATGGCACATTATAACGGCACCGCAACTGCATAGCGGCCGCACGGCGTGTCTTCGGATTTAGGGTACGGCTAGCTGCCAGTGCGCTAACTACGCATCGTCGCGTCGGTAAGGTGCCAGCTTGCAGTCCGCACGCCGCCCGCGAGGTGCAAGCTCGCCGCCTGCGGGGTGCAAGCTCCCAACCCGCGCGCTGGCCGCGAGGTGCAAGCTAGCTGTCACTGCAAACCCAATTGTTATATGGCATTTATAATTGAACACGCCTATGACTTGCACGTTTTCGTTTTCGTGCCGGTGCCGTGCCGGTATAATGTGCCATGACCTTAAGTTGTTTGATAAAGTATCTAAGTAATATTAAAGAGTTCGGTTGGAGTGTAGCCTTGGGGGCGCTACGGCGCGAGGACTTAGCAAAATTTAGCCAAAAAAGTGTTATTTTTGCAAATCGTTTATTTTCTCGATTCTTTAGTATAAAACACCTAAATATAAGGCTAAAAGTGTCTTGGTGCTTTTTGTCTCCGACTCACCGTTTGTCGTACTCCGCGTACGGTCGCGTTGTGTCGACGTGCCCTCGTCTCTGGAGCAGTCAGTGACTCGTTGCTGCCGGCCGTGGTCGAGAAGATGGTCGTCAGCGTTGAGTCCTGGGACGCGGTGGTGTACTTCTGCGAAACGGTCATCTCGCAGAAGGAGGCTGCGGAAAGGAAGAGGGAGATTACTTCCACTCACCTGGCCCGCAGCAGACGCACCGGGCGCAGGCGGAGGGCGGATAATGCCCTCTTCCAGCCCCCCTGAATGGGTCCAGGGGCGACGGACACGGGGACGTCCGAGAAGGAACACGGGGTGGTTTTTAGTCAGTAAAAGTCTGACAGAACCCTCCGCCCTCCCCGGGGCGGAGGACATTCATGAGAATTTTCCACCCCTCAAAAAAAAAAGGTTAGAACTGTGACCAAGTACCTCGAAATTAGTAATTTTTTCATAGTGCCCCCAAGACGACACTCTGACCATTACCTTCTTTTTAACTGAACTACCTACGCTGCTATCATTTCCAAGTCTGACCTAGATTCTTATGACTATGTTTAGTAAACGACATAACAAAAACAAACACTTCCCGCCATTTTAGTTTACATTACAATATTTAAATAGAAGTACAAAAAGCGATGCGGTCGGGTCCGGTCGCGACCTTAGCAGTTAGGTACTCGTAGTTAGGCTGTAACGAGCCAGTCCTAGTTCACCGCAAGCTTGTTAGACAAACGAGGCCAAACATGTATTTGTTTTGCATTTTTTAGACAGGCAACCCTAGCAAGCAGAGGTACACACTACAAAGGCGGTCACATTTCACAGACGTAAAAATCCACGGTATTGTTTGTATTTTTTTCGGATAATCACAGAGGATAGAGGATTTATTTTTGTTTGTTTAGGTCTTCTAACGCTTCTGTGATTCCTCAAAGCCTTGTTTGCCTCCTCTTGACTTCTCAAGTAAGCTATTTTGTCGTGTGTTTTTCTCACAAGACCTCGTTGGATCAAAAGCTAGACTTATTTCCTTTCTCATGAATAAAAACATAAATCCCAACACCAACATTGTCATAACCACTAATCCAATCTCTGCGAAATCCGTCACCCGAACTAAGCAGACATAACGAACAACAGCGAGCAACGGAACAAAACTAAACAAAAACGTCACAGGCCACAGAGTAAACAACAAACAGTTGAACAATAACTAACAAAAGGCTTACATCATTTCATTCGTGACAAATTCCCGTACAGATTTAATTGATGGCCAACGTCATCTGAACTTGGTCCATAATTGGGCGATGGTGAGTGGCGCGCTAACGAGGTCCCGACTTCCCGACCAATGCACATTTGCACATGCCAAAACACGTAGAATAGATTCCGTATATCTTGTACGAAGAAAAAATATCAATTACCCATTTTACAGTGGAGAAGGGAATTGTTTAGGTCAGCTGTGTCCAGTCAGGTTCATCTCAGAATTAAGGATTTGGAAAATGCATTTTCTCAACAAATCCAACTAACTGTTTAAGTAAGTTAGTGGGTTTCATCAGGTTTTGTACTTCCATGATATGATACATAACGAGTATTATATTGTATTGTTTTGAAATCAACTTTATGTGGTAGGTATTCGACGATAAATCTGGTTATATTCGTATGACGCGACGGGCTCTCTTCCAGTAGCTGAAGTTTTTTGGCTTAATTATGGTGTTCAAGTGAATTCTTAGGTAATTATGTGTCTGAAAACTCTTTATTTAAATCTTTTGTAAATATATTTTTTATTTTTCTTTTATGGAGGATTTTCTCAATTTTTAGTCTGGTTTTGTTCCCGTTTGGTGGCCATTAAGCTCGCCCCTTATAAACGAGATGGGACTTCAACATAACAAGCGCAAGGTGTGTCATAAGGGAGTATTATATGTATAATAGTTAGCCACACAGGGATTAAATAATTAGTTGGTGTTATTTTTTTTTGTTATTTTATTTAAAATGTTAGCGAAACATGACTATTTAATATTATAATAAACGCATGATTATTTACGATCGACGACCACAAAAAGACCAACAAACAAAACTTCTAACAAAAGTTAAACATCTAATATGAAATACATACAAAGAATGAAATGAAACAGTACAGTTAATTTACTAAGCTCAGAAAGTTAAGTAACAACTACATAGTTCCTTCGTTAACAACTGTTAATAGGCTTAGTAATTCAACTAACTCGGGCACAGAGGGGACAATTTAAACGGAAAAAAGCATGATGGAATTAATCCCCGGTGCTGGCTTAGCCTAGTTACCTCTCAATAGTCTAACTTTAATCTAGACTCCAGACCAACCTGGATCAACTTTTATTTTTCATTTTCTCTTAAATTGACCCTTATTTAAAGTAACGGCTGGAACGTTTCTATCTGGAAATGGTGGATTTTATTTTGTGGTTGTTCTGAGTTATGATTATCTTCCAGAATTTTCAGTGTCAGGATGATAATTATTTGTGGCTGTTATTTTACACGAAACGTTAACTTTGTTTCTAATAAATAAATAAATAAATATTCCACAACTTTTTTTGACACAACGCCATCTAGTCCTAAGCTAAGAGCTTGTGTTATGGGTACTAAACAGCTGATAAACATACATATATATTTCATAGACATACATAATAAAGATAAATTACACCCAGACACAGAATAAATGATCGTTCAAATCACACAAACATTTGTCCCAGGTGGGAATCGAACCCACGACTTCCAGCATAGCAGTCAGGGTCACTAACTAGGTACTAGACCATCAGGCCAGTCAATAACTAGCTAAAGTTTTCTAATTTTCTATCATTCTTTAATATTTAGATAGATTGTAATTAAATTATTTTTGTACCGACTAGTATGTGATCTTTCATTATAACATTTAGAATTTTAAATTCGAAATAGTTTTACAATAGAGCATTACATTCATTTTTCAAAATCTAGTGCATTTCTTAACCCGTCGTTAGGTATAAGTATATTTTTTTTAAATCGCTGTTTTGAAATCGTAATGGGTCTTTCTTTTCTTTAAATAAGAGTTCCGTCATGGCACCGATGTCAATTCAGCATAGGCAGCACGCAATAATAAAAACGTCTATGGATAAGGCATTACAATGGAACACAGGGTGCTTTATCGATATCATCCGGAAATGTTCCCGGACTAAAGGTAGCACTTTCACGTTGGATTGCAATACTAACATTTACTTTGACCAAAGAATTTAAGACATGATGTTTCAAATTATTAAATAAAATTACCTACTTAAATCCTAATTTAATTTCACCACCCAAAAATCACTCAAAACTTCTTACAATAATTATGTAAGTCTGCAATAGAATCCAATTATTCCAGAGACGCTCTCTGCAGAATGTTTTAAATTACTTTTTTCATGAGACAATAAAAAAATTGAAGTTCAGAACAACCCCGGGGTTTTAGACGTCGTTATCTCATACTATCCTTGTAAACGACGAAGGATAATTTAAAAACTAATTACTTTCTTTGAAGGGAGAATGTAAATAAAGTTTTGTAAAGTTAGTTTTCATAAAGACGTTAAGCGGAGTTGAGTCTTGGGCAGGAAATTGAGCAATTTTGGTATTATGTAGCGTGCGCGCGTTGATTACAACCAAATGTTCAAGAAAACAGATATATTTTAAGATAGTTAAATGTTTATGGGGCGTAAATTGTAATGAAAATAGTTGTGTTTAAATCGAAAGTAAAATAAATTCAATGTTTATGTACACACGCCAGCACGTCAAGTTACCCCAATGTGTCAAATTTTCCCAATTGAATATGAACCTTATTCTGTTTGTCATAAAGTTGAAAAACGATCAAAGAAATTTGACACATTGCGGTAACTTGATGTGCTGGCGTCTGTACAATCAAAGAGATTTGAAATACTATAGAGCGGACATGCGAGGAAATGTCATAGAAAAACTTTGATCCCATGTGTCAGTAATGCCATCTACAATAATATATGAATATTGGAGCGGCTGCGGACCGTACTAAAAAAAATCTCCTAAACTTGTATCCAGCAGGACACACTTTTTCGGACGTAAATTTTGTTCGTGATGGTCTATAGGTATTGAATGTCTTTGTGTACAATACATCATTTTCTTTGTTTTTTTTTAATGTCGTTGTAATTAAAGTATGCAGCTACAATACGTACTCCATAGGTATTTTAAAGTGGTTACTGAGGGGGACATTGCAGCACACTGGCTGTTCAGATTAAAGGTGCTAACTGGATTCGCACGAGATTTTAGAATAATTTGAAATTGAAATATAGAACGTGTTGCTTCTTTGGAGTACCTATATCATATTTGTTTTGAACGCTAAATATGTATAAATCAGCGTAGATGAATTCTTAATTTATAGCTATTAGTTATTGAGACGGTTATGCGGCCTTGTCAGAAGTAGGTACTTATACAAGACCTAAGTCACACACCATTATTGTGAATAATATTTTGGAAAACATGTTCTTATATCATTTTTGTATTAAAACTGTATGGATTTTGATGGTGATTAAAGTAATGAAAAAGCGTATTTCTCTTAAATCAGTAAAATCTGTTTCATAAAATGCAATAGTTACATAGAGAATAGGCGCAATTAAACAAATAAACGCTTCGTCAGAAATTAAAAGCATTCTGGGTCATTCGTAGAACCCTTATCACCAAAGTTCGTGAAACCCAAATCAAACGGTTTTTGTGAAACAACCCTAATTCTAAGTTTAAATTAATACAATCAACAATCTAACACCATTGGTCAATATTGAAGTTGATATTTTATTTGTTTTCACTAACTTTGTGTTGATGGGAATTTAGGGGTGAATTTACGAAAGTTTTTGTTCAAGGTCAAGGGAATTGATTGTTCTTCATTCCTTTACATACTTTGTGTTGTTATTGTTAAACAATATTCGCTGGACTTAGGTAAATGTTTGTCTTTTTTGTCGAGGGTTTTGGACCCTTCATGAATTTCCTTCGAATGGGGAGAATTAAGGGGATTGACATTGATGTTGTGAGAAAATTCTAGAGGTTAACCCTATTTATTCTACTTCGTGTTTTTTCTCTGACTGAGCTCAAATTCTTATCGGCTAATACCTTACAATTCCTACAAATAACTAAGCCGGTTATATACTTGAATATTTGCGTGTAACCCAGACTTATATCAGTCCACCTATCCTAGCGGGTTTCATCGCCAAAGGCGAACGATTTCCACCATGCACTGCGCTCTTAGCCTTGAGTAAAGGCACGCACGAAACACTGCGCACCGTCTCAGAGGAAACTGTCCTCTTAATAATCACCGTCTCAAACTCCATTTAAAGTATAATTTTTCCAAATCGACAATCCAATTCATAAACTGGGACAAATGAACGCCACAAAAATAGCCGTCATAATAAACAAAATAGCCAAGTAGGGAAATTTATTAGCATACTCCCATTACGACATAAATGAGGGGACAGATAGCGGAGGAACGGCGTTGAACAAAATTTCAATTATATCAGTGGAGGAGTGTAAACGGGCCGCGCTTCCTCCGCCCCCTGGCGCCTTCAGCCAGAAGTTTCTGTTTACATTTTGTTAACGGAATGAGAATTTAAAGCGAAATTTCTTAGCAACAAACGTGCGTTAAAAGTCAACGTAGGAGTGGAAATAGTTGTAGCGTGAAATCGTCGCCGGGCGGAGGTCGTGCTCCAAGACGCGTGTGCAGTTTGAATTCGCGAGCGAATTTTAATGTGGCTGTAATTTAATTTGGCTGTTTTCACTTTTTTTTTGGGTTGTTCCATTGGAATAAAATTCTTAGTAGTAGTCCGGAGTCTGGATCCCTTATAACACATGTTACTTAAACATTACTGGCTGGTTAAACATTATTTGAGTGCACTTTCTATAATTGTACACCACTGCCTAACGCTTCGGTTGAATACAGCAATACTTTGCCCGTCTTGAGAATCAAACTTTCTCTACCCTACTGATGGCAAAAAAAGCAGTGTGACTACATAAAATAATAATCATCATCAATAGGTACATAAACACGTCATATAAGTTGTTTATTTAAATTCATATGGACTACATCTAAAAAAGTATATTTTCAGTCCGTTTCTAAATAATGTTTCGTGATAACAAAAAGTTAAACTTACATACAGATCCTGAACAACTACCTGTGCTTAGGCTATTTGAACATAATAAATATGTAGGTACTGTGCGGGACTTGAACACTCAGCGCAGCAGACAATCGCTCAGCCACAGCGCAAATCGTGTGGTTTAATAAAAGAAACATTGGTCGGTCGACAAATTGAGAACCTACATCTTATTTAAATGAAATAAACTGCTTTTGACACCAAAGACATAGTATCAAAAATTCATCATCTGCTTCCAGTTTAAACGGATGCAACAGAATACCAGTGTTTTACATGGAGCGAGTGCCTGTCGGACCACAACCACAACCCAGTCACTGGGTAACACGATACCCCTTGGCTAAACTGAGTTGTAAGTGTTGGTAAGGGATTGGGCTTCTGGCTATCTGTAACGACTGTCATAAATCTACAAATGACAGCCGGGACCAACGGTTTTACAAAAATATTAAAACAGCTATGTCACGTTTTTTGGGGGGAGGGGAGGGGGAAGGAGGAGGTGAGAGGGGAGGGGATAGGGGGACGGGTAGAGGCAGGGGTCTGGAGGGGTTAGGGAAGGGTGAGGGAAGGGGAGGGAGGGGTGATGGGAGGGGCGTGGGAGGTGTGGGGGAATGGGAGGGAGGGGAAGAGGGGGAGGAGAGGAATGGGGAAGGGGAGAGGGGGAGGACAGGAATGGGGAGGGGGAGAGGAGAGGAGTTGATAAAAAATGCTATGCAATAGCTTTTTATTGTTAAAAAACCAGTTATCTTAGCAGTAATTTAAAGCACTCATGTCGCCTGTGATACAAGGTTTAACCTATAGTCTAAGATCCCGTTAAGAACGACCTTCACCGAGCTGTCAATGAATGAAACCTATTTTATATTAAATTTAATATGTCAATAAATATATTGCATATTATGGATTGCCTAAAAAAATTCCTCCCAGGACAAAAAAAAAATATTGATCACCGGTTTGGTTAATGGACAAATTCCATAGGTACCAATTTTCGATTGGTATGGAATTTGTCTGAAATCTTAATTTTCATATTTAACTTTCATTCATTAACCAGATCGGTGCAAGTGACTAGTATCCATTTACGAGTTGAGACGGGAAAAAAAATAGACAACCTAACGTTTGCATATTCTATGGACTTCATACTTTCGATTGGTATGGAATTTGTCTATTAACCAAACCGATGAAATAATAAAAAAAATATACATCCTAGACTGAAATTTTTTAGACAACCCATATGTAATATATTTATTATGTAATATATTTATTGACATATTAAATTACATATAAAATTGGTTTCATCCATTAACCAGCTCGGTGAAGGTCGTTCTTAACGGGATTCAGATTCTATACTACTAGTACAGGCATCATAATTTTGTAATACCCTTATTATTTTTAAGACTAAATACTATATTTTACCAATTTAATTTTTCGGATAAGGATTATTACCTATTTATTATTTGATCTACCCTTTAGGCTGGTATTAATAAACCACAAGCTCCTCCAGTGCTTCTAAAACTATTACATACTAAATCGGCCTTCAACAAATGATGTCTAGTTTTCGTTCCACCGCTGAGATTCATAGACGTCGTTAAAACTTTTAGGACGGATAACACGGTTACTCTTTTTTTTTGACAAGAAAAACTTAATCGAAAAGTTATCATGTCTGTTTGTTTGTATACGACCTGTTTCTCAGAAATTCTGTCTTGACTTTTTTTTTGGAACTTTTATTTAACTTTCTATCTATATGGGAGAATTGCTTTTACTTGTACTTTTTATTAAATAACTACATTGGAGGTAAACTTTTCTTCGTATATCAAAGGTACATACGACAAATCATACTATCACGCCTGTATTTCCTGAAGTGTTGGGCAGAGGTGCCCCAATAGCATTCTGCGCTACTTCTAAGAAATCCCAGAAAAATCCCAATAATACCAAGCCGACCCCCGAATTGAGCCCTAGACTTTATATGCAGCAATACCTATACTTAGGGCTTGCTTGATATTTAAAATAATAAGTTTTTGAAACAATATACTTAATTAATATTCTCGCTTTACCAGAACATTTAGTTTAATTTTTTGTTTTGGCCTGTGTCTTATTTTGTTTAGTATTTTGAGATACACAAGATAAAGGTGTACTTTTACTTGTGTATAATGTGTATGCATTAAAAGCAAAACCTAAATATTGTACATTAAAATATAATTGACTCCATGAAAAGACTGTAGAATCTCAGACGTGAGTGGTGGTGACCCAGCGTCTCCTATCATTTCTTATTTAGTTCGCGTGCGTCTAACAATATCTATGATAATGTTAAACGTAGATGCTTATTATAATGTTACCTAAATAAAAATATTGCCTCATCTACCTACTGAGTACTCCTAAACAAACCTTTTCTTAACAAGCTCATAAAGCAAACATCAATATTTATGGCCATAAGTTAAGATTCGATTAATACGAAAACATATCACGAATCAACAAAACATTCGCTAAAAATCACGAGTTTCCCAACTAAAAGTCTCCAAAGAAAATCTTTCATACATTATTCAAGCAGTTAAAGGATTTATTTGGAATGGGAAAAGTTACGGGGTCCAGATACTACCAATTACTTAAACTAATTAATTGGTTGTTTTCCTGGATCGTAACATCAGCATACTTTTTGCTTAATGAAGCGAGCAATAAAGTACTGCAAAAGTGCCTAGGGTTGGCACGCATATCGTATATTAGAATACATATTTATGACTAATCAACGTTGCATGAATCAACTCGTAAGATCTGTACGATAATTCCTAATTTATGTTAAGCTTCTGATATAAAATAATATTACAATCGCACGTTTACAATTTTAAGCAGTAACTTATTTAGAGTACAACTTTATTAACTACAAGGAGACTTTAGTTACAACAGCCAATCTCCGAAACGTTTGTTATGCCTAAATAACTCTTTCAGGTTATATCGCCACATACTTGTGTTTCTAACTATGTTCACGGACAGTCAACTTTAAAAATAACAGATAGAAACCTAACTGTAAAGATACTAGATTGCGAAACTTACAAATTGTCTACCGAGTAATGAATGTTGAAACAAGAGTAATTAATTAACAATATTTAATATTACCTAAATACCTATTCATTGCTTTGCTAAAACTGGCATCTGTAGGCACCATCTAAAGTAATGCTTCAAATATCCAAAAGAATACTAACTACTGTAAACGCCTATCTCAGCTTTTACACGATAAGTTGATTTTGTAGATAATTTATAATAAGTATATTTAGGTGATGTTAGAAGAAAATAAAATACGTCCAGATCCAAGGTGAAAAAAAAGAATGTATTAACTGTTTTAGATTTTAAAATTACAAAATTCGAGGATGAAGGGGTAGGAACAATATTGTTTTTCACTCACACACGATCGCGATTGGTTCGTGGGGTCAACGGTCGCCAGAGACAAGCAGACTCGTTGTTTTGGACTCTGGTATTTTGGGCAATGCCCAAACAACTACTACTATTAAATTCACTTATTCTTTTTTTTATCATTTTTCATTTTTACATTAAATTCATAAATTGGACATAAATCCAAATAAAAGTCTATAAAAACAAACTAGTAAGAAATTGTAGGCAGCCCTACCCAGAAGAGAATTGCAATCTCAAGATGAGTCCGGCTCTTACGAGTTTCCATACAGTCGCCGCCATTTTAAAAACGAAAAATTCGGACAACTTGTTCCATTTTCCAATAGCAGACTTCTTCGCTGTAATTAATGTGCCTAACTATGTATTACCGCTTTCTTCGGATGCCAAATGGGCTTATTTGTTAAAATTGAGTTTGAAAAGGAACTTTCATAACACAATTTGAACTTTTTATTCGACTTTATGATCTAATGAATCGGAATGAATTTATGTTTTATTTTAAAAATGGCTTACGATTTTGGTCTCAATTTCTATTGACCTTTAATATACCTAGTATAAAATTACGTAACATTTATCCTATCTTGGAATCAATATTTTACCGAAATGTTTGATATTGTGCAACTTTATAACTATTTCGAAACATATAATTCTATTGATATTTTGGGGTGTTAACGGCAACATACACTTTCAATACGAGCCTACTTGAACTCTTTAGAATTAAGTTGCAAACTCAATAATTAGTTCGTACTATAAATATCCTGTTACTCGCGTCAATTGTTTAATCAGGATTAATAGGACCAAGCTACTGTCGGAACACGATTAAAACATCAGCAACGAAGAATGGATTGCTATTTCTTTGCGTTCTTAGCGTTTAGTATCTTTTAAGTTAATTACAAGTAAAAAACACGCATCTTGTAAAACGATCATTTTTTTTATTCCAGTAGCTGTCCACAATCGTGTGATACATAAATATAACTTTTACCTTTTGACAACATGTAGCGCAGAACAAAGGGGCTAGTGGTAACAGGGGGTAGTTTGATAACAGTCACACAGGGTGACGAGTTCGGTCCATGGCTGACTTTCCATAATACATCGTGTACTGGTTATGTATGGAGAAAAAACCGTCGTAACGTGATTATCGTGGTGTGTAATTAAAAAGCGGTTTATATACAATGCATAATATTTTCCAGCAGTCCTCACATACCTGGCCTGTTGGTCTAGTAGTTAGAGACCCTGCTATGCCGGAGGTCATGGGTTCGATCCAGAACAAATGTTTGTGTGATGAGCACGATCATTTGTTCTTTGTCTGGATGTAATTTATATGTAATATGTATACATTTAGAAATATTTAAGTATGTTTATCAGCTATTTAGTATCCATAACACAAGCTCTTAGCTTAGCTTGGAACTAAATGGCGATGTGTAAACAGTTGTGGAATATTTATTTGTTTACTTATAATTTCACGTATCTACCCTACATTATTATTTTAGAGTTATGCGCGCCATACCGTATTACCACTAAAGGCAAAAAAACATTTTGCAAAAAATAAAACCGACTTCAAAAAAAACACTAAACGGTGTAAAATAACTCTAAATTCGGAAGTCTGTGGCTTTGGTGGGTTTGTCTTACTCCACCGACCGATGGGCTACCGACTTCCGAATTTAGAGTTATTTTACACCGTTTAGTGTTTTTTTTTAAATCGGTTTTATTTTTTGCAAAAAAGTTTTTTATTTGTCCATTTTTAGTTGTTACCATAAAAGTATTTGCCATGAATTTATGTTATATTGTTAATTGTTAACAAAACATGTCATAATAATAGGGTTTCCACTAATCCCTAATAAATTAAAATTAACATACCTAACTGACGAAATCTAGGTATAATGTACCCACCTGCGTACCCCTCAGAGCATACGGCGTGATGATACGTCATGATGTTGTATAAACAATAAACATCCAAGCGATTCCAGTAATCACGACAGATTTGCTGTCTATTTTTGAAGAGTTCCGTTGTATATCTCCGAAGATCACCACCAGATCTTCACCAAATTAAAATGGGACCACTTCAGGAGCATACTCTTTCAAATAAAAAAGAATTTTGAGAATCGGTCCACAAATGGAGGAGAAATCAGGTAACATACATAACAAAAAAAAAAAATACATACACACGAACATAGAACCTCCTCCTTTTTTGAAAGTCGGTTAAAAATGAGGAAAAACACAAGCAGAAGCATAAGCACATCAATTTATGATAGTTCTATACGTATCTCAGAACGCTCGTTACGCTGGTCATGGCAATTATTTGTGTCTTTAATAGTCATTTCAGATAGTCCGAAATTCAAATAGTCTAATGGGAAAAATAGTCTTAAAGTGTATAGTGTTACCTATTCACTGAACTGTGGAGATCAGAAAGGCAGTTGATCCATTTAAGTTACTGGTATTCAACTGCATCTAACTAGACTTCAAGCCATCCCCAAGAGTTAGGAAAAAGCTAGGTGGTACATTCCGAAGCATAGATCGAGATCTTGAAATAATAACCTCGTAAGTTAACCCATCAACTGAACAACACCTTAAGGTAACTCAAACAAATTCTGCACCAATTAGACACATAGACACGTTACAACGTAATTTACCCCACAGCTGTAAAATAAATTTGTTAGAACCGTTTCGCCCAAGGATGAATTCAGACTGGCATGAAATTAACAAAGCAACACGGGAATGGTCGACGGCGTTTAACGGCTGATGACAGGCCGCGGGCGACGCCTCAAAACAAAGGACTGCTGTAAACTGGACCACAAGGGAACATGTGCGTGGTTTAAGTAAAGAGAAATGGGACTTTCATTTGACAGAACAGTTGTGTTGTGGACGGCTTTGTCTCTTTGGTGGCGACACTAGAACTTCCGTAGCTGTTTACAGTACAGAACAAATTCTTGGCATAAGAGTAAAATCAATACGTACGAGTTTGAAATTACTACTAAACTACTCTGCATCATTTAGTTTTTAAGTAAGAAATTAAGCAAGCACTATTAATATCAACCAATATAAATAATAATAAGTTTAGAATAAATATAATATATTAGTAAACGTAGATTAATTCATAATATATTCAAAGCGAGTATTTTCAATTTTAAAATCTTCCGTTTGCGTCTAGTATTCGTGCTACAAGTAGGTACAATACAAGGAGATCTTCATAATAACATACTAATTGGTCAACCATTCTGCATATGTCTATAGTAAAGAAATTGTGCATAAAATAAGTAATCTTTTTTACAACTATTCAAATTCAACATTTACACATTTAAAGCCAATTTACATGCTGAACTATAAAATAGATACCTACTTGGAAAATTATTGTAGGTACTCTTAATTTTAAAATGTTTTCAAAGGGATCCCTTTTAAGGATTTTGAACTTCCCTTTAAAATATTAGCAGTGATTCTTTTAGAACTTTTAACCGTCATAATCTGCCTATCCTTTTTTTAACTATTTTCTGTTGGGGAGTTCTTCCCTAAACCAGCTGCATACTAGTATTTTACAGGGAACGACTGCCTATCAGACCGACCACCACAACTTAGTTACTGGGTGATACTTCTCGGTTGGACTCAGTGACTGAGAAGTCTTTGAAAAACTTAGCGCATTTTTAGTCGTTCACTAGCATATTGTGCAAATCATACATACCTACATACATACACATATAAACTCAAGCTTTTTTCCAATGGGGGTAGGAAGAAACTACAGAATGCCATCTGCTACGATTCTTACAATACTTCTTTTGTTTTGTTTACATACATACACACGCCGATTGCAAGTACTACGCACCTGACCTTTTTGAAGAACCTCACCAATAAGCCCTATGCATTGTCCTTCTATGGCGTCCCAACCGTTTCCACTTACATCTATCTTATTCTTACATCTTTCTCATCTACCTTTCGTTACTAGCCTTTCATTCATCCTTTCAACGTGACCAAACCATCTAAGCACACTAACTCATATTCATATATGTTAAATCATTTATCAACACAAATCTACAAAAACATTAAACCAATCCGCTGTCAGCTCATTACTTGTCAATATGTCTAAGACCACAACGATGCGAGGCTACACCTGCTGGCATTTCAGAACGATCTCCAAGTTTTAAGGGTGCAAACTGTTTAGCTGTGAATGTTTGTATTAACATAATATTACATTCCCATATGTGTACTTAACTGAGTATTATCTACGTATGTACGTCAGTCATAGGGTATTTTTTTTATGCAAGAAAAATAAATGTGACAGCTATACACAACAATGTCACTTCACACCATAATCCTCGTAAAGTTAGGCTGAGGTGTCCCTGTGGTACCTACAGTAACATTTCAAGAACATATTTTAATAAGGGTTTTTTATTTAAGAACCACATTTAATTGATACACCACAGCTTGCTTTAGCGTCGTTTGGCACGGTCTAGCATGCTGCGGCATTTCGAAATGTAGACGCTTAGCATGATAAAATAGAATCCTCTGCCGTACCTTACTGCCAATATGCGCCGGGTCTTAACGGATATCGAAAGATACAGTAAAGAATTGCAAGTCGTGGTTTCCTAAACAAAAGAGGAAACAAAACAAAAGTTCACTCAGTAGTTTACCCACGAAAATATTCTAAAGGAACATACTCAATTTCACGTTCATAGGAAAGTGAAGATGATTGCAAAAGACGCAATTGCAGCGAATAGGATCATTGAGGGAAAAGTAGTTTCAACCTACTGTCATGGGCAAAAGGCGTCACATAAAGGTGTATGTAAATTAAACTGTTCTATTCAAATACCAGGCGGCACGTTTACCCTGAAACATCCACATAACAGCATGAAAACGCATTCAAATGTGAAATTCAAATATTCAGTGTGAATTTTCGCTCCCACCTCGAAAGTCGTTAAAAACAAAAACATTAACGAAGCGAGATAACGATATCAACTCTGCCTAAACGCATAAACATTTAGCGGTTGTAGTATCAACTAAATAGCTTCCTATGCGAATGAATACCCCACAATGATCCGGTCATAAACGGATTTTACAGTTTAGGATGCTCGCATACGCGATACTTTTAGCTACGATTTGGTAAAAGCGTTTGACGGCTGTGGCGTCGTTCTGAACGCAGTACCTACAGAAATTCTAGACAATTAAAATATAGCACTAATGATAAGAATGAGATTCAGGGTTTGATTCTCGGCCCGGGCATAAATTATTATTTTTCCAATCTGGAATTTCATAGTATTAGAATCAGAACTCATTTAATCCTCTAGTTTTAATATGACATCTCCTTACAATCTCATTTTACAAGCGTGTTTCGTTTTGTCCGCAGCATGAGAGCTTTTGAAACCTATCCTAGTTGTTTCATCATATTGCTTATTTTTATTTATCTAGGTGAAGATATTTCATAGTAGCCACCCGGAGCCTGGATACGTGGACAATTTGATGACAATAGACTCAGCCCCAATTACATGGGACTTAATCATAAATGGCAAAATATGGGTGTAAGTACTACCTATAGTTGTATCTCTGTCTAACCCTTTAGTATTGAGATGTGATGTTGCAATATCTGAAATAGAGAAGATCACCATCATCTTTTAACTATTTCCCATTTGCCAACTATGTTGGAGTAGGCTTCAAATATAACCAGATGTTCATGTAACTAAATATCTGTGTTTTTAAATCAAGTGCCTGGCAATCGGACCTCTACTCTAGTCACTGCAACACAATACCCCTTGGTTAAACTGGTTGTGACTATTAACTAGTAACAACTATGTACATTGTTGTTATCTAATTTGTATTTTAATGACATAGCAAACTAGTATGGCGAAGTAGATGACATTGGAAATCATTTTCCAACAAGCAAATCCAGCAATTGAGAAAACATGTCTAAGATCAATCGCAAGAATGAACCAAATCGCATTTCAGTCGCAAAATCGGGTCGATCGTTTGCACCGGGCAGTCAGAAACCATGCCAAAAAGTTACTACACCACATACAATACATAATATCTACAGAACAAAGTATAAACATTACGGAGGACATCATGACTGGCAGGTATAAACATTTTATGGTTTATCGACGAAGCATTTATGGGGAATTTATCTATGACTTATGAGACTTTTTGAATACATCAAAATGCTTATTTTATCATTGCATGGGATCGTAAATTATGGAAGTAATATTACTATGAAAGGCGAACATAATATTTTCATGGAGGTTCGCAAAAATTGATGTACGTAGATGCTATCTGGTTGATTGAAAAGATGATTATAAGCCGAATCGATTTTCTAATAGATTTTCCTCTAACATACAAAATAATATTGCAAGCAGATAAAGGTTGCTTACAATGCTGGTTCTAAATCTTGGCAACGAGAAAAGCAACAGGTATTTAAGACAAAATTCAGTCAGACCATTTTCAGAGCAGTTTGTAAATTAACTTATGCAAAATATTGTAGTAATTTCTGTTCAAAATAAAGCAAGCAGAAACTGAGTTAACTCAGTCCCACCGTCAGTTTGTGTATTTCAATATTGCAGCGGCATTGCCCACCCTGAACTATAAAGCAGATAGAGCTAATTAATTACAAAGTCAGCATCATAATGCCGATTAAATTACACGGTTCAGACAACACATCGTTTCGGGTGCGTCATAAATACATCAGCTGTACTCTACGCCACACATATTCGTCCGTAACTGTGCTTAGTTGCCTGCTCATGGGGCAAAACTTTATGCGTCTAGTGTACAGATTAAGTATTATGCACAGACGCCAAGTTACTCCAATGTGTCAAATTTTCCCAATTGAATATGAACATTATTCTGTTTGACATAAAGTTGAAAAACGATCAAAGAAATTTGACACATTGGGGTAATTTGATGTGCTGGCGTCGGTTCATTAGTGAAAGATTAAGTATTATGTACATCTAATAAATCCACTTTAAGTGGGTTCCTGATTTAATGGGGAATTGTTGAGTATTACCTGAAACCAATCAATGGTTTAAATAGATTTTATTTGCCATACCAATGTAATCCAACAAAAGATGGAAGATGGAAGATGGGAGGTTTTTATCCAGGAGTGGGACAAAAGAGGCTAATGAAAAAAAAAGTATTATCCATCAACTGGCGAGGAAACAATTAAAGGTAAACCTATCAAATAGGATAACTTCTGCATCGGCGGACAAAACATATGTGTAACCCAGGAACAACGAAATTAGCCTCGGAGTAGGTACCTTTATGGCCTTTCAAAGACTTTCAAAATGAAGAAGAGTGAACCTAATACCTTACACGACTTGCGTAAGTAGCTTATGCTATGTAACTGCCCCTTGGTCTCGTAGTCTCAAGCCTGAACGCGGATTCTTGATATCGATTCCGAGGTTGGCCAAAGTAGTATTGGGATTTTGCTTTAAATATTTTCAGTAGCCCTGAAACCTGCTCAATGCAGGTTTTAATAGACGGCACCAAACAAGTAGCCAAGTTCTGTACCGACTTTATATTGATTGCTATCGGTACACCAAGAAAAAGAAAGTAAGTCCAGAATTTACAAGTCAGTGATGTGATGCTCCTGTGTTTCAGAAAGCACTTAAAGCCATTTGATTGGTCCTGCGCCTTATGTCTCATCAGTCGTGTCGGATTGCTAACCCATCGAACTATGGAAGTGAAGGGGCAGAAAATACAGCTGTATTTCTACTTGACTAATCTCCGTTATGATTGTCCATCGTAAACAAAATTCGGTCCAGAGGATATTATTATTTGCGCATTATTTGTTTATTACGTATCTATAAAGATAAGCCAACCAAACACAATGTAAATGATAAATAAATAAGCAAATTGCAACAAAAGTGAACGTTTCAGCGGATGTGGTCGCGAGCCAATCAGTCATCGTGGACCACAATTGCAAAAATGAAATTAAGCAAATGAGAGTAAAACGTAACAAACATACCGATTCCACATTAAGTAGACCACGTTCATCGAACTTTTACGCTGCGATAACGCAATGCTAATGCCGAATCGAAGTGTTATTAGTTTACAATACATGACTGTAAGTCTACGCAATGTTAAAATAGCGTCTGCACGGCTTCATCATCCAGACGTCGTACTATGAGACTAATCCAATTCCCAAATTATTTGGATATCATTAAGCTATTCTGATTGATTTCACAACCCACTTATTAACCGACTTCCACTCCTTGATACTTCAGGACCAGGAAACCAGAAACAACAGAGACGACCACCAGAAGAGCGTCAAATGAAGCCTTACCAGTCCCGGAGAAATGATTCAACTGTCTTCGGTCCCGCAGCAACAAAAACAGCAAAGGAGAGAAATTTCTAGTCCCCTTCCAGGATTGAACTGGATTACGGCAGACAGATTTGTGTCTAGATAAATAAGTGAGTACGTTGCTCATATAGGTACAGTACCTATTACCGCTCAAAACCAAGTTCCCACAACGAGTATGTATTTTTTTAGCATCGTCTTTACAAAACATGTAGATATAAGATCAGCGAGCTCAACCTACTAAACATCCCCTATGAAAGGCTAGGGGACACTTTATGACCTAAAGTGCTTTCGGTTTTATAGACATGGCCAACGGAATTTGGGATCATAAACTTAGTACATAAATATACATATAAAAGGGTATTTATGATATAATGAGACTTTAGGTTAACGTTATTGCGCAGAGTTCAGCATAATAAGCTAAAATATTGTAAAGATTTGGGTGAAACAGAAGCATTGAGTTCACCTTCAGTAAAAGTAAAAAGTTAAGAACATACATTTCACATTGTAAGTAGATAAAGATCATTCTTCCTTACTTAAACCATTTTTATGTTACTATGTCTGTTTTACTCGATTTTTTTGCAATAACTCAATATCAACTACATCCAAAATAACCATCCGCCTCGCACCTGAGCTTCTCATACTTTTTCCAATACCAAAACTGCTTGCACAATAATAATAGCAAATAGCCCACGTACAAGGCAATATTAGTAATAAATTCGACACCTCATCTCGTTCTAAATGTATCTCGATTACCCATAATGGCACAATAGGGCCATATTGAATGGAACTCGAGTTGGCACCTGCTTTGCCGCTAACACCGCCTTGCTTGCGTACCTCCGCTAACAATGGGTTTGTTTAAGGGAATTTAGGCCTTTTATAACAAGATTTGTGTAATGTTATACACAGATTTCTATTATATCTTTAGGAAGGGATTGGTGATTTTAAAAAGGCTGATTAATAAAATATTTCGCCTATTTGATTATGGATTTGACTAAGCATTGCATCCCAATTTTCCACTGTTCAAAGTCAGTATTTTAACTTAGATTTTCTACTCGAAGTAAATGTTACAGCGTCGCTAATGATCCACGAAGTTTTACTATACAAGCATAACTTTTATATAAAAGATATCTGAGGTACTTATAAAGAACCTCAAAGAAGGAATTCTGATAACAATTTTAGTCGCGTCTGTACGCTTGTGCTGTGGTTCCCATTCTACGGTCTACGTAGAAATGTTTGTGCTTTTATGCTGTCACTGACTTATTTGCTTTTAATGCTTACATAAATATATTTTAGTTGCAACTATTCCATACTACCTCCCAAGTATTTCGCTAGTATTTCACAATATAGAAACACTACAGAACATTTTGTAAACACAAAACTTGTAGAATGACACATAGTCCTTTTAAAATAACCATTTATCATGATTCAATTTAAAGTTATTTCTGTTCGTTACTAAGCTAGAGAGCACAGTCGTTATTCACAAAGTAATCTTTAAATTAATAAAACAAATCGATCCGACTCCCGTTCAACTGGTTACGTTTGTTAAGACATGTCAAAACGTAATCTAGCCGCGGACACTTGCAAATGAGTGTGCATCACTCCTTACCCACTTACAACAATAATTTTGCCATCGAAAAACTAAATGTTGGTCTTTGCAAACCAAAATAAAAGGTGGACTCTCGTCGAAAGAAGAATTCACGAGCAGTAAATGAAAGTTGTTGAGTATTGCGAAACGCGTTTTTTACCGACTGAAGTAGGGACAGCATAAAAGGATGTTAATTGGTGTTCCTTACTTTCTGAAGATAATTGAGTCGTAACTAGGATGCTAGACAATGCGAATAGCTGGCAACATAGTCGCACATTGCGCACCTAACATTTGCATACAGAGCCCTTTTAACTCACAAACGGCGGGTAGATTCCTTGGTAATTACGTGTTCTACAGACCTATTAAAATTGCTACAACTTAAACACATGTTCGCAAGTCGATTGTGAATGTTATTAGTAATGTTCGTGGCGTAATAGTAGCCATTAAAACTTTGATTTGATTAGCCTACTTTGATTTATCTATTTGTGATCAGGCGCGAATGTCTGTTACCTTTGCTAGACAATCGAGAATGTTAATTGTGCCTTTATCGTTTAGTTCCAATAGTGTGAGGCATTTTGTATTCATGTTATGATTACTAAATACATTTGAAAGTTTTGCATAGTAGCAGAGCTGAATTTTAGTACATGGTAGGTACTAAAATTTAACTTGCGAATTGTGGGTGTACTAGGTATACTTGGGAGTGATATGAAGATTCGAATGACGATATATCGACGCACGCTATTTCGAAAAAAAATTAAAGTGGTACGCCAATTCGATGACACATTAAGTCAGAAACCGCTATTTCGACTAACGTTGTCTCGAACACGCAGATTCGAAAAACTGTTTGAATGGTACGCTAGTACAAAAGTCTTCGCATTGGACTCCGCTGCTGCGAATAGCATCTTGCAATATGTCTGGGAATCAATCTCGCGACGCGGGTTAGGTTTGGGAAACAAGAGCAATGAGAAGTATTATTTTAAGTTAATTTCCAGTAAATAGGAAAGTTGAACAGTTTTTCGAATCAGCGTGTTCGCGACAACGTCATTCGATATTGGGGTTTTCGACCTACTTAGTGTGTTTTCGAACTGGCGTACCACTCTTAATTTATTTCGAGAATAGCAAGCGTCGAAAAAACATCATTCGAACTTCCATATCACTCCCACTATACTTACACCTCTTTCGAATTCTTCAAGACATTCAGACGTGATTCTTACGATATGTAGTTTTGCGCAGTACTCAAAAGAACCTATAAAAGCATACATAGAATCCAATCTTCAATTTGGATTTATCTAAAGTAAATAATGTCCTAGCATGTTTACAGATAGGTGTAAAAAAAAAACAATTGGTGTGAATTGCGAATTCAAATAATGGTTATGTGCACGTCTAACATTGCAGATTGCAGGGTTTTAGTTTTTTGTAAACTTCGATAGTTTAGTTTGATTGCCAATAGATAAAAGGATGCATGGCTGTGCGGACATTTAACGATTAAACCGGCCTTTACAAACAGAGTTTTAGCCCGATTACTAAAACTATTCGGACGACTAAAACCGGGGATATGTGATCGCTTCTGTATTCAACGCTTCACATTTTTTGTTAAATCAGGGACTTTAGTAGAATAGATTAGATTTTAGATTGCCTACAGATTCATCCTGCAGTAGTTGGGTAACAAAAAATAAACAGTGACCAAATATTAGCTGTGGTCTATGATTATAACAACAATTTATTCATCTCCACAAATTACATTGACATTCCCTTCTTTTTAATCTTTTTTGAAGTTAATGACTAATCTGGTATTAGAGTTTATGCCGCCCATGTGCGTCTGTCTTAGCAATAATTGTACAATTGTTTTTTTACATAATAATCAACTTTAAAAATACTTCTTCAGTTTTGGTTTTGTTCGTCTTCTTCCTAAACTGAACTTAGTAGTGTCGTCGGTTGTAATTTTGTATTAAGTTTATATTTTTCACTTTTTAGTTGTATCTCGCACATAAATTCTAATGTCATCATCAAATACATGGTTGTAGTTAATTACAAAACTTTTATTGAAGATAACAGACTCAAAAACTACACAAGCAAAGTCAGTATTCATGAGACTATTTAAGTCACTAAAAACTTTTGACCTAATTACCAAGCAGAAGTTTAATAACAACTTCTGCTAGGTAATTAAAATAATAAACACTCTAATTAGCCACTGATCACTGACACATTCAGTGAAGCGCAAAAAAGATCTTGACGAATGCACACCGCCTTCTTATTTTTGAGTCAGCAAGTAAACATCAACAAACTCGCACATACTTCTAACCAACCGCTTTCGCAAATACCTCATTAAAACTACGCATAAGACTATAAGTATGTACCTTAAGTACGTCCCACAGGCATGCCCGTTGTTAGATGAACCACCGCCCTGGAGTTTGTTGGCCAGTTTAGTTGTAAACAAAAGAGACGCAAAATATACCACAAAGCGTTCTTGTGGTTGCTTTGTATCGCTTTCAATCTACGTTATGAAAGCTCGTTGTAACCGCTGCGCTTTCACAAAGCAATATTGCTGAAAGCTTAATATGTATTAACTGCGTCCAGGGTTTCATACGCTAATATCAATATTGTTTTATGTGTTTTTGGGAGTGTATCTGGACTGGTTTATCTTTAATGTGAATGATTGCTTGACTATTATGTAATGTACATATTGCCTGTCGGTGAAAATATTTTGATGCGGTTTTTTCCAATGTGACGATTGATGTGTTGGACACCATATCACTTTTAGCTTATTTAATATATAATGTTTCTTATAACGGTAACGCACTACATTATTTATTGCGTATGGCACTCGGGGGTTGCAGCTGAAAATCAGCGTCAGATAGATCCTGTGTTCTCTTCTGACATTATGCTGAGCTGAGGCCCTTTTGGCATTATAATCCCTGTGTTTATACTTTTAAGGTGTATCTTTGTTTTAATGCCACGCATTTTTCTTTCTTTCTTTATCGATCCCATGGTTTATTTTTCAATTTGGTTTAATACTACCTACTAAGAGGTTAGGTACCTAGGTTGAGGTAGTCCTGGATATAGTGCGGTGCACCGCACTATCAGTTTTTTAGTTAGCCAATATAGGTGCACCTTTATCGGCTAACAATGGGTGTATCCGAATATGTATTGTATGTAGACCATAAACACTAGAGAATCATGCCTAGTCTGGTGTAACTTGTACTTACCTTGGTCTTTTTATGGTAAAGTAAATAGATTGTAACTGAATCTTTGATTAAGTTTTTTTAAAAAATTACTAACAGCAGTGAGGATTTAAAATAATACAAGTCTAGTTAGTCAAATAGCACAATAAGAAACCAATTTGATAATTTTCGGACTTTTGAATAGGTATAAAGATATTTAAAACTTCAAAAAGCTGAGTTTGGAACATCCCGTTCCAAACTCAGCTTTTTTAAATTATTAAAAATCGCTGAAATATTTTTTTTGTTGTTTTGTTCCACGGGGCGTTCGGCAAAATTCCCATTCCAAGAAGTTTGAAAACAATTTCTCGTCTGTTAAAAATATTAGAAAATTGTTGGGCGCATTTAATAATATTTTACATCGCGCTGAGTTTAAAGTTTTAAGGCGCGTATTCTCGTTACCGAGTGGGGTGAAGCAAGGGGGCGAGGGGTAACATCAAAGTGAATTAGCGAATGTTGTCTAGGGGCGTCCGTTTGTAAGCCGCTTTGAAGTTGGGACTACCTGCAGGGAACCAGGGAACTCCGTTGAAATGTGCCAAAGCGTAAGGCATTTTATTTTGATACCACTCCGCGAACGCAAACGCGCGAGAAAAATGTAACACGCAAATTTTGCCATAAGCATGCTTATTACACGGCGTTTGATGTAAGCAAACATCAAACGGTAATTTGCGTTGTTTTAGATGAGCTTTTACAGATTTCAATTTAAAAACCATTTTATGCGCCTTGGTCGTGATGGCCCAGAGGTTAAGGTGCCTACCTCTCATGCACAAGGTTGTGGTTCAAGTCCGGGCATGTGCCAAAGTGACCTTTTCAATTCATATGTACTTTCTAAGTTTATCTTAGACATCAAAGGTAAATGTCGTGAGGAAACCTGGACTTACAGTTAATTTAAGTTTGAAATCGCCAATCCGCCTTGAGTAGACAAGAGTGGTGATCGAGCCTTCTCTGTATAAGAAGCGGCTTTTGCCCTGCAGTGGGACAGTAACAGGCTGGTAAATATTACATTTATGCGCCTTTATAGCTTTGGATTATTTTTTAGCTTGACTATTTATTGCACGATGGACACATTTAATTCGACTCTGTAGGTAGGTATGTACAAAAGCTGATATTCCATTTTGTCATCTTCTCCTTTTTCAATCTCCGTTTGCCGTCATGACAATAGTCTTATATTTTTGCACTAATAATATTTTTCCACAAAATCTACCCCTTTAATGTTTCTCAAATGTTTGTTTGGATTTTTACATGACATACCTGTATACTTGCCCGCCTGCCTTTATACCTGCCCCACATTTCATGAAATCAGACCTGAAGTAAAAACATCTCCTGATCTTGCAAAAAAAATTTTTTCACTCTGACCGCATCTTCCATTTCCGACGGACGGGCATCACGATTCCGTTCCTTTAAAATGTAATTTAATGAATACAACCGCATTTAAATAAATTGCGCAGCTGTAAACTCAAACGAATTTGAATCTAAATGCTCTCTTTTATTATGAATTCCCAGACTTCAGCAACTGCATGCATTGACCTACATCTTGAAAATAACAGGTATGTTATTTCACCGGTGTCGGATGAGACGATGGTTTACAAAGGCAGTGTAGATACGTCTTTCTTTTTAATACAGCGTTCAAAAGGGTTGCCAAGCTTTCCAAAAAAATGCTTTTGCCCATTTTTCTATGGTACCTTTTTTGTCGGGGCGACATTGAGCCGGAGCCGCGGAGTCGCGATAACGTCGTGGTAGAAACTCGCTTTAAATGCAAATCTCTTCACTACCAAATTCGGAACGATGTGATACCGTGATGGGTGGTAGATGAATCGAAGACAAATGAGATGCGACGACTGTATATTACTTCCAGTGAATGGATTAGATGCAATGGTAGTGAATGTATCATTTGAAAGAAAGATTTCCATTTACCTGCCAAGCCTGTTGGCTTCTATTTTAAGGAACAACCAGGCAATAATGAAAGGCTAAACTGGCTAATAAAATGACAGAATGCTTTATGCATTGCTCTGTTCTGCCTTCTATATGTTTGGCTCTTCCGAATATGTTTTATGTCTTCGTATTTTATTACTCTGATAGTCCTAGTAGTAGAAGCAATTCTAAGCCCGGAAAAAACACGCAGTATCTATAAAATACTAATAAGTAGTAAACATTCTATCGTGTGTAAAACGTTAGTAAACCTCGAGGGAAAAAGTTCCTACTAATAAAAAAGAGAGCAAATAAAAGGTTCAATCAGACTTCAATTTTCCGCTCATTTGTTAAAAGACGGAACAAATCGGATGTAGGTTATAGCATTGGAATACAGTTTGAGACTTCTAAAAAACACAATATTATATACATAATTTAGGGTAGGTGTAATATGTTACAGTTTGTTAGGATTTGAAAACAAATAAACCCGAGAAGTGCAATAAGGACTTGCCCCTTGAAGGTTCTGTCGCAAAGCTTTGCCCAACTGCCTGAATTTCCATTTACAGATTTAATGAAAAACTCTACTTTGCAGTTGCCTTTGACTTTATGGGACTTCAAGACTTCTGACTTAAAGGAAAACGCCCAAAAAATGCCTGAAATAGACAGAAACTACTAATAGTCCTTAATTCTATCAAGAATAAAATATTTATTACGAAATGTATCTCAAGTTTGTTTACCTAGGGTGAAAATATAACGATTATTAAAATATTTATTTTGATATCCGTCATAGTCATTCTTAATTTATAATGGCGGTCAGTGTTTATTTGACATGAGTAATCGACATTCAGCCAAACAGAAATCGTCAAATAATCCTTAGCGAACTATTTTGTGGAATTATTGCATAGTATCATTCATTTAATATTATTCGACCTATTAATACCGTAAATATAATTAAAATAGTATAAGCGTATGAATATATATCAAAATAAAAAAACTCGAATTATAAATCGTATCGTAGGCTGTATGCATCACATGTCCTTTGCCTTATTGACAATTTGACATGAATGCATTTTCATTTTTTCGATTCATGGTTTTGCGGATTTTTGCGTTTGCGGCTCGAGTAAATTCAGGATATTATATTATCACGACGACTGTGGCTATTTTTTAAGGATTTTGATTTTACTTCTGCACACGTTACCCATTTTGGAACACGACTTAGATTAGACCCGCCTAAACGTCAACTCGGCTTTTTGATGACGGATACGACTCTGCTGTTGTTTTGGACTTGTGCACCGTGTACATTTAAGAATGGATAGAAACGTACACTGTATTCATTGCTATCTCGATATTGCAACGATGAGATGTAATCTCATATCAGTGCAAAATGATGAAGTACGTAGTATCCTTAACCTTGACTTAACCTATATTTTAGAAAAATGTTTGGAACTGGCTTCTACCAAGTTTTTTGATAATTATTGAAATTGTCATCGGTTCCCTACGATTTATAGTGCAATTTGGCGTATATTTCATTGTTGTTCATTTCAGGCATTTTTTTGTGTGGCCGATGGGCATTCCCCTTTAGCCTATGACTTTTTTAACACCGAATCGAAACATAAACCTTAGTGTTGATTAATGGTCTTGAATTTTGCACTTGTCCAGAAGATTAGTTCCAGGGACTAATTAATTGGTATTTTATCGTTCATTCTTGAGAAAAAACCTCTCGTTTGACCAACGTTTTCCAAATTGAGCACGACGACATCACACACATTGATTTAAATCATTGGAGAGTTATACAAACATAACTACCTACTTTGTTTTTAGTCATTTACTAATTTAGATTGTTATGGCTCGGTCATCATCTGCCTAGCCATTTTCCGATAGTAACGTTTGTAATGCCCGAGTCATTACAAACGTTATTATCGGAAAATGGCTAGAAACAATGAAAATCCAACCCTTAAATGCGACATAGTTTACAAATTCGTAAACACTCAACAATATCCACTGAAAGCTGCTCGTTATAGCAGTAATTTTTATAATTCAGCCAGTCGGTTGGAAGAGTTCCCTCTGCCAAATACAATTAAGTAAATTTTTGTAGATACAGAACAGTGGCTTTTGTTAGTTTCTTGGCTAGAGCCCCGGTAAACAGACGATTTTTCACCATATTGTAAGTAGAACACAACCCGTACCAAAACAACGAAATATATCCGCGGAACAATACAGAAAATACTTTGTAAAGAATGGTAATACGTGGTAGCTACTTAGAGTTTATTAGTTCAACTGTAATAAAAAGTATTAAATAAATAAATTCCACAACTTTCATATAACGCCATCAAATCCCAATGTAAGCAGAGCTTCTGCTGCGTTACCGACACATTGGCCACATTGGAATGGGTAAGTATTCTTAGAAACAATTACTCGAACATATATCCTGACGTGGCAGAGTTAGGCCACTTAGAAATCATACCTATTCAGATAGTGTCCCGACGGGAGAGTTTCCCGGGATAGTCCCCGCCAGCGCCGCCCAGAATGCAAATTCTGACCAAGAGCTTAAACTGTAAGCGAATGCGAAGAAAACATTATATTTTAAAGCATCGAGATTGACCACACCGTTATTAAACTAGCAAAAATATAATGGAATCAGAGGATTTCAACACTAACCAAACGCATAGTGGGTCAGTTTGAATTTTGGCTAGCTTCTATTCGAACTTGATTTATTGAATTATTTTAATTATTTGTCTATAACAAACTGATGCATTTTAACCCTTTAACCGCTTGTTTCGCATAAATATGACACATATTTTCGTGCTCCTACCGCGCGTGTCGTATTTCTGCAACAGAGAACATGTATGAATTTTTCGTTTTATTTTCTAAATGCTGACCGTGTGGTACAACTATAACCATTATCGAATTGAGATATTATTTATGTAACAAAAACTAAAAATCGATACTACGATTGTTTCTCCTTATTTACAGTAGGTATTATTTTATTGATTTGTAGCAATTTTGGCCCGGCGCGGCGCTAGGGGCAAGGCAACTAATATTTAGCTAAGCGCTTACAAAGTTAAATATAGCACAAATTAATACTCTTACCCTGATAGCATAGACATACTTTTGAATAGCTTTTTCGCTATGTTGAGGTCAGCTTCCAATCTATCCGGATGCAGCAAAATCCTATAATTTGGACACAAGGCTAGTCACTAAACCTTATATATGGTCATATATAATTATGGTTCAACTACCAATCCGACGGCCACAACACGGTTGGGGAACACGATATGATGACTGACCAAGAAAAATAGAACTTAGATCATGATTATGCTGACACAAATCATCATCATCATTTCACCCATAGGAAGTCCACTGCTGGACATAGGACTCCCCTATACAGATCTCCAATAAGACCGGTTGGAAGCGGCTCGCATCCAGCGCGTTCCTGCGGCCTTAATGAGGTCGTCTGTGCACCTTGTGGGTGGACGTCCTACGCTGCGCGTGCCAATACGTGGCCTCCACTCGAGAATCTTTCGACCCCATCGGTCATCAGTCCTCCGTGCTATGTGCCCTGCCCACTGCCAATCCGCTGGGCTATGTCGCAGTAACCTTGGTTCTTCTACGGATCTCCTCATTTCTGATTCGATCTCGCAGAGAGACTCCGAGCATAGCCTTCTACATAGCTTGTTGGGCTACTTTGACTGACACAAATGGCTTCTTAGAATAATAAACGTTACTCCACCGCTTACAGTGTGCACCACACAATAACCGCAGGCAAGCCAACGTACGCTTGGGCTCCACCTAGTCCTCATTTCTCTTCTTTATGCTTTGTAAACAATATCTCGGGTCCGTCCTTGGCACAAAATTGTGTTTGAATAAAAATCAGATCAAACGAACCTCACAAGATGCTGCAGTATCGGAACAAGCGGTGTCATTTCTTGGAAAGGTCTCAGAATGGTAAAAGGTTGAGTATGTGTACAATACGATGATAAGACCCACTCGGAAAGAAGTATTGAATCAATTGCACATAGTTGAAGATAAAAAAGGTAGGTTGTATTGTGTTGGTATCGTATTCTTAGGAGCGGAACTGTATGCCAATATTTCATTGTTGTATTTCCTTGAGCTTACTTTGTTTCTCTTTCAGATAGCTCACTAGGTAAGTATTGCTCAGAACAAAGCTTATCACCATTACCTATGATGGACAAACGGATTAAATAGTTGCAGAATGTATCGAAAACTACTGTAGAATCAGACTGGCCGTTTTAAAAAATGAAAATCACGTAGGATAAAATAACAGTAAAGTTTTCTTCTACGCAGTCTATTGCTGAATGCCTATAAGCCTCTTCCATGCTGCGCCACAACACCCCGTACTCGACCTTCCGCATTTAACCACCTCATTAGGTCGTCGGTTCATCTAACTGGGGAACGTCCCACACTACACTTGCCGAAACGCAGTCTCCACGCCAGTACTTGTCAGCTCTACCGACCATCGGGCCTATGACAGACATAGCCAGCCCAATGCTACTTTAATTTCCTGCTATTAAAGTGCGAGTCAATAAAACATCTAACTCTCCAATCTTACTATACTTCTTGTAGTGAATTCAGTATATTACTAGAGTAATAGTATAAGATACTGTTTATTGTACAACATATGAACTTACAAGAATAGATATTTATTTGCGAAAATATGACTAAGCAGTATTGAAACTGGTCACGTGGAAAGTTTGTCCAATAACAAGCTCAACACGACGGGCACGTGAGGGGCCGCCTTTCACACCGTTACGATCATAGCGACATTTTTCTATAAACTCGGAAAACTATAAAAACCTGAAGATACTTACCTACATAACAATAATGCCAGTATTTCCCGAAGACTTAACCAGAGGTGTACTTATAACATATCCTCTGTGCGTCAATTATGTTTAAATCTAATGTGATAAGGGGCCGAACCTTTTACTAACAAAATTAGTCTCCACTCGAACCTAGAACCAGAACTCACCAGTAAGTAACACTTGCGATGGCTAGACCAAAGTCTGATATTTTCTTTTTACCAAAATGATTGATGTATTATAATATTAGACAAATACTTACGTAAAAATTCACCTATAGGAGTTATAGTCCTCTATAACCCATTAAAAGTTCTCATTCAAAGTTAAATATGTACCTACATTATTTAACTTTAAAACAAGTATATGTTACCTTAATATCCCCAGAGTATACAAGTAAAGTATCCAAATAAAAACAGGAAGAGATTTTTAAAGGTGATATTTTTCGCTGACAATTCTTTAGCCAGAATTTCTTTTTCGTTTCTAGATTTCAGGATTTTACCGCAAAAATCAAATCTATTTGAGCTGTGTCATCCGTTTCCATCGCTTGTTGTCCAAAAACCAAATGTCGAGAGTTTTACGAGGAAAGAACATTTTCTTCGACCGTATTACGCTACGATCTGATAGAATGACTCCTTTAGAGTCCCGCAGACAGATTGCTGACGAGTCGCACCATTAAAAGTTTCTGATTCAGTGACACGTAGCTCCCTCCGTAAGGATAAGGAATTCATTCTCTTTGAGACTAACTCAAAATTCTGGTTCTCGAGTGTAAACCGGGTCACCCATTGTTAGGTATGGGTAAAGCGGTATTTTTAGGACAGTATTGCGGAAATAGAATTTCAGCTGTTTCAAGACCAATCTTGAAAACGTATTCCAACTTTCAAAACAGGTTGAGTGTGTCTCCAAATTAAGTTCAAATTGACGATCATGAATAAAACACTTTACTTACTCAATGATTCACTTGAAGGTCAAATTGAATTAAGCACCGGGGACGTGTTTGATCGCCATTAATTCACCCCGTAAGTAATTAGCACCGTTAAACATAATTACACCATTCATTACTCGTCCATTACTCGTACAACCGGCCCGACGACAAACATAGATTTCCATGCAAAAAGTCCAATATTTGCATTTAACTTAACTAGTGTAATAGAGTAGGTAAATAATTAAAGCAACAAATTAAAAGGCATTTTTAATTGAAGAGTTCGATAATTAAGCATGAATGTTTAAATTAATTAATGAATTTCGTGGAATCGAACGGGCTGAGCGCTCCCTCCCTATCAACTGTAGTGTTCGCAAAACGAACATTCTTAATTAATGTGAACAGAACAAACGTTTCGCTATTGTAGATACAATAATGTTAGCCAATTTTAAATCGTTCCATTTAATCCGTTGTTCATTTAGATTGATTAAGTTAGAAACGGTGTGATTAAACAAGTTTCGAAATATCTGTTGTTGTAGACAGCTACCGTATTAATTTAGCGCGATTATTTAACAATTATTTATTATTTGAAATCTAATGCTAACTGAAACGTTATTGCTTTGCAATAATAGCGTACCAAAATGGTCCCCAGGCAGTAAATTCGTGGAAAATATGACGGCAGTGTTTAGCAATCCGTATAAATTTCCCAAGCGAGCGAAAAAGAGAAAGTAAGTGTGTCGGATACGCGTCAGCTGGGCAGCATTAGTCAGGCGATGCGAGAAAATTTAATAAAAGCACTCCTTATCGCCCAGTCGCCCTGTCCGCTACTGAGAACAGTTTTTGCAGGCTGTGAGAGTCGCTCGAAAATTTCAAAATGGACAATTTGTTGAAAAGCTAACAGCCACTGATGTACTTTTTATTCTTCTGACATTACTCCGGGTTTTTGAAGTCGAATTGAATTGCTTTAAAGTCGGTTAAGTGTTTGGGCGGATTCTCTCCCTCTCGTTTTTGCCGAACCTTTTTGGCGTATTGTTGTTGTGTTTGCATAAAAAGTGTTCCAGTTTGTTTCCGCTGGCGAAATATTACAATAATGTTTCTTTTGATTTTATTAACACAGCAAGCAAACGATTTCCCCCTTGCTACATTCAAAAGCCTTCAGGATTGTAATCAATAATTACATTCGTGCAATTTTATTATTATTCTATAGTGTTCACGGCGATGTCGCCGTAGTGAGTGCTCCCCGTCATTAGTATTCAAAATGCAAATTGCTGGCAGCACTCAGGGCATTGCACCCGTCTCAGATCTTACTTTCCCAGAAATAATTTCATTAACATCTGCATACTTGCATGTTCCTTGCAGAAATTCCTTTCAACTCGTCTAGAACCTCCTTGGTACGTCTAGCGAGGTGTTTGCATTGTGAATGCATAGAAAACATAGTTTGTTATAACACGTATATTAAGTTAATTAGATTTTGTTGTCCCCTCTTAGCAGTTTATATTCAAGCCAAGCGTTTATGCTGACCGTAATACTCGTTAAATAAAGTCTCCTTTGAACTGTTTGTGTAGATCAGAAAACGCCTGACCGATTTCTTTATTCCCTGACCTACATTCCTAGAATTGTCTGTATCAGCTAATTCAGCGTTTGTTTTTGCTTTGCAGAAACAAGAAGGTAAATCTCTGAGATTTACTGGTCAGCTGGGTTGATTCCAAAAAGGAAATAGGTTGTACCCAAAGAGATTTAAAATACTATAGAGCGGACATGCCAGGAAATATCATAGAAAAACTTTGATACCGTGTCTCAGTGACACCATCTAGAATAATATACAAATATTGGTGCGGCAGCGGAGCGTACTGAAAAAAACTCATAGACTTGTGAATGAAAATTATGTTAGTGATGCCCCGTCTACAGTAAATTTTGAATGTCTTTGATTGCACAGACGCCAGCACGTCAAGTTACCCCAATGTGTCAAATTTCTTTGATCGTTTGTCAACTTTATATATATATGATCCCGACCGATTTCGGCCACAGCGACTTGGATCTGCCTATTAAGAGCATCGCTGGTGTGCCCTCTGGTGACTGACATAGCCAATTTTTGTCGTGAAAGTGCGATCACATTCACTGCAAGTCAGCACCCCTCCGACGTAATTGTAATGGATGGCCGCGGGTGGTCGGGCCTTAAGCACGTCACGTTTAGCATCGAGCTCTTCTCTACGTCGCCTTTCAAACTCAAACACCTTAGTGCTCACGGTATGCCTCCACAGTGACCGGTCCGCTGCCATTGCCTCCCATTGTGACGTGTCTAGGTCACATCGTTTCATGTGGCGCTTAAGCACATCTTTGTACCGCAGGAGTTGGCCGCCTTGTTTCCGCTTGCCATCCTGCAGTTCTGAGTAGAAGATTTGCTTCGCCACTCTGTCGTCAGACATTCGGGAGACATGGCCAGCCCATCGCAACTGGCGCCGCATTATATAGGCCTCTATGCCGCCGACATTAGCTCGCCGTAGTACTTCCGTGTTACGAACACGGCCTGACCAGTGAATGCTCATAATGTCCCGTAGGCATTTCAGATGGAATCTATCTAAGGTGCGAATGTGCTTGCGGTATAAACACCATGTCTCGGAGGCATACAGGAGATTTGGCAGAACTATTGCCATGTACACAGCAATTTTCGTAGAGAGCTTTATGTCATGCGAGCGGAACACCTTGGCACGAAGTCTGCCAAAAGCCGCAGCAGCTGCTCCAATTCTGCTGTTGACTTCGTTATCAAGGAGACACCTGGATGTTATAGTGCTTCCCAGATATTTGAATTGGTCTACCTGCTTAAGCGAGACGTCACCGAGTTTAATGTCGACTGAGCTATTGTTCAGGGTATCAAAAGTCATGACTTCAGTCTTCTTTACACTGATCTTAAGGCCAAATCTGCGACATGCCTCATCAAGACTCGACATAAGCCTCTGTAGACCCTCTGGGGATTCCGCCGCAAAGCATAAGTCATCTGCATACATCATCTCAGTGATAGTCACGTGGGACACTTTGGTGTGAGCTTTGAGTCTAGCCAAGTTGAAAACACCACCGCCATTGACACGAAAACGGATACGAATACCCTCGGTTAAAGTTTGTAAGGCATCCCTAACTACAACTGAAAAGTACAGAGCGAATAAAGTTGGAGCGAGAACACAGCCTTGCTTTACGCCGCAGCTCACAGAAAAGAACTCTGAATCTTCGCCCTGCACATTGACACAACAACGCATATCATCATGCAGGAGTCGGATTATCCTTACAAACCTGTCCGTGCATCCAAGCTTCGTCAATACCACCCATAAGGCTTCTCGAGGCACACAGTCAAAAGCTTTTTCCAAGTCAACAAAACAAAGGTACAACGGTTGACCCTGCTCTCGACTCTTCTCTAGGAGGTGGCGGACAGAGAAGATGGCCTCACATGTGCCTCGATTCGGCCGGAAGCCAAATTGGGTCTCAGGCAGAATGTCTTCCGACAAGGGCATCAAGCGGTTAAGTAAAATTCGCGCAAACACTTTTCCTGGAGAAGTCAAGAGGGAGATTCCCCTATAAGAATTGCAGTCGGATTTGTCACCTTTGTTCTTGTAAAGGGAGCAAACACGAGAGACTTGAAAGTCTCCAGGTACTTTCTCTTCATCCCACATCTGTACAAAGAGCTTCCAAATGGTTTCATGCAATTCCTCACCCCCATACTTCAACAGTTCTCCAGGTATATTGTCAATGCCGACCGCTTTTTTGTTCTGCTGTTGTTGAACGGCAACAACAACCTCGCGCAGAGTCAGTGGGTCGTCCAGCTTGTACATTGTGGGAAGCGATGCCATCGAGTTGATGTAGGAAATGTCCGCAGCTCGGTCAACATTAAGCAAGGTGTTAAAATGCTCTGCCCATCTATTGCGTACATCTTGTTTGTTGGTAAGCAATTGTGTACCATCGAAGGATCTCAGGGGCACTTTAATACGAATCGCTACACCAACAATTTTGCGGACCTCTTCATAAAAAGCACCCAGCTGTTTAGTGTCAGCGAGCCACTGCATGCGCTCGGCCTTATTTCGCCACCACCGATCCTTTACTTCTCGTACATATCTCCGCAGCGCGGCACCACTTTGCTTGACTTGCTCCGCTTGGTGGTTGTCCCTATGCCGACGTAAGAGAGATCGGTGACTCTGGATAGCTTTTGACAAATTTTCATCGTTGTCATCAAACCAGTCCTCGTGTCTGCTAGGTTTTAAACCCAGTGACTGCGAGGCGGCCGCGACTACATTGGATGATAGCGTATGCCAATTGGCCACAGAATCACCATTCTTAATATCCACCACTTGGACCGCATCTCTAACCGCCTGTGCATAGTTCTTACGCACCTCTTGACTTTGCAATTTTTCTATGTCTAAACGCTTAGGTTTCACACCTTTTGATCTGCAAGGAGGATATAGCCGGAGCTTCATTTTGGATACGACAAGACGGTGATCCGTGGAGCAGATCGCATTAGCATCACGCATAACGCGAGTGACATGCACTTGAGAAACGTCTCTTTGTCGGACAATAACGTAGTCAATCAGGTGCCAATGTTTCGACCTCGGATGCATCCATGTGGTCTTATATTTTGCAGGGAGTCTAAACACGGTGTTGGTGATGGTCAGTTCAAATTCAGAACAAAGGGACAGCAGGAGTTGTCCATTACTATTCATGTTGCCAACACCATGTCTTCCCAAGACTTTAGGCCATGCTTCAAAGTCACGCCCGACTCTCGCGTTAAAGTCACCCATCAAAAGTATCTGCTCCCTAAGAGGGATTTTTGATAGGGTTTGCGTAACTTCTTCATAAAATTTGCTCTTGATGTCATCATCCTTGTCCATTGTTGGCGCATAAACACTGATGACATTAAGATGGTTGTCATTAGCCAAGTGAAGGCGCAGGGAGGTAACGCGGTCCGAGATGTGAATAGGACACTCCTCCAATACAGTGGCTATATCATTTCTGATTGCAAAACCAACACCGGATCTCCTAGGCTCTGAAGACGGAGTACCTTTCCAAAAGAAAGTATAGCCCCCCAGGCGCTCCACTCTCTCCCCCTCGTCGGCCAGGTGCGTCTCACTGAGCGCAGCAATAGCCACACCATAACGTCGGAGTTCACGGGACACGAGAGCGGTTTTACGAGGAGGACCCAAGTTACTCTCGCGATCAAGGAGGGTGCGTACATTCCACGCCGCAAATGTCATGTTATGGGTTTTAATTATCTTAAGCCTATTTCTTCCTTTGTGTATCTTTCGACCACGTGTGGTTGATGCAGAGACAGCCGTGGTTACTACCTCCGAACTTGATAGGTTAAGCCTTTTTTAGGACACCTTTTCTAGTCCCCTCCCCGGACCGGGGGAAGCAGGGCCTCTCTAAATAGAGCTGCTTCGTCACCCAGGGAGCTGCCGAATTGCACTGTTAACCCGATGCAGCGCAAAACGACCATCTTTCCTGAGCCGCCTGCATGCAGACATCAGACAAAGCCTAGTTGGCATCACAACCAGACCTCTCTACCTCTGTCTATCGCTGCAGGACCTTCGTTCAAATCGGAGTCCGTTGTCAGAGCCAAGTCATTTGCGCAGGAGATATTAAAGTGCACGAAACGTAACAACGACAGTGTGCGCGCGTACACAGGTGCACTCTTATCCCTACCTCCTTGTATCCAATGGAACGGGGGACCGCCACAATCGGCAAGAGGCAGGAACGTCCCTAAGCGTCAGCAAAACCCCTGACGCGGGCCTGGGGGTTGTAGGATGACAATTATCAACCACCCAGATGATCCCTTAGTCGCCTTTTACGACACCCAATGGGAAGAGATGGGATGGTGCTATTCTTTGTGTCCGGACACCACACGGAACAACAACTCAACTTTATTACTTGTCAACTTTATGTCAAACAGAATAAGGTTCATATTCAATTGGGAAAATTTGACACACTGGGGTAACTTGATGTGCTGGCGTCTGTACCTATACGAATCTACTTACTTTTAAATAAACACACACAAATGTTTTCCAACTACAGAAACCGAATCAAGAATTCCCGATATTAATATACATATTGCACGTGTAACGAAATTATTTATCCCTGTACCGCATTAAAAATATATATTTTTCGTTTCCGGCGACGTCATCAGTACTGAAAAAGTCGAATAATTTAATATTTAAATTACAACCGAAAAGATTCGTCTGAGCTGACGTGTTTGCATCAACGTTGTGATTGTTAAATATTTATATCGTATTACGTAGCCCGGTTGATTGCAATTAACTTCGGCTACGGGATATACATTATCAATCTTCTCTCACAAAGGGATATGGATCGTATTGTAACAATATCATACACAGAATAATCAGTTTACTTGTCGATCTGATGACAATAAGTCCAGCTCTCTAGAGTAATCCTGGATACTGTGTCCGGATACTTTCAAAGCACTTATCAGAATGAGGCGAGTCAATAGAACAGAAATAAACAAGCAATATCCATAATTAATTGGAAAACATCTATGCTGAGCAAGTTCAGCCGGTCGATTCAGTAAAAGTCACGCCGTGAAAACTTGAGTGAAGTGAACTGTCAATGCCTAGCATTAGTATGGAATGACAGTTCAATTCGCCCTCACTGCGCCTACATTTTCACGCGGTGATTTGACCAAAATCGTACTGCAGGTGACCTGTAGATGATTTTCACTCACAAAAAAGCAAAAGAAAGACGAGGGAGGTAATTAGTGCGACAGATCTTGTCACGTACTAGTCTTTCTTCGGACTTCTTCTCTCTTCTATGGTTCGACATACATATCTGTGTCATGTCACTGCCTCATGCAACGTGTGTGATTTGTTGGCAGTATGATTGTAGCATTAGTTGGTCGTTCTTGTCCGAGTATAGTTTAGTTCAGCAAATTGAATGTTTAAATTATTTACGTGCCAGTAAATTGTGCGACAATGTGTGCTACCCTATAATATGTAGGTATAATATACAATATTGGCATTATTTAAACATTATAGTTTCAATGTATAACATAATATCCCTACGCGTATGTAGGTATTTAATATCAAATATGCTTATATTTCTCTAACAACATTATTTAGTAGTTCGTAGAATGCACACAAATGATTCATTGAAATATTAGATGTTAACTTTTTGTGAAACATGGCGACGCGTCACTGTGAAATAAAAATAAATTGCTAGTACTTAGTTAAAAAATATTTTTGAACAAATGAAAGTCCTCGATTTCTTCACCCCTATCTTCAAGGGTGCAGACGTCATTAGTCAGTGTAATACTCACAATCAAATGCTTAAGTAATCCTACAATTGTGCCTAAGTGCTGGAGCTTTATTCGACTTTGATTTAATTAACTTAAGTGCATCTGCATTAATTTTAATCTTGTCAGATGTTAATTTGTCGCCATGCTAAGAGCGGCTAGACTCTTGATCTACGAATAAATTATCATTTACTTTGTTTTCAAACGTTCATATTTTTTTGTTTTTGGCAACATGCTTTATCTATCTTTGGATACTAACATATTAAAGCTCAAGAACTTAATGTTTATTTCTTTTCTATTCAACCTGCTCAAATCTGGAACTACCAGGTTCGTGTCAAATTTCTAATCTGTATAATTTTAATGGAGCTCATTCTTAACAGAAGTTATAGGCCATGTATATCACGCTACGACCCTTAGAAGTAGGTGAAACCTTGAGGCGTAGCTAGTGTAAGCAAAACATGATTGTTATTATTGGATGTAACAACATACTAAGGGGTTGATTTATTTTCTTTGTTTCAAGTTGAGTATTGATTTACTATCAGTTTACCTCACATATTTTTGACGTTTTAACATTTTCTCACTCTAAGTCTCTAAGCAACGTATATAGAAAAACACTTTAGACACTTGTTTTGTTTAAACGGTGTTCTTGGGAAGAGTCAACTGAGGAAAATTGGGTCAGCCTGTTGTTGTATGCATGTTTGGAAAATTGACTGGAGTTACCATCACAATGGACGTTACAACCTAAGCTTTAGTATTGTTCTAGCTGGTATTCAAAGCATGTACGATGAACACTTTTGAAATTTGATGAGGATAGGTGTTACATTAAATAAATTGCCTTTAATGTTATTGCTAGTTTAGACTAAACGTTACATTTTGATGGAAAGTGACATAAGACAAAGTGAAATAGAAAAATTGACAATTTTATGGTAGGTACTGTTTTTCGAGTCGCTGAGCTCCTTGAGTTCAGAGTTAATAATTAATACGATTGTGTGAAGTGAAAAAGGCGTGCAGTGACTGAACAAGTACACTCAAGTATAGTTATTTCTATTCTCAAAAGACAAGGTCAAGGTCCAGGCATGGTATTTATTATTATGATCCATTTAATCACGATAATGTCTGACTTTAAAAGAGTTTGTGACACCTTAGTTTATTTAATTGTTATAATATATGTAAAAGTGTTTTTTAAACCCTTACTTCCCCTAAAAAAAACACTTATTACTTTATCTCCAAAATCTTCAAACCTAGCAAGTCGTCATTACAAATCCCGATTCAAGAAATAAATAATTCAAACGTATTTCGTAAGGTACCATATGTACCTACGAGTACATCGAAAGTAATGTTGTTGACAGAAATCCGATTAGCTTAAATCTAAGATGTTCGGAGATCAGAAATCCAATTTACCCTTATAATAAGCGCGTCTCGTATCACTAACGGAATGATATCTACTCGTTCTGAGGAAAAAAAGTGAAATAGTACATATGTGACGGTAAAGAGAGGAATGTTTTCATGTTTTATCAGAAACAGTGGTTTTGGGTCGTCAAAGTGATGTTGGGTTTATTCAAACAGTTTTTAGTTAATATAGAGTGGACTTGCGAAGAAATGACATAGAAAAATCACTATGACCCCATGTCTCAGTAACGCCATCTAGAATACTAAAAGAGTATTAGAGCGGCAGCGGAACGTACTAAACTAGGCTCACAGACATGTGACAACTAGGTCACAAGTATCAGATGAAAGTTTAGTTCGTAATGCCCCCTCTTATAGTATATGAAAAAAAAAAATTGGAAGGTAGTGTCGTATGGAAAAACTCTAGTGAAGATTGACGTACAGACGGCAGCACATCACGTTACCCCAATGTGTCAAATTTCTTTGATCGTTTTTCAACTTTATGTCGAACAGAATAAGTTTCATATTCAATTCGGAAAATTTGACACATTGGGGTAACTTGATGTGCTGGCGTCTGTACGTCACATTTTTTATCGTTGTTTATTTTCTTTTTCTGACGATATTTTCCTTGACCGTTTTGAGAGTAGTAGCGTCGAAATAACTCACGTAACAACGTCAAGTGGCTGTCTGGGTTTGAACCCATGATCTACGACACGTAACTCGGTATCATAATCAATAATCCACCGTTCTCTCATATCAACACCCTTCGATAGTAAAAAAAAATCAGAAATAGGTTTACAGGTTTACAAGATAACATGACTGTATAATAAATTAAAAGCTGCGCTAGAAAATCACTTAACTTTCTCGAGACAAAAACAAATTGTATACACCGAGCTTGTTGTCAAAGCGTATCTTCGTTCAGTTTTACTACCCGTAACACGTAAACCTTACGAGTACCGATCTCAATAGGCGTAACTTATTTACACGCAAGTTATTAGCAGTAGAACCCAGCTATTTACATAGTAATCCTTTCAATAGCTCAGCCTAGCTTACAGAAGCTTTACGATCTAAGTACTCACACGGCTACCAATTTACGTATAAACATTTAGTATGAACATATTTGAATATTCAGTAGGTATGAAAAAGTAGGCAGACAGTAGGCATAAGGCTTGAAAAAATGCATGGTTCAAAGTTCTTAAAATTTATTGTATAAAGCCTCGAAACGTTTGGAATTTTTAAAAGCGCTAATATGTGGATGTCTTCAAGTTAGATTTCAAAATATATTTTTTAATACAGTTGCTCAAAAAGTGGCGTATTGCAGGGGCGTATAGCGTTCGGGATGTGGGCTATTACATACTCGTGCTTTTCTTTTACCTTTCCCGAACTCGTGCGTTCACTTTCCCAACTGTCAAAATAATGTCTATTAAAAAGAAAAACCAACCATGAAGTTTTTACTAAAAAAAATCGTAGAAGTTTTTATGATTCATGCAAATACGTATATTTCTAAAAAGAAGCTAAGTACTTATTTGTTTCAATATCAGATTTAATGATTTGATTGAATGAGTTAGGTTAGTTATTTCATTTCATTTCATCACATTAAATTTAATCCTGTTCCTGCTTACTTCAATAGTTTCCTTACCAAACCTAGTAATTAATAAACATTATACTTAGAACAATGCCTAATGAGCTATTTGACAAAATTTTAGTTTTTAGTCCCACATCTAGATAACAAGAAAATATACGACACTTATTTTTTTCTTTTTCAAATTGATGGAAAACTACTTAGATTAAGCGCATTAAAGTTGAGGAGTGGGGGCTTGTAACGTCATTAGCTAAACATAAACTGTACTTGCAAGTGACGTCATGTGACATTTTAACTCGATAAATCGCCGTTATTTTGTGATTACGTGAAAAAAGAAAAAATACGTGTCGTTTATTTTCTTGTAGGTACCTAATCTAGATGAGGGACTAAAAAATAAAATCTAAATATGAAAATATAAAATTATAAATACATAAATAATAATATAATTTAATAATAATGAAACATAGTTCTAATAATTGCATAAATAATAATTATCTAGATTATTCTAATACAATACACAAGTAAAATTATTAAGATAATTTATTATACCTAATACACAGACCTAATAATTTTAAAATATATTTGCATAATTATTCATAATTTTTGCACTTATAAGAACTTAAAATAATATTATTGAATTGCTACTTAGCCCTCTTCCTCTCTCCTAATGTTGTTGTGCCCGACAGGGTCCATATTGATGTCTATTATTTTGATAACACCATCAATGTAATACAATATATAGAATGCAATAAAGATTTGAGTATTGAGTATTTGAGTATTGAAAATTTTGTCAAATAGCCCATTGTGGCAGTCAAAGCTGCCTTGGTAGCCAGCCTTGACACCTACCATAATGAATTTAAAACGAAGCCTAATTCAGTCTTTGTCTTGTTACCTTGTACAAGTTGTACATAATTGTTAGTTATTTTCTCACGATGTTTCCCTAACATCTGAACCTGATAACAAATAAAGCATAGGGCAGGGTTCAACTTCGTGTTCTAGTGTACTGTATGAGGTAAACACTGTTCACACACATTGCTAATAAATACAGTGTGGGCTCGCTGTTTTAGAACAGCTAAAATGGGCCACCGCCACGGATATACTGCCTTTCACATGTTGTTTTTAGAAATCACGACTGTATTAGAAGCGCTACTACCGAACAAGAGGTTCTAGGTGCGATTCCCGAATTGGCTAGTGTTGCTTTGTAAACCAACGAAAAACCGGAGCAGGTTCACAATTAGCCACGTATTTATTTTATGTTTAAATTAAATTAAATTAAATATATATACATTAATTAGCCATGCAAATAAATAAATACAATAATTAAAAACGCAAAAGCACGCATCACGTTTTACAGCGAAGTCCGATTTCAGTGATTCTCCTTCAAATTCCTATTTTAATCTTAAGGTTCCTATTTTAATTTTAACCCGAAAAACCACCACTTAGTTCATAAAATAGGGAATGGTTGATTTTCCGCCAACTGAATTTTCACCTATGAACGGACTCTGTTTAAACTTGGAACACATATTTTTTAGTTTTGACACAACAATATACTGGAGACCTGGAGTAGATTAGATGATGTAAACGGAAACGGAAGGCATTAGAGGTAACTCCTTAACGGTTTACAGCACCTTACTCGTGCTTGTGCTAACTAACTTACTGAACTTAAAAATCTTTTAGTGTTCTTTTCTCAGCCCTGAGTCTCGTAGCATGAGGCTTAAATATTATCTGGCAAAATGTAGGTGTACCTGCTGTAGGTATACCTCTGCCTTACCTTTACGGATAAACAGGTGTGATATCATGTAATAGTGTTGCGAATGCTGTGAGACTAAATAAAGAAAAAATCTTAGAAATCTGGAACATATATTATTTACTGAAGTATAGTGATCAATTTAATCACCAAGATTAATAGAGCACATTATTGTTAATGCACATGGCCAATCGGCAGCTTATCTTTGCGTGTTATGTATGTATGTATGTATGTACTATTTTGTGTAAAGGAAACATTCATTTATTTTTCAAATGTATTAACACTGCATTTACAGATTTCTCGACAAGCTTCTTAACTAGAAACCGAACCATTTAAAAATGGAAGACACAAACACGCACTATTTTATTCTAATAATCAATAGGATTATTCTTTAGTTTAGAATCTATCTAAGAAATATTTGGTCTTAGGAATAACAAAGATCATGAAATCAAACATAATTTGTATTTGATCATCAATAAATAATTGCAGTTCAGCACTGCAAACAAAGTGAAACGTTCTATTTTTATTTTAAGTACTTTTCAACAGAACGGCTCGCCTAAAAAAGAAATGTGCATAGAATTATGATTACCAATGAACCGATTTTCTTTCCCATGAGCTGATTTTCAATGGTCGAATAAATATGGCGGTTTGCCATCGCTCAGGTTAGTTTTGCTCAAATTAGGATCGCTTAGGCTATTTTTTAATTTTGCATGAAAGGGAAATACTAATAGACGGGCGTCTTGATAATACAGACCCCTGATGAGTCGCACTCCGGCTAAATTAGTATCTATTATACATAATCTGTCAAAGAACCATTTTTATATTCGGCTCTAAATCTTGAACTAGTTACTAAGAGACAAATTAACAAGCTTGTACTCGTACTTTACAGAATGTATTTGGATATTATAGTTATAAGAAAAATACAACGTGTTTTTGCAAGGCCTGATGAATGAAACAGATTTAGTCTTGGCAATCTTGAGTACCAAATAACTATACGATGTAATGATTGATGATTATAATATGATTATCAAAATTTTTTACATTATTTTTTCTTTGAGACTGACTGCTATAAACTACCACGAACTATCAAATAATTCCTTTAGCATTAGGAAAGATACAGTGAGAGCGCTCTAAACCTCGTTATCTTGAAAGTCGACTTTTACGACAACCACGAGTACCAAAACATAGTTTGGTCTTCTTCGTGATTTCTTTCCAAGTTGCTAATAAAGAATCTTTCTTTAGAATCCAATTTCGAGAGAAACAAAGGTTCGGAAAGTTACTCAACAATTTATGCGGTATCCTTAGGGATAGCATCGTTTTCGTTACACAGAACATACGTGAGTGTTGTCGGAGGCCACTCATAATATTTACCGAGCGAAAGTCGCTTGGGTGGAATTAATGTTCTTTCGACTATTCTGTCTCCCTATTACTCCTAAGACCCGAGGCTTTTTGGATATTGTGAAGACATTATGGGTGGTTCCATAAATGGGTAGGAATCTTTCGAGGCTGTGTGAGGAATATAAATGCTTTTCTAGATTTTTAAGTGCTGGCTTGTTAGTTATGAATAACTTGTACTGCTTTTAACAATATGCTTAGGATACAAAAGAAAATCAATTGGGACATGTATAAACATCCTCAGTTATTGACGGCTATACCAATTTGTTTTTGGTTGTGTTCGTAATTGTCAGAAATAAGTTTATTGGAAATATTTGTTAGTAATAAAGTATCCACCGAAAATTTTGCAAGGTATTTTTGTATAAAATCTCAATTTATCACTTGCACTGATGCAAAACCGTGGCAGGTTGCACTTTAACACGACTTTTAAAGACGGTTTTTGTTACTTTCATAAGAAAACAAAACGGAAAACAAAAGCGCTATTTTATCTGCTGTCTCTTGTTACTAAAGCTAAGATCATAAAGACAGGGCAACATTAAATTATGGATGCCAAGATAAAAGAATGATGGCTCATAACTATAAAGATTTCCTGTACAAACACGTCCTACCGTAAAGATATACGGATAACAGAATCTCAATCACCATTTCAACACTGTCAGAATTTATATGACTAGTTGAACCCAATAGAATACTGATGAAGTATCAATCAACACTGCCCACGATATCGGGAGCCTTCAATTCTATATTAGATTCATATCTTAGTATCGAGTACCAGCTAAAAGAAATATGAAATGGAATAAGGCTGTGATCAAACACGCGAGAACAGCGAAAACGTGCGTGCAGTGGCGACGTAAATCGCGATGTGTAATGTAATGAGGTGACGCAAAGACGCATTGCCCGGTGAGTAGTGTTGTGCGTTCACGCCCTTAGTAATTTTTATGTGGTGTAATTTGCAATTGACGATCAAATGTTTGTAGTTAATAGCTGAAATAACTTTGGTGGATTTGATTTTGTTTTTGCTCGTGTTTTTTTTTTGGTAAATGATAAAGTTACGATTCAGAACTTTTCTATTCCTAATGTGCATTATGATACCGTTTATGTAATAATAGCTTTTGGCCTTATCTTTCTTCGACTATTTCATAAAACATACAATAGGACTCGTCGACAATGTTGCTTTCTCTAAACGAAATATTTTTTGAAATCGGATGTTTAATAACTTCTACATACAAATACACACATAGTTTTTGTACCTAGGTAAACAAAAGTGTAAAGATAGATTGTGATTACAAAAGATATTATTTATAAACAACGAGAAAATCATTTAAAAGATTTGCCTCTTTTATCGTAAAAGTTGGCAATTGTAAACAAAATTAAAAATCAAAACTGATAAATTCACATAAAGGCGAGAGATAATGAGGAGACAGTCCTACTCAAATCATAATCACGATGCCTTCCGGTGAATAATTAACAATACTTTATTGAAATCCATTTGATTATGCGCCTGTGGCTAGGTGTACACGTGCGTCGTAATGAGGCGATGAATCGAACGCATCGGTTTGTGCACACAGCTGGATGGATGCCTTGTGTCGCTGTTACATAGTAGCTAACTAGCGTGAGATATTTAAGGTTAATTGTACATAGCTTAAACTAAATGTCTTGTGCATACTATGACCATGCTCAAGATGCAGAAAATGGAGATGCTAGTTTAGTAGTAACATTGTATTGCATTATTTGGTGGAAGAGCTGGATGTTTTTCCGATTCGGTTATCAAGACGATTAGAAGATAACTTTCTTCTATAGCTTGTTAATTTTAACCTTCCTTCTCTACCTTGCAATGTTTTAGCGGATAGCTAAGCTAGCGACCATGTGCAATCAACTGATATGGTACACACGGCTACATTATCTAGCTATACGTCTTCTGTATTTGCTGATTTCGCATTTTATACAACTTCTGTACAGTGAAAAGTCAGATTGCACTTACAAGAAATGTAAAGTTTGAAATGTAGCAGTGGCGAAGTGTCTTTTCAACTGGATTCCTATCGGTTTCCCTTTGGAGGTTTGGAAGAGCAACTCCACCACTATTGACTAATGGCGGCTAGACTCGATTATTGCCAAATATAAGGCATTTACACCAAAGGTATAGGTACGCGGTGGTTGGCAGACCGATGACTTCAAGTGACTTCAAGAGAGACAAAAAATAGCAGTGATACGAATACTAAGAAATTTTTGTCGGCTTTCCTCTTAAGAAAATTGACCTCTCGCTAATGATATATAGGGTGACTGGTAATTAGTGTCCGATACTTAAACACGTGATTGTACTCATAAATACGAATGACTTTCCCAAAGCAACATTTTTTTATATTCATTAACTTTAAATTAATTCAATTACGTCAGTACTGCACAACGGGAGCGCTGGGGGTGGCGGGAGAGCGTGTGACGCTACTACTAGTAGATTTTGCGCCCTTCCCGAGGTCAGACTATCAACTGATAGATCGTGCGCGCGGGAATTTCAAACAGCGTTTTGTTATTTTATTGTGTTATAAGTTTTTGTGTAGGTATAAAAACAAAGTTTATTTGGGAAATTGTTTTGAAATCATGAATACAATCACGTGTTTAAGTATCGGTCACTAATTACCAGTCACCCTATATAGCCGTGTGTACGAGTAAACAAAATAAGGCATTTATAAAACTCTACAGTATGTACAGACGCCAGCTCATCAACCTACCCCAATGTGTCAAATTTCTTTGGTAGGTTTTCAGCTATATTCCAAACACAATAAGGTTCATGTTTAATTGGGGAAATTTTACAGTTTCGGGTAGGTTGACGTAATGGCGTCTGTACAAACGAAGAGTGCAAGAATTTAATTTATCATTGGATTTTTTTCCAGTAATTCAAGTCGTGACGATTAAAATGTCGGCTCCATATATTGTACTAACTTTTTCTTCGACTCCTTGAGAAAACTACGTACCTCATCCATAAATTCTAGCCACGTGGTTGAAATCTAAAATGGCAATGGATATACCTGTCCATTCAGAAACTAGTACAGCCGGTACATACTTCAAGTGTCAGACATTCATCATGGTGACTGACACCCGACTAAGTGCGTCCATGTCCCGCAATCATACGTTTTATTTATACAATTATTATGTTTCAATGCTAATCTTGGGATAAACTTGCCATGTATACGAAAGCAGTATGTGATTGGAACTTAGAACCGGATAAAATATCCTAAGACATGTCTTGACATCATCATACCGTTAAACTTACATGGTTGGACACAAAGAGATTTAAAATACTATAGAACGGGCATGTCAAGGAAATGACATAGAAAAACTTTGATCCCATGTCTCAGTAACGCCATCTAGAATAATATATGAATATTGGAGCGGCAGCGGAGCGTACTACAAAAAACTCATAGACTTGTATCCAGCAGGACACACTTTTTCGGACGAAAATTTTGTTCGTGATGTCCGGTCTATAGGTATTGAATGTCTTTGGTTGGACATGATCTTTTAATTTGGTTCATTTCTGCCTGACATTCTATGAAAGTCTTAAGCACTGCAAGTCTTCTAATGCATATAGTGTGACCAAAAGCGTAGACCTAATAAAACTTGCTTAAACTTAATATTCCCCCTTCCTTAAAATTAGTGTAACACAAAACAGGACTGTAAGAGAAAGCTTAAAGTCGCAGTTGGGACTGGGATATCACCACGTCGGACGTGAATATCGACTCCGATGTGAGAAGAACATTGTGTAAAAAAGAAATTAAAAAAAAAACGAAAAACAGTATGTGTGTACACACGCATTAGAAATTATACTACCTACTTTGGCGTAACAAGATAAAAATCTTTTTGAAATTTTTATCTTTCACGTTTAAACTCTTTTCACTAAACCTCTGTATGTATTATACAAAGTTACAACTTTGCTTGGAATTTTAGTGTTAATGTCAAATCACGTACATTTTGCTGTCACATTTTGTTTATTTCCAAAAGGTCGGTCAATATGTTGTCTATGGCTAACTTCAGGGTAAAAATTAACTCTCATAATTCTTCCCTAACGCGCCAAAAAAAATGTCTAAAGATGTACAAACGCCAGCACATCAAAAACCCCAATGTGTCAAATTTTCAAAAGTTAAAAAACGATCAAAGAAATTTGACACATTGGGGTAACTTGATGTGCTGGCGTCTGTACCTATGATGATAAAAGTTATTGTCTCTCAAAGAAAGTAACTCGCAAAGAAATACACAGCTCTCTATCAGTTCTATTGACGTAAAAAACTCCACTTCTTGTCACTTTGTTGTCAATATGCTAGCCTTTTAATAAAAAAAGAAAATATTACTTTTTACATATGGACAGTTCTCTATGGCAATTTTTTTTTCATCCTCGACTCTGATCTTTTCCTTTAACTGCCTACGTAAGATATCTGTTACATGATATGTCCTTACAGGGCGATTATAATCAACAATTCATTCCAAGAGCACCCAGTCTCAGGCGACTGCTCTATACTAGTGATCCCAACATAAATCCTCCAAGTAAAGACAAATGACTCGACCTTTTTTTCCTTTGGATTCCCGTAGGATAAAGGGTACCAACAAATCCTTAGGAACGCGCCTTTTAATGGAATGATTACGCATTCCTAGTCATCTGTGTGTATTTATGTGTGCACTGGTATAAGTGTTTCTTAGATCAATATGGAACTGTTCGAGCTTGATGGAAAATAAGGATTGACGTTTAAGACGTCAATGTTTGAAATACTTACCTTTGATGTCGGTGAAAGCTCCACCAGAACCTATTTCGAGTTGTGATGTAAAATTTACACGTATGAAACATACATAATAACACATTTGGCCATTGATTTAATAAACCTAAGAACAAACATATTTTAAGGCCAAATAAAGATATAACATATTGTCTCTAGACCCTTCTTTTTTTTTAAATTAATAAAATTATTTATAAAGTTAAAATAATTGAATTTCTTTGAGTTATAATAATCTTTGGCTAAAATTCAAGAGCAAGACTAAAATAAAAACATGTTAATCAAAAGACCTGAAAGGCACAAAATTGCCAAATAGTATACAAGACATCTCTAATTCCCGATTCGAAAGAAAAACATTCGAGACTATTAGAGATGTTTAGGATAAATATACAGCAAAAGGAAAGGTCATCGCCGCAGGGGAGACAACGTAAAACAGATGATAGCAAAGAATCCTACGGGGGCTAACACGTGCCTAAATATATGACTATCTACAGGGGTTGTTCCCTAAATATATAGACAAAATAAAGAGAATAAATACGGAATCCTCTGGGGCTAATTACGATATGCAGAAGGCATAAGCAAATGTACTTATCTATTTCTTTATTTGTAATTTATTATTTGTTGGTAGCAATCAAAGGTAAATGTTAAAATAAAGGTAAGGTGCTGTAATCAAAATAATTTATGTTTTTTCTGCCGATAATCAAAAGCCAGTTAGAAAGGTTTTGCGATCTTTCTAATCAATGGTATCAAAGTATTATTTCTTACTAATGAAGTATACATGAAATCGTGAACAAAGTGTTTCTTAGTGTAAAAAAATCAGATCCATCGATGGTAGTTAACCTACACTTGCTGCGGTTGATCTGTGGATGGCAGTCAACAAAATATTGAGACCCGTGCCTTGAAAAGTGTCTTCTACGCATCTTTCCTACTCTGTATCTAGTTAGCGGTTGGCTTTACTTGTGGTAGACCATTTACAATATTATAGGTCGTCAATAATCTGAAAGTCCGATAGCCAGTCTTTCCAACGCTCCTTGTACACTGGCCAGCACATCAAGCTACCCCAATGTGTCGAATTTTTTTGATAGTTTTCCAACTTTATTGCAGACAAAACAAGGTTCCTGTTCAATTGGAAAAATTTGACAGTTTGGGGTAGCATGATGTGCAGGCGTCTGTACAATATGAGTATTTAGTAGCATCCGATTAGACTGAAATCCAAGCCTAACATAGTTGGCAAGAGACTAGGTAGACGATGCTCAAAACTAGAATATACACACAGACCGTCCCTGATTTAATTACTTAGATAACTTTCACCTAAACCCTGATGAAACAACATACGAGTCCTTTGTCCTATAACTTATCATTATAATACTGTATGACTAAAACCTATTCAGAAACCTAAACAAAGAATTAAACTTTCGTCAGCTTATCTACAACACCACTTAACAACTTCAAAAGCTTAACTAGATATTCTTTATTGTAATATTCATGTTCTCTCCTTTTGGTAGAACATTTATTACAATGGAACTAAATACGCATAATGAACGTTGCCTAGCGTTCTATTTTAGCAGTTTTACAAGTAGATAGGATCACGCGATTTATGAATCCATTGTCTGAACCAACTATTCTCATTTACGTCTACAAGTTGGGCGATGCAACTGAATATATGGATGATTTTTGTTTTAATTCGTCCTTCGGTTTCTTTTGTGAACTGTTTGTATTTCTTTGTTTACAGCTTCGTAAAGTTGTGCGTAATTGAACGCAATTTAGATGGTTATCGCAGCGTGAAAGTTTATGCGTCGAAACTTTGAGATAAGTTACAGAGCGAAAAATGCACTAAAACCCACTGTATTTCATTGAATTTTTGTAAATGACAGCCGCAGCAACTGCCTGCCAAATATACTATGGAATAAAATAATAACGCACATTTTGGACCACGTGTAGCTCCATCCATCGCGGTAATTGCTGACAGGCGGAAGATAGTTGGAGAGTTATGACGTCACATAACGTGCTAATGACGTCATAACTGCATTGCCCCGGGCGCTCGCTGACTTACGCCTCTCTCTGGGTGCAATGGATGCGATGCAATTTACTAAGCAAATCCTGCGCGAGACATTTTAACTGGTTTTACACCTTGCCATTAAAGGCACGTAATGACATTACGTGATAAGTGCACCTGATCGTTGATACTGGACTACCTACTGGTGTCATTTTTTTGTCACCCACTGCAAATAAAGTGGTCATAGCCATGCCGCATGCGTGTTAAATGTTTAAGATTTTTTATTGGAGCAGATGGTTGTGTTACCTTTTGAATAAATATTTCTGCACTCATTTGTTTTGAAAATGAAGTGTGAAACAGTAGCAAAACTGCTATCGTTACAAAGTTGTTGCAGTCTCGTATTGTTAAGAGGTTATATTTGCAATAGTGTGGTGCTATTATAGATGAACGATGTTTTTTGCAACGGTTCATGAACACATCAAACTATTTGAAAATTCTAAATTGAAGATGGACCTTATACTTTTGTAATAAAGTTGAAAAACTATATCAAAGAAATTTGAATGATTGGGGAAGCTTGATTAGCTGGACTCTGTTCAACTTCGTACGAAAATGTAGGTGCGTTAACTGCTAGTCCCCATTTGATTAACCTTTTTATTCCTATCTGCCTTACCTTGAAAGCATAAATCGTTCAATAAAAGTTCAAGTTTACTATCGTCTAAACCCCAAATGCTGACACGAAAAGTGCATAAACACATTGTGACAAATAACACATTCGGTACATAGCGGAACAAAATTGTTGGTGTGCAGATCGAGGGCTATTCTGTGCAATAAACGTCAGACGTCAGGTTGAGCCACTATAAATCTACCTCGTCGGCGGTTCCCTTCATGAATCACCCGACGAAATGCCAACTTTTCCACTACTTCCATTTGGTAAGAAAGAGTTGACATTTTTCGTGTTTAAAAGTAAAGTAGACGAAATATGAATGTGTATTTGGATGCGGGTGTCTTGTTGTGAAATTTTAAAATTTTGTGCAGGTACCTACTAAAATGACGAACTGTTTTTCTATGGCTAGGTACAGCAACATCAAAAGGTTATCCTCTTTATAACGTATGTTTTTATTTTATGACGTAAAATAGAATGGAACAGAACACCCTTAATACTGGCTTATTCCCAACGGCCACCACTAAAACTGCCACCACTGGTGGTCGTTGGGATAAAATTTTACATTTGTTCCCAACCGCCACCACTGGGGGCGGTTGGGAACAAATAAATAAATAACGGCTTATTCCCAACGGCCACCACAAAATCTGCCACCACTGGTGGTCGTTGGGATAAAATTTTACATTTGTTCCCAACCGCCCCCAGTGGCGGTCGATGAGACATAGTATAATTTTAATTTTATTTCCATCGACCACCACTACACTCCCACACTATAAGTCCACTTTTATGCTTGCGCTTAGTAATATATTCATGCCCTGCATGAAGTAAAACAACACCACCATTTCTTTGAATACAATTTAAATGTATATTTCCTGAAAGTACTTGCTCCACTGAAATCTGACATGATGCCCGGTAAACAGCCCGACAGCTACTACTGCATTAGTTCTATTATTTACATGTAAATAATAGAACTAATGCAGTAGTAGCTAAATATATTCATAATATAGAAATATTTACAACTAAGAATATTCTTAATTGTAAATATTTCTATATTATGAATATATTTAGGAACAAACAATTAGTCGGCAAGCATTAGAAGAGGTAATAAAACACCTGGGTCCAACATTTCAAATTCTTTTGTTCTACTTCAACAAAATAAGACCATAAAAATGGATAACACTGGTCAACAAAAAAAATAAAATCGATTGTTTCCTTTAATTTTTTTTTTGTTTCTATCTCAAACTAACGCGTATTTTTTAAATATGGTAACAATTTTTCTCTCACAGCTTTTGTTTTTGAGTTACAGCTAACTACCCTCCATTACTATTTTTACTTATAGTTGCGTTTTTTATTGGACATTGAAATATATGTTGTTGTTGTTTTCGATATGGCTTCGTCAAGAAGGTGTTGTGTACTTAATCGTGATTCTTTTTGCTACATTTGTGGTAATATGTATTTGCAAAATATCGAAAACCTATATCGGACTTTGTAAAAACTGCGTATCATGCTATGGTCCATGCTATCGAACTTGCAAGAGTTAGGGTGCAACATGAGCATAAAAATCCACTTCCTGCACTCACATTTAAACCGATTTCCACAAAATCTAGGTGATTTTAGTGAGGAGCAGGGTGAAAGATTCCATCAGGATCTTCGAACAATGGAAGAGCGGTATCAGGGGCGGTGGGACTCACATATGATGACAGACTACTGCTGGAGTTTGCAACGTGATCTACCTAAAGTCGTTCATTTAAGAAAATCGTATAAAAGATCATTTGATAGTGTTCAATAGAAATTTTGTTAACATCATTTATTAATTTTCTGTACATTTTTATCAAAATAATAAAATTCTATATTTAAAAAACTGAAGCTGTTAGCAATCTTCAAGTATTTTTTTCATTTTCAGGGCCATAGAAATACCCAATAACAGAAAAAAAAATAAAGGAAACAAGACTTGTGTTGACCAGTGTAACCGATTAGTATAACAAAAGCAAAGTCCTCGGGATTAAGGTTTGAGTTTGCAGTTGTAAATTACAGCATAATGTTATTTAAACCGCACTTAGCGTAATTGTTACTATAACGTTCCCATTATTCGTATTATCCACTAAAACCATTGATACGAGTCGCCACTTGAACAGGAAAGGAAAATGAAGTACGTTTTATCATGACGTCTTAAAATAAATGAGTTGCATACCAAATAAATAATATAATAATAATTTCAAAAAGAATAATTCAAGTGTTATTTATTTATTTGTTCCCAACCGCCCCCAGTGGTGGCGGTTGGGAACAAATGTAAAATTTTATCCCAACGACCACCAGTGGTGGCAGTTTTAGTGGTGGCCGTTGGGAATAAGCCTTAATATTTTTTCCATTGCTCTATTAAAACAAAGGCTAAAAGAACCTTAATTCTTATAAAAAATGAGGATTATAACTAGTACTATTATCATTAATTACGTTAAGTCTAAATGTGTTTATGTCACATCTTTCATAACCTACAGTAAAATATGATTTACTATTAGTATTATTTATTAGTAATTAGTGAAAACGCTAAACCAGTATGGAAGTCTTAGCTTTTATAAAAAACTAGTTGCCCCGGCAAACTTCGTTGTGCCTTAGAGTCAATTTATTGCTCTTATCATTTTTTTTGTATTAGATATACATACGTTTAATAAGACGACAACAAATAGATCCAAACCAATAATAACTACTACTAAGCAAGTCTCTACTATGATCTTATTTCAACATTTTGTGTTCGATAGAATTAAAATTACAACATGTATATATAACCTAACCTAACTGACCATACCTATCCTATAGCTCACCTAACTACCTAACCTAACTACCTTACTAAAATGCATTGATTTAAAAAATACTAAAATCATCATTTTAATCTTAACTATTGCCTCTATGTTACATACAATTTATACCTATAGTTTTCCCGGTCTACTTTAATTAAAGTCCTAACAGTAAAATAAGTTCTATTTGCAAAGAATTATTAAAGTTCGTCTCTGTCGTCATTGTTAATTACGTAAATTGATTTTTGAAATACATGTAAGACTTTTTAATGCTACATAAAACCTCTTAGTTTAGTAACAAAATAAATTTCAGAACGTAGGTGCGTATTATAAATTGACAACCTTACCTTCTTGGGTTTAGCTTAAGACTTGTCAATTTCAAATAAATTGTCACCTGATAATGAACTGGGAAGTTTGACTCCTGTCATGTCATCCAAGATGGCGCTGCGTTTGAAAAATGTTTGAGACAACCTATATTCTTGATTTTTATTTTTTCGAGGACTTTTCATGTTTTTTATTAATTATTATGCTATATGCTATTCCGGACAAAGACAAATCCAAAAAGACCAAAATCATTCACATTGATCCAGCCGTTCTTGAGTTATAAATGGTGTAACTAACACGACTTTCTTTTATATATATAGATAAAACACTGTTCCGTGTAGAGGCAGAAGAGGCAGAAAGCTCAAACGGCTTCCGAGACTGAGAAGTTGAAACTTCGGCCAATTCTTAGTCTTCTGACTACAGTTTACAAATAATAACTTAATATGATACATCGATGCTGCAATTACCACATGGAAAACGCTGTGTGTACCGATTATGATTAACCTGCTTGTATTAAGTAATTGATAAACTACCTGGTTGGTTTGCCTAGTTTTTAAATAGGGGCACTAATGCTGTATTTACGTGAAAATATCGCCGAGTAAATGTAGATAAAGTGAAGGCGAGTAAGCTGTCATTCACATCACAGCGACAGATTGTAACCATACAGACAGTCATACAAGGCATTAACATTCCTTACAGATAAATCAAAACCTATGTAAAAACTAGGTGAAGTACATAAATAACCGGTTAAGCTAATCATAACTTTTCATCCAAGCTGTACGAAACGGTCGTAGAGGATGGAAAATAACTTTAATAATTCAATTTTATGAGGAAGTAAAATAACTGGCACGTCATGCTCTTTTACAACGAACATAAAACTATAATATTTCTAGCTTAATGCATAAAGTAAGCATACAATACGAATTCACGCAATGCAATTAAAGCCGCCTACCAGCTACCACTGCGGGGTGGAAGCCCCTGTTTTCTTATTAAAGCATAAACTTTAATCATTTTATTAGCAATAATTTTGCTACCTGCCGTTGAGACAAATAAAATAAAAACCTTGATGAAAATAATATTTGTTTATTTGCTACATGACCTATTTGTTAGTAACAGTGTACTTAAAAACAATATGTTAATAAGAACAACTAAGATAATTATTATTACACTCAAATAAATGACGCTGTGGTTTAAAAGATGTTGGTACAAAAAGTGAAAAGAGTATGCGGGGCTGGGTAGGTAATGTTAAAAGGACGAAAGGCAACTAAAAAAGGGTATTTATTGGATACTAGCAGACGTCCCGCGGTGTCACCCGCGTAGGTTCCGTTCCCTTGGGAATACAGGGATGAAAAGTAGGTAATACAGGGTGTCAGCTAACTCCATACCAAATTTTATTAAAATCCATTCAGTAGTTTTTACGTGAAAGAGTAATAAACATCCATCCATCCATCCATCCTCACAAACTTTCGCGTTTATAATATTAGTAGGAAGTAGGATATTCTTCAGAATGATCAGATGCGTAAATGTACAGACGCCAGCACATCAAGTTACCCCAATGTGTCAAATTTCCCCAATTGAATATGAACCTTGTTCTGTTTAACATAAAGTTGAAAAACGATCAGAGAAATTTGACACATTGGGGTAACTTGACGTGCTGGCGTCTGTACGAACAACATAGAAGCAAAAGAAGTATGTAAGGATCGAAGCAGATGAAGTTCTGCAGTTTCTCTGTTTCTGCTTGTTTTTGTCTATGGGAATAAGGCAAGGGTTTATGTATGTAGGTAAGTAAGTGCATATCAAAGAATAATAAATGTTTGTTTTAGGTCTTCAGCCATAGCATGAACTGTTTACTTAATTCATATTAAGATTTTTCATATCTTCAGTTAAAGGTGGAGAAAACTTGTGTCATAAATAAAAATCAACTCAAAATTTCAAAGCAATCATGTTACGGGTCATTCCACTAGGAATTACAATTAGCATTTTTCCTACTACAATTTCTTTTCTATTAAAAAAAAAACACTTAAAAACGCATTATACTTGCCCATAATTGTTTCTTTCACCCTCAAAGGCTTATAAACGCCAAGGAAAAAAAGATTACGAGCTGCCGGCATTCAGAATACGTGCTATTAACATACTGACTGGATATCAGATAAAGGGCGTTTGTGAAAATTTAGTGGATGCCCGGTAATTACTGGATCGGCGATACGATCGGGGCGACACGCCCCACCGCGCGCCTTTACATGCATGCTAGTGTATGCGTATGCAGATGCACTGAGAGGGTTTAGGTTCGCACGAGAGGTGAAGAAGAAACCTGAGGAAGACAAAAACGTCATATGTTTACTTAATTAGGCGTTTGAATTCGTATATGTGTTACCGTAACTGTGATTAATTGAACATTTTTATAAATAAAAATCGTAATAAGAATCGCCGGAATATATCCTATATCCTGCGCGCGCTTAACTTCCGAACCATCACTGCACCAAATTCCTGTGCGTGTCCCAAATAAATGTATTTTCTTTCTTTCTTTCTTTCTTTCAAATTGGATGATTCTTTATTTTAAAATTATGTTGGTCCCAGTATGGTTTGTTTAAATCACAATTGTCTGTCGGGTCCGCTAATTATTAATAATTATTTATTTACTTATTAAAACTTTATGCACTATTAAAAAAAACTGTACAAAGGCGGACTTAATGCCTTAGGCATTTTCTACCAGTCTACCTTAAGGATTAACAACAACGGATTTAACATTATTAACATTTACTTCATGATTTGATAAATATGAATATTAAGATTTTACTATTATTTTTAGAATAAAGTGAGGTAACCAGTATGCCGGAGGAAAAAAATCAACGGCATGTGTAACCGAGTCAGAGGCTCATAGGCACAAAACCGAAATTTAAATAGCCACTTAAAAAATAAAGTTTGACTCCTACATACATGTTGAAATTATCCCCGCGAAAGAACTTTTACGAGATCCCGACAACAATCGTCACGGTCGGGCTGTGGAAACCCACCAGACACAACACCCGCCGTGGTCGAAGGGTCCTCTTTTTTCTATGGGGGATGCGGAACTTGATACCCTGTTCCTCATACCTATTAACTACTTTGACCACTTTTTTTATAGACTACGTGTCACCATCAGCCGTGATACGAAACGAGATCACAAAGAAAGAAAGAAAAAAAGAAAGAAAAATATTTATTTGACATCAGTCATCAAAACACACATACACACAATAATTTATAAAACAATAGAAAATATACAATAGTAGGTACACATCATGTGCTGTGTGCCTCACGGCTGCGCCAAAAAGGTCCATTTCAGCATTCATGCCACACAGGTGGTGCTGTCTGACGCTGCTCTTCCAATGAACCTTGAGGGGTACCCAGTGACGGAAAGAAATAAATAAACAGAAAACGAGTAAGTAAAACAGCGAATGCGAAGCGTAACAAAGCGTATTAAGGTATCCACTTCATCTGTATTTTCTAACTTCTGTTAAACAAGAATGAGTCACCGTGTCGACATCGGTGCGCCCGCGCTGCGTCGTGTCGCACAATCTCGCGTGTCGCTTCTGTTTCATTGCACCAAACAACCCTTTGGCTGTCCGCGATGGAAATCTAGCGCTTATGTGCAGAAACGACGTTTTATTATCAACGTCGTGTCATTGCAAGAATGCAGAATACTTGTAATGAGATCACCCATTCCTTGTAGATGTTCCACACATTCGCACGAAGCACAGCCAAGGAGTGGAATTCCCTGCCTGCATCAGTGTTCCCGAGTTCATATGACCTCAATCTGTATAAGTCGCGAGTTAATAGGCTTCTTATGGGTAAGCTCGTTCCATCGTCGACCTCATCTCTGACCTCAGGACAAGATTGAGGTCAAGAGTAGACCCATTATATATAAAAAAAAGAGATATTTTGAGTACAAAATGTTTTAAAGTCGATCCTAACTATAATGGAGAAGTGGTTCGTATGTAGATATAATATTTAACGTATAATATAATTTCGATAAATATCGAGTATTCAAATAGCAAGGATTAACATATTTACAAGTTCGAGTACTTAACGTAATCTACATAAACCGCAATCCTCTAGAGACAAAAATAAATTCAGATCTTAATCATTGTATGGTAAAACAGCAAAGGTCGTAAATAACAGTAACTATTATAAATGCCCAGTACAAAAATACGTGTATCTTGGTTAAAATAAAAGATCTTTGCTACAGATAATATTATGCCATGACTCAGCAAATATGAAATATTATTGACACTGCTATGCTATTTCACAACCATTTTCTTTAAATGTAATGGGCTGTTTGACAAAATTCTAGTTTTTAATTCCTCATCTAGATTACAAGAAAATATTCGACACATATTTTTTCTTTTTTCACGTAATCAAAAAATAACGGCGATACATCGAGAATCAAAATGTCGTATGACGTCACTAGCCAGTACAGTTTATACTAGGTAATAACGTTACAAGCCCCCTCTCCTCAACTTTAAAGCGCTTAATCTTAGTAGTTTTCCATCAATTTGAAAAAGCAAAAAATACCTATGTGTCGAATATTTTCTAGGTGAGGGACTAAAAAGTAAAAAATTGTCCAATAGCCCATTAGGTATATGTATTGACTGTCTCGTTAGTTTAATGCAAACAGAAAAGGGCTACTAGGGATCGCATGCGCTACTGCTGAGCAAGAGTTCCCGGGTTCGACCGGGTCAGACAAAGTGTTATTGAGTTCTGTCATCTAGAATATCTTAGTAGCCGCTCAGAGCCTGGTTTTGTGCCTAATTAATGGCTATAGGCTTGCCCCCTAGCGATTATTACTTGGAACTTAAAACCGTAACTAGCAAAATCTAGGTGTAATTCAGGTACCACCACCTCTGATTAACCCTTCAGGGATTATAGGCGTGGGGGTCTTATGATGATTAATATTCTTTGAAAATTAATTACTTGAAGTTGACTTGATTTACTTATCAATTAATTGATTAAACCCCAAGCAAACGCCAGCTGTCATTGTCTTTCTATTGTGTCCCTAATTGATACGATTGAAAGGTTAAGATTAAAACAACCTCTTAAGATTTTTTTCTTTTGCGATGCAGATGGTTGGATGTCGTCATGATTCCACGAATTCTTTACCGCCGCTTAATGTTTTAATTAACCCGTGGTTAATCTCGACTGCCAAAAAGGCCCAAAAGTCTATTTTTTTTCGTTTCAGAACCAACGTCTCGGCCACTTGTTGCCACTTCCCACGCAAGCGATCTGCATACATTTGCAGGCTCTTTCATCCTTGTACTTAGCATAAAACAAGCCCGACACCAAGTCATTATGCAGTCTCGGATTTCGAAGTACGGCTGCATAAATTTACGCCATTATCAAAATATCGTGAATGAAACAAACCGAGCATGAAACGGATTTAACCAGTTTAGGGGTCATTAACGCACGCAATGCGTATTGTTCTGTGCTTATTTGCACGTACGCGTTCGTAGGGTTAATATGAGTGGAAATTGACGCATTATGATGAATGTTCCAAATTAATAACATACATACACATACATATCGTCACGCCTGTAATCCCCGAAGGGCTAGGCAGAGGTGTACCTGGTAGTACACCCACATTTCGCCATTATGTTTAAGTCCCATGTAATAGGGGGCGAGCCTATTGCCATCCATCGGGCACACATCCAGACTCCGGGCTGTTACTGAGAAATCCCAGATTGAAAAACTCAATGACACTTTGCCCGACCCGGGGATCGAACCCGGGACCTCATGAACAGCAGTAGCGCTAGCGACCACTAGACCAACGAGGCAGTCCCAAATTAATAAATATGTAATTAAAGTCAAATTAGAGCGTCCATTAATTTGTGGAATTTGTATTTGAATTTGGTAAAACAATAGAAATTTTCATGGCTATTAGCATAGTGACGTCACGCTAAATTATACTTGCGTGGCGGAAAATGTAAAATTACTTAAGTCCCCTCATCAGACCACGGTGTAGGGCGCTTGAGATGTAAAGATGTCGGCTCCCACACAAATCCTTTGCTCGCTTGACCTAAGGGATCCGTGATTCCACCTCAAATATTTGGCACATTTCTCCACGAGCGTTTAGATCAAAGAGCATTGAGCAATGACCGTCAAAAACACTCATTGTTAACTCCCTTTGATGATCAGTACTCGAGGTACCTACTTTATTATTATGAACGCCGCTCGAGGCGCCGGCCTCCCTAACAATTCACTCAAATACTTAGCTTGAGATAAACAGACGAAAATTCGCCTTAGATATACCCAAACGGCTGTCTTTACTAAATCTAACAAGGTAGAATTTATATTGTTACTACGTAGTATTCGCTTAAATAAAATGTAAGTAGGTAAGGTATCTATTTCTGTATTTTATTATAGCCAGACCTTTTTATCGTTAAGCCCCAAACGGCCATTCTGTTATAGGTATCCATTTTCGGAATAGATATTACTCATGTTAGCCATTATTATACGAGCTAGTTACAAAGGTCATTCAGCATAGGCACGAGAATTATTCTCCACGCTTGGTCAATGTAGGTTCTTCAGATTTAGGTATATGAATTATAATTTCAAGTTTAATCAGGATGTCTGTGATGTCTAGGATGAACTTAGACAGTACTTATGAGCAATGCTTAGAAAACATCTGTTTGTAATAAAATATAAAATTCTAGATTCAGAGTTTGTAACAAAACATCTCCAAAACGTAGAACGTTGACAGATTCTTACAAAATTGTGTATCTATACATTATATAGCACTTAGGTCTGAGAATAGAACGTAAACTAAAGTTTGCCGGAGCTGCTAGCATTTCTATAAATTTGGTTCTTTCATAACATAATTCAAGATCACTTTTTTAGTTAGCACTTATGAACCAATCCTACTAATATTATAAACGCGAAAGTTTGTGAGGATGGATGGATGGATGGATGTTTGTTACTCTTTCACGTAAAAACTACGGAATGGATTTTAATAAAATTTGGTATGCAGTTAGCTGACACCCTGTATTAACACATAGGCTACTTTTTATTCCTATATTCCCACGGGAACGAGACCTACGCTAGTGAAACCGCGGGACGTCTGCTAGTTAACTATTTTCCCAAGTGGAACCAAAACTGTCACCACCGTAATAAACACATCACAAAGGCAATCAAACGACTAATTACATCGCCAGCTGTACTGTTACACGGTATCACCATTATCCTTTGATATCGTTTTAAGCAGTGATCGAATTTCACTAAATCCCTATAAGACAATGAATATTCATATGTGTTTAGTGGAGCTATTACTTAGCTCAACGCGTCGAGCCGCTCAAATCTGCCGATCGCGCAATTTGGACGCCATATCGGGAATTGTGTTCAGCCAAACGGGTTCCACAATAAATCTGGGTATAGTGATCATGTCCGCCAAACAGTAATCTCGTCTTAAATCCCTCAACGATAGTTTACTTTGGATCATAATTATCAAGTCGTTAGTTTCGCCACGGGTCTATTGAATTTGATATCTGTACCTACCAATTTAATGGAAGGTTCCTACCGCAATTTGTTCAAAGTAATTTTCTAAGCTAAGAAATGAGTTTAATAAAATACCTAAGAATGGGTATTTCTAGCAGTGCTGGCAGCTTTTTGTGCACTTTTGCCCGTAAACAAGGACGCGAACGTATGTAATTTTGATCGCCTAAAATTCCATTCCTTTAATTAATTGTTGATTCGTTCATATTTGTTTAAAAATAAATGCGGTAAATAAATTGAGCGTTAGGTACGAATAAGAATACCAGAGAACCATCTCGAAATGTATATTTTGAGGAAAAGTTTACTAATCTATATACTAATATATAAAGAGGAAATGTTTGATTGTTTGTTTGCATTGAATAGGCTCCGAAACTACTGGACCGATTTGAAAAATTCTTTCACCGTTGTGAAGCTACACTATCTCCGGGTGTCACAGGCAAAATTTTTTTTCCTGTATTTCCACGGGACAGGGAACTACGCGGGTGAAACCGCGGGACGTCTGCTAGTCTACAATACAAAGCAAAATAGTTAGTATTTAATTTAACTTACAAAATTACAGAAGAATATTAAAATTGGTTCATTAACAATAGAAAATATTATGGATACGGATCGCTCTGAGAGATATTCTGAATTAATATTCGATGTGCTTATGATAAATAACACAAAATAATTTCTGAGTGAAGACGATTTCGGCGCTTTTGTGTTTGCTTTGTTTTGTATCACGATTGCCAGGTGGCGACAATTCCAAACTTTTCAATAGGGGCCGTCCTCTAATTAATTCTTGGTTGTAATTCTCGGAGTCTCTATTCATTTTAAGTCTCGAGCTCAGAGTGTACAGTACAGCCATAACTCATTAAAAATTTCAACCAGAGAAGTATTCCGCGAATGTTATTATAAATTCCGCTCCGTACGGAACGCTCTGCGCCGCTTAACTTCACCACAGTTTACGTGTAACGAAATTCGTGTCATTTTATAAAATTTCGGATAATTAAAAACTCTGGAGGTTTGATAACGAACGCTTCTGAAATTCGCAAACTGAAACCAGAACAAAAATTCCGATGAATATTTGAAAATGTTTCGTTAACTTTACCATTAATGTTGCCACAGAGCCCAGTATTCAAATAACTAAGCCAATAGCCATGTAATACAAACAGTTATTTAACCAAAACAAAACCTGAATTAATTGAATCTAAAACCTTTATAGGTTTAGGTCCAGTTTGTTTAGGGTATGGACTCAAGTTTCACACATAACTCAACCACGAAATAGCTGTGGATCCGAACCACAAATTGGTTGTAATTGCCAATACAAAACTGAATGAACTTTATAATTCTATTGAAAGTAACAAATTACAATGAATAAATTAATATTAAACAGTTTGTGGTCATCACCATGGTACTCTAAATGCTCGTAAGCCAATCAGTGAATAATAATAATACCAGACTATTACTGTGTCACTGCAGGGCAAAAGCCACTTTTCATACAGAGGTTTATACGATTGGCGATTCCAAACTTATGCTTACTGTAAGTCCAGGTTTTCTCACTATCTTTTCCTTTACTGACGTCAATGATGTCTAGCATAAACTTCGAAAGTACATAAATGAATTGAAAAAGGATATCACACAAAATTTAAAAGCTTACGACACCCCGTAACATTATAGCTAACGATATCGTGCAAAGAACATAAAAAAGAAAACAAAAATACCCCTTGAATGCGTCCACAACATGTTTCAAATCGAAGCCGCACGCAGCCAAGTTCTCTGGAAGCCTAATCAACTCCCCACGTTCTACAGCAAAACAGGTTCTTTGCGCACGTATAACCTAGATTCTTTAGAAATTAACTGAGAGCCGTCGAATGAACTAATAAAGTGTATAAAGACATAAGACAGGTCGGATTGAAGTGTGTTCACGACGTCATAAAGTGTTTTTAAAGCCAATCTACGTCGTTTTATCGTGCGGTCCACGCCCGGCGTGTGCGTACAACCTAAAATATGACGAGAAATCTCAGCAAAATTACGCACTTAATGTTAGACGTCTAATATATCACCCGAGCTGTTTGTAACGTCGTAAATTGTGTAATGGATAAATGTCAACTGTTAGAAGGTAGGCAATAAAGACGTATAGAGGCTGTACGTATTACTTTAGGCTAAATAAGCATAAAAGAGCTGTTTTTTAAAGTACGATATATTTATTTCATATTCTCTGGCTTCTGAAAAGATAGTTTATGTTCCTGATGGGAAAAAGGAGAGATGAGCTAAATTTCCTTATGGTTTTCCCAGCAACATTGCAATGCAAACTTATTACCCGAGTACGGCGTAGCAAAGAAGAGTGTTATGATTTTAACTGCGATGTGTAGTCCTGTGCCCTAAAGTTTATGATCGCTTTCTACTGTTAGATACTTAAATCCTTATTAACCAACTTTTAGGTAACTTTGTAAGCTCAAGTTGAATAACAATAATTATTTATTCAGTTCGCAAAAGCTGACCGAAAAAATAACCAAATCTCACCCCTTAATAAAAAAGAGTAAAATTACCGCTAGTTCCAGTTTACACTGACCTCGCATTGTGCGGAAATCCTTACAATGCGATCTCAGCTTATACTGAAAATGTATAGCTTGGTGTATAGCCGTGCGTACATAATTACTTTCGCATTTATCATATTTTATTTTTAAAATAAAGGCGTTAATTATAATAAAACAAAATCAAACCTTTGCAAGTAATTGAAGTTCCTCTGCAAGTAATAACATATCACATTATTAATTGTAATGAAACTCACGTTACAAGAAATATGTTATTACACAACAATCCTATATCTACTTGCTTTAATGAATCATTATTTATACAAATACCAGTAACAATAACGCTTAGAATATATACGAGTACCTCAGCTTCATTCTTATTCAAGCGGCTTATCGTTTAATCAATCTAATTCTAAGGTTAGTATAACTAGCGGATTGGTTGCGAGTGTTGCGAATACTAGATATCTACTCAAATTACGTGGCTCAAAGCTTTCATTGTAAATAGAACCGAGTGTTGGTATAAAGCGAAGAGATTTAAAATAGGTACCTACTATAGAGCGGGCATGTCAAGCAAATGTCATAGAAAAACTATGATCCCATGTCTCAGTAACGCCATCTAGATTAATATATGAATATTGGAGCGGCAGCAGAGCGTACTAACAAAACTCATAGACTTGTGTCCAAGCAGGACATAAGTTTCGGACGAAAATTTTGATTGTGATGTCCGGTCTATAGGTATTGAATGTCTTTGGTATAAAGGTATGGGTTCAATGCGCGTAACAAAAGAAGAAGGTTATTATTCTTGTGAGTGATTTCATAGGTACTTAGTAATTAATAAGATCGCAGTAACGAAATCGTTATTAAACTCGCGAAAAAACAATCAGTTGTTCCTAATATTCAGTCTCACGTGTACTGAGCAGCAGATTTTATGCGATTAATATTGTAGTCAAGCTTGCTTAAATTTTTTAATGTTCCGCTCAACTTCCTTAATTTTTGTTTTATAAACCTTCTCCTGACAATAACAAACACAACAAAAGAAAAGAAATTAACGAAACTGGTTCAGCCGTTCACGCGTGATGCTGTGATCAAGAAAAATAGGGAAAATAGCGAATTTTGCAGCTGTCATAGCAAAATTCGTTTCGGCTTAGAATCAATTCATTAACTGTATTTAGTTTGTATTATTTTCAGACCTACTGAATATACACACAATTTCATAATGTAGTCTAGCCGTTTCGGAGGAGTTTTGTTACAATCACTGTGAAACGACAATTTTATATATAAGATATACATACGTCTAATACGATAACAAAAATAGATCCAAACCGCACTTACTTTTTATTTAACGAGTGACTAATGTGATCTTATTGAAAAAAATGTGTTCGACAGAATTAAAATCACAACATGTATATACATATAACCTAACCTAACTTACCATACCTATTCTATAGCGAACCTAACTACCTAACCTAACTATCTTACTAAAATGCATTGACTTAAAAAACAATAAATTCATAATTTTATTCTGAACTAGGTACTGGGCTGCGTGCCTCTATGTTACATACAATTTAATTTAACTAAATAGTTTTCCCGGTATACTTTAAAGTCCAAACAGTATAATAATTTATCTTTTTGCAACGAATTATTGAAGTTCGTCTCTGTCGTCATTATGTATTACGTAAATTGATTTCTGAAATAGGTATAAGACTTTTTAGTAACAAAATAAATTTTAGAATTTACGCATAAATTGACAACCAAAAATAATTATGTTGATCCGTTGTCATGGTGGTGGTTGTATTTAACTTTTCGTATTTTAAAAATCTAAACTCCTACGCAATAATTCCAATATTTAACATATATGCTGTCGATTCAAAATCCTTATTTAAATTCGTTATTTAATTTGAGAGGAGTAAACCGTACCGTACGGGACGAACATCAAATGTTTGACAGGTAGGAATAGTCTAAGGGAAAGCAAAGTTGTTGTTTTTAGTATATTCCAAGCATTTTTTCACATATTTACTCACCTTTTAAACCTTCCCTGGACTTCTACAAACACCAAAATTGGCTCAGCCGTTCTTGATTTTTATATAGTACTAGCAGACATCACGCGGTTTCACCCGCGTAGTTCCCGTGTTAGTAGGTATAGAAGGATAAAAAGTAGCCTATGTCATCCGGGGATAGTGTAGGTTCCCAACAGTGAAATAATTTTTCAAATTGGTCCAGTGGGTTCGGAGCCTATTCAATGCAAACAAACAAACAATCAACTTCCTCTTTTTAATATTAGTATAGATAGACTAACGTCACTCAATTATTTAACTTTCCCGGAACCGCTGCACTGAACTGGCTTGTTGGTCTAGTAGTTAGTGACCCTGATTGCTATGCCGGAGGTCGTGGGTTCGATTCCCACCCAGGACAAATGTTTGTGTGATGAGCACGATCATTTGTTCTGTGTCTGGGTGTAATTTATCTATAGTATGTATGTATTTAGAAATATATAAGTATGTTTATCAGCTGTTTAGTACCCATAACACAAGCTCTTAGCTTAGCTTGGGACTAGATGGCGTTGTGTGAAAAAAAAAAAGTTGTGGAATATTTATTTATTTATTTTACTTGAACTTTATGGAAGGTATGGTATGAAAGTTCAAATTGACTATTATATTATATTTTTGTGAATCGTTTGTATGGGAGTATACAAAAGTTTCGTATTTAGACTTTCTCAGGCATTTTTTAAAAAAAATCCCCGCTTAAGAACCATCCTCGAACATCAAGGAATATTCTAAAAAAACAATTAGCAAAATCGGTTCAGCTGTTCTCGAGATTTGCGCTTAACAACACATTTAGCAATTCATTTTTATATTATAGAGATAGAAGATAGATATTTAGTATTTGAAATACCTGTCAACCTACAGCTATTATGTCCCAACTCTTTTTATTCTAAATATGCATTAGCGATGATATTCAATAACTTATCAAATACGTAGGTAGACACCTACCTAATAAACACACTGCCTAATCTTACAGGTTGATTTAATTATTTTCCCAGTTAGCAGCTGTAGTAAAGCTTTCATTATTCAGAATCACAAAAAGAGCTAAAATGAATTCTCGCCGTCCATTAGCACTTTATAACCTACAATTTTGCATAACCGCTCGTTAGATTGCTACACTTTCAATTTAGTAACAATTAAAATGTACTAAAAACGTAAATCACTAAGACATGCAATACGCGAATTATGACATTGGCGGGAGTTCGCTCGCAGGGCTCAACAATCACATAGGTAGGTATAGGGTTTTCACACTGGATTTGGTGAAAAAATAATATAAGTATGACTAAATTTAACTAACGGTATTATTGACTGTCTTGTTGGTCTGGTGGTTGCAAGCGCCATGGCTAGCATAAGACTTGTGTACAAACCCCAGATTCGGCAAAGCGTTTTTGGGTTTTACTTTTAAAATTTCTCAGCTTCAGCCCGGAGTCTAGCTTAGTGCCTGATTGATGGCAATAGGCTGTCACACTTTCACTGTCCACAAAGTAGACACAATAGTGTTAAACAATCAACATTATTCATATGGGACTGATGGGACAGAAAAAGTGGTTAAAAATCACTTCAAAATCGAAGCGAAATCTTGGTGTAACGATTAGGTACATGTAGGTACACCTCTGTCTAAGTCTTTGGTGTTAACAGGCGTGATTGTTTGTGTGTTTGTCACTAAACAAAAATCACCAACGTCTTTCATAGACTTAACAGTTTACAAGCCGTAACCTAACTTTATTCGCAAATTGCACTTAGTCCGTCATTTTTTCTATTACCCCGTTCACCTGCATGTGACAGCCCTAAACCGCACGAGAACCCTCCGGTGCGGTGTAATGACGGCGATTACAGCCCACCCGACTGTGGGACCAACTCCACTATTTGTCTAAAATCACTTTAAAAACGGTTGCATGTTACTTAATGCACGTGTGTTTGTATTAGCTCTGATCATACTTGGATGGTTGTGTATGAAGATGTTTTGAAGTAATTGCTGTCGCATGTGTAGGGTTTGATGAGGTTTAGAACTTTTAGAAGACAATCATTGCCTGAATGGAAGCAAGGTAGGAAACAAGTTTGCTCTAATTTTCTTCAATTTTTTGCAGTTTACAAAGTTGCAGCCATTATTAGGTTGTAGATAATTATTAATGCAACTCTCTATCAAGAATATACAGAAGAAATCTGATTCTTGAAATAGTAATCCAATGGGGTAATTTAAACTAGAGACAAGTATTGATTAAATCAATGATTATATGTTCCTTAATGGCATGCAATCAAATACTGTAACACATTTTAATAATCTCTTAGAATCGTTTTTTCAATAGCCCAATATTTTTATTTGTTGAATAAAAATGGCGATCTGACATATTTTCTACACAAAAACTCCGCCGCCATTTTTATCCCTCACGTATAAGTTAACTGACTATTGAAAAATCAGGCCTTAGTCAGATAAACAGCTCAACGTATCCTTTACAAAATAAAATAGAAATATGAAAGAGGGTGCAACAAAAAAGCAAGTTTATGTACCTACCTACTCTTTTATATTATAAACTAGTGCTTGACTGCAATCCCACCTGATGATAAGCAGTGATGCAATTAATGATGGCGAAGAGCACTACTTTGTTAAGAGCCTATTCACTTTAGCCTTCAAGACACCTAAATTATAATCAGACGGGAAGACCGCAGCAGGCAAGTTGTTCCAGTTTTTCGATGTACGCAGTATACTTAAACGAAGCGAAAAGCTTTATCCGGATCGTAGAGGTGCCATCGATGTAAGGGTGGACACTCGCGGTTGTCCAATGGTGGAAAGGTAATGGCGGAATCAAGTCATGCAACACATCACACATGTGTAAGTGTACATCCTGTTCATATTTATCTTAAATCACCAAAGAACACGTTTATTACTCACTATTAAACAAAACTGACGATAAATAGTTTCTTTAGCAATGAAATGACACGAAATTGTCAAAAACATTCTGTTTATGTGCTTGCATCGTCAACTATTCCAGGAAAATATTAATATCACTTTGACAATTTGTAAAATTTGAATCTCAAAACTGAAGTGCTTCAGTTTAACATTTTGTTGGTAAAATAAAACAGGGTTAAACTTGCAATTTTTATTTTCCTTTTACAAATAATGTTTGACACAAATGACACACATACATATACTGACGACTTTTACTCATGGGGACAGGCAGAAACTACAGAGCGCCATCAACTATGATTATTTCTTACATATTTCTTTTGCTTCGTTTACATTCATCGCAACCATAGATTATTATTCCCATTCTGTTGCGAAAGCTTGAAACTTTAGGTGTAAGAGGCACCCAGCTGCAACTCTTTAAAAGTTATTTAGAAGACCGTACCCAGTGCGTTAAGATTGACAATGTACTCAGTGCTGACCTAAAAAATACGTTTTTTGGTGTCCCCCAAGGAAGTATTTTGGGGCCCACTATGTTCTTAATATACATAAATGACCTATGCAAATTAAAGCTAGAACATGGTATGATCATATCTTACGCTGACGACACTGCTCTACTTTTCTCGGCTGACTCAGAAACTGAAGTGTACAAGTTTGCGCAACACGGGTTCAATATTGTAAATAATTGGCTCCATCATAATTTATTAACACTGAATGCGGATAAGACAAATTTCATGAAGTTTTCGATGCGGAAACAAGCACCTATCATTGCCCCAAAGTTGTTTGCTCATTGTTGTTCAGCCCCTCTAAATAGTGAGTGCATGTGTCCAAATATTAACATGACTAACAAAATAAAATACCTTGGTATTATTATAGACGATACCCTTTCTTTCAAACCATACATAGACGCTTTACATAATAGAATTCGCAAGCTTATATTCATATTTAAAAAGCTGCGATATATTGCAGACCCAAAACTAACTAGGCAAGTTTACTTTGCTCTGTGTCAGTCAATTCTGACATACTGCATTACCTCATGGGGTGGGGTGGGTAAAACTTTGTTACTTCCCATCGAGAGAGCGCAAAGAGCGATCCTCAAGGTGTCTACTTGTCGCCCTTTCCTATTTCCCACTAACCTTCTCTATAAATCTTGTGAAGTACTGACAGTTCGACAGTTATTCATAATGAGCACCGTACTTAAACAACATACAGCCCTTCCGTATTGCACTGAATTAACTAAAAAAAGACGGAAGGATTTAGTTTGCGTTAATAAAAGCACAAAACATGCTTTCACGACCAAATTTTATATGTTCCTTGGACCACTATTATATAACAGACTAAACGCACTAACAAACATTTATTACCTAAATTATTGTAATTGCAAGAAGACTCTCAAGGAAACTCTTCAAAGTATGTCCTATGACGACACAGAGAAGTTATTAATTGTATTAAGATAGACATTGTTCGTATTTTATTTAAATCTAAGATATATTGTTATTTTTTCATTTACACCTTTAAACTTAGGTATAACATAAGATGACTAGTATATAACGTTTGTTTTTTGTGATTATTTAACAAGAAAAAGAATTGTACTTACCTCCTATCGCCTGAAACACAGGATTACCTAGTTCAGGCACATAACATGTGTGAACTTTACGTAAATTTAAGCCAAAATTGTATTTATTATGTACCTTATGATTGATGAATAAACATTATTATTATTATTATTAAAAAAAGTGATAATCATGAAATTAATAGAAGAAAATAAAAATCAAATTACAGTACCTATGTGATTTAAGAGAAAAAACAAACATCTATTTATTTAGGTACTTTTGCAACTAATCCGATTTAGCCAAGACTAAATAATTGTTCTATGGAGCAGCACTAGTAATTATGTGAAAATATAACACAAGACTGTGTTGTCTTCGTGTTCATCAGAGAAACAAACAAGTGGAAGTATTACTAATAAACGGTGTTATGTACGAAATGAAGATGATGAGATAAAATAAATTGATGCCTTACGCAACTACGAGTATATCACATTTTTTCATCAAAATTCAAGATCATTCTAATTTGCGAAACAAAACACAAGTACTGATAAATCTTATCAGTTTAGGATAAAAAGATGACGGGTACACATGATCTTAAGTTATCGTAGTAACAATTACTATCAGCAGGTAAAATGTATATTTCCATTATTGTGTGGTTTTATGCTCTCTTACATCAGATACCTTGATCTTGTCTGGGTGTAATTTATCTATAATATGTATGTATTTAGAAATATATAAGTATGTTTATCAGCTATTTAGTACCCATAACACAAGCTCTCAAGCTTAACTTGGGACTAAATGGCGTTGTGTGAAAAGTTGTGGTAAAAGATAAAGATAGATAATGAAAGATATTACATTAAAGTCTCTATTTGGTAGGAACATCAAAGATAGGTTAAACACAAATGGAGTGGCGTTATTACTAATACGTTAATGACTAGTTTACCTATTATTTATTTTAAGATTATTTTTATTACTTTTATATTAACATTTGCCGTATATAAGTAGCGCCTATATTCCTCAAAGGTTTAGGAAGTTTTGGTAAGGATTAATATATCTACAGCTCTACCTCTCCCTACCCTTCGGGGACTAGAGACTTTATATTATGTTCAATTATTTCAATAAGTTCACATTAAGCACACTGCTAAATGTAATTTTCATTCGTACTCGTCGACTGGTGATAAACATGACGAAAAGCAAATAGCTATATTAGCCATTTCATCTCTTCAACCAACTACATATTCTATTAAAATATCCCTCGAAGCAGCAGAACACGCGTGAATCGAGAAAAAACAACCATCTCTCGAATGTTTCTCATATTTTCAATAAAAATATTTAATGAAAAACACGTAACAGAGCTAACGAGCGAGTTAATTAACTTTCGTGCGTTTATTTTCAATATAAAGTGCAGGTGGGAAATCGATTTTTCTTCAATTTCCTGGAGTTGGTTTTCAATGGAGGGTGTTATTTCGTTATTTTCATATCAACTACGTTTACTGTGGCGTTTATGAGGACCACCCGAGTGTGGGAATATTACTGAAAATGTAACCGGTAACGCAGCAGTATGCGGGCATTTTGTACCGTAGCCGTGTTTGGCGCACTAGCGATTAACTTCAGCAAATTGAATACTAAATTGCTTGCAAGTGATACTTTCGGTCTTGTGTGTTGCTTTGCTTTTATTTGGTTAAGCTTATGTATGCAAATCTCAGTCATTATCCCGGTTGGCAACTGTTAGCTTCGGGTGTTTTAACGAAGAGTTGCCATTTCCTTGCAATAGGTACAAAAAGCCCGATTTTAAACATAAGCTCAGCTAGGTAGTAAAGAAATGAGTCGACTAGTAGTTTAAAATAGGCAATCAGTTCTTTTGTTTGAAAATGAGTCATTGATATGGCAACACAGATTAAATCAAAACTGGTGATACTGCATTGAAAATCCCTATACTGCCTAAATACGCCGGCTGACGTTGGCGTAGTGGCTGCAATGAATGATTGGCTGTGGTGTTGTGGGTCTCGAATTCGATTCTCACTCGGAATACATAATACTTGTATGACCTACAGGTAGTTGTGCTGGGTTTGGTTTCTGTTTGGCGATTGTGTCTGTGAATGTAAATGTTTGTAAACACGCCCTTAACACATTAAAAAATCCTAAAGTAGGGCAGGGTTATTGACAGTTCTTAATAATTATGTTCGATTGCCGCTTTTAAAATTACTCGACTCAAATAACCTTCTTTTGAAATTCAAAACACAAGCAAAATCCGACCAAGGTTTTCTTTATTGAGTCAAAACTGATTTCATTAACCATGCACATAAAATTGCGAGTCCAAACTTTGTCCCGAGACATTTTTAATTTCCACCCCTTTTTTTTACAGATAACAAACCACAATCAACGTGGGGCAAAGGACAGAATTTTAAAGTAAATAAATCATAACAGACCTTTATAAAGTTTATTTTGTCCCTCAGAGAGCTTGTTATCATTTGTTTATTGTTTGCTTAAGCCCAATTTAAATGTTTGTTAAGCCCTCTCCGAAATAGCTGTGGACACACTAGCGACCTCTGTGTGTTTACAATTTAAATTCTTTAAGCGTTTCTTAGTGTATCACACAAAGGAGTACAAAAGGTGTTTGAAAAAGTTTCGTTTTTTTTTTCTGTGTATGAGCTTTGGCGGTGTTTTGTCTGTCTGCCGAAAAATGTAGCTACACAGAATTATAATAATATAAAAATATTCCACAAGTTTCAAACTTTCATTTCCAGGTCTACGTTACAGATAGTCAGAAGCTTGATCTTGAGATTGATGAAATCTGACAACCAGTTTAACCAAGGGGTATCTTGCTACTCATTAACTGGGTAGTTTAGGTCCAACAGGCAGTCGCTTAATGTAAAACACTGGTATTTAGCTCCATCCAGTTAAACTGGAAGGCGACCCCAACATAGTTGGAAAAAGGCCAGACAAATGATGATTCCACAAGTTTCAAAACACGCCATTATAGTCCCAGACTAAGCAGAGATTGTGCTATGAGTACTAGACAACTGATAAACATACTTACACATCCTTATTTTATAATTAGTACAAGAAAAAATTGGGAAAAATTAAAAAAAAAGAAGTTAAATTTTTAAATATGACACTATTTTGTTAAACTTAAATAACGAAAACAGCTGTTGGAGGCGGGGCATGCTTGAGCGAGATCACGCGAAAGTGAGCGAGAGATGACGATTAATGAATACTACTGTGTCATGAATAGCCCGTAGGTACAGTATTTCCATCAATTGGGTGACTTTTTAGGATATAAACAAACGCTAATAACATTGCTGTTTATGAATACTGTAAATTGATTCTTTACAAATATTATGAGAAGACCGTCTAGAATAAACTCTTTAAGTATTTGTACTAATTAAAAATTTGTGGTGTATATTTCTCAATACATTTATCATAGATAAATTACACCCGGACACATAATGATCATGCCCATCACACAAACATTAGTCTTGGGTGGGAATCGAACCCACAACCCCTGGCATAGCAGTCAGGGCCACTAAGCACTAGACCAGGTCAGTCATATAGAATAGATACAGAGTGGATGGGTGATCGTTTCACCTCCAAACACCATGAGTTCAGTCTGTGATCCAGAACCCACAACATTGAAATTATTCGTCGGCTTTTTTGTTCTGTCTCCTGCTATCAGCATGAGCAACACTGTTTCTTCCAGTCTGTATTGTTTTCCATAAACACTTAGGTACAAATAATAACTTTTGGGAGCTACGTAGGTTGTCTTGTCACAATGGGCGGCCTTATTACTAAACCTCTTACGCTTCGTATCGAAATATTAAAGAAAAATCCAGTTCTTGACAAACATTGTTAATTGAATAGAGAAAGAAGTCACTATTGCCTATTACCGTTTTCCGCTAGCTATATAGTCACAATCTCCAGTTTAATAAAACTACTAACTGCTATTCGCGATAATATTAAGCAGATTTTTACATTAAATCCTAACGATTCAAGTTACTTATTATTAGATACTTTAGATGTCTGTCCAATGAAAGCCCCGTCAATCTTGATCCTTCAACTACGTAAAGATTTACTTAGATTCATCATTACGAGTCTCTCGTTAATTATAATTGTCATTAAATTATAACATAAAAACCTTTTAATCATATAACATCTACATACAAGTTCCATAACAAGACTTCACAAATAAGCATTTAACTGACTAAACACTTCACTTGTTGCTTCCCAGGTTAAACCTACCAACAAAAACATCTTTTGAAGTTCCAAAGCGGCGTACAGACTCCATTCATTAGGCAGGAGTATGGCCACCGCGGGTTTGTCGACTGGCTATTAGGCTATCATCAATCTTGGACTACAATGATCCCCTAACTAAGAGCCGATGACATCGAATCATTCAGAGAACACACAACATCTATCTATGGTCGCAAGTTCGGTTGCCTTTCACTATATTTGTGTAGGTATTTGGCGTGGGAGTGTGTGTGTGTGAGTGTGTATGTGAATTTTCTTTGTATCCTAGATTAGGTTAGAACCTTCAAAGTAAATAAATATTTTGTTGGAATATACTGGGTTTCTTTTAACTGTTTTGTTGGTCAAGTAGGTCGCTAGTAGGTACACCCGGCTACACATCAAGCTATACATTACCAGTACAAACTAATCTCGCATTGTATAGAATTTACGTCTAATGCGCACTACTGCTAAACCGGAGATTTTGGGCGAATCCCGGTCGTTCAAAGTGTACTTAATTTGGTTTTTCATGTGGAATTTTTTAGTATTAGCCCGGCATGGAGTTGTACCCGGTTAATAAAAGCGGACCTCTGACTCGTAATCGTATTCATAGTTTCGGTGTCTAAAAATATGAAATAAACACTGATAAAAAAAAATACGCTACATATACACTACACTACATTGCAAATGGGCAATTTGACAAAGTTTTAGTTTTTAGTCCCTCATCTAGATTACAAGAAAATATTCGACACATTTTTTTTCTTTTTTTACGTAATCATAAAATAACGACGATACATTGAGTCAAAATGTCGCATGACGTCACTAGCCAGAACAGTTTATACTTACTAGATAATAACGTTACAAGCCCCCTCCTCAACTTTAATGCGCTTAATCCAAGCAGATTTTCATCAATTTGAAAAAGAAAAAATATGTACCTATCGAATATTTTCTTGTAATCTAGATGAGGGACTAAAAACTTAAATTTTGTCAAATAGTCCATTCAGTATTGGTATTTATTCTAAATCTAATCTTTTTAATTAGGAGATTTAGGCCATGGGTTAGCATGACTAAAAAACAAAGAGATGAAACGGCCATTATAAGTGTACCTAGGTTGCTTGAACTGTTGCCTGAAAAAGATGGCATTGTATAAATAGTTTGTTTTCAAACTAGTCTAACTGCCTTGTCCAGTCTAGCAGCCCGAAGTCTGAATCTGATCCCGGTTGATGGCCGTCTCTGGTGGGGGCCAAAGAAATTTAACATAACTCATAGTTATATTGGGTTTTAAAAGTACCTCTGTCTAACCATTGGGCCAATATAGGCGTGGCGTCTTAACTGATTTCCAAAATCATACAGCTATTTAATCATTCATCTATTCACCCATCGCATCTCTGTGCGATACGCAACTAAAAGCAAACAGTTTTATTCGGTGCTTGATCTAAGTGACTGATTATACAATGGATCATCATTAAAGGCGCGTACGCACTGGGCGATAACCATTGCACAACACTATACTTAAGGTCAGGGGGGCAATTCCAGTATGTTTAAGAATGTTTGTATTCTAGTCTTAGTCTGTCAAACAAATGTCTGTAATTTCCCTACATTTTCGAAAAGATTTGATACTGATTGACACTAAGATTTTGGGATTAGATTTTGAATGTTTGTAGTTTCTTGTATACCACTGCTCAGATCGAATAAGTGTTATGAAATAAAAATCGCTTAGTTTACAATACAAGGGAGCTTGCTTATAGAAGCTACACTTCTTGTTTTATTCAAGCTGAACTACGCTTACACTGTGTATTGTATATGTTGTGCATTCTACATAGGTAGGTAGAAGTGTCAGGCTAATCCAGCGAGTGTAGACTGTATGTCATTATTTGTGCAAAATTCGGTTTTAATGTTCCTCCACGCTCATTATTATTATCAATACCTAACTCTTTTGCACCATACTCACCAAAAAACCAGTTTATTTGTATAAAAAACTGACTTGGTGTAGGTATACCAACAAAATTAGAACTAGAGCATCTGCCTACCTTTTGTGAGCCACAAAACTGCTGCATTCCGAGGAAGTTTCGAATTTGCCGCTCCTCGCTGCTTGCCACCTCCTTTTCGTGCTATAAGAATAGTTGGTGCTTTTAGTATTTAATATAAACTTCATCTACTGCGTATTCAGAATAAAACTGGCCAGTATGCTTACCCTGGGTCTGCATGCAGTTTGGTTAGTGACAAGGTGAATACAAAATAATATTCTTAACAACGCCAGTTACCGGTAAACTTTTTTTCTTTTTCTGACGACCATCATAACAAACCATCGCACCAACCTACACTACACAACTGTACACAGCAACCATCGCACAACTTCTTAAGTCATTAAATCTTTTTCTTACATCTTGTAAAACGCAGTATACCTACTAAAACTGTTATATTTTTTTTTCCTTTTTTAAAATTTTTGTCAGCCAGACTTTTTCTTTCCTTTTGGCAACTAAGTTGATATCGACTATTCTGCCAGCGACCCTTGCGCCCGCGTCCATTATTTGCCATATTTAATCCACAGAGTAGTATAGTCGACAGAGGGATTTTTTAGTATCGTTTCAGTTTTTATTTTAAATTTTTCAATCTTATAATATTTATTCAATTACTTTACATATTATGGACTATATTTTTATTATTTTTTTATCCCTCCTTGAGAATTTTCGTGAATGTGTAAAATAACAGCGCTGCGGTATTTATTGTTTTTTGTTTAAATTTCGAAGCTAAAGCTGAGATAAGCATCTATGGATTTTAGACTCCCACAGATCTTTTTTTGTTTTTTTTTTTATTTTTGTTCTTTGGTTTTTGTTTTCTTTTTAAATCATTTTTATTTTTATGTTCGCCTTATTTTTTTTTATTTTAATCTTTCTTTAGATTTAGATTTCTTTAATTTTATATGTCCTGTGTAGGGAATGCAATCTCGTCTCGCCGAGATCCCGATCTCGCGAGATCTCGGCCATATTTTACGAGATTGAATCTCGTCAAATTTCGTACGAGATCTCGCGAGATAACGAGATCGACAAATGCAGCGTGACGATGTGTATTTCATAGCGCGGCTGCGCGCGAACTGAATCCTGGCCGGCCGTGCGGCCGCGCCTGGCGCATCTGACAGACGACTTCTGATTTTGCATGCCAAATACCCTGCAAAATCAGAAGTCGTCTGTCAGATGATACTCTCGACATGATGTGATTTTTGAGAAGCCATTTTCAGACAAACTAACTTGCCTTTCCGTACCTTGATAACTTCATCTGACTTCTACTTTAAACTTCTTTTATTTGATTAATACGATCTCACAACATTTATTTAAGAACTTGTGAAGTTAAGTTTTTGTTTTGTTGTATTTATTTACCAGAAGTAATGTTCCTATTACTCTTAATTATTGAAACTAAAGTAATAATTTACAAAAGACTACTCGTAAATATAGATAATTATTGTTATGTCACCAATATTGTAAGAATTTGAACTGATTAGCTACAGTAGGTATAATAATTATAGACATAAACAAATGTTACCTATTAGAGTTAGAGACAAATTAAAAGTACTCTGTTGATTTTTAAAATAAAACTTACCTTATTTTTATAACTAAGCAACGCAGTTTCTATTTAATTACATATCATGTCAATTACTAGTTCTTAAAACAAGCATTTGCATATGTTTTAATTGCGATTCTCCCAATCTCGCGAGATCCCGTAATTTGCGAGATCTCGCGAGACTGGGTTTTGAGTCTCGCGAGATCTCGCTAGGCGGAAATCTCGTACGAGATTGCATTCCCTAGTCCTGTGCGTGTCAAATAAGTTATTTTTCTTTCTTTCTTTCTTTCTTTCTACACGGATCGATCAAAGGTTAATACCTATGCTTATTGAGGTTGGTCCGTGTATTGGTGTCCATCCTTTATTAACCGAGACAAAAGCATATTATTTGCTACGTGGCTGAAATTAAACAAACTGATAATCTGCTTACTGTGTTATCAAGAATGACCGTTTGCTTATGGATAATTAAATGTGTTAAAAGTCTTTGATATCATCTTATATTTGGAGGACGAGACAAAAACACATTTTCATTAACTATAGCAAAGTTCAATTAATACAAATTTAAATAAGCTTTTGTAATGATAAGTTTCATACATTTTGGATTTGTCGAACTTTGTTATAGTTAAGTACCTACTGAAACTATGTACGACATTGTACAGGCCTCCTGGGGGTCGAGTCTGTTATTGCAATTGTGTCTCAATGACTGGTCAATGATCGATTTTTGACGTATAACGTCAAACTTATGACACATTTCCCATACAAAAACTGTCAAAATTGTCAAATATTCGATCAATGATCGGTCATTGAAACACGATTGCAATAGCAGACTCAAGCCCCAGGATAGAAGTAACATCGACGTCCATGACATAGTTTTAAGTAAAAGACCATCAGAAATACCCATTTACTCATGTCTTAATTAACATTTTGAATAGCCAGTGAACACACATCTTTACCAACAGTTAAAGCAACGGTAAAGCTCTCAACACCATTAATCATTAGTGTTTCTCATCAGTCATACATTCAGTGTTTATTGACTTAAAGTTCACAAAGACGAGTGTGAGATACTTTCACTTAGACGTTGTATCCTTGAGCCGAGTTTACTAACAGTCTCAAAAGGAAGGTAAAGTTGTTGTTGTTGGTGTACATACTTAAGGTATTTTTCTAATCCAAAAAGATTTAAAATACTATAGAGCGGGCATGTCAAGGAAATTTCATAGAAAAACTTTGATCCCATGTCTCAGTAACGCCATCTAGAATAATATATGAATATTGGAGCGGCAGCGGAGCGTACTACAAAAAACTCATAGACTTGTGTCCACTAGGACACAGGTTTTGGATGAAAATTTCGTTCGTGATGTGGTCTATTAGTAAGTATTGAATGTCTTTGGTCTAATCCAATTATATATTATTTATTATTATTTTTGCGGATTTGACATATGTCACTTATGTCAAAAGCCAGCCTATTACAACCGTATTGCTAACCCTGCAAGCACTAAGGGGATACACTTTTATTCTTTTTTTAAACAACTTTGATTCAAACTAGGAATATCTTTTGTGTCATGGGTGCAATCGCCTAACCACTGCGCTAATCATACCGAAAAATGCATGTAAAGGAGAATGACAAAAAGCAAAGCAGGTCCCTTTTGTGTAATCGTGTGCCTGATTGAAACAATAACCTAAAAATATTATGTATTTTTTTATGTGCAGGGTATTTTTTATGCGATTTCTTTCACCCTGGGAATAAAGTGAAAGTTAATTAATAGTTTAACATTACGTCAACATCCGTTTGATTCAATGTTGTCTGTGGTTTGACTGCTATACCAATAAAAGTTGCCTGGTATTAAAGAACTAAACAACAATGAAGTCTTGTTATAAATGAGTATTCGACATCTAAATAAAATGATAATAAAACAATAAAAAAACAATTAGATTGATAGATCGATAACGATTTATAAATAGATTTATAAATTAATCTGGCAACATTTACTTGCGCATATCACAGAACCGACTTTGGTCTGTGGTACATTACGTGCGTGATTGCTTTGTTTACATCCGTTGAGTTATGAATTCCGTAATCTTTTACTTAGTTACTATTTCGATACGTGCTTTTTCTGCTACTACTAAGTTGAGTTAATAAGTTCCTCGAGTGCATTACGTTTTGTGAGATAATTGGCTCACATTAGTGCTGTTCTCTTTGCTCTTTGCACATATTATTGGGTGTATTTTTGTGTACTGTGCTACATAAAGTAGCTGAGACATGATCTCATCTTCAAAGTGATGTATAGGATAGGTAGTAGAAGTAGGTACTTAACCTAAATAGAATAGGGAGGAAATGTCAACGTCAAATTCCTAATCATAACCTAGATTTCTACAACAGAAAAACGATGATATCTCTTGAACCTGGGTGAGTAAATGAAAAATGGTTTCTGATTATGGATTATTATTATTATTTTCTATGTTTTTACTATATTGTAAAATTAAAAAAATCAGGGCACTACCATTTTCCACTGGGACCCAACTTTCCTTACAAAACGGGCATTCTCCTTTACAAAGGCGCTTCCTGCAGCTTTTGGCCCAGGTGGAGTCAAATATGTTTTTTTTTAATTTTTCAACGGAATACGTAAGACCTATTTATAGTTGCTCCTTTCTTTGTAGATCAGTTGAATCATGAGCACTTAAAGCAAATTTGGTTTTGCCAATATCGACATTTTTTTCTCTTATTCAAACTCCGCATTTGTATACACCACTTTTTTTAATTAGTACAAAAAAATTGGGCTGTATCCGTACCTGTTACTGATCATATTTGCGTAATCAAAAGTAAAAAAAAACGAAATTCAATTTTAAAATATGGCCACTATTTAAGTATTTAACTTAAATAACGAAAACAGCTGTTGGAGGTGAGGCATGCTTGAGCGAGATCACGCGAACGTGAGCGAGAGATGACGATTAATGAAAACTACTATGTCATGAATAGCTTGTACAGTATTTCCATAAATTGGGTGACTTTTTAGGATATAAAAAAACGCACATAACTTTGCTGTTTATGAATATTATTTATTGTTACTTATACAAATATAATGAGAAGACCGTCTAGAATAAGCTCTTTAAGTACTAATTTGAAATTAGTGGTGTACCTATATGGGATCTCATTATATTTTTTTTAGAGGAGACGTCTACTTGCCATTGGTCGACTGATGCGCCATGTTGACAGTAAGACACGTTTATTCGATACACACTACACAGATTTATTTAAATATTACTTTTAAATGTATTCGCTTATACACTTATTACTATATTTATTTGCGTTTTATTTTTATTTAAAAATATTTATTATGTTTATTTTATTTACCTTCGTCCGTGTGTCACTGCGGGGTGTCAACTGAAAACCAGCGCTGGGTGTCTGACGCTCAGCAAATGCTGAGATGGTTACCCTTTCGGCATGGGCACGCTCAGCGCAATTTGTGTACCTGCTATTTATTACTTCTGTTTTCTTTGTTGCTGTGCGCTTGTGTCTGTGCTGAATTAATATCTTTCTATTCTATTATATTCTATTCTACTTAGTATTGATATGGGCCCTATGAAGATAAGTTAAGCCCGATAAATGTAGTTAGTACGCGCAGATTCGGTGTGGGTTGGTGTATGTCAGATGTCATTAAATGTTTGGTTCTGGGGCGTATGGGAGTTCTGGTGCTTCCGCAATATGTTTTCTTGCATCATTTTGAAGGTGGTGGTTTTAAAATAATACACACATACTAAGTTACGTAAGTTTAACTTTAAGGTGAACGCGTAAGCTATCCGGCAAAGTTTATTACAAATTGCTACTCGATGTTGTGTTTTATTAAAATAGTTATTCGCGACTGCAGTAAACACGTGCACCAACATAAAATCATTAAAACGATCAATAGGACTCTCCAAGGTCCCACCTATAATATTGACTTTTCTAGAAATCATGACATTTAAGACCTTAAAACTTGCATTAACGTTTTTTTCCTTTGTTCTCGTAAATAGATGTTGTTGTACAATTTCGGTAAATACATATTTGTTACCGTCGCGAATAACTTTATATCACTAACTATACTAACACAAGCTAATACTGAGCTGTAAAAGGCAAAAAACGTAATAAAAATTGAATATCGCGGCATTTCTTACTCATTCATTTTTAGTCAGGACAGCTGCCACTGGGCCACCAATGTTCTCGAGTGGCTGAGAGTTTAATTATGCCAGTTATGTTGACTAAAAAAAGTTAATCTGACGCAGCGACCATTTACAAGTCAATCTCAAAGATACCCCACAAAAGATGACGAGCGATAATCCCACGCCGCACTCTTTTCATTTGCAGATTAGTTCAGAAAAATCCCGGGCAATCAAGTTTTATAAGGTAAGTAGATCCCATTATAAATTCAAAGCTTGAATCTGTACGATATTCCATACAAGCGACTACACAATAGCATGGAGGTACCGAATAGATATTGGAAATCGTTACTCAAAAATGAAGTGTACATTTATAAAAATCGATTGTGGTACACAGTGGCTACATCGATACAAAGACGTATCAACATCGATACAACGAACCGATTGAGTGTGTGTAATCGTTGGCCGCATGAATATTTATTGTTAATTTGTAAGCTCGATGCCCCGATAGTCCCAAGGCGCACTGAAAGCAATATTTTATAATTTCGACATTATTATATCAGTGTTTAATGGTCCCCGGTTAACCGTTCGAGTTATGTTCGACTTTCAAATTCACATTAATGGTCACGAATTGACTTTGCATCGATATTCACTATACGTGCTTTATTTATGAGTTTCGTGATTCGACCGCGGAGTCAGTAGGATATTTTTTGTTAATTGAGGACGCTTTGCGGATGATACAATGTCCCTATTTTATTTTTGTGATAGCGCATCGCGGTTATTCTTGCAAGGCATCGATATTTTAAGTTTTAGCTGTACAAAGCAGCAGTTAATCCGATACACATGAATAATCACGCCGCAAATATGAACCTTTTTTATTTGTTTCTTTAATGCATGGAAGACTCATACCCACAATTGCAAGTCTTCATGTTTGGCTTTAATAGAGAAGAAAAAAGTATGTAAGCGACAGCGAACTCAAAATATCCCCAACAGACATCAAGAACCGTCAAAACAATTAATTGGAAATCACCTATATAAAAAAGTTAAGGCGACGACATAAACAAACTTGCAAGTGACTTACAAAGTAAATTCAGTCCAGTCAGATCTTGCTTTATGCGTCTATTTGATAAACGGACATTTATAGGACTGCATTCACTTTGTAAACAAACAATAAAAACGACATGGCGTGGGCGCTTCATAAAGAACTTTAATCACAATCCTTCGTTAATAGAATAAGACAGGCAGCGCGTGGGTTGAATCGCTTTCGATTTGACTCGATTGTCGAACATCGAGATATCGATACCAATTGATTAGTGCAGAGATCAAAGATGTGCTTCCGCATGACGGCAGCTGATCGTATTCCTACGATTAACGAGTAGGCACTGGGATGTGAAGCCTTATATACACGCACTACCTCCCATAATTATGTAATATAGTACTGTATGTAGTCTATAATCTCATATGCAACGAGGTCGTGAAACTGCCGCCTAACATGTAACTTTGTAAGTATAATGTGTTTAACAGTTTGTTGGTCTGTTCTAATTTTGAATCTGAGGGTAGTTAGTAAAGGAAATTTCCAACAGGACAAAACAGATTAACAAAGTTTATTTTACAAATAACGGTGTCACAGAAATGTTTCAGAAATACTTTGTTTAATAAAACTTTTATTAAATTACTGAAACTAATTGTAACTATTAACGCAAATGTTCTTGTTTAAAATTCAACCGTACATCGATGCCTACATTGGCTTGCGTGTCACTATCTACTTTGTTGGCACCTCTAAATATCGGAAAGAATTCTTTGGAGCCATTCCGACTCTTGCAAAGATATCATGGTGCAGCATCTCAAGAGCCACAGTTAAACCGGTTGTAAGCTTGTCTACCTTTATGTCACAGTCGTACTGCCCGTTCTGACTTACTACAATAGTCTCGTAAAAGTTCTAAGCCAAATGAGATAGTTAAATTTTTGTAGTGTTATAGATTTTGTTACTTGCAAGAATCGTTTGAAACTCTGTCGACTCTTTGTGGATAGAAGTGCTCGCCTGTAATTTTAGGTTCGGCTTTCCACTATGTAAATCATACCACAATAAAGGCAAACCAAAATACAATGTTGACATGAGATTTCCATCACACATACGTGTATCCGCAAACGTCGGCATTGTGGCAATTCAGCAAACGCTCGTATTTACAATTTGATAGCAACAATACAAGCTCTGAGCGGACGGTACTACCAATTAAATATCTTAGTTTTATTTATGTGCACTGTGTTAAGTAACCGTGTTTGCTTTTATACGCCTTTCGCTTGCGATAGCTTCTGCTAGTTTATTCTATTTAGACAGGGGATAATAATCTAGTATTATTTAAGCTACCGGCAGGACTCTCACAAAAGTTTGCCAGGACGAGCGATCAATTAATTTGCATTACCTGTTCTATTAGATATGCTTCCGGCATTTCATCCGATAAAATCGCATTTTTATTACGATCGTCTGCCGTCTGGCTTGTGGCTGCTTCCGCGTATCCTTAGATTAAAAGCATCTCAGACATTATGATTAAATTAATTACATCTGTTAGTCAAAGTAGTCAAAGTATTTATTAGTGTGCTTTATGGTGATACAGTAGGTCTTATAAATAATTTATGGTAGCTCTAAAAACTGCCCATTAGGCATACACTATTTAACAATATCAAAAAATTAAAATTGATATAACATGCAAAACAAAAATGTCAAGATTTAAATCAAGATACAAATACAAATAAAATCAATTACTATTACAAACATTAAGAATACAATCAATTAGCCAATTTTCAAGCATAAATATATAATAATTGTCAGTTTATAAAATGTTGTCAATGTTGTTGTTAGTTCCCTATCAGTATCTCAATCTTATGTTTTACACACGAATCAAACACCAATACCCGATAACAAGTTCGCTTACAAGCTTTAATTGAACTGCATCTTACAATACAAGGAGATGGTATCTCTTCGGGTTAATTGATAGCGTATTAGTTACTATTTGTTTTGGCTCCCCGACATAACAGTAATGGGTTAACTGGCGCAAAACACTTATCATCATCATCACATCGTGACCCAATAGTTTTAATGAAAGCCAAACGGGGACCAGTAAATCGATTAGTTCCATCTGATCCGATAGCGTCGGTAGGTAGTTAGCTATCATTGTCCGCGGTACGGCCCGTTACCGGTAGTCCAGAGATTAATGATACAAGTCTCATTGTTTGAAATGTTAGAAAAATCATCTATTAAATCTACACCGTCCATCAATGACAAGGCTCGAGACGAGCCGAGTGGGTATTGTTTGATTATATTTCGATGACGTGTATCTAAAGGTATTTTCGACAGGCAACTTTTGAACTTTGCGGAATATGACAGCGGTAATTTTTAATGTTTTGTTTTTGGGAAAGATTCGGAGGTGATGGGTAGTCATTAGTCATTGTCTCTTTTCGAGTTATGAATGATTTGGAATCATTCGTGAATTAGGCTTCTTTACTTATGACAAAATTACCATGAAGTTAAATTTATTTTTGTAAGTAGATTTTTTCCACGTACTTTTATAACGATGCTAGCTAAAGCCTAGAATCTGGGTTTCTAATGAAAAAACCAGCACAGCATTAAGTTGACCTTTCTTGACACACGGCACGCATACGGAAGTCATCGTTGCTTATCAACCATATTACCGTTATTTATCTTATCAAAGCATTAGGCAAAGGTGTACCCATAAAATTACCGTTCTGTTAAGTCTCATGTACTAGGGGGCAAGCTTATTGCCATCAATTGGATCCAAACTCCGGACTGTTGAGAAATTTCAGATAAATAACTCAATAACGCTATGTCGGGGATCAAACCCAGGAGCTCATGCTTTGCAGTAGATCTTGCGACAACTAGGCTAAAGAGCCAGTCATCTGACCTTACTTACCTACGACATGCATGCATCAGTCATCGTGTAACTCAACCCTATGTATGTCTAAAACTTGTTTAACTCAATTTAAAACAAAAACTCATCAGAGGAAGTTTCTAACATCACCTCACTCGATTCCCGTTTCCCAGTAGCATAGGTCCACAGCGACCGACTTACTTTGACGACAGAGCAAAACATTTTTCGATCAAACTTCGAAATTAATTTTGAAGTTTCCGTCTGACCAGCGTTCAGCTAGATCCAAGAGCCAGTCCCAACTGTCGACCCGTCTGCAAGTTATAATTTTATAGCCAAGTTGAATGTTACGAATATACAAAGACTAACTTTTAGTGCGACTAAGCTTACCTATATAGTTTTACATAGTAAGTTTTAGAGTGGCGACAGACAATTTCTTCTTTGTTTGATATGATAAGATGATATATGAAATTGTAAATTTTGAGTACATGTCTTATTTGTGTAGGAAATGATTTTATCGTTTATGTTAAGTAATTCAATGAATATAATTAATGTCGTTATGGCCCAAAGGTTAAAGCACCTACACCTCAGGGCAAGGCCTTGTACAGACGCCAGCACATTAACCTACCCCAAACTGAATACTGACTGGTGTTTAGAATAAAGTTGAAAACCTATCAAAGAAATTTGACACATTGGGGTAGGTTGATGTGCTGGTGCCTGTGCAAATGTGAGTTTTCAATTCATATCTAGGTATCGTTGTGAACCACGATGTTCACAACGATACCTAGATATGAATAGGTAACCTGGACTTATCTACATTAATATTATAAAGAGGAAAAAATTGTGTGTGTGTATGTTTGTAATGAATAAACTCAAATACTATTTTGCCGATTTAAAAAAAAAACACCATTGAAAAGCTACATTCACCCTTCTTTTTATCCCCGTATTCCCACGGGAACGGAAATTACGTGACGTCTGCTATTAGTTAATATAAGTTTAGAGTCGTGCTGATGCCTTCTTTGCATGAGAAGAGGCTTTTGCTCTGCAGTGGGGCATTTGTTATTGTTATCATATATTCAATACAGTCAGTCATACTTACTTGAGAAAATAAAATGCGTGTATTTTTATTACAAAATTCAAGTAGCTTTGGCTATCCCAGAACCTGAGCCAAGTTGATTTACAGTTAGGAACAACATAGCTTCAGTTCTCTGAAGTTTAGACAGTGAAATATAGGAACTCCAGATTTTATAGCCCACACTGGGTACCTAGTTAATATGCAACTAATCATTTAAATACAAGAGCACCATTACTTTATTACGAAGAAGAACTTTATATTACACTTTCTGCAAAACATAATATAACGCTAAAAAATGTTTTTTCTGACTTCACCTTTTAATTTATATCTTTCGTCAAAATCTGACTAAAATTAAAAATCTAAACTATGTAAGTTGTTATTACTCTTTCACTCAAAAGCCACCAAGCGAATTAAGATAAAAAATTACAATAATATTAGTTCTATAACTTCAGAATAATACATTTGCTATATTTTAAAAAGTAGCTTCGCGGGCGTGGGTTGCAACTGGCTCAAAATACTCAAACCTCATGTTATAATAATACTTAAACGTTACCTACCTACGTAAAACAAATCTACTATATTTTTTTAATATTCCCAATTCAATGTTTCAGCGGGACCATTTGGAATTTCAATTCCCTCGCTAGGGAGACGCGTGTCTCCAATATTGACTCAACGGATAGAAGGACGTATTCGAAGTCATGAATACATTTCACTTACTTTTCGTATGTGCTAAATAAACTATTAAAAACTAACTGTAGATGTTGGGTTAGTACGGGGTGAATAAAAGAAAGTAGCGGCATGAATAAATGAATACTATATTTCTACTTGGTATTCAGTGGTAACTTATGTTTATGGCTTTATCCTGGATAGATCAGCATCTATGGAATTCCAATCATCGGTGTATGAAACAGTCAAGCGAGAGGCAAACTGGCTGAACTGCCGTTTTTTGATTGGCAGATAAATATTATAGCAGCCGCTCGAAGGTTAAGCTACGATTAGTGACGTCATTTCGTGGATGGGTGACAGTTTGTTATACCATGGTGGCCACACTCTACTTTTCGTTGATCCCGGCTGTCATTTGTCGAACTTTGACTTTTGTTAATCTTTGGTCCTTTTTGTTTTTTTTTTGTGTTGTTCCTTGTCTTACGTAGTCAGAATTAAGAGAAATCCAAGCAAAGACGTTACTCTTATTCTTACTTGGTATTTTAAATCTCTTCGATTCCAAGTAAGCAAAACCCATAAAAGTACCCTTACCACCCAGTTACTACATGAGTAATACCGAGGGGTATCTACAGGGGGGGGGGGGGGATATTACTAGCTTGCAAGCTAGTAGCAACTATTTAACATGATACCCCTTGGTATTACTCATGTAGTAACTGGGTTGTAGAGGCCATATATGCAGTCGGTCAATGTAAAGCACTGGTATTCAGATGGATCCAGTGAGGCTGGAAGCCGAGCCAAAAATAGTTGGAAAAAGGTTAAATGATGGTGTCAATATGTGTGATGAAATACTGCAGGTAAACCCCCTATTCACATTTACTAGCTACAACAAGCTACGATTAAAGCAATAACAATCCATTACCTTCAGATAGTCTATTTAATATTTTTGAAGTATTTGCATATGGTTCCGACCAAGCCACCTTCTTATATCCTATTCAAATTGCTTCTTCCCAGTTAATCCATTTTGCCAACGGCTGCAGACTAACCAGTTTACCTAAATATGGCCAATATCTGCTTTTAAGCTTCGAAACTGCTATCTGTTCTCCGCAACCCTTAGTAAATTGAGTTTTCGTATAGTTGAATAGTCAAGAACCCTTATTGCTTTCTATCTACATTACATAGGAACCCCAAATTCTATATACCGACAACGAAGACGATTAAAAGCATGAAGGCTAAAGGGAATAACCCATTTCTGGCCATGTTTTGTTTTTCATGTAGATTATGAATACTAAAAATATACTAATTTAGTTACTTAAATACTGCTTATACTAATTTGTTAGGACAAAGGCACGGTAATATTATAGATAGTATTAACACAGTATAAAATAATATTAATAGGTACAGTAGGACGACGCCTTTGATCTCTGGAAAAATGCCAAGAACTTCTACACGCGTTAGACTTGAATAATACCTCCCGCACTACGAACATCGGTTTGTTCGCAGTGCGGGAGCGGCTTTCCCTCGTCTCGCCTCACACCCCGCACGATTGCCCTATCTAGACAGCTTCGTCGGACGACTGTATGTTTTTAGACTGTGGTATTATCGTGACAAATGTATCAAAAGCCGATTTCTATGACACTCAATCGTTAATTCCATTCTATTATTTCACTTCTGCGTTCAGTATTACCAAAGAAGTAGGGATTACCCACGATTCTTAATAAATAAATCCCACCAAGTTTTATATGAAAAACAACCATAGTTTTTTTATCTGTGCTGTCAATCTTAATACCTATCATTTGTTTCTTCCATGTGCATCACTTGGCCACACTTTCCTCGGCTAATGGGTATTTCCCTTTTCCTTGTAGCAAAGGCTTCATTTTATGCCTATGAAAAAAAGCTTATTATTATGCTGGGTACGCTGCGGAAATTCATCTAGTTCCAGTGCTTTAGTTACTAGTCACCAACACTTGGAGTGATGGCCCAGTGTTGTGACCGACGAACTACCAAGTCATAAGTCTCGAGTTCGAACCCAAGTAAAGCACCTCTGACTTTTGTACTCATGTACGTATTGCATAAAAGAAAAACTTTGAAGGAAAACATCGTTATGAAACTGTTGTGCCTAAAAGATATTTCTCGACGAAGCCAAGGCCCATGTGCGGCGTAAAAACTATGAGACCAGGTTATTATGTTAAAACTAAAATACTGTACTCTTTGTTTCTTTAAAAAAAATATTTATGCTGTCTCAGTTTATCTCTGCATTTATTTATCGTGTCACTTTCTAACACAATATATATTTATTTTTTACATTTATGTATAACCGACCTCGTGAATACACATTTAACTAATTTACTCGTTTTTTATTTATTTCTAACCATTTATTTATATACATATTATGTTTGAAACTGTTTTTCCCAATGGTGTTTCCGTCACTTAGTACCTCTTCAAGGTTCATTGGAAGACCAGCGTCAGACAGTATCACCTGTCTGGCATGAATGCTGAAATGGACCTTTTTACCGCAGCCGTGAGGCACACAGCACATAATGTGTATTCTTCCTTATTTTGTATCTTTTATAAATTATTGTGTGTATTGACTGATGTCAAATAAATATCAATCTTTCTTTCTTTTTTTCATTGGAAAACAAAAAGACACACTTTGGTCAGGAAAAATTTTACGTCATTATTTTCTGTTAGGTGTGAATATTTTATTTTGTTTTGTTTCTATTTTCATTTTATTTTAATTTTAAATTTGTTGTCTCTCTTTTTTATCTCATTAGCTCTCATTATGTATGTACTTGTAATTTCATTATGTTTTCTTTTTAACTTTAATTTGATTATTTGTAATTTTTCACTCACATGAATGTTGGTCGACCTGTTATTGGCGACTGTATAAGTCTGATACTTTTTACTTTTATTCTTATGTAATGCTGTATACAGAAGCTGTTGGTTTACCTTAATAAATAAATACAATAAAAATAAAACCAGTAACGAGGGTGTCATCATACGGAAACTAATCGCAGAATTTGTGAAGGAAACAAAACATCATCCTACGGGGAACAGTAATGATAAAAAGAACTTACGGCAAATCCATTTACTACCCACTGATGACCTCATAGCACTATTAAGCTACTGCATCTTCCATGGACGTTCAACGCAAAAACTAGATTAATATCATAAAGAGCTTGCTACCACAGAGTAATTACTCACGTGCTTTGTGAATAAATCTTCAAAGATAAACATCGAGATAATCCTTAAATGCTCTGCGGGCAAATGTACTAAATAAATATAAAACTATAGACTGATAGCAAAGCTTTCAAACGTTGAGGTGAACTACAAAGATAAAAGAAATTCTAAATCTTGTCGAAATCACAAAGAACTTTGTGTAATTCAATTCATGACGAAAACATTTTTCAAAAAACATTTTTTATAAATTACTAACTTCGTTGTGCCTTAGAGTCAATTTATTGCTCTTATCACTTTTTTTTTACATGTCGTCTTATTAAACGTATGTATATACGTTTAATAAGACGACAAAAAACAAATCCAAACCAATAATAACTACTACTACTTTTTATGTAGCGAGGCCCTACTGTGATCTTAATTAAAACATTTTTTTTCGATAGGATTAAAATTACAACATGTATATATAACCTAACCTAACTGACCATACCTATCCTATAGCTAACCCAACTTTCTAACCTAACTACCTTACTAAAATGCATTGATTTAAAAAATACTAAATTCATAATTTTAATCTGAACTATTGCCTCTATGTTACATACAATTTATGCCTATAGTTTTCCCGGTCTACTTTAATTAAAGTCCTAACAGTAAAATAAGTTATATTTGCAAAGAATTATTAAAGTTCGTCTCTGTCATCATTGCTAATTACGTACATTGATTTCTGAAATATAAGACTTTTTTATGCTACATAAAACCTCTAAGTTTAGTAACAAAATAAATTTCAGAACGTAGGTGCGTATTATAAATTGACAACCTTACCTTCTTGGGTTTAGCTTAAGACTTGTCAATTTCAAATTGTCACCTGATAATGAACTGGGAAGTTTGACTCCTGTCATGTCATCCAAGATGGCGCTGCGTTTGAAAAATGTTTGAGGCAACCGATATTCTTGACATTTATTTTTTCGAGGACTTTTCATGTTTTTTATTAATTATTATGCTATGTGCTATTCCGGACAAAGACAAATCCAAAAAGACCAAAATCATTCACATTGATCCAGCCGTTCTTGAGTTATAAATGGTGTAACTAACACGACTTTCTTTTATATATATAGATATATGATGCGCCAACGTATATTTATACGAACGATCAGAAATAGTATCTTAACAGTAGATATGTAACTAAAGTACAGCAATCACAATAGGCTATTTGACAAAATTTTAGTTTTTAGTCCCTCATCTAGATTACAAGAAAATATTCGACACATATTTTTTATTATTTCACGTAATCAAAAAATAACGGCGACACATCGAGTCAAAATGTCGCATGACGTCACTAGCCAGTACAGTTTATACTAGATAATGAAGTTACAAGCCTCCTCTCCTCAGTTTTGATGCGCTTAATCTAAGCAGCTTTCCATCAATTTGAAATAGCAATTAAATTAAAAATTTAAAAAACCCCCACCGCAAAAAAGTAAAACATTTAAAAAGTTAAAAATAACACTTTAGCCATGAAATTTTACTTCACGTCGGGGTACTGCTTAAGTAAAGAATGTTCCTAGTACTTGTAGGTATGTAGGTACTTATTTTAACGGTACCCCAACGTTACGTAAAATTTCATGGCTAAAGTGTTATTTTTAACTTTTTAAATGTTTTACTTTTTTGCGGTGGGGGTTTTTTAAATTTTTAATTTAATTTTTATTTTATAATTTTTAAGCGTATTAATTTTGTTTTATAGAGTTTACAGTTATGAGAATTTTTCAGAGCAATGTATGTAGAGTCAAATGCTGGTTAAAACGAATCCAAACACGACATATCTGCTATTATTTTGTCAAGAGTCTACCTACTGGTGTGCAGGATAGCTTGGCTGCAGCATCAGCTCATCCTGTTGCCATCAGTGCATTGTGTTTAGAATCAAATGCTGGTTGAAATGAATCCAAACACGATATATCTGCTATAACTTTGTCAAGAATCTACCTACTGGTGTGCTGGATAGCCTGGCTGCAGCATCAGCTCATCCTGTTGCCACCAGGGCATTGTGTGCAGAATCAAATTCTGGTTGAAATGAATCCAAACATGACATATCTGCTATTATTTTGTCAAGAGTCTACCTACTGGTGTGCTGGACAGCTTGGCTGCAGCATCAGCTCACCCAGTTGCCATCAGTGCATTGTGTGCAGAATCAAATGCAGGTTAAAATGAATCCAAACACGACCTATCTGCTGTTATTTTCCCAAGAGTGTATTAGTCTGCTAGATAGTCCTGGCTGCATCAGACCAAATACACCATAATGTTGCCTATTAATATTACACACATGGGTGTTTGATATTTTAAGACACACATATGTTTGTAAGTAAAGTTAATACCCATAGACGTCTAAAATAGACACGGTAGCTAACACAAAAGAGCTGATAACCTTGAAACGGCTGAACCGATTTTGATGAATTTTGTATAAGAACCATTGCAAGAAACCCTGCTTTCAAATAAAAAAAACCGCATCTAAATCGGTTCACCCGTTTGGGCGCTACGGTGCCACAGACAGACAGACAGACAGACAGACAGACAGACAGACACACACACATAGCGGTGAAACTTATAACACCCCTCTTTTTGCGTCGGGGGTTAAAAAATACGTGTCGAATATTTTCTTGTAATCTAATTGACGGACTAAAAATTAAAATTTTGTCAAATAGCATTTAAGAGAATGGCTAACAGCTCCATACTCTTTAATAAAATATAAAAATACGTAAGCTCTACTAAATAAGTACCTATGGAATGAAACACGAGAGCATGCACCTTAAATAGACAAACTCCCGTTACTTTATCCAGTTCATTTTAATTAAGTATGTGATATAGATTTATTAATATCCTAAGTACAAATACGGTAGGAAATCAACGGTATCGCCATTAATTCAAGTCCAGTATTAAGTGTTTCCTAGAGAGACCGACAAGCGCCATCTCTCCAAATGAAACAGAACTAGGAAGAAGTACAGGTTAGCTGTTACTATCCATCACAACTTACATTCAATCGATTATGCTCGATCCCTAATGACTTTCTGACCGTTAATGGTTTAAACTAACACTCGCGTGCTCGTCAATAATAAACGTAATTTATAAGTAAACATTTTAATCCTTGAAAGCAAGGTTTCGCTGTTATCACTACCAAAATCAATTTCGGGAGTTGCCCGTGGTCCACCTAAGTATTTACTTTTTGTAATTATTATGTTGCCCGTGGTCCTCCTATCATAATTATGCGAACCAAGAGGAGTGTAACTATTAGGTATTTTTTTTCTGAAAAACAGTCAAATGTGAACAAACAAATTAAGTAATGCACTTTATAGTAAAGATACAAGCTTGAAAATCGGTCTAAAATACGGACTCAAAAGAACGTTTTCTAAATTCAAATCCTTAACCATTGCAAAATGACGTCATTTCCCAAATACAATGGCCGAAAGCTTAGAATTCCAAATTTGATTTTGTAACTATTCGACATTCGAATACGGCTCGTTCATTAACATTCATAGCTCCATGTACAGACGCCCCGGAAATACTTTTCGGATGTCCGCCGGCAATGCATCTCGCTTTTCCAGTGATATATCGTATTTTACTGATATGAACAATATACATAGCTAGTTTCATAAGTCGCATTAGCTATTGCTTATCCTGCGAAGGTTGTACAAAAAGATTCTACTGATTTTTTTCTGGTTTGATTTATAAGTATGGCAAAATAAAATTACCGTTAATATGGGTACCTAACAGGTTTCCAACTAACCAAATTAAACAGTCTTAAACCGTTCAAATTACAATCTCTTTTCTTTATTACAATGCTGATAAACTAAAACAACACTATTCGCCATCATAGTAATTCACCATATAGATACCATTCACAGTAATTACAATCTAACGAATTGATGGCAAATTCCAAACTAAATTAAATGACGATGGGAAATTGTTGGGACTCGATAAAACACCATTTATTTTCCACTGGCAATAAATTTCATAATATCCGCTTCTGGTTAGCGTAGTCCCGGTAGCTTCACTTAACTCGAGTTTATAAATTAAAAGCCGTTATAAAACCAAGTCGATCGAGAAGTATCGAATCTATAAATTCCGAATAACATATTATTATCGACTAATATTCGAATTTTCTTATTAAATACTGTTGTTTCGAGTTATATTAGACTACGTCAAATTGTTTTTCAGATTTCTCCACGCCTGAATACAATATAAACTTAAGCACTTACTAATGTAAAAAAAAAACTATTTAATTACTTAATTAAAATAATATTTTTTAAATATAATTTGTCTTTGTCTAAAGAAATATTTTCAAACATTCATAGACCAGAAAAAAAAAATATAAATGGATCGTAATTCGTAAATATCAGAGTTCAGGTTCTTATTAAGATCAAGGTTTGTTCAGCAATGAAGGGGGCCCTTTATCAAAAAATTCATATCACGTCTAGCCACGATTTAGATCTCTTTACAAACGTAATAAGTGTCATCATACCGGTAATGTATGCCCATTGAATATGAGAACTGGTAGGTATTATATTATTATGTAGATTTTTCTAATTCTCCTCCAAGCGAAGCCGAAACGAGAGATGAAATTGTATTTTATTTTAACGCCATCATAAATCTTCTCATACACGCTAAGAAATGAAAGAACTTCCATTCAAACGTACCGTACCTATGTTTAGAGAGAATATAAATTCTACATTTTCAGTACACGCATCATTACAGTGTTATTTTAGAGCCAGAGTAGATATTTTCCATTACAGGAAAGTAGGTACGCGGACTAATTAAAATATAGAAACAACATTATACGAGCCTTGGAACAAGAGCAATGTGTTTCATTACTTAAATAATGTATAATTTAAAATGTATGCGTTATATATGTAAGATTTAGAAATGAAAGATGGCTGACGTATCATAGACTAAAAAGAAAATTAGAAGGTACTCGGTGCCTAGTAGCAGACATTTTGAAATTCGAGTCAATTTTGGAGTTCACGACCTACATATGTGACGTCTCAAATTATAAAGGGAGCTGAGGAGCCCTTTAAATTGAAGACACATCTAAAGCTCACATACGAAGGTGGATTGAAAATAATCCAAGTAGAAAATTAATCCTTGATTACGTCCCACTCCTCCTGCTCAGATTTGAGGGGTAAGTCAAAGATGTCAGACGAGAATGGATGAGATTTTCTTTTAAAACAAGTTTATTTTATTGTTTTTTTTTTTAGATTCTTTTGTTGAAGAACATAATATTATGAAGATAATGTTATAAGTTTTAGAAAAATAATTAAGTAACTCAGACACAATAGCTTTTGTTACATTATATTCTCTAAAAGATAAGTAAAGAGAGTATTATTCCATGATTACGCTATTTTAATAACTTAATTCCAAAGACTCAAACTAAATTCTTTGTAGCAGACACCTATTAAGAATGAGTATATTCTTGTAAAATGAATAAGAAAAATCTCATAAGATATGCGAGAATCCTACATCAAAAGTTTGCTCACACCTTACAACACCCTAATAATTCACGCATAAATACTTACATAAGTTTCCTTCGTTCCACACTTTCGCGCTTCCTGTAATTCAGGATCAGGGGCGCGCCTAAACCTCTACCTGCATATATTTAAGGAAATCGAAATATTTCACCTCTTACCTACTTCACCCCGCTGGAGATTTACTTTAAAATTTTCAAGCGTAATCCTGCGATGGATACTTTATGCCTGCTATTTATATCGATGTAGATTGTTAATTAAAAACCTCATTATTCTGCGGCTTACCTTCATACATGTGTGCTTACGTTTTTTATTAATTTACTAGATAGCGTATCGTACAGGTAGGGTTACGGTCAGGTGCGGACGCGGCCACGAAACGATGAGAAGTAAAATGTAATATCATAAACAGGAACTAGAAATCACAACACTTATGAAAGTGTTCTATTTCATTGCCGTTTTGGGTGATAACATAGAACGTATGTATTACTTATTTCATAGTCCTTTTCGGATCACCAATGGCTGTGTCACCGACTTAAATTCTTTACACTTAAGCAAGGTTTAAAACTTCTTTTAAAATATGCATAGAAATTACATGGGATTAGGAGCTTATTTAAATATTATGTCTGTCTGTTTTTGTTAAAAAAAGATATAAGGGTTCCGATTTTGTTAAATACTTTGCGAACAACGTTGCGGCTACAGCTAGCAGGTTCTAAGAGAAACAAAGTCACATCGTTATTAAGGTTGACGTGAAAATAAATAATATTTACTTCTGCTGGATTATCAGTCCAATGACCACGAAAAACCAATTTCCCTCAGTTCCCTAATAACTCTCGCTTGACAAAATATTTTCCTTTACCATTGACCATTGTCATCCCCCACACTTAGGACAATCGTTAAGCGAAACACAAATACTCTCGCGTCCAAATTTCGACGTTGGAGCGTAATATCAATAGGATCGCGTGGCAATTTATATTTTCGTTGAGGGATCCCCTCACTAAAAGATCAATTTCGCGCTTGGACAAGTTTAATGTAAACTTAAGTGCCTAGGGGAAACACCAAATGAAAGCCGGCCCGGTTGCGCTAACAAATGTCTCTATGTTATTGAATTTTTCGCCTTAGATCAGGGGAATGCTGATCGTAAATTACTTGGTGCGTTTATAACTGTTTACTTGTGTAATGGCCGGAAGTATTCAAACAGTTTGCTCGTTGCAACTGTGCCGATAGCGCTATCCGTTTTGTAGATTACCATCATCAACTGTCTAGCCGCTTCTCAGTTATGTTGGGATCATCTTCTAGTATAAGTGGATGTAAGTAAATACCAGTATTTTTCATGGAGAAATTGAATCTGGAATCTCGGCAAACGCAACGTTTGCCGAGATTCCAGATTTGCACATTACCTAACTAAATCTTAAAATCTAGTGATTAAAGTGACATAGAGGTCAAATTAATATCTACCATGTACAGACGCCAGCACATCAAGTTACCCCAATGTGTCAATTTATGACAAACCGAATGAGGCTCGTATTCAATTGGGAAAATTTGACATATTGGGGTAACTTGATGTGCGGCATCTGTACCTACGAGTATTATGTAGTTATATAGGACAAAGGTATAATGAAGAATGTTACTAGGTATGCCAAATCGCTTGAAATTTACACTAGTTTTTGTTGTAGTCGAAAATACCTAGTAGTTTTGATTTTATAGGCATTCAAAGTTTCGAAAAATATTGAGTCCCGCTGACATCATGTCACAACGCGCCGCGCTTAGTTAAGTCGACAGCGGTTATAGTATGTGGTAATAGCTTGCGCAGTATTTCGTTGTGTTTTCATCCACGTATTAATAATAATAATAATCTTTAATTCAGGTTATAAAAACCCATAGCAAGCAACACAGTAATAATAAATAAAAATAATATTTAAACCACACAAGGTTTAGGTCGTGCTTCATTAAAACGTCTGAAAACTATTCCAGCCGGCCAAAAGTCAGTACTGAGGAAGACTGCTTTATGCGTATTACGTTAATAGTCTAATAATAGTAATTATTATTGGATTAATAAAATGGATGAAGGATTATTATAAGAAAACAACTTTTCCGGCTAATTGATAGTTGTATTTTTACATTTAGGCACAACACACGATTTCCTAGTATTTGGATTGGACATTTCTAAAGTATTTAGGTATAATTTTGATATCACGGGCGCGCGTCCGCGAGCGGACTGAGTGAGCCAGACTGAGCATGTTGTGCGATGACGTCACACCGTCACTGGCAGCCCGCATCGTGCGGTTACAACTTGTTTTACTTCTAAATCGGAAACTAATTGAAGTATTGAAGTAATTCTTTCAGTAGTATTTTTTTTTTTTTAGACAGAGAATATGTAGTGCTAATTATCAAAATTTGTTAACATTCTTCAATGGCCGCATTATTCTGGTGGTGATTGTCATCCCTTTGTACAGAGGTTCAATCGTTAATGAAGCCACGTTAAACTGGTTTTATTAGAAATTAGTTGTATAAATTAATGTGTTTTGACTTCTTTGAAGTTTGCAGATCAGAAAATATAATATAATCAAAAAAAGGTCAGTTTCCTCAATTGTCGTCTTCTTTATTTGAAATAATGTCCCAGAGACAAAACCGCAAAATGAAGCCTTTGAGATGTTTTATACTGTTGTATTTCAACCTTAAAATCTGAGCGAAATTTAGCATAAAAATGTCCGTAAATCACAAATTGTCGTATTCCCAGACATGGCATTTTGCGGAGAGATGCCTACGCTCGTAAACTCCCACTTGTCTGTAGACGATGAAACGGAAAACTTTGATCGAAAACCGCACGTAGCAAGAAACCTTGTAGCAAGAGAAAATGTTCTCGCTAGGGGAACTTTCATGGATTTTATCGAATATGCTGCAACCAGCACGCTCTAAGCCAAACAAGTTCGGAACACTTGGCGTGTTTGATCTCAGATACTCGTGAGATGGATTCTGATTGATTTTATCCAGTCATGTTTGTGTTGAGAAAAAGTTGCGAGCGTCATAGCGATATGTTGGCGATGTTCACAAACTATGTAACGATGTGTCTACAGTCGTCAGCGCCACGGATATCACCGACTCATTAAATGGAGGAAAAAGTTAGCACGTGTTACACGTATGTTCTACATTTGTATATCTAACTACTTGGCTCGGACCTCTGTCTTCATCTAACAAGGGAATAGTGGGGAAACTTGGAAAACTGGATTGTAACTTTAGTTGAACTTGGGATTCAGTCTATAAGTCCAAATACGTTTTATTAACTTTTGAAAACTTTGTTCTAAAGTCCGTAGTTCAACTTTCAACATAAGGTTTGCTTTATTTAACTACACTATGATGTAGTATAAAAACGCCGTCCATTATAATTAAGAAAATAAATTTGGTCTAATTTACCGTTTTCCTAATTAGTACCGTCGTTACCCGAAAAACGAATAATCGAACTGAATTAATCTAAGACAATAAGCAGCACGAACATCGATTAAGACAAAACTAATTAATGGCAAAAACGTCAAACCGAGCAGCAACATTTGTCTGTGGACAAATAGCCCAAACAGCAGGTGTAGACCCTAATAGAAAGCCATTTGTTTACCGTCGGCAAACTTCACCTCGTAACCCTAAAATCTAATTGGATTTAATTCCATTAGCAAAGGTCCAAATGGGACCCCTTAATTGTGCTGACCGATGCCGGTTTATTATATAGCCCTGGCTGGACCTCGCCGGAGAACGTGCGTCATTTCATTATGGAAAACATTCGCAAACACGAATATTGGCCGGTATTACGCGTGCTGTAAATTGTAATATGTGCACACCTTTACATTTGCACGTGTAACATATTAATACGATCTTTGAGTTTTGTATTACGTCAAGCTAATGTGTTGGGCCTTTATTGTAATGGGTCAAGCATTATTAATGTAGCAGATAGTAAGTGAAGTTTCTTATAATGACAATATAACTATAACTAAATTGAGGTTATTATCATATTTTTCTCTGGTACAGTAATTTTTTGACTATTTTAGTTAAACAAAACTCGGGAAAATCCAGTTGGATTTGATGTTCCTCTCTTTTTGTGCCGCTATAACGTTGTATGACTTTTATCTCTTAACCTACTAAGTCCAACAATATTATCTGATTTAATGTTTGATGGTTTATTATACATAATATATAGTACCTACATGTTATTGGCAAATTGTGGTGCCTCTTCCATAAACCCCATTAATAAGGAGTTGAACTTTGTATGAGCGTCTACGTAAGAAATTGGGTAATCATATTTGTAGTGTTTGTTTAGATTAAGTAGTTATAGTACATTGTCTCAACTTTAGTTCAGAACATATTGACCAAGGGCATGATTGAGTTAGAATAAAATGGGATAGAATAAACGCGGATAGAATACTCTTTATTACACAAGAAAGTGGTTACTAGAGTGTGTGAAGTCCCTGACTCTTGTGCTAGATAATAAAACTGTGTTACAAGACCCAGTGCCCTGTCCCAGTAGGAGATGATAAATAATCTTATACCATAAGATTAATAAAATAAAAATGTACAACAATAATGGACACAAAAATCTAATAAATGCGCTCAAAGGAAGCCGGTATTGAGTTTAAAATCATTGCAAGTGAGTGTGTGTGCAAAGTGCCCATGTTTGTATGTGTCTGCATGTATGTATTTCCCGTGTATGTATGTGCGGGAGAATGTGTGCGTGTTAGTGTTACTGTGAATAGACTGTTCCGGAACGATTTTCAGCAATCGCGAGTGAGGTGAGACATTGAGAGCCTGTCATACGTTAGCATGGTAAATATCTCTGTTTCGTCGTAGTTTAGCGACAATAGCCATGCCTTAAGACTCTGCTTGACTTTAGTTATTCTCGTTAAAATTATGAACCAAAGTTGAAATTTCGATCTTAGTTCATATCTGTCACCTTTACTAAAGAAAAGGGAAAGGTATCCGTCACTCCGTCAGAAAGAGATGTCAATGAGGGTTTTCTGAAATGCTCTATGTGAGATGGCAGCACTGCGGCGTCAGGTCCAACCACCTGTCAAAACGCATACACGATTTGTATTTTTGGACCTTTTTTGGTTTATTTGTTCTTTAAAACGCCACAAAAGGAATATTCTTTTTTAAAATGTGTTGTGCAGCACCTACGTGTGCAAATAAAACAGGAGAGCATAAGTGACATATAGACACCAGTTACTTTCGAACCTCTGTTTTTGAGCTCAATATTCAGTTAGGAAACCTTTCTCTGGTCGTAATCCACATTAAAACCAATAACACTTCTAAATACGTAGAATTTCTCTAATAAAAATATAGTTCCGGTAGGAATCTGTGTGTGCTATCTGACAGCTGTTTGGACTTGACGCATACGTTCGCCATCTGGTGGCAGAAAAAATATCGAAAACCCTCATTATCTTACTTCGGTGTATTAGAAGTAGAAAATCTGTGTCAATGTTTGTCCAACTAATCAGAAGATTGCAATACAAGTCTGTTAACCGCAATAACATTACTCATGACATTACACGTAAGACGGCTTACGAATAATTATATTAACAATCCAAATTCAGTGTTCCAAAAAGCAGAACTGGCTTCATAGTAAATAATGGCTAACTTTGAAAACTATATTTCATTATTGTTGGTACATACCAAATGTGGGTAATTCTACTCCAGTTGAGACAAATAAATTGTTGGGAACCTACCTACTTCACTTTATAAGCCTAATACAGAAATGGTCAGAACATTCATTTACATTGTCAATAGGACCTACCCTCCTAATGACTCTCAATTTCAGATACTAAAGAGATATTTAAGCGACAAGAGTAAGCGACTGCCAAAATCATGATACTAAAAGTAGGTAATGACAAAGAAGGAAAATTTTGGTTTTCTATGCACAAATGCTGAATGGAGCTAAATAAGTGTGAGTAGTCGCTAATACTAACTGCAATGTCTTGCAATTCAACCTAATACACATCACACAGTCTTGTATACATAATATTATGTTCTTTATCTATGGGGAATTTCTGTTCCTGTGTCGTGGCGGCCTAGTGGTTGATGAAGGTTTCGCCTCTCATGCGTAAGCTAGTGGATTTTAATCTGGGTGTGAACCAATGTGAGTTTATCAATTCCTAAGTTGATACTTACTAAGATGACCCTAGACACTATTAAGACTTATAATGGGCTATATGACAAAATTTAAATTTTTAGTTCCTCATCTAGATTACAAGAAAATATTCTACACATATTTTTTCTTTTTTCACGTAATCTAATAATAACGGCGATACATCGAGGCAAAATGTCGCATGACGTCTAGCTAATGATGTTACAAGCCCATACTCCTCAACTTTAATGCGCTTAATCTTAGAAGTTTTCCATCAATTTGAAAAAGAAAATATATGTGTCGAATATTTTCTTGTAAAATTACAAGAACAACAACTTTGACAACTTTTTAGTTTTTATTCCCTCATCTAAATAGATTAGGGAATAAAAACTAAAAAGTTGTCAAATAGCCCATTAAATCAAACACGGTGATTGATGCTTCTTAGTTTAAGAAGAAGATACTGGCCTTCAATGGGACTACAATAGACTGCTTTTATTACTTACTCATTTTATTTCCATAACAACCTAAATATCTGGCCGTGCCTTTGTTTCGTTTACGTGCCGGCGTTTCTTGCCTATGCCTGCAGCACAGCCAATGTAGTTCCTGTCCATTTCACTTCCAAGCTTATGTCAGTCAACACTGCGAGTTACTTCACCATACAGACATCGGCTTTCATTATTATGATCTGCAAATGAATTGTTGAAAGAACATCGCCAATTCCTATTACTTTCACCACTCATGCTCTAAGAGGCTTAACTCCATTACTTAGAACCAAAACAGTGACCGTTAAATATGCAAACCACACTTGACCTGCATTTCAATGGAGCTTTCAAACCTTACTCAACGTGAAATATATTAATTGCGAGTCACATACTAGTTGATCGGTCCTTGAAATATTCAAACACTCATGTGTGTTAAAGAACTTGGGGCCTTAGAGTTTTGTTCTTCGACATAAATAAAGTACGGGTCACTCGCTAGCCTTTGCTATGGCCGGAACGTGGATCCACGCGAGACACAATTGCTTTTTAATTGTTTCCACAATTACGGCATTTTCTTCTTCCTCGGTCCCTCAATGCTGAGGAACGCGACCACAACAGCGAGCTCTCCATTCGCTGCGGTTGTTGCAGCTGTGGACTGCCGTCTGAATGTCCGGCCCCACAGTTTTCCTAATGGCATCCATCTATCTTGAGGGTGTTCTGCCCCTGGCTCGTCTTCCCTCCATCTGACCCACTATGATGTGCTTCTCCAGACTATGCTTAGGAGACCGCATGATATGTCTGAAGAAGCGAAGGGCCTTTTGGTGGCAGATTGCTGAGAGCCTCGTCGAGATGTTAAGCTCCTGCAGTATGGACTCGTTGGTTCTCATAGCGGTCCACGGAATTTTGAGCAACCTTCTCCAACACCACATTTCGAAAGCATCGATCTTTTTGCTATTACGGCATACGAGTGGTTAAAGCTTCTCCAACGAGAAAGTACTGGTCTACTGGGCAGAATTTCATACGCTTGTGATTCAGTTGTTAAATCAAAATAATGTATTTGCTTAATAGCCTAGAGCCTCGAGCAAGCCCCGAAACTCTTGAGAGGGTCTCGTTAGGCAGCTGAACCAAAGGCTTGATTCAAACTGCAGTACTTTTTGGGCACGGCTCGTATCGTTAGGTGGCTTCTCTCTCTGGCGCCCTAACCGCAAAAATTTCGACGTATGGCAGAATTAGAGGAATACCTTTGCCCAGCTATAGTATAGCTCGGGCTAGTACTAATATAAAAAGGTTAACAATATTATACTACAAGTTTCGGTACCATGACACTAACTATTTTTTACACAAGAGCCGATGACATAAATACGTGAATCGATGTAGGTAAGTAATACTTTTTCCTTTTAGGTACCTGTTGATATACTAATTCACTGCAGCAGTTACAAGTCACTCTGAGATATTCATAATCAGTCCCTTCTAAAAGTAAACATCAGAATTAGTAGAATGAGTTGAAGTAAAATCTCTTTGTAAACTAATATTAATAAATCTAAGTTGACCTTAGATGTATTAATGTTTTTTAGATTATGGCCATTGCATTTTTAATAATCTACAAATCAGCAATAATCTAAGCTGTACGTACAAATGGTAAATTTATCTACCTAATTAAACCAAATCTCACGAGTTCAAAAATCTCTAATCGTAGGTAGGTATGTACGTTACAGGTTAACTTAGGAATATAAATATATTGTAATTCAATAACAAGACACGTATATTGCGAAATTAACTTAAAAATATGCTCAATACTGTTCATAGCTATTTAGTAGGAATACCTAACTTGATAAAAACTAATCTCTCATTAGTCTGTTCATGCAGGATATCAAATTTTATCTACGATTAACTTTATTGGTACTTCAGTATGGACGATTGAAACACGCGCGCCAACAGAATGTTTAAAAACATAACATGCCTAAGGCATTAAGTCCGCCTGTGTACATTTGTGTGCTTGAAGTATTAACTAAATAAATTACTGTCTAGGCTGTGCAAGAAAACTGTGATATTAGTATTTTCGAATAAACTGTGATATAAGTACTTATCTTTGGTTCCTTTTGTGACCGTGAGCGTGACTGTATATCAGAAAAATTAAAATGTCGGCGACAACGTTCAGTTATGAAGGAAATAGTCTAGTTAGAACTATTCTGTCTTCATACAATGTGTTAATTCACCTACTTCTGGGAGTTTTGATTGCGGTACCTCTTCTCTTCGCCGTTGTTAAGGAGTTTAATGCTACATCTGCTCCGGATAACATCATAATGTTGCATATTCTACTCTGTGTACCTGGGGTAAATTATTCTTCTCCTGTCCTGACGTCTTTAGTCATGTGCATAATCATCATTTCAGCCAAAAAACGTCCACTACTGGACTTACGCTTCCCTAAAGCGCTACCTTCATCCATCGACTGCCCGCAATGCTCACTAGCCTCAGTCCACCTTGTGGTAACATTAGCATTGTTATAAATGAAGAAATTTAAAACATTGATAAATAAGACCACAATCTAGTAAAAACAAAAAGCTTTATTAATACTTGCGACCATAATATCTTGATCCTATTGAAGATAATTTGATGAGCACATCTGTATACTATTTGTTAATCACAATATTATAACGCATGACTATAATCTTATCATTATGAGTAAGTCTATTAAAATGTACAAGTTTTCAAAATTCCACCGTTAATTATTTATGAGTATTTAAATGGATAACTTGTGTATAATATCAATCTTTTGAATTAAATAACCATTATCTTAACATAGGAACCGGGTTTCGAATTAACTAAGTTAACAACCAAGACTTAAACTTACCAATCATGACAACCAGATAAATTTCTTTATGTTACATCTAGAAACATTTAAGAATGTGCAATTTTATTGTTTTAACTCATGGTAATATATTCCTATTCCTCGTTCCAGTACCAACTACTGATGTCACAGGGGTTCCTCAGTCTATGCCCCATCAACACATGGTCTTCAAGTCTCAATAAGAACCACAAGAGACTAACGCATTGGATGTTACAGCTGTTGGGCTCGGCTATGGCCATCACTGGCAGTATCGTCATCATGTTATATAAAGACTACAATTTTAACACAACGCATGGAAGACTTGGTAGGTTGCTGTTTTGTTCTTTTCAGCTTAGAACTTTTGTCCAGTTACGCTTACATTAATGTACTGAATGGCTGATTTTATTTCCGCATTTTCAGCATTCGTCCTATAGTAAAAGTTGTTCCTGATGATAAATATAACACAACGCCGGTCTCATAGGTTTAACATAATTATATTGTTAATATTATCATGAACAAGCTACATGTTGTCTTGATTTGGCATATATTCGTACATGATGAACAAAATCAATTGGCTCTGAAGGTGAATCATCATCCTCCGTCCGTTACCTATTCCAATTTATTTTGGGTCGGCGCGGCATGTCATTTTCTTCCGCATACATCTAAGTATCTCAATATTAGTCAATAAAAAAAATAACGTGTTAACTAAAACATATTAGTCAATAATAATATCTACACACATCAAAAGTGTCTAGGGATCAAGCATTTTTATGCGGATTTCTTGAGATTGAGATGTGGCTTTGTAATAAATTTATGATTTCATAAATTTATATGGATCCTTTTTGGTGCATTTCATAATTTGAATCAGGAACTGTGAATCAAATTCCAGTAAAAGATGAAAATCAGCTGTCAATATTTTCCCTATAAAAACATACAACGCATTGAAGACATTATTAGTGCTACTGTTTCCCTACTACTGATTAAAACCAACGTTATTATGGAGCGGCGACGTCATTTAAGCAGGGAAGAAATGCTCAGAGCCGTGGGAATGATAGAAGCTGGTTCCCGGCAACGTACTGTGGCTTTAGCTCTGTATACAAGTCAGAGTGTTATCAGTCGACTTTGGACACGTTACCGAAGCACTGGTACCGTGGCTGAGCGCCATGGAGGACGGTATCGCTGCACCACACGGAGACATGACCGATACATTCAAATCTTAACTCGAAGAGCTCCAACAATAACCGCCATGATGTTAGCCGTGAGGCTTCATCACTCTTCAGGGAACTTAATTAGCGACCAAACAGTCAGAAACCGCTTGCATGAAGTGAACCTTCATTCCCGAAGACCGCTACGGGTACCACCTATAGCAATGCACAATCTCTCTTGAACACAGAAATTGGGCAGAAGAACAATGGCGTTTCGTGTGCTTTTCTGATGAGTCTCGTTTTGGTATGAGACCGGATACAAGACGTATACGACACTGGAGAACCCCTGGACGCCAACAGCGATTAAAATCCTGCCAGGAAGTCCATCCTTATAGTGGTGGAACCATCATGGTATGGGCGGGTATTTGGATCGGCGGAAGAACTGAGTTGATTTGGATCAGAGGCAACCTCAACGCTCAAATTTATGCTGAGACGATTGTATCAGACGTTATCGTTCCTCTACAAGTGCAAATCGGTCCCTTATTTCAGTTAATGCATGATAATGCACGACCGCACACCGCAAGAGTTGTAAGACAGACTCTCGCCGCAGCTAACATCAATGTCCTGCCCTGGCCTGCTCAGTCGCCAGACTTGAACCCGATTGAGCATGCATGGGATATGCTACAGAGAAGAGCTCTGCCGAATATGGAGGGTATCCAGTCGCAAGAAGACCTTTTTTTGTTGTTGCAACGAACATGGGCGGCCATTCCACAGCGTGATTTGGATGAACTCATTTTGAGTATGCCAAACCGATGTTCTTGTGTTGTTAGTGTTCGCGGTAGAAACACGGATTATTAATTGTTTAAGTTACCCAATAAAATTTTAAAGAAAACTGTTATTACAGTCTTTTTTTTGAACTTTAATGTTAGTGGTTCAAATGTCAAAAATCCCTTTATTAGGAAAATGGCAAATTTCTTTATTAATGCAAAGGTGACTTGGTTTATCGTTACTGTGACAAACGAAAACACTTTATTTGTTGAATCCTTAAAGAAAATTTTAATTAATATCAATCAGGAGAAAAGTTATTGCAAAAATATATGTTGATCCCTAGACACTTGATGTGTGTACTTGCATTCTTATCACTGATCAGTTTTAGTAACGATAAATATGTAGTTTAGGCAAAGTACTTGACAATGAATCATCATTATTTCAGCCATAGGAAGTCCACTGCTGGACATAGGCCTCCCCTACAGATCTCCAATAAGACCGGCTCGCATCCAGCGCGACCCCGCGGCCTTAATGAGGTCGTCTGTCCACCTTGTGGGTGGACGTCCTACGCTGCGCTTGCCGATACGTGGCCTCCACTCGAGAACCTTTAGACCCCATCGGTCATCAGTCCTCCGTGCTATGTGACAATGAATACTTATCTAAAAATTAGTAGATAAGAAGCTGATAAAGTGATAGTATTATAATCTGTATTTAGGAGATCCTAAAAGAATGTGACATTTAAATCGTTGTTACACCGAGATGTCGCAGACTGTACCAATATACATCTAGTTTCAAACACTATTTGACAATTTTCTATACCATCTACCTTCAAAACGACCAGAGATGATATAAATAAATGATAAAATTATAGCCTCCGCCTTACTGACTACTTGACTAGATTTGAACCAATGTAAATTTTATGATTCTTTACTAACACTACCATTTTTCTTTTTTCAGGATTGGTTGCCGTAATATTCACAACATTGAGTCTATTCACCGGCGTACCAACTCTCTTCGCCCATTCGTTAAAAAGGTTCATTCCGAGCTCCGTCTCCAAGCTAACCCACATAGTCTTGGGGATCACCACCTTCGCTCTTGCCTCCAGCTGCCTCTGCTACGGCTACAATAAGGAGTCCTTCAGAACATGGACGGGTGACCGAGTAACCGGTGGCGTTATAGCTTTTACTGGCATCGTCACCTTCATTATGATAATTAATCCTTTGATCACGATGTGTAAAAGAATCTATAGTGTTGTTGAAGCTTTTAGGACTAGATACTAATTATATTAGATACTGTTCAACTGTTTTGCTTCATAAGCCTTAGCTGCCTTCTGTGGACAGGCCTAAAGTTAGTACAATTTAACGAAATTATTTCTCTCAAATGGTCAACTATAACTTTATCATCCTGCGAGATGACGATAAAGCGACTAGATATACATATGCAGAGAATATTGCCCCATTACGGATTCAATTACTGCTAGCACACACGGTGATAATGCTGTAGGTGTTATATAATAAACACTTAGCCTGTGAGGTCTCGCCTTAATATAGGTCACGGTGGTGGCGAATAGAGAATTATGCAATTAATATCAGGTTAATGGGTATTATAACAGAAGCAGAACCAAAAGCTAATTTTCATATGGCCTTCCTCTGGTATGCACTAAGTTTTATGGGACTGGTCCATAATAGTCTACCTGATTCGGAATTTGTATTCAGCGACCACTAATATTATTTGTTATGCTGAACTAAGAAAGAGTTGAGCCAGACTTTGAAGAAAAACCCGGAATTTCTGTGTACAGATAAAGATGACTCAACAGTAATTAAAATCTGGATGACGTACGTCGACGTGACTGCAGTCATGCCTGAATGTAATTGATAGTAAGTACACCTAACTATTATTAAATTCAAGTATACCTACCTACTTACTGTTAAGCACCTATGGAAACTCTGTTCACAGTCGCAATCAAGTGCTATTGTTGGCAATATTAATGAGTTAAGATTTGGGATACCCGGTACACTTCTAACTATTTTAAGGAGTTGCATGAAAGTGATTAATTAAAATTTAATAGTCATTATCGTCTGCCAGTGTGACCAGATTCAGTATTTTAATACTTTTTGAGTATATTTTAGTAAGTTTTCCAAGAGTCAGTATTTTTAAAGGTATATTGGCAGAAGCCAGTATTTTTGGGTATATCTTGGAAAAAAGTTATGGCAATGCCATGTCATAAAATTATTAAAAAAAAAACTGCGTACATTGATGTTCAGGGGAATTTCCGGATTTAGTGTATATTTCATTTTGGAGCAAAGATCAGTAAGTTACAGATAGGACATGATAGGTGGGCTCCCTAGAATTACAATATAGTATCCAATCATTTAGTCACAAAATTATTTTCTGTTTGCATTTGGCTTACTCTTTGAAGGTTTGGTTTCAAACTTTCAAAATATTGTACGTGTGTTTAATATTGTACGTGTTCGTCGTAATATAAATAGAGCGCGCGATTTTTTGTTGTCGTTTTACTTCATACTATTACGCTGTTATCTGATAAGCAATTCAAAATCCAGAAAACATGTCTAGTTTTCAGCAAAGTTATTTGGCTAAATGGGAACAAATTCCGGAGTTTTCTTCGTGGCTTTCACGTTATAAAGATGACGAGTACGCTGCGTTTTGCATTCAGTGCGAAACTCCAAAGTAGCTTAGCATCTATTATATAATCATAATAATAATAATAAGCTTTATTTCTCTACATACCTACAGAGTTATTAATTTTACAACAATATTAAGATGTAATTGTTATATGTGTAAACGCCTCTTGGGTAAAAGCATGGCATCTATACAACTTGCAAATACTGAAAAGCATAAATCGAACTTGAACAAATGTAGAGGACAGTCAAAGGTAAGCTTAACTTGTTTTAAGTTTTTAGTAAAATTAGAATTACTCTACCTAAAGTCGAGAAGTTCGGAGGTACTATGGTGTATGGTCAAAATGTATAATTTATGTTTTTACTTGTTTCCAGGTTGTACTTAACATTTTTCAAAAAGGCACCACTGAAAGCCACCATCAAACAGAATGTTAAAATATATTTCTAATATTTATTGCGATAATGATGATGATTAATAAAATAAAATATGTTTTGAAAATCAGTATTTTTATTGGTATATTTTCCCTGTGCAAGTTGGTATATTTCAGTATTTTTCTAAGGAGCTTCGGTTTTTTTGTAAAAAATAATCTGGTCACACTGTCGTCTGCGTATAGTCTTTACCAGCGATGTTTTAGGCAACTAGATCTAAACAACAGGGAAACAAGTAGTGTCATAATAGTAAATGACTTTTACTTAAAGCGTTCCATCCCTTCAGGTTAGATATTCGACCACGAGGACTTACTTACAATCAGAATAAAAATATCCTATGTCTTAAGCATCCGTAGAGTTTCCTAACCCAGATCATGATGTCTATCCTTGAGTCCAATTCCATTCAAGTTTATCCAATCGTTAAGGTGTGAACTGGTACTGACATGCAGGCAGAGTTACTTATGGATTATAACAATATTAGATTGGAAATTTGTGTACATTTATATTTATTTTATATTATAGTGGCTCGGTGTGGAGCCAACCGTTGAATAGATTCGCTTTTCATGAACATTAGCGTGGACTATGTTAAACCTACTTACAAAAAGTAAGGGGTGTTCGATCCGGAAGACGTCTTCTTGAAAATTCGGACAAAAGAGATTGCCCAGGAACAGTACTCTTGATAAATCACTTGTGTCTCAAGTCTTTAAACGACATGAAATATCTAAAATAAAAATATCTTTTTTAAAAAGACTTAATGATCATTTAAAATGGGATAGTTTTTTGAACAATAATTAGTACTTTTATGTTTCCGACGTTATAGAACGCCATTTTTTACTATCAGCTGTCAACACTAGGGATGTTTATTTTTAACCGCCTTCAAAAAAATAATTTTACGTTACGTTTTTTTCTTTTGCGGGTAATGTGCATACCTACCTACATAAAATAAAACGATATCGATTTTGTGTTGATTGTTCAATCTATTATTGTAAAGTAGGTAATAACAGAGTTCTATGTATAGTATTTTTAATATCAGTGGTTGTAAACGACGGCATCGGCGCCCATTGGTATTCGTGAAATATCACTGGCTGGTTTACGGAAATCTATCTCTCATCAGTATGGGTACAACCTTATTTGACATTTATTGCGTCTGTCATATTTTTGCAATACAATACTGTTATTTCTACTGGTTTTGGTACGTTGTGCGTCGAGTCGAGCCTTTTAGTTCCTCCGTTACTGCTGCCAAACCATTGAAAATAAACATAATTCTAACGCCGCAGCTGCACCGTGTGTGTTGTTTATTACGAAAGGCAGGACTTTTTTAGTTGTGATCATGGCGAGTGCGACTGTGATGCAATGTCTCAACTGCTCTTTGAGATCAACGCTACTTAGCCGCAGACGCATGTTGTCGGAGATTCCGAATAACATCATGAACATTTTACGAGTCTGGATCTCACCAACGCCGGTAAGAATGCACATTGTCTCTTAATCGTAGTATGATTTTTTTACTTAGGAACTGCGCTTTATGTTTACGTACCATATAACAAAATCTTAGAGGACAAAAATACAATCAATATCTGTGTGTTAGTCACCTCACCTCATCAGTCCCGACTGATATGGTTCCTACCTATATTAATATAGGTCATGTTAAAATCCAGTAACACATACTGGATTTTAACATGACCTATATTAATATAGGTAGGAACCTTCTACTATGATAATATTACCGTGCTTCTACTGATGTGTTGGTACTAACTAACTTATTAACTAGGATTAGAAGAATAAATTACAGGTTTAAGAAATAATCATTCTTTTATTTATTGTATTTAGTGTTGTGTGTTTTTCCTTCCCTCTCTACTTACGAAGACAATTTCATGATACCTACCACATCTATGATTTGAGTACCTAGGATCTAGATCCTGATCAATCGCTCAGTTTCATATCTATATAACACAGCAATTGACTATCTTATTAATGATTTCTTCCACGCTTTGCAATTTCATGAAACGAGGGAATAAGATTTAAAAATGCGTAAATTCTAAATCAGTAAGACTTGGTGAGGTAGACACAGATTTACACAAATATGCTTCAAAGACACCAAGCTAACCCGTAAACCCATTCAGACCCTTTTAAATAACTTTTTTCAACTAATTTTTGGTCTAACATAACCTCAAAATAGTAATTTCATTTTTGTATATATCTCGGAAATGCCATTGTCGTTTGTGTTAAATCTTTTGAGGTAGTATAAAGACATGCCATCGAGTATTTTAAAGATAATTTGATGAAGACACAACAATGTTAAATTGAGTACATTTGTCCATAGCGCCGTGGGCATTGTCCAAAAGAACAGACATCTGTCTTGTGCTTCATTAATAGAAAAAGGTTAGTTAGTTGCAGTAGAAAAACTTACGACACAGTTTATTTTTATAAAGTAATTATAGCATTTCGTTTAGTCTTAGGTATTTATTATAATTTTGCTGTAAATATATTATGAATGTTAAATAAAAAACGTATTGACCATAACTAATAATAATTGTGATACAAATGTTTAGTAGTTTTATTATAATCTTTTATTATAATTTTTTTATTATAATCTGTGCATGTGGAGTTTACCTTTAAGTAATTGTTGCATTGTTATTTCGTTATTTGTACTATTGTTATTTTCTTTTTGTTTGTTTTTAAATGTATACAATTGTTGGTGAACCTTGTTAATAAATAAATAAATAAATATCTTGGAACAGTGAAAAGTTAGTACAACATGTTTGGCTTGGCATTGGTCTCTCCCAAGTTAAAAGCCTGACGAAATTATAAGACACTAGCTGCCCCGGCTAACTTCGTTGTGCCTTAGAGTCAATTTATTGCTCTTATCAATCTTTTTATATTAGATATACATACGTTTAATAAGACGACAACAAATAGATCCAAACCAATAATAACTACTACTACTTTTTATGTAGCGAGTCTCTACTGTGATCTTATTTAAACATTTTGTGTTCAATAGAATTAAAATTACAACATGTATATTTAACCTAACCTAACTGACCATACCTATCCTATAGCTAACCTAACTACCTAACCTAACTACCTTACTAAAATGCATTGATTTAAAAAATACTAAATTCATAATTTTAATCTGAACTATTGCCTCTATGTTACATACAATTTATACCTATAGTTTTCCCGGTCTACTTTAATTAAAGTCCTAACAGTAAAATAAGTTCTATTTGCAAAGAATTATTAAAGTTCGACTCTGTCGTCATTGTTAATTACGTAAATTGACGTAATAGTACACCACACACTGCCTACTCATATTATTTTTCCTCCACTATCAAGTCCATCCAAAGGTTGTCTGTAAGAGATCGCTTTTAGCGATAAGGCCGCCCATTGTATCACCGCTTGTAGCCCTTAAAATTATTATTTGTAAGTATTATTGGTGTACAATAAAGAGTATTCTATTCTATTCTATTCTAAATTGATACAAATTGAAACAAAATAAATTTCAGAACGTAGGTGCGTATTATAAATTGACAACCTTACCTTCTTGGGTTTTGCTTAAGACTTGTCAATGTCAAATTGTCACCTGATAATGAACTGGGAAGTTTGACTCCTGTCATGTCATCCAAGATGGCGCTGCGTTTGAAAAATGTTTGAGACAACCGATATTCTTGATATTCATTTTTTCGAGGGCTTTTCTTGTTTTTTATTAATTATTATGCTATATGCTATTCCGGACAAAGACAAATCCTAAAAGACCAAAATCATTCACATTGATCCAGCCGTTCTTGAGTTATAAATGGTGTAACTAACACGACTTTCTTTTATATATATATAGATAAGACAGAATGAACGTAGAGGAAACTTAGAAGTCCAAAATCCACCAGTGGAGTGTGGATGTTATGTTAGTTGATTAAATCTAAAAAAGTCATAGATTAATTAAGAAATTATAATATTAGAAATAAGCACATTTTTTCATAGATATGAGGACCGGTGGGTGTAGAGTTCCTCATCCTCCATAGAAAAGGGAGAATCTTTCGACCAGACAGGTGTTGTGTCTGCTAGGCTACTACTACCCGACGACGCGACGGTGGTTGTCAGGATCTCGTTTACGTTAAATCGCGTGGATAACTTTAACATTGCGATGTAGTCAATCGTCAGTTTTTATGCGGTGAGATAGATGTCGCTTCAATGTATTACATTATTGACTAGAGATAAAGGAAGAATATGCGATATTATAAAAAATAATGTTACATTTTTTTTATTTCAGTACATATAAATTATGCAGCAATTATTAAATCTCATATACATGCAGCCACCATGACTTTATCACCAACAGGTTCATGTTCAACTGCGAAAAATTTGAAAGTTTGAGGTAGCTTGATATTCTGGCGTCTGTACCTACTTAGTATAACAACTTAAGTCAATACATTTTTTCCTAATAAATGTATGAAACATCAAAGTTCCGATTGCCGATTGGCCATAAATCGACTAAAGTGTAATCCTTGTACATACCAAATATCATACAACACCGATACATTATTTATTGGTCATTATTTGTGTGCGTCAACGTATGTACAGACGCCATATTCGACGACGACACATCGGGGTAACTTGATGTGCTGGCGTCTGTACATTACTTATTCGGCGATTTGTTCTGACGTAAGACCAATATAATGAAGTATTTACACATTTCGATTTTGGGTGGAGTCGGATATCAAAACCGTGATAGCAAAACATTACGTGAATCACTTAAAACAAAGTCTTATTGCATTCATTTAAAGCAATCTAGGTATATGTGATAAAGACATGATTAACAAATGTTTTAATCACAGGCGTTTTAGATATCTACCGCCGAGGAATCGATGTCATCAATTAAAAAAACAACCGACTTCTTAAAAAAACACTAACAGGTGAAAAATAACTCCAGTTTCGGAAGTCTATGGCTTTGGTGGTTTTGTTTCGTTCATTATTGGCCACCGACTTCCGAAAAACTTATGAAGAAGACATGCATGACCGTCGCCTGTCTTCTTCATCAGTTTTTCTACACAAAATGATACTTTCTAAATGAAAATGCTTGATTCGTTTCTTAAAAATTTAAAATCGGTGCGTGTGTACCTATATTTTCTCGAGGATCCCTCATCATATATGAGGTTTGATACAAATAGAACCAAACCTTGTCAAATAAAAAAAGAATTTTGAGAATCGGTCCATAAATGACGGAGTATTGAGGTAACGAATTGAGAACCTCCTCCTTTTTTTGAAGTCTGTTAAAAAGGATAGTGTCCAATTGGGAGAATGAATGCGTACCTACGTAGTAGTTCTTTAAAAAGGTTGCAGGTGACGGGAACCTAATGAATAAGAAAAGCACAGGACCGGTTGATGACGTCATTTGGGGAGATATACTATGTCCAGCAGTGGACGTCTACCAACTGAAATGCTCTAGCTAGACTTTTTCCAATGCCGGGATGGTTTTCCAGTCCAACCGGATGCAACTGAACACCCATGTTGTACCCGACTCCGTGTAGGCACAACTACATGACAGCCTATCTAAAATGATGATAATGTGTGATTAAATAATCAGTTATCGGAATTGAGAGAGGGCGCTACTGTTCTCATGTTGACATCGTCTCTGTGCTACTTTATTGTTTCAAAAAGTAAATAGTGTATAAATTGCCACGTAAACCACAACAAATTGTGACTCAAGCGTTATAGACTCCACACAAGTGTTATCACCATATAGATCCCCGTGATACGGAAGAAAACAAACAATATAGTGAGCAACGGTTACCATTGTTTACAACCATTTTGAGGAGCTCAACAACCGTGGCCACCGGTTTGATACACTGAAAAGGTCAGTCCGTTGCTGTTATACAATTTGAAAAGTGAAAACAATGAAAAATATCGCTATTGGAAAAATATTTTGAATAAGATAACCTAAAAAGACTAGAACATTCAAAACACCTGTCTTAAAATTGTTAAAAGCGCCATCTATTAATGAGTAGCGGAAGCACATAAGAAATCGATATTGATTGAAGCTGATTAGTACCGCTATTGTATACAAGAGGGCAGTTACTACAACCAGTTAAATCTATATTTTGAAAACAAAAATTACAAGTAACAAAAAAAATGGAAGGAATTATGGAAATATTAAAACAAATTCAAAATGATCTTTCCGGTCAAAAGCAGGAAATGAAAAGCATGGAGAAAAGCATAAAAAATTCAATTAATAACAACATAAATGAAAAGTTTGGGCAAATGGAATTAAGAACTAAAGAGTTAGAGAACAAAGTAGACCGCCAACAAGTTACGATAGATCAACTCGAAAAGCAGTTAAGAAGGAAAAATCTTGTATTCTTTGGAGTCGAAGAGTCTGAACGTAATTACGACGGGTTATTGAACAAAATATTCAACATTATAACAAAAAACCTTGGAATAAACTGCCAGATAGGAGAATTAGAAGAGGTTAGGAGATTGGGTAAAATAAACGAAAAAATCAGACCTATCGTCGTCGTGTTAAGCACCGTCGGACGCAAATTAGAAATATTGAAAAATAAAAATAAACTTGTGGACTCATCAATTTATGTAAAAGAAGATTATCCTACGCATGTCCTACAAAAACGTAAAGAACTACAAGAAGTTCTGAAACGTGAACGGGAATCTGGCAAAAAAGTAGCTTTACGCTACGATAAAATAATAACTCTGAAAGAAAAATCTACCGAAAAGGAAAATACACGCATGCAAAAGAGGAATCTTTCACAATCACCAGAAGCAAAAGAAACCATTAACATGAAAGAAAACAAGGTCAAACAAGTCCAAAAGAAAAGCAAAACAGCAGATATTTCTTCATATTTACGTATCTCGAACATAAACACACAAACATCAAACTTAACCAATATTAACGAAGAACAAAAAAACGCTTAAGCAGAGCCTCTCAACCTCCCCCAAGCCGGTTGGTCACCGTGGGAGAGTATGACCACTGCCCCCCAAGGCATAACACTCAACCAAAATATTATACAAACACGAACACTGTGAAACTGAAAAAACAAACCCAATATCTCTACACTGCGTGCCTTAACGTTAGGACGCTCCTACAAGATAATAGGATTTCAGAACTAGAACACGCAATCGCAAGTATAAAATGGGACGTTATAGGCCTCAGTGAGGTTCGGAGATCAGAAGAAAGAATAGAAGAATATGAGAATTTCATTCTCTACCATTCGCATGCCACAAATGGAAGAAACGGAGTAGGCTTCCTAGTGAGAAAGTCATGGAAGGACAAAATATTAAGTTTCAAAACATTTTCAGATAGAGTAGCAGCTATGGAAATTCAAATTTCAGAAGATACTACTTGGTCTTTTGTTCAAACTTATGCACCAACAGAGAGCTACAAACCTGAAGACATAGAACTCTTCTACCAAACTGTGGAAAACGCGTTAGACTTCATAAACACAAAAAATCTGATACTAATGGGTGATTTTAATTCACAGGTAGGAAAAGTCAGACAAGGAGAAGAAACAGTATTTGGTCACTTTTCTGATGGAAAAAGAAGCAAAAATGGCCAAAGGTTAATAGAATTCGCTTTGGAAAACAATCTTATGTTTATAAATAGTATGTATAAAAGAAAACCCAACAAGAGATGGACATGGAGATCACCAAACGGACGTTACTTTACAGAAATTGATTATATTTTAACAAATCAACCAAAGAATATCCATAATTTTGATGTGTTGAACAACGTAAACTTTGAAACGGACCATCGTTTGTTAAGATGCAATATAGCAATAAATGAACGAAAGCAAAGAAAATTTATTAAAAACACACACAAACATTCCAAGAATTTACCAATATTATCCAGAGACGACGGATTGTATTGGGAAAATAACTTTGTAGAGTCCGTAAACCAGTCAACTGAAGTCCAAATCCAATACAACAACTTTGAATTAAAAATGAAGGAATTAATAAAACAATTACCGAAAATGGAAGTAAACCAAAATAAATTTTCAAAACATATAAAAACACTTTTCGAAACTAGGAAACAATTATATAGCGAAATACGAACAAAATCAGTGAAGAAAAAAATTACCAAAGTAAGTAAAGAAATAAATAAAAGCATATCAAAAGAGGAAAAAATGCGGAGACAAGAGGTGATAGAAAAACATTTAGAGAAGTCGGGTGCTATAAGAAAAGCGTATAAAGAGCTTAGAAACAAAAAAGAGTGGACAGAGAGCTTAAAAAACAAAACAGGAAATGTAATTAGCAAGAGACCAGGCATAATAAAGGAAGCTACCAATTACTACAAGGAACTCTACGCATCTGAAAAAAGTGAACTTCAAGAATTTCAAATGCATACGTCAGAATTTATAGAACACTCACCTCCAGGTATACTGAAAAGCGAAATTGAAAAATCAATAAGTTCCCAAAAGGCAGACAAAACACCTGGATACGACGGTATAACAAACGAAGTTCTGAAATCCCTTTGTGAATCATTACAAGCTCCACTTCAAGTTCTGTTCAATAATATCCTCAGCACTGGAACAATACCCCAACAGTGGTTTAAATCGACCATTATACTCCTTCATAAAAAGGGGGACAGAAAGGATCTAAACAACTATAGGCCTATTAGTCTAATGTCGAACATGTATAAAATATTTTCTAAAATACTGCTTAACAGACTCTCAATACCACTAGATGAACAACAACCGTACGAACAAGCAGGTTTTAGGAAGGGTTATTCGACGTTGGACCATATCCATGTGGTTACACAGATAATAGAGAAGGTCATAGAGTACAGGAAAACTCTATATTTATGCTTTGTTGATTACAAAAAAGCCTTTGACTCTCTAAAACATGGAGCGATCTGGAACTCTCTCTTACAACAAGGCGTGGAAAAGAAGTACATAACTCTACTCTATAATACATACTCCAATAGCTGTGCTAAAGTGAGACTAGAAAGAGAAGGAAACGAATTTCAAATAGAGAAGGGCGTCAGGCAGGGCGACCCCCTTTCACCTAAAGTTTTTTCAGCTGTCCTAGAGTCTATTTTTAGAAACCTAGATTGGGAGGGAAGAGGTATTAAAGTAGACGGGGATTACCTCAGCCACCTTCGCTTTGCAGACGACATCGTAGTTTTTTCAGAAAACTTTACCGATCTGGAAATCATGCTGAACGAACTTACACGCGAAAGCAATAAGGTAGGCCTGGCACTCAACACAGATAAAACTAAGATTATAACAAACGGGGAAAGAAAAACAATCTTAGTAGAAGGCAACGTCATAGAATATGTAGAAGAGTACATTTATTTAGGACAGATGGTTTCCTTTAACAACTGTGCAAGCAACGAAATTCGGAGACGCATAGCCATAGCATGGAAGAGATATTGGAGCCATAGAGAGATAATGAAGAATAGACAAATAAAAATACATTTAAAGAAAAAACTCTATGAAGTAGCAATCCTTCCATGCTTAACATACGGTTGCCAAACCTGGTCCCTAAAGAAGGAAGACGAAAGTATACTCGCCATTTGCCAAAGGAAAATGGAACGTAGTATGCTGGGTATAAAGCAAAAGGAAAGAATCTACAGCAAAACTATACGGCAAAAAACGAAACTGGTCGATGTTGTCAAGCGAATCAGACTACTTAAGTGGAACTGGGCTGGCCATATCTGCAGGTTAGAAAACAACCGATGGACCAAAAAAGTAACTGAGTGGATACCAAGAGACCAAATCAGAAGTAGAGGTCGACCTAGGAAAAGGTGGGAAGACATCTTTTGGGAAAAAGGTGGTCCCGGTTGGATGACCAAGGCTAGGGACAGACAGCAATGGAAGGAAATGGGGGAGGCCTACGCCAAAGAGGCGACTACTGCAATAAGTACTACGGAATTAAGTAAAATATAAATATATGCATAAGTTAATTTTAAGGTTAATCGTTAATTATAATGTAAGCAAGAGTAACTTTAATAAGTGTACCTACCTAGATTAATTTAGATGTAAAAGTAGTAGAATAAAGGCTTTTTTATTTTATTTTATTTTATTTTTATTTTATTTATCGGAATTGATAACAGTGATCACTTCCTTTTACAAATTATGAAAATTCAACTTACGATTCGACCATATTGCTGGATTGAAGAAGATAACGTAGTTTAGTGTCACAAGTTAAATGCAAATGTATAGACAGCGTCTTCATCAAGCATTCACCCCGCTTTTCAAATAATTCTATTGCGTATAGGATGGAAAACCTACACGCTGTAAAATCGATTAGGCTATATCTACTTCATATGTATAGATAGGTTACGAGTTCCCCGGTACAACATTTCAATAGTTTTTTTTTTATGTAAATAATCTTATAATACAACCGATGCTGGCTGTAAAGCGACTTAAACTTGCTGACATCGATAATATTTGGAATTTCCATATGTAATCCATGTAATATCTTATCAGTAGATTGATTTTCACGAGTCGTTATCTTTACCTTTACGCAAGATGGTTTAGATATCGTATCAAAATACTGAAAATTCAAAGTCCTTACGCATGTTCGTAAAACAGAAAGAAATTTTCTATAACTGTTTTAAATCAAAGTAAAATTAAAGATTTTTTTACTTAACTACACCTTTATTTTAATTAAATTATACTAACGTAAGGAAATCGGTATGGTTATGTTAAAATATGATGGTGTGAAAGATAATAAAAAACAAATGGGCGTGCAGAGTCAAATCACATACTTAGTCTCTGATAATATTATCAGCTGTTATTTCATACGGATATTTTCGCTAACGCCCTCATTCACGGTCTGAAGCTCTAAGTAGAGGTCGGATACTTACTTACTAGTTTTAAAACTGTGAATCATGGAAACTGAAAACGGAATCCAATCCAAGGCTGGTGCGCCATTGAGCGGTGCGAGCTACCATTTGAAGACCTTCCAGGTCTCTCTGAACTTGCTGTGCCATACGTTGATAGGCATAATTGTTGGTGTTAACTTGGTCTTCGTGTTCCGACTTCCGTTGCCGCTTGGAGACACACCTATTCATATAGTACTATGTGTACTTGGTGTAAGTAGATTTTCTTTGGCTTGTTTGACTATTTTATACATTATGTGCACCCTCCAATTTTTGTAGCTTGCGTAATTTAAAAGTGTGTAGAAACTGTGTTTACGTCGAAGAAATTTCGTAAAACCAATTGAAGTCCAATTTTAATTGTTAGTAAAAGATGAGTGAAGGTGTCTTTTTAATCATTAGTAGTATTTATAAATGTAAATAATTAAGCGTAATTTTTGGATTAATTATAATTAAAACACCTATATTTTTTGCAATGTTATCTTCTTCCTCTGTCTAAAATATATTTCTGAAGATAATATTTGTCGTTTGTTGAAATGATTGGCCCATTACGTATTTGTTTTATTTTGTATTACAAAATTAAAATACACAACGGAATCAAATAAATTACAAATTACTCTTTTTTGCAAACGTAACTTAGTTCAGGCAATTTTCTTGTTTTTCTCTCATACAAAATAAGGAAAGAATGGACATCTATTTTATCTGTCAAGTTTAGAGGCACAAAAGCTTCCTTATAAATCATTAACATTGCAAACGCCTACCTGGCTAGTTACAGATGTGAATGTTAGCCTTGAACTTGGCAAACATTGATCTAACTCTAATTTAAATATTTTCTATCATCGTCAATTTTTCTTTCTACTGTAGGTATGTTAGTTAAAATATGAATTTAATTAGAATTAAAATCTTATACAAAAAGATCGTCAATGTTTACACTTTACAACTAATTTCAACAAATAATGCAAGCTAGGTCAGTGTAAGTATGTAAACTGTAGTCGTAGATTTTATAATTATTTGTTATTGTCTCCTTGACCATGGAAAATAATATATCGGCCCTCAACTACTGAAAAAGGTATTAGCATATTGACTGCATGACACAATAACCTACTTATCGATCCTGGATTCGAAAAATTGGATGTTCTAGTAACTTATCTGTTTCAGTATCAACTTCTGATGGCACAAGCCGTCCTCAGTCTGTCTCCCTACAATACTTGGTCTACACATCTAAGACTCGTGGACAAAAGACGAGCACATTGGGTTCTTCAGACCGTTGGATCGGCTTTGGCGATCGCTGGCAGTTTCGTTAAGATTATGGACAAAGCTAATAATCCAAACGCAGTAAATTGGGATACTCCCCATGGAATAACTGGTGAGTTTTTGTTTGTAAAATATAACTTTTACTAGGTATAAGATGCAATTTAACCCTGTTGTCGATATTGTAATTAAGTAAATCTGCTTTGAGTCAAAAGATTACTTTGCCTTAAGAGTCAAATTTCTAAAGTATTGAATAGTGGCAACATTATTTCAATTTAACTTTTTTTTTACAGGATTGATAGCTCTAGTATTCACAGTGGCCAGTCTAATCAACGGAGTAACTTCGCTCTACGCTTACGAGTTCAGAAAGTTCCTTCCTTCCAAATTATCTAAAATCACCCATATTTGCTTCGGAATCGTCGCCTTTGCGGCTGCTAACATTTGCCTTTGCTACGGCTTTGAGAAGAACATGTTCAGAGGCTGGGTTGGTACTGCGAATAGTGATCCAGTCGTCAACACCATGATAACGTTCACCGCTCTCCTGACTGGCATCGTCATCGTCGCTCCACTGATTGCCTTCTTCAATAAGTTCAAGAACAACTAGTTTTTATTAATTAATTAATTAATATTAACTGTAGGTAGGCTATGGACACATTAAGAAGACTGCTTAATTGTATTAAAAGTTGAGCTACATACATAATATACGCTTGCTTTTACGCCAGATCTTTTGCATAATATTATTTACATCGAAGAAGAGTTTATTTAATTGTAATGTACGCACTAATGCAGTATGTGGCCTTAACCTAAAAGGGTACTTGACTGTTACTAGAAAATAATCTCAAATTGTCTAAAACGTTAAAATGAAGTACTTGCTCTAAAAGTGTATAGTATTTTCTGTGTTTTAATTCAAAATCAGCAAAAAATCATCTGACTAACGTATGGAGTAAAAATATTTTTCGTGGATAACGTTACATAAGGTCACAAGGTAATAAAAAAGCTGTCAACACACGCTGATACGTTTGTTTGTCTACTCCCTTGTGACGTTATTTATATTCAAAAGACGCTCAATTCTTCGTCGAATCAGTTGCCTAATAATACATTGTAAATTTTTTCATGCATTTTAATTATTCTATCATTTAAAAAAATAATATTCTTCCTCAGCATGATTCATATTTTTAAAACAGTCAAATACTCTATTCAATGTATTCCTAATTAAATCACTTATTTTTTATCGTTTGTACAAATAAAAGATATTCTTAGTTATAAGACTAATTTAAATAATTATAAGCAAACCAAACTTAACATCTTTTCTTTACTCATCCGCAATGCAACAAAGACTTACTCACAAAAGTCGCAGATTCTTAAGAAAAGTAAAAAAAAAAACAAAGACATACATAAAGTAGAGGACACACAATAAAAACTAAAAGCGATATCGTTAAATTCGATTGAGAACAGGTAGGTAAGCGATCACAACGGATAACTAGTCGGTGCGCTACCACCTATCTTTATGGCATCTAAACATATAAAGGAAACTCGGGGAAGAGTAATGGCCCTCGATACGCACATTCTGGAAGAGAGTATTGTTGCCATTGCTAATGTTTGAGATGTACGACCATATCTTGTGATAAATGCGACACTACGAGCAAGAGTGTGTAGACCTTTGACCGGGAACCCACTGCGACATTATTCGTATTCTATCGGCGGGTTCGAGATCGACTAACGGTAGGACATGACGTATCAACTAACTCAACATATAGCAGTCCACTGCTGGACATAGGATTCTCCCAGGCTGTACTACAAGCTACAACATACTGTCCTCCGCTTTCCGCATCCAGTATGACCCAGCCACCTCCTTCAGGTCATCGTTCAATCTAACTGAGTGGAATCATTCACTACGCTTGCTGATACGCGATCTCAATTCCACCGTCCATCGATTTTTTGATAGACTTCGAATCTACTCTCCGTGTAATATAATTTCTAATGTTATCCTTCAAAGAGACGAACACACACTTGGCGAAACACATACAATGTTACATGAATGACGTAGGCTAGCCGATATTACCATTATCAAGTGCCTGAGATGACACTTGCTAGATAAACGGCTATAGCAGAAAATTTATCTTCAGCCTGTGATAATGGGGTTTACATTGTAATGGATTAGTATGATTTTATCTTTTATTTTGAGTTGAATGAGTATAAAATTACTGTCCGTACCTAAGCTGGTCATTTCAGAAGCACGTTTTGTTCATATTAGTAAAATATTTGTGCTTTAAATTGATAATACAAAAATGGTCAACGGAAGTTAGTCATGTCCAATTTTCATAGTTCTATGCTACTGTGAAGTTTGAAGCCGCTATTCAAAGTAAATAATGAAACTATTTTGCAAAACATAAAGGAACGAGTTTTCTATTGTACCTGTATGTGCAGATTCGCTCTAAGCCGATGCAGGGGCGATATTCAATTATTGTTTGTTAAGAATTCTCTGCTATAATATTCTCTCTATAAACTGTAGGTAGGTACACCAAGAAATTTAAAAAGTTAGAGTTGGTTGGGCAGAGAATGTGAGTGTAATAAATTCAACTACCTACTATTTAAATTAGGGACTTTTATATAAAATACATATCAGTCCCATCGTACCTTCTTACAACTATAACATTACAAAAGAAATTCAAATCATCCTCCTTAACCTAAATAGACAGAAATCGTAGACTAACAAATCTAAACAAACTTTTAGCATCATCAAACATTGGCCTAGATAAAATTTCGTGAAACAATCCTATATTGTGTTTTATTAACTATAAATCATTAATTAACATTTCTCTCGGTTTGGAACCGAACACATGCCGTCAACTAATGCACAACATCTTCCACTGTACCACATACCTCGCACACATATTATGTAAGTATCTATGTTTTTACCCTTTAATACTTCTTCGTTTTATTACCTATTGGTATGTTATAGTGACATTAAAATATTTATATTATGCAACACCTTAATTTACACCTACGACACATTTAATCACTGTGTTTTAGTAGTTATTAATTAATCAGTTAAGTTATCATCGAATTATCACCGTCACAAAATGTTAATTAGGAACGCTAATGGCCAGTCTATGTGATAAAATCTTATTTACTAAAATAGATAACTAAAGTTCATTATTACTTAGTTACATATATGAATGAATTTGTATATCTGGGAAGTCTGTTTATAAGGGATGGAGAGATTGATGCTGAGGTAGAGAGGAGAGTGAATGCGGGAATTAAAGTGAATTGCGCTGTAATACATGGCGTTGTGACCAGCCAGTCGATGTCCGAAATGACTGGCAGTTCACGACGGTGTGCTGGTGCCTACACTAACGTATGGAAGTGAATGTTGGGCGTGGCAAGAGACGTGAAAGTAGAATAAATGCTGTAGAAATGCGTTCCTTGCGAAGTATGTGTGGTGTAACAATGAATGACAGATTGAGGAATGGTGTGATATAGCAACGTTGTGGTTTAAAAGAAGATGAAAAGAGAAACAATTGAAAAAGAGTATGCTTAGATGGTTTGGTCACGTTGAAAGGATGAATGAAAGGAGACTAACGAAAGAGATTTACTAGGCTGATGTAAGTGGGAACGCCGGGTGGCCTTAGAAGGACATAGACCTCATTGGTACGGTTCTTCAGAAAGGTCAGGTGCGTAGTACTCGCAACCGGCGTGTGTGTATGACAACATGTATGAATGTAAACGAAGCAAAAGAAGTATGTAAGAATCGTAGCATATTGCTCACTGTAGTTTCTGCCTGGGGTAGGCAGAAACTACAGTGCGCCACATGCATGGGAAAAAGGCGTGAGTTTATGTATGTATGTATGTTTTACATATATTTTGTACAAAAGTGAGTAATAATGAACTAGCCATAAAACACATTATAATCAAAACAAACAATCGCGTTAATTTGATAAACAGAGAAATGTAGCCTTTTAAAAAAAATACTAGATAAGGAAATAATTAGGATCTCTTGTTTGATTACCATCCGGTGAGATTACTACATTTTATCAATAGTACAGATTATTTTATAATAATAATAATAAAAACGTAGTCTTTATTTCAGCTTACAATACCATCATACTCGTAGAAGTAAATTAAGTACCTACACACATATTTTATGGAACAAAATTTAGAATAACAGTATCAATCAATCAAAAGTCTTTATTCAAACTAGGCTGAGTATCAGCACTTTTTGAACGTCAAAAAAATACATAAAGACAGTCCCCCACAAAAGGCCCACCCTTCGCAACTTCCTAGTGTTTTTGCTGGGAAGAAGAAGTGGCGGAACAAACTCCCCAGCAACAAATCTGTCTGATTCGTTTGAAGAACTATACAAAGAATCGATACAATGAAATGCTCAATAAATAGCACTAAAGTTTATACACTTTGTAAAATATTATATTTCAGAATGATTGTCACGTGTTAGCTAGCACACTCCATTATACCAAGAATAAATAGTAAATAAAAATATTCATATTAACATTGAAATCTAAACTCAAGCAAAACGAATACAAAACTGAAACATAACAGCCTCCATGTATAAAAGGCGTACCCGCTTACATGTGCAATGCTGACTTATATTCTTAAGGCTGTGACGCTAAGTTTATAATGATAATCTAAGACCATCGAAGTGAAACCAATAAGCAGTTAACTATTATAACAACAAACAAAAAAAACCATTGCTAAGCAAGTCGACCAGTCACCACAAGCAGCACCCGTTCACGAGCATAACGCAAAGATCAGCCATTGCCCCCTCGCCTCGTATGTGAGAAAACTGGTGTCCGTTATAGGTGTTAGCCTGTAGTACAGACCACCAGGTCCTCAGCTGATAATAATATAGGTATTAATACATATATAGGAGAAATTAAAACAACAACGAATATTATTATAAGTTTTAATACAATTAATAAAGTAAGTTAACAAAAGTCTAAGAATGCAACCTCTTCACAGATTTCATAAATGTAGTATAGACAACGCAAAATGAGTAAAAAATTACAAACACTAACAAAATACCAGTAACTTCAACACTGGCCCATGCTTCGAACACGTCTGTAACTAACCCGGAACACAAGCAGAAAGAAGACACTATAAAACAAGCTATACCACATATCATGTGAGCAACATGTGCTAAGCGGATGCCCTGTAGGACGAAGGGGCTGACTACCCAATTCGTTCCCGTTAAAATCAATGTGATCAACCCTGCAAATTTAATTAATTTGAATTAAAAATGTTCTGGGCGAATTGGACCAAATTTTTGGAATGAAGTTCCTTATCGCGCGTTGCGAAAGAGGGCTAGACGGAAAAAAATAAGACCAAAAGTTGTAACGACACTTTTTGCTGTAGTTGAGAGAGAGAAAGAGAAAAGAAAATTAAAACCAAAAGTTGTAACGAAGACACCCGGATGGAGCGAAGTTCCTTTCGATTGATTAGTGAAGGAATTGTAAAATTCCTTTACTAACCAATCCAAAGGAACTTGGTTCTATCCGGACGTCCCTTGACACCTCTAAAGTTTTTATTTCTAGTATATTTTAGGCTGAATACTCATGCACCATTTTACGAACGCGTGTGAAATATGTTGAATAAGGTGGATCCCTCGATCGTTGCACAACCTGTTACTAATAGTTCAGTAAATGATTACAGACGGTCACTTGAAATTTATCGGTTCTTCTAAGTTATAACGTTTTTTTTGTTTCTATCTACGTCTTTGAGATTTTTAAAGAAGTGAACTATTTACTTTTGAGCAAAATACATCTTGAGTTAGATAGGGGACGTAATTTCTCAAAATTTCTTACAGTTTTGCAACAAAGTAAAATCATCAGAAAAGTTTAAAAAAAAAATTCTGGCGAAACATAATTACGCTAAGGGATTCGACATCATTTACTGAACTCATGGTTTAGGTTGTCCGTCAACGTCTTTTCCACCCCTTCATGTTTCCGAACGAAAAATAAAAGAACGTTCCTATGCGCCTTGCACAACAGTTTTGAATAAATACTTGCATTCGTGTACGATAAGGAAAAATACAATAAACGCAGAAATAAAAAAAAAGAAAATTATTCACGGGACAAAACTTACATCATAAACTTTGGTAGAATTCAGTAATGTGAAACAGCAATGAAATAACACTAACTAAACTACATTGGAAATATCATTTCAGTCCACAGTTATATTGTCCAAATGACACATGGCCATATGTCTGAGCACAATATACCGCCGATGATAAATAGTGAGTTGAAAGCGGTCACTGTAGATACAATCGTACATATGAGTAGTCACCTGAACATCCGTGAAAGGTCCTCGACTGTGTTAGAGACCATGATAGTGTAAATGCTCCAATTGCAGCGCAAGTTATTCCACACACTTGAAGAATTACATGTGCGTATTTTCTATGTTTCCTTCGCATAGGTGTGGACCAGCCGTTGATTACACTCAAGCTTAGTATACCCTCGGCAACAAAAAAATGATACTGAAAATTATATATTAATTTAATGTGGCAGTAAAACCTCATGTAGGTCATTTGCGTCCTTTATCTGTAATTTTTAAGGAAATAAACGTATTTTATATTTCTGAAACAGAGAAGACGACCAAATTTGCATTCAAGCTAACGTAAGCTAATAAAATAATTCATTAATATTTAGTACTTATTGCAATATATTAACGCATAAGTTAGCTTAGCTGGTAATATCAGGTTATAGTGAAGTTTTTAGGGAAACTTCACTATAACTCAGTCAATGTCCCATATAAACAGGAATCACGTTACCATTTATACCAACATACCATGTAAGTAGTTACAAGAACATTAGGTAATGATTGCATCACAAACTATGAATATGACAATGTATAGACTTCTCTTTTGAAAATTGAACAGTTTGTAACTTGTACAAGAATGTAAACTTACTGCTATACTAAACAGAGCTCCATGAAACTCTCCTTTGTTAAAAGAATAAATTGTTGTGGACATAACAATGGCACCTATGATTACATGGGAAAAACCTATTGCGATGGCCCAAGCAACAGTTTGAGAATAATTCTGCCCAGTATCTTCAATCACTCGAACATTCACTGGGCCTCCAAAGCTTACCCTGCTGCTTCGTGCTAAATTTTGATCATCTGAATCAGCTTCTGGCATTACAACAAGCGGTCATAAGTTATCTTTACTAAAATCGGCATCACTTTATAGCTCATTCTTGATAATCTTGATATTGATATTGCTGCCATTTTTAATAATGACCAGAGAGTAATAGCGGCTAATACTTTTATGCTTTCATGACATGAGGAAACTGTCAAAGCAGCTTTTCGTGATTATGTTCTTATTTTGTTTTTTTATTTTTTTATTCAATAGGGCAGCATAGAAGTCAATATAAAGCTAGATACAGGACTCGGCGATATAATACCACGGATAATACTTTACTTTGGGCTGGTTGCCTTAAAGACAAACTAGCGTAAACACACATGCATATGTCCCCATAGGTGGATGGTATCTGCACAGTAGTCAGTTTTAAACAGTACTCAAAAGACTTACGCTTAATTTCTCGAACAAATAAAGCACATTTCCTCATCGCTGGACAAGAGGAAACCATTTCGTGCAAGTCAGACCTTCGCAATATTTCTATACCACAGAGTATTATACAATTGATGCATCGTCAGCGACTTAGGACAGTATCGTAAATAGAAAAGTAAAATCTCCTATCTTATCAAATCTACATTGTCCCAGTGTAGACTACTTATACGCTGCGCTCGCCGAGAATTACAAGCCTCCTCCTAGGCTTAAAAAGCAAGTTAAACCGTTGGTTATTTGCAGATTTTTGACAGTCGTTACACGTATTCGGACTAGAAGCCGACCCCAAGATGGTTGGCAAAAGTATATGCAGATAATGAAGATGAACAGTGTAGAAGAGGTAGACCTTTACTATTGTAACATAGAGTGTTGAATAATTATGAAAAAAACTTTAAAAACGGTCAGACTTACCGCTATAGCAAACAAAGCCGCATGGCTATCTTGCGTGCGGGCGGAAAACAAAACAACAGATATAATTACTGCGCCAATAAATGTATGGCCAAGTCCAATTAACGCAGCCGACCACACTCCTGTGTAGTATCCACCAGATTCACGTTTCTCAGCAATCAGATTGTTTAGCTGAACTATTGCAGTTCTTTCCCTTATCACCGCTCCATAGCGCTGGAGTGGCGACTTTTTAAATTCATCGTACTCTAATTCATCAGGCATTGAAGTGAATTATAAACTGCTTCAATACTTACCTATATATTTTTAAAGGTTATGATGATGACGTTTTCGTCTAGGTGACATATTTAATTTATGCTCTTGTTGTACTTAATAATCTGTGATTTGATCAAAAAGGTCTTTATGTCAAGAGTGAACAGGTTGCTTCTAGGCAAGCGTGCTTCATCGACGACCACGTCATCGTTTACCATCAGGTGAAATAGTGGTTGACCACTATCTATACGCTATACGCGTGCCTATCAATAATAAAATAATAATAATCTATCGAAAAGGAAGCGAAAGAGTCCGAGAGTGGTAAGCGAGACTCGGCTGGCAATTTTCGGGCATCGTTTACTTACACCATCGGTCAACTCAAATGCTGAGTGAAAAAGCTAGCAATATTCCTCTCGCGTTGCCAAAAAAAAATATTTGAAAACAATACTTTGAACTTAGAATCATTATTAACCTTGTCTGATTTGAATATAGATATTGACCGATTACTTTTAACTAGTCTGGGAACCGGGTGATATATCTAAAAAAAAGGCAATCCTCTACCCAATTGTGTGAGTACAAGTACGGAAAGAAAACAATTATTTAATGGAAAGTGTTTATACGTGATGCTTTGACCTCAGAACTATAGAAGTGAGAGCACCTACAGAATATATAACACAAAAACTAATTAATAAAAAATGCAAACTGTCGAATGGCTGCCAACTTTTGAAACTCTCTTTCAACAATCCCGTGGCAAAACATAAGTTACATAGTATAAAAGCGGGCAGTGCGAATATTCTGTGTAGATTCTTGAAAACATTTCTCGTTGATTTATTTGGGTCAGTGAAGTAGACAAAAGGCCCAATGATAATGGCCACTACTGCAAATACTGTAGCTAATAAGCCTGGAATTAAAATTATTCATTACAATTTAGTACATATAATTTAAATTAAGGGAACATTCTTTAAAATCATAAGTAAGACAGGACATGCGAGGAAATGTCATAGACAAACTTTTATCCCATGTCTCAGTAACGCCATCTAGAATAATATAGCAATATTGGAGCGGCAGCGGAGCGTACTAAATTCAACTCACAGACTTGTAATATAACGATTGTTATGTAAAACATGAAATAAAACGAGTAATTTAATTTAGTATACTTGACTAAAAAATAAAATATTTATAACAGTATATAATTTTTATTATTATTTCTTTACAATTCGAATACAATTCTCAAAACCATAGCCACTAAAGCTGCTATATTATATATCGCAGTAAATACAAGTAATATTATATGAAAATGATTGCATGGTGCCCAATCAACAAAACTTTGTTTCAGCAATCCCTGAACAAAACAGACTGTACACAATATAAACGTAGGCACTGCGAATAGTTTGTGTTTCATCTTGTCAAATCGCACAAACAATTTCTCCGAGTCTCTGACATATTCAAAAGGTCCAATTAAACTGGATACTATTGATAAAACTGCAGCGCACAAGCCTGGAATCAGAAGCTTATTTAACATGTTTTCGGTACAACGTCAAAATACGCTCCCGCGGGTCTCGCAAAAAAAAAATAGTAAAAAAAAAACATAAAAAAGGAAACTGACAACAATGGTAATTCGTCAAATAGTACCTATAGGTACCCATATTCTGAATAAAAATCCACACTTTTTTTTGATTACGTAATTTAAGTCAGAAACACATTTGAATGAACCGATTTAAACAGCACGTTCGACTTTGTATACTACCATAAATCCGATAATACTTAATAAGCTCACAAATTTTGGTAGGTACCTATATTTATTTATTTAAATTGCTCCTATAGTTACAATCTTACAGAAAGAAGATACAAGAAGTTGAACTTCCGAGGTCACTTAAGGATTGCACCTAGTTTCAATTCTTTTTCATACACCTAATATCAATAATCCTAATTATTACAACATTGCAATTGCTCAGTGTTCGTTAATGAGTTAAATATTAACAAAGAGATAAACTCATACTCCAATATACTGTGATTCTAATATTTTTACGTTAAAATAAAAATACATAAAAAAGTATGTTTTAGACTCATGACCAAATGTTATTTTGAAAAGTGTTTCAATCTTTGAGTGACTTATATTATGACCACATCCACACTCACTAAATTTCAACAGCTATGAGATCTGTTATAAACCTCTATGACAGATGGAATGGAAAACCGTAGTTGGGAACACTACAATAAAAATACATTCAGCCGACCTTAGCAATAAGCCTACCCTGTTTTTTCCATTAATCTATACATCAATCTATACATTTCCAATATCAGCTTTCTCGCGAGGTCAGCGTAAACTCGAAATGTATAGCTTGATGTGTAGCCGATACGTCCGACTGGTAATCCACCAACTAGCCTTTCGGGGAAGATGGTGTGGAAAAGATATTTTTTAAATACCTGTAATTGCATGTACAGTAAGATCCATTTTTGCTAATGCAAAAACTGTCCCAAAAGTACCAAAAACGACTGCAGCTGCTTCCAGGACAAAATGTTGGAACTTTCTTTCTCCGTGTTTTAGGTACATTGATCCGCCAAATAATGTGCTAAACATCAAAATTCCCGTCGTCATGAACAACTGATACTGCAACAAAGTGTCATACTGAGTCTCAGGCCGCCTCTTTGTAAGAGGCAGGGAGTCTACCTTGCAGCCCAAGTGCGGGTTGGTGGAGGTCCATGTCATGTGCATGTGTTGTAAGTTTAGGTTCAACCACATCTCATGTCATGTCATTTCAGTTTTCATAAGACATTTTCGTTAATCGTTTTGAAAGCAGCAGTGCTTTATAGACGAAGTGTAGGCCAATTTGAGCTGTCATTCCATACTAAAGCTAAGTATTCACAGTTCTCCTCACTCATGTCTTCACGGGATGACTTTTACCGAATGAACCATAAAATAAACAACACACAGTAAGACCTGCCTAGGTTGAACCCATAAGCTATGTACAGACGCCAGCACATCAACCTACCCCAATGTGTCACCACCAATGTGACCATTACCACGGGATCACTACTGCTCTACGTTATAACAAATTAAACAATATAAATACTTACTCCCATTGTGCACAGCATGACATGAACGTTCATTGCAAATGGTAGTTGAAATTTCAATGTGAAGAAAAACACTGTAAAAACTGTAGCTCCCATTAACAGCATAACAAATGTAAATAGAGCTGAACCCCATACTTTACGTTTGTAATCCACAGGTGTTGTTTCAACTAATATTATCTTTACGGGACCGATAAATTCATGGCACTCTTCTGTCTGTCCCTTGCCTTGGCATTCGAGGTCGCACAACTCACCGCCTACAGGGGTGCGATGAGCGACCTCGTGATGATGAGGATGATTTTTATCCTTCATGGAACACCTACAGATTTATGTATCAACATTAAATTATTTCCATAAATACCGTGGCAATAAAATACGAATTTGTGTAAATAAATGTCAACTAAGGCGTCAGCTGCTAACCCTGCTATCGTTACGTCAGTTCAGGATTCATAGATATGCACTTCGTTTTTTTAATAGTAAACAGCTTGCCAGAAAGAGTTGCAATTAATGGATACCGATAAAATTGACATTAGCTTTTTCATTAATTTTACCGATTGTTTTCATTGCGTAATAAAATTGTGATAGTATTATAGAGAGTATTTTCTTTCTCTCAAACACTATTTTGCCAACCTTTACTATAGTAAAACTCGCATCTTTAAAGTCAAAATCTTGCGAATTTACGCTGAACAATTAATATTTGAAGAGAATCCAATGTTTTGCGCACTGCCGGCCGGACGGGCCCACGGGACGTTTGAGAGTTTCCCGTTGCGTCACAAACTTTTATGGGTACTGGTTGCTTTCAATTTTCGACTTTATTCCAATGGATTTAAAGATTCAAAGACACACATAAACAAGTTTGTGTATCAGTAATTCAGTTATGGGAGCGTGAAAAAGCGGATCGCAAGCGTACACATGACGCGATCCCTTGTCGACGATGTCGCGCGGAAAGGCAAACTTCATTTGAAAATGAAAAAAAAGCCAAAATTTCAAAGCCCCAAACTAAAATATACGATCACAAAACTTTTCAATTTTCAAGCCTTTGTTAAATCAAAACTATGTTTTGTGATATAAGGCGAGGTTGTAGTCTTTTTTTAATTTTTTGAACCTCTATATTTCTAATCAATGCGTAAAAAAAATATTCTATCCAAATTGAACTATGTATTTTCGTAGGGAATTGTAATATGAAGTCAGAAACAAGATTAATAAAAGGCTCGATAGAAAAATCATAGGTACAGTTGTCACAAAATCGTTATTTCAAACGTGTTTCACAGTTTCACTCGTGAGAGATCCCATCGAAAACCATGTAATGTTATTTAATTATTGTTATACCTTATATGAGATGTTCTTCAGGTCTGGTAAATAATATTCGCAACCGGCAAGCGTATATTACTAATGTATAACCGTTATTGAAGTAAAAGAAGTAGGTATGCAGCACCTGATGGAGCTCTGTAGATTCTGCCTACCTGAGGGTAGGATCATTAGTTTATGTATAGGGTCTATATATTTTTAGGGTCTAAGATAACCAAAATAAGTAGTTCAAGCCTTCGCACCGCTGCACCGGAGTCTTTCCTTACCCGCACCATTCCACCATGCTTTAGCAAAGGTTTTAAAATTAGAAGCAGCAAAACATTAAATTTTTAAGACTTTTCCTTTTCTGGGTATCATATGTGGTTAACATAAGCAGTTATCTGATTTTAATGACAATCCAAGGATAGTATCAATTTTAATATTCGTCGTAAACTACTTAAATCCGATCCCTACTGCTACGCTTATCAGCACACGTTTTTCAAATAGATTATAGTAATAAATTCAATTAAAACTTAATGGTTATTTTATTAAAAACCTATTTATTGATGTGTTGGGTTACCTTTACGAACTACATTTTTATTATTGCAACATCTTTACAACTAAGATATTAAATATTTTCATAATCAACGATTATTCATATTTTAACAAACTAGCGGACGACACGCGGTTTCACCCGCGTAGTTCCCGTTCCCGTGGGAATACAGGGATAAAAAGTAGCCTATATCACCCGGGGATAGTGCTCACTGTACCTGTGAAATTAAAGTTTAAAAAAAAACTGTATTCAATGCTTTTAGTCTCATATTACTGGATTAATAACAACTGGAGAACAAATTCAGCCACACAAATTCTCTTAACGTTTTTTATTTTAAAAGAGTGACAACGGCGAAACTATTTTCCACGAAAACAAACGGGTTACGATGTGGACCTTGCAATGATCCTTTTCTCGTTTGTTACGATCCCCATACTAAGCGATGATTGGCTTGTTTGTTGCCACAGATAGAACAATGCTCATTTAGATATAATATATTACACCCTACTTATTATTAGGCCGTGTTATGTCGTGTCGACCGAGAGGGTAAGGCTCGTGTGGTTGTGGTACCTATCTATAGATCCAGGCAAGTACCAGTGTGACTGTTCAATACATGTGTATTTCTAAGTTTATTTTAGACATCATTGATATCGGTGCAAGATAGACCTCGAGAGGAAACTTGGACTTATCATTACTAATCCTTAATAATAATGACTCTTATACATTACAATAATATAGCTTATTCACCAGAATAACAAACAGGCTATAATTTATAAAAATATTGTGTGAATTGTCCAAAATATAATTATGAGTGTCAAGTAAGTTGGAACAAAAACTTCCATTTCCGAGTAATTCTGGTGTGCACTGCAAAAACTGTTTGAGTTACATACACGTACATAATGTCCCTATGGAAATGTTTATCGTAAATAGTCCTATAAAAAAACCTGCGACACCAAATATTCATGATCGCCAAAATAATTAACCATACTTAAATACAATAAAAATTGATACTTTGTTTTTAAAACACATCCCGATAATGTGTTCTGTTGGGATAATCTTGGTAAGGTACTTTTTACGCAGACATAGCCCTGGGCAGAAGCTTGTAATCAATAAAATCCGCCATCCGCCTTGAGCAACCTCGATGATCAATGCTCGTGCCTTCTCTGAATGAGAAGTGAAAAAGTAAAATAAGCTGATATTATTTGGCCAATATGATCTTCTTATATCGTAACAAAACCAAACAATTTTCCTGTTGGTGCACCATTGTATACATACTTTCGATAAACTAGTATATTTTACTATTGTTATTGAGAGCAGGGCGTTCGCGCGAAACCGGTAGTTATCATAAAAAGTAATGATGCTAACCGTCATATCAATATCTACAAATTGTTTTATTTTATGATAAAATCGCCATCAGTGTCAAATAGTGTGTGTATTACAAATGGTGCAATAGATACTGGATGCGGATAACATAATCAAATGGGGCTATTATCCCACATACCCTTTGCAGAAAGTTAAATAATACTAAATATTCTGATGCTATATCCGGAGCATAGTCATTTTTTCATGCCATGATGATACACAATTTCATTAGCAAAGCAAGAAAATCCACTAATCTATATTATTAAATTCATCACGTCTATATTTGGCGAAGAATTATGCAGGGGTGTACTTTTCTGCCGCAGAGATACCTAATAACACTTTGGATCCCGTCAAGGACCCGAGAATCGAACTCAAGACCTTATGCTCTGTAAAAGCGCTTGTGAAACTAGATCAATGACTATACCAACTTCACTGACTCTTAGTTATTAAAACTGTACCTATTAAATATTCAAAAGGCATTATTTTACAGGCACGTGTAGAGATCTTTATATGCAATGTACAGTCCCATCCACAGACTGACCTCGGTATGTTTAACCTTTTAAGCGCTTGGCTAAATATTAGTTACCGTGCCCCTAGCGCCGGTCCAAAATTGCAACAAATCAATCAATAAAATAATACCTACTTACAGTAAATAAGGAGAAACAATTGTGGTACCGATTTTTAGTTTTTGTTACATAAATAATATCTAAATTCGATAACGATTTTAGTTGTACCACACAGTCAGTATTTTAAAAATAAAACGAAAAAATCATGCATGTTCTCTGTCGCAGGCTAAAAACACGACACGACCAACAGGGACACGGAAATATGTGTCGCATATTTGCGACACAAAAGGTTAAGTTAGCTTATAATTTACGACGATAAATAAGGAACTCTATCGCTGAAGAAACTCAGAAGTGGGTTCCGCTGGATGGGTCGCGTGTCTTGCGTAGCAGTTCTCGCGGCCCAGCCATCAAAGCGAAAGAAGGTGGACAGGCAAAGTTTTTAGTCATTGTAAGCCCCACATAACCACGTCGTCTCCCCGGACAGAGTGGTACTTATGCGTTAGGAATTTTCTTCGCTCAAAAAAAAAGGGTGTTATAATTAAGCATCAAGCCTAAACAGACTAACCCGATTGAGTCTGTATCCACCCTTATTTTAATAAACATGTAATTACACCGAGACAATCCGAGAATGACCAGATTCGTGTTTTTAATGCTCATTCGGGGATGAAGCCATAATCCCCGACAAAATGACTCCACCTCAGAGATTCAACCTTCTACAGACAAAACGATACGACACCTCGCCTACCACCATTACCTTTTATTACTGCAAAGGTACACGAGTTCGCTTTTTTGACGTATAAATATAAGAAATTGTCGTAATAAAAGTGAATATCTCGGGTCGCCTTAATACAAAGAATAATTTGTTTGAATCTAAAAAGTGGCGCAAAAAATATTTTGAAGTAAACAGCGCTTGTAAAAATTTCGTTTGTGGGATGAGGTAACAATCTGGTGGGTAAAAAAAATATTATTGACGCTGCTTTGTTGACAACCAAGTAGGTTTTGGGATTATTTTTATAATTGAAGGAATTATGAAACATTAGGTTTTGCTCCCTAACAAACATAAATGTTAAGTTATTAAGTAATTAAAGAAAGAAAAAGCATTTTTTTGCCCCAAAGGCAATCTTAAAATACGTTACAGAACGTTACTGCCTTAAGCAGTAGATTTTTCCAGTGCCTTGAAAACCAGATTTTCCCAAACAGACAAAGTTAAAGCAGCTGCAGTAAGCAATTTGTTATATTAAAAATCGAATAAAACTTATTAAACCACTCAAAAACAAATAGAGCAGCTTAGTGTCATTATTAAACTAATATAATGATGTCAACAGAATCTTTTTCTCAAAAATCGTTTTTAACATATTTTACATATCTCTTGCTCTGTAAGTACACCCTTACACCCCTGAATGCCGGGGTGTATGACTATCATTACAGCATAGGTTTTGGAATTTGAAAAAAGAACTGTCATACTCATACTGCACGAAGAATATTTTTAAAAAGTTAATTTTTTTTTTCTCGGTATCGATTAATTACTCGAATCGGAATCTAGACAATTTATTTTATAAAGATTTTATTTTAAATATGGAACTATTTGTTTCCACATCGTATGTTAGATGGAATCGATTTAAAATCAAACTGGCCAGCAAGATTTGACGCGCTTGCGTGCGTGAAAAAAAAAAGGCAGTCTACTAGTAGGCGCGAAAGCATCGCGAAAATAATTAATTTTCTTGTTTGAGTTCTTTTTCAAAAGTTTTAAACATGTCTAGTGACGAAGACATATGCAAGAACCTCAAGTCACTCAAACTCAAGTCTTATCATCACAAACTCATATTCAAACTATAAATATACCTAAAAAGAACGTGACCATATCTCTTACAAATTGTAATAATTTTACTATTAATTTTAATTAAATACACATTTTTTTCTTCTTAATAAATGTTTATTGAAACCTGCTGTCTTGTTGTTTACTTACCTCACAATCGATACGTAAAGCAGAGTATTTATCTCGGGCGTAAGCATCAATTGCATACTCGGGTTAATTAGCGCCTTCGCTTCGCTCAGGCGCCAAAAACCTCGTATGCAATTGATGTCATACAGCCCTTGGTTAATAATCTACTATTACCAAAATGTTTCTAACTACACAAGGGAAACACAGGTCCAGCTTAATTTGTACAAATCGAACCCAGAGTTGGTATTTCAGTGTATAAGTCTAGTTTAAAATTAGATATTGAACACCGCCGGTTACTGATCCAATGACACTCCATTTGTCTTCATCGCTTCAGCCATGCCATGCATGCATGCTAAATTATGCACTCACACAACACACTCCAACCACTATCGTAAGTAGATACTTACATGTGCGTTGTGCCCTAATAATAATATGACAATCACCTTGTTTTCCTCTTCCGAGTACGGGAAGTCGAGTAAAAGCGATAGGGACAGAGAAATTATAGATCCAGAAACAAATAAACATTGAAAAGTTTATCAAATTGCAATAAACTCGAATACTGTGATACACAAACAAACACCAGCAATTGTAAAACCCTTATAAATTCCAGACAACATTATATAACGCTGTACAATAAACATTCAAAAATATTACCACTATAAACAGATTTTAAACTTATTGATAACCCGGTGGAATCAATTACAAAAACTGTACCATAAAATACTGAGCGAAGGAATTAATTCGATTGGCGAAGCAATTACGGCCAGTCACGATGGCATGTGATTCATGATCTTCATTACGACGTAAATCATTTATGGTGGACGTGTGAATTTACATAGGGCCTACAAGAATGTCTATAAACATGCAAATTGATAAGGTGAAAAAAAGATCGCCAACGGGACATTGTCGCGGGTTTTATTTACTCTTCATGCGGCAGCGCCATGCGAGCATTAACCGTCCGTAACCAACCATCCTTATGTTAAAACGCAGTATTTTTTTTTCAATCTGTTTCGATTTATTTACGAATAATTTCTCTATCTTTGGGCAGCTTTAAAATAATGAAGAAAGTGCGGTTACCGTTAAAAAATAGACAACAAAAAATCATCAATCATCAATATAGTAACTTTACTGGTGGGAAAACTCAATGAATTCTTTTGATTTATTTGTCAAAACAATTAGAAATTTATAGAAAATTACAAACATCCATAGAACACTCACACACACTCAACACTCATCACTGAACATTAGTTTGGGGATGTCCTTTTCACAGTACTAGTTGGTCTGTGTTCTCTGTGTTATTCAATTAAGTACTAACACTAGATATAAGTTATTTTATTGTTTACTAATAATGTGGATCTCGTTGTCTGATGAATAAAGATTATTATTATTATTATTATTATAGAGCCGACCCCAAATAATGGGAAAGGGCTAGGACAAAGAAAAAGACTAACATCCATGGGATTTTAGCTTCAGGAGGCCAATAATTTATTTATTTAAGGCTAACTATTTTATTATTTCCACAATACATGTTCAATAAAAAATTAAATTGTGCTTTTGTGCACCGCATGCATAAAATTGGTTGTATTTGTACTAAAACTAAATAAAATTTTAACTTATCTAATCACATTGTAATAACATTATCATAATTATTATCACAAATTACATTAATTTTGAATAAAGAGTAAAAAAAATAATATCTACTAATAAGACTGAAAAAAGTAATAATTAATATTGTTATACTTTACATAATACCTAAGTACTTTACTTCCGGCTGTGGTAGAAGGAAAGTTATGTTTTAAAGTGTATTTCATGTTCATAATATCATAATAATTAACTTCGAGGGTTGGGCAAACGTCTGCTTCTAGAAATAAACTATCTATGAGTAAATTATCAGAAAATCGAGCTCACTCATGATTAATATTTATTTTGTTAAGTATGCGGGTTTTGATTAGATAGAGAAAGATACGCCTGTTTTTGACCCGGATGAAACTAGATAAGCTTTTTTGTCATTTTCACGAAGGTATGTGACATCAAAACCACTGTAATACCACAGTCTAAAAACATACAGTCGTCCGACGAAGCTGTCTAGACAGGGCAATCGTGCGGGGTGTGAGGCGAGACGCGGGAAAGCCGCTCCCGCACTGTGAACAAAACGATGTTCGTAGTGCGGGAGGTATTATTCAAGTCTAACGCGTGTAGAATTTGCCGGCATTATTGCAGAGATCAAAGGTGTCGTCCTACTGTATTAATATTTATACTGTGGTAAAACCTGACGAGGTCCTGACGAGTTATGTTATAAAGTCTCGTGTAAGGTCGAGTCGATTGCCATCTATTGGGCACAAATCCAGGCTCCAGAGGCCTCTACTGAGAAATTCTAGATGGAAAAACTCAATAAAGCTTTGTATCGATCCGGGGATCTAACCAGGGCCAGTAGTTAGCAGTAGCACTATTAAATCAACAAACAAGCAGTCAACCACTAAACAAGCATAATTTTTTGTTTTGTTTATTTTTGTTGTGTTTTTGTAGTGTAATTCTTTTTTCTGTACCTATTTCTTTTATGAACGTGTGCCTGTGTCGTGCCAAATAAATGCTTTTTCTTTCTTTCTTTTTCTTTTCACTACTACCATTTTGTCAATTTACATAAAGGGTCAATAGCAATAATTAGTACAAAACTTGACCCGATAATAATAGGATATGATTTCTTTTGCAATTTAAGTTACATGACCACACCTAAAAATAGCCCAAAATTTTTGGATTTATAATTTAAATCTTTCTGTTTTATTATAAATTTATGTTTTTAGGTCACCCATACACACAATATTATCATCATTTTAATCATAGCAAGGCCAGAACATATCGCACGTTTTGATAATACGTGGTAATTATGATTGCTGGCGTCACTTCATTGACTATCTGTCTATCTTTAGGTATCTACTTAGATATGCAAGTCACAACTGATATAATTTTACTAAGAATGCATGTAAGTAGGCACCTAATAAAATTTCTGGCAATATTATAAAAAGCTCTGTTATGAAAATGCAAATAGTTTTGGATATCTACAATTTAATCCCGCACAAAAAAATACCTGATAGTACATACTATTACAGATGCTATAAGCCTAAAAGTAAAAAAATGATGATTATAAACTTTACCCCATTCTAAGAAATTATCCCACTCTCATAGGCAAACATCCAGACTCGGAACGAATAAGTATCTGTAAGCAATACAAATATTAATTCCGTACTGCAGTTGATCCCGCGACACGCAGCGTTTAAATTTTTTAGGCAAAGTAATAACAACCGCACGAGCCGATCGAAGGTTAGACCTGCGCTTGTTATGTAAGTAATTTAATTACAATCAAGATAATAGTCACTATCATGTGTTTTAGAATTATCTTTTTAGATAATATAAATAAACAAGTCACATCCGGCATAATTTTTAGACTGAACTTGTTGCATACTCAGTTATTTTACTTAGGGTGCATATTCATGAATATTTCCGGAAAACTTCGGAAAAACTCTTTAAGGAAAATGTAAATATATGAGCTGTGGACCCTCCCACATTAGAATTGGTTAAAAGCATTGTCTTGTTTTCCCGCTCAACGAGATGTTGGGGTCTTAGCGGCTTTCAAGATTCCTTGAAGTTGCTGAACTTTCTCTCACATTTCTGTGCTCCGTTTAAACGATGTATCGTCTTCTGAACAACATTCTCATGCTTCGGAGTTTAATGAAGTATCTATTTTCGTTTTTCGGGGCTTGATTAAAGACCATGTTTGTGCCAATCTTACATGAAGTGTAAAATGTTTTGTTGATCACCAAATCTAACTTTGGAAAAGCTCTTCAATGTACACTGTTTACATCATCAATCGAATAGTTCGCACACCTCCGTTCACACAATAAAACAACTAGTCCCGTACTGAATCACAAACATATAAATAAATCCAGCAAGTTTGGCGATATTTTAATGATGATCAAACAATCTGCGCAACACTATCCGAGCGTCACCATGATTGTTGCTATAAATCTCACCGCGTGTTTCAACAATAATTGCATCCATAAACTTCACGGTTGACATGCAAAAAGTAATAAAAATCCGTCCGAGCACAGCTTTAGTGCACTATAGTTGTATGGAACTGCGTATAAACTACAGTTGCGCGTCGATAGTTACATTGTTAGCTGATTTGTGCGTTGTTAGCTTTTGTTGTAGGCCCGTGATCTGTATAAAAACCGTATTGACTAAATGTAATACAGAAATAGGTTTTCATAAAAACACAACTCCCAATAGCCTCCTAGATGGTTTACTGTTTACCACATACTTGCGATTCAAAGTTATTTTAACTTGAACAGTAATTCAATCGATATCCTACCTATAAATGCATCGCAGGCCAGCGCACAAAGTGATGTGAACAACTCGACATTCAAGAGAAACTCGTTTCAAAATGTTACCAACGCATTGTTTCAAGAGAATATCTGAAATATAGAGCCAACCCGATGAAATACCGCCAACATTGTGGAAACTATTCTTGACAATGGAGGTCTTTGATTAAACCGCACTCAACTCGTGGTACACCCGATCTAAACTATAGCAGACGGAATAAAAACGTATGTCTAACAAAGAACGTTACATTAACTTTGCCGAGTCTATAGCTGCGTCGTTCGCCTCCAATTTGCGTACACCCTCTGTTCAAGTTCCAAAGCGGTTTTTGTTTCATTAAGTTCGCTACTGTAGGCTCGAGAATATAGGTCCTAGGCCATTGTTGTCTCGTCTCATTGTGATATTCAGGCTAGTGGCAGTCAACGAGCAATTTTCTCATTCGCCATTATGCGCTGTTATTATTCTCATTGTTTGAGACACATACATATTGTCTTATTAACGCACGCTCTAATGCGCCAGAATAGTGGTGTTGAATAGAAAACTATTGTGGGTTCGTTTTAGAAGTACCTATATTGTTATTTCAGGTTACGAAAATGATGATACTATGCAATTAATTGCATCTGAATTCTAAAAACTTATACTTATTAAGGATGTTCCATTTCTTCGATGATTTTTTTGTACAAAAGCTCCACAGATTATGATGTCCTTTGCAAAATACTTTTCCACAGTTATTTATAAACGTCTTTTCTTTGTATAGACGAGTATCTTTGAGGACTTTTTTTCCGCTTATTATTTTTAACAGTTATTTCCCCTCTGACCCGGTGCTATCGTTAGTGGGGCGGCGACCCCCAGGTGCCATCCTTCATTAATCTTATTCCCTTGCGCGGAACTCGAAGAATCTTAATTTGAAGTTTCGACGCTCCTCTTTATCAGAACTATGCGAAAAGAATCCTTCGAAGGTATTCATTATAACGAGATAAGGGAGAAAGGAAATTTTTCATTGTTTAAAATTTTCCTTCGGCTCTGTTTGTTGGGGTACAGTTTGTCTTAAATTAAACAAAGTTATATTTTTTTCTTTATCAATTTATTTATTTTCTAAACTACTGTAAATAGGTTATCGTAAATACAGAAAATTTACCTGCCATAAAGACATACAATGTTAGCAGTGTCCAATACACTTGCTCTGGGTATGCATTGTGGTTGGATTGATAAAAAAAATATGCTAATGGTAAAAATTTTTACCCACTGACATAGGGTAAACTACCAGTTATTGGACGTTACGAGTTATTGGACAGTAAGTGATTATTATGTCAATAATAAGGATCATATTGAAAAACAACGCTATCTGTGATGCTTTTTCTGTTCTCTAGTCAATGACAATCCTTCACGATTCACCGAAGTTTTGATAGGTGGCAGGAGTAGTTAAAAAATATTTAGTTGCATTCGGCGTTCGCGCGATACGGTGACATAAGCGAAAAAATAAAAAAAATCGTAAGCTAACCGACGTTGTTCGTAAGTCACAGTGTTGGGAGAACAATTATTTGGTGTTTATCTGATTGGTTGTAGTTAAGTTACTGTATTATCTATAGTAATTCATAAGTTTTAAACTAGTAGGATGTTATGTTGAGGTAATTTTAGCTTGTCCAATGACTATCATTATTAATCTCTCAAAATTGAGTTATTGGACAAGTGTCCAATAACTGAGATTTTGTCCCTTTATTATTTTAGCAATATTCTACTTTATTTATTGGCAGGTAAAGCATATTGGACTGTATTTTGAGTGTTAGGAAGTTTAGACGATTCCTACTAGTATTTGGACAGGGTGTCCAATGACTGTTAATAAATCCTACTAGTGTTTGGACAGGGTGTCCAGTGACTTTTAATAAAGTGTCCAATAATTAAATTGTTGCAGTTTTGAGTAATTTTATGATCAAATAAAAATGCCTAAAGGGGAAAAAGTGACTATGATGTTTCTATGGGAAATCTAGCACTTCCTGAAATAAAACAACGTGGCAAAATACGAGAAATCGCTCGTAAATATGGCATTCCCAAGTCAACACTACATTTCAAACTAAAAAATTCTACCCACAAAACAACCTTCGGTCATTTATTTTTTAGATGGTCACAAAAGTCATCTTTGTCCATTCTTGCGATGGTTCTTAGATATGATTCATTAAAATCGGTTCAGCCTTTTTAATTTTATCAGTTTTTTTTTATAGCTGCCGTTGTGATCTTAGACGTCTTTGGGTATTAACTTTACTTACAAACATATGTGTGACTTAAAATTTAAAACACCTATGCATGTTTTATTAATAAACAAGATTATGGTATTCTTGATCTGATGCTGCAGCTAGGATATCTAGCACACTAATGCAACCTTGACAAAACTATACCAGGTAGGTATGTCGTGTTAGGATTCGTTTTAACCAGCATTTGACATATAATGCACTAATTGTAACGGCTGTTGCTGAAGCCAGGCTATCTAGAACACCAGTAGGTGCACTCTTGACAAAATAATAGCAGATATGTCGTGTTTGAATTCTTTTTGATCAGCACAATGCACTGAAAAATTATAATGACTGTAAACTCGTTAAAAAAAATCAAAGCAAGTTTAAAAATATTAAAATAATGGCTCAACGAGAAGAATATGTTATTTTTAACTTTTTATATACCTATTAGCTTTACTTTTAAGCCTTGGGGGTTTTTTAAATTTTAAATTTTATTTTAAAGGCCTGTAAAAGCAGCTTGGGAAGACGCTACAGGTTTGTGGTATCTACAAAATCCAGAAGAGCCTATATTGCAATAAATATGATTGGACATTACTCACTTATCCTTTTATTAACGTATCCTCGACATTGGTGGCTATTTAAATATGTTTTTTATACATAAAGCAGTGTTAGAATATCTGTCCATTGTCTGGTATTGTTTGTCCAATATTAGAATTTCTGTCCAATAACTGTATATTTTAGTATTTTTTTTTATTTTATTTTGTAGTTCCTATAAATCATTACACTATACTTTAAACAAAGGTAAAAACGATAGAGTGAATCTTATACTATAAAAAAAATTATACCTAACTTATTTAACTTCAAAAACAAACCCACAAAATTATTATTCCTGTTTAATGTCCCTTAAGTGTCCAATGACTAGTAGTTTACCCTAGTTGATAAGCTTCTAACCATAACGGATGATGTAATCTGCCAAATGAATACAATAAAAAAATAGTAACTTAATGTTCTTAAATTGCTAAGTCGAAGAGAAATTATATACGTTCTAACATGAAAGTAAGTTTAACACCGAACTGTGCCGAAACTTAGCAACTTACGTCAAAGTGTGACCCGCAGTTGTAACTCACTAATCTTGTCGGAGATGAAATAACGAAAGTGCCGTAGGGTAGGTACATCTTTAGCTAGCAACATTAAGACGGCATCTAAAGGTGCTCGGGCATGTCTGAGAGCCAAACTTTGACCGGTGCAGGCAAACCGTAGCGTCTTAATGAACTTCTGAAGTTTCGCTCCAACATTCCCAACGATACATAAAGGAGCTTACGGCTTAGATAATAAGTTTGTAATTACTATAGCAACTCCTGAGTGATGTTAAATCTCGTGGTCAGTGTGGAGTTGTAGTTGAGGTTACATTGGCTTTATATTAAACAGAGATGTACATTGTTACTGGTGTATAAGGGATGTAACGTACGTTGGAGAATCATTTAGAGGAGATTATGTTCAGATGCCCATTACTGCAGGATGCCCTAAATGGTTTATGCTGTCAGAGCCGACCTGCAGTGCGATTCTGGTCAAATCACCGCGTGAAAATGTAGGTGTAGTGAGGGCGAATTGAGCTGTCATTCCATACTAATGCTGGGCATTGACAGTTCACTTCACTCAAGTTTTCACGGCGTGACTTTTACTGAATCGACCGGCTGGACAGAGTATATCCCTTTTCAAGTTAATATTTTTTTATATTTATTGTCACAATATTTTAACTGGATTGTGGAGGTCGTACAGTCTAGGTTCTATATATGCAAAATATCCAGAAAATGTCTTTGTATTTTGCACAGAGCGACTGGCAGGTTAGTCTTGAAAAAAGGCTAGGCAGACGGTATGAAGCTAAAGAGACGTAAAGGCTATATTCCTCCTTTATTTTCCAATCAAATAAATGGTATACTTACCAAAATAAAATCAGTATCACGTCGTAAGCTCTAAAGCTCCAAACTACCGCATTTTGCCCCAAGTGTTTCGTTCTCTTTCATTATATAAGTGCTTTTTAAAAGATAACACTAAAGGACTTAGTGCCTTTAGACACTAAAAGAACAATATCGAGCAATCGTTTCGATATTCTCTTTTACTTCTCAAAAACAATGGATCTAAAATTCGTTAGCAGCCTTCAAGAGCCATTTATTCCTTCAACCAATTTAGATTTTCTAAAACAATAAGTTTTGTTCTCACAACAATTCGCATAAAATCCTATTAACAAAGGATTGCTTAAAAGCCTCTTGCTTTATTTTTGGCGCAAACTTACCAAAGCTGTCCTTTTAGACCAGGGATGGACAACCTACGACCCGCAGGCCAACTCGGTTCGCGAAGGGCTTCATCCGGCTTTCTCGACGCCACGTCATTTTGATAGTAAGAGTGGCTCTGAAAAGTTAGTTCGTGCTTGTGGCAGCAGTCCTGAGAAATAATGAATAATTATTTGGGTCAATAATCAAAGGCTTAACATTATTTCGTTTTGTCCAGATGCCTTACCTCAACGCCCGCTGGGCTGTGTTGTTTTTTTTTCAATTAAGTTTTACGGTAATATAAACTGCACATGGGCTCCATGACTGTTTTGGCGTTATACAGCCTTAATTTAGTTTTATTAGGTAATACAGGTATTTTCGCAATTTTTACAGGTAAAATCAATTCAAAATATTATGAGCATATACTATGAAATAGTGTTGCATAACTATAGTATTTTAGTCAATGTAGTTTCTTGACCTCCTAATTTTTTATTCTAGTCCCATACAACTTTCTTTACCTTTTATTTTACCCTTGATGAAAAAAGTTTCATGATCCCTGGTTTAAAGACTTCATGATACATGCATACATACACACATATTAAACTCATAACTTTTATATTAGGCGTAATCGCGTAAAAATAATTGCCTCTGCACCCCATATACAATAGTCAAATCTTGACATTACGCGGTAATAACGTAAAATTTTATTATTCTCACTTATAGTAACGCGATATTTATGACAGAGTATAGGAGAAAAGGCCTTCAAGTTTATTGTTTCATGCTTGAAGAGAGACGATGAATAAACTTGGCAATTTATGCCAGCTGTAAAGTTAACAGTAACAGTAAACTCAAATAACAATCGCGCAAATCTTCAAAGCCTGCGTTCTAATTGTCGGTTGCCTAGTGTAAATTGTTGAGAGGAATTGTACACTTTGTTTGGTCTAAATATTTTATGTATCTACAACTACCGAAGCTTTCAGCTCTAGGTCGCCTACCGTCAAAGCAGTATTAAAAGAGTAAAAGTTAACACACAGATCGGGCACTGTCCCTCCACTAGTGTGGGAAAGTGTGCCACAGATAACTTCATAATACTCCGATGCTAGATACTAATTTTATTTTAACTTATTTAATTACATTTTATCTTCTTTTGCTTGTATTTAAAACAATATAATGAAACTAACTGATACAGTTGTCAAAATATTAACAAATAAGCATTTGTGCGGTGGAAAATGCCTAAGTTTCACCCATTGCTCGTTTTTTATTGGTGATCGATGGTTTCCCCAGAATGAATTTTTAGGTGAAATAAAAATAAATTTTATTTCAGATGAATATTTAGGTGCCACCACTCATACTTATAGACTCTAGGCTACCATAGAGTTGGTTGACGAGTTCTCCCTACCAAACGCTCCGCGAATGCGTTGAAATCGTCTATGAGTGCATACTTATTATAATTATGTGTTCCAGAGTTTTAATCGTTTAATCCAAAGGTTTTAAAACAACAACATACATTGTTGTGCAAATTAAAAAGTCTAATCTTCATTTTACTTCAATCCTGGTAAGTACAAAGTAAATTTAAAGAAAGGAGATTAACATTGACAGATAATACATGCATTAGATGAACTACTTTTGTTTGGAAGCTTTAGTTCTTCAACTGAAATCGAACTCAGTTTAGTTTTTTAAATCGAGAATCGGCACTATTAGTAGTGCCGATTCTCGATTTAAAAAACTAAACTGAGTTCGATTTCAGTTTACACGAACACAATAGTACACGAACTTAATAGTGATCATTAAACGGCTAACCGTTTAATGATCACTATTAAGTTCGTGTTAATAGTGTCATTGGCCCATATTAAATGACTGAATATTTATACTATGTTACTAAAATTTGAAATAATTATTAATTTGGATATGTAGGATCGACCACTACCACAGGATTTGATTGTCATAATTATTATGATTGTTTGTGGTGTTATCGGTCCATTACGTATAAGCTTTAGTTATTTTATCTATCTACATATTTTCATTATCTTCAGTCTATAATCAACATTCCGCAAAAAAAACTATTCTATTCCGACTGCTATCGGTATGATAAATTGATTTACTAATATCAAAGTCATAACTTATTTAGGGTCCCGTGCTTAGAGAGACCATCAAATGTAGTATGTGTAAAATATCGAGACGAAGAAATTGTTCAAAACGATTTCACCAATTTAGAATAATTAAACTTTATTTCAATTGGGTAAAGTTCTTAACACAATGACTGTTGTCGTGTATTTTCCTCACTCTAAAACATTCATTGAGTTAATATTTATTTTCATATACTTTTTTAGATCCTTTTGAATAGCCTACTATCCTGATATTATTGACACTGACTGTACTTGATACCTTGTTAGCGCGATATCTGTCTATCCGCTTGTATTTCTATTTCAAAAGGCATCTTGCTTGCCGTTACTGTCAATATTGTTTTACACTTTTTAGACAACATTTTGAGGGGCTTGTGGCTAAGTAATAATAGTCACACGAATCAATCGAAGGATAAACTAGAGTTGCTGAGGCTGATCCATAGGTGGATGACCATTATTTATATAACCAGACCCCTCCGTGCCTTGAAAAACACGTTAAACTATTGGCTATCATCTGTATATCTTTGACAGTTGGTACGAGTAGTAAGAACTCCGAAAGCCTGACAAACCAGCAGGCCTAGCCATATTACAAATTCTATTATCGTAATCGATAAGGCGACAATAGAAAGAAAATGGCGTATAAGGATTCAGCTGTTTGTCAACTGTCAAGTGTATTTCATTTTCAGCCATATTACAAATTCTACTCGTTGTACAATTCTACACTTGACAGTTGACAAACAGCTGATTCCATGTACGCTATTTTCTTTCTATTGTCGCAATAGAATAGAAATAGAATTTGTAATATGGCTAGGCCACCACCGGAGTGAAGTCGGCGAAAGCCGATGTAACTCCCAAGCGAGGTGCCCTCAGCACCCCGCTTGCCTCTGGAGGTCATGCAGCTGACGCTGAAGACTACGGCGATTTATACCACTGCCGGTCCAAGCCACACCATACACGCACAGTCCACAAAACCTCCTCCCCACGTGGCTGCTCAAGCCACCTCTCATCTCTTGACCACCACCCGTCAAACGGAGACGTCACTGGTACCGAGGACGAGTTTGCTCGTGCCTGGCAGGTACAAAAACGCAAGGGCAAGGGTAAAAGCACTCAACAAACCCTTAGCCCCTGCACCGACTCTTCAGGTCCGCCGGCTCAAAAAGAGCAGGGCAAGAGATAGGTTGACGTGGAAGAAGCGCCGTCAAAAAATACGAGGGAGGTCAAAGCCTCTCCCCAGAAGCCAACCGCTGCAGCCGCCGGGGTCAGGTAACTCGACCAGAGGCCATGTCAATTTCTCCGCTGGGAAGCGTTTGCAAGCCGAGGCCGGTGCAAACCGTCCAAAGCCTAGCCGACCGCAGACCAGCGTTGAGTGCAGACCGGCCACCCAAACCAGCTCGCCACAACGATCCGATGGGAAGGATCAGGCCACGGCTAAGCGGGCACTCAACGAGACAATCTCGCCTCGTGGAGAGCAAAAGCGGCCGCGTCTTGATCAATCCCAACGGATCGCCAGCAGAAGCTACGCCCAAGCTGCCAGCGCCTCCCTGAGCGTCGCGATCACCTGCGACCGCACGCGGATCATCAGCAAGGCTGTATCGGACCAGGTACTAGCTGCTATCCACAAGCAGATCATCACCGAGGCCTGCTCCCCCACGCAGAACTTTCCAGCGCCTAATTTCAACGCCAAGCCGCTGTTCGCCGAGGGAGTTCTAAAGCTTTGGTGCGGTGACGACCACACCTTAGCATGGCTAAGGAATGCTGTTTCCGGCCTGACTCTCCCAACTAGCACTTCACTAGTCGTCAAGAGTCAGTCGGAGATTACGAAGCGAACGCGATGTGGAATCGTGGTCCCAGGCGAGCACGGGGTGTAAGGAGAGCCAACCAACATCGGACGCCTTCTGAGCTATCAGAACGCCTGGATCGACGTAAAGAGGTGGGTTCTTCTCTACGTCGACAAACAAGCCGAAGCATGGTTCGTTGTAGTGGGAATCCCCGAGGACCAAATTCTTATTTTTTAAATAAAATGTTCTGCATTCCTGCTTCTACTACCCTCATTTTTGATTTTGTCATTTTTTCTATCTGTAGTCCTAAACTGTCAAAACATGTCAACAAAACTCTCAAGTGTAAAATCGACATAATATTCAGAATCATGTAGAATCAATGGGGATTCCTTCATGTATAATAAAACTGAAAATATTGATCGTTTGAATGCATTTATTTCTAGTAGATCAATCCTTGAGAAGTTCATAAGCTATTTAACATCACGCAACGATCCCTTTGGAGCGAGCATTAATGTACCTATTATTTATTAATTAAATTTGCATTATTGACGTAGGATTAGTGCTGACGTACTAAACTAAGGAAGATTACAATTTGATCTGATTAGTTTAATCATTATTTACAATGACTAGTGTTTGTCTAATGTTAGCCACGCAAGATAATCGTGGACTAGATAAATTTACAGTGAATAGACTTATTTTTATGACTAGCAAAACATACATTAAGGGATCATTTTTAAGTTAGTTAGTTATTAAAAAAACTTCTGTTTCCTACTAAGTTACGCGATCAAAATGAAAGGGACACCTGATTTTTCTTTCTTTTTTAGAGTTGATGCCATAGTAAAAGTTATTTTTATCAGTCTCAATATCTACACACAATAAATACGAAACAAACACCAAAGTACAGAAGTAATTTTTGGTTTTTCCTGGTATCCTTTTGAAAATGCTACACAGTTACCCTTGTATTGAAATTAATGTATTCTACTATAGAAAACATATATAGTTGTTATAGAAACACACACAAAGCTTTCCCCTCACATTCGATCAAACAATAACAAAAATATTTATCAGGTGAATTAACAAAACCAATAATGAATGATTAGCGGAATAAAGAAAGAAAGTACCAACATTCAGTGGAGACCGGTAATCGATTCGGGTCAATGTCAGCAACATCAATCATTGGCTGGGGCTTCGTAAAAACTAAACGTATGGATCGCTTCGAAGCCTCACTCATATATCACTCGTCCACTCGTCACTTTTATGCGATTGGCGTAACTTACGGCCTGTAGCGGAACTGTGACGCAATCAAAATGGCCGCCTAATAAATTCAGTGAAAAACTAGCGGAAATTGTAGAGGAACAATGGTAGTGTGTAGCTTGTGGCGTCTGTGAAATGTGTTTTGTAAATGTTTTGACAAAAATTAGACACTATATAACTTCGAAACTTGGCACTATATGTGTAACGATTTTTGTTTAGCATAAAACTTACTTCTTACTTGTTTGACTACCCTTAGGTAGGTACGTACAGAAGGCCGCAGGTCAATGATAACATTTTGACCTTTAACTAGCTCAGTGTAATGAAGAGTTTTAAAAAACTTTTTTACAAAAAATAAAACCGACTTCAAAAATAACACTAAACGGTGTAAAATAACTCTAAATTCGGAAGTCTGTGGCTTTGGTGGGTTTGTCTTACTCATGATGGGCCACCGACTTCCGAATTTAGAGTTATTTTACACCGTTTAGTGTTATTTTTGAAGTCGGTTTTATTTTTTGTAAAAAAGTTTTTTATTTTTCCATTTTTAGTTGTTCCCATACAAACATTTGCCATGAATTCATTTTATATTGTTAATTGTTAACAATACATGTCATTAAAATAGGGTTATACACCTAACCCTAAAAAATGAAACTTAACATACCTAACTGTCGAAATCTAGGTATATTGAACACATCTGCCTACCCCTCTGAGCATACAGGCTTGATGATACGTCATGATGTTGTATAAACAATAAACATCCAAGCGATTCCAGCAATCACGATAGATTTGCCGTCTATTTTTGAAGAGTTCCGTTGTATATCTCCGAAGATCAGCACCAGATCTTCACCAAATTAAAATGGGACCACCTCAGGAGTCTACTCTTTCAAACAAAAAAAGAATTTTGAGAATCGGTTCACAAATGGCGGAGAAATCAGGTAACATACATAAAAAAAAAAAAAAAAAAAAAAAAAAAAAAAATACATACACACGAACATAGAACCTCCTCCTTTTTTGAAAGTCGGTTAATAAAATACGCAGCCTGATTTTACTTTAGTTTTGTTACCCTTATTATACGTCCTACTATAAGTAGTTAAAGTTCATAAGCAATCGCAAGGAATGCTTCTAGCTGTACAGTAAAGAGATTCTGTCAAAATTTAACATTCGATTTTCAATTATTTTCTTGAATATATCCGCTATCACGAAAAATATATTTCAATTTGACCATCAAATCAAAAACGTCTATCTTTATATTGACACGCTAAGCGAAAACTTTGTAAGTATCTCTTTTTAAAGATATTGCGCAGAGAAGCGTGTGATTTGTGGTATAGTTAGAGTTCTTAAAGAGAAAAAGCACAGAAAGCTAAAAAAGTTGAGCTTAGACTACTGCAAGTATATTCGTCACATTCGAGGTAGGGACTTTAAAATAAATAGTGGAAAAGTGAAAAAAACAAAAGCAGTCGAATTTTGACCACAAGTAAGCATAATTGAAAGTATGCACGGTGGCCCCCAAACAAATTAGATAATCAAGACCTCGTTAAAAAGTTTGTGTAAACTAATGTATGTGCATAGCATATTATTCACGATGTATATCGCGTGATTATCATTGCAAATGCTCACGCATAGTCGTGAGGGACCGAGCAGCATAAACGGACAAATGAGATTAGCGTCCTAATTCCTTGATTGATGCTAAACCACCCCTCCCACGTAGCGCCGTATGCATAGTAAAGTCATAATTTGAGCTCACGGAGTATTGTGCTAATAATGCTGGATATGATTCGATATCAAACAGCGATACTGCTGAACACAAAGTCGAGTTCGATTGCCAAGTCGGGCTAAGGGTTATTGGGTTTTGTCACCAGCAAACACCAGCTTTTTGATGACAACTGAGAATTTACAAAAAAATGGTATTGCACTTAAAGTTTTGGAGGTATGAGGAACAGGGTGTAAAGTTCCTCATCCGCCATTGAAAAGGGAGGATCCTCCGACCAGACGGGTGTTGTGTCTGGTGGGCTAACTACTGCCCGACAGATGTTGTCGGGAACTTGTATACGTTCAAACTGCGCGGAAAACTCTAATACCGCGATATAGGATATTGGTTATTAGTTCGTATGTGGCGAGAAAGATGTCGCTACAAAGTGGATTTCAAGTTACGGTGACTATCTGACGGGGTACTGTGTGCTTCTTCACATCTCTGCAAGTGCGCATGACGTCATCTTAGAAACACACTGATGATAGGCAATACGAAACTAGGTGTTTGACAGTTAGTCGTTGAACACTTTGCCCAGTGATCAACACTCTGAACTGTCAACTGAGATACGTAATAGCCTTGCTGGAGTTTCTAAAGAGGCACCCTTTTATATTAAACCTGGAAAAGACCCGCTTGATGGTGTAAGGGAGACGATAATGTTAAAATGTTTGTCATTCTGTGAGAAGACCAATAAAACTAGACAATCAATCATGCCTGAGTACCTTAGTGTAGTTTTATTATAAAACTAGCAGACGTCCCGCGGTTTCACCCGAGTTGTTCCCGTTCCTGTGGGAATACAGGGAAAAAAAAATAGCCTGTGTTACCCCGGGATAGTGTAGCTTCCCAACAGTGTAACAATTTTCCAAACCGGTCCAGTCGTTTCGGAGCCTATTGAATGCAAACAAACAGTCAAACATTTCCTCTTTATAATATTAGTATAGAAGTATAGATAACTAGCTTTTGCCCGCGGCTTCGCCCGCGTGGATGTCGAACTTCCGTCCCCTATGTTTTCCCATTAAGGGTGGAATTTCCAATAATCGTTTTTTAGTGGATATTTACATCACTAAGAACACCCCTTTAAGTTACATGTCTCTAATACCAGCGGTTTGGGCTGAGCGTTGATATATAATCGTAATAATTTTAGCATAATACTTCCGGATAGACTACTTTCAAAGTTGATCCTTCCGGTATGTATGCATAAAGATTTCTGGAACTACTGACCCAGGAAAGAGCGCCGTACAACTGATCATGTATAAAACAATTGAGACTAAGATCAACCTGCCCAGGCGTATTGATTACAACAGTACCAAGTTTGGTTAAAATCCCTATAATAGTTTTTGAATTATGCGTGCACATACAGACAGAGACACAGACAGACAAAACATTTACTGATTTCATTTTTGGCATCAGTATCGATTACCAATCATCCTCCAATATTAATTTTGAATATATATTCAATGTACATAATTATCTTCGTAGTGTGTGATAGTCCATTGAATTGTATGGCGAGCGATATTGCATCTTAAGATAAAATATTATAAGTACTATCTTAGCCGTGTGCAGCGCCCCTTGGTGAACCCCACTGCGGGTGACGTAACCTACGACAAACTTTTTATTTGCGGTTGTTACGGTAGTCGGGTCTAGAGATCGAACCGCAAAATTAAGTTTGTTTTTTATTGTATATACTTTTACGGGATAAAAAGTACCCAGTGTGGTGCCCAGGATATTAAAGAATAAGTATACCAAGTGTCATCGTAATCGAACCGGTAGTTTTTGCGTGATACCTGAACATACAGACAGACAGACAGACAGACAAAAAAATTCTTTATCGTATTTTTAGGTTCGGTGTCGGTTTAGTAACACCCCCTGCTATTTATTTTTTTGATATTTTCAATGTACAGAAATTTTACTTCTACAGATTTATTATAAGTATAGATAGATGTATATAGATTAGAAGGGTAAAACGTCTGCACAATGAAAGTTATGCTAGGGGCATTTTGCGTTTTAGTAATTTTATATTATCTCCGAAACTGTATGACCAATTGATATACTGTAAATGGCAAATCTTATCTGTATGATGTTCTTGTGTTACTGAAATAATTTATTGTCATAAGAATTCATATTTTGTTGCTCAAATAATCAACCAAACGTAAGTATGCCGAAAAAAATTTTTTTTAATGCAATAAAAGAAGTATAAAAGAGAAAATATAAAAGATAGAGATATGGTATCGCGGAGTTTTTTGTAGAAATAATTAAGACGAACCAGGTAGCCATACATTGTTTTTAATTTTAAGCAACTATTTAGGCAGCGCACGCAAATAATTCTGTTTTATGAGGTATTTTTTTCCGACTTGCTAGACAAAAGTTGTGATAGCTCGGTTAATATACATGTTATAGAAACAATTTATAGCCTATAGCACTCAGGAATAATGTAGCTTTCTGCCAGTTAAAAAAAATTTAGAATTGGATTATGAGTTCCAGAGATTACCCCCTACATACAAATTTACAAACTTACAAACTTACAAATTTTACCTCTTTATAATATTAGTATTAGTATAGAAGTATAGATATAGATAATAGTATAGAAGTATAGATAATAATGTGACTATAACGTTAACACCTTTGATGTAATATTATGTACCTTTATGAAACAAGGTCGAGCTTTTTGATATGTTTTTTTATTAAAAGTATAAAGGTCAACATACTTAGCAAGCTGTTTATATCTTATGCTGTCTTGATGAATCAATCAATTGAAAAGATGCAACGAACAATAATCGCATACATATAAGTATGTGCATCATTAATTAAAGCATTTACCAACCATTACAATCGAAGATATGAAACCAATTAATGTAAAGCCTGTCCATTTTTCCACGAACCAATTGTTTGGTTACTTATACGTAGATAGCCAATGAATTGCGGCGAATACACACAGCGATAAAATTAATGTGCAACGATACAAAAACAATGAGTTTCTTAATCAACGTGCGCGCGGATAAAAATATTTACGGTCTCTTCCAGCGATATTTTATTATTTATTTAGTGTAGTGTGCGCGGAGCGTAAAAACGGGCGTGCGGTTAATATTTCACGGTGCCGACGTTAAGTCGACGGAGATTTATGGGGCAGCAATAGCCTGTGTTCTACAATTAACTAGCCTCCAAACCTGGAATAGTTCGGCTTCAGCCTATTGGCTGCAACGCGCACCAATAATTAGGGACGGGCTCAACCGTTAACAATTTAAGAGCAAGTATTGCCAATGCAAACGGGAAATCAATAGATACTGGTTTTGAGTTTCGAACTTGACATCACAACGTACCTACTATGATTTATATCACATTCTATGTAAATCATATAATGTAGGTTGTGGGAATTACTTAAATATCTGATGTAAGTATAGGGATTTAGTTGAAGTCAAAAAATGATTCAATAATACATTAGAACCCACGGAAGAGGAAGCGAGTTCGCTTATTTTTCACAGGAAGTAATAAAGTTTTTTTTTTTCAACAAAAATAAACAAAGTATTGGATTCCTATTATATTCCTGTTGAAAAATAATGGAATTACAATGCAAAGCTTTCACATATTCGCTTGTATCAAAGCTGATGTCATGAAATAAATCATTCGAATTCGCATAAAACGCATAATCTGCCGACTCAATTGAAAATCCAGTCTAAAATATAGCTGACGAACTAAAATTCAGACACATTCTATGTTGCCATTTATTTTGTTACTCGAAATAGAAATGACATTGTGACAATGTCATGGAAAATGCAATGTATTATAATTTTACGGAAACTACAATGGAATGTACTTAAGGTGATAAACATAACTTTATGATAATGGTGTTACTAGAAGTGATCATTTTATAACGTTTAGATTAAAAACAGATTAGGAATTTTCTAGAAAACTTACACAATCTAATCTGACTGTAAAAAAACAATAGTCATTCGAAGTAATTTTCCTATAATATCCCATAAATGCTACATAAATATTAAAAGTTAAAGGAAATCTTTTTACATGACGTTAACCAAGTAGGTGTCTTGATTATTTTGAGCTATCGGTTTGTGAATAAATAAAAATTGCCGAACGGATCGATCGTAAGTTAAGCCACGCTTGTCGAGGTCAGTCTAAGAATGGATGACCGTCTATTTCATATCGTGATACCCCGTGCCATTGCATTCAGTCCATGCTATCTGTCGTATAGATAAAACACTATACCAAACAGTGTTACCCCAGAGCAAGGGTATCATTTTACCCAGTTTTTGTTGTGAAGGTCAGATAGGTAATTATTGAGGTACAGACGCCAGCACATCAAGTTACCCCAATGTGTCAAGTATCTTTGATCGTTTTTTGAACTTTATTTCAAACAAAATAAGGTTCATATTTGATTGGGAAAATGTGATACATTGGGGTAACTTTATGCGCTGGCGTCTGTACATCCAGAAGCCGGTCCTAATATAGTTAGAAAAAGGTTAGGCAGATTAGATGCTTTACGTTACAATACAGGTAGAGCTATGTGGGTAGTACACAGAGTAAGTATAGATTTCGTGTATATATTTTCATGACGTATAAATGTGTGTAGGGTGAGCGTCACAATAGTGGTCTAATGCGGTGTCGTAGATTACTGCGAGTAGCCTGCCTTCCCATCAACCGCAACGGACATGGCTGCACGTTTAGATGACAATGCATTATTACCGTCGTCTCCTCGTTCAAAATCTGAGTATTAGCGTCATCTACGACATTAAATTAAAATGTGGTTGTCGTAAGCTACCCTTGTAATATATTGAAATGCAAGATCTTCAGCAATATAGCCTGTACAAATTATATAAAGTGATTTCCGGACGATAATTTTAAAAACACAGAAAAAGTTTATCAAAAGCTTTACCTTTCAATCGTGTTGACACAATAGAAAGACAATGATGACAATGGTGTCCGTTTGGGGTTTAATGAATTAAGCTGCATGGAAGTCGAAAATTGGCGATACTGTGAGATATACACCGGGTCAACTTATTTTTTTACATATTCTTTTGCTGTAATAAATTATAAATAAATTAAACTGAGTAGTCGTTTTAAAACTTTTTAAAACGCCGAGGGAAGCCTATGAAAAAATAGTGTAAATTAAATGCGTCTTTGACCAGCAGTGAGGTAAAAATGTAAAACAAACTTTTTAAATTAATATTTATTTATTACTAGCTGCCCCGGCAAACTTCGTTGTGCCTTAGAGTCAATTTATTGCTCTTGTCAATTTTTTTTTATTGTAGATATACATACGTTTAATAAGACGACAACAAATAGATCCAACTACTACTACTTTTTATGTTGCGAGTCTCTACTGTGATCTTATTTAAATATTTTGTGTTCAATAGAATTAAAATTACAACATGTATATATAACCTAACCTAAGTGACCATACCTATCCTATAGCTAACCTAACTACCTAACCTAACTACCTTACTAAAATGCATTGATTTAAAAAATACTAAATTCATAATTTTAAACTGAACCTTATACCTGAAATTTATACCTATAGTTTTCCCGGTCTACTTTAATTAAAGTCCTAACAGTGAAATAATTTCTATTTGCATAGAATTATTAAAGTTCGTCTCTGTCGTCATTGTTAATTACGTAAATCGATTTCTGAAATATAAGATTTTTGTATGCTACATAAAACCTCTAAGTTTAGTAACAAAATAAATTTCAGAACGTAGTTACGTATACATTACGTATTGACAACCTTACCTTCATGTTTAGCTTAAGACTTGTCAGTGTCAAAATGTCACCTGATGATGAACTGGGTACTTAGATAATATACCTCATAGTCTAAGACTGGGTAAGACTGGGAAGTTTGACTCCTGTCATGTCATCCAAGATGGCGCTGCGTTTGAAAAATGTTTGAGACAACGGAGACAACGAATATTCTTGATATTTATTTTTTCGAGGACTTTTCATGTTTTTTTATGAATTATTATAATAATAATAATAATAAAGTCTACTCCTGTTAAGTCTACAATGTTTTTTTTATATGAATAAATAATTACATACTCCAACCCGAAACAAGATCACCCGTCAGGACTTAAAATCGATACAATAAAAGTCCATTACGGTACAAACGATAATTAAATGCTCCTGCTATCCCCCCAATGGAAATAACCGAGATAATACATTACTTTTTATAACTCGCAACTGTAATTAGCAGCTGTTTAATAATCCTTTTAACGTTTTATCGCAAACAGTTTACGAGGGAAGGGAAATGGATACCCGTATTAACTTTTACATACTATGTGTGAGCGATATCATTAAATTGTATGTACTCTAAGCTCTGCATTGTTTTTGCATATAAAATGTGTGCTAGATTTGAAAGAGTTTCCTCTACTTCTCAAAAATGTTCGTTCTGATCGATTCCTTTTTGCGGAAGGCTCCTTTTACTCACTCACTCTTTTAATGTGCACCAACGCCTTATTGCGTACCACATTTATGAATACATACAACAACTTCACACAACTTTTTCACACAATGCGATTTAGTTCCAAGCTTAGCTTGAGAGCTTGTGTTATGGGTACTAAACAGCTGATAAACATACTTATATATTTCTAAATACATACATATTATAGATAAATTACACCCAGACACAGAACAAATTATCGTGCACAACACACAAACATTTGTCCTGGGTGGGAATCGAACCGACGACCTCCGGCATAGCAGTCAGGGTCACTAACTACTAGACCAACAGGCCAGTCAAACACACACATATTAGGTAAAGTTATACCAAATATAATTCTTAATTTGTTTTTTGCATGCTGTGTGTATCGCATCGTATCGTACACTATGCTTTGCACTATAAAGTGTACCAAATATGGATAGGCCAATAAATAAATAGTGAAGTGACAGTGTAATCTGTAGATTTAACATAGTAAATCTAGAGATTAAACTGTCACTTTCTTCCGTGTTTATTAACAAGATGGTTCGATTCAATGGAGCATTCATTTACTAGATTATATGTTTTTGAATTACATTTGTTCTAATGATCTATTATATTATCGCCAATAATTAATTTTCTTGTATAGTTTTATTTTGACAATAATGGGTAACACTGTTTGAATGAGTCACTGCAGAATCTCACATTAGGAAGATCGGTGTTTAAGGATCCAGTATCTTTCGACAAGTATCACATTCATCCGACTTCGGTATTCAAGAAATAATAACAAAATCTTTTTGTAGAGGAAACTTACTCTGTGATCCTATATCAACTGTATTAATAACCTAACCTAACTCAAAAGTTAGGTTTAATAAAATTGCAACTTGATGTAATTGTATTTTAATCTATTTCATCGTATTTAACTGATCCTGCATGCATGTATTTAAGAGGAAAGTTACAATTTAAAAGTAAAAATGAAAATAGTGACAATTTTACAATTCACCGAAATCAAATACATCCGAAGCAGCCGAAATCAAAATTGTTTTTACCTGGAGTTGCTTTTTTATTTTAAAGTCCGTTGTTTTTTGTTGTGAAATGTATTTTACATTGAAACTCTGTTACATATTTTCCCTTCCAACATGTTTATTTTTTCACCCAGCAAGCCAATAAATAAGAGCGTGACGATACTCGTAACTTGAAAACCTAATTCAAACTTCGAATCCCATTTCACCGACACAGTTGACAGAACTATCCGTTGACATCAGAGATTTAGTTGCGACCCTTGAGATATCACGGGGATGACCAAACTACCTAACATTTTTGTATATCCAGTAAAACTTTCAACTTTAGCTATAACTCCATGGACGTCTATTACTTTCTCCTATTGAGTCGTGGCGATAACTTTTTAACCCCAGTTGACGTGGGGTGAATAACTCGCGTTGACAGTTGTAAGGGGTTCGCGGGAACTTTCCTCCCCTAACGCTTATTGACCTGTTACCCTACGAGAAAATGCATTCTCCAACTCCCAGCCGAATATAAAGCCATATCTTTGACAGCGAGATGGAAATTCCAATGGAAATCGACAAAATAGCATTTGCGTTATAATATTTTGGTTAGGAGAATGGAAAAGCATAAATCATTTTATCTATTTTACGATAGCGAGCTATCCAATTTTTTTATTCTAATGTGAGCTATTTCTATGCTGATATTTTGAAACTTTGCTATAAAATTTCGTAATAGAACCATATTTCAGAAGGAATCCTCTCGCAAATTGCCACTTAAAGACCTTAAAAACTTCCACATGCAAGTCCCAACATTATTTCTTGTACAGTTTTCGCACAGATTTTTTTTTCAAAGTTTGTATAACATAGTACAGATTTACCCTTTGAATTTATAGCGAAGTAAAAAATATATAAAGCAAAGATAAGCGCATATACGCCGGTTGTAATGTCACGCAGCGCGGCCACATTAAAATGTATGCCACCGTTTGTAGTAGGAAGCATACAGGTTGGATAGCGAGGTGTAGGTACAAATTACACCCGGTGCAACAGTGAGTGAATGTGGGCTCTTGACCCATTTCTGTGTGACATCTAGTCGCTATACATTACAACCGGCACTGGCTTCCACCTAAATGCAAGTGAAAAGCGAACTTTAGAATTTTCACTGCTAATTTCTCACAAATCGGGATTCAGTTTCGTTAGAGCTCGGTCTTTTGTATGGAATGTGTTTGGTACACGTCACACTGTTTCGTAGAAAACGTTGCTCTATTAAATGGAGCGTGTTTTCAACTTGTCTTTTGTTTTTGTTTTGTTTAACAGTAGCGCTTCCAGTAAACTTTATGGACAACGATGTTTGTAAAGTTTTTTTTTAGATATAACTAGATGTCAGTAATATAGGATAAAACGCACTTCGGCGAATAACCTGTTATGTTTATTTATTTCAATTTTTTAACTTCTCTTATTTGATTTGTTTTTTGCTTTATTTTTATTTTACCTTCTGAGTCAAATAAATGCTTATCATTTCTTTCTTTACTTGCCATGAGCTCACTATATGATTCTACTCAAACTGAGCTTTTGTAAGCTCGTTCCATCGTTGACCAAGAGTAGACCCATAATATATACCTAATTATAAAAAAAAACTTCAATGTTAATAAATTTGCAATAAAAAACTAAATTATTAATGTTTTAAAAATCATAATTTTCTCACGATTTTGCGTGGTTTAAAGTAAAAAATCACCCGAAAGTAGGAAAAAACCGACGATTATTTCCAATACCCAGGATCCAGAATCATTTACTTTTTTCATGGTATCAAGTTTTGCATCAACGTCCCTTTCACTCTGTGGGTATGTATGTTTAGATATATACTAACACTTTAAAAGTTTGTCCCCTATAGGGGGATTCCCTATCCATTATGGACCCTTAGCAATCCAAGCTTTACGAACAACTTGCTCCAAGTCGGATGCTACTAGTGTTCGATACCCTTACAAGAGATTTAAGATATTATGGAAAGGATATGCGAAGAAATTTCGTAGTAAAACTGTAATCAAAAGCTCTAACTGTAATCTCAGTAACGCTATCAAGCATAATTTCGGAGAGTGTGCAATAGTGTGCATCGAATTTGCTCGATTTAATTCCACCAAGCCCTTTTCATCATCGGACCACCAGACGTACGGTACGGTACATTTTAGATATCCCAACCATACGTACTAATAAACGCTTTGGAAACACATTCATTGTGCGAACATCTAAAGAGTGGATTCCCTGCCGGAGTCGGTGTTTCCTGATAGCTACAACCTAGAGGTCTTCAAGTCAAGAGTGAACAGGTTGCTTCTAGGCAAGCGTGCTTCATCGTCGACCACATCATCGCTTACCATCAGGCGAGATAGTGGTCAAACGCGTGCCTATCAGTAATAAATAAATTAAAAAAATATATATATATAGCAATATTGGAGCGGCAGCGGAGCGTACTAAACTAGACTACTGGACCACTAGGACCCAAGTATCGCATGAAAATTTTGTTCGTGATGTTCCATTTAAGTATTTATTGTCTGTGCAATGCAACAAACTCACTCTACGTATAGTCTAAGATCCCGTTAAGAACGACCTTCACCAAGCTGGTTAATGAATGAAACCTATTTTTTATTTAATTTAATATGTCAATAAATATATTTCATATAGGATGCCTACAAAAAATTAGCCCAGAAAATGATTAATTAATAATTAAAAAAAAGAAAATTGTTTACCGGTTTGGTTAATGGACAAATTCCATAAGTACCTAACTAACGTTTGCAAATTCTATGGGCTTCATACTTTAATTAGGCAAGTATTTTTATGTTTAAGGATTTTATTCAATTTATTTTGGTGTTATTTGAATTCAACTATAGGTAATCTTGCTTGTTACTTAATGTTGCTGTGCCCTTACAGGGTCCATAACTGTACTATAGCTATAAGCCTTTGTAACACCTTTATCTGACATTATGGTATGCAAAAAATATCCTGGACTGAAATTTTTCAGACAACCCATACGTAATATATTTATTAACATATTAAATTAAATATAAAATAGGTTTCATCCATTAACCAGCTCGGTGAAGGTCGTTCTTAACGGGATCCTATACTAATTCACCTTGTAAAGTCTGTCGCCTTGTAAGTGTGTGTGTGTGTTGTTGTCTGTGTTGTAAATTTCTGAATTAAGCTCTAAAATCTGTTATCTAATATAAGGTACAAAGCCGTACATATTATGCGGTATCCTAGCACCAAACATACGTGCACTGCAACTTGTTATTTCTAATATTGGAGGCGAACTGGCACTGCTAGCTCATTTCATTTGTATTCCACAATGTGGGGCACAATTCCTACAAACATTGGTAACCTCTGAATTGAATTCGTAATAGTAGTAAATGCGGCCTTAGTTTTTGTTGACAGTGGCTTTAAAAGAGTTGAGGAGATAAAGTAAAATGGTTATGAAAGGGAGTATTTATTGAGACTGATCAAATTTAAGAAAGTGGGAAAGTTGAAAGTGAAGAAAAGAAGAAGAAATGTGTTGAAGTGTATTTCTTATAAGTAGATGCGTTACTCATTTAGCCTGACTAATTGAATGTGAAAAATACAGTCGCAGAGCGAGAGAGTTCGTAGTTTCCGCCTTGGAAGGAAAAATGATTACTGTTAATTAAGTTATTTTTAAATCATTCCTATGTTTGTATATATAGAAAATTTTTGATTACAGTATAACTGTGCTAGTTGTTTTTTTCTGTATTATTTAGTTAACTAGATTTAAGATTTTAAAAATGTTTATATGATAGGACCCCAAATGACCAACGTGCTCCTTTTAAAACCCCCATTTTAATTCTGGTATTACAATGAAAGTAACATTATTTTATAAAAAAAATCTCTTACCATGTAAGTGCAACGTTGATGATGTTCTTGTACTTATTATCCACTGGAAGAAGCGACCAAACCACATGTAGTTTAAAAAATAACTACCGTGTATTACATCTGATACAAACCAGATACAAGATAATATCTAACATGTAATATCAAATTATAATCCCACATAAATAATGTATCAACAGAATAATGTGAAAACTAATCTCAGATTTAATGTGTACAACGCTAAAACTTAATGCAAACCAACACGGAACAAGCTCCATCTAATCTTCTACCTAGTATAGTTACACTGTGTTGTTGGAAAACAGTGGCCCTGCATTCTGTGCTCGTTACCTCAGTGACACGTGTCAGCTGACTCCAGTTTGTACACTTGGTATTACAGCCGCAAACTAGTTGGACTGTCGCAGAAGATGGTCTGTGAACTCTAATAATACGGTCTGAGTGAGTCCTTAAAGATTTATGTGACGTCAGCTCATCGATACCGGCTTGCTCATGTTGCTATGCGAAGTTTGTTTGTGTTCGATATTGTTGAAGACTTTCGTTGTATGTAAGAGTAAAGTTTTTTGGTAGATTATTTTCTGTTTTGTGGTCATGGGCCAAAAAGACTTGCTAATGCAAGTTCCTAAAATACTTCAGATAATTACTTCGGTCAGATTATTCAGTGAGACGAACATGTATTATGAAGATAGTATCAAGACCTTAAAAAACATAAAGTCACAGTTTCCAAACGTATTCCATTATCTACAGATCCAGTACCTATACCTATCTAGTAGGTACTTATGTATCCAAGCCTTTTTCAACATTGCTAAACTTGGCTTCTAGTCTAATCAAAGAAGTTTAAGGGCAAGAATGGTTTTGATTTTCAGGTTTCTGACTACCCGTGACGACTGTCAAATATATCTCTACACGTGATCACCCATCCACGAGCTGACCTTTGCAAACGTTACTGATCTTTCAATCAACCCATGCGGTCGTTATTATCCAGCCACAAACCCCAACCAGCTCTCATTCAATATTCACATTATAATTCCCACAACAGCAATCAGACATCTCGTCATTCACGCTCTATCTCGCAAATAAGGCGAGGACATGACAGTTGACACAACAGCGTGTTCACTGTCAACACGGCTCACCTACTACGCAAACAAGACAACTAGTTTAGGCACCCGATGACAATTCAACAAGACGCTGAACTCCTGACGTCTTATTCAATCCAAACAAACGATGTTTAGGCCCTGTTTGCGCCGCAAATCACTAAAACATTTTGTGTCACCCGTTTGAAGTTGACAGAGACGAGATGTATTTCAGTATATATTTATTAATGTCACGTAGGACTTAATGTATATTTCAGTTCATATGTGTGTAATTTCATAAATTATTTTTTGGCATCGCGTAAGAAAAACAGCGTGAGGAAACCGTTAAATACTATAGGGAGAAAGGAACTTCGACAGAGACTCGGACGTACGTTCCTTACGTACATAATTGCCCGACAGGGTCCATGTTATGATCTAATTTTAAATTTTACCATCTTAGAATACATGTGGAATGCAATAAAAGTATTGAGTATTTAGTAATTCGGGACATTGAAGTTGAAGTTATTCGTCAGTTAAACAAAGGAGCAATTCCCATATTTTTATGAACGTTGAAATTCTAATCTCAGTCTAAATCAGTCTTATTTCACTACATTTTTGTCAATTTTTTGACATAAAATGGTTTTTAATTACGGGAATCAACCGGCTGGTCATAAATAATATCTAATAAAAAGGCATTAAATGCACGTTACCTTTCCACGGCTTTTTTTCACTAGAGTATAGTTTTAATAAATAAATAAGGTGTACAAGCTTTCATCAATTATAATACTCATCCATTTTGCAAAATTAGCAGCAGCTTAATGATCTAATTGGACTCCCACGCAATTGCCACGACTCGCAATCCTGAAGGGATATTGCATGCAGTAATTAGCTGACATAGTAGTCTGATTGGTAACCGCAGTACGACACTGCTGTCAATGCTCCTAATTTGACATCAAACATGAAAGTAATTGGTCAAACCGAGATCATAGTGGAACCGATTGATATTTCATCAGATTATTGATAAAATGAAAGTCACCTGAATATTGAAAAATCAGCACTAAAAAAGTTAAATTATTGTTAGTTTTATAATAGAAAAGCAATGCCAGCCTCGCTGGAGTTCTGGCGGGAAGCGTTACAACTTTGCCGAACATGGATTTCATTCCCGTATCGAGTAAAGTGTTTTTGAGTTTTTCCATCTGGAATTACACAATTTTAGCATTTCATTCTCTTTAAGTTATTAATTGTAACTTTGGATAGTGTACAATAAACAGTACTTATTCGATTCTTTTCTTTCAGCCTGCAGTCTGAATGTGTGGCTATAACGTAATGGATTAAGAAATATGGGTGTACTAACTATAGGTACATCATTTTATAACCCTTTGGGTATACAGTTAAAAGAGATCTCTGAACATAAAAAAGACAGCCAATCTTGAATGTAACGTACTCGTAGAAGAAGTACAAAACTATTCCTTAACTATCGGCTCTTAAACGTAAAGAGCCAAACATCATAGCATTTTACTTTATTAATATTAGCAACAGTTTCGTTTGTACTGAGACTCGTAAAATTTCGAGTTTACGGCTTCTAAGTAGCCAGGCAAGGCATGGTTCCACTTCTTCAGAACAAAATGAAAACTTACGATGCTTAAAAGCACCTAAGTCAGAAACAAAGAAGTAACATAACTTTTACGTCGCCCCACCAGGAAGTAAGTTGTACCTAAGTAAAAGTTAAAAATTATAGTGGCTACTTAGTCTAATATAAACTCTACAAGAAACTCCAAGTAGGTATTTTACTTAACTTCTGTCATCTTAGAATATTTTAATGCTATTATATGTTTATAGATATATCTGTTAACATCACGCCTGTTGTACCCAAAGGGGATACGCCAGAGGGGTCCCTAAACAGTACTGCACCCACATATTTTGCCAGTTAGTTTTATGTACCATATAATAGAGGGCGAACCTATTGCTTGGTACATGGTACTCCGAGCTGCTACTGAGGTATTTAAATAACACTTTTCCCGGCTTTAGGATCGAATACCGGACCACATGCTCAGCAGTAGCACTTGCGAAATTTAAACCAACAGAGTATAGTGGCACAGGAGAACTTTACATAATTTGACCCCAAAAAAATCCTTTAGGTCGCTTTAATTTAAGACATAATAATAACAATATAGTAATATCCGCCTATTACTGTGCCACTGCAAGGCATGGCCTCTTTTCAAACAAAGAAGGCCATGTTACTGGCTTGCTGGTGTATTGGCAATTTTAGACATAGTACATTAATTCATATGTCCAGATTTTCACACGATGTTGTCCTTCAACGATGTAATGTCCAAATTACACGTATGAAGTACACATTAGACGATGTAAACTTGTACCCGATGGAACCTTATTAGCGTACCTCCAATGTACGTACGTCCGTCTGTCTGTCAGCGGGATGTTTCTCATAAACCACAAAAGGCAGACAGTTTGTTCAGTTTTTATTTCTATTGCCGCAAAAACAGTTAGAGAATTACAAAAAATGACACGTTTTTAGTTCGACTAACATTCGTTATTTAAAGGCGGAGTGCTACCAACTCAAGTGTATTGTGATGTGTGTGTGTGTATATCAACGCATATTGCTTTTCAACATGCATGCATGTAACACGTATGAAATGGCTGTTAAATTATTGTGCTCGCTTGTTTCAAGCTACACTAGGTTAACACTATCAATTCGTAACTCTAAACTGAACTGTGTTACCAGTGTTGCCAGCTGTCGCAGTATTTGTTCCAATATTTCTAAAAGAAAACGCGATTCATGTGTATTAGACCAATTAGCACGTTTATTTTTTATTTTTATTGTTGTCGATGCATTTCTCAACCTGAAATCATGGCAGTAGGTACTAGACATTTGTTTGTTACATTTGAGAGTTACTGTTTCTTTATTATTTAATAAAAACAACAATTCGATACTTATCTATTTATTGTGTTGTCGTTTCAAGCAAGCAAATTCGTACTATAACTTTAAATTATTAAGCTGAAATAAAAATGCTGAAATTAAAACGTCCTAATCATTATTAAGCTTCTCGTAATTTGAACTATTTAATTACAGGTAGATAGATACGTGCATATTTTTCTTTAAAATAAAAACTTTTTTACAAAAAAAACAACCGACTTCTTAAAAAAAAAACTAACAGGTAAAAAATAACTCCAGTTTCGGAAGTCTGTGGCTTGGGTGGTTTTGTTTTGTTCATTATTGGCCACCGACTTCCGAAACTGGAGTTATTTTTTACCTGTTAGTTTTTTTAAGAAGTCGGTTGTTTTTTTTGTAAAAAAGTTTTTATTTTGTCATTTTTAGTTTCTTTGTATGTAAAGAAAGTCTTTCAAAACTTAAAAGAATCATTGAAATTGGATAACAATTGCTAAAGAAGTTCTATCTAAACATTAATCTGTACATCTCTGCCGGGCACCTTTTTAAAAGAGAATGGGGTAATGTTATGTTGTGGAAATACAAAAGCTCAGCATAGACATCTTACTATAGCAATGGCGAATAATTTGCTGTTATGCGTTGAAGAGTTCCGTTGCCTGTCTTCTTCATCAGTTGTTCTTCACCAAATGATTATTTCTAAATGAAAATACTCGATTTGTTACTAAAAATGTGGAAATCGATGCATGTGTGCCTATGTTTTTTGAGGAGTTCCCACAATTCCTCGAAGATCCCTCATCAGATATGAGGTTTGATACAAATGGGACCAATCTGTAAGTATACCCTATCAAATAAAAGAAGAATTTTGAAATTCGGTTCATAAATGACGGAGTTCTGAGGTAACAAACCCAAAAAAAAAAAAAAAATACAACCGAATTGAGAACCTCCTCCTTTTTTTGAAGTCGGTTAAAAAAAGGAAATATAGTTTATATTTAATCATTTATACACCTACGATAATCATAGTCTTATCATTTAACGCGAAGCTGCATTGTAGTATAAGTCTGCCGTTGTTATGTAGTTGATGTTTTAAAAAACAGTATAGTGTAGTGATACACATGTACGAAAAATTTAAACAAATATTCACCTGATATATTTAATTTTATATCCCTCATTTACTTAAACATAGCTTGTATCTTACATTCCTTCCACTCCAAATCCCTAATTCTATGCAATTGCGAATGGCAACACCGGTGTGACCAGCGGAGCGTCTCAAACTAACGCATCGTAACTGGCGAGTTTATGCGACAGAGGCGCTGTTTATTTGCCTGTGTTGCCATACTGAATTTACACGGTGCACTCATGAATGGCCACGACTGACTGACTATTCTTTCAACTAAATTTAGTGTTTTCAGATGATTGAAGAACGACTAGATGAGTTTATTGTTATGGAAATTTTGGAATATTTCGATGTGAACGCTGTTGTGTAGATATGATATTTTGGATTGTGATAAATGCATTATGTAGCCTACATTATACAGAAAGTACACAAAACATAACTTTACGCCTGTAAACCCCGAGGGGTTAGGCAGAGAGGTGTACCTGTAGTACACACCCACATTTCGCCAGTTATGTTAAAGTCCCATGTCCCCAACCCGGGGATCGAACCCGGGACATCGTGCTCAGCAGTAGCGCTTTCGACCACTGGACCAATCAGGCAGTCTAGCAGGAAGTACATTTGCACATAAGCTACCAACTTACCTATAACTGTTACCTACGTACTTAATTGTTTCCTAAGTAGAAGTAATTGTACACCGCTTGAGAGCAGTGGTACCGCCCGCAGCTTACGAGCTGTAGGTCGTAGGCTCGAACCCAGATAGACTTTACTTTGAGTAAATTATTTCATCAACACTGTTCTCAAAACTCCTTAGTGTTCTCCTTGTTGAAACAATCAAAAAAATCGGCCCAACTGCTTTTTTATCGCAAATCAAGTTTTTTAAGTAAACATAACGAAACGTTTTAATACTTTAATGCTTTATTAAGTTGTTTACTAACACACATGTAATAACAAATCAGAATGATAAAAAAACAAAACATTTTGAATAAATAATCCTTTATTTTTTTTATTTATTTTAAAAACGCTCTAGTCACAATAATTTCAAGCAAGCCAAAAACATTTTGAACACCTCTCTATATAGCACTGCAAAAAACTTGGTTTACGCGTTTAAAGGAAAATCATACATTTTTCCGCAACAATACATCAACTGTGAAAATAATGAAAGCAACAAATGAAAATGTCAATTTATCAAGGTAAAATAAGACAATCGAAAAAAAGAACGGCAATATTGGAGAAACGCCAAACGAATTGACAGTTCTTGTCGACAATAAGTAATCAGATATCATTTAAGATATTAAAAAAGTTCTTTTATTTCCTTGTTACATTTCTGCTGATTTGGCAGCGGATGAGGATTCGACATAGTTCTTCCTATTAAAACTTTTCAAGTTATTGTCGGATTGATGTAACAGGACATTGTACAAAACATTTTTTATGATTGAAAGATGTAGAATAGATTTGAAAAAAGGACACTTCTTCGTCTTATCGCAGTTAGTGACTAACCTGTAGGCCTAGCCATATTACAAATTCTATTTTTATTATAGAAATAAAAAGGCGTATATGGAATGAGCTGTTTGTCAACTGTCAAGTGTATTTAATTTTCAGCCATATTACAAATTCTACTCGTTTTAACACTTGACAGCCTTCGCCTTATCGATAACGATAATAGAAATAGAATTTTGTAATGGTTAGGCCTGCTGGCGTTAGAATTTTAATACCACCCATGAGCCTCTGACTTGGTATCCATGCCTTTTGCCTTTGTGAAATATCGCCCATGCATGCCGGTTTCCCCACGATATTTTCCTTCGCCGTTTTAGAAGCAAGTGACAATTATACAATATGCACATGAATCCGAAAAGTAAGAGGTGCGTGCCTTGGGTTCGAACTCGAGACCTATGACTTGGCAATTCGCCGGTTACACCACCAGGCTATCACTGCTCGTAAGTAATTTAACGATTTAATTACACAAAGTTTTTCATTAATTGCTTCAAGCTATAAAGCGAAACTCACGATACACATAAAGTTTAAACTCCCAACCACTTAACTAGAAACAGCTTATTTAAAAGACTTTCAAAGAAATGACCGTTACAGTGGTTAATACTAAAGCACTCCCGTAAATAACAACTTAGTTCCCAGTTCCCACTTTCCCAGTCGGAACGTGGTGCACTGAATAGAACACACAAATGCCACACTTTTTAATTTTAAAAAGCTTTTCAGTTGATTGGTCCGTAACAACTGTTACTTTGCAAAGTAAACTTGGGTTTTATCTTGAGAGATAAATCTTTGGGCCATTCGCTGTAGCTGGACCAGTACACTGAAGAAACACCAACAGATTTTACGTAGTGTACAAATGTATATTTTATCTACTATCGTCTGCGAAATAGTTAAATAGGATTATGCAATGTATTATAATTTACACAACAGCTTCAATTTTCGAAAAAGAAAGCAATATAGTAAAAGCAATTTTATCTTCAACGCTTTTAGCAAAACAAAATTAATGACAGCGTCACTGTGTTCACACAAAATGGCGCCGATTGTCTTGTTCACAAACTAAACCAAAATGGGAAAATTTACTTCTTTGTCCGACAAATAGCTGCCGAAAAGATGACAGATGAAAACTTAGTTAGAGATGTCAAATTAGTCTATGCCTTCTATTTCGTGTTTTTATATAGCCGACGCGTTCTGAAATTGCAACTATGTTTGTATGTAAACTTTAGTTTAACTAAAATCGACAGCTCTTATTATAATCTTCTTGTTATGGTAAGAGAGTGAAATTGGATTTAGTCAAAATTAATTTTCTGTCATGAATCGGCATCATTGTTTAGTACCTATATAAACGGATCACAAAAACAGGAACACGTTGTTAGCCGTAAAGACCACCCGTTGAAGGGACGTCGACGCGCCCGCCATCGTCGTTAATGTTTATATTGGAAAATATTTTAATAAATACGCACACATCCACTCATTTGGACTACTAGCCAGCAAGGTATATCCGTAAACATTATATTTTGGTCGTAAAACATAACAAGCTTATAAAACCGCTACATAATCGCGAAGGGTCCCGATGAGGGTCCCTGAGGAACCATTCTGTGTGGCTCGCCCCGAAAATTACTCGGCCAACGTAATTTTGAGCTTTTTCCTTTTGTTATTCTTTAAGGCCTCCCGAGATTTGCGACGTTATGATCTCATTTTGAGTTATGAGAAAAAACTCTTAGTTGGTCCCGCCTCGCGAAATCATTGTCCATAGGATTAGGTGCTTACTGGGAATTGAGGGTATTTTAGAAGGAGGATTTCTTTTTGTTTCAGTCTGCAATTTTCTTGTTTGGACATATTTTAATTATTCAACAAATTGAATTATGCTTTTGTAGGGGCCATGTTTTATTAACGGGCAAAAAACCGACATGACGTCCTTTGTAAATTATTCTAGCATATTGTATAACTTTCTTGGCCACACTACCTTCTATTAGGTATCATAAATGACTACTTCCCTTTTATTACAAACGTGTCCCCAAGTTAGTGGAAACTTCGACTGCCTTTCTTATTACCAAAGAAAATAAAACCAGAACTTAGGCGGAAGTTTCGCTAGTCATTCTTGCACCGCATCTTCCAACGACACCTTTGGGTCACATTTTGTCCAGGTTTTATCTATCTTATTTACTTTATGTGGCTACGGGTGCATTTGTTACTTTCACTCCGCGTTCTGTCTCCGCAAATATCATTTCATATAAAATATCGCCGAGCATGAGCAGCATAAAAATAAATCTATTGAAAAACAATATGTTCTGTAACACACGTTGCAAATTGACGCACTTTATCGTTATTCCTGAAAACATTTTGGGAGCACCGTTTATTGCGTGACAAATATTGAACTAATTTTTTAAACAAACAGTCGATGATCAAAATGAATCTGCTGTTTTGGGTTGTCAAATATTTGAGGTTCAACAAATTTTAAGCGACGTGTTACAACACAGGTTTTGTGCGGCAATTCAGGTCACTGCAGTTTTTAAATCCATAGATTTAAAAGAAAATCCAGTTCGATTCACACATTTGTTATCACTCCAAATTGGTGGGACAGTGGGATGTTTCGCTACGCGCGTGTACTCTGTCCCCCCGCATCCGCGCGCTGGATGAAAGCGGCAAATCTGTTGTAACATCGGCTTAACAGCTTGAACTTGACGCGTGGCGCAAGTTACGACCTAACTTTAAGTGTGTGTTTTAAAGTAACGACCTCACTTGCTGGCTTGTTTTAAGTTGCGCTAAAGAATTAAGCTGTCTGGAGCCTGTAAAATATTTCAGCATGTAACATTTGTAGTGTTTTAGTTTCATTATTTAGGTTGCACTTATATATTAGAAGAAACAAGATATTTAAACTTTCTGATATCTTATATATAAAATTCTCGTGTCACAATGTTCGTTCCCATACTCCTCCGAAACGTCCTCTAAATTTGCATTTTTTTATCACCAACCCTTGCTTTTTAATAGTCATAGCAGAACTTTTAATGACTTTTTGAAATATCACGAGGAGAGGGAAGAGGGAGGGGGGTGGGAGGGGAAGAGGGGGAGGGGAGTTGGAGTGGGAATCGTGAGAGGGGGAGGGGGGAGATTGTGAGAGGGGAGGGGGGAGATTGTGTGAGGGGGAGGGGGAGATTGTGAGAGGGGTGGTAGGGGCAGAGGAGGAAGGGCAGGGGGAGGGGCAGGGGTAGTCGGAGGGAGGAGGTAGGTCAGGACAAAGGGAGGGGGTGGAGAAGGAGGGAAGGAGAGGGGGAGGAGAGGGGAGGGGTAGGGGAAGGGTGAGGTAAGAGGGGAAGGGAAAGGAGGAGGGGAAAGGGGGAGGGGAAGAGGCAGGAGCTGGGTGGGGGAGGGAGGGGAAATTTTGGGACGGGTCAGGGGAGGGGGATGGAGGGGTGAGGGGAGGGGCGTGGGAGGTGTGGGTGAGAGGGAGGGAGACGGGGGACGGGAGGGGGAGAGGAGTTGGTAAAAAATGCTATGCAATAGATTTACCGCGGCAGTCACGCAATGTGCCACAGCGAAGCGTGGCAGGGTACAGCTAGTTATAAATAAATCAGTAGGTTAGAGATTTAAATCAGTAGGTTAGAGATTTTACTCCATACCAATCACGCCTATCCAATATTATATTATATAGTTGCTTTATTGTCAGTTAGAGAACGTGATAAATATTTGGGACAGCTTGCTTTTTTTTATGACAAATTTGTCTAGTTTTGACATTAATCTGTTTATTGAAAGTTAACGCTCAAAGTTAAGGTCTAATAATTTATTTTATTAAAGTTTTATATGGTACTTCTGAACGTTAAACTCATTAAATAAAACATGAAAATTATTCTAGTTGCCCCTAACAAATCGATTTTTCGTATACAGAAGAGTGACCAAATAATGTTGAAAGTCCGACTCTTAATCGCTATCCGCTCCTAACTCAACCCACTCCATCTGGATAAAAGCACTCAACAGTAGCAGGCAAACCCGCGTCCACTAAAATTGCAATGTGCAGCAACAACACAACTTAGCAGTGTCTCGGTGACAACTAAACTATAGACTAATCCGAAACGACATAAAACATAACTTGACAATACGTTGCTGCTAATGTTACTGTGTGAATAACGTTACCGTGCGAAATGGGCAATGGTTTATTTACATAATTACGGGTATCGTCGTAACTACTACTGACTTAATTATAGCAAGCAACATGTCTGTGCAATCAGTTAAAGGAAATACATAGGCATATATAAAATACACGATACAGAATAGACATTGACAATTACCGGATCTTTTCTAATTACATAAACTTCTTCATTTGATGACATTTGACTTTATTAGACATCGTCATCTGCCTTCAGGCTTTTCCTCATATTGTTCGTTTTGGCTGGCTTAGAACAGATGCATTTGTTTACATATTTCTACGAAACATAAGAGATAACATTTAAGAGAGTTGTTCCTCGTATATAGAGCAAAATTAAGAACCCTAAATGGGCTTTCCGTTCGATAAACGCGAAAAATTCCAAATACAATTCAGCATTTAATTAAACCTTAAGCCCACACAAATTGTTTATCAAAAATAGTTGGAGCCACATGTGGCTTGACAACGTGCCTCAAGTATATATTTCCTAGAACTGTAAAAGCAACAATAGTTTGCCAAACTATCTGCAACTTGAATATAAAGATATAGATAAACGAAATGTATCTCAATATATTTATTGACAAGGAAATGGTAGTTCTTATCTTTCGTTAGAAGTTTCAAGAGACAAATTAAGGAAACGCGAGTTATTTACACCATTAAGTAACTAGTTTCTTCTCAGTACCTTGTTCAAGATACGAACAATCTATAAGACTCAAGTGCTCGATCGATTTGACTAAGACAGCAGTCAATGATTGGAAATGTAGAATACCACTGCCCACGCGAATGTTTTAGCTAAATTGTTCTTTGTGTTTGCGAAATACGATTACATCATTTGCATATATTAGCTTCTGTTTAAAATCATCTGAAAGATTCAGGAATATCAATGTTTATTTTGGATGGCTAATCTTACACTGATGCAAATTTTACACTCCAGCTCACAATTCAGATTTCATTTCAAATATTGCTGTCACTGCATCGTCAGTCTTTAGAATATTACCTCGTTTTAAACTCAATTATAATTTGAAGAAATCTCGAACTTTTTGATCGGAGGAGGTAATTCGTAATGATTGGGATCTATACAATTTCACAGTGAGTGAACGCAAATTTCTTTTAAAATTTCTTTGTAACCGTTCCTTGGTCCAGACTTTTATAGTCGTCTAGTGTCGGCGGGGCTGCCAATACGGCCCGTTATCTTCGGATTTGTGAGGAAACGAGACATAAAGCCCGCCTGAACGGAGCTCGAAATAAGGATTTTGGTGACACACACAGATTCCTTGTATAGATTGCGTATCAATGGAAACGTCCGCATCTTCACAGAATAAAGTTTTCGAACAGATTGTGACCGATTTTATTAACAACCTCCGGGTTCTGTGAAGGACAGAAAAGTCTTTATTTTAAATTCGTTAAGTTACGGTGGTTTCTTTTACCATTTATTTACGTTGACTTCGGCATCCATCTTTGATTTAAAAATAAGATATCCATCCAAATATGTAGATGTCCTTGATTTCAACGTTTTTACAGTGCTCTGGCCCATTGAAATGACAAAATTACAAGTTGTAAGTACCCATCAAATTATCGAAGGCACATTAAGCAATAAATCCGAACTTAGCAACCTTTTTGTACCACGTAGCATCAAAGTTATACCCAAAAGTGGTCCAACCAACAACAAATCTTAAGAAAAAGAACAATTCATTCTTGATTTTTTCAATTTTGTAGTCTCCAGATATCTTAACGATTGGCCCCTTATGGAATTCCATGAATAACAAGACTTGGACGATGAAGATTTCATATGAATATTAGATGAACTTAGTTGTGTCGAACAAAGGAATTAAATATTAATAAAACAGCTCACATGCGTACTTAACATCGAGGAAAAAATATAACGCGAGGTGTCAGACGCTTTAGAATGATTTATGAACATAAATTTCGGGCTGATATAGTTAGGTACCTACATAATTCATGCCTCGTGTATTTATTTGAAAAGCTTCTTAATTTTTTCCTCAAAAATTTTTAGATGATGAAATAGGAATTCCCCAGCCATACATATTAATTAATTAAAAACTGTCATAAATATTAATTACGAAGTAATAAAACAAGCTCATTTAATTAGGACTAACTTAGTAATTTTTGTCGACAAAGTAACGTGATTAAGTAATTTGCAAATGAAAGTATCTATCTAAAAAAGAGGTTTGAAAGCTATGACACTAACACATTACTTCCCAAAAACGAATTATAAATTCCTGTAATTTGACAGTAAAGATAATAATCACGACGCAAATTCGCCATTCGGAAGCGCTACCTCACAATTCTCGCATGAATATGGAATAACATCGGCGCTAAGTTAATATGTATGAATGTAACTTGTTAACCAACGCCGCCAGATGGCATCGAGTCCCCAAATGTCCCACCTCACTCCTCTTTATAATTCAAAGATTTGCTCGCGACGAATAAAGAGGCGTCTTCACTAAATTATTCATGCTTAGACACTCCGTGCACTTGTCTGCAAGAGTTTTAATGTTTCTTACCAACATTTTTACAGAAGAGTTTGTAGGGAGGGACCGCGTTTCGGTGAACTTTGGGTGGACTTCTAATTCGATAGTGGAGGATGGCAAAGTTTTGCACAAGACTGAAATTTTGAAATACGGTAGAAAGTGTAAAGCTAGGCGCACAATGGTCCAATTCAAGACTAAGTGTGCAAACCATGTCCCGATAGAATAGAATAGAAGTAAAGCTAGATCTACGCTGGGAATCAAAATTAAGTGAATTTTTTAATACTTTTTCGTGGCAATGGGTTAGTAAGCTCCCTAAAATAGGTTTCAGTTCCACATGCGTGCCGCCTGTCGGAACAAGTCCACTCAAAATTGAAATGTATTCTCAAACGCCTCGCCCAGCCTTTGTCCTGCGTTATTAGCCATAATATTTTTTTTTACTAAAATGTTTGAGCTTTAAACAAGTTGGTTTTGACATTTTTCAGTCAGTTAGAAAATACCGGCGTTATCCGGCTGACATGTAAAAGTATTGGTAACTCTGCTGTACTCACAGCATTAAATATTAATATGTTTCAATACCGTTTAAAATTAAAGTAAAACCCAGAAATAAAAGTACCTACCTACCAGTGTAACCTCCTCATTGACGATGATTTTTGGGGATTAAGATTGAAAAATTTACTCTACGTTTATTAACGGGGTCAAACACGTAGCGAAAATTAAAAAGCTGAACCATTCCCGTAGCATGTTGAGTGGTACCTACAGCAAGCTCTGAAAGCAAATCCATTATTTTATGAATAGTAAAGTAAATGCAGAACATTAAAGTAGAATTAACTACTTTCGCGTTATTAACTCCATCACAATTTTCTCCCTCACCTTCTCTGCTTCGTTTTACGGTGGACGCATTACTGCAGTCTGCTACGAGTATAAAAATACAACACCGGTACAAAAAGGACGATTCTATTCTATTTTGTTGAAGAATAAAAAGGCTCCATACATATTCAAAAACACAATCAAGCACTCGTATAATTTATTGGCAACAATGCTTTTCTTCAGTAACGTGACAATATGTTGGTGTTCACTGTTCAATATCGAATCGGTCCCGTGTAGGCGTCGTTTTCCTAAAAAGGAGCGATGTTACATCGACTAGCGATAAATCAGACGCCTATTGTTGGAGGAAAGTCGCAAATCGTAAGCAAAGCCGCGTCTGAATATTGTAAGACCGCTCTTTTGGAGTCGCCCCTTAATAAAATCTCACAAATAAAACCGTATTTAAGGATAAAGCTTCTTGAAAAACATACATTCATATATTTGAAGATTGGATTATGATGGGACAAAAGTTTAACAGCCCTCTATGGTACTGTCACGAAAAAAGAACGATTTGTTAGCTGAGGTGACTAATATTTTTATAAATGTAGTTCATAAACTAAAACTATGAAACTTATAGGAAACGATGTCTTTAAAAAACTGAAACAACAAAATGCCTTCTTTTGATTTCCTGCTTCATTTGCATAAGTATTCCAATTCAAATAGATTTTTAAACTAAAGTAAGTTAGTAAAGCTAAACATAGTAAAACCTGAAGTCCAAGTAAACACGGTGCCAATATAAAACGCTGTGACTACTTCAATAAGGTGAAATGATGCGCGCGCTACAATTCTGTGCCCTGCCTACAAAAGGACCTAATATCGAAACGGATAAAACTTTTATTCAATAAGAGGGATGAATACATGCCAAATTATATTCAGGCGTCGAGTTGAAAATACTGATGTTACAAGACAATCTTTGAAAGGTGTTGAAATGCTAGGTCTAATAAACGCTGTAATACAAAGAACAGTTGCGAAAGATGTTTTTAAAATAGAGCGATACCCCGGAGCGACACCAATAACTGAATATGTTAGAAATAATTGCAGTCTGTCTGCACCTTGTATGTACCTTGTATTATTTGCTAGAATCAAATTGAGGGGTGTGGAGAGTGTGAAAAGTGTGAGTGAGTGTGTGAGAATAAACAATCCAAAAGTCTAATTAAAGTCGACAATCCACATATATTTACCCTTCACACACAGGCCCACATATTTACATTTATTTATTCCTGTTAACTGTGAAGTTACCTGATTAAATAAAATAAATATAAAAACAATATACAATAATATGAATACCTTCTTTTTATCCTTATTATACCTTCTTTTTCTTAAATACCTTCCAGAAGTAAATATAAGTCTTAGAAACAATGTAAGGTCAGATTTTGACAGGAGGCGATCCCAACACCACTTATCTGCCGCTGTTACAATCATGATGTAACGGAAGAGTTTTTGAACGACAAAACCAGTCGCCCTTTCCCACGATCTTGGATCTCACCAGGACTTCAAAAACGATAACGGTAAAGAAACAATGCTATGATAAAGACGGTATCTCAGTATTTAGTAATAGTATCCCAGGATCTATCGGGCCCGATGGCTCGGATAGCGGACGATGCAATGTGCCTTGCTCGTCTGATGTTATTTGCAGGCGTGCACTGTCAAATTGTAACGCTAGCTTTTATTTATTACGTCTACATATTCTCTTGGATATTTTGATAGAGCATGAACATCATTATCTTCGTGTTTTTTACGGAAGTTAAAAAAGGGCTTAATCATTATAGAAATTTAACGAATACATAGGGTGACTCAGCATAGAGTACTCTTCGGCAGTATTCTAAATTACGTAAAAATAAAATAAAATTCATGAGCAAAATGCTACAGTGCGGAGTATCAATAATAAAAATACGCTCATGAAGGAAGAAGGGCGTGAAAGTATCGAATGCATAACGAAATGTACCATCCATAATGATATTTGTACCAATGTGGACTATGAAATTGTAACAGATTACTTATTTATTACATTTTCTTACATTCCGCTCACACTTCCTTGCGATTTGTTGCCAGAGCCATGAAGGGTAATTTTTAACATGACTGTGTCATTGGTACGTTTGCATACAGATTGATCGGATTTGTCACAATTTCGAAGACAAACTCGTATACGTTATTTAAGCTTATTGTTTAAATAGAAAGTGTATTAGGCGTCTTTTTAACATTATCAGCATTATTTCCACCACTTGCTTTCAATCCAATATCGACAGAGCCAGATTCCATCACATTCTGTAAAGTTCAATTTTCGAATGCGAGTTTTTTTTTCCTTCACAGAAAACCTCCGTCTAACATGGCGTCATCTCATAAAGGTCAGTTCACACTCGCACTCCGAGCACGCGGCGCCGCGCGCAAGTTCGTGAATAAATTCGAGCAATTCCCGACCTGCCTTTTACGAGCTGAATGAAGTATGAACTCAGTACGTGCAGAGCCTCGCTTTACTACGCGGAAAATAAAAAAAAATCTAATGAACCCAACTTTATTGCCGTTAATAAAACGTAACGAAAGTAGTTCGCGCCGACGCCACTAAAGGTTACACCTAATAGTTGCTCGATTTGTTACAAAATTGGCCTTAGTCTACCTTCAGACGGATAACGAGACATTTTATGGGTCGTCCAGGTCACTTTCTTTTAGTACTGTCATGAAAGATCATACATTTAAGTCATAAAGTTTACTATCTCAAGAATAATATATACCTACCTATATTGTACGTACTCGGGTCTTTTCTCACTCCCTGTGCTGTCATAAAGTATGGATAGCGCCTTAAATATATGATTGTGGTGATAAAATCTTTACTCGCAAACATTTTGTTCTTCAAATGATGATTTATACCCTGGCGCCTCATAACAACTGGTTCAATCTACATTAAAATCTCAAAATAATAATGGGGACTGACTAGTACAATCTACCTAAAATATAACCAATTAGGTACTTTAATAGAAAGGTAGCTAGAGCCTGGCTATAGTATCCGCAGTCTAGTCTACAACATACCTACTAAGTACTCAAATGATTTCAGCTTTCTGTCAGCAAAACGGTGAGACTCATTAAAAATCCATAGTTTCGGGAGTTCGCCAAACAAAATAATAGTATTTCATGTATCGCGTTCAAGACGAAGCGAAGGAATGTTTTACACGAATTCATTCATTTATTAAATTCTGAGCGTACCTACCCCTATACTTTCAAGGTTATAACCCCCGAACTACTAGGTTGACACAGAAAACCTTATCTCATCATCTGCCTCGTCATACCGATCTAGCTGAATCAAATGCAGGTGTATACATGGCCTTCCATAACCCAGTAACTGGAATTGCGATATTGGTAAAACTGATTGACACTCTATTAGGGTACTGACAGCCCTTAATTAAATAGCCGTCTCATAATTGACAGCAAAGACTAACGTCCTAAAATGCTTTTTGGGACACGATGAAGATCGGTATATAATTATAATGGTCATTGGTCACCCATCTTCGACGCAATTAGGTAGGTGTAGTTTAACCTTAATAGACAGTTCGTGACAAATGTTTGTGTGATGAGCACGATCATTTGTTCTGTGTCTGGGTGTAATTTATCTATAATATGTATGTATTTAGAAATATATAAGTATGTTTATCAGCTGTTTAGTACCCATAACACAAGCTCTCAAGCTTAACTTGGGACTAAATGGCGTTGTGTAAAAAAAGTTGTGGAATATTTATAACTATGCCGTCTTAGAAAATCTCTTAGCCACCTTTAATAAATTGATATTAGTTGATTGTTGTAAAAAGCCTGCTGATACTGATACTAAACCTACGAGTCTGTATAAGTTTACAGACATAATACTCTGGATTCTCCTATTAATTCCTCTCACGTTCTGCCTCGGATTATATTTACTCATTAACTAAATCGTTGGACTGATCGCTTTAATTTTTGTCTTCCAATTTAATTTTGTCGTATTTTGCTATCTGTGTAAGCTGTTTTAATCTGGCCATGGTCGTTTAATTTATTATAAAGTGTGTCGGAAAGTATCGGTATAAAGTAGCCAGCGATAAAAGTACAATTAATTTGCAATGTGTTATCTTTTAAACGATAATAATCGTAAGTAGAAATTAAATGTGCTGCTTAATTGCGTCGATTGCAGTTTAACTGAGGAAATTATAGTTCATTTACTGTAGATAGGTTGTGGCTAAAATATAAAGGTGGATTTTGTTTATTTCAACTATTTTGTTTTTAATAAGTGCCATCCCTAGGTTGATATTGAGCACAAAATGGGACTTAAAGGTATATTCAGAAAAACATAACCTCACACCTGTATACATGGAAGGATTAGGCAGTGGTGCTCCTAAAGTGTAAGTAACCTAACCTACACCACATACCGCCAATTATGATTCGGAATAACAGCTTCAGATTTTTTTGATGTTTAAAGTAAGTTTGCATTTTCTTTCAAGACTTTTCATAACTTATGGGAGGTCTTTTTCATAAGGAACCCAGCAATAACCGAACTGTGGAAATGATGTGCACCTGCAATATATGAAATTTTCCCAAGCCTACATGATATCACTCGTGAACACTTATTCCGAAATGTATGCGGTTGCTACTATGATATCTTGCTGTCACTACGTAATTCGGACAGAAGCAATATTTATTCTGAAACACTGTCGATGTCGCCACAATCAGCCCGCATTCATAAAAAACAGAGGCAAAAGCAAACTGTTTAATATATAGCGAGCCCACACGTTGATTGCATTACTTCGTTACAGATGCTTTATGCTATCCTTACATATTCTGTTGATTATGGCGACGTTGAAGGTATTTTTAACTTGTTCAACAATTACACTTAATAGCATTGTCATCATAAAACCACGTCAAAATTATTTGAAAAATAGGGCTTAATAGTCCATAGCATCTGGTAAAAACAGAACTTTGTTGCAACCGGCAAATATGACATAAACATCCGAAGGCCTCCGACAATCTTGTTTTTTGGCAATTTCCATAAATCGCTGAACTAGTAAAGGAAGGTTATTCGTTGTCAACACGGGGTACAATCACGGACATAAATCAGCAACAACATTAACATCCTGTATCGTTCTTTGTTTTGTGAAAACACGCCATTTATTTTGCTTTACCTTGCCAAAGTCTATTTTTAAAGTAACATTGTTCAAAACGATCCTTTGAAAAACAATTTCCGTTTGCCCGGCTGGGTCCGGGTTCGCTGTACAAGGAACAAGATAGATAGCCATATAAATCTCCCATGTGTCTAATTGACGGGTACGAAGTGAGGCCACCCCGTCCCGGGCAGACTTGTAGAACTGATTCACTTACCTCATTTGGAAAAAGTGTTGTAAGTAATGTTACAGTCTTTGTTTCCACCTTAACTATCTACTTCGGACTCAGACGCAGAAAGTTTCTTCGTTTCTCCGTGAAATTGCAGGATTAGTGCGGTCAACTTGTAAGGTGAGGTTCAGGCGATTGAAGACGTGGTTCCCTTACGTAGCTACATGAGTTAGTCTGCACTTCGGTTTACGTGTGCAAGAATAAATGAAATACAGTTCACGTGAGAATGTACGTGTTTTATTTTGGCAAGATATATGAGATCTGTAGGATCTGTACCTATAAATACAAAAAATATACTTAATGTATTTTGTTTCGTCCAAACACATGTATACTTTTATCTACTCTCAAAAATCTAAAATATCTTCCCAAAATACGTTTACAAATTAAAAAATAATTATAAAATACTTTTCTATTCAGAGTTTACTTTCACTAAGGAACAAGGAAATCCAATAAATATAATAGTGCGTTGTTTTTCTAGGCCAACTATCTAAAAATTCTGACCAATCAATATTTTACTTTTCCTAAAAACGATATTCATAAAAACACGCCAAATATAACAAGCCATCGAGATTAAAAGCATGATTAATAAGACTTTTTCTACCCAAAGGTCGAAATAGCGACGTGTATGTAGAAGCTCTTAGCCAGAGAGCACATTAAATATTCTCGAGCAAGTTTATGTGGCTACTCCCAAAAATCCTTCGTAAGAAAGTTATTTATATGTACGTTCACCTCACTTAACCTTGTTGCTTAAATCACCACGCCAGTTAATGTGATGGCACTTATTTAGTGCGTCCTCGCTAAGAAATATCGAGCAATACAACTTTACTTAATTGTATTGCTGTTTACCAAGTAGGCACAATGAGATAGCATACGCCATCATCTCAACTCAACCGAGTAATCATAAAGTTCTTTATGAACCAATTAGCTTACTTCGAATGCGTAGAATTAATTGTCGTTGATTGCAAATCTCATCAGTAATGTTTTCGAGGCAATGCATTACTGTGAGCGCTTAAATGAGAGAGCTTGCCATTTAATCATCGTAAAAGGGGCATAAATCCCAATTACACGGCTTATTATTTCGAAAAAGGCTCAGAAAGTCGCAATGTGACGGAGTCCGAGGCAGGACAATACAGTACAGCTGAAATATTAGCTCGGGGACCAATGCGATGCCGAACGGAGATCTAGTCAGCCTTAGCAACAATTTAGTACTAAGTCTATGTCGTTTTATTTCAGACATTGTCCATCTCTCATTGAAGACTAAAGTTTTCCTTATTAAGACCTTGTGTAAACCTTGCTATCAGTATTTAGCTTTATTTTATTGTAATCATGTTTACTGTACTTGAATAAATAAAGGTGCCCCTTTTTGTTTCTCTTCAATATTCAAACAAACACTCAACGTCACCCTATAGGTACTTAAACAGTGTCCAGAAAAAATATAACTATCCGAATAAAAATTGAGGTCCAAGAAACCGCACTGATTGCACAAAGGGGTCCCGCGAGACTGAATTATCGTCACGTACTCCTGCCACCCCCCTTCGTTAGTTCGCGTGATGACGTGTGCCGAAACATCCCTCCTCCATACATTTGCAATTCCATTCACAAACTGTTACGATCATCAAACATTTATTTGATTGCAGGGTTGACGCAACGGCTAAGCAAGGCTGCTGCGCTGAGAGTTGCCGGTTCAATTCTCACACGGACCAAATATTTTTGTGGCATTCTGGTAGTGGGATCTTGCTGTTTGTACGCACTCGCGAATTCACGATACAAGAGAAATTCCAAGTGTTGGCCAAGGATTTTTAAAAAGAGAAATAATTAAGAAATCTTTTTATCTAATTGTAACGAAGGATAATCACTATTGTTTCTTCTAGATAATTGGTCTGCAAAAGATTGAATATGGTCTTCGAAAAGTTTGGAATACACGTTGAGAGAAGCAGAATCTCCTCTAAGAAATATTTAGTTTTATGGTTTTTCTACTGCTAAAAGTTACTTTCAAGACTGACAGTTCTGATTTTACTGTTTAGTGTATTTTTTTGCCAAGAACTTTGTACTCTCTATCAGAATATATGTTCATGAAGACTAGTATCTGGGACTGGAATAAATAGAGCATATTATTATTTATTTATCTTCCTAAACTTCGAGGATGTAAGTAACATAGAGTGGATAATACCGCCTCTGGAATCCCAAACCAACACTATTTTCTTACTAAAATCTTCAAACTCCAACGAAGTTTCACTCTTATTAACTAACTTCCTCGAAAATTTGTTAATTATGTTCTATCTATTTCGACTTCTGCCTGCAGGATAAGTTACTTATAATATCTTCTATTGAAAAGACTTGACTTGTGATACATACCTACCTTACACTATACTTACACTTGTAAAGTAGACGTTAGTAACGTAGTCTTTCCACGCGATGACGTAGGGATCAGTAGCGAAGTGTCCATACAACTTGATTCCTAGCTAGAGTATCGCTTTTTAGTGGCAGCCAGACTCTAGTATTGCCAAATATACAATGGGTATTTATACCAAATGTATACAAGATGGTACGTAGATCGATGATTTTAAGAGAGAGAACTAAAAGTAATACCAAATTGACCCCTCACCACTGATAGGAATACCTTCAAACTTTCACTCCCGAAAATTCTATACCCTAAAATAGCAGACTGATTCCCTCTCAAAATTCAGATAAGTATAAATCACATCGTCATACGTCGCTGTGGTGAAACTGATCCTTGTAACAAACTCGCCGGATATGACCAGGAAATTAAGCTCATTCTGAATCTCCTTTTTTTTCGTCGACATCCTTTAATATTGACCAGGACTTACACTCCTCTGGGCAGACTACTCAGGCTGTTTTTCTTACGCAAACAAACTATCTACTTACATTGTGTTGTCAAGACAGTATTTTCCGATAATATAAACAGTTAGGAAGCTCAATGTTATTGACGAAATTCGATTAAACTAAGTGCGGTGCTGTGCGTAAGGTTATTTGGAATGTCCCTCAGTAAAAGACAATGGCCCTTACTTGGGACCTAAGATCTCCATCTTCAGAGAGGAACCATATTTACATAAAATAAACTTTACATATTTGAATTCTACTTAACCCTGTTTTCTCGACGGTGAAATACGAAAACCCATTTACGAATTATTTTACCCCGCTAGGTAATTAACTAATCAATATCACATGAAGCACCAAAATATTACTCCACATTTTCAAATGCCTATAATGACTTCTTTTAATTAACTCCGGCACTGCATAAACTGTTCGTTGCTAATTAAAACAGCTATATTAATTAGAAACCCTTTTTGGAAAATATAATTACTTACTTATTTTAACAGCGTCGGCTGCCTAAATGTAATACAGGAAACGCGTCTAAAGAAAATTCTCGCGGGATTTGAATAAAAAAGCGCGGTTTACGTTAAAATAAAGTATTAAACGACTAATTAGGGAGTTTTTATTATAAAATGTTCGTCGTGGTGCCTTTGTGGGGAACTACAATGCGCTGAGAATTGCATTTGATCATTTTCTGTGTTCTGTTATTAAGAAATGTATACAGAAGAGGACAATTGCAACGATAACGAATGAGAGGGGAGAGGAAGGAGCTTTGTGCAATCAGCGCGTTTTATTCGTCGTCGACGTGCCGGGGACTCTTCGCTGTGGGTAATTGTGATAACACGATGTCGTCGACTCTCGAAAACGTGTCTGCAATCGCGATCATCATTTGCACGTTTGGAGATCTGAAAATCTTCGTAGCTTTATGGATAGTGGATATCGGAACCTAGGTAGGTGAGGCCTGTTTGAGTTACCTTTCGTACACACATATGCATGGAATTAGCATTCGTTTGTGGTCGTAAGGTTTGATGGGAATATGCCTACTCACAGGCGTTTCATTTTAATCGTTACAATAGTTTTTACTGCCGCTGTATTAAATTAACAAAACCAGTAAGCGTTACAGTGAAACCCGAAAATGTATAAATCTTAGAAATTACCAACTTGAGTTGGTGAATGTAGGTAATATTCCACAACTTTCCGCACAACGCCATTTAGTACCAAGTTAAGCTTTAGAGCTTGTGTTATGGGTACTAAACAGTAAAAAATAAAAAATATTATAGATAAATTACACCCAGACACAGAACAAATGATCGTGCTCATCACACAAAAATTTGTCCTGGATGGGAATCGAACTCACGACTCTCGAGCTTTTCTTCTTTACAGTAACATGCGTATAAACGAAAATACGTTATCGAATAGACCCTAATAACTGCATTATCGATATAAAATACCAGTTTTGCTAACATAAAATCACAGCTAAATTGCTCTAAACGTGCATTTGGTGTGTTTCGGTGCCAAAGATAACACAAACAGCCTGGTACCGCACAAATACTACCTTTACGCATACTAATGTGTCCCAGGCCGCTATCGACTGGCCAATGTCCTATATTATATCGATTCGATAAGTTTTACTCTAGTATCGATAGTAAATCGGAAGATATATGAGCGGTTTGTGCAACTTTATTGGCAGACAAAGCAGTGTTGTGCATATAATTATATCAAGTTGTTGCTACTGTTTTGGTAAAGGAGGTTAATTACTAAATAAACGTGTCCTGAATCGGTTAATGCATATTGCAGAGTTCCATTCGCAGTTTAAGTATACCTATTGTCAACATAGTCGTGATTAATAAAAGGGAGATTTATGTAGATAAGTTGCACCAAGAATCATCCAACTCCAAACAGAATAGAATGACAGTCAAATAATTAATTTAACCTGCAATAGTCGAGGAATGGAGTGAAGTAGTTAAAAACATCGTTAAGCACATTGTCGGAGGCGTTTAAGTCGGCTGAAGTGAAAGTTTTCACGTTACGAATACTTGAAAAGTCCATTACACGGTTGACGGCGTCGACTGCGACCTTACGACGCCAACTTGTTTGTAATTACACAGACATAGCCCCGAGATTTCATTTAAACTTCGTGACAGCACCCGCCGTTGACAGCTCTTTCTGCAATTATTGTTAACTTCTTGGAAAAATATTACCATAGTCGGACTGTACTCGTGGCAAGGTGCACGGCCGAGAGCGCAGAACACCAGACTTGACGGGGCTACTTTATAACTGCTGTTTGCTGCGACCAAGACTTTGGTTATGAAGATCGCTTTTGCAGTTCGTTGATTATCTCTTTATAGTTAGCGGAATATTTCCTAATTGTAAGCGGAATATTTCCTAACTGTAAGTGGAGTGTTTCCTAACTGTAAGTGGAGTGTTTCCTTACTATTAGCGGAATATTTCCTTACTTTTAACTGAATATTTCATTACAGTTATCGTAATTTCCTACAGTTAGCACAATACTTCTATGCAGTTAGTGAAATAATTTAAATCTTTTTTGCTGAGAGGTAATATTCGATTAAGTTATGTTTAATTCATTAAAAAGTAGAAAACTGGATAATGGCGGTTATTTACATAAATAAAACAACCTTCTGAACATCAGTAGCAGACATGAACTAAAGAACTGGCTCGAACATTCTTTTTAAAACTACCCACAGCCCCATTATTCTCAACGCGACACACTATTTTCTAGAACTATCCAACAGCTAGAAACTCAATAAACATTCGGCACATTCGTTCTCCTTGTATCTAGTGTCAGCAGTGTCGACAGAGCTCTACGACACAGTGTCGACACTCGAACAGTAAGCGGATTGGCATGCCTACATAGTTGTGTAGTGAATAGTGAATTAATAAGTTAGTAGTTCATGCATATTAAGGCTTTAGACAACCGCGGCTCTCCATATTCATATACGAACAGTTTCAGGCCAAACTAAACACCTTGAGAACATTGAGGTGGTATTTAAATGGAGGGTTTCTATTGAGGCTGAGTAAATCTTCTTGAAAGGAATTGTTGTGGTTAATATGAATACATTATGAAGACGGTGTTCTATTTTATTCTACTAGACTTCGCCCGCGACACTGTTCGCGTGGATTTAATACTTTACCTGTCGAATTTTAACATCCCCGCCGTTTAGGTTATTTAAAATCGGTTAACTAGTGTTTGAGTTTAGTGTAGGTATAAAGGATTCTGAACCGCCCAGCGCTGCAAACTTTCGTTGGTTTGGCCTTATACTTTACTTTTCTCTGATGTTGTTTTTGCTCAAACCTGTAAAAAAAACCATGACAAACTCAACATTTCTATCTAACCTGATAAAGTTTTTGCTTATAAGATCTAAGAATGACAGACTAGAGTAACTGCTTAGCGTGCTTTTTGGCATACGATACGCAGGGTGTCGGTATGTAGTTGATGTTTACCAGACTACCTACCGGTAGGTGGTAGGGTAGGTATAGAATGTTGTAAACATTTTTTTCTTCAGTAGCTGATGCAGTATTTTTCTTTTAGTCAAAGTTCCCCTTCAACATACGACCACAAACACGTTTTCTCATCAGTATTATAATAATATAATGGACATTCAATAAATTGTATTCCCACATCGTAACTAACTCTACACGCCCGCGTCGGTAACTTCCTTCACTATGAGGTAGAATGTATGTCCATATGTTACAGTTACGGTACGAAAAGGGCTTAGTAGGCGACTCGGACGCTGAGTCTCGTCCGATCCGGCCGAGACAGGAATTTTATTATTATAAATATTTTTGAGTGGTGTTTCGGACGATACTTTTTTTTAAGCAAATTTTGTACAGTCAGAATGAAAAACCTTAGGTAGAGTTTTATTACTTAAGTAAAAGTCAGGGAATTGTTAGAAAGAGAAAAAGTTTATTATACAATTACAACAATCAACAGTAAACATGATAAATCACAATAATCAGTCTTATATATCAATTTAAAAGCGTACAATAATAATTATAAATGTTAACAACAATAATCAGTATTTTTAACCGGCTTCAAAAAAAGGAGGAGGTTCTCAATTCAGTTGTATATTTTTTTTTTTTTTTTTTTAGGGTTTGTTACCTCATTACTCCGTCATTTATGGACCGATTTTCAAAATTCTTTTTTTGTTTGATAGGGTATACTATCAGATTGGTCCCATTTGTATCAAAACTCATACCTGATGAGGGATCTTCAAGGAATTGAGGGAACTTCTCAAAAAATATAGGCACACATGCACCGATTTCAACATTTTTAGTAACAAATCAAGCATTTTCATTTAGAAAGTATCATTTGGTGAAGAAAAAGTGATGAAGAAGACAGGCAACGGAACTCTTCAACGCATAACAGCAAATTATTCGCGATTGCTATAGTCAGATGTTTATGCTGAGTTTTTGTATTTCCTCAACATAACATTACGCCATTCTATTTCAAATGGGGCCGGCAGAGATGTACAGATTTATGTTTAGAGATAGAACTTCTTTAGCAATTGTTATCCAATTTCAATGATTCTTTCAAGTTTTGAAAGACTTTCTTTACATACGAAGAAACTAAAAATTACAAAATAAAAACTTATTTACAAAAAAAAAAACAACCGACTTCTTAAAAAAAAACTAACAGGTGAAAAATAACTCCAGTTTCGGAAATCGGTGGCCAATAATGAACAAAACAAAACCACCAAAGCCACAGACATCCGAAACTGGAGTTATTTTTCACCTGTTAGTTTTTTTTTAAGAAGACGGTTGTTTTTTTTTTATATCATTTGGAACGTGTACAACAAGAATATTAAATGTAAATTACTATAATCAGTCTTATACAGGGTTACTGGTAATTAGACGTGATGGGCTGATAAGGGGGCCAAAATGCAACAAATTGAACCTCCCATATTTATGGACGAAATTCAATAGTTTTCGAGATATTTGAATTTTAAGGGTTTTTCGATATTTAACCAAAATTTTCCAAATAATTTAAAAAAATATTTGAATGGGTACCATTAAGAATGATGTTGTAGTTGGCACTTTAATTAAACTATGGACATATTTCAAACTACTTAATAAGAATAATCTCGTATCGCTCATTATTTTAATTATTTTGTTTTGAGATATTATTATCTTACCAATATTTTCATTTTACACTTCAAAAATGTTGCTTCGTCACAAAAATTTCTATGACATTAATCGTACAAATAAATAAAACAACTTGCCTATTCTGTAAGTTTTCCAAAAAGGTATAAAAGTTAATTTTAAAATACATAATCGTGGCATGGCATGTGTCTGAATCGGCGCGGGGAGATAAAAGGTCATTTGTGTACCTTATGTCTACCAACTAGAAGTTTTCATGTCTCAATGTGCGTGCAAAATGCCAAAAGTCAAAAACTAACCGACTCGTGAGAGATCAGAATTTAGAATTAGAATTTATTTAATTATATTAAGAATGTAGTTTTACATAGTATGCTATTAATATTTTTTTAAGTTCTATAAACTCTACCATAACATGGTGTACACATATTGAAATGTCATTCTTATATAGCTAAGTACAATTAATTATATGATTTAATGATTGACAATAAGTCCAATATGAATCATTTTAATTAGGTAGTCGTTACTTTAAAATCAATGTCAAAATTAAGTACATGTCGTCTTGGATTTTAACAATATTCCACCATTGCCACCATTTATTTATTTTCACATAATTATGTCATAAAACAATGATTCAATAACCAACTTGTCCGTAGGGATGTATCCTATACCGATACCGATGCCGATATATCGGAAATACTCGAAGCTTGCTGTTAAATCGGCATCGGCGATATTTTTATGGCCGATTTAACGAAACTTTTTAAATTTCGCGCTTTGAAAATGTAAAATAAACGCGCGTATTGTCTCGTCTACTTTGTTTTTGATACAAAAATCTCATCAATGTTAATTTTAATTACTAAAACTATTAACTAATCTCAACCTGTCTAGAGTTTCAAATGATTTTGTTTAGTTTGTACTGTTATTATAATTTCTATATTATTAAAAAAATAACCTGTCTTGTTACGGTATCAGTATCGCAGATATTTTTTATAAGAGCCGATGCTTTTATATAAAAATAGGATACGGTACTGATACCGATGTATCGGTATCGTATCAAAGCAAGAGTGAGCTGACAAGTAGGGATACTTGTCATCTCATCACTCATTAATAAAAAATACAAAAAAAATCTTTATTTTCAGGCGTCGACGGCCCATAGCGTGTTAGTATTCAGTACAAAAATAACTTAAAAACTATGTTAGTAGTAACATCTAGACACACACAAGAACACAAATTATACACAGCAAAATAAACAGTCTGACATGCAGCTTGCTTGATAAACCTATCCATCGTAGACCCTTCCAATCTTTCTGAAAATACCTTCAGAACGCTATTGCTGCTTCCCCTCACTCTGCGTATCACTGATGCCACTTTTTTTCGCAAAATGTGCAATGTGTTTTAATGTTTATTTTATTTGTAATTAATAATTTATCCATAGCGACAAAGTAAAATATGTATTATTTAATTATGTGTCTGACGGTACTTTGCCTCTAAAAAAGGATGCGTCCGAAACACCACTCAAAAATATTAATAATAATGAAATTCCTGTCTCGACCGCATCGGACGAGACTCAGCGTCCGAGTCGCCTACTAAGCCACGAAAAGGACCTCTACGCAAGATCAAAAATTGATTATCACGTAAGTTATTTAAGAGACAACACTAACTGCAACACTGGTGATGAATTGACTGATAATGATAATGGTCCTATTTAATTAAGTTTGTATTGTATAAGCTGTGATACTTACACAGAATTGGATGTCTATATAATTTGTACCTGTACAAGATCATGTAAACATGTCGTTGTCGTGTTCCTTTTAAAATAAATAAATAAATAAGTGTTAGCGGACGTCACGTGGTTTCATCCGCCTAGTTCCCGTTTCTGTGGGAACACAGGGATTAATAGTGCAGGGGATAGTCATGTGATACCATCGGTGAAAGAATCTTTCAAATCGATCCAGCCTCCAGTAGTTTTTAAGTTTATTCGTTACATACAAAAATATAAAAATACTAATCGTTCCTGTTTACAATTATTTATGTAAAGATTATTAATTTTGATCTACACCAACTGGGCCTTTAAACATCTCTCCTACCAGTGGTAGGAAAGATGTTTAAAGGCCCAGTTGTAGTAGATACATGAGTGCAACAAATCGTCCAAAATTCAAATTTTACCCTTTAAACGAATCGCTCTTATTCGAAACCAATCTAGAATTCAGCAAAAAAAAAGAATTGTGTTCCTACATATTTTTACCTGCAACGTAGATGGATCACTCAAAAATTGGTTCCAATTAAAATTCGTACGGTTTGAGTGGCGTACCCGCTCCGACGGGCGCGGGCGACAACATCGCCATCTATAACCAGCTAGCTTGCGAACCTCTTCGCGAGCGTAGACCTGCTTTAAGGTACCAATTTACCTTGCTTTTATGACGGATTTTAGATTCAAGTTTTGTTGTTGTTCCCACTTTTGACTGGCCTGTTGGTCTAGTAGTTAGTGGTCCTGACTGCTATGCCAGAGGTTGTGGGATCGATTACCACCCAGCACCAATGTTTGTGTGATGAGCACGATCATTTGTTCTGTGGCTGGGTGTAATTTATCTATAATTTGTATATATTTAGAAATATATAAGTATGTTTATCAGCTGTTTAGTACCCATAACACAAGCTCTCAAGCTTAGCTTGGGACTAAATGGCGTTGTGTGAAAAGTTGTAGAATATTTATTTGTATTTTTATCAGTAGTTTAGTACCTACCCATAATACGAACTCTGCTTTGCTTAAGACTAGGTGGCGTTGTGTGAAAGTTGTGGAAAATTATTATTACTTCTTGAATAAAAACGGTTCTATGTTTTGAAATCACATTTTAAACTAGATAGTTTTAATACTCCAAGTTACTTGAGTACCTGCCTACCTTGAGTCTAGCCCATCGAAGGAGTTGGCTGTGCGCCAAATAAGAGCTAAGTAGGTACATTCTTTTCAATAAAATACCTAATGTGGTATGCCACTTCTTCTATTTACTCCAATCTCAGTACCTTACAAAATAACAATGTGTCGTGATATTCTGACAATAGACACAGAAAATAATCCGACAAACAACATTATTATCATTCGTAAATACATTGCTGATTGTATGTTACTTATGTAGGTATGTACTGACTTCCACAGAGATCCTAATAAAGAAAATATAAATAACACGACATTTTCCTCCCGAAACATTATTTACTTTCGATACCGAGCTATAATTAGGTAGATACCTACTTCTCAATGTAAACGTTACGATAAAAATATTTCAGCCTTCTACCTACTTCATAATTTATGAATGAACTAGGGGCTTCTTAATTCCCTCCCAAGGTCCGTAATTCAAATAACCATCATTATAATGATTTATGAAATCGCGCCCTAATTAGGACAGTCGACGTCTTTCAACTGAGCTCTACGGGGAGTTGGGAAATGGACGAACAGAGAATCGGGTCATCCATCTGACGCGGACGTCCCAACTCCCAACTTAATCTGAATCTGCGGAAACATTTTGGAGAGAAAACGATTGATGCCAACAGCCCTTATGTACCTAATTGACCTTGACTTATTTCATGAAAATAATAATAATAACTTTATTCTCTCACCACAATATACATAAATTATTTTACATTGGTCAGGTTCAACAATGTACATAGATCTCTTAGATAATATTGTAGGAGACTGGTGCCCAAGCTGGGCTCGAGGCCTGTGTTTCAGGCCACCAGGAACAAACCACCCGTTTACAAATACATTTAATAAATTATGTGCTAAGCGCGCTGACAGAATGTAGTAAGGAGTAATGTAAGTATACAGCATTTTACAGTTTTTAATATTTTACATTTTGGTTTTTGTTTTTTTATTAATAACTAGGTTTAGTTTGTTAAAAACGTATGTTAGTAGATGTGTAGTATGTGTGTGCTTGTGTGTGAAAGTGTGTGTGTGTGTGTGCGTTTAAGTTTTGTGAGCATGTTTTCAGTCTCGTTATACTTAATTAACGGCTTACTAAGCGGATTGCTGACTCGGTAGGTTTATCTTTTATTTTTATTGCTCTCTACCATTACCCGCCTTCTATATCGCGTAACAAATTCAACTTGCATTAATTAAACCCTGAAATATTCATGCGCCTTCAGAGTAAGGATGTGTAATCGATCTCAATACGAGGCTTGCAATAGCAGCTCTACCAGCACTTTGAGCTACCTGCATACTCTGTTCCGTAGATACATTAATATTGCTTCGGTACCAATAAGGCTGTTTACAAACGCGCTTTGTACTTTGTGGTGGGCTTGCAAACAAGCCTGTCCCATTATTGCACCATTGTGTGCCATCCAGTGTCTCGAAATTTTGCAATTAATATGGGCTTGTGACCACGTTTCTGTACAGCTGATTAAATTCGTGTGACGCTCACTTTATTGAATATTGTGACGGTGGGCAAGGCTCAGGTTGATAGGTTTTTTAGTATGTACTTACAGAGTATATTTTTTCTTTTCAGACACTTTCAAGCGTCAATGTATAAATAAGGTCAATATTTTGAAAGTAGATGGCGCTAGAATTTCTTAGCTTACTACTCCCTAAGAAATTTAAGAGCCTTTATTAGCCTTTCTACAATCACAACCACCTACCAACCTGCTGTATAATCAGCAGGTTGGTAGGTGGTTGGTACTATGGGAAAATAAGTACCTATCTAAAGAAAGAAAGAAAGAATTGCAGGCATTACAACAGAAATACACCTTAAAACTATAAAATACAGGGATTATAATGCCAAAAGGGCCAATCTAATTTTCCCTTGAATTAGGAACAGGTACCGTTCCTATATTTAGTAAAGTGAGAAATAGATAAAGTTATCATATCACACACACGTGTTTTGTGGACTATGAAAATCCCATGTATTTTATACTAACTCACCTGCTTTTTCAAATTACCTATGTGAAATTAATGTCTATGCTTGATATACCTACCTACGAGTATATTCATTATTATACCTACGCAAACGCACTCAAAAATACTCAGGTAATTACCCATATGGCCATGTGTATAGAACGCAAAGCCTACACTACACCACCAATAGCGAATGTAGGTATTTGTTAAATGTAATTAAACGTAATAATGTTTGAGCGCTATAGTGGAGAATTGATTGGTTGAGTGAGACCGCGGAGTGCGGGCAGGCCAAACTTTCTTAATTAACTCGTTATTGTGCAGTGCACGAAACAGCGCTATACTCCTACATCCATAGCTTAAAGCCGTCCGCACTAAGTAAATACTACCAAGTTATTATTTATTGTATTTCAGTTGTTATTGTTGTGCTGACTATAAATCTGTGGCCCTAGTGAAAAGGGTATAAGTCCAATTTTGTCGAAAATGAGTAAAGTGATCAGAAAACCGACTTTTACAGTTTTTTTTGTTGTTGGACCCTTTTACACAAAGTAACTTTCTTATTTTAGAGATAGCTTATATCTGTCTTCACCAAACGATGGAGCATTTTTTTCTGATCACTTTGGTGCACTTAACTCATTTTCGACAAAATTGGACTTATATCCCTTTTCACTAGGGCCACAGAAATTTTGTATGCTGCGCACTAACTATAAAATTTCGAGACCAAAGCCCGAGACTATGGTTATACCTACACAATGGTTTAATTTTTATTTTAAGAACCAAAAAGAATATCGACTGTTTACTCGTGGGTCGGCACGGTTGGCTCAGTAGCTAAGTGACTAGACTGACGCAAGTTCGACTCTTACACGTTTCAAGTATTTGTGTTATCCTACTTACATGTAGTTGTTTCGGGCTCCTTGTGTAGGTATGTCAGTTTAAATGTTTGTGAGTGCACAAAAAAGCAAGTGCTTAGTTTATACAACAAAACATTCCTAAGTATCCGGTATGCTAATATGGAAAATGACGACAATTTCCGTTCCACTTCCGTTCCGTTTTATCAAATCGTTATCCGATGTTAATATAGCTACTAGGATTGCGATACCGTAATCGGTTAAGCCCCTTGATACTTTCTAAAAGAACTAACATAACATTCCAACATAAGAGACAGGCAACGAACCTATTCGGATAATAAGGAAACCCTTCGCAGTAGAAAAGGTCGAATTAATTATGTAGACCGTATCGAAAGGATGGGCCGACGCGGAATCAATGTCAGACTTTTTCATACATGGCCATATTTGTCCCCGGCTTCCAACACACAATGCTCTTTAATCTGACCATTAATGACATGGCTCTCACCACCCAGCTCCTTATTAAGGCCCGCACTTTTATTTGTATAGTTCTGTGACAAAAAATTCACCTTCATGCAAGTCAATTGCAGTGACAACGGTATTAAATCCTCATTAATTTAACGTCATTCGTTATTCCAGAGCCGTAAAGTCGGAAATTGATCGATTTTGTTTATGCATCCTGTATATACGACCTAGACCACACACAGATCCACTTTAATGTGATGCTATATTAGATTTATGTTTATTTTTAAACGTAAAAGGTGATGCGGTATATTAACGAAAATGTGCCGATAGCGGTATGACTACGTCATTAGTAAGAACAACTATGTAGTTAGGTGCGTATTTTTTAACAGTGATGCCTTTAAATAACTCTACATTAAGTACCTATAGAATCTTTTCATTTTCTGAAAGCTCACACAAATCCATAAAATTATATTGGGTAACTATTTAAATGATTATCTGAGCCCTTGCTTCGTAATGGCCAAAGAAATGTAGATAAAGCAAGATAAATGAGGCACTTGCACACTGCCTGCAACTCCACACCTCGCACAAAAACAAGCTTAGCGCATGGATACCATGGACTTGGAGACGGCCAACTACTACAATATAAAGCCTTTATTTCTTAGAGAACCTATCTCTATATAGGGTTATTACAAAACCTTCCACATCACCACAACAAAAGATAATCAGTAGGCAAAGCGCTACTCCACAGCTACACAAGACGGCCTAGTCCACAAAAACGCTCCATTAAAACGATAAGTTTTTCAATGAGGGATTTAGCAAAAGCTTATTTTTTTCATCCACTTCGTTCACCCATAAACGAACGCTGTCAGCCATCGCCATTGAAATCGGTCTCCTTTAATTTTGAAGCCAATAAATTTTGTAATCCGCCAACTGAATTTATATCGGCCATTTAATGTCAATAAAAGAGAAGACGCCAGCCTACGCCAACTCGCGCTTTTTGCCGAGCCCGCCAAATGTCACCGAGCTCATTTTACATACAAAGGTGATGTGTCAATGATTATAGTTCGGTAAGCCGGAGCCTGAGTAGCCGAGTTCCTTACATTCCATTACAACGCTAATTCAAGGATTTATTTAAAAAGGTACCTCACACACTGGTGTTTACACGTACCTATAAGTACCTATGGATGCGAGTGGATGCTAAGCCTATGTAAATAATTTGGTTATTTACAAAAGCTAATACTTGCTTATAGTTTGGTACATGCGTATTCCTCTAGCTTGGATGTGATTGGAAATCAATTCTCTCAGTAAATCATACTACAGCAATCAGACCATCCAGACAGAACGTCAATATTTGCGCATTAATACAAAGCGTATTGTAATTACATCCCAAACACACCTATGTATGCGTGCTTTCGCTTTCTCGTTTAATTATGTCTAAGTACTTAGGTACCTAGCTACACACATGTCTAGTCCATACAAGGCATCACTCAAGTTCCATTAAACCGTCGATGGCGGATTGAGAACTGGGTTGCGTATGACAGTATACTTGTTCAAGTCTAATCGCTTGACGAGGGAGTCATGTCGACACGCACGCAAATTGCGCCGCTTGTTTACGACACTGTACCTACCTAACTCAATTTGCGTATTGTAGTGAACACTACCTACTTAATCGCTCCGCTAGAGGGTGGTGGAACACCCGGTTTGCTTTGTCTTGCTGCATAATACTGGATCGGAGTAATGGGTGGCAAGCAATGCGGAATCGAATGTCAAGACCGATTGTGTATTGAAAAATGTTATCGACGTCATTTACCAACGTTTGCATAGCTCTGCTCTCTTATTTGTTAAGTCAGCTGCACTTCGTGTTATGCATTTAGATGAGTTTGCTACAAAATAATCGAACAGACTTTGAAAGTATCTTGAGAATAATCATCTTTTCGAATTGAAACGCCAAATGGCATTTCTATTCAGCAAATGGTAGAGCCGTGCCGCTTTGTCGTCAGCCATTCGCTTCGGATTGAAAGGGCTGGATTCGATATCGTATGGAGCAGCTAACTGCCGATCGCAGCGACGAATGAATACCTACACCCGATACAAAGAACTGATCGGAATATTGAAGCTTACTCGAGTAGCGAGTCAATACCTAGTGTCGGTACAAAATACGAAATTCTCATTTGAATCTTGCCTATGGCTTTGAAAAAGCTCTTTGAGAATATAACACCAACCAAAAAGATAAAATCTAAGTTTCTAGTAGAGATTATAATAAGAGTTCTATGGAAAGCAAACCTTTTTAGTGAGCTCGGTATAAAGACTTCTTCATATTTTTATAGCCATTCCAGAAATGTGACAATTTAGTAAGGTACTATTGTATTTTCCCATTTAGTCTGTGATAAAAACAGCTCCATAATTTTAGGACCACAAATTAGGACAAATGGATCTATAAAATTGAGAAGTATTTATTTTATATACGTTTTTACACCAGCAAATAATATAACCATGTTGTTAAAGCATCGTTTGAAGTGCGACGGTTGCATCAAGCCGGCCGCGCGGCGCCTCGCCCTGTTTCAAGCTAAGGACGAGTATGAATGCTATGCAGAAAGTTACGTCAAATGTTTTTGGGGGCTGTGCGACCTACACAAAAGCGATGAGGATATCATTCGCGCACCAGATATTAAAGGTAACACTGAAGAGACTGTTGTTTCTACATATTACCTACGTAGATATCGATCAGCTGGATGAGAAATGTGAGAAAAGCTTTGAATATGAATGTGGAGGGTAACAAAAGTAGACGAGGACTGAAGAAACGTTGGATGATTTGTATGAAAGACGATATGGTTACGAAGAAGGTGACCATTGATGTGACCGCAAATAGAGATGTATGGAAGAAAAAGATAAGAAAAAATTTAAAAAGAAAGAGCAGGAGAATTATAAGCTGGATGAAAATAGCCAAGGATGCCGTAAGAGTCCAGCAATGGATTGTTTTAAGTTGAGAGTTAGGAGGAATGGCGCGCACGCCACTTACTGCGAGTCATGCCCAGGGCCCGTACAACTTTTGTCTTTCCTCCATGTTCCAAATAAAGCGAGAGCGCATAGGCGCAATACATAGCCTATAGGCACTTCTAAAACATCCAGCTCTACCCACTACTTACTGTTCAGGGGCTCGAGTCTGCTATTGCAATCGCGTCTCAATGACCGGTCATTGATCGAATATTTGACAACTTTGACAGTTTTTGTACCTATGGGAAATGTGTCTTAAGTTTGACGTTATACGTCAAAAAGCGATCGTTGACCGGTCATTGAGATACGATTGCACTAGCAGACTCGACCCCCAGTTGTTAGATTTAAAATTATATTGTCGTCCATTGTAAAAAATGTCTTGATGGCCTAGTGGCTAAGGCGCTTGCGAGACACTAGGCTGTGGCTTTAACAATGCTGAACAAATACCAATGTGTTCATGTATCATGGACTTTCCTACCTACCTATAGGTAAACCTATTAGGTATCTTAGATATCGTAAACATCGGTGAAGGAAAACATCGTGGAGAAACGTAGACTATGTGCGTGTGATGTGAGGGCCACTTTGTTAGAACTCTTTGAAAATGTGCTTAGGATTTAGTGAACATTCCTAAATAATTGTGAAAATTGGAATCAGATTTTGTGAAAGTCAAATACCGAGTTATGGACTGTAAAGTTGGGCCCTCAGTTCTCACCTCTCATAGTTTAGAACTATTATTACCTGACTGACCTGTTGGTCTAGTAGTTCTAGTGAACCTGACTGCTATGCCGGAGGTCGTGGGTTCGATTCCCACCCAGGACAAATGTTTGTGTTGTGCACGATAATTTGTTCTGTGTCTGGGTGTAATTTATCTACACAATATGTATGCATTTAGAAATACCTATATAAGTAGGTTTATCAGCTGTTTAGTACCCATAACACAAGCTCTCAAGCTTAACTTGGGACTAAATGGCGTTGTGTGAAGAAGTTGTGGAATATTTATTTATTTATTTATTTAAATAGGTAGGTACTTTAAAGTGAAATCATTTATTTTAATTAAACTCATAAAAGGCACTTTTGAACGTCAGACTTGCATATTAAATAAATTAAGAGAATAATAAAATTCTAGTTGCATATTCCACTTATAACCTATGTTAGGTTAGGCCTATGTCCAGCAGTGGACTTCCTATGGCTGAAATGATGATGATGAACCCATAGGTAAGTAGGTGGAGGCGATAATATGGAGTTCTAGGAGCGACGATTTTTCTTTTCTCAATAAAATATTAATACTAAGTAGGTACTTAGGAACCTATATATAGGTATATAAATCTGAAACCGCCAATCGGCCTGAGCAAGCATGGTGATCAATCCTCGCGTCTCCTCAACTTGAGAAGAGCTGTTGCCCAGCAGTGGGTCGGTATCCCGCAGAGATTTAAAATACTATGAAATCAAATCAAAAAAATGTCATAGAAAACTTTGATCCCATGTCTCAGTAACGCCATCTAGAATAATATAGCAATATTGGAGCGGCAGCGGAGCGTACTAAATTAAACTCATAGACTTGTGTCCACTCGGTCATAAGTATTGGATACAACTTTTGTTCCGTCTATAGTAAATATTGAATTTCTTTGGTATCCCGCTGGTATTGCTTATTTTTATTAATGCATTGTGAATCGGTCATGTGTAGGTACGCAGGTCTACCTCCAAGCGCGTATGTTAAAAATGGAAATAGATCATTCGATCTTGAAGTTATTGACGACCTCACAGACAGTACATGGGTTACCGAAGTACCTGCTTGGCTTTGCGCCTTGGCATAGGGACCTAATGTAATGTTGTTTTATAAATAACCCATAAATTACCTGTCACGTTGACTGAGACTGTCTCTATACAGCTGTTATTATGTATTAATGTGTAGGCAAATAGGTAAGGAAGTAACATCGGTTATTTTGTTCCAGTCGTGACAGATCAACCAAGACCTCAACAGCTGCCATACAATGATGCGAGAATAATGAATGACATTGTCGTAAAAACTTGAAAGAACTACCTACATCCATCTACTTCTCTACAAATTATACAACAAACAATCAGTAAAAATTGCATATATTAATTTACATATTTCTTAAATATTACAGTGATATACAATTCTGTTTTTCATTTAGTACTTGTCGTACATTCATATTTATTCTTGACCCTTCGATATAATTTTTAAATCTTTCCCATTTCTTATTGTCTTTAGTTTCCTTCATAATTGATATGATATCTTCTGATTGTGATATATACTTAAAACTAGGGTTTTTACTTGATACTGTTGCAATATCTGTGACATTCCAAGGGGACTCTGAGGTAGATAAAATTTTAGGTACGGCATGATAACATAATCTGGCCTCCTTTGACATAACAACTATGTCTCCACTATTTATAAGTATTGCTGATGGCTCTATTGACTTCTCTTTGCCTCCAAGTAAAAATATTGCTGACTGGCCGAAACTGAAATAACAAATTGACATAGGTTATTTACTATTTAAAAAAAATATATAATTATTGATACTTAAGACTGATTTAACAAGCTAACATCATTTTTGCAAGCCAATTTGCTGTAAGTTAATTTATGTAATTTATAAACTATTTAACCCTTTAACCGCTTGTGTCGCATATATGCGACACATATTTCCGTGTCCCTACCGCTCGTGTCGTATTTCTGCGACAGAGAACATGCATGATTTTTTCGGTTTATTTTTAAAATACTGACTGTGTGGTATAACTGAAACCACTATCGAATTGAGATATTATTTATGTTACAAAAACTAAAAATTGATACAACGATTGTTTCTCCTTATTTACTGTAAGTATTATTTTATTGATTTGTAGCAATTTTGGCCCGGCGCTAGGGGCACGGCAACTAATATTTAGCCAAGTGCTTAAAAAGTTAAGTATGTTTATTATTGTCTAGTACACATAGCACAAGGTCTGCTTACTTTGGGACAAGATGGAGTTGTGTAAAAGTTATGGAATATTATTTATTATTGGCCAGAAATATAATTGTTTGGCTCATAACTCCTTTACACATTTTGACTTTATAACTCAATTGAGAGAAAATATGATGACATGACAGTTTTTTATTTCTTTTGTTTTGAATAATCTACCTAGGTAGGACTACCTGAATGAAAATAAAGGTGCTTCCAAATTGACCTCTGACTGGTCAGTATGAGCAGACAATGTTGAGTTCATGTGGTAATAGTTTACAATGGCTGCCTCGGGCCTGAAGTTTGAGTACCCCAGGTATTGAGCCAACACATCTGATAGCTCTGCCAGGTCCTCAGGAAACGGAGACCTGTTCTGATCTGTGTAAACCTGTAAGGTTAATAATGTATTTTAAGGCATCCTCTTTAGAAAAACAAGAATAAGGGAATACAATCATCAGTTTTTTGTAAGACCATACTAAGAAAGAAAAAAATTGAAAAAAAAATAATAGGATTATGTAAAGTAATTAGACTAAAAGATAATATTAACATTACATTACTTTTGTGTCCCAGTTGTGATGATATCCTAATGTTGTCCAACGCAGTTTCTTTTGAAGCAGTTTTTCAGGTTGTCCATTTCTAAAGCATTCTTCCCACCAGTCTTGTAGTGTAATTTCTATGTCTATATTCAATTTGTTTGGCTTTCTGGGGTATACTTCTAGACATTTTCTAACCCAATATCTTTGCCCTAAAGCCGTGAACGGATTTCTGATAAATAGTAAACCTGGGTGTCTCTTCAAAGTAAATATTTCCCATTCTTTTAAACTCCTCAATCCCAACAGTTCTGTTCTTCTGTCTTCGATGACAGTTTCTGGAGTAATATTGATAATCTATAAATTAATTGTGCACATTAATTTAGTAAGTAGTTTGTTAGAAATCAGATTAAAAGAAAACTATGATTCAATATTTACCTTTTCACCGCAGCATTTTTCTACTGTTATAACGTCTTCTAGAGACGGCTTAGGTTTATTCGACTTATAATATTTGAACGCCTTCATAAACTTATCTTCTAAAGAAGGTAAAAGCGGATTTTCTTCCATATTTCCTAATTTTAATTTATCTTGTTTACACACTTTTTTCGAGTTTCGACCGATGTTGACGTTTGCATTTGGCATTGTCATTTTGGCATTGACAGATGATTTTTGATTGACATTGATTGATGGTTCATTTTTCGCGTTCCATTATCAGTATCACACGCGCGTTCCATCCATTTACAATATTATTGTATTTACACGGAGGCAAACTTGTGCGTACGTTGAATATTATAGGAATGAAGGAAGCTACGACTAAAGAAGACAGGATCACCACACAACTTGACACGACTTGACACTACCAGTCGTCAGCCCGACCACCTGCGATTAAACTGTCTAAAATTCACATACTGACGAATGGAGCATGTAGCCATAAATAGTCATCGGCCAGTTTTTCCTATTATGCACAGCATCTCGGTAATATATGTTTTATTAGCTTGTCTAGCACATGTTTTTCTTAAAACATAAAAATGTTCCACCTCGTGTCACAAAAGTGAGTCGTTAGTCTAGTGAGAATCTACCTTGGTACTTTAAATTATTGATCGTCTTTACCCATGGTCACTTCAACAAAGTTCACAAAATCAAATCAATGTGTCAAAACTAAGTGTCAATGTCAACCCCGGTGAAAATATTGTTGGCGGTGTTTATTGTATGGCTAATAAGATTTTTTTACAAATTACTCACAGTTCCTTAACTTAAACATATATTCAACTTTCAACAGCAACATGAGTAATACAATTTCGGAGCCATCTGAGGATGCTGTCAAGGTAATGAACTTCTAACATTGCCCATAACAACAGATCGTACTAGGTACCAGTACTTCGCATGCTTATTATCCTTTACTTTGGTGGTCTTTATTCGTGTCTACGTAGGAAAATTGTCTACAAAAGGTGCAAAATATCGGTCTTTGAAAGTATCATAACAGCAGAGGTCAATGATCTCTAAGAAAAATTACTTCAAACATTTCTTTTAAATTTTTCTATAAATACCCGCCATTGATCACTACTTTCTTTTGTATTCCAGATTGTTGAAGATGGGAAAACTAAATTAAAGAAGTGGTTGAACATGAACCTAAGGATAGAGATGACGGATGGGAGGGTTCTAATTGGAGTATTTTTATGTACAGATCGGGATGGCAATGTTATTTTGGGTAAGGAAATTGCATCTGCTTATTTCACTTATATATTTTAGTATTCAATTGTTTTCTACCTATAATCTGGTTCATAGCAGAAAATCTAGGATTGTCCCAAAGGACCAAAATCATAGAATCCAGAAAGAAGATAATTAATGACTTAATTGTGAACAATGAAAGTTATTTTGGTGTATAATGTTGGTTTATTTTATAACACATAATATTATACCATAACATGTTTTACCAAAATCGGTACTGTGGCCATAAAAATGCATTTTGCATGCAATTTTAATAAACTACCTAAATATAAAAACTAATTCACATTCCCAAAGAGGCTCATGCACATCTTTGAGAATGCATTCAAAGAGCCAGAAACACACCCATAATTGTTTTTTTAGAATAGCCAATGGGCACTCAAGTTCACTATCTTCCTTTTAAGCAGATTTTTCGGACCAACAGTTCCAAAATCAGTGTTATTTCCAATAAGCTGGATATTTATTTTCTGCCACATGCTAACTTAAATATTTATGTGATTCCTCTCACTTTCTGTACTTATCATGTTATATCAAAATACTTTTTTTTCTAGGGGCCTGTTCAGAATATCTAAAAGGGAGTGATGGTGAAACAGAAGAGCCAAGAGTACTCGGGCTTGTCATGGTACCTGGTCGCCATATTGTGTCTATTCAATTAGATGACACTACTCCACCACAAATGTACTGTTACGATGAGTGATTCCTCTCCTATGTCCTTGGTTATGTAATTAAATATCCCTTTTTATTAATAAGCCTTCTTAGTTTTATATTGTATATTATGATATTTATAAGTACCTAATATTTATACTAATTATTTTTTTTATTTTTTTAGTAAGAAATAAAACAAGTAATCAAATAAAACGTCTGCGAAGTTTATTTAAATTAAACAGTGTTCAAGTTTTCAATCAATCCTTTCAGCACATCTGGTTCAAGGTAAATATTTTTAGAATCATTTGCAAAAGGGTTGTACTCATCAGAACTATGGTTTGATTGTAATATTTCAGATAACTCTTTTACTAGGTCATGAATTAAATGCTGAGATCCATTAAATTTATTATACAAAAATTTACTACTTAAAATATTATTTAAAGAAACATATGGTTGTACTACTGTGTCATTCTTACTTAATCTATGATAGAAGTTCACACTTAGGTGTCTCACATCCTCATCTTCGTCTTGCAACTGTATTATTGCACATTTGACTGAGGTAACTTTCATTGAGCCAGGCAAGTTGGCAAATTCATTTGCAAGTTCATTGGTTGCAATTGCTGCAATGCATCTCATGTCCACATCATAGTTTTCAAAATCACAGATTTTTTTTATGATTTTCATCAAATTCAATTTATCATCACTCTCAATGTTGCTAATATATCTTGCTAATAATGGGATACAGTATCTTATTATGTATAATGACTCTTTTTCTTGTAAAGTTTTCAAGAGCTCTACTGTATCTAAATGGCTAGATAGATCAGTATTTAGAGATATTTCAAAAATAATTTTCCATATAATACTGCAGAAATATTTATTTTCAAATGCTAACAGTACTTCAACTACTTTTAGTAGGACCACTTCTGTAGTACACTGCTGTGTTATTACTTTCAAGAAAATGAATTCACAATACTTTTCGTAATTGCTCTGCTTTAATATTAGACTTAGTAATTCTGGTATTTCATCCCATGCACATGTATTTATATATTTTTTAAATCGAGCTTCGGCCCAGAGATCAACTCCAGGAAAGTACATATTACTATTGAGTTCTAAAATAGTGGTTTCAATGTCTTCTAATTTATAGTTTATTATAAAGATATCTTCAAACAGTTTTCTGCTTAGATAAGAGTGGGTGTTATTGCAAAATTGTGTTTTTAACATATCTTTGAACTTTCTGAAGTGCTCCTTGTAAGCTAGATCTGAAGTATAATATTTATGGCATAGGTTTAGCAAAATTAAACTACCATGTAGAAAATTTTCCGAAACAGAAACATGGTACAGTAGAAACCATAAATTTTTCGAGATTTCCTCAAAATCATGAATGTTGAAAATGCATTTGGCTGTTAAACGTCTGACCGTGTGTATGGGACTATCAAGAAGCAAAACTAAACGATCAAATAACTCGTCAGTATCAGCTTTCTGTTCTGCCATGTCAAAAGAAAAGTTGTATCTCTTTGCACTGTTTGCCAATAAATTCAAAATCGGAACTAAGTTTGAGTGAGACTGTACTGTATCAGGTTCATAACTATCTTCCAATTGTTCCATTATGTATTGCCATAGCTTTGGTGAATGTGTTCGCAGCTCATCACATGCCACAGTTGCTGTAGTTTGCTCATCACCGCCTGAAGCTTTCTTCTCACCAATTTGTTTTGGAATTAAGGCCCCATACAACTGAAGAGCTGCATTCCTGGAAATATTTAAGTGGCAAGGTAAGTCAATTTTAAGAATTGTAGTCAGCAAGGCTAGCTTTTTCCTAAATATACTTTACATAGATCAACTGCCTATTTGCCATGACCTCCAAAACCCAGTATATGATTAACACAATACCATTGAGTTGGTCAGACTTTTCGGGTGCTGGCTGAGACCCATGCCATGGCTACACCTTGACTGCGGGACTCACATACGCTGTGTTCTCGCCGCCGGAACGCCAGTGCGGCTCGCGCACACCGGTTGTGATTTCATATTTTCCAATACGGCTGTGCGGCAAATCACGCCCAGCGTGTAAAATTTAATTATGCCGCGAGTGCGGTTCTCGCAACTGCTGTGAGTTTTCACGTCTGTTTAGACGTTTGATAATTTCAAGTTTCAAGTCAATGAGAAATTATTATTTAAAATACAGAACCAGTAAGGGTTTCACTAGAATTTCTTATAAAATTACAAAAAACATAAGTTGAAAATTGTATAATTAAGCTTTTTATGACCGGTATGCCAGGTGTCTACAAAGGATCCTAAACCCTATTGTGTTAGAGCTTAAGTTGATATTCGCAATGTTGTTTTATTTCACTTTAGCAATTAAGATGCCAGGTGTTCACAAAGGATTTTAAACCCTATTGTGTTAGTTTGAGGGTCCTATTGTGTAGGATGGTCATTTTCGAAATAACTTGTTACATTCGTAAAAAAACACAATAGCCTGTGTTTTGCCGCACTGGAGGATTAAAACACACCCAGCGCTATATCCGCACTGGCGTATTGTTTTCGACCATCCGTTACGACTGTGCGGCTCTCGCAGCAGGTGTGCGGCCGTCCGCACTGGCGGCTTGGCGTAGGCGATAGCGCCCGCAGTCAAGGTGTTAACATGTTTTTCGAGGCACAAAACAGTCTTGATACTACAATTATATCAACTCTTTTCAATTTTATTAATGGTAGGCGGTAGTGGTAATTAGATCTATAGCAATTTACCTGATTTGCCAATGATGACTTGTAAGATTACTGAACGCAAGTTCAGCCAATTTGGCAAAATAAAACATCATGTCCGAAGCTAAACTGCTATCAGTGACTATTCTCGTCATGAAATGAATGTAGATTGCTTTCGGTAAGTCAGTCTGATTTTCGTCGTTCTTCTTTGGAGTGTCTTTTGTGGTGTCACATATTTGTAAGAGAGTATTTATGAAGTAATGGAATAAAGGCTGAAACAAGGAGTAATGCAATGTTCAGTAGTTTAAAATAAAATTAAACATACATACCTACATAAACTCACGCCTTTTTCCCATGGGGGTAGGCAGAAACTACAGAGCGCCATATACTACGATTATTACATACCTCTTTTGCCTCGTTAACATTCAAACATTTCATACACACACGCCAGTTGCGAGTACAACCCACCTGACCTTTCTGAAGAACCTCACCAATAAGGTCTACGTATGTCCTTCTAGGGCGTCCCCTCCCAGCGTTCCCACTACTTCCTACTTACATCTGCCTTATAAATACCTTAAGTTAGTCGCCTAAGTACCTTTTAAGGTGACCAAACCATCGAAGCATACTATTTTCGATTTTTGTAACTACATCTTTAGATATAAAATTTAAGTGGGTAGTATGAGGTAGTGGTAGTATAAATACTTGAAAATTTTGTGTACAAATCCTTACTTTTCCCTTCTTCATATCATTTGATACTATTCTGTGTACCATAATAGATAGACCTGCACCCCTTCTCGTTATAGACGCCATTTTATTTGTTTCTGATATCAAATCATTCAGTTTACTTCTGAGTAAAGTGTTAGGCACTTGTGAAGCTTTATCTTCTTCAGGCAGAGATGATAAAAATTGGATGCCTTTTCCTAAAATTGAGGAACACCCTTAGTAAGTTTTATAAAGCATTCATTAAATTAAAGATCAGCTAAACAGTAAAACTATTTACCCAGAGAAGCACCTGCAGCTTCAATAGCCCCTTTGTGTCGTGATGTCTCCAAAACATGAGTAATTATGTTCAGGCACTTCTCACACATAATGGCATCATTTTTATTCAGTTGTACCAAAATCGATGCTAAATCACAAGATGCCTGTAATAATTAAATAAATTAATTACCATAATAAAACAAGAAGCACACTGATAGGCGCGGCGCGGTATATCAAAATTGCGTCTCTTACATTAAATAAGTTATTTCATGTAAGAGACGCATATCGGGTACATCTGTCCGTATGACCAAATAAAATCTGAGTGTAGATACTACGTAAAGTCGACAACTGAATGTGCGCAATTATATAATAATACGTCATTGGATGCGCGACCATCGCTTGTGCGACAATATGAACTGCGGTTCATCCTAGCTCGCAGCCGAGGCCCGATTCACCGTAGGTCGAATTGGTGATGGCTTTACACTGGATGGCGGCCAGCAAAGCAAGTTACGCCGCAAGATGCTAACTGATGCGCTATTGCGATTACTGGTAAATACACGAGTATACAATTTCGATCGCCACACGTTTGTATTCATAATCGAATGTTGCCTCGATAGCTCTGCTAGTTACAAAACTTACTTATTATCTTTAAATTTACTTATTATCTTTTTATGTTTCATATAGGGCTTAAAGCGTTAGTCGTACATCCAGTTATCGAGCTCACCTAGTGCACTCGAAAAATGTATTTATTTATATGTCATTGAAAACCGAGGTGTGCAGTGCTTCGCAAACCTTAAAAATATTATTAGGAAATTTACCTTAACATTCAACCAGAGTGAGTTCAATACAATTTGGTGCAAACCAGATATTTTCGTCTGATCAGCCTCATTGCCGATACTAAGCCCTGAATTATCAATCATATTTTCTACCATGTCACTCATTTTAGAAAAATCAGAACTTGTTGAACTTTCTTCTTCCCAGGCAAACTGGTTTGATATACTCTCCAAGACCTCAACAAATTCTGGCATAGTTCTATGGATATCGATTATGTACGAATTTGAAACACACGTCTCCAATACAACTAGTAAAATGTTCATGAAGGAATGTAACTGTTTTCCTATTTCAATAGATTTTGTAATGTTTGTTTTTGCTTTATGTTCAGTAATTAACTCATTATATGCAAAATAAAATATGTCTTCAACACTTTTGTATGCAGCTACTGAATGTTTATCTTTGATTACTAAATTGGTAATTAATTTAAACATACTCTGGCCACAACTGATCTCATAGAAGAACTTGCTCTTCATGCTGTTTAGAGCACCATTTATTAAATGTTCCATAATATGCGGTTCTTTCAATTCTTCTGAGTAGTGATTCAGCAATAGTTTTATTACATTTTCTCTGACATCATCTGTAGGGTCTTTTAGTAGACTTACTAGCTTCAAAACAAAATCATCAGTGGACAGTAACCAACATCCTTTTGCCTTCACATGCTCAATCAGTGTAATGTCTGCATGTCTTGTCTGACCTCTTTTCTTGGTAGGAATGTCGCTAAAGCAACTGATGATGGTGTTGCATAATTTTACACAAGTAATCTTCCTTTGATAATTGCCATTAAAGTTAATTGAATTTACAAGAAAGACCTGCAATCTTTTACAAAATTCTAGTAAATCTTTTAAGTCTTTAGTACTCTCATCTTTGATCATCACAATCAAAAATATGGAATGTAGTTGCGTCAAGAAATAGTTAAGACTATTTAACATGCTCAATCTCAATACTGTACAATCTGAATTCACATTGTTGTATAAGAAGTTCAATATTAAATCATACTCCACTTGACTTGGAACTAACTTCCTTTGTGATACACAGACAATATCAAATGCTAGCATTCTTATAGTATAATTACAGTGTTCTATTCCATTGAATACAGTTCTTTCAATATAACCAAAATCTTCAGTAGAACCCCATTTTTTATCAATGATGCCAAGTTTATTAGCTTGCTTCATTATGCACAATTGGCTGCATAGATTTTGTTCTGAGTTACTATGATCTTTTAGTTCATCTAGTAATATATGAGGTAATGTGGGAAATTTCTTCATAGTTATCAAACACCAGAAGTTTTTGAAATTCTCAATTGCTTTCCTGTTGGTTCCATTCAAAATTTGTATGACTTGGCATTGAAATAATTTACACCAATCACTCTCAAAGTTGATTTGTTTGAGTAATGCATAGTACATATCAGCTCCAGCAGAAACCAGACCTGGCTTATGTAAACTGTATATAAGGCCATCAACCCACTTGTTCTCATGTACTAAACAGAATAAGTTTCCTCTTCCAAGTTCAATAATTTCTGAGAGCATCAGATACTTTGCTTTGTTCCAGTAGAAACTGTTGATTTCCTTTACCACTGTTGCATACATTTCATCATCTATTATTGAAATTAGTGTCTGGAATATATACCTATTCAAATCTCTAATTCCAGTTACTGGATTCTCCCAATTGTGGTTGACAAAATTAAGCAGTTTGATTTGGTTTTCTTTACTGAAGATGTAATCTTGAAAAATTGTCCCTTGTACTTTTTTGAATAATTTAATTGTCTTGAATGAGATGAATGTATATTTAGAGTACTCATATCCCATTAGAAGAAGTAAATCAAACATTGATGTTAACACGGATGCAGTTTTTGTAACATCATTATGAGTTTTCTGTGTTAGAAAAGTTGATTGAAACATTCCGTAGATCATAGACACCACATTGTATGTGATAGAAGAATATCTTTCACTGTCTTTCTTTATCAATATTTCTTTGTCAATCATTTGTAATAAATCTGTTAAATAGATATTCTGTTTGTCTGTCAGTGGTATCACTGTATAAAAGCATGTTGCACACAGCAACTGATCGTCAAATGTTTTGAATCCTGTTTGTAAATGCAACCATAAAATGTCAGATACTTGATTCCAAAATTCTTTGTCAGTGTTGGAGTTTTCTTTAGATAACTTCAACACATCCTGAAAATTTAATTAAATACAGTTTAGACACCATAGGTAAGGCTGTTTATAACCATAATAAATACAGTATCGAAAATTAAAACAAGCATTACCTGTATAGACTTTATCTTCAATTCACTAGTTGAAATGTTAATCTCAGCCAAAATTTTATCATATCTTTCCATTGTGTAATATTATCTGAAATATTTATTTATACATTTTTAAAGTTCCGGTTAGTTTAGTACCTACAGTTAATATTTTCAACAAATAAAAACTTTACCTATTTTATGAATTATTAGGTGCCTACCTATGTCTGTTACACAGACTACTATGAGACTATTTGTATAATTAAATAAAAGACAACAACTATTCATGAAACATAATTATTTACTACATAAACTATATTTACATAACAATCAAACAATAATATGACTATGAGTCTTTAATTGGTTCATATCCTTCTTTCTGGATTTTCTCTTTATAAACATTAAAGTCTCTTTTTCTATCGAAATGCGAGACCCACTGAGTGGGGCAGGACTTTTCAAACATATTTCTTAAATCCAAGCATGCCTTAGGTTTTTCTGAATTGTCTTTAACATTTTCCTTATCTAGGCATTCCCAGTAACGATCTCTGGAGTCCCAACATAGTTTCCGCTGCTGTCTATCGGGAAACGACATTTTTTCACCGTTTTTGAGCACCTACAATGTAAATTTCATTTCTGTAAGTGACGCTAGAAATAATCGATAATTGTAGAGACAATCTTAGAATGTAAGGAAACTCACGCACGAGCACTCCAGAAATAATTACTCGAAATAATATATATCTGTAGTAATGGCTATTTACCACAATTTATATTTGATGCTATTATTTATCGTATTCTTTACATCAGCCCCGCATAACCTAAAACTTGCCTGAAGACGACACTGACACTTGACATTGACATGACAGTGACAGTTAATATTGACTAATATTACGCTCCATTAGACGTTACAGGAAATAAATAAATCTCTTCCGGTTTACTGTACAACTAGCCATCTTCTTTTATATAGAGGTAATGGAATGTACTTCCTAAACGTGTGTATTCTCGCTAGTGGTGGTTAATATAGCATAAAGCAAAATAAAGCACCGTGCTTAATACACATAACATAAAGCAAATGCTATCGTGCCTTTCACAAGTTGCTATTTGCTTAATGCTTTTACATCGCACTGTCCGTCGCGTGAAACGCAATAAGCAGAATAAGCTGGGGACCGGGCGGGGCGAACAGTTGTCGCATGCTAGATACGCACCGCGTGCGAATTTGCGATCTCGGGCGGCTCACGTAAATACGATACTTAGATGCTTAAATGCTATTTTGTTTTGTACTTTTTTAGTGTAAATAAATTCAGTGATAGAACACGCAATATTGATTAATTATAAACCTATAATTGTGTAAGTAAGGACGATTGATTGAGTGAGGTAATGTGTTGTTGTTGTGTGATTTTGGTGTTTTGTAATTTTTTGACGAAAATGTCTGATTTTATTTCTTAATAATATTTATTCAATTATAGACAGTCCTAAGCCTGGCAAGTATGAAGGAAAGTTCATTGTATTTTTAACGGTTCTGTTTTATCGTAATTCATAAACGCGATGTAATATTATTTTAAAGCATGCTTTCAGTCACCGCGCTTGCTTTAAGTCCTACGCGTATAAAAACTCATGCTTTAATAAAGCATATTAAAAAGCTTGCTTAACATATATAGCATTAAGCATTAAGCAAGTGATTGCCATATAGCAACTTTGAACACCACTAATTCTCGCTACCTTCCTTACAAAACAGAACAATGTTGAGACAATATAACAATAAAACTAACAAAACCAAGATGAAAAATGGCAAGTGCATTGTGAGAAGGCGACTGCAGACAGAGTGTATTATTACGTGAATGTGAGTGTGTGCGTGTATATGTGTAGTGGTGTGTGTATGTATGTGGGAGTGTGTTAGAATGTGGGGATGTGGTGTGTGTGTGTGTTCTAATTAGAATTTCTTCGATTTCTACATAAGTCATATTTAGCCATTCAGCTATAATACTTATACATTTGTGCAAGAAGTGTATAGTTACTTTGTGAGCTGTAGTGTAGTGCAGGTTTAATATTTTCTATTATGTAGAGGTAGAGTTGGGTAAATAGCCGGATGCTTTGAGTTATTAGCGATTATAATCCATAAGTATCCATTAATAGCCACGCAATGGCTAATAACCCTGCTATTAATGTATTGTTAATAAAATAAAAGGTTTTTTTTGTTTAGTGTAAAATCTGTGGGTGTGAACATAAATTGGGTGCGTGTACGTAGTGTGATTAAATATATTGTAATTCTTTTTATTTATTTTCACTTTTTGTATGTGAAAAAGTGTTTTGGGAAATTCAGTTTTGTTAATTTAGAGACCCAAAACTATAAAACCACAATAAAATTACTATTGACAAATCGCTTTGTAATTTAACAAAGTGAGCTAAATCTGTAAGTGTACAGACTTTTATATATATTATTGGAGTAACTTGATGTGCTGGCGTCTGTACTTATGTACCTACAAATACAAATAAATTTTAACCGATACGTAAAAGTGTAAAGTACAAAAAGTAAGTTCTTATTAGGTCTTTTCTGTGAATACGACGACGTAGGTAAATTATAAACAATGGAAAATACCCGAGCGGTTAGTAGGTAACATGTGCGTCCCCGAACCCCCGTTTTCGAGCAATCTCTTTCTGGCGCTAATATTTATTCGTGCCTGAAAGAGATGCATGAACTGCGAAATTAATAAATAATAATTGTAATAAATATGTATAAAAATATGACATAATTATCTATACTTACTTTTAATAAATCTGTAAAAGTAAAAATTCTGCACATATCAAAATATCAAAAAAATAAATGACAGGGGGTGTTACTAGACCGACACCGAACCCAAAAATGTGATTAAATTTTTTTGTCTGTCTGTCTGTCTATATGTTCAGGCATCACGCAAAGAACTTGGTATAATTATTCTTTAATATCTTGGGGACCACACTGGGTATTTTTTATACCGGAAAAGTATATACAATAAAAAACAAACTTAATTTAGCGGTTCGACCCCTAGGCCCGATTACTGTACCAACCGAAAATAATAAGTTTGTCGTAGATTACGTCACCCGCAGTGGAGTTCACTAAGGGGCGCTGCACACGGCTGAGATACTATAATATTTTATCTTAAGATACAATATCGGTCGCCATAAAATTCAATGGACACTACGAAGATTTTTAATTATTTTAAAACTATGATATATAGATCACTCAAGATATTATTTAAATAAAAAAATGTCAATATCAATTTAAATTCTTGTTAATATTTATTGTTATTACAAAATAAGGTAAAAGTAAGTTATCTATAAAATCATCAATCAATTGATCTTCTTATGAAGTCTGTTTTGTAATTTTACCTATGCAAGCAATGAAAGGCTTTTTATTTTTAACCGACTTCAAAAAAAGGAGGAGGTTCTCAATTCAGTTGTATATATATACAGGGTGGCAGGGACATCGACGCACATCCGCTTACCATGGATTCAGTACATGATTCTGGACCCCCCTGCGTTGAAATTTTTCGTCGGCTTTTCCTTAAATTTTACGTTTTTTTCTGCAATTTTTTTTACTGTAAACTGTATAAAAACATTATTTTTACCTATTCCAATGAGATTTTTAATTAAGAAATAGTAAATTCACTTGTTTCACTTAAACCAACAATGAAAGTAAAACTCGAAAGGGCTACCTGATCAGCTGTTTTTCTAAAGTTCATATGCGAGGTCAACACTAGCATAGTAGGTAGACATCCTATTGTCGGCATTTCGGGGAAAACCCGCCACAAAGGACGCCGCCGCCGGCGGCGCGCGGTCTAGTCTGTACGATATATCCCAAAGAATCTAACAGACGCGTCACTTGAGGCATTTTAATCATCTACATAAATGAATGACTCGCATTTACTACTTTTATTTTAGATTCATTATGGAGGATAATAATTTCTTTTGAGCTTTGTCGTGTTACGTAAAGAAGATTAAAAAAAAACGTCAAAGTCACGTAATTGTTCGACAATTTTTTGTTATCAACATTAATTTTAGTTTTGAATGCAATTCAACAATGTAATTTATTGTTTCATAAAAAAAAACACATCCATTATCGCAATTAATTTCATGAGGAGGTAACTAGGTACAACTTAATGTGTTTGTACACTCTATCATGTTGTTGATCTGTTGAAAGTGCGGCAAATTGAAAGAGAATTAGTAAACCTACATTTCTTTTGCATTTCTCCGATTTTTGTCAGTTCCTAGATTTCGTTGATCGCAAGCGGGCGTGTTGTTTGTCGCGAATTTGTGATCATAACGTACCTAGTAGATTTTAAAATCAAAAGTAATTTTCTCTTTGCGTGTGTGTGTGTGTGTTTGAGAGCGTCAATTGGAAGATTCGGTCCGCAACCATGGCCAGCTCGCTCACAGGACTTGACCCCATTAGATTTTTTTATGTGGGGTTACGTCAAGTATAAGGTGTCTGTGACCGAGTGCAATACCGCAGCAGAAATGAGAGATCGCGTTGTGAAATGTGAATGTGTTTGCGACGCTGTGTGAGGAGTGTGTCCAGGATCACACTATTTTACCCCGTGTCCACGCAGAAACTCTGCGCCGTGCTCAGATCTGCGAGCGACCACTTCGAACCCTATCTCATTAGGAATGAGCGAGATAAAGGTAGGTAAGTTAATTAATTGAACATTAGGTACTGTATCGCTAAGTTCTTATCAAAAGTCTTTTTTGTTATCAATCCTCATCGGTAGGTACCTACCTATCGCTAATTTGTGAGAATAAGCTTAGGTATTGTTAGTTTTATTTCTTTTTAAGTAACTACCATCAGTTATCGAGACTAATTAAACAAGATTTCATGTGTTAAGTAACTATCAATGTTGTCATGCGGCGATATTTCGTAGTACGTTCGTTCACGTTCGTCCGGCAGCAGAGGCGCGCGGCGGCGGCGGCGCGCGGTGTAGCGGGGGGCCGCGCTGTCGACGTACTATGTATGTGTGTGTGTAGGTTAGGTAGCACACGCGCGCGCGCCTTCCGCAGAGCGTTTTGATCGCGTTGTTTGCAATAAATTGCGCACTCAAAAATGTCAATTTTTTTAACCAGCCATTTCCGAGAGGAATGACCTTCGTAATTTCATTTATGGCATCAGGTGCAACCTTTTCACGACGTTTGCGCGTCGATGTCCCTGCCACCCTGTATATATTTTTTTTTTTTTTTTTTTTAGGGTTTGTTACCTCAGTACTCCGTCATTTATGGACCGATTTTCAAAATTCTTGTTTTGTTTGATAGGGTATACTAACAGATTGGTCCCATTTGCATCAAAACTCATACCTGATGAGGGATCTTCGAGGAATTGAGGGAACTCCTCAAAAAATATAGGCACACATGCACCGATTTCAACATTTTTAGTAACAAATCAAGCATTTTCATTTAGAAAGTATCATTTGGTGAAGAAAAACTGATGAAGAAGACAGGCAACGGAACTCTTCAACGCATAACAGCAAATTATTCGCGATTGCTTTAGTCAGATGTCTATGCTGCGCTTTTGTATTTCCACGACATAACATTACGCCATTCTATTTTAAAAGGGGCCGGCAGAGACGTACAGATTAATGTTTAGAGATAGAACTTCTTTAGCAATTGTTATCCAATTTCAATGATTCTTTCAAATTTTGAAAGACTTTCTTTACATACAAAGAAACTAAAAATTACAAAATAAAAACTTTTTGACAAAAAAAACAACCGACTTCTTAAAAAAAAACTAACAGGTGAAAAATAACTCCAGTTTCGGAAGTCGGTGGGCAATAATGAACAAAACAAAACCACCAAAGCCACAGACTTCCGAAACTGGAGTTATTTTTCACCTGTTAGTTTTTTTTTAAGAAGTCGGTTGTTTTTTATTTATTTATACATATATTGTATCTTCAGATAAAATATTATAGTATGTATCTTAGCCGTGTGCAGTGCCCTTTGGTGAACTCCACTGCGGGTGACGTAACCTACGACACACTTATTATTTGCGGTTGGTACAGTAGTCGGGTCTAAGGATCGAACCGCAAAATTTAGTTTGTTTTTTTATTGTATATACTTTTCCGGGATAAAAAGTTACTTACTAAGTAAGTATACCAAGTTTCATCGTAATCAAACCGGTAGTTTTTGCGTGATACGTGAACATACAGACAGACCGACAAATTTTTTTTTAATCACATTTTTGGGTTCGGTGTCGGTCTAGTAACACCCCCTGCCATTTAGTTTTTTGATGTTTTCAATGTACAGAATTCTTACTTCTACAGATTTATTATAATTAAAGTATAAAGATATGCAAAATTTATTTACTACAAAGAAAGATGATGAAAATGAAGTCTTAAATGAGGTTTAAACCTGAAAACCATGAAGGGAAATTTTCAATCACTAAAATAACATTAACAGCAGGGTTATCATCCATAATGGCTATTAATGGCTATCAACTGAGTTTTAATCGATTATTAGCCAAATGATATTAACCGGATTATTATCATTGCCCATCACTATGTAGAGGTCTAGGAAATTCATGCACTTTACACTAAACAGTACGTACCCTATAACTAGTGAATAGTCCCGGGAAATCCCGGAACCGAAAGTACCGGGATTTCCCGGAAATTTGCGTCGTTTTAGGAACCGGAATTTCCAAAACCAAATCCCTGTTCTTTCGGTACTTTCGGGAAAAGATACTTCGCGTTTAGAATTTTTAGTAATACAAGAGCATGACGCGCGAGGGTGCGAAGGTGCGGGAGGGGCAGGTGGCGGCCATCTTGTATACGCGCGTCCCGCTCAGTTAGATTGTGATCGCGTCTTCGAAATGTTGTGCTAGCGGGATTTCGGTGTAAAGTGCTTTGCAAAAACTACTCAAACAAGACTACTTCTTTTGGAAAGTGAGTATTTATTTTTAATAAACAAAATTAATGAAACATGAGCGGTTTTATTTAATTATTTAGTTATTGTAGTCACCATTCTCATTCTCCATCCTCATTTTGAATACAAAATACGAGCAGCTTATTGTTCACCAACCGACATGGGATTCGAAAGTTGATTTTAATAGGTACACTTACAAAATTTGCTGTTCTAAAGTTTTACGAATTCCGTTTATTTTTATGTTACGTACGGCACAATAAAACTACAATGCACTGTATTAATTAAGCAAGAAGTAGTTTAGGTACGACTAGCTGTTTGTTTACCAACCTACTTACATGGGATTGGGAAGCTTATTTTATTCGTAGAATAATATTAGCTGTTCTAATGATATTTTTAATTAGCTTTTTTTAATAATACATACTTTACCTTAAAACTACAGTGCACTGTATTGATTAAACATAAAGTAATTTAGTCGGTACCAACGTTTTTCGTTTAACTTTGTATTTCATTAATTACTCTATATTTTGTTACAGACGATGGATTTTAAGGCAGTCCTTAATAAAGCCAACGATAAAACGTTAGTATGGCATTATTACCGCGTGTAAACGAATTTTGAAGTGTACTGGAGGTAGTCCGAGTGGTCTCCAAAAGCATTTAAAAATGTGCATCAGATTAGCATGAACACAGCAGATAGTCAAGTTCCTCAAAGTGTCGAATCTCCTTCAACATCGACAAATACTGAAATTATACCAAAGAAAAAAGCTTAACTGATTACTACGAATCCGACGCAAAACCTTCCAAGGAACTTATAGTTACCCGAATGTCAGCTATGGATGGATATCCTTTCTGAACATTTGTAGAGTCTGAACATTTGCAAATACTGTTTCGAAAATTCGGACATAAATTGCCGAAGGCTGCAAATTCAATTCAAAATATTGTATTAAAACAAGCAGACAACAACTGATCGGCGAAATCCAGAAACTATTATCAAGACATAAATTTTCATCTTTTAAGCCTGAATCTGCACTCACACAAGAAATAAAACGTTTTATTTGATTTGATTTAAATGTTTTTACTTTGTCCTGTCATTTCGTCTTATTTTTACTTTCTCCGTTTCAACACTTGCAACTCTCTTACAAAGACTTATTAAAGTATCAAAAGTATCGATAGTACCGGGAATCCCGGTTCTTAAGCCAGAAGGTCCCGAAAATCCCGGTTCTTTAAAACATCACCGGTTCTGCATTCCCTACCTATAACCCACCAACCTCCGTCTCAGAAGGCTTTTAGCAGGATATGTAGAGCTTCACCCGTTTACTTCAGGTTTCTCATGGGAAAGGAGGAAAATAAAAATAATCGTTAGGAATTGAAACATCTATTTTATTTCTTGAATAAACTTTTGTACTTGTTCTAATTTATTTATTGTAAAGAAATGAAAATGAGTCGTGTTGCATTTAGCTGTCAGCTGTTGTATTAGCTGCTTAACCATTTCCGAGCAAGGTTTATTCATTTTCTCTTTATCAATGGCGGCTTCCAAAAAATCATCAGATACTTTAATTCTACACATTTTTATGAAGCTCTCTAGCTGTTTGTGCGATTCAAAGGGAAATACTCCGGGTATAACGGGTACATCGACGCCTATTTTATCAAGACCATCTTGTAATTTTTGAAATCCATCAAGATCAAAGAATGCTTGTGTTAAAATAAAATTGGCCCCAATGTTGATTTTATCTTTGATTTGCAACAACTTTTCTTCGGTGCAGCCGGGAGAACCCGCAATACCAATACAGAAATATTCATCTGTCTTTTCCCTTATGAATTTTATCATTTCCGAAGTGCTTTTGAAATCCGAGGTCTCAGGATCGTATCCCTCTGAAAAAAAATAGCATTCATACTTAAAGATATGAGGATAATTACATGGTCATATTTCGTGGTAATGTGTCACAAGGGACACGCGGGCCTACACATAAGTATAATTTTTAAGTGCTGTCAAATGCTTGTTTCTGCAGTTTACCTACTTATTTGTTCATAACAGGTTATCCCCACCAGTGTAGGTAGGTACGCGGTAGATTTAATCACTTTCTAGTTATACCATACTAACATACAAGTCCTGCCCGCGTTACAGGTTTTAAAATAAAGTCAGTTAAGTTAGAAGACATGTTTAGGAAAACTCTTAACCTGACCTGCCTGAAAACATGACTGCAGCAGGGCTTATTGAATCCTCTTTTCCATTCTGTATAGCCTACCTACTTACTTTTGTGTAATACAATTTTACTCACCTCCCAAAACCAAAAGTAAATTACAAATATTATTTTCTTGAAGCAGAGTCAATAGTTTTTCCAAATAAGTAGTCTTCATCATGTCACACGATAAGTGCAGTAATACGTGCTTGTGTTTCCTCCTCAAAAGGGTAGCAGTTCTTATGGGATCGATAGTCAAGTTAGCACATTTGTGGGTTTTGGCGTGCCAGGTTACCGAGAAGAACACAGGATCCACCTTTAAGTTGTCAATATCTTCTTCAGCCACATTAGGAGTCACTTCAAAAGAGTAGCTGAAATTTCCTTTATTTTTTATCAATTCAGTGAGTTTGGTCGGTCCTTCCATTTTAAGGAAACTATCTATAGAAAATCTCCAAAAATTTTAAAGACTGAAACGTCTTGCTTGACTGTCAGCTGGAACCAATTTGTAGCAGTGCTTAGAATCTCTTTGTTGCGTATCGTTCGTCTACGTCATATAGGTCACGACTCACACGACCTATTTGTATATGGCTCGATAAATAAAAATAACACTACAGTACTCTTACACACTGCACAAGTGAATGAACGTAGAGACCTTATGCGATAGGTGCGGCGTCTGCGCCGCTTAAGTCCGATAAGACGGAAACAATACACATATTTTCGCCAAACGTGATAGATAACAGGTGCAGCAATTAGGTTTCTAGGTAGGTATTAATACAATAAATCTATATTGCACGTTAAGCTTGGTCTCAGCGTACAAAACATGATTATCATAAAATAGTCACGCATTTTTACCAAGTTCGAGAGTAATTTATTAAATCCATTGCGGTATGGAACAGCAAACAAAGCTTGCAGCTACGCTTGACGCTTAACGAGGCTGTTCCGTGGATGGGTGACTATTCATTATATATCAAGACTCCTCCGGACCTCGCAAAGCAAGTAAAGCCGCTGGTCCCGGCTGTCATTAGTAGATCTATGACATTCGTTAAAGATAGTCAGAAGCCCGAAAATCTGACAACTAGATTTACCAAGGGGTATCGTATTACCCAGTAACTGGGTTGTGGAGGTCCGACATGCATTCGCTCAGCTGCATCTGGTTAAAATGGAAGCCGAACCCGACATAGTTAGAAAAAGGCTATGCTGATGATGACTTATTTTTAGTTAGGAAACTAGTGATTGAGGTTAAATAAAACACAGTTTTATTAATTAGGTATTGTAATATGACGGCTCTATACATTGATTAACAATCAGCCATATATTTTATCACAACCCAAAAGGTACAATCAACAAAAAACTGTAGGTATAAAGGTAACGTCACTACAAAATCTTCAAATGAAGCTGTCAAGCCGTAACATGTCGTGTAATATTCATACAATAAACATATTGCGGTCACCTACGTCTTCTACATCCTTCATTATATAAAATTGTCTACTTATCTAATGACCTAAGATTAATTATTAATTGCGAATAACATGAAGTCTGCTCGATAATGTCAGAATATAATACAAGTGGCAATATTCTAATTGTGTAAAAGCCTCCAAACACCTATTCTACGATCCTCTACATTAGTAATGACTTATTGAAAACTAGTTCCATTGTAATAAGATAATTCTTACGTATGTAAGTTATTGTTACGGTTCGGTAAAGCTTCTTAATGCTCAGTGTGACACTGATCATAAATGGTAGTTTTGATGGCGATTCGATTATTTTTTATCTACTTAGTAGATAATAAATGGACAATGATAGTAACAATAATGCGTGGCTTTAAATGCACGTATATTTGGGACTTTTGAGACTACTTAATATGACCAGCCACAATTTGCGCACCTAAGTATCGTGACTTTAAAAAATTACAAGTAGGTGTATAGACTTGGGTAATTGAGTGATACATCTAATTCCGTGACAACATGTTTCGAGTTTAATACTGTGAGAAGATTATTTTACTCCTTAAGTATGTTCTACTGAGCAAGCCAGATAGCAACAATTTGCACGTATGTCACTAGACCAAAGACATTCAATACCTATAGACCGGACATCACGAACAAAATTTTCGTCCGAAAAAGTGTGTCCTGCTGGATACAAGTCTATGAGTTTTTTGTAGTACGCTCCGCTGCCGCTCCAATATTCATATACAGGGTGGCAGGGACATCGACGCACATCCGCTTACCATGGATTCAGTACATGATTCTGGACCCCCCTGCGTTGAAATTTTTCGTCGGCTTTTCCTTAAATTTTACGTTTTTTTTTGCATTTTTTTTTTACTGTAAACTGTATATAAACATTATTTTTACCTATTCCAATGAGATTTTGTAAATTCACTTGTTTCACTTAAACCAGCAATGAAAGTAAAACAGGAAAGGGCTACCTGATCAGCTGTTTTTCTAAAGTTCAAATGCGAGGTCAACACTAGCATAGTAGGTGCCTTCGCTTTTCGCTTTCTACCTAATGCCAACATTCTATTGTCGGCCACAAAGGACGCCACCGCACCGGGCGGCGCGCGGTCTAGTCTGTACGATATTTTTTTAACCAGCCATTTCCGAGATGAATGACCTTCGTAATTTCATTTATGGCATCAGGTGCAACCTTTTCACGACGTTTGCGCGTCGATGTCCCTGCCACCCTGTATTTTTCAAGATGGCGTTACTGACACATGGGATCAAAGTTTTTCTATGACATCTTGACATGCCCGCTCTATAGTATTTTAAATCTCTTTGCACTAGACCATGCAATTTTGGTCACCATGTCGCCATAATCATTAAATTATACTTGTACATAACTAGGTACATACCTACCTACTTTATAATTTCTTTTATCACGAAATTAGATGAGATCGCCCTGCCTACATTGTTATATTGAATTACCTATACTTATAATCATTTATGTTGGAATATTGTAGGTAGATATTTTTTTTATTGACTGTCCAAATCAGTGATACAGTAATTTGTTAATAATATTAAAATTTAATGTATCAACTACACTAATAAATAATCGTGCAGTGACGTTTACTAACAAACTGTGATATGTTCTAAGTTCAATCGTCACAAACACGCCTCGCTTAGGTAATGCAGACCGTTCAGCAAAGTGACCGAATAAATTAACTTGTCTCTGTTTAAAATTAACAAAAAAATCTTCGACTTTCGGATGGTATCATGTGACAATAAATTGTTCTGAATTGACACTGAATTCAGTCTTGTACTCGAAGTTAATTAGAGGTAGTTTATTTACAAGGAATATTGTTATCTTATACAAGATCGTCTTTCGGAAAAAGTAATAACCAAATCAAATTAAAATTATTCATAAATTACGCCAATTTCAAGTAAATATTTCTTACACACTTAACCGTGTTTTCTAGTTATTGACTCCTTTATATTACGCTATACTACTGTAAATGTATCTCTCAATCCATTGCTCTTTAATTATTTTTTATATTGAACCTTTTTTGTGGTGCCATAAGTAAATTTAACTACGTAGAATTAGCAAGAAGATCTTAGTCTGACAACCAGTTTAACCAAGGGTCTGACAACCAGTTTAACCAAGGGGTATCATGTTACCCAGTTACTGGGTTGTGGAGGTCAGACAGGCAGTCGCTCCATGTAAAACACTGGTATTCAGCTGCATCCGGTTAAACTGGAAGCCGACCCCAACATAGTTGGGAAAAGGCTAGGCAGATGATGAATTAGCAAGAAGATCATCGTTTAAAAGCAGGAAAGAAAATCTATATAATTTATTAGGCTTTAGAATTATCAGTTTGTCGACAATTCAATCAAAACTGGATTTTATTGATTTTAGTTTCTACGACATACACAACTATAGGTACCTACCTACCTACGTCCTACCATAATATTATCTAAGAAGACATGCAAGTCAGAAAGTTACTAGTAAATGACGGACATGGCCCCATGTCCGTAGGACAGGACAGAGGACACACAGGCTACATGGGTGGACTCACTTCTATGTAAATAAGTGTCGTAAGAAAACCAGGCTATAAGTGTCTTAATCTCCAACTATAGGCCCTTGCAAGCCTTGACATTAAATTAGGTACGTTAGCCGGCATTATATTATTTTCTGATTGGCTTCCGATCCTTTTACTAGGAGTAATGGACACAGCCAACGTATAACTTACGTTAAATTCGAATGCATTCAATACCTACACCTTAAGTTAAAAAAGTAAATTCATTTGAAAAATAGAGTGCCTATGCACCGTTGATACCTAAATGCATTTTTTCATTTTATTGTCCAAGCAATCGTAACGGTTTCAAGAAGAATATCATAAGTTCATAAGGATTTTCAAAATTGCTTAGAAAATTAAAACGCATCCATGTAACAACTTAACCTATGGATATTGTCGCGTTATTTATCACTAAATTAATTTATTATGCATTGGGAATTTCGCCAATTTATTGACTAACATAGTGCATATTTATACTAATAATATTATAAATGTAAACATGTTTACTGATGCCCTTTATCAATCGCGTTATTCTAAATAATAGTAGAGTAGTCAAGCTTTGAACACAGATAATAGTCGTATTGTGTCGTGATGTGGACCCAACCCATATGGTTTTGTCGATATTTCTAATTCAGGGGTATGCCCCGAGTCCGTGACTGATTATTATGGAAAATCCTTTGTCAACAAAATTAAGCTGACCTTGAATAAGTATATTCTTTAACCGGCAGGATGTATGGAGGATGTATGAAGCTCTTTTTATTTTTGCCATAATAATCCTTGGAGAAATATTTCTCTTACGCAAAGCAAAGCGACGCGCATCTCTAAATAAATAAAACGTTTTTTTTTTTCAAATCGTCGACACAATTCGAACATTAGGTTATTTTTAACAACTTTTATGGTAAATACGGTCAATATTACAATTAAATGGACTCCATTTGTTCCGTGAGCTCCAGGATAGGGCTCTCGCTGAGAGGTAGCATCCCAGCTGTAGGAGGTAGACTGTGTCCTTGCCAGTTGGACTGGAAACAAACATTGAAACTTCGGTCAGAACACCTTTGAAAGGATAAGACATGGACATGAAGATCCTACTAAGTAACACGTTTTATTCTAGCCAATGGAATCCTTGCTGATTTATGTCCCAAAAACTTCGTGATAGTTTTAATACTTACCTACGTAGCGGCTTGCAAGTAAAAAGAGGTGTGCTGTATAGGTGCATAAGTAAGTATGCACATAATTATATGGACGTAATGGCCACAACCTTGTTTCATCGCTTGTCTCTTTACAAATATTTTCTACGTAGGTAGGTACCTACTTTTTTCGGGTCTGCATCTACATAAAAATGGTGTAAAAAATGTGTCGGCTTTGACAAGTCCATATTTGTCAATTGAATAGATATTAGGACTCAGGAGGATCAGCTTTTATAGCGCAAAGTGGATAACGCTAGGATTTTTACCGTTCGCATCACAGATATAGATATACCTAGATAATGCAAGAGCAACTACTTCGCGTGCATATTTGCGTGCCTAGCTTACGTACAAAAATCGTAAGTGGCCACGTTCACGCTCCGTATCCTTCCATCGGTAAGTCATTTTGTGATTAATATTATGCGTAATTAATTTATTAAACCATTATTTTTAATCTAATAATACCTTCAGTGATTCCTGGTATTACCAAATTTGGGCACAACAAAACATTCGTATTACATTGCGTACAGTCAAAAAATGGCACGCTTGGTTTTCATACAGATCGTGATACTTGCGTTATCTAGGTCTATCTTTATCTGTGGTTCGCATACATTACCTACTTGCCTCTTCAGCCTAAATATATGTATAATATTACTACTTAGTACCTACAGCTTTATATTAGAAACAAACGATGAAGCTTGTAAGGGATATCAGGTGTTGAACCATGAGCTTTTTTGGTATGACACATAGAATAATTTACCATTCAAGCATACAAAAAAATGGATCTAATGCAAACGTGCACAGCAACTGTGTCAACTACAAAAAAGCTATTTACCAAAAACAATAAGGTGTAAAAATAAAACTACTATCATAAATTTACAATAACTTGTATTTAAATAAAACTTGCCTCTAAGTAAAGCTATCACATCTTACATAAATTATTGTATAATTAGCAAATAATAACAAAAAGTATACAGACTTTCACAAAGAAAAAGTACAGACTCAATAACGTTCAATTATAATATCTATAATAAATAGATACCTTAGGTCTAAGTAATGTACCATGGAGAAAATAACAAACAAAATATGTAGGAACATTCTCATATGTTGTCGTAGTCTTAGCACAAGTGGGCAAATGCAAAACATACAACTTTTATAAAGTAATACAATACTTGGCAAGTAAAAATGTATAAATGGAATAGCTAGGCTAGGTATAGTACATATAGTTACTATTTAGTGATGTAATTGCTTTATTTAATTTAACGAACAACAGGAATGAATACTTTGTAACAAGGTGTTGTATATTTTATTTAAAATTGATTTGGTATAATTATCAAATATTGTGTGCATCTATTATATCGATACAATGCAAATTATGCTAAGAATACATGACTATTTTATTGGTGTTTATATATTTTATTATAAAGGTAGGTACATAACGGCAGTTTGGATTATATTGCAGTGAACCACTGATCTACTGGTGTACAAACTATATAATTTTAAAGCACTATTATTTTATTGTCATGCACTCTAAATATATACGGAATATATTTGTGAAATTACAATTCTCTACGCATTTACATACTCACAGTACGAATATAAACCATAATGAGACCATTCTTTCATCTAGCGAAAACACTGACGTGGAAGCCGTAGGTCTTTATCAGAGAACGTTTTCCATGCCCCGTTTACGTAATCCACACTACAAAATCTACAAGTCTACTCTTTACGTGGAGTTCTACTAATTGATTTGTTGGAATACCTGGAAACAGGGCTGCGGCTGGAACAGAGCAGCATTCCACTGTCCCGGCCACAGCGGTGCATCCACGGCCGCATGTGTGCCCGCCTCCCCCTCCCCCTCGCGGGCCTCCCGCGCCTCCCGCCGCCCCGCCAGCTCCGATATCTGGCAAGCAGTCTGCAGGCTCGACGGTAGGTTCGACCAAGTCTCATTACCCAACCTTTCTTTATTCATTATGCTAATTTCCATCGAGCCTTGATATGCGAATTTTGCCTCATCGGTGCTTTCCTCAGGCTTTTGCTTGGGCGTTCGGTTCGGACCTTCTACTATAGCTTGAAAAGCGAGCAGATCGCGATTCTCCGTTTCAGTAAGTGGCAAGGGAGGCAAAATTTGTTGTTGCTGAGCTATTTTGTAGCTTTGCTGTCGCAGCATCTGTCGCCTGCTGAGGCCCACTTGCAGCGTGTGAATGCCCATGTCGTGTGGAGTGATGTTAGGTGGAGTCATTTGTTTTTGTAATAGCTGTCGCTTTTGTTGGAACAGTCTGTGTTGCATAAGCTGCTGCTGTAACGGGGGTTTGACTTGTGAAGCGGCGTGTTGCAACTCAGCCTGGTCTTGTAGTTGTGCCACCATTTTAGGACTGGCGGGCATCGGTGGCGATGTACTCGAATAGTTAAATGTTTCGGGAAGGCTGATACGCTTAGGTGTAGGGTTTTTTGTATCTAAGTAATGCGGACTGAAAGTCGCCGCAAACTGGTTGTGCTGTATTTGTCTCTGTGTCATTTCCTCTGCAGGAATTGTTGACTGGTACTGAGTTTTTAACTTCTGAGCCTCTTTCTGGACGAGATGTAGTTCCAAAACTCCTTTCGCCTTACAATTTTCATTGAGTCGTTGGCTGTTAAAAGCCAGACTGTTCTTTTGTGATTCATTGGACTGTGCAACCTGTTGTGCCACGAGGCCATCGCTCGCTCGACGACCTTCCCGAAAGTCAACCGGACTCCGCGTGATTGCCCGAGGACAATTCTTATTATTGACTGATTGGTAGTTCAATGGATTGTGTCGCGCAATGAATCCCACGCCCGGGGTTTTATTATTGTAAGAAGATATGTAAACGCATGGATGCATTGGACTCGTGTTTACGAGTGAATTGTTCTCATAAGCCAATTTTTCTTCATTGGATGTACAGCTAGGAAGACTACTAGCTAGCTCACTGGAACAGTCGGATAATTGGTAATCCAGGCTTTCGAATGTAGAAAAATTACTTTGTGACGAATCGCAACTCAGATTTTGGCTCAGACTTTTGTTATTAAAAAAAGTAACAACACCGCTACTAGAACTTGAACTTGCGTAAGAGCTTAGCCTGTTCTGAACTCCGCTGGTTGCGTTTGCGACGTCCTCCATATCTGTCTCGCATCCTTCATCTGTCGACGAAGAATACTGTTGTTGAAATTTTGTCGCTTCTGCTGTATTGCCACTTCCTTGAAGGTTTTGGGAATATGTTTGACCTGTTGTATACCGATTAAGAGAAAATTTGCTATCTGGTCTATACAATCCAGTCGGAAATAAATCACCTGTACCCGTGGCAGTCATAGAAAATCCTGCATCAGCTGTACTCGACATCGGTGGCAAGACAGAATTTTGTAAATATGCATATGCAGGAAGATGATGATTCATATAATCTTTAAAAGGTGGTGTACTAGTTTGGAGACGATTGAGATCTTGTTGTTGCGCTTGTGACACGAGTCTAGTGGATTCAAGAGGCTTTGGTTGTTCTAACACACTGCTCAGTTTGGATTCTCCAAGCTGTGACGGGATAGGGCTCGTGCTTAGGTTCACTGTGCCCTTTAAAGGCAACGGTGACTGTTGTAAAGTATTCATAAGTTTAGCTGCTTCAGAACACATAGTGAACGTTGTCGAATTAGGCAACTTCATAGTTTCTGCATTGAAATTAGTCGCTGAAGCAGAATTTTGTAGAAAATTTGCTATGGCGTTATGATCAGTCGCTGAGGAACTTCTCCCACCATCAATAGCACACTTCGAATCAAAACTAGATGAAGTAAGCAGCCTGGTACCGTCGATCGTACTTTTGCTTGTTTCAGGTCCCACGGTCGTCGACTGTTGCAGTAGCCGTCGGCAGTCTTCACTGGATTGTTTTAGTATGTTTTGTTGTTGTTCATAAGTTGAAGTAAGGAGCCTATGTGTAGGTACATTCGTCTCATTGACTTTAGCACCTAGCCTTTGGTTTGATTGAGTAACATCAATATTTCTCATGGAGAGTAGCCTAGTGGATTCTGATTCATGACTTCTGGAGATAGTATCAAGGTTGCCGACTAAAAAGCTCCGATGCGTATCCGAGGGGTCGGAGTTTCGCTGGAGCAGTCGCTGTTCGGTCATGTTGACGGCCGCGAGGGACAGTAGTCGCTGCGTTTCGGCAGACGATGAGTCCGCCGGTGCAGTAGATATTGTCGGTGTGGCTCTGTTGTACTCTCGTGATTGAGAATCAGTAGCATGAAGCAGTCTGAAATAAAGATATATAGCATTGTATATTTGATTATTATTTGAAAATTAAAGCCTACTGCCGCCTTCAGCATGTGTGGCGTTTACGATCTTTTCGTAGCATGATATAGCTTACCTAGTGTGATGTTCTCGTCTCGCATCATGAGCTTCTTTGGCTAATGCCTGGTCGGCCACGGAAGACGGACGGCGTGAGGGTCTTGTGCGGGCTTCCATGTTCGACACACTGGCCCCGCTTGCTGCCCGCGCCCGTAATCTCTCTAGTAAAAGGAGGTATATCGCCGCATGGTGATCGTAGCTGTTGGATCTGAGGCTCTGCAAAAATAGTTTAAAATATTACACATCACATCACACCTGCATTAAGAAGAGCGTACCCTGTACTCCACATTTTGCCAGTTATGTCCAAGTCGCATCTATCAGGAGGTAAACCTATACTATCCTAGCCATGAAAACAAATTTCAGGTGGAAAAGTCCAATAACACTTTGCCCGACCCTAGAATCAAACGAAAAACCTTATGCTCGGCCGAAGTTCTTACGACCACTAGACAACAAAAATTCAAACTGCGTTCGAAACAACTTCATTGAGATTTCTTCTTCAAGCGCATCAGGTACCATTCTAGGCCCCTGTTCTCATATTATAGTCTAATAGTAATTTCTACTAAGATTCGAAAGTATCTAGTGCACCTACCTCTTTGGTCTTAATGGGGTCTATGCCTAAACTCTGCATGAGCCTCAGCACTTGCTCGTTTGGCTCAGTATGCGCAGGTGCGTGTGCCGGACTTCGCGCTGGGTCAGCAGATACAGTAGGCACAGCATAGGGTTCTGCTGCCATCCACCTGTGCTTCTTGATCTGCTCTATAGTGTACCTCTTCATCGGCTCCAGAACAAGCATCTTGCGAATCAGGGACTCACAATCTGGAAAGAATATTTCATAATGTGACTGAGGATTGGCATATAGAAAGTTTTCGAAAACCTTGTTGGATTTCAAATTCATCCTAAGATTCGAAAAGACCATCTGGATATTTGCCAGTGGGTCTGTGAGGTAAGTTACGGGTCTCGAGTACGAACCCAAGGGATCTCTGACTTCGGATTCATGTTCGTGTTGTATAATTATGACTTGCTTCAAAAACGGTGAAGGAAAACTTCATGAGAAAACGAGCATGCCTGAGAGATATTTCTCGACGACATGTGAAGACAAGTCAGACCCCATGGGGAGCATATTAACTCGTACCAGGTTAGTCACGAACCAAGCGAAAAGAAGTGGCCTTTAATGTAGGTCGGTATTAATGTAGTCGTAACTGTTCTGCTTTTTTATAATTAAACCATGAACTATTGAAGCATTGACGTTACAAGATAATTCATATTCATAACCTTTGACGCTATCCATGTCTGGTCATTGTTTTATTTTACGTTGGAACATCCATTAGTGCAATGTGTTTCTCATAAAACAATTGACGTGCGATACATACAGTATAAGATAGATTGTGTAGATATAACTAGGCACATATATAACACAGTGACGTGGTACATAATCGGTTCAGTCCGCGTTAAGAGGTAACAAAACGCTTAGAATGTTTGGCTCTTTGTCAATTACGTACTGCAGAGTTCAAGTTTTTTATCAGCTGCGGTCATTAACCTGAATAACACCAATCAGAAACACGGAGAGACGTAATGCGACTCGTGTTTATAACAAAATACTTAAGATTACCATGTCTTGTAAGGATTTACATAAGTAAACAGGTTTAAATGTTTGCATTATATGGGTACATATAAACATTATTTTTAATTAAGAATCTTCATATACTTACGGGTTATTATGATGTTTATTCCACGTATATGTTACCTACGCTTTAAATATTACAATGCATGTGATTAAAATTACTACAGCTTCTTTAATTTGAACGTAATTACCTATACCATTTTACCTTTTCAATGGTCCTTTTCATAAATTATTCCCTTTACAATTTGTAAGTAATCCGATTAACTACACGTGACTCCTAAAATATTTGCTTTCAATAGATCTACGTTATCAGACCGAATTACGCCTACTTAAAGACCTCATTAAGTACCATACAATAGCATCTAATCAAAGTCCTTCAGTTAATCCCCTCTACTGACGTCATAGTAGGTAAGCACGGCAAACTGTTCGCAAAACACCTAAAGGTCACAGGCCGGGTGACATGGGAACGTGACGTCAGACCTCTGTAGCCGAGCAAATACGGTCGTTGCGCCAAATGACGGTCACATCCGTTGCAAAATGTACGAAGAGTATGAGCCTCTAACACCTATGTACCCTGCTCTTTAGGCACCGACGATAACAACATGATGCTTTACATCCTTCTAGTAACACGCTGCCATAAATATGTGACAGTCAGCTATTTTGTCTTATTTATTTTTGACGTGAGGCCTAAAATATACTTACTGAATAGGTTGTACAAAAATAAACCTCCAAAATAAAGCCCCTTACAGGTTTCGGGAATATACTCATGACCTTGCTATGAATTTCTATTATAAGGCTCTTGTTATGGTGATTTAGCTTTATATAGGTAGGTACCTACTTAAATCTATGTAGTCACAAAGCTAATTCACTTACAAAGGCTAGGTTTGCGTCACATGGAGTAATGACATCAACTGTAGGATCACAGTACATAAGCCGGATCACTGTGAGCCGATGACTTAGCACTCACGGTACAATAATAATTATATGATGGCTTAGAAGAGCTTTACCTATACGCTTTTTGCGAGTGCTACGTCATACCTTGTTGGGTAGAGAATACAATGGGCAATCGTTAAAAAGTTTAGTCCCAAAGTACAAACTCCTAACTAACTTTTTGTTGGGTTTTATACATTATCATTCTGACAATTGTGGACTGTGGGCGGCCTTTGCGGTTTTTACAAAGTATCATGTTTTTAGCATGTGATATAGGTAGGACCTACCTAGCCATCGGTTAGCTGCCGAGGGGTTGTTTGTACTTTACCGGAAATGTCCTCAAAATCAAAGAATTGGACATTATTTTAATTTTGCCTTAGTCATTCCTAAGTCATCAGTTTAGGGATCACCGTTCAATCCCCATATGTATTACTATGTTCAATGTAGGTACTTGATATTAATAAAAATAAAATATACCTACCTATATATATTCGTGGTCATTATTACCACCCTTCTTTATTACTTAAATGAATAGAAAATAATATTAACCTACCTATAACCATAATTATGTAAGTTTTCACAGTTTCCACCACACTATATGAACATAGATTTTAGAGGAGATACCTATTTAGAAATTGTCGTCCTTTCGAAAACATTCAGGTCATGCGTCATTCCATCGAAAATACAAATAATTGCTTTCATGTGCTGAAAGAGAATGACGCCCGTTGAGAAATAAATAAATCCAATACCGAAAATAATCTTCAGTAAATATTTCATTCGCAGTAGGTAAGTACCTACTCCCTCTTTACTTGGCATTAACAAAACATAGATTGGATTCGAGTGACGAATACGATTATAAATATTCGTTAAACCCAAAGACATTCAATAAACTATAGACCGGACATCACGAACAAAATTTTCATCCGTAACTTCTGTCCGAACGGACAGATGACACATAGTCTTACGTAGGACATCTGCCTGTCAAGACGCATTTGTGTCAACTTTGTGGAAAGTTGAAAAATATTATTTTCCACGAAAACATGCATGGTTGCGCCTTACGTTATTGCAAATCCCGTTACGACAAAAATAATGGACGTCGCTACGCTTTATTTTCGTAGGTATTCTTTGTATTTATTTAGTAATTAGAATTAAATCATTTTCATAGATTGTTCTAGAACATTTTGGCAATTCTATATTTAACGCCCTCTTGTGTTGAGTAGCTAAAGTACTGTTTTGTAGAGATGGGATAAAGTTCATCGATTCTGTTATCGATAAATGTCAAAATAATAATAAATAGATAACTCAACAAAATATTACAATATTAAATTAAAGTTATTAAAATATTATACTGTATGAACATTTCAAATAGGTTTCTGTTATTTAAGGTTTCCTAAAGAAAATTGTTGTGACCACGAGACTTGGATACGGTTTTTTGTGTGAATTAATATGCATAATTTAACATTTCTCATCATCTTTTACATATCGTATTAAATATTTTAACAGTATTGCTAAGCCAGACTAGGATTCATTTCACCTCAAAAAATTAAAAGATAAAAGATATTTATTTCCAGATAGATTGTACAGTTCCACTTACAGACTAATAATATAATCTATTAAATTTATATAACTCAAATTTGTATAAAGTATAATGAACTCTGGTACCCAAGGTAAGATTTAACTTGTGTTATGGATACCAGTGCTCTCTCATGGTTTGCACAGAGTTACATTAAATATTAGATGGAAGACGTGGTTTTGATGTAATTAGTAGAAGGCAGTAAGTATCTTTATACATAACAGTCAACACACAAATTTTAATAACTAACAACAAAGATTCATAGGCACCACTTACTTTAGCGGCAAAAAAATTGCAGTCCGGAGCTTCATTAGAATTTTTTTCTATGTTCTTATTTCTATGCATTAATTTTAGTAAAGATACGAGTTTTGCGTATGTTTCAATATGCACGTTATGTTTTATTTTTAAAGTAGCTTTAAAAAATTGGGTAAATACTCCACATTGCAGATGATCGCCTCTTCTGTGATAAATCTAAAAAATAAGATAGCAACACAGTCTCCTAAAAACTGCTTGCACCCTTTGTAAGTCTCCATTAATTGAAGACATGGTATGCTTTCAGATATTTCTCAGGTAGGAAACTTAATTCTGCATTAATAACTTGTTGTTTCAACTCTTCCGGTGTTATAATACTGTTCTCGTCGCTAGTTTCACTTATATTTACGATTATTTTAATATTTTTTAACTTATTCAACTCTTTTCGCCAGCCAAGAAATTTTATTCCCGCTCTTTTATTTAAATTAAGACGTGTTTGGAAATAGCACCCATGACATTTTATTAAGTACTCAAAATATATTACGTAACATTATTGAAACTAGAAATAAATATTTACAGGTTAAATATCAGTTTTATTTGCATTAGATACTTATTTTCGCTTAAATACAACAATAAGTTAATAATTCTATAAATTACATTACAAGACATAATTATCTTTTTGCAAAATTTCTTTAGTTAGTACGAAATTCCGAATGTGTTTGTCTTTGAGGTCGAATTCAAAATCAGAACTTCGAAAGGGCTGGTCTTTGTCTCTCTCTCTCTCTTTCTAATGGCGGGAAAGAGATAGAGTGTGAATGTTTCAAATAGTATGATTAACCCGAGGCTGATTAAGATATTTGCGGCTCTAAAACAAAAATTAAAAAGTTACTTGGTCTCACTGATTTCAGGCAGCAAAACCTACATGTTAGAGCTACTGAAGTGAAAAAAATATTATAACTTTTATCAATATTGTCGATACCTTAATCTAGATGGTAACATCCCTATCACAAGTTTCTACTTTCTACTTTACGGCACGTGGTACTGCCAGACTTACGATTTATCCGTTTATCTACGTATTTTCGACCTTGCTTCGGATATATCATAAACGTATACGTATAAGATTCATAATCTATATTTTGTTGGTTTATTTTTTAATAGAACATACGTAAGGAATACTGCGCTATTAAGTAGGAAGTTTTAATAATTTTCTACAATATACGGCGCCAGCGCTGAACCAAACACAAGGTCGTAATAGTGAGCAGACCATATTAATTATTATAAGCATAATAATGAAACTGGATTTATTTTCTAAGTCAATAGTTTTGTAATTAGTACCTAAGGTAAGACGATAATCACTTTCTCATTACGGTCCTCTTTTAATTTCAGTTACAAATGTGTTTCTTTTTTTTATGCCTGGCTTAATTTGTTTAGTTTTAATACCTATTTATTTAACTGATTTGAAATATTTTTTATTTTTCCGGCATTTTCCTTTGATCTGACAACACTAAAATTTAATTCGGCTATAGCTCGCTTGGTGGCCACCAACCAGAATTATTATTGTAGTCAATTTCATTCTTGAGTTTGCCGTTGCCGTTCTAATATCGCTATTTAATGCTAGATGGCGTTACTGAGAGATGGGATCACAGTTTTTGTATGACATTTCTTCGCATGCCCCCTCTATAGTTTTTAAATCTCTTTGGTTAAACCGCACTTGCGAGCTGAAAATAGCTAACGCGCGTCCAAAATCGCGCTAACAAAACACACCACGCTGAGAGTAATTTTGAAGATACTATTTTATTTACCTTCCTTCTGCTTTCTAAAATAAAGCCGATGAGTGGTCGACTTTTTTGCTAGGCGAATCTATTAATAATCGCTCGGACGCAAATATCGCGTGTTTGGCTTGACCATTGACGCAATCGGGTGAAAAATGTGCGGGTATTATTTAATGAAACGATGAAAAGTCGGGTGGGTGGCGGCACCAGCGGGCATGCTGGGTGCTCCATGAACTTGTGCGACTTTACGAGCCCGCCACCCGCGTCACTGGCTCAGCGCTCGTCCGCGTCGTCGCGTCGTCGCTGGCATTGGCCCGCGCCGCTAATGCCGCCAATTATATTACAAGCCATAAAGCACATGTAAACATAACCATAAGTCAGTTGACGTACATCCAACAATGTTGCTCACTACAATAACATTACAAAATCACGCTGAGCCACTCAGACATCTTTCCGCCAAAATATTACATGTATTGTAAAGTTTTGTCTTGTATTTTTTAAATATTTGTGCTGGACTTTATGCGCTAAAGGTTTTCTACATTTTCTTTTACGGTAGTTACGTCACACTGCGGTTTGCCAGTCATTTTATAAAGGAAAACGGCTTACAGTATTAGGCAAGCTTGTTCCAGCTGTTTGTAAATTGAAAGAGACTCCTCGGTTTACATCAGAACGGAATTACCGAGATTTATTTAACAAAGACATCTTATTTAACAAATAAATAACATCCATTATAATAAAAAAAGCACTTACACTTATTTCGTATAACTAAGTAATAAACTTTTAGTATGTTTATTTCACTTTATCATCCCACAGTCAAAGATTACTAAATTCAAATAGATCCAAGATAAAACTCGTCGCTCGTGTGCAAGTCGTATTGCAACAGTTGCAGCTCAATTATTGTTAATGTAAAGTCCGGAACGAAGTGGTTTTCACGTTTTCAAATCAACTACGTAGCCTGATGCATTTATTACAAGATGTTTTCCTAAATTTTATGAAGTGCATAAAACATTTTTGTTTAAGAATATTTAATTTTAGAGGCGAGTGTGTTATCTATTCACATTTGCATGAAACGCTAATATTACGACGCGCGACGGTCAGGCCGCTGACGTCAGAGACGAGCTGAACAAGCGATCGCCTCTGAAAGAAAATACATTTTTCATAATGTCCTCCGTTATGACAACGAACGCTGCGAGCGACAGAGTAGCGGGTAATAGCTGCCTTATTCGCCAGTTCGGTACTGCCACGCGCCTCGCGGTTGGGGTTAAAACATTTTATTTTTTCAATCCTCGCGTGCTAAACAATTATTACCTAAATCACTCACCCCTAAAGTGGTTAACCTATAACCCCAGGGGTCTACAAAGACACGCAAGGGGTCTACTTATGACAAAGAAAAAAAATACGTATGATGCACCTCTAGCATATATGTATAAGTAAATGGGATGTACGAGACATAACATAGTAAGTATAGTAGCATAAAAGCGCGGGTGTGGATCTAATATTTTGTGCCTGTGTTTTAAACTATGTACTTACTTTGAAATAATATACAAAACAAATGCGGAGTGAATCGGTTTTAATTGAAACTAACGCATCATTAAAATCGAAACAGCCTTTTATTTACGTACGTATAGTAATTAGGTGTAATATCCGTTGATAGATGTTTCGTAATCTCTATCCGCAATCTTAATGTGCACAATACAATGCACACTAGGTTAATTTGAAACGTTACAAACATGCTAGCACGAGCGTCCATAGCAATTAATTTCGCAACGGAAAGGAAATCGTCAACGTACATGAGCATGTAGGGAAAAAGAGAATTATACGCACCTCAAATATACTTGGTTTGTGGCGTTAATACCAAGCCTTAAGTATTATAAAAAGTGAGACATTACTCCTTACTGCCAGTCGCGTGAGAAACGCTAACCGAACGCGCTTGTCATATCCGGAATGTGGTATTAAATATCTTTTATTACTTTATCGTAATACAAACCGCTTATAATAACGTATTTAGGTGAGTTGACTTACGAACACTTTACACGGTATAATAACATACTTATAAGCTCTAAGTACCTCGGGAAGGCGAAAAAAGATGAACAAATTAAGTGTCTTGCTCGCGATGTGTGGGGTGAGGATACAGCAGATATTTTGCCGACAGTCGTGACGGCAAATCGCATAATAGCCAAGATTCTCGACCAACACCTTAGGAGGCTCTCCTTGGGCAGCTGCATCAAGGGCTTGATTCAGAAAGGTGTACTCTTGAACGCGGCGCGCATTTTCTTCCTCAGGAGCCCTGACCGCCGATAGCTTGGACCCTGTTCCCGTAATGGTGGGCTGCTATTTTTATATGTATAAATATACACTCTTATATTTATACAGTTCCAACTTTTATTAGCAAATCATCGAACACCGTTAAGTTTTTTTTTTTTTAATAAAGCTTACTATTAATGTGTGTTGCATTACTAGTAGTCTTGTTAACGCCTCCAACTAAGCGAAATATGTTTGTGTCTAGAGTGATATGTCTGTTCACATTCACATCAATAGTGCAGTAAATGATGTAAGTGTGTAGGTATATGAACAAAAAATATAAGTATACGATTTGCCCTCTAAGATCTTACTTGGTGCCACTTGAAGACAGGTAGGTAAAAAATCGATTTCAAAATCGTGGATTTACAAAGTAAAAAATAACACTGGCGTTTCTTTTTTGCTTTGGAAATCCAAAATTTATAACATAGACAAAAAAACAAAATTGTTGAGAATCCTATAAATAATAAATTAAAAATTTAAAAAACCCCCACCGCTAAAAACGTAAAACATTTAAAAAGGTAAAAATAACACTGTAGCCATGAAATTTTACTTCACGTCGGGGTACCTAGTAAGGAATGTTCCTAGTACTTGTAGGTATGAAGGTACTTATTTTAACGGTACCCCGACGTTACGTAAAATTTCATGGCTACAGTGTTATTTTTACCTTTTTAAATGTTTTACGTTTTTAGCGGTGGGGGTTTTTTAAATTTTTAATTTAATTTTTATTTTAAAATTTTTAAACGCATTAATTTTGTTTTGTAGAGTATACAGTTATGAGAATTTTTCAGAGCATTATTTGTAGAGTCAAATGCTGGTTAAAACGAATCCAAACACGACATATCTGCTATTATTTTGTCAAGAGTCTTCCTACTGGTGTGCTGGATAGCCTAGCTGCAGCATCAGCTCATCCTGTTGCCATCAGTGCATTGTGTTTAGAATCAAATGCTGGTTGAAATGAATCCAAACACGACATATCTGCTATTATTTTGTCAAGAGTCTACCTACTGGTGTGCTGGATAGCCTGGCTGCAGCATCAGCTCATCTTGATGCCATCAGGGCATTGTGTGCAGTATCAAATGCTGGTTAAAATGAATCCAAACACGACATATCTGCTATTATTTTGTCAAGAGTCTACCTACTGGTGTGCTGGATAGCCTGGCTGCAGCATCAGCTCTTCCTGTTGCCATCAGTGCATTGTGTGCAGAATTAAATGCTGGTTAAAATGAATCCAAACACGACATATCTGCTGTTATTTTCCCAAGAGTGTATTAGTCTGCTAGATATCCTGGCTGCATCAGACCAAATACACCATAATGTTGCTTATTAATATTACACACATGGGTGTTTTAAATTTTAAGACACACTTATGTTTTTAAGTAAAGTTAATACCCGTAGACGTATAAAATAGCAACGGTAGCTAACACAAAAGAGCTGATCACCTTGAAAAGGCTGAACCGATTTTGATGAATTATGTCTAAGAACCATCGCAAGAAACTCTGCTTTCAAATAAAAAAAACCGCATTCAAATCGGTTCACCCGTTTGGGCGCTACGGTGCCACAGACAGACAGACAGACAGACAGACAGACAGACAGACAGACAGACAGACAGACAGACAGACAGACACACACACATAGCGGTGAAACTTATAACACCCCTCTTTTTGCGTCGGGGGTTAAAAATAGGTTAACTAATATCGTTATTGTTTATAATTGGCTGATAAACGATGATCGTAGCAAGTTTAGAATAAATTGATAGGTACAACTTACGTTGTCGAACTATGGACTCACGTGCTACACACATCTGCCCCACCGACCCGGTGTTTTGGGAATTACATAGATGCCTAGAACTGAATATTTTATGAACATGTTTTTCGACGAAAAATTGTGGATTAATATTATACTTTCTATTTTTAATTTCAAAGCCGGTACAATTAACACGGTTAAACTTTTTTAAGCACCCTAGCTAAATGTAAAAGAAAAAACAGATGAATGAAAGTTCCACGGGCTTCTCATTCTTCGCTTTCTCCGTAATTTATTTCACGTCTTGGTATCTGTTTAGTCAAAAAACATTTGGTCCAAATGGAAACGTAAGTACAACTTTTATTACACTTCTGATAGAAATTCACAGTCGTCCAATCTAACAAGTTTCGAATTGAGTTAGCGAAACTTGTTTGGATTACTAGTTTCCTATTTAATTCAGGAAGGGTTTTCTCAAATTATCGAAACTCGTAAATTTCCGAAGACACGACCAAATTTTCCTCGACACGAACTTACTATTACGTATCTGAATAATTCATAAAATAGCCTTACGTTACTCAAATAATAATACGTTTATATTTTTGGGATCAAAGTTTTAAACTGTAGGCATAGGATGTTGAAAATTGAAAAGCATATTTTAATGTGTAAAGGCGACACGTAAAATCAACGATTAAATCTAGAGATTAACATCCCTCAGGCGACCTCAATACTTGTGCCATGCAAAAGGAAATATTCCGTTCGTTAGTGCCATAGCGTGAAGCACTGGAAACAAATGGGCAGGTTTTTTTTATATTTGTTCAAATGGGCACGTTTGTCCCCGCCGGCGAAGTTACAAGCACTGCTCATGATGAGGACGGGACGCAGACAAGGTGCTCCGTGGGCGAGGGGCATAAAACGCCCGTAATAAGGGCCACAGCCGACTGACTACAACGGTCTAGAGGACATTTTCAACCGCACTTGTCCCCTGAAAGCTCTCGACGAACTAGACTGATTAAAAATTTACGCCCACTAGGATTCTACGTATAATAGACCACTTAAGAACTTCATTTTTAAATACACAAAAGATCCGAAAATATTGTTAGTTAAAGCTGAATGATTTCCACCTACATATCCCGACATAACACCCAAATATAGTGAATGTTGATGCGAAATGCGAATGCAAAAGATTGGCACTCATTTCCGCGTCACCTACAGTTTTTGCTTCGATTAAAAAAACGCATATACATATACATATGTGACCAGTATACTCTAATGACATATTTTCCCGCATGCGAGCAGAAGCACGCGTGTATTCATTATAAATTGACAGGTGTAATAAGAGATAATTTTTGGGCAAGAGTGTTCAAAGGCAATAAACAATGGTAGGCATTTCCGCCGAATGGCCCTTCGCTGTTTCCTTATGTTTCTATCAAGGAACAAATTGGTAACCTTGTCACGTAACATTCTCTACCAGCCATTACCTGAAAAGGACCGAATCTCTGGAGGTCGGTCTGTGTAATATTCTCTGAATAAAATAACAGTGCCTATAAGTTCCCGCCGTTAAGTGAAACGTGGCAAACAATTTTTTACTGTGTAGGTATATATAATTTGAGTTATAATTTTCCGAATGAATAAGTAAACTAGTATACTTCCGTCAGTTAGTGTAAAAATATATGGTTTTATCATTTTATTGTGTTAAGTCATTATAAGTCAAAAGTCTATATTAGGTACTCATCAACTTGATAAATTAATAAGGCTTTTGGTCGTATTTGACTTTGATCTTGCTTGATCGTCATACACAGACGTATATGTAAATGGATAACAAACAACCTGATCATTATTTATAAAGGTGGATTAAGCATATTTTTTTCCGCTCTCTACTAAAATTAAAATTTAACCCTCACAATTATTAACAAAAAGAGACATTAGACATGAGTTAACCTTGAAGCTAAAATAAGGTTAACCGAAAATTCATAATGGTTCCGAAAATCCTGCTCGTAAGAGCGATATTTTAAAAACTCAAATATATTCTCTAAAACTTCTCATTTATTCCCTGTTTATACAAAGTCATTAACATTTCTTGCGTCAAACCTTCAACGAGAAATGTATCGACGTACTGGAGTAACGTCAGCACCCACTATTTCTGGATCACGCTCGTCATCGGCATCAAGGTGCTCATTGAATTAATTAAAAAGGACATGCATATTGTGAAAGACGTTGCCCTTTTAAGTACGTTATTGGGGGTGACTTTGACTTGTCATCTAGACAACATCTGAGGTTATAAAATAACATTTATTTGATAGCTGTAAGCTCTTCGCTGTCCTGCGCACGTCAACCGTGAAAACAATTACAAAGTAAATTTATATAAGATTACATTAATTTTCTTGTAATCCTAGAAATAATCTCATGTACCTTATTACGTCAAAGTTGTTTATCTTCTTTTGTTTACTTTGTCTTTAGCAACTGCCTGAATACGTAACTAATGACCTAGTCCAATATTGATAAGATAAATAGTTTCATGACAATTTCAGCATGTGTCTCACGTGAAAATTCTTAAATTTTCTCTGGCAATCATAGCAATGACTTTTGATATTATTTATTATTATTTTAAATGCGTAGTTCTTGGCACTTACAGGATAAGAATCTTCGAGTGAAGACGTATTACTTGCGTCATTCATAGTTAGGTCTTTAACTACATACATAGATATTCAGCTCTTTAGTTCTAATGTATCCACAGAAAAAACCGATAATCTTGCTGAAGGCCAAGAAATGAATCACAATAACAGTGTCACACTCACGAACAGTGATTTGACTTCAAAAGGAGTCGTTTTAACTTTCTTATCATTGTAATTCATACGCCTGAATTACTCAACATAATAGAAATCCACCGCTCCTTGGTAATCGAATCTGAATTAATAGCTTTTGGCGTTGGCCCGTTTCAGGAAATTTAAATCATAATTTCATTTGTAACTAGAAGTCTTACAAGTTAATCGTGGCACTTTGAAAGTTTTTGAATTTAATAAGGACCAGCCAGGTTTTTATGTCAATCGTACTTTAGAATTGAGTTGTCTGGAATATTGTTTGTTAAAGCAATTCAAGTTATTTCCACAAGAATACGTGTTGGTCAGTCATAATTTATTGGTCCGTGTTCGCGGTCGGTCCACGGGATGCATGATTGAACATGCCGATGACGCAAGTCGACGCTTATCGATTTCATTATTTTTTTTATCTTTCTCGTTCACAATCGTTCCTAGACTAGTGTAATGCTAATTGCAGGTAATCCTTTCTGATTTAGAAGCAGTTGACGTAAACGCCTTAAACTATTGGTATTTAGGTATTTGGCAACTTGTTGGTTTATTTCCATTGTTCGAAAAACTATCGTTTTAGCATTTTGCACTTTTTCTTCATAAATAAACTTTATACCAAATCTCTCATCCGTGCGCGTAATATTCTTAAAAAGGTATCCGAAATTTTCGCTAAGCGTATAGAAATAGCTAAGTACTCAAATTAAACTGTGTTACTATTTTTGGTTTCAGATTTTTTAGGACAATCTGTTATTTAGGGCAAAGTTGGAAGTTGTTACTGTTATGTCAAGGACTTCTTCACCGACTTTCGATGTTTATTTTGGGGGCGTTTTTTCCTTAACCTTGTTAAATTTGGAATTGTTAAGATATATTTTGGGAAGGTAACGTTTTCGTTATTTTTGGTATAATTGTTTTTTTTAACTTGATTATGGCACGTTTCTGAGTCTTGTGAACGTATTTAATTAAGTTGCTCTACTTTTTAATCCTATGTTTAGGTGTAATATTTTTTTATTTATTTTACTATAACCGATAATACTTAATTTTACCAGCACTTTTATTTTAATTCATTTCCTTTGATTGCATTCAAAGTCCAACTAATTTTCATTCAAGATAATTTACTCAATGCCTAAATGCAACTAATGATATCACAATTAAAAGTAACATTGTCATGGTTAGCAAGCAGTAACAAACAAGTGATTAACAATCAGTAATCATTAAAGAGAATCTCCTGTTACGTATAAGTGCTATTTCAGTATTAAATAATGAATCCAAAGAAAACAATACAGAACTCTTTGTAAATCATGGTTCAAAAATAAATTGAATAGGGAACACTGAACAGTGTAGCCGAAAGCTTATACAACAAGACTTGAAACAAAAATAAGAATGTTCCCTATTTGATCGAAGTCTGCGCAATATCTTAGAGCTCTAAGGCACTCCACGTGATGGCTACAAAGAACCTTCTTAATTAGAAAGAAAATTGGTGAAGTTAGACGAAACGTGTCAGTCAGTCTGAGCCCTACTTAATCTCTTGGTAACACTTGAAAACTTGCCTATACAGAAACGGTTTTCTTTTCAAACTCGACGCGAGGAAAGTGGCATTTTTACTTGCATGTCTACCTTTTTGAGCAAATGAGTTTTCACCTACATCGCCCTTTAAAAGTAAAGCGAAATTGTTAGTCCGCGAAGGTATTCTAAACGAGTAGCTACGTGCCTTGAAAGTTAAATAAAGGCGAGATCTCTAAACGTTTAGATGGAATTATAAACGATTAGCAGGTCCGACGATAAGCGTATACGTCATCCATTTGTAGAGCGTCAAGGGTAATTTAGTTTACAGTTTCGATACGATGGTCGGACAATGCAGTGACGTATCTGTAACCTTGAGTGGTCTTCAATGAAGAAAGCAATGTCGAGGCTCACTCACGTACAATCACGGAGAATATGAGAATTTTTTCTTTCCGTTAGATGGAAAACAATTTTCAAATAGAACATAAGAATGAAACATATCAATGAACTGTGGAAAATGTCACACGAAAGTTTAACGCGTGCTTTATCAATATGGAGGAGCATTGAAACTTAGATAATTTTCAAATTGAGGCATAATGAGTTTCTTGTCGCTTACCTTCGCTCATAAAATATGGTATCCTAAATCTGCCGGAGAGCACTCTGTCCCGTAATGACTGAAGAGTGGAGCCATCGAAAGGCAGTGCCCCACATACGAGCACGTATAACACCACGCCGAGACTCTGAGGAAGTACATCAAAATTAGTTCAGAAATCTTTCTTCATTACCTATCTATCTGGGAGAAAGATAAATCTACCAGAGCGGGAAAGTGTTTGTCTACGACACTTTTTAAACATTTAGCATTATGCATATTTTAATATTATCTCATAATAACCCCGGAATCTAAATCAGGAACTTTAATGTCTGCGGCCAGTAGGTAGGTATACTTTCAAAACAAAACTTGCGATAAAAATAATTTCAAATGACATTTATAATATGGAGTCGTAAATAATAAAATTCCAAGTACCTAAATAAACGCTATGACGTTATTTTGTAAGAAATAAAGTTCGTAGTGCGTCGACTGTGACGAAATAAGAAACCAAATTACGTCTACTCTACACACAGCTGAAAAACAAATATAAGCCTATAGAAATAAAATTTTAATTGAGTCATGTAGCTTATTTCTAGTGTTGATTGGAAAAATTCCTTACGTAAATTATGGAAATTTGGTAAGAGGTAATCGGTGTAAAGCTTACCCATATGTCGATTTCTGGGCCCGTGTATCTCTTGCCCTCAAAAACTTCAGGCGCAGCATAAGGAGGAGACCCGCACCACGTCGCAAGGAGCTCGCCTGTCGCGTAGTAGTTACTAAACCCGAAATCCGCAATCTTGATGTTCATGTTGGCATCCAGTAGTAAATTTTCCGCCTAGAAGAAAAAGTTTTCTTTAGAATAACGTAAAATACTGGATCCTGAAAACTTTTATCTCCAACTGCGAACATGACATTTCTTATGCATGCATTTATAGAGAGCCTCATTCATGAAGCAGGAAATTAAAATTTAACTTTGTATGTATGTACTTGAATATTTTGTCGTCACTTTTCCCTTGCGCCATTAATAATATCCAAGTCGCAAGCTATTTCAAGGTGCTATCCAGTTTGGTAATATCCTTATTAACAGAGCATTATAAACGTTAAAACCACTGAGGTTTATTATAAACAGTGAATCGTTTACACAATTAGCAGGAATACCCAAATATCCGTGTTTTCCAGTCTTTGCAATTTCCTTAGCTCAACAATAGTAACATTTTTACGATTATTTTCAATCCAAACAGCTGTAAAACTTTGATATCATAATTTCTTATTCTGTTTGTATGTACAAGTGGTTCTATTTAAGTTGAGAATTACATTTAAACTTCTCTTTCTTGAAAATAAACTTGAAATTATTGTTATATTTACAACCATAGCAGTGATTTTTTAGGTGAAGTTGAGAAGTACGAACATCGCTATATGTGACAGTTGAGGGGACACTGTGAAACGCTCTCGCACTACATTTTAACACTAAAAGCGCGTGCTCGCAAAACTACTCCACAACGGCGTCGACTAACTAAAGTGAAGTTTGATAGATTTATGCAAAATGCTTAGCCGAACTGTTATTTCAGTCTAGTTCCGAACTCAGTTTTACTAAGCACTATCCAGCTCCATTTTCTCCTGTCCGACGGTCGTTGGAAATGGGTGAATGTATTTTTCACGAAATTACAATCACGGAACTTTAAGTCCCCTAAGTGATTAAAAATTATGCTGGTCCCCGCAGCTTATGTTTTTATTTTTTAATTAAGTAACCTGTTCCTGCCAGTCGGTATAATAAATAGTGGGTGTATCTTAATGGGTTAGTATTTCAAGGCTTCGCGCATAAATTACTTCGAATTATTTATAGGTGGTAATGAAAGTTATGCCTATATGTTCGTAATTTACATGACTGAATTAGTAATTATTTCCCCGGTGATAAATGTTCATTCATTCATGTTATTTAAAATAATTTACACTACTTAGTATTGGCAATTCCCTCTTGACAGGTAGTAATATTTCTTCCTTGTAAATTTTCACTTTAGTATGTTTTTTTCAGTCTTTTCATTAACACCGCTACACTGGCCTGTTTAGAGATTTAGGATATGATACCTAACCTACAGCTGGATTATCGTCTTCATAAAATAGTGTACCGTAAAACGAGGTTAGATTGATAAATGTTTAATTTAAAAGTCATATATTTTTACAATTGTAAAATACAAAATAGGAAAAAAATAATATAGCGACGACCCATTAAATGATAACTAAGTAACGATCCTTTAATAAAATTGTACGAGTATTACAAGTTCCAGGAAAGAAAAGTTAATGTCGTTAAATAAATGGCTATTGAAAATGGGACTACTTTGATAAGTCCCAATTAAACATTGCTCTCTAAGTCACCCCTATCTAAAATGCAATTTAGACGGAAATTCAGGGCTAACATTGTCATGACTTTTATTTTACTCAGTGCTAGCTGTCAAAGCTAAAACATTGGCGAAACATAGTCTAACGACTACAATTCCTAGTTGGGGAATAAATAATCAGCTACGTTAATTTTACAGGTAAAACGAAAAAAGAACATTGCACTTTGTGTTACTATCAAAGTTACCCAAAGATTCAAAGTAACCTCGGTTTACCGGTACTTAATAAAAGTGACTGTCGTCTCTCAGACCTTAACGTCAAAAATGTCATGAATTTAGTTCTTGCCTTGTTTTTAAGTATTCTACTTCACATACCTTGAGATCTCTGTGAACAATGCGTCTCTCGTGGCAGTACTCCACGGCGGAGAGAATCTGCCAGAACTTGCGGCGTGCTGCCTGCTCAGCCATGCGACCATACCTCGCGATGTAGTCTGCAAGCAACATGTTGATATTAATCACAGAAATCTAAACTTGCGTTGTGTCTCTGTGATATTAATCAACATTATATAAATTAAAATACTATGTGAATCTATCCTGAATTCAATAATTGCTATTTTCTTCAGAGGAATTAGCTCTGATGTCGAACGCGCCGCGTAAAGGCAAATTTTGGAAAGATTTACTCAGCAAATCTGTCTAATGGGCGATTTGACAAAATTTTAGTTATTAGTCCCTCATTTAGATTACAGGAAAATATTCGATACATATTTTTTTCCTTTTCAAATTGATGTAAAACTGTTTAGATTAAGCGCATTAAAGTTGAGGAGAGGTGGCTTGTTGTAACGTCATTAGCTAGTATAAACTCTACAAGCTAGCGACGTCATGCGACATTTTGACTCGATGAATCGCCGTTATTTATTGATTACGTGAAAAAAGAAAAAATGTGTGTCGAATATTTTCTTGTAATCTAGATGAGAGACTAAAAACTAAAGTTTTGTCAAATAGATCTCATGTTAATGGATGAGATGGAGGAGGGAGGGTAAACCAGTGAAAATGCCGGTAGATCGTTTAGGTAGATATTGTAACTCTACATTTGACATTTGGAATATATTATGATATTTCCAGTACCTTCATTATGTATGTGATTTTTAGAGTGTTTGACAAAGAAACATGTGTGGCGAACAATGAGAGACCACACAACATAATGATGCAATGCCTTTGTACATTTATGTTTTACATAGGTACCGACAAAACATATAATAGTTCAAACAATTTGTCGTAAATGACAACTCGTCACTCGTTTACCACTTATGTTATTGTTCTACAGACCATTATTATCGGAAGTTTCCGGTAAAATGATGATGCATCTGAATACAAAGGTATCTAGCTAGAACATCTACACATACATTAACGACCGACAGTCCTATACAAACATTAATAATAAAGAACTGAGATAAGTATGTGCGCATTCTGCTGTCGCACGCTGAAACTACGTCATAAATTGATCGTAGAACCTGATTATAATATATTGTATCGTGAACGAATGTATCTATCAATATAAATAACAGGGAACTCAGGAAAATGATTGCTTATCTCACATATGCCTATTTTCGGAAACAGTATGAAGCATCATTTGAATACCAAAGTGAGATTAGGGGAAGGCCAGTAGCAAAAATCGAGTAAATAAAGGTACAAGTGGCTAGAAGTAGGACCTGCTGCACCCAATTGCTGAACAAACTTGCTATCACAATCCGAAGCAAATTATTTGTACGTTGCTGCATTTGTTTGAGAAATCCGTCTGCTCAATAACGTGAAAAACGAATTAAACATGTTATTGCTATTGCAAGTGTGTTACGTAATTAAGCTGCTTAGGATTAGCATATAATATGCAATTCCATGTACAGAAATATATTAAATTAAGTACTTAATTCGGAAAATACTGTGTAGGTTTGTGTAATAAATATAAAAGTGGATTCTACTCTTATTTGCTTGTGAATTGTGAGATGATATTTCAACTAAGACTAACTTCGCAATACAGTTTTTCTGACCAGTCTTTATTAACTTACACACAAAAAGATAAACATGTGTGTGAGTAAACTATTACGTAACCACAGTTAACTGTGTTGCAAGAACAAAGCGCTTATTACTTATTTATTATTAACTTGCCGGACAGATAACTTTAGCGTCGAGTTCATTAAAAGTAGGTACCTACCTAATACAAAATATTTACGTAAAGAAGATAAGGATAGTATTTCTTCGCCGCCAACAACGTGGGCATCCAAACACTACAGGGAACCCGTCCTGTTTATTATTAAAGTGGGTCAGAGTTTATCACCCACTCAAACTGTCGATCCACTAACCAGAACAGCTGCGGACCTTGAAGTCCAGAGTGCGATTCAAAAAATACCAGGAAATAACTCTAGAAGGCAGGTCTTTAAGCGTAATAAATAGATCGTGTGTAGAGTTGTACCCCACGGACCCATTTGAGACTTACTTATCGTCATTCATAACGATACTACATGACAGTAAGTAGAACAGTGCTCCCCTAGAGGATCACTCGCCACCACATGTTAAGTTATGTTCCGCTAGGGTCGAACCTTCATTATTTAATAACAAGAAAACCTGCTGCGAAACAGGAATTGTAAATTCATCCGCTTCGAAATGAAAACACCTGACGCAGGTGCCGAACAACGTCAAACAAATGCACATTGTGGCTGTATTCTCATCGACTTGCAATCGCGTATTAATTACCTTTACACACTATACGTACGTATATCTTTTTAAGATGGGACAAAGTGCAGGGGACTAAATGGCAAGGCGGATCCGGCGAGTAACGAAATTAATCACTCTTGCTAGGGAGATGTGCCGACTTGCTGAGCCATCCCTAGGGTGTCGCAAATGGAAGGGATTTATCTTAGGAAAATTTATGCATAAACAAACATAATGTTATAAAGATCAACTAATAGACAATCTCTATACTATTGCTCGAAATAAGTAGAATGTCAATTATCTATCTGCTCATGCATGATTTGCATGATGTCATTGTTTTGTTTGTGACTGCCATGTTGGGCTATGCTCGCAAATGCTACATGGTCCGATATACTAGGATCAGGCAAAGTCCTATATGGTTAATCCATCTGGCATTTCTCAGTGACCGCCCTTAGTCTGGATTTGTGCCCAGTTTTTTGCAAATAGGCTCTTATTTTAATATAGTGTTACATAGGACTTAAACATAACTGGTAAAGTGTGGATGTAACCATACGTAGATACATCTCTGTCGGATCTTTTGAGGAATAGAGCTCTGATATTAAGTTTTTCTTTGTACTAACTGTGTAAGTATAGTTTCACAAAGCATAGCTGATTTAAATCCTTGGTAAGCGATAATAAAGGAAATCTTAACAAAGTTTCCGCTTTAGCTTATTTTAATTAAAATGAGCCTTATAATAAGTGTGCCAATTAGTAAGACATTTCCCTCTCATTAAAAATGATGAATGGTAATAATTACCAAAGCCTGTTAGAACGAAGCCTTCCTTCGAGTGAGTATTAAAATGCATTACAGTATTAAGAATGAGTGTACCAACTTCACAACTTACGTAAAACAAGGTAAATGATTTAAATACGAAGCTGCTTGCAAATCAGAAACACTCATTTAACATAAAACTCTTTTGGCATAATCTTTGATGAGTTCATATTTAATGAAATTCATGCAAAAGAACCGGGATTCGAGCCTTGGAGAGCGCAGTTGGATTTTGGGGGAATGTAGTCAGCTGTGCGCGAAATTGCTTCCCTCTGCCACCCACCACCCCTGCCACCGTCAGCGGCACCGTGCCGATGACGTCACGCCAGGCTTGCTTACGTCAGAGACAAAACGGCCACGAACTTACCAAACGAATACCCTTAATCGATTTCGAGGTTATTTACTACGTTTTATTTTTGGTCGCGTTTAGGAGAAACTGTTTACCTATTCGATGAATAAATATGAATATGTTGACTCACAAATTCATAGGCGTCCCGTGAATCAAGGGGTTTGATTTAGGAACGTTCATACGAGTTCACCATATCTAAAAATGGTTGTTGTTATAGGTAGACTAGCTCTACCATGAGATTCCAAGTTTGATCCCTAGGTCGGGAAAACTGTATTAGGCTTTTCCGTATGGAATTATTTAGAAGCAGCCCTAAATCTGAGTTTATACCCGGTTGATGTCAACACTCATTAACACATTATCACATCACATTTGACTTTAACTTAACAGACAAAACGTGGGTAAAATATTGGTGCACCTCTATCTAAACCCCATGGAGATTACTGGCGTGATGTAAAGATATTATTATCTACCGTGTTTCACAAGCTTCCTTCAACACGACTATACTCAGATCATTATGTTTAATTCATATAGGTATGTACGTAATATAAAAACATGTGAACATGGCTGGTTACCATGACTAAAGATTGATGATCTCATTGAACGTATTCTGGAAACTTGCCAATGTTAAATACTTAACTCAGACTGTCTGAAAAATGAGATAACTAACGAGATTGTATGACAAATAAACAATGCAAATATGTAGGTATGTCTGTATGTAAGATATTGTTTATGATGTGTTTCCTACAAATTCTATCTCTAGAGTGTCAAAGAGAGTCTGTAACAAATTTTTAAAGCATTTTCTTTAATTCCATGGCGTGCATAGTGAATCCATTTCAATGCATTTATGTAGAATGTGGCAACATTGCAAGATGCAAATACAATCCATTATTTTAGAGTATGTTGAAATACAATTTTTAGAATAAAATGTAAAATCCTGAGTACTACAATCGGTGGAAAGCGGCAACGTTTTTTCTGTTGTGTATTTCAAAGTGTCTAAAATCTGGATTTCTAACTAAGTATGAGATTTATATCTTTATATCTATACATATAATAAGACTGTAAAAAAACTGTGTCTGTACATTGAATATATTTAAAAAATAATAATTGAGGGGGGTTTAGAAACAGTAATAGAGCACGAATCCAAAAAAAAAAGTTTGTCTGTTTGTCTGTTTGTCTGTTTGTCTGTTTGTCTGTTTGTTTGCACGCGCTAATCTTCGGAACTACTAGACGGATTTGAATGATTTTTTTTTTTGTTGTATAGATATTAATACTGGTCAACACATAGGCTATAATTTATCTTGGAAACTGGAACACCTGATGCAGAACCGCAACAGACCAGCTTAACTATAGAAGATACAAAAATGGTACCATAGCAAAAATTGTTCCACGTGATGAGCATTTTCTGCTAAGAGAATAAATTTGAAGATCCGGAACACCTGATGAGGAACCGCAACAGACCAGCTAAACTATAGGAGATACAACAATGGTTCCATAGCAAAAATTGTTCCACGTGATGAGCATTTTTTGCTGAGAGAATAAATTTGAAGACCCGGAACACCTGATGAGGAACCGCAACAGACCAGCTAAACTATAGGAGATACAACAATGGTACCATAGCGAAAATTGTTCCATGTCATGAGCATTTTCTGCTGAGAGAATAAATTTGAAGATCCGGAACACCTGATGAGGAACCGCAACAGACCAGCTAAACTATAGGAGATACAACAATGGTACTATGGCGAAAATTGTTCCACGTGATGAGCATTTTCTGCTGAGAGAATAAATTTGAAGATCCGGAACACCTGATGAGGAACCGCAACAGACCAGCTAAACTATAGGAGATACAAAAATGGTACCATAGCAAAAATTGTTGCACGTGATGAGCATTTTCTGCTGAGAGAATAAATTTGAAGATCCGGAACACCTGATGAGGAACCGCAACAGACCAACTAAACTATAGGAGATACAACAATGGTACTTTAGCGAAAATTGTTCCACGTGATGAGCATTTTCTGCTGAGAGAATAAATCTGAAGATCCGGAACACCTGATGTGGAACTTCAAGAGCCCAGCTACACTATAACATATATAGGAATGACGTCTTAGCAAAAGTTGTTCGGTCTGATAGGCATTTCCTGTTGACTTATAAAAATCAAAGATCAGAAACATTTTATATAGAAATGAAAGCTACCTATCACTAATTTCATTGCATAATTATAAAATAACATAAGTACCTCCACGCGGTGAAGGCGGGAACAGTTCAGGACTGATTTTCGATGACAATGGTATATCATACAAAACTCCCATTTTTTTTTATCGTATAAATTTGCCTTCGGGCTAATGTTATTTGAGTGTTTAATTTCCTTTTCCATTTATCTTTGTTACGTGGTAGCCTACCCGGTAACGCAGGGGAGCAGCCACTTAGATTTTAATTGATCAGGTAGGTATCATCACAATAAAACTATAAACATGCCTAAAAAGAGGTCTAATCTTTCCCAATGTTCCAAAGGTGCTAAATAATTAAAGATCATAAGATCCCAACATTCTACCGAAGAGCGTTAGGAGAGACTTGATGCTGTTCGAGAACATGAGGCTGCAACTCGCTCCGTGGAAACTTCTTGGGATCGCGAAGCACGCCTGTATTCTCAGCGTATTTACGCATCTACATCCAGGTCTCTAGACACCAGTGAAGAATATGTGCGCGACTGACCGCTGATCGTGAACATCATGCACTGTCTCGCGAGTTTAAGACGTTCACGGAAAAAGCATGACGCTTGAGTTTTTAGCGTATATACGCATCGACTCTAGAGATAAGTGGGGGAAGGAGATGCGCGACTGACCGCTGATCGTGAACGTCACGCAGCATATAGGCTATAATGCATTTTGGAAAATGGATCACCTAAAGTAAAAGAGATATAAAAATGGTGCCATTGCAAAAAGTATTCCCCGTGAAGACTGTTTTCTGCTGTGAGACTAAATTTGAAGATCTGGAGCACCTGTTGTGGAACTCCAAAGCCCAGCGACAATATAACATATACATAATAGAAATGGCGTCTTAGCAAAAGTTGTTAAGTCTGGCATTGGCATTGCATTTCCTGTTGACCAACAAAAATAAAAAATCTGGAACGTCTTAAATCGTTTCGCGCATCCCATTGTTTTCCCGTCCCCGGGCTTTTAGAATTCGACATCAGACGTTTCAGATCTTCGATTTTGACGACCCCGTTGTCGCTGGCATAAGCAACAGGATCCGCGTACGAAGTCGCGGGCAGAAGCTAGTCTATACTAAATATTAGTATAGATATAAATCTCATACTTAGTTAGAAATCCAGATTTTACCTCTTTATCTTTATCTTTATCTTTATCTTTATCTATACTAATATTATAAAGAGGTAAAATTTGTAAGTTTGTAAGTTTGTATGTAGGGGGTAATCTTCGGAACTAATGATCCAATTTTAAAAATTATTGTACTGTGGGAAAGCTACACTATTCCCGGATAACATAGGCTACTTTTTATCCCCGTATTCCCACGGGAACGGGAACTACGCGGGTGAAACTGCGTGACGTCAATATATCGAGTAATACTCATGGACTACATTTTCGGAAGCTACGCGAACGAAGTCGCGGGCAAAGTGCTAGTAATAAATAAAGTGACTTATTTACGTGTTTGGACAAAATTTTGATGAGTGAGATAGAAATGATGATTTCCTCATGGTTTTATCAATTTTAAGTAAAAATAATATGAGAAAAATACGTAAGCATTTCAACGCTGGCTACCAGAATTATAGTACCTACCTACAGAACTCAAGGTACCAGTTGCGAAGTGTCCATACAAATCAATTTCTATCGGCTTCTCTTTGAAGGTTGGGAAGAGCAACTCAACCGGTATTGAATAATGGAATCCAGATACAGGGTGTTTGGCAGATCGTTGAACATACGAAAATGGTGGATAGGTGGGGTCACACTAGGGATGTTTTGCTACTCCTCAATCACATTTTGTTTTTTTTTAAATGCAAGTGGAAATTAAGATTTAAGTATTTTTGCATCTTTCTGTAAGTTTGAGGACTCATAACGTTTTTTTCTAGCTAACATTTGAATAAGGCAATAAATTTTATACGAATCTGCCAACATTAAAGATTAAAAAAAAAACAAAATATTGCCTGTTTACTCATTTTTAGTAAAAATTACACTTTACAGTTAAGAAAGTGGTGAAACTAACAGAAGGTTTTTTTTTTTTAAAAAAATACAGGGGGCCAGAACCAAATAAATTAGGAGGGCTGAGTAAGTAGCAGATGACCCCACCTATCCAGTATCCACCATTTTTTTCGTATGTTCAACGTTTTACCAAACATCTTGTATACAAATAGACCAATGACTTTAAGAGAGACATCAAATACTGATCTAAATAGAAGTTTTTTTTGTCAGCTTCCCTTTAAAGAAAATTTTCCCCTCGCCACTGCAAGGTACCAAGATTTTGGTCAACGTCTGTTTAATAGATTGACTAGAAGAAAGTGTCTATAGTAGAAATTATACCATTTAGTGCTTAACAACTGATAAGACTGTAAGAGTGACCACAATTAATTATTTATTTTTAAGTAAACTTACCAAATATTTCTCCTTTGCTTGCATATTCAGATACTATGTAGATCATGTTCTTCGTCTCCATGACCTGAAACAATTTCAGAGTTTACATTTATTATTGGTTTTTTAGCATCCATTAAACCTCATTATTCACGGACTTATTAACGTATTACGTTCTGACGTTCAAAACTGCCTTTTATGGGGCTAATATAAATAAATGAATAATTATATGATTTGACTTTACTTGAGTCTTGTAAAAATAGGTAAAACGATCAAACCTACGTAAACTAGGGTTGGTAGTTAGAGTTGTTGTTGTTATATTTACTTATCGCGATAGGTAGCGAGCTTTTGGACTAGATAAAGCGCCTCTAAGCGAAACTAAGCGAACTAAACCCATGGATTAGGGTAAAGTACCCAATAGTCAGCCTTTTAGTGAGTAATCAAATTTAGTTTATTAATATTTTAAACAATAAACACTTTGCATAAAAACAATCACTCTTTTGTGAAAACTTATTTATTAAAGTTTTTGAAAAAAATAACAAAATATTATATTTTTGTTAGCATTATAGAAAAAAATAACAAAAATCCTATTATGGCACTTTTTCCCAGTACTCAGCCTCAATTTTCCACAAGTCAGCCATGGCCTACCCTAAAGTCAGCCCCTCACTTACTTTACATATTTGGTATAAAAATTTCTTATGATGTAATATTTTCATACATATCCCAGCGAATTCAGTGCAATTTAAATGATACCATGCAGAGATTGCAAGGCAATTATCACATCTAATATTTTTTTTACCACATCTTTTATTTTTGAGATCGTTGATTTCGGTATTGCTAGTCTTTTCTTCTAAATAATAATTACATCTTATTCTGTATTATTTATAGTACCTACATGTCCTATTTTGTTCCTAGTCTTTCAATGTAGTTTCTTCAGTTTTGGTCATCACTGATTCCGGTCCCATTTTACGGGGCAAATCTGGAACCCTTTAATGCAGTCGATCCTGTACTTAACGTCCCTCACGGAACCTTGAAAACTCGACTGGCTTCCCTAATTTTCATTCCTTTTCTAATCACTGCCATAACTTCTTTCAAATTGTTCTTTTATATTGGTGAATTGGTATCTTTGACATGATGAAAATCTAAAACAACTGATTTTCAATCTATAATAACTGTGCATAAATTAAACTCTAATTAAAACGCTTTAAGGTGCTTTTTAGTGCAACAGGACTGACGGCTGGTTACTGAATTGGTAGACCCATTGGTCGGCCACTAATATGCAGTTACATTTGTACGCGGCCGACTACTGGTAAAATACACTTTTCGTGTTAGAAAAGTTAAGTCCAAAGGAATAAGCAAATTGAAATTATTTTGCTACGTTAATTTCAGCTAAATCTAAGTATTCCACAAAAAACTAGTAGTCAGCCACTTATGGCTGAGCACTGGATCTGCAATCAAAATTCGCAACCTAGTAGTCGGCCACCTAAATAACAACATATTTAACAAATAAAATGAATGAAATAGTTGATTTTATGGCAAAATAAACATTTTATAGTAACACTATATAATCATCCACCGCAAATAACAAATAATAACCACAAAAACTTACCAAAAACTTTAACGGGTTTCCTAAAGAAAAAAATAGTAAAAATGGCGTTTCTCATCATGTGTGTGACGGCGGTGCAAATGAACGACCCTAGCACGTCAACGTGATAGGATATTGGTTCGTGTATATGAGTATTAGCCAATAAAGAGACAAGGATTCATTCAAACGATATTTTAGTGGTGTACGCGAATTTCTACACTATTTATAGAGAAATAAAGTCTGTAAAGGCTGAGTACTGGTGCACGGCTGACTATCGGGTACTTTACCCTACCTACTTAACTAACTTGCCTCCTACCAATATACGAGGCGATTTTATATATTCTAGAACGATTCCAGACCAAACATGGAGGCCAGTAAGCTTAGCAAGACTACTGTTTCATTGCAACCTTCGTATTTACTACACTACCTACATAAATGTACATTATTTATGTGCTTTACCAGTCGCAATTACGGTTCCCGTATGAACGCTAAAACTATGAAGTCATTAAAATGACGTAAGGTTCGCTAATTAAATTCTACGGCTTGTTTAATTAGGCCTTTGTAAGAGGCTTTTACTTAGTAAAATGGCCCAACAGATAAGGTTATATCATTATCTACTTAGCATTTTTTCAATTACGTTAGGGTAGGCTTCCTGAGTACCTAACAGGATGCAGTTGAATAACAGTTATCTTGAAGAGAGTAACTGCTAATCAGGGGGTCGAGTCTGCGATTACAATCGTGTCTCAATGACCGGTCAATGATCGATTTTTGACGTATAACGTCAAACTTATGACACATTTCCCAAACAAAAACTGTCAAAGTTGTCGAATATTCGATCAATGACCGGTCATTGAGACACGATTGCAATAGCAGACTCGACCCCCTGATCTCTTCCCTTTTCGGTAAGACTAGTACCTAGTCACGACTTTCGGGGTGCTAGGTCGTAACAACTGTCAGGGATCTATGAATGACTAAGCGGGTGGTCATTCATTTGGAGTTCCTCGTCTCGGCTAGGGAGAGATAAGTAGGTAAGGCACTAAGGTACCAGATTTATTAAAATTTGTTTAACTACGATGACATTAATTATTATTATTATTGAGCTTTCTAAACCTTTTTCCAATTGCAAGTGAACCCTATTCCCTATTGTTGCAGGGGTCAGTCAATTAATGGTTGACGCGGAGTTTACAAGTGGGATACATGATTTTGAAATAACTTTATTGCTTTGCTAACATTTAATTATATATTTATTGGTTACAACCTTACAACATATTAATAGACAATAGGCTCCCCCCCCCCCCCCCATTACATGGAACTCAAACTTAAATGACCAAATGTAGGTGTACGAGGTACTAGGTCTTTAAGTAGGTACACCTTTGCCTATCTCTTGCGTAAGTATCTAATTAAATTAGTTTGTTTATTTGTTGGTTTTGTTTGTATGTGTGTGTGTTTGATTGAATTTGTTTTAATTTAATTTAATTTTAGTTGGCTTTATTTCACCTTTTTATCATTTTTTTATGTGGCAATGCAATGAAATTAATTATAAGTAATTATAATATCATTGTGGCAATGGGTGTTATTTACCTGAATTTATTGTTTTTATTATTATTACATGATGCTATGCTATGTGATGATGATGTTATATGTATTACAAAATAAGTGATTTTAAGGTAAAATCCCGTTAATTCCCGTGTATGGTAGCAGTCTGCTCATTGTCCTGATAAATTATGAATCAGTGGGTACTTCACTTATTATTATTATTGACCAGCCTCGATTTCATTAGCTTCTCTTGTCGACGTAACATTAGGCTGTGAAAAATAGTCGTCCCTAGTTTTTATTCGTAAAATAAATTCATAAATGAGAATTATTGGTGTATTTATTACCAAATATATACATATAGTTTAATTATATTGAACTTCGCTCACATTTCGTATGATATAAATTGTAGGAACCGAGTGGATTTTTAAACTAAATATTTGTAGGCATTTAAGTGGCTAAAGGTTAATTAAACCTATCATCTTACAAAAACTGTGTCAGATTTACCTTGGAAGATTGATTTAAACATGCATAAGTAGGTACCAACCTACAAATAAACAAGCATGCACTTTTAGCAACTTGGTTGAAGGGTCAAAAAAGCCCTAGGTACCAATCCAAACTGACCAATGTCGGGTCCGCTTTGGGAGAAAACTACAAAAATTGACAGTAAAAAAAAATATTTATTTCAAAAGCTGTTTATAAAATTACAATATTTTATTTATGTTAAACGTTCATAATGTAATTATGTTAATAAGATACGTTTATTATACGTAAAACTAAACGATAAGTAAATTTAACTAAACTGAACATTTTTAGTAAGTACCTATAATACTTTTTAATAAATTAGCTTAATTAGGTACCTATATTATTTTACAAAGTGAAAGGAACTACAGGTAATGTACATTTTTATTTGTGAAAAATTGCAGGTGTGGGCTAAATTTGTTCGGAAAAATAAAAATCACCAGATAAGATGCAAAACATAAAAAAATATAAGTATTTATCATGAGAAATTCCTATGAAACTAACGCTGTAAAACAAGACCCATCACAAAGCCGTAATCTATGCTTTTTGTAGGTACATCAAAACTGGGTAACAAAGCACACAAAGTTTTGCTGCTAACGACTTTGACTTTTATTGTGAAAAATGTAGCGTTCGCAGGTAACGGTTCCTCAAGTCATGGGTGCAATCAAACCACACTAGAAACTTGTTTTCCTAAAATAACGTAAAAAAGTTATTCTCTGACCTTCTATATCTCCGTAACCAGAAGCAGTTCCCAGTAACTACATAACAATTATAACAATGACGGGAAGAACAAGTGACTCTCGGCTTCGTAAGGCGACTTTTTTACACCCGTTATTACGTAAGTGTAAATTATAATAGTTCCATTAATTTTCACACATTACTTATACTTTTGCAAAACACAGCAATACTTTTAAAATAACCGGATTTGTTTTATAACGCCACAAATTAGTAGGTATAACAGACATTTAATTATTAGCGTATAAAAACACAGCTGGTTGTATTATTAAAATTATAATAACAAGAAAGAATTTATTTCAACCCGCATCCTTAGAATATCGTAAAACAAATAAAAACGATAACAATGATGAAAATAGTTATTGAATCGCGAAACCTAAGTTTAGTTGTGAAAAGACTGTTAACGTAATATCTGAGTAAAATGACAAGTCAACACGAATTTCTGACGATCTTATTTGAAGTAAAGTCAATTGCCTTTCGTCCCAGTAACGTCCTTTACCGCCACTTAATAATTTTGATGGAAAAGTTCCCATCTCGAAATTCAATGGGCCTTTTATAAATCCAGCTAAACTTTCTCGTATTAGAGTACTTAATTCAAAATTTCCAAATCCTTCTTTAGATTACTTTTAGATATTGCTGTTAAATGAAAGCAGAGCGTTTGATTTCTTATTTATAATTTAAAATAGTTCAATCAACTACTTACTTACAATTTTTTTTCTGCTTTATTACTTTTCATGACTTGGCAAACAGTTTTTATATAATTTATTGATGTCATTTCATATATAAATGTTGTTTTACATATATTTGGTACTGATATATTATTATTCATTCATACTGGTATACTTTGAATATATTTAGATACGTACCTACAGCAGTGAGTGTTGCCCTAGAACTTTTTTGTCCTTATCAGCGACATACTGATATTTATCGGTAAAAAATGTTCATAACGTCAATCTATTCTAACTATACCACACTCACGCAGTTTATTTATCGGTAAATGGAATCTATTAAGGAAACACCACTTAGGCCCCGAGCACTTTAATCCACTATTAAAATAGAGGTTTTCGAGATTAGTCAGATGAACCGCGCCCGTGACCTCGGCCTTAAATTCATAGTTACCACTAAAAATACAATCATGACTCAGTATTTCGGTTCTGTCTTTTTGAAACGGCTTCCAGCTGTTAAGAAGTCATCACTACGCCATGGAAATGAATGGAAAGCGTGTTTGTTTGTCTATAAATAAACATTGTGGGGTAACATGATTGCTTTGTAACTGAAAACAACGGATATAGGTGTTTGATTGTATAATGATAACATCTCAACAAGCGGAAACGTTCTCTTTCTGTGGGCTAAAGACAAAGTATAAACACTAAGTGCCATTAACGATGACAATGTTTGTACACAAGGAACTTGGGACCATTGAAGCTTTTAATAATAGTATCAAATCCATTCATACTTTGGCACGTGTTACGAAACGCAGATTACGTAACAATGCATTGTTCCAATTACAAGAATTGGTATTGTGCTGTAACCCTGTAACCTATTTGCCTGGTTAGTTTCATCCGTAGAACTGTTACTATGTTGAGATCAGTATGCACGCGGGATTACTGCGTGCATAAGCACTATACAACTGATGTAAGTGCCGGTTTCTTAAGTAAATTCCAGCGTTGAGAACACGCTATTGGAATGTGTTCATTAAATGCAATAATTTCAAATGATTAAGTCTACAGAGCCTTCTCATTCATTGATAATGGTTTCCGACTTTATTAAAACATTCTTTACAGTCTGTCTGGAAGCATTTCTTATGAGTCAAGTGCTGCTTTCTATTCATACTCATATAGCAATGGAAAGTATCGTGTGCATGCAATTATAACATCCTATGAGCTCATCCACCTCGTAGTCCTCATCCCACGTGAACTCGCATGACGCAGCTAAACATGTAGATATCTTTGATTGTTGGAACGTTTGTATCTATAATTCGAGTCGTTTGATTTAATTGTTTTTGATTCATCGTGAAGCAGGCGATTTATTAAAATCATTGAATAAGAACAATCTTTTCTAATTCAATGATTAAAAGGTTCCTAGAATATCAACCAGACTTCCAGGATGGTGATATCTGAGCCATCGTGCATGACCGTTTGCTTATCTGCCTACTATAGGTCAGTTTTATTATTGAGCTCATATTCTAAAAGTGCAATGTTTTTTATCGATTCTCTAGCTCGAGCTAGACTGTTGTCTGTTACCTACGTACAGTACCTAGAGCTCCAACTTGAGTTTAGCCGATCTCACTGAGTTTAGCCGATCTCAACTGAGTTTAGCCGAGTTTATTTTTCTTTTAGTACAATGTAGCTCTACCTGTACCAAACCAAATATTGATTTATTGATTTGTCACTTGTTGTACGGTGGCTCGGAGTGGTTCGTTAGCACTAACGTAACGTGAGGGTGATGCACGTCTAATCAATTAGGCACGTCGCGTTCCGCACGAGGCTAGGTCCTCGCCTTCAGCGTTGTTAACTTGCTTTCCGCTCATGTATTTACCGAACAAGGACCGGGCAAAATAGGTTACCTTTAAGTAAAGTTTAATGGTGTACACGTTTGACTTGGATCTTGTAATGGTCACCTTCGATGGCGACAAATTATTTTTTGTCTGTCTCTTGGCTAGCTTCAATCTACCATTACCAATCTATTTACGAGTATCTAATAAAGTCTACCCGATAACCTATATTTTTACTCGCCAATAAGAAAGGTATACATGTGAGTTACCAAATTTCGACGTGGAATATGAGAGCCAAACATGCGACTGCTGACGTAAATTGCCTCATACGTAAAAATGATTCACATTGACTAAGTTTTTGACGTAAAGAAAAAAAATTTCAAAGACAAAGTATACTATGTCGGACCGCCCGCACCGCAAGTTTTTGCTATAGTTACGTGAGTGGAAGACCGACATTTCTTATCATAAATGGCGCAGAACGATGTATGTGAGTCGGTCTCTTTGCCACGTAATTCATATGTGCAAAACATGACCTTACAAGTAATAACATGAGTCCGACGCCGTCCCATTCCACTAGCTTCAGCTGCCAACACAGTAATGTCACGCGTCAGAACAGCTAACGGCATGTCGTACTAGTGGCTCATTTTGTCGACTAATGGCATTATTGTCGCATTATTCGGAGCGAAGCATGTGCACACTGTAATAGGCATATAGTAGGTATTCTCTCCATCAAACCGGTAAGCCTCTTAATTCACATTCATTCGTTTCGCTGCTTAACTGTAGCCTCAGGCGTTTCTTTTTCCGTTCGCTACTGACCTATGATGATCCCAATAACCGTGAAGCAAACCAAGTATGAATTTTACAATAGTTTGCACTAGGACCAACTATAAATCTCGCATGACATCATCAACATGGACATTCACAGAATCACCGCTTGTGTTTACTTACCTATAATGCTACTGGTGGCCATATTTACACACATCACATTAATAAGCAGTAGGTATAATTATAGTTTATGAAAGTAATAACTTCACAACTCACCTGGTAAAGCTTAATTATATGAGGATGATCCAGCCTCTTCATGATATCCACCTCTCTGTAGACTTTTTGAAGATTGCTGGCGTCTAATTGTGATTTATCTATTATCTTAATTGCTACCTGCAACAAAGAAAAACAAAACCTTAATAAAGGAGCCACGTTCGTAATATATCAGTGATAATTAAATAGTTACTACTTTGGACGTGGTGTATGATGTATGAAACGTGTTCTCTCGGGAATCTTGAAGCTGAAATCTTCATCACAAAAAATAACAAACAAAAAATCTCAAGAAAAACTAATTTGTATAATGTTGCCACAAATGTTTGTATTTCCCGAAATCAAACTAATCGTGATTGTTAACAGCAGTATGCAAAACGGTATTCGCACTTAGTGACTAAGTGCCCAGACGGTTGCCCAATAAAGTTTTTCAGTGATCGTAACGGAATAAAACCGTTAGTGGCTCGTCGGTTTCCAGACTTACAAAGGGGCGGTGACGTCAGGACCAACGTCATTCCCCTACAATTGGAGCAATTGACGTGATTGCTCGGATTGCGACAAGGGATGCGTCCACCGCAGTCGGGTTAAATTATGAGACAGCAAAATACCCAGGAAAAGAAAACCACATTACGGTACAGTTGCGGCATTATTTCTTACGGACAATGCAATCCTCGCAGGCAAAGAAATCGTATCTCCGCAAGAAAAATGAAAAGATGTCCTTATAAGATGAATGGATGAACAGGAATATCACAATGGTTTCCGAATGTTTTCTTCCTTTCATATTTTAGCTTCGGGCAGGTTTAACGTTTTTGGAGCAATGAAAGCATTTGATATTTTAACAAAACATGTGGAGCTCCGGTCTGTTTCGCAACTATTTACGATTGCTGTGTCCACCACCACTCTACCTATAAAACGTAGTCATGTTTTATGTTTCTGGTAATGCATGAATGCTAATGACCTTATACATCGCTTCAGCTTGCAATATGCGTAAATTTGGTGTCAGAGCCAGGAGCCAGTAGGTACAGTCCGTCCTAATGCATTTGACCCAAGAGTGAACCAGTCCTCTAGGGAGCGCAAAGTAGGTAATGGAGTTTGAAGCAGTCAGTATATAAACAATAGTGAGTTAAGTAGCAACCATTAGCCAGGTATGCATTGTTATCGTTGCGAAATGTTGCTTAACGCAAAAGATAGTCAAGTGTCTTGCAAAATATTTTGATAAAGCTACCGCAACGTTCCACATCTACTTCAAAAACAGTGTCAATTAAATGCGAAGTGATTAGTGATACGTGTTTGACGTTTACCTACCTATCTTGTCATTTTATTTACTAGGAATAATCTTAATCTTTATTCGAGTGCTTTACATATCCATTCCTATCAGATTACTGAATCCGACCTTTATCTGCTTAAAGAACGGAAAATCCAGCACGCACTGGAAATAATTTCAATTAAGTTAATGTAAGTAACTGGGTAACTGGATTTCATATCAAACGTGATACAATTATCTTGTAGCCTACAAACACGGTTTCTTGGGCATCGTATTATTAGAACAGGACATAAGGACAGTACAGTAACGATTGTAATTGCAGTAATAGAATCTGAACTACCGGTCAGTTGCTGACATTGACCTCATTGGATAGATAGCGGCATTGCGCACACGACTCTGACGTCACTGCATTGGAAACACCCTCTTATTCCAGCATGCGTAGCATGAACACATTGAACACCAAAGAAACGGCCTTTGTCTACAGACGAATCGGCAAAGTGACAGATTATATAGACAGGAACCTCAATCTGTCAAATTTCTTTCAATAAACCTGCCTGCGTAGCATGAACACTTAATTTCTTTTCTTCCGAGACACGACAAAGACCGTTTCTTCGGTGATCATGCTACGCGTGCAGATACACACTGTAACTTACGTAACCTGACAAGGAAAGCCTTCGTCAAGTCATTACGATCGTAGTTATGTCACATCTACCTACTTATTTTATTGTTACTTTATATTAAATATATTTATGTATTGTTATTCGTACTTATTAAGTGCATTCATCAGCGCTTTGTTAAAAATCAGCTGTTCCCTAAACTTTGTCTGGTAATGCAAACATACTATTGGAATTCCATACTGCACCATGGCAGCATCGGACCAGTGTTCCCAGTCCAACTATTGTCGACTGTAGCCGACGGAACTGCTGAATTCGGTATCAGATTTGGTACAACTTGTTCATACGATAACTATGATCCCAAAGAGATTGTCATTTATGTAAATTATACTTTGTATACCGTGCATAATATATTCAATTGTAGTCCGATAGAACGTAGAAAGTGACAGGACACGAGCGACGTGACAAATGAAAGAGAAACTATAATGGTCTAATTAAGTGGCAATCTGTTAATTATTGTATAATACCGACATTACTCACTGTCCACGTGACAGATTACAAGCTAGTTGTTTCAATAGCCTATTGTTAGTTCATTCAAGAAAAATCATTTAGAGAAAATATTGTTGATTTCATTTCCGATATCGTTAACGTTATGGCAAGATGGTGATGGTGCTATGATGAATTAGGTAATTGAACCTAAAAAGAAAACGTTTACAGATAAAACATTATTTAAGTAATTGCCTGTACTTGGTAGGCGCACGCAATAAATTACATTCACATCTCATCAGTATCCGGAACAAAATACCACTATTGTCTACACATATAAATTCTGAATACATTATGGTTCGTGAGTTTACAGACGTACAAGGGAATGACCTTATTTAGGTATGCGTCATGTGTAACTAAGCTGCATTTTCCTACAGTTAGGTATATGATGTAGTGTACTATTAATAAAACTATGTAAGTAGTTTTATTTAGAAGCAAACTTGTCGACTTAGAAAAATCTTCACTGATAGAAAGCAACATTATCACTAAGTACCATGGGCTTTTTATCTACGAAAAACATACTCAGTTCTTATGAGATCCTATGAGATTCCTTTGAGGTACCACGAGAGCGAAGCTGGAAAAATAAGCTAGCTAAAAACTATGCAGTGTACCAAATTGTTTCATCATCATATTTCGCAACATCAAATATATTATCTGCAGATAACGTAATACCACAGCAACCGTCACCTGAGCCCTAACGTTATACCTACTGGTCATGATATTGTTAAAACCTGTAATTATTTTTGCTAACTTGAACTGTCCCACTGCTGAGCAAAGGCTTCCCTTCATTCCTTTCGCCTGTCGCTACTTTGCGCTACAATTCAACAATTCTCATGTAATAGCCATTCCCACAAGAATTCAATACGGCCCGTAGACCGTAGTCCAACGGTTGGTTGTGGGTAGAGGTAAGTGGCCGGCGCGGAATCTCGATTGCACAACGCGGAAAGACTTTTCTAACGAAATGAACCGAGGACGCTGCCAGTGCCAGGCTCCCAATCCGGATGTGCAGCATTACGGATACACCTCAAACCTCTATTCATCATGCAATAACCTACATGGTTGGGAACCCTGGGGTCACTGGCCTGGCTCTATTGTTTAGAATTGAGTTCTGAGAACTTAACTTCAAGCATTCGGTGTCGATGTTGGAAGAAAGAATATTCTCACTATGGCAAACCGAACGTAAAGAAAATAAGCATTGTACTAATCCCTTGCCAATTTTGTATGTAAATGTTTTTAGGGTTTTCCATATGTATTATGGTAAACAATAAAGCGCAATATGTACCTAACTACTCGTGACGCTGTGACGTCCCCGATTTTAAAATAAGTAAGTAGCTCCGTTACTGTATGGTTTAGTGATTTATTATATTGTTAGTTAATGTTACCTGTCCTGCAGCTGATTTTGGCGGGAGGAAAAAGGTTACTTAATCATTTGAATTAATTGTAATATTTGAACTTGCATTTTAGATCTCACAGATCCCCCCCCCCCCCCCCCCGCTGTATTTTACTGTTCATTTCAAAATTATGTCCCTTTTTTAATCTTACGAGAATTCTGTACCTGACCCATAAACAAAAACGTTTTAATTTTAATCATTCTTCTACCGGTTTCATCTTTATTATCATACTTCTGAACAATAGATCTAAGATATTGACATAAATCCTGATTGCCTAACCAGTCACTTTGTTCAATTCTAGATTGACAATATTCATTAACCTAACCTTATCACAACATTTGGTTGGGTTGGGCTTCCAGTTCCCGTCCCAGAATTTTCGGGTTATATGCCACCATAACGACCGGCATAGATTATGCTAAAGACAACCGGTTCTAACGGTTTAACTTGATCTTCAAAGCTTTAAGTGGTTTCGTTGTGGTCAGCCTATGCATAAGCTGACCACAGTACTGTTTAACCACGTAACTATTACATGCCACGAGCATACATTAAATGTCAAACGTACTGAAATTACCTGTTAGATCTATGGTAAACTATTTATAACGGGTGTGACCGACCACCGCTCACACAATACGTATGACGCACATTGCAGGCTACCTATTAGTTTCCTTCAGCCCGAAACCCTATTATCTATAATTAGGAGGCCAGTGACAAATTAGCATGAGTGTCCTTGCCCAGTGACAACGAATCTCGTACATTTCGCATGTTCTTGCTAATCAGGAACATCTTAGCGATCACTCGAAAGTGGCGAGTCATGAATTGAGTTTACTTTATTAACCGCGATGGGGATTTACCTGAGGCGACAATGTCATTAGAGGCATCGAGTATTTTTTATAATTTATCGTTAAATTTTTTGCATGTTTGAAAAATTTATGTCGCTGTCGTTGCGTACCTGATCATTCTAATATAATAGAGCTGAAGAGTTTGTTTGTTTTTCGATTAAACGCGCTAATCTCTGGAACTGCAAGCCGGATTTCAAAAATCTCTTTGCATTTATTAGTCCAATTATAGCTTAGAACGGTGAAACCACGGGCACACCTATTATCTGATTTATAGAACTTCTCATAAGTAGATAAATTAATTATATTAAAAATAATTTTGATTCTATTTAAGATTTGAAAAAGCTCAACTAATAATTTCTTCCATTTGTGATCTTACAGAGGACTCAAATTGTTATCAGAGCCTAACAAAATTTCAGCAATACCTAATTTGCATATTTTGACATTCAAATTAATGTTGACTTTGTTAACTTAGAGGAAGGCTGAAGTCATTCTCAAATTTTGTTAAAATTTTCCGGATCTTCACCGAATTATTCTTATCAAAAGGGTTTAAACTGCTTGCTTAAATATAAATTATCTTATATTTGCATATAATCTAGGATTTATAAATAATATCTATTTCTAAAATATTGAATTCAATGCAATTTTATACATTACATGCATTCAAGAATTTCAATATTCTGCCGCATACCACTAGATATCAACTTGCGAGTTTTGGATTCTGTATTATATATCAAGCAACACACCAATACAATAAATTTTGTCAGATAGAAATATGAAATGGTGTATTATTATCAAACATAACGTCAATACAATACATTTTACGTCAATACCAGCTGTTAATCTGTGCATGTATTACTTATCTAATCATGCATGTATGCATGTAACAATATATCATAATTAACGGCGAATTATGATCGTTCAATTATGATAATTTTAACAATAAAAAGATGTTTGATTAGTTTGCCGCCTCTTATTGGCACCTTAAATAAAACATGAACTACACAGAGAAGTGATGACAATAATGACGACAGAAAAATTAATTATATCCGTGTACCTATCGTACCTATAAGTACTTACTGAGTGCATGGCATTAGGTACTTATGGTGGTTGACCGACAGGATTAAATTAGTAGTAAAGTATCAGACCAACATAATAAAGTAAAAAGACGATATTAAACAAGGAAAGAGCATATAAATTCATAAAAAGTTGCATTAGAACTCAAACATTATAGAGCTCTGTAAAAGTGTTTTTCTAAGATTGGATTCACAAGTCTTAGAAATGGAATCACGTTATTCAGTTCCTAAGCAGGACTCCAAGCTTCGACCGAATTCAGAGACGTTAAGCCCTTCAGCCACAATCAACAAGTCTAGACGACGATCAATATCCTCGCCAAAGCGGGACAGCATACGTGGGAGGAAGACAGACAATATTCATTTTCTCCTCTACTCTACTAGCAATCCTTAGCAAGGGTGTAGGGGAAATTCACCAAAATGCAGTGTGATAATAAGTATCTTGTGTTTTAAATATTATATTTATTTCTTGTCAACAAAGTATGGTTAATTTAGTGTCGTTTGTCTTTCGATGAAAATTTTCGATAGAATAGACGATTAAAGGAAAAATAAAAATAAAGGAAACTATAAAAAGTATTTATACAAATTTGGCACTGAAATAAGTTTAGAAATACAAAAACTACATTTCGTTTATGGAACACCCCAAAAAGAACTATTAAATCTCAATTTCAATAAAAGTTTTATGACTTTCTGTAAGTAATTCATAAGTTCCACATTTAGAACTAAAATATTTTTTCCATTGCAGTCTTCTGCCTACGCATTTCAAAACAATGGACGCAAGAGCAGGCAACTTCTAGTAAATGTAGTACGAAGCGACGTCGGGGAAGCGTAGTACCCTCCGTTCTAGTGCCCCCCTTCCATCACGTCGTCCGGAACACTACAGACGACTTTTTCAAGGATAAAAACGGGAGACATCACACGAAGCATTCATTTTATCAGCACTTGTCTGCTTCCCTGATTATTTTCTTCACTGCTTATACAAACTAACAAAAGTAACATACCAAATGAAAAAAACTCAGAAGTCAGTAGTGTAATAGAACTTCATTGTTACTTTTTATGGTAAATTCGCATTCGGTATTTAATGACTACTAAATCCAAGCTGGATAATAATAATAATGGATTTATTGAGCTGCAGTGACAATTGAAACACTTCAACAATACGGCACCAGACAATGCTACACATAAGTGCGCCAATTAAAGAGATTTGATCCTAACATACAATTTTATTACAGCCATTTTCAATTCAAAATGAACAATTGACGTCATGACAGGAGATAACTACTTATCGACAGCAAACAAACACGCGTGTCTCCACGTTATCATGTTGAATTATCTGATGATAAACGGATCCTAGTGCGGGTAGTTTCAATATTTCTATGTATAGTTCAATATGCTGTCATGCGTGGAAAAAATATAAAGAGAAAGTTTCTAAACTAAGACGGAGATTACACCAAGGGTGACCGCGAGACTGCAAAGTGTAGATAACAACCGGCGACTGACGCAGAGCTCCAAAATAGATAACGCATTTGCGTCAAGCGCACATTTTTCAAGCAGTGTAAACGGAGCGCGTGCCATACTGTATGATTTCCTGGCAAAATATTTGCCAGACTTGAGCCGATCACGCATCTCCTTACTGATCACGCTTTCTTTATTTTACCAAGCGCAACGCAATGATTCAAACTGTCTAGGCGCACATCGTTTATCAATTTTACACCACGATGGATCGTTTGTGTGGCTGCTTGTCGTATACATATAGAGACGTCAAAGATATACAACATCACACACACTACCTACTGATTAGCAAAGATGATTAGATATTCAACAAAACATAGGCCACTTGTGATACAACATGAATGAAATGTTTCTCAATGTGAGCTACGAAACCGGTGACTTCACTTTCGGAGCGCCGAATGTCTGGCCGTCACCTTGGTGTTAACGGCTCGCACTGAAAAAAGTAAAATAATAAAAACAACACGATGCGTGCACCGGAGGCAAGGTCGATGCCGTGGTATTTTTGGACGCGGCAGCCCGCCGCCGGCGCTCGTTTCGACCTCATCCAACCGACTACGCTGAATCACTGATTGATAGCTGCGTTCCTCGAAACGAAATGTTTCGCCAAGTTTTTAAAATTACTCTTTTGGCGCTTTGTTTATATTTACATCGGTTTGCAGCGCTGCTTACGCATTTACTTGTAAATGAATATGTTTAAACTGATCAATAGCCGTTGAGTTACGCCAGAATCCTGGACTTCAATTCGAAGAAACTTTTACGTTTCTTATATCAACTCTACCACGCGGTTTTTTCTCTATGTACAAGAAGCTTTTTTTCCAAACAAACACATCCTACTAGAGATTGTGTAAACATTTAACCGGATTTACGGTATCTAAACTTCTTAAAAGGTAACCATGTACATATTAAACGCACAGTAAAGCACCAATGAAGGCCGAGGGCGTCCGATCTGTTATTTCGGTGCATTCATTCAACGTCGCGTCCTCGTAAGTCACTTTCTGTGGTGCGTCATCTTCACCGTCGATTCTAAACAAAAGTCTTTATTTATATTCTGCTTTAATAGTACCAGAAACCCTGAAATCGATGTAATGCCAGTTTAAAAGTCGTTCATAAACGCAGGCCGTTCGCTGTGAGTCATTCACGGCGACGACGATGTACAGTATTCGGCCAATGACCCACTTCGGTGCCATAGACTCGTACGACTGTAAGTAGCCTTTTATACCTGATGGCTATTGAAATAGTAGGTATTAATTCAGTTTAGGATTTAAACATCTGCATCTGTTTAGCTTCAGCAATTTCCAGTTATGATGGGAACCTTACAAGAGGATTTAATAAATATAATCATTTGAATGTTGAAATGAATAAACGGAGCAAAACTTTAAACGAAATATCGTCACTAAAATTCTTTTAGGGTATTGTATTTATTTAACCCTTAAAATAACAAGAGAAGCAATTACCAAAACTAAAAAAATTGAATGAGTTCCAATCCGAGCCAATTTTTGACTTGTATCAAAGATATCCCTCCTCGTGTAAAATCTTTTAATACCGTTACTATATGTGGTCAAAGTTTTTTTTTAAACAGTCGTCGAATTTTTATAGTTACATAGTATAGTAACTACGTAAAGTGCAATCTGCGTCCACCGTATCTACTACAAACATACTTCAGTTTGAAGTTTACAAATAGAAAATGACCTTTGCAGCGACATTTTGCTCCTATCGCTCTTGAGTAAAATTACATTACGAGTTCCAATGCTTCTTTAAAAATGTAGGTGAACAATTCTGAACTTTTCATAATAGGACTATTTTGAAGATGGAAATCGTGACTTTCGTGTGCATCTAACATTTTATAGTGCACGTGCTGTCTAACATTTTATAGAAAGCAGAGTTCCTGCAATTTTACAATGACTTAGTAACCAGACTGACGGTCGCTGATGACACTTGCAAGACTCAAACGTTCGTTCTATATCCCGCCTAGTTGCTATGTACTTGCCACTGAGATAGGACGTTGGCATACATTCGTTGCTCTTGTCAATTTAAAAGGAATGTCTGCGTCACGACAAATAATTCTCAATGTATACCTAAAGTTCAAGTTCCGTAAGCAAAGTCTTATAAAGTAAAACAAAATAGTTGAACATTTAAGGTCTTCAAACATTTAACAAGTAAACTAAAATGAAAACTTATACCCACACCAAACTAAGTTGAAGCGTACGGCTTAGAAACGTGACTGACTATGTTTGGAGAGCTGGTTTACGTTTGTTTTGTACCTAGTTGACTTTATTGATATTATGTAATGTTATTATTTTTGTAAATTAATAGCGTATAATATAGAGTAACCTATGTAATTAAATTGCGTAACATCAGCCTTACAGTCCTCTCCCGAGTTGCACAACAAAATTTTTCCCGGCTAGCTCGTGACGGTCGGGTTGGCCATACTCCAGAGTACCGAATCCTAGACAGTTTTTTGATGGGGTATTTCCATTCTAGATATTTTCCATTATAGAAGCTTTTAGTCTTAGATTTTTAGCTTTTTCTTTAGTCTGCTTTAGCCAAATGACTAATTTTGTGGTTGAGTAGATCATAATAAAATTATAGTTTTTAGTCTACATCTATGTTACATGTCATTGGAAGTTGAAATTTTCGAAATGGCCTCAGAGAAGACTTTTGAGGAGTGACATTTATTGTTGTTCAGTCTATTTGGGTGCTTGGCCTTACTTTTCATCGAAGTCGTATTGAGTCAGGACCAAGATCTACCCCTTTCTAAATTTATTTGTTGGGCATCTTTCTTCATCAATATTTAACATTAGTTTTAGTACATCTGCATCAAATCACCTGGATTCTCTGTTTAATTTCACCTTAATTATAATTAGTTAAACCCGTATACGTATAGGTTTTCCTTATAGTCTGTAGTCATTAAACTTACATCAGTACCTATCTTAAGTAAATAAGTCTGGCTGCACTTCGCAATATCTCAAAAGTATTTTTCGATTTGAGACACCGTGCTCTGCTGTTTTCGAAACCCGCCGAATCTTAGCTTTTTCGTCATCAGTGTCCTTTGCATCATTACATTCAATAAACTTGTTACTTCCACTGTTTTCTATTGTGGTATTAGATAAATGTTGCAATCTATTGTTTTTAATTCACTGTCCGCTGTCTGGGTTTCTACTTTGGCATGTTTCGCAGTTAAGTTAGTTAAAACTATTGTACGTGTTTAGCCATTTTGATTAATAGCTTTTTGTTCACAGGATGATAACTATAAATCGTATCTATTTTCAGTCGGAGTCTTGAAGTTTGATTCTTTGTCTTATCGTGTGGTTAGTGGACTTGGCTTCACATGCCGTCGAGAAATACCTGTAAGGCATGCCGGTTTCCTCACGAGCAAGTGATAATTATCCAATACGCAAATTAATCCGGATTTCACAGGTGCGTTGCGGTGCCGATGCCTTGGGTTCGAACTCGAGATTTGTGACGAGATGATGATGACTTTGATTTATTAAATGCGTATGACGTTCTGTACGGGACAGGTTCCCATTCTCTGGTTTATTTGTAACAGCTTAAATAGGTACCATACCCAATTTAATATTTAATATGTTTTTGGGATATTAACACTTATATTATTTTTTAAAAGTTAGGTAAAAACATCGCGAGATCTTTCAAAGATTTAGAACTAGTTACTCTTGTACTGACATAAGTCTTATCATAAGGAAGGTAAGTAGCTAGGTAAACTACCTACTTACGTGTTTTTATTACCTTAGTTTGTTAGTCTTTATATACATGTTGTAATGAAGACTTGGATTTCCCAAGTGAAGTACCGTGTAGGTAAATTGGTATGTTAAATTATAATGATTGTTCTTAATTTTCCGATATCTATGGTAGGAAATCCCCGATTTAAAGTGGGTATTTGCAAATCTGGTAATCGGGTAGGTAGGTTTACCGTCTATTAATGTTTCAGCAACTCCATTATTTTAACATAGCCTGGATTTATAAGTATTATTATACTGAACTAAAGTATAATCCTGTAATAAATAATTTCGTAGTTAGTAGGTGAGCAGGACTCCTTTAATAAGAACTGTTCATTGGAAGCTTCAAAAAGGGAAAAGTGGAAAGACAGTAGGTAGGTAGATAGAGAGACCAGCCGTGAGCCACCCAATTAAATAACAACATAAAGTGACTAGTTACTAGGTGATAATATAGGTAGCATGTAGGTGATCTAGGCATGTCCCATGTGCATTAGGCGTCGTAGTTAGATATCGATTACTTGCTATCCCTTACCTCAGTCTTCGTTATTCGATGTCGTGCTAACTTAACGACGGCAAAATTTCCCTTGCCAATGGTCCTCTCGATGTCATAAAAACCCACCCTAATGGGGGTTTTCGCAGGACGTTCACGGTCCGCCATTGTTGTTTATAATATAATCATCAAATTCCAAATGGAGTTATTAACACTTCGGAGGATTTAGGATACAAAATCATCCGTAACACTTTTTTGTTTATATCCATCGAAGGCAGAATTAACGCACAGTAAAATGAGAGCGAGTTATCAAGCACACAATACTGAACGAACGTATAATCCAATAATACGTCATTCAATAAATAAATAAATGTACATGTTTTGTTTGTGAATTACGCGATTCGTTACTCCCTAGTAGAGTAAAGTAAATCGTATCAAAGACACTATATATAACGTGTTCCGTATAAATAAACAACACTTTATCAGATTGTTTTTAAAAACAGCTTAAGTAATCACACACTGAATTGTTAATGTTCTTCATTAGTACGTTAAGTATTTTGTATACAAAATTTATTTACAATTTATAGAAAATCGCGCAGAGGCGGCGTGCGCGTTTATCACGCTTGGTCCTTGGAGCACCACGTCACGCCGCCGCCTCACCGGCTGTCAACCGGGTACTGAACTCGACGAACGAACCTCGAGTCGATCGAGTCGAGTACCTACTCTTGGAACCAAGCACACCACATACCGAGGCGCGCGGTACACACGCGCGCTTTCGGTAGCCTGCCAGCCATGTTGATTCTCTTCATGACGTCAACAAGGCGTTCGGTACTAAGCCGAACAGAACTACTCGCATGTAGGTATAATACTTAAAAAAAATCATTATACAAGGGGAATTAACAAGTAACTTTTGCTTACTGAAACATTAGAAGCCAATTACTTAAATACAAATAGGTAGTAGAAAACTATTAAAAGTTAAATTTAACGACTGGTTGTAGAGCTTGTTGCTTGGAGCAACACACAGTTTCAATAACACAATAGCACATTTCAAAAGTACCTATATAATGTTACTGTTACGCTACGTAACATAGTTTTCTATGAAACTGCCTAGGGTATTTTTTTGTTCTATTCAGTTTACCGCGTCACATAATGAAATTAAAATAAAAACTAATTGACAAATGAAACAGTTGGATAAGAATACATGTTAATTCACATGCATTTTTACGTCAGTTCCGGTATTGTGTGCATTTTAACTAAAGTCCAATGATTAAATGAACAAGGCCCAGACCAATAAAAAAGTATTTATTGGTCTGAGGAACAAGGCAATCATTTCAAACTCTCATAGAGAATTTAAACTTATATAATGAGAAAGTTTGGAATTACCTACTTGGATGTTAATTATTATGTACCCGTTACACCTAACAAAATGTTGTATGCAATTAAATCGGAACGGACATTAGCCAAGTACGCACGAGAAAGAGTAGGTAGGTAGGTACACAAGTGTGTGCGTAGTCTGCGTAGGTCGCAGGTTCTTCTCTCACTCTCATAGCTGTTCGATAAGACGGCAATCGAATACGACCGTTGAGAGATCAGGCACAGGACTAACGACTATTAATAGGTGCCTAAATAAAGAAATACCGACATTTGCCTAATAAAAAGTCATAGTATTTTTTTAAAGTGTAGGAACGTTTTAAAAACATTAAGGCCAGGCCTCACACCAATAAAAAAAAGTACTTTTTTATTGGTCTGAAGGCCAGGCATTATAAATAAAACACACACACATTTTATTTGTGAAAAATGGTAGATCACAATTTCTTAAACCTCATCGTTATTCTAGGTAAGTTTTATCCCAATTTAAATATTAATTTACAATAACAAGAGAATGAAATGCGTTGGTGTTTGTACTTCTGATAAAGCAAGCACACTATCGGAAGGTAAGTTTGGAAACCATAGACCAACAAGAGTAGTTGGTAACACTTTTTAATTTGTATCTGTATAATCTATGGGTAAAACTGAACTGCGTTTCAGAGAAACATTTACTGGAGTATAAGCATTTAAAATTTTCTTGCTTTGTCTGATTGCCCGTGTTTTCCGATAAGAATAAAATAATGAATAACGACGCCTACCTAACCAACACGGTTGTTTGGCACTGTAATGCGACTGATATTTTTTTGCAATGTGATTGTGGAAGGCATTGGACTTATTACAAATTTCGTATATTTTCAAGAAGTATTTTCAGAATTCATATTTATTGTCTCATTATTTTATTTATATATGTCTACTTTATCTTAGGAACGCACATAGATACAGTCAGATCAAGTTTTTGTGGGAACTGTTGCTTTTATACTTACCAAGATGTCCGTGATACTCTTCTACAATTTTGACAAGAAAAAGATGTATGTATCGCTCTAAGCTTATGTGAAATTTATATGAGCTTATTATCGTTTGAATGTGTAAATAATTATAGCTAGAATAACGTCAATATGAATCAACTTACCGAAGAAAATGTTCAGAATATGAAGTGCAGTCAAAAAAGCACAAATATGAAAAACAAAAGTAAAAAGGCCAAAGATCCTTCTGAAAATCCGGACGAATTAAATATATCTAATCAAGATAATTTAAGCGATACGTTAGCCAATACTCTTCATATTAAAAACATCAATAGTAACCTAACTAATGGGACTAGCGATCATCCAAACGGTAGTCCCGAAGTTCTGAAGGATAAACCGGAAGCCCAAGACAATGCTCCGAGTGAGGACGTAAAAGATATAAATAGTGTACAGTGTAGTGATGAAAAATGTCTACGAGAGTGCAAAGACACTTCTGCACTTCCAATGGGCAGGTGGATTTTTGATGATGCTTTAGAAAATCTCGAAAATACTATCAGCAATGAAGAGCAAGAACTTCAGGATGAAATCGAAATTATTTCCTACGAATCTGAGCTACAAATGCCAGAGATCATGAGACTTATACAAAAAGATTTGTCGGAACCCTACTCCATCTATACTTATAGATATTTTATACACAACTGGCCTAACCTTTGCTTCTTAGCAACTCACGAAGGGAAGTGCATTGGTGCCATCGTTTGTAAGTTAGATATGCATCGCAATGTTGTAAAAAGAGGTTACATTGCTATGTTAGCCGTTGATGAGAAATATAGAAAGAGAAAGATTGGCTCGAGACTGGTTCGAAAAGCAATACAGGTATTTACAATTTATTTAAATTAGGAATATTAATTTATAAACTCTACATAAGTCAAATAGAGCTTGTATTTAGCACATACCCTTTGGTGCCAATGGTTGTGTTCTGTTAAGAATGACGGAAATGTTGTTAACAATGGTATACCTTATTCTAATTGGTTTCCAATTGCTATTAACAGTAATAATCTTGAATGTGTTTGTTTCAGGCGATGATAAATGACAATGCAGATGAAGTAGTTTTAGAAACTGAAATCACAAACAAACCAGCACTGAAGCTCTATGAGAATCTCGGATTTGTACGGGACAAACGCTTATTTCGATATTATCTGAATGGTGTAGATGCATTGAGATTAAAGTTATGGCTTAGGTGAAATAAGTAGGTATTTAAAGAGAAATTCTCAACGTTGTGTTACATACTTCTGGAGACCATGCTGTCTCAAGCATACTTCAAGCATATTGTTGTTGAAATGGTGTAACCTTTTATTGCCATCCATGAGGATTTAGCCAAATGTATAGTTTGTTTCAATTATGTTTTAGTCATGTGATAATATGTTTATCTAATTTATGTGTTAAAAATTGTTAATGAAAATATTTTCACCAATTCTTTTATATTTTGACTGTAAGATTTTAAAGTGGTTATATCCAAACTAAATACACAACTTTGAAGAATTATATTGTAGTCACTGTTTATTTATATTTTTCACCCTGCAATGTTGATTTTTATCACATAAATCGAAATCGTTTTTCATCAAACTAACTTGACAAAGTAGACATTTTGTATCTACTTGATTTTTATGTACTGTTAAATAAATAAATATATGAAATTCTTGAATTCATAGTAAAGTATTTGAACAATAGCATTTATTAGATTTTATTTTATCCCTTACAGTCCAATTTATATGTTTGAAAATGAAAATAAAAACCCATACATTGTTTTTTGAAAATTTATTTTTTTTAAACTATGTATTTATTTAAAAAGTAAATGTAGCAGTGTTAGTTGAAGCAGCATCATATATGTATGTATTATTTACTGGTTTATATTGTCTGGTAACAATTTTGATAGCTTCATGAGCCACACAGCCACCTAAAAAGGCTGACACACTGTGTACTTCTGCTCCTCCATACCGACACATTTCATGAATATGGTCATCCTTAGGAAAGGGAGTGCATGATACATCACTAAGAAGCTTAGTGACACAAGCCTTCAATTTAGCTATGTCCCCTTCAGGTTCTGAGTCACCTGGAGCTCTACAATGTTCTGTAGCAAACATTTCAGCTGCTCTTAATAAAATATAGTGCACCATCATAACATCAGGTTCTTCTAAATACCTTGATATGTAAGATGCCATAGAACTAGTGAGTTTATACTCAGAAACTATGCTAGATCCACTGATAAGATGCAAGTCATGCGCATGTCTACAGAACAATTTCACATCAGGTTCACTGATAGTATCACAATGTAACTGAGCAACTATTTGTTGAACTTTTCTGTACACTATTTCTGTGTCCATAGCAGCTTGAGTTCTGTACAAATTCTGTAACTTGATATAGTGGTCAGTTGATGCAGTCATATCTGGCAAAATACCTTTTACAGGGAGTTTGCCTTTACCTTCACCCTCGACAAATCCTCTCAATGCAGAGCACATGATCCAGAAAGGGGTACTTTCTTTTGTTAAATTGGTAGCAGCACTGCAGTATAAAAGTTCTTGGCTCTTTACTGGCAAAAATGTAGGAATTAAAGCAGTATTAACTGCCCTTAATGCTTCTTCAAAATTTTCCTCATTGATTGGAATATCATTTTCATCTCTTCTGATGAAGTCTTGAATAATAGTTTTGATCTCATTCTTCTCCTTCCTGCTCATTGGCCAGCGATTTTGATTACTGCCTTTCCATTTTTGGACAGCCTTGTATATAATTACAATCCATGGTATATGACCATGGTCTTTCAAATCAACAGCATCTATATCAAAACTGTCTAAGAAGTCAGACAATGCTTGAAATGGATAATCTAAGCGTAAATCAGTTTGTTCATTATCAGGATGAGTTTCAATAACTGCATGCTCCTTCATCTGGATTCTAAAAGACCCTAAAAACCCAACAGATCTGCACAGGATTAGTGGAACATTGATATCCCACAGATGCTGGGATAGATCTTGTATGGTCTGTTCTCCAAGAGTTGTAGCTATAACTACACTGAAAGATTTGAAGAAATCAGGGTTTTCTTTGAGGATTTGGTCTGGTGGTTCCTGAACTGCATGGCCTTGTACTGCTGGATTTAATTCTAGTAATAATCTCAAGGTTTCTGATCCTCTATTCAAATTAATGCTAGAACACTCCAAGAAAAAGTTACTCCCAATATCTTCATCAGTTACGGTTTTATCATCAACTATAGTTATTGCGCCAACACCAGGAAGGACTATAGATTTTAATACTTCAGTACCCAGGGCAGAGGCGTTTATCAAACAAATATGTCCATGTTCAAGTGCAGATTGCCCGTGGTCTCCCCATAAGCGCAATTGCCGGTCGTATTGTTTTGTCTTCTCACTTTGTTCCGGAGATTTCGGAGACGGCGAAGCCATTATGTTCCAGTGATATCGAAAGTTGTACAACACTTTTATAAAATACTTCGACAATTCATAAATTACTTATGTTTACTTACAATATATGTTGTATTCCAAAAGGGAAAAGTACAAAACCTATCCGGCACTATCAAGTAAATTCTAGAGATTGACAATTTACTTAACGCGACTGACACTGACAGAAAATCTATTGCACTATGTCTATGAATACAATTTTTTTTTTTTTTTTTTATTTGCCCAGTGGGCAGGCTAAAGTCTTTCGACCATACCGCCTAGTCTTTCGTATGTTTTTTTCTGTCGTGTTAAGTTTTTATATAATGTCTTTCGTAATTTCCCTTGTAATTATAATGTTTTATTTTAAGTCTTTCGTATGTAGTCATAATTCGATATTTTTAATAGTCAATTTTTCGTTTTTTAGTCAAATCCAAGTTTGTACGAAGTACAGTCAAATCCTGGGTAATGTCATGTCAAAATTTTTTTTTTTTTTAGCTATCTCTGCATAATTATGTTTAGATAGGCACATAACCTACAAGCTATTTCTAACCATCTTAAATCTATTTAAAAATAACCAAGATAAAAGTACTTAGGTAATAATTATTTTGATATGTACATACATATAGCTAACACAAACGATTATATATCATTTACAGTCTCCAGTATGAATTTGTACAAATATATATAAGTGGTAGCATTCACAAGTAACTCCTGTATGGACGACGGGACTTTATCAGGCGTTTTATAAATTTTTAGAAGCTCATCCGACAACACAAGGCGCTGAATGTTGAAAGACGAACACTCGAAGAAGATATGATACAGTGACTGAACTTTTTGAGATTGACAATAATCACAGTGCGGCGAGCTGACCATTTTAAGACGATGAAGATGAAAATTTAAACGACAATGACCAAAGCGCATACGACAGATAATCGAATAAAATTTTCTATTCATGTATGTACTACTATTTTTACAAAACCAAGGTACAGAGTTAATTTGAACATCAAGACTATTAAACCAAGACCCCGTGTTTTCAACATGTGTACAATGGTATGAATGTCTCCCCCATGCCTCACACATGCGGCGCCGTAGAAGGCTAATTACGTCTGTATGTGGCAGGAAAACACTCGCATCAGTGTCACAGATTAATTCTTCAAATTCAACGATTTTTTTTGCAAGATAATCTGCTTTTTCATTCCCCGCAACACCAATATGTGATGGTACCCAAACAAAACGAACAACAATATCCAACTGTGACAATTCAAACCATAGTTGCTTTATCAAAAGAATTATGTAGTTGGTGTTAGCAAGTAATTTATTATTGTCCAGATTTTTCAAAACACTCATGCTATCACTAACTATAAGCCATTTACTATGTTCTGGATTACATTTTTTAATATGTTTCATAGCGCTCAAAATAGCAACTGCTTCAGCTGTAAAAATACTAGCATTCATATCAATTCTCCGTCCAATAGCAATATTTGAAGAGGGGTCATAAATAGCGAAAGACACTGCTCTATCACTCTTGGAACCATCAGTATACACTAATTTATGATCAGACCACTGTGACAGCATAGCATAAACTTCTTCTTTTGAAGGCAAATTTTTTCTATTATTTATAATTACTTCAATTGCTGGAAATTTACCATTGAAAGTACCCTCATAACAAGGTAAAATATGTTTTGATTGATAAATGTTAACATTTTGAATAAAATTCATAAAACTTTGGAGACCTTGTACCATATAAAAAGATTTTAAAGAAGTATGAGTAGGTGAATGTAACAAATTAAGAAGTAGTCTATTACCAGATACACTATAAAGTTTTAACAAAAATCTTTCTTTTAAGTAATCAAAACGAATAGATAATGGGGGAACATTGCATTCAATTTGCATTGCAACCACAGGAGTACTTCTGAATGCACCAGTTATTACACGCAAACACTTGTTTTGCAAAATATTTAAACTATTTACATGTTTGGAATCTGCACCAAAGCAATAGAAACCATATTCAAAGTGACTACGTACTAAAGATTTGTATAATAATAATAGAATTTTAGGGTCTGCACCCCAATATGTACCACTTAAGGATTTTAATATGTTATGAGCTTTATTTGCTTTACTAATTAAATGTTTTATATAATTGTTCCAGGATAAATTATATGAAAAAATAACACCCAAGAATTTTACCTCAAGTGAAATGGGTAGAGCACAATTGTTATACACCACATCAGGCATATTAAGAATTTGTTTACCAAATACAACAACTTTGGATTTCAATGGATTAACACTAAGATCAAGGTAAGAAAAATATTTATACAAATTCGCTAATGCAACATTAACTATTTCAACTACATGTGTTATATTTTTCCCAGATGCATATACAACTAAATCATCTGCAAATTGGAGGTTTTTAACATGAGATCCTAAAATTAAATTTAATTTACGTATATACAATATGAATATTAAAGGCGATAATATACCACCTTGACAAACTCCTTTTGAAGATAGTCTAGGTCCATAGAGGTGTCTGTTAAATTTTACAAAAACTTGCCTATTAAGAAGAAAATTTTTAACCCAATTTATAATTTTCACAGGTATCCCAATCTGTGATAACTCATTACATAAGATATCTATATTTACACTGTTAAAAGCACCTGCAACGTCGAAGAAAACTCCAACCAAATTGTGGTTTGCGGATAAAGAATTGCATATATCAAGCTGTAATTGACAAACACTTTCCCTAGCAGAATGATTCCTACGAAAACCAAATTGATTTGATGGTAAGATTGAATTTTTTTCAATATAGAACTCTAAGCGTTGTTTTAATAATTGTTCAAATAACTTGCCAACGCAAGAAGTCAGAGCTATAGGACGATACGAATCAGGACACATTTTTGGCTTATCAGGTTTTAAAACAGGTACAAGACAATCCACCTTCCAACTATCAGGTAAAATATCATTTTCCCATAATAAATTCAAAAGTTTTAAAAGAATATTCAAACTAGTAAGGTTAAGTTTTTTTAACAGTATATATGGTATTCCATCCAGACCATGGGTAGTATCTCTTCTGGACGATATGGCCGATATTAATTCTTGTAAGGAAAAAGGATTAAGTAGAAAACTATTGCTGGAATTAATGCTAGCATTGGAAGAAGACTTTAAGTCATTTGATACATTGTCTGGTGTGTATTTTTTAAGAAAATCCAAAACCCAATTATCATCCTCCTGAGTACTAAAATTATATGTTTTATTATACTTGCGCATGAATTTCCATATAACAGACAATGGTGTGCACCTGTTAAATGTTTCACAAAGAGAAAACCAACTTTTTTGCCTTTCTGTTTTTAATGTAAGTTTTTTAACTGCGCGAAGCCTTTTAAATTCTATATAATTTTCTTCAGATGAATTATCCTTAAACAGTAAATATGCAGTTTTAAAATTCAATACAGCTTCTGTGCATTTTTGATTCCACCAAGGAAGTGAAGGCCCTTTAGGATTATTTCTATGACATGAGGGATTGACAAAATGACTGGAATTAGAATGATTCAAGTTTGGCATAGAATTCGCAGCGGCTGTGCGCAAAATGGTACAATATTTGGAATATGAATCAGGAAGACTTGTTTCATCAACTTTAAAATCAAGTAACAATTCATCAACACAATTACTGTACTTTTCCCAATTTACCAATTTGTAATTAGGGTAAATAGGCAAATGTTCAGCATTAGTACAATTGCTATCAATATTATTACTTTTGCTAATAAATAATTTTATCATTACAGGAATGTGATAACTACCACCAAGAGGACAATCATGTACATTCCATTCACAATTGATTGCTAAAGACGAAGAAACTAACGTCAAATCCAATGCATTAGGACGCCAAGTTAAAGAACCAATTGTTGTCGCCTGACCATTATTGAGCAGAACTAAATTATTATTATCAATTACATCCAAAACGTTTCGTCCACGTTCAGAGTCAGAGCTACAGCCCCAAGAAGTATGATGAGCATTAAAGTCACCAGCAATTATAAAAGGTTCAGGAATAGACTTCACTAATAAGTCAAAATTTTCTTTTTTGAATACTGGACTACAATTCAAAGGACTATAAATACTTACTATACTTAACTCTTTGTTGTTAACTTTAATTTTTACACAGATATTTTGTAATGAGTTATCAAAAAAGGTATTAATTTTAGTGTATGAAATACTTTTGTGAATAATTATTGCTACTCCATTATGTTTGTTACCAGTGTCATTTCTTTCAATATTATAATGATTGATTTTAAAATTTTGTTGAGGTTTAAGCCATGTTTCACTGATAATTGCTATGTGTATTTTGTAATTGTATAAAAAATCGATTAATATGTGTTTATTACTGTTTAAACTTTGAGCATTCCATTGTACTACATTTAAATCAGAAAAATCCATTACGAGGTTGAAGGAAATTTATTACTTAGAGTAGTTTTTAATGCTTCTTTAATCGATGCTGAATTGATAGGAGTATCCTTATTGGTAACTATTCTAGTAATTGTTTCAACTAAACTATTCAAAAATTTGTCTGATTTCATAAGATTACTTACTTGTGTATCTAAATTACGCGCAGATAGCGCTGGAAATGCGTTAGCGTTGAAGAGATCAGAGTATGTTGCATTTCTACTTTTTATTTTATTTTCTTCTACTTTTTGTTTTTTTATATTACATATTGCAGAGATAGCTAAATGATTACCATTGCAGTTTATACATTTGGCGTTCTTTGGATTAACCTGACACACTTTATAACTGTGATTTTCAGTGCAAATAGAACATACTTCAGAATTCCGACAAAATTTTGCAATATGCCCATACTGCATGCACTTAAGGCACTGCTTAACAGGTGGGATATACCTTTTGACCTCATGGCGCCAAGAGTCCAAGTAGACATAGTCAGGTAAGATGGTCGAAGCAAAGGTCACAGCAACAGCCTGTGTGGGGACAAAAGACAAGCCTTCATCACTCCTGACTCTGCGCATGAAACGCCTAACTTGAATAACATTTTTGGAACTTCCTATCAACGAAAATATATCTTTGTTAGACATATCAATAGGGACCGAGGTAAGAACCCCAGTGACCTCTGTGTCGCCAGCAGGTATTGTTGCTTTTAAGTTTAATTGTTCAAACAATTTCTTATTTTTTAAAAACATGTTAGCATTGTTGGGCAAGTCAAATGTCACACCAACCTTGTACTTATTTATTGTACGCAGGTGCATCACACCTGAAACTCCGTGCTCTCTGATACCCTTCGACAGAGACATGCGATCTTTATCAGAGAATATGTTTCGATCGTCAAAATGAGTTAAAAAAACAATGAGCTCCGTCTGTTTCGAGTCCTCAGCATACTTACGGGTGTACCCTTTTACCTTGTACACGGCATACTTATCAGTAGCGTCCCTGTATTTAGTATTTGGGGTCGCCGAAACCGTAGACTCGGCAGAGTCGGAGTCGGTCGATTCCGGCAGCAGCTTTTTGTCCGGTGGGACCACCTCATCCCTTTTCCTTTTTTTCTTCGACATTTTCAGAAACCAATAACCTAAATACTTATTTACACCTAGTAACGACTTATAACACAAATATTTACAAAATTATAGTACAATAAACCCTGAAAACTATTATTTTCCGAAAATTATTTCAAAAGCGCGCCTTTCCCATTCAACAGTTTCCCGCCTTTTTTCTCTATGAATACAATGCACAAAGGTAAACATAGACAATTAGTTGACAATAATAATTAGTGATGTGTAACGATTTAGTATTGGGGTTTAAAAAATGTCAGTGAGACGAAACTATTTTTTTTTTATTGTGTCCAATAAAAGCTTCAGCCACTGTCATGGTTTCCTCATTGTTTCAGATTAATATAATGCAAAATGCTGAAATAGGATGAAAATAAATTATTTTGACATTATGAACATAAGTCACAATCACACATTTTGGCGTACGACCTCGGCCTCGTATCAGTCTTCTCACTCGGCTCAGACAGAGTTTCTCACAAAAGAGTTTAAACAGTCTGTGGTTTCTACTTGCAGCTTGCAGCTGTTAATGTAATGGGTCATTCATTTTTGTGTTGTGATTTGTGAGATAATTTCGAATAAATCTAATAAGTCGGTCATCAAGACTTGGTTCGTTGAAGTGAGATGTTAAAAACATTCTACATTACGAATGTGTATAGAAATGAATTTACAAACTTTATTTCAGGATTTTAATCCTAGGTAAAGTGTAATTGATTTGTATGTTATTGGAATGACTGGTAGGTGATTCGTAAAGTTGTTATTATATTGATTTTGTTTTTGCAGCAAATTCGTGGTTCACAGCTGCTTGCTGATATTCACTGCATTATTAGCTTTAAAGTTAGATAACTCTATAACATGGTCGTACTGGGCCGTGTTTACGCCAATATGGGTGTGGAAATTTCTTGTAGTTCTTGGTGCCACAGTTGGCACATATGTTTGGTGGCAGTACCCTCACTTCAGGTAAGTGGTTTAATACTAAGCAAACTCTTGGCTTGATTAGTTTCAGTTGCAATCAAGATACCATCAATATAATAAATAAAAAATAAGTTACAAAACGAAAGGTCCTTTTAGTTAAATCATTTAAGTGAACTAATCAAACCTTGAGTCATGTATATATTTGTTATAATTTATTTATGGTGAAGGTAGGCACAGTCATCAAACTATTTATTTATTCAATGTCACAACTTTATTCTCTCCTAGTACACACAAAACTTTTTCAATTGAAATAAAATAATAAATACCATAGTTAGTTATGTTAAAAGGATTAGCTCTTGTTTATTTGGATCCTTGAAATGACCCAGTGACTGAAATTATGTCTGTTGAGTCGTAAGTAAAAGGGTGCAAGTCTATTGCCGTCAATCAAGTGCATATCCAGGTTCCAGGCTTTTGCTGAGTTTAGTTTCAGATTAAGAGAATAATGCTTTACCTGACCTGGGGACAGAATCTGTTACCTCAATCTTAACAGTAGCACTTGCTACCACTAGACCAGTGAGACTTCTATAATACTTTTAGACATTTCAAACAATTGATTCAATACCATGATCTAAAGCCCACGCTTATGTATGATTGCACATTTATATTTATTCTATTTAAAAATTTAAAAATGATTTTAACTTTCAGGTTGGAGGGTGAAGCATACATCCATTACAAAGCCATGCTGATAAGTCTTGCCATTCACTTAATACTGTTAATGTTTGAGTTGCTTGTCTGTGACCAGTTGACCACCACTCGCCATGTGTGGATACTGGTGTTTATACCACTTATCTTCATAAGCATAGTTTCCATTGCCATCTGTATATGGTCGGTGAAACATGATCGCAGCTATGAGGTTAGTATAAATTATACTTTAGGCCGTCTGTTTGAAGCGATGCTGTCGCGCGTTCACGTCGATACATTCACGATGTGGTCGCTATATATTTGCCTTCTCCCACACCACGATTCTCAGACGCGATGCAAACGCGATACTGTCCACCCTCTGGCCACCATCCATCCGTTTTCCGCCCGATGTCGTCCAACACTGTCGCACGTTTGCATCGATTCTGTCGCGCGTTTACGAATCGCAGAACAGCACTGGTACGACAAGTCGCTGTGGGCGTAGGCCTTATTATGTGAACTCACAATGTTTTCCTTCACCACTGTCGAAGATAATCATTAGCAAGCATGGTGATCAATGCTTGTTACTTCTTTTTATGAGAAGACCTTTGCCCTCCAGTGGGTCCGTATGACCGTTAAAAAAAAATATAAGTTACATAGTTATTTTGCAATTGTAGACAGTAATATTTGTACTAGTGACCTTCTAACAAAATTTTTGTAGGTAAATAGTGAAATCATTGTTTATTTTAATAACATTCATTAAGTGAACTATGGATTCAAAACATTAATCAGCTAAGGATGATACCATATCTAAAGTAGAAATAATGTTAGTGGATGGTTTGTACTAGGTTTTTGAGGACGGTAAAATTTATAATAGATCAATTTGTAGGTAACATTAGAGAGTATTGGAATCCTTCCTTTTCATCAACATCACTTCAGCTGAAAGACGTCCACTGCTGGACAGACTGGACATAGGCATCCCCCAAAGACTAACACAAAGATTATTCCTGTGTTGTCCTCACACATTGACTTTTTGCAATCTTCAGATTGTCATTCGACATTGCAAACAACCTAAACCTACACCACTTGTTTTTTTTTTCAAGTCAAATTAATTTAATAGATATTTAAAATGTTTAGTTTTTAAAACCCTATTGTTAGCAGAGGTTAAGATACTACATCATAGGAGCCTAAGAGGCATTAGAGGCATGACCCAGATAAATAAAATCGCAGTCAAAGCCAGTCTATGTGGATTTCACACTACCTTTTACCCAATACAGTTAGATAGTTTGATATCTCCTTTCTTAAACCTCTTTCTTTTGTTACAGTTGGAACTATTTTGTGCTGTAAATATACTCCAGTTCATATTTCTGGCGCTCAAGTTGGATGGGTTCATCAGCTGGTCATGGGAGGTTGTGTTTGTGCCTCTATGGATACTGATGTGTCTCAGTCTTGTAGGTGAGTGTATGTACGGCTTTATTCACATTTATTGTAGGAAAAAAAAAACATTATAATGAAGAATGCTCCTTGACTGAAGGCGACTTAGTGGCAAAGACATAGTAATAATCATACATTATTTAAAAAAAAATCGCGTTCAAACTTGGTACATTCAGTTTAAACCCTCTGGCCCCTAAAATAGTGTTAACTGTAACATTTAAGTTACTGGTACCTAACCAGCCAGTAACTTAAATTTATGACAAAAAACTAGTTTGAAATTAATAAATTCTAAAAGAAAAGTAATTCTATAAGACTATAGGAAAATTATAAAGAGGCAGTTGTTTGTAAGCGCTGTACAAAACGGCACTATTGCCGAGTGCCGAAGTTGCGGGTAAAAGCTAGTTAAAATAAAATTAATATTAACCAACCTGTCTACCTTTTTACTCGCACATTGCTGTCAAACCATTTTTCTAACATCCCTCATGTCTCATGGATTACCACCACGAAATGGAAAATACAAAAGATTCAGTCATATCAATTTTTGTATTCAATGAATGACAAAACAACAAAAAAGATTTTTGTGAAAGCTGAATTTGTTGTTCATACAAAATTAAGACTTATTACAACTGACGAAGGTTGTTATAATTTAACATACTTTTCCGCACAATTTTTAACACCAAACTGCTTGGGCATTTCCATTTGTTTTTCCTACTCCGTGGTTACCACTTAGGTACCACATTATTGCTCTAATGTTGCCGTATGTATGTCTGTATTTCTTTAATTAAAGTTACACTTTATTTCCATGAAGCTGAAACCAATTAGCGGCCAAGTGCTAACCACTTCAGCTCACATTATTCCAAAATAAGATTAGCACATAAGCTGATAATTATCTGATAGTACTAATATGAAATTAATGCTGTTACATTAACATTAATCATTGCTTAGCATACGCTAACTCAAGGTTGCACGACTATTTTTACACTCAAACGAAGTTATTGCACAGGCTTATTGTCAGCTTAAGGGACTAACCACATTTATTCATCTCAATACACCTTTTGTCCATAGAACACATCAATTTTGTATTAGATGCGTACGCGTCCGCTCAGTTAAACGGACGCGTACGCATCTCACAACCGTATATAACACATTTTTTTATATTTTTCTTTTATTAGTAATTTATTTTCCAAATTAATTAAAAATAATGCCTTCTATTCCTAGGGGTCCTGTACAGCATAATATTTGCTGGGATTTTACTCCGAACGCCTGAGGTCAACGTACAGCAGCGGCGGACAAGCTTCAACTCGGCGCTAGCTTACACATTCACCGTCATACCTATATTAGTGTTCCAGGTTTGTATGACGACGCTTTTATCATAGGAAATAGTTTATAATTTAAGGGATTAACCAGAGTTAATCAGTTCGATTTAGCTGCTGTCTATAGAAATTACCAGTTTTGCATCGCATTCATTCAGACGCGGAAAGCTGAACGGATATGTATATCAAGCTACCTCACACTGTCGAATTTTCCCAATTGAACATAATAGATGATATTTAGTTCTGTGAGTATTATGTTTATAGAAAAAAAATTACATGTCATTTTTAACTACATAGAAGGTGAGGAGGGTGTTCCACTATCTGACTATTCTGATAAGAAACACTGAAATAAGCTCAGAGGTATGACTTTATTCTTAAAACTTGAAAAACTAGCAAAGAAAATTTGACACGTTGGGGTAGCTTGATGTGCTGGGCTCGTCTCGTCGGTATTATGTGGTACGTGTCTGAAAATATTCGATCCGTTTTTTTTTCTTTTTCTAATTGATGGAAAGCTGCTTAGATTAAGCGGATTAAAGGTGAGGAGAGGGGGCTCGGTATCTAGTATAAACTGTACTGGCAAGTGACGTCATGTGTTTTTGATTATGTGAAAAAAGAAAAAAAACTGACGAATATTTTCTTGTAATCTAGATGAGGGACTAAAAACTAAAATGTTGTCAAATAGCCCATTGGCGTTTTATACATATAGACAAATATTGAATGAAGTTTCAATAAGTGTGGTTTGTCCCTAAGGCTGCCTTGCTAATCTATAACGCCCGATATTAATATTCTATCTCAATACAAATCCCGATCCTTTGTTTTTGACGGCTGCTTCTGATTGGACATCTTTAAGACTCGGATAGGCGAATTCGGTCGTTGATTGGTTACAGACAAAGATCGGGATCAAGATAGCAACCGAGATAGATTATTAATATCCAGCGTAAGTCGTCGTAATACGACGGGGCTCTGGGTTCGATTTCTGGTAAGTGGATTTGTCCATCTGAAATTTCTCAGTAGCAGATCTGAGTCTAGATTGCCCAGTTGGTGGAAATTGGCTCGCCTCACCTATTGAATGGCACTTAAACATAACTGGCGTAATGTGGGAGCACTATAGGTACAAAGCCCAGCACATCAAGCTACCCAAGCTAATGTTGCAAATTTCTTCGGTAGATTTTCAAGTTTATTACAAACAGAATAGGGCCATGTTCCATAGCAAAAATTTGATGGTTTTGGGATATTGTCCTCAATCGGGCACAAGTTCAGACTTCGAGCCGCTGCCGAGAAATTATTGACGGCAAAAGTCAATACTTTGCCCGACCCGAGAATCGAACCCAGGACTTCACTACCACTGGACCAATGAGGCAGTAAACATGTTATTGAGCAGTAAAGTTTATTTATAGTGGAAAGGAAATCAATAAAAACTCAGGTCATTGTTGGTTTCTGATACTTACCATGAGGTCAGTAAATGATTTTGGATCCTCGCGCGCGGTTTCCTGTTACACATTTCCGTCCCTTTTAACGAAATCACTCCCACAAAAGGTATCCGACGAGAAAGATATTAAACACCAAAAACATATTCTTTTGGTGCAGTCGTTCGGAAGATATGCGCGTACATAAATTTCGGCCGATTGATTTGTATATCATTATCAATGTGGGATGTTCCGCAGGTGCTATTAACGAACAGACTGGATGATGGACTTCCTCTCTCCTACACCGTGGTGGTCAGCCCTCTATTCGTCAGCTACGCCACCCTCATCATCATGTCGTTTAGCTCCAAAGGCGGCAATAAATGTAAGTAAACATATTAAATTTGTTTATTTATTAAAACTTTATGCACAAGATAAAAAAACTGTACAAAGGCCGACTTAAAGCCTTAGGCAACTGAACCGAACCGAACCGAACCTTAAATCTAACTTTAACTTTATTAGATCAGTGACATACAAATGGTTGGTTCTCTTTGCAGGATATTTAAACATAAAAGCTCTTAAAATACTTATGCAGTTAAATACAAGCAGCCAATCTTTAAGTTCATGAACAGTTGGGTGGTACAGACTTCCTTCTATTGCTTTCTTCTTAGTAATCTAATAGCTTAGTTTTGCTCATCTGAACTAAATTTAACCAGCAGTTTCTCTCATGTCCTATCTCACAGGAACGGTCAATTTTCCAGGTTGAGAAGTAGTACCTAATATACTTACATATTAACTAGTCATAAGCGAGATTGGTATGATAGCAGAGTGTATTGTGGCGTCATAATTTAAGCTTCTTCCAAGTAAGATGATTAAAAAAGTAATTGGTACCGATTCTCTTGTTACCCCGACTAAATTAAACATTCACAAAACAAAATGGTTTAGAGAACTTTAAAAGCTATTTAAACCAGTGTGGCCACATAATGGTTGTTGACAAACTCAAATCATTTATTTGAATTAGATCAGTAAAAATGGACTTGAACGTTAAATTCAAGAGTAAAAATATAAACCAAAAATCATTCTAGTTGCCTTTTCGCACGGCCAAAATGAGACTAAAACCCGAGTTACTAAATTAAACTGATTACTCCTATTTAATTGTTTGACTTTAGTATTTGCGGTGCAAAGGATAGTCCCACGGTCATTTCAACCCTATTTACAAGATAAAAAAAAAACACAACATAAAAAAAAAAAAAAAAAAAATGTAAAATTTAACACAGAACATATGTACCCCATAAAAGATTAGATTGTATTGCGGCCTTGATTGTATGAAGAACTTATCATTATGCTTAGTGAAGCTGATAGTTATGGACGTCGCGCATCGATTGATAATGAAGTTTTTCCGTGTTGAAAAGCTGTAATACATCATTTGAATTTAATAAGGTTAAAAATTGACTGCTTCGTTGGTCTAGCGGTCGCAAGCGCTACTGCTGAGCATGAGGGGAGGGAGCATCCCGGGTTCACAATGTCTGGGTCGGGAAAAGTGTTATAGAGTTTTTCCATCTAGAATTTCTCTGTATCAGCCCGGAGTCTGGCTTAGTGCCCGAAAGTGGGTGTACCTGATACACCCACCCCCCCCTGCCTAGCCCTTCAGGGATAACAGGCGTGATGTTATGTTAAGGAACAAAAAATAAATCATGATCGCTTACAACATCTGCGTAGTTAAGTGTAAAACTCTCTAAGGCGCTTTGCACACGGTGAAATTATTGCAGCAACTGGCAACTAGCTTTTAACATATAAAATTATCAAATGGAATTGCGCACATATATTATAGCAATTCGAGCAACTAGTAATTTGTAAAGAAACCTTTCAAAAAGCTGATAGTTGCCTCAACTAAAGTTGCTCCACGCGCAAAGCGCCTAAATATGTTACCCGTTGAAATTTCTTCTGATGCCAACCATTTTATTGGTGAATCATAAAATCGCAAACCTTGACCGATACATCAGTTTGTTTTATTGATGTAAATTACCATTTCAGTCTCCAATGGCTTACCTTTAATAACAATATATTTTATAGTCGCTTGGTTATTACTTTCTAGACCTGGGTAGGTACTAATAAGATCTCAACAGTACTGTATACTAAATGTTTTATAGTTGAACAGACAAGAATTTATAGTTTTAGGTAGCTATACCTATTTTTGTCTCTTATACTGTACTGTATTTAAGGTTCAGTACCTCAAAAGCAAAACAACAAAAACCTTCTAGGAGCCCTTTTTTCTCGGGAACGGGTAGAAGTACCACGTTAAAAACTACCAATTACAAAGAACGCAAGTTGCTTCTGAGTCAACACAATCAAAACATACGACCAGTTTTGTCCCATAATATATCATGAAATTTTATATAATACCTACCTACTAGCTGCCCCGGCAAACTTCGTTCCGCCTTAGAATCAATTTATTAGTCTTATTTAGTTTTTATTAGTTTACATCCTATTCTCTGACCTACTGAATATACACACAAAATTTCATAAGAATCGGTCGAAAGCCGTTTCGGGAGAGTTTTTTTACAAACACTGTGAAACAAAGTAACAAAATAAATTTCAGAATGTCACATCAATTGACAACCAAAAATGTTTGACAGGTAGGTTCTAAGGGAAAGCGAAATTGTTGTTTTTACTAGGTATATTCCAAGTATTTTTTTCATATTTACTCACCTTTTAAACCTTCCCTTGACTTCCACAAACATTACAAAACCAAAATCAGCTAAGTCGGCCCAGCCGTTCTTGAGTTTTAGCGAGGCTAACGAACAGCAATTGATGTTTATGTATAAAGATATAATTTATAATAAAGTCCAAGAAATTCGTCAATTAGTAACTTAAAAATAAAACAAATTATTGCAATTACAAACCAGCATCAATCTTTTCATGAATCAATCAATCTCGGTTCGATTCTGATGCTATTATGATAGCTTCAGAATGAAAACCTTATTTTCTACGAATACGAATGTACCTGTACCAGGTATAAGATGTCCTCCTCATGTGATCCACTGTAAATTAATGTTTGTTTGTATAACATGTTGAATTTATCCAAGTGTTATTCAATGATAAGAAAACAGAACGTACGAATCCGATTCGAACTTTTTTAAGGCCAGCATTGAGTGTAGTCTTGTGGCTAAATAATAACAGACGGGTCGAACTAAGGTTAAGCTACCCTTGACGAGGTTGGTCCGTGGATGGGTGACCATACATACGTATCAAGACTCCTCAGTGCCTCGGAAAGCACGTTAAGCCGTTGGTCCCGACTGTCTTTTGTAGACCTATGACAGTCGTTACAAATAGTCACAAGCCCGAAAGTCTGACAACCAGTTTAACCAAGGGGTATCGTGTTACCCAGTAACTGGGTTGTGGAGGTACGACAGGCAGTCACTCCATGTAAAACACTGGTATTCAGCTGTATCGGTTAAACTGGAAGCCGACCCCAACATAGTTGGGAAAAGGCTAGGCAGATGACGAGAATCGAAAAATAAAAAATAAGTTAAATACTTAAATGGTTGATTAACAACTGGTCTATTTTCAGGGTGGTTCGGTATCAGGAAAGACTTCTGCCAGTTCCTTCTATCAGTATTTCCACTGTTGCAAGAGTACGCGAACATCGCGTACAACAACAACGTCAATCGAGGCGCTAACGTTGTACCCAGCGACCCGCCGGAGCCTTACCGAGACGACGAAACACGGAAGAAGATCAAAGAAAGTAAAAAATCGCAGAAGAATTCAAAGAAGAACGAATTCATGAAACCAGTAGTGCCTATTACGAGTATAGACATGCCAGATTGATGTGTATACAGCTTGGTAAGTGCAGAAATGTGTGTTCACTCTTTAGATGATATCTTCTGTATTATCGGGCTTCTAAATATTACAATGAAGCAATATTAAACATTGTTAAGTTTGATATTAAGGCTAAGCAACACCTTCCGTGTTTAGGTTGAGTTAGAAAAAGATATTACGTCGTGTATTATGCGTTTCAAATGAGAATAGGAACGTCAATGACCTATATCTGTCAAATGTCGCTTGAAAAGTACGTCGGCCTTCAACAAAACTTTAATCGCGTATTGAATATTTTCTTTAATTTTTGTTTTTACCGAGTCGAAGTTATTCAAAATGAAAAAAAACGTCTTTAATTAATTAGTCTTGTGGAGTGGTTACGTTTTATTTATTAATTCTGTTTGTTACACGGTTGTTTGTTGTTGTTGATGATATTTGGTTTTGTTTTCAACTCCCTGACTGCTCGAAAATGTGTGAACACAGCGCTGTTCTGCATGGAAGGGTTCAAGAGATTATCTCCATTGTAAACAAATACTTTGACAGTACAATTTAGAAAATTATTCGTTCGTAATTCGTAAATAAATCATATTTAGAAAAAAACCTTGTTTTGCTGATCTTACCCAATTTATTCGAATTTACAGCTATGACGTCACAACATGGCGCAAAGTCATTCCTATTCTCATTTGAAATGCATAGTACATTATTTTTTATTGTTATTTCTATTTAGACTAATTCATTGATCTTTATTATAGTAGGGTTTTTTGTTGCTATGTTTCAACCGGTTTTATTAAGTTCAGTGTCGTTTGAACTACTCCACATTTAAGTTTTTTTGTAATAATAACATTGTTTGGTTCCTGATCCCTTTTAATTACTCTGGTGTAATAGAATAAGATTTTATATAGACAATACAACATCTATCCATGAATTATTTTCGTATAGCAAAATATTTTGCAACATATTGTATATTGAAAGTGATAAAATTTAAAAGTATTTTTATAGGAGGTACCTGTAAATGAATTAATCTCTTATTTAATGAAGTGGCTTTAGTATTAAACCTGGCAGGTGATAGTGATAATCGTTAGTCATATCAAAATAAGCAATCTTGCTGTGTAGCGTCTAGTATTGTTGGTTCTTGTCACTTTTACTACTATTCTAACCAAGTTTCAATACATACATATTTTGCCATTATTTTAAGACGCAAATATATTCTAAAGTCTCAACTCAACACGCAAATCATGTTGTTAGGAAAATTTCTTTAGGATATAAATTATATTTTAAATTAACGGGCATATAGTATACTTAACATTGTTAACGTGTTTGCTATGCATACACATTTATTTAACAGGCGTTTTGTCGTATTAATTCACAAGTGCAGTGGCGTATTTGGTCCTAAGATGTTAATATCCCCACAGTCCGCCATATTGGGGACCCAACAAAGAGTTGTTTATACCCAACTGCGATGAAGTATGAGAATAATAGATTTTTAATAAAATCCGTTTTATAACTTACTGACACGGATAATTTTTTTTTTATGATTTTCTTATGGCAATGCATTCACTTACTTCCCCTTGGCCTCTTAGCAATAGAATTTTAAGGTTGTAAATAACATTTAAGGATTATTTGCTTCCACACAAAGGGGCTCCTGTATCTCTGGAAAGCCCATATCTTCGAAACAACAGATGCGGTTGTAGCTACGCCCCTGAATAAATAAAACATTGTAGAACTGTCCTTAGTCTAGGCTTTACGAGAACATGAAAAGTATGCGAATTAAGTCAAAATGATCTTTCTTTCCTCGTAAAGTATGAACAAAGCTAATATTGTAGATAATATTGTTTCGAAATAAAAAATAATTATGATCGATTTTATTCGGGGCTTTAACCCGGTAACGTATTTCTTGGTAGCTGGTTGAATAGAGAATTTAGAAAAAAATCCATGTTATTTATGGAGTTTTTAATAAACGTGTTCCGTTTTTGAAAAGTTAAAAACGGTCTTGCATCTTACGATTGGGTATAGTACCTATAGGATCGGGTTTGGAAGTGTTAAACTTGAAGTTAATAAAATTCAGCGTGAGAAAAGGATAACGCTATTCGTTATGTATCCATGTTTCAATACGGTTGTCAGGGAAAAAAATCTAAGAGGGGTTTAAAAAACAAATAAGGCGGTATCTGTCAAATGAAAGATTATTAATAACGGCCTTATGACTAAATCTAAATCTCGTATCTCACTATTAGGTCAATACATCTAATTGTAGCGATCACGAAGATTAATAAAGATATAATACCGCCCGTAAACAGTATTGTTAGAAAATCCATTGAATAGTGTCGAAGCATAGTACCTACCGAAAGTGATGACAGTGGTCCATGCCAAACCCTATAATTAACAAACGCGCGCACTTAACCTCAAAAAAATTATGGTAAACCTAAATATTATACTGGTGGCTTTACTGAGCTTCCAAAAGAGGGTAAATGTGGTAGATTAAATTAATACGTAGAGTAGGAGTTGACCTTAGTGAACTTAGAGCTCATACAGTCTTGCCTGATTTCAACGAGACTGAGACATGAGAACACAAACTCTTTTTTGTTATGTACCTATCTATTACACGGAGTGATTTTTTAATCATGTGACAAACTGTCACAGAATGTTTTTCCCATTCATATGAACAACTTTCATATGGGCACATTTTGGAAAACCAAAAAAAAACACTGTTTAAACCAATGGGTAATAATAATAATAACCAATAGGTTATAAGCGCTCAGCCACATTTTACCTCAGTGTCACGTCGCGCCGCCAACGGACGCCGCGTGCGTTAGTGTGCCATGTTTGAAGATCGAATGTTGGTAACCTATCTACAACGTTTTACCTATAATATCATTGGTTTAAACATACTAAATTTTGAGCAGTTCTTTACATTTTGGATGAGTATTACCTCCCAAACGAGTAGTCCACTTGCAAACCACGTTATGTTAATGAAACACTTATTTGAGAAAACTAATAAAAATGATTATCCTTATAATTAAGTTATATAGATGCATTAATTTGTGTATTACTAGAGTATAGGATCATATCAAACTCATTTATGTTAAGAAATGAAATCACTGTTCATAAATAATCATTTAATTAACATTTTAAAATTAAACATAGACAGTTTTGCAGAAGTACTCTAAACATAGACAGTTTTGCAGAAGTACTCTAAACATAGACAGTTTTGCAGTTGTATTCAATCAACATAGGTAGTTTTGAAACAGTTTCTTAAATACACTTCTATCTACTTTCTCTTACGAACTTACAATTTTTATTTTTTTATTACACTCTTATGTCTATTTCTTCACCCATTAAAGTTTCTTCACTATCAGTGAAATGAAATGAAATGAAATGAAATGAAATTAAATGAAATGAAATGAAATTATTTATTATGCAAGTAGGATATGGAAATCACTTTTACACGTCATTTTTTCCTTTAACACCTTGACTGCGGGCGCTATCGCCTACGCCAAGCCGCCCGTGCGGACGGCCGCACACCTGCTGCGAGAGCCGCACAGTCGTACCGGATGGTCGAAAACAATACGCCAGTGCGGATATAGCGCTGGGTGTGTTTTAATCCTCCAGTGCGGCAAAACACAGGCTATTGTGTTTTTTTACGAATGTAACAAATTATTTCGAAAATGACCATCCTACACAATAGGACCCTCAAACTAACACAATAGGGTTTAAAATCCTTTGTGAACACCTGGCATCTTAATTGCTAAAGTGAAATAAAACGACATTGCGAATATCAACTTAAGCTCTAACACAATAGGGTTTAGGATCCTTTGTAGACACCTGGCATACCGGTCATAAAAAGCTTAATTATACAATTTTCAACTTTATGATTTTTGTAATTTTATAAGAAATTGTAGTGAAACCCTTACTGGTTCTGTATTTTAAATAATAATTTCTCATAGACTTCAAACTTGAAATTATCAAACGTCTAAACAGACGTGAAAACTCACAGCAGTTGCGAGAACCGCACTCGCGGCATAATTAAATTTTACACGCTGGGCGTGATTTGCCGCACAGCCGTATTGGAAAATATGAAATCACAACCGGTGTGCGCGAGCCGCACTGGCGTTCCGGCGGCGAGAACACAGCGTATGTGAGTCCCGCAGTCAACGAGTTAAAGCTAGTTGAAGTCGGCATTTCCTAACTGACTACCTCTGAGAAGAAAAGCCGAAACAAACTCAGGGATCATCGTCTCTTTTCAAGTCCAGACATAAAAAAAATATATTAACAAAATTTTCGTGTGACGTACCGTGCAGAGCAGTGTCGGGTTTAGCCTTTTGAGGAAAGTGCCAGAAACAATTTGGGCAAGCAGCATGTATGTCAGCCATCGTGAGCTCAACTTTATGGTTAAGGAGCTCCACGACCCGACATTATGTCTAATTTCTAGTCAGTTAATAAAAAAATAAAAAATAGGCATACCATTTACCCTATTAGTTTCTTCTACAGTAGTTTGATTTTGTTCTTCTTGAAGAAAACTGTAAAAGCGCAGATGGTCGTAAGAAGCCCAATCTTCACCGAAATGTTTTATGAGAAGATTTCGTACATCATTTAACTTTGCTGTTTTTACAGGAACTCCAACATTCATTAAAACGGGTTCAATATTTTGGAATGACTTGCCTCTTTTACAAATGTTCCCATAATTTATTAGGTCGGATACATAATTAAGTTCCCCTTTAATTGCAATTCTATTATTTTGATCTTTTCTTAAAAAGAATCTTTTAGAGGCATTAAATTGAAAGTGCCAAGATCCTGGTAACTTTATTACGGTTTTAACGCTCGATTTCCAATCATAAAAATGAAAGTCGCTTCCAAGTCTGAAAACCGTTCCATACTTTTTAAATATATCTAAATACGTCTGGGGCTCCACAATGACTTCCAAAGGTCGTATCTCTCTTTCGATATTGCCGAATACGCGATCAGGGGGCAAAAATGAGTGCCCTACTACTGGGAATATTACTGTAATTTTCTTGATGTGACGTGGAGCTTTTGTTTTTAGCCAATATGCCAACATTCCCAAAACGATTGAGTTTTTATTTTGCCCCCCGCAACCGTCGCAGAATAATTTTATATGACTAACAGTTTCTTCAATATTGGTATTCATTAAACGATGAAATACTGCCGAAGCAATTTGATTAGACCCTTTCATGGCCTCGGTTTCCAGCCACGCGTAAATAAATGTGTTTGAACTGCCTTGAGGCCCACGAGATGGTCCTTGGCATATTGTTAAGTTGTACAAATAAAGTTGTCGGCTAAAGTAGGCACTCTGATCCGGCACTTTCGGCAAAACCAAATTTTTTTGACAATCGAAAGAGAGAATTATTTCGTCGTCCAGTTGTGTTTTGAGGCTAGTGTAAAACCATTTGGCCTTTAGCTTGTGGATACGAAGCTGCGCTATTTGCAGCTGTTTTTTAGCTGAGTCACGTTCACTTTTGATAGATTCTCTTAATTGAATGCATTTCGAACAAGCATCGGTAGCGGGAGATTTAAAACTCAAATTGAAGTATTTATTAAATATACGTCGGAAAAATTCATATCTCACCGGCGCATTATGAGCATCATCATTGTAAACCTTGTGTAATTTTCTTATACTTAGATCACTGCTGAGATATTGCACAGCAGATCTCCCTCTCACATAATGTGATTCCAAAGATTTAAGTCCTTTTATGTACGATTTTACGGATTCTGTGCGATCAAAATACAGATTGGACTTTCTATCACCTCCTCTTCGTTCTTTCGGCATTGCCATTGTGGTTAGATGCTGTTTACAAATTCTTTGTATTCTATCCCTAGAGATTCCCAGAATAGTGGTCATTGCTTTTTGACACACTTTAATTAATTTGACGTGGCGTCTTCCATTTAAAATATCGTGCTTTGGGATAAAATAACATTTAGTCTGGGTTTTTTTCTTACCTTCTTTTTTCGGCGTTTGTGTTGTACAATATTTCAATAAAAACGTATCTTGGGTGATTTTATCTGAAGTTGAATAAAAATTGCGGTGAAATTTACTGTAGTCTTGAATCGTTAAGTCGTTACATTTGTATCCCTGTTTGAGATTCCTATGTACACATTGTGGTATAACTGGCATTCCCTTAGGCATATGTCTAAAACAAAACATATAGGTATTTAAACAAATTGATCAGCAAAAATGGAGCGAAAAATCAGTACCAGGTAAAAGAAGTATTTAAAAAAAACATGATCATATAATACAATAATCTTACCGTTTCGACTTTTCAAGTTGTCTCTTCCATGTAGATTTATTAAGTTCTTTTTTACGTCCTCTTCTGTTTGGGGCATAAACAACTTCTTTTTCTTGACACTCCATAATAATTTTATCACAAATTACCTTGTTTTTAATAGCCTGCAGTACATAAAAAAAGTAACGCGTGCGTGCACTTCGACTGTATCATGCGTACTGGCCCAAGATGGCGGCTTTTGCACGAATCACAACGCAACATAGCGTTGTTTGCAAGTTGTCAGTAACTTAGAGACTTTTGAAAATGGACTGCGGATCGACATAGCGACTTTTGCAAGAGTATTGAGTTTTGTATTCCATTTTATTCCTAACATAACGAGTTTTGACAGCTTATGATAAACACGGACGTTAGTATTTTAAATTATCAACCGATTTCTGTCATTGGACAAAAAAACTGTTTTTTTTAACATAACGTGGTTTGCAAGTGGACTACTCAACGACCTATTAAACATTTGTATGCAACAACAGATTTTCGCGATTTCGGTAGTCAATCCCATAGTCAAAGATGTTCAAATTCATAGTTAGCACATCCTGTAAAAAAATGTCCCGTGATTTAATAATCAGTCTGTCTAGTTTCGGTGTTACTATCTCTTAGTTTTTCTACAGAAAATTGAGTGACGCTAAAACAACTGCAGGAACGAAAATATTAACTTGTAAAATGTATAGGATAAACAAAATCTGGGATCACTTTATTTTTGTCTGCAATATCAAGTGAAAACAAGTGAAAACTTACGACAAAAATTATTCTTGTGGAAGTTTGAATATGAATGACCATCTTGTCAGACATGTCCGTAGAAAATTTTCGATAATATACCTATTTGAGCTGAAATATTTATATTATTTTATCAACTTAAATAGATAAAGATAACTATTGTTCTACTTTAATATTACGATAAAAAAGAAGTAGGTAAGCCTATAGATTTATTAGTTTGTTTCTTAACAGTTAAAAATAAGCTAAAATTGTGGCTTTTTAAAAATTTCGTCCATAAAGAAGCACTCTGGAAACTTTTCTCCTATATTATTTCCTAAGATTGGAATCGAGTAGATTATACTCACATAAATTTCATGAAAGTAAGTAACTATAGAGTGGATGATACCTCCTCAGAAATATTTTATTGAATTTGTTATTTTAAATTGTAATTTTGTCATAGTTAGTACTAAGTATACCTACTAACCCACTAGTTAAAGTGATTTTGTAAATAATTTTTGTAAATGATTTACAAAATCACTTACAGACAAAATACAATATTTTAACTTAAAATACATAAGGCCGATTGGCGTAGTGGGTTAGTAGGTAAAACCGTTACAGAAAATCCCGAGATTAAAAAGTCACAATTGTCCCGGGATTTCAGAGGAGGTATTATCCACGCAATGTTATTTATTTTCTCGTATTTTAGGTAAAAATATTCTACCTGTTCCGATCCCTGATTATTACTCACGCATATCAAATATAGGTGAACGATACTACAGGACACGTTACGTGATAGGAAGCCATTCATGTTGCATGAGAAATACCGTAATATTTCAACTGAGTGGCGATAGTGACACCCTAGAGGGAAGCGTGCACGCACCGCCTATGATTTATTGCCACGACACTATTTGTTGTAACTTTTCTCTAAGGCTACATTTATCGTTTATTTTGGCCTAAAACTAATTTGTACAACCGTTTTTCATTGGCAAGAAAAAGCCACAAAGCCATAGTCTTAATTAATAAAATATTTAGAAAGTTTTGTTGATAGTTTTTTTCTAACAACATAAATGTTTGTGTGCTCAAGAACGTAAGCGTGCTGGGTCGCGAATTTAACTTCCATCAGGCAAACTTAGTACCTACTTGACAAATTAAGAAATTAACATAGCATAACCTTTGCATGTCTGACAAGAGTAAGAATAATAATTATGCCATACTTACCCAGAAACTTCCAGACGAAAGGAAATTACCCATTGATATAAAAATGTCTGTCTTGCCGCTTTAATAAAAAAGTATTTTATCATACACGTTTATATACTAACGTAGTATTGAATTGATAGGTATATGTAGTTGCATGAAATAACTTATTTACTGTTACTGTGATATTCTCTTCCTATGATGTCGCAAAACGCAATATCGTTCGAATAATTACCTGAATGTTTTGTTAATAATAGATAAGTAATGTTTGTTTATATTGTTTCGCAAAATATTAAAAATACTTATCAACTGTACATACCCAACGTGTTTTGCTTATAAATCCCGCCTCTCACTTTTTTTTCTTTATTCATGTGCGGTCCATATGATGTGGCATAAGTTAGGTTATATATGATTAATTTAATAGGTATTTACCTATATGATTGAAAAAAAAAACATGTAGCATTTGAAGATAGATGTAGCATTTATTTACATATAAAAAAACGTGATTTATTCGTCGTTATTGCTCGACCTTACAATCGCTGTCAGTATGTCTCATCTTGTACGGTAGCACAAATCCGATAATAATTTATCGGTGACCGATTTTCTGTAGGACAAAAATAGAACCTATCAGACGGCTACAGTGCAACGCACATGTTATAGTCATACAAGATATCGGTCTGTAATAAAATTATAATCCCGACCGATCCGAAAAAAATAATCAATCATACATTAAGTCTAACATGAGTTTGCAGCCTAAAAAGTTGTCTTAAGAAAATCGGCATTCGGTTCGGTGTCCTAAAACGAAAATTTATTGGAAATAAGGTAGCTACTAAATCAAAAGAATATTCGAAATGACATGACTTATTCACGACCAAACCATGTCTGCTATTCAGTACCTACCTATTGTTAATGAAACTCTAACAACTTACGAACATGCGAAGCAAAAATTGCAGGGGAAGAAAAATATCACCCGTACCTATTATTATACCTGCAATAAAGATTGCCAACGGTAGGCCGGTTCCACAATTTGCTTTGTTCACCAAGGACACCTATCGTTCGCTGCTGAACTTTCCTTGACCCGTCGTCGCATACTTATGAAAGTCAGTTTTTGCTAGGATACATCGATTTAAGGGTTGTAAATACTAATCTTGCTAAAATTATAAATGTGAATGTTTTTGAAGATGATAAGATGTTCGTTACTCAATCACGCGTTAACCGATCAACAGATTTGGCAATAGATAAATATTCCACAAATAATAAATAAATATTCCACAACTTTTTCACACAACGCCATTTAGTCCCAAGTTAAGCTTGAGAGCTTGTGTTATGGGTACTCTAAACAGCTGATAAACATACTTATATGTTTCTAAAAACATACATATTATAGATAAATTACACCCAGACACAGAACAAATGATCGTGCTCATCACACAATCATTTGTCCAGGACAAATGATTGTGTGATGAGCACGATCATTTGGAATCGAACCCACGACCTCCGGCATAGCAGTCAGGGTCACTAACTACTAGACCAACAGGCCAATCGATAGAAGATAGAACATTTCCTGGATTAACACTCGTTCAGATTACTCGACCCGGGAATCAAACGAGGAGCTCTTGCTAAGCAGATGCACCTACCTACCTACACCTACTTGTTACTACTATTAGCCTGCTGTAAACCGATTAAAGATTTGGACAAAGCTTTAACCTTTCAATCGTGTCAATTAGAGACACAATAGAATGACTATGACAGCGGACACCGGTGTCCTCTTGGGGTTTAATGAATTAAGGGACTAAATAGATTCTATACTTACCTACATGTTATTGTATGTAGGTAGGCACCATGGAGAGGGCCATGTTCGGAGTCTCTTTGCGAGATCGAATCAGAAATGAGGAGATCCGTAGAAGAACCAAGGTTACCGACATAGCCCAGCGGATTAGATGGTTGAAGTGGCAGTGGGCAGGGCACATAGCACGGAGGACTGATGACCGATGGGGTCGAAAGGTTCTCGTCGAAACGTCCACCCACAGGTGGACATCTGGATGCGATCCGCTTCCAACCGGTCTTATTGGAGATCTATAGGGGAGGCCTATGTCCAGCAGTGGACTTCCTATGGCTGAAATGATGATGAATGATGATGAGGCACCATATTAAAATTTAAATATCTAAGCAGATAATTTATTCCCTCAATAGAGATCATTTAACAACTTACACAGGAAAGTCTTCAACAATTTCGCTAGTCATAAATTCAAGGTTGAACACTAATAAAAAGTTTAACGATCGCAATTCGCAAGTTGTCCAGCAAGGGTTTAGACGCTTCGTCGGTATCACCTCGGATGGCTGGCACCGATGTCGCTTCACATTGATTTTGTACACAAAACGATGCAGTGATTCAGTCGTTACCATGATACCCACGAGCTAGTACGGGTCATATAGTACTTTTTTATTTTTATTTTCGACATCAAATATTTTTTTAAGCATGTTATCAACTAAAGTGAGTAGTAAGAAATGGATCAGTGAGGAAACGCCGGATGAAGAGGAGCTTTTCTTACACTGTCGGGAGATGGAAATGGTTTGTTTTGCTGTTACTAAAGTGATATTAGACTCTGACAACAAATGGAAGGGTGCGCTTGGCAAAACTAATTCACACTCGCTGTCCAATCGAAATTATATTATGGAATTAGTGAATATACAGGTAAGCAAACTGGGAAATTTCTTTTGTTTATTTATCATAATAATAATTTTACTTTTCTACATGTAAAAATAATGTTACCTACGTATTGAGGTGACCTAATTAAAAAAGAAGAATTTAAAATAGGTAAGTAAGTACATGAATGTAAAAGCAAAACTACGAAAGCAAAACAAAGTCAGCTGATTCATTCAACTTAGTAATCGCTAATCGATCACGGTATAGAAAGCGTCACTACCAGTTTTGTTTAATTTTCTTTGTAAATTTCAGGTATTAGATCAAATAATCGAATATTTAACGAAACTAGTGAAATCATTTTATAAATTGAATCCTAAGTTGGCTCGCTTGAAAAAGGACAGTGGGCTACTTCTGAGTAAACATGATCATATTTTTGATAAATTGTGTAGCATAAGATTTGTGATGTTACAAACTATACACGGGCTTATAACAACAATACTGAATACTTGCCTGCATCGAGAAGACTCAAGAAAAATGATTGAGTCTTGTTTGAGGTAAGATATTTTTAACTACCGTTATTTTTTAATCTGCTTTCATTTTTCCCTTTGTTTTTTCAAACTATTTTTCTTTTCAGTTTGGTGGGAATATACAACGACTTGGTTGGATTAAGTTACAAGAAATTCGCAGCAAAATTTAACATTGGAAGCAACTCGTATCCCAATGTAATTAGCGAAACCAAAAATCTCACGCTGACGAAAATTGTTCAAGTTAGTAACAATTTTTTTCGTTATTTCACCACAAACGCAATGCCAGTACAGGTACCTTGTACCTATATTCCACTGTAAAAGCTGCAACAAGGTAATGAAAACCAATGATATCAGGAATCTTCGAATTGATTATACAGATCATTTTTCATGGCTTTCTGCATCAATTTGTATAAACTTAACATATCATTGAAAGGTTTTGCGCAGTTACTTCCTAATTTACAAACCCTTCCTGAATGTCAATCGATGCTATTGTTCAGAAAACACGATTACCTGTAGGGAAATTTATGCAGCCGTTGCCATCATTGAATATATCTCGACGCAAATTCGACGATCAATCTATGACTTTATGATCCGTGAGCGCAATCCATTCCAACTTATTAAATATTCATTACTCATACGTGGACTCTGATAAAGAACAAGGTTATAACCTACAGTGAGGAACTGTTACCTACAGGCTGCGTTAGATGGTTAATGTATTCGCGTTAATGACTTGTGGGCCGTGCAAATAAAAATAAAAAATATCTCATATATCACCTCTCCTAGTACGTTACATTGTGTTATTTTTGCCATGAACAAGCTAAAAGAAAAGGTAACGGAAAGGACGCATATGACGAAGACTTAATGACATAACTCCAGGACTATTCCTGAAGCTCACGTTAGCACCTTCCTGCAGCGTTTGTTGACAGTGCAGCAATGATGATGCATTGTCGTTGAAAAAAATCTTCCAAGAATTAATGTTTTGCATTTCTTTTCGCAGGTTCTATCCAAAAGCCGAGCTGAAATTAACTGCCAACGCCTGATAAACTGTTTAGTGAAAGTATACCAACCTGCTCATAGCTCCGACAATGATTCTAGTTCCAGCAGTGCAGAGAGTTTGGAAATTTATCAGTAAGTCGACAATCGACAATTTATCCTCGTTCAGGGACCGTTTCGCTGTGAAAAAAGGATAGTGCTTGTTGCTGTTCGTTCTGTATAGCTTCATCTCTCTCAGCCTCACTCACTGCAATAATGATGGCAGTTATAGTTCTGATAGTACGACTCCAGCTCCACTGTTGGTTCATCATCTTCGACTGGCCTGTTGGTCTAGTAGTTAGTGTCTCTGACTGCTATGCCGGAGGTCGTGGGTTCGATTCCCACCCAGGACAAATATTTGTGTGATGTGCACGATAATTTGTTCTGTATCTGGGTGTAATTTGTCTTTAATATGTATGTATTTAAAAATATATAAGTATATTTATCAGCTGTTTAGTACCCATAACACAAGCTCTCAAGCTTAGCTTGGGACTAAATGGCCTTGTGTGAAAGGTTGTGGAATATTTATTTATTTATCATTATCAGCCAATAATGTTCCCACTGCTGGGACACAGACCTCTTCTCTGTGTGAAGGAGTGGGCCGTAATCTATCATGGGGGCCCAGTGCGGGTTGATAATATCACATGTCTGAGAATTTTTCGTCCTGAAACATGTCGTTTCTTCCCGGTTTCAATTTTAGTTATGAAAAAGAAACGCTTGTTCCTTTTGCCCGGAAAATGACTTTCGAAAACTTAACGTTGTATTTTTTTACACATTGGTGTTAAGAAATGTGAAATCTGCGCTTACCAGATTATTCAGTTTTTCTAAACAGAGCTTTTCATAAAATAAAATGTAAGATTGTGTTTAACTCCCGGGTTGGGCAGTGTTATTAGGTATTCTTATTTATTGTGTTTTTGCAATGTCGCAGTAACACCCGAAGGCTGGATTTGTACGCAGTTGATGGCAATAGGCTCGCCCCCTATTAAATGGCACTTGAACCTAACTAGCGAAACTTATAGGAAGTAAGCTCTTTCTAACATGAATACATTCATACTACTATGTTGTGTACATTTTCAGCACTCTAACCAAGCACATTACCCCACCGACATCCACTATGTCTAGAAACACTAATGATAAGAGACGAGACGCATTTATAGTCAACAAAAAACTGAAAATGAAGCAAGCACAGAGCCTCATTGAGTTGAAGAACGAACACAATAAAAGGCTAAACGAATTGGTGACTACGCAGAATTCGGATGCGGAAGTACCTTACTTGTCACTCTTGACTAATGAGTACACTTTAGAACATATTTTTAACAACGAAGGTAATTTAAGAGAAATAAAGGAAAAAAAAAATCCTGCTTAACCTTTTGTGTACCTATGTACAGACGCCACATGAACCTTGAAATAAAGTTGAAAAACTATCAAAGAAATTTGACACATTGGGATAAATTGATATGCTGGCCTCTGTACTAACATTGTTTGTTTTATTCCAGACAATATAAACAGTATACTGCAAAGCGAAGAAATGTACATAGAAATATTACTAGACACAGTAGCACATATGTCACCTAATCTACTTGGACCAAATGGCGTCAAGAAGTTAAAAAATGGTAAGCTGCCCGAGTGTATTTAAAGGGGAAAACTAATTTATCGAGTAACCGTCACCACACAGGGCTGGGTTAATCAGAACCTCTTTCATTTATGACATTGGCCCGAACGTACGCGTTAATATTTTTCGTTCAGCCTTTTCCTGATTTTTATGTTTATTTTCTGACGTTTTTTTTGCTTTAACCGGTCAAGGCTCGGGTTATTAAAAATCAATGGCCGCGACTCACCGACGAGTTGGCCGGGGCCCAACCAGTTAAAACTGTAAAAAATATTAAGCATTTTATTCCAACCATTTCCAAACCATTCTTTCATTTAACATCTTATTGGGTGAGATAAAAATCATGATTTTAGGTATAGGTACAGTTGAAGGTAAGTAAAAAGAAAATCAGGAAAAACTTAGAAACAAAAGAAAAGGCTTACGTAAAATATAATTCTCGGGGTCCAGGATTATGTACCGAGCTCATAGTACCCAGATGAGCATCAATTCAACCGATTTTCAGGCTTAAAATATTATTTGAGCTCATCTAGTGCGTTGATACAAACATACTGGAACTTCAATCATCTATAGTTTTTTACCTGAAATAACCTTTGTATTGGTTCTTCTCTTCAGGACGCATTCAGGCTAGCAAGAAGGCGGCTCACAAAGTAACTGAATACTACCAGAACATTCTATGGGCTGACGTTGGAAGCTGTCTCGAGCATATTGTTCTATGGTGGTCTCATTATCCCTTGGCTATGAGGTAAGACCATGGAGATGGAGAATGTCGAGATGAATGATGAGAATGGAGAACAGACCCCATGGACATAGACACATTAAGAAAATGTCAAAGTGACAGTTAGCTTAATGTGCTGGAGTCTGAACCTTTAGAAATTAAATTTGGTATTTCATGTTTAACTAACATGATATTGTAAAATTTTTAGGTCACCAAACACTAGCCAAAACCTACGAGAGTGGTTATTTGCAACTTTCAATGTTAACAGTAAGTACACTCTTTAGTAACTTCTTTTGGTTCGTTAACTATAAAACCGGCAATATATATGCCATTTATATGCACAAAGGTATGCGAGTAGCTAGCATGCTAGATGCGTCTTAATTTACTTGCACACTTTTGTGCAAGCTACTCGCAGGTGTATTACCGGCTTAAGAGTAGTCTGTAGTACAGAGGCTCATAGCTGCACATCAAGCAACCCCAATGTGTCAAATATGTTCTTTGATTTTTAACTTTATTACAAATAGAATAAGGTTCATGTTCAATTGGAAAAAAAATACTGTTTGGGGTAGCTTGGTGCGTCTGACTCTGAACCACAATATATTAACTTATTCCCCCTGTTTCAGATACCCCAGAATTAATTCTTTCATCGTTGCGGATATTAGCAGATGCCTTAGGATGCCATGTAACGTCAACATCATGGGATAAATATTTTGGGTGTGTAAAATTTTTAATTGTTATATCTCAAATATGTTTAAAAATATCAGTAGTCTTTATTGTATCTTCCATGTTTTTGTTGCAGCGCGACTTTGACTACCAATTTACAGTTAACAACGCTTAAGGTCAACCCTGAAATATCTTTATACATTACTGAGGTAAGAATAAAACTGCTTGATTTGTTCCAAACCTATCTAAGTATAAGATTTTTTTTAAAAAATGAATCTTGATTTTCAGAGCACAGAATCTGGCGCGAGTTTCGCGTTGACGTTACAAGCGTTAGTAACCCTAAACAACCAGTGTGAAGTAACGTGGGACTACATTCTAGGAGCCCCTTTAGAAGACTTGCCTATTGTAGAGCAAATACCTATCCTACATCGATTAGGTGAGAACGCTTTTACCGAGTTTTATAAAATGTTTCACGAGTATATGACAACAACAACAACAACAACGCCTTTATCTCCGAAGGGCTAGGCCGAGCTGGTGTACCTGGTAGTTACCATATTTCGCCAGTTGTGTTTTTAAATCCCATGGAATAGGGGGCGAGCCCCAATAGGTTCGCATAGTTTAGATTTGTGCCCGATTGATGGAAATTCATCAATCGGGCACAAATTCAGACTACTGAGAAATTCCAGGTGGAAAAACACAATAATAATTTAACCGAGCGGACTCAATCGGGGATGGAACCCGGGACCTCATGCTCCGCAGTAGCGCGACCACTATATAGACCAACGAGGCAATCTATATCTTTATATCAACATATCTAAAGTATATAAGTATATGACACAAACAGAATATAATAGTGTGTCAATACTTCAATTTGGAATTAAAGTTTTACCAACTTGTTACGCGTCCTTAAGGTGGCTGCGCCAGGGAAGCCTGCGAAATTGAAATTTTCTTCTGTTTTTTTGCAAATTGACATTCAATGTCAGGTTTTACGTTGATTAAAATAGGTCACGGACCGTAAAAAATATGACTAATCAAAGTTATAATAATTAAAATCACCAATACAACCCTCAAGTTAATTTAGCCCCGTTTAAAGACTTTTTAATGACATAATTCTATCCTATCTTGTAGCCCTTAAAATTATTATTTGTAAGTATTAATGGTGTACAATAAAGAGTATTCTATTCTAATCATTTAATGGGGTTATATGAACTTGAAGGTGTGTCTTAATTATTTGAATGGTTACCAGTTCTGAAAAGACATACTGAACGGCAAATTGCAAAAAAAAACCAAGAAACATTGAATGCGAAATTGAATTTTCTTGTTTTTTTTTTTTCAATTTTTTCGTTGGCACATCCACCTTAATTCGGTAATGTTTGATTTCATTTTTCCGTAGCCAATTGACAAAATAAAACTTTTTTATTGCATGTTGAAATTATTAACTATTTAGTTAACGCGGCTTTGCTTATTGTATCTGTTACAGATCATTCGATTCACACATACAGGCTCTGGTGTCTAGCGGAGACGCGACGCCTAGCGAACTTATGGGAGATGCGAGATTTCTTCCGTATTGCACACAACGACATGCAAGCTTGTATGGAACAACTCATTAACTTGAGGTTTGCTGATCATACCATCACAATTGAATCAGGTAAGAACAGGTCCTTGAATATTTTAAGGAGTAAGCAGGAACTTAATTTGGAAATCTTATGACAAAGTTTGTTTGCAGGGAAAATCGGAGTTCATGAAAATGTATGCGCCAAAATGAGAGAGAAATTAGTATCGGAAGTCAAAGTTAACATACAAAAACTAAAGGTAAGATATTTAAAAAAAAATAACCTATTGAAATGTAGGTACGCTAACGATGATTCGGTTCCGACGCACGTAGTATACGAGTATCTAAGTCTTGTATTAATTTGTGTTTTTTTTTTTGTTGGCGCCATTTAATGTGTCTGGCCATGTAATGGTGACTCTCTGTCATGATTTCAAAGTGAAAGGTGCTCAAAGTTCGTTGTGCTTCTGCACCACGAACTTTGAGCACCTTTCACTTTCAAAAGCAGGGGTTAATTCAAAAGCGTTGAACAGAAGTTCAACGCTTTTGAATTAACCCCTACATTAGGCTGCCTGTCCACTGAAGCGGAGCGAGTCTGCAGCGGAGTGGAGAAACGGAGAAATATGAACAAATAGGAATGCGTAAAATTTTTGCTCCGCTCCAGTAGACTATCCTTTTGGTTAATATTTTCCGATTCTCCACTCCGCACTCGCTTCGCTTCATGGACAGGCAGCTTTAATTTCACTGCTCTTAAAATTTCTACATCGAGATTCTTAAATGGGAAGTGATTCTTAAGTTCATCTATCAATGTTTTATCACCTTAATTTTCAAATGTGTGTCTATCGCTTTATTTCAGGAAGCAACTGAGGAGATAATACAAGTACTTTCATCAGTGTGCGCGACCACAAGTTTGGCGCATCTAACCATGATATTCCCCAGCAATGCGGAGTGGCGACTTGTGACGAGACCACCACAGACGATCAACTCTATTTACGTACACGAGTTCTTGAGTAAGTCCCACACTTCCTTATAAAGACATTATGTATGCGGCAGACCGTACAGCATAGCCATGTTTTGGTCAGAAACCTGACTAGATTTGTTTTTTCTCAAGAGATATTGCAGTCATTTTTGAGTTTAATAGTCTTTATTTTTTTTTTGTCTATTGTAAATAATGACTAAAAAAATCTTTATCAAAATTAAATATGTGGCCAAGGGATTTGCATAGTAAGGAACATGATTTATGAAACTTGCCTTGACGAAAAAAAAAACGTAAAGTTGACAATAAAACGCTATCCGAAATACCATTTTGGAACCATATAAAAGTTACGTACTTAACAAAAAAATAGCTTATTATTTTTTAGGGTCCGGTTTTTTTATTTTTCTGTGATAAAACAAGTGCACAAAATACCTAAGCAGTTCAAGTGCTCGCACTGGCCATCAGTTGTTTCCGTAGCTTGGAGCAATCAAACAGCTGTCTAGTGGCATGTTTTCGCAGTGTATCCTAGTTTTGTTCACCACTTGGACCTTGCACGCCTGTAATTTTGTTTTTTTTACTGTTCCAGTTAAAATGTTGCTCCCAGTAATAATGGCAACACAAGACATAACGACTTTGAACATGGTACTCAGACTTATGTGCGAGTCCTGGCTGCATCACATCTATGTTTCTAAAGTTAAGTTCACGTAAGTATTGAGAGGACAAGAGGTCACAGTAGCGAATGTCCATACAACTGGAATTCTATCGGCTTCCCTTTAGAGGTTCGGAAGAGAAAGTCAATCGCTATCGCTATTGAATAGTTGCAGCCAGACTCGAGTTTTGCCCAAGATAATTTTAACCACTTCCCTGTCCCATGAGTCACATATGACTCAAGTATACCGTACGTATTAGTTATGAGTACCTACTCATGTTGATTGTTTAACTATTACTTCTACTTTGTAAAAAAATCAAAATGAGAAGTCTTTATTCAAACTAGGCTGAGAATCAGCACTTTTACAACGTCAAAAAAATTGTAAAAAATACATAAGAACATCCCCCAAAATGCCCCACTCTTCACCATTTCCTAGTGTTTTTGCTGGGAAGAAGTGGCGGAACAACTCCCCTGCAACTCATCTGTCTAATTCGTTTGTTGTGGACAGTGAAAGTTTTAAGAGAGATAATAAATAGTGATACAAATTCTAAGTATTTTTTTACGCCTTCATTGCTCATCAAAATAGTCCCCTCGCCACTGTAACTTTAAAGCTAACAGTATTATTTCATTTGTATCCCTTAGACTTATTTGTTTACAGAAAGGATGCTGCGATGCAACTTTTGCATGATTTTAACGAAGTAAGGAATTGGCTAAGCGACTGTAAACAACTTGCCACCGCGTCGAGAAAACAAATGCTACAAAACGAAGTTTTAAGGTGAAAATATTTTTATTTTTTGTACCATACCTTCCTAATTAAGGTTAACATCCGCCAAGCCTTATCCCAACTATGTTGAGGTCAGCTTCCAGTATAACAGAATACCAGTGTTTTACATGGAACGACCGCCTCTCTGATCGCCATCACCCGTAACGAATGTCAAAGATTTATAATTAATGACAGTCAGAACCAAGAGCTCAACGTGCTTTCCGAGGCACGGAAGAGTTGATATGTAATGAATCTCCTCCACAGACTGACCTCGACATGTGCACCTGTTTTTATTAAGCCACAAGTTTCTCCTTCCTAATTAAGGAATTAAGGTACTAAATAAAAATAAATTACGTTTAATATATCCAGGAGGTGTGAAGGTGTGGGTAGATTACTGCTGCATGCTCCAGGAGATTTGATATCTATGCAAGACTCCACGATGCAGTCTGCCCAGCAAGTTCGAAAGGAAGGTGAGTTTTTTTTTTTTAATATTATAAACCAGTGCTTGACTGCAATCCCACCTGATGGTAAGCAGTGATGCAATCAGTGATGGTGAAGCGCACTAGTTTATTACGAGCCTATTCACTCTAGCCTTGAAGACACCTAAATTATAGTCGGACGGGAAGACCGAAGCAGGCAAGTTGTTCCAGTCCTTCAATGTACGCAATATAAACGACGAATCGTGGGAGTGCCAACGATGTAAGGGTGGACACTCGCCGGGTTGTCCGATGGTAGAAAGGTGATGGCGGAATCAAGTCATGTAATTCCCGTGCACACTCTCCAAAATGTACCCAATAATCTTATAAAAACACTGAATATTGCGCCTAGAAGATGAAAAGTGGACCGAAGTATATTTACCTATGCAATGTATCTTTGATAGCAAGTTGCTGCAGTAAGGCAAAATTTATATTATAGGTGTTAGAATTAAAGATCAACATTTAATGTAAAGCAGTGTGATAGCCAGAAATCACTTTTTTTAAGTTCTAGTATGGTTGCGCTTCATAATTTATAATTTCTACATTCTTGTCACATCACCTTATGGCGATTGAAGGGCATTGGTTTAATAGTTCTAATTTATTAAATAAGTGTCACATATTGTTGGTTTGGTGATGCTTTATGCGGAACGGCCTGTCAACTGCTGACATCTGCCGGCTTCCGGAGTCTCGTCTTGACTACGGGAAAGTGCGCACGCGTCATTACTCGGACGCGCTCGATCTCAACCAAAACCCTTAATTGAACCTCCTTCAAGTGTTATCTGTATTACCTAGACTTTGTTGTGTACCGCTGGCCAGCGTAGTGTCCTAGACTGTGAGCTGCTCATCCAGAACGTGGCACCCATTTGCTTCTGCTTGGAGATCGCTGGATCAAAGGTATGTGGCATGACTAGTAAATTGGACTTTATCCATTGCCTTTCGTCTCATTTGGGTTTCTTTGTACTTGAAGTTAGCATCGCTGAATCAGCAATTATAGCCTAAATTTCTCTAATAATTTAGGTTCACGCGCGTGTGATTTTATTAGTAATTTTCGAATTAATATTCAAATTCTAGAGGTTATACGCTCCATTTTGGTCCTTCGAGCCGCATAAATTAATTTTGGCCCTATTTACGGCCTATTCTTGAATTCTAAAAGTCTAACTTTAAGCAAAAAAGCTCGGGAATATTCCATATCAATTGCATATCATCACACAAATCTCACCTCTATTGCGTTAGGAATAAGGGTCACACTGCCTTGCATGCAGTACTTCTACCGGCAAATTAATGGTTAAGTTAAATCTTTAATTTCACTAATTACAACTATGAAATATAGATATAATTGAATATCAACGTTGATTCATATCGCTAAATAAGTTTGTTTAATAAATCAGTTGATTTTCGGCGTAATTACATATTTTTTTTTTTGTTCGTGTATGAAAATTGTAGGTAGTTGTGAAATTCCTCAAGTTGGCCTACGTGACTGTGGTATTCTCCATATTTGTTCTCGTACGGCTAATTTTTATTTACGTATTAGAAACTTTTATATTTTTTTCTAGTCGAGATTTGCTGAATTAATGATATTGATTGGTATTTGTATGATACACTTGTACTGTTGGTTCGTTAGGTACGTCATGCCTACAATATTCGTATTGCACGAGTAGGTATTTTTTATAATATCGAGACTCCACCGCATTTGATTAATTATTGCAATTAATCATCTTATACCGCATTTGGCTAATTATTGCAATTAACCATCTTATCATCGCGTCGCTTGTTATTTTATTTTGTAAGGTAACTTGATCTTTTGATAGGAACCTGCAGATAAAAGAACAGATTTGTATAAGCTTTACGTGTTATAGTTCTCCTCATAGGAAACAGCCGTATATTTATACATATCACCCTATCACCTGACTTTGTAAACGTAGTAGGTACCTACTAGATAAGTTATTTCGAACGGTCATCTACACATTTACTTGTTAGGAATTGTATCGTTTCTTACGAAGGTATTTCGTTACGAATACAATCGCATCGCTTACGGTAATAAGTGTCTGTACTTATTCCCGAGTTTCACACTTAACTTATTGTTGGTTAAGAATCTGTACTATAGGTATTGAGTAAGTTAATCTCATATAAATAACAGTAGTGCGGAATAATTGTTATCGCGTCGCATCCAACATATATGCTAATTATTGGTTTGTTGGAAGGTTGTAGGTATATCTAAGCTAATCAGATAGATACATGATATAGATAGGTACGTTCTTAAGGTATTAGGCGTGCTTACTATTTTAATTGTATTAGACTTGTTACTTGCAATCTGTTAAGTTTTTGTTCACTTTATATTTTTAAACCTTACAATTTATTATTCTTAGGGTTCGCGCGTACGGATAAGTGATTCCGTACTATTATTTACTTAATTTATAATATCGTTCGCTGAGTTATTGTTTTGATTTACTCCCCCTAATTTCACTCACGCATTTTAAGGTTCCGTAGAAGTAATTTAGAGTTCAGTTGACTTAATTTAAAATTTCTTTTTTGTCTGGGTTTAATTTCTGTTTACAATGAGTGACAAGGTTAAACTTAGATTGTTTGAAAGTAAACGCGAATCGTATTTCGCACGGGTTCAAAGTATTTTTAATTTAACAAAATCTTTAACAACCGAAAGATTACGTAAGACTTTTATTGCTCAGGCTATACAAATTGATGAATTACGCAGTGAATTCAACGAGATTATGGACAAGATAAATATGTTAAATTTGACATTAGATCCAGAGTGCGAAGTAAACTATAGTGCTTTAAATTCATTTGATGAGTTGGTTTGTGAGATAAAAAATACTTTAGCTTCATTAACTGAATCAAATGATTCCAAGGAACCCGCTGCTACTGCTTCGTTTAGCACGAAAGTGACGCCTAATGCTTATCATATAAAGGTACCTAAAATCGAGCTGCCTACCTTTGACGGTGATATTCAGAGCTTTCCGTTCTTTTATGAAACTTTCAAACGTATTATACATACTAACGCAGATTTATCAGATTCTGATCGCATTCATTATCTGCTGAGTTGTCTAAAAGGAAAGGCTAGGAATGTGGCAGTAGGTATTGTACCTTCTGGCGATAATTACCGCGTAGTCTGGGATGCGCTTATCGCAAAGTACCTGGATACTCGTGCGCTTGCCACTAATTATCTAAATCAGCTGTTCTCCTTGAAGTCGTTTGGATCGACACCCGCTAATATTGAAAAGGGTTTCGATAAATTAACTGCTACGGTTGCGGGACTCAAACAATTGAAAATAGATAACTTGGATGATTTTATATTTATTCATTTGGGTCTTAAGTTAATAGACTCAGATATAGCAAAACATTTTGAAATGTCGCTTCGTAATCAACAAGAGTTAGATTATGATTATTTCGTAAAGTTTGTTCGTGAACAAGTAAAAATCTTGTATCGCACCTCTTCTGCGGCAACTAAGCCTGCCCCCGTAAGTAGCTCCAGCACCTCATCTAAGGTATCGCAGGTGTTTGTGACTACTGAATCTAAATGTTCGCTCTGTCATTCCACGCATAAAAATTTGTTTACGTGCAATGCGTTTCAAAAGTTGAGCGTGAATGATAGATTTAAGTTTGTAAAAGACAATAACAGATGTGGTAACTGCCTAAGTAGCCAACATACCGTATCTAAGTGTCTATCTAAGTCCACTTGTAAAAAATGTAACGGTAAGCATCATTCATTGTTGCATTTTGAGCAATCGACGCAAGCCCCTGCACTTGACCCATCGGTCGCCCCCGCCTCATCTTCTTCGGCCGACCCTGCTACTCCTGATCATGTGGCGTTGTGTACGCATTCTTCAGCCCAAGTCCAGGCCACACGTAGTACCGAAGTGCTGGCTACTGCCAAGGTGTTAGTGGCGGGTAGGAAGGGTAAGGAAGTGGTGGTTAGATGTCTTTTGGACCCTGGGTCGCAAAGGAATTATATGACATCGCGTTGTTGTCGTATGCTCGGTCTAACTATACATACGGACTCGATAAATACCGTTCGTGGTATTGGTGGCACGTCGCAGCCCGTTCGCGGCTCGGTGAACCTTACGTTCCGCTCACGGCTTCGCTCGCAACCTAGGTATGAAATTGACGCTTTAGTCTTGGATCAAATAACCGGCCAGCTTCCTCTGTGTGCTATAAACATTGCCGAACTGAATCATATTGATCCTAAACTACTTGCGGATGACACCTGGGGTGTGCCAGGTAATATTGACATGTTACTTGGGGTCAAGTTGTTCGCTAAGTTATTGCGACCAGGTCACGTGACCAGCGTAACCAGCTGCCCCGACGCATTGGAGACTGTGCTCGGCTACATACTTCTAGGAGAAGCACCTATTGTCGAACCTCCAACTGACACTCTGTCTTTCTTTGCGAGTTCGTTCGATAACTTCGATCTTCGTAAGTTTTGGGAGATTGAAGATGTTACTGCCTCGTCCATTGGAAGTGTGGATGATAAACACTGTGAACAGTTTTATTGTACCACAATTACCCGCGCCCCAAATGGCAAATATGTTGCAGCTTTACCACTGAAAACAGACGCGTCAGCGTTAGGAAATTCTTTTGACATAGCTCGCAAGAGATTCTATAGCCTCGAACGTAAACTTAAATCGCTTCCTAACGTCAAGCTTCTTTATGATGACGTCATACGGGATTATCTACATAACAATTATATTTCTTTGGTGCAGAATATCGTACCCGAATGTGTGTTACCCAAACGAAATTGTAAGGAGCGAGAAATAGAATACTATATTCCTCACCACGCTGTTATACGAGAGGATAAAGTGACCACTAAGTTGCGCGTGGTCCTAGATGCCAGTGCATGTACAGACAATGGTACCTCGCTCAATGATATCCTGTACGCAGGTCCAGTACTTCAGGCTGACCTTTTTAACATTTTGTTAAATTTTAGGCTTTTCAGTATCGCTATTTCCGCAGATGTCAAATCTATGTACCTACGTATAGGTATACGCCCGCAAGATCGTTCGCTTCAACGTATCTTATATCGGTTTAATGAAGAAGAAGAACTTCAAATTTATCAGTTTTCTGTGCTTCCCTTTGGATTAAAGTGTAGTCCCTTTATAGCTATTCGCACTATCCAACAGCTATGTCAGGATGAAGGTACGCAGTTACCTCTCGCCAAGGACATTTTGCAACGAGATATTTACATGGATGACATAGTTAGTTCTATACCTAATACTGCGCTGGCTATAGACTCGGCTCGTGAACTGATAAAAATATTCTCTCTCGGTGATTTTCAGCTGACGAAGTGGTCTAGCAACAGTGTCGATGTTCTTCAGGCTATCCCAGAGTCATTACGACTTTCACAGAGTGTGGACCTAAGTAAAGATCCGACACAGAAAATACTGGGACTCCGTTGGTTTCCGGATGAGGATTGTTTCGCTTTCCAGGTTAATCCTAATGATCGCCCTTGCACGAAGAGGAATATTCTTTCTTCCATCGCACGTCTTTTCGACGTTCTAGGCCTCGTGGCACCGATAATTTTATACGCCAAGCTTCTCATCAAAGAGCTTTGGCTTGTCAAACTTGAGTGGGATGACGTCCCACCACCTCGCATTGTTCGTCTGTGGGAACAATTTCAAGCTGAACTGCCAGTTATCTCTGAATTGAGATTTTTGCGTCATGTCGGTGTCGTAGAACGCTGTAGGCTCTCACTCGTCGGTTTTGCCGACGCTAGTGAGAAAGCTTATGGTGGTTCAGTCTACGCCCACGTTATCAAACCCGACGGTAGTATCGTCGTTTCGCTGGTGTGTGCGAAATCTAAAGTCGCACCACTGAAAGTCGTTTCGCTAGCTCGTCTCGAGTTATGCGCCGCACTCCTTTTATCAACTGTGATGAAACGAGTATATAATCTTTTCGCAGCTCGGCACGCCATTGAGGTAGTCGTAGCTTTTTCGGATTCAACTGTAACTTTGAGTTGGATTCATTCCGCGCCGCATCGATGGCACACCTTCGTAGCCAACCGTATCGCTAAGATTCACGAGAATCTTTCGGCAGATCACTTCTTCCATGTGAAAGGGTCTGAAAATCCCAGTGATTGCCTCTCTCGCGGCTTAACGCCTGCCCAATTAGTCCATCATCCGTTGTGGCTAAGTGGACCGCCATGGCTTAAGCTTCCCCGCTCTGAATGGCCGATAAAACCGTGCGTTCCAGGCGAGTCGCAAGAGCTTCCCGAAATGAAGCCCGTGGCTCTACCTGTTCTCTCGCATGAATGCTCGGACGGAAGTCCTTCCGATGACATTCTATACGCTCGCTCTACCAGGTTCTCTTCCTGGTCGAAATATTTAAAAACGATTTGCTTCGTCTATAAGTTCATCAAACGGCTCCCTAGAGGGCCCGTTACCGCGTCTGATCTAGAGTTCGCTGAATTCATTGTGTGGCGATCGGTACAGAGGATTCATTTTGAAGCTGATCTCGATCGCTTAGCCCGCAATGAGTTGTGCTCTAAGCCAGTACAACGACTAAGTCCCTTTCTCCACGAAGGACTTATCCGCGTTGGAGGTCGCCTAGCAAACTCTGAGCTAGACTTTGACTCGCGTCATCAGATCCTCCTTCCGCGTCAAGATCATATAGTGGAACTTTTAGTTTCCAACTACCATGTGAAAAATTTTCACACAGGACCAAACTTGCTCGTATCTCTCTTACGACAGAAGTATTGGATCCTGTCCGCGCGACATATTGCACGTCACATCATTTTTAATTGTAACATTTGCTTTCGAGCAAAGCCCCGACCTACCTTTCCTATAATGGCGGATTTGCCACGTTCTCGCGTTGAGTCGGCTCCTAAGGCTTTCTCTGAAACAGGTTGCGACTACGCGGGACCTCTCTTGATTACGTCGGTTCGTGCTAGAGGCCAAAAAACTAGGAAAGCGTATATCTGTCTTTTTACATGCCTGACAACTCGTGCTCTGCATCTTGAGATTGCCTCAGACCTTAGCACTGCGAGCTTTCTGTCAGCTTTTAAACGCTTCCTGGCGCGTAGAGGTCCGGTTCAGTGTCTTTACACAGATAACGCTACCAATTTTATTGGAGCCAAGTCCTATCTCCGAGATCTCTATCAATTCTTGGCTAAAGAGTATCACCCTTTATGGGAAAGAGAACTTGCAGAGCATCGAATTACACTTAAAAACATCCCCTGTCGAGCTCCACATTTTGGTGGTTGTTGGGAAAGTGAAGTAAAAAGTGTCAAAACGCATCTTTTCAAGGTCATTGGTCAGCAAATTCTTAGTTTTGATGAGCTTAACACTATGCTAACTCAAGTAGAAGCATTATTAAACTCGAGGCCTCTGTATGCGATCAGCTCCGATCCGTCAGAGCCCACTTCATTATCGCCGGCGCACTTCTTGCATACGAAACCTCTTTTATCTCTTCCCGCCCGCGAAGTCAATGAAACGCGGTTACATCTTATTTCGCGATATGAATTGACTGATAAACTGGTCCAATCTTTTTGGAAGCGGTGGCGCCAAGAGTACTTGCACACCCTGCAATCCAAACAGAAATGGAACACCCCAGCCAATCCAGTACGGGTCGGTATGGTTGTCGTCTCCATGCAGGACAATGTGATGCCTCTTCATTGGCCGTTAGGAGTAATTACTGAAATATTTCCCGATAAAAACGGAGTTTGTAGAGTCGCATCCGTAAAGACTAAAAGCGGGATCCTTCAGAGTCGCCCGGTAGTAAAGTTGTGCCCTTTGCCAACTCAATAAGTTTTTCGTTATACTAAGATTAAATTTTATCGTGCACCAATGTGCCGTGTTAGATTTAGTTACCGCGTAGAATAGTTAGTTAGATATTCTTATTTGTAATATAGAGTCGCAACTTTAGAGTTCTTATAACTTTTTGTAGAGTTGTGATGATATGCAATTTTAGTTTTTCTTTTTCTTTGTGTTTCGAAAGTAGGAACTTTCAAGCCGGGGAAAATGGTTGCGCTTCATAATTTATAATTTCTACATTCTTGTCACATCACCTTATGGCGATTGAAGGGCATTGGTTTAATAGTTCTAATTTATTAAATAAGTGTCACATATTGTTGGTTTGGTGATGCTTTATGCGGAACGGCCTGTCAACTGCTGACATCTGCCGGCTTCCGGAGTCTCGTCTTGACTACGGGAAAGTGCGCACGCGTCATTACTCGGACGCGCTCGATCTCAACCAAAACCCTTAATTGAACCTCCTTCAAGTGTTATCTGTATTACCTAGACTTTGTTGTGTACCGCTGGCCAGCGTAGTGTCCTAGACTGTGAGCTGCTCATCCAGAACGTGGCACCCATTTGCTTCTGCTTGGAGATCGCTGGATCAAAGGTATGTGGCATGACTAGTAAATTGGACTTTATCCATTGCCTTTCGTCTCATTTGGGTTTCTTTGTACTTGAAGTTAGCATCGCTGAATCAGCAATTATAGCCTAAATTTCTCTAATAATTTAGGTTCACGCGCGTGTGATTTTATTAGTAATTTTCGAATTAATATTCAAATTCTAGAGGTTATACGCTCCAAGTATTTTAATAATATAATTATATCATTTTTCGCCTTCGTAAAGATTTCATTGCAGTATTCGTAATGTTTCGATTTAAAACCATGTGATAATATTGTCTGTCTCATTATTCATGTCATCGTTTAGTTAATGTGAAACAAAACAATCCCACTAACAGATATGTACGTCAAGATAATGTAACGAACAAGAGTACCTTATGAGCCGGGAACTATAGTACTCGTACATTTTGTAGGCACGCTAGTTAGAACAAAATTGCCTCTATGTAAATGTAATAAACTTAAAGTTCATTTTCCTCTTTTCAGTATCCGAAAACGATACTCCGGAACAACTGATGCCTGCTGAGATGTATGTCCCCAACCAGAAGCAGTGGTTGACGTTACGTGCTAAGAAAATGAAAGGACCAATCGCTTTTACACTTTGCTGCATCGTATTAAGTTGATGTAGGTAGAATATATAAATAAAATATATGTATTACAACGTCCAAAGACATTTATTATTTTATCTTAATTTAAAATTGAGATGAACTTATTTCTTAATGATTCTACATACATAGTTATGGAATATTTGGAAATTTATTAATTCATTTTAATTTAATGGTTCCTTTAGATAGACAAATATTATAATTAATCTTTTGTCACTACACATCAAAAGCTTTATTTGTATATATTTATTTTTATGTTTTTACGATTACTATTTTTAATTCCTTTATGGGTGTAGGTGTAGGTTAGGCATAGGTGCCTGCTTTAATTACAATACAGTATACATATATTTTACGGCTAAAACCCGAAGTGCGGCTCGACCCCGTTTTATATTTGGTTACAACTTACGAGTAGTATTAATTCACTTGATGTTGCCAGACTTTGGGTTTTGTATTCGGCTAAAATCCAAAGTGAAGCCAAAATATTTATTGCGATTTCCCATAGCTGTGTCACAGGTAATGCAAACTTCTATTACCATCATCTATACTAAATCGGCTGATAAGCATAAAACGGACAAGGGATCAAGACAAAGGAGAACTGATCAAATTTTAGACTCAGGATTTAATCCTCGCCGGTACCTATGCGCGCCACTTGTTAGAGAAGCCGTACTTGTTTCTTTATGTTAAAAGAAAACACTACACGAGGTTTCTGTCGGGTTTTAGCCGAAACATATAATGCCGTGCTAAGCTCAAAAGCGGTATCTTGAAAAGAATTTATTTTTATGGCATTAAATAGATACAACTGTTAAAAAGTTCAATCAATCTATAAAATAAAATGAAAACTATATTAACAAAACATATTTTTTCTCGAAACTAGGTTTCACTGAGATACCGGTTTTGTAAAACGAGACACTTCCCTTTTTCACGTAATAAGGAACGTATCAATTTAATTAGGGTAAAATAATGGAATAACTACCAAAACTTCACCTAAATTTATAAATGATTAATCTGGCTTTAAAAGCAAAATTATAATTTTGACGCAAAGTTTAGTATTAGTGAAAAAGGTAATGGCTCGGTGTATTTGCTCTCAAGTGTACATAAAACATGGATCGATACGACAGTTATCATCTAATTAGTAATATTGAAATATTTTATTGAGTACTGTAGAATTCATTAGGCTTTAAAACAAAATATAGGAATTCAATTCTTTCAAAACAAAAAGAAATACTAGTTAGTTAATTTTCGCTTAAAATTATTCTTATCGTTTGAACTTGAATAAACCATTCTGCGTATATAACGTAAATTGCTGACTCTAAAGTAAATAAACTAACAAAAACCATCAATATCAGAACTTGAAAACCAATATGTTTTAATTCCTCAATGCAAAGTGCTAGAACAAAAAGCAATCGATGGGCAGGTACAATAATAAATAAAATATACTCATCTTATAACTACTTGAGTAATTGATTGTTTCGGAAATACTACTTCAATGACAGAGCTGCTTGATTGATCTAATTAATTTAAATATGATACTTAAACTAATGACGTTTTCTATACACTCAGTTAATAACCAAGCCGGTTTCTACAAGCATTTGATGCTTCATCATGTCAAATTGCCTACTTACTGGTCAATTCTAGCGATGGGGCTCCGAACCGACGTGACAGAGCGAGACAGCGTCATATAGAAGTTAAGTGCTCGAAAGAGAGCAAACAAATCACGAGTCCCATCGCTAAACAACGTATGTACATTCAAGATAAAGTCCACAGATTTACATTTCCCTGTATCTGCATCCCATCCATGGGATATCAATAGGCTAGTAGACAAAATTTTAGTTTTTAGTCCCTCATCTAGTACAAGAAAATATTCGACACAATATCTTTTTTTCACGTATTCAAAAAATAACGGCGATACATCGAATGACGTCACTATCCTATACAGTTTATACTGAATAATGACGTTACAAGACCCTCTCCTGAACTTTAATGCGCTTAATCTAAGTAGTTTTCTATCAATTTAAAGAAAAAAAATACTACTGATGGACTAATTATATTTTGATATTCATATTCTGTCAACTATGCCTATTACTTGTGAAATTAGCTAGAGGGAGAAATTCTCTCGCTGCCCGCGACCTTTTCGCAATTTGGGGCACGGTATATTTAGGTATCCGACCTCCAAAGCCCAGTGTCTGGGTAACACAATGCATTTTATACAAAAACTTGTCAGATTTTCGGGCTACTTAACCGTAACCACTGTCAAATATATATTCAGGCAGTCGGTACCAACGGCTTAGCGTACATTTTTTTGGGCCTCAATAATTACGTAATGGATGGTCTCCCTTGTAAGGATCGACAGCAGTACGACCAGACCGCAGCTTGGTCAACTACTAGGCCACGAGTCTAGAGGTAGTTCATTTATCGTAAAAGAGCGTTCAGGAACGCGGACGAGTTGCTTGCGATCGAATTTCTCGCTCTAGCGAATGACGTTTCCAAAAAAGAAATATTTACAAATAAATAAAATACGATTCATCCTTAATCAGAATCCGAATCCGAACGTTTGCACTTTTCCTTAAATTTCTCGTACTCATTCCTCCTAATCAAATCATCTTTAATTTTCTGCATGTCGCTTAGAAGAGTGCTCACCTGAACGTTATCGAATTTATCGTCTTGTTGTGACGTGTCGCTGTCTAAACCTGAATCTTCAGACTTGTGCGGCGCAATGACTTCTTCGTCAGATAATGCGTGGCAAGATTCCTCTGAGCTCTCGTCCTGTTTGTCGAGTCTGTAAGCCTTGGGAACTTTCTCATCTAACTTCTTGCGTTGACGTAATGTTGCGGCCGAGAGAGCGTTCTGCGCTTCCTTGCGGCTCTTCTTCCTGCGCATGCTATTTGTGATAATTCGCTTTTGGTGGTCCAGTTGTGGGAACAGTTCTGTAAATAGAATAAATATTTTTATTAAATGCTGGCAATGTCTAATACTTTTTACCCGAAGCATTTTTCTAGTAGCACATTGGACCTACTTCTAAATATAATTTTACGGAACGGTTTAGTTAGAGCCTTCCTTTGTAATTGAGTTGTAAGAAAATGTTGCCAACCTTATTTTTTTTAATAAATTTTGGTATTTTTTTTTCATTTAAAGATCCAACCAATCTGTTAGGAAATAATTATTTATGTGAATTATTTTTGATGCGTCATACTTAGTTACTAGATAGTATTCCCGGAAATAAATCTTTGTATGCCCGATAATTATGTATTGCGGAAGCGACGGCCACGTTTATTAGCCCAGCAGTAAAACCCATCTACTGAGCCATTATCAGACGAACTTTGAGTGTACTTAATGACGTAGCAGACAGCATAGATCTGCTTAATTGTTCTGTGAGTGAGTTCATAAAAACCACGTTATATGTACATAATAAATAAATGAATAAAAAAACTGTAATTATGGTCACACTATTGAATAAGAAAATTTCTGTAAAGGTAGTGATGATGAGTTCAGAAATAAACTTCAACGTTAACTACTAGAATACAATTAAAACTGTCAAGATGCGAGATGGATATGGCGTGACGAGTTGGACTCCTTTCTAAAGGATTGGCCAAAGACAATTAAGTGGCTAAAGACAAAGGAGTGAAAGAATAGAAGGGAGGCCTTTGCCCTGCAGTGAGACCACAGGCTCATAATAATAATTCTTCTAATATTATAAACGCGAAAGTTTGGGAGTATGGATAGATGGATGGATGTTTGTTACTCTTTTACGTAAAAACTACTTAATGGATTTTAATAAAATTGGGTATGGAGTTAGCTTACACCCTGGATTAACACATAGGCGATTAACACACTGCCCCGCATGATGCAGCGTAGCGCGTGGATGCGTGTTCTTCCGTTGCTTGTAAGTATCTCCGTTTGTATGGAAAACACGCACAGTCCAACACACAGAAAATGCATCCACGCGCGTTCAATTCAGTTCAGAGACACGCAACAAGCAGCGTGATGCGGGGCAGTGTGATAATCGCCATAGTCTATTTTTTATCCCTGTACTCCTACGGGAACGGGACCAACGTGGGTGAAACCGCGGGACGTCTGCTAGTAAATAATAATAAGGCATGTACGTACCGTGCGCACAGCTCAGCGCCTTCTCCGCGGCGTTCATCTCGGCCTCCTGTATGGAGTGTCCGCGCGCGGCCGCCAGGCGCTGGCCGCGGAAGTACACGCCCACCGTGTACACGCGCGTGTTGGTGGGACCCAGGCACTCGATCACCCTGCGAAATATCATTCATTTTTACCGAAACGCAATCAAGAATCACCGCTTAAAAAGAGCCATAACCATCACATAAAACAAGTCAGTCGTTTTTGCCGACAACCATTCCACGGGGTCCGATTCTCGCGCGACTGACACATCGCTAGTAACGACCATCACGACAGTAAATAATTGTCAGATGCAACAGTATCTACTGCAGTAACGATAATATAGAAACATTGTATACAACTGTAAATTATATATGATATGTACCTATTTAGAAATATATATGTATGTTTATCAGTTGTTTAGTACCCATAACACAAGCTCTGCTTAGCTTGGGACTAGATGGCGTTTTAGAATATTATAATTATTAATTATAAAAAAGAATTTTCAATCTAGAAAACGAACCCTACTAACTCCTATGAGCTGCTCGTCAATAATATCTCAGACACGTCATGTAATCCCCAAAGGGTTAGGCAGAAGTGTAACAGTATAAGATCCCCATTTCGATAATAATATTTTTAAATCCCATGTCCCATCGGGCGAACCTATTGTCATCAATCGGGGACATCAAGGTTCTACTGAGAAATTCCAGATCCCCACTCTCCCCTTCACACACACACAAACACACACTAACTCTCTTCACTTCCCTAGTACCTACTAACATTATAAGTCATATTACTACTAACATCATATGGATTTTATCTGAAATAAATATTATGAATTTGAAAAAAATACAGGTTCAAACACATACTTGTAAACCGGTATATCGGGCTCCCCTCCTTCCATAGAACGCAGTGTGAGGCAGCACTGCTGAAGTTTGGACTTGGGGTCGTTCCAGTCCTGGTTCATGATGAACTCCTGCAGCCGAGGGAACAGGCAGGCGTTGCAGAACGCTTGGCAGTAGTCCAGGTTCTGAAAGTGAGAAAGTGAGTTAGTTGAGACATTTAGTTGTCGATACCTCATTTCTGCTGTCTGGAGTAGAGATGCGAAATGTAGCTCAGTGAAAAGAAAAGAGAGATACGGCTCTTTTGATCAAAATAACTAATACACTCTTTTAGCTCTTTAGCTCACCGAATAACTCTTTTAACTCTTCGGCTCAATTGATTCACTTGCGAAGTTGCGAGCTACAGTTCAAATTGAGCCGCGCCACTTTACGCAAGTCAAACGAGACAAATAGATCAATGGCTCTTTCAAATCTTTGAAGTTTAAAGAACTTCATTTCACTTAGTTGCGAGCGACTATTGCGAGCCATAAATAAAATTATATTCATTGGGTTGTTTTGTTCTTATTACAAATAAATAAAATTATGAAAGTCAATATGCAATAAAGCATTTTTCTAAAACAATGACGATAAGAGTTATTTTACAATGACGTATTGAGCCGAAGAGTCAGTCAGTGAGCGACATGCGAAATCGTTCTCCTGTTCGTCGGGGAAGTTCGGGCCCTGTTCGGGCATTGTCCGATGTCGCTAATGTCGGCGTTTCGTCGGTATCACTCGTCGTAACTCGCAAAGCCACAGAGTGATGAGTAGTATAGAGTATAGAGACAAGTCAAAGAGCCATTGAGCTAAATGAACTACTGAGCTATTCCGTGAACGACTGAGCTACTGAGAGCTAGATTAAAATTAAAGAGCTAGTTCTTTTTTATCTCTCATTCGCGAGCTACCCATCTCTAGTCTGGAGGTTTATTAATCAATATGATGATAAATAATCCTCCAGACGGAAGAACGGATGTCTGTCTGTTGGTTTTATAGTAAAAAAGAAAGTCATAAAAGTTATAATAGTGTAAAACTAGTTTTTTGTTCCTTATACCATCCTATTACAACAATCTTAAAACCTACAGTCGTCCGACGAAGCCGTCTAGACAGGGCAATCGTGCGGGTGTGAAGGGCGAGACGCGGGAAAGCCGCTCTCGAACTGCGAACAAAACGATGTTCGTAGTTCGTGAGGTATTATTCAGAGCTAACGCGTGTAGACGTTGTCGGCATTTTTCCAGAGATCAAAGGCGTCGTCCTACTGTGTTAATATTATTACTAAGTCTCCGATGACGTCTGTCCGTCTGTCTCTCTGTCCGCGGGCTGCATCTTATGAATAGGGGTGGACAGTCTACATTTTAAGTGTTCATATTGCCGTTAAAATAATTTTATTATGGTCAGATTATGTGAGAACCATACTGACTAGCATCTCCGACAGTCTTTTGAGGAAAGAACCACACAGATACGGTCCAGTCCAGTCAGTGCACGCATTTGTCAGTCAGTCATTTGTGTTTTTTGTGAAAAAAAGTATTGTTGTTTGTAGACATTTAACCTAACTACTACTACTTAAAGCTATATTAATATCTAGTAACGTAGGCTATATTTTATTTTCAAAACTACAAGAGGAGAAGCAGTTCGAAGGTAAAAGTACCAAATTCACGCTGACGAAGTCGTGAGCAAATTGCTAGTTTGTTATTTTTACTAGTCGTTAACTTACTTTGTCAATAAACAGTGCACCAAGGAATGCTTCAAGTAGATCAGCCTTATGTTTCTTAGTGGTGGGCTTCGCTTTAGGATTGTTGTATATCGCATACGAAGACATGTCCAGGTCATCGCACACCATCGACTGAGTGCGGTTGTTGACTAGAGATGAACGGAGAAGCTGGAAAGTTACAAGTATACAAAATATTGTAAAAATTATTTGAAAAGAGTAAGTATGGAGTTTCTTGCCCATTCTTCTCCATACGAAACTACCTTTTGGAAGGGGCAACTAGACCCATTGTGTTTATTTAACTTGTAAGTTTAACGTTCAAAAGTGCCTTTTAAATGGCCTAATTGAAATAAATGATTTGACTTTGACACACACACAACAGAGAAACACGCGCACGCCGCACGGCCCACAACTATAGCAAAAAGTGTCGTTACAACCTTTTGTCTTCATTTTTTCCGTCTAGCCCCCTTTCGCAACGCGCGATAAGGAACTTCGTTCCAATAATTCATTTATTTTTGAAGTCATACTTCTTTTGGCGCGTTAGGGAAAAATGATGAGAGTATTTTTTTACGATGGACACGCACACCGACACGAAAAACTGACACCCTGAAAAGTTAGCTATAGTCAAAAAAAAATTTTTTCTGTTACGAGTGTCGTTTTTTCTACAAATGTAGAAACGCGAAAGATAACATTTTTGAAAGATTTTTATCTTGTTACGCCAAAAAAAAAAGATAAAGATACCGGGCTGGTATCCGCAACTCCACGTCAAAGCGCGTATTTTGCGTAAGGCCCAGTGCGAATTCGTAGATGTCACATGTCTTCGTTTTTTGGTTCTAGGACATGGCGGTTTTCTCACGATGTTTTCTTTCACCGTTGAAAGTAGAAACAACATCGAGTAAAACATGGAAATTGGGGGAAGCCAAGGAAAACGACCCTGCTTTGATGGTCCAGAATGATGTAGAGAACTCACTGCATTCACGGTTCGACGATATCCTTATACCCTGTTAAAGTTCTATGTTAATCGGCAGATTTTTTTCTACAATCTCTTACTTTGTAGATTGCTCCGTCAACGTAACCTGTTTTTACGTTGATCATGCTACGCGTGTTACACACAGAATAAAGTATCTATTAGATGAATATTACTCACAGACAGATGCCCCTCGTGATGTTCGGGGAAGTGTCGATAAAGTCTGTCGGACACGACCAGCTGCAGGACCGTGTCTCCGAGGAACTCCAGACGTTGGTTGGAGCCCAGCGTCAAGTGTGTGAAGCCCACGGATCTGTCGGTGAACGCTCGAGCCAAAAGGCGAATGTGTTTGAACTGGACACCTGTATGTTGATGATAAAAGATATATATTTCTGGAAATTGGTTTTTACACACTTTTCACGCATGTTATTTACGCACCCATGATTACTACTAATACGAAATTCCTAGTGTGTAGTACTGGTTTTATCTCGATTATTGACCTTAATATTACCCTATGATAAGTTTCAGAACTTTGTAACATATGATCATGTATGTAAACTTCTGAGCCACAGTAAGATGTGCATAAATAACAACATACCAATAGAGTTCTCAAAATTGACAAGCCGTTGTAGAAACTCGAAGTCCTTGATATATTTCCTGTCGCCTAGCGGCTCTTGTTCTTGCAACGGATGCGCCCTATCCTTCACCCATACATCCAGCAAATCTTGTTCGTTGTGCCATAAAGCGAGGGCGAACACGCGGTCTGCGACCTAGAAGGAATTAATATAAAATGAACGGGAATTATGAAAATTCTATGTAAAAAATGGTATTGAAAACTTAAAGAGATTAGCTTTGATTGGCGTTGTCTTTGTCATTCATGCCAGCAAGGTAGTCTCTTTCTAAGGCTTGATGAAATATACCGTTCACATCTGGATATTTCCTAGGTATTTCCACATTTCTGACTTTTAGTTTAACTATTACGTCTGCTCTGCTGACAGTTAAAATTAAATTGAACCGTAAGCCGATTCAAATAGAGTGTAAAGATGTTTGTGCGTGTGTACCAACGGTTCTGGAGAGTGAAACTATCGTCTATATTAAAACACGTGGCTTTCTTTCTTTATGGCAGACACAGATCAAAAACAATATGCACAGATAATCAAATGCATGATATATATCAAGTGTATGACATGAGTGCCAATAATGGTGTTACTAGTAGTTCGGGGTAATTTTTTTACATATAATTCCACAATGTCTATCATTTTCACTTACGTCTATCCCAGCATCCAAGAATAGGGCTCCCATGAGCGCTTCAAAGCAGTTGGCCATAGCGTGTCGCATCACCACCTCGCGGCAGAGGTCCGAGCCGTGCGCGTACAGCATGTATTGCTCCAACTCTGTGTTCTATAACAAAGGACATAAGGTTCATTTCGAGTTCTTAAGTGATACTCGTATAATAAGAATGTTTAATGTTGTTGAGGTGAATAGAAAAAGACGTTTGACGTCTTTTGGACATAGCTCATCTTGATCTTGACATAGTTCGAATGTGACTACATACTTCAACTCTTCAATAATGGTTTTTGTGGAAGAGGCCCCACAATTTTGCCAATAACGTTAAGGTTTTTTGATAGAACGTTGGACATTAAATCAGTAATAATTGTTGGACTTCGAATGTGTGTTGCATAATTCACCAATATTGTCAATTTATATGTGTTTTTTTTATTTCATTAATTTATTTGGTCTATTAACAGCTTGAACTTAAAAAGAATAACATTAAACTTAATTAGTGTAACAATTACTTAAAGGTAAACACCACATGAACTAATTTACATTAAAACTAAGACGTGAGTTATGTATTTGTATTTGTTTTTAATTTTGTTACATTTTAGTTATGTAGCAAAACTTGAAAGCAAGACTTTTTTAAAGATGCTTTACAATAAATCACATAACCATTTTACACTTCAGCCGGTCGATTCAGTAAAAGTCACGCTGTGAAAACTTGAGTGAAGTGAACTGTCAATGCCTAGCTTTAGTATGGAATGACAGCTCAATATGCCCTCACTACGCCTACATTTTCACGCGGTGATTTGACGAGAATCGCACTGCTGTTTGGTGAGAGAATTAAAGTGGAAATCTATTATATTACTGCAACAAAAGGTTATTTTGTAATATAGAATCTTTGGAGGTATGAGGAACAGGGTGTAAAGTTCCTCATCCACCATTGAAAAGGGAGGATCCTCCGACCAGACGGGTGTTGTGTCTGGTGGGCTAACTACTGTCCAACGGTTGTAGTCGGGAACTTGTATCTTTCAAACTGCGCGGATAACTTTGATAGCACGATGTAGGGTAGTTCGTATGTGGCGAGATAGATGTCGCTACAAATCTATCAACACTAACCTTAGCCAGTTGCGCCAGATGCTGGTTCTGTACAATAGAAGCTCTGTACGTAGCCAGGCCGCCTTCAGCCAGTCCCGGAAACATTCGGAACAGGTGTATGGAGGAGAGGAACTCCACCACGGCGTCACCGAGGAACTCCAGACGTTCGTTGTGTTTTATGTCGGATTCTGTCTCACTGTGCTTGCCAAAGCGAGACATTATGTTTATTAAGGTCACGATACCTGGGAACAGAAAATACAAATAAGTACGTTTTTACAAAAAAAAAAACTACTAAATTCATGAAATAATCATCATTTTCTGTCTGCCAAAAGTCTGTGCCTCTCAAAAAAAATATTGGGAGTTCTAAGGTAACACAGTTTGTCCTAAAATAAAATACTGGGGAATACAATTTCTCATGAAAAAGCCGGGTTACTTTTTATATGAAGAAAACGAAATGACAAAAGCAATATAGCTAGTAGTAGCTTTTGTCATTTCATTTTCTTATATTTCATACCCAGAAAAATAGATCAGAGCTCACCCTTCTTCCTAGTGTAATGTATCCTCCTATCCCCATACTCAGGTTGACGTATCCCACAGTTAGTAAGACTGTTCCTAGCGTGGTCAGGATTCGTTCCAAAGTTCTCCCTGTACGAAGGGTGGGTTAGGGCAGTTTGTAACAGTGCCCGTTGTTTGAACACGTAACCTATCTTCCTCTCGAGGCTTTCCAGGGACTTGTGGAAACGGAGGTGTCTGACTAAGACAGGGATTAACATTGCGTGCTGAAAATGAAAGTGGGTGGTAAGAATTTCAACAGAGTCGGTAATGTGTATTTTATTTTTTTAGATTTTGTGGCCGATAACCTACGATTCAAGTTATACCGTTATCTGAAATTCCGTCATAGCATCCTAAATAATTTTACGACATGCGGTCGACGCCGGTGTAGTGCTAAGAAAGAGTGACGGCTCGCTTATAACACTCTCTCGCGCTTGGTTAGGGTTGCAACCATACTTTAAAATAGAGTGTACTCTTTTTACACGCTGTTTACTAATTAACAACATGGGTTTTGTCTACTCTACAACTCATGCATACCCATTGTCATAACCCAAAATGTTATTGGTTAGGTAGGTCTTAATATATTGGTGTCAGCAAGCCAAACCATGTGCCGCAAAAGACACAAAAGTACCAATTAAAAAATTAAAACTACTCTTTTTTTAACTTGGTACTCTTTATTTACCTTCTCTGAAATCGTATTTACAGGGTATAGGTACTCTATTTCTTTAAAAAACAGTTGTAACTCTACACTTCGGCGTTTGTCAACCTTTGATGACACAAAATATCCGACAGAAAAACTAGAAGTCAGTTTCGGAACCTAGTAGTTGAAAATAAAATTGATAATAAAACGACAATAGTGTGAATGATAAATCAGTGAAAACTGAAAGTCCTTGAGTTGGAGAAGATATTAAATCATTACGGTTAGGAAAACAATCTGTGTCTTAGGGAAATTCAAAGACAAAAGTAGCGTGGCTTTGGTTTTTTAGAGAAAAATGCTTTCACGGAAGAAGTTTTGGACAATGAAGGTTTGTTTGCCTGGCGAAGTCGGCCACCGACCTAGCGTAAAGAGTTAGTCGGTTGACAACAGGTCGAATTCGACCAAGTCAATTTGATAAAAACGACCTTTTCATTCGACGCCAGAGTTTAATAAAGTTAATTTTCAAAGTTTTATTTTGATTCATTTAGCAAGCTTTTTTTGCGTTGAACGTGGTTGTAAATAAAGCCTAACCTACCTGCACTACATCGCACATAAGCCCTGTTGTATGAAATCCTTCAGACGATATGGCCACAGTGACATCCCTCTTCATCTTACTCTGAGTCCTCATCTCTTGCAACTTTGCCTCTTTGGCAGCCAGTTTCTGACGTTCTTTGAATGACGGCTTGGCCATGTTGGCGATCAAATGTCTGTACTTTACGTAGTAACGCCAGGTTTTTTGGTATCTGTAATTTTTCAAAACAATTTGGTCCTAATTCTGGCTTCAGTAACTTCAAATATGCCTTTAATCACCCAATAAAAACACTTTAGTCAACATTTATGATGGGTTATGTAGTTTGATAGACTTGTACATATTAAATAGTCTTTCGAAAACGAAGGGTAAGCCAGTATTTATTTATTTATTTAATACTTCAAGCACACTAATGTACAGAGGCGGACTTAATGCCATAGGCCAGTAGTTTACAAATTAACTAAGATTAATTTACACAAGGAAATTACACCAATGTGCCTAGCCCCAAAAGAGCCCTAAAATTTTGTCAATATTTGATGGCTCTTTTGTGCAAGGCCAAATACAAATTTGATTTGCCAAGAAACAAGTCGGATTTGGGAACAGGTGGTTTATTGCTTAAATTTAATTATTTAGTGTGTACATATATGCATAAACATATAAACAAATCATCAAATCAAATCATATAAATTAATCATCAAATCATATATAAACTCACCCCTTTGCCTATATGGGGGTAGGCAAAAACTACAGAGCGCCATATTCTACGATTCTTATCTACCTACTTCTTTTGCTTCGTTTTTATTCATACATAATTATTGTCATACACCAACGCCGATTGCGAGTTCTACGCACCTGACGTTAGTAAATACATTTTCTTAGAAACTTTATTTCACTTACTCAGGGTTCCCAGCATAACTGAGTTGGGGTGGGCGTATACCAAAGTGTACGATCTCTGGGAAGTAAGTCTTTAAATCCGTTGAATATCCAGGATTGTCGGCCGACGACGTAGGCGGACTGCGGTCCAACTGGTCCACTCGCACGGAACATGGCTTCTTGCCTGGGTATGTAACTATCATACCTAGAATTTAAATAGGTTACCTTTTGAAATTGAACTTTAAGTCAAAGAATTTAGGTTTCGATTTGCAATACCCATAATGAAACATTAAGCAGAATATCGTTTTTTCTTAACTGTTTTTTTTTTAATCTCTTAAGTGGGCAACTAATAAGGGAGGTGGATGCTACTATATAAGATTTAAATTGTAAGCCTGTGCAACTTGTATTGATTAGGGGATTTTCATGTGTTGAGGCAATGCAGCGTTGCAATCATTTTCTTTGCCTCCAACTTTTTTTTCATATTTTGAATGTGTAGTATAACTTACCTTTAATTCTGTCAACAAACTTCTGCCAAGTATAATGGTCCATAGCATGAACATCTTCCAAAGTTTCCGGTACTATTAGCAATCCGCTTTCCGCTATCAAGTACTTCAGCACTTCACACATTGATAAAACCTGGAGTAAAAACCAAAATACATGTCTAGTGTGTCATTCTAAACAAAGTTCACATTTTTGTCTTTGGAACGATGTAGTGTCACACTTGGTGTTCAGTCGATCTTCTCTTGCCCGGAGATGACGGCAACTAATCTAGTGTAAACACTTGGTCATTTGACAACTTCAGTTCGAAATAGAAGTCGACCGAGACGGCGGTTAACACTTCTGGTCGACTTCAGCAAGCGAACGTCGACCGAATTAGTTACAACTTTCCGACTTTCATTACATTCGTGAGTGGAGTCTCCTGTTTAGGCGGCAGTCAAAGCGCTATTTACACAATGATGACTGCCACCTTCGGTGGGCGACTCGGCTTGCCTTCGTGCTTAAAGCGGGACTTAGTGCATCATATTATCAAGAATAAAAGATACTAAAGGAAACTGTATTCTCAAGTCTATAGCAAAGCATTTAAAAGGTATAAAATAACAAAAGAGGAATATTAAGGACGTAACTAACTAACTAAATAAGGAAAGCCATAATAACATACACACTGACCTTAGACGCCTGACCAAACACGACCAGTGAGCATGTATAAAAATAATGATAAATGTGGAAGAAGCAAAAGAAGTAAACCCTACGTCCTATGTGAGCGACAAGAGATGTGTTCCTAAGTTCCTTACTAGCTGTAGCAGTAATAAGTAGGTATGTAAATGGATGAAACAATGAACAGGACATTATGTAAATTTGTCTTGGGTTATGAGCGTATGGCCAGAGTAAATTTTGACAACGTATAGCGAGCAGAACCAAAGCTACGCGCCGCTTGAGCGCAGTATTGACGTCATCTTAAAGGTCTGTGCGCTAAGTGCGAGTTGTTTTTACGCTAACGCGATCGAAACGTTCACCGCGTTTGGCTCTCTGATTGGTTAAAAGCTTGGAGCGAGCCAATAGGAGCGCCGAACGTCATAAACGTGTCGATCGCGTTAACGTAAAACAAACTCGCACTAGGCACTCTGGTGATCGGCGGTTTCGACGGTTTCACGCAAAAAGAGAGCAAAGCATACATGCTGTGTCTATCACATCATATAGTACTTGTGTGAATGTCTTGTACTATGAAATGTAATACTTAGTGTAACAATGGGTTATTTGACAAAATTTAAGTTTTTAGTCCCTCATCTAGATTACAAGAAAATATTCGACACATATTTTTTTCTTTTTCAAATTGATGGAAAACGGGGGCTTGTAACTTCATTATCTAGTATAAACTGTACTGGCTAGTGACGTCGTGCGATTTTTCGACTTGATGTATCGCCGTTATTTTTGATTAGATGAAAAAAGAAAAAATATGTGTCGAATATTTTCTTGTTATCTAGATAAGGGAATAAAAACTAAAATTTGCCAAAACACCCCATTGTAGATAGGCCCATAAATAAATAAATCAAGTATGGAACGACATATCCATCTTATCGCATCACTCCGGCGCCGGACTAACACAAAATGTTCGTCAGCGGGCATTGACGGTAATCGAGTAGATCAGCATAATGCATACTAGTGTGCTCCTTGTTAATCGCCGTCGATCACTGTGTCCAGACTCTTAAGCTGGGTACTCACTTAGCAGTGTAGCACGAAACGTATCAGATACGGTATCAACCTGCAAGTGGGTACGGCTCGTCCACGGTCCTCCGCGTATCTAGCTACGAGCTGCCGGATCCGCAGTGCTCGCAACGAGTGCTGCGTTCATATTCATGTATAATATTTTAGATAATTATAAAAGCCCACGTCGATTTTGGCAAAGTGAAATTATCAAAGATAGAAATCGTTCTAACGATTAAGGGTCCCACAGTACTGGAGGAGGTATTCTGGTAAACCTCAATTAGATTTAACACTTTTTCTTTAGTCCACTCCATAATGAATAATTGAATACGTAAGTTTGTTTGAAGCTCGCACGTACGTACTCACTACACAAGCGGTCGTGACGCCGTCCACGAGCTCTCTCCGAGCCGCCTTTGTGTTCGCAGTGAAACCGCCGCTCGGCGGGTCACTGCGAGCTTACAGCGCTCCACGCGCTAGCGGCTCGCAGCGGGCTCGTGCCTACGTACTCACTTGATACCGTATCTGATACGTTACGTGCTACACTGCTAAGTGAGTACCCAGCTTTAGAGAACGTTGACGATGCGTATACTTTCAGACAACGTTTATGTTAAACCAAAACCAAACGCTTTGGTACACTTGCGTCATTCCAACACCTCACTAACAACGCTCTATCTTTAGTAGAAGTTTAGTTTATTAACACCTATTTTCTCGAAATAAATATTATTAGAAATTGCATAAAAAAGAGTTGGTGTCGCACACCTAGAACGTAGAGGAAGGATACATATTTTTAACCGTAGTATTTAGAACTCAATTCAATCGTTATGTTACACTTAAAAACTCTTAATCTTAATCTTTTTTTTTTGTTACATTTAATTAAAAAATAAATGGGGTATACCTCACATCCGCCTTCCGGTAGATATCTGACGAATCTGGGCATGAAGTGGAACTGCGAGCAAGTTGTATCAGTACTTTTACCCAAATCCAAATCGATCAGCTCCAACAATTCGTAGAACAGGAATTCCTCTGAAAAATGTTATGGTCAAAAGGAAACTCTAAAAGCAAACTGCAGACGGCAGCAGTCGCGGGGGATTGTGATGAAAATAAATTTGTATGATTCTACACTCAGCGGCATCAAACACAAACAACTCGAGAACTGACGAATTTCACACAAATATTTATTTCCAAATAAAATGTGAGAGCTGTATTAAAAATTAATTAAATCTTTAGTTACCAAAATATTTTTTATCAGCAGCTGCATGAGATCAGGCGTACTTTGGATGATACTCTTAATGCACACTTGATTATCGAGTTGTTTATGTTCGGACAACATACTGTGCCGCTGAGCTGAGTGTATGTACGGAGTTAGTTACTTTCCTATAGGAAAGGTGGATAAATAAAACTGCCCAAGCCTCGCAAAGCTCAACGAAAAATAACTGAAGCAGAGCATCTTCTCGCTTCGCTACACAGAACAAATGCATATTCGTTCCTTCGCCCATTGCATCTACTTTGCACAGTTCTGGCGAAAACTCAACCCTACAATAGGATCATATTTTACAGTTAACCATCAAGCAGGCTTTTATTACGACCGGGTTTCAGGCATTTAACTTGATTAGAGCGCCATTGGGATCTAATAAGGTTCAAGGTCACTTTCAAAGAGAAAGGAAGTCACCTTGACCCTGGATGTAAAACTAAAAACGGAATCTTACCGAACAAGTCCAATTCCTTAATGGTGAAGTTTTGAGGCGGTGGTTCCTCCACGTACAGGATGGTGTATTCAATATTAAACCGTATCACTTTGCAAGTCGGCAACTTGGCGAGTTTGTAGTGAGAAAACATCGAGAAGCCTGAGAATAGGAACTCGTGCTCATCGTGAGCTATTATAGTTGGAGACTTTATCAAGAAGTTTGTTGGTGGTGATACTGTTATTCTGGAAAGAACAGAGATAAGCGTAAGGCAGGCAGTAAGGCAGACGTGTACCTATTAGTACATCGACATTTCGTCAGTCATGTCTAAGTCCCATGTAACACAGAGGGCGACCCTATTGTCATTAATCAAGTTCAAATCCAAACTCCGGGTTCCTACTGAGAAATCGAGAAGCCTAATCATACTGCCAGACCCGAGAGTTATCGTAATTTACTGATACTATTTAATTTTAATGAGCAATTAGGAAATAGACCTGTAACGAAAATCCTAAACAGGAGTGCTATTTTATAAAATCACCCTATGGTAATATAGGTGAAGTGAAGGGAAATTGAACTGTGATTATATATTAGTGCGTCAAAGTGAGTTTATTTAAGGCGTTCTGTCAATCCTTCTACTCGAGCGGCCTATGGGTGTCATATACGAATCGAGCTTATAACGTCCTGCGCGTTCAATACAATAAAGCATTCAGGATACTGTTGCGGTTGCCGCGGCGTTGTAGTGCATCAGGAATGTTTGCTGCAGCGCACAGGGATGGCTTTCATGCCATCATGCGTAAGAAAGCGGTTTCCTTACTGCAACGCTTGCGTAACACTCGTAACAGCATCCTGAAAATTATTGCTGGTAGTCCCGACTGTCCCATTCAGAGGCACTGGGTGAAGTTAGCTATAGGTCTATGTAATTAAGTAGTACTAATAACACTTACATAGTTTATAAGCAATTTCTACTACTAATTCACTAACAATGTATGGACCCTGGGTCTGAAATAAAGAATTTTTATTTTATTTTATTTTATTTATAATTCTAGGTATTAGCAGGTTACTTCACTTAAGTTTTCTAGGGGCGAATTTTACTGAACCAACCGGTAGGTACCTCCAAACGTCAGCTAGCGTAACTCAGCTCAGGTGATAGTTCTATTCCTTGGCAAGTAATAATAATACAAGCCTGTTACTGTCCCACTGCAAGGCAAAGGCCTCTTTTCATACAGAAAAGGCCCGAGTGTTGATCACCACGCTTGCTCACGACGGATTGGCGATTTCAAACTTATATTGACTATAAGTCCATGTTTTCTAACAATTTTTTCCTTTAACAATGTTAATGATGTCTAAGATAAACCACAACCACGATGTCTTTGTGATTGTGAAGTACTCACCTGTAATGATACAGCTTGTTAATGTTGCTCTGTGTCGGTATACACTTAGGGAAGGCCTCTTCGCTCGCATACACCCCGTGCCGCATGCCCTGACGACGTGCGCGCGCGCTGCAGCGACACAGCGGTCCACCGTTCATTTCGCCAGTGTTGTTGGACCTTAGAGTAAAGTCGATGCTATAGAATAAACGACACCAAAAGAACCTAAGGCCAAAATGGTTTGTTACAAAAAGTCAGTTTAGCTTGGTTGTGCATTGTAAGAGGAGGACAAACATAAAATAATCAATATTTCAGTCCATCAATAGATACTCACTCACTCTCACACACACACACACACACACACACACATTTACACACACACGCACGCACGCGCACACACACACACACATACACACACACACTTACACACACACACGCACGCGTACACACACATTTACATTTACACACAAACACGCACACACGCGCACACACACACACACACACACACACACACACACACACACACACTCATTCATTCATTCACTCACTCACTCACTCACGCGCCACCGGTGTCACTTTCGATTATAAAAGTAACAGAATATTGCTATTAAATAATACAATCCATCAGCATACAACTGCATACTACTTACATTATACTGCAGTATTACTTACCACATTTCAGGGTGTAGTCTCCTCGGGTGGCTTTGCTTCCTCTGTAATTCTAGCATGATCCTGTCAGTGTAACCTTGAAGTCCATCTTCATCCAAGCATTCATCTTCACTTTCTGATGAAGAACTTCCATCTTCAGCTTTGAATAAATTTATTGATAAGCTAACAAATCAACCACCTTCAACCTACCAAATATTTAGAGTTAGTTGTGTTAATTGATAGATGTCATAAATAGGATTAATTTCTAGGGGTGGAAGTTTAAAGCTCTAGGAGATTTGTACTCCCCCTCCTTATGAGCTGAAAAAATTAGTGAAACAAGAGAATAACTTTCGTTCTTCACCTTAGATTTAGGTTAATAGAGATTATATTCTCTTAGAGAAGAAGCATTGACCTATTTGTTTTTAAGCTAAGAATGGTGCAAGTCCCTTGAACCTTGACTGGCCTGTTGGTCTAGTAGTTAGTGACCCTGACTGCTATGCCGGAGGTTGTGTGTGGGTTCGATTCCCACCCAAATGTTTGTGTGATGAGCATGATCATTTGTTCTGTGTCTGGGTGTAATTTGTCTATAATATGTATGTATTTAGAAATATATAAGTATGTTTATTTATATTTACCTTCACCTATGACAAGAGTTGTTACAACAAGAACAATAAGAATCTCATACATTCATTCCCAAGTTACTCAAAGGAATTATTATTATTTTAAAATACTTATAATTTTGTTCCCATAGCTCCATCAGTATCAGAAGTTAAAAAAAGATTTAAAAAATATCATGGAGTAGAATGAAACCTAATAAAAAATATTATAATTTTCATGGAGTAGTTTGGGAATTTTCTTTGAGTACTTTGGAAATAACCCATGATAAGTACATATAATGTTGGCTGTGAAAGGACAAACTTACATTTATGTTTGCAGGCGCCAACTCTGGAGGCCCTCAAAGGAGGCAGCTCATCCTCTTCAGGCCTGGCCTTCCGCCCCCTCTCAATCAGTTGCTCAAAGAATGTTTCACAGATCTTCTCTAGCTTGCCTGTCTGTTGGACCCCAGGCCCATCTTCTACCTGCTTATAGTATAATTCTGCTGGGGAGCTACGGTACCATAATTTTGATGCCTGAAATATTTTATTAGAATAGAGATCTTTTCTCATTGTGTTGTCAGCTGAGGTTGGGTGATGGGGATGGGTGAACTGAGGCTCTTCCTCCATACCTCAGAACTAACATGGTCCCAACTGCAGCTACAATAGTCATTAAAATCTATTTACTGGGCAGATGATGTATATTTTCTTATGATACCCAATGATTAAGTAAAGAAATTAATCAAATTTGTGCTAAGCTCAACTACCCCCTGAATTTAGGCGTTTAGGTTACATCTAATAGTTTATTTGTTAAAAAGGCAAAAACCAGCAAAATCTTATTATAATTAGGTACCATCGGAGAACTAAGAAGGACAAAACCATTTATCTATATAAATTTAATAAAGAGTTTAATATAATTAAGCTCAGAAGAGCTCAAAATGTAATTAAATTACCTCCTCTTCATCAGAATTGTGTTCTTTGGACCACTGTTCCATTTTCTCTATCAAGTCCTCAGAGGTCTTGCAATAGTTTTTCCTGTAAATGGAAATAATTTATATTCTTTTATTCTTTTGTTTCTGAGTGGTTAGTGGCAGTTTTTATGCTGCAAATGGGGCTGACTTTGGCCTCACATAGTTGTCTTTCTTTACCATTTTTAACACGTTGACTCCCAATTTACCAGACACAATAGAAATTCAATTGTTCGCAGCCACCGGTGACCAATGTGGCATTTAAAGACTAAAGCAAGTGATAATTATTTTGACTGGCCTGTTGGTCTAGTAGTTAGTGACTCTGACTGATATGGCGGAGGTTGTGGGTTCGATTCCCACCACCGGACAAATGTTTGTTGCTGAGCATGATCATTTGTTCTGTATCTGGGTGTAATTTATCTATAATATGTATGTAATATATAAGTTGTTTAGTACCCATAACACAAGCTCTCAAGCTTAACTTGGGACTAAAGTGTGAAAAGTTGTGCGAAATTATACAATATGCACATTACTCCAAAAAAGTCAGAGGTGTGTGCTTTGGCTTTGAACTTGAGGCTTATGAATACTATGGCCAGTCAGTCTGACCACTAAGCTATAACACTGCTCTTGTTAATCTTTTTCTGAGTAATCCTGTCAGATAAAATTTATGTTTACAGTGGTATAAAAGATCTAGTGGTAGTGTAGTTCACGTACCTGTATTCTTCTAAGATTTTCTCACGATCAGACAATGGCTTTGAGGAAGATTCATGTCTTGATTGTCTTGATACATGTGACATTTCCCTAGTCCGGCTGCGCAGACGAGACTCTCGGGTAGGTGAACGCTCGCTGCGCCTGCTGGGAGTCATGACCCTCCTAGAGTCACGAGACTCAGCCCGACTGTGACTTCTATGGTCCCTACTGCGAGGTGGGCTATGACGTTTTTCATATTCACATCTTTTTCGCTCATACTCTCGTCGTTCATCAAATCTTTGTCTGTAAGACTTTTCCCTGTCTCTGTGGCTTGTGTGTGACGCACTACGGTGACTGCTTCGACTTGAACTACGACTGTATCTAAGCTCACGGAGTCTCTTTTCTCTTTCCCTTTCACGATCTCTGCTTTTATTGTTGTCATGACTAGGAGAATAATCCCGTTTTGATGAAGAACTACGAGAGTGTCTGACAGTTGGACCTCTTCCTGTTCTAACATCTCGTTCACCATGAGATTTTGTTGATTTTCCAGGAATAAAACTAATTGACAGTGGGTTTAAAGGAAAGTCTTTAGAGCTACTTGCTGTCGGTCTTATGTGATTCGCACTGGAATATGTTTCTGGTGCTGTATAGAAAGGCGGAGGGACTGAGCGTACGTCAATTGGCATCACAGAAAAAGGTCCGGATGGTGGTGGTATATTCATTGGGGGTAAGGTTGTCATGGGGCCGAAGGGAGGTGGCGGTCTATCGATCGCTGGGAAGTGCGGCGGTGGCTGGTCGATCACTGGAAAGGGCGGCGGCAGCTGATCGATCGCTGGCAAGGATGGTGGCATGTACGGTGGTGGACGACTAAACATCTGCGGAGGCGGCACACTCGATGGTATAGGAACCGGCGGTGGCATGTCCAACCGGGGCGGTGGAACACAGTAGTTTACAGGCGGTAACGACATTTTCGTCGCCTTATTCGCCCAACAACTATTTATTTTGAGTCAAACGTGTATTTCACATATTTACACCTATTTCATATATTTTTTTAATATTGTAACGGGTTCCGCAGTAGCTTGATCAGACAGAAACAAACAGGATATTTAAGTTCTGTGAAATAAACATTCGGATACTCTCACTCAAAATGCAAATGCAGGCAGGCAGGGAAATTGACACATTTGACACAATCACAATGTTGTCAGCAACACTAGGGGTGAGGAATATTCACATAACATCGATAAATTCAATTAATCGAACTTACTTGATGTTTGTCATCCGATTTAACGAATTGATTGGATCCAATGTTTTGGATTCCGAAACTATTAAAAGAAACTAACGCTGGAAAATAATTACAATAAAAAAAGAAAGCGAATTTGAAGCATTCTACAGAATGTCGAAGTCAGTTTCTGATCAATCTGAAAAACAAGAGGCTAGCTTTTACACAGGATATCTTAACTCTGTCAACTTCAAACGATTGACAGCCACACAAAGGTGTTTTAAATAACTGGACACAGGTATAAAAGTAAACGAAGTGAAAGAAGTACGTAACAATAGGTAGCAGATAATAACTCTGCAGTTTCTTCTTACCGCCAATTTATTAGTGACGTTTGGTGCAAACAGGATTGAGACATAAGTGCCTGCGTATTATTATTTCTTACTATTTTGAGAAAATGCTTCTATTAATTTCTAGTTTTTGTTTCATTCACAAATGTTTATCACATTTCAACACTATCTTATTAGTACCACCACCAATATCTTAATACTTAGTGTAAATATCACTGATCGAAAATCAGATCGATAGAGGTATATCACTCTGTTCTCTGATTCTACATTCACACATACGAAACCAAGGATACTCAAAGGATAACAATCTTTGATATGTGTAATATTATACTTGTGTGAAAGCATTCGATATTCAAAAAAAAATATGTTACGTCGAAAAACATCGATACCGGGGTTTGACGTTTTGGAACTTTTATATCGATATACATTTTATGTGACCACTCAACAATATGAGTAGCAAAGTTGCAATGCTAAAAAAAGTAATAAACTATTATATTGATCCATTCCTGCCTTAGATAATATGCACAGAGTACATTCTATTAAACACAGTCAGTAGTCAGTATGTCATTCCCTTATAAGGTAAGGAGGTATAATTATCTAAGGTCATTCCTGTTCTTAGATAATATACCTCTAGATCGAGCTACCGCGTGGCCGCACATGCGACAGCAATATAAAAGTTCAGTGTTGCTATTCCTTAAAAAAGTCCCAAAATACGAGCAAAATTATACTTAACTGAGGGTTCCAATTTTAGCACTATTATAAATTATAATTTACGTATTCAACGTGGTAGTAGGTATGAAAGTAGAAGTATCCATGTGTGGGATGTGTGGGGTAAATATGTTATAAAACACCGAATGACATACGTGCGCTTTGATAATTACAGCCTCTGATTTCTTGCAGCAATATTGCCTCGGCTGTAATTATCAACTTACCGCACTTATATCATAATGTATCTACTACTACTGTACTACTACTACTGTATTTGTTATTACTTTAAGGCGTTTGTGGTACGCGTTCCGAATTGTTATCTGCCCGTCGTCATGGATGAAAACTTCTGGCCTCAGGACGTGGTGTTCCGTCGCTTCCGCGGACAAGTTCCACAGAGCAGCGCTAGTGCGTGTTAGTGAAGAGTTAGTTTTTAAGTAATAATGTATTAATATATGTATTTTAGGTTAAGGTATTTATCTCTGGGCCTGTGTTGCCTGCAATAAAATTTATTATTATTTTTTATTATTATTACGAATTTATTATATTGTTATTTTTTGTAATAACTGTAAGCTATGTTCTGCAATTCTAAAAGTAACTACAGTAACCAACTTACATGAACATTTTTTACTGGTATTGCTTCAGGCTTTATTCTTTTGATTTTGTTCACAATCCTGATTGCATCATCATCAAAATGCATGGAACAAAGTTTGGATGTACTGTTAGGCTGCCAATTCTGTCGGCCAGTAGCATTAATCCAAACTTTTTTTATATTGTTTTCTTTAGGAAACCTTAAATCATTTTTTGTTTGTTTAAACCAAAGGCATTCTTATATAATAGTCTTGTTATACTTGCCAATTAAGTAATAATTATTATTCTGGTTTGTATTAGCACTCATCACTCACAATACATAAATAAAATAGTTCGACATCAATTATTATTTAGTGAGAGCACACAAATCGGCATCGAGATACTTAGGTAGGTATACTGAATTCTGATACCGTGTTTCATAAGATTTTGATACCACATTAAGGTAATTTGTGTGTGTTTAGCGACCATCGATTTATTTGACCTACCTTTTGAACATTACGCCTGTTTTTGGGAAAATATGTGAAACGTGTAGCAACACTGTAAGTAAGTATTCCTAGGATAAGTGGTTTATGAAATTAAGTTTATTTTAAGAAATCTTCCATATTTTGGTCTGAAACCTATGACAATAAAAGCGCACAAATGTATAAATTCAATAATCATACAATAACACAAACAGTATTGAATACTTACGAATGAAAAGAGATTTTGTTATTGGCCTTTTCTGAGCGGCTTTTACAGCCTATTATACTGCATCCTCCCATCGTAGCGCATTCACCATACACTAAACACTTATCTAATGGAGTCTATTTCTCATTAAATGACTTAAACTATTACAAAAATTGCAAAAACCATCCGAAAACTTAAATTAAATCGAGCATAATAATATACGTGACAGTGACAGCACTTTGTTTGGCTAACTTTCAAAAGTTAGCCATGCAAAAATCCGGCACGCCGTAAGGGACAGAAGATACGATGCTTTGTCTCAATTTTCCTACGAACTTTGTATTATTGCGTCTCACTTCCACACTTGACACTGTAAATTGGGCTACGTCTAGAGGTATATAGTCTAAGTTCCTGTTATTGACTTATTGTACTCTGTGTTCCTGTTAAGACAAAGAAAGCCGATGACCCGGTAACCTGTAATATAATAGGAATATTTTAGCAAAACTGCGTTTATTTGCATGCACGTGTAGTCGGAATCACCGAATCACGACAATAATTATTATGGCACATCAGTCTGTAGATAATTTATTTTTACTACGAGCCGTTCCGTTCTCGAGATTTTTTATTCAGAGTTCAAAAATATTAACACAAGTTATTGAGACAGTCAACAACAACTCAACAATCTTATTTACTTGTACCTACACCCATAGTCAATAATAATATTTAATTCTTAATAGTCAAATAGTGTAAGGGCCAAGGGCAAATTAAAACCCTTCTAAATTGTCGTTCAGCATTAAGTACTTACCGCGTTAAGTTGATGTGTTGAGGAATGGAGGATGGCAACACTTATATTATTTAATATTTAGTTTTAGAAAGTGGCAACTCTCTCTCTCTTGTAAGAAAACCAGCGTAATGGCTGTCTGATATTTTCTCTAATATAACTTAATTGCTGGATTCTCGCCACGGGTGTCATTGGTAGCACGTGTGTCAGGAATTTTTTAATTGTTTTTTAGTGTTTGTTGATACTTTTGTGTCGTGTTATTAACTAACTGTGTTGTCCTTGTGTTTGTTAACAGGTAAGTACTGTTATTGTATTTAATAGCGCGCTTCTACCAAGATGGACAGGACTAAACCTCCCGATCCTGATCCCCCCGACTTTCATCGTTCGTCTCGTATTTTGTCCCCCAATCCACTATCACAATTTGCGAATGTTGTGTGTAGTGTCACAGAGATGGATTTAACCCAGTCCCAAATCCCACAAAACACTCGCAAACGCCCTAGTGAAGAAGTAAATGTTTTGACGTCTACCCCCCCAAACAAACAAATAAAAACTCAAATCGGCCGTGCCAAATATTCGGCAACAGATAAAGCGCCCTTCATTGTCCACGTCTCTCGCGTTGATACCCAACCAAATGCTGGTACTACTCTGCACCCTGTCAACTTTGGTAAATTTTTAATGACCAACAAAATTAGTAACATCGTTCTTGGTGGTGTAAATAGAGTAGGTAGAAACCGTGTTTCCGTAGAGTTTGCCTCCCCTCAGGATGCCAACTCTTTCTTGGTTAACACTCTGTTAGCCAAGCACAGTTACACTGCATCCATACCCACATTTAATATCACAAGGATGGGTGTAGTAACCGGTGTTCCCTCTGATATCTCAGAGGAGGAGGCCATTACGTATTTGACCGTGCCCTCAGGTTGCGGAAAAATTCTGAAAGTACGGCGTATCAATAGGAAATCCCAGAGAGACGGTGTTACTGAGTGGAAACCCACTGAAACTTGTGTGATTACATTTGATGGGCAAGTACTTCCTGCCAGAATTTACTGTTGTTACACGTCCCTTCCTGTCCAACAGTACATATTCCCCACAATCCAATGTCGCAAGTGCTGCAGATTCGGACATGTAGCTAACTTATGCAGGTCTAAACCACGCTGCAGTAAGTGTGGCCATGATCACTCTGGTGATGATTGCAACATTTCTGAGGGCGAGGCCTTCTGTGTGCTTTGTTCGGGGGATCATTTTGCTAATAGCACATCATGCCCTGAGTATGGCAGACAGAAAGCCATTAAGACTGTTATGGCAGAAAAATCTATTTCATATGCTGAGGCCAGCAAACGCATTCCAACAGCTTCTCGTAACTATGCCAACATTGTCAAGTCTTCAACTTCTCAGTCTTATCGCAAAACTGTCACCCTTAAACCTAAGTCCCACGCCCCCCTTTCCCCATCTTATGATAAGGTTTCCCATCAGAGAATAACTAGTTCCCCTCAACCTTCACAGCCTAATGGCTGCGCTCTCAATTGTAAAAATAACTCTTCCAATAATAGTACTTCTGCTATTATTGACCTTCTTATAAAACTTCTTCCAACTATACTCTCTTCTTCTTCTGACACTCTATCACCGTCCAACGTTGCCGATCAACTTGTTTCTCTTTTATTAAATATTAAAAATGGCTCTACGCCAAGTCTTTCTCCAGTGGAATGTGAGAAGCGTGTGGCATAAAAAGCACGATCTCACATTTCTTTTAAATAAGTTCAAGCCTTTGGCTTGTTCCATAGCTGAGACTTGGCTTACCCCAAGTCTCAGCTTTCGTATACCACATTTTAACATTCTCAGATGTGACAGATTGGACGGCTATGGAGGGTCAGCCCTCTTAGTTAATGATCGTGTCTCACTTTTACCCTATCCTTTATCCCCTCTTGCTGGTGATATGAGCATTGTTGCAGGCAGGATCGAAGGCATCACAGTGTTTTCTATTTATATTGCACATCCTCACCTTAACTTTTTAGCTTTATTAAAGAACATCTTATCTAATACTAGTGGCCCGATTCTGGTCATGGGTGACTTCAACTGCCATCACTACAGATGGGGATCTGAGCGCTGTGATGCCTTTGGTATAGCTCTGGTTGAGATTCTGGATGAATTAGATCTCTGCATCCTGAATAATGGTTGCCCAACCCGTAGATCCCCTCCAGGTCAGCAAAAGAGTTGTGTGGATCTCACATTTTGTTCTGTTGAACTAGCACCATCAACTGACTGGGAATGCACGACCTTGTCGCATGGCAGTGACCACTACCCCATTGTCATATCCTTGCGTAATAAATCTTATTTAGAAAAAACATCTCCTCCACTCTTGAGGTATAACTTGTCTAACCCAAATTGGACAGAATATGCATCACTATTGGAGGATGAAATTGATTCCCTTCCAAATTTAAACTCATGTTTACCGGTTCATTCTGGTCACTGCTATGCCAAGAGCTGTTATGAGGGTCTGTTGGCAGCCATTACTCTGAGTGCAGATACCAGCTTTCCGCTAAAGAATAGTGCCCGGAATAAAATCCCTTCACCTCCATGGTGGGACCCAGAGTGTACTTCCGCAATCAGGGCCAGAAACGAGGCTGAAGCTTGCTACAATGCTGATATGAGTCCTGAAAACCTGTTGGCTTATTGTCAGATCAATGCCAGAACCAAACGTCTTCTCCGTAAGAAGAAGCGTGCAGGTTGGGTCAAGTTCTGCTCCTCCTTATCCCCATCCACCCCAATCTCATTGGTCTGGAAAAATATAAAAAGGTTCAGACGTGGTTGTTCTCCATCAATTTCTTCACCAATAACTAGAGAAACTGCTGAATTTTTTTTTGACAAAATCGCACCAGTATATGTTCCCTCTTTATTAGAATGTCAATCAGATTGTCTCTCCTTGTGCTTCGAATCAGAAGATCCTTTTGATGCTCCATTCTCTTTAGACGAACTAAATGTGGTTCTCAGACATGTCCGTGATTCAGCCCCAGGTATTGATGGTGTGCCATATTCTTTTATCACTCATTTTGGTGAAAAAGCTAAACATTATTTTTTGAATTTTATTAATTTTTGCTACTCATATGGTTGGATTCCAGACCAATGGAAAACACAAATTATAATACCACTTTTGAAACCAGGTAAACTTGCAGATGATCCGAACGGCCTTAGGCCAATCGCTTTATCTTCAGTCCTAGCCAAATTACTGGAACACCTAATTAAAAACCGTCTCGAGTGGATTGTCGAAACGAGAGAATTGCTGCCGAAATTTCAATTTGGTTTTAGAAAAGGGCTTAGTACTATGGACAACGTTGGAGTTTTAGTAACGGATATTAGACTAGCCTTTTCTCAAAACGAATCCGTGGTTGCCGCCTTCCTTGATATCTCTGCCGCATATGATAATGTCCTTCTTCCCGTGCTCAGGCAAAAATTGCAACAGCTGAGCCTCCCGGTAAAGATGATACAGTGCATATGCCAACTACTCCAGTCTCGCTCACTGACTCTGAGAGTCCAGGGAGAGGAATTTAATCAAAGACTGTCATGGAGGGGACTTCCTCAAGGCTCTGTCCTCAGTCCCCTACTGTACAACCTGTATACGGCTGATATTGGGTCCTGCCTAAACCATAATTGCCAGATACTACAATACGCCGATGACATAGTCATGTATGTGACAGATTTTTCTATTATAGACGCCGCATCATCTTTAAGCCTTTCTCTGGATTCTTTGAACCAGTGGCTTTTAAGCCACGGACTGTCGCTGTCGGCACCAAAAAGTTCGGCAGTGATTTTCTCACGTAAAAGACACATCCCTCATATTTCAGTTAACATTTCAGGCAATAGTATTCCTTTAGTTAATAAAGTCAAATTTTTGGGAGTTTTTCTGGACACAAAATTAACGGGTAAACATCACATTAATGCACTTATCCAAAAATGTGAAAAAGTAGTTTCTATTTTAAAAGTTCTTGCAGGAGTGTGGTGGGGTGCCCACCCCTACACCATGAAATTGGTTTATAACGCCTTGGTACGTAGTGTTCTAGACTACGGTACATACCTACTAATTCCTTGCAACAAAGGTGCTTTGGCTGGGCTGGATAGAGTTCAGTCCAAATGTCTTCGTATCATCTCAGGGTGTATGAAGTCTTCTCCCATTAACGCGTTGCAGGTTGAGTGCGCTGAACCTCCTTTAGCCCTGAGACGGCAATATCTGGCCTCCCGTTTTCTGTCTAGACTAATATGTCGATCTTCCCACCCTCTTATAGTCAAATTGAACAAATTAAATGTCTTATGTAGATCCTCAAATTACTGGAAAAATAAAGAAATTCCTCTTACCCTAAAAGCTTTCCAACAAATACAAAATTTAGCATGCCCGATTGACCAGTATTCCAGATTACCCCTTTTCCATTTTTCTTACAATGTTTTAAATTTTACTCCAAAAATCCGCTTTGATATCGGTATCTCCAAAAACTCCCCGTCAGCGAATTCGACCTTCAACGCGGTGGTGGGTGACCGATGGAATGGCTTTCAATTATTTTTTACGGATGCTTCTAAATTTTCAGACCTTAATCACATTGGCGCTGCGGTTTTTTATCAAAATTCTAAAATTATTCTTCAATTTAAATGTCCTAGTGAGTCCTCTATATTCACTGGTGAGTGTGTGGCTATATTGGAAGCTTGCCTTTTTATAGAATCACACCATAATATTGTAAAAGCTGTTATTTTTACCGACTCACTAAGCTGTCTTCAAGCTTTAAACAAAAACCCTTTTAAAAGTAAATTGCACAGTCCCCTTATTTTGAAAATTAAGAAAACTTTACTGTCTTGCGCTGATAATCAAAAGGATGTTCATTTAGTCTGGATTCCTAGTCACTGTGGTATAAAGGGTAACGAATGTGCCGATCTCTTGGCCAAGGACGCTTGTTCATCTGCAACGGCTGATCTTAAGTACAACCTCCATCAAGGCTATGACCTATTATCCCTTCCTAAATTGAAACTTCAGAGTTCTTGGCAGGAACAGTGGAATTTGTCCAGTAGGAAAAGTGGCAGGTTTTTTTACGCAGTGGAACCCATCATAAAACCAAAACCTTGGTTCTACCGCTTCAAAAAGGTATCAAAACCCATTATATCTACCCTCTGTAGAATACGTTTAGGTTTTTGTTGTACCCCTGTTTTTTTACATAAACTCCGCATTTGTGACTCGTCTCTCTGTGAGTGCGGGTTGGAGGAGGGCACGTTGGACCATATATTTTTTGAATGTTCAAATAATGCCCCCCCTTTAGATTTATATAGACGTCTTCCTAAATTTAAGATCCCTCTCCCAATTAACTTTTCCTCCCTTCTAACATATTCCTCCCCTGAACTGCTTGTGGCGCTGATAGTTTTTATCCGTCACAATAATATAAAATTGTGAGATGGTGCCTCAAATCTCTGCTTGTTTTAATGTGGTATAAATTTTATTAAATGTACTAACAATACTAACAATTATAATATTTATGTAATTTCATTTTTTGTTTGTTTCAGTCCCATACTAACCCATGCAGATCTACATTGAGTCCAACTGTATCAACTGAAGAATTTTTATTTTTTTTTTTTGCACACTTGCTGTCCAATACACTTTAGACATTGGCAGAATAGTCGACATCGGCTCTGTTTGCCATAAACAAAAATAGAATAGAATAGAACTTAATTGCTGCAAGTGTGACTCGGCTTATTATTTAAACCCAAAGTCCTAATAGGTTATGGGCCCAGCTCAAGTGTATCCTATTTAGGTGAAGATATTGGCTTGTGAACGTCTTGGTCGGGTTTCGACAAGTCTGCAAGAACATCGGTGGCGGCCGGCATTTTGGCGTCGCGTGGTTTGTTCGTGGAGCAATATCGTGAGGGAAATATGGAACAGCATGGAGTTATTAAACTTGAGGGAGCAAAGAATTGGAGCGTCTGGCGATTCCAGATGGCGATCATTCTCCGGGACCTAAAATTGTACGACATAGTTACGGGGACGGAGGATAAGTCCAGTGACGAAGATGGCGGCAAAACATCTAAGACGGTGGACAAAAATATAAGGGCGATGAGCGTTATCGTGACAAGATTGTCTGAAACAGTTTTACCGCATGTAGTAACTTGTGTGACTGCTCGAGAGGTATGGGAAAGGCTGCATAGTATATACGAACAAAGTGGCGAAACATCCATAATGATGTGTCAACAAAGATTTTTCCAGTTAAGATTTGAAAACAATATGGGTGTTGCTGATTTTATTAGTAAAATACAAGAACAGCAACAAACTTTGCATCGTTTAGGAGAAAAACTAAGTAATAAAATGGTAATCTCCAAAATACTTATGTCGTTGCCTGAAAAGTTCAGTCATTTTGTAAGTGCTTGGGAATCGTGTGCTGATGAGAAACAAACCATAGACAACTTGACGACACGTCTCTTGTTAGAAGAAGAAAGGTTGAAAAACAAAAATAATAAGGCTGAAGAAAGTATAGCGTTGTTTTCTCGAGATCAACAAAATAAAAACAAAGGCAATATGACGTGTTTTTTATGTCACAAGCGTGGACATTTGAAGAAAGACTGTAGACTGAAAAATGTATGCTTCAACTGCAATAAGCCAGGTCATTTTAAAGAGCAGTGTAGATTCAAAACAAATGGACAGAAAAGTGACAAGAGTATAAAGGACAGCAGTAAACAAGGAAATGCATTCATCACTACGGCTTTGGCTGGTGTAGAAGATAGACTGTGTGAAAAGTGGTTAGTGGACAGCGGGGCCAGCCAGCATATGACATATCAAAAACATTTGTTTAGTGAATATGAAAAATTATCTAAACCCAAGACTGTGATAATAGGTGATGGACGAAAATTGAGTGGTAATGGTGTTGGAAAAATTTGTGTACAAGCCTTTGATGGTAAAGAATATGTTTGTAGTTCATTAAATAATGTCTTATATGTTCCCGAGTTAAAGATGAACCTGTTCTCAGTAGGAAGTGCAGTAAGTTACGGCTATGAAATTAAAATAAATAATAATGAATGTTTGTTAACAAAGCAAGACGCTGTATGTGCGATTGCTAGAAAGGATTTAGGTACAACTTTTTATGTAATGGACTTGTTATATGCGTCAAATAATGTTAAGGTTAATGTAGCCAAACTTGAGTTATCTGAATGGCATAATAGGTTAGTACATCAAAATTTTAGGGAAGTAAAACGCATTCTTAAAGAAAATAAAATTGATTACAGTGAGTCGCATAACAATACTTGTACAGCATGTGTGGAAGGCAAACAGCACAGGTTGCCCTTTGGAAGCAGCAAAAGCAATACAAGCAGGCCAGGTGAATTGGTGCATGCAGATCTGTGTGGGCCGATGGAAGTCTCATCACTTGGAGGTTCAAGGTACTTTCTTCTTTTAAAAGATGATTTTTCTAATTACAGAACAGTTTATTTTTTGGAACATAAGTCAGAAACTGTAGAAAAAGTAAAAGAATTTCTTATGAAGGCAAAAGTATTAAACAATGTTGTATGTACATTTCGTTCTGATAACGGAACAGAGTTTGTAAACTCAAAAATGAAAGCATTATTCAATGATCATGGGGTAACGCATGAGACAACTGTGCCCTATTGTCCTGAGCAAAATGGCAAAGCAGAAAGGGACATGAGAACTTTAGTTGAAGGAGCAAGAACCTTAATATATTCTAAAAGCATGAATAAAGTTTTATGGGCTGAAGCAATCAACACAGTTGTGTTTACTCTAAACAGAACTAGTCAAAATAAAGATGGAAAAACACCCAGTGAATCATGGTTAGGTAAGAAGTTTGACATTGAAAATCTACATGCATTTGGAAGTGATGTGTATGTACATATACCAAAAGAGAAAAGAAAGAAATTTGATGCAAAAGGAGAAAAAGGTATCTTTGTTGGATATGGTGAATGTACCAAAGGTTACAGGATTTATTTTCATGATAGAAATGAAGTTGAAATTATGCGAGATGTGATATTTGTAAAGAAACATGATAAGCCTGAAAGTACAGAAGAAGTAATATCGCTAGATATGGATAAAACAATATATAATATAGACCATGGAGAAGATACAACAGAAACAGACACTGAAGGAAGTATTGAGTTCCAGGACTGTCAGGAAATTGAAAATAAAACTCAAGAAGAAGAACAGGAAGAAGTAAATGAGGAGATTCCTGGAAGCCCAGAAATGTCAAGGCCAAAACGAACTGGAAAAATCCCTAATTGGTTAAATGATTATGAAATTGGCTTTATAAGTATGCATAATGAACCTAGCACTTTTAAGGAAGCTATGGAGTGTGAAGATAGAGAAAATTGGATAGAGGCTATGAATAAAGAAATAAATACCTTAAAAGATAACAATACATGGACAGTTGTGACTCAGGTGCCTGAAGGAACAAAAGTAATAAATAGTAAATGGGTTTATAGAATAAAAGAAAATCCTAACCAAGAAACTCAGTACAAGGCTCGCTTAGTTGCTAGAGGATTCGAGCAGACTAATGTAGATGGTGTAGAAGTCTATGCCCCTGTTGCTAGTTTGACTACTTTCCGTACCATGATGGCTGTGGCAGTCAAAAAGAAACTCCTAGTTTATCAGATGGATGTGACAGGAGCCTTCCTATATGGTGAAATTGAAGAACCTGTATACATGAAGCTACCTGATGAGAAAATAGGTAAATTAAATAAGTCAATTTATGGGTTAAAGAAAAGTCCCAAATATTGGAATAAAAAATTTAATGATTTTATGTGTAATGATGGTTTCATAAGCTCTAAAAATGATTCTTGCTTGTACTTAAAATGCTGTGATGATTATTCTATGTATGTTCTTATTTATGTAGATGATTTGCTATATTTTAGTGATAGTGACAGTCAAATATTAAAATTCAAAGAAAAGCTGTGTAAGAATTTTGCAATGAAAGATTTAGGTATTGCATGTAACTATCTAGGTATAAGTATCAAGCAGGATTTAATAAATGGAAAGATTGTTATAAATCAAAAAGATTATTTGTTAAAAGTTTTAGCAAAATTTGGAATGTCTGATTGCAAAACATGTAACACACCTATTGATCAGAACTTTAAATTTGAGTTATTAGGCAGACCAAACTCTGAAAGTAAAGATATAGAATTTAAATGTAGACAGATAATTGGAAATTTATTGTATGCTTCTAATGCAACAAGACCTGATTTATGTGTAGCTGTTGGCTTCTTAAGTAGATATCAGCATTGTAGTAGTGTGTTATTATTGAAATGTTTACAACGTGTATTAAGATATGTAAAAGGTACAGTTGATCTATCTTTGATATATTGTTACAATATGGGTGACAAATTAGAAGGTTATGTTGATGCTGATTGGGGAGGGGACACAAGAGATAGAAAATCTACTTCTGGTTATATGTTTAAAGTATTTGATTGTGTAATATCTTGGTGTACCAAAAAACAATTGTGTGTTTCCCTTTCCTCAACTGAAGCAGAGTATGTAGCACTATGTTTAGGTGTTGTAGAGTCCTGTTGGTTAAGAAAATTGTTAATTGACTTTAATTATAATTTAGAAGTAACTGTATACGAGGATAACCAAGGTGTTATTAAAATAACTGAAAATAATCATAATAAAACGAGGCTAAAGCACATAGATGTAAAATTTTCATTTCATTATTGATAAGCTAAACACAGAATGTATTAAACTGTCATATGTAAGCAGCACTAACAATCTTGGAGATCTATTTACTAAACCATTGGGAAGACAGTTGTATGAAAACCATAGAAATAGTATTTTAAAGTAAGTTTTCATTTATTTCTAATAAAAAGTTGCTATTAAGATTAGAAGAAAAAGAAGTTATATTTTTTGTTTGTTTTAAGTAAAAATGTTGAGTTGAGAAATAATTATCTTGTTATGTGTATTAGTGTGTATAAGTGTTGAGGGGGTGTGTTGAGGAATGGAGGATGGCAACACTTATATTATTTAATATTTAGTTTTAGAAAGTGGCAACTCTCTCTCTCTTGTAAGAAAACCAGCGTAATGGCTGTCTGATATTTTCTCTAATATAACTTAATTGCTGCAAGTGTGACTCGGCTTATTATTTAAACCCAAAGTCCTAATATGATGATTTTGCTACAGTTAGAGTATAGTAGTAGTATACAACAGGATTAATTATAAAAAATAAAAATTCATAAAAAAATCATAAAGTACTTACCTATAAATATTTTTTACCACATGACCATTAGTAGCTTCAAGTATTGAGACGAGTTTGTTTTCGCCTAGTGAAAGAAAAGTACCTAAATAAAAAGGGTTTGAGTAACATTATATAACCGTATAAAACAGCGTGAACAATAATGAAACAAATTTTGAAACACTAAGAACTTTATCCAACAGTAACAGCTTTATGAATTCAAAGAATTAAATAAATTATGGCAAATATCCCTTATCTTGGCACTCCCAAAGCATTCTCCATCCTTATAAAAGACACCAAATTGGCCTTCAGTTAGGGCCCTTAGTTTATTTTCTAATATTATAGTTAGTCCTTCATTGTTTTTGACCACCCTACAAGCTGTAAGAGGTTTTGTGTGTTGAAATCTGAAGTGGCAGTTCCATACATTATTGTTGACTAGTTCTGCTGGTTCACTGTGAATCCAATGAGGAGGACCCGTAAAGCAGATGTTATTCCAGAGTGCTGGATGTTTGGTGCCAGATACCTAAAAAAAAAAAAAAAAAAATATAATAAATCAAAAAAGGTTTGATATGTTTTCTAAAATCATGTCATTCTTTTTTTTTGGTCTTCACATGATAAAGCAAATGTCCACATACCACATAAATATTGTTTGTCTCTAAATCTTTCTTGAATATGAAGTATGCATCTTTGTAGCTAGGCACACAGCATCTTTGGCCCACTGTCCATTTGTGCAGACCTCCATGTTCACCCACAACTTGTCCTGTGTCTATGTCTATGAATGTTCCTTTCTTTGTTTCAATATACTAAAAATTAAACAAGTTAAATTACTATGGACCTTCAATATTTTTAAACATGCCACCCCCAGCCCCCCTACACATTTAAAAGTTTTTGCAATCTCCATTGGGCCATAAACAAACAAAATGTTATTGATTTTAAAGTGAATGTTTTCAATTTTTTTTTTTTTGGAACCTACAGATTGAAAGACACTGCTTCAAAAATTCAGCAAACAACATGGCTATCTTTGTGAAATGTAAGAGTATGTGTAAGACCAGAGTGCCTAGTGCAAGTTTGTTTTACGTTAACGCGATCAACACATTCTTGACGTTTGGCGCTCCAAATGGCTCGCTCCAAGCTTTTAACCAATCAGAGAGCCAAACGCGGTGAATGTTTTGATCGCGTTAGCATAAAAACAACTCTCACTTAGGGCACTGAGCCCAAATGTGTAAGAATTACTAATAGATTCTCTGAATACATACTTCTTCAATAAAGTTCTGAAACTTATTTTTTCCAATGAAGCATATTCCTGTGCTATCTTTTTTGTTAGCTACATTTAACAGGCCTTCCACTTTAGCTATCTCTCTGACTTCCTTCTTCAATAACCCTGCTATGGGAAACATACATTTCCTGAGAGAGAATTGCTTCACTTGTGACAGGAAAAACGTCTGATCTTTGTGCTTATCAGTTGGCTGTAGCAATCTTACTCCTGAAAATCAGTGGTAATTATTAACTTTATAATTACTTTGCAAGACATTTTATGGTAGTTTTTGTGTTCATAATACACAATCATACCTTCATTCTCATTGTACTCTTCCAAAAATGACCCAAATGATGTGTTTGCATAGTGACCAGTAGCAATAGCATCAATTCCTAAATTGTTCCTGCAATGTAGGAAAAAGCTATCAAATTTAATATATCTATTGCACAATATGTCTGGGTTTGGTGTCAGACCCGTCTCGTACTCTTTAAGTATTACAGTGAATACATCGTTCCAGTATTCTTTAATAAAGTAAACTCTATGCAAGGGAATATCGAGCTTACGACACACGTATGTTGCGTCTTCAAAATCTCTTTCATCTGAACAGAATCCGGCCTCGTAGTTGTTATCCCAATTTCTCATAAACACGCCTTCTATTTGGTATCCTGTAAATATTGTCATTACAGTAATAAGTTACGAGAACTTTGTTGATAAGAACTTATGACAAATTGTTTCATGTTGCTCGTAGAAATTACCAGCTCGTTTGAGAAGAAGTGCAGCTACGGCACTATCCACTCCTCCAGAGATACCCAATGCAACTTTTTTAAACATATTTGATGTTTATTTTAGCAGTTTTAATATATAAACACCACATTCTCAAAATTTTACTACCTCCTGCAAATTCCGACTTCCGTCCGAGCCTTTTACATTATATGTCATATGACAACAAATTGACAATGACATGAATGACATTACTATTTAACATGACAGCAGATAAATGTTGCCCAAGATAGATATTAGAGGGAATTGCTGGACAGAATAGTTTCGTAAAAATGGTTATTTTTTCCGGGATTAGTCGAATAATGGAATTCGTATTTGGCGGTGAGGTGACCAGCCTCGATGATATGGTGTTTTACTACATCTGTGACACTCAGTGATTTGACAAGATTGTTTGTTGAAGTTTGCTTGCACGGTAGAGTAGGTTAATTTTGCGGTTTTTAAGAATTTTGGGTATATTTTCTCACCAAAATGTCGAACATTAACATGCAATGTCTGTTAGGAATACAGTGTAATGATTTCGTAATGATAGCAGCCGATCAGAGCATGAGCCACAGTATTATGGTGATGAAAGACGGTGAGTTAGCGGTTTCGATAATGGAAACGGGAATAATATTTCGCAGTATTCTCTACTAATGTATTTCTAAACTTTTTAAGATGAGGAGAAAATCCACAAGATATCCGACAAACTGGTCATGGGTGTGATTGGCGATCAGGGTGACTCTACTCAATTTGCTGAGTACATTGCCAAGAACATCCAGTTGTACAAAATGCGTAATGGTTACGAGCTAGGACCCACTGCCGCCGCCAATTTCACACGCAGGAATCTCGCCGAGTATCTGAGAAGTAGCGTATGTATTAAATTAAACAATATCTTGATATTAGATTTGTCAACTGACAAGTTATATAAAGAAAGCCTGCAGAAACTGTTTTGTTTAGAAACAGTTTCTAGAAACCACGACGGCATTAACACATCACACCTATATTAATTCCCGAAAGTTTAGGGAAAGTCTAGTCTCATGTGAAATGGGGTGTATCTATTGCCATCAACTGACCATGAATAAAATTCAGATTGTAGTCTATTTTTAAAAATCCAGTTAGATTAACCCTACACTCCGACTGACCCTATAATTGAACAAAGAACATCACTGTCATCAGTAGGTAGTGTCTATGACCAGGGAGTCCATCTCTTCTTTCATATTATGATCATTAATAAATAACAAAACAAGTGTACAAGTGAATAAACATTGCAATAGTAGAACATATTTCACATTTTTGTTAAGAAAAAATATCTAACATTTCAGACACCTTACTTTGTCAATGTGTTGATGGCTGGTTACGACAAAGAGAATGGTCCTGAGCTGTACTTCATGGACTACTTGGCGTCTAGTGTAAAAGTACCTTTTGCCTGTCATGGTTTTGGTGGTTATCTCAGTTTGAGTATCATGGATCGCTACCACAAAAAAGGTGAGTATCTTATAAGTAAATGCCGTAAATGCCCCTAATGCAATGTTGCAAATTAAGTGATTAATTACATTAAAAACTGAAATATTGATTTATGATTTGCAATAATTACAACCAGTGACTAGTTTTGCATCAGAAACCATAATACAAGCCTTTATAATTATTGTTTTGAACATATTCAGTGTAACTAAAATATAATACTACATTAATTTAATACTGTACAATTGGAGACATTGCCAATTTGATATTATTACTGTATTGTGCAAATACCTTTTGTGGTTCCAAAGAGAATCTTATATTAAATCGATTATTTTAGGAATTTTTAATACTAGTTTACATCTAAAATATTCTTAGAAAGATTTATGAATATTAATTATATTTAAATATTTTTGCAACTCACTGTCTCTCTGGAGTTTATTTTTACAACTATTTTACTTTTCAGATGCTACTGAAGAGGAAGCTTACGAAATACTGAAGTTGTGTGTGAAGGAGGTCCATAGAAGATTGTTTGTCAGCCTGCCCAACTTCGAAGTGACTGTTGTTAATAGGGAGGGCATCAAAATACTGCCCGTTATCAACTCATCGCTGTTGAAGTAATTTTCTTAATAAAATAATATTTTCATCACAATTGTTTTCATTATAAAGTTTTGGAATCCTTTTTTCCTATTCTGTTTGACCTAAGCAAAGAATATTGTCCATGTTGCCTTAGGAACAAGTGATTCTTGAAAGTGATAAATCTACCTTCAGGTTCAGGAGGGCCAAAAAAGGATTTATTTGGCATGACACAGGCATATGATAATTAAAAGTAGGTAGGTACAAAAAAAGAATTAAAGTAAACAATAGAAATAAACAAAATAAAGAATGATGTACCTTGAGGCTGCGCTAAACTAGGTCCAGTTCAGCAAAAATGCCATTATTGACAGGCTAAGGAGGTCACCAGTAAGACTCGGCGCCAGTCCTCACACGTTTCTACGTGTTCCCAAGGTTGTAAACGCGCGACGGTGATAAATTAGGAGAGCTCCTCTCCATGTCTGATTAGAAACGATAGGTAGTTGCTCCTTCCTTACCCTTATTCCCTTCTGAATTCGCTCTCATCCAGTGTGCAGGCATCTCTTATGCCTGCTCCAACCTCATTCACATAGCTATCACTTCTTACAACGCGACATCGGCCTCCCACGCATTCTGACTCTTGACAAAGAGCAAAATTCATAGCGAATTTGTTCATAAGCCCGGGATTCGGGTTTTACTCAACAGTTACTGGATGACGGCCGGCGTCGGGTAACCAAAACGAAAGAGAGTAAATGAGCCTGCATAGTAGTAATGCAGTTGCAATTCCTCAGCTGGCTGCATCTCCAGGCTCATGAGTATCATGATGAGTTTGACCACCAAGCTACTAATTAATCCTGTTACCTTTGGAGGTATGAGGAACAGGGTGTAAAGTTCCTCATCCACCAATGAAAAGGGAGGATCCTCCGACCAGACGGGTGTTGTGTCTGGTGGGCTAACTACTGCCCGACGGATGTTGTCGGGAACTTGTATACATTCAAAGTGCGCGGATTACTCTAATACCGCGATGTAGGATATTGGTCATTAGTTTGTATGTGGCGAGATAGATGTCGCTACATAAGTACCTTATACTGGCCTGAATTTATATCAATTACCGTGCCCCCAGCGCCCAACTTATATAAATCGTCAATACGAGTACATTTATATCATGTTGCCTGAATTAGCCTTTAGCATTTTTTGGGTAGAATGTAAGGGTTTTTTTGATCGTATAAACACGACTCGGGCGAAATGGACCAGCGTTGGATGAAGGAATGAATAGTTGGATAAATCAGACTTTGGCAGTTTATAGGTTAAATTGGTCTTGTAGTTGTGACGCGTGGCGTGCTGAACAGATTTTGATTTGTCATCTATACATGACTGTGACGGTAAAAGGGATAAACTTAGTGTTGAACTGTGTAACTAAATCCTAGTCGTACACAGAGGATAAAAACAAATAAATAAAAATAAAATAGTCTGAAAATTATTTATTTAAATACTAAATCTTTGCTTAGCCTAAATAATATTTCCTTAACAAATTTAACCTCCAGCCTTGCTGCGTTCTGGGCTAGATGCCATACTCGTGTCCTGGTTGTCCATTTGTGAACTATTTGGGTTCTCGCCATCAACCATGTTGTCACCTTCATTGTCTGATTGCTCTGTAACAGATATTCAGATTTTATACAACAAATAAATATAGCACTAATGATCAGGAATCACATAATAGGTACTTTTTATTTTTCCCAGAGTTTCTTTCGGTGTTTCTGCTTCTTCATAGTCAGATCATGAAACACAGACCTCACCTTCTAGTTTAAAAATGACATATCAAAGTGTTTGCATGAACCTATTTACAGAAAAAATATCATTTAAGTACTTTAAGTGCATTGTTTTAGCTAGGGATAATTATAATTCTATTAAAATGGCTTAAAAAACTGTTGATTGTGTAAAGTGTGCATGTGGAATAATTAATAACTGATCAGAAATTAGAGGATTACCTTTTTTATCTGCTGGCATATCTTCAGTCCTATTGGCAACTTGGAAATGGTACTCCAGCTCGTCAAAATCAAATACTTGGTCTGTTGGCAGCAGACATGGTAAGTATGCTGGGAACGTAGGTTTACAGGCTATTACTGAAATATAAAACAAAAACATGTTACAGCTCTTAAAATAATTAGCAACAGTTGAGAATTTTGATGAATTCATTTTGTTATCTTATTCTGTTTTCAACTTTTGAGATGAGAGATTGAGAGAGAAATATGTGTTTGTAAAGTGAAACCTCTGGCATGATAATATGTCTGCAGTGGCCACAGATAATAATATGTTGGACAGTGACATAAAGCAGAATGTGTTATATGCTTTCTTTTTTCCTATAATAAATTATGGTTATTATTAATATCCATAACATACAACATAACATGTGCACCAAGCACATGTGCACACACATTTCGCCAGTTATATTTAAGACCCATGTAACAGAGGGCGAGCCTATTGCCATCAATCGGGCACAATTCTAGACTCCGTGCCGCTACTGAGAAATTCCAGTTGGAAAAACTCAACACTTTGCCCGACCAGGGGATCGAACCATCGACCACTACACCAACAAGGCTGTCATTATTAATATTATCATATTTAATACAGTATTTTCAGTTATAATTATTATGAATCTCATTGCTAAAAACACTTTGCCACATAGTCAGCCCTCTGCAAGTGTTGCCATTTACAAGGTTTTATTAGTAAATGGCAACCTTTCAAAACTCACAAATTAAGAAGAGGTTCTTACATGGGAACACTTGATTGTCTTCTGTGTTGAACAAGTTGTGTGTTTCACTAGTCTTTGCTAAGAATTTAGTCAATGCCCTTTCAATGTCTCGTTTCTGTGAGGCAGCTTTTTCCCTGATTGCTTCATATTCTGTGACTGGCTGTTTGTGGGTCTGGAATTGAAAAAATTACTCAATTAGTTATGGTTCAAGTTAAGGTATTTGTGAAATATTATCTGAAAGATAATACCCAAGAGATGGAAATAGACAATGGGGATGTCCAACCACAAGATAGTAAGAAGACTTCCGTCTTGCTCTGGGCCCATACTGGACCAGAGTTGTAACTGACAGAGTGCAAAGGAAACAATTGGAGGAGGCCTTTGCCAAAGACACATCAAACTGAGGAACATTTTACAATAAAACCCATCATGCACATAACTATATTTTAAACAGTTTGTCTGTTTGGATATATAATTATTATTATTATTATCTGAAAGTTATAGAATAACCTAAAGCTTAGTAGGTTCAAACATTGAAATGATGACAAAGAGATGAGTGTAAAGAATGCTAGATTTCTATTCTCTTATCTTTGCCCGCAAGGTGGCTTCAAAAGTAAATTAACCTTTCAATTGTGACAATTAGAGACACAATAGAAAGACAATGACAGCGCGAACGCCGGCGTGCACTTGGGGTTTAATGAATTAATAATAAAACCTGTATGAAATATGTTCAGTACTTACAGGTGTCCTAATATAGGCATGCGGATCAGGTAGAGGAGGAAGGTGGAATGGTATATGAGGAGCAGGTTTGGCTTTTGATCCCGCTGACAGCATTGCTGGTGTCCGTGGAGCTGGGGCCTGTTGTGGCGGCTGAATCACATGTCTATTGGGGCGAGCTGCATACTGTTCAAGGCCTTTTAGGCTAATGCCTTTAAACAGACAACAAACTTGCTGTCACTATCATATTTTATTGTATATGACTTAGGGTTAGGTATAAAACACCAAAACCTGTAGTTTTCAGTTTAATTTCTTAACCTTTGAATGATACTAAAACATTTTAAGGAATTCCAGACAGAATTAAATTACCTTATCGTAAGCAAAAGCAATCTATACCAATATTATAAAGGGGAAAGATTTGATTATTTGCATTGAATAGGCTCCAAAACTACTGACCTGATTTGAAAAATTCTTTCACTGTTGGGGAGTTACAGTATCCCCGTCTGTAGTCTGATTATAAAATGCATTTTGTTTTTGACCATCAATACAAAATATATACTTACCCATGTTAATCAGAGCCATAACTACATCTCCAAGTACTGGCTCCACTCTGCCTGATAGCTCACAGTAACCTTTAGCCGAGTTGCCAACTTCTGACAGAACTAGAACAAAAAACATATACTTATCTAAATAAGTATTGATACTTAAATAAGACTGACAGAGTGCTTCTTGTTGGCGTATCAATAAAAGAGATCCAATATGTTTGACCCAAAATGAGCTTTGCTAACTCTGCCAACTCAGACAGAAAGTATCATCAAGTGTAAAAATGATAGAGGAAAAGGTGCAAGATGTCAATTATCTGTGGAGAGGTAACATATATGCATGAGATATTAAAGATTGGTCTTGACAATACAAAACATATTGATCAACACACAAAAATGCCTTTTTAGAAATATGTGTTATTTTGAAAAGTAAACAATACAAGCAAGATCATTATTGTAGAAGATGGGGGCTTAAGGTTATTAAAAACAGCAAAAATTAAGTGGAACTTCTTTGTACAAGTCCGTGGCAAGTGTGCATTATGCAGTCTACTAGCTAGGGCCGTACCCCTAGATTACCCACTGACCGTAAGTAGGTAAGTTTTTAACTTGCTGGAGTAGATTTGGTGCCACTATGCACTACATAAAACCTTCAGTATATTGGAGCAACTTACAACACTGAAGCATTTCTGTGAGAGTTTCTAGTGACACTTTGTCAGCAGCATCGAAGCCAGTTTCTAGTAGTACAGTGGAAACTGCTATATTCAGTATCCGCCTCCGCGCATCTGTGCCACTCTCTACTTTTTCCGTGTTTTCTGCCATATCTTGTAATATTTTCAAAAAATTACTAAGTATTTCCTACAGTCAACAAACACGAATATTTTGCTACTTTGCTGCTATGCTATGACAGGCTTGAGATTGACTCTCACAAGCTTAGATCTAAGCTCACAAGGCACAGAGTACATTATTTATTTGACTCTTGTCAGTTTTGGTAGACAGTTTTATTTTTTATTTTATTTTATTTCATGACCATGGACACAAATTCTTTTTTTTTTGGAATTTAATGACCTGGTAACCAAACCTTTAGGTCAAATTATATTAGATTTATAGTCCTATAATCGAAATAATATAGAAGGGAGGAAGTAATTAAAAAAATGTCTACATCGCTGTCAATGCAAAACGCAAAAAAGGCCCAGAGTTCAGAAGTCTTCTAAAGGTAAAAAGAGTGTTATTCGTTCTGCGTTCAGAAGATTTATTCAGAAGGCTTTTTTATCTTCTCTGTTATTCTTCGCTTCTAGATTCAACTGGCTTGGCCTTGAGTAGTACGAACTATGAAGGTCCAATAAAATAGGACCGACTTTTATTGGTTGTTGAATGGTTTTTGGCCACAGAAACGATTGTACTTACTTATTATTTATTTATTTAATAAAACTTTAAGCACAAGTAAAAAAAACTATACAAAGGCGGACTTAATGCCTTAGGCATTTTCTACCAGTCTACTTTAAGGTGGTGCAGAGATGGTGGTAATGTCATTTTTGTCGACATCGAGCAATACACGGCAATACGGCATTAGGTAATCTGATTGATTGATTGATTGTTTGCAACATATTAATAACATAAAGAAATAAAAAAAATTATTAGACACCAAAAAATTGATCCGCATCCCTGTAAACGGGAAACGTGCCCAAAAGACATTGCCACGTTGAATGGCAATTCTGATTCGCTGACCTAAATAGGCCAGCCAGCCAGGTCAAATGTAGAGTCGATCAACCGCTTGCCAATGTCACGGAAACTATATAGGCATTCGGACCCCACGGCCCGAGTGTTTCAACCCCAAACGGTTCAAATATATAACTTCCGACGAGGTTGTTATATTTTCGCCGTTTTAAGGTTTTCAGCACCTGCAGCAGCCTACAGGTAGGTTGTGCTGATGCAACACAACCCGTCGTACTAGGAAGATAGGATGGCGCAAGCATCCCACACCAAAGGCCTAATTTCTTACTTGTAAATAAACATTGTTTGTTGTTACGTACATTGTAACTTGTTCTCAATCTATTTAAGCCTTTTTTTGAAGTGTTTTGAATATTGTAAAAACTAATAGATATAGAATTCTAAAAACTACAGGTTCGGAACGCGGTCTATTTTTCAATTTTGACTTTGACATAAATGACAACTTGACTTGACACATTCGACATTGCGTTACTGACGTATATGCGTAAGCACAAAGCAAGCATCGATTTCGTCACAAATTATTACTGCTTTCTTGTTCTTTTCAGCCCTTGCTTAACTAATATGTATACGTTTTGAAAATAAGGTGATTTTGGAAGTTTGTGTTGAAGTTTAGTCGAGAATTTGGCTTGAAGTTAACTTATGTGTCACTCACCAAAGGCACCAATTGGAGTAGTAAATTGGGTAAGTGCCTTGCCTAATCATAATTGCATTTGTTCAAATCTAAATTTTCCAGCCTAATAGAGCAAAATACCAACCCATCAAGATTATTTTGTACATAGTATCGTATCAACTTCATTATTTAACCGTCAGTATTAGTGTTTTACATAATTAGAATTATTAAGAACTTTCCAGTAATTTGTAACTTAGATCTTGTAATTAGAAAGTGAGAACATTTACTAGAAGTAGCTTCACTTTGCTTGTCATTTAAGTAACGTAAGTGACCATATTTTGAGTTTTCTTATTTAAATTTTTTGCCATACCTTACTGAGATTACTTAATTTTAATTTCAGTTAACTTGGAGTACCTGAAAGAGTTTTGTCTGGTATCAAGATGGTAAAAATCTATGCACTGGCTGTGCTTTACAAAGGTGTGAACAATGCCACCCTCCTCAAAGCTGCATACAGCTTGCAGAGCTTCAGTATATTTCAAAGGAGCTCCGTCCAAGAGTTTATGGTCTTTGTTAGTAAAACAATAGTAGAAAGAACTCAGCCAGCGTCTCGACAGTCTGTGAAAGAGGGAGAGTACATGCTACAGGTGTATGTGAGAGCAGACAACTTGGCAGGAGTTCTGATATCTGACCATGAGTATCCAAACAGAGTGGCCCATACTTTGATTACTAAAATACTAGACGATTTCATTACAATAGTGCCTCCGAGCCGGTGGCCGACCAGTACTGAGGACAATACAGATTTCCACATTCTACCAGAATACTTAACAAAATACCAGAATCCCCGAGAAGCTGATGCGTTGACCAAAATACAGAATGACTTGGATGAGACCAAGATTATTCTTCACGATACTATAAAGGCCGTGTTAGAAAGAGGTGAGAAACTAGACGATGTTGTTGCTAAGACTGAGAGTCTATCAATGCAGAGTAAGTTGTTCTACAAGACTGCCCGAAAGACTAACAGCTGCTGTAACTTCTAAAGCATTCTGATGTTATACCTGACAGGCCATAGTTCAATTAATTTATAATATGGTTTTCATGAGTTAAGTGGAGTTTGAAGGCTTGATTCAATATTATCGTGGCCATTATTATACCCACTGTAAAAATTGTTAGTTAAAATGTTAGATTAATTTTTCTGTCATTTATTACTTTCGTCACAATATGTATTTGATTGTGTTGGTATTATACATAGATAAATATAATGTTTTTGAGGGTTCCACATAAGGAAATGTTTTCAAATAACGTTAGGAGAGGTAGTGGTCAAAATATAATCATATTCTGATATCAAAATGTTGCTATGAAGCCAAACCAGTGTGATCATCACAATGTAATTGATAAAGAGGTTTGACAAGTGTATCAGTTATTGCTTTTACTGTGGCCTAAGTGTTAAAATATAATGATATAAAAGTTATGATTGCACACATCCATATTTGTGTATATGTAGATAGAATAAAATCTCTCTGTCACTCTCATAGTAATGTGACTTCGAACAAATACCTAGTAATTATTATATTGATGTTTGTTCTACTTGCATAGAAATAAAAACTGATGTGTGTATCAGGCTAGCAACAGACTTATAACACGCCATGCCACGCAACGTCAATATGGTGTTCTCATTGGTTACTTTAAGCACCTTTTTCAGATTTGACCAATAAAACCGCGTGGAGTCTTAATTATGTCTTTATTATGATTATGTCTCATGATAACTTCTTACAATGATATTGTGACTCCATTTCATCCTTCACTGTATTAATAAAATAGATAGAATAAAAAAAAAAGGTTTGGAAAAGGAATAAGGAGTACTTATTGTAAAAATGTGTTCTGTAATAGAGTTACTATAGCACATGTAGAATACCTAAAAAAAAATGACAGAGTGTAATGGATGTGTGTAAGCATAACTACCTATAAATAATAAATAAGTCTGTCTGTCGATACATTACAGACATAGATGTTATTAACTGTTAAAAAAGCTAGTATAGTGCGAGTGTCATGAGTGTTGAGATTCAATGTTGAAAACAGGAAGTAAAATGTATTTTAATGTGTCTAAATATAATACTATAATATAAAGTTGTTAATAAAAATACCCTCGTACTCAACGCACAGTTCATTACAAATATTATAATATGCATCTATTCCATCTGCTAGCCATATTAAAACAAATAAATATTAGACAAACTTGTTCCCCACCTGCCTAAATTGCCAATTATGTGAGATACTTAATTTTATTTGCTACTTAATTTCTAATTTGACTGACGAACCTCATTGGGTAGTGGTAACACAACTAAATGGGATTTGATAACTGGCTGCGCAGTAGGAAATGCGTGACCGAAGTGCGCATCATCAGTTCTGTGGTCTTTATTAGTGATAAATGCATAAGATTACTTTCTAATTTGAATGTATTTTCATTCAAATTAGAATGTAATCAATATTATAAAGACAAAAATAAAAAGTAGAAATCTAACTTGTCTGTCTTCTATGTATTTACGTAAACATAGTTGTGTGTTTGCTCGATTTGCGACGCAGTCTGTTGTTTGACGTCACGACTAAGTTATTCAATGGTGTTACGATAACAGTCTTTATGTGTATAAAAAATGTATGCGGATTATAAGAATTAGTCCCTCTGTTTGACACCACATTAACTAAATTCAATTATGTTCCGCGTAAATTTGTGTCTACAGTCAGGTAATTTTAAAAGCACTGCGGCGCATAAATCTCTATTTATTGGGCATAAAGAGGCGGCGGGAGCACAGAACGAGGTCACATTCTACCAACTTATCTGACCTAGATCCTTGAATTTGACCTAGTTTACATAACGGCTGCATTTTATAGTAGTCAACAAAAGAGATCTAAGAATTCAGGCGTATGAATTCATTTACTTTTTACCCGACCACGGAATTGGAAAGGTATCTACCGATTATTTTTGGCACATAATATTGTGAATATGTGCTGAATAGTATTTATTTAGCGTCACAGTTCCAATGTTCAATGTTCACGCTTTTTATTGCCTATACCATCTTCTTCCAGCCCTATCTCAATGTAATTGGGGTCGAGGCAGATGTTGGTCGTCTTTTTTAACAGACTTCAAAAAGGGGGATTGCCTATATAAATTTACTCTTTTGCAGACTGTACCAAGATTTTTGTTAAAAAAAAATACTGGATAGTAATTATACGCCAATACATTCCTACTTGTAGGTAGATTAGATCTGTTAAATTGTAAAAGGCAGCCAGGCCCTTGCAGATATTTAAGTTACTCAAATAGAGGATATTTATTAGGTTGTATAGGTGTGTATATGTAACAAGAGAAACCTTTATAAGTGACAACACGTCTTGATAAGGGTCGGTACAAATTGGGGCGATTATCTGGATCAACCCATAACAAGATAAGTTTGTGCTTTATTTTATGAATGACCTTTTGTCGACCTGAATTGACTTTTTTAAACAATCCTATTTGAGTTAATTAATTGTCTTGTTTCGTCTCGAGTCTCGACCTGAGAATCCCGAGACTTGAGACAACTAAAATTACGTAAACTCCTGGGACTTCGAGACACGAGACACCCCGGGTCTCACATCCTAGTAGGTAATTTGTTTATCAGTAATCATTTTATTACTGGCGTAGTTACATGGTTTTGACAAATATCATGACAATAGACGAATTCTGTCTGTTCTGTCGCGACCACTGCGCTAATTTAATTTTTAAGCTTCGAGATTCTAGTTCGGTCGTGGTTTTTCTGCCAGTATTGATTTAGTACAATGTGTACCAACCTTTAGTATTGTATATAAATAAAATGCTTTGTGAATTTTGGATGTGAACATACAAATGTACGTCTAATATCTTCTTTTTATTAACATGTTACTAGAAGTTGAGTGTTATTTATTGTATACTTGCTTCATGACGTGTTAGTCTACGAATAAAATCGGTATTTACAATTTATTCTCAGTATTTTTATTACTGCATTGTTGTGATCAGGCTAATCTTAGCCTGAGAACATATTATTTATTGAGTGAATGTTTTTATTTCGGTCTTCAATAGGTATGTTTCTTGTAGGCAGGCAAGTAAATAAAAGCCAGAGGTGAAATAAAAATACATATATATTAATTACATTAATTAATATTGTTACCGTCAACGGCAATCATGTAGGTTACAATAATAAAATATACCTATATAATTTTTATTTAAAAACAAAATAAATACTTATTAAAAAAACAACATATTTTCCTTATTAGTAGAGTACGCTAAAATCATTGACTCTTAGCAAACGCATAGTCCAGGTAACATTCAAAACAATCCTCCTACAAGCAAGGGAGAGCTCACTTACAGTATTATTATGGAATTTACTCATTAATTCTATGATTAATTAATAATGAGTATTGATGCCGGGCGAATCAGCACATGAGCATACTTGTAAACAGCGTCCATTCATAGGTATTTTGTGCTCTAAAACTATCACCAACACATAGACTACGTTAAATACAGTAAAAGCATGCTAAGGGTTTCGCAGTTTGTAATAAAAAACTGGTTTCATTGGGACCTAGATACTAGGTATGGACTATATAACAATATTAGCTGGAAACATTCAGGCGCCGACTCCCCCGTCATCCTTTAACCTAAATAGAAGGAGACTGGTATTACATCATTACTGAATAATAGAATTTTTGCATCTAAATTTTTGGCATCAAGCAATGAAATAGAAAAAAAGAATACATATAATAGGAAAACATAAGCTTTGGAATAGACCACCAGTGAGATTGTTGCGTACAGTACATAAGAGGGTGAGAAAATAGTAGGCTTTCGGCCTATCACACGCCACTACGATTCCAGTTGTTCTTGGTCTAAAGTGACCAACAACCTCCAGTCATGAGTACTTTTACATGTTTATTATTTTTTGCCATATGGCGCAGTATATAAAGCTCAATTTCTATCGTCATATTGTGTGTACCTATCTCTTCAAGTTAACTGATAATGCTAGCTGCTACGTATATTTGGCCATAGTCTTCTTTAATAACGGGAAGTTGGCGATTTTTTAAACCGGGAAGGTTGTTTTAGCTAAGTTCAGAATAACAACACGACAGTCAGGACACACGACGACAGTCTGTACTGGAAGACAAAGTGCTTCGAGTCCATCAGACTCTGAAGATCTAGTAGTTGAACAGATGTAATCATGTAGAGAACTTGTTTACTTTTGTATAGCTCAGAAGCTACTTTATCAGACTAGCGTACACTCAGTATCGCAAGTTTGCACTAAGTAAATTGGCATTACAAAAAAGTTTTTTTTCTTATTTTGGGAGGTAGGTGGTTACAGCCATAGAAAAATACATGAAAAAATACAGGAAAGTGATGCCTATTTGGTGTGTATGATCATCGAATGACTCCAGGAATTCTATTTAGATATCTATCGTTAAACGGAATGCACATTTCACGTGAATTGCAGAGAATATTCCCTCCATTAGTTATCGGAGTTATCAATATATAAATCTCACTGGATTGATAACAAAATTAGCAAATACTAAAACAAAAAATATAGTAGGTACCTATGTACAAAAATAAAAGTTAAAACAATATAGAGATACATTGTAGGAAATAGTGAAGGCAGGACATGACGTAATAGGTAGGTAATCAAATTGAAACTTATTAAATGCCCATTTAATTTTCCACACAGGAAATGTAACGTTAAATATATATTCTTTATTTCGATCGCACTACTTAAAATTATGTTTCTAATGATAAAGAGATTTCACTATTATAGTCTTACAATATATCTCTTTAACACCAAAGTGTATTTTTTTTTGTTTACATCTATGCACTAATATTACATTTAAAATATGTTACAATGTTCCCATTTGTTATTTTCCGTAAATTGTAAAAATTGCCTGACAATGAAATGAAAAATCCTTTTGAATTTTTAGGAAGGTAATGTTGCTAAATTAATAAAATAAATAGGCAACATGTTAAATTTTCGCAAAATCAGTCTTCCTGTAACTACGCTGGACCGGTCCTAATTAAAACAATTACTTCCTATTTTGGATTTTAAAAGGCCGAAATGCAATTTAAAATCAATTCCTTCGAAGGCAGGGTTAACGTTAATTACTTTCTTTCTATCGTTTAATAAATATAATAAAAAGTTTAAAAATCTACACGAACGCACCTACGGGGAGTTATAGCTTGCGTAGGTAGGTAGGCAGGGGGCAGGGTGGCAGGGTACACAATACGGAACCTAACTGAGGCAACCTTCACCCCGTAATCCGATAAAAATTACGTTCTATGTCATAAAATTATAAAACTTGCAAAATTTGTGATGTATCAATAACTACTTAATTTAACTGTAGACTCTTTGGAAGAGTCACGTATATTTTAGAAACTTAAACAGTAGGGTTCGAAACGATACGTTTATCCGTTATCGCGAGCTTTGTGGCACCGTTGTCTGTGATGTATCAAACCGCGCACACAATATACAGAAGAGATCCAATCGCGACGATTCTGACAATAATATAAGAATAATTTAATATAGACTCTACCTTGACAACAATACACAGACAATACAACTAGATAATGTCTGTGCAACAATATAACAAATAGGTACATAATTAAACATAAATTGTAATAATTATAAATGCCTTTTTATTTTCCGAGTAGCCAATAAATCTTAAATGTCATACAAAATCGTATCAGCTATACAGAATAGCCATCTCAGTACTCAGCATATCTCATCTCTTATGCAAGAGTGAGAATAAATAGGACATTCGCTCATCTTAGTTTCAAGCAAAAAGAAAAATATATTGCTATACAATAATTACGCATCTTCTTCAATCATGATTTCCTTAATACTACTTACACATTATAAAAGGCATCCTTTGATAAAAATAATTATTCATCCAAATTATTTGAATACCGCAAATCACTGTAAATCTAAACACGAAAGAAACTTCTATGACGAATCACGACACAAGCAACAAAACTGACCAATCTGCGATTACTAAACACAACGATTAGGTACGTAGTTTATTTTCACATAAAATGGCCACAGGTCACACATTCTACGATTGCACCCGGGAACGCGTTTTTGTACTAATTTAAAGGTTTTGCAATGAGACACTACCATACATTTAATAAATGATCAAGTCTTTAGAGGACCAGCGCCCTTCCAACGTCTTACACCGAGCTTCACGAAGTACCACCGACAAATAAGTGTTAAAACCTCGTAACGTAACTTTGGTGTTCACTTCCTTTAGATAAAATACATTATAAAAATTTGTTGTGACGCATCCGCAGCGGCTCGACGCCTCATCCTCGGTGCACAAATCGACACAGATCTTACGAACGATATCCAGAGGGAATCATGCGGTGTTCATTTGTTGGGTACTTGTATCTTCTTGGATCTGAAGTCGTATATCTTGCGGCAGAAGAGCACGAGCTCGGGCGACACGGAGGGTGGCAGGCGAGAGTCGTTGGGCGCGACTAACGGGTTGACCTCGCTGGCCGGCAGGGGCGGCACGATCGAGGTCACGGACATGCCTTCCTCAGCTGCTTTTAACCGTTTGCGGTACCTGAAACGATACCAACTTGATCAGTCTTTACTCTCCTAAAGTACCTCGCAAATTTATGGTTAGCTTGCTTTTGGACACAGTAGTAGCGTGTTCAAAGCATGACGTATGTCGAATGAACAGCCAGCAAGCAGGTTAATACAGACCGGCAATACTCGTTGAAGGTGAGTACGTAGCACTTGTCCTCGATGCAGGCGACGGAGTTGGCGTCGCGGTGCCGTGACGCAAACACCTCATCGGGTGCGTCGGCTGATTGCCGACCGAGTTCCGTGTGCTCTGGCCGGTAGTACCATACTAGAGACACCATCATTTCACCTGCAAAGAAAAAGTAAGTAATAGGAATGAGTATTGAGCTATAGACTCAGGAAGTAATTTTCTTTTTCAAAAGGTCGTTAGTTAATAATATAAGAAGGGCTCTCACGGTTCTCACCATCATCAGGATTCTCCCACAGACTGGCCACCCTGGCGACGTAGGGCTGCGCTCGCGCAAGGGACGCCCGCAGTAGAACGCAATCGCCTCGCGCTACACTGTCGCCGCTTGCGTGTGTCATACGCGACCAGCAACGTGCCGTGCGGTCCAGTCGGGAGTCGTTCTGGACGAATTTATACAAGTTCAGAATTAATAATGTAATATACCTAATTCCCTACTTAACTGATAGAGTAATAAACGGAGGTTGTAAAGATGAGTAACATTTATTTCTTTTATCAAGAGTAAAAAAATGGAAAGATATCGTTTTGATAGATACTCACATTGAGGTAGACTTTGGATAGGTAATGTTCTCCGTCCCAGTTCCAGCCGTTGCTCCAGCGCGGCGGCGCGTGCGGCTCGGGCGCGGGCAGTGCGGGCGGCGCGACGGGGCGCCTGCCGCGCCGCGCGTGGCCGGCCCCTCGCCGCCGCGCGCGCCTGAAGGCCGGCCCCGTCGGCAACGGCGACGCACAGGCTTCCTCCACCACCAACGTCGCTTCATCTGTCTTAAACGCCGGCCTCTTTGAAACCAATAACTTAACCACTTTCTCCACATTCTTAGCCTTCATCTCTCCATTTGACAGCTTGCATCGCTTCATTGTCGTCCTGTCCAGTTTCACTGGCTTCGACTTCTCTTTTTCAACCTCTAGCATCTTTTTCTCCTTGTCATCTTCAAGCTTTTCCGTAATCTCGGCTTCGATAGTCATTTCCTCAACATCTAGTTCAAAGTCTTCTTTTTCCTTTGAAGCTAAAGTTATTTGTGCGGGTATTGTTATATCCATATCTAACGCAATAACGTTATCGCAATTTTTATTGTCTCTTACTATTTCTGGGACATCCTTGTCGATTTGAGGTACAATTACTTCTGTTGCTGCCTTGGCACATGCCCTCAATTTCTCATCAACATCATCGGACTTGTTTAAGGGTTTACGGTCTTCTTCGGGACCAGATTTTACGGTGGGTGTTTTTAATACTGATTTTACTCCATGAGTAACTTTGGAATCAACTTTTTCTACTTTGCATGCCATTTTCTTACCTATTAGTTGAGACACTGCAGCAAGTGTATTGGCACGAACTCCATTGACAGCGATTGCATTCTCTACAATATTATTGTTAATATTTAAAGTTTTCTTGGCTGAATTCTGTGCGATAGTTTCAGTAGGAGAAAGAAATAGCTCAGCAGGATTTAGTTCTGCATCCAAGCCCTTTGCGTCAGGTCTGTCGATGCTATTTTTTCTAATGAGATTGTCGAGAAGTAGGGCGCTTTTATTTTTTGGTTTAGTAGGGAGCGGTTCATCCGTCACTACAGCGACATTTTTCAGCCTAGCATCTTCTTCAGCAGGCTTTTCGAGAAGCATATTTTTTGGTTTAGGTCCACCTGCAGGGCCCTCAGACTTCCTTTTCATACTCTTCTTTTCCCCTGACGGCGATCTAGGTGTTCTTTTAGGTTGTGTTTTCTTCTTCGGCTCCTTAGTGACAGTTTCAATCTTTTGAATATCGGTCTGATCACCCGAAACCTTTCTCCGCTTCACGAGTTTAACATGTTCACCAATTCCATTTGTCTTGCGAGCTTCTTCAAGTTGAGTATCTTTCATATCGATTTCAAGTTTCGGTTTTGAGTATCTTCGCTTTGCTGTTTTAGCTGCATCAGTGACAACGCTAGCCTCAACAACAGTAGGACTGTTATGTTCTCTGAGAGCCAATGCGTCTGGTTTTCTTGCTGTGTTATAAGTAGGTCCTTCATTTTCCTTTTTGACATCAACTAGGGGGGTCGACCTCTCATCTGACGAAGATAGGTCAATTGGAGCAAAGGTCGGAGGTGAAATAGCAAGGACATCATCTTCGGCGTCGCTGTGAAGTGCTAGGAGTGAAGGCTGTGGGGTGGTCAGCAGCAGATTGGTGTCGTCGCCTGCGAGGGATCGCCTTGCCATGGCCTTGCCGAGCCGAGCGCGGCGTGGGGCCACAGGAGGAGGCTGCGGCGCGCACGCTCCGGCCGAGCCGCGCGCTGGTGATGGTGGCCCAAGAGCTTCGGCTGGGCCGGGGATGTCATTAGCAATCCGTAACTTATCACGGATGTCATAGATCTCACGTTTAGGGGAGACGCCGCCCATGGCGGGCATAGCACAAGGATGTGTAACATCCACTACAGCTGGTGGTTCTAGCTCTAATGGCGGATCCTGTAAGAAAGGAGTATAAATTAAACTACTGAAGTAAGGCTTTTCGTGTTGCTACGGCAAAGGTTACTTAGTAAAAATTATACCGAAAGGCCAACCTGTAGTTGAAATGGTCCTGGGGAAATACTTTCTCTAAATATTGATGCTAGACTTTTTTTAAAACAAAAAGTAAATTTACATTAGTTCAGAACTTAAAACTAAAACTGTACTTTAATATTTTTTTTAAAGTCGCCTTTTAGGGCAGCTTCCCTCCCATTAAACCATACCTTGCCACTGCCATGTGTGTCTGCGGCAGCGTCGATGGCGCACGCCCGCACCTTCGGTCGGAAGGCGGCCCCGGGCAGCGCGAGGGCAGGGGGAACGTCTGCTGGGCCACCACCGGCTGGGGCTTTACCAGTAGCGGGCCCAATAAGCACGTTTTTTGGACACGCGTTTAATGGGCACGGGCATCCGCGATATTCTGTAAAAATTGTTCAAACATCAAGCATCTGGCACAAGTTCGTTACTAAGTACAAGTAACTCATCTTTGAGACTTTCGTTAAGGCAAAAAATAGGATGACAGTTACGAAGTGCATTCTTTTTGATGAGAGATTTATCATCTTGTATTTTCTGCGAGATCGGTTTAAAATTCAAAAACTGCGCATTAGTTTTAGAAGTACACCAATCCTTGAGGTTTCTGTTACTCACCTACATATGGTATCCTTTGAGGTGAATGTTGGTAACATGGTGGAGTACCATAATACTGTGGTGGTGGGTATGGTTCGCCTCCAACACCAACCATCTGAAACAAGCGAGTAAACAAGTTTTGAAAAGATATTAATAATTGAGTCACTTTACCCAGTCGTGTATAGACTTAATACCCAAACTTTTCAAACAAAAATTCCAATATTTGTAAAAATTCTTCTGTGTACCTGTGCATCTGGTTGTGGTGGTGGCATGTGGTAAGACCCCGGTGGCCGGTAGTAGCGGCCGTAACAGAGTTCCGGGTAATACGGCGGTCCATATTGTTGAAGGACCTGAAAAACCAAAGAGAAAAATGGTTAAATCTTCGTCATTAGTTTTTAAGACTGACTAGTCTGTCTAAGTTCGCTGAAGACGCTTAAACGCAACAGGTGATACCAAAAGAAAGAAAATATTTTACAAATAAAATAAAGATAAATTGACCAAAGTAATTGATGGACGAAAAATAGCAAAAAGCTAATATTAGTAATTTTATAAGTTTAGAGTAGTTTTAAGAAGTATGGAAAGTAAGACACGCAGCGGCCGCAAATAAATTGGGTTATACCAATAAGAATTTGGGGATGTGGAAAAAAACATTTTACGTATTTTGGTTTTCGGCGGTAACTAGGAAGCTACGTACCACCACATCTACCGAAAGCAACAAGAAGAGCTATATAAGAGCGTATGATAGCTACTTAGAAACTACATAATTAGCTGCTTACATAATTCTTCCTAAATTTCCTTTAAGTCACCTTTTGTAAGTAATAGTCTCAATACTGTTGATAAAATGTACTGTGGCGAAAAATAAACATTTTTTAATTCTTTATTTAATTCATAAAATTTTACGGAGTTTCGACAATAGGGAATATGCATGTAATTTAAATATGGTTCGAATATTTTTTTTCTGAATCTTTAATGGCAGAAAATATGAACTAAATCATTATTTAAACTTTTTAATAGCTTCATAATTATTTAAATTAAAAATAAAAGTGTGAATTAAGCGCGGGAAATTCAAATTTGTGAAACGCATCACCATTGGTTATAACGAAACTTGACGTCAAATACTACGACAACAACTCAATGCCTACAAAACATACATTGTGTAAGTATGACATTAAGTATTGGAATGGACTTTTTATTGGAAAACATAATTATTGCCGTGTGTGTTGTGAACTAATTTAATGTTCAAGTCTAATTTTAGCTTCATAGTGAGGTTATAAAACATTTAAGAAAAATTACTAAAAGTGGTTTTGTAAAAGCACAATACTCAATACACAATATATTTATTGCATTCCACAATGTGAACTTAGGTGGTAGGTACATAAGGATATAATAATAATATGCATCATTGTGGGCCCTGTCGGGCATAACAATATAAAAATTAGGAGAATTACGAGGAGGGCTATTATAAATATTTTAAATTTTTATATTAATCTCTACTACTCTTTTGTTTAGTGTAGGTAGGCTGAGGTAGGCTTATAAATACTTGTATACATATAATTTTTACTACTCATGTGTTGAACTTATACATTGATATTTGTTTAAATTATTATATTATTATTATTGGTAAGTATTATACAATATTTTTGCTTTTCTTTTTGGTACTATTGTTTATTTATTAAATTTATCGTTTAAATATTCGTTTATATTATAATAACATTTACGGATTAGAAATTGTTTTAATTTATTTATAAATATATTATATTTTTGAACATTTTTAATTTCGTCTGGTAATTTATTATATATTTTAATTGACATTACTAAAGTGCTTGTGGAGTGTATTTTCAGCTTAGAACCTGGTATGTTTAGTCTGATAATGTTTATTGCATTCGGGTACAAGCAATACCGGTAATCTGCTATTTGAGCTTTTTTCATGGTGAATAGTAATGGGATCATAGTAAATGACGTAATCGAACTGGCGCGCGAAAATGGCAGCGTTCAAACAGCTCAAATTTATTCTGTATTTTATATATTTTTTTAAGCTTCATAACAGCAATTTTTAAATATGTTTATATTTTTTTACTATGTTAAAACGTTGTAAACAGTGAATTAAAAATATAAAAAAATACATGCATTTACCCTACTCTGCTTTTTGTTCAACCCTAAGTCGAGCACACACGGTCACACACCAAGATAGATTACGGCCGATTGCTGTGTTACTAAACCATTACACAAAGCCGCCTGGGTTAAAGGCTCGACAATCGACATTATTATGTCAAGGACTGAATTATATGCGGATTGAGTCTCGTCGGAGGATTCATAGTGTGCTTCCGATGTAACATAACATGGTCAGCATATAACGAAGGTGCAGCAGGCCAATATGGTATATTCGTTAGCACTTCGCACTTCATAGTCATTAACACTGGGCAAGTGTTCAACGATTAACTATCAAACAGCTAGTTTCGTATTAGCTATCATCAATCTATAATCAGGACGACGTCATCCACACTCTCAGAGATGTGACGACTGACGAAGCTCGTACCCCGTCTGATATTCACCGTATCTTGAAGTTCACTTAAAGTGCAATACCATTTTTTTTTTTAATTTTCAGTTGTCAGCAAAGTTTGGTGTGCAACTAGACGCCAGGTATTTTTTTTATTATTTACTGGCAATGTAAAGATTGCCAATAGCTCTGCAGGTATAAGTTAGAGCTCATACGCACTATGCGGCTACCCGCATGCGGGCAGCCGGACGTCTGGCCGCAAGCACAACTATGTACGTAATATTCATTTCTATGCGCACTGCGATGCGGCTACTCGCAGACCGCTCCAGCAACCCCGACGGTTGCTATACGTTGCTATATCACGGGCAGCCGCATACGCAACCGTAACATGCGGGTAGCCGCATAGTGCGTATACAGCTTTAGTGTTGCGGACATGGATAGATTTGTGATAGACGTGGATACACAGCCACTATGCTACCTCTTTGAATTCACCTCTTTGAATTCATCGTTCTAGGATTTCTAGGAAAAGTCAGTTTCCTTACTATGGTTTTCTTCCGCGTTTGAAGATCAGTTGTTGTTGTATAAATTGCACATAGGTAGTGCATGCCTCGCTGGATCTAACTCAACCAGACCAACACGCGTATGACAGTAATGTTACAACTTTATTAGCCTTGGTGACCAGTTCTGAGGTGTATGATATTATGATGGTTATAGAGGCTTGTTGGTGCTTACCGGCGGATGCGGCGCATGGTAGTGTGGGTGATACCTGGCGAGCGCGCGCTCTGCGTCTCCGCTCGTCTCTTTGATCAGCGGTCCTGCCGGCTGATAATATCCTGTAACAACAAGAAAGACATGGTTAATATATTGCTGTATGTGTGTTGCTAAATTAAATGTGTGAAGTAGGTATCTATGGTCGAAGAGAGAAACAGCCCAAGTAGCTGACTGCCTGCGTGAGCAACCAGAGGTCGGCCAGCTTTTAAGATGGAAGAGCCAAATGATGCAATTCACATTTTATTACTTATATTATTTTGTTCGGTTGTCCAAATTTTATATTTCATTTAAAATAGACGACCACGGGCAACTAAACCGAAATCATATTTATTCACGAAACAACGTGGTGGAGGCCTAGCGGGTGAGATGTGAGTGTAAGTGGTTGAGATATAGACATGGCATGAACTCACTCACGGATCAATTGCCCGATTTTACAAATAAAATAAAAATAGATATCCTAATATAACCCCAACTTGCCAACCCCTGCCATAAGCTGATGATAGAAACAGGAGTATAAATGCGATAGACGATGCAGCATGCGTAGCATGAACACATTGAACACCGAAGAAACGGTCTTTGTCTACAGACGAATCGGCAAAGTGACAGATTATATAGACAGGAACCTCAATCTGTCAAATTTCTTTCAATAAACCTGCCTGCGTAGCATGAACACTTAATTTCTTTTCTTCCGAGACACGACAAAGACCGTTTCTTCGGTGATCATGCTACGCGTGCAGAAGTGCACTGAAAAGGATTACAAATCCTGAGCGTGTCAAACGGAGCAGATAAACTTTTACGTGAACCTGCGGGCAGCAGCCAGATACAGTAACGAGCTTTCGATGAAATGTGTAGTCTACGAAAATCTTCGTTCTACGTAACTATTGGCGAAAATTTAAGCGAGATAAGTAAGTTACCGTTCAAACGAAGCATCAGTGGATGATGTGTGAGCTAAATAAATGGTTTTCGGTCTAACGTCCTTCCGTTGGCTCAGTGCTACGCGCGCTGGGTCGCCAAAGTATTAGATTGCTTTTAGTGGAAGTTGGTTCCGTAATCAATTGATAAATTACGGTTTGAATTCATTTATTTCCAAAGATTACAAATCACTATTACATACCTAGTTTCACTTCACAGAGTTTTATTTAATTTTTATTTTATTATCCGTTATTTTTTTTATTTATTCAAACTTATCTATATTATACTATAAAGTTCTAGGCCCCTTATTACATAACACTTACATAACTGGCAAAATGTGGGAGAGGTATACCACAGGTATCTCTCCCAACCCTTCGGGGAATAAAGACCCGGTGTTATGTAGGTATCATAGATCTTGATCTTCTTGAGTCTCTTGAGTTTTATTTCATTTAAACATAAATTAAAAATGTATTTAATTAATAAAGCCTACTATTCAATTAATGATTATTTAAATGATACATGTAATTAATTAATGAATTTATAATGTTATGTATAGGTATGTATTGAGAATTGAGTATGTAAAATGACAATTGTTTATTATTATTGACATCCCATTTTCTCGTGTTTTGTTCTAAATTTTTATTTATTATTTTTATTGATGTATGATCCAATTTGCACACCTGTTACGGTAGGATATGGTTTAAAGGACTATTATTTGTATTTCGTCCATTTGTGTACCCATATTTCATGCAATAAATGATTTGATTTGATTTGATTTTTCTATTGTATCTACCTATCTACTAATGAATGTTTATTTGAAATTGTAATAAACAAAGTAAATACTTGAAACAGTTTTATATTATCACGGCCTCATATCGTACATCTGTCGGATGTGGTCAGCGCAAACGCGACGTGTTAACTTCTAACGTCCCGCGCACACCATCCGACGGTACGACTTCACACCGCATTCGTAGATAGTGTGCGTGTGCGCCACCACTTCCGATTACGCAAATGAGTAATTTTAGCTTTAAAATTACTGTTTTATGAGGTTGTGAGTTAACTTTTATTTTATTTCAATTTGTTGGATGACGTGCGGCTTTTTTTCGAAGTAGGTAGGTACTTAGGTAAAAGCTTTTATAAATATTTGGGTTGGGAACTTGAAAATGAAGATTGACTTTGTGAAAATATAAAGCCTGTAAATTATGAAACGATTACTAAATTCATAAAATTATTTAATGCGATGCTAAAAATCTATGTAAATTTATTGCACAAAAATTACAGAAGAAACGTCAACTAAAATATCACATCAGTCAACTTCCACTGTCGACATAGTTCCGGTGAATTCCGCGCGGCGCTAGTGTGCACTCGTACCGTTATTGCGAACTTCGTGGTCGGCTGATACGAGGGCGGGGAGGCGGCCCTAACTTGGAGTACGCCACTCCAAACGTACCGCCTCTCGAACTGTAGCGGCCAAGCACGATATTTTTAGGGTTCTGTACCCAAATAAAAAAAACGTAATTCTATAATCTTGTCATGTACCGTTTGTTTCACTGCCATTTTACTCTGAAACTATTGGTCCTACCTACTACACATATTAATTAAATTTGGAGACAAAGTTTTATTCTTTGAACTGCAAAAAAAAGGTGCAATAAAATAACGAATTAAACATTAATTTCACCGATACTACGTTTATTAAAATAAATAGATACAAAACAACTAAAAACTAACTCTAAAATATGGCGTTTAAATAGAAAAAAATAATTTGAATATCCTAATAATTATGTATATTTTCACCGAGGGGTAAAAAAATATGTTCCGGACTACAATATTATAAGCGAGTGGAGCTTTTTTAAATCTCATTATTTAAAACAGGTACCTATTTGTGGAGTTTCTAACTTCACTAAGTATTTAAATCGAACTTGGGTTTGGTATCAACATATTTTTTAAAATATGGAATAGGTATTAAGGATAGTAACCTACTTATTACGGTTACAAACGTACAGATAAATGAAATACAAACTTATATTAAATTTATGCACTGTAAAATCTTATGGATGCGTCAGAACTCAAAAATCATCTGACCTACGGAATCCTTTTCTCAACAATATTTTTAGTCTGACACGTAATTGGCCTGTTTTTTTTACGTAAGTATCGGCTATACAATATCATTGTTTGTACAGGGATCTTGTGTGATAAGAAGTGGGCCATGATCTACCACACGGGCCCAGAAGGTTCTAGAACATGCCAGTTTCTTCAAGATGTTTTCCGGCACCGTTTTGAGAACAGTTGCGTACGCCCGATGCGTATACTTACAACTCGTAAGTCGCGGTGAAATTTATTAAATTAAATGGAATTTGGAATTTGTCTGCTTCGTTGGTGTAGTGGTCGCTAGCGCTACTGTCCCTGGTTCAATCCCTGGGTCGAGCAAAGTATTATTGAGATTTTCCATCTGGAATTTCTTTGTAGCAGCCCGGAGTCTGGATTTGTGCCCGGTTGATGGCAACAGGCTCGCCCCCTATTACTTGAGACTTAAACATAACAGACGAAATGTGGGTGTACTACCAGGTACGCCTCTGCTCAGCCCTTCGGAGATAACAGGTGTGCGGAGATAACCGCCTGCATCACAGTGTTTATAACATAACTCGTCCGAAACAGCTTGACCGTTTTTTGTGAAGTAGGTATTGTGTGTTTATTCAGTAAGTCTGAGAATAGGATGTAAACTAAAAAATTGATCCTAAGACGGCACGAAGTTTGCCGGGACATCTAGTCTAAAGAATAAATATAGTGGTTTAAAATATTGTCCATACAAAAGCTGCCAATCCGCCATTTTCATTTCTTTGATAAAACTTATACCTATGATGTTTGAAAACTCGGCCCTTAGTTTACAATCATTGGAGAAACTTTGCTGTACCTACAACAAACGATAAATCACACTGATTGATACAATTCAATAAAGTTTTCCTGCCTACGTGATGAGCTTCGTAACTGACGTAAAGGTATGTTCATAAAAAAAATCTTACAATATCGTAAAACAACGTTGGAGTGTTCATTAATTCATTCAGATCACAATCACAACAGTAATAATGGCGATAAAAACAAACGTGTGATATTAAAGAAAGAGACGGCCCTAAGTATGCTGGAAATAATGTGGCAGATAAGGACAGAGATATCAAAGTCGTGGCAGTGGCAGGTGCGTTCAAAGGAATAAAACCAGACAGAAAAATGCGAATAAGTGAACATACTTTAGCTTAATTCTGTAAGACATGTACCGGCTGATCTAGAATCGCAATAGGATCATTGAAAGCGCTTTTACTGTTTTATCTACATAAATAAAAGCGTATACATTTTTGTTTGTAAGTACTTGTCTAAATTAACAATGTCGTTATCCTTTCTTATATAATATATCCTACAAATATCCTACTAATCCTACTATCCTACTAACATTATAAATGTGAATGATTGTTTGGATACTTATGTGTTACTCTTCCACGCCAAAACTACTGAATGAATTTTAGTGAAAATTTACAATAATAAAGCTTTCACAGCGGAATAGTTAATAAAGATTTAATGTTAATTGTCCCAAAATATGAGTAGGTATAGGTAATTGTCAAATAAGTTGGAAAAAAGTCTACCATCTGCAAGCTAATTCTGGCGTGCTAATCGTGCGCAGTCGAACTCGCGGGCACCAGCTAGTGTCTAATAAATTCAAGTGTATTGAAGTTAATTTGATAAAAGTTTACGCACACTGCACACAATATTAAACAAACAATGCTCATAAAATCTTTACAAAATTGAAACACATGTTTCCAATAAATTTCTCCATAAACAATAAATAGAGCTATATCACCATTTTTGTCGTCGGCTTGCGTTTATAAATTAATTAAACACACATCGACTCCCATTACAGTCCATAGACTAAGAGGGCATATAAAATTTATCCGTACCATTGTAAGCCCTAGTCTCTTTGGTAAAAAGGAAAAAAAAAACAATTTACGTTGCAAAACGGGGCCTAAAAGAAGCGGGAGGTTTGCCTTGAGCCGGTATGAGGGCAGCTGCAATTCTATAAGGGGCACTATTTCTGAAACAACTTTTTGTACTTATTTTATTTATCTACCGGTTTCATATTCATTGTGATGTTACAAGAGTCAGTAGTGCGCGCGAAATCTTGTGACACTGATGATTTTAAAATAGGAATATACTAAAAGAAATTCAAGCTAGGAGCTTGAATTTCTTTTAGTACCTATGTTGCATTGTCTTTGGTTAGTATTTGAGATCGTAATTCAATAAATATATATTATGTATTTACTAAGATTTGTGTATGAGCTATACAATATATTCAATGTGGCAGTTTACAATCGTGATTTTTAATTAGGTAAGTACGATCTGATGAATTTGACCTTAGACAAAAATCTACATTTTACTACATAAGTACATAGTTACATAGTACGGCTCTTTTGCAAGTTTATAATGTATTTATTTATTTAAATATATATGCACAACAATACAGATAACGTGAAATGAAGAAAAAGTTTGTCTTTTGTAGGTAGGTATTTAAAGAATTGAAAATTTTAACTATAGGTACACTTATTACATTATCTAGCTCTATATCAATCACTTCATGCTACGGAAACCAATCAAACAGCCTATAAAAAAAAGGCACACATCCGCAAATCACATTTAATAAGCCGCTTAATCGTTTAACAAACACCGCTTGGACCGGTACCGGCTAACCGTTCAATTAGCGACAGAGAGGCCAATTAGGCCCGCCGCACACAGCACCACAAAAAGCGGCGGGCGACGGCCGCCAGACACTTGCAAGCGATTAGCAACCTAGTACCTACAGCTAGTACGTATTACGACAGACGATGTTGCTGCAATAAGAAAAGTGAATATACAATTAACGTTTCTATAAAAGGAGATTGGTGAAAAAGGGGAAAATTGAACAGAAAGAAAATTGTAAACAATAAACAACATTTTCTAATTTCGGTGTCGTTGTTCGGACACAAAACGTTCGCTAAAATTAAAACGGTAAAAAGAGTTCTTTTTTTTGCACAACTTCATCAACAGGTTTCTTATATAAACGTAGTATGTATTGTTGTTTTCAGCCCCTTGTAGCTATTTATAAAATGTTTCCGAAGTTGGAGAAGTCAGTTAAAATCTAAACTTTACCGACTCCCGGTGTTTGTTTGCAAAATTCTGGCATCGAATGTACAACACTATTTTAAAGTCTCCATTTAACCTCTAGCGAATTCTATCATTAATATTTAACTAATCAATCTTAGCTTTGCTTAGAGTTGGAGGATCTTTTAATATGTTTTATACACAATATTATATTGTACACTTGGTTTTAAAATAGCTTTGTACAGTCATGGCTTGATTGGTAGGTTTATTTGTGGAGTGTTGTAACGATGTTGTAAAACAAAGTTAGAAATTTATTATAGACACAGTGTATTTACTCTTCATTTTCCTTGCTAAAACTGGTTTATATATAGAAAATCTAAAGCCCAATAAGGAGTTATATTGAGTATAGGTTTGCATATAAAATGTAGAACCTTTTTTCGCTTGTCGTGCGCATTTAATATGACCACACACTCTTGTGTGAAAAGTCTGTGGTCATCTTGAACGTTACGTATCTACACAATACCTATTTGGAAGTGTCTCTTGCGTCATACTCTCAATATAACCATAAGGACAACGGCTATAACTGCATGAACACCGCTCTGTCCCTCAACTTCATCAGTTGCCAAAGTTTATTCGAGCTTGTAAACGCAGTCATTGCGCGATGAAATGATCACATTAATTTAATATAGCCCTAGGTCATTTAGACAGGGGCTTAACAGGAGGCGATTGGCACAGGCGTTTCCCTCTGCCTAAATTATATAGTCGAGTTGACAATTCGCTCAGTATGAAACTGGGTTCGATTGATAGCTTAGTTTTGTAGTGTCTATGGTAGTGTCACTTAGTAGTCGAGATGTAATCGATGTATTTTGAAAGACAAAGCGTATCTAAAACTGTACTTATAAGTTTTCAGCCAAATAAGTTGGAGATATTTCAAGCTCACGTGGCACTTAAGGAGCTGGTTTTAGCTTCTTATACAAGCCGAGAAGTCTAGTTTGACCAATTGATACAGGAGTGCTGGTATAGAAGATACGCAGCTAGGACCTAGTTTTTGTTTATTTGAATTGGTAACTTCCCTGATGTTCCTTAAGTTGTTGCCTTATTTCTTACTTTTCTGTTTGCTATACCTACAAAGATTTAGCGCTAGTATCTATCTATATCACTGATCAAAGATCTACCAACTGACACACGCAAAACCATTGCCTAGTTTAAATCTAATCTTCTAATTATGTTCTTTGTTATTAACAATTTAGTCGAAATGTCCTAAGATATTTAATATTCTTACCTAACAACAGTTAGGGTTTCTTGTTTACTCATAAGTTTCAACATTAATCTCTGTTATCGGAGATATTGGGCACCAGAAAATTATTTCTGGATGAAAATAATATCAGACAGATTCCCCGCATCGTAAATAAAGTCTTCCAAACCCCTGATTCGAACTTTCAGATCGATTAATAAGCCAGACGTACGATGTTATCTACGAGCGATTGAATGAACAAGATTAACCGAACGAACGGTAGCGGTATGATCTCGTACTCGTAACCGGCGTTTTAGAAAATGATCCCAACTCAGCTCGGGATGGAATAGAGGCATAATTTTTGAAACGCGAATTTGTAACGGTCGCCTAGCGTAATGTAATGTGCGGACCACCGAGGTTGATGGATGATGCCACCGTGGCAAAACCCGCAAATGCTACGATCTATTGTATAATTGACGGTTGCGTGGAACGTACACTTTAAATAAACGTAATACACGCGCATTATTATGCAATTTGTATTTAAGATGCAATGACTAGTCTTGTTGCTCTTTGTAGATACGCTTGAAACTTTTTGAGATGTTGCGTGGGTTTCATCATCTAAGAATGTTAATCTTAATACTTACTTATTTGTTTTTTAACTTAACAAGTTTTCAATTCATGAGTTTTATAGATATTATTTTACTTGTTTTCTTGTTACTAGGAATATAAACATAGAAATATAACTCGTAGCGGTTGTACCTACTCGTAAAAGGTTTCAAAAGGAAACTATCGTTCGAAATAGCTTTGCGTGCCTAACCGGACACATTCCTATATAATAAACTTAAAATAAATAATAGCACTCTGGATGACCGTAACTTCTCTCAAATCGATCGATATCAATAAAATTTTAAACTGGCCCACAGAAAATACCGAGCGCTATTCGAATTTTGAATTGGTCATTCGATATGATTTGAATTTAGAACCGTGCCGCCGAGTTTATTCACACTAGTCAGATCGACCGTGAAATGAAAACAATCTAGGTATCGCCAACGTTTCGTTCCGGTGCAGTAGATGTATTATGTAAAAAAAAACTCCAGTTCTGTAAATGGCGGGTAAATCCAGTTGTTTTCGCATTTAAATTATTTATGACCTTTGCAAGCGACCTATGCTATAAGCGATATATAGGTAGGTATGTGCTTTGCCAATTTAAGCGCCAAAATCAGTAAGTACCAGAGAAAATTGAATTAAACACAATTTAAGCGTCTTAATTGGTGGTTTATTTACCATTTTGATACACAGAACAGAGCTAAATATTTCAATTAAGGATTTCGGATAATTGCTGCGGGCGTTAGATAGAAGTTTCGGTTGACGGCCCGTGGGAATAACGTTGCTATAGAGCGAGGGCAGTCGTTAGAAAAAACCAATTACCTCGTACAAGAGTCAACATAACGTCATCGAGTGATTGCCCCTCACTAGGAATCAATCTTGTAAACAATTAGTGAAACCAGTTAGGAAAAGTATCAATGAATGTTATTTATCGCACGAGTTTGGACGACTGTCAAAGCTATTCGTGAAATCGTGATATAGTAGGTAACTAGTGTTGTAAAATATTTGAATACGAAATGTTCTGGCCGGCCTTCTTAAAAATCGACTAAGTAGTCTGTCGGGTTTTAATAGTTTTACTTTGCTGAAAGTTTTTACGGGAGCAAAAGTTTTCGTGGCAAAAGAGGAAACATTTATTTTATTTTCCTATTTATTGGTTTATAGACCTGACAGTGAATAATTATGCTTACCTACTTAAATATTAATTATGCATATTAAGTAATGAAGTGTGTGTCATGAATTAAGTCGAAGGTTAAAAGACAATTAAGGGACCTACTTACTAAGGAAAAAAACCGGAGTTGTCATTTATTTTACACTAGCAGACGTCACGCGGTTTCACCCGCGTAGTTCCCGTTCCCGTGGGAATACAGGGATAAAAAGTAGCCTATGTCACCCGGGTATAGTGGAGCTTCCCAACGGTGCAAGAATTTTTGAAATCTGTCCAGTATTTTCGGAGCCTATTCAATGCAAATAAACAAACAATCAAACATTTCCTGTTTATAATATTAGTCTACGAGTTCTCGGTAGATTGAAGTATAAATCTTTCTACTGCTCTATTATTATTTTGATAGGTATACATTAGTAATTTAGAAAGTGTGAGAAAATTATTTAAATGATTTACGAAACACAGAAAACACACCAACTCTAATAATAAGGCACGTTATAGGTACTGTGCTCTTCTTCCTATCTTATCGAACTGACTCAGTAAGTGTTGGTCCGTCATCAAAATCTGTCTCAATCAAAAATATTGTAAGTACCCAATAGTACCTAATACTCGATACAATCGCGGTTATTTCAATGGGATTTCAGTTGGTTGGGGTCAAGCCGCAATGTGAACGACCGCAGCCAATTGTGTGGCAATCGTATAATGATTCAGAATAATGAATACTTAGTGAAAAACACCCATTACAATAACAATGTTTCCAGTTCATGTTTGTTATTAATCCACTTTTTGTCTACGACTGAAGTTTTAAAAACGCTATATTTTATCTAAATTATTTAGGCACCTACGTAAGTATTACACGTCCGACTAATTTATTCATCATAAATAACACACATACCTAGTAGTAGACTCGTAGACAGACAAATAAAATAATTCTGTACCAACATAACATATTTTTCGCGCTAAATTTTTTCGCGGCGATTTTTTCATTTTACGACGTGACAATTAGGATTTTCTCACATCCGGCTCGCTAACAAGAGCGTGTTGTTTGCTAAGTTCCAATTGAATAATCTTCTCTTGTCACAAGACGAAAATTGAATGTCTATTTATAGAATAAAGCGCATATTTATAATGGAGTTCATTGTAAAAAGTTACACGGTTGACGCACGAGTGTGTATCCAAACGTGGAATAGCAAAAAGTGTGGTAGGTACGCGGATTCGCGAGGTCAGCGCCCTCAGATTGGTTAGACACGACTACACGCTGCGTTGTTTTTTTTTATCGCGATTTTTTGTCGGACTCGCGTGCGTTACCCTCACATCGCTGTTTGTAATAGGTCTTGCCTGTACTTTCCTATTGAAGAGTCGCACGTCTCTAATATTGTAGATATATTAAATAAGCTTCGTAGGCAAAACTATTAATACTTTAGTTGAGTCTCGGCCAGATTATTAGACGAGTGTCGGAGCGCCTCGATGGGAAAAAACGACGACGTTTGGATAAACGAGTAATTTTTATAGTGTTTATTGGCTTATTCCTTCCTTCCAGTGAAATTTGTAGCTACGTGCAGTTTAGTGCACTTCTATAATATCGGATAATATTATGAGTAATTATTTTAATGTTTCTAGGTAGTAATAATCACAGGAAATGCTAAGTAAAAAAAGTAATAAAAAAACTATCGACTAGGTACTACTTTCTTTTGGTGTATCTTAGGATTCTTTCCCATATTAAAAGTTGTTCGTTATGAGAGTGCCTACATAGGTACAACCCCTTTTCGGGTTTTGTATAATATCAGGTACCTATCTACTGAAAATCATGTAGTATGATGGTGTTTTAAACCACTTAAAACCAGTAAAGGCATTTACTGGTTGAGGAGAGGAAGAACCTAGCGGAGGAAGGGCGGGCTTTTTGTGGGACTGGCTTACGTACTTACTTAACTTTGACGTTTAAAAAGTGATAATCCTCAACCCAATTCGAATTAATGACTTTTGGTTTTAATTTACTCACGACGTTTTTTAACGCGCTGAAGCCACTTGCACGACTACTTTATAGACGTCACTTACGACAGAGCGACCAACTGACCATCTAGTATTTCTATCAACGTGTGTTGTTTGGGTTATAAACACTAACATGTATAAAAAACAATTGAGAATTCAGACAGGCAAGTATAGAGTACCTAAATCGTTAACTACATGTATTCTACACGCGTGCCCATAGGTACCAAATCTAGTGTCATCAAATCGACACTGCAGTAAAAACATTTCCGACGATCGCGTTTCGCAGAAAACGTCAATAAACGTCGTTCGGCGAAGCGAAACGTTCAGTATCCTGGTGTACACCATGCCTATTTCGATTAGCTTTGTAGTTCGTAGTGTCTTGTACACTATAGCCGACAGAGGCGGCATTAACTTGGACACTTCGCTGACTTCATTGCGGGCGGTACGGGCGGCGGCGGGCGAAGTGTTAATTTGCATTTATCACTTCAAGATACACTACCGTGCTGTGTTGGATAAAAAAATCCGTAGAGTTTATTTATTTGATTAGGGAACATTTTGTTCGATTCCTATTGCATTTCGTTTGTCATGATTACATTGTTGCATTTGAAAAATAGATGTGTATAATAATAGTGCTACCACTGCTACCTTTGTTATTAATTAATAAATTCGTATGACCCTATACGTCACTTAGTAAAACTTACCTTTAATTAAAAGTTTTATGATCAGTCATTTAACTTGACACAGAACACACACAACTGATGCATTTCAGCACCTACAACTGACGCATTTCAGTACCCACAACTTTTATGAGACCATAAAATCATTCATTCCAAACAAAAGCAAATTCAATCGAAAAGCAATTTACTAAAAAATACACCAATAGTGTTGTAACAATGTCACTAAAACGTTTATTTATTCAGAAAGGTACCGAATGTACAAATATAAGAGGCGCGCATCGTAAAGCGTAGTGTACATAAATAAAACAAATTGTATACGCTGTGCTCACCCCTGCGACCTTGAACGGGTAGGGTTGCCCCCCTCCGATGCACGAACCGATTCATCGAGTGGTTATTATCGTGCAGTAAACACTATACATAGTTAATGGTTTTATATCTGTAGCCACCTACATCACTATCAACCGCTTTGTTGCCTTTTGTGACGAACAAAAAGACTTGTATCTAAAATAACCGACACCAGACTGATGTAGGCATGTGAAGGTTTTAAGAATGGATATTATAATATAATACACAAATTATCAAAGATAAAAAAGTAAATGTGAGATTACATTTATGACATTCTAATGATAAGATAATTATCTTTTGAAGATATTAGGTTGACGACGAATAAATCTAAGTTTCATTATCTGTTGTAAGGATTATAGCGGATTAAAAGCAAAAGCCTTGAATGGAGCAGATGGTGCTATTTTCGGATAGGTAAACATAGTAATTCTATTTCCAAACGATGTAAAAGGAAGATAGTTCCGAACAATGTTAGTTAGACACTAAAAGCCAGCGTAATGTTTAATCAATAACAGTATCTGGATCCAATCAGACAATTAGCAAGGAATGACGAGTACGATCATGGAACGCTTTTATCGACGACGACGCGCGACGTGGGTAGAACGGAACGGCGACATCGACAGTGACATAATTACAGCTAAGTAACGTTTGACATCTGCACTGAACCGCCTATCTCCAGTCATCCATTTAGTTTTGACAGAAATTAACGTCCGTTTGAAATATTGTCGTAAAAAACCCTCAATGGCACTTATGGGGTTTTCAGTTTTCACATTATGATCAGGGAAGCGATTAATGTTTCACACACCATAAAATGTGACACGTATTTTATTGTTCATAGATACGATTCAAACGTGCATTGAACGTATTTCATTGAAAATGAACGTTTCACACCAACAAGTGGTTTCTCATGGGAATTTAGTTTTGGTACAGTGAACCAAAACAAAACTATGATTTTAACGAAAAAATTCTTCGTAATATTGAATTTCAAATAGAGCCAATTCGACATTCAGTGAAGTTAAAATATCATTCGAAATCCAATATTCATGGCTCATATAATAAGTTAGATAAAGCGAAAATGTTTCAACGACAAAGACTGAACAAAGAAAGGACTAGACCGTCTGAGTATAACATTACCATAAATAAAATCTAGAATAAATCGTGTCGTCTACGCCCTGTTCTAAATATAATAGCCTAAAAAGGGAAGTGTGTCGATGTCCTGAATGTAACTGGGTAGTGTAAGCACAGTATTGACAATGGGCTTGTCAACAGCGGGCAGCCGGCTAGTCGCGTCTGTGCGCAAAATGAGCACCCTGGGGCGCCGGCGACCCGCTCTATATCCCATGCTTAGGGTCATCAGGATGATGTCTACGAACAGTTTGAACACGTTGACGTGACGGATTATGTGATAGATTTGTATTGGGAATTAAGTAAGTACATTTTATAGAGCAAAATAGGGATATGTTATAGAAATGGTAGAATATGGCAGTCAGATGCCTGCCTGTCTGACTGCAAAAATCTCATTTGAAAACAAATAAACCTACACGAAAGATGTGAAGTGGTTTGAAGGATACACTTACTTGATGGATGAAACAAAACATTTTTTAATGTTGTTAAAACTATCAATAAAGTATAAAAACGGAGAGAACTTAAATATTGTTCATTAAATAACCGCAACCAAAGTGTAAGTTTACTAAAAGAATACACAATTTATACCTAACGATGTAATAAAGAAACTAAAACTGCTATTTCATTGTGGTTTCAATAAACATTTTCCTGTTCATATCGATACCGTTTACACTAAAACTATTTGCTGTTTAGAGACTTTGATACGGTTTATAAGCAGTATCGGGCGAATTTGCCGAATGGATATTTTCGGATATTTAACGAACGTTCACCTCGTCGTTCTAAAAACTAGGACGTTGTCCGTCGATGGAACGGATGGCAACCCTAATTGCGACCAGACATTTGAGTGATCAGAGCGAAAGAGGCCGCCTGTAGTCTGTACACATTGAGAACGATACCTACTGCCTTAACAGACAATCTGAACAACATCACACGATTTTTGTGGGCTAACGTTTGGATTACCTATTCCTCCATTTAGAGATGCCGATTCTCATAAGCTAGGCCCTCGGCGCTTTACGAACGCGGCTGCATGGTGGCGCTGTTGTTACATCTTCGGTTGACTGCATTAGAGCGTGCGTTTTAAATCTCTTCAAGACATATCATTGATTCCGAAAAAGAGCATTCATAGAGCTTTTCATATCTTTTGTTGTCTTCTGGATGATTGATGTTTTTTTTAAAGTACCTAACTTTGTTCTTGGCTGTAGTATGGTAAAAGCACATTTTATAAGTCGCATATAATAGAGTGCGAACTTTTTGCTATGAACCGGACATAAATGCAGGCTCCAGGCTGCTACTGGAAAATTCCTAATGGGAAAACCCAACTGTAGTGCCTGCGACCATTATATCTATGAAACAGTCAACATATTATAAATAGAGTGTATACAATTCTATTGTATTACTAACTACCTACTACTAAACCTCAATGTATTTATTCAAAAAGTTGGTAATGATCAAAACATCTGCTTAAGCACCCAACCGCACTGACTTCATTGCGCTACGCGAGCGCTTTTTTAACGCCCCGTGCAAAACCAGTATTGAACTTCAAATTTTGCATTTTTTCAACACCGCCAAGCGCTGAAAATCTGAACATGCGCGATGAAAAAGTGCTTCCGTTTGAACATATGTATCGCTTTCCATTTATATTCCATTCTAAACGTCAAAGGTGATATTTAAACGCCGTGTTTGAAAAGCGCCCGAACGTAGACAGGCTTGAAGTTATGTTATTATAAGCGCCTTCCGTATCAAAAGGATTCATTGCGTTCGCTACGCTTTTTGTGGCACATGAAAAATTTCGCACGCCAATAAAAAAGTGTACTTAATTGTATGTTTACAGTGAACGAGGTTATAATATAAATATGCCTTTCATCCTAAATTACTACACTTTTAATATATAGCGCGATATAAATCAAGTGTTCAATTAGCATGTTGGCTTTGTGTTGTATGAAACATAAAATTGGTCGTTTCAAGGCCAATGGGTATTATGTACACTTGAGTAAACACTGTCTGCCGGAATCTTAATGAATACTTGAATACTAAATTATTACGTTCTACGATCACGTGCTAAATAGGTACATCGCTATTGAGTATTGACCCATCGCTATCGCTAATTGATGTGGAGCTTTAGTACAGACGTCAGCACATCAAGGTACCCCAAACTCTCACATTTTCCATATTGACATGAAAATTTATTCTATTTGTAAGAAAGTTAAAAAAAGTATTCATGAAATTTGTCAAATTTGTAGGTAGGTACTTATATAATTATGTGATGGCACATAATTAGATAAGTAGGTACCTATAGTACGTGTGTGATATTTTGCGAAATCGAATTTATTTTGCTAAAATTAAAGTATGTACGGCGCGGGTTATTACCAGTGCAGCAGTGTGCCTAGCGTGAATATTGACGTAAATGTTACGTCAATTCGAACGAATTTAAAAATTTAAAATACAATTAGCATTACAAATAAATAGCATTTAGGTCTAATGTAATGGAACAAGCACAATTTAGTAGGTATCATCATTATATTAACGCGCTAAGAAAATCTTTTTTTTAATATGGTGCGCATGTACTGGAAGATTCGGCACAGTCAAAGTATATATACAATGTACATAACATAAGAATCTGTACATAAGATGAAATGGAGAAAGCTAAAACAAACAGTTCAATTTCGACCAATGCTTATGATATTAGTCTCATTAAAATTTGTCGAAAAAGGCCGCCTTATTTATTTATTTATTTATTTAAACTTTATGCACTAGTAAAAGACACATTACAAAGGCGGACTTAATGCCTTAGGCATTTTTACCAGTCTACCTTAAGGTGATGCAGAGACAGAACATGGTAGGCGCAAGAAGATAACAAAAACTATAAAGTCAATCAACAATAATTTATAATAAATACATAAATACATACATATTATATAACATCCAAATACAAGCGATGTCAAGAGAAAAAAAAGATATATTACTGGCGATATACTAATCTGCTAACTTAAGTTCAAGATAAGTTTGCCAACTCCTTGTGAATGTGCTGACGTGCCATCACTTTAAACGTGAACAAACTGGTTGCCCTCCTGATGTTCAGAGGTAGCGCATTCCAAAGAAAAACCGCCTGGACGAAGAACCGCCGCCGCCTTATGGGCTCCTGGTAATCATAACTTTGTTTGGGTGGAAACCACTGTCGAATTGGGGACACCTGTAAAGACTGTAGGTTTATGTTTAATAAATAAATAAATAATAAATAATAAATAATATAATATAATAACCCAATACTAATACAATAAAGAGGGGGGAAGGTGTTTTTCAAAATAAGTGTTTTCAATTTCGAAACTGTTCCAATTGACGTCATGGACTTATGGTTAGGTATCGTGCAAGGAACACAAATGTTCACAAATCCACAAATCTTTCAAAATGTGTTAAAAGTTGGTCAAAAAAAAATAATAGAAACAAATTATGGACCACGTTGGGAACAGCATAGATCAAGTTGGAGAGGAGGAAGAGCACTGGTGCGAATTTTATAGAATTAAATTGGTTTCAAGTTGCTTATAATTTATCATTATAGTATTCATTTAAACTATAGTGGCATTTTTTAATCAGAGAAAGCTTAAATTTATTGATATTTGTACGTAAACGAAGCAAAATGTATGTCAGAAAGGATTGTGGCGGGTGGCGTTCCGTGGATTCTGTCAGCCACCATAGGGAAAAGGGGTGATTTTATGCATATTTCATAAGATAAAGTAAATAGCCTACATACTTAAATAGTAAAGCAACATCACACTAAAATTTTAACTTTGATTCTTTAAAACACATTTCGTACACTTAAATGTTTACTAGAAAAAATAATGGAGTTATAAAACTGCTGCCAGATATAAATGTTAGAAGGATTTTTATAAATCAGGATAAAAAACTTAAAAGTTCCTCATTTAACGATACATAATCCGTGTTAAAATATTGTCATACTTTATGAATGTTTACTCTGACTGGCGACTGATTTGCATGAACAAATCATTGACCCTGACTTCAGACAGAACACCATCGTTACGATAAAAATAAACCTCTTTGATACCCATTACAAGGAAAGGAAACTTGATTTTTATTTATCTATTAAACTATTATGGGAACGTGTTTTTATTAATTTTAGTAGGGATTATAATATCGTTCATAAATATACAATTTATGACCCCGGTAATGTTTTTTTAACATAACATTTCTTCAATTAGAACTATGTCTTAGCGAAACGTTTTAGACATGCATAAAAAATATTTACCGGTAACGCATGTCGATTAGATCGAATCTTTAAGCGGTATTTTTCAATTAAAATCAAAAGCCAGATTAAGTGTTAGCTAAATTAATAAGTAGGTACTTACATGAAAAAGTTTAGTGGCACAATAAAAATATAAAACATTACTTTAATTACCCTATAATATAAAACATAAAAAGTGAATAAAAATGTCGTAAAAATTAATTTGGTACCAACCTAATACAAACACGAATAATAACTTTATTTGGGAACCTTAAAAACATGGCGCTTATATCCTTTTGCAGCGAGTACGGCAATTAGAAACTATACAAGTCGGTAAGGAGATGAAAGATAGAAGAGTGTGTTAAGTCATTGGCACACCGTATCGTGCTGGCTAACATGTTACGTGACCCGAAATTGTTTTTAAAGTTGTCAAACTCACCGTCCCACTAACATCGTCTTCCACTTGGTAGTTCACTAAAACATTCTAGTTGTGTCGACACCTAAGTGTAAACCTAGGTTCCAAGTCAATTCCTAATTTGATTGGACGTTTTGGAGCCGTGTGAGGCACCAGTTCGATTGGTCGGAAAAAAAAGGACAAGTTTTGTATTTGTGAGCTACGCCGTAGCAGGGTCTACGAGGTTAGCAGTGATGTGCAGGGAAGGTTTTTAATGGGAGAGTATTGCTTGCGAAGTTCTTTTAATACACCCGCATTTGGCCATTTATGTTTAAGTGATAATAAAACATCAATCGGGCACGAATCCCACCTCTGAACTAATATTGATAGAAAAAGCGAATTAAGCAAAAATAAAAACTTGACACCCAGATGGAACGAAGTTCCTTTCGATTGGTTAGTGAAGGAATTGTAATAAAATTTTATTTACACGGCACGGTTTGCTCTCATAGAGAGAGAGAGACAGACAGACAGACAGACAGACAGACAAACACACGCACGCCGCACGGCTTACAACAGTTAATACTATGGCAAAAAGTGTCGTTACAATATTGGTCTTATTTTTTCCGTCTAGCCCCCTTTCGCAACGCGCGATAATGAACTTCGTTCCAAAAATTAATTCGGGTACCACTAGACTAATGAGACAGTCGAAGAGGATAGTATAGCTGAAACTCTAGTAAATGGATACTTTTTTCATTTTTAACATTAAAGATGTTGTGTAGAAATAAAATGTGTATTATTTATCTTCTTCGCACATCAATGATAACACGTAAATGTTTGGATTGTTTGTTGGTAGGGATTTAACTCAATAAATATTTAACCGATTTTAAACATTCTTTCACCATTAACCACTCGTATGCCGTAATTATAGAAACAATTAAAAAGCACGAGTTAAAAAGCTTTATAATCACCAAGTAGGTTTTATTTTCTAAACTATGAAGGGGGGTGTTAAAGTTTGAAGGAAAAAGGACGACATTGACGCGGGCGATTTGCGAGCGTAGTGCTAGTTATGTTGAAAGTATGTAATATATATACTAACAATCATAATATTTATGTAATTTCATTTTTTGTTTGTTTCAGTCCCATACTAACCCATGAAGATCTACATTGAGATCAACTTTACTGTATTAACTGCAGAAATTTTTGTCTCACTTGTTTTTTGTTTTTTTCTACGCACTGGCTGCCCAATTCATTTTAGACATTAGCAGAATAGTCAACATCGGCTTTGATTGCCATAAAATAAAGAATAGAATGGATGTTAGTATAGATATAGCCAGTTTCAGTCCGATCCTAGAAGTCAGTTAAATAAGGTCCTCACTAATCCCGGATTTTATAGAAGGAGGTTGTAAACATTTCCCGTGTTGCCTTTTCCGCGTTCGGTTGCAGAGTTCACTACGGAAAATGGGTTACTAAGGTAAGTATTCTAAGGCGACGTTTATTAGACCGAGTAAACTGTTACTACTTATTGCAAGATCCGGTAGTGAATTCTTGGGGCCTTGGCTTTAGTTTAGATTTCGTGGAAATAAGAATTTAACAGATTGTGAAGAGAAACTTTGTGTGTTAGGGTCGAAAGCATAAGAAAGATCTTTTCACTGCCAAAGGCATTAGGTAATGACATCATACAGTAAAAAAAAATTAAAAAAAAACTGTTATTTGTTAAAATTCAGTTAAATGATATCATTCAAGGCAGGCCTTGAATGATATCATTTAACTGAATTTTGGAGAATGTTACCATTCTGGCCAGTATTTCACTTGGAATCACTGTCCTGATGGCCAATTTACGTAATTAAAAAAATTAAAATCTAGTCGCAATCTCATCTCAGCTACAATATGATGTCAATTACTGTCAAAAATGTAGGAAAAAAAAACACGTTTTTTCCGGATTAAGGCTGAAATTTGAATTTAAACGTTCTTAAAAATACGGCAATTCCCCTCTGATCTCAACAGCCCAGTTACTGAATAAGACAATAACTTAGGAGAAAAAGAATGCAATACCTTATAGTTACGTAGTTATAGTTGTGTATGAACATTTTGTTCAGTTAACTACAGATTTAAAGCACATCAAAATTTTAGTCTTTAAAACGTTGTGAATCGTTTTGTTTTCCAACAAAATATCCAACATTAACTAGCTGTATGTGTCCACTGTCCAGTGAATCCGTTAGTGAGCCAATGACAGGGGTGCCGAGCGACTGCTGTCTAAATTAAATCCGAGCCGGCAGCGAGCCGCACTCAAATGTACCTATACGGACTCGGACGGATTACATCTGAATGTACTACTCTGGAATTAAAATACCGAATATTCGGTATTGGTTTACAGAAAGATTCGGTTAGTTCAATTGGGTGAATTTCATTTGGAAACTTATGAATTTTGGCGATTAATTTCAGGAAGACTTTTTGGAAGTTTGTTTGTTTTTGTAAGTTAAAATGTATCAGTAGAAAATAATGATTTGTAGGTCAATAATATTCATAATTATATAAGTATGTATAATTAAGGTTTCGTTTATAAAGTAGAGGAAGAAGAAAGAGAAGGAAAATATTGCGTTAGGTAAATAAGATATGAAAACTTTACAACATAAACTTTTTAAGGCTTCCTTATTTTCAGGAATTTCCTCAAACAACGAACAACGCCCGCAAACAAACACGCTGCAGCAGATAGAATAACGATACATCAAATTCATCCAAATCAAGATGGTGGCTATAAAAAGTATTATGAATTCGAAACTCGCGCCTAAGTGCCAAATCCCAGACGGGCTACGAATTTTAAACAAAACACTGTTATTGATAGTGGGATTCGTGTCGTGTTTTATTTGCCATTCTATTAAATGTGCCCGAGGCAACTTTATTGAGAATTATCGTTTTGAATTTATGGAAGATGGCGACGAAAAACTTTATCTACGATTGTCGTTAAAGTTACATTCTAGATTAATACTCGGAATAAACTCATAAATGTTGAGATGCTAGCTAGAATACGAGCTATTAATTGTGCAAGTTGAAAATCTTCTTGCGTTCGAACTTACATTTTATATTCATGAAACGCATCCGACGAGCTAAGTACAGAAACAAAACATAATTGTGCGGAGTTAGGTCAAACGAAGGTTAGAGCAATTTTAGTTGTACTTGTAACAAATCATATTTGAGCGTATGACGTGTACTGCATTATCTAAATTTAATTGCGGAAACAATGTAATGTATGCGACATCATAATTTCATTGTTGGTGTAAAATAATTTGCGTGTTCAAGTTCAGATTTGGCAAGTTTATTTACTTTACGAGTAGCCTTGTGTCGGTGGCATTTACAAAACAAGCAAACAGCTATGAAATATACTGTTGAATACTCTTGAGAACTCCTCAATATGGTTGGCAAAAAAGTGGACAATTAGGTTTTTGACATTATATTCTCTCATTACATGGCGTTCATAAAGAAAGTTGGCAATGAATACCAAAAATTTGGCTGGTAGAATTAAACACGTATTTTTTCATCCTTAAAACTTTCTACCTACCGACTTGTAACAAAATAGGGTCGAATAAGGATAGTGATTACGTGTAAACACTTAAACAAAAGAGAATAAACGCCTACTTACATACTTTGCGTAAAAATTTGCTCTTTAACCCAAATAACCCTTTGGAAATTCCGTTTCGGTCGAGTGCGGTGTTCGGACTTTGCGTGGGTGAATAACATATTGTAAGCGACAACCCTATTTACAAGTTACGGCGGTTAACACTTTGCCCGCCGCCCTTTGATTCATAAGAATTATTAATAGTATTTAATAGTCTGCATGTACACCGTACTTAATATGTTAATTTTACAGTGTATGGTAGAAAATATTTTATTATTATTACGTAACGATAGATTGGCGGTTATTTATTAAAGTTTTTGATGTACATACCTAATTTAACATCACAATTTACTTATTTTATTTTTATTTGCTTTGAAAATATATTTACTTTGTAGTCTAGCGATCGGTTAACGTAAAGTTTAAAAAATGCTGTCCTATATGCAAGTAACTTTTAAACATTTATAAGCAAAACCTAGGGTAACTGAAATCTGAATCTGTGTAGAAACTTCTTGAAAATTCAATTACATGAACGAGTTTTGAGAACTTGTTTTCATGAAACTTCTAAGGTCTAACCTCGATAGAAGCCAAACGAAGAACGATCGCCAGAATTCATATTAATTGAGATTTCAATTTAAAACAAGATATGAATAAATTAAGTGAATATGAACAACTTGATTAGTTTTTAATGTTATTGCAAACGATAATAACATTGTATTTGATCGCGAGTAATTTAGATATGACGATAGACTGCAATTGAATAAAATGGCGCTTGGACCACTCTCGCTGATTGTTTTTTATTGAACTTTTCAATTGTACCATATTGTGGGTCAAAGAAGCCCTCTATTAAGTAGACACGTACCTACAGTACAGTAATAAATTAACTGTAGGTACTCATTAGTTAAAGTAGGTATAAGGAAATCATTACATAGGTATATTTTGTCGTTTAAAAAACATGTTTTTATGTGTAGAGCGTTGGAGAATTGTTATCGCCCATCATGGGCCATAAATATATGAGTAATACCTTAGTAATGTTGTATTCTTTTGTATTGTATGTAGATTATCCTTTACTTGGCGGAAATTTATAGTAAGTATTACATATTTATAATACTATGACGGAATTGACGTTTAAAACAGGCGTAATTTTTGTATGCTGTTTGTACCTACATCTGTCTTTCCCAAGTGCAGGCGTGATGTAAGGTTCAGAATCAGAATCAGAATTTTATTTGCTATGAATGTAGGTACAGACATAAGATGTTTTAGGTATATTAAAGAGATCAGCTACAGTCTATCTTACGGCGTGCAAATGATTAAATAAGTTAAAATAAACAATGTAAACAAAACAAAAACAGAAATGAAAATTTAGTCAATTAATAATAATACTATACATGGTCAAAGGAGTTATTTTTAACATACTCATGTCTACAATTATTTCCTAAAAAATAGGTCATGTTTAAAATAGTAGGTATCCTACTTAATTGTATTTTTTGATAACTTTACCTCAACCAAATATTTATTTTTCTTTTTAAATTACTTTAAAATTCATTGATAAAGATACAATAAATAATAATTAAATCTATTATGTTTCCGATGTCATATTAAATAACGGTATTATGGTTTCTAAAGTTATGTTTTTAAAGTAGGTAAGTAGGTAGGGTACTTAATTATACTCTGGACAAATATGGCAACGAATGGCAATGAAACGAGCAGATGGAGCTTGAGTCATAATAAATAACAATAAGCTGGGCTAGTGGTTAACAACAGGAAAAGTTTTAATTATTCCCAATAAATTAGTTATCGCCTTTATGTTTCTAATTGTGAACAAGGAAAAACACGCGCAAAATAGAAAGTTAAACAAAAAACAAAAGTGCTAACGACAATTAATTTGACAATAAGTTTGACACTTCCCGATTTGCGATTAAACAACTGACGTGACATAATTGATCAGTCTTTCAAGGTCGAGTGTAAGAACGAGTGAATGAATGAACGGTTACCAGACGATTGAACAAACACAAAAAGCATATGCTTAAAAAAATCAATAAAAATGGACTTACTGGCGTACAGCTTTTTCCACATATTAATAACAATAAATAAGTAACAGTACTCGAAGCTAACGTAAGCTACTATCGCGTACCTACGCGTCTAACCAGGGCAGTAGGAAGCCGCAGAAGTAAAGGCTATCAAAAGGCAGTTAGTGCGCATATCAAGATATCACGACAATGATAAACGCGAGGTCGAATCTGCTTTTTGCGAGGTCTCGATGCGACCTTCGCAAAAATTAGCGCGATTTACATAACGAATAGGTACATTATTTACATTATCTAGACGAGTACGAATATTGATAAAATAAATGAAGATAACGGCGATGAGATCACATCTAACGAAATATGAGGAACTAGGAAATGAGTTGGTCAAACCTTGCCAATGTTATAAGCTGTTTATATTTTTTATTTATGATACTAAGTGTTACAATATCTATGACAAATATACTTTACATCCTCATAAGTAGGAAGCTTTATTAGTTTGCATATAAGCAAACAAACAACAAAACAAAGCTACTGAAGTCTACCGAACAGTCTATCTTCTCAGCAATTTATTTAGTTCACAAGTTAACCGGAAAAGCACCGTTAGAGTAAATCATTCACATTGTATAGTAGGATTACAATGTCATTCTTAATCTTACTAGGTATATTTCCAAGTCTGTCATTACTTCATTAGCATGTAACGTAATTGCATAAGTAGTGTGAATAATAGAAAAGAAACATGTAATTACAAAGTGTCTCGTTAACTTTTAAAATAGAAGACGAGAAACCCCAATTACTATTTTTAAAATATTTTAACACACGTCGTGTTTTCGTGCGGCAAATACGAACCTAATAACTTAAAGCTTAGGAAAAAACTCCTGATTAACCTAATTAAATTGTTTCCAATAATAAAATGACCATCCATTAACCAGTTGATGTATTTAGGAGGTGCTACATTCTTGTTTAGATCCATTGACGATAACAGACGTGACGCCTTTTATTATTACCATCAATATTTAAAGCTAACCTAGAATAGATATTTTATATCTCCAGATGAACGATAAACGCTCCGAAAGAAGAGTAAGCAAGATTTTATTTAAATCGTAAAAAGGTACCGTGGGTGGCGACGCAGTGATTGCCTCGTCAAAGTATACAGATGAGATTCCCTACGGCTATTTATATCGACAATCAATCGAGAAAATGCCGCTTGCGACACAAATAGAATCGCTATAATTATAGTAGTTGTAATGATATAATATATTGGGTGTAGGAGTACTTGGCTAACTCGCGATCGCGACGCCTGCCGCCCCGATCACTCCTTTTTAGTGTTGGGAATTTATCCGGATAAATACTAAAAATGGATAAATACTCATAAATATCCGTTTTTACTCGAGTATTTATCCAAAACGGCGGATAAATATTATACACGATTTTAGTAAGGGAAATTTTATATTTCTACGAAGAAAAGGATGAAATTAAGTGAAATTCTAAAACTTATTAAGAAGTTTTAAAAAAACAAGCCTGTCTAACCTATGATTACACAAAATAATAAAAAAATGGGTTATACTTTCCTTTATGGGTCATCGATTTATGGATCGGAGAGGGGCTGGGGAGAGGGAGGGGGAGATGAGCTACCCCCCTGTCGGATTCCCACACCGCGGAGCCCCATGGTTATGGAGATATTCATTGTTAAAGTTTGAGGTTAGGTTAAAACACTAATTTCCATTATTTTCACTCTAATTTCCATATATTTATGGGCCGAGGAGGGCGAGGGTGGAAGGGGCCTACCTCCTGTACCATCTCCAACTCGCGGAACCCCAAGGTTACGGAGATATACGTATTTTAAAATTTAAAAGTTAACATTTTGAAATTAGTTTCGGGTATTTTTCGGATAGGTTAAATAAAGCACAAGGAATATTATTATCCTTACCTGCCAAGATGTCGCCGGACCCGCTTGGCGGGGATCCTACTTCTGAGTGGTTTAAAAAAATAACCACGAAGGAGGTGGAGAGGGGTCTGTGTTCGCTCACTCACTACGACCCCGCTACTTTTATTTTTTTTTTAGTGGTGGGAAATCCTCATGGATGTCCCCCGCCCCGGGGAGGGTGGAGGGGTCTGTCAGACTTACTGACTAAAAACCACCCCGTGTTCCTTCTCACACCTGCGCCGGGGGTCACGGGAACAGAAGATACTTCCGTGACTCCCGACTGACTGCGACCCGAGGGCCTCGCCAAGTCAGCGAGGGGAGTGAGGTGTTAGACAACCCTCGCAACGTCTAAGAGGGGCGCGCGTAAACACGACGCGCCACCACCTCGGGTCCATGTACATGAGGGCGGCGGACGTCCCGTGTCCGTCGCCCCTGAACCCATTCAGGGGGGCTGGAAGAGGGCGTTGTCCGCCCTCCGCCTGCGCCCGGTACGTCTGCTGCGGGCCGGGTGAGTGGAATTGCTCTCCCTCTCACTTTCCGCAGCCTCCATCTGCGAGACGACTGTTTCGCAGAAGGACACCACCGCGTCCCAGGACTCGACGCTGCTGGCCATCCTCTCGACCACGGCCGGCAGCGACAAGTCACTGCCTACTCCAGAGACGAGGGCACGGCACGGCTCTTCTCAAGTGGCACACTTTGCCAGCGTATGCCACGCCGTATCCTCCCGACATTCGACAAAGTGGTGATACCGGGCATGTTATTTTCAATTTATATGGAAACTTTTAAAAATATGTTTCTCTTTATTCTTTTATTATAACTGGGAGTCTCCGCAACTTAAAAAAATGTAAAAAACCTTCTGTTTATGAGTACTATCTACAAAAAAAAATGGACTTCCAACTATATGGCCCATAAAATAAAGTATAGCCCGAGCATGTGTAATTTTGCACTGATTTTATTACGTCTATGCAGATGAACTTGTGGCTAAATTATAACAGCCGCATGGGTTGATCGAAGGTTAAACTACGCTTGACGTGGTCGGTCCGTGGATGGATGACCATTTATTATATACCAAGACTCCTCCGTGCCTCGGAAAGCACGTTAAGCCGTTGGTCCCAGCTGTTATTTGTAGATCTTTGACAGCCGTTAATTGTGGTCAGAAGTCCAAAGTCTGACAACCAGTTTAACCAAGGGGTATCATGTTACCCAGTTCACTGCCTTGCCTTGCCACTGGGTTGTGTAGGTCTGACAGACAGCTCCATGTAAAACACTGGTATTCAGCTGCATCCGGTGAAACTGGAAGCCGACCCCAACATAGTTGGGAAAAGGCTAGGCAGATGATGACGTCTATGCAGAGTTTAATAAAATTGGTGAAAACTTCACATTTCAGTGCGTAATGAGCTAGCAAGGGTGTGCTAGCTCATTACGCACTGCTAGCAGTTTAGAGGCACAACATGTTGTTAAACTTTTTTTACTAAGTTAGTTTAGTACTGCGCAGCACACTATTATTTGCTGGCTCATGACGCACTGAGATTTCAAAACACTCATAACAAGGGACTCTTCAGTCTTTTGTAGGTTTCTAGCGTTATCAACAATAATAAAACTACACTTTTCTATTTATTTTTACTAGTTTACTTATCCTCCAATTTTATTCAGTGTTTAAACCTTTAACAAAGAAAGCTTCAGCTGTTAAAACATACCTTGAAACGCTATAATCCAACTTCAAAATCACTTAAATGTCTCATAAAACTAGAACACTATCACCTCATAATATTTTTTTTGTTGTTAAAAACGCACACGCGCGTGCGTTCTCTAAGACACATACCTGGGCACAGCGCAGGCGCGGTGGTGTGAGGGGAAAGGTAATAAAACAAAAGGAATGGGACAAAAGGAGGCTGGGATATAGTGCGGTGCGGTTAGAAACACGTTGCTTTATCTTTACAATCAGAACTTGAAAAAGTAATAATGTATTAAGTATTTTCGAAAGCCTTAATAGTAAAACTAGCCTATCAATATAAAAAAACCATGCAAAATAATAAATATCCATCATTTTGGGTAAATATCGGATAAAAATGAGTAAAAACGAGTATTTATCCACTTCGGATAAATACTCGAGTATTTATCCTTCGAGTATTTATCCTTTGCCCATCACTACTCCTTTTACAGTTATTAATGTACACGATGCGGGCCAACAAACTAATATTATTTATTAATCACCCGATGGAACCGAACATTCAACACGAAGACGTAAAGGTGGAGTTAAGTTTACCGAGGGAAGCAACCGGTGCGTACTTCCTCTCGACGAGCCGAGGGTTGCGCCAACGAGAGTCGCACCGAATGACGAAATTAAATTGCCGTCAACATTTAACCGAGCAATTAGCGAGCGGGTTTATTGGGCCGGTATTAAATGACGTTAAATACAGAGCACTGTATGATTAAGATATGTATGGGGAAACATGATACGCGTCGAAGGCCGATGAAACGCAATCAACTATGGTTCACATTGAAATGTGAAAGGATACAATCGATTTAATTGTACTTATGACTGCGATTGTCAAATTCAAAAGCTCAGAAATAATAAAGGTCACTGCATAATGAAACGTGAACCTCCACAAACAACACTCGGTTAAAAAAAATCCGCGGTTTATTCGTCGTCGATCTATGATAATCTCACGCGCAAGCAAATAAGGAAACGGGAAATAAATGAATTGCAAACGTTGAACGAATTCGAATTTACATTTTAGTATTGTGGGCTGCCAGTGAGATGTCGTATAGTGGTATCGCTCGGGATAAACAAAAGAGTTTAGTGTTTACGTGGTGCGTAACATAGGGGTGAGATGTTTATTGGTCGTTTATATCGTCAGTTATATTTGTGAATAATGTAACATGGGAGCGCGGTGGCGGTGGGAGTCGGGACGATGCGGGCGGGCGCGCCGGGTCGGAACGACCCGCTGACCCACTCTCGTACCCACTTGATTACTGCACCGAGGATTCAATTGGACAAAGGCTGAAAACACGGTTAATGCGATTATATTCATAATGTTCCCTTACTGAGCCGGTGACGTGAAATATGCAAATTGGCCCGTAATTTGCAACCTCTGTCCAAAGTGGTTGAGAGAAAGGTCAAGGTTGTCCGTTGTTTTATTGTGAAACTCACCGTAAGTAGAGGTACGAGGCATTCTGTCACATAAACGGCATGTGCAGGTCGGCTTACCTGAAACAAAATGGGGACTTAATAAATAACTGCATAGAGCAGACTTACTTAAACTTGAATTAGATGTACACATCTTAATCACAATAGAGATACCAAAATTAGGAGCACGTATTCAATTTCATATGATGACACAAATTACTCCGTGGTCGCAGTAGGATTTAGTCTGTATAAGCCTTAAGTCCAGCCACTTTCTGAATAGAAATTGAATTTCTATTGTGTGGTCGGTATAATTATATACGCCATATATAATATTCATCCAAGCCATCCAGCTTTCTACAAGCTGCAAGAATATAATTTTCGTATCATACAAAAATTGGAACAGTATAAATAGAGTTCTAAGATTTTTCCTAAAGAAGGGCCGATAAATGTAAAGAGAGTAGGTGTACTGCATGTAAAGAGGTCCATTACGGCGAAGGAGTTTTCAAAAGACACAATTAAGGCTAAGCTTAGTTTGCCTCGAAGAGTGTTTCTCGTGACACTCTAAAATTGTAAACAGAATCTGAATTGGAAGTTGAGGATTGTAATCGTGCTGAAGATATTACATCTAAGTGTAATAAAGAAGAGAGATATGAAGCTTTAATGAGTATCAATATCCATGATTGAAGATGAGAGAAGTCGTTGGTTCAAATGATGCCTTTTAGATGGGCGTTTTTAACTCTAAAGAACAATTAAACCATTGATATACTACTATATGTACTCTATTGTCTGAGATCGTTAGCATGGTGAGTTCCTTCAATTGAATCAAGGATTCATTCAATCAGAATAACAAGTAATAATAAAAGCCGTGATTACAACTACCACATTCCTATAAAATGTCACACAAATAATAACTTTTTACAAGCAACATAAAGTGTCAGACATGTCTATTTGCACGAGGTTATTTAGGTTCTAATGAATTCTCAATAGAACACCGTCTGCATGAATACATAATATCTAATGAGCGGGTGTATGGCCGCGCTTACAGCGCAACAAGCCCTAGTGAACGATAGCCGTACATTCAGTCAATTATCTCTTTAAATATTACCAATGTTTGATTGGCTTTTCTGTGTTTGTATCGTATTGCATTGGAATCACACAAATGAGTACAGGTATACCATTACCAGGTGTTTCGTTTCCCTTGTTAATATAAATTACTTTGTTAGTAGAAGCAGTTCTGTTCCGCATTCAGTTACGCCCCTTCTTTGATCCTGTTGAACTATTTGTTCGTAAACAACTTATTAATTTCTTGACTAACTTTTAAAAACATCTTACCTAACATTGTTTAATGGTAAAAGCATTAATTATAGATTGCTGCCAGTTTTAACTTAAGATAATTTGTCATAAACATGTTTCGTTGCTCAATTTTGTCTGACACACCTACAAGACCTCAATGCGTAACACGACAAACAGCCAAATGATTAAATATCGTTCAACATCAAACTAATATTAGTTACAAGTGGCCGTAATGTTTTATGATATCTATAATTCAATGCGTGGCATTGCAAAAGCCGCCGCAGTCAATACAGTAAATAAATAATTCATCAACGTGCCCTTATAAATGGCCGCACATAGCTGCCAACAAAAATACGTTTTACTAATTAATTATTATTTTCAACAAAAAGACGTCCTGCGAGGTAATTGTTGGATTTTGTGATGATTGGATTATTCTACTACTATTTTATGACGATAGTAGCAAAGTCCTGTTTTAAATACCCATATTTATTGAGATAACTTTAATGGTATAAAATTAAATAGGGTTTTAAAAAAATGTCTCTAACAACGTAGGGTTTAAAATTAGAACATAGTGCAAGAATGTTTTTATAACAAGTACCTACTTTTGTTTTAATATTCATTCGCTTTTTTATTGAAATTATAAAACGCTTTTGCCTTATGCATAGCGAGTGTTTAATGTTTACGGTTGGAATGAGAGGGCGAAGGGCTAAAGGGCCCCCGCTCGACTGATTATTGTTTTACTTAACTTTTTATAGCCCATCACGCGGCCACCGTTCCCCGTTCCGTAGGGTTGTATTCTCGTAGTGTTGGGACAGAGTGTTCTTGCGTGTTACCAAGTTATTTTAGTAGGAACAGTTTTAAAGTTATAATTGAGTTTTCGTAGCTTGCGGATGTGTTATTTATAGTTTACGGCACTAATATGGGTTTTATTAACGTTAAATAACCGATTTTTAACAAAATGTTTTTTGTTTAAATTTTATTACCTACTTAGGTTATAACAAACAAAATCTTTTAAGTATTAATTTTGTCTTTTATGTATAAAAAAGTAAAAAGGTGTAGTTAGTTAGTTAGATAGGTTACCTAAACAACATTCGATCTTTAAAACGGCACACTAACGCTTGCACGTGTCCGTTGACGGCGCGACACTGAGGTCAAATGTGGCTAGTTAGCCACATTTTATCGTGTCGCTTGCTTAGCCCTTATAACCTATCTACACCTTTTTACTTATAATATCATTAGCCCCGAGTCCATTTCCAAAATCTTAAAACAATTTTAACACTAAAAACATGCAACGTGCAAAAATCCAGAGAGAATATTCCCGAAGTGTAGTGAAGAGTCTAGTTATTTCTATTCCCACAAACTCGAACATTCGTGAACCAACAGTATTGGATCGCGCCGAGAGGCGGCACTAAGCTGGAGTGGCGGAATAAAGCCCGCCATGCACGGAATACAGTTACTATTTTTTCCGGTAGAATTGATCTACTTACTGAATCTTACGAGTACTTTTGTATCGGATATGAGAAATTTGAATTCCTGAATACAGTTTTCATGTTTTACGTAATATGTTCGAAGTCTGTGGAAGATAAACGGCGGAACAAACTGAGATCGGTTGGTATGTGGTATTGAATGTTTTGATAAAATCGGACTAGATTTTATTTACTGCCTTCATTTAAAGAACAAGATTTACTGCTGATAGGAGCATAAATTATCTAAATATGTCACAACTGTCAAAGAAGATTAATAATCAGCATACAATATCATTTATGAAAGTAAAACTCACCGATACAAAAAATATCCCGAACACGAAAATGAAATTACAATATGAAAGAACTTCATTTAAAAAAGCGTATGAATGAATAAAATGCAAAGAGAGACAATCCACTTTCCGGATGATTCTAGATTCGTGTGAATTAATTCAATGAGTTGATTATTCCCCGACCGTTTCCTGGCGCAATAAGAACGATAATGTCGAGAGCTCTATCTGATTCACTCGTCAAAGGTTAAATGAAGAGTGAGGGAGAAAAAAAACGGGAAGAGATTATGTGGTGCTTGTGAGATTTTTGTGAGTCACCGCGCTGGGGGACAACCCGTGACGTCATCAATTCAGTGTAAACATTGAAGTCTAATTTAACTGCCTTATCGATTGCATCAGTAAAGTGCCTTTACGATTCTAACAATGGATGCTTTGTTTCTGTTTTAAACTTAATATGGCGATACGAGGGAAAAGATCGATCATTTGACTGATTATGTTTGGTTTACAAAATGAGGGGAACGCTTGATGAGAATGCAGTATAGGAAACTTCTGGAAGAATAGATACACGAGACCAATGTCATGAATTTATTAAGATTTATTGCAATTACAGGTACAAGGAATTCACTCGAATGGGTCCATTAGAGACTTTACGATTCGACACATCGGATGTAGGTATGTAGATAGTTGTATGGTTAAAATTTATTGTGCATAACAACTGGTTTTCCATTCAGTTTGTCGTGTCATTATGAAAATACTCCGCCGTGATAACGAAAACAGTGCCAACACAAACTTTTTGTTTCTGAAACCATATAAAACGCGTTCACACTGTAAAAGTTTCTGGCATAAAATCTAGGCAATTCTAGAGCGATGCTACCGCAGCTAATCCTATTTCCGTATTTAATAAACTCGAATATTCCCGGCACATTTTTATTATGCTTGTTTCCAGATAGGAAATGCAATATTTCAGTTACTACTACGATGAGGCTCAAAGATTCTGCTAGATATATGTTTTTAGATGTGGGTAGTGTCAATATAATTTCTTAACTGTTATGAAATTCAATTTTGCAATTTTGTGCGATTGCTATCGTAGTGGGACGATCGGTTTGATTTATCAAGATAATAAATGCAGAGTTTATGAGTTTTTTTAATTTTATTGTCATATACCTTTTACACTGCTATCTTCACTTTAACCATTATTTTTTGTTAGACTTAATGTCTAACAAGTTTCTACAGACTTGAAAGCATATGTGGGCTAATCTCCTATTACTTAGCATTCTCCCGTCACTTTCGTATGATGCTAAGTAACGTGACAACAATACTGTTTGTCAACGAATCACCACATCATATCACAGCTCGAATAAATCTAGAAGTGACAAGAGACAATCGAATAGATCCGGATTCGCTCACGGATCTGTGCGAGGTCGGTTCACATCGTGCAGACGACGTATAATTTGCGATAACATTGGAATAAACTAGATAAATGCATCTAGTACTCGCTAGTGCTTTAAGCTTATAGACCACATTTACAAATTCTAATTGTTAAATATTTCACAGTTCCATTAAAAACAAGTTTACGTGTTTCACTGACTCGAAGTTGCCGCTTTCATTAAACATTACTGCGGAAAGTAGAGAAAATCGGATCAACTATGACGTCATCTAGTTTCTTTGTTAGTAATAAAGTTTTCATTCAATGTGTTAATAAATAGAAACAATTATGGACCTAATAAATGCATTGTTGTGGATTAATAATAGTAATAAAATAGATAGATTAATGCTTTATAGCAGGTTTACTAAGTATCCTTTGCAAGTGCGAATTTATTAATAGCCTTATCTTTAACATGCGCAAATCCTTGTAGAGTTATTTGATTAGTCGCATCAAATCATGTTATCGACATTCATCGATAAGTTATAAAAATGATCAAACGGTTAAATGTCTAGATTTGCTATAAAAGCTGTCCTAAAAATGGTTCGATATGAATGTTGGCGATGCCGGATATTAAACGCCAGCTTGTCGATAGTTATATTTAAAGTTGTCGAGTGCCGTGTAAGTTTTTAATAAAACTTAGTTTCCGCAAATTTTGATTTATACTTTAACTGCAGCGTAATATGGCGGCATTCTGCAATATATATATCTAAGTTCTGTAAAATGTTAGAAAGCATCCTTAAGCATTAATTTACTTTTTACAAGTAGGTACTTGTAAAAAGTAAATTAATGCTTAAGGATAGTCCATTTAAATGTTTATTGCTTCATGATTGTAATAAATATTAGCCACCAAACATGGAATCATCAGGATATAATATCTATTAAATAAACTCATGGCAGTGTAATCCGTAACGTTTTTTTACACAATTTATAATAAAAATCCGTGTTTATATCGCTTCCTGCGTCTAGCCACGGGTAAAAAATGTATGATAAAACTTGTGTTCACAATTTGTTCAGTGACTCACTAGGTTGCATTTTGTTTAATGCGGTGTTATATGTTTTTTAAGTTTCTGTTCCGCACATTAAAAAATGATATTTTTCATGTTTTTTTCCCTTGATAAATGATCACTGCGCAGTATCTATAACAAAGCAAACAGACGGACAATAGTCACTGGCTTATGAACAAAGCATCGTTGACGCAAATTGTGCCTACTTATGCGCGTACGCATACATACAAGCACATAATGCTACAATATATCAATTTACACAGTTAAAGTGAATGATACACAACTTCGAGTAATCACATAATTAATTCAATGAAGTATGGTGTCATTTATAGCTTAATGTTAGTAATTTTCGGCCATAAAAATGATAAATGCCGATGCTGTTTTGGAAAAGTTTTTAATTACGCCACGTTTAATAGAAATGATAAAATGAATTAGCATATTGAGTAACGAAAGTGTGACGTTAACTCTTAATCTAATACATATCTAGAATGTTCGGTGCTGTTGTAAAATAAAAACAGGGATATTTGCGGAACAATTGAAGACGTAACTGGCCTTTTAAGTTCCACAGATTTGTCAGCGCGTCTGCATTCGGGGAATACAATGAGTTCCAAGGATGTCTCTTTGGGAATCCCAATTCCGTCTCGTTAATCTTTTCAACGTTGTTTAAATGCGATGAATTTGTTGTAGCTAAACTGTTTATTCTCAGTTTCCGTTGTGGTTTCAACCTCATCGTTTCAAATGTTGGATTTAGTTGCATTAACAGGTCCTAGAGAGTATTTGAGGGCAGGACAAACACTTAAAAAAGAAAAACCTGTTTATTGGCTACAAAAGAAAGAAAACTTCCACAATTAACATAATTAATAATTACACAATTAACGTTAGTTGTCTAATGCACGGTGAGTTGTTAGTGGGAGGTGATGTATTTACTTACTTCTAGGTGACAGAGGTGTTAATAGATACGTGCGTACTAGTGTGTGATGCACGATACTCACCGCTGTTGGCGTAGAGATCGTGAAGCGTATACAATGGATAGTCACCTAGTTTGAACAGGTACGCAGACATCAGCACTGCGTCATGTCTGGGATCCTGCCCCCCGTGGCTTGCTGCTGGACGCATCAGCGACGATATAGAAAAATCCGTCATTCCTTGCACAGGCCCACCCCATCCATTAACACTACACAACTTACACTCCTCCTTCATTATTGTTCCAATAACACTAATAAATATAACTCTATTATCCGTTTTTTTTTGTACTCGGTTTGTACTGGGCACTAGTAAATCACATATAAAAATATCCGTGGGCTGGCTCGCACATCACAGAAGATATCACAGCAGCAAGTTCGGCGTCTGTAATCCGGTCCTATTAAAACAGAAATTCGTGTTGTATTTCACTGCTCAATAGATATGTCTTATTTAGACTCTATAGCTATTTAAGCGTGACTCGAGTTTGGACTAACTTCGTTTTCCTAGAAACGAAATCAGTTCAAACACGAAGTTTACCAACACATACAAATCGCCTGTCCTACATCCACCAACAGCTTAATCGTTGTTTACTTTATACTTTTGTCGTTGTACAACATATTATAAGTATGTATCCAATCGCACCGTGTATATCCGTACTTGAATGTAAAACAGCTTGGTATAATTTATCGGTTGCGTTTCATATATATCTCTCTCAATAAATACATGACGGTAACCTTTGACATTGAAATGTCATGTCCCACACAGAAACGAATTATGTTCCTCAATTTGGAAACCGATAGCTTTATTTGCGTCATATATGGCAATTATATAATAGTTAGAGATGACACTTTAAAGAGCATATTAAATTATGATGTAATTTAATATGTTTTGCTTGATAATGTGGAATATATTAACCGTAAATGCAATTAAAACGAGTTATTATACGGTACTCGCGTCGTTTTGCGAAGTTTATTGGGAGATGGCGACGATTATGCATGTGATGGTAAACAAACATAAAACGTAGTTTGGTGTGGTGTAGGCGAGCGCTGCATTGCGGCTTTACCGGGTCAGGGGTGCAATGCCGTCGGACGATTTCAGTTGCGAGCAGTGCGCTATTGTTCCTCATCCCTGATCCTACCTACTGTCAACGCCTAATCAATATACAACATTACGATCCGTTATTGTCTTACTAATTTAAACTGCGTCATTCATGTGTTCGACGCATTGATCGTTGTTCTCAGACAGCCTTGACGTCATCTTGAATTCTTGACCCAACTGTTCTCAATGCAAATTCAAAATAGAACGATATACTTGGTGATAAATGGTTTTAAAATGCCAATAGTTTTTATGATTTAAGTCAACGAATGTGTCGTAAGTTTACAGATTATCTGGTTGACAAGATGGAGACTGTAATTTGCATCATCCATCAAATTATCCCGCCAACGAAACCGCTTTGATCAGTTAGCTCGTTTTGCATCTCGATACACAATTCCTGGGAATTTTACAGTCCGAGTCCATCGATGATTCATTATTGTTTGTTTACGCCACAACTTGTGGTGATTGCATTTTGTTATAGCAAAACATTTTTATCGGATCTGAATCTATTTCGGAGAATCGGCATAAAATCGTTATAAATATTAATAAATGTGAGTAGAGTTGGGCTGTGGCTCGATTTTCAGTGTTAAATTATTTTTTATTTCGCGTTATCCAGCGCTATTCGCTTACGTGCACGGAATAGCGTCGCAAATAATGCACGTGGCCTTGAGTTCGCCGGTAAACAAATGTCACGTGTGCGCCAGTGGAAACACATATTAAAAATCGGAGCTCGCGATCTTTTCCTACCGTTTTGTTAGTCTTCTGCGTACGTAAGTCACGTGCCGGTTATACATAAGTGCAGAGGATTACTTATCGTCTGCTGTATAATATTTAGGTAGGTAATGTGCGTTGATAAGTTTTTGTGTTCGTGATTACCTAAATATATATACATAATCATCCTTTATCTGGTAACCATTCACGTGCTGAAAATACGATGGCTTCCTTTTTGATAACAATCAAGCACAAAAGGGAAACAAGCCACATGTGCTGGAATCTTCCGTAACACTTCCAAAGTTTTCGAGAAAAAAAACAAACTTAATAATAGGTGTAGTCGCACGTGCGATCGTGGGGTAGGCAGCTGCCGTGACAGATGTTGTCGACGGAAAGCCGCCCCCCGCGACCGCTCCCCGGCTACCTGCCCCACCTGACTTACAACCTCACTTAATTCAACATTATTATATGAAGCACACATCAGTACCCAAAGACCATAACATAAATACGATCCTCTCTAATGAATCAAGTCCTTAAGTGCAACAATTATTGGTCGTACGTAACGATAAATCAAATTATGATAAAAATTCTGTGTGCAGTTGCAGTATCTGTAGCTGCAGAAGTATACACTACATTAGAGCATATCCGATTCTCAGAATCGATAGTTATTTCACACAAATTTGATCGTACTGAAAGAATTCTTCGTATTCAGTTCAATATAAACTGAAGCTTCAATCCAAAGTTCTAGCATTAGCAAACGGCGACAACGCTGTAAATATTTTGGCAATGTTTTCTGGCTGTCGCCCAATAGGACAAGCATTCAATAAGGTCTAATAACAAGTGCCCAACACTTGATAGCTCAGCTTAAACAATGAGCTTTGGCTAACACGCGTTTGTCTGTAAGTAGGCACCTATGTGACACACGTGATTTTACTTTTAAAATAATATTATGAACTTGCAGGTTTTATAGACTCGGTTCACAATAACTCTTGTAGTTAAATTCTTTTGGCAGAGTTCCTTGGCTTCTTCCCAGGGACATCATCACCAATTCCCGATGCAGTTTTATTGTTTTGTTCCGGTGCTATTGCGTTATGTTCGATGCTATTAATTTTCTTCTCAATAAATATCAGCTTTTGGGTAAAAAATATTCCGTTGATAAAATCAATCCCTCGAAAGGGCAGCCCCTTCGGTGCAGTTGGCAACCAATGTTGGCGAGAACCCAATTTGTGCCAACTACGGCTGTATACTTGCATCCACTCGTACTAGATAGTGTTATGAACTTATGATATGTTATTTACCAACTCCTACTTTACGGTTAAAAAAATATTTTAACAGTGCTTATGTAGATGATTCATTGTGCTATCCGAATACATTATTTGAGTTCGTGACCATGTGCCCAATACACACTTAGAATAAATTCGACATTATTTTACTGATACCGTGTTTAAGAAACGATTCAGTGAGAGTTGCCTTATCGCGAGTGAAGTTATCAGTATCGATTACCACTATCGTGACAGTGTGATAACTCTATACAATGAATAATAAATAATCTAACACTTTCCTTTATGTATTTATCGCCTTTGATTTGTAAGTATACTACCGGCATGTTAATTTCAGGGTGTAAAAATAGAGAAGCAACACAACTATAAGATTTACTGGGAACTTTGTCAGTTGTTGTTTTGTTCTTATTTATTAGTAATTTCAAAAGTAAGTAGGTAGGTACATCACGATCTCATTAATCATTATTAGCAATTTGTCGACGGTCCGTTCTCTGTAACCCGAGTAACGAAAGCACACTGGTTGGTTTCACAAGCATCACAAACTGCTTACATAAGGCATCAGGCGTCTTGCGTAAATTCCACTTAAGTGCACAGTTCTATCGTAAGTTAGCTTTAAGTTCACGTACGTCGGGCCGTGCGAAATAACAGATCGATTATATCGACCCTCCTTATTGCCCAATCGACTCCATAAATATTAGAGCTCGTTGAAGGCTGTTGAAAGAATTACAATGGAGCTCGGATCTGATAGTGAGAGTTTAGAAGTAAATGATGATCTATGACAGTTTAAATCATTAGAATTTATTCATATCTTTCGAGTAGGCGAAGAAGAAGCACTAAAGACGATAAAGCTATTAGGTTTTGAATTTCTTTAATGTAATTTATGGGCAATTTAGATCATAATTATTTGGACGATGTAATAATCTGCCTCTGAATAAAAACTAGTCACGGCAATTATTGTGAAAATTTATCGAAACAAAATGGGAGACTAACAAAGCGATTCGTGACGACCCACATACGTGAGGTAGAAAGGAGCAATGAAAACTCTCTCGATGTCGGACGAGCATCGGACCGTGTTACTCAGGCTAATTTGTGCCAATCATGAGAACATACGTTTTTGTATCAGTACGCTTACATTTGAATACATTTTAACCTGAACTAATGTTCCTCAAGGCTTAACTATAAAGGATTCATCTGTGTTACATTCCTGTCATCTCATCAATCTATGGAATTGATTAACAAAGAAGGTAGTTCCCAGGACTCCATAATCCGAAGCGGTAATTAAAGAGTAACAACTCCTTACTGAAAGGTAAAGGAAAGCGCAAGAGAGTTTCTAAAGCTATTTATCAATGTAATTGATAGCTATCGGTGTTAGGAGAGTGTGAAATTTTGCAATAGAGCCACATCGTACAAGAGGGCCGGAGGGCTGGAGAAAGTAAGCCTTTCACTCGGGCCTACCACGCTCCGCGGCACTAATTTAAACAATCATACGCAATCATGCCTATTGTTATAGCTACCTATTCATTTCAAGATCACAGCGACGGATAATGTTCCAAAAATCACGGAACTGTTACCGTTAACGACATAGCAATACAAACTTTATTGCATTCACCTCTATTTATCCTCGTATCGTAAAAGCGAATACAAAAGTCGCTTATCGCATCATCTAATCGATGAAAACACCGACGTAAATTTGAACGGCTTTTTATAAATACAATCAATGATTTCCAGCAATATCACTGACAACGTCAGTTATTTAATGTTTTACAGTCTTGAATCCAGTTATGCAAATTCTAATGAATCCTTTTTTATTTATTTTAGATGTCATTAAAGTTAAACGGGAAATTTAACTCAACAGGCTGTGGTTTGTACTAATAAAGCTAGCTAAGTAGAAGATTAACTTGAGAGTCTAGAATGGCTATGTGAGGTAAAGTTTAAGGACCACAAAGGTTGAAGTTTAAGTGCAACCTGCAGCAACAGACCGCAAACTTGCTAGTGAACACACAAAGCTCTAATGAATTACATTATGGATGTACCACTCAGTTATGAACTTAAAACTGATGTTTAAAGAAAATATGTGAGCAAAGCGTCCGCTAACTTTTCAGAAAGCAATTTGCTTGAAATGAGAGAACAAGCGGAAAAAAGCGAATGAAATGAAATTTATATAAGTCATTTGACATCTTCTGGTTTAAATATATTAAGAGCTTAAAGACACCTTCAGTATTTAAGAGCTTTTTACCATATCTGCAGATTACGAGTAATTTGAAAACAAAGTAATAAAGTTGTAAAAAGCAATTTATAAACAAATTATACCTAAATTACAATTGTCTAACGTAGACAATAAATCTTTATTTAATAGTAAATTTAAAGTGACAAATCTTTCTTAATCTACAATCCCCGAGATCTTTTTCTTTTTACCAAAAAAATGTATTTTGGTAGGTACCTATCGTATTCACGCCCGGGTTCAGAAATTTAGGAGTAGAAGCTTTCAAAGCACCATTTCTTAAGTCTAAAACACATATTAAAGAAGTACAGCTGGATGATTTGAAATGTCTAATACCAAGTTAGTAAGAAGCTCTTAAATGACTGACCCAATAATAAAAAATCTGTGATAAAAGAAACACTGCTGTCGAGTGCTATTGGATTCTGCCAGAAATATGCAAATCGCCTGTGGGAGTATCTTACGGGCCTTACGGGTAAATGGAAGTATGGCGTCGAAGTTTTTGAAGCCAATTGATAAGTAGGTAGTAAAAGAACCCACCTATGCCAAAAGTTTATCCATGGTTCTTTGAGTACACTAGCTCTAATATTTTTCAAAACAATATACCTACCTACTTACTTAGGTAGATATACCGTTGTGTTTAGATAAACAAACAAGAATGTAGTGTTTATATTCTTTATCTAAACAGAGCTTTTAGTTATTGCCGCAAATGGCCGTGTCTTAATCTCCATAATCCTACACAAATTGATTATACTGATGTATTCCGTATTGGTATTTAGTGGAGAGCCAATAACAGCGTTCCAAATCGCCCCTCTATGCCAGCGTAATAGCTTGTTTGCCGCCTTTTGTCTAACTAGGGCACTACCTCGATGGCATTAATTGATAGCATTGACAACCTCGGCTTACAGCACAGATTCCACGGAGGTTAACTCTGGATGCTATTCGAAATTTCAGGTGAATTCAAGGAGGTTGTTAGAATTAATCTAAAGATGCTTCTTGTGTTCATTAGGTGTTTCAAGCTCTCTGCCCGGTATGCTTGACATCCCAAATAAATGTATACTTCATGTTAATAAACAATTTTGTTTTGAGATTGTTTTGGTAAATAAGATTAAGAAGACCTTGAAAATGTTGATTGTTCTTCAACAAGTGTACCAAGCTTTTCGTTGTTATAGATTAAACGTTTGCGGCATGATTACACGTTTAAAGATAACATTTACAAGGTATTGAAAAGTGTTACATTAGCGATAGATAGAGCTCACATTAAAGCTGTGTGCTGCTGACTGAATAAATATTTTATCGCTTGTTGACATTCCGTGAACATTGTAATGTGACACCGTGTGCGGCGCCCATGTACGTCAAACAGCTTCTTTGATGGTGACGGCACGATTGCTATCATAGGCGCGATGAAAGCCGGCCTGCGACACCCAGTAGCCGTATGTAGATTCGGTAGCTTTTGCGACCTCGTCCAGCAAACAGAACCCGTTTCGCACAATACCACAATGCCCACAATTTCTTTGCACGATCTGATCAACGGCACTCGCCGGCCGACACCACACCGCTACATACGCGACACTTGTGACATTTACATGTATTGGAAGTTCAGTTACGTTTCACGATCCATGAGAGTATCAAAACATCCACTGGTTTGGCACAACACGACACTAGATGTGAAATGTTTCGCTGAATTCAGGTTAAGTCGCGAACGGAAGCACTGCTCAGATAGTGCGTCGTGTTTACAGTTGGCGCGGCGTTTTGCGGTTCGAGCGTGTATGAGGCGACCGCTCGCTTCCGTGGTTGACAGTCGACTGGCGGCGGTCGCGGACGAAAGAAAGCTGTGTCGTGCGCGGTAGGGGGACGGGGGCGAGGGACGGGCGCGGTGCGGGGTGCGCGGGCACACCTGCGGGCGGCGGGAGCGCCTCTTGCCTCGGGCAACGCGGCGAAGCTTCCCGCTGCTACGCAATAAACGCTCGATAAACTTTCTCATTAGGCGCGCCTAACCGTGTGACCGTAAGCTCGTTTCTGCTTGCACATTAAATGCAATGCAATACGACAACATTCATGTAGGCAATTCACACTCGAGCATGCACTAAGCTTTCGCCTCGTGCGCGGGCTTCCCGCCGGAACTCATGCGTGTGCGCACTCTATTGAATTTCAGACTTATGTTAAACAAATAGCACGTAAGTCGTTGAATAATGCAGGTGCCCAATAGATTATTGAATACTTGTTTAGCATAGATATATCTAAGTAAGTACTAAGTACTAGTATTACCCACTTGTACCCATTCAGTACAGTTGTTCGTAGTCTTTTAATGGATTATTAAAATTTGGAATAAATAACATAACCTGAGAAAATATTTTTTTTATTTATTATGAGAACAGTCATTAAATTATTTAAAATAAACCTAGAATAAAAAGTTTTGAATAAAAGGTTAGATCATGTAAAAACTAACCGAATCGCTTTTTCGGGGTTTTTTTGTGCGACTTCGTAGGAAAAAAACATCTTTTATTTACTTTAACAAATTTCTATATTTTTCCAAACATTTTTTGTACAGACATTTTGCCGATTATTCAATTGAATAAGAGAAAAAAATTGAATGATGGTTTTACACAGCTTTACACTATTTTATTACATAATTTCAAGACAGTTCCTGCTACCTTTAGTGTCTCTTACTGTTTTTGTACCACTGGTTTTCTGATTTCGCATATTTTTTCCACTTTGAAATCGAGAATCGAGACGAGCACAGCAATCATTTGAAACACAACTTTCAAGAATATAAAAAAATAAAGAATGGATGTTTTTGTAAAACGATACCCTACTGGCTCACATAATTTTTCTTTAGAGTGCCAGAGTACCTCCGTGTTCGCACTGTCTCTAGTATCTGTGATAGTTATGATATGGCACTGCACCCTGCACTCTAATAAAACCCATGGTTGTCAAACACGCCTGACAGATTTTCTAGTAGTTTCTTAAAATTGTCAAAATCAAATACTGCAAACTTGAAAATGACGATGCCCACGACCTTTATAGGCTCATACATAACCATTCCCTGAATGTTAATAGACGGTTAATTAGAACAATCATCAACCCATGAAAATATTTCTCAAATTTATGGTAGATCCACCTGCCAAACGTCATTTCTAGTCAAAGTGTCTATTAGTTGAAGTATTCCAAACTCCTATGTATCGGAGTTATGGAAAACAAAGACATTCAATACCTATAGACCGGGCATCACGATCAAAATTTTCGTCCAAAACTTGTGTCCTGCTTGGATACAAGTCTATGAGTTTTTTTAGATTATTCTAGATGGCGTTACTGAGACATGGGATCAAAGTTTTTCTATGACATTTCCTTGACATGCCTGCTCTATAGTATTTTAAATCTCTTCGATGGAAAAGGATGAATATATGTAAGAAATCGCCTATATGACTTTAATTTACGTAAAGTGACCAACCAACCGCAGTGTTATGTATTTCTGAATATAAATTGATTGTATTCTAAGTAGGTACCTGTAAGCTACAGGTTTTATAATACAATAGGTTAGGTGCATTGTGCACTGGACAAATAGGTACAGCCTATTATGAATATATAGTCTATCTGTTGGTCTGAACGTTAGTCACTATATATCCGTCTGTATATCACCATGGCAGTGACCACGTGGACACGGCACGTGGCACAGACACGTGACACACTGACGTAGGTGCCTAGCGAACACCGACTGCGACAATGCAACAAATAATTTACTGTGCTATCCCATTACACTCTGTCTAGTCTAGATTACCAGACATAAACATCAACCGACACAATTCTCTGGTATTCCTTTTAACTGATTAATGAATACCAACCTTAATAAATCAAACATCTTTCCTGGAATTGTTAGATTTTCCGCAGGGCGAAAATAGAACTGACGTCACTCGGCACTGCGTTACATTTTACTACTCACGTTAACTAAACCCACTGAGATCGATAAAACACCTAGGGCTCGACAGGAATTGTCCTAAATGAATTACTTTTCCGTCTCGGAAAGGCGATTATCTAGATGGGTAGACATTATAAACCCCATTTCCTTAAATAAATCTGTAATTAATAGAAAGTTTCAAATAAAAACGATAGGTATCACATCTCAGAAATGGGAGTCGTTCAAACTTAAGACATTGAATCAGCTTTTAACTCCGTAAACATAAGAAAGACAGAACATTAAAAGTTAAGTGAGTTTTACTTGGGACGAAAAATATCATGACGTCAAATGAGAAATATGCGAAATATTAATCTGAAGATAAGAGCAGTGTTCAAGCTGTTATGCAAACTTTATGATTGTGATAAATGGTATATTAGTGAAAATGGTTTTGAGATTGGTTCGATAAGATATTAATATCATCATCTGATGTCGTCAAAGCGCGGAAAGTGTAAGATAGTTATGCTAAAGGAAGTCATGTATAATATCGTTACATTCAACGTGAACAACAGAATACCGCAATATATGGAGATAGAGCAGAGCGTTAAGATTCCAACAATAGATTGACGTTTGATCTTCACCTACCCACCTCATGTTTGACATAAGGAGATCTTATTCGGCAATATAAGGAATCTATTAAAGATTTGAACTAAAGTATTTTGGGAGTAAGTTTCAAAGACAAAATAGGGTGAAGTGGATGTTTTATGTATAGAAACAGTCGAATTGGGGAACGAGAAATATGTTTTTTTCTGAGTAACTTCATATACCTACCTACTCGAAGAATGAAGATACATGTAAAGTTGAAAAACTATCAAAGAAATTTGACTTAGTGGGGAAGCTTGATGTGCTGACAACTGTACATAAACAATTTAATATTTACTATTCTTATGATTCTACCTCGAGTCTCCTAACTAAATTTTGCTATATTGACTGAGTTGACAGGATCAAGTGTTTCGTATTATAGCCAGATGCGCTCGCTCAAGCATCCAAGGTGAAACATTATAGTCTGTATATTTACTACAAATTTTACCCGTTTTCACTAAGAATTACCATCTTTGGTTTAACAGAAGAATATAAACTGATCCCTATTAATTAAATAGTCAATCGCTTATTAAATTCAATAAATATTATTAACAAAGCGTACAAACAATAAACAGAAAATGAGGAATTAACTGACATTGTTAAAACCAAGACTAATCAGAATAAAACACGGGCTGCGCAGAACGCCTATAATATCAATATTATTAATGCGCATAACGATGCAAGCCCAAGGTCAAAGCAAGCCTAAGGCAATAGCGTAATGCATCAGTGCCAAGAAATAACTAGGTGACAAATCAAAGACGACAAAGAATTAACCAGTTGATCGGAAATCGAAGAACTGTGAGTTTACAAAGAGGTACCAAATTAATACCATTGAGGAAAAAAGAAAAGCTAAGCGTGTTACGTGTTGTTTCATACATAGACAAAATATAAAGTTTCGAGTATATAATGGGGTTTTGCCAAGAAATTAAGCGGGCATACATTTGTAAAATGATTTCAAATAACTTACACTTCAATATTTGAGGTATTCCTCGAAGCGCTACTATTTTGAGGCGCTCCTAATGAGGCGCTCCTATTTTATTCCTCGGAGCGCACCTAATAAAAATATTTGTTTTTTTTTTCCTAGAAAAAAAAAAAATATTTAATTGCTAACGGGAACGCTCCTAAAAGGTGCGCTCCGAGGAATAAAATAGGAGCGCCTCATTAGGAGCGCCTCAAAATAGTAGCGCTTCGAGGAATACAATAAATTTAAATATTTATTATTTAGTAAAACAGTTTTAGTAGGAAATAACGAATAAAATTGTATCACTCAAAACATACGTCAAATGGAAGTCAAGCAAGGCATGCGGCTTTAAGTGATTTCATTTTAAAACTAATTAGTTAACCTTGCATTTCACAATTAGTCCGGTCAAAGCGTAGGTGTAAAATAAATCTCGCAGCGAGCTATTTGTTATTTCCAGACAATAGTTGGGCTTTTGGCTAATTTTCGGAGAATTGCAGAATAATACTGTTTTCATTTCAGTCTAGTTAATGTTAACTAACTTTTTATTAAATGAATGTTAGCTTGTGGCTATATAATAATAACCGTACGGGTCGGGCGAAGGTTAAGTTACGCTTGGTGATGTCGGCCCGTAAATGGGTGACTATTCGTTACAAATGAAGAACCCTCCTTGCCTCGGAAAACACGTTAAGCTGTTGGTCGCGAATGTCATTTATCTATTAGATCTTTGACAGTTGTTACGGGAAGTCGGAAGCACAAAAGTCTAACAACCAGCAGGCCTAGCCATATTACAAATTCTATTTCTATTATCGTAATCGATAAGGCGAAAATAGAAAGAAAATGGCGTATATGGAATCAGCTGTTTGTCAACTGTCAAGTGTTAACGAGTAGAATTTGTAATATGGCTGAAAATGAAATACACTTGACAGTTGACAAACAGCTGATTCCATATACGCCATTTTCTTTCTATAATAGAAATATAATTTTTAATATGGCCTGCAATTTAGCCATGGGGTGTCTTGTGACCCAATCACTGGGTTGCGGAGGTTAGATCAAAGACTTAAGGCAGTCGCTTAATGTCTTTGTAATCTTCAGGTATTCAGCTGAATCCGGTTAGACTGAGGCCGAACCCAACTTGGTTGGTTGAATGACGATTATTGTTAAGCTTCAGAGTGATATGTCAGTTGACACCTACGATATTTCTGAAAAAAAGTAGACAGAGCATCAAGCTGGTAACGTGTTGGGGGTACATTTTCTGTAAGATATTTTTGCAGATACAGTTGTATTTTGATCTTTAGGGCCTAATATGAACCAGTAACTGACGAAGCCAAATATTCTAGTTGTGAATATGTTTTACATTCATAATATAAGTAGTTCATTCTCCAAACATAGATCTTATAGTTGGGTGTGTAATGTTTGGCATAATAACAAATGCTCTAATTTCACTTCAACTAACGTTCACATGACATAATTTTCATATGACATAATATCAAATGCCATAAATTCATATGACCTAATGTTTCACATCATATAATATTCATTTAACATAATAACATTTAGTATAACGTTCATTTTGTATAATTTTCAATATGTATAATATTCTTTTAATATAACGTTCATTTGACCTAATTTTCATATTTACTCATTTTCTGCCCAAACTATGTAGTGAATAAGTAAATATCAGAAAACATCATACTGTAATAACCTCACCTACCTCAATGATTCACCAACAATAGAAGAGATCTGGCGCTTGGCGGCCGCTGCCGCGGCACGCTCGCTTCGCTCGCTCGCCTTTGCGCGCTAATGGTCATGGTTCTAACCTAACCTAACCAACATGATTCACCAACAATAGAAGCCATCTGGCGCTTGGCGGCCGCTACCGGGGCACGCTCGCTTCGCTCGCTCGCCTTCGCGCGCTAATGGTAATGGTTCTAACCTAACCTAATCAACATGATTCACCAACAATAGAAGCCATCTGGCGCTTGGCGGCCGCTGCCGCGGCACGCTCGCTTCGTTCGCTCGCCTTCGCGCGCTAATGGTAATGGTTGTAACCTAACCTAACCAACATGATTCACCAACAATAGAAGCCATCTGGCGCTTGGCGGCCGCTGCCGCGGCACGCTCGCTTCGCTCGCTCGCCTTCGCGCGCTAATGGTCATGGTTCTAACCTAACCTAACCCACATGATTCTCCAAATATAGCAGGGATCTGGCGCTTGGCGGCCGCTGCCGCGGCACACTCGCTTTGCTCGCTCGCCTTCGCGCGTTAAAGTTACTTAGAGGTTATGAATATTATAGTAAATGAATAATATGATAAATGAATATTATGTGAAATGTGCATTATAGGAAATGTTCATTATGTCATAGGAAATTAGGTAAAATGAAATTATATCAACAATTCATTATGTCAACTGATCGTTTTGTTAAACAAAATTATGTTAACTGAAATTATGTCAAGTGAACGTTAGATATTTTGTTATTATGACAATCGTTACACACCCCCTCTGAACATCAGGATGGCAGTTTCTATTATAAAGCTGAAGAGTTTGTTATGTTTTCAATTTCATCTATTGCTTTCGTTTTGCTTCATTTTTGATTAAAATGGCATTTTTGTATGGAATTAACCTTTTTTTTTGTGGATAGAGAGGCAGAAAAGCGAAATTTAGTAATATAAAAAATATTAATAGGTCTTCTTCTCCAGAGGCGCTTTCTGTGAACCATGGTATCTGGAAACAGTGGTTTCTATGAAAAAGTTTACGACAAGAAGTGCTATCTATGAACAGAAATCTCTGTCAACAGTGCTTCCTATGTACCGAGATGTCTGCAAACAATGTTTTCTAACAACAAAGTTTTCGGCGAAACGTGCTGTCTAGGAATAGAGATTTCTATTGGCTGTACTTTCTGTATGTAGTCATATCGTACAAGCGTATTTCTATATTAGGTTCCACGCTCTTAGATAATACCTACAATCTAAAGGTACCTAATATTATTTTGGAAGTTTTCAAATTTAGACACAAAGCATTTGCAAAAGTCTGTTGAAGATAAAAGGTATCCCATGACCAATACAAAGTTTTGCATATTTGTATAATCTGCAATAAGTTAGCTATCGAAATAAAATCCGGCCAAGTGAGAGTCAGACTTGCACTGAGTTGCACGGGTGTGTAATGTTTGGCATAATAACAAATGCTCTAATTTCACTTGAACTAACGTTCACATGACATAATTTTCATGTGACATAATATCAAATGACATAAATTAATATGACCTAATGTTTCACATCATATAATATTCATTTAACATAATAACATTTAGTATAACGTTCATTTTGTATAATTTTCAATATGTATAATATTCTTTTAATATAACGTTCATTTGACCTAATTTTCATATTTACTCATTTTCTGCCCAAACTATGTAGTGAATAAGTAAATATCAGAAAACATCATACTGTAATAACCTCACCTAACCTAAATGATTCACCAACAATAGAAGAGATCTGGCGCTTGGCGGCCGCTGCCGCGGCACGCTCGCTTCGCTCGCTCGCATTCGCGCGCTAATGGTAATGGTTCTAACCTAACCTAACCAACATGATACACCAACAATAGAAGTCATCTGGCGCTTGGCGGCCGCTGCCGCGGCACGCTCGCTTCGCTCGCTCGCCTTCGCGCGCTAATGGTCATGGTTCTAACCTAACCTAACCAACATGATTCACCAACAATAGAAGCCATCTGGCGCTTGGCGGCCGCTGCCGCGGCACGCTCGCTTCGCTCGCTCGCCTTCGCGCACTAATGGTCATGGTTCTAACCTAACCTAACCCACATGATTCTCCAAATATAGCAGGGACCTGGCGCTTGGCGGCCGCTGCCGCGGCACACTCGCTTTGCTCGCTCGCCTTCGCGCGTTAAAGTTACTTAGAGATTATGAATATTATAGTAAATGAATAATATGCTAAATGAATATTATGTGAAATGTGCATTATAGGAAATGTTCATTATGTCATATGAAATTAGGTAAAATGAAATTATATCAACAATTCATTATGTCAACTGATCGTTATGTTAAACAAAATTATGTTAACTGAAATTATGTCAAGTGAACGTTAGATATTTTGTTATTATGACAATCGTTACACACCCCTAATGGTCATGGTTCTAACCTAACCTAACCCACATGATTCTCCAAATATAGCAGGGACCTGGCGCTTGGCGGCCGCTGCCGCGGCACACTCGCTTTGCTCGCTCGCCTTTGCGCGTTAAAGTTACTTAGAGATTATGAATATTATAGTAAATGAATAATATGCTAAATGAATATTATGTGAAATGTGCATTATAGGAAATGTTCATTATGTCATATGAAATTAGGTAAAATGAAATTATATCAACAATTCATTATGTCAACTGATCGTTATGTTAAACAAAATTATGTTAACTGAAATTATGTCAAGTGAACGTTAGATATTTTGTTATTATGACAATCGTTACACACCCCTTATAGTTAGTGATTGGGTTGGGGCTGTCATTTCTATGGAGATTATTCCCCAAAATAATATAGATAAATTCATATTCTATAGATAAAACGTGCAATTAGTGATCTAAAGTCACGTTTTTTTATTATTTTATTATTAGGTATACAAGCTTAGAAGTTAAATCTCGAAAACTCAAATAATGTTCCCTAAAATGCGTAGATATCTGTAGATGCCAGATGGTAGTTCTAATGTTGGGCATTATTTCTGGGAATGCCGAATATCAATAATTTATTTGCCTAATATACTAAATATTGGAAACATGCTGCCTCATAGGACAATCTTGGAGTCTTGACAAAATCAAACTGGTTGCTAATCTAATAATGTAGCAGCTACGTATTGTTTTCTTTTTTTAATTGTTTGCACTATTTTTTAATTAATGTTATTACATTTGTAAAGATGTGAGCACAATGTATCTACCAACTTTATAATGTAATTAATTTTTCATTGCTTATTTTTAATTTCCTGAAACCTATCTTAGTATAAGACTTTTTATTCTAGGTGCATCGTCTTCACATATAATCTGATTAATGTATGCAAGGTATTGTAAAAACTATTTTGAAAGAGTAAGTATGGAATTTCTTGCCCATTCTTCGATGAGTCTAACCCTGCAAGAAAATTGATAAAAAAATCGGAGCTTTTATTTGTGTTCTCAGTAATATTCTTATGAATAAAACCAACGAATTTAATACCATTGCATATCAAATACAAACACAACAAACACGATCCGATATCTCAGTAGAAGTCTCACTACAGCCACTGTATGCAGACCAAACGAATACCTACATATTTTAAGTTCAAGCAAGTTGAATAGCGGAACAAGACCGTCTGCAGATCTGGGTCAACACGTTTGGCATAAAGATACAATCACTGGACGTCTTAGCTTTTACACCAGAAAAAAATAATACATTTTACTATCACATGGCCCTCAGTGTTTTAGTACTGGTTTTATATTTAATAGGGATGCCATTTCTAATTTTGAATTGTCTTGACGAAAAGCCAAACTCTTTAAATGGAACCCAAATATTTAAATTTTATTAAAAAACATTTTTTTATTCGATTTTCATTTTCAAAAAGAAATCTCTCGAAATTCGATTAGTCCGGATAAGTAATAAGAAACTAAGTCAGGACAGGGCAAGAAAAGCTAGATAGATCCGGATTGATCCGGACGGCTGGTCACACTAGTATTATGGGAATGCTCTTTGGAATATATTTGATTAAACACTCCTTTGTTTGATAAGGATCAAAAATTCAGGCTGGTAGCATTTTTTATTTGAAAAGAAGTCATGCTGTGGAAATTCAAACGAATATCCACAGCATGTTATTGTGATTATTGAAAGTAGGTAGGTACCTACCTACTTAGGAATATTATTGACATGAAGACCGGGAAAAATATTTCACTTAATAAAGTCAATCTAATCAATAAACGTGTGTGTGTAACGTGTATTTAATAAACTAATTGAACACGTTTGCTACTGCTACCTACTCGGTTTTTCCATAACAACTATTTTTTTTGTCCGATCTATGATATTGATCTAGATAAAGGAGATTGACAGGAACTTGAATAATAAGATTATAAAAATAATTACAATAATTTTAAACATCAACATTTGGTTCTCAGAATTGAGAACTAAATAGATACTTATCAAGAGTAATAGATTGAGTTTTTGGTTGTGGCAAATTGACAAATCGTCACGTCTGATTTCCTGCGAATAGGTACTTTAAAAAAAATATGTTAGTCTTATAATATTTTGAATTCTTATGTTATTTTGAATTTGAATTTATTTGAATTTGAATTTTATTGATTTTTTATATAATGAAGTTTTAATATTTTGTACATTTTAATTTTTTTTTGTAGCAATTTTAACAAAACTGCCGTGAAATTAATGTTGATCAACAAACAACTGGAAACAGAATAGATTTACGAAAAACGTGAAGTCTCTACTCCTATGTGAACAACTTTACATTGATGCATATTGATACCTCGATTTTGTAGATACTGTTCAGATCCTTGGTATCGATTTATCGATTAAAGTATCGTGTCAAATATGAAGAATACAGCAGATCGACCGATTTACCGATTATATACACCACGGAAAGCGAGGACCACCACCAAATCAGAAAACAAGAAAATGTCATGTATTAAAATTTAGATGAAACATCAATACAAAGTGCAGTCTTTTTTAGTCTCTCCTTAAATCTCGGGAACAAGTGAATACGATTAAAATATTAAATAAAACAATTCATACGTCCGAAGAGGATTATTAACCGTAATATTTTGTACGTTTAAAAACCGTAACAAAATACCCTTTAATCGGCAGCGTGAGCACGACTTGCATTTGTATGGCCAAGGTCAAAGGCGTTCTGCAGGCCCTAAGGTATTGTGTGGTCGTTTATATCGCATCGTGTTAATTTTTTCTCGCCCCGCATATCAGGAACCCGTTGCCGTCGATCGGCATCAATCAAACGCATTAAATTCCCTATCGTTAATGTTTTCATTATCTAACATCTGTTAATGACACGAGGGAGGGCTCACCCGATAGATTTTAATTGCGTTTATGACTTAGCTTCTAAAACAGTTTAAATGCGAGGGTGTCATCCCACCGCCTCGGGCAAACCTGCCAGTACCTAATTGCGGGAATTTATTCAATAATTTGTAAATTACACGACGAAATCCGTGACTTTATTGATGCGAGTTATGTTTCGTAATTGATATATTTAACCTAATTAAGTGTCTGTTTCTGAATCAATTATTTTCACAAATTTCAGGTCCTCGACGGCATGAGCATAATTTAACACGCATTCTACCGAGGCGTACGCTTCATTAACATTTTCCGTTCCCATTACGGAAACAGGCGCGGGCTGTTCGAAGCTAAACCGCGCGAAACGAACCTCTTTTTGTCTGTGGAAAAAGAAAAAGAACAAAAACACAAAAGTTCCAGCCAGCTGCGCCCGAGCATCCTGTCGACGTCACTACACCTTTTTGCATCCATTGATCACGACGACATGCAGCTATCCTTTGCTGTCGAACCGCACTGTCCCGCGAGGAAGCGAGATGACAGTAATGAGTGGTTTCTCCATCGAGATAATAACGGCAGTCTTCCGCAAAGCGCCTGTTCTTTGATAATACGTTTTGTTACAGAGCTTGTTGATTTTTATTTGGGTGAAAACGGGTCCGGGGCGCCGGGACAAAGGGTGGTCGCTTGTCAAATAAACTGTCATTGTTATGACACAATCGCTTAACACTTGGGTTCTGTCAAGCTCATTATATAATTTGCAACCGCTGCTAATTGCGGAACATTGTCTGTCAGACGTCACTCGAACGATCGAAAACGAATTGAGATAATGTCTTTGAAACGCGCCATGAAAGAGGCATATCTATTATTTTGGCATCTGTTTAATTAATTGAATGGACAACTGCATTTACGTCAATCCTTGATATAAATAGCATGTTTTTAACGTGTAAAATCTACTAGGTAATAATCGCACGTAACTGCGTAACATTATTGTTATCAGTAACTTGTCACTCATGTTGATATTGGACATGAAAGGTGCCCGGTTCTACTTAGCACAGTTTATCTAGGGATGTACGCCGCAAGCGAAAAAAAGATACATAAAATTAAAAGCCACATGATCCAACCAGTTTTAAAGGGTAAGGTTAATAAAATTTTAAATGGCTTCAAAGCAATTTACAGTGACTTGTGCATTTATGAGGTAGCCACCTATGCGGAAAAGAGTTTTTTTAGTGTTTATTCTGAACAGCTTTAGTAGTAAAGATAGCAAATTGTTCAAAAAGATTTGGGTTTGAGTCATCACCGGAAAATTTAAACAAAAATTTCAACACCGATAGTATTGTATTTCAAACTTCTCGCGATAGCGCTAGTCGGGCAACCCTGTCCACTATCACAAAATATTAGTCGTTGACTGATAACAAGACTGGTGAGCGGTTAAGGTCAAGTATTATCTGAGTATGTCACACAGTCGTGGCGCGGATGAAACCGAGCTGGAATGTTACGAAGGAAGAGGAAGTACCGAGATACATTCAAGGCTCATTCAACGAAGATCAAGACAAGTATTAAATTATGTTCTAGCCTTCCGGTGTAGTGTTATCAATAGGAATAACGGTCAGCTTCCTCTATATGAGATTGGAATTAGCCTGCTGTTTGTTTTTGAACAGTTATAATCGTATTGTCGATGTTATTCGTACATTAGCACCAATTTGTTAGACTACGGAATATAAATAATTATCTATGTACGTATGTGTGTAGGTTTAATTGTAAGTTGTGAGTATGTTATGTATTTATTGTGGTGTTTTAATAGGCTCGGTTAGATATATTGAATGAATGGTTGCTGTCACTTTTAAAGTAAGTTATTCTTTTTTTTTATTTTGATTATAGGTAGGAACTTTATAAAATTAGGTTATAACAAACTTTTGTGTTAGTTAGAAGTAAGATAAATAAATAAAAAAATAATTGACTTTCAAATAATTCTCTTTTCTGTAATCGACTCCAAAAAAAGAGGAGGTTGTATTTTTTTTTAAGGGTTAGGGGTTTTAGGGGACCTACTCCGTCATTTATAGACCGATTTTCAAAATTCTTTTTTTGTTTTGATAGGGTATACTAACAAATTGGTCCCATTTGTATCAAAACTCATATCTGATGAGGAATCTTCGAGGAATTGAGGGAACTCCTCAAAAAATAAAGGCACACACGCACCGATTTTAACATTTTTAGTAACAAATCAAGCATTTTCACCGACTTCCGAATCTGGAGTTATTTTTCACCTGTTAGATTTTGCAGCGAGGCTGCTTTTTAAGTTTACGTTTGTAAGTTTTTATGCTGTACAATAAAGAGCGGGAATTTATTCCATTCTCTTTTTAATATCCTAATCTATCATAACCTTGGCCGTGTCATATGTATTTATTAACGTAGTACCTAGGGCAATATTAACCAATGTTTGTAAAAACATAGCAACTATAATGATAGATAGCGTATAAATAAAAAGATCAATAATATAATTCACGGAAAATCCCAGTGGCAAGCAATTGCAACAAACAGGAATAAAAGTCCGACAATTATCCAAACTAGGTATTCATTTTATTATTCATTTTATTTAATGTGTTACCTAGCATGGAAAGTTACACACTGGCTGCTTTTGAACGCCATTAGGTTGGAAACAAACATTTGCTTAAACAAAATAGGTATAGGAATGAAGCCAACTGCCAACTTTGATCATGTTTTAAATAATAGTGCCCATCACCCGCATGCTCATCATCGTAGAAACGGTTTATGTCGACGACAGGATCGACAAAGTGTCAGATTGTAGAAAATATTCTGCCGATCGTCATATAAATAATGCTCGATATTGTGATATTGTAGACTCTCGTCAACTGAAGAATCGACCCATTTCTTTACACACTCTTGACATTGTCATGTTCAAGAAACTCTTGACATTGTCATGTTCAAAAACTTACTAAAGTAATGTTTCTACAATATCTCACTTCCATTTCTACGGTCATCATGCAACGGGTACCGTGCAAACATTTTGTCTATCGTGGTCTTAAATGTTAGGCCAATGTTTGGTGCCTATGTGTGGTTAAGCAACTCGTCCTTCTCAATTGACTTACGGCTTTAACAGCAAGACAGGCAGTCGATAAATCTTGTTTTTCTTTCATTGCTAAGTCAACATGGAAGTTATTTGTTTCATGTAAATATTTATAGGTATTAACAATTTTGTTAAGGAACAGGTAATGGTGGCCAAAGACAGGATGAAATATGTGACATTTTTGTTTTAGTAAGTTTGTATAATAAATAAGTAAGTGAAGGAATATAGTCAGGCAATGGAAATTACTTAATATGCAATCACTCATTGGTTCACAAGTAAAAGGGTTCAATTGATAATGCTAATGGAACTATAACTTATTGGCTAAGGAATCTTTTACCCCCTTATTAAGAAACACGGAGTAAATTTAATACCACTTTGATTTGCTATACATTGTGAAGGAATAAATTCGGCGAAACTTTACTCAACTTTTTATTTATAAAACGGTTGTTATTTTACCTCTAAGCAAAAATATGTAGCAATCTAGCGGCCATAAGGTTTTGTGCTCAAACTTTTAACACGGACAAAGTACCTTTGTATAAGTTTTCACGTAATTAAACCTAACTTAAAATCTGCTCCATAACGTGTAGGTACTTGATACTGTTTACTTGCACCTAACAAATCAAGTCTAACTGAATAACACAAGCTCCGTTATAATTACCATTATACACTAAACTGACTAATTAATATGAGCGTATAAATGACTATAAGAGTTTTGGATCCTTAATTGATGCGGCTAATTTGTGTGATTACGATGCAGCAAGATTTAATTGTATTATAGGGAGGAAGGGATTTCCCATACTGATACCATGGGTTCTGTACATGATTACGGACCGCCTCCCATTGAAAATTTTCGCCAGCCTAATTTTCATGCTTTCTTGAGATGTTTCTTTGGCTTAAAACTGTTAAAAATAATATCATTATCTTATATATAATCTTAAATATAAAATTCTCATGTCACAATGTTAGTTACCGTACTCCTCCGAAACGGCTTGACCGATGTTTATGAAATTTTACATGCATTTTCAGTAGGTCTGAGAATTGGCTACTATATATTTATATTATGTATTTTTTTTTTCGGTACAACTTTACAATATCTAACGGTTAATATAACTAGTGGTCGCCTAGTGGTTGAAATACGACAGTTATAGCTTTCCACATAACTTATTTCTCTACCCGTTTAGGGCTACGATTACCGGGGTGCAATAAGGCGGAAGAATTTTTCCGACTAAGGGCCAATTTTTGAGTGATAAATATGGCGGCTTGACACATTGCCTATACAAAAGCTGTCAAACCGCCACCATTTTATTTTGTAAAACTGACGTGGAGCTTGGCACCAGAGAAAAACATACATACCTACCTACACACGAACATAGAACCTGCTCCTTTTTTGAAGTCGGTTAAAAAGAGAGGCCTATATCTAGCTGTAGGTGAAGTCAGGCTGTGGATGACGGTGATGATGATGACAAATGAAAAATCTGCACTTAGATTATTAATATCAGTGGTAGACTGGCGTTGGATCCGGGGATATCCAACCATTTAGCTTTGTGCACTGTATCTCCAGATAAACCTTTACTAAGACTTATTCATGCTCAATATTCTTTAAAGGCGTATAAGATAACGTTATGGGTACATCTCTATAATGTTCGTTATTCAAGGTTAGTAAACCGCAAAAACATTAAAAACCGTTAAGCGGATACAAGTAGGTACCTCGAGTTATAATAGAATTGTGGCCTACTGCACACGGAAGCTCGGAGTCCTCCCCTAAGGGGTTCGGTTCGAATCTCGGCAGGTACAAATGTTAGTAGTACGGAACCAGTTTAACGGTCGGAGTCCGGACCGTTAACTGCGAAATCGCTCGTCGACTGTATCACGGCATTAGTCTGTAGTCTGTGAATAGTTAGCGCCACAGATTATCTGTTGTTTGTTTTACTGTTTTTGTTACTCTGTGACCGTTGTAACAATGTTGTCTGTGGGGATTGTAAACTTAATGATTCATTGATATATTGATACAATACTAAACGCCTTCGCCTTCGCCTTTTCCGAAGGACTTCTTCTTCTTATCGTGTGATTAGGAAAGGCCTTCGAAGGACTAGGCAGAAGTATGTGCATAAGTATGTTTGCAAGACTCAAGTCTCGGAAAATAGAGGGTGAGCTTTTTGCCATCAACTGGGTGCAATTTCAGATTCGGACTGGTACTGTGAAATTCCGGATGGAAATTCCTAATTACTCTTTGCCTGACCCGAAAATCGAATCCAGGACCTTATGTTCAGCAGTTTAAGTAGCGCTAGCGACTAACCAGACAGATCAATCTATTGTTTTTAATATAATAAAGAGCAAAATGAACATTTTAATTAAGGTAGATAAATAACTATCCTACCTAAGTACCTACTTGAATGCTGATTTATTCACAAAATACTGAAGAACCGTCTTTTCAATAAATTTTTAGTTTTAATGAGATCGTAGAAGAGCGTTTCTAGTAAAAAATCGTGAATAGCAAAGTTAATAAACTACAGTTTTATTAAAAAAAAACACCATGAGTAAAGCTGGACTTATGTTCACTAATATTATAAAGAGGAAAAATTAGTTTTTTTGTATGTTTGCAACGAATAAATTCAATAAAATATAAAATAAAATATTTTAAGAGAAATACTCTCAACATTAGAAATGTGCCACAAATTAACTTAGATTATTGTTTTTTCGGGTCAGGAAGGAAGAAGGGAGGTTATGAAATTCATGCGGACGAAGACGGGAGCGAAGTGCTAGTAAGTTTTTTAAAGAGAAATGACCAACCACCAATCCACCTTGAGCAAGCGCGGTGATCAATTCTCGAGCTTTTTCACGGATAGGAAAATGGGCTGGTATTACTATTATATTTATTAATTGCTGTCCCTGCAAACTTCATCACCCCTTAATAATAATCATACATATTTTGCGACCTATTTCTCAGACCTACTTAATAAACACACCAACATTTTATAACAATCGGTCAAGACGTTTCGGAAGAGTTTGGTAACGAACATTGTGACACGAGCATTGTAAACATTACATTGATTCGATTTTTTCGATGGTTTATTAGTACCGTGGGGCAGTCCCAAAACATAAATAACGGGACTCCGTGACTATACTACATTGGGTTTAACCCTGAAATATAGAAAACTGCGATTGAGCTTGGAAATCCCGAAACGTTTACCTATCTATATGACGTAAGTAAAATTGTTTCCAAACATGACACAATTATTCGAATTAACTGGGAAAGAGTGAGTCGGACAACACACCACTTTTATGTAATTTCTGACGTTTAAAAATGTTAATAGTTCTTTATTTTGTTTTTTTTATTGTTTATTTTTTTTAGTTTAATTATTTTTTCTGTACGTACCTATTTCTTTTATTAACGTGTGTCTGTGTCGTGCTAAATAAATGCTTTTTCTTTTTTTCTTTCTTTTCTAACGTAATAAGTGACTTTGATTTTCATTTGTAAACTGGGCTTTTAAATGACGCCGTTTTCCCAACGAAAGAACATATTTCGGAAGGTTTATGTGTAGGTCATAATATGATCGAATGATTCTACAACCTACATTATTATTTTAACCTTAATATTGCTTAACCTCAATGTTTTAACATGTCACCACATCGGTACAAGTTACATTACACCCGTGTGAAGTACAGACCGTTCACCAAATTAGCATAGCATTGAGTTGGCTATTACAACTCAATGGTATATTTAAAATCAAAGCAATATTTACGTTAAATAATATTGATGATAATATTTTATTTGAAGTAATTCATATTCATATATTAACTGCCGAATTAATTCAACCGTGGAAAAACAGGTTCTAGAGCTAAAAAAAAATCATCGTTACTTTATTACTCGGCGATATAATATATTAAAACAGCTGATTCAAATAACAGATAAGACAACAGCAGACCGATAAGATATCGCTGACTTCGTAATCGTGAGATTTTAGAAACGACTCGATTTTACCAGCAAAATTAAATTTATTATTGGATATCATTTAAAGTTCTACATAGGTACCTACTGCTGAAAGGAAAACTAAACCCAACTACTTTTTCTCTACATCACACATTGTAATTTGATTTTCATTTTATTAACTTCATGATTATCACTTTTTTTTAATAGATAATCTACTTTGGTTTAAATATTATGTAAATATGTGATCTTTAAATACACTCATATAGTTACCAGCTGCGTTGCTTATTTTATAGTACTTATCTCAGTATCTATAGTAGTTTTTATTCCATGGTACTTACATCGTCCTCACATACCTATAATCTGATCAGATAAACAAATATTGTAAAATCTATTTTAAAAGACAACATACAAAACTACCTTTTGGAATGTGCAACTAGAATCATATTTATACGAGTATACGGGTCCTCAACAGACTATATTATACAAAAACTAAAAAAAACAATAACTAAACCTAACAAAAAACTATTACAAAGCGTTAAAAAATTCATCTGCATCGCTGCCAGCTGGTAAAGTTCCCAAAAGACTGGCATTGCCACGTTGAATGGCAATGCTTAGCCTCTGGCCAAAGTAAAGACCAGCCTTTGGGTCCCGGTTCCTTTACGAGTATACTAGATAATATAAATAGGTAAAGTTTGTGAGTATAGATGGAGTGTAGAGATTTAAAATACTAGATAGTGAATGTGGTACTCCATACCACAACTCGTAGAAGCTGAGCTCGACTATCCACATAGTAGGGAAAGTCACAACGGAATTCTAATTAATTATGAAAGAAAACATCCACGGACAGGGCAGATCACATCTCTAAACACAAAATAACAAGTTGGAACTAGCACTAATAACTAAAGCTCGTTACGACACGTCCCATCTGCGTGAGCCTGTTGATCCCTGTTCGCGATCCATTTACCTTGTTAGTTCACACTTCGCGCCTTCCGATTTACGAGCGCGTCATTTGAGCGCACCTTTATAATTAGAAGCAAGAGCAGTGGTAAGGGCCGTTTTGAGTTGTAGGTCGCAATCCAGGAACGTTATTTGGTATAATTTGTTTAATTACCATTGCTATAAAAAAAGGAAATTAAACTATCGATAAAATCAACCGATGCGTACTTACTTGAACCAAACGCTTAAATAAAAGCTTCGATTCCCTTTAAATTAGAAAAAAAATGACAGCTCAAATTATAGTTCGTTCGCGTTAAGAATGCAGTAAAAATGCAGTGCAACTGCAAGATATAGGTGTATTCCACAGTGGTGTTAAATTCAAACAAATTATATTTTAAAAGATTAGGTTTCATGATTTTATAAAAAAAAATATTGGTTAGGGGGCGGGGCTAGGCCGACGGATAATGATGACTTTACTGCATTCTTAACGCGAACGTAGGTGCTATAAGTTTAGCTTGCTGTCAAGGTGCTAATTCTGTTCCTGTGAACAGAATTGCGCTGGTTAGGTTAGGTATAAGGTGTAGATCCTCGATTTTCAAAAACGGTATCGCTTGCTGAGCTGAAAAATGTGTAGATAGGTTATTAGCGCTCAGAAAGTGAGAAGTTAAAATGTGGTTAACTAGCCACACTTTACTTCAGTGTAGTCGCGCCGTCTTAGAACGCGTGCGTGCGTTAATGTGCCGTTTTTGAAAATCGAACGTTGTTTAGGTAACCTATCTACACCTTTTTACTTATACTACAAGTATAAGTAAAAAGGTGTAGATAGGTTACTAAGCATACTTAATCACGAGTCTCTCAGCGCACCTGTAACTTAATAAATTGTTATAGGGCATGCATATTAAATTCATTTGTGTTAATTATGTATATTGTAGGTATGTCTCGCATGTTATAAGTAAGTTAGTAATGATTTATTTCCTGATTTAAGTGCACGTAGGAGAACGTGGTATAGGTCAGTGCCAAGTTCCACTCATTTATTGTCGTAAGTGATTATGTTTTATAATACCTACTTCTTGTGCTATAAAGAGTGTTGTTAACATTAAAGATGTTGTAGGTATACCAGCAAATATTTATTTAGCAGCAGCGATTTTTTTATGAAGGCGGTTTTGTTTTTGTATTTTTTTTTCCTATATTAGATGATTTGGAAAAATCAAAAATTCATAAAAGTAATCAAATTTTTGAACGTCAAAAATATATGAGACAGTCTCCCAATATATACACCTAAATTCAGTAGTAATATATTATAAGACTACTACTTAATCGATTTCGATGAAATTCATACGGCACCAAGCGGAAAGTACGATATAAACCCTCTCAAATTAAAGAACTTTCTAAACCGGTCCACTAATGACGGAGTTCAGGGGTAATAGGCACAAGAAAAAATAACATTCAACCGAAACGAGAACCTCCTCCTTTTTTGTATACTCAGTTAAAAAAGCAGATAAAAATAATAATATTAATATTTGATGATTTCATTCAACAATTAAATTCAAGTGTTTAAATGTTTTTGATCTCCTGTTGTTTCGCACAAATTAATTACATCACCGAAGTAAATGACCTCTGGATGTCCAATTATTATTTTGGCATAAGTCAATGACTCTAAAGTTCTTAGTCGTGATGAAACTATTATTGTGTGAATTCAGATAAGTATAATTATGTTGAGGCTAAAAAAAACGATAATAGGACGATGATTGTCTTGTTTTATCACCAAAACAAGACGCCTGTAATGTTATGGTGATAAACAAGTTATGGTGACGCACGTATAAGGGCCAGGGGTGTACAAAGTATACCGACATATCACCAGTTACGTTTAAGTCCAGAGTAATAAGGGTCGAGTCTATTGCCATCAATCGGGCACCCATCGCACTCCTATTGAGAAGTACCAGATGGAAAAACTCAATAAGGCTTTGCCTGACCGCGGTGTACGACCACGACACCAACAAAGCAGGGGCTCGAGTCTGCTATTGCAATCGTGTCTCAGACAACAGGGGTGTTGTCTTGTTTCTGTAGGCTTTTATTTAAATTTACAATACTATTAAAGAGTGTACGGATCTCGTATTCCTGTCTCGAATGTCACCACTACCGGGTGACATGAAAAGCTTTGTTAGTTTATAGAGTACATAGAAAGTTTTACGAGTGAAACGTCATTGCTAATGGATTTGGTAACCTCGAAATACAGGGTCGTAGCCCGTTAGGTAGAATGGTAAGTAGGAAGAAACACTTTAAGAGAACGTAGTACTTCTTCTTCTTCTTATTGTGTGGTTAGTAACTAACCTGGTGTCAGAGTTTTAATGCCGCCCATGGGCCTCTGACTTGGCATCACATGTCCTCGAGTAATATCTCTCAGGCATGCCGGTTTCCTCACGATGTTTTCCTTCACCGTTTTTGAAGCAAGTGATAATAAATTATACAATCAGCACATGAATCCGAAAAGTCAGAGGTGCGTGCCTTGGGTTCGAACTCGAGACCTATGATTTGGCAATCCGCCGGTCACACCACTAGGCTATCACTGCTATGTAGTAGTACTTAGGTACCTGCGCATTAAGTATAAACCTTCTATCATTGAACTTACCTCTAAATTGTGTTATTGTAACGGCAGTTTCCTACATAATGCGAACATTTATGTTTAATGTAGAAGTCGATTTTTGTGTTTTTGCAATTTTAAAGTTGTTCTTTCGGATGAATACCTTTTATATTTCCTTAAAGTGCGTTCATCGTTATTTTTACCAACCTACATTTATAAACTAGATGGCTTTTCTCATTTTGTGCAGCAACTAATGCACTGAAAAATATATAAACAGTTGGTAACAGTAGGTCAGCAGGCTTAACAAGCTACCGCAAACTGTCAAATTATCCGAATTGAATATGAATATATTATTTAAAATTTTCGATAAAGTTTGAAAAACTATCACATGAATCTGACACATTGGGGTATGCTTGACGGGGCTGGCTTCTGTACCTACCATAGATACCCAGTAGGTACTAAGTAGGTGCTTATCTATGACAGCAGCGCTGTTCTGTAAAAAAAACTATCTAAGTCATGAAAATCAAGTCAAAGTTAAGGCGATATGATCTATCATCCCATACTAATACCATTGAAAGTTCACTTAACTTTTCTTTTCACTAATCAGGCAGGTTATTCCGGGTTTTACATGCGAAACAGATACTTAAATGGACGACTAGGACGTAGAGTTGGATACATATTTAAATAAAAAAACGATGCATAATAAGCATTTAATGTTTGAATCAAAACTTGCATGGTTACTCTAAACAGTAAAACACGCTTTTCAAGCGCAATCCTTGTGCACAAGCACTGAAGGACAAGTATCGCGTGTTAACGAAAATTTCAAAACCAAACACGCTCAGTACTGTTTGCAATAACGATACGAGTCTTGGAAGCGCATTAATGTAAAATGAAAATGATTTAACTCTGTTTAAGGGTGATTTAACTAGTTAAATAGTATTTTATCGAGTTGCTATTTGCTGTGAATATCGTGTTAGACTTTTATGCGAACATGTTAAAATACAGGGCATATTTTTTGCACTTACCAAATTTTAAGCAAGTGTGCAGAACCTAAATAAGTTATTAATTAAGTCTGCGTACGTAGTTTCTGCTTTAACGCATATCTAATCTTAGCCTATAATGACTCACTTAGGCTAAGATTAGATATACGTAAACTGAAAAATATTCGTCAATCATAGAACTTAAAGAAAGCATTGGCGTAATGCGATCGTATTTGATTTAGTGTAATTTAATTGTTTGTTCATTCTTTCTTCTTTCTTTCTTTTGTAATTTTTTTCTTTGATTTTTTTTCTTTCTTGTTTTTTTTTGAATTGTATAGTTTTATTTATCAAATTTACTTTCTTGTAATTTGATATAATTTAAGTTATTTTTTTAACTTAATGTGATTTTATTTTTAATATTTAGAGTAAAGTAAATATAATGTCTTTAATTACAACTTATCAATAAAAGTAATTAAAATAAATTAAATATGTACACTTAAACTAACTACAAATAAAATATTAACTAATATTTAATTATATTATTTTGTTTTTATTACTTAATTAGATTTAATATTTTTTTTTAATTTGATAATATGTTATGGTGATTTCATTATACGATTATACTTATTGTACATTTGCCAATGAGTGAAAATTACCTGAAATATAATATTAGCTTCTGTTCGCTGGTTCACTCGCGTAAAAAGTAGCGATTTATCTTAAGGGAACACATAACCGGAATAAAATAAATATCCTTTGTGCTTATCCAGAAAATGGTTTCCATCTGTGTAATGATCTCATGTCATTTAGGTCTATAATATGTGTCAATATTCATCTAAATCCGTTCAACGGTTTACGCGTGATCGAGCAACAAACATTCAAACATCTTTACAAACTTTCACATTTATAATATACGTAGGATAGGATTCGATAGCTGTGCTCGTTACATCATGCCGATATTCCACGATGGGGTAGGTAGGCACGTAACACGTAGTCAAAGGTGTACAGTAGGTAGCTACATATTCTTGTCCGCCAACACAGGGCAGATTCTAGAAAACCTAACTCTAGCACATGTCACCATGTCCAGTGTTGTTTCCGGGAAATAAATTGAATCCACATCTACTGTGAATGGTTTAACAGGAAAACGTATGACACTACACAATTTGGAAATTTAAACCATATACTGGCTGAATACGTCTAACATCTTTTGTGTACAAGAAATAAGGAAAGTTATCCCGAATTATTTTGTCATAGTAACGTAATACTAAAAGTATGTCTATGAAAACCTTTTGACCTATTCAGCGTCAACCTTTATCTAATAAAAAACGTCAATCATGCAGCAACCGTTCAATATATTTATTTATTACTTCAAGGTTTAAAAGCACACTAATGTACAGAGACAGACTTAATGCCTCAGGCTTATCAACCAGTTAACCCTTATGTGATGCAGACTTGCAACACCAGGGGCGCCACACGCGCGTTGCCGACCCTTTAAAAACCTATTTACTCCTCTTTTGAAGAACTCCATGTCCACTCTGTGTCTGGGTGTAATTTATCTATAATATATATGTATTTAGAGATTTATTAGTATGTTTATCAGCTGTTAAGTACCCTTAACACAAGCTTAGCTTGGGACTAATATGACGTTGTGTGAAAAGATGTGGAATGATCCCATTGTCTCAGTAACGCCATCTAGAATAATACGGCCATCTAGAATATAATGGCGTTACTGAGACAATGGGATCATTCCACATCTTTTCACACAACGTCATATTAGTCCCAAGCTAAGCTTGTGTTAAGGGTACTTAACAGCTGATAAACATACTAATAAATCTCTAAATACATATATATTATAGATAAATTACACCCAGACACAGAGTGGACATGGAGTTCTTCAAAAGAGGAGTAAATAGGTTTTTAAAGGGTCGGCAACGCGCGTGTGGCGCCCCTGGTGTTGCAAGTGTCCATAGGCTACGGTAACCGCTTACCATCACCACCACCGCTTTCCACCGTCGCGGGTATAAAAAAAACCCAGACACAGAACAAAAAATCCTGCACAACACGTACATTATTTTGTCCTGGGTGGGAATCGAACCCACGACCTCCGGCATAGCAGTCAGGGTCACTAACTACTAGACCAACAGGCCAGTCAATTTCGTCAGTCAAGTTATGTATGTCGCGTATGTCCTCTTTATAGTAGGTATCTTAAATCTCCTTGTTAATTTTACATACATACATACATACATAAACTCGCGCCTTTTTCCCATGGGGGTAGGCAGAAACTACAGAGCGCCATATTCTACGATTCTTACATACTTCTTTTGCTTTGTTTATATTCATACATGTTGTCATACACACACGCTGGTTGCGAGTACTACGCACCTGACCTTTCTGAAGAACCTCACCAATAAGGTCTATGTATGTCCTTCTAGGGCGTCTCCTCCCGGCGTTCCCACTTACATCTGCCTTGTAAATACCTTTCGTTAGTCGCCTTTCATCCATCCTTTCAACGTGACCAAACCATCTAAGCCTATGTTTTCAATTTTTGTTACTACATCTTCTTTCAAACCACAACGTTGCTTTATCACATCATTCCTCAATATTGTCCTTGTTAATTTTATCGTGTAAATATAAATTCATAGGGCACAAGAAATATGAGTAAATAGCAAGCCACGAATATTTTCTTCAGACTCGTATAAAAGTGAAGTGTGAAAGTGTTCAAGGGTCGTGCAGCCCTATGTTATGTAGTTATACGGGGAGTTCCGCTAAACGTCACTCCGACATTATAAAGCCGGAGCGGATTTCCGAATGCTCCTCAAAGCTTCGGAGAAGATAATATTTTTGCGTTCAAACGGATGTAACCACTCGTGTTACGGATGTTGATACATTTTTAAATCGATCCATGATTCCGTTTTATGTTGTTATCCGCTCCGATGGCTAAATCACCTGAAGATCGGTAACAATAGAAAAAGTAATTGTGTCTAATTAGTCACGGTTGAGCTCATACACCCTTATTAATAAACGTAGATTAAAGTCACTACCAGTATTATCTCCGGACTTAGCTTGCATTTATCGAGGATTATGTTTGGCATAACTTTACTCAACGTTTATGAATAAGGGGGGTAATGTTTAAAGTAGTGATAGCTTTGCGGTGTGATCGGCGGACTGCCAAGTCAATAGGTCTCGAGTTCGAACCCAAGGCACGCACTTCCAACTTTTTGGAAACGTTTGCGTGTGTGATTCATGTATTACCCCAATCTGTCAAATTTCTTTGATCGTTTTTCAACTTTATGACAAACAGAATAAGGTTCATATTCAATTAGGACAATTTGACACATTGGGGTAACTTGATGTGCTGGCTTATGTACATACCTACGTAGGTATAATTATCACTTGCTTCAAAAACTGTGCAGGAAAATATGGTATGTTATGGTCCCTGAGAGATGTTTTTGAACGGCATGTGAAGCCACTCTGACACTAGGTTATAGTCACAAGCAGAATATTGTTTTATTAAATAGATATACAGGGTGTAAGGGACAGCCCTCCTCAAACTGATAGGGTGCATTTAGCTTCTGAATTTGAATCATAATCCACCGAAATTTTTCTCAGGAAAATTTTCATCTTTTTCATCGTTTTTTCAGGTTTTTCAGTTTCATTTCAATGTATAATAACATTCTTTAAAGGAAGCACTCCATTTATGTAAATAATACGGTTAAAATAAAAAAAAAAACCAACAATGGATGTTTCCATAACGTTCCTGAAATAATTTCTTGTACCGGTCATCTTAGTATAATATATGTACTATCTTATATAACATATCTTATGAGAAACTGAAATAGTGTTGCTATCAGTGATTTCTTTATTAATCGGGGAAACAGTCCCGAACATTACCCACAGATTATAATATATCTAAGTATGACTGAACTACCAGAAGATTGATTGTTTAACGAATTATTAGGATATTGAAGAGTTAATTTTGAATTTGGTGTTGAAATACTATCTACTAATCAACATGTCGCTTGTCTAATATTGTACAGAATCAGATCATTATGTCAGATATGATCTGGCAATACCATATTATCGTGAAACTAATTGATAGCGATTATGGAAATCGATATAGGGCGCAGCGTTAACTGCAAATTTAAATCGAGTAGGTTGCTATCGCTATTTGAATTGTTAATACTGAAAGTGAATTTTATCCAGAATGCTAATATAATAAATTTTAAAAATTTGCAAGAATGTATGACTCTTAATTAGGTAGGTACTCTTTCACGCCTGATTAAATATCTTTATTTAATTTTTTTGTGTAAACCGTTAGTGTCCGTTAGTGATGAAAATATACCATCTAGCCAGCCAAAGGCCGGGTAAACGTGGGACAGTAATAAACTGGCTGTTACTGTCTTACAGCAGGGCAAAGGCCTCTTCCCATACAGAGAAGGCACGAGTATTGATTATTTATTTGTTTATCTAAATGCCTTAAAACTACAATTAATACAAGTCTACCTAATGCAATAGCCAAGTTACACACACACGATTAAAATTAAAGCACAAAGTACATCTCAAATAATGTAGATCATTGTTTGTAAAACATTGCAAAAAATTTATAGACTTTTGTAAGTTCACCCTAGTGATATGTAAAATTAACAATTTCGATCTGAAAACCATTGCTGATGTGAATTGTTCAAGATAGAGGGGTTTTTGCCAGAAAGTTGGCCCTGTCTGATGGTAAGGCAAGCAGTGGCGGGCGCCGTTATAGTTTAGGTATACCTACTTCAAAATAAATGTGCGTGTATTACCAGGTACATCTCTGCCTAGCTTTCGGGGATTACAGGCGTGATCTTATGCTATGTTATGGTATTTCTAAATAATACACAATATTTCTAAAGAGATAAACTAAGTCACGGGTGGCCGTTAATTCAAAATATTTAATGCGGATTTTCCCTGTTGCAAATTTATTTTTAAAAAGGAAATACGTTTATTTATTCATATAAGCAAGTTTATCGCTTTCACGGGGGCAACTGATAACCTTAAATTGACACATTCAAAACCAGGAAATCCAGGGTATTTCTGTATGTTGTTTTTTAACATACACATTTTTACTGAACTGGACCCTTTTGGCGCAGCCGCAAGGCACACAATTTTTTATTTCGTGCTATTCTTTAAATTGTTTAATTTCTATAACGTAGTAGGATATTATCGTGTGCCTTTTGGACCAAATAAATGCTTTTTCTTTTCTTTCTTTCTTCTTTCTTAGAACATTTAGTACTTCCTATGAATAAGAATAAAAATAAGAAAAAAATATTTGCACAGACAAGTGTAGGTATACATCAAAGAGATTTAAAATACTATGAATGTCTTTGGTATACATACAGGCTTAGAAAAACATGCATGCAAGATCTTAAATAAAGGTGGATCACAAAGTGTCTTCCATTTTTCATAGCGTGCAAATATAGGTCCAATCATTTTATACAAACATTTAAAAATGCTCTATAATATCACTTTTTGAACAGAATACATACATACATACCTTTATTAAAAAAGCAACTATGTTCAAGTGATATTAACAGTGGAAGTTTGGTGGTGGCTCTTATATTGCCAAGTCGTAGGCGTAAATGTATCAAAATCGGTGCAGGAAAACATGGTGAGGAAACCGGCATGCCTGAGAAGTATTTCTCGTCGGCATGTAAAGTTATGGGCCAACCCATGGGCGGCTTGAAAACTTGACACCAGATTAGTTAAAAACCATACAATTAGACGAAGATATTAAAATGTAGGTATACTTACTTACTGGATGTTTTCAATTATTTTCACAGAGTGTCCATAAATGCAACTTTCACCATGAGCCCAACTTAGAAATAATGAAAAAAAGAACCAACCGTTTCACACAAAAGATTAACACCAAAATGTGTGAAAAAGCAGTTTTTTTATTCATGATATACAAATTAAAAACGTGCAAAAATTACTGATAAATACATGAAGATAACTTTTCATTTATTAGGAAACAGCTTTAACAGATAATACTGTACTTATGATAACGTTGATTTGTCCATAAATTACAGTCACGACATCCACTGGATTTAAGAAAAGAAAAAAAAATGTCATGTGAAACAGCTTATCTGTGAAACAATCGATAAATATTAAACAAAAAGTGGGTGGGTCGATTTTTTTGATGACCAGTGTATTTTCGTTAGCTCTCCTGAGATTTTCCCTCATTGACAAATGAAAGGGATATTCGTCTACCGTATAATGTACTTACTGGCGTCAAAAGAAACTGCTCAAACGATTTTCAACGTGTCTTACCTGAAACAAAAAGGGTAAGTTTAATTTACTGGGACTTGTAATAGAAATAGGCTTGCGTGGGTTTTGTCGCCCACTCCACGAGCGGGTGGACTTTCATAAAGGTATTTTTCTATCGTTTCTTTCATAAAGGTATCTGGTAGTTCTGAAGAAATATGAGATACTAGCAGACGTCCCGCGGTTTCACTCGTGTAGTTCCCGTTCCAGTGGGAATACAGGGATATAAAGTAGCCTATGTGTTAATCCTGGGTGTCAGCTAACTCCATACCAAATTTTATTTTAATCCATTCAGTAGTTTTTACGTGAAAGAGTAACAAACATCCATCTATCCTCAAAAACTTTTGCGTTTATAATATTATGGTAGGATAGTAGGATTTGTAATTCAATGTTTATAGTTAATGGCAGACTGATAGATTTAGTAAGCAGTGTTAGCCTAGTCTAGCGGCGGATTGTCAAATCATAGGACTCGATGTTCGAACCAAAGGCACGCACTTCTGACTTACTGGATTGCAGTGCGTATTGTATTATATCAAATTCAAATTCAAATTCATTTATTGCAAATTTATTTATATTATATCGTCTGCTTCAAAAACGTAAAAGGACAACATCATGAGGAAACCGGCATGCCAGAGAGATATTTCAGAGGTCTGTCGCAAAGTTAGTCACAAACCACACGTTAAGAACAATAGAAGACAGTGGTAGGTGTTGTCTGTCCAAAGCTGTAAGAATGTGCTTTAACAAAATTTTAGTTTTTAGTCCCTCATCTAGATTACAAGAAAATATTCGACACGTATTTTTTCTTTTTTCACGTAATCAAAAAATAACGGCGATACATCGAGTCAAAATGTCGCATGGCGTCACTAATCAGTACAGTTTATACTAGATAATGACGTTCCAAGCCCCCTCTCTTCAACTTTAATGCGCTTAATCTAAGCAGTATTCCATCAATTTGAAAAAGAAAAATATTATTTTTTAATGATCTATAAACTGATGGACTAATTATATTTCAATGTTCATGTTCTGTCAAGTACCGAATTGCTTGCCTTAAACATACCACTTTCATACTAAAACACCGCGTCTTTAGGGTACTGGGTTCCTCTTATAGTACGAAAAGAAAATCAGGATAACACAGATTTAAGACGGCTTAAGACGGCTTAAGACTTTTTTGTCAGAATTTCTAAAACGTGATATGTCAATGCATCGTCGCAGTAATGTGTATGTACGGAAAAACACATTTTACAATTGCCACGAGAACCTATCATGTTCCAGAAAATGTAACCATTCAATATTTATAGTAGTGCAGGAAAAACAAGAAATTTCCGTAATACATATTGCATACACATCGTGGAAACAGACACTTATAAAAAATAATGACGCGCGCACGTTTTTTTTTTATCGCAAAGATTATGTAAAGTGTACGAGATTTCATCCATATAACATATGTTTTTTATAGAAACGAGAACATAAAATGGCGAACAGGCAATACGATGTCCGCTTGGATGTTTTATGTGTTCGTATGTAGATATTGGTGATGCGTAGGAAGGAGCAAATGAGTCACCCACCGCACTATTTTTGTAGTTTTCCGTAGACCGACATCGAAGATTGGTTGGCAATGAAATTGTGATTAGGTATCTATACATTTAATAGATTATTATGTTTTATTTTAATGAAGTTCTTATTACCGCCCTGTCTTCTACTTGCAAAAAAAACATAATATTCAAGAATAATGATTCGTATAATTGGGTACTTATAGGAAACATTCTTCATTTTTATGTTTTTTTCAATACAACCATAAACACTGTTTAGATTATTATTCATAACTTAATTATTCTAAGCATATAAATGAATCTTAATTGAAATAATTATTAAGTATGTGAGTAAATGCTGTATGAAAAAAATATATGTGCTCATAAGTTCCAAACTAGAGTTATTTTGAAATGCGATAAAACAACATCTGTTTATTTTTCAAACCAGACTACTTATCGCGTAGCAATTATTAAGAAGTTCTACGAACTGATTAATGGCTAACCATCTTATTCGTGCGTAGTTTATGTTTGTGCAATGGTAACACTCAAAAGAAAATCTCCACATTAGTTTTAGAACATGCACTAATCTGACTCACCGGATGATTCACAGAGGGGAGTGTTTAAGAAGTATTTGTGAAACGTTATGACGTAATCACCGCTGCAAAGGGTTTCTCGTAGAAGCATAAATCACCTTTAATTATGTGAGAACAAACCTTTAAATTTGTCGAACAACCAAAAGGGCTAAACAACAATGAATGACGACGAGAGAACTAAAAGGCATTCATTATTGAATGGAGACGAGCCGGGCGCCCACTAAACCATTCATCTTCAAAAATATTTACTGTTGGAAGTTCCCGGATTGCGGGTGACGTCTCGGGAATCCCGGCGGTATGTTCCCGGCTACCTGTCCCGGGCGGCCGCCCGGGTGGGATACGACACTAGATCTTTCGATACCGACAAACACAAACACACTGCCTCCCGCCGACACCGTGTAATATGAACATTGAATGTCCACAGACGACAGTCAGCGTTCTCACTGAACAACTACTTATTGTATGTATGTTTAAGCTTAGCGCAATCCATTTGCTTTGCTCCGGGATAAAAGTATTCATGGAATTCCCCGAGACGATATCGTCGGGAACTAACATGTTTACAAACTTGGAGCAATCCTTGCTGTTATCGCGATACAATTTTTACTGAGTGAAACTTTAATACCAAGTAAGAACTTTATCATAATACTACACATTTTTCATGTCACGCTTATTTCAACAAAAACCCTACCATTTTCCCGTTCCATAAGAGACAAATTACCGTTTTGCACGCAAAAGGTGCAGTTCAATTTAAATCACGGCAGGGCACCCCACAAAGAGCTAAGGGAAACACAAAAAAGGGGAGAAGTGTGGGTGTTACTTTTTCAGCCACCCCTTTTTGGAAAGCTTCACGTATCGCGAACAAGTGATAATAAAAACACTGGATCATTTCAAACACAACAAAGCTACGTAACAACGAATGGAAATCAATCACTCACCAAGTCACCATGCAGAGCCAGTTTACAACAACACTCCGCCGTAACGCCGACTATGGGAATATCACGCTTGTAAAAGTGAACTTTAATTGGTCCAATACAATGTTTTATTTGTATTTTTGAACTAGTCCTCAGCACATTGTTAGTCACACGAATACTCATTTAAATAAAATAAGTCATCGCTGAGTGTAATTGAAACGCGTCCGGACTTCCAAACGAGTACCGCGATAGTGTGTTGACTACTCAAGTTTTGCGGGATTTCCGAAAAAAAAAATAAAACGCGTAGTGTTTTATCGGAAGAAAAGTAGTCAAGTTTATTTTAAAACTGTGAACATAAATGTAGAGTAATTTATCCACTTTGTAGAGTCAGAGTGAGTTTACGGTCAGAAGTCTACCAGCCAGTGACAAATGTCATGTTCAACTGACGCAAATCATACTGATTCATGCGAAATTGCAACCGCATTTATGTATTGTGTTATAAATAGGGACATAAAGGGGTGCAACAAGTGAAAGGATATGTTTTTATAAAGGAGGAACTTGAATTGTTTGTGGCGGGAATATTGTTGCGGTTATCATGCGCTTTTGATATGGTTATCTTATCGAAGCGGTGCAAGGTCACAGTCATGTTCAGGCTTAGTGAGTGAGTTTCTTGTTTATTCTTCCCTGTACCTTTTAAAAGGCAACTAGAATTATTTTCATATTTTATTGAATATAAGAGGGGTGGTAAGTTTGTTTACCATATAAAAAAACCCTTGCAAGTTTAAAACGTTCACAAGTGTGTTCAAATGGTCTAATTGAAAAAACACTGGCCCAAATGATTTGACTTTGACTTTATAAGCAGCTTTTTTTTTTGCTTTGTTTTGCAGCTTTGTGGGCAGGGCACATAGCACGGAGGACTTATGACCGATGGGGTCGAGAGGTTCTCGAGTGGAGGCCACGTATCGGCAAGCGCAGCGTAGGACGTCTACCCACAAGGTGGACAGACGACCTCATTAAGGCCGCAGGAACACGCTGGATGCGAGCCGCTTCCAACCGGTCTTATTGGAGATCTATTATGGGGAGGCCTATGTCCAGCAGTGGACTTCCTATGGCTGAATTGATGATGATGATGATGACTTTATAATAAAGATTTCATTTTTAAGTTAGTAGTGAAGAGACGCTCGTTTTAAATGTTATCTATGCTATTCTTTATTATAAAAAGTTGAAGAATGCGTTTTTGTTTGGATTAGATTGTCCCTGTCACTAACAGATTAATTCGATTTACTTAATTTTGCATTCGATAGCGATTTAAATCTTAAAGTAGTGTCTAAATAAAAGCATATTGGTTTTGGACAATACCACTGTGAAAAATATTATTCATTGAGTTGTCGATAGTGTTAGTGAAGTGTAGGCGTTATTTTGTTTTCTTGCCTTTATGTTGCGTTTAGGTCGAAAATTATTGCACGGGAACTTACTATCGGGATGTAGGTCCGTTGTCCTAACCCAAATTATGGTCTATCCGTACGCGTACGTTCAGCCGTCTTACAAACAAACGCATTCGCATTTAGAATATTAGTTAAGATATAATATCTTCACTCATATTTATAGAGCTTTTGAAAACCAGTTAATAAGTACATTTAATAATTTTGAAGGGTTAACTAACAGGCCAAAGCAAATTCAATACAGAAAAACAAAAGTTTATTTTCCTTATACAAGAATTATTGACTAATTTTATAATATAATATTCCATCCATGACTTACTGTGGTCAGAGGTCGATCGTTTTAGCTTTCAGTAATCATTCTCTATTCTTTGTTATATTAGTACAAGGTTGCTGTTATCAGGAGCCGATAAGGTGGCTTTTTCTGGCTAAGGTGACGTATACCTATCATCAAGTGCAGGTGGTCGAACATCGACCATTGTAGCTTTTTGCTTACTACTTTTCAGTTTTCCATATACACTTTAACAGTGCCTAATTTTACACTTCTCTGTCCTCACATTATTAAAAGGGAATTCAAATTTTTTGCCTACCCTTTTTTTTTCATACCACGACGGTGGTAAACAAGCTTACGGCCCGCCTGATGGTAAGCGGTTACCGTAGCCTATGGACACTTGCGACACCAGAGGCGCCACACGCGCGTTGCCGACCCTTCAAAAACCTATTTACTCCCCTTTTGAAGAACCCCATACTGTAGCCCTCTGAGAAAACCTCAGACCTCAACCTCAACCTTAGCTTAGGTATTATGTAAAGGTTGGATAAAGTCGTTACTACGACTTATCAAGTAACTAGTAATTAATGATTCTCCTCTCGTAGTCATCATGATAAAGAATAATAAAACTTGTGTGAACATGAATAAGCAATGTACAGTCAGCCGCATAAGTCGATAAACATATCCATATTTCCTAAACTCTTGAACACCTTAGCTTACACAAAATGCTAAACAAGACTAGTGCCAGGATTTAATTAACGTCTTAAAGGTTCAAAATTCACTAGTCTTGTTTAGCAATTTGTGTATTCTAAGGTGTTCATGAGTTTAGGAAATATGGATATGTTCATCGACTTATGAGGCTGACTGTACGTATTGATATGATCTACAGGAGGTAGCTTCCGATCTGATTCACGTCAATATTTATAATGACGTCTAAGTACACAAACAGTGTAATCATGATGAAATGTTACAATCATCGTACATAATGTGGTGTAAACTGAATTTATGAATGATTGTAGAATAAATGTGTGGAAGTGGATTTAGGTACTTACAGGGAAAAACAGCAGTAAAATTAGTTTTGGTAGTTGTTGTTTGCTAAAGTTTGTGTTAATTTACTAAGTCAATGTTTTGAGTTTATTTGTTCTTTCAAGTAAAAATATATTACCTACTAGCACTTTGCTCATGACTTTGTACCTACTCGCGTATTACGTATTTTGACATCCCTGTTCAACCCCCTCTTAGTTTTGAAAATAAAATACCCTAAGACACTGACAAATAATGTTTGTGTGTGGTTATTTATTTTTTCAGAATTTTCAAAATCGGTTCAAAAAACGTCATAAACTTACAAACTTTACTTTTTCATAATATTAGTAATGTATGTATAGATATTGATTAGGTGCTACAATGCCTAGTTCGTGGTTGCAAGCCAAAGAGTATTATAGAGATATGCTGAGAGATGCTGTCTGACGCTGGTCTTCCAATGAACCTTGAGGGGTACTAAGTGACGGATAAACCATCAAGCTGAGACGCACTTCTCTCCTGGTCGACGCAGCAGCCAGCCACTCCACAACACTGCAGCATTCCGACTCACTGGGGCATCAGCAGCAACACCCCGATTCACTGGGGCATCACCGCAGACAGTTTCGACTTACCGAGAACTATGCGGCATCGGGTTCCGACTCACTAGAACACCTCACTGGCCTGGCAAGCACTCCAAGACTCAACCTGCTATCGACCTCCGGTCTCGGAGGGGAGTGATGTAGCGACATCTATCTCGCCACATACGAACTATCCTACGTCGCGGTATCAAAGTTATCCGTGCAGTTTGAACGAATACAAGTTCCCGACAACCAACGGGCAGTAGATAGCCCACCAGACACAACACCCGTCTGGTCGGAGGATCCTCTTCAATGGTGGATGAGGAACTTTACACCCTGTTCCTCATACCTCCAAAGGGATACTTAAACAGTTTCAAATATAATATGTATATAAATAAAATAGAGAAACTTCGGGCGCCAGGAGCACACACAAAATAATGCCAAGGATAAACTCACCTGTGGGAGCCTCAACAATTAATCTTCAAGCGGGGGGTGATAATAAGAATAAACCATTGAAAAATATTGATCTATTTTATTACCCGAAGGTTGCTGGTACTTATATAGAAACAATAGAAAATTCCTTACTAAAATTAACTAGCTACGTTGGTTGAGGGAAGTGCTATTGGGTTTTTCTATTAGGACTTTCTCAGTAGCAACCCAGATTCTGGACATGTGCCCGGTGGCGGCAAGGCGCTTGTACCAATGGGACCATAAAACTGTTGAAATGTACATGTGAACCTAAACATCTCTGCCTAACCCTTCTGGGAAAATAGGTGTAAGCTTATGGTGTACCCTATAATTTTCAGATTGGTCAGTTTATTACATTACCTTTACTAAACTTTTCCTATGTCAAACAGTTTCGAACAACACAAAACACAAACATAAATGTAAAGTAATAGGTAATCTCAACAAAACTGAAAATTATCCGAAAATCTTAACTAGACGCTGCGCTGGGAAAATTCAACGTAAACAAAATTTTGCTAGCAGTAGGTATCAGCAATCGTTTCCCATCGGGCAACTAAGCCCAGTATTATGTTTATTTATCCACCGTGCATTTTAACTGGAACCAATCACAAACTATAGCATAAGTATGGTATCAATTAGCACCATAATGTGAGCTTTGTTCATGGATAAACGCGGTCAATGAGTCACTTCACACCGCTAAATGCCCATTGTTGCATTATGGTTGTATTTCAAAATCAAAGGCTTATTATTTCTATATTAGTCAATTACTATGCTCAAGCATGAATGGATATAAAAGCTGTCAAACTAATCTGACATCGTATCATCACACGTCTATTATGTATTCTTTAAAGGCTTTAGCAGGGTATATAATAGAAAATAATGCTCTTTATAATATTGTACACCATAAAAACTTACAAATAATAACTTATTAAAGAGCTACGTAGGGTGTTATAGTGGGCGGCCATATCGCTAAAAGCGATCTTACAGACAGCTTTTAGACGGAGTAAATAGAGAAAGAGAAAATTAGTTTAGTGTACTACATATTTACATAAAATATAATTAAATAGGTCCATGAATTATTACTTTGTGAACAAATACATAAAATAAATATACCTATATGAAAAGTACAATACCTACATAAAAACTTATTATTTTGTAAAGCAATGAACTGTTTTATTACGGAGGTGTAAGGGACTAACCACGTGTAATTCAACTAGATCCAATCACCTTCACAAACAACAAAAGCAAAAGTTGAATGGAGCTGATTCCCTAACTCTAGTACACCCACACTTCGGTGATGGTGAGCCTATTGCCTTAAACCAAGCACAAATCCAGGGCTTCGGGCTGTTACTGAGAAAATCTAGATGGTTCTGCATCGGTGTTCCCGAGTTTATATGACCCCAATCTGTTTAAGTCGCGAGTCAATAAGCTTCTTTTGGGTAAGCTCGTTCCATCGTCGACCTCATCTCTGACCGCAGGACAAGATTGAGGTCAAGAGTAGACCCATTATATAAATAAAAAAATTGGAATAAGCCAATAACACTGTGTTGGTATGGAGATTGAACACACGGCCCCATGCTTAGTGGAAGCACTTTTTATATTACTAAAAGGCTCGCGTTTAATTACTTTCTCACTTGATAGTAAGCGCTGATATGGTCGACGATGAAGCACGTTTGCCTAGAAGTAACCTATACCTGTACTGGCGACCATAAGACAAACAAGGCAACTCCTTCTTAACATATTTATTCCTAATTCATAGCTAAGGGCTGTATTTTGTTCTTGTTATACTATACTATGCATATCTTCGTGACCTATGTCTATTTCATCAGCTCAGTTTGTCCCACGGGCTATAGACCTAGAACCTATAGGATATCTTCCAGTCGTGTTGTGTGCCAATTTCATCTAGTATACTTGTAGGCCGTTATGGGCTTTTCTCATGATATCATCTGTCTTGTTGTCCGTAGAGTATCTGAGCTCCTTTAACCCCCACAGAATTCATGATGTTCTTTAGTTAAATTTGCTGTTTTCTATTCTGTCTATTATTGTATTTAGTTACTTATGTGTAACTTGTGTTGATCTAAGGTACACACACTACATTACACTTCACAGGTAGGCTATACTGCAGTCGGGGGTTGCGAAAGTATCTTCTGTTCCCGTGACCCTCACCGCAGGTGTGAGGCGAAACACAGGGGTGGTATTTCAGTAAGAGTCTAACAACTATAAGATTGTATAACCCAGTTACTGGGTTGTAGAGGTTATATACGCAGACGCTACCAACATAGTACCTTTTGGAATGTGAGAATCATTTACTTAATTTAAGTAACTTGTTAATCTAACGTTCAAAAGTACCTTTTAATGTAGGGTCGAAATGAAACAAATGATTTGACTTTGACTTTGTTGGGAAAAACTTAGGAAAGACATACCCTTACAACTTTTCTTTTTCTAAGTACCTGAAAATTGTTTTAGTTTGGTGCAAAGCATGTTTAAGTTTAGTCAGAACGGAAGTTAATTTAAATTATTTACTTACTGCACTTTTGATAAAAATGTCTTATGAATCAGATATCGATATGGAAATAAGTCATGCAATTGACATTTGGTATTTATGACGCTTTGATTGTTTAGATAATGCTAAGGTTATCTGTAGCTGGTGCATTAATAACAGGCTTAAGTCCTTTATCTATTACGCATTTATAAGTACCTATAAAATTTAGTGCGGACTTCCTCAAAAACGAATTCAATTAGCTCGTTGTTTAGGAACAAAACAACTATAAAGAAAACACTTCCAAAAGATTAAAAGAATATTGTTTAAACATTGAACAAGAAACCGATGTAGGTTTAACAGCCGCCTTGACCCAGTTTAATGGAGACCCCGCGGGAGGTAACGTTAAAGTATACCTTGGTACTGTGAAACTGACCATGATAGGGGCCAGTAGTGGAAAATATTCCATGACAGTTTAATTTCTACATAAACAGATAAACTGCTTTGTGAATGGTAATGTTATTTCTTGATGTGGATTGTGAAATCTTTTTAGCTTATGACGTATGATGAAGCCATCAAGTCGCCTTTAAAATCTAGAGACTGATGCGAGATTTAATCTAAGCGCAATTACGTATTTAAACATATATATATATATTTATATGTATATGTATAGCTCGTGACTAATAAGTTAGGAGAGGCATGTATTAAATGTCAATTTTATACATGCCTCTGCTAACTTTAAGCTTTTTTTACTCTTCAAGAGGTAAGAGAAGCCTAATGGATAAGGCGTTGGACTGACAATCGAGAGATTGTGAGTTCGATCCCCACCTATTTAAATATATTGCACTATATACGTGAACCCTCAGACACAAGCATGTTTAGCTTTGTTGGAGGAGTTAACAAGACTACTAGTAATGTAACCCTTATTGCTAGTAAACTTAAAAAAAGTGTTAATAATGTGATCAGTATAATCATAGTAGTACAAGAGTAATACCATAGTTTCAATAGAACATCTGAACAGAGTAAAACAACATAAGAAAAAAAAACAAAGGGAAACCAAAACAGAATTGCGATAAAGAACAACACAATAGCCATCCAATTAGTAGACTCAAAACAGACGCACACAAATGATCTGCATACGATTTACTCACAAACAAATGCAGTAATTTTAAAGTAGTCATTGAATCTAGTCCACAGACGCGATAATTGTGCGCCAGGGCCGGATGTGACGTCATACAATCTTTATGACCGCCACTTTTGAGAATGTACCTATAAACTCCTTTGAATAGATTTCAAAGAGCTTCATAGTGTATTTTTTTTTATTTTTTTGTGTTTATCTCGTCTTCTGAGTGTGTTTGAATTGAATGTTTTGCAAATTGCAATGGCTTCTTAACTTGCTGTTTCAGTAACATGGAAGAAAATTGATATATGTTTCGTAAATATCGGTAAAATATAGAATGCTTGAATGTGCTTGCTTAAATTCCATATACTCGATATTTGAGTAAGACTCCTAAGAACAATAACTAAAGATCTTAATCCAAAGATAGAATAATCCAAAGATCTAAATCTACATGGTTAATATAAACTTATTGACTCGACACGAAGGCAAGCACCTTAACAGCAGTTAAAACCAGAAAGCAAAACATCCTCCGGCATGCAAACAAAACAGATAAAATGTCATAATCCCAAAAACTGTATAACAAACCAACTATCACATCCTTTATGAGCCTTAAACCAACCAAACAGTTCGGCGAACTCCACAAAAACAAAGAGACGAAGAGAGTCTCGCTGTGCATGCATTATTTAAAAAAATTGTACCTCTAAAATTGCAGAAACTGGGAAAAAGGCGAGTGGCGACGGCGACGGCTAGTGGGCGGTGGATAGGAGCGTGCCCTATCGCGCAGACGACTCGACTCACTGCTGTTAGTACCAGTATTACTCATTGCTTATGTGTGTGTACACTTGGTTTTAGCTAACATCAGATTTTGGAATATATCTTGAGGTATGTTTGGAGTTTACTCTGTTGTTGCTTTGTTTTGTTGAATGTTAACTCATGAAACTGCCAAGAATAAGCTTTTAAGGGTATTTTTATTATTAGCAGTTTCTTTACCATAAATAAACCTTCTAGTGTCAAGTTTTCCGAATCTGTTAAATTGTATTCAACTCTTACGTTATCTCTTACAGCTTTTGCATTTTGCTAACTATGGACTCGAAGCGGCGTAACCGCTACGTATATTCTAATGTTTTCAATTAATAATACTTGCTTAATACTATGAGTGCTAATACTAATTGTGCTTGCCACATATAGCGACACTAAAATGTTATTCATGAATATATATATTTAAATAAGAATCGTTGTATACTTTATTTATAATATTTGTTCCAACGTTACGTTTCGTAGTAGGGTTTCTGTTGTTGTTCTTTTATTTAAAGATATCGCGAGCAAAACACGTTCAGGTATTGTGCTTAGTCACAATTTAAAAAGAAAACACTGTAACAACGAATCTAAAAATACAGTAGACGTCAGTGAGACGAGTGTACAGAGACACGTAGACTTCTGAATCAGTTCTGTTTGTGTTCTGTTTGTCGAAACTGGCAACATCTCTATTATTGTGGTACTGAATTTATCAACTAACCTGCCTGGTCGTATATGCTTTTACTATCTGAAATAATAAGCTGCAATTTCAATTTCACTACCAACTATGTAGTTCCACTTCAGGGCATATGCCTCTACACTCTCACACAGACAGAGAAGGTGAATAATCACCAAGTTTGCTCAAGGTTGAATGGCGATTCATAATTTTATATATTGAACACTAGAAGTGCCCCACAGGATCACCCGTGATCACCAAAAATCGACTGGTAGTTCCAAAGATGAGCGTTTATATTATTATGAATCAAATCCGTCGATTTTTTGTATTGAAGAAGTCTAATATCTTAGTCATAATCAATTTCAATAACAAGAAACTTGAATCTAAAATTACAAGATTAATTGATTAAAGTAAACATTTACCATAAAATCAAAAATATTCATACATCATTAAATTAATAATAAGAACTTAAAACAATTCAATAATAACAATTTGAATACTAGAGATTTTATAATTTGTCAACAGAATATTTACGCACTTATTCAACAGGAAACCCATAAGCTGGGTATTGAAAGTACTAGTAGTAGATTGTGGTTATAGTGGTGGTTGGATTGTATGATGAGACAGAATGTTTTTGTAGCAATAAATGCCTAACTTTCAGTAAAAATCATGTCATTTGTCGCATGTTGTTCTTCTCTAATTTACACCTACTAACAATCATATTATATGTATAAAATGTGTAGATAGGTCATAAGCGCTCAGCAAGTGACACGTTAAAATGTGGCTAATTAGCCACACTTGACCTCAGTGGCGCGTCGCGCCATCAACGGACGCGTGCGTGCGTTAGTGTGCCGTTTTTGAAGATCGAATGTTGTTTAGGTAACCTATGTACACCTTTTTATACACGTTCATAGACGTAGCCTCCCCACAAGGTGGTGAAACGAATGCATCAAAACATTGCAGGAAACCGCTCTAAGTAGTAATGAAAGCTCTAACAAAGTACAGCATGTAATTTACAAGATTTATCCGTTGTTCGTACACAGCGACAACAGTCGAGACAGTTGTAGACATGAACTTGAGTCCTCAAGTGTACATAATGTGGGTAGTTCACTATATTACTACTATACATAGTTCGTAACAGAAAATTTCATAAGTAAACTCACAGAGCTGACAAGTGGTGGCATTGTAAACATCGAAGGATTAAAATTTTAAATCTGTTCTGATAAATACTTCCAATATTAAATACTCCGAAGTGTGTATCTTACAAACTCTTCTGAACTCATCAAAATATTCCTTTACAAAATGTTTACTCACTTCACGTTTACCAAAGAACAACTTGTGGCATGGAAAAATAAATGCTCAATGTTTAGTATGTATTTTTTCCAAGCTCCTACAGTTTTCTAATACAGTTTCCACGTCCGTTATTGTCTCGGCCATGTTCTGACGACACTTTCCACGAAAACCATTTTGTTTACACTTCTCTCCTAGCCTCAAATTGTATGCTTTATTCAAGCAAAAATCGTAGTTACCTACATTTTACCTATTTTCAGCAGTTTGCCAAGAAAATTCACATAATATATTTTTATAGATCCGGTATCGTCGAGGACGACATGTTTTGAGTTTGTGCTCAGTTTGACGGAAAAAGCGCAATATAAAATAACGTGGCATACCTTATTCTAAAATAAGTTGTAATGCATTATTAAATTTTTTATACCAAATTGATTCTTGACTTCCACTTATTAATACAGTGTTTTAAAGGCATATTATGTCACTTTGTTTGGCAGCGAAACTAAGCGTTTCAAACGCCTCCAAGCTGTAGCCTTAGGCTCAATTTACACCACCGCGAATGCAATGTAAGCGACTTTTTGCAACATAGCATAATGAACTTTATGTCAATTGGCATACAAACTAAATACGAGACAAAACACAAAAAAGGTCATGCGTCTTTGGGGGAAACCTCGCGCATTCTCGAGAATTCCTTTAGCAATTGTCAGTACTGTCTGTGAAATTCCATTTCGCGGCGGTATAAATTGAGCCTTAGTGCGTTTTTGAACTCCATTAGTAAGAAGAACTAATAAAATCACAAGCGCATACAATTGGACTACTAATAATAATAATAATAATAATAATAATAATAATAATAAATTTATTTGTTAGAATATTGTTGTTACATAGGTGTTACACAAAATACAATGTCCATAATATTCTGCTGTTTCCGCGTACAAATATTTCAAAGAATTAAAATGAATAATAAACCATACAATTTCGGGAATCAGGAAAACGTTAACTACTATCAAATACAATGTCAGGTGTTATCAATTATAATGTAAGAATTATTAAATACAATTTAAGGGGTTATTAATTATAATGTCAAGAATGATTAAATATAATGTCAAGGCTTATTAGTTAAAATGTTGTGAATGATTAAATACAAGGTCAATGGTTATTAAATAAAATGTCACTAATGATTAAATACAATGAAGAGAAAAAACAATATAATGTCATAGAAATGAAATTCCATTCAATAATTGTGAGGTAATTCGTTGTCTAATTTAAATTTTGAATCAAATTTTTCATTTAAAAATTCATTCGTTGAGTAGTAACACTTTTGCAACAGAAAGTTGAATAGTTTATTTTTAAATGTCATAAGGTTAAGACTTTTAAAGACATTAGGTAATTTATTATAAATTTGAATTGCCATACAGTAAACATTATTCGAAAATAGTTTAATTCTTCGTTGTGGTGCACATAATTTGTAGATATTTCGACTTTTCCTTATTACAACATCATTGTGTACTTTAAATAAAGCTAAGTTCTTACGTACAAAGATACAGAGTTCGAATATATATAAAGATGGGAGTGGTAATATTTTTAATTTTTTAAAGATCGGGACACAGCTTTGTAATGGTTGGGCTTTAGTCATTAATCGAATACATTTCTTTTGGGCTCGGAATGCTTTAATAGTATCCACAGAATTTCCCCATACAATGATGCCGTAGCGGAGTACTGATGCTACGTAACCATGATAAGCATAAAGTGCTGCATTGATACCAGCTACGCGAGTTATTCGATTTAAGACAAATACAAATCTTTGCAACTTAGTGCATAATTTGTCAATGTGTACTTTCCAGTTGCAATACTTATCTAATGTTATACCCAAAAAAGTTGCACTTTCAACCTCTTCTACAGCGTTATTTGCATATCTTATTTCCAATTTTTGACGGTTGCTATTGTAAGTTTGGAACTGCATAAGTTTGGTTTTACTAATATTGACATGTAAATTGTTGTCTTTCAGCCATTCTATTATTTTGTTTAACGTGTCATTTATCTCATTTTCGTATTTGTTGATATTGTCATCGGTGAGTTCAACACTAAGAGTTGTATCGTCGGCGTACAGAATGCATGAATATGAGGTTACGTTGGGCAAGTCATTGATATATAGCAAGAATAAAAAGGGTCCCAATATACTCCCCTGGGGAACACCACATGAGTTTTGACGATAAGCGGATCTATGTATTTTTTTTTCTGATATTGAATGCCTCGATATTTCTACGCATTGTTGGCGATTATTTAGATAAGATTCTATCCACTGTGATGCGTTTCCCCTAACACCATAACGATTCAGTTTAAAGAGAAGCAGTTTGTGATCTACGAAGTCAAATGCTTTAGACATATCGAGAAATATCGATGCTATTGGCCTTTTCTCATTCAGGCTAGAGGTAATCATTTTAACAAGAGAGAAACATGCAAGAGTTGTTGATTTATTTTTTCTGAAACCGAACTGTTCCTCTTTTAAAATAGAATGTTTTACTATAAAGGAGTGAAGTTTATCGTACATAATTCTTTCAAAAATCTTAGAAATTACGGGTATTAGAGTAATCGGTCGATAGTTATTCATGTCATTTTTATCTCCTTTTTTGTATAACGGTTTGACTATCGAAAATTTTAGTCTGGCGGGGAATAAACCTTGAAATAATGATAGATTAATTATGTGGGCGAGTGGATGAGATATATATTTAGAGCAACGTTTAAGAATTTTTGTATTGATATCGTCATACCCGGTTGAGTTAGTTGAGTTTAAAGAATTAATTATTTTATATACAGTATCTTCATTAGTTGGAGTCAAGAAAATGGTATCCGATATGTCAGTGATGGTATGTTTGTAGTCAACGTGTGTTTCAGAATTAGGAATATTAGGTTTGTTTGTCATGTTTATAAAAAAGTCATTAAATTTATTTGCAATTATGTCGGCATTAGTGTATGTGCACTGATCATCTATGATCGACGTAATTTCAGCGTTATTATCGATATCTGTACTATTCTTTTTAATAATGTCCCAGGCGGCTTTACATTTATTGTTCGATTGAAGGATGTAACGAGTATTATCAATTTTCTGAGCATGTAATATACATCGTCTCAGTATTCTAGTATAATTTTGGTAGTTTTTTAGGTTTTGATTTTTATTGGAATTTAATAGTCTATATTTTAGGTACATACTTCGTTTCCTGACACAGCATCTTTTTATTCCTTTAGTTATCCATTTATTTTTTAGCGGTTTGTTTGTAATTTTTACTTTTAGTGTGGGAAAACAGAGATTATAAAAAAGGGACAGTATATCATGAAAGTGATTGAATGCTATATCAGTATCATTTGACTCGTATATTTCTGAAAAGGAAAGAGACGATATGCATGATATAAACTTTTCTATGTTGTGTTGACTCAAATCTCTTCTCTTTTGAAACCAAAATTGTTTTCTGCGTTTTGCAGTATCTACAGACGAATGGAAACATATGGACTGACCGGTCTCATGATCAGATAATGCAAGGGTATGTATTTCAGGCTGTGCATTAGGTATGTCGCTTGCGATGAGATCTAAACATGATGATTTTCTTGTGGGTTTAGTAATATGGTTAGAGATGTTATAGTTCTGTAAGATACATTCTAATTCTTTATAATTATTGTTACGCTTTAATGCGTCAATGTTCCAATCTCCACAAAGTATTATTTTATTTTTATTTCGTTTTGTTATTTTCCTTAAAATAACCTCTAGGTTTTTTAAAAACAGACTTAAATTTGAGTTTGGAGTGCGGTAAATACAAATAACAATGACTTTAAGCGTTATAATTTCTATTGCACAATATTCGAAGTCATATATTAAAGGCGGAACCAAGTTAGGGATAGGTTTACATTCAAGATCCTTTTTAACCATTATGCAGGTTCCACCTCGCCGTTGGTGAGCCCTTGAGAAAGATGACACTAGCTTGTAATTTTTTAGTATTAAGTTACCTTCTGATCCTCGTTTTATGAAAGTTTCAGAAAAACATAGAATATCAATGATTGTACCGTTTGCATGCAGTTCTTGTAAAGTTATTTGTAATAAATCTGTTTTATTTAAGATACCGGCAATATTTTGATGAAATAGTGTACATTTACGTTTAACCTCGAAAAAAAGTGGATTTACTAGCTTCATTAGGGGTCGGTGTAGGCGTAGTAGGTTCACTAGCTCTTAATAGCTGATGGGGGTTCTTTATTTGTACCTTAAAATAATATGGAATTGTTCCTTTTGTGTGACTACTATTCATGTTTGAGCTCGATGAAGTGCGCGTGTGTTTTAATGTACAAGCTGTGTCCATAATCCTCTTAAAATTAATATTATCAATTTCTATATTTATTTTATAACACAGTATTTCCTTGAATGTGTAGTTGTAATTATTATGACTATATATGTTCTCAGTTGTATCAATGAACTTACAGTTAGGAAAATTTTGCAAAAATAGTTTTATATTTTGATTTAACAAATTAAAATTTAAATAGGGATTATTAATAATATTTATTATAAATACTTGGTTGTTTCTTAGTTTATGAAGGGCTGGAATCGAATACGAATCGAATACTAGTATATGTATACCTAGCCAAAATTGTCAACTCTCCCGATTGTGCTGTAATTATTTAAAAAATGTAACACGTCTCGAAACCGAGGTATTTCTCTCTGTGCTTGTGGTTATATCAATATGAAAGATGACAATGAAATCCTAATAGAGAGATGAAAGAACGTCGCGTATTCAATAACTGGCACTTGCGAGGTCGGCTATTGAAAACACCACGATTGCTCCGACAAAAGATTTCTATTCTAAAATGAGGACTTATTTCTGAAATTGGCATTAGGATATGAAACTTGCCGAGGGAAATTGATAAGCATTACAAGTGGTTTGAGGCGAATGCTTGTTGTGTTGGAGTGTTCACTATTGTTTGTGGATTTTTATCATTTTTAAACTGGCTGCAGTTGTCCGCGGTTTACTAGAATTCTTTGTTGTTTTATTTACTATTCTTTATTTATTGTTCCGGTGCTGGGCAATTGCCTTTACTAAAAATCACACCGGTGTTCCTGATTCCGTGTCCCTCGTCTACACCTGCGCCGAGGGTCACGGGATCAGAAGATACTTCCGCAACCCCCGACTGACAAAAGAGACAAAGGCTTGCCCCAAGTCATTTCAGAAACCCCCTACCCACGTCAACTTCTATCAGTCCTCGCAGTAGATATCCGGGTGGTCCTATCACATTTTTCTGTTACAGCTTAAGCAGCTACCTTTACTACTCCATATCACCATCAAAAAATAAGTTTTGTTTTTATCCAAAATATGGTTTACAATTGTGTCAAATTTCATGCAAATTCATTGTTGGTTGGGTAACAAACATCAGGAGTACTGCGTCAAAATGTTGCTTACTAAGTCGATAAGTACACCTTCGTTATGATAATAAGTTTTACGTGGAAACATTGATTAGACTTCTAATTTATTTGAGTAATAGGATAGTGTTGTATTAAACGAGACGTGTAAAAATTTCTTGGTAGTCCAGTCGGTAGCTTTGTGAAAGGTACACATCATATCAATTCTGTTTTCTCCGAAAAGGTGGAGATGTGGGTACTGTCGGTAGCTGGTACTGTGTATCCACGTTTCCCAAGTGTTCGGTCCTGTGTGATAATGTCATTTATGAAGCACACTTCTAAACTTTGTGCTGTCCCTGAGAGTTTCGTAATGGGAAAACCAAATAGCAGTTTTCCTGGGAATTGCGCCGCAGACACTCGCACTTGCAGCCAACTGGACATCTTCGCATTAAGAGTATAGATCAATACAAAGACAGTTTATTTGTCAAAAAATGAGTTTGAAGTAAAAAAACTGGGTCGCACAGCAAGGTGTTATAAATAATAGACATGTCAGGATCAGAATTAGAATCAGAACTTTATTTGCTATGAATGTAGGTACAGACATAAGATGTTGTAGGTAAATTAAAGAGATTAGCTACAGTCTACCTTACGGGGCGTGCAAATGTTTAAATAAGTAATTTAGAATAAACTATGTCTAAAAACAAAAACAGAAACAACATAATATGTCCTAACAAGTATTGCCCAAAAAAAGCGTACAATTTTTATAATTACATTTTAATTAGGATTATACTTTACCCCTTTTGTTTTTTTTTTAGTTTATCTGTTAGCGAGTAAACATGCTTTCAAAATAGTTTCCGAACGTCAACTCAACAATCCCACTTTTTTCTGTTTATTTATTTTGGGGTTTTGTATTTACTTACGATACTAAATTGTATTGTGCATTGTGCTGTTTACACTTGATTTCCAAATAGTTAGTGATTTTCACACCAATTTCTCAACGTCAAATTCTGAAGATATATTATTAGAATTTCACACAAATATTACCAATGAGTGTTCCAATTAAAAGAAAGACTAAACAAGTTTCATTTTTAATTTTAAAATAAAACTTCTTTAAAACAGTTCTTCCGTCTCATCCATAAACTATCGGCACAGTGTAAACAGGTAACAATATAATCTCTGCTATGTAGTCGTATCTATGTCCAAGCTGACACATTAACGACGACTATGACCCACTTAAAGTACATTAGAAACGGACCACAGAACTCTAACATTGTAAAGAACAGTCGGTTTCAAGTTATGAATGACCTAAATACTTTAGAAAAATATACACAAGTAACAAAGGATAAGTCTTAAAAATCCGGTACTTAAGCCCTTATTCATTGTTGTAAGTAACGTACACATATTGTTGGAGCTTTTGTCGTGAAACAGCAAACAACTACCTCCAACAAAGTTGTTTATCACATTTAAACTCAAATAACAACAGTGTACAGAATTGCAGTAATAAATTAATCACAAAATATATTTAACAAATAAGTTTGGCGTTAATCCGCGAGCGGGCCGCGGTTGATAACTGCTTAGCGAGGCTTTTCGTTTAATGAAAAGCCAGTGGTCGCTAGATGCGGCCCGCTTTTCTCTACATCCTGTATTCCGCCGGCGTAGTTGCTCGGTTGCATTTTCGATTCGAGTACGTTTCCTCATCACTAATGCTTACTGGCCAGTATATTATTTAAATAAGCTTTGAATTTGCGCTTTTAAAGGAGCTTATAAACCGTAAATAGAGTTGCCCACGCGATTTTTTTTGTGTTTGACGCGTCTTTTGCGTCATACTATTAAAGTTTTGAGGAATAACGCTGGCTATAGTGCAGTGTACTGTCACAGTTGCTAAGTCGTTGTTGCTGTTGTAGTGTGCTGTTCAAGTTGTTGTCGCCACGTTGGTCTAGTGAGCGTGAGGTCTTAGACTTTATTTCCGAGTCGGGAAAGGGGGTTATTCTGTCATAAAATTCTCAGTTGCCGCGCGAAGATTAGATTAATACCCGGTGGATGGCAATAGGCTCGCCACATATGGGATTTAGACATAACAAGTGAAATGTGTGTGCACCTCTGCCTAATCCCTTCGAGGATCATAGGCGTAATGTTATGATGTAATAAGACTAACGTTTTTCGTCACTTCGTGTTTTCGCCACAAGCAGAGCGAACGACGGTATCTAAGTGTTTTTCATTTGTTTTTAAGAAGCCGCACAGTTCGGTAAACAGCCGTAGATTGATTAATGATTGGTCGGGGATAGTGTAACTTGTACCAGTCATAACTAATTGCCACCGTGGTTTTTATTGTTTACTTAATTACTTAACAGTTAAAAAAATACCATTTAGTAGGTACATAGGTGAAAAATATTCTCATTATGTTTCCATTACATGCATACATAAACCCACGCCATTTTAAGTGAGGTAGGCAGAAACTATAGTGCGCCAACTGCTACAATTCTTACATAATTCTTTTGCTTCGTTTACACACACACATACACGTAGTCATACAAGTAGGTACACACATGCCACGGGTTGCGAGTACTACGCACCTGACCTTTCTGAAGGACATCACCTATAATTTCTGTGTACGATTCCATTAATTCCGTTTATAACATTAAAACACTGAATTAAGTTTCACTTTCAATTTCAAATTCGAATTTAATAACAAAATAATGGTTTCTGAATTAAATCATGATGTAAATAAAGCGTTAAAGAAACATAATTATTTATGTACGGGTAATTAATTGTTTTCTTCACTTAATGAGTGACAGACTGACAGAGGTAAAGTTGTATAATTTATACTTTTGATTAAACGCTTACATTTTATTTTAACTACCGCCAGTTTTTGTGTTAACTTAATCAATTTGTTTTTTATCGACTACAAATTGAGACGGCAATTAGTCTAGGTATCCGAACGAAATATCTCGCGTTGTAAATTACACTGGATGGATTCCGTTTACAATTGCAATTATTTACTTATTTATTTTACTTAACTAGGTACCAAACGTTGGTTGGCGTTTTTTCTCTTTTTCTATCTTCACTAACTTATATCTTCCTCTCAAATTCCGTTCGCCTCGCCCGATCACACTTTTTGTAACGCTCTTGTCACGTATTCACCAGCTTAGGGCGAGACTCCACCAAAGCGGAGACGAGAGGAGATGTCTCGTAATTAACCAATAGGATAATTGTATTGCGCTGAAGCTAAGAACTGAGCGGTCAAAATGACGCAAGCTGATTGGTTGTAAAACACATCTCTTCTCGTCTCCGCTTTGGTGGATACCGGGCCTCACTCCCCTAGTCAAGCGTGCGTAAAGAAGTTTTACTTCAAAAATTATAATGTTTAAATATATCATTATTATGTTACAGTCAGGAGGTTGAGGAGTGAGAGATTTAGTATAAGTGTTCAAACTTTATATGGAAAAGTACAGTGAGCTAAACGATCGAATTTCGAATATAGGGTGACCAGAGACCGTATTAATTTATCAAAACGCTCATTCAATTTAATAGAACTCAGTGACATTCTGACATAAGAATCTTATGAGGACTATTATCGATTTTCTATTTATGTCTTTCTAAAGTTATTGATAGACCATTGAAACTCTATTTTGAGCTCAACTACGTTATTTTGAGTTTCATGTATCAAGGACGTAATAAAATATTCGAAACACGATATGATTGTTTTAGAATTAGGTTTTGTTACCTTTGTTATCCTTTTTTCCTTAGTTCAAGCTTTACGTAGGTAACTTATGATAATGATGTTTTTTTCCGTAATTGATTTGAAAAACACCTTTACACGAGGTGGGTATTTTTTTCGATAACTGGTCGTCTCTTTTAGAGTGCAGTAATTCTTTGTCTGATCGATCGTGTGAGGACAATGTAGCTTAGTGTCAGAGAAGGTCTTAAGAGGAAAGAACCAAAGAGGTTTTAGTAGACCTATCCAGTCAGTAAACGCATCTGTCAGCAATGTTGCCATAAAACAACGCCTTAAGTTCTATATTCCATTCGATATCTATAACATTTGAAACATAAATGATTATAACGCCGTCGCGTCGTTGTTTTCATATAAGTGTGTAAGCTAATTTTATTTTAAGCTAAACTCTTAGACAATGCAGACATTTGTTACACAATCATTATTCATCTGTTATTTTTTCTAATGTTTTCATTCAAGGTGTACAACCACAAACAAACTAACGATAACGATACTGTTACTGCAAGCGTTATAAGAACATAATTTACTCATAAAAATATTATGAATTTCTTTATGTTCTGCATGAATAACGATTAGATGTTTATATGAATTTTTATTGGCCAATAAATAACCTGGCCCTTCCCACCGTGACAATTATTGCTGAATAAAAGATAACAGAAATCAAGAAAAATATAAATTAGAAAGCCGCCCAGCTGGTTCCTAGGAAAGGTCGTTTATATTGACGTAATTCATTGATACTGTCAATACTCCATGTTCATTAATTGACGATTATAATTACCTTTTCAATACGCATCGACTTTTATGAGCGATTCATTAAATTATTATGGCTGTCAATCTTTACTGATGTCTTTGCTATGTTTGGTTGTATAAAGTAGACTGGTATCTCATTAAATAAACTGCGAGTATTTGCAGTACTAGAAGGAGCGTGAGAAATACGAATTGTAATTGGGAGTGAACAATTAAGTCTGACTAAAGATAAGGTGAGGCTTAAGCGTTTAATCCAACGTGTTACATAGGACTTTAAATGAGGTCTAATTTGTTTCTAGGCAGCGAAATGTCAAGGAAAGTCTTTTGGAGGTTAGTTTTTATTAAATTTACCGACTAAGAGCGAATCTCACCAATGAACCCGAACTAGCACATCTAAGCCGCGATTAATAGTGTCAGTGCCGTTTTGGTTTTACATGATTGTGTATTATCTGTGTTGGACTAAGATAAATTATAGAGATTAGCAAAATAAGTGTGCAAGTAGAATACAATAGAATACTCTTTATTGTACACCATAAAAACTTACAAATAAATGGAAAAGCCAAGAGTTGACGCTTTAGAAGGCCACATATTGACCTTAATAGTGATGTTTTGCGGAAAGTTCAGGTGCGTTGTTTTATATCATTGACAGGCCCGCGTTTGATCACTATCTCATCTGATGGTAAACGATGATATCGTCGACGATGAAGCACGCTTGCCTAGAAGTAACCCATTCACTCTTCACAAGATTATTCAACGGATTCGAAGCAAAAGAGTAGGTAAGCAAATACCGTGGTAGATAGTGCTTTGTACTTTGTGCCATGGGATAAAGACGTAAGTAATCAAGTGAGTATTTATTAGTATATTTTTAGCAACGAATTTCATACATACATACATACATACATAAACTCACGCCTTTTTCCCATGGGGGTAGGCAGAAACTACAGAGCGCCATATGCTACGATTCTTACATAGTTATTTTGTTTCGTTTACATTCATACATGTTGTCATACACACACGCCGGTTGCGAGTACTACGCACCTGACCTTTCTGAAGAACCTCACCAATAAGGTCTATGTATGTCCTTCTAGGGCGTCCCCTCCCGGCGTTTGGAATTTCATATGTGCAATATTAATCTGTAACCTTTAATACTAGTCTGTATTGAGTTGAATCTATTTTGTCACCAATGTGTCAGTGTCGTTACTCTTGGCAGTGAGCAGCACACAATATTTTTGATTTGTATAAAGCAGTTTTTGACTCAACGTGTTTTAAAACTGGGGCGTATTCTTCGGAATAGCGTGAGTCGCCCTAACGTCATCCGACTCTTTACATCACTCCCATTAACGTAGATATACCAAAACCAAACTTATAAACGTTTCTAAACAGTAGTAAGTACCTACAAATGTAAGTAGTATTTATTAGAGGTACTTTACGGTCCCGCTACGTTCAGTAAATGGCTTGCTGTATTTATTGTTTCAAGCGATAGGGAGGCGGTAATTGGTGCAGGTAAACAAAATTAACACTGTTTAAAACCTGTTTTAAATTAAGACATTTCATTCGGAGACTGTTCTACTTACTTGCTTTCGTTAATGTTGTTTTGTACAATTAACTAATTATTCTGAATGGGGCTTTTTTTTCCTAAATCGAATTAAATATGGAACTGTTAAGCATTTATAGTATGAAATATTATTCCTTTAGACGTATTTTGTTTGTACCTATAAGTTTTATGTCACATATATTATTTGAGTATGATATTTTTTTCCAAATTCGGTTGTCGGTAAGTCTACCCATTGTGCATTTGTTGTTATAAATGTTATTCTGTGTTTTGATATTAAAATTTGATTTAAACATTAAATTATTTAATTTCATTGGTTTTTATTTATTTATTTGTTATAAGAGGTAAACAAAAGGCATAAAGCAATAAGAACCATTACGGTTCCTTTTTGGGCACGGGAATATAATAATAAGAAAAATAGCAGCACAATAGTTTTTTCATATTATTATTTTATTTGTAGTTAGTTTTAGTGTTAATATTTAATTTATTGCAATACAATGAAAACTTTAATGTTTAAAGTTAAATGTCAAGAGATAGGCAAAAGGAATTTCTTTGCATTCAAGAAAACCTTTTTCGATTCTCCTGTAAAGTATCTTTATTTTCCATTGTAAAAACGTTGTTTCTAAAACAACTTTTGCTGCTTTATCAGCATTACTATGTTGTACGTAACAGCAATCTAAATTCACACCATCGGACCCCGTCATCACAAAAACAAATCATAGTAAGGTAAAGTTTATTTCGATTCGCTGTTTACGCCAATTTAGATCTTGGGCCGCGATAGGAGCATTAGGGTCCGAACGCACCTAATAAAAAAACTTTTTTGCAAAAAAATTAAACCGACTTCAAAAAAAACACTAAACGGTGTAAAATAACTCTAAATTAGGAAGTCTGTGGCTTTGGTGGTTTTGTCTTATTCATGATGGGCCACCGACTTCCGAATTTAGAGTTATTTTACACCGTTTAGTGTTTTTTTTGAAGTCGGTTTAATTTTTTTGCAAAAAAGTTTTTTATTTTTCCATTTTTAGTGGTTCCCATACAAATATTTGCTATATATATTGTTAATTTTAACAGTACATGTCATGATAATAGGGTTATCCACTAATCCCTAATAAATGAAAATTAACATACCTAACTGTCGAAATCTAGGTTTATTGTACACATCTGCGTACCCCTCAGAGCATACCAGGCGTGATGATACGTCATGATGTTGTATAAACAATAAACATCCAAGCGATTCCAGCAATCACGACAGATTTGCCGTCTATTTTTGAAGAGTTCCGTTGCATATCTCCGAAGATCAGCACCAGATCTTCACCAAATTAAAATGGGACCACCTCGGGAGTATACTCTTTCGAATAAAAAAAGAATTTCGAGAATCGGTCCACAAATGGGGGAGAAAGCAGGTAACATACATAAAAAAAAAAAAAAAAAAAAAAAAAAATACATACACACGAACATAGAACCTCCTCCTTTTTTGAAAGTCGGTTAAAAAGGGAAACGGTTGTCAACGAATTGGTTTTAATAGAGCTTTATTATTTTTTTATTAATAATGTCTTTTTCTTGCAACTTGTATCCGAACTCTTCAATTATTAGTCGCTTACAACTTGTAGTTTAACTATAAGTTATTGTAGATATATCAGTATTTTACATGAAGCGGCTGTGATACTGAAAATACGATTCTCTTTGATAAGAGTAACTCTTTTTAAAAGAGTAAGTATGGAGTATCTTGCCCATTCTTCTCCATACGAAACTACCTTTTGGAAGGGGCAACTAGAATCATTACATTTATTTAACTTGTAAGTTTAACGTTCAAAGGTGCCTTTTAAATGGCCTAATGAGAAAAATGATTTGACTTTGACTTTGACTAAGACTTGTTATACTTTTAGGCGCCTGATCTGGCTACCCGTCTCGGATGTTAAGATCAACCAACAAGTCACTTCATCAGCTTAACTTGCTATGTCATATTCAAATCCTACATTTTAGTTAAAATATTAGCAGAGTGATAATGTTGTGGGTATATTAACTCGAGTTTTATGTCTTTGTAAACTATGCAAGTGCGACGACGCTAGTGATAATGACTTCATTTGATTTTGACATTTAACTTTATATAATGATTTCAACAGCACCCTCAAGGTACTGTACAGCAGCACTGTGTTACAGTACTTGGTCGAGAGCTATTAATAATAGGGCTCTACTGATTTATGTTACGTTTATTAAGCGTAGGTACTATCCACAGACTCACATAAACATATTACACTCTGTAGCTGCCCTGTCGCATGCACTTGCCACATTTTTTTTTTCCTTTTTTTTTGGTTTTGTTTTAATTTTAATTTGATAGTTTTATTGTTAAATGGTATCAACATTGTTTTGTAAGGAAAGGAGCGAGACAGCCTCAACACAAGTACTTTTGTAACTTACTGGGGCTGCCTTAATTTATTTAATGTATGCAATGTTAGAGGAAATAAAACCCTTTTTTATTTTTATTTATCCCTTAACAATTGACAACGTCCTATAATTTTCAAATGATTTCAAATCAGCAGGCCTAGCCATATTACACATTCCATTTCTATTATCGTAATCGATAAGGCGACAATAGAAAGAAAATGGCGCATATGAAATCAGCTGTTTGTCAACTTTCAAGTGTATTTCATTTTCAGCCATATTATTACAAGTTCTTCTCGTTAACACTTGACAGTAGACAAACAGCTGATTCTATATACGCCATGTTCTTTCTATTGTCTCAATAGAATAGAAATAGAATTTGTAATATGGCTGGGCCTGCAGTTGCGTTCGAATCCAGCCAGTGCTAATATTCTGCCAGCCTATAAGATATGAGGTTCCCTTAAGCATACAATCCTCACGCCTCACAGTTCCTATACAAACTCCTGTGAATACAAAACAACCAATTTCAAACACTCAAATTCAATAACCATGCCACAAATTCTAAAAGCTCTCGTAACCACATCACAAAGTGGAACTAGATAATTAATAGTGGGTTTATGGCAAGGGAAAGTCAGGCGGGCAAACATGGCGTTTCGTTATTCCGTCATTGTGACGAACAATGGCTGAACCGCAGACTGTCAACCCGGCCGGAATAAGGACACGCCTAAAGGTGAAAGTGTTGATCATGTTGTCATTGAGAAGAGAAAGAACATCGTGCTAATGATATGTTATTGTTTTAAATACAAACAGGTTTGCAGAGCTTTTTGTTGAAGTTTAACGGTTGGTTTCTATTCAATAGGTGAGTAGCTAGTGTTTATTTTTGGTGGTGATATTATTGTTGCTGTAAATGCGTAGGTGTGGTGGTATTTCAGTGGTGCCATTTAGTACAGAGTTTCAATACAATGCGAGGTCAAATTCTACTGGTTTGGTTGCTTTTGACGAGCGGCCTACTGTGCTCTCAGTAGTTAGCGATATTCTACGGCCCAGAGCAGAAATTGAATACATACCTACACGTAAGGTTCAATAAACAGTGAGTGTTTATATAATATTTTGTAGCTGTTCTAGCCCCGCTTTGCTTGTCGGGCAATCTGAGTACAATACAGCTTAATTTCTTTTTAATAATGAAGGAATGTTTCCTTTCTGTTTAGTAATCAACTTAAGAGTTTGAAGAAAGAAACCGCATTTATAAGGCACGACACATGCACACGTTAATAATAAAAACAGGTACAAAAAAAAAATTAAACTAAAAAAATAAAACAATTCTATTGTTTTATTTTTTTAGTTTAATTCTTTTTATAATTTTTAAATTTTATAAACAAAATGCAAGGGGTTTGCCTTCAAGACCTATTGGTTTTTTCCACCTTGCACAATAATAGATATGAATAAAAGTCATTCGCTGAAATTAATATACATATGTAGGTACGAACTTCAGAAACAAAGTTTTTTCTTGTATTTGTATTGAATTGGTCCCTGTATAGTTTTGATTAGACCAGGTTTCGCTGCGATAGGGTTTAAAACAAAACCTATGGTCGGGCAAGACAACATCTGTAAGGTATTCTGCCGCTAGTAATGTATACACCACTAATTTTGAATTAGTACAGATACTTAAAGGGCTTATTCTAGACGGTCTTTTCATTATATTTGTAAAGTATCAAGAAATAATATTCAAAAACAGCAAAGTTATTAGCGTTTGTTTATATTCCAAAAAGTCACCCATATTATGGAAATATTGTATAGGCTATTCATGACATAGTAGTATTGATTAATCGTCATCTCTCGCTCACGTTCGTGTGATCTGGCTCAAGCATGCCCCGCCCCCAACAGCCGTTTTCGTTATTTAAGTTTAACCAGAGGCATATTTAAAAAATGAATTTTGATTTTTACGGATACAGTCCATTTTTTTTTGTACTAATTTTAAATAGTGGTGTATAAACGTAACTACCACTACGGTATTTTCTCATCTTTTTATCACATTACTTAGATATTTTCTCAAGTTATTTTTCGTTGTATTGAAAGTGTTGACGAGAGGGAAGATAGTATGATATGAGGTTATCGGTATCCCATAAAATAACTTATAGATTAACATTACACTAAACTTTATGCTTCTAAAGATAGAATATGTTATGGCTTAGCAGTTTATTTTGAAAGGGTAGTATTAATATTGGTCTTAGCAAATATGAAAGTACTCATAGAACCAACTAATTGTTGCAACAAATGAGTTAATATTTAAAAATGCTTCGTGTTTTGTGTTGCATTTCCAAACATAAGGTAACCTCAGACCTGAACAAATATTTATTTAAATGTAACTTGCATTTAATTAATTAGTTTTATGAAAACATAGGTACAGCTAGTGCATTTGTGCATGCAGTAAAATTTGTAGAAAATGCTTTTTTATAGGGTAACGGACAACGCACCGTGAGATTATTAATAAAAGATTAAAAACGTTATTACATTTTTCTTATCTTTTTCTAATAATTTTAGTACAATATGCCTACTTAACAATTAGAATATTTGTTACGCTAACTAAAAATGTAAACTAAAACAAACTAAAACTAAAATAAATAAAGTATAACTTTAATTATAGTAAGTTTTAAGTTACATTTTAGTTAGTGTAACAAATATTGTAATTGTTAAGTACCTATTAAAATGATTTAAATAAATATCTTTACATTGAAACTCTTAATGAGTGTCTTATAATTTAGTTAAAACTTATAATAGCACCAAAAATTAAAATTGTTTAATTAATTTATATGCCTGTATGCCTTCCTAGAAAAAAAAACACGCTGGTAACACTAGCACTGTATTTTAAACACGTGTTATTACAAAAAATCTCTGTTAGTATTTCAATCTTTTTAATGCAAATCAAGCTACCTCAAAGTCTTAAATTTTCCCAATCGAACATAAACCTTATTCCGTCTGGTATAGAGTTGAAAAACTATTAAAGAATTTTGACAGCTTTGGGGTAGCTTGATGTGCTGGCATCTGTACTTATGGAATTAATAAATAAATAAATATTCCACAACTTTTCACACAACGCCATCTAGTCCCAAGCTAAGCTAAGAGCTTGTGTTATGGGTACTTAACAGCTGATACACATACTTATATACTTCTAAATACATACATATTATAGATAAATTACACCCAGACACAGAACAAATGATCGTGTTCATCACACAAACATTTGTCCTGGGTGGGAATCGAACCCACGACCTGCGGCATAAAAGTCAGGGTCACTAACTACTAGACTAACAGGCCAGTCAATCTAAAATCTGCATAGGTATACCTACTTACAAAGGCAGCGTAAAAACTAGCAAAGTCAGAGTTGAAAAAGTACCATAACCACTTATGTGTACCTATTATAACACTAAGAACAATTTATGAATTTATGGTCAGTTAAATGAAGCTTACGAAAAAAAACAAATATTTTTGCTTCGTAGTGTATAAGAAGTGTATTATTATAACGACAGTTGGGTCAGCATAGTCATTTTGTTGAAGAACAATCTTGGAGTAAAGGTCACGTGAACTGGAGTGGTAGTGATTCCCATCACGCGGCTACGAGCCGTGGCCTAATCAAAATATCGAGCCACCATTCCTATAAAAGTTAGAAGAGTTTATTGCGCTTCTTCTAACAAAAAGACTTGAGAACGGGTAAAGGGTTGTGTATTTCTTGAGTGGAATTTTGCTTATTACAGCGGGCTCTATCAGAATAACAGCGCTGCGTATTTATTGTTTTTTCTTTTAAATCGTATCACCATATTAAGATACGAGCGTTTTTGCAATGGTCTCGCACAGGATTATTACAACTAAAATTTTCACTTATTTAGATTTTATTTTTAGTTACTTTTTTGTTTTTGTCTCCTCCCAATTGTTGTCTTTCTTTTATTTTTTAATATTAAAAAAAAAATACTAAGTATATACTGCATAACATAACTTTTTACTGCTTACTACCAAATCACTTATTATACTAACTTGGCGACAATTTTCTATTTTCGTTAGTTGCACATGTTTAGAGTGCAATTCAAATAATTTGTTTACTTCCCTATCATCTGCAAATACACACAAGCTCCATTGTCTCAACTTCCATATAACGTTGTTAAACTAAAATGCTCACTATGCTCAGTATTAGAATTATAAGTGGGCTTCAGATCTTTATCAGGCAAGCATAATTGCAATTAGCGGCGTGGCACTCATGGCTCTCGGACTAAACAATGTTGGACGTAAATAGCACGCTCATGTCGATGTTGCTGCATGTGGGGGAGATTGGCAGACAGAGACTTTTGTCTGTCTCAGTCTGTATTGTATCATCATGACTTACTTCTGACATAATTAGTCTTGTTCCTTTATGCTTTTTTTGGATATTATAAAAGTCACTTTTAGCCAGGGTTTTTTCTTGTGCAATTAAGTTAGAGTGTAGGTACACAGACGGATACAGAAGAAGTTCCTAGAGGAAGGTTACGTTTTTTTTTAAAGAAGATTGAAGAAGATAAGAATTTGCTTGCTTAACTGGAGTCACTGAATTAATAAATTTCAGAGTCCACAAATCAGACTGTTATTATGATAATTATTCCTATTGTTTTATTGATTACTTTAAAGTGATTTCAATACTCAGGTGATACTTACATTTTTATTTATTTACGGAAGAAGTAATTATCATAAACCATATTTTACCTTACAAATCAGGAGTAGGTAAGTATATGCGGATTTTATTCGTCATCTTAATCCCAAAATCGAAACAAGAAATCCCACCAGAAAAAGATATTAAAAAAAACACAATTTCATTTCCGTTAACAGTGATTTCTAGTAGAACCACTCCAGCTTAAATTACTTGTCTTATTTTTGTAAGGAAAAAATCTATTGTTGCTTCTCGAAAACGGGCAGAAAAGCTACCGCACGTTTTAATTATACAGAGGAAGGTAAATTAAAAACCGGCCGTCCGTACCGATCGGCGTGTAAAGGAGGCTGTAAACCCGGACTCATCTCACTTAATGTTTTGCGGACGAAGCTTTTGTACAAACAATTGAACGTGGAGGTAAACAAAAGATTTCATGTGTTGTCGCTGTTTAGACGGCGGATACTAATACGGAATGTGTTATTATAGCAATAAGGGGTACTTTTGTTTTTGATTAAGTGTGAGTTCTTATCTTTTGATTATAAGACTGGTTTTTCGTAACAATTCTAGACATAGGACGTCATTCGCATAACGACTGTGTCCCCCAAACAGTTAGGTAAGCAGGCAATGAAAAAAGACAGTTTATTGCAGTAACTTTTACATTTGCAGGAAATCAAATATAGGACCTTCTTTGATGAAAAAAATGTACCTGTGCTAGGAGAGACCCGTTCTTTAACGGCAATCTTATGTGGTGTACAAAAAAAATAGTACTAATGAAATTAAAATTACAAGAAAATCTATAACTATAACTAAATAAAATAACAAGAAAGATACATCACATTACTTATCCTAAAAAAGTGCGTGTGAGTGTGTGAAGATGTGTGTGTGGGGTGCATGTGAGTGTAGGGTATGTGTGTGTAAGTTTTTAGAATGTTTAGAACACACACGTCATGTTGTCTAGTGCCGAAAGGGGTCAATTTCACAATTTTGAAAGTTGCTTTCATTCGTTGTTTGTACCTCGAAAATGCGACAGTATGTCTGTGTTGGACAAATAATGTTACTTTGTAAATTATATTAGTCTATAAATCTCAGAAACAAGTAAACAAATGCAAGGTTTTTCCTGCACAATTTACCGTTTTTATTTCTGTACAACAATTAAATACATTATACCTATTCAATTGTTATGTTTCCGGTTATGTATTTTACTGTTATGTTGATTTTTAACATCATTCAATGTTACCTGTTTTTGGTTGCTATCTTTCAGAATTGAAACCGCAATGTACTGAAAACCGCATTATACACCACAACGCGCAGTTTGCGTCATTCAGTCGTTACTTATTTATTATTATTGTTTTCATACCATATTGGAATTTATTGGAAACAAAAGACACCTAAAGTTGAAGGATAAAGCGCAATTCCACTTACCTTCTATGAATTATTAGCTTAGTATTATGTATAGTATTTGTAAATAAGTACTAAATTGTTTCTCTATAACTATTACTGTAATTAATATTACATTTGAGGGTTTAAATATTTTCTCCTAAAGGAAATCCGTGCGTCTGCGGTATAGTATTATATCAACTATGGATAAGCCGAATATAAAGTAGACATCGCAATAAACATAGAATATTGTTTAGAATATTTTTAAATGTCTACGTTCGTAAAACATCTTGAAGCTGCAATCGCTGACCGCTTGAACAGGTCCTTTAGCGTAGTGATGGGTTGGTTAAGATCAAGAATCATTATCTCAATAATCCGTGCCACTAGCATGTGCATTCGCGGCACAAGACATCAATTTAAACCATTAAATTAGCCAAATTATTGGGCTTCGATGATGGAGCAGCCCTACCTAGACAGGACTAATATGTGGATGCGGCCGACAAAGAAGACTTCGAAATAAATTATATCATATTTTATATAATGTGTTTTAAATGTAACTTTAATGTAATTTAATGTATTTTATGGATTTATATGGGAATAAATACTTATAAGAGAAAAAAAAATAGAACATTGTTTAGTATTATCTGCGTTTTTTCCTGTTAATTTAGCATACCTACTCTATTAGAAATGACAGTTCATTCGACCTAATATCTCGAATGCTTACGTGAACGAAGATTCGGCGCGGCAGCTGTGTTTCAAGCGCCAATCTACGGGCCCACCCTTGCGGGCTATGCGAAGGAATTGGGGAATAATTTATTGCCCAATTAGTAGTCCCTCGATGCTCAGAAAAAATATGAAAATCAGACCTTAACTGAGCCGATAATTGCTTATTTACCAAGACTGTGCTGAACGTGACGGACCCAAGAAAATTCATTGGTTTTATGATTATTCTTAACGCGAAGGTGCCGAGGTAGCCCACGAAGTTATTTGCTTAAGCTCATATTCCGTTTGTTTTATTAATAAGTATAATTACTTATACGGTAATGAAAGTATACCTGACTGTAGCACATGTATTACCTACATACATAAAATATTTATTTATAGTGTCATCAAAAAACCCATTCACACAACTCTCTCTTATCCGATTGAATAAAAACTTGTGAAAATCAAGATATTTGAGTCCTAAACAAGTAGAAAATCTAAGTCAAATACTTAGATTTTCTACTTGTTTTGATATTTATTTTGATTATAATTGAATTATTAGAACAAACTGCTATTTAATAGATAGAATTTTTTTAATTTAAAATCTGATAATTGACCCGCAAACTACAAAAAGCGAAAGCAAAAGCATTCCCCTTAATTAAAAATAAATCGCTTGCACACCGCTTTACGTGACTCCGATATAAGCTTATTAATTATTTGAATACCAATAAGTTGGGATTTGTTAAATTAATTTTGATTTAGTCAAATGGACATTTAATTTGCTGATTAATTTCTGTTGACAAATTCATAATGAATGGAATTCAATCGGCTAATTTAGACCTATTGAAATTATTTTGGTGTGACGGGTATTGTAAATGTGTTTTTTTTAACATTGATTTTAGGTTTAAATACAGAGTATTTTACGCGTGTGCCTTCTAGTTAGCATGATTTGTACTCATGCGATCAAAGATCAAAGATTTGCATTATCAAAGTTATCTAAATTATCATCGTTTTAGATCGAAGAAAACCATTGCTGCATAAAGGTCTTCCCTAAAGATTCGAGCATTGTTTAGTCGGTGTAGAGCTATTTAATTGGTTCTTTTCGCTTTCTCTATCAAGTCCATCCAAATGGATTTGCTTTTAGCGATTAGGCCGCCCATTATAACGCCCTATTTATTTATTTTTCTCACCACAATACATTATTTATCAGTACATTTTAATAACGGTTTAGACAATTAAAACAAAAATTAGTAATATTATATTGTGGGGAGACTGGTGCCTAAGCTAGACGGAAGGTCTGTGTTTCAGGACACCAGGTCTCCGCCCCTTAGGTAATGGTTACATTTAAATAATTTTGTAAGTGCTCTAGAAAATTCCGAAATAAGGTAAGTTTAACATTAATTGTTTGTATTGTAAGCTATGTAGCTTTTTAAGTTATTTTTAGTAAGTTTTTATGGTGTAGGTACTCTTACACTGAAGAGTTTTGTTAGGTATATTGTTTTGTGTCGATTGGTATTTGTTGTCCCACTCTTGGCTCCATAATGTCTCAAGTGCAATGACTAACTTTGCAAACTTGTATCAAATTGTAGCTACCTACCTACTACTTTTTTTTTATACCACGACGGTGGCAAACAAGCTTACGACCCACCTGATGGTAAGCGGTTACCGTAGCCTATGGACACTTGCAACACCAGGGGCACCACACGCGCGTTGCCGACCCATTTAACAACCTATTTACTCCCCTTTTAAAGAACTCCATACTGTAGCCCTCTGAGAAAACCTCGGCAGGGAGCTCATTCCACAATCCAAGTGTACACGGGAGGAAATTCCTCTGAAACTGCACTGTACGGGACCATTTTGGCTCCAGTGTGTGAGCATGAACTATGTCGCCGGCGAGCGGTGCGATGATAGAAAGTGGCCGTGGGCATCATATCAAACAATTCCTCGGAACACAACCCATTATGCAACCTGTAGAACACACATAGGGAGGCAAAGTCTCTACTTCTTGCTTTGGTGGTCATTTGAGCACTTACGGGGTGCATATTATTAGGCTGTTAAAATGAAGCTATATTGACACCTATGGCGTCACTAAGTATTATTCAATGCTTGTTCAAGTTGAAATATGAACCAATCTAAAACAACACTTTAGTTTTAGTCATCACAAAAAAATAGGTATCGAAAAAACCAATACTTTACATCCAATCTTGTTTAGATAAGTCGGATAACGAGAAGCTAAAAATGTTTACATAGTATAATGTGTCATCGATAACACGATATTCGTTTATTATGTGCCGAAGAAAAAGCTTTCTGATGTCGAAAATTCTCCGAAAGCAGTACTTATCTCTACACCCGATATTTATCTCCGACAAAAAAAAAATACAACATTTCTATGAATTTGAAACGTTTTGTTTTTTCTGTATCGATACAGAAGTTGCGAGATAAGAGACAGATAAAATTTATGTTCAATGGAGTTTAGATTAAGAGCGGAAAGAAATTTTATTGGAGAAAGTGACGTCTTGAAATACTTTCCTATTTATCCAATTAACGGGGTTCGGATCAGTCTGTTTAACTACGGACGATTGGTTTAATTACCGATAAATTATTGTCGGAGAATGTGCTAATGTGTAACTGTTTCTAGTGGTTAATTATTTGTTCGACGGACCTAAATCAGTTCGTAAGCTGTTACTAAAATTATCGCGAGCTGCAATTGATTTCCTTGTTGCTCTAACCATCGTTTCTATTATCTTTTACAATTACTGTCTAGACGTTAAAAGTCTGATGATCAGTTTAGCCAAGGGGTATCGTGTTACCCAGTAACTGGGTTGTGGAGGTCCGACAGGCAGTCGCTCTATGTAAAACACTGGTGTTCAGCTGCAGCCGGTTAAACTGGAAGCCGACCCCAACATAGTTAGGAAAAGGCTAGGCAGATGATGACAATTGATAAGATTTTTAAATGAAATGAAATTATGAAATATTGATAATTATTACTGTAAGTAGGTATTTTAAAAAAAACTTAATGGCAGTTAAATTTCTTTTTGTATTACTAACACTAGTCTTTAAGTAATTTTGTAATACTAACCCTATGGACGTTTGTCTGAATTAAATAAATTGAAATTGAAATTGAATTTCCAGAATGGCTGATCAGGGTTCATTATATCTTTTAATGCTCAGACTTAAGATTGTCGCTATTAAAATATGTATTATGAGAGTCTTATGATTGAACTCCAAACTGAATTGGTTTTTTGTTTAGAAGGCTTTTCCAGACTTTGTCGTCAAGTCTGGAAAAGCCTTCTAAACAAAAAACCAATTCAGTTTGGAGTTGACCAGTTTCGTCATCGTGTAGCTCAAACCAATTTTAGGGAGCTCAACGATACGTCAAACGACGCTACTAGATCTGCTGGTCATTTGCGTTTAGAGCTAGATATCGGAGTTTTCAGGACAGGCGTTCCGTAATGGAAAATTCTTAGTGCGGACGTTTTAGGCATTCAGTTTTGCAAATGAGGGTTCCGTGTAAGTTGACACGTATTTTCCTGTATGTTCCCTTCATGTTCGTGTTTTCATTCATGCTCGAGGCGAGGCTTGAATGAAAATAGGAATATAACACCACGTTACACGATACTAGACTCTAGAGGCCCCTTCAAAACGACCGTATGTCATCCCTTCAAGCGATCCGGAATGGCGGGACCTCATCATTCCCTTTACGTAGTGTTCAGCCGACCACTTGTTATCAGATTCAACAACCGACTATCAAAGTTTACGGAATCATTCATTTTTTATTTATTACTAGCAAATGTCACGCGGTTTCACCCGCGTTGTACCCGTTTCCGTGGGAATACAGGGATACAAAGTAGCCTATGTTATCCGGGGATAGTGTAGCTTACCAAAGGTGAAAACATTTTTGAAATTGGTCCAGTAGGTTCGGAGCCTATTCAATGCAAATAAACAAACAATCAAACTTTTCCTCTTTATAATATTAGTATGGATTCTTGTGGAAAATGGGTCAGAAAGCCTCCAAGCAACAAATACCAGCAAAAAAAAAATCATTGGATCTTTTATTCGTTTTTAATGTGTCATTTATAACAGATACCAAAGAGCAAATTATATGCTTTTATTGTTTAAATAAAAAAAAAGAAGTAACTATGTTCATACATAATTTTAGAACCCATTAACGTCAGATACTCAGCCATATTTTACGACCCTGTTTATCAGATAACAAAAAGCTTTTTAAGATGTAACATTATTGGTCAAAGCTTTAGTTGATAACATCGTCTCGTTAATTTATTAACAAAATGAGTAGTGTTGTCCTAACTAGTCTTACCATCACTTTTCGATTACTATAATAAGGCATATCTCATACATATACTCGATGGTTATTATAAATAGGTACGGAGTTGAAAGGACATCGATGCAAAGCCTGATATCATATGTTTTGTTGTATGGTTTTGGAGCCCCCAGTGATTCAATTTCTGTTAAATTTAAACACTATTTTTAACCAATAATTTTGTAAATGACAGAAGTTGACTATTTACTACTCACATTTTGTTTAATAATTATCATATCTTATCCTCAATAAAAACAACAGTCGACGAAACATTTCAAACAGTTTAAATGAAAAAATAACATAAGAAATAAAACGTGAAACAAATTAAAAAACGAACAAAAATTTCGTCCAGAATCAAAGTAAAGGATGTGTGACGGAATTGTCACTAGACAATCGATAAGCTTCCGCGAATGATTGTAATCGATATTGAAATTGTCGATTCACACGTTAACATTCTGTACCATCAGACGGCCGGCCTCCCGCTGTGTTTTGCTCCTGTCACAACTGGGTCAAGGCATATCGTACTGGCTGGTGACAATAAAACTTTTTATTGCCGGTATGGGCTCGCATTCAATTGACAGATTTCAGTCATTCCTTTTTTAAATGCTTCACAATTGACAACTGCTTAAAGTCTTGTAATAATTATCAATACCTATGTTTTTTATTAGTCATGCTTCCTTATACATCGGACTTAAACATAACTGGATAATGAATGTGTGTACTAAAAGCTACACTTTTGTCTTACACCTCGCATTCATCAATTTTGGTCTATAAAAACTCAACAGGTAAAAGCCATGTACATAAGCCATTCAATACATCCAAAAAATAATTAATTTGATCACTGTGACATTTTTCATGATGGCATCCGTTATAAAAATAGATTAGGACTAAAGTGATCATCCATTAACGGAAATGTCGACCGATTCGTCGATGATAAAGCCGCGTACGATAAACATAGATCGACAAAAGCGTCGTTTAAATATATGCAATTTATGTCGCATTTAACAATTTACTTTATTAGAATTGTACGCGTAAGTTGTAAAAAAAAAAGTTTGAAAAAGACTTAAGAATGTTGGTAGAAAAATCTCCATTTTCAAAGTTAAATATTATTTATTTACGGAGACGCCAAACATAATTATGTAGTTTGTTAACGATTTTTGTTTACTGCTCGAAAACTGTAAATAGTTTCGCTTTATATTTTTTATTTTTCTTTGTCTGTTATCATCAATTCTAAAAAATAAGAATCATTAGTTTTATAAATGCGTGCTTACGTGACAGCAAAAAGGTCGGATGATGTCCTTTTCTTTGCCTTTTCTTGATAAACAGCTGCTAAAGGTACTTATTTCTTTATATTCTGACTGGATGTGGCGTATTCTCAAATTAAAAATAAAATATTACCAAATCTGAACCGTCGTATGAAATAAATTTACAAAAGATTTTGTCCGGCCAGAATTGTTTCTTGCCAAACAACAATCATTTGATTATCTCGTTTAAATATCACTTCTTTCTTTATTTAAATTAAACACGGCTCCAAGTTAAATAAGTTGGTTATTAAGCTCGATGAGGAAACGAATAAAGTTGTGTTAGCATCTGAAATTCGGCAGAAATCCAAGAAAGTTGTATGTGATTCGCCAACTCGGGCCCCTAAACTTATCAAAAGTGATTTGGCAAACTTTGCGTGAATTCTTTGAAGATGCTTCCAATCGAATATGTATAGGAATGTGGATGAAATTGAGTTTTTTTCTATAATACAACGCTTTTAATACCCGAAGGGTTAGACAGGAGTGTTAATTCACAGCCCCATTTAACAAGTTTCTTATGTTTAAAACTCTAGTTAATTGTCAGGCTGCTACTGAAAAATTTCAGATAAAATGAGCCAATAACAGATTGCCTCACCCACAAAATGTACTTACCTTTTTTATCGTGGAAAATCCTCATAGGTGGTCGATTCTGGAGGGCGTCAGAGAGGTCTGGCAGACTCTTACTGACCAAAAACCACCCCCGGCGATCCGTCTAACCTAGATATACAAGCCTCAAAGCGGTCAACATAATCCATTCATATTTAAAATTTAAACTTTATTTTGAAAAATAATACTCGCTAAGTTACATTACGAGTAATTTACTAAGCAGAAATACTTAGTAGTAAATGTCCGATCCCCAGTTTAGATTCAGTCGTTTGTTTCGGACAACAATAAAACAGTGGTCTCGCCAAGCCACTATTTTGTTGTTGTGATTCGAAAGTAGTATTGGGGTTAAGCTTTAAACTAGTATCAACACGTATTGGTATAACACTGGAAGCTCGCTGCTACAGAGATCACAATACTGACTTGTTGCTGGCTCTTTGCCTAAACATTGTACAGTAAGTTTGGCTTAACTTGTCTCTTGCTTTGCACGTTGACAAACAAAAGCATTCTTTCTCAGAAAATAAACGATAATAACCTACAGGTTATTATCGTTTATTTTCTGAGAAAGAATGCTGAGAATGAAAGCCCCTCTTCATACATGAAGAGGGGCTTGCGGCTAAATGAAAAAAACAGTCTATTGCATTAAATTGTACAAACTTTTACAGTTAATCTTAAATAGGGACCTTCTTTTAAGTAAAAGATTTACCTCGAGAATAGGGAATATGGCATATTCTCACCCGTACGCAAAATACGCGCTTGGTCATGGAGTTGCGGACACCTGCCCGTTAAACCTAACCTAACCTAAGATTTACCTTTTTTTTTGAGGGGTGGAAAATCCTCATGGAGGCGGAGGGGTCTGTCAGACCCCTCCGCCTTTTTCCCCGTTACTGACTAAAAACCACCCCGTGTTCCTTCTCACACCTGCGCCGGGGGTCACGGGAACAGAAGATACTTCCGCGACCCCCGACTGGTGCCGGCCCCGCGGGCTTCGCCAAGTCAGCGAGGGGAGTGAGGTGTTAGACTCCCTCGCGACGTCTAAGAGGGGCACGCGTGAACACGACGCGCCACCATCTCGGGTCCATGTACGTGGGGGCGGCGATCATCCCCGCGGCCGTCGCCCTGGACTCATTCAGGGGGGCTGGAAGAGGGCGTTGTCTAAGATTGACCTGTGCTAAGAGTCCCGCTCTTCAATTACATCTAATATGAAGTAATCTAAATCAAAATAATAACGCCGCACGGGTCAACAGAAGATTAAACTACGCTTGCCGAGGTTAGTCCGTAGATGGGTGACCATTCACTACTTATTAACCCACCTCCGTGCCTCGGAAAGCTGTTGGTCTTGGCTATCATTTGTTACGGATAGTCAGAATCCTCGAAAGGCTGACAAGTCTCTAACCAAGTTGTATCGTGTCTTGGGTTGTGAAAGTCAGTTTTGCAGTCGATCCATGTAAAACACTGAGAATGAAACATGTTAAGAACTTAGACTGGAAGCTGTCCCCAACATGGTAAGAAAAAGGCTATGCAAATGATGCTCAGGTCGATCAGAGGTTAAGCTCTCTGATGCTGAACCCGTGGTTTCATTCTAAATCAAAGCCACTCTGTGCCCCGGAAAGGACGTTAAGCCGTTAACCAATGGGTTTTGTGTTATCCAGTGACTGGGTTGTGGATGTGGATGTCAGATAGGCGGTCGATGTAAAATTTGAATATTCAGGTTTATCCTGTACTAGCAGACGTCCCGCGGTTTCACCCGTAGGTCCCGTTCCCGTGGGAATACAGAGATAAAAAGTAGCCTATATGTTAATCCAGGGTGTCAGCTAACTCCATACCAAACTTTATTAAAATCCATTCAGTAGTTTTTACGTGAAAGAGTAAAAAACATCCATCTATCCATACTCACAAACTTTCGCGTTTAAAATATTTATCATGTATATGTCTAAGTATATGAAATGTTGAGAGTTCTTAGAATACACAGAACCGTCATGTGTACTCAAGCGAGATTTAATTCACCCAATAAACTTAATATCAATATTTCACATCGGGTTAACTTCGTTATTTTTTCAATTTATTTCGTGGCACCAGTTTACGGTTGGACTGTTTTGGCGAACATTCGATTATTTGTGTACACTCGCTCACGCTGTGGCCAATCAGTTCTAAAAATTATTTGTTTCGAAAACAATGCGCTCGGAACCTAATCTGTTCTGAATACTCTGATCCCTACATCGCAATGTTTGAATCGGGACTATTTGCTGACGTACGTGTGTTGTATTTTTTGTGAATAAGTAATAGACATTTGATTGAATATGTATCTTTTTTGTAGTCTTTTATTTAAAGTTTAATTTTTTATTAATTCTTCTTGACGTGTATAACGTTTTTAATCGTCCAAATTATCATTCACTACTTACTGCACATGTATTAAATATTTTTAGTCTTAGCTTATCTGGAAACACTTAATATGTATGAAATAAATAATTTATAAGCCACAGTTTTGTTGTTGTAGGCACAATTCGGCAGTTATGTTTAACTCCCATGTCCACGGGAATTAAATCCAGGGTCTTATGCTCAATAGCAGTGCTTGCAACCACATGACAAACCTAATATAATAATTGAAATATGTATCTAAATGTATTTATAACAAAGGGAGAAAAGAATCAAAAGGCATCAACAAATTCGTCCGCATCGCTGTCAATGTTCATTTGATTGTTTTCTTACAAATCGGTTTGAAGATAAACGCGTTCCACAGTAAAAGGAGGCACTTAGACGTTGTGAATATTGAAGCCAATTGCGAGTAGTCAGGCAAAATCTGAAAACGGTACCGTTTGAGCTTTGTATTGACAGACATATGAACGTCTGTGTACCTTAAGAATTGAAGAAGATTTTATAGAAAGCGGTACCTACAAGACCCAAGTTGATTTTTATTTCAAGAAACAGAAATTGATTTCTGTCGAGACGTCTGGGGCTCAAAAATCTTAGAACACGCTTTTTGTTCAGGTTCTTAGAGAGGTGGTGGATTTTTTTACTCTAATGAGGTATTATACAAATAATGAAGAATATCTCTGGGTAAAAAGGTTTATTTCTTAGTGTAAGTTGCTATGCTGAAAATTTAATTTTCTTAGCATAAGTTATTGGACAAGCGCTTTATTTCAAATTATAACAAACTTTAGGTACCGTATAACGGGGTGGATAGAAACTCAAGGGTGAATAGAAACAAAACTTTTAGGAGGATTTTTACGCTAGTTTAATATTGTTTGATACTAACAAGATGTTGAAACTATTTATCTCAATTATTTAAAAGCATTTTAGTCCTCGTATGTAACAAACAACTTTTAACTTTCATGAATATTCTCCTCCAAGTTTTGTTTCTATTCACCCTTGAGTTTCTATCCACCCCGTTTTACCCGGTAATGATCTTTTTGATATAAAAAAATATAAGACAGTTTTCTAAAACTTTCCATTTCAACTTCTTAGTGTTTTACCTAGACATAAGAACAATATGTCGACTAATAAATATTTTACAATTAGTAGAAAAATAAAATAAGGGCTATCAGCCATTGCCCCCTTTCCATCTTTGAAACAAGGAGGTAACACCCGGTGCTACTTACAAGCAGTGGCATAATATCGGTTCAACCTTTATCTCCTCATGATATTATATTAACAAGCACCTAATAGAACAGGACTTTCTCAGTTAGTAATTGACATAAGGAAAGAAAAGTATCGTGAGATAACCTAGACTTATAGTGCTAATATTATAATAAATCATATTAAGAAGGGGAAAGATTTATATTTTGTATTTAACAAATAAACTTAAAAACTACTGGATCGATTTGAAACATTCTTTCACAGTTGGGAAGCTACACTATCCTTGACTGACATGGGCTACTTTTTATCCCTGTGTTCTCACGGTAACGAGATCTACGCGGGTGAAACCGCGTGATATCAGCTAGTTTATACTAATATTATATAGAGGTAAAATTTGTTTGTTTGTTTGTAGGTTTGTATGTAGGGGGTAATCTTCGGAACGAATGATCCAATTTAAAAAAAAAATTCACTGGCGGAAAGCTACAGTATTCCCGGATGACATAGCTAGGCTACTTTTTATCCCTGGAATCCCATGGGAACAGGAACTACGCGGGTGGAACCGCGTCACGTCTGCTAGTAGTTAACATAAGTGTGAAATCGCCAATTCGTCTTAAATATGCGTATTGATGATCAATGCTCTTGCTCCTACCTGCTCTGTATTAGAAGAAGCCTTTGCTCTGCAGTGAAACAGTAGATACCAGACAGTTATTGTTTATTATTAAAAGTATCGCGAATCGATATTTCTACTCAATAACAATTTGCGAAACTGTTACGCTCGATGGATCAGCAAATTTAGCGGATCGAGGATAGATGACAGCACTCGTAAATATTTTGACAGCGTGGCTGCCGTTTGAATGCAAATGGCCGATAATGCGATTAGCATCGGTTACAAATCACATGATAGCTCCGTGTTCATCAAAACGTAAGGAAGCTTGAGTTAAATGGAATTATCTAGTGGACTAGATAGACTGGTTAGCTATAATGTTCACTGGTGTTACAGCAGCTCCGTTTAGTCTTTGTTAGGCAGGAATGCTAATTACAAGAAATGCCCTATATTTTACACTAGTATGTAGGTTTGTATAAATAAACTTTATTAAATAAATAGGTGTGTGATAGACAATTCTACAATTCTTGAGCGTTCAATAGTGTGTAAGTGTACTGACCTGGAACTAAGGTACCTACGGGATTGTATGGCCGAAGACAGCGCATGAACCGTAATTTCTATTTTGTGTATTATTTTGATCAAACAGAAAAATATTAAATTAACGAAATTCTATGATGCCCTTTTGCATATCTTCAACATAGTGTAATGAAACTTTAACAGGTTTTAAATATGAATTTAGTCGTCCTTGTGTATTTTTGTTTAGATAATTGAATCATGTTTGTGATGCATAGTTAAACTGTATGTTGAATTTTGAAAAAGAAAATTGCGAACATTTTAATTTTTGCTACATTCTGAGATACTCAAAAAAGTTCAAAATTACTGCCAACTCACCTAAAAAAAGATGAACTAAAAGGGTGTTTAGTACGTACCTACATGGAGCAAATATAAATTGTGAAGTCAACTTTAATCTGAGGTACCTACACCGAACTTTTCAATTTATTCTCGAATTAATCTTTCGCTTTTAGTAACATCAATGTCATAACTAAAGACAAGAGTTTCCGTCTCAATAGCTCGTCTCTATAGTCTTTAACCAACTTGGTTTCACTGAAGTGAAACTTTGACGGCGCTGGTGCGTTACGTTAGACTAGCTCCGAATTGAAATAGGTAGTACCTATCAAATGTAATTATTGATATAGTAAGTAAAAGGTTGCTGTTACAAATGAAAATTACATTTGACTTTGCCTTGAACTAGTTTCAGGTTGATTAGAATAGAATAGAATACTCTACACACCATAAAAACTTACAAATACAACAACAACAACACTACAAATTATAACTTTAAGGGGTACATAGGGTGTCCCCTTGGGGGTGGGTGTAAATTATATAGAAAAGAGTAGGTACCTACTCTATTTGTATGCTTCCATGCGTGCCTAATTTTTGATGTATTACTCGAAGCGCTACTATTTTGAGGCGCTCCTAATGAGGCGCTCCCATTTTATTCCTCGGAGCGCACCTTTTAGGAGCGCTCCCGTTAGCAATTAAAAATATTTGTTTTTTTTCCTCGTAAAAAATATATATTTTTTAATTGCTAACGGGAGCGCTCTCGAATACGTACCTCTAATTTTTAAATTTTCTTAAGGTCAACGCGCAACGTATTCACATAGACAGCAAAATTATTGGGTTAAGAAGGTTAAAGTCCACCAACCAACCATCAATCAGCTCCTTTCAGGTTCACTTCATCTACAATTTCACGATGTGTGACCTATGAAGGAGATAATTATAACAATCATCAATAGTGATTCCTATTGACGATCCAAAGCCCAAGTTACGAAAATACGATATCCGTACAAAATAAGAAGACATGTTTGAGTTTATAATTAGGTTAGAGTGATTTAAAATAGCTTTAAAAACTGCAGCGATTGCTTCTTAAATATAAAATTCATTCGATAGCCATTTATAGCTAGCTTTTTTCTAATAAACTCCCGTTAAAGTTTCGCTTTAAAGTTACGCTAGAGATTTTTCCACTCCGTGGTTATTCCGGCTAAGTAAGCTTGTAACAAATATCTTCTGGCAAGGAAAGTGTACCAGTGAATGTGGGGAATAGCCCGTTACGTCATCACCGAGCCACTGACGTCTTTCATCCTTTCAAACCAGCCTTCTATGTTTAAATTCAAGACGAGATGACGTCATAAACTTTTTATAGAGTAACGACGCTTTATAATTAAGATGTATAGAGCTTTCTCATCGTTGAGTCGTGACAGATTTCCATAAGCAACGAAGCAAATGGTAGCACACACGTAGACGAACGAAAGCCTCCATTTACACATACATAAGTAGGCTAATGATGTAGAAATGTGTTTATGTTTTAAACGTTTAGGGAAGCCATTTAAATTCAATGAGTTACTCCAATAAACCTAGTTGATGGTTAGTTTAATAGATTTATTCGATAAATTTTAATAGAGTATTTTACATGTAAACATGAATGTGTTTAAGTTAAATAATAACAACATCGAACGTTTTCATAGAATATTTAAACAGAATTTTCCGGAAACGTTCAACAGTTTATTTATTTAAGCTCAAATTGTGTTACATTAAAGTTGGTTCGTTCATTGGGTGACCTCATAATATTATTTACAAACAAAGAAACACAAGTACCTACACAATAACACACTGGGGACGGATGTAACCCTTGTAACGATACTCTCGTGAACTGTGTACCAGAAGCACAAAGATCATAGGAAGCACTGCAATAAGCGTAAACCATATTCATTTGCCATTAATTGAGACGTGACGAGACAACCGGCGGCGAACATACGTCACTACCCCCATACATACCTTATTAACAAAACAATAAGGTTCATTTCTCTGTCTCTATTTGTCACTAGGGTTGTGCGATGCTATCGTCCACCAGAACAACAACTGTTAGCTTGTTCTCACGCCCTATTTGTGGTTTTCAAAGCCCTGCTGTTGGCAAATATAGATTCAATAAATATTTTGACTGTCGCTGATAGATGGGATTTCGCACTGTTCGGGAATGATTCCGTTTTGAACAACTTTATTTTGCTTGGAAATACATTTATATTTGAAATTCCTGGGAATACTTTAGTGCTTTCTGTGGTTGGCATAATATATTGTGTTTTATTGTCAACATGTGGGGATTGCTTGGATAGTGTTCACTTTGTGATACTGTATTGGAGTTTTGACTCGGAAATAGTCGTTATCTCCTTACTTTGGTGCAGCTGAATACCAGTATTTGACAGTTAAGGAGAATGAGAGGCAATTATAACAATTGAGAAGCTCATACTGCATATCTGAGCTCCTTAATTGTGTAACTGGGTAAATAATACGATACCTTTTGGAAATATTGGTTCTTAGACATTCGGGTTCCTGACTACCCATAACGATTATCAAAGATCTAAAAATGTCCGCTGGGACTAGTGGCTTAAAATAGTCATTATCACCTTACTTTGGTGCACCTGAATACCATTATTTGACAGTTAAGGAGAGAGAGGCAATTATAACAAATAAGGAGCTCAGACTGTATATCAGACCTCCTTGAGTAACTGGGTAAGTAATACGATAACTCTTGGAAAGATTGGTTCTTAGACATTCGGACTTCTGACTACTCCAAACGACTGACAAAGGTCTAAAAATGTCCACTGGGACTAATGGCTTAACGTGCGTCCAGAAACTCAATGTGTCACAATGTGATGGGTAATTGGATCAAGTCATCTTTGATCGATCTAGGCAGCTCTTATTAATTATGCTTGAACTATATTTTACGTACTTTCAATTCGTAGTATCCTCAGATTCGAATGGTTTCCTACTCACAGAATAGCTGTTGGTTCTATTCTCCAAGATTAAAACATCAGGAGCGAACACGGCAGGATAATACTCCGTGGAAAGGATAATGTTGTAATCTAAATTCTACTACCAACTTACAGACAGGTGAGAAGATTTTCTCCGCGCAGTTGACACAACATACACCACTAATGCCTCTCAGTTACAGCAGTTAACACAAATAGTGGCTTGTCAAGCTCCGGTTATGTTACTTTACGTAGCCGAGCTGTGAACAACATTCTCCCCAGTTGATTTTAAACGACGTTTCCGTTGAAAAGGCGGATAACTTACTCCTCGTGCTTTTCTTTTCAGCTTTCTCCTGGTGCTTTTCAGTTCAGCTGAAGTATAAGAGTGGATTGTGTTTGCCGAGTACTGTCAGGAATGGTAATCTTCTTGGAATTTTATGAGTTTATTTTAAGTAAGAGTCAATCACTAGTTATTACAATTTTTATATGTCATGCGAAATGTAATTTAAAATTGTTAGAACTAGGAAATTATCTCAAAACTAATATAAATATCTTGTTAGTTTAGTTTGTATTGTTCGTTTAGTTTGTAGTTAGGTCCTAGTTTAGTGAATAAGTTCTTATGGTACCTATCTATTCAGTTGAAGCGTTTGGTGATCTCGTAGCGGTAATAAGAATTGAAGTAACTTAAAAGTGCAATTTTTTACTAGAATGTATCAAATTATGATAGTACAAAAACACATTTATTTACGCCTTTGCAATGCGATGCTACTGGCTTTTAAGTTTTATTTTATAACGCGCTGCAGATATTTACAAACTTTAAGGCATATGAATGCTTGTTTGGTGTGTAAAAGTAGTTTTATGAAGCAATGTATAGTCAATTTTTTTTATTATATAATGAGGTCAGAGTAAATGAAACGAGTAAATTCAAATCACAAAACAAAAGTGACATTCACTGTCGAAATATTATGTTGTGTGTCTGTAACTAAATAATTACAGTGAACCAGACGTGTACCCATCTAAACAAAACAATAAGAACGTTCGTATAAAAGAACAAAACAATTATCTGCGAAAGCATCTGGCTAGTATCAACCCTGGAACGCCAGACTAGGATAATTTAGGCACAAAGATGACTGTTATCTGTAGTCTAAGACACCGCCAGGCAACCCATTCAGCCTTCTAAAGTACTAAGTTGACGTACTATGTTGTACTTACGTGAATAAACTTATTTAGTTTCAAGTAACGCAGAAGTTACTTAGTAAGTTAGTAGTCGGTTCTATTAGTTGAACGGCTTCGCGTCAGGAAATGGGTTCAGTTTCAATTAGTAGTTTCTTTTGATTTGTTTTGAACAATAATTTGAAATATGCTCGATGTGTTTGCTTATGTAATAGTTCTGACGCCAGCACTTTAACCTACCCAAAACTATCAAATTTTACCAATTTAACATGAACCTTATTGTGTTTAGAATCAAGTTGAAAACTTATCAAAGAAATTTGACACATTGGGGTAGGTTGATGTGCAGGCGTATGTTCATAATTATGTAGTCCTTAAAGTTATAGGTAATTTTTAAGTTTTTATGGTGTTCAATAAAGAGTATTCTATTCTATGTTCTACAACAGGTTGGCTGGTCTCACGGTCAAAAGTGCAAATACTAGGTAATCGTCGAGTTCTAGGTTCGTTTACTAATTCCGGCAATGTTAAGATTTTTCCTCTAGTAATTCTCCAGTAGCAGTAGTTTGGATGGTGGTGGTGTGATAAATAACCGAAAAGTTTCGGAAAGCGCTTTGATTTAATTTTTTTCTTGGTTGTTTTGTCTCATCTAACTATAAGACTAACGTCTTTACATGTCAGCAAAATAAAATGTGTCTACGACGCGAAGCTACAAATTAATCCTTTGAATTCACCATGTAGTCGTGACGTGTGGGCGCACAGGACACATTTTGGTTGGTCACTCATGACTGTGCTAGTCAAATGGCTCATATTTGTCTGCGCATATACTTGTACAGACGCCAGCACATCAAGTTACTCCAATGTGTCAAATTTCTTTGATCGTTTTTCAACTTTATGTCAAACAGAATAAGGTTCATATTCTATTGGGAAAATTTGACACATTGGGGTAACTTGATGTGCTGGCGTCTGTACATTGTAATATCTTCTGAGTACTTGACTAATCTCAGTTGAGATGGGCCGTCTTGACCGAAATTAGGTTGCAGCGTATTATTGTGGTATACAAGACTCCATTATGCAGTGATCTTCATGCTAAGTGACGGAATCACAACAAGCTCATTAATTGTTGTCCTTATAACAGACTCTTGTGTCGGGGAGGGTGTAGATTAAGGGGTTATATGGTATGGTAGGAATATGATCAGCCAGTTGATTCAGTAAAAGGTCATCCTGTGACAGCTTGAGCCAAGTGAACTTTCAATGACTAGCATTAGTATCGAATGACAGCTCAATTTGCCTTCACGTCAGCTTAATTTAGAATAACAATGCTGTGTCACATTACCTTTTGGCGCTGCCGCGAGACATACTATTTTTGTATTTTTTATTTGTATCCCAATAATAACGCTGTACTTGTTGATGCAAGATTGAGATGCTTGCCGAGTTTGGTGGATGAGTGACCATAATCATTACGTACCCAGCCCCCCTAGCCAAGTTACAAACGATTCGTATCTATTCTCTTTCTACAATCGAGAACGCCTCAAATCCCTTTGTTTTGACCACGTGACTTATCACCTTCTCGATGAAATCGTTTTTCTACCTAGGGACATCTATGCTACTAACATAGGTTTATTATCTGCAACTTTCGATAAAGTTCAGATAGCCCTTCATATTGCTCATGCTCGTAATTCTTCATTGGGGAAATATAGTGTTTTCATGTTTCAGACACATACTTACACTTTCACTATCAATCATTCTCATCTTTTTCTCGCTAAGTCACGTGGTCAAAACAAAGGGATTTGAGGCGTTCTCGATTGTAGAAAGAGAATAGATACGAATCGTTTGTAACTTGGCTAGGGGGGCTGAACTCTCCGTGCCACAGAAAACAATGAGGCTGATACCAGATTGTCTAACTACTAGTCTTTCCTAGTCACTGGGTTGTAAGGGGCAAACAGGTAACTGCCCTTGACTGTAAGTATATTCTTTTATATCGACCTACTTACTCCTCTAATGTTAAATAAGAAACACAACGCTGCTGGCAGTCAAGCTACATCAGGATAAACTAAAAGCCGACCACAACTTAGTTAGGAAAAGGCTTGGTAGATTTACAGACACTTTGGGAAACCCTTAATTAACTACAAGATGTAGGTATAACTTTTTATTTTTTCCATAAAACTATTACGCAAGTACCTAAGAATATATTTTCTCTGAAATTTATTTATTTATTTAAATATACATGTTTAACATTGCAGGTAAACTAACTTATGTTATAGTACGTACAATTTTTCCAATTGAATATGAACCTTATTTAGTTTGTAGTTGTAGTTGAAAAACGATCAAAGAAATTTGACACATTGGGGTAACTTGACGTGCTGGCGTCTGTACCTACAATAAAAAAGTGGTTCTAGTTGCGGTTTATTTTTAGATTGTTTATAACAAAAAGCCTTAAAGATGCGACACGTAAATCCGCCAGTAAGCCTTTGTTTTACTTTAAAACAAAATCTGAAAGGACTGACGTACGAATAGAGCTATTTCAGGAAAAGTGCGTATTTTACGAGAGAGTGCAAGGCTTCTCTGCCCTTTCAACCGAGACTTTATGATTTACGTAAGTAAATTATTTAGAAAAACATGGCGCGAAAAGGGAATACGTAAATAAATTAGACGTTCTGCCCTACAAACGTTTATATTTACATACGCAATTGTACACGTACTAAATGTAATTCAGTAGCAACGACAAATTCCCTAAAACGCAAAACCACCCTCATCCCAACAATATGAAACGGCAAAAACAGGAAACAGAACGTTTACAGGATTGTCGGTGTATAAAAAGCGATTTTCTACATAGTCGGGTTGGCGGCGTAATGGGCCGCGCAAAGAGTGTCGTCCGTATTTCGCAGTATCGAGTTCACGCTAGCTCTCTCCAAATAAATTACCACCCAGATTGACCTAGAAAGCTTCTGGCTGTGCCGAACAATGATCTGCACTATGTTCGATAAAATTTGTTGATTTATTTACGGTTCCTTATGAAAAATACTGCGATGGACTCGTTGTGGGCGATAATCGTTCGTTTTGTATGCCCCTTATGTATGGTTGACACTAATCTTCTGTCTGCTTTGTGGTTCGTAGAATGTCTAGTAGATGGGGACAGAGATAATTCCGACGCGAATTATACCGTCGCTCACAAAATTAAATACGTATAATTAGAACCGAGGATTAAAGCCAATTTGCACAAATGTAAGACAGCTAAAGTTTATGATTGATTGCGTTTTATGAACTTTACACTTAGTCTCTAGGCAAAAATTAACGCCCATTAGCAGTATAATTGGTTGAACTATTTATAAACAGCCAAAACTGTTACTAAGCTTTTATTTACTTAATACGTAATCTGCCGATAATTTCGTTTCAGAAGATTCTATGTTAAACCCATAATATATGGTTTGTCTTATAAAAGTTTACTAAACTCCAGCACCCGTACAACTGCGTTTTAAAAACTTTTCACGCTATAAACTACGAGGCCAATAAATTTCAGTTATAAATCGGATGTAACAGTTTAGTTTCGGTTAGGTAAACCGATATTTAAGGATATAATTTTAGTTATTTGCAGCGTTGAATTTAATTCTGAATGCGTTGCGTGACGCAATTTCTCATGTAAGCATTTATGGCGCATGCCGGCGAGAAATATTTAGAAGTTTTGTCGTCTATATGGAAATAATAGCTGAGATATTTCTTGGCTTTCTGAGTAAGAGTCCTTGGAAGCTTACACAAAAAAAACTTTGAGCGCTAATCTAGTCTAAACATACATATAAATAAAATTGAAGTGACTTTTGTAATGTCACTATAACAGCTTATTAATATGACTAATATTATGCTTTTGAAAGTTTTAATTACCCATACCAATAACTCTTTTTCTCTTTGTCTGTTTCTTTGGGCTTATCTCCAAAATAACTAGACTGATCTTACCGGGAATTTCACTGTCAGTTAGCTGATGTAACAAGGAGTACCTTGGGTTAGTTTGATTTTCTAAAAAAAGATAGGGAAACCCTGCAAGAAAAAGTTATGAAATTCAACGAGGGTGAAATCGCGGTTGAATCCATTCTACGTATGAAGTATGTTTTTGTTATGATCTAGGAATAAAAGAAAACAGGTATGTGCTGTTTATTTTGCTGTCTAGTTGTGCCTGACTACAGCCAGCGCGGGAAATGAACCAATCAGTGTAGTGTAATGGATTGTAAGGTACGTTATTCGTCCATCGGAGGTATTCCTCGAAGCGCTACTATTTTGAGGCGCTCCTAATGAGGCGCTCCTATTTTATTCCTCGGAGCGCTCCTAATAAAAATATTTGTTTTTTTTTTCCTAGAAAAAAAAAATATTTTTTTAATTTCTAACGGGAACGCTCCTAAAAGGTGCGCTCCGAGGAATAAAATAGGAGCGCCTCTTTAGGAGCGCCTCAAAATAGTAGCGCTTCGAGGAATACCTCGTCCATCGGCAGCGGTTGGCAGAACATTCATATTGTAAGTTTAAACAATTTTTAATCTTTAAACAAAATGGCTTAAGTAATCACAGTGCTTGAATTCTTGAAAAGTACTTTTGTAATTTTCCGTTTGGTATTTATTCCATGGTAATCAAATAGTTACTTGCGACCGTGACAAATTATTTACTTCAGTAAAATTATCAATTTAACTCTTTAAATAAAAACACATATTGAAGTAGTGATTAGTAGTAACTTAATTCATCATCATCATCATCATTCCAGCCATAGGAAGTCCACTGCTGGACATAGGCCTCCCCTATAGATCTCCAATAAGACCGGTTGGAAGCGGCTGGCATCCAGCGCGTTCGCAATAAGCGGCGCGGCGCAGCGCAGCGCGTTCGTAATTTAATTATTACTTCATTAAAATATAACTTTTGAGATATAATACGTAGTTATTATTTTTATATTTATAGTCATTTAAGAATTGTATTGGTCATTTGTATATTGATTCTTAAGTAACGACTGATTTGACGGCTGATTGGATTTGGTTCCAACTGTTGAATAATTATCTCATTCTTATCAATATTCTATATCGATCACATAATTATCCAAATCGTTTCGATTATCAATCGACTAACCACTTGATCAAATAATCGTGAAACGTGAATGTACAGTCGGCTTCAGATCCACTAAAGAGTCAATAAGACAGGGCAATCTCCAAAGTTTTTACATACCGGTTGTTGATCGATAAGCGATAAAAACCAGTATTTCTGTTAAGAAAATCTACGGTAATATCTCAATATTGTATTTACAATAAAGAAGTACGATCACAAGAACAAATATTATGCGATAAAGGTGTATAATTCCGCACATAACTCCGGGGTTTGAGCGTTTGAAATGTTTGAGTTATGTATATGTACGGTTCGGGAGTAGGTACGGCGGCGCTACAGACCGCGATATACCGCTAATAATGTTACGTACAGCGATGCTCTACGTATCGTTTACGTCATAAACTATAGCGATGCCTTGGTGCAGAGTATTTTAGTAACGTTTGTTATAGTTTTGTCAGTATTTTTTATTTTTCGTAGGCTTATTTTTTTTCTGAAGTTTTACTTTAAAAAAAAATCGACTGTATATCCCATAGGTACATATTTCATAATACTTTATGGGTAAGATAGAAACAATATTTTTAAACCGTAATTTTAGGTTTTGCGTATTTGGTGCAAATTCAATGTTATCACTAAAAAAATAGAACGATAGGTACAGACCGCTAAAAGATAGAAGAGGTTTATTCTAAGGGATTCAGTTCGCGGACAGCTTTAGAATAAAATATTAGTATTGTATGAGATGCGTATGCGTCCGTTCGGCTAAGCCAACGCGTACGCATCCATTAATACAAAGCTGCAGTGCTATTCTGTACAAATTTCCCCATAAAAATGTAGATGAAGTGAAGGCAAAATGAAGGAACTTTTACTGATTATACCGGCGGGTGTTTTATAAGGACAAAAGCTAAATTGCGCTAATGTGGTTGGTCCTTAACCTATCAATCCAAACTTTAATCAGAAACCGTAATTTTCACCACAAAATAGTGACGTGATTGGTACAGAGGCCAGCACATCAAGCTACCCAAATGCGTCAAATTTCTTTGATGTTATTTCAACTTTATTGCAAACAGGATAAGGTTCATGTTCAATTGGGAAAATTTGACAGTTAAGGGAAACTTGATGTAGTGTAGTAGTAGATTTTGGCAGTGCCACGTCCAATTAAGTATAAAGATGGTGATTTGTATTAGAGTATTGTGTTCACGTAGCAACGTTTCCTTACAATAATTCAAATGGAATGGTATATATTATACAGAACTGTTTCCGTTAGTTTTTTGGCGCCAGTCCACAACTCTCAGTATATTATACGTTTATGAAGAATCTGTGTTTTCTGAGTATCTAAGTATCGCATTTATTTGGATAGATCTTAAATCACTGGTATAAAAGTTTAAAAATTTATTTTGAAGAATTTTTAAAACAAGTTTGTTTAATCGATTGTGTTATTAGTTCGATATCTTGCTTGACGTATTATATTTCCGATGATAATGATTGAATAAGTAAATAAATAATTTATTAGACTAGAAAGCTAGCCACACTTGCCCTAAAATGAATGAAAGAAGTAAATAAAGAACTTCTATAAACAAAATCAGAAAAATCGGCAATAGTGTTGAAAAACCCAACGAACCTTTCTAACGCCTTGAACTCTGGAACCTCCTTCCAGAACCGAAGTTAAAAGAAATCAATGTATCAGTAGTATTTAAAACATATAAAGAGCAGCGGTGACCCAGTGGTGGCGGCCCCGACTTACGAACAGTAAGTCGTTGGTTGGAACCCAGGCAGGCGCAATACTTTGTGTTATTTATTTCGTCACCACTACTCTCAAAAACGGTGAAGGAAAGCATCGTGAGGAAACCGGCATGTCCTAGAACCAAAAATTCGAAGACATGTGACATCTACCAATTCGCACTGGGCCCGCGTGGTAGATTACCCATACGCAAAATACGCGCTTTGACGTGGAGTTGCGGATACCAGCCCGGTATCTTTATCTTTTTACGTACGATAATATACTATGTTACTTTTACTTTAAACTGTAAAACTGCATGAGAAAATTAACAGCAATAATTCTGCGAAAGCGATATTACGTCAAAGCGACAATATGAGAAAGAGGCATTTTACTACCAGTAAAAAAAAATGTTCCACAACTTTCTACACAACGCCATCTAGTCCCAAGCTAAGCAGAGCTTGTGTTATGGGTACTAAACAACTGATAATCATCCTTGTATATTTCTATATACATACATATTATGGATAAATTACACCCAGACTCAGGACAAATGATCGTGCTCATCACACAAACATTAACTACTAGACCAACAGGCCAGCAACATTTTGCGAAAAAAATGTTTTGGGCCTGAACCTTATATGTTAACCAGAGAGATTTTTCTTTTTTAAAAGTACTTTTCTTTTAATGTGCATCGATGTCGAAATGTGTTTCATCCCGTCGATTTAAAATAAACACGACACAAGTTTTGATATCGAAAAGCAGACTTCAAAAGGTACGATGGCGAAAATTTAATTCAAATCCCATTAAACTGAATGATATGGAACCAATTTAACGTGTCCATCGCCAGAATGAGCGTGCCGCGTGTAAACTGAGTACCAAGCTATTAATGTCGGTTCCGTATAGCGACCACGATTTTAAGGTAATCGTCCACTGATGATTAATCAATATGAGGTTCTTTTGTATATCAATTAATACTAGATGAGAGTTATTGCTGTCCTTTATTTACAGGCATAGTTAGACAGAGACGGTGACTGTCAAACTCAAGCTGTCAAAATAATGGTGACATTCTTTGGTCCCTACATATAATTGGCGAAATTTAAGTGTATTACAGGTATTCCCTATCCTTGGGGGAATACATACGTGATTAACTTAACAATTTAAAAATTAACTTAACTTAATAACTTACAAATTAACAATTGGAAAGAACATAACTTCTTTCCAATTGTTAATTTATAATCATTTTATTTTTAAATACTCATTATTGAATAGATACTTAATGAAAAACGAAAGTTGTAAATATTATGAAGCTTAGGGTAAGCCAAAATTACGCTATAATTGACTAGTATTGTTTTATGTAATTTTAAGTTCACTAAAATCATGCCCTGGTGACTAACACATTCTTGAAGCCTATGCTTTATGGTTCCGGAATATATGTTGCTTTATTTCTGATATGAGGAGATAATTATAGCCAAGGTGGTCTTTTAAAGAAATATTATGATCATTGGCTAGTATCGATAACAAACACGCATGATCGTGCGAACACTATCACACTGTCTTATTTGATTGCGATTGAGTCTAGGCACAAATAAGGATGTGCCTATGCACTATCCTACTAATATTCTAAACGCGAAAGTTTGTGAGGATGGATGGATGAATGTTTTTTACTCTTTCACGTAAAAACTACTGAATAGAATTTAATAAAATTTGGTATCGAGTTAGCTGACACTCTGGATTAACACATAGGCTACTTTTTATCCCTGTATTCCCACGGGAACGGGACCTACGCGGGTTAAACCGCGGGACGTCTGCTAGTAATTAATAAAGTTATCATAATGCACATCGTAGCGTTCTATCTTTTCACTGCCGACTTCCGATAAGGACTTAGAGTCAGGGCACATTGATCGATGGCGTTCGACGGTTTTTCTTTACAAAAAACAGAGCAAAGTATTCAAAGACATACGGATCCTTTCGCATCGACGCGACTCTGTGCTCCCACAGCGGACGGCATAGTGCGTACAACTGTGCCCAGTTTCAATCGACAAAATGCGAAAGGCCGTCGATCAATGTGTCTTGACCCTTAGGCGAGAATAAGTGCACGCTTCCATAAGAATTCAGACGGACTAATCCCATGTCTGCTATGCGGTCTGGGCTATAAATAGATGCTTAACAACTTCCCGTAATTGTCTTAAGTTTTAACTTATGGGTAATAATAAAATTGCATAAGACTATCAAGTTTAGTGGTTCAAACTGTCTCTATTAAAATTGTAGGTTTATGGAGTTGATCTTAATGTCTGTCGTTTTTAGTGAACTCAAGGTGCTATTGAAAGTTCGACTGCATTTTTGGTTTTCTGGAGTATCCTCCAGCAATTTTGTTGTGAGCTCATAATGATTGTTTTCAGTTTATCATCATCTTCCATTCTGCAGTTACTATCATTTACATATTTATTTTGGGTCGGAAAAATTTGTTTTTCTTCCAAACATCTCTATGTTCGTCATATCAGTAGTCACCGCCATCCTAGACATCGAGATCATCGTTCACACAATCCATCCATCGCTTATTTAGTCTTCCTCTACTCTTTTGCCTCTCCACATACTCGTAAATACTCAAAATGCTGTTTAAAGTAGTTAATTTGTATAAGCTTACGACACCATAGATATAAAAACTTTTAGAAAACCATTGGTTAATAGAACCAAAAATAACAAAAGTAACGTTGAGTTAATCAATAATAGAGGTTGTTGATTAACGTCAACTCTATTTGCATCGTTGATTCATCTGTTACACTGCAGTCGACGAGAACCCTTATGACGCAAGAGCGGTATTACCATGTGTTACGGAGTGGGCGAGCGTCGGTGACGTCACGCCGCCCACCGCAACCTGCAGCTAGATTACTTTTTTATACTTTTCATCCTATTTGTTAATTTAGTCAGTGAGTTGTTGCTGGGATTTTGATTTAAATGTTTATGTAGAATGAGCCAGCTTTCTAGGGGTGGGGGTGGCGGGGGAGCGTGTGACGCTACTAGTAGATTTTGCCCTTCCCGAGGTCAGACTATCAGCTGATAGATCATGCCGATTCGTGCCTACTGCGGGCGCGGGAATTTCAAACAGCGTTTTTTTTATTTTATTGTATTATAAGTTATTGAGTATAAAAAAGTTTCTTTGGGAAAGTTTATTGAAATCATGAATACAATCACGTGTTTAAGTATCGGTCACTAACTACCAGTCACCCTATATGTATATGGATCATACTTAGTAAGTGAATTTCCGTAGTCTTAACCTCCTCCTCCAAAAATTGTGATTTTCTGCATGTAGGTTTGTATTCTCAACCTCTTTAATGAGTGGCGGCTATCGATTACTAATAAAATGATCGATGGTGGCGGCTAAGACTTAGGTAAAATGCTAATTGTATCAATTGTACTAGCCTTTTACTTCAAAAGCAAAGCATACTGTGTTACTTAAAGAATTATCCACTATTCTCATAATTTGTACAAAAATGCCCAATGTCAGATGTAAGTGGAAACAACAAGAGGAGACACTCTAGAAGGACATACACGGACATTATTGGTGAGGCACCTCAAAAAGGTCAAGTGCGTAGTACTCGCAATCGGTTTGTGGGTGTCTACATGTGAACTAAGCAAAAGAAGTATGCAAAAACCGTAGCAGAGGACACTATAGTTTATTTATTTAATACTTCAAGCATGCAAGCATACAGAGGGGTGGACTTAATGCCATAGGCATTTTCTACCAGTCAACCTTTAGGTGATGCAGATAAAAGCAGTGGTAGGTGAAATTTGAAATGAAAATAAAAGAAAGCAAAATAATACTAATACTTATTTTGAGTTTCTGCTTACCCATATATGTATGTAAGCTTGTACACCCAAAGTTAAACCTTTCAACCCCTAACTAAAACAAACCTATTACGTAACAATATCAATTCTACACAACTGACATGCAACTGTCGGCTTAATATCGAGTGGGCGTTGAGCCTGACATTTTCAATACGTGGGCAGATGCATTAATTGAATTCTGACGTAGGTGTATAGGTACGAGTTTCTACGAATATTCCAAAAATAGTATTACGGGGAAATACGAGGTGGATAACAGATATTTGCTTGCAATAAACGAATTTTGGTGAGAATGGCGGTAATCTATACTGATATTGTAAAGAGGAGTCTATATTTATGTTTTTGTATGTAAGAAATACACTTCAAAGCTACTGGAATGATTTGAAAAATTATTTCACCATTGGGATGCTATGCTACACTATCCCCGGGTGATGTAAGCTACTTTTTATCCCTGTATTCTCATGTAAACGGCTGTATGGGTTACTTTCGGGCCGATTCCTTTTAGGATTTTTGACTGGCCTGTTGGTCTAGTAGTTAGTAGCTCTGACTGCCATGCCGGAGGTCGTGGGTTCGATTTCCACCCAGGACAAATGTTTGTGTGATGAGCGCGAACATTTGTTCGATGTCTGGGTGTCATTTATCTATGAAATGTATGTATTTAGAAATATTTAAGTATGTTTATCAGCTATTTAGTACCCGTAACACAAGCTCTGTTTAGCTTGGGACTAGATGGCGTTGTGTTTAAGTAGTGGAATTTATTATTATTATTTTATTTGGTGGTTGGCGCAGCGGTTAAGCAATTCGCTCTTGTGCTGTGTTTCGCGGGATCAATTCCCGTAGTTGTGCTCGGTCTGGCCGCTTATTTACGTGAGTTTGTCAACGCAACCACAAGATACAGGAGAGGTTTTTAGGAGCAATCAAATAGAAAGAAAAATAACAGAACAAAAAAAATAATATTTATTTGCAACAGGTAAAAACATCTAGCACTGTAAAACATGAAATTAACAAACAACAACAGCAAAAAATAAATATCATGTCTCAAGGCTGCGCCCAATAGTGAACCAAAAATGTTCTGCAAATTAATATTTACTTATTTATTTAATTTTAAAGAAAGCTTACAGACTAATAACAATTTAAATATCATGCATAAATTCAGGTACGATTGCTAATAACAAGCTTCCACATTTATAAATCTACAACTTGCGTTGACCAAATTGCAGCGATTATATGACTGTTTACAGTTCATAATAATATTAGCCTATATAAACTAAAAAAAAAAACAATATTTTAAATACGGCTAGTCGTGCAAAATCAGATTTAAAAAACTATCTATGGTTGTCACCAAAAAAATCTCTATTTAAAATCTTCCTAATATTGTGTGCGCTAGTGCAAAATAAATCAATTTCCAGATGTGCATGATGGTAAACTATTAAAGGCAATGGAACTAAGAGAATTCCGTTACAAATATATTATGAATTTGATAAAGATGCCTTTTTCTTCCCAATTGAAACATCCTGTAGGCGGAACGTGTATATCTAGTGGCATTTTCCTACACGTGGACAGGTTGTAAGCTCGTTTACACGAAGATAGTTTAAGGTCCGTCGAGAAGTACGTAATAGTGTAAAAATTATTGGTGCGACTTGTCAAGGGATCATCGCACCCTTGCTTTTACTTTCATAAGATGAGAATTTGAACAAACAGTATAAGGTGACCTAAAAACATCTGATGTCAAACGATTTCCTTGAACACGGATTCGAGAACTTTGACTGATTACTGATTAGGTAACGAAGTAAATATTTATCCTAGGTCATTTATATATCAGCTTTCTATGTTTTGTAAAGTTAAACCTATGGTGAAGTCAAATAATAGATATACGTGTGAAAACTATACGAATTACGAGCGCATTGAATTTTTCGAAAGTAGGGAGAGGCCTTACAAGCCAGTTTCCACAAGTCGACTCTTCTTGGTTCGCCTATCGTTAGTAACCAATACGAGATGTATCTCGTTGTAGAAATACAGTTCCTCGTGTAAATGGGCCTTTACGTAACAGCATCCGACACGTTGCGTACCTATCTACCAATTTAGTTAAATACTGGGAAGTACCAAAACTGTACCAATAATAATTTTCTGGAACAGACACTGTTGTTTATTATTGATTCTGTACTATTACCAGTTATGTAGGTATATTTGCTTTCTGGTGAATTGGAGCTATCATCGATATTTAAATTCCAACGGAAACCTGACGAGGTAAGCAGTAAGTAGTGCTTCCTGCTACCTACTACATCAACGAATCACCACTCTAGCCACCCAACTAAGGCAAGAAATAGCTGACGAACAAGACTTCTCCCAGGAGATCGGGTCCGTGGGGTCGCTACTGCCCAACAGCTCGCCCCAAGCTGCCCAGCCCAGCTTTTCGTTATTTTTAAGGTTGTTATTATTGTAACATTAAAAGTAAATGTTTTTATTTAACTACAAACCTAGCAGTTTTGTGATACGTAACACTTCACCCACGACTTAATCCACGTGGATCTCGAACTTCCACATCCCTTCGACACCTCTTAGTGTTCTAAATAAATTATATACTATGATACTCTCTATGACTGCCTCGTTGGTCTAGTGGTCGCAAGCGCTACTGCTGATCATGAGGTCCCGGGTTCGATCCCCAGGTCGGGCAAAGTGTTATTGAGTTTTTCTATCTGGAATTTCTAAGTAGCAGCCCGGAGTCTGGATTCGGGCCCGATTGATGGCAATAGGCTCGCCCCCTATTACATGGGACTTAAACATAACTGGCGAAATGTGGGTGTACTACCAGGTACACCTCTGCCTAGCCCTTTGGGGATTACAGGCGTGACCGGTGACATAATGTTGTTATGTTATGTGTGATACTCACAAATAATGTGGCTTACTATTGATAAAAATTATAAGCATATTGATAAGCAAATTTTTGTTTAAACTGTTTTCCTTGTTTAACCTCACATGGTCATTCCTTATCTGAGAGCCTGATGCGCTGCTTGCTGAATCCCAGGCTACAAACCTAGTTCGGCAGCAGATGCTAATAATGAGACACAATATTGTTGATTATAGGGCTACTATGTAACTGATTTATCTTGTAAGCAAATTGAGTAAACCTGTTTTAATTTCTTGTCTAACAAATAATTTCAACAATTCAAGAGATTTTTTGAAATTGGTACAATAGATCCAGAGATTAACTCTACAAAGTCATATATTCACAAATTTTACCTCTCTATAATGCTATAGCACAGTATAAATATTAATACAATAGGACGACGCCTTTGATCTCTGGAAAAATGCTGACAACGTCTACACGCGTTAGCCCTGAATAATATCTCCCGAACTATAAACATCGTTTTGTTTGCAGTTCGGGAGCAGCTTTCTCGCGTCTCGCCCCTCACACCCCGCACGATTGCCCTGTCTAGACGGCTTCGTCGGACGACTGTAGGTTTTTGGACTGTGGTTATAGTATAGACTAGTTAGACGGAGTAAATCTCATATTTAGTCGCCTCAACGCTGATAAAGCTCATACGAAACGAAATATTTCTAATCCTGAGGATTCAAGCAAAGCATCTGTGTTCGGTACCACGGGGAGCAAAGAGACAACTTAATTCAAAGGTATGCTTGCCCGCGGCGCCCCTTCGCGCCAATCTTCAGGCAAGGCTTGGAAACAAAAGGTTGGTATATTCCATGAAGGGTACACAAACATAATCATGTCAGGTATACTGCAATAATTTATGGCAGGTTGTGAAGTGAGCGCTTGAACTGCGTTTTTGTGGATTACTTTTTGATCACAGAGAAAAATAATATTACCTAAATTAAATAAAGTGTTTTTACCAAACCCCAAAAATGGTGAACATTATTTTTTATATCCTTAATTTAACATGGGTTCAACTTCGCGCAACACGTGATTATTCGTTTGAAATAAACTTTGTTTTTGCCCCCTCTTACATGGGAATTTAATCGTTTCACCCATAGGAAGTCCACTGCTGGACATAGACCTCCCCTATAGATCTCCAATAAGACCGGTTGGAAGCGGCTCGCATCCAGTGCGTTCCCGCGGCTCCCGAGGTCGTCTGTCCACCTTGTGGGTGGACGTCCTACGCTGCGCTTGCCGATACGTAGCCTCCACTCGAGAACCTTTCGACCCCATCGGTCATCAGTCCTCCGTGCTATGTGCCCTGCCCATTTAATTTTAATAAATAACTGTCGAAATGTGGGTGTACTACCAGGTACACCTCTGCCTAACCCTTCGGCGATTACCGGCGTGATGTTATGTTATGTTAGGTTGAGTCAATTTTTATAAATCACGTTTCTGTCTTCGCCCATTGTTTAGCCGTAAGTATGTTCAATTTGTATAAAATATTGTTTGTTGCATAACATTTTTCTTTTCTAACTGACTTCAATAAAGGAGGAGGTTCTATGTTCAATATAAAATAAATTAATGGCAAATATTTGTATGAGAACAACTAAAAGCGGAAAAATAAAAGGTCAAGCTTCGAAGTCGGTGACAAAAACACTTATTTTATTTTATTTATTTATTTATTTATTTGCTGAATACAGGTGTATATAAAGATCTTACAAGTCATAACAGTCATAAGTTATACAGTTTCTTAAACCATATTCTACCATTTAAGGCGTGCAAATTAATATAGTCATTGATCATTTTTAAATTGCAATATCTTAGTAAAATGTCTCAGTGTTCGCTTATCTATTATTACGTTAAAAGGTATTACAAATAAAATAATTAAAAAAGATGTCTTAAAGTAATGTCATTAAAAACATATGGATTAATATGCAAATCTAAACTCTAAGCATTGCTGGACTTGTCATCAAAATAATCTTGTAGAGAATAGTAGCACTTGAGCACAAGCATATCATGCACATATTTTTTAAATAGTTTTATATTGTTAGTTTCTCTCATATCCTTAGGTAATTTATTATATATATGAACAGCTTTGCAAAATATACTTTTGTGCATCAGGGCAGTTTTACTGGCCACTACACACAATTTGCCAGCATGACGAGCTCTTTGAGTTTTCTTAAATAGTTCTGGATTGTTTTTAATAAAAATTGCGGTTTCCAGAATGTAGATACAAGGCAAGGGCAGTAATTTGTGCTCTTTGAAATAGGGAACACATGAGTCCGTTTGTTTGAGGTGAAAAATTGATCGTAAGCAGCGTTTTTGTGATTTAAATGCTAATGCCCAGTCTGTTGAGTTGCCCCAAAATATAACACCATAACGCAATGTGGAGGAAACGAAACTATGGTAAGCAGTTATTAATGTGGATAAATTAGTTACATTTCTAAGTCTGTATAGACCGTAAGCATACTGGCTGAGCTTTGTACAAATATGGTTGATATGTGACTTCCAATTCATTTTATTATCTAAGTGTAACCCTAAGAATTTCGTTGTATCTACTTCTTTAATTGCATATCCGACGTTATTAACATTAAAATTGCTCTGTTTTCTCTGCTTAAAGTTCATTATTTTAGTTTTAGATAAATTTATCTTTAAATTGTTTATGTCAAGCCATTGAATTATAGATGTCAGTGAATTATTAACGTCAATTTCTAATGATGTCATTGTGGGTCCAGTATATAGCACGGTACTATCGTCGGCAAACAATGTCATTTTAGAAGAAGTTACCATCGGAAGGTCATTAATATAAATAATGAAAAGTGTGGGTCCCAGTACACTGCCCTGGGGAACACCATACCTTGGAATTCTAGTGTCTGACTGATATGTTATTTCTTTTTTGGTTTTTATACATAATTTTGTCATTTCTGTAGTTTGCTGTCTATTGGATAGATACGATTTTAAAAGGTCTTGAACGTTGCCCCTTATTCCATAGCAGTATAACTTATCTAATAGTATGTCGTGTCTTACATGGTCAAAAGCTTTAGTCATATCCATAAACAAACCTACAGTTGGGTTTGCCTTATCCATATTCACAACTACAGACTGGAGAAAATTAAAAATAGCCATATTTATATTTATATTTTTTCTAAACCCATATTGCTGTGGAATGATTACTTTTTCTTTTTCAAAAAATGTATAAATACTATTAAAAATAACTTTTTCAAATATTTTTGCAAATATTGGAATGAGGGCCAAAGGTCTGTAGTTACCAACTTCCGTTTTGTCACCTTTTTTAAAAAGTGGCTTTATTGTTGTTATTTTTAATTTATCGGGGAATACTCCTTTTTCGATGCTCACATTAACAATATGACATAGGACAGGTGCAATACTGATGCCTACATCTTTAACAATTGATGTTCTAATACCATCATATCCCGTGCTGTTGGTATTTTTAAGTGTTTTTACAATGTTAATTATGTCAGGTGGTGTGATTGGAGGCATAAATATTGAATTAGATATATGAGTCAATTTTTTACATTGGTATTTAGTTTTCCCAACATTGTTTCCTATATCAGCATAACTAATATCACACTGATTTAGTGTTTTTGTCACCGACTTCTGAAGTTATTCATTTTTCACTTATTTGTGCTTTTCTTTTAGTTTTTTTTGTTTGTGTTTTTTTTAAGTCGGTTTTATGCAAAAAAAAGTTTTAATAGTTTAAGAGAGGTTCTAACAAAATGACTGCGTTCTCGCTTTAAAAAACGTCATCGTCTTCGTTACGAAAAGCTTTCGAAGTGCCATAGTAAGCCCTGATTTATTTAATAAACATAAATGTAGGTGATATGCTTAACTACATAACAAGCTATATAAAATTCTTCTGCTATAGTAATTTTATACATTTTAATATTATGTTAATTGAACGTTGTAAAGCCGATATTATTCGTTGATCCGAATATTAGATATAAGGAAGCAGTATAATACCAATCAAGATTCAAGAATGATAAGGTAGCATTTTCATTAAACAGGTTTTGTTTTTATAATATGGAATAAATTATACTTAAAAAAAATCTTGAATCTCGGTTACATGAGAAATCGTGTGAAAAACTCCGCTATATTAATAAAAGGGATGGAAAAAGCGCAGAATGAACTTTAGTGTGATTCTTTAAAGAGCGGCTTGGTATAAAAGAAAAGCGTTGAGCAAAAATAGTGATTTTGATCACAGTTGTGCCAGTATTAGCTTTTTCAATAAATCTAGTGCAGAGCGTTGAATCGAGAGTTTTGATTGAAAATGTAAGTTGGCTCTCATCTTGAATATTGAAAAAAATCTTTTCCTTAGATTTTTTTTCCTATTGCATATCTACGTAAATAAGATGGGTAGGTAACTACTTTTCTTATTTGCACGTGGTTAGTAACTAACCTAACTGCAGCCATAGCCTTAATACATGTTCTATTTCTATTATAGAAAGAAAATGGCGTATATGGAATCAGCTGTTTGTCAACTGTCAAGTGTATTTCATTTTCAGCCATATTACAAATCAGCCATATTACAAATTCTACTCTTTAACACTTGACAGTTGACAAACAGCTGATACCATATACGCCATTTTCTTTTTATTGTCGCCTTATCGATTACGATAATAGAAATAGAATTTGTAATATGGCTAGGCCTGCTGGTGTCAGAATTTCTATGTCGCCCATGGACCATGGACATCGCACATACCATCGAGACATATCTCTCAGGCGTTTTCTCACGATGTTTTCCTTCACCGTTTTTAAAGCAAGTTATAATAAAAAATATTCACATAATTACGAAGTCAGGAGTCCGTGCCTTGGGTTCGAATTGGAGACCTAGAATTTAGCTGGCCACCGGACGTACCACGGTTCTTAGCTGACTAACTACTGAACTATAATTATCATAATATGTGCTGTAATGTGTTGTGTATTGTACTGATGTCATTCAATAAATATGTCACAAGACGTATGGATCAACCATACTTATAATAATAATAATTTAATTCAAACACAGCCATACAGTACAAATATTTAACTTAATTTCCCACTACTTGTGAACTGGGCAATTTTTAAATGCAATTAGTAAGGTTATTCTGACCTCCAAACTAGAAAAGTCCTGTATCTTGGAGGTTACTAGGTTTCTATTTCTAGGCACAGTCCCTGTATTCCCTTAGGTTGTTATTTCCTCAAACAATTTTGAGCTCAATCCAGGCTTTGTCCTAATAAAACACCAGCGGAATCGAGCTGGATAAGTGTAGTTAGTAATAAGCATTCGTGTAAATAACTGCCTTATAGGTACAATTCTACATCTATTAATACGTTAAGTAAAAGATTGAGCTCAAGGAAGAGTGTGGTGGAAGTTTGTGGGAAGGAAAAGTGCAGCAACCTAATATTTTCATACATTTATGTGACTTTAATTATTTACTTGACAACTTTCGATTCCCACCCAGGACAAATATTTGTGCGATGAGCACGATCGTTTGTTCTGTGTCTGGGTGTAATTTATGTATAATATGTATGTATTTAGAAATATATAAGTATGTTTATCAGCTGTTTAGAACCCATAACACAAGCTCTCAAGCTTAACTTGGGACTAAATGGCGTTGTGTGAAAAGTTGTGGAATATTTATTTATTATTTACTTTAACTTAGAAATACGTAAAATTAAATGAAATTAAAGTTTTCATTGTTTACATACATTTTGGACATTTGGAAATTCTACCAACATCAAATTTATAACGTAGGGAATCATAGGGAATAACCAAAAATATTACAGAATTATGACGTTGTTGATATACGGAAATGCAAAGCAAAGTTGTAATTTTATTTTAATAAGCTTTTTTTTGTCAAACTAGGTTCTACATAAACGTTTTTATTAATACACAGTAATGTAATACGGTCAATTTTCAACTACTAGGCGATCACTAGATAATATTAACACACTAGCAAACAGTCACAGACCAGCTCTACGTCGATAAGCCAATAAATAAATCTTAGTAGCGCGTCTATTCTTATTTTTTGTCGGCATCTTGTCAACTCAATGTTTTTTTCATCAAACAAAAAAGTTGTCTTAATTTTTTGAATAATACATTAGTTCACAGATACATCCTAATCAAGGCTACGATTGACATTCTGATTAGATAGGAAATATTCATCAGTCTTTTGTTTTGCTTCGATAATGAATTAATGAAGAATGTATTTTTAATTGTTGTGTAATTCTCTGGGGTTATTTGGTGAAAACAATTATCTCGCGTGTAGGTATTATTGTACATAGGTATATATTCGTATTTTCCATTTGTAGAGGGAGAAGGTTTTATCATTAGTTGGGCACAAATCCAGGCTCTTAAAATCAGAGCTTTAACATTTAATTGCTGGGGAGTTTGTTCCACCATTTCTTCCTCCCAGCAAAAACACTAGGAAGTGGTGAAGAGCGGAAGTTTTGGGGGACTGACTTATGTAAATTTGACGTCAAAAAGCCATGATCCTCAGCCTTATTTCGATTTAATCGACCTGGTAATCGAACCCACGGCCTCATGGGTAGCAGTAGCACTTGCTGTCACTAAGTAAATCTTGGAGGCAATTTCAGTTTCTATATCAATTAATTAATCAATAAAGTAAATGCCAAAAAGTGTTAAAAAAATGAAGATAATAATGTCTTATTATTGTCCAGCAATTATTTCTCTAATATAGTACCTAAATACATAGATATTTCTATAGCTTACTAATGAATTCTGTCATTAGTAAGCTATAGAAATATCTATGCTTCCGCAAAAATACTAAGCTAATAAACTTAACAAATGGTAATTTATACTCGATTCCGCAGTATGTCACAGGTCAATATACCCTTATCACAAAACGAGATATAAATAAAACCTTAGTTTCACATGACCTTTGTGTGGGTGTTGCTCCACTTGCTGACCTTTGACCTTTGTGCTAGGAATACGTGGGAGTTGGCGGGAAATGCGAAATTCTGACAGTAGGCGGCCATTGTAGCAGTGTGGCTACATTGTTTGTTACGTAGAAACTTGCTTATGCGGACAATTTCGGTCACGTTGTTGATATTACAGTAGTTTTGTTTAGTTTAGTTACAATATTATTAATGTAGATGTTCATTTACGTGACGTATTTTTATTTTTATCATGACATAGTCGTAGGCGTTACTTTGAGGTAATGTGTGTATTTGCGTGTGCGTACCTTTTTTATTAGACAAAGTACGAACCCACTGAAATTTTATTTTGCATGTAACCATAGGCTAATTTCGGCAGTTTATATTATATTTTTAACATCGCACTACTGCTCAGCATGAGGTCCCGGGTTCAATCCCCGGGTCGGGGAAAGTGTAAGCTTTAAAGCAGAAACATTAAAGCTCCACCTGCTATTCTTACTTCTTTTGAGTTTACGTTCCTAGATGTGGTCATACACGCACACCGATTGTGAGAGCCAACTATGCATATGACATTTCTAAAGAAACAATAAGATCTGTGTATGTCCTTCTAGGGCATTCCCTCCTGTCATTTTATAATTTTTCGAATCATTCGACATTTAAAACAGTTAGATTGTAGGTGGTCCAATTAAACCATTAAATATTCCGTGTTGATAACAATGAAATAGATTATTAAATGTAAACCTAGATAAACACGTGATAAACCCCACGCGACGACATCTCTACAAGTAATAATGTAATCGTTATCGATAAAACGTAGATATCTTCGAAAGAACAAAAGGTGCGCAAGCGACGACGGTTACGAAACTTCCGCTCTTTACATGTGTGACCGCCATATTTAGATGCTACGCGTCATGTGTTTTCATTTATATTCGCTTAATTTGGAATTGCATGTTGGGTTTTTTTGTATGCCGTTATGTAATATTGAATTCTATTTTATGTAGTTACTTAATAAACATTATCATCATCCTTTTGCCCGGATCACATTTATTTGGAGTCAGCGCAGCATGTTTTCTCTGGCTAACTAATTAACTGAGAGACACAATCTCCGACCAAGTAATGCCTATTCTTGGATGTATGGTCAGAAGAAAATCTAAACTATCCGAGACCAGGTAAAGAAGATTCCGAGCTCACTTCGCTTGCTCATAGAACCAACGTTCTCTTTGCTCACACCTTATAATTTATTCCGCATTATCAAAAGTAAAGCTAACAAAACCGAGCGAGGTACAAATATAATCAAGCTAAGTAACACACATAATTATTATTAGGTATGAATAGTCAAAAGAAAATCTAAACTTTAAGAGAAGTGCAAACAATGCCGTGTTTGCTTCCATCCTACATTTTCTGTTTAAAGTTATTTCATGGATAAAAGTAAACAGAATTTATCCAAAGCAGGGTGCAAAGCAACTAAAGCTCGCTTCGCTCGCTCTTAAGTCTTATAGTTCTTTTGTATAGCATAAGGTGGCCTAGAAAAATCCTGCCGTCGCCGGCGCCCATACAACTAGTGTGGCTCGCAAACCAAAAATAATGGATGAGATTAAAAATCTTGTTTTTTATTCAAACTACATAAACTAGAAGCTGTTTCGTATAATACGAACTTCAAAAGTCTTTTGCACAAGCTTATTCCGAAAAAGAAGGTGAAACCGCTAGGTCTAGAAGAAGAAAGTTTACAAAGGACTTTGTATATAACGAAGGTATCTTTACTAAAGAAGGTTTTGCTTTAATTCATTCCGTTGGTGAATCGCAGGTAGAAGTTTCTGTGGAAATTCGTTATTTTCACCTTTGCAACGGAATAAATATGTAGCTTGTTCCATAATAAGGACACAATGACCTCTTTAAACGGGAAGAGCATTCAAAGATTAGGTGACAAAGGAATTTCTCATTGTTGGGCGAAGGTTTCCCTTTGCCAAACAATGTGTTTGTAAATCTAATCCGAACTGTGTTACAAAGATGACAACAAATAGTGTTTCTAGACGTGCAAAAACCAATAAATCTGAAATTAGCTCTGCAAGAAACCCAAGTAAAAACTTGCAATCTCAACAATTTTACCAGCTGAACAACCTACAATAAAGATAGTCTTACCCACTTTGTACTATAAAATGTATTAGGTAAAGATGTACCTACTTACAAGCTATAAAAATCCCATTCGCGGGCTCGGGAAATTTGGCCCAAGCAAGCGTAGTGTGGCCGCGGCAGTAAGGTATTTTACGACGTTCAGCGAATTGGGTCACTACAGACGGGGCATGTTTAATTTACCATATAAAAAGTTTAAACGTGTTTTTGATTATAAAGTTCTAACGTGCATCGTGTTTATTAACTCTAGTGATACTTCGTGTATGTATTTTATTGAGTTTCACGCGACCCCGGGGCATTTTAAGGAAGCCATTTAAATATTTATCGGCGTCGAAATGACCGTGAAACCTGTTCACGGGGCATTCTTTTAACATGTATTCCAACCATTAAAAAAACAAAACGTGTGTATTATGTATGTTTAAAAGGTTTGTGTACAGTTTAAACAAAAACGTATTGATAAAAGCTTAATTTAAGTGACGCCTTCAAAACGCGACATTCAAAATATCATGTTTTTAAAAACTGCAACGCTGTTTTGTTAATCTATCTTTTTAATTTATTTTGCATACTGATCAAACATTAAACTTTTTGCCAAATGAGTCAGTAATACGCTTAAATACAGACATCGTGGTTGTTTGTTTGTTACCGCAGGCCTTGAAAACGCTAGCGCGACGACCTAGACTTGATTTTTGACTGATTGACCACAAAATACCGTGCTGGATGAAAAAATAAAACAGTTCGTTCTCGAAATAATTTTTTGACTCGTAACTACGTACGTACGTGTACGCATTTTAATTATTACAAAAACAACTTACACTTTTAAATAGCAAATGCGACGTGCGAAAAATGTAACAATTATTTATAAAAATTACGGGCTGAAGTGGCGGTAATTTAATATAATATTTAATACAAACGTACTCACGATAATTTAGAAGACCCGGACTTTTTCAATAAACTTTGGACTACTTATAGGTTAAACTATATGGAATATTTTATCGCTAATGGGTTGTCAGTGGTTGACATCGATCAATATCAATTCATTCCTCAAGATCCGTCAGTGCTTTGAAATTCAAGAGTCATTCTCAGAAATTCAATATAGGAAGAGCAGTACAAATTAATTGAAGCCGAGTTGTTAGAACTTGTGATTACATTTCAGACTGGAAGATCAAAACTAGAAGGATTCTAAGAAGCACGGTCTGATCAAACCTACCGTACTTACATCAATTTTATGGAAAATTTACAGAAGTTAGCAACGCAGCAAACAAAGACATTCAATACCTATAGACCGGACATCACGAACAAAATTCTCGTCCGAAAAAGTGTGTCCTGCTGGATACAAGTCTATGAGTTTTTTGTAGTATGCTCCGCTGCCGCTCCAATATTCATATAATATTCTAGATGGCGTTACTGAGACATGGAATCAAAGTTTTTCTATGAAATTTCCTTCACATGCCCGCTCTATAGTATTTTAAATCTCTTTGGCAGCAAAGGAAAACATCATTTGAAAATGCTTGAAATATATTTCTCGACAGCATATGTTAGTACTACTTGCTTTCCTTTCTTTTTTTTTCATTTTTAATTGCACCTACCACTGCTTTTCTCTGCATGACCTGAAGGTTGACTGAAAATGCCTATGGTATTAAGTCCGACTTTGTACATTAGTGCTTGAAGTATTAAATAAAAAAATAAATAAGCCATGGCTTCAATATAATGTTAGCCACTAACTAAGCAAAAAGAAGAAAATGAAACCTCTATCACGGTATTTTTTTCATCATAGTTCATAAAATTCTTGTTTGGAGTATTAAAAACTGAAAAGAATAAGAAACACTAATTTTGTCTTAAGAGAAGCAAGATCATTAAAATACCTCAAGAATAAACAGATAACAGTCAAAGGAGATAATAATTAGGTACCTACAATAATAAATAGAAATGTCGAGATTTTAAGACCTTTCGGTAAATATGTGGAGCTCAGCATTATGTAAAAACTAGGGCTTAAGTCAGGGAACAAAGTAATATAAAGAGAGCTCTTCTGAAGGTTATTTAAAAGTTATTTTCGGTGTAGATTTTCAGACTGTGAAAAAACGGTCGAGACTGTTTTGTGAAGAATTATTAGTAGTAAAAATAATTTCTTAATATCGACTAATGGTTTTTTTTTACCTTAGGTACTTATTAGTGAATAAAATTTTCATATTTTGAGATAATAAGAAAGAGAAAAAAAAAATCGATCAAAATACAATTACGGTTAAAGTCAATACAGACTTCCACATAATGAAGGTAACACTGTAAGTACATCGCTTCAGCGGTTTCAGGTACTGCGCAGTTCTGTAGGAAAGCGGCGGTCTAGAGGTCGCGGCCGTGTCCTATCTGACCTTTCTGCCCTGAAGCGACTTAATATCGCTGTATCAAACACATTATAAAATCATTTCGAATTATTTCCAGATATTAGATTTTTTCGAGAGTTGTTCTAGCTAGAGTTTTGTAATGGAAAATGTGGGTTAATTTTAGGGGTCAAATTTTGAAGAGGTAAAACTAGTAAAGAAGAAGTTAAGACTAAGTGAACAGCAACGCGTTTAAATAGAAACGGAGATAAAGCTTTTGAAGTAGAACTAGATCCTTATAAGATTGATAAGGAGGATTACAGCGAGAAACACGATATTAAAACAATAGCAAAAGCGGAAATTATTTCAAAGATGACAGCTAAAGTAATCGTTGGAACAATTAAATTAGATTAGGAAATAGAAAACGATGACAAGGTAATACTAGTCACATTGCGATCTTCAAAACGCTAACTGGACTGCAGAACTAAGGTGGACGGTTTCTAACGCTGATAATAATCGATTGCGATTAAGGTCATGTCCTTCAACGCCACACGTATGAAGTTGCGTATTTCGGTCTAAGCAATGTAGGACATTAAAGCAATATAGAACATTGATATATAATGTGGGACTTTGAAGCATCGAATGTAAACGTACCCTCTTCATTGACACTGAACACCTTTTCCGTCAAACTCATCTCGTACTTCAGAATATATATTTAAGAGGCTTTTCATCCGTTGCTTTTGTATTAGATTCTTAATACATCTCCTTTACTTTCACTTCTCTTAAATCCCTGTGTCCCTTACTTTATACCCCCAAAGTTTAAGCGTTTTAACCTTCATATGAAACAGATTTGTTGGTCAAGGTTGTTAGGGTCGATGTAGCTCATCTTTGTTAACAACAAAGATGATTATTTAGGGTTTTCTATAGTTTTGAAGGAGTCATGGAGTTTCTTGCCCTTTCTTCTACATATGAAAATATTTTTTGGAAGGTGTTACGATAATCATTTACTTCATTTATATAACTCTAATTAAAAATAAATCATCTGACTTTTACTTTACGTCATACTAAGGTGCGTCGAGTAGTGTTTGATTAATTAACCTACCTACCTGTGATACTGAATTTATATTTACAATTGCTCCATCCTACATACGGCCATTGTGACCTTTGCTTTCTCCCACGCATCTTAGTCTACTTCATTGAACACCAGTTAAGGACTGACAGCCCAAATAATGATAGATACCTCAGCGTTCTCAACACTTTCCATTTCATATTTAAATTGTACGTACTATGAACTCTTTTTATAAATTAATATTACTGTACAAGAAGCGGTAAAGAAAATTATACATGATAGAGGGGTACACCCCTCTATCACATGTCATTTGTCCCGTAATGGAGCTATAGTGTTCACGACTCCATGACCGAACGTCTGTAATTATCGCGCGGAGTGTGGAGAAAATGGCAGGTGTACGACAGCGCAAGCTTCATTCATTCGTTCGATTAGAGAACTATCATTAGTGTCTCTTTAGTCGCAGGCAGACCGAATGACTCCGCCTCTAAGAAAATGCATCGCATCCTATCAGACTTTTTATCGAGCAAGCTCAATCAAATTATTGATATTGCTAGTTTTATAATCCACTCAATTCAATTTCGAATAGCTTCTGCGGTTTGAAACATATTTCTTGGATATTTCTTTTAGCATTGGATAGATATCTCTTACATAGGTACCTACATATAAAATTCTCGTGTCACAGCATAGTGTTTGTAACAACACTATTCTGACACGGCTTGACCGATTATAAGGAAATTTTGTGTGTAGGTATATTAAGTAGGTCTGAGAATAGGTCGTGAACTTTTTTTATACCCCTGTGTGATAAGAGTTGTCCACCTCAATTACAGTTGATTCAACGCAAAATGAATTTTGCAGAGACAGCTAGCTCATTTATATGGGTTGCTTCTTTTACTTGTAGAGTGTGAACAAAGTCTTCTTCGTAATAAAATGTCGTTAAATACCTACTAAACATTAATAAAACACGAAGATGCAAACAGCAAACAAATATACTTAAGCTTTAAACTTCATAAGCAACATAAAACTTCGCAATAACTTACACTAAAGCGTCTGCTTATCTGCTTAACGTGTGGCGCAAAGAAAACAAAACGAGAAAACAACTCGGCTTCATATCAATTAGCGCGGAGCAAACAATTACTTTCCGTCACTTGCGAGACACTCCACAGTCCACAGACTTTGTTTTGTGGTTTACGCAACAGACATAATCATGTTATTTGCCGTAATCTGTTGTGACTGATACATACGTGTCTATTTATTATTTCTCTCGTCGTAAATCGACACCAAAATAGGGAAACCACATTGTAAACAACGAGCAGGGAAAGCAACAAGTCGCGGGGGCGGTGCGCGATCGCTCCCGCACGACCTCTTCCGGCCTTTTACGACATTTACGATACCATCTATCCTTATCCACCACCCACGAGTCATACGGATCAGACCCACTGATGCGTAATAACCCCAATTTTCATATCAAACATATTACATACGTAGGCAACTTTCAGGAAATTGGCAGCTCCTTGAACTCTGTCAAAGCACGTAATTGCTTATCCACTTTTTTCCATGAATGCACTTAAAGTAACCACATGTAGTAGGTATACATAAACAGAAAACGTACGCCGTACGCTTACTACGCCGTATTTGAAAGCTTTGCATACGAGAAAAACAAATAGTGCTGTACCATTCGCATGTTGCGCGGTCTGACACTGCATGAGAGAGGCGTCGTTGCGTTTGTAGGCACATCCCGTCGCCTGCAACAGTGGAAAGTCAGCGATCATCGTGCCGAAGGATTTGTTTTGGTGTCGACCTCAAGCCGCGTGGCGACGAGGCGCAGCGCGAACTAGAGACTGGCGCGCAATTCACCAGAAAGGGATAGGATGCGACGCACGCATGCGCGAACACAAACGCGGGAAGCGGTTTCTAGAAACGACTTCCGCAAACATGAGCGTCATAGGCTTGTATCATAGAAGCTCACCCGAGATTCAAGACTTAAGCATTACTTTAAACTACTTTAAACCAATAAAATGGCTTTATAATTATGAATTTTTAGTAGGTAAGGCTCTTCTTAAGTCTTGAGTGAACTTTTGTTATACGGGCCATAGGGAGGCTGCAAGACGTGAACTTTTAGTTTTTTCTTAAAGAGGCCTCAAGGGACCTTTATAAATTAAATGGTTGTATCTCATTTAACTACAAAACACTATTAAATACTAGACTTTCGTTAAAATAAACGTTGTCCGCGTGTGTAAGCTAATTTGTCTGCGGGAGTAAATATTTTTGTAAGTGAGCGCACTTATTCATGAGGAGATCGAAATTGGGGAACTGTTACGCAAGACTGAGTAAACGTTCAGGGAACATAAACATTGGTCGGCTTTCTTTTATTTTTCCCTTTGTCTTTTGGGTCGGAAAACATTAACTGCTATGGTTCCTGTAGTTGGGACATTGGGACACGAGGTTTTGATAGACCGCAAAACTGCCTAAGTCCATTATAGCTTTGAAAAAAAAAACAGGTTTCGAGAAAGCTTATTGGTGCGTGTTTTGTAGGGAGTAATTGCAACGGGCCAGAGAGGATAACGTATAAAAATGTTTCCAGTTATGAACTATAAACACTAGCTAAACATGCAATGTGCAACAAAGTCCAAAACTTCACACATATTTTAATAGTTCAAAACTCCTACGAAATTGCTTCCAGTTTAACCTGTATCGAAATTCAGTTCCAAATACAAGCTATTTGAAGTTGACAGTTTGAGCCTCAAACTTCTTTGAACATCTTGCCGTTTCCAGTAATAGCTATAACTATGGTCTTTGTATTACTCACGTTCGGTGCCCTTGAAGCCTCGGTAAGGTCAAGATTTTCTTTTAAATTGAATGAGGCGTCAGGTTTTAGGAGATAATAGTTGAGGAAGGATGGATTTGCGTGGTTGATGATATAAGTAGTGTGAGATAGTCTGTGGATACTGAGATGACAGCTAATAAAGCGGATTTGTTAAGCTACGCTTGAAGAGGTTGGTCTGTGATGTGTGTGGTTGGTGTGTGTTGGATGGGTGACCATTTATCAAGACTTCTCCGTGTCTCGGAAAGCACGTTAAACCGTCGGTCCCGGCTGCTGTCATTTGTAGATCTTTTATAGTAGAAAGTCTAACAACCAATTTAACCAATGTGACTTCGCTCCATGTAAATTTTTGAAAGTATATTAAACTGCATTTACAAATTACTTGAAAAGCTCACCAAAACTAGAACCCGAACCAGGTAATAACTCGAAAAAAAATAAACACTACCTATCGAAGGCTAACTCATGAAATAATCTCTCTGATAAACTTAAACTTTTTTCATTTTTGAGCCCAAAAGTTTGTACTTTTAGATGTTTAATTACTTTTATTTTATCATCAATTCAAAGCAGTTCCGCACCACAAACAAAATTAAACATTATATTTTTTTTTTAACTTTTATCAGAAATTCAGAACGCCCCGTCTAAGAAAGAAATGTGGGTAGAATTATTACCAATCAAACGATTTTCTTATCTAATAGGAGATTTGTTAACAATCAGACAACTTTTTTCTGAAGAGAAATATATTATGGCGGTTTGACATCGCTTAGTTGGCTTGAAAGACATTCAATACTAACTATAATAGACAATCGCGAACAAAATTTTCATCCAAAATTCGTGTCTTAGTGGACACAAGTCTATTAGGTTTTTCTTAGTACGCTCCGCTGCCGTTCCCATATTATTTATTTATTAAAACTTTATGCACAAGTAAAAAAAACTGTACAAAGGCGGACTTAATGCCTTAGGCATTTTCTACCAGTCTACTTTAAGGTGATGAAACAAGGTAGGTGTAACTGGGTAAAAATTAAGGACAAATTAACACTAAAAAAAAATTAAAAAATGACACAAATAAAATAAATACACAGATGCATACATACTTAATCAAAATAAATACATAGTCAAGAGAAATAAAAAAAACGTTTATAGAGAACAACTTCTGAGTGCCAATCAACCCGGCGATGAACCTGCCAACATCTTATGCATATGTTCTCGAACTTTTATTTTAAATGTATTCCCATATTGTTCTAGATGGCGTTACTGAGACATGGGATCAAAGTTTTTCTATGACATTTCCTTGACATGCCCGCTCTATAGTATTTTAAATCTCTTTGGTTGGCTTATTTGTTTTGTTGTTTCTTTTGGGCCTCAAGGGCTCATTGATCTTTGCCACTGAAATACGATTACGACGACAATACGAAATGCAGTGCCAAACTCACATAAATTGTAACTTACCACAGGCGAATGATGTCCAGTGTCTATTAAACCATTAGGCGCCGCTCATAAGCAGCTGATGCAAGTAACAACTACTAGTTTTAATATCTTCATTCAGACTAATTATGGTGCCGCTCATTTAAATTATAATTACATATTACTTTGCACCTGGGAACTATCGGTAATAGGTATGATTAGTTTATTTTTACTTACAAGAATTTTAAGTGTAGGTACCAGCTACGTGTTAAGTTCATCGTGTTATTGCCTCGTATAGGTAGCTAGGGAATTTAATCTATTTATATATAAATCAATTGTTCGTTAGTCCGGCTAAAACTTACGAACGGCTGGGCCGATTAAATAGATTTTGGTTATGAAATGTTTGTGAAAGTCCAGGAAAGGTTTAAAAGGTGAGTGAATATGAAAAATATGCTTGGAATATAGTAAAAACAACAATTTCCCTTAGAAACTATTCCTACCCGGCAAACATTTGATGTTCGCCCCGTCGTCGGTACGGTATACTCCTCTCAAATTAAAAAAAACGTAATAAAATAAAGATTTTGAATTGACAACATACATATATTACGATTATTGTACAGTAGGTTGTGGTACGCAGGTGCAAATAAAAGAGATATGTTTGGGTCAATGCTCCGTGTAATAATGAATATTAAATACGTGTGCAGTTACATTTATAAGGTTAGACGAGCTGCACACTACACCTCCCCTTTTTAAAGAGAAAAAAAAAAATTACAATAAGTTTTTTTTTTTTTTATATAAAATTAACTTACATTATAAACAATTTTGTATTATTCTTATGAATAACATATTCCTTTCCGTCTCTTACAATCTTAACATTAGGTTCTACTTCTTCTTTTACTCTATATGGTCCTAAATAAATTTTACTTAACTTATCTCCAACCTGATTCTTAATTAAAACTAAATCTCCACTTTTATATTTAACTGGATTGCTACATACATCATAATTATTTTTACTTAACTGTTTACTATGTAACAAATTATTTTTAGCATCAGCTTGCGCTCTTTGAAGCCTATATTTTAATTCTAAAGGATAAGATTCGGGATTGTACAATGGTTCTATAAACGAATTACGTGCTAAATTATTAGGTAAATTACAATATTTTCCAAATACTAACTCGAATGGAGAATATTTTGTCTCAGTGTGAACCGTCGTATTATAAGAAAAGCACCAAAATGGAAGCCAACTGCTCCAATCACTTCTATTGCTATCGCACTGTATCCTAAGGTATGCTCCTAAGGTCTTATGTGTGTTTTCTAAAGCTCCTAGAGTTTCATGGTGATATGCTGTGGAATGCAGCTTTTTTATGTTTAATAAATTACAAGTTTCAGTAAAAACTGATGACATGAACTCTGTACCCTGATCTGTAATAATCTCCGTCGGGATGCCATACCTTAAAATAAAATTATTTACCAACATCCTAGCTACTGAAACAGTATCTTTCTTTTGCAATGGATAGGCTTCAACATATTTCGTCAAGTCACACTGTAATGTTAAAATATACTTATGATTAAGATTATCTACATCTAAAGGTCCCATTAAATCTAAACTAACTCTTTCGAAAGCTGTGGATGCCGTGGATGTGATGACCATCGGCTCCTTTGTATGCCTATTAGAATGCTTTTGGATCTGGCAGCTTTTGCACTTTTTAACATATTCGTTTACGTCATCAGTAATTCCTGGCCAATAATAATATTTCCTAATGTTGTTTAACATTCTGTTAACCCCCGCGTGGCCACTTGTGGGTAACAGATGAAAATCATTCAAAATAATAGTCATTGTGTCTCTGTCAGTTACTCTTGTGACGTCTTTAATTACAAGTAACTTTGGAATGTCATGTAATTGAGTCATTTCCTTTATAAACACATTTATTAAATGTTCATTTTGTTTACTTTTAATTAATACGAGCTCGTGTAATTGTCTTAGTTTGCAAAAACGTTGTAATTCTCTCGCTAACACACTTACGGTCGATAACGATCGAGACATTACAAATATTGCCGATTTTTCAGGCACATAATATAAATTACCATTTTCACTAATGAAATGCTTAAGCTTTTCTATTTGTCTCAAAGTACTTCTGTTACAAGTCAAAATTAATTCAACGCTATCAGTTGGTCGTTTAAGGATTTCCACTACTTTAGGTTGATCAGGCCTAGGAGTAGGGAGCACCTCAGTGGTGTCATTGTTTTGTAAGTCGGTACGTAACCTACGAGCTTGTGCCCTTGTCATTTACTGACACTACATGTCTATGCATATCTTTCAAATCGGTGGAAGTCAAGGGAATCCGGCTCAATGCATCTGCAGCTACGTTGTGCCGTCCCGGGACATAACTGATTTCAAAGTCGTACTCCTCAAGATAAAGTCTAAATTTAGTCAGTCGGCTTGAAGGATCGGTCATATTAAATAAATAAATTAGTGGCTTATGATCCGTCTTTATTTTAAACCTTTTCCCGTATAAATAAGGTCTAAAATGTCGAACAGACCAGACAATTGCAAGTAACTCCAGTTCAATTACAGGGTATCGCGTCTCAGCTGGTTTCAAGTTACGGCTGGCGTACGCGACTACTTTGCCATTGTTATTAGACAGTACGGCGCCTAATCCATGTTTTGATGCATCAGTTTGTAGCGTAAATGTGTTATTATTAGAGAAGTCTGGGTAATCAAGTATAGTCGGACTAATTAATATCTGTTTTAACTTATGAAATGCACGGTCACAGTCATCAGTCCATACAAACGTAACATTTTTCTTACATAATGCGTTTAAAGGGTATGCTATTTCAGCAAATTTCGGTATGAAACGCCTGTAGTAGTTGGCAAATGCCACAAACCTTTTGACTTCGTCTACATTCTGTGGAGTGGGATATTTTTGAAGACATTCTACTTTTGATGGATCGGGGTGTATACCATCTGCCGTGATTTTATGACCTAAATAAACTATTTCTTTGCGCAAAAATTCACACTTCAATGGGTTTAATTTTAAATTTACTTTTCGCAGACATTCTAAAACTTTTATTAGGTTACTATTGTGCGTTTCGAGACTATTACCCACCACAACACAATCATCCAAATAAATAAAACATGACTTATAATTTAAACCAGACATTGCGATAGTCATAAGACGTGAAAATGCACTAGGAGAAGTCTTCAACCCCATAGGACACCTTTTCATCTGATACTGCTTGTCTGTCGTGAACGCAGTGTACTTTCTAGCCTCTTTTTGTAAAGATAGCTGAAAATAGCCTTGGCTGAGGTCTAATTTTGAAAAATAGATGCTATTTGACAAGGAATCTAGGATCTCCGTAATATTAGGCAATGGGAACTTATCGTCCTGTATACGGTTATTAAGTTGACGATAGTCCACTACGAGTCGCCATTTCTTTTCTCCTGACCTATCGGTTTTCTTAGGAACCAAGAGAACAGGACTGGACCATTCCGACATGGTTTCTTCAATGATATCGTTCTTAATCATCTCATCTATCTGTTTTTTAATTTCACCTTTTAACGCGTTAGGAAGCCTATAAGGCTTAACGTACACTGGGGATGTATTTTCCTTTAAATTAATCGAATGTTCTATTATATTAGTAGTGGTAAGTTTGTCACCTGGTAAATAAAAAACGTCGGCATACTTGGCACACACGTTTTCAATACCTCTTTGTTCCTCCTTATTTAAATAAGTATGTAATTCTAACGATTTAAGTAAAGTTCTAACCCTATTCGAAGTAATACTATCTCTGTCAAATGTGCAAACATAGAAACTATCTAAACAACTTATATTTAAATCATGAATATTAATACAAACCGAATTATCAGTTGTATTTAGAACTCTGACAGGAATAAGACCCCTATGTGGTTTTGACACTAAACCTGCCGTGTATACACCTTTATAAATTTCCGTAGCTAAAATGACACAATCTCGGTTGTACGACGTAGGAACGTATTTAATTACTTCGCATCTGGGTGGAACCGTAATAATATTACTATTAACTTGAACAATAACAGACTGGTCTCGGGTTTCCAAACTCAGAGTACCACTTTTGTAATTCAATACCGCGTTATACCGCGTGAAAAAATCTTGACCGAGTATACCGTCTGCGGTACAAGATAAGTTCTCAAAAACATAGAACTTTTGCTGAAAAACTATTTTTTTTATAATAATATCTAAATAAACATATCCCAAAGACTCTAAATCACCACTTATACCCTTAATTACTATTTTATCCTCTTGTACCAAATTCAATAAAGTACTATTTTGTAATAAACATTCATACTTCAATACGCATAAACTAGCTCCACTGTCAACTAATAGGTTAAGTTCCTCATCGGACCCGTTCAATGTATCTCCCGGCACCCTGCATTTCCTGACATCAATAGGCTTGAGCATACTCCCGGCACCCGGCACCAACAATCCTTTTCGTTTTTCTATTGACATTTAGCCCTCGACTAGGTTCTCGAAATTCTTCTGTAAACTGCTGTCTTCTGTGAGTTGTTATGCATCCATAGGTATGTTTTGCTTGAGAATATAAAATAGTTGGTAATAAATGTTCATCTTCTCTCTATAAATTTTTCATTTCCAAATTTTTCTTCTTCTTATCTTCACTTTTCTCAGACATCTTGAATAATAGAGGCAGCTTCGGAACTTCACAGAAGAAACTGGCTAAGGGTCGCCATACAGTAGGTTGTGGTACGCAGGTGCAAATAAAAGAGATATGTTTGGGTCAATGCTCCGTGTAATAATGAATATTAAATACGTGTGCAGTTACATTTATAAGGTTAGACGAGCTGCACACTACAATTGCGTTTTTATATTTTTTTAAATACGAAATGTTAAATAGTGTCACTATGACACCGGATCAACATAATTATTTTTGGTTGTCAATTTATGAGTACGTCTACGTTCTTAAATTTATTTTATTACTAAACTTAGAAAGAGGTTTAATGTGAAGTCTTCTTGAAGTCTTATACATATTTCAGAAATCAAATAACGTAATTAATAATGACGACAGAGACGAACTTCAATCATTCTTTGCAAAATGATAATTATTATACTGTTTGGACTTTGAAGTAGACCGGAAATACTAAATAAATTGTATGAAACATACCTAGAGGCACAGAGCGTAGTAGTTCAGTTTAAAATCATGAATTTAGTCTTATTTAAATCAATGAATTTCAGTAAGGTAGTTAGGTTAGGTAGTTAGGTTAGCTATGGAATAGGAATGTAAGTTAGGTTAGGTTATATATATATATGTTGTAATTCTGATTCTATCAAACACAAAATGTCTAAATATGATCCCATTAGATTCTCGAATAAAAAGTAGTAGTAGTTATTATTTGTTTGGATCTATTTGTTGTCATCTAATTAAACGTATGTTATGTATATCTAATATATAAAATTGTCGTGTAGTAGTGATTGTAACAAAACTCCTCCGAAAGGGTATGACCGAATCTTCTGAAATTTTGTGTGTATATTCAGTAGGTATGAGAAAAGCATGTAAACTATTAAAAACTAAATAAGACTAATAAATTGATTCTCAGACGAAACGAAGTTTGCCAGGGCAGGTAGTAATACATAAATATCTACAAGTAACCTCGTTGGTCAAGTGGTTGCAGCGCTACGCTGAACACGAGCTCCTGGATTTGATTTCCGGGTAGGACCGAGCGGTATTTATTGGATTTTTACATCCGGAATTACTCTGCAGTAACCCGAAGTTTGGATTCGTGCCCGGTTGATAACAATAGGCTTGTATTATGCGTTTCAAATGAGAATAGGAACGTCAATGACCTCTATCTGTTAAATGTCGCTTGAAAAGTACGGCCTGCAACGAAACCTTAATCGCGTATTAATTTTTTTTTTGTTTTACATAGTCGAAGTTATTCAACATGAAAAAACGTCTTAAATTAATTAGTCTTGTGGAGTGTGTTTTATTTATTAATTTATTTTGTTACACGGTTGTTTGTTGTTGTTGATGATATTTGTTTTTGTTTTCATCTCCCTAACTGCTCGAAAATGTGTGAATGAGGCGCTGTTTTGCATGGGAGGGCTCGAGAGATTATCTCCAATGTAAACAAATACTTTTAGAGTACAATTTAGAAAATTTTTCGTTCGTAATTCGTAAATAAATTATATTTAGGAAAAACCTTGTTTTGCTGATCTTACCCAATTTATTCGTATTGACAGCTATGACTTCACAACATGGCGCAAAGTCATTCCTATTCTCATTTGAAACGCATAGTACCCTATGACATGGGACTTAAAAATAATTGAAAAGATGTAGGTATAAATCTGCCGGGGAAAATAGGCGTTTTGTTACTTGAGGTTGTAGAGGGGAATTTCTCGATCTACCGTACCGTACCAATTTTGAAAGAAAGCCACATTATTCGTCGATGTGATAGGCTTTATTTTATTTTCAAAAATAAAGGCGATTGAAGGGAGTGTTAAATCACAAAATGTATGCGGACAAAGTCTCCAGCGATGAGCTAGTGTCTATAAGTATAAGTTTATGATATGTAGAAGGAAAAATCAGGTTAGAAAATATATTGACTTACCTACTTGCTTGCTCCAGTTTAGCCCACACGCAGTTTCCATTATAAATTCCTAGAGGAAACCCATAATTTATTAAATTACTTAGGCGATGGAGATTTCCATTTTCGTATATAGAAACGTTTTTAAGTAGTAGGTATATTAGGTCAAGGATGGTTCCGTGTCCCAGGAGTCGATTCCTTGACTAACTCGACTTCATTATTAAACTAGTTTCCAAGTTCTTTGTTGGGCAATTTATCGCTCAACTTACTAATTGTGATTAATAAAACAAACATAGCTTAAGGTGAAGTTGAGTCTTTGTAGGCCGCATGGGATTTTCGGATGGATAATCGCGATCATAAATTCGCCACCTGAAAAACATGTTTATTGTGGTACCGAAAGAAATGATACAAAACATCCTAATGGTGTGACTTAGGCTCTCTATTGGTCTGTTACAGCTACTCATTTGTAATATTGTCATTGTCATAGCAACATTAGCACAAATTCTTCTCGTTTTAACCGACTTCAAAAAAAGGAGGAGGTTCTCAATTCGGTTTTTTTTATGTTTTGTTACCTCAGTACTCCGTCATTTATGGACCGATTTTCAAAATTTTTTTTTTTTTGATAGTGTATACTAACAGATTGGTCCCATTTGTATCAAAACTCATATCTGATGATGGATCCTTGAGGAATTGTGGGAACTCCTCAAAAAATATAGGTACACATGTACCGATTTTTACATTTTTAGTTACAAGTCAAGCATTTTCATTAAGCAAGTATCATTTGGTGAAGAAATACTGATGAAGAAGACAAGCAACGGAACTGTTCAGCGCTTAACAGCAAATTATTCGCGATTGCTACAGTCACATGTCGGTGCATGGTTTATGTATTTCCATAACATAACATTAAGCCTGCCTATTTTAAAAAAGGGCCCGGCAGCGATGTATAGATTAATGTTTAGAAAGAATTTCTTTAGCAATTGTTAACCGATTTCAATCTTTCTTTCAAACTTTGGAATTAAAACTTTTTTACAAAAAAAAACAACCGACTTCTTAAAAAAACACTATCAGGTGAAAAATAACTCCAGTTTCGGAAGTCGGTGGCCAATAATGAACGAAACAAAACCACTAAAGCCAGAGACTGGAGAAACTGGAGTTATTTTTCACCTGTCAGTGTTTTTTTAAGAAGTCGGTTGTTTTTCTTTTTGTTATAAAGTTTTTAAATTTTTAGTTAAACTAAAAGATTTCAAACAATGCAGACATTGCTTTGAACATTTTTAGTTTAGTTACTGATAAAGTCGGCTTAAATACCTACGAATCTTAATCTTGTTTAAATAATAAACACAACCCTAAGCACCGCCCAGTGTCCCGACTGACACCGCGTGACAAAATGTCAGATAATTAGCAAAAAAAAAACGGCTCATGAACTGCAAGCTCAAAATCTTACAAGCCCCAGTCAATACACAAACGTGGTCTAAGTGAGAAGGCGGGGTATCTCGTCCGTAAACAGCTACAAAGTGAAAATATAACATAAAGTTCTGTCAGACGTATCCTTACACACGCCGAGCGGATACGATTTCAACGATAACATCTATATTAAGAAGGATAAGCGGGGGCAGTTTTTCACAATCCCCTTTTAGATGATGTCTTGAATCTTGAAGGTCGTTTACCATGACTGAGATCACTGATATTACCCTAATATAAGTGTAGTGGATGTTTTACGAGCCATTCAGACCGACGGCCGCGGAGATAATTTGCGTGAACGTGTGATAAAATCGCCGAGTCCTTATTTAAGGCCCGGTTCGGACGAGCTGCACCATTGTGCTGTTTAAGCGACGGTTAAGTGGTGATTAGGAGGAGCACACATCTGTGATACGAGCAGAGATAAATATCAATAAGTAAACATGGGTTACGGTATATTTATGGTCGAAGACATGAGCTGAAAATGTGTACATAAAATTCTCGTGTCGCAGTGTTTGTAATAAAACTCCTTTGAAACGGCTGGACCGACTCTTAAGAAATTTTGCAGTATATTCTGTAGGTCAGGAATAAGTCAACGTCAACTAATAAAAACTAAATTAATTAATTTATAATGAATTGATTCTTAGGTGGATCGAAGTTTACCGGGGCAGTTGGTTTATTTATATAAAAAAAATCGCATCACCGCATCATGATGTCTATACGCGTTAAACTTTGGAACGAAACATCCACATTTTATGAAATTTGGCTTACTGTTTGTTGGACAAACTTAAAACTTTTTGTGTAGATTAATGAACTGCGATATTTCAATTGCAAATTAAATGTTTTCCAATAATAAGTTTCTGAAAGTGGCAGTGTATTTTATCTTCAACTTCTTTTGCTAATAATTAAATAGAAAAGTCACAGCAACGCGTGGCCAAGTCAGCTAGTAGTTATTAAAACTTATTTTTTTTAAATTATAAAGTGCAAAGTAACCTGTTTCATAATTATTTTTTGATTGATGAGACGATTACTAATATACATACCTTAAAATAACAGAATGATCAATTCCAAAACCCAGCTTACCTGAAACAAAAATATTTTATTTAAATAACTCTTTAACAGATGTGAGTTAACGAACTGTAACTGGGAATTTACATAAAATAAATGGTGGTACAGTGAGCCGCACGTTTGTAGTTCATACGTTGACTGTAAGCTGAAGGAAGTGACCTCCGTAGGTACAAACACCAGCACACCAAGCTACACCAAACTGTCAAATTTTCCCAATTATACATGAACGTTATTTAATATATACTTATAAAATATAAAGAGGAAATGTTTGATTGTTTGTTTGCATTGAATAGGCTCCGAAACTACTGGACCGATTTGAAATATTCTTTCACCGTTGTGAAGCTACACTATCCCCGGGTGACATAGGCTTTTTTCCCTGTATTCCCACGGGACCGGAAACTACGCGGGTGAAACAGCGGGACGTCTGCTAGTATGTTATAAAGTTGAAAAACTATTAAAGAAATTTGACGCATTAGGTAGCTTGATGTTTTGGCCTCTGTAATTATTATTATTTCAGTTTAATTTAAACTCAAGCATAAACCTACTTATGCTTGAGTTTAGATTTCAATATTAATATAAATATTTAATTTTCTTTTTATATTGGAATGTGCTTGCTTACACGTGGCAGTCATTCATAAATGTAATGATTTAAAAAGTTCATAAACCTTTATGCTATTTACTGAGCATTTCATGCTATGGATTCAAGTTCTTCTAATGCATCAGACAGATGAGTTGCTGCGGAGTTTGTTCTGCTACTTCCTATTCCCAGCAACGTCACTAGGAAGTGGAGAAGGGTCGGCATTTTGGGGACTGTCTTTTCGTCAAACACTACTGTTTGACGTTCATAAAGTGCTGATTCTCAGCCTAATTTGAGTAAAGACTTTTGTTTTTAATTGATTCTCTATTACCTTTGTTTGCATATCTTTTTCTTTCTTTTAGTAAGATGTTATGAAAAACAGGTCCACTTATACTGGTGTTTGCTACCACCGAAGTGTAGAATACTATACCCACAATAAAGAGCTTCGATTAAACTATCGGATTGAGCCATGGACACAGGAATATTTGGTTTTATTTCCGATTCCGAACGGGCATGCGGCAGATAGCACCGTGCCGTTTCGAAGCAAAACGCTTAATTGAAAAATGCCCGTAGTTTTCAATCTATTTTTGTTTGCGATGTTATCTATGAACATTGTGTAAATCTTTTTTATTGGATACCGATAAATGGTGTCCGCAAACAAATATGTTCGCTGCGTATGAAATAGCGATGTTAGATTGTTTGTCTACGCGGGTTTTGTTTGTTTTTTTAGAGTTCTGTTAGTACCTAAATGTCAAAGGAACCGTATTGCTATGCCTATTTACACTATAATGCAATAAAGTTAAAAATTAAATGTACATATTTACTTTATTTTTCACTATCCATAGAAGAAATTTGGAGGTTTTCCTTGAAGCGCTACTATTTTGAGGCGCTCCTAATGAGGCGCTCCTATTTTATTCCTCGGAGTGCTCTTAATAAAAATATTTGTTTTTTTTTCCTAGCAAAAAAAATATATTTTTTTAATTTTTAACGGGAACGTCCCTAAAAGGTGCGCTCCGAGGAATAAAATAGGAGCGCCTCAAAATAGTAGCGCTTCGAGGAATACCTCGAAATTTGATTTTTCACGGCGTGTTTCTCGATCTTAGCAATCACTGTTGTTCAAATGTTGAACGCTGGTGCGGAACTGTTTGTTAACAAGTAAGGCCCGGTTTCCACCAAAGCGGAGAAGAAAAGTGATGTGTCGTACAACCAATCGGATGGCGTCATTTTGACAGCTCAATGCTTAGCTCCAGCACAATACAATATCCTATTTATTTATTTATTTATTAGGTTAGCCAACAGTTATGTACACTAATACATTTATGCAGTCCAAATTTTACAAAAAATACATTTGTAAGTGTAATAACTACTTATTGGCTAACACAACATGCACACAAAAGACGGTTAACATTAAATATTGAACGATTTTAAGTTAAATAGTACAACAAACACATTTTAAAGACAACAGGAAAAATAATAAATAATTAACATACATACAACATAATAATTGGTATCCTAATAACGTGATATCTCCCCTCGTCTCCGCTTTGGTAGAGCCTCGCCCTAAGACGCTTAAGTACTTGCTCTCTTTATGTTACCAAAAAGTGTTAAAAGATTGTGTTGAAACCTTTACCTAGTAAGACTCTCACTAAGTCCAGTTCATTAAGTTACGTTACCAAAAATATCTATCAGATAGGATCGTAAAGTATTGTCCTAGTAAACAATAAAATGCGGTCGAGTTTTGAGGTTTTTGGAGCAACCAAATATACTAACTGAAATATCAAATTGAGGTTTCTGGAGCATCTGAATCATTATCATCCTTATGCCATGACATGTTGCGATGAACCTAAATGCATTTTTTTATTGTATTTTCCCAAATGTATTTTATTAAATACAAGGCCCTCCCGCAAAAATTTTAATCACAACTTGTCCTCATATGCCCCAGCACATAAACCTACACCAATATGTTAAATTTCTTCGATAGGTTTTCAACTTTATTCTAAACAAAATAAGGTTCATATTTAATTGGGAAAATTTGACAGTTTTGGGTAGATTGATGTGCTGGCGTCTGTACATGAAAACGGGGTCAACGTGGTATTTGGAATGTTTTTCAATAAATGGCATGCGATTGATCCGCAAAACTACAGTACTTAGATACAATCTTCACTTTCTCCTCAATCTCCTAATTTAAAAAGCACCAATAGCACAATGGCTGAGGCATCGGCCGGGCGATGGAGAGATCGTGAGTTCGATTTCCACCCATTGCACTACTGACGCGAACTCACTTCAGACACAAGCATGTTTAGCTTAGTTGGAGGTGTTAATAAGACTACTAGTACAGACGCCAGCACATCAAGTTACCCCAATGTGTCAAATTTTCCCAATTGAACATGAACCTTATTCTGTTTGGCATAAAGTTGATCGATGAAATAAGATAACGAACAAAGAAATTTGACACATTGGGGTAACTTCTGTGGCCCTAGTGAAAAGGGGTATAAGTCCAATTTTGTCGAAAATGAGTTAAGTGTAGGTACCAAAGTGATCAGAAAACCGACTTTTACTGTTTTTTTTTGGTGTCAGTTGGACCCTTTTACACAAAGTAACTTTCTTATTTTTAGAGATAGCTTAGATCTGTCTTCACCAAACGATAGAGCATTTTTTTCTGATCACTTTGGTACACTTAACTCATTTTCGACAAAATTGGACTTATACCCCTTTTCACTAGGGCCACAGACTTGACGTGGGTGTCTGTACCTAATGTGTAAACCACATTGCTAGTACACAGACTATGTAAGCATAGTTTCATGCTCTGACTGGATCTGGATCTGGACTGGATCAGTCGCTGGAACGTGCGGGAGATGCGTTGGAGGGATAATTTTGTTTTTAATTTTCTATAATATCACCTGTTCCATCTGTCATTTTATTTTCTTATTATTTATTATACTTATTTATTTATACATTATTTATGCCTGTTTGTGGGCTATTGTTCATTTATGTATTCATGGCATTACAGTGGGCCCTATCAGAATAACAGCGCTGCGGTATTTATTGTTTTTCTTTAAATATCGTGGCATCGTGCTGAGATAAGGGCCTTTTTGACCTCGCACAGGTCTTTTTTTATTTTTAGGGTTCCGTAGTCAACTAGGAACCCTTATAGTTTCGCCACGTCTGTCTGTCCGTCCGTCCTCGCTTAATCTTTGTGACCGTTAGCACTAGAAATCTGAAATTTGGTACCAATATGTGTTTCAGTCACGCCAACAACGTTGTAAAATAAAAATTGGAAAAAAATGTTTTATTAGGGTAGCCCCCCTATATGTAAAGAGGGAAGTGATTTTTTTTAAAATTTCAACCCTAACGTGTGATATATTGTTGGAAAGGTATTTAAAAATGAATAGGGGTTTGCTAGAATCAATTTTTGATAATGGCAATAATTTCGGAAATAATCGCTCCGAAAGTAAAAAACAATGTGTCCCCCTCCCCTCTCACTTTTGAACCATAAGTTTAGAAAATATGAAAAAAATCTGAAATGTAGAACTATATAAGGACTTTCTAGGAAAATTATTTTGAACTTGGATGGAAACAACAGTTTTTGTACTAAAAAGACAAAAAGTTGTACAAAATAATTTCTGGACTAAGTTTGTAGTATAATCGTATATGCAAGCATTTTGAACACTTATTGTGACGGACGGGAAACTACGGAACCCTGCACTGAGCGTGGCCCGACACGTTCTTGGCCGGTTTTTATTTACTAAGTTAGTTTGAGTTTTTTACTGTCAAATTCCTGTGCGTGTCCAAAATAAATATATCTTTCTTTCTTTCTTTCTAGTAAGATAAAAATAAAACAGGGCACCTACATCATCTATTCCCGTTTTTCCCACACTCAAAACTTTCCACAGAAGAATAAAATATCAATTTCCATTACACAAGAGGCGTCCCTTAACAAAATACTCAACAATACGTAAATACTTATTTGCCATCGAGACGAATAAAATCTGTACATAAAGAAAACGTAGCTGGAAACTAACTAAATTGTATACGTAGGACTAAGGTCGTCTCGACCCTGAAAGTCCATAAAGCACAAAGTATGACCCAAATATCGGCAATGTTTGTTTAGGGCTGTCCTGTTTTGTGGAACTTAAATCATTGTTTAATTCTGACGGTAAATGATATCAGGCTGTAAGGGATATTGTCGCATATCCAGAAACTATGAGATCTGCAGGTGCATTATTAATTTGTTTAAAACATGTATGGATTTAGAAATATATAAGTATGTTTATCAGCTGTTTAGTACCTACACATAACACGAGCTTTGCTTAGCTTGGGACTAGATGGCGTTGTGTGAAAGTTCTGGAATTATTGTTTTTATTATTATTTATACTAATATCTATACTAATATTATAAAGAGAAAAAGTTTGATTGTCTGTTTGCATTGAATAGGCTCCGAAACTACTGGACCGATTTGGAAAATTCTTTCACTGTTGGGAAGCTACACTATCCCCGGGTGACATATCAGGGTGGCAGCCTGGAGTCTGGATTCGTGCCCGATTGATGGCAATAGGCTCGCCCCCTACTACATGGGACTTAAACATAACTGGTGAAATGAGGGTGAACTACCAGGTACACTGGTACACCTCTGCCTAGCCCTTCGGGGATTACAGGCGTGATGTTATGTTATGTTTATGTTTAATAATAACTAGCAGACGTCCCGCAGTTTCACCCGCGTTGTTTCCGTTCCCGTGGGAATACAGGGATAAAAAGTAGCCTATGTCACCCGGGGATAGTGTAGCTTCCCAACAGTGAAAGAATTTTCCAAATCGGTCCAGTAGTTTTGGAGCCTATTCAATACAAACAAACAATTAAACATTTCCTCTTTATACAACGTGGCGCTACAATGGTGACATTAACTTAACACACGTATACGTTATCCCAGTTTCGTTTTAAGAAGTAATTTTATTTCCATAAAACGTCATTATTTACTGATTAATTTAAAAAAATAAAAAAATATAGAAATAAGCATCCTGTACAAAAATAATCATAGTGCAGCGGTCATTTGCCGGGGTCACGGATCATAACATCGCGTCAAAGAAATTGAAACGAATAAGCAATACCTCAATCCTTTTGTCGGCGCGCGCGTTCTCCCTTTCACCCCCGCCCGCCGCACCGCGACGTACGTGACGCGTTGCCGCTCTGAGTAAACGTAAACGAGTAACGTGCATCTAGGTAAGTAATTTCATGAATGAATTTTTGCACAGAGTGATCCCAATTGTAGTCACTTTTTTATTATTTAGTTTGTTTGAAAAATGTTTTTGTTCAAATTACCAATTATTTTAACCAATCATAATTTATGTGGTTAATGGCCACTAGCCCTACCCGTGTGTTAAATTAATGTCACCATTGTAGCGCCACGTTGTATATTAGTATAGATGATTTCTCAAAAAATGGATTGACTGCATTTAAATTCAACGAAATATACCGGTTCCCTATCAGTTATTAAAACGGCTGTCAGCACGTCTCGCAGAGGTCATTGCGCGGATTCGGAATCAATATTTTAATTCAGTTTGGTCAAAAATTACACTTACCACCGGTACCTATCGCTTACGCGGCGGAATGATTAAGTATATTTGGTAAAACCGTAGATATAATAAATATATTTGTTGGCGTCATTTAAAGATAATAATCAGATTGTTGTTGATAAATGTGTTCGTAATATCGTCGTACTTTGCCGTAAGTCTATATGTGGATATTAATTTTCCTTCCTTTTGGCATCGCGCCCGGAACATTATCGCAATTCACTCTACATAGCTGTATTAATGAAATGTTTTAGTTCATTCTTTTTCATTATTAAAAGATACAGAGAAAATTAAAATGTTCTATTTAGGTATGGTGAGAAAAAATACATCGTTTTTCATTTGATTTAAGTACCTGTTGGTCTAGTGGTTAATAGCCTTGACTGCTATGCTGGTAGTTGTGGGTTCGATTGCCACCCATGACAAATGTTTGTGTGTTGAGCACGAATATTTGTTCTGTCTGTGTGTTCTCGTCTTTATCGAAATATGTATGAATTTAGATATACATTTTAGTATGCTTATCAGTTATCTAGTACAAATATCACAAGTGCAGCTTAATTTGGGACTAGATGACGTTGTGTGAAAGTTGTTGAATATTTATTTTATTGTTTCGACATCCAAATAACAGAAACTAACGATGTTTTTACACCTATCTAAACCAATTCGCCCTAACTCAAAAGCCTGGAATTCAGACCTATAAAAAATACAGCACCCACTGTGTTTTGTCTAACAAATAGCGATGTATGGATATCGATATCAGTGGACATGACAATATTTTTAGGGGTCGATCTCTATACATATACAGAACGTTGAACATACGAAAATGATCACAATAGGGATGTTTTGCTAGAATTGGAACTCCTCAATCACTTTTTGTTTTTTTTTTAAATGCAAGTTGGACTCATACCTTTTTTCTAGCTAACATCTGAATAAAGCAATAATTTTATAAGAATTTGCCAACATTAAAGAATAAAAAAAAAATATATATTGGCTGTTTTACTCATTTTAAGAAAGTGGTGAAACTAGAAGAAAGCAATTTTTTAGTTTAATTAAGCAGTGCCAGGGCCAAATAAATTAGGGCTGAGTAAGTAGCAGATGACCCCACCTATCCACCATTCTCGTATGTTCAACGTTGTGCCAAACACCCTGTATATTAAAAATAACGATGCAAATCGTATAAGTAGGTATAGGAATAATGGCAGGGCATGGCCTATGGGCTAGATAGTTGCCACTGTAGGTACTATTGTAAGTCAATCAAAGACGAGATCTTTGTCTGCTCCTATTTGTAACTAATTACTTAGTTTATATAAACTTTGCAGCAATGCGAGAAATTTAAAAGAGTTCGACAGTCCAATCGCACCATTTAACTCGGTCATTATGAACTGGAAACGACAAACGAACAGCACAAACAGTGTTAAATTAAAACATCAGCTCACACTAAACCTCACTAAAAGGTACGCAATACCAAAATCCAGTGGTTTTTTGTCACGTAGGTATCACAATATGAAAGCAATATTCGTCACAGCGTAATCCATATTAAACAATCAAAGCGGGGTAGGTAAAAGCCGACGTCCGCCACAATATGAAAATTTCCCATTGTGCTTCACTGGCGGTGCGCACACATTTTTGGCGATCCCATGTAATGGTCCACGTAAATACGACTGCGAGCGACAGCCCACCAATTACAAAATCATTAATAAACACCCCGAAATATGAAGTGGTGAAATAATAAAGTCGGAACGACTCGCCGCGCAAATTGTCGGTTACCAACCGTTGCTTGCGATTTATTCATAAAAGTAAATTGGCCACGTGTACCCAATGTTGGTTTATTGGATATGGCCACGGTAAAGGGTATTATTATTAAAATATTGATCCCTTTTTAGGGGAACTGATGTTCAAAGGAGCGGAGATATTAGATCATTTCGGAGATATAGCACTGAATCGTGATATCGTTTGGCCGTAACGCAATTGTAATTCCGAATTTTTGACTACAGACGTTTTACTTGGGAAATTATTTCAACGGGAATTTTCTCTAAAGGGATTGCCTGTTAATGTGAATTATAAAAAAGTAAGATTTTCATTGGCTTGCTTTAAGCCTCAAAATAATATGTGTGGTGATCTTATGACTCATCATTATTTTGTTTGCTAATTCACTGACAAAAGGTTCAAATTCAAATTCAAGTTCATTTATTTTGTGTACATAGTTTAGAAGATGTTAAAATATAGATATTACAGAGTTCGTCTACGTCCCGCCGATAGGCATACGAAAATTCACAATTTTCAAATAAAATTAAATCATGTCATTTATGTATTCACAATTAATTAGGTCAACAATTTATAATAATAACATGTCAATTTTCAAATCAAAATCATGCAACAAATTCACAATTAATTAGTTCAAAACAGTAAACTTGTTTATGATAAGACATCCATTATCACCATCCTATTGCCCGGATCCACATTTTTTATCCTTCCTTACCTACATCTTTATAAAATGTCATGTCAATATTAACTCTGATGACTCTACTCTAATTCTTGATTTATCATCTTTTATACAATATAAGCAATAACGTATTGTCCATGTGCTAGAAGATGTTGGTTAAGTAATAAGTATTACGATCGGCTGCCTTGGGAATGCATTCGTGTCTTTTAATACTCTAAGGACGCAGATGTTTGTCTTCTTGAGAATCCTTGAGTAGCCTTTTGAGATAGAAGAGAACGGAAGAAATGGTGTATTTTATTTGCGCCCGCCACCACACAAACATAATTTGTATTTTATTATATACACCCTAGAAGATTGTACTGCCCCATAACCTGGTCTAGATCTACTTAGTTGTGTCTGTAAACCATCTGCCAACTAACTGAATAAGTTAAACATGAACAATATCAAACAGAATACATTTAGTAAACTTGCTCACTATAACATTGATTAAATTAACCAGCTGTTAGGTATCTCACGGTTACATTAGCTGAGCGATTTATGGATAATGTAATATAGTATGGTTAATTGAGTACTATTGGATTTAGATAAAGTATGCAAAAACCTTTTGATTCATTAAGGAGATGTGTTTTGTTTTTGATACTTACATACATACATACATACATAAACTCACGCCTTTTTCCCATGGGGGTAGGCAGAAACTATAGAGCGCCATATGCTACGATTCTTACATACTTCGTTTGCTTCGTTTACATTCATACATGTTGTTATACACACACGCCGGTTGCGAGTACTACGCACCTGACCTTTCAGAAGAACCTCACCAATAAGGTCTATGTATGTCCTTCTAGGGCGTCCCCTCCCGGCGTTCCCACTTACATGTGCCTTGTAAATACCTTTCGTTAGTCGCCTTTCATCCATCCTCTCAACGTGACCAAACCATCTTGCATACTCTTTTCAATTTTTGTTACTAGATCTTCTTTTAAACCACAACGTTGCTTTATCACATCATTCCTCAATCTGTCATTCATTGTTACACACATACTTCGCAAGGAACGCATAACTACGGCATTTATGTGTTTTTGATACTTATTAGCATTAATGTGTTTTGGGCAAAATCAATGTAGGTAAACCACTTATTGACAGCCACTGAAATCTTGCAGAGCTATTGCAGGTCTCCGTTGACAGTTCATACTCGTAGTAATGATTACTAGGCGAAGGGCTCAAAGATTAACTGTCAAACAGCTAGTTTCGGCTATCATCAGTGTGTATCTAGGATGACATGACGATGTGACGTAGCGCACTGTACCCCGACTCATTGCTTAGTCACCGTAACTTGAAGTCCACTTAAAAAGCAATTGCATTTTTTTCTAAATTCTTTGTTGTCCTCAGTTCGGTGTGCAACTGGAAGTCAGTCATCATCATCATCATCATTTCAGCCATAGGAAGTCCACTGCTGGACATAGGCCTCCCCTATAGATCTCCAATAAGACCGGTTGGAAGCGGCTCGCATCCAGCGCGTTCCCGCGGCCTTAATGAGGTCGTCTGTCCACCTTGTGGGTGGACGTCCTACGCTGCGCTTGCCGATACGTGGCCTTCACTCGAGAACCTTTCAACCCCATCGGTAATCAGTCCTCCGTGCTATGTGCCCTGCCCACTGCCACTTCAACCTGCTAATCCGCTGGGCAATGTCGGTAACCTTGGTTCTTCTACGGATCTCCTCATTTCTGATTCGATCTCGTAGAGAGACTCCGAGCATAGCCCTCTCCATAGCTCGTAAGCGCACTGTACCCCGACTCATTGCTTAGTCACCGTAACTTGAAGTCCACTTAAAATTCAATTGCATTTTTTTTTGTAAATTCTCAGTTGTTCTCAAAGTTTGGTGTGAAACTGGAAGTCAGTTAGTCAATATAAAGATACAGTCTTGATCAAGATAAAGTTAAAACTAAAGAATTCAAGAAACGAACTAAATGCAATATTATAATCAGTCATCACCATCTTAATAAATCAATAAACATGGTACTGTATCATACTTGCAACACTTTTCATAAAGTAAAAAGTCCAATTAATAATTAATTTATGAATAAACTCGTATGTATCATAAATATTCATAAATCAGCAATAAAAAATTGCCTCACAACTTCACAAGGCGTTGTATAGAAAATATAGCATTGGCACGAGAGAGGGCATTACTTGCTTATCGTCCGTTCTATGAATCACTTGAATAAACCGATTGCCTCTTAATGGAACTCCTACGCACTCCGTATTAGAGATTTACACCTAACTCGTTATCGCCTTAACCGTTTTCTTTCTAGCTATCGTAAAGATCTTTGCCTACCTGATAAAGGATTACGAAACAAATATTTGCAGTGTGAAGTGTTTACATAGGTATTATGTTTTGAGATGTTATAAATATCTTGCTTGGTGTCAATATTACGTAAGATGATGATTCACCAACTCATTCATGTATTCATTAAAGAATACCTATTTGAATAAAAAATTATATATCTAACCAGTATTGCCGTGATTTCGTCCGCGTGGAATTTGTACTTTTCTTCGAAATTTAACATCCATCTCGTCGTAGTTTAGATATAACTATATATTATGTTATTTGCTGATAATGTAGCTTATTATTGGTGTTTTTTTTTTCAAAAATCGGTTGAGTAGTTTTTGAGCTTATCCCAAACACTTTGTTGACGACGACGCGGCGGACGACGCGGCAGAATACTTTGGAATAATTCGTCTGTCGCGGTATTTTTTTTGGCTGACTTTTTGACAATAGAAATTAAAAATAACTTTTGTTCCAACATACGAAATACAAATAACTTTATTATTTCAGAAGTACTTAATATAATATACTAGCAGACGTCACGCAGTTCAACCCGCGTAGTTTTCGTTCCCGTGGAAATACGGGGATAAAAAGTAGCCTATGTCCACCAGGAATAGTGTAGCTTTCCACCAGGACAATATTTTTTAAAATTGGACCATTAGTTCCGAAGATTACCCCCTACATACAAACTTACGAATTTACAAATTTTACCTCTTTATAATATTAGTATAGAAGTATAGATACAAAATAGATCTCGGGTCTCCATACTAGGGTTCCCTGTGTCGTGGAGGCCAATTTCTCTCATAATAGTATACAAACAAACCTATCATAAAGAAAAAAAGAGAATACATAATTTCTTGATAAGTGTAGGGTTTTTGCAATAGCATGTGTGTGGGCGGAATGTGAGTGTGTGCGTGAGGATGTATGTGAGGGAGTATACGTGAGGGCGTGTGCATTTTTATAAGTAATTTTAATACTTAAAAAGCTACATAGAGACATGTGGTAGATCTGAAAACAGCTGTCAAAGGATCAGCCATGTCTACTAGACCGCTAATTCTAGCAACTCGATCATCATCATAACTATATCTAAATAACGGTGACTCGATCGATAGTAAAAGGACCATTCCAACGGTTAAACTAAGCAAACAAATCAAAGATAGTATGTTGATGGTTTTTCGGTACCTAATGTTAATATTTCTACGATAATATAACCCCTTCCTTTCATTCATCATTCTCAGAGAAAAGGGTAAGAGAAGCCAATTATGATAATCTAAACGAGAGACTCCACGGCCAGGATAACAAAACAAAATAGCAAAACAAGTTCCTCGACTCAACTATATTCCGTTAAAGCTTTAACTTCAAGGAGAAATGCAAAATCTGTTCGGTGCGGCAAAATAGAGAAAACTAAATCATAAATTATTTCGTCTTTACGAAGCGCAGTCTTGTCATTATTTACTTTTAGTACAACAGCGCGAAATCAATTCCCTTTCAGACATCGCTGCCAATTTATGGTAACAAGTTTCAGTTTTACGATACGCTAAAGTAACTGTACTACAGGGTCGGACCGTGAGTTTGTGGGGCCCTGGGCTTATACTACTTAGGGGCCTACTTTATTTACTAACTAAATATTATGTTTGATGTTTTAAATAATGTCGAATAATGGCTTCACTGACTTCTCGTGCACGAGGTTGTTTCAAATCTGGGCAAGTACCAATGGGACTTTTTCAATTCATATGTACAGACGCACATCCAACAGTATTTTTTCCCAATTGAACGTGAATTCTATTTGTAATAAAGTTGAAAAACTATCAATAAAATTTGGCACATTGGGGTAGCTTGGCTTCTGTAGTTTCGAAGTTTATCTAAGATGTCATTGACACTGCTGAAGGAAAAAATAGTGAGAAAACCTGGATTTATACTTAATATTAGTTTGAAGTCGCTAATCCGCCTTGAGCAATCGTGGTGATTGATGCTCGTGCACTTTCTGTATGAGAAGAGGCCTTTGCCCTGCAGTGGTACAGGTATTGTTGATGATTTTGATAGTTTCAATTCACAATATTGTCCATTGTCTTGTATGGGGAATTGGGCGCTTTATATCCACGGGGCCCTGGGCTGTTACCAAAAAGCCCTTTTATAGATCCGGCCCTGCTGTACTACATAGTATGATGTTATTTTCAGTCCCATTGTTCAACCACGTGTCCAATAAATTTGTGGAAACTTGTAAATATTGTTATCCTCATTTCTGCGATATAGGGTTTTATGGGATTCTAGAGATGTCACTGTTTTGTTTTCATGAATTGATTTTGGTTCTATCCTGGCATTGTTATTCAAGTGGAAATTTACTTATTTTTTTGTTTTCTACATTTTTTAAACTCAGGACAATCATGTATAAAATAAGTGTAGATACAATGGGTGGTTTTATCTCACAGAGCGATCTCTTTGGATTTGGATGGAAGACTCTTTGAAAGTGTGAGCACAATGTATCTAGCTGTACCACATGTAATTATCAACTCCATTGCTTTTTTTTTTTGCTTAAACCTATCTTAGTATAGTACTTTTATTCTAGGTGCATCGTCCTCACATATAATCTTATTGATGTATACAAAGTATTGTAAAATAGATTTTAAAAGAGTAAGTATGGAGTTTCTTGCCCATTCTTCTCCATACAAATCTACTTTTTGGAAGGGGCAACTAGAATCATTTTTTAAAGTTAATTTTTGTTCGACGTTCAAAAGTGCCTTATAGGGGCCTAATTGAAATAAATGGCTTAATACTTTTGACTTTTTTTTGAAAGGATGCTTATATGGGCTGGATTATATGATATGGATTATGGGCTGTCAGTGTACAAAAATACACTCATTAAAGTAATACAGAACTTAGTACATGTTTTACCTCTTTTACACTTATTTTTATAGTAAAAACCTTCCACGGGCAATGAATGCATCTGACATGAAATTTAATTTTCACAGGGAAAATATTATTGTTATTCTTCCGTAAAAAATACTTTTGCTGTTAAACAAAGTGTCCGAAATGAAAGGCTGTTATGCAGTCGACGTTTTCCATTGAATTTCAGGCTGAATCAAAATGTTTTCAAGTATATCAATTTGGCCGGAGCCTTCAATAAATATTTTTGCTTAATTGACGAGTGTTACGTACCGAAAGGGAACATTATTACGAAGCTGTTTGTTTATTTATCAATAGGGTGTATCTTACGAACCGTATAAGGGCTCGTACACAAAACTGCGATGCGACGTCGCATCGCAAAAATGTGCGAGCTCCCTCTAATTTTCTGATTCTAATTTTCTTCGTAATTTTCTGCGTTGCGTATTCGCATCGCATCGCATCGCAGTTTTGTGTACGAGCCCTTATAGTTAGACTGTGGATTTTTTGACAGTCTGTGTATTTCTGATTCCTCCGTTTGAGAGGCTACGAGATATTTTAGCATTGGTACAAAACCCTTTGTGTTCCATTTCGACTCGCACTTGGCCAGTTTTTATCCACTCGTGAGTTTTAATCATATTAATATTTTATATTTCACCAAATTAAAATAACTATCCTTGTATCTTTTTAAATATTGCGCAGTGAAGAGTTTCATCATCATCCTCATTTCAGCTGGAAGAGGTCCACTGCTAGACATAGGCTTCCCCCAAAGACTTCCACACCGATCAGTCATGCGCTGCCCCCCCCCCACTCATCGATTTCTCGCGACCCTCCAGATCGACAGTCCATTTTGTGGAGTGGCCCTCTACAAGAGTGACTGACGCTGTGGCTTTCCTGTGTATGCATTACTTTTTACCTTCAGCTAGCATATAAGTGTAAGGAGTTTTATGAGAATAACAGATCAAGTTAGACTGGTTTTTACCATTGAGATGCAGCCTACTGTACTGCTGGGACACTCTTTTTAGGGTTCCGTACCTCAAAAGGAAAAAACGGTACCCTTATAAGATCAGTTTGTTGTCGGTCCGTCCGTCCGTCTGTCCGCCTGTCTGTCTGCCTCCCTGTCTCCTTGTTTGTCTGTCTGTCTGTCTGTCCCTTTATTTCAACAATTTGTGGAGATACATAATTGAAATTTAAACGGTACACTCAGATCTACGGTTTCATGAAGTTGTGCAAAAATCAGATTTCTAAGTTTACATGAAAAAAGATACAACTGAATAAACCAGCAAAAACACATATTTCAACACTCTCAAGGAAATTAAAATTCATAGGGTACTTACCGTTGACCCAGAACTTTGGAATTTGGCAAGTAACATCGGTATAAACCACAAGTGCAAGAAAAGATTTCAAAACTATACATTTTTTATTAAATTAACTCAGGAAAAGCTCGGATTAAACTGCGCGATTCAATTCCTGAACTATTTATAATGATCCTACGTACGGAACCCTCGGTGTGCGAGTCCGACTCAAAATTTTTTTCCATTTATTATGTTTAAAATGAGTAAACTTTATTATACAATGTAACAGGAAATATTGTGTGTGCGATATGATGTTCAAGTTTTGCAAAGTAGATAGGTATAATTACATTGAGTACGTAAGTTTAATTATGTAGACTGATAAAAATCAGATATCGTTAGCTGCATCAGATAAGAAGTTTTTATTCGATACCCTACTTTAATAAGGTGTTACATATGATAACGAGCCACAATAGTCATGATTACTAATTAGCGACTACATTAATTGTAAAGCTCAGCTGAATTGTACGATTAAATTACACGACGACTTACCTACCGGTTCCCGACACTTGCAAAATAGAGCTTTTGCTACATAATTTCAAAGATAGTTTTCATTTGGTTCATAAATGCGTTCTCAGAGATTTTATCCGAGCATACCGTATTCATGGTTACTCACATTTCCGTCGCAAATTTTCCACGTTTGCTGAAATTAATTAACAAAGTCTCCGTTGGCTTTTCAAGTTTCAGTTTATTTGTTGGTCGGCCAACCGGTTAATTACAGTTTTATGTTTAAAATTTTATATCCAATATGATGTTCTTAGTTTTATTTTTCTAAGAATTTTGCACCGCGCATTCCAGGGTTATTCGAACTTTATGTTTTGTACTTTTGTAAGTAGAATGGTTAAAGTCGTATAAGAGAAAATAACTTATGCAATTAAGTATTTGCTGGGTGGAAAAAATCAATAGACTCTGAAGGTAAACCACTTTTAATTCTTATATTCTAAATATTATATTATACTGCATACTTTCTGAAGTCTGCATGTGGATGGATAACCAGCATTAGGTACCTAAATTCATATCGAGACCCCTTTGTGCCTCAGATAGTTGTTTCAGGTAGTCAGGAGCCCGTTAAACAAATCAGAGTAATTCGTATTACCCAGTAACTGGGATGTGAGGTTCGATTTAATGTGTAAAGTACTAAGCTACAATCTGATGATCTGGAAGCCGACCCGACCATAGTTGAGCAAAGGCTAGGCAGATACACGAAAGCTTTTCTGAGTAATTTGCACTATGTTGGGAAACTCGCTGCAGCTAAACGTAACTTATTTGATACCTAACTAGACTAATATACACTTCTATACTTCATGGTATTTAAAAAGGATACCTAATGATTTGTATTTTTGTATGTAACAAATAAACTTTAAAACTACTGGACTGCTTTGAAAAATTCTTGAAATTCTCTTCCGATGGGAACCTACACTATCTCCGGGTGATATTTTATCCCTGTATACCTACGGGAACGGGAACTCTGCTTGACGTCTGCGAGTTTACAATATAAATACAGTGATGAAGACATAGCGCCATGTTTTTACTGAAACACATTATCCGAGGTGCAGAGTGATAATACCCACTAACAATGAAATAAGAGATCCAAAAAAGCATTTCATTTTGTCGTTTACAGTGAAGACACGGCGAAATTAAGAAAGGAAAAATAAATAATGAAGCCCAATTAACTAAAAAAGACGACAACAACGGATTAGAGATTCTAGATGAGCTACACAGAATAACTGTACTGTATGTATTTGTACCAACGGTCTCTTTTGCGATGAATTAGTTTGCTAACTAAATGCTTTGAACTACGGAACGTGTGTATGAGCGGTCTAGCTCTGGGTTCAGATTCAGACAGGGTGTAAGCGATTATAGCATATAGAACTAAGGACGACTATACATTGGGCTGGAATTCGCAACTACACGTGTAAATCGATATGTATCCTGAATCGATTTTTCCCCCCTACACTACCCAAAGTATTTTTATGACTAGGGATAACGAATAAATTCTTAGGTATAAGGAAAGTAAAAGAAACACTCATTTTACTTCCCTGCTAATATTATAAATTTAATGCGAAAGTTTGTCCGTACAAACTTTCGCATTCAATTTATAATATTAATTTTTGCGTGAAAGAGTTACAAACATCCGTATGTTTGTAACTCTTTCACGCAAAAACTGCTAATTAATTCTTTTGCTAAGCTTAATACCATTTATATTCATGGGGATCTTGTATGATTCCATATTCGGATTATTTAGTGTGGCGAATAGACACGTTTAATATAAATATCAAAACGTGTTGATACGTCACAGTGTAGGTATTGCAGGTACTGGTTGTAAGAACCTGGATATTCGCAATTTTAGAGTTGGTTCTTTAATATAAGTTGTTCATATTGGTATCCTGTATCCGGTGTTGCAAACTTAATTAAATGCCCGACAGTTTTCACTTCTAGCAAGAATTACCGAGTATCCGTGTCGGTCTCCATGGCCTGTGTCCGAGATATTTTGTTGACGTAACTCGGATGCCTGTCTTTGTGCCTAATTTGTACTTGCACAAGATTGCGCTTTAAATAATAAAACTTAATTATTTTCTGCACTATTTTTTTATTCCAATCTTTTTTGTGGAAGCTCTTTTGTCTGTTGTTGCCTTTATGCAATTTTAGAGTTGTGTTTAATATAAAGCCGAAAATCATCTTAAACAGATTAAGATGATTTTCGGCTTTATATTATGAAATGACAAGAAGGCGTAGTAACAAAAACTAAGGACTGAGGGCCAAAATAAAAGGTAGGTAAATCCTGAACGTGCGGAACTTAACTCACAACTTAACAAAAGTCGAGAAGTTCAAAAACTTCAACCGCAAATTCTTGATGAAGTTCCTCAAAACATTATGAGCTCACTCACTCGATTCATAATGGAATCTAGAAAAAGGTCTCTCGGTTTTAATTATTAGTTAATACCATCAGCATTTGTTTTTTAAACTTGACATAAAAGATAAAAATATTTTTTTTAAATATGTTTTTTTTTTCTGGCTGTAATTTATCTATAATATGTATGTATTTAGTATATAAGTATGTTTATCAGCTATTTAGTACCCATAACACAAGCTCTCAATCTTAACTTGGGACTAAATGGCGTTGTGTGAAAAGTTGTGGAATACAATTTATTTATTTTTATTTTTTTTATTTTAACTCCGAAATAATTAAAATATTTATATACGAAAATTGTGAGCCAACACAGTAAACAAATATGTCATAATTATTATTTATTTAATAATAAGACAACTTTCGGTCCACACTATTGGTGAGTATTCAATGTAAACTATGTAAGTTCGAATTAAAATATAAATAAGCAACACAACAGTCCATAACATTTTGAGTTAGCGGGCTCCAATTACATAACATATAATTAAAATATTCAATCCCCTGAATCTGTGCTAAACGATTAAATTAAAATTCTCAATCAAATAAAATTGTGATCAGATTAAATGAAAACCGTAGATATGCTTGACAAAAATTTGTCAAAATCTAATTTAATTTTACATAATATCAAAGGAAATTAATTTAGAAAACCTACGCGGTTGATCACTGAGTTTTTTGAGTTGCCGTCATTAACATGATAAATCCATCAAACTTGCCGTTACGTATATTAAATACGGCATAAGTTACAATGAGAGCCAACTAAGAATTTCATAAATAAAATACTATAAATATGGTACTTACCTACATTTTCATGCCAGCAAAGTCAACTTACCCCAATGTGTCAAATTTCTTTGCTCGTTTTCAAATTTATGTTAAACAGAATAAGGTTCATATTCAGTAGGGAAAATTTGACACATTGGGGTAACTTGATGTTCTAGCGTCTGTACTTGAAAAGTAATTTTGTCGTAGACAAGTGTAATTTCATTACATTCAGACTACATATAATATTTATTGGTAAATAAATAAAGCAAAAAAAGTATGCAAGGATCGGAGCTGGTGGCATTCTGTTGTTTTTGCCTACCTCAATAGGAAAAAGGCGTGAGTTTATGTTGGTATGGCCCACTGTAGGTAATATTGTTTTTAGTTTCATACTCATCATCTAATCAATTACTGTGATTAACATCATCTGCTTGACCGATATTGTATTACCATTATAATCCTATCCCATGATGTTACAAGCCGTCATTTACGTGTAACAAATACGCTTCTAAGGGTGTACATCTCTCCTTTAGAGGAACAGCAATCCTGCAAATAACCTTTACACGGTTACCTGGAATCCAGCTCTATGATTATTAAACTAAATTTCGAGTGGTTCACAGTGATTCACCGGAGTAGTAATTGAATCGTCTCTTTGAAGATCCAATAACACAGAAAGCCGAGTATCTACTTGCCTTTATCATTAGTATCCCTTAAGATAATATAACGAACAGTTTACCAGGTGCTAATTATGGAATAGTGGTCTCTGTCCATAGTATTACTGGCCAATAGACTAATGACGTTTGTAATTGGATACGTATTGCATTCCGCATATTGATATCGGCTTGAGGGATTACTGCGTCTGCATAGCAAATGATGTGTGTCTAACGGTGCGTAATTATAATGTTAATTTAAGTGGGGCATTGGAGGGGATTGAGTTATAATTTCGAAAGCGTGTAATACGAGTATTAACAAAATATACCTAATTAAAAGTCAATACGCTTCATTTCATCCCTTTTATCTGACAATATCTGTCTTTGATGCGATGAATAAATTATTTATTTATTTGAGAGTCGGCGCAGCATCTTTTGTACTTTGTTTAAAACTATATCTATTTGTAATTGTATAGTTCTCGAAGTCTAGTAATCTTCTTTCAAACTACAACGTCATTAATTGTTTTAATTTCATTTTTGCTTGCTGATTCTTCATTACTTTGCTAAAATTTTAACTGATCCTATTAATTTATCTACTAGATAAAAAACTAGGCTATCAAAGCTTTAATAAAATTCATGTACAGACGCCAGCACGTCAAGTTACCCCAATGTGTCAAATTTCTTTGATCGTTTTTCAACTTTATGTCAAACAGAATAAGGTTCATGTTCAATCGGGAAAATTTGACACATTGGGGTAACTTGATGTGCTGGCGTCTGTACAAGTTTTTTGAGGAAATGGCCGTTGTAAGTTTTAAATTGAAATTATTCTACAGGGAGCCCCATTATTGGTGGGTTCATAAAAAGTATCCTCAACTTTGCCTCCATTACAAAGAAAAAACTAAAAGCTTTTTGTAATAAACAAAATGAAAGTCATACGCATACCATGTAGTCGTCCAATCCTTTCCGACTACGTCTGTACCCACAAACAGACCCAACAGCACTCGAAATAACGGTATTATCGTGTTAAGAGCAAAACAAAGCTTTTCTATTATCTCCGAGGTAATCACGAGACGGCCCGAGTGTTCCCGAACCATAATTCCGTGATCCGTCCAATAATCCTTCACGATGAAGAGTTGAATAAGGCTGACGTGTTATGGCATATTCCTGAGTGTCGTTTCCTCATAATTTGTCTCAAAGTAAAGGCTTGTCGGGGTTTTACCATTGGCTTTCGAGCTTGTGTCACTTTAAATTTAGAAGTCACTTTATTAGTCAGTTTGAAAACATGGCGGCGTAAAGGTTCTTTTTAAAAAAAATCAGTTTAGAGAAAAATGACGCCACGATTTTATCGAACGGAAACGATCAGACTCTTGTATTGGATTTCAAAGAGCAATTGCGATTGGTTCTCCCTCACTCACCCCATGGGACTTAATCCCATCATTGACAATCTGTGTCGTAGCTGTGTGACATCAAACCTTTGCCTCTTTATATCACAAGTGAAACGCTTATGTCATGATTGTCATCTTTAGCGTCTAATCTGATTTTGATTAGTATCTTATTTGTATAAATCGTCTAATATATCTTGGTCCTTTGTAGTGGCGTTGCTTGTTATAGCACAAAGAAATAATATGGCAAATTTAGAACGTTAATATTTTTTTCTTATTTGCCGCCTGTCAAAATAAACTGGGCATGCTGAGTGCTATAATATATTCCGTGACGTAATTCTTACTTAAGATTTTTTCGTTACAATGTGGTTTTTATGTTTTTGCTCTAGTCAGTGAGGGTTTTTGTAGCCGTTTTGTTTGGGAGTTTATGGTGGAAACAATGATAATGCTATATATTTGGTAGAATAAATTGCTGTGTGCTGTTTTGCAGTAATATTTTGGTCTAGAATTTGTAGTAATTCGTCGCGTTTTTAAATAAATATTATTTTTATTTTTAATAATTTAATTGAATGTGACCTAATTGCCCCAAATGTTAGCAGCATAAATATTGACCCTGCCCCTCTCTACTATATCTAAATTCAATTTGAAATAATAGGTAATACCAATTTAGTAAAACAATAATAAAGAACACTTCAAAAATAAGTTTTATTGAAAGAAATTTAAAGGTAGGCTAGTTTTTTTGGAATCCTTAAAACTAAAATACCCACAGAACAGAACTATTTGGTGTACTATTAAATCTTTTTCTTTCTTTTGTACGTTGTTTTTCTGTCGGAAAATCTTTTGTTGTTAAAAAAGATAAAAATAATGATACCAACCAATACACATCACAATTACCTAGGAACATAATGCTTAAACCCTAGTTAATTCGAAAACACAACCTCTTTGTCACAGGCCACAGCCAATGTTCGCTCAATTTTCTGAATACCGTGCAGTTTAAGCTTTGTTGGTACTTTCATCTGCGTTGAACTCCCGACTAATAACGAATATTCGATTAAATTGCATGCACCCTTTACAAACAGAATACTTACCCCAAAATTTTGATTATGAAACTGTAGTTGGGGTATCGGGAGAGAAAAGTCCGGGGTATGGGAGGCTACCCTTGCGGACTAGGTCAAGGGTCACTGGATCCTCTGCTCTGCAGGGGAGGCCCCCGCCGCAATGTATATAGGATAACGATAATAGCCCATTGTAGCCTCATTACACCGCTATATTGGACCACTTATCACGTACCACATTAATTTCATCATTTCGAATCATATGTACCATTTATTCAAACATTCATTATCGCGCGTCATTCATTCGACGTAATAACGTTTGTAAACAAGTGATCGTCGGTTGGAATAGAGCAACTAACACGGAGCATGTGATAAAGTAAAATTGTGGTTTGAGCCTGCTTGATATCAAATATTTATGCTCGAGCGTGGAAGGCCGCGGGCAGTGAACGCCTCGCAATGGCGCGGAAACTGTACATGAAGCGTGTTATCCGACTACAAATAACATTTTTTTAGTGAAAAATAACATTGGGAAGCCGACACGTTTGCACTAAAGTGGTCTTGAAAATGAATTGACTTTTCGCCATTTACGCCGACGCCGTCAAACGGCGGGAGACGCAATTCAACACATTTCACATTTCCACGCCTCGCTCACCTTTACATTTGTAAATTGTTCCACAGATGTATCTTTACAAGATTACGGCGCAGAGCGGGGAAAAATCTCCTAAAACCTCACGATTATGCGAAAAATAGATAAAAATCCTTTAACCGACATAATGCGCGCCTAAATCCGGCTTATCATAAACCCTCCGGTATTTGCTGGTTTCCCAGAATTATTGATACAATAAATTGTTTATATCAATAGACTGGAAGAGTATTACCGAGAATTTCCGCGAAGTAATTAAGGCGTAGCATAGACCGCTTTCATTATTAATTAATTCCTTGTTTATTTTCTTGATATAATTTGTCGATAAAAGAACGTTAAGTAGTTGACGACCGTTCTAATTTACGTGACATAGAATTATGAGGAGCTGATATTTAGCGGTTAAATATAAATTCAGGTCGCGTAGCAGAATATTGCCTTCATAATAAGCCTCTCCTGGACGCCAAGACATTTTTATTCGAGTCTCGTTCTTACTTCATTTTATTTTTAGACAAAACACCGCCATGCATATTCGAGCTTTTCGCTTGTTTAACTGCTGAAATCATTGCTTAGACGACGAGTGAATTTTCAGCGCTGTTTTTTATAGAGCTAGTTAAATATTTGTATTGGATCGTTAACCTCCCCGTATAATGGTTTGGGTATTGTGTTAAGGAAAAATTTTCCAGTGTTAATGTAACTGATAATAATCGGTCACGACTTACGAATTTAAAAAGGAAAACGTCTAGTTAAGTAATTGAGACGTCTAAGGTAATTATTTCTAATAGATTATTACAAATATTTATCGAAGACATTTGTGTTGTTGTCGCTCTACTGCTGAGTATAATAAACGGAGTTCGATACCCAGGTCTATCAAAGAGAAATTGGGTTTGATGAGGAAATTCTCAGTCACAGCCAGTTATTGTCTGTTACTGGACCCCGATAATAGAGTTGCATGTAGGAGATGCATAACAGTCGAAATGAAACGCTCTAGAACACCTCTGTGTAATCCTTCGGGGAAAACTAGCGGACCGTTATTACAGTAAACATTACAAACATCACGCCTGCAATCCTCAAAGGATTAGTCTGGTATGCCTATTGTTCTTACCCACATTTAGCCACGTTTTGTACAGAAGCTAGCACATCAAGCTACCCCATTGTGTCAAATGTATCTAATAGCTTTTAAATTTTATTACATTATAAACAACACAAGAAACACAGAACACTTTTTTAACACAAGCTCTGCTTAGCTTGGGACTAGATGGCGTTGTGTTAAAGTTGTGACTTTTTTTTATAAGTAACTAGCAGACGTCACGCGGTTCCTCTATTTCGTATTTCTTGTTCCCGTGAAATTACATAGATAAAAAGTAGCCTATGTCATCTGGGAATAGTGTAGCTTTCCATCAGTGCAATTAAAATTAAAAAAACTAATGATCTTGTTTTTAAATTGGATCATTAGTTCCGAAGATTACCCCTACATAAAAACTTACAAACATACAAACATACAAACAAATAAACAAATTTTACCTCTTTACAATATATAATAGATAATCAATTTGTCCGCATGGATTATGAACTTTAACATCCCCTCTAACCCTTGTATTTTAAGAGAATTATTCAATGACACTCATAAACAATGTAGCTTTCTATTGGTTAAAGAATTTTTAAAATCGGTTGGGAGCCAGAGATAACCCCTTACGATGTCACAAACTTATTAACTTCACTCTTACCTCTTTATAATGTTAAAAGAAGTAAAGATTACAAAGAATAAGGTTCATGTCGCAACTAATACTGAGATAGGTGCCTTTTTGGCCTCCTCTTTTTTTGTTGTTTAGTTTTTACTCCACACTTGTTTTTTTATTTATAAATATTTTGCGCGTCCAAATAAACGATTGTCTTTCTTTCTTTCTTTCATGTTAAATTGGGAAAACATGACAGTTTGGAGTAGCATGATGTGCTGACTTCTGTGCCACAGACCGAATTCAATGAAATAGCAAAATCTGTTACATTTTCCATCTAGCAAAATTTCTTTAACAATAAAAGTTCATGTAGTTTTAACTAAGAAAACCCATTTCTTAAAGATCTCGACCGTAGCTAATTCAGAGTTCACGAGAGACCAAAGAAATTCAAGCCGTTTACGAACTAAAGTCCCAGTTTTAACATTTCCAAGTGCAAACAAGTCGGTGAAACTTGTTCCTAGTTGTGGGACCACACGGGACGTGTTTATTGCAAATAGGAGCTCAGGATGGTAGTGGAACTGAACTAAGCGGGGATTCCGTGTAGTGGGCGCCGGGCCTCGCTCCTCACGTCTGTTATTATTTTATTTGCTTGATGGATATTGCTTGTATCTCTTAAAAGTATACTATGAACGAAATCTAAAAGACTCCGCGCCCGGCCTTTGAACTCTGTTTGTTTTGCTTTTCTCTCGGGTAATGGATAGATTTGATGATATGTGTCTGGAGCATACACTGTTACAATATAGTGCGGTATAGAGTTGTAGCTCTCTGTTTATTTGGAGATTTATGGTGGAGCATTTTGATGAGTCAAAGCTTCATTTTGATACTCAGATAAAGGATTTATTTACCTGTTTTGTTACATTCTATAGTGTGGCATATAAGGCGGATTTAAATTATGGGCGTATTTTATTTTGAGTTTCTTAAATAATTAACATTTCGTGCACTTATAGGTATATGATTTTATTTTTAATCATTGCTCCACTGTTGTATCGTTTGCTAACAATTAAACTCACACATAAACAATTGACTCCAACTAACTAATATTTGTCCCGACTCCCGAGCGAGAATCAAACCTGCAGTAGGTACTTACGCAGCGCAGCAGGCAATTGCTCAACTACTGCGCCAACCGTACCGCAAGTAATAAAGACTGAATAGACTAATACCTACAATGTTGGATATAAACACAATTAGTATCAACTTTTCCTCCTAAACTTAATAACTCCAAGCTTAACTTTCAAGTTATTAAAGTCAACCATTATTTAATGACAAAAGATGACATCAAACAAAACAAATGAGTAATAATAACTCAATTTTGTAATTAAAACAAATAATTAACGCGATGTTGACTGATGAAGATCTTAAAAGCTTAACGATGTAAGAATTTCCGTGTAATTGAGAGACGCGGCAAATATTTGTAATCGTTACGTATCAAATTAAATTAATTATACAAAGGGATTTTGGTGAAAATAATTAAAGTATTTATGTTGTGTGTTTTAAAAAGAAATACCGTTCAAAAAAGAAGAAAATAAATCATTTTTGTTTGGTTCAGAGGTATTGCACACTCACAAAGCAAATAAACAAAAAAAAAACGTTGATTCTGGGGATAGTAAAGTTATGTTCAGCAAAAAAAAAAATGCTGAACGTTTTAGGAATTCTTCCTATATGCGCCGTGGTAGCGTTTCCAGACTTTTTATTTATTTTAATTATAATGGCACTTATTATTTAAACTTACGAGTTACAAAACAGCCTAACTAATGAATCATCATCATCATCATCATTTCAGCCATAGGAAGTCCACTGCTGGACATAGGCCTCCCCTATAGATCTCCAATAAGACCGGTAGGAAGCGGCTCGCATCCAGTGCGTTCTCGCGGCCTTAATGAGGTCGTCTGTCCACCTTGTGGGTGGACGTCCTACGCTGCGCTTCCCGATACGTGACCTCCACTCGAGAACCTTTCGACCCCATCGGTCATCAGTCCTCCGTGCTATGTGCCCTGCCCACTGCCACTTCAACCTGCTAATCCGCTGGGCTATGTCGGTAAACTTGGTTCTTCTACGGATCTCCTCATTTAGATTAATACATATGGTGAAATATATATTTGAGTTTATTTTGTATCTATATTTGTGACTTAATCATGCTTTGTCGGTTGAAAGGATTTTATTGTAATTTGGCACTTAAGACAACCAACCAATGGTTCTTGAACTTAGAGTGAAATAGGAGGTTATATTTTTTTCGAGTAGCTACACGACTTTATCGCCTTTATTATTGCATGAATCAAGCACGAATTTCTTGCGGAAAGATTACGTGCAGTAATCGGCAATACTTTTATTTCGAAATTAGTTCCTCATATGGAATGTATAGCCGCTGTTACAATATTACAAATTGTTGTGGATTACTTTCCGCAAGTTTGTGATATACTTACTAAAAGTTAAATTATTACCCGTAAGTATGGCTTCCAAAGTTACCCCCCTAGATTTCTCGAGGATTAAGTTTGGCATTAATCTCCATGTTAATTAATAAGGGGGATGCCCTAGAATGTTTTATCTTAATTCTGATTTTGCTTTTGTAGTAGAATGTGATAGAAACCGAAATGTGAATAGGTTTATGTTAAGTTTACTTCTTACATATAATAAGACTGTAAAAAAACTGTGTCTGTACATTGAATATATTTAAAAAATAATAATTGTGGGGGGTTTAGAAACAGTAATAGAGCACGAATCCAAAAAAAAAAGTCTGTCTGTTTGTCTGTTTGTCTGTTTGTCTGTTTGTTTGCACACGCTAATCTTCGGAACTACTGGACGGATTTGAATGATTTTTTTTTGTTGTATAGATATTAAGTCTGGTCAACACATAGGCTATAATATATCTTGGAAACTGGAACACCTGATGCAGAACCGCAACAGACCAGCTAAACTATAGGCGATACAAAAATGGTCCAATAGCAAAAATTGTTCCACGTGATGAGCATTTTCTGCTGAGAGAATAAATTTGAAGATCCGGAACACCTGATGCAGAACCACAACAGACCAGCTAAACTATAGGAGATACAAAAATGGTCCAATAGCAAAAATTGTTCCACGTGATGAGCATTTTCTGCTGAGAGAATAAATTTGAAGATCCGGAACACCTGATGCAGAACCGCAACAGACCAGCTAAACTATAGGAGTTACAAAAATGGTACCATAGCAAAAATTGTTCCACGTTATGAGCATTTTCTGCTGAGAGAATAAATTTGAAGATCCGGAACACCTGATATGGAACTTCAAGAGCCCAGCTACACTATAACATATATTGGAATGACGTCTTAGCAAGAGTTGTTCAGCCTTATGAGCACTCGCTGTTGACGTATAAAAATCGAAGATCTGGAACACCTGTTGTGGAACTCCAAGAGCCCAGCTACACCATAACTCAAATAGGAATGACGTCTTAGCAAAAGTTGTTCGGTCTGATAGGCATTTCCTGTTGACTTATAAAAATCGAAGATCAGAAACATTTGATATAGAAATTAAAACTATCACTAATTTCATTGCATAATTATAAAATAACATAAGTAGGAGGTACTACGCGGTGAAGGCGGGAACAGTTCGGGACTGATTTTCGATGACGATGGTATATCGTTGAAAATTAGACTCTACTGGCTAAAACTCCCATTTTTTTATCGTATGCCTTCGGGCTTATGTTATTTGAGTGTTTAATTTCCTTTTCCATTTATCTTCGTTACACGGTAGCTTACCCGGTAACGCAGGGGAGCAGCCACTTAGATTTTAATTGATCAGGTATCATCACAATAAAACTATAACCATGCCTAGAAAGAGGTCAAATTTTTCCCAATGTTCCAAAGGTGCTAAATGATTAAAGACCATAAGATCCCAACAATCTACCGAAGAGCGTTAGGAGAGACTTGATGCTGTTCGAGAACATGAGGCTGCAACTCGCTTCGTGGAAACTTCTTGGGATCGCGAAGCACGCCTTCATTCTCAGCGTATTTACGCATCTACATCCAGGTCTCTAGAGACCAGTGAAGAATATGTGCGCGACTGACCGCTGATCGTGAACATCATGCACTGTCTTGCGAGTTGGAGACGTTCACGGAAAAAGCATGACGCTTGAGTTTTCAGCGTATATACGCATCGACTCTAGAGATAAGTGGGGGAAGGAGATGCGCGACTGACCGCTGATCGTGAATGTCACGCAACATATTATAGGCTATAATTTATTTTGGAAAATGGAACACCTAAAGTAAAAGAGATATAAAAATGGTGCCATTGCAAAAACTATTCCACGTGAAGAGTGTTTTCTGCTGTGAGACTAAATTTGAAGATCTGGAGCACCTGTAGGGGAACTCCAAAGCCCAGAGACAATATAACATATACATAATAGAAATGGCGTCTTAGCAAAAGTTGTTAAGTCTGATGGCATTTCCTGTTGACCAACAAAAATAAAAAATTTGGAACATCTTGAATCGTCTCGCGCATCCCATTGTTTTCCCGTCCCCGGGCTTATAGAATTCGACATCAGATGTTTCAGATCTTCGATTTTGACGACCCCGATGTCGCTGGCATAAGCAAAAGGATCCGCGTACGAAGTCGCGGGCAGAAGCTAGTACTGAATAAAATTTCAACAATTTACTGCTTACCTACATAAGACGAAGGTGTTTCCCAATTAAGTAGATAACTTAATAAGTTCGAGTCGGTTTGGTTAACCAATTATCTTTAATTACATATCTTTATACGGACTTAAAAGTTCCACAAGAACATAGAATTTTACAACACTAATATATCAATGAACTATCAAATAATTCTTAGTAGAATAACGCTTAAAAGTCGACTATAATGATGAAGTTAGCTGCTTGATTTATTCAAACAGAACGGCAAAAGAATTAATTACTTATTTAAACGAGTGTCGGTACTGAAAGAACTTCCCGGCGTCTGAGTTACTGCAGGTTGGCGCTAGGTACCGTCAAACAAAGAGTTAAGTATTCAAGCAGGTTACCTGCAACTCCTTGCCTGCAAAACTTTATAAAATCAGTTTTTAGAAATCTTAGTGGTTTATGTGTTGGTAGTAAATAGAGTGAAAAAGATAACGTTAATTACTAATGCAATAAGTCGTTTTAGAATATAGGCCCCCTTACGTTGAAGGTTTTTACCGGATTTTTTCTAATTTTGTACGTTTTTTCTGTTGTTTTTTTGCTTAAATTGGCAAAAAAACATGTACAAAATATAATTCAATCCATCCAACCCATTGAAGTTTTTCCTTCAAAAGTAAATAAGTGACTTATTTTATTGAAAATCTTATTGGGATGGATGGTAAGAAGAAAATCAGAAATAAATACTCGGAAATTAGGAAATGCCAATGAAACTTGGTTTAGGATCTAAATTCATGGTTTTCGAATGTGTGACGATGTCCATTTCACCTTGTATGATTTAAATATAATTATGTATATACCTAACAATCCTTTATTTCCCCCAAAACTTATTTTTTACAATGCTAATGGTTGAAAAAAAAGGGTTAGGCTTATCATACTTCAGTATTTAAATACTCTGGACTGCCAGATTAGGAGTAAGTTAATATGTTTGCATTACTTTGTTTTAAAATAAATAAGAAGTTAGGATCTAGAGCCCACTAGGCCGAGAAGTCAAGCTTTTTTATAGCTCATTAAGTAAAACCTGTCTTTTTAAAAAAAATAGCAATAATTTGTACAGACGCCAGCACGTCAAATTACCCCAATGTGTCAAATTTCTTTGATCGTTTTTCGACATTATGACAAACAAAATAAGGTTCATATTCAATTGGGAAAAATTGACACATTGGGGTAACTCGATGTGCTGGCGTCTGGACATAGCGGAAAAAGTAATAATATTGCATGTATACTAACCTACTTATTTGGCGGTACCTACCGTCTACTTTGCAGTATTTTTGTGACGTCACGTGCGTGCATTTTAATGGTGGGTAGTCCATTTAATTAGGCGAACATTTGCTAGGATGCTTACTTGCCGGTGGATTATTGCATTTTGTTTGACTTACAGCGTGAACGCTCGCGCTGTTTGCGATGACGTCATTAGCCCGCTTTTGTTTTGAATAGCGAACGCGAATGTTTAGATAATCGTGTTTTGTTTTCGAGCTTACCGTTTTTGTTGGTGATTTAAAATGATAAGCGTTTGGAGATATTTACTGGGAATTCAGATTATATTTAGGTCATATTTCAATGTTAGTTAAGTTATGTATACCTATCACTAAAAATAACAATGGATTTCTATTTGACAATGGGCTAAAAACTACGTCAATCTGCCATGATGTGTTTGTGGCTCATACCCAGGAAAATTTGACATCGGTAAGGTCGGTGAAGGAAAACATTGTATAAAAACCTGGTCTTAGTTAATTTAAATATTAAAATCACCAACTCGCCTTGAGCAAGCGTGGCGATCAATGCTCGTGCTCTCAATGAGAAAAGGCTTTAACATACTGGTATTATTGTATAATCATTCGATAACTTTTGAAATTACAGTAGACTACAAAACATACTGCCTCGACTGACTGCCTCGTTGGTCTAGTGGTCGCAAGCGCTACTGCTGAGCATGAGGTCCAGGGTTCGATCCCCGGGTCGGGCAAACTGTTATTGAGTTTTTCCATCTGGGATTTCTCAGTAGCAGCCCGGAGTCTGGGTTTGTACCCGATTGATGGCAATAGGCTCACCCCCTATTACATGGGACTTAAACATAACTGGCGAAATGTGGGTGTACTACCAGGTACGGCTCTGCCTAGCCCTTCGGGGATTACAGGCGTGACGTTATTTTATGTTATGTTATGTTATGTTACAAAACATACATAACGTTACGCCTGTTATCCCCGAAAGGCTAGTCTGAAGTGTACCTGGTAGGTTGTACATCCACATTTTGCCAGTTATGTTTAAGTCTCATGTAATAGGGGGCGACCCTATTGCCATCAATCGGGCACAAATCCAGACTCCGGGTTCCTTGCTACTGGGGAATTCCAGATGGAAAAACTCAATAACACTGCCCGACTTGGGGATCGGACCCGGGACCTCAGATTCAACTACACGCTAGTAAAATCAGAAACATCCGTCTATTATCATTGCGTCGAGCTCCCTGAAATAGGTTTGAGCTACACGATGACTGAGTACTGACGCATGCACGCTGTCTGTCGGGACAGGTCAACTCAAAGCTGAATAGATTCTTTCTTCAAAAGGCTTTTCCAGACCTTGCCCTGCATCGTTAGAGATAGAGTTTCTTTCGGCATTTCTTCTCAGGGATCAATCACTTTGGAATTATTGCAATATAGTTTTAAAAAAAATGGCAAGTTAAAGTATCTGAGAAAATCAACTTACAGAAATAAATATAATTTCATCATCATTTCATTGCATTGTGTTGAATTGCAAATGCCTTTCTTTGCCTACTTCTACATTAAAGCAAAAAAATGTATCAGTAACTCACTTCTTTGTTCCCTCCAGTACACAGGCTAGTTTATTATTCAACACTATTGTTGGTAATTGGCTCGCAATAAATATCAGTTACGAGTAACGACTGCTTTTCTATTGCACGTCATTAAAAGTGCTGAGAAGTGCTCCACTTGGAAGTTTCACCGATATTTCTACAGAAATGGTGTCGTTAAACTTCATAGTTATGTTTATTAAACCTAGAATAGGAGTTTTTCTTCACAGCTGCATATAAGATATCTAAAATGGACCTATTTTGATAAGTATGGAGATAGACTGCCCGTGTCTGTATTCTTGTTTTTAAACGATTGCTCAGTATTAGTTTACTTTTGTTTGTCTTGGAGTCAGAATTTATATGCCGCCCATGGTTCTTTGATTTGGCTTCATATGCCATCGAGAAATATCTCACGTTTGTTCAAGATGTTATCATTTAATGTTTTTATGTTGTTAGTGTTACTATGCGCACATGAATCAGTCAGATTCAGAGGTGCCTTGGATTCAAACAAGAAACCTATGTAGTAGGTCAGTGGTGTGACACGGGGCTACCATACAAGTTACTAACTTTCTGATTTGGCCAGTTCAGCAATATTTCTGTTTTCTTTCCGATGTGAGGCAGAAATGATTCACACATTAGTTAATAGTAAACTCACGCCTTTTTCCCACGGAGGTGGGCAGTAACTACAGAATGCCATCTGCTACGAACCTTGCATACTTATTTTGCTTCGTTTACGTTCATTCACGTCATACAGGCACCTACCTAATATTAAGGCTTATTCAGACCCAAGCGGTATTCGCTACCGTCTGCGGCAGAGAAAATCCAGTGGGTACTTATGCGGTAACATTACTGTTCAGACCTAAGCGGTATTCGCTACCGTCAGCGGCAGACGGTAGCGAAATTGGCTTAGTAGGCGACTCGACCGCTGAGTCTCGTCCGATCCGGTCGAGACAGGAATTTCATTTTTATTAATATTTTTGAGTGGTGTTTCGGACGAATCCTTTTTTAGAGACAAAGTACCGTCAGGCACATAATTAAATAATAAATATTTTACTTTGTCGCCGTGGATAAATTATTAATTACAAATAAAATAAACATTAAAACGCATTGCACATTTTGCGCATCAGTGATACAGACTGAGGGGAAGCTGCAATAGCGTTCTGAAGGTATTTTCAGAAAGATTGGAAGGGCCTACGATGGATAGGTTTATCAAGCCGCATGTCAGACAGAGTCTTCCTCGAGTTGGGAGTTGTTTATTTTGTTTTGTATAATTTGTGTTCTTGTGTGTGTCTATGTGATGAGATGACAATATACTTGTCAGCTCATCAATCTTGATTTTTAACCCCCGACGCAAAAAGAGGGGTGTTATAAGTTTGACCGCTATGTGTCTGTCAGTGGCACCGTAGCGCTTAAATGGGTGAATCGATTTAGATGCGGTTTTTTTATTTAAAAGCAGGGTTTTTTGCGATGGTACTTAGATATGATACATCAAAATCAGTTTAGCCATTTCAAGGTTATCAGCTCTTTTGAGTTCGCTATCGTTGCGATATTAGACGTCTATAGGTATTAACTTTACTTACAAACATATGTGTGGCTTAAAATTTCAAACACCCATGTGTGTTATATTATTAAGCAAGGTTATGGTATATTTGGTCTGATGCAGCCGGGATATCTAGCACACTAATACACTCTTGGGAAAATAATAGCAGATATGTCGTATTTAGATTCATTTTAACGAGCATTCGATTCTGCGCACAATGACTGGTAGCCTCAGGATGAACTGATGCTGCAGCCAGGCTATCCGGCACACCAGTAGGTAGACTCTTGACAAAATAATAACAGATATGTCGTGTTTGGATTCGTTCTAACCAGCATTTGACTCTACATACAATGCACTGAAAAATTCTCATAACTGTCAACTCTTTAAAACAAAATTAATGCGTTTAAAAAATTCAAAATAAAAATTAAATTAAAAATTTAAAAAACCCCCACCGCAAAAAACCAATCATTTAAAAATTTAAAAAAACTCCACCGCAAAAACTAAAACATTTAAAAAGTTAAAAATAATACTTTCCTATCGTTGAGCCATGAAATTTTACTTCACGTCGGGGTACCGCTTAAGTAAGGAATGTTCCTAGTATTCGTAGGTATGTAGGTAGGTACTTATTTTAGCGGTACCCCAACGTGGCGGCTACCTAATTATGATAATTCTGTATATAATATTCGTTTTGTTGTCAATCATTAAATCATATGATTAATTGTACTTAGCTATATAAAAATGACATTTCAATATTTGTACACCATAATATGTTATGGTAGAGTTTATACCATACTATGTAAAACTACATTCTTACAATTAAATAAATTCTAATTCTAAATTCTGATCTCTCACGAGTCGGTTTGTTTTCGACTTTTGGCATGTTGCACGCACATTGAGACTTAAAAACTTCTAGTTGGTAGATATTGGTACATGATTGTTTTTTTATTATGAAAATAGTTGTTTATTATTTTGATTTTATTGATCAGACTGATTGGTATAAATATTATATTATAAACATAACAAGAGGTTATTTTGGTATCATAGTTAGTCACTGATTTTGGACGCTATTGGTAATTATTTTCGGCATTTTAGTAAAGTGATTGTTAATAAGTAATTGATATTTATAAGACTGACTATAGTAATCTCTTTCTAACAATTTCCTGACTTTTACTTAAATAATATAACTCTACGTAAGGTTTTTCATTCTGACTGTACAAAATTTGCTTAAAAAAAAGTACAGTCCGAAACACCACTCAAAAATATTAATAAAAGTGAAATTCCTGTCTCGGCCGGATCGGACGAGACTCAGCGGTCGAGTCGCCTACTAAGCCGCGAAATTGATACTAAATACCTGAGCGAAACCCGCGCGGTATGTACCTCTACCCACAGCGGCAGCGAATATCGATCAGCCGCGGTACTTGATACAATATACCAGAGCGAAACCCGCGTGATATGTACCTCTACCCGCAGCGGCAGCAAATATCGTTCAGGTTTGAATAGGCCTTTTTGCTGCCACCTGCCCTATGTATATGTGAGTGAGTTCATGTGCTTAAGTAGGAAGGTAAGTTTTAAATATAAAAAGTTTATACACACATCAAAAGTGTCTAGGGATCAACATATATTTTTGCAATAACTTTTCTCCTGATTGATATTAATTAAAATTTTCTTTAAGAATTCATCAAATAAAGTGTTTTCGTTTGTCACAGTAACGATAAACCAAGTCACCTTTGCATTAATAAAGAAATTTGCCATTTTCCTAATAAAGGGATTTTTGACATTTGAACCACTAACATTAAAGTTCGAAAAAAAGACTGAAATAACAGTTTTCTTTAAAATTTTATTGGGTAACTTAAACAATTAATAATCCGTGTTTCTACCGCGAACACTAACAACACAAGAACATCGGTTTGGCATACTCAAAATGAGTTCATCCAAATCACGCTGTGGAATGGCCGCCCATGGTAGTTGCAACAACAAAAGAAGGTCTTCTTGCGACTGGATACCCTCCATATTCGGCAGAGCTCTTCTCTGTAGCATATCCCATGCATGCTCAATCGGGTTCAAGTATGGCGACTGAGCAGGCCAGGGCAGGACATTGATGTTAGCTGCGGCGAGAGTCTGTCTTACAACTCTTGCGGTGTGCGGTCGTGCATTATCATGCATTAACTGAAATAAGGGACCGATTTGCACTTGTAGAGGAACGATGACGTCTGATACAATCGTCTCAGCATAAATTTGAGCGTTGAGGTTGCTTCTGATCCAAATCAACTCAGTTCTTCCGCCGATCCAAATACCCGCCCATACCATGATGGTTCCACCACTATAAGGATGGACTTCCTGGCAGGATTTTAATCGCTGTTGGCGTCCAGGGGTTCTCCAGTGTCGTATACGTCTTGTATCCGGTCTCATACCAAAACGAGACTCATCAGAAAAGCACACGAAACGCCATTGTTCTTCTGCCCAATTTCTGTGTTCAAGAGCCCATTGATATCGAATCCTACGATTGTGCATTGCTATAGGTGGTACCCGTAGCGGTCTTCGGGAATGAAGGTTCACTTCATGCAAGCGGTTTCTGACTGTTTGGTCGCTAATTAAGTTCCCTGAAGAGTGATGAAGCCTCACGAGTTGTAAGACAGACTCTCGCCGCAGCTAACATCAATGTCCTGCCCAGGCCTGCTTAGTCGCCAGACTTGAACCCGATTGAGCATGCATGGGATATGCTACAGAGAAGAGCTCTGCCGAATATGGAGGGTATCCAGTCGCAAGAAGACCTTTTTTTGTTGTTGCAACGAACATGGGCGGCCATTCCACAGCGTGATTTGGATGAACTCATTTTGAGTATGCCAAACCGATGTTCTTGTGTTGTTAGTGTTCGCGGTAGAAACACGGATTATTAATTGTTTAAGTTACCCAATAAAATTTTAAAGAAAACTGTTATTTCAGTCTTTTTTTCGAACTTTAATGTTAGTGGTTCAAATGTCAAAAATCCCTTTATTAGGAAAATGGCAAATTTCTTTATTAATGCAAAGGTGACTTGGTTTATCGTTACTGTGACAAACGAAAACACTTTATTTGATGAATCCTTAAAGAAAATTTTAATTAATATCAATCAGGTGGAAAGTTATTGCAAAAATATATGTTGATCCCTAGACACTTTTGATGTGTGTAGTTAGATGTCAATCAAGATGAGCGAAAGGTATTTATTTTAAAGATTTGCTTTTATTTATTTCAGGTTTTCTTGTATTTATTTATTGAAAGGTTGTTTTATTTTTGAGGTGATTTATAAAGGTAATGATAGCGCATGAATAAAATGTGTTCAAAAGTTCCTAATGAATAAAGATAAAAGAAATTTAATATAAATTGTTAAAATTAAATTACCACAAGCCATGAAATATCAGTAGGTCCTGGTCACAAAAAAAAACTAATCCAGGAGGTATCAAACCCGCATCACATAACACCAAAACCAATCATTTACCTACTTCAATCGTACGTACCACTTTCACAATTCGTAAAAATAGTAACTCCATTAGAACAGAAGATTAAGCAATTTTCCTCTAACTTGAAAAATGTGCCTCCTCACTGAACAGTCAATAAATTAGTTCTGTAGACAAATACGAAATGGAATCTTAGTCGTAGATCATTAAAATTTGTCATTCCGGTTATTTATTGATCGTTCATTCAACCATTTGACTTATGTTCACACTTTAAATGCAATTTCGTAATTGTTTATTAAATTTATTTAACTTTAGAGCTCATAGGTACAGACGCCAGCACATCAACCTGCCCTAAACTGTCAATCTTTTGCAATTGAACATAAACCTTATTGTGTTTAGAATAAAGTTGAAAACCTATTAATGAAATTTGACACATTGGGGTAGGTTGATCGTGCTGGTCTGTACATTTTGCGGCATTCTTTGGATTTTTTTAGTATCGTCTGAGATATACTACGAACTGTGTTTGGGTCGGCTTACAGTCTAACTGAATGCAGACGAATACCGGTGTTTTGGAGAACTACTGCCTATCTGACCAGAACATCCCAGTCACTAGGTAACCTCTGGTTAAACTGGTTGTTAGACTTTAGAGGTCCAGACTCATTGTAACGACAGTTAAAGATCAAATGACTGCAGGGATAAACGTGCCGTCTGAGGAACGAAAGGGTCTTGATATATGATAAATGGTTCCCCATCTACAGATCGAGCTCGGTAGCTTGGAACCGTGTGGCTTGGTTGAAGATGACAGTAATAAAGAAAAATCTTAGGAAGTCGGCATCAAAAAGCAGTTCAGGTTATTAATCCTTATGGGTAATGTGTATTTTAAAATTTGTTAATATTTTTTTTCTTTAATTTACGCCACTGAATAGGATGTTGTCCACGGATACGCTTCATTAATGTATTGTAGAGCAACTGTTTTGTAATAATAGTGTTAGTACTTACTATGTGTAGATTTTAGAAATTACACGTTCACATGAGCAAATAAGGCATTAAGTCTCTATATTAGCTCTAGTAATTATATATCAGAGTTTTTAATTGTTTCCGGAGCAAAACTAGAGAAGTACAGAGGCGATAAATATTGGTAAGTACTCTTAATATTAACTACTAACCTTGTTCATGGTGAGAAGCTGTTGACGGCGCGGAGAATGCGCTGGAGCAGCCTGGGCGACGCGCCAGTCCTCCCAATTCTGGCACTGCGCACAAAATTCACTAATATTAGTATTATACTCAATACGATGACAACTAAACGGCCAATGTTGGCGTGCGAAGTATTTACTTGGTAAAATCAGATGGAGATTAATACTGGTAAAAGTAATTAGTAATTTCAGCACTCACGTGGTTAGTTAAATAAGTATGAGTAGTAAAGTTACATTGTACAAAGCTTCCAACTTATTTTGGTATTTACAGCGTGATCTCAAAAGTTACAGGTTAAATTTCAATGTACTCAGATGACCCACTTAAAGCACTCCTAGATGTTCTCAACTCATGAATTTCAGGCATCTTACTCCAGAAATACGTTATTTGACTACAGGAAAAAAACAGTTTCAAGAATTCAGTATAAACATTCAGCGAAAGAAAACAATGTCGATTCCCAGAAGTCTAGAATCAAGTTTATTTTAGACACAGAACAGTATTCTTTTAAATTTTAAACTTCCTCAAAATAAACTTAATATTATTCTGCTAACATAACGCAAGGAGTAAAACAAAGGAAAGACAGATAAATATACTTCAAACATATCTCGGAGTTGTCATACATTTATCCTGACGGCAAACAACACAAAAAAAGTGAATCCGGAGCGGCGAATGCGAAGCGATTAGCGTTCGGCTTTCATGATTAACTCGCACAACTCCGCTCTTCCCTCGTCCTTCGCTATTTTGTTGTTCGAGAAATGTTCAAATGGTTTTTCTCAGCAAGATAACAAATAGGCCACGGCCGCTTAGACACTAATCGGGTTTCACCGAAATGGGATTTCGCTCAGCTATGAAAATTAAATGCTCTGCTCTCAAATTCGAATTATCTCGAGATGAAAATTAAATAAATTCAACGTGGCCTGTAATTTAAACCCCAATCTGAGCGTACTTTTCTGTATCCTACTGAACTCCGCTGTGTGACTTTCAATTGTTTTAAATGGTTGGATTTTATGCATAGTTTTCACATAGATCCTTTTATTGTAACTACAATGCCGAATTGGCGATTCTCAAACGGGCTATTATTTTAGAAATATAGAATTTTTGATAAAGTCACCAATTTTACTAACTTACCAAAACCGGTTAACCCTTGACGTTAACCGGTGACGATTCATGTTAGTGAAAATAGACATTGGTGTATTTAAGTGCTGTAAAATTTCACACACGTAAGCGCTATTCAATTTATAATTATCTCTGAACGAAATTAAATTGAATATCAAACAGTTGAGATAGTCCTGATTCGGAGTCTGTGCGGTGAGCGGGCGCTTAGATAAGTGGCTGCTATTTAATATCTGCAAGATAGGGGGGCTGGCGCCGTGCCACCGGACTACGACGAATTACAAATAGGCACAACTCATAACTCGAGAACGCAAGAACTTAACTCAATTACTCGCCAAATAACTTATTGCACTCAAAAGAAACTGTTTATGGTGCTCGAGACGCTTTAATAGACGCGATAAAGTAATATATTGCATATTACCTGTCAAAAAACGCTAAACAGCACTTATTGTGAAGGGCAAAGTACCCATGGGATATAAAATGAAGACTTTTTATCTTTTGTTTATCGTGTTGTCACAAATTATGCTATTAAAGAAAGAAAAAGGACAAATAATTTCTGAATAAGTCGCTTATTATAAGTATGTTTTAAGATTATAAACGATGGAAAAACATCGAATTTTATTCGCAAATTGGTTTTAAATGAGTTATAAAAGCTCCCCTCGGTATGACGGTTATTAGAAGTTGCTTTTGAAGCGGTTAAATAGTAAGAATACATAATTAAACCCAAACCATCAACTGCTATAATGGTAGCTTATAGGCACAGTCTTACCTGGAATGAGGTTAGGCAGATTAGGCTCGAAGCCTGAGACAGAATGTGCTGAAGTGGAATTGAATCTGCCATCTGCCCCGACTAGGGGAAATGGGGCAAAAAAAGACACGTTCATTATTTCGTCTACTTTTGGATCGACTAGGAAAATTAAATTAGGTCCTTAGAAAAGATATTTACAATTCTTAAATTAATATTATCATTATCTCCGTGTAGAAGAACTTCGTCCGCCATCTGTCCTAACTAAAATAAATGAGGCATAAAGAGAAAACACTTCATACATTTTTAAACATAATTATGATGTTATTTATACCGATCATTCGTTCCTTGTCGGTACGGTGGGGTAGTTAATTTAGATAAAAACTTATTGGCAAAAAAAATACAACCGACTTAATGAAAAAGCACTCAAAAGTGTAAACTAACTCTAGTTGCGGCTTCGGTAGTTTTGTTCCATTTTCATTTTTTGACCATCGATTTCCGCCATTCGTGGATGAGCTTCAGTTTTCGGTATTAAAACTAAACCACTAAACCAATGTCCATGAAATTCAAATGGTATCACACGGAAAGTATTCCCGCTCAGCTCAAAAATATTTTTTTAAATCAGTCCGTAAATCACAGAGTACATGAAAAAAACATACAGCCAAATTGAGAACCTCCTCCTTTTTCATAAGTTGGTTAAAAATTCATGTATTATGGATGGTTGAAACTATAATAAACTATTATGAGACTACCTTTTTGGTCTAGTGTTCGGGAAGGTTACTAACGAGCATGAGATCCTGAGCTTTTTCGTCCTTTCTTAATGCACAAAATGGCCATGGTTACATTACAAGGCAGAGATTTAATGGTCTTACCTGGAATGAGGTTAGGCGTGCAGCCTGTGACAGTGTGCGGTGGAGAGGATTTGTGACTGCACTCTGCCCCCACTGGGGGAAACGGGACACAAAAGCGCACATTACTTTATTTACCCATCAACTGTAGCAGTTGATTCCTATTTCTTATTGGTTAATAGCAACAGGCTTCGAGCCCTATTAGTTTAAAAGGCGTCCACGTTACTTGTGAAATGTAACCCATTGGGAGTAACAGGCAGTACAAGGCATCTTAGCAGCATGTTATGTAAAAATTATAATTGAACCTGTTGGCGACAGATCTGGCAACCCCGTTGCTAGGGGCTCGTTGTTGTTTGGCTATCGACGGGGCGGCTTGCGTGTTTCTTTTCTTATTTTCTTAATATTGTTTCCTACTTATTTATAAGACTTTTGTAATCTAATTATTATACCCAATTGCTCCTTTAACTGTATTTATTTGGTGTCTAATAGAACCCATGGGCATTGTCTATTAATTACAGTAGATGAGTTTGATTTTAATACTATAACTATACAATAAAACTACTCTAAATTAACTGGTTACATACATACCTAAAAATAAACAAACAAAAGAACAGTAAACCAATTATAGGGCATCAAAAAACTCATCAGCATTGCCATACAACGTGGCAATGCGGCCAGTCTTCTGGGCACTTTTCCCGTTGATAGCGATGCGGATGAGTTTGATTTTTAAATATTTGCTTTAGAGCACCGATGCTGAGAGCACCGATGATATTCCCGTTTGAGCACTAATATGCTCAAAAGGGAATATCACTGGCCGGTGCTGCAGTTGCGCACTGTGCTAAAATACTAAGTACTGATTTACTATTGCAGAATGTGAGCCATGTCGAGGAATTTGTAAGAGTCACCGTGGCGCTGAAACGCAAAAGGCATAAGGAGGAACACGTATGGGTTTTTTGTCAGTAAGAGTCACGCACTCCCTTCTGCTTCACACAGAACGGGAGGAGTCATTTGCTGATTTTCCATCCTAAAAAAAAATGTGCGCACAGTTTTATTTTTAAAGCATATCACTATTAATGTCATAAGTTTTAATTTCTATAAAACACACAATGAATTTTAATTTACGACATTATTTTAATATAATTATGAAGAGCTAACAGCTGGCCTAGCCTATTGCGTATTTACATAAAATGACAGGCGGCAGGCCAGCTTTTACTGGGTTAGGCACCCCTGACGTGTGGCCGGCTGCAAGCAAGAATGAATTCAGAGGGTTGCAATCGGCTTCAGCACCGGGTAAATCGGTCAGGTGGGATGTTAAAATAATACTAGGTAAAAAATCCGCTTTGTATGTAGGTTAGGTATCCAAAAAAACATAAGGTTGATTGTGTTATTAGTAGCGTTCTATGTAGTGTTGATTTAAAATGATCCAATCCAAAAAATAGTCATAGTCATAGTATTTTATTGATAAGGGATTCTTACAAGTCATATTCAGATGCATACTGCCAACGTTTATTTACATGGTTAATGTTTAGCATTATTGATAATAAATTATTATGCTATGAAATCAATCTACTCGTAGAATAGTATAAATATTTCACATATAATATTCCACAACTTTTTACACAACGCCATTTAGTCCCAATTTAAGCTTGAGAGCTTGTGTTATGGGTACTAAACAGCTGATAAACATACTTATATATTTCTAAATACATATTATACATAATAATATATTATAGATAAATTACATAGTGCTTTATCATGGCTAAAAACCGAACTGTTGGTTTTTGAAGGGTATGCTGCTATATTTTAAATTCCCTTTAATATTGAATGGTGCTCAAATGGGTGCGTTAGGCATTAGTACTCTAAAAATAGGAGCTTTTAAGTGTTTTTTTTTATATTTGATGTACAGACGTCAAGTTACCCCAAGGTGTCAAATTTCTTTGATCGTTTTTCAACTTTATGTCAAACAGAAAACGGTTTATATTCAATTGGGAAAATTTGACACATTGGAGTAACTTGATGTGCTGGCGTCTGTACTTGAACTTGATTCACTGGTAAAGTATTGAAGTTTAATTTATAGCATAGTTTAAACATAACCATGTCCGTGTTAACTAAAATAAAAAGAAGTGTCTGAGTGTGAGATTATCAAAGGGAGATTAGTCATAAAGCCGGCTGAGTCTGCAACGCAAAGTGCCTGTAGTTAGCGCCAATTCGGGGAAATTATTTGTGTATGTAATAATGGGCCATTCGACCAATCCAAACAGCTATTGCTATCCTTAGGCTATTAAACAAGAGGATATTAGATTGATGCGAACTTTGCTCAGTATCTATTAGTAAATAATGGTTAGACAGACCTGTTTATAGTGGTGTTTGCTAGAAATTTAATAATGAAAGCCTTCCCCTGTACAGCGTAAGCGGCTAATCAGCCATCACCTCTATGTGGGAAGCGTAGTGACAACGTCTTACCTGGCGTGGGGTTAGGCGCGCAGCCTGCAACGGATCGCGGTGGAGAGGAATTGTGTCTGCCCTCAGCCCCCACTAGGGGAAACGGGACAGAAAGATAAGGCACATTACATTATTTGTTCGATTCCTTAGTTGAAAGTTTACTCAAAGAGGAGCTTGTGCCTAAATTACAACAGCCTTACAGGTAGATCGAAGATTAAGCTGACGACGTTCACAGTAAGTGTGAATTCGGCCAGAAGGTGCTTAAGCCTCAAATTTTTCGTGTAGCTGCTACTTTGATTGTTTTTGTTTTTATTTATAAAGGTAATTTCTTTAAAAAAATCGAATAAGTAATGAATAAGGTGTTTTTGTATTGTGCTCACACCATTTAAACATTTACCTAAGTTATGACTATACGTGAGGATTTGTAATTGGCTTTCTGGTGACTATGGTTTCTTTTTTTTTTTTTTGTTTTTATTAGCTGTAAGTCCTCCATGTATTAAATAAATAAATAAATAAATAGACGTTGGTCCGTGGTTGGGTGACCATTCCTTACATATCAAGATTCCTCAGTGCCTCGGAAAGCAAGTTAAGCCGTTGGTCCCGGCTGTTATTTGTAGATCTTTTACACCCGTTACCCGGTAGTCAGGTGCGCGAAAGTTTGAATACCAATTTAACCAAGGGGTATCGTGATACCCAGTTACTGAGTTGTGGAGGTAAGATAGGCATTTACTACATGTAAGACACTGGTAACTACTCAGCTATATTCAGTTAAACTGGAACCCAACACCAATAGTTGGGAAAAGGCTCGGGTGATCATGATGAGTTGAAAGTTATTTTTACTAAAAATGCAGGTGGTCCCTTTTTACCCGACAGCGGCTAATTCAATGCACATGGCACATACATTTCACATTGTATTTTGCCAATTGTTGATCTTACTATATCCATAATATATCGTTATACAGCCCTAGGAGTTTAACACTTATCCATAGACAATAAATTAATTAAACTGAATGCCATCAAAATTCCGGTTTCGTTTACAGAGATTGATTGTAAAAAATCAAACATTTCAAAACCTTCATATTCTACGTCGATAAATATGGTAAATCGATTTTATCAGACAACACTTAATAAAACGACTACAGCGCGTCCCAGACATAATAACCACCTACGTTCTTAAAATACCTATTATAGCAGACTTTAAGCTTAAAGTATTACTTACATTCATTAAAGTACGTAATAATGAGAGGGTAATTCTACTAAAACTCGGTCTTTTAGCGAAATAAGCGTAAAAGATACATACAAACAGTGTTGGTTCCTGTTTACGTGTTTACATGCCATTAAACATATTCTTGCTTGCTTAGGTGTATTGTAGCTTTGTAATTAATTCCCTTTGTTTCATCCTTGGGTTTTCCCAGTGCAACCGTATTATAAAGAGCCACTTTGCTAATGATAAAAATATCTTATACCTACCTACTGTGTTGGGATATGGATTCAACAACATACACATAAAAAGATTTATTACGTCTATAACGATGAAGGACAAATTGAGAAATGATGCAATAAAGCAACGTTGTGGTTTAAAAGAAGATGTAGTTATAAAATCGAAAAGAGTACGCTTAGATGGTTTGGACACGTTGGAAGGATGAATGAATGAAAGGCTACTAACAAATGGTATTTTATAAGGTAAATGTTTGAAATGTAAGTGGAAACGGGAGGGATGCTCTTGATGGACATGAACCTCATAGGTGAGGTTCTTCAGAAGGGTTAGGCACGTAGTACTCGCAACTTGCGTGTGTTATTATAACATGCATGAATGTAAACGAAGCAAGAGAAGTGTGTAAAAATCGTAGCAGATGGCGCTCTGCTGTTTCTGCCTACCATCATAGAATTAAATGATCAAATAGTTACTAAAGTTATTTTCTACACTAATATTATAAATAGAAAAGTTTGATTGTTTGTTTGTTTGCATTGAATAGGTAGGCTCCGAATCTACTGGACCGATTCGAAAAGTTCTTTCACTGTTGGGAAGCTACACTATCCCCGGGTGACATAGGCTACTTTGTATCCCTGTATTCCCACGGGAACCGGAACTACGCGGGTGAAACCACGTGACATTTGCTAGTATTTAATAAGATGAGACAAGATGAACTTACTGTAATAAACAAAAACTTAACCCAACAATAAATAACTACAAAGCGTCAAAAAATTCTTCTGCATCGCTGCCAGCTGGTAAAGTGCCCAAAAGACTGGCGGCATTGCCACGTTGAATGGCAATGCTTAGCCTCTGGCCAAAGTAGAGGCCATGCCCATGGGTCACGGGAAGCGTCAACTAAAGGTTTTGAAGTTATTTGTTTAAGCTGTTGGTTGTCCCGGCTGCCATTTTGTCGACCTTTGGCAGTCGTTACGGGTAGTCAGAAGCCTGAAAGTCTGACAACCAGTTTAACAGGGTATTGCGTTATTCAGTCGCTGGGATGTGGTGATCAGATTAGTCGAGTCATGTAAAACACTGGTATTTAGATCCGGCTAGAATGGAAGCCGATCCCAACGTATTTGGTAAAAGGCTAGACAGATGATGTTGAGTTTATTTATTTATTTAGTACATGGAGGACTAACAGCTAATGAAAACAAACAAAACAAAAAAAGAAACCAGAAAACTAATTACAAGTCCTCACGTATACGAGTAGTGTTATGTTAAATGTTTAAATGGTGCAAGCACAATACAAAAACACCTTATTCATAACTAATTCGATTTTTTTTAAGAAATTACCTTAAAAAAATAATTTAAAACAAAAACAATACACGAAAAATTTGAGTTGCTCACACTAATTATGCCAATTTAATCTATTTAAGTACATCAGTGTCAAAATTAATTATCTCGTAGTTTCAGTATCATTATCCCGTCATTAAAGTATTTTTGTTTGTCTAACACCTAGTGTCAACTACGGCCGAGCTGTGCTCGCAGCGGTTTTAATGTTTGAGCACAGCTCCAACTAAAGGGATTAAAGGTTTATTTTGCACTGACAAACACGACCTCTGTCGGTAAATATTTGGAAATGTACGACCTATTTCGAAGGATTTATTGGATTCAACAGAGTTAGTTGTGGAAATTGTAATAGACCTTTTGTTATTACTGGATTTTTATTGTAAAATAATATCTAATCTATATACACAAAAATGAATCCCTATTTTCCGTGGTCCGAAGGTTCTTATGCAATAAAAAAAACAGGAAAGATGAGCGGAACATTAGAAAATTTAGGAAAACTATAATTGAAAATTTTTCGTATCTAGCGGCAACGGTTAAATGTCTTCCCGGTCAATTTTCTGGTGACAATTTGACATTTGTCAACTCTTAAGCGAAAACTAAGAAGGCAACACAACAATAATTGATTCTAAGGCTAAACAAAATTTATTTGCCGGGGAAGCTAACAAAATACCTATAAAAGTCAAAGATGATGAGAAACGTTAGGTTGATGATGCTAGAAGTTAGCATACCTTTTCAAAAGATGTAGGTACAGGCGCCAGCACATCAAGTTACCCCAAGGTGTCAAATTTCTTTGATCGTTTTTCAACTTTATGTCAAACAGAATAAGGTTTATATTCAATTAGAAAAAAATGACATATTGGGGTAACTTGATGTGCTGGCGTCTGTATAAAATTGGGTTTCCATAGAGTTGTCTGTATTCTTAGAAGAAATAAACAAAACACTGAATTAGGACCTAAACACCCAAAGTCGAAGCCCATAACAACAAATCAAAGGCTAAACCTACCTACAATAATCTTTTGAAATCAAGCAAAACAGCTTTTTCACTCCAAACTCCAAACATTAATTCCGCTGAATCCCTAATTGACTTATCAAAACAAGAAACATAAAGTCTCAAACTACAAACAGAAGCAGACATGTCTAGGGATCACAGAGGACATTAGTTGGAAAATGAGACTAAAACATAAGAGATTATGTTAATAGGTGTTATAATATTCTCCGGGAAGAGCCCGGGGAGGCCAAGATTTTGCTTCGACATCTGCAGGCTTGGCAACACGCCAAACTAGTCGTTGTACCTACTCCAGTCGGTACTTAACTTACACTTTGTTTACAAAATGTTTAGAATCCCTTCAACAGAACAATCGTTTTTCTTATTCGTTATTCCAAGAGTAATTACGGCCAACTGTTGGTGAAGCTATCTTATCTTTTTAATGGTGCAATTTGAATCTGAATGTATCAATTACAGTGATTGTAATTTTGATTGTAAGTGATCGTGATGAAAGGCATTTGCGCCTATATACAATACAGTTTTAAAGTAATCTAGTAATTGCTAATGTATTTTTTTAACCATCAAGAACAAAAAATAGTGAATGTGACATTGAGGGAATATTTATTTGAGAACTATATATAATATTCAAACGCTTTGAAAGTGTATAACATTTCAATGAAATGTTTAATCAAAACAAGGTTACATTTAATTCATTCATTCAAATTATAAACAAAACAAAAAGCAATAAAGAAAACATAACAAGTAACAAGCCAACATGATATAAAAATTAATAACCAAAACGTGAACACACCGCGCAACCAATGAACGAAGCGAAACGAACAAAAAACGTCCAGCGTGTGTGAAACGCGACACATCGGCTGCGCTTGCGACGATACGAGGTCGGCGCTCGACGAAAAACATTGACCTATTAACGTGCGATATGAGGCAACCGGTCACGTTGATAGATTCACTGGAATCCTGATCATTTTGCTTCTTCAGCCCAATATAACAAGGTTATAATATTTGAAAGACGGTGTGAAAATGTAATGCTTCGATGAAGGAATTGAATTCTGTGATGATGGCTAATAGGGATCTTTGGAAAGAAAGGCGACCTGTGCCGACCTCAAATCTGTGGCCCTAGTGAAAAGGGATATAAGTCCAATTTTGTCGAAAATGAGTTAAGTGATCAGAAAAAAATGCTCTATCGTTTGGTGAAGACAGATCTAAGCTATCTCTAAAAATAAGAAAGTTACTTTGTGTAAAAGGGTCCAACTGACACAAAAAAAACTGTAAAAGTCGGTTTTCTGATCACTTTGGTACACTTAACTCATTTTCGACAAAATTGGACTTATACCCCTTTTCACTAGGGCCCCAGAAATATAATCACATTAATTACATAGGGATATAAAGTTACATTTCAGTCAACATTTAAGATTAAGTATTCAGTATTAAAAGAGCTAGAGAGTATAAAGTTCTCAATAAATATGTTTGTGTTGATCTACGGACCTTGATATAATGTGTCTACATCACGTTATATCTAAAGATATTTATGGTGAATTTTATGGTTTAATAAATAACGTAAAAAGGGTCGTTAAAAGGTAGCTGTCACTTTGTTTTTGTGTGTACCGGACGGTCTGGGATAGTCTGGGTACAGATAGCACATTCAGTATTCAGGTTCACGTTTCCAGTTAATTTGTTATAGGTCAGACGTACTAATGGAAGCTGTTGCTCGTCTAATTGGTCTAAATACGGAATGTTTGGCTAACCAATTGAAATATATTAAGTATTTACTTTGGTAATGTGGTCTGCTAAAATTGACGCACGGCTTTTGAAAAGTAAAGCCGTGTGAAGAGGCAGTGGATCTCCGTCTACCTATTTGTGTTTTAATTAACCTCAAGGAAAATGGAGATTGTTTTTTTTCGGACAATGTTTATATGGTTCCCAAAGCCACGTTAGTAACCTCAGGTTTTGAAGTGATATTATTGGGTTCACCTTGAATGTTTTAGCGAGCGTATCATGTTAGGAATTGTTAATAATTTACGCAGAATTACAAAACCCTGTCAACTTAGTCAATATAGTAAAATTTAATTAAAAGAATATATATATCATGTGAATAGTTAATATTGTTTATGTAGTGATAGGCAGGGTGCAATAGCGAGCGAGAGTCTGAACTGATTTTGCCAGCATTAGCAGAATATTGTATACTTAGTGTAAGAATCAAGAGAATCTTAACCGCAACATCAAGCGCAGTAAATTTAAGCACTTTTAAAATAGTTTTCTAACAGCAGATGGATACTTAAAACATGCTGTAAAACATATTGTCAGTTGTCATTACTATTCCAACGCCCCCTCACTTCAAAGTGTTAACATGAGCAATGAGGCGTTGTTGATTTTAATTTACAACTAACTGCCCCCACATGTATACCAGCAAAGCCAACAAACAACTACAAAGAATTGCGTACAATGCTAGTTTTGTTTTGAAATGTTTAATCAATCTTCTAACCAATGAGGCAACGGACGAGTTTGTTGGCGTTAGTGGCCAATATGTGGTTAGATTGAAAGTCATGACTGCACGGCTCAATGCCCGCGTTAACACCGTTTAAAGCTTAGCTAATCTTGTTAGAAAAACGTATGTGAAAAGTTTAACTAAGTTCAAACATGATTTATGGTTTAACAAGAAGTAAACTGATGCCCTTTGCGTAGATTTAATTTATAACCAACTTACATAACGCTGATTGACGAATTAATTAAGTTGAACGTTGCTACTCTTTGATACAATGTTGATAAATTCCTATTAATATTACCGTAACAGAGAATTGCGAGAATTCCGCCATAATATTACCTACAATTTTCCGGTAGAATGTTTCTATATGATGTGAAAATACAAATATTACCGTTACGCATTTGTTACCTATTTTGCTAAAGTCTGTGGATTGCTTATCTTACTATATGATGTGTTTACACAATTTACGTGTGTATTATACAGATTTTTGTAAGAGTGTTATTTACAGTATCTTAACCCTCGTTTTTCTGGATTTAATACCTACAAGTAAAAGTTTTGTCAATCACTTTTATATCGAATCCGAAAACACATTTAAGTCCATATCTTTATCAACTCATTAGTACCTATTAAATGGACAATACTTGTTAAATATGACCTAACTAATACCATAAAAAGAAGAAGATGTATAGGGCATCATAAAAACCTGCATCGCTGTCACCGGGAACAGGGAAAAAGACAGTGCCGGAGGCATTCAGCATTGCCACGTAGAGAGGCAATGCTGATTCTTTGACTTAAAGGTTTGCCTTCCAATCACATGGAGAGACGACCACCCGCTTGGCAATGTCCCTAAAAACTAGACGGGCATTCGGACCAATGCAAAAAGATTTTTTAAATCCCGTTGGCTTTAATTTAGTCCAGGAATTAGCGAGTTCAAACAAAATAACTTCAACTTTATTATATTTGTGTATACATACCTACGTACACAAATTCCAACTAGAATATTTAATTTAACTGTCCAACGGTCTCCATTTTCAGTTACAGCAAAAATGTTACCAGAAAAATCGAAATGAAAGCCCTCAAAACAAGAAAAAAATCACGAAGAACTTTTTGCAGCTCCGGTAACTCGAAAACAATCAAACGGAGTTTCATAGTTTTCGCTTTTTAATAAACGAGGTGGAACGTGGAAATCACGTGTAAAAGCCAGTAGTTATTAATAATGTAAAGGGAAGGGTTGTTCGTGTGCTGTTTGCATGCAAACATTCTGTATCGGATTGATGTACGGAACTTTCATTAATGTTTGACGGATATTTGTACGGTGGAAAAAAGGGTTCTATTTTTTTCTAAAATGTCTAGTTTTGTCATGGTTCCATCTCTAATAACGCATCTAGGTTCTAGTTTTTGATTGCCTCATTCATTTAGTGAATGCAGGCGATGCTGTTGAGTTGATGCCAGTGGTATCCCAGTGGTAACCTAGAGCTTTAAATAATAAATAATAATAATACCAGCCTGCTACTGTTCCACTGCAGGGCAAAGCATGAGGCGGATTGGCGATTTCAAACCTATATTAATTGGCTTTACTTTGTGTAATCATCACTACTGTTTCAAAATAGTAAAGGAAAAACGTCGTGAGGAAACCGGCACGGCCTAGAACCAAAAAGTCGAAGACATGTGACATCTACCAACCCGCGCTGGGCCCGCGTGGTAGATAACGGCCCACTCCTTCTCACAGAGAAGTCTTGAGTCTCTAGTTGTAAGAACATTGTTGCATGATTTTACTGCTGCTGAATGACCTGGGTTTTATATTTGCGGGAGTGATTACATCAGGTTTTCCTTTTGGAATTTTTCTGTAGCAGTCCGGGGTCGGCATTCATTCCCAGTTGATAGCAGTTGATTACGTGGGACTTCAACATAACTGGTCCCTCGGAATATACCAATGAACTAGGAGGGCCAGGTAACACCGCGCCGCCGCCGCCGGCCGCGCCTGCAGGAGCTGCCAAGCGCGCGCACCGAGCGCGGCAGAAACGCGCCTACCAACCGTGCACTCCGCACTATCGGGGACATACTTGTTCAGCACCGCGAACTAGACTTATTTGTCGATGGATTTGGACATTTGTACAATAAATTTCGCATAATTTTAAATGACGTAGCATAGAGACATAATTGACATATAATTATAATAATAATCTTATCTTTAGGACTATTTGTGTTATGTATATTACTATATTTAATTATTCTTTACCTATTATTTTGTTGACTTTGTAGGTACCTATGGACCATGTATTTTGTTTGTATTTTATTAATCATTAATGTTTACAAATCACGCTTAATTAATCTTGTAAGCGCTTTGGATGTTGGTATTTCTGTTAACTTGTAAGACCAAATGATTTCGTAAATAAATGTGGGTTTAAAGACACCTCTGCCTAACCCTTTGGGACTATAGGCGTGATGTTATGTTTAAAGCAATATAATTGAACCTATATCCTTACTTAAAGAACTGGTGTTATAGGGGCGTAATATTATTCCCATTACCCAGTCTGAAGGTTTTGGTTGAAGACTGATTTGAATTCTAAAATTCAATTCAAAATTAACAGAACTTTAAAATTGGGTGAAATAAAACTGATGATTTTGTAGAAACAGATATTTTACCGACAGATATAACTTATAATAATCGTTGAACATAAAGTCGCAATTTAAATGGGGTGATCATGGAAACGCCTTCCGGGCTTATAAGTTTAACGAGGGCGTTAATACTAGGAAAACTTGGGCACTTACTTTTAATATTGGAGTCTTGGAGTCGTATAGGAATATTACACTTTGCGGATCGTAAGAATTCTAATTAATATACCCTTAATAGGGATTATGCGACTTAGAATGTAATATGTAAGAGTGCGTTTTTACTTTAAAGAAACGGTCAAAGCAGTAATTTACAAGGATATAAACGCATTTGATTCTCAACCCTGATCATAATTCATAAGGCTGTTACAGTTGTGCTGATGAACGGTGTTTTATGATTATGGTAAGTTGGTGTTCTCACTTTTACGGTTTAAAATACAAGGTAATCTAAGACCAGTATAATTAAAATATATTTAAAGAACAGTCTTTTGTTGCCATAACAGTTTTGATTTAGAGTAAGGTAAAAGGTACTAGAATATCATTTACTTCCAAAAAATATTAACATAAAATAATAAAACTCTGACGAAAATTTACGCGTGCGTATCATTTATTCCTGAATAAATTCAAGATTAAATAATAAAATACTTCGTGCGAGAGAAACGGGTTTCGTAGATATTATCATCATTGATGGGCTACCGACTTGATACGTGTTATTATTTATATAACTTGTCTTCATGTTCATACACTTCGCAATCTACCGACAGCGATATCGTCGTGTAGATCGCAAAAAAAACACGGACGGTCTAAATTAAAATATCGCTAGCGATGGCCATATCGCGAGCCGACCAATTTATCTGGAGATACTGTGGCGATACATAGAACTAATCTTTCTTGGGTAGAAAATATGAGAGTAAAATTTCTTGAATTTGTAAGATAAGTCGCATTAATTACAATATTTAAATAGACTTGTTTTGATAAAAGATGGTCTTGACTAGTCTAAAAGTGCCAATGCAAAGCTGTTTTATCTGCATGGGAGATTAAAAATATATTCAACATTTATTTACCTGGATGGGGATGATTGTGCTCAGCGGGCGGCTGCATGGATGACAAGGCAGAAAGCGGAGTGTAGCGAGCTCCATCCTCACGCGAGCATCCCTCCTGTAGATGCGGTAACGTAATTAGCATTAGATACGGTAGCTTAAATAATTAGATAGATCGAGTTGTCTGCCTACGTGTTAAATCCAGTAACGTTAGCTCAAGTTAAGTAACAATGAAGCACAAAGAGAGAAAGGGAGAGAGCGTCGACGCCGCGCCGGCTAAGATAGGATTACATTACGCCTCGGTGCAAAAAAGGGCTAAAGTGAAATATACCGTCGAAAGTAAGATACTGTACGTAGATCAACAAGCTTGTATTATGCATATCTATTTAGGATCCCTGGCGCTTCTGAGAGTTTAACATAACATTAATAAGATTTAACGCGTCAGACGATATAATCTGCGTCAAGGGTAACACGATGGTTACTCCTTTCACGCGTAAATCGTTCACGCCTCAATTGATAACGAGAATTCAAACGAAAAAGACCGTTCATGTTGAACACCAAAGACTTATTTTTCTATGCAGACATTCTTGTTGCAAAGCGATGAAAGATAATGTGTGGATGAGGTCCCGAGGCGTGTTTACATAGAACTTACTTCATTACCGCGTATTAATGAGAACCGAAGCGCCAGCGGGTGTATAGTCTTTATTACGTATGGGTAATACGCCACTCGATTTACTAACTTCCCCGATGGCAGGGGCTTCGTCTATCCCATGATTAATACTAAGAAGTTTGAGGGATTTATTCAAATTCGATTTTTGATAACTGATTTTTGATTAATGGTCTTACCTTTTCACAGTTGGCTGTGGCTGTGGTTTGCGTATGACTGGTTGATGAAATGCGATACTGCATTCCGGACACTGTGCAAAACCCCTCATGATGGTGCGTAGAATATACCCCGGTAATGGTCACGTCAGTATCTTGGTTAACTATAACTTCCACTTTTTGTTTTTTATCTGACACGGTGGATTCATCACTTTCTGATGGAGCTTCATAATCGTCTTTTGATTCCGACTTAACGCCGGAACTTACCCCGTTTTTTGACTTCTGAGAGTAAGATTCATCGCTACATGAGTCTGACGTAGTCGTATCATCTTTGTTAGATTTGGGCGAACGTTTTTCGTAACTAGCTGCTAGAATTGCTGTGGCATTAAGACTTGCCATACGCTTTTGAACAACCATGTCTTTTAGGTCCATTACTACTTCGTTTCTATTACGCTTTTTCTTCACAGGTACACCGACAGTCTTTTTCATTTTAGCTGGCGGTTTGTCAGAATCCGACTTACTCGTAGATGCTTTAGGTGAAGCTTTCTTTTTTTCCGAACTTGGCACTTTTTTCTTTGTATCCTGTTCACTATCTTCACTGGAAGATGTGGATGATTTCGGATCCCAATACTTACCCGCACTTCTGATTCCAGGCACTCCTCGCAAAGATCTCTGAGGAGGATTATCGTCTGAACTTTCGGAACTGTCTTCTTTCTTTTCTTTTTTGGCTTCGTATTCAGATTCTGAAGTACTTTCCTGTTTTTCAGTTTCCTTGAGTTTCGTTTCTTTCTTTTTAGGTGACACAGTTTTAGATGTACTCGGTTGAACTTGTCTGTCTATAGTTTTCATCAAACCCAATTCCATATGTGTTTTACTTTCATTCTCATACAAGCAATGCACTTTAGCTATTGCATTTAAAGACGCCATTCGATGTTTTTTAGGCCCCGACCACATCGACAAAAGTTTGAGTCGCCTCTTACTAGGCTTTTCATTACCTAGCAACGCAGAACTTTCCTTGAGATCAATCAGAGAATCTTTCGATAGCTCTTTTAATTCTTTTGATGGAGGTTTCTTCGCACCGTCCGTGATTCTATTTTTCTTGAACTTCTTATTTTTCATTTTCTTATTTTTTGGGTTATCAGACTCAGAAGACTCTTTATTGTCATTATCGTCATTAGACTCACTGTCTTCTGATGACGAATATTGGAAAGCCTTAGTATTTAGAGCAAACTTTGAGTTATCAATGTCTTCATCCGAAAGGCTACTTTTCTTTGCTTGTTTTTTAGTTTTTATCTGAGTTTTCTTTACATTTGGATTTGGTTTTACGGATTTTTCTGGTTTCTCATTTTTACTTCCAGCATTTTCTTGTTCAAGAAACTTTATGGGGCTGAATGGTTTCCCAGTTATACTTGATTTCCGAGCCACCATTTTATAAGATTTGCTTACAATAGGTTTTGGATTTTCTTCATCTTCTGTTTCATTGATAGCCGGATTTGGTTCTACGCTAGTAGCAGTGCAAACGCTTTGATTTTGGTTAGCATTTAATTCTTCTGATCGTTTATTCTTCAACTGTTTTACAACTTCTTCAATAGGCCTGTGGGGTGAATATTTTTTCTTTTCTGATTCGGTCTTTTTGTCAATAACTGTTCCTTTAACTCTAGCTATAGGTCTAACTCTGCCAACATTCTTGTTAACAGGGCTACGAAAGTCAGACAATATGCTTTTTGGAGAATCCACTTTTTCTGTGAAGGTATAAACATCTATATCTGGTCCTTGTGATACCAATGTATTTGCAGAGCTTTTGTCTTTAGCATTGTCTTCCACCTTGGTCTCCAACTTCATAGATACAAATCTTTCAGAAACACTAAGGTTGCCTTTTGAATTTTTGCAACATTTGACGTCTATATCCACTGTGCGCGGTGATCTTGTAGAGGTAAAGAATTTGGGGGGTCTTTCTGTTTCTGACTTTGGAGTGTCTGGTTGATTAACCGAGGTAGGTTTAGGAGGCGTTTTACAAACTGTAGAATCAGAATTATTTTTAGGATCAATTTTGTCATCAACTTTATCGTCATTAGTTGTTGTTATACACACATCATCTTTTTCAGAAGACGTACTAGATTTATTATTTATGGAATCATCGGTACTATTAATGCTTTCATCAATGTTTTGTTCATTTTCCTTTGTTTCTGGTTTTGGTTGTACTACCCCTTTCTTTTTGTCATTGGTGGCAGTATTTCCTTTTTTGATCACCGTTTTAGCTTTGGAGAATTTCGGTGTTGTTTTCTTTATAACATCTTTATTAATTTTGTACTTTACATCTTTTTTCCCCTTTCCGCACTTTTTTACATTGGCTTTAGCAGGTTTAGGTTTCGTTACTGCCTTGACAACTTTTTTCGGAGGCGCTTTCTTTACAATGTCTGTAGTAGTTTTAAGCGTCTCCTTTTTTTCCTTGGGATCCTTTTTGATTTTTTTTGTTGGTAAATCAACTCGAGACGTAGACGCTTTACTTGGTAAAGATTTATTGGATTCAGACGATGTTTCAAGTTTATCAGAAGTTCCGGAACTATCATCAGTTTTCGAACTGGAAGACTCATCTTTGGAAGAACTTTTCTTAGGATTTTTGATCAAGGATTTTTTTACCAAATTTTTTACCTTTTTAGGTGACACTGATTTTTTTGCAGCTTGTTTTACAGTTGAGCTCTTAAATGATGTTTTACTCAAGTCACCTTTCTTAGGTAAGGGTTTTGAAGCCTGTGACCGCATTGTCTGCTGTAGTCATATGAATTTTGTTGACATCGATGAAGTGATTCCGGTGATCACATTCTGAAACAAATAAAAAAAAAACAATTATTAAAAGGAATTAATTAAGAAACACGACACGGGACACTGATAACAGTAATATACATATAATTGACGGCATGCCAGCTGCAACCCATTTTAACTATTAAATCTTGCAGCCGTCTTTAATCGAGCAAAAAACCTTTTGTTGTATGATTTGCCCCACGAGACCACGACAGATGGCCGTTATTGTTACGCTTGGTTTTCTTCGAGTAACGGATTCGTAGGCAATAAGTCAGGAAGGAATTAGTTAACCAATTGCGCAAGTTTTTGATATTGTATCCAGTACCTTAACTGATTTTAAAAGATATTATAGAAAATAATAAGAACTTCACAAATTAACTTAAGTCGAAGAAATTAACTTGAATCACCCAACTAATTGTATAAAACGTTTTAATTAGTCAAACTTAATAAGTTCAAATTAAAATAAATTCAATACGAGCAAGATATAATCGTTTATCGATATACACGTGCTAAAGGTAAAATAAAAATTCGAGCCAAAGCAAACATCTGCTTTGATAACATGCGCTGGCGCACACTTAAATGAACCCGAGTCTACACCAAGTTATAGTTTTTTTTTGTTGAAAAAGGACCGAATTTTATACCTGTGAGCACGTGCCATCATTAGTGAATACAAACAACCGACTTCTTAAAAAAAACTAACAGGTGAAAAATAACTCCAGTTTCGGAAGTCTGTGGCTTTGGTGGTTTTGTTTTGTTCATTATTGGCCACCGACTTCCGAAACTGGAGTTATTTTTCACCTGTTAGTTTTTTTTAAGAAGTCGGTTGTTTTTTTTGTAAAAAAGTTTTTATTTTGTAATTTTTAGTTTCTTTGTATGTAAAGAAAGTCTTTCAAAACTTGAAATAATCATTGAAATTGGATAACAATTGCTAAAGAAGTTCTATCTCTAAACATTAATCTGTACATCTCTGCCGGCCCCTTTTAAAATAGAATGGCGTAATGTTATGTTGTGGAAATACAAAAGCTCAGCATAGACATCTGACTATAGCAATCGCGAATAATTTGCTGTTATGCGTTGAAGAGTTCCGTTGCCTGTCTTTCTCATCAGTTTTTCTTCACCAAATGAGACTTTCTATATGAAAATGCTTGATTTGTTACTAAAAATGTTGAAATCGGTGCATGTGTGCCTATATTTTTTGAGGAGTTCCCTCAATTCCTCGAAGATCCCTCATCAGGTATGAGTTTTGATACAAATGGGACCAATCTGTTAGTATACCCTATCAAACAAAAAAAGAATTTTGAAAATCGGTCCATAAATGACGGAGTACTGAGGTAACAAACCCTAAAAAAAAAAAAAAAAAAAAAAAAAAAAAAAAAAAATACAACCGAATTGAGAACCTCCTCCTTTTTTTGAAGTCGGTTAAAAAGATAAGATAACCGCCAAAAGCTAACAGAAAAATAAAAAGTAGATTATGTTGTTGGTCGACCAATATAGTGGATCGTTGAGTAAAATTAATTAATGTAACTGCTCGAAATTAAAACAAATAGTTAACCAGTTCAAGGCATAATTGTTTATTATGATGAATTACCCTTACCTACTCAAAGTTAAGCTTTTGGACTCGAGGAAATGTTGCCACTAGCACTTACATAAACCCTAAACACACATCCTACTTTTATTTATTTAAGTACCTATACATACAAACACGTACATATTACAAATATTAACTAGATCCAGCGATTCAAAATGGCATTTTAAGACATACTTATCTACGCATTGCTTGCGCTCAAACACGGTCGTAATAAAAGACTGAGATGTTCATTGAGGTCAAACATTTTGAGCGAAAGCGTCAGTCTGGCCGAACTATTTCAATAAAACTTTTTGAGCGGCCTTCTCTGGCCATTTCTGTGAATATTTTGTGGCGCTGTTTTGTCATGTTTTATTAAATATTTTGCTTGAATATGTGCCGGCTGCTTTCTTTATATGAAGTATCCAAAGTTTTACTCATTTAGATTAATAGCGTGAGATAGTATCTAACTTGAATTTCTAAGTGACTAGAATAGAATAGAATACTCTTTATTGTACACCATAAAAACTTACAAATAATAACTTTAAGGGGTACATAAGGTGTTACAATGGGCGGTCTTATCGCTAAAAGCGATCTCTTACAGACAACCTTTGGATGGACTTGATGGAGGAGGAGAAAAGATGAGTAGGCAGTGACGTTTTAGATTAGTCTATAGAAGTGTACTTACACGTATAGATCAGCTAATAAATACGCAGTACCTACCAACACTGATAAAAACAAAATTTTGTTGTAGAACGTCATATTTAAAAGTACCTAATAATCATAGCTTACAGAGTCAACATCAAATGTTTTCGGTTACATGGCTGGGTATCAACACGATTTCAAATAAGTAGCTACATGGACGTAGGTCACAAGAAATTATATATTTTCTTAATAAAAACAAACAATAGTCACGATCCTTAGACAAAATTGCTATAATTATTTATAAAAACTACAAAAAGCCAACATGAAATGGTTTTAGTTTACAAAATCAACATGATTTCAATTAAGACATGAAATCGAAGACGAAAATGTATTTTCTTAATAAATAAAATAGACTCTAAGTAGCAAAATGAAAAGAAACACAAATGCTTTGATAACATTTTTTGTGTAATTTAAGCCGTCTTAACAAGAATTGTGTTTTTCCAATAAAACAAAAAAATAAGACTACTTTCGCTTATGGAGAGTTCTTACGCGAAAGGAGTATTTTTTTTTGCTTCAGCATTTTCCACTTTTCCTAAGGGATATTGTACATTATGGTTTTTATTTAAGTTGCAAGCTGAAAGCCATTTTCAACAATCGCAGATATAGTTACCTTCCCGTTTTTGCCAAGATAATCTAGCCTATTCCCTTCTTTATCTCTTAGATGAAATAAGAAATGGACGGGATGTCCGTCCTTTGAACATTCGTCGAATAAAACCGGAGCATTCTAAAATAGTCCGCTCGTTTTTATATGTCACCTATTGTTTAACCAAATAAACGATATTGAACATTGAACGTATCTACCAAAGTCAGTTGAGGAGCCTAATTTTAAATATCCATCTTAATGATAGTGACCTTTTTAAAGCTGTCTATCAGAGAAGTATCAATTCTTTAGATTAGCCTCATTATCAGTTCGGAGTCTAGTGTACCCAGATGGATGGCAATAAGCTGACCCTACATCTGACTTGAATTAAACTGGTGTTTAGGACCACCAAAGTCTTCGGGGAATAAATTTCTTATAACTCATATAGTTTATTTAGTGAACAAAGGAACCGATTCCTAATTCGTTTTGCTTTTGTTTTTCTTTTATTCACTCGAATGCAATATTATCTACAGTTCAATATTCAAATAGAAACATGAAAAAAGCAACTAAAAATGACGCTTAAAATTCCCAAAGAGTTAGAAAGAGGTGTAAGTATCCACGTTTCATCAGATTTGTTCCATCTTATAAGAGGCCAGCCATCAACTGGCCATAAACTGGACATAAACTCACTAGACCAACGAGGTAGAAAGTATACATACATACATAAACTCACGCCTTTTTCCCATGGGGGTAGGCAGAAACTACAGAGCGCCATGTGCTACGATTCTTACATACTTCTTTTGTTTCGTTTACATTCATACATGTTGTCATACACACACGCCGGTTGCGAGTACTACGCATCTGACCTTTCTGAAGAACCTCACCAATACGGTCTATGTATGTCCTTCTATGGCGTCTCCTCCCAACCTTTCGTTAGTCGCTTTTCATCCATCCTTTCAACGTGACCAAACCATCTAATCATACTCTTTTCAATTTTTGTTACTACATCTTCTTTTAAACCACAACGCTGCTTTATCACATCATTCCTCAATCTGTCATTCATTGTTACACCACACATACTTCGCAAGGAACGAATTTCTACAGCATTTATTCTACTTTCATGTCTCTTTTGCCACGCCCAACATTCACTTCCATCCGTTAGTGTAGGCATATACTCTTGTTAAATATTTTATTAAAAGACGAAAAGCCGTTTAAGTTTTTAAAACACTGTAATACATAACCACTATCATTATTTCAAACTACTTCCTTCCCTAAATAACACTAAACCAGTTATTAATTCACGTTCTAATGATAAAGTATTTCACAGCGAACTGTTCGCCCTTAGCAACACAAGATCAATCTTATTATGCAACCAGCTTCTTGTGAGGCTTACGTGACTTTTGACATTGGGAAAATGGGAGTACGTACGCCGCTTGTCTGTTTCCAAGCGGTTACAAGGGATTCATTGAGTGTTGTTTATCACGTGATTGCTTTTTTTCCGGGGTTATTCAGGGTTAAGTCTATCTTTTAATGGTGTTTGCTTTTAAGTGGCGACGATTCCCGGCTTTAGATTAATTCATTTGAGGTGGGTTCGTATCAAAGACAATCAATACCTATAGACCGGACATCACGAACAAAATTTTTGTCCGAAAAAGTGTGTCCGGCTGGATACAAGTATATGAGTTTTTGGTAGTACGCTCCGCTGCCGCTCCAATATTCATATATTATTATAGATGGCGTTACTGAGACATGGGATCAAAGTTTTTCTATGTCATTTCCTTGACATGCCCGCTCTATAGTATTTTAAATCTCTTTGGTTCGTATATTGTTTATAGTAATTCATGCCGCTGCTTTTCTTGTAACCGGATTTTCAAAAGTAAATTTGGTCTGGCCAGGTACACGGAAGGAAATATAATAGGTATATAATTTATTCAAGAAAATCATTGCTTACAAAAAGTGTACATTTAGCCAAACAATGTATAATAATGAGTACCGCTTAAGTAAGTAATGTTCCTTGTATTCGTAGATATGTAGCTAGGTACTTATTTTAGCGGTACCCCGACGACGTGACGTAAAATTTCATGGGTCAGCGATAGGAAGGTGTTATTTTTAACTTTTTAAATGTTGTACTTTATTACGGTGGGGGTTAAAAATTTTTTTTTTTTAATTTAATATTTATTTTTATTTTTTTTAAATTTTAAACGCATATTTTAGTTTTATCGAGTTTACAATTATGAGAATTTTTCAGTGCATTGTATGTAGAGTCAAATGCTAGTTAAAACGAATCCAAACACGACATATCTGTTATTATTTTGTCAAGAGTCTACCTACTGGTGTGCTGGATAGCCTGGCTGTAGCATCAGCTCATCCTGTTGCCACCAGTGCATTGTGCGCAGGATCGAATGCTGGTTAATATAAATTCAAACACGACATATCTGCTGTTATTTTTTCCAAGAGTGTATTAGTGTGCTATATATCCTGGCTGCATCAGACATCTGCTTAGTAATATAATACACATAGGTGTTTCAAATTTTAAGTCACACATATGTTTGTAAGTAAAGTTAATACCCATAGACGTCTAAAATCGCAACGTTAGGTAACGCAAAAGAGCTGACAACCTTGAAATGGCTGAACCAATTTTGATGAATCATGTCTAAGAACCATTGCAAGAAACCCTGATTTCAAATAAAAAAACCGCATCTAAATCGGTTCACGCGTTTAAGCGCTACAGTGTCAAAGATAGACAGACAGACAGACACACACACATAGCGGTCAAACTTATAACACCCCTCTTTTTGCGTCGGGGGTTAAAAAAACTGGTTATTATAATTTTGATATTCAAGAAAGATTCAAGTTCCAAAATGTACGCATTTCAGCTGAACGGCTATGATAATTATCACAATGCTTATTTAATTATCCAAAATCTTGGTAAAATGAGTATGGGTAACTTTTAAAATAACGAAGTAAAATAATTTCACAATTTCACACGCGAAAAATATTTTATTACAAGAAATGCCTCTGCCGCTTAAATATTAAATTGAGCCAAAATAATGGTATATATCATTATGTCACATCAACCGAGTAACGAACACAAAGCAGTAGCAAGCATTGTTTACGCAGATGTTGAAAAAAACAGTCAAGTGGAAAAGAAGAATAAGAATGGCTGACCTTATTTAGGATTATAAGCCAACAAAAGAGAATAAAATTAAAGCATAACTTACTCGAAATATAATTTAAAGTGCAGCTTGTCTCATAATTAAGCGTCGAGTCTTTTGTCAAGTTAAACTAATAGAGGGCGCCACAGACGGGGACAGCACTTGTTATTGTTCCAAGTGCCCTATTTTATTTTTATCTCGAAGAAACTAAGAGTACTCCCGCCAAGTGTTTGTTTGTCAATGGACTTACAATACGTGAAAACGATACTGGATAGCTGTTCGTATAAGTGTCTTCGTTTGTTTCAGTTTGTCTTGTTTCTATTGGTGTACTTGATATATTAAAAGTTCCGTATTCTATTGCATCAATGATATTTATTATTACTCATAAATCCACCCTGAGCTATGCCAAAACTTACTATAACTGCATAAAAAAACTTATAAGAGATAACGCGATCCATAAAACTATTTAAAAAGGAAGTGAACGGTTTGCCGCTGTTCAAATGTCATACTTGATACCATGCGGAGCCCGCAAGCTATCATTTTCATTACTTTATTACACACTGAACTTCAACATAATTTGTTATTTGCTCAAAGCTCCTTGGGTGGCCAAGTGGCAAATTATAGGATAAATATGTCCCGACGACGCCCTCCTAAGGTCAGACGGAAGTCAGCCCCTATCAAAGCAGTAATTTCCCATAAATCAAGAACAAAGAAATGGTCGTACGCATACTAATGAGAGACCAATCTATTATTTTAGATAAGGCCTTTCTAAGGGAGATATCTTTGGGCCCAATAAATTTCATCCTACATTTGGTATCAGGTGCGCTGATTTTGCAGAGCAATGGGATGATTTAATACAAAAATCACTCAAAGAAAGGTATGTTAAGGAGAATTGATGACATTTGTTTTCAAACATCATAAAGATACTTTTCACAAGTCCGACATAGACTCGACTATGACAAATGAGGCTAACTCCAGACTGGAAACTTCATCTATGACTTATGGGACTTTAAAGACTTTAATGGAGAATAGTTGTCACAGGTGGCTAGCTTGTCGCTTGCAACGGCCATTAGGGCTCAATTCTGCAGCATCCTCTTCAATATCTATATATTCTACTGTGATGTCAGATTCTTATTGGAGAACCTCTTCCTCATATTTGTAGTCACTAATATGATTCTTGTTATTTAGTTTTCGTTATTAGTTAAACTGACACTCGAAACACTTTATGCAATATTTTTTATTTAAAACGAAACGTATGATTTATTTAGTTGAATATGTTGTTACAGAAACAAATTCTTTAAACCATTTCAAATTATACGTTTCTTCATTAAACGTACACTCACAGAACCCCATTCTTTCTTTATGAGCATAGAAAGATACAGTATCGTATTTTTCTTTAAAGCCTTATCTGTCTTCGCCTGTGGCGAGAGTATTAATTTCCTACTCCTGTGGTATATGGCTGGCGTCTCAGTTCCGAATAAGCCACTCTACTCGATCTGTATTCTGAAAGCGAATATTAATGGTTGTAGGTATTCTAAGTCAACTCGTTCGACAACTCTGACTTAGTATTTATTACTACTCTAGGAATTGCTTCCGATTCCTAATTGGCCACTTGAATACGCTACAAAATTAAGGATTTATGCCACCAATGTATTTCGGTTTAGTTTGAAACTTAAATTAGAAGTTCAAACAACCTATTTACCAACAATTCCAGATCAAATTCAAATACACGATCCAATACCGTACAAAGCTCTAGTGTTTCACAAAGGAATCGGCATCATACAAATAAACTATTTCAAACAGATTGTTGTGATCCCCTTTGCGAATAAGTTGAACATTTTTCGAAGCCCAGTGATTTCGTGAAAGCATGGTTGTTTCTAGCCGAAGGGGGGGAGGTAATACTCGCGCGAGAGGGGGGACTATCGATCTGGTTCGCGAGCCAGCGTCCTAACATCCGAGACGCCTCAGATTCACTTTTAAGACACTTGCCCGTCAATTACAGTTCCTGAAGTTGATAGGCGTGTGTTGACAGTTATTGGGTAATGAATAGCTGGTTCTTCAATTACAAAGTCATTTTATATTATATTAATGAAGCAGGATGATTTTTCATAAACTTTATATTCAAAGCATTATTTATCGTTGAGTAGTTTGGTCTTAGATTTAATTTCGAGGTCAGACTAAGTAAAATTTGATTTACCCATGTCTTAAATATTTATTTTCCCACATAAAAGTCAGTTTTCAATACTGAACCTACAAGATGTAATGAAAAATGTAACTTCTTTTTTAGTAATATTATCGTAATAGTTACTGTTTTCTTTTTTTACTTGTGGAATGGGAACTGAGAGCAAATATATTTTTTGTTTCTTCAAATTGATTTTAGCACTGTAATCATCGAGAAATCAAACGAAATAACGGCCAAATCTACAACAGAACCTCGACATTACCTACATAGATGTTATAACTAGCATACAATAACTAGCATAGTCCGTATCATCTTAATTGCATTATACAGCGCCTGTAGTCACATCCATGTCAATTACGACAAGCCTGATATTCCCCGGCAAGTGCTGACAGTGACCGGCTTACGTGTTTACTCAGCAGTAATGGCCGCCACGCGTCGTCTGTGACGTCACCTGCCAAATAAGGTTAACTCACTAACTTGCTAGTGACTAGGATGGATTAGATTTGCCTTCGAGTTTGTTCTATTGACGTATCGGCTAATGGCGGCCTGATCAGAATTGTGTAACTATTTCGTTGAATTGTGAGTTAAGCTTGATTCGAGCATGATGCCAACACTGCTTTTATTTTTAATGGTTTTTTATTTATATATTAATTTTAAACAGTCTTTATTTTTATGTTCCTAAGTGTGGCTATCAGCGCTGCAGTATAAATGTTTTAAAATAAAGCAGCATTATGCAGAGATAAAAGCTTTTTTACCCGACTGCGCCAGAAGGAGGGTTTTGTTTTTCGAGAGTATGTATACGTATAGTTGTTCGGCGCGCTCTGCAGCCCGAACGGCTCGATGATGATAATGATTTTTAGCTTAAGAGGTGTCGTTAGATTCTTAATTACTGTGAAAGTGGTATAGCAATAAAAACAAACCTAAAAAATAAAAAACAAAAAAACGGTTATTTAAAAACTAAAAAACCCGACTACTTTTCTGAGTATTCATGAAAAAGCCCTGAAACAAGAAAGTCGTTGTACCCGAAATTGTAGCAGCCGGTACCCATTCTATAAAGTCGTTTAGTCAGTAGATTGGAGTAATCTGCAATGTAGGTAATAGGTACGTGCTCTCAATTCACTAAGCCTCCATTTCTAGAATGGGTCCCGACTGCTGATTTCTTGTTTTAGGGCGTTTTCATGAATACGCAGAAAAGCAGTCATGTTTTTTAATTTTTTAAATTACCGTTTTTTTGACCTTGTACCTATAGGTCCGTTGTTACTATTTATTTGATTTATTGTAAGTTTACATCATTTGTATTTGTTTTTTTCTTGGTAATTTTGGCTTTATTGTATCTAAATAGATTCTAGTTTTAAACTGTTTTGAAACAGGGGTTAATTGCATTAATCATCTGCATTTGTTTTAGCGAAGATATTGCTAGTTCCGATCGTTAGCGGAAATTATTCTTGATGAAAAAAATAAAATTAACAAAATAAGAAGCGAATACAGTAAAATGCTTATTTCAAAACTACTATTTATATACGAACATTTTACTCAACAACTAAAACGTTAAGGAAACGAGCCACTCTATTTAATAAAGAGCAGAACGCTCAGTAAGTGGTTACAGAAACTGGCAGTTATTTAATTAGTGCAAATGACTACCGATCTAAGAGCGAACGTTAATGAAATCGTCCATTGCGCATTCAGTCCCACCCCAAAGCTTTTGTTTCCCAACTAAAAGAGAAATGAACAAAAAACACTGAGATATTTTCAATCGTTTCTTTGTCAACCTGTTTAGTATGTTAGCCTTTTTGTTTTTGTTGGAAGTGTTAAATGAATGAAAGGAATACTGAAATGGAGGGCGAGTTTGAATTTTTTTTTAGATCTACTTTCTTGTCTTATGTGCTGTAACACGTAGCCCATGAACTTGAGGGTATTTATTTGCTTTTCGATATAAACCAAGTTAACTACCCATCGCTAAAATTTCTGAATCAAAATACCTACCTAATATTTACTATCCAATTAGAATTGAAATACACGGCTTCGATAAAGGGTTGAATTATTATTTTCAAACATTAATTACCATTCTGCACATGGCTATAAGGCAGGTGCGTGAATTTTACAATTTCATGCTTCAAATTCTAATTAGAATTGAACTTAATGACCCGGCTTTGAAATCATCAGATAATTATTCTTAGTTTCCTCATGGAGTTGTTTTAAAATTACAAACGAAATAAAAAACTAATTTCAAGATACAAATTCTCAAATACCGTGTTTTTTATCCGATCCTGCTGAAGTTTCCTTTACAAGTTACCATTGTAATTTAATTACCTGCTTTCAATTAAATAACAATTGTTACAATGTAACCCGTAGTCATTAAACAGTCCGGGCTATTACCTAATATTACGACACATTACAGAACTACCAACAAATATTCAATTACACCAATTACAGGGCTATTGTAATTGCTGTAATTTACACATGTTTACCTTTGTAATTATGTTACAAATTGTAGTTGTAATTATTTTATGGCGCGCGATGGTGTAATAATGTAGTATCGACACGATGCGCGATGCCCCGAGAACTCTTTTTAATGAGATAATTATTTGAAACTTTAATGATATGTGAAAGGTATTAAGGTTGATTATTGAGCGCACTTTTATTTGTGAATTTTAATCATAAAGCTGTAGGGTGCCCTCAGAAGAGAGATTTACGAGCGCTGAATAAAGAAATCAAGTGTCAAAATTACACGTCGCCGCAACGTTCGTCGCAAGCGCACGCACGAAGAGTCTTTTATCATGGTTTATTATACGTCCGCCATTCATTTTCACTTTGAACTCGCAGCTCGTCTCTTGACAATTTTTCTCCCTTTGTTGGGCTAAGGAGGCGTGAAGGGCCCACTAGATATGAATACTGCTCCTTACGTAGGACTCACTCAAATCACATTCACATTATGAACATGAATTGAAAAGTATTCGCTCGCGGTTTGGCACCGTGAACAGTCTTAGATTACGTCTTTTAATTAAGCGATTTAGTTTTAAAATAAGCTACTTATACATTTAATTGGTCGCTTTGCACATTAAATAGCTTAAAGGTGGAGGTCCGGAATGTTAATCAAACTGGTTTTGTAATTTGAAATTAAGATGGCATAATACAAGTAGGTATTTAAGGCGTATCTTGAATAAATGTTTGTGGGATTAAATATATTGAATTAATTCAGAGTAAGACTTGATTGGGCCACACAAACGTTTGGTACAGTTACTATTGAAAGGGTTTTTTCAAATGAGATGTTCAGACTATTTTCTCAAGGAGTAATAAAAAAGGTGTAAACTGTAAGATAAGCTTTGGTACCAATGGTTTTATGACTTGATGTTTAAGACTACTAGACGAGTTTCAGCACTTAAATCCTAGCCTGGCCTTTTTCCAACTATGCTGGGGTCGGCTTCCAGTTTAAGGTAAGCGTCCACCTGTCTGCATCGTACGCATCGGACGAACCGCATTAAACGGATCGTAGTATTCCTTGTATAGAAAGTCACACAAGTGCGTTCACCAGTCCGTATCTGAATCTGTTCATTTAATACCTAAGTCCGATGCGTCCGAAACGTCCGATGCGTGCGATGCGGACAGGTGGACGCTTACCTTTAACTGGATACAGCGGAATACCAGTGTTTTACATGGAGCGAATGTCTGTCTGGCCTCCACAACCTAGTTACTGGATAACACGATACCCTTGTCAGACTTTGGGGGTTCAGGCTACCCGTAACAGCAGTCAAAGATCTACAAATGACAGCTGGGACCAACGGCTTAACGTGCTTTCCGAGGCACTGAGAAGTCTTGATACGTGTTGTGTTCACTAGTTAGGGCTTCGGGTTACTAGTTAAACAACCAAATTATCAGTAAGCACACTACGACTTTACGGGTACGTCTCGCCGCCACCAGGGCAAGATCGGCACTACCTGCGGCGCTACCATTCAGTCGTGTGATACATTTATTAGTACATCACATCCAACAAACGTAATAAATGGTCACCCTCTCACGGACTAACCTCATCAAACGTAGCTTAACCTTCGATCGTACTATGCCACTTTAATTTAAGGCTACAAGCTCCTTAAGCACATTAATGCTATGTTTAGAAGACAAAGCTTCAGTGCCATATTCTGCGTACATCTTTCTATACATATAATAATAGGTACTTACTTATACATACCTGTAATAAAAGCGTAGGAAAGTCAAAACTGTACATAGAATATTTTTGTAAAAGAATACTAGGGACGTGATCTACAATCGATATCGAAGCCAAAAATATAGTTTTTAGAATGTTTGCCTGTTTGTCTGTATGTATGTCCGGGCTAAACTCAAAAAGTACTGCATGGATTTACTTAAAATTTTGCATGAATATTAATTACTAAGAGGTTGGGTCAACATATAGGCTACATATTATCACGCTATCACCTACGGGGGAGGAGCTGTGAATCTTTATTTTTCTTTCGCATTCTGTGACAGCGTGTAATCTAACGACGCATATTTAAATGTTGTTTATTAGTAAGCCATGTTTTTATCTAGCTTTTCTTTTATAAGATAGTACTTAGTACCTACCTTTGGACATATTAGGTATGTATGTATAGTGTTGTGGTATAAATCAGGCTTTGTGCTGTTACTCGTTTGTTTTAGGGATGATTTATGCTAATAAAAAATCGATAGCTATTATTTTCAGGCTTTTAGCGGCCTGTCAGATAGCTTTAGTGAGCATTGTGCAAGCTCGCTACTGCCCTATATTGGTTTAGTGATCCATTTGCAAGTCCCAGAATTTGTAGGAAGTAACATGTTGTTTCAAAATTCAATATGTTTGCCGTGAAAGTTAGTAAAATCTATATCTCTGACTGTTGTTGTAGGTACCTTTTTGTTATTGACAGATAAGTTTTTCATAGATTAAGTAGTTTTTTACTTTCTTCTTTTTCTTTCTTTGCCATAGTAGGTAGATGTACCTACTATTGGCAAAAAAAGAAATGCATTTACCTATTTGTACACGCACTAAAACATACATAGGTAAAATTAAGTATCGTAAAAAATACCTAATTTAAAAAAAAAAAGTAACTAGCTCTGAACCTACCCTACCTACCTTCGGGAAATACTTACCATTTTATGCTGCTATATTAAGACCAATGCCTATTTTAAAACCACTCTATTAATAATAATAATAAATTCATTTATTTCAAGTAAGTACACCCATTGACAAAAAATGAATAAAATGAACTCAAAATAAATTAAATTAAACTAAAACAGGAACAAATTAAATCAAATAAATCAAAACACTATGTCAATCAATTAAATAAATCAGAATCTATTTTTTGAGGGACTTGTGGCTTAATAATAACAGTCACATGGGTGAATTAAAGGTTAAGCACGCTTGCCGAATTTACTAAATAATATAAAGCCCCGAAAATCACGTGCAGCAGTTGTCATTTGCAGATCTTTGACATTAGTTACGAGCAGTCAGAACCACGAAATTCTGACAACCGACCTAACGTCCAATGGGTATCGTGTTACCCAGAAACTGGGTTGTAGAGGTCGGAAAGGCAGCTATAATATTCAGGCATCCGGTTAGAATAGAAACCGACTTCAAATGGCTGAAAAATATTGCATGAAAGGCTAGAAAGACAACGATGATGTTAAATAACACAAAAATAATAAGCCCAATTTTCAATCAAGTCCATTTCCCGAACAAAATCAAACTCCAGCCAATGAATTTTTATCGGCATATCCAAGTGCACAGTTCTGTACCGCGCGCTGTAGGTACGTGATACAATTTGAGCGGAGAATAACTACGGAACCCGCGGCAGGCAATTATCCGGTAAAACGCCTGTTACCCGACATTATCCGATTAACTTAATAAACAATTAGTTGGTAGGAAATTTTAATTAAGGTGTATATTGTTGGCTTTATGTGCCATCGAGTTAGGAGCGTATATGATACCGTGTCGTTTGGCCCAATTTGAATATGCTTTATTAATGTTTGTTTAGTGAATAGGTTGGCCTTAGGGTTATAATTTTTAATCTCTTAGATGTAAGGGATTGTTAGTGCGTTGTGGGAATTGTGGATGTAAATTACTGTTACTGTTTGTTGTTACCTTCTGGTTGGTGGAGTTCTGAGTAACTGATTAAAACTTATAAGTCGTTTCTTTACGACAAGGAGAGCAATAAATAACTGTTTCCGCTCATAGGTAACAACAATTAAATTGCATTGATGATGATATTTTATGAGTTTAAATGATATCATCATAATAATGTACCTTGTCAAACCACTATGATGCGCAAAAGTATTTATTGCATGGCCCCAGTTGTTTATAATAAATTGCCAAGTGCCTGGAAAGATTTGAAAACGATGCTATTCAAAAGTAGACTTCGTAAATTATTAATATCTAGATAAAGCATACTACAGTGTTACTACAGTGTTACTGAGTTTTTAACGGACAAAACTTTTTATCAAACTACCTCAAATTTTTAATTAATCTATAATTGTTTTTTTTTTGTTTTGTATATACTGTTATTGATAATTTTTTTTTTTTTTTTTATTTTAACAATTTTATTTAACATAGGTGTGTAATAATTAAGTTGATATTTTTAATGAAAAGTTGAGTTTTAATAATTTTATATAATGAGGATGACATCATTAATTTAATGTTTCAATAAGAAATTAAATTGTAATAATTTTGTATAATGAAAATGTTTGCATGCCGAATGGTGAAATACCTATGGCAGAACTCTGATGAAAACCTACTACTAACTACTTATGTATAACCCATATTTGCAAATAAATGCTATTCTATTCTATTCATCGTAGGAACCATTTAATTTCATATCATCATTTTACTACATGCCTACATGCATACATAAACTCAGTCTTACGAAATTACTGCAATTCTGCATGTAACTAAAGGTTAAGTTCGGCATTTTATATTATGGTTCAAACATCAATGTAGTATTTCCCTATCTTAAATATAAAACTTAATGCCTTTTTTCCGTGGTGCAGAAACTATAGAGTGCCCTCTGCTACGATTCTTACACACTCATCATACTCATATTCTTCTTCTTCTTGCTTCGCTTACCTACGTGTTGTCATGTTGTCATACACACACGCTGGTTGCGAACTGAGTACTACGCACCTGACCTTTCTGAAGAACGTCACCAATAATTTACCATTTTACTGTTTCTGCCAATAACAAAAAGAACAATTTTCAATACGTTTGTTAAGCATGGACTCATTTAAAATCATGAGAAGTCACAGACAATTGGGCATTTCTAAAGTAGACAGCTTTGTTTGATCTACCTATAACATAACATTATGCCTATATTCCACAAAGAGCTAGGCAGGAGTCTCTACAAAATCGCCACCGACAATTCACCAGTTATGTTGTTACTTAAACAGTAACAACTTAACTGGAAAAAAAAGGAAAAACCACTGTCCAAATCCAGATATCGAACCCAGGACCTCATGCTCAGCAGTTGTACTTGTTACCACTAGACCAACACACAGTTACTTGATCTATAACCAGTTAAATCACTAACTTACTAACATCGCATGCCATTAAGTTACGTGACGATAACTTAGAATGTTAACTTAGTGATTGTAGCGTAATTGATATGGCGAGCAATACAAAATTACTGCAGCACACCTTACTGTATTAATATGATGATTAGTATGCATAACTCATAGGAAAAGCTATTGTTAGTTGACTTGGTAAATAATGCGTTCTCTACTGCGAATGAGCGTGAGTTTAAAATCTATATTTTTTTTTGTTTTGTAACTTGTGCCTCCCCTAGGTACGCATTTGTTTTGTTCAAATTAAAAAAAAACTTGTGTGAACCTAGTTTCATGTGAATCGTTAGAATCTTAGGTTTAAAAACATGGTGAGTGCATGAATTATAAGTAGGTACCTACGTGTGACTTTAAAATCTACGTTATTTGTAAGATTAATTATTGTGACCACGTGTTATTTTCGTTCAAGTTAGAAAACAAGTGTGCACAAGTTGCATTCCGCAATGACCATTACAATTTTATGTTTAAAAAGTAATAAAAAATAATAATAATAATCATTAAAACATATATATATTTTGTTCTGTAGTTTAATTTTGAGCTCTCCAATTAGCAGTGACTTTAAATCATGCCGCAAGCATTTTTTAAGAGGGAGAAGCGACCTATTATTTTTTTTAAAGTTACCTTTTGATTCAGTAGGTAGTACCTATTGATTGTCACATGAGAAAATATTTTCAGACATTGTCTGCTCGTCAGTGGTAACATAAGTAGTACAAGCTAACCTGCTAGTCCATCACGTTAGTTAGGTTTTATGGAGTATTCCCGTCTGAGCACCTATTTTATGAGCACCTATGCATTTAGCACCAAAGGTATTCCCATTTCCCATAGGTTAATGCATAGGTGCTCAATAAATAGGTGCTCAAACGGGAATACTCCGGTTTTATCAAATGTTTCAAGAAAGTTAAACAAGTGCAATTCTCATACGTCTATTCTATCCATCAATCTATCGAAAAACATAACCAAAAAAAAACACAACATCACGCGTGTTATCCCCGAAGGGTTAGCCAGAGGTTTACCTGTAGTACACCCACAATTCGCCAGTTATGTTTAAGTTCATTAGTCCCATGTACCTAATAGGAGGCGAGCCTATTGCCACCTTTCAGGTGGAAATCCAGACTTAAAATATTAACTTATATGAGTATTTAAAGTCACAACCTGCAACTACCGTCAATTTTAAGTAAAAAGGATACCTTTAATTTGTTTTGTCTTTTCTAGCACATTATAATGAAATTTTAAGCAAAATGTTTACGAACATTATCATTAGAATTACCGTTTTCTTTATCAAAGTTTGTTACTGTCTGTCTGCTTAATGGTACGGTCGCACACTGTAGCAAATAAGTATTTTTTCGTTCTTTATTGCTTACATAATTATAAGTATTTCTTACTACTACAAGATAAGTTAGCCGATCGTGCCTAACAATATAATACTGCTCGCTTAAGCATTATTATTATTATTATTATTTAGCCCAAATTGTCCCACTGCTGGGCAAAGGCCTCCCTCCATTCCTTCCATCGGTCGCGATTCTGCGCCACCTTTTTCCAATTCTCAAAGAAGACATCCAGGTCGTCCCGCCATCTCCTTCGTGGTCTGCCGCGGCCCCGTGTCACTGTAGGGCACCTATTCTGGGTGAGCCCGCTTAAGCATGCATTCAAAAAAACCTCTTATTGAAAAAGAACAAATTAACTATTCATTGAGTCCGCCAGTCCAACAGATTATGATCTACTACGCATATTCCAAAGAACGGTCGCCCTTAACGCGGTCACATCGCCAAACATCATACTCTTGCCCTACTTATCTCTTTCAATTTAACTCTGATCCAACATGTTTTGATAAGACTTCACAGCATATTTTTTCCGTTCACAAAAGTATCTCAAAATAATTTTATCACGGAATCGTACTGTGTTGCATTTGGGGTGCTTCCCATTCATATAGTATTTGGGGTGCGCGCCTCATGCACAATAGTCACAGGACTCACAGGAGCGTATGTAATTGTAAATTACGGGTTTTTAAAGCCTGTTGTAACATTGTAAGCCTTTGTCACTTACCAATTGGCGTTTATTTAGATCTACTAAAAGATAAGCGGGATATATCTATTACGTGAGCTCATTTTTTTTTTAAACGTCTTTAAATTAGAGTAGTTTTATCATCAAGCCTAGCCTTTTACCAGCGGCTTCCAGTTTAACCAGACACAGCTGAATATATATCAGAGCGACTCCACAACTCAGTTGGAAACACGATATCACGGATACCGGGTAGTCTGATGTAATAAATAAAATACCAACTACGAGGAGTTCCGTAGCATCCCACAAGCTTTAACAATCTACAACTTCTTTTGTTTAACTACCTAATAACTAAAACGTCATTCGATAAATAAATAAGTCCTCTCTTATAAAGTACCGATACTTAACAATAAATTACATGGCTTTTCTATTAACCTGTCTAGATTGCCAGTCGTTTAGATTGGACAGTTGATAAATATAAATAGAATCTTGACAATACAATTAGTTTATATTTTACAAAGGCTGTTTTGTCTTAAGTTTTCGTGCAATATGTTTGATTTGAAGTAAACTTCAAAGTAATTTAACGATCCAAAGTGATTTAAGTAATTGCTTAAATCTTAGTCATCAGATAACGTAGATACATTTTTTAATGCAATTTAAACGAATTCCTTTCTATACACGTAGGTACCTGCACGTTCTTATTATTATTTTAAATCTGTTAGCTATATTAAATGAAAACATGTGTTACAATCAAAGACATTCAATACCTATAGACCGGACATCACAAACAAAATTTTCGTCCGAAAAAGTGTGTCCTGCTGGATACAAGTCTATGAGTTTTTTTTAGTACGCTCCGCTGCCACTCTAATATTCATTTATTATTCTAGATGGCGTTACTGAGACATGAGATCAAAGTTTTTCTATGACATTTCCTTGACATGCCCGCTCTATAGTCTTTTAAATCTCTTTGGTTACAATAAATACATCCTTCACTAATCTGTTGTTTGAAGAACTTTATTTTACACACCGGTCGCAAAAGAATTGTCTTCAAAAATGCTTATCAGTCTGTCTTGTCCATTTTCATTTTAATTTAGTTTTGTTTGTTGGTAAATTTGTCTTACGCTTTTTTTAAACAAATGAGCTCGAATATTTACTTACAATAAGTCCATTGGCCCGATAAGACGCATGAATAATACCTACATGGGCGCTCGTGAAGGAAAACAAACGTTTTCCTGTAGAAAACGTGCGGTTTGCAAACCAAATTAGTAAATAATTATAATAAGGAAAAATTCTCAAGAAAAACAACCATACGTTTCAGAGGCCCCTATGATTTGTTAAAGCGATTTCAGATTAGGGCTCACAGCCGGTGTGGGGGTAAATTTCGATTTCCGTCTATTGTAAAGGTCTGGGAAAATGAAATCACTTGTTAGGTTCGCCGAAACAGAATCACTTTTACGCCAATTCGGTTCTGCTCAGCCAATATATCCGCAGTCAGTTCAAATGGCGATTTTGCCGCCATTCTCTCGCGATTTATTCATGACGGCACGGTATTATATGGACGTGTATTTTTTCAGGGCACTTTTATTTATAAGTCGCTTGTGCTGAAGTATTATGGCTTATTGCTAGACTTTTACTAGAAAATAACGTTTTTACGATGACAGTATAATATTGTAAATCGTCGATCGTCGGACATATCGATAGGGGGATTTATTATGGACTTAAATTCAATAATCCGACCTCCCAACCAATGCGAAACATTAAAATCCGTTTGTATTTAACAGATCCACGGCAGATCCGCGTTTTTGTGTGTTGAATATTTTTAATAAACATTTGCCAACATTTTAAAATGGCTGGAGTCGGAAAAAACATAAAGAAAACGAAACCTACGGTATTTGGTAGTCCCCAAATTTTGCGCTTCTTTGAATATCCAAAGCTTAAGCCTATGCGAATAATAAATTAACGTACCTAGCTGCTTTTCTAAAGTTTCCTTAAACAATTTAAATTACAAGTCATACTTACGTTTGCACATCTCTTTGAAGAAAACTTTTTATTTGTCAAGCAAAGAAATTGCTAAAAGAAAGACGAGAAGTTTATTTCTAAAGATTATCTTATTCGCTCCGCTTGCCGAATTGGTTATCAAATAAAACTTTGGTAGAAAACAAATGTGTTTGATTAAAAGGGCGGGTTTTCGTTGCTCGGGTTGAGTACCTACGTATTTATATATTTACAGGGTTTACTTCTAATATTCAGGTAAGTGCCATTAATTTACGGTAGACAGGCAAAGCCGATTTGATGTAAAAAATACTTTGTTACCTATTTACTTGTATGTTTATTCTAACTTTGGGTGTGATATGTGTCGGGGAGTACCTAACAGATATATGGAGCGCTTGTAGATGTTCCACGATTGCTTTTATTAAACTGTAATTATTTCTGCCCACCCGTTACGTCCGTTTGTATATTCAGACACACGTTACATTGCTATTTTACTTGAATTGACTTCATTATCAGTCAATGTTTATAGTAATTTTACTACACATTGATGCAACATAAGGAGTCTTTTTTATATTTAATGGACTTCAATCTTGGACAAAGATGAGGACTACGATGAAACGAGCATCCCCAAAGTAGCATATTAACTCGCGGCTTAAACAGATTGAGGTCATATGAACTTGGGAACACTGATGCAGGCATGGAATTATACTCCTTGACTGTGAAAGGAAGCTTTAAATAGTAAGAGAACTCGATTAGACAATTGTATAGGTACCTACCTAAGTACTAAAATTACGACAAATAAAGTTCGGAGTGACAATTATTTACTTACCTATTTCCTACTAATATTATAAACGCGAAAGTTTGTGAGGATGTTTGTTACTCTTTTACGTAAAAACTACGGAATGGATTTTAATATAATTTGGTATGGAGTTAGCCGAGACCCTGGATTAACACATAGGCTACTTTTTATCTCTGTATTCCTACGGTAACGGGACCTACGCGGGTGAAACCGCGGGACGTCTGCTAGTTTAAGTATATATATCAGCCACATGTAATGGGACATGTGGTTCAGACAAAACAAAAGCATGCCCATAGACGTGCAGGGCAATAGAAACATCACTCTTGTATTCCTCATAGGGTAAGGCAGAACTTTATCTATAGTACCTACACCAACACAAAAGAAACCCACGTAGGTAAATGTCAATAGTTGGTGAGATAATAATTTTGTTTTTTACACATCCTTTGAGAAATACTCTGTCTCACTTTATTCTGCGGTTGCTAAAATAAACACTACGCATTTTGTCTATAGAACTCGTAGCAATGAGATCAGACGATGTTTTTTTCAAAAACCCTTTTGAGACCTCTATCTCCAAGATTTTAAAACTCCACAATTCATAATTCAATATTTTTTTTGCTGCTACTGTTTTGATACGCCCCTTTGCCCCGCCTACCGCCGCACGCGCTCAAAACTGAGCTACAGGATTCGTTGTGCCGTTGTGCGTACGCGCATCAGAAAGTCAGAAAACTAGTGAGGAAGACGATAAATGATACCGAGCCACTTTATTAACTTACTTACGTCTCATAAAAAAAGATTTAGTCGTATTAGATAGGAGCTGCTAAAAGTAGGTAAAGATTTTATCGAAATAAATAGTATAAACAAAAATTAACATTGAGGCTTTATTTATCCTGGAATAACTCACAGTGGATAAATAAATCATTTTGTAGATAAATGGTAAATAAGAAAAGCGACAATGTTCTAAAGATTAAAAAATATCGCTCGAAGTAGTTAATTATCCGGCGGCAGCGCGTTGCCTGTTGCCTAGAAATTATGAAAATACTGCCGAGCATTCGGGGAAAATATGCCAGGAGCTTTTATTATTAAGTTATCTCTCTTCCTATCAATTTAATTTGCTCACAAAAAAACATTTTTCTCTTAATTTTAAAACGTATCATTTTGCATACTTTTATACGAAGCATGACACATAGTTCCTTTATGTTTTTAAAGATCCTTAGCTATTAGGCAACTAGGTACTTACAATAATAATTTATGAACTAAACTTAAGTCACATTAATTACCAAGCAGACAGCCGCACTAACAAATTCTCATAACATCGAGGTAATAATTACGGCATTTAAGCAAACTGTATAGTTTTATATTAACGTTGTACAAATTAGCCTATCTCCCACCTGAATCTTAATTTCTACTTCGCGCGGGACTTATCTTGATGGGGCGCACGAATCGCGAACGACTCGATGTGCTCTTAAGTACAAGAACATCAAAAAAACAATACGTTAAGTACCTACGCAAAGTACTTGAACGTCAAAACTTTCTCCTGTCTGCCAACACCCAACACATGTTGACGCACTCATTTAAAATTCGCGGTTGTAAATCGTCTGTTGAGTTGGCACAATGTCAAAATGGCGGAACAATTACGTTGTCAAGTCCATATGGATTACACGTCGTCACGCCACGTTTCATGTCGACCAGACAACTTGGCTCGTCATTTTACGTCAGATCCGGGACTGGCAAGCTCTTTACCAGTTTTATACCTCGTTTTATGGAAGATTGTCAAAGTTACGCGCGAAAACAATGGGAGAGCACGCCAGAGCACGCCGAGAATCGCTGAGTAAAATAGAATAGGTAATAAAATGATGATGCCGGATGTTGTTTGTGGGTAAACGTCAATTTTTTGCTTATAAAAGCTCGTGTTTGTTTGTGAATGGTTGTTTATTTTATTATTAAATTTTGCTGTCTTACGACTGTTTAGTTAGCAAATTGTTTTAACATCTCCGCTTTTTATCGAGGTCGGAATTTTCGACGTAAAACATTATGATACTGAAGTTTTAGATTTACGATGAAAAGATGAAAAATATGTTTATTGGCGGCCTTTCTCGAGTACTTTTAATCTGGTCACGATACTCTTACTTTGAAAATGACCAAACTTTTCTCTTGTAAGAGCACTAAAGACTTATAGAACTCCATTTAGCCAATTATGTTTAATAGAACACTATAAACGTTAACCGATAAATAATAGAGCGCTTAGAAATGGTTTAAGTTTAATACCTATCGATTAATCATTAGAGATAATACCAAAGTAGGTGTACAATAAATAACTCAAGCTGAACTGAATCAAAGAGTAGTGAGGATTGGGAGAGGTTTAACTTAGTGGAAAAATGATAGCTTCCCTCTAAGCGTATTTGAGGTAATGTGGGATAAAAGATATTGCTAGCCAGTCCAGCAAAAAATACGGATGGCAGAGCATGGACGAAAGATCCCGTATTGTTCGAGTTGGAGAATGTATTGCTATAAAATAATACAAATACCGCCTACGGTCCGCCTCAGCCCCGCCTACTATGCGACGTAACGAGGGTGACGACACAGTAATTTGGTCTCACACAAAAACTACAAACAATTAAATAGTTTTAACGTAGCAATTGTAATAAAAATCTAAGCTATTCAAACAACTTTGTTGATCCAAACAAACTACAGCTGCATTTTTAGACTCATATTTTATTTAAAACAGTTCGTTCACGAGTTTCAGTGTTTTGTTCGTTTCATTATTTTTTGGCATCGTAAACTTGTTTTAAATAAACACAATGACACATACATACTGACACATAAATACTGACGTATTTATACGTAGGATCGGGGGGTCATTAAACTGCATTGCGAAGTGGGTGCCTAATTAGGTACCTTTCGTTACGTCATGCCAAAGTTCTTTGCTGTCGCTACGTCGATATCGAATTAAAAGCCGGTTGTACGGGTTTTTTGCGAAAATTATCATTACTGAGTGCTTGGAATTCTTGTTGTGGTGAACTTGAAACTGAAAAAAACATGCATATCTACATAACCTGGCCTTCAGACTTAAAAACATAAGCATGATGATGGCAAATGTGTACACCTAAAGCTGTGTGTTGCTTTCATCACAAGACAATCTCAGGCACTAATCTACAAGGTTCTCACATGATCTGACCAAGATAATGTCTGGACTTAAAATGCGAACACGACTTCTAAATTTTCTCACATGATTTTTCTGACCAAGTTGAGAAGACTTCTAAGTTTTCTTCTCAGGATAGCCAGATAGAGGATCTCCGACCTCATCTACTCAAAATAAAATTACTCGTTTGACGTGTGAAAATAAATATAATTTTATTAAGCTTTTGCTCACTGACAACCCCTGTCTTTTCAGAATACTTAGTCATATTTATCTGTCTTCCTCCCGGTCCATTTATCTTTTTATTTGATAATCTGATATCGTTTGTTGGCTGGGGAGGGTTTGTATTTATGCTTTTGCGATTGCACAACGACATGCTTTGCTTATGCTTTGTTTGGTAGTATAGATACAAGCCTACCTTACTGCCTCCCTCAGAGGCGGTAGGGTGGCGAGGTCTTGAGGGGGAGCGCTACGGTCGTGTAGATCCTTAAGGCAAGTCTGGTGTGTTCTCCTTCACGTGGTTGCCGCCCTGTTCTTGGTCTAGTTCCTTATGAAATAGACGTAACAAAAACCACCAGGCGATTTTTAACCTAACCATGACCCTCCGTGACCGAGCGGGCGTGGGCTCGGCCGCCACTAAACTCAGCTGGCGTCGAGTAGGTAAATTTGGTCACCTGCGCTAGGACCTGCGCAGTTGAGCGCCGTAAGCGGGGATGAAGGAGTCCTGGAGGGTTGAGCCGAGCGGCGCTGGCGGTAATGCGTCCGTGACGCAACACGCCCTCTTTGGTCTGGATTTCAAGCGAAACGGTGGCCCTACCCAGTAGCCAAGGGTAGGGAAATGGCCATAGTGTCGCGTCAGAGGGCCACGGCGAGGGGTGGGAGGTCCGCGGAGGTCGTCTTCGGACGGCCAAAGCGGTGGGTGAAGGTCATGCTGAAGGTGTAAGTGAAGGTTGATTAGTCGTCAACCTGATCAAGCGCCTGATGTCGCACTGTAAGCCAGCCTCACGCCCCTATATCTCGAAGGTAGTCCTAACGGCCGAGCTAGTTTGTAGCGAGACGTTCCCAGGTGCGGGCTCCAAGGAGGGTGGGAAGCCGGAGAGATGAATTTTAAACACTAAACTATGGACACCCAAAGACCATACGACGCACACACCACACACACACCTCACACACACACAACAACCACACAAACACGCACACCCAACACACACTCACACTCACAAACTGCACATACACACACCGGAGAGGAGGCGAAAGCCAAGGATTCTCCAGCCCCCGGATGCTCTGCTGCTAACGCAGCGAGCTCCAGTGCGGCTACAGGTCTGGCAGTGGCGAGAACCGCTGCCAAGACCAAATCCAAGTCCCGTAATAAACGGAGGAAGATGGCGCTGCTCGGGACCAGTACCTCTCCTCCTTCTCTTTCAGGTGCGGAGCCCGCCACGAAGGTTAATTCCTCTGGCTGGGCTCCCCCCAAACATCGTCCCCCGCCTACTGCTCCCCCGTCGGTGGCCGTCACTGGACAACCGGTGGAGACCAGCACCACAGGTGACGCGTTCGCGCTAACCTGGCAGGTGCAGAGGAGCAGGCACAAAGGCAGGAAGGAGGACAAACACCACCGCGCTGAACCCTCAGTGCAGGCTGCCCCGGCCCCCTCGACGGACAAACCGAAGAGGAAGAAAAGGCCGTCCCAGAGGCAGCGGCAGATACTGTGGAAGGGTAAGACTCCACAACCTAAACAGGCTAACGCCGCGGGCCGGGTAGAACCGACCAGTGGCAATGTCAACTTCTCCGCAGGCAAGCGGTCGCAGGCCGTGGCCAGCACTAGCCGACCGGGACCTAGCCAACCAGCAGCCAGCGGCGCGAGTGGACCAGCCACGCACACAACAGCGCAACCCGGTCAGAAGGATCAGAGCGCGGCCAAGTGAGCTCTCAACGAGACCTCGTCACCTCGAGGAGAGCGCAAGCGGCCGCGTCTTGAAAAATCTAAACGGGACGCCAACAAAAGCTACGCCCAAGCAGTTAGCTCCGACCTGGATGTCGCAGTCACCTGCGACCGGACGGGGCACATCAGCAGGGATGTATCAAACCAGGTACTCGCGGCTATCCAGGCGAAGATAGTCGACGAGGCCTCCTCCCCTACACAGGACTCACCTGCACCGACCTTCAGAGCGAGGCCGGTGTTCAGCAGCGGGGCCCTTAGACTGTGGTGCGGCAACGACCACACCTTAGCTTGGCTAAGGAAGTTAATCTCCGAGTTGCCTCCCCTCCCTAGCACTACGCTAGTGATCAGGAGGCAGGCGGACATCGGGCGCCGGGTGAGATGCGGAATCTCCATCCCTGACGAGCAGGGGATCTTCACAGAGCCGTCCAAAATTGGGCGCACTCTGTGCTACCAGAACCCTTGGGTTGGCGTTAGGGAGTGGGTGCTGCAGGGCGCCTATAAACAAGCCGAGGCGTGGTACGTGGTGGTCGGGGTCCCTGAGGACCAAATTCCGACCCTGATGAAGGCCGAGCGCCGTCTCTCATTTGGTGTAGGGACGGTGTACGTGAAATTCCAGGGTCCGAACGGCAGATTTGTCGACGTCCCTCAGGGACATCCGACCGCTGTAGCCAGCGCCGACACACAGGCGGTGGAGGCAACTCCACCCCCCACAAGCACCGCGGAAACACCCGCGGTTGAGTCTGCAGCAGCAGCGCCAGCCGCCCCTTCAGCCGCCGGCGTGGACGCCGTCCTCTCGGGTGAGGAGCTCGGGGACATCACCTTGTCCTCGGCCTCTGACCTGGAGGAGGACGGCTTCGACGCGGGCGACCTGTTTGCCGGGCTTCGGCTAGCAGGATACGAGGAAGGAACGTCCAGCGATGGCGTCCCCTTCGTCGACCTGTAAGGTCCTGCAGGCCAACCTCCACCACAGCCAGACCGCGACGGCTCAGCTGCGGAAGTGGCTGGAGGTTCAGCACACGGCCATTGCCTTAATCCAGGAGCCGTGGATTAGGGCGGGCCATATACAAGGACTCTCCAATCTTGGTGGTAAGCTCCTAGTTAGTACAGATCACGATAAACCAAGATCGTGCATCTATGTGACACGTAACATCAAAATACAGCCACTAACAGATTTCTGTTGCAGGGATGTCTCTGCAGCTAGGCTACTGATACAGCGAGGGGACACAATAGCAACTGTGGTCTTCGCCTCTGCTTACATGCCCGAGGAGGATGAGCCACCGCCGCACGACCTCGCCCGCCTCGTGACTTACTGCGAGAGCACAGGGCTTGAAGTTGTCATAGGAGCTGACGCGAACGCTCATCATCCTCTGTGGGGCATGGACACGCAAAACGCAAGGGGTAAGGCCTTAGTAGATTATCTATTTACAACAAACCTAACCCTACTAAACACAGGTTCTGAACCAACCTTCGTAAACAGACGTAGCCAAACTATCATAGACCTCACTTTGGCATCGGAGGGTGCAGCGGCCACCACCACCGGCTGGCAGGTCTCTAAGGAGGCCTCCTGCTCGGACCACAGATGGATCCGCTTCGACATTCAGGTCTGTGTAACACCAACACCACCACGGCGAAACCCGCGTAACACAGACCGTGCTGCCTACACACGCAACCTCGAAACCAAACTTGCGTCAACAAACTACGGGATGACCTACGAGGACACACCGCAGATCGACGAGCGTGTAAGTCATCTCACTAAATCTATGCTAGACAGCTACCATTTATCCTGCCCCGAGACCAATCCGCCCACAACACCAGGGAAGCAACCATGGTGGGGAGCGGATCTGGAACGCAAGCGCGGGAAGGTAAGGTCAGCCCTAAACAGAGCCATGAACACCTGTGCTGATAAGGATTGGGACGCGTACTATGCGGCCAAAAAATGCTATAAAAAATGCATCAGATACAGGAGCTCCACTGGATGGCGAAAATACTGTGGCAATATCGAATCTTGCCAACAAGCAAACAGGGTAAGGAAGATCTTGGCCCAGCGTAACACGACTGGGCCCGCTGTTCTCCGCAAACCCGACAACACACTTACCACCTCACCAGAAGAGGCAATGCGCGTCCTTATTGAAACTCACTTCCCAGGCTGCGCTTTTACACAGAATATCGACTGGACAGAGGTAACCCAAACACCGTCAGAAAACGACTGGCGCTACGCACACAAAGTCATAACGCTGGAAAAACTCCAGTGGGCGATCCGGTGCTTCCATCCTTTCAAGGCGGCTGGTCCGGACGGAATCTTTCCTGCCTTACTGCAGTGGGGTGGAATCTCTGTCGCCAGCAGACTGGTACCCGTAATGAGAGCGTGTCTGGCTTTCAGATACGTTCCAAAAGGATGGAGGGAAGTGAAAGTCATATTCATTCCTAAGGAGGTAAGAGTGACTATACCAACGCCAAATCCCACCGACCAATCAGCCTGACCTCCTTCCTCCTTAAAACCATGGAGAGAATGTGCGAGAGAGAGCTGAGGGACGGCGCTTTGAAAACTATTCCACTCCATACTAACCAACACGCTTACAGCTCGGGTAAGTCCACGGAATCAGCCCTCCATCTAGTGGTCGGCCGGATAGAAGAGGCGATTCATCAGAAGGGCACTTGCCTGGGCACTTTCATAGACATCGAGGGAGCCTTCGATAAAACAAACTTCTCCAGCATCAACACCGCGCTCTCTCGTCACGGAGTAGAACAGGTACTGACAGACTGGATTACTAATATGTTAAGTAAACGAGTGGTTCGACTTGAAGTAGAACAGCAGATGGCCATGATAGCCAGAGGCTGCCCCCAAGGTGGCGTACTATCCCCGCTCCTCTGGAATCTGGTGATAAATGACCTCATCACGAAACTCAACGCGAACCATTTCTACACTATAGGGTATGCCGACGACCTCGCTATCCTCATTTCGGGGAAAGTGACGGGGACAATCTGCGACCTCACTCAACAGGCACTACGCATCGTTGAACGTTGGTGCAGAGAGTTCGACCTCTCAGTGAACCCCACGAAGACTGAACTAGTCATGTTTACCCAAAAACGAACACTAGGCCCTTATCGCCTACCCAAACTTTTTGATACAGAACTCCAGTTAGCCAATGAGGTCAAATATCTGGGAATCATCCTAGACAGCAAGTAAAACTGGAGTAGCCACTTAGACAATAAAATAAACAGGGCCTGCATTACCTTCTGGCAATGCAGGAGGATGATAGGTAAGAAGTGGGGCCTATCCCCTAAAATTATACTTTGGTTGTACTGTGCGGTGATCCGACCTATGATCACTTATGGGGCAGTGGTCTGGTGGCCCCGCACCAAATTAACTACAGCCTGCAACAAACTGCAACGCTTGCAAAGGCTCGCCTGCATGGCGATCACAGGCTGCATGAGGACTACTCCGACTGTGGCTCTCGAAGCCATGTTGGGGCTCCCACCGCTTCATCTGTTCATACAGCAGGAAGCGACAACGACGGCTGTACGCCTTAAAACACTTCAACTCTGGAGCAAGAGACAAACACAGCACACCGCGGTACTGGAGGGATTCTATAATGAGTTCCCCCTGGCGAAAGCAACAAACGATCGGGTACCTAAACAATTCGTATTCGATAAGAAATACAAAATTCAGCTCCACGAAGATGACCGCTGCGAGGGATTGAACCCCGCGGAACTACGGATCTTCACGGATGGATCTAAAACAGGTACTGGTACTGGGGCTGGAGTCTTCTCGGAGGATCTCAACATCCACATAGCCAAACCTTTGGGGGCCCACAACACGGTATTTCAGGCAGAATGCATGGGCATTTCTCTGGCGGCATCTGCCATTTTAGCCAGGGAGGTTGTGGACCACTCAATTCGCATACTCTCGGACAGCATGGCTGTACTGCTAGCACTAAACAACCACACAGTGAACTCTGGGTTAATATACGAGTGTCACCAACGCCTGAACCAGGTTGGTAATCTCAATAATATAACCATCCAATGGATCAAAGGACACAGCGATTCCCGGGGCAATGATGCTGCGGACGAACTCGCTAGAAGGGGATCGAGCATGGCAGCGGTGGGACCCGAACCCATCGTACCACTCCCTTTCGGATACCTACGCACACTGGTAAGGAAACGAACTAGTGAACAACACCACAAGCTGTGGCTAGACCACGGCGAGTGTAGGCAGGCCAAGGAAGCACTTCCTGCTATCGACGGCCGCCTCACTAAACGCGCGCTTCGGTTGACCAAACCACAGCTGCGCACAGTAACAGCCGCTATTACCGGACACGGCTCTTTTAATAAACACCTCTTTGTCTTAGGAGTCACAGACAGCCCCCTGTGTCGTGCCTGCATGGAGGAAGACGAGACAGCAGCCCACGTGCTTCTGCACTGCCCAGTGGTTGCAACATACAGGGCAAAGTACTTAGGTAACCCAGGTACTCTCCGCGAGATAGCCAGCAACATCGGGGCACTGCTGGCCTTTCTCGGGGAATTGGGATGGTTAGAATAGTCTCCCACCCGCACGCAAAATACGCGCTTTGACGTGGAGTTGCGGACACCGGCCCGTTATACTATACTATACTATACTATCGTTTGTTGGCGTAGTTATAAAGCTGAAACGTTAACTTAGTAACAACCTTGTAACTAAACCATCAGAGGAAACTCGATTAAAGCAAGTCCTTAGAACTTCAATATAAAATCTGTTCTGGGTAAATTGTATGTACCTATTGGTTTTCCCTTTTTGTATCCAAACGCTCAGTTTACTGGGAATACTGTCACGGATGCCATTTTATTGGGCCATTTTTGGCTAAGCTAACATAGAATCGGTGCCATAATTACGATTAATATATAAAAAAGAACATGACTACAATTATAAACCGCTTTTTCAACAAAATCTACATTACACACTGGCACACAATAACACACTCACTGGCTGACACTGGCTTGCAAAGCTAAGTATCACACTTTTAAAATTGGAATAACTTTTTAAGTACCTACAAAATATACTTTAGAAATAAAAAAGGACGCAGAATGTGACTAATGAGATGAAGACATCTGATAATGATATTTGATGCGACTACTAGTTTTAAAGAAAGCTAATAAAATTTGTCACAACACGTTTTTTATTACAAATCTATAGTTCAGATGAAAATAAATTAAGTGTAGTACCTACTTAGTTTTACTACAGGAAAGTTGGAAAAAAGGCTAGGCGGATAATCATTTCCTAAGCTTTAGCTAATTACTGCTAACATAATGCCACGAGTTACGTACAAATCGGTTTATAATAGACGCGCGGGCGCCTACGATTGGATTGCGCGTACGACGATTTAAATGCTCGCTACTGAGTCTACTGATTTATAATACGATCTATTATTGTCTATTATTGCTTTCTTTTGTGTTACGTTACAATTGTTATTGTGTCTATTGTTTCCGTTTGATTCGAAATGATACTCATTGCGTTCGTAATTCGAGAAGTTAAGTCATCATTAATGTCGTAGTAACTAAACTGGGTGAAATGGGTTCAGTAGGTACCTACACGATTTGAGACCCCGGTCCTCCCCTAATATCTTCATTCTTTTCTAATGTTTATTTTACTTAGGTATCATGTATCTAAGCAGTTGTCTTAAGACAGCGTTTGAAACCAGATGCATCTAAATTTGAATTCAAACAAATCACATGGATTTGTTGCTGAGGAGGTTGTTCTGCCACTTCTTCTTCCCAGCAAAAACACTTGGAAGTGATGAAGACTGGGCGTTTTGGGGGACTGGTTTATGCATTTATAACGTTCTTAAAGTGCTGATTCGCAGCCTAATTTGAATCTATGCTTTTTGATTTTGATTTGATTGTGAACGGATTCATTTTATAGGAAGTATTTGCCTATCTGAGGAGAATATTCAATCTTAATTTCACCCTGTCAAAAAAACATGTACCTTTTTTCTTTCATTTTTGACAAGTTTATAACACTGAATTATCGCTAAGAGTGATTGCGACTAGGTTTCAAAAGTTTTTAATTAATTTTTGGTGTAATTTATCTATACAATAATAATATTATAAACAGGTAAAATTTGTTTGTTTGTTTGTAAGTTTGTATGTAGGGGTAATCTTCGGAACTAATGATCCAATTTTAACAAATATTTCAGTGGTGGAAAGTTACACTATTCCCGGATGACATAGGCTACTTATTATCCCCGTAATCCCACGGGAACAGGAACTACGCGGTTGAAACCGCTTGACGTCTGCAAGTCTATTATATGTGTGTATTTAGAAATGTATAAGTATGTTTATCAGCTGTTTAGTACCCATAACACAAGCTCTCAAGCTTAACTTGGGACTAAATGGCGTTGTGGAATATTTATTTATTTTATTTTATTGCGGAAACTGGCCTATTGACCTCTACAATTTGAAAATACGATACCCCTTGGCCTTTAAAGTGACACTGTCACAGACTAACAAGACTACCAGGACCAATGGCTTAACGTGCTTTCCGAAACAAGGATAGGTTTCGATGGACGGTTACCCATGATGATATTAAATTTCGTTTATAATTAGCTAAGAAGCAGTGCAGTTCATATAGTTTTTATGGAGGCAAGTATCTACTTACCACATTCTACGTAAAGAAACGCTATCGGAAGATCGTACATAGAACGTGTATTGTTTAACAACATCATTAAAGATGTAAATATAAATAACCAGCTGCGAACGTAATGACGGATGGTTTGTTATTCCATTAATCTGTACAATTAACAATTATGACGGCCGGTAATTGAGTGGATGACTATTTTATGTTATGACACTCGAGCTCCCCTCGGTTATTTGCGGCCATCTTGAGGGACTCGTATTGGACTCTTGGTAATGAAGAAACCTTGAGCATTTCAAAGCAAGGGTGTGTTGTTAATTAAGAATCAAAGGTTTTGCGATGGGTGTCACTCGTAGGGCATACGTTTATGTAGTTTATGCAACGAGTGGCCTATTATTGTAGGCTATAAGAGATGAATACAACTTCAGACTATATGTGCCGTGCGCTTGAAGTCACCGCTTTTAACAGTTGTAGCGTACTACTTAATGTTAAATCCCATTCCATAAGAATTGTGCCAGTAAACGCAAAAAAAATATCTCTTTCGCCTGTTAAGTAGTTGTAGAGAATACTACTTACTTTGAAACTTTCAGCTTTATTATATTACTTAGTATCTTAGGGTTCGAGAGTGCCTCTATCAAGTGAATCACTGCCGTACCTACCATCTTTTACCATCTTTAAGCGTACTTTGTTTTTCAAAAAATACAAAATCTTTACCTATAATTCTGTCACACAGGCTAGGTTGACTTCAACTCATAATTAGTGTATCCGCTCTCCGAGTACGAAATTCGATGATTCAAGCCTTTTCAGGCGTCCTACCCGAAACTTAAGCGAGAGTAAAACCATCAAACGGTAAGAAAAACCATCAACAATTTGAACATACATGGATAAAAACTTTAAACGGTACCTAAAGGAAAATTTATATAGCTTTGGCAGCTGATAAGAATCTCTGCTAAAAATAGGTGGCAAACTCCGAAGGCCTGGATACCGCAAAAGGCCTCTAAGTGATGTTATAAAAGCGAGCATGAACATCCACGTGTAAGCTCATAAAATTATATACGAGATAGGTCTCTTAAGGTAACAAAGTTTTAAGTTACTTTGAATAAAATCAGAAGCTAGATATTTCTTTGGACGGTTTACTTTTTCTTGGTTCCTATTTAATTTTTGAGTAAGTAACATGAGCTCTGTCTGTCATTCTAGAAGCTAGGATAATATTGCTGGTCGTATTATTTTGTTCTTTGAAACAGTTAGGTGGTTCTAAACACACGACCTCCAGCATAGCAGTCAGGGTCGCTAACTAGGTACTAAACCAACAAGCCAGTCGATGACAATAACAGCCGGGTTTTACCATGGTAAACTTAATACGAAATCCATTCTACAGAATTCAATTTTAAATTACCAACATTACCTACGCAATTAATAGATATCCACGAAATTACTGAGCTAATCATTTGATATTACTGTTTAACATCGAGTAATAACCGAAATACACATTGGCTTTCCATGTTTTCAGTAGCACTTACTGAAATAATGTTTCCACAAATGTTATGATAATGAAAGGCTAATCTCTCGTTTGCGTTTGTTTACCGTGGGGTTGTTTTACGAATACCATGTTTATTAGGTATCAAGTCGGGCAAAGGATTGTTTAGCGAATTTGCGTGGAGGAATTTAAATCTTCAATTTGAGCTGACAAAAAGGGTCAAATGGGAGTGTAAGCTATCTCATACATTTATGTGTGTATATAGATGTTTCGTAAAAGGGATGAAGGCATCGTTTTTGGGTCCGGAAACCGCTGGCTTTGTATCGTAAACGATCAAAAGTTAGTACCTACACATGCAAGTCTGAACATTTTTAGCGAAACGGCAAAAGCTTTTGATTACAGGTTTCGGTTTAATGTATTCGGGAGTTATTGGATTCTGGAGTTTTTTGTCCAAATGAATCGTTTTAGATTTCTGCACTGATTTGTTTTTGTGCATTCCTCTCTATAAAACTTTTACTATGCCAAAACTCACACACCCCTGTGCGCGCAATTTTCTTAAAAACTTGTTCAATGTTTAAGCTTAGTATATTAATATTATAATGAGAACGATTTAGTTGTTATTACTCTGTTATAAAACATAATTATAGGTAGTATTTAATAGGCGTTGAATAAGAAGTTTATTAATCTTGTAAATTGCTTGAACACCTTTTGAAAATAGTTTCTTGAAACTAAATGAATTTGAAGAGCAGCAAAATTCTGCGAACGAAGGATAGGATCCTTTATAGGAAAATGTGGAGTAGTGTGAGATTTGGCATTATGAAAGTTTATAATGGAAGAGAAGTGCAGAAACCTAATAGTTTTACACATTAATGATATGTTAGAATTATTTAAAATAAAATATTCATTATTTCCGTAAATTTTAGACGTTGAGCAATTTCACCATCATCAAGTTTATAACGTAACGTAATCATGGTGATCAAACTTTTGGAAACAAACAACTATACGACAGCATTATACGAGTTGATATTGACATACACGGAAATTCAAAGCAAATTATCAATTTGTTACTGTAATTTTCAATTAAACGAATTTCGACCACTAGGTGATTAATGATACATTTTAATACGATTACAAATAAATAGACCTCCAGTCCGTGTGTATAATTGAAACTATAGATTACATTCCAATCTCACATCAGTGGTCTAAGACAAAAAGAAGCTCGTGAAGTAAGCGGGTTACTAGGAGCATGTGGATTCGCTCCGGCCGCGGCCTACAAACCTGTTAGGTTGTTACTTCTTACGCACAATCACGACCTTTAAGCTCAATAACTTGGAATACACCTACAGTACTGGTTTCTTGCACCATGTGAAATCGATTCAGTAGAAAGAAGATTAAACTCGTTTTGTTGATTTTGAATCACCTATTGTATAGACAGAAGTAGCTTAATAAAGGAAATCGAGAAGATGATAAGAAATCATAAGACTGTCTCGTTAGTCTAGTGGTCGCTAGCCCTACTGCTGAGCATGAGGTCCCGGGTTCGATCCCCGGGCAGTGTAGTGTTATTTATTTTTTGCATCTAGAATTTCTCAGTAGCAACCCAGAATCTGGATTTGTGCCCCATAGATCGCCCCCTATTACATGAAACTTAAACATTACTGGCGAAATGTGGGTGTACTACCAAGTACACCTCTGCCTAGCCCTTAGGAGATCACATGCGTGATGTTCTGTTATGTTATGATAAGAAATGAGGACATAACAGAGAGTAGGATAAATGCAAGAGATGATGGGAAGAGTGTTAAAAGGGGCCAGGAGATTCTTACCTTTGAATCAAATCAAAGTCCGGTAATGCTCTATCTCCATCAATCATAGCATCAGGTGACAAAAATCAATCAAATCCCTTTCTAAAACCTTCCAGTGAATGATAGATGCTTAGTTGAATTTATTAGGCGCTTCAATTCGACAAGGTTGTAGCAGCTCGTAGCTCGGAAACAATTCGAAACCCAGTCATACCACGCATCCGCTATACGAGCACGCTATCCAGTTTGCTACGACGTGTATTGATCAATAATTCCATTCATTCATTGTTTGTTTATGATCAACACGCCTATACATTACTTATATAATATTCAATGAATGTGGTAAAGAAATATTACAATACACTTACATGTTTGAGTTGCCGTCGATATTTTTAAGATCAACAAATTCGGTTTGAATTTATATATCGGCAAAGCTCTTTTTTAAGGGATTTCGACTATTTATTCTGACTAAAAACAATAAAAAAACTTTTTTGCAAAAAAATTAAACCGACTTCAAAAAAAAACACTAAACGGTGTAAAATAACTCTAAATTAGGAAGTCTGTGGCTTTGGTGGTTTTGTCTTAATCATGATGGGCCACCGACTTCCGAATTTAGAGTTATTTTACACCGTTTAGTGTTTTTGTTTGAAGTCGGTTTAATTTTTTTGCAAAAAAGTTTTTTATTTTTCCATTTTTAGTGGTTCCCATACAAATATTTGCTATACATATTGTTAATTGTAACAGTAAATGTCATGATAATAGGGTTATCCACTTATCCCTAATAAATGAAAATTAACATACCTAACTGTCGAAATCTAGGTATATTGTACACATCTGCGTACCCCTCAGAGCATACCAGAAGTGATGATACGTCATGATGTTGTATAAACAATAAACATCCAAGCGATTCCAGCAATCACGACAGATTTGCCGTCTATTTTTGAAGAGTTCCGTTGCATATCTCCGAAGATCAGCACCAGATCTTCACCAAATTAAAATCTCCACCTCGGGAGTATACTCTTTCGAATAAAAAAAGAATTTCGAGAATCGGTCCACAAATGGGGGAGAAATCAGGTAACATACATAAAAAAAAAAAAAAGTCGGTTAAAAAATACATGCACACGAACATAGAACCTCCTCCTTTTTTGAAAGTCGGTTAAAAATAAGGACGCATAGATATTTCTTTTATATTATTTGGTAATCTTACACAAGCTATTACAAACTTAAGTATAATAGTAAAATTATATTGCACAATTGAATCTAGATGTGTTTATTTTTCAGATTGCGCATGCCTACAGAAAATTAACTTTGACATTTAACTTTGACATTGAAAATATGACGGCAATCAGGGCCAAAAGTCGTTGTTATAATGCACGTACATTTAAGGAATTTGATCAATAATAAGCATTTAATGGGATTTATTTAATAATGCATTTAGTTATTACGTGACAAAAACAAGACAATTACATAAAAATCAAAATGAAAATTAATAAAGCTAACGTAAATTAATCAACAGTAGACCTTCAATTTATCTGTAACGAATCCTCATTCGTTGTGAGAATAAAATGACAAACTTGTTTCTGTTCAATCAACTTGAAAAGGGTAATGTATTCTAAAAGCGTTTATCTATATTAAATTCCGACATCGGAATCTTGTAATAGTTACTGACGTCTGGCCCTATTCCTTAGAAATCGCGAACCATAGCATTTAAGTCAACCAATGAAATAGAAGTCATAATTGTATGTAATTTACGGCTGCCTCCGTCGATACGTAATGACTTTATTATAGTTTGAATATCAGTGATGTTTACGTAATTGAAGTAATGAATGGATAATATATTAATGGTAGTTTATGAAAGTTTGAAACTAGTGTTTTGTTTTTCTTCGTGAAATCCCTTTCTGGTGAGTTTCTTGAAATATTTCTTGGCAAGCCTCTACTCTACTCAAAGACAAATTTCCTGTAATTTCCGATTTATGGAATGTATGCGTCTTCCTGTTAGCCATACAGTTAAATATGGAACTACATCTATCTATACTGATATTATAATAAAGAGGTTTGTTTGTTTGCATTGAATAGGCTCCGTAACTATTGGGCCGATTTAAAAAAATCTTTTACCTTTGGGAAGCTTTACTATCCCCGAGTGATATAGGCTATAAATGATATATTATCCATGTAATCCCACGAGGACGAGAACTACGCGGGTAAAACATAATGATGTCTGCTAGTATTTATACATTAAAAATAGTTTTTTTTTACTTTAATATTGAAGAATCATCATCATTGCCCTTTGAAGTTTATTTGGATTTGGCACACTTCTACCATAATTATTTTACTCTTTATTATGATAAACTAAGAACGATTTATTACCTCTCAATTTGCTCCAGATCAAGAGTGAAACATTTATTCAAACGTTACCAATGTAAATGTGTCCAACAGGCGCACATCTCACTAAGCAAGCGCAGTTCATCGCATTCATACATTGTCTGCTAACCGAAGAGAATTTGCATTTCTCATCACTATCTATATAGCCTTTTTCCCAACGGTGTTGGGGTTGGTTTATAGTCAAACTAGTCACTAGTAACTAGTAGTAGTAGTTTCTAGTCGTTCGTGTGTGGAGTACTGCAGCCACATATGGGCTGGTGCTGCCAGATGTCATCAAGCAGCTTTGGACTCAGTGGAGAGGCATACAAAGAGGCTTATTGGTGACCCAGATTTGGTTAGAACCAATCTGCAAAGCCTTGAGCATAGGCGTAGGATAGCTAGCCTTTTGGTTTTCTATAGGATACATTTTGGAGAGTGTGCACGGGAATAACATGATTTGATTCCGCCATCACCTTTCTACCATCGGACAACCCGGCGTACGGCGAGTGTCCACCCTAACATCGTTGGCACTCCCACGATTCGGACAAAGCGTTTCGCTTCGTCGTTTACACCGCGTACATCGAAGGACTGGAACAACTTGCCTGCTAGGTGTCTTCAAGGCTAGAGTGAATAGTCTCTTATTAAACTAGTGCGCTTCACCATCACTGATTGCATCACTGCTTACCATCAGGTGGGATTGCAGTCAAGCACTGGTTTATAATATTAAAAAAAAAGAAAAAAAAAAACTATACCTATGCAGCTGAATATCAGTACCAATTTTACATGGAGCAACTGTCCAGTTTCTGGCCAACTCTGTCATTTTCCGTCGAACTGGTGTTCCACTTGGCGAGAATGGATGTCAGTCCTTTGAATACGCGTAGCATGATTACTGTATAAACGTGATATGTCAACGAAAGATGAGAAGAAGATAGAGAAAATAAATGAAGTGACGTATTGTAGAAATATTGCTGCCTATTACATCGTAGAGTACTCGAGTAACTCGTCTCTTGTCAACACGGTACTTGACAGAATATGAAGTATGAACATCAAAATATAACTAATTAGTCCATCAGTCGGAACATAAAAAATAATACACACTTGTTTTTTTTTTCTTTTTCAAATTGATGGAAAACTGCTTTGGTTAAGCGCATTAAAGTTGAGGAGAGGGGTTTTGTAACATCATTATCTAGTATAAACTGTACTGGCTAGCGACGTCATGCGACATTTTGACTCGTATGATGTATCGCCGTTATTTTTTGACGTGAAAAAGAAAAAAATATGTGTCGAATATTTTCTTGTAATCTAGATGAGGGACTAAGAACTAACATTTTGTCAAATAGCCTAACTATCATTTTTTTTTTAAACTAACTAGCAAAGAACAACGATTAAGTGCTAGGTGCCCGTTGCGACTGCCTGTCAGACCTCCACAACCCAGTTACTGGGTAACACGATACCCCTTGGTTAAACTGGTTATCAAACTTTCGAGTACCCGTAACGACTGTCAAAGATATGACAGCTGGGACCAACGGCATAACGTGATTTCCGAGGCAAGAAGAGGTCTCGATAAGTCATAGATGGTCACCCATCCACAGTTTGACCTCGGCAAGCGTTGCTTAACCTTGACATCCAACTCGTTTTGCTGTTGTAGCCACACGCCTCTCCGTGTATTCGCAATCCTCTTAGTCCAGTTAATCCTATCGTGCCTTCAGATCACATACGCGTATTTGCACCTGTACAATAACGTCAACAGCTCCCCTCGCTTACATGACGTGGTGAAACAAAGAGACGAGATTCACCTACTAACCTATTTCGCTATCTATCTTTGTATGGGCTCGAATTGACTGGCTGGCCGACTGTATTACGTATCTACTTAATCAGACGCGTTGCGATTGCAGTTGCTATTGCCAAAACTGTTTCGACGGGTGTGAAATTTGGCGAGACAATTTAGAAAATCTGAGTGGCAAAGGACTCCCTCTTTTCGTCCATTCTACGCTACTTAATAAAAACAGATCAATGGTTTGTTTGTTGATACAGATGCCAGCACATCAAATTACCCCAACGTGTCAAATTTCCCCAATGGAATATGAACCTTATTTCGTTTGAAATAAAGTTGAAAAACGATAAAAAAAAATGACACATTGGGGTAATTTAATATGCTGGCGTCTGTACTATACCTACTGGTAGTCGTGATGGCCCCAAGCTTATAAGACGCCTATCTCTCGAGTACAACCACGCGGATATCTATGAGTACGACGTAACATTTCAAATCCGAGAAAGTACCAATGTGAATTTTCCGATGCATGTGTACTTTTAAATTTATCTTAGATTTTATTGAAATCGTTGACGAGGAAAACATCGTGAGGAATCCTGGATTTACAGTCTTAGTTTATTTAAGTTTTAAATCGCAAATTCGCTTTGAGCAAGCGTTGTGATTGATGTTACTGGCTGATCTGTATGAGAAGAGGCCTTCGACCTGCAGTGGGACAGTAACAGGCTGGTATTATTACTTACTGGTTGAGCTGTAAAGCACATTTTTTAAAACCAAATAAAAACAACTATCGTTGACGTTATAAAACAGAAAACCAGCACAAACAACACGTCACTTCAAATAAGGTTACCCCAATGAAGATAAGTGATAAACGTCAAATCGTTATCTATTTGACGTATCAAAGTCGCGGTCGCAAGTTACGTAGTGGGAGCAGGCGTGTTCTCCACAGCTATACAGTTAATTACTCGTGTACACCGCCGTTCAACAATATTGGCCCGTGTTTTACCCACAATACGTGTAGATATATGAATAGTTTTACCTTACATGTACACGTTTTTGTTGGTGAATTATTGACGTGAAATTGCGTTGTGATGTAGAAGGGTTTTCTCTATGGATACTGTGGGTGTTCCGTGAGTAGGTGGACTTGTTGAATAATCTACTCCTTTTTTTAATGTTCGTTAAATAGTTATGTATGATGCCCGCTTCACCTACATTAGGCACTAATGTCAATGTTTGGCTCAGCGATGATAGTTTAAATTCCTGCAATGTATTGATATTACGTATCTGAAGTGTAATATGATAACGACGGTCATTAGGATCTAGTGGTTTTATGTGAGCAATTCAGAAAGTTCATTGACATTCGGGAAGAAATTTTTATCTTCAAAAAAAAAAAAGTTGTTTATTGGTACTAGAGAAAAACATAACATTCACAATATATTATTCCTAAATTAATGTTAAGTAATCACAATTCGGGAAGAAATCGTACCGACAATAGGTTGATCCTTTGGACTTAATACGCCACTAGCGCACTTCTCAGCTTGTACACATATGAACGAGTAGCTAACAGAATTGTTAGCAGCCGCCTACCTAATTGATTTTAAACAAGTCGAATTGCAAAGTTGAACTTGTTTAAAACCAATTTACAATGTATTTAGACGCTAACAAGGTGTACATACATACAGACGCAACAAAACGCCACTATGTATTGTGGCTAAATAATAGTAGCCGCACGAGTCGATCGAAGGTTAAGTTACGCTTGATTAGGTTGGTCCATGGATGGGTGACCATTCATTGCATATCAAGACTCCTCCGTGCCTCTGTAAGCACGTTAGACTGTTTTTTTTTTTAGAATAGAATAGCATTTATTTGCAAATATGGGTTATACATAAGTAGGTAGTAGTAGGTTTTCATCAGAGTTCTGCCATATTTCACCATTCGGCATGCAAACATTTTCATTATATAAAATTGTTAAAATTTAAATTCTATTGAAACATTAAATAATTAATTATGTCATTCTCATTAAATAAAATTATTAAAACTCATTTTTTTATTAAAAATATCAACTTAATTATTACACACCTATGTTAAATAAAATTGTTAAAATAAAAAAAAAAAAAAAAAATTGTCAGTAACAGTGTATACAAGAAAAAAAAATAGATTAATTAAAAATTTGAGGTAGTTTGATAAAAATTGTCCGTTAAAAACTCAGTAACACTGTAGTATGCTTTATCTATTAATAATTTACGAAGTCTACTTTTGAATTGCATCGTTTTCAAATCTTTCCAAGCACTAAGCAATTTATTATAAACAACTGGGGCCATGCAATAAATACTTTTGCGCATCATAGTGGTATATACATACATCATCTGTTGGTACCTACTCTCATTTAAATAGATCTTTGACTGTCGTTATGGGTAGCCAGAAGCCTAAAAGTCTGACATCCCAGGCTGCAGTCAGGCAGTCGCTCTATGTATGAAGCTGCTTGCGGTTAAACTGAAAGCTGACACCAACAAGTTAGTAAAGGGCTAGGCAGATGATAGGTTAGTTGAAAACCAGCGTCGGGCACTAGTAGCTCGGCATTTTGCTGAACTGGTCCTATTTGGCGCAGCCGTGAGATACGCACTCTTTTTCGTGTTTAGTTCTTAGTTTTTTATTATTATTTTTTTACTTTGTTTTGTGCACTTGTGGCATGTGCCAAATAAATATGTTTTCTTTCTTTCTTTCTTTATGATGACAATGACGCCTGCATTCCCGAAGGGATAGGCAGAGGTGTATCTATCTAACTGTTATTTTGTAATACTCACACTGTGAAAATGTAGGTAAAGCGAAGGTAAATTGAGCCGTCATTTCAAACTTATGCTTAGGCATTGTCAGTTTGGTGTCAAGCTTTCAAGGGTGATTTGTACTGAATCGACCGGCTGTACTATACTCGTACGTTTCGTCTGATACATTTAAGTCCCACGTAAAAGAAGACGAGTCTATGCCATGCCATGCCATGACATGCCTGAGAATGTAAGTCTATTTAGAGAATTGCCAATAGGGTGTTTGACAGATTATGAAAATCAAAAAACCGGCCAAGAGCGTGTTGGGCCACGCTCAGTGTAGGGTTCCGTAGAATATGTAAACGAAGTTAAAAAAAATGCTTGCATATATGATTATACTACAAACTTAGTCCAGAAATTACAACTTTTTGTCTTTTTTGTACAAAAACAATGTCCCCCCCCCCCCCCTCTAACTTTTGAACCATAAGTTTAGAAAAAATGAAAAAAATCTGAAAAGTAGAACTTTATAAGGACTTTCTAGGAAAATTATTTTGAACGCGGACAGACAGACATGGCGAAACTATTAGGGTTCCCAGTTGAGTACGGAACCCTAATAAAATTAGGTAGCCCATCAGTTAGATTATAAAAAATAATGCATAAGTTTTTTTTTCTTTTTCATATTGATGGAAAACTGCTTATTAAGTGCATTAAAGTTGAGGAGAGGGGGTTTGTAACGTCATTATCTAGTATAAACTACTGGCTAGTGACGTCATGCGACATTTCGACTCGATGTATCGCCGTAATTTTTTAACTGCGTGAAAAATGAAAAAATATGTGCCGAATATTTTCTTGTAATCTAGATGAGGGGCTAAAAACTAAAATGTTGTCAAGGAGCCCATTACCTAAATGATTTAAAGTCTTTTAATAAATTGAGTATCAGCCTCTTTTAAAGATTTTTGTTTCTACCCTTAATGGTTTGTGTATTACCTTAAACATTATAATTTTACTCTCTTTTACCTGAAGATCATTCAAAGGAATCCTTACTGTCACGATGATAATGAAAGAAGAAAATTATATCCATTTTTATTGTGGGATGAAAGTAAATCAGCGGGTCTTTTAAAATTAATTGAGGCTCTGTTTGCGACTATTTTATATGGCTTTAATAATAACAACTTTATTAGCTCGGAAGTAATAACGTAATGTGATTCACAACATGTTAGGTAACTTAAACTTAGAAACTAGTAACAAAATAAAATAATACTATTGCAAAAGATACGGTAAAATATTTTAATTTCTGCAAACTGGTTTATACAAACACTCGTTTTCCGAAATATTTTTTAAACTGGCCGAATGTCAGTTTATTTAGGAATTTATCCCAATGCAATGTACTTTTGTGCATTTTTTTCCATTTTAAATTGCATTGCATAAAAACCCGACAAATTGAAATACGGCAACCAATAATTACAAAGTTCCATGGCAAACAAAACAATAAAAGGGCGATAGTCGGCTTATAACGATCGCATAACAGATGTTTAGGCCGGATCTCCCGAGGGCATGGGGCATCCCTCCCACTCCTAATAAAACACTATTAGTTTCTACTAATATCGGCCGCCATCCGACAACTTGTGGTTACGGGATTAATGTTTAACGGAACCTTTGCTTGATTAAATGGTTCGATAGCTAGTTTAGTGAGTTATTGAAAAATAATTGATTGTTTCTTTTTGGGACTTGATTAAATTACTAAGTGAATAAGATTATGAACATAATGCACAACATTACGCCGCATCTTACTAATATTATAAACGTGAAAGTTTGTGAGGATGGATGGATGGATGGATGTTTGTTACTCTTTCACGTAAAAACTACTGAATGGATTTTAATAAAAATTTGATAATGGAGTTAGCTGACACCCTGGATTAACACATAGGCTAATTTTTATCCCTGTATTCCCACGGGAACGGGACCTACGCGGGTGAAACAGCAGGACGTCTGCTATTTAAATAATGTGGGCCGTTTAATTTTTTATTCGCAACATATTTAATCCCTTATCACTAAACTACTATGACTTTGACTATGACTATTTCTCGAAAATTGATGCATAGGGGTATAGTTCTTATAGTAAACTCATTCTCATTTCGTTAGTTATATAATATTTCAGTTTCAAGGAGCATGGGGCGAGTCTATTTGCCTTCAACCGAGCACCAGTCAAGCGGGAAAAGAAATTCAACATGGAAAGACCCAGTAAGACTTACCTACCTGGGAATCGAACCCAGGACCTCATCATACTTAGCAGAAGCGTTTATGACCACTAAACCAACTAGTCAGTCCATATTAATTATTCTGAATAACAAAGTATTGTATAATCTATTTTAAAAGAGTAAGAATTGACTTTCTTGACCATTCTTCTCCATAAGAAACTACCTTTCGAAACGGCCGACTAGACTCAATTTCTTATTTTATTAACTTTTAAGTCTGGAGTTCAAAATCGTTATGTTATCGCATAATTTGCTATGTTTAAGTTAACTTTCATGGGTGAAAATAAGAAAGTTAAGACTACAATTCTACACAAAGCGTGCAAAATCAGCTGAAAAGAACTTAGTTTCTCCAGGTTTTAAAGTATCTTGAAAAGTTTCCGAAGTTACCTACCTACTACAAAACTTAACCACTTCTTTTTGAAATAGTTGAAAGGTGTTCTACCGCTGTTGTATATAGTTTTGATCCAACAAATTTACAGATCAAACATCGTCATTGACCTAGGCTTTTCTCAAAGTGTTAACCACCAGTCATTTTACATGGAGACACTTTTGCCATTAATCAACTCAGCCTAATATCAGTTCACTGCTCAACGTAGGCTTCTCCGCTTTTTGCATCCAGTCTTTTGCCTTCTTCAGGTCATCAGTCTAGCTGTGTGGTGTTTCCATCTCACTTTCTGTTAGGCGGTCTCCACTCCAGCCGGTTGATTCAGTCTTAGTGACCCCTTGATAACTTAAATGAAGTGAACTGTCTGTCATTACCTAGCATTAGGATGGAATACAGACAGCTCAATTCGCCTTCATTTCACCTACACTTTCGCGGGGAGATCTTTATAACATCGTACAACTGAACTCCTCTACTATATCATATTTTATATCGAGCAATGATAAATGATTTAAATGTTATTTATTTTTGTAAATTGGTACGTTTTCACAAATACTTTTACATGTCATTTTTTAACTAGTAGATGAGATCGGAGTTTCACTATCTGACTACTCTGAAGAAGAAACCCCGAAAGAAACTCAGAGGTTATAGTCTTTTTAAAGTCCGGACATTATCTTGGTCAAAACATGTAAGATCCATGCAGATTAGTGTCTGAGATGGTCTTTTGAGGAAAGAACCACACAGATATGAGGGGACCAGATCAGTCAGTGCAAGCATTTGTCTATTTGATTTGGTATCGTGGATATTCTTTGGTAAGATTCGTTGTCAGACTTGAACCTCACTAAGCTCCTCAACAAAATCTAATGTATGAAATTCTCGTGTCACGGTGTTTGTTACCTCCTCCGAAACGCCTTGACCGATTCTTATAAATTTTTGTGCATATTTTTTTAAGGCGGTTCGTAGTTTGCCGGGGCAGCTAGTAATCTAAATTAATAAGTGAAGCGAAAAATTCAGATCCCTTTTTTGACTTACGAAGAAGTGACTTATCTTGTCATAACTGTCGTAACTTGGCATAACTGTCGTAACTTGGCATAGTTAAAGTTTCAAATTATGGACAAGGAGTGCATAAAAATATTACGGTTGAATTTCAACCACTAAACGACAGCCTAAGAATAAGACAAGATGATATAACCTACTCCCTTAAAAAGATCCGATGTAATAAATCCTACCTAAAACGCATTTGAAACCCATTGCTGTAAGCAAACAATGTACCAATATTCTTCCTCTAATAAAAACCTTATCCGACAGTTTAGCTATCGTAAAAGAAAAATGTAACAATGTCACTTTCATATCGATACCAGATTTACGACATACCTACCTATTTCTATTTACACATTTCATTAATTAGAACCGATACGATTTCATACGTACGAAGTAAAGTATTGTAGCAAAATATTTACTCACATGTATAAAATACTCGCATATGTAAAATTCTTTTTGTTTCCTTCAATATACACGTAGGTAATGCTTTTTTTGGCAAATACATTTTTTTATTTATTTATTCTTTTAGTTCCGTGTATTATCTATGAATTTGAGATTCGTGTTTTATGCAAATGTAGTTTGTATAACAATTTCAGCAGCATAACATTTTTTTTCTACAATATATCACTAATGTTAGTCCCGTTATTCTTGTGTTGCCTATATTGCCTCTGTTATACATTACCTACAAAACGCGGGATTAAGTTATACCAATACCAAAATGTGAAAGATAGAGGTTGTACTAGTTATACTGAGAAATCCTTGCGCTAACCTCACCAGCTCTTCACATAAATAACTTAGAACTTAGTTATGATTAAACCTAACAAAAAAAAAAATTACAAAGCTGGTTTAGTTATTGTTTTTTTTTAGTGTTTGTATAATATAGTTAAGGTTTTACAGAAATAAATAAAATGTAGTTATGATTTAAAAATTGACTGTAATTATTTGTTTGTTAGAACCCTACCAAATAATTAATTACGGTTACATATATTATATCAGAGGGTTTGAAATTCAATAGGCATCCCTTTCTCTATCCTCGGTATTAGGCTTTTATTATCAAGAATGTAATCAGCTGAAAACTAAAAGGCTATCAGTAGGTTGTAAATCACTGAACTAAAATTATTATGTATTATAGTTTTAACAGCGAGGATACGAATGTCGTCACCGTATGTGGAGCCAATAGTATCCGAACAAGGAGTCACAGGTGTCATATCGCCGGATACATTAATCAAAATGGCGGGACTGGTTTGAATTATGTCGACCCGACCACCTAAGAGCATTTGGCGATTTATTGTATCTTTTAGTGAAACTTAAGGAAAATATGAAAGAAATGTCGATGCAGAGTGATAAAGAGGGACTTTTTTTGTTTAAAAACAGAATCAACGTAAGTAATAATATGATGGCATGATGATATTTAATTCTGTAAATAGGTTCATACAATCATTTTTTTTAACTAAGTGAGGTCGGCGTTTCACTGTCTGACTGCTCTGAGAAGAAACACCGAAAGAAACTCAGAGGTTATAGTCTCTTTTAAAGTCCAGACATTATCTTGGTCAAATCATGTAAGATCCATGTAGATTAGTGTCTGAGATGGTCTTTTGAGGAAAGAACCACACAGATATGAGGAGACCAGATCAGTCAGTTCAAGCATTTGTCAGTAATCGTGAGCTCAACCCGGAACATGAGGAGCTCCACTTGCTGACGAACAATACCAAAGAAATAACATTCATTTGGGTTCCTATCCCCGCAACCCTGCTAATGGGTATCGTGGATATTCTTTGATAAGAGTCGTTGTTACTAACTAAAAGGTTAGTCACTTTTAAAGTTCAGAAATGATCTTGGTAAGATCCTATTTATAACAACCAAGCAGATTAGCGTCTAAAATGGTCTTTGGAGGAAAAAACTTATGTTTGAACTTTGAACGGAAATTTTGCACTGCAGGCATGTTTTAAATCCAAAATGGAAGATGTTTTTAAATATATTGAAGCCAAGAATTATGGCTTGTATCACCGTATAAATATTAATACAGTAGGACGACGCCTTTGATCTTTGGAAAAATTCAGACAACTTCCACACGCGTTAGACTTGAATAATACCTACCGCACTACGAACATCGTTTTGTTCGCAGTGCGGGAGCGGCTTCCCCGCGTCTCGCCCCTCACACTCCGCACGATTGCCCTGTCTAGACGGCTTCGTCGGACGACTGTAGGTTTTTAGACTGTGCTTATATGGAGTAATTAAATGCGTAACTTATATGGTTTTTGGTGCTGACTTGTATGAAATTAATGCGCTGTAAAATACTGTTTCCTTTGCGGGTTTTGAGTTAATATTTATGTGTTATAATTACATTTTATCGTGACTATTAAAGCTGCTGGGAAGCATCATGTTTTTAATGAGCTTGACTGTATTTACTTGTAAATTAAAATATAAAGCGATACATTTATTGCACTTTATAGTTTAATTTACATACCGTATTGGATATTTATATTCTACTTACTTACTTGTGTAATATAATTATAATTGTAATTGCTGTGGATAAGTATTAAATATGTCCCTTACAAGTTTTCATGTATGTAAACAAGATACGTGTCCGGAAAAGACTAAGCAAACTTAAGCGGCAATGGGCTAGCCATGTCTGTCAAAGGACCCATGGCCGGTGGAGAAAATGAATCCTGAAGAGGACACCGTTTATCAGCAAGCGTGGTGTAGTATGTAAACCCTCTACCTTAATAGAACTGGGTCAGACTGGATGCAGAAGGTGGAGGACAGGGGTGTAGCTTGGGAGAGGTCCATGGTCAGCACCTTATGGTACCTCTTGGCACAGCCGTAGGATTTACCATTTTTGTGTTTCTTTTTTTATTGCGTTATTATGTTTTTACCTTGCGTGTATCAGACCATTGCCAATGTCTTTTTCTTTCAATAGGCCGAGTTGATTGAGCAAAAGCTTTTTTAAGCTTACTTGCAATGTGGGTTACACATTAGGTAGTGTAGTAGTCTTGTTAACCCATCCAACTAAAATTGTGCCTGAGAAAAAATCTCCGAAAGAGTAACAAAGGTTAGCAGATTACGCTTAGATAGATAACCCTAACTTTGTCTACGACATTTTTACTGTGGAAGTCTGGATCCCTAAGTCCTTCGTAATTTAAAACTTGATAAATAGCACTTCTCACTGGAGTTTGAGTATCACAGTAGCGGTTTTTCTTATCTCCTCAACCACAAAGGAACAGGAAACTTCCCCTTTGTATATCGTAATCCTGAGAACGATCAAAGTTGACTTAGTTGAAAACAAATTCAAAGTTGGAGGGGAAGTCGGGCATGATGCGACTGGTCTTTTACAGCACTTTGTCAAACTATCGTATTGCAAACAGCGCACGCACGATACTTTTGATGAGACCCATTGATGTTGGATTGGGTTACTCGGGAGTATTCATCTTGTTTTTGGGTCATTTACTAAGGTTTTAAATAGAAATTGATTTTGTTTAGAGTAAGAGGAAACAAATAATTAATGATATGGCATTGGTTGGTAACATTTTTTAGGAGCACGATTGTTTTTAAGCTTTCCTAGTGCTTCTTATCTATAACATGGGCCAACTGCAATTCTATTTTGGTGTGTTTTTTGGACTGTTCTGGCTTACTATTGTAAGAACTGTTAGTTAAAGGACGTTGTTGTTCTCTATTAACTAAGAATGAACTACATAAACACCTTCCATAAAAATTGAGTGGCATTAATAAAACTAGAAATAAATTATACACTATTTACCCCTATTTTTTAATTAGTACAAAAAATGGGCTGTATCCTTACCTGTTACTGATCATATTTGCGTAATCAAAAGTAAAAAAAACGAAGTTCAGTTTATATAGTTTTAAATATGCCACTATTTAGTTAAACGAAAACAGATGTTGGAGGCGGGGCATGCTTAAGCGAGATTTCGCGAACGTGAGCGAGAGATTATGAATACTACTACCTATGTCATGAATAGCCTGTTCAATATTTTCATAAATTGGGTGACTTTTTGGGATATAAACAAACGCTAATAACTTTGCTGTTTATGAATATTATAAATTGATACTTTAGAAATATAATGAGACCGTATAGAATAAGCCCTTTAAGAATTTCTACTAATTAAAAATTAGTGGTATATAGAAGCCATAACGAGGGCGCAAAACTATGTTTGCGGACTATTCTGGCTTATTTAAAATTTCAACTGTTAGTTACAGGACGTGGTTTCTTGCAACATTTACTTAAACGCCTCTTCACTAAGCATAAACGAGATAAAAGTAGAAAGAAAAGTGTTGTTTCGAACCTTTTTCAACACCTGTAAAAATTGTGCGGTATTAATAAACATAAAAACAAGATATAAATTATGTAAATAAAGCACAGATGACGCCTCGCTTGGCCTAGTTAACCCACTCTATAATTTTAACGTAGCATATCGACACTTTGTCGAAATTAAGTTATGAATATTATTATCAGCCAGCTATAACAAGGAAAGCGTTCTTTACAACTATTTACAAATTCAAGTCGATAGTATTAGAAGTTCAAAAACAACCGACTTCTTAAAAAAACACTAACAGGTGAAAAATAACACCAGTTTCGGAAATCTGTGGCTTTGGTGGTTTTCGTTCATTATTGGCCACCGACTTCCGAAACTGGTGTTATTTTTCACCTGTTAGTGTTTTTTTAAGAAGTCGGTTGTTTTTTTTTGTAAAAAAGTTTTTATTTTGCTATTTTTAGTTTCTTCGTATGTAAAGAAAGTCTTTCAATACTTGAAAGAATCATTGAAATCGGTTAACAATTGCAAAAGTAGTTCTTTCTAAACATTAATCTGTACATCTCTGCCGGGCCCCTTTTAAAATAGACAGGCGTAATGTAATGTTAGGCAAATACAAAAGCTCAGCATAGACATCTCAGTATAGCAATCGCGAATAATTTGCTGTTATGCGTTGAAGAGTTCCGTTGCCTGTCTTCTTCATCAGTTTTTCTTCACCAAATGATACTTCCCAAATGAAAATGCTTGATTTGTTACTGAAAATGTTAAAATCGGTGCGTGTGTACCTATATTTTTTGAGGAGTTCCCTCAATTCCTTGAAGATCTCTCATCAGATTTGAGTTTTGATACAAATGGGACCAATCTGTTTGTATACCCTATCAAATAAAAAAAGAATTTTGAAAATCGGTCCATAAATGACGGAGTACTGAGGTAACAAACCCTAAAGAGAAAAAAAAAAAAAAAAAAAAAACATACAACCGAATTGAGAACCTCCTCCTTTTTTTGAAGTCGGTTAAAAAGAATCATCTGTCACACTATGATGTCCTTTTTTACCATTTTGGTACGGTATAAGAAAATGAGGGTAGGTACCATTGAAGAATAATAAATAGGGCACGGATAAAATCACAGTAAACGGTATCGAGATTCACACCAACAAAAATTGGGGTGCATTAAGTAACCCTCAACAAAGGGAGCAAATACGCGCACGCTTTTTTCTGTATTCTAACCTTACAAGCAGGCGATTTTTGAAAGAGCTGTGTAGTTTAAGAACCACGCTATTATTTAAAGATTTGAAGTAAGATGTTTTATTAGAACAAGCATCAAAAGGCCATCACAGGCACTAATTTATTTATTTATTAAAACTTTACACTATGGTTCGTTTGCGTTAAGAATGCAGTGCAACTGCAAGATAAAGGTGTATTCCACAGTGGTGTTGAATTCAAACAAATTATATTTTAAAAGATTAAGTTTAATGAATTTATAAAAATAAATTTGAAAAGATTTGATTGGTTGGGGGACGGGGCTTAGCCGATGGATAATGATGACTCTGATGACTCACTGCATTCTTAACGCGAACGTACTATAGTAAAATACACTGTACAAAGGCGGACTTAGTGCCTTAGGCATTTTCTACCGGGCTACCTTTATACGGTGATGCAGAGACAGAACATGGTAGGCGCAAGAAGATAACAAAAACTAGAAAGTCAAATCAATAATAATTTAGAATAAATACATAGATACATACATATTACATAAAATCAGAATACAAACGACGTCAAGAAAAAAAAAAGATGTAAATTACTGGAGAAATACTAATCTGCAAACTTAACTTCACGGTAAGTTTGCCAATTCCTTGTGAATGTGCTATTCGTCCTAATATAATAATCGATCTACCTGAAGATAGTGTCAGGACTTTTATTTAAAAGAGACGGTGACGTCTCAGTCCGTTAGTCTACAAATTAAATACCGGGCCCATCTCTATTCTTGGGAACAAATTAATCGAGCTACTTGCTTCTTGCATTGCTATTATTTTTAAAGTTATAAAACGTATCTATTCGAAACACATATCGTCTAAAAAGTTATTTAATAGACTTTATCATGAAGCTACTCTTTTTGTAAAGGCTATTAAATAAACTTTCAGGCCATATAAGGTTTAAATTGATTCGTTTCATATTACCAAAAATATTATGCAAAAAATGTACAAGTAAAAAGGATGAAGCCAGATTAATTTGCTCCAAAGTGTAGTTTTATTCCAAAAAATTCTTATTAGGTTCATCCCAGGTTCTTTTTAAATAATATCTAGCCTAAAAGACTAACGAGCAATTTAAATCTTACCCATTTTTTTACGTGATTATAATTTTAACTATGAATAGTGTTGATAGTACTTAACACAAGTCTACTTCACTTTATTAGAGTGTGATATCACTTAATTTATTACTTATGACAAACATAATCTGAGCTACTCTCGAATAATGTCCAGAACTGCAACCCCAAGAGCAAGAAGCGACAAATTAATACTCCAATCAAAACTATCGCCAACAATCTACAAACTACTCCCATCCCTAACAGCACAGTACATTATCTCAATCTTAGACACAGCATGCACTCCCGTGACAAGCCACCATATAATTTAGCAGGTACTGCGGCGCTAACCGCAACGATGATCTACGCGGCAACTAAGCTACATACAAGCCTGAGGAAGTAACCCTACCCAATCTATGTTATGGAGACAACCCTAAGTTGCGTTAACTTCGCCGCGTATAAGCTTTGATGGAGCTAGGATACGGTGGGCGATATTGAAACTAGAAGCTTTAGTAATTTGAAATGACGTGGTTTTAGTGAGTTTGGTGGTACTTCGTGTACTTTTTCGTTTAAATGCTTAATTTAGCAATGTGGCTCTTAAACGTTTTTATTTATATGCTCTAACGGTGTACAATAAAGAGTGTTGTCTTGTAAAGAAAAAAAAAGTGTGATTCTTGTAAGACACTTTTTTCTTGATCTAGTGTTTAACTTTCTTTAGTCTGCTAAAATAACTAATATTTTTTCTTAGCTGTTAACGATGGAATGGTACAGACGCCAGCACATCAAGTTACCCAAATGTGTCAAATTTTCCCCATTGAATATGAACCTTATTCTGTTTGACAAAAAGTTCAAAAACAATCAAAGCAAATTGACACATTGGGGTAACTTGATGTGCTGGCGTCTGTACATCGATTGTTTTATAGGTTTAGGTTAAATTTTTCGTATTCTCTTTTAAATTTAAAAGAAGAAAGAAAAGCATTTTTTGACACGTACAAGAAATATTATAACATTGGAATTTCAGCTGAAACTGGTTAGGAAAAGGCTAAGCAGATGATGATGATGACAGGAAATTTAACATCAAAAATAAAAACGAGGAAACTATAAAACAAAAGTAAAAAAAAAAATGTGTGAGGTCAAAAAGGCTTCTATCTCAACATATTATGCTATGATATTAAATACCGCAGCGCTGTTATTCTGAAAGGGCCCACTGACTGTTGCTTAAAACAGTGCAATAAATAAATTGTGTCCACACTCCGTGATTAGTGCGAATCAGTCATTTGTCGTGATCACAAGTATAACCGCCCAGTTAATCTTTTTAACACTCAGTTAATCCTTACCACGCGATCAATTTAACCGCGGAGCGTTTAAAAGGAAAATTCGTAGTTTATTTAACACAATATAATGTTAAATGGTTATTTAATTTAATACACGGCTTTGTTATAAATGGGCAACAAATTCTGAATCCTACGTATAATTTTGAAAGATTTTTTTGTTTGTATCCGTGCCCGATTGATGGCAATAAGCTCGCCCCCTGTTACATAAGACTTAAACATAATTGGTGAAATGTGGGTGTTCTACACCTCTGCCTAACACTTCGGGAATTACAGGCCTGATGTTATGTATGTATGTGTACTAAAATGTTGATACTTAGTTGAAATTACTAATAACGTTGACAGATTTGAAATTTTGATACTTAGTTGAAATTATTAATACAGTTGACAGATTTGAAATTATGAATTATGCCTAGAAATTAGCAAATAATCTAGGTAGCTAAACATACATTTACCACCTCGAAAAATTTAAACCAATATTTATGTAAGCGAAACCACGGACAAAAGTAATAAAATTACAAAGCAAACTTTCTCTTAACAAAACGAGTTTCTAAATAATAATAAATTTGCGGTCGGATTGTTTACTTACAAAGAATAAAAATAAAGCAGTCTTTGATTGCAAGTTGCGATTAAACTTGGTCGTTATAAATCTTCTTTAGTAAGAAGTATAGCTTTATAAGTCCTTATGGCTGATTGACTGGCCTGTTGGTCTAATAGTTACTGACCCTGACTGCTATGCCGGAGGTCGTGGGTTCGATTCCCACCCAGGACAAATGTTTGTGTGATGAGCACGATCATTTGTTCTGTGTCTGGGTGTAATTTATCTATAATATGTATGTATTTAGAAATATATAAGTATGTTTATCAGCTGTTTAGTACCCATAACACAAGCTCTCAAGCTTAACTTGGGTCTAAATGGCATTGTGTGAAAAAGTTGTGGAATATTTATATTTTTATATTTATTGAAGGATGGTAATGGGCGGCAAATTGGGTATGGATCAACGATCAGGAGCGCCATTAGGAATCTGACCTCACTGAATCAATATGACGACTATGTCGACTATTCTCACAGATATCTGTATACAATTAGTTCAGTGATTGGTTTTATCGAAATATAAGAAGTAATGATTCTTTATTGATGTTGATTCTTTCTTTTGGTTGGTTGACTTAGCTTTGTTCAGCTTACAAATGAACACATTAAAGGTTTCACAATACTTAAGGAGTGTTTACTATAAGTTACCAACGTAATATTACGCCTATTATTCCCAAAGGGTTAGGCAGAAGTTTACCAGTTGTATTATTAACCCACATTTCGCCTGTTTTGCTTATCTTACTATAAGTAACGTTATGTCGTAGTGTTGTGTACTATCAGTTGTGAGGTATTATTCTTCTTTTGGTGTGATTGTTGACTAATCTGCTGTCAGAGTTTTTGACTTAGTTTTACATACCGTCGAGAAATATCTTTTTTGCGTGTTTTTTTATTATGATTTATTTAGGACAGTAAATAAGGCATTAATACTAAACTGATTTATCCTACCGTTCTGTGTGTGTTTCTCAGACCCTCACACTTTCTAATATTATCGGCTTCCGTTTATCAGTAAACATACACTTTTAGTAATAGCTAAATAGATAAGCCAAATACTAAGAAGAAAGGCTTTCATAATTCACTATAGCAAGATAAAGAAAACATCATATTGAATCAATTCATTGTCAGCAGTCATCAACAGACAAAAACAATATCAATCACACTTATCTTTTTTGTTCTCACTTTATCTTTGCGTTAACGTCAAACAGATCAAAACGTTTTCACTACGAGCTTAACAAGATCACGATTATTAAAATCAGTATCTTTGCTTTAAGATTTTGTATAAATTCTTAGAAGCAAATTGCGGTAGTATCATCAATGTTTTGACTTCTTTTTAAGACGAATAACCCTCTAGTACACACGGATTATTAAGTGAGGAGTCAACAGTAATACTAATAGGTAAGTAAACTGTTACGTTACTTTGTGTTTAAAAGCTTCTACTTTTCGTTTATTCAACCAAGTTCATTAGATAGTTGAAATTAATGCGAGAATATTTTATTGACGTAACTGTTTAAAATTTTGTTACTCACTGCTAGGTTTTGGGTACTTTGTCTGTTAACGCGTCGTAAAAAATATTGTTATGTTGCAACACTGACGTCAATGAGAACTGGCTGTACTTCATTACAATTTAAAGCGTCTGACATATACTGCGTAGTAAGAGCATCTCTGGCGAGACATTGTAGTGCAGCGTTGCGCAATCTTTTGTTTCTGACGTCACAGAACCAATAATGCACTTCATATTTAGCTACAGAACTAGCCTTTCAGAAGTTATGTAAGCGTAAAACAAGCGGTGACCTTCTCAAATGTAAAGGAGGACGTCTACAAGGTTGTTATGTACATAAATGCCTACATGCTATGCACGTACAGCCGTGTTTTATTGTTTTACTCTGCGGACCTGTCAGGCAATCACGTGTTTACTTTTTTTTAGTCTCGGTCTTGTTCATTCATGCCATTTGTTTCGTTTATCAGTTGTTTTTTTAAATGGTTGTGAGAAGATCTTCACTTTTGAGCTTTCATTTTTGTGCACCTTTCTATCTAAGATGTGACTTGATCATGATACATTTAGAGAATTAAACAGGGTTGGAAATAGTAAAATTATAATCAACTAACATACATACATACATAAACTCACGCCTTTTTCCCATGGGGGTAGGCAGAAACTACAGAGCGCCATATGCTACGATTCTTACATACTTCTTTTGCTTCGTTTACATTCATACATGTTGTCATACACACACGCCGGTTGCGAGTACTACGCACCTGACTTTTCTGAAGAACCTCACCAATAAGGCCTGTGTATGTACTTCCGGCCTATGTATTTGCCTTGTAAATACTTTTCGTTAGTGGCTTTTCATTCAGCCTTTCAACGTGACCAAACCATCTAAGCATACTCTTTTCAATTTTTGTTACTACATCTTCTTTTAAACCACAACGTTGCTTTATCACATCATTAAGACTGAAAAAAAAGAATTGAAAAGACTAGTCCAGCCTAAAGCAACAAATTATTATGGGGAAAGAACTACTAGATACATAGTGCCTAAAGTATTTAATAAAATCGATATGCTGAGACACAGCCCTAAGTTAAGTAAAGGTTTGTTGAAATCAAGACTGAGGAATTTATTGCTCGGTAACGAGGATACAGCCGTTACAGAGAAATAAATTCACAGTCTACCTAATTTATTTTACAGTTATTTGTTAGTACCTACTGTTATTTGTTAGTTTTAAGGTTATCTGTTCACTAGATCACGTTTGTATGAAAAAACAAGCGCTTCTCGCCAACAAACTGATTAGTTTGGCGAGTAAATTGTTAATTAACAACAATATGTATATGTACTTGAACAACAATAAAAAAAAAAAAAAAAAAAAAAAAAAAAAATTCATCAATCTGTCATTCATTGTTACACCACACATACTTCGCAAGGAACGCATTTCTACGTCATTTATTCTACTTTCATGTCTCTTTTGCCAGGCCCAACATTCACTTCCATACGTCAGTGTAATTTAACGGATTATGCAACATACGTTGTTTTAATACCAATTACAGTCCAAGGGGCCTAGACAACAGAGGAGACTAAAATGAATGATTATGTGACTTTGTCTTGGCCCTGGATCGAAGCTTTCATACTGGCTACTAGAATCATACACTGCCAAATAATACAGTTGAAAAGTGTCCACTGTATGATTTGGCAGTTTAAGATTAATTAAAATTTACATTTTAGGTATTCAATACATCATAAAATTCCTTTATTTATTACTTTAATATTGTGTAGTTGTAGGGTGATCAAAGAGTTTAGATACGCCATTCAAACACCTAGTTCGGACGAAGACTTTATTCCATGACATGTGAAACGTACAGCTAAATTATCCGAACTACCAAATTTTTATTCACAGTAATTGAGATATATTATAAACTAGCAGAGGTCACGCGGTTTCACCCACGTAGTTCCCGTTCCTGTGGGAATACAGAGATAAAAAGTAGCCTATGTCACTTGCGAATAGTGAAGCTTCCCAACGGTAAAAGAATTGTTCAAATCGGTCCAGTAGTTTCGGAGAGTATTCTATGCAAACAAACAAACAATCAAACCTTCCCTCTTTGTAATATTAGTATAGATAGACAAACAAATATATACACATATTTTTACATACGGTATCTTTTTTATCGCTAGATCACAGCAATGGTTGCAACAACTTTCCTAATACACAAATTCACTTCAAAAGCTATTACTAAACAACAAAGTATCATAACTTGCACACAAGACTCTTGCGAAATAATCTCAGTGGTTTTAAATACATGTCTCTCTATTCTCTGACTAAAGGTTAAATGTAAAAATAATGGTAAGTCAGCATTGCGTAATGAACACTCCAACCTCGGATGGATATGTGCGCTTAGAAAGTTATGCTCTTTCATAAATCATATTTAAAAGTCTCATAGAGATATCTAATGGGATAATAACACGTTTAAATCATAATTACTGTGTATTACTATTATCTTACATGCAAAGTTGTGGATTTATTGTAAAGTATTAGACCCCCCGCGGTGTTGTAGTTATGGATTCGAAGTTTACTTACACTTTTATGACAAGAAACGATATGATTGTTTTAGCTATTTATTGGCAAAGATAGATTCTTACATACAGCTCTGGCACTAATGGTATCAAGTCAAACGTCAATGTTCCGTCTACCTAGTAGGTTGTAAGGTAATTAAGTGCATTTAAATTACTTGTACAGAGCGTACTTTTAGTTAAGGAATTAACACCCGCTGCGCTTGCGTCGTATAGACGCGAGACGTAGCGCAGCTGCGCTAGTGCCACGTAGCTGTGTCTACGCCGCGTAGCCGTGTCTACGCCGCGTAGCCGTATCTATGTCAGAGCCAAACCACACGGGCGATGCGGCGCCGCACCGCAAGCCATTTCGCCGCGCTGGCGACCACAGAGCAAACCCACACGGGCGGCGCGGCTGCGGCGCGGCGCCGGAGCGGCGCCGCTGCGGTTTTCTACATACAAAAATGCATTGTAGCCACATGGCGCCGTGCGGTGTGCTCCGGCGCCGCGCCGCGCGCGCGTCGGAATCGAGACGAGGCGGGGAGGGGTGAAAGCAGAGCGGAGCCGGAGCGGCGCCGCTCGCAGTTGTTTGTTAGCGATGGGCAACCCCTCATTTTGCCGCCGCTGCGGCGCCGCCGCGGCTCTGTAGAACGTTGCGACGCCGCTCTGCCCGTGTGGTCGCCAGCGCGGCGAAATGGCTTGCGGTGCGGCGCCGCACCGCCCGTGTGGTTTGGCTCACACGGGCAGAGCGGCGGCGGCGTCGCGGCGTCGCAACGTTCTACAGAGCCGCGGCGGCGCCGCAGCGGTGGCAAAATGAGGGGTTGCCCATCGCTAACAAACAACTGCGAGCGGCGCCGCTCCGGCTCCGCTCTGCTTACACCCCTCCCCGCCTCGTCTCGATTCGGACGCACGCGCGGCGCGGCGCCGGAGCACACCGCACGGCGCCATGTGGCTACAATGCATTTTTGTATGTAGAAAACCGCAGCGGCGCCGCTCAGGCGCCGCGCCGCAGCCGCGCCGCCCGTGTGGGTTTGCTCTCACGTAGTCGTGACTACGCTGCGTAGCCGCGTTGTAGCAGCACCTACGCTGCATAGCAGACCATTACCAAATAAACCATTTCTGATTCGGATTCTAAATTATTCTTTACGACACCACCACCACCACCAAATTCACCTTTGTACCCATAAATTATCTTTAAAATCAGGCTAATTTATAACGCGATCCTCTAAAGTTTTTGTTTTATATTCCGAAGAAGAGTTCTATTAGATACTAATTATGTCAAAGCTACAAAATCCTCGTAATTGTCTATTAACAGCGTCATTGTCGTGTCTATGTTAACACTGTAATCATTCAAATGTTACATAGTATAGGAGATAACGCTAGTGTAGAGGCGTACAGATTAAGATGACGAATTGCCGTCCGATTGTAATCCGCAGATTGTATATTAATTTATAGCGATGAATGTTGCGCTATCTGTAGTTATGATCTGGATAGATTATGGGTAATGTTGGATAATAAATATTAATAGACGGTTCTGGAGAGATAAAGACTGAGATGGTGGTGAGTGTTGATGTAATAACCGGACCTATTGGGCAGGGACTGGTAATTATGGGAATATGAGACAAGTTTGGTCTCTAGTAAATAATTTGAAATTGTAAGGAATGAGGAGATGGAGGAAGGCGCTAGCACAGCAGGAGGACAGTTTAGGTTAGTAATAAAACCTAATACTAGAAAGTACCGAATTTAAACCGATATCTATGGTAAACTAGTGTCTGTTAATTATTGTCTTTATTAACATAAAAAATATCGTCGATGTTAGTTAGGAACGGACTAAAACCCTGGACAGCTTTTGGTATTTATAAGAACTCGCGGCAAAGCGTTTCGCTTCGTCGTTTATACCGCGTACATCGAAGGACTGGAACAACTTGCCTGCTGCAGTCTTCCCGTCCGATTATAATTTAGGTGTCTTCAAGGCTAGAGTGAATAGGCTCTTAATAAACTAGTGCGCTTTACCATCACTGTTTGCATCTCTGCTTACCATCAGGTGAGATTGCAGTCAAGCACTGGTTTATAATATTAAAAAAAAAAACTAGGAAAAAAGAGAGTTTCTTCTTTTTCGTGCTTTCAATATTTTAACGTAAACCTTACAAGTTAGGAGTCAAATTTCTGGTTGACGTTAAAATAGCTCTGTTAATTACGTAAATAAGAAATAGACCATCCGTTCCACCAAACACATTCTATCCAACCAAAAATCATGACCACTAACTATGACACAATCAAAACAACACTTTAAACTGTCAGATGCCGTTAACGAAGGCAAACAAAAAAACCTTTCATTAGGGCAGACAAGAATTTATTTTGAACCACATAAAGGGCGATATCTTCACATGTCTCAAATAAAGCTATGTCTACACAGATGTTGTGTTGTGACTCCGGGCGTCTCGGGAACACCACGAGGTTCCACTAAAAATATCTCAAGTCCACGATAACCGACGACGGATCGGTTTTGTACACACGGCTTCACTTCTAGCTGTATTTTCCAGTTTACGCTGACCTCTCAATGCACGGACATTCGTGACAATTCGAGATCAGCTTATACTGGAAATTGTACAGCTCGATGTGTAGCCGTGTGTTCACGAATGAGACGTAGGTATCAACGCCGGATTAATGTCTGGTTATAAATAGAATGCCGTATCTGTGATTATCACATGTATATGCTTTTATTTGAGTATGTGTGTATGACAGTATTGCTTGATTGATAGATATTAATAGATTATCTTAATTTCAATTTTATTTTGACGGCACGGTTGACGCATTGTCCGAGCGATTGCTTGCTGCCACGTGTCTCGTGTTCGATTCCCGCACGGAACAAAATATTGGATGGCCTATTGGTAGTAGTAGGGTCTGGTTGTTTGTGTAGATAGAAATAGATTTTTCTATTGTGGACTGGGAATTTCTTCTGTAGGTACTATCTGTGTTTGTACCTGGGTACGTAGGTACCCTGTTCTTAATTTTTCTCCTGTGTGTGTTTCTGTGTGTTTCGCAGCCAATCTCCATAACTCACCCACTGCGGCAATGATTTTAAATAAATGCGATTTTTCAAAGAAGTTCTTTAACTAAATTGATTAAGTTAGTTGCTTCGTTTGGTTAGTTTTGGCTATTGTATATACAAGTGCTCTGCTGTAGTTATCAGCACTGAGTCCGATTATTCATTTATATAATTAAATGCGCTTTACCTGGCCATGGTGGGTGTATTCTAGAAAACGTTATGATTAATAAATAAACCAAACAAAAATCTCTATCTCTATTACCTATTTAAAATTATCTAGATGGGCCTAATTACTTAAATTGAGATCTACCAAGTATCCACACAAACGTCTTTAAAGTTAATGATCACAAAAAATATGGTTTAACAAAAGTTCAGACCACAGACAATAAGCCTTACTAAATAAAAGAGAAACTTAAAACACACGAGTCTATAACACTACTTATTAATTAAATTGATAAATTGAAGCTAAAATGTCAGTTATAATAGTTTCCTATTAAATATTTGATGCACATATTTGTAGATACGGATCGAGATATTACTTTAATTATCTGACATTTAATTACGAGATACACCGACGATTTGTAATATTTACATAGATTAATGTGTTTATGTTGTTTGTAACATTTGTTTGGCCGTTGCAACGTTTAGCGAACAAAGAAACAGTTAAAAACCAACAACAACTGCCGACAATTATTTGTGTGTATCTTAAAATTATGTTTTGTCCTCAAAAAAAGTTTTACTAACACTGTCATCAGAAATTTCTTGTATTTTGTTTTCTTACAGGTGTACGTGTTCGTTTTCTTACGTGTTATGTACCTGTAAGGAAACAATGATTGAATACAAGAATTTTAGCTTAAATGTCTTCTGGGTAATTATTTTATACGATATTTAGCCTTTTAAAATTTTTGTGTAAAACAATTATCTATAGGGACAAAATATTATAATAAGGAGATTAATATATAATAGAACAGAATATATTTTATTGTAAAACACCAGTATACGGCAAACAATATGTGTAAGGCCTTAAAATTACTTTGTTACTTACTTAGAAAAGGTCATTAATTGATGAGTTAATACTTAGCCTCGCGATTATAAGAATACTAGCAGACGTCCCACGGTTACAGCCGCGTGAGTACCGTTCCCGTGGGAATACAGGGATAAAAAGTAGCCTATGTGGTAATCCAGGCTATCAGCTAACTCCATATCAAATTTTATTAAAATCCATTCAGTAGTTTTTACGTGAAAGAGTAACTAATATCCATCCATACATCCATCCTCACAAACTTTCGCGTTTATAATATTAGTAAGATAAGCTTAACTGAACAATATCTTGGAACGTCTTATATTTACTTATTTCGTTCTAGAAGTTTTGTTGGGTTTGCTAACTCGCAATAAGGCCTATGCAAAACTTTTAGAATTCAGTACGAAAAACAAACAAAAACTGTGACAAGAAGAAAGCAGGCACATCCCAAACAGTCATCATATATTTTTCTTTGTTTTTGTGGGCATTTTACCCTCTCATCAACTCTCATATCGTCATGGTGAATGCACGTTTTGTGTGGCCGGTGAAGTAGCCATAAAACAGAGCAATTATCAAAAGTGCAGCCGGCTCAACGAAAAAAACAAATGAAAAAACTTTTAGGACATTGAGGGACACGCAGTCATAATAATGTACTATAAAGTAACCAACTGTGCTTAATGTTTATATACCAGCTTGTATATGCGAATGTGAAAGACATTAACGTTTTTATTTCTTGATTTATGTCCCCGGTCTTAAGACGCAGCGCGTGCCAAGTATTTATTACGATGATTGAAACGCGGTTAAGTATCTAAGTTTATCCCACAAGAAATACAAGCTTTCGTTTTCCGAATACACTCCAAAAATATCTTCGTTCTCAAGAAAAAATTTCGTTGTAAATATTACCCACTCAATTTGCGATGAATCGCTCGGCACATTCATTGTAAAAACATCGCTTTTGTCATGTGGCTGTGTTCCCACGTAGACAGTTTCCCTCGCCGTCACGGTGACGTTTAATTAATATCAAGTTAGAATCTCCGCTCCACAGACGCAATTCGCGGCGTAACACTCTCATTTCTAATGTAAAGTCCCTAAGTACTGTTGCAGACTTTTGATTGGGACTCCCGGGATACTCGCCGGAATTCGTCGACGAGGAAACTCGACTATTTGTCGGCTGTTTAACGAACGAAATAATTTACTTATGCCTTAATGATAGCCCGAGCGATCTGTCACCGCGTTGAATTATTGAGACGTTTATTACGCTCAGTTGACATTTCAACGTGGCGGGAGAGAATGATATTAACGATGTATGTGCCATTGGACGCTTGTACCGTTTTCTAGACAATAAAACGTGGCCGTCGTCAGCTAATCGATCTCAACAGAGCGCATGAATTGACTGGAACTGACTCAGCGCTGTATAAAGTGGCGATAAATTTACTCGGAGTAACGAGTCTAGCCAGCGGTCCCGAAGTGACAAACGAGAGATTTGCCGGTGGTTTACTAGACTGGCTTCAGAAGATTAGTTTCCACTAGTTCCCTCTGAACTTATTGGAACTTGACTCGGAAACTCAGTTACGCATCGATGTTAGATATAAATAATTGATTTATTAACTTTGCGCGCTCCTGTTAAACTTGAACTGTACTCGGAACAATATTCTTGCCTCTCCCCACTTATTCGCTCTGTAATTATCATAAAACTTTAACTGAGCTTGTTATAGTCGGTGCGTTTGTTAACTTACTGTTTCTTTTGTAACTTAACGTTTGCTTGAACATTCGAAATGGTCGTGTTAATTGACAATCTGTTAGATCTTCCAAAAGCTTTTAAGCACCGTGTTTGAAAACAAAACACTCGTGTCTAAACAAAAGACAATCTTTGTCGTGTACATAGAAAGGGTTCATTTATCATTATCTAAGTTGTGTAGGTAGTTGTTTAGTCTGTTCGTCCAACAATACACTCTCTATTTACTTACGCAAATTGAGCGGTTACTGATTAATATCTAGTGAGATAATCTTGAAACAAGGCGGCACAAGTTTGATCAACGACTTAAGTTTCCCAATGACACCTCATAAATTCTCGAACCGGGGTACCTTGAATTAAAGTTAAAAGGCTTTATGGTCATGAATAAAACGTGTCGAGGGTTCTATTAAGTTTTCCAGTTAACTTCTCATTATGCATGGGTTCGCGTGAATTTTATATTCATATTTTAATTCTTCAATATTTTCTAACATTATCCGTAGTGAAGCCGACGATCATGAAGTATTCATAAGATACACAATTTATATATAATAATACAATACCCATTATGCTATATGTGTGTGGCACGCACACACATACACACACAACAACTCATTTAACACAAATTATAACTCAAACAGTCAGGAATTTTACACTATTTACCACCATTATTTACCACCATTAGGCAATAGGTTTTCAGATCAATAAGAGGCTTACCGGAACATAGTCCCTTTATTAACTTCAGTAGTCTGATTCGTAAATTTTCTTTGACTTAAATCATCTCTAGTAAGTTAAAACTTAAGAGTAGCTCAAGCCATAGATATACCTACACTCAACGGATAAAGCCAATTGCAGTAATTAAATGCGCATACATCTAGATGTTTAACACACTAATGATAATTAAATCAAAAGCCATGTAAGCTAAGCAAGCTAAAAGGCTAACTCGTATGTTACGATAGTTACTTGACATACTTGCACATCGCAGAACGAGTAAGGAAACAATTATTATTATATTTTCGTCTGAGTTTATCGGGATTTAGCTAAAAGTTAACAATCAGCGGTCTTTAAATGTAAACGTATTTTATTCATGTAGTTTAATTTGGCTGTATTATAGCGGTACACCTCGGCTTAACCCTTGAGGAAAATGATTCGTAATGTTATGTATGTAACCTATCTATCTATCACAAAGTTTATCGAATACGTTATGTACTAAAGGTGCTTAAGAAGAAAATAAACGTTTATCCGAAGATAAACTACTTAGACTAGCTCAAAAAGAAACTGAAGATAAAACCATTAGGATTTGAACACTTCTTTAAACAGTGTCTCTTTACACACATAAGTACGCAACACACGTAGCGAGTGCACCAGCCAATATCAAATAGAAAGTTAAAGTATCAAAACAATAAAATAGCAGACTTGCTTTATTGTTTGGCGCGTGAATGTACTCAGTAAGCGCTCTCAACTTTTCTAATACTCCGCTCGAAACGGAATCCAAAACCGAGACTTGACAATAAAGTTTTAACTTCGCATACATCAATCGCTGACTCCGCAAATTTGCCGGCACGCTTCGGATTACACAACAAACAAATAGAAACCAAAAAGATCGAGGGACATTCCGACTATCTGTCGGATACTGACGGCTCCAATCGATCAACTTGACCCTCGCAGATAATATTTAAACTGAAATGGTCGGATTTCTGCTCTAACATTCAACTTGTAGCTGTGATAGGCGTGACGCCCGCTGACTTGCTAACCAAACTATTTGTGCGGTGAATCCACTATCGGTATAACTACCAACGGAATGGGGAACGGAATACTAAAGGCACGAGGCTTAAGTTCATTAAACTGCCGTTTGAGACTGGTTTCACCTGGCATTGTTACAAGAGTGAAGCTTGCAATCAACCTATCTACCAGTCTAAGTGAAGTGAACTGTCAATCCCTAGCGCTAGTATGAAGTGACAGCTTAATTCCCCTTCACATCACCAACATTTTCAAAGGGAGATTTTTACAAAATAGCACTGCTGTATAGAGAGTTCTAAATGATAGTCACAATGTTAAACTTAGCGCAAAATGTTTAATTTCATTCCGACCATTTTGCTGACAACAAAAGACTTTGTTTTATCTCCAACTTCACCGATAAAGCTCCGATTTCAGCGTTTGAGCTAGTTACAATAGATGTCGTGGGCGCCATTACTGTGTTCCCAGACATCGTGGATGCTCTGTGGGGAGGTGTACAAGTACTGCGAGTGAAATGGCCGTCGCGTGACTCGAACCGCCTGAACGATAACACTTCTTTAAACTACAAACGTGCCAGTACATTTACCAACACTTCAAGTATTTGGGGGAACGAAATAAAAGTGTTCCGTTCGTCGCTTATCTTCCAAAGTTCTTTGTCATTTGGAGAAGGGGATTGTTTTATTGCTTCGAGCGGGTCGCCAACCCGACACGGTTTGTGGTGTAAAACGTTGTTGGTCTCGTACAGAATGATCTATGTCGGCCGTATTTCATTTTCAACATGCATGGGTTACTAAATTAATATTTGTTGAATATTCTGTTTGCAAACTAGGAGATGAATGAACATGTAGTGTTGTCAAACACTCCACGCAGTAAACGGTTAAAGTGATTTCTAGACCTGGGACTTGGGTATTTAAATTCAATTTTTTTATTGCGAACAAGTGTACAGAAAAATTCTAGATGTTAACAATGGGTAGGTCTTATAACTTAGTTGCCTGTTAGGGCATTGTAATTTAAATAGTTTTAAACATAACGTTACCTGTCGACACGTGATTAAAGTATTTTACAATAAGCTGTATGCTTTGATATTGCAATTTAAATAATAAAAACTCCTAAAAAAAATGATATTCGTATTTCATAATATTTATTTAATCATCATGTCTAGCCTTTTCCCAACTATGTTTAACTGGATGTACTTGAATACCAGTGTTTACATAGAGCGATCGCTTGTCGGGCCTCCACAATCTAGTTACTGGGTAACATATGATACCCCTTGTTTAAACTGGTTGTCAGACTTTCGGGTTTCACACTATCCGTAACCACAGTCAAAGATTTACTTATGAAAGCCAAGACCCATGGCTTTGCGTGCTTTCCGAGGCACGGAGGAGTCTTCATATGTAGTAAATGGTCACCGATTCACAGATCTACCTCATGAAGCGTAGCTTAAACTTCTATTGAACCGTGAGGCTGTTCTTATTCAGCCTCCAAACATCTGAGCTCAAGTCATAGCATTATAGTAAACCTAATAAGAAAGAATATCATTAACGCAGTCGAGAATTAACTTAATAATTTATTTTTTTTATATTTAATCATGGTTATTAACCTAATCGCCTCACAAATACGGACAACTCAAAGTATAAAAGTGTTAAATATAAGATGATTTTAATGAAGGTTTAATTCAAAAAGATTTTATCTAAAAGGTGTTTAGCAGAATGGAAGTAAATGAAGTGAGAAAATTTGGGAACTTTTGATATGAGATAAGATTGTAAAGAAAATGTTAAACATTTTGACAATATTTTAAATTCCCAGCTGGCGTTTTATAATTCTCACGAGCAAACGGAATTATTTTATACTAAAGATGTTATATTTGCAAAGGAAAACGGACCCATTATGAGATTAAATACTTTTCCGAGTATCGCAGAGATTTTTTACTAAATTTGCAACTAAAGATTAAAATTTTGGCGTACTTTTAGGTTTCAATAACGTGCTCACATACCTACCGCTAACCAAAGGCCAAACAGTTTTTTATTCATTCTGTCGTCAATTTGAAACCAAGAATGAACATTTTTGGAGTTCCTATGTAATTTACGTGTTTCTAAAAATGTCAGTCTTGTTATCTTGTATAGTTTGTTGCAGTATTTTATTAGGATATATAAATAAAACTCCAAAATTTAATTAAAAACCTTTTGATCTATTTTAAAACAAAACTTTTTTTTTCTTTGGTACCAGGTAAGTCATTTAAATGTGAAGTTTGGGAGTTTTGTATGTTCGTTTACGTGCAATATAGTAATGATGACAGTATAGCAATTAACCAATGTACAGAATGCATTGTGTGGTTTGTGCAAAATTGTTTACATACAAAACTGAAGTTAAGGCGCGTAGCGGCGGCGGCGCGGCGCGTTCAATGTATGGAATCAGTGGGTATTTTTTTAATGGACATGGAATAAACCAGTGCTTGACTGCGATTCCACCTGAAGGTAAGCAGTGATGCATCAATGGTGGTGAAGAGCACCAGCACAATAACACAATATGGCTTTCTTTTAGCTACAGTAACCTAACGTAAGCAAGATATCACAGACTAGCTGCCACTACTGAGTAAGTCTACATGTATGATTTTTATGATAAGTATATTAAATGTAGAACTTGCTGTTAACGAACGAGAAGTTTTTCATAGTTATTTAATGTCTAAAGTCGGATGAGTGGTTACGGAATTTATCATTACATCCAAGCTGGCAAACTTTATTATTATAAAAGGTATTAGGTATATAAAATACATATTGTATATTAATACTATAGCACTTACAGATAACACTTAAAAAAATTACACAACTAAGCGACAAGTTACCACCCTTCTACAAAAAGGTGTCTAGTCAATTTCTGTGTATTCTACCATACATACTCCATTTGAAGAAGTTAAAAAAGTTTATTTTTAATGCACACTTTGTAACGAAAGTACAATAAGCATGTTACAATATTACGATAGACACCGAATTTATTATAATTTGACAGCAGCTGTCAAACTTAGTTGTAACCAATACTTACAACAATTTATTTTGAGAAATGATCTTGATTTCATTTAGTTATGCTTTTCATTTTTATAGAAAATTACATTGCCAAAGATAAAAACTTAAAAGAAGCAGAGGTGAACAATACCTGGACACGGTCTTCGTTTTATTTTTATTCTTCTAAATTTAACATAACACAATTTGAATTAGAATTGTTTTCACTTAGCATCTTTTTCGTAATGCTATTATAAAATGGAGTATAGGTATTTAAGAATCTAGTACTCAAAGTCACATCATTTATTTAAATTAGACCACTAACGTTTGACTTACAAGATTTACACGGACTTAGAAGACTTACAAGTTGAATAAAATGACTAGTTGCTTATATACAGCCTGCTTACTAGAAACAATAGGAAGCTTCACACATCGCGTACACTTTTCTCTCTACTGCTTTCTATGCAATAGTAACACAGCAACTTAAACAAAGATTACCTTCTCTATAATATTAAAATAGCATTGTTAACATGCAGTGTTCGGTAACATACAAATAAATTAATTGCACTTGTACGTTGTAATGTCAGGAATTAGCATAAAGAGACGAGAACAACATTCAATAGTGGTCAATGGAAATAAATAACCAGATTCGCGCCGTGAAATACAGGGTTGGCGCGTTTTAAAGTTAAATCACTAAATGTTGCAGGCATAAAACGTCTGAATAGGATGGTGAAAGTAGAAAAAAGGCCATTTACTAGGTGATGATTGAACACAGTCCCCTAAAATGCCCTTTAAGGGGAGTTTTATGGTACTTTTGGTGTTATGAAGTGCTTATTCTCCACGTACACGCGTTAGAAGTTCTTTGGCTTAACAAGATCAAAATATTTCAATTTTTTTTTACATTTTCGTTTTGTTTTATACCACGACGGTGGCAAACAAGCTTACGGCCCGCCTGAAGGTAAGCGGTTACCGTAGCCTATGGACACTTGCAACACCAGGGGCGCCACACCCGCGTTGCCGACCCTTTAAAAACCTATTTACTCCCCTTTTGAAAAACCCCATACTGTAGCCCTCTGAGAAAACCTCGGCAGGGAGCTCATTCCACAATCCAAGTGTACGCGGGAGGAAATTTCTCTGAAACCGCACTGTACGGGACCATTTCGGCTCCAGTGTGTGTGCATGTCCCCCAATCCCTATCTATCCCCTATCTCCTCTTCTCCCTATCTTATGTTTGCAGAACAAACGACACTAATAAAAGAAAAAAACTAAAATGTTGACTATAGCTAACTTCAGGCTGTTGGTATTTCGTGACGGGGTGCGCGCGCATCTTAAAAATTTACTCTCATCATTTTCCGCTAACGCGCCAACAGAAGTATGTTTAATGTATAACTTCAAAAACATTTTGTTTTACTATATACAGGATTTCTTAGACAACATACTCGTACTGACTCGTTAACGCCTTATATGACCTCACCATCCCTGGTGAAATTAATATCCCGTTTTACATTCATATAAATAATTTCATTGTGTCTTTGTAGTGCTAGTTATTAGCATAAAGAGACGGAGCAAGACTCAATAGTGGTCAGTGAACATAAATAACAAGATCCACACGGCGAATGTATAGGGTTGTCAAGTGCTTTACATTTTACATCCAGTGTGAAGTTATTATTACTTAGTACTATGAGGAACAGGGTTTAAAGTTCCTCATCCACCATTGAAAACGGAGGATCCTCCGACCAGACGGGTGTTGTGTCTGGTGGGCTACTACTGCCCGACGACGGTTGTTGTCGGGAACTTGTATATACCTTCAAATCGCGCGGATAACTTTGACATCGCGATGTAGGATTTCAGTGTTTAGTTCGTATGTGGCGCGATAGATGTCGTTACATTACGACGATCTTAACATACATTAAAGTAAATATTTTTTACAAGTCTGTATTGTTGTCAGCTCTTTACCATAAAAGGGGAAGAATATGTAATTATATTAATTGTCTGTGAATGTGCAGACCTGTATTTTTATTGTTTGCCATTTGAATCCACAGGTATTATTATAGGGGAAGGGTCATGTGGTTAAATAAATAGCTGCACGTGTCAATTGAAGGTTAAGGCTGCGGTAGTCGAGGTCGATCTATGGACGGGAAAACATCCACTATTTACCGATACCACCGTTTCTGGGACAGTACTTTAAAGTGTTGGTCTAGGCTGTCACTTGTGGATATTTTATAGGTGTAGTCAAAATACCGAAAGTGTGCCAACAAGTAAGACAGGCAGTCGTTCTTAGTAAAATACCGGTAAGACTAGAATTCAATCTCAAACCTTTGGATGATGAATTAGTAAGGCCTTCGACAGTCCTTTATTTTTATTTCAGAATGATCATTCTAAAACTTTATACCAGAAATGATCCCCATGTGATATTATGGTGTCACTTCCTTATTCATTTGTAAATATTGTATTTTTGCCACAAATGGATAAAGTAAATTTAAACATTTCAAAGTTTCCGAATCTCATACTTTAATAGAATAGGTACTGGGATTCAGGGTCCATTTCGTGTAAGCTATTTTAAGGCAAACTTAAATACGAAATGTTCCCAGATCTCGCACAGTCGGAATTGAAAGCACCATCGCCGTAGGTCACCTACAGTGTATACCAACATTATAACCGATAGGTTTAGGATATTTTGGGGGTCAAAACCGTACAGCAATAGACATCTTTTGGCCAAAATGATGAATATAGTTAGTCAATATCACAAGACCTTTCTCCTCCACAGGTTTAGACAGATATGTACTGTAGGAAACCCCCGTATCTTCGGTTATGTGAAAGTCCCATGTAATAGATTGCGACCCTATTTCCATCAACCGAGTCCAGACTCCGTGTTGCTACTAGGAATAATCGAAAACCGAATAAGACTTTGCCCGACCAGTGAATCAAAACCTAGAAATCACTATCAGCAGCAGCGATTGCGACTATAAAGACTAACAATGCAGTTGAGACAAAGGTTAGTAACAGGAAGGAATACTAAACAGGAATTTCAATTTTATAACTGAGAATATAATGAAGATTTATTAATAGTTTAGTTATGACATGTTTGCCAACCCTATTCCTTATTGCCTTTTGTTTCGAACACGTGCGCGCTTTGTCTATTTTCTAAACTTGGAGTGTTGTACTTAGTAAGATATCGTAAGATATGTTTGTAGATAATATTCCATTTCTTAGTGGTCCATAAACGATGTAAGCGACAAGGTTTCTTAGTTTAACGTATATTTGAGTTGTACCTAAACAGTTCCACAGCTTGTAGCGCGTTATAAAAATTTGTTTGTTCGTTTCCACTTTAGGTACCTACTGCACAAGTTGTGATGGAAATAGAATAAGTCACCTTGTTGTGTAGACATGACTTAATAACGGTAGGCATAGGTGTGTGTGTTTTTTTGGAAAAATGCAACATGTTTAACAAATTACAATAACCTTATTTTTAAGTCATTTATCGGTTTTTCACTAAGCATACATTTTCTTAAACAAAGTCCTGTAGTAAAAAGATAAATGAACGAGACATATTTATTCATTGGATTCAATTAACCAATATAAAGTTACGTCTTATCTGTTTAATTAATCATTTAGTACACACATAACAGTCGCATGTAAATTATAAACTTATAATTGTTGTATAATATAATTACAAAACTTATGAATATTTAAATTTATATTTACATTTACAAATACGAATAAATTTCCAAGTCAATAAAAGGAAGTGATTAGTTAAATGTTTCCTTGTACAGACGCCAGCACATCAAGTTACCACAATGTGCCAAATTTTCCCTATTGAGTATGAACCTTATTCTGTTTGACATTAAGTTGAAAAACGATCAAAGAAATTTGACAAATTGGGGTAACTTGATGTGCTGGCTTCACTTGTAGTGAATGAGTTGGCTAACAAAATGCTATGAACTATCCAAGGTGCGAATGAGTGGTATAGCTCTGAGTTCGGACCCTGGGTGATAGCGATTATAGCCTTAACTCATTAGGCTCCGCGTGGACACCGGTGTCCGCAAACAATAGTAATTTAATTGTGTCTGGATTGCGGTAATTGACTAGTTAAGAGTGATTCACCGGAACTGAACGTGGTACTACAGTAATAATACCAGCCTGTTACTGTTCCATTGCGGAGCGAAGGCTTCTTCTAATACAAAGAAGGCACGAGCATTGATCACCACGCTTGCTCAAGGTGGATTGGTGATTTCAAACATATATTATTAACTTTTTTCCTGATTTTGTACGCTGTCACTTGGCAAAACGTTGTGAGCATATTCTCTAAGCATTCCATTTGTAAACCAACCAATGTTTGACAAGATAAATTATTTGATTTGATTTGACATGTCCAGGTTTGTTTACGATGTTTGCCTTCACCGATGCTTTCTGCCTACCCTCTACACATGGGAACAAGGCGTGAGTTTATGTTGTATGTATGTTTTCCCTTTCACCGATGTCAATGATGTCTAAGTTAAACATAAAAAGTACATTATGAATTGAAAAATTCACATTGGTATTTGCCAGGATTTAAACCACAACCTCGTGCATTAGATGTAGGCGCCTTAACCTCTGGACCATCAAGACAATACTACAGTACACTGTACTAAAGCATAGTGTGAATATTTGCAGATAAATATTTAAGTAAAAGTTGGTTGGCACACAGAGATAGACAGGAAAGTCAGAACAGCTGTCTGAGCTGGAAGTGGACTATTAAGTGCTAACAAACACGACAAGCCGCGGAATAAACAGCTTTGCGCAGTCGGGAGAAGATGACGTGGAAATACACGCCGTGTAGGTACCGTCTAAGAACTGTAAGGTCTCTTCGTCGGTCGTTTCTTAATCAACATGACTTACTTAACATCAAACGGTAAAGCCGAAGAGCAAGTTCCAAAAATAAGAACACATTGTACTTACATTTAACATCTAACAACCTGCATTGGGCCAGCGTGATAGATTACTGCCCACTCCTTCTCACGGAGTCAGCCCAGGACACAATTGGTCGCAAGTTCGCAACCGTATCAAAATGGAACGAATATGGAACGATAATATGTTTCACTTTGTATAGTACCCAGGTCCAATGTAATATGGGGGCAGACACATAGATTCTAGCTAGACAGTCCAAAATAAATGAAAAAAAAATAAGTATTTAAAAAACTCATTTGCCTGGAACACAATACTGTCACGAATAACGTAACAGAGTGATTAATACAAGTAATGATAGAAATGACTTTCATTGTGTAAATAATTAGAATGATTCTTAATGGGCTAAAAAATTATCATATTTCTATGATCTTACTCGTAGATCTTTAAGTCCTGTAGGTATATATCATAGTAACGAGTAGTATCCTAGTGTAAATATTACACTGCTAAGCTGCAAATACTTGTGGTGATAATTGTTAACCGGTGTTTGCATCTTCATTTATTTTAAAAGGTTTTCCCTCGTGTTGTGAAATCAGTACTTAACAGTCGCATAAATTATTATTATATTGTAATAAAAGTTCAAAACTATTTATGTCTAAGTTATGATATTGTTCAACATAAACATAATATGACTTGAAGAAGGTCGTAAGTTCTTAAAGATAGTAAAACAGTCTCCTTTGGAATTTTTTCCTCCCTTTTTGGCGCAGTCGTGAAATACACATCAATACAAATATTTTATAATTATCTTTATAATTACCTCGATCATTAAAGAAATCCAATAAAAATAACAAAATAACAGATACTGTAATATTATTGTATAAAAAACTAGCTGCCCCAACAAACTGTGTTTCGCTTCAAAATCAATTTTTAGTTTTTATTAGTTTACGTTTTATCTATACTAATATTATAAAGAGGTAAAATTTGTTTGTTTGTCAGTTTATATGTTTGTAAGTTTGTATGTAGGGGGTAATCTTCGGAACTAATGATCCAATTTTTTTTTTGCACTGGTGGAAAGTACGGTACTCCCGGATGACATAGGCTTTTTATCCCTGTAATCCCACGGGAACAGGAACTACGCGGATGAAACCGCGTGTCGTCTGCTAGTTCACAATAATTCATAAGAATAGGTCAAGCTGTTGTAGTACTGTGATACGAAATAAAGAAAGATTACGAAATATAATAATATCTAATGCGCAAGTACCCCTAGTTTTAGAATAGAATAGAATACTCTTTATTGTACACCATAAAAACTTACAAATTATAACTTTAAGGGCTACATAGGGTGACACCCACTCACAATTACAAAACTACTGTGACTATTAAATAAACATTTAATATACATACATACATACATACATAAACTCACGCCTTTTTCTCATAGGGGTAGGCAAAAACTACAGAGCGCCATATACTACGATTCTTACATACTTTTTTTGCTTCGTTTACATTCATACATGTTGTCATACACACACGCTGGTTGCGAGTACTACGCACCTGACTTTTCTGAAGAACCTCACCAATAAGACACAACACACACATTTAATATTGCTTAATAATAATACAAATGTGGTTGCCACAATAAGTACGTGGGTATAATTTTGATAAACTGACAGAACTAGGGGAAACGAAACGTTTAAAATATGGGTTACTCCATTTACTCGTCACCCCTAAATAGGTATATAAAGTAAAGCTTAAGCACCGAACCTTTCTTAATAAACGACCGAAAACCTCATGGAAATCCGATTTGCAGGTTTAAGATACCGACGGATCCCTCCATTTTTAATGAAAAACGAACCTCAGTACTTTAAAAACATAGGATTTTGCGGCTTAAGCGAACCCTAAACAAATAATCTAGAAATATTTATTGGAAGTTAGATGTAACGTAAACGCAAACGTTAACAGTAAAATGGTATTGAATTGGGTAAAACAACAAAGTTAACACAAAGTTACGAGTAGACACACAAACAGATGTAGAAAGTTAATTGTTAAGGGTATGATTCCGAACTCGGCGACAAGTAGCAGTGCTGTTGCCGCAGTGCTGCCACTTCTTCTTCTTCTTCTTACCGTGTCGATGGCAAACAAAGTCACTTATTTCTAAATTGAATGTATAGCCCAGAATTCGGCCACCGCAACACCATCCACCGACGCAACCATAAGATGCTGCCACTAAGGTTTTATTTGTAATACCTTTTAACGTAATAATAGATAAGCGAACACTGAGACATTTTATTAAGATATTGCAATTTAAAAATTATCAATTACTATAATAATTTGCACGCCTTATATGGTAGAATATGGTTTAAGAAACTGTATAACTTATGACTGTTATGACTTGTAAGATCTTTATATACACCTGTATTCAGCAAATAAATAAATAAAAAAAAAAAAAAAAAAAAAAAAAAAAAAAAAAAAAAAAAAAAAAAAAAAAAGTACTGCCTATAATAGCCGTGCTCCCTGCTGCGCAGATTCCGAGCAAGGCGGCAGTGTCGCTCTGTTCGTGGGGATGCGTTGTTGTGTACTCGTTAGTTTACTTTGAGTTGACAAGATGTCGATTGATGACCAACTTTTATTTATACTGTTAATTAACTGTTCCTCAGAAATTCATCCTTTTGTTGTCAATTTACATTCACGTAGGTACCCTTGCTGCGGCGGCAGATGTGACACTGCTGGTCTGTCACGCACGCCAGTAGGGTGACACTGACGCGCAGCACTGCTGCCGCTACATTGCTGCCGCGACATTGCTACCTAGCTCGGAATATAATCTCATAATATAAGCTTATAGAAATTGTATGGGGACCCGTTGTGTCGCGGCAGAACTGCTGCGTGCAAAATGACGCAATCTGATTGGTTGTAAGATACATCTCTGCTCGTCTCCGCTTTGGTGGAGTCTCACCCTTAGCCATCTTAACAAGTACCTATGTTAATATCACTGTCTACTTACCTACCCACTTGATGCTTAAATAACTGCATAAAATTAGCTTAATCATGGTTAATATCAATCAAAGCAAATCATCAGTGTGCTTCACTTTCAATTAATTAATAACGCAGGCTTCCGTGTAAGCGAATTTAATTACTCATTTTATACACAGGAGTGGATCCGGCGAATATTAAGGTAATGCGAAATTATTACGCTTTTATGAGCCAGTGATATTACAGGATTATTTCAAAGTTGAAGTATAAAAGATACTGCCGAAATGGTATAACCATATGCAAAAATTCAGTTTTATTAATACTTTGCCTGCGATTTTGTGAATTTCGTGCTTTTCTTTTCGAACATAACATCCGCCCGAACGTCCCGTAGTTTTTAAAATAAAGTACAGCCTATAATTTGCAGACAATGTAGATTTCCATAGGTGAAAGATTTTGATAAATTTGTTAAGTAGTTTTCGAGCTCATCCATTACAAACAAACCAAACCTAAAATCAAATACCTCCTCTTTTATAATTATTAACAATATAGATTTAGTAGAAATATGTATATGTAGATTAACTTTACACGGAATAAAGTTATGTTTACACAGGTAAATCTGAAGATAACACTGGTTGTACTCAACTTTACTTACTCCGCGTTTATTAATTAGAGGTGCTTAAATGTGCTCCAAGTTTATTAAAATATCATTCAACATTAAGTTAAAAGTTAATCTTTCCAATGAAAGAAACACGAACCATGATTATTTACTCGCTTCAAATAAATGAAAGCCCGAGGGAGATGCGGGTGATCTGAGATAAGCGAATTTAAAAATATAACACTTTTAAACTTTCTTTGAGTACAGAGTTGAATTTCTGGAAAATAAGTCCTAGAAAGACTTCACAATGAATATTAATTAGGTACTTAAGCGATCGCTTTAGTCTCATTTAATTAGAATTTCAAGCCAGAAAGTGTTAGGTAAGTACATTAAAAAGTTATTCTGACCGTAATTGTGGTTGTCCGACCATCGTTTTAACAGTTTTCAGTATGCAACGCTCAGATCAAATCACATTATTTCACTAAAAAAGTTCTTGACTAAGGACTTGAAAATAAAATTAGGTACCTATTACTGGTACAGACTCCATAGAACATTCATGAATTAAAAATTTGCGGGAATTGAAAATGCCAAATGGACTGATCGGAGTAAATTGGATCGTTCTGTTATTTTCTGAATGCACCAATTTTATGTTCGGCTTAAATCTTGTTTGTCGTTTATGTAAGAAACCATGTCGGTCTAAATTCATTTAGTACGTACCTAGGTACCAGGTTGACCTGATTATGCAGCCGCATTGCAGTGGATCTCCGTGGATTTGGACAACCTCTTATAATATCAGTGTTGTACATAAACCGCCGACTGTGCTGATTGTACATTTTAAATTCTTCCAAGTTTATTGCTTCCCGCAATTTCATTTTGTTCTGTATTTAACGCAAGTACAGTTGAAACATTACTTTCAGTATTGTTCGTTATAAACATAAACTCTTCGTCTGGCTGAAATGAATTAAAATTATTACGTTTGGGCTCTGGCACCGCTTTAGCGTCTGCATGGGAGTAATTACGTACACTTTGGATAAACAATTTGTGTAATCTCATTACGTAGGTACGCAGTGTCATGTCGATCTTCATGCGGAATGGCTCTAAATAATTGTAGTAATCAGCGTTGCGATTACGATAGACCCCTATATGTCAAAGGATAAAGGAGATTTAATGCTCCCGAGCAGATTAAGGGACCCATTCCATAGAAATCTTTATTACTTCTAATTCATTTGAATAGCAAATAATGACATTATCTGTAGACAGTAGGTCGTTTAGTTAGAGTTCACTAAATCTGAATGGGTATTAAGATTTCTGATTTACGCAGTCTATCCATTAGATAGGCTTATTAGCCAGATCTTGCGTAATCGAATTTTGAATTTTATTAGGTAGATCAGTAGGAATTAGTTTATATAGCTTCTTAGTCTCAACTTTAAAGTATTTTGTCATTCTAGAGTTCGTTATTTAAACAAAGACTTGAAATATAAGCTATCTAATCACCAAAACCAAAACAAAAAAAAAAACAAAAAAATTACTGACGTTACTCAAAAAGCTGCCACGCTAAAATGGAACTGGGTTGGACACATCTGCGATATGACAGACGATCAGTGGGCCAAACTCACCACCCAATGGGTACCTTTACATGGCAAACGACATCGCGTTAGGCCTAGACAAAGATTGAGGGACAAGCTGGATTCCTTCGATAAGTACTGGCCCGTCTACCCTTGACAAAGAGAGGTGGAAGGAAAGTATGGAGGCATTTGCCCTGCAATGGGAAAATATGGGCTAGTAATAATAATAATAATAGGAGTAAGGACACTAGAATAATTTCTAAAAGCCAAAAAGATTTTAACAACAATGCAATTGCCATTTTTGTAAAAGCACCAACGCGCGAATAAAAAACTAAAAAGTTTCCTCGCTCGTACACTGCTCCAAGCCGAAATGTTTCTCCATTAATATGTTCCGTTCGGATTTTAACATTATTATGTGGAATTCTACTACGTCTGGGTAAATTAATAACACTCTTTGCTAACTTCCGTCTTTAAGATAATTTGTTTTTCCTTGCCAACATCTTAAGTGTCTTTGAAAGATGGTTTATCAGCCTTCTTCACATTTGGTTTTTGTTTATTGCTTCGCACGTGACGTGTTTACCTTTCTTCCTACCGTAGTAGACTTCAAGTATTTTTTATCTACATTCTTTCTTCTAAAGCTATTTTTAAGAACGTTTCTGCTATCGATTTATTTCGTTCAAAATGCCGTTGACAGGTAAGATTTATCCGCGGAAATAAGTTCACTCTGATCTCTTTCACGAATCGACCTCTGGAATTTCTCGGTTTTTAAAAGGATACTCACAAGATTTAATTTCGTTAGTAGTGTCAAAGGCATCCCTGTAAGAGAATCTGTATAATAGTGGTTTCTATAACCATATCTACGGTTCACTAATGATTTCATATTTGTTACTCATGACGTACCTAATCTTACTTGTGATTAATCATACGTATCCTGCAGCATTAGCGGCGAGATCTGTATTTTGCGTTTCTGAAGGTCAATTGAGTACGTCCTTAAGATAAACATTTCTATGACTAGGACCAATATTACCACGGCCACCAAGCGTTACAACCGCTAGTAGTAGCAGAGCCATGAAAATACTTGAAAACCCAGACCAAATTGAATGGATAGTATGTCTGTGTATTGCTAGTTTATCATAACGTATGGGGCATCATGGACGCCCACGAAATATAGGAAGTCAAAGTTGCACGTGCCACGTGAGGCCTTTCATTTAAAAACCGAGTACCTACGTAACTTAAAAGTCAGACATAATACGAAGTTCGACTTCAAGTATGACGTACGACTTGGCTAGACGTGTTGATGGCAGTTGAAGCAGAACCTTAACGGAATGATAACCAAGAGACAGTAACAAGAGCAATTGCAGACCAAAAACCCGACGGGTAGAACCCCAGAAGATCGTAGAGAAGACATGGATGAGACTTGCACAGACCAGAGGAGAATGGCACAACTGGATGAAGATGGAATCCTGCACGTGACAGTTGGTAAAACAAGGTGGTGACGCGGTCAGCGATTATACAATGATAACTACACTTCACTGCTTCTAATTTTAAATGGTAACGGTTTGAATAACTACAAATATTAAAAGCCAAAAAGTATTAGGAATTTTGGATACTACTATTTCGCGTATTGGTTAAGCCACAGATTTTCAAGCGAGTAAAGCGAGGGTTGTATGCACATGCAATAACAAAATAGATATTGACAAAACCCAACGTTCCGATACGTCAACTGTACACGAATACAGATACAGTTTTGCCCAGCTTGCCCCATTCACGTTGCATGAATGAATTTACATGGATGTACATTAATTGACCGAACGCAGCTATGTTTTAATTAATGCCAGTCATTAATATTCATCATTTACTGCTTTATTTGGTATATTTCGTCATTATAAATTTATTTTGGGATTAAGTAAATTGATTTGTTTGGTAAAATTATTTTTGTAATTTAATACATTTTCGGTGTATGTTCCCACGGGTTTCTTTGCAGATGGGAAACAGAGAAATCGATTAAGAAGAAAAGAAACAAAGAAAAAGGAATGTTTCATTCTTATTATAATATTCAGCCCATAAAGTTCTCACTGCATTGATACCTACGGGCCGCCCTTTTACAGGATGGAAAGGGACACCAGGGTACCTATCGCACATAGGCCGGGACTGTTACTATAATTTTGGGCCAGCAGTACCTACTCTGATTTGGGTCTGGCCTTTGTTTTAGCAATCTTTGAGAGGCCCATATTTTACTGATCATAAGGCTTAAATATATATTTTGTTCTTTTTTTATTACTATTTATAATATGAATATTAAAAAAAAAATATATTTATCATTTTACAAAAAAATACAGGATTATCCTACATAGCAACTTTATTTATTTGACTTAAACAAAACACCACTAAGGTTTCAACTAGTGCTATCATGAAACAAAATGAGGCATTTTTTATTATATATGTGTACGTTATTGACAATTAACATAATTGTCTATGCAGACCGCTCACGATGAGGTTAGTTTTCCATTTCAGAAACGTTTTTTTTATCTAGAATACATTATTCTTTGTTTGTGTCATAAACAAGCAATATCTTCGACCTAACTTAGAAAAAACACGAGTGTTCGAGGCTCGTAAAAAACAGAACAAAAGATACATTGAAATTTTACGGCTAAGCCCATGTTTAAACTATGACCCTCGGTTAAATGCCTATAAACGTGAAAGAGCCGGTCGTTTTTCAAACAAAATATATTATTTACAAACATTGTAGAAGCACTTCATATTAAAAAGTTTGTAACAGTGTCTCTGCCTGTGGTCGTACTAATCTCTAAAAAAAGTATTAGGTTTGCCTAGAATAGCTTCACAGACAGATTTCAAACATAGTTTTCGATTTTATATTTATTTTATTGCGAGCGAAACACAACGTTATTTCTATTGACAGAATTTTAACGTGCTACACTGATATTGTGGTACAACTAACACTGGAAACAAAGTTTGACCACAAACTACGTGGGACATAGAATTGATTTATTAAGTGATAGTGTGTCTACAGTCAGAATTTTAATTCGATTCCAGATTTGACATTAGCTACTGTCATTTTGAGAAATAATGATACCACATATAATAGTGTAGTGATGAACACAAAAATCGATAAACAATCAGTGTGTGTGCCAACCAAAAATATGCTGGAAAAAAGCTGCCATTCAAGATTGGCTTTTAAATAAAAATATTCATTACGAACCAGATATGGTTAAAGCTACGCTTTTAGAACTGATTCCACATAACGAGTCTTTTAATAAGTACGCTGTAGACGAAATGGCAGCACAACATGGGATCACGGTTTTAAGACTGCCCCCTTATCATTACGAGCTAAACCCTATCGAATTGATATGGGCGCAGGTAAAGGGGCATATAGCTCAAAATAATAAAACCTTCAAATTGACAGACGTGAGAAATTTATTTCAGGAAGGCATTCAAAAAATGACGGCTACCGAATGGTGTAAATGCGTATCCCATGATCCCATGTTGTCAAAGAAGAGGATAAAATGAGTAGGCGAGATATGTTAATTCACAATATCACAGACACATTTATAATAAATGTTACAGAAAGTGACAGCGATAGCGATAGCGATGACGGCGACAATTTATAAAATAAATTATTACCATATTATATCTATCTGTTTTATTTGTCATGTTCCTTCATGATCACATTTTTTTATTTATTTCACACACAATTATAAAAGAAAAGTCTCAGATTGTTAATTAATCGTCAAAACTAAATTATCGGTTCAGAAATATTTAATTTCCTGATATACTTAGTTTACTAACGTAAAATTGTAAACGAGAAGAATCGATCCGGAAATATTCCATTTCCATATCGAATAATTTCGCAACGTCACTATTTAGTACTTGTCATAACGTTGCAACACCGAAATTGTCAAATCTGGAATCGAATTAAAATTCCGAGTATAGTCTGGTCATCTTACTAATATTATAAACGTCAAAGTTTGTTTGGATGGATGGATGTTTGTAACTCTTTCACGCAAAAACTGCTGAACGGATTTGGATAAAATTAAGTAGGTACACAGATAGTTTATAACTTAGATTAACACAGAGAATAATTTTTACATACATACATACATACATACACGTCATAAACTCACGCCTTTTTCCCATGGGGGTAGGCAGAAACTACAGAGCGCCATATGCTACGATTTTTACATACTTCTTTTGCTTTGTTTACATTCATACATGTTATCATACACACACGCCGGTTGCGAGTACTACGCACCTGACCTTTCTGAAGAACCTCACCAATAAGGTCTATGTATGTCCTTCTAGGGCGTCCCCTCCCGGTGTTCCTACTTACAAGCTTGTAAATACCTTTCGTTAGTCGCCTTTCATCCATCCTTTCAACGTGACCAAACCATCTAAGCATACTCTTTTCAATTTTTGTTACTACATCTTCTTTTAAACCACAACGTTGCTTTATCACATCATTCCTCAATCTGTCATTCATTGTTACACCACACATACTTCGCAGGATAATTTTTACCCCGATTATATCTTCCCGCGGGATATTTTTCGAGTTGTAGCTGGCGAAGCCGCTGGCAACAGCTAGCTTGAAAATATCTATGGAACAAAATTCTATTTAGGATCGAGGAAAAAGCTTCCCTACTATTTGTTCCCTACTACTTATTTTTTATTATTTGAAAGCATAACGGGTCGATCGAAGGTGCAGCTTGTCGAGGTCTGTCTGCGGATGGGTGATAATCTATTGCACATCGAGATCCTTCGGCCTTCGCAAAATGCGGTAAGCAGTAAGCCCCGGCTCTCATTCATGGATCTTTGACAGTCGTTATGGGTAGTCTAGCAGCCGGTCTTACCATATTACCTACTCAGTTGGGTACTGTGTTGTGGCGGAGGTTAGTCAGGCAGACGAACTATGTATTTACTGACTTCAGCTGCATTTGTTTAAACTGGAAATTCCTTAGTAGTTAATGGCCCTGACTGCTATGCCGAAGGTCGTAGGTTCGATTCCCACCCAGGACAAATATTTGTGTGATAAACACGATCATTTGTTCTGTGTCTGATTGTAATTTATCTATTATACATTATGTATGTATTTAGAAACATATATATAAGGTGACTGGTAATTAGTGACCGATACTTAAACAAGTGATTGTAATCATTAATACGAATTTCTTTCCCAAATAAAACTTTTTTTATACTCATAAACTTTCAATTAATTCTATTACGTCAGTACTGCACAAAGGGAGCGGTGGGGGCGGCGGGGGTGCGTGTGACGCTACTACTACTAGTAGATTTTGCCCTTCCCGAGGTCAGACTATCAGCTGATAGTTCGTGCCGAATCTTGTCTACTGTGATCGATCACAGGCCCGCGCGCGGAATTTTCAAAAAGCGTTTTTGTTATTTTATTTATTTTGTGTTATAAGTTATTGTGTTTAAAAAAATAGTTTCTTTGGAGTACAATCACGTCTTTAAATATCGGTCACTAATTACCAGTCACCCTATATATATACATAAGTAAGTTCTTCAGTTGTTTAGTACCCATGACACAAGCTCTGCTTAGCTTGGGACTAGATGGCGTTGTGTGTAAGTTGTGGAAAATTTATTATTTGTGAAATATCCTATTAGTTGGGTGTACCTAAGTGCGCACAACCCATGTCTCAACAACTGTGTGGTAATTTCTATTACGAACGTCGGTTTTTCCTTCATGTTCATATAAAAACTACATATTTTTTGTATTAAGAGGAAGTTAACATTTGTTAAGCAAGGTTATGTCCTTGTTTACTATATCTAATTAAGTCTTAACTCTTATTGTGTGTAAAAAATTATAATAAAATACCTAAAGAGCTAAAAAAATAAATAGTAGACTGTTTAAAAGGAAAATGTTGGAATGGTTGAATGCTCATAATTTCTACTCCCTTAAAGCATTCTTCGAAAATAATTTTTAGCAAATTTTATAAATAAGTCACAATGTTACTCAATTTTGCTTGCTATAGATTTAATAGCTAAACATGTTGAACTCCCATTTTAACTGTAAAACCTCTAAATACCATGTTTTGAAGCAAATAAAGACTTTGACTTAATGATCTGCTAATTGTACTCAATATAAATATTCAATAACAATAAAACCTTCATTACTTGTAAATATTTCCATTTCTTTGTTTGTACATATGTATTTACGATTGAACCAGATCTGTGTTTTTTGTTACTAAGTTATTAACAAGCATTGTTGTTATGTTAAGTAACCTAACATATCCACTGTTTCTAGTAACCTGTATTTAGGCCCCAATTATAGAAACTCACTCCAGACTCAAACATGAGGTGAAACTCGTTTAAAGCCATTTGATTGGTCGAAGCTAGCATCAGGTAATGAAGAAAGAAAGAAAGAAAGAAAAAGCATTTAATTGGCACGACACAGACACACGTTAATAAACAAAAATAGGTACTTGAAAAGAATTTAACCAAAAAAAAACAAAATAAAGAAATATGTGCTTTGCGGCTGCGCCAAATAGGTCCAGTTGAGCAAAGATGCCAGACAACTAGTGCCTGGACCTGAGGTTGTGAGGTGTCACCGACGTAAAAGCCGAGTGATAAATGTGCATGTGTGTGTAAGTGTCTGTGCGTGTGTTGTGTGTGCGTAAAAATAATGCTTAAATCTTGATCTTCACTGACCTAGGTATATAATATTAAGGGTCGTACGTATTGTGCAATATAATTACCTAACATTTAGCTTGCCTGTCCAAAACATCATCTGCCTAGCCTTTTCCTAACAACGTTAGAGTTGGTTTCCTGCTTATCCGGATGCAGCTAAAAACTAGTGTTTTACATAAAGCGACTGCCTCTCGGACCTCCATAACCCAGTTACTGGGTAACACGAAACCGTTTGGATAAACTGGTTTTCAGACTTTCGGCTTCTGACTACTCGTAACAACTGTCCAAAGGGGACCAAAAGCTTAAGGCGGTTAACACACTGTCACGCATCACGCTGCGTGTTGCGTGTCTCTGAACTGAAATGAACGCGCGTGGATGCATTTTCTGTGTGTTGGACTGTGCGTGTTTTCCATACAAACGGAACTTACTTTTCATACAAACCATACTTACAAGCAACGGAAGAACACGCATCCACGCGCTACGCTGCATCATGCGGGGCAGTGTGAGAATCGCCTAACATGCTTTCTGCGGCACGGAGCAGTCTTGATATTTGTAATGAATGGTCACCCATCCACGAAGCGACCTCCCAAGCGTAGCTTAACCTTCGGTCGATCCATGAGACTGTTAATATTTAACCACAAGCTCGAGCATGCCAGTATCAAGTTATATATAACAACATTTTAAATCAGAAATACTGCCCAAATAGATTCTGAAAAATTCTATTCAGTTCTTAAAAAAAAAAGGCGTTAATGCCCCATGATTCTCAACTTGCGCGTGTATATAAATATAGGATAATTATTGCAGATAGGTAAGCTCGCCAAGTAAAGCAAGCTTTTAAAGTTAGATTAGTACGATTGATTGGTAAAAGCACTTTGCAATTATAATCGAATGAAGTAACTGCGAGTACAATCAACGATCAATGTTAGATTCTCATTTTAAACGTGTTTTAATTACGTACAGTAATCTAAGACCACTCGGTTTCAAAATGAATTATTTAGTAGGTACTTACAAAAAATATTACCAAATAGTATTTGTCACGAAATAAATAAGTACACAAAATATCACCGAATTATATTGTCCGAAAATGCATTAGTGCACAAAATATCACCGAATTGTATTGTCTCAAAACGATTTCGTACATGAAATTCTACCTTGACTTTTTTTTTGCATTTTTAACCCGTTGAAAGTCAAGTAACAAAAGGCAAACCACGATACTGTATGATCAATACTGAACCCAGCACAGATCGACAACTTAATAACAACTATTTCCTAATAGTTGAGGACTAATAAAACAACAACCTTTTTTGTTAATTATCTTTTATATGTATTTGGGGGCTTTTGTTCACAATAAGACCATGCCAGCCGCATCTTAACCTAATACAAGTCAAGCTACACACCTTAGGACTATTAACCTTACACACTTTTTTTACACATACATAGCTCTGTTAGAGAGGGACTCCGATAATGCACTAACAACAATTTCAGTCATTCTTACCTTGGAATCGAAATCCCCTTATCAAATTCGTGGCACTAGAGCGAATGAAATCCAACAAAAAGCATAAAGATGAAGCAAACGAATAAAAAGCTACGATAGATACGATACAATACAAAGGTGATTAACAAAACGAACACAAAAGCGATTAAGTAAATCAACCGAAACAAAATATCAATCGGCCGTCAAAATGGTGTAACAATTATTACAAAAGAATTTTGAATTGATACAGCTGTTAAAGGGATTCCAATGTTTATTGCAATATTTTCCTGTACATACATTTAGGGTTTTACTATAAGTAACATAATAATAGTTTGGTACGAGTACCATGACTACAGTTTCCTTTAGTTTTGACCCTAGTTTAAGTGTCAGTTTTTATCCGAAAAGAGTCTTTTTAGTGTTGTAGTTAAAAAGACTCATTTCGAATAAAGGCTGGCGAGTCCCTTTATATTTTCAAAGCTAAAAAATCGATATGTTTGTGTATAAATAGGACTTACCATATCACACGAAGCTAAAACGTACCTGTACTAGACTAGTGGTATTAGAAAGCTGTTTTTGGAGTGCGTATTTTTTTAAACAAATAACATCAGATGTGACTACAGCACTAAAGTTACTCTCACTTACTTCTTGATAAAGTGATTGCTATAATTACTAATAATAGCAATGACTTTATCAATTCCTAGCAGAATGTTGCTGTATTATTAGCGACGTTAAAAATATGCCCTAATAATCAAAATCGACTTACGGCATTCAGAGCCCTGCTTTCAGTTTTCTGGTGAATTTTGATGTTTGTACTTTTAAATATACATAATTATGTGGATTTACAGCACTTAAAGGTAAAGAGTAAATCAAAAAAGTTTGGTTTGATTTGAAGTGAAATGTTTAAAGAATGAAACGAGAGATAGACCATTCTTTAAAATTCAAATGATGTTATAAAAATAATGTCTCCTTTCGAGAAAGTGATACACTTCTTGATCTTGTGTCAATATACACCTGTACTAATAATTAAGTTTCATCAACCATTATTGTTTCAATCTGCTTTTCCACTATGAAATACCTGGTAACGACTAGGTAATATTGATTTTATCTCAGCACAAATTGGCTGCTGATGTAAATTGCTTTTCGCTCATGAAAGAGGAACTTTCTGAATCAGCATTTTGATTGCCATATCGAGTTGAATTTTGATGTTTGTGTTATTCACAATCGATTATTTCGAACACAAATACAGTGACGATTTGATTAAGTAGCTATAAATTTGTCAAATATACCTATTATGTTAAATACTGGTTCAAGACAGAACTTTGATTATGAATCGACACCTACTTTCGTGTCTATATAGTAACCTTATCTGTCTCTCTCTCTCTTTCTTAAGAGAAGAAGAGATCAAGAGTGGTAGTTTAAATTGACAGATTAACATAATATGCCGTCAAGTACTTTAAACATCGTTGCTACTTTCGAATAAGTTAGAGTTGGAGGGAAACGTACTTTCCTCAGAGGCGGGCTGTTACCAAAACGTGACTTCCCTATATGATGGACTAGCTATGGAAATCAGTCAAATAAACATTACATTAATGATGTTAGACAAGAGACTAATAAAGCTACCGGTTTATATAGAAGCAGTAGTAACCAAACTTACTTATATTACTTACTTACTTTTAACAATAAAGATAAAAGCAAGAATGTGACAGTTCAATAAAATGGAGCCTTTAAAAACCATCCACTCCACTCTTTATGGAAAAAGTTAAAGGCGAAAATATTTTTTCCACTTAAACATGAAATCGTTATACCCGCATCAAAAACCAGTTCACTGGTAAATTTTTACAAAAAATTGCAGGAATATAATTTATTAATTGGAAAATAAAATTTTCCGGTCTCTGATAAATTATTTAAGATTTTAATTGAGTGTTAATTTCAAGTATTTGTTGTTGCATTGCGTTTGTTTCTACGTTTTAATTCACGGAGCTCGGTTCAAGTAGCTCTTTTCTCAAAGTATTTCTCTGTAGTAGAATTATTACTAAAAACAAAGTTACCTAAGTTTTGCAAATACCGTGAACACTAGAAAATGTTCACAATATTAAGAGGATTAGTAACACGAAACAATTTCTCGGAAACAAGACAATTGAAACGGTAAGGAGTCTATAAAGTGATGCTCCTACGTACTAGACTAGGGAGCGAAGCTGCTTCTATGAAATGTGTTGTTAATATTTTAAAATGTTGAGTAAGCCCTTTGAGAGTCGAGAGAAAAATATTTCAATGAGAGTAAGAGATTGAAAATGTATATGATTTGTTCAGGATTCTCGAATATAGCGAGGAAATAAATTGAATATCTAATTTTACGTATATGTTCAATTGATTTAGAGATTCTGCACTAGCCTACGGTTCAAGGATGGTTTATTTACAATCTGCAAATAGAAGAACCAGAGAAATATTATGAGTAGAAGATGAATGCCGATAGAGTAAAAACCTTTGTCTTTCTTGAAAGGATACGCAAAGGTGTTTATATTTGAGATTTATTACTGACAATATCTGTTCAAATATCCGAGAGTAAATAAATCCTATCCTTTCAAAGTATTTGCAAAGGAATTTCAAGGAATCTTGTTTGTTTAGCGCTCTTCAAAAGGTCAAACACGTTGATCTCTATGAAAATTAGGAGTACTTAACTTTGGATTCGGTTTACGAATTCAATTTTGGTGAGTCTCTGGAGTTTGGATAATTTAAGAATGAAAAGTCTGCCATATTTATTTGTTATCCTTTGAAGTATTTTTCAATTTTCTTGTAAAGAGGATTTCTTCCTTATTTTGCTTGAATTTTTTTTAGTTAATGTATCTTTTTATAAATTATTCTTGTACTTCTATTTAATTGCTCCAAGCGAATTCTTAAAGAACTTGAACTAGCATATAAGGGGCATTACTTAAAGATGTAATAAAACTTAAGCGGGCATTATTGTTATTATTTGCATAATTCGGCATTTCGCTTTGCATAACGAGTCCAGACCCATGAATAACGTAGTCTACATTCGCACTGGCGCACTCACCCTCAGTCCTCTGAAAATATTATACTTACTTAATTATACGATACTGTATAAGGATTTACATAGGGTACAAATTACAGATTTATGCAAAAATAAATTGTTAAATTTTCACGCTGTAAAAGGCTCAGATTTAAAATATTATCATTCATTGAGAGTAAATTAAAGGATTGGGGTGAAAATACTAACTTAAATGAATTCTCAGCAATTTGACTCAAACGGGGTTCAAAGGAAGATATTACCAGGTGGTCCATGAATGTTAAAATCCCATTTTCCACGGCATTAAGCACTGAACAGGACAAAAGATTCGCGGCAAATTGTCCACACGAAACCACGTGCGGCGCGGCCGGGTTCCCAACGTCTAACTGCGCACTCTGGCTGCGCGGTTACCCTTAACGTAGGTACCCTCTTATTAATAACCTACCCGACCTCCTAAACAAAGGAACTCAAATCAATTAGGGTCAAACCGGCAGCCTGTACTGTTAGGGCCGAATCAAACCGTCACATACGAAATGCATTCGTTCATCGAATACACTTTTGAAACAATCCAAACTACGCTTATGCTTCGACACTGGCATATGACGCGGCAAAAGAAGAAAAACGCGCAATATGCGCCGAAAAGAGACGGAGCTATACGTATTAGCTGTTCGTCAGAGTAAGACAGCATCAGACATTTTGTAAGCTGATAACCAGAGGCAGCGAACAGAGCGAGGGGAACCATATTCTCGCGCGACTCTGCATGAATGTAATGAATTAAAATTCAATGGTAAAATTCAAGCAAGACTCTGTGCGTGAGTGTGAATCGCTTTTAACATAAAGCTCATCGTATTTGTAATATGTATGTGAATTACACTCTTTGTAAATTTGTGGCGGGTTTTGTAAATGCAATCGGAACCTAATTGGAACTTAAACTTACGTCAATTTATTTTTAGCTTCTTGTAATCTTTAATGAGTTATTATCATTTTATCAGTTTATCAGGATCTTAAGTCTAAACTGCACGTTACACAATGAACTACGGAGGAAAACATTTCGTCAGACCAAGGTCCAGCCAACGTCATTCATTCTGATAAGGAAACTAAAAACCGGAAAGCTCATGATTTAATTCACGCTCTTAGATAAGCCTGCGTTATCCCCATCAACTCAAGGATACGTCTTTGCACCTTAATTTGAAGTTAAGATGTAAAAAGGGAATAAGATTTTAAACAAAGCAACTGGCAGCAAACGAAAAATTGGTTCATTGTACACTGCACAGTGGGATAGCGCGAAAATATACGGGAACAAAAAATTACTGGTGATTTTTACCTATACATCCATGGAAATGCAATCCATCATTGGATCCTCGCGTATCCACGGCCGCGGCACGCACACAGGGGCACCAGCGTGCACACTCGCGCACCGCACCTCCTCACGCGAAGGGAAAATCTTCACACACGACACAGATAAACATGTCAACTACTAGACATTGTTACCCTAAAGTCCTTTCACGTTTTTCACCACTAAACCACCATAATACACTTATAATAACACAAACAGCATAAATGAACACAGAAACACTGGATTATTTTGCAATATCACCCGCGTTCGAGTCACGAAGCCGACGGTTTCGACAAAAATACGCGTAGATATTGTAGTGTCGATTCGGCGACTGTGCTCCCCGCCCTGTTCCAGAGGCGAATGGCGCCGCCATATTGAATCTCACTACATCGGTGCACAGTAGAGCATCTAGCGGCAAGTTACGGAACAAAATGGTACGCTCCGGTACCTCACGGTGTATGAAATTTATTATTTAAGACTTGTTTAGACGAAATAAAGTTTATTTAGAGGTTAAAACTGATTAAGAATACAGATTTAATCCAATTTTCTTACATAAAACTATCAGAAAAGGACTATATTCAGCTATAACTTCGAAATATTGGAAAACCGGTGCATGTCAGTTAGGTATCCGAGTGTGTGGTATCGCACCGAACCGCTAGATAGCGCTGACAAGGTCAAAATAATATACAATCACGTTATATTATCAATATTCATGTTTATGTATCAGATTCGAACATTATGGCACGCGCTGCTGCTATTCCGAAGGGTTTTATGTAATCCAAGCGGTGTAATGCGAACGTGATTTCTACCAGTTTTATCAATTTAGGCAAATCAAAATTGTTCTAAAAATAAAGCAATTACAATTTGCGAGCAATTTTGGTAACACAGAATTTTGAGAAGTTTGCAAAAAGTAGGTAGGTACTTTAAATTAGGATTGAAGCCGTCAATTCAATTGTTAGAGCAATATAATAGAAACTCCGGCCGGATATTTGTGGTTGGTTTCCTTATTCTTACGAAGATGGAATATTAAATCAAGGTATGGATGTAAGTTGTTATAGCATCGATTGCGGTCGACCCACATGCTCGGCGTTACTCTCACGACGTGTTTTATGCTCCTCCAGTGATAAAAGCCTCGTCGTTGGCTTCCTTAAACCACGATATTGACGTTAAATTAGCTGTCAGCGGTAAAAAATAAAATAGGGCTTTGGTTTTGTTTGGCGCGCTGTGCGGTTGAAAGATGGTAGCTGAATAATGTGCTGTTTTGCGATACGACGTTTTTGCAAGTATTATGTTATGAGGGTGTTGAATACGTTTTTAATAAATAATGGTCTCTTTTTTTAAGGGTGAAAGCTTTATTTTCTTTTAAACCTTACGCTGCTGATGTTGCTAGCCATTATGTTTGGGGATCTTCGTCTACCCCTACTCTTTTCTCTTGTATTGTATTTATGTATATTAAAATTATGCAATTCTGTTTTCATGCATTCCTTCCTTTACCAAACTTATACAGTGTGCGTTCCACTGAATGTAACTTTTAATGGGATTAAAGTTAAAACTCTCTCTAAATTGCCAAAATAGTTTAGCATGCCCACAAAAGTCTCTATTGGCAATAAGCCAGTGCTAATATAGAAGTGATTGTGAGTTTAGTCATTAAGGACGATGAGGTCGTTCCACTGTGCAGGCCTTTTGCGGGCTAGGACTACAACTTGCGGGTTTTGCACACTTGTCACGGGTAGGTATTTGAAGGGTTATTTACGCCTAATAAAGTACACTTCGGTTAAGATGTTGTTGAGTTGTGAATAGTTTTGGTATTTGAGTGTATTAGAATATTGCGTTCAATTTAACGAGGTTTATATTTTTAATAAGTCACATGAGGTCTCTTGAAAAAAAAACTTTCTCTTTGCTATACAATGTGGCAATGCTGCCAGTCTTTTAGGTAGGTCACTTCCAGTGAACAGCGATGCGAATGAGTTTTTTGACGCCATAAAGGTATAGTTATTTAGATTTTATTTCTAGTGGTAGGTTTTTATTTTAATAAATTTTATCGTTACCATTTTATCGTATTAATTTAATCAAAGAACTTATTGGCGTTTTGGCATTTTCATACTACATAAGTATGCAAAATAAAGATAAAAATAACACGGTCTGTGTTGCCTTTGTGGGTAAAAATAATAGAAAGTGCAACAAAAACAAGCAATGTAAGACTGAAGACCTGCGTAGTAAAATCAACTTTGTAAATACATGTAAGCACCTACTTCCCACACAATCTATATGAACTTATATACGTTCCTTAATCCTACCAATACATAAGTAACTCTTCATCAGTCTTTCGTTATTACTTCTTACCGTGCCATTGAGCATCCTGCTTGTCATGCTTTCAAAATATCTCTTTTCACCGTAATGTGTATGTATAGTTCACTACATGTCTTACTCCACATACTGTTCACACGACAAACGACACTTAATTCAAGCACCCAAGTATGCAGTTCCTAATAAGGTGTTCCCTACACTTTGACAATTTATGTGAACACAAATGTATTGCATTCCAATTCTGTAAAAATCAAGACAATTTAAGTAAAGTGTAGGCGAATTGAGCTGTCATTCCATACTAATTCTAGGCATTAACAGTTCACTTCACCCAAGTTTTCACGAGGTGACTTTTACTGAATCGACCGGCAGAACAGCATATTTTTAGCAATTTCAGGGTTGGTTTTATATTTAATGTTGTTTACAATTATGCGTAGAACAATGACCTATTATAAGGGGTGTCAGATACGTCCGTTTTGATTTTTGGGATAGTGTTGACATTTAGAATTAAATGACATGGATAGATTTTCTAAAAGGAAACTATTATGCAAAATTAATGGAGTCTATAATTATTCAGATGGAGCGTATTATAATAGTATGTTCACAGAGTGATGACACTGATATCTTTTCTTTCCTCTTCCATATCAGTTTCCCTATCAGTTTGACTGCATAATGTTTGTAATCACGTTCTTTTAGGCTATTTATTTTTGCAGAAACGAGGAGATCCGCCGGAGAACAGGAGTCACTGACATGGCTCGCCGTATTGATAAACTCAAATGGTAGTAGGGGGGTCAAATCGCTCGCAGAGCCGACGGTCGATAGGGCTGTAAGGCCAAGAGGCAGGCCTTCCACTGGGTAGACTGACGACCTGGTAAGATCGCTGAAAACCGCAGGATTCAAGAGGAATACATACGATAAACTTGAAGCCTACGTGGCCGTCTTTCTGCTGTTATGATGGTAAAAATTAAATTTGTTTAAACAATCCACAGCTTTCTCGGACTTTTATGACTATTATTTTATGACTACAAACCATCTACATTCATGCTTAAGAGTTTTCTCTTCTTGTTTTTCAACATTAACTTTTACAATCAAAGTTTTTTCTTTAGTATCAACAAACCTATATCTAATTTATTTATTGGTTAAGGATTATACATCTACGGTGCGTTTAATAACCAGTTCTATACCTGCCTCATAGTTTATCTCATATCACTTACGTTTTGTATACTAAATGAGAACCAAGTCAGTACTCCAGTATTCGATATCTTATCTGTATTTCAAGTAGGCGCTCAATTTCAGCGCTCTTAGAAAATGCAATAATATTGGGATGTGGGGCCAATGTTTGCGTATATGTTAGTGACATAATCTGTATGAGCCACCTCATCATGCATGCATGGAGATTATTACGGTGGAACAAACATGGGTTTGTACTTAGGGTTTGTAATATACGCAGGATATTATTTATTATCCACATCACACTACAGAACACCGCCTGATTTCTAAATGGATATGGAAAGAGGTGATTTACTATTAATCTAGTTACAATGGCCCATGAATAATCAATATTGGTTTTGTAGATACTGATATTTCACCAGCTTGTTACTTACCCTTTACGCTGCAGTGGGACGCCACTATAGGGTAAAGGCCTTTTCGAACACAGAAAAGAGTGAGTATTAATCACCACGCTTGCTTAAAATGGGTCGGTAGTTTCTTAAAGATATTTTTCTTCATTTATGTCAAAGGTGCTTAAAAAATGAAACTGATATTAAAGCAAGTTAAGTTACATTAATTGCAATTCTAGCTGTACCCTTTTTAAGCCATAGAATCAGCATTGCCATTGAAGTCAGTTCAATGGCAAGGCTGATTCTACGGCTATTGGAGTCAGTTGCCAGTTTTTTGGTATATTTCCCGTTGATGTGAGGCGGATAGTTTTTTCTGTCTTAAGAGACTTTCATTCTTTTTAGCACATCAAGCTACCCTAAACTGTTATGTTTTCCCAATTGAACATGAACCTTATTCTGTTTGAGGTAAAGTTGAAAAACTATCAAAGTTTGTCATATTGGGGTAGCTTGATGGTGCTGGCCTCTGTACGTAATGGTCATAAATTATGAATCAATAATCATTATGTTATAAATAAATAACAAATCATACATTGTTAAGAAGTCTACACTCAATTTCAACACCGCACACAAAGTATTCATTACAATGTAACTTTTTACTTTTAAGTGAACAATGTAAGTTACCAAGTTAAAATGTTCGCGTTACTTTTACTGTGACACCGCGTAATGCAACGTTTGGTTATTACCTGATTAGTTCCAGACGAGTGCTCGATTGGCTATAGTTGCGCCTTCTCTAATATCATAATTAGGAACGAATTTTATGTTCATGTCGTTTAGAAATCGTATATTTTATGTTGTGTGAAATTATAATGACTTTTGGTGGAACGCGTCGTTCGTATTTGTGTCAAATGAATCTGCTGTTTGGTGCTTAATGTTTTGTTTTAAAATACAAGATTCCGATTCCTTAATTTATGTCGTGATGGCTCCAGAGGTTAAGATGACTATACCACTCATGCACAAAGTTGAGGTCCTAATCCGAGTAAGTACCAATTTGACTTTCTAGTTGTACCTATTTATGATAATATATGTTCTAAGTTAATTTTAGATATCATTGACATCGTAGATCGTAAGTTGAGGTTTTGAGAAACATCGCGATGAAACCCTGAACTTATAGTACTCGTAAATAGAAGTTTAAAATCGCCAATCTGCCTTGAGCAAGCGTGTCATCAATGCTCATGCCTTCTTATTATGAGAAAAGGCCTTTGCCCTGCAGTAGGATAGTAACAGGCTGATATTGTACTATTATAAATAGCCTTACAACAGTTACAACAGCCGGTATGATATCCAACTAATTAGGCGAGTAAGTGAAGGGTCCTAGTTAAATAGATAAACAGCCATGTGTAATAATAAAGTAGTAGGAAAGACCCGCACGTCAGTTCGTAAAAGAACCAGCATAATCTGACCACTCATTTCCCGACCCTCGTTCGTGCCAGCCGACACTGTCAGCCTGTAGCTTTAAAACCGTCCCCAAATAATATCGTTTCGATCTAGCCTGTCTATATGTTGTCCTCTCCCAGCGACTCCCTAAGCCGAGGTCCGTACCCCACAGGGGGCCCCTTAGCGAGTAACTAGTCTCTTAGTTTTTAAGACATCCACAAGAAATCTCGGTTAAGCAGTGAACATCTTAATACATACAATATACTACGCATTCTAATGAGTTTTGGACTACGCTAGCCCAGATATAAGTGTTACCATTGACCGTCGTGCTACTACTTATAACACTGAGTCAACTGAGTCAAGAAGCGCTGAAGTACTAAACCAGGTACAGGTACTGAAGATGTTCACCTTTTGCGACCATTCTGACCCAACTTTAAGTACCTTGTACTCGTATTTTCAATTAGCACAAAGTCCTCTTACTACTTTTACAAACTTACAGTTCGTACCAAAACTTCCCACGAGTAAGTAGCTCCCGGACTCAACGGTCCTTTGACTAAAACTTACGATTTTCAGTCCATAAGTAACCGAATGAATGTTTTAGTAGAATTGTACTACAGTATTCTTAGGTAACATTGTCTCTGATGTTCGCTTTGGTTATGCTCTATTTTATATATGCTGTTATGTTATTGTAAGGTATTAGTTATGCACTATTGGCATCTCGAAACCGTATGCTTCACTAGTACAATAAACCTACATTACGTGGTAAAGGCGTCTGTTATAACGGCTTTAGATATTTGCTTATGGTATGGTCCGATCTCCGATATTTTTATCATTTACCAGGTAGTGTTTTTAAAACTCCAAAATAAATAAAACTCTTTTAAATAACCATATATTAAATAATATTATTTCACAACTTTTAGACAACGAAATCTAGTCCCAAGCTAAGCAGAGCTTGTTTTACGGGTGTAAAACAGCTGATAAACATCCTACTCATATTATAAACGCGAAAGTTTGTGAGTATGGATAGATGGATGGATGGATGGGTGTTTTTTACTCTCTCACGTAAAAACTACTGAATGGATTTTAATAAAATTTGGTATGTAGTTAGCTGACACCCTGGATTAACACATAGGCTTTTTGTCCCTGTATTCCCACGGGAATGGGACTTACGCGGGTTAAACCGTGGGACGTCTGCTAGTACTTATATAATATTTCTCAATACAGTCATATTAAACCTCAAAATTAATAGGAGATCCGGAAATTATACTGGTTGTAACTTACTCCACGTTTATTTATAAATGAGTTAGGGTTTACAAATGTGTATATTTATTGGCGTTGAATAACTTATTCCGCAGATATTAATTATAAGAGCATAGCTAAGCACTCTGAATGTGTCTATAAGAGCAGAAGGCAAGTGAAGATGCTATAGATACTCGTAGAAAGATTGCATGAAAAATACTTCATATAACTAGATAGGAATTGACGATTACGATGACGAGAAATGGAGACGTTTATGTAAAAAGAACTCGATCGACGGTTTAACCCTTCTGTTGAATTGTTTACTGGTAGGTACCTACGATTAAATAAATGATCAAACAGCTCCATGTGTTATCATAAATAAATAAAAACATTAAACAGAAATCGAAAAGTTCGAGCTGAATTAGTCCCTGTAAAAATAAAGTTCGAAGCATTATTTTGACAATAAATAAAATATTGCTGATTTCTCTGGTAAACATACACAAACACCTACATGAGAACTCTTATGAACAAACGAAAAATTGAATTTTTAGTTTTTTACAACTCTTGAGGCAATTGGTTTTTCTGTATAAGTAAAAACGTAATAGAACCTCCTTTCGCTAGTGTTGAGGCGTAAAAAGTGTGAGGAACATAAGTTTGGAAAGCCGGTGCGCCCGCGCAAACCTACACTTTGTTGTTGTTGATACTGTAAGAATGTTTAAGACATAAGAGAAAGCGGCAAAGGGTGCATATAATGAATTATAACATACATACATACATAAACTTAAGCCTTATAACCATGGGTGTAAGCAGAAATACATCGCGCCATCTGCTATGATTCTTACATACTTTTTATGTTACGTTTACATACATGTTGTTGTGTGGTTGCGAGTACTACGCTCCTGACCTTTCTGAAGAACCTCACCAATGAGGTCTATATATGTCCTTCTAGGGCGACGACAAAAGAAAAAGATATAGTGTTAAACATTTTTATAAAATCAACATCTTACTTTAAGAACAAGATTCTTAATAAATGTATGTGGTGCATTAATCGCTCAAAAACAGGCAGTATCCTAAAATATATATAAAATATATATATTATAAAATCCCCTGAAAAGTTAGATGTCATAATATCAATAGGTACTGTGAGAGACGGTATACAAGGGTCCGTGTAAATTGTGCCTAAATTTATTTTTTGCTAATGTCTCGTTATCTGTTTTATGTTCATCCTGTTTATGCAATATAAAATTAAGTAAATAAATCAATGGGTACAGAAAATCTCACGGACGATTCTACATATCATTCTCATCACTATTATCAATTCAGCTTGTACACCTAAACACATTTACCCAAACTCCTAACCGCTCATAACTCGGGCCACACATCATGATTCATGCTTCATTGGGCACATTATCGTTGGGCAATTTGCATGCTTGCCCCAGCCACCGTATAACGGTAGCTACATCGGAATATTGCCCGTCATATTTCATATCATTCGCTGGATCCAGCTAATCTTCCTGCTATCGTGTATTTGGATTGTGATTAATCGTTTCATTTTTTTTTTGTATGATTCGTGTTCGTGCATAAAATCGACTTGCAAATATTTTTGCGTGTCGATTTGACTAGCCATTTTTGTAAGTGATTGGATGTCGTGATTTTGTTTTTCGTTAACGATTAGTGCCGGCTGTTTAAGTGGTTACTTCTGTTAGTTAGTGCCATTAGTATTTCTGGGTGTTAATGTATAAAATATATTTACATAGTTATAAAAAAGTGAAATTTGTCTTCTTCGCTGTGACGGATATCCGCCTAAGTTACCCAAACTGTTTTGTTTATTATACTTTATAATTTAAAGTGGCTCAACAAAATAACAATACAATAACAGCTTTCTAAGTTAATGAAATCCACCTAATTCGTAACAAACGCGTTTATAAAATCATGCCATAATTCAACTACCTAATCGGTTGACAGTTGACACATTAACGATACCGTGCGAGTTTATTTGATTCGATCCGTGACGTCATCATACGACAAACGATCCAGATTTTTGGTGAGTACCGCATTTTATGTGTATGGGGAGTTTTTATTGCGAACAGCTACCATGAGCTTTATGCGGGTCAGATTGTTGTTATTGTAAATAAAAGTCATTTCGCCACTTTATTACACGATGCAGTAAAGATATATCATGACACAGATGCGCAACGCCTCCCGAAAAAAACACCGGACCAGAGCGAGTTGGACTCGCCCTGTACGTGGTGTGGTCATTATAAATAGTTCAGCATCGAATTGCGTAGTCTTTTTTCTTGCTTTTCCTGAGTGAATTTAATTAAAAATGTATAAGTTTGAGATCTTTTCTTGTACAAGTTGTTTATAACGGTGTTGCTTGCCAAATTTTATAGTTCTAGGTCAAAGGGAAGAACTCTATGAACTTTGATACCATTGAGTTGGAATATGCGTTTTTTGCGGATTAAACGACCGTATCTTTTTTTTACGTAACCATAGAAGTTTGAATTTTTCATAACTTTATGGGGCCGTAGACCTGAGTAAAAGGTTTAATTTTCAACTTGATACCTCCACGCATTCCAAAAATAAAGGGTCTTGGCAGACATAAACTGGCAACAACGCGATCTTATAATGGTTACGTTTTTTTCTTTGGAGGTACGGAACCCTAAAAATAAGGCTGTTCATGTTAGTCAAGCTTCATGGATTATTATCGTAATCAGTACCTCGCATGCATCATATTTATTACATAAATCTCCCTTATAAATCGTTTATGTAAAGAGATTATTAATAAACGCATTTCTATTTTCTACTACTTAGGCATATAAATCCTTCTAACAAGTGCAAACGTCAAATACTGAGCGCATGCTTTATTATGATACAACACTTGTTTTATGTGCAAATATACCTAATTAAGTATAATTGATCGAACCACAATAACTCACATGCAAAGTTAATAAATAAATAATTTTGTTTGCATATCAATTGAGAGACTATGATTAATTAGCGACTTATATCGAATCAGTCAATAGCAATCCAAGGATTAAGGCTTACTAATTGCTATGAATGATTAATTCGTCAACTTTTGTTAATAGGTTCCAGGTAGTCGCGTAGGATTAATAATGGGTGTCTTAAGAAGTACTTAATGTTACTTTAAGAAGTGACATAACTTATCAACACGCCTGTCCATGAGGAAAAAAAGCATAGCCTCTTAGGGAATAATCCCTAAGGGGCTAGGCTTTTTTGCCCGATCCGGGTTTGAACCCGGGGCCACACGTTTAACAGAAGCGCTTACGATCACTGGACCGACGAGACTTATTATAGTGACAGTGGTAAGTAACTATTGAAATTAAAAATATTTTCTTGAGCGTGTCATCGCGTAAGGTACCTACTTATAGTGGCACCATATTTTTGATTCAACATTTCAAAAGATATACTTAGTTTCTGAAACTCATATTAACTTTATTCTGTTGTCAAATCTAGTGACAAGTGATTTTATTGAATGTTCTATTTGCTTAACAGTAACTTACATAAAATTTAACAGTACACAAAGTACCTAATCAGTCTTGGTCAATCATAGCGAGACCGGAGATAAAATGCCTACTTATTGGAACACTTACAAGGACTAGCTTGGTATAATGCGTTTAAAAAAAACTAGGAACGTCAATGGTCTTTATCTGTCAAATGTCACTTGAAAAGTACGGTTTGCAACGAAAGCTTATTCGCGTATAAGTAAAAATGTCTGAAATTAATTAGTCTTGTGGAGTGCTTACGTTTTATTTATTAGTTTTGTTTTTTACGCGGTTTTTCGTTGTTAACTGTTTTTGTTTCAGTCTCACTGACTGCTCGAAAATGAGTAAACGAGGCGCTGTTTTGAATGGGAGGGCTCGAGAGATTATCTTAAATAAATACAAATACTTTGAGAGCGAGAAACAACACAATTTAGAAAATTATTCGTTCATGATTCGTAAAAAAACATATTTAGAAAATGCCTTGTTTTGCTGATCTTACCCAATTTATTCGAATTGACAGTTATGATGTCACATCATGGCGCAAAATCATTCCTATTCTCATTTGAAATGCATAGTACCTATTTGAGTGATTGAGCTTCAATATTGTAGTGTCCTTGTTTTCACCTTTTTAGTAAACTATTGCACCACGCCTGATTAAAAGTGCAAGTAAAACCTGCTGTGATTTAAAAATGATAAAGGTTGAACTTGTGTATATTATTATGTATTGAGAAACTGAAGTCGCCACTGCCGAAATTGCTGTAGTGGTACAGTAAAAAAATAACAAACAGCAGTTCCATTTACAAATGAATTCTGATTTTTATTTGATTTAAAGTAATTCACCATTTGGAAAATATTATTATTTCATAACCTTTCTAGCATATTCTCAACTATCTAAGAGTCAGCTTCCAGTCTGATCGGATTCAGCTGAATTACTGGGAACACCTCAGTTACTGGGCAACCCGACCCCCTAGTGACTAGTGTCAGACATTGGGCTATCCATTGTTAAATATCTATAAATGATTGTGAAACAAATGATTAATGTATTAGACATTTTACATCAATAATTCGAAACTCTCTTTAATTAAAAAGAAATATAATCTTTTGAGACTGATGGGCGGCATAAAATCTCTGACACGAAGTTAGTTACTACAACAACAACAACAACAACATAACGACACGCCTGTAATCCCTGAAGGGCTAGGCCTCTGCCTAGTACTTGGTAGTACATCCATATTTCGCACGTTGTTTTTTTTTATTTATTTAGGGATAACAAACAGCTACAACATACAAATAACAAACATAACATAAAACTATTAAATAATAATGTTGCAGCCAACTACATTATCCACAGATTACCAAAGATAAAAACAAAAGATGCCACTAGAGAAACAATAACATGCTTAGTTCCAATACTTAGAGCTTAAAAACAAATAAAACATAATTTAACAAATTCATTTTCTTACATCGAATAAATAATATAAGGAATAAACATTATTAATAATTTAATTACAATTCAAGTTCAAGTTCAATTAAATCCAATAACAATACATATACAATTACAAATCATAATCAATTACAATAACAGTAACAACAGCAAAATAATTACATTAAATTTCATTACACAACGATTTAATAAGTGGTTAAGTTAGTTACTAATCACATGAAAATACTAAGAAAACCGTAACGTTTCTGTCGTCACCAACCTAAAAAGAATAGATAGACGCTCTTGGCTACTTCAATGGCCAGAAATCATACCTTTATCGCCCCAAGCCCCAAGCCTACATCACTATATAGCTACCACTTAGTTTCAAATAGCATCATATTTCTGCATCCCATCCTATAAATTATTATGATGAAGATGTTGATTGGTGCAACAAATAACTAAGTGTTGTATCTACCAACAACTTTGTTGCGCTTCGAACTCCTTCGCAACATATTATCATCTACACGCACGATATACTTTACAACCTCTATGATAAGGGCCTGAAATAGTACCGCAGCAATAATTTAATTCATAGTTTAAACCGTTCACAGGAAGTCGTTCGCCATTTATTTTGATACATTATCTATCAGTAGCGATGGTTATTTTTTTTAATAAATTATAAAACTTAGTATTCGTATCACTATTTATTGTCTCTCTTGAAGTCATCGGTCTACCCTGTAAACCTTTAAACCTTTTGTGTACTTAAATGCCTTATATTTGGCAACACTAGAGTCTGGCTGCCATTAGTCTAATGACTAATCGCAGCCAGAGTCTAGTGTGCGCAAGAGTTGCTCTTCCGAACATACAAAGGGAACCCGGTAGTAATCGAGTTGTATGGACAGTGATGACACTTCGCCTCTGTTATCTATCTATGTATACACACCACCCTAAAACTACACAGTCACAAGTGTCACAACTCGTAAAATACACTCGAGATCACACAACACTATACACAGAATAAACACTCACACAACACTTACAGAATAAACACTCATCAACAAATCACAAACTGAACAAAACTTTAATTACCATAATATGTCTTTAGATGTAAAATTTAATTTCAAAATTAAATTAATTTGATGGCTTATTTTAATCTAATCTTATAATTTAATCTAATTAATAATTAATTTTAATTTCACTTTAATTTTATTTGCATGAATTTGTAAGAACTTCCTATTACTGTAAAGTATACTACAACTTTGGGTTTTTAAAATGTTTTCGAGATAAGGAAACCAGGAGACCCGTAGCACAGGTCTTCGCCTAGTATGAGCTCCTGTCTCCCGTCTGTAAACTGTTGCGTATAAATTGTATAAATCTGACTAAGTATGGCAGAAAATAAATAAAAATTAAATAAAATATATTATATTATGTATAAGTACCTACTTAGGTATCAACTTAGTTTTTTTATTTTTTTATTAATTATCGATTAGAATTCTTCTTCTTTTTGAATGGTTATTAACTAATCGGGGGTCAGACTTTATGCTTCCCATGGTTCTCAGACTTGGTTTCGCATGCTGTGTAGAAAAATATATATTCGAAATACACTCTCTAACTGAATAGAGTGATAGACTTGTCTTGACTTGACTTTACATTGTATTTGTATATCCTTTTTTGGAGATTCTCCTAAATCATAATCAACATCTGCCTAGCCTTTTACCAACTATGTTGGGGTCGGCTTCCAGTTTAACCGATACAGCTGAATACCAGTGTTTTACATGGAGCGACTGCCTGCCATACCTCCACAACCCAGTAACTGGGTAACACGATACCCCTTGGTTAAACCGGTTGTCAGACTTTCGGGCTTCTGGCTATAAGTATTTAACGACTGTCAAAGATCTACAAATGACAGCCGGGACCAACGGCTTAACTTAGCTTAGCTTGGCTTAAGAGATTGTTTATTCTTCAGATAACATCCTTCCGATGATTAAAAAATTAACCCTAAGAAAGTCGAGTTTACTTTTTAAGATAACAATTTACTGAAGTGTAAGTAACTAGCCTTCTTTTCTTGTTGGTCACTGTAATTGACTGTAGGTGTAGGTAGTAGATTTAGTAAATTATACCTTTGAGTAACATACGGTTTTTTGACCCACTTAAGAATCCGTACACGAAATTTTACCGATTTTGCTGATTTACGTGATCCTACAGTCGTGATTTTACAGTTAAAATACTGTATTTTTATAATGTTTAATGCACAGTATGAAAGATCATTTCAATTATGATCTTTTACGTGAGCTACTTTTTTATTTTTATTATTTAATTTTGATTAATCGACCTCAAACCGGCTAACGTGAAGTGAAATTTAGCTGTAAGTGGTTTAGAATATGACATATTAACGAATTGTTTTGACGGTGAAACGGTATGGAAAAAATGCAATGTATTGTCGTGAAAGTCATCTATAAGATGTATGGATCACTTTTTACCACTTTCATATAAAAATGTTGAGTAAAAAAATGTTGAACTTAGTGCAATTTTAGAGAAAATGGGTAACGAATTGCTTATGATTTCGGTTACTTAGAACTCTCGTTCATAAAATTAAAAAAAAACATAAATAAACTTCAGAAAAAAAGCAATCCATTTCCCGAAAAAAAAATGCAAAAAAATAAATAAATTTGGCAATTAAAAATCTTTTAAAACAACCTAAATCTCGCGTTATAATACTCGACGCAAGTCTGGACTCAGCAGTCCGCGCCGAGCGCTTCCAGTGAGTGGACGTATCGCTCTGCGCTCCGAAAATCGCACCGGGTGAATACGAAACACGACGCGCCGGTGCCGCTGGCTACAGACGAATATAGCGCGACGTGAGTTTTCGATACTTTGGTAAGTTATTATTTTTTAATATTTTGTGTTGATTTAAACATGCGTTTGAAATACAATAAGTGATAGTGTAGATAAGTGTTTTGTTATTATAATTTTGAGTACCTTATTTCGTTTCATGTATTTTAATATAAGTAGGTACCTACAAAACGTACGTACTATTTGTCAATAATAATACTATAAATGCCACCGTATTTCTGTTTGTGTGTTACGTTTCCACGCAAGGGGGCGTTCATAAAATACGTGAGATGTTAAAGGGGGGGTCGAGTCAATCGCAATTTTTTTTCTGATATAACAATAAAAAATACGTTTTTGGTCCATTTAATCCAGAATGTACAGTCAGCATCAAAAGTTGATGACCACATTTAGATTTTCACGCTTGCTATTAATTGAAGGTGGACATTTTTGGGTTTTTCGTCATTGGTGTCGTTTTCATGGATTTCGGGGTCGCTGATTATGAAAATGAGGTCTAAATGAAAATCGAAGATGGCGCCGAGTAACATTTGTGGTTTATTCATCATGGGTGTCGTTATCGTGGTTCTTGGGGTCGCTGATTACGAAAATGAGCTCAAAATGAAAATCCAAGATGGCGCCGAGGGCAATTTTTGGTTTTTCCGTCATGGGTGTCGTTTTCATGGTTTCAGGGGTCGCCGATTACGAAAATTAGGTTAAAATGCAACTCATAGATGGCGCCGACGAAAATTTTTGGTATTTACGTCATGGGTGTCGTTTTCATAGTTTTCGGAATCGCTGATTACGAAAATGAGCTTATAATGAGAATTCAAGATGGCGCCGAGGCAAATTTTTAGTTTTTCCGTCACGGGTATCGTTTTCATGGTTTTCGGGGTCGCTGATTACAAAAATGAGGTCAAAATGAAAATTCAAGATTTAATCTTAAGCCTAAAAATCGTAATACAATTATGATCATTCACTATTTCGTTCGAAAGAAAAATAATTTCATTCATACTTTGACGTTATAAATCTACTGACTGTCAAACCACCATATTTGTTTTATACCAAATCATATGGACATGTTGGTTCCAATAATCTCTCTTGAGACCGCGCATGGTTCTCCGTGAACTGAATTAGAGTAGATATTCTTTTCTTAATGACAGCAGTTACGATTTAAGTATTCTATTGTTAATTTTTTATTACACTTATAATTAACCTCTCAGCAATATTGATTACTAGTTTGAACTAGTCGTAACTAAAAGCACGGAGCAATTTATTTTTCTTTTTACAATAACAATCCAATGCTTTTACGTAAGAAACACACATTTTGAAAAATCTCACGTGCGATTGGGGGATGGGGGTGGGGGTTGAATAAAATCATATGACATCTCACCAGGGGGGAGGGAGGGACAGAAAATTTAAATAAACACCTCACGTAATTAATGGACGCCCCCCAACAAGTGTTATCATTTATTATTAGGATATTTTTTAAACTATTATGCTTACTAATCCTATCTGAAAATGTATTGTGCAATTGGCATGTGCGGTTTGTCGGACTGAAAGAGATCTCTCTATACAGGGTGTTTTTGAAATCGTGGGCATCATTTTCACAGGTTGTTTTACCCATGAATATGATCAACTTTCATTATGGGACCAATTCGGAAATTGAGAAAAAAAAATATCAGCTGTTTCATACATTTTAGTCGATTAGGTATTAAGATGTTGTATGCAAAAGCTAATTTTCCATCCCATAATGAAAGTTGATCATATTCATGGGTAAAACAACCTGTGAAAATGTTGCCCACGATTTCAAAAACACCCTGTAGAATTAAGCTCGCCGTTGCAAACATGTTTTTGTAACATTTTTATGATTGTCTAAAATTAAGAATTTCATATTTACAGATTCAAGTATGGGCGGAAAAAGCAAGAATTTTAGATATTTGTTTGTTTGCTGTGTGGACGGGCCCAGACTTTCCATTGAAAACTGCAATTATCAAGAGGGACGACAATTTCTGGGAAACCAAAAAAAAAAATCGGCTTGTTGGTTTTTACTACAAGTGCATGCTTCCAGAAATTATCGACCGTTGAAAATGCCGTTCTATGGATCTCAAAACTTGTACATTTTAATTTAATAATTTTAAATAAATGCTTAATTTTACCAGACTTTTTATTTTAATTAACAAAACTACGAGACTAAAAGACATGTAAAAAATATCAAAGGATCAAAAACGTTTAATCACCGTACTGGCCAGCAACGACTCTGGCTTCACGCACACATGCGACCGAGCGCTCCCGCATGTGTGCGTGAGCGAGTCAAATACCTAATTCAGTCCGTTTGGATTTCGTATACGGCGTCTTAATTACATTACACATAATCACTTCGTGACATTGAATGGAACAGGTTGTCGGTATTATTAACCGTGGCCGAGATAACGTTCGTATTTTTATGTGCAATTATATTTTCTTATGAAATATTGCTTTATTACATAGCTTGCATAGTAGGTATTTGTTTCTGTTCTGATAGTGTTGTGCTTTGAACCAATTAATTAAAGATTATAATATGATTGTTGTACAGACGCCAGCACATCAAGTTACCCCAATGTGTCAAAATTTCCCAGTTGAATACGAACCTTATTCTATTTGACATAAAGTTAAAAAACGATCAAAGAAATTTGACACATTGGGGTAACTTGATGTGCTGGCGTCTGTACATACGAAGTATAGTAAAGCTATTTAAAAAAAAAATGTATGGAGTTTCTTGCACATTCTTCTCCATGCGAAACTACCCTTTGGAATGTGCAACTAGACTCATTCTCATAATTTATTTTATTTGTAAGTATAACGTTCAAAAGTGCCTGTTATGGGTCTTATTGAAATAAACGATTTGAATTTGATTTTGACTTTGAACCTTTGAATTATTCGTCAAATTTTAGTTTATTGTTGAGTAATAAGTTGTGGCAAAAAAAATGTGTATGGAGATATTACTCAACAGTTGCCTTTTTATTTTACTAACATAATATAAGAGCACAAAGGTTTGTGTCTTCCGGACTGATATGATTGACGACCCCGACAACCACAGCTGCTAACGCTACAGCAGAAAGATTCGTTTAATATCGTGAATTGAGCCGTCATTCCATACCAATGCTAAATATTGACGGTTTACTTCGCTTAAGTTTTCATGGAGTGTCTGAATCGACTGGCTGCTGAACAATCTTTTAAGGGATGCGTCACTGACGACTGCATTCTACACTCTCAACCTCATAGCTAGTGATTCGGACCTATGCTGTTGTTTTCTTAGCAAGTTTTCAAGGATGCACTGTTTTGTAATAAGTTACAAAATTAAATCATAATAAAATTGTAAGTTAAATAAGTCATTTAAAATGTACATTGTAAACTATTGTATAGGTTACTCTGTAATGATACTTAAATGTAAGTTAGAAAATGAAACAAATTAATTATTAGCTTGTTGTTGTTATTTGCATCAGTCTCTCCAAAATTGGAGTTAGCTTTTAGTATTTTTTATGAAGTCGGCTGTATTTTTTGTTAAACGCTTTTTATTTTATAATTTTCAGTTTTTCTGTTATGCGGATGGTAGGTATGATGTTTCTGTATTTGGATGATGTAATTTTCCAGTTATTTTATTACTGAAATATGGCCTTCCAAAGAGAAAAACCTCGTCATTTTTGGAGTCTATTAAAATGTACTGAGATTGGAAAATATTTCCCATGATAAGGACTTGTCCACTCTAACGGTAAATGCTCTCTAATATGTAGTAAATATGTAGTTGGGTCGTCTACCCATAAACAAAATCACATGAAAGTAAAATCCAATATGTTTCAAAGCTATGCCCGTAGATATTCAAGCAAATAACAAGTTTTACGTAACAGCATAAAGGCTTACATGCGAAAGGTCGTAACTCCCGTTTGTGGGCACGAGGAGTTTTCATTTCACCATTGTGCACCTCACAACGTGCTCGAAATAAATTCTCGTGAATTTTCCAGTATTATTTTGTTTCTATTTTCACTACACAGCAATGGAATTCGACGAATATTTTTTTTACTTTGAATTTGTTGTTGGAATTCATCAGTGGAGGGTTGAATGCTTTTGTTTATCTTGTTGTTTAATTAACATCCTTTTTATTTTAACGGAGGCTCTCGTTTTGCACGTTTAATTATTTAATTATAGGTGGGTACTGAGTAGCGAACCTTTTTTTTCAATTAACTGACTGGTCACTAACAATTAAAGCGAGAGACTGTTACATGAGAAAAATAGTAAACTGAACGGGATAAAGAGTAGAGTCAAACAGGGTGAAGAGGTACGTAGGGGAGAATAGAAACAAAGCTTTCAAACTTTTTTTTATACAAGACGAGTTTTAAAAGTTATAAGAATAAATCGATCGATCAATTTAATTCCACCAAGCCCTTTCCATCATCGGACCACCAGACGTACAGCACTGCGCACACAACCATACATACTAAACGCTATGGAAACACATTCATTGTGCGAACAGCCAAAGAGTGGAATTCCCTGCCGGTGTCGGTGTTCCCTGATAGCTACAACCTAGGGGTCTTCAAGTCAAGGGTGAACAGGTCGCTTCTAAGCAAGCGTGTTTCATCATCGACCACATCATCGCTTACCATCAGGTGAGATAGTGGTCAAACGCGTGCCTATCAGTAATAAAAAAAAAAAAAAAATCGAAACGTTTCTTCGCACAAAACTACTCCTAATTCACCTTCATGTATTATTTACTAGCAGACTTCCCGCGGTTTCACCAGCGTAGGTCCCGTTCCCGTGGGAATACAGGGATAAAATGTAGCTTATGTGTTATTCCAGAGTGTCAGCTAACTCCATGGGAAATTTTATAAAATCTATTCAGTAGTTTTTACGTGAAAGAGTAACAAACATCCATCCAGCCATCTATCCTCACAAACTTTCGCGTTTATAATATTAGTAGGATTCCTGCCTCTAATTTGTTATTATCGTTATAAATTAAGATTACCTGTGTATATTATAGCAAATAACATTATTGTCAAATTAAAATTAACGACTCGCCAGTACACAGATAAGCCCTCAGAGGTTTTTGTTGTGTGTTCTATGTTCATTAAGCTAAGTGATTTTGGATAAAATAAATAATAATAAGGCTTTCAAGTCAATTAAAAGTTGTTTACTAGGTATATACAGTTTTAAACTAATAATTTTGCCACCTTGTTAGACACAAAAAAATATTGAACTAACGTGAAAATCTTCACCAAAGTTTTGTTTCAATTCACCCCTGCGTTCCTACTCACCTTGTTTAAGGGTATTCTATTATATTTTATTAGTATTTAATTTAGAAGTTTACCTTTCAAAATATCCAAATTATTTTATAAAGAGTTGATTATTATTTCAACCGGTAGTACGGTACCTCGCGTGCAATACGCTTTAGGTATAAATCAAAAGTAGGTTCATACATAATTTACACATTTATTACATCACAAGTCGTCAGTGTGGAGTCGGTAATAAATTTGTTGCATTAATCTTTTACAAAAATAAAAGCAAACCCGATGTTGAAATAAAAAGTTGGAAGTTTTATTTTTAGTTGACAGTTAGTAAATGATTTTGCAATACACCGTCTTGACAAGTGGCTCATGCGTGTGTGGCTTTCAGTTTTATTTTACTAAAGTTTCACAGAATAGTCTGAGAAATGACAACTGGAAACCCACTTCTGAATTTAGCCGTATTTTTAACATATCAATCCTATGCCTTCAAGAGAAAGATGAAGTGAATTAATTAAAGTACTATCATCATCATTATCTTTCTTCCCGTGTCCCGTGTTATTTGGGGTCGGCGCAACACGTTTTTTTCTTCCATTCTATCCTGTCACCCGTCATGCTGTCACTAACTTCCTTTTCTTTCCTAACACTTTTCACACAATCCATCCATCTTTTCTTTGGCCTCCCTCTCCCTCTCCACCCATCCACATGTATAGATACTCATAACTCTTTTACTAACATGCGTTTCATCCCTCCTCTTTACATGACCATACCAAGATCTATTAAAATAGTATATCAACAAATAAAACATGATAAATACACATCTTTGTAATTTAATATTTTACGGCTTCTAGTGAGTATCTAAAAAATTCGTAAGCCACATTATATCACATAAATACGTAAACCCTTGCATAAAAATGCACTATTGTTGTAATGTACATGTGTATTCATATAATGTTAATCTAAATAAGACTTAAGAAAGTCTCCGAAATCAAAATCTAAACTTTAAATCGTTTCTCTTCTAACCATTATGGCATTCCGTTTATGTACAGCAATAATTTTAACAGTACTTAACTGAACCGCATTTAAGTTATTCTGCTAACAGAATCAAAATAAAATAGTCTTTTTAGTGCTTGCAGGCTATAAAAGCGAAATATGACCAGCACTCGTTCGGGGTAAGAACAGCCAGTGGCTATGGCTATAATAATCCTACTAATATTCTAAATGCGAAAATTTGTATGGATGTGTGCAGTTTTACAATCTTATAAGAGAGAGATTTTACTGGCAGGTCTTTGTGTATTTGGATAAATGTATGTATAGTATCTAAGGATGGAAAAGTTCGTTCCTGCTGTCTCCGAGAAGGCTGACTGAACACCACCTACCTTCGTTCGACCAGGGGGCTGAAGCACAGATCCAGGCATGCACGGCACACCACAGAGTCTAGGGTGGGTTTCCAAGTTAAGCAGGCTGACCTAGGTTCAATAGGTCTCTGAAAAAGCACACTACACGGCAGTGAGTCCACAAACACAATAAAGTTGTTAAAACGTCTAAATATGAGGTTTTGATACGGTCAAATAAGAATCATCCGTTCAGTTCGACGCGCGAATGCTACCATAGCCACGAGCGGGTCACCGCTGGCGATTGAATTCAGTGGTGAAAATCTACCCTCAATTCAGCATAGAATATCTAACATATTTGTTACTCTTTCACGCAAAAAACTACTGAATGGATTTAAATAAAATTTAGTATGGAGTTAGCTGACACCCTGTATTAACACATAGGCTTTTTATCCCTGTATTCTCACGGGAACGGGACCTACGCGGGTGAAACCACGGGACGTCTGCTAGTATACCATAAAAGTATGAAATTCAGTCTTCAAAAGATGTTTTGGTAAGACTGACTTTCATACTTTCATTCTGACGTTTACTAACTGTACAGTATAGCGGAGTTTATGGAAGAGGACAATTTTGTTCCTTTTTAAAAATGACAATGATTTTGCTTTTTGACATGTTATTGTTTACTATTGAATTTTTAATGTTATTTAAAATTGAAATTTTATTGACATGACTCATACTTATTTGAATAATTTAAGTATTCTGTTTTATTAACTAATTTGACATGGAATTGTATCAAAAAATTATGCTTAATGAATTGTTATGGCACCTATGATTAATGGATTATGATGAATATTATCACGATTTATGCACCTTCTCGTCCTACCAATTTGTACGCCACGAAATGCGGTTGAACATGTTAGAACTATTTTGAATATTGTCACTATCTTGCATGCAATGTACACCATGTTTAAACAAATAAAATTTACTTTACTTTACTTTACCAATCAACTCAATTGACAGGCCCCTACACAGTTGGTAAAAGGCTAGGAGGAATCAGTATGGCTGTTGCGTATCTTTTTTGTCAGTTTATTGTGATTATCAATGGGTGAAGTGGTCAACGATTAACTGTCAAACAAATAGTTTCGTATTGACCATCATCGGTGTGTAAGTATCTATACTCCATCCGAGTAGGTAGTTAACTAAAGGTAAACAATCTTGACAAGTCTTTTTACATAAACGCTTATTAATTAAATACAACTACTGTTTAAACAAATTGTTAAATTGATCATGTAATTGTTTTTGTTGTATCTAAATTTGTTTTCAGCTGCATTTTATTTTTAAACTGTGTTATTAACTAAAAATACATGTCAAAGTTGTTTACCTTTTGCTAACTACCTAAACGGATGGAGTATAGGATATCGCCATGCGCACTCGCAGATATGTTACGAAGCGTACAGCACCCCGTCTGATAGTCACCGCAACTTAAAGTCCACTTAAAGAGCAATACCATTTTTTGTATTCATCAGTTGTCATCAAAATTCGGTGTGCCTCCAAAATACGTAATAGGCCTAAAAAAACCGTACGCAAAATACGCGCTTGGTCGTGGAATTGCGGACACCTGCCCGTTAAACCTAACCTAACCTAGGCCTAAAAATGATGATTATGCAAATAGACCAAAAGCCATATTCACAACCGTTTAAGTTGAACAAATAATAATAATTATTTATTTATTTCTCGCCACAATACACATTGAGTACATATTTTAGGGAACAGGTGGATAGAGTAAGTATATTGAGGGAGACTGGTGCCTAAACTAGGCTTGGGGCCTGTACCGTAGGAAAATTCCCAGCAAGAGACGCTGAAAGTGCTAAACATTGATCCTGAACTTTCCTGAAAGGTATCATAGCAATCCATATGAAGTTCATTGGGTGTATTGAATACTGTTTCAATAAATTCCGTCACCCGCAGGCGTTCGGTTAATATTCATACCTCTGATTGGTTTGTTTTGTATCTATTTTGAATATACGTCCGTTTGCGATGCTTCTGTACGCAAAAATGGCTCGTGTTTACGAAGTGTGTTTGTGCATTTCCCTCACGTACCTTTTGTTAAAATATATGGGGCAGTTTTAATGAACCCGCTTCGGGGGAAACAAGTGGCTTTATTGAATTGGGTTTTAAAAATAAATCGTTTTTTGTTTACGTAATGAAGCAATTGTTTTGCTTACTAATTAACTTGCTTACTTAAGTAGGTACACGTGTTAGAAGTTATATTTCTTTGGCGTAACAAGATATAAATCTTTCTAAAAAACATATCTGTTGCGCTATTTTACGTTTATAGAAAAACGATTCTAATAATAGAAAAAAAAATAATGACTACAGCTAATTTCAGGGTGTCGGTTTTTGGAGAACGCGCCAAAAAAAGTATACGAAAAGTTTTATCTGGATTGCTGTAAATTATCCAATCGTATGTGAAAAGGAGCTTAACTTTCCTCTATCATTGATGTGTTTATTTCATGCCTCTGAATCAACCGCATATATATATATTTAAACCTCCTTTAGTTTGTAATATTACTTAACGTGGAATGTTTGCATCAAGTACACTACTGTACCCAATTAACAAAAATATTTTCCCGCATGAAATGAGTATTAAACAGTTATAGAATGCCGGTAACACAACGTAATTAATATACGTAACAACCGCAATTAATAAAGTATCAATAACCGTTAATTAAAATTACCTAACGCCTAATTACAATGCCAAACAACTTGACTGAATACTCGATTATGGAAGCTAATACCTTTTGAATCGTTAAAACTCGATTATTGGTAGCTAGCTGCACTGAAACGAAATCATGATTTTTCATTGACTTCGTAATCGGTTTTCACGCGTTTACCGGTTAACCGTTCGGTCGACCATAAAATAAATTAACTGCTGCGTAGCCAACAGTAATGCGCTCATCTTTTATGAATGATGCGTTTTTAATCTAGTTTTCGAACGTTTATGAATAGCCGAAAAAAACTTTAATGGAACTTTGACTCACCAAAGCGCAAATTGTCATTTTCTACTTTTTTTTGGGTTCCGTAACCAAAGGGCAAAAACGGGACCCTATAACTAAGACTTCGCTGTCTGCTGTCCGTCAGTCCGTCTGTCTGTCACCAGGCTGTATCTCAAAAACCCCGCGATAGCTAGACAGTTGAAATTTTCACAAATTATGTATTGTTGCCGCTATAACAACAAATACTAAAGATAAAATAAAATGCCATAGAGAAGAGTTGAAGTTGAGTTGAAGTTGAGTTGAATATTTTCGTGTAATTGTATCAATTCTAGCATAGTATTTATATTTTTATATTGTAATAATTTATTGTGTACCTGTAATTTGCACGCCACATGTGGCAGAATGTGATGAGACCTTTATGCTATTTGAGACCTTGTATTGTACCATGTTCGGACAAATAAATGAATTTGAATTTGAATTTGAATTTTAAATATTTAAGGGCCCCCCTTACAACAAACGCGATTTTTGCCTTTATTTTTATTTATTTGTCTACGTACGGAACCCTCGGTGGGTGAGACCAACTCCCAGTTGTTAAGTTTTCCGCAGTTCATAATGGCACTGTTTGAAGTTCATTTAAAATTCTGATACGATATCTACACATAAAAATTTGAATGATAAGGATACATATCAACTCAAAAAGGGATCGTCACACTCGAGCCACTCCGTATTATTTATATTTTATTTGTATTAAACTATCGACTGCCACCCCAAGCAAGCTAAGTAATTGGAATTACAACGAAATCGCCCCTTTTCGAGTTCTCGGAGTAATATGTCCTCAACTGTAAAAGGACACAAACACAGACGATTATTGTAAAAGTAAAGTAAATTTCAATATTATTTTAATATAAGTAAAACTACAAGTATCCTCCAGAATTTTAGGTTAAATTAATAAGGTAAGTACAACAGTCATCTATAGATAGCAATAAGATCTAAGAATAAACAAATATCATGTGAGAAACGACACTTTTTTATTTTATTATATAGTTTAAATAGTTAAACTAAGTATATAACGTCGTAACGTCCAAGGCACAACTAAAACTTAATGGTTACACTAACTCTAAGTTCAGCACATGAGATGAGATTTTTACGACAAACAAAACAGTGGCCAAATAGAACAGAAACAAAAATGGTAGTTCAAAGTAATGTATTGGATGATGAACTTTAACTCACAAATATAAACTGTAATAATATTGTCCACCTTAATGGTATGTAACAGTAAGCCTCTATGTAGGTACTGATATTTTTCACCTGTAACTAACAATATATGAATTTGAATTTGAAGTGTTGCTAGTAATTGCTCGCTTATACATACATACATACATACATACATAAACGCACGCCTTTTTCCCATGGGGGTAGGCAGAAACTACAGAGCGCCATATGCTACGATTCTTACATACTTCTTTTGCTTCGTTTACATTCATACATGTTGTCATACACACACGCCGGTTGCGAGTACTACGCACCTGACCTTTCTGAAGAACCTCACCAATAAGGTCTATGTATGTCCTTCTAGGGCGTCCCCTCCCGGCGTTCCCACTCACATCTGCCTTATAAATACCTTTCGTTAGTCGCTTGCTTATGTTCTGCTAAATCGTTCATGGATTTTTTTCTTTATTTAATACTTCAAACACGCTAATGAACCAGGTCCTAGGCCAGTTCCACTACTTATTTTTGGTTGAGAAACAGTTCTCCTAAAGCATATATAAGGGAGCATCTACGCAATCATTTTAAGCGTTAAAAGTAATTTGGTAACAACTGTCCTTCTGTTACAATATAATCCTCCACCAAACCATAAGGGTAGCTTTTATTTACTACAAAATAAATAAAATAGTATCAATATAAAGGTACATAATTGCATTGAATAAACTTCGTACGGCCGTCCAATCAGAGGTCTTTCACCTGGAGAATGTTAGGTTCACTTTGCACAAATATAGCTACATTATGTAACAAAGCACACTAGACACTATTTACTGCACGAACAAATATCTACAATTACATAAGCCTTGAAAAAAAATGAGGAACTTTTTAAATCAAAAAACAATCATTTGGTTTGTAATCAGTCGCACAGGTTACCTTGTGCATTTTAATGACGTTTAATTATTTTGTTGTTAAAGTGTTGGATAGTATATCTTTGCTTTCAATTAAACAAAGCGGGTGACGTTTATAGTCATTTTATAATTGATTTTTCTAGCAATATAGGGATCAGCTTACAGTCAAACCATATGCGTCTGCGTCTTACAAGGTGTTACATGGGTTGCTCAACCCAGTTACGGGTAAAACTATATCTCTACGTAGTATCCCTGGTACGACTTGTTGCCCGACTTTTTAGCTTCTGGCTACCAGCAACAAATGTCATTCATCGACAAATTACAACCGGGAACCATCGCGTTATGGTGATGGAACAAAAACTTAACTAAGCTTCGATTATTCAATACTCAGGTATCTTTTCCTGATGAATAAAAATGGCTGTTCGGCATATTTTCAATACGAAAACGGTCAAACCGACATCTTTATTCCTCATGTAAAAGTTATCTGACTATTGAAATAGAAGGCGTAAGACAATAAATATAAGTAATTTTAAAGATTCGTGGCACGCCTACGCGTCTAAGTCATTGAGAATGATCTTGCGCAGGCGTAAGGTCCTGTATTATTTATATAGTATAATAGTGCTATATCCGTACAGGGCCACGGGAACAATGTCACCTGGTAATGCAACATTCCAGGACACTGGTTTAACACAGCAAAATGGTAAAAAATGAGACTCCATTATCATACTATTATACTAAATTAACCAACAAACATGTTCATAGGACTAACTAACAAGATTCTTATTTAGCTGCACTTGAATTTTCAATCACGTTGCCCGGAACAAATTCCTTCCCGGAACAAATTCCTACATTTAAACTCTAGTTTAAAAACCGTTCGACGTCGTGTGGAAAATTCTAGAGTGCAGTCAGAAAACGGCACTTAATTTCTAAATGACCCTTCCAGCGAAGGAGCAACTAGGTGCACCTACTTATCGCAAGTGGCCGGACACCGACACTACCGCATGCCAGAGCCCGCCAATCCTGTATAAAACAGGAAAAAATCCCGCTATCCTTTCCTTATTTAGAGATACACTACACGCGCGCAGCATTTTGCACCGCGTTACAAATTTATCAGAATGAAAGTCATGGTGAGCTTAAATTCTTGTGGCGGCGTGAGTTATTTATATGCAAAATGAGCTTAGGTTAGTACAAATAGTGTGTAGCAAATTAAAATTAAAACAATCTAATTGTCAAACTATAACTGAAAATGATTACCTAAACCATCGCCTTGAATTTATCAATATCAAATATCAATCTATGTTGGTAATTTACCGAATGAGTGTGTAGAATATATTACGTACCACACACCCACACGTGCGTAAAAAAACCTGTGTGCCTATTGTAAATTGCCATTAAAGTTTTGCGTTATTAATGACTTCCAAATAACGGTAGTTCCGAAAGAATAGGCCCGAAGGAGGCCTAAGTAATCAAGGCATAGTCAAACCTCCACAATCCATTCATCCATAAATTATACTTTAAGACATTAATAAGGTCGTCGTGCTCTTAGTAGCTATTGTAGGCAGAAATCATGTTATGGCTGGAGGCAAATCAGTATTTTATTTTGCCGTCAGGTTTTATCTACCATGTAAAGAAAAATAGCCGACTTGCAGTGCGGCATTCCTCAGCAGGCAACAGCCCGTAGTCTCAAGCGGCAAGGCAAGCCTGCAGTAGCGAACAGACTCAGTTCGAAAGTAGACTCACGGTTGTGTGGACGCCCTCGCGTTGTACAAACGCGCACGCGCGCTCTTGGAATACGGTGGAATTCTAAATTCAAATCTGACGTACCGAAGTTTTCAACTTTTTATATTTTAAAAATAGTGGCCAGTGTTGTGCTTTGAATTTGACTAATTGGATTCAATCGGCCTGTACATCCGACACCCGAATTGGATACCGATTAGTGTATCGATACTTCGATATTGGATTGTTTATTGTGTAAGTAGCCATACGTCATTATGTGCGTTAATTGCGTTAAATTACAACGTCAGGTTTAATAACCGGTGTTTCAGATTTCCAAACAGATTGTAGGCAATTTTGTTCGAGGATATTTAGTTCGTACGCATCCGCAGTTTAGTGCCGACTATCAATGTACACAGAAACTGATATTATTCTTTCAAGTTTGAAATCATTCGGGTGTGTATCTTGTACTGTTTAATATATAGTATTGTGTAATAAATTGCCATACCTTTTCGCCGTTTCTGTTACTGTTCTGTTCTTTAATGAGACCTGTAAAAAGCTGTTATTTAATCATTCTACTTTCAAAGTGATCGGTTAAATAATACAGCAATTACGTTATCGCAAATAAAACTTGAAACTTAATTTACTCTGTGATCCATGAAATGCAGCAGTAGACACTTTATATTTAAATATACCTATATGTTTTGTTTGTTCAAAAGAATTATGTCTTACAATCATGTAACATCTAGCTGTGAGAAGTCATAGAATAAAGTTGCCTTCATCCGGGAAAATAAAACACTAAAAGTAAACTTAGTTAAACTCAATTTTTTACTGAAATAGTTTTAAACTCGGCTTTGCAACTAGCCTCAATGTTAAAGATAAAAAGAATATAATGATGCGCAACAAACATTTCAACAACATTTTTTCCAGACGCCAAATGGTCGCTGTTCTTTCCAGTACTGATATTCACAGTTCCAAGATTTTAATGTTTAAATATTATATATTAATGTCAAGACTTATTGAAATGTAAACAAAATAACAGTCAGATACAAAAACCGCCTTTGCTTAGGTAAGGTATTTACCGATAAAATTTTCTTCAACGCCAGCCTTTCAATCAACCTATCATCTCGTTTTTATCGGATAAGTATTTATAGCAGATGATTTCGCTCGCAAAGATTTATTCAAACGTGTCTAGACATTTTCACTCGCATACTATTGCTCGATTTGCATCGGAATTGAATATGTTTGCGGAGTCGATTTCACGCCGAGACTCCGGATGCCAAACGGCCTAGATGCGGTTTCCATGCACAAGTGCGAAAACTCAAATGACATGTGATACAATCTAATTTTATTATTGTTGTTTCTATTCGGTTTTGCAGCAGATAGAATGGACAGTTTTGATATTGAACAGATGCTACGTTTTGCAGAAGGGTCGACAGTTGTAAGGCTTTACGTATCTGGCGTAAAAAGCGTAGATTAAGTGATTAACATGTTAATGTCTTTTAGTATCCTATTAAAGTTACAATGCTCTTTGACCCTATTTATAAGGTGGACTTTAGCGAGACTAATTTTAAATATACTGTACTTACAGTATCTATTACTTCAGGGCAAATAAGGTTTTACAAATTAAGGAATAGATCTGATTCTCCTTCCATTTGAGTAATATTTTTCTGGTAACAGATCTAGGACCTCAAAATCACACTAAATTACCAACTGCGATAATTTCTTCCAACAATAATATTGTTATAAAAATCTTCCCTTTCTATACCGATACCAACTCACCAAGCTCTTACTACTACTAGGTACTTATGCACATAAATATGAGTTCTCAGTCGTGGTATCATCCCACCCACTATATCCAAACATCCGTTGTTTTCTTACATCTCGTGATCATCATACAATAGATTCTCATCCGTATGTATTAGTATAATAATATGCTACGGACAGTCTTACGCCAGTTCTACAGCCAGATAATATATGACTGGTTTTGTAACCTATGTTAGTAATAAGAAAATTGTCACGCAAAAGAGGAACTGCAGGTTTTGGATTTAGGATCTACATTACAAGCCCAAACATATGTGGGTTTACTATTTATTTAACTGTAATCTATTTCCCATCTATTTATTGTGTTCATTAGCTCTCATCCAATTTACGTTAATCTTGGTTCGAAATTGCCAACACCAAATATTTAAACACAGACTGTATATTAATAGAGGTCCGTCGTTTATAAAATACAATTAGTAAAACAGCAATAACTTATCGCCTGATTCTAGTTGGAAACAAAACACTAATCTCAATTTGACCCAAGATCTAAAACAGGAATGCTAAGGTTATGTTTACCTACTATCTTATAGATCCACGGGATAATTTAAATGCTCCTAAATTAAACGTTTCTGTAATGAAACTGTCGACACAGCTTCCTATTGTTTCGTTAATAATAGACTTTAGTACAGTGTGTTTGGTAATATTTATTACAGTGCATGATATCATCAAAATGTGATGTTGGTTTTAAGACGTTAAGAAAAAGACGTGTTCAAAAAATGTTAGTGACAATAGAGCATTCTTCAAAAAACAATGACTAAAAATGTGTCCTTGAGCATCGTTTCTTTATCAGTGTCTGAGTAAATAAGACTTCTAGTGAGGACAACAGCTCAGTCAATATTTTAGTGTCGAGACTTCCGATGTCGAAACTTGAAACTTCCGATGTTGTTTTACGTTCGGAAGTTATTGAAGAAAGTGAAGCTATGGAATTTACAACACTGATATTTAACTGAAACTGTAGAAAAGCTAGACGATTTTAAAAATAGCTTACTCGTAGTTCGAAACTCTTAAGTGGTGTTTACAATAATTTAATGTTGTAAAATTAATGAGCTTTATAAGAATAATGTTTATTAATAAATTACATTCAAAATAATAGAGCTTAGAAAAACGTTAATTAGCGCCTTTTACTAATGGTTCAATTAAAATAAATTACTTGAAACTGATTTTATGCAGAGAAGAAAGAACAAAAAGTATGACGTGGATGTAGTGCATGGGATGACTATTTTTCCCAGATGCTTTAAATTCAAAAACACTGGAAATAAATTGTTCATAACTACAAACTTATTCAAATTCAAATTCAAATTCAAAATATTTTATTGTGGATCATAGGTAGGTACAGTTCTTAAGTGGTTGAAAATTTTGATCAGCTATGTCCCGCCCGTAGGGCATACAATAATCACATTTAAAAAAAATAATCATCGAAACACATCATGACTGGGTGGGACTATATTTAAGCAAAAACTTGTCGAACAGAAATTCTTTTACAAAGTAGTAAGTTTTGCTTACTAAGAGATCATGAAGAGTCCTTTTAAAATTTTCCTTTTCCATAATTGTTCTAATACTTACTTACTCCAAGGACAATACTAAAATTGTATTCCAAGACACGACAGAGAATAGTTTTAATTTAATATCACTCTGTTATTATTTAGATTAGTCAGGCACCCAAGAGTTCTCCCATTACTCAGAAGAATGTTTGACAAACAAAGTCCATTTCGTTCGTATGTTATAAACACTTTATTAAATATTGGCTTCGAAAACAAGCAACTGTTTTGTAAACCTCCATTGTCGATTCTTGATTTGGTTTTCAGACGGTGATTATAAACTCTCTAATCGTAATATGCTTGGGTGCAAATAAATCGGCCAACTTATTTTTTACACGTACGTTATATGGCCAGTTAAGTTATTAAATAGCTTTTTCCATGCGTTTTTTTTATTATATTAAACATATAGGTAACCATAATGCGTTAATAAAGCTAGTGGCCTGATTTATTTGCTCCCAAGTGTATAATTATCTTTCTCATAATATTCTTATGTTGTCCCTACCTAATCCTATGCTCTTTAGGTACCGGCCTCAGTAATTAAATGCACTTACCCCATGAACAAATTTTAATCCCTGCCATCAGAATTAATGATGGCAGTTCTATTCATATTCTGTTACCACAATTTGCTAGTAATGGCGTCTTCAAGCATGAATTGACGGTTTAATGCATCATCGTTCCGGGCGCTTTTAGTAATAATATTTTTTAAGTAGTTAAAGTGATACTTAGTTAGAAAGGTGGTATTAATTTTAAGCGTAAGATGAACATTATTCGCAGTATTTCTATGAAAGATGAACGCCGTACTGTAAAGTTCTTTATTTAAAACTCCTTGCAAGTTCTTTGCATTAGGTATTTAAATTCAAATTAACTTATTATAAAACTAATTGACTTGAACTACAAACTTGTAAATTCTAATCACAAATATTAATTATTATTCTTCTGACAATCACTTTAGTACACGAACGTAACATGCAAATTATTCTGCCCTGCATAGATAGTCCTTCATCTGACATCTGTATCTTAATATTGGAACTCACAAAAAGAACATATTGAGGATAGAATTTTTGAAGTTTATTACAGTTTTCGAGATAACACTAAGCTATTTTCCTCTTGGACATTTAATCCTAATGACATATCTGTAACTGTTCTTAAAGCTGACGCAGATGACTTCAGAGAACCATCAACAAATCTTCCGAGAGCACCTGACGTAGGCATAATGAGTGCCAACTAATTTGCTGTCCTACATTCTAATAAACGAGTCGTTAAAGTTACCGTTCCCATATAATAGCCGTCCGTTGCTTTTATTGTTCGTGACTTTTTAGCTGACTTGCTTGATCGCGAGGTAATTGTTTTACATTCTTATCGAAAGTAAGTTTGTGCTAATTTGAGATAACACGGAGTCTTAAATTAAATTTGATGAAAATTACCAATTTCAATTTGTTTATCAAACAAACCTCTAAGCGTACATATCATTCCAAGTATTATCAACAGGCTTAAAAGATTTCCACTTACTTTTCCAAAGCATATATAGAAAGGAAAATTCAACGTTACCAGGCGTTTCCAGCTGAATATACATTCACATCAAACACGCAATCCATCATGCCAAAACATTTTATTCAATTAAACCCGACGAAAGTAAGGAATGTGAAAATGAATTGAGTTAATACATTTTGTTTGTAAGTGCATAAACATCCGCCACACTAATTAGTTTGTCAATTATCTGTGCGAAGTACTGCTAAGCCAAGTTCAGTGGTATGTTAGGAGGAGTTTCCAATTAAGTTATGCGGAACGCCGCCTCGTGAACATAGGCGATATATCATGAAAACTGGAAGATCGTACATTCTATCGTTCATAGCACGAATATCGTTTTCTTTAAAGAAAGAAAGAAAGAAAGAAAATATGTTTATTTGGGACACGCACAGAAATTAACGTGTTAATAGATATAGCAAGTTGCATGAATGTTTGCGATTTTGTTTTGACTATCAATTTCCGTCTAGGAATGTTTATGTGGATGTACGGAAATTATTTTTTTATCGTTAAGCGTATTCTTGTTTTAAAAAACACATTGAGAGATGTAATGGTTACCTGAGGCCTATCACTCCCATAAATGTATCTTCAATCAATGGAAAAGGTGAAGGGTGGGCCTTTTGGCGGACTGTCTAATGTTAATCTTGGCGTTCAAGAAGTGCTGATCCTCATCCTAATTTGAGCGAGTCATTTTTTTAAATGACTCTCGACATTTGATTTTAATTTTGGATAATGAAGATTCCTCAAACTTCTCAGTGGAGCATCTTTAGTCTTATTGAATCCTAGGAACTATTAATTACTTTTAAAAGTTAACCATTTAATGTTGATTAAATTTACCGAATTCCGAATCTTGTTTTATGATTTAATTAAAACAATCATGTAATATATTTTTCATTTAAAAAATGTAGTCATTTCCTAAACCCCCACAACAAATATTTATCTCGGTGACCTATTCTGATCAAACCGCTTGCTTTTGTTTCACGACCACACTATTGACACTTACTTGCATACTGACAATGCCTTATCAGCTTCTTTCAGTAAATGTTCAACGCTATGCTCTGAACAATAGAATTCATAATAGCATGATGCTAAGATGCTACAGAATTGGATTCGTGTCACAGTTTCGACTGTTGCTTGTATTATACAAAGCTTTTTGTTCTAACATTACAACTGTTAGATATGTTAAGAGTCTTACATTTAGCGTTGTTGCTGAAACTGTGATGTCATACAGAACATTGGGTTCATTTGAAGATAAACGGTTTTTATTGTAATTAGGCTTAGTTCCAACTTGATGTCGCATATGGTTCTAATATCGGCATTGGTTTTCCTGGTCGATGTGATCATAAGCCCTTGTTTTGGCGGTGGCTTTATCAGTAAAATCAACATACTTCTTTTCATCACTATCCTTAGCATATTATATTAATATGTTATTTTATTGCTCTATACTATTCTTTCAATTGTTTAATTTTAAGGCAGCCCATAGAAGAGCTTAAAAATTTAATAAAATTTATTATCTTCACGATCTGTACGTTAATTGACCCACATATCACATAATACTCGGAAAAGTAGTACTAATTTTAGCGGATTCTTCGCTTAGCTCATTTATGTTTGATCTATGCTATCCTACTAATATTGTTTGTGAGGATGTTTGTTACTCTTTCACGTAAAAACTACTGAATGGATTTTAAAATTTGGTATGGAGTTAGCTGACACCCTGGATTAACACATAGGCTTACTTTTTATCCCTGTATTCTCACGGGAACTGAACCTACGCAGGCGAAAACGCGGGACGTCTACTAGTATGTAATATAGTTCTTCTGCATCAAACACAGTCCATTTTTTTAAGCTATGATGGAACAGACAGACATTAATAAAATACACTCTTCTTGCGTCGGGGCTTAATAAAATAATATAAATAGGTATTGAGTAAACGTCGAATAGACAGGAAATAACAGATTATTCTGGTCTTTACATCGTTGTGCGAGTATAAAAGAATGACACAGGAAGTTGAACGATCCAAGATTGGATAAGATGGTCACAATGTGGAGTCAGATGTTCTCGTGAGTTATCCACATAAATTATACAAAATATACTTTAATTGTTAGAAACTAAAACTTATTTTTATTTAAAATAGCAGTAGGCCTAGCATGAATAAGACGAAGACGTAACGTAACTATGTTAACTCGACGCATTTAAAATTAAAAATTCTGTTGTATTTGGCACAAACAATTTTATTCATATCCATGCGTGATATTTTTGTGTTTGTAGTATGAATAGTTACCAGAATACTATAGCATGTTTGTATTTACGATTAAAAATCGTTCGGTTTATTTTACGTTTAATCAAAGCAATTTTAATACAACATTTATTACATAGATTATAAAAATTATTTAACAGCTTCAACATGTGATGATATTAATTAAATACATTCAGTTAGTAACTTCATAAAATGTTAAAATTCACAGCTGTATGTAAAGGTAGGTCCCATTTATAAGTAGGTACATCTGTATAATGAAGCTCCTATTATTTGCCGATACACTCGGGTAGCGCTAAGATCAATATTCTGGCGAACAATGAGAATGAGTCAGGTCACTGACCTCTTTTAATAAACTTGAAAACGTAAGTACCAACTTATGACCTCATGCTATATATTACAGCATTAATTCTTCGAAACGTCATCCTTGTCTCTAATAAACTTAGTGACTTTGTTTTATGTTTAATTTAGTTTTTGCCACTGTCTTCCGAAACTAGTTATTTTACACCTTTTTAAGGGCTAATTTTTCAATAGTCCAATAAATTTTATTTAAATAATAAAAATGGCGGTTTGGCTTTATTATCTGTAGAAAACCTGTCAAACCACCATTTTCGTTCCACAGATAAAAGTTATTTGACGAATGAAAGATCGACCCTTAGTGTTATTTTACTGAAGTCGGTTTTGTTTTAGTAGGAAGAGTAAGTAAGCATGTAACAGAATTTCTTGATATAGGTACCTACATAATTAGATTATTTAACATAGTGAGTGAGCAGGTATAATCATAATATAATATACGAGCAGTCTAGTTACAGGAGATGTATGATACATTTTTTTTAGTGATTTTGATTTAAAAACCAAATGACTGAATAGATTTTATTAAAACTTGTATCAAATTTATCCCTTAAAGTATGACCTACCAAGATCATCAAAAGCAATTAATAATTGGCGAAATATTGGCGTAACAAAACATACAGTCCAATTGCACTTCATCTTGAAGTTGGTTAAAACATATGGTAAAATCATTTTTTTAAATGATTCTGGTTTTGTAAATGATAGCTCATGACACGTGTGTTCTTGTTTATATGTATATTAAGCAAATCCAGTAAAGCAATGTGTATAGGAATATTTTTAGTTCAACCCAGACCTAAATTTCAAGCGTTTGCTTATTTGAAAACTAAAGTAGGTTAACATTTTGGTGTTTGTGTTACTTTATTGATACGATGCCTACTACATTTACTTCGTATGTATAAATATTGGTATAAGTAACTGTTTATCTACAGTATTTAAGAGATTTTCTATTTATGGAGTTGAAATTTGATCGTAGTAGTTTTAAGTCATAGTTAACTGGAATTCAATGATTATCGGCACGTCGTAAAGAGTTGCGATTGGCTGTTAATAATTCATTCAACGAATCACAGCAGTAACACGCACTTGACCATTAATCCAGATAAAAAAAAAAACAATTTTTCATAAATTTATGTTTAATAACTAAGAAATAGCGCCTGTTTAAAGAAAAATTGTGTGTACTATTTAGTTATTTTAGTACATTTAAGCCTAAATATAATGATTTATACGCATACCTCTTTTATTATAAACTTCCTTACACTTAAGAGAACTTTTACCAAAGTGTAATTTGTCGGGTTTATATGTTTGCTAGAAAGATGAAACTTACTGTTCTTCAACTTACAAGCAATAGCTAATCCCATGTTCTGTCTCTGCATCTCTACTTAAGAAATTGCTTATTTATGGCATTAAGTCCGCCTGTGTGCAGTTTTTTTAATAGTGCATAATGTTTTAATAAATTAAGTGCCTGCGGAAATAACGCCAATAAATCCACATATTATAATTAGGTATACTGCTTTAGCATAACGTGAGATAACAATTTAACTATAGATTTACAGTTTTTTAAACCAACGTTAAAGTTTTATCGTGCCAATAATTATTGTATATTTAACCCAAATCATGTGGCTATCTGAACGATTACGGCCAATCAGTTGCAGTCAATTAATCAGACTAAGTAACACAAGCACTTAATTTTTAGAGCTCGATGAACTAGGAAAAGTAGGACGTGATATAAAAAGTGCATAGTTTATTATTACTTTTTTAAAGAAACTTCACTGTGAAGTCGTGAAGAAACTCTCTGAAATCAGCAATGTGCGTTTAGTAAGCGTAGTGTTTAATGCTCGTGCTTTATCTGTATGAAAAGAGTCCATTTCTGCAGAGGGACGAAGATTTGCCGTTATTTTAAATCATTTTCAATTACTATTTTATTACTTATATTCTAGAACTAGCTGCCCCTGCAAACTTCGTTGTGCCTTAGAGTCAATTTATTGCTCTTATTTTTTTTTTATATTAGATTACATACGTTCAATAAGACGACAACAAATAAATCCAAACCAATAATAACTACTACTACTTTTAAATTACAACATGTATATATAACCTAACCTAACTGACCATACCTATCCTATAGCTAACCTAACTATCTAACCTAACTACCTTACTAAAATGCATTGATTTAAAAAATACTAAATTCATAATTTTAATCTGAACTATAGCCTCTATGCTACATACAATTTATGCCTATAGTTTTCCCGGTCTACTTTAATTAAAGTCCTAACAGTAAAATAAGTTCTATTTGCAAAGAATTACTAAAGTTCGTCTCTGTCATCATTGCTAATTACGTAAATTGATTTCTGAAATATAAGACTTTTTTATGCTACATAAAACCTCTAAGTTTAATAACAAAATAAATTTCAGAACGTAGGTGCGTATTATAAATTGACAACCTTACCTTCTTGGGTTTAGCTTAAGACTTGTCAATTTCAAATTGTCACCTGATAATGAACTGGGAAGTTTGACTCCTGTCATGTCATCCAAGATGGCGCTGCGTTTGAAAAATGTTTGAGACAACCGATATTCTTGATATTTATTTTTATGATGTCGAACGGGATAAAAAGTATCCTATGTCCTTCTCCTGGCTCTAAACTACCTCCCTGCCAATTTTCAGCTAAATCGGTTCAGCCGTTCTTGAGTTATAAGTGAAGTAACTAACACGACTTTCTTTTATATATGTATATACTAGCTGTACCCTGCCACGCTTTGCTGTGGCACATTGTGAATGAATGGTTAAAAAAAAAACAAATGACGTTTGGCACTCGGAGACCGGTAAAGCTATGAAGCTATATAAGCGGTAAAGCTATTGCATTGCATTTTTTATCAACTCCTCTCCTCTCCCCCTCCCTCTCCCTCCCCTCCCCTCCCCTCCTTCTCCACCCCCTTCCTCTGTCATCACCCTCCCCACCCCTCCCACTCCCCTCCCCCTACCCTCTGACAATCTCCCCCTCCCCCTGCCCCTCCCCCAAACCCCCTCTTTTCCCCTCCTCCTCTCCTCCCCCTCCCCGTGATATGTCAAAAAGTCATTAAAAGTTCTGCTATTCATCGATAGATTGCAAAACTAAAAAAATAAAATAAAAAAAAGGCCGATCGAATTGAGAACCTCCTCCTGAAGTCGGTTAAAAAGTATCACCGCTGTGCCTGTGTTAGGTTATTTTCGTTACGGAATTTCTGTATTCGGTTTCCACGCTCAAGGCCCGCGCGCGATAGAAGCTATGCAATAACTTAAAAAGAAAAAAAAAATTAAGAACCTTCCTTGATGCGGATTATACATCATCATCATCTGCCTAGCCTAAAAAATTAAGAACCTTCCTTGATGCGGATTATACATTTATATCATTAATAATTGATGTTATCGAGCGGGATAGAAAATGATAAAATTATGAAAATGAATATTAAAAAGCAAGGGTTGGTGATAGAAAAGTGCAAATTTAGAGTTGTATGTATTTTTTGATGCCACTTAATAAAAAAAAAAAACAAAAAAAAAATATCAAAAAAATAAAAAAATAAAATTTGGGGTGAACACCCCTTATCACTTAGAGGTTTGAAAAATAGATAGTAGCCGATTCTCAAGCTTACTGAATATGGATAAAAAATTTCATGAGAATCGGTCAAGCCGTTTCGGAGGAGTATGGGAACGAACATTGTGACACGAGAATTTTATATATAAGATAGATTGAACAGCTAAATATCTATTCCAATAAAATTGACCCGTTTTAAGTTTTCCAGTAAAATTTTAAGCAAAATAACCCCTACATTAATTCAAGTGGTCGAATTTTCATTTTTATGATTCTGTACCCTTTCTTCATATAACTATGACTAATTTTTGAATCCTTCTTGCACGCTATGTGTTTACAGAGAAGTACCAAGTTTTCTATGCTCATGTAAGTATGTAGAGCAATTAAGTATCGAAAAAATATTTATCGAAATTAAAACACTTTCAAACTTGCTCATAATCTGCATTAAAAAACAAACGGCCTCCTATTCCAATGTTTACGATAAGTCTTAGTGCTGCTGACCACCATACGCGTCACCACTTTCTTCGACGAAGTGCTAAATCACTTGGCACCTGCACAAGATTTGCCGTGATAGAATTTCCACATTAGATACCTAAGGAATACGAAAAACATTTCTCAGTATTACCAAAGGAAATGACACAAATTTGTTGACAGTTTCTTATATCACGTAAGTCCAGTTTTGAGAACTAATATTTTCCTAACAAAATGACAATAGCTCCTTGTTGCAGCATTGATTGGGTGAACGGATTTTAATCCGCCAATCGCATCACTTGACTTGCGTGACCCATCGATAATGTATTTCCAGAAACCGGTCATTACAGCAATAGATGGATACTGAAGTATTTTTAAACATTACATAACACTAATCTATAACCTCAACCAGCTACAATAGATGATCTGCATTCACGACGCATTCCTCGATCACTTTGCAAGTGTAACCGACTCCGCAGTTGTAACGTGGCGTGGCTTTCAATGGACAATGTTCTTTAGGTCGTTTTCGCTTCATTATGCTATGGAAACTAACTGGGCGTTCACTTGTCTTGTCACTTTGACACCGTTAAGACATTAGTGCCAGGAAGTGTTAAAAGTAACAAGTTGTTAACGATAGCGGTATTCATGTAATTTATTGGCATGGCTTTAGAGGCTTGGACAAGTAAATACTTTAGAGGTAAAACGTTTAGAAAGAAATGAGATCAGCAAATAGCTAAAATCGCCTGTCTCTTTCATAATTTTGGTCCACCTTGGCTTTCAGGAGCCTCATCTGTTACTTCCTTGAACTTACTTTTATAGCAGCGGTAAACTCTTGCGTTTGGGTTGGATCGTTTCTGAGAGTCATGTTGAGCTTCGATACCTCAACGCTTCCCTGGTGGTTGTCGCTATCGATTCTGGCTGTCAGTGGTTGGAAATTGTGTGGCGATCTTATCTCAACTGTAAGCATTTCCTTTTATAATATCGTAGATCAGTTTCGCCCAACCTAAAGTACTTAAAACTTGTTCAAAATGCTTGATTACTCTCCGCTGCTTATTTTTGTATTTATTATTCTAATCTACCTTGTGAGGGGCCCCAGTTAAATGTGTGTCCATGCATATGAAACCTGTTACTGTTACTTAATAACATTTAAAAGTCGTTATAGCTAAATATCATGTTTCTATAATTATTAATGACTTACTTTGATAATATCCTCAGGCGCTAATTTGTCAAGCCTTCATGAGAAAATTTATGTTTTAACCGTATCACCTTTAATCCTACCGTCTTTGAGGCCTCTGGCTGTTTTTTGGTTCTAAGATATCCATTACACTGTTTTTTGCATCTTTAATCGGTTTATAATGAATATTTAATGCTATAGTATCTCGTGTCTAATAAAAAATTACGAGGAACACGAAACGAATCGTATTTCTTTTTTTATTTAATTTGGATCCAATTTTAGCAAAAGTTTTGCATGTCGTCGTCTCTTTTTGTGGCTTCCGCACTTGAAGATTTTGTACCGACATTTGTACTTGCACTTGCCAAATCCCTTTTCTACCTATTGCCAGCACATATGTCTTCTTCTTATATATATTCGCTGTAATCTCAATAACTACTTCTTTTACAGCCATATTCCTTTTAAAAATTCAATTAAGTAATCATTCTTTTGATAAGTTTCTTTTGTAAAGTCCAAAGTCCTTCAAGTAACATTTTAACTCATGTTCCGATAAAGTAGGTAGTTCTAGTTCCCTTTACAGTTATCTATCATACTTTAATCATAGGCTGCATTCGTAATATCCATCCACAGCACGTATTCCAAACCAACCATAACATTTCCATCAATATTACCAGTTGCAAAACCGTTTCGCTTCTAACTTGTGCCGATCCGGTAAACCGCGTGTCCAATGGTGCTGTCCGGCGATTTGTCGTGCATCGCTTAACAATAAGTACACGTAAGTCGCAGTCGCTGTGTCGGTGCTTAGCGAAGGAGACACTTCGATTTCACATCGTAAGCGGTAATGGGTCTTATCCTTTAATAGTATTTAGTGGGGCTGTGGTATCGATGGTTGAGTGCCCGGTTTCTATTATATTAGTTAGTTGAATATGAGAATTAGTTGTATCGTCGTTACAGTCAGCAGAGTGCTCCAAGGCAGCTTCGTTTTTACCACTAGGTTTTTCGATTTTAATTCTTCTTGGTACCCTGAGGTCCCGGACCTTTCGATGGCATACGAGGGGACGAGGCCAACATGCAGAGGCTCGTTGTCGCTTTTGATGACAAGAGGCACCATTCGCAGATTTTCCCTGTAAGTGTATACATTATGCAAGTGCACCCAAGGAAAACCTACGACTGATGCAAAATTATTACCAACTATAGAAACAAAGGGTTATGCGTAAGGGTGGTTAAGTTGAACTGGTTACCTACACCAGATAGACAAGGTTTATTGTTACAAAATAAACTCTTTTCCTAACAGATATTTAAAAAATAACGGCTGATAAAATTAACTATTAAAAAAGAAACTTCGATACCTTCCGAGGTAAGGTTGCCTCATTAAAACATTCTAACTTAAAAGATAAAACTCAAACTATGCTAATAAGAGGAAGTTGTTCTTTATAATACTCTAACAATCTTTCAACAAATAATTTAGTAACAGCGAGTTTTACTTAATGATCGCATATTTATTACATCTTCTTCCTAAACTCGCTTCTAGTTTTTTGTTACCATAATTATACAGCTTAATTTATGTTCAAAATTATTTAACAGCTCTGGGTAAAAGTTAACAATAAGTACTAAACTAAATGGTAGAATTTTTAGCCGTCGTCGTAGGTCAAAAGTTCAAGTAAAGCGTTCATGAAAATGTGAATGAACTGAGAAGGCGGCGCGGACGCTGCGTGCGAAAGAGATCATTCGTGCGATAACAACCAAGGCCAGATTATCTTTTTAAAAGCAACCACGCCTGGATTATGTGTTGTGGTGTGTTTACATTTGTATTGTGTGTGTTTTTTTACCCTGCCTATTGTTTTTTCTTCGGTTTTAGATTGTAGCGACATCTATCTCGCCACATACGCACTAAAATTGTCATAATTATCCTACATCGCGATGTTAAAGTTATCCGTGTGATGAACGTATACAAGATCCCAACAACAACCGTCGGGCAGTAGTAGATGGAAGATTTTCCCTTTGCTATGGAGGATGAGGAACTTTCCTCTCTGTTCCTAATACCCTAAAAGACTTCTCATGATGTCTTAAATGTGTATTGTGGTGTTGATTTGATTATAATTGGACTGAAGTTCCTATCTTATTTCGACACGTGGACAACAACTAGAAGTCAATTTCATCTAGTGCTCATTTTGAGGATTAAATACGAATTTGGTAGAAGCTGAGTTTAACAATATCTAGGACATTTTTTTTACTTGCTGTAATGGGTCTAGTAAAAAGTAACAATGAAGTTAACTGATGGACATGATTTTTTAAAGAAAAATATTTCAGTCTATAACTGCCTTGTTGGTTTAGTGGTCGCAAGTGCCTAGTTTAGATTCCCGGATCTGGAAAAATGCTCTTCGATTTTTCTATCTATAATTCCCCAGTAACGCCCCGGATTTGTGCCCAGTGGATAGCAAAAGGTTAGAGCCCTCTATTACATAAAAAATCAGGAGAGGTGTTGTATTTTCTTATAGTAAACGACGGTATTGGTGAGCTGAAGCATATCTTTATAACAGAATAGTGGCGAGAGGTCAATTTTCTTTAGAGGGAAGCCGAACAAAAAAACTTAGTATTCATATTACTATTAGCTGTCTATCTTGAAGTCATCGGTCTACCTACCACCTTTGGTAAAATTACCTGGCAATAAAAGAGTCTGGCTGCCATCATTCAATAGCAGGAGAATTCCTCTTTCGAACCTCCAAAGAGAAGCCGGTGGGAATCGAGTTGTATGTACACTTCGCCACTGTAACACAATATTCAAACGAGGGCCTAATCTGATAGCTGGCTATAATCCCAAAACAGAAACTATGTAAATAAGTTTGGCCTACTAACATACAACTTTAAGGAAGGTAAATAAAGACATAAACGGAAATATGAGTAAGGAGTATTGACCTCCATCTTTAATGGAGTGAGAGGAGTGGTGGAGCACATTCACTCCTTTCCAGGTCTATCTAGTTTACTGCAACCAGTAAGAACAACATCGCCTTATATTATTGAGACTAGATTCCATAGGATATTAATAATTGCAGTCTAAAAATGCAAATATTAGGAATATATTATGTACAAGTATATGGTAATAACTTTATCGATCGATGGCTTTTATTTACTTATACCTTCTGATTTTCTGTTTAAGTAGTTACATTATAAACATCTTGGCTGTTATCCTCGAAGAATAGGCAGAGGTAATAGGTACCTGTAGCAGGTCATGGTGTGTATGTTTAAGTCCCTTGCAATAGGGGGCGAGCTTAGTACCATCAACTGGGCACAATCCTGGCTGATACTGGAAAATTCCAGAAAAACGCTTTGTTCGAGCCGAGGATCAGTCCAGGAATTACGCTCAGCAGTAGCGTTTGCGACTACTAGAACAATGAGAACATTATATCGTATAGACACAAGTTCTTCTAAAATTATCAAGACAGATGCTTTGCTGGGGAGTTTGCTGTTTGTTGCGCAATTTCTTCCTAATAAACACTAGAAAGTGGTGAAGGATGGACGTTTTAGATAACAGTTTTAGGTAATATATGTCGAAAAATTCTCACAAATGCTCATAAATGCGTAATTATTATTATTAGACATTGCATCCTAAACAACAATAAGGAAATGGGTGCAAAGACCCATCATAAAACATTGTTATTCGACACAGATTAAAACATCAGCTAAGCATTATAAAATGCTTCCTTTTCTCTTCCAAGAATTTGTAGAATAAAAACTTAAACTCAGATTTGAGTTCCTCAGCTCTTTTTGCGACTAATTCTTTTCACTCTGATGCTCCATAAAAACTACTAAACATGGCGGCTTTCCTATAACCTAACAGTTCATTTAAAAAGCGACGACTGTATCCAAGAAAGCGGAAAGGTCGGCTATTTGCGAGTGGGTGTTGAACGTGAGGTTATTGCGAGCTCGTACGTGAGTTACGTGACAATATGCGTTCGCGCACGAATTGTTACTGCTTACTTGCTCAAGTACCACTCCCGGGAGAGTACTGCTATTTAGGTAAACAGGCCACTGTTTGTTTACAATGCGTGTTATAATAATGTGTTTATGTGGGTACCCTATCTACACAAGATATACAAACTAGCTAATTGATACCTACTATCCCGCCATTACCTAAGTTTCAAAAGTCAACAAAGTATTTTGAATTACGTTCAGAAAGTTTACTTTCTTCTTTCCTAGTTAGTGTAATGAAATTTTAACATACGTGCAGCAGTCCAAATATGATTAGAAATTTTATTCCTTTGTTGCATAAATGTAAAATATAAAATTATCGTGTCACAGTGTTTGTTGAAAAACTCCTCCGAAATGGCTTGCCCGATCCCTATAAAATTTTGTGGGTATCTTCAGTAGCTCTGAGAATAGAATGTATACTATTTTTTTAAAAAAAGCAATGGCGTAACGAAGATTGTCAGGGTAGATAACAGTATTAATTTGAGGAAACCTAAAGGTACTTAGTTTCTACGGCAACGTAAAAAATCGAGTAGGCAAGCACTCGTTCTTTCTTAGAATGTTAACTTAAACCTACTACTTTGTATTGTAAGCATTAGTTACGAAATTGTTAAGTGTCGTGTACCGAGTGCTTGAATTTTAAGGCTACTCGATAGTATAGTAATTTTGGAAATACTTTATAATTATATTCTAAACATTTTTATAACATTAAAATGCAACTCATCAGCAACGTAAAGAGATTGCACCCACGGCTACATAGGTATCAAGTTAAGATACATTTCCAGTATACACTGATCGCTCCATCATATGAAAATTCTATAAAATGAAATATCAGCTTATAATAGAAATGTATAGTTTGATTGGTAGCGGTGTGTACCTACTAGTTTGTTTGTGTGTTGCTATAATGTTAACTTAAACCTACTATTTTATAGTTTAAGCATTAGTTACGAAATTGTAAAGTGTCGCATACCACTCCCATACCTCCACTTTTAGCTGACTCGAAGGTGTGTTCATTTTAGAAATTGTAACTAGAACATTTTTGATAGCATTGAAATTCAATCTCATAGTGTACCTACACCGCTCCATTCCTAGCACGTTTCATGTTTTGTAATGACTAATTCTATAGTCAGTAAGTTCGATGACCAGATCAAAACGTGACTCCGTTTCGATCACCATCTCATAGGTACCAATTACCTACAATCATGAGTTATGTTAATAACACGGTACCATCCAACCACGAGAGGAATAGTGGAGCCAAGTTTTATTTGAAAATCGCGGCACGCAATCGTATGGGTAACAGTATCTTTGCTTTAGAATAACTTGGAGATGGAATATCGCCATCACACGATAAATAGGGATTTATAACTTAGCAATAAGAGCCGCACAGGTCTATCTTTAAAGTTAAGCAACGCTTGCCGAGGTCTGGGGATGGGTGACCGTTCGTTACATACCAAGATCCCTTCGAGCCTTGTCTTGTCGAATACATGTCATTTGTCGTTCTTTGTCAGTGATTATGGGTAGTCAGAATGTTACCAAGTTACTGGATTGTGGACGAAAGAAAGGACGATCCAGCGTAGGTAGACCCCCTACAGGGTGGACCAACGATCTGGCCAGGATTGTGAGAAGTCAAAAACATAACAGTCTCAACATCTAGAGAAATATATTAAGTAACAGCGTGCATAACGATCTATTGATGGCAATCAGTCGGTTGAAATTAAAACCAGCATAGCAGCAATAACGTAGATCTTTATCATTCATTATCGTCTTCCGTTAGCATTTTAGTTTTGTATAAACGCATAGACTTTATTAAAATATAATGTAACAAGGCTTGATTCAACTTTTAATAAATAAATAAATATATAAAGCTAAGCCGAGCTTGTGTTATGGTTACTAAACAACTGTTAAACGTACTTATACGTATTTCTAAATAATTTCAAATAATAGATAAATTACACACAGACACAGAACAAATGATCGTGCTCATCACACAAGCATTTTTCCCGGGTGGGAACCGAAACCACGACCTCCGGCATAGCAGTCAGGGCCATTAATTACTAGACGAACAGGTCAGTCATACGTAACGTTATATGATGTATTTCTCGACGGCATATAAAGCAAAATCCGATTCCCATGGGTGGCATAAAAACTAACACCAGGTTCGTTACTGACAACACAAGAAGAAGAGCAATAATAAACAAAATTAATATCGTGTACCTACTCGTAAATGTATTGTCGATTACTCTGCTTGTCATATATATACCGAAAGGAATGGTTGCATTAGCTGAATCGTAAAATTATGTGAATAAGGGCTTGCAGTCAGGTATTTGGCCTAGATCTTTGCAGTGGGTTATACGGACTAAATTAAGACAGGGTGAAAGGGATTCCGCATAATTAAACTCAAGTCATGAGTTAGCCATGATTCTGGCCAACGTTAAAATTTATGCTTTACTTTTCAATAAATATTATAGAAAGTCAAAATTTCCATCTAAACGATTTATTTTGAAATGAACTAAGTTTATGTATAATTCTCTTATTTCATTAAAAAACTTATTGGATTAGATAGAAATCATCATTAAAGAAAAACACGAAAATAAAAAATCGTAGAAAGTCGTTCATTAAGAATTATGTTTATACCCTATTCAATTTATGGTTTAAAGTTGTGGGTCTATGTGCTTTTTAGCTTTAAAACCACCATTAAAAAAACTATCTAGGTAATCTCACTACTTAGCACCAGGAAACGAATTACCATTGAATGAAAAATAAGTTTATTCCATTCCATTCAATAACGTAATTGATGCTAATCGCAATCAGTTATTTCTCACCCTGTTATGGATGAAAGAAAATGTCGTGTGCATTGCTAATACATTCATGACCGGTTTCTGTGATAAAAACCGACTTTTGTATGCAGGTCTTTATGTCTTTATGAATATAATTAACTATTAATCTAATAAATAAATATAAAAGATATCATAGGTCACTCATCATTTGCCGAGCCTTTTTCCGAACTATGTTGTAATCGGCTTCCAGTCTTATCGAATGCAGCAAAACCTTCACAACCCTGTGACTAGGTTGTGTGTCTGACAACCAGTCTAACCAAGTCTGTTCAGACTGGTTGTCAGACTACCCGTAACAACTGTTAAAGATCTTTAATTATTGACAGTCACTGACCGTGCTTTCCGAGACACGGAGGGATCTCGATGTGTATCAATGGATTGACCGCGGCAATTTTGACCATCTATAATTTACTAAATTAATAAATAAATATGAAAACGTTGGCCAAAAACATTTTTAATATTAAAACTGAACATTGTGTGCAACTTTTTAAATAGATAATTATACTGAAACACTATTTAAAGTATGTCAAAACGAACATTGCTCCGTGCATTTTTATTATGAAAATGTTAAATAGAAACTGTTATCGGTGTTTTTTTAGGCTTGTGGTTATAAAAACTTTTTATAATGTTCTCTATAATTGAAAAATTCATGAAATATAGGCTGTTTAATTCATTAAACCCCAAGAGGACACCGGTGTCCGAACTGTCATTGTCTTTCTATTGTGTCTTTCTTTATATACCTTAGGGCAACCCAACGATTACCGTAGTGCGCTTTCCCTGCCTCGGCAAACATATAAAATATATCAATTAGCAATAATGGAACATACTAGTAAAATAGTTTCACTCTCCGAACCGTTAAATCAATTCAGTGCTAAACCTCGCGTTCACTTCATTCCTTACGTAAAAGGCCGTCAAATCTAGCGTTTCAATGTAAACCTTTACCACCTGTTAAACACACTTAAAATTGCAATGTTGCGGAAATTAGCGAGGAAATGTATGAGAATATTGTTATTACATATTGAATCGAACACGAACGTGCTTGCCAGCGAGCGTGTCATGACAATTTCCTTACGAATTCTATAACGTTTGCGTTTTTATTGTCAAGGTATTAGTAACCTTGCAACTATTTTGATTTTCGTTGTTTAATTAAATTTTTGGAGTGTAGTAATGATTGAATGGGAATGGTTCAATGTTAACTTGCAACTCATTTATTATAAACTAGCATTTTGATCGCGACTTCGTTCGCGAGAAGTTTGTACTTTTCCCTTCAAACTTTTACATTTTACTCTACCACCTCGCAGTTTTGAAAGAATTTCAATCGGTTGTATAGTTCCTTAGCTAAATACACAAACAAAAAGTCAAATCTTCCCTTTATAATATTAGTTTGCATAATACATGCCTATCACTTTTCCACTGCATGGTAAAGGCCTCTTGCTCAGGTTTCACCACAAGGTTTTCCTTTAACGATTCCAGTAATATCCGATAAAAATAGAAAGTAAATATAAACAAAGAAAAAATAAGTATCACTTTCTCTGATTTAAGCCCAAAACCTCAAAATATTAAATGTGTATCTTATGATTCTACACTCGCGTCTTGTCTATGCCTAAAATTCAATTAAAAAATACAGCCTTGTAGGAGAAAATACGTAACAGAAGCACACACAAGCTTTTCATCTACATCACTTTTTGACACTCAAAAGCTTTTTTCTATTTTCAGCGAATGAAATCACGTGCTCAGCTCGTACCCAAGTCACTGTGCCAACGAATAATAATGACAAATACTATTAAGTATCTATCGCCGATAGAAAAGCTTATTCCCGATTTAGTGATTGAATGGTTTCCGTTGACCATAACTGCGTGCTAAATAAGGATCGCATTGCGCATACTAACCAAACAAAGACAAAGGCTGTGTTTCTGATACCATTCCGGAAGATAGCCATCATGATTCTCCGCCTACAATTATGAAATTGAAAGCTATGTACCTACTTAGATAATAATACCAGCCAGTTACTGTCTCACTGCAGGGCAAAGGCCTCTTCTCATACAGAGAAGGAATGGCATTAATCACCACGCTTGCTCAAGGCGAATTGGCGATTTCAAACTTATATTAACTATAAGTCCAGGTTTCCTCACGATGTTTTTCCTTCACCGATGTGATAATTATGAATTGAAAAAGTCACATTGGCCCTTGCCCAGATTTGAACCACAACTTCATATAGAACGGTTCCAAAAGGATTTAAAAATATGATGGTTTTCAAAATTAAACAGTAACGTGTGGCAATTTGAAATAATTGGTTACCAAGCTACCCCATTTACTGCAGTCTACTGGCAAAAACAAAATTCAAAAAATTTAATTCAATTACTGGCCAGTACGTTTGCACAATAAACTGTCTATTACTTTTTACTGAGCACCACTGAGGATGACATAATAATAATTTGGTAGCGAAGTGATAGTTTGAATTTCGAATACTATGTAGTTACGTCATACGGATCGTAAATTGTAGATGTTGGAGCATCTTGAGGAGTCAGGTAAATAGATTTTTTAGTGATTGGATTTTTAGCTTGGTTTGTTGGTTGTTTTGCTAAATCTCGAGCTACTATCAAGAATTAAGAAAGAGAATTATGACTATCCTTTTGAATTCATTTATCATTTTGCATAAACAGAATACTGGGGCTTACTTTTACTCAAAAAAAAATTGTAGCCCTTTAAATTAAACTTATGGTCACGTCCAAAGCAAACACTTTTTCATTAAACACAAACGACCTTGTTACTATGGATAAAATCTAGTGGCAACTTAATAATATGCTACGTGACCACATGCAACCAGGAGTATTAACAGATGGAGCATTCATGTAAGCAGCACAGCAAAAAAGTCCTTACGCTTCGGGATCCGGAACCCTACGAAATTACCACTATTGTAAGATTTTAACGATCAATTTAGAGATAATTTTTCAGATAATCGACAACGTTAGTATGAAAAATAATTTAATAAAGCTCAAAAGTCTGTTTATTTTTTCGTAAATACGTGCTTAATTCTGTAACTACGTCAGTTTCATTTATGTCTTAACTGACACTCCATTTATTCACTTATCCGTATACAGCGGTGAAGCGAAGCGTTGAATAAATAACTAAGTATGAAATAATTTATATTCGTTCAGTCAGAGGCTTCCTCTTTCCCTTTCCGAGGTTGCAACAGTGGATGTTACTTACTTAATCGGTTACGAACGTAATCATAATCAGATTATAACAGCCTGCGGGTTCTTATGTATGGAATGTGTAAATGATATATGATATTTACTTTTGTAAATTGGTTTTTACAAACACTTTTACACGTAATTTTTAACTTCTGAAGTGTTTCACTATCTGACTAATCTGAGATAAAACACCAAACAAAATTATATATGACGGTCTTTTTAGCTGTCTTGGTCAGATCATGGACTAAACGAAAATTTTGCTCGCAAAGTGTAATAGGTCGTCCAAACAGTGAGTTCATCGCTAAAACTTAAAAACATATAATATTATAGAATGAACAATACTTTGTTATTTCCAGCATTACAGCTAGTAGAATTACATTAAAGGGTAGGTACCTAGGTAATGTAATGAAGACTCTGTCTTAGAAAGTTAAAGCGCCTAAAGTCAATCAAACGCTACAGCCAGCTCTGAAATATAATATCAATCACAGTTATGCAGTTTTTAATAGGTAGTTTATAATTTATTTATACTGCTAATCAAATGCCAACCTTTGCATATCTATTTAGTAGATACTAGTTCAAACATATTTCTCTCAAATCTTAAATGCAATGTATTTAAGATTCACATTCCTAGTTGGAGTATGTCAGACTGCATAATAAAAATCCTCTATTCATATGTATTTATTCAAAGTTTTTTATCGCTGACGAATATAAATTAAATACACGACTTTGGTCCTTACATCCACGTCCTGTTGGCCTTTCCTGGAGCTTAACACTTTCCCACTTCTACTCTTCGTAACCTTCATTAGTACGATTATTTAATTTAAGCTTGCCTTTTCAAATAATCGTTGGTATGTTCCCTACTTTAACTGTTGTAATTTCAATATTTTCTGCAAGTCGACATATTTCATCAGACTTTTCATTCCTAGTTTAAACTTGTCACAATACTTTCTCAGAACATTACAAACCACCTAATAACCACCTAATGGTGTACAATAAAGAGTATTCTATTATATTCTAATAAAGAATTTATACGAGTGTCCAGTCATATTTCAGTAATTATACTATGTGAATAGCGGACACAGGCCATTTAAGTTTATGAAACCACACCAATCAATAATATTGCTCTCTAAAGCTGGAAATTGGTCAAAGACCTGACGAAAGCTGATCTATATTTTTAGTACCAGTATTAAGTATAATTTCCATAAGTGCACCATTTGCCAGGCCATAATTGTATACCTGTTTTCGATTAAGTAACTTCTGGTATACTATGTATACTAACAGTCATATGCAATTTATTCTCCTTATATAATTCCACTTCAGTTACTGGTCTATTTTTGCCATCTTGATCATTAGATGAATTGAAATCATTAATCATATATATTTTACCAAAATAGCAATCATCATGTCATCCTTTTGGTCAACAAGAGTGAATCATCCATCCGTCAATTGAAACCTCATAACGTTTTTGTCCCCTGCCAATCATCTTGTTAAATTGACAGCAGTTCAGAAATATCGATAAACAAAATCGAATACCCTAATCGATTAGCGAGATACCTAACCTAAGTTTGCGTGATCTCATCAAGTATGAAACGTGGCCATGACTGAGTAGTTACGTTAGAAGGTCATGCGCACGATTTGTAGACAATCTTATACATAATACTGTTAACGCCAAGTAACTAGTTCTCATTGAGGCGAATTTTCTCGTAATTGATCAACACCTTCCTTATTTGAAGTTGCTCGTTTTTACTCTTTGAATACTCTTTTGTATTGTTAACCATGAACTCTTACTTTATCCACAGTGTCTTCATTCTTGCTTCTATTGTATTTGTAAATCTTAATTAGATTCAGTATAACACCACTTAACTGCGTAACTGGTCGGAAGTGCTAGTGTAAAGCATGGGTTTCTGTTATCAATTCCCAGGTCTGATAAAGTGGAACTGAGTCTTTCCATACTATAGAATCAGAAGCAGTCCAGAGTCTACAATTATTCGCAGTTGATGACTATAGGCTTGCCCCTTATAGCATGGGACCTAAACATAACTGGTGAAATGTGTAGGGCGTTGTAATAGGTAGGCACACCTCTGCCTAACTCTTCGGGAAATATAAGCGTGATTTTATAGTATTCAGTACAACAATTTTAAGTCCATAAAGACGACACATTTCCAAATTTAGATTCAATTTAGAAACATTTAGAGTACAATATTTATTCACACAAATTTTCCAAAACAAGCTGTCCAACAGTCGTTTGCACGCACGACTATCTCATAGTTTCGCGTGTTTAGTTGTCGAGTTGGGAAACCGAACAAAACCAAAGCTGTATTATTTGCTTCAATTATCTCTCTGCCAACATTTGGTAATGTGTGTAGATAAATCTAAATGAGAAACAATGGTGCCGAGCCTACTGAGTTGGCACTTCATGCCCGAAATAATAAACGAAGTGGCTGTCTTAAATGTGTTGATTCTATTGTGTTTGCTTCAGCTGGATCAGGTTTGTAGCAACTTATTTCTATCACTTTGTACCTTTACTTCTAAGTTTACTTTAATTTTCATTTTCCATATTAGCCCATAAGTTACTGGTTGATATAACCATGTTCTATCTACCACATCTACTTCTTTTGATCAAATATACACGGCAAAAGTTTTCAAACACTTTGATTTCAAGCATTACTTATCTTCTGACCTAAATTCCCTAACTCCATCAATCATTATCCCCCCAACTCTAGCATCTACTTATATTATGATCGAGTTTTTCACTTCCGAAGGAAACAATAACTCGTAGTCATAAACCAAACATCTATAACCATTAATTTTGCTTAGTTTTCTAAACAACCGTTTCACAATTAATCATTCCAGCTATTTCCCTCGTTATTAAGGTCTGCAATTATATGCGTATCTGTGGAATAGATTATTTCTATTAATATTTTAATTAAGTGCTTAACGGATGCGATTTGAATCTAATTGCTCGTGCGATGAGCTATTTACGTAATACTGAACACATATACAGTACATATGAAATACAGCGTAACGATGTTTCGGAATGGGCCGAAAATCAACATGTTTTAGTGATAAATTACTAGTTTGAGTACTGAGTGAACTAACATGTTACAACTTCGGAGTTGTTCCAACTATATTGCAGTGCGATGGGTACTGTGTGTTTTAAAATTGCATATTTGACCTACTTTTTCTTGTTTCTCTAAATCGACAACGCAGGTGGTCGATTCGTCACAATTACAGTCAACTGGTTTAAACATTAGTGGTTTCAAATTGTGAAAACACATGTAGACTCTCATGCGGTTTGAAGAGAGCTGGTAAGATGTTGAGACACAGTATTTTTTAACTGAATAAATTTGTTATGAACCGCAAATTTTCATCTAACTTTTTTTCGTTTCGTGTAATAACGACATATAGGTAGTTAAAAACCAACCAAATGAAATCAAACGTTGTTACAAAATATAAAGGTGTGGCCGATTTATGGTGCGTCCATCATATCGCAGTTTTCCCTTGCACTTATGAATTGATAAGTGACGACCTTCTTGATACGATGGCATGAAGTCGGCCTCGGAGCACATTGAATAGCAATGCGATACAAGTTTCCATTGCTATAAACGACACGTCAATATAAACAGCTTTCTAGATTTTGCATTGGTAATTTTATCTCTCTTGAATTTGCACATCTACAAACGCAGTATTTATTTATATTTTCACATAATGCATTAGTGTTGAGTACATCTTAGCATTTAATGTTGGTTCATGTTTTATTTGCTCTACCTTTACTTTACATTTTAATGGACGATTACATAATACTATCATAATCAAATGCATGCATAACAGAATTTTTATCGCAAAATCTTGATTCTTTTGCAGTTTTATTGGTAAAGTGGCTCGTTTTTCCAGTTTCCTCCATTTTGCGGAAGTATCATTTACATAAAACTTAGTTGTTATTGTATAAATATGCGGTTTCGAGTGCAGTGGAGTTGCGTAAATGGTTTGTTTGTAAACAATAAGCGTCCGTCAAAGACAATTGACCCACTTCAATCGAGCCTACTTCTTTGCCGATACCAATAGTATTGAACAAACGGTTTTGAACCTTATGCTAACTAAATAAGAAAGCATTGTCAAATAGATTAGGTGCAATGTTGACAAAAAGGTAGTGGTAAAGAAAATTTGGTTGGTGAAAGTAACACAGATTGGAATGAAGAATTGGTACGAGTGCATTTTTAGACTGACAGGTGTCAAGATGGATTATCCAATTATTATATTGAAGAAGAAATATCAATTAAAACAATGAACTTAGGATAAAGTACTATTGTCGTCCATGTTTCAAAAGTTGCCAACGAATTTACAATAAAATAATTATTTACTGAATATAAAATTATAGAACAGTGAATACAGCTAGCAAGTTTGCAATATTCCAAAGAAATCATGTGTTACAAAAGTTTTGTGTGTAGAGATCACAATAACCCACTTTCTAAAGCCGACATTTGCGAGTTCCAAAAAAACAAGGCTTGCATTGTAGCTTACTATATTCTTTTTTGCGGAAACCAATATTCTACCATCAAGATGAAAGTTCACAAAAAGATGGGTAGTCGGTAATAACAGAATTACGAAGAATTTAAGAAGCGAAATTTCTTATTTTTAACCTACATTTTCTTGTAAAGATATTACTATATTAGATAGCGAAATGTAACCTAACTTTTCATAAATGCATTCCTAACTTTTATTTTTTTATTTTCAAAGCGTAACCAGCCCTCGCGGCTTGTTCAATCGTTGTTTAAGTACCAATTTTGATACATACTTTACAAAAAACAACTCAATTATCCCGTCAACATAATTACTAAACTACATGTTCCATTCGTAACATTAACTGTCAGTTGTCCGTAAGTTTGTTACTACGCCAAGCAATTAACTGAAGGTTCGGCGACGTGTCGTAACACTGGTTACTGCTGTTTAGTGGTTAGAATGTGATCATGATTTACGAGTGTGTGTCTTTATGCTTGTTTTATGACCGACCCCGAACAACTGGTTTGGTTTCCAACTTACTTTTACGTTTTAGTTATGTTTGTTGGTTTGGTTTGAACTGATTTTCTTGTTTTTCGTGGTACCTACTGTTATTTATAGAGATGTGAGACAGGTTGCACGGATGGAAAGTTGTTGTAGAAAAAAGTTGTCATGTCTGTATTGTGTTGTTGTGACATTCAACCTCCATACTTAGTTTTCACAATACATTTTTATTTTGTAGTCCTTTCAACTTCCTAAGTATTCATGAATGGCGGATTGGATATGTCTATCTAAGTTATTATGTAGCCAAAATTGATGTAATTGTATCGTTTTGTAAACCAACAGCACCATTAAGAGCCACCAATAATTCACAATACCATAAATCTTCGTAAGCCGTAACGCATAATAGGTTGGCAACATAAATTTTCTTAATAACAAGTGGTATGCCGTATAACAGGAAACAACGGTTGGCAATAAGGCACGATACTAAACAATAAGAAGGGTCAGAAATACAACTCTTAACAACACTTTTTTCACGAAGTTCGTTCGAAGTGGGATTGGCATAGGCTTTCAAAATGCTGCATTCCATACAATTTGAAACAATCAAACATCGTTATCGTTAATGAGAATTTGACTTCTGCTATCATTTATAAAGTCATCATCTGCCTAGCCTTTTCCCAACTATGTTGGGGTCGGCTTCCAGTTTAACCGGATGCAGCTGAATACCAGTGTTTTACATGGAGCGACTGCCTGTCTGACCTCCACAACCCAGTAACTGGGTAACATGATACCCCTTGGTTAAACTGGTTGTCAGACTTTCGGGCTTCTGACTACAAGTAACGACTGTCAAAGATCTACAAATGACAGCCGGGACCAACGGCTTAACGTGCTTTCCGAGGCACGGAGGAGTCTTGGTATGTAATAAATGGTCACCCATCCACGGACCGACCTCGTCAAGCGTAGCTTAACCTTCGATCGACCCATGCGGCTGTTATAATTTAGCCACAAGCTCCTCTATCAGCCACAAGCTCCTCTATCAAGCCACAAGCTATCATTTATAAAGTATAAAACAAAAAAGAAAAACATACATACACACACATGTTTTATAAAGTATATCAAATTCAAATGTCAAAAAAATGGTACTTATGAGTTCTTACTTTTCCATGAGCCCTTTTGCTGTTTTTTAGTGTTACCGGTCGAAATGTTCTAATACATTGATGCTGCAGTAAAATTAAATCCTTAACTAAAGCCTTAACTGATTGCGTAATAAACATTATCTAAGTTAAGTTTGCAAGCCACTCTGGCAGAAAGTGATGAGATTATGGGTTGAATTTAAGACCATGTAATGTACTGTATTTGAACAAATAAATTATTTATATTATGTACAGACGCCAGCACATCAAGGTACCACAATGTGTCAAATTTCTTTTATTGTTTTTCAACTTTATAACTAACAGAATAAGGTTCATATTCAATTGGGAAATTTTGACACATTGGGGTAACTTGATGTGCTGGCATCTGTACCTATGTATTCCCAAAGTTTCGATTACCAAATTAGCGTTCATGAAAGAAATGAGTACGTAGGTATTAGCTGACTGATGCTTCAGTGAACCTTCTTTTTGTCTTTATTTCACGATGTCAGTAACAATTTCCTAGAAAATTGAATGGTGACGTGAAACAGGCGTCGCGTGACGACTCCGTAACGATGTTGACAACAAAATACTGTTCAGCAACACTCATTGAGTAAAGAAATTTATGGAGAAATTGTTTTAGTTTTTTTTTAGTTCTATTAATTAATTTTATTTTAGTTCCTAAGGTTCGTAACAAATCGGCTAGCTGGCTAATTTGTTACGGGGGTGTTATAGGGGTTGATCTATCGCTCAATGATAGCAACATTAGTGATTATAGACCCGGATGGATAAGTTTTCCATCTTATAGGTTTTCCATCTTTAGACAGTTGCCTGTTTTATAAAAATTATCAAAACTCAACGCAGTGCAGAAGCACTTATTATGTATTTACATAACAACAACAATACCAACGCATCGCGTCAACTTCGGAAGAGTTATGCAGAAGCGATCTTGAAAAAAAACAAGTAATGTACAGATACTTATCCTCTTGTTTTGTTCACATATAGAGTGAGCAGGAACGTAGCAAAACCGGAACAGGACACGTGTTGCATTTGCAATCACTTGATGAAGAGACATAAAACTACTTAATATCTTCTCAATTCTTCATCGGCCGCCATAATGTGTTGACAGTTAATAGGGAAATATTATATTAGTTCGAATTATGGACCCTGATGGGAACAGCGTAGGTCAGAAGAAGAGAGGAGGAAGAGCACTCTGGTGTGATAAATGTTATTATAAGATAGATAGCAGAGCTTGTGTTATGGATAGATACTAAACGACTAATTAAACATACGTATTTCTAAATACATACATATTATTGATAAAATTAGGCACAGAACAAATGATTTCGCTCGTATTAATAAGTTGAAATCTGTATTAATACAATAGTCTAACTTACATGCCTGTTGGTCAAGTAGTTAGTGGCCTTGACTGCTATGTCAAAGGTCGTAGGTTCGATTTCCACCCATGATTTTGCTCATCACACAAACATTTGTGTGATGAGCAAAATCATTTGTTCTGTGTAATTATTATTTTATAGATTGTATACATTTACTTATTCGGTAACATTGACAAAAGCTTTTTTTTTAATTGATCCTCATTTATTTACGTATAATCATTATTTTTAATAATTTCGTTTTTAATATTTATTACCTCTGACGGTATAAGTTATTTATCCATTTTTAGATTATCTTTTACAGGCATATAGGTAGTAGGTACAGTTTACGTTCATGTACAACTTATCAAAGGCTCCATTGGAATTAACTACCGCTCTGCGCCAGATATTGCGTACCAACTGATGAAATATTTATGCTCTCTAGAGCCGTTACATAACTGGTCTTTAAATTTAAGAAACACACACGAAATACATAATAAAAACGCGCCACCTGACAGACAGTCTAATCAAATATACGAGTATGTTCTCACCTGTACAAATGTCAATAAATTGACAAACTTTACAACACCTAATTACATACCAAAAAAGTCAACGATACGAAACAATACAGCGGCCAAAAAAGAAGGCATTGTACTCGATCATAGCGAAGTCTTATTCGCAAGACTTAATCCTAGTTGTGGCTAGGAATATAAAAATCTTTTAATGCCTGTGTCAGATGTAATAAAAGAAAAATATTAAATCAATCTATGGAAAAGAGAGGCGGAAAGTAAGAACCATAACAATGAGGAAGCATTAGAGATAATCTAAACTAAACTACAAGTAAATACTTGGGATTGATGGGAAAATAATATAAAACAACATTTCAACCCATATCTACGTGTCCACAAGCATTGAAAAACTTTTAGTTCAATGATGGTCGTTCAATAGCCAAATTGTGCAATTCTCCACAAACAGCAGTTCTGTAGTTTCAGAGCAGTAGATCAGAGTTTAACCGGAATGTCATCGAAGCAATAAAACTAATTGCTGTGACAACTAGATTAGAACACTTTGACGTGACTGGCTTAGGTTAGGTTCAAACTGTGACTAACCACGCTAATTCCTACATATAAGAGCCAAGCTAATACGAGGCAGAGGTTTGTAGAAACGTAATGCATTCAGGTAGTACCTATATACTTTTTAAAAAATCCTCAGTTTTGTAAAATGTCTCACTCTTCACTATGAAATGCGGCGAAATCACGATTAAATATCACAAATCGAACAGACACAATACTTATTAACATTTCCCAAAAATACATCCAAACCTGTTTAAAGAGAAGCATCATTATATTCAATGGTCTGTTCCATGCTCCTATTCACGTATAGTCTCAAGTATATTATATGTATGCGAAGCAAGGCGATGGCATCGCAAGCGCACGACCTTGGCTCCATATTTATAATTGCACGTAACATTGTCCCACGAGGTATTTTATTGCTATGCCGATGGAGTCGCTGATCATTGATAACACTTACAACAACTTACACCCTTAATAGACCATGTTGAGTATAATTGATCGTGTTAGAGCTGTTGATTATGATATTAGCAATATCTTGCATTTGGTAGCCAAGAGAGTAGATTTATTCATTGTTCATGTCTTGAATTGCAAGGATGACTTTCTATACTGTGTTATTACTAAACTTAGTTATTTATATACCTTTGCCGTGTTGTAGATTGTTTTTTGATAATTGTATTGGTGAAGGAGGTTAACAGATTAATGAATAAATAATCTTATTTTACGAAAGCTTTTGACGCCTGCTATATTTTTTTTAATGGCTTGGTAAATTATATGTTTATGTTCTTAGGTGTGGTGTATAAACGTTGATGTTTACAATTGCACTTTTTCCATCTTAACCACCGTAAGAAGATATTGTTATCACGAAGGAATGTTTAATTAAATTTCTTCCAATATTATTCAACATGTTCAACAATATTCGAACATATTGAGGTTATACATGTTACACCATCACCCAGTCAAAAGGTCATACACAACGGTAATTTCTAGGGTTGTCAAAAGAATATGATTGTACCTATTAGTTTGTCGATATTTATTCCTTTCGGAATGTTGTTAAAAACTCAGGTCTGAAATAAATAATTGAATACCTTTGTTATTTCTACGTTATAAAATATCAAAAATCTTTTTGCATATTTAAATTAAAAAAAAAAAACAAAAAGAAACACCCTATCTCAAACAAAAAATACAGCAGAAGCATGTCGAAAATGACGGGGAATCGCAACTTTTTAATAACATCTGAAACATCTAATTTGATACACCTTATTTCTAAAGGGACACCAAAACATTAAAAAAACATCGATGCAATAACACGTTACTCTTCGATACTTCCAACATCCTTAGCAATTTCTATAAAACGTTCCGTTATTATTTTCTTCGCTGGTAATACCTACCTGTTTATTGTAAGTATGTTATGGAATCTCCTAATGACTGTCGATTTCAATCCCATCTCCGTTTGTCGCAAGTATTTGTTTAAATTCAATAAAGTATTCCGCCGGTAATGTGGCAACGTCGTCACCGTGGGAAGAATGTAGACAGCTATGTAATAGTAACAAAACAGTTATTATTTAAATAATACTACTGAAGTGGTGAGGCGTGAGATGCCGACAAACTGCCCTGCAATTTGGCAGAGGCTCTGTGTGCATTATATTACTCGTACTTACTTTCTTAATGGCATAGCCAACTGCTGTGACCGGTGGCCGATGAAGTCATCGATTTTTCGAACCCATGCGTGTGTGCGTACCTATTATATAAACTATCACTTGCTTCAAAAACGGTGAAGGAATAAGATCGTGCCTGTGAGATAAAATCGAAAAACTGACACAAATATTAATGACTGATATGCGCGATGGGGGTGGGAAAATGATTACGTGATCACGTGACAAACTGTCTATTGTCGGATTGTCAACCTGTCATCATGTCGCCTCGCGGTATATTATTTCAACAAACCCCTAGTTGGTTGCTAATACATAATATTATATACAAATAGTCCTTGTTTATTTGTACAATCATATTGATTGCGACATGAAGAGTTAACGATGGTTTTAGTTAAGTTTGATTTGTGTTCGAATAATATTTAGGTACCTATTAATACAGTCGTGTAAAAGAATAAATTATTTTGTTGTTACTGACACTATAGACTCAGGTCTGAAATATGGAATTTTAATTTGAACACCTTTAAACCTTTAAAGCCAATGCATAAAACTGTTTTGTAATTTCTCTCTTAATTAAATACTTAAGTCTTGTAAAATAAAACTAAACGGGATGTTATTACTCGTAACAAAACAAATTATTTGTATTTATACAAAACATTCCATACATTTTTCTACTAACGGTTCCGTTTATGTGAAATATGACCCCATCAATACGCCATCTACACTGCAATTAACGGCAATTTGTCAATTTGTTCCATCTATTATTCAATTAATCACTCTACAGGCTGCAACGAATTAGGCCACTGGTGGAAACTATCCATCTATTCAGGGGGTCGAGTCTGCTATTGCAATCGTGTCTCAATGACCGGTCATTGATCGAATATTTGACAACTTTGACAGTTTTTGTATGGGAAATGTGTCATAAGTTTGACTTTATACGTCAAAAATCGATCATTATCCGGTCATTGAGACACGATTGCAATAGCAGACTCGACCCCCAGGTCGATTTTCCAGTACGAACGCTAACAATAATCTTTAAGTCTCTCTTTAACCATAATAGAGAGGACATGCAAAGAAATGATATAGAAAAACTGGGATCCCATCTCTCAGTAACACCATCTAGCACAATATAGCAATATTGGAGCGGCAGCGGAGCGTATTACATACATACATACATACATACATACATAAACTCACGCGTTTTTCCCATGTGGGTAGGCAGAAACTACAGAGCGCCATGTGCTACGATTATTACATACTTCTTTTGCATCGTTTACATTCATACATGTTGTCATACACACACGCCGGTTGCGAGTACGGAGCACCTGACCTTTCTACAGAACCTCACCAATAAGGTCTATGTATGTCCTTCTAGGGCGTCCCCTCCCGGCGTTCCGACTTACATCTGCCTTGTAAATACCGTTCGTTAGTCGCCTTTCATCCATCCTTTCAACGTGACCAAACCATCTAAGCATACTCTTTTCAATTTTTGTTAGGTACTACATATTCTTTTAAACCATAACGGAGCGTAATTAGACTTAGACTAATCGACATGTGCCTACTGTGACACAAGTATCGGATGAAAATTTTGTTCGTGAAGTCCCGTCTAAAATCTCTTTGCTCTTTAAAGCCTTTTTGAAAATCTGCAGACAGGCAATATCTCTACTTGGTAAGGTAAATATGAGAACGTAGGTCGGGTAGGTAGACTTTAAAGCTCTTCTTAGTATAGAGGAGGCACGAGCATTAAACATTACTCTTGCTCAAGACGGGTCGCCGATTTCCGCCTTATATTAATAAGTCCAGGCTTCCTTACGAAGCTTTCCTTCATCAATGTCAGTAATTGCTAAGATAAACTAAGGAAGAAAGGAAGCAAAACAGACTATTTTTTTATTACATTTGTATGTTTTTCTGTTAGTTTTATTTGCATGAGACTTACAAATATGTATTTAATAACTGAGTTTGTAGCTATAGTTAAGCTCTGTTGAACCTTTCAAAATGGATAAATGAAAAAAGTTCATTGGAGCCTACAAGTTTTCATCTTATATCAGTGGTGATTGAAGCCTTCCATGCAGTAGACCAGTAGTAGTATTAAGCTAGAAAGTAATTATTCGTTCGAAATTACAGGCGTGATGATTCGATGTTTTATGTATTTTGCAATAAAATAAGAAAATCATGTTGTAGAGAACAGTTATGTTACCCTGCATTTATCGATAAGCGGGTTAGTCCATTCCAAAAAGTCCCCCTGTCACCCAAACTGAACTCTCAATGCCAAAGACAATGGTATGGTAGTATGGGGTGACAGCTTTATACCGATGACGTCTTCACTTCACCAACAATATCACGGTGTAATATTAACATACTACTCTACTGTGTAGCAAGGGGTGATGACATAATGCAATAATGCCACACAGATCAATCAATGTTTACAGTGTCACGTCACTTGTCATTAGATACTGCCCGCCCACGTAATTGATAGGTAGGGTTAAATTCGACAGGACCACACAGCAAGCTTGTATTTATTGTCTAACCCCAGTCAGCATCGGTAAACATATTGGTGACATATATTAATATTGTGATTATGTAGGAATGTTGTTTTAGTAACGTCAAGTATTAATAATGCTTTAATATTACTTCTATTTAATATATTAATAGTGTGATTCATGGAATGTTGTTTTAGTAACGTCAAGTATTAACAGTGCTTTAATATTACCTCTATTTATATACACATTTTCAAGGTGACCTTCGGAAAGTAGCTTTTATTTATTTAATCAAAACATTCTCATTCTTCTTATTTGAAACTGGTCTTTTGAAATGTCAACGTGAAACAGGTATATTAGGGGATGTATGCAAATGAAAAAGGATTAATTTCTAAAGATAAAGATTTCGTAATAAATGAGCGAGCAAGCAGGGAACAAATATATCTTACATAAAAGTAACTACTAATTAATTAAATCGTTAGTTTTTAATATATGAACGGTATGCATTACTAAATCATCTGTATATTTTAAATTTCGCTATTATACTATTCTGGAAGAATCTAATCGGTTTTCGTCGTCATTAAATTAAAGGCCTCTTTAAATCAATTGGCGGTATTATATACATAAATACATACAAACGTAAACTCACGCCTTTTTCCCACGGGGGTAAGCAGAAACTATAGAGCGCCATCTGCTACGATTCTTACATACTTCTTTTGCTTCGTTTAGGTATCTACATTTAAACATGTCATACACACTCGCGGGTTGCGAGTACTACGCACCTGACCTTTTTGAAGAACATCACCCCATAAGGTATTTGTAAAAACTAAATGACAATTTAATATTTACCGAACCAATTAGAACATAAAGTTCAATAAACCCAGCCTGTTTGAGATTTCTGTATCTAGATACCTCCTGCATTTCGTTTACGTAAAATATCGGTCCAAATCTAACGGTAAGACGTCAAATTAGCACAGCCCTAATAAAGCAAATCAACTAAATATGTTTCCATATAAAGTTCAAGTACATAATTATCAGCTAGTGAGACGCCGCACCTACATATTTAACCTACATTATCAGACCTTACGTCTTGGGCATGCCCTTAGGGGCCTCATACAAGCGAAGGCAACACTTCACATTAATTATCGCTTTACCGCTTCACTGAGTTGTCGGCAACATGTAGTACCTTCTCCTTTTAGACCTTTAATGGAAGGTTTGATTAGGTGCCTACAAGAAATTGTTATAATGGAAATATTTTAGAAAATCATCACTGATGGCCCAGAGGTTAAGGCGCCTACCCGGATTTGAACCACGAGTTTGTGGTTCAAACCCGGGCAAGTACCGATGTGACTTTTTCAATTTATGTGTACTTTCTAAGTTTATCTTAGATATCATTGACATCGGTGAAGGAAAACATTGTGAGGAAACCTGGAGTTATAGTTAATATTATATAAGTTTGAAATCGCAAATCCGCCTTTAGCAAGCGTGGTGATCAATGCTCGAGCCTTCTCAGTTTAAGAACAGGCCTTTGCCCTGCAGTGGGACAGTGACAGGCTGGTATTATCACTTTGCCACAATATATCGGCAAGCACTGTTAACTAAGATGGCACATCCAAATTCGCTTCAAAAAACCAAAGTTGAAAGAAATGAAACGAGGGTGTGGTGTGGTTAGTAACTAACATGATATCAGAGTTTTTATGCAGCCCATGGGCCTCTGACTTGAACTCAAATGCCGTCAAGAAACTCAGACATTCCGGTTTCCAAACAATCTGTTGCTTCATCCTTTTTGAAGCCGGTGATTATTATACAATTTGCACATGAGTCCGAAAAGTTAGAGATGCATGCCTTAGTTCGAACTCGAGACCTATGATTTGGCAGCCTACCGGCCACACCACTGGGTTTCATGTACAGACGCCAGCACATCAAGTTACCCCAATGTGTCAAATTTCTTTGATCGGTTTCCAACTTTATGTCAAACAGAATAAGGTTCCTATTCAATTGGGAAAGATGACACATTGGGGTAACTTGATGTGCTGGCGTCTGTACAAAATGCTTAGAAGACACCTTTCTTTGTTTGTCTTTTACAACTGTTGAATATCCCCGTTTAGGAGATACGGCAAATCATTCCTAAATTGATTGCCACCCATACTTCACAATAGGACATTCGATTCTCGTTCGGTAAGAACATTACCATCACATTTAGTATGTGTGTCGTACGTTGGAATGTGTGGGAGTGGTACATTTGACTCGAAGCGACCGCTAACAACCGTGCTTAGTGTTGTATCACGATCCATACATCATTCGTGCTCGGCACGCGAATTATACGAAGGTGTGGACTTGTTTGAAATTTAACGGGAAATATTCGATGAGAAAATAAGGATTGTATTAGATAATAGATTGAACAACCCGCGAAAAATGAAAGAAACCAGTAGAAAGCCTGTCCTTAGAATTAGAGAGGAGAAATCTTTCTTCAACAACTTATTTTAGAATGTGTTATTTGGAGGAGCGCATTGTGGGTGGTATCGCTGACGGAAAAAGGTCAGATTTAGTCAAGGAGATCTGCAAAGATTTCCAGGCATCTTTCCACTTGGCTGAAAGCCGTCTAGCATAAAGTGTAATAGTGCAATGAACACATGAAGTCACGACCATTAGTCATGTGAATAAAAATAAAATATTATTTATTTTGAAACAACTTAATAGTACAGGATACAAAGGAAAACGAAGATACCAGAAAAAGTCAGATACTGTGGCGCAGTTATCAACGCCCAATTCAAAATTCAAAATTATACACATAGACATTGTTCCGGATTAACCTAAAAGAAGTAAAATAAGAAAAGTTAAATCAAAATGAATGAGAAAATGAGATAGAAGAAGATTTGAATGTTATGCCTTCCTCCCCAAATCAGACTTTTTTTCATCCATGCAACATAGAGTCTATTTCTAATTTGAGGTAACTTTTACTTATGTGGTAAAGTGGTGTTGAAAAAGTTACAGTAACAGCTCCGAATGAAATATCAAACAAACAAGTTGAGAAAGTAACGTACAGCAACTACATAACGTAAGCCACTCTCAAAGTTTAAGAAAACTTATACAACCACAGTAAATCTCTCTTGTAACCAACCAAAGCTGCCCAATCATTCTCACAATGTAGGCATAACCAGGCAGACATGCTGCCAAGCAAATACCGATGTCTTAAATGTCAATTTGATTACAAACAACGAAGATTCCACAGACCTTGTAGAATCAAACCTCATGACTTACGAAACCTGTTTGTTGTGCACTTAGAATATAAATATCATAGGTATATTTTCTGTATATATAATCGTCACAAAGACAATATTATGTAGCTATGTAATACTCATAGGACACACTAATGAAGACGATGACGGCATGAAGTCTCAAGAGACAAAACGCCATCCTGATGTAATTGGTTGATTTGGATGCAATTCCTTACACTGGCCTCTAGAATAACTCGATCTAGTTCATTCTGGGCTGATTCATTAAATCAAACCATCCACACATAAGGTTACAATAGCAGATTTAGACCCAAAGAACGATGGCTAGATTGTGTCAAAAATAACATATCAAGAAACTAGGTGACTTTTGAGATGACGGTACCAAGAAGAACTAATTTGCAGGAAGAATTTGATTTGAAAGAAATAGACCTGTTCCATGTGCTAAACGCAAAAACGGTATCCAAAGGAAAGCTGGTTCGAGAAAATTTATGTTTTGTAAATAAGTATACTTTTCTGTTTCCTTTGTAGATTGATTGAACTTCGTTAAGGGTTTTTTAATATATTTTAAATAAGATAACGCTAATTGGCTTGTTTATTGGATGTTTTTCTTTAAGCCATCCGATGTTAATTAGGGATTGGTAAGTAGAATAGAGTACTTCTAGTAGAGTAATCTGTGTCATCTGTTCTCGATTCAGTATCAATATTGTCATTATCAACCTTAAAGTACCTACTATGGACGACAGGCCCAATTAATACATTTTGTAGCAAGTACAACAACAGTATACCTATTGTTAATTAAAATGTCTATGAAACAAACCTTAATTTGCTTTGTAGATATTTTATTATATCTTTATATCGTTCACGCTTTCGAGCCATCAGTAGATCAGTAAGTGGTACAAGAATGTCCCGTGACTGATAAGTGTTAGTTTTAAACGTAGATATACTTAACTAACAAGTAACGGGCAGTTAGCACGCTATAGTGCTTGGCTAATCTACAAACAAGCGGGAAGCTACAAAATGAAGTCAAAGCGAAGTAATTTTGTTAGGAAAATAAGTAGAATGATTAGGCATTTATTTATATAAAGGTAAGAGAGCCAATAGCTATAGCTGATGGATAACAACTGTTTTAAGCAACACATAGTCAATTACAAGTTCTGCTCATATTTTAAAGTAGAAAAAGTAGAAGAAATCTTAATAATCTTTAACAAACACAATAAAAACAAAAATAAAAGAATTTACAAAGGATACAATAAGTACTACAAACACTCTGATACCAGGCTAGGCACTAATGAAATGGAAAAAAAAGGAAAAGAATAAACAAAAGTGATCATTTATGGAGTGTAGCATGTACGGGCGGCAATAATAATTAGCGTCACTGATATAATATAATTATGATAATTATTATTGATATTTAACTTAACGATACACCATGTCTTCGTCTTTTTATTATTTTATGAGATTTTATTAAACATCCTCATGAATATCGTCCGTTCTGGGTTGAGGAGAAGACTAATTACTGACTTAAAGTTATTCCGGTGTTTCATCTCACACCTGCGCCGCCGGAGCTCAGGGGTCCGAAAGTACGATTCTTCCGTTACTCCCGACTGAATGCGTACATGCTTTTACCTACTTGTGTGTAATCCTTTATTAACCGACTTCTAAAAAAGGAGGAGGTTCTATGTTCGTGTGTATGTATTTTTTTTTTTTTTTTATGTATGTTACCTGATTTCTCCGCCATTTGTGGACCGATTCTCGAAATTCTTTTTTTGTTTGAAAGAGTAGACTCCTGAGGTGGTCCCATTTTAATTTGGTGAAGATCTGGTGCTGATCTTCGGAGATATACAACGGAACTCTTCAAAAATAGACGGCAAATCTGTCGTGATTGCTGGAATCGCTTGGATGTTTATTTTTTTTACAACATCATGACGTATCATCAAGCCTGTATGCTCAGAGGGGTAGGCAGATGTGTTCAATATACCTAGATTTCGATAGTTAGGTATGTTAAGTTTCATTTATTAGGGTTAAGTGGATAACCCTATTATAATGACATGTATTGTTAACAATTAACAATATAAAATGAATTCTTGGCAAATGTTTGTATGGGAACAACTAAAACTGGAAAAATAAAAAACTTTTTTACAAAACATAAAACCGACTTCAAAAATAACACTAAACGGTGTAAAATAACTCTAAATTCGGAAGTCGGTGGCCCATCAAGAATAAGACAAAAGTACCAAAGCCACAGACTTCCTAATTTAGAGTTATTTTACACCGTTTAGTGTTATTTTTGAAGTCGGTTTTATTTTTTGTAAAAAAGTTTTTTATTTTTCCAGTTTTAGTTGTTCCCATACAAACATTTGCCATGAATTCATTTTATATTGTTAATTGTTATTTTCTACCCTCTTATTAACAATGCAGTTAATTTCTTAAAACAGAGTAGACTTACATGAATCCCCGTCAGCATTGTATGCTAAGCATTCACATTAAATAGACGGAATAATTTTGACCACCATAGAAAATAGTTCATAATACAAAAACTACGTTAATTCAGTCTATTAAAAACATAGAACCGAAGAACTATTAGTAGTTAGTGGTAACTGTGCGGTCAACGAAGTCGCTATTACAGTGTGTGGGCTCACAACCGTCCATTACACGCTGTTTAAAGACGATAAGCGGCGCAAGCGCAGCTTTTCTTTTTCAAGTTGAATGTGTGGTGTTTACGCACTGGCAGGTGAATTAGACAGGCAGGTTAATTTGATGCATTGGTAACTATGAATAACTGATTGAGGGATCGCGGAAAGTCGATGGATTACTGACCGTTGTCGAAATCTTTGGGGAAGGCCTATGTCTAGCAGTGAACGTCTTTTGGCTGAAAAGCAAAAATAATTTTGCACAAAGTCTTACGAGTAGAAACAAGTGTAAAAATATTTAACTTAGCTACGGGGGAAACATTGGTAATGCCAAGTGAATTAGCCCAAGTGATGACGATAAACTGATATATTGTTATTTTGGTACAATTAGAAAAACATTTATAGTATGTTTGTGACAATCACGTCATCACTACTTGACATGATATCAGATTACAGCTACTATAACAATTGGATGCGTTTTCTGCAATTCAGTTCACTATGATGTAATGTTTCTATAACGGATTTTTATCCGAATCTGTATAATCTCGTAGTTAAAAAAGGTCAAGACAAAGGTATGGCAAAGGCCTTTCCTAAGGTCTTGCACAGTGTTGCTCTTCCCTGTGTCAGGACGGAGAAAAGCAATATTAGGAAAAGTGTGTATGTAGATGAAGTATACTTTTTAACCACCATGTTTTACATTCCTTTCCAAATTTACATATTTGGGCAAAAATATAAGCAAATCATCATCGTACACGTACGTACTTATATCAATGTTTAGCCTATCAATCCTACCCACCAACGTCATCGTCAGAAGAACAAATAAACATACTAGTGCGTTTTTATTATAGAGCATCGAAAATAGATTATATCGTTACATCAGCCTACAATTTTATGTACAAAAAGTAACATCAAGATGTTATGTCATTTGTTTGATGTGCCCATCAGAGACACGTGGCTCTAATTCTATTCAGTTTCCGCTTAGGCGCTGATGGATATCTCCGCTACATTAAGTCTACCTTCATTCAGTGTACCTATGAAGTTGTAGATAGGTTCAAATTTATTTATAAATATTTATTTGGAAGACTTACAGCTAAAACATATCAGAAATTACAAGCGAAGGAATTCTCAAGAAAATTAAAAGCCAATTATGGAACTAACCACATTTATTCAGCTCAATTCAGGTGGTGTCTAACCACAGACGCGTACGCAACTCATACAAATGAAGTATTTGATATGGACAAAAGGTGAAATGAGCTGAATAAACATAGTAAGTCCATAGTAATCTTAAAATATAAAACCAGAATAGACATGTCGAAGAAATCTGTGAACAGTACCTACTCAAAAAAATACCGCCAAAATTACATTCTTTTTTTATTACATCCATTATAATATTGGTACTTCATTTAACCAATGTACAGGGGGCATCTAATGGTATAGACGTTCTCATTCCAGCATTTTCTATTTTATTTTAAAACATGTATGTACTTGGACCGGTTTATTTCGTCGTTGGAATTTGTTTTGATACTGTGTAAAAATAGAGAAACCTTGTAGTTGTTAGTGTTCTTCGAAGTGTCCCTAGAACCTGTACCTAGAACAGATTATGCGCCATCTAAAGATAATAAATAAAGATGAACAAAACAGGCCAAGTGCGAGTCGTACACGTAGGGTCCCATACAATTTCAAGTATAATTTACGCCGAAATAAAGACGTTTCTTGTTCATGAAAAAAAATCTTAATTTATTTTTAGCTGATTCGACAAGCTTTGTTTCGGACAACCGACTTCTTAAAAAACTTTTAAAAAGGCTTTGGTGATTTAGTTTCGTTCGTTATTGGAGTTATTTTTCACCTATTAGTGTTTTTTTTAAGAAGTCAGTTGTTTATTTTTGTAAAAAAGATTTTATTTTGAAATTTTTAGTTTCTTCGTATGTAAAGAAAGTCTTTCAAAACATGAAAGAATGATTGAAATCTGTTAACAATTGCTAAAGAAGTTCTTTCTAATCATTTATCTGTACATCTCTGCCGAGCTTCTTTTAAAATAGACAGGCGTAATGTTATGTTATGGAAACACCTAAACCATGCACAGACATGTGACTGTAGCAATCGCGAGTAATTTGCTGTTATGTGCTGCTTCTTCACCAAATGATACTTGCTAAATGAAAATGCTTGATTTGTTACTAAAAATGTAAAAATCGGTGCATGTTTACTTTTATTATTTGAGGAGTTCCCTCAATTCCTCGAGGATCCCATCATCAGATCTGAGGTTTGATACAAACGGGACCAACCTGGTAGTTATACCCTGTTAAATGAAAAAAAGAATTTTGAAAATCGGTCCATAAATGAGGAGAAATGTGGTAACAAATACACGACAAAAAAAACACAGTCGAATTGAGAACCTCCTCCTTTTTTGAAATCGGTTAAAAAGAATCGGTGAAACTGTTTCGAAAGAATTTGGGAACGAAAAGAGAATTTTATATATTAAATAGTTTTATATTTATTTGTGGTTGTTATAGCTGCAATAGAAATACACATTCTGTCAAACTACTAACTTGTACATAATCATATTACATGTTTATGAGATAGACCTACCTAGCGCGCGAAAAGACAAACGGATGGACAGCGAAGGCTTAGTAATAGGGTTCCATTGGCACCCTTTATGTATGGAACTCAAAAAGGTCGCAACACTTGACCTCCGCAAAACTTGACATAAACACGATGGGTGTGTAAAGTATGGCAGAGGTCAATAAAGGTGACCTTCTTTATGCAGATTTAAAAATGATTAAATCTATTTTGAGGTTGGAAGCAAACATCTTATAAAAACGAATTTCCAAATGTCTATAGTATCTACCTCCAGTTCCATTGATCTCTAAATAAATTTTAGCCATAAAACTTCTTAGCGTTGGTACTTCAAAGTTAACGTTTTTATTACGACAGCACGTCAAATCTTTGATGTTTTTAACGGTAGTGAACTAGCTACATGTTTACTAACCATTAGGTCAATAAAAATGTTAAATTAGTAACAAAAACACTCATATTTATTTGTCAGTACGTCGTAAATTGTTACCAAAGTGATTGTGAGTAGTCGAAACTACGTGTTTAAATTGAGTAAATTGACTCTTAGGCTTCAAGTGTAAAGTAAAATTTGTCTTGTGTATAATTATTATTTTTGTTGGTTATATATGTACCTAATCATCATCATCATCAGCCCACAATAGTCCACTGTTGGACATAGGTCCCCCCTAATGAGCGCCACAGTGCCTATGTTCAGCTTGCCGCATCCAGTATCTGCCAATCATCCGTTTCTCCACTCAAACACACGTTTACCCCAGCAGTGGTCGGTTCTTTGTAAGATATGACCGGCCCACTGTTTCTACTTCTTGCTAATCCTTTGAGCTTATGGCGATGACATTGGTTCTCAGTCGAATTTATGTGTAAATGTAGGTAAACATTTAAAATTGGCCTGGCGTGGTGATCAATAGTCGTCCCTTCTCTGTATGAGACGAAGCCTTTGCCCTGCAGTGGGACAGTGGGCAGCGACAAGGACATTTTAAATAATATCCTGCTTTATTTTTGTCCATTGGTCCCAAGTGATACAGTACTGCCAAAGTGATGACGGATTTTTTTATATTAAATTATTCAGCTGCAGTTCGGAAACTGGTCTTGTACGCGGATGGTGGCAATAGACTAGCAGGTTAGAGTACTAGAAGTTACATACATTTGTTTTTTTATGATTGTATTATTGACATTAAAATAATATGCGAAATAGAAGCTTGGTATGCGTGATAAGTGCTTAGCATCGTTGCCCAAATTAACAGCAATCTCCTAAACGGTAAACGGGGGTCAAATGTAGTGGTACAATATTTGCAATGTAATTAGGGGTAAGTAAATTTCATGGCACTTTTAAAGATTTCGAAATTACTTTTGATTCAATAAAATACCAGAACGCCCAAGGCATTTAGATATCATTCACTTAATATTATGACGTATTTCTTCTATCATTACCTACCTACTAATAGCGGTAATCGTTATTCATACTTTGAAGTATTTGTTACTATGAGGAGTAAGTACCATAACAAGTCAATTCAAATGTCTGAACGCTGTAAGTCACGGGGCAGAGCAGTGCTATTCTGTAAAATCACCCCTAAAATACCCCAAAATACAGATGAAATGAAGGCGAATACAGCTGTCATTCCATAATAATGCTAGGCGACATCAACAGTATACTTTACTTCAGTTTTTCAGAGTGATTTTTACTCAATCGACTAGCTGTTATCCATAATACCTCGACTACCTTCGACTGGCCTGTTGGTCTAGTAGTTAGTGACCCTGACTGCTATGCCGGAAGTCGTGGGTTCGATTCCCACCCAGGACAAATGCTTGTGTGATGAGCACGATCATTTGTTCTGTGTCTGGGTGTAATTTATCTATAATATGTATGTATTTAGAAGTATTTTAGTATGTTTATCAGCTGTTTAGTACCCATAACACAAGCTCTTAGCTTAGCTTAGGACTAGATGGCGTTGTGTGAAAAGTTGTGGAATACCTAAGTTATTTTGAAAACGTACACGAGTATCATAAACATAAATTAAATCATGCCCTTATAGGCAAAGGGGAATCTCCTATATATACCCTTAGAAGCTTTTCCACAATTATGCCTGATATTTTAAAACCCCATGCTAACAAGGCATAATTTCAGTCTCCGAGCTGCTGCTAAGAATTCCAGTTGAAAAACCCAATAACATTTTTCCCAACCTGGGAATCAAACCGTCATGTTCAGTAGTAGAGCTTTGAAGATAAAATACCTTCAAAAGTATCTCAATATCTATTGGTATTGTGTTCAACCTTGTTTCTATACATTCCTAACCGCGTATCCGTTCATTGTATTTTATTAAACGTATTATTATATACTTGGAAGGTACATGGTCCATTTCCTCCGATTCTTCCTAGCCCCACCTACACTTGGGAGGACGGTTACCTCTAGGAGGTCATTGATCTTCACTCTCTAGAAAGGACGGATACAGGCATTTGGTTACAGCTCGTTGATATGTTAGCCGTCCGATTTTTCAGAGTCGTTGATTGAATCATCCGTTTTTATTTTGGCTGACGGCAAACGTGTCTTTTTGCTTCACGATTTAGGAATGGATTTTGTTGGGTCTTGCTTGTAAATTTAAAGCTGTTCTCTTTATTTCTTTCTTTCTTTCGTATTTGATCTGCAATTATCCGTGCTTTTTTTATTTTGGCAGAATGTGTCCCGCACAATAATTGTAACATCTTTTATTATATTTTCCACATTTGGCGCAAATAAAGATGGGTCCAAAAAAAATATGTTTTCGGACGATTTTCACTAAATGTAAGGGAGAAAAACCATCTGCAGTGCGAAGAAAAGAATTTTCATACCTCTTTTATTCCCGTGTTGGTTAAAACAACATTCCTATTACTAGCTCGGTTTTTTTTCTAGCTATGAATTGAACTCATTTTGACGACTAAGAAAAAAGAGCACGAACGTGCGAACTCATTTTGAAATAACTCATTAACTCTTGAAAAAATATATCATAACTTTTTAATTAGGTACTCTTGTTACGTACACGTTATTAAAGTATGACAGATTTTTTATAAAAAAAATTGATTAAGATCCGTATTCTAATCTATAGAACACATAGGTAATAATGCCCGCGCTGTTTTATTTTTTTATTTGTTGACGTGCATTATGCATTTTCGTATAGGTAGCTTTCTAATGAATCGTGTGTCATCAATTCCATTTAAAGAGTTCAGTGAAAGCAGAACATTACGTCACTAGTAAATAATATATCGAATGACTCGATCATGTTTTGTTGACTTAACTGATTCCATTCCATGATATTTGGTTTGGTTATAAAGCAGGTTTTGTGATGCGGGTTTTTTTATTATACCAACATGAATACAAAAATTTTTGTCTTCGATTTAACAAAAATAGGTTACTATAATTGAGCCTCTGTTTTTGAGTCCTAAGAATCCTAAGTTCCTCATTTAAAGCGCAATCTAAAATTTCTACATAATATTACATCATGCCTGTAATCCCCGAAGGGCTAAGCAGAGGTGTACAGCCCCATTTCGCCAGTATGTTTAAGGGCGAGACTCCACCAAAGCGGAGACGAGAAGAGATGTGTTTTACAACCAATCAGCTTGCGTCATTTTGACCGCTCAGTGCTTAGCTTGAGCACAATCCAATATCCTATTGGTTAATTACAAGACATCTCCTCTCGTCTCTGCTTTGGTGGAGTCTCGCCCTAAGTCCCATGTTATAGGGGGCGAGCCTATTGCCAAAAACTCTGTGTAGAAAATACTCTATTTAATTCATTTTTCCTTCGTAATAGCAAACAATGCTGGTGTTTACTATTCTACCAATGTCTAAAGTGCACTCAAGAATGAAACTTTTGTTTTGATAAAATGGTAGAAAACATTACTACTATTCTGTTCAGTAACATTGAACAAACGGAAATTACATCATAGAAACATCTTTACGGGATGTCCCACACCTCAGGTACATTCTTATTTCTTAATTTCCTTTACAATACGTTTTCTTTATTTTCTCCAGTAAATCAATAAGTCCAAGCACCGCTGCGTCGCGGCCTCACATCGTCTAGTAGCGAAGTCGCGGTACCTTTACTTTCGACTTTCACTGATGCGTCGCAACTTGCGGACACTCCTATTGACCTGAGGTACTGAATGGACACTCACAATAGAAGTACTGTGTATCTATTATACTGTCTCTTATTAAATCAAGAGCATTGTAACTTGTTGAATCCGTGGTCAGACGTATGAGAGCGAGAGCGGAAAGAAACTTCTAGGGATGTGATAGTGTCAGTAAGTTTCTAGATTTATAACGCATAGGGCCTATACCCCTTTATTAACAATCTCGTAGAAGAGTTATTTCAAATTAAATCTTCGTAAAATTTAAGGTGAACCCGGAGATCGTGCTGGTAGTAACTTCATAATAATAATAATTATATACTTAATTTATTTCAAAATGCATCCGATGACAGACATCCATAGCCGAAGTGTTAGTAAAATTATATTGTATCTGCGTAAGTAAAAAAATAAAAAGTGATTCAGTTTAAGAGGTATTTTGCACGGAAGATAAGAAACGTCTTACTCGACAGTCATCTTCCTCACAAAATGCCTCCAAAAAGAGAAGAACGCACACTCGGCCACTGTTCTCAAAATGCTGTTGATACTGGCCCGGGTTCTAACAGCCAACGATGCAATACTTCACTCCATTTTTATTAGTAAGGGGGTTTGTGTATCAGTAACTTTTTTTAGCAGATTTGAACCCCAGCCTTTTCAGTGAGTGCTTATTTTGATAGATTTGTAGATAACAATATTATTTTGATGCTCCCTCTGTCTTTGTTATGTTGGTTAACACCAACATAACAAAGAAAAAAAAAAAAAAAAAACGAAAAAAAAGATATTAATATAGTCTTTTTATTGCATAACTAAAATCTAAAATACAATAAAGCTAGTTAAAATAAATTAAATATGTACACTAAACTTAAACTAACTACAAATAAAATAGTACTTAAAGGTTTTTGTATTTTGTTTTTTTTTCTTTACTATTTTATTTGTAGTTAGTTTAAGTGTACAGACGCCAGCACATCAAGTTACCCCAATGTGTCAAATTTCTTTGATCGTTTTTAAACTTTATGGCAAACAGAATAAGGTTCATAATCAATTGGGAAAATTTGACACATTGGGGTAACTTGACGTGCTGGCGACTGTACATAATTTAATTTATTTTAAATATAGTAAGTAAGTACAGTCGCCAGCACATCAACCTAACCCAACTGTCAAATTTTCCCAATTGAATATAAACCTTATACTATTTGCAATAAAGTTAAAAAACTATCGATGAAATTTGACATATCGGGTTAACTTGATGTGCTGGCCTCTGTACATCGATATTTTTTCTCAAACCCAGAAGTATCATCCCGCACATAGAAACTATTGAGAAACCGGTTCTGTTTCGCTGGATAGACCCGCTTTTACTAAACAAGCTGCAGGCAGAATGAGTTACGATTATTTCATGCTGATTAACTTACGTAATGTTAAGGTAACTGATTTGTTTAGCAGGATTACGCACTATGCCCAATTAACATACTTACACAAACATAGGAATCTCTCGGATAGCTACTGATGAATGTACTAAATATATTAAAACTACCATTGGGTCATCCATTTTACAGTGCTTAGATAAGTATGGCTCAAGCATTGATTCTTTTGCGCCCTTCCTTCTCTCTCTTACAAACTATGTTGTGCCCGACTGAGCCTGTAAATTTATACCTGCAATATTGTTATCATGTAAGTTATGTTATACATTATGGTATGCAATAAAGTCGTTAATATTAATTATAAGGATCGAACTCAGCACCAAATTTACTCTCTTTGTCATAAACATCGCGACTGTAGGTATTCAGCGAAAGGAAAGACAGTGAACTAATATCCACATTTCGTAAAAATGTAGGTGAATTGAAGGCAAAATGTGCTGTTATCATATCATACTAATGCTTGGCATTGACAATAAATTCACTTCTCTCAAAATTCCACAAAAAATGTTCGCGAAGTTGCATTTTTAGGTACCTACAGTGGCCAGCACATGAAGCTACCTGAATGTGTCAAATTTCTGTTATAATTGTTCAACTTTATTACTACATATAATAAGGTTTATATTCATTGTTCAATCGGGAAAACTTGACAGTTTGGGGCAGCTTGATGTGGAGCTGGTATGCACATACATAGATATATCCTATCTCTCGTTCATTTCTAAAATATATCACAACTTCATCTTCCAGTATAATTATAAAATAATTGATACGAAAGTAGCTGGACTGCGTTGAGATGATATCTCTTACAAATGATTACGAAAACAATGGAATTTTGAAATTGTTTGTAATTGTAATAAATGGTGTGATATCCATCAACATTATTTTCTATTTACTATGCAATTTATTGCAGTAACTGAGGATGTTAGTAACATTCGGCCCAAGGTGATAACAAGAATTTATTATAAAAATAAAAATTGCTTAAATAAGAAGCCGGTGCTTAGCAATGATCTTGAAACTTAGAATGTTTATTTAAATACTATAAATACATAAATATCTAACTACAAATGTGAACTCAAACTAACTATAAATAAAATAAACTACTAAGTATTTACTATATGTTTTAAAATGTGCAACTAGAATAATTCTCTTAATTTATTTAAGTAATTTGTAAGTCTGACATTCAACAGTGACTTTCATGGGTCTAATTAAAATAAATGATTTGACTTTGACTTAACTTTGAACAAAAAACGAGGGATCCAAAATAAAACTAGTAACATCTAGGCTTCCGCATCGCTGTCATCTGGAAACGTGCCCAGAAGACTGGCAGCATTGTCTGTCACGTTGGATGGATATGCTAATTCTTTGATGGAACAATAAGCCCGCCCTCTGGTTGACTAGTTGCCGAGGAGTGGCCTGTCTTCTTCTTGTTCTTATCGTGTGGTTAGCAACTAACCTGGTGTCGAGAGTTTTAATGCCGCACATGGGCCTCTGACTTGGCATCACATGCCGTCGAGACATATATCTCTCAGGCATGCCGGTTATTTAATATTTATTCTATCGTAGAACTATGCCACTATTTCTACCTACTTACTTATTTATTTTTAAAATTTCTCAATAAAAGTCCGGAGACCGGATTTATGCCCGGATGATGACTATATGATCGCCCCTATTACTTGGGACTCTAACATAACTGGCAAAATATTGATGTACTACGTCCACGTCTGCCTAACACTTCGACGAATACAGGCGTGATGATATGCCTTACTATTATTTCTTTTGTTGCAAGACTAGATACCGTGTTTTAGTTAAAAAATAAATACTTCATTCAATGCTGTCTTAAATTTAACATACAACCAATGAATGAAACTGATTAAGTTTACCATTATTATTCAGAGCTCTTACTTAAGATATGCGCTAACTACTTAACTAAGTAGGTACCTAATTCAAGTGATAATTAAGTAACACCTACTTATGCAAAGATTTTCATACTTTCGCGCTATTTTCACTTTTACTAAGCGTATTTACATTTAATTCAGGTAATTGGTCAGGGTAGCGGTAAAAGTAATTATTTTGAAGTTTACACACAGTCACGGTCAGTGAGCGTATGTTTGTACACACATTAGGTAATTGAATAATTGCACACGAGACACGAGATGACACGATATCCCTAAATGAAAAATCCAATTACCTACACTTTTCCCGACCTAAGGATCAAACCCAAACCACCGTGTCAGCAGCTGATTCCATATACGCCATTTTCTTTATATAATAGAAATAGAATTTATAATATGGCTAGGCCTGCAGTACTATACATAATAGTTACTTATTTAAACATATTTAAAAAGAAATTGAAAAAACGCGTGTAGGTACAGTAATTTCGTGACCACCGCACATAAGTTACATACAAGTATTTATTACCCGCACTGTATCATTGCCTGTCAATTACGCGTTCTTATTATACGCGAATCCATTACACCAATTTCACTTAACGACGCGACGATGGTGGTGGCGTTTATTAACAAAATGTTCGAGCTTCCAAGTATTAATTATGCTGAATTATTGGAGTAAGTATGTATATATAAAGGCAAAATACCTTAATTAAGATATAGCTTAGGGATTGTCCATTGGTGGTGTGGAGTTCATTTATACTTATTTTCGTTAAACGCGCAATTACTTAACCTCATTTAGAATAATCCGATTTTTATTAAATACTTTAAAGCAAAAAAAATACAGGAGATTTTTTCATCATGTTGAATAAATGTCAGATCCCTTACAAGATAGGTGCTTTAAATAACACATCACTGTGGTATTAGGAGGGGAAACAGAGATGACTCAACTCAACGGCTCGAGGGTGACAAAAGCCAGAACCGATACATTTAACGTTCTCACAAAAAAGTAAGTTGAAAAACAAACAAACAGCGGCATTTTAAGTCCCCTTTAGTTACACCACGCCTGTATTTGGATGCGCTCGGTATATTTAAAGTTTTTGTGTGTTCTGTGGTCGAAAGTGAAACTAAACAATCGCACAGTCTTCTGTTACGCATGCGACTAAAAAGCGCATTATGTTTGACGTATTAGGTAAGTTATGACCTGTTAAGTTATCACTTAAGACGTGAGGCATTGCGTGTATGTTTACTTATTATGTGCCTAATGACTACAACTTTTAACGTGATATGAGCTCAAGTTAAACATAATGAGTTGTGTATTCTTTAAAAAAAAACTTAAATTAAAAACCCTTTTAGCATCTGACGTGATGTAAGTAGAGTCATTCAGTTGATGTTCTATCCTGGATTTTTTTTTAGAAACTTACCTACATTGATATTGGAAATTATTCGTATATTGGCAGATTCGTACGCAGTTGAAGGATTGTTCGTCCTCTTCAGACCCTCAAAGACTGCATACAGAATTCTTTACAATCTTTACCTTTGTTTCCTAGCATTTTATATGTATCAAGAAATAAGCATAGATCAAACTTCCCCCCATACCTAGATACTTAGTATTTAATGCACTTACGAACCTATGAATGGTACATGTTAATAAATTCACAACCTACAACCTTAGTTGCAAATTTACTAACGCTTATAGAAATTAATTTAAACCAAATTAAGTCCCAACATTTTACATTAGCACAAATATGTTTTATATTAATAGAACACGTTATCCGGAAAGACAACTTTTATCTACGTTTACCTTGGAAATAGGTATTATGCAAACAAGTGTGTGTCAAAAAACATAAAACATATTTTCGCATAGTCTACAGTTATGCAAATATTGAAATGTCTACTTAACATACGTGCCTTATCTAGTCGTACAGTACTTAAGTAAGCAATAATTTCAACATTATTTATTGCCATAGCTTAAACTGAAAAGGAATGGTCAAAACTCGTACGACATTCGCCAAACTTTTATTTTAAGCTTATTGGCATGACATTAGATCAGTGGCATTAGATATTCGAAAGTTTAAAAGTTTAATAAGGGATATTTAAGGGCGAGTTTCATCATGTTTTTAGCACTGTATGTCCGGTGCGAACGGTAGAACTAATTATTTTGTGTATTTCTTTAAATCATGGATTTATTATTCACATAAAATCTGTTTAACCACATCCTAAGAAATAAGTAGATTTTTTTAAATACAAAGGTGACAAAATCAATGGGTAAGTAACTTTTAATTCTTACTATTTTCCGTAGAAGTAATATTCCTTATTTTACAAAATAAAACTGCTGCTGTAGATTTCTGGATAACCATACCTAACATAACTGGGAATCAAACAAGCTAATCTCTATTTTATTCTACTAATCGATAGGATTAAATGTCTCTAGTAAACATTTGCTCTTAGGAATAGCAAAGATCAACATAAAGATAAAATCTAACATAAAATGACTGCAATCTCGCCTCGGCGTCAAACGTCATTTCTGCAAAATGTCACAAAAACCTTTACTAAATGAACGTAGTATAACCACATTAATAACGCAACATTACCAGGTATCTACTCTAAAAAGTAATGTCTGGAGGCAGCAAAACAATAGATTATGTTGTGAAATACAGTCAATATCAAGTCACTTCGTTAATAGGGTATCATACACTAATGTGTGGGCGATGGAATCACGCCGGTTGAATATTAATAACTGTCAAGGGTGCTTATACGGGTGACGAAGTGTGGTGTAAGTTGGGAGACGTGGCGAATAATTTATTTGATGTATCCTATAGCGGTGGCGTGTTGAATATTTCAAGCTAAATATGGGTTTCTTAGTCACAAAAATAATCATGATGAATGTTTGACTGCTTTTGTAATCATGCCTTATCAAGCTAGGCGAAAATAATAAGAACTACTAATACTCTGATGCTTTGTCTTGTAATAACATTTTTGCACAGTTTGTAAACTGAGATGTTTTAAGATTATATGTGTATTTTACCTCTAATTCATCCAAACTCTACAAAACTGTGCGTGACTACATTCACTAAACTTTTGAAAACCGGTTAACAGGAATAACAGTAGGTATAAAAGGTCCAACCTAGTCCAACTCATGATTTCTTCCAATAAGAGGAAATTGCTATTTAAGTAAATACAGACAGTTCCCTAACTAGAAGGCAATTCAGAATTACAAAGATGCGGATAAAAAACTTACTAAATGTCTGCTAACCGCTCCACACCATTACTTGCACCACTATAAGTGTTAGGCAACGGTAACGTTCTATAACGAAACGGTCCGCAACGCTTGCCGAGCGCGCATTACATATCGCACGGGCGTGTAATAACTAATTGACTGTACTTAGCGATCAGTTTTGCATCGTATACCAACGAACATAGATTATACGAGGCGTCTATATATATTTTTTTCATGAAATAACAGATTAATAGAAGAAGCGACAAAAGAGGACCACCGTTAACGGCGTGAGATATCACAAATCAAAATTTAATTAGTTACAGAAGGGAACTAAGGAGGTAAGGTTTACCGCGCACCTTGTAGGGTTCCCTCCCTTGCAGGACTATCTTACTAAAAATAAAAATTAAATTAAATTATTAAATTACTAAAAATCTAACTAACAACTTTCGAATACACGTAGGGAACCCGATTTTTATTATATCGAACACGGTATGTCGATAATTCAGTTGTACGATGTTTTATTACATCGATGCTTTATTGGTGCGATGTAACGTTTGTGCGAAACACCCTTCAGCGACTGCTCATTAGTTCGACAGTAAGTCGGTTCGAAACGCCTACTGATTTCGGTGACATTTTATTAATAACCTTAATTTGCATTAAAGACGTAAAGGAAGTAAGTACATAATAAATACCATACATATCTTCACGTCTTTTTTCCTAAAAAGAGGAAGTCGGGTAACCAATTCACCACGTTTAGCTGTGGCATGGGCCAAAGATAACAGAGACAATATCAGTGACCGGTTGCTACACAAACGCTTGACACCCTCAAAAGCCAAAACCGTCATGGCTCAATCGTCTATTTCAATATTCACACAAAAGAATGCAACTGGGGCACTTACTAATCCTCACAAATAATTATATAAGTAATAAATTTGTGTGAAAATAATTATTTCAGCTGCATCTTCATTCTTAACTCTTCTATCTCCCTCTAAAACAAAACAGTACTCCGGAGGATAAACATTCGGTCACCAATAACAATACATCATTCAAACAACACAAAGATTAATGTCTCATTCAAATTCAACGTATTGGTCTTTATGCAGCTGCTTCCTTTAGGTATAAATATTTTAAACGATTGTTTTGTAATCGCAACTAATATATTGGTAGCAATTGTAAATAGAGGAGTCACCAATTCTATGCAGAAAAGTTCATTAATACTTTTTTATCATAAGATTTGTTGTATGTATGAAGATATGAGGTCAATATGTCACAGATTTAGATGATTATAGGGTACCTCCCGTTGACTTAATGAAAAGAATGAAAGGTCTTATGGAGACCTTTTTTTCTCTTCTTTATTGGGTTTACATATTATTATGTAAATAATTAATCATATCACAATTAAAGTACCTAAAATAATATCACAGCAGACGTATTTTTGTAATAATATCACACATTATTATTATTTGGGTGTACACTATACATACTCAAAGACGAAAGTGATTAAAGTAACTAAAAACCTTTAAAAGGTAATTGTACTGATCGGACCAAACCAGAAAAGGCGAAGATAGCCAGCTGTTATGTACCCACATAACACCGTCAAACTATGCGAACATAAACGTGAGCGACTAATTTTAATCGTTCAGTATGACATCAATAACTTACTAAGCGATTTCATCACAACTCATCCATGACAAATAATTAATCACTAACATTTATTCACCTGATATACAGAAAGGAAATTGTTTCATTGTTTACGAGAAACAATGTTCGTATTTACTTATTTAACACGTGATTTAAGACTTGTATAGGCTTTAATTTGATGTTAATGAAGCTCCAGGTCGTTACAATAATAATGATAATATTTTATTTATTTATTTAATTAATTTTAAGGAAACTTACAGCCATTACATTTGAATTAACAAAACAATAAAAAGAAGATGGCCAATTACAATTTTCCACTTATAAACATACTGTATACACAATTTGAATTATACCGTCCCGTCCTGTTCCGTTTCCTATTCCACAAATTTCACACAATATCAACTAGACCAAAACTAAGCAGAGCTTGAACTATGAGTACTAGACAACTGATAAACATACTTACTCGTACATGTTTCAATTCATAAAACAGGGATTTATTTAGAAATATATAATTATGAATGTAACTATATAACTATCGATTAGTTAAAACCAGACACAGATCAAATGCGTGCTCATCACACAAACATGTTTGATGTTATGTTAATAGAATACAGCTTTAATTCAACTTTAGCTTCGAAAACCTTTAATTGAGGTACCTACCTATAAACTTTTAATGTGGTCTATTTTAAGCCTTTAAGTAGCTAAGTTTTGACACTGTTCAACTGCCCCCAGCTGTATGAATTCGTCAAGCGTCATAAAATTTTGCGAGAGAATACACGTAACCATTACAGCGATTCCAATAACCAGTCTAAATTCATTCGTCCTACCAGTTCTGAGAACACATACAAATGGTTCTTGTACTCGTATTTTATTGCAAAACAAACAACACAGACGGGATGAATATCTCGCGACAGACTCACAGGATATGCTAATTTTAGCGGCATCCATTTCGAGATCTTGCTTCAAGCGCTTTATAGTCAAGGAGCCGGTTATGTAGGCTTGTAAAATAATATATTATTCATCGATGTCTTAGCTGCAGGTTTGTATTAATAATAGTCTATGTCTTTGAATGTACCGAAAGCGTATGTCGGTCTTATCTTAGATTTGCTTGGCGTAGCGTGATAAAGCGCAACTTTTGCTGATATTGCAAGGCGGTTCGTGCTGATTCAGCATGTCTTTAATAGATAATTTTGAGATCTAGAAGATAGACCACATTTTTCATTAGCAACAACAAATTGTTTTTTGATGTTGCTAATGAAAAATGAGTGTCCATATATCGATAGCTTCTGATGTGTATGCTTAAAATTCTTGACTTAAAAATTTCAATCATCTAGGTATCTCGTCTTATCCAAGCACTAGTGGACCTATTGTGGTTCCCTGTTGAATGCTTTCATTCTCCATTTCAATACGTTGAATTTCGAAATATGTTTCTATAAGTATCTAGTGACATATCTCATCCATTCAGATAGCAGCATTCTCCGTCGTCGATAGATAAGTTATAAGCCGTTAGGTACCATCAAAAGAGCATCTGAAACTACCACTTAAACTTGTCTTATTTCGTCTGCCAGAGCGAATGTAACTCAGTGCCGCATACAAAATTCAAGCAACTGTATCGATGGGACAAATTATAGATCCAGGTTCAATATTTTCGAAATGAATTAAGATTTTGATTCACTAGATTTTACTGTGTTGGATTAACTTTTACTTTTTTGCTTCTACTCCAAAAACTGCATTAAAAATGATTAAACTGACTACTGTTTCATAAAAAGTATTGTAAAGATATAAAGAGTAGAAGAAAACAATGGACCTGAAAATAAAACACTTCTAATTGTTTATACAACAAAACTAAACAATTCAGCAAGTTCTCATAAACTTATTTGTTCAACACATCGTGATAAAGTTTCTACAACAGTCGCAAAAACGTGCTAAACGGCATAAATGTATCAATCACTTACGACATCTAACCTTGATCTTGTGTGCATAAAAAAAGAAGAACACAATGCATCTCCCACGTTTTTGTGCGTCTGCGCACTTGGATCATGTCGCGTAATGATAAGCATTGTCTCTATTTAACTACTAGTTAGATATTCTATTGGATACAGCATTTGTCAGAAATTGTGCGAGTATCACGCAAATTGTGTTTTTAAAACCACTTTAAGACTTCCTGTTTGAGTTTTGATGTCAGTTAAAAAACCATTGGTGTAGTCATTTTGAGTCAGGTAACATCTGTAATCAAAGGCTCTGACACTAACACATCAAGAAAGACGGTTAAGTTGAAAGTATCAATCGAAATCACATTAACAAAGACAAACACCGATCCTACAATGAGGTTGTCAATAGAGTTCCACTCCATGGACAATTTCAACCGCCAAAACATGAATCTATTATTAGCCAGAAATCAGAAACCACCTGTCAATAAATTGACAAACCACAAAGCACATATCAATAAATCCAAATAGACGAATAACGACACATAAATGACCATCACTTAGTAACAAATACTGGCTGACTAGCACCCCGGTAACAGAGTTGTAATGTTTTCATTCGCCAGCTTTCATGCGGAACAGACAACGAGTAGAAAAGGACTTTCATCTAATAATAGAGGCCTATTACAAGAGAAACCGCACAGCTGTTCAATAGTAATGGCTGGCACATTGATATCGATTATTTCAATCGATTGAGCATCAATAAAATATTATGGCATCGATCTCTCCAATTACTTACGTTGCTTGCTATTTATTGCTTAGAATAAACAAGTTTATGAGGAGGTATTAAATAGTTGTATTTCTTATAGAATTAGTTAGAATGAATAAAATAAAGTACCTATGTTATAAAGATTTAAAGTTCCCGTTTGATAACGGCCTTGAAAATCAATGGTTTGCTGGTCAAAGGCAAATCCAATAAGAATAAATAAAATGTCGGACAAAAACGTAACAATGAAATTACTTAATTACAACCACATAACTGCTAGCTGAGACACAAACCCATAAGGCGTATTATAATGCAAATACATGGCATTGTTCCAAGATAGAACATAAGTTTGTTAATAAAGGAAACAGTGATAAAAACTATACTTGCCAACATAATGTGTTTCCTTCGTAAGATGCAAGTTAGTTAGTACATTAACGTACATTCGATAAAATTTATATTTATGATTTTAACAGTTGTTGCTAATTAATAATAATTGTAAAGGGTTAACCGCCATAAAACACTTTAGTAATTAATTATATCCAAGATGACTTTTCGTGACAATGACATGTCATTGATTATTACGGCGAAATATCCTAATTCACACTTCATATATTTATAGTTGCCATTAAAGGCAATATATAAATAACCTCTATTTATTTTACCCGACAATAACTTCCATTGAACATGTTTGCTTGTTAACTCTAGGTAAATAAGATTATCACAAATTTATATTAAATAAGCTGTACTATATCTACACCAAATTGTAACGCAGTATTTACACAAGAGATAATGACAATCATTGACAAAATATCCTCCATTAATAAAATCGAAAGGAACGCGGCACCAAACGATGGGAAATACATTCTCTGCCAACAGACAATAATGAATAAGGTGATAGCTATTGTGAGCATTGTTTATGAAACATCGGTAAGTAAACCACAATTCTTGCTAGCTGTAAACGAACTAATAATTACTCAATTCATATTGTTAGAAATAAGAAGCGACTACCAGCTAGCCTATTCTGTGGAAGTCACCATTCAGTAAATCGTAATGAAGTGAAGGTGATGTCATTTTTTTCTAATGACATTTAACTTCACCTTTTCTTTACTAAGATTTTCATTGGGTACCTAAATAGTAGTCTAGTTTGAACCCAAGGCACACACCTCTGGCTTTTCAGATTCATGTGCGTATTGTATCATTATCACTTGCTGTAAAAATGGTAAAAGAAAACTTTGTGAGCAAACCAGGATTGTTGAGAGATATTTCTTTAACAAAATCTATACAAACGTTTTTAGGATTCCGTACCCAAAGGATAAAAACGGGACCCTATTACCACAGTATAAATATTAATACAGTAGTACGACGCCTTTGATCTCTGGAAAAATGCCGACAACGTCTACACGCGTTAGCCCTGAATAATACCTCCCGAACTACAAGCATCGTTTTGTTCGCAGTTCGGGAGCGGCTTTCCCGCTTCTCGCCCCTCACACCCCGCACGATTGCCCTGTCTAGACGGCTTCGTTGTCACTGGGCTGAATCTCAAGGACCGCGATGGCCAGACAGTTAAAATTTTCACAAATTATGTATTTCTATTTCCGCTATAACAACAAATAAGTACCTACTAAAAACAAAATTAAATAAATATTTGAGTGTGGCTCCCATACAACAAACGCGTATTTTTGGAGTATTCCCGTTTGAGCACCTATTTTTTGAGCACCTATGCATTTAGCACCAAAGGTATTCCCATTTCCCATAGGTTAATGCATAGGTGCTCAATAAATAGGTGCTCAAACGGGAATACTCTGTATTTTTTATATCAACAGAGGAAGGAACTTTACCTAGTCCCGCCGCGCACTTGGCCGGATTTTTTTTTAATTTATTCGAGGAGTAATGCAACCTGGCCCGCAACGTCTATATGAAATTCATAAGTAACCTGGAAACTTACATGTAAACATCTAAATTATATCGGACAAATGAAGATCCAATACACTATTTGAAGATCAGTGATGTAGAAAGTGAAGAGGAAATCACTAAAAATGTTGCATCAAACTTAGGTTGCCATGCAATATTTACATCATACGATAACTTAATCTAATCTCATGGTCTTGACACTGACATTGTTAACAGAATTCTTCACAATAATAAAATAACGCATGCTCCCACGCACCACACGTCTCTCAACCAGGTCAAATATTTCCAAAATGTTTCGTTGCGTGGCGGTCTAAGTACAAAGGTAGTTGTTATGATGGAATCTAATTGTTCGCTTAAATCAATTATTCATAACCCAGATTCCTTAATTCAATAACTTACTGTACGATCGATTAGTTATGCGATTTGCGCGATTTTGCGTAATGATCCGTGACCCATGTTGGTCAAGTTATTCCAGTTATTCTCTCTTGACACAAGTAGGCATGAAAGGACTCCCTAAGCGACGTATTTTCCGACCTCTGACTAAGATGGCAAATTAAAGCTATCCTACCTATTTTTAGTAACTGACTATATTTGGCATTGATACACTAAGCAAGCGTAGGCACATGCCTCGTTGGCTTAGTTATCCTATGCACTATTGCTGAGCATGAAGCCTGCTTTATACTCAGCAATAGTAGTGTGAACACCGGGTCAGGCACAGTGTATTGAGTTTTTTCATCTGGAGTTTCTTAGTAGCAGCCCGGAGTCTGGGTACGTGAACGATTGATGGCAATAGCCTCGATCTCCATTAAATGGGACTTAAACATAACCAGCGATTGTGGGTGCACCTCTGCCTAACTCTTTGGGGATTTACCGATATTATAATGATTGTCCATTAACGTATTTTTTCGTGTTACCTATCCGCAAAATATGAGTGTGTAGGTATGTAAAAGAATAAAGAACCAACAAATAAAAAACATAATTGATGGCAACGCACGCCTACCCAGATGATGTAATTAAATATAGGTAATTATAAGAACAATGGAATGATGCAATGAAAATTAACAGACTGAAGATGATTTAAATACTTTGAGATTAGTCGACAAAAGATTCCACAAATAGATTAAATGATATTTAAGTAAATATCATCATCCATCATCCTGCCATAATCCCAATTTATTCGAAGACGGCGCAGCATCTTTGTCTATCTAGGTATAATATCGTTTTCCAGACCTCTATTAGAGGCCGACATACTTGTGCATATTGTACGAAGTAAATCTTTGGAAAGGAAGCATATGCTGTCGATACAAATAGTACTCTTAAATTTAATAGAAAAATGGGAGAGACTCATTATCAAATTGTACTCTAAAGCAGTAGATTGTTTAGTCTGATAGGAGTTATAAAAGTCAACAGAATCTTTATGGGTGGAATTTACTAGAAATTGGTGGAATTGTTATACAGTAAAAAATTGCTAATAGTTACCTACCTCATGAAAGCCCATCTCTTGTTACAGATCAAGTAAAGAATAATGGTCGCGCACTGAGTCAACAATGGACGCGCTCACGTGGTTGTCGCTCGGCCTCCAATTCGCAGCACTATGCTCCATCGTCGGGGCTCTGCTGCTGTACCTCCTAAGGAAGGTCAGGGTAGCTGAGGTGCTGCCTGCCGACAGCGCCAAGACCGTGCTTGTCACATCCGTTGATACGGCGCTTGGATTACAAGTAAGTAGCAAATATTTATAAGTCCCCATAAATACCATCCGTCTAAAAGTAAACAGTGCGGAAGACCACGACTCCCAACCACTAAGTCCCTACAGTATTCCTCCTACTAACATTTTATGAGTTAAGACCATGGGATTTATACTGGCTTATGCTCCGCTCCGCGCTCCATTATATAAAGCCTGAAAACGTCAACTTCTAACGGAAGAACAATCTGTAGGATTATGTTTACCAACCAGGTGATAGATAGAAGCAAAATCATCAGGGCAAGAATGAAATCATCCTCATCTTGTTGCTATTTTACAAATACGCACTACGCGTTTCCAAACGTCTTTTATATTGTGCACAGTAAAGGACTAGCTAGAACTCTCTTCCCGCGTTTGTGTGTCAGAACGCATTCAACCCTAATCTCTTCAAAGTTTGAGTGACCTGCAGAGCTATCTTCAGCTGACTAACTGGCGTACAGTTGCACACCGAACCTTGATATCTACTGAGAATTTACAAAAAAGTTACGGTAACTATCAGACGGGGTGTGTGCTTCGTCGCATCTCTGCAAGTGCACATGACGTCATCCAAATTACACACTATTAATAGCCAATACGAAACTAGCTGTTTAGCAGTTCATCGTTGAACACTTTGCCCAGTGATCATAAAAGTACGGTCCACAAGACTGATTCTTTTGAGACGTTTTTTCATTTTAAATAACTGCGACTCGGTAAACAAAAAAACTAAAAATAATTGATTACGCGAATAGGTTTCGTTGCAGACCGTACTTTTCAAGTGACATCTGTCAGCTAGAGGTCATTGACGTTCTTATTCATTTGTTCGTTTCTCATTTGAAACGCATAGTACGTAAAAGCCCTGGCACGCGTAGCATGATCACCGAAGAAACGGTCTTTGTCGTGTCTCGGAAGAAAAGAAATTAAGTGTTCATGCTACGCAGGCAGGTTTATTGAAAGAAATTTGACAGATTGAGGTTCCTGTCTATATAATCTGTCACTTTGCCGATTCGTCTGTAGACAAAGGCCGTTTCTTCGGTGTTCAATGTGTTCATGCTACGCATGCAGGTTGCGTCTCTCTCTCGTCAACTCTAGCGTCGTCGATGACTCAGACCTAGACTAGTGTCAAAAGTAAACCCATCTTAAATCCTTTGCTGACTCCCTCCGGACAAATAACATGTGGGGGGAAGTCGTCAAAACACGTATTTCTTGTTGGCACGTAGATTTGTGACTACCGTAAAATGTTATTGCTTGCAGTTAGCACCCACCAAACCAGATGCCACTACATACCGTCTTATTTTATGACATCTTGCAACACCGACACAAAACGTGTCATTACTTGCGAACACAGGCTATTTAGCTTCTTGCGAATAAGTTAACAGCCTGGTTATTTCTAGAATCACCTCATCACTTCCAGGAATTTAAGACCAATTTTAGGTAAAAACTATACCAGCCTGTTATTCCTCCCGCTCACTGTAGGGCAAAAGTATTTATTTATGACAGAGAAGGAACAAACAAGCTATGTGATAATGCTCGTATTAAAAAAAAACACAATAAAGGCAATCAATCACCACATTGATTGAATTGTTGGTAAAGAAAAAACATTTACTTATAAGCAACTTACAGGTAACACCATTGAATTAGAAATTTTCTAATTCAATGGGTAACACGCACCATGTTAATAATTAAAAAAATATATATATCAAAATAGTAAGCAAAAGAAATGGCAAAGATGCCAATTTTATTATTGTCAGTTACTCAAAAGTTTATAATGTCATGTCGTGTAATTTGTCCGTTGTTTCCTATACAACAGGCTTAATCTTCTTTTGCTTTCATTCTGAAATGTCCTAACTATGATCTTTTTCTGTAGATTGCGACATATCTAAGCAGTCGGGGATGGCGTGTCATCGCCGGCTGCAGGTCGGGAGGCCTGGGCGCCCGTCTGGCCGACTCCTGGCTTCAAGCCCACATCGCCTCCACGCCCGAAGACCAGCCGAAGCCAAGGCTCGTCACCCTCGAGCTGGACGTAGCTAGGGAAGATCTGCTGGAGGAAGCTGCTAGGGCTACTGCCCAGCATTTGCCAGCCGGAGAACATGGTATGTACCCGTAGCCCCGCACTGCTTAAAAGACGAAGGTATTACTTAGACTAGAATTATTAATTCGTCCTCTCTTGGATACTGAAGTTAAATTCGTATGCAGAGTTAGAAATAACTATGTAGGTACCAATTAGTATAGGTAGTTGTCGCGCAAAAGGCCGTTTTGTTTAAACAAAATATCACTTTATTAAGCTTACTAAATGTAATATTAATAATTTTCAGATAAAAGTAGAAAATAAAGTGTTTTACCTTCTCTTTGAGTGAGGTTGAAGTGATGATGTTGATATTATCTAGGGAGCGCATAAAGCCATAGTTGCATTTGGTTACTAAATAAAAATAAGCAACTGGTACTACAATAATATTTTATCAATTTATATTATTTATCTGACAAAAAAATTAAGTATGCGTTTAAAATTAGCTTAAAAAGTTATCGTGCACTGCCCGGGAATCGAACCCGGGTCGCAAGAATGGGAATCTTGCATGATACCACTACACCAGCAGTGCTTAGACCTCTTGAGTGAAATAACGGTTTGATATCTGTCAAGATCTTTACAAATTATTTTATATTAAAAAATAATTAGAAACGATAAAAAAATGCTATAACCAATCATTTAAAACAATACATGCTGGATATGAAGAGCGTAAACAATAGTTTAGCGCCATCTGTCTTTACAATAACGACTCGCATTTCCCGCTGTCAAACGATGTAACGCGATACTCAACACGTTACGCCATGACGGATAACGTAATTACGCATCTGAACATAGGTGGCGCTGCAACGCCATTTCATTCTAGAGCCGCATGAATCATTAAAAATTAATAAGAATATTGAACTTGCATAAATTGTTTGTTAGGTTTTATCAGCATTAACTCCCTTATTTATTAAATACTCCTACCTACCTACCTTAAATATAAACCTAAAATTTTTATAAATAAATATGAAACACTCTATATATTCATTCAGATTTAATACATTTTATAGAAGTTACCGGATTCGGAATTTTGTGACTTGCATTTATTTTGTGGTGAGAAAAAAAAAAAAAATAAAAAAAAAAAAAAAAAATTATTATTATTATTTTGTGATTGGGTTGTGCCTTCTAGCTTATTATTTTTTTACGGTATTTGTCAGTTTTTTTTTAATACTTGGTTACTTATTTGTTATTGAACTAGTTCACCTTGTTTCTAGGTATCTGGGCGGTGATAAACACAGCGGGTAGCAGTGGCCGCGGCGGGGCTCCGTGTTGGGAGGCGGCTCTGAGGGGCAACGTGCTGGGAGCCCTACGGGTCGCAAGGACGTTTTCACCTCTGCTGGCCGCCGCAGCCGCCGACCATCCACACGCTGGAAGGCTGTTTTATATTGGTAAGTTTATAGAGGCTTGTTCATTGTAGTGTCAGCGTTTTTATGCCGCTTATGAAACTCTGATTTAGCTTCACATGCCGTCGAGAAATATCTTTCAGGTCGGTTTCCTTACACTCATAGGTACTTTCAATTCAATATCTACTTACTGAAAATTATAGTTAACCTTTTGAACGCCAATGTCGGCTATAGCCGACATGAGCAAGCGTGCCCTGTGCGCCAACGACGGCTATACTCGACAAAAAACAGGTCGCAGAAAAATACAAAATAAACCTATTAATTCATTACTTTTATGTATTTTATTGATACACCTTGAAAGCTGAATTTTCGGGCTTGGCGTACAGGGCATAGGAATACCGATATGGCGTGGCGGTGAAAAGGTATAAAAAAATTCAGCCCAGATCATCGCGGAAAAATAGAATTTATTAACAAATCACAAAGGTCAACAATACGCACATATAAATCAAGTGACACATCATAAAAAAGCAACACAAAACTTTTACGCAATATAATTATTACGAGTAAGTACCTAGGTAGGTATGTCCTACTACAGTTTTGTGAGTTTTGGTAACACCAAACTTATTAAATCACTGCTTTCAGGAATAGTACGAGTACTTATACCTTATTATAAAAATCTTTTACTTGAGTTAACTGTTCATTACCTACTCCTAAATTCCATCTCTGTATGCAGTTTAGGAACTCAAACAATTATAACCACTATTCCAGGATTAACATCAGACACAGCTTGCGAGAGCCTATCCCGCGTCGAAGCTGGTGAAACGGGCGAGAACAGCGCGGGCGCAGCAGCCGCTCGTTGGGGAGTGTGGGGCGCTGCGCGTGCACTGCGCGCTGGCTTGCGTGCCCGTCGCTTGCACGTCGTGTTGCTGCACGCGCCTGATCTTGCGGCGCATGAGATTTATTCTCCGCCGGCGCTGTTGCAGCCGCCTAGCCAACCAGCCAGGTAAATCGTCTCTTGCGACCATGGGCGAGACCGTGCTCTTATTTACATATTTAAGGTCTATCATTCACATCATTGTTGGAAAGCTTTAAAGCAGATATATTTATTATTAATATCGGCATTTAAATATCTAAAATTGGCACAACCACCGTGGCTGTGAAATTTTTTGGTAATTAATAATATTTTGTAATATATTTCACACGGAGTTCAAGTTGAAGTAGGTTGTACTTAATTAATTTTTCCAGAAGGAATAATTCCACGTTTTAATATTCATTTATTTTTAATATACGCAAAATTCATTCTTATCTCATCTTTCAGTCGCCCTGAAACCCCAAGCTCTGAAGTTAGCGCCGGCACCGCCAGCTGTGCCGTCACAATGCCAGGAGAAGCAGCTGAATACAGCGCAAAGATCCTGCCAACCAGCGCACTGAAGATTCTAGAAGATGCCCTCACAATACCTTCACCAAGAGACGCCTACTATCTGAAGGTCAAGCAAGACTCCTGGTTTACCAGGATGCCCTCGTTAAGAGTCGCGCACTGAAGGGAAAGCGCCCTCTTTGTGCACTGCCATTACAGGTCGCATGTCACAACCAAGTCATATTCTGATAATGTCCGTACAGAATGTATGAACGTTTGCTTAACTTGTACTTAATGTGCGATGAATCAGATATCTGTGTAACTCCTGTGTTTCACTTTATTTAAAAGTTGTGGTTAAGCTTACGTTGTTTTGTTAAGGATTTAATCAATTTGTTATTGATGTTGAATGAATATTTCTTGTCTGATTTTACGCACGATCACCAATATTCAGGTGAAGGGTCCAAAACTTCGTCACATCGAAACACTAACTAATTATAATCTAATTGTTATTCGAAATACTTTAATCGAGTCAGTTTTAACTTTATTTTTTTATTGTTTGCCATTCGGGCTGTTTTTGCAATTTATACTTATTTATCTGTACCTAAGTATGTGTAATATAATAAAATCGTATGTTGTATTTTTTATGCGACCCGTGAGTCCCAGAACATATCGAAGATACGGGAGAACGGAGGTTAAGCGCTATTCGGTGCTTAAATAAAATATATACCTATATGCTGAATTTAAATGGTTGTTTTCCCGCAGCGAACGATATCGCATTAGTAGCATAATCAAAAATGGCAGATCAACTTTATTATCTATTGTGAGCAACTAAACTCAAATGAGACTTCCAACCAGTAGAAATATTGCGAGAAAATCATACAATATAATATTTGTCAAGTTTAGTAGTAAGTCTATGTTTCTATAACAAGTCCAAATTATTACCTACTAATGGATATTTTTCTGCCTTCTGAATAAGTAAAACCATAAAAACATTGAAAAACAATTGATAAAACGATGTCTTTAAGAGTAATATTTAAAATTTTACTTGGAGTAGAGCCTTGTCTTACATGGTGACTGAAAATTTATGCTAAGCGGAGCATTATTATTTTATAAAGATATTTTTATTCGCGCATATTGTACATAATTAATATTTTCAAGCTCACTTGGTGCCAATTAAGATACTCCTCGTTTCAAGAGTGTGAAAATAGTATTTTATTCACTATAATGTAATAGAGCCAGTGAAGCCAGTTTTTAATAATAACGGTTTCATATGTATTTTTTTGTAGTGTCTGTACGATTTTCTGAGGTGTTTGGTTTTATGTCGTCAATTACGTGTTAAAGCGATATAAATCATAATCATGTAAATAATGTTTGTGTTGTATAATAAACATTTTGTCTATAAATATAACTTTTATTTTTTTTTAATTATCATATTAATTTAACGTTTACACATGACACGGAAAAGAATATCTTACGAAGCTTCTATCATTGTCCCTCAGGAAACGTCTGCAGTATTTTTAAATTAAAAATTGTCTTTTATAATCCACATTATTGTTATATGACTACCAATTGTGGCCTCGCACGTCATAAACAAACGTAGGTAAAATAAATTAGAATCGAACACAAATACAATTATTGAATAAACAAACCACACATTTAACCCTTAATCAAATACTGGGAAATTATTTCCCACTTAGTTTGAAATAACAAAATAAATTTTATCTTTTTAATGGCTATACCTAACAGTGTCAACCATTTAGAAATATAACCCCCCTTTCCCCACCCTTTTCCAAAATTTTACCAAACTTTATGAAATCTACAGACAAAACTTACCTAAAAACAAGTCTCAGTTTTTATTTCTTAAAGCTTTCCGTTTCATTAAGGGTTAAAGGCGCAGGGCAGTGTTCTTGGGCCTTCTTAAATAGGTAGGTTGCCCCACCATGTAAAGTAGATCAAGGATGAGTATGAATTATGTAGAAACAATTTTAATCATCTTCGATTGTATCACACTCTGGTTCTTTTAGTTTTAAATTATCAAAGGCTAGCCAAACGTGGAAATGGGTAACGCAAACGACCATTCCTCCTAACATTTTGACTGGTTGGTTTTCTATCGGGCCAGTACAAGTCCAGCACTGATGACTGCTGTGGCCCTTTCTTTGCCAATGTGCCGCAGTACTAATGGCGAATCCCATACTGTCCGATGAATTCGTTAAATAGAAAACATTTTCCGGAAACTTCAGGGATATTGAGTTAATGTTGCGAATGCTGTAAAAAGAAAATCTATCAAATTCATAAAAAAGAAGACATTAATTTTGCTTTCCTACGAATATTACACGTGCGCAAGTTTGTGAAGATGTTTGGATATTTGTTACCCAATAACGAGCAAACCAAGGTTTGGAGGAAAATTGGCACAAAGAAAGACCATTTTCTGTATTAACACATGTCTTTTTCGTCGTCAAATCACTTTTTCATCTGGCGTGGCTGCGCGCAGAAGCCGATTATATTGTCATAGTTTTTATAAATACCCAGCAGATGGATTAGGTAACCAAGCCAGAGTTACTACTTTATAGGAGATCGAGATACCCAAACGTTTCCGTACTCTAGGAACTTTTCCTGTGTCGTGGGTACGTTTACAAACGAAACTCGCATACACTAACATCTAGACCCGGAACAACCTGTATGCCATACAAATATTAATTGTTGAACTTAGCCCCTTTTTTCGTGTTTGCTTTCAGGGGCTCCATGTAGCCCATCCTTGGACAGAGCTCGGCTTAACCTTCGATTGAACTAAGTGGCAATTAGGTATTATGTAGTCACTGGTTCGTCCTTTTGTTTTGTGTGGATGTCCTCCACCCGACGCAAGGTGTGGTGTCGGTGTTTCTCCTTGTCACTTCTAGCTAGAGTGCAGGAATGCATTTGCATTCTCCACAATCACCCCAGATTACGCAAACCGTGTCGTCAAATTAACTGCTTTCTTGAATAATTCGGCCACAAATGTATGTAGGTAAAATCTTACCTGTATCGTTTACCACAGTAAACATTATCATGTTCTCTGTGCCCGTACACGTCCATGACTATTTGTTTGTTTTTAGCAAAGCTCTGGTATAGGCAGCGCGGATCTCCAGGACTACGTGCTAATATTAGTCCGCGCAAACTTTTGCCTTTTGTCATAAAGTTCAGTATTTTTGTTTTCTTCCTGAAAACACAATATAACATTAGTTCTACGAGAAGGTACGGAGTGGAAAACATCAATGGGCGAACCACTTTTAATTATAAGCAACTAGCGACCCGCCCCGGCTTCGCACGGGTGCAATGCTGATACTAAATTAAATACACTACGGAAAAACTGCCCGCCGCAAACGCAAATTTTAAATTTGTAATATCTCCGAAAACATTTGTTTAATTTACATGCTGTAAGGAACCATATTGATCTATATTAATTGCACACTGTATTTGAGGTACTTAATTCGATAAGTATTAATGCCGTATTGCTTAAAATAGCTTCGTAAATAAGCCATTTTTTCACGTAAAAAGTAAACAATAAAAATGGTTAATGTGGGTTATCCCTAAAATATAAACATATACCGTCGCGGACTTTTTTGTAGACCTTTTTATGGTGTACAATACTGTAGTACATTAATTTGATCTAACTCGTAGGGTTTAGGCAGCGTTTTTGCTAAATTGCTAAATAAGCCCAAAAAAATAGGTTAATTTACGACATCACGTTAGAAACCTCTAAAATTAGCAATGTTGCCTTAGTATATGATGCATGTATTATACATATAAACCTTCCTCTTGAATCACTCTATCTATTGGAAAAAACCGCATCAAAATCCGTTGCGTAGTTTAAAAGATTTAAGCGCACATAGGGATATAGGGACAGAAAAGGCGACTGTGTTTTATACTATGTAGTGATGATGAGTGTTAGTAGTCTCTAAGTGAGCACTCTGGTCAGGCAAAGTATCGATTTGTTGGCGAGTGTTGTGACATCACTAATAAGTTGATTAATCGTGTGCACCTCACTAGATATTATCTATGTATCCGGTCCTTACGAGCGTCACTTCTTTGTTTGTCCCCGTCTGTGAAGCTACTACCATTGTACGACTGTGAATATCATGTGTGTCGAAATAAACCAAGTCAACCTCGTCGGTGTCTTATTTAACAAGCCTACAGAACATAACAGCGAGAAATCTCCTTGAAAAGGCTACGTGCATGAGGCCCCATGATCTAAGCCTTTCGACCCCAAAAGCACATAGCTATACCTAATCACTAATAAGAAAATAATAGATTTCATACTAACACAGAACTTTGCGAAAACGTCGGAAGTGGGGATACGAGTATTTTCCAGTCTGGTAAGTATACGTCATTTGGTATGAAAACAGTCCTTATGTACGGCTCTGTCTGCTGGATAGCAGTAGCTAATGCGTTCAGAGTTGCCAGGTCCAATGTCAGACACACAATCATATGGCCGTTTTCTAGCTCTTCCGGCGGAAACATCGGGATACCCGCTGAAGAAAATAAACAGGTTTCTGAAAATTATCCTGTAAAACCTTTGTGACTATTACTTACAGAAACTATATTTTAAGAAATAGAAAACCGGAAAAAGGGAGAATCTTAAATAGGAAACTTAATCTTTAAAATAGTTAAAAATTAGGTATGTGCCTACATACGGGAGATATCCAAGCCCTACAAAAACTAATTGGCGACCTTAATAGTAGATTATTAACCAAGGGCTGTACGAGGTTTTTGGCGCCTGAGCGAAGCGAAGGCGCTAATTAACCCGAGTATGCAATTGATGCTTACGCCCGAGATAAATACTCTGCTTTACATATCGATTGTGAGGTAAGTAAACAACAAGACAGCAGGTTTCAATGAACATTTATTAAGAAGAAAAAAATGTGTATTTAATTAAAATTAATTATTTTCGCGATGCTTTCGCGCCTACTAGTAGACTGCCTTTTTTTTTTTCACGCACGCAAGCGCGTCAAATCTTGCTGGCCAGTTTGATTTTTAAATCGATTCCATCTAACATACGATGTGGAAACAAATAGTTCCATATTTAAAATAAAATCTTTATAAAATAAATTGTCTAGATTCCGAATCGAGTAATTAATCGATACCGAAAAAAAAAAATTAACTTTTTAAAAATATTCTTCGTGCAGTATGAGTATGACAGTTCTTTTTTCAAATTCCAAAACCTATGCTGTAATGATAGTCATACACCCCGGCATTCAGGGGTGTAAGGGTGTACTTACAGAGCAAGAGATATGTAAAGACTTAAATATTATTAGATATACATTCTGTTACCTAAATAAATCAGAAGCAAGAGAAGAGTCCTTGAGTTCGTGCGTGAACATAAGAACCATATTTATAGGTGTATTATGTATGTTAGGGTGACTGGTGATTAGTGACCGAAACTTAAGCACGTGATTGTACTCATAAATACGAATAACTTTACCAAAGAAACTTTTTTTATACTCATTAACTTTCAATTCATTCAATTACGTCAGTACTGCACAACGGGAGCAGTGGGAGTGGCGAGTGACGCTACTACTACATTTTGTCCTTCCCGAGCTCAGAATATCAGCTGATAGATCGTGCCGATTTGTGTCTACTGTGATCGAACACAAGCCCACGGGCGGGAATTTCAAACAGTTTGTTTGGGAAAGTTTATTGTAATCATGAAAACAATCACGTGCTTAAGTTTCGGTCACTAATTACCAGTCACCCTATATAGGTACAGAGTTCAGCTCATTAAGCAAAGAGAGGACATGCGAAAAAAAGTAATTAAAAACTGTGATCCCATGACTCAACAACGCCATCTAGTATAATATAGCAATATTGGAGCGGCATCGGCAGCGGAGTGTACTAATCTAGATCAATCGAGTTGTGCCCACTAGGACATAAGTATCAGATGACAATTTTGTTTCTTGATGTTCCGTCTAAGTAGGTACCTAACTAAGTATTAAATCTCTTTGTCATTAAACAACTACTAACTTTCTTTGATATCTTCTCAACTTTATGACTATAGCGTAAGGTCCAAGTAAAATTGGGAAAGATAAGGATAGCTTGAAGTGCGAGTAAAATAAAGAAAGTACAAACTGGTAGAATCTGGAAAGCGAGGGACCGTATGTCCCAACCACAGGCCTCCCAGCGAATTAGCCATCATCAGTCCACGAGAGGCCGAACCCCTATAGGTTCCAATGGGCTTTCTTTCTTCGTAGCTGACTATACCTAAATAATTTTCGTATTTTTCCTGTAACAATAATTTCAAGTATTCCAATGTAATGAGTGAAACCTCCTTAAAAAAAACTCTCCGAGACAGAAGGGTATTTTACGTATATTTTAATGTAGTAAATGATAACTAATTTAAAAGTATTAAGTAGGTAGGTACCCATCTAGGTCTAGGCAGACCGCAATCAGTGATATTTCACGTCAAAATCTATTTTATTTACAAAATGTATCGTCATACTAACTATTTTATGTACACACTAGCAGACGTCCCGCGGTTTCACCCGCGTAGGTCCCGTTCCCATGAGAATATAGGGATAAAAAGTAGCGTATATGTTAATACAGGGTGTCAGCTAACTCCATACCAAATTTTATTAAAATTCATTCAGTAGTTTTTACGTGAAAGAGTAACAAACATCCATCCATCCATCCATCTAGGTACTAATAAACTTACGCGTTTATAATATTAGTAGGATTATGAAATGCAATAAAGTATTGAGTATTGTGAAATATAAAGAATTCTCACCTCGAACATAGGAGCCACCGTGAAACGGAGCATGGACTCGGCGAAGATACCTTTAGGAGAAGGCATCCATCGTCCAGTGGTATCAGGTGTGATGTAGGTGAAGTTGCTGCCGGTCTCCATGCTTGGGCCTGCGTCGCTCGGAGTCTTGTATATATACCACCTTCGTAGTGACAGTCAAAACTTACAGGCAGGCTTGGATACTTCCCTTAAGGCTATAATCACTTACACCCGGCGTCCAAACATAAATCATATTAGCCGCTCATGAGCGTTGAGACGTTCAATGGATTTTGTTTGCTAAATGATACCTACGCCACCAGTCAGTTAGGGCGACTCTCTACTAAAGAAAACTTATGTTTCTATGTTTTCAGTTATTTATTCAAGACGTAATTATACCTAGTATACTAGTATTCTAATTTTATAAGTAGGTAGAGTACACTTTTTTCATAGGAGGAGGACAGGATAAAAAAAAACCGCTGCTTCATATGTTTTCATGTAATAAATAATTGTGTAGGTACTTATAAGTCAGCAGATTTTTTTTGATAAAGGACAAAAAACAGATATTCCAGAGTTAGTCTCATAATGAAAGTCATAAATACTTTCACCCCCTAAACAGTATTTATGAAAATTACATAAGGTTTTCTCAAATTGTAAATGGAAACAAACTTTATCAACATCATCTACCTGGACTATTTCCAACTATGTTAGGGTCGCGTTCGGTTGAAGTAATAAATTCAAAATGTGTGTGGGGCAAAATGATGAATGATTTGGCATAATGGACGTAATGACAGACATAATTTTGACACTTAAAGTTTAAAGAATACAAAAGTTTTCTAGCTTTTATCGTTTACTTCACTTTTTAACAAATAAAATAAAATGTTACCAGTCCACAGGCTCATTATCGTTATCTCTGCATTGAATATTTAAGTATTCCCATCCGCCTTCACACTCCAATAGAAAAAGACACAATAAATAAATATAGACCATTATTTTATTTATAAAGTTACTGGCAACGAAACACAAGTCACTCCATTTTTATCGGTTTACTTTCAATTGAATTATTTATCGAATCGTAAAAGTAATTTCTCATATACAATCGTTTGTAGTTTAGTTATGGCACAATAATGTTAGAAAACACAGGTGCGTTCACAGCCATTCTAAAATGTTGGCACAAAAACAACGTCACTTTTAAAGTATTTCGTTTTATTACAAAATAAGCCTTTAATACTAATTTGTAAAAGAACAAACTAAAAAATCATAGTATACGCAAAATTATAGAAACATAAAAATAAGGCATACATGTCATAAACCGGTGGCGAATATAACTTAATTCGTATTTTATTAACATAGTAATTACTTAAATTAATCATATTCTATCTTTAATTAAACAATGGGTACACGAGACACATCAACACACGTCAATACATACAATACATTCAAAATCCATGATCACAGATCATAACATACACAGTTTGTACTACATCTATATTTTATTGGCATTTAATCTTACTTCAATTTAAGTAAGTATTTTAAACGTAAATGTAAAGTAAGATATGTGCAGCCCCCCTAGCCAAGTTACAAACGATTCGTATCTATTATCTTTCTACAATCGAGAACGCCTCAAATCCCTTTGTTTTGACCACGTGACTTATCACCTTTCGCTAAGTCACGTGGTTAAAACAAAGGGATTTGAGGCGTTCTCGATTGTAGAAAGCAACGGCGGATCCAGGGGGTGGGTCATGGGGGTCATGACCCCCCCCTGAGCTGGTTCCAGGACTTAGGTGAACCACTAATTGAACATAATGATTTTATTTATATATATTGTCACCATACAGATTTTATGTAACTACATACCTACCTTCAATATTTAATTAATGTAACGGGTAGCTAGACCTAACCTCAATCGGACCATTTCTGATCTTGTTTTAAATTGTGACATCGATATGTACCTATCCTGTTAGAAGATTTTTTTTACGTATTATGGTTACACTGGCGATGTAGTGTGTCAGTGTAGCGACAGCAGAAAGGTCTTTCTCTACCTTGTGCAGAATTAAATCGTGGCAAGATCTTCAATGGTTGAAGATCGCCTTACCGGACTGGCACGTCTTCTCTACGTTCATAAAACCCATTGACGTAAATGACGTAATAACGCGTTTTGGGAGAAGACGTAAAAGAAAAAATTGATTTTGTTTTATTTAAATAAATATGTATTTTGTCTGTTTCTATTTTGTTTGTTGGAAACCCTTGTCGTACCACCTCTTCACTTCGTTCTTTTGCGGAATTTTGCGTCATACTCCTCGACATACCTCTAGCTGTTATGACAAGTCATTCACAACGGTTATGGAATATAAATAATGTGACTCAGGTTGGCTGGACAAATGGGGCAATGGGAAGGGTGGGCCGTTTTTGGGGGACTGTCTTTTTTTTTTGACGTTCAAAAAGTGCTGATTCTCAGCCTAGTTTGAATAAAGACTTTTGATTGATTGAAATCTTCAAAATAGCTCGCATTTAACTAGGTCAATAGGGCACTTTATGTGACGACTAAACACCCTTAATTCAGAACTTGTGACGCTACAGAATCTTAGATAATCGATCGAAAACGTGTCCAGCCAGCTTGAAAAACCACTTTTCTCTCACTTGGTCTCTCAATCTCGGTAACGGAAGTGGTTTTAACGACTTTTTGCATTTCAACGGGCATCACATAAATTTGTGACAGGCATCGAGCTAAAAGTTTTGTGATACGTACAGTGGTTTAGTAGATAAATGCAAAAATCTGTGTCCAGCCAGCTTAAATTTACGTAGAAAACTTTTGGCTGGTACTTCCGAATCTCAAAAACGGGAGCGTTTACGAATATGGTTCCTTTACTAATATTTGGTGACGCAATGTTTGACAGTAATAACGTTTGATTCATGGTGTTACGTGTAAGGGTTTACGAGAAATCTGAGTTCAAGTTGGCTGGACACATGTATCTCCGCTGCCTGATGATCTACGACCTTCAAAATGTGTTCAAAATTTTGTGACGCGGACGATAATGATAACCTGAATTTGTGACGGTGAAACTTTGCGTAGTTTCAAAGATATTGACCATTTAAATTTTCCCATTCATAGTTTTTATTGATTTCTCGTAAACCCTTACATGTGACTGACGCCATAAATCAAACGTTATTTCTGTCACACATTGCGCAACCAAATGTTAGTAAATGAACGATATTCTAAAACGCTCCCGTTATTGAGATTCTGAAGTACCAGCCAAAAGTTTTCTACGTAAATTTAAGCTGGCAGGACACAGATTTTTGCATTTTTCTAGTGAACTACTGTACGTATCACAAAACTTTTAGCTCGATGCCTGTCAAAAATTTATGTGACGCCCGTCACATAAATTTTTGTAAATATGCGAAAAGTCGTCAAAATCACTTCCGTTACCGAAATTGAGAGACCAGCGAAAAGTGGTTTTTCAAGCTGGCTGGACACGTTTTCGATCGATTATCTAAGATTCTGTAGCGTCACAAATGCTGAAATAAGGGTGTTTAGCCGTTACATAAAGTGCCCTATTGACTTAGTAAATGCGAGCTATTTTGAAGATTTGTCTAGCCAACCTAAGTCACATTATAAATAGGCTGCCTCATTCCGTGCGTGGTAGTGCTTTTCTGGATGTCTGCAAGAGAAGATGGCAATATGCACGTGTATATGTACAAGTTATTATTTGTTAAGTTTTTCAAGTGTAGGTACAGTATAGAATAAATATTTTTAAGTACAGTAGGTACTTACGTACATTAATAAAATACCTACTTTTTACTAGTATCTATTGTTATCAAAATTAAATTATTAGTTCTTGACTTGACCACGACTATATGACCCCCCCCTGGCGCCAAAGCTGGATCCGCCCTTGGTAGAAAGAGAATAGATACGAATCGTTTGTAACTTGGCTAGGGGGGCAGCAGTAATAAATTTGAACTAAGGCAACATGCTTACACACTAGTTTGTAAAATATCTAAGTACGTGAAAAAGTGTCTGGAAAGATCTCCTTATAGAATTAAACATGATTTAATTTTATCATTTCAGTTCATTAAATATTTAATTTTATTTTAGTTACGTTTTCATTCGGTAGCAATACGGTACTTGAAAGAATATGAACATCAAAATATAATTAGTTCATCAGTTAGAATATCAAAAATAATACACATTTTTTTTTCTTTTTCAAATTGATGGAAAACTGCTTAGATTTCACTTTAAAGTTGAGGAGAGGGGGCTTGTAACGTCATTATCTAGTATAAACTGTATTGGCTAGTGACGTCATGCGACATTTTGACTCGATGTAAAAATATGAGTCGAATATTTTCTTGTAATCTAGATGAGGGACTAAAAACTAAAATGTTGTCAAATAGCACATTATTTTGACGAATAAAAATCATGATTCACTTGAAACATTATCGACATTGAATCAGCCGTCTTGAGAGACATTTCTCAACGGTATATGAAGCCAAGTCAAAAGTCCATAGGTGCAATTTTTTTTTTTTTTTTTTTAAATATTATAAACTAGTGCTTGACTGCAATCCCACCTGATGGTAAGCAGTGATGCAATCTGTGATGGTGAAGCGCACTAGTTTATTAAGAGCCTATTCACTCTAGCCTTGAAGACACCTAAATTATAAAAAAAATATAATAATTAATATAATAATTAATTATTATAAATAATTATAATTAAAACTCTGACACCAGGTTAGAGACCATACGAAAAAGAAAGAGAATTGAAATGTCTGGACTTACTTGGATTACCTACTTGGTGGATCACAATGGACCTTATACGGAGGCCGAAAGTCATACAAAGGAATTAAACGAGAAATGTAGTTTCAAATAGGTAATAGTCTACAGTGTTACCCGTACTTCGAACATGATTGGTAACTGCTATATTATGAAATGGTGGTCCCAAAACAGGTAAGTAATAAAGGCTAGTTACAAGTCTGTACAGATTCAATGAGATGGGCGAAGTTCCCCCATAGGATTGGACCTGATGTGCACACCGTGCCGCCACCGCGCGACTCTTGTGGTAACTAAAACAAACAAAATCACTTTTTAACATCATAGAAAGCAGCTAGCCTAGCTAGTGGTGTAAACAAGTCAAGTAAATCCGATTTCGAACACAACTCTGAGTCTTTAGATTCAAGTGCGTATTGTATCAATTGCATCAAAAACGTTGAAGGAAACCGGCAAGCCTGAGAGATATTTCTTGACGGCATATGAAGTCAAGTCAGAAGCCCATAGCCGGCGTAAAAACTCTAACATCAAGTTAGTAACAAGTTAAGAAACCATATTGTCTGTAACAAATACCACGACTGAACACTGTGTCCCAAAATACAAGCGATAGCTTAGTTTCCGAAACTTTTACCTTTTAGAAAACCCTGACACTTTTTCGTTGTGTGGCTAAAATCATGCGTGTAAATTAGGGTAAGTGTTTTAAAAGCAAACAACTTACCGCTCTATTAATATCCCCAACGCAGACCCAATAGTCTGCGACCTTCGTGTCTTGACTGTTGTGCATCTTATGCGCCACGGCAACAGCCCACTTCGAATGGTCATTGTGCGAGGTAAACGACATCTTTGCCATCGGGAACTTGAGCCGCTCTATGTTTCGCACTCTAGAAAAGAAAAGGGTAAATGTTGACACAAAATAATTCTTTAAGGTCACGTGGTATTAAGTGTAAGTTCAAAAATCGACAGTTTTTTTTAGTTTTCTGCACTGTTTCTTCTTACAGACGTTCGTCATCTGTAGACATATTGCCTCCTCCTCCTGTTCGAACCCAGGCAGGCGCATTACTTTTTGTAATTTATTCCATCACCACTGCTCTCAAAAAACGGTGAAGGAAAACATTGTGAGGAAACCGGCATGTCCTAGAACTAACAATTCGAAGACATGTGACATCTACCAATTCGCACTGGGCCCGCGTGGTAGATTATGGCCCATACGCAAAATACGCGCTTTGACATGGAGTTGCGGATACCAGCCCGGAATCTTTATCTTTATGCCTCCCCTAATGAGCGCCACAGCGCCCTATCTTTACCTTGCCGCAACCAGCATCTGCGAGCGACTGCTAGCAGATGCTGGTTGCGGACGACTTGCGGAAGACTTTCCGCAAGTCGTCATCCCACCTATCCGGAGAGCATTCTACACTACGTTTTCCAAGTCGCGGTCTCCACTCGAGAATACGTTTACCCCAGCGTTAGTCGGTTCTTTGCGACATATGGCCGGCCCACTGCCACTTCAATATTATGTCCAATCTCCCACTCCTCCGTGCACGTAATATGCTTGGAGGGATTCATTACGTATATCTACGATTTGTAAACAACAACAGTCGAGCTTCTGTTGGCAGGCGCATGCATGCTGCTTACCCAAATTATTCCTGGCACTTTCCTCAAAAGGCTAAACCAGAAACTTCTCTGCGTGGTTTTTTACACGAAATTTGTTGATTGGAACCCTATAGTAGGTACAGGATTACTTAGATTAAAATAGAAGACTTCCATCCAGTTAGTACATCGGGATCTCAGACAAAGACAACACAGATTGCAGTCACAAAACTGATGGAAGTCTTCTATTTTTAAGTTAGTTACTTATAAAGGTATCTTTGGATGAAGAAAACACGTAATCAGTAAACCGTGAGTTACCTCTATTCACAATGTAAGTAGAAATTTAAAAGTAGATACTAACTGGAAGTTCCGAGTACACTCCGAGTCCAACGTTCCAGGTCCATTAGTCCAGGACTCCACAAGGAGATCTGACTGCAACACTTCAGCCACCAAGCCGCTGTACAGGTCATCGTTGAACATTGCGCTCTTCGCAAACGACAGGAACTTTCTTCCAACCAGCGTCTCGAAGCTCTCTATGTGGTACCTGGAATTTAGGTTAACAATTAAGGTGAAAAACACACAACACACAATCGACAAGTAAAATTTAAAAGGTGCATGTACAGTCAAACGAAATACCAAACTTTGAGGAGTTAAATTAAAAGCAGTTCGTTATATACAAGGGCTCTGATGCTCATAAATCATTCGACACATCATTAGTTTAGTAACAATTAATATTGAACTAGCGTAAAAATCCTCTTTAAACTTTTGTATCTACGAGTATTCACCCCTGCGTTTCTATTCACTTCGTGTGATGGTAGGTAGGACTTTTGTTATAAAAGGGACTAAAAGCAAAGAATCGTAACTTGCTGAAAGTGTGCTTGAGTCACTTAATTCCACATTTCAAAAGTTACTAGATTGGTACGGTTTTATTGTTTATTTATTTTATAAAACTTTATGCTCTTGTAAAAAAACTGTACAAAGGCGGACTTAATGCCATAGGCATTGTCTACCAGTCTACCTTAAGGTGTGGTTTTCCCTCAACTGATACGATATTTCCGAGAATTTATAAATAAACCAACAAACATATTATTTTGGTTCTAAACATTGTAGAGTAACCTATCACAATACCTACTTACGGCAGTGATTTCATAATGCGGTTTACTAAAGTGTATTTGTCGCAATAAATTCCGGTACTGACTCATTGATGATCGCTTTGTTTATACATGATCACATTATGACGCAGTAATATTGTTATGTTTTTGTTAAAATTTGAACGTGTACATAGAATCATACATACTCATACATCGCTATTTTAACTCACGCTTTTTTCCCTTGGGGTTGGAAGAAACTTCAAACACCAACAGCTACGATCCTTACATACTTCTTTTGCTACGTTTATCAAGTCATACACCCACGCCAGTTGCAAGTACTACGTAACTTAACCTTTCTGAAGAGCATCACCTATAAAACTAAGTTCAAAAACTAAAACCCGAGTGAAATGGGGTTCTTCAGAAAGGTCAGGTGCGTAGTACTCGCAACCGGCGCCGGCGTGTGTGTATGACAACATGTATGAATGTAAACGAAGGAAAAGAAGTATGTAAGAATCGTAGCATATGGCGCTCTGTAGTTTCTGCCTACCCCCATGGGAAAAAGGTGTGAGTTTATGTATAAATGTATGTATAAAATCACGTTATAAAAAGTAACAACAAAATAAACAATAAACAAGAAAATAAACATTCTCTTATGAAGATATTCTCTTAAAGTCGTGGTCGTATGCTACGTGCCCTAACTAAAGCTTATGATGCTTACTAAACTGTTCGAATGCATTTTTTGTTAGGAGTAGGGTTTTAGTTTTTGAACTTATTTTTAAGTACCTATATTATTTTGGGGTTATAATATTATACTTATTTGAAATGTGCTAATCAAGCCTTTTCATTTGTTGCCTAACACGAAATCAACACATTTTTTTTTAGTTCATTACGTAGGTAGGTACCTATGTCCTCTAGGGGCTGCCATATTCGATTTAATATAAACGTCACAAATAACAGCGGACGAGCAAGAGGCTTCCAACAAGACGTCATTTGTGAAATTACGATAAGCAGTTTAGAAATTATGAGGAAACAAATGAACATATTTACTTACATACATACAAAAGTACATCGCAGTCAAAATCATAACCCTCCTTTTGCTTCGCCAAAGTCGGGTATAAAGTTAGAGAACGATGATGGTTCCAACACTCAAATGGTCCTAGGTATATCATTGATTGAGATAGCTGTGTCATGACGTGAAGAGGAAGCAACAGGCAAATCGATTGAATGAAACTTCTACCAACGTCAATAAACAAACATCCGTATTCAAACTTACCATGGCGATGCGTCGATCGTCTTGTTTCGGACAACATCGACTAAGTTTGGCAGTTCGTTTTCAAACTCCTGCGGTATGTGGGCCCAGTATATCAGTGGTTCGTTGTACTTCAGTTGCGTGGCGATCTGGTTTAGGGTTGATGTTTGAACGGAGACGCAGAGGAAAGTCTGCCCGTATTTCATACCGGTAGTCGGATAGTCGTAGCCGCTGACGTTCATGCCGTTAACAACTGTAGAGTATAAAAATGTTTATTTAATTTTTCGAACTTTATGTTTCATCATCATCTGCCTAGCCTTTGCCTTGTTTAGATCGGCGTCTATTCTAACTACCTACGTCCAGCTGAGTACTAGACTAGCATTTTACATGGAACGACAAGTACAACCCAATTGGTTAACCAGCAACAAGATATCCCTTGTACAAACTGGATGTCTAAAATATCTAAAAATTACGAGTTTTTTTTTTTGTAATTACTACTACTATATTGGATCTTTAGTTATTTGAATAAATATTTTTTCATTTCATTAAACCGTTTGTTCCGGCAAACGGCATAACGTGCTTTCTGAGGTACGGCGTGGCTCGGCATGTAATCGGCCGATAAAACGTTCACCTACCCACGGACCATTCCCAGCATAAGTAATTACAGTTAAGCATAAATTGTTCGTTATGTTTCCAAAGTCATAGTTTACTACAAGGATCACAACTTTTTTTTGTTAATATCTTATGTTCTGTACCTACAATCTTTGAAAAGAAAGGTCCTTATATAAAGGAAACAATTTCGTGGGTCTAGGGATGAAGTTGAAATAAATAAATATTCCACAACTTTTTCACACAACGCCATTTAGTCCAAAGTTAAGCTTGTGATCTTGTGTTATGGGTACTATACAGCTGATAAACATACTTATATATTTCTAAATACATACATATTATAGATAAATTACACCCAGACACAGAATAAATGATCGTGCTCATCACACAAACATTTGTCCTGGGTGGGAATCGAACCCACGACCTCCGGCATAGCAGTCAGGATCACTAACTACAAGACCAATAGGCCAGCCAAAAAAAAGCCAGTGAAATGGGACGTAAAAACTAAAATATTTCACACCCAATTCTGGAAAGGGACGCCCCAGAAGGACATACACTGATATCATTGATTGATTGATGAAGTTCTTCAGAAAGGTCAGGTGCTTAGAACTCTCAACCGGCGTGCATGTATGACCAGATCTGTGAATGTAAACCGTCGATCAATGTGCTATTATTGATCGAAGAAGTAAACGATGCAAAAGAAGCATGTCGGGACCGTAGTGGACAGCGGCGGTTTGTAGTTTCTACGATGGAAAAAGGCGCGAGTTTGTGAATGTATGTTTTAAAGTACTTACAATCCGGAACAGGCGGGAAATGCGGCACAGAATGCACCAACCACAACGAGGTAAACTTGTCCCCCAATATGACGCCCTTAGTGTGTCCGCTCTCAACCCTGGTCTTCATGAATTTGGAGTGCATCTTGCACATTTCAGCCAGATCGTAGTCATCATAATACTTATCACCCAGTTTGAACTTCTTGTACTTTTTTATACCTTGCTGCTTCATTTGACCTGAAAGGGGAAACATAAAATCTCAATATAGAATACAGGACACGAAAATACAATCGTTGCAAACAACGATATTATAGTTAATAAAAAGTTGTAGTAAGGTTATATTTAAGCGCTCAGCAAGCGACACGTTAAAATGTAGCCACACTTGACCTCAGTGTCGCGTCGCGTCGTCAACGAATGCGTGCGTGCAATAGTGTGCTGTTATTGAAGATCGAATGTTGTTTAGGTAACCTATTTACACCTTTCTACTTATAATATCATTGGTTGCAAATCGATGAATTTTTGTACAGCCGTGACACAGCTAGAAGGCATTCGCGGCAGACCACTCGTAGAAGATGGCACGATGAGCTGGAAAACAAAACAACCACCAGTGGCCGAAAGTGGTGGTAATGACTGGCCTGATGGTCTAGTTGTTAGTGGTCCTGACTGCTATGCCGAAGGTCGTGGGTTCGATTCCCAAACAGGACGAATGTTTTTGTGACAAGAAAATATTTATAAGAAAATATAATGTGCCTTAGACTGAGAGAGACTGAGACCTTGAAAGGGATCAGTTCTAAGGTAGGTAGGTAATCTTGTGTACTAAATATAACATTTCATAGATATCTTGTACGAGTGTAGGACCTACGGTTTTTAATTTTGATATTGACTGTATCGACTAGTGAAGCAAAATAGCGAGTATTTATTTTTTAAATTTTCAGCTGGTTGGATTCCAGGTTCAGGAAAGCTTGTCGATAATCTATCTTATGGGTTTTAAGTGATTTCCCTTCAATCAGGCCCATTGATTTTTTCTACCCTGTACCTATACATATAGATACGAGAAAGTTTGAGTGTTACCTCTTTTGCTTTTGGAGTACATATCAGCGACCGTTTGCAGGATGTCAGGCTGATTCTCCCCAGCAGGTGGTTGATCATTATGCAGAAGAGAAATTATATTTTTATCCTGAAGAGTCAAACAAAAAAATATATATAATCAACGCGATTATGGCAGTCTTACTACAAAAAAACTGGTGATACTTTTAATAAATAAAATAAAATAACTAAAATGCAATGCAATTAATGGCAGTCTTAACATTTTTCTATAAATTTTGGCTAATGTTTAAGTAAAGACGCCGCACATCAATCTACCCCAAACTGTCAAATTGAACCTTACAGTGTTTAGAATAAAGTTGAAAACCCATCAAAGAGCGTCTGTGCTTTTATGGACACTGAAAATAAGTAGCAATAACAAATACATTTTTATAGGCCACTTCTTCTTCTTCTGATCGTGTGGGTATTGACTAACTTGGTGTCAGGGTTTTAATGCCGCTCGTGGGCCTCTAACTTGGGACCATATGCCGTTATTAAATATCTCTCAGGCATGCCGGTTTCCTCACGATGTTTTCCTTAACCGTTTTTAAAGCAAGTGATCATTAAACAATACGCATATGAATCCATTAAGTCAGTAATGCGTGCCTTGGGTCTATAGGCAGTCCACCTCATACACCACTAAGCTTGATAGCTTGAAGATGATGATGTATTTGAAGAATGTGATCATGCTTAACTTGAAATACATCAGACGTTAATTTTTTCTAATTAATCATTTTCATTGGCTATCTTACCTGATACAGCGGTGCTAATGTCTTCCCAACCATGGACCGTGGGTCGCTGATGGCCAGATCCGACATCATCCAGCCTCCCCTCAATTTTGAAGGCGTCAAATGCATGTAGGCAACGCCACGACGAACTAAAGGATTCAAATGGTTCTTCTCTCGAGGCAACTTGTAGACGTAGAACCTGGAATAGGATAATAGGTCATGTTAGATGAACATGTCACAGATACATCAATCTAGCTCAAACTGACATTTTTTTCCAATCGAACATGAACCTTACTCTTTTGCAACAAAGTTGAAAAACTATAAAATATTTGCAAGATTGGGGGAGCTTGATGTGCTAGCCTCACACCCACAGTTAAGTTCAAATGTATGAATTGAAGATTTTTTTAGTGGCTTTAATTGTTTTTTTTACACACTTGCTTTTCAATTTACCTACTTTAGACATTGGAAGAATAGTCGACATCGCTTTTGTTTGCCATAACAAAAAATAGAATAGAATAGATGTCAGGGCTGTCTATACAGCTTTGACATAGGTGTGTGGTCAGAATCCCATCTCCAAAAAAAAAAAATAGTAAATCCATAAAATTTTGTGGTGCATACCTTGGGTTCAAACTCGAGACCATTATATATAACTTGGTAGTCTGCCGGTCACACTATTAGGCTATCACTGAATTTTGAAGATCTAATGATATCGTTCTAGTTTTCATTAGGCCCCGAAAATCTGAACCTAAAGAGTGTTTCTATCTAAATCATCCTGTATATTCATCTTAATAAAAAAATGTCTACTGACATATTCTATTGTTCTGGTAAGACAAAGTAGATATCTTGCCATTATAACTGTGCAATACACTCATACTAGGAAATATTGAAATCGTTATTCATACTTGTGTACCTATCGATAATAAACCTTATAGTACAATCACGTGCAAAAGGCTATAATGACTTAGTAAATTTAAAAAGCGATAATAACAATTTTTTTTAGTATACATATATGTATCATTTAAAAATATTTCTTATTCATACGACTTTGGTGTTTGACCCCACTAAAATTAAAAAAATAATACATTAAAACATTGTCACAATCTAATAACTAAATTAATATTTATTTTAAAGTTTTCAAACGTTAATGTTTAATTTAAATTAGAGCATGAGAACCACAGTTTATCAATCCAAACAGGAAATACAAAACCACAATATCAATGTAAACAAAGAACCGAAACACAAAAACAATTTAAGGAGTTAAATAACACTTTTATTTTATTAATAACAATTAGGAATACTAACCAATCCACTGGTTCTCCCTTTTCGTTCCTACATTGTGGAGTCAACCCCGTACAGACACTCACGATAATGGAAAAAACGAGGAAAGTAATATAAAAACACATCGCGATGCGTGTGCGACGCACGAGTAACGACATCGAAGTAACAAGAGACGCAGGAAGTTCGCGATACTCGTGTTTATGATGTCACTGAACACGATCGCATCACTACCGGTGCTGTATCAAACAATTGCATTATTTACACAACATTGACAATCATTTCCCTTCGATTAATTATTACTCACGCACGATAGCTTAAAAAGTCTACATTCTAACGTCAAACCGTTGCATCTGACAAAGGAATGCTGGTACAAAGTTTGAGTACCACTTAGATGTCGTGCTATGTTCTTTAACTGTAAGAGCATAAGGACTGTTTTGGAGAAAATAAACAGCAAATCACATCCGCCAGTGACATGATCTCACTGACGTTTGGTCCAATTACTTTAGTCAGATGCGTGCGCGCAAGTTAAACATTACGCGGTGTATTTAAAGTTTGTACACATAAAAAGAACTATAACAGTAAACAATAAACAAAAATTGCAATAATGTTGCTGCAAATGTATTGCATCTCTTTTCTAAGTAGGTAGGCCTTATTCCGTATTTGTTTATGCGTCATTTTACTTTTGTTTTTTTTTTCATTAAATTTATTCACTACCTAATTCAAAATTTTTGGCTTCTAGACACAGCCTAAACATTGCTGGTGCTAGAAGCCTGTAATTAACACTACAGCTCAAATGCCTATATTATCTATCTATATAAATAAAAATGAATCCTTATTGTCCTTGGTCACGGCATCACGCACGAACGGCTGGACCAATTTCGCTAATTTCTTTTTAGTTATGTGTGTTATTTTCACGAGAAGGATCTTGTGAAAGAAAACAATAAGAAAGTTAAGCGAAACCTTAGAAAATTTAAAAAAACTTGACGACAGTTAAACATTTTTGAGTGGCCTGTTGGTCTAGTAGTTAGTGACCCTGACTGCTATGCCGAAGGTCGTGGGTTCGATTCCCAACCAGGACTAATGTTTGTGTGATGAGCACAATCATGTGTTCTGTGTCTGGGAATAATTTATCTATAATATGTATATATTTAGATACATATAAGTATGTTTATCAGCTGTTTAGTACCCATAACACAAGCTCATAGCTTAGCTTGGGACTAGATGGCGTTGTGTGAAAAAGTTGTGGAATATTTAAAATGCAAGGCCATTTTTGATTACATGATAGGTGACCAATGTCTTCCCGGTTCATTTTTACACGACATAAACTGAGTGCCTAGTGCGAGTTTGTTTTACGCGAACGCGATCGACACGTTCATGACGTTCGGCGCTCCAATTGGCCCACTCCAAGCTTTTAACCAATCAGAGAGCTAAACGCGGTGAACGTTTCGATCACGTTAGCGTAAAAACAACTCGCACTTAGGGCACTGATTCTAATGTGGAACGAAGTTTGCCGGGGGGCAGCTAGTAATGTTGTGTTTAGCGGCAATAGCCCAATGGCAAAGGCGTCGGCCTGGCCATCGAGAGGTCAAGCGCGGATCAACCGTTGTGGGCACTGTGGGCATGCCCACAAGTCACAACCCTAATTGAGGCCAGACAGAAAAGATGATTGTGCGTATCACACAAACATTTGTCTTAAGTGGAAATCGAACCCACGACCTCCGGCATAGCAATCAGGGCCACTAACCACTAAATCAGGGATTCCTAAACTTATTTTGCTTACTGCCCCCTTTGAGAATAAATTATTTTTTCACTTACTTAAAAACCACCATAACTTTAAATTAAGAGTGCGGCATGGTTAGCGTTGGCCACTTTTGACAATACTCCAAAGAGATTTAAAATACTATAGAGCGGGCATGTCAAGGAAATGTCATAGAAAAACTTTGATCCCATGTCTCAGTAACGCCATCTAGAATAATATATGAATATTGGAGCGGCAGCGGAGCGTACTAAAAAAAACTCATAGACTTGTGTCCGGCAGGACACACTTTTTCGGACGAAAATTTTGTTTGTGATGTCCGGTCTATAGGTATTGAATGTCTTTGCAATACTCCAAAGTTTGTTTACTTCTTCGGTGATAAAATACACCACATACATCTCAAAAAGTTGCAAATTCCTGCCTCTAGTATTCTTAGAGATTTTTTCAAAAAATTCTTGTATTTATCACAATTTTATTAATTAAAATCATCGGTGTCGCTAGTGGGCGCACTCTTAGATTAACTAATTATTGTGAGTTATATGCTAAAGTTTTAAAAATAATTTGAGCAACAAAACTATCACCCCCCAAGCCTCTACACAACGCCTCCATTTTTTCTAGGTCTCTTACGGCCCCCGTTTAGGCCTGCAGCGCCCACAAGGGGGCGTTATCGCCCACTTTAGAAAAGGCTGCACTAGATCAACAGGCCACTCAAAGTAGTACTCTGTGTATGGATGATATTACCAATCAAGGTAAATTATTACCTCCTACTACTACTACTTCGTCAAATACTACCCACTCTTATCATTGTATGTAACATAGAAACACGCAGCGCAGTATAGACCAGGGTCGATAATTTTTAAAACCAAAAAAAATAATAGTAGGATGAAACCCATTAGAAAAGGAGGGGAATATGATAAAAATGAAAGGAAAAATAAATTACGGGCGATCCGAGTTCGGGAAGTGGGAGGGGGGGGGGGGGGGTTTAAGGGTAAAAAATAGTTTACCTTGATTTCCGGCAAAACTACAAGTCCTATGGAAAAAAGTTAAATGGCAAAGTTGTAGGTAATAAAAAGATCTACAACTTTTGTATTGACCATTTTTTCACATAAACGTACGTAAACAAAAAAACATTTTTGTAAAAGATAAAAATAAAAATCCAAAAACTTGGTTATTTGAATTTTTCACCTAAATTTTGAGGTTATGTGAAAAAATGGTCAATACAAAAGTTGTAGATCTTTTTATTACCTACAACTTTGCCATTTAACTTTTTTCCATAGGACTTGTAGTTTTGCCGGAAATCAAGGTAAACTATTTTTTACCCTTAAACCCCCCCTCCCTCCCACTTCCCGAACTCGGATCGCCCGTAATTTATTTTTCCTTTCATTTTTATCATATTCGCCTCCTTTTCCAATGGGTTTCATCCTACTATTATTTTATTTCACTTTTTATTATTTTTAAAGGCTTCTACCCTGGTCTATAGTTCAGTTTAAAATTATGGATTTTCTATCTTTCAAAACCAACGCATTTCAGTAAGGTAGTTAGGTTAGATAGTTTGGTTAGCTATAGGATAGGTGAGGACACGGCACGGCATACGCTGACAGAGTGTGCCGCTTGGGAGGAGTCGCGCTGTGCCCTCGTCTCTGGAGTAGGCAGTGACCTGTCGCTGCCGGCCGTGGTCGAGAGGATGGTCGGCAGCGTCGATTCCTGGGACGCGGTGGTGTCCTTCTGCGAAACAGTCATCTCGCAGAAGGAGGCTGCGGAAAGGGATAGGGAGATCACTTCCACTCACCCGGCCCGCAACAGACGCACCGGGCGCAGGCGGAGGGCGGACAACGCCCTCTTCCAGCCCTCCTGAATGGGTCCAGGGCGACGGACGCGGAGATGTCCGCCGCCCCCACGTACATGGACCCGAGGTGGCGGCGCGTCGTGGATACGCGCGCCCCTTTTAGACGTCGCGAGGGGAGTCCAACACCTCACTCCCCTCGCAGATTTGGCGAGGCCCGCGGGGCCAGTCGGGGGTCGCGGAAGTATCTTTTGTTCCCGTGACCCCCGGCGCAGGTGTGAGAAGGAACACGGGGTGGTTTTTAGTCAGTAAAAGTCTTCTTTACTTTATGGTAATCTCTTGTGTTGGCGTGCATCCCTTAAATAGGTTGACGAGTCAAAGCAACACCGGTTACCTGACTTTCTATGGGTAAATTTGTTTTTGGTAGTTAATCATAATGCAGTACCCATGATTTTGCCTCTTTTGGATTGGACAGATTTTTTTTTAATTTTAAGACTAAGGTAAACACAGGAGTTTTGACAACAGAAAGTCTAGTAATTTCGTTTTTAAGATGGGATAATCGAAAATGGAAAATTCCCATGGGGCACGTGATTAAATAAATAAATTAAATACAAAGTATTTTAACAAGTAATAAGTATTTAATAGTGTAATTTTATAAAAATAGAAAATGAACAATATCCTTATATTATAATATTTTATGGAAGACTTAAATTACATGGCATGATTTAACAGTATCAAGAAGTGTCTAGATATTAATTTACCTTGCATTTATATTTTTTATTAAAAAAAATATAGGTTTTAAAATAAGTACCAAAGTATCGTCTCCGAAATAAGTCTTAAAAACTAAGCTAATAAAATAATGATGTTAGATTTTTTTTTATTTTTAACGCCACACAGTGTTTTGGAATGTCTTAAAAGTTATTAATGTTTGGCACAATTGATTAATGTGGATAGTTTTACATTACGAAAAAACACTTTTTGACTATACTTAATCCAAGAAAGATATTCCATTGAAAATCTTGGCGTTACGGTGGTTATTTTCTCATTTATAATAAGGCACATAGCAGCACATTTCATACAAATACGGTATTAGTACCTTAATCCGACCGAATCTAGAAAAAACTTGATCGATAGCTTAAATATTAGCACACATATAAAAATAAATATATAAATGTATACGCTATGTTATTTACTGTTGTGTAGGCATAGATACAGCAGCCTTAGCGTGGGACACATCGCTTTGCCTCCAGAAAGAAACAACAGTCTTCAGTTCAGTAAAGAAATCAATGCCTTGTTTACCGCAGAAGTGATTCGTACCAAGGAAACTGCCTCGGGAGCCGGTGAAAGAGAACATAGATAGAGGGACAGGGATAGGAACATTAACACCGACTTGTCCAACATCGATTTCGTTGGCGAACTTTCTTGCCGTGGCTCCATTGGTGGTGAAGATAGCTGTTCCGTTGCCGTAGGGGTTCGCGTTGACCATTTGTATGGCTTCGTCTAAAGTGTCGACGAAGAGGCAGACTAGAACAGGTCCGAAGATTTCCTCCTTGTAGCATTCCATGTTGGGTTTGACGTCAGTGAGGATGGTTGGTCCGACAAAGTTGCCCTTTTCGAAGCCTGGAACTTTGACGCCACGGCCGTCGAGAACTAACTTAGCTCCTTCCTTTACGCCTGTAGAAGTAATATTGCGATTAGTTTTTGTTCAAATAGTGCCTTACAGAATTATAACCGTAGCTTTAAAGTATATATTACGTTATGGTATCTACAAGGATCAAAGTTTAACTACAAGATTAAATTCACTACAATCTACAGGATTATTAGTAGGTAGGTATAAGCTCTTTGATCACTTACGCGCCGGGCGATATTCTTTCGTTAAATACACACAAGACATGCGAGTTAAAGCTTACCTACTTATGAATGTGCTTAGATTAAGTTATAACGTTTTGAAAGTAATGGTGATAAGAACATGAGGTTCATTCCTCTGAGAATAATTGATCAGCTAGTTCAAAAAGAAAATAACACTATAATACTGAAACATGCGTATGCATTAATATTAAGCACGCATTAAAAGAACAAAGGATTTGGGTTTTTTAACGGGCCCAATTTATGACTTGCCTAGCCTTTTCCCAACTATGCTAGGGATAGCTTTATGTCCAACTGGTTTCAACTGAATACTAGTGTTTTGTTTGGAGCAACTGGCGATCTGACCTCCACAACCAAGTGGCGGGGTAAAACAATTTAGAGGTTCTGACACCTCATTAACGACTGTCAAATGACAACAACTAAGTGTACTTATTGATACAACTAGCCCCGCAAAATCTGTGTCTCATACACAGATTTTACGGGGTTAGTTGTATCAATAAGTTTCTTAAAAGCAACATGTAATTTTATTTACCTGATTCGACAAGCCTTTCGACTCTTTCCTTTGCCTTGATGGAGATGACGGGTCCGACATCAGTGGCCGGTACGTGTCCAGCATTGACCTTCAAAGCCTGCGCGCGCGCAACTAGGTCTGGGATCCAGTCCTTGGCTTCACCTAAGTAATTAAATGGAATTATTTTATTTAGCAATTAAAATTCTCGTGACACAGCGTTTGTCACAAAACTCCTCCGAAACGTCTTGACTAATCATTATGAAATTATGTGTGTTTTCTTAAGTAGAGAATAGGACGTAAATTATTTGAAAAAAAAAAACCAGCATCCCCAACAACGGTAACTGACCGACGAACACGGCCGTGCTGAGCGCCATGCAGCGCTGGCCGGCGGCCCCGAAGGCGGCGCCCGCCAGCTGGTTGAGTGTGTGCTCCTTGTTGGCGTCCGGCATTATCACGCCGTGATTCTTTGCGCCCATGTTACTTTGGACGCGCTTGCCTGGAACGAAAAAAACTAATGTTAAGTACCACATCGTGTAAATAGTCAATGATTTTTATTTTTATTTTATTTATTCAGGGACAATAGCGGGAGCTACAATATGTGTTTAACCCTTTAACCGCTTGTGTCGCATAAATACGACTCATATTTTCGTGCCCCTACCGCGCGTGTCGTATTTCTGCGACAGAGAACGTGTATGACTTTTTCGTTTTATTTTCAAAATACTGTGTGGTACAACTAAAACCATTATCGAATTGAGATATTATTTATGTAACAAAAACTAAAAATCGATACAACGATTATTTCTCCTTATTTACTGTACTTAGGTATTATTTTATTGATTTGTAGGAATTTTAGCCTGACGCTAGGGGCGCGGCAACTAATATTTAGCCAAGCGCTTAAAAGGTTAAACAGAGTAAAGATAATACAGAACATGAACAATGTTGCAGCCCACTACGTTATCCTATGATGAAATATTTTACAAGAGTTTTTAACATCGTTTACACATAATATCATAACACGTGCTGTTATCCCCGAATGATTAGACAGAGGTGCACACAATACACCCACAATTCGCAGTTAAGACCTATGTGGTCCCATGTTGTACCTGGTCACCAGGTGGTGGTGAGCCTATTGCCATCGAATCGAACGAATCACGAATCTAGGCTCCTACTGAGAAATTCCAAAAAGAAAAACTCAATAACGCTTGGCCCAACCTGGTGATAGAACCCGGGAACTCATACTCAGTAGTAGTAATTCCGACCACTTGACCGGCAGGCGAAGCATTTTTTCCGTTTGTCATGTAAGTGTTTTTTTTTTTAAATCCATAATCATTTTTCTTTAATATTTCTATAAGAAGAGTGTTAAAGTGAAGAGAAGAAGAGAAGAGGGTTTAATCCATAATTAGTTTTCTTTATTATTTCTATAAGAAAAACGGCACAACTACACCATGAACAGTGGTTGCGCGCTTATACGATAGCTAAACACTTCCGCATTTAATAATAACTTTATTAGTAAATTAACAACACCTTCGGATTTATCATACGTTTTCAAAGAAAGTACAAGTTTATTAAAATCTCAGATTATTTCTGGTGCCACGAAACACATAAAACGTTTAAGTAGGAATTTTGCTTTACCTCTTCTTTAGCACTACGTCTAATAAAATTAGGACTGTCAGATCTCACTTCTATGATAAAATGCAGGCATGAAGACACGCTTTAATACGTACGTATTAAATACGTTACATACCTGCAGCGGAAGCCCTAGTGTAGATGTGTTTGCCGGCCGCGTCACCGCCGACGAATGACACTGCCTTGATGTCAGGATGATCGCAAAGGAAGTTTACTGGGTCGTGAGTACCGTGGATTACCTGAAACGGTATTTAAAGATAGTTCATATGGGTCCTTCCTTTTCATAAGTATATTGTATAGTAGTATTATATTCTAATACTAACGTTAACAACACCAGGTGGAGCTCCGGCTTCATTGAGCAGTTCCATCATCATGAGGGTCGCGCCAGGATCCTGTTCGGATGGCTTGATGATGCACGTGTTACCGGTAGCTAGCGCAGGCGGGAACATCCACAGGGGAATCATCACGGGGAAGTTGAAGGCAGCCACACCTGATTAACACCATAACTATTTTTAGATAAGACGCTTTCGAATTGTCAGGACATACCTACATACACAGGTAACCTAGCAACGACCCTATTAAGTCATAAATTTTACTTCGATTTTTTCATTTTATAAAATTATCTACAAATATCTGAAAAATAACAATAAACTAATCAATTAATTGCAGACAGTTCACGCAGTGATAGTTATACGTACAGTGAGATTGTGACGGCGAAAAACTACTCTTTAATTTAGTGTTGTTGTAGCTGAATGTGCTTCGCTATCTCACTAAGAAAATATACAATATTAATGGCTGGAAAGATGCTCCTTCTAACGAGATGCTTGAAGATCAACGCCCAGCCTCCTGCCTTGTCTTGACCATGGAGATCCTGCGGCCGTTGTTATACCGCGGATCCGACATCAGCTGAAACCTCGAGTTTTTACGTTTGATACTATGATTTCTCTACTTTAAATAATGCAGACACGATGTATGTGTAATCTACAGCAGCCACCACCAGTTTGTTGACCCAGGATAGAATGGTGCAAAGCAGCTGTTGATATTATTTTATTTTTTTATTCGTTTTGCTCCATTAGTGTAATTGCTGTACGGCGTTCTGATGCGAGGGTAAATAAATAAATAAATAATAAATAAATAAATAATCTCTCGCCCTCTTTTCCATTGGTGCTTACCCCAATGGAAAAGAGGGCGAGAGAAACTAAAAAAAGCACCATCTTCAACGAGCCTTACACGCTTCTTTTGCTTCATTTACGTTCATACATGTAGTCATAGTTAGTTGTTAGGAAATGCCAACTTCGGCAGTTTTAGAAGAAAAAAAAGACGTGTAAAAGCAAAGAGATTTAAAGTACTATTGAACGGGCATGTGAAGGAAATGTCATAGAAAAACTTTGATCCCATGTCTCAGTAACGCCATCTAGAATAATATATGAATATTAGAGCGGCAGCGGAGCGTACTAAAAAAACCTCACATACTTGTGTCCACTAGGACACAAACTATTGGATGAAAATTTTGTTAGTGATGTCTGGTCTATAGCTATTGAATGTCTTTGTGTAAAAGTGATTTCCATATCCTACTTGCATAATAAATAATTTCATTTCATCATTTTCATCTCATTCTATCCACGCATGCGAGGTTGCGAGTACTACACACCTGACCTGGGTATTGTTTTGGCCCGTCACTGGGGTGTGGAGGTCAAAAAGGCAGTTGCTCCATGTAAAACACGTGGTATTCAGCTGCATCCAATCCAAAAAATCCCATTACCTACTAGGCCAACGCCATCTTTCTTTATAGCCTACTAAATATTATAGACTAATGACAAAACGGATGTTATCTAGGCTAAGCTCTTTTCCTAAGTAAAAAATATTATTATTATTACTATTATTATTTCCATTTATTTTTTGTACAGACGCCAGCACATCAAGTTACCCCAATGTGTCAAATTTTCCCAATTGAATATGAACCTTATTCTGTTTGCCATAAAGTTGAAAAACGATCAAAGAAATTTGACACATTGGGTTAACTTGATGTGCTGGCGTCTGTACATAGGTACATATAAATTACATTTTTTAAATATTGATATAAATTAATATAAAAACATTTTAAAATATAAAAAAATGTGGACCACCGATGGCGGGAGTAGGGTCCAAGCTACCGGTGGTTAGGGCTCCAGAGACAGAAACCTCCTCACGATGCGGGCCGTATCAAGCAGTACTGCCTTCTGGATCAGGTTCTTGACTAGGGAATGCAATCTCGTCTCGCCGAGATCCCGATCTCGCGAGATCCCGGCCATATTTTACGAGATTGTATCTCGTCAAATTTCGTACGAGATCTCGCGAGATAACGAGATCGACAAATGCAGCGTGACGACGTGTATTTCAAATTCAAATTCAAATTCAAATTCATTTATTTATTGTAAAACATAGGTATACATTAGAGTTGTTTATTAGTTAGGGATTTAGCACGCTATGTTTTGCCTCTAGGGCGTACAAAAATTAGTACCACATGCCGCCATTAGTAATAGATCACCATAATTACAATGTCAAAAAAAACTAATAATAATTAAAATGACAGAAAATAGAAAAATACTAAGTCAAAAAAAAAAAAATAATAAAATGTCAAAAAAAAACTAAAATGTCAAAAAAAAGTATAATCTCAATGTAGATATTTTCAAATTAAGAAAGGACAAAAATATATTTAATGTCAATAAGTATTGGTAATATTTAATTTATTATATTCATTAATAGTTAAAATCTATATCGAGGCATCATTCAAAAATTCATTCAGTGTGTAGTAACATTTGTCAATAAGAAAATTAGTAAGCATCTTTTTGAATTTTATTAAAGGCATGTCTTTTATGGCAGTCGGTATTTTATTATAAATTTTTGGAGCGTTACCAAAAAAACTTTTACGCATTAATGATGTTTTACATTTAACATTACAAAGTTTGTTCAAATACTGAGTACGCAGTGGATTTTTTCTGACTTCAGATAAGCTGACAAATAGATGCGGATTTTTTTTCACAAATAATGCAGTTTCCATTATGTACATTGCTGGCATTGTCAATATTTTTAGGTCCCTGAAATGCGGAATACAGCTATCTGTCGTTTTTAAACCACACATAGATCTCACACAACGTTTTTGCATCCTAAATATTTCTAAGGCCCTATCCAGATACGCGCGCGAGTCTGACGCGTTCTGTAATACATTGCTCTTTAGTGCGAACCTCAGTAAGTAAGGTATGCAACATCCATATCAATCAACTTAAAATCGCGTGTCATTTCGCAGCTACTTCGTTCCTTCTGGACAAGGTCATAGCGCGGCTGCGCGCGAACTGAATCCTGGCCGTTACCTAAATATAGATAATTATTGTTTTGTTACCAATATTGTAATAATTATAGACATAAACAAATGTTATTAGAGTTAGAGACAAAATAATAAGTACCTACTCTGTTGATTTTTAAAATAAAACTTACATTATTTTTATAACTAAGCAACGCAGTTTCTATTTAATTACATATCATGTCAATTACTAGTTCTTAAAACAAGCATTTGCATATGTTTTAATTGCGATTCTCCCAATCTCGCGAGATCCCGTAATTTGCGAGATCTCGCGAGACTGGGTTTTGAGTCTCGCGAGATCTCGCTAGACGGAAATCTCGTACGAGATTGCATTCCCTATTCTTGACCCAACCGTGCAACGAAAGATGCTCATCGAGGCTTTTAGCTTAATTTATTATTATTATTTCTGTATAGTTGCAGTACTCACAGTAGGACTGTATTTCATTTACCAAAATGGGTGTTGTATATATACTACTACTGCCGAATTGACCTCCACATTTCCACAAGGATTGACCTAAGAATGATATAAGAATGCGTAGCAAATGTAGCGGATCATTGTTGTTGCAGATACTGATTACAAAACATGTTTACGAGTGACGTAACGAATTGATGTTTGCGTTAGAATCATTCTTGAGTACAGCAATAAATAAATATAGTTGTGGTAAAGGGGGTTACGTCCGCGTGAAAACTTTTAATTATATCAGGGATATGTTTTACCGGGATGTAAAATATTCTAAAGGTCATGACTTTAGGGTTTGTCAGAAAGATGTCTTTTATACAAACCCGTTTAGCCGTCCACAGACGTGATTGTTTAACACGCATTTAATTATACAGACCCATATTCAGTACTCAATTCAATTATTAAGTCAGACAAATTGAAATATTTCAATAGCCATGCACAAATTCAACAAAACATAAATATACTTACTAAAATACTTTAGCAAAATAAAAATCCTAATCCTATCCTTGGAATATTCTTGTGTTTAAATATTATTTACAATAACTTAATTATTACCTAATATTTATGACTATTTATTATGTGTCTCCGTACATATAAAAAAAATAGTTGATTCATAGGGCATCAAAATTCATCGAAATGTGTGTCAAAGAGTAAACTGCCTGAAAGACTGCAAGCATTGCCACGTTGCATGGCAATGCTTATTCTCTGCCAATAAAGGCCAGCCTTCTTAGTTTGATTAACAATTATAATTATAAATTGTGACGTATACAGGGTGTAACGGAAAGGGTATATACATACAAACAGGGTGAATAGAGTATTTAATAACGAGTCTTTCCTCAAAATTTCAGCTCCCAACTAATAACTTTGAAACTTCACGATATTATTTAATATCGACAGTTTATTAGATGCAAAATCATAAAAAACGTGACACCGCACTATGAGGGTCATAATCCTATCCGGCAAGGTTCAAGTATTTCTATCTCGGGTTCTGCGCGCCTAGTATAGACCTATCGGGCTCTGCCTAACCGACGAAAGCGCGACGGCGCGGGCGGGCTCAACTTTACAATTATGTATGTATATGTATAAAAACGTTGCCATGTCGTTTCTTATCAACAAGAGAATCCGTGCCCTTCGGATGTATATACCCTTTCCGTTACACCCTGTATAATTGTCGTCGTTAAATAAATAATAATGTTTAACCATGTAATGGTTACTAAGCTTATTACACTATAATAATAGCATGTTATCTTGTTTGTATTAGTTTGTTGTTCACAGCAGCAATATCAATAATTATTAATATTATCTACATTAATCACAATATGATTGGCGTAACAATTTTCACGAACCTACATTTTCGTCTAAAGTAAGGATAAAGACATTATTCGAGAACTGTGAGTTTCTTTAATGTACACCACCACGATATCAAAACCACGATATTTGTTTCGTTGAAATTGTTTTTCATGTAGGTACTTAACTTAACTTCAAAAAAGGGGAAGGTTCTCAATTTAACTGTTTTTTTTTGTATGTTTGCTACGCGATTCCCGTTAATTATGATGATTGATGATTTTGATTTTGACGATTTTTATTATGTTTGGTAGATAAATAACAATAGTTTTGGAAGTTGGTGGCAAATCAATGAAACAAAACCACCAAAGCGGCATACTTCCGAAACTAAAGTTATTTTATACCTTGTAGTGTTTTGTTTATAACACTAAAGAAGATAATTTCAATAGAAAAAAAGTCAATTTTTATTGTAATAATTTTAATATCACTTACCTCCGACAACACCCAAGGGTACTTTGTAACTGTGCGTGTCCATGTCCTTAGCAATATTTTGGATGCAGTCTCCTAACTGTAGAGTTGTGATGCTGCAGCTGTTCTCCACTGACTCTGAAGATACAACAAATTTTTGAGTTTAAGAACCAGATTTATAAAAACCATACTTAGATAAAATAATCTCGTAAGCATCTACAGTGTTTTTATAACCTCAAGATTTAAGAAACATTGCCAAAATCTCTCAAAATATACAGATTGGAAAAAAATAATGCCGAGTTTTCAGTAGCCATGTAGCTTTTGTTATGGAGAATAAGTATGGCTATGTTTTCGTACACATACAAAACTCTCAAACCATCATAATAATATTAAGGTATTCTTGGAAGGGAAAATCCCTGTTAGAGGAAGCTGAAATTAAACACTAACCTGCAGTGGGTGGAAAAAAAATATTAGGCCCCGAAGGTGCACTTTAAATTCTTACGATAGGTACCTATATTATTTTACGTACTTTTATAAAGAAATTAAACTGCATAAACAAATTTCTCGACAAGCATTAGACCCCAAGGATTAAAAAAGTTACTGTACTTAAGATTCTTCTACGACACAAAGCCATAATAATTATTTCCACGAAATGTTATTCAAATCCGTCTAAAATTTGATCTTATCCCAAAGGGACATATTACCAGGATAAAAAGTATAGTATGTGTTAATCCATGAATTGGCCTATCTATGCACCAATTATCGTCTAAAGCAACATCCAAATATCTTCATAGATTTTACCGACTATGTCAAAACTGGGTGATTACAAACAAAACGTAACATTGAGGATATGTAATCAGAATTACGTCTTGTTACATACTCTAATGCTTATAAATAATTGAGATAAATAGTTTCTACACCTTGCTAGTATCAAATAATATTAACACTTGTACTGTCCACTAAGTAGACACAATAGTTAAACAATCAACATAAGTCATACGCGATTATTCCCAACGAGTCACATGTAAACTGTAACAGTGTGACTCGTTGGAATTTTTTTCTCAACCAGTCACACTGTTACTCGTTGGGAAAACATTTTAAAGTTCGTTCACAACGAGTCACACCGTAACGATGGGGCAAAAAATTAAACAATGTAAGTAAATTATAAATGAAGATAAATGATATATTTATCATCATTTATAATTTACCTACATTAGCAAGTCGTTTCTGGCACTCGCCGGCCGCTGACGCGGCACCGCTCGCTTCGCTCGCTCGGCTCATGCGAAGGAGGTCACAGTTTTAACCTAACCTGACCTACCCATTTTTTAAAGGAGAAATTAACCTAATCTAAATAGTTGCATTCCGGGTAACCAGTCCCAAAAGTTGCCCCATTGAGTAATAGTGTGACTGGTTGGGAGAACAATTTAAAAATAATCCCAACCAGTCACACTGTTACAGGTTACAGTGTGACTCGTTGGGAACAAACGGTCATATGTGACTCACAGGGAACATGGAAATGGTTACACTAGCGTAAAAATCCTAGTCAAAGTTTTGTTTCTATTCATACCCTTGAGTTTCTATTCACGCAGTTTAACGGTAGTAGGAATGTAGAATATTGGATCATGTCCTGAAAACTTACGAATGCCTCTGAGAACATCGCCTTCAGCATCTGCGAGGGTCTTGCCTTGCTCTTCAGTGATCTTAGCAGCCAACTTGCTCTGGTTCTCTCTTAATAAACGGGCGAATCTGTAAATAAGGATGTGTGATTAGTTAAAATTAATATTAAAAAAATGGGTCGATGAAAATAATGACATCCGAACGCCTGCACTAAATGGGATAACTATTTTTATTGTATTTGTGTTGCTCCCTGGATGGTTTAAAATCACAATTGGACCCGGTAGGTGGCGCCGCGATTAGGTTCGATTTTGTCCGGTCCTCTAGTATTTATAAACTACCTGCCTTGATCTAGTGGTCGCAAGCACTAATACTGAGCAAGAGGTCTCGGGTTTGATCCCCGGGTCGGGCAAATGTTATTGAAATTTCTTAGTAGCAGCCCGGAGCTTGGATTTGTGTCCCATTGACGGCAAAAAACCCGCCCCATACACTTGAGAACTTAAACGCAACAAGTGAAATGTGGATGTACAGACGCCAGCACATCAAGTTACCCCAATGTGTCAAATTTCTTTAATCGTTTTTCAACTTTATGTTAAACAGAATAAGGTTCATATTATTCAATTGGGAAAATTTGACACATTGGTGTAACTTGATGTGCTGGCGTCTATACTATAGGTACACCACTGCTGGACCTATCTGGGACTACAGGCGAGATGTAATGTAAACTTACTTGAACATAAGTTGTTGTCTGGTCATGATGGTACTCTGGCTCCATGATTTGTACGCGTTCCTTGCCGATTCCAATGCGGAGTTCAATTCATCCTGAGTGGCTTCAGGTACCCTGTAAGTATATAATCAGACATTCAACATCATTAACCTTACAATTCCTTGAGTATGTGTTGGCTTATCACAATGACAAGAAGCGATTAAAAACTAAGTGACTTTTTGGATAAAAACATGTAAATAATTAGGAATCACTGTCTCTGGAGCAATTGAGTAAATTATATTTATTTCTGTAAATAGGTTCAAACATAAACTTTTGTATTTCTTTTTTTAACTAGAAGGTGTGGTCGGTGTTTCATTCACTATCTGACTACTCTGAGAAGAAACTCAGAGGTAGTAAAAAGAAGATACTGAAAAGTTGATTTTAAAATATAGTTATTTTGGAATTTCTCAGTAGGTAGCTTCCTGGAGTCTGGATTTATAACTGGTTCATTGTAAAAGGATAAGCCCCCTATTACATGGAACTTAAATACAGGCGTGTGTGTGTTATTCTACTAATATTATAAATGCAAAAGTTTGTATGGATGTTTGTTACTCTTTCACGCAATAACTACTGAATGGTTTTTAATGAAACATACTGCAAAAATATAGCTTATCAATCAGAATAAAACATAAGCTATAATATTTAATGAAATTAAATGAATTGTCTAAAATATAACGATAAGTGTGAAGTAAGTAGAAAAAAATCTACCATCAGCGAGCTATTCTGGCGTGCTAATCCTGCGCAGACGAAAACGCGGGCACCAGCTAGTGTTAAAAATATATATTTATAGCTACTTGACACCTATTGGTGAATGAAGGTTGTTTTCACAGAGGTTTCAAGATCGCTAAGGAGGGTATAAGAGTTTCAGTGCCAACCACTATTAAAATATCAATTTGAATGTTGCACTTTATTGGAAAAAATCAACTAAATCTCTTTAAACACACCTTCGAACACTTACATAAATATATATTTTAAATATATTGAAGGTTTAAGATATTCTGTAATAATTAATATGTGAATTTGTCACAGATTAACTGCCAAATGTTTGGTGAATAAACCAGTCGTTATAAAGTGGCCAGATGTCGTTTTCATCATCTGCCCAGCCTTTTCCCAACTATTTTGGGGTCGTCTTCGCGTTTACTGGACGCAGCTGAATACCAGTGTTTTACATGGAGGTACTGCCTGTCAGACCTCCACAACCCAGTGACTGGGTAACACGATACCCCTTGGTTAAGCTGGTGGTCAGACTTTCGGGCTTCTAACTTCCCGTAACGACTGTCAAAGATCTACAAATGACAGCCGGGACCAACGGCTTAACGTTTCCGAGGCACGGAGGAGTCTTGATATGTAATGAATGGTCACCCATCCGCGGACCAACCTCGTCAAGTGTAGCTTAACCTTCGATCGACCGAGAGACAGTTATTATTTAGCCACAAGCTCCTAAAATCTAAGTATTACTTAAATATTGTTAGGTGTGGGGTAAATAAGGCCAAATCACACAAAAACGAAGTCTTATCATTGTTTTCCGTTACATAACTACTTAAGATAAAGCAATAAAATACGTAATTGTCTTTGGAGGCAAATAAAACGAGATGGTAACAAAAAAAACTGTGTTATCAGTAATCAAGTGGCACATGAGGCCAGATTTAGCGTTCCCGATAAGAAATTCGCTGGCCAACTTTGATTAACGTGTATCGAAGAAATTAGGCAAACAAAATAATTACCTATGTAATACTATCACATATTCTAAACTTTTCTACAGGAATTAATGACCAAGAACAATGACTCATGCAAATGGAAATTAGAATACTTTTCAATCTTCACTATGTTCAGTTGAGTTTTGTTAATTTATTCAATGTAGAATTTATTGGTAGTGTTTAATGAACATGATAGCAGATACTGTAGTTGACACAATTAACGTTAAATTCCTGACATATTATGATAATTATTGGCATTCTGATGAAATTATTTATTTTGTTTAGGTATTATCACCCTTGACATTTCTTATTCTGTTTGTCATAAAGTTGAAAAACGATCAAGAAATTTGACACATTGGGATAACTTGATGTAGGTATCAAGTTACCCCAATGCGTCAAATTTTCCCAATTGAATATAAACCTTATTTTGTTTGAAGTAAAGTTGAAAAACGATCAAAGAAATTTGACACATTGGGGTAACTTGACGTGCTGGCGTCTGTACATACGAGTGGCCGAAATCAATACGATGCTCTGAATGAAATTCGGTACCAACCAACGATTATCACAGACAGGAGCCAAGGAGCCAAGTAGACATAGCCCTGTTGATATCTATGCATCTTAATTACTGTTTGAAAATTATTGTGCAACGTCAAAAGAATGTGGCGTGTTCCTCTTTGGCAAATACATTTAATACTTACCTACTATAGACTAGACATCACAAAAAAAAAAAACATCTGCTACTTGTATCACAAATCTATGAGTATAATTAATATGCTCCACTGCCGCTCCAATATTGAACAGAACAAATGATCGTGCTCGTCGCACAAACATTTGTCCTGGGTGGGAATCGAACCCACAACCTCCGGCATAGCAGTCAGGGTCACTAACTACTAGACTAACAGACCAGACGCAAGTCTTTGCAAGTCTTCTGTATAGTATATTAAACCTCTTTGCCTTTTGGCATGAAAAAACCTTTTTTCACAGAGGTCACGCCAGCCATTTTTTTATAGTAGTAAAAAGGGGTGATCTTAAAAAGGTTACAAACACGAGGTCCTAATAATAACAAATAAGACATTTATATTTTCATCAATAATTACCTTCCAATAACTTCATTGGTGGCTGGGTTTGTGAGTTCAATCCAGTTAGAAGTCTTTGAGTCCACATACTGTCCGTCAATGAAGAGTTTTGTGGTGGGAGCAGCGCTACTGTAGCTCCTACGCAGAACCAGCTGAGACTGTAAAAGAGATAGGTCTCTGTTATATAACCCTGCTCTAAACATTGCTCTACTAAGACACATATAATTAGCAAAATAATTAAACTATATTTACTTACATAACTACAATAATACAAATACAATTATTCAGCTCTAACGAAATTTGAGCCTTATCTCCGTGATAAATAGGCCCAGTTTAGACAAACAACTTCATTTTCGTTTTCAATGGTTAACACGTTGACTGCCAACTACCAGACACAATAGAAATTTAATTGTTCGCGGTCAACGTGTGACCGACGTGGCGTTCAAAGACTTAATTAACTATAATAATAATAATAACAGCCTGTTACTGTCCCATTGCAGGGCAAAGGCCTCTTCTCATACAGAGAAGGCTTGAGCATTGGCCTCCATATTTGCTCAAGGCAGATTGGCGATTTCAAACTTATATTAACTATAAGTCCAGGTTTCCTCACGATGTTTTCCTTCACCGATTAAACACCGGTTTATTAACTGTGAAAGCAAATACTGATAATAATTGAAACACTGTCAACTTGGTCAAGCAATGCATTATTAGATTGTGTAGTGTAATGTGGAATTTTTGAGTAGCTACTTGGAGTAAATATTTATGCCTGGTTGGTAGGCATATGAAATGGAACTGACTAACTGTTTTGAGATTACCAGCATGATCTCATGTTAATGTTACTTCACCACACTTCATTGCTTAAGCAGTAGGTACCTTGTTTACACCGATAAATGTATGCTTCTGCTCATCCTCTTGACATAGTTACACATCAATATTGCGTAAACCCAAAGAAATTTTCAAAACTGAATAAATGAACAACATGTTGAAACTAGAACATCAACATTCAACTGCGCAACATATCAGTATCAGTTATAAATAATGTAGCCAGTTTAAATACCAAATTACATGAATGTATAAAACCTCTTTGTTTGTCTATAAAACAGCTACTTACTGTCAGCAAAAGGGAAAGAAAAATCTACTATGACATACTGAAATATTATTCTTGTACTTTTAATATTTGCAAGTGTAATTTATTACAGAACACGTTTAAACTAACCCACAATAAAAAGAACCAAACAAATCAAATTAAGATTTAAAAGCCTTCTAATATGTACAATTGATAGCTGATATACCAATTAAATTGCCGTGCACTCGTATCATGCAGAGTGCCAAGCACTTTTATTTTTATGTTACGAATACAGGTAACCAAGAACAGTAATCCCTTTCCCATAATTTATTATACCGGTCAGAGTAGTTCTTGTTTAAATATTTATAAGCCGATAACGTGACTGCGCACAACGTGCAGCGTATATTATACATGTTGAATTAATAATAGCTATCTATGAATAAAAACAAATATTATACTTACTTCAGTTTTCAATAACTTCAGCATAGCAGAGGCCATGGTGTTTTTATTTCTTTTACAGTACTAAAGATAACCAGCCAGATCTGTGAGCGGCCCTTAGACGTGAAGGGGGCAAAGCCGACTGATTAAAATACATTTATCTGGCCTTGAATTGATAAACTTGAATTTCATTTGTCGTCATGCATCGCTGTTGATTTGTTTTGATTTTCGGTCAAATAATTTGACAGTAGCAACGCTCCATTTTTATTAGTTCAAGACTTGTTCTTGATAAATCAAGAAAAAAATGTTTTAAGCTACTAACAAAGTGTCAAACATAAATTAATTATATTCACATTAATAGTTCTAACTGCAACTAGTTTTAGGCCTTAAAAATACAAAAGTTAATAAAAAGAAAACATGTTTGATAAACAGCCATAAAACTCTTTACGTGTAATGAAGCATAATTTATGTTCTTTGACTTTGACACCACATTTACACTTTGACAATGACAATTTAATATTGATGTTACCAGGACGGTACATCTATTTTAAAATGTTTGATTTTGGAGTAGAATATATTTAAATAAATCAATTTAATATTCAATTAAAAATAAATTAAACAGAAAATATGATTAAAGATAAACACTCTTAATGTTTCAATAGTTGCAATTGGAACGTACTATTATTGCTAGCAACTCTGCCAATAAAAACGTCTGACTAATTGCACGGATCATTTACAGAGGGCGCTGCTAGTAACGAATTCATATTAGTAACATCTAATAAAACTTTTTTTTTTGTCTACCTACCATTGCCCAGAAAAAATCACATAAAAAATAAATTAATATTGAAAAAAACGGCACTCACGGTGTCGTTTTGTTCTTCTTTCAAAGTAAGAATTCAATATGAAGACAAGGGAGAAATTTTAAAATTTAATTAGGTATGGTGTTTAATAAAAAAACTAAACAAGGACCATAGACTTGTTGCATCAACATGTAGGTTACTTATTTTTGTTATATTACTGTTATTTCAGAAGCACGTATTGCATCCGGTGGGGTTGTCAGGGTGGCTACAAAGACCCCGTTGATTGCTGGATGGAGCACAGCGGTCCACTGTGTTGATAAGCCAACACTTGATCAAACAGAGACATAGTAACTCTTCTGTACGAGGTATTTATGTAATATAAACATGTTTTCTACACATTTATATGACAGTAGATAATATATCATATCACATACTTACTATACTTACCTACTTCGCATTTGGTAGACATCGTAGGTACCTACTTACAAGAACGTAACTCACTAAGTAGGTCTACCTACGTTAGCTCCAGAAACATAAGTAGGTACCCAACTTAACCAAGTAACGTGTATTGTAAACGAATACCGGATAAGGGGTTAAAAAAGGAAAATCATAAATTAGGTACCTACCTACCTACATTGGTAATGAGTACCTATTGATATATGAGAGTAGGTACCATGATTAAGATAAAATATAGGTACCTAAGTACTTACCTACCTACCTATAATTAGGTATAGGTCTAATTATAGGTAGGTAGGTAAGTACTTAGGTACCTATATTTTATCTTAATCATGTAGGTAGGTAGGTACCTAGTTAAAAATAATAAAATTCATAGCCTAATCCAATCTCTTGTTTCTAAATTATTCCGAACGTACGCGTACCTTGACGGCGCGAAGCGACACTGAGGTAAAGTGTGGCTAGTTAGCCACATTTTAACGTCTCGCTTTCTGAGCGCTTATTATAAACTATCTAGGTAAGAACCTACACCTTTTTACTTAAAATATGATTGATTGTAGGTAGGTATTTAATTTAAATTAAAAACTAATAATCAGAATTCAGCAGGCTTTTCCAGACTTGTTCTGCATCGTTACCTATACTCGCTTATTAAATTAATACAATCTTTAATTAGAGCAGCGGTGGCCCAGTGGTGGCGGACCCGACTTACGAACAGTAGGTCGTGGGTTCGAACCCAGGCAGGCGCATTACTTTGTGTAATTTATTCGATCACCACTGCTCTCAAAAACGGTAAAGGAAAACATCGTGAGGAAACCGGCATGTCCTAGAACCAAAAATTCGAAGACATGTGACATCTACCAATTCGCACTGGGCCCGCGTGGTAGATTATAGCCCATACGAAAAATACGCGCTTTGACGTGGAGTTGCGGATACCAGCCCGGTATATTTAATCTTTAATACAATCTTATAGGTATCTGGACTTTAAAAGAAACCATGCCTCCTGAGTTTCTTTCGGCGTTTCTTCTCAGGGATCAATCACTTAAGAAATTAGTTTGAAAAAAAATGTCATGTAAAAGTATCTGGGAAGATCTATTTACAGCACTCGTAGCTAGTAATTATGTAAATGTCTCGTTGCCTAGGTGTTCCAGTGGAAAAGATCATTCAGTGCAACCACAACTCAGAGACGCACGTAGGTACCTAGTCTGATAAGAGGGTCAACGACCGGCCTATCGGTCATGCACACAACCATCAGCGACTCACCGGAGCGAATGAGTCTACACACACACATGCGCTGTTAGTGAAATGACTGATTGAAAATGCGGATGAAAATTTTAATATCGTTAAGTAGTTTTCATTCGCTACTTAGCTGCTTATGGTCGTAATAAAGTAACTTACTTACGTTAGTTATGTACAGACGCCAGCACGTCAAGTTACCCCAATGTGTCAAATTTCTTTGATCATTTTTCAACTGTATGTCAAACAGAATAAGGTTCATATTCAATTGGGAAATTTGACACATTGGGGTAACTTGATGTGCTGGCGTCTGTACCTACATCCTATTCTCTGACCTACTGAATATAATGCACACAAAATTTCATAAGAATCGGTCAAGCCGTTTCGTAGTTGTTTTCGAAAGAATTGAAATGACAACTTGTATATACAAATACATGTAACCTTTTTTTTTCTGAGGGGTGGAAAATCCTCATGGATGTCCCCCGCCCGGAGTGGCGGAGGGGTCTGTCAGACTTTTACTGACTAAAAACCACCCCGTGTTCCTTCTCACACCTGCGCCGGGGGTCACGGGGCCAGAAGATACTTCCGCGACTGATGTGCTGGCGTCTGTACAATACAGTTTTGAAATAAAACCTCCTTAAAAACATGTGGACCGTTTTCCATCCCTTACGCGCTATTTGTCTGAAAAAATATGATTTTCAAACCGTTTATTTCTATTAATAACTTGATGATAAGCGCCAGCAGGATGGTATTTAGTAGGGGGCGCAGGGTGACGTGTTTCGGCAACGCGCGTATGGCGCCCCTGATGTTGCAAGTGTCCATAGGCTACGGTAACCGCTTACCATCAGGCGGGCCGTCAGCTTGTTTGCCACCGTCGTGGTATAAAAAAAAAGACTTACATTGAGGGCCGGAAGAGGTCCGCTTAGCACTAGATTTTTTACCTCCTAAAAAGACAGGGTAAAAGAGTCAGGTCAGTAGATAACCCCACCTTGGTAAGGTAATATTTTCTTTAGTCTACTACATATTATTACTAGGTACCTACTACTTATTCTAGTTTCACACTGAAATAGAAGTAAGATCATCGACTTAAGCAGAAAACCTAAAGAATATAGAGAATGTAGGACGCAACGCAAGAGCAAAATAAAGCGAGGTCGAAAATGTTGGGCCCCACTCCCGTGTCAACTTACGCTGCAGACAGTTTTGAGAATTAGAAGAATGTAGTGTCCTAGTCCTACCGATAAATGACAAATTCAAATTCATTTATTCATTTTGTGAACACAGAGTAAAATATACCTGTTGTTGTTAATTAAATATAATTTGTAATATTATGCAAACTAATATTTTATGATTTTATAATAACATTGTAATTTTCTTGGTTTAATAAATTATTATTAAAAATTATTGAAAAATATTATTATCATTTATCTATTTTATCTACATATTAAATTACTTTTAAAGCAAGTGCAAATGCACACCCTCTTGTGCTCTTCTCTTTTCGCGGCCCATGCGTGTTATGTATGATTCACGAAATATGATCTTTTGAACTATTGCGAGGTATGTATGATGCATATTCTACTTGTACGACTAGACAAAGAAAATACATATTTAACCTAAAACAAAGAGCAACATGTAGGTAAATCATACACAAAATTTACGCTTCGTTTAAACGCTTGAATATTTAGATACCATACCTACCGTTTTTATAGGAAGAATCCCAACTCAGCGTAAACAAGAACACCTATAGGCTATTTTTAAACACAATATACCTAATTACAGAAAATCAAAGCTCGCTTGAAATACGAATCAAATAAACTTTGCGGTTAGCCTTCTTTTGAACTATCTACGGTTGCCATTGACGGACGAAATGGATTAATCCGTAGACCACCGTTTCCCAAAGTATAGGTCGGCTGTCCACTGGTGGGTCCCGACTTCCCAAGCGAATCAGATCGATCGGATGGGCCCTGAAAAATAGAGACGACAGCTACTGGTGAAAAACATATTTAAATCATTGACTAAAATAACTAGTCACCAAAAAATACAGTTAATGGTAACGCTATACTTACAAAAAGTACGAATCTAAAGTAAATAAATATTCCACAACTTTCACACAACGCCATTTAGTCCCAAACTAAGCAGAGCTTGTGCTTATATATTCCTTAATACGTATAGATAAATTAGGTACATCCCGACTCAGAACAAATGATCGTGCTCATCACACAGACATTTGTCTTGGGTAGCAATCGAATCATGCACTACCTCCGGCATAGCAGTCAGCGCCACTGACCACTAGACCAACAGGCCAGTCAAAATGAGTCTTACTTAATAAAAAATAAATCCATATTCTAACCAAGAGGTGACTCCAGAATTTAGAAATTTTTTGCCGTCCAATTCAATTTTGGGAACCACAGCTAGTAGCAGTAGATAGTTAAACAAAGAAACGAAATCGTTCTTAAAACACACCACTGTTAGGGAATACATCACAGTCATTGTTCTGTATGCTTCCAGTAAAATAGGTTATATTACGCGCAGTCAGTGAGCTACGTTGCCTAACCCTTCTTCCCCTTATTTTTAACCGACTTCAAAAAAAGGAGGAGGTTCTATGTTCGTGTGTATGTAATTTTTTTTTTTTTTTTTATGTATGTTCCCTGATTTCTCCGCCATTTGTGGACCGATTCTCAAAATTCTTTTTTTGTTTGAAAGAGTAGACTCCTGAGGTGGTCCCATTTTAATTTGGTGAAGATCTGGTGCTGATCTTCGGAGATATACAACGGAACTCTTCAAAAATAGACGGCAAATCTATCGTGATTGCTGGAATCGCTTGGATGTTTATTGTTTATACAACATCATGACGTATCATCAAGCCTGTATGCTCAGAGGGGTAGGCAGATGTGTTCAATATACCTAGATTTCGACAGTTAGGTATGTTAAGTTTCATTTATTAGGGTTAGGTGGATAATCCTATTATAATGACATGTATTGTTAACAATATAAAATGAATTCATGGCAAATGTTTGTTTGGAACAACTAAAAATTTTTTGATGATTTTTGAAGTCGGTTTTATTTTTTGTTTAAAAGTTTTTTCTTTCTAAGATGGTTCGGGTAATCATTACCCGAACCATCTTCTTCAGTGCTTTGCATTACCCGGTACTCGCCCGGTACAGCACTGACCGTACCTGACGTGTGTGTAAATCTAACAATCAGCATTGCTGTTGCGCTGAATCGGTTTCGCTACTTCAACTGAACATAAACTGTTTTATGACACTTTATTATTTCCCTGTTATATTGTAGCAATTTAGACGCAAGGCATATTTACTTATGTTGACGTTTATGAGCTGAACTTTATTTGAACTTTATAATTTTTCTTACCATTGACTAGGAAATGGTAAGAAAAACTAAAACGAAAATCCGGAAAATCTTGTTGTAATGTGTTATCGGGTTTCTGGCATTCCCACTAAAAACACAAAGGTTAAAATAACAGTTTCCACATGATAACAGATCAGCGTATTTTTTTTTAGTAGCCATGTTATAGGTATATTCTTAAGTTAAGTTCTGAGCTACATAATAATTAGGTACCCTATATAGCTCTTAAAGTACAACATAATGAGTAAGTATTCAATTCAATTCTATGCTATTGCTATCTGAACTAAAATTAACTTAGAGCTGCGTGGTGCATTCTTCATGGGACGCTTCAGACGCTAACTGACTTAGTTCTCAAAATGATCTAGACCGTTATAATGTATGGAATTTAAATCAATCTACTGAGTGTGTTTCTTCTTTCATTCGTGTGAGTAATTTGGCTCTTAGGAAAATCCCACAACATTTTGATCCATAAAACATAGTTCGTAAAAAACTGTTATTTCTATCCAATTTGCTAAATATAAGTTACTTTAAATTTATATGTATTTTGTTGAATTTAAGAATTAATATAGGTACTTACTTAATTATAATTTTTAGCCTGCACTAGGGATAAATCCCAATTTTCTATCACCCGGCAGAAAAAAAAATTCAATGTTATCTTACCTGCCAGTAAGTTAAATAAAATAACATAGGAAAATCTACGTTGAAAGCATCTATAGAATAATGTATAAAATAATGGGAAAATGTGTAAATGTGGTTGGGAAATCCATAACACATTACAATGGTGTGTTTTTAATTAAAACAGGTTATAGGTATACTGTACTTACGCAATATGAATGAATGTACCTAAGTAAGTTCTATGTGCTATCTCTAGATAAGGGAATCAATACCTTAATTACATTACGGGCTTATATTAGGTACCTACCCATGCAAGCCTTGTAAGCACGAATTGCTATAGGTAATTACAATTCACAATGTTTCAATGTTGTCAATTTTCGTCTTGTCATACAAAAGTTAGTCTGTAACTGAAATGTAGTATAAGATAACTGCAATGATCAAATTTACTGTATGTACCTACCCAGATTATAACTGTGGCCCTAGTGAAAAGGGGTATAAGTCCAATTTTGTCGAAAATGAGTTAAGTGTCTCAAAGTGATTAGAAAACCGACTTTTACAGTTTTTTTTGGTGTCAGTTGGACCCTTTTACATAAAGTAACTTTCTTATTTTAAGAGATAGCTTAGATCTGTCTTCACCAAACGATAGAGCATTTTTTTCTGATCACTTTGGTACATTTAACTCATTTTCGACAAAATTGGACTTATACCCCTTTTCACTAGGGCCACAGGTGGTCGTGCATGTGGTCTCCTATAATTGGAAGCGCACACTTGTACTTGTTCATGTTCTATATCTGTATACTTTCATGTAATTGGGTAGTTTCTGTTCGAGATCCAATAAATAAATAATAATAATAATGGTCCTCATTCCATTAAAGACGACAATGGGCCTTTGCGAGTTGGCTTCGGCCCCTCGTACGCCTTCCAAAGGTCCGGAACCCAAGGGTTCCGAGAAATATTTGCTCGTGACCTACCTTTTGATGGGTTGGATAGTGGAGGAGAAGATTTCCCTTCGAACTTTAACATCTCCTCTATCCTCTCGATGTTTGCAAATTACATACATATCTACATACATACATAAACTCACGCCTTTGTCCCATGGGGGTAGGCAGAAACTACAGAGCGCCATATGCTACGATTCTTACAACATACCGTACTTCTTTTGCTTCGTTTACATTAATACATGGTGTCATACACACACACCGGTTGCGAGTAGGTACTACGCAAGTGACCTTTCTGAAGAACAACATCAATAAGGTTTATATGTATGTCCTGCTAGGGCGTCCCCTCCCGGGCTTTTTCACTTACATCTGCCTTGTTAATACCTTTCGTTAATCGCCTTTTATTCATCCTTACAATGTGCCCAAACTATCTAAGCATACTCTTTTTAATTTTTGTTACTTCATCTTCTTTTAAACCACAACGTTGCTTTATCACACCATTCCTCAATCTGTCATTCATTGTTACACCACAGACAGGTAATTCGCAAGAAACGCATTTCTACAGCATTTTTAAATTATACTAAATTTAACATATTTTACTCAGTGTGATAAAATAGCTTTTTATTAGTGTAAGAATTAAAAAATCGGTTGAGTAGTTGTTTAGTTAAATCCTTACAATCAAACAAAAAAATCAAACATTTTCTCTTCCTAATATTAGTAAAGAAATCTTTCATTTTTTTTTTTTTTTATTTAGTAGGAACAACAAACAGTTACATTATGTAATATTACAAACAGAGTAACATATATAAAGTATGGTAATAATGTGACCCACGGGGCTGTTCACAGGTTCAAATATAACACTATAGGATATTATTTTTATCATATTTGTTTTATTTACTTCTAGCAGACGTCCCGCGGTTTCACCCGCGTAGGTCCCGTTCCCGTGGGAATACAGGGATAAAAAATGCCTATGTGTTAATCCAGGGTGTCAGCTAACTCCATACCAAATTTTATTAAAATCCATTCAGTAGTTTTTACGTGAAAGAGTAACAAACATCATCCATCCTCACAAACTTTCGCGTTTATAATATTAGTAGGATAGGATTTGTATCTGCCTCGTTGCTCCAGTGGTCGCAAATGCTGCATAAGGTCCAGGTCGAGGTTTGCCAGGGCTCGATCCCCCGGGGAGAACAAAGCGTTATTGAGTTTTTCCATCTGGCATTTGTCAGTATCATCCCGGAATCTGGAATTGTGTTGTGTCCGATCGATGGGAATAGTCTTGCTCCCTTACAGACTTACAGCTGGCAAAATGGTGCACCTGTAGTTCCTCAGTTATACCAATAGATAAAGATGTATTAATTATGTTATTAAGTACGCCATCACGCCATCACTTGGCAAACATAGTAGGCATATTTCAAGCCTTACCTATAAACAAACCTATGTGGGCACAATAAAATATTTGATTTGATTTGATTTAAGTAACTAGCAGACGTCACGCAGTTTCACCTGCGTAGTTCCCGTTCCCGTGGGAATACAGGGATAAAAAATAGCCAATCTCACCCGGGAAAATTGTAGCTTCTCAATGGTGAAGTGTTTTTTCTAATCGGTCGAGTAGTTTCGAAGCCTATTCGATGCAAACAAACAAACAATCAAACCTTCCCTCTTTATAATATTAGTATAGATATTTCTTATGGTTACATTACACCTCTACCGTACCCTACGGTGATAACAGGCGTGATTTATTTTATGTTATGACAAGTTATAAAATATTGAATAATAATAGTTATTATAACTTGACTTGACAGAAATCCCGAGAATATCTTAACAACAGAAGGATTCCCGGGACAAGGTCAGGTCAAAACGATAACCTCTCCCGACAGTCTAGTCTGAAGGTATTTTCAATTCATACACTAACAAAAGGCATGCAGACCCGAATGCTGATCACGATTATGATGCAAATATTTCGCCTTTAAATACTTAGTTGTATGTATGTGTACAGATAACACATCGATTGTTTGAATCAACAGCTTGTTTTGTTGTTGTGCCTTATTTTTAAGTACAGCGTCATCGTGTCTGTGATTACGCTCTTGCTTACTGCGTACTTACTACAAATGTTTTTTTACAGAGAAATGGATGAGTGCCTGCCTACGGTCACGTTCGTTTTATACCCAACTAGCTGATGCTGTTCGCTTATTTTTTTCCGATACCTTCAAAAAATATCATACTATTTAGCCATTGTAAAGAAAATCTTGACAAATGATATACAGGGTGTCTCATTCAAATGGGTCAGTATGGGAAAGTCTGAAACTATAAGACATACGAAGATCTGTTCTGTATTGAAAAAGGCGGTGGTCACTTCGAGCACCTACTAAAGTAAATTAAAGTATGTGGAAACAATGCATTTTATTCATTTTAGACATCACGTTTCATACAGAAATTTACTGCTTAAGACCTACACAATCGATATCTAAATAGAAATAGTGTAGGTTTTTTTTTTCAAAATAACCGGGTTCGATTCCTGAACGGAGTACAGATGTTTTTTAAAATGTATGAATGCAGTTTCTCTTTTTATTAAAATCGATGACATGGTTCCTCAGAACAGATCTTCGTATGTCTTATAGTTTCAGACTTTCCCATACTGACCCATTTGAATGAGACAGCCTGTATACTAAAACCCTCCTCGAGAACCACTCTATACTATAAGTACATTTTTTTAAATATTATTAACTAGTGCTTGACTGCAATCCCACCTGATGGTAAGCAGTGATGCAATCAATGATGGTGAAGCGACTATTTATATTAAGAGCCAACATTGGCCACATTGCCATACATTGGTGAAAACAGTATGAAAATCGGTGCAGTAGTTTTTGAGTTTATCGCGAACAGACAGACAGACGCGGCGGAGGACTTTGTTTTATAATAGTGTAGTGACATGCGTAAACCGTGAACTTCCCTCATCATCTTGTTGGCGCAGCGGCTGAACGTTCGACTACTACCCTGCGTCTCTCAGGTTAGTTTGCCGGACGGGACAAATATTTGTTTATTAATAAAAATAATAATAATAATAAATTTTATTGCAGGCGACGCAGGCCCAGAGATAAATACCTTAACCTAAAATACATAGTATAGCCTACAGGTAGCTGTTCCGGGTCTGGGTTGTTTGTACAAGTGAATTGAAATGTTTGCAATCGCATCCACGATACAGGGGAAATTCCTAGCGTAGGGCAACGTTTGTTTAAACAATCTACCCAGCCTTTTTCTTACTATTTTGGGGTCGGCTACCAGGATGCAGTTTAATACCGGGGCTCGTAGGGGTCTTGCTATGAAAGTAATGGTCACCCATCTTCGGACCGGCCTCGGCATGCGTAGCTTAACGTTCGATCAACCCGTGCGGGAGTTACCTATTATTTAGTAACAAACACCGCGAGTGGGCTGGATTTCCGTGTTAACTTAGCTGGCCTGGCAAAGAAATGAATTTGAAAGTAAAACATTGCCAGCATGAACTAGATTACTGTAAGTAGGTACATTTGTTTATTGTGTATTAAAAATATTGATATCTAAATGTCTACCTCGCGTACCTATTATCAGTCAAAAGTCTCACACATACGTAAAACGTTATCTTCAAAATTCGCACATTTTACTATATGAAAACACCAAAATGTTTTGTATGGATTATAGGACGGAAGTAGGTATAACAGAGCCCGGCAAAACAAGCTACCACAGTCTGTCAAATTTATTTAATAGTTTCTCAAGTTTATGCTTAATTGGGGCAATTTGACAATTTGGAATAGCTTGATGTGCTGGCGTTTGTACCGACGCATGTATCTAGCTTGCATTCGCAATTAGTTTTCAAAGACTTAAACCAATTGGCTAAAAGGTAAGGCTAAGGCTCACAATTTCACAACACCTCTATAATCTCTCAATCTTAATATCTTTATTTATTTTATTTTATTTTTTCGATTCTTGTCGGATCCAGCAGAATATCAGCGCCAGGTACATTTGCCTGGCACATGCTGAGCTGGACCATCCCATTCGGTGCAGCATTGAGACGCGCACCGCACCCTATATCATTCATCGTTCATTGTTTTATCACTTGTATTGAGTGTTTGTCTGTGTCTTTTGTGTGTACTAAATAAATGTTTTATCTATCTTATCTATACATAAATATACCTAGTTTATTTTACAATACAACTTGAAACATTTTATAGTCTTCGATAGAGCTAGTAATTCTGCAATTAACTTAATTTACACTTGTACGAAATTAATTGTTACCTTCTTTATAGGATCCCGATTGAATAACGTTAACCTGACATTGTTTTTCGCTCTATCATTTATTATTTAAGTACTAGCTGCCCGGCAAATGTCGTTCCACCTTATAATCAATTTATTAGCCTTTTTTCGTTTTTATTAGTGTGCATCCTATTCTCTGACCTACTGAATATAATACACACAAAATTTCATAAGAATCGGTCAAGCCGTTTCGTAGTTGTTTTCGATAGAATTAAAATGACAACATGTATATAATAACATATAACCTAACCTAACTTACCATACCTACCTATCCTATAGCTAACCTAACTACCTTACTGAAATGCATTGATCTAAAAAATACTAAATTCATAATTTTAAACTGAACTACTGCGCTGCATGCCTCTATGTTACAAACAATTTATTTAGTTTTCCCGGCCTACTTTAAAGTTCAAACAGAAAACAATTATCATTATTAATTACGTAAAATGATGACTGCAACATAAGATTTTTTATGCTACATAAAACCTCTTTCTAAGTTTAATAACAATATGTTAGTAGCAAATTGGTCGCAAAATTAAAAAATAAACATAATTAAATTGAAAGTATTGAAGGTTTTAGATGATATAAGTATTTATTAATCTGGTCGCTCTTGCAGCAGAGTAATGCATGGTCCAACTAGTTTATCTCTATCTTTTTTAAAGCGGTAAAGTTTTTCAGTTTGTGACGTTATAGGGGAATAATATCTGGATCTACACAATCGATTTTGAAAATTCTTTTACCAATAGCAAGCCATGTTGTTTGTGAGTGTCATAGGCATATATTTTATTTTCAAAACAAAGAGGGGAACTTGAGGAGGGGGTGTTAAAGAACAGAGTGCATACGGACGAAGCGGCGAACGTTGTGTTAGTGGAAAATAATCTAAAAGTACCTTTAAACACATTATTAATGAAGCAAGTTACCTTGACAACACAAAAGGTCATTCATCTTTTTGATACTTAGAATTTTGCACCTACTTACCTCGTTATCAAAAAAAAAATCTTTTCTAATCGTACACAGTTGAACACACTGATTAGGTAACGTATCTATTCATGCTGATAGTAGGTAAGATAGAAGTAAAATTATTTTGATCCTAATAATATTATAAACGCGAAAGTTTGTGAGGATGGATGGATGGATGGATGTTTGTTACTCTTTCACGTAAAAACGACTGAATGGGTTTTAATAAAGTTTGGTATGTAGTTAGCTGACACCCTGGATTAACACATAGGCTACTTTTTATCCCTGTATTCCCACGGGAACGGGACCTACGCGGGTGAAACCGCGGGTCGTCTGCTAGTATATAATAATAAAATTGTCCTAAGATAAAGCATTAAGCAAGCTGAGAATAAGCAAAGCTAAGCAAAGAAAAAAGGAAGGAAAAGAAAAAGAAGATGATAGGCTGGGAATATTCTGTTCTATTATATTTTTTTGCAAGACTTCAATCAAAATGACGGGCCTGTCGGTCTAGTAGTTAGTGACCCTGACTGCTATACCGGAGGTCGTGGGTTCGATTCCCACCCAGGCCAAATGTTTGTGTGATGAGCACAATCATTTGTTCTGTGTCTGGGTGTAATTTATCAATAATATGTATGTATTTAGAAATATATAAGTATGTTTGTCAGCTGCTTAGTACCCATAACACAAGCTTTCAATCTTAGATTGGGACTAAATGGCGTTGTGTGATAAGTTGTGGAATATTTTTTTTTTTTTTTTTTTTAATAAAGTCATTTATTCAAATTAAGCTGAGGATCAGCACATTTTGAACATTATAAGTTACGTAAGACGGTCCTCCAAAACGCCCACCCTTCGCCACTTCCTAGTGTTTTTGCTGGGCTGGGAAAAAGAAGTGGCGGAACAAACTCCCCAGCAACACGTCTGTCTGGTATGTTACATGAGTTTAAACAGCATTGGTAATAATTAATAAAAAACGTCGCACGGTGATTGTTGATATTATGGTCCCGCATGACGAGAATCTTGTGAAGGTAGAGAAAGATAAACAACCAAAGTATCTTGATCTGGCTCGCGTGGTTGTCGACATGTGGGATGTGGATACAGCAATCGCAGTCGTGACGGCCAATGGCATAATAGTCAAGAGCCTCAACCAACAACTTAAGAGGCTCTCGTTCGGCAGCTGGATCATGGGCTTGATCCAGAAGTTAGTAGGTACTTCTGGACACGGCGCGCATAATTAGGCGGTTCTTTTCTCAGGAGCCCTGATCACCGGTAGCTTGGACCCTGTTCCCGATACCGGTGGGCTACTATTTTTTATATTTTTATATGTTTTATTTTATTTTTGTATTTAAATATTTAAAAATAAAGTTTAAGAATCTGTATGTTGAGTAAATAAAGGAAATAAACATACTTAATCATTGAAATCAAATAATTTGTTACGTGTTAGCTGGCACACACAAATATACAAGATAGTAATAATAATAATACATAGTAGGTTGCCGACGTTGCCCACTAAACTCACGCAAAAACTTACATCTCAATCTCACTTACACAGAAAAGGGCCTTGATAACTTAGGGGAATATATACACATATTTATATAAAACACCACAATTTGTTCGCGAATTTTCTGCAAATTTCTATGAATTGTGAACCTGTACAGTTTACACAACTGTCAATTTCTCATGTTGAATTATACACCAAGTTATAGGAATTTAAATTGAAATTAATTCCGCATGATATTCAAGTTAACTCAGAATGTTATTAATGGGTATTTTGTTCAATAATAAGATTTTTTCATGAATTAAGTTTGCATCTAATCTCACTGCCTGCCTTCTTGACTACCGATGCCGTTGATCTAGTGGTCGCAAGCGCTTCTGCTGAGCATGAGGTCCCGGGTTCGATCCTCAGGTTAGGCAATTATTTATTGGGCAATTATTTATTGAGTTTTTCCATCTGGAATTTCTCAGTAGCAGCCCGGAGTCTGGATTCGTGCCCGATTGATGGCAATAGGCTCGCCGCCTTTTACAAGGGACTTTAACATAACTGGCGAAATGTGGGGGTAGGTACGTAATACCGAAGGATTAGGCAGAGATGTACCTATACAAACAACCATACCGGGAACAACTATGTTTAGACAATACCTACAAATATTTTTGGTTTCGTGTGGAAATCGACTCGGCACCACGTAGCGCAGCTGCTAATCGCTCAGCCACAGCACCATCCGTGCCGAATTTCGGACTTACTGCGATCACTTACATTGCAGTAGTCGTTATCATGATGCCCTGATAAAATTAGACTCAGACTAATTTGGCCTTATACGGATTGGTGATAGACTGCGCAGCGCTTCTTGGAAAATCCAGGATTTCCAATGTGTAAATGAATTCAGTACTTATTATTGTTTTATTATTTAAACACGATCTAGTCCGTCGTTGAATTTTCCGAGAACTCGAATGATGCATACAATACACGGTTCCATGCAAAACATGATTCTTCCTGCTGTAATAGTGTAGGACTGTACTTTAGTCAGCGGAAATGACTAAAATGAGTTAGTTACATTAGTACTCAGTAGCTCAGAGATAGGGTTTGCTTCCCAAACCAACCATCACTGCTGGGGTGATAGTAGAATAAATGCAAATGCGTTCCCGCACACTAGCCAGAACTGACGAGGAGACACCCCATGTGGATTTAGTCAGTAGGAGTCTGACAGACCCCTCCACCCGCCTTAAGGTGAATCCATAACGATTTTCACACAAAAAAAGAACGGACCCGTGACCACATAGTAGTTGCCTCTTGGTTCAATCATGGCGAGCTCAGTCCATGGATGGGCTACATATGGAGCCCTTTGCATGACTCGGAAAGCGCGATCGGCCGTTGCTTGATGCCGGTCGTTATTTGTATATCTTTGTCAATTGTTACGGGTATACGCGCGGTAACCAGACGACCAGTCTTCCCAAGAGGTATCGTGTTGCGAAGATCACATAGGCAGTCGCACCAGCAAAGATACTGAATCTGGAAGCCGGCATAGATGGGAAAAGGCTAGGTAGATGATGACTTTAGCTGCAGAAGGTGAACTACAGAACTTTTGAAACAGGGATGTAGGTACCTACTTCCCAATAAATATACAGATCCCTAACGCCTAGTACTGCACCTAAACGCGGAATTACCTACTTGCTTCACATATCGTATAATTATTAGATACCAGTACTGGTACCAGTACTTCCGTATTCCGGTACTTAATGTAGAATTAACATAATGTAAACGTCACAGCATTCAGTAGTTTATCCGACGAAGTGATCTCGTAATTGTTGCGCGAACGCATAACAACGCACAATCTAATCGCTGTACGTTCTCTATTTGAGAGCTAGGTCAACGCACGCGCCGTATCGCTCATTTAGCTATTAACAAAGTTTATCGAACGCACAACACAATGGCACTGAGCGACATTAAAATCACCCACAGTGCCTACAATAACCGCACAACATATGGTACTTTTCATAGCGAATTTAGATTAAGCGCATACAATAGGTACTTCTTAGGTACCGTGATTTTAAATGGATATTAAAAGTAAATTGCATACATTTGATTAGAGCTAGACTATTTACCTCAAAAGGAATAAATGGAACCTCAATAGGACGTTGATGTCCGTCTATCCGTCTCTCACTCAAGAGTTGAAAACCCATCGTCTGGGAACGGGTGTACTCACCAGTTTGAAAATTGTAGTACCTATATTAAAAACCGAGAAATTCGACGGGAAGAAATAATATTGCAATAACTCGTGATATACCTACCCCAGGTGAACTTTCGTCGGTGGTCAATGATTAAAAGAATACTAAGGTCTGTGGGATATACGACGGCTAAAAAAATTAAGATTGTCTTCTGCTAGATTTAACTACAAATGTTCAAAAAAGTCAAAAATTACTGCAGTCTCGCTTTAATATAATCGTGAATTACAGTCAAATACTCAAATGCGAGAATGATTACTTATTCTGATTGCGTGATACAATATTTTCGAAACCTAAGCTTCAAACATATATCTGCAGTTAAAGCAAAGATGTAGGTACCTTTCTACGAAGTCGCCGAAATTTTTCGCCGGGCCGCAAATATTGATTCATGTAATAAACACAAGTGTCTGCCAATTAAATCCTCTGTTTAACCCTCTACCGCATGAATTATGAATTAAGTGGAATAAAAAATTAAGTGTGGTTAATAGTTTTTATTGAAGACTAAGAAGTAACAAAACACAAGAAAAAAAAATTTACATCTTTCAGAAACTGAAAAAAAACAAAAGGCCATATATGGGTTAGTATGCAGTGCCGTGACTTAGCATCAAAAAGTTATGGGCCATATATGGGTTAACATGCATTAGTAAGAAAACAACAATCTTTTTTTTATATAAGCCAATCACATTTTGAGTACGTAATTAGTGAGCTAAATATGTAATAATTACTATATTCACTTTACTCATGGAACTTGATGAAGCAATTACGTTTATCGTTATAGCACAGGAACACTTTGCATATTCGTTTGCCACTCGACATATGGTCGACATGATCGGATCTCACCGAGGCCAGTGGCATGTCTTGAGGCCTTCCACGATTCCTGACCTTCTTTGGTTGCGTTGGTGTGCCCGTATTAGACAATGCTGGACTGCTACGGCTTGCACATATGGTGTTCCATCTCTGCTGTGGTTTCCTGCTGCGTTTTACGGTCATCCTCTATTGCGGGAAATGGCTTTGCCGGATTTACACAAATGCTTAGATACAGCTTGCTTGAAAGTAAAGAGGCTCATGTATTCATTTTTGTGCTTTCGGAATCGGAATCACATTCGTCATCGCTTTGCGATCCTTCACCGGTATGACATTGACATGCTGAGCTCTTCCATAAAAGCGAGCTGGATCTATTCTGCAAGCAAGCAGAAAAAAAAACTCATAATGCCCAAAAAGCCCCGGGTGCATAGTAAACCATATATGGTATAGCCAAAATGCAGTTGTAAGTCTGCGAATGCATACTAACCCATATATGGTTTACTGTAATTAGTCCTTCAAAATAGAAGGTAAGCAAAAAAAACCGTTTCCGAACCGGTTTCCGTTCACTAATGCTTAGAAGAAGAGTAAACGCAACCAAAAACAATTTTCACGCGACAGAAACTTACCTTTATCTTCCCAATAATTCTTCTTGAATAAACTCTTTTTCGGCATTGACAGGAACTTCACACCCGCCAACGAAAAAGTGCATGTGCAACGTTTAGAAGTTAGACCATTAGACTCCTGTTTTTAACCGACTTCAAAAAAAGGAGGAGGTTCTCAATTCGGTTGTATTTTTTTTTTTTTTTTTTTTTTTTTTTTTTTTTTTAGGGTTTGTTACCTCAGTACTCCGTCATTTATGGACCGATTTTCAAAATTCTTTTTTGTTTGATAGGGTATAGTAGCAGATTGGTCCCATTTGTATCAAAACTCATATCTGATGAGGGATCTTTGAGGAATTGAGGGAACTCCTCAAAAAATATAGGCACACACGCACCGATTTTAACATTTTTAGTAACAAATCAAGCATTTTCATTTAGAAAGTATCATTTGGTGAAGAAAAACTGATGTAGAAGACAGGCAACGGAACTCTTCAACGCATAACAGCAAATTATTCGCGATTGCTATAGTCAGATGTCTATGCTGAGCTTTTGTATTCTCACAACATAACATTACGCCATTCTATTTTAAAAGGGGCCGGCAGAGATGTTTAGATAGAACTTTTTTAGCAATTGTTATCAAATTTCAATGATTCTTTCAAGTTTTGAAAGACTTTCTTTACACACAAAGAAAATAAAAATTACAAAATAAAAACTTTTTTACAAAAAAAACAACCGACTTCTTAAAAAAAACTAACAGGTGAAAAATAACTCCAGTTTCGGAAGTCGGTGGCCAATAATGAACAAAACAAAACCACCAAAGCCACAGACTTCCGAAACTGGAGTTATTGTTCACCTGTTAGTTTTTTTTAAGAAGTCGGTTGTTTTTTTTGTAAAAAAGTTTTTTTTTGTGCAGTAATAAGACCATAGCCAATTAGAATAAGTTGTGTTTTGTTTCTCCACACGTTTACAGTAACAAAAATGAACAAAACAAAACCACCAAAGCCACAGACTTCCGAAACTGGAGTTATTGTTCACCTGTTAGTTTTTTTTAAGAAGTCGGTTGTTTTTTTTGTAAAAAAGTTTTTTTTTGTGCAGTAATAAGACCATAGCCAATTAGAATAAGTTGTGTTTTGTTTCTCCACACGTTTACAGTAACAAAAAAAAATGTTTAATTTAGAGAACCTTATATGGGTCAGTATGCGGTAAAGGGTTAACTCCTTGAATGACACGAGTAAGATAAGCCATGAAACAAACATCCGCTAATAAAAAAACCTACAAGATAGGCAAAACTTATCAAGGAACTAGCCTCGCATGACCCTCAGTATCAACAAAAGAAATTTTAAATACAAATACACATTTAAATACCTATGCAATAATTGTAATAACAAATGATTATACAAGCAATGACGGAAGCAAAAAAATATTGACCGATAACAACCTATTTTGATGTATAATTTTTTTAAACAAGACTTGGTGCGTTGTTGTGGTGTGTAATTCATTACTAACTAAGTTAATACATATATGTGATGGAACAAATGGCGAACACTTGAGTAAATATCCGTATTGTCCTCAATACGTTACCTGGCTGCCACTTGTGCCTGAACCTATAGCCACTGCATTTATTCGATGAACAAAACGTGATGTCACACCGAATACTATAGTTTTTTCACCCAATGTCCCCTTAGGAATGCATTGTATAATACTTTCTTAAGGAGCATCCATCCACTACGTGAGCTGAAAACAGATGGCAGAGGTCCTGCTATATCTTATTGAATATCATTAAAAGGGATTATAGGACATTATAAGATTTTTACGTCCAATTCAAATGCTTATTCGTCTTTTTGGGCTGTTCAATTTGGCCACAAAGATAATAGAAATATAGCACACTAAGTAAAGAGCCATGGAAAACGCAAATAGATTTGATAGAGTGGGTTAATATCACTTGAAAAATTACTCACTCAGGGGAGGGCGAATTAAAAAACCTAGCGTGATTAATGAACGTGCCCTAAACCTTGAAATGGGCCTAAATCACCTTATTTTTGTAATATCCTCTGGATATCAAAAACCGGTAAATTGGCGCCGTTTAGGTAAATTTAGATTTGGTGGAACCCGTCGAAGGTTACAGTCGTATGCAAATCGAGTTGTAAGCTTTAGAACATACGAGTCGGACACTTAAATATAAATGCCATATCTTTAGCTCTCTGGCCATAAATAATGACTTGGCAATTTGTTGTTCAGTTAAAAATGTTGGGCAATAAAAAACAAATTAAAATAAAACAAATATAGAAAAATATTATAATACAAATATTACAGGAATGTGTGAGAAATTGACTGAATAGAATAAAATCACACAAAAGGTTACGTACCGTCCGTAGCAAAAAAATGGTAAAAAAATCACGTTTGTTGTTGTATGGGAGTCACACTTAAATATTTATTATGTTATATTTTTGGTATTTGTTCTTATAGTGGCGACAGAAATACATAATCTGTATAAAAATCAACTGGCTTACTGCTACTATCACGGTTCATGATTGAGTTAAATACATAATTATAAAAGAAGAACTTCCTATTGTTAGGGGTCTGTTAAAATCACTATATCGCTTTAATTCTCCTCTGCACCGTGGTTAAAAAAATACTCAAAACAAAATAAAATAATAACTTAATAAAAAATAAAAAAATATTTATGAAAAAGTTAACCAAAAGAGTACAGACGCCAGCACATTAAGTTACGCCAATGTGTCAAATTTCTTTGATCGTTTTTCAACTTTATGTTAAACAGAATAAGGTTCACTTTCAATTGCGAAAATTTGACACATTGGGGTAACTTGACGTGCTGGCGTCTGTAAATTCAGCCAACAGCAGTATGTATCCTATAAAATATATACTAAGTGTCTAATTATAAAGAAAAGCTACAGGTGCAAGTGCATGTTCGGGTTATAAATGTTAATTAGCAAAATAAGTAAATAAACAGTTCAATGGCTCACATACAGTGCTCGTACCTTGGTGGAACTCTGAAATACTATGTTTTATGTAAAATGTTATAGTAAGTAAGTACCCTACCACACACCAATATAATAGAGGATCACAATTGACTATTATTTTGTTCAATCAAAGGGTCTTCGTGTTTACTTAAAGAAATGAAGTGACACAGGTGTTCCTTTTATTTAGACACTGCATACCATTTCCTAATGTCGCGATGTTTGCTTCAAACAAACACATTCACATTTTATTATGTCATTCTGACATTTAGGGTCGCTTGTTGTACATGGATTCTTGTATAAATAGGTAGGTGTGTACACTTGAGAGTAAATTAATCAAGCCATTGCCTTTTTCACGTAAGTAAAATTTTCTATCAATATTACATATCATTATTTTTATTTAGAGCCAGATTAATCATTTAATAAGGTTAGGTTAAGTTTAGGTGGTAATTCAATAACAACGCCATTATTGTAGTGGTTATTTAATACACTTTTTAGCAAAATAATATGGTTTCCTTGTTACCAAGAGTATTAACCATATTTATACGTGAAAAGGGCAAGTAGCTTCGTTTATTTTCTCCCAAGCGTGTATTTTTTTTTTCACACATTAACCTTTCCTCTTCTCTCAGTCGTACATACAAACAGCCAATTATAATTGTCTTGCTGATGAAATTACCATAACGCAACGCATTACTAATTTCAGTAGACGGTTGACCTTGAAAATTAAAATTGAAGTTTCTAGAAACTGAATTATTTCTCAAAATATTTGTTACTCATCGTTATTGACCCCTTCTTATATACTGAACGATAAAGTCGCCATTATCATTACTGGCTGAATAATAATCTTCTACTGGATAAATCATCAGAAAAAGTCGTTACATACTATCTTATCCATACTTAATTATGACTAACGTTGCACTAAACCAAAGACAATCAAAACTTACTATAGACAAGACATAACTAACGAAATTTTCATCCGAAACTCTATGAGTCTAATTATAAAGTCTATGAGTTTAGTTTAGTACGCTCCGCTGCCGCTCCAATATTGCTACATTATTGTAGATGGCGTTACTGAGACACGGGATCTATTTTTTTTAAGATTTTTCTTCTCATGTCCTCTATATTTCATGTACTTGAATTCTTTGTTAAAAATATGTTCAAACGTCATCCAGACAGGGTGAAAGAGACATCGTGGAACATACTGATACCGTGAGTTCTTTAAATGATTCTAGACCCGGTGAAAATTTTCGGATGTTATTTCAAAATTAGAAAACAAACATGAACCTACGAGTCTTTCCTTAAAAAGTGAATAAGTCACTTTTTAATTAAAACATATCATTAGTTTGAACAGAAATCACGCTTTGACAGTTTGAAGAAAAAACTTAAATTATAAACCTACCTAAAGAAAAACCCCTAAAACTTCTGACACAAAGATTTTATAATAAACTAGCCGTACCCTGCCACGCTTCGCTGTGGCACATAATGATTGAATGGTTAAAAAAAAAGAGTAAATGACGTGTGGCACTCGGAGACTGCCGCGGTAAAGCTATTGCATATCATTTTTTTTATCAACTCCTCTCCCCCTCCCCTCCCCTCCCCTCTCTCCCCCCTCTCCCTACCTCTCCTCGCTCTCTCCCCCACACCTCCCACGCCCCTTCCCTCACCCCTCCCTCACTTTCCTTCCCCCCCCACCCGGCTCCTGCCTCTTCCCCTCCCCCTTTCCCTTCCCCTCTCACCTCACCCTTCCCCTACCCCTTCCCTCTCCTCCCCCTCTCGTTCCCTTCTTTACCGTCCCCTTCCTATGTCCTGACCTCCCTCCTCTCCCACTCCCCATCCATCCCCCCGCTCTCCTCCCCATCCCTCCCGCTGTCCCTGCTTTTCCCCCTAACCCTCCCTCCCCAGCCCCTCTCACAATCTACCCCTCCCCCTCACATAATCTCCCCCCTCCCCTCTCACAATCTCCCCCTCCCCCTCTCATGATCCCCACTCTGACTCCCTTCCCCCTCTCACCCTCCCACTTCCCTCCCTCTTCCCTCTCTTCGTGATATTTCAAAAAGTCATTAAAAGTTCTGCTATGACTATTAAAAAGCAAGGGTTGGTGATAAAAAAGTGCAAATTTAGAGTTGTATGTATTTTTTGATGCCACATAATAAAAAAATAAAAAAAATAAAAATTATCAAAAAAATTAAAAATAAAAATTTGGGGTGAACACCCCTTATCACTTACAGGTTAGAAAAATAGATAGTAGCCGATTCTCAGGCTTACTGAATATGCATAAAAAATTTCATGAGAATCAGTCAAGCCGTTTCGGAGGAGTATGGGAACGAACATTGTGACACGAGAATTTTATATATAAGAAGAAGAAGATATAAGATAAGTTAAGACTAGCTGTACCCTGCCACGCTTCGCTGTGGCACATTATGATTGAATGGTTAAAAAAAAAGAGAAATTGACGTGTGGCACTCGGAGACTGCCGCGGTAAAGCTATTGCATAGCATTTTTTATCAACTCCTCTCCCCCTCCCCTCCCCCCTCTCCCTCCCTCTCCCCACACCTCCTAAGCCCCACCCCTCACCCCTCCATCCCCCTCCCCTCAGCCCTCCCTCACTTTCCCCTACCTCCACCAACCGGCTCCTGCCTCTTCCCCTCCCCTTTTCCCTTCCCCTCTCACCTCCCCCATCCCCTACCCCTCCCCTCTTCTCCCCTCTCAAAATCCCCACTCCGACTCCTCTCCCCCTCTCCCCCTCTCACTCCCCTCCCTCTTGCCTCTCCTCGTGATATTTCAAAAAGTCATTAAAAGTTCTGCTATGACTATTAAAAAGCAAGGGTTGGTGATAAAAAAGTACAAATTTAGAGTTGTATGTATTTTTTGATGCCACATAATAAAAAAATAAAAAAAATAAAAATTATCGAAAAAAAAAATAAAAAAATTTGGGGTGAACACCCATTATCACTTACAGGTTAGAAAAATAGATAGTAGCCGATTCTCAGGCTTACTGAATATGCATAAAAAATTTCATGAGAATCGGTCAAGCCGTTTCGGAGGAGTATGGGAACGAACATGACACGAGAATTTTATATATAAGAAGATTATTGTACTTAATTCGCCATATTGTTGTGGCAGACATCTTGGATTCAAAATTTATCCTAGTGTTCTACTAGTTAAGCCCTTTTATTTGATACCCATTGAGGGAGTTGTATAAAATATGTAATCCACCAAATGTAGATATGGTGGCGGCGAACTCATTTTCATCAAACATAGCTAAGAACATTCCCGTCTAATTCACCTTTCAAACGTTAAATCAAAATCAAAATACGCACACACACAAACACGTCAAACATAAAATATCTCGTCGTTTTTGCTTCGGGAGGTAAAAAAACATCAGGTAAATCTTGGAAAATCCTGGTAAATTTTGGAAAGGAAAAGCCGACGTAAAATTTAAACGCTCGCGCTGGGGAGTTCCGAATTATGGGCTCAGATCATAGTGTGCCACGATCGATGTGCGACGATTTCCCTTCCATCCTGAATTGATCGTCACAGTCCTATTCTGATTTACCTATGTCAAAAATTTCATAATTATAGGATTTTTATCCTAACACTGCAATTACTGATTAATTTCTGTTTTCACTATAGATGACACTTGCAGCTAGCGGGAGTTGCCCGTGGTCCACCTACGTTTGTCCACCTGGTGGACCACGGGCAATTTTTTTTGCCCGTGGTCCACCTCAGTTTTATTGGGTGTACCACGGGAAATATTTTTTTCCCGTGGTCCACCTATGTCCACCTGGGTGTACCACGGGTAATTTTTCTTTCCCGTGGTCCACCTGCATTATCAACAGCGCTTGCACCTATGATGTGATACGTCGGGGTACCACTTAAGTAAAGAATGTTCCTAGTACTCGTAGGTATGTAGGCAGGTACAATTATTTTCGCGGTACCCCGACTTTACGTAAAATTTCATCTCTCAACGATAGGACAGTATTATTTTTAACTTTTTAAATGTTTTACTTTTTTGCGGTAGGGGTTTTTAAAATTAAAAATTTAGTTTTTATTTAAAAAAATTTAAACGCATTATTTTTGTTGTATAGAGTTTACAGTTAGGAGAATTTTTCAGTGCATTGTATGTAGAGTCAAATGCTGATTAAAACAAATCCAAACACAACATATCTGCTATTAATTTGTTGAGCGTCTACCTACTGGTGTGCTGAAGTGCTGCAGCATCAGCTCATCCTGTTGCCATCAGTGAATTGTGTGCAAAATCAAATGCTGGTTAAAATGAATCCAAACACGACACATCTGCTATTATTTTCCCAAGAGTGTATTAGTCTGCAAGTTACCCTGGCTGCATCAGACCAAATATACCATAATCTTGCTTATTAATATAACACACATGGGTGTTTGAAATTTTTAACGACGCATATGTTTGTATGTAAAGTTAAAACCCATAGACGTCTAAAATAGCAAAAGTAGCTAACACAAAAGAGCTGATAACCTTGAAACGGCTAAACTGATTTTGATGAATCATGTCTAAGAACCATCGCAAGAAACCCTGCTTTCAAACAAAAAAAACCGCATCTAAATACGGTTCACCCGTTTAGGCTCTACGGTGCCTCAGACAGACAGACAGACAGACACACACACATAGCGGTAAAACTTATAACACCCCTCTTTTTGCGTCGGGGGTTAAAAAAAGGTGATGAAGCAGGGAGGTCACGACCCTCAGCATTGAGGAGTACGACGCAAGGAGGGAAATCAAATCATTTCTTTTGTTGTGATAAAATATGTAGAACGCAGACTTATACGAAGTGTCTTTCATTATTTATGTAGAACACACTAGAACATTCGAGAAGAACTGAGGAAAACAACTTACAACCAAACAAATAACTTTCTTATATTTTATTATGGCCAGTATTACCAAAAGCTTTATTCATTCATACATAATAAAACTATAAAAAATTGGGGTCCTCATACATGAAACATGGTTTACCTTCTATAATTTGCACGTACGTAACCCTTCCCGTGCGAGTCCGACTCGCACTACCTAGTTTTTGTTAAGATTTTTTTTTTTATTATTTTGTTCGAAATCACTGTTTTTTTCAAAAAGGATCCTAATCTTCATAACAATAGTCATCTTGTTATTTAATATAAAGGGACGTTAGGACAGTCCGCAATATCATCGCACAAAATATGATGAGAATCTTATTACATAATTATTAGGCACACCAAATCACTAGACACCACAAAAAACGTAGCGCATGCTCGTGTTGCGAACGGATTGCTTGCCTGACTCCAACTGATCTGACATCATGTTCTTTCTCCCCCACGCTAGCCGTTGATGTTGAAATAATCAAACGCGCCGTCAAATATGATAGGTGGACCACGGGCAATAGATTCTCACAAGTAAATACTCAGGTGAACCACGGGAAATATTTTTTTCCCGTGGTACACCCAATAAAACTGAGGTGGACCACGGGCAAAAAAAATTGCCCGTGGTCCATCAGGTGGACAAACGTAGGTGGACCACGGGCAACTCCCGGCAGCTAGACAGTGCTCTTTTATTTCAAGCCATTAACCACTCGCTGAGTGTAAAAGAACAGGCAAATTTTATTTTAATTTCATAATATTGTGTAAGTAAATAATGATCAATGTTGCAATTACAACAATCATTACACGATATGATCGTAATTAACTATGATTGCGCGTTCACTTGTTGATATCTGAGTTGCGTGTTCGCAGGGAACACGCCGAACAACGTCGAAACATATTTTGTGACGATTAACACTTACAAAGAGTAACCGGAAAATGTACTTAACACTATATTGAGTCACCTATCATAAATAAAACGTCGTAAGACCTAGATCCTCCAGTATCTTCAGACTAATACATCCCCAATAACCATGTTAATGGAAGGAAATAGGTATTGGGACGATTCGAGTACTTACACTTATATTGAGATTACCGCTATCGGCTTAAGATCATTATTATCTTTATCAATAAAAACCACAACAAATTTTCCTTAACGTATCTTCGCGATTGTTGATTCATAAATTAGAAAATATATTTTTTATGTTCTTTCAGACCATTCCATTAAATACCTAAACACATTAACTCATAATTTTCTTCCAATTTATTTGCAGCATATTCGTCTTCTGCTATACAGGGTTATTTGTAAAACACCAACAACCTCGCAGGAGTAGATTACTAACCTCATAAACAACAACATTTGTTCTACGACTTTTCGAAAACAGACGAAAAAAAAATCAACTCTCCTTACTTACATCCGAACAGTTGATCGAGTTTTGTATGGAGAGTTGATTTTTTTTGTCTGTTTTCGAAAAAGTCATAGAACAAAATGTTGTTGTTTATGATGTTAGTAATCTACTCCTACGAGGTTTTTGGTGTTTTACTAATAACCCTGTATACATCTCTATAGTCAACTCATTCCTAGCTATATCATCTTTTACACAATTATTTATTAACACTTTAACTGTAATATACATGTAGACACTATCTTAGTACGTGCTTTTTGTATTTCTCCCATATAATGCAAACTTTGTGAAACTAAAATGAGTAGGAAGAAAGAGCGCCAAGAAATTGATTTAAATGTTTGGCTCCTTTCTTGAAAACACTACTGAAATTCTGCGACGGATAACTGCTGCCGTTTCATTCAGTAAAAGTCACCCCATGAAAACTTGAGTGAAGTGAACTATCAATGCTTAGCATTGATATGAAATGACAGCTCAATTTTATTCACCTTCACTTTACCTTTTGCATGGGGCCACTGATAGTGAACGTTTACGCCTGCAACACCTACACGGCAATCCTTGAGTCATCAGGCCGAAATTACGACGCGTAACGCGAAATTCCCTTTGCGTATCTTCGCTAGACTCGGTTTTTTCCGTCGTAGCATAATTGTGTCTTACTCAGCTTTCTATCTTGAAGTGGCCCTTGAAATTATGTCACCAAATATACTATGTAGGTACATTCGATTATAACAATCAAAAGTGAAGTGATACTTGTTCATTATTTTTAGCAGAATAGGTATCGATATCTGATAACTCGCTATGTGGGTTACTGCTGTCGATGATAGCGGACGGCGACGATTATGTGGTTTTTGTTACAAATATTATTCTGGTTTAGTTATACTTTTGAATGATGTGATAAAGCAACGTTGTGGTTTGAAAGAAGATGAAGTAACAAAAATTGAAAAGAGTATGCTTAGATGGTTTGGCCACGTTGAAAGGATGGATGAAAGGCAACTAACGAAAGGTATTTACAAGGCAGATGTAGGTAAGTGGGAACTCCGGGAGGGGACGCCCTAGAAGGACATACACAGACCTTATTGGTGAGGTTCTTCAGAAAGGTCAGGTGCGTAGTACTCGCAACCGGCGTGTGTGTATGTAAACGAAGCAAAAGAAGTATGTAAGAATCGTAGCATATGGCGTAGTTTCTGCTTACCCCCATGGGAAAAAGGCGTGAGTTTATCTATGTATGTATGTATGTATGTTATACTTTTAGTTCCTTGTGTACGTCTTCTTTTTCTTATCGTGTGGTTAGTGGCTAACCTGGAGAGTCTAGAGTTTTAATGCCGCCCATGATCCTCTGGCTTGGCATCGCAAGCCTTCGATAAATATCTCTAAGGCATGCCGGTTTCCTCACGATGTTTTCCTTCACCGTTTTTTGAAGTAAGTGATAATTATACAATACGCTCCTGCATCCGAAAAGTCAGAGCCGTACGCTCTGACTTTTCGGATGCAGGAGCCTGTCCAGGATGCCTTGGATTCGAACTCGAAACCTATGATTTACCAATCTGCTGGTTACACAACTAGGCTATCTCTGCTGTGTAGGTAACCACGCACGAACAAACAACAAAACTAAATTAACCACGGATATAAATATAAGCGCGGATAAAACTTCCACACCAAAACAATTCAAATTATGAGGGTCTCTGGACTACGTGAGTTATGAAAAAAATCCTACTGTCAGGCCACGTTTTAATTAAGAAAAACAATCTAAATTAATAATTTAAAGGTACCATGTTGTCGGATGTATACTAATTGTTTGCAGTTTCTGTCTTCAGCTACGTCAATACAATTGCAATTGCAACAGAATTTCTTAACAGTTAAACTAACAGAGATGATTCAGCTTCAGAAGTGTGCAACTTCTTAACGTCCATATTTTTCAATTCAACAGCTTTATGAATGAATGCTCCTTTTTCCGAATTACGGGAATGAAACGATCTATAACGGTAAGGTAACTTTCATTCCGTATGATCTAAAACAGCTTGTGCAAGCTCCGATCACTGACGATGACTGTTTGTCGACATCGCAATTTATTTGACATAGGTAGGTGCATTATTAAACCTTTATCAGCTTCTTTGAGAGATCGCTTTTAGCGATAAGGCCGCCCATTGTATCACCGCTTGTAGCCCTTAAAATTATTATTTGTAAGTATTAATGGTGTACAATAAAGAGTATTCTATTCTATTCTATTCTATTTCTTTATCAGCTTCTTTCATAGATTCTATTGATCTATGTTAGCAGTCATTGATGTAGTAATCTCCGTCGTGACCATTCCTTCTGGGCCTATTAAATAACCATTTTGTACATTATTGTATGTACCTACAACTACATACAGCACATACCTGCTGGCCTGTTAGTCTAGTATTTATTGGCCCTGACTGCTATGCCGGAGGTCGTGAGTTCGATTCCTACCCCGGACAAATGTTTGTTTGGAGCACGATCATTTGTTCTGTGTCTGGTTGTAATTTATCTATATATTATTTATGTATTTAGAAATGTATACAAAACTATGTTTATCAGTTGTTTAGTACCCATAACACAAGCTCTGCTTAGCTTGGGACTAGATGGCCTTACACACACACATACACTCGACCCTCATTTCTGGCAAGACTTCAATTGAGATCTTGAATGTAAATCAAATAAAATTAGAATCATAATTTATTAACTAATCAGCTCTTTATGAAAGTCAAAAACTACATTGACAGTCCTCCAAAACATCACTGGGAGGATGAGTTTTTTATTAAACTACTCTCACTTTTCACATTTAGCAGGATTGGTTCACTCCAATTAGAAATTAGCAAGTAGGATCTACAAGGGTGTAGACCCTTCTTCGAATTCCTTCTAAGCATCGTAGATCCTGTAGAACTTAGCGTACACAAAAAGAAGAAGTGGTAAAACAAAGTCTCTAGCAACACATTTGTCTAATGAGTTGGAAAAGCCCCCTGAAAAATATACACTTACCCAACCTTACATAACCTATGTATCGTGTACACTATGTTCTTCCGCGATTCCGAGATGAAACAGATAAAAGTGTTTTTCCTGTTCTAACTTATTACTTGAAATGACTGGGTTATTCACTTTTATAAGTATTCTTTTTTTACATCATGTTTTCTTGCACTACTGTGACGTCAAACCGATCAACGATCAAATATACTTTTTGTGTTGCTTTAGCAATTATCTCAGAGCGTGTGAATGATGGAAAAAATTGCAATTTAATAACATTAATAACAGATGAGTCAGTATTGACCTTTTCTGATGTACCCACGTTTAAATCCTTATTAAGGTGATTCACATTTTTGCAGAAACTAATATGTTTCAGATAGAATTAGTACATATGTGTCATACATTTATTTAAGAAGTCATAAGATTAACTGCTAGCGCCGTTTTTTAGGACCGTTTTTACATGTTTATTGGCTTAGAAAACAATATTGAGAGTCTCGTAGCGAAATATTACCAGCCGCACAGATCGATCAAACATTGCTGGCATTGCTGCTGATTATGATGCTGCGCTTACTGAGTTTGCGGATGGGTTATCCATGAAAGAATGTTAAGCTATTAATCCCGGCTCTTTAAGATCATGGACTCTAATTGCAGGTAATCAGAAACTCGAAAGCGTTCGGTGGTGGTCACATTACGGATTTTTTTTTATGTTTAGATGGTTTTGAGTAAAAGAAAACTATTCCACAATTCACACAACAGCGTTTTCTTAGGTCAGCATTGTACATACTAAATATAAGTTCAAATTAGATACCGATGATCCTATTAAATAAACAAGCATTAATAGTAAAAAAACAAGTTAAAGAAAAAAACATTTCGAGATTAAGGGAAAACCAAACACAAAAACACTTACATAACATTTTTGAAGTTAAATCAAACGTAAGATGGAAAGTACCTACCTTTAAGCGGCATTTAGTTTTTACTAAAAAAACTGAAGGAAAAAGTAAATTTATTATAATGGACTATTCGACAAAATTTTAGTTTTTAGTCCCTCATCTAGATGACAAGAAAATATTAGACACATATTTTTCTTTTTTCATGTACTTAATCAAAACGGCGATACATCGAGTCAAAATGTCGCATGACGTCACTAGGCAGTACAGTTTATATTATACTAGGTAATAACGTTACAAGCCCCCTCTCCTCAACTTTAATGCGCTTAATCTAAGCAGTTTTCCATCAATTTGAAAAAGAAAAAAATACGTGACGAATATTTTCTTTCGTCCAGATGACGGACTAAAAATTAAAATTTTGTCAAATATATAGCCCATTACGTTCTTCTCCTTAGTGACTTATGCTTATCCTGATGTCAGAGTTTGTACGCCGCTCATGGGCCTCTCACTTGGCTTCAAATGTAGGCAAGAAATATCTCTGAGGCATGCCGGTTTCTTCACGATGTTTATCTTCACCGTTTTTGCAATACGCACAAGAATCCAAAAAATCAGAGCAGCGTGCCTTGATTCGTACTCGAGATCCGTCTTCAAGGTTCATTGGAAGACCAGCGTCAGACAGCATCACTTGTCTGGCATGAATGCTGAAATGGACCTTTTTGGCGCAGCCGTGAGGCACACAGCACATAATGTGTACCTACTTTTGTTTATTTTGTATGTTTCATAAATTATTGTGTGTGTGTGTTTTAATAACTGATGTCAAATAAATATTTTTCTTTCTTTCTTTTAGATCTATGACTTGGCTTGCCTAAGTAAAATCTATTATACGATACCAAGGCTTGGCAAATTAGTATTATAATTCAAAGCAATAGGTTCAATAGGTTTGACTGGCCTGTTGGTCTAGTAGTTAGTGAACCTAACTGCTATGCCAAATGTTTGTGTGATGAGCATAAGTATGTATTTAAAAATATATAAGTGATTTAGCAACCAATTAGTACCTATAACACAAGCTCTGCTTAGCGTGGGACTAGATGGCGTTTTGTGTGAATAGTCGTGGAATATTATTTATTATTATTATATTAGGTTCCTAGTGACAACACGCCCATCGTGTCAGCATTTAGAATTCTACAGTATGGAAAAGCACTTAAAATGCGATACGGCAAACATAAATTAACGGTCAACAATAAAAAATACATTCAAGTACTTCCAAGTATCGAATTTCGTTGTTTTATTAGTGTCACCACTCGCTATGTTATATGATAAAAATATGATGTATTCTGAATATTAAGTATGTAATAGTTTTACACAACCAACAGCGTGAGGGTCTACGTGATCAGTCAGACGTCATCGGTCACAGTAACATAACATCACGCCTCTAATATATCCGTAGGGTTAGGCAGAGGTATAGGAAGGTCACTCACATTTCACCAGTTATCGTCATAGTTGGTATTTAAAATGATGCAAAATAATGTTTCTGTTAGTAGATATTTTCCAAATACTTTTGCACGACATTATTTACAAAAAAAAACGAATGGCATTTCCTGTCTGACTGATCGTTGAGAGGAAAATTCGAAGTTAGAGGTCATGATGGTCTCTTTTAAAGTCTAAAAATTGTAGGTAAGTATTATATCAGAATAACAGCGCTGCGATATTTATATTTTTAAATGTCGCAGCTAATGCTATTATTATTTTTTCATGTTTGTGTTTAGCTTTTCAATCTTTTCTTTTTTTTATCTGTATTGCTGTTCTTTTATTTTATGTTCTGTGCGTCTAAATAAAATATTTTCTTTCTTTCTTTCTTTCTTTCTTTCTTTCTTTCTGTTTTCTTTCTTTCTTTCTTTCTTTCTTGCTTTCTTTCTTTCTTTATTTCTTTCTTTGTTTCTTTCTTTCTTTCATTCTTTCTTTCTTTCTATATTTCGAAGCTACCATGATGTAGCTCGATCTTCCGACCGAGGAGCTATTGGCTAAATAATACCTGCCTCACGGGTTGATCTAAGGTTAAATAACCAGTCGAGGGTCACGGAAGTACCTATATATGTTTTCTCTTCTTTCTATCTCTTCGTAATTTAATTTATTATATATATTATATTTATAGTGTAAATATTTATGTATTTATACTGATATTATGTATTAGTATTCTTTGATTCCTTTTATTTTTTCATTTTTAATTGCACCTACCACTGTTTTTCTCTGCATCACCTAAAGGTTGACTGGTAGAAAATGCCTATGGCATTAAGTCCGCCTCTGTACATTAGTGTGCTTGAAGTATTAAATAAATAAATAATAAATAAATAATAATATATTCTATTCCCGTGACGGAAACCTGAGACGGAACACTGTGGTGGTTTTTAGTCAGTAAGAGTCTGACAGACCCCTCCGCCCTCCATGGGGCGAGGACATCCATTAGGATTTTCCACCCTTCAAAAAGAAAGGTTAACCTATAACGCTTGACGAAGTTGCCGTTGGTCCCGGCTGTCATTCATAGACCTTTGACAGTTATTACAGGTGCTTATCCGTAAGAACTGTCAATGGTCTATGAATGACAGCTGAAAGACTGACAACCAGTTTAATCATGGGATTAAACAAAAAAGTAATGTATGTAATAATGTATATATTGAAAATCTGTGTACCTATATTGAAAGCCTGTGTAAACCATATGTGCTGTAAATCTGAGTAAGTAAATCATACTGTAATAGAATAAGGATAACCAACACCATGTCTACCTTTAATATTGTAAAGCATAAAAATCTTTTAATGAAATAAATAAAGATAGCGAATAAGGTTTCTGATCATGTCAGAGGTGGCGTGCAATAACACCCTGTGCTGCGGGTGCATTTAAAAAAACAAAAATTGTGGGATATCGAGGTACCCAATTACTGTGTTGTGGAGGTCAGATAGACAGTCGCTTAAACTGGGGCTCGAGTCTGCTATTGTAATAGTGTCTCAATGACCGGTCATTGATCGAATATTTGACGACTTTGACAGTTTTTGTATGGGAAATGTGTCAGAAGTTTGAAGTTTTACGTCAAAAATCGATCATTGAGCGGTCATTGAGACGACTGCAATAGCAGACTCGACCCCCTGGAAGCCTTTATTTTTTTTTTTGAGGGGTGGAAAATCCTCATGGATGTCCCCCGCCCGCGGAGGCGGAGGGGTCTGTCAGACTCTTACTGACTAAAAACCACCCCGTTTTCCTTCTCACACCTGCGCCGGGGGTCACGGGAACGGAAGATACTTCCGCGACCCCCGACTGGTGCCGGCCCCGCGGGCCTCGCCAAGTCAGCGAGGGGAGTGAGGTGTTGGGCTCCCCTCGCGATGTCTAAAATACATAACTACGATGTAGGTACCTTAGATTAAAAACTACATAACTTAGGTTTAAGATACTTCAAAATAATAGCCTAATATCGCCGGTTCAGTTGTCACTAAAGCGCTAGTTTACGATAAATGTGTCCAACATTTACACTTCTCAGTGTTGCTCATGAGATTAGTAACCATTTAAAAGTCACATAAGCAACTAGGACTCACTATAAATAAGGTCTGGTAATAATGTATTTCTTTTTAATTTAAGAAGGTCTCATTATTATCTGTGATTTTAAAAATACACAAAACAAGGAGGGGTCTAGTTCAAGCCCGAGCATGCACCAGTTATATATTTTCCCGTACCTTGGTGCAACCGGGCCTTAATGAGAATACGCTATTATTGACAGTAACCTTTTATGACTAATAACTTGAGAAGCTGACGTCGTCGAGAATAAAAAGTAAGGCATTAAGTATACAGAGGTCATTGTCATTCTTCTACTGAGCGCGGTCATAAGTAATAGGATGGTAAGTAATGAACAATAGTAAGCTGTAGGGATGTCGGAAATGAAGTATCGATATATGTAAGTATCATTGTATGACATCGGTAGTTTTTAATTAACATATCACAGTATGTGTGCCTACGTACATATTGTAAAAAAGTACTTTATAAGAGTAACAATGGTATTTTTCCATTCTTCTCTAAGTTAAGTTTAAAACAACTTTTTTTTGCAACTTCAATCATTTTCATATGTTTAGTCAAACCCCCGTAGCTTTAAAGTTCAAAAGAGATTTATATTATATTGGTTTGGTTTACCTAATTAAAAAAAATGAATTCGAATTCAGATGTGAGTATAATATTTGAAAAATATCAATGCTTAGCGGACAATCTTCGTGGCGGCAGTATTTTTGTTCTGGATCTAAACTCCTCCTTAAGGGCTAGGATAACTTTTCACTGTCTCACAAAAAAACATGTGTAAAAAGAGAATTACTGACTCGACAAAACTACGAAGAATCAGAAAAACTACTGACCAGTCTGGTGTAAGACTTGTACAAATACGCGCGCATATCCCTCCTCACACACAACTCACACCTGCATACATACAACCACACTCTTCAGACAACCACACATTACAACCTACACATTCACACTTTCATCTACTAACCCTTAATTGTACTTATTAAAACTAAATTATTTAATTTATCTTACCGCATTATTATGTACAGACGCCAGCACATCAAGTTACCCAAATGTGTCAAATTTTCCCCATTGAATATCAACCTTATTCTGTTTGACAAAAAGTCGAAAAACGATCAAAGAAATTTGACACATTGGGGTAACTTGACGTGATGGCGTCTGTACCTATTCAGTTAAATACAGGCTTACCGCCTAGTTTAGGCACCAGTCTCCCACAATATTTATATGTAAATTTACCTATGTAAAACAAAATTGTGCTATGTTGTGGTGAGAAATAAATCCTTTTTATTATTATTTATTATTATACTATAGTTGGAATCTATTTAAAGTCTAGTTTTTGACACTATATCGATACTTTAGTAACATGTCTTTGTGTATTTGATGTTTTGTATCGATTCACCAAAATGTTAAATATGGCCACAAAATATCGATATTTTAAACGAAAAACATCGATAAATCGAAACATTACTTCGACATGCCTAGTAAGCTGAGTCAAGCTGAGGGATGAGTAAGAGGCAGCCACACAGACTGGTCGGTACGTTGGTTGCGGGTTGCGGTCGCAGACACAGAACTGGTTCAATCCATTAAATTTTTATTTTTAGTAATGAACCTACCTCTTGCTCGGTCGGTAAGAAGGAAAAAACACACCATTTAATACGCAGTTGGTAATAAATGCATTGTTTATTGATTCAACTTTCCTTTAAGCCTGTTAAAAGACAGATATAGCCGTAGCTAAGGGATTTAATTGCCTTTAATGATTCGTAATGACTTTAAATTCTCTTTAATGTGCATCACATACCTAGGTAGTATTTTAATTAAAGTTGGTTATTGTACCTTTTGTTATATTTGTTGCAATAATGGGGGCGATGCGATGTGCCGGTTGCGTGTGCCGTGTCGCGATTAATAATAATATAATTTTCAGATAGCGTATATAAATTAAAACAAGAATTTAATTTCGTTACACGATGCCTCGTAAAGATAAATAATTACCGTGATAACACGTAGGCACAGATGAACAAATCGACATTAAACGTATGTCGTTAAGTAACAAATATACAGCTGTAGTATGATACATTAAGTTACAGTATACAAATCGTGATAGCTCGCCACTTATTGTACTTTACGTACTTAATACGTATATTATAGCAATCGCGGTAAACAGGAAAATAATCAAGTGCACGTTTAATGTTAATTTTCATACCTTGCCGCAGCAGAGCAGCTGTGATCAATTTGCCATACATAACTCCAGGGAAAATTTGTGCTCAAGGCTTTATTAACTCTGTGTACAGATAGCAGCAGCGAAATGATAAAAAATATTTAAGTAACCGAATATTTGATGCAAAAACATTATTGTCATGTAACATCTGGGTATTTGTTTTTGGAAACCAACTAGTTTTTAACATGATGATAGCCATTTGCATATTTTTACTTTTAGATTAAGAAATAATTAAAGTAGGTTCTAGGTAGCAGACAACGTTAGTTACTTGTAATGTTACAGTGTTTTTAAATAGAGATACAATGGCTATGTTTAGTTGTCGAAGAACTGATTGCAAAGAGTACTTATCCATTAATTTTGGCAAACTACTATGATAAAGAAATTTTTCAACTATATACGTGAACTTCAAAAAAAATCGCCGTACAAAACTGCTCGGCTCCTTGAGTATGATGAAAAATCTTGAAAATGATGATGACAAATCAAAAACGAATTATGTATTGTCATCATCATTTTGTGAAAAATGATTACTTATTGCAATAATTTTAAAAATTATGTCAAATTAATTAAAAGTTTAAGTAGGTACTCATTACACACACAGTATACTTGACTGGTTGTTGTAGTAGGATGTCAAAGTAATGTAGCAGAGCACTCTCCGTACTGCTAGTGTATTATTTTCAAATATATTTTTACAGAATTCGTTTTTGCTACTCGATAACAAAGTAGTACATAAGTGGGTCAATATTACGAACACATTATTCAAAGTGAAACTATTTGAAACATTTTATTCACATTGATATTGAACTGAAACAATTCACAAACATATAAGTAGGCATTTAGAGATAAACGACGTTATCTGACACCACACTGGATTATTAATAAACATGACCCAATTTGAGGCCGAAATTGGAGATTTTATGTATTGATGCTTACATTGATAAATTTTATGTGATTTTGTTTATTTATTAAATTAAGATTAAAACAAAATATCGAACAAAAACAAAAATATCAATTGATAATGTTTCCGGATGTTCGGTTTCTAGAACTTTATTTCTCATTAAGACTATCATCACTTACATGAGAATCTTACTACTAATATCAGTGCTGGTGGAGTTAATACATTTTGTAAACTTACGAGTACAATATTGACAGTAATGAACTTTGAAAGACAATTGGCGCTGTAACACCCTACGTATGTAGCTCTAAAAGTTTATAGTTGTAAGTTTTTATGGTGTACAAAGGACATCAAGCTACCCTAAACTGTCATATTTCTTTGACAGATTTTCTACTTTATCACAAAAGAATAACAAATTAACAATCAAAAGAAAAAGTTGGTGGTGTGGTGTGTGTGTTTAAATTGCTTGAACAAAGTTCATTCATCAACATTTTACACAAAATAATAATGAATTCTCGAGTAGCTTCCTAATATCCGTCTCCTGAGTAAAAATTGTTCACCTTCCTCTATCGAAAACAAGAATGGCAAAACGACAATAAATACTGGGCCCTTACACTTACACATTTCCTCACATAATAGCGTTTTATTTCTAAATCATTGACAGTGTGTCAACATTTCCTTTGTATGAATGCAACGTAGCGATCATAGAGAATACTTAGTCCGACTCGTGCTTGAGGAATTTTTGAGTACCCATGGGCTGTGACCACAACCTTTTTTGAGGCCTGGATCCGCACCTGCAAAAATTACATGTTTAATGGTAAATCCTCCGAAATGGTGCCTATGATATAGGCTTGCCTAGTGTGCGGTCAATGTTATTGTAATATTTTTTTGGCATTAATTTTTTCTACCATAATTTAGTATTAAAAGATCCATACACACACGAAATGAACCGAAAAATGCGAAATTGACGCTTAAAAAATATTTATATAAAATTGATACCTTTTTTTGCAAACCGTAGTTCTTTTAAAATATGAAGTGCAAAATAATAGTACTTGACGAACATTCGATACTCGTTGAAACACCTGTTAGCTTTTTTACACAATAATCCTGTGGTTTTGGTTTGTGGAAAAACGAAAGTTTTTGGTATCCTTGGAAATAAAATTGATCTACCATTATTAGTATTTTAGACTATCAACCTTGATATTTAATATTATAAACAGCTGATTGGGCCAGCAATCACTACTGTTTAGTCATGAGAATGACAAATGCCAATTATGCTAAACATCTTTCTTCAAAATATTATGTATAAGTAGGTAGAGGTCACGGTCGTAGCAAATGCTAAGTCTTTGTAGATATTTACTTACAGTTCAAACAGTTGTTTTCTTTGTAGGTATTTGTAAGAACTTTAGTCAATAATTTTTAGGTTAAGGAACAGACGCCAGCACATCAAGTTACCCCAATGTGTCAAATTTTCCCAATTGAATAATATATGAACCTTATTGACTGACCTGTTGGTCTAGTAGTTAGTGACCCTGACTGCTATGCCGGAGGTCGTGGGTTCGATTCCCACCCAGGGCAAATGTTTGTGTAATGAGCACGATCATTTGTTCTGTCTGGGTGTAATTTATCTATAATATGTATGTATTTAGAAATATATTAGTATGTTTATCAGCTGTTTAGTACCTTTAACACAAGCTCTCAAGCTTAACTTGGGACTAAATGGCGTTGTGTGAAAAAGTTGTGGAATATTTATTTATTTATTATTCTGTTTGACATGAAGTTGTAAAACGATCAAAGAAAGAAATAAAAGAAAGAAAGAAAAATATTTATTGCCCCAATGTGTCAAAGAAATTTGACACATTGGGGTAACTTGATCTGTACACCTATTTAAATTTAGATATCTACAATCTCCACTCACAATATTTTGAATTGACTAGAAGTCTAATGTCATCGTTCTTTTCTTATTGCAATTGCTACATTAGCACACGTAGCATGATCACTGTAGAAAAGGATATGTTGGCGGAAGAATCGTCAAAATGACAGATAGAAGAAAAGTAATGCTCGATATTGTAGACTATTATCCAATGAAGAATCTACACATTTCTAATCTTCATTCTTGAAATTTTCGTGGGGTTCCCTATTTATTTGTATAAAATTTTAAGAACTAATATAACCTAGCATAATTTTGTTTGGCATAATTATATTTTCGCATTATATAATTACGCATAATTTTTTTAAGCATAATTTCTCTAACCATAAAAGCGTAGTCGACGGAGCCGTTAACGAGCCGAGACGTTAACGGAGAGCAAACTCTTTGGGATTAAAGCAAACCCGTTATTTTGACAAGAACTTCAAATTTATGCCAAAACAAATTAGATTCTATGGATTATGCCTGGATAAAATGTAAGTATGCCTAAAAAAAATATGCCGAAGTATTATTATGCCAAAACCCTGACCTGCAGTTATACTGTCAAGGCAGGGTTGATGAAATAGCCGACACCATCAGCAAAATATATAGTAATTTGATAGCCATTACAACCTGGTCCGATTGATTTGGTGTAGCAGTGAACCCGAATAAGTGTCAAGCGATCATCACTAGGAGTCCTCGTATCGTCAGTCGGGTGGACGTCACAACGTTGCCGCCGATTCTTTTCGACGGTGCGACTGTTCCTTTCAGCACTGCTGTAAAGAATCTGGGCCTGCACATCGATACGACCCTAAACTGTCGTACGCAAGTTACTAGTGTCAGCCGGAAGGTTACTGGAACGCTGCGGGCTCTGTATCGGCTGAAAACCATTTTACCATCGAAGACGAAAGCAATGCTTGTGCAGACCTTAATTTTCTCTATCATCGATTATGGTGATGTGTGCTACAATGACCTGAATGCAGATCTCCTCAATAAACTTGACCGTCTTCTTAATAACTGCATTCGATTTGTTTTCAACCTGCGTAAATATGATCATATCTCTGAACAGCGTTCGCTGCTAAAGTGGTTACCCATTCGCCTTCGTAGAGAACAAAGAGCACTAACCACTCTGTTTTCATTTCTTTACTGTCCTAATTTCCCTAGTTATCTCTCTCCTACCTTTCAATACATCTGTGCCAACCACAATAAAAACCTTCGATCATCGCATAACCGTACCGACTTTGTTCATAGTTCTTTTTTTGTGCAGTCTGTTTCTCTGTGGAACGCTCACCCCCAGGAAATCAGGATGGCAACCAACCGTTTATCTTTTAAGGTTAAGGTTCGCGAGCATATTCGTAAGAAGTTGGCAGTAGTTTCTTCACAGCGCTAATGTTTTCTCTTCTTTCTATCTCTTCGTAATTTAATTTATTATATATATTATATTTATAGTGTACATATTTATGTATTTAAACTCATATACGTATTAGTATTCTTTGATTCCTTTTATTTTTTCATTTTTAATTGCACCTACCACTGTTTTTCTCTGCATCACCTAAAGGTTGACTGGTAGAAAATGCCTATGGCATTAAGTCCGCCTCTGTACATTGGTGTGCTTGAAGTACTAAATAAATAAAACAAATTGTGCCAAAATCGTTATACCGAAGTATATTAGGTCAAAGAACATTATGCGAAAAGAAGGGATCCCTTGTGCAAAACAAAAGAAACGTTTCTACAATCTTATTACAATTTAATATGAAATTTTTACCACGCCTTCTGCACACCGCAACATTGCCAGAAAAGTTATAAGTAAAAAAAAACTATTCAATCACTGATGAAAATCGCATTGAGACATCTTGTTTTTTAACTGTATTTACTTTTCACGGTTTATTACTTGAAGATGCCGAAGCCACTTAGCGGTTACAAAGTTCCTCCTGCGTTTACCTACATAATAAGTATAAAGTACGTACTTTACCAGATGTGTTACTTTGTTGCTAATACGCATTTAAGTTATTTTACAGTACTTATAATAATCCGCGCGCGATCAGAAGAAGATGCGACCTTTTAGGGCTAAGTCACGAAAGGTCCACTCGGTAGCTGCGTTGTAAGCGTTGGCGAACTTGCGGCGTCGATGCTCGTAAGGCTCTAGACAGACGGACTGCATTTCAACTGCAATCCAACCGCAAATTGCAGTTCAGATGCAGTTTGAATGCAGTTTGAATGCAGTTGACACGACTGCAATAGAACTGCAAACCAAACTTGCAGTCCGATTGCAGTTCAATTGCAATCGAAAAGCGGTTGCGGTTGGATTGCAGTTGAAATGCAGTCCGTCTGTCTAGAGCCTAAGATAGGAAGTGTTGTTAATTGTTGTTTGTTCGTGTGGATTTTTGATCATGATTAGTTACTGCATCATTGAGATTTATGATTGTACTATACAGGGTGTAAAAAGACCCCTAACGTAAACGAAAACTACATATTCTTCCCATCACTGGGAAAGTTTTTTTCTTCTAGAACATACCTGGCAATTCACCGGGTTTGGAGATATTGAAGGTCAAAGTGCAGTATTTTTTTTTTCAAAATTGTATTCCAAGTATCATTAAATATCAATACACTTTCTACCGAACAAACATTATCAAAATTATCGATTTTTTAAAACAAATTACGCATTTGAAGTAACAGAAATGCAATGGATACTAAACAAGCGGGCCGGTCAGGTCAACGACCAAGCGCGAGTGGCCAATTGGCCATACGCTTAGCTGATCAAAAGTTGCGTTACGTTGTCGCGCTGTGCAATGCGCGCAATAAAAAGCATCTCTTTTTTAAAGACGAAAAAAATAGTATTTTCCCAGCATTTTTTTTTTGGTTAAAGTACTTAATTATATGTACAGAATGTGTGGCTATGTGATAGGTCTTTTTACACCCTGTATACTCGTATGTTATCGTCCTCCTGTCTTTGCTCATTTTCTGTAGTGCGCGCTGAATGTTATCTCCTTCTTTCTTACGGTTTTTTTTTGCCGCCATCCCTGTCATCACCTTCTTCCTAACCATATCATCTTTCATATAGTCCAATCATCATTGCTTTGGTTTCTCTCCACTCTTGTAACCCTCCACAAAGCTTTTCTTGCTACTTAATTATCATTCCTTCGAAACACATGCCCATACTGTGGCAACTGACTGAGAATACTGAAAAACCACGCGGGTCTTAGCTCCGAAAGGGCCAGACGATCTGATATCTATAGAGACAGAGATACTGTCAGCTGTGCTGTGCTAGTAGTAAGTGCAAGTATTGACTATTAAGACGTGAACACGTTTCGTGGAGTTCATTGCGGTAATTCAAAATCAATAATAAATTCAGTTTGGCCAATAAATGCACTGACTGCTGAATGTTGATATTGCTACAGCAAATGTGCTTGCAGCACATACATCTATCTCAATTATTTCATCATCTGCCTAACCAACTTCAAGTTGGGAAAAGGTTAGAGTCTTTAGGGTCGGTTTAAAATTTTCAGGTACACTAGTGTTTAACATGGACCAATGGCTTTAAATGCTTTCCGAGGCATGTTACCTAAACCGTTGTTTTCATCTATACAAGGTGTTTTTTTTGATATCCGATAACTCTAGGGTTATATTCTGTAGGTAAAAATAATACTAAAACTCCTAGAATAGATGGTCCAAATATGCACAGTTTCCGAGATATCATCAATCAATTTCATAATTAAATTATCAGTTGCTTAGTACCCGTAACACAAGCTCTGCTTAGCTTGGGACTAGATGGCGTTGTGTGAATAGTCGTGGAATATTATTATTAAGTATTATTAAAATTATTTTTATAACCTAATTAGTTCAAAAATTGTCACCAGTACGACGAATCTTCTTTCTAGGGTCACTTTTTTTTCACGTAAGGGTGTTTTACATTAATCATCGTGACTTTGTCGAATTATTTTGTATGTTAATAAAAAAAAAGGATGATTGAAACATAATAAAATTCATATGCCAGTTGATTCTTTGATATGGTCTCAATCATACCCTAGAGTTAAGGGATATAAAAAAAAATACGTTTTATATGAAATGGTCATCCATCCAGACCGTCCTCGGCAGGCATTGCATAACATTGGATCGATCACAAGGCCCTCTATATATTGTGTTCATCAGTAAGTACCAATTCTAGTTGCCAGACATATCTAGCAAATAAAATACTTAGGTAAGTATCCATAAACACATTCTTAGTTTTAACGCCAGTATCACCAGTATGTGTTTAGCTATTTAAAGAAACTTCTACTTTGCCGTTCTCATTACCACAACAGGCAGTTATAGCCAGACGGTTATCAAGCCTCTTTGTTTTTTCGCGCCAACACATTCAATCAAGCGTTGAGTGGTGGTAACTGGTAATAGTCGTTATGTTAACATCGGCCCGAGCACACGTATTATGAGTTTCCCACTTATCGCGAGCCACGTAAATGATCATGCAACCACTGAGTGGCTAAGTGTTGCTTAACTGCAGTGATCTAACTTGGTGACGATTACTTAAATTGCCTGTTTTCATTAGCACTAGTAAACATCTAAATATGTTCCTAAAATATATTGTAGGATTTTTAAATCTAGCTCGTTAAGCCGAGCGTTCAAATTCAAATACGCATTTATTTAAGTGTCACCTAGTGTTAGTGAAAACGGGCAAAGCTATTATCTAGCTGATAACTATACTTCGAAGGTAGCTGTCAGGACTCTCGGATAATATGCTGTTATAGATATTAAATGGTTTATTTCAAGACGATTTTACTAAATTTAGCAATGTTTTTGTTTAATGTCGCCGTAGTTCTTAGTATGGCTTTGACTTATTTGCAAGTTTTTTTACAAGAGTGCGCACACGTTGTTATTTAAATAATGCAAACTTACACAGTTTCTTAAAGAATTTTCCTGTTAGATAAATTAAAATCTTTCAGTGAATACGACTATATCAAATGTTGCCAACATCAACTGACGAATCATTGTGAACAAATCTAATAGAGGCTCTACAAAACCGAGTCTAAAGATTACTCAAGATTTTCAAGAATACTGTTGAATTCCGGCTAGCCGACCTCTTTATCAGTGAATACAAAATATCTTTATCGGTTACTTACTATCGTATTTTAAACGCTTTTTTATCGTATTTATCGTTAGCTGGCTATAACGAAAGCAGCATTAATGGATACAGACAGCAATTTAAATGTAAACAAACTGTTTGTCGGGATGGCCCTGAGGTATAGGCCTACCTCTCATACCCGAGGTTGTGGTCTCATCTGGGCAAGTACCAATGTGACTTTTCAATTCATACATGTACTTTCTAACCTTATCTTAGACATCATTGACATCGGTGAAGGAAAACATCGTGAGGAAACCTGGACTAATAGTTGATTAAATTTGAAATTGCCAATCCGCCTTGAACAACCATGGTGATCAATGGTCATGCCTTCTCAGTATCACAAGAGGCCTTTGCCTTGCAGTGGGACAGCAACACGCTGGTATTAAACACTGTTTGCACCATTGCATAAATGTTATGTAAACTTAGTTTTAAATGCAGCAATGAACTGCTCTGCGACATAATTTGTAGCAACTGCAGTGCGGACGTGGTTAATGAAAATTTTGAATTTTCGACTAAGACGTGTTTCCTGCAATTACCTAAACGTTTTCTAATCTACTGTCTTAAACAATACTTCAATACGGTTATGCATTTTAGTATTAATAACTGTCTCGTTGGTCTAGTTGTCGTAAATGCCACTGCGGACTATGAGGTCTTGGGTCTCCCTGACCCGGGAATCCCTCTGGGTTTTTTCAGTGGAGAGTTTGTTCCGCCACTTCTTCGTCCCAGTAAAAACACTAGGAAGTGACGAAGGGCTGCCTTTTTGGGGGACTGTCTTATATAATTTTGACATTCGAAAAGTGTTTATCCTCAGCCTAATTTGAATAAATGCCTTTTGATGTTTTGATTTTGATTTTCAGTGGCAGCCTAAAGTTTGAATTCGTTCCCGTTAATGGCAATAGGGTACCCAATTTCAGTGTAACAAAGATTTTGCTGTTTGCCGTCTTTGTCAAAACCAATATAATTACAGAAATAAATTTGCCTTGCCCTTAGGAAAATACATACTGGTGACGATATTATGTTTATGTTACTATAATGTCGATAATTAATTCGTTGCAGAGAAATCCCCCTATACAGTATTGTTAAACGAGCTAATTTGGGGATCTCCATAAACCTAACGTCTTACAATACTTACACACAAAAATTGCACCCAAATGTGAAACATGACATTACGAGGTAAACTGGTGACATCATCGATAGTGTTGTAAAATCGCGGGTTATCGCTAACGACTCGGCCCACACACTACGCCTGATTTATGCACAAGTTAGCAATGGTTTAATATTCTTCTCTTTATGATCAATGCGTATTTGACCTTTTATTAAAACCTCACCCGGAGATTACGTCAGCATAATTGTTTGAAATCAATTTCAGAGTATTGCCTCGCTGTCTGAAATTATTTTATTGTTATTTCATCGTATACTTGTGGCTGTATAATAACATATAGAAGGTTAAGCTATGCTTGGTCCGTGGATGGGTAACCATTTATTACATACCAAGACTCCTTCGTGCCTCGGAAAGCACGTTAAGCCGTTTGCCATTTGTATAGACAGTCAGTGACAGTCGTTACGGGTTTGTAAGCACCTAGTCCGAAATTTTTCAGAATATGTAGTAATAATGAAACCTATCATCATTACGTAGGTATACTATCAAGATCCAAAGAGATTTATGTGTTCGTCAAGTCCTTTCTCGGACTTCTCGGAAGCATGTTAATCTGTAAGTAGGCCTCTGCTGTGATTTTGACAATCAGAACCCCGAAAGTCTGACAACCAATCTAACCAGGGGTATCGTGTTACCTACTTATTCACTATGTTTACGAGGTCTAATACAAAGAGATTTAAAATACTATAGAGCGGGCATGTCAAGGAAATGTCATAGAAAAACTTTGATCCCATGTCTCAGTAACGCCATCTAGAATAATATATGAATATTGGAGCGGCAGCGGAGCGTACTACAAAAAACTCATAGACTTGTATCGTTGTATCCAGCAGGACACACTTTTTCGGACGAAAATTTTGTTCGTGATGTTCGGTCTATTATAGGTATTGAATGTCTTTGGTCTAATATGTAGTCGCTGCGAGTAAAATCATCGGTTAGACTAAAAACTGATTCCAAAATAGTTGGCTAGGTAGATAATGATGGTATACAACTGTTTGTTATTATTATGGGCTTAATAGAAACAAGGAATTTTGTAAATAATAACTTAATTCAATGATTTTTACCTTAAGCATTTTAATGGTTAACGGGGATAGTGTCATTGGCACATTATAGAATTCATTTACGGTATTTCAGAATTCGATTTATAAGTTTTGCATGAGCGAATGGAATAATACTTAAGTGAATACTATGTTTTATACGTGACACACTTTTGAACTGATTTGATATTTAAACTAAAATGGACAGTTATCTTTTACCACGTGTCAAAATCTAGGCGCGTTACAGGCTGGGAATGAATTTGAATTTTAAAATGATTATGTTAGTAAGTAGGTTCTTACATTAATTTTGCAAACCGTTTAAACGGTGCGTCATGTAGCACTATTTAATATTGTGAACACCTTGGTATATATTTATACCAAGTTTGTAGCAAATAAGTATTCTTATTTTCTTTTGTTTGGCTAAGATAGAGATGATCTTTATCGATTTTCATTTGTTATTACTGCCAGTAGTGCTGTTCTGTAAAAATCACCCAGTGAAAATGTCGATGAAGTGAAGGCGATGAGCTGTCATTCCATTCTAATGCTAGGCATTGGCAGTTCCCTTCTCTTAAGTTTTTACGGGTTGAATTGCCCCAAAGGTTTAGCTAGAGGTGTACCTAAAGAACACCGACATTTCCATAAGTATACCTATTGAAGTCCTATGTAAGAACCCTCAATGCGATGGCATTAGGTAACCACGCATTATTTATTTATGTATTTGCCAAGTACTTGATCAAACAATCTCTACTTTTTGGAAAAGCTCTGAGTATTATTTAGAAATCTGGGTTACTTCTGATGAAAGAGGTTCGTATACCTACAACATGCTTCACAATGCCCAAAACAATGCTTCACAGTGGACAATTAAGGCCAAACAACAAAAATGCATAAACCTTATGCTGGTTTAGTGCGTGCTTGGTGCGTGTGAGTGCGTGTGAGTCCGTATGAGTGCGGACGAGGTGAGTGCCTGAGTTACGTAAAAGCGAACGATACGTCGCGTATCTTTACGAGCCTTTGTGTCGATGCCTGCCAACCGTATTGCTCGAGTATACTGGCCCACAAAATATTCAATTAACAAAAAATATGCGATTTTGTTCGGGCTTTCTTTTCTTCTTTTATTTCTTCTGTTATGTCTTATTATGTGTTGGGATTGACAGCTTGCCACATTACAAGGGTTACGTTTGAAAACTGACAAGTTTGCGCTTTATTCGGTTTTGCCAGCTCCGAAGGATTTAGTCTTTTCTTTTCTGCTCTATTTCTTATTATGCAGGGCAAAGCTGTTGTCTCGACCATTCTGCCAATGTTTAGACTTTTAGAGTGAATCGGTTGATTAATTGATATAGTTGTACTCAATGAATATCATGATAAGACTAGAACAAACAGTTAAGTAATAAAATTAATATTGGAATTATTAAAACATCAAATATACGATGACAGAGGGGTAATAAACCTACCTACCTGTATAGCGTAAGTAGCTTCCTCAAGAATTGGGCTATCAACCCAAAAATAGGTTTTCAAATACGACTGGTTGTTCAAGAGATCAGCGCGTTCAAACAAAAAAAAGACAAACAAACTCTTCAACTTTATTATATTAGCATAGGATACATGCAGATAAGGATACATTCCGGGAAAAATAAACTTTCGTGGAAGTACTTAATTCTGCATTTTTTGGATATTTACTAGATCGTTAAGCACCTAATCTAAGCTCTCACTGGACCCTTTCTATACGATTCCCAGGCTTGAGGCTAGCATGGAAATGAATTTGCATATATTTTAGATTACTGCGAATAACAACAACAATTACTTAGTTGATTCAATAACTACCATACAAATTGTTTTGATTTTTGCCGAATGACGTCAAAACAACTTTTGTTTCTCAAACCAATTAGTGGTTTCTGCGATAGCTTTTCCTTCAAGCAAAAGACTATTTATGTATGTTGAGATCACTGCTGGGGCTAATGCATTAACTGCCGCACGAGTTGATCAAATGTTGAGTTATGCTTGCTGAGGTTGGTACGTGGATGGGTAACCATCCATAACCAAGGAACATTCAGTGCCCCGGAAGCACGTTAAGTCGATAAAAAATAAAACTAAATTACTACAAAAATTACAGCCAGGGTACATTAAATTGTCTGTAATAATCGTATCGTTACGAGTGGTCAAAGTACGAAAGTCTGATAATCAGTCTAACGAAAGGATAAACCATATTAGATACTCAGTAACTGGGTTACAGTGGTCAGTATAGATAGACAGCAAAATACTGCTATTCAGCTGTATATTATATATTATAAGTCGACCGGAAACCGTCCCCAACATTGTTAGAAAAAGACTAAACTAGTAGATCACATTCATTTGACTGACAAGGCCTTTAAAGTGTGTAAAAGCTTTTTTTAAAGAGATATAAGCTTGTGTACGCGGTAGTACAGGCATCGGGCAGTAAAGTTTATATTGCGTTCACCCGGTAGCGGGTCACTTGTCGCCGTGCCTTACCGTTGATGCAGCATTCTCCAATGCTGGGGCTACATTAGCGGGCGTAGATTCTTGTTGGCGCGCTAAAGACATCGTGTACGGGCAAACGCCAATGCTACTTTAATATCATTGGCAAGCGCGATGTTCTTGTCTACAATTCTACATTAGCAAATAGATACGTGCGCCCTTGTATGCTCGCCAGTGCCCCGACACTGCCCGATAGTACAGACGCCAGCAGCCCAGCACGTCAAGTTACTCCAATGTTTCAAATTACTTTGATCGTTTTTCAACTTTATGACAAACAGAATAAGGTTCATTTTCAATTGGGAAAATTTGACATATTGGGGTCTACACGGCCACACTCATCGCGTTTCAAGAATATTCGCCGTAGCCCGCTAATGTGGCCCCAGCTTAAGCAAGCTTTATTGTCATAGAATATGCGCCGCAATACAACCACAATTTGCTCAACGTCACGTTAATGAAAATTCTACGCTAATTCTACTGTAAAATCTAAAATTATTGCGCGTTTAAAAATTTCACTTCATTGTCGAATAGGCGGAGACAGATCTTTAATTTTGTTTCAAGAGAAAAACTTTTATATAACAAAATATCACACCTATTAGTTATTTTAAGAAGTACAAGGCAGTAGTGTACCTATAGAAGTTATCTACACCCACATTTCGCCAGTTGTGTCTAGTCTCTAATAGGGCAGGCCCCTATTACCACCTTCTCGTAATTACCAACCTGCACTGCGTCCGCGTGGTACCTAGATTACGGCCCACGTTTTCTTCTCAGAGAGCCTATGTCCCAGCAGTAGAATCATTATAGGCTGATTAAAATTTTGCTTAAATGTTATTACCACCAACTGGACAGAAGGACTGAAAGGACAGTCTGCTTCTGACTTCAGGTGGAAAAAATCTCGGAACCGAATTCAGCACGCGTAGTACCTATGATTATCATACTGTGTCAACGAAAAATAGACAAAGTGACAGAAGTTGTCGACTGGAGAATGAACACATTTCTCTTCTCTTCACTCTTGAAACTTATCTTGCTCAAAATGAAAGAAATGTCCATTTGTTTATATAGTGATTATGCTACGCACGCAGGACCTCCGACTACGTAAGTTTAGACTCTATTGCGATCACTAGACCAACAAAGCAATCAAAATAATTTATTCCGAGACAAACTCTAGTGGACATTACCATGATTTTTAGTAGGTAGGTATTAAACGATGAAATATTTCTAAATTACGTAAGTCATGCGATAAAATCGTAATACTGTTAAAATAAGTATTTCATGCCTACACTTTCCGTTCAATTTTGTTAAAGTAAATTGCATTGACAGATACTTATCAAGGTATTTATAAACCTCTCAAGTGTCCTGTTCAATTTACTTAGTTTATCAGTTACCTTCACATTACCCGAAGCTTGTATATTTATGGATACAAGAGTAGGTACCCTCAAAATATCTTATCGCGTCCGTTTGCCCTTCTGTTTATCCCATAAACAAATACGGAACGGCCAGACATGCCTCTTGTCGTAACGGAATGCAAATCTTGTGATTTCGTTTTTACAACTACCCTTGAAAACGTGACTTTCCAAATATTTCGCGGCATTAACAGGACAGGAAGCGGACGTGAGGTGTCCGCCATTCAATTTCAACTCACCTCTATCTGTTGTATTTATATCTATACTCTATACAAGCAAGCAAAATTAAATTGTCTGTTTGTAATGTCAAAATCAAACAACAGCTTTTTACTTGATGCATTTTTATGTCTCTGTTTTTTGGGTTAATATCCAAAACTGCTGGGCCGATTTTATTAAGACTTACTTATATAGCTGATGTTATAACGAGATTCTATTTTTGAAAAAGGAATCGGTCGAACGACCAGTGCAAAAAAAAAAACAAAAAATACCACGCGGACGAAGTCGCCGGATCAGCTAGCGTCAATATATAACTTTCAGTTCATCCGTGTGGATGCGGTTACGTCGCTGTACTCTTGTAGTTTTATGCTTCATTTTTCTTTAGCCTTTTATAATTTAATTACACATATTATTTATTACCTACTTCGCAAGAGGTTCAGTCAATTATGCATAATATGACTTCCAGTTAATTCTGTAATGAAAATCATGCGGAAGATGAAGCTTCTGAGTCGATCGACTCATTAAAAGTAATAAGTCATTACAGCAGCACAATTTATTAAAATATCGTACGGCTATACGATGCAAATCAGGAAGAATTATTTTAAAAGGAAGTCAGTAAAGACCATACATTTTTTAGTTTAGTAAACAAATTTAGGTATGCCTGCTCAAACTGCCTTCATTTAAATCGGTTTAGTGACTCCTCACTCGTACCTATTTATACATCTCCTTCCTTATCTAATCAGTGTTCTGTACAAATATTAGATAATGGTCGCCCTCACACATCCAGCAGTAATTATTATTATCACTGAACCAACATAGAGTTAAGTATTTACTTTCTTAGACGTGATAATGTCGGTTGAGATACGAACGAAATGATTGAATATTTGACTTAAATGTCCCGGGTTCTACTGATAGGCAACTGGCAAAAGAACCTTTGGTGTTCAGAAATCATTAGTTACGGTTTTGGGTTTATAGCTAAACCACCAAATAATCAGTACCTAAGTACTTAATGCCTACTAATAAGGATGAGGTCCCGAGACCAATCACCGGGTTCCATTTGGAGTTTCTCAGTAACGGCCCGGATTCTGGAATTGAGTTCGATTGATTGATAGGAACGGGGTCGCCCCCTATTACATGGGACGAAAACATAACTGGCGAAATGTAGGAATACTAGATACCTATAGATACACCTCTGCCTAAACCTTCGCGGATTAATAGCGTGATGTTGTTGTAGTAGGTACACAACGACTTAAGAGTCACGTCTAGTCTCCATCGGGACTGTCTTGCGGCGCTACCTTTTAGTTGGGTGCTTTAATATAATAATATATTAGGTACATAGGTAACATACTGCCATTCGTATCCTTTGTTTCATTTTTGTTTTGTATGGCCCACTTGAAACTGGAAACGTTGGTAAGGTGTCAAATTGGTATCGGATGATCCCAAAGCCGCGTGTAGCAATTATCGCAGGTAATAAATTGTAGTTGTGGTAAAAACGAAACAAACTAGTGCCTATTATGCTGTTGCCTGTAACTGTTGTAGGCACTCTACAGTTACGCTTTTAAAGCAAATAATCTTACAGTACCTACCTAGAAAGCTTGCTTAGTAGGATTTAGCTCAAGAGGAGCTTGTGGTCGATCGTAGGTTAAGATACTTTCGACGAGGTAGGTCCGTAGATGGGCGACTATTCATTACATTATAAAGACCAGGGATGTTACGGAGGTGGTTTTATCGGAACCGGAATCGGAGTTTTTAAATTATGTTTCCCGGAGTCGAAGTCGGAACTGGAACCGAAAACGGAGTCGAAGGCTGCACCAATTTCAGTGAAATAGTTCCAAACAACACTTGATTTTGACTTCATTGTCCAACTCTAAATCAAAAACAGATAACTTAAACACGCCGCACAAAACAAAAGAAACCACAGTCCGTAATATCGCATGGTGTAACAACAAGTGGATTATGAATCGATGACAGAACGCGTGCTGTCGGGGCGACTTGCATAAATTTGATCGTACGCGATCTAAAATCAAATCAAATCATTTTTATTTGTATAACATAGGTAGTAAATACAGTTCTTAAATAGAGTTCATAGGTCGCTATATTATGCCAAGAGGCGTACAAAAATGGCTGCATGCAAAATAAAAATATTGCTCATGCGAGAGGTAAACATAAATTAGTACGTATGTCAAAATGTCAAAATTACTACAAAGATGATTAATCAATAAATACACATGTCACAATATCGCAAAATTCCCATAGTCAACGCAAAAATAACTAATCATAATTCGGTCACAATAATAAATTAATTGAATCTCCAGTCATACAAATAGGTCTACATCAAATTATCATTTAGGAATTCATCAATCGTGTAATAGCACTTTTCAGTCAATAACAGTTTTATTTCATTTTTAAATTGCGTTACATTCAATTTTTTTAAGACATCTGGTAATTTATTGTAAATGCGTGGTGCCATGCCTAAAACGCTCTTTCTCACTAATGCAGTCTTACAACGCTGATTGCTTAAACAGTTTGCGTATTGGCTACGAACCGCAATATCTCGTAACGTTGACACTTTTTCGAACAGTCTCATGTTTGTTTTGACGAAAACACTAATTTCAAAAATATACAAAGAGGGTAATGTAAGTAATTTTAGCGATTTAAAGAATGGTACACAGCTTTCATCAACTTTCAGACCACAGCGTTTACTTCGACCTCCGATTTAAAAGTATCGGAACCGAAGTCGGAACCGGAGGTGTGAGATCAATCGGAAGTTCCGACATATCAGAGTCGGAGTCGAAGCTTCGTAACATCCCTGATAAAGACCTAGGCCTAGGTACGTAGGAGTCTTTAGCACGTTAAGCATGCAGTAGATCCCAGCTGACGTTTGTAGATCTTTGGCAGTCGTTTAACCAAGGGGTATCGTGTTATCCAGTAGGTAACTGGTTTGTGGAGGTCAGCCAGGCAGTCGCTTCATGTAAAAGGTATTATCTGCATCCGGTTAAGCTGCTAGCCGACCTCTACACAGTTTGGAAAAGCTAGGCAGATTAGGAGTAGGATTTAGCTTGGTCAATACAATATTTGAGAGAATAGATTGGCGTTCTCAAGAAGGGTGTAGGTGTAATGTAGATTTATTTACCTATGGAGATATTGATATTGATAAGGCTTGTAGGTACCTACCTAACGTAATGAATTGTTAAGTTATGTATAACCAATATCAGCACGCAGTTAATATACAAAAGGTACACCATGTGGTATTTTTATTTGTAATGCACTTATTAAACTAGCTTCCGGCAACACTGCGTCACTGTTCCTCCGTTATTTTAGCATTAGCTTTATTATTGAGCTAGCTCCTTCATTAAGAGACTGATCTTATGACCCCAGTACAAGCTCGTTCATTATTTTGTTCGTCGAACACCAGATTATAACATCCGTTAAACATTACTAACAACTTCATCGTTGCGTTCGTGGTACTTAATTATTCTGTAGGATTTCAAACCTTATGCAGTCGGTGTAGAGTAGTTTTTGATCATTCGTGAAATTACTATTGACTGTCGTTTTTGTAGGTATACTGTTTTGTCAAGGCCAGTTCTTATCTTCGTGTTGGGTTACAAGAGTCGCCGACTCAGCCAGAGAACTCGACGCCCGGCTTGGTTTGGTTTTAAACAAGGATCAATTTACTTACTTACTAATGTACCTACCTAAGTACCTACTACGAAATGGACCTCTATTCTTGAAAGTTGCGCATGATTCGTTTTGATTTTTTTAAAATGAAAACAATATTTCCCCGAAATTCAAAGGGGTATTGCGTTACCCAGTTACTGGGTCGTGGAGGTCTAACAGGCAGTCCCTCCGTGTGCGAAAAAGAAGGCGACCCCAGCTTAGTTGGGAAAAAGGTTAAGCAGATGATGAACATTATATTATTATCTAGGTACCTACGTGTGTTGTACCTAGCGAAAATTTTCAGATTAAGGCAACAGTTAATTAACCCTAGTTAGTAAGCCTTCCTTGACAATCAGTTAAAAATATTCCTCATACTAAACCACCCTCTTATTTTGATGACAGTCTATTGGGAGGCACACAGTACCTACACCGAGTAACGTTACAACCAGTATGACCTCCTAATTTACCATTCATTTTTCTAAGATTAAGTTTTGCATAACTCAACTCCACCTTTATCAATAAGGGGGGTTAAAGTTTAGAAGTTAAGTACCTACCTACCTACTCCAATCAATCAACTAGTTTACAGTTTGAATGGCCTCTTCCATGTTGACTCACGACGACATAACACCACGTGGAGTGAAAGGACTTGGATTCCAGATGCTGGCTCACCAGATCATTGTGTAAGAACCAGTCTAATTGAAATAGTTCACGCAGTTATAGCGAGGCAAATACATTCAATAGGTACTTAAAGTACGTACTATAGATGGTACCTACATCACAAACAAAATTTTCATCCGATACTTGTGTCCTGGTCAAAGACATAGTTTTTAAATCTCTTTGGTCCTGGTGGATACAAGATGTCAATGAGTCTAGTTTGATACGCTCCGCTGCCGCTCGAATATTGCTGTATTATGTTTATGCTAGATGGGGCGTTACCACAGACATAGATAGACCTAGATAACGCAAGTATCACGATCTGTGTGAAAACCAAGCGTGCCATTTTTTGACTGTACGCAATGTAATATTACGAATGTTTTGGTTTTCTCAAATTTGGTAATACCAGGTAACACTGAGGGTATTTGATTAAAAATAATGGTTTATTAAATTGATTACGCATAACATTAATCACAAAATTACTTACCGATGGAAGGAAACGGAGCGAGAAAGTGGCCACTTACGATTTTTGTACGTAAGTTAGGCACGCAAAGTGGCACGCGAAGTAGTTGCTCTTGCGTTATCTAGGTATATCTGTATCTATATCACTGTTTTTTTTTATGACACTTCTTCGCATGTCCTCTAGCTCTAGCTTTAGTGACTGACAGCCGACCCTAACATAGTTAGTGGCAATGATATTATAGTAAAAACGTGTATTATGGGGTTACATAAACAACATTCGATCTTTAAAAACTCTTTTGCAAATAATAAAACCGACTTAAAAAAAAACCCAAAAAAAAACGAAAAGAAAAATACAAAAAAGTGAAAAATAAATAGCTTCGAAGTCGGGTGACCTTTGTTTGATTGATTTAGTTTTTTTGTCATCGACTTCTAAGCTAGGTCCTCGGTATTTATTTTTCACTTTTTTGTGTTTTTCTGTTAGTTTTTTTGTTTTTTTTTTAAGTTGGTTTTGTTTTTTGCAAAGGTAGTTTTTTATTTTTCCATTTGTAGTTTTTTCCATTCAAAAATGAGTACATGTCATGGTATTAGGGTTATCCACTTATCCCTAATAAATTAAACTTAAACCTTACTGTCGAAATTGTGTGTTGTACACATCTGCGTACCCCCTCAGAACATACAGGCGTGATGATGCGTCATGATGTTGTATAAACAATAAACATCCAAGCGATTCCAGCAATCACGACAGATTTGCCGTCTATTTTGAAGAGTTCCATTGTATATCTCCGAAAATCAGAACAAGATCTTCACCAAATTAAAATTGGACCACCTCAGGAGTATACTGTTTGAAATATAACAACAATTTTGAGAATTGGTCTACAAATGGGGAAAAATCAGGTAACATACATAAAAAAATACGTTCACACGAACATAGAACCTCCTTCTTTTCTTGAAGTCGGTTAAAACTGCACACATTGCGCGCACCGGCGCACGTGTCCGTTGACGGCGCGACGCGACACTGAGGTAAAATGTGGATGGTTAGCCACATTTTAACGTGTCGCTTATAACCTATCTGCACCTTTTTACATAAAATATCATTGGTTAGTGGCATATGAAACCAGAATGTATAACTACTATGTACGACTAGGTTGAGCTGTTTAATTTGTTGAGTCACAGTGCATTTGATAAAGCGTGTATCAGCCACCTATAATTGTTATTTATTATCTACCCTCAATTACTGCGCATTCGAACTGATCCAATCATCCATTGCAAACCTAAACAATAGTAGGTATTGCGACTCATAATTTTTTGTTCAACGTTTCCTTTATTTTATCGCAACTGTTGTCTGCTTGTACAGTCCCGCGACAGTGGTTCCAAGCCAGTATAAGCTGGTCTCTTATCATATCGAACTCCTCACGCTGCCAGCTCAAGGTGAAAATTTTGCTACCGCCGCCGAGCGGGCGACTCGACTGCACAATGGAGGTCTGACAGACTCTGTACAAATAATAGCTTTCGTTATTCACTGAATAAATAGGTAGGTAACACAATTAAATGGCATTCTGTCATTTCCCGGCGAAGGTTCTAGGGTAAATGCTATCTCTTCTGATTAAATTATATTTGAACTGTGTATTCAATCAGATCAGTGAATATGTATAAGTAGTGAGTAGGCATCTGTATCTGTTATTCATAGAAAATTAAACACGCTTTCCTACTTGTAGGTAATCATCATGTTGAGAATAACACTAATTTAGCATGATTAAAAAAATCTTGAAGGGATTTAAAATGCTAAGATACTTAAGTATCTAAAAACATAAAGCGGCGTACTTTTAATACATCTCTTCTAAAAAATACTCCATACATACTTACATTTGTTTTTTGCTGCAGGGGAAAATTTAGTTTAGGTGTTTTTTAGAACACAGAAAATCATTGTCTTAAATTATTGCCTTAGGTACCTACTGTGTTATTTCTCCTTTGCCTATCTTTTCCTCTTAGATTTGTAGTACAAACTCTGTAGAATTATGCTCAGAATACAAACTGAACTGATAACTACCCACTTAAATCCTTTGACCGTTTTCGGGGGCAATGGCTTTTGAGGGCATTTTAACCTATAATTGGAGCAAGGGTTACCCTTCTAGAGCACTGGTTCGGGTTAACCATCTAGTACAACTTACCTACACTATGAGTAGGTATTTAGGTTGAAAGGGTTGCAGGTTAACCACCAGGTTTCTAAAACTCTTTCGAAAAGCCTCAGTATTTATTTTTATGGCGTAATATTGATAAAAAAATTTGTGCATATTTTCGTCACAGTCTTAAAACTCCTTGAAAATGTAACCAGTTGCTTCCATTGTTAGGTATGATAAATATGTATCTAGACATCTACCGAAGTCTGCTGCACCTACCTTCGAAAGTATTTTTTTTTACAAACTTCATATAAAAATTACGCCATTCATTATGCAAATTTTTATTCATTAAATCATAAGCAATTTCCGTGTCAGTGTCAGTCAAATTTGCTAATGCGGGTTTTCCCATAATTTCAAAAGCCATTCATTGATTGAATAAAAGTGATTCAACCTGCAAAATACTTCTAGGGACGATTGGAAATTCTGAAATCAGTTCAGAATCGGAAATGTAATCTGCGACATGAAATCTTTTTGTCATAAAGTGAGGTAAAGTAATAAGTGTAGTGTAGTGTAGTAAGTAGTCGTGGGGTAAGGTAATCTCAATGTAGGCTACCAAATTGAGTGTGTTATAGCGCTATGCTAAATAAAACAACCAGACTTTAAGGATGGGGATAAAACAAAGGAAAACAAAAAAAAAACAAAATTAAACATTATTTTGACTATATTTCAATAAAAATGCAGATGGAAATAAGGAAACTTACAAGAAAAATGTCATAATTAAGCTTTATACTTAATTTGTTTGTCCATAAGAAAAAAGAATACGTCGTAGTCATTTTTGGAAGATTAACTTACAATTGGAATTAAATTAAAAAAAATTAAATACTTAATTACAAGTGTCGTAGGTACTAAACTAACCTGTTATACTATATGACTCATGATATATTACTAACATTAAGTTACAAGAAATCGTACAACTTAAATGTCGGTTTAAATACAAAAGAAATTAAATAAATCAGTTTTTAATGGTTTATAATTTGTAATGAACTGATAATAAATAATAATCGTGATCTTTATGAACGCTTAAAACTAAAACTTTCCTTAACATTAGGTACAAAATTATTATCTTGTGGTCACCATGCAACGACTCGCTTAGAAAGGGAGAAAAACTGAAACTAAAAATAGTAAAACAAAATAAAAAATACCATCTTGGTTCTATAAAGCTGAATAATAATTAAACACAAAACCAGTATTGGTCAAATGTCGTTTTATTGTAATATATTATATTATAAGAACTCGTAGATCTGACATGTAACAAAAATATCATCAATATGTGGGGCGAGGATACAGTCTCTTGGTAAGATTCGATAGCATACGATGGTTCTATCAGAATTTCTCCTAATCACTTACATTGGTCCCTTAATTAAAAGTTTAAACTTTGTTTTATATAAATATTATAAAATATCACACTTTAAATTCAAAAGAAAACTATGCTACTTGGAAACTAATCACTTAGCTCTGTCAAAGTAGGACTAAAGTTAAACTGTGCCAATTTGAATATTATATTCAAAGGAGACAATAAATAAACAATAATCTATCTCGATCAACTAAGAATTAAATAAATCGATTTATCTCGTTTATAAAGTAAAAGGCACACTATAGGCGGAGCGCGGGCGAGCGGGCAAGCGCCGCCCGCGCCCCGCGCGGCGACCGCTCGCCGACAACAATTGTATAAACATGTTTCATATATTATTGTGTCATATCTTTATACAGGTTTATCGGTACGAGAGCTCGGGAGTTCGGCGGGCCTGCACTCGGGAGGTTCGCTCCCGGCAGTTTTCGCGAGCCGGACGCGAGCGCCGAGAGAGGGACCATTACAAAAATAATCACCAAAACTCGGAACCGGTTTCGGGCCGCATCTCGTACTCGCGAGAGGTAAAATGAAAAAAAAAGTCCTTGGCAGACTATCCGAGCGCGGAGGAGCGGTCATGCCGATAGGGCTCAGATTGGCCGCGGTGGAGATCGCTAGCGGTGTCGACTAGCCGGAGATTATCGCACGGCACGCAGCCACAAAAGAGCACTTTCGGTTTTTGTCTGCCGAGGTTGACTATACTATTCGAGATTAATTAAACTGGAATAACCACAGGCCCATCGAGCTCCCGAGTTGTAGACCGACTGATTCTGTCCGTAGTGTGTATACTGGTGACTGTATTAAAATAGTATCATTTGTGTTCAGGTCCAGAATCAGCCGAGTTTGTGTATGGTAACGAGCCACGTCCCGTCGACGCGGGCCTCGTCCGTATGCGGTGCGGCATCGCAGCTGCTAGCTACATAATAAAATAATTATTACAGTTAAAGAGACTCAAAATAAATAATAAATTATTATCTTAAACCCTTAAAAATAGATCACGAGCGCCTTCTCGCGGTACAGTACCGAGCGCGGATAGGCAGTACGAAATAAATAAAATGTTCTATAGGCTAACTTTACAGAGACCACCGCTCGGCGGAGGATCATCGGGAAGACTTCCGCGAGCTACACAATAAATATCTAATATTATAAGGTGCCATTTACAAGTGCGTGCCGATAACTAAAACATGTAGGTACGAAACCACTATACTTCACACCGCAAACTTTCGAGACGCCAGAAAACACTTCGTTTCGTTAACTTTATAAATTACAAGGCGAAGTACCAAAATAGCATCGACAAACTGGAGATCATTCGTTGAGCGGGTGTGCGTGTGCGCGAGGCGCGGCGAGCGGACGCCGCTCGGGCGCTGGCTGGAAGACGTCGAGTAGGCACTAAGGTGACGGACAATCCTTAAGCTATGTTCGGTATAAGTTAACTTAGGACTAGGTGGTCGCAGGTCCCTAGGCGATGACGAGGTCCCCGAACGCCGATGACAGACGGTTGAACACAGGGAGTCGCTCTTCTTCAGGGTCGGGAGATTGCGCGCGGCGGAACGCGAACGCGGTGGCGTGCGCGGGAGGAGACATTGCGGGTGGCGAATGCGGCGCTATCGGCGACTGCGGTGCCAGCGGAGAGTGTGGCGAGCGCGGCGAGCGCGACCCGTCGCTCATGTACGATGCCATCGAGCCACCCGAAGACAGAGACGCCAAGGATCCGCCGGGCGACGGCGGCTCGCGGCGACGAGCCTCCTCCGCATTGTGTACAAAGTGGCAACGCGGCCCATACGGGCAGAATCCCACTGAGTGGAACGTGCGGCACAGCTCGGTCTTGTACTTGGGGTGGCGTTGCAAGTTGCGCAGCTCGCGCATGCCGTGGGCAAACTGACACTTGTCGCCGTATTTGCAGACACCGGCTTCCTCAAAGGGTCTGCAGAGTTCGGTCTTGTATCTGCTGGTGGCGGGCGGCGGCGGGGCAGGCTCACTGGTGGTACGTTCGAGCCGGCGGTGGCCCAGGCGGTCGAGCAGACCGGCGAGTGCGCGGTGTGCGGGTACGGAAGCGGCGCGGGCTAGCACAGGGTGCTGCTCCCAATTGACTGCGCCTGTGACGGTTCCGGCTCCCACCGGCCCGAGGGTCGCACTTAGTGTGGTGTTCATTGTCTGCACTGGCCGAGATTGGTTCTGAAAAATGACAAAATACTTTGTTAGCTAGTTTTCAAGGACTATTTAGTTTTTCAAGGAAAAAATAGAAATACTTCTTGGTAAGGCTGGCTAAAAATAGAGGTCTATTATTATATACACTTTGGGCACGCAAACAGAAATCATCTCTACAAAGTCTGCTAAAAGGTACTCGTACAGGACCTACACGGGCTACATGAGAAAACGTTATTTTACTATTTGGTAGATTTATTTGTTTAACAGAAAAAAATTACACTATCCGTCGAAGGGTCGGATACCTGCTTAGGTTAACAAAAAATAAAACTACCCCGAGAGCTGGTTTGGTCGTCTACCTGCTCGGATTCATCTCGTTTTCACTAATGGTCTACATGTTGAAATGGTTAATGCTACCAATTAACCGAACTTTGAAATGGTGTTTTTGATGCCTGAGGGTGAGTCGAATTTTAATGTTGAATTTTTAACGATCACCAGCGGTCGTCCGGTACCTTAATATGAATTATTTATTTCGGTAAATTTCCCAATTCCCGTCATTATTCCATTTCTAGAGGAGTAACGTTTAGAGATGCAAATGTGTAGCGCATCTTTTGTTTTCACAGAGCATCGAACCTGAAGTTACGAAGCATCACCATAACAATACTGGTGTTCACGCGAGAGGCAGTTGACACGGGCGCGGCGGCCACAATCGCGGTGATTGTGCACTATTGTTCAGGCATCGCTTGACGCCTCGCCACTATGACGAATAATTGTCGCCGAGCTATTTGACGACACTTCTCCGCGCGAGGGGCAACGGTCGGCGCGTGTCGTATTAGATAACAGTACTCCCATACTGATCTATTCCGACGCATTGTATTTAATCGGCTGCCATGTTACTAGACTGCTGCACATTAAGATGGAGTGTATAAATAAAGGCTGGCTTAGCTAGTTCGAAGCAGAATGGCAAGGGGGTTCCAGCTTTTATAAGTGGTGGACGCCCAGTAGATGTATTTGGCAAATCTTTGATGAGACCAGAGAATCACGAAGATTGGACCAGCCCGGAGTTGGACGCGAAACAAGAACTCTATCTATAATGGATACGCCACATCTTGGGTATGGCGCTTCAGTCGATGTGAATGACACGTCATTGTATATTTTATTCGCCTCCGCTTCGTCCGGGGATCATAAACAAACAAACACTTGCCCCGGACCATTGGTCTGAGACACTTGCGTTTTGGAATACAACGGACAAATTATTAGATAATATTGTGCTCTTTATATGCATGATACTGTATATCAATATTTGCCACAATCTTAAAATTAACTAGCTTTAGCCTAAATCTAAATAATACTACTACGGGCCGATTAAGTCTCGTATTAATGGCTCATGCCGACAAAGTTTATACTAGACGTTAAGTCTTGTGGTTAGCAGCAAACGGTATAGCTAGGTAAACAATTACACACGAATGCTTTTAGTGGTGTATGAGCACCTATTGTTCGCTATGTGGGCAATAACCGACTACTCTTAAGGCTGCGTTTGTGCAGTAGCTATTTGTCCTTTATGAGAGATTGCTTCTGCCCTGTTCACATTACTAAAAGGTTAACGTTGGTAAACTGACGGACAATATAAATAAGAAAGGGAAGTTATCTTTGTTCTACTCCAAAAATGTTGCAAAGTAAATTGTAAATTTATTGTCTACAATATATTTCAGCTTAATTAACAATATGGCTGTTCAGTAACTTCAAAGGCGAAAGTTAAGCAAACAAATGAGCGTGTCAGTATGATCGCGGATGAAATGCTGCAGTGAAAAGCCAGGGGTTAAGTTGGTGGCGGCCAAGTGTCGACGGAAAACGGTCGAAGCGTAATTAGAGAGTTATCAGAGCGGAACATTGGTTAAACGCTGCTTTCCATCGGACGTTGCGCTCGCGCAACCGAGCTCCAGGGAAAATTGTAATCACTGTCGATTTCAAATGGCCGCGGTCGTTGCGTTCGAAGCTGAGGGTAATCAGCCAGCAGTGCGGACTTCACGACTGAGCCTCGCGTATTATAATAACACATGTTTAGGCATTAGCTCTACGTCAACAGTTTACACGTTCGGGCCAACAAACTAATCCATAACACTAACGGTTGTTTGTTTGGTAAATATAATTTTGGGTAAAGGATGGTGTAATGAACGTTTCCAAAGATCCGGCGGGTACAGGTCGCGCCTCATGCTGCGATGTGTACTGTTTTGGTTAGCGCGCGATGTTGTCAATGTGACAAACACGCCGACCGCTCGAGCCAATGTGTTTGTGCTTTTTGTTATAATGGTGGTAGCAGGTTGCATAATGTTCTACGGCATGACTATTTTAAAATAAGCTCTAAGTACCGATTAGACATACCTTTTTAGGCGGAACATTAAAATACAAGGAAGTCCAAACTGTCCCAAGACGAAAACAAGATTCGAAAATTACTTTGTTGCTAAGGAATGACATAAGCATTTTAATTTACAGTCGTTAAGTATTGAAAGAGTAAACATTAGTGGCGAATATTCAGATGTTAATACCAGAGCGTACAGAGGGCAACGACTTTCTGACTAATAAAAACAAAACTGATATATAGCTTTGTGGCATTTCTTTTAACAAAAAGGTGTAGCTGAAAAATTTAAGACTATTTAAAAAATCTAAACTACCCTAAGACGTGAATTTTGAACACCACACAGTATCAATGGAGAACAATTTTCTTTAAAATGAATTATGAAAATTGAAAAATTGTGTAGTCTGTAAGGTTATCGAACTCGAAGCGTCGCTACGCGTCTGCTCGCGTATTTACGTTGGCAATCACTGAAAATTTACACCTCTACTTTACTGTCGATGCTTACCGAACTCGAGGTCTCGCTAAATATATTCTCTTTCCAGATAACCTCTGAGGGCAACGGCATCGAACAACAAAGAACACAAATTTAGGTTACTTATTTCCATCAGATTCAAAGACTTTAAACTTAACAATTCAAATTACTGTTGCTACTGTGAATCTATCAAATGCCTGTATAAGCTGATTCTAACAGAGATGATTTACCCACAATAAATAGTTTTAGCAAGTGCTTTGATTTGTGAAGAGGTAAGTTAACCCGCTTCAAACCAGTTATTTGACAGGGTAACCTCTATCAAATGAACGAGTTAGTAAACAACCTCTGCAAAACCATACCTTGAACGGTTTGAAAAATCAACCGAAACCTTTTTCCTCGATATACCTAGTTTCAAAGATCCAAATGGGTTAGCCATTCAATCGGTCCGAATCCAAATTTATTGCTATGAATGCGTTTTTGCCACTTTATCGGGTTAAACAGGGTTAACTCATAGGGGTAACTGAATGAATTTCTAACCTCTTTCGTAAGGTTATACTTGTACGGTCCCGGGTTTATTAACGGCTCCAAGCCATAATCTATGGCTGCACATTTACAATGACCTAACCTAACCTTTATTGCTATCATTATAATTATCTTTCGAGTGAAGAGTTTCTTTGTGATAACTTGGCGAGTTCGTCGTAACCGTCGTAACGTAACGAGCATAAATTCGAATCATTAAGATAGAGTGCCTCGCGACAATTGATACAACTATATAACTCAAACAAGAGAACTGCTTAATTGAACGTTAATTGGTTTTAATCAAATGCGTTCTATATTTAAATGAACTTTTAACGATTTAAAACTCTCGGACCGTCACAATGCTCTCATCAGTACAGCATGGAATAGCTAGCAACCAAGGCAAAAATAAGTAAGAGGCGAATAATAAAACTGAAATAGGTTCATGGTAAAAATTAATTCAAAACAATGAGTTTTAAACTACAAGCGACCGTTGAGCATTGTAGTATCAACTATTAGAAGTAGTTCATATCTTTGAGAAGTCAAGTGAGGGTCTTGGCGACTGATCCCATCACGTTTATTGAATGATTGCGCGAAAACGATCACAGTCGAGATGTTGCGGTCCCCTCTGACAGAGACCTAACAACAATCGCCCAATAATGACCAGAGTTGTCATTAACCTTTCAGTGTCTGACGTCGTCGCCCCCTGGTTGCACATAAAGTCGTTTATTTCAGTTTGCATACAAGTCTCTGAGAATATTGTTCCCCTTATTCATTTTCCTGTTGTTAAAATAATGGGCGCGATAGTGTTTTCCCTCAAATTACTGAAATGTAGAAAATACCGCTTAGCGAGTGGTCATGCGAAATAGTGAACAATAGATGAACGTATATAATGTGATTCACGCGGTGTCACTGCGTACTGACTACTTACTGGTGTACCTATCTAACTAACACTTATGGTTGTTTAAGTGGCGCATTTTACCACAATTAGAATGGCTTGTCTACGAGGCACGCTTTACGCTGATACAATTACAAAACACGAAAATAGCGACGCAAGCGCAACAAATAACAACGCGATTCAATGCTCTCCCACATAGCCCAGGCATCCGTTGAAACGGTTACCACATGATTTAAGACAGCCCGGTAATTAGAAAACTTTATTCTTACACGTTTTTATCAAACTAGTAAAAATAAGTTTGCATGAAAACGTAATACGAAATGCCCATTGCTTTATGAAGTTGATCTTTTGTACTCGCTAGGAGATTTAAAAACAAGATAACGTTCCTGATGTAAATTGGCAAAAATAAGCGAAAATAATAAAAGAAATGATATGCTAACAATAATATCCTTATTTGTCGTTGCTTAGGTTGTATGTTCAGCATACGAATATGGTAAACGTATCCACTCAGTTCACATAGTTAGCGACTGTTAGATGAGTAAGACCGGACGCCAGGCGTACCGCACGCATGCAGATGGGCACCACGCCGTGATTGCAATGCGAGAACACACCGGCTAAGGTATAAATGCCATCACATGTCAACCGCTCCTCTTTATTTATATTACGAACACCTAACAAACGATTGTCTGTTGGTTTATTATATTAGACGAAACAATGAAAATGTATTTGAAGAAGTAAGTAGGTAATGATTAACATAGCGAAAAGGAAATCACGTAGTACCGGAGACAAGTTTCGAGAATTTGTAAAATTGCCTGTTTGATTTCCTTAGTACCTAAGCTCAATGATAAATTTACAATGCTTGTATATACATGATACACGCAAAAAGGTACTGGCAAGTTTTAAACAGTGACAGTACATTTAAAAGGTTAGCCGTTCATTTGGTTACCCGAAGGGTTACTCTTACAGAGTTTCTAATAATAATTCTGGAAACCAATTGAAACCTTATTAAACGTTTGAATACCCTTTCAAGTATTGAACGGTTTACTAGTTCATTTGAAGGGGTGTTTTTAAAACTTTTAGTAATATAAACCTACCGAAAGCACTGGTACGACTAACCGAAATAGGACTCAGGCAGGCATACAATATTTTGGAAGATATTGGTTTTATAACGTCGGTGCAACGTCGTAAGTAGTGAGCGGGACGTGATGTGTGTTGTGGCGATGGCGGGTGGGCCTGCGTGCCGCATGCATACAGACGTTCACCTCGTCATCGCAGGCGCTGGCGTCGCTACAGGTAGGTACTGTGTTTATTGCGCGCGCGCCATAAAGCTCGCGACTCGAGGTGAAGCGGCCGTAAAGCAAATGTCAACAAAGGGCTTCGTTCAACTCGAGTATGTTTATCCCCCGGCCGCTCAAAGCGGAGGAAGCACGTCCCCCGGTCGGGCCGCTTTTAGCACCTCCTTATTTATAGATGCAACAAGACAATGATCGCCGTCTCGGGGTTGATTTGCAAAACAGGCAGGTAAACAATATGTTTGTACTTATCGCTGCAGCGAATACTATAAAACGAAGCGTTTGTACTCATGTTTACTATTTATGTCATATTTTACGTCGCTAACAGAAGCTCCATGACAACGGATCATTGTGTAGCGGTCATTAGTGACAAGCTGCTGGCCCTTACGTCAGCCGCGGGTCTAGTTGCAACAATTCCTTTGTCCGTGTAATTTTTATTGTTGCGTCACTACCGGGTTATACTTTCCCCGCAAATCGTTCGACATGTATGACTCACGCAGAGGTAATAACATACATAAACATTTTCTATGACTAATGCATCTTTGGACCCTTTTTAAGTCACAGTTAAGTTTTGACAAGTATGGATGTGGGCGATACCAGTCTATTACTTGGAACGGACTTCGAAAGTTATAGGACTTTAAATACTAGTTGGGTGCCTGCTTAATTTTTTTGGTATAGTACAAATTGTACAGTGCGTTCGTACTTGTGTGTTCGAACACAAGAACTCTATATTTAAAGTTATGTTTTTTGAGTATTCAAATGCTTTAACAGGGCAGGCAATAATTCCTAACATACATTCTAAACTACATTGTCAAGATTAATTAAAGCTCCACAAGCGCTTGACAGCGGTCTTTGTGTGTTTACAGCGTTTAGTTATCAAAATGTCTTACTGTTTGACCACTTCAGGGTTCTTTCTATGCGCTTATTTGGGTTCCGCTTTTGTTTTTTTTTGGGTAAGTAATATTTTACTTCTTAGTTAAGTATATTAATTTCTGGTCCAGTCGAACGCATGAAGGAAGAGTGAAGGAAAATGGCGTGCACAACGAAACCCACAGAATACGGAGTTTTTTACTATAATGAGAATTTACTAAACTTACAATAATTGTCATTTCATCCAACTCGTAATCGGGACTCACCTGTGAAAAAAGAAAACAGAAATTAGTAGACGAACAAAAGTTTAACTAACAAACATAACAAAACTAATTCACTTTACAACGGAATCGTGAATATTAGTATTGCTTATAGTCGCATTTAGTTGGAATGCTTAAACTTTCTTAATGGCTAAAGCGCAATCAGCAACGGTTGCTTTACCAGTGTTGCTTGATAAGTATTGCGTATGTAAAAGTGAACATTACGTCTTTTCAATAGTAAAACTACAGGTTAAGCTTGAGAAAGACCAAAACTTCAAACATCAGTTAAGGATTTAGGCAGCTGATGCGGAAATTGATGCGGTAAGACCAGTAAGTTTCAATGTGATATTTGTATACAAGCTAGTAGTATCTAAACCCAATATCCAGTAAGTAGATACTCTTAACCGGTCTCCGTTGAAAGCGATAGCACTTCCTATAAGAAAGTAAAACGTACTCCGCTAGTCGTCCGGAAAACTTACACAGACGGCCCGATATAACTGAACTGATTATATTAGACAGAATACACTTCTCGACGTTTGCCAAAGCGATGGTCTGCTTATAATTGAAAATAATTGCGAGAGTAATACAGCAATTATTGCTTTACTGGCGTTTTATGGTGTTTTTATTGCAACTGACTACACTTCATGGTTATTAGCTATCTGAAGTGTTATGCAAGCATCTAATAAATGAGTTATGAAACTATTACGTTCTGTATCGATATTAGGCTGTTTCTACTTACCTATATCAGGATTTAAGACTTAATTGGTATGCCGTTCACAACCTAAATTATGTTCAAAGTGGTTTACGTTAGTTGAATCAGAACAATAGATGTAGAAGTGATATAACTGTACGGGTTTTAACAACAGCACCCTCACTTAAGGGTAGGATAAATGAAATACATTGTGAATTTATGTCTTGTCCCAATCCACTGTGCATTGAACAATGTATTTTCGATAGTACACATAGCATTAATTTACGTTTGTCCTTCACACGTAGCGATACAATGCGATAATGCCCACATTTTCCGCTCCTAGTTACGTACTCGTACAAATAAGTATCTACTTGTGTTCATTCCACACAATTAACTTCTAAGTTAGTTGCACGTGAAAATTACTGACAACAATACTGATATTACGCCACTGCGTTTAGACGTGCGGTGTCACGACCCTAGCCAGTAATGGGAGACTTCGTTTCTAACGCAACTGGGTGATCTCTAATTGAACCCGGCAGCGCGCGAAGGTCTTGTGCGGATCACGAACTTAGCAACACAATCTTATTGACCGAATGAGCTCTGTTGTTAGCGAGATTTTTGGACAATGAATAGATTTTACTTCAGTGTTACCGAACATAAGGAACTAAGTGTAAAGAACATAAGTACTTCACTTGTAAAAGCTGCATTATTTTATTGTCATTTGTTTTACTTTTCCGGATTTATTATTTACAAAGAGATTTAAAATATTAGAGCGGACATGCGAGGAAATGTGATAGAAAAACTTTGATCCCACGTCTCAGTAACGCCATCTTGAATGATATAATTATGAATATTGGAGCGGCTGCGGAGCGTAGTAAAAAAAACTCATAGACTTGTGTCCAGCAGGACTCAAGTTTAGGATGAAAATTATGTTCGTGATGTCCGGTCTATAGGTATTGAATGTCTTTGATTATTTATCACTGTAGGTATTTAAGTTACATTGCTCATCATTTTAAAGCCGCTTTGAGACCCTTTCAATTGAACGTCTCCACGGCGACGCCATATTGGCTACGGAGTAAAATCGCGTCGACACGGATTTGACGAAGCGTTCTTCAAGAAGGATAAAGTTACATAGTAACTCAGACGTTCAAATCTTTTCAAACCATATTAGGTATATCTCACATAAATGTATTTAATACTAATGATATCATTAAACAATGATCTGTGTGAGACATTCAAGCTCGAGCTTCACTAACAGTCATATCCTAGAACCAAGCCAATAATGACTAACTGAGACTATTTAGTGTGTTGAACTATTATCTCTTACTATTTAGGCTTACTTTATTCCTCTTCCTTATTACAAGCACATATGAATTCATCATCACGTGTCTGTTTCTGTTAGTAGCAAGTATTCATGGCGCCTGAGTTTTGCGACGATCGTCGGGCAGCGGGCTCGATCAACGAAGCAATCGGGGCCACTTGTGCTAATGAAACACTTCAATTGAATTGGGGACATTAATTCAGCAGGCGTATCGCGCTACTGTTTACATTGGTACTAAATAAAAATAGTTCTGCATTGCACATGGAAAATTACTGAACAGGCAGACCCAGTTACAGTTAATATAGTCGCCATTAAGTGTCTTACTTTACTCACTTGGTGTATTCTTAATCTTGTTTAAATATAAGAAATGCAGGACAGTATTTATTCAACTATTCAAATGAATGATGAAATTAAAATAAATAGCCTAAGGGGACCTTTCATGATATCATCGCTTCATATCTCAAAGTAAAATTAGCTTCATTTTAATGAGGCAAGTCTATGAAAGTCCAAGCTTAATTTGAATGAATCCATTTGTTTTATAAGTTGTTGCTTCACACATTCAGTGTTAATAAGACATGAGATTAGGTGAAGTAAGACAATGAACTCGCTAACAAGGCCGCAGTGGCAGAAATCACTTATGTATAATGTATGTATTTAAATTTAACGTCTTTTGTGCAAATCGAGGCCGAGTTTCAATTAGGTATATTTTGGTGGCAGAATTATATTCGGTGAAAATTTTAACAAAGTTGGCAAGTGAATTGGCATGTCATTGTCTTATTATAATATAAGTACTCAATAAGTACCTATTCGTAATAAAAATAAATAAATAAATATTCCACAACTTTTTCACACAACGTCATTTAGTCCCAAGTTAAGCTTGAGAGCTTGTGTTATGGGTAGGTACTAAACAGCTGATAAACATACTTATATATTTCTAAATGCATACATATTATAGATAAATTACACCCAGACACAGAACAAATGATTGTGCTCATCACACAAACATTTGTCCTGGGTGGGAATCGAACCCACGACCTCCGGCATAGCAGTCAGGGTCACTAACTACTAGACCAACAGGCCAGTCAAAATAATGCAATATCAATCATTAAATACTTTGGTATGTATTTAATGTACATATCGAATTGTAATTATGACTAATCATATCGATCCATGTTTCGATAGGAACTTGCAAAACTATTTTAATATTATCTGTAAGAAGTGATCAATTCACGAGCGATAAAAAATAAGCCAGTTGCACAAAGCAGTGTTTAAAATACAATTACTTATTAAACATTATCTCATATATTACGAGATTATTATTGACGGGTTTGCCTTGTAGCAACCGAAGTTCTATTAAAATACTAGCAACTACATAATTATTCATAACGAATTAGGTATTACTAGATCAACAGGATTATAAAGTTTATAAAGTTGATGCTGGCATTAACATTGTTGGCGTTAATGCCATTTTGTTGTTTTCTATTATAATATAACGAATTTAAATTATAATGATTTAACTCGATTAATTTTAAATAGGATAATTTAGTATATTCACGCAGGTGAAGTGACAATAAAATAGCAAATGAGCGATGAGTCCATAGATCTACTCATCGGTCGATTTGCAACCTTAACCCGTGGCCCTAATGATGTGGGCAACAAAGACATGTGAAGGTAGGTACCTAAATGCAACTATAAGATACTGCGCAACCGAAAAGTAGAAAATAAATACTTTGTTTGAACTAAAAACACGCAAACAAAATCTAATTTCTTCCCGAAATAAAAACATACAGTAGGTAATTAACTGCTAGATCTTATCACTAATACCTACTTAATTACAAAAGAAGATCTTAAAACTTTGTTTAATAACTATCATAAACAAAAAAAAGATTCAAGTTCAAATTTCAAGCATTTGACACAAATTGGTATTCAAACAAGAATGAATCTACAAAAAACTTGAAAGCCAATTGACTAATATTGAAGATCAGCCGCCACGACCTTGAAGCTACAAAGAGTTCGCCGGCCAAATATTAATTAATTATTTATAACATAACTCGTTTGGCGAGTCCGTGGCTTGCGTGTCGATTCTCCACTCCACATTAAGATCCGGACACTGATCAATAATATAGAATCGACACAACACACAACACTACGCTTTTAAACTATGTGCCTATGGTCATCAGTCATCGTCATCATCAATGTTTGTATATTTTAAAGTAGGACAAAGCCTGTAAGTTAAGACGGAGTTTTAGAAGTAATATCACAATATTTTTTTACCTAAGCAGAGTTGCGATACGTCAAAAACGATGTTACTGAGACATTAGGTTACGCGGATCTACGGTACGGTTACTACAGCGTGATGCACGCGACATCGACTGCTGATGTTGCAATCACAATATGTAGAGACCGTCACGCGACCTCTGTTTAGCAAACGCTTTAATCATCGTTATGAATGTTAGATTCCCTCGACCTGATTTTACACTTTAGAACACCCTTAGCAACTAGTCCGCCGATATCATCACCATTGTGCTGTAAAATGGCATGTTGGACAACAAAAATGTGAACGCTAGTCTCTATAAAGTTCCTGGATAGGCATGGAGGTTAGACCCTCATGAAGTTTGGATGTTAATGAGTGCACGACCAGCGCCTTCAACCAGAGCGGACCTTGGCAGTAAGCGGGAAGGCGTAGAGGTTAAAGACAAGGCAGTAAGTTGATAGGATGAAGAAGATTACATACAACAGCTATTCGTCTGATTCGCCTTTTAACTTGTTGTTTAATTGCGATACATTAATTACAGTTCTATTAAAACACTTTTTAGGAAAGTATCGGCCCGCAGAGGTCGAAAGCGGTTAGAAAGAAGAGTATAATTATTATTACGTGATTTTTAATCGTCCCGTTCTTGGTTATTCGATTTCATTTGTAATTAAAGACTTGTGAAACGATGCCGTTTACGCAAAGCTATTAAGCGGATAAGGGCTTGTCGATGGAAGACCTTCGAATTGTCTATGAATGTTCCACAATCGTGATAGTAGATTATATGAACGAAAGGTATCTAATAGGTTATATCATCTGACCTATAGTGATTAATTTTAATGATCCGGCCCCGGAAATGCATCTTGGAAGGTCGGGTCCGGACGAGACGAGACGGCCTTGCCGCCGGTTGTGCTACTTTCTCCGCTGCAGATCAACAGCCCACGTGCGTTACGTATACTCCATAAAACAATACATGTAGGTACCACCAGCTCTGTTACGCCGACGCATTCAATGGAACAGCTGACATAATCACCCAAAATTACTGCGTTTCTATACACGGACAATGCGAGGACAATTCAGATTACATTAGCGTCGGTATCTTCAGCAGCTTTGTTAATAAACGAAGCCTTGGTCTCCAACTGTGACGAGACATTCTCTTTCCATGATAATTATGGCCCACACTGTTTGGTAACATTATGCGTATCATGTAAATATATATTCTATATTTTGGAAGGTGTATTATATACCTATGTAATTTGCGTATGCCCAAAACAATATGTAACATCTCTTTAAAATAAAATGATACAAATTCGGTTTCGATAGCCAATTATTCTACTTGGATATCAACACTTAACCTATTTCACCATAATTGAGTTTGATTGAATCTAATTATCGTATTGTGAAGTTGCAAACAGGTTATAAAATAACTCACTGGGAAAAGGTTGTTTATAAATAAGATAACTTACTGCACAGCAGTTTGGCTTGAAATTCTTGCCGTTCACTTTAATTTTAAACAAAAACGATATTACCTATGATTTTTGGACTGAACTGACTCTTCATACCTCTAGTTAGTGTTAAAAATTCTATTGTGCACTTTGGCATAAATAAATAGACTTTACCGTACGCACAGCACAGCATCATTGCTCAACGGAGATCTTTAGAGTTAATCTAATCTGTGCTGTGGTACAAGAGCGCGTGCCCGAGAGGAATAATAGAGCGCTGATTTGAATGCATTTGATAGCGACGCGCGACGATGATGGCGAGCTAGGCTACAGTTATATATGAATACTTATAGTTACATAAAATGCGGCTACCAAAATATAGGCCTCTTATGTCACCATACCACACCGTGTAGCCACCACAGTCGGTCACATCTAGGCAGTGTGAAGTTGCCTAAGAGCGCAATATAGTGTCAAACGTGATACATGTAAAATTTGACAGACGCGGTCATCGAAATTGGTTTTGTCGAACAAACGCTATGTTGTGTTAAAATGGGAGAAATCGAAGGTTGACTTACGACGCAATGGTGGCGTTAGCTGGTTTCGGCAAACGTTAGCGGTGGTAGGCAGGTAACTACGTGCCGCGCCACCAATCGCCGTCGTTAAGCAATATTTTCACAATTCACTGAAATAGTGGATTAGCCACATTTGCCACGCAGCTGATACGCCCACTTTGTTGCGGACTTATTTGCATTTTAACATTTAGATCAGAATGTGGTGCCAAAGAGAGTAATGTTGTCAATAAAATTAAAAACTATTGAAATTATGGCCATATTACTTTTGTGGTTTCAGAACACCTGTTCTACCCTACAAGTAGCACTAAAATACAGTTTTAAAAATTTTAGCAGGTACGCTAATTTAGTTTAAATGTATGTGTGTACCGCAGCCAGATCGTAGAATAGGTCATTTCATGAATTAGTCGGCTTACAATGGCGGCATTTCATTAAGTATTCTGTTACTAGCCATATCATTGATGTAGGGTGTCCAATCAAATGTAGAATATAAAAATGCATTATCATATCATAAATAAGTACCTACATTCCACAGAACTAAACTTATAACTGAGTAGAAGATTTTTAAAGCAAGAGAATATTTTGCCGCCATGACGCATCGCTATTATTAAATTAACAACATATCAATAATGAGCCACCAGCACTCGCTAGCGGTGAATAAAGTAACTATTTGGATGATATTAATTCAGATCATTGTTTGATTATAATATCACAAAATATCTGTGTGTTAAGTGTAATGTAAACCTTATCATTTATTTTGGTGTATGCTTTGTTGGTTGTCCTTAAATAAATAAATAAATAGTCAAACTTTTTGTACAATTTATTCATTTAGTCGAGCCTGTGCAATCTTAATACCTACTCAATACTTTATTGCTTTCCTTTATGAGTACGTATTAGTTGGTTTATTAAAACATCGGATTAATTATGGACCCTGTCTTATTACCTATATCTATCTTGTATGAGATGCACTCGCCGGCTTTTTCATACATTGACCAATTCTATAGTCTGTCTACGAAGACATGTGGAGTACCTCAAGTAAAGTCATAATAAATAGTTAAAAAGTTAAGAGAAGTAGATAAGTTGATTAACAACAACAACTTCAGAAAAACAAGAGAGCGTGTTTAAGAAGTTTATTATTCGAAACGCCACGACTGGTATTTGAATCTGACATTTTGTGAACAGTTAGACATTTTAAATGTGTATAAAAAATAAAAGGCAAATTTATTACAATATCGCAATCAGCAACAGAAATAATATAAGTTGAACACAATCAACGGTCGGCCGCGTCGTGGACTCGTGGTAAGGTAAGTAGGTGTGTGAGCGGGTGACCTTCGCAGGAGGAGCAGGCGAATGGGCTCATCAACGCCGCTCCACCACTCTACACGTTTAAAATGGCTTTAATTAATACTACTTTTATGTTAACGTATACATACTATAAATGTAAGGCGTTACCTTCTGTTTTTATTGTTATGCGAGAATATCTTGAACATCGATTTTAAAAGTACCTATTTGGGTGCGTCGTTTATAATGAATGTTAATTAATGCATAATGTATTTTGGTTACAATTAGTTTTTTTTTGAGTTCCGGCCCGAGTTAATAGACCCTCGAGTAGTGTTCATCAATTGATGAATTGAGCGCACAATAATAATTCAGTTCGTTTAGGGGTCTCGGTGTTGGTGTTTGAGGGGTAAGATGTCGCGGGGGGCCGACGGAAGCGGTCCAACGTGCGGGACACATTGTGCGAACATGGCCGCCTTCACTGGACGTCTTCCTTTGCTAATTACTTGTTATTCTGTCTCCAACAACAGATGTGCAACATCCGTTCCTAACGCGCTTTAGTCTTTTTTCAGCGCAAATTCATTGTGATGTCTTCATCAACCTACCCAGTCGTAATTTGCTATGGGAACGATTCTGAGTCACAAGGACTTCCGTCACTCAAGGAAAACAAAAGTAAAGTAGGTATAAATGGCTCACTTATTATAGGTGTTAAATCATTTGGTTTGCAATATAATTCATTTCAAAGCGCAGTTAATCAAATTATTTATGGCGTTTAATTCAAGATGGCGGCGGTTATAGTCGTCTGAAATGTGGAAAGAAGTTTATCAAAGCCTTTAGTCGCATGTTGTTCATTTTAAGCTGCACAACTACAAAAAATAAGTAATGTTAAAGTCCTGCACAGTGAACAGTACAAAGAAGAGTAATGTACAATATAAATACATAGTTGATCGGGATGTAGGCAGTAGTTCAAAGCGCGTAGATGAACAGATAGCCGCTGACTGGGCAGGCAAGCAGCAATAGCGAGCGGTTCTATTATCTATTACAAACAAAAATAGAGAACAAGCGGGCGATTACATCTAGTTTCACTTTCGTTGGAGGCGCATGCGGGTCAGCGCGGTGCATCCATGCGCCTGGGCCGCCTCCGCCCGCGCACACCGGTGGCCTCGAGTTGCGTTCACATTGCATGCACTTACTATTTACGTAAATATTACTAATTTACTATTGACACGACAATCATTTACGACTATTTATTTTTATTTATTACAAACATAAATAATATACACCTATACCCTGAGGGGATGGTAACAGAAGTTTTCCCAGAAGCAATTTGTTACAGTGATTTGTTAACTGCATTTTTTTAAGTATTATTTAAAGGTCAAACAATTTCAAGCACTTTTATTTACAAGTCTTTAGGAAGAAGCTAATTCGACTGGTCTTCAGTTTAGCCATAACAAACACTAAACACAAAACATTGTTTTGAAATGCAACAAAAGTTGAACAAACTGTCATAAAGCAAGCTCTCGGAGTAGAGATATGGGCCGTCGCCGGGTCAACACAGATAACTTTTGAACTGCCTGTACTAGTTTTGGATAAGTTATCAATGTGCGTCACAATACGATAATTTTTAAAAGCTAGCCTACATTTTGTGTATGTTTTGTATCCAGGAAAATTGTCTTAAATATTTCGTCGTCATGGAAAGTTGGTACAATTACGTGAAACTTGTACGCATTCGTTATCGCAGCCGTTTTCCACGGGTGCCGCTCATCGAAGCATGGCTTTCCACGTCATGGCATAGACCACCCCATTTGTCACGGTGATGCTTCTGCCTATCCACTTGGCGGGGTCTACAGCTTCGTATGAGTTACACAATCAATTAGAATTGCTTACGATCAGCAGGTTCTGTGTGATGGTAAGTTTTTGCATCTTGCTTTATCTACAAGGTTTTGAAATTACACGTGTTATTTGCATATTAATGTGTGTCCGTTAGTTGCATGGAGGAAATTTGCACCAATTATGTGGAAGAAATAATATATTTGTTGGAATGAGCTTAATTACTTCGCTATCCTAGTTGTAAAACAGCAGGTACGAGGTTAAATTATTTTTTGGGGGCGGGGTAATGTTGTGAGGTAGGTTGGTGGTTCGCATTTCACGGGCCCTTGAGCACACAGGTACCTACCTACGTTCCACCGGCAGGGAGCAACGATGCGCGGACGCACCGATTTGATAATGCACAGTATTGTTGCATAGAATGCAGTTAGGGCAAGTTCCACCTGTTCGGAACCTGTTATTTAATATATCACGCTCACTGCACTATTTAACTTATGTTCAATGAATAAAACATTTCTTACTAAAATAATACAAAAACATCGTCTGCAGTTGAATGTCTGGTTTTCTAGACTTAATTTGATGATAAGTAACCCATCAATATTATTCAACAGCCATATAAATGCAAAGTTAAGCAACTAGTTCTTTAGTTTAGGACAGCAGAAATGTGTGCCAAGGAGAAGGAGAAGAAAAGTCATGATGAGATATGTACAATGACGACACTAATTTGGAATTCTAGGTACCTACATAATTTCACCTTTGGATGGCCCTAGTCTTATTAATAATATGTTCAAAGCTAAATAAATAAATGCAAACGTTGAATAACAATCAATTGGTGGCCGGTATCTATATGTATGATTGATAGTCATGCATGACTGGCCACAATTGAATAATCTTGAGCTTAGAAGTGTTACGGCACGCTGGCCTCAGTGTGTATCGGACGAAGCATCTCTACTAAGCTCGGGTAGTAACCACATTACGTAATTAGGTTTTGTGGAGCTTTTTATATCATCTATCGAAACGCGGATTAAGTCATGCGTATCTATGGTAACTTCAAGTTTTGTTAAAGCTGTATGTATACAGGTAGCTTTTGCAATATTTATATTTAGGCAGAAGACTTCAGACTGTTCTAAGAAACAAGCAAGAAACTCTGTAAATTCTACATGGACCTTCATTTGCCTAACTTTAGTAGTAAACATCAACATCCTAAATTGTATCATTAAGGTAGGTAGTTACCAAGTTATTCATGTTTCATTAATGTCAAGACAACACGAACAAAAAGCTGTAACCTCAAATGATTTCATTAAGTGTAATTTTAAGGCGTCAAGATTACAGTGTAGACTCCGCCTAAATAGTCGTTTCGGTTCGTGCACGAAGCAGGAAGTGTTGTGGCAGTGAGACCTTGCGAAGTTCAACGCCTGGTGATGACAAGACCCACGCACCCACTGTGGCAACACATTTTATAATACGCTTCCGCTACAAGAGAAAACTGACCTATGAACCTCGCTGCATGTTGCAATCAAACGGTTGAGATTCCTGCATTATGGAAGTCTTGTGCTGAAGTGACTTAAGCTTGCGAGATCCTAAATTGCACAATCTTATTATGAAAAATATGTAGATTACTTATTATATTAAGTGTGGGTTTACACAATGTCGAACTGAGACAAACCCCGTATACATTTTCTGATGCTTTTTTTTAAACACTCCCACTTTATTTACAGCAAATTACAGGTTTAACTGAGATGACTGCGTTACAACATCAGAGTCGACTTTAGCTACACCACCAGAACAGTTATTTGAATACAGAATAGGGGTAAGATTGAAATTGTTGCATGCAATCAATTTGCCGATAGCATTTTTATGCAATCGATAACACTGCTTCTTTTATATTAATACGTAGATTAGTCGATGTATTCTAGTATCGAATAAACTGAGATAAATCGAGTTTGGAATTGGCACGTTGGATGTGCAGTATGACATAGGTTACGTAAAGGCGAATGGACCGACACTGACCTACCAACGACGGCCGGCCGCGCCACTTTCCTTTCATTATTGACACACTATCTATAAACGGACAACCACTATCGCTTAGATTAGCTACGTGATTGCCGATATAAACACGAGCAACGCCATTGTGTACAAAAAATGGATGCGGTCCAAAACCGCTGTTAATTTGCCCTCTATTCACTCTAAACTTAACTTGAAATCGCGTTTGCTCGTCATTTTAGATAATATTTACAAGTTACAACGGATGTGTGATTTGGCCCGCGTAAAGCTCAACCGAAGTTTACACTTAAGATTTTGAGAAAAATAAACAACGCCACATCCAATGTTTTTATAATGTGTTTTATTGATCGTTGTTTTTATAAGGCAAACAAAGTTAGTTTGCGGGTGGCGGGTCTTCAAGTGTTGCGAAATGTTACAAAGCAATTATAAGTGACGTGATGTACAACGTAATGAGGATTGCAGCCGTTTGATTCAACGCAACGTGTGTGTACGACACGTATCTACCACGAGTAGTTCAGAGGATATTCAGCACTAGCTTACCCTTTACGATAAACAGACAAAAATTGCCACAATAATACAAAATCGTTTCATTCTCGCCATAGAAAACAATCATACACTTATCTGGACACGGTAGCGGACACAAATACTATTTATTGCGTCCGCAAATTGTACGACCACTACAACAATCACTTTGTAGTTCCATATCGAATTTAATATATATCTGAAGTAAAGCCAGGTGCCCTAGGGCCTAAAGCTATTTGAGCTGATTAGATCAATGTTTAGCTGATTACTGAAACTAAATATTTAAATTCAAGAGTCTTTACAATGACTAAACACTTGGTAAGTAAGGTTAGTGGAACCCGGACACATACATTTAGCTTACAATACAATCATATATCAGGTCGGCTGACGCATCCAATGCGTACCTCGTAAGGTCGTCCGATAGCAACCCGGTTGCGCAGCTAATGTTTTAAAATTTATGTTAATACGAATACATACAATACATAGGACATGAGTTGTTTCACATATATTCTACATAGACACTTGGCCACACCTAATTACTTAATAGGCAAAGGTAGTTTAAATTTGGATGTAGCTGATGAGCTTCTTAATAGGTACATGCACAAAGAACTAAGCAATGTGGTATAATTTATAATAGAATTCCGAGGACTTATTATCTCGTTCTGAAAAGATTAGCATTGCAAAATAAAAATTTTCAACGGCAGCCATCTATTATCCACTAACAATGTAAGTATTCTGCTAATTAAGTATCGTACTTTAAATTGAATATTTATTAACAATAAAGGTAGACGCCGCGTGAAGTAACGTTGGAGTAGGTCGGGGATTATGATACCATAAAAAGTGAAAGAGTTCGAAAGTTCACTTCCTGCAAGGCGAGTGCATAAGATATCGCGGCACGCGCGGATTATAATCACATCGCGGTACCTAACACCGCGTTTGTGCAACATGCTTATGCAAACTGCAATCGCGCGAATCATGCGCAATGTATGACAATTAGGGCTGCTGCTTCACTGCTCCCGACTCCCAAATTAACTGCATTGCACTACAGATTAAAAAGGAGACAGGGCGACCATGAAATAGTACGGTGACCGATTAACTTAGTTCCGCTTGAAAGTCACGATTTGGTCCCTTTTTCTGAAAAAACTTGGTTTCCTACCGTGAAATAACAAAATACTTGATGGTGACCATAGAAATGAAAAAGTTAATACAGAGCGAGCGGTTTTTGAAGAAGCAGTGGATGTCGGTGGCACCGGCGCCAATGCTGATGTTTCCAGCGACAGACTGGCGCGGCGCTGGGCCGAGACTGCTCCTCTCCGCTCGGCCGTGTTATTACGAAACAAGAAAAGAAAGTTAAGATCGTTTCGGCCGAGAGAATGTAGCTCCAGTGGGCTCATAGCCAGCACTGCAGTGTTGTGCCATATTACATCCTCGTTGTCCCCGCTCCACTCGTGACGCAATCGTGGCTTAAAGGCAACTTGCACTTTTTTGTTTGTTTACAAAGCATCGAGCACACCTCGACTCGTTCTCCATCCGAATTGAGCACAGCATATCATTAGAATGATTTAGTTTATTATTATTTAATTAATCATTAACGATGTATTGTAATGTAGGTCTACATAATGCTTCACAATTATGTAACTGATTATGAATGTTAACAAGCTTAATTCGGGCAAGATGGTCGTAACAACGGTTTTAGTAATATGGCATAAGAGTGAGCTTAGATTAGGTACTTACTAGAAATTGGAACAGATTTAATAACAATAATGAGTCAATACTGAGAAACCCACGCTTATTTTACAGGTGCAGACAACGTCTAACTGAACTTCAGTAACATTTAAACGCAATTGCAAGTCAGTTCGTTAAATAATTGTACAAAACCTAGTTTTTCGACCTAGAAAACTGACCCCCTTAAACTTAACCAGAATATAAAATGTTTTGCTATTGCATAACTTGATGTGTTCTTTACTAGCAATTATGTAAAGCGGTGGATCGCGTCGAGCACAAGTAGGTAGGCGAGAGGTTGCCGCAGCGGTAATGGTAAAAGTGTTACGCGGTGTGCTCGATTCTGCGCGCGCGCAGTGACGCAACGCGAGGCGAATGTATGCCAAAAGTGCAGTCAAACCTTCGATATTAGCTGGGGAGATGTAACACATGCCTTCTTAGCTTCGTGCTACAATATCCCGCACGGCTATTTACTAAAGAAGTTTTGTATATAAATATTAAATAATTTCGCCATTTTGAGAAAATCACTGTCGGATTTATTACTAGAATAATAATAGCTTACAGCTGTAGATAAACTGCGATTAAATACGAAACAGTAAAGACAAACAAATTAACAGCATCAATGTTTAAAAATCTAGTTTTGATAAATTGCGGAAAGTCACCTTCAATTCGACATTATTTCAAAGTAAAGTGGCAACGCGAACGGAAGAGTAGTTCAATGTTTTTATTTTAGAAAAAGTAATTTAAAAAAAACTACATTATTTTCTCACACAGCTACTGAAATCTACACTCTTAACGTAGTTCTTAGATATTTTTTTGTAGTGTTTTCTAATGATTTTTGGTAACTATATTATCTGAAAGGAAGTCTGCCCTGATTGATACACGGTATACATTTAGGTATCCCCGCGATGAAATGTTTGTGGTAGGTACCATATTTACGATGTTATTAATGTGATTTTGATAAAAAAAACAATAGAATACAATATTTTGATAAGTTTCAAGAAGAGTGTATTAAGCTGCACTTAATTCGGTATTTAAACACTGGAGTTTTTAATAACCCTTGTTGTGAAACAGTTTCATAAACTACTATTCGTGGCGTTTATCAGTGCCGTGATAAGATACAGTACAGTACCCTTTGTTTATGCATTGCACTCCAGCATAAGACCTTAGATAATGCATTATCTACATAAGCACAGTAACTAGTTATTTGTTACTCACCCGATGATTACGTCTATTCTTTGTCTGGGAATGTATATATACATTTGCAATTGTACGTAAGTAACATAACCAGAAAGTATATATACTTTTTAGTTATACCTAATATTATAAATTTAAAAATCTAACAGAATTCAAATGTGGCACATACTTTAACTTGACATCAATTACCTACATAAATTAATTTTTAAGCAACTGTATCCGATCATCAAAGGTCGCGAGTAAAATCAAGGTGAGGTCAGCTAAAAAAAATCTTAAATAACATATGTTAATATGCCATCAAAATGGTAACACAGATAAACATCGATGTTATTTTAAAGAATCTGACAAGGACTCTTAAATTTTGTTAAATGTGTGCAAGAGACGTTTGTTAAATTTTTTTGGGCGTATTATTCATAGTGTTTATTTATCATTAACTAATCAGCAAGTTAATCAGACATCATGCCATGTTGCAGTACTTATCTATTTCAAAGAAAAGTAAAGCCAGTAACTATTAACTGTGTTACCATTATGACTCTTATCAAAGATAATTATAATGTAGCACCGCCCGCAGATTACAACAGATTCTCTTGATGAATTGAACACTAAAATTTAATTTACTAACACTGAGGTAACTAAAATAACAGATATAAAAGTTACACAATTACATCGCAACCGGTTTGTATTGTTTCAGTTTGCCATAGTAAAAGTGAAGAATCACTTTCTACTTTGGTTACCTCTCTACCTTGACCCACAAAACCGCCGCAGTCTGTATGTCGGTCAAGGTTCAGGAATCCGAAGCAATTTAGGAGTTGCAGTAAGTTGCACATATAGAATAATTGTTTTTTTTTTAAGTTTGGGAGAAGATTTCAAGATTATTAACAAGAGATCATCATAATATATGAAAATGTCAAAAACAAAGAGGCGGAACAGTCGTTTAGATTACAAAATATGTTTTAAGATTCAGATATTGTTTTAGAATTACTGTACAGAATGTTTGGATTCAATAGGATTAATAAGCATTTAATAAAACAATTTCCGGGTATCAGGGTTTGTTTCATTTAATGAAATTTAACTAAAGGCACATTAAACAAAACTCATCAAAGACTTGTTTGGAAATACACAGCAACGGCCGTGGGCATACGGCAATGTCGTTTGGCCGGCAATGAACTCTCGCATTTGCTCTGCCGAAACAATTAGCGACGAGTCGCGAATATAGCGAGAATGTTTACACAGTAAACGTCTTGACGACATTATACGGCTCTAACACTCTAGGACAAATGGAAAACAATAAATAACTGAGCGGACTTATCAATAAAACATCTAATTAACGGAATTCAAAAATGGGAGGAGTTTCTCAATACATCAGAATTTTTTTTACAATGTTCAGCGATAATTCTTCATTTAGGTACCACGTCGATTGGTTTTGATATTTTATTGTAGAGGAAGAGTGGGTTGATCAGGCGTCTTACCAAACGTCAAGTGGCCTACCTACTAAACTTCTGTCGAGTCGTTTTTAAAGTATAGTTAAACATACGTATTTTATTATATACATATAGGTACTTATTATTACTGATGAATGATGGTGGTTTGGTGTACATGGTGAGTATTTAAACAACTTATTTTACATGAAAAAAAAAAACATGCAGTTAAGTGCAGGCAGATCTCATGACTTAAGTAGTAGGTACTACATTTTTTAGATTCTGGACCATATGTAGTTCGTAAAGCAAACAGATCCATAAGCATTGTGGAAATGACGGGTTCTTAATGGTCAAAAGTTAATCGTTTGGATGTCATACGAGTATGTGTGTTCGATCTCTTTAAATTATATGTGTAGGTACCTACCTCGCCTTGTTGTCAGCCACTTTGTTCCAACCATGCCCAGGTCTACTTGAAAACATTTTAGCTATGATTTATGTGATAATGTTACGATAAATTACAACAACTATTTATTACATAATTTTAAATTGATAGACTGTTTCCGTATTAATTTCATTCTATAAAAATACAAATATCTTGCCTGTATTGTCAGAAGTGTCTAACAAATTGAATAGATGTCGTGTGAAGTATACAGCATTCACTTTTCCTTGTCTAAACAATTGGTTACGAAGGGGACTTCATAACGTTATTCTCAAGATTATGGTTACATGAAGTTGCGCACAGAAACGGATTTAGTTACTGATTTCAAGTTGCTTTCAAGTTACATTAGTGAGCATCAGCTCACTAATGTAACTTGAAAGCAAAGTTCTAACTTCGGACATCATGTCCGAAGTTAGAACTTGAAGTAGGTACCCCATTTCCCGTATTTAAGGAAGTCTTAACGTAGAATCAGCCATTTGCTAAACAGTTACTTTAGAAGTTTATAGCATTTCTACAGGGTGTAACGGAAAGGGTATATACATCCGAAGGGCACGGATTCTCTTGGTGATAAGAAACGACATGGCAACGTTTTTATACATATACATACATAATTGTAAAGTATAGCCCGCCCGCGCCGTCGCGCCTTCGTTGGTTAGGCAGAGCCCGATAGGTCTGTACTAGGCGCGCAGAACCCGAGATAGATATACTGGAACCTTGCCGGACAGGATTATGACCCTCATAGTGCGGTGACATGTTTGTTATGATTTTGCATTTAATAAACTGACGATATTAAATAATATCGTGAAGTTTCAAAGTTATTAGTTGGGAGCTGAAATTTTGAGGAAAGACTCGTTATTAAATACTCTATTCACCCTGTTTGTATGTATATACCCATAAGATTTTGTCATCTGCATGTAGGTGCAAAGTAAAATAAATATTCCACTTAAATTCATAATATATGTGGGCAGACAAGCGATGGTCGCAACTTCAATGACAATATTTTGAGTGTGAAACCTCTAATCTTTACTTCAAATTAGAGTCTAGTGTTTTAAATGAGCATCGGAACATAATGGCGTCTCCACATTGAGCAACGAAACGTTCAAGGCGAGCTACATATTAAAAGTCTAAATAATATAGACGCGTGTTTGGAAAGCGACACCTTGACGTGTGTTGACCACATCAGAGGGACGTGTGGTGAAGTAAACGGGCAAGGCATCCTCACTTGAGGCCGTTGCGCTTCGGGGGAACAAAGGGTTGACTCACGTCCGGGCCCCAGTCCGCGGAGAAAGGAGCCGGGCTAAAAATAGTACACTGGCAGTTACGAGTGCGGCCGTTGGACCTGGCCTACGCAGATCGCGTCTTATACTCTTGCCCTGACACAGGCTACCCAATTATCACGCCACGGCTTAACACATGCAACAATCATCAATCTTAAAAGGCAGAGTTATAATTGAAACCATTAATTTTAACAGGGTCGATCGTCTAAATGGACGAAGCCTGGAGCTTTAGACGGAAATGCTAGAAAATTGAGACAATTTTTAACCTCATTTTTGATAATCGGTATTATATTTCAATACCTACGAGTAAATTGTAGTAGATGCTCTTAAAATAATACCATGAAGTCCATAAACGAATTTCTGAATCTAAAGACAAGATAACACAAGCCATGCGTTCACATCATGTCCGGCCATGTCCCACGCGGTGAGGCATCGCATTTCGCCAATAGAGCATGCGAGGAAATGCTCTAAAGTTACTTATTGTGTACAAACAAATGCTGTGCTAGCACTACTGAACTCCCACGGTCGACACTATTGTTTGCGTTGCACTCCAAGATTTCTGCAACGTCTAGGTGTTGGGAAACGACGGTGGAGGTGTCGACTTTGAGGTTAAAACCGGCTGTTTGAGAAACCTTTCGAGTTTAGATTGCGAAAAGCGTGGAAAGCTTGTATTTACTTGCATAGAATTATACAGAAATTGTCTAATACTAAGTCATGACCAAACATTAGACAGAAATCTTATGATTGTGCGTAAGTATTACGTTAGAAGAAGCAAGACGCACGATTGTCGACTTCTACCAGTTTGGTGGAGGTTTACGGATGACGTCAGATAACATTTTGGTTGTACAGCAAGTTGCCATACAATCAATCTTTATCAGCACACGTGGAGAGCTAATCGCGTCGCGTGACGACCTCCACTCCGCAACTACCAACGCAGTCTCTGTTTATTTTGGATGCAATTAACAAAAAAACATTCTATTTTGATGGCTTGGATTTGGATCGCAACACATGATATCATGAATTAGAACTATAGCATTAAGTGCTTATCGTGCAAAAATGTAGCCTGCACACGTAACGTAATTACCGTGAACTACCGACGTGGGGTTACGTATTGGTACCTACATGATAATGTTGAATTATGAATTCAATTCGGCTGCCTGCGTGCTCAAGCGCATGTAAACCGCTCAATGCTGTACCGCCAATCGCATTTAGAAGTTCAAAAAAAGATGCACATAAGTTAATAAGGTAATAGGTGATGTGTTGCGATTTTACGAACAATATCGGCATGTTGCGTGCAAGCGTGGCACGAACACGGCTCGCCGCCCCACGTGATTACACGCCTTACTGACCAACTAACTGCTAGCGAAATAGTTAACACTACCAGCCGTTTGTATTTTTACCACAATTCTTTTTCCAAATTCAAAACATTTACAGAAATGTCAAAGACCTGCCAACGACATTAATGATGTCTACTGCATGATGCAGACAGTTTTTAATATGTGAAGAAGTCTAAGACAGAATAAGCGCTCTATGGATGCTAGTATGGTAGACTTCTACTGAGTCAGTTTAAAGATATTGCTGACCTTTCGAAAAACACGAAGAATGAGTTTCTAAGTCGTAAAATTAAGAGATTATAGGTATGTACCTATATTATATCCCACAAAAGCTTATTAATTGGTGGTGAATAGCTGCTGCACTCACCCTTTGTAACTGAGAAACCTGTCATTGCCAAGGTTTTTTTAGAAAAAAAAAATAGGTTTTAACATATAATACTGTATATACTTAAATACCTACTAGGTCAACAACGAACTAATAATATTAATGACTAAGGAAAACATCACAGAAATCCATTACGAATAGCATATTATTACCTATTCACCAGTTTGCCAGTTACAGACAAAATCTCGGAATATAATATATTATCAGGCCCTTCCCACCAACAGTTTTGGGACAAAGAGGAGACATGGAACAAAAAGCTCTTTATCTGGATCTCAGGAGTGGGACAAAAAATCATGGCAGCGGTTGTATTTGTAAATAGATGGCAGGTAGAAGGTTGTAGAAATTGTAGGTGTACATTCAACGGTTTAAAACTTTTTTTTTAATCGAACTTGTAAGCACGTAAAAAAAATGCTACACGATGCACCTTTCGAAATTCCCACTGCAATTCTATTCATTGGATTTTATTATTGCTCTGTAAAATGCAAGTACCTAAATGATTGTGTTGCAAATCATTTAGTAAAGTATTTTTATAGTTTAAACACTAGGTTTTATTAACAAATTCAGTTACCTATGTTTTGTAATATAATAATAGTATGAATGCACATACTTACCTACCTACATATAAAAGTATAGTTAATGGTTGCGAAATGCGAAGCGATTTGGTACCTAATACCTACAAAAAAGTTGCAAGCAGAACTTCACTCAAAATAAAAAAGGCAATAAGTTTGGCTAGTTCTTTCGATATCAATTTGGTTAAAATTCGGACATCACTTGTTCAAAGCATTATGTACAACTAACCCTCTTCCCTTTTCACGTGGCCTATATACTATCCATACAACCCAACACAAAACAGAATATCCCCGAGCAACAAGTGTCTTTTACGCAAAGTAAAAGACCACAAAAACTTCGAGCAGGTAGCTTATGCGAGGGCCAAACCATTTATAACCATACCAAGTAACCAATAGGACCGGTTTTTCTTCATCATTACGAATAGCTTCCAAAACTGGCTTCGTTAGTCGATTTTGATCCCTATCGAGATAGCTTTAGTTACGTTTCATGGAATCGACGACCATGCCATGCCACTTAGCTTCGTCTGTAACCCTCCCCTGCCGAGATTTGAAAAGGATCAAGCATTTATTTAAACATACCAGATAGGCATGACTATTTAATAAAAATCCTTCTTACTAAAATATCACCAATATACGAAAATAAATTTGTTTGAATCGTGAGTAGACTTTTAGGGTTTCCGCGAATGACATTTATCGAATTTTTGCACTAAGGATTTAAATGTTATTATAGGCATCCTAATAGGAAGAATATAATAGAATAGAATAGAATAGAATACTCTTTATTGTACACCATTAATACTTACAAATAATATTTTTTTATTTTGGGGAAGCCAACCCCAACATACATAGCTAGAAAAGGCAGATTTTGAGGCATTTCATTTGAATAGGTAACTCAATATTGCACTGAACTGTCACGGGTCGTGGTGAGTACCTATCATGAAATCATCACTTTATAACTTTGGTATTTTGGTAGGAGTTCGGGATAATCCAGATGAGTAAACCATCCGGGTCATCGCATTGTGAGAAGGCTATAATAATGCACAGACGCCAGCACATCAACCTACCCTATGTGTCAAATTTCTTTCGATCTTTATTCTAAACACTTAAGGTTCATGTTTAATTGGGAAAATATGACAGTTAGGAGTAGATTGATGTGCTGGGGTCTGTAACTCTGTACCTACCTAGATAATGGTAACATACGTAGGTATGAGTGAATCAAGTTACCTACTAATTTGAGTTAAATTATGGATTCATTAAGTTGCAATACAGGGCGTGTCCTAAATGTTTGTAGAATATAGGGGTACCAACAGCAAGTCAAACTAATGACTACCGGAGCCCGTGCGGTAATCAAACGTATCCTTATAGGTATTTTGTAGGTAGGTACCTACCTAGTTACTTTTACTTTCCTACGGAAACTGCCTATGCGATTGCAATGCTTGAGTAGATTACCGCACAGGTTGAGGGCTTATTCTATAGCTACTTAGATACCTACCTAATATGTATAAAAAACATAGTAGGTATTTTTTTTTAAATTGATAGGAGTTAAATACCTAAATACCTACCAACAAGTCGATAATGCTTGCTGGGCAGGAAACAAATAAGAAGTAGGTAACTTACCTATCTAGGTACCTATGTAGCTTTTTACTGTTAAATTGTTTTAATAGTTAAATAATAAAATAAGAGTAAAAAATAATAGAATAAGTTGATATCTAGGTAGGTACCTCTAATAGACTGAATCGTAAATAACTTGTAGGTAGGTACCTACCTACCAACTATTGGTCATGCACGCTTTATCGTTTTCTAGAATAAGCCCCCGTCTTGCAACTTTAGAAGCTACATCACACGAGTGCACGCAAGTCACAGCAACTGGTTTTACTTATTTTCCGTATCTTGTAATTATGGTAGCAAGAACGGACTTAGGCGGGAAATTAACTGATCTTGTAGGTAATTACTACATCAGAAAAAAAAATGTTTTAATAACGATAACACATTGCAATAAACAACAAAGCATGGGTAATTGTTTAGTTCTCAATGTAAACGTTGTGACGATTATCCCTATTAGGTACCTACCTACCTACCTACCAGCCATAAATTAAATTTATGAGGCAAGTGAGGAGACCGGTTAAAGTTTAAACGGCCTTTGTTTTCGAACTTTAAATTTTAAGTTTCTAGCTAAAAATAACCATGATAGGTAAAAAAAAAAAAACAGTTAGGTACCTACTTTATGGTGTTCGCATCTTCTATCTTTACTCTACGAACGTGTGTGATTGTTATTGTGAGGACAAAATTTAAAGGTACATTAGGTACGTAGGTAGGTACCTACTAGGTATTTAACGTTCATACCTAGTAGATAATCCGCTATCTGATTTATTGCACTGTTCGCATACCTACCTAGGTACCTACTTGTTTGTAAAATTAAAAGTCGTGTTATTATTTTGTGTGGAAGGTAGGTATGGGTATTCTACTAAATTATAGGATCAGCAGAGAAATAACCTAAGTATATTAAGTTAAATAGAAAAATTTGATACCTAGGTAGGTACCTAAACCACGTTTCAAGACATGGTACCTACATGTACTCTTTGTGGTCACTTCTTGAACCTTATTTGTACCAATTTTAATTAAAAGGTCCACAGTCATAATTATATACGTAGGTACCTACCTACTTTAATGTTTGAACATTGATGTGCCTAGGTCTTGAAATAAATAACGAGGATAGGTACCTACCTACCTACTTCTATTATCACTGGCTTCAGTAAATTGTTATGTAGGTAAAAAATAGCTGATTAAAGTTTTCTGTCACAATCTGGTAGAGTAATAAATGTTGACAGATAAGAGAATGTTTTGAATAGGCGTGGGTATTTTAGATTAATAAAGAAAAAACGATAGTATGTCTAACTAATCGAATAGTTTAGTACTTATATAGGTAGGTACATATCAATATGGATTGTTAGCAGACTGCTCTTTCGTTTTAATTGTACAATTGGATTGTGTATGCTTTTTTAGAACTAAGCACTTCAAGTATTGTTGTGGTAGGTAGACATAAAATATGGAGATAAGCAGATAATCACGATGATGCATCAGTTGAAAATATAATAAAAAAATAACGTAATCAAAGAAAAAATCAACATACCTTCAAGAACAGATCACCAAAGTCGTACAGCGCAGACTGATGCATTATGGCTGTAGACATCATGCAAAACCAACTCGACACTTAATCCAGGGTATAGTGCTGCTTCTTGATCAAGAATCTGCAAACTGACTGATCCACTGAAGCACGAATTTGTAAGGTCGACGAACTCACTGTAATTTTTAGGTTAACCGATGAAAAGTTCACGATACTATTGACGAGAATTTTATAAAAACCTTTATAAATATAGTCCTTGTAGTCTTATAAAATCGTTGCGTTTTTGTTTTGTCGTTCGGTGACCACAGATTGTGTCCGAACTAGTTGGCCAGGGGCAGTGTTTTTTTTAGTATGCACTCCACGGTTGAGCCAGATTAGTATTTTTGAACACAATTTCGCAATCGTTGCGAAAATGTACAAAACAGTCCTTTGTTTCGAAATGTCTCCTTCACTTTTTTCGCGTCTATACGGAAATTCACAGATTTTGGTCAAAATTCTGCGCGAACTGTCACGAAGTCAACTTTTATGATAAAAACTATTTTTAGTATATCGACTGTATACTCCAAAACTTTTTAATTCTGGTCGTATAAATCGTTAGATAAAAAAATAAATCGCAGAGTTAACGTCCGCGCAAGACGCACCACACGTACATTCCGTATCACGCTTGCTCGCGCACTGAGCTGAGTTCTTGTTGTTTTCGCCTTCGCCCGTGAAACGCCGGCAGCGGGCGGGTGAATTTTGTTTTCAAATCAAACAGCACGATCACGTTTTGGAGCGAGATTCGTTTTTCGTTCGGGTGTGTTCGGCAATATTCGGCTGTGTGTGTTGTTGTTGCTCTGCCAGCCAGCCAGTCCGCGACCGCGAAGTCCGCCCGCCATGCTTTTTAGCCATTCCACCCGCCGCCGCGCCATTAAACAAAAACAAAACTTCTTATTAAAATATCATCTTTATGTGCCTAGAAGATAAAAGAAGTTTAAAATACCTATTGTGAATTTGAAAGTTAGACCTTAGATGAGTATATTTGGCAAAATCTCGCTCTTTTATTATTTGTGTTAGATTTATTGACTTTATTTTGACTGTAAATCAATCACTCAAACTCTGTTGTTTATTTTATTTTTTTTATCAATCGCAGAATTGAATATCTTTGATCGCAGCAATGTATAGGTAGGTAGGTAGGTACCTAATTGTGTGTTTGTGCCACATAGGTACCTACAATATTAGGACCTATCTATTTTGGTTTAGGTTTTATTTTACGATCAATTTTTTTAAATGATAAGTACCTACGTACCTACCTACACCTACCTGTAATGTAACTAAAGACATTCGAATAGGTACCTAGTTACTTATAGACCGAACATCACGAACAAAATTTTCATCCGAAACTTGTGACCTGCTGAACACAAGTCTATGAGGTTTTTTTTAGTACCTACGCTCTGCTGCCACTCCTATATTCATAAAGGTAGGTACCTACCTACCTAATTATTATTCTAGATGGCGTTAAACTGAGACATGGGATCAAAGTTTTTCTATGTCATTTCCTCGCATGTCCGCTCTAAAGTAGGTAGGTACCTATTTTAAATCTCTTTGCCTGTAACTAATAAACCTGAAGCTCTTTTATATTCTACTTGTCAAAATGTACATTTTATAATTTATGTAAGTACCTAGGTAAGTAGGTACCCATATTTTTTAAATACCTACCTAATTTCACTAGCAATAGCTAGGTACCTACTACAATCTGTCAAATGTCTTTAATAATTTTTAGGGTTCCGTAGTCAACTAGGAACCCTTATAGTTTCGCCATGTCTGTCTGTCCGTCCCGCGTCCGTCCGTCCGTCCGTCCTCGCTATCTCTGTGACCGTTAGCACTAGAAAGCTGAAATTACAAAACAGACAAAAAGTTGTACAAAATAATTTCTGGACTAAGTTTGTAGTACCTATATTCGTACCTATATGCAAGCATTTTGAACACTTATTGTGACGGACGGGAAGCTACGGAACCCTACACTGAGCGTGGCCCGACACGCTCTTGGCCGGTTTTTTAACTTTATTGCTAAAGCATAGGTTCAAAATTAATTGGGAAAATTTGACAGTTTCGGGTAGGTATGTGGTTGATGTGCTGACATCTTACCTTCAACATCGTCATCGTCGTTACCTCTTACTCTTATCCCAATTTTATTTATCTGGGGTCGGTGTCTTATTCCATACATTCCTATTTGCCGTCAACTCAGTAGTCACATCCTTTCTAGATCATAGTCAATAATTATATCTTGAACAATTCAATTAAATATCTAGGTACAAAGTAAGTAGGTACCTATACAACTCTTGCATTTGAATAGATCGACCATGGAGTGTGGATGTGGAGAGAGAGGTCTAGGATTAGATGAAGCATGCAAACCCATCGGGCGTTGTGGACGTTGCGACAGAATCGTCCGTTCCCGCGACCCCTGAGAACGTGACACGAAACGCCGGGGGTGGTTTTGAGTCTGACAAACTCCTCCTCGGGAAAGAGGATAATAATAAGGTTTTTCCACCCCAAATATAAAAAGAACCATTCAAAACAAAGGACATTTCATTGTCAACTATTTAATTCTATCGTAGGTACCTACCTGCCTATCTTATAGAAAAAAAAGCCGAAAGGAAAACATAATGTTGACCTCTGCTGACGTGTCTCTGGCGTGCTTGTTTTGAAGTAGGTACCTAATATTTACCTACTCAAACCCTTTTTTAATTAATTGATTGACATTACCAACTTACCTACCTATCTATATCTCTATAAATTGAATAGTCAAACGAACTTACCTGTAAGTGAAGTTCGACGGTAATTATACGAAGTCTTTGTTTCATTCGAAAATGAGATAGGTTTACTTGTAGTACGGTTCAGTTATGTCTCCTCAGCTTACATATTTCACAGCATAAAACTGAACGCCTGCTCCCGTGTAACGTGCACCTGTCAGTTGTCTGTCAAATATCTTCATTAAGTTCACAGCAAATGATTGTTTTTACAACGTGGGGTCCATGCTCAAAATTGTATTTAAATGGCATGTATTGTTCGGGTCGGGTGGGACTCTTCTCATTTTCGAATGAAACAAAGACTTCGTATAATTACCGTCGAACTTCACTTACAGGTAAGTTCGTTTGACTATTCAATTATACTCGTCTTTGTTTCATTCTCAATGAGATAGGTTTACTTGTAGATGTTTAAAGACAAGTTGTAAAAGCAATCAATAATTAATAAAGAATTAAAAATAACAATAAGTTATTTCAAATCTTTCAAAAGTATCAAAATAAAAAACACAACATCGAATTACAATTTAAATAGAATCATAATCGTCATAACTAAAATAGAACATGTCTATTCTTAATATGTCCATTTGGAAATTTAGAAAGGAATGGTTAACCCTTCAGTTCACATGGATAACTTATAAAAAACTCGATATTAAAAAAAAAACCCCCTTACCGGGTGAAGTTCTTACATAAGTGATGAATGTAATGAATGTTGAAAAAACGCGCTAATATTAAGTTCACTCTCTCTTCCATAGCTCTGGTAGTCCAACTGCTGATACTGGAGCTTACAATTCAGTGTTTTTGTTACAATGTTTTGTAAAGCAGAAAAACAGAAAAAACTTGTAATTATCCATCTCCTAATTTATTGTTATTGCATCATCATATCAATTATTGTATTAGCTGTTTTTTTTTTTTTTTTTTTTTGTAAAATAAAATAAAGTTTGGATATTGGGTTAGGTATTACTTACATTTTCTAATTTATTAATCTTGATAATTATTATGCTTATGGATTTCAATTATGATTACCTGTATCTAATTGGATCACTCTATATTTATAATGGAGATTGTTATCATCCTTTGACCTGTAGCTATCGTGAGTAGACTCAAAAAACCTTCTTGGTAACCAAGTATAAATCACCTTGTTGCATGTAATTATTTAAAATATAGTTACCTAAGTAAACATGAAAAACATCCCAAGTATATCTAGGTTTAAGAGGTCTTATTATGAAGCCTTTAAATAATCTTTTCATTTTATCCTCTTATGTGGTCCTATTTTATCAAGGCTAGAGCAGATCAAATATAAACTAAACTTTCATAGGAAAAAACTCCTTCCTGGAGTCTCATTATGATATTTAACAGCATGAGTTATGGTAGGCTTGGTACTGCTACAATTTACAGTTAACATAATGAATTTTCAATTGCTTGTTCACACTCCAAATGACAATATTCTTCAACGGTTGTTTGTAAGAGATCACTTATATTAAGAGTAATAAATCAGCGTATTGTAAACAGCCCATATAACTCTTTAAGTTATTATTTTAAAGTTATTAAGGTGGATAATCAAGAGTATTCTATACTTTTAAAAATAAATAAATCAAAATAAAATCATTTTATTTTGTACAACTAACTTTATGGTCCAATATGAACTACTTTTCGGTCTGTTATATACCTATGCTTGGCGCTTATTCCAATTTCCTGTGAAGGACATGTAACAATCTAGAATGATAGTGCCAAGGAGATAATTAAAGGGTTAAAATGTCTCAGGGACCTGTATCAACAATCTCTGAAATATCGAGAACCATGGTTTGAGTGATCAGCAGATGAAGTACAACAGTACCTCGTGCTTCGTCTATAATTATCCTTTTTATAGTTTTGAGTACAAAGAGAGCAGAGAGAGATCATAAAACTTAATTCTTATGATTGAGAACAATGCAAAAAAGAAAGCATGTACTTTGGAGCTTTTGTGTTGATCTGGGAAGTACACAAATAAATATGTCTATGCCAAGTAAATATCTTTTGACAATTTGTATTACTTTTTAGTCATTTTGTAATGTTTACTTCTCTCCTAGATTCAAAAAGCTATTAATTAAAATGTAGTCATGTAGAAACCAAAAACAAAAAACCCTTTGGTTTTCATCCCACCACTGCCAATTATTTTTAGTAATGGTATATAGATAGGTAGGATATTGAACTCCTCCCAATCAATTGTATGATATTGTAGTCATATAATCCATTCTCTATCAGATTTCACTATCTGTTGGGTGTCTGGCAAGGCATTACAGACTAAGTAGGCAGCAATTGAATATAAAAAAAAATAAAAAATAATTTGAAGCTTAGCTTCATTCTCAGTCCATTGCTTACATGCCTCCATAACCCATAACCTCTTGGAAATTACCTTGTGGAAAAAGGCATTTGTAAATAAATAAATATTCCCCAACTTTCACACAACGCCACTTAGTTACAAACTATGCAGAGTTTGCGTTATGGGTACTAAACAGCTGATAAAAATACATATATTTTTCTAAATAAATACATATTAGGGATAAATTATACCCAGACACAGAACAAATGATTGTGCTAATCACAAAAAACATTATCCTGGGTGGGAATCAAACCCACAACCTCTAGCATAGCAGTCAGGGTCACTAACCACTAGACCAACAGGCCAGTCAAAAATAAAATAAATGTTCTAACTTTAAAATATTCTTTACTCTGACTGTGTTTATGAACTACCATTCAAGGTCTTGTTTAAACATGCAGTATTCATGGTAGTATCTATTCCATAATAATCAATTCTAATTATTAACTTAATAAAAGACAAGATATTCAATAGGTGTCAGCAAGTGGATGTAAAATTTCCATTCATCTGAACGTGGAATTTGACTATAGCTGACTTGTCATGATTTTTCTTTACAAACTTATAAGACTTATTTAGTTTGTTAGTTATGAATCTTGTTTTTCCTTGTTTATCTACAGTTAACTGAATTATTTCTTAGCAGAAATTCTGAATAAACAAACTGATATATTATATCCTCTCTATTTAGCATATATCTTCCACATTTCTTGTAAATTTTGATCATATATTAACCCAAAACACATAAAACAATTAATTGTTGCCATTTCCCTTGAACAGTAGGTATATAATGTTTTATATGTATAAATATTGACCAGGCAATAAGCCTGTTTAAAAAAAACTGCCTCTATCAGAAAGTCATTTTTCTGTTTAGTATCGCTTATTGTGCGGTAGACTTTTCATTTCAAATGTTTTGTTTTAACAAAAGTCTTCAACTTCTTTAATTTAGAAATTAATGAAAAGTTTCCAATGAGCTTTTAACCAATAAAAGACTGGTTAACTAAGCTTTAGTAGTCTGACCAATTTCTATTGCTCAGAAAGTATTTATAAATTACAGATATTATCTGAAAAGATTCTTCTTTGGAGAGTTTTTCTTTCAACGAAGAGTAACTTTGGTGTGGTTTAGTATGAAATAAAGTTGTATGGTTACAATCTTATTAAAAATAATAACCACAAATAGTAGTGATGATTAGTTTTCAATCACATAAATTAATTTTTAAAATACCCACCTGTGGGTATATTTTTCGGCGCAGATGAATCCTCCGGTCTTCTCATGTTCTCTCTACCACTGGTGTCTCAGACGAGGCCTCCCCCCCCCCCTTTTTTGTTCATTTTTGGAGTGAGGTTGGCTCCACCAGTTAAAAGCTGCTTTATTGGGAAGTATTGGGTCTTCACCAAACAAGTATGTTTCTGACTCAGAATGAGGCAGAAAACGCTTGATGTCTTTATGACTGTTACTAGCAGGGAAAATAAGTCCCTCTGTATGTATACATTTATATCATACCTTAAAGTATCACTCAACTTTGTAACATTTTATGCTCCGGAGTATCTAGACACATTTGAAAGTCTGACTCAATACAAGGCAGGGTGATGACGCCCTGATGTTGTCTTTATCTTCTCTATGCTTATTAAATAACATAATATTTTGTTAAGCTTTTTAGTAAGTATTAGATAGGTACCTGGGTTATCTATTTTGGTTAAGCTTTTCCTGATTTCTCCAGTTGAGAATCCACAGCTAGCATTTTGTGAATCTGATCATCTTATGTCTTTCCAGAGGTACCTGTTCTTCAATCATTTCATTTACTAACTAGAATCTGCGTATTACAACTTTAGTTTGAAGATTTTCTATGAACTCCGGAGAAACATGTTTTGTTTTTTCCATTCATTTCAGATGAATTGTTCTAATGAATTTATTACAGTGTCTGGAGAAAACAGTCCATGCTGTAAAGGCAACAAACATTGTACCATATAACCATGTAAGTTCCCACAGAACTTCCCTTGAAGGTTATAAGAAAAAAGTCAACCACGTGTGTCCCTAAAGAACACCCCACAGATTGCTTAAATCACAACATAGCCATTGTAACCACGTGCGCTCCCGCAGAACGCCCCACAGGTTCTAGGCAAGTTGCTCACTGTATAGCCATTTTTCATCACAAATGCGTTTTCAAACACTCCACAGGTTGGGCTATTCACTGCCAATACTGCCATTGTTGACCACGTACGTTCCCGCAGAACGTCCCACAGGTCAGGCATGCACTTGTAGGTTGCAAGCACACTAGCACGTGCATAACGCAAAAAAACACAAAGCGCACCCTATGTTTTCATATTCACTAGCGATAATACGCACACAGGGTCTTGATTTGCTATAGTCAGGCAAGTTCTTGAATCAGTTTACTGATAAAACAGTTACAGAAAACAGCTTAAAAGCGGCCATCTTTGACATCTTCTTACCTTCTTCGTGACTTGAATCAAGTTCTAGCATGTAGCATTTATACGACTGAGAGATCTCTCAGTCGTTTTTATATTCTAATTTTGTCTAGCGAATTCCTTTTTCCCATTTGTATGCTATTTGGAACAGTATTTTCACAACACAACACAAAATATTAAAACATAAAGGAAAAAGATGACGCCATTAGGTGACATAAAAAACCAATGAAGATATTTGACAGACAACTGACAGGTGCACGTTACACGGGAGCAGGCGTTCAGTTTTATGCTGTGAAATATGTAAGCTGAGGAGACATAACTGAACCGTACTACAAGTAAACCTATCTCATTGAGAATGAAACAAAGACGAGTATAATTTTAGCTTTTTAGCGAGGAAGTGGGAGCGGATAACCAGTAAATATGAGTGGTTGAAGCCCTGCACAAAAACTTGCGATTTTAGAGCTGGTTCCACCAATCGAGATGTCTGCCAGTCACCCAGGCAAGTAGCGGCTATAGTAATAAGCGGAGAAATAAATCAAGCTTCAAGAAGGGAGGTACCTAAGTAAAATCCGACGAGGCTTAGGTGTTGTGGCGGAACAGTGAAAGAAATATCGAATGTCTGCTGTGGACTACCTACTATTACTGGTGCACCTATACATCACAGTCTTCTGAAAACGTCATTTAAAAAAGGAACCTCTTTTTCCTAATTGAACAATAACCTTATTGTGTTTGTAATAATTTTAAGACTATCAAAGAAATTTAGGACATTAGGTAGCTTGATGTGCTGCAGCTGGCCTCTGTACGTCCGCTTTTCGTTTCTATTTTGCCCAATGATTCTTCGCGTAGACTATAAATAATTTACTTAACTTCTGGGCAAGATTGAGACTACGAATATGGACTAAAATCTCAAGTCCGCTTATTCTCAACACCATAATCCACCCCTTATTGGCCCGCGTCCGCGTCTCTGGAACAACTTTTTATTATAGCATTCGTTGGTTGCAAACCCGTTTGACGGTTTTAGTGTTATGCGCTATGTTGCACACCAAGCTTAAGGAATCGGAATCAAGCCCTGAGTGCCTGTGCCCTTACATTGTTGAGAGAATGAAACTATACTAGCACACGTAGGTAATTGCGCGGGCGCCGAACGATACGCTTTGTACGAGGTGTGAAATAAACGTGTTTGTTTGTGTACTTGGAAGTTTGCAAAAGGGTGGTGTTCTAGAAGATCATTGTAGTTTGTTATATTAATCTATCGCTAGTGCATTATCTCTGTTTTTCTCCTTTTTAGTCGTTTGCCCACCGTCGAGGTTTTTGTGAGCTCACTCAGTTTGAAACAATTCTACTTTGATTATTACTATCGTCAATTACTTCACCGGTGGTGTCAAATGGTCCAGTATGTACTTCACAGCTAGATAAGGAACACTCAGTCCATTCTCTATGTATAATGGTTTGATCAATGTTGAGAAAATGCACTGAAGGAAAAAGTAAATTATAATGAACTATTTGACAAAATATAGATTTCAAAAAATATTCGACACATATTTTTTCTTTTGTTTACGAAATAAAAAAATAACGGCGATACATCGAGTCAAAATGTCGCATGACGTCACAAGCCAGTACAGTTTATACTAGATAATGACGTTACAAGCCCCCTCTCCTCAACTTTAATGCTCATATTCTAAGCAGTTTTCCATCAATTTGAAAAAATGAAGTGATTGATTTTGAGTGTCGAATATTTTCTTGTAATACCCCATTGTGCTTTACCTATTTCTTTAACTTTACCTATTCATACCAGTCTATAACTTCGGGACCTCTTACATAATGTCGGTCTCCAAAGTTTTTTAAAGTTTGGGGCGATGTATTGCGTATTATAATAGGCAACTAAAAACCTTGCTTTCAAAGTTTTTCAAGAATGCAAGGCTCTGGTGCAACTGCTAAAATGTAGTATTAGGTTTTCACCGTATGATGCTATCAGCTAAAATGTGGGTGCTACTGCCCATTGTCCTGGAGATAGAATCAGCTATTATGACACCCACGACAATGGATGGGGGATGTCTTTTCCTAACAAGGGACCACGTGGTAAATCCTTCATGTTGTTGTTCAAACGATTCCCCCATAAATAAATAATAAAGTGGCGAGAAAGGAAACCGTTACACTTATTATAATTAAGCTTATCACAGGAAATATACGCCAACAAAATAACAAACTAGCTTTATTTTTAATCTGCTTACGTTATTAACGTGGCCCACAATCTAACTTCCTGTAAGAATTTTAATTAATGCACATATTAGTCTCGTGTATTGTTCAACTTAAGTTTCAAAATAAAAAGAAATTGATGACTCATAAAAGTAGGTCGGGTTAACTCTGAATACAATTTGAGTCGTATGAAAAATAAAGAAATAGGTGTAATATTCCTTCAAATATAATATTGCCGGCTAAAAGAGCCCAGTCTCTCATGGGAAATATTTTGAAATGCGAGTTGAAATATAAACTGAAGCGAAGTTTAGGGGTCTCTCGGTCCTAAGTAATCCCACCAGTGCAAGCTTAATGCCTTTCCTTGCTGAAAACTTGTCGTTTTTTTTTTTTAATTTGGTGTATAGTAGATATACAAGTAATAGATTTGGGGAAGGTATGTGTATCTTTGACAGTCGTTACGGGCAGGCCTAAGCTCGAAACTCTGACAACCGTAGTTGTTGAGATCAGAGTGGCAGTCGCTTCATGTAAAACTCTGGTATTTAGTTGCATTCAGTTAGACTGACTCTGGTATTTAGTTGCATTCAGTTAGACTGACTCTGGTATTTAGTTGCATTCGGTTAGACTGGAAGCTATCACCAATATAGTTGGAAAAGGTTAGGGTGATGATGATTATTAGGTAATTAAACTTAGTAAGTTGAGGAAATTGGGGCTGTTAGTCTAATGGGCCCGGTTCGCTGACCTCTTTTGTGTGTTTTGTAAAACTTTACTCACATAAAAACTTCTTTAGGTTAGGCAGATTAATCAAAGATTTTTGGACGATTGATTAAATAATAATAAATAAATAATAAATATTCCACAACTTTTCCTCACAACGCCATTTAGTCCCAAGTTAAGCTTGAGAGCTTGTGTTATGGGTACTAAACAGCTGATAAACATACTTATATATTTCTAAATACATATTATAGATAAATTACACCCAGACACAGAACAAATGATCGTGCTCATCACACAAACATTTGTCCTGGGTGGGAATCGAACCCACGACCTCCGGCATAGCAGTCAGGGTCACTAAATACTAGACCAACAGGCCAGTCAAAATTTTGTTTGATTGATTGACACAACTCTTCTTTGAATTGGTGGCAAAAGCATTGAATTGGTATTCAGTATATAATACTATCTTCCACAGTATAGATATCTACGTCGCAAAATTTTTAGAAAAACCAGAAAGAATTATTTTTTTTCACGGAGAGCTTGGAACCTACTCTACAAACTTAATTTTAGTAATCATTACATCATCGGTTTAACAATATTATGATTACATTGCGCAAATTGGCTTACTCTATAATGTTATGTTTGTGATTATTAACGTAAAGTACCTAATATTAATTCATTTCGCAATATTTTACGAAACCAAATCATCGTATTCGTCATTTAAACTTTTGGTGACGTCTTCATATTAGACGAGACGAGTCGTGGTGAAATATTGAAGAGGATTGAATGCTGCAATAAACAGATTATTGCCTAAGGAATAACAATATCAAATACATTAGTCACACGTCACTGTAACTTGGTTTAAGGAATTACGGAAGTGATAATCTCTAATACTGTTCAGTTAGTTGTTGCTGTCCGTCTTCTTGACATAATCCCTTAGCCGTTTCAACTCAAATCACTACAACTGCAAGAACCACTCCATCAACTTAGCAACCTGGTAGTTTTGTGCCTGCATTACAGTTTAGCTTAAAAAAAAAAACAAATAATTGATGTGTTTTTCGAATATTAACTTTAACACTCGCAGGTAAAGTTAAGTTGGCGCTGCAAATTCAAATTTTTTACGATTTTTTCAAAAGGTAGTGCGTCACTGTAAAATTGACTAAATTTCCCTTATCGTAAAGTTGATATATGTTTAAATGAAAATAAATAGCGGAGCAAGCAATGTTTTGCAAACACATAGTCAAAATATTCAAGCTGATTTATTCACGGAACCCAACGCCAACACATGTTTGTTGTGCGACCGTCTTTATTTACATTATGGGTCAGTGTCATGTGTCGGTCACGTAGTGCTTACTCCTAAACTTATGGCGCTTGGTAATACAATACCTACATTGTGTGCAAGCACTAGGTGATAGCATTGTTGACAGAGCTATACCTAGCCAACATTATTGAATCAGCACTAAGCTATTATTACATATTGAACCTTGAAACTAATCAATGACACAATCTCCTCATTTGTTTTTAGAATTAAGATTTGAACGGACAGCATATAATTTAGAGACCCATTAATATACATAATGCAATACGTAATGTTCTGATGTGTCGAGACGAATTTGTAATTTTGTGTTCGTTACATATAATTATAACGTTCCGCAATTAAAATGATAATCTTAAATTCTGACTCCACTCACACACTGAACTGATTCTATTTTAAAATCTAGTTTATCTTTAGAAAGGTAAAAATAAACGTTTTAAAATTAGTGCATCCTCTTTGGCCATTTCTTGATACGATTATGTTGTTATAATCTATCTACAAGTCTGTACCTATCTGCCCAACCTTTTCCTAACCACGTCTGGGTTACCTTCCAGTCGCCACCAACGATGTGTGCTAATATTTAACATGGACCTGATCTCCACAACCCAGTTAAGTACTGGGTAATACGTAATAATGCCTAAATTCTGCTAATACCGGGACTAACTTTTTAGCATGCTCTCCGGGCACATAAAGATCTTATATGTATGTTTGTAATGTGTCCTATCCACGAATCGACCTCGCCAAGCCTCTATCGGCATGCGGCTGTTATTGTTTCTACCTGTACAGACGCCAGCACATCAAGTGACCCCAATGTATCAAATTTTCCCAATTGAATATAAACCTTATTCTGTTAGCATAAAGGTGAAAAACGATCAAAGAAATTTGATCAAACACATTGGGGTAACTTTATGTGCTGGCGGCTGTACCTACTTATTTGTGTGCATTATTCGAGCTTTGGTAACTAAACAAATAATATTTTACAGTCTGTAAGTAGAAAGGTTTAGGGTCGGTTTAACTTCAGCCCCAAAACCTTATCGTAAAATATTTATTTCGGCAAAATAAAACAATGGCAACTATCAGGTACTAAAAGCTTAGGGACGACCCTGAATATTCAAACAATCACTTCCTCTAAGCTTAATAATAAAACTTTTAACATTACCTACTCGTAAAACGGTCCCGTATTCAACAATACAATTTCCTTTGACCCAAAGGATCGTTTGTAATAATTTTACATAAATAAGTATATGAGGGAACTAATTTTAAAACAATGGGCTTTTTAGGTTTTTTTTTCCAAAAATAAAGACCTTTCAACATGTTTAGGGTTCCGTGCCTTAATAGGAAATAAAAGAGCTCTCTGCTATAGGGTTTTGAGTTTTAGTATCTCTATTTGTCTGTCGGTATGTGCAGCTGTCAAAGATTGCAGTTGTCAAATTGTTAATTTGAAATATAGGTAAGTATTTAATACTTAAAGTTTGCGCATGTGATAACAAATTCAAGCAAATAGTATTAGGACATAATTATGCAATGCTGAACACGAGGTATCGAGTTCCATTATTTTTATTATCTATCCAGAATTTGTCAGTAGCAGCCCGGAGACTGGATTTGTGCCCGCCCGATTAGTGGCAATAAGCTTGCCCCCTTTATAAAATGGGACTTTCTTATTACTGGCGAAATGTTAGTGTACTACAGTACAGATTACAGGCGTGGCGCGTTATGTTATAACTATTACTGAAAAAGGTTTGGTTTAGTATTTACATTAAATTTTATTTATCAGTGTCATACACAGAACCCACAAAGAGCAGTCCTCTTCGCACTTGTAAAACTGTACCTACTTAGGTACAAGTTGTACCTAAGTACAGTTTGTTTATTCTTTCTAAGACCTAAGGCCCTAGAATATCAATGAGGCCATCAAACCCTGGTGTTCATTTTGAAGTAAATACTCTAATAAATATCTCCTCCAGTACAAAACAAATAGAAAAAGCAAGTCTGTATTAAGAAATAAGGAACTAGAGCTATTTTATCTAAACCGTAGTAGCTTTTGCTTGTGGCGCAGACATAGCCCGCGGAATCAGTGTATTTATTGCTCATTGCTGATGCATCTTGTTGGTTGCAATGTAACTTCATGAACCGACTTCAGGAGGAGGTTCTCAATTCATTCGGTTTTTATTTTTATGTTTTATGTACAACGATTACTTCGGGATTAATGATCCGATTTACATGATTTTTTTTTAGTTCAATACGGAATAGTTGTTATTCGGTCCCAAAACAAATTAACATAGTTTGGCTTGGTAGTTTTCATTTTATGAACATTTTTGTTCATAAATTTTTCTTTTTGATTTCATGGAAATCTGATTATTTGTTTGATTGTAATATTGAAAGAAATAGATAAAAATGAATTATCTACATAAAAATAAAAAACTAAAAATTGTAAAATAAAAACTTTTTTACAAAATATTCGGAAATCGGTGGCCCATCATGAATGAGACAAAACCACCGAAGCCACAGACTTCCTAATTTAGAGTTATTTTACACCGTTTAGTCTTTTTTTTTGAAGTCGGTTGTTATTCTCTACACTTTTACCTGGTGAAGAAAAATGGTAGTTTGAAAAATTTTGTTTCATCAGATAAAAGCTATCTGACTATTGATAAATCGGGTCTAATCCGGGAATAACCCGTAAAATTATTTTTTTCTAACGTATCATGTAATTTGCAGGTCTTGTGTTGTTAAAAATAGTTTTACGTGACCGGGTAAGAGTTGTTTTAATGATTTTATTTATTTGATATACTTCTTACTTACGTAATACAGGATGGCAGGGTCACTGTTGCACATACTGTTCTTAACATGATTGTGGAACCCTCAAAAAGTTTACAACGGCTTTCCATAATTTCCAAGCTGGAACGAATGTTCTCTTAACCTACCATAAACTGCATTAAGTCGCGAAAAATCCCTTAGGGAAAATAGAATAGGAATGATTTTTCTATAGTTTGTTATAGTTTTAATCAAGAATATCATCAGAAAAGAAAGTAAAAATTCGAAAAAATCCCAGAATCCTATGAGAGGACCATGGTATTAATTAAAGTAGGTATGTGTGTTGTTCCTTCCACCGTGTAAAGAGTCTTTTACAATCGTGAACTACTTTTTTTTTAACTTACAACCTACTTAATACTGAAATAAATATTGCACAATTAAATATCAACGAAACTTTTAATTTTGCGGATTTAACTTCGCCATATTACTCGGATAAGCACTGCACATTCCGTTAATGATGTCTTCTTATAACTTAAATGTTGTTTTTAAATCCACTCCATTGCTTATTTTTTTATTTTTTTGCTTAAACCTATCTTAGTATAGTACTTTTTATTCTGGGTGCATCGTCCTCACATTATAATCTTATTAATGTATACAAAGTTTTGTAAAATCTATTTTAAAAGAGTAAGTATGGAGTTTCTTGCCCATTCTTCTCCATACAAATCTACTTTTTGGAAGGGGCAACTAGAATCATTTTTAAAGTTCATTTTTTTCGACGTTCAAAAGTGCCTTATAGGGGCCTAATTGAAATAAATGGTTTAACTTTGACTTTGAAATTATAAGTATATTCTGAAGCTATACTTAAAGCAGACGTTATTATAGTAAATATGTAAATATTTAATAACTCGCAATTAATCCTCTATATAATTCGATTCGCTTGTCAAGTGCGCTTTAATAGGTTAAACTCTGAAATTAAAAGTCGAAATAAAATTGATATCGCCTTGAGTAAGGCCTCACTCCATATAATGCCATTGCTTGCCTACTATAATTTAATAATCATCAATAGAATGTATTTAAAATTATCAATGACTTGGAATTATTCATTGTTTATCCACCTTGGTCAAGCTAGTGTTAAGGTTTTTATGGTACCCATGTGATGGGTCTCTGACTAGTCTCCACAGGCCATCGAGAAATGTCTCCCATGCATGCCGGTTTCCTCACGATGCTCACCACACACGCAGACCCACACTTACACACACAAACACACACACTGAGACACATACCTATCGATAGTTACGACATGATTGTGTTAGAGCCGCGATAAAGCACCAAAGTGACATTGTCATTCATGTTTACCTGTTATCCAACATAGGTACACCACCATTAATATTTACGGCCCAACTTATTGCTATTTTATAACTTTATTTATTGTTTTGACGGTTCCCGTGTATTTCATGAACGTTATTTTTTTTCAACAATTAAATGTAAAAGTCTATTGTTTTGCAAACAGGTTTTGTAGTTTCGTTTAGGAACGCTTTAGTTTAGAATATTCTTTTTCTAAAAAGCCTAATGCAGGTCAACCTTGGAGATCGTTGTCTGTAATTTGGTGGTACCTTAGTAATTTAGCCAGTGGTAATAAATCAAGCGACTACACGCTAAAGGTACGGGGTGTGTGGGTTACGGACTTCGACTTAGGGCGTGAAGAATTCTGTTGAAACCTCCTAAATATTTCTATCTGAACTGTTTCGAATTGACTGCTTACTGCTACCAACAGACAGAAAAGAAAAACAGAAAGTATTAACGACTATGACGTTTGGTAGATCCAGCGATTTTCTTTAGTCAGTGGCTCTTGCTATAGCGTTCTCGCTACGAAAGCAATGCACAATTCACGGTAGGCTTCGCCAATAAACACCACGCGTGGCATCTAGATAGCAATCACATAATGGTGTTAGTAACGAAAGTGGAAGCTGCTGCCCTTCCTCCGGATATCATCACTTCCTCTTACGAAACCGACGGGAAGTTCTGTGAGGTGATTTACACTTACGACCCTATGAAGACGACAATATTATTGTGTCAGAAATCTGAATTTGTCCACATTAAACAAAATTTTTTTTTTACAAAAAATACAACACCGGTGTAAAGTAGCTCTAAATTTGGAAGTCTGAGGCTTTGTTGGCCCGGTTTTGTCTCATTCATGATTGGCCTCCGACTTCCGAGTTATTTTTAGTGAATAGTCCCGGGAAATCCCGGAACCGAAAGTACCGGGATTTCCCGGAAATTTGCGTCGTTTTAGGAACCGGAATTTCCAAAACCAAATCCCGGTTCTTTCGGTACTTTTGGGAAAAGATACTTCGCGTTTAGAATTTTTAGTAATACAAGAGCATGACGTGCGAGGGTGCGAAGGTGCGGGAGGGGCAGGTCCGAAAAATGAGGCAAAGGACGCAAAGGTACACAGCCACATTTTTGCCATCTATCGGGTACAATCCAGACTCCGGACTGTTAATGAGAAAATCCAGATGGCAAAATATAATAACATTTTGTCCGGATCCAGAAATCGATCCTAGAATCGAATGGTAGCAGTGGCCTTACAGCCACAAGACCGAAGAACGAGGCAGTAGAAGCAGGCGAGTTCAATTTAAAATACCATTACACTATGATCGTTCTATGGTGCTAGCTTAACGATTATCCATTAAAAATAATACCAAGTTAATTTGAAATGATTAACGGCGATTCCATTGTACTTTTATGATTGTTTCATTTTGCACAGAGTTTGTTATTTATATTAATTTATTAAAAGAGACGTAGTTGGACGTCACATTTACGTCTGTTTTAATACAAGGCTTTGATTGATAAAATCAAATTTTACGTCGTATCTGCTATTCAATTGAATAACGATGGCGTGCAATTATAATGATGCCCATATCTGGATTGCTCATGCAATCGAGAATTATTTTTGATAGGGGATTAATATTTGCTTTGATTAAATGAAGTAAATAATAACCCTCAAATAAGCCCCTCAAGCAAGACCTAACTTGCTTTTTTTACATTTTTCTGTCTTGAGGTACGAGTACTATGAACCAATTATTTGGGTTCATGACATATGTCTGTTATGTTTCTATACGCGTCAAATTCGTCATACCATACGTCTTAGTCTGGGTCTGACGAATCTACATCCTTTTGGGACCCAAACCGGTGTAGATTTTTAGTATCCTCATGACTCGTACGTAATTTTTGTGTCAGACCTTCAGACGTTCGTTACAGACACAAATGTCGGACGCTCAGTCCCACTTAAGTTTGCCTACGTTTTAATGACGTCGGCGATTTGTGTAATTACGCGTTACTCAATGTATTTTCGTCACTACATTCTGTGTGATATTGTTAGTGTAAACTTTAATGGAGTGATATTAAATGGCAGTTGCGTAGAATAAAATATTACTTGTGTTTATAATAAGTTCATACATAATAATAACAAATTCTTTATAACAGTAAAAACTTAGAGGTTTAATGATAATAACTTAGTTAGGCTATAGTTATTCTAAGTACGTACATAACTTTAAGCTTCCTATATTCGAACGAGGCAATGCCTGTACTTCAACTGCCAGTGCCCAACCCTTGAATATTAAAAAAAGTTAGCCTTTTTTGCACAATTTTTGTAGAGTTTTCACTATAGATTAATGTTTATTCATTTTTAACTGGGTGCGTGTTGTGTATGTGTGAGTGCGTGTGTGTTTTGAGCGTTTTTGGTTTTGTGTGTGTGTTTCATGTGTTGATATGCGTCTTTTTGTTTGTTTGTTTAAGCCTACGTTTGATTTACTTTTTGTCTTCCTAAGCCAGAGTATTACGCAGCTCTACAAATGCTCTACAAGTGTGGAGGCGTACCAACATTAAACTCGGTTTTAAGTAAAGAAAACGGAGTCTTATCATGCCGTTTGAACTAAGCACCTATTGTCTAATTTGTGTGCAATTGAGTTCACCCTAACATTACATACTCGTAGTAGCTGTGTAATGTTTTCAACATTGTGTGAAACAATATGCGGGCGCGACGTCCTTATCACCGAAAGCATTGCAGTGTGCAATTCAGAGCGATATCCGATAATAATAATTATTGTTTTACATACTTATGTAATGAACCTAACATAACAAATAGCGCAATCAACTCTTTAACTCATTTGTAAACAATAATTTGTATTCTGCGTTTCTGCAATGATGCATTCAGTTTTAGAATAATAATCTTGTTTATTGATATAACCTCATGCTAAGATAGGATTAATTAAATATAGGTAACAAATCAGCACGCCTGTTTTCTTCCAAGGGTACGGCAGAGTTGTACCTATAGTAGGTACAACCACATTTCGCTTGTTGTGCTAAGTCCCATGAGTAATAGGGGGACTAGCTCATTTTCATTAAACAGGCAAGAATCCAGGTGGTCGAGTCTGCTATTGCAATCGTGTCTCAATGACCGGTCAAGGATCGATTTTTGACGTATAACGTCAAACTTATGACACATTTCCCATACAAAAACTGTCAAAGTTGTCAAATATTCGATCAACGACCGGTCATTGAGTCACGATTGTAATAGCAGACTCGAGCCCCAGACTACAGGCACTGACGTACTTGTCTTAACAACGCTTTACCGGACCTGGGAATCAAATTTATTATAAGAACTTCATGTCCAGCAGTAGAGCTGGCCACCACTAAATCGCACATTCGCACATGACAATTATAAAATGTACCGCAGCGATAACATCGATTTTTAATTCTACCTACTTCGTTCCATATCAATCTTCAATGGCAGGCTTTGTTTGCCTAGAGCTTAGAGGAAAGCGCCCATTTCTGGCCACGTTTTTCCCATTTATGTAATTATTGCTTAAAATATACAAATTTAGTAACTTAAATTTTGCCTGTACCAATTTATGATGAGCACACACGGCTACACATCAAGCTATACATTTCCAGCTGATCTCGTATTTTGGAACAATGCAAGGTCAGCGTTAACTGTATTGCTTGATGTGTAGCCGTGTGTACAAAGATATCAATATCCGATTTTTGACATTCAATTGTTTACTGCATTTTAATATTTCTGTTTGGTAAGGTAGGGATTCTTAATAAAAAAAAAGTCCCACCGGGTTCTATGTGCCAAAAAAAGTCGTTGTTCCTTTATCTGTGATGTCAATCCTAATGCTGTCATTTGTTTCTTCTTTGGCCAACGTTACCTCGGCAAACGGGCATTTCCCTTTACGCATCCGCGATATTTTACAATGTTTCATAAAAAAAAATGATAAGGACGAATATTGCCCATTTGATAAATATCTAAACTGTTTGCCAGATTTGGGATTGCTGACTATACATTGCCGGAAGACGTCGCCATGATTATGTGCTGAATGGCTGATGTACTCCGGCAACGCTTCGTGAGCACTCGTAGGTACATTAGATCTAATCAGGGTCTTGCGTACATTGTGCGTTCTGAGAAAATACCAGGATTTGTGTTTTTTTTTTAATATTATAAACTAGTACTTGACTGCAACCCCACCTGTTGGTAAGCAGTGATGCAATTAATAATAATAACTCTTTATTTTAGGCACCTGTGGACCATAAAAACAAAATAAACACTATACTTAATCTAATCTATATGTTACTGTAAAAGCTCGAACTGCGGTAAATCTTAAGATTTAAGTGTAAGTCTTAGGATTTACCGACATGAGTTGGTAAATGTAAGTATTTCTGAAGAGACGACGATTTTTTCGAGCTTTTACCATTCGAACTCATTATATGCTAGGTTTTACCACTGTCAGCTGGTAGATGTTGGTTTTAGGAATAAAACATTGACTAATTCTTAATTATTTACTTTGAACTATTAAACAAAACAGGTACATAGTATTATAAAGATATCATAATGATAGTAACAAGTACAAACTAATATCAACTTATTTAAATTATTTTGAAAATGTCATGATAGCCTCAACTGTAATATTATTATACTTACGGTTACTTTCTTTGAGCATCCTTGTTCTTCCACCGTGTCCAACAGCAAAATGCGTTTCTTCGAGAATGTTAAATAAATCGTCGTAACCAACGTAATATTTGATTTCTCCATTATCTTCCTTCATCGGGGCCATTAGCTTTTCTTCGTCGCCTATAGTCAAAATATCATAGCGTTTTATATGCCTGTAATGAACAGCTTCCTTCTTTTTAATGTTCTTTGCAGTTTTTACTTCCTCTAAACACTTAGCGTATTTGTCCTTATCGAGATAAAAGTTATTATCTTTCTTGTTTGCCACAAGCTCGTCCATTATTTCATAAAATCTTTGCTTCATACTCATTTTTATTCACAAATAACTTTTAAACACCAAAAATATAATTAGAAATCAATTTATCGTGCGAGTTCAAACGTGTCAAACGAGCGACTGAGGTGAGCGGAGTGGCGGAGACGGTGCGCGGGTAGCGGGGGCGGCAAGCTACAAATCGATGCGCTGAGCACGTTATGACATATTTTGTTTTTCAACATTTACCATGCCATTGATGTAAATCCTAAGATTTACCAACGGAATGGTGGTAAAAGTTCGAATCACAAATCTTTTTGGACATTTACCATTAGGAATTGGTAGATCTTAGGTTTTACTGGAATATCTTAGGATTTACTGCAGTTCGAGCTTTTACAGTAACATATTACATATAATAAGACTGTAAAAAAACTGTGTCTGTACATTGAATATATTTAAAAAATAATAATTGAGGGGGGTTTAGAAACAGTAATAGAGCACGAATCCAAAAAAAAAAGTCTGTCTGTTTGTCTGTTTGTCTGTTTGTCTGTTTGTCTGTTTGTCTGTTTGTCTGTTTGTTTGCACACGCTAATCTTCGGGACTACTGGACGGATTTGAATGATTTTTTTTTTGTTGTATAGATATTAAGTCTGGTCAACACATAGGCTATAATTTATCTTGGAAACTGGAACACCTGATGCAGAACCGCAACAGACCAGCTGAACTATAGGCGATACAAAAATGGTCCCATAGCAAAAATTGTTCCACGTGATGAGCATTTTCTGCTGAGAGAATAAATTTGAAGATCCGGAACACCTGATGCAGAACCGCAACAGACCAGCTAAACTATAGGCGATACAAAAATGGTCCCATAGCAAAAATTGTTCCACGTGATGAGCATTTTCTGCTGAGAGAATAAATTTGAAGATCCGGAACACCTGATGCAGAACCGCAACAGACCAGCTAAACTATAGGAGATACAAAAATGGTCCAATAGCAAAAATTGTTCCACGTGATGAGCATTTTCTGCTGAGAGAATAAATTTGAAGATCCGGAACACCTGATGCAGAACCGCAACAGACCATCTAAACTATAGGAGATACAAAAATGGTACCATAGCAAAAATTGTTCCACGTTATGAGTATTTTCTGCTGAGAGAATAAATTTGAAGATCCGGAACACCAGATGTGGAACTTCAAGAGCCTAGCTACACTATAACATATATTGGAATGACGTCTTAGCAAGAGTTGTTCAGCCTTATGAGCACTCGCTGTTGACGTATGAAAATCGAAGATCTGGAACACCTGTTGTGGAACTCCAAGAGCCCAGCTACACCATAACTCAAATAGGAATGACGTCTTAGCAAAAGTTGTTCGGTCTGATAGGCATTTCCTGACTTATAAAAATCGAAGATCAGAAACATTTGATATAGAAATTAAAACTATCACTAATTTCATTGCATAATTATAAAATAACATAAGTAGGAGGTACTACGCGGTGAAGGCGGGAACAGTTCAGGACTGATTTTCGATGACGATGGTATATCGTTGAAAATTAGACTCTACTGGCTAAAACTCCCATTTTTTTATCGTATGCCTTCGGGCTTATGTTATTTGAGTGTTTAATTTCCTTTTCCATTTATCTTCGTTACACGGTAGCTTACCCGGTAACGCAGGGGAGCAGCCACTTAGATTTTAATTGATCAGGTATCATCACAATAAAACTATAACCATGCCTAGAAAGAGGTCAAATTTTTCCCAATGTTCCAAAGGTGCTAAATGATTAAAGACCATAAGATCCCAACTATCTACCGAAGAGCGTTAGGAGAGACTTGATGCTGTTCGAGAACATGAGGCTGCAACTCGCTCCGTGGAAACTTCTTGGGATCGCGAACCACGCCTGCATTCTCAGCGTATTTACGCATCTACATCCAGGTCTCTAGAGACCAGTGAAGAATATGTGCGCGACTGACCGCTGATCGTGAACATCATGCACTGTCTCGCGAGTTGGTGACGTTCACGGAAAAAGCATGACGCTTGAGTTTTAAGCGTATATACGCATCGACTCTAGAGATAAGTGGGGGAAGGAGATGCGCGACTGACCGCTGATCGTGAACGTCACGCAACATATTATAGGCTATAATTTATTTTGGAAAATGGAACACCTAAAGTAAAAGAGATATAAAAATGGTGCCACTGCAAAAATTATTCCACGTGAAGAGTGTTTTCTGCTGTGAGACTAAATTTGAAGATCTGGAGCACCTTTAGGGGAACTCCAAAGCCCAGAGACAATATAACATATACATAATAGAAATGGCGTCTTAGCAAAAGTTGTTAAGTCTGATGGCATTTCCTGTTGACCAACAAAAATAAAAAATTTGGAACATCTTGAATCGTCTCGCGCGTCCCATTGTTTTCCCGTCCCCGGGCTTATAGAATTCGACATCAGATGTTTCAGATCTTCGATTTTGACGACCCCGTTGTCGCTGGCATAAGCAAAAGGATCCGCGTACGAAGTCGCGGGCAGAAGCTAGTATAATAATAAACTAATACATAGGAAATATAAATTAAGCTAGAATTAATGTCTACGTATGGTCGGCGACGCATTGCGCTGAGTCGTGGTGTCATGTAGCCTTCCGCGGAAACGACGATACACGACACCCGTCGGCCAAAATTCCTCCTTCATAAAAGACTCGAGATGGTGGATTGGAACCCGCACCACAAAAGACTTAAAATTTATCTTGTATATGTAATGATGGTGAAGCGCACTAGTTTATTAATCTAGAGCCTATTCACTCTACCCTTGAAGACACCTAAATTATCCTCAGACGGAAGACCCCATCAGACAAGTTGTTCCAGTACTTCGATGTACGCGGTATTAATGACGAGGCAAAACGATTTGTCCAGATCTTTGAGGTGCCAACGATCTAAGGGTGGACACTCTCCGTACCGGTTGTACGACAGTGGCAAGGTGATGGCGGAATCAACTAAGACAAGACAAGTTCAAGTAAGACAGAAAGGAGTTATACCCCAACGTCTTTGTGCGTAAAATATGGTGCCTGTTCCGAAGCAGTAGCACCAAGGTACCTCCGTAATATTGTACGTTGACGCAAATGTGCAAAGTTCTTCATTGCACCCTAGTAGCGAGAGCGTAATGGAGCCGATGGAGTACACGCTAGACACAGCGCCTAGTATTGAAAATCCAACAGTGCAATTCACAAGTCAAAGAAAAACAAATGAAAACGTGCATCAACACCAACAGGTGAGTTTGCGTCACTATAATGATACAATGTTAATTCACCTCCACGATGGAAGTACAATGATAAGCTTATTATTGCATTGCACGACACGTGGGGCGGTGCGTGGTTGTGAACAGACTTCCTTGCATTATTAACGTGTATGATATCACAGCAATCATTCATTACCACCGAGCAAACAAAAGGCTAACTATGATGTAGCATTTCGCTACTGATTTTGCCAATTGCTATCGTTTCTTATCTGACCTAACTGAAAATTACTACAAGGTGCATTTAATAACAAAGAGGACGAGCTAAAAGCAAATGAATTTAGGTGTTAGATAGCAAAGGGCAGGTATTTAAACTCGATTTACAAGATCTAGTTGGCTTCAGTCACCGCTTCGTTCGATTTGTTTGTAAATGCTTCAAAGTTCAGATGAAGATCTGCTGTACGAGGTGGCTCTAAAAGTCATAGGGTCTTTAACCTGGGCTTCCTTATTGAATCAAGTAGCCAGCCCTACGCCACTCCCTGTATGGCGTATTGGCAGTTTGTAAAGGGCAGCTAAACGATTGCCTCGAGACGACGCTGGTGACCTCCTGATTACTGCCGGGTTCTCGTTGCCTGTACACATTCATAATGGATTAATAATAAAAAAGATGAAAGGCCGGCGATACTTTCAATAGGTGCTTGTGTACGTATTTGGTAGATCAGGAAGCGTATTTCTCTGTTTCCTGCTGTACTGCGTGGCCGAATAAACAGCGTTCCATTCCTAGGGTAAGGGTTTTGCTAAAATTATGTAAGTAACTTATATAATATTCAATGTTCCGTGTCCGTACTGTTTTTTGACATTGGTGAGATACGGTGTTACCGTGTAAACATTTTATCTGCAACACATACTGCGCAAATCTTCAGCTGTAGCACATTGAACTACATACTTTTGTTATTACGAACGGACGTGGACATAAACATTCATCTTACAACGTAGATAATTCAAAAGTAAGTAGGTTACTTAAATAAAATCCGCTACATGTTCCAAGAGAAAAAAGAAGTCAATAAGAAGTCAAAGCTTCCGTATCACGGGAAAAAGATGCTTTTACGTTATTGTATTGTCACGTTTTTTTGTTCTGAAACTGAAGATCTTTTATCTGCCTTTGTTCGATAAAAACTTAATTGTAAACAAAATGAGTGGCTAATTAACTGCAATACCGCTCACATCGTTATTAGGTACCATTGTGTAATAATTACTGAATTACAACATGGCCTCAGGTTTGTACTATATTTGTGTATGAAATCGTGCATCGACTGCACGCACGACGCGGCGAGTGTGTGCGAAAAAACATGGAGTTTACGTGATCCGTGCAATTAGTCCCATGCGAGCAATCGTAATCATTTCGTCACAGACCAGCTTAGTCAACATTTGCTGTTAGATAAGGGCCATACAACAATAAAATATAAAAGCGTGCTCAAAGAAGGCCAGTCAAAACAGTTTTGGATAGTGCTAATAGGTATTTATGAGAAATTTACTAGTAGAATATGAACAAACTGTTCACACAGTCTATCGTAGTTACTAACTACGTATTCCCGCAGTACATGAAGGCAAGTTTAGTGTAAAAATTAGAATATGTGACGAAAATACACTGCGAATGTTGTTCTTCTGGTTTTTCTCACTAGCTAGCCTCGACTGAGATGTCCTTTTAAAAATGAAGATTTAAATTGGCATCTTAAGTGTGGTCTATGCTGCAGCTCTGAAACATGAAAAAAACTGACATGAACGAAACCACCAAAGTAACAACTTTCATTTCAGTTTCCCACATCATTAAAAACAGCCGAGCAAAGCAATTACTAGTTATCCAACGATATTTCATAATTGTATTCACGCATCATTCAATCCATTGATTTACTGGATTACCGGAACTGGACCAGCTATTAAATACAGATTACAGACAGAATGGTAGGGATGAATCTTCGCAGAATATCCCAGGTCTTAACGTGAACAAACTCTACACTCGTGTCAGACTGGTTACTTTAATTTTATTGTGTTACAACTCGTTATTGACCCTATATCGAGTGTTCCAAGAAAATAATACGTTTATCTTGCTTGAGGCAGAAAGTTATTCCTTGTATATTATTTCAAGTATCTACCAAAAGGTCCAGCATCATTATAGCGTACCTAATGCGTTGTTTTAAATCGTAATCTTCTACAGACTATTTGTTTATGTTTGTACTAGCAGTCGTCACGCGGTTTCACCCGCGTAGTTACCGTTCCCGTGGGAAAACAGGGATAAAAAGTAGCCTATGTCATCCGGGGATAGTGTAGCTTACCAATGGTAGAACATTTTTTTTAAATCTGTTCATTAGTTTCGGAGCCTTTTCAATGCAAACAAACAAACCTTTTCATTTTATAATGTTAGTATAGACAATACCTCCGATACATTAGCAGAATATAAGAAACTTTATTAAATAAAGTAGTGTCTTACAGAATGACCAATATAATTAATCTAGTCGGGGCGGTTTGCCCGTTTCGTCGGACTGGCCGAGAAGGGCCGCAGCACACCTGGCAAATTATAATGAAGATCCCAATAAGACAAGACTGAGCAATTGTCGATTACCTGTTCTGAACGTGGACGCATAACGAACACACATACGACAATACTCTTAAAAAACATATAAGTATATGTACATTTCTCGTCCGTTGTGCACACACGTTATCTTGTTTTTCCTTTTGCAAGAACAAAACAAGTTACCGTGATAGGAAACGAATCGTATGTAATGCTAATATAATAAGATAAATGTATGTAAAATGTCAATTTTTGATTGTTCAGATTACCTCACTACATTTCACACAACAGAAGAGCTAAACTACAGATCGGAAAAACCAAAAACTCAGCAGGTTTGGAATCAATTCTAAACGTAGCTATTCACTTTCACTATCTCCCTTTATGGCGAGTAGGTACATATTCGATAAAATTTAATTAAGGGGTATAACGTTCTTGCTTGTAAGGCATTTGTAGACTAGCTCATCTATTTCCCATTACAAGACCTGTACCAGACAACCCAGAAACAGAAGATATTAAATTAACGTAATAAAATCGCTTTTCCACCCTATGTTTTAGGTTTATCAGACTCGCTTTGTTAAAATTAAATAATTACTTCAACCTTGAGTCTTTCATCCAACTAGGTATTGCTACCACAAACCTATACGAGCAATAATTCGCTATGTGGTCAGGAACCATATTTTCTGGGCAAGCGTTATTCACAGAGTCGCGGTTTTCCTCCATTAATGTAAACAATTGATTAAGGACTCGTTAACCTATTTTTAATGAAACACTATCGGCAAGGATATAATTAGCTTACGTTCGACTGTTGTACACAGTTTCAGATGTGTAGGTACTTACTAATTGGATTCTATAATAAATTACTATCGCATGCCGTTATCGACTCTCGTCTACTTGGCGTAATTGTAACCAGAACTGGCTAGTGGAATTGACTCACAAATGAATTGCTTCTCAATATTATCACCATCTGTTGCTAGATTATCTATATTCTTTTTTTCCACTCACTGTTTCATTCCTCATAATAACGTTTCTTGTATTCCTATCGTCTGTAGTTCTGTACTGTCGTGATGCACATTTACATAACAGCTACATGATCTCCTAGGTATTTCTCGTATATACTTACCTGCGATAAGATTATAAAGTCTAAGTATTTTCCGTATCTGTTGCAAGATCTACCTTTAATTTTCTTAGCTGCGAGACTTTGATACAAACTAAGGAAAATTCTACATTATCTCCTTCCAATAATAGCTTATTATCATTTTAATAGCTCTCTACAGTTAAATGAATGATCATTCTAGTAACGAGAGTTTAATGATCGTTAATTATGACGCGGTTCATAATCACTTTATGAATTAAATATACCTACCTGTTTTACAAATTTTTGCCATTAAATTCCCAGACTATGATCACACTGTACTTATTCTTCATTAACAATAAACCAAGCAATAATCAGCAGTACTGACTAAAACCATTCGCTTTTGCAATGGTTTTATAAGTACGGTATAGCGGTATAGGTGACACTTAGCATTGTTTCGCATTTAAACTACCGGTAAACCAGCGGAAATATTAGTTGCATAACACAAATTGGCTAGTAGACACTAAGGGAAACTTTAAAAGTACCTATAGAAAATTACGCTTTTCATTCAGAATAACGAGCATGCACTCACGTTCTCTCTGAGTCACCTAATAACAACAGGTAAATATATGAAAAATAAATTATGTATAAGGAAGCTGGCGAAGTACAGTCGACCGCGCGAGGTATTCCTCGAAGCGCTACTATTTTGAGGCGCTCCTAATGAGGCGCTCCTATTTTATTCCTCGGAGCGCTCCTAATAAAAATATTTGTTTTTTTTTCCTAGAAAAACGCGGCAGTGGCAACTCTTTGATCAAGACCAGGCAAAGCGTAGCTCAGAGTTCTACTAGAATACGACAGGATTCGGTACCCCTGACTTATATATACGGCCTGTCACTGTACTAAACAGAAACCCACACTGTATTTTTCCATTCTAATGGACACAATTATAGGCGCTTCTGTATAATAAACTAGACTTACACAATGTAGCTCACACATTGTGGTAAGATTTTATTCATCTCAGGTTTGCATTGAAGGCGCATTTAACTCGTTACTAGAAAAATCCGCTTGTTAAGATATAACATAATGAACTCAACATAATTATGTCATTTAAAATTACCTCATACAGTAACGGCAACTGTAACGAAACCATCAATATATCAATACAATATGTATAGCATATGCGGAGTTCTTCAGGGTTACATTGTGGGCCCTGCAATGTTCACACACGATAACTCTAGTAATTTCCTCTCTCGCTTCCGCTCTCTCGTCTGATAACTTGTGAGGGGAAATTTAAACTTAATATAAACATGACGTCATCGCAGTCTAGTTTTTTTGAACCCTCATAGAGTTGATTTCCTATGTACCAGAGAGTTCATATTCTCAGGATATGATGTCATTAGTAAACTAATTAAACATACAAAGCCTCAATTGAAAAGCTCTAATACTTTAGATTTTATTGATATCTAAAATACACCGATTTTTTGTAACTGACACACTGATGATCATCAAAATGTTTGGGTACTTCCTGAAGTGCTAGAAAGCTGAAATTTTGGTATGTAATGTAAGTTAAGTATACAACCAAAAAAAAAAATCATAAACTCATGACATTTCGCCCCCCATCCCCTAAAATGGGGGGGGGAGGGGTGGAAGTTTGTATGAGATAATATAACAGCTTAAGATCGAAATGACAATACGCCTTGAAAAGTGTAATTTTAACTTGGTCCGTACAGCGGGCGAATCTACGAGCCAACATATTACCGCGGACTGCCAGAGCCCTGCGCTCCCTCTCAATATCTACATTATCTTTCAGGTCGTCGGCAAGCATATGTCCCAGATATTTAAATCGGTTTACTCTTTTTATGTCCAATCCATTTAGGGTAAGCTTAGGTGAGTAATCTGTACACTTACCGGCGACCCCAAAGACCATGTACTCACATTTCTTTACGTTATAAACGAGCCCATGTGCAGCCGCGTAGTCCTCGCAAACTTTCAACATCTCGCCAATCGATCCCGCAGTCGGACCCAGCAGCACCATGTCGAACTTATGGTGCTTATGGTAATCAGTAAACTATCAAAGAAAAAAGGCAAAGACAGAGAATGGGCTATGAAAACCGGCACTACTGATGTGCAAGAAATACACCCCAAAAAAAACTAAAAGACTGCCTAGCAACTTACAAAAAGAACTGAAATCCCACCAAAACATTTCATGTGAATATTGCCAAGACGACCACATAAGGTTTGTGAAGTTAGGGTCGGTAGGTTAGGCCGTGTAGATTCAGAAGCTTGGCTCTACATGAGATCTGATAATTATCTTTTTCACAGGGCAAATCTTATGTGGTCGTCTTGGCAATATTTTACATGAAATGTTTTGGTGGTTGCATTGTATAATGAATGTTATTCTGCTGTACGACGCATAAAAACAAGGGAAAACATGCGTTAACTCGTTTAGTTGTAGGAGGTTCTAAGAACCTTAACCACTATTATTTTAAATCAATTGCATCGAAAGTAAATATCCTTTAGCTATAAGCAGATATAAACGCATTGGCTGGTCGACTCGCTAATAGTTCCAATAACGCTGATCGCTCACGAGGAAGTTTAGGACCGGTTCCACCTCACAAGCGACGTGGTGTCGCCGACGATATACACATGCCATTTATTATAATACCCCCCTTCTACTGACAGTTTACAACTAGGAAGTATTGGTACACGTATGACGCGATCATTGCAACGTTTATCGTAAGTTATCGCTCGTTACGGAAAGTTCTGGGTCTCTTTGTTTTATTTTTGTGGCTACAACCGGCCGACAAACAAGTTTCGTAGAAGCTATGATAATGTGAACGCGTGAATAAATAAAGTACCTAATTAATTTATCGATTTAATCTTGAGCAAAAATGGCGATCGAATCAAATAAAATGCAAATTTGTTGAGGAATGTAACTACGTCAATTCAAAATACTGATATAAAAGCTTTTGAAAACAGTGTTTCAAACTGCAGATCCAACCCGACCAGAGCACCTAATAGCGGTTGGAACGGCTCGCCTCGAATTATAACAGCACGCACTAATTTGAATAATGAACAATGTTACCCCCACAACCGGTTTGATCACGCGACCACTCCACGGCGTGCCTGCGCGAGCGCAGCTTTACGATCAAGGGATGCTGGCTGGCCTATAAACGTGAGCAATAAAACCTTTTGCCATTCTCTCGAATTGGACGCTTAAAGAAATGAAAATGTAAAGTTATTACGAACTGTTTTACGAATCCCACGTATTGGCAGAGTTCATCAGAAACATTGGTTAATATCCACGAACACGTCCGAGGAAACATGATTAAAGTAACATTGCCAGCGATTCATCATCAAAACTTTTTTGTTTGTTCGTTAGAGATTCGAGCTGACATAATTTAAGAACAAAAGGGTCTAGGAAAAAAACTGACGCCCGCAGAGTTGGGACGAGAACAAAGCGTGCATTCGCCAAGTTATGTTTTTAGGTACCATCTGAAGTAGGCCTGGCCATTAAAACTGCCACATAAATCCCGCCCGTGTGGACGGAAACAATGAGAGCAGCCATTTATGTTTCGTTTTTTTTTTGCCAACGAAATAGTCGACTAGCGGGATATTACATAAGATCGCTCGGCATTTCGATACCACTTACAAACGTCCGACTGACTCCAATCGACCGGCTTTGTGCGTGTTTGAAATAAATCCAAACTGGTATTGCTCATTCGCATGGAGTCAGTCTGTAATTCTGTGTCCAATCCTGAGGCAATTTATGTAATTAGCATAATGTAGTATTAAGATTATTACTTTGTATAATAAGAAGAGGAAGTCATAGAAACGATATGATATATGCTTGTCTCAATATCGTTTTAATATTGTATATTATTAATATTAATTGATTATTAGTTTTTGTTTGCTGATATCGCAAGTACAGCAAAGTGTGCACAAATAAGTTTATTTCGACCAGTTATGAGATCACTATCACGTATCCAGGAAATAGACCGCAGCATCTTATTATAAACAAGTTTATCTGGTGTCCAAATTAAACGGATTGTTTTCGCTTTCGTAGAGATAAACAATATTATTACTACTGAGTTTATCATCGACACCATTAATTAATATTGCGCTTATCAACTTAAAGTGGGTTGCGGTTTGGCCTGTGATAGTTGGATATACTTATTCTTATTTCCGTTCGTTATATTATTTAGTTTGTTATTTCATGTTCTTGATTGATCCATTTTGAGTCTGTCGAAACATCAGCAACACCGCACAATTACGCAGTCAAATTGTGAGATCACGATCATCGCGTGAGCAGTTTTTCATTGACGTTACAATTATCAATTTGAATTGGACGGTTAACCAAATAAATTATTAAACGATATTAATAGTTATCATTTCAATTTCATTAGCTAATGAAATAATAGGTCATCGGGTTGAATCATTTAATTGTTCATTTTTGTGTCGTGGTCGTGGCGGAAGTTTCAACAGCTCACATGTGCTAAAATGTGGCCCCTGTTACATATTTATTAAGTTAGTAATATATTAGCATATCATGATGAAGCACATAAGAGCTTTTTGTTATTAGATACCAAATATTTGATTGTAAAACGACATTCAACGTTTACTGAAGCCTTCCCTAAGAAATAATGAAAAAAACAATGTAGATTAGAGGCAAACATATAAAAAAATCTGTAGGTACGAAAATGGGGATTAACCTTACCTTGATTCCACAAAAACAATGGGATTTTCATCTTCAAAACACATCACAAGTAAACAGAAGACGTCACAAGCAAAGTTAAGCCATATTATTATCATATTTTGTTTACAAAAGCCGTCAAGACGTTTTAAATTCATCGTTTTTGGAAACATGTTAATAAAATGATAATTGAAAACCTTCTGTTGCAACCGTGTTGTTTACCCGTTTATCAAGTTGGTTAAGCAATGGTCAGCAGACACGTGGATGGGTTGGGTGACTAAGTTGATGTGTGTTTCGTAGTTCCAATATATTTTTGGCGTCATTACTAAATTCATACAACTGCACACTGGAATGTTCACTTTACTTTTATCATGCTTCTAGATCTTAAAATATAATATTAATAATTCTTCCAAAAATCATCCAATCCTGCGTATTTACTTGATGATTATTACACTATATGATATTGAGTTCATTGTACCTACGTTCCCAATTATTAGATTTCAAAATATTTCCTTGACAAGTGCCAAGTGGTTATGTATGACATAACAAAAATAATTTAAGCCTTATATCTATTAAAAGGAGCGTTGTTTCGGCATAGTTGGTAACTGTAACCTAGTCGTTTCGCTCAAATAATTTTGGCTGAACCTCAGGCGATCCCCTTTTTTAATTTAATAGTTTTCGCGTTGTTGATTCGCAGAAAGTCGTACGTCTAAGTCCGTGGATATCAAGGCATACATATGTGAGTAATGAAAACGTCCTTCAATGACTAGCCCACCCATTTACCACACACTCATTTTAATTTAAAATGGGCATCTAAGTTTATCATTGAAGTTAATAATTGAAATATATGGTGTGAGTTGAGACGTGGAGAGGCGAGGCCGATATGCGCTTATCAGTATCACAAGCCGACGACCCCAGCCAGCGTGGCCGATAGCGCGCAGCCCGCGCTGTTTGCGCCGATATGCACCGCGACTGTAACCTACCAATACATACTATACCAATATTTTATACCGATAATTGTAATCCACGGTTTCGATATCGATCTTTGTTTGGACCAAAGCACCGGTAAAGTACACATAATTGGCACAACCACCTATTAGTCTTTATCGGTGTAACAATCATAGATAGCTGTCTATGAATTTGATATTCTAGGACACTCAGTCTGCGACAAATGATTATTAGGTATTTAAATAGTGGTAGAATTTTAGATTTAGCACAAAGGAAACTCTCAAGGACTTGTTGAACAAAAAGCTACATAAAAACTTAAATAGAAAGCACAGTGCGCTGCAAATGAGAATGTTATTTTTAGAAAAATATCAACAACATACAATTGTAACGTTGGGCATCGACTCGCTGCGACCAGCTCAGTCGTCGACTCCACAATTAGCCATCAATTGACCCCAGCCGGCTGGACCAAAGGCGCCACTCCACCAATCACGCGCCTCGTAGTGGCCTTGGTACTCATAGAGCATCGCATGGAGTCGTGTCGTGATGATCATGAGACGTGCATCAGCAGACCCACAGCTGATAGTATAAGTGCATCTCTTCAATTTAATTGCCAATCAAACTGTCGCAAGCCAATTGTCGTATGAAATGATAGTTTTTGCGTTTGGTCTCGTGACACACTGCTGAAGTATTGGCAGTCTGAAACTATTGTACGTTTTTTTCTTGCAGTACGATTGTGTTTATCATATTCTGCGCGCTTAAAAACTAAACTTAGGTATATAATTTATTTAATGAATATGTAAAGGCCTCGAGCCTCTACTAACATCTTAAGTAAATTTTATCTTTAACAAACATTTTGAATTTGAATTAGGCACCTTCTTCTTCTTATCGTGTGGTTAGTAACTAACCTGGTGTCAGAGTTTTAATGCCGCCCATGGGCCTCTGACTTGGCATCACATGCCCTTGAGAATAGTCTCTCAGGCATGCCGGTTTCCTCACGATGTTTTCCTTCACCGTTTTTTAAAGCAAGTGATAATTTTAACAATACGCACATAAATCCGAAAGTCAGAGGTGCGTGCCTTGGGTTCGAACACGAGACCTGTGATTTGGCAATCCGCCGCTCACACCACTAGGCTATCACTGCCTTATCACGGCACCTATCTCCCACAATATTATACCAGATCTACGTATCATTGTTAACCCTGGCCAATGTGAAATAATGTATGTACATTATGGTAAGAAAAATTAAACTTATTATTATTTATTTTTATCAACTTGTCTAGTAGCGCATTTCAATTGTTGCTTGAAATTTCATCCCTTCTGAATGATCCTTTGTGATCCCCAGCTTTCTGTAGGTACCTGGTTTGTTAAACTTTCAACCTTTTGAAGCGTTTCAGCGCAAATGTGGTGCAATTGCAAAGTAATGCAGAGTTTCTCTTCTCATAAAAGAGAACTAAGTAATACAGTTTCTAGCAATCAACATACAACTGCGTAGGACGTGGTAGACGTAGTTGCAGATGTCAATTAGCTTACAAAGTAATTTATATGATTTTGTGTAGGACGATCAACCAAATGGTTTTCCTCAATTTCTTAACGAATCTGACAATAAAAAAATCCAAATTCTACTAATGTAAGAATACTTTCTATACAATAGCCAACATTTTATGTAGCTTGTATGTTAAATTAAGTATCTGTAGGTATAATAACGAAGCTCGTTGAGCCAATTGCTGAGTTTGCTCAGTAGCTAGCCGGCCGGTCTGCGCTCGCGTCATTCCGCTCAAGTTGACCAATACAAGTAATGACACTAGTTGTCTGTTTTAATATTGACTGATGATGACACATTTTATACTATATTTGCACAGTCGGTTGAAGGTCTGAGGGTTTTTGAACCTGTTCGTGACATTGGACGTTTTAACAACAGTCATAAATTATTCTTTTAATTAATTGTGAAATCCACATGATGTTCCTCTAAATGTCTCATCATATATTAACATTGTTCACCAGTTTTTATCCTTGTCATGGTTTTTGGTTATAGAACTTCTAATTCAATATACTTTTAAATTAATTAATTTATAACCAGGACTATAGGTGCTAAAACGGCCAAGATCGAGTTGGGCTCGCAAAATTCGGGTTCCAAATCAAACTACACTGAGCAGTCCATAAACTCTACAGAACGGCCACTGCTCCGGCGCGGCGTTAAAATGGAATGCTTCGTGTAATTAATAAACTATGTGTTAGCTGCTATACTTTGTATCTAATTGCTAAATTTTTCAATTGTCAGACCACTTTTATCTGAATAAATATTGCAGTTTGACATTTTCTGTGTCTATACACACGGCCATTTTTATACCTTAGATAAAGTTCATTTGATTTTTGCAATTAGAACACAGTCGCGAAATGCTTTTATCATTTCTATAACACTTGCAAAAATGATAAAGGCATGGCAAGGCAAACTCTTAGGTTCTATTTTAAAATAGAAACTAAGAGTATTTACACCTACCACTGCAGGCATTTCTTAGTTTTCTAAAAAACTAAGAAATGCCCGCGGTAGAGTTGTAAACAGTAAGTAATCTTTCAAATGTTTTTGTCTTTGTACATCTTTCAAATACTTACTTACACTATTTTATATTGATCGCACTAATACCGATGATCGTATAACCTCTAAAATAAGCAATGGTTATTTTTTTAAAGGCATTCTGTGTACGCATTCAAATTTCATCCAAATTCTAATTTCTAAGTAGCACGAGCTCGAGAAAAACCCAAGGCTAGGTTCCATTTGCCTTTAAGGGCGGAACCCTAAAAACTGTAAAAGCTTGACTTACTAAAATGACCTTTCTTACCCATCTCATAATCTGACTTTGAGACGACACTAAGTATCAGAAATTACTTGTTATTTATTTTTAAACACCCGGATCTACGATAGTACAGACGCCATCACATCAAGTTACCCCAATGTGTCTAATTTCTATGATCGGTTTTCAACTTTATGTCAAACAGAATAAGGTTCATATTCAATTGGGAAAATTTGATACATTGGGGTAACTTGATGTGCTGGAGTCTGTACCTACCAGTAAATTTTAAATGAACGGGCACTAAAAAGATACATTAACCACCATAACAAGTTGAAATGACTTTGACATGTTCTAAAATACTTCACGTACTAACGTTGATTGAACTGTTCTTCGAAGAAATTCTATCCCGCACCAGACGTATTCGAGCTGATTACTCGACTCTTGTTTCATTGTTACCAATCTAGCTCCATTAAATGATCAATAAGTGTTTGGTGATACATTTGTGTACGGCTATTTTCGTCGATACAATTTACATTGGGGCTTCAATATACCTACCACTGCTTTTCTCTGCATCACCTAAAAGTTGACATTAAATAAATAAATATATTTTCTTTGTTTGTGGAATATCTAGGTCACCTAGATCCTGTGTCCTATTAAAGTTTCACTGTTGAGTGTTGACCTTTCTCAACGTAGGTCGCGTAGAATTTCAAGTATTTCTCGTTATATAAGTTCCTGAACTGGATGTGAAACCATTTCTGAATTACTTAAGTTTGTTCAGAATGTTGCTTCGTATTTTCAAATTAAAATTTCAAATTTTGTACTTAAAGTGGTTTTGAAATTCATTTTGAAACTAAATAACTGCAAAGCCCATCGTTTTCTGACATGCACTTTCAGGATGACAAAGAGCAGCATTTTACACGAGCCCATACTACCTATTTTTAATTCGCTTTAACCTGGAATGTACGCATACGCGTTGTTATAATATAATACCACTAAACTAGGTATATACACCTACTGCTAGAAACAATTCTTGTACACAATACATTTTATAATTTTATTATATCTTTACACAACAATAAATAAATCAAAACAATGGCTACGTTTATTATGATTAATATGCTTAATTAGTTGTAATGAGTAATAGAAGTGACAGGAAAACAAACAGAATGAATCAAAGCTTGTAATTTAGCAGCGTGGCGATGCCATATACGATGAATTTGTAGTTCTATTTCAGTCAATGGCGTGGACTATATGCCATTTACGGGCAATCCAGGCAAAATTAAAACATAATTCTGTGGCCCTAGTGAAAAGGGGTATAAGTCCAATTTTGACGAAAATGAGTTAAGTGTACCAAAGTGATAAGAAAACCGACTTTTACAGTTTTTTTTGGTGTCAGTTGGACCCTTTTACACAAAGTAACTTTCTTATTTTTAGCGATAGCTTAGATCTGTCTTCACCAAACGATAGAGCATTTTTTTCTGATCACTTTGGTACACTTAACTCATTTTCGACAAAACTGGACTTATACCCCTTTTCACTAGGGCCACAGAATTGACGTTTGGTGCGTGATGCCAGCTGGCTTGCCATAATAAGCAGAAGGAGGTGTATGCCGCAGACTGGGGAAGCAATAAATGAGAAAAGAGAATGGGAGTTTATATACCTTTTATAGATCTAATTATTAATAATTCTACTATTTCAGCCTTATGTACAGACGCCATCACATCAAGCTACCCTGAACGCAGAACTTAATTAAGGCTGATTAAGGCTTTTTGTCATAAATAAAAGTTACAAGACAGGTAATATTTAGTAGTAAATCATTCATTCAAAATCATTGTATAAATTGCGAAGTTCAAGGCACAAACTTATTTGTAACATATTAATTTTTCATCTTTCGTTCACAATATCTCTATTTTCTATTTTCCCCACATTTTTAACATAGATTTTGTACGTTTTTAACTACGGTTAACTGTACTTTTTATGTCTCGCAGTCTTTTTTCGACCTGTATGTTAAAAAGAGATGTAAATTCTTCAATTTTAGTCTAGTTTGGGGACAACAGAATCGGCGCCGTCGTAGTAGGTATAAGATTAGCAAGTCAGTAAGAATAGCAGAAAGGCTGATGGCCCCAGGACCACCGGACGTACTTATGTATGGGTGGTATGGGCGTTTCTTAGAAAGATTCGACCCATGGGTGTGCACAACGAATAATAATAACTGTGGTGTGATTGGATCACCTCCAATCATCAACCAATATTCTATCCAAATTAAACTTTCTTACAATTCTGTTCTATTATCATTTCAGTCGAGGTTTGTCACTGATCTTTCCAGTCTCTGGGATTGAGGAGTACCTACCATAATCACTGGTTCTGCACTGCCAGCATTCAACGGATTCTTGAGCACTGTTCCAGGTCTTCGGCTTTCTTTATTTGGGGGGATGACAGGGTAGTTATAAGTTTTCTTGCTTTCCAGTACTTTGGAAGTAAAACTGATTGTAGACTAAGACTGGGGTATAGATCTGCAGACAGAACGTGTTACAACAGGTGACTTATTGAAGTTATATAAAATAAGGATATGAAGGTGCAAAAATTATCGGCTTTGTTGGAAACAGGCTAAAATCAGGATTGTAATAATAAATACGAGTCGTTGATACTTATGGAGTGAATGTAACAACTAGTTATTATATTATGAGCGCGGAAGTACTAAATCCCGCTTCTAAGTAGAAACTTGCGCTACTATTATATCACTTACTCATTAGCTGAAAACTGTGAACTTATTTGCTAACATCATTAGCAACGACTCCTGAAATGAAAATCGGACATGCATCTATCTAGCCTTTTCCCAAATATATTGAGGGCTTCCAGTCTGACTTAATGAGACTAGACCTGCCTATACCTGCACAACTCAACGACTGGGTAACACCATATCCCACCACCACCATTATCTCTTGGTTGGTTTCAGACTTTTGGGGATCTGAGCTCTAAGTCTATAAGGACTGTCGACTGATCTGTAGATCAGGCTGGGACCAACAGCTTAACGTGCTCTCCTAGACCTTTCAATTGTAGTTATTGCAGCAGTAATTAGTATGTCTATAGTCATTTCCAAGTCTTTACTTAACATAGTATTTTATTGCATGAAGGTGGATAATATATCTACTTACTTAGACAGTTTAATGGGAACAAGATCTAATAAAGAACTGCCTGTTTCTCTATTTTGACTGGCCTGTTGGTCTAGTAGTTAGTGATAGTGACCCTGACTGCTATGCCGGAGGTCGTGGTTTCGTTTCCCATCCAGGACAAATGTTTGTGAGATGAGCACGATCATTTGTTCTGTGTCTGGGTGTAATTTATCTATAATATGTATGTATTTAGAAATATATAAGTATGTTTATCAGCTGTTTAGTACCCATAACACAAGCTCTCAAGCTTAACTTGGGACTAAATGGCGTTGTGTAAAAAGTTGTGGAATATTTATTTATTATTATTATTTATTTATTATCTATCAACTCAAAACAAATAGAATAAATATGTTCGTTAAATTTAACCCTATTAAAAATTATCTATAGGTACTGGTGGTTGTCCGTCTAGTGGCCGAAATTCGTCTTTTTCCGTTTGAGCCCTGGCCGTCATACCATTTTGACACTGCCATTGTTGTTATGACAGCCGGGCATCAAGTAGGTAATTAAGTTTTCTGCATATTTTTGTTTTGTTCACTTTTTCTCCATATTATTAGCTTTAACTTTGTCAATATTCGCACACTCCTCCGCGAGCAATATTCTTAAAAACCGGGCAAGTACGAGTCGGACTCGCGCACGAAGGCCCGTAGCAAAAAGGGCCCTTACAATAAAAGTGATTTTTTGCCGTTAAATAGTAATTTTAGTCTGTTTTTAGTATTTGTGATAAAAGCGGCAACTGAAATATACATCTATGTGTATTTTTCAACTGTTTAGCTATGTGGGTTGAGATACAACCTGGTAAAAAACAGACAGATATTATGGACCGACGACGACGTGTCCCGTTTTTACTCTTTGGGTACAGAACCCAAAAAAGGGATCCAAGCTTAGATACTTATGCTTAAATAAATTTATCTTCATCGGTTACCAATAGGTTAAGGTCTCCAAAGTGATTAAACAAAAATATAACACGGAATGTTAATCTGTTTGTATTTGCTGAATCCACGTTCGTAAATTTTGCCTTTCTAAATATTGAAACTCAATTTACGCAATGTATGTTTTGAGTAGGTACCTACATTTATTTTGTTTGAGGTTTAAAAACCACCACGAAACAACTTCACGGAAGTTGTTTCCTTATCAAATTATAGGCTTTCTTTTCAATGAATTTTGCTTTAACAATCTCTTGAAATGCGGAAAATTGCTTTGGGTATTTTCGCGGTACACCCGAGGCAATTTAACTTGGAGTTATTTGAAAACAAACTTCGGTATGAAGCATAGCGAACATTACTTACTTAGACTTGACTTCAAGGTAACTAGAACGCCCGTATACAAGTTACAATTACACTCAACAGTTTCGCTAGTACAAACGCGTTTAGTACTTAATTGCGATTTCGAATGACAATATTAGAGCTGTTACAAATTACAAGCCGGCACTTTGCTCTGATAAGTGTCTAGTTCGCCAACATCGACCAGTTTGCACCACCGCTCACAGTTGCAACACAAGCATTACACCGCGGAAACTAGTGTTCATTTATTTATCCAATATAACAAAACGGATACTCTATAGACAGTTTATTGGCTGGCAGCATTATGCTTAATCATCGCAGTAACGATGTTTTAATAGTAGGCGTTACTACACCGGCCATCCTTAGAACATAAGCTTTTAAAAGCATCTTAAACTTTTTGTTTAAGAGTTGGTAAACTGGCGAGTGGGGCGCTTAAGTGTTGACTATTTTACTTAGTACAAAAACTTCAATGGTGGTATAGAAGCTCGTCTTAACTTTGTAGTTTATTTGAGTTAAGGGGGATGCTTCAAGTTAGCTTGTAAATACATTTCTTTGGTTTCTTGCAGTTCAAAAAGAAAAACGATCAGTATTAAAAACGTTATGCGCATTCGCAAATATGCACCTATTACTTGCCTATCATTCAAACTGTGCTCATGAATACAAGTCATGATACATACTACTTTAAAGTTTAAATTACGCTGATTGAATGACTATTTCATACAATGATGAGGTCTAACATGACAGGAATTACAGGTCACTTGGAAATTAGTGATGAAATTAAAGATTTTATTTTGCGAAACACATATTTGACTGGCCTGTTGGTATAGTAGTTAGTGGCCTTGACTGCTATACCGTAGGTCGTTGGTTCGATTCCCACCCAGGACAAATGTTTGTGTGATGTGCACGATCATTTGTTCTGTGTCTGGGTGTAATTTATCTATAATACATATGTATTTAGAAATATATTAGTATGTTCATCAGTTGTTTAGTATCCATAACACAAGGTCTGCTTAACTTGGGACTAGATTGTGTGAAAGTTGTGGAATGCTGTATTGTTTATTTTGTACAATATCTTTACTACCAAAGAGTTTATAATTGCAGCAAATTGCAACAAAACCTAGGTAAATTAAAGTTTGTCGGGTTACTCTGGTAGTGTCGCCTTAAAACGTACCTTTCACTGAACGAACGGTGGCGGAAGCTCGGTTATGTCACGAGGCTCAGTGGGCCACCGGCTGACCGTAATGGTCGCGGCACACTTAGCACGACCCACGAAAACAAGCGTTGCGTCAACAACACATGACAACATATTGCATAATTTTGGATATTTCTGTTCAGCTTATTATTACTTCGACGGATTTTCCCACTGCGTGTCTTCCGGCACACTTAGGTACTCGTGATCGTGATTGACGAAATTGTAACAAATGAAACTTGTGGCGTAATCTGAACGTGTCCTTTACTTTTCGGGTTAAAGAATTTTATTTCTCACAAAGATTTTTAATTTTTATTTACGTGAGAACATTATTATTAAGGACATTCTTGTAGTGTTCGACTCTCAGACTTAAACTTATTATGTAACTAGTAATAAACACGGTTTAACAGAAAACAACAAGACTTGCACACGTAGCATGATCACCTTAGAGACAGATTTTGTCAGAATCGACAAAGTACTTAACAGATTAATAACAACAGAGTAATTTAATAATAGTCTCCACTTTATCTACTTTAATATCATTTGTTAATTTATTTAAACATAATCTTACTGTATAATAATATATAAATTCCAACAAGCCCTTTTCATCATCCGACCACCAGGCGTACGGCACTGCGCCACCGGTACATGGTAGATATCCCAACCATACGTACTAAACGCTATGGAAACACATTCATTGTGCGAACAGCTAAAGAGTGGAATTCCCTGCCGGAGTCGGTGTTTCCTGATAGCTACAACCTAGGGGTCTTCAAGTCAAGAGTGAACTGGTTGCTTCTAGGCAAGCGTGCTTCATCGTCGACCACATCATCGCTTACCATCAGGCGAGATAGTGGTCAAACGCGTGCCTATCAGTAATAAAAAAGAAAGAAAAATATAAAATTGTATACCCAAATAATTACTCTTTAAGTCATTGAAAACATTGTGTTGTTTACTAAGTTTCAAATTAACTTTTTGTTGCATTCTTTTTTATTAAATATGTGATGTTAATTGATGGCCTGAAACACAGGTTTAATAAACCTAGATCAGACAGATCTACATAACGGTTAAATTTGTTGTGTGTTCCGATTTTGTTTTTCCTAGAAGGGGGTTTTTGTATTTTTTTTTCTTTACTATTTTATTTGTAGTTTAAGTGTACATATTTACTTTATTTTAATTAGTTTTATTGTATTTTAGATTTTAGTTATTCCGAACATTTGATTAGAATTAATAATTTGATAGTCGTATATTATATAAAAAGCGTTGCTTTTTGTTAGCTGGTTGTCAATGCGGTTACATTAAAATTTTCATCCAATGGAATTAATGTAAATCATAATCTTTACTTTACACTTGAATAAATTTTATTTTATTGTTTTAGACTGTAGAAACTTTCCTTTCGTTTTGACCACGATAATGTCAAGAATAAAGAGGAGATATTTCATGTGTCGCTTCTTCAGCCGACAGAAGACAGAATAAATACAACGATACTACGTAGACTACCTTGCTTCGAGTAGTCAAGAAGTACCATAAAGTGACGTTCTACTTAGAGACTGCTAAATATAGGGGCAGTATAAATAAGGTTTATTTATATGCTTTTGCACAACACGTGTATAGGTACAACACGTGTGATATTTTGCGAGCACTTGGCATATATTTACTTTACATACCTGTGATAAGTGTATGTGGCTACCCAGTGATATATTAATACATAGAGAGTGAAATAGTATTTTACTATGGTTCTATTAGATAGATGATAAAACTGAAGACTAAAAGTGACAAAGCATTAATTTGACTTCTAGTGATTTTTACAGGCAACACTTTTGTATTTAAAATCGTTATAGAGTAGGCATAAACTTAATTATAATACAGACCTGTTGCAGTCCCACAGCAGGGAAGCCTTCTTCTCATACAGAGAAGTCACAAGTATGAATCGCCTCGCTTGCGCGGATTTGCAATTTCAGCCTTGCCTAATAATATAGAAGAAGAAACATCGCAGTCGTAAAGAAGAATAACATCGTAGTTCAGTAAGTAGATAACTACTTACTGAACTACGATGTTATTCTTTTAACTACTAAGATAAACCTGCAGTGCTATTCTGAAAAGTTCATTTGCGAAATCACTTCTGAATCCGCAGTGAAATCATGTGAAATTAAAATATCGTATTCTTAAATGGAGTGATTTCGACACTGGCGCCACCAAGTGATGATCAAAGTAAGACGAATTGAAACGGGTGAGTATTTTTAACGTTGACATGTGAATACCGAAACTTGTACAGGCGACATGAGTAGCGTAGTGAGTATGACTTTCGAGATGATTTGCGAAATGACTTTCGAAGTGATTTACCATTTACGGAATAGCACTCCTGGAGGAGCTTGTGGCTAAATAATAACAGCCTCACGGGTCGACCGAAGGTTAAGCTACGCTTGACGAGGTTGATCCGTGGATGGGTGACAATTCATTACATATCAAGAATCCTCCGTGCCTCGGAAAGCACGTTAAGCCGTTGGTCCCGGCTGTCAATTGTAGATCGTTGACAGTCGTTACGGGAAGTCAGAAGCTCGAAAATCTGACCACCAGTTTATCCAAGGGGTATCGTGTTACCCAGTAACTGGGTTGTGGAGGTATGACAGGCAGTCGCTCCATGTAAAACACTGGTATTCAGCTGTATCCGGTTAAACTGGAAGCCGACCCCAACATAGTTGGGAAAAGGCTAGCCAGATGATGACTAAGATAAACCTGGAAAGTGCTGCATATCAATTTAAAAAGTCACATTGTTACCGGCCATTTTGGTTTATGTATTATATAAAATCAACATTTAATAACGTACAGATACGCTTAGTCTGTAGATGCCTTCTAAAAGTCAAGATGTAACGTCAGAGTGAGGTCATCGCGTGCTCCTGTGACATTTACGAGAACGGATTCATAAACGAGAGGTACCCAACACAAAATAGACTACAACACTCGATTGTAAACTATTTACAAAACTTGTTCAGTTTGTTTGTATGTTATCCGCCTAACCTCATTCTGCCGACGACGTCGAAGAATGTTTGTGCAAAGCGTGTAAAATGGCCAGTGACGTCATTGTACGTTTGACGGCTAGCGAGCTCAAACACTCCAAGTTATGCATTAAAGAGTTACGACGCTGACTAAGATGGATGTTTACGTTATAGAGATGAATTGACGACATTATTACGCCTGTATCCGTTTGCAAATTGAAACGGGGATCGTAAAGCATAATAACATGCCGTCATTAGATAAGTTTCAACGTAGTTTAGTTAAAACTAATCGCAATAGCAACAAGAACGATTATTCCAATAATATCATACAGTCTGCCAATTTAGTTGAATCTCATTATATAAATGAACTGGTATCGAATATTTATTCAGATTATGATGCTGTAATTAATCTTGCTCTTATAAGTCTAGAGTGGGTCGGGTTTGAGCAAAAAGTTCGAGACTTAGAATAGTTGAGCGGCGAAGCGTGGCGGCTCAAATTGGGCAGTGCGTGGCGTGCTCCACTCCACTGCGCAGGAGTTGACCAGTCATCGTCTACCCTAAACACGGGACCTTGGTGTACCACGTCTATATCAGAAGGTACAAAATCCAATCCAACACAAAAAAAATGATCTTAAATTCCTATAGACACAAAAAGGTTATAGGTAGGTATGTATATTATAATATAAATATAGTCATTATCCTAAGCCATTATACTCGTATGTAAAGCTGATTTTATTATTAAAATTACAAGAATACCTAATTCTGTTAATGAATGAAGTAATACACAACAATCATGTATACAATATAACAAAAACATAAAGCGACTTAATGCGAACGAACATCATAAGAAAATGTAATAATGTATTACCGTAACCGTAAAGCGTTATAAGTCAAAAATGATAATATGTATCCGAATACAGCAGTCGAGCTCAGCCATTATGTAAATAATGCACAAAGATGTTACATAAGCGCGCGAGCATAGCGTGTCAGTCAAAAGACTTCAACGCGCTGGCTTATCTAAACATCATCGAATGTAAGTAAATGTAGTTATTTCACGCACTTCCTTATAAAGCTGGCTTTAATCTTAATAAGGAATTAATAAATATCCAGTTCACCTGGAACTTCCTAGTTGTTTACTTGAAAATCAGCATCAATCGTCGGCAGTGAGAGTGGAGCGAGCGCGGCGCCCGCGCACCGGCGCACCGGCGCGTTACGTCAGCGCTTGCCGCACACACTCACACTTTCACTGTTAGATAATAGCTCAACACTACGCCACTGCCTTACTTACACACTTACACACACAATAGGAAGTTGTTCTATTACACGTTTACACTACACAGCGGCTGTACAATTTTAGTGCAGAAAAGTCAAACGAACAAATTCGTCAAGTAGCGATGACGCAACGTAACATTTAATAATTTCCGATAATAATAATAAATATATTTTATTTGTTGCAGTATTCAGCAACAGACAGATGCAGGCCGATAATAATTATGACGTAAGACGATGTATAAGACCTACTGATTGTGCTATTATCTAATTTAGCAAGCTTTTTATTTAATAAGGAGGTTTTTGGTAATAAAGATCGATTACTGGCTGTTACATAACAACGGACCTTCTCTCTTATACCTACGCTTTATGGATCAACGGATATGCATCATAACATTCATAACTTATGTCATTGAGGTTCTCATTTAGTTCATGGCTTGTGCATTAGTTTATCTCGTTAGACGTGACCGAGTGGATGCAACAATCAAATTAGTGGACGGCGCGGCGTGGACGCACAAAAAAGGCAGGTATTTGAGATGTTGGAGCAATTTACTTCGCTTATTGATCAAGCGGAACGTTGTGTTCGATAACTCATAAGTTCATAACTATTACTGGCAACATCGTGTGAATTCGTGCGCTTTTTTGTTTGACTCGTAATGAGTGTGCGTGTACGCAACACGCTGTACAGACTCGATGCACGTAATCGTTTTACGGAAAAGCTCTCGATTGCTATCATAAAATGTAACTGCCGTAAGCTACTAGATACCAATGTCCACCATAACTTGGCGCCACTTGGCACACTTAAACGCTTAAAGAGAATGCTTTTCGCTGTGTTAACTAACACTTAATTAAAAACCTCTTAATCAAGTATCTTCAATTATAAGTTACTGAGTAGCACGATGATTCTTCTTTTAATTAAGCTAATACAACCAATACCAGTTTTATGTTACGTATAAATTGGTTTTTAATGCAAATTAGCCCCGCTTACCTCTCGTTCCAATGCCGGGCGCATAATTTATGACCACATAGCACAGAAATGTGAAACAAGGATAGTAATTCTTGGCAGACAAGCTTTTGTGGCCGGTGTTACATGGGCCAATACACACCTACGCGAATATGGAAATCCTCTATGATCTAGAATTTAGTAAACGCAACATTTCAACATTTTCTCTTGCAAAACTTCAATTTCGTCCTAAACTCAAATCTTTTCCCATTGAAAATAATAACCTGAAACATATTGTTCATCTTATTATGAACGATCATAGACTTTCATTACACCGTCCTTGGCATACAGTGTATGGAGAATTGATGGTTTAAAGTACTTACTAACTTACTACTTTACTCGTACAGTCAGCCAAAGAGTTAAGTATGCAGGCAGCTCATAGAGAGATGATTAAGCGATCCATCATGCGAAGAAAGGCTCATCCTTACGCTAAGTAAGAGCCTGCCCCCCTAGCCAAGTTACAAACGATTCGTATCTATTCTCTTTCTACAATCGAGAACGCCTCAAATCCCTTTGTTTTGACCACGTGACTTAGCGAAAGGTGATAAGTCACGTGGTCAAAACAAAGGGATTTGAGGCGTTCTCGATTGTAGAAAGAGAATAGATACGAATCGTTTGTAACTTGGCTAGGGGGGCTGTTTTGTGACAAGTAATTCATTAAACGAACGATGACAAAAGAGTATCCAGACTGGACTACATAGATACTTCATGCTTGCTTACTCACCTTTGCAGTTGCAACACATACAATGATCGCTAGCGAAAATGGCCGACGTTTGGCGCTAGTAAACAGTAAATGTTCAGCTATCAGTTTTCGATACGATTCGTTGTCTATTCATTCTGAAGTTAGCCAGAAAAGATTCCATTTTGATTTGCTTCAACAAACGTCCATTCAAACACTTTAGCGAGTACGTTTATCGATCTTTTTGCTTTTAATTTTGTATTTACGTGCATTCTACGTCTGTGTTCGCCAGTACTTGTACACCTCGAGCACTGTTCGCTCTATTTTCCTTTTGGTCGCACGGTCCAACACGAAGGAATCGTTGGCTCGCCTTAGAACAAACACATTCGCGATCGCCTGCTAGTAGTATCTATTGGTCTTCAGTTCAGAATTATACCGCCGACAAAGTTGCGTGTATACCAACCTCCTTAGTTGACTATACTCACATTCGTGGGCTGGCAACACCGCGCGCCGCCATATCCGCATGTGGTTTGACCTTGACTTGACTCGTTCAGTAATTTTATTCCGTACTTAGTGTTCCGTATCATGATGAACACTGTATAGGCGTGTTTAGGTGCCTAATGTGTTGTGGAGCTCATTTGAGTGTATGACGCTGGTACTTAGACATGTACACGAGCCATTACTATTTTTAAATGCGCATATTGCCTTGTTATTGTCGTAGACTTGGTTTAACATCCGTAGTCTGTGTTTTTAGGTATTTTGTGTGATAGTTCCACTTGGGGGCTTCGCAGGATATCGCAAAAGGAAGCTGAAATCCATTTCCTGATGTCGCCTTTGTCTTAACTAGCTCAAATGTGACTTGTTCAGAATCATTATCCATTAGTTCTTTGTTCCACTTAACTGAGAACTTTTCACTCATTTCCAGTTTAACACAAACACATAACATGATCTCTACTTAATCCCAGCTTTCAATTTCAACTGAAAGCTATTTAAGTTTGCTTCCCATTCTGTTTCAACAGCCTGTTCGACTGGTACGTTTTGGCATTCTGTTTATTTCGTTCACTTGCCCTTTCATGTAACTCCGTAGTTACAGCCTGTCACTAAGCCAGCTTGCGTTTTCTGGGGCCTATTTGCAATTACACGGTGATTTTTTACCATTATTCAAGTTTGGTCACGAATATCAACAAAAAGTTTTATCTTCAGAACATAACCTTGATCTTTTGTTAGCCATTTAATTACGTTGAGTCGAATATGTTCAGAGCTCACTGTCGGGAAATAAAATAGCACACGTGGAAAAAATTTCAATTATTTTTGACTATAAGTATCCTTGATTCAGTGGTTATCAGTGAATTGTCGGCTCGGAACTGGTTCGTTTTCAATGAGACTTTCCTCCTTGGAAACGAGGAAGTCAAATAACTTAGTGTTTGCCCTGTTACATGCTATGCGAAGTGAAATAATGACCTGATTATAAATAACTAAGGAAGTGTGCTGAGTCATCGATTAATCGGTTAATATATCATGGCTTTGTGCTTAGCTCTGATCCAATCTTGGAACAGACTGTTGAATGACTCCTGCCAGTTACTTTGTAAAGATTTTCCTTCGAAAAGTTATGTGACTAGCGTCAAATGAACTGTGAATTCTTACTTTTATTAAATAATAATTTATTTATTCGAAGGCTCTTTTGGTTCACACTATAATATTAGTTAGTAATCACTTAATACGTAGGTACTTACTATGTTAGCTCTAAACTTTTAAAAGTCAAGACAAATTTTAAGATGCTTTATAAATTTGCATTATGGCCTACCCACTGTATAAGGAAGCCAAAATGCGATTTGATTTAGTTAACCTTACAATAAGAAAAAGATAATCTATTTATGTAGATCTATAAGATTATTGAATGTGTTTTTTTCTCGGTCTTCTCGATGGACCGGGCATGATCATGTCTGATCAAATCTTCTTAAAATAAATAAAATTATTAAAAAGCAAACTGTCACGAAAGAACAGAATCATACTTTATTAAATTAGCGAAAAAACTCGCGCACGTATTAGCGCGTTTTAGTATAGGATGACAGCGCTTTTCAGTTCACCTATTGTTTCTCGGGGAGTTTCATACAGAATTAGCACTGCAAATTTAGTATTAAGTTCAAGTATATGGTAAAACCTGAGTAACATTTCTGATTATCTTAGTTAGTAATAACGACACACCATAAAAGATGATTGGCATTGATAGTTTGGCACCTTCCATTTAGTTCTAATGCTATAAGACAAATAGCCCTCATTTTAATACTCTGGTCACGTTTCTGCCAATATCAAAACCAGTTCAGCACTTCAGCTTGGTAGGAATTGATTATAAAAGAAATAAAACTACGCTGTCCTATCGCGGTTAATTTAGAGCAAGGCGGCCTGATATAAATAATGTCAAAATATCTAGTAATAAAATAATAACCTTTGCCCTCATCTCGGTCGACTTTAACGACTGTTCTGAATGATAGGTTTATCATACAGATGATAGGAACGGTTTGTTATTCTTTCTCCAAGATAACAAAGAGGATCTTTCGAATAACCAAAACAATAAACAATTTCTAAATAATAAATCACAATTCTGTGTTTCAGTAGAAAAAGAAGCTACTTAAAGCTGTACGCTCATATTATTCTAATTAACATAAATTCACATAAAAACAACGTAAACAAATTCACCACAGCAGCTACAGTATTACTTCAAAGTAAAGCCGCAGAAAATTGAATGGGGCTCCGCGGCTCGGGAATCAAGTCGTGAGTCGTGACCTTAATCTCAAACTAGATACTTAATTACGGCGGGGCGGCGGCGCTTAAGTGTAAAAAATATTAGTTAAATTGCACTTCCCAAACGAGATCACGCTATGAATCTTAATCTTAAACGAACGTCGACTCATTAACATCATCCGACGTCCTTAACTGTTGCGCAACGTAAGTATCTTCACAAATCAACTGCCTTTTGATATTCTAAAAAGGAGAGATTACAATTAAACATGGCGCCACAAATCGCTCCTAATTATACCCAGAGCTAGCTACGAATTAGCGTTCAATGATTTAAATCACACAAACAAACCCAACAATATTGATGCTGAATGTGTGCGAATCCGAGGTTAGTGAAAGTACTGATTTATTTAGCGCGTCCTCATTTCGACGTTGAGAAAAATTGTGAAATTCCCCTCAAACAGTTAAGCAAGAATATTAAAACTGAAGAAGACTGATGTTCTGATTTCGAAACGACTCGTTCGTTCCCGTTTTGTAATTCAAATGTTTGCCACCATCCTGCGCAAAAACCATCCTCCTCAGGATTGGCTGCTGGATCCATGTTTACGAGGTCGATATTAATATTTATCAGTTCACTGGTACAACAATAACAGCGAATCAAGGTATCGATGTGTTAAGAGCTTATGAATATAAAGTGAAATTTCAATGCGGGCTTCATCTCACGCATTCATGTATTCGTTCATTATGTTATCGATAGTTGTGGGAATGATTGGCAGCCAGTGGTCTGGCCGGGGTCGTTGCACGATAAAAACCAATGAGTATTTATCGAATTCATATCTGTTAACAAGTTAAGACAATGTAATCGCTCGCTACGTAATTACAACACAAACAGAGACGACACGTTTTATCTGTTCGTTGACTTGTGATTCATAACAAGTGCCCCTTTATTATGTTGTAGGTACTGTCTGTGGCTAATTTTAGACCAATGTATGCGTGTGAAGGAGTCCATCACATTATTCATATTGTTTTAAACGTCAAGGTTTCAATAAACTACCATTTCAAGGTAGAACACAACCTTAAAAGTGATACTTACGGCACGTTACACTTTATGACTCCGGCTGAGCAGTTGATGGATAAAATAAAGTATTCCCATAACGAAACCGCGAAGGCACATAACTTTATCGTCATCCGTCATTCGTTTTACGGTCCAACAAAAGTGTTCGTAGCCGAGTTATTCATTTGCGAATAATGATTGTTACAAAAAGCACCCTCTTGGTTCTCCCATGCGGGTCGCGTGTTGTGCGCGTGTCCCACATAACACGCAAATTTAGAACATTATAAAAAGTTCAAATCGACACTTGAAACACGCATAAACTTAGTGATGAGCTGTTTGTGTAAGCGGTGGCGCTTTATGTTGATTTGAAGGGGTGCGAGTTCGAGGGAAGGTGCCAAAGATCAAGGCGCGCTCGTGAACACAAATAGCGCTATTAGCATACTAAAGTTGGTCTGTTTTGCAAAGAGTACACCGGTTGATATTTGCAAACCGGATTAGTGAGCAATCTTAAGATTTCAATAAAAATTATAATAAGTGATCGAGTAAAATAATTGAGTGCAATCCAGAACTCCAGACCAGGTATATATGAGATTATTACTTTTGTGTATGTAAAGCTGCGTTACTACCCTTTACCTAATTTACTACCCCACCCAAATAACAGACGTTTTCTTTGATATAACTCTAAGGTAACGGTACCTCTAAGTGATAGTTATTCACATACAATTGTGTACATTGACATTCATAACGTAAAGGAAGAAAAAATGTTAGGCATTATGTAAGTGTTGAGGTGAGCGTTCCGAGCGATCAACCCTGACCGTTAGCTGCATAAAGCGCGCTAGATAAGTAAAAACGTTAACCTTTGTCCCCCACAGCTAGGGGTGAACCGCGACCGTTGCGTGATAACCCCAGCGATTAGTAACGAGTCCCACCCCTAATAGAAGTAATAAGCTGTGAGGACACCAATGTCTAATCGCAATGCTTTAATATTTACTCAACTGCCTGTAATGTAACAAGCCAGTAATGCTTAGCAGTCACATTTTAGAATTAAACGAATCGCGTTTACGAATTACTGTCAGTGATTTCGGAAATGTCAAAGTTTCGTATACACACACTCTTTAAGGGAGTGCAGTACCCATGAAAATAAACATAATACCCTATCAAATAGAAAAAGAATTTTGAAAATCAGTCCATAAATGGCGGAGTAATCGCGTAACAAACACAAAAAAAAAACATACCGTCGAATTGAGAACCTCCTCCTTTTTTTGAAGTCGGTTAAAAATAAGACAAAAGATCTGATGTTTCAGCTCCAACAAATTTAGGAAACAGCACAGCCAATAGAGCACAGTGGGTGCTTTATCGGTGATCAACTTCATACTTTTGAGCTAGAACATTTAAATAGTTGTACAAATAGCGTATAATGAAAAGTTCGAAACTCATGTTTATTGAAATCGACAGATTGTGGTGTCAAAATATCTATTATTATTAATAGAATAAAATTTATGTATTTAGTAGGTTAATTTCATTTTAGAAACTTTTAGTTTTATTTGGTTTAGTTTTTATAAGGTCACGTGTTATCCTCAGACCTACTGAACATGCACCTAAAGTTTCATAAGAATCGGTCAAGCCGTTTCGGAGGAGTTTTGTCACAAACATTTGTGACACAAAAAAATTACACATTAGAAGATGTGACCAACATACATATAATTATAATACCAGTACAAACACTTCGCATAAAAGTTAAAAATAGGTCATAAATTAAAATAGAAAATAGAATACAGTTTATTGTACCTATAGTGTACATACACCAGAACACTTACAAATAATAATAATAATAACTTAAAGGTGATGATAAGGTGTAACGATGTAAAAAGCGATATTTTACAGATATCTTTGTATGCACAGTTTTTACAGAAATCTTTGTATGTACATCTTTTACAGCCATCTTTGTATGCACAACTTTTACAGCCATCTTTGTATGCACATCTTTTACATCCATCTTTGTATGCTCATCTTTTACAGACATCTTTGTATGCACATCGTTTACAGACATTTTTGTTTGCACATCTTTTACGGACAATTTTGTATGCACATCTTTTACAGACATCTTTGTATGCACATCGTTTACAGACATCTTTGTATGCACATCTTTTACAGACATCTTTGTATGCACATCGTTTACAGACATCTTTGTATGCACATCTTTTACAGACTTCTTCGTATGCACATCTTTTACAGACATCTTTGTATGCACATCTTTTACAGACATCTTTGTGAGCACATCGTTTACAGACATCTTTGTATGCACATCTTTTACAGACATCTTTGTATGCACATCTTTTACAGACATCTTTGTATGCACATCTTTTACAGACTTCTTTGTACGCACATCTTTTATAGACAATATAATTACATTTCGCCAAAAACTATCGATAAATCAAACATAATCGACAAGTCTATAAACAGTATTTTGCGTAATGTAATAAATATGACGAGCGGTATAATGACGTAAATTACGATTGTTACAACCTTCGTAAGATTACACGAAAACTTACGTAGGTAGGTACGTGTCGAGTCGATACCTGCAACGTAACGCAATAAGTTTGGTTTCGTAGTTGCTTCCGTAATGTGTAGGTAATTGCTTTAGTACACGTCTACATTGTATCTATAAATGTATACAAATAAATAAAATTAGAGTGTCTGTTTGCAGTGTCAAAATAATAGTATTTTACTAGTGGTTAAGAAAGTATAAATTAATGATAGTAAGACCATTTTTAAAAGGTTTGTCTGTCTGTCTGTTTGATTGAGGTAACCTCCGAACTGTCCTGACTGTTCCGATTTTGACGAGACTTTTCACTGACAGATAGCTGATGTTCTAAGGAGTAATGTGTATTTTTTTTTAAATAGGGTTTCACGCTAAATAATACAGTTTTTATGCCTCGCGGACGAAGTCACGTGCATAGCTAGCTGTTAGTAGGTATATTCGTATAAAAACGGTTTTAAAGTCGGCACTGACTGCTACACATGGGTGTGCCCCTTTTAATTGTAAGAACTGCATTCTTTTGTAATCACATCTTCAATGCCTTTGCCAATAAGACACACAATGTGTCTTATTGAAGAGAAACAGGGACGTGATAAAAATACATAATGTATCGTGGGTTTTCCGACCGACTGTATGTTTTTGCTAATAAAAACCATTTCATTTGAAGTAAAAAATTAATCAGGTTTTCATTACTTTGCGGAGTTCGATTACCTTTGGACTTTCAACATCACTAGTAGGTACTAGTAGGTAGGTAGGTGCCTACCTACCTAGGTTAATCATTTTCTTTTCAAATGATGTTTACTAACAAAAATATTATCTAAAGTCATGTTCATGAGTTATAGAGCCTTTTTTATAATCTAATTTTAAATGTAATTAAGTAAGTAATAACAAAAAGCTATCAGAATCCCACGTTAAGTTCCCATGACATCAATCTTCCCTGTTTTGATTTCTCCATTAATAGCAGATTGCTAAAATATTTACGAAGTCACAATAGAATTTAACTCTATCACAGTAAATTTAGGGTTCAAAATCGATTGTAAATATCATGGTGTTCTTAATAAAAAGTTCATTGTTGCTCCACTCGCGCCTTGTAGAGAACCCGCATAATTTTACCCGTTAGATTAAATACAGTTCTATAGTTTAGGGTGGCATACCCTCTACTAATCACGGGGAAACGCACCAGTGAAACATTTCGTTAAGGACTATTAATGTTGAAATGGTGGGAAAAATATACTACAAACTAATTTGAAAGAAGCGTCAGAGTAAGTATCTAAATACGCCTGAAAGCATTAATCATTTCATTCCCTGTAATAATAAATATACAATAAAAATATCCAACTACTTTCACACAACGCCATCTAGTCCCAAGCTAAGCAGAGCTTGTGTTATGGGTAGATACCTTCTAAACATACTTTTATACTTCTTATTACATACATATTATATCTCACACACATTTGTCCTGGGTGGGAATCGTACCCGCGACCTCCGGCATAGCAGTCAGGGTCACTTACTACTAGACCAACAGGCCAGTCAAAAGCAACGTCAAGTCTGTAACAAACTATAAAACGTTGTAAGCTGTAATAAGTTAGTATACAAGATACAATCTTATTAACTTGTGAAAAGATAATGGAAGAGATTTGTGACGGGTTACGACCCGTTTAAACCATTAACTTTTCAAAGTAACAAGGAGACGGTACAAGAATCATTGTAGTGACTACATAGTAAGGCAATTAAAAGTATATTTGTGTTATAATTTATTTATAACGCGAGCTCATCGCTTATCTGAGCGGAATCAATATGGTAATTGTAAGTGAGCGACCGCCAACGTGCAACGGTCACTACATAAAAACGGCTTCCATGTGGGGAGGTAGGGCATGAAGTACCCGCATAAGTGTTATTAGCGGTGCGCCAATCTAGCGACGATTCCCCTTCACGAGGGCTATTTAAAACGAGAGGGTGTCGCTCCACTGAAATGCATCAACAGTTTAATTTCAAACACACACGTTAACCCATTCATTTTAATTTAATTAACATAAACAATCCCGGTTCATTATTATAAATAATACTTAATTTAAAAACAATATATATGTATATACAAATGTCACGCAAGCAACAAATTATCATGTACTAATTAAACTCTTTAGATACCTTTGTTAACGTTAAAAACAAAAGCTAAATTTATTTATATGTAAACCTTGACATTGCAGGGCATGCTTTCGGGTAAATAAGATAATACATGTTTGTTTTTTTTATGCTAAGTGTGTTTCAAAAAGGTCGTGAGTGTTGTTTTAGCGAGTTGTAAAGTTTATAACACTTGTATAGTTTCGTATGAGAGTGGAAATAGTCTATTTTTAGTTAATTTGCGTGCATCTAAAACGCAAGTCACGTTCAAAAACAAAGGGCCGGAGCGCCGACCACCGCAGTTTCTGAGAACAGAGCGAACACACTCGTAGCATATTTAGCTCGCAACTTTGAGCGAAAATAATTCCGCTTCAAGCTTTTATATAGTTTCCTGTCGACGACATGAAAGTAATGAAACGCACACAAATTGTTATGCTTATGCCAACACATAGGGAGTTAAGCTACTAATTAATGCTGGCAAACTTAATAACAATGCTTCTAATGCTGCCCAATAATTTACACCTTCTCAAGTTTATAGTTCAGTGAATAATGATACGATGGGATATACTTAGCCTATTGTTCTAAGCCTTAGGTTTAGTTCGTAAGTTGTATTCTATAATTCTATAAGTAACATGCACCCGTAATAATTAGTCTTGTTAAGTGTTGGCCTGAAACACAGGTTTTATTAACCTAGTTCGGGCAAGTCGCTAATTACATCATTATAATTCTAAGTTTAAAATAAATTTTTCATAAGTCCTGATTGTTAATTTAGTTAAAATACACATGATATAACAATAATTAATTGTATGCCTAAGAAACATACACACCTTTGACAACGGTGTTATATAAGTCATGAGTTGATCACCAATCTACCAAGCAAGTGTGGTGATCTATTTTCCTATTAAAAGAGGCCTTTACGCTACAGTGGGACAGTTACAGGCACCAGCCTGTTACCACCGGTATAATTAAGGTTTTTAGACTGTGCTGATACTGTCCCACTGTTATACCTACATACCAATGTTATTGTGTGTATATTCCACCTATATTCACCAATCTTTCTTAGAGAAAATAATTAAAAATAATTCAATTTAAATACCATTACAACGCCGCGCCGTCAGCTTCAGAATCTGATATTGAGATAAAACAACAAAATCTTTGAATTAAACTTGGAAATTTATTGCCTTTGTATTCAGAAATTTGCGCCGTTAATATAATTATAATTGAACATTTAACAATGTTGACTTTGTGAAAAATATTTATTGCATTTATTAAATTAATACTTTGGCTCGGAATGATAATTTACTCGTACGGTAAGTAGGTAAATATTTACATCTTTCGGTTATAAAAATCAGTTGTTAAGTATAATATTTATATTAAATCTGGCAACGAATCTCGCAGCGTCATAAGACGAGATATTTTTGCTTTTTTCTTTACTTATGTGAAGAATTTCTTGACCTCGGCTACAGGGATGTGGGTATAAAACTTGTTTATGCGTATTAATTATCAATCAATCAATTCGAAATCTTATATGGGAACATTTTTTTTTTGATAAATGTTTGTAAATAGTATTAGATTTATATTAAAAGATAGGTTAAATAAAAATAATATCATTAATAAACAAGCAAGCATTGCATTAGCAAGTCCCTGGGTAAGCGCAACCATTTATTTACGCTAATCAGGCAGCTTAAACAGTTTATTACTTCTATTATAAGCTTTATCTTTTATTATTATCCTGTAAAAAATATCTCAAGCTTGTCTGACAGATTATCATGGCATTAGTTCTTCTTCTTAGTAGGCGTTTTTATCCTTTGAATAATTGCCTGTTACGAAATGATAGGGTCACACTCAAGCTAAAGACGAACCGCATTGATCAATTGTATAACCTTCAAAGATTTGAATTTATCAATCTAAAGATAACTCATATAGCAATATAAATAAATAAATATTAATGTTGAGAGTTTATATATACATATAAATACAGTTTGTTTCCTAAATCAGGCCTTGACGGACCCATGATATTTGCTTACTAAACATTTTAAGCCGGCTGTGTGTTTGTGTAGGTAGGCAAGTGATATGATAAGTTCCTCGTAGTACCTACATAGACTATGAATAAATGGTTTACTTAAAAATAGAGAAGGTAAAAATACAATTGAGTTTCAAAAATATTTCATGATCTAAGTCAAAACAAGCAAAGGTTGGAGGAACATGAAATTGGAAATTTCTAAGTTCATATAAGTACAGACGCCAGCACATCAAGTTACCCCAATGTGTCAAATTTCTTTGATCGGTTTTCAACTCTATGTCAAACAAAATAAGGTTTATATTCAATTGGGAAAATTTGACACATTGGGGTAACTTAATGTGCTGGAGTCTGTACATAAATCCTTTTGACTGCAAGTTCACTAGCTTAGTCATTCATAGTTTAATAATAATCTGCACGAGTCTACGAAAAGATTTTACTAAGACAATAGACTTAAAAGGATGAAGTATGAGAATTGTATGGTTTCTTTTTGTTTATATAATTTAAATCACCATTTGAAGACATATTCTGCGAAGAACCTGATTTCCACGTAAGAAATAGTTAACTGAAGACGATTTTTGATTACCCTTTGTCCAACTACGGAACAATCCCACAAGGAATTATTTTTAGCAAATTTAATTTTAAATCATAAATATTATTAAAAATAACTAGAAAAACTACTTAGCTACAAAAATGACTTGTTGTTGTGAACAATACCGGGTCTCAGGTTAGCTAAAGTGTGAAATAACTGCCGACAAATCAAAGAGTTTACAATGGAAAGAGGCTTGCGTTACAGCTAACGACGTAAGTTCTGTAATTTCAATTAACGTGCATTTTATTTGCAACTGAGTGGGAAACGTAATTAGAGACTTGCGAGTTTTGTGTTTCAGTAAGATTTGATGAGGTTTACTTAATGAACATAACATAACGCTTGTAATCGCCACAGCGTCAGACAGAGGTGTGCATAAAGCGCACCTAGATATTGCCACGTTTTACAACCTAGCTTAAAACAAAGACTCCTGATTACTTCTGCGAAAATCCAGATGAAAAAACCCAAGCAATAACACTCGACCATTCGAGGACCTGAATTATTTGACATCTTTACAGATTATTGAAACTGTGAGACCTTAGCAAGCAAGATAATCAACTATTGATTATTTTTGACCTCACCTGCGATTACAGAGCCACACTGCAGAAATGAGTTGACGATAATAATATCATCCTTTCGTAGTCTAATATAAGACGGTTTTAAATTGTGGAGATACTTACCATATTTTTTATTTATTATTTATTTACAGCAGTAAAAACCAATTACAGTAAATAGACAGAAAACAAAATAGCAGTAACTATAAATAAAACATCATAAAATTAATGTAAAAATCTAAAGAGCATCTGATTATGGTAATCACAATATACTAAATCAGTGTTTCACACTACACCGCACTCGCACTGTGCTTCTACTGTCCATCATTGGCCTGGATTGTCAAAAAAAAAATCAAAATAAAAAATCATTTATTTCTTAAACATAAGTGTTGTACAACAATCAAACTTATAGAGAAAAGAGGGGTGCTCTTTTTGCGTCGGGGGTTAAAAATAGTGATTGGAGCCTCCCTTTAAGCAAGAAACGCCTGTATTGAGAGACTCCGCTGTTTCATACCAAATATTTAAATATTATCATATAACCATACAATATTTGTGTGAGTATGTGTGTGTGTGTGTAGTTGTGAGTGTTTGTTAATATGTGAACAGGTTTGTGTGTGTGTTTAATAAATGTGCCAACATGTGATGTAAGGTGAATATGTGCCACCTCACTTCCACTATCCCTACAACACTTAGACTATTGAACTCCATTGCATGCATCCATTCAAGATCAAACAAGCATCATGACACAAGTATTAACAGTGCTTCTGTTTCATCAGAGCTTAACGGTTTTATGCAATTTATCAAAGTTTTTTGCAGTCTAGCAGACGTTTTTATCTTCCTGACAATACTATAATTTATTATTGGCGAATGATAATATACCAATAAATTGAATATTCCTTTTGGTGACGTACAATCACACAAAGGAAATGTGCCCCAATTACTTACTACTCTTAGTAGAAGACTGACGTGTCTTCCAGTTTGACTAAGTACGCTTGCATTATATCTGCTAGCCCTGACTTATCTGACCCGTCACTGCTCTGGTGGTCTCAGTGGTTTAGTCATACCAGTAAATCATGTCCATGACTTATTTTATCACTCCTTGGCACTGCATATGTACTGTCGATATCGTTATATACCTACACAGGATAGGGGTACAACATTCCCAAACTTTATAAGCTGTTAATAAAACCTTTGTGGTCACAGAAATAAGGACTGTTTTACAATGTTTTAATTGCAATTCGTAGCGATATCGGCAATGAGAAGCAGGGGAAGAGGTCGAGGCTATCTACTGATAAGAGTGAACTCAACGGCGGTGGGTTGACTGAGCCCAAATAACAAACATACGACTGCTGATATGCAAGATTTGGATGAATGTCTACCGGTATTTACATTTTGAAGCCAATTTGATTTTGAAGCATGTAAGTATAAAAATTGGTGATTCACGTACGAACTGTATCAAAATGCATCATCGTTGACGCACTTAAACCAAATTGTACATGAACAGTTAAGTCTCAGAAACTGAGTATCTATCTACCCAATAAATAACAAGTAGAAAGTAAAAGTTGGAAATGGAACATAAAGCAAAGCTGGCACTTATTTCCTTTTATTGGCTGCCAGGGATACATAACTCTGAGTTAACAGGAGTTACAAAAGTGGGAGTGAGTTGTGCGCTCCTGTCTGGTTATATCAGGGCCGCTCGTTATACAACGTGGAACCGGTTACCGACTGACGTCATCCTCCAATCCCTCCACTTATTTTTTTGTGAATTTACGATCCAAAACATCGATGCAATTCCCCATGATATTTTATGACTTGGCAGAGGAACGTAGACTAAAGATATTAGCACATAGATCGGTGCAATTTATAACGCAGAAAGAATCAATGAACTTATTATTGTTGATAGAGATCAGTACATACATTGGCAGAACTTCGAGAATCGAAATGTTGTATGTGTGTATGAGAAATTTTAATGTATTCCTCAACCGAACGCTTCTCAGGTACTGGTTCTCGTATAATGGAGACAAGTTACACAGCATGATGCACAAGATGCTACATTACAGGCTGTTTACTTTACATAATCGTGTATTACCTAATGAGATGTTACGCAAAACAGTATTTTTCCACTTAAAATGCGGGGAACAGGATTTTCTAGCGGAATAGAGAAATTATTAACTATGGACACTTATTACAAACTTATATGGGTTGGATCATTAAGAGAGCCCGGGATTCTGATAACTTCTACTGGTTAATAAAGTAGAATAATCCTGATTTCGTTGAAACTGCCTTCATTTCCTTCATTTGGTATGTTGAAGAGCTATATTTCATGCTTGAAGTACCACCTACCGCATATTTAGAACGAGCATTAGAAATGTTTAAATTATTGTCTGCCTGTAGCGGAATCGAGAAAATCAAACGATAACCTACCTACGTTTGATATTCCTGATTCGTCTTCAAAGTATTATGCCCTAAAACAATTGACTGTATATTGGCTTTATTTTCGGTCACGTCAATAAGTTTTTCTTCTGTATTCGAACGTTTTTATCAAAGGGGTTCGCTTGAGTTGGAACTTTCCGTCGTGCGTTCATTATCGGCTGCACGATCAGTTTTTTTATCCCTGCCGTGTAAAGTTACCGGTTTTACGCGGTCCATCTACCGTCTGAGCAACCCAATCTTTAGGGAAAGACCACAAGAAGAATTTTTGTTGTAGGTATGATGTTTTCTTACATGTAACTGGTAATAATTGGTGCTTAAATAAGCAGTTGACTCTTGCAAGAGGTCGATCAAATGCCACTATGTTCTTATATTCTTCCAATCTTAATGTTCAACACCGAAGATTTTCGTGGATGTGGTAATTCTATTCACATTTATGAATATACCTTATTACCACAAAATGCTGTTACAATGATTGCAAAAAGTAATTACAAAAACATTCGTAGGTGTGTTGCTTGATTTGTTCTATAAACTTACGTAATCGTGCAATATCATAATATTAACATTATCACATGAAGTAAGATTTATTGGAAACCTTTACAAATGCAAGCGAGCGAAGACGTAGTTAGTTTCATAATATTAAATCCTAAGACAGAAAAGCGTTCACTTTTACTTTCGGTGCAACCGCACCGTCCTCACTTCCCTCTTAAAAAGAGGAGGGATGAGGTATCTGTTTGTCTCTCTTGATCTCGCCTTGTTGGGTATGGTGGTCTCTTTCGAACTTCCCTTTGGCATCATCCTCGGTCATACCAGTTTTGTTCGCGCTTAGTCATCGCGGGTCAGAGATAGTGGTTTCAAATGTCATTACGTTACTATCGAACTCAATAGAGCTCCACGACATTTGATTTTTATTCATACGTAACTTATCCATGTAACAAGACTACGAAATAAACTGATAGAATATTCTGATGCAATATGAGTCTGGCTTCGACTGAAATTATTACATAATTCCATCTACGGTACGTGTTTTCCGTAGACCCTATAAAATTGAGGCGATGTGTTTTTATTTATTTATTACGTTAGCCCCTTTTTTGTCCCAAAATTTATAAATACAGTTCACGTTTATCGAACAAAAAATGACCTACAATATAACGCCTATATAAATGTTACCATGGAGTAAAAAACCCGGTACCGTCCTGTGTGCTAATTATAACCTTTTAAAATTGATGTGGGCATGTTTGATGGGAGTCAAATTGAACACATTTGATTTACATCTAAGATGTACCTTTACGTTTTCGAGCAACCAATTAATTGCCACGATATATATTTAAATGTTTTAATATACATATTTCACATCATTAATATATGTATGTATTACGCTTTTTGGGTAACAATTGTGTTAGAAGATTTGATTGTATTTATATGTATAGTTGCAAATTAACCGTTTAATTCTAAAATACGTGGATTAAGAGTTGTTTTAAATTGGTTTTTAAAACTAAAACCACGCGATTGATTACGTTATAATTTGTTATCAACGTAAGTAGGTACGTTTTAAGTCGTTTTGAACCGATGGTATTTGTCGCATTTGAAACTTGGAAGACAAGCTAAATATACTAAATCTTTGGCGATAATTTTATGTTAGCCATGACATTTCCTTAACTTAAAAATAATTGAAATTTTTGGGTTCCACAGCAAAATGGTGCTCAACAGAATATCCGTCCGATTTTACTCGAATACTAATGATAATAAATATCGATGGAATATGGAAGTCTAAGATGAAATTCTATTAGCCACTAAACATGATGTAGATAATAGTCAATTATGACACTCTCTATTTTAAAAAATAAAGTGTCTTACTGTCCTAAAATAAGGTAAGGTAAATCACAATTACGCGAGTGGATATTGTCGGATCAATAGATGGCGAGATAGGTACCTACGTGCTTTTAAAGTGAGAACTGCATAAAAAACTGTTATTCATGTTTTTTTGAGAAATACTATTGAAAACTCACTTATTGCTGTCGAGACAATCAAAATTATGCATGTGTAAATATCCATCCCGACTATGAAACCCTTCGCAACGTGGTCTGGCACGCACTTGACCGGTTTTTATTTGTACAAATCATTTTGTATTGATTTCATCTCACTCCAACCAGATGTGACTGAGTGAATCAGAATTCCGTGATACATCAGGTAGGTACTCTATGCATAACATCTTGTTTATACAGAGTTGTTATATTAAAACGTTTGTATTCAGTTATCTCGCAACAGACTTAATTAATCGTTATTTATAATGAAGTAAGTAATTATATGCAGGTGTATAATGTAAATATGTCAACAAAGCAATGAAATAAATGTCAAGTTATTCATATTCATATAGTACCAACTCTCATCAACTTGCGTGATCTTCACACATTTAACTGTTATAAAGCCGTTATTAAAGTGTAATTAATGTGGAAAAGGCCTATGGGGCTAATTTATGGAGTGTAAACGGGTTTATAAACAATATTGAATGGAATTTCATTATTGATTTTCATGTTATTACGAGTAACATTGAAATTTATCAGTTTTCAGTTGTGTTCGCGCCACATTTTGTATGATTCTGAATACGCAAATGAACTGTTTTAAACTAAAATCTATGGTTCAAAACCGTACATTAATGACATATTACTAATATTTAATCAATGTAACTGTCAAGTAATAAAAAAAAAATGTTGGCCAACGTGGTCATGGTTTTAAACAGTTTCGAACCAATTTAAAACGGATTTCCATCCACATCCCACGGAACTTGGATCACAATCTGTGAAGTAGAATAACATAAAGACCACTATATGGTACTATTTTGATGGTGTGGTAGAGGTTCCCGCGGGAGGCCCTCAGGCAGAACCATGATCAACAAACGTTGATATCCGTAGAACTTGATCCTCATCCTCATCCTCATAGTCTTATGTCGTATGGGATTCTTCTCTGGGGAACCTGTGCGGACATCAATAATATCTTTGTTTTGCAGAAAAGGGCAGTTCGAGCCATTTACAACCTTGGCCCAAGAGATTCTCTCAAAGAAACATTCAAAGAAGTGAACGTTCTTACAGTAGCTTCACAATACATTTTTGAAAATCTAATGAATGTACACAAAAATTTATCGAATTTCAAGAAAATGTCCGATATTCATAGTATTAATACCCGAAATAAACACAATCTTGCTGTGTATCGCACTCGCCTCCACAGAGTCAGCACCTCGTTCACGGGTCAATGTATACGCTTTTACAACAAGCTTCCTATTGACATACGAAACTTACCTGTTAAAAAGTTTAAAACCAGTATTAAAACTAAACTTTGTAAAAAAGGGTACCTACTTTAAAATTTCAGATTATTTAGATGACAAAAAAGCTTGGGATTAGACTGCTCGCTCTGCTAAGCCCTGTATTGTGCCACCCAGTATTTTTTTTAGTGTATAAGAATGTCATTTTAATTATTTTTTATTATTAATTCAGATAAAAAACCACAAAATCTATTGTAAGTGTAAACGCCAAGCAGACTGAATACTTTCAGTTTATAATTCGGTGGTTTGGGTAATTGGTATGCCTATTTTTAACCGACTTCAAAAAAAGGAGGAGGTTCTCAATTCGGTTGTATTTTTTTTTTTTTTTTTTAGGGTTTGTTACCTCAGTACTCCGTCATTTATGGACCGATTTTCAAAATTCTTTTTTTGTTTGATAGGGTATACTAACAGATTGGTCCCATTTGTATCAAAAGTCATACCTGATGAGGGATCTTTGAGGAATTGAGGGAACTCCTCAAAAAATATAGGCACACATGCACCAATTTCAACATTTTTAGTAACAAATCAAGCAATTTCATTTAGAAAGTAACATTTGGTGAAGAAAAACTGATGAAGAAGACAGGCAACGGAACTCTTCAACGCATAAAAGCAAATTATTCGCGATTGCTATAGTCAGATGTTTATGCTGAGCTTTTGTATTTCCACAACATAACATTACGACATTCTATTTTAAAAGGGGGCGGCAGAGATGTACAGAATAATGTTTAGAGATAGAACTTCTTTAGCAATTGTTATCCAATTTCAATGATTCTTTCAAGTTTTGAAAGACTTTCTTTACATACAAAGAAACTAAAAATTACAAAATAAAAACTTTTTTATAAAAAAAACAACCGACTTCTTAAAAAAAAACTAACAGGTGAAAAATAACTCCAGTTTCGGAAGTCGGTGGCCAATAATGAACAAAACAAAACCACCAAAGCCACAGACTTCCGAAACTGGAATTATTTTTCACCTGTTAGTTTTTTTTTAAGAAGTCGGTTGTTTTTTTTTTATTTTATTTTCTTATTGACTGACTAGAGATTAGACATAATGTCGGGTCGTGAAGCTCCTTAACCATAAAGTTGAGCTCACGATGGCTGACACATACATGCTGCTTGCCCAAATTGTTTCTGGCACTTTCCTCAAAAGGCTAAACCCGACACTGCTCTGCACGGTTCGTCACACGAAAATTTTGTTAACATATTTTTTCATGTCTGGACTTGAAAAGAGACGATGATCCCTGAATTTGATTCGGCTTTTCTTCTCAGAGGTAGTCAGTTAGGAAATGCCGACTTCAACTAGCTTTAAAGGAAAAAATGACGTGTAAAAGTGATTTCCATATCCTACTTGCTTAATAAATAATTTCATTTCATTTCATTTCTCAATTTATGGTCTGACGGAAGACTGAAGAGTCAATTGATAAAGCTTTGTATGGCTTCTGAACATACTTTGTTACAAAGAAAGTAAGTGTACTGGTTCGAATTTTCAGAATTGTACGCTTAACAGGATTTTGGGATTATAAAATTAGTAGAACTGCCTGTGATCGTGTTTTTCAGAGAATAGCTTATCTTTGCTGCTTCACTGTAAATCAGGATGACAATACTCAGTAATACAATATATATTACAGCTCAAAAATAGTCTATTTCTAGAGAAGACGGAAAAGTCCAATTTCCGTATGTTTTTTTTTTAACTACTACGTTATACAGTTCCAAAAACATAAATCTACGTTAAAATCCTTCCGTGAAGCGTCAAAAATATATTCGACAACAGTGCGTAGTTATCGCCCTTGATGAAAAAAAAATACGATACAAAGAAACAGCCTGAAATGTTAGCAAACACCATCTGAATATGAAAATCAATGTCGACGTGAACAAATGACAGTTGAAATATATCCAACACAACGCAACGCAATAGTGTTTTCTGCTCTAAATTTCAAATTGCCAACGGCCGCGTTACATTAATTTCATAGTAATGGCTTTGGTTGCAAAACTTAGATTTTTGAGTTGTTACGTTGTGTTCACAGATTTTATCTGACCACTATTGTTTTGTATGTAGTTGTTTTGTTGCTATGTCTACTAGCTTGATTATCTATGTGGAGATGCGGAGGCAGTAAGTCTCCTTAAGAGTTACGAAAATATATCACTACTAAAGTAAACTGCAGATTTCCCATATTTTTTTAGAGGCCGTTTGGCGTAAATATACTATACACGTTTATCATTTTGGGTGGAAGTATCACAAATGCTCAATAATTACTCACTATAAACTCTTCAATAATCTTTGTAATAATTTTTGCCTATTAAATTTTCTTACTTGTATCTCTAATTGATGATCAGTTAATGCTATCTATTTCTCTACAGTGTTATTGAAGACTCCTAGCATTCTCTATTCATTAAACATTTGTCAGATTACCTAAACATAATCATCATAGGCCCATACGATAAACTATAAGTATATGGTTGACGTTTATTTTTGGTTAAACTTCCCAAGCTCTGATAACTTATTTCATCCATATCTGTTTTTTAGCTAGGACATTCGAGCTGGCAACGTCGCTTTTTGAACATTCTGAGCTCCACGTTCGTCTTAAAGTTATGGAGATCTGACATTTATCAGACCCCAATATTATGTGGTAAAAATTCCATGAAGTTTTTTTTTATTATATCGTCAAACGAACAGAAATCTTTTACCTGATAAGATGCTTTGAAGTTTAAATGTGTTTTACAACACCCTAGAGAAAAGGTTAGATGACCAATTGTCTCCTGGGGACCGAAAACTATGATTTTCGTTTTTTTTTGTGATAGTGTCACCGTGTTGTCTTTAAATCTTAAATTTAATTGACCGTAGGCCGATTCGTTATGGACGGAAAATAACAACAGACTGAGCCATCGTTTTCAGTTCCTGGACATCAAAAGGCTTACTTTTTGCCATCATCGCATCATTAAAGCCTTGCGTGATCGTATTTCGAATTCGAAGAAATCCTTCTTTGAAGTTAAAAGTTTTTTTTTTCAAATGCTGGTATATGCTTATCGATCCAATCTATATTCTGCAAGTAATTCGATCCACAGCATTACTCTGGAGCCAAGACACCGAATGGGTAGTCAAACATTAGTAAGCAAGCAGCGCGATCACACGTCCAAGGTCAATTGCTTGCTCCACGCAACGCACCATCACTTCCTCGTTGGCAAGCAACTCGCCGCTTGAGCAACCACCTCTCACTAGAATTAGGCTCCCGGTTACAACACGACACATTCACATACATCAAGCCACTGCTTTAAGGCGGATGCGCCAGGGTGGCCCACGAAATTCAAATTTTATTGAGTTTTTTTTTACAATTTGGCGTTCAATGTCAGGTTGTATTGCGACCGTGACACGTATGTCGCTGCTTAAATTCAAAAGGGCCACCAATCAAATATATTTTTTATTGCAACAATCGTATAACTTCCGTTTATACCTATTTTTACTAGCAGACGTCCCGCGGTTTTCACCCGCGTAGGTCCCGTTCCCGTGGGAATACAGGGATAAAAAGTAGCCTATGTGTTAATCCAGGGTGTCAGCTAACTCCATACCAAATTTTAATAAAATGCATTCAGTAGTTTTTACGTGAAAGAGTAACAATCATCCTCACAAACTTTCGCGTTTATAATATTAGTAGGATATTAGTAGGATGTTCAAAAAAGACACCCAGTATTCAGATTGTAATAATCAGATTGTATAGTAATAAAGGTTTCAAATGCCTTCCTATGGTACGTAGGTACCCATACGTAATAAAATAAAAGTTTTTGATTGACTCCTGTAAAGAAATGTATTTTCGACATTATGGCTCTTTTTAATTTAAGCAGCGTGTGCTTATAGAATTCTAAACATTCAAATCATTAAGAAAAACTTCTAAGTTCGTTATAACCCCATTGATTGATTAGTTCAAGAAAAACTTTTTTACAAAAAATAAAACCGACTTCAAAAATAACACTAAACGGTGTAAAATAAGTCTAAATTAGGAAGTCTGTGGCTTTGGTACTTTTGTCTTATTCTTGATGGGCCACCGACTTCCGAATTTAGAGTTATTTTACACCGTTTAGTGTTATTTTTAACCGACTTCAAAAAAAGGAGGAGGTTCTATGTTCGTGTGTATGTTTTTTTTTTATGTATGTTACCTGATTTCTCCTCCATTTGTGGACCGATTCTCAAAATTCTTTTTTTGTTTGAAAGAGTAGACTCCTGAGGTGGTCCCATTTTAATTTGGTGAAGATCTGGTGCTGATCTTCGGAGATATACAACGGAACTCTTCAAAAATAGACGGCAAATCTATCGTGATTGCTGGAATCGCTTGGATGTTTATTGTTTATACAACATCATGACGTATCATCAAGCCAGTATGCTCAGAGGGGTAGGCAGATGTGTTCAATATACCTAGATTTCGACAGTTAGGTATGTTAAGTTTCATTTATTAGGGTTAGGTGGATAACCCTATTATAATGACATGTATTGTTAACAATTAACAATATAAAATGAATTCATGGCAAATGTTTGTATGAGAACAACTAAAAATGGAAAAATAAAAAACTTTTTTACAAAAAATAAAACCGACTTCAAAAATAACACTAAACGGTGTAAAATAACTCTAAATTCGGAAGTCGGTGGCCCATCAAGAATAAGACAAAAGTACCAAAGCCACAGACTTCCTAATTTAGAGTTATTTTCGGTTTTATTTTTTGTAAAAAAGTTTTTTGAAGTCGGTTTTATTTTTTGTAAAAAAGTTTTTTATTTTTCCATTTTTAGTTGTTCCCATACAAACATTTGCCATGAATTCATTTTATATTGTTAATTGTTAACAATACATGTCATTATAATAGGGTTATCCACCTAACCCTAATAAATAAAAATTAACGTACCTAACTGTCGAAATCTAGGTATATTGAACACATCTGCCTACCCCTCTGAGCATACAGGCTTGATGATACGTCATGATGTTGTATAAACAATAAACATCCAAGCGATTCCAGCAATCACGATAGATTTGCCGTCTATTTTTGAAGAGTACCGTTGTATATCTCCGAAGATCAGCACCAGATCTTCACCAAATTAAAATGGGACCATCTCAGGAGTCTACTCTTTCAAACAAAAAAAGAATTTCGAGAATCGGTCCACAAATGGCGGAGAAATCAGGTAACATACATAAAAAAAAAAATACATACACACGAACATAGAACCTCCTCCTTTTTTTGAAGTCGGTTAAAAAGTCTTTAAATGGTATTCAATCTTAGAGGGTTGCATTGGGGATTTTAATTATTATAATTCAGATTACCCATATTTGTTACAGTCTCGAATCATATTTTAATCAAAATACAGTACTACAACCTAAAACTTAAACTTAAACTTAACGGGAAATTGCAAAAAAACACAAGAATAATTGAATTTCGCGGGCTACTCTAGTACATCCACTTTAACTCAAATCACTAGGCATATATGCACGTCTACCGGTGATTTTTTCTATACTAAGTACGTACAAAGATTTAAGATCGCCTCGTGCTTGGAATTACGAATCAAGTTCTAGTCAATTCGATAAGCTATTGATGTAAAGAGGAATTCGAATATTCGAATTATTGTTCTTCAGTTAAATAAATTGATTGGTTGATTTAGTGACGTTGTTTTATTTTCACCAAGTGAACGGCAGCGCTTATGCTAAGTTGTTTCCTAATCTTTATATGGAATATTTTTTTTGTTAGCGCCTTACGTTTAATTGTAATCGCTTTTTACTGTGTACTTATTTTTAAAATAGTTTTGTCGTAGCAGGCGTTAAAGTTAAGGTTTACTTAGAAATGAAGTACCTAATTTAAACAAGGGTGAAAGTTCAAGCGGGTCCTCAAATAGAAGTAAAGTACTTTAAATGTTTATGCAACATTTTTTTGTAACAAGGGAATATATGAAGATTTAATTTAGAAGAAGGTATCTTCAAAAATTTTAAAAGATTCGCTTGTATGATATATGAATAATATTATTTAGTTACTTACATGTTTATGTTACAAATCGGTACTAACAATCATAGATAATTACATGTCTCGTAATAAATTAAAGGAAGATAATTGAAATGACCAACGAATATTTAAAACGCACTTTGGCCTATTGAATATCAAATACTTAAGAATTTTCATAATATTGGACGATGTTCCTGCCACTTAAGGCGCTATATTTATTAGGTCATCAATATTGGAGTATTTACTTACTCCCCAGGGCCCGTTTAAAATTTCGTCCTTATATTGACTATTCCAATATAATGTAACGGCCAATCATCTATCACTGCACTGCCGACTGCAGCTTATATGTTTAGATTAAGAAAGATTAGATGTATATCAAATTAAGTAATAGAACAAATAATAAAACAATGTTTTATGCCATTTGCTTTAAATTAACATCCCTGACTGTACCTGTTCACCAAACTCGACATAAAGGTATAGAAAGCGTAAAATATCAATACTTTGGAGAACAATAGACTTCCAGGATCGACATAACGGGACTCGACATAAAGGGAATAAATCGCCACGAACATATTAAAATTTAACCAATCGTATCTTAATCTAATACCTACATATTCCAATAGCTTTTATATTTCCTATTGGTACTTATAATCAAAACGCTAAATCTAGTCAATAAATCATAATACACTGATACAGTCGTCTGCAGGTCATCGGTACACTTTGCCCTTAAACTGGCCTAGCATAATACGGTATTTCAAAAGAACGAGAGGTCAGCTTAAATTGATTTTGGTACTATAAACGTGCAGCGCACCGTTCCTTCATTACGATTGGTAAATAAACTGCATTTACAATGTCGTGTTTCAAAGATAATGGTATGTGTTAATATGTACACTCTGTGACTGCAACACACTGGGCCTTGTCTAGCTTTGATTGCGTCTAGCCTGAATATGTAATTAAATTCTATTTGATAAAACCGCGCCCAACTTTTTTTCTCTGAGGAGATCTGCACATATTTGTGTTAGGTATGGACTGGTGAATTTAAAATGTCTGTGCAAATTAATTTAGGCTTAAGGCTCTTTTTTTGCCAGAAAAAAAAACCATAAACAAGTACTCTCCGTTCTAACACGATAAGCACATTAAATTTAAAACTTGATTGACTTTGGCATCCAAATCACAGCGACTGTTCCTAGGCAAAAACATAGTTAATTATGTTGAGTTCCAAGAACTGTTAAATAGGTCAGCGATTCGTGGGATTGAATTGTTTAAATCACTGAGCTTTTTAAGTTCGAGGAAAGAGAGGGCTCGTAAACAAAAGACAGAGCAACTATCAAAGTATTAAGCCGAGAAAAGATGTTTTGTGAAAGAAATACAAATAGCATAAGGTGTTTAATCAAATAACGATTGCTAAAGCAACCTTAAGGAATGTAGAAACGCTAATGGTGGGACTTTAAATCATCATTCGCGTTATAAGCTTAGGGATTCACTCGGAACAATGAATGCTGCAAATTGACATAAGAACCTGACAATATTGACTATAGTTTTAGCACCGGAGCTAAAACGAACAAATATTGTAGGATAATACGTATACATTATTTTAGCAAATGCATTAAAAACTGAACTGGTGAATATGTTGATCTTGTAATAAAATAAATTAACATAAACATTGCTGTGTGTAGTGGCCGTTTATCAGCACCGCAATGAAATTCAAGGCTGACACCGGGTGTCATGTTGTTCAATACTTGATAAACTAGGAACAAAACACGCAAACTGCGCCCGCGCAGGTTAATTTGTAAGCAGTGGTCGGCTGTTTCAAACGTGGGTATAGGCGAATATTTTGCTACCTTTTAACTTGACAACGACTAGAATTTTCATTCAGTTTTAAGTTTAGTTTTGGAATTGATTAGTTGCTGTGTGTTGCTGTGAATCACAATGTAGGTATAGTTCTGTTTTATAATAATAAAGCAGAACTATAAATTGTGGTTCAAATCTTAAAGCATGCATCAAGTAAAGAAGATATTAATAAAATATAAATATTCCACAACTTTCACACAACGCCATCTAGTCCCAAGCTAAGCAGAGCTTGTGTGATGGGTAGTACCCATCACTGCTTAGTAGCAGCTGATAAACATACTTATATATTTCTGAATACATACATATTATAGATAAATAACACCCAGACACAGAACAAATGATCGTGCTCAGCACACAAACATTTGTCCTGGGTGGGAATCGAACCCACGACCTCCAGCATAGCAGTCAGTGTCACTAACTACTAGGCCAACAGGCCAGTCGTTCATGAATGAATGAAACATGTATGTTATCGTTTAGTTTTCTTAATTCATTTTAAACATTACACCTACCACTGTTTGTCTCTGCATCACTCAAAGTTTGACAGGTACATAATGCATATGTATGGAAGACCGCTTATATACATTAGTGAGTATGAAGTATTAAATAAATATGTATCATAAATGAATCCGTGGGGTTTATTGCTTCCCGCCCCATTCAAAGGTGCTACCTACGTTCGTTTAGTGCTAAGCTTGAACTAAAATTTGTTGTATTTTGGTGGAGAGTCAGTCGCAGTAGCCGCACCCCGGTTAATACTAATAATATCTTGGCGACCCATTTCTGGATCTTTCCCTCAAACTACAGGAATGATAGGTATAACAACTTGCTGCTATGATGCACCATTGCGAAATATAAACCCAGCAACTGTTTCATTTGGGGAGTACTAATATTTCACGTTCCACTTGGAGTTCTATTTGCATGCTACTGCAACGTTTGAACCCATTAGGTTATTCCAATACGAGGGTTCATATCATGCTAATGTTCGGTCCTCATGTTGGTAATACTCGAAGTTTCTCTGCTTGCTCTGTTTGTAAGAAATACTTCTTGCACACACCAAAATGTTTGTAATATACCAGAAAATACATTAACTTAATTATTCGTATTTATACAATGGCTTCGTAATTATTTAAAAATTACGGTGTTCATTACTCAGCAGATATTTTCTACACATTTAAGTATTGCATTCCAGTAGGGTTGTCAACTGTACCTATGCTACAAAGGAGTAGGTACTTATCTGACTTTATTTTGCGTACTTTATAATCAACACGAACAATAAAGTATACTAAAATACTCAAAATTTACTGTGATATTTTATTGAATAGAAACGTGTTACAATAATGTTTGCAAAATAAAACAGGTTTTAATTTAAATTGATTAATGCTTCTTATTGTTTTAGACTTGAATTAGAATGTAAATTACCTATAATAGAATTATTAAAAGCGCAAACGTATAAATGTTCTTACTTTTCATGAATCTGTACTTTTTTGCAATATAGGTACTCTTGCTGAACTCAGAAGTATTTACATATTTCTTCTACTAATAGTTGGCAACCCTAGCGGTGTTTTCTCGGCATATATTATTATAGATTTTAAATTCCCGGTAGATACTTACTACTTACTTACTAACTTATTCTCAACCTCAACGTGAAAAACTGTTTGAAAATCAGTTTACATGGTATAGAAAAACAACTCTCCATACAAAACTCGATCAACTGTTCGGTAATGTATGGACAGATAAATTTTTTGTCTGTTTTCGAAAAAGTCGTAGAACAAATATTGTTGTTTATGATGTTAGTAATCTACCCCTGCGAGGTTGTTGGTGTATTACAAATAACCCTGTACAGAGTGACTCATTCACCATCTATCATCCTTTATTCTTTCTGTTCAATCGGCGACATTTGGTGCGCTTTGCTTTTATTTAGTGCAAATTCATGCGTGCCCCAGTTTATTAGCAAAGAGACACTCGACCATTTTAAACATCTTGGCATGTTCATAACCCCTAATTAAGAACCGCGCAGCTCTCAGTATACGAGTGTTTCAAACAAAAGGTTTCAACACATTCATACATTGTGCACTTAATAAAACAAGGTGTAGGGTGCCGGATGTTTGCCCAAAACAAACGCACGCCAAAATAGCTTTGGATGTGGTCCCAATATGTGGTCTTTGTTTCAGAATGCAAGCGTTACTCAGCAATTAAATTATAAATAAACACTTTTTACGTGCTTCGTGTACTACAGTTCTTTTATATCTTTTATGTGTAAATATTTTGAACGAGTTGATAAGTTGGAATACATTGCATGTTTGAACCGCTGCCGCTGGCTGGCGCGTCGCGAGAGGTCTATAAATGCGGCACAAACAGAGGTCTGAGATACTTGCTTCATTATTGTCTCTTGGACCGCATATAATTGCATTCCAAGCATGAATGTGTAGGTCCGCGCTCCGTGAAATTGCCAGCTACAGGCAAACTCAAACATAACTGTACTGATTCTCACACAGTATAAATTGATAAAGTTTCGAGAGCGCGTGTTTATGAAAAGCAAAATGTATTTCAAATGACTGAATCGCAGTGGCATTGAATAGTACTACATTTAATGGGAGGCTCCCCGATGGAGAAGCATTCCATTCAACTCGTTATCTTTATAATATGTGACAGGTGACATACAACCGGTAAGCCGTTTATGCCTTCAATGGTAAACGATTGAAATGTAGAAAAAAAATGTTATTTCGCATTCAGAATGTGTTAGTAAACAAAGTGGCAACGCAATACGCGTATTGCGTATATGATCAATTTTAACATTTAAATTGGTTATTGAGAACAAAGGGGCATGTTTATGACCCAGCTCAAGGTTAGATTTTGATTGTAACGTGACTGTAGGCGCCATAGCCAGGTAGGTAGGTAGGTGCCCTCAGATTCCACCACGTGGTAAATAGGCGTTACAATAAGATTTATATCGGCAATTATTTTTTTTCTGGTCATTATGTTCCGATGAATAATACCCTTGAGATATCTACATTTTTGTTCAATCTTTGTTTAACCTTCAAAGTTATAAACTACGCGGAGGATTAAAGAAGACACGAGTTTCAAGTGTGAGCACAGACACTGCATGCAATCAGGCCACTTTTAAGGAACTTTGAAATCTTTACTGTCTTGTGTGATTTAAGTCACTTCATATTTTTTCTAACTTTTTTTAAAGATTTCTCAGGATCAGCAAATGCAATCTAAAATACCCTAATCCCATACAATCCGTCATTAGATATTCTCAACAGCGGACTCGTTTTCATCCACACTTCTGTATTAGAACTGCAAACCAATTAAAACGGAACAATAACACAATTATTTGACAACATGATCACCTCTTAACAATATATGAACTGATTACTTTATTGTATAACAATGGCAATCTCTTATCGCGTAATCGATTCAATACCATTTGATATATTGTTAATTATTTATCAATATCTCAATTATTACCTCGTAAAACTAACTTCCGCAAAGAAATTAAGAAACTTATCTAAATACTTAGGAGAAAGGCACAAAATGCTTTAGCTCCTTAGATACTAATATCTAGAAAGGACGTAGACAGACATTAGCTTTAGAACTTTTCGTAGTAGGTACCGTTAAGTTAAATTATATAACAATTTGTCGTCATAATAATTTGCCGAATCTAATTTCATAAAGTTCCAGAGCAAAAGAGGCTGATTTACTGCGTACCCTTTGTCCAACACACCATCAACACTAATATTATAAACGCGATCGTTTGTAAGGATGTATGGATAGATGTTTGTTACTCTTTCACACAGATTAGACTGAATGGATTCGAAATGAATAAATTTGTAATCATCGCTATTTTGGTTACATGCGTCTCATTCTTCTATGTACAGACGCCAGCACATCAAGTTACCCCAATGTGTCAAATTTCTTTGATTTTGTTTTCAGAAAGCCACGAATACCTTATTCAACCTTTAATAAAATTAATCATACAATTCGAAACATTCACACTCTATCTCTTTCCCGCCATTAGAAAGAGACAAAGACCAGCCCTTTCGATCATCATACTTGTGGACCATCATCTGCAGATACACTGAAGTTTATGCGTATGCAGCTGTTTTACATAGAACTTTTGCCTATCCGATCGATTGACTGGGTAACACGATATTCCTTGGTTAGACTGTTTCTCAGACTTCCAGGGTTCTGACTTCCCGTAACGACAAGCGTAGCTTAACCTGCAGTAGACCCCTGTGGCTGTTATTATGAAGCCGCAAGCTCCTACATCCTTGTAGACCATGAGTAGTAAACACGGAATGCAAATGTCAAAGAGCTATTTTCAGTATAATCTGTGTCTAATGCTGTCATGCATAACAACAAATAGCCTCAACTGATTTTGGACCTGTTTCTTTGGAATATTTTGATTTGATCCGGATATAATAGATATCATAGGTCAGATTGAACTCTGTTGACTATAAAGTATTTATAAAATATAATATTATACTGGTTTGTATCGGCTAGCTAACCTCCTCAGACTGATACAAAATAAAGGGTGATTTTCAAACTCATTCATGGTGATGGTCGAACGTTATATTATATTCATACTAGCTGGTGCCCACGAGTTTGTCTGCGCAGTATTAGCACTCCAGAATAGCTCGCAGAATTTTGCTCGCATACTTATCGATATATTTTGGTCAATTCATTCAATATCTTTATATATTATAGCCTATGTGTTATTCTGATGTATAAGCTATATCATTGTAAAGTTTCATTAAAATCTATTCAGTAGTGTTTGTGTGAAAGAGTTACAAACATCCATGCTATCTTTCGCATTTATAATATTAGTAGGATTTAACTGGGGTGAATTTGCAAAACCATTTGAATTTATGTACCATTATTTGCACTGTGTTACAAACGATGATCTTCATGATCTTGAGATTTATTTTGTGCTTTCATTTTGTTTTTGTGTGTGGGGCTATTGCAATCGCAAGGCCAGTAATGGTAGCTTTGAGGCAATTGGTTGAATAAATGAAAAACCAACTACCATTTTAACTGTGTGCAACAACATTCTTAGTTTTTTGCATGGCCATGATGCAAATGTCAACGATGGTAAATTCGAAATTTCAAGCAGTTTCCAGCATATCAAGCTGCCCCAATGTGTCAAATTTCTTTGATAGTTTTTCTACTTTAAAACAAACAGAATGTGGTTCTAGTCCATTGGAAAAATTCAAAAGTTTTATTTTGGATATATTTATATTTAGCAACACTACGCTATGTTCAATCTATCAATGATTTGAAACTAGTTTAACAATAAGAGAAATTACCATTCGCTAATTCATTTGGCAGCTTAATAGCATGGCAGAATTATAGTTCACGATCATTACATAGACAGACAGACAATGACATCTAACTTCATATTTTATCGATAAAGCGTTTCAGTTTGGAAACTAAGTTTTGCTGTGAATGGGCTATTTGACATTTTTTTTTTGTTTTTAGTCCCTCATCTAGATTACAAGAAAATTGTCGACACATTACTTTTTCTTTTTTCACGTAATCAAAAAATAACGGCCATAAATCGAGTCAAAATGTTGCATGACGTCAATTTTTAATCAGTTTTAAGAAGAAAAAAATGTGTGTCGTATATTTTCTTGTAATCTAGATTATAAACTGAAATTTTGTCAAATTTCCCATTGGTTTTAAGAAGCACACAACCAACATATAATGTGTTTATAGAATACCATATTATTTTAGAGGGTTAATAAACTATATTTTATTTTCTAAACTAAGTGGGGTTGGAGAGGATGTTAAAATGCGAAATGGTCGCGGACGAAACTGGTAGGCACTAGTCATTAATATAACTACTATTAATACTACACCTCATATATCTATTATTATTATATAACACTAAACTAATAGTTCACCAACTATTCGCCAGTTATATTAATGACTAGTACCTACCAGCTTCGTCCGCGACTCTTTCGCACTTTAACATCCTCTCCAACCCCACTCAGTTTTGAAAACAAAATATAGTTTATTAACCCTCTAAAACAATATGGCGTTGTATTGTTAAAACAATTTTCATAATCGGTTCAGTAGATCGAGATCCAGAGTTTACCCCACAACGACACAAAGTCGCAAACCTTACCACTTTATAATATTAGTATAACGAAATAGATAATAGGTGGCGAACCTATTATCATTAATTAATAATTAATTTAACTAATTAATTAACTAAATTTATGATTCATTAATCATTAATTAATCGTAAGTATATACATCTGGGTTGCAACTACTAAAATTCCTGATGGAAAAATAACTACACACACTACCCGACCTAGGAATCGGACCCATTAACTTATGTTCAACACGGTCGAGGCACTAGACCAGCGAGGCACTAATCATAATCTCCGAATGAGTAACTCCTAAGTTCCAAAATACCAACGCGTCATAAGTATAGGTACTTAATTACACTTGTACTTGTAATTACATAGGTACCTAATACCCATTGTCATACTGAAAAACAAATAAAGAATATGTAACACAATTAGAAAATCCGGAAATCTGTAATTTTCCATCCTTGAGATCGAGTCATCGCAGAATTCTCAGAGACTGTTTATAACTGTCAAAACCAGTTAACGTAATATAAAACCGACTAATTTGGCAAGTTTAATTAATCATTCAGAAGGCAGGGCCTCGTATAATAACTTAAATTATAATATTACAAGTTTAGAACAAAAAAACTTCAAGTGACGTGCCGTGAATCCTTGAGTGTCTATTTAAAAAAAATATCATTTTTGCTACTTCCTTGTTGTTTTTTTTTAGCATAACTAGATGCTTTACAAAGCCAGTCTGATCGAATATCCGGGTAATGTTAAATAATGTGTCGTAATTATCTGAGAAAAACTATATTCACTTATTTTTTTAGGTTTTCCTCTCGTGGAACAATGCTCGGTAATGCATGCGAGTACACAGAATCGGTTGGGTATATACTACACCCAGGCAAGGTCGAGTAAGGTTAAGTGTACACCGGTGTCAAAATAATACCTATATTTAATGAACCTCAGCATATAATTTTAAAATGGTTGATTGTCAGTGTTATAACAATCGCATAACATTTTAAATGCTCAATCACTTTCGTAATCGTTCGTAAGGCTGAGTTCACACGACAGCCAAACAGATCGATTTTCTTTGTGTTATGTATTGTTTCCTCGCTATTTAATAGTGTGTGAATAACTTCTATTATATACGTTATTAGATTGTCTAATAAGCAATAATCAAGTTGTGTCATAAGGGTACGTTACCTTCATGAAAAAATATCGCAAAACTGTAAATAAATGTTAATTTTAGGATGAGTTTTTTTTTGCATTGTAATTTATTTATTTATTTATTTATTTATTTATAATAAGCACACCAACAGCACAATCACTTACAATTCAAATTAGATAACAACAAAAATTGACATTTTAGCAATCATGCAAATAACAGGTATGCATGACATTCTTAAATGAACATTAGAGACAACAATAAAAGGTGTGCCTAGTAGGGCTTAATCTAGATCACTACAAAAACAAACCAAACCAATTTGAACTACTTAGACATAAACTCATCACATGGTTTAAGTACGGAACGTCTGTATGAAGCGAAACTCATGGAGAAAATATCAATGGGGTAATCAATCCGTTTAGATCGTTCATTATATTGCCTTGCCATACGTGTTAGGGGGCTATTAAATGTGGTGTTCAATGTGGATGTAGGCAATTCAAAGATACGATGATGACGCTTACTACGTTGGCTGGACCGAAAGTTAAAATAGTTTACCAAATGTGCATCTATGGAACCATTTATAATTTTATGAAGAATTAGTAAGTCGGAATGGTTACGTCTTTCATTTAAGCTAATCATTTTAAAGTGCCTTAACCTGTCATTGTAATCAGGTATAGCTCTTCGAATCCCATTCTTCACACATAAATACCTGACGAAACGGGCCTGAACAGATTCCACATTATTAATATAACTTGTATAATAGGGGGACCAAATAGTGGAACAATATTCCAAGGAGCTCCTTACTAGTGCGTTGTAGAGTAAAATAATACTAATATTATTACGAAAAGGTTTTGACATACGTATAATAAAGCCAAGCATTCTCTTAGCCTTACTAACTATATTTTCGATATGATTGCGGAATGATAAGGATGTATCGAAGAGTACCCCTAGGTCACGTATGACCGACACTCTGGTCAATACCGATCCGTCAATACGATAATCAAATTTAATGTAATTCACTTTATTAGTGAACGTAATAGTCTGGCATTTTTTAACATTGAGCGCCATTCTGTTATTCAAACACCATTGTTGAAGGACATCAAGATCTCTCTGAAGCCTCGCACAATCACTCAGGTCCGATATCCTACAGTATATTTTTAAATCATCGGCGTATGCTAAACAATTACAATTTATTAAATCTAAAAGGTCATTTAAAAATACCAAAAAGAGCAAAGGGCCCAACTTAGAGCCCTGTGGAACACCAGACCCGGGAGAAAAAGGTACAGATTCATAACCTGCCAAGGCAACAATTTGAGAACGATTAATTAAATAACTCTCAAACCACCGCAGCAGAGAGCCATGTATACCAGCACAATTCAATTTCATAGAAAGAATTGAGTGATCAACGCGATCGAAGGCTTTTGCAAAGTCTGTGTAAACAGCGTCAACCTGACCCCTAGCTTCAAATGTATTACTAATGAAAGTAGTGTAAATGAGTAAGTTAGACATAGTAGAACGGTTAGACACAAAACCATGTTGCTTCGAACTAATTATATGACGGAGGTGGGAATAAACTACATTGTATATGAGACCCTCAAAAATCTTTGCAAATTGTGATATAATAGAGATTGGTCTATAGTTAGTTACATCATTCATGCTACCAGATTTATGTATGGGGATAATGTGTGAGATTTTCCATAAATCAGGAAATGTACCTTCCCTAAGGGATTTATTGTATATAATCTGCAGTGGCGTAACAAGAGCATCAATGCAGAGACGAATAAAAATAGGAGGAAGTCCATCCGGACCAGCTCCTTTATTAAGATCTAACTTTTTGATGCTATCTCTAACGTCACTCTCAGTAATTTCAATAGAGGTGATGTTATAATTCGACGAGGAGTAACTTGGACACAAGTTAGAAGGGTGTTGATTAACACTGTACACAGATGAAAAATAGTCAGCAAATAGATCAGCCACACCACTACCACCCTCACCGACACGATCACCCCACGCAACTTGATCCGGGACACCTTTATAGGATTTTTTAGACTTAGTATAACGCCAAAAAGCTTTTACATTTGTTTTTAGTTCACTTTCAATTCTTTCTATGTAACCCCTAAAACAGATATCAATAGCTCTTGCAGCTCGTATACGTAGAGTAACAAAGGTATCGTAGTCCCGAGGGTTTTTGTACCGTTTGAAACGAGTTCTGTATTTATGCTTTTCCTTAAGAAGTTTAATCAACGAAGCTGAGAACCAGACTGGATAGCAATTGTTCTTAGGTTTACCCTTCGGAGTGTATTTATCGATACTTTCCCATAGTAAATTATAAAACTTCAAAACATAATCATTACAACTCAAATTACAATAATCCTCCCAATTAACCTTACGCAAATCACGAACACATGCCTCATAGTCAGTTTTAAAGAAAACTCTAACTCAAAATCTTTATTGCATTCATGTGTAAATTTGTTGTTACATTTAATATAAATTCCAACATGAAACTCGGCACGGCAACATACAGAAATTGGACAAAAACTTAATTTACTATTATTATTGACATGAGGTAATATTACATTATTTTATTTACGTGTATTATTTATTATATTTTATTAATGTTTTTTTATGTTTGGTATGAGTAAGTATATGTATGAGTGTGTTTTTGTGTAAGTATTGTTACAACAATGGCTATAAGTATAAGCAATGTAGTATGGCTGTAAGTGTAGTAGTAGTATACTTAGTAGTTGAGTAGTATGTGTGGTGTAGTAGTAAGCATGGCTATTCATTATATTTACCAATATTTTATTCTAAGTATTCTGCTAATATAAAGTAATCAAGATTAATTCTATTGTACAAATTCAAGTTCTTCTAACTTATCAGACAGTCGTGTTGCTGCGGAGTCTGTTCTGCCAGTTCTTATTGCTAGAAGCAAAAACACTAGGAAGTGGTGAGGGACGGGAGACTTAGGGGACTGTCTTATGTAAATTTAAACGTTAAAAAAGTACCGATCCTGAGCCTAATTTCAATCAATGACTTTTGATTTGATTTGATTGACATTACTTACACGAGCATAACGAAGTAGTATGACTATGACTATGACTCATAATCCCATTATTTGGTAAATTGTAAAGAGACGGGGGCTTTTCTGAATAAATGCTAATTGTTAAGTAAATGAAGAGGTAAAATGCACAGTTCAGTTACCCCGTAAAGATTTTCCTCCTTCGTTGACGACACTTTTCTCGTGACTATTTGCTTTTAATTTTATTGGAAGATTCTTATTTGTGTTTCAATATTAGCACCTAGGCGGATGTATCCATCGCTAAATATAGTCACTCAACAGCATACCCCTAGCAATACCTACATCAGCCATTCAATGATATCTAAGAAAAAAGTATTCTCAAATACCGTAAATGTTTACGTTACTAGACGAAATTACTCATAAGCCAAAACTACTAATTTAGTAGTCAAAAGTACTTTTGACTAATTTTTGCTCGATAAAAGTAACCTACATACTTTTGATTGGTTAATAGTTTTGACTGCAACGTAAAAATACAAGTGCCGTGAATTTAGTAAAAAGGTCTTGATAGACTGACAGACAGAAGGACGAATGGACAATGAAGTGATCCTAAAAGGGATTTAACTTTCGAGACTAAAATTAAAATCATTAAGGCAGCGTTTAAAAATATTCTTTCTGTTAGTCTGACGTCATAAACCGATAGTGACATTTAATGGAGCCATTTCATAAACGCCCCGCTCAATTTTAATTGGACAACATTATTTCCTTATGCAATCGATAAGCAGACAGAGCATAAAATTATCTAACATTGTATGGCGGATCAATCACCTATGAACCGAGGTATAGCTATAAATCGGTCATGGCATGCGATCGCAACAGTTCATAAAGCGTAGGATTTAACGACCAAAGGCACAGAGGAGTTGCATAAGGCACGGTGCAGTGTGCATAATAACATACATATCTACTCCATGCCTGCAAATATCTGCAAACACACTCCTGCACTATAAATCATGAGTAAATATCATTGAAGTGGAAATGATAATTCAGTTTCACTTTTCAAGCAATAAGCAAGCAATCCTTTGGTCGTATGATTATATTGATTATATACTCGTAGATACAGCTGTAGAGCAATGAATATCCACTCGAAGCCGGAATAGAATTTAGGATTGCGTTTCACGGATCATTGAACTTTATCTACAAAATCGAAAGGTATTCTGAAAAGGTTGAGAAATGTAAAAGTTTTAAACCTTTTAAAAGTATTCTCCGCATTGTAATTTAGAGTAGGCAATTTGTTGAAGTTGTTGCAATAAAAACACTTTATTTTTAATTCAAATTCAAAATTTATTTGTGGCACATAGGTATAATGTAATTACATGGTATTAAATATAGAGAGTATCACTATGCGCTGCGTTACAAGGCGTACAAAATGTTTCCTTTACTGGAAAACCATATAACCATGAAAATGTTTTAGATTTGTTTCTATTTGTGATCAAATAATCAAATAACTCCATCACGGTATTTTCCATACCGGTCTCCGTACTTAAATTATGAATTAGCAACTTATAATTTCAGTATATTATTTATTTGTTTCATACTTTATGCGCACGTATGTACAGGGGCGGGCTTAACATTGTTTTTCGCGATATACTAAAGGTACATCAATCATTAAATATTAATAATATTTTAGTAATACGTTTAGTTCTTTGCCGAATAGACGTGTTATGTAAAAGAGTAGATGACAATACAGGCAAGTTATCAATAGCGTGACCGTCACATCGTTTATCAGTTTCAAGAAGAAATCAAACAGCTACGTTCCTAACAAGTAAGTTATTTATAAAAGTAACTATATGTATACATCGTAATGTGTAGATTTAATTTTTTTTTCGCTCTTGTACCTACCACTTAGCAACAGCGTGAATGGTTGCAAATACGATTAAGGTGTAAGTGCCAGGGTAACCCACGAAATTCAAATTTTCTTGTGTTTTTTGCACTTTGCCGTTCTGACGTATCGGATTATAAGTTGATTTATACACATGATTTGCGACTTTAACAAATATTTATTGGTTTTTATCTAATTTAATTTTAATAAAATTCAATACAAACCCATAAGTTAATTTAATCCCATTAAATGTATTTTTCATCAAATAATCATTTTTTTATTTATTAAAGGTCAACCAACAGCTTCTGTATACAGCATTTTACATTAGAATAATAGTAATAAGTATCAGACTTAAACAGTCGCCAATAATAGTAATAGTCGACCAATATTCAAGTGAGTGAATTTTTTTAAAATTATTATTAGCTAACTAATTAAGTATTAAAATTACAAATAATCAAATTAGAGTTAAAAAGAAAACTTGAAATTACAAGTACATACACAATGAGAGCTAATGATATCAAAATGACAACAAATTTAAAATTAAAATAGAAACAAAACAAAAAAAAATATTCACACCTAACAGAAAATAATGACGTAAAAATTTCAAGAATGTATAGTTGTAGAATTAAATTATAATATAAACATTGAGTATTGAGTATTATGAATTAAAAATTAATTATTTAGTTGCGTTCTTCGGTACTGTTGTAAGAATCATGATGAATGTCAACTTCTGGTACTGATTTTACAAAATGGGATTATAAGAGGGTTGTCTTAATGAGGGTTGTTTGAATTATGTAATTCTGTAAAAACATACGTATTACGGTCGCAAATCATATTTGGTTCAAAATATGTACACCTTTGTTTGATTGATTTAGTGTTTTTGTCACCGACTTCGAAGCTTAAACTTTATTTGATTGATTTGGTGTTTTTGTCATCTGCTTCTGAAGCTATTTATTTTTCACTTTTTTGTGTTTTTCTTTTAGTTTTTTTTGTTTGTGTTTTTTTTTAAGTCGGTTTTATTTTTTTAACTTTACATAATAAGTTATGCGGTAGCCTCGTGCAAATTTTGATTGTGTCAAATATATTAAGATGCCTACGAGCCCTGAGCCTTGAAGTAATACCTCTTCAAATGACCACCACTACTCCGCCACTCCACTCCGTCTCATTTCAAATGACTACCATGTTGATACAGTATATTTAAGTAATGACTGCGTGTAACCTGATTTTAAAAATATTTATATTGTGCAACGTCTGAAGTAATTAGTGACGGTTCGGACTTGTAAAAAAAACTAGTTTAACAGTTTCTGCCCAAAATAAAAAATACGAAAAATTACTCATTGAAATAATTTCCGGAATGACTAATGAATCCTGTCTTCTTAATTCAAAGACAATCAATACTTACTATGAATTTAGAAATATATAAGTAAGTATGTTTATCAGCCAGCAGTCAGCAGTTTTTCTGTTTTTTTTTTGTTTTGATTTAGTACCCATACCATAAGCTCTTAGCTTAGCTTGGGACTAGATGGCGTTGTGTGTAAAAAGTTTTGGGATATTATTATTAATATTATTTACAATAGACGGGACTTAACGAACAAAATTTTCATCCGATACTCCTGTCGACAACTTGTACAAGTCTATTAGTCTATATAGGGTTACTGATAATTAGTGACCGATACTTAAACACGTGTGATTACTATTTATGATTTCAATAAACTCTCCCAAAGATTTTTTTCGTTTTACACAATTATGTTATTTAATAACACAATAAAATAACGCTGTTTGAAATTCCCGCGCGCGCGCCTGTGATCGATCACAGTAGGCACGAATCGGCACGATCTTTCAGCTGATAATCTGACCTCGGGAAGGGCAGTAGTAGCGTCAAACGCTCCCCCGCCACCCCACCGCTCCCGTTGTGCAGTACTGTCGGAATTGAATTATTTGAAAGTTTATGATTATAAAAAAAAGTTTCTTTGGGAAAGTTATTCGTATCCATGAGTACAATCACGTGTTTAAGTATCGGTCACTAATTACCAGCCACCCTATATAGTTTAGTACGCTCCACTGCCGCTTCAACATTGCTATATTAGGCCAGATGGCTTTACTGAGACATGTAGTCACAGGTTTTCTATGAGATTTCTTCTAATCTTAAATCTCTTTGCCTAAATTGAACCTCGAAAATTCAGCCTGTATCATGACTTGAGATAATTGCTAATTATGAACCGTATTATGTTATGCTATTTTCCTTCGAGACTTGTAAGAGTAGATGCATGTAAGGGAACAGGTTACTTAATGGTGCTAGTATGCAATGAGCTGCAAAGCGTCACTTGTGCAGTATTGCGTGAAGTGATTGCTATTCATGTCTCAAGCGGTATAAACACACCTAGCGACACATAAACTGACGGTAGTACACACCTCTGCTTTCTCCGTTTACTAAAAAGCGTGATTGTGATTGATATACTCAGCCCACAAACTCCGCTAATGAAATTTTAAATTAACACTTGTCTTTAACATAATACATCATTCAAGTGTTTCAACACTATCCCGTTGTGATACTAAACATACTGTATGTTCGTGATTCTTAGCTATTTATGTTTAAACATTTACACAGTATACAAGCGTATTTATGTGACAAGTACACAGTGTTAACAGCTCGTAGCTAAATGTTGAGTTACCTACATATTCTTTATTATGTTCATGTGGCCCATGAAAACCAATAACTTGAACCACAATAAAGTTCATAGCAGTCATTGATGTATATCTAACTGTAGATGTATAATGTTGGGTCAAAAAGCAGCAAAATTAGAGATGTTCCAAGAAGTTTGCTGCGGAGCAGGCGTACAGGTTTTGCCGTCTGAACCAAACAGGTTCCTTGTCCGTAACGCCCGCCAGTCTGCCTCGCCCAAACAATGATGGCGTGTAAAAAATATAAAACTCGCGTATAATAAACATATCAATGGCTGAACTTAACGAGAACCAAATGTTAAAAGTGAACAACTAAAGGAATAACATTTAAAACGCAACACATGTTTTAAACCTAAAGTCTAACAATAAAAAAATCCACGCGCAATTATTAAGATTTCAAGGTTTTAGATTGAGAGTAGGTACATGTATTAATAATTAGTTTTAAATTTAACGAAGCATGGTGGTTAATATTATTTACTCCGTGGTAATTTCAATGTATCTAACAGAATACTAAAGTGTAATATCTTTGTATCGTTGGCGTCATACTGGGTATAATAGTAAAACTAAAGCACTTAGTCTTTCAAATACTTACAACGTACAACTACTGTCGCTGTAGCAGATGCCAAACCGATATTAATATTTGAGGCTCCGTAAATGCTGGTAGCAAGTGCAACTAAGTATTAAGTAGAGAAGAGCACTCAGTTTCCCCCGACAAGGTAATATTTGGCAGGCTCTTTTGATTTACTTTGAACTCCTCTTTCGGTTCAAAATATCTAGTAGGATATATTTGTCTTTGTATAGAAATGGCTACAGTTGCTGTCTAATCCTTTATTATTAAGAGTTGGTAATATCTAGGGACGAACAAGTTTTATTTATAAAAACGAATTAGAGATTTATTAATTTGAAATTGTATTACGCTCCCTAAAGTTTTGATGTCGGAGTTTACAGTCCCAATAGATTTTAGGAAGGTTTTCGACATGGTAGCCATTGTTCAAAACTTTGGTTTGGTTTAATATTTTAAAAAGTTTGACAAGTTGTTTCAGATCCATAACAACTGTATAATCGAATTCTTAAAACTAGATTTACCATTCTTTTGTCTTTACTATGTAACATACGAGTATGTATGTGTATAATTTATGTATATATACAACACGCGTAGACAAAAGTTATTGTTTCCTAATTTATTCCGTGATGAGGTTATTAAACGTATTAAATGAGTAGCTAAATCATAAAAATGCTATAAAATATTTTCAATAACGTTGCTACCAATGCTACCTAAGTGGAGCCTGGGCTGATCTCCAGGTAGGTATTTAAGAAATGACATTAATATACATTACAAAAATTGTAATGCAAATATAGAATCAAATTAAAAAAAGTATTTTCGTAGTATTTATTCTTGCTGCTTTACCAATTCTCGCCCTGGAACTTGTTCTAGGGTGGTATGTTTTTAATGTGGTCCTCCTCCTCATTGTCAAATTATAAACAACGCGAAATAACAAAAAGAAAAACAAATCATCTTTTCAAATCCAGGGTCAAATTAAATGTTTCAAGTCATGAATAGCTTCCTTGGGTAAAACAAACCCCCTCCTTGATTGTTCTACCCAATGAATCTAAATTGTATGACTGCGTGCTGATTTCCATACGTTTCGGATTAATCGAACTTCGTTATCATTGATGAGAGTAAGACTTTGTCTAGGTCCCCTAACAGTGGAAACTCTCATTTTTCGTAATTAATAAGTATTCCTATATGTATAAAATACATTTATGTCGGGAATTTTCTTTATCCAAAAGTAAGTATTAATGTCTTTCAAAGCTGTGTCCGTCCTTGCTTCTATTATTATTTTTAACCCCCGACGCAAAAAGAGGGGTGTTATAAGTTTCACCGCTATGTGTGTGTGTCTGTCTGTCTATCTGTCTGTGGCACCGTAGCGCCCAAACGGGTGAACCGATTTAGATGCGGGTTTTTTTATTTGAAAGCAAGGTTTCTTGCGATGGTTCTTAGATATAATTCATCAAAATCGGTTCAGCCGTTTCAAGGTTATCAGCTCTTTTGTGTGAGCTACCGTGGCTATTTTAGACGTCTATGGGTATTAACTTTACTTAAAAACATATGTGTGTCTTAAAATTTCAAACACCCATGAGTGTAATATTAATAAGCAACATTATGGTGTATTTGGTCTGATGCAGCCAGGATATTGTCTAGCAGACAAATACACTCTTGGGAAAATAACAGCAGATATGTCGTGTTTGGATTCATTTTAACCTGCATTTGATTCTGCACACAATGCACTGATGGCAACTGGATGAGCTGATGCTGCAGCCAGGCTATCCAGCACACCAGTAGGTAGACTCTTGACAAAATAATAGCAGATATGTCGTGTTTGGATTCATTTCAACCAGCATTTGATTCTAAACACAATGCACTGATGGCAACAGGATGAGCTGATGCTGCAGCCAGGCTATCCAGCACACCAGTAGGTAGACTCTTGACAAAATAATAGCAGATATGTCGTGTTTGGATTCGTTTTAACCAGCATTTGACTCTACATACAATACACTGAAAAATTCTCATAACTGTGAACTCTATAAAACAAAATTAATGCGTTTAAAAATTTAAAAATAAAAATTAAATTAAAAATTTAAAATACCCCCACCGCAAAAAAGTAAAACATTTAAAAAGTTAAAAATAACACTTTAGCCATGAAATTTTACGTAACGTCGGGGTACCGTTAAACTAAGTACCTACATACCTACAAGTACTAGGAACATTCCTTACTTAAGCGGTACCCCAACGTGAAGTAAAATTTCATGGCTAAAGTGTTATTTTTAACTTTTTAAATGTTTTACTTTTTTGCGGTGGGGGTATTTTAAATTTTTAATTTAATTTTTTATCATACAATGGGCCTAGCAATGTAGCTTTGTCATATTATATACACGTAACAAATTATTTTTTAAATAAGTATTTTATTTCCTAATCATAAAAATAAGTGGTCTATTGGTGTATTAAGTGTAGGTTCCTTGAGGTTTAATTAAAGAACATAATCGAATTATTGCTATACCTGTATACTTACTTACTGATCCTGGTAAACTAGCCAAACTTAAATTTTATATTTGCTGAGGAACGGTGTTAATATTGCTAGTATTAATATATTAGTATTATTAAGTTTTGGCATCCTCATACACATGTTATTATTGCGTATTTTCTAGATCTAGATACCAATAATAATATGGCCGACCATATTCTCGAATCAAATGTTGTATTTGAGGAAAAGGTAAGATATTTACTCACGGAAAAAAATTATATTATTATGCAAATATTAAAAAGCACAGTGCTAAACTTAAATCAGTCACACTAATGGTTTTGTAGGTACCTATAGTAAATACCTAAAAAATTTCAAGTTCTTTTACGATCATAAATACTTGGTAGTTGTTAGGCGGGTAGCTACTTTGTTATCAATGTCGTTGACAAGTGAAATTTATGAGACCTTGACATTGTCCCTATTACAGCAGGCAGAGGTTACATCACCTTGGTAACACTGTGTAGAACATATCGTATCGCCTTACAAAACTACGGCCATAGCTCTTGCTGATATATCGTGGTTACGAACGTGTTCAGAAAACTAAAACTCCCGAACCAAGCCGCGGAATAACGTCGCCATATCCAGGTATATTGGTGATTTATGTCAGTTGCAGTTGCTCCCACGTTTCACAAACACGCATTGGACGTGCAACATATTGAAAACGACTGTAAGAATACAATGAGAATGTCTCCCGTGTAGTTACACTGTAGGTATACTTATACTAACATTTTCCTCCGTATTCTAGGTACCTATATTAACTTGTAAGCACACGTAATATACCAACCGTATCATTAAATTTATTATTTATTAATTAATCGTATTCACAATTCGGGTGTGTGATAAAAAGTAATAACATTATTTTTGTTTTATTTTATAACCAGTTTAGAACGCCCACGCGTTGAATATTCATACCGCAAGCATGCGATCCTAAAAAAAACTTGAAGAATAGAATGTGACGTCTCAGAACATAATAGATAGGCCATTTAAAAATGCGATAAGACGTTCACCACGTCAGATGTTTCGACAAAGAGTGTTACATCCTGGTCAACTTTTACTATCTATATATTTCTGTGAGTACCTATAAGCTTTTCTGTACACACACAAGACAATTTCTCAAATATAAAATCGATTACCCAAAGTCAAAGAGATTTAAAATACTATAGAGCGGGCATGTCAAGGAAATGTCATAGAAAAACTTTGATCCCATGTCTCAGTAACGCCATCTAGAATAATATATATATGTATATGAATATTGATTAATGATTAATGAGCGGCAGCGGAGCGTACTACAAAAACTCATAGACTTGCTAGTCAATTACCGCAATCCAGACACAATTAAATTACTATTGTTTGCGGACACCGGTGTCCACGCGGAGCCTAATGAGTTAATCCAGCAGGACACACTTTTTCGGACGAAAATTTTGTTCGTGATGTCCGGTCTATAGGTATTGAATGTCTTTCCCTAAAGTGTTATCAATGACGGAACAGAATAAGCCACTACTGTGCAGTGGGCACAGCAAATATCAGTTATACCACTTAGATAACGAATTAGGGCCATCCATATTACACTCCTATAGGTAGCCAGTTACAAGATAAATTGAAATCGGTTGACAAGAAACCTAAACCGTAAAGATAGTGTGAACATGAAAGTAGAATGGTAAAAACCGAAGGACAAGAAAAAATAAAAATGTCGTAAATTTATAAAAAAACGAAATCCCAACAAGAAAAAGAAACAAATTTAGAAGCGTAGAAGGGTGTGCCACACCCTATTCTCCAATCATTAAAATTTACAGCACAACAAACAATTACATTGGACCTTGTAGTCACTGCACTACCCACGTTTGTGGTAAATTAAACATCAAAATATACCGTCTCTAGTTGACAATGTAATTGTGTAGGTACTTATATAGCCAGCCCACTATCTGTTGATTCACGATGAATAATTAGAAGGTATCTGCCAATGCCTTGAACTTTGTGAATAACAGTAGTAGTATCTATACGAGTTCTTATACATATTTGACCAACATACTATATTTAATTAATTAAATTGTGTACATACCATGAGAAAATTATGGATGGTAACGCAACTATTTGTAGGTAAGAAAGGGCTTATTCAAGGGTTGAACTAATTTCTTAGACAAAAACTCCTGTCTCATTTGTTCTAAGGCCTGATTCTGATAAACTCCATACGGAGGTACGTTTTAAAGAACGAAGAAAAAAATAAGAGCAATAACACTGAATATGAGCGGTGTTTTGATTAGAATAATAGACACAGAGCTACATAACATTAGCGATGACCACATGCACAAACACCAATGTCCATGCATTGCAGTCAGGGTCGTGGGTTCAATTCCCTCATTTGGACGAAAATGTTTATCGCTAACAGATGGTTTGGCCAATTTACTTAAGTATTTTTACGTCATAGTACCTACGTCAAGTGAAACAAAGCTAATATATTTAACAGCTTAAAAAAGAAAAACATGCTGAACCTGTTTAGTGAGCGTAGAGGAAAAAAATCATGAAAATGTTCAGGTGTGACGTAAGCTTGTTTCAGAGAATAAACTCTTGAGACAAAGTTTCAAGGAAGTTGGTATTAGTCTCCGTTATTTCCACTTCTATTCCGCCAGGTATTGTCTACCTGACGAAAATAAAGTGGTAACACGTAATCAATATGTGAGCAGTGATGAAGCAGCTAGTCTTGCTGCCAGCCTGCTATTTTTAACTACTACATGAGCTAGTTATTTAGCTTGTGTCACCACTAAAGAAGAAGAACCTCATACAAAGAAGGCATTACGCGAAACCCAACATTGCGGCGCGTCAGCTTTCATAAGTTCAGGGTCGTAAGTTGCATTCCCGGAACTTGAAGTACTTGTTTTATTTTTTGCCGAGGAGAGATGTTTGTTCGTGCAAGGGTAAGGTTCGAAACTCCAATAGTTAAATACAACTACGGCCATTATTTATTTTATAAATCCTAACAGAAAAAAACAAGTATTGTAGAGAGTCAAAACACATTTTGGCAACAAAGGTACAAAACAGGTTAAGTAATATAGTACAAATTAATACATTTGAGTATAGTTCTTTAAAACCATCTCAGGATTAAAAACTCTTAACGTATTCGCAAAAATGCCTACTAAAGATAACAAAAAAGTGATCACATACTTAGGATTAATGAAAAAAAGCTTCACCACGACGTAGACTAGAAGTGCGAAGTCTCTTTCATTTGCATTCTAAGTCATTATTCGAATGAGGCATGCAAATGGCGATGTATGAGGACAAGCGGCAAGCATCTCTATTGCTTGTCTTACAATGTCGGGGCTACAGACATGAAGATGTTGTAAATGTACCAGTAAGAGTTAAGTACTAAATTACTAAGTAACCCAGCTGATGCAGTAAATGTTTACGCAAACAACCGTATTGGGTTCTCAACTTAGCGACTCCCTTAGATTGTTAGTCACACGGGAGCGGACTTGGCGCATTCAAATACGATTACGTTCAAGTTAATGTTATGTATGATATGTTTGTTTCTTAGGTGTCATAAGCTATGTGTGGTTTTGACTCGATTACTTACTATTCCGACTGTTAATACATTATCCCAGATTCTGGGTCGAGCGAAGTGTTATCAAATATTTCCACCAGGGATTTGTCAGTAGCAGCCTTGAGTTTGGATTTGTGCCCAATGGGTGGCACTGGCATTAGGGTCATCCCCAATTACATCGGACTTAACATAACTTGCGAAATGTGGTATACTACAGGTGAACCTTTGTCTTTAAGCGTGATATTATGTTATGTTTTAAATTACTTTCATAACGTTTTTATAGAACAGTTGGATCATATTGGGTATAATCTTAAGAAAATTCACGATTTATCTTCGATTTTTTGATTGCATAATCTGAGCGTCTTAGATCAGGGGTCCCAACGATTCACTTTCATAAATTCTAGTATCTTCAACCAATTAAGCAGCGAATTTGCAAGAGTTATTAATTTTTATTTCTAACACAATGATTATTATTTTATTCATTACTTTATTCAACAAGGAATTTATTTTAAGAAAAATATGTAAATTTAAAATCTTTACACGTGTCGTATTCATATCTTAATATCTAAACGGAAAAAACATCTTTGAAGGTAACCGAGTTGCATTTTAGCAACTTAGGTACATTACACACTACAGAAATTAATCGATGCCACTAATACATTTATCTACTAGAAATAAGTAGGTAGCTGTGATGTAGGTGTTAATTAAACTGTGTGAATTAAGCTTAAATATAAACTTTTGGAAAATGAATGCCTTAATGAATATTGCTATTATCTCTTGGGAGTGTAAGCGCTTGTCAGGTTCAGTTTTGTTCATAAATTTAAAGGCCTAGCCAATTTTATTACCTTAACAAGTCACATTATCAGGTATGTGCCCGATTGATGGCAATAGGCTTGCTCCCTATTACATGGGACTTAAATATAACTGGAGAAATGTTGGTGACTACCAGGTATACCTCTCTCTGCCTAACTCTTCGGGGATTACTGGTGTGTTGTTATGTTATGTTATGTTTATGTTATTATTATTAAAATACGGCCCTGTGCCTCGGAGCTTACACCTGGGGACCGGTCGCACTCGTTCTGTGGGCCCACGCAACGCCCGCCGTCTCCACCGCGTCACTTAACACCACTACCACACCACCACAACCAGACAGACTACACCAACGAACACTATAACCACTGAACCATCGATGGGTGAAGTTTGAGTCAACTAAGAACAAAAGTGGCAATGGATGGTGATGTAATCAAAAAGTTCGGTTGGTATGCACCACCAATGCAGATTATAAAAGCGCAGGTTCTAGAGTGGACACCTAATAACAGCAAGTTAGTTACCAAACTATTTGCATCCGAAGGTATTTTTCCTTGAAACGCCTAGGCTGCCTTATATTTCACTTGCCACACCAGCCAACTTAACGGTGTAAGACCGGAGTATAAAATTGTGTTGCAATCGCGAACTTACCTAGGTACTTACTTCCTGAAGTTGTCAAGTTTTCTCAAATATTGAGTGGAACGGCTAATTCCCGTTATATGAGAATGTTCAAAATCTAGTCGCTATTTCATCTCAGCGACAATCACTGTCAAAAATTTGACAAAAATGTAGGTGAGTTTGACTTATTTTTGAAAGTTCTTGGTTGCGATTACAATGCGAACGTTCTTAAATATATTGATATACAAAGACTTTCAATAATCTCTTTGTCGATATACAAGAATTGATCTTTTAGGTGCACATAAAATATCATCTGGCACTTGAGTCCATAAATAATAAATTTTAAAATATATCTTCATTTTATTTTCCGAAATGGATGCGGAAATTTCTAAGAGCAATATATTGAAAGATCCCAGTAGTCCTACACGTAAGGCGCCATACTGAGGCCGATCGGAAGTGACGCAAGTCTTCCGTCTGCACTGACTTCCGGTAGGAAGTGGCAGGCTTCCTGAGACGGCATCACGGCACTCCCATCGAGGCCGGTCGATGTTCCGCCTCATATTTCTATAAATCTTATACCTATTGACTCTTATCATAGGACGCAGAACAGTGTAGCCTTTTTCTAATACTATGCTTTGGAGGCTAGTATGACAGGCTTGGTAAAAGAAATAGCTTCTGAATTAAATCAGGTCTATTAATAACAATAATTCCATGCAATTTTTGCCATTCAAAATATCGCATACAATCACCATTTTAAAACGTCATATATTTTAATTTACTTAACACGTCATCTAACGTTATTAAAAACTGCATGTGTGCACGATGACGTATTTTCATCGAATTCAGTCAAACGTATGACGTACCTAATAAAAAATCTCAACAGACCAAAAACTAGTTTAAAAATTGAATCCCCTTAATATGCTAAAACAGGTTCGATGCATATTTATTTACTGATTTTATGTGGAAATACGTAGATATTAAAATTAGTATCAATTTACAACGCCATAAGGCGCAAAACACATCGAATTTCCATACCTTTTTATGAGTATACTGATAAATTGAGCAAGATCTTGGCTTTGATACATTTAGAAATGAATTGTAATCTTGTGCTATTTGACTGGAATTTGCAAGGCTTTAGTTAGTCTTATGTCGTCATAAATTATATTAACAGCCCTTGTCATGATGACTATGTTGTCCTAGGCCTTTAGGATTAATTGATCGTAAAAGACTAAGTTCACATTGATTGAAAATCTATAAAATGCGTGTATACAAACGCACCTTGAGTTCATCGTGTTTTATATCCTAAATGTTTCCCGTGTTTACCTAAACTGTTTTTCATTTTTGAAGTAAAGCTTTAGTAATATGATGGAAGAAAAGCGTAGGCTCTTCATGAATTCCTGATTATTGTCGTCTCTATTGTTTCCATAATTTTCAAATACATTTTTAAATGTAAAAGGTTCAATATTATTAGTGGCTACTTCCGTTTGACTGAAGATTGGCCAATCATTAGATGTATTTAGTATAGGTACTTATGCACCTACATACTTAACATACGCTTATATTTGTTACAGAACTGTAACGATACAAATATGAAGTTACCTATACTTATTTTTTTTATTTTGATTGTCCGATCGTAAATAAATACACTCTTGTTCGTTAAACATATCAACAAACAAAACGTTATCTAAACATTAGGCAGGCGGCGGGAAGCAGCGCCGAGCCCACTCTTGTTATTTTATTTAATTTTAAATAAATGTCAACACAACAGCAATACTAGAATGCATTAGCGCCCGAGCGACGTAAAAACTGGCAACACTTTCATGTCACGCCTTATTAGTAGAAGTTGCTAGAAAACGTCATATTTTTGTTCGCAGAAGCACTCCGCATCTGTGACGGTTACAAATATTTATCTGATATTTTTGGTAAATTGCTGGCCAAGGCGCAATTATGGCGCAAAACTTGATCAGTGCGTTGAACTCATCGATTCCAACATTTTATTTTGTAAAATCGATTCATGCATACTTGTATTAATCCTTTAGATGAGAGGATCGAATGTTTCATGACATTTTCATTGTTTTTTTTTACGAAACTTAAGATTTTTGTAATTTCATTCCTAATGATTCTGTTTTATGACGTGATTTGAGCATTTATGGTAGGTATCGTAAAATGAACGCGCTAACGTTTAGTATAAGAACATTAACTGCTAAAATAAACTGGCGTTTATTCACCGCAGGAAACGTTAGCGACGAAATAATAAAGCCTATGTACCTACAGACGCCAGCACATCAAGTTACCCCACTGTGTCAAATTTTCCCAATTGAATATGAACCTTATTTTGTTTGACATAAAGTTGAAAAACGATCAAAGAAATTTGACACATTGGGGTAACTCGACGTGCTGGCGTCTGTACCTAAGTATGTAGTGTGCCGTGCGTGAACTCGTGAATAGTCTCGCAATGTTGTTGGGGCAACAAAAGCTCATTTAAACCGTAAACCCGTGAAGATTCATAATGTAGCAACCACTCAAATAGAAATGTTACCTACCCCTATGTTTCACAAACAGACTGACTTATAACCAACCTGATTTCTTCCTATATTTTGCCAGCGTCACCGTCGCTTCTCCCAGTACCAAACCTCTAAATACAAACGTACTCACGCTCATATTTATCAACACAAGCTGCATTCCAGAATCTCACAAGGTTCGGAAACCTTAGCCGTTGTTTAATACTTCGCTGATATTACCCACGTCAGCCATCACAGACGCTACCTTAACTACCAACACTTCATAGTAAATTACCGATCATATCGCTGGAGTATTTAACAGGAAATCGTAATATTAATGATTTGCATGCAAACGTGTTTATTTACGCTGAACAGAACTGTGAATCAATGAGTAGGTCCCTGCTTGCAACAAAGTTACAGTTTGCGTGCTCTACAACTCATACAAGATTTAAATTCATTGATTCATACAGCTGGCTGTCGATGATTTAGGATTTTAAAAATTTTCGGTACTGTGTAAGGGACGCATAGAAATGAGCGTATAAACAGCTCTGAAGTTCACTCATCTCACGTCCTCCATCTAATCAATAATCACGAACTGAATAATCTAACGAGCGCTTACATAACAATGAACAGGAACAGGGCCCGTGACGCTAACTACATGCAAAATAACACATTATTATAACTCTGAGGCTGCCGACTACATGTATTTATATTTAAAGCCTACTGACAGTCCAAACGGTCAGATAAGACACCCATTTGCCACATCCTTATTCCAAGGACAGTCAGCTCGCCGCGCAGCGCGCCGCCGCCCGCGCCGGCGAATCGCGAACGAAATGCTAATTCGTTCGCTACGGTGAATAAAAATAAATAAATAAAATAAATAATAAATATTTCACAACTTTTTCACACAACGCTCTCTAGTCCCAAGCTAAGCTAAAAGCTTGTGTTATGGGTACTAAACAGCTGATAAACATACTTATATATTTCTAAATACATACATATTATATATAAATTACACCCAGACACAGAACAAATGAACGTGCTCATCACACAAACATTTGTCCAGGGTGGGAATCGAACCCACGACCTCCGGCGTAGCAGTCAGGGTCACTAACTACTAGACCAACAGGCCAGTCACCACCAATACCCAATACCAATACCAATACCAATACCTTATGCGATCTTAAAAAACTGCCATATCTACATACTAAGAGACTGCCATAGGAAAATGCCGAAGATAAACACGCCATAGGATACTTTATATGTACACACAACGACGGCCAATTACTCACGTTAATTATTTGAACACGAATGGGACTTCAATGAAAACTGGTTTCGAAGCTCTGTCAAATACGTATGAGTAAAGAGATCTTTAGATCACTACTAATCTGTGCTACGGGGCCTATAACCTAAATAATCTAGATTCTGGCGCAGTACAGCGCAGATATAGTATAGATAAAGATGTTTACAGCGTTCCATTGATGACTTTCCTGTAGATACAATGTTTACTATGTAGTATAAATCCATTAATACCATCACAGCCGCAGCTCGGAGAAAGATAAACAACTGAAAGCTTTAAAAGCGGGTCGTTGGCAACAAGAGCGCGCCGCATCCGCCAAAAATAAAGTCCTTGACCTTCGTGCTCTGAGTTTATCTCATTTAAAAATAAAAGTAGCCATGAACTTCTCAAAATGTAAGTGCGAGTACATTGCTAGTGCATGTAGGAAACTCGTTGTCGCAGAGCTGGGCGGCCTTCGGTGGTTCACGAACAAGGCCCCTTTGTGTCGTATGCATGAGTTCAAGCCGCCTCGCCGCCTCTCCGCCTCGCGCCTCGACTCTGTCTGCCGGCTTATAAGGCACTCAGTATCTTGTAGAACGAGGAAGGAAGAATAATACTTTACTATAATAATCACTAAAATGTTTTATCAGTTAGGTAGGTACTGGTTTTGTAGCGGAAAGCAACTATGAATTACATTGATTTCTTTGAAAATACTTGCGCACGAGATTAGCGAGTGATCTAGATCAATTTATGACAATCGTTAGTTCTTAAACACCACTCTGCTTAAATACTTAGTCCTAATTTCAACTCATGTTATATATCCATTTACAGATCATAATAAAGTCCTTCTTCCCAAAGTTTTAGGCAACTTCACGCTTAATGTAGAGCCGGTCTATAGAAGCTTTGTGTGTAAACGTACAAAGTTCTTGGTATTTCTCGGCCGCGGCACCAATTAACTTCAGCGTGGGGAACTCGAAACAGCCGACTCTTTGTTTCTTGCGAAAATTTGGCACGTCTCAGCTATTTCGGCTGATCTGATAATGACACCGACAAAATACCTCTAATAGAATATAATTTGTTATAGGTATGTACCTAACTACTGCCATAAATGGACACGTAATCCGACTCATTTTCTTCGAGATATCAATAAAGACTAGTTAAGGCAGCTGATCTAGATTCTTGTCATGTTAGTCATTTTATCACCATTTTGGGATGTCGACTTTAATATTTATACGTGCAATCGTATGTAAAGTGTTAGGTCGTTAAAAAACCTCTGCAAAACTGATTAAGTAAATGGAGCTGGCGCTTTTCGAGCGAGCACACATTCTCTGGAGTGATCAAAGAGCGCCGCGAGTCGCGGGACCAGTTTTTAGGCCCTCCCTGGTTTGAATACCGCCTAACCCCCTGGCCACAGCCAAGCGCGGCGCGGATTGCGGCGCGAAATGCGGCGCGACAAGCGGTGAGCGGGGAAAACAAATGGTAGACAACGTATGAAGTATGCCACAGCTAACGGCCACGCGAATTGCGGAGCGACCTGCGGCGCGGAGAGCGTCGCGCGGCATGCGGCGGCGACGGGCGGCGCGGTGTGCGAGTGAAACAAATGCACTCGGGAGTATCGAGGCGGCCACAGCCAGAGCGGCGTATGCAGCGGCAGCGAGGGGACGTATTTGTGTTCGCGCGAACTGAATAAATCGTTTTGAAAATTTCGCTCCGCATCAAATGGATACCGAAAAACTTATTAGTGAGATATTGAATAGGCCGGCATTGTGGATGTCGAAACATCCTCAACATAAATTCAGAAATATAATCAAAAAGTTGTGGGATGAAATAAAAGAACAGTTCCCAGGAAGTACTGGTATGTATTTATTTTATTACCTACCTACTGTACTGTAGTGTGTAGTGTAGGTAGGTGTAGGTAAGTTTCTTAAAATTAACTGTAGCTGTCAAATCTTCTTTTATGTGGCCGAGTATGTAATCGAAGGTTTCTATGCTTGTCCTCGTATATTCAAAAAATTTTTCTGGATAGTTCCTATATTCGTGATAAAGCGTGTGAAATTCGCCAAGGTTTTTCCTTTTTTCATTAACTGGGTGCGTTCCAATTTTAGAGTTAATGATATCTTGAGCTAAAAACGCATTAGTCTCAAGACAATATCGTGCCACTTTTGATAGGGCCATTATAAATAATACTGAGTACGTCCACCGCTGACGCCGCCGCGGTCGCAACTAGTCGAGCTGTGGCATACCAACGCAAATCGCGTCGCCCGCCGCGCCTCCCGTCGCACCGCGCGCCGCACCGCTAGAAGCTGTGGCCAGGCCCTAAGGCTTCTGTGTGTAAAAAATAGATATGCTTTAAATGCTTAACTAGAATCTCTTAAACAAGTTTTGTGCATTTGAACATTAGCAACAAATAATTATTATAATCTAAGGAGAAGAGAGCATAATCGCTCGTTAATTTACATGATACATTATTATATTGTGTGAGTTTTCAAAGCATTCCGGTTTTATAGGTATTTATGTAAACAAATGCCGCATGATTTTGATGAAACAAACGTTCGTAATTTGTAAATATTCCATGTACAACATTAGACACATGAGTACATGCCAGTAGCCTCAGTGACCGGATCGACATGGCAATTCAATCACAACGAAAATAGAACTTAGCATTTATATGCAAGAATAATATCGCACATGCGGCCATTAAAAAACACGACTTTGCACATTTTTGGCTCTTGTATACAAAGATAATATTACTGTTTACATTAAAATTTTAAATACGTTTGTCGTCATCTTAATTTAGTGCGCATTATGCACATGACAAAGAACAATAAAATGTAGGAACTATACCGTAGCTTCCTATACGGATACATGCAAGGTCGCATCGGCTTCCTGACTGTTGGTAGCATCACGTTACCGTTTCCTATGTAACGTCGTCTAATTTCTTTATATGTCATCTCAAATTAAAACTTTTGACTTCACAAATAGTTGAAAAGTCGAGAAATTTCGTAAATGAGAAAACTTTTGCTTATTTTTTTATAAGTTATAATTTTTGAATTAGTTGCTTCGATCAATAATTATTGATCGAAGATTAGTTGGAAAGTCGTGATTGTCCGGGGGTTAAGGCGCCTACCTCTCATGCACGAGGTTGTGGTTCAAATCCGGGCAAGTACTAATGTGACTTTTCCAATTCATATGTACTTTCTAAGTTTATCTTAGACATCATTGACATCGGTGAAGGAATACATCGTGAGGAAACCTGGACTTATAGTTGATATAAGTTTGAAATCGCCAATCCGCCTTGAGCAAGCGTGGTGATCAAAGCTCAAGCCTTCTCTGTATGAGAAGAGGCCTTTGCCCTGCAGTGGGACAGTAACAGGCTGGTATTAATTAATTAATTAGTTGGAAAGTTTATAGGTAACTAACTTCTGCCCGCGGTATCGCCTGCATTAAAAGTAACTCTCCAAAGATTATACCAAGGGAACACATTACCGGGATAAAAAGAATCCTATGTGTTAATCCAGGAAATGGTTTATCTATGTGCCAATTTACATCCAAATCTGTTCAACGATTTACGCGTAATTGAGTAACAAACATCTTCAGAAACTTTTACATTTGCAATATTAGTAGGATAACATCAGGTAACCTCGGATCCTCATCAGACTCGTCTAGAAAGAACATCTCAATTATTTGTAAGTTTATAGTCTTATTTATTTATAACGATTCCTTTAACGGATATTTTTTACCAATCTAAACCTACCAATCAGACTTAAGTAAAAACAAACAATATATTAAAGATGATAAATCTCACTATCCTCACTTTATTAGGTACTATCGTACTAAAGTTCTAAATCACTAGTAACATTAAACGTCTTTATCACACGTCAAATAAGTCTTAAGTGTTTCTCAGATTTTAATGAATTACAGACTAATAAGGATAACAGTGATACATTATAAATATTATTGTGGAAGTATAATGTCGTGGCAATAAATTCCTTTTGCAATTTTTTGTGAAAATCTAATAAACGTTAAGCCAGGACAAAGGTGCACTTGGAGTATCTACCTGCTAGTTGGTATTTAGCTCTTCTGAATATCAATCACGCACTTAGTTCTAATTAATAAAGAAAAAAAATGAGAACCTTGTAAAATGTTTATTCCTATACTTACGTAGGACTGTAAAAAACGAATTATTTTTTGTCTCTATTTTGTATATAATTGCAAGTTCTACATTACATTATAATGAAAAGTTTTTGCAGTATTTAACATGTTCATTCAGTATGACACGATTTTATAGCTTATGATATCATAAATTACATATGCAATTTTTTTACAAAACATACAAGGATAAAACTAAATTTTTATTCTACAAACTAAATTTAAATAAATTATATTAAACAAGGATCTGAGTAATACATAGTGTTGTAGATATATCCCACCTAAAGTGGCAGACGTCCCGGATGAGACTACTTAATGCTTTTAGCGATGGACAAGCGAATCAACCTGTTATTGCTTAAGTTCTTATAAATACAATCGTTATTACACAGTTCACATTCAACCAATATCGTAACAGATGTTAATAACAGGTTAATTAGGTAATTAGTAGGACTTAAGTAGTTTTGTATTACGCGGTGATGGCCGGGGTGGAGTAAAGCTGTGACCACCGTTAAAACGGGTCATGTCGACGAAAGAAGAGACAGGTAGTTGAAAAAATTCTGGCGATTATGTAAGAAATAATGTTCGACTATATTGTCGACTTAAGAATCTACACGTTACTTCTCTTCATTCTTGACATTATCGTGCTCAAAACAAAAGAAATATTTCGACAATTGTCACATTGTCGATTTTTCTGTAGACAAAAAACCGTTGCTTTTTTTTTTTTTTTTTTTTTTTTTATTACTGATAGGCACGCGTTTGACCACTATCTCACCTGATGGTAAGCGATGATGTGGTCGACGATGAAGCACGCTTGCCTAGAAGCAACCTGTTCACTCTTGACTTGAAGACCCCTAGGTTGTAGCTATCAGGAAACACCGACACCGGCAGGGAATTCCACTCTTTGGCTGTTCGCACAATGAATGTGTTTCCATAACGTTTAGTACGTATGGTTGGGATATCTACCATGTACCGGTGGCGCAGTGCTGAACGCCTGGTGGTCCGATGATGGAAAGGGCTTGGTGGAATTAAATCGTGCAATTCCGATGCACACTCTCCGAAATATAACCGATAGAAAACCGACAGGCTAGCAACTCGGCGTCGATGCTCAAGACTTTGAAGTTTAGACACAACGAGTGCATCATTTTTCATCATCATTCGTTGCTGGGATGGCTATGCTACAAGTGCAGGAGAAGTGTGTGGTCGTCCGGTGGCCATGTGGGCAGACGACAGCATTGTAGCCATTGGTGGGAGTATCGTGGATCAGGCTGGCACAAGGACGTATAATAGCGTGGCATCAGCAAAAGGAGGCCTATATAAAATACATGAGTCCGTAACTGTCTGGCGGTTTTGAGTACTTTTACGTGGCCTACGCAAATGACCGGCAGATAGCGTCATGTGGTGGTTCGTCGAGCTCCCTGAAATAGGTTTGAGCTACACCATGACTGAAGCATGCATGCGGTCTGTCGGGACAGGTCAACTCAAAGCTGAATTGATTCTTTCTTCAAAAGGCCTTTCCAGACTTTGCCCTGCATCGTGAGACTCGCATAATAAATGAATACAATAGTCTGGGCTTTAAAAGAGACCATGACCCCTGAGTTTCTTTCGGCGTTTCTTCTCAGGGATCAGTCACTTTGGAAATGCCATTTAGTGCCATTTAGTTTAAAAAAAATTACGTGGTAAAAGTTTCTGGGAAGATTTACTTACAGAAAGAAATATCATTTCATTTCATTTCTTCATTTCATTAAACGCAGCACGTACGAGGTCGGGCTATGGGTGATGATGATGATGACATAGTTTTATTACTAGATCACAGTTTTTAACGGCAGGTACAGCAAATCATCGAGAGGAAACCGGTGTACTATGTAGTATTTTCAGCTACAAATATTGCGATATAGCTGCATCTTGTTTCAGCCGGTTCAAACTAGAAGCAACCGCATTTCGGTCATAATAATAACAAAAACACTTCCCTTCTCTATTCAAAAGACACACAACGTATGTATAGGTAACAGGTACGCCTTAGGATATGCGAGTAAAATTTTTATGGTTGTTTTTGAATAGCTTTTTAAAAACACAAGGTACCTATACATAATTATAATATATGCTGTAACGTCTGGAGGACAATGCGACGGGACGCGTTTAGGGAAGTGCGTGACCTGCCTTATAACTTGCGGTTGACGATAGTGATGTACCATAGCGGCAGTTATTTATTATCGATGTTTTATGAAGCTTTTGAGGCCTTTACCCAACCTGGGGTCCTAGTAATAGAAAATACAGAAAACTAACAAAACTAACTACTATTTTTTATTTAAGACACTAACCACACTTACCAATAAAGCACTGATTTAAGTATCCAGCTGTATTACAAGGAATAAAAAACCTTTTTTTTAATTATAGATAATGTTTTTGAATATTTAATTAAGTGACCGACTGCCTCGTTGATCTAGTGGGCGTAAGGGCTAAGGTATTAACATGAAGTCCCAGGTTTGATCCCCGGATCGGGCAAAGTGCTATTGTGTTTTTTCTACCTGTAATTTCAAATCTGACTTTATGCCCGATTGATACCAATAGGCTCACCCCCTATTACATAGGACTTACATAACTGGCGAAATGTGGATATATTGCAGGTTACCTCTGCCTGAAGCTTCGGGGATTACAAGCGTGATGTTATAATGTATAAAAGTTTTATTACTTTGAGGTCCTCACCTCAATTTATACAAAGTACCTAAGTAAATGGAAAGCGAAAATAATTGAGAGATAAAGTGTTCATGCATATAGAATTGAGCGCCGGCAGAGAAGTTTCCCATTTTAAATTAAAATAAACATTATTCCAAATCCAATACCTACTAAATTTTCTTTGAAGCAGGGAAAATATCACTCAACAATAAATATTTGGCACGTCCATTAATAGTAAACACCTACACGTTTTGTTCTCGCTATGCGCCGTAAAGGAAAATATGCCAACGAATGCATTAACATTTTTCCTTATGCTAGCTAAAAAGCAATAAAGTTGTCGCAACGTATTGCACATACTATCGATAGTTAGGTATCGAGCTGAGGTCAACACTCTTGCGGTGTGCTTCACGCGGCTGGCATACTATAAAAGTGCATTGTACACCTCTTGGAAATCATAGTACGTCATCTGAACATATTTACATATAGACGGACTATAACTAGGGAATGCAATCTCGTCTCGCCGAGATCCCGATCTCGCGAGATCCCGGCCATATTTTACGAGATTGTATCTCGTCAAATTTCGTACGAGATCTCGCGAGATAACGAGATCGACAAATGCAGCGTGACGACGTGTATTTCATAGCGCGGCTGCGCGCGAACTGAATCCTGGCCGTTGCCTAAATATAGATAATTATTGTTTTGTTACCAATATTGTAAGAATTTGAACTGATTAGCTACAGTAGGTGTAATAATTATAGACATAAACAAATGTTATTAGAGTTAGAGACAAAATAATAAGTAATCTGTTGATTTTTAAAATAAAACTTACATTATTTTTATAACTAAGCAACGCAGTTTCTATTTAATTACATATCATGTCAATTACTGGTTCTTAAAACAAGCATTTGCGTATGTTTTAATTGCGATTCTTCCAATCTCGCGAGATCCCGTAATTTGCGAGATCTCGCGAGACTGGGTTTTGAGTCTCGCGAGATCTCGCTAGGCGGAAATCTCGTACGAGATTGCATTCCCTAACTATAACTGCATCGTTATAAGGAGCTGCTTTCTTAAAATACTTACGAACTTTGTCACTGAAGATATACAATACATAGGTATATCTAGCTCTTAGACAGTAAATTTCTAGTTTCTGCCTCGGCCAACTTCGATGGCACCTAGAATATTTTTTTGTTTGTTATACCAAAAAGGTCTATCAGTCTGTTTGTTTGGGCTAATCTCCAAAACGGCTAGGTCGGTTTTAATGAGACTTTCACGGTCGAATATTTAGCCGATGTGTGTGACAAATAATTATGGGTGCAATAAAAATAAAAGCCATGAAATTCCGAGCCGTGCATAGCATGTCCTTTTCTTCTTTAAAACATTATCATCAATAAAGATCCGATAGTCAGAGTTTCATGTTATATAAAGCTCAGTAAAAGCAATAAAACAGAGCTTCTCCTTGTGTGGCGAGTCACGAGTGTAAACACTGAAGCTTTGGCTCTGAAATGAAGATAATTTATAATGTTTTGATTTATCGTACTACGCTGAGTTCGAATCCCTGCTAATAGGAGCAAAAACATTCAAACTTTAATGAAGTAAGTGCTACTAAAATACATTAAAACAGACTCGCACAGAATCGAGAGGTTTGTGACTTGTTGCTAAATATGAATAATAATAGCTGCACGGACGGGGTAAAAGTTAAGCTACGCTTGCCAAGATCGGTCCGTGGATAGGTAACTGATCCAGTTGGACTGGAAGCCAACCCCAGCATAGTTGGTAAAAGCTGGGCAGATGACCTATGAGACCGTAACAGAATGCTTGTATGGAATCGATTTAGTTCTAAAATATAGAAACAAAAAATATCGCTACAGGTAATTTCATCTTAAAATATGCATAGTAGTAGGTTATCTTGTATGTAGGCTTGTAGTAAAATTTTATAGTTTCTACCTACCCCCGTGCAACAAAGACGTCGGTTTATGTACAGACATCAACCTACCCCAATGTGTCAAATTTCTTCGATAGGTTTTCAACTTTATTCTAAACACAATAAGGTTCCTATTCAATTGGGAAAATTTGACAGTTTGGTGTAGGTTGATGTGCTGGCATCTGTAAATTATGTCATATACACACGTGCATACGTGAGTAGATAGCACGTAATTAATAAAATCAAATTGTTTAAGTATTTCTTACCATTACAAACAGCTCAGCGATGCACCATACTAAGAAATTGAGTTTAAAATAACAATGCAATATTGTTAAACATACAAGGTTTGATCCTATCCCTAAACTAGGTAAAACTGAAATTCATTCTCTTGAAACTCCTAAGCCTGCCTAAAGAACCATCACTGTATACTATTGTACATGTACTTACACTATTCTTCCTAATGCCTACAAGAAACTAGGGCGTAGCATGTTAACTTTCTTTTAAGTAAGCTTGGCTAGGTCTTGGCACTACTTGAAATATCGCTCATCTTACAGAAACTTATAAAAAAAGAAGCAAAAAAAAATTTGCTTGTGGCCCTGACTGGATGTTAAGAAGGACCGAAAAAAAATTCTTTACACATCTGATTTTGTTTTTGCATTTAGAACAAAAAATTAAGTACAACCATACGAACGTGTGCTCGGAACTCATAAGAGATTTTTTTGTACGAAACATTGTTTTGGATGCAAGACTCAACCAATCGACTTTACTTCTCCGAAACGTGACAATGGTAAGATATAATATCTACCAAAAACAAAGACAATACTTGAAACGTAATCGTCGATGACCCCAGTCCAGTCCTAGTTAAGACAAAACATTACAAGTATTACAACATCCATTAGATAAAATCAAACTGCGAAGTGGACAAAACGCACAAATGGCGACATAACTTGGAACTTTTAAGTAACCTTCGCGTTTCTTAGTCTTGCAGCACAATATTTACATACACTTTCATACATTTTGTAAAACATTTATGTTACACTAAATATATGCTAAGCAAATAAAACGAAATTCACTCTTACGTCACTGTTGCGACTTGCGACTGGAGATTGCGAAGGTACGAATGAAGGTAAAAAAGATAAAAGAAAAACCGGCCAAGTGCGTGCACGAGCACTGTACCACAAAGGTTCCGTAGTCAGTATTAATATTTAAGTAATATTGATTTTTATTGATAGCAAAAATGAGTTCGGCATTTTAGAAACTGAAATACGATTTTTCGGGAGTAGGTAAATGTAATTAATGTGATCTAAATGTAATAGATAAGTTTTAAATCTTGAAATTATTTGATTCCTTCGCTTTAAATGTCTCTAGAAATTCCATCCCTCAGTTACCTACTTGTTAATCTAATCAAAGCCTAATTTTTGTTTTTTTTTAAATAGCAATACTCTTGTCTTCCTTTAATTCTTTAAAGTGTTGATTTTCCGAAAAAATGGCTAAAAACATTCTGGTGAATGGACTAATGAACTGGGAAAAATTATAAGGGACTCCCTTTTGCCATTTGGTTACGGAACCCTAAAAATACGATACACGTCACAAACGAATAAAAACATATAAAATGAATGTTTTGTGTTCTAAAATTCTAGAAGCTACCACAAAAAATAAACCCTAAGCACATCATATGTATAAAGTATAGTTACTAGGCACAAATTGTTCTGTTATCTATGTCTAGTATGCACGAGCGCTAGTGCCAAGCAGGAGATCCTCCAGGTTCGGTTTCCGGTATCAGAGAGTTCGAAGTAGGTACTGTACCTTGTTGTTGGATTTTAACACAACGGGCGATTGTGGGTGTACGTACTATAGGTGCACCTCTCTTTAACGTTTTCGGGAATACTTCAGTAATCGTGATTTTGCGTCAAGTGCACATTTGGCAAAGTGCACATTCTGCGGCAAATCCGAGTTGCTCAACCCTACATTAGGGAGCTCAACGACAGGTCGCACAGCGCGACCAAACCTGCAGCACTGGCCACGTTAAAAGTACCTACCCAAACACTGTCAGACAGTCATAGACTCATGCATTCTATCAATGTTGTGTTCACTAGGGATTACTAGCTAGGGCTTCGGGTTTATAGGTAGTTAAACAACCATTATCAGTAAGCACACTACGACTCAACGGGAACGTCTAGTCGCCAACAGGGCTATATCGGGACTCTCCTGCGACGGCGACGCTACGATTCAGTCGTGTGGTACAGTCAGTGAGCTGTGTTGCATGACCCATCTTCCCCTTACATTTTTTTCTAAGATGGATCAGGTAACGCAGAGCACTGACGGTACATTTATTGGTACATCACATCATCGCAAAATATGAGTATTTGACTGTCTGACAGTGTTTGAGTACAGACACATGCACATCAAGCTACCCCAAGTACCCCTATTTTTCCCAGTTTATGTGAACCTTATTTTGTTTGTTATAAAGTTGCTCTCCAGCCAGTGTGACATTCAGAGTCAAAACTGAATCTGAAAGTGAATGTGTTGTGATGTTCAATTCTAAAATAAAAATTATGCAACAATAATTTTCACAGATTAATTAATTGCTTAATTAAACATGTCTTAGATGAATCATGATTTTAAACTAAGCAAAATGATTACCGTGTTTATGATTACTATTTCAATTAGTGTTAATTGTATTCATTTGTTAATGTAATTTTATGCAATTTATTCATATTATAAGGAAATAAATGAGGTGGGGATCCTGTGGATAGCGTCCGTCGTGAGTATCGTCGCGTATCATCAACATTATATGATTGTAATTGATAATACCTTTGACAGGTAAATCGTGCGGGAGATGTTTTTTTCTGTAAGTTTAATAACACTACCGTACATGTGTATTTCAGAACTAACAGAAAACATATTTTTTCGACTGGTCTGTCTGTTGGTTAAGTGGTTAGTGGCCTTGACTGCTATGCGGGAGGGTTCGATTCCCACCCAAGACAAATGTTTGTGTGATGAGCACGATCATTTGTTCTGTGTCTGGGTGTAATTTATCTATACTAATATTATAAAGAGGTAAAATTTGTTCGTAAGTTTGTATGTAGGAGGTAATCTTCAGAAATAATGTACCAATTTTAAAAATTATTGCATTGGTGGAAAGCTACACTATTACCGGATGACATAGGCTACTTTTTATCCCTGTCATCCCACGGGAACAGAACTACGCGGGTGAAACCGCGTGACGTTTGCTAGTCTATAATGTATGTATTTAGAAATATACACCACTAATTTTTAATTAGTACAAAAATACTTAAACAGCTTATTCTAGACGTTATTCTCATAATATTTGTAAAGTATCAATAAATAATATTCACAAACAGCAAAGTTACTAGCGTTTGTTTATTTCCCAAAAAGTCACCCAATTTATGGAAATATTGTACGGGTTATTCATGACATAGTACTAAAAAATAGTGGTGTATAAGTGTGATTTTCAGTTTGTCTAGTACTCATAGCACAAGCTCTGTGTAATTTGCTACTAGACGGTATTGTGTAAAACTTATGGAATATTTATTTACTTTTTCAAGGTTTTTCGGGATAATTGGTGACTAATATTATCTAAGTTAACAGTAGAAAGTGAGTTTTCTACAATAAACTTTCAAACCTTAGTTCTGTAATTTGTGTTTATACCTAGAGAAAATCTTCACGAATAAATCTTTTTAGAGAGCCACTTTTGGCAAAACGTTATAGCTACAAATCTGGCAGCTTCTTCATCGTTTTTCCCCACATCCTTCTCAAGCAAGCCTTATCACGATAATAAGTTAACTTAGTTGACACTTACACAGTTATGATATTGCAAAAACCGGGCTTTTACACGTATAGGTACATACCCGTTAATCCTCGTTTGAGCTCAAACCAGTCCATATTACGTGTATGTGAAATTATCGGCCGGTCGGCACAATTTCCTCGTGATGAAATATTCTTGCCAAATACTTTTCCGTCGGTTTACACGGCTCATTTCGTTTCGACAGAGAACCGAGCCACGTACGAATGTAATCAAAGAGATCCGCTTGTGTTTACGTGAGCAAACTCTGTAAAGGAACTTTATTTAGTCGCTTTTGAAAATTATTTTATCTGTTAACTGGTCAGCTTTTTCAATTTGGATCCTTTACTTGCTTACAAGGCGATACACTGCACAAGTTTTGGCCTAGTTTTGCACAGAAATTATACTTACAAGTACAAGTAAATACGTAGTTTTAGTAAAGAATTACTAATTTTGGAAGTAAGGCAGCAAGCTATTTGTGTAAGCATTAAATTTGCCATTGCCTCTCAGGAAAATCAAGAATACATGCGTATCTAATAAATTGTCCAATATCGCATTCTCCACATGCGAGAGAGCCTGGCAATCAAGACAGGACAATCAATAACAAAACACAGCCAATAGAATAAAAAGTCAAGTTACTTATTACGTATTCTCTGCACTGCACGCATAACTTTTATATAATACTTACTTTCTTATTCAATATTTTTACATCGTTACCAACGAAAAGTTATATGAAGATAAGAAAATATGAGAACCCAGCGTGTCGGGTGTTAAAATATGTATTCACTAAGACACCTGACGCGTCGCACAATGTTCTCATGAAACAATACCTAGCATTACCTAACTTGTCGTCTTGTTTCTGTCAGATCTAACTTCTATAACGAGAAAAAAAAATCTTTCTTTTCTGAGCACGTAATCAAAATGTGCACAATCACTCAGAACTACCTGAATTGACGGGTCAGGATGTAGCAACCAACGCTGTTCCAAAAGATATTCCATATAAACAGTATGGCGAAAGCAATTTACGTTGTCAAGTGTAAATTTATTATTAACCACGCGGCTATATTTATGACCTATTAGTAGTCCTCCAACCGGGGTGCTTAAGGGTGAGAAATTCAATAACAAAATTCTTCAAAACTCGTCCTTATGAAGGGTCGTCGTAGAAATTTTCCGTTGTCACCATAGCAAAGCTTGTGTTTTTTGTAGCACCCGTCAACCCCACTCACTCCGAACACAAAACAATTTAGTGATGAGCTCGACCTCGCTCACAAATAATGATATCGACATTTCTGTTATGTTTGTGTGTCATGCGAGTTTCAGATTACCCAGGAACAAGTACCTACATTATCATTGCAGATTCCAACACATGTGTTGTGTTGTATTACAAGCAGCTCATTGCCGATCCAATAACTATTTTAATTGACCTCTTCTTCAGCCTAATGCTGAATGCAGGTCTTTCCGACCAGGTCTACTTTGACGGCCGTCAGTCTACCTGGTTTGAAGCCCGTCTTCGCCTTCGTGGCCAGTAATCAGTCTCTACTACAACACCTTCTTACTCATCTTCCATTCGATCTCCGACAAATGTGGCCTGCACATTTCCATCAGGGATATTTCGGTTCCTTTCGTTCTTCTTTAGATCTCTGTATTTCTGATATGGTAACAAAGAGAAATCAAACGCTTTTACCTAGGTACTCTTTTCATAGTAATCTTATTTGACACTATACTTAACCTGTCATTCTTCAAATTTCAATTGGTACGTGAGGTGCTTTAAAATGTTGTAAACAAACATGATGTCAAAATTAATGAATTAATTAACGATGCCATATTTAAATATCATTGTTATTTAATTAAAATTCAATGGCGACATGAATCATTTGGAGATTCGATATGTAAAAATAGAGAGAAAATAATCGACAAATCTGTGTCGTATAGTTCGTAGATGACATCACTAACATGTCGGCGGGAGTCAAACTTACAAGTGCAGGGTTGGGTTAGGTCAGGTGACACCCGTGACCCCCGGCGCAGGTGTGAGAAGGAACACGGGGTGGTTTTTAGTCAGTAAGAGTCTGACAGACCCCTCCGCCTCCCCGGGCGGGGGACATCCATGAGGATTTTCCACCCCTAAAAAAAAAAAAAAAGGTCAGGTGACACACTCCAATGCACATGCAGACGACACACACCACACACACTTATACAAATCATGCTTTGTTTAGCTTTGATTTTTTGCTCGTTACGAAACGCTTTCAAGTAGAGTAGCCGAGTGGCCCTGTACGATAGTTTAATCAAACACCCACTTAAGTATTACACGTGGTAACAGTATGTTTTCAATTAAACATTAGTAGTAATCATTTTTAATTAAGCTGAACGGGAGTTGAATTGAAAATAATACTATAGATAATTATTTTCTTTGTGTAGCGTGATTAACTGACTATAGAACAGATACAGTAGAGACCTAATAAGACATCATGCCGAAACAGTTGCCAACAGTTCTAGGAAAAGTTATCAGGCCAAAGTTATGCAAGGCCTTTAAGTTAAATCTTATAGTCACTTCACGATAGGTATGATCGTAAAAAGCGTTTTACGAAGTATGATGCTAAAGAAAAAACAACCAAGAGAGTGTTGAAAATACACACGATAGAGCCGTGTTATGTTATTCAGACTTTAGTAGTATTTACTGACAGAATGTCAGACTATATCACATTTTTATTCTGCTCGATAGACTCCGGTCTCGACTACAAAACTGTACGACGTGAGTGAATCGCTGACTCGCTACATATACAACAAAAAATACTTTTTAGAGGTTTATTAATATCATTTGCATAAAAAAGTAAAGAATTTTCCAGCTCGAATGTTAAATATTTTTCAGAAAGCTACATTTAGCATTTTATTCCTGTTCAATATTTTCGGTATGAAGCAAAACAGTATTTTACAAGCTCAAGCAGAAACATCCTTTAACATCCTACTAATATTATAATTGAGAAAGTTTGTATGGGTGTTTGTTACTCTTTTACGCAAAATCTACTGAATGGATTTGAATATACTTTACAATAATATAACTTATACATCAGAATAACACATAGGCTAAAGAAAAATAAAGCTATAGTTTAAAGATATTGAATGAATTGTCACAAATATAACGATAAGTATAAAGTAAGTAGGAAAAAAATCTGCCATCTGCGAGCTATTCTGGCGTTGCTAATCCTGCGTAAGTAGACGAAGTCGCGGGCACCAACTAGTATAAAATAAAGGTTAATAATGACGACAGTCTTCACAGACCCGCTAGATAGCATGACAATTTTCTAGTAAGTGCAAGAGTCCGTGATAAGATCTGCCATGTATCATGTTGCAACAGGTGTGACGATACGAATCTGTATGAAGCCATATAAATAAGTTGAGATTTCCAAGACGCCCTAACATCTGCGAAATTGTATATCTAGATTCTAGGGCGCGCAAGAGGATGCATGCTTCAATTGTCTTTATTAAAGTTTTTTTCCACGCTGAATTATTTTTAACTTTTTAAGTGTAGTAGGTTCGGAGGCAAAGCACATCAAGCTACTCCAAAGTGTCAAGTTTCTGTGATAGTTTTCAAACTTTATAACAAACAGAATAAGGTCCATTTTCAATTGGGAATTTTTTTATAGTTTGGGGTGGCTTGATGTGCTCTGTACCTACTAAGTAAAACTATGGGTTACCTTTTAAGATAATCGCCCGCAAGAAGTAGAGTGAGATTTGGTACAGTAAAACAATGTACCTAATATGTAATAGGAGTGCTTAAAGCTAAAATGGTTGAGTCAGTAGAACCACAGAGCGACCACCAGTTACAATAATTATTCGAAACTGGGATTGTAATTTGCTAAGATGTCAAAACTAACATATCAAAACATCATAAAATTACGCCTGAAATCCACGAAGAGTTAGGCAGAGGTGTGATAATCTGTGGTACACCCACATTACGCCAGTTATGTTAAAGTCCCATGTACTAAGGGGCGAGCCTATTGCCATCAATCGGGCACGTATCCAGACTAAAACTCAATAACACGTTGCCCGTCCCGGGGATCGAACCCGTGACTTCGTACTCAGTAGTAGCGCTTGTGACCACTAGAACAACAAGGCAGTCGAATTTGAAAGACTTGGATGAGCATAAACCAAAGGTCTGCAACGCAGATTAAGCCCAATTCATGGCCTATTATACAATTTACGAATGCATAGTATAATAGATAGAAGAAACACAAACATCGAACATGTTTTTTCGCATGCACAAGAACATTCGCCCAGCTCACTGCAAACAAAATAAATTATGTTAATTACAAGCATTCTATGTGGCTCCACGCAGTCAGAAACGTTATTTCTGCGAAGCTCTCCACACGTACTAGAGACGCAGATAATCTTAGCTTGTAAACCGTTGTTATAAGAATGCTTTAAGTCCCATCTGGCTACGATATAAGCTCCTTTGAGCCTAGTCTCGTTATGATTAACAATATGTGAGCTTGTGTGATGTCTCTAACACAATCCATTATCGTCTTATTACCGTCTCCGTACTTTAAACTAATCTATCAACCACACGTTACTTGTTTCTTCAATGTTTTTTACAAATAAAACTTTTTAAAACAAGTTAGGGTTGCTTTAAGTAACTTCTGCTTTTTGTGGGCAGGCATCATGCGAATTCGTAACAGTTTACCTATCTTTCCACGTGGTAATTATTCAGATTATACCAACGGGTGTACTTTTGGAACATCTACCAGCGTGTAAAAAAAAGAGTGGTAAATGTAGTATAATGCCTGTACGAACGCATACGCTTTCCGCATTTTTTTGCAATTAAAAAACCATAATGTCAGCGTTTTAAAATCAGCGATGTCCGACGGACCTACTAAGCAGGACGCATTACGCAGTCACTTTCATATTTCATTAATCAATTGCCCGTCGATCAATTAGCGAGGACCGTCAGTCCTGAAACCCTAGGCGTGAACATGCTTGGAACCCGGGAGGTAAACAATCACCAGCATAAGGTGACCTCAATCATCACAAACAATAACACGACACTCAAATTTAAATTATAAGGGGATGGTTCAGATTACAATGGTCGACAACACATGGTGTGGGGGGCAGGGAGCGCGGGGGAGCGAGGCGTGGGAACGTCGCAAGCGCACATATGGACCGCAGCTTTATCTTACACCATGCATATTACGTGACGTTTATTATAATAAAAACGTTTAGTTAACACGATCTACACCGACCTCGTAATGACCGAACACTTGCACATTTAGATAATGAACACTATGCTACAACTACAAGTCTACAACTACTTAACGTTATAACATTGTAGGCCGGTCGGCCTGCGGCCTGATAGTGCCATATTAGTCCCTAATGTAGAGTACATGAATTTATAATCAAATTGTAGTTTGATTGCATAAACAAGATTGTTATGATTTATGGTGTTTTAGCAAGTATGCATACATTAGGTGCAAACATTCCAGAATAAACTTTGTATCAGAGTATAATTTAGTTGGCTAGAATTAATCAAATGCAAGCCTTCAATGTAGTTCTCGTATATTAAAGCTTCCTCAATACGTTGAACGTATTATTCGCGCGCGACATAACACATAATATTTCTTACTGTCAATTACCTCACATTTGTTAATCAGACAGAAATGACAGAATGAGTGTGTGTCACGTGTGACACCTGACAGGTCGCCAATGACGTCACGGTGCCGTCCTCTGCCATCCCGTCAAGTTCAAGGCAGAGTATTTCGGATATTCACTGGCCTTTATCCAAAAAGTTTGTGGAAATTTTTAAACGGACATAGACTTTCCCTTGAGGCAAAAGCCCCTGTAGCTTGCGTAATATTGTCAAGTACCTACTTATTTCATTTACATACACGATTTATAGTGTATCAAAATTGAGCTTCGTCTGAGTGTTGAATTATTTACCAACCAATTTATAAATAAATAAAATACTTGTTTTAAGTGGGTTTAAAATCACTATAGGTACACGTAAATATACGGCCAAGATAACTGTGTTTTTTTTTAATTAAAATTTCTATTAGTAAAAGAATTTTAAAAATCGGTTCAGTACCTACCTGATTTCTCTAGAACACAACTTCACCTCTTTATTATATAATTACTTTATATACATATACCTACTTAGGTAACCGGCATGTCCTAGAACCAAAAATTCGAAGACATGTGACATCTACCAAATTCGCACTGGGCCCGCGTGAACCCGCGTGGTAGATTATGGCCCATACGCAAAATACGCGCTTTGACGTGGAGTTGCGGATACCAGCCAGCATCTTTATCTTTTATAGATTATATCTTTTTTTTATACTTAGGTATTATATTATGGTACCTATAATATTACTGATATGGAATTTTGATGCATCCAAAATATCTAAAATAATTTAATAAGTAGATACATGTTTATTTGATATGTAGATATATAACACATAGTAATAACCATCTCTTTGAAAAAAAGTGTACGAAATAGATAGGTAGGTACTTACGTTAAATTCAATAACAAACTTACTTATCATTTTTTACCCCAGCAAAGTGCTACGGAAGCTTTTGTTGAGGAAAGGTCACAAAATTATATTTGATAAAAACTATATTCTGTTAGGCACACAGGTACCAACACAGCTACCTAGTGCTTATAATAACTGTATCTTTGAAGATAGACACAGCCAAGATAGACACAGCCAAGATCGGACAATGCACTTGCACTTTCAATCTTACGTGTAGATACGCCCATACATTACATGTGTCGGGTTCAACGGCCTGAACCTATGCCAATGCCAACAGTCCTGGCTGCCAATACCGTCCAGTTGATAGACTGTTAGAATAACTACCCACCAACTGGCGACTTGCTGACAGTTATAGTGAAAACCATCGTGGAATTATTCACTAGGTTTGTCCAAAAGTCATTTCTAGAACGATACCCACGCCTCGCTATCGACCTAAATTTTAATTATATTTTATGGTTACCATATGTGTTCTGAATATACTTTAGTAAGTAATTGGAGCAACTTCTTCGTGACATCCTAAATACACTAGGGGTTCCCAAACTTTTGTGATAATAGACGAATAATTACACATCAAAACACTAATTACAAAAAATGAACAAAAACTGTTCTTAGAAAGAAGAAGTTTCACTGATTTATTATTAACTGTTCTATAGGTCTGTATTATGTCCGACAGTTGCCAAAAATAAACTATTTCGCGGAACCCTAGTGAGTATACCTATCGCGGAACCCATTCAGGAATCTCTTTCTTAAACCAATAGACACAAAAAAAGTTTATTTGCTAATTTGGACTATTGTCACAATAATGAGAAAATATATGCTTATAAACAACAGTACATGAATCAACATTTTCTGGAATCACTAAACGGTTCCTGAAAATAGCCGTCTCAACAGTTTGCGCAGAATGATGATTTGCTAACGATGCGGAAGGGTCTGGGTGTTGGCGAGGTGCCACCGGGCCGGTGTTCAGCGAATATATCGTGGCATTGGGCCAGCCAGGGTCAGGAGCGGCCGATGCACCCATCGCCGTCACGCTGACAAACATTACTGACACCTAAACACGTAAGCCTAAACAAAAGATCAACACAACCCCAAAATTGTTGAAGACGCAAAAACACTCAGAAACCCTTTCGTAATTAAAACTTTAAGGCACTGTCAAGATAATTACTATTTCAACCGTCTTATACAAAATGAAAAGCGTTTTTATGCACGATTGAGCCTAAAATATTATCTTAGTCAGCCTCTTGGGGATAAGATAAGAGAAAGGGGACTTATCTCAGGGCCCGGGATCGAAAGACGAAACAATATTTAGAAAGCCCTGGCCAAAAAAAGTATAATAAAAACCTTTGGTGCCGTTTACAACGCAGCAGGTAGTAAAGTAACGTATAGTTTCTCCCTCCCAAATTGTTTTGTAAGTGGATGGAAAGAACAATATTGGTGTGGCAATAAATAGAGTTTTTACGACAAAGGTTTGCTGCACTGCACTGGTCGCCCTCGCTGTTCGGTCGCCAGCATTAGCGACCAAACACGTGTTTGTGAAAATGTTTATTTAGGCAAACCTCGTAAAACTCGCTGACAGGATGTGCTCTGAACCCTCAAGGTTGTGTAGTTTACTTCGAAATAACTACATTATTATGTACTTCTAAATGTAGTATTATCTTTAAACATATTCTAATTAATGTAAAGATTTATTGCCTGTAACATATTCGTATATGAAACCAGTTATTATTCACGAATACCATTAACATTTTTCTGCACTTAATATAGCGAATTCTTTAAAACTAGAGAATACCTACCAAATTAATTAAATAGGTGATAATGATATTGGAACGGAAGTCTAAATTGTGAATGCAAGTGTGTTCGCTTGGCTATCCTCACTCGGTGTGCTCGCTGTCGAGCCATATTTTATGTGGATAGCTTCCTACAGGGCATTACTAAATTTGTCGAAATCGTCCCGAAGAGAGCGCAGCATGCGTTTGTCATGTACGTTTATTTACGCGATGCCCCGCTGCGCTGGCCGGCTTCCAGCGGCTTACGAAAATAGCTGCTTTGTCGATGTCATTGTACTAGAGCAAACGACGCCCTAATGCAAGCCGTGGTAGAGTCCAGCGTTGTACTGCACACGACGTAGATTTCATTGATACATCTCCTGCAGTACCACGTGAAACAATATTAGAATCGATATAAACGAAGCTGGTAAAATATAGGAAGAATAAAAACGGTGCTGAATTTACTCCACAAGTGAACATATTCTTTATGAATCGTGTGTACGTGAAATACTTCTCTATGCAGAGTGTGCCAGTAGCCACATTTTAAATGAGACTACACACGAATTAAATAGAACATCACTTGCGGCTCCAATAGTGCCAACAAATACTGTTACACAACTTTTAGCAATTCATAAGAAGCTTACAAACATTACGTCATTCATCATTACAGTTGTAACTTTATCATAAGTAAGTTATCTAAGTAAACACATCATAAAGTTTACTTAATTCTATCAATTTATGTAAACAGACATGCTCGTTCGCCTCAGTGTCGTCAAGGCTTTTGCAACACCTGAGTATTGCCGAAAGTAGGTTTGCAAGGCAGCAGCTGATAATAATGATATTGGGCAAAGTCGAATTTAAATGGCTACGAAATATAACCCAAACACCAATCTATAGCAAATAGTGTCGCTAGGGGGAATAGATACGGTATGTAAATGACCAAAGTCAATATTGTTACTGATAGGAACAGCTTTACGAAAGATAACGCTGATGTAAGTATTTCGATATCAAAATCATAAAATCTGCATGTTGACAGTGAACAAACAGTTTGTAAACACTCTGATGTCTGTTTAACAACGTACAATTTAGTAGACACATAAAAACAAAGTTCTACTTAGAGATAGAATGTACTGTGAAAAGCTTTAACGAATACAAATTGTCGTTCGCTCTTACACACTTTGTAAACAGTGATACGAACATTTTCCTCGACCTTATCAAGATAAACGCGGCATTTCAGACTGTAAACTTAGATTAATAGAACAATCAGGAACTAGGACATAACTTCGAAATGCAAAGCTGATCACACGACGATAGGGTTAGAATTAACTATTAAGCAATTCGAATCGATCCAGCCGCCAACGGCCCACGCCAGTAGCCAATGTTCTGCACCACAGCCGTTATGAAAACCGTCAAGAAATAATAATATAGACACCATCGTTATAAACACGCGGAATAAACGGGTCCTTTATACCTTTATCTAACTCGACGCTTACGAAATTCTAAGTTGAAAAAGATGGTGGAGCAACAAAAAAGCCGGGACGATTCGTCCGAGCAACCCTTTTATTCTGTTTGGTCGTTCTCTTTTTACTTTTATTCTAAAAATATAGCATTCACGAACCAATTTCGAAAGGAAACGTGATTCTGTTGAAGGTCAAGTGAATTAGTATTCGTATGGTGTGTTCGCTGTTTGACCGGACGCAAAAACATGTTAATATACTCGTTGTACACTTTTTTTCTAAGCTTTAATTAGAGACGGTTGGTAGCCGGTTTGCTGTAATCTTTTAGATGCGAAATGATAGTTTGGTCTTTGGAAAGCTGAAGTTGATAACTGACATTTATTTCTTTAACGTGAAGGTTGTAGGTATATAAATACGTCTGGATGCAGCATAAAATCATATACCTACTTAGTGGATTACCAGTTGCTTTGCTCTTCCGTTTGGGGGAAGATATGTAGTTACATTCTTGATGTTAACCTTGTCTCTACGTCTCTTCTTCGCATGGAAGTTATTTCTGATTTTTAATTTACATTAACGTGACAGTAGTTATAAAGTATGAGCTTTATCGACAAATTATCCGAACACATTACAATGCGGCAGTGTTGGATACCGAGTAGATGCCAAACCATAATAAATTATCCGTCATTGCATTTGATCAATGCTTGCAAAAAACTAAATGGATGGAAGTTGCCCGTAACCAAAACTGAATCATGCACTTGTTATTGGAAAAAAAGTTACATCGTGACTCATCAAGTCATCATTTTCCTCAGAGGTCTGTAATTTGGAGTCGGACAAAATGTTATACAAAAGCCCTACGAGAAAAATAAATTGTAACATTCACCCTGAAACAGCAACGTAAATGTTTGGTAAAATCAAGTGTAGGGAAGCCACGCTAGATTTACTCGGCAGGCTGTAGGTATTGCTTTTCGATTACATTAGCGAAGTGGACCCGAAATAAATTTTCCGTTTCATTCAACAACAGCAATTCGACGCACACAAAAAAGCTACCTCATTCAAAAGCAAGTGTTAAAAAATTGTCGAAGCTCTTACTCGCTAATGAGACGAGGTAGATGGATACCTACTTAAGCAGTTAGTAATGTTATTGTTATTATGGTGCGGCGTGATGTAAAATAGAAGCCGGCTTCTAAGTCATATAACCTCAAAAGCTCGGGGCCGTCGAGCCGCCGCGGATAGGGGAGCGCGCAGCCGCTCGATGTTGTGGCGCGTGCGCGCTGCGCCCGCCAGCGCCGAGCCGACGACGCTGCACAAAGCGCGAGTGGCCGCGATGTCTCGCACCGACTCTTCACGTTGATGACTCGCAAAACTGAGACACGCGAGCACCGCGGATCCATCTCAGCACTGTGAAAATACGAGCATGTGATAAGATTTAGTGTGAATAGAAAACGTTAAAGTAGTGTTTCCTTTTGTGATAACTAAGTAGGAGCAACAGCAAAATGTACAAGACAGTGCGACACGGCGAGAACAGTCTCCAGTACACCATCCTGCCGCAGACCGAGGAAGTGTTGAGCAACAGCGGCCTGAAGGGCAAGGGACGAGACTACAGCCCCTCAATCCATGTGCGCCGGTCTCGAAGGAAATCAGATTTGAAATACGCTTTATGGATAATATCCAGTATGGCAGCGACGCTCGTTCTCACTCTTGTTCCACTTTATATTATTGATGCAAGGAATCAGCAAGGCCAGCAGGAAATCATTATTACTCCTGCACCGATGGCATCCGCGGCACGGGAGATGGTAAAGTCTAGAAAAAAGGAGCTGAAGATGTTCCCAGAAGTCGTGCTAACCCTAGGTCAGAAAATCGAAACAAGTACTCCTTCAACATCGTTCTCAACAGCCGCGCCTACTGTTCCATCAACAGCTGTTATTGGCGACAGAGCGACTACGCCTCCTTGGACAATGCCAGCGCTACGATCGTGGAAGAGCTCAACGTCCTCAACAGTTATTCCGCCTATTCCAACAGACGACAACGTTATTCCTCTAATAATCGGGACTGCATCTAGCAGCAATAACGATGCATCCGTTAAATGGGAGAAAGACATTATCATCCGAGCGACAGTCACTCCGGAACCAATTACGCTACGCAGCGTACTAAGATATTACTCACGAACACAAGTTCCTTCAGAGAAATCTGTATTCGCCACAAAACGGTCCGATGACGTTTTGATTACTACTAAAGCTACGACTACTAGGACTCCAGTGACGACAGAGTTTGCCACTACTAGTGAAAATTCTAAGTTAAGACATTTGAAAGACACAATGCTGTCCGTGGATGACGATGACGAATTTAAAGAGTCGCTTGAAGTAGATGAAGTGTTTTCTTTGCCACCATTGAAGCCTGACTACGCGGCTCCCGGCACTGATTCCGATGAAGTAACAGTGGCAAAAGCAGGCGACGCCGGGTGGTACGGTGCGCGTTGGCCGTTCGTGGACACGTCATCTTACTTCCAATGGACGGTATGAACTGCATTATTAACTAACTTATGTAACGTTTACCTACCTATTTACTTAATCATAACGCCAGTGCGTGTTTTACATGACTAATCATAACAATTCTTCGGTAATAGCAATTTAATGAAAGCGGACATGGAAAATGTAACGTGATTTACGAAATCCATTGCCGATTGTGTCCTTATGTAATGCGATTCTGATAACTTGCAATGCTCAATCAAGTAGGTTCGTTTTATAGCTGAACACAATGTGGATATTGACCGTCGTATGAAAACTTGGAATCAAGTTCCTCCTTGCACTTTTTTTTGCGTAAGTACCTAAAACATTTCCTATTCCAGCAAAATTGTAATCTTTATTTACCAGATGAACAAATGCAGATACAGGTATTGCGAGATTCTACTTAAAAAAAGCTTTATGCGTAGAGTTACTGGTTCTACCTACAATAGTTCGATCGAACAGTACACAATACAAACGAGAGATCCAATTTTATTGATCCTGGTTCAGTACACTCTAAATGTTAGGGAAAACCCATTAGGTGCATCAAAATTCTACTCCATGTTTCTAAAGATCTTCGTTTCTACCGATTTAAGTATTAGCACATAGGCTCATAGTCATAGTATGTAAATACGTGGACATAATAGTATGTGGATTTGCAAATATAAGTCTCTTTATTATCTTTTGTAGAAGCAAACTTCGTACTTGATGTAGTAGGTACTTCAGACACCTCTTTAAAGTGGAACGGTTATAAAAAATGTTAATTAGAGTTTTATAAAAAAATGCCCTTATATTAGATACAAATCATGCATACAAAACTAAGCCAAGAAGTTACTTGTTATAAATGTGACTGTTAATGTGCAAGTGTTAGTGCCATTTAAACGAATTGGGGCGTTGGATGCTTGCCCAAAAAAATTCTATAGTTCGCCCTTTTTATCATGAATATACACAATACATACACACAAATATTTATTTGCAAATTCATATTTGCTTATATTACTGTGTGGAAAACGCCTGTTACAACTTTTAAATTTGTTGTGTTCCGTACCAATATACGTACGATATTTGTAATAGTTACTTGACAAACGATTACTTTAAATCAAATAAAAAATTTAATAGTAGTGTGACCCACTAATAAAACCATTTTTTTTTTAATTTTCATTATTAGCGGTAAGTTTTGCACTTGCCTAAAAATATTCCAAAAAATATGTTACCATTATACTGTTTGACACACCACATTTTGTGAATTTAAGAATAGCTAGTCTAGGCATTTCACACATTCATATTTCTAAACTTTAGCGGTTCCAAATCTGTAAAACAATGCCCTTTCAGCATTATTGTTTGCGAAATAACTGCTCGATCAAACACATGTGTACCTACACTGTACATACTTCAGTTTAAATAAAAATAATCCGCATGGCGACATTAATGGCAAATAAATTATTACGACACTGTAAGAAACATATGGATGTCATTATAATAGGACTGCCAGGGCTGGGAAAATTGCGAAGGGCTTTATCGTGAGCCGTAACAGATATTTTTGTTGCTAGTTATTTCTTTTGAAGACAGCTTGACATGATGTTGGTTTGAATTTAGGTGAAGAATACAATAATTCTCTTACGCACGTCGTCGAAGAAAACCATAGGCACTTAAAATGAGATTGAATTTGCTTGAGCTTTTAATGAGGTGAAAAGATTAGGGAAAATTAGGTCGATTATCAACAAAAGGTGATTGCCCAAGTTACATTATGCACAAGTAAAAAAACTGTACAAAGGCGGACTAATTTATTATAAGCCTAAAAGTACCTAATATTCAATAGATGTTAGAGTCTCTACCCGCGGTAAGAAATGACAGTTTCAAAATTAACACGTCATGAAAACCAGTTTCTCAAATCGTTATTTCGTTTTTGTATACCTAAATACTTACATGTATATAGCTATACAAAAGCTTACAGTTAATAATACACTAAGTAGCAAATAAATCGAGCAACTTTCTTATTACGTTTGATTACTAAATTTTCTATCAATATTACTTACAATTTTCCTTTCAGAGCCAAATTTTTAGGTGGTAATTCAGTAATGTTTTAGGCGATAATCTGGTTCGAATTGATACGTTCCCTATTACCCAAGAATACTTATTAACCATTAAACGTGAAAAAAGGAAATGGCTCGATTCATGTGCTCCCAATTATAATGAAAAATTTAGGTACTTCAGCTCTCGAGTTTAATTAAATAGTTTGCTCAACGATGAGGATTTCAAAAACTGAAGTAAAATATCACTTTCTTTGCTATCTATAGGTACTGATTTATCCTCCACGGTACCTACCTTACTTTCGGGATTACCTAACAGTTATTATTACTCTTACTACGTAAGAGATGTTGTGTTATCCGTCCCACAATGATTATACACTTTATACATTACATGCGTAAGGTCAATAAAGAAATCGTAGTTTAGGCACTGACGATAGGCATATCCGGTCGCCAACGGATGTAATCTTTAACCCGGCTGCTTTTACCGGAGCTACGAAACTGTGGGACGACGCTGGCGGTAATTAGCGTTTTACCCATTTAACTGTTACAAAGTGAGCTGCATATTGCACCTTCTCACCATGCTCTACAGTTCTGATTGGGATGCGCTGTTTTTTTGGGTGATTTATTATTTTTCTCTGGCGCGCAGTTCTAGAAATATTTTAGAAATGCGACCAAAGACCACCATCCAACGACGTAAAACCACCACCACCATTCGACCATTCGATTCAAGACGAATTTATAGTCTATTTCGACATTACACAGGACTATAGTATCAGAACTGTCTGTAATATTTACATTGCTTAGATTTATTAAAAAAAAAAACATTCCTTACCCGTGGTCCATGGGTAAACCCGTGGTACACCCGGTAAAACTAAGGTGGACCACGGGAAGAAAAATTACCCGTGGTTTGGAGAGTGGCCACGGGCAACTCTTATAATAATTACCTGTGGTTCCATAGCATTAGAAGTAGGTACCTTTAACAACAGTCCACTTACCTAATAACTTGCAGGAGGATGCAGACTCATCTCATATCCTTTTTCAGGGTTATTCTCCGGGCGACAACCTGCTTCTGCCGCTGCTGGTGGCAGCCCTGTCATCCATCGCACTGGTCTTGCTGCTCGCTCTAGCCGTGCGCCGGCGCAAGCGCTCACAGATCGCCTCCTCGAAGCTTGGGGTACGAGTACACACGCACTAAGTATATTTTTATTAGAAAACTTCCCTTAAGTTATCCAATCAGCGACAGATTAGCAGTATCTACGTTGCCTTCATAGAGGTGCCAAATTGGCATATAGATCTATTTCAAATGCAATTTTAGAGTTCAATGATGTAGTAAAATTATGAAACAAATAATTAGCGATTTAGACATTTGTGGGAATTGTGCAACCATAACTGAGGGATGAAAAACCAGACCTGGTGAATAATTCTAGATAAGTAGGTAGATACATGTTTCATTCAATGTGAACCTGACTACGTGCGATGGTCCACCACGACGTGGACACCACGAGTTTGTGGGGTAGCATGCGACACTTGGTCGAGTTTTACCTAAAATAATCTGAAATTAGAAAGAACTTAATTTTGTTTCGCGTAAGTAGGTAATAACAATTTTATTAAGTTAGGAACAATTAATTCTGATAACTCTTTATCCTGTTGTTTTATTTTAAAGTTCATTTTTGACATCAATAACAGCGGGAAAACATGTTCAGGAAACTTAATTAGCATATAAGTCTGAAATTACCCACCAACCTGTATTGAGCAAGCGTCGTGATTAATCTGTCTTCACTGTGTGAGAAATGGCCTTAGCCCTGCAGTTGAGAAGTACCTAACTGGGCTGGTATTATTATACATTATTTAACTCTTTAAAGAAATTATGTAGACAAAAGAAACAACATAGTTAGGTACTTAACGTTTCGAATTACCGTGAAGTTATTTGATTAAACACTTTAACAAAATGTATTTTCACTCTGTAGTAGGTACTTAAACCTATTTTTTTACATTTATTTATTTATTTATACCATTTATTTCCCAAAAAAAAATCAAAGTTCAAGTAAGTAACTTATGTAATCTTATATACTTACCTAAATAAATAGTGTTCTTATAAAACTGCCATTAGAACGAAACATGCCAGACAGCTCTATCACCATTTCGTACGTTACTGCAATATTTTATGCAGGGTCCTTGCATAAAAGATGCACTCGTAAAAGCTATCTTTAGGTTGGTACCTAGCATTTATGATTCAGTGGAGATACTTCGTACATAGTCTGCGTGCGAATAAGAAACTTTGACGTATACATAATCGTAGCACTTGTTCTAGAAGCTAACCGCCGATCTGCAAGCTGACGACAACACCAACCTGTTGACGGCTGAGAACGCCGAGGACGGCGACGCCGACGAGTGAGCGCCTCGCTCGCACGCTTCTAGCTTGTTCAGCAGCCGCCAGCGGCAGGCAGGATGCCTCGTGTACAACTCGGGTACATATCGTACATAGTTTTACTACACACTCATCTACTTCTATATGAGAATAATACCTATAACTTTTATTTAAATATTAATAGAATATATATTTATACGTATAATGGATTACCTACTAGTAAACGCTATTCGCTATGCTAGAGCGTCAAGTGTGGAGCAACAGCGAGGGCACCACGGCCACTCAATCATTCATAAACACAAACCAACCATTAGGTCAGGTTGTGGCACCTGTCACAATCACTGAAACTGTTGTAAGCAGCGCGACTGCATGACGTGCATGACTAATGACCTATTGTGTTTATATTTAACTGATTTTTAACAAATATGATGATTATAAATTGTATAACTTTAAATGTTGCACGTAAGAATACTCAATTTTTGCTTGTGTGTATGACTAATAGACATTTTAATGAATATGAACAGTGATTATATCGGCAGCGCAGTATTATAAGGTGCACGCGTCCTTGTCACCTTAATTGTACATCAGGCATTCCACGCACTTTGTAATGATTTAGCCGCCATAGTGTAGAATCTCGAAGTCGCATTAGGAGACCTGTCTGTGTTCGTCTTCTTACACACCGATCATATTTCAAAGTTTCAGTGCCTATTGTTTATATAAATAATGTACGATTCGTTTGGTCTCGTACCAGCGAAGGCCGGGAAGTGGTTCCATGTTCAGAGATACGATATAATATGTAAGTAAGTATATTTTGTAATCGCACTAGATAGTCGATTGTAAATTAGGGACGTACGTGTCAAACGCCAAAATTGCTAAAATATTTTTGTTACAAATAAAAATTTCTAGATACGTAGATACGTCGGCCGCAGGGGAATGGTAAAATCTGGATTTGTGCCCGGTTGATGACAATAGTTTCGCCCCCTAATAATGCCACAAAAAACAAACAAAATGCCACATTTCGTCAGTACCTAACCCTTCGGAAAATACAGGCATTAAAATAATGTTAATCTGATTAGTCAGACACCATTCAATAGCAATAATAAGCTTTCGTCTAATGGCAAAACGAAACGACTCCTTCGAGCTTTGAGTGAAATTATTAGGATTGCCGATGAAGTGATCTTATAGCTGGATTCTGCATTCTGGATTCTTCCCTGTGACTCACAAAATGTCATTCGGCATCGTAACAAAGCATGACAATTAGATATTGATAGTGTACTTATGAGCTTGCTAGAACCTAACTATGAAGTGGTGGCGTTCGGAGCTTCTGTTCATTCATCTATATATATAAAAGAAAGTCGTGTTAGTTACTTCGCTTATAACTCAAGAACGGCTGAACCGATTTAGCTGAAAATTGGCAGGGAGGTAGTTTAGAGCCAGGAGAAGGACATAGGATACTTTTTATCCCGTTCGACATCATAAAAATAAATATCAAGAATATCGGTTGTCTCAAACATTTTTCAAACGCAGCGCCATCTTGGATGACATGACAGGAGTCAAACTTCCCAGTTCATTATCAGGTGACAATTTGAAATTGACAAGTCTTAAGTTAAACCCAAGAAGGTAAGGTTGTCAATTTATAATACGCACCTACGTTCTGAAATTTATTTTGTTACTAAACTTAGAGGTTTTATGTAGCATAAAAAAGTCTTATATTTCAGAAATCAATTTACGTAACTAGCAATGATGACAGAGACGAACTTTAATAATTCTTTGCAAATAGAACTTATTTTACTGTTAGGACTTTAATTAAAGTAGACCGGGAAAACTATAGGCATAAATTATTGTATGTAACATAGAGGCAATAGTTCAGATTAAAATTATGAATTTAGTATTTTTTAGTAAGGTAGTTAGGTTAGATAGTTGGGTTAGCTATAGGATAGGTATGGTCAGTTAGGTTAGGGTATATATACATGTTGTAATTTAAAAGTAGTAGTAGTTATTATTGGTTTGGATTTATTTGTTGTCGTCTTATTCAACGTATGTATATCTAATATAAAAAAAAAATAAGAGCAATGAATTGACTCTAAGGCACAACGAAGTTTGCCGGGGCAGCTAGTTATTAATAAATGTAGATACGTTGTAACGGTCGATCTCGGCTACAGTCGACTCAATGTTATTCACGCTATCGGAATCTTTATCAAGCGGCGGTACTGTCTCCGGCACACTGCGCACTCGTCACTGCACATAACACTAGTATTGTTGGGCTGGACGCTCAGCTCGCGATTCATCGGCAACCTTCGTGCTATGTATATCATATCTCTGAAAGTTTCGATTGTATGACTCGTCAGTATTAACTAAACCTGTGGTACTTATAAAAATCTACATAATAAGCATACTCATTTATATTTTTTGTGTAGCCTTTTAGGATAAGATGAAATAATATCAATCTCGGTGTAATGTTTTATCTGTGTTTTGACGTCGCTCTTATATTGCTATACATTACAATTATGTCTCTTACTTACATCTCAATTAAGTATTTATATAATTTTAATACATAGTTATAAGACTGATAAATGATTGAGTTTTTTAGGATGAGTAAGCTTTTATTTAAAGGCGTGTAGGTAATTGGTTACAAACTTATTTTATAACGGCACTATTGTTTTCAATTTATGTGTAACTTTGTGTGCTAAGAAATTATAAGCACTTGCTCGTATTATGTAATTCAATGTTAGGTATGTGATATGACTGTACTATCATATGTGAGAGGAGAGAGGGGAGAAGTGTTAGTTAGAAATTAAAATGTGATACCTCCGTAGTATCTTTGAATATTGTCGTTTCCCCTGTAGAAGGAATTGTTAGTCCATTGTACACGATGCGATTTGTATTTATGAAATTGTATCGGGTGCAAGGAGTCTTGTTAAGGCCAAGTTTGGATATAATTAATTACCTCTATACAAGTGGATCATTATAATTCATGCTAACATTTGTATCATACAAAGTAACACCGCACACTAACGCATCAATATAGTTCTTATGTTCAATTAGTTTTGTGTTAGAATTAGTTTTGTGAATGCCTCGATAAGTGTGATTATTTTGTATTTGCTGAGAACACACACCATGTACATAAGTGATGAATACATTATGTTTTCCCACCTGAATATGGTATTTTTATTGATCCTAGTTCGAAACCTGTATTTCGAGTTACGTGGCGTGACCTAAGAGAAGACTTCACCAAGTATATTAATACTCAGTCAATTAACGTGACGTTAGGAGTGTTGAACAAGTAATAATATTGTTTTTCAAACAATTCAAGATGGACAATTAAATTATTATAAAAGCGCAAGTGTTTGTTATTCACCAAGTAACTGCTGCGTGCATAGTGCATCCGTTCAAAATCTATGATTCATAATGATTGTGTGTACCTAATAGTCTCCTACTGTGTGGATCATTGAACGTTTCCAATCAGTGTTCGGGCGACCATCAGTGGTCAACAAAATTACATTGGCGCAAACAGAATTATTCTTCAATTACATGACGTAATACTGTTGCATTTTACTTTTCGATTCTACGAATAATGCAGAAGTTTCATTTTTAAGGAATTCTAAATTGATGTTTGTCTTGAAACTTTTCTTCTAACAACAATGAAATAAAATGATCCTTGGTGAAGAAAAATGTTTGGGAAGCCCTCGCGTAGATAGACGAAACGCTACTAGCTGTAATAGGTAGGTATTCAAACGGAAACACGAAACTAAAGTTCTTTGAACAAGGCGTTAGATTTTCTCAAAAATGATCAATTTGAATTTCTCAATAAAACTTAAAACGTATTTATATCATATTTTTATTTTATTTATCTAACAGTAAAAAACTGTGCAATACGAACCTAGTATTTAATATTAAAAACTAGAGCATACATATTATATTTGCTTTTAAAATACTATAAACAAGTTTTACTCGTTAGAGCAATTGACTTATATGTCACATATATTAAAGGGGATCAGACCCACTATGTACAAGATAAGAACAATAATATAATCAACATATTAAATAAGAGAATACATTACAATCAAGATCTCTCACCCTATGTTTACGCTATGAAAGATCTTTGTGGTGTCACTAAATGGGTAATTTTTCTAATAGAATCATACATATCGTAAGGATTGTTAAAATAACCAAGATTTACTTGCAACCTCAATATAATATCTTGTATGTTGTCAAGCCGTTCAATATTTAGCTTTCTTGTCCTTTATATACAAATAATAAATTAACATAATCACAACAAGGATATAATCAAATCATTAGTGTTCCCCTTTAACACCTAATTAATAATTGGTTTTTATTTACATCATAATATTTAAACCTACATTTGTTACATCAGTTTGTAACTTTCCAAACGAGACAAGCACGACCAATACTTCTTTTTCAGTTCAAAAATAAATAAACAATTTGTAAGTTATTTTTTATACAAAATATTATGAACTTAAAAACTTTACAAACAAGTTTTTCAAAAGTAATTTAATTTGTACAATTTTACCTTTTTAAGGAAATTAAATATTAACCAAATTTTGTACAAAACAAAATTATATTTTGTAAGAGGCGTATTCAAGTCAGTATTCTCTATGTTAGCTATAGCTGTACAATTCTCGAGAAAAATATTGAATAACATTGATGTATAGAAAACCAATTCAACAGAACAAGATACACGATTCCTTAAAATTATGTAATTAAAAAGTCTCTCCAAAATCTATCTATACATTTAACAAATCATTGTATCAATTACAATATGAAAAATTATTCAATACAAGTTTTTAAAACAATATCTGAAGGGTCGGACATACTTATGGAAGATTTTAACCATTTTTAAGTATGAAAATCACATAAAAAAGTTTGCAAGTTAGCGGGGTCGCTAGTAAACTATAAAAGCCAAATTGATTAAATGAAAAAAAAACTATTTAAAACTTCAATCCCACAAGAAGTAGGTCAGTTTCAGAACAATTACCTACATAATACAAATTTGCAAAAAAACGTGTTTCAATTATTATTAGAGGACTCTTAAATCGCGGAAGATTTTCGGATAATGTATACATCAATGTTAGGAGAAGAAATTCAAATCTCTTTATAGTTACAAAGATATGGCAGTGCGTTGTTATTGCGGCGGGTGCGCCGGCCGCAGTATCCTGGCCAGCACGTGGCGCCCGCCCACTAACTTCAGTTGTTGTCCGTCCATTAGTACGCTACGGACGCCGCTAGAGCTCTGCCCTGAGGCGCTTGTCACAGCCTGGAAATATTACACAGGACATTTTAGTATAAAATACAGTAAATTGTATTCACATTTCAGATCATTTGTTCTGTGTCTGGGTGTAATTTATCTACAATATGTATGTATTTAGAAATATGTAAGTATGTTTATCAGCTGTTTAGTACCCATACACAAGCTCTCAAGCTTAACTTGGGACTAAATAGGCGTTGTGTGAAAATTTGTGGAATATTTTTTATTTTACATTTTAAATTGTCTGAAAATTTGGTGTGGTTGGTCAACCGCATATGATAATTAACCTAAGATTTAGGTATTATATAGGTACTACTGTTTTATAATTAAATTATTGTACAGACGCCAACACATCAACCTACCCCAAACTGTCAAGTACTCCCACCAAATTGAACATCAACCTTATAGTGTTAAGAATAAAGTTGAAAACCTATCAAAGAAATTTGACACATTGGGGTAGATTGGTGTGCTGGTGTCTGTACAATAACATTCTTATCTCGACTATGACTTTCCTCCTATAAAATATAGTATAGTATGTAGCCCTCAGTCAGTGGGTTGTGTTAAGTACATGTTGCCATTTCACTTTATTGAAAAAAAAAAATGATAAGGGTGGGAAAGAAAGAAGAAAGTCATTTTACTGTAGTGTTTAGAAATTTTGACTCTTTACATATTTTTCGGACTATTTATGTTTTTAGAGCTTAATTCCTTATTTTATGTATAACTCACAATTTTTTTTTAAACCAAATAACACAAGAAATCATCTATGCTAAAATAATAGACTCAAAAGGGAGCTGTATTAGGAGTTAGGAGCTACTCAATCTCTTATTATCTAATTACTTACTGCCACCTTACAATCTACAGCATTATAGTTATAAATATTAGGTTTTTAAAAGTGTATGTGGTAAGTGCTTGTTATAAAAGTAAAGCCAAAGTTTTATAAGTGAAGAAAATAATAAAATAAAATGTTAATATGTGTTATAATAGACCCGTCCGTCGCATCCAATCACACATGCGATCAACTCATTGAGTGCATACAGACTAACAGAGCCACATAGCCAACCAACTGCAGAATGTATTTTCGATATACATGTTGGAAGCGTCATAGAGTAGAGACACATCCGGATACCATAAGTTCAGCTCATTATTCTGAATCAGCGTTGAAATTTTTTACGGTTTTTTCCATACATATTTATTGTTCGAAAAAAGAAATATGAGAGCTGAGAAAAATATGTTTCGTCAGTAAGTACCGTTTTTATTAAAACTCTCAATATGGGTTTAAACAAAGAGATTTAAAATACTGTAGAGCGGGCATGTCAAGGAAATGTCATAGAAAATCTTTGATCCCATGTCTCAGTAACGCCATCTAGAATAATATATGAATATTGGAGCGGCAGCGGAGCGTACTACAAAAAACTCATAGACTTGTATCCAGCAGAACACACTTTTTCGGACGAAAATTTTGTTCGCGATGTCCGGTCTATAGGTATTGAATGTCTTTGGGTTTAAATAAAATTCTGATTTTATACAGTTGTAGTGACATCTATGTCGCCACATATGAACTAAAAACTGACTTCCTACATCGCGATGAGAGGGAAGTCTGCGAGCGTGGGAAATTATTTTTGAACGCATACATTGACATTTTCCACTTACACAGTAGCAACGCGCTACACACCTTACACACACATTAACACTTGCCCAGAAACAAACGACAAACAGTACGACACGACGGGAAAATTATTTTTTCAATGCGTGTTCGAAATAAAAGAGCTAGAAATTATGTGTCAGTAAACAAGCAATGTAATAACAATTGACTTATTGCACCGCGATGCTCGCTTGCTTATGATATTGTTTGGTAGCCACGAAAGGGTGGGGTCACAGTGTTCTACAGAGATTTACAATTTAATTGATAAAATTATTATTTCTTTTAGTTGTGTTGTTTAATGTAATTAATAACTTCGTAATTTAGAATTTTATTTTATTATAATAATACTATAATTGATTGTTTAAACTGTCATAAGTACATGCATACTAAATATAGTTCATTGATATTTTGTGGTAAATATATGAATGACGTAAGGGAACAAAAAGACTTACTCAAAAACAACAAATAATTGTATTTCTTTACCTTATATTTAAATATTATAAATGCAAAAGTAACTTTTCATGTCTTTCTGCCTGTCTCGCTTTTACGCCAAAACTACTGCACCGGTAAAACTGAAATTTGGTACACAGATAGTCTAAAACCTGAGAAAGTACACAGGCTACTTTTTGATTCGCGAAAAGGCTTGTAAGGGATAGAAAAAGGGGATGAAAGGATGTATGAAAGTATTATCATTTTCAAAGCTAAAAGCATGCAAATTATATTTTGGGCAGTTGATTACATATAAATAAGTGTGGCATTAAAATTTTGTCAAAATGTTACCCTTAAGGGTGCAAAACAAAAATAAGGAATAATAGGTATATATATAAAGGAATTCGATATTTTTGTAGTTAGAACGATAAATCTTTTGCGTTTGACTATTGATTCGAATAGATACCTACAATTAAATTTTGTAACAATTTGATCGTTAAGCGAGTAAATAAACGAACAAAACGTGTCAAATGTTGAAGATGTTGTCGAATTCTCAGTGTACAATATAGACTCTGAACAAGTTACAGCATACCCATAGGGTATTTTCAGACTCTCTACTCAAGAGGCTAAAAGTTGGTATTCCAGTCCTGTAAATCAGAAATTTTGACGCGCCAGTGCAACGGTACACGACTACAAATTACACATATGGGCAGAACATTATAAAGGCTACAATCATGGCTGGAATGGCAAAAGGAGAAAACGTCTTGATTACCCGTATTCCAATAAATCTGTATTTGCCATTTCAATTAAAAAGAGTCCCTGCACGGTAAAACAAACAAAAGAAATTTATAAAAATGCACTTTAAACATAGGCTAATATTTTATTATTCCTACTACTTTAATATTTAAGCTGTTTGCAGTGCAACACTGCCAAAAGGTTCTTAATTCATTAAACCCCAAGCGTTTGCGCTGTCATTGTCTTTCTATAGTGTCTCTAATCGTCACGATTGAAAGTTTAAAGTATTTATACGTACAATGAGTATTATTCTTCAAACATACTTTTACACGCGGACGTAATCGCGGGCACATAGCTATGCTCACGCTATAGCCTAAAACAATTATTTTGTTTATAAACGTAGCATCATATAATATCACACCTGTATCCCGAAGAGTTAGACAGTGGTGTATACCCATAATTCACCAGTTATGTTTTAAGTCTTATGTAATAGGGGGTGATCTTATTGCCATCAACTAGGTACAAATCCTGACTTCGGGTTGCTACTGAGAAATTCAAAATGAAAAAACCCGATAACACTTGTCCAACCCAGGAATTGAACCCAGGACCTCATGCTCTAGAAGTAGTGCTTGCATTTTAACCATTAATAACACTCTCACAGTTTCGTTTTGGCTTTTAGTTGGACGCAAACTAAAAATAAACATGTAATCATCAAGGAACAGTCTGTGTGTTTTAAACATGTCACCGATATAAATATATATATACTTTATACAATGGGAATAACGCTTACCTACTGCTTTGAAATAACAACGTAATACTCTATTAATTAAAAAAACATCTTTGATTTTTAAATGGTTGCCATTTACCAGTAATTACGGGTTACGCACCCGGAAAAACCTTGGAAATTCCCTTATTGTATTCCGAAAAGAAAGTGTTGTCCGCCATCCTGGAGGAAACTGGTCGAATGAGCTTGATTCCAAAAGGTTATAAAATAATAACCCACGTTTTATCATCGGAAAAATATCTTAAATAAAAGATACGTACTATTTTTTTAAATTTTCCTTTATTTCTTTTCGATTTGTCGGGAATTTTCCTTCTGTTTGCCCATTCTATAAAAGATGATGTAGTATTTAAGTTACGGAAATTTTATTTATTCAGCAATTATTATCACACCTTTGGTTTGGGCTTTAACCCAGTTATTAAAATTCATGTGTGAATGTTAAATTTATCATTAAAATATCAATTAATAAACATTAAAAAAAAACTAATGCCATCTCTCAAAAATGACGGAATCTAGTTATTAGTTAAAAATCAAAAGTTGTATTATTTATTTAAATAAATATCTAATAGCAAAGTAATTTCAATACTTCCATAGCTAGAGCAATAATTCTAGTGCAAAAATTGGTAGATACACCGTGTAACTTGCACCCCACCCTATAACTTTTGTGGATGTATGAGTTGACGTTTATCGAGCTCGGAGCGGACAAAAAACTGACGTGCTCTCACCTTGGTTTCCAGGGCGGCACTAATTTGTTTTCAGACGCATGTTCGAATATAAAACAAAATATGAAACGGGGGACGCTCCATACTAGATTGTATGGCAAACGGAAAACATTTTGCGCAAAAATATTAAGAATGTTATGACGTAAATTACTAGTGTATGATTTTATTTTGTTAAAAATTTAAAAGGGTTAACCTCATAATCATACACTTGTGTCATGAATTAACGAAAAATATCTATAAACATTGCTTTACATTTTAAGAAAACGTGCAAATAGTAAGTGCCGATTTCGATGTAAATATGAAATATTGACATGTTTTTAGCAGACATTTTAGGATAATTTAAAAAATATCACACGGTGTCACTGGTGATACATCTAATAAGTATCTTATTTAATTTTTTGATAATATTTGGTGTGTTAGATGTTTAGATACCTTGCAAACCGTGACCCCTGTTTTGGCGCTTTGCAAGGACTGTCCCCTTAAAGCTATCCGCGCGATTGAACGCTTACAAGTTCCCGACAACAGCCGTCGGGCAGTAGTAGCCCACCAGACACAAGACCCGTCTGGTCGGATGATCCTCCTTTTTTGATGGGGGATGAGAAATAAGGAAAAAAGTTAACGCTAGGAAATCTAGTTTCTTGTACTGAACTCATGGTATTAGAATATGCATCAATGTTTTTGATATTTAATGCTAGGGCGAACCATGTCCACACTGCTCTGAGCGCGGACACACGTATAAAATTCTACAGTCAAAATTTTGAATGAAACATCAAAATCTCCCGCTTTTCAAACAGTAAAAATAAGTCTTGTATGAAACTTCCTTGTGACCCAAAAATTATGCAGTAAAATATCGTGTATATGATTGCGGGGTTAACGGGACCTTACGAGTTTCTACGTAGTATGTACAGTCGTACCGCCTTCAATTTAAGTACCGTCCTACGACCACGAAATAGCCATATATTCGTACATCCCATCAGCACACCGAAACTGAATTTTGCAGTGAGCAGCTATGGGGACATGTCAGTCAGTATATTCACTTAGATTCATGCAAATCTTGAACTACATCAACTCATTTCTCAATCTGAAGCATTTTTCAAACCATGCAATCTGTCAAAATTCACCTGTTGAATTTTTATTCCTTGCGCGAGTTTAACTTGTTGTATTGGATTCACCTAAAATAATGATAAACAATATAATGATAATAAGTTTGATGGAATTGATACAAATAAAAACTTTAAAGTGAAAAGTGTAAGTGATGACATTCGTTTTAGAAACTATATTTACCTGTTGCAGCTTTAAAACCGGTGCTGACGTTGTTGACGTCGTTACCGTTTGAGCACCTATGATCATAGTAAAGAATTTTAGTTTTGTGAAATTTAAAATTAAATTTTTAGAAACATAGGCACTGGATTATACTCACCAATATTACTTAAAACTAAAGTCTGTGATGAAGGCGCACCTCCAGCCGAAGTTACCCTGATTGTATTGCCATCACTTTGCTGAAAAAATAAACAGAAAAAATATTTAACGTGGTATAATAATAATAAAAGTTTCATTCGCAACCCTTACTACATTGTATAACCCTGGCTATAATTATATAATATTGGTCTTATTCTAGACTTAAAATGGGAGATTGGACATTGGATTACTAGCTACTACTACTAGCTAGGGTTTATTAGGCAAATAAAGTAAAAGTATACCTGACTCTGAAACTAGGATAGCCAGGCTTCAGAGCCAGTGGTGTATTTCAAATCAAATAATAAATTGGACCTATCAGCCATTGCTTACACCATAAATGACTTTTAGTTTAATCAATACAATAACGTAACACTGTTCACTGTTTAATCTTTCTTAAATATTGGAAACTAGCAGATTAAGTATAAATTCAGTCTCCATTCGAGTCAGAAGATCCGGCCAGTGGACACGCCAGGTCCACCTCAATCCAGCTATGAATGATAAGTCCCCACTTACCTGTAATATGATATTGTGCAGCGGCTTGGCAGACGTGAGCAGCAGTGGGCGCGAGAGCCGCGCGGCCGGAGACAGCACGCGCACGCCCGCGCGCGGCCGCACGCCCGCCATCTGCAGCGTGCGCGGCCCGCCCACCATGCCCTCTAGAGAGAGCATCTGACCCTGATGACATAAAAAGGGCAACATTAAATCAGCCTGTAATCTGAAAAGACCGGTTCACACAAACATATGGATAAAGAAAATTAACCATTCAAACATGACAGGAGAAATTCCTAGTGAGAGGCACTCGCGACTTTGTCCGCGAGCTTTGCGTACTTTACCATCCCCATTACTTTATTAGTTGGAAAATAAAATATATCCCATGACACACACACATAATGTGCCTTTCTATCGGTAAAAGAACTTTCATGAGATTACCCCCTACAACGTCACAACACAACTTAAAGACATCTCACATTAAGTTTGTGAGACATTTTTAGAATATTATTAGTATAGATGAAATCTACAAACATCACCAGCTACAAACAAAATTATGCCTTCCTGTGTTAAATAATAATGATCAATTTCAATCTATTTAAAATGCTTGCTGCAGCTTTAAAGTTTTGAGGTTTATTACTGACACTAGATGTCACTGGATCTGTGATAAGAGAATTCTGTCTGAAGAAAAATTATTGTTCACCAAGCTAGCTCATTGTCTAGTCTATTGAATAGAAATTTCCTCACAATATTTTGGTTTACTTTTACTTTTCAAAAGCTTCAAGTCCACTAATGGTTACTTTACATATTTTTTTTATTATGATTCTTAATTGGTTTTGTGGATACTAGTAACACCGGAACATTTTTTTTACTATTACAAGGAACACCTATAAACTAAACTATTCCCCAGGCTGCCATGTTTTAGATGATATTTTTCCATTTCAAAGCAAATCTTCAACATATACTGGCCTAAGAATACCTTTGTTGTAAACATTTAAAATAATTAGATATTGAACCCTTTAACCTTTCATGTCAATAAGAGGCACAATAGAAAGACAATGATAGCGCGGACCGGTGACCTCATGAGGTTTAAAAAAAATTTGCTATAAATCAATAAAATAATACCTACAGTAAATAAGGAGAAACAATTTTTGAATCGATTTTTTTGTTTTTGTTACATAAATAATATCTCAATTCGATAATGGTTTTAGTTGTATCACATAGTCAGTATTTTGAAAATAAAACGAAAAAGTCATACATATTCTCTGTCGCAGAAATACGACACGCGCGTTAGGGCACGAAAATATGTGTCATATTTATCCAACACAAGCGGTTAAAGGTTTAATTTATAAAACAATAAATCAGGCAAAATAAATATTTATCAATTCGTTTTTTTAACTGTATCTTATAATATAATCAACCATATATTATCAAATGAAAGTAAAAAAACAATTATGTACTTTCGCCCAATAATTAATCCGAATGATAAGATTAATATCAGCACTAACGTAGTTAAAATAATGAGCGGCTATTTCAGGACAGTCTAATATAATGTTGTAGTAGTCAATCACTTACCTGTGCATTAGTCAACAGTTTCGCCACTATCGGTTGCGCAGTAGTCGGCTTGTCACCTGCCTGGCTCCGCACTACTTGTGACAGAGACTTCGGCGTCTGATTGGCTAGCTGCACTGTCTGCCCACTTGCCAACTGCAACGTTTGCCCACTCGACAACTGCACAGTTTGCCCACTAGACAACTGCAGTGTTTGCCCACTTGGCAACTGAACTGCCTGACCCGCTAACTGCACAGTTTGACCACCTAATTGCACGGTTTGGCCACCTAATTGGACTGTTTGGCCCGTTAATTGTACAGTCTGACCACTTGGCATTTGAACACTTTGACCAGATAATTGAACGTTAGATCCACTAAGCTGCACTGTTTGCATATTTCCACTGGCTAACTGGACGGTTTGACCGCTCGGTAGTTGAACACTTTGCGACTGCAATACACTTTGGCTAGCTACTTGAACACTTTGTCCGCTGGGTAATTTTACTGTGTGCCCAGTCAACTGCATGCTTTGTCCCGCTAATTGAACTGTTTGACCACCAATTTGAACAGTTTGTCCTGCTAATTGTACTGTTGAAACAGGTATTTGGACGGATTGGCTTGTTTTGATTGTGGATGAGGATTGTGATATGCGTGAACTGGGAGATTTGACTGTGGCGGTCGATACGCGGACAGCTTGTACGGATTGAGGGTTCGCTAGCTGCACGGTTTGTCCGCTTGGCAGGCGTACACTGTGGGTGGGTAGCTGGAGCGAGGATAGCTGCAGAGTGTGTCCGGAGGAGAGCTGGACGGCCTGTCCGGGCGGCAGGTGCACGGTGCTGGCCGGCAGGTGCACGGTGTTGGCCAGCTGCACAGTGCGCCCGCCCGCCAGCTGCACCGTCCGGGTTGATACCGATGACGTCACCACCGTCGGCACACTGCTCACTACTGCCGTCGCGCCCGACGTGCTCTGCAATGTAAAATACTAAATCGTTGACAACAGTTTGAAAAGTCTTCGCCGATGTAGCGTAATCAGAATACAATAATAATTACAACTATAGTTACGGCAACGTTTGTGACAATCGCGGTCCTGAAATGACATTTTTCATTCATCATTTCTTACAGCTGAGGATCACTAATACATGCGACTCGCAAGCGCGGACCACCGTTGTGGGTACTTTGGGCATGCCTAAAATCCTAATTGAGGTCAGGCAGAACAAATGATCTAATGAATGATGATGAAATGATCGAGTTCATCACACAAACATCTGTCTTGGGTGGGAGATGAACTTACGACCTCCGGCATAGCAGTCAGGGCCATTACCCACTAGATCAACAGGCCAGTCAAAGAAGGACTTTATGCAAAGTCAAAAGTCAAGTCAGAGTCAAATCGTTTATTATATTAGACCCATTACAGGCACTTTTAAACGTTATACTTAAAAATTAAATAAATTAAGAGAATGATTCTACACGCATGTAAGATATTCCAATCGAGTAATTTTTTTACCTCCTACTACTACTATTACTACTTCAAATAAGTACTACCATCTACTCTAGTATTGCATGCAACATAGAGACACGCAGCGGAGTAATTCAGTTTAAAATTATGAATTTTGTACCTTTCAAAATCTATGCATTTCGGTAAGGTAGTTAGGTTAGGTAGTTAGGTTAGCTATAGGATAGGTATGGTAAGTTAGGTTAGGTTATATGTATATTTGTTTTCATTCTAATTCTATCTAACACAAAAGGTTTAAAGAGGTCATTGGAGACTCTCTAAATAAAAAGTAGTAGTATTTATTATTGTTTTGGATCTATTTTTTGTCATCTTATTAAAAGTACGTATCTCTAATACATAAAATTCTCGTGTCACACTGTTACCAAACTCCTCCAAAACTTATTGGCCGATTCCGATGAAATTTTGTGTATATTCATTAGGTCTAACCGTCTAAGAAAAGGTCGTAAACTATTTTTAAAGGCTCCACCGCTTACGTTCGGTAAAAGGTGCCTTCAATAGACTTTGAATTCACAGTTTTATGTCTGCTACAAGTCTTAGTCAAACATTTTTTCTAAATTACCTGCGCAACAGTTGTGACAGACGAAGTAGTTGGTATTCCCGTCCTCTTCTTGGCAACAGGTGTACCTGTGTGATCATAATTGAATTATAGTTATTATATTTCATTCAGCATTGTACATTATCATATAAGGCGACAAGAAAGCAGAGGCTGTAATTATCAAAGCGCACGTTTGTCATACGACGTTTTATAACATAATTGCGAGGAAATAAATAAAACTCAGACTGAAATTTTCAAATAAAAACAGTCTACTGTTTTTATTTGAAAATTTCAGTCCGAGTTCGCTCTAGCGAAAAGAAAAAGCGCGCGGAATAATTTTATACTTGTTCACAAAATAAATTAGCAACGCGCGCATTAGCACTTTTTTTATTTTAAGTCAAAGGCACAAAAACAGTATTACAAATAAAGCAAATTAGTTAATATTTTTTTGTTTTTGTTACAAATGGTAATTGTATTTGCAAAGATTTAAAAAAAATACAGTTCGTTTAGTCGGAGCATCTTGGTAATATAAAACCGTGCGTTTTACATTACCATAACGCACAAGTGCGTAAGGAGATACATTACGATACTGAATTTGGTGGAATAAGATACCCTTTACAAGCAAAAGTGTTATAAAAAACATTATGACTCTTATACTAGAACATTAAGTTATAATACCTTGCTGCATTAGTGCTCGTGGCGATATTAGTGATTTTCCTAAAGCTGGAGTGGCTGGACTTAACACTCTGACTACGCCACGCCTCGTTGTTGGAGTTGCCTGATAAACATAAAAAGCCATTTAATAAAAAATCGTACAGTTTGATTGCCTATTTCAGTATTCTATTACTACTGACTTGTTCGCGAATAAAAAAGGACTTGATTGGCATCAAGTGATTTGGTATTTTATGCGTCAGACTAAGTCAGTGTAAGTGCGTCAGGCCTCAAAGTAACACTCTGTGGTCTGTATTAAAAGATATATTTATTTAGTACATGGAGGACTTACAGCTAATAAAAATAAACAAAACAAAAAAAAACCATAGTCACCAGTATACGTGTGTTATGTTAAATGTTACACAATACAAAAACACCTTATTCATTACTTATTCGATTTTTTTAAAGAAATTACCTTTTAAAAATAAATAAAAACAAAAACAAACAAAGTAGCCGCTACACGAAAAATTTGAGGCTTCAACAACTTCTGGCCGAATTCACACTTATTGTGAAAGGATCAAAATTGTACTCCTCTTATTGTGAAAGGATCAAAATTGTACTCCTTACCAATATTGCAGTCGGCGCCGGGTCTTATTTTTGCTCTGTGGTCATGTCGTTAATATGAACTGGACATTAAAAAAAAATGGGCCTTATGTCCTAAACCACCTGTACAGTCAATTCTTTTTTAAAATGTAATAGTAACATGAGGAAATACGTCGCAATATAATGGTTGTATAACATACCTGTGTCGAAGATGTGGATACTACAGCCGTCACAGTCGTCTGCACTGGACTTGGTCGTATCAATAGTGATCGCGTACCTTGAGTTCCCTGTGAATACATAATATTTATATGTTTACATAGGTTTTTCCTTGCTAACAATCACAATTAATTCTCATTGCAATGTAATATTTTCTTAACTATTGCATCCAAAAAAAACAGTAATGTATCTAGATACATTACTGTTTTTTTTGGATGCAATAGTTGTAATTGATGAGCTGGTTCGATAACGGTATTATGACACCTAAGCGTTAGAGGGAGAACTCACGCTATGGACCTATGGTATAAAAAATAGTAAATGGGATTCAAAAGCTCCTACCTTATTCTGCAACACTTGAACAGTAGTTGTACTAGATGGTTGAATAACAGTCGTCGATTGCAAACTTGGCGGGTTGGCAGCAGTGCTTGTTATTATCTAGAAAACGATACAATATATTTGTGTAATACATACTTAGTTTTTGGAGGACCTCGTATTCAAGATAAAAGTACTTATAATTTACCTGAGATTGAGAACCCTCAATTTTCTGTAAAGGCCTTTGTTTGATGAGAGGTGATTTATGCGGCGTTGCCACTACTGAGGGCAATGACTTTGACAACTGTGTTGTAAGGTTTCCACCTTGATTTACAATAATCTGCTTAGTCTGTTGTGGTTGACCCTTCGGGGACTGCGACGTCGGTGTCGTCTGACTGACTTGTTTCGCTTGACTAGTAGCTTGCTTCACTACAGTCGGAGTTTTAATAACTTGAGTCATCACAGCTCCTTGTTTAGACGTCTGTGTTACGTTAGGCTTCGGTGTCTGGGGCGCCACGTTCGCTTGTTTCGGAGACTGTGGTACGGAAGGTTTGACCGGCTGTATCACTGTGGTTTGTTTAGCTTGCACATTACTTTGTCTCACAGCTTGAGCGAGGAGATTCGCTTGTTTAGCAGACTGAGCCATGAGTGCGGATTGTTTGGTAGGTTTCGTATTAAAAAGAGGTTTAGGTGGGACGTTTAGTTTTGGTTTCGGTGGAGGCGTGGCCACGAGCCTTCCTTTCGGTTTAGGTGGTAACGCGACTTGCTTCCCTTGCGAAGCTTTCGTGGCTTGCATGAGGAGCTGCGCGGAGGAGAGGTGCGGGACGGAGGGCGGCTGCCCACTGTCGTCCACGTCCACGTCGCTGTCGGATGCGTTTTCTGGTATATCTTCTACATTACCGACTTCCAGTTCCAACTGTGGGAGGGGATAAGCGGTGGCATATTAGACAGGTACTTTATTTTTGTGAGATTATAACCTACTAGCTGGTGCCCACAACTTCGCCTGCGTAGCATAGCACGCCTGAATATCTCACAGAAGGCAGAATTTTTACTAACTTTACACTTATTTATTTATTTAATATTTAATACTTCAAGCACACTAATGTACAAAGGCGGACTTAATGCCATACGCATTTTCTACCAGTCAACCTTCAGGTGATGCAGAGAAAAGCAGTGGTAGGTGCAATTTAAAATGAAAAAAGAAAAGAAAATAAAGCAAGCAATACTAATTACTACACACACACTACTTATCACTACTTATTATTACTTATCGTTATATTTTGGACAATTCATTCAATTTCTACATAATACTATAGCCTAGATGTGTTATTGTGATGTGTAAGCTATATTATTGTAGTTTATTTCTTTTTCAGTAGTTTTTGCGTGAAAGAGTTACAAGCATCCGTACAAAATTTCGCATTTATGTTTTGGGAAACTGGCTGAGTGCTGGACAAGAAAGTTTATGGCATAATGAAAATACATACATCTTCTATTATTACAAAGCTAATGCAGACAAGTAAAATCTCACTTACAGATCGTGGAGATGTTTGCGGTTCCTTGTGCGCGGAGCCCGTTTTGAGCGACATGGGCGGCAGCGGGGACAGTAGCATGGTGCCTATTTTACTACTGCGCACACGACCACTTGAGATCTTTATCCAGTCTTCTTCGCTCCTAGATGACAGTAAAATAATATTTATAGAAATAATCAGCTGTTCAATACATTTTATAGACTTACAGTCTTCTGTGCGCTAAGTGCGAGTTGTACTTACGCTAACGCGATCGAAACGTTCACCGCGTTTGTCTCTCTGATTGGTTAAAAGCTTGGAGCGGGCCAATCGGATCGTCGAACGTCATAAACGTGCCGATCGCGTTAAGGTAAAACAAACACGCAGTAGTCAGTTTATCGCGTTTAGCGACTAAACTGGTGTTAGCGTTTAAATTTTTTCAATACCTATTACTTGGCAATCTGCCGGTCACACCATTAGGCTTTCACTCCTGCTAACCGTGTATTAAAAGTACACACGCGAATAACATAATAACATCTGTTATTTGTGATATCAGGGCGCCAGGAAACGGTGGAGTAAGTACTACAAGCCCTTTTCAAGACAATTATTTAGACGAAATCGTTATCAAAAGCGAATTCTCTTAGAATATTGAATGTTTTCCTAAACTAAAAACTTAAGTTATTAGGGGCCACTGGCAGATTAATTTTGTAAAGATTATATCAACAACTTTAGATGCAAAAATATGAATGAATATGGTAAAGAAGCATACCTATGCCTATGTAGATAAGTCCATACGGCTGTTCGCTGGTCGTACTTGACGACAGGATCCCGTTTGGCGGACAGTAGTCTGTCTAATACTGAAGACACTGCATTCAAAAGAGTTTGATCATTGCAGGCCGACACCCATTGCGACATTCTGTGGAACGAATATAACATATAATGGAGTTCCATTTTATACGTTTTTATTTCGTTTTAACGAACTACGAGAGTTGGGCCTATAAAAAAAACAGTAAATATGCAGTTAGTAATCCAATTTCTAAATCGCATGTACCAAAGTTGCTTTTGTAGAACCCAAGTCTAGTTACATTCCTTTTCAGATACATAATGTTTAAATAAATTTTCTAGTCTTTTTGTATGTTACTAGCTTTTGCCCGCAGCTTTTACCTCGTGGATATCGAAAAATATCCGAAAAAAACGTACTACCGGGTTTACAACGTAACATATAGGTCAGTTTGTAAACTATTCTACAGAGGTGGCTCGACCGGTGCTAGAGCGCTGGCTCGGAAGGAGGCACGGCTCCGTGTCGTTTCGGGTGACACAGGTGCTTACGAGGCAGTTACTTCGGGAAGTACCTGTGTCACATAAACAGGACCTCGGACGCTCAGTTTCACCCCTGCTTCGACTGGCGGGAGGACACGGCGCGCCATACGCTGGCAGTGTGCCGGAGGAGCCGCGCCGTGCCCTCGTCTCTGGAGTAGGCAGTGACGCTGCCGGCCGTGGTCGAGGCGATGGTTGGCAGCGAAGAGTCCTGGGACGCGGTGGTTTTCTTCTGCTGTACGGTCGTTTCGTAGAAAGAGGCTTCAGAAAGGGAGAGGGAGATAACTTTCACTCATCCGGCCCGCAGCAGACGCACCGGGTACCTAAATGGGTTCGGGGACTCGAGGACGTCCGTCTCTCACCACGAATATGCACTCAAGGTGGCGGTGCGGTCTTCTGCGCGTCACGATTCCGGATTGGTTCCAATCGGGGGTTGCGGAAGTATTTTCTGTGCCCGTGACTCTCGGCGCAGGTGTGAGACAATAACAGCCCCCGCTATCTGCGTGCCAAATAATTCCAAAGAATTCCTAAAAACCCTTTTTTAGTGGATACTTACCCTTCACAAAGAACACACCTTTAATTTTCCATGTCTCTAGGACCAGCAGTTTCGGCTAAGCGTTGATATAAATCACCAATCAGTCAGTCGAGCTGCACGCGCACGAGCCCAGCACCGAGCGGTACCTGCGCACCACCACACCATATTACCTGAGCAAGGTGAGCACGTGATGCCTGGTGCCCTCCCCGTTGGGCAGGCGCGCGAGCGCGTCCCGCACGAGCGCGGGCAGCGCGGCGTGGCGCGGGCGCGGGCCCAGCACCGAGCGGTACCTGCGCACCACCACACCATATTACCTGAGCAAGGTGAGCACGTGATGCCTGGTGCCCTCCCCGTTGGGCAGGCGCGCGAGCGCGTCCCGCACGAGCGCGGGCAGCGCGGCGTGGCGCGGGCGCGGGCCCAGCACCGAGCGGTACCTGCGCACCACCACACCATATTACCTGAGCAAGGTGAGCACGTGATGCCTGGTGCCCTCCCCGTTGGGCAGGCGCGCGAGCGCGTCCCGCACGAGCGCGGGCAGCGCGGCGTGGCGCGGGCGCGGGCCCAGCACCGAGCGGTACCTGCGCACCACCACACCATATTACCTGAGCAAGGTGAGCACGTGATGCCTGGTGCCCTCCCCGTTGGGCAGGCGCGCGAGCGCGTCCCGCACGAGCGCGGGCAGCGCGGCGTGGCGCGGGCGCGGGCCCAGCACCGAGCGGTACCTGCGCACCACCACACCATATTACCTGAGCAAGGTGAGCACGTGATGCCTGGTGCCCTCCCCGTTGGGCAGGCGCGCGAGCGCGTCCCGCACGAGCGCGGGCAGCGCGGCGTGGCGCGGGCGCGGGCCCAGCACCGAGCGGTACCTGCGCACCACCACACCATATTACCTGAGCAAGGTGAGCACGTGATGCCTGGTGCCCTCCCCGTTGGGCAGGCGCGCGAGCGCGTCCCGCACGAGCGCGGGCAGCGCGGCGTGGCGCGGGCGCGGGCCCAGCACCGAGCGGTACCTGCGCACCACCACACCATATTACCTGAGCAAGGTGAGCACGTGATGCCTGGTGCCCTCCCCGTTGGGCAGGCGCGCGAGCGCGTCCCGCGCGAGCGCGTCCCGCACGAGCGCGGGCAGCGCGGCGTGGCGCGGGCGCGGGCCCAGCACCGAGCGGTACCTGCGCACCACCACACCATATTACCTGAGCAAGGTGAGCACGTGATGCCTGGTGCCCTCCCCGTTGGGCAGGCGCGCGAGCGCGTCCCGCACGAGCGCGGGCAGCGCGGCGTGGCGCGGGCGCGGGCCCAGCACCGAGCGGTACCTGCGCACCACCACACCATATTACCTGAGCAAGGTGAGCACGTGATGCCTGGTGCCCTCCCCGTTGGGCAGGCGCGCGAGCGCGTCCCGCACGAGCGCGGGCAGCGCGGCGTGGCGCGGGCGCGGGCCCAGCACCGAGCGGTACCTGCGCACCACCACACCATATTACCTGAGCAAGGTGAGCACGTGATGCCTGGTGCCCTCCCCGTTGGGCAGGCGCGCGAGCGCGTCCCGCACGAGCGCGGGCAGCGCGGCGTGGCGCGGGCGCGGGCCCAGCACCGAGCGGTACCTGCGCACCACCACACCATATTACCTGAGCAAGGTGAGCACGTGATGCCTGGTGCCCTCCCCGTTGGGCAGGCGCGCGAGCGCGTCCCGCACGAGCGCGGGCAGCGCGGCGTGGCGCGGGCGCGGGCCCAGCACCGAGCGGTACCTGCGCACCACCACACCATATTACCTGAGCAAGGTGAGCACGTGATGCCTGGTGCCCTCCCCGTTGGGCAGGCGCGCGAGCGCGTCCCGCACGAGCGCGGGCAGCGCGGCGTGGCGCGGGCGCGGGCCCAGCACCGAGCGGTACCTGCGCACCACCACACCATATTACCTGAGCAAGGTGAGCACGTGATGCCTGGTGCCCTCCCCGTTGGGCAGGCGCGCGAGCGCGTCCCGCACGAGCGCGGGCAGCGCGGCGTGGCGCGGGCGCGGGCCCAGCAGCACGGCGCCGCCGCCGCCCGAGCCGCGCGCGCACGGGCCCACCACCGAGCGGTACCTGCGCACCACCACACCATATTAGACAAGCAACACTAGTTCGCCTGCTAAGCGACTTCGGCTTGCCGAAACCGCCTCCACTGGGCAAGAGAAGGCGACCTGTCAACCTGATTTTAACGAGCCTAATAAAATAACACTAGGTACTACAAGCCTAACGTTGTGTTGTGGGATACAATAAATTGGCCGGGAGGTGTAACTGTGACTTCTTTAGGAGGAGCTTGTGGCTAAATTATAACAGCCGCATGGGTCGATCGAAGGTTAAGCTACGCTTGACGAGGTCGGTCCGTGGATGGGTGACCATTTATTACATACCAAGACTCCTCCGTGCCTCGGAAAGCACGTTAAGCCGTTGGTCCCGGCTGTCATTTGTAGATCTTTGACAGTCGTTACTTGTAGTCAGAAGCCCGAAAGTCTGACAACCAGTTTAACCAAGGGGTATCATGTTACCCAGTTACTGGGTTGTGGAGGTCAGACAGGCAGTCGCTCCGTGTAAAACACTGGTATTCAGCTGCATCCGGTTAAACTGGAAGCCGACCCCAACATAGTTGGGAAAAGGCTAGGCAGATGATGTGTAACTGTGACTTCTTTACTCAGGTACAGGGGGTCGAGTCTGCTATTGCAATCGTGTCTCAATGACCAGTCAATGATCGAGTTTTGACGTATAACGTCAAACTTATGACACATTTCCCATACAAAAACTGTCAAAGTTGTCAAATATTCGATCAATGATCGGTCATTGAGACAATATTTCAATAGCAGACTCGAGCCCCTGATCGCGGTACGTAATTTGAACCTTCAATGCGCAGTACCTTTTCGGATCTCAATCGAAATGCGGTATGACGTAAGCAGCGGGGGGCTGCGTGTAACCATATCAACGACCGCCATTTTAGTTCAACTTGTCTGCGTACTATAGTGTTCTTTATTCGTTTATTACACTTTAACAATTTATTTAATAACACATAAACAAAATAATTTCTTTATATATTTCCGATTTATTCTGTTAAGAGGTACCTACCTATTAATGTTTTCAGCATACTGGATATTTGCAAGGTTCGATAACCGCTTCAATTAATTTGTTTTAATTATTTATGGTGAAAGTAATTAAAACACAGTAATCAGTGCTTGTGTTAAAACGCCTACCAGAAAAGTACCTATTTTACTACCAAACAATTCGAAAACTTTGTAAAATGAATTAATGCTCAAGAAATTGTGTTTCGTAAAGTACTGTAGAAATTAACCTATTTTTCTTTTTTGTCTATGCCATAAAGATTGATTTTTGATTACATTAAAGCTATATAGAACTGTCATTTTCGGTATTAAATGATACTATTTCAGGCTTAGATAATATACCTCTAGATCGAGCTACCGCGTGGCCGCACATGCGACAGCAATATAAAAGTTCAGTGTTGCTATTCCCTAAAAAAGTCCCAAAATACGACGTATTCAACGTGGTAATAAGAGTGTAGAAGTATCCATGTGTGAGAAAATATAATTTCACGTAAAATACCTACTTTCAATCTTACCTTGATTCTCACAAATAAAATACACTACTACCAGGTGAAGCTTGTTTTGATTTTTTCGCGTGTTATTTATCATTAAAATATATTGAGGTATGGCTGACATCCAGTGTGACATTGACATTGCTGTATAATAACTATTGTCCTTTATACAAAACCAACTTATTTTGAAAATATCTAATTTTTTGTTTATACTTAACATTTATTCATAAAATGAATTCTTACTTCCAAATATCTTTAAGTACATAAGCGATTGCCTTCAAGAGTAAAACTTAATGATTGTCGAAAGGGCTCTGTTCGTTCGTACACATGTTCACTTAAACTTAAAAATAAGGGTTCGCCCACAAATTTGTGTGTTTAGCCACCATAGATTTATTTGATTATTATGCCTACCTTTTGAACATTAGGCCTGACAGTTAAGGGAAAAGATTTGAAACGTGTAGCAACACTGTAAGTAAGTATTACTAGGTTATGTGATATAAGAAATCAAGTTTATTTTAAGAAATCTTCCATATTTTGGCCTGAAAGCCATGACAATAAAAGCGCACAAATGTATAAATTCAATAATCATACAATAACACAAACAGTATTGAATACTTACGAATGAAAAGAGATTTTGTTATTGGCCTTTTCTGAGCGGCTTTTACAGCCTATTATACTGAATCCTCCCATCGTAGCGCATTCACCATACACTAAACACTTATCTAATGGAGTCTATTTCTCATTAAATGACTTAAACTATTACAAAAATTGCAAAAACCATCCGAAAACTTAAATTAAATCGAGCATAATAATATACGTGACAGTGACAGCTCTTTGTTTGGCTAACTTTCAAAAGTTAGCCATGCAAAAATCCGGCACGCCGTAAGGGACAGAAGATACGATGCTTTGTCTCAATTTTCCTACGAATTTTGTATTATTGCGTCTCACTTCCACACTTGACACTGTAAATTGGGCTACGTCTAGAGGTATATAGTCTAAGATTTCAGGGAAACATGATTTGGTGAGCATTCATCCATTTTGGTAGGCAAAAAAAATATAAATACAACACATAGGTACAATTATTCTGATGAGTGTATATTTATTTTGGAACTTAAAACGTTGTTTTTAGGCACCTAGGTATACCGACATCGGCATCACTCTATAGAGTGTAGTTGAAGTTAAGATATTATACTTGATACTAAGTCTTAGGGTCTAAAAAATATTTTGGTGAGCATTTAAGTTGTACCCAAATATTAAATTCAACGACTATGTTACTATAGTTTGTGGAACATTATCAATGTAGATACGCACATGTGTAGTAACTTTCAGCGACCTACAAGCATGAAACATCGATCAACAAACAAACAAATATCGATAAGATATAAAATAACATAAAAGTTGCATTTATTTTTGTTGATACAACCAAGTATGAAGGTATGAAAGTAGTCTGTTTGCACTCATTTCATGATATTTCGATAACTTCCATCCAATATTCTAAAGTATTATAATAAAGTACAGTCGCAACCGGATACAATGACATCGTTTAAAACGACGGATTGGATATAAACAGTTAGGTAAATATACCGCCTATAACAAAAACGACGAAACTTTATCGAAATTCATCGGCTATACTATAACGACCAACCGTTGTAATAATTGTACAATACGAACAATGTTCAACCTTATTCTAATCTAAGAAGAAATGTTTTTACTTTAAAACCTGGTTGTAGTCTTAACGCTGTAGGCTGTTATGTAGGTAGGTCTAGATACATACTGCTAGTTTTTCTGAATAAACAATTTTATAAAAAAATAAATTCTAAACATACGTAATTATGCTATGAATATGATTGTGTATATTGCTTATAACAACTATCGGATAAAACGACCGAAATATATAGTCCCTTCAATGTCGTTATATCCGGTTTTAACTGTATATTTATAAATGGACAAGGACATAATAATCATTCTATAATGCTTTCACAACTGGGACATGGAGCCGCTGCAACAGTACAGGAAGGTCGGATGCTATAAAACCCATAATAGATCCTCGCCATGAATTTGGACAAGACAAAGATCACGTTCTATTCCCGTGTCTTGTCGTGTCAAATTAGCTTCGATTGATCGGTCCAACGCGCAACATGCTTTCTGAGACGCTGATATATCTCGATAAGACTATCGATACGTTGACCGGTAGAAAATGCCTAAGGCATTAACCTTTCCGGTCCACCTATGTACAGACGCCAGCACGTCAAGTTACCCCAATGTGTCAAATTCCTTTGATCGTTTTTCAACTTTATGTCAAAAAGAATAAGGTTCATATCAATTGGGAAAAATTGACATATTGGGGTAACTTGATGTGCTGGCGTCTGTACATTAGTGTGCTTGAAGTATTAGCTTCGAATGATCGGTTAAGCTACGCGGCGTAGCTTAACCTTTTATCGACCCGTTCAGCTGTTTTTCACAAGGTAGCAAACTAAAACTTACCCATGCTGCACGTAAGTGAAGGGTTTGGCAGCCATTGAAAATCTCCGACGCTCCTGCGAACGGAAATCTTCCAATTCTGATTCGGTTGCTGGACGGACTGACCATGTTGTGGGATACCTAATAAAAAATTTAAAAAATCACATATTTACCTACTCTATAGATTTAAATAATACTTAAGGTTTCAAGGTATAGATGGATTGTGTGAAAGATGGTAGGTATGCGGCTTAAAAATAACTTTGATGTGCCTGACAGGGTCCATAATTGATTTGATGTTTTTTTAACATACCAACTATTATAATATGTACAGATTATGAAATACAAAAAAAGTATTGAGTATTGAAATAGGTGATTAAGGAGATGGGAGATAACAGTTTTTCTAAAAATCAAATTCGGGTGAAAAACATCCATTCACTGGTATACTGCAGCCAAATCAGAGCAGTGCCGTCTACAATTTAAAGCTCATAGTAAAATTTTAAGGAAAATGGATTGGAATGGATTTGTCAGTGTCGGCATAATTTTATTCTGTTACCTAGGAGGAGGCGGTTCGCTTTGTTTCGGTGGTGGAGAGTTTGCTCGGAGCCAGCGCTCGCACAGACGACCCAGTATCGCATCGCAGTCACGACCCGCGCCGATCCATTGATACATCTACGTAAACCAAAATTAACATTTAATAAGTTCTTAAGAGTAAGGTCCACTTGTACTACACATTCCTAAATTATGTTTTTAAAACATATTAAATACATATTGTTGTGTTAAAGACAGAATTATATTTTATATTATGTTTGTAAGTATATGATGTTTGGTGTGAGTGTTAATGAACCAATAAATCAACTTGAATAAAAGTTAAATTACATTTTCATGTTGCCTTTGCATTAAATTATGTCACAAATAGATAACTTAATATTGTTTACTACTAAAATAAACATGTTTTCTTTCTTATTAAGGTTTCGGGGTACCTGCGATTCTGGTAAAAACTGTAGGTATGGTACATAATCATCAGGATGTTGTCCTCTTTCTCCAGCGAGGAAGTCCAACGCAGAATCTAATTCACTAACCCAATCATCTGACACTGAAAAAAATATAAAATAGAGAAGTTTATAAAAATAAATAACATTTTAGGAGTTAAAAAAAGTCCACATAGACACCCATGGTTATAAAATGTGGGAGCGAGGCGGCCCGAAACCAAATAGGCTTGTAGGAAATTCGATACTAAACATTCGCTATTGTATTGTATTGAATAACAGGATTGAAAACACTTATATTGAAAAAAAAATACACTTACAGTTATACCAAGTGTTGAGTGGTGCTATAGGAGATCTCATGACTGCAGAACATCTCGCATGCAACTGTTGTTTAGAAGCTCTGTGTGCCGCCCGCGCAGGGAACAATGCTCTCACCAAAGACAAGAAGTTAGCATGTGTTGTCTCTGTCAAAGACTCATCTGGGTCTACTAAAGGAGTGTCTTCTATTGTTTCTGTAGATGTCTCCACTTGTATAACTTCACCTGAGTCGTCTGCTAGTTCCACTGGCAAAGCCATCATATCTGAAATGAAATAATTACTAACTGTGATTTGGCAAACAAGGCTTGTCTTTGCACCAGTTTGTTATTAGTAATTATTCACCACATGCATAAAAGGCATTACTAGGCATTCATATTTTAATAAGAAGAGAATTTAGATAGTTTTAGTAGAAATAAAAAAGATGCTTAATTAAGTGCATGACAAAGCAAGTTTTTAACATGCAGGGTAAAAAATGGGAAAATTAATATTGTAACAAAATAACCTCATGGAAAACAAACATTTTAAACAAGAGAAAGAAAAAAAACAGCTGATTAACACAAAAGAGCATTAAAAATAATTTAAAAAATATAATAAAAATGGAATACGCAAATAAAACGGTTGATGTGATGATGAAAGTATTAGTAATGAGATATACTTACCATCTGGTGTAATTTGTGGCAACTTACCAATTCCATCCAAATCCTCTAGTTTGATAGGCACAGCTTGATGCATACCTGCCCTTGCCGAGTTTGGAATAGGCACCAGTGTATCTGGTGGCTCTTGTTTTACTATGCTATCTAACTTTGCTTCACTGTAGTTTAGACTGTAAATACACAATATTTTGATAAACTTTTTGTCTTTTATAAAGTTCCCGGTACTTATGTTGGCAACATATTTTCAGTGAATGTAGTTAATACATACGAAATTCTGCATTTCTGCAGACTACATAAATTCTTTGCCAACTTACGTGCGGGTTTCTGTTACTGACAAAACAGTGATTAATATGGGGATAATTGCAGTTTTTAATTTCTATGTCTCATTCAGCTCAACTGATTAAACAAACAAAGATACTCACTTTTGTACATTACTAGGAAGATGTTTCTCAATAACCTCTTGTTTAATCTCAACCTGTTGTTCAACCTTCTTTGTTGATTTTGGACTAGTAATGGGGTCTACAAATGACGAACTTTCTGAATCAGACTCTTCCCGTTCACATTTGATCTTTATATTTGGCAATAAAGGTTTGGTTTCGACACTCTCAAAGGATTCCTCTTTCCCCTTTTTAGCAGAAGCCTTGTCCTGCCCTTTACTTTTACCAACACTATCTTTCTTTGGACCCCTCCTTAATTTCTGTAATGGTGATCCACTTTTTTGACTACCAAACATTAGTTTCTTAGCACCATTCACTAGAGCAACCCTTTGCTTTATATCATCTATGGATATTCCTGTTGTATTTAGTTCTGGATGAGTCTGAAAACAAGTATTCCCATATTTGAGATACTGCCACTATGTAATAACAATGTCTTATCTACAGAGCAGAGTTATCCCAGACATAAATATGCAACTTAACATAGCATAGCATCACAGAAAATGTGACGATGTACAGAGGCCAGCACATCAAGCTACCCCAATGTGTCAATTTTCTTTGATAGTTTTCAACTTTATTTCAAACAGAATAAGGTTCATGTTCAAAATTGACAGTTTTGGGTAGCTTGATGTGGCATCTGTACCTACATGTTACTGTCACATCACAATCAGTAAGGTAAGTAAATAGTAAGTTATAAATATAGTGTAAAACATGTTATCGAAATGCACATAATTACATTTATTTCAAGTCTCTAGATAAGTTAAACCACATGCATAATGACAGTAAAGTTGGTCAAATGTAAACATTGTTACCAACAACAAAATGTCTACCTCTCTATACTGTCTTCTTGTCCTATGAGCTGCTAAAACATTCTTTAAACACTCTAGTGATGTTAAATTTGACTGGTCTGAACCTCCTAATGTTCCAGACACATTGCCATCAGCAGTCTGAAATAGAAAGTTATGTTTTATATATAACATTTTGGTTGTAGGGTGAATACAGTGTCAACTAATCAGGAGACACAATTTGACATTTCCATCACTCTTTATTTGTTAGTATTTAGGGCTAGTGTCTGCAAATCCATATCTTAGCGTGTGCTTACTTCTACTTAGATACTTATAGGCAAGTTTTTTTTAATCTTTCTAGCAATGTGGTTTACATATTACTAGTAGTCTTGTTAACCCCTCTAATTAACCCTTTGCGAGCAATACTATTTACACCTCCGGTTTTTTTGGCCCCCTTTTTTTTGGGCTACGGCAATATCTTTGCCAATGCCTTTTTGTGACTTTTTATCTGTCGTCAAATGGTTGTAACAATACTTCCAAGAAGTAGTGTTAGCTGTCTATAGTTGAAAAAGTGGTATTGCAATTATTTGCCAATGATCGCGAAAGGGTTAAGCTAAATATGCATGTTTCTGTAGTGGGTTCACGTCAAAAGTGCAATGGGTACTAGCCATTGATCAATTGCCTCTTATGATTTGTTTCAGTAAGAGCTTTATAATAGTATAAATATTACTACTAACTCATGGGTGAGTGTTGATCATAATACTGAGTAGGTATAATGAATACCTGTCCAGGATTGAGTTGTTTCCGTTTCCTCATAGACTGTTCTGGAGGTCCTTCAGGATAGTTTTCATCTTCAGATTCATCCCCTCCAACCTCACTACGTATAGCAGCCAGCTCTTCAAAATATCTGTGTTTAGCCCTCAGATACAATGGCTTAAAGTTATTTTTGGATGAAGGTTTTGGCGGCAATAAAGGAAGACGTGGTATGGGACCCGGTGGAGCTGCCTTCGCAGCAGCCAGTATGCGCTCACGGGATATTAGCACTTCGGGTAGTAATTTGGCATAGTATGACTTTATCTGAAATAGTAATATTTGGTTGTCAATACCCACTGAAGTTAGTAAAGAAACTCTTCACAAATCTTAATGTAATTTGAAAGCATAAATGTTTGTCAGTTGTTATGTTTACATTCACCTTGTGCTTTTGTTGTTTAGACCTTGCTTTCATTAGGAACTTTCTCATCTTAGCTATATCTGGCCTGTAGTTACCCTGCCTTAGATTGTTATAAAAATCACCAAGAGGTGATGTAAAATGAAAAGGTTCATGGTTAAATAGCATTTTTATGGTTTTTTCTTTCTCCTCTTCCTCGTTTTCTGTAAATTTTGGTAAGAACTTGCTAAGTTCCTCTTTGTGTTTATCTTCCAAAGCATCCCAAGTTTTCATGGAGAAAAACTCTTTGAACACGGAGTAGTCCTCGCAGAGCTCTTGAGGAAGCTCCAGGGACTGTCCCAAGATGCGCACCGGCTCCAACACCTCGTCATCTCCTTCTGAACTGCCGCTAGATGTTTCGGAAGAGCTACTGCTCTCCCCACTGTAACTGTGTTCACTCTCCATCTTTTCTTCCATTGGGCACAGCGATGTAGTTCAACGTTTAGGCAGTCTTGATGAAATGTCTAGGTTTTCCACTAGAAACAATACCGATTTTCCGCCCACTTCATTGAATTTTCACGTTGTTTTGTTCGTGTTGTTTACGAAAAACCTAAGCAATGGTATAACAAAATCGAACAAAGAGCCATGAAGTTTTTTAAACAGCCGTCAAGTCTTGTCTAAAATAAAATAGAACGCACACGCCAAACCACGGCGTTTCATACATACTATGCGCCAGAACGGAACATTACGATGAGAAAATAGCTTGACAATCAAGAACAGCGACATTTTGCCCGCAAAATAGAATTTAAAAATAAAAACGGCTTGTCTATGATTTGTGTTTTGGTATTGTCTATGAAACCACTATATGACACTTCTAAAAAAGATCCTGTCCACTTAAATCCATAGACTACTTTCTTTTGTTTGTAGTGCTTTTATTCAAAATTAACAAAGAATCTAAAATAATGTAAAACTAAATTATGACTGAATTTATGATATGTATAAAGATAAATAGCAGTTTCCACACTTCCCACAATAATCGGACTTTCTCTTTTTGACTTCTTTTACGGACTACACCATGTTTCACACTCCATTAAATTTGAAAGGTCAGGATATTTGACGAAATTTTTAATAATTCCCATGCAATTTCTTAAAATTTTGAAAAGGTTTTAATAGCAATCTGAAACAAGTTGATTAGTTGATAGGTCTGGAAAGCGCAAGACATGGGATACGACAGGGGCGCCACTTTCGCAAGCTCACAGCAACAAAGAATATACCGTAAAACGGGGTGGATAGAAACTCAAGGGTGAATAGAAACAAAACTTTGAGGAGGATTTTTACGCTAATTTAATATCGTTTGATATTATCAAGGTGTCGAAACTATTTATCTCAATTATTTAAAAGCATTAAAGTCTTGGTATGCAACAAACAACTTTCAACTTACGTGAATATCCTACTCAAAGTTTTGTTTCTATTCACCCTTGAGTTTCTATCCACCCCGTTTTACCCGGTAACAAAAAAGAATCAACCTTTAGCTTGTATCTTTCGTTTTCTATTCTTTCTTCAATTCTTCATAATGTACAGCTTGGCAAAAAAGTGTAGAAACGGAACTAAATTTTTGACTGTTGGCAACAATTCCAAAATAATGACATCTCATAATAAACAAAGTTCACGATTTCGTAAAATTTTAATTTCGACCACCAAACGTTGATTAATAACCGTTGAAAGTGAAGAATAATGAATAAAACCATTCGGAGTGCTGGCAGGGAGGTTTTTTATAAGGTGTACAGGCGATGTCTGGCGGAACATGAGGCCCAAACAATTCTTTCTGAACTTCACAATGTTTACCAAAGAAACGCTGATAAGACAGGTATGTAAGAGTTTGTTTTGTTGATTTTAGTTGAATCAAGTGTTAATTGATAAATACAAAGCTATATTAATTCGCTTGCATAAGGAATAACTAGAAATTTGAAACAATAAATGTCGAGCATATAGGTTATGTTTACATTTTTTCTGCATTACTCTGGTATAGCGCGCTGAGATAAATTGATACTTTGGTGACTTGACTTTTAACTTAATGAAAATTAAATTTCTTCGTAAATTATACTTTAAGTGGGAGATAATTATTTGTTCTAGCGTTTGCATTAGAAAAGTAAAAGAATTGGTCGTGCCATAGTCTAAATCTATTATTTAATTCACGGAAATCTGTTATCGTTCTAAGCAAAATCGTGCTGGAAGGAGATAAACAAAGGGGTATTTTCTATATCTGGCTTATTATCAGTATGTGATAAAAATGTTTTACTTTTAATATTGTTAGGGATAAATGAAATATTTCGTCTTTACAGGAAGCAGCTGAACGTTGTTGTTTATTATTTTTAGGTAAGTAATCAGTTGCGTGACGAGAACACGTCCTTGTTCAATAATTAATTACTGATTTAAAAAATAATACAAAATTAGATTAATTTGTCTAAAAAACAGCTAAGTATCAAGACTAGGTTGGTATGCTATGCGGTTGCCACGGGTTGCCATACGAAGAGCACAGTGGCGCCTCCATTATTTTCTACTCTTTTTTGCCAAGCTGTAGGCTTCGTTTTTTCACATCACCACGGTTTTATATAGTGACAAGACGAGTATTGAAACTAAGCTTTTTTTGTGTACTTCACAAATCGATGCCTTTTATAAAACTTGCGTGAAATTAAACGCAAGAGTAAAAAGTTAAAACCAAAAACAAGCAGTTGGCGGTGGTGGTGTCGAAAAATTTGACGTAAATTATTCGTGTAGTAAATATGGCTGACGAACTCAATGTTGACAGTCTAATTCACAGACTTTTAGAAGGTAAAGATACTTTTATTTCTTTTTCTAATGTGTATGTTGATTCTCTGACTCTGAAAGTTATGTTATAACACAATGGATCCTCGCTCAGTGTGCTCTTGTTGCGTAATTATCATCGAGTATGTAGGTATAGAAACGTCAAACTCATAAATAAATCGATTATCCCCAATTCTTATCTGATTCTGCATTTGATGTTAGATCTTTAGATGACTCGCAGGCGACTATTTCCGTCTTAGAAATAGAGCAGACACTGTAAATAGTTAAATTAAATAGCTACAATATAGATAAATCACACTACTAACAATGATGTCAGATTTCATAGCATGGAACACTTCCATGGGCCTATTGTTAAAGCTTTATTCGCTTTCTGTATCACTTTATATGATTTAAACATGTTTATTTCACTTTATTATGCTGCTTTTTGGTGGGTTACCGCAGTATACAGACTGCAGCAGGAAACAGCAAGGCGAAAAGGGAAATTGAAAGACATCTTTTCAGGAGAATGTATGGTTATATCCAGAATTCTTGCCAAAGTATTGCGCTAGATTATTTTTTTTCTTCCTTTAGTGACCAATCCCATATCAAAATATCCCATTAAAATCTAAAAATTTTTTTTTTTTTCTCTTTTATTGTTTTTTTTCTATATTCCTCATAGGTCCTAAAAATAGCCCATTCTAAACAAAGGAAAGCCATTGGGGTAATGGAAGGCCATGTTATGTACCTTGTCCTAAAGTTACACAGTTATTTTACCACCTACATACCCACTCTATGAACATTAGTGTACAACAATTTGTGTGGACTGCACAACAAAAATTTGTGACATCATTGGTATCTTACATTTTTCTGTATTTAGTCATTTTAGATGTTTGTGTTTCTTCTTATCAAGTTTAATTTTATTCTCCTCAATGTTATTCTTTATTTTTTAAATTTATTAATAAGTAAAGGCATGTGATTTATACGGGATTGAAGTTTTTTTTTAAGATTCTTGTTCTCGTTTCTGTTTCATTTTATATTTTATGATTAAATAAACCATTGATTCAATCAGCTATTCCCTTATGTGAAAATGTGGTCCAAAATTAATGTTGTTTTGCAGCTATTCAGTTTATATTGAGGTGCATGTTTTAGATTGAAATTGGATTTGTTTGAGTTTAGTTCTTGTATGATAAATATAAAACTGTAGTCCTATGTGTATTGTACAGTGTACCTAGCCAATATTGTCAGAAATTATTTCCATAATTCTAGTATTACTTCATCCATGTATACTTTTGAGTGCTTGAAAACTGTATTTGTGTAATTCATTTTGTACTTTTCTTAGCCATCACTCTTCACTCTCATTACATAAAGTATCTACATTGTTTACACATAGGGTTGTCACCTGGGTTTGTTTGGTGGAAATTGTTTTTTAGATTATCCAAGGTAAGTAGGTATTTGCTTGTTGGAAAACCGTCTCAACAATTTTGTCTTGAAAATGCTACAGATGACAACCCAAGTAATTAATTATCATGTTGAAACATTTGTATTAAAATCTTTTTAGAAATTCCATGTCATTACTATTGTTCAGCCTTCATGTGTAATGAGTAATAAGGACATCAAATTAAGTAGTAACTTAATGTTGTCTCAGTTCGAGGATGCAGGCCTGGAAAGACGGTGCAGATGTCGGAGTCAGAGGTGCGGGGCCTTTGCACCAAGTCCAGAGAGATATTCCTGCAACAGCCGATACTACTGGAATTGGAAGCACCGCTCAAAATTTGTGGTATGTAAAAGAATAGAATACACTTTATTGAACACCATAAAAACTTACATAATAATAATTTAAGGCAGATTCTTTAAGTTCAAGCAATTGATGTCATAATCTATTTGTTATGTCATATTCTGTCAATTACAGCAAAAGAAGCCCTCTAAGTTAAGGCTGATTTACATTCGCTTTGCACTGGTTAAGTAGATATCCAGTTTAGTTTGATAATTGGCATGTTTAAGCAATAATGTGTTTCTGTTGTTTCTACTTATATCTTCAGAGCTATACAAGTACTGGCAAATACATGCACATACTGGACAAATGCACTTAAATGTATGTGGAAAAAGAACATCTCAATTCAAATTTGTAATGGTCCTCAGTGGACTCACATGTTTGACAGATCATAGTAAGAAAGTTTGTATGGAGATGAAAGAAAGTTCAAACATTATCTCGGTCAGAACCAAGATCACCTGCGAATCCCTGCAAGCCTGTTTCAGAATCCCTGCAAGCCTGTTTCAATGTTTCTTTTCACTTACGCTGGATATTAATAATCTATCTCGGTTGCTATCTGGATCCCGATCTTTGTCTGTAACCAATCAACGACCGAATTCGCCTATCCGAGTCTTAAAGATGTCCAATCAGAAGCAGCCGTCAAAAACAAAGGATCGGGATTTGGATTGAGATAGAATATTAATATCGGGCGTTAGTAAGGAAATACCAATCTCACCTATTTGAAATTGATATGCGAAAATATTTATAGTTAAACATTGTTAAAATCCCCAATTTATAAATTATTAACATTTATATTTATTAGTCTTATGGAAACAATTAAGTAATTATATTCAAGTGTTAGGTTGATTGGTATGATAAAAACAATATAATTATGTTATGTAATACCTATATTCTACTTTATTGTAAATAAATTGTAATTTTTTTTTATTTATATAATATGCCATTGTTATTTGAGATACTTAAATAAAATATCTCAAATAATGCTGTTCTTTGTTACACTTATCTGCCTGTCACAGATTATAATAATATATGTCAGATGAGGCTGGCGGACATGCATTGTGATTAAACTTAAAAAAAAACAATATTGACAGACAATTTAAACCATAACAAGATAACTCCTATCAGTCAGTGAGCTACTGAGCTCCATATAACAAATGATCATAATGTACTGCAAATATCCATTAAATTTAATACTGATGCTGTACTAAGTAAGAGAGACATGCAGCTATATTAAACCTTTCTATCATATCAATTAGAGACACAATAGAAAGACAATGACAGGGCGGACACCGGTGTCCTAACACTGACACTGGTGTGTGGTGGGGGTTTAATGAATTAGTAAATACAACTTATAAACTGGGATTGGGCTATGTACTTATTTTTAGGGTCCTAAAGAACATCAATTGAAGAATACCAATATCCTGAGCTTGACTTATTTATTATAAATTATTGCTTTATTGTTGGTACTTTTTGCTTGCCTAGTATTAAGGTGGGTTCTAATTCTAAGTTAGTCCATAACAAACAATACTAATTTGATTTTCGTAAGAGATTATCTGTCAGTCCTGCGCCTGACCTTCACACAAATGACATTTACATTATTGTAACTTATTCCAGGTGATATACATGGTCAGTACACGGATTTACTACGTCTGTTTGAATATGGCGGCTTCCCCCCCGAAGCTAACTATCTATTCCTGGGAGATTACGTGGATCGCGGCAAGCAGTCCCTTGAGACCATTTGCCTTCTGCTCGCTTACAAAATCAAGTATCCTGAGAATTTCTTCCTTCTCAGAGGCAATCACGAGTGTGCAAGCATAAATCGCATTTATGGTAAGTGTTATTTGGCATAAAAACAATAATTTTATTAAGAAGCAGTGAGCTCTATGCAAAATATTTAAATGATGTTTAAAATAAGAATCTAATCTGATGAGATCAGATTATCTTTTGATATGACGATCCGAAGTACTTATTTGTCAATTAATTCCCCTGATATCATTTTCTATTTTAAGAACCTTAGTGTATAGCTAAATACTGAGTAATGCTCGTTTAAAATACTCACTGTATTTATACTTGACCTCACTTGTTACGGCTTTGTCAAGGCTCACTTGCCATAGATAGGAATCTATATTAGGTAGATGATTTACGACTACAACTCGACACGCTATGTGCACCCATCAGGTTTCTACGACGAGTGCAAACGCCGATACAATATCAAGCTGTGGAAGACATTCACGGACTGCTTCAATTGCTTGCCAATAGCAGCTATCATTGATGAGAAGATTTTCTGCTGTCATGGTGGTCTCTCTCCTGATCTACAAGGCATGGAGCAAATCAGGCGAATAATGCGACCCACTGATGTCCCTGACACAGGTGAGATCTCTTGACTGTTAAACGACGAGAATGTGATAAAAGATATAAGAGACATGACTAATTAATTGATGAATCATGTGTTCATCCGTGTGACTAAACCAGTGATTCGCTTCCGTCATTGTTGTGTCTAACAACAATTCAGTATCAGCTATAAAATTCAGAAGTAAATAAAGGAAGAAAGCTGAGATTCTCTAAATTGCCTACAAATTATGTATTGTGTGTATCCCCTTATATGGTCCAATTGATTGACGTTACGTTGGTCTCGTGGTCGCAAGCCCAGGGCCCAGGTTCGATGCCCGGGTCGGGCAAAAAGTTATTGAGTTTTCCATCTATTACTTCTCTGTACCAGCCCGGAGTATGGATTTGTGCCCGATTTATGGCAATAGGCATGCTATATTACATGCGATTTAAACATACCTTGCGAAATCTGGGCATACCTACTACAGGTACACCTAAGCCTTCGGCGATTACAGGCGTGTTGTTATATTTTGGTGCAAACTTTATGGCGGATCTGAACAGGAGAAGAGTCGATGCGCAGTAACAAATATATCTGACAGCGCGAATGAAGGGTGATTCGCAGCGACTGCGAGTAGCACATTTAATAGCCATCGTAAATATTGACGCTTACTGTACCTAGAGTCAAGTCCCATACAGCTGGTAAATACTGAAATGTTATGAAACAATTAGTCACGACAACGTCATGTACTTGTTTCAGGACTGCTTTGCGACCTATTGTGGTCTGATCCAGACAAGGACGTACAGGGTTGGGGCGAGAATGATCGCGGCGTATCGTTTACATTCGGTCCAGATGTCGTCAGTAAATTCCTCAACAGACATGATTTGGATTTGATTTGTCGGGCTCATCAGGTTTGTACTATTTATTTAAATTTCATAACTTTTTACACAACGCCATCTAGTCCCAAGCTAAGCAGAGCTTGAGTTATGGGTATTTTTATCTCTGAGCACTTTTTTACGTGAATATTTTATTATGTGGTGACAAAACATTTCCACGAGTAGGTATCTTAGTGTTAATCTTCTTTCATTGATAACAATGCGCAGTTAGTGTTCTCCAAACAATTAATATAAATATTTTCCAACTCTGAAAGTTTGCTGGCTATTGGCTGCTGCGCTGTCTGACGCAGGTTCGATTCCAGCACGAATCAATTATGTATTTGTACGGCGTACGGATAGTTGTTTCGGGCCTGCCTATATGTGTATGTGAGTTTAAATGTTAATAAACACACCCCGATACAAATCCTAGGGTGGGGTAATGTTTAAGAAAAAAAGTGATTTGTATTATCAGTTCAATGGTGCTACAGTGTCCGTTACGTTTAAGGTTGAGTGTCTAGGTAACTTCGTAATTATTTGTTATAACTACGATACTAAATATAAGCTATAAATAAAATTGGCTACTAGACTTCTATGATATTAACGTTGTAAATACAGCCAGTATTTACGACGTTAATATAATAGAAGTCTAAAATCTACTAGACTGGCCACTTGTCGGCCTTTCTGGTTCAAATTAAACGGTCCTGTGTTGAAATTTTTATACCTACAGTTACAGACTCGCAGGTGGTATCATTTTACAGCATTTTCTTCGCCAATAACATATCAGCGCTCTCTGAGGGTCAGCACATAGGAACCTATTTAATCGCAGTCAACCCCGGTTTTCTTTGCCAAAACAATATCACAATTGAGTCTTTAGAATAAAGTTGAAAATAGACATCTACTAATAGTAGTTTAATCCACGTCCTTCTGATCACATCAAGTTACCCCAATGTGTCAAATTTCTTTGATCGTTTTTCATCTTTATGCCAAACAGAATAAGGTTCATATTCAATTGGGAAAATTTGACACATTGGGGTAACTTGATGTACTGGCGTCTGTACTTCTGATGGCACTACTAATGGATGTTTATTTATTTTATTCTTTATTTGAACCAATGCAAGTTTGATATTGGTTTGTCAGTGAAAACCGCACCCAGTCGCGCATCGTCAGCATTAATTCCCCAAAAGTACTCCTTCGAATGAAACCTATATACATTTACTGGCAGATAAGGGACATTTTCTTATGTGATTTTAGGTAGTGGAAGATGGTTATGAGTTCTTCGCAAAGCGACAACTGGTGACACTGTTTTCTGCGCCCAACTACTGTGGAGAATTTGACAATGCTGGCGGCATGATGTCTGTTGACGAAACACTTATGTGTTCTTTCCAGGTATTTGAGATTATTTATATTTTTTATACACACACACCCCATCAGATCTCACTGACATACTATCTAATCATCGTCAAATTCATAGACCCCCGTATACAAACTAACGGCGTAATGTGAAATCGCTAGGGATTGAAGACCAAGTTTTCTACAAATTACAATAGAAAAGCAATTTGAAGAAAATAATTGGTTTTCGTTATCTGATAAGGCGTCCTGTGAGCTTTGAGGCCTTCCGATAGTTTGAATCTATCAATGACAATCTGTGCTGAGCACAACAGCACAGCTTATCATGATAATGTAGAAGTATTGTTCATTCATGTAATGCTAGCAACACCATGCAGGTCAAATCTTGGCATCAAACTACACAATGAAAGCTTCCATAGACTAATGCGACATTTATTCCTTCAGATACTAAAGCCATCTGAGAAGAAGGCAAAATACCAGTACAATGCTGCCCTGTCATGACAATACTATGTAAATCGGACCCAAATTTTTTTTGGAAAAACGCAAATATAATTTTTTGAGGTTTTTCTTCAGTATCTCTATTATTTTGATCTTTATGTACTAACTAATTTTGTAGGAATGTCGGTAATTACTTATTCAAAATGACCGTATATTTTTTAAATCTTACTTTGTAAAGAAGGATTTTAAGCGGGTATGCTATTTTTTTTTTGTCAAAGAGTATAAAGTAATTGGTACTAGAATGTTTTACTTACTTGATACTGTAATTATTTATGTAATTTGTTATTATCGTAACGTGTTTGAATACACCAAAGCAAACACATTTTTTATTGTTTTTGTAAAATATTGCCTTGAATTTTAGTGAAACAACTTGGGTTATCATAAGCGTCAGGATGGTGCATGCAGTTGTCCAATAAATAATTTAAATTATCATATAATTTAGTCATTCATTGGTCTAGTGCACTTGTAAATTCAGACATTAATATGTTTAAAATACGTTTTCAGTATTTGTTATGATTTAAATGTACTTTGTAACGAAACAAAACATCACAAAACTAAAGTACGTCGCCATCTTGACGTTTGGATGGCGGGTGCATCCTTAAGACATAAGTATATGTTAATACATTTATTAAACTGTATCTTGATGTGTCACAGAATGAACCAATTCGTAAATAAAATTAACGTGAATTGTTATTTTTATTTTTTATTTACAATAAAAAATTAATACGCACCATACAAACTCCCTCGGCATGATTTTTTATCATAATTATCGCCTGAACATTTTATCCTTTTCACAATCGCTATGCATCTATCAAAGCATATAGGTATAGTTACAAACACGGAGAAGGTTCAATCTTCACTGTGTACCGGTTTGGGAAGCCTGCACGTCAAAAGCCATGCATGTATTTGCTCCCCGTTATCATCAAATTTTACTGTAATGACCAGCACAGTCATCACTGACTGCCGTTCACTGGTTAGTCAGAATCAGAACTCATAACAAGTACTAAGAGTTCCATTGTCTAGATTATTCTAAACCTTCCATACTAATTGGGGAAAACAATTCGACTGACAAAGGCAGTCTTTAGTTCTACGTGCAGTGGGTATTTTTGAAAGTGTTTATATGTTGAGATTGGTACTGCAGTAGAGACCTCTGTCCAGTTTATTCCCATTGTTTATGGGTTCATTGCGAGTCATTGTTTATGAAAATCTGATCTGTCAAAGTCAAATGCAGTCCGACTAGCCAAAACGGAACTAAAATGAGCTAATAATCTGGATTTGATTAGTGTTTGATATCAGTCATCACCAGTACATTGTTTCCCGCGAAATTCAAAGTAGGGTTTTCTGCAAATCTATAATCATAAGAATGATCAAAAGATGAACTCTTCGAGTTTCTGAGCCTTTCAAGTATATTTTTAATGTAACCCAGGTTGCTACGAAGTCGCAGTCTCTGGGTTCTTTTTAATACATATTGTAGACTCCTCCATCCTTGCATTTTTTCTTTGATGTGATGATCATTTTTACAATTTAAACTGTAAAAAGAAGCGAGTTGTATAATAAGATTTTAGAAATTAAATAATTCATTTCTTATATTAAAAATCTTGTTATGGTAGATGTCCCTTTCATCCTCACAAGCTTGGCTCGCGCTTGTACCCAAGCCTGGACCAGTCTAAACTGTCTGTGCACCCCCCACTTGGACTGGGTTGGTGGGTGGGCTAGATATCTTATATTAACTGTAGTGTAATTCACTTGTACTATACTCGCATGGGCAAGCATAAGATTGCGATTAAATGTGAGCAACGCAACGCCTCTAAGAACGTCGGTTCAAAGCTTGGCTTAAATGAAGGCTTCAGGTTTCCGGTGGCTAAAAACCGCACCAAGTACAAGATTAAATACACAAAATAATATCTGCTTCATGTTTTTTTTCCTAAAAGGTATTTCATACCATAATGGCTACGTATTAGCAACCACTTCTCTGAACACAAAAATGTCTTTAGGTACTTAACCTGAAAAGCATTAACAGTCGCAAAATAACTACTTACCTACTTATTTATGAGCTATAAAAGTAACATGTATTTATTTTGTTTTTAAACCATTTCTTTTTTTGCATTGTTTGAATGTCTCGGCTATATGCACAGTTAATGCATGTATAAAAATATGATATCCCTAAGGATAAGAGTTTGCAAGAGAGCCTTCCTTGGGAGTGAAATATAAGTAGGTAATTAACAATTACGAATCTTTTATTCAGTGTTTCAGGTGGTTGATGTATTTCAGTTCATTAAAATGTTCGGTTGTTAATAAATGTTTCGTCCATTCATCGTAAAAGAGGTGGTAGATGTATACCTACTAGACTTATTTCGACCTAATACTATAGATACTTTTTATTGTAACTTACCACTACTATATTAAACTGTTAGACGAAAAAAAGAAGTTGTAATCATATTTAGCGCGTTCGTTTGTTGTAATTTTGCGTAGCAGGTGTTCTGTAGTTTCTACCTACCCCCATGGAAAGACGTCAGTAAATGAGCATATACTAATATTTTTTATTTTCTCCCCCAGATACTAAAGCCATCTGAGAAAAAGGCAAAATACCAGTACAATGGCATAAACAGTGGGAGGCCAGCCACACCTCAGCGATCACCACCTAAGAAGAAATAACTGACATTTGGGATCCAGTGTGCTGCACAGTGAGGAATGCTACAAATGATTAATTATGTCATGTATTATAATTATTATGTTTAGTATGGTCATTAGACATAGCCGAATAATATGTCGCGTATTGTTAAAATTTATTTATCGATTTGCTTGTGCCTTCTATTTTTAATTTTTATTATTAATGTGAGTGATATTAATTTATGAATTTAGTTCTACAGATTGTATTGAGCTGACATTATTTATTCGGCAATGCCTTGGTGACTATTGCTTTTTCGATCCCTGAATATAAGGCAGCCTTTATAGTGGTATTGACCCTGTTGTGTTATTGTAACATGTTGATGTTGTAGTAAATTGTTTCATTAATTTTAAAATGTTTGAGAGGTGGCAAGCAATCTTAAAGATGCGGGCATTGGAGACGAAAGCGTCGTTACATTTCATATTACCTATTTATTAAGTTGTAGTGGATCGAAAGCACATTCGCTTGGTTTATTCTGTAACTAATGTGCCTATAAATGTAAATTATATATAGGTCTTGAGTAAGCGACGATAATTGGTTAATTTGAAATTTCTAGTTTTATTGGATTAGGCAAAATTATAATGAATGATCGTCCATGGAAATTTTCATCTTTTGATTATTTTAGTCAATTATTTTGTTTCTATAATCCTATTGTGGAGCTGGCCTAAGACATGATATTTACCTTCACCTCGTCATAGCAATAAGTGTTTTTCTGTTCTAGGACTCCATTGCAATCACTTATGTGTTAAGGAGAGAGTGAAGTACCCAGTGAAACTAATGTTATTTTGCACTCAGTATTATTCTTACCAATTAAGTATCTGTTCAAAATTCGACGAATGTTCAACGTGATCTCCCCTACTGAGGCTTTCCCTTCAAAGTTTACTGTTAAGTCTCAAAATGAATTGATATAATTTATAAAATGTGGTAGAAGCAGTGTAGTCCTCGCAACAATAGTGCAATTGCTGTATTATTACTGTTATATTATAAAATTATATGCAGGTTTTGCATTGTACAATTTTATTATTTAGCTATGTATGATTTCATTAATAAATATCACTATTTTAAACTAAGAGGTTTATTTTTATTTTATTTTCAGTTTGGTTTGCATTTACAAAATGTATTTTTGTTTAAAACTAACATTTTATGTGTCTAATAAGAGAGTAAATGTGACTTAAACTATTTCATACTTTTACATCACTTGATGCTTATTAAATTTGTTGTTAGAAGATAATTATGTTGCTATAAAAATATATCTGTTCTTATTTTAACTATACTGTAAAATAATTAGCTGGTACAGATAGCAGCAACATTAGAACATATGTAATTTACTGTCACTTAATATTTAAAATTTTATTCTATTTTCTTCTACACTTAGAAAGATAAGTTTCGAAAGCAATTGAGTTTAAAATTATATAACTTATTATAAAATTTTGTTGTACTTTTTCTCAGGTGTGTACAATTTTCAGAAATATAAATTTTATTCAAATAATTCTATAAAATTTATTTAATTAATTTCCATATCTTTCTCTTTCCAGTTAATCTCTTCAACATCAATTTTACCTGCCACAGTAGTTTTGATCAGATTGTGATGATTCTCCAATTTATCATTAATTTTTAAAATAAGGTCTTCATTTCTTCTCTGGTACTTTTGGATATCTAGTTGTAAAGCTTTTAGATAACCTCGCTTGGCTGATAGTATCTTCTTGACCCTATTTACTCTTGCTTCATATTCTTTTGCCAAAGATTCTAGAAGTATTTTTTGTTTCTTCAAATTAGCGACATCACTGGCTTTTAATTGCGCCTTTACATCTGCCAGTTGTGGTCTCCTACAAAAGAATAAAATTAAAATGTAAGATATAAAGAGAGTACATAATTTATTTAAAACTATAATATTTCGCGATGTCATGTTCCTCTTAACTCTGCGCAGCAAATTATTTTCTTTCATACTTTCTCAAACTATTACCTGTATTCTCAATAATCTTATCCCGTCTGGTCATACCATCTTTCACACAAGCCATCCACAGTGGATCTCTCTTTGTCCTGTCCTGATTCCCTATTCTTAAAATCTTTCACATTCATGCAGATATGTTATCTCAACAATCTTCCTAGTCACATGTACATACCATGGGAACTAATATACACATAACTTCTTGGCTCTGAATCGATTTTCCGACTTTAGTGATGAGAGACTATTTGACCATTCTTTTTTCTTGCCAAGGACTACCACATGGTGATCTGTCAGAAGTACCAAGAACCCCTGCTCGCATAACTTTATCCATGACGACATGTTAGGTCATTGTTGCTTATTTAATATTTTTAGAAAGGCTTTGCAGACTACTTTGGATGCTTCCAGGGACCGCCAGTAGTCATATAGTGGACCACACTGGTTAAAGTGTTCTCTTCCAAGCTGGATGCCATTAGCTTTCATTCATTCTTTTATGGCCAACATTATTGAAATGTTTTCTTATTTGTTATGCAATAAGCTTTCAAATACGCTAGCAATATCCACCTTATAAAAAACAGCATTTTTTATATTTTTTTATTATGGAGGTCCAATGCCACAGACAAACATCTCTTTTTGGGTCGGAGCTTAAACAAGGCTCCTCTCAGCATGCAAATACTTGCAAAACCAGAAAGTTTCAACAAACTAAACATACACCTCAATGAACCTAATTATTATGAAATATGGTTGGTATTGTACAGACGCCAGCACATCAAGTTACCCCAATGTGTCAAATTTCTTTGATTGGTTTTCAACTTTATCACAAACAGAATAAGGTTCATATTCAATTGGGAATATTTTACACATTGGGGTAACTTGATGTGCTGGCGTCTGTACATGTTGGTATGGTCTCTTATACTTACATAATTTCTAAAGAAGCAGAATAGGTATTGTCGATGGTTCATTTTGGGCTTCTAAACAAGTGATGGTGCTGTTTCATAAAAGATAGACATATAGTCTAGACACAGTTTATTCTAGCCTGTCTTGTAAGTTCTTGATTTTAAGTTCTTATCATCTGCCTAGCCTTTTGCTAACTACTCTGGGATTAGCTTATAAACAGTCTAACTAGATCCAACTGAATACCAGATATGAAAATATAAAGTAGTTTAGATTATATTACCAGATTGACAGACTACAAGCAGACACATAAATTGGAAGTATTGGTATCTCTTTACTGATCAAATGGAATAAGAAAATGCTTTGTTATTTGTAGTTATGTGTTCCTTTTTGGTTAAAAATAAGAAGCATATGGTACACACTGGTTCCTACTACATAATTAAAATGTTTTACTGCCTGATATTTTACAGAACTTACCACAAAATTTTGTCAGTTTCCATTTCCATGAATTTTTCTTTTTGTTTTTCCAAGATTTCAAGTTTATGGGGCATGTTCTCATACTCCCACATTGACCCCAATTCTTGAACCATCTCATCAAGTATACCTTGTTTCAAACAGTTAAACATTGGCATCCATTTCACGCGCCTTAATTTTGCTTTGGGGACTGTTTCAAGAAAATCTTCATTCCTTCAAATAAAAAGTGTTGTCTAAACGTAATATCTGTAGTTTAGAATATAGCATTATTTTACAGTTTTAAATTGATCGTGTTCAGACACCCCGATCAGTTCATCAGTGTTCCATTATTTCTGTTTCGTCTTTACTATGTTTGTTAGTTTGTATCAAGGAAATAAAGAATGAAAAAACTTAACGAAAAACTTACCGAACAAGATTGACAATATTTCCGAATTCCTTTAGAATAGTAAAATTGTCAAAAGTTATTTCCGAGTTATTCATTTCCACATCATTTACGAGATCTTCTACATTTTCACCCATTGTTCTTAAATAATCAGAAGAGAGCGTACCAAATATGACAAAACAAAGTTTTAACGTATTTTATTTTGAAAAGGCAACTGAGTAACGTTTTCGACTCCTTTCTGTCAAAACAAAACATCAAACCATAGAGCAGAGTTAACAGAGTTTACTAAAGATTGTTGTCACAGACAAGACACGTTAGGGAAGCCCACGCGCGGCGTCGCGTCGTTGTACAATAATTTTATTGTTACAAACTTTGGTACAAAATAATTACAGAAATGTTAGTTATAGCGTATTAAGGTATTTTCTAAATATAATTTATTTACATGGTAATAAAATTTTACGAATCATGAACGAACAAAACACATGATTGGTAAGCGAATAAGTTTTCGTTGCAGATCGTACTTTTCAAGTGACATGTGACAGATAGAGGTCATTGACGTTTCTATTCTTATGTGAAACGCATGGTACACAGTCTTATCTAAATATTTTAATCAACATTTCACTATTATGCTTTCTTAGTGATGGGCAATGATAATAATCCGGTTAATAGCATTTGGCTAATAATCGATTAAAACTTAGTTAATAGCCATTAATAGCCATTATGGATGATAACCCTGCTGTTAATGTTATTTTAGTGATTGAAAATTTCCCTTCATGGTTTTCAGGTTTAGACTTCATTCTAAACTTCATTTTCATCATCTTTCTTTGTCGTAAATAAATTTTGCATATCTATATACTTTACTTATAATAAATCTGTAGAAGTAAGAATTCTGTACATTGAAAATATCAAAAAACTAAATGGCAGAGGGTGTTACTAGACCGTAACCGAACCCAAAAATGTGATTAAAAAATTTTTTGTCGGTCTGGCTGTATGTTCACGTATCACGCAAAAACTACCGGTTTGATTACAATGAAACTTGGTACACTTACTTGATAAAAAGTAACTTTTTATCCCGGAAAAGTATATACAATAAAAAAACAAACTTAATTTTGCGGTTCGATCCTTAGACCCGACTACTGTACCAACCGCAAATAATAAGTGTGTCGTAGGTTACGTCACCCGCAGTGGTGGTCTTAGCCGTGTGCAGCGCCCCTTGGTGAACTCCAGTTCAACAAGGGGCGCTGCACACGGCTAAGATACATACTATAATATTTTATCTAAAGATACAATATATAAATAAATAAAATAAAAAGCCTTTTATTGCTTGCATAGGTAAAATTACAAAACAGACTTCTTAAGAAGATTAATTGATTGATGATTTTATAGATAACTTACTTTTACCTTATTTTGTAATAACATAAAATATTAACAAGAATTTAAATTGATATTGACATTTTTTTATTTAAATAATATCTTGAGAGATCTATATCATAGTTTTAAAATAACTAAAAATCTTCGTAGTGTCCATTGAATTTTATGACGACCGATATTGTATCTTAAGATAAAATATTATAGTATTTCAGCCGTGTGCAGCGCCCCTTAGTGAACTCCACTGCGGGTGACGTAATCTACGACAAACTTATTATTTTCGGTTGGTACAGTAATCGGGCCTAGGGATCGAACCGCAAAATTAAGTTTGTTTTTTCTTGTATATACTTTTCCGGTATAAAAAATACCCAGTGTGGTGCCCAAGATATTAAAGAATAATTATACCAAGTTCTTTGCGTTTTAATCACATTTTTGGGTTCGGTGTCGGTCAAGTAACACCCCCTGTCATTTATTTTTTTGATATTTTCAATGTGCAGAATTTTTACTTTTACAGATTTATTATAAGTAAGTACTTATAGATAATTATGTTATATTTTTTTTATATTTATTATAATATTATTATTTATTAATTTCGCTGTAGTGCAGTTCATGCATCTCTTTCAGGCACGAATAAATATTAGCGCCAGAAAGAGATAGCTCGAAAACGGGGGTTCGGGGACGCACATGTTACCTACTAACCGCTCGGGTATTTTCCATTGTTTTTAATTTACCTACGTCGTCGTATTCACAGAAAAGACCTAATAAGAACTTACTTAATGTACCTACTTTACATTTTTACGTATCGGTTAAAATTTATTTGTATTTGTACATAAATAAATAGGTACATAAGTACACTTACATATTTAGCTCACTTTGTTAAATTACAAAGCGATTTGTCAATAGTAATTGTGGTTTTATAGTTTTGGGTCTCTAAATTAACAAAACTGAATTTCCCAAAACACTTTTTCATATACAAAAAGTGAAAATAAATAAAAAGAATTACAATACATTTAATCACACTACAGATTTTACACTAAACAAAAGAAAACCTTTTATTTTTTTAACAATACATTAATAGCAGGGTTATTTTATTGGCCATTGCGTGGCTATTAATGGATACTTATGGATTATAATCGCTAATAACTCAAAGCAGCCGGCTATTTACCCAACTCTATCTTTCTTTTACAAGGAAGGTTTTTGTCACCTATAGGAACCAAAACAATAATTTTATAGGGATTCTCGCCACGGGTGTCATTGGTAGCACGTGTGTCAGGAATTTTTTAATTGTTTTTGAGTGTTTGCTGATACTTTTGTGTCGTGTTATTAACTAACTGTGTTGTCCTTGTGTTTGTTAACAGGTAAGTACTGTTATTGTATTTAATAGCGCGCTTCTACCAAGATGGACAGGACTAAACCTCCCGATCCTGATCCCCCAGACTTTCATCGTTCGTCTCGTATTTTGTCCCCCAATCCACTATCACAATTTGCGAATGTTGTGTGTAGTGTCACAGAGATGGATTTAACCCAGTCCCAATTCCCACAAAACACTCGCAAACGCCCTAGTGAAGAAGTAAATGTTTTGACTCCTACCCCCCCAAACAAACAAATAAAAACTCAAATCGGCCGTGCCAAATATTCGGCAACAGATAAAGCGCCCTTCATTGTCCACGTCTCTCGCGTTGATACCCAACCAAATGCTGGTACTACTCTGCACCCTGTCAACTTTGGTAAATTTTTAATGACCAACAAAATTAGTAACATCGTTCTTGGTGGTGTAAATAGAGTAGGTAGAAACCGTGTTTCCGTAGAGTTTGCCTCCCCTCAGGATGCCAACTCTTTCTTGGTTAACACTCTGTTAGCCAAGCACAGTTACACTGCATCCATACCCACATTTAATATCACAAGGATGGGTGTAGTAACCGGTGTTCCCTCTGATATCTCAGAGGAGGAGGCCATTACGTATTTGACCGTGCCCTCAGGTTGCGGAAAAATTCTTAAAGTACGGCGTATCAATAGGAAATCCCAGAGAGACGGTGTTACTGAGTGGAAACCCACTGAAACTTGTGTGATTACATTTGATGGGCAAGTACTTCCTGCCAGAATTTACTGTTGTTACACGTCCCTTCCTGTCCAACAGTACATATTCCCCACAATCCAATGTCGCAAGTGCTGCAGATTCGGACATGTAGCTAACTTATGCAGGTCTAAACCACGCTGCAGTAAGTGTGGCCATGATCACTCTGGTGATGATTGCAACATTTCTGAGGGCGAGGCCTTCTGTGTGCTTTGTTCGGGGGATCATTTTGCTAATAGCACATCATGCCCTGAGTATGGCAGACAGAAAGCCATTAAGACTGTTATGGCAGAAAAATCTATTTCATATGCTGAGGCCAGCAAACGCATTCCAACAGCTTCTCGTAACTATGCCAACATTGTCAAGTCTTCAACTTCTCAGTCTTATCGCAAAACTGTCACCCTTAAACCTAAGTCCCACGCCCCCCTTTCCCCATCTTATGATAAGGTTTCCTATCAGAGAATAACTAGTTCACCTCAACCTTCACAGCCTAATGGCTGCGCTCTCAATTGTAAAAATAACTCTTCCAATAATAGTACTTCTGCTATTATTGACCTTCTTATAAAACTTCTTCCAACTATACTCTCTTCTTCTTCTGACACTCTATCACCGTCCAACGTTGCCGATCAACTTGTTTCTCTTTTATTAAATATTAAAAATGGCTCTACGCCAAGTCTTTCTCCAGTGGAATGTGAGAAGCGTGTGGCATAAAAAGCACGATCTCACATTTCTTTTAAATAAGTTCAAGCCTTTGGCTTGTTCCATAGCTGAGACTTGGCTTACCCCAAGTCTCAGCTTTCGTATACCACATTTTAACATTCTCAGATGTGACAGATTGGACGGCTATGGAGGGTCAGCCCTCTTAGTTAATGATCGTGTCTCACTTTTACCCTATCCTTTATCCCCTCTTGCTGGTGATATGAGCATTGTTGCAGGCAGGATCGAAGGCATCACAGTGTTTTCTATTTATATTGCACATCCTCACCTTAACTTTTTAGCTTTATTAAAGAACATCTTATCTAATACTAGTGGCCCGATTCTGGTCATGGGTGACTTCAACTGCCATCACTACAGATGGGGATCTGAGCGCTGTGATGCCTTTGGTATAGCTCTGGTTGAGATTCTGGATGAATTAGATCTCTGCATCCTGAATAATGGTTGCCCAACCCGTAGATCCCCTCCAGGTCAGCAAAAGAGTTGTGTGGATCTCACATTTTGTTCTGTTGAATTAGCACCATCAACTGACTGGGAATGCACGACCTTGTCGCATGGCAGTGACCACTACCCCATTGTCATATCCTTGCGTAATAAATCTTATTTAGAAAAAACATCTCCTCCACTCTTGAGGTATAACTTGTCTAACCCAGATTGGACAGGATATGCATCACTATTGGAGGATGAAATTGATTCCCTTCCAAATTTAAACTCATGTTTACCGGTTCATTCTGGTCACTGCTATGCCAAGAGCTGTTATGAGGGTCTGCTGGCAGCCATTACTTTGAGTGCAGATACCAGCTTTCCGCTAAAGAATAGTGCCCGGAATAAAATCCCTTCACCTCCATGGTGGGACCCAGAGTGTACCTCCGCAATCAGGGCCAGAAACGAGGCTGAAGCTTGCTACAATGCTGATATGAGTCCTGAAAACCTGTTGGCTTATTGTCAGATCAATGCCAGAACCAAACGTCTTCTCCGTAAGAAGAAGCGTGCAGGTTGGGTCAAGTTCTGCTCCTCCTTATCCCCATCCACCCCAATCTCATTGGTCTGGAAAAATATAAAAAGGTTCAGACGTGGTTGTTCTCCATCAATTTCTTCACCAATAACTAGAGAAATTGCTGAACTTTTTTTTGACAAAATCGCACCAGTATATGTTCCCTCTTTATTAGAATGTCAATCAGATTGTCTCTCCTTGTGCTTCGAATCAGAAGATCCTTTTGATGCTCCATTCTCTTTAGACGAACTAAATGTGGTTCTCAGACATGTCCGTGATTCAGCCCCAGGTATTGATGGTGTGCCATATTCTTTTATCACTCATTTTGGTGAAAAAGCTAAACATTATTTTTTGAATTTTATTAATTTTTGCTACTCATATGGTTGGATTCCAGACCAATGGAAAACACAAATTATAATACCACTTTTGAAACCAGGTAAACTTGCAGATGATCCGAACGGCCTTAGGCCAATCGCTTTATCTTCAGTCCTAGCCAAATTACTGGAACACCTAATTAAAAACCGTCTCGAGTGGATTGTCGAAACGAGAGAATTACTGCCGAAATTTCAATTTGGTTTTAGAAAAGGGCTTAGTACTATGGACAACGTTGGAGTTTTAGTAACGGATATTAGACTAGCCTTTTCTCAAAACGAATCCGTGGTTGCCGCCTTCCTTGATATCTCTGCCGCATATGATAATGTCCTTCTTCCCGTGCTCAGGCAAAAATTGCAACAGCTGAGCCTCCCGGTAAAGATGATACAGTGCATATGCCAACTACTCCAGTCTCGCTCACTGACTCTGAGAGTCCAGGGAGAGGAATTTAATCAAAGACTGTCATGGAGGGGACTTCCTCAAGGCTCTGTCCTCAGTCCCCTACTGTACAACCTGTTTACGGCTGATATTGGGTCCTGCTTAAACCATAATTGCCAGATACTACAATACGCCGATGACATAGTCATGTATGTGACAGGTTTTTCTATTATAGACGCCGCATCATCTTTAAGCCTTTCTCTGGATTCTTTGAACCAGTGGCTTTTAAGCCACGGACTGTCGCTGTCGGCACCAAAAAGTTCGGCAGTGATTTTCTCACGTAAAAGACACATCCCTCATATTTCAGTTAACATTTCAGGCAATAGTATTCCTTTAGTTAATAAAGTAAAATTTTTGGGAGTTTTTCTGGACACTAAATTAACGGGTAAACATCACATTAATGCACTTATCCAAAAATGTGAAAAAGTAGTTTCTATTTTAAAAGTTCTTGCAGGAGTGTGGTGGGGTGCCCACCCCTACACCATGAAATTGGTTTATAACGCCTTGGTACGTAGTGTTCTAGACTACGGTACATACCTACTAATTCCTTGCAACAAAGGTGCTTTGGCTGGGCTGGATAGAGTTCAGTCCAAATGTCTTCGTATCATCTCAGGGTGTATGAAGTCTTCTCCCATTAACGCGTTGCAGGTTGAGTGCGCTGAACCTCCTTTAGCCCTGAGACGGCAATATCTGGCCTCCCGTTTTCTGTCTAGACTAATATGTCGATCTTCCCACCCTCTTATAGTCAAATTGAACAAATTAAATGTCTTATGTAGATCCTCAAATTACTGGAAAAATAAAGAAATTCCTCTTACCCTAAAAGCTTTCCAACAAATACAAAATTTAGCATGCCCGATTGACCAGTATTCCAGATTACCCCTTTTCCATTTTTCTTACAATGTTTTAAATTTTACTCCAAAAATCCGCTTTGATATCGGTATCTCCAAAAACTCCCCGTCAGCGAATTCGACCTTCAACGCGGTGGTGGGTGACCGATGGAATGGCTTTCAATTATTTTTTACGGATGCTTCTAAACTTTCAGACCTTAATCACATTGGCGCTGCGGTTTTTTATCAAAATTCTAAAATTATTCTTCAATTTAAATGTCCTAGTGAGTCCTCTATATTCACTGGTGAGTGTGTGGCTATATTGGAAGCTTGCCTTTTTATAGAATCACACCATAATATTGTAAAAGCTGTTATTTTTACCGACTCACTAAGCTGTCTTCAAGCTTTAAACAAAAACCCTTTTAAAAGTAAATTGCACAGCCCCCTTATTTTGAAAATTAAGAAAACTTTACTGTCTTGCGCTGATAATCAAAAGGATGTTCATTTAGTCTGGATTCCTAGTCACTGTGGTATAAAGGGTAACGAATGTGCCGATCTCTTGGCCAAGGACGCTTGTTCATCTGCAACGGCTGATCTTAAGTACAACCTCCATCAAGGCTATGACCTATTATCCCTTCCTAAATTGAAACTTCAGAGTTCTTGGCAGGAACAGTGGAATTTGTCCAGTAGGAAAAGTGGCAGGTTTTTTTACGCAGTGGAACCCATCATAAAACCAAAACCTTGGTTCTACCGCTTCAAAAAGGTATCAAAACCCATTATATCTACCCTCTGTAGAATACGTTTAGGTTTTTGTTGTACCCCTGTTTTTTTACATAAACTCCGCATTTGTGACTCGTCTCTCTGTGAGTGCGGGTTGGAGGAGGGCACGTTGGACCATATATTTTTTGAATGTTCAAATAATGCCCCCCCTTTAGATTTATATAGACGTCTTCCTAAATTTAAGATCCCTCTCCCAATTAACTTTTCCTCCCTTCTAACATATTCCTCCCCTGAACTGCTTGTGGCGCTGATAGTTTTTATCCGTCACAATAATATAAAATTGTGAGATGGTGCCTCAAATCTCTGCTTGTTTTAATGTGGTATAAATTTTATTAAATGTACTAACAATACTAACAATTATAATATTTATGTAATTTCATTTTTTTGTTTGTTTCAGTCCCATACTAACCCATGCAGATCTACATTGAGTCCAACTGTATCAACTGAAGAATTTTTTTTTTTTTTTTTTTTGCACACTTGCTGTCCAATACACTTTAGACATTGGCAGAATAGTCGACATCGGCTCTGTTTGCCATAAACAAAAATAGAATAGAATAGAATAATTTTATAGAGTTTACATTCCATAGACAAAAATAGTATAAAGAATTATTAAAAAAAACAGTTAAATGACAGATTTTAATTTATAATTTTATTGCGGGTATTTTCAACAAGTGCTTCGGGAATTGTGATGCTTGGTGGGTTACCCATATACTGAAAATCAATACATAGTATGTATTTTACATGCCTATATACATACATTCTTTAGTATGCACGAGATGTTTCTCGTGCATACTAAAGTGCGGGTACTAAAGTGCGGGTGTAAAGTTCCACATCAACCATTGAAAAGAGAGATCCTCCGACCAGAGTACGGGTGTTGAGGCTGGTGGGCTACTAGGTACCTACCTACTGCTCAAGAGTCATTGTTGTCGGGATCTTGTACATACGTTCAATCGCGCGGAAAATAATTATAAATATCGCGATGTAGGATGTCAGTCATTAGTTCGTATGTGGCGAGATAGATGTCGCTACATCACTCCCCTCCGACACCGGAAGTCGAAAGCAGAATGAGTTTTGAGATGCTTGCCGGGCCAGAGAGGCAAAGCAGAGAGGTGTTCCAGTGAGTTGTCGGAACTGGATAGGTACCGCATAGTTCTCAGTGAGTGGGAACTGTCTGCGGAGCATCTTGTGGGTCGGGGTGATGCTGCTAATACTCCAGTAAGTCGGAGTGGTGCGGTGATGTGTAGTGGCTGGCTGCTGCGTCGACCAGGAGAAAAGTGCGTCTCTGCTTGCTAACCGGTCGAAGTGCAGTGTGCTCTGCCAAGAATTATGCTGGCCGACTGTTGAACTTGCTGCTCGAACTGTAGCTCAAAATCAGCCATGTGAATGTAAGTTATGTACCTACTTAACTCTTATTTTAGCTACCCTTCTTACTTGGTACTAGCCCAAGTGTCACAGGGCGAACCCCACAAGTAGACATGTAATTCAAAGCACATGAAACACTGCTGAGACTGAGAACATAAGGTTTCATTTCATCTTTCAGAAAATAAGTTATCTTATCGCTCTGGGATCTTATAACTCTATGAAGGAGTGAGATAGAACCTATTTGGGATAGTTATAATTATTAACTACTAATTGTACCAGGACCTCATGATCGGCGTTAATGGTAGGTATATTATATCATTAACGCCGACCATGAGGTCCTGGGTACGTACCCAGGTTTGTCAAAATGTGATTGAATGTTTCTATTGGGTATTTCTCCAAAGCAGCCAAGAATATGGATTTGTGCCCTACTGGTTTTTATTGGGCAGGAGTGAGAAATCTCATGAACGCACACACTCAACCACTGATGCATCAGTCTGGGCAGTGCTTGACTGAGTTGACTTCGCAAAATTATTAGCTATCTACAAATGTAAGACCTAATTTTAAGGTTTCTTAGAGAAATTGTGTCAAAAGTAGCTGAACAATACTAACGCCCGAAACACCATAACACCGCACATTACAAATTGTCACTTTACTAAGCGATACGTACGTTTATTGCGGCTGGATTGGTAGTTTTTCAAAATAAAAGTCAACGAATTATAGTCATATTGTTCAGCTACTTTAGACAATTTAGCTTAAAGTTAATCGATGCAAAATGTTGTTCAGCTAATTTTAAACTTTTAAGATGTTAATTAAATTCTAGCACTAGTCTTGTTAAACAATTTGTGTAAGCTAAGGTGTTCATGAGTTTTGGTAATACGAATTTATGGTCGTCGACTTTTGAGGCTGACTGTACCGACTAAATTAGCGAGTGTTTACTATTTGAATTTTTAACTGGTTTCCTTTCCAGTTGTAAACTTGTCATGAAAACTGTGAAAGGTTTCCTTCATGTAAAATAATATATTAAGGATTTAAAATGATGAATTCCCTGCAAAAATCAATGGACCCTATTTATTTTAACCGACCTGTAATTATACAGGTCAATTCAAGAATGAATGAATAAGACTTGTCAATCGTAATACCTACCTACATGTTGTACAAAAAGTTACAGTGTGAGATACTTGCTAGCCTTAAAAAAAATTAAAAATTTTAAAAAGCACCAATTGAATTACGAACCTCCTCCTGAAGTCGATTAAAAAATAAAACAGTTAAACTGACTTTAAAAAAACACTATGGGCGTCAAATAAGTACCTATATAAAAATATCGAGTTTTACCTAATCTAAATTAGGAAGTCGGTGGGTGGCGAAAATTAATGTAGCAAAACAACCAAAGCTCCAGTTTCCAAACTTTAATGTCTTTGGTTATTTTACGCTACGCCATGATTGTTTTAAAGTCGGTTTTACGATTTTGTTTTTCAGCATTGCGGTTCAGCGCTGACATATAGATCGATTCACGCTTAAGTACTAAGTAGACTGTTTTTTATACATACTGCTGATATTGTACAAAGAATGATGAATATAACATAGATGCCAAAACATCGCTATTTCCTCTAAGAAACTCGCATCCTTGGAATAGTCCAAGGCAAAGAAACGAACAATTTTACTACAAAATGCCTACTTGTGTATTTTGTAGTGAAATTGTTGATTTCGTTTGAGCATTGATATATTCTAAAAACCCATAAGGCAATCAATGAGCACAATAAAAAGGGACCCCCTTTTTATTGTGCTTATTGATTTGTTATTATCTTTAAAATGTATCATATTCTTTTAAAGGTATGGTTTAATAAAACAATTACTGTGAACCAAAGTTCGAGTGGATGTTTTTTGCGCTTTGCATTTTTATTTCTAAGTATTTGTTTTCGTTACCCGACACTCGTAGACTAAACAATTTTATCAGCCGAAACTCCGTGTGTGATCAGGGTTGCCAGATGTTTGGCTTTAGCCGGACATACCGACTTTTAACCACAGTGTCCGACAAGTCTGGCCTGTCCGGCTTTTGTTAGACTTTTGGTCAACCCACACCACATACAACGATGGCTAAGATGATGCTGGCATGCTGCTTGTTTCTGATGCATAATAAAATTGTCTGGTTAATAAACTTTTAACGTTGGTTGGTTGGTAAATCCGTAATTGACTGTTATAAATTATATCAATAAGTGGAAATTTCTATAAAAGCTGATGATTTTGTGAACAAATAAATTAATAAACCCAGCCTAACCAAATACCTACCAAATATGCCGATTAAAAGCACGTGAGTGACCCACGCGATAAGGCTAAATAAAGAGTGCAACAAGTAAGTCTAGAATGTAGGTAGGTACCTATAACACAGTAGGTACTTCCCTAGGTGTTTAATAAATAAAAGACAAATAAAATGTTTCAAGCAAAAGCAGTAAGTAGTTCTCTAAGAATCGTAGCATATGGCGCTCTGTAGTTTATGCCTACCCTCATGGAAAAAGGCATGTATGTATGTAAAAGGTTTCAAATTGTTTTTTTTTATTATTATTAACCAACGTCTGTCTTTCAGGGGAAAATGTCCGGCAAAATTTTGTGCCAGTGTCCGGTTTTTTTTTAAGTTTTGGGCCTGGCAACCCTGTCTGTGATAAACATGTAGTTTAAACAATAGTTTAAGATAACAACCCAAGCCACTCGACCGACAGCCTTTTCAGAATTAAAGTGTACACATAACCCTTTTTTGAACGTCGTGCGGTTCGGTTACATGACGTCATTCTATTGTAATAGTTAAAAATATGGGGACTGGGGAGCTGTGTACTTTTTATTGATTCATTTGTATAATGTATAATATTAAGGTTTACTGTTTTCTTTCTAATGACTTGTAAAATACTTACCTAATCCTTATAGAAACAATCCCTGTGGACTAATGTGTTAGCTTATTTTACAACATAACTTTTATTAGAGCAGGGACACATAACATTCGAGACATCGTCGTTTTAATTACATGGACGGTTGTAGCGTAGGGCCACCCCAAAGTGGCGCAACGAGATTTGCCAGCTTGCGTTTGAGTTGTTAGCTGAACAATTCAGACTATTTAGAATCGTATCAGGTCAATACAAGTCTGGCTCGTTCGGCTTTGTTAAGCTTTTAGTCAACACTACCCCACCGAAAGATGTCGAACGAAACCATGAGAATGTCGCACACGGGTCCCCATAAAGCCATAATTTAAGACTAGAGTAGGTAAGTCTTAAATTTTTAACTATAGGTAATAAGTACTCAATTAAAAGATACGATATCTTTCTGTTAAAAACCCGTGTGTGAGGTTTTTATGGTAAAATATTAATTTTGTTTACGTATCTGTGTCCGGTTTTTCCATTTTTGGCCCTGGCAATACCAGGCGCCACCCGCGAATTTGAGCGATTTCCTTTAAAATAACGCGATATACAAGAGGATCGGATCTGCAATATTTCCTACATGCATTCTGCGAAACGTAATGCCAGAGAATTTACCTGTAACGAACCTACATATTTCCGACAAAAAAATCTTTTCCATATAGGTAAATATGTCATACATGGCTGTATTCTCCGTAGGCTGTGGGTAGAGGTGTACTCTATAGTACTCCCACACTTCGCCAGTTATGGTTAAGTCTCATGTAATAGGCTGCTTTTGAGAAATTCCTTATGGTAATACCCAAAAACACTATTTGACCCGGGAATCCAACCCCGGAATGCTAGCGCTTTTCACCACTGCTCTAGTGAGGCATACAACAGCAAGTTCCCAAAAAAGTAGTTTCTAAGTGGGTATTTAAATTACTTGGGCTATAAATACCATATATTATAGTAACTAGGACGGTGTACCCCTGGATTCTACCTCAGTTTTTATTGCCTATATGTTATTCTTATGTATAATTAAAGCTACATAGCTTATTCTTATTCAAAATCAAATCACAAACATCCTCACAAACTTTGAAATTCATAATATTCTAAACTAACATGTCGAGATGTTAAGCTATACACGTTATTATAACGTATATATATATACAACATCCCAACAACAACCGTGATCGTCGGGCAGTATAGTAGCCCAATAGACAACACCCGCCTGGTCGGAGGATCCTCCCTTTTCAATGGTAGATAAGTTACTTTACACCCTGTTCCTCATACCTCGAAAGTAATATGAAAAGAAATGTTTTATAAGAGAAAAAAAAACAAAGCAGCGTTTTTAGATTTTATTGATTTTTTTAATTTATGGAATAAATAAAAATATTTAGGTAATAAAAACAAAACTTTTGTAACAAGTTCATATTCGTGGCAGTGACTATGTTATTGCAGTCTTTGAGATCTTGCGTGATCACTGATCAAAAATTATTAAGTATTCGTAATTTAATTTGTAGCTTAGTTTAAAATTTATTGATAAATAATTGTTTTAACATAGTCAATGTATAACAGAAAAAGTTTATAAAATATAAATTAAGTTCTTATAATATTGTGGGTTCGGTGTCACGCCCCTTAGAAAGCAGCAGCTGGAAAAGAAAAAAAAGAGTAAACCTAGCTGATATATTATATGTGCTTTACGTACTTAATCATTCCAATAATGATATATTTTTTGGAGTTTCTGAGTAATTTAGGATTTGTTCCTGGACATGTAAGTTGATAACATACCTAATACTTAGATCTTTCAAATTAAAACTATTTAAAGACATTAGAGGCTTTATTTTAAATGACCTAATTAATAGGATTCACGATAAGTGGAGACTAAAGCACCTTTTATCCTTCTCCCCATTTATAAGAAATCAAGTCTTAAGTTAACGTTGCGCATAGGTAACAAACACCTAATGTATGGGGAAACATATTTAGATATGTTTCGAGTTTCAAGGAAATCAGCTTAATTAACTAGGTCGGTATATAATCTTAAATACTTAATAATAATGGTTTTATTTACAGTTTTATTAGGGTTTATGTGTGTAGTTTTAAGAGATGATATTTTGTGCATCCAGGCGTATTTTTGCGTGCTTAGATAGAAATATGACAAAGGTGATTGTGGTCTTATGCAGTTAATGCTATTGAATATTTGAGATGATTCAATGAGTGTATACGACAATGATCTAATAGACTTTCATTCCTAAATAATGAACACAAACAATATAAATAGAAATAAAATAAAAGTATATTTCCATAAATATATTGAAAGACCTTGAAAAGTAAAATGTTGTTTAAGTCAAGTTCCCATGAAAGTGAAGTTGCAGTTGCAAATGATAAACGGAAATGTCGGTGATCTACGTCTATTAAACCGTGTGACTACCACGAATGAGCAGGAATAACACGTGAACAAGACAACAGGATTCAAACTACATTCACTTGCATGACTTTTCGAACAGATACCTGCTTAAGTTTGCATGTTTTATAGACTACGAATGAACGGTAAAGTCTTGCTTAGAGCGTCCACGGTGAACCGGTCTGCCATCATTAAATCTGCCGTAATTAGAGATAATATTAAAACATTTGTAAATGTTACGGTATCAGCTAAATTTGAATAAGGTAATCCTAAAGTTATAAGTGCAACGCACTTACTGCATTCGTTGCTGGCCCTAGGGAAAAGTCACCAACTGCAGCGTCTCGTCGTCTTATTACAGTAACATTGCTATATTCAAAGTTAATAAATGGCGGTGGTAATCCATGTCATGATGAAGTAGTTGAAAGGCCAGTTTGTACAGCTCAGAAGTCATCAATAAAGCTGCGGAGTAACGTTTTGCATATTTACAGCAACCCACTAACCTAACGGCCTGATCGGGTGTTTGTCCCAAAGGAAGGTGCGTTTGACTGGCGACAGGTACGAGTCACGGATGTAGGAGGGGCTGCGGTCCCATCGAGCGATGGGTCTCAGCTCCGGCCAGTCGTACCAGAAGGGGTCTCGAGTGATGGCCGAGATCGGTAGAGAGGGGCTCGGGTTGAAAATGTCAGCCCAAGGCCTTCTTCGGAGTCCACCAGCGTTGTACAGCGGTGCACCTATACGCCACAACTATAACGTTTAATGCCGGGACAACAGACATAGTACTACATCTGCACTTCGTCATCGCCCGCCCAAACAGTGTTAACGAAGCAAGCGTTCAACACAGCTGCGTGACACTGCGTCCATACTACAATGAAAGTTATTTACGAGTCCTACGGATTTTTTTAGTAACTAGAAATGGAGTAGTAAATTACAATAGGAAAATGTCTAAATTGCGTAAAAAGCTCTATCTGCTTCCAATCATTAGATCCCGAAGATTAGAATGAAAACAAATATGGTACCTACTAGCAAATGAAACTAACAAAACACGTGGTTAATTATTGAATACAATAATAATTATTTGCGAGTTTTGTAACATTATGGGACGTATTTAAATTGCAGTAGCAGCCCCAGGCATAATGTTTTAACACAACTCGTGCAGATACTTTTTTTACAGAAGTAGGTAGTGCTATAGCGAAAGACTCGTAAATAAACTGTAAAAATATCTGAGTTATAGTGTTAATGTCAACAAACTAATAAACAATAAAGATTAATATGATTATGGTTTAATTTCTGCTTTCATGTCATGCGATTTTTTTTAGCAAAAATGTGGATATAATTTAATGAAAAAGAACACATACACTCATCTAGCAGGACTTCACAGGACTGCAAATTGTTAATTTATATTATCTTCTAGGAACACTATCCAGTAGGAAAGATTTGTGAACAAAAATGTCCTGTTTTTTTATTCACACGGAAGTACAAATCGACAGAAATTAGAAATACAACGTTTAGGTTATATTAACTACATAGTCTCACACAGCTCTGAAAAATTAGGTGCATCTACACTGAACTGGGGCTTCGGACGTAGAAAGTTTGGTTCTGACTTAGAAGAGTTCAATAACCCAGATAGAAAAGTGGGTCATGACGAAGATACAGGGTGTACAGAGTGTGGTCTGCTGCCCTTACCGTCGGCATCGTATGCGACCTCGCAGTCTCGCGGTGGGCTAATCCTTGGCTTCACGGGCGTCGGGGACTTCCCTCGGAGTGAGCGATCAAAGTCTGCCCATTTTTCAGCTTCAGCGAAAAATGGGTCCCTTTTGAACACGTCCGATATCCTCGCCGGCGCTCCTTCATGGCAAGTCTCATAATCAATACCTTTCTCAAATATACACGTCGGGAATTGACAACAGAATCCATTGACCACGTTCATAGAGACATAAAACCGACTAGAAAGATCACCTGTCTTCTATTTTAATACAAGTACTTGTAGAGTGTAGTGTTCTTATATGCCGAGCATGAATACCGAATACGTAAGTAAACATTCCGGAGCGCATGTTGCTTTGCTCTATATACAATGCAGCTCATGCAAACATAAAATGTTCATTTCAAAATATTGATGCATGAAAATTTCATCTCTATTTCAGACTGGCTCACATTTCCGTGGAATACGCTTGAAGTATTATTGTGAAATTGATTTTTGTGAAAGATTATGTAATATACAGGCAGATATATCAGGAATGTGTGACAGTCTCGAGAAGGTACCTACCTATATTTAAGTTTAAAAATGTTAATAAATGTGCCAAATTATAGAAAATATTTTAGAGCTAAGTAATTTAAACTACAGCGGAGAGGTACTAAACTACTAAATCAAAACACGGGTTGGTCTTTTATGTTTTAATACAAAATATATCGTAGTGTTAGTTAAATGTTCTTAAAACTTTGTACTATTAAACAAGTTACGGGAAAGTATAAAATTATTTCTACATATCGTAACAAATACAATTTAAAAGTTCACTCAATTAGAAAATAATGTTTTGATGTCATTTTTACAATAGAATGTCAAAATTTATAAAATGTATATCGCAGAATGTAAAGCATCAATTTTATCTATTGAAGCTCTTCATATTTACAATTTTGAATTTTGGATGGTATATTTATTACAATGTACTAGGTAAAGTATGTACGGATTTAGATTTCCTTTGGTATCTGTTTTTCTTATTTTTGATGTACCAACCAGATGGTATTTTACTTACTTTAGTTAATTCAATAGGTTGTTGTTATAGCTTCTTATTTGTCTCCGGACATCGTCATACCACATGTATTAGATTCAACTGTGATTGAATCATACAAGTGGAAGGAGTCCCAATAAGTTCTTATAATTATCTGAATCCAAGTGAAGTGCTAGGTCCGGGATATTCCAACTAGAATTGTTACCTTTATTAGATAATTCATATTTAACATAATTGGTATTCCGTACTTAGCCTCCGACATGGACCGGTAAGCAGCCGGGATTCGCCTGTACTTTATTTACAATAACAATCAGTCTATCTCAGACACGAAAGACGACTACAAATAAGTTGTAGAAGTAAAACTTGTACAGATAAACCGCGGCGGCACTTATCCTAGCTTATCCTATTTGTTCGTGCATAGAGTTGTTAGTATTTACCTGTTCCCCAGTGGGGCTTGCTGTCGGGCTCATATTCGATGCCTTTAAGGCTCTTGGGCGCCGAGGGTGTGGAAATGGGAACGCTAAGGTCGGTGATGGGGTATGCCCGGTCCTTCAGGTAGAGACCGTAGCGAGAGGGGTACAGCCTGTCGATGGCTGCCAGTCTGTCAAGATGGTCCTGCCACGCCTTGTGGGCATCGAAGGGGTCGACGCCTCGTCGGACGCGCCTCGGTACGTGATATACTGTTAGTGGAAACATCAATCAAGTTATCAAACTTTTACAGATATGGGTGATTCGAAACTATTATAAATATAACACTAGAATGCCAATGAATTTGTTTGGAACCATAAATCGATGTAGGTAATTCAATAACAACTTCAATATGTTAATTTATTGTTTATTGAGTTTTAGTTTACCAATACGTAGGTATGACCCAAAGCCAGCGTTCACTGCCATTTCTATTTTTAACACCAAGACTGTTCAAACACTAGATTCGTCGATAGAATCATTTTAAAATAATAAAAAAAACGGAAGGGTAGCATTAAAATCAGTTTTTTTGTAACATTTTGAAGAATAGAAGACTGTGCTAAAGAACATGTAAAAAATAAATAAATAAACCATTTCCATATGGTATTTGTCGAAAGTGTAAATAATAGTGGATATGTCAATTAAAATAATGCAAGGAAATGATGTTGGTGCATATTAATTCCAAATAAGTTAGTAATTGATTAGTTTGATGAGCCTAAGCTTTAGGTATTTATAATGAAAATTGGGGGGGAACAACAGTAAATCTTGAAAGTTATTCATAGAACTCACCTCTACATCAACTTGCCGGGACGGCTCGGTTTAAGAACATTATTGTGGGCTAAGTCACAATTAGTATTGAAAGGGGTAAATAATAATATACATGTATCACCTGACAAATGCTAGAAGATATGCAGTAGGCACAAGGTGATGTCGATGTAACATTCATGGACTTAACAAATGTGAAGTATTGTTATGTATAAAGAGGTGACTTCTATCAAATGACACATGCGTTGTATTAGTAAAATAAGTTGTAACTTGCACAAGCAACAACATCAAATGCCAACAACCGGTACATATGAGGCCAATATTAACCATGAAACACCTTTTCATTGAATGCACACGTATCCTTATATACTGTAATACCTAACATTATAACGTTAACAAGAATTACGTTAGAATATATAGCGATGAAGAAGATACATGTAAATTTACACGAATCTGTGACTGTATGTAGCACCATGTAATGTTAAATCGATTCATCCAATTTCAATCTTCGAGCTGATGACAGGTATACATCATCTTAATTTCAAGTGATAAATTCTTTATTTTAAATATAAAACTTTATTACATAGTAAAATATAGCCAGCAGAAAAGCCCGCAATGACTTGTTGTAAAATGATTAAAAAATTGCTGCATTCGCTTTTGTAAAAAAATGACGATCATTTTTTGATAATGAAAATATGATGTCTTACAATGTGACAAATGACTATACATTAATTATGTAGTATTCGTAATATAAGAAGTCCTGAACTTTTATCTACACTCTCCCGGGGACCTTTTGTGCTGAAACAAAATGTTGATACAGTTTTCGAACTGAAGCGAAAACTACAGAACTAGATTAAAGTGTCCTGTGTTTGATCACAATGTAATAGTGACCCAGCGTGAAGCACGCTTGTGTATTTTTTAAGTAATTCAATATGTACAGTGTTATTCATAATAACTGAATTAAATGTAATATTTACAGTGAACATTAATTTTAGCATTGATTTCTGAAAACTAATTGTTATTACAACACTTTTAACTTTTATTTGTAGGTAGGCTAACTGAGTCGGGCAAAGGTTTCAACGTTGACTGCCAAATTGACGTGTCATTGTGAGTCGATCGATTACCTATTGAACCGCTACCAACAGGTGATCTATCAACATTGTCTATTTTAGTTTAATTAAGCTTAGCACCATCGTAATGAATGTTCAACTTCGGTGGTCAATTGGCAAGTCGGTTAGTGTAGCGTGTGTGCACGTGGATGTTGTGGTATGTTTGTTGTTTACACTATGGTACTAACCTGGCCTGTACGAGTCAAGGGAGCGCGGGTAGTTGTGGGAATAGATGGGGCGTGGGGAGTACCCGTAGGTCTCACGGTGGACGGGCAGGTAGCGGTATCCGGGGACAGTGATCCTCTCAGCGGCGCCGATGGGGTCGTCGTAGATGGACTTGCTGTAGGGGTAGCTGGTGCTCAAGAGCTCGGGGAACACGCTACGGCGGCTGGGCCTGTACCTCTCTTCGGCTCTGATGTCTTCCGATCCTGGGATAAAAGATGATGGACTTCTATAGTTTTCATAATGTTTCAAGAATTCGTTTGTTTTTACAACACGTCTAGACGTATTTAATATCATCAACATCTGCCTAGCCTTTTCTCAACTGTGTTGAGGTCGGGGTCCAGGTTAAAGGGATGCAGCTAAGTATAATTCAAATGGATTACTGGCTACGTGACCTCCACAGTCCAGTTGCAAGGTAACATGATACTCCTTGGCATGACGTTTAGTATCTTAATGTAAATAAACTGCAATTTTTCGTGCTTACCTTTTAGAGATCGCACGAAGGATTGCCAAAATCTGGCTTTCTTCGACGGCGACTCATTTCTGCCAATCATTTCTAAATGATTTTTAAACATTTTGGCAGTTTATGTCGTGCTCGTGGTCTGTAACAAAAGGTATCTTTGTAATCATTTGTTGTTATAAATCAGAAGTTCACAAAAAGTTATGCGGAATTATTTATTAAGTCTCGCATGTGATGTCAATTTGTCAAAGTTAACCTTGAGTTTCGCGATATATGTCTTTTGAAAATATGTCCAGGTGACATAATTGAGTACAATAGCGTTCTCGTGCCTCGTAAATAGAGCAGTGACGTACGCAAGAGTTAGCAGCAGGGCCGCAAATAGCCACCTCGGTGGCTGGCTCGTGTCGAATAGCCCGTGGACTTGGACTCTCGCCAATCTAACTGGTGTCGTGGAGAAACTTGAAATCAGCCGTTTTTACGAATGTCTACTCATTGCTCTGCTATTTTCGCGTTTGTGCCGACCTTGTTGCGAGTAACGATGTGGATAAGTCAGCGGCCTGCCGCAATTTCCAATTACGTAAGGTTCGAGCTTTAAGTATGCGAAGACGAATTGATGTGGGTTTCACGTCGCGATCTGTGGTATTGTGAGTATTTCAAGAGCTTCTCATATCTCTTGTTAATTTATCTTATGCTTGAAGTTGATTCCAGCCGGCCCATATTATTAAAGGATCAATAATGTGTACATAAGTGGTTGATTTTTGTAGGTAGGTCCTAGTCCTGAGCTTAAGTTAACCTACGTCAATATTTAAATCACTATTCTCACAAAACAAATTCTGACTGTAATGTGTGTTATTGTAGACCGTCTACGTAATCGTTAACGAAGTTTTAAAACGATCTAATCTACAAATACTTTTTCACAAAGCAATCTCTGGATTTTGTTCAGTTTATTCATTGACGTGCGTCATTGGTTTAAATTTAGTAGAACAGAAACACCACTCATCAGGCTTTCAGTTCAGATCGACGTTTGTGTAGATAAGAAGAACCACTTCATGGATCTATGGAATGCGCATCATATTTTATGTTCTTTGTAACAATAAGTATAAGACTAATACAATAAGAATATGATCCATATACACTTGCATTTGTTGGAATAAGGGGTTACAAAGTAAGACCCCATTACCTTCATAATAAAATTGTTACCAAGACGGACGTTAAATTTAGATGGATGTAGTTTATATTGTTGACTTACTGGATTTATATTTTACTATTTTATTGTTACGCTATTAAATTACATAGTTTGTCTATTAACTGCTTTCTATGCACATTTCATCAATTGCCGTTCAAAATTAAGAAAGTTGGTTACCGCTTTGTAGTCTCTGACTGAAAAACGGCATGAGTTTATGTATTTTGAATTAAGAAATTTCAGTAAGAGAAAGGTTTGGTTTTGAACTGGGATGGAATGGCCTAAACCCGTACTCTGACATACTTGATTAAATCTGACATGAAATGTCAGTTATTTTAGTTTCAAGATGTAGTTTTATCTAATGTTTATGATTTTACAAAACAATTTCACGATTGTGATAATGAAACACCCTAAATTCTACTGGCGTTAAACTATTAGGATTAATTTTGTTATCTATGTACAGACGCCAGCACATCAAGTTATCCCAATGTGCCAACTTTCTTTGATCATTTTTCAACTTTATATCAAACAGAATAAAGTTCATATTAAATTGGGAAAAATGTAATAAAAACTCAATAAATAATCTGGCTATTTTTACAATTCGATATTTATTTTAGACTAGCAGACGTCCCACGGTTTCAACCGCGTAGGTCCCGTTCCCGTGGGAATACAGAGATTTAAAGTAGCCTATGTGTTAATCCAGGATGTCAGCTAACTCCATACCAAATTTTATTAAAATCCATTCAGTAGTACGTGAAAGAGTAACAAACATCCATCTATCCATCCATCCTCACAAACTTTAGCGTTTATAATATTAGTAGGATTTGGTTTTCTATTATTTACCAACTGAAAACTGTAAATTAGGCACAAACTGATTTAAAATGAAGCATAATTGTCAAAAGTAATCAATAATTTTCCGATTTTTCTTTATCTGATAATAGACCAGTTAAAATTTTCCGAAAGTCAATGAAAAACTTTGAATATGTTTTCATTTTTTTAGTGTTTTAAATGTTATTATGGTGATTGAAGTCAAATTGATCCTATCAACTTGCTTATCATTACAAATTAGGTCAAGACTTAAGGCCAATGTCAAATATGTTTTGCTACACCAGTTTCCATGCTCCATTCCATAGTACTACGATTGCAGCAGCTGTCATTGGTATCTGGGTAAAGCTCCATGGTATCTAGTTCAGATAGAAATTGAAGGTTAAGTATGTAGGTACCAGCTTAATGCGGATTGGCCATTAAAAAAAACTAGTCGATTGTGAAACGGTTACAAAAATACATGGAGGCGCGTCGATTTGGCGGGATTGCAAATTTGGCGCGGGATGAGTGTGGCTGAAAATAGGCGCGCGCGCGGCCGGATCGGATTCACAGCATTCCCGGATCCGGCGCATTGTCGCAGCCACAGGTGCGCCGATACGCGCGGCGTCTATACACTTAATGTAACCTTTGATGGAGATTGGACAAAACTGATTGGTTGTATTTTTAGGGGACAATACAATATTGAGGTGTTCCTGCTTCACTGTTAAACTTTTTGTTCACATAAGAATAAACATTACAGAATCTAGAAATGTGTTTTGATAAAATTCAATTAATGTGCTCACTTATAACTTAATATTGTCATTAAAGCAACGTCTCCATAATTTACTACTATGTCCATAGCATTCACACAAAAACAACTTTATGAAAATCAATTAACGTCACGTTCAAAAATGTATCCAAAACTCCATATAAAAATGACTTTTAGGAGTGAAGCAAACAAATAACTGCTTAAAATCGTTAATCTTTGATCACAGTGTTTACTAATACTCCGTAAATGCTTACTAGAATATTGTTGTATAACTATTTTCACCTGTAGTGTGGTCGTTCACTGTCAAATAACGTATGAGTAACTTACGCGCTGCTGAACAAATGTTACCGTATCTCCGCTTATCTCGACTAATCACCCGCGAGAATGGAAACTAGACTTAAGTCGAAGTCGCGAACCGAGCGAGACGAAGTTTCAATTGCGCAACTTTAGAGCGAGACGGCGCGAACTTCGGGGTGACATCGTGAATCGGCGAACACCCCACGTGGGGTACACTTGGCACAACCCTTACGGACTTATCGATGGAACACTGGGCAGTTTCTTACCGATTAAATAATGGTCGTTAAATAAATAGAGTTGTGTTGTTTCGTTGACGAGCCGACGTCGAGTGTCGGACCTGGGCGGGCGCGCACTGGTCGCGGCGGGCGCGAACCTCACTCGCCGGCCGCCCGCCCCGCTCCCGCCGCCCGCCCGCCCAAAGCATTCAATAAACATTTTATTTTGCCAGTATTTTACTACTTATGTGCCTACATTGGTTCCCGGATGCTACCTTTTTACTAGTAACTCGTTCATTTGAATTTGAAAAGGTGATTTTATTAAAACTGCTTTCAATTAATGTTAAAAACATGCAAACAAACAAAATGTTAGAAAACTAAAATTTAATAAAGTTTTACAAGGAAATTCAACACATTATATTACGCTACTAGTACTTATGTGTTAGCAGACCGAAGTTGAAGAGCTTTCAGTCGTCTAGATTTATACCTATACTCTGATTCCGGTATTTTCATAACAACTTGTTATTCTTATTTGTTGTTTAACATCACTTGGAGTAGAACATTCTGGGAAAACGATTAAAACATCCCACACCGAACATACATCGCACGTATGATTGCTTCGCCCGTGAAAGTACTGAAATAGCGGCGTTACAGGCGTCCACCTGAGATTATCCAACTTTGTGGGTGATTCAACTTTACATTCCACGTTAATGAATCGGCTTTGTTTATAGACACAAGTATGTGATAACACCTTTTTGTTATGAAGTCAGTTACTGTACCTAGTATCGAATGACAATAATATAAACTCGTTGCATTGGATGCCAAATGATTAACCGGCACCATTTGTAACATGCAGGCACTAATGGGATTTTATTAGTTTGATTTTAATTAAAGGTAAACCCAGTGACTGAATTGATGTTAAAAAAGTTCTTGAACTTATTAGGTACTTATTATTCAATGTTAATAGTTTTTTTTTTACATTGGATGGCTCAGTCTGTTAACATTTTTTTTTATTTTTTTTATTAAGCGGAACAACAAACAGGAACAGTACTTATATAGTATAAAAAAGAGACACACGAAACATATGAGCAATACCGTAGCACACAACGCTGTTCACAGATTGGCTGTGGAATGTAACATACCAATAATTAAACGCTAGGATAATAACAATAACTAAAACATAACAAAATTGAAAACTAAACTTAATAAACTTAATTACCACTTAATTTAATCTCAGAATATTCGTGTAAAATTAAAGATTTTCAAATGATTTCAGATCAAATAGATCAATGAGCAGGTATCTGGCAATAAAATTCCGTAGACGCTATTTCAAACCACTTCAGTTAGTACAAACTTATTTTTGGAAATCAATGATATTTCAATATCATCCAATTGAAACTTTCGATTTTTTTACTAAAAGAACATCATTAACGGATTCATAACAGGATGTTTATAATGTAGCCGATGTAATTTATTACCAGTACACCAAAAATGTTATATGCCATTTTGTGTATTTTATTTATTTTTGTGAAAGATATTAACAAGGTCGGCGCCATCGGCGACAGGTGACCTCGTATTGATACATTTCATTTTCGATTTTCTTCTTGTGTCTATTTTTAAAAAAAACGGTGATATTTAGTTTCTGGGGTTCCATGCCGAAAGAATGTTAATGGGACCCTATTACTAAGCTGCAACTTGTATCTTAAGAAACATAGTAAGTAATAGTAGAAATTTTTACAGAGTATAGACTTCTATTGCCGCTATTACAAGAAGTAATAAAAAACAATAAAGTTAGAAATAAAATGGGAGAAAACAAGAATCTAGGAGATTTTCTCGACGTTTTTTGTTAGATTTGGTACGGAACCAGACGTGAGCCTGACTCGCCCTTGGCTGATATATTATTCCTATAAAATGGGAGAGAACAAGAATCTAGGAGATTTTCTCGACGTTTTTTGTTAGATTTGGTACGGAACCAGACGTGAGCCTGACTCGCCCTTGGCTGATATATTATTCCTATAAAATGGGAGAGAACAAGAATCTAGGAGATTTTCTCGACGTTTTTTGTTAGATTTGGTACGGAACCCTACGTGAGCCTGACTCGCCCTTGGCTGATTTATTATTCCTATAAAATGGGAGAGAACAAGAATCTAGGAGATTTTCTCGACGTTTTTTGTTAGATTTGGTACGGAACCAGACGTGAGCCTGACTCGCCCTTGGCTGATATATTATTCCTATAAAATGGGAGAGAACAAGAATCTAGGAGATTTTCTCGACGTTTTTTGTTAGATTTGGTACGGAACCCTACGTGAGCCTGACTCGCCCTTGGCTGATTTATTATTCCTATAAAATGGGAGAGAACAAGAATCTAGGAGATTTTCTCGACGTTTTTTGTTACATTTGGTACGGAACCCTACGTGAGCCTGACTCGCCCTTGGGTGATATATTATTCCTATAAAATGGGAGAGAACAAGAATCTAGGAGATTTTCTCGACGTTTTTTGTTAGATTTGTTACGGAACCCTACGTGAGCCTGACTCGCCCTTGGCTGATTTATTATTCCTATAAAATGGGAGAGAACAAGAATCTAGGAGATTTTCTCGACGTTTTTTGTTACATTTGGTACGGAACCCTACGTGAGCCTGACTCGCCCTTGGGTGATATATTATTCCTATAAAATGGGAGAGAACAAGAATCTAGGAGATTTTCTCGACGTTTTTTGTTAGATTTGGTACGGAACCCTACGTGAGCCTGACTCGCCCTTGGCTGATATATTATTCCTATAAAATGGGAGAGAACAAGAATCTAGGAGATTTTCTCGACGTTTTTTGTTAGATTTGGTACGGAACCCTACGTGAGCCTGACTCGCCCTTGGCTGATTTATTATTCCTATAAAATGGGAGAGAACAAGAATCTAGGAGATTTTCTCGACGTTTTTTGTTACATTTGGTACGGAACCCTACGTGAGCCTGACTCGCCCTTGGGTGATATATTATTCCTATAAAATGGGAGAGAACAAGAATCTAGGAGATTTTCTCGACGTTTTTTGTTAGATTTGTTACGGAACCCTACGTGAGCCTGACTCGCCCTTGGCTGATACATTATTCTTATACAAATTTTTGCTTATTGCCAATTAAAATGACAATAATTTACACTAGCCAGATCTTTATTGCCAATTTAACCATTTACGTGTGTTTCTTCATGGTTTACTCATGATAAGGCAAAGCTTGTCTTAGTAGTTATAGATACAGTTAGACCATAAGATGAATCACCTGCTTCCGATAGCTATGGTTTTAGGTTCAGTCTACTAAAGCTAAACGGCTCGTTTGCTTTCACGAAAAGAAGATACAACAGTAGTAGTTAAAACAAAATTTTCCTCTTCAACATAATTAAACCTTAATCTATTTGTATAAAGTTAAAAAACTATCAAAGAAATTTGACAAATTGGGGTAGCTTGATTTGCTCGCGTCTGTACATATTGTTTGTTCTCGTTAAACTTAAAAAACATATTGTAGACCCTGCTAAACTAGTGGTTTAGCACTTCTTGATCTTGAATATTTTAATCATAATTTATTTTTTCTACAAGACAAAGCGGTCGGAATTATCAAGGGGGGAGGGACCCTTGATAATTCCACGTTTGAGACATTTTTATTACTACGTCATGCACGTGTTGTCTTTTTCAGGGTTGTGGCACATCAAACACTGGAAGAGTTTTATGTTAATAGAATAATACGATCTCTTGAAGACAAATCGGTCACGGTCACCTTGTTAATAAGAGATTGGTGGCGCAGACCACGAAGTGTGACGTACACGGCAAGCACTTGCACGTCATCTGCTAAAAAAACTTCATTCGTAGAAACATTTTCAATTTCCTTTCTACGATTGTTACGAGTGTCTCGTCTGTTTACATTGGTAACCCTACTTATATAGGTATGTGTGTTGTCTGGTCTTGTGGCGTCATACGACCCACGTGCATCACCCTGAACATCACGTTTTATCGAATTTTGGCCCGCATTCAACGAGTTTAATAATAGATCTGCTATAAACAACTGAAGATCAGACTTTAAAACAACTTCCGATGGTAGGCATATTTTATTTCCTCTGTTGTCACGAGGTGTACTTGTTCATATTTCTTTAGTTGTATCTTGCCTGGTTGGCTAGAGTTGCGGTGTAATGAGAAGCTTTTTTGGAACGTTATTGTAAGTGTTATCAAGGAAAGTAGAAGTGCTGTGAGGTCTTTGCCCTTCATGAAGCGAACGGAAGCTAATAATAAGCACTTTCCAGCCCGACCTTGTGAGCCACTTATAGGACAATCTTGTCATTTGGAAGGGCGTCGTAGAAGGTGACGGAGGAATTATATTGGGTGATTGAGAAATGACCACGTCCTCTTGTTTACTAACATAATCATCACGCGGTGTCGTGATTATAACTATGCCACCGTGCAATATATTATTTTCATTCTCATACATGGTCAATTATTTTTTGCACTTCAATGAGGTGGTTTACAGACACAGGGAACAAAATAACTATTGTTTCTATTTTATCACTTCAATGAGATTTAGTCTAAAATCAATCATCTCTCTCATCTCATATTTTTGTGGTACTTTTCTCAAAAAACCATTTCAGGCAATAATCTGCATGGTTATTACACTGATCAAGATAATCTCTGAACTTTAAAAGAGATTGTCACCATTGAGTTTCTTTCGGAGTTTTTTCTCAGAGTAGTCAAATTGTGAAACACCGACCTCACATTCTTGTTAAAAAATGAAATGCAAAAGTGTTTGTATATAGAAATAAATATCATTTATAGTTTAATCAAATCAAATCAATTAAGAAAATACTGTGTGTTGGCGGGCTGAAATAAAGTCTAGTTTAGATATTAAACATAATGTTGTTATAGTACGTTCGCGTTAATAATGCAGTAAAGTCATCATTATATCCGTCGGCCTAGCCCGGCCCCGGCCCCGGCCTAACCAATCAAAACTTTTCAAATTCATTTTTATAAATTCATTTAACTTAATCTTTTAAAATATAATTTGTTTGAATTTAACACCACTGTGGAATACACTATTATCTTGCAGTTGCACTGCATTTTTACTGCATTCTTAACGCGAACGAACTATAGTAGCCATGTTTTATTTTCTGCTTTTACTTAGATAGTTTAATTCAGCATTAATTTTGTTTTTGATATCGTAGGTACTTGACAAGTTTGTACATATTATTTCATTCTTTAGTTTGTTACCAATAACAACCAGCCAAGAAAACTTAATCAGTTTATGTAGAGTGAAACATCCAAGAGCTTTATTTAGACTGTAAAAGCGTATATTACAGCTGAATATATCCACGTTGAAGATTGGATCCATTAGATAAATAGTACCTAACTATCGTAATTTCCCTTTGTTATTGCCAATCACATTATAAGCCTCGAAGTACTACGAGCTGTTCAAACATACACGAAATAATTCTCACAGGAGATATTATTAGGTACAGCATCGGAAACTTTGGAAAATCTTGGGAATGAGGCATCTGGGTTGCCATTATTTAACCGTAGCATACCGTGTCTTAAAGGATGACTGTCTAAATCTTACCGCTATTTAGTTTATAATAGTAACATCACATAACAACGCCTCCAGTACTGCGATTCTGTTAAAATAGTCACAGAAAAATGTAGGTAAAGTGAAGCGAAGGCGAATCAAGTTGTCATTTCATACCAAAGCTACAGCATTGACTTCACTTAAGTTTCCGCGCTGTGACTTTTACTGAATCGACTTGGCGGTATTCATAAAAGGTTATAAGACCGAGATCCATGTTTAGCCAGGTTTAAGTTTCATTTACAAAGAAGCTAGCCAATTACCATCAATCGGGGACTAATTAATTGTTAATTAGTCCCCGAGTTAGTGTTAATTATTAATTGTTAATAATCCGGGGTTCTAAGAAAATCAAGAAGGATAAAAAAAAGGAACCCAATGTATCCGACTCCAAATTAGAGAAAGACCACAATCATTTTGCTCTTTTAAAAGCCCGTGCTTCGTAGGTGTGACCTGTGGATACAAATAATAGCCGGACCCACCGCCCTAACGTGCTTTTCAAGTCCCAAAGGAGTCTGTGATGTAATGAATTGTCACCCATCTACGGAGCGATTTAGCCACATAGCACTAGGACGACACCTATATAAAAACGCAATATTGGATTTACAGCGCTCGGCTCGGCACCAACAGTTGAAAAGTAAAGAGTCCATTAATTATTATGCATTCATTTGGGATAGGGTCTGCTGCTGTAAGCTCTCTAATTAATCAAAATACAGTTAGTGACGCTCATGGCCATATTTATCACCACAAATCACATTCCTCCACTTTCATCTTCACGATTCAACTTATCTCTCTCAAAGCAATTTGTCATTCATGTTTACCCAAAATAAATTAAAAAAACACTAACATTTGTCACTTGTTTTGGCAAATATAAATAAATTAACCTATTTACACCCTTACATGACGTGTCTAGCTCATTTGCGACATTTTGAAGTTCATACGGAGGTGTGAAGGGTAAGCAAGACTTGCTTCACGGATGGTTGGCGCTTTGAGTCGTAGAACGTTACCGACGCCATGACGACACTCATTTGTTTTATTTATACCTGCGCTCGTACGAGAACATTAGTTGTACCTATCATCTTAGATTCTTAGCCTCAAGTGATGTAGCCAAAACATTTTAGATATTAATGATGCGGGTTGTTTGGAGATAAAATACTTAGTAATTATAGACCATTACAATGGATAATTTATTTTGTCTGTGACTATTTGTACACGCACTTAATGTCAATGATTTAAACACTAAACGGTTCCATATTTTAGTGTTCATTATTTGCGTGTAATTGTCTGTGTTATATTGATTGATCAAGCATTTTGTTCGGTCCAAACAGAGCGTGGAAACTTCGATAGTTAATGAGCTAAGAAAAACTGCCAAGCTGAATAATGGATTAGGTACAGACGCCAGCACATCGAGTTACCTCAATGTGTTAAATTTTCCCAATTGAATATGAACCTTATTCTGTTTGACATAAAGTTGAAAAACGATCAAAGAAATTTGACACATTTGGGTCACTTGATGTGCTGGCGTCTGTACATACGCTGAAATTATTTTATCAATTAATAATAATTGCTAGATGCTACTGTGATATGATCCTTAGGCAGTTGGGCGGACGGGCGATGCGCATCATTAGCAAGCTCGCCAATCGTTGAGAAAATGTTAGAATAAAAAAGTCTAATACTTTCTCAGATTGATTGATTGATTTTTTAAGTCGTAAAGAAAAGGACTTTCATCTTTGGAACAGAGCTTTTTATCTACATACCTACATAATTCTATGAAAAATACTTTTTTTTTGTTTTTATGTCTCATCTCATTTCAAAAAGTTGTTTTTAATGTAATTAAGTAATACGTAACGTTCTATTGGTCTCGGCAATAAAAGCCTCGATGTTAGTGCAGACCAAATAACCTACAAGTACCTACCTAAACGGAAAATAAATAAACCGTTTTAATTAATTTTAAATGTTATTTGTTATACTCGTATATTGGAAACTGTACCTACCCACCAATTTTCATGAGACGTTAAAGTAGTTTTAGTCGTTGTGACATTATGTTTTGGCTAGTCGGCAGTATGTCGATAGTGATGAAGGATATTCGCAATTTTCTGTGCTCAAATGTCAAAAGTCCTAACAAAAGAGTCTAAAACAAAGCTTAAGTCTTAAACAAAGCTTTCATAAAAATACTGGAATAAACTGTATACCTACCTACTGATTTACTTTCATTTGGGCAAACTCGAGTTAGCAATGAAATCAATATCATATAAATTGTAGCTAGTTTTGTAATAGAAACAAAGATGCTAAACAGAAACGCAAAGATAGCCACACACGCGCCTCCAAAGATATAGTATCTGTTGACACGTGAACAGACAGCTTTATAGCAAACACGATCGCTACCTTATCTTATTAATAGAATTAGAAAGAGATAGAGAGAATTTGTTGATTTTCATAGGAACATTCCTATAATGGAATATTAATGATTTGGCTCTTGGGTTGTGTTGGCCAACTGTGGATACATTTCTTACCTTCTATGGTAGGTATATTATACCTTTATACTTTAGTAGTTGTGTGGAGCATTTACGCACGGAATGGAATAAGTCAGTTCTCCCAGTCTCATACAATTTATTTGTGGATCAATTATCACGTATAGTCATAGCCACGTATGTACTAATCCCTGCACATTACTTTCATGGCGATAGTAGATAATGTCAAATCATTCGAACGTACTAAGCTAAGGTAATGTACAGTATTGAGGCGATTTTAAGTCATGACGCGTTATGACCAAGATGTTAAAGGCGACGGTGATCCATGGGACTTCTAATAAGATCAATAAACATAGGTATAATCAGAAGCAAAGCAAGTCTTATAATAACCAGATGGATCAAGTGCTTAACGGAAAACGTCTAGTTTGAAGTGTACGAAGCTAAGACTAATTAATATCGTACGTTCTCGATTGCTGTTTGAAGTGGTCATGTTTGACTATAAACAATCCGATTCCTAGAAGAACCATAAACTATTTTGGTGTATTACTAAATGATGAGTGAAGGGAGCAGCTAGAGTGCTAAATAGTTGGTGCACCAAGGATATCAATCACACCGTTTTATGAAGGCATTTAAAATACTCTGTTCAGGGCTTTAACCACTTCTCTGTTCCAAGAGACTCATGTTGATTGTTTAACAATTGTGTCTACTTTGTGAACAGCAAAATTGTTAAACTTAAGAAAATATGGTTCTAATGATTCATTACAAAAAGCGAATTGACTATAGTCTACTAGTGATGAGCCTTATTCAGAAATAATTGGATTACTTACAAAAATCGCAGTAAACTGTTGAATAAGGAGTTGTCAGGTGTACGAAATAAAAAAGGATAAATACCTAAATGAAACAAAAAAAAATGTTTAAAAGGGCAAAACATAACAAAAGCCTACTGCTCGATCTGGCCTTCGAAAATCTTTGCCACTTCTACTGCAGAGCTATTCTGTGAAAATCACCTCGAGAATGTGAAGTGAAGACTAATTTGTGAGCTGTCATTCTATGCTGGGCACTGACAGTTCACCGGACGCAAGTGTTCACGGAGTAAGTTTATTGCTTCTAGCTTCCTCCTGCGCTTTGGCCTTACCAGTCAACAGTACCTAAGTACACCTTGTGGAAGAGATTTAAAAACCGTGCCTTCCGGTATAAAGTTTCTTTAAAACCTTTCGGCCCATCGACCGTCCGTGCTGTGAGCTCTACTCACTGCTGTTTTAATTTAGAACTATGTGAATTACCTTGGTTCTCCTGCGGATTCCTTTATTTCTGATCCACACAGGGAAACTTCAAGCATCTAAAACACTATACATTTTATACGTACTTACATTACAATTATTTTAGGTTTCTCTGCAATTCGTAACTATGTACCAGGCCATAGGTAGGCCATTTCAGACAAATTTATCAGCTTAATTAAATTTAATTCCTTAAAATGTATTTTTTTCGTGAACAGATCCTTAAATTAAGTTTCTTGAAAGTTTTAAGTTTAAATGTTGCTCCTCACAACCCAAGGTGTTTTAATAAAAACTCACTCATAGTTAAATTTACAAAGTAGGTAGTTAGCTTTAATATTAATTTTCAATATTAATTTTATTTATTAATTCAATTGACCATCACATACGTACAGTAAACTACCACGTATACAAGCTATAAGTAGGCAATAGTTATAAGACATGAAACAATGTGAACATACAATATGTATAATGTATAAGGAAGGTAAGGTTATATAAAATAGCCTTGATACTTAGGTTTATTTTTAGCAGAATTTTCCAAGGCAATCATTTCACTCACCTGTCTGATTTACCGGTAGATACATTTGTAACGAACTCTATGACATTGTCAAGGAAAAAAATCCATAGACTCGGTTGTTACGAGCGGAGTTCATCCGTGAATTTAACTATCAATAGATGTCTCGCGAAATCTGTTAAGAACAATAAATCATCTGTGCAATGCGGAACGTGTAACACAACAAGAAATGTTTCAGGAACCTAATCGATGCTAATTATATGGACGTGTGGCCCACCACAACTCGTCTGCACATGTTCGTCTAGAACTCTTGATATTTCTCGGAACTGTTAATGTTCAGTCGCACTTAGCAAAGCGCGATTAAATTCCTATACATCGGAGTTATGGCCGGAGATTTCTCTTGTGCATCAATCAAGCGTGTTATATGCTTTGAAAGTAACTAGACGGCTCAAATGGCAAAGGAATTGATAAGAGCTGTTGGATTACTAGCTCGTTCCCTGTAGCCAATGTCTTTAATGACAACGTCTTGTTTAGATTTTTTTTACTTATTGACGTGTAGGTATAACGTTTTTTTAAACCTATTTACAGAACTACATACCATTTAATTTTTTTTCATGAATTATTTTACAGATTGACCTTGTTGGCTGGAAGTGCGGCTGCTAAGAATGAGGTCTTGGATTCGATTCCGGGTCAGGCAAAGGGTTCTTGGGTTTTTATTTATTTATGAAATCTTTATGCACAACTAATAAAAAACTAGGACAGGACATACATAGACCTTATTGGTGAGGTTCTTCAGAAAGGTCAGGTGCGTAGTACTCGCAACCGGCGTGTGTGTATGACAACATGTATGAATGTAAACGAAGCAAAAGAAGTATGTAAGAATCGTAGCATATGGCGCTCTGTAGTAGCCTTTTTCCCATGGGGGTAGGCAGAAGCCTACCCCCATGGGAAAAAGGCGTGGGTTTATGTATGTATGTATGTAATAAAAACTAGGCGGACTTAATGCCATAGACATTTTGTACCAGTCTACCTTATGTTTCAGTGTTTTTTTCAACTGAAAAATACTTAACAACCCGTAGGTTGGGTAGGTTGGAACACAGGCGTGAAGTTATGTGTTGTGTGTGAATTAGTGTTAACGTTTGAAGTGTTGAAGAATAAGCAGGGTTGATGATGCCACCACGTCAGTCACAGTCGTAAAACCTTGGCAGATTCACATGCACCCACTATTACTTGCAGCCATTCTGAGCTTACACGTGTTTCTTACAATTATTAAATGCCACAAATGTGTTTAAGTACTAATAAATTATATTAAAATTATGTTGTCTACTCAATATGTTAGTGAGCTAGTACGAGAAATAAATTGTAGATTTAATATTTATAATGATCTGTTATACCTAGTTAAATGTTTATTATTTCGAGATGAATAATATAGTTTTAAGGGGAAGGGCGTGAAAGCATAATGTTTTGAGATACAAAATACCTTGTGGGATGGGTATTATGCAGGGTGTGATAAATTAATGATAAATAATATTTATTTCTGTAAATAGGTTCATCTATACAGTCATATTTTAACTAGAAAGTGAGATCGGTGTTTCAATATCTGACACTACTATATCTTAGTCAGATCCTGTAAGAACCATGCAGATTAGCGTCTGATTTACCTAGAGTTGTGTTTGGTTTAAAGAAAGCATAAATTAAACTAGATCAGATAAACAACAAATAATGAAACCAGGAAAAACATTAACGTATAAGATTTTTTTTTAGTTTTACTACTTTGTCCTTGCGCGCTAAACGGCGTTGTTCGTAAAGAATGCAAGGCCAACTCGGATTGACACAATACTTTCTGGAGTACCTACTCGTCTACCTAGGATTTACGACAACGTCACGGAAAAGATTAAAAAGCAAGACAGTTTGCCCATAATCATTTTACGCTTGAAGTTAACTAAGTTGAAAAAAAAAATCAATTCATATTCTGACCAACATAATGTCTGGACTTTAAAAAAGACTCAGGAGTTTCTTCTCAGAGTAGTCAGATAGTGAAACATCGACCTCAAATTCTAATTAAAAAAATACTTGTGTTTGTATGCTACGAACCTATTAACAGAAATAAATATCCTTTAGTATTTAGATGTGTTGGTCCCGGCAGTCATTTGTAGATATCTGACAGTTGTAACAAGTATACAGAAGCCTGAAAGTCTGACAACCTTGTTAACCACAACTCGGTGACTGGTTAACATACCCCTGGGTATGTTACCCATGCAGTCAATGAGTTGTGGAGATCACGTTAACAGTCGCTTCACTACACTGACAGTCGGTTAAACTAGAAGCCGACCGCAAAATGGTTAGTAAAAGGCTCTGCTAATGATGAGAAAGGCCAAACAAAGCCATTCACCTTAGTTTAAATCCTCACCAAATATAAAATCAGAAAAGAACTGAAAGAATTATTCTAATCGTAGCCCGTTGCGTGTCCAACCTCGGATATACGACACAAAATTATAAAACAAACTACGCAGTACAGCTTGGATGATTTATTTCCCTAATACTCATGAAAATAGCTTGGCTCCACTTTAGAATGTTTTAATCGGGGAGCGTCTATTGACGCATGGAATATCCACCGATTTAATTAGCTTGACATTTTTCCGTCATGTCAAGGTAATCTATTTCACGGCCAATTGGTAAACAGAGATTTGTATTGGAGCTGCCAATGCCTACGAATCTTGAACATTATTTTATAGCTTATTATTTTCCGAGTGACTAATAACTTAAAAGTCGACTTAATGTTTGCAACAAATAAAATAACTTGCCAGCGATTAAATAGTTTCGAGACTATTATATTATGTAAGGTTCAAAATTAAGGGTGTTATAAAAACTAAAAACTAGCAGCTGCGTTTAGGTAGCAAATAAACTATACCAGTCAATTGAAATATTAGGCGAGGACCTATAAATAATGACTTGGCGACTAATAATGTTAGTATAATGTGGAGATGAGTCAGTTAGAGTTAAACAGACGACAGATCGTATCGAATATTCAGTTCATTAATTGTTCGGCCAGGTTAGGTTAGGTTAGAACTGTGACCACGCAACGCGCGATGGCGAGCGAGCGAAGCGAGCGTGCCGCGGCAGCGGCCGCCGAGCGCCAGGTTCCCCCATTATTTTAAATAGAATCTAATTTGTATTATTTATGAATGCCCATTTTCTATTTTATTTTCATCATTAAGTTTTCGCTTAGATATTAATTCAGTTCCCAAAAGTAAAACTTGATGCTAGTTTAAATTAAAACGGAGCTTATAACTGATATATTTATATGCTACCTTTTACTTATTACGATACTCCTTATTAGCTGCCAACCCATTATATATGTTACCACTCTATTTTATTTTAAAACCTATATTCATTTTACTTAGTTGCTGCATTAAATACATGCCTTATTTTATTCTACTAATATTTTATTTATAGTTACATAATACGGTGCAACACTAGTTGCACTTGGTAACATAGAGACAATTTCAATTACAATTACGATAAAAACTTATTCAAAAATAAAAATCTTAAAACTAACATGGAATAGTTGACTCCCTAAATAATAAATCCATAATAATATATAAATGTGAAAGTTTGTGAAGTTGTACAGATGTTTGGATGTTTGTTACTCAATCACGCCTTTCCAGACTTTGCCCTGCATCGTGAGACTCGCATAATACATTTTAATACAATCTTATGTCTGGACTTTAAAAGAGACTATGACCCCTGAGTTTCTTTCGGCATTTCTTCTCAGGGATCAGTCACTTTGGAAATGCCATTTAGTTTAAAAAAATGACATGTAAAAGTATCTGGGAAGATCTACTTACAGAAATAAATATCATTTCATTTCATTTCATTTCACGCATAAACCGTTCAGCAGATTTGGATGAAAATGGCCACATAGATAGACCAATTCCTAGATTAACACATATGATACGTTTTACCCAGGTAATGTGTTTCCTTGGGACAATAATTGAACTTTAATATTATTTAGAAAAAACCTTATATCTGAATTTTATCAATAGATGATCCTATCTTGATATTTGCATGTTTTTAAGTCCATCAATTAAATCTATATTCTAATGAACGCCAGAATTGGATAAAATGTAATCTCGGGAAAGTTAATTTTGAGGGCGAAACCCCGGGCAGAAGCTAAAAAAAGAAATAGATTATATTATTGATAATCAATCGGTATGAAGTTTAGGTAAACCATATAGGCGAGTCTTCTTTACATTATCTAGCTAATTACGAAAAATAAACTCTCTACTCGTCTTGACAATCAATTCAATTTGCACTGTTGTGATTTATTTTTAGAGCAGGAGTGGTAAAAATAATCCCTTATGGTGTGATTTTGTCTCTGTGTTTGTGACTGTATAGTAACAGGCAGGTTTGCAATTGAGGTAAATGTAACAAGAAACCATGTTTCGGATAGTTTTAAAAAAAGAGCATAAGTTGATAGCAAGTTGATACTAAGAAATAGATTTCCATTCTACATTGCACAACACCCTCGGTATGCAAGTCCGACTCGTTATTTACCCGTTTTTAAGCACAGAAGATGAAAATCTACATTTACTCATAATTATTTTAGGATGGTAAACAATCATGACCACGTGATCAAGACAAAGTTTTTTTTTTAATTTCTATATATGAAAAAAGTTGGTATAGGTACCTTAAGCCTAAAATCACTGGCAAGCTTCTTTAAAAATAATTAGATAAAACCATTAACTTCATAAAAAGAAGAACTTATATGGCATCCTATCTTTTTTTTGGCCACAGGCTGCCTGATAACACCATGTGTTCCAAAGTAGGTTTTCACCAAATAGGTTTTATTACTTATATTAAATATTTCCCAAAAGTTCGGCTATTAATACAATTTGACACAATTCATTTAAATATTTTATCCGATGTTTAAATTATCATGTGAATCTATCTGGTAGGTACTTGCTGTCTTAGCATATGATAGAAAAGCGTAGTAGATACATAATATATCGCCTCATCTATTTCTGTATACATTAATAAAACTGTCATTTTTTACATGCTGTCAATGTAATCGGAAGCTGTCGCTGTCGTTTACCATCAATGAAAGCCATCATGTGTGAGAGTATTAAATGTTCGTTTGTTTTTGGCAACATGGCAGTCACGTTTTGTTCAGAATAGCGATGACCGGACCCGTGTCCACCAGACACACGGTATTAACACCATGATTTACGTCCACACGGACAAGGGAGCCAAAATCTTGTATGAAATGTATAGTAACATTATGTATTTAACGACGTTACAGCTGGAGTCATAATGCAAATGTATTTCATGTCTTTGCTATAAAATCTAGCAATACAATGCAAAGCAGGATACTTCTACAGCAATAAAATTTCTCTGGCAAAGCTTCTATACTTAAAATAAGCTTAGGTAAATATATCTAAATCATATCTTTTATGCCTACCTCTCAGAACTGCATTATTATTTAGAAGTAGATCTTTGGTATATCTTTTAAACGTTACATAGATATCATCTACGAAACAATAATTTTCTTAATGAACCGGCAAGATTTTCCAGCATCCACAAACAAACTAGTGATGACGACATCTGACGTCGTAAACATTAGATAACTTTCAGTTTTGATTGAGCCGCATCCCATTACTTAGCACTCGTACAAAGTCATACTAACAGGCGTCTGTTTATCCGGCGCGAGTGACGTGTGCGTCGATATGCGTGGGCACATCCACAGCGATGGCGATCACCATATACAACCAGTCACAATAGACCTCCTCTGTCTCCCTAACCTACTTGTAAGTAGATAACGAAGAGGTACACAGGGTAAATGAGAGAGATCTACTTAAACTGGTACTGCTACGCTGAAATATAATATCGCCTGACCTTGCTACGAATAGTGGCCGCCTACGGATAGACTGATGATGCGTTCGCATGGTTCTACGCTTCACTGATCACTACTTCAAATACCTAGTTAATAATTTATTTTATAAAACAGCAGATGTGTTTATTAGTTAAAATGGCTTCCGGTTAACTTCTACTACGTCTTAAAAAAACTATATAATGTCATAATTGAAAGCGGCGTCCATTAATTGAAATGTTGCATCTCTTGCCAAAATTAAAGTTTTCTCATCAAGTCTGACATAGGTATTTACAAACGCGCTACTACGGCTTAAAATACAAAGAAAACAATACCTTTGATACGAGTACAAATATTTTGGAGCACGTGATTTTATAGATCTTACACATAAGCTATATAGCTAGCTATATGGAGATGGAAAATTCTCGCAAAAGCCACAACCTTCAAATTAAATTATACAGGACCACTCTGCCAATAAAATATGACTGAGAAGAAGAAAGAAAATGTACTTATTATGAGGAAAAGCAAAACCTTGGAAACATATAGTTACTCTATAATACCTTTATACATAGGTATCTAAAATATTTATGATGCATCGTTACCTCACGTTATAAGCACGTGTTTAAAATCACCATTGAATGATGTTCTGCGTCATTCGCGTGAGCACATCACTTGGCGCTCATGATTACTCGACCATCCCTTATCCAGTAGCGTGTGTACTGCATTCACTTTCAGTGATTAACACAGACATATAGAATGTATGTGGAATTATATTTGAATCATACAAGTGGGTAAATTGGGTCATATCGTGTTTACGCGCCGGCGACCATGGCCTGAACATTTTCAAGTGTTTAGCGCTACCACATAATTATTATCTGTCCGTTACTCATGTTATGATATCCTACCTACGCATTTCGTTCGTATACACTTGCTTTGAATCTATATTAATCTTTCTAGAAAATATAATAACTAATTGTTGTAAGACAAGCCGTTATTGCAAACGTAAACGCACCAAACAGTCTCTCCGCAAATAGAACTGCGCCATATATAGTTTTCCTCAATCGACGATAGAAAAAAAAGCTGCGTAATAGTAAGTTGATTTCCAAATAGAATAATAAATCTTTCATCGAGAACTGAATTAATGAAAAGACTCTCAAACAAACTAAGATATCCCCTCGTGAGTTGACAGCTCAAGACTTTTTGAAGAGAAGCCGGAAACACGTCAGTGGAACAGACAGTAGTAGATGGCGCCACAATAGCGAAGTTGTCCGAGCCCCGCGAAAGGCGCGCGCGCTCTGCCACTTCCGGTCGGGAGATTTGCGCATAGAAATGGCAACATTACACATTGTTACACAAAACTTTTCTAGCGTAATGCCCTCTACGTTGGCGTACTTCACCCCGTAATTCTTCAGACGCTTCCTCTTGCACAAGTTGTTCGATAAACAGAAAACTTGCCGCACTATTTTATAAACTCTATTTTATTATAAGTATCCGAACATTGAATAGAACTGTCTGGCGTTTAGAATATAAGCAGTAGTTGGGCTGCAGATTTGGGCGTATTAAAATTTGGAAAGGAAGGAATTTTAGCCCGTGTAAGCAACTCTACTACGAGTGCTACATATGTGTTATCGGCATTGGCCAATTGACAACATTTCAAAATTGACTTGACCCTAAAACAAAAATACCGTTTCTTCATTTTTTTAAGCTGAAAAAACATGCGATGACGTCACTTATACGGTGGAATGAGGTGGTTATCTATATAGCTAATTTTTAAGATAAAAACCATAATGTCAAACAAGACATATCTAATGTCAAAAATTACATATCTAATGTCAAAAATGACGAATCTAATGTCAAACAAGACATATCTAATGTCAATGTGTGACATTGACAACTGCTAAATGAGTGACATCTAAGTAACAGTTTTTTTTGACGTATCACAGTAAAGCAAACGATGTATCGCCATTTCACCGTATGAATGACGTCATTTAGCGCTTACGTCTTTTTAGGATGCACCGAATTTCAAAGTTAAAATTATGAATGAAAATTACATAATTTCGAAAAACCAAAAAAATTGGGTCCTCTAGTTTTGGATTTACTTTTATATAACGTAATCAAACTTGCAGGGTAACATTTTGAAATGTTGTTAATTTCCCCGTGAATCTCAGATTCAGGCTATTTCTTTCCTATTAATGTGCATAATTGAAAAGCGTTTGTAACAATGCTTGATCTGTCTGCATACTTTGAGACGTTATTTCATGTAAAAGCTATAGAAAACACCGACCGACGACGCAGTTAAAAGCTCTTTACAAAAATAGCAGCTATCTGTAAAATAAAATATCGACAATCCAGTTCAAGATCGCGTTGACTATTCTATTCCGGTTGGCATATTGACAAAAACTATAAAATTAGTCAAATAGCGTGCATACGGATAGTGCAATTTCACTCAAGCGAACTTTTTGATAGTTCTGATTTAGTACTGCACAGACACGTAAACATAAAACACAAGTGTCGGTATGGACTTCAAGTTATTTGCATTTATTTTATTATATAATAACAAGATTTTCCGTCGATATATCATTTTTTTGTAGCTAGAGGCGTTACTTGGTTGTGTATTTGGCATCGTTCACGACATCTTGTCACTACAAAATATTAATAATAACAAAATGCCTAGTTAACTGAATATTTAAAGATATATTTCCTACCTTCAAAGAAACTGCCGTCACAAACACTAGTAAATGTTTTTTTTTTGGCAAATGCAACATTTTCCTAATCTTTGATAGGACACAGAATCCTTAAATGTTTATCAGCGGTTGACGAATAGTTGTGCCTAGGAACTTACTATATCATGAAACCAGGGGGTCGAGTCTGCTATTGCAATCGTGTCTCAATGACCGGTCAATGATCGATTTTTGAAGTATAACGTCAAACTTTTGACACATTTCCCATACAAAAACTGTCAAAGTTTTCAAATATTCGACCAATGACCGGTCATTGAGATACGATTGCAATAGCAGACTCGAGCCCCAGGCCTTATATAATTTACGTATCAGTCTGAAATCTTTAATCCGATTTAAATAGTCGTGGAGATTAGTACTCGTGTCTTCTCTATGTGAGAAAATGTTTTCCCTTGCAGTAAGACAATAATTGTACCTATTTCGATATATAGTAGTTCTAATAGTAATTACATTGTTCTCAATAATCTGATTAATGTAGGTATACGAGGTATCTAAAAACCTATTACAAAAGAGTAAGTATCTCCATACTTGTTTTTTGCCTATTCTTCTCCATACGAAACTACAATTTGGAATGTGCAACTAAAACCATTATCTTAATTTATTACTTGTATGTACATCTGTCGTTCAAAAGTGACTTTAATTGGTGCAATTAAAATAAAAGATTTGACTTTGAATCAGTGTTAATACAAAGACATTAAATACTTATTGTAGAGTGTAGACGGAACATCACTAACAAAATCTTCATCCTATACTTATGTCCTAGTGGACACAAATTTATGTTTTTTTTTTAGTTGGCGTTACTGAGAGATAGGGTCACAGTTTTTCTTTGACATTTCTTCTCTCATATTATCTTAAATCTCTTTGGTGTTAAACATGATTGCGTTAACAACCTGCTGAACGAAATATTTGATTTCTTATAATTAGAGCAAAGGAAGCAGTTGTCAATAGCCAGTTATCCAACGTCTTTAGAAACAAACGTGGATATAGTGAACAAACAGTGATGAAGAGCACACACGGGGAGTGGCCGCGCAAATGTTTGCCGTGCCGCCGTGACTCCGTGACGCCTCTGTCCGCCTCGTTTGACGTTCTCACATTGTGTTAGCTCTATTTGTTACGGTAATGGACAATTTAATTGCTTTCCATAAGGTCAGATGTTGTTTGAGTTCGACACGTGTGAAATGAACTATTTTTTCTGTTTTATTACGTAGGTAGTTGCAATTAAAGGTCGGTTTTGTAAGTAATTTAAAGGATTTTGTTATTAAATAGATTGTATTACTATGGTTGATTTGTTGACTGTGTTTTACACTTCTTATTTTCATATTATTGATGTCCTAAAATAAAATAATGCCACCTGCTACGAAGATCAGCTGTTGGGGCCGTGACGGTTATTTAGTATGTACAAACTAAAATGGCATGTTTTTATTTCTATTGTAGGTTATTGTTCTAGTGATTTTCTGCACCAACATTAGACGATTGCGTAAATACAATCATAAATATAAAAATGACTAACTCAGCGTAATAATACCCATCCACCTGACCCCTCCATCATATTGACTGTTCGTAAGCTGTCGACGTGACTTTTAATTCAAATTATAGTCATCCTGAAAGCGACGGTCGTTCAATAATACACTCGCCGCACGAAACATGTTCCAGATAATTATTAAACAGCATTAGCACAGCAGACAAAACAATCAAAGATATCTATTAAAATCTCAAAATGACAAAAGAAACTCCTTTTAATCATTGGAAACTATCTCCAATCTTGTAAACCATAGAGTGCCAAATAGCGTAACTTTTTCATTGATTTGTGATGTGTTTTTCATTCTGGCAACAATCGACGATTGTTGTAGGGTGCAATTCAAAGATGGCGCGGCACGCGTCGCGCTCGTGTCGGAAGCGAGGCCCGGAAGCGCGGGAACGCCGCCCTCACCCGCCAAAACAATACCATCATGTAAATTGAAATAAATTGATGCACTCACATTATTTTGTTGTACAATAACTTTAGCAGATCATCGCCTAAGATGCTTTTTAGTGTTAACGCAGTCATATTTTGAATTGTATTTTAAAGTAGCAAACAGCATTCAGGTTCAAATTACTGAAAATTTAGATAATAATTGGGTATGAACCCCCATTAACTTTCAACACACTGTTTCCAACTCCATCAAAAAGTGTAGGTACATAGTAAAAATGCCTTCAGAAAGTGTGTAAAATCCATACTGTCCGTAATTTCCCCCTAAGCTCGAAAAGCATTAAATACCAATTACTTTCCTAAACCAAACAGCGGTAATACGATCATCAGCAGTCGCTCTAGGCAAACAGAAACAATTAAAAAGTCTCACGGGTGTAAAACACAGAGGGTGACTCTCTCCCGCGCCCTCTGTGACTCGTCGCGCTAATTACGCAATCAGTTCTCACAATTACCTGTGACACTGTGACACCAACCCACGCCCCCGCCTGCCTTATCTACACATAAGGTAATGTTTCCGGATATTTACGATCGAAATCTATTTTATATGAGATTTACACTTTTTAGAAAGCATAACAATATCTGTTAGGTACAATTTCCTGTTAATACGATAGAAGAGTCAAGGCAAAATGAAAAATATACATAGGAAATTTCCGAAAAAGCCCTTCACCACTTCTTAGTATCTTTGCGTGAAAGATGAATTGGCCTAACAAACTCCGCAGCAACACATTTGCCTGCTAAGTTGAAAGAACTGGAATATATAGGTACCTATAGTACGTTCGCGTTAAGAATGCAGTAAAGTCATCATTATCCGTCGGCCTAGCCCCGCCCCCTAACCAATCAAATCTTTTCAAAAACATTTTTATAAATTCATTAAACTTAATCGTTTAAAATATAATTTGTTTGAATTTAACGCCTTTGTGGAATACACCTTTATCTTGCAGTTGCACTGCATTCTTACTGCATTCTTAACGCGAACGAATTATACAATGTAAACAATCAACATAAAAACACGTGGTAACTAACACGATCCAATACTTGTATAATAAAAATCATTGAGTGAACTCGAGCAAAAACATAGCCTTCTAGCCCTCTAGCCTAGTGGTCGCAAGTGTTGCTACTGTTGAACATATATCGTCTTGAGTACCATTCGGCCCGGTTGAGTGTTATTAGACTGCTCTCAGTAGCAGCCCGAAATCTGGATTTGTGTACTGTTGATAACAGTATATGCTCACCTTCTATACTTAAGTCAACAACAACAACATAACGTGCCGACTGTTATCCCCGAAGGGTAGGTCAGACGTGTACCTCTAGTGTATTCAAATTTCGCCATTACATTTCGCCTAAATGTCTTCAAGTGTGATGTTATGTTTCATGTTAATTTTCTTTGTGTAGCGAGAACGAAGCTGCAAACGCTGTATATCAGCACTTGACGCCACGTGTATCAGGAACGTGGATAGTGATAATAACTGATGCACTGCTCTGTTGGTCTACATGCACTAGTTCACATCTACACTCTCTTATGTTGAATTTTCTTTAAATTGTTAGTGATTACACTCGTAGAGATCACGGTTAGACTCGTTAATTGTTGTATCAAGTTTGATAGTTTTCCAACATTATTACAAACACAGTAAGGTTCATGTTCAAATGGAATAATTTTACAGTTTGGAATAGCTTGGTGTGCTGTTGAATAGAACGCGGATAGATAGCTTTGTTAGAAGTTAGTTCAAGTTCAAAATCAAAAGTCATTTTTTTCAAACGGGGCTGAAGATCAGCACGTTTTGAACGTCAAAATAACATAAGATTTTCGCCCCGAAACGCCCGCCTTTCACCACTTTCTAATGTTTTTGCTTTGTAATTTATGAGAAAGAGTACAGAAATCTAAAACGGTCAATTTTTTATCAGTTGACGACCACTAGTACCTATTAATCCAGAACCTCAAGTAAGCTTAAATAATCCATGTATTTAAACTTAACGCATCACAAAAGGTACAAAAGAAAATCTTTTTTAGAACTCCTGCCAAATACCCAGTGTTCAAAAAAACCGTAGCAACAATAAAATCGTAGCAATTGCTACGAGATTCGTAGACCCATCTCCATTGCTCTTAGTGTTAAACTTTAAACAGCTATTACCATACTTTTTATTTAAATAATGACATTGTAATTTCTCATTTTCAAACAAAATTGAACAACACTTTTTTGAAATTGTGTTGTTCAATTTTGCTATAACTTTTTTTTCTAACGCCAGCATGGTTCAATTAGTATTGATATTCAGTTTCTACACAATATCTTCTCCGAATGTATCATACATCTGGCTCATTAAGTATTGCTCTGAAAGCACTCTCAGTTTTACGCAAGCGGCGACAAGGTTCCGGATCTCAAATGAATAATACCTCGAGGGGAAAAGTCAACCATTAACAATATTTATAGAACGGATTACGAATTAACGATATAACAGTAAAGTAGAAAAATGAGAAAACTGTAAAAGTGTTATAAAGGTGCTGTATTATATTATAACAAAAGCAATACTCTAATCTGACTGGCCTGTTAGTCTAGTAGTTAGTGACCCTGACTGCTATGCCGGAGGTCGTGGGTTCGATTCCCACCCAGGACAAATGTTTGTGTGATGAGCACGATCATTTGTTCTATGTCTTGGTGTAATTTATCTATAATATGTATGTATTTAGAAATATATAAGTATGTTTATCAGCTGTTTAGTACCCATAACACAAGCTCTCGAGCTTAACTTCGGACTAAATGGCGTTGTGTGAAAAAAGTTATGGAATATTTATTTATTTATTATTTAATTTAATAAGACAAAATTGAATCCTAAAAAATGTGTTTTCGTCTTTGGCTTTGATGAAAATAGAACGGCACGTAAGTTTCAGTAATTACTTAAAATTATGTCTTTCAGGTCGAGAAAAATCCAATGTTTTCTACATTGTAACAAAGTAACAATATTTTTTTAATATTAAAAGAAAAGAGGTACATATTGTATCAATAACGACTCTTTTTACTCTATGTGATTTGCAGATGACAAATACGCGCCGGAAGCGATCCATTTTGGCGGGAAACGGTACGCAGGAAGTCGATTCGCCGACCGCGAATGTTGCCGGCGCCACTGTCACACTCCCAACCGCGGGTTATTGTGTTTTTAATTTTTCTTTGCCATTTTCATTCGTAGTAAAATACGAAATCAAATTTCAACAATACGTGAATTTCACATAAAACTAGCTGACCCAGCAAAATAAATAAATTCCACAACTTTTTCACACAACGCTATTGTACCAAGCCGATGATGGTAGGTACATTGGAGGGCAAGCGCAGTTTTCGATAGGTAGGTACGTATTTAGTTGAATAATATTTGATTAACTGTGCTTGCTCGCGGGGAGACGGTTAGACCTTCCAAGCATAAAGTGCGTCACTCACCTGCTAGCCTCCTGTGGCTCTTTGAGGGAATCTTGTCCTGATGCGACACGTGGCTGGCGTTGCCCCACGACCGGCCGGTCCGATTGTCCACTCACAAATTGGTGCACCAAAGTCTGTACTGCACTATATGAGCCTTCAGGAATCACGATCAGTCCAGATAGAAGCCGTTTAGCGACGATTAACCCTCAACCCAGGATTTTTACCGGGAGCGCGCACTTAGGCAACTTCAATAGTTGCCATCTTGGATTCAACTCGTATCTCATTCGTTCGCAAGCGCAGTGCATAGATAAAAAATGTATGGTTACGGAACATTCCGCCCACCAAAATGCATAGTATTTTCACTACGTTGAAAGAGCGGAACTCGAGAACAACGGATATAAACGAATGAAGACCTGATGTGATCGATTGACATTAACACTAACTAAAGTTAACACTAACCTAACTAAACTAGACTCTAATGAATTGAAGTTACGGTAAATGGTTTGTCTAATCAGTCTGAGTTGGCAGAGGGCACAACTTTACAAGAGGTCTCGTAAGAAGTGATCCATTTGCCAAGCGCACGGTGGCTACACGTACCACGTCGTCAGGACCCGGATGTAATTTCGTGACCCTAGCAAGAGGCCAATGCAGCGGTATAGTGTTTTCGTTTTTGATGACCACGATTGAATCTACAGCTAACGGTTTACAATGCTTGGTCCACTTTGCTCGCTGAGTCAACGATTGCAGGTATTCGACCTTCCAGCGTTTCCAAAAGTCTTGTTGGAATCGCTGGATGAGTTGCCATCTTCCTAACCGAGTAAGATTTATGCCTGATAGGTCTTCATCAGGGACTGAAGTAAGCGGCTCTAAAGTGAGGAAATGACCCGGAGTCAATACGTTTAAGTCATTGGGATCTGAACTCAGCGAGTAAAGAGGGCGCGAGTTCAGCATAGATTCGATTTGTACAAACAAAGTTGTCATCTCTTCGAACGTTAATGTCTGATCACCGATAATACGATAAAGATGAGATTTAACTGCTTTAATTTGTATTTCCCATACACCGCCAAAATGACTACTAGCCGGAGCATTGAATTTAAATGTTATGTTTTCGGAATTAGATGCGTCCTTCATGTACTCATTTAGTTGGTTGCACGCGCCTACGAAGTTGGTTCCACAATCTGAATGAATAACGCGTACACGACCCCGCCTGCCAACAAACCGGCGAAGCGCTGCTATGAAAGCGTCCGAAGTCAAGTCCGAAGCGACTTCCAAATGGACTGCTTTCGTTGTAAAGCACACAAACAAGCAGAGGTAAGCTTTACTTATTTTAGCTCCTCGATGTCGTCCTAACTTGATGCGGAAAGGTCCACCATAGTCAACACCGACTATTGAAAATGGCTTGACTTGGTTGACGCGAGTCGCTGGTAGATCGCTCATAAAGGGTTCAAGCGGAGTAGGGCGCGTTCGGAAACATTGTAAGCACTTTGACAAACAATGACGGATTGCGCGTTTTGGTGAAAATATCCAAAATTGTTGTGTCAAAAGATACTGCATTGTATTAATACCGGCATGACAGTTCTCACGATGGAGTGCTTCGATGATCATGAACGTTAGTTTGGAATCCTTAGGTAGCAGCGCAGGATGTTTATGCTCATACTCAAGCCCAGAACGAGATAGGCGACCGCCCACCCTAAGAATTCCCGATTTATCTAAGAAAGGGCTAATTTTCTGCATGGGTTTTGAAAGAGGTTTTAAGTCTTTCAAACGAGTTATTACCTCATCGAAGTGCAGTGATTGTATTCTGCGTACGAGAATCAATAAAGCGTTATGAAGCTCTGTTCGATTTAAATGATGGTCAGAACTTTGTGAAGATTTTTTGCGAGAGCATTCTACGAAACGAATGCAATACGCGAGTACTCGTTGTGCTTTACGGATTGATGAGAAACTTTCGAGTAAAGAATCAATGATGTTGGTATCGTGATGAACAAACAAAGAGACCACGCGCTCTTCAGACAATACATCAGCTTCGATTACATTGTCACTGTTGTTTGGCCAAGTGTGAGAAGGTTGAGCGAGCCAACAAGGCCCCGCCCACCATAACGAATTGTTGACCAACTCAGCAGGATAAAGACCTCGAGAGGCAATGTCAGCTGGATTATCTGAACTGGAGACATGGTTCCAGCGAGCTTCCGGAATAGTATCCTGGATATGACTCACTCGGTTGGCGACAAAAGTCTTCCAACGTGACGAGTAAGACCGAATCCACGATAATGCTACCATCGAATCTGACCACGCACAAGTGTCAGCTATGGGGAAAAATGATGAATAGGTCTCTCTGACGAACTTCAGAAGATCTGCCAGGAGGACCGCCGCGCACAATTCAAGACGAGGTAATGATATTCTTTTTACAGGTGCTACGCGAGATTTTGAGGACAGAAAGAAGACAGATACACCGCCATCGACGCAAGTGACACGTAAGTAGATTACAGCTCCATAACCTGACTCGGAACTATCAGCAAAGCCATGGAGTTCACACGATTTCATGTCTTTTACAGAAATGCATCGAGAGATCTCCAAGGACTCAATGACAGGTAACTGCTCAGTGTAACAACGCCATTGTTGAACGATTTCACACGGTGGAGAGTCATCCCAGTTAATACCTAACATCCACAATTTCTGAACTAAGCACTTAGCTAAGAAGGTTATAGGAGTTAGGAAACCCAAGGGGTCATAAATACGTGCGAGTTCACTTAGAATCACACGCTTTGTGCATTGGCGATCGATAGGTTTGACCTCGAACGAAAATATGTCTCTCCTGGGACACCACTTTAGGCCCAAGATCTTCAGGGTGCTCGACTTTTCAATATCCATAGACACAAAGTCAGTGAGACAGTGTTCTGGAGGTATGTCAGCAAGCACCTCTTGTTTATTGCTAGCCCACTTACGTAGCTCAAATTGACCTCTCTTTAAAAGCTGGATGACCTGAGTTTTGACTTGGATGGCTGTCTGGATATCAGAACTGCCACTCACAATATCGTCAACGAATGTATCAGAAGTCATCACTTCGCAAGCGAGAGGTAAGTCGGTTTCATCTTCTGCAAGTTGTTTGAGAGTGCGGCAAGCTAGAAAAGGAGACGATGATAATCCATAAGTTACAGTATTCAATCGATACTCTTGAATTGGGTCTGTTGATTTGAATCGCCAAAAAATTCTTTGGAAATCTCGGTCGTCGTTTGACATAGTAATATTTCTAAACATTTGACGAATATCGGCTGTAAATACGACAAAATGTGTTCGAAAACGAAGAAGGATCTCGGCAATGTTAGCCTGCAACTTAGGACCTACGAGTAATGCTTCATTCAACGACACACCACGAGCATCTTTCGCAGAAGCATCGAAGACCACTCTTAGTTTTGTTGTTGCGCTGTCAGGTCGCAAAACGCAGTGATGAGGTATGTAATAACAACCCTGGTTGATTTCTTTTGAAGGAACTAGACTCATATGACCACTTTGTAAATAGTCAGACATGAAGTCGCAGTATTGTTCGCATAAAGCCTCATTTACCGCTAATTTGCGTTCTAATGATTTGAAACGACGTAAAGCAGATTCTCGCGATCCAGGGAAAGTTAGATTCTTGTCTTTATCTTTGAACGGCAAGGTAACGGTATACCTCCCTGAAGCATCACGTGAATGTTCAGTAATAAATTTCTGTTCACAGAGTTGTTCATCTGGTGTTAACTTTGAAGACTGAGGAATGTTGTCCATTTCCCAGAACCTTTTAACCTGCTCATTGAGAAGATTATCGTTCGAAACGAAGAATGACTTTGGCAGTTCGTGATTATCACAGCAACTGACGTTTCCTAGTAGGATCCAGCCGAACACAGTGTTGATTGCAGATGGTCGGTGCAATCCTCCACTAACACTACCTGGTAACAGGAGTGAAGGGAAGACCTCAGCACCGAGAAGGACATCGATTTGACCAGGTAAGTGACAATCAGGATCCGCCAGGTTTAGATTGCGAATATGATGCCACGCAGATTTGTTCAGCTTAACGATTGGCATATTGCCGCAGATCTTAGGTAATGTTAACGCTTCAATACTAAACAAATCGTTGTCGTGGACACCTACGCTTAAGCAGGTTGTACCACTGGCGGATGTTGAAGCATGACCTAGGCCGTGAATCCTTCGCGTTGACTGCGTTCGTTGGAGACCTAAACGCTCAGCAGCACGTTCAGTTATGAAGTGGGCCTGACTTCCGGAATCAATCAGCGCACGAAAAGTCTGATAACGACCCGATGAATCACGAATTTCGATATTGGCTGTGGACAGCAGAACCATGGAACGATCACCGATGTTGGTAAGTACACTAACCTGAGGGGTAGTGGCCTTTTCGGTATTATCGGTTTTCGAAACCTCTAGATCTTGATGTAGCAAGGTGTGATGTCGTTGACGACACACTTGACACGTGAACATTGACTTACAGTTTTTTAGTTCATGTGATGGCTTCAAACAGTTGAAGCACCAATGTTTGGTTTTCACATGGTCAAGTCGTTCTTGAACAGATTTGTCGGTGAACGATTTGCACTGATTAATGGAATGTTCTTCTCCACAGAACGGACACTTGTACTTTCGAGTTTCAGTTGATGGCACAAGAGCAGTTCGTGGAGGACGCGACGATGTTGACGACGATGGTGCAGTTGCGTTCGATGTGGTTGAATTCGATGATGAGGGCGCAACTACTGGCGGTTTGTCAACTACTGTATTCGATAGAAATGTCGAAGTAGGTTTTTTACTTACGACCGCGGTGTTAGAATTCCGTAAACCACTCGGCTTTTGTGGTTTTTCGTTGGCACGGTTATCGCGACCACTTGCGGAGAAGTGTGTGTCGCGAACCAAAGCCTCGCATCTTGTGTACAGGAAATCGTTGAGATCTTTGTACTTTGGAAACTCATGAGAAGCAGTAACTCGTTCAAAAGCACAACGCATATTTGAATCCATTTTCGATAGTAAAAGGTAACAGATTACAAAATCCCACTGATCCGTCGGTAGCCCTTGCCGTTTGAGAATCGATAGATTTTCGTTGAAAGAATCAAGGACACGTCGTACATCAATGGGTGAGTTGGCTTTCAGGTTAACGTTCAAGATCTCCCTCCAGCAAGTGAAGGCAAGTTCCCGCTTGTCTTTATACCGCGCAACCAATGCAGAGTACGCTTCGTGGTAGTATAAGCCCGTCACGGGAAAGGTTCGTATAAGTGCTAACGCATCACCAGTTAGACTAGAGACGAGGTAGTGCATGCGCTCCGTATCCGAAAGTGAACCATTCTCGTGAATCAGCGAGTTAAAGATATCAAAGAATTCGGGCCACAACTTTATGTTACCACTGAATTGCGGTAAGTTAATTTTAGGTAATTTTACTTTGAGTACACTCGACGAATCATTATGAGACTTATTTGGATCATCGTTATATGCGTTAGGCTCATCGACCTTCGTTAAGCGTCGGTGTATCGCTAAAATCTCATAATATCGTTCGTCGAAGTCGGATCTGATACTATCTTGTTCTACTTGTTGTTCATCTGTAAGTTCGCATACGCTAAGTATGTCATCATGGGCTTCTTCAAAGTTATTTACTAATTTCGTTAAGTCTGAGCAATGTGCCAACAATTTACTTAAATCACATTCATTATTTTCCGCTAAACGAGCGACTTCAAGCGTCTTAGATAACCTATTGAACGCTAAAGTACGTTTTCTACGCAATACCGGTAAGTCGCGTTCAGTTGGGTATTCGACTTCAACCGATTTACTTTTACTCAATCTACGTAATGATTTTTTAGAATGACAAGGCATTTTGTTTATTCAGTTAGCCTTGTTAACGTTAAAATTATCTATTGTAATGAGATTCTCTAATGAACAAGACAGTAATGGCACCGTTAAGTTTAACTAATAACAATGAAAAAGGTAAACAAACCTTTTCAAACGGAATAGAACGAAATCCGACCACCGTACGTCAACTGCTCAATCGCAGTTCATTCATTCATTCACTACAACGCTAATCCAACAAATTGATATTGTCGTTGAATAGAAAGAAAAAATAAAACAAATTACATTTGTCTATGGTTCCATTCAATTTCAAATCGTAGAACAAAGAACTACTCGAACCAATATGGCGGCGATGAAAAATACAAAATAATCAGCTCAATGCTCATTCAAATGAAAGAAATGTTCTAAGTATGGTTAACTGTGGTTATTTACGTTTCGATTCGATGTTATATCGACTTGTATGATAATTTCGATGGAATATAACAACGAAATACGTGTAGCCACACGTTGTATAATAGCGAATGAACAAGAATGCATCGGACACACAAAGAATTTATCCAAGTTAACGTTCTGAAAAGATCGATGTACGTTTGAAAATTCACTTTTTTGTTTTTCAACGATTAACGAAATAAACTAGTGTAATGTATAGCAATCGACCTAAAACGAAAATGTATTGCCCAAAAGTGGGAAAAAGTTGGGAGTAAGTGGGAAAAAAAATGATTTTAATTTCTTTGTGTCGAATGTTGAAAATTACCTAAGATTTTACGAGAACTTTACTGTTAGCGGGTAAACGAATGAATTTATTATCGAATTATATCCGTAGTTCCCTGGTTTCGGCACCAAAAAATGTACCAAGCCGATGATGGTAGGTACATTGGAGGGCAAGCGCAGTTTTCGATAGGTAGGTACGTATTTAGTTGAATAATATTTGATTAACTGTGCTTGCTCGCGGGGAGACGGTTAGACCTTCCAAGCATAAAGTGCGTCACTCACCTGCTAGCCTCCTGTGGCTCTTTGAGGGAATCTTGTCCTGATGCGACACGTGGCTGGCGTTGCCCCACGACCGGCCGGTCCGATTGTCCACTCACAAATTGGTGCACCAAAGTCTGTACTGCACTATATGAGCCTTCAGGAATCACGATCAGTCCAGATAGAAGCCGTTTAGCGACGATTAACCCTCAACCCAGGATTTTTACCGGGAGCGCGCACTTAGGCAACTTCAATAGTTGCCATCTTGGATTCAACTCGTATCTCATTCGTTCGCAAGCGCAGTGCATAGATAAAAAATGTATGGTTACGGAACAGCTATTTAGTCCCAAGTTAAGCTTGAGAGCTTGTGTTATGGGTACTAAACAGCTGATAAACATACTTATATATTTCTAAATACATACATGTTATAGATAAATTACACCCAGACACAGAACAAATGATCGTGCTCATCACACAAACATTTGTCTTGGGTGGGAAACGAACCCACGACCTCCGGCATAGCAGTCAGGGTCACTAACTATCATTCCACCTTTGTTTTTTTTTTTTTTAAAATACTTTACGTCCTGTTCTCTGGCAACATAAACAGTTATACACTCAAAATTTCAAAAGAATCGGTCAAGCAGTTTTGCTTAAGGTTTGGTACCTACAAACACTGTGACACGAGAATTTTAAGTTTAGAGTTGCTGCTTCGACAAACTTTGTTCCACTTTTTTCCAAAAATAGTTGTTTACTACCTATTCTCAGACTCACTGAAATGAAATGAAATTATTTATTATGCAAGTAGGATATTATTGTGAAAATCACTTTTACATGTAATTTTTTCCTTTAAAGCTAGTTGAAGTCGGCATTTCCTAACTGAATACCTCTGAGAAGAAAAGCCGAAACAAACTCAGGGATCATCGTCTCTTTTCAAGTCCAGAGTTCCAGACATTAAAAATATTATCAAAATGTTCGTGTAACAAATCATGCAGAACAGTGTCTGGCTTTGCCTTTTGAGGAAAGTGCCAGAAACAATTTGGGTAAGCAACATGTAACTGCCAGCCATCGTGCCTCAGCTTTATGGTTAAAAGGAGCTCTACGACCCGACATTATGATTATACATGTCGTGGAAAACGATATTCTTGAATAATAAGTTGTGAAGTTGATTAACTTAGTACAGAGTCTATGGTGACCAGCGTGACGTTACTTGTCATTTGAAAATGGCGCGAATGTGTTTTCGGTAATGTCACGTGGACAGAGTCGTGCTGGTGCGTGGGAGCTGGGCAGAGCTCAATTTTGATTTAAGACACCGACGAAGACACGCATCCGGCACGAGACTGTCAGTTGCCTGGATTTGAGTTGTTTTGTGATTAAGATTGTTAAGTGAGGTTATTGCTGCAATGAAGATTGCTATTCTACGTTATGAACTCTGTGCCACGAAGCCCCCATCGGTGTCGGCTCGTCGCTCAGCCATCGCTGGCCCCGACATCAGAAGTGGAATAAAGAACTTATTGCTTCCAACTTTACTGGCGAGCTTCACCGAGATGTGATGAGATCTTCGTCGTGATGCACCAGAAGAACAAGATGCAGTGATTGAAGTCTGTTTGCTACATCGGGCTCCATCAAGAGAGTATGCGAGGTGCAAGATGCGAGGCTCCTGCAGCGCGGGTTGGCAGCGCGGCGGCGCGCGGGCGGCAGCGCGGCGGTGCAGCGTGGCGCAACTACAGATGTGCAGTTGTGCATGAAATAACTGGTATTTTCTGGTAGTAACAACAATCCGGTGAGTCGTGTAATTTTTGTTTTGATTTCGGTAGGTACCGGATGTTGTCTTGCGACTATTGTCGCAATTTTAGAGGTCAATGCGAACGTTTGTGTAAAGGGCATACCTAGGTAGTACCTAGTAGTACCTACAAACATAGACCTAGTACCGAACGAATTATTTACGAAGTTTTAAATAGTGGCAATAGTTTATTTTACATGCGGGTAGCGCGTACTATAAGATAATTAATCATTTCAAATATGTGTGTGATGGTAATGATCGTTCGAGAAATGTTTTAAGGAGGTTATCGCAATCAACAAAATGTTTGTTGGTTATTTCGAAACAAAAATGTGTGGTGGATTATGGGTGTTTACCTAATCAGTTCTTTGTTTTAAAAGTGTCGATACCGCGGGTATGTACAGAGATCCTATGATTACTTTACGTTATGAATATTGCCATAATTTTAATTAGGGAATGGTTTATTGTGCAGGGGTTGAGTACCTCTTGTGAATTGAGAATTAGACTTCAAACTCAAACCTTATCGTCTATAGGCCAACTTACAAACCCAGCCTAGACAAAAGGCAATAAGTAGTGTCAAAGGTCAAAGGTCCAGGAACTATTGGATGCTTACGGCATGCGTTCGTGTCAGTCACCTTTTGAGAAAGCTATTCTTTCTCTTCTTGAAAACATCCACCATGTTAGGCGGTTCATAGGTTTTTCGTATAGGTTTTCTTTTTTTTTAATTTACCCTCACTGTTTTTATTGATGACTAGTAAACAATTTGGTCCATTTATTTGGAAATTGGGACACTGACAGTTAAGATAACAAACAATTTCAATTTTAGCGACTATACCTGGTTGATTATTTTCTTATTATGAACTCTCAATTTAAATGAGATTGAAATTCAAACTGATGCAAGTGCGGCGCTATTCCCTTTATTTTGTAAATCGTATGGAAACCTTGTTGATATCACCACGGTATCAGAAAGCTGGTTGTTAGCCTAAATTTAAATTGAGCAAAGATTCAAATCGGTTTGACCACAATATTAGGACCAGGTTTTTAAATTAGCTTAATGATTGTGTTTTAATTAAAAATGAGGATAGAAGTCAAACTAAATTAGATTCAATTATGAATGTCCCGATCACCAAGTTCCTTGAAAATTGGTACTGAAACCACATCTGGTTAAGAATAGCTTGTATACTCGTACTCGAAGCTTCGGACCGCACCTCATGACTAACATGTGGCGATGGGTCTATAAGGAATCGTTGGTGCGATGTCTGTCTGTGTTGGTGTTGGTGCACAGATTTTAATGAGTTGAGTATGCATTGTTTATAAATGATGATAAAGAGTAGCAGAACTGTTAGAATTACTGTGTTGTAACTTATTGGTCGGACCTTTTCTAATGACTAGGTAATGTAGTGCGCAGTGCAGTTATTAGTAGTGTAGTTATTAGCAGAGTTCAATACTGTGCTTAGACATGTGAAGTACCTACCAATAGGTTATTAGCTCGTTAATTAATGACAGAAATTCATTTGAATAAACTTAAACCAATGTTTCACCGACTAGGCGACTGTCCAAGATAGTCGTGAGCGTCTATTAACTGAATTACAATCGCGACTAATGGGTGGTTTACCATTCACTCTGGTAACTTACAAAAGTTCCAACTCGTACTCGTGTTGTTTATCGCTGTCCTTACCAACTCGATCTTCGCGAAGTAGAGATAGTATCGTACGACTATCCGACAGAGTAGTTCCCGCTTTTCTAACCTGTTTCTTCTTCTCGAAAAGCGTGATGGTTTCGTGTGTATGTCAGTAGATGATTGACAGTCAAATTTAGATAGTAGGTACTTTGGGTAAATTCCCACTACCGTGTAAAGAGATCAAACTTCTGAGATTACCATTGTCCTAAGTCCCGTTTTGATAGTACCTACTAAAATGAAACTTAAGTGTTAGTAACTTGGTTTACATTAAAAATGAAAAGCTTAGCTTAACTAAGCTTGACCCGAAGTGAAGGTTCTTTTAAACGCTTGCGGGCGACCAGTATGTTGTAAAGTCAAGTCGTAAGATGCCAACCTATAAAGTTCAAACGAGTTAGAAGAAGAAAACAATGTTTCTGAGGGCAAAGGAACCTCGACAGACCTATGATACGCTTGTTGGCTATCCGGTAAAACCGCATCCATAAGATGCAGTCGCAACTGCATACGTTGTCGTTCAGGGCATGATGAGCGGCTTGTGGTCTAGCGGGGACCTGGGGCTTGAAAGAGACTATTTTGTACGGTCATGTAATGACTTGAGGGTCGCGGACTCTAGATGAAAAATGTTGGTCGTATCACGTGAGGTGATAACGATATGGTTGGCAATACCGAATTGTCAATAGCTGTGGCAGGGCCATGAGTAGTGTGTTTATTTTTGAAATTTGATAATTATGAGGCTTTAAAGAACTTTCCGTGTTTAAGTTCTAAAAATGGCTTAGTTAAAGTTCGTTTAGTTATTGTGAGTACTGACTAGCCTGTGTGGCAATGACTAGCCTGTGTGGCATTGACTAGCCTGTGAGGCGATGACTAGCCTGTGTGGCAATGACTTGCCTGTGTGGCAATGACTTGCCTGTGTGGCAATGACTTGCCTGTGTGGCAATGACTTGCCTGTGTGGCAATGACTTGCCTGTGTGGCAATGACTTGCCTGTGTGGCAATGACTAGCCTGTGTGGCAACGACGAGCCTGTGTGGCAACGACGAGCCTGTGTGGCAACTGTGAGCCTGTGTGGCACCCGTGAGCCTGTGTGGCACCTGTGAGCCTGCGTGGCACCCGTAAGCCCGTGTGGCACTTGTGAGCCTATGTAGCACCCGTGAGCCTGCGTGGCACCAGTAAGCCTGCGTGGCACCTTTGAGTACCTATGTGTGGCACTCGTGAGCCTGTGTGGTACCTGTTAGCTTTAGCCTGTGTGGTATGTGAAAGTCTATGTAATACCTACTATGTCGTGCATTTGAATAGCACTATCTTAGTACACTTTCAGTTCTAGTAATGTTATCGGTCTTAGTGACGATTCATTCTGCCTGGATTTGTTTCGATTAGAGGTGTCAAGGTTTGACATACACCCTTGAAAACTTAGTTGTGGTCAGAATGACCGAGTTTTGAAGTATGTGAAAAATGCGTGCGTGCGTGTTTTTTTGAAGTATGTGACCAATACGAGCGTGCGTGCGTATACGTGTGTTCTGTGTGAGTGTGTTTTTATATTTTTCACAAATATTGAAGAAAGTAGACACGAGGACGTGTGATGGTCATGATGGCCGTGTCGTGGAAAACGATATTCTTGAATAATAAGTTGTGAAGTTGATTAACTTAGTACAGAGTCTATGGTGACCAGCGTGACGTTACTTGTCATTTGAAAATGGCGCGAATGTGTTTTCGGTAATGTCACGTGGACAGAGTCGTGCTGGTGCGTGGGAGCTGGGCAGAGCTCAATTTGATTTGAGACACCGACGAAGACACACATCCAGCACGAAACTGTCAGTTACCTAGATTTGAATTGTTTTGTGGTTAAGATTGTTAAGTGAGGTTATTACTGCAATGAAGATTGCTATTCTACGTTATGAACTCTGTACCACGAAACCCCCATCGGTGTCAGCTCATCGCTCAGCCATCGCTGGCCCCGACATACACATAAAATTTCATAACAATCGATCATTTCGGGGGCGATTTGTAACAAATACTGTAACATGAGAATTGTATATATAACAACCGAATTATGTAATTTACCTTGAAGATGAAAGTAGTTAAAGAATGCATGCAAACTGTAAAGTAGGTAAATCACCTTGATGCATTATTATCAGTAACTAAGTATGACTAACCGGTGGAAATCACAACGGCGATAATGATAATGCAATCGGTAAACAGCGGTCTCATAAAACGCTCTCGAACGTCATACTATACAGGGTGGAACACACAACGTCGGACATACAAATGACATGAGTAAAAAAATAGAAAAATGTAAAAATCAGAGAAAATAAATAAAATGTTGAAAAGTAAATCGGGCTTTAAGGAACAATCATGAAATTATTATACCTATCTAACCTTATGAAATTGTTCCTTGAAAAGTAAGTCTTATTACTTTATTTATTTACACACATACATACAATTATAATTACAGTTTTAAAATAAGATATCTGGTGCTGAAAAACAGAAAAAAAAAACAAAAAATTAAAATAAGTACCTAATAAGTCACTAATTCTGTCATTAAACATATCATTAGTTCATTAGCCGTGATGCAGAAGAAAGCAGCCTCCTTTCTACAGCGCTTGAATGACAGTGACAATAGCATCCTGAAAATGACAGCTGCCAGACCAGACTGTCCCTTTCGGAAACACTGGGTTGAAACAGTGTATAAATTATCTGTAAAAACTAACAATACTAATAAATACTTAATTAAGCACCATTGTTACTAGCACCATTTTTACACCTTATTTATTATTATTATTAGGACAGAAATCACGATTTTTTGTAGTTTTAAATAAAAAAAACTTCAGGTAAAATTAGGAAATAAGAGAAAGCCGAAGAAAACATTCAACGCCTAGAATGTTGTAGAGAATTCAAGGTATGCGGATGGATTTGCGTTTATGCCCCTTCCATCCTGATACGCATGAACCAGGTACATAAGCCGCAGGGTAACGGACCAGCTGCCGTCCGACCCGCCTACCGGAACATCTGCATGTTTAAAGAACTACTTAAATATCATTTGAAGATCACATACTATAAATTAAACAATCATTGACAAAGTAGGTGCGTTGCGAATTGTGTTATAGGCGTAGCTCGGCAAAGGTTGGGGTCGCGTGATAGCCAGGTGCTCACACAACTCAGTCTCGGATGACAAATTATCATTGTGTTATATAAAAAAGCCCGAATTTTACGACAATGGCGATAAAAACGATGACACTTTTTTACTATCCCTATTTGACTTTTGTGTTGAAGAATCGTATAAACTCTTAATTGCCTACACATCGTAGGGTGAAAAGCTCCTGAAACCATTTTGATAATGACTAACATAAAAACTAACTTTGGGAATTCAATGGTACCATATTCATATTACGGTATAGTTTTTAAGTGGAACATATTGGGCTCCTGATAACTTTGGATTGACATTCTAGGCCGGCTTTTAGATTACTGGTTTTAAGTGGTATCTTTTTGAAGTAATGAGTATTAAAAGACCTTTAAAGTTATACGTAAACTAACTATGCCCCGAAATTCACACACTCCAAAAAGGATCATGGTGTTAAATAGCAAATACATATAATATGCATAACTTCCTCAAAAACTAAGCTATCAAATGAAAAAAAAAGGATTAAATACGATTGGAAATTTCATAGAAAAGTAACTTTAGAAACAGTTTTATTATAATATTATTATAACATAGTAGGGATGCTTAGAATACTACATTTATTTATCAAACAAATCATTATATTCACGCATACTATTAACTCTTACTAACACTTGTTAACAATGTAGGTAAGTAATAGTCGTTCGTATGGAACGAGCATCGGAATAGTGATTATTCTAAGAATTATTAGGATACGATTCAATAACCTTGTAATCTTCCTCATAAGCAGTTACTGACCAACAAGAAAACCCGTTTAAACTCTACTCTATTTACTCCTACCTAACGACAAAGAAAACGTACGTACAAAAATAGAGCGTCATAAATCCTCTAACACTTGCCGCAGTGTTCTATTTCAATTAAGTTCCAATTAGCTTCGCCGTGCGTTTGTTGGCGAGGCTTCACTAGGCCGCCTCAAGACTTGACGGCGGTAGTTAGCGTGTTACTTACGAACTATTAACGCCTTACAGCGGCCGATTCAACTGGAAACCAGACCTTTGATACGTTAATTGATCTATTGTGTATGTAAAAATGTTTTCAACTCCGACACAATCGTGAGATCAACTGTGTTTTTTCTTGTATGCATAATTAAATCGTTTAAAAAGGGTTCGGGACTTAAACATTGTCTTGGTAAAAAAAGCTATTCACACAATATTTTAACCTACTAAAAGACACTGATGGGTAATTATTAATCGTACCCGCCTACGCCGTAGACCCTCTACGCCGTAGAGGGTCTAGTCGATTGCTAATTCGGCCCCATCCTTCTTCCAAAGCGAAGTACAAGGCCGTGTCCTATTAAAAGCGGTTGTTGCGTGAGTACACGATCGGCGCGTTCATTTTGTTTGGCTAACCCGAACGCATCGTCGCGCCGACAGAGGGCGCCTCCTACTAAGGCGGCGGTTTACAAAATAAACGCAAAGGTCGCTTACTATTACAACACGACGTAAGGATAACGAACTATAAACACATTGTAGCAAAGTTTTGTGTCAGTAGAATGACCACACAGAATATTTCTGAGTACAATTAGGTATGTAATTATATTCAGAAATATTCTGTGTGGTATTTGAAACTAAGGGAACAGAAATTTAAACTCGTTGTACCAAAATAACTGAAGGCCTTACTCTCAAGCATATGAAAAGCAATTAAAGCTTTTCATGATTCACGTTCAGTTATAATTAGACGCATTTACTGCAGTGTTTCCGACATGGTGTTGAAATTAATTTCCTATTTCACGGGTAGTTTTCTATTGCACTTGGCAGCTAGTGAAGTTCATTTAGTGTGGCTATTTTGCCCTTGCTCGGTTTGTTTTTTTTTATTATAATTACGCTAGGAAACTTTGTACTTCTTTTATCAAATCATACACTCTACGTTGTGGTGTGGTCGAATTTGGCCACACTAATCAAACAAAATTTGTACTAACTAGTTTCCCGGGTTGGGTAATGATTAAAGACTAATGATATGTTGAACATTGAAGCCATGGACAAACTTTTTAGCAATCTACTGCGTTGTTAATTGGGATAACTAATAACTTGATTTTACCCTTTCTGGTAAAAGAGACTTAATACTGGTAAAAAAATATCATTTTAAATTGGTTTAAACACACACCTACATACATAAACCCACGCTTTTTTCCTATAGAAAAAGGCAAATTCGTCTGCTAAGGTTCTGACATACTTCTTTTGCTTCGTTAACATTCATATAATGTTGTCATACTGTACACACGCCGGCTGCGAGTACTACGCACTAACGCACCTGACCTTTCTGAAGAACCTCACCAATAAGGTCTATTTATTTATTTGTTAAAGGTAAACCAACAGCTTCTGTATACAGCATTACATAAGAATAATAGTAAAAAGTATCAGACTTACACAGTCGCCAATAATAGGTCGACCAACATTCATGTGAGTGAAAAATTACAAATAATCAAATTAAAGTTAAAAAGAAAACATAATGAAATTACAAGTACATACATAATGAGAGCTAATGAAATCAAAAAGACAACAAATTTAAAATTAAAATAAAATTAAAATAGAAACAAAACAAAATAAAATATTCACACCTAACAGAAAATAATGTCTATGTATGTATGTCCTTCAACGACTTCCTCTTCCAGCGTTTTCACTTACATGTGCCTTGTAAATACATTGTTAGTTAGTTTAAAGCCCACTGAAAACTTCAGAGGTCCGTCTTCTTTTGAAATCTCACATACAAAACAAACTTGTAGAAATAAATTAGCTTTATCACTTTAGTAAACTTATATATAATAGGTAACAAATGTTACAGGAACGCACACAAGATCATGTCTTCCATCAAATAAATACCTTTATTGATTACCGAGTCATCACTCTAAAATTTAACTTGTACGCAACAGTAGCAGTTCTTTTATGTCAGATCTCTTTGTGGAAGCCGAGTACGGATTCTAATCGAATAAAAATGATTCACTTCCTTCCTATGAGAAGAAGAATAGAAGAGAATGTGTATTGTCTGTCGGCGAGTCAGCCAGAAAGGACGTAGTTCTTGTACAACACCGACAAACGTATTGTAATTTGTGCAATGACTTCTCAAATGGACTGTTTTTGTAACTAATTGTGTCAGTTTTTGTAGATTATTGAGTGTTTTTGCGTCACACTTTTTGTTTATTTATTTAAGAGTATCATACCGATTGAGTGTTCATCGTTAGACAGAATAACAAAAATGAGATTTTTGTGTTTTGCGTCGTAATTTAAGTACGTAGTAGGTACGTAACAAAGCAATTGAAAATAACATTTTGTTGATTTAAATGTCTACTGAATATAATTATGTACTGTAGTATTTTTTAATGCTTCTAATGATATTTTTTATTTTATTCCAAAATAAAACTACTTTTTATACTGTCAAAGTGTAACCGGGCAAAACGGAAACAACCTCCCCTTACTCATAGCATTGACTTAAATAGCGAGCAGAAAATCAATTGTATCTCGACATGCCCATCGTATTGTTGCGATGACCAAACTGATGCTTTTGTCTGCAGCCCCTAACACGCAACCCGAGGGTAAGTTAAAGTATAAATTGATGCTATCGATTTGACCATAATCCATTGCCACATTCGTACGAAGAATGTTCAACATTGTAGGTGCAAACGTAGGAATGGTTGATGCAAAGTAAATTGTAGTTGAAACAGGGGGTGGATTGATGATCGCAGTAATGAGATGGTCAGGAATTGTCGACTAATTACATAGTGCCCGTGCGCGGCGGGCGTTACGATTTGCGATAACAGTAAAAGTCCTATAATGGCCAGTTACACTGTTGGAGTCAACTATGTGGCACTGTCTTAATGGTCCACGCCGCGAGATTAATTGTGACGCTATAAATTTCGGCCCCATTTTATAGTTTGCAGTTTCAGATGTGTACAGAAAAGGGTTTGTTTATTGAACTTTATGCTCTAAGCCAAAGCCAGAATCTCACGGATTGCAGGGTTTTAAAACGACATACCTACTACATCACATTAATACTACCATTATAACTAATCTACAATAGGGTCAAACTGTTAAAACGATCCCACACCTGTGTGTACACGCCACACGTAACCAACAATAGAATCAATGATGACTTTTTACAAGCGACACAAGTGGCTCAAAAGTTCCGAGCTACGTGAAGTCATTTCCGATTGTTTGTAATGAGCGATGAGCATGTACCGCCGACTTGTGGGTGGAAACATCCTCTTGGACAAACGACAATACTTTGTGTCGATTGCGTAAAAAATCAGCGCGCTTCGTTTGTCGGGCAAGACCGACGAGACGACGCGAATCGCATCCGCTCTTCCGACTTTTGTCGGCCTTCCAATTGTTATGTCCGATATTTTTGATAAAATTACGTCACACAATGAGACGGCCGCTCAATAGCTTGTTGTTCAATTGTTGTGAGCTCATTGAACGAATGATATATGTTCGGGGGTCTATTCGGAGCGAGCCGTTCCTTCCGATCTCATTTGGCTTGGTAATGTAATAGCACAATAGTCCAATGTTTACTGAACATTACTATCAATCAGAGATAGGGATAGAAGTTTAATTGTGATGTGTGATGTAAAGTACCGTATTTAAGTTTCGGATTAACACTCATTTGAAGCCAACCTTTAGCAACAGCTGTTGTCTATCTACGGTAATGAATATAATTACATTATTTCCATACATTACAACAAAATGTCACAACATTTTTGTGAACCGTTCTCAGAACAACCCTTTCGACAACTCCACAATACTTTGTCAGAATTAATAGCCCGTGAATGCGGCCCGGGGTTTACAGCACACTGACACAACTTTTCTGATTTTCGGATTGTTTTACGCATTATTAACTTGGCAATCCAATTACGTAAATAACATTGAAGAGGATTTGTTTACTTTGCATTTTTACGGAGAAAGAAGAATATGCAAATCATGAATCAACCACGACAGGATAATTGGGGCTAGAATGCATTATTCAAAAGAAAGTTAAAAATATTCTGCAGCCGACTTTACCGAGGGTAACCGATATTAAAAACTAAACAGACAATTTAAGTCTCTTTTTAGTGAAACATTTGTGCTGTAACAATAGGGAATCAATCTCCATGTGGCGGGGTGCGATATAAAGCGATGAATGCTAAAACAACTGGCAGTTAGTAGGGTGTGAAGGCGGGAATGATTAGGCAATATCCTGCGGAACCCTCGCCTCGCCCTCCGACCCCTGCTGCTACATCTTACTTAATGCGCCTCAGCTATTTTGATCGGACATCTGATTTCGGAAGGCTACAATATTGGCTTTCGATATCGAAGCTTATAATTTTATGGTTTAAGTTGATTATGCTTGTAGCGATGTATCATCAGATTATAAGCTTATTTAGTAAATTTTAAGATGGTTTTATTACTTAGTTGGTGAATTCCTGATGTTTAAATTGGAGCATTTGCTATTGTATTTTTGGTAAGTAGGCACCTACCAAAAATATAGTAAGTTAGTAAATTATAATATGTTATTGATTTACACACAAAACTCTTAGGCGTGATGTTTTACTAGACAATATTAATAATAAGAAAAGGTGAAAGGAAGCATAGGCATCTAAAAGTTCGTCCGCAATGCTATCAACGGGGAAAGTACCTAAAAGGCTGGCAGCATCGCTACGCAAAACGGCATAGCTAATTCTTTGGCTAAAAGAACGACAAGAGCATGAAGTACGTGAACTTACCAACTGAAAGCAATGAATACTTTCTTTTCTTCTTTCTTTCTTTATGCCTCCAAAGACGTTGCTAGGCCGTACGCCATACCTAGGTACCTATGAATCAAGAAATAATGTAGTTCAAGTCAGTATCATTAGAGCCGAACATTAATAGGGGATGTACTAATACTTTACGAATAACAATAATATGGTATTAATAATTTATTGTTAAACATATTTGTACACATTTGTAACATTGGCCCCAAACTAGAAAAGCCTCTTGAAAAGCTTCTTGGAAACCAATTTCATTATGAAATAAATATTAAAATAAAAACAATATCCAAACAAAACTAAATAATTAAAGTATAAACGCTGTGCTAAGATGTGTATGTAAATAAGACAGAAAATGTGTAGTGTATTGATTTCATTGTGTGTGAGGCCAAAAATATTAAAGAAGAAATACTTACATAAAATTTCAACGCCTAGGTGGCAATTATATTGGAAAAGTAAGTAATCTTTCAGGGGACTAAGGAAGATGTTCCAAGTGTATCGTTGTAAGTTAATAATATTTAAATATAGTGAGCACGAGGCGTGGTTAAGCTCGTGAACCGGAGCGTTTATTAAACGGATCCATCACACCAGCTTTGCGGTGTCACCCTTTATTCGCTTAATTAGAGCGTCATTGTTGACAGCCATACAGACAGACACCTAGTGTTTGATTTTATAATCAGATTGTTTGTGGATACATCTGTTGAGTAACTAGTTATTTCAATTAATTAAAATTTATTAGTGTTTATTACAACATCGATAAACCATACCCTATTTATTTGTGTTTTTCTTCTTAGCTATTTGTGTGAGACTAGTTTCGAATCATCATGTGGATCGTACGCAGAATGATCCCGTATAGTAGGTTGCTACAGAAAACACTTAAATTAATATTCATGTTATTTATTTTAGTAAGAAAGAATTGTAAATATCACTGTCGAAGTCAAAGTGAAATAATATATATAAAATAACATATATATAAAAGGCACTTTTGAATTTCAGACTTACAAATTAAATAAATTAAGAGAATGATTCTAGTTGTACTTTCCAAGAGGTAGTTTCGTATGGAGAAGAACGTGCAAGAAACTCCATAATGAGTATTTTAAAATTGATTGAACTTTATTTTGTATACATAATCAGCAGGCCTAGCCATATTACAAATTCTATTTGTATTATCGTAATCGAATAGAAAGAAAATGGCGTATATGGAATCATCTGTTTCAGCTGTTAATCAACTGTCAAGAGTAGAATTTGTAATATGGCTGAAAATGAAATACACTTGACAGTTGACAAACAGCTGATTCCATATACGCCATTTTCTTTCTGTTGTCGCCATCGATTACGATAATAGAAATAGAATTTGTAATATGGCTAGGCCTTAGATTATATGTATGTGAGGACTATGTATGAGTAACTTCTATACTGAGATAGGTACAAGGTGATATAAAATAAGCGATGCAGCTGGCCATTAGATTAATGTTTTGATAGATATACATGATCAAAGACAAAATCCAAGACTAGTTAAAAAGTTGCTTTAATTAAACAATATGAATGAACTTTTTTTCAAGCGATGTAAGAAGGTTGCTAGTCATTATATGAATGGCATGCAGTATGATGTTTAGAAAATCCTATATTGTTATACAGAAAGAAATATTTACTCACCTACTGAAGAGAAAGACGAACTCACCTAGAGAAGAAGAAACAAAAATGCCATCAAAATTCCCGCAAATACTAATGTATGCAATAATGTAACACTTCAAAACAATTGCATAATATATTTCTACATTCACTTTCATGTTTTCTTTATTCGCTAGTTACCGTAACTAATAGCCTTCCCACTGTTTTTATCTAGAAATTGTTTCTAGATTTTTAACTCCGAACTAGTCCAAAATTAACTTTTTGGCTGTAGTAACGGGGTTTCGATGCTGTGGGTCACGAATTTTAAACTTCCACATTTAAATATGTTTCTATACAAGCACCAAACACAGTCGTTGTTGTAAACGCACCTACAATTCAGGAAGAATATTACTATGATATATTTTTTGTTTAATTAAATAAAAAAATATAACCCACAACTTTCACACAACGCCGTCTGGTCCCAACAGAAGCAGAGCTTTTGTTATGGGCTAAACAGCTGCTAAACATCCCGACACAGAACAAATGATATTATCGTGCTCATCACTGAAACATTTTTCCTGGGTGGGAATCGAATCCAAGAAAATACTTAAGAATTGCATAACACATTGCACTGACTAACTAAAATTAATTATAAATAAAGCAAAAAAGGTGGTATACAAATAAAATAAAATGAGACCAAGAAGTATGAATTCGTCAAAGTATGTACCTACTAGGAACTCCACATTGCGGTTAGAAGAAATGGAAGAATAAAAAATAAAATAAAAAGAAAGCAAGAAATTAAAGAAAGTGTTGTGTTCTGTTGAAAGTAAAGTTCTTTAAACCTAAACAATCTTGTTCAGCACATCAAACGTTTAACGATTGTGTTTTAGAAGCGTCATTAACATCGAAGGCGACATCCCACACCTCATAATGTCAGTTTGATTACGGATAGACTTGATTAAATCTTCGCCTTGTCTTCACCTCGACGGTTCTGTGGTGGAAATTAAGCTTTAATAGTTTACAACTCGGTTTTTAATTGAATGGGAAGTGGAGGTCGACGATAACTGCTAACAACCTATACAATGTACCATCGACAAAAGCTATGAGCTTAGTCGATAGTTCCAGGTATAGCTTTGAATTCAAAGCTGTTTTTGTTGTACTTATTTACAAAACATTAGTCGAGAATGAGATGTCTACGGAGGGGTAATCACCGTAACTTCTTGTTCTTTGCCTTTTTAAAATAATGTTGCCTCTGTGTAGATATTTCTATCCATTTAAACATACACAATAACTTTTAATATTTAAATTATAATAATATTTTATACTTATTTTCTTATATTCTTTCGAGTGTTGAAAAACAGAAATACATTATATTTTTAGACTCGTGGAAAGAGTTTCTCTCGATAATGTTTTTCTTCGCAGACCGAGACTCAAGTCGAACAATACAAACTACACTTTGTAACTAAATCCTCATGGGGCGCAAATAAACAGCTAGGTTTTAATAAAGTTAACACATAGTTCAGTGCAAACCATCGGAGAGCGATAGACATGAGCCGAGGCTCGGATTAGTTGTAAATCCGCGCATGGGCGCGCATACAACGAGGGTGCTAAAGCTCACTTACGGTGCTGCACCAGTCATGAGCTCAGGCGACAAGAAAATATTGGCATTACAGCAGGCCTTATCAGAATAACAGCGCTGCGGTATTTATTGTTTTTCTTTAAATATCGTGGCATCGTGCAAAGATACGGGCCTCGCACAGGTCGTTTTGTTTTTAATATGTTAGTTTTAGTTTTTAGTTTTGAGCTGTTAAATTCCTGTGGTTGTCCCAAAAAAATATATTTTCTTTCTTTGAATAATTAATGTTTTTTTAATTAGATAGAATGTATTCCTCAAAAAATCATGTCAAACACTAATTAGTGAGATCATGTAAGGAACATGCGGTTCTCATGTACCTTCGTATTGTTGATAATTAGGTAGGTACTGCATTTTAAAAGAGATCCGTGATCTTTGAGTTTCTTCTCAAAGTAGTCAGATAGTGAAACACCGATATCACAATTTAAATAAATTTGTTTCTTGTTTGAATTTTAAAAGTGTTTGAAACCAATTTACAGAAATAAATATCACTTTTATGAAATGCTTAAAGAGTCTCTTTGTTATTTTAAATTTACCTATCAAAAATTATGCATGAGTTCATACATCATTTCATGGAAAAGCCTTCATCGTTAGGAAAAGACTTAAAGAAGGAAGGAAATATACTAACAAAATCAATTTGGTTAAATAAATATTTCAGTTTAATAATACATTAGGAAAACCCATAGAGAAGGAAGGAAATCTTTATCAACAGAATATAATTTATTTATAAATAATTCAAGTTAATCGTGATGAACACGGGCTTGTTCTGGAATTCTGTTATTGTAAACATTAAACTCGTTATTCAACGTTACATTTACATGATTAGCAGTGCGATTCTGTTAAAAATATCACGTCGTGAAAATGTAGGTGAAGCGAAGCCAAATTAAGTTGAGCCGTCATTTCATACTAATGTTAGAAATTGACAGTTTACTACACTTAAGTTTTCACGGGGTAATTTTAACAAATCAGGGTTATTTTAAGAAATAAAAAAATAAAAAATCGACCGGCTGATATTCGCCGCATCCTTCTTATAACTTGGACCGAACACAAAAAGTAAGGGGTGGCAGCAACACGACAATCAAATGTACTGGCGGTTTTAATATTGTAGCCGATTTATAAGGATAAGTCACACGAGTAAATATTAAATTTGTTAGCGATACTCCGAGATTAAGTGGGAGGGCCCCACTCTAGTAGAGGGAGTCACGGTCATTTATTATTGTTTAATACTTATTAGTAACGATAAACAAATATTTATAGAATATGATATGAAAACTTATCGGGAGAACCTAATTGGTTAAAATGGTTCAATTAGATAATAAACGTGAAAATTTTGTCTACCTACATTCCTTGACAAAACCTACCTTCCAAATTAAAGTATATTTTTTTTAGATCTCCGATGGTTTTCCCTGCGTGGACATTACTGGGTTAAAATTATTCGAATATATTATTACTCTACGCATAGTAAACAGCTGGAGGAAAAATGCATAAAAAAACACTGCGTCTTATCAAAATTGTAACACAGAATACTGATTCGTATACAGATTACATACCTATCTAAATACAGATCAAGAGCCGAAAATAACTACATTCATATTTCGGGAGTTTCGTTTCTAACGTCGGAATCACCTGTTATTTATATTTAACGCGTTTCGAAACTCTGTCATGGTCTTATTGCGTTCATACTGTGTCCAAGATACTAATGGCATTCTAGCTGGCCAAAGCTGCAACTATTAGTTTCAACTGTATGTGTTTTCATTACACATCGACATCGAAGTCAATACTTTATTTCGCATTGCTGTCTGTAAGATGTAGAAAAACCCTGACAACAAAAAGTTTTTCTTTTTCAAAGAGAGTATACCTTGCTTGCTTTAGTGGCTTAGTAATAAGTTAAATTTGTAAAGCACAATTAAATATTCATTGGCTAATATATATTGCGTATATTTCTTTCCTACGTATGTTCTAGAGTTGACGGAGAATAGATACTTGGAGATATAGACATATATCGGGTATATTAAATTAATGCTCTTCTCATTTAGTGAACCTTTGACATTGAAGGATGTTTCATTCATTTAAATTACCATGTTTTTGTTTATAACGGTGGCACACACATCGACACGCCCTCTGTATCTCGAAAAGCATGTTAACCCATTGGCCTCGGCTGTCATTTGAAGATTTGACTGGCCTGTTGGTCTAGTAGTTAGTGACCCTGACTGCTATGCCGGAGGTCGTGGGTTCGATTCCCACCCAGGACAAATGTTTGTGTGATGAGCACGATCATTTGTTCTGTGTCTGGGTGTAATTTATCTATTATATGTATGTATTTAGAAATATATAAGTATGTTTATCAGCTGTTTAGTACCCATAACACAAGCTCTTAGCTTAGCTTGGGACTAGATGGCGTTGTGTGAAAAAGTTGTGGAATTTTTATTTGTGACAGTCGTTACGGGAACTCAGAAGCCCAATAGTCTCACGATTGTCTTTCTACGGGGTATCGTGTTACCCAGCAACAAGGTAATGGAGGTCAGATAGGCAGTCGATCCTAGTGAAATACTGGTATACATCTTCATCCGTTGACTGGAAGCCAATCCCAACACAGATGGTCAAAAGGCTAGACCGATGATGAGTTGATGATGACGACGACTCATTCTGTTAACACATTTAATTTCAGTTTAAACTGTGTTCAAACAAAAATGAAATCAAGCCAAATCGTGTTGCAATCGACAATGAGCAATGGTAGAACCATTAGATAATTTATTGCAGTGCAATATCCAACACCATCTATAATGATTAGTGTTACGGCGCCCTTCTGTCTCGCTGTGACGCCTCAGAGTTCAAATAACATTAGGTCAAACAACTGTTACATTTTATTGGACTAATATAACTGTTCTCATTCACTTACTCTTTCGTGACTGCTCTGTACACTAAGGCCTTTACATTCCGAGTACATGGAGATGGGGTGTGAGTGAGTATTGTGGTAGTGTAGAATTGGAGAGGTACCACTAGTGGCCAGGTGTTGGTGTAGTAGAAAACGGTATCATAAATACGCAATTTGAGCTCACGTCTTATTCCCTTGGGATAAGCAGAAACTACAGGCCTCCAACGACTATGATCCTTACATATTCCTTTTACTTTCATACATCTAGTCGACTACGCACGTCGGTTGCGACAAACTATATTGTAAAAAATAATAATAATGCTCAAGAAATGCTCACGAAAGTCGTAATGTATTTCGCTCTTTAACATCCCCTCTTAATTTTGAAATATAACCTCTGACACTACCAAATATGTGGCTTTCTGTTGGCGAAGAATTTTCGAAATCAGTCCAGTAGATCCATAGATTACCCCCTACAAAGTCACAAAGTCACAAACTTTACCTCTTTATAATATTAGCAAAGGTGTGCTTTATAATTCTGAATCTAGGGATATTAAAGTGTTCTGCACATCCAATAAAAGAAAATCAGCTGACCTGTCAGTGTTTCACAAGACTTTCTAATATAACGACCCAATAACTAGGTGCGAGTATAATGTTGGCTACAATGAAAATAAGTTACGTCATGAGACTTCCTCCTAAGCATTCTCGGTACATGGGGAGGTACATAAATCTCCACATATTGCCTGGCTCCGAGTATCAGACTGTAAGAGAAACAGCCAACCCTTGGCCCGCTCGTTATTGAGCTCTCACTCCCATTGTCTCGGTCCCTTTCACACGTACTACAAAATCCTACACCGTTGCTGTCTGCCGTCTCCCTCCAATTTCAATTTACTCGAGACGGATTTTCAGAGCTTCATAAGATCGCCTGACGTAGCATATGTGGTAAATGGGGATCATTTTTCTTTTCGTTTGAACCTTTTTGAACCAGAAATACTTTAATGCGAAGTCTACAGTAGAAATTAACCATTTTCTCAGAATTAGTTTCCTAATCATATTTTACACTGCGTGCCTCAAACGTGCCCTTGCCAATTAAAATGGTTACGCGTTTTTCATGCGCTTTTCTTTTTAGTTGTCCTCTTGCTAAACAGAATGTGATGATGATGCGTAATCTACTTATTGTAATTTACAAACTCAACATGTGTGCGGTCTGGTCTATACTTAAATTTCACCGGAATTTATTCACGTAATACAAAAAGCTTGCCCTCAATATATAGGCCCAATTTTTCACGCGAATCACATCACATAACATTCCGTCCTCAATTATTTAAGTATGTCACCAACAAATCCAAGTCTTAAATCAAAAGAAAACTGATTTATTCTACTATTTTAACATTATTTAAGATTATAATTTTGCTTGTGTGTGACTTTGCATATACTATGCGTCGCTACGCGATTCGTTAGGTAGCTAATAGAGACGACAATCTTTTGTTCTTGTTAGAGAGTAAGTGTCTATATAGTATGTTGCCGTCTCGCTCCCACACAATGGCGGCACATAAATCTACTGAATTTGAAAGCACCATAACGAAGGAAAATCCTCAAATGCTTTTAGTATAGTGCTTTTCTTATAGCACATAAAATTAGGATGGAAGTAAGCAATCTTGAAATTAACAATAATGTAGGAGTTTTATTTCTCGATGTTCTGATAAATTGTTATGGTTTACTTACTTTTTCCACTTTTCATCAAGAAAAGACAAGCAAAACCAAACCTATGTAAACTTTCAGGTGCAAATTAATGTAACTTTTTTGAATTTCAGAACACGCTTATGAAAGTTGTTGGTAATTAATTTAATAATGGTTTATTCGAAGTAAAGTACATTGAAGTTTCTAGTACCCACGCACGTGTCTCTACAATCTTTAGTCAGTCCATCGGCACACGATTTCTGTTTTTTCTATCGTCCACATAAAACCACAAATATTAAAAAGGACGCATAAATTTCGTTCTATTGACAATAACAACAATAGCACGCGGTTTTTCATTCAATCGAGGGTTATCGTGGTTTCTGAAGGCGGGAAGGCGGAGAAGTCCTTGCACAGGAGTGGGTGTGATCTCCTGTGACCGTTGCCGCGAAGGTCCAAGAATTAATGGAAAATATTATTAGAAACTAACAAAAGAAATTGAAAGAAATTCATAGATCCTTTACTCTATTTGCGACGACCATTAAGTTGTACAGTTTTACTTCCTAACAAATCAAGATAAATCAATTACCTACTAGAATGAATTTTATAAAAAGATTTTAGTTCTGCCCCTAAAATAGTAAAGAGTATTCTGAGTTTCGGAAATATGAAGACATAATTTAATTTTTAAAACTTTATTTGTTTTGAAACGGAAATTCAGGCATGCACAGGATTACTATTTTCTCGCTAACCAATATTTTTATAAAGGTTTGCCTTTTAGGAAACAGCTGCTTTTTTCATAATTTTATTTAGATTTATTTATTCATGGGTAGTATAGCGAACCCTGTAAAAAATGGCCCAGTGATACAAAAAACCTATATAGATAACACCTTAAAACAAGGTCAAGGTCCAAATAATACAGAAAGGGTTTAATTAAATGCGAACGCTTTATCAGGTAGATACACAAAATCCAGGTAGGTTTTAATGAACACACTTATCTTTTAAAGTTTCAAGTTCTATGACAGGCCCAATCTTTGTAAGCTTTTTTGCCATCAAAAATAAACATGGAAAATTAATGTAAGTCCAACATATTTTATTTACACTAAGTCCCAAGAGCTTTACAGTTTGTATAAGCTCGAGTCACTGCTATAATTTATAATCTAAGTGTACTCTACCCGTCGTAGGTAGGATGCGCGTACGCACAGAGTGTGCGGTCGCCATTCAAGATCATCCCTCATTGTCCCTTTGTCCGTCTGTCAGTGGCGGCCTAAACATGTATTCTCTAAGGCGTTAGAATAAAATCAATGTTTACCTTTATAGTGGAGCACATATTTTTATACAAAGTGTGTATAATGAGGAGTTTACAGAATAACGCCTGTCCACAATAGACAAATGTGGGCAGGAATTAAAGGTGCCGTGGTCAATGGGCACGGCTTTACGCAGGCACGGCTGCAAGAAAGTACGAGCTAACATGTTAAATTATTCATTATACAACAGAAAACTGCAATACGATCTCTAGGTATCTATTGCAGTTTTCTGATTTTAATCTACATATAGGTATGCACAGCGTTGATAATAATGAGTATTTAAAATCAATATTTAAGCATTACATCGAGCACGCCTCTGCAAACTTTGTAATCGTCCAACATTTATCAGTGAAGCGTACACATCAAATGGGCACATTAAATATAATTTGACCGTCAAAAATCTGGAACAATGTTATAAAATAAGGTCGAAGAAATGTTGGCACGGATCCGCCGTCATTGAGTACATGAATACGTAACTTACAGAAACAGTTCCCGCCATTGAACGGTCAATTATAAGCAAATGATGTTTTACGAACTAAATATTTTGTGCCAAAATTTCATAAAAATAACAAGCAACTTGTCTGGGAAATATTCCATTGTACAACCAACGACTAAACAAATTGAATTGTAAGAAAACTATTTTACCGGGTTTGGATTTTGTTAGGTTTTTTTTTAAACCTGGTTTGGAGGGCTTTTATTAGCAATCTAACTTTAACCTAATGTGCTATCCACTGAGCAAACTACTACGTTTTTTACCAAAATGCACCTTGTTATCATTAAATTCCAATTTTATAAAGTAGAATGAAAGAAATTAATGAAAAGTTAACGTAAAACAACGCATGCAGTACTTTCTTCCTGCCATGCACCACAGCAATTGGCTACTCGATCGCCACACTATGGGTGGCCGAGGAACTCATTCATTGATCAGCTTTGTAAGCAGGATCAGTGTAAACAGACCACCGCAGACACTCCGGACACTTCCGGACGGATGTTCCACGAAACGAATTGTATCATCCACTAAAGTTTTATGAAATAAGGTTTATCATTTCTTTTTAAAAAAAATTAAAGGATAATTACAAAATGAAAACAAGTGAATGACTATCTGCAAAATACTTGATGATAGATAGAAGTTAATCAATCAATCATTTATTTTGTTAAACATAGGTATAGTTACAGATAGTGTATTGTCTATAATATGTATGTGCACTACGTTTTGTCTAAAATTAACATAACCAAGCAATACAATTATGGAGGCATAACAAAAGCTAGTTGAAATAATTTCAGTCCTATTCCCAGAAACTACATAATTTATACTGTTAACAATTTTAAAATGTTATGTAAAACTGTTCAGCACTTGACAGTTGGTAACAAATTATGTATTAAGTAGATCCAACGTGCAACATATGAAACAAGCATGCCAAGTTGTTTCTGCAGACTATGAAGTACCTATTAAATTATTACTTCAACTATGCGCGCTACTTCATCCCTCTTTATTCTTTTTCGTTTCACAATTTGTCACTCAAATTTTTTTGTTATTCTGCTTTCCCATTTTTAATTAGCATTAGGATTATTTATCATGTAAATATAGCGATTTTGGTGTCTTATACTGTAAGCTTATTTTGTCATTTTAATAAACGTGCGTTATTAATAATACGACGTGCGGTTAACTGTACCTTAATAGTTTTTTTTTTTATTCATTAGAGATACTAATTTTTAAATAAAAAAAATGTTTGTTAGTTTGTTTGTTCTCAATGAGTACCTAACACATTGATTGAATTCTTCTTTTGTTTCTAAAATGAAATATATAAATACTTAACTAAAACTAACAATAAATAACTACAAAGCGTCAAAAAATTCTTCTGCATCGCTGCCAGCTGGTAAAGTGCCCAAAAGACTGGCGGCATTGCCACGTTGAATGGCAATGCTGAGCCTCTGGCCAAAATAGAGGCCAGCCCTTGGGTCACGGGAAGCGTCAACTAAACGTTTGCAGATGTCTTTGTAAAGAAGACGAGCACTCGGACCCCACGGCCCAAGAGTTTCAACCCCAAACGGCTCGAAAGTATAACTACCAACAAGGTTGCTATATTTCCGCCGCTTGAGGTTCTCAGCAGCCGCAGCAGCAGCGCCAGCACAGCATGTTGACCCAGGAAGATGGGATGGCGCAAGAGTATCGACACAAGTAGCGTCCCATACTAAAGGCCTACCCATCTTCCAAGGGAATAAAGACATACCGTCCGGTCCTTTGCCATCGTCGCGTGCCAAGCCATTGGGTTCTAAAACAGCTGGAACGCCGACGGAAACAAGAGCACGTCGGATGATGTCATTAATGTGTGCATGCCGTGCTATGCGACCCGCACTACGGCTGCATGATAAACCGTGATGTCCGAGGCTGTTGACAACTTCCCCACAGTGACAGCGATGAGGAGAAACACATTTATTTATTTTAAGTTTTTGTTATGATTGAAGTTGTATTATTTATCATGGAACTACATATTTAAATGAAATGAATTGTGATGGTACTTTGTTTGGAACTCCTGTGGAAGCCCGAGACGTTTTTAAGTATGTTAACTTTCTGAGTCACAACAACGCATGGCCGGGTCAGTTAGTTCAAAATGTAAGTATAATTTATTATGAATCGCGTTTCCGTTTCTACAAGATACACAAAATATGTAACAATGTTATGTTGTAATTTGCACACTTTCTAAACTATTAAAACTTTACTTTTCCCTCAAGACGTAGTGTCATCAGCAAACAATTACAAGATAATGACAAATTCTAAACAAAAACACGAAAACCCACATCTGTTGCCCAAACTACAATTGGTTTGTTCTCGCCTCTATCCCAAACACATGGCGCTTTGTTTGTAACAAGGCGTCCGAAACAATCAAGAAAGGGAAACAAACAAGTGCTGGACTTGTCACTTCATAAACTATTGTAATATCTAACTGTCCACTCGTGGGAACCAAGCCTTACCATCGTTCGCATCCGGATCTGTACCTGACTTAACTTTTTGCAGATCGTCGTAAAACACTCATCTGTAAATGGGTGTCCATTCAGATCCATTCAATAGTTCTGTGTTTCGAGTGTCGGTCTCTCTGATTGAATGAATGAAGCTTGAGTTACTCATTCCTTAGGAGTGTCAGTTGTTGAGGATACTTGTGTGATCTTAAAACAAATGAACTGAGATTTATAGGAGACGTTAGACGGGCTTCAATGGAGTTAATACTCGTCAATTCAAACTAACTTGATATTTGCTCATGCCATGTTGAATTTTAAATTTAATGATATCTTAGTAAACATGATACAATTTTAAGAGTTGTGCTTTTGGCTACTATTTTATGACACAGGTTAAAATTCAGTGACGATACTAATTTAATTACTAACTACAAAAGTTAGCAATCTCTACAAAAAAAAAACGAGCAAAAGGATTTCAAAAATCCATTCATAAAAATTGCCTACCTGCGAGTCCGTTGGTCGTAGTACGTGCAGTTGTAAATTTTTATGAATGAACACCATCCATGAATGAAGGTGATCAGATAGGTAGAAGCTTCCGCCTTTTCAATACTGAGGTCTGAAATCAATTTCATGGTCCCGCGCCGTTGCATAAAACTAAGTTCTAACACAAACAGACACCGTGACAACACCGCATTTTTGCGTGCGATTTACTCGAAATAACCAATTGTATGAACGAACGCCTCCAGAGAATAAGCTGAATCTAAACATAGCCGCGATCAGGGACTCCATTTAACCGAACAAAACGTCATCCGAGATTATTGTACGAATATTATTTGATTGTTGTTGTACACAACGTGTAATGTGGCCATTTAATTTCAATTGTAGATTTGACATTTTGGGGTAAAACGTTGAACATTTGAGGCTTATTTCTGCCACATTGTTGCAAACATTACATTTCTATACCTACTTATACCTAATATACAGTCGTACAATAGGTTTAGGTAGCATTACATACCTGAAATCAAAGTATACCCTTAATCAATTACCAATAATTGCGATAAATGTTATCAAACAATACAAATAGATTGATATTAAATTATTGTTATCATTATTGTTTATTTTATCTTTATATATTGTAAAAATGAGTGCTTCATATTAAAGATAAAATCAGTATTTCTTATCGACAACTCCTTGAACAACAGCTTTGATATAGGTATCTAGTATAACCCATCTAACATCCTGATAGAAAACAATAGATATTAAGCATTTAATTTATGAAGCCTAACAAACATGACATTACGACTATATTCTCCTAAGGTTAGTCAGAAGCAAAGAGATTTATGTCTTTGGTCAGAAGTAAATATTTAGTACACCCACATTTACTAAGTTACAATTCAAGTGCCAAGGGTCAGCCGAACTGGGCATAAATCCAGACTGCTACTGAGAAATTTCAGTTGAAAAAACTCAATAACATAAATATTTTATTAGTACTCTTATCTATTTATAACTTTGTTTGTGTCTAGATAAATGTAAATTTATTTACAAGATCCACGTAAGACCTCCAGCATTCTTAAATAATCATAAACCTTCATTTTTTGTGTCCCCCGACGGCGACACTCTGTCTGGAGTACAAAATACTGTTCCATTATACACATAAATATTCTCACTTCATTTTTGCCATCACAGATCCTTTTAAGGGCGCGAGATACATTGACGTGGGTCTCCTTTCCGGTTGGCAAATAAAGGAACCAATTATAAGAATTACCAAAGCGAGTCGTCCTCTCAAAAGGCCCTCCAATACAGCTTCCGAATTTCAAAGAAATGCCCGTAAAAGGATAAGGGATTAGCGTAATTTAGATTATTCAATGGAATAAAAGCAGAATGCGAGGTGATAATCAAAGACGCCCATGTGTGACGTATGCTTTATATTGCCTCAGCTAAAAAACTGCGCCGAAAACCTAAAAATATAATCGGAAATATAAATTAGCAGCGTGTTTTTCTTCGCAAACAGATAATTTATTGAAGAGAAACTTTTTTCTCGTACCTTTGTTACGAAGTCCTACGTTGCCTTTGTCAGAGAATATCGTAGTCTTGGAGACCCCCCGCGGCAATCTAATTCCCCCCTTTCAGTTGGTCAATCTAAAAGTTTAAACGGTTTTATTTGTTACCGAACGTGGGGATCTGCCAGACGTAACAAATTACAGTAACTACAACAAGCATTTAACTACATACTTCTACTTAATTTATTTTTATAAGTAGGAAGATGATCATTAGTGTGAGATGGGTGTTCAAACTTATTTTTAATTTAAATGCAGTTCTGTACATATGCAACGTTAAGAAGTTAGGAAGACAGTTTTAAAACAACGTAACATTACATTTTATAAAATAACGACATTTTTCAACTTTATCTAAGCATTTGATTCCGTGATAACATTTTTTTTTTTAATTTAACTAGCTGAGTATGTAAATCTTACTAAATTTTAAACCTAATAACTTGGGTAGATTGAATAAAAATGCTAGTTAGAATGAAAAAAAACAAGACAAGAGTAAACCCCTGCATTTTTTAAAAAGTTTTTTTCTGATACTTCAAAAAATCTGAGGTACCTATTGCTCAAATTACATTGCAAGAAAATTTTATGTAGGGTACCCAATGATATTTAAGGAAAAAAAGGTGTAAGTAGATAGGTTACCTAAACAACATTCGATCTTCAAAAACGGCACACTAACGCACGCACGCGTCTGTTGCCGGCGCCACGCGACACTGAGCTAAAGTGTGGCTAGTTAGCCACATTTTAACGTGTCGCTTGCTGAGCGCTTATAACCTATTTATACCTTTTTACTTATAATATCATTGTAGGTACCTATGTTCTGAGGTAATACTATTTTTATCAATAATTGACACATTTAACTTGCCCTTAACTGACTAAAGCAGTTTGCAATTACAGGCAATCAGATAAGATTAGCGGATAGTGATATTATTATAGGTATATCTAGGATATAGCAAAAATGTAACATGCCGTGTAACTAATGTGTAGGTGCACTATATGTATCCATGACAGGTAGGTATTCTAGGTTTTTGTATCGCACATAGATAATACATATTTCCAATGCCGCCTAGATAGGTGCAATGATATGCAATGACTATTTTTATCATTGTTCAAGGAAGTTAATCGAGTGATCATATTATCTGGTAATAACCAGTTAGCACGGGTTCTGGTATTCGTCACGATTTTTCCTGGAACTTGTGTCGCTAAATTCGTTTAATATAAGCTTTTACACGTGTTCTTGTTAAAAATATATTGAATTTCGGATTGGGAAGAAAATAAAGCAATGGTTTTATTATCAAAAACCATTGCTTCATTCCGTTCCCTTTTGCTAATCCTTACAACCTTTCCTCTGCCAACATCTGGCTTAAAAGAAAAAACCTTATTTTTTAATTACACTAAAACTGTACATCTAAAATAACGTGTTCTTAACGTTAAATTTATCCTCCCCATATTTCTAAACCACATCTCAACTACCGCATCCTCCATTAACAAAATAAAGCTCCTCACAGTCCCTAACCAGCTCTCATCATTGAGCCATCAGCTGGGCTCGGGTGGCTCTGATAACGATAATTAATCATGAGCGAACAGACCGATGACCATTAGCAAGGTGCTGACTCATCGCGACCCGGTGGTCGAAGGACGGTGGATAGACCAGATATTATAACACGTAATATGTTTCTATGACGTACTTGTTAAATACTCTTTAACAGCTAAAAGAGTTCCCAGCGTTTCAATATTGATACGAATGTGTATAAATTTGTTAATGTCTTCAAAGGAACTCTTGGCGGATAAAAGGTCTAAACGTGCTTTAATTTTAGATCAGACTACGAAATGGTTAATTGTCCGGCTGTATCTAAGTTTAAGCTTTTGTAAACTACCAATCTACGTTATTTTTTATTTTAAATGTCAGAATGGCCTAGCTTTTAAAGTAGGTAACAGAGTGTGGCCATATTGAATAGTCAGCTGCCAGTTTTTCCATCGACGCGTGTGTCCAACACTTAGGTGGTCATTATAAAAGCCATATAAATTGCTGAAGGCTGTGGTTGTTATTGGTAAGAAGTAACAAATCTGTTAGTAATTAATTGGTGATGTTTGACAGCTCATTCACAACAAACAGCGGGGAGCATATTGAGGCCATGTCCGGATACGTCCATATTGACGACTCAATTCCGCACTTCCGTACGCGTGCGACAGCCTAAAAGTATTGTACTGAGAAATATTAGTCATTTTGTTGAGTAACAGTAGTGGTTTGACTCATTCAGGGTGTATAATTTATCGTAAGTAAGGAAGATTAAGGTTTGAAGTGGCCATCACCGCAGGAATCGAAAATCCATGGAATAATTTGATTCATCAATTATTTTCATGTACGTAAAGATGGCATTGTAGCACAAAAAGCATCTGCAGACGCTATTGAATTTAATCTTTTTCAACTCATTTCTAAGAAAACCAATAGAGGATTTGGTTGTCCATGGTAGCCAAAGACAAAAGTGGAAACTTTTAAATTGGACGGACGCGGCGCGGCGCGGCGACGACGGCGACATGTAATAAACGCAGTGTTCGCTACGTTTATCGATTTTCTGATTTAGCCTCCCCCAGCAGATAACGACGACAGGTAACAGGCCACCACTATGTACACGATAGACTCGCAGCATTTAAAATACATTTTATAAATTAGTTTAGTTTTGAAACTGTTTTTTTTTGCTGTTTGTATTAAAGGGAGACAAATTGCAATTTCGTTAATATAACACAACTATTCCCTGAAGGGAATAGTATAAATATAATTTTACAGTATCTATAGTATACCCACTTTTTGTTAGTTATGTTTAAGTCTCTTGTTATAGGGGGTGAGCCTATTACTATCAATCGGGCAACTAATCCAGGCTCCGGGCTGCCACTGAAAAATCTAGATGGGAAAGCTCAGTGACGGTTTGCCCTCCCAAGCAATCGAATCCCAGAACTCATGTGCAGCAGTGGCACTTACGATCACTAGACCAACGAGGCGGTCAATTACGCTAAATAAATACAATGGAAGTAACAATACGTCAACTCGGGTCCTGATTTGTTTCTACATATTAAAATATTATAAGGATGTTTCAAAATGTAACACACCTTCTATAATAGAGCTATTAAAACTGTCAGATCCAGTTGAGCTTAAAGTCAAGAAGCAAAAAAACTTACTCGCATTGGATAGTTATCAATTAAGCTAAATGTATAACAACAATACAACCGATAAAAAGTCCAATAAAATAAAGTGTAGCATTAACAAAGATATACGGCGGACGCGGAGCAGACTTTCCTTTGATTGGACGCCGATTTATTGTGCGGAAATGCCGTTACTACGTAATATTTCCGCCCCGCACTATTCATTTTCCCTTTTTTACAGAAAAAAGGGCGCGATACGTCTTAATCGAAGCATCTACTTTGTCGAGGGCGAGCGCCGTATCGCTCGCGCCACAGACTAAATGTGTGTTATGGTGAACAGTTGCGTTTTGATAGCTACGAATATCCGTAGCTATCAAAACAGTCGCTACGGGACTTTTTTAGCATGTGGTGCTTTGTGAAGGAATGAGAATAACCGTTTTCTCAGCGGGGGATTGTCAGGGATGTATTGCTAGCTTTAGCATTAGTGTTTTGTTACACAAACAATTCAATAAAACAATCTTGGCTTCAAATGCAAAATTATTATCAAGTATGTTACGTATAATCACGATCACTAAGCTGCAAGTCAGTGGATGCACTTTGACACTTCATAAGTGTAATTTAAAGGTAAATAGGATTCCAACTCAAACAAAACTTCTCATGAAGAGAAAATAGTAGCCGCACGTCCTTGGCAACATTTTGACATTAGTTGACCTAGCCTAGTAGAGAGTTTTGATAGAATGCAAAACCAGCTTATACTGGTTTGATTACTGACTTAAGACATATCGTACTCAAAAGCGAAATAGAAGGAAAGACATAAAGAATAATTGATTTCGCCAGGAACGTGGTTTTATGGTGTTATAAATTGTGCAAGTTCTCTCATGTACGTCTCACCGTATAATGGGTAGAGTATACAAAATTCCTTTGTTTCGTTTAAATTCGTTTATACCAAATGAAGTGTTCGAAAAATAAGCTGAATCCACACAAATAAATGAATAAATTGGTAGCAAATAACAAAATTGGCCGTTAGTCCAATCAATAAGACAAATGATTGCGAACCTCGCCCTGCGGAATCGAGACGTAACCCCAAAACGCTCGCATCCGCCAGGGATGATATATGCGAGGGTATTTCCTGACACCGGCCAGTAGCTACTTGATTTAGCGGAAAGTAAGATAAAACCTAATGCGCACAACAAAAAATATATCACAATACCCGCGCCATAAATATGACGGCCTGTCGTAAACCTTTATGTCTGTGCGTTGTTGCTGGCACGTGAAAAATGGCTGTTGCGATACATAATATAGGAAAACTAAAACATTTTGCGAATGTTGGATACTAGGAGAATTATTACGCTACAAGACATAACTTGGTTCGTAAAACAGGCGTATGAAAAAAAACTGCGGATGGTTCCGTAAAACCTACAATGTTATTTCCAGTAGAAAGCGCAGTCGTACCGAGCACTAAAAATGTATTAATAGTTTTTCTTTGTACTTCAAAACATAACATCAGGTCCGCAATCCCTAAAGGGATAGACATAGGTGTACCTACATTCCACCAATATTGTTTAATGGAATGAGTATACCAAAATAATAAAGAGGTAAAGTTTGTGAGTTTATTAGGTTGTTCGAGGGTAATCTCTGGATTTTCTGAACCGATCTTGAGAATTCTTGTACCATTGGAAAGCCACGTTATTTGTGTGTGTTCTATGCTATATTTAATTTACAAAACTAAGAGGGGACGGAGGGGACGGAGGGGATGTTAAAGAACGTAAATCTCGATCGAAGTGCTAGTGTTTAATGTAATTAATTATGTTTAACGTAAGCCTAATGTAATAGAGTGCGAGCTTATTGTCATCAATCAGGCATGGAACCAGCCTATTGAGAAACGAGCTGCTATTGAGAATTTCCATATGGACAAACACAATACCAGTTTTCATGACCCGGGAATCAAACCCAGGACCTTTTGCTCGGCAGTAGCGCTTGCGACCACTAAACCGACATCTCTGTATTTCGTTTTCAGCTTTAAAATATTCGTATATTCAAATAGGCAGCTAATCCGAATAAAAGCCCTAACGACGTGACGACAGGCAATAACAAAAATGAGAATCATCGGGCGCTCCAGGAAGTCAGTTATTAATATTCGTTAGGTATACAACATAACGTGTTTATTAGAGAATGGCTATAAATCGAGCGGGGTCGCGAGGGTGCGCGGCTCCGGGTTAGCCGCAAAATGGCTCGAGCGCGTGTCGGCTAAGCTCTAACGACGTTCTTCAGATCCAAACATATCTGATGTCTGTGATTTACTATCAGATCAGATTAGGAAGTATATTTTGGTGAAATAACTTGCATGCACGTGACAAGGGTGAGTTTGAAGTAGGATGGAGGCTATTATATTTTAGTGTTATTAAAACAATGATAGGGTGATAATTATTTATTTTTAGTCTAGTTTTAGTGCTACTAACATAGTTTGTAAGTTCTCAATCGTAAGACAATAGAAACAAAGTCCGAAATGAATTAAATTTGTGTTAAACTATTTATTGGTTCTTATGGATGGGCCTGTTGGTCTAGTAGTTAGTGACCCTGACTGCTATGCCGGAGGTCGTGGGTTCGATTCCCACCCAGGACAAATGTTTGTGTGTTGAGCACGATCATTTGTTCAGTGTCTGGGTGTAATTTATCTATATTATGTATGTATTTAGAAATATATAAGTATGTTTATCAGCTGTTTAGTATCCATAACACAAGCTCTCAAGCTTAGCTTGGGACTAAATGGCGTTGTGTGAAAAGTTGTGGAATATTTATTATTATTATTTATTATTATTATTATGGATGATTCGATTTGTTGATAAATTAATGCTACGCCGTAGCACAAGACAATATTGAGGTGACTTACTTTACCCATTACAATGCTTTAGTAAAGAACTCCATGTATATTATACAAAATTTCAAACTTCTTTGGTTATTTCGATTATTACAACTCCTCTCTAAGGCGGTTAATACACGGAACGCATTTTGCTCCGGTCTGCGTTTGACTCCGTACCGACTCCGTACGGAGACGCGCTGTCAGCATAAACTTACAAAGTAATACGTTTTTCTTTTATAAAGGTTTTGGTTTATAAGCAACACTAAAACTGCATCCCAAAATCACACCACGGTATGTGTTCCAGTGTGATACCCGCCTTACAAGCCAGGTGCATAGTTGATGTGGCCACGTTATCTGTTTCAAGTCGACTGCGCGCTGACCGACCCACTGCTCGTCCATCATAACGATATTACGCTTACACCGACAATATTGTATTCCATATTGCTGTTTCGTTGACAAACCAACAACCAAAAATGAACACTAACTTCTACACACAAGGATAAAAATCCTTCGAACTTTTACAACAAAATCAATACACCCCGCAGTCATACGGAACAAACCATGCACTATCACCGTGGATTATTGTCATGGGAAATAGAATCTTATGTCATGCTAACAGAAGTAAATATAGCTTTATGTTTACGATGTTCGATAATGTTTTGTCCAAGCGGCTATAATACGCCAAGTCATAAATATAAAGCACTTATTAGGTCATATCATGCTTGCAAAAGTGTCAATGAATGGGATAAAGATAAGTTGATGCACGGGGGTGAACACGTAAAGTACCCAGAGTCACTTTTTTTCCGTTTATATAACATCAAAAATGGATTTCTAGGGAGTTTTTTAGAACATAAATGCATTATGCACATTTTTTGACGTCGCGTAAAGTGTATAAAACTCGTAATAGGCGTGCCTGTGTATAAATGTATGAAGATAAATAAGCAAAAGAAGTAACTAAGTAAGAATCTTAGCAGATTGCAAATACGATACCCTATAGAAATAAGGAGTTAGTTTATGTATTCATGAATGGATGTAATTATTTTAAATTGCGAACATTTATCCTTTTGAATTACGTCAGTAATCATTTGTAACATTTTTTGACGTTTTATTTAATTAAAACGTCTGTCATTGGCCGTCTTAGTAACTTTAACTTTTTGAAGAACTAATTACACGCCTAATAAACAAACAAACATCCAGAATATTTCCTTTTGAACAACCCAAAGCATCCGCTATTTCAATGTATTAACAATTTCAACGATTGGCCCACACAATAACAAACTGCCAATCTGTCAGCTCACCGAAAGCATGTATTTCTTCATGTTGTTGTATTAAACTAATCGGCTTAACCTCCGCTTCAACAATCAAATGCTTCTATTGGGCCCTTTCACTGCGACAGAATCGAAGGCGTTTCGAGAATTTATAGAAAATAATTCTCAGTTTGTTTGCCATTGTTGGGCTACCGACGACTTCAGTCCTTTGTGCGCTGTTATTATTTATTTAATAAACGGCTACACCTCTTTGTTGAACGTTTTCAATCAAAGCCGTAGAGGTTCGATTCATTCTCAGTTTTGTAAGTCGGAGATATTCACACATCTATAATCAGGGTCTTTATGAGACCTTTACACCAGTTTTCGATTAGCAGTTTACATTTTATTGTGTACATATGGCTAAAAGTACTGAATGCTTGTATATTCTCTGTAACAAAGTGTGTGTCCTATGGGTTTACTCATCAGTAGATACCTTCCCAGAAGCCTTAGAGAGTGAGTTAACACTGAGTGAGTGAGTGTGTGGTGATACCTTCCTGTACACTATGTTCTGCAAGCGGGATACTACAATATAGCAGTTTATCACTTAGTGCAGGTACCTATACCTATGTGTTGCCTTTCAAACTCAATGGATTCTTACAAATTTATTTTCTATACTTAAGCGTTAACTTTAGTAGAAACATTGAAAGAAAGACATACACTGACCTTATCGGTGATTTTCTTTCGAAGGTTAAATGTGCAGTGTGTACTGGATGTATGAACAAACACGAAGCGATAGAAGTACGTTCGGACTTCGTATCGAAGCAGCTGTTTGAACTTTCTGTCAACCCAATGGCAAAAAGGTGTTAGTTTATGTATATAATTATAAAATTTGTAAGTAGGTATATGAAATTTCAGTAATAATAAACATTTTTATTAAAACGAGGGAAGTATAAAAAGTAATCAAGTCACAAGTCCTATCTGTCGTGGACTAAAACGATAAACAGAATTCCATACAAATACAACTTTGAGTTGTGGCCTCGTAAAGCCTTCGTAGAGGACTTCTTTTAAAAACATCTACCATAGATTGAACTACAAGTAGAAATAAATAGAACAGGTGAATAGAAAACACTACAGTTACAGGTATTTCAGTAATCGGGTCGCAAGCTATCGCAGTTGGCAGCCGACGATTAGATAAACGCCCGGGACTTGTAAATATTGTAACAGTAAACAATGATCGGTCACACAGCGACTTGACTTGTGTCGTCCGTACTATTTGCTTGTTATTGATCCGAACATCCTCTGTTTGTTGATGCAATGGAATGGTTATTTGATAGTAAGTAATAAGTCCATCTACTTTAAATTAATTATAATAAAGTCCTTTATTCACTGATCAAATACAGTACAGTTCTAACTCACTTATATTCTATGTTTTTTTTTTTAAAGATTTGATTAAGTACATCCTTTTTTTTAAGAGCAATGGTGGCCCAGTGGTGGCAGCCCCGACTTATGAACAGTAAGTCGTGGGTTGAACCCAGGCAGGCGCATTACTTTTTTAGAGTAGTGGTGATTAAATAAATTACACTTATTTAATCACCACTACTCTCAAAAACGGTAAAGGAAAACATCGTGAGGAAACCGGCAAGTCCTAGAACCAAAAAATCGAAGCCATGTGACATCTACCAATTCGCACTGGACCCGCGTGGTAGATTATAGCCCATACGCAAAATACGCGCTTTGACGTGGAGTTTCGGATACCAGCCCGGTATCTTTTTTTTTTATCTTTAAGTACATCCTTTATTCAGCAACCAGTAGTGTCCTTTGACATATGCCTCCCCTAGTTTCTTCCAGTCATCCCTGTCACGAGCTATTCTTTTCCATCCTTTCGGCAGATCGTCTTGGCATCTTTTAATTTATCGTCCTTCTTAGTCTTTTCCTATTCCTAGGATACCTTTCCATTATATATTTACGCCAGCACCTCAATCTACCCGAATGAGTCAAATTTCTTTGATAGTTTTTCAACTTTATATCAAACAAAATAAGGTTCTAGTTCAATTGGGAAAATTAGACAGTTTGGGGTAGGTTGATGTGCTTGTTGTTGTCTGTACATAATCATATTGAGAAAACATTTATTTTCCGATTCATCCACAACGCATGTAAGCTACTTACTAACGAGATTGTGCAAGTCGATATATTTCAGGGAATAATAGTAAAAAGTAAAGTAAAAATAAGTAAATAAAAGCCTTTGCCAATAACGCATGTCGGTGAAGTTTATTGTGATGTTAAGCAATTCTGCAGCGTTAGAACATTGTCATAAAATGGCTTCCATCACTTTGATCCTTGCCTTTTTCTTACCTTTACTGAGTGGGCCTAATTTGATGACTTTCCAGAATTAGAATCAAAATCGAAACTCCCCCCTCTATCTTCTTCTCCTCCTCTTCCTTCGATGTTGTAGTAATTCAGGGTGGAAAGGATTGACACACAATCAGCTGGTCGATTACGAGTATGATTAGAATGACCGCGTGAAAATGTAGGTGAAGTGAAGTCGGTTCCAAAGTAAAAACGGAAATATCGGCAAAAAACTGACATAAAATTTCAAAGTTTTAGTGAGTCGATTCAATAAAAGTCACCCCGTGAAAACTTGAGTGAAGTGAACTATCAATGCCGAGCATCAATATAAAATGACTGCTCAATTCTTCTTCACTTCACCTATATTTCCACGCGGGGATTAACAGAATCGCGTGCGTCGACCGCCGATGTCGCCCATCTCGTATTCATTGCTGATCTATCAGTGCTGATCCATCAGTGCTGATTCATCATTGCTGATCCTCAGCTTTATTAAAATATTTGATTTTGATTTGATTTTTGTTTGGTACTCAATACTTTATTGGATTCCATAATGTGTACATTATAATAGTTGGTAGGTATGTTACAACTTCGAACGAGTTCGAGTTCTTTTTTTTTGTATAGTATATGGTTCAGGTGTACACGGCACTGCTCACAGGTTTTATTTTAGTAACTTATGTCTCTACCAAATGATTTTTGTAAAGGATGTGTAAGGAAAAACTATGCAATTGGTACTTTCAATCATTTTAATATGTATTTTGATAATAATTTATATTATATAACACATTTTTACAATTTTGTTTTATCTTCTATAATGGGAGATGGAAGGGATAACCTTAAACACTCAGTGAAAATTGATTATGGATATAAGTTCGGTTATAACATACATTGTGAATATGTATTTTAATTATTTCCTACAGACATATCTACTATCAATTTTCATAAACTAGACAATATAATTTCTATACCGTATGGGAATACTTTATAGTCTCGGTAACTAATCACACAATATGTACACAATATACATTTACCGTTAATTAATCTTAATTCATACGCATGTATGTATGTTAATATAAAACTTTCATTTGAATATACATAAATAACTATCAACTAGAAATATTCGACTATGATAATACTGGAACTTACACCTAGATATTGCATTCTGATAAAATCTGGTCAATTCTCATAATATTACTTAGCTAAAAGTGACACAGGTTTTTACACAAATATACAAACTCCAAACGAAATGGAATGCATCATCATCACTTTGTAAACTTCCAACAAGGACGCTCACTTTACTGAAATCAGCTGAAAAATTCACTTGACTCATTAATATTAGACATAATTATATTACAAGTAAGTAGGAACTCCAGATACCTTAAATATTCCAATCTAAGTACGAATAAATGTACTTGTAAGTCGTATTCGAGTTACTATTTGAATTTTGAACAATACTTTTAACAATTTCATAACGAAAACTACGAAACATTTTGCTCATAATTTAAATGCCTCCCTTTTGAAAAAATCGGTTTATTTGTATACCTACTGCTGCAAATTTATACAATATTCGACAGGGGCTGCCATGGATTTTATTTGATACCTTTGTTTCTGTGTTATCTCTATGTAGAGAACATTACTTAATACTTACAACAACCTACGCATAAATAAAGTTTATGGTTGCTGTATTATATTAACGCATTTCTCAAGTAAACCGATTTTTACAAACTGCGACACATGGACTAGTTAATCACTTCAACTCTTTGTATGTAGATATATTTCACCACCAGCAGCCGCCGCCCTGTGGCGCGTGGCCTGCTATCGGCGGCTGATGATGCATCGACTGATGATACGGAGGCAGCGACATGCCCAGCGGCGGGAGACCGTCAGGTTTGCCGACACACGGCCTGCCATCCTTCACCAGCACTGGCACAGCTACTCTCCGGGGAGAGTTCAGCCCCCCTACATTCAAGTCATGAGCCCCCTTCTCCTGAACCGCCCTCTTGGTCTTGTACCTGTGGTTCTGGAACCATATCTTGACTTGCGTCGGCGTCAACCTTATCAAGCTGGCGAGGTGTTCCCGCTCAGGAGCTGACAGGTACCTTTGTTGACGAAAACGTCTTTCAAGCTCGTAGGTTTGTGCCTTTGAGAAGAGTACTCGTCGTTTGCGTTTCTTGTGTGCGAGGTTGTCGCCAGGGTTGACGGTGGGTTCGTGGTCATGCTCGTCGTCGTGCTCAATGTCGTGGTCGTCGTCGTGTTCGTGCTCGAGCTCATGCCGTGCGTCCGTCACCGGCGGTGAGGAAGCCGACGGGCCCACGTAAGATAGTTCTGAAGCACGGGATGTGCTGTCGGGACTTGCTTGCTGGCCTACGACACCTATGACAAAAGAAATATGCTCATTAGTCAAGTTAAATTTCAATATAATATTAAAACTATGCAAAGTGGGATTAATTTGGATTATACTGTCATCATTGAAAACGTGAGAAAATTTCAAACAAGTCATAAAATTATACACAGCTAGTAGCAATAAAACCACTCAACAAAACTGCGACTGTATCAAACACTCACACTAAATCTCCGCTTAATCTCCGGAGGGTTCCGCTCTATTTAACTCTAACTAGATGCCATGTTCTAACAAATAATGGGACGTGAAAAAATCACAGCAAATACTACATTGTTCCGTATTCACCCCTCGAAGGTTCAGTTGTTTCACACGGATATGATAATACGGGCGGGCGGGGTACGCCTGGGCGTGGTGGACGACCCGGGTCGGTCGCGACGCGGGAGGGGGCAGGGAGGGGGGCAGCCACACCCACCCCCCGACAGCTGCCAGCTTTTGTTCAACGATCGTCCTGCTTACCTTCATAAGCGCAACCAGGAAATTTAATAAAAGTATTGAGTCACGGATTCCCTTTATCTTCTAACTTAGTGGCTTATTTTGTGACATAGCAAAAGTAAGTTTACGATGAACAACTAAAACATATCGCCAAAAGTGAACACAAATACAAAATTAACATTGCCATTACTTCAATCATGATATTCAAAACTAGCATATTACAAACTGCATCGCTTTCTCTTAATCTTTAAAAATCATTAATCACTCAAACCTAACAGAAAAATCACATCCATACCGACATTGCATCCCCATACTCCTAGATAAAAGGCAACACAATAAAATCTATAACTGTCATCGAATAATGAACAAATAGCATCCCTAACAGCCGCAAACATGGTGTAATTGATAGCCGACAGCTGGCTCCTAGCCCCATGAGCCCCATCACCATCTATTGGTGACAAATTCGTTCCGTCTCACCCCTCGCGCTAAACAATCACTGGTAGCTTGTGTAGCTACCCTCAAATTACCCTGCAGGGCGTGAACTATACACAACCCCATTTAAGACGCATGAGATTTTATTTATTTTGGATTTCATCGCAATATCACATCGAACTTTGAGTCTGGGATTTGGTAGCTAGTTACGAATACCGAAGAGACTTTCACCTATTGCAAAAAGGTCGGTCATTTTATAAAGATTTTTTTTTTATTACTTATAGACTACACATTCGAAATAGCTTATTAATTATGATTATTGAACGAATAAGAACGACCTACAGTGAAACAGCCGTTAGTCAAAATTAATCATAGCTAGAACAATATGTGCTCTCAATCAACCATGGTAGTGTGCTCACGTCATGAATATGAGATATTTTTTGCACTTTTTATGTATATACTGTACATAAAAACATATACCTGTTCGTAGTTCATATGTTGTTGCAGCTTAGAAGCCTATTAAAACACCAATATACAGATGAAGGTAGGTGTGTTCAACTGAAGTTAAAGTTCAGACGTAGGTAAGGGTCGGTACATATGACGGAAGATGCGTCGCGTATTATCTGTCGTGCAACGCAAGAACAGACAAATATACAGGGTGTTTGGTGCATCGTGTGCCAAATTGAAATGGTCGACTGAAGGGGTCATCCGCTAGCCTTTCAGACCCTTTGACACCCCTCATGCTCTGTGGATTTTTTTTTATCGACTTTTTATTGTTTTCCAAAAAAAAGACCCAAATTTTACATTCAAATACAGATTTTTAAAAAAATATAAGGCGTAGACTCTGAATTTTAATTTTATTTCGATGTGTATTGTTTAAGAATACTTTTAAATACAAAATTAGTGATATTAGTCACCTAGTTCTTTTTTAATTCACTCGCAAAGGTAAAACTTAAATTAAAGCTGTACATGTTACAGCTGTTTATAAGGCTACAAAAAAAAAAACCAAAAGCGACCGGGATCTTCCAACTCCCTCATTAATTCTCCAGTCTATCCTCTTTCTAATGATGTGCCACATGCCATAAAAGTATTTTAACAACTTTGTGAATTCGCTAGAATTGTGAATCGAGTCACCTAAGGCTAATATTCAAAATTATGATTTAAAAAAAAATCTCTTAAATGATACCTGTCAAACCTATAAATCTGCTATCTCATTCTTATGGTTAGGTAAATTCGTGTCTCATATCTGTATCTTTCGTGGGATTTACTTGAAATAAAAAAACAAAATTGCATTTTTAACATTTATTTAATCATTGTTACAAATCTTGCTCAAATTGTTGGCCTCTGTTGCGAATGCAGGCCCGACACCTGTTTCGTATTTCAACAGTTGTTGTACGAAGTCGTATTTCCTCCTTAATAGTATTGAATGCCGCTTCTATGCGTTGGACTAATACCTCCCTAGTTGGAACCTCCGTGGCATATACCAACTCTTTCGCACGTCCCCAGACATAAAAGTCTAACGGAGTTAGATCTGGGGAACGTGGCGGCCATGGAATAGGGCCATCGCGTCCAATCCATGCATTGGGGAACACATTGTCGAGATATTCCCTCACAGTCAATCGCCAATGCGCCGGACAGCCGTCATTTTGAAATACAATGGGCACACGTTCATTAAATACGGGCACATCGGTCACTAATTCGGGCAGGTCATTTTGTAGGAATTCCAGGTAGTCTTCGCCATTGAGATTATCGGGCAGGTAATGCGGTCCAATTACCTGATTCCCAATCACTCCTGCCCAAACGTTTACACTAAACCTTCTTTGAGAAGATTTCTGTCTTTTAACACGTGGGTTTTGCGTTTTCGTTGTCCAGTGGTGCAAATTGTGTAAATTGAGGATCCCATCCTTGGTAAATTTGGATTCATCCGTCCACAGTATTCTTTTTAAAAAATCAGGATCATCCACATCCGTGTGTAAAAGAAACCGACAAAAAGCCACTCGTCTCTCAAAGTCGCCACCCTCAAGACCTGCAACAAACAAAAAACTCTTTTAAATTTCTCTTGGGCAATAAGTAATTGCACAAGAAAGGACCCGCTGTTCGTGCTAATAGATTCACTACCTGGAAGTGACGCCATACCATACCCATTACCTGCTAAACAAAGGCAAGGTCAAACAAAGCTTGCACGGGTTTAAAGTTAGTTTAAAATTACGTACCTTGCACCGGAGTGTAGTGGAATGGATGCTTTTTGTTTTGACGAAGTACTTTCCACACTTTCCATATTGAAATATCAAGATGTGATGCCACATTTCTAATGCTTCTTGTAGGGTCTTCCTCAAAAAGTGCCAGTATTCTCTCGTCTACTTCAACATTATGTCGCACAATATGGCCCCTTGGTTCATTAAAAGTAACACTGCCAGTCTCGCGTATGCGTCGGTATGTGTCTTGGAAGACTCTGCGGCCAGGTGATCGTCTACCAGGAAAGCGTTCCTGGTAAAGTCGTTGCGCTGCACGAGCGACGCCATTAGCGGCTCCGTAAGCCATCATGATGTCCGCATATTCTTCGTTAGAGAATGTCGCCATTGCAATAACAAAAAACTCAAAGTTTAACAATAACAACAAAAACTAAACAAATGTAACAAGAACCAACAAAACTCAACGATAACAAAGTAATAAAAGAATCGCGGAGTATGGTGAACTAGCACACACGTTAGGTAGCAGAGGCAGTGATGTCTCGACTAAAAAAATGGCGGGTCGGGCGGCGCGATTTGTTCAAACCGATTTAAGGTATGCAAGAAAGAGATAGAAGATAGATTTTACTGTGAAAGATTGAGAAAACAAATTTTACCTCTTTCTCAAGTAACAGTTCCGCAATAAATATTTTTTCATTAGAATTTGGAATGTAGTTTTATGTGACTTGATTCACAATTCTAGCGAATTCACAAAGTTGTTAAAATACTTTTATAGCATGTGGCACATCATTAGAAAGAGGATAGACTGGAGAATTAATGAGGGAGTTGGAAGATCCCGGTCGCTTTTGGTTTTTTTTTTGTAGCCTTATAAACAGCTGTAACATGTACAGCTTTAATTTAAGTTTTACCTTTGCGAGTGAATTAAAAAAGAACTAGGTGACTAATATCACTAATTTTGTATTTAAAAGTATTCTTAAACAATACACATCGAAATAAAATTAAAATTCAGAGTCTACGCCTTATATTTTTTTTAAAATCTGTATTTGAATGTAAAATTTGGGTCTTTTTTTTGGAAAACAATAAAAAGTCGATAAAAAAAAATCCACAGAGCATGAGGGGTGTTAAGGGGTCTGAAAGGCTAGCGGATGACCCCTTCAGTCGACCATTTCAATTTGGCACACGATGCACCAAACACCCTGTATATTATAACATTCAACCTTTCACACTCAACCGATGATGCCTTAGTGCGTCGAAGTACTTACCTATATATTGTCGCATACGCTCGGCGCATCGTACCTTACCTAACTCTTGCATTACCGACAGACCCACTTCAATAGATATTTGAATACCAACTATCTCGATGGTAATGAGCCACTAAAACTCTCAAAAAGCCAATCAATCAACGCCAGATAGAATCGGCTACAAGCAATCCAATGCACAAGTACTAGTAGAATGAGCCGAAAGTGTTCGATAAGCGATAAAAATAATTAATGACAACAGTAGATTAGCGGGTGAAGGCACTTGAATGAAGGAGCATTTCAAAAAATAATCTCGGCCTCTCCAACAACTACCAAATACACATTACATTCGAGTGGGTCAACTTATTTGTGTATGATAATTCAGAGATGACGGTTTCAAAGATAAATACCGCTAGCTAGATCATAAACCGACGGTTGCGGTATGGTTCTTGATGAGCTTAGGGACAAAATACCAAATTACTACGTAACTAGACCTACAAATCGGTATAAATACACAAGACATACCGTAAATGCAGATCCCAAGTATAGTTTCACATAAAATTAGTCTGAAGCTTGAAACCCTTTTGAAATCAAATATATGGAAAATACCACCGAATTTAGATTGCTATTTACTTATTTGCTTGGATAACATATTGATATAACTCATCACGCAATGTTCTGCTGAAGGTTCAAACGATACATTTTATCAATTTATCTTCGGATAAAGTATCTATAATCTCATGAGATGACGACTTTGTTAGCTAAACACTGTTCGTATAATCTTGATAACCATTTCCAACTGATAATCTTTATTACCTAAATAACTACACATTTTAGACGGGTATTCGAGCCCTTACTTAAAGTTTAATACTTATTTAAAACTACGAAGGTAGGGAGTTTCTCGCGATCTTTCTGAAGAACATGGCCAAAGTCATGTAAAGGTATCTTTACTTCCAACGTTTCCACCGCTTTCAAATCTACGGAAACTATAACAAAGTTGTTTTAAAAATAGCTCAAAACAATCTCTATAATTACAAGATAATGTATATCTTTATACAAAAACTGGTAGCATTAGGAACAAGATTACCCTGACTACCAGAGAGTATTTTTGCCATGTAGGACCAACAATAAAATCGCGAAGTAGCTAAATTTTTACCCGACTAAGTGTGGCGTACGTAGAGTTATGTTTTTTGAGTGTTTGTAGGTATGTCGACTACTCTACCTACCTACTCAGTTGAAAACTGACCCCAATGTGAACTGAAACACAATGAAGCAGGCAAAACTAAATTCTTAAAAGCTTTTTCAAACTTGGACTTGGGCTGGCCAGACAAAATGTTAAAATAGAACTTAAAAGATTTAGAAAAAAAATAAAAAAATGGCTTAATTGATTTAGTATTCGTTATTGTTGTATTTACATTATTTTTATTTTAAATAGAGTTATTAATAAAAAGACACTTGAAGAGTGTTTACCTTTAGTTAAATACCTAAACAAAACAAATGTTTGCTAGGTCAGTTAATGCCAAAGTGTTACCACAGACGTATGGCTACTATTTCCTTTTCTTGATAAGCATTGTTTAGGTTTGGATCCAATTACTTGTAAATTACGCATACGAACTGTATTGTTATGCCTACTAAGAAGATTTAATCTATTAGGGAACTTAAATAGGTGAAATAACAGTGAGTTGATTGTATGTGCCAAGTGGCCACTTAGGATTTATGCGTGTTACAAGGTTAATCAGTATAAAAAAGTCCCGTTAGATTTATAAAAAAAAATACTACAACTCAATACATGGAATGTATTGTTTACTAACTTTAATCTTACACATCGAAACTTGAACTTACTAAAAAACTAGCAAACCGGGGTACGGGCTGCTGTTGCTATATACTCGTAGTTCATTGTAATCAATAAAGAAATGAATAAATAATAATATCATTATTATTATTTACTGACTTGTTATTGGATGTCAGTTTAACTTACTGTTTCTTACCTGATTTGCTTTAGCTGTAAGTCCTCTATATCATTTAAATAAATAAATAAATAAAAATGAATAGCTGAAATGTATGTACGCGCATAACTTCCGAACGACTGCACCAAATTGGATAATTCTTTTTTGTTGAATTTTTGTCGGACCTCGGATAGCTGAGATTCGAAACCAACGTCCGTCAGGTCTTCCAGTTTCATAAGAATTAGTTAAGTAGCTTCGGAGTTTAACGCGAACAAACGCCGTGGTATGACATTTTGTTGATAAAGATATACAAAAGCCTCTTTAGATACTGAGGAATGAAAAGAGGCTTTTCCCCGGGGACTGTAATTGGCTGGTATTAATAGGTATTATAAAGGAAATGATCACAGCTTGCTTCCGCTGTCGAACGCGTTTCAGAACTTATTTAATACCTAAGTGATCCTGGATGGGTCTTTACGGGTCTACTATACCACCTTCAATACCTAAGTGGGGTCTTTATTATGGTCTATACCTCCCGGAACAAAGTTTTATATTATTATTACTATTAAGTGGGTTCTAAGCAATCGTGCTCGTAGTGAGAACTTCAGAACTATATACAACACTGTGTTTATTAGGCCACTTCCCGTCAAAAGCTAATAACTCGAATGAAGCATCGTAACTCGTTAGAAAACTCTTCAATTGAGAAGCTAGATCAACACTAGATGGATTGTTGTTTGTTTTAAACTTTACTCACTAATTTAAGTATCTACTTGTTAGGTTGTTAACAACTGAGTTAGCGTGAGTAATGAGACTGATTAAATATGCTATCATATGTAAACTTGCCATTAAGTAAAGTTCTATGCATGACATGAAAAAAGAAACATACATATATGTCGAATATTCTCTGGTAATCTTGATGAGGGACTAAAAACTAAAATTTAGACAAATAGCCTATTATAAATTATGCTAATTATTAATTGTTTATTTATTTATTAATTGATAGGAGAACCATTTATTAATTTATTATTAATTAATTATTGTCACTTACGCAAATTAAAGGAAAAAGCGGCTAAGGCAGCAACTTGCGTAATTCAAACTTTACATTTTTTTTCCCTAAGTTTCCTATCATAAAGAAAAAATTCTGGCAATTTAAGTAGGTACATAAAATCGCTTGCGAGACGCGAGACCAAGTAGACGTGTACTTAGCATTTATGAATTACGTAAAATTGGAAAAATTATATAATGTAACATGCACTCGTAATAATTAGTCTTGTTAAGTGATGGCCTGAAACACAGGTTTTATTAACCTAGTTCAGGAAAGTCGCTAATTATATATAATTATTAAATAGGTTACCTATAATTAATTTTACATAAGTCCTTATTGTTAATTTGGTTAATATACACATATGTAGTTATTTTTGGGTACTAGAATAATTATTTATTTAAGATTTATTTTGTGACCTTTATATGTAATTGGGTATATTGTGTAAAAGATTTAATAAATTTGAATTTGAATACCTACACCAGTCCTATGTCTCAATAGCATTTAATAAACACACACGCTTGTAACAATCTGTTTTGGATGTTTACGATACTTGTCTGAATAAAGCTGAAGTAAAACGCTATCAATGAATAACTGCATCAGATCTTTAAGTGTAAAGGACGACTACCAGATGATTTTCAACATAATTGTCTATCTTGTACAGACGAAAAGTATCGATTTTTTACGGATTTACATACGATTGGAAACATCATCATATCACATGAACGTATCTCAGGTGAAATAATGGTGGTGATGAATTAACAAATTATACTTACAGCTATTATGCGCATCATGGTGTTCCAGCGATAGCCAAGGTTGATGGTGCCTCAGGAGCTCATGGGAGTAGGGAAGATGAGGCGGCGCATACGGTGGGAAATCCTGGGAGCATCCGCCGAGTGAACCCTGAGCTGGCGTCGACTCCAGACCCTTGCCCTCGTTCAGGCCCAGGATGTCTGAGATCTGGAACCCTGGCCGCTGACCAGGCATCTTCATGCTGTCCAGCAGTCTGCGACAAAGGAAACTGTGGGTTAAATTTATGAAAATCGGAAATAATCACAACACATTTGCTTTTGGATCGTATAAAGAATTATTTTAAAGCTATGAATTGATTTACAAAGTAATGTAAACCTAAAAGTACCACATATATAGGAACCTCATAATATAATTACTGATAAAAAATAACAATACATAGACATAAGTAAAGTAAGCTAATTATGGATTCGCAGCGCTAATGTTTTTAAGTGGTAAAGAAAAGATATAAACGCGCACAATTTTTTAAATCTTTTTTTCTCAACCTTTATCGCAACCGACCTAGGGTTAGTGTCAATATTTTATCATTATACTACTACTAGGTACTACTTTTTGTAAATAACCTGAAACATAATTTTTAGTAATAATACTTTTGAGAAACTAACCCGAAGCAAAATGTTCTGATACTAACAACTTAACTCAAGACATGGGATACTCACGCCTACAACTACAGCGACAAAAGTATAAGGCATTTCATTTAAAAAAATCTTTGAAAGCACGTCACACTGCACAAAGTAGTCCGAGCACCCACACTGCTTCACAAATAAACTTCAAACCTCACGAGCGACAAGTCTCGATGGTGTGTAATTGAAAGAAAACATTCCAAATTCCATCAATTCAGCCATTATTGTTAAGTGAGCACCTCTCGAGAATACGTGACCCTAAGAATAGAAGGTTTCTTTACATTGAACGAGTGTTCCATCGGCTGTGTCAATCAGTGTTACATGTAGCTGTGAGGTTCCCGCGGGTCCCGTACGTGACGTGGTGAATGGCGGCTCACATAACAGCCTGCAGGTTGTAAACAACGCTATTAACAACCTCTCACTCAGAGAGGTGCAAAAACTGTCATGTTCATGGAATATCACGATCACGAACCTGAGACGAGGATTGAACGTGCTGGTGATAACTGGAACGGAAGTGTCGAATTAGGAGAACGATAATTGCAAATTGTGTATTACCTAAGTTTCCGACTACTAAAAAACAGCTGATTTAAAATAAGACATGTGTAAGTCTTAAACTTAGTACATGAACCAAATCCAAATATCCCATATTAACCAAAAATAACCTATCAAAAGACCAAAACACAAATAAAAAAAGTCACTAGAACACTTTTGAGTCACTAATAATCACATCTCCGTATCTCACCCAGGAAACGCGGATCGGAAGGCAGCCGGGTAGAGCGCCGGCAGGAAAGCCGGGCCCCACGGCGGCAGCAGGATGGGGCTCCATGCCAGCAGGGATGCCGGCGGCAGCAGCGGCGGTGGAGACCGCGCGCTCTCGCCCTCCTCGCACTTCATCTCCCGACCGGGAGAACTCGCCTTCGGGATAATCTTGACGGCTGTAGCTACACTCGCGTCAACACGTGCTGCGCCTCGCGACGCCGCGTCCGCACTAAACAACCCTCGAGTGGTGCTCGGGGTGAAGAACACCCCGCGCCGCCCTCGTACCTCGACAGCCTACTCAGCTCCGGACTAGCCTCGAGGGTGCTCCACTGACCTCCGCCAATGGCGACGCGCCGTCGACTGGGCGGGATTCTCAGCGGCCAATCGCGCCGCGGCCGAAGCCTTCCCAACAAAAAAAACTGGAGTATACACTTTGAATAGAGGAGCTTTCGACGTAGCGCGTTATGTTATGTCGCTTTTTGTAATGAGTGCGAGCATTAAGCCCATTGTTGAGCCGGGTTCGTTATGGACGCCGCTCCAAATGCCCGGATAACGATTTTCATTTAGAGTGTTTTAATAAGCCCGTGTAAGCTTATGTTAGCAAAATATTTGAAACGATTTTTTGTTAACAAAGCGTGGTTCACAGTGTATTTAGGGACTTTGTGTACCTATTTATTTTCAAATACCTTTCAATTCGATGGTCTATTTTGAAGTAGTAACTTAGTATTTTTTTTCACTTTTACGGAATTCTTAAGTTCCTTTCAGAGCGCACATTTTATAAAATTCTTTATGCCAAATCTCTTATCTTTTTTGTATGAAAACGACATGTCATCCTTTTAACAAACATTCGATGATCCAGTCTAAGTCTCATTCCTTAAAATTAACAACATTTCTTGATCAAAAAATGTTGTGACCACGATCACACGGCACACAAAACTAGTTCTTTAACCAAATATACTTAAAAGCTATCCGTCGGAATCCAACAGTGAAATCTCTTGCACATGTTGAAGTACTTAGCGTATTGAAAGTCAGGAAACAATACGCTGTTCTGCGAACAGGTACAGAGCTCCACAGTTATCAGTTTATTATGCCTTGCACGTGTGCGCAGGCGATTGTTTTCGGTGCTCCTTTTCATTATAAAAGGTTATTGTTTCACAAGTCACTTTAACGTTAAAATTGACGTTGACGGACACATGTTGTTACTTGAATAGAATCCTGGCTTGGTTTTTCAACTTTTGTAGGTAAATAGTAATTGTAGTTTTAGACGTTTTTTTATACCTTACACTGCATAGTAATAAGAAAGTTTAAGAAAACACATCTCCTGTGGTTTCATGTGCCTGTTAAATTTAAAACGCGCCACCGCCATTTAATTCTTTATTAAATAATAATATATTGTCGTGAACAGTGGTAATACTCGTATTTTACATCATATGTATTTGAATTGAGACTATGCAAATTCAACAATAAATACAGTAACTTATTAGAATTTGGGGACACCCAACATTGGGCCTTGAGGGGCAAATTTAAGAAATATTGTTTTACAGGAACTTAAAAAAATAAACACTTCTTCAAACAAAAAAAAAACTTTTTTTTCTTTTTTTCATATTCATAAATAAACAAAACTGCATTCACAGATTTCATAAAAACAATAATTCCTTTAACACGTTGGCTGCCATACGAGTATACTCGTAGTAACTTTTTTTTATGCCTATTGCCACCATACAAAATGGTAGGTACGAGTTTACTCGTAGTTGGCAATGGAACCTAGTTCAAATTACGAGTTAACTCGTAGAATGGCAATGAGATAGGATTTTTATTACCTTATTAGCAACCAATTATTTTTATTACCAAGCAGGGAATGTCCGGGATTGATCTTTCAGACCAAATGCTGTCATATATTTTCCAGCTCTTAGAAAGACGTTGTTTTGGTACAAAAAACTAACGATACACATTTTTGAAATCTACATTCACAACGCTTGCATGATCTACAATCAACAAACCAACCTTTCTCCGGAAAAACAAAATGCTTGCCCTTTCGTTCAAAGATGAACTCATACTCATAAAACATCTTTTAGGCGAAACATTTGCAAAGTATAGACATCACGAGCAGAAAAAACGAGAAGGATTACAAGTACTAAATTATTTAGAGCGTCTACCACCTACACAAAAAAACCAGAAACCGACAAAACCGTGTCGTGTCTGCAGAAAAGAAAAAAAACGGAAAGAAACAGTTTATTACTGTTCGGTATGTCCTGAAAAAACTGCCTTATGCGTAGAAAATTGTTTTAAAATATGTCACTTCTTTTTGATTTCACAGTGATGTACCCAAAAAAAATCTATTAAACTTAAATAATGTTTTACTTCAAATGCCAAAAAATCTAACCCCGCCCTCCGTTCACTGCCACTTGTCTAGAATTCGTTAGAAATCGCATACAATCAACTACGAGAATACTCGTAGTTGACAGTGGGGCCCAGATCTTGTACTACGAGTAGGTATACTCGTAGGTTGGCAGTCAACGTGTTAAATGAAATAAAAATAATAAACCATTTCAGGTAACAAAGACAAATATCTTAACCTAATAATTACATACTTACTTATAACATTTTTGCTAGTATAGGCAACTTAAAAAAAAAATCTCTAAGTATATAAAAAGTATCACTTCACTTCACTTGCACAATATTTTCATAGAATATTCCATTTTCAGGATTTAAGTTGGTTTCCCCTCTTCGATTTCCAGGAGTCTATCAGGAGGATATCTTTTATATTTAAAGTTTATAATAAAAACACAAATTTAAAGCCTGAACTAGATGTTGTTAGGCTGTTTCGGTGATAGCAAATTTTATTCCATTAGGAAGGTAGGCAACCGGCGTGTGTAGTACCTATACTCACAACCGGCATGTTTAAATGAACGTTTTTTTATATATTTTGTATATAATTGGACTCTTGTCCTCAATCTTGTCCTGAGGACCGAAATGAGGTCGACGATGGGACGAGCTGAGCATAGCTGCGTTAAACGTAAACGAAGCAAAAGCGGTATGCAGGAAACGTAGTAGATGGCGCTCTACCCCTCATGGGAAAAGGCGTAAGTTTGCGATGTAAATTGATGATTAAATATTTAACAGAAGAAGAAACCTTACCCGTTCAACATAAGTAGTAACTCAATTTACGATTTCTTATTCCTATTTCCCGGATACCTATAGATATCAGAGACTCAATGAACAGTAGAAACGTAAGGAGTAAACTTAAAGAATACTACATCAACTCGACTTTAATCTAACTATTATTAGCGCGTTGATCAAATCCTAGGCCATGGCATGCTAAGACAGACCCCAGAAGTTAAAATTGTGTGCCTTGTTTATTTTAAGAACATTGAAACTAGTTTTTAATAAATAGACCCATACTATAAATTAAAATTCAAGAAATTATATATAGTTAGGTTTGGCAACCACTCAAAGTATTTGCAAAATCGACGTTGGAGTACCGCTACCACTAAACCCAGTCATTATAAATGAAACAATAGAAGTTTGTTTTATGGCTTGCAGGTGTGCAATTGGAGATTAAGTAAGTACTTGGAACAATACAGCCTAATTGTGTTAAAAGCTCTTTTTACGGATTAAACTTCGTTGAAGTCCGCTGCGGCGGGGCTACGGCGTGGCTATTAGTATACAATATCGCTATACTTAATTATAATGATTTAAACTGTATCGAAATTATTTATAATATATTTCATATGTTGCATAGAACTGTAATCCATTGTACAAACATTTGTTACTACCAAATAAAGAAACAATATAAAAAGTAATTTAGAAGTTCCTAATATTTCTATACACACAGTCTATTTTAATATATAATGACGCCTGCTAGTGATTAATATTATCATAGTAAGTAGATCATGACGAAGTAGTAGTGTAGTGTGTTGAGTGCTGTATGGTGTGTGTAGTTCTCATCAACATAATATTTCTTCTAAAGCGAAATATGGCAAACCAATGCCAGTGGTGGTTTTAGTTTGCCAGTGCCACCAGCAAATGATGAAATATCTAGGATGGATGATATATCTCGAATAGATGATATATATATATCTAAAATATGAGTTTTTTTTTTAAAGGTACGAATACTTTTCTTACTGAATCTTTCTCTAGAAATTTTTGGTTTCGAAATAGTATTATCACTGCGCGACGCAGACGGCAACAACAATAGGTAAAGGTCGCTCGCTCTTAAGTTTTCATCGTTCTTATAGCCTTTTGGATGGATCTGGACTATAGGTCGCAAATTAATTGACTATTTTTCTAAATGACCAAAAAAAAACAAGTAGCAGATTGTTTAATCACATAAATATGATCCATTCCTTATGATAAAATTACTATGAAAAACTATCTTCATAAAGAATTTATGACATGCAGGTGTGCAACAGCGGATTAGGGAAAAACAATGGAGCTATAAGATTAAACTTCGTGACAATAAGGTGTTCCTGTTTAATCTGTTGCTGCACTCAAAGGCTTAAATTTTCGGACGAAGAGTCTTGAAGTCTTGTCTGACTATAAAACTAAAATTCGTCTTTATTTAAAAAAAAAATGCTTCTCTAAGTCTAGTAAAGTACAAAAACTGTAATTGAAATCTGTGTATGTTTTTCCAAGTAGTATTTTTAGAAGGGATAAACCATAGCTGCTGTTTTGAAACTGATTAATTAAACGTCTTTAAATAAAACAACCACTTAAGAACAAATAGATGAAAAAAGGAAACTGGAGGGATAATGTCGAACAGTCCCGCGTAGCACCTCGTAGCCCGTATTTCGTAGCCCGTAGCAAGCTTAGTTAAGTAATTTAAATGTAACTTTGAAATTAAGGTTATTAAATTTATTCCCATGTTTTTGATACACATATATTGTTTTTAAATAAAAAGGCACCTGAAGTTTTCTTGGCGTAGCTCATTGGTAGCCCGTAGGCTCAGCAAGCGTTGCCAAATAATAAAAAATAAACATAAGTTATTTCTGATGATTAAATCTTATTTGAAACATTTATTAGTTACTATTAGAAAAATCAAATGTAACATAAAATTCATGTTAGACTTGTGTTTCAAGCGAATGTTATTTTTAACCGACTTTCAAAAAAGGAGGAGGTTCTATGTTCGTGTGTATGTATTTTTTTTTTTATGTATGTTACCTGATTTCTCCCACATTTGTGGACCGATTCTCAAAATTCTTTTTTTATTTAAAAGAGTATACTCCTGAGGTGGTCCCATTTTAATTTGGTGAAGATCTGGTGCTGATCTTCGGAGATATACAACGGAACTCTTCAAAAATAGACGGCAAATCTGTCGTGATTGCTGGAATCGCTTGGATGTTTATTGTTTATACAACATCATGACGTATCATCACGCCTGTATACTCTGAGGGGTACGCAGATGTGCACAATATACCTAGATTTCGACAGTTAGGGATGTTAATTTTCATTTATTAGGGATAAGTGGATAACCCTATTATCATGGCATGTATTGTTAACAATTAACAATATAAAATAGATTCATGGCAATTTTTTGTATGGGAACCACTAAAAATGGAAAAATAAAAAACTTTTTTGCAACAAAAATTAAACCGACTTCAAAAAAACACTAAACGGTGTAAAATAACTCTAAATTAGGAAGTCGGTGGCCCATCATGAATAAGACAAAATCACCAATGCCACAGACTACCTAATTTAGAGTTATTTTACACCGTTTAGTGTTTTTTTGAAGTCGGTTTAAATTTTTTGCAAAAAAGTTTTTAATATATTCCGATTTAGACGAATAGTCTAAACCGGAATATATTAAAAAATAACATTCGCTCATAAAACTCATAAACTCATAAGATTTCTAAATGTATTAGAATCTAATACATTTTGAAATCTTATGAGTTTCCCACAAACATTAATAAAGATACGCTAGTAAACAAAACAAGTGAAGCCGTAAAGGGCAACGCGCATGCATCATTTTTCCCTGTGAAAGCGCAGCAATAACAAAGGGCAATTATTTATATTGGAACGAACCCCTAAGTGGCGTGCAGCTCACGAAATGTTTAATTGACTTATTGAGAATGAGTTTTTAAATCTATCGCTACAATCGCTAGCCCGCTCATCGTTGTGTGGGGGGAGCGGTATATGGCAAGTTATCAGATGTTTTGTGATTCTATTGATGTTCTTTTAAATGTTTGCCCAACTGTTAAGATTTGCGTGCTCATGGCACATAATTGACCATATTGTTCAGTCGTTGTAGGACAGTGTGTCCAAGGAACTTGATCACTTTATTGCCTAGTACACATTTCGATAGAAGCGAAACATCCTCACGTCGGGGTCACCACTGTTAGTTATCTTGTCAACTAAATATTTTCAAGCGAGGTTGATTAGTAGGCGATGAAAAATGTTAAATCGACAAGATCATTAACTGTGAAAACGTCCATCTGCAAACGTAACAGTTCTCGGCTAACTGTTAAAGAGATTTATATAATAACGAAAAAGAGTCAAATTAACAGAAGTTATGAGATACAGATTACTGGCAAACTACATACAATACAGCTAAAATTATTTCTGAATAGTTGCCAGCCGGCATTACGACAAGAGCTGTCACCACGCAACACCTACGCGGTATTTCTAATAACAACAGAATAGAAAGCATCGGTTATTATCAAAAAAAGCATGCCTAGCACGATAGTTGAAATGTCAAGAGTTTAAATGCATAAATGATAAACTAAATGTTATTTATATCTGTATAAATGGGTTCGTATCAACACTTTTATACGTCATTTTTTAACTAGAACGTGAGGTCGGTGTTTCTTCACTATTAGACTTCTCTATACTCCATCCGAGTAGGTAGTTAACTAAAGGTAAACAATCTTGACAAGTCTTTTTACATAAACGCTTATTCATTAAATACAACTACTGTTTAAACAAATTGTTTAATTGATCATGTAATCGTTTTTGTTGTATCTAAATTTGTTTTCAGCTGCATTTTATTTTTAAACTGTGATATTAACTAAAAAATTATGTCAAAATTGTTTACCTTTTGTTAATTACCTAATCGGATGGAATATAAGAAGGAACACTGAAAGAAACTTAGCATCTATCCTGTAGCATTAATGTTTTAAATGAGGCAAGCACAATAAGTACTTAAGTATCACCCAAAGAAGTCATAAAAATAAGTTAACTTAAAAATAAGTTAAATAACAATTTAAAACGTGTATTTTCAATTTCTAAATTTATTCGTATTACCTAACATTAACTTAAAGCCCGGTTATCCCGGTTATCCCGGTTTACCGGTCGTCAAATTCGATAATAAGTAATAGTTTGCTGCCAATCAAAACAATATTCTTGTTGGAGTTTCTTGTAAAATCTAATATATAAAAGTCTCGTACCAGATACCGGCTTAACCGGTAACCGATTCTTATGAAATTTTGTCTGTATATTTAGTAGGTTTGAGAATAGGTTGTAAACTTTAAAAAAAAAGGCGTAATGATGTTTGCCGGCAGCTTGTACCCATAGGTATAAATTACGAGCATAAATACTACACAAAACTCAAAAAGGATTCTCTTGTAATAGTTTGATTTTATAAAAATAATGTTTGTAATAAGATTCTATTAAAACTATCTCCACTATGAAATCGCTTTTGAGTCTTTGGTAAATATGACTTATTTATGCTTTTGATTGTACAGCTATCCATTTCCCTCAATAAATTATTATATGGAATTCAGAACTCCAAAACTAAAATGAAATATCAATCTTCCTAAAATTCTAGAAAACATTTCTTCATTATATAACTTTAGCAATACTATTAGCTAATTAATTCCTAAACTTATTCACAGATTACAAGTTGATTCAGATTTTGTGATGATTTTTTGTGTATTATTACATATACTACAATCAAGAGGTAAGCTGCGAGGGCCAGATTTGTGAGGGGCGGGAGGCAGGTGCAATAGCCCTCTATTACACGGGTCACTAGTCAATACGCTTTACTAAAACACATTGCATCTCCCACCCGATAACATAGTACTATAAATTAATCACAATTATTATAACTTTGAACATAATTGAGTAGGTACGACTCATCAAATTAAAGGTTATGTTAATGTTCAAGTTCTTTCTTGTATTAAGTTTCATCATGATAAGTAATGAAGTTAAATTATTGAGCTTTGTGTTTTGTCATTAGTTAATATTTCTACAATATTGCTATCACAAATAGAATAAATATTTGCATGTGTCCGAGTTTTCAGTAGCAGCCTGGAATCTCTTTATGGCAACAGACTCGCCCCGTATTACGTGAGATTTAAACATAATTGATGAAATGGTTTAGGTTGGTTGGAAGGTTTAGGTACTAAATATAGTATACCTCTGCCTAACACTTCGAGAAATACAAGGGTTATGTCCGGGAGAGACCGACAAACGAAGTTATATCGGCCAGGTGTACATTTTAACTCATAATCAGTAAGGGCGGGGTGTTTAATGAAACGTAATTGTTCAAGTTCAACTATCAACTGCGCATATTCTACAATATGCTGAAACACCTAGAGAATACTCTAAATTTCTTTAAATACGTATGTCCTATCTACATCATTATTCCAACACCAAATGGAGCATACACGTTGAACCTGTCATTCCATACTAATGCTTATTGAATTGACAGTTCACTTAACTAAAGTTACGGCAGTACGCAATATGTAGAACAATACAAATTACACGGTAAATTAGTCACTAAAATAAAAAAGACGATCGTTTTATATTTGCATCGGTTAATGATAAAATAATGGGGGTTGATAGTAAGCACGATAGAAATGTAATTTGTATAAAAGTAGAATATCGTATTGAGGAGTCGCGCCGTTCGTACCAAGCGCCGTCGACGACCGCGAGAAAAAATTACCTACCTCATGACCAAAGTAACCTGCTACCATTACCTGCCCGAGCTAAACAGCGCAATGTCAACAAATTACACGACAGCTTTTGTATAATATCAGGTTTTATGAACTGCGAAATGTGGTTACAAAAATGTAAGTTCAAGGGTATTAAGTTCGCATATTAGAGTAATAAACATAAATCACACGGAGCCATCACACCGCATTCGTGACCTAGATAGTTCTACGGAAAAAGAAACAAATGACACCCGGCAACACGTCAGTCAGCACCTATGATACTTAAAGAGAATTTATAACTGGTGGAACTCCTTTATCCAAGTTTTACGCCATCGCGAGTGAATAGAGTAGGTCGATGGGGTTTCACGAATATTTCGTTATGGCAATCTGGTTAGGCGCACTGAGCCTAAATGGGTGAAAGCACGCCAACCTGCGAAGAGGGTTTCCAAACCAATTAAGGGCTCCACGAAGGCATGGGAGAGCTCGCAGCTGGTGGATTACGAGCTCGATGGTACTCAGTGCGCCGATTCATCGCCGACGGGACTATAAGTGTGCGACACGCGAACCTAAACCGATCGACCGGAACGTGACTGCTACCGGTATCTAAACGTACAACATGCATATTTTTTTGGATATTTCAGAGCTTAATAATCATCGGTAGCGGCACAATTAGATTAAAACATTTAGCAAAAAGTAATAACTCAAATGAACAGACATTGACATTTCCGGGACATCGCCATGCGTTTCGTCGAGTCTTCACGTGACCAGAGGGCTGGCCTTTATTTCGGTCAGAGAATCAGCATTGCCATACAACGTGGCAATGCGGCCAGTCTTCTGGGCACTTTTCCCGTTGATAGCGATGCACATGAGTTTTTGATGCCCGATAATTGGTCTACTCAAATTAAATACCAATAACAAGACGGTTTATCTTTCTTGATAAAAACTTGCAGGAGTCCTTGCAGGTCTTAGTAATATTCTAACAACTTGATTTATAAACTATTGTTTGTATTGCGCATAATTATATGCGCAAGTCTATTAAGTCTATAGTAAAAGTATTTAATAAATCTATCTTTTCTAGGTGCCTACTCTTTTCGACAGTAAAACAAATTATCCAGTACATGATATGCATGTCTTTTTTCAGATAGATGTGTTGCTGAGGAGTTGGTTGAGCCTCTTCTTCTTTCCAATAAAATAAGTAGTACAAAGCGACAAAAGTTGGGTGTTTTGTAGGTCTCATAAATGTATTTTTTTACATTCAAAAAGTCCTAGGATTCATCAAATTATTTTTGATACAATTCTAATGCCAAGAGTGTGTGTGTGTACAATATATCCTACTTATGCTTTTTTCAAATACTTTAGCGTCGGTCTTAAATAAATACCTATCTGTACCTACTGCATTATGAACACACCCATATTTTGTATAACTGCTAACGAGTAAAATAAAATGATTCACCTGTTATTGCGAAACATAGTACACAATTATATCTACTGTATTCAACACGGTAGCTATTCGCTAGCTTGTCTCTTCTGGGAACCCTCCCACGTGGCCTAAAAATATAATTTTAACTAGATATTTCAACATAATACTCAATTCCAAAAATGTAGGTTAAAACAAGAAAATTGCTTTAGGCTAGAAACAATTGAGCACCTTTATCACAATCATACTAGTTACTCGTATGAAGAGCTTCTTCCTAAATTCAATAAAATTTTCTTTAAATATTTTTTTTGTCAGTCAGGTTGCAGAAACAAAATTGATACACTCAATGGTCACCAATCCATTAACTTTTTTTTGCAGTCCACTAACATCAGACACAAAACTAGAAACGTCATGAAAAATACGTACGCTACCATTCACTCTTGTCTATGTAATACAGAAAATTCGTTTCAATAAAGAAAATAACATGAATGTCATGCTAAAAGACATAAAGTTGTTTCACCGCGCTCGTAGTCAATTTTAGTGCACTCAGTTAAATTCGTCCGAGACATTTTTCAACGACATTGTCGGGATCGCGTGCTGTCATACAATGCACTTCGTTTTCGTAAATGCATGCACGTCTAGGAGACTATTCGAGCATTATGAACGGTGCTTTACCTGATACGATGTTCCTTTACGTATATGTACCTAAGTTATAAGTATAAGAAACTTCGCAGAAAATACATTGATATAATGACTGTAGGTAATCATACTAATCATTATATCAATGTGTTTCGTTCTACACTTTTCAGGGAATCCCACAGCATGGATATAAAAGTAGCTGTACAAACACATACCTACACAGAAAAATCGTTTGAAATGAGAATCTCCTCCTTTTGAAGTCGATTATAAATGATCCAGGCGTTGCGTTGCATACAATGCCCGTTTCAAGCACCGATCTCTCACAACTTTATCATTTTGTGAAAAGAAAATAAAAAACACATAGCTAAGTAGTATTATTTCTTATTTATCGATGTTTTGTTATAACATAGGGAGGTACTATAGTGTATACTCACGCATAAGAGTTGTATTTATAATCTTCCTCTATCTGCGGCTGTCGAACTTGGTAACCCAGGTCGGCGCCATAGTCCGGCGGGATTATCGACCAGCTGTTCTCGTAGTTGTAGTAGTCCCCATAGACCATCTCGCCCTCACCCATCATTCTCATCATACACTAGCAACGACCACGATATTCCTGTTTATCCTGCACTGAACACTCAAAAACCGCGGACTAACAAAAATTTTGAACCTACATAAATAAATAAAAAATGTCGATTGCCTCAAATAACCGCTGATAAGGCAAATTCATAACAAAGCTTAATTATTTTATAGATAATGATTAGTGCGAGCGCGAGGAGCCATGCGGGGACCACGACCGGTAAACTATCGACTGATCGATGCTTCACCGGTCCTTATCAATAAAATTGTATCGTTATCATATCTAACAGCTTTCCCCCGCGATATGGGACTTTTATAATAGGTACATAGTACGGTAACTCGACGCCAGTGTTGTAGGTATTAGATAGGTTTATCTGTGTCAGATGTAATGTGCGGGCGAAACGTGCCAGTGTCATCACCTCACCGCCATGTTATGAAATCCTGGAACGACAGGTGACAGGGAGTCAGGATTACTTGATGAATATGACAGAATATTTTATACATACATAACGTCACGCCTGTAATCCCCGAAGGGCTAGGCAGAGGTGTACCTGGTAGTACATCCACATTTCGCCAGTTATGTTTAAGTCCCATGTAATAGGGGGCGAGCCTATTGCCATCAATCAGGCACAAATCCAGACTCCGGGCTGCTACTGAGAAATTCCAGATTGAAAAACTCAATAACACTTTGCCCGACCTGGTGATCGAACCCGAGACCTCAAGCTCTGTAGTGGCGCTTGCTACCACTTGACCAACGAGGCAGTCAGAATATTTTATGTAGACAAAAATGGTTGGTAAAACTTACTGTACTACGGTTTACACGGAATAATTGACTAGACACTTACACCTCTGCCTAATACTTCCAGGAATACAGGCGTGATGTTATGTATGTGTAGATGAATATAACAAATTAGGTAGCTATGCACTAAAATTGACCCTTTTTATAGTTTGAGATAGATTTGAGAACATTTATTTTTGAGTGCCACAATAATTAGTCGGTAGATTTTAGAAAACAATGAATAAAAAATAAATCTCATAATAATTTAATATACCCTAACATCTAATTCTTGATACAATAGTCAACCAACAAATTTCCAGCAACATTTTTATTTATCCAAAAGCTAGGAAACTGCTGATGCTTTTGCTCTAACAAGCACATTCACAAACAATGAAACAGAAACTCCTACAAAAAGGTGGTTGTGTACCTCTGGTGGGACTCGAACCCACAATCCTCGGCTTAGGAGGCCGATGCCTTATCCATTGGGCCACAGAGGCGAACGGCTGTGCGACGCGAGTAGACGCACCCGTTCGGCGGCGCTGACGACGTCGTTGCGTCACCGCGCGTCATCGCGGGCGCGTGCGATCACACATACATTATACATACCTATACTGATTATGTACATTACTCATACATATATAATGAACATAAGTTCAATGTCACGTGGTCAAAAGCAGAGCGGATGTAAGTTTGCCTCTAGAAGTACCAACTGTTTCTAATTGTAGCTAAGCGATACCTATATGTTTTACCATTAGGTACTTATGTTGCTATGTTGCGTTAAAATTAACTCTCTGTGACGTCGAGGCGGACTTCCCATTTTTTTTTACATCATGATAGGTAGGTACCATACTTAACAGCTGGTTACGATTGGGTACATAGCTGCCTATTTGGGAACAGTAAACAAGCTAGAGTAATTATAGTTAGAGGTGTAGCTAAGAAATGTACAAAAAAATCTGTACTTATAACTTTTGGACCTCTACGGATATTTAAAGAAGTTAAAAGAGGTGCTTGTAAAATGAACACTAATTCAATTTTAAAATAAGGAGTGATTTGATTTACATACAACTGTTGACTGACAGGCAATTAGTACCTATGAGATATTATGTAGGTACTGTTATAATATAAATCCTACTATAATAATTTTAAGGAATAGGTATGTTTAAAAATCTCTTTTATAACAAACCTCGGGAACTGGAACTCCGAGCTATCAACAGCAAGTAGCTTTATAATTGATTATGTAAGTGTTGATAGACCTAATTATTACTATCGCAACATTTGTTACTGATTTGATTCTTATCGGTCGTCAAAAAATCTTTACATTGCTCGTAATCTGATTCATAGGTTTATTTAGGCAATTTACAACCTATTAAAAAATCTGTTTAGTTGGAAATACTGGCATTTTTTCTGTTTTACCGTATAACCTTATTGAATAGGTAAGAAAGTAGTTTGGAAATATATTGGACCTTACCAACGCGTCGCGTAAACATCTAATGTAAATAAGTATCTCATTTTGAAACTGGTTCCTTCGTCGGTCTATTTTTAGTGTCACAACTATATTGACAAGACACGACATCGATACGAGCTTTTTAAAAATATAGTCCGTCAGTTATCGTACCATTCCATCATTCTTAACTAATCATAAGTTCCCTAGACTTTAATAAAATATTTAGTAGTTTGTTCTATCCAAAAATGGTTCAAGGTGAAAGCTACGCTGTAAATAACCGCGAAATGAAATCAATCTCTGTCAAACACAAATCTTTTTTTTCGATCTTCTACTTTTTTCGTTGTATAGCCCATAGTGTGGACTTTTTACTGTTGGGAGTATAGCATCAGAGTAGTAGGTACCTACAATGTCAAATCTACCAGCACATGATTTGACTATTTTGACGACCACGACCACGCTACTACTTTAGTAGCACAGCCATATATCGTAGATTTTGACAGGCCAATGATTTATAACTAGCTGTACCCTGCCACGCTCCGCTGTGGCCCATTGTGATTGAATGGTCAAAAAAAAGAGAAAATGACGTGTGGCAATCGGAGACTGCCGCGGTAAAGCTATTGCATAGCATTTTTATCAACTCCTCTCCCCCTCCCCTCCCCCCTCTTCCTTCTCCTCGTGATATTTCAAAAAGTCATTAAAAGTTCTGCTATAACAATTAAAAAGCAAGGGTTGATGATAAAAAAGTGCAAATTTAGAGTTGTATGTATTTTTTGATGCCACATAATAAAAAAATAAAATTTGGTGTGAACACCCGTAATCACTTACAGGTTAGAAAAATAGATAGTAGCCGATTCTCAGGCTTACTGAATATGCATAAAAAATTTCATGACAATCGGTCAAGCCGTTTTGGAGGAGTATGGGAACGAACATTGTGACACGAGAATTTTATATATAAGATTATAAACTAGTGCGTGACTGCAATCCCACCTGATGGTAGGCAGTGATGCAATCAATGATGGTGAAGCGCACTATGGTTTACTAAGAGCCTTATATTCACTCTAGCCTTGACGACACCTAAATTATACTCGGACGAGAAGACCGCAGCAGGCAAGTTGTTACCAGCATGAGGGCATGAGGGGCTTGTGGCTAAATAATAAGCTCGAAGTCGCTCGAAGGTTAAGCTGCGCTTGACGAGGTTGTTCCGTTGATGGGTGACCATTAAATACGTATCAATACTTCTCCTCCTCCTCCTCCTCCTCGGAAAGCACATAAAGCCGTTGGACCCGGCTGTAATATGATATTAGATCTGTGACAGCAGTGACAGTCGTTACAGATAGTCAGAAGCCCAAAAATCTGACAACCAGTTTAAGTAAGGGGTACCCAGTAACTGGGTTGTGGAGGTCAGACATGAAGTCACTCCATGTAAAACACTGGTATTCAACTGCATCCGGTCAAACTGGAAGCCGACACCAACATAGTTGGACAAAGCCAAGCCGGCTAATGATGAATTTAACATCATCCCAAAAAAAGACAATGTGTCTGGTTCTTGATTATGTTACTAGGTATCTGCCTCTTGTACACCAGTGCAAGTAAGGTAGAATAAAGAAAACACATTTTCATTGGTTATAAGTTTTTATTTGCCAAGTCTACAACTAAAATGAACAACCCTGCCGTTAGGGTATCTGACGAAGGCGCTCTGGTTACCGAATCGCTTTTTACACACGGGGCACACGTCACCATCATTAATAACTATGCTCTTCGATTTATGGAACTGTTCTAGTTCTTGTAACTGTAACAAACAAGACAATATTATATAATACTATAAATAATGTATAAAGAAATCATAAACAAAGAGGGACACTCTTTGAGAAATCGCCCTAGTTGCCCCATGCTGTGGGACTGCATTTCTTTGGAAAAACCTCGACAGGTAGCTCATTCCACAGCCACACACGTGGGATAAAGCACATACGGAACTTTCTTCCAGAATGGAGACATGTACAAATCCTTCAGTAAGACACTGAACTACCAGTAAGCCTTTCGAAAGATGTCTCGCACAAACCTGCACTAGTTCAGCGTACCACAGTCCTTTAACGACCTGCATGCGTCGCTTTATCATAAACTGTCCGTCCATAGCGCTCTCTAGGAAATATTTCAGACGGTCTAGTGGAACTGAGTCTGGCAACACTGACAGGGCCTGTAATCAAGGTGATTTTTTATTTTATTTTATTAGGTACTGTATGTAGGCCTAAATCGTACCATTGAAGAACATACTAATGGGCATGCTATGACATGCATTGCTCCACATGTTGACGTAACTCTTGTTTCTTTCTAATAAAAGCGAGGCATACTTTCAAGGGCGATATGTTGTTGGCATATTTATCCAATATATGAAGAGCCTTCTCCAAGTCTGGTGCAGCTGTTTCAGGATGTAACGGTACATTAGCTAGACATTTGACGATAAAGCTTCTGCTTTGTTCAGGGTTTATGAGAATCTTCATCAATATCACATATACGTCTGGGCCCTCGTCGTTTGGACTCGCACCTACGTTATCGCAGTACTTTAATGCTTCATTAACGTCACCTGCAAGAAAATAAAGGCTTATGGTTTCTACAAGATAAAAATAGGTGCTGAATGAATCAGCATCAGGCACTGTTGTCTTGTTATGCCGAACCGCACATCTGGCGCTGCCAAGGGGCACTCGACTTAGTCAACTATTAGTATACAGTAATTCATTTTTCTTAATTAGTTTTTCCTTGTTTTCCTATAGTATATTGAGTCTTTTTATATGGGTGACAATTCCGATACGCGAGTAAAACAGAAAAAAAAACTTACCCAATATCAGCACATAAATGGCGAGAGCTTGGTCGTGTCGTCCTAATTTTCCGTAAATAGTAGCTCGTTCTTCAAACAAGCTGTCTGTAGGAAAGTGCACGGCAACTCTGTCAGGAGTGTAATGTGCAGAATTTTTAAGGAACGCAAGTAACTTTGACCTAATGTGATATATCTCTGCTTCTGTTAAATTCGCTCTTTGGATAGTTATTTCTTGTCTGTACCTTTTAATTAAAGAATTGTGGAATAAAGTTGTCTTATCGTTCCACGTGTGAATTATATGTTCTAGGTAAGGTATTACAAGAGGTTCATGTTCTTTCTTTAAAAAATCGAATATTTCTTGACGGGGCAAGGTTTCTGCTTCTTCGTTCTCTTCAGTAAATATCTTCAAGCCTTGTTCTGGTTGTTCTTTCAATATCCAGTCAGAGAACTTGAATATTAAATTAATATGTTCAGCTCCTAGAAAATGAAAGTGCTTCGTTAATTCAACCAGTACTTACTACCAAGGACCAGCAGAGTGATGTTCAAATTCAAACTAACCAAGTTTTCTCAAGTAGTTCATCGTTTCTTGAAAAATATCCAAACTTGTATCATGTTCTTTGGCCTGTTCTCTCAGTAGGGACAGTAGCTGAAGAGCTTTCATATGTAAGCCTTTGTTTTTGTACATTATCATTAATTCCCGATGCTTTCGGTGTTGTAGCAACACCTTCTCGGCTTCTTCAACACGACAATAATTGCTGTTTCGAAGTAAAGGTGAGACTTCTGCATTGACCTGAAAAGTTTGTCACAATATGGCTGTAAATATACTAGCTGGCTAGTAAGTAGGTGCCTCCGATTAACAAAATTTTGTTGGTCTAAGGTAGGTAGGTACTTAATTATCTCCCTTACGGCTTACGTCAATATATCGTCAAAAAAATAGTTTACCATTAAGTAGCACTTTAACAAAGTAGTATCTATCAACTCCAGTTGCTGCGTATCGGTTGCGGTCGCCGTGACTTTGTCTTGACTGGTGTCATCTCCCATGTGTGCTTTAAACTCCTTTAAATACGCGATCAATGCATGTAAAGCGTTCTGTAGATCTTTGCCGCTCAATTTCTTTTTTTCTTTGTCATCATTGTCTAATTCAGGAAATAGATTGATTACATCAGCAGGATCTTTTTTGACTTTTGTATACTCTTTAATGGACTGGAAATAATGTTTATTGTCGAAAAGTTCTAATGCGTACAGGAGTTGTACCGAGCTTATCTTCTGTTTTTTCTGTTCAGGTGTGCAGTCCAACAGGCTCTATCAAAATAATGGCAATGGTTAATACTTTTACTAGGATAGACAGGAACCCTATCTTAGCCCTAACGGTCGGTTACCAATATTTATCGGTTAAGAAATCTTTCCCCAACTTTCTATGTTAACATCTGAACTCCCGTTCACGGTAGGTACATGATAATGTACCTCCCTACATAAGTACCCAAGTGATATGCACTTGGCTAATCTTGTAAACATTAGTCAAATGATCTACTGACTGGATGTCAGTGGATCATTTCAGTTTGATTGAAACTATACGACATCTTCCACCTTCACCACCAACTATGGCCATTAGTACCTACCTACTTACTTACTGGAAGCCACATTGTTTTGATCAAAACACTATTACTGCACTTGAACTTTCAAATTCAAAAATTACGCTACTTACATTTATGATTTTGATGATTTCTGCTTCTCGTTTTTTAATCTTGGTGCGAAACATTTTAAGTTATGCGATTTCAATTATAACCACACGTCCTTTTAATTTACAGAACTCCAAACACTGCTTGCTCGTTTTCAATAAATTACGCGTTTTTCCTCCTTCCTCAATAATTAATGTCAAGCGCTTACATCGTGATTTAATTAATGAGCACTTATTATAAAGCCATAGGTATATATCTAAATATATGGTTCCATTTTATTCAGAGTAAAAAGTAATTGTAGTACCTACGGCAAAAAAAGGTATAAGTAGGTAAGTAATGGAAATAGGATTTTATTATGTAGAGTTTAACTCTTTTCAATTAAAAAACGGGTGTAAGTTATTCTATAAATCATAAAACTATCACAGGAAGACAAGATGAAAAAAATAGAAGGACTTTGACATGGGTACTAATTACTTAGATATGTGCGTAATTTACAGAATGTATTGAATTATTAACATCGATATCTAGATACAGACCTTAAAAGTCAAAATAATTCTTTTATAAAGTACCTACATAATTGCCAGTTAAATCCGCGCCGCACACTCATGGTAGCAGGAAGGAACATCGTGATGTTTTGGTCGGTATGTTGCCTCAGACGTGGTCATCCGAAAGGATTTCCTCACGGTAAAATATGTTTTGTTGGGTTATAGATGCTATGGTATTGGCAACAGCCTTTAATTGCGTCAATGCATGTTATTCCCTGTTCTGGGATTCAATCAGGTGTGATTAGAGACCACTGCAGTGTTTCTTCGAAGCGTAGGCACTAATTGCCTGTTAGTTAAAAGGTTTTTGGGCAAAGAAATGGATGTCTATTCAATGAATACCTTTTGGGGTTCCTCAGGGTAAGTCTTTGGCCTTGTTGTGTGCCCTTAAGATTGTGCGTTCCGTTCTCGCTATTGGCGTAAATGTCATATTTTATGCGGTGATATTAGTTCTAAGAGCAGTCAATTGCGCTAGTAGCGGGAATCTGAAGGACTGGTCTGCCAATAGCACCCTCGACTCACTCTCTGAACTCAGCCACTACATTTCCATGAAATAGTGTGTAGAATAGAGTCAAGAGGCTAAAGAATATTTTCAGGTCCACGAATAAATGTGTTATTTGTTTACTAAATATTAACATATTTTTTTTCTATTTTGCCTTTATTTATCTTCTCACTAAAGCTAAGGGAATAGAAATCAGACAAAGACATTGTTGCATAAAAATTTCATAATATATTATAATTTCAGTATGTTTATACATGAGCTAGAACATAAGTAAAATAGATTACAATACATGGTTACATTTAAATTACACTCTGTACATTGATTCTTATCATAAACTTCAGAAACAGCTTTACAATATTAGCTTAATGGTTCATGTGTAAAAGGGGTAATAAACAGGAATGGTGCCTCTGATGAACGGTTTGCGTCTTTTGACTGAGTTAATCATCAACAAAAAATATACTTAATTTGCAAAATAAGGTTATTCGAGAACGTGAATGCATTTAAATATGAGCTTTGCCTACATTCAATGTAACAGAATTTAGTTTTACAACGTTTATACCGTATTATCGAAGAACTCTTAATACAAAAAAAATAGGTGTTTCGTCCAGTTTTAGTGACATACAAGTTAAAATGAAAATTTATCACCAAATCACAGCCAAGAAATAAAAATCGAGCCCATTTTTATGTAAAAGTGTTGGTTGAAGGTAAATCCATTTAAGAAAGTAATACTTTTCAAGAGCACATCAGCATACACATGTTGCAGATCACCAGCATAACACATGCTGTGGTATAGACGCCTGCACATCAAGCTACCGCCAACTGTCAAATTTACCCAATTGAACATGAACCTTATCATGTTTGTTATAAAGTTGAGGGTTGCTTGATATACTGGCCTCTGTACATCCAGATTCCGCTACTTACGGTCTAGGAATATTTTCCATAAAGTATCTATATCGTGGAACTACAGGTATTTTACTTATCAAGTCTACAACTGAAATGAACAATGTCACCGTTGGGGTATCTGACGAAGGCGCTCTGGTTGCCGAAACGTTTGTTACATACGGGACACACGTTATAGGCGTTTATTATTACACTCTTCGATTCGTGAAACTGTTTCAATTCTTGCACCTGTAACAAAAAGACATATATTTTATAACGTTGTTACAGTATCATTCACGATTCATTTATCCATTGTAAACCATAGGTACATTATAAGTTCTTAAACGGTAATACATTGAGGGTGCTATGTTTTGCCTATAAGGCGTACAATAGTACATAAATGACAAGCAATATAAAAAAAAATCATACCGAACAGTTGACTGAATAATTAAATGAATTATATCTAGTGAGAAAACAAAGTTATGAGATTAAAATCATTTGGATAGGTTCACTTCTAGAATTTTGTGACTCCACCGTTTGCCTTTAAAATGAGTATATTGTGTACGTAATCGCTACTTAGTACCTTATTAACAAACATATTGTACTCTCACACTATATAACTATTTGTTTACCTGCATATGTTCAGCGTATAACAATCCCTTGAGAACCTGCGTGCGTCGCTTCAATGTAAGCTGACCGTCCAAAGCGCTCTCTAGGAAATGTTTCAGTCGACTCAGGGGCACTGAATCTGGCAACACTGACAGGGCCTGTGCAAAAAAAAACAATGAGCTTAACTTTGACTAGTTCCAATTACAGTGGTACCAATTTATCCTTGAAATAATTGGTGGCGCTGCTCGTCAACAAGAAGCCAAAAATTACGCCAAAAGCGACTTTAAATCTCTAACCTAATGCTAGTTCCAAATACTACCGTTTCACAGATAAGTTGGCTTGATTATAACTGAATAATGATGGTGTCGATTCCCTTGTTCTAAAACTAAACTAAAATTGGAGAATTGACATCTCTTACTGTATTACAGCTTTAGAAAAGGTCAGAAACAGTCGGTGACAGATAATAACTAAGTTAGAGATGTAAAATTAGTTTTTTTTCTTGAACTTCGCCATATTTTAGGTCGATGCGTTTGAAATGTCCACATAAGTCAGAATTAAAACATGAGTTAGGCTTAAACTGACAGTTCTTGCAGATGTCTGTCGTTTTCTATATAAGAAGAAAAAATGAGAATAGCCTTTTAGTTTAGTTTGACAAGAAGGGATTAGCGCCAATGTCATTATTACACACTGTGAATATATCGAATGATTTAGACTTGGTGCTACAAATATATACTGCTAAATGCGATTCATTTTTGTCTTGTTTATTTTTATTTTGATATTATTATCAATTAGCTTAACTGAATTAACTGCATTTATTTATATATTTACATGAAACTTCACTCCATTCTATATCTGGAGAAGGACGTTAGTAGCTGCGCTACAGTTTATGCTTTTGCAGCTATCATCGTTTGACTTATTGTACCTATTGTCTTGTATTATTCTTCCTGAATAAACTTTAGTTTTCTTGAGTTTTTCCATCAGGAATTTTTCATTAACAGACCGGAGGAGTCTGGGTTTATACCCGGTTACCGGCAAAAACCTTATCCCCCATTATATGAGATCTCGACACAATTGGATATTATGTGCGTGTTGCTTTATAAACATCTACATCAAAAGTAACTTACTTTCAAAGGAGATATTTTATCGGCATGTTTCTCCAATATCTTGAGTGCTGTCTCCAAGTCCGGTACAGCTGTCTTCGGATGTCTCGGTACCTTCGCCAGCGGGTTGCCGACGAGCGCACTGTCTTGTTCGGGGTTCATGAGGATCCTCATCAGAATCACGTACACATCTTGGCTCTTGTCGTTTGGACTCTCGCTTACATTTTCGCAGTATCGTATTGCTCGGTCTACGTCGCCTGTAGACAATTAAAAAAATGTGAAATATGTACACTTTACGGAATGCAATAAAGCATTGAGTATTGAAGCTGTGTATACAAAATCAAAATTCAGGCTAAGGATTAGCACTTTATGAAAGTTAATTTACATGAGTCAGTTACTCAAAGCGTTCACCCTTTGCCACTTTCTATAGCGCGTAGAAACATCGCCAAAGAAACGGGAATGTCAAAATTTTGTATGACGTCACTAGCCAATACAGTTCATACTAGATAATGACGTTACAAGCCCTCCTCTCCTCAACTTTGATGCACTTATTCTAAGCAGTTTTCTATCAATTTGAAAAAGAAAAAAATATGTGTTGAATATTTTCTTGCAATCTAGATTAGGGACTAAAAACAAATTTTTTTCTAACAGCCCATTTCTTCTCTTCATTCTTGACATTGTCGTGCTCAAAACAATTCTCAAACAAAAATTAATGTTCCTACAATCTGTCACTTTGTTGATTATTTTGAAGACAAAATCCTTTTCTAAGGTGTTCATGCTATGCGTGTTAGTGTATTCAATGGCGAGAAGAAGTGACAGAACAAACTCCCCATCAACAAGTCGCACTTACCCAATATCAGTACATAAATCGCCAATGCTTGCTCGTGTCGTCCTAACTTTCCATATATAATAGCTCGCTCCTCAAACAAGCTATCAGTAGGAAAGTGCACAGCAACTCTTTCAGGAGTGTAATGTGCAGATTTTTCTAGAAAAGCAACTAATTTCGACTTTATGTGTTGCACCTCAGCATCTGTTAAGTTCGCTTTCTTGTCAGTTATTTTATCTCTGTACATGTTTATTAAGGCGTCGTGAAATAATGAATTCGTGTCGTTCCACGTGTGTATGACATGTTCTAAGTATGGTACCACGAGTGATTCGTGTTCTCTTAAAAGAAAATCTAATATCTTTGGACGGGGTAAGTCTTCTACTTCGGTAAATATCTTCAAGCCTTTTTCTGGATGTTCTTTCAATATCCAGTCGGAGAATTTGAATATTAAATTGATGTGTTCGGCACCTGGAAAATATAATTAAATAAATAAATATATTCACAACTCTCACACAACGCAATCTAGTCCCAAGCTAAGCAGAGCTTTTGTTATGGGTACTAAACAACTGGTAGACATACTTTATATATTTCAAAATACATACATATTATAGATAAATTTCACCCAGACACAGAACGAATGGTCGAGCTCATCATACATAAACATTTGTTCTGGAAGGGAATTGAACAAGGGCCACTATGTACCAGACCAACAGGCCATTCGATTGCTGGGTATGTCAACATTGCAAGCTAAGATACAGAGAACTTTCGACAATTCTTTCGTAGGAGATTGTTTTATTCATACTTATACTATACAGAGGTAAAGATTGAGTTTGTGACGTTGTAGGGTGCTTTGGATCTACTGAATTGAAATCCTTTTTTCAATAGAAAGCCACATTAATTGTGCGTGTCATGGGCTATGTTAAATTTGCAAAACTAAAACCCCTTCAACGCCAAAAAGCAAAGATCACATTTAAAAAGTTAAAAAAATAAAATTTTCCATGTAATTTTATATCGCCTCGGGGTACCGCTTGAGTAAGGAATCTTCCTAGTACTACGTATATTATATGTACAGGTACAGGTTATGTCTAAGAACCATAGCAAGAAACTCAGCTTCCAAATGAAAAAACTGCACCTAAATCGGTTCACCCGTTTAAGCGTTACGGTGCCACAGACAGGCAGACAGACAGACACACACACATAGCGGTCAAACTTATAACACCCCTCTTTTTGCGTCGGGGGTTAAAAAGGGGATTGAGGGGATGTTAAAGTACGAAATACACGCGGACAAAGTCGCGATCGAAGTGCTTGTTCAGAAATTTAATAATAAAAGATAATATGACGATATATAGGCTTCTATTAAAATCTTACCAAGTTGTTGCAAATAATTTTTCGTTCCTTGGTAGCCTTCCAAACTCGAATCCGGCTCTTTGGCCTGCTCTCTCAGCAGCTGTAGCGCTTTCATATGCTGGCCTTTGGTTTGGTACAGTATTATCAATTCGCTGTGTTTTCCATGTTGCAGCAACATCTTCTCAGCTTCTTCTAGCCGGCAATTGTTGTTGCGTAGTAGAGGTGCGACTAGAGCGTCGTTTATCTAAAAGGGTTTAAGATACATTGTAACTTCGAGATTTTTTAAAACAGACAAAATCCAAAAGTGTAGGCTTATATGGTCACGTTGAGAGGATAAATGAAAGGCAACAAACGAAATGTATTTTTAAGGCCGTAAGTGTTAAGGTTGTAAGTGGAAACGGGGGGTGGGGGTGCCCTAGGAGTACGTACACGGACTTTATTGAGACCTAATGTGCTGCATGCAATTAGTATGTAGAATTTGAATATTTGAACGGCCGAAATGCCGAATATAGTGAAACCCGAACTTTATTCATTCATTTATTGGTATTTCTTTAGAAAGGTCGGGTGCTTAGTAGGTACTCGGAATTTATGAACGGTATGTATGAACGGAAAGGTAGCAAAAGAAGTATGTAAGAATCGTTGCCAAATGGCGCTCTATAATTTCTGCCTACCCCCATGGGGAAATGGCGTAAGTTTATATATAAGTATAGTATGTACGTGTGAAAGTTCCAACGAAAACTTTACAGATGTTTTTACAGCGCGCAGACTTCATCAGTTTTTATGTTGTCTTCTAGATTTACCTATAAATGGTAAATGGGGTCATAGCTAATAAATAATAATAAATAATAATGTTAATTTTTCTTCTGATTAACCTTTTAACCGCCTGACTTCATATCGATTGTCGTGCCCCCAGTGCCCGACTTATAAATTGTCAATATATTTATCATGTTGCCTGAATAAGCCTATTTTTGGGAAGAATGTAAAGTAGATCCAAAAAATTAAATTGGACAAACATTTTTTTTTTGTCTTATAAATACGACTCAGGCGGAATGGGCCCGAAAATAGTTGTCGGATAAATCCGACTTAGGCTGTTAAAGGGTTGAGATAGCCGCAAAGGTGAATGAAGGTTAAGCTACGGTTACCTAACTCTGGGGATGGACGACCATCCATCACATATCCAGACCCCTCCGTACCCCGGAAAACGTGTTTGACAGTCGTTACAAGTAGTCTGAGAACCATTCTTACCTAGGGGGTATTGTATACCCAGTACATAGGTTGTACTGATCAGATAGACAGGCGCTCCATCTAAATTACAGATAGCTAGCTGTTTCTTGTTAGACTGGGATTCAACCTATTTAGTTGGAAAAAGGTTATGACTTACCTGTAAGTAGCACTTCAACAAAGTAGTATCTATCAACTCTAGCTGCTGTGTCACATTCCTCTGCTTGCTCGCCTCATCTTGACCCGTACTATTTCCTATATTCTTTTTCAACTCCTTCAAATACATTATCAAGGCATTCAAAGCACTCTCTAGATCTTTTCCCGCCAATTTCTTCGTTTCTTCTTTCTCGTCATTTGTTTTACAGTCTAGTTCCGGGAACAGTTTGATGACGTCAGCGGGATCCGTCTCGAGTTTAATGAACTCTTTCATTGACTGGGAATATTTTTTGTTGTCAAATAGTTCCAATGCATACAGGACTTGTATGGAATGTATCTTTTGTTCTTTTTCTTCTGGTGTGCAGTCTGAGAGGCTCTGGGAAAATAATAGGTACCAATCAATAAATTTCAATAAGCTTATTGTTTTTAGTGCTTGCTAAGGAAGTTTCCTTGAAGGGTCCGGATGCGATAACGTTATACCTGAAATATATAAATATTCCACAACTTTCACACAACGCCATCTAGTCCCAAGCTATGCAGAGCTTGTGTTATGGGTACTAAACAACTGATAAACATACTTGTAAATTATTTCTAAATCTCTACATTATGGCCAATGAAAATGGTTCAACTGTGTATTTATTGATCACAGAGAAAAATAATTACTTTCTACAAAAAAAAACAACCGACTTCATTGAAAAATACTCTAACAGGTGCGCTAAATTAAAATTAGTACCTATTAATAATAATTAATTAAATTAATTATTAATAAACTTCAAAATTCACTTGGCCGCACGTGAAATTTTGAAATTTTATTTTCAAAGCGCATTAATTACCTACACATGATTAGAAATATAGGGAGTTCGAAAATTTAAAGTGAATTCAACCTCGGCTGAACACTGTATCGCCAAGATACTTACTCCCACTAGAAGCCCTATGGTGGCAACACGATCCTTGACTGTAAATGGCATTTTCACTGCACTTGCATCTAGTAGTGGAGCTACAAAAATCAAATAGTTACCTCAAATTTCAGATTATGATCATTTCCTCACTTGAGAGTCCTAAGAAGTGAAACTGACTGTATATGCTTGTCATAGCCAGTTTACGAAGATCGTTACATTGATTAGATTAGATTATGTACAGACGCCAGAATATCAACGTACCCCAAACTGTAAAAAATCCCAATTGAACATGAACCTTACTGTGTTTTGAATAAAGTTGAAAACCTATCAAATAAATTTGACACATTGGGGTAGGTTGATGTGCTGGCGTCTGTACATTCTAAATTAAGTACATCGTACATATATTAAACTTCGTACTTCAGTATTGTATTTTGTACAATAGCAACATCATAAAAGATTGATCTGGTGTTTAGAGCAAAGGAAAATTCAAAAACGTTCGCGCCAAATTAGGCTGACGTTCTATGAAATAGGTAATTGTCAAATAAAAACCACAAATAATTTCATAATTTACAGAACTTTCCTCGAAGCCCGGCAAATACTTAGTCAAAATCAAAATCAAAATCAAAAGTCTTTATTCAAATTAGGCTGAGAATCAGCACTTATTGAACGTCAAAAAAATACATAAAGACAGTCCCCCAAAAACGGCCCACCCTTCGCCACTTCCTAGTGTTTTTAGTTTTTAGTAACTCAATCAACTGCGTAATTAGCCAATGCGGGAGCATAAGAATATTCACAAAAATATATATATTTGATTTTTGTATCCGTCACACAACACAATTTCACACGTTGGTAAATGTACCAACACTTCAACTGAATAAGTTATGATGACAGACTACACGGCTAAATATCACTGATTAACAACTCTTAAAAACACCGCCGTGTTCAGAGGAAAATGATTGGTGACTTATTTTCCTTACCTAGAATGTTTTACCGCTGATATACACTATGTATGAATATATCCATTTAAAACTGACACGTTCTATTTATAAGGTATTCCGTAATAATTTACCTTTTTAATAAATGTTACTAATAATTCTCAACACATACCAGTGTTAGTCCTTTCGTGAGTTAGAAGCAAGTTTGTCGGGTTGGATATTTAATCCATAAAATATGGTGAACTTACAATTTATTATTTAGTAACAGCTATCATAAAACAGCAGAACTTGCGACAACGGTTGAGCGTTGGAGCACCGGTAATAAGGTAATTCTTAAGTCCAAACATTCCATTTTTATATAACAAAGCGGAAAGGAGATCGACAAATCCAGATCAAACCATGATCCTGGAGAAAAAAACATTAAAAAAAATATAGGAAAAATATTTCCTACTTTTACGTTTTCTCTGGCGTAATTTTAGTTCTAAACTGTAGAAAAACATCAATGCTGCCAAATAAAACGTTTCCTTAAATAAGTCACTTCTTTTATTTCATGTTGATTTTTATAGTTTAAAGTAAAAAGAACATTAGGAAAAACCTGAAAATTAGGAAAAGCCGGCGAAAAAAAATTAACGCTTGTCACAGCGTATCTTTGATACAGCCTAATTTTTTTTTTGTAGACTTTTTCGAAGACATGTAAAGGACATCGACAGACTTCAAATTGTTCTGTTCAACTAAGAAAATTCAACATTATTTGAATAAGATTTTTTTTTTCAAAACTATAGATAAATTCATTCTGAAACAGTTCTTGTGTTATTGATATAAGGTTTCTATTATATTTCATTGTTTTTCAGATCATATTATTAGTAGAGCAGTGTTCTTACCGTTATTTTGGATAGTCATTGAACTGTAACAGATATGGTGACAAACCTTGTAAAAGTGGGGCGAAACACACATATTAAGGGACCCAATAACTAACGGTGCTAATTAACGGTTTATGGTCGGTTTCTATGGTCACATCCGAACGTCCGAAAATGTATGCATAAAATCGCTCACAGGCGAAGACGGAAGCATATAACTCTTTTTCAATTTGCGCATACCTTTGTTCCGTAATAGTTAATGCTTTCGAAGCATAACATACTGGAAGCCCATTTTGCATTAAACAGGCACCTAACCCTGTGGAACTAGCATCCACGGATATGACTATTGGCTTATCTAAACAATAATATTGAAGAACTGGTCGTTTTGTTAAACAAGATTTTAAATAAGTAAAACACTGCTCATGTCGGTCATCCCAATGCCATTCTATTTCTTTTTTTAGTTACTCTCGCAGTGGGAATGTTTTATCTGAAAGGTTTGGAATAAACGAGCCTACGTACGTAATCAACCCTAAAAATCGTTCTACATCTTTTCTATTCGTTGGTACTTGCATGTTTATTATTGCTGTTAAATGCGAATCATCTGGGCTCAATCCATCTTTTGTAATACGGTGACCTAAATATTTTATATCCTGCAAACCAAATTTGCACTTGTTTTTGTTTAATTTTAAATTAATTTTTCTACATCTTTCTAGTACTTTCTTCAAAATCTCATCATGTTTGTTTTGATCTGAAGCATATATTAATAAATCATCAATGTACATACACACACCTTCTATATCATCAAAATGTTCGTACATTTTCTTATGAAAGATCTCTGAGGCTGAACATATGCCATAGGGCATCCGTAAAAATTTAAATCTACCAAAAGGTGTATTAAATGTGCAGTATTTACTACTTTCTCCTAATTTTATGTTCCAAAACCCTGAAGAAGCATCTAATGTGCTGAAATACCTTGCCCCAGCTAATTTTGAAACTATTTCGTCTATTGTTGGTAACTTAAAATGTTCTCTTCTGATAGCCTGATTTAATTCTTTCGGGTCCAAACAAATTCTTAAGTCGCCGTTCGGTTTTTTAACTACAGTTATACTGCTTACCCAGTCAGAGGGACCCTCCACTTTTGCTATAATGCCTTGTGACTCCATTTCTAATAACCTTTTCTTAACGTCCTCACTGATCGCAAATGGCAATTTACGAGGCGCGTGTACTACGGGGATGGCATCGTCCTTTAATTGAATATTATATTCGCCTGGTAAACAACCTATACCTTCAAAAACATCTTTATAATCGTTATAAATCTTATTTTTGTTATCAGATCTCTGCACAGACATAACCCTCTTAATTAAGTTCATTTCTACGCATGCATGACGTCCTAATATTGGAGTACTATTTACATCTGCAATTTTAAACTCTAATAAATACAACTTGTTCTTATAATACGCTTTTAAATGTGTTTTTCCCAAGACAGTAATTAAATCACCTGAGTATCCGCTTAACTTAGTATTAGTTGTCATTAACTTATCAACAGTTATTCCTAATCTGGACAAGAAACGCATCGGTAGCACATTCACATCTGCGCCCGTATCTAACTTAAAATTAATGCAATGTTCATTTATTATTAGATTTAAAGTCCAATCACTCAAGTCTTTATTTATTGCATATATTACCTTTTCATCTGATGACTCCACAGAGTACACACCACATACTTTTGCAAAGTGGTTCATTTTTAAACAACGTAGGCATCTTTTACCGTACGCTGGACAAGCATTCCTTCCGTGAATACTACCACATCTGCCACACTGCGGCGCCGTGCGCTGTCTGTTTACCGGCTGTTGCATCGGACGAGCGGCGTGTGCGACGCCACCGCGCCCACCTCGCCAGCCCGCGGCTCCTCTCCCTCGCTCTTGACCACCGCGTGTACGCGTTGCTCCTTTTATGTTGCCATCGCATGTTCCTGTATACGATGACACACCATTTTCTACTTTATTATAACGCCGTAATGCCCATATTTCGTTTGGTTCTTCTTGTATGTTTCTGTCTTGTTTAATACTGTGAACTGCATCATTCTCCTTCTTTATATTTTCTGAATATATTCTTGACACTACCGCTGCTCGACATATCTCCAAGGCTTTATTTAATGTTAGGTCCCCTTCTCGTAATAATCGCTCTCTGATTGCTGGGCTTGTTACTCCACATACAAGTCGGTCTTTTATGAGATCGTCATTTAAATTTGCAAACTCACATGTTTTGGACAATTTCCGCAAATCAAACACATACTGATCTATTGACTCATTTTGCTGTTGATCTCGTGTAAAAAACTTGTGCCGTTCCACCGTTAAGTTTTTCTTTGTTTTAAAATGTCCATCTAACTTTTTACACGCACCGTCTAAAGTTGTTTCTTCGCTTTGTTCTAATATCTCGCGGCACTGCTCGCCTACTATATGCAGGAAAATGTTGAATTGAATCACTGATGTTTTTTTCGATAACTCACACGCATTGAAATATATCGTGAAGCCCTTCTTCCATCGTTCCCAACTATCACTTAACTTGCCCGATGCCACATCAATCGAGTTCTCATCAAATTGGAACGGTAACGGCGGTGTTAAAACTGTTTCCATTTTGTTTTATTTATTACTTATTTACTTATTGTTCACTTATTTGTACTATATCGTCTTTATTTCACTCACTAATAATTCGCTTTATTATACTTTATTAATCACCGGCTGCGCCATGTTAAGTATTACTTGTGAGATGTGATTCAAACTACAAGCTCCAGTAATGACTGTTATATTTAATCATCTGATCTTATACCACCACCAACATTATCAATGTACCCACTTATGAATAACATCACATTTAAAACTACAACTTGCAAAGTTTAACAAAATGTTCTCTAAGACTCACCGTTAATTCTATTGCAATTTGGAAATGTTTATCTTTCAGTAGTTGCTGCCTTTGCTTAGTGATGTCGACGGAGCTGAGGCACCACACCTGGCCAACCGAGGACACGAATATTAGGCCTCGCTTACATCTGGAATGTACATAATCTATGTATTAATATTACACGCATGCAGGAGTGTGAGTAAGTAAGTGAAAATGATAACATGACATAATATATACCTAAAGTGATATACCTATAATACAATACATATAATTGTTCTCATGAGAATAAAATTATTTAAACCTACATATAATTATTTATTTGAGAACAAAATTTCAAATAATTCTGAAAAGAAAATTGTTTTAGATTTTGAACTGGATGAAATACATGACAATGTTCAAACTCCATCGAAACCAATTTCTTTTGAGAAGATAGTTCAATAAGTTATAATAAAATCTAAATTACCAACTTTCAAATAATATTTAAATAGCAATATTTAGAAAAATATTTTTGGGGCCGTGGCTAATAACAGACGACACGTGTTTTGCCGATATCTATTTATGAAAGAATAACCAATCAATACATACAGTTCCTAGTAAAGCACCTGAAACTGCTCGTCCCGAATTGTCCCCAAAAGTCTTGACAAGAGGTAACCTGTTCCCCAAGTACTGGGTAGATGGACAGTTGCACCATCGAGTATGCTGCTGCGTCTAGTATTACTCAAAGCTAACCTCTACATAGGTGGGAACAGGCTAGGCAGATGCAGAATCCTTATTAATAAAAACATATTTTCAGACTCTTCTACCCATACCCAACCACAAACAAATTTTCAGACTCTTCTAACCATAAATATGATCATCTTTTACTATGGGACCAATAAAGAAATCGCGAAAAAACAATCAGCGGTTGCATACAAATGTTTGATACGTACGTACTTGACCAAAATGGACACAGCTGATTTTTTTCGCGATTTTCGAGTGGTCTCATAGTATTAAGACGGCACCGACCAAAACAGTCCAAAACGGCCGGCACGGTAAGGGTTGATGTGATCAATACTATTACAATAATTAACCAAAAAGAAATGCTATGAACACCGCAAAGAATGTGTTTACAATTATTCCGAAGCAAAAAAAAGAAATATTTTCTAGTTAAATAAATAAAGTTACGTAAAGTTGTGACAAATATCTAAAAATGGCATGTTGGTGTTTAGTTGAATTTTGATACTAAACTGTTGATTTTTTTTACAGAGTTAAATTCATATTAATCACAAATGTTTATTCTACAATTCGATACTTTTAGATTTTCAAAGTGTCACCTGGTTATTTTGGTATATTCATTTTTTTAAAGCATCTCAAATCCGCCATACAAATTTTCTATGGACACGGGACGTTGTATTATAAGCAACGTACATCGCTCGGAAATTCAGTCGCCCACAAGAGCTCAGAGAGTGGTCACGTCTCATTGCGGAGCGACGCACCAAAAACGACAAATCGCGATCTTTTGTGTACACATACGTGCTGCCACCAGATAAAATCAGGTAAGTCATAATTTTTGTTTTTTGAGTTTCTTAGTAAATGAAACAAGTAAGGATTTGTTTTAGTAAAAATGGGAATGCGAAAGGAATGATACTATAAGAAGAAAAGTGGCGCTCTTTTCCGGGAAAAAAGCCGACCTCATAAGTATGTACCTATTTCAATATAATTTTCTCTTAGAATTCAATATGAGTATGATTTTAGGTTTTTGGGGGTGCCGCATGCCGATTACAAATCATTCATTTTCAAATCCAGGATGGCGGATGCGTTTTTTTCTCAAATGTTTGATATGGGTATCGTTTAATTGGTTTTTGGGGGTGCCGATTGCAAATCTGACATTAATTTTCAAATCCAAGATGGCGGAAGCGTTTTTCTCTCATATGTTTGATATGGGTATCGTTTAATTGGTTTTTGGGGGTGCCGATTGCAAATCTGACATTAATTTTCAAATCCAAGATGGCGGATGCGTTTTTTTCTCAAATATTTGATATGGGTATCGTTTAATTGGTTTTTGGGGGTGCCGATTGCAAATCTGACATTAATTTTCAAATCCAAGATGGCGGATGCGTTTTTTTCTCATATGTTTGATATGGGTATCGTTTAATTGGTTTTTGGGGGTGCCGAGTGCAAATCTGACATTAATTTTCAAATCCAAGATGGCGGATGCGTTTTTTTCTCATATGTTTGATATGGGTATCGTTTAATTGGTTTTTGGGGGTGCCGATTGCAAATCTGACATTAATTTTCAAATCCAAGATGGCGGATGCGTTTTTTTCTCAAATGTTTGATATGGGTATGGTTTAATTGGTTTTCGGGGGTTCCGATTGCAGATCTGACATTTGTTTTCAAATCCAAGATGGCGGATGCGTTTTTTTCTCATATGTTCGATATGGTCATCGTTTAATTGGTTTTTGGGGGTTCCGATTGCAGATCTACCATAACTTTAAAATCCAAAATGGCGGATACGTTCTTTTTTCTAATATCCAATATGGGTATGGTTTAACAGGTTTTTGGGGGTTCCGATTGCAAATCTGACATTAATTTTCAAATCCAAGATGGCGGTTGCTTTTTTTTGTCAAATGTTTGATATGGGTATCCTTTAATTGGTTTTTGGGGGTGCCGATTGCAAATCTGACATAAATTTTAAAATCCAAGATGGTGGATCCTTTTTTCCTCAAATGTTTGATCGTTTAATAGGTTTTTGAGGTGCCAATTAATAATAATAATAATAATAAATAATAATATTTTTATTTCCAAAAAGTACATACAGTAGAGTGTTAACAGAAAAAATAAAGCATTTTCATTCAAGATGGTGAATACAACTTTACATACATCTATGCAAACGTTCTGTCAGCATTATCCTTACTACCTACCTAAGTCTGTTTATTTTCTTGAAAATTTTGCGCTACAACAAGATATTTTTTATTTATTTATAGATTTACACCCCCCTCCACAAATCAAGAAATTGAACCTACCCCAATCTGTCAAATTTATTTAATAGATTTTCAACGGTCACGTAGGTCAGTCTGCTGGAGAGCACGGACGTGTTCACGGTGGTTTTGGTTATGGTCAACTAAATGCAGAGGGAGTCAGCATACTCAGGACCTGCGCTGTGTCTGACCTAGCCATCGCGAACACATTCTTTCAGAAGAAGCCCCAGCATCTTATTACGTACCGTAGTGGTGCCTACTCAACCCAAATAGACTTCCTGCTGGTGCGACGGTGCCACATTGGCAAGGTTACCAACTGCAAAGTCATCCCAGGCGAAAGCCTAACGGCTCAACACCGCCTCCTTGTCCTGGACTTTGCGGTCGTGCCAACAAAGAAAGTAATCGAGAAACGCAAACCCCGCACCAAGTGGTGGTTGCTTAATGGTCCTAAACAGTCGGACTTCATCGCGGAAGTCGAGCATCTCGAGGTTAGTGCTCCGCATGAGTCCGCTCAAGTGATCTGGAGTAGAATCCATTCAGCAATCACCGCTGCGGGTAAGCGCGTCCTTGGCACTTCTCGTGGTGGCCGCACCATAGACAAGGAGACGTGGTGGTGGGATGACGGGGTGCAGGGGGCGACTCGGAAGAAGAAGGGGTTATTTAAACAATGGCAAGAGTCCAACTCTCCGTATGACAGGGAAGCATATGGAGCGGCTAAGCGCGCTTGCAAAAAAGCTGTAGCCAGAGCTCGCAGCAAAAGTCTGTTGCCCTTATACGACAAGCTAGAAACTGCGGAGGGGCAAAAGCTTATTTTTAAGCTGGCGAGTGCCCGGGAAAATGCTACACGAGACATTAGCAAATGTCTCTGTGTAAGGGACGCCCAGGGTAAGCTGCTCTACGATGCTCCCCTTGTTAAGGAGAGATGGTGCACATACTTTGCGGAGCTGTCTAACAAACAGCATCCCCATAACCTTCCTCCCGAACCACCTGCTAACCTTGGACTTATTTCCCCTATTTCCCCCAACGAAACCCGCATTGCTCTTTGCCGCATGAAGAACCGGAAATCGATCGGACCTGATAATGTGCCAATTGAAGTGTGGAAGGCGATGGGCCCACATGGTGTGGACCTTCTGACGGATCTTTTTAACCGCATCCTGATCACCAAGGAAATGCCGAACCAGTGGCGATATAGCCTCATTATTCCTGTTTTCAAAGGCAAAGGTAGCGTACAGGATTGTAGTAACTACCGCGGTATCAAAATCATGTGCCACACCATGAAGCTCTTCGAGCGCATCATTGACACACGGCTCCGTAGCGAGTGCACTGTCTCTGAGTGTCAATATGGCTTCCGGGCGGGTAACAGTACCATGGACGCAGTGTTTGCCTTACGGACTCTGGCTGAGGCTTACAGAGAGAGAAGGAGAGCTCTGCATATGGCCTTTTTAGACCTGCAGAAGGCCTTCGACTGTATACCTCGGCAATCCATTTGGTGGGCACTTCGCTTCAGGGGCGTTCCCGAAGTCTATATTGACATTATCAGAGACATGTACCGCGATTCCGTGTCCTCTGTCCAGACCGCTGTTGGCGAATCCAAAGGCTTTCCAATATCTGTTGGCGTTCACCAAGGCTCGGCTCTTAGCCCGTTCTTGTTTAACGTAGTGCTCGATGTAGTTACGGCAAACATCCAAGATCAGCCTCCATGGCTAATGATGTATGCCGATGACATTGCCCTCGTTAATCAGAACATATCACATCTTGAGCGCAAAGTCAATACTTGGAAGGATACGCTAGAAAACGGTGGTCTGAGACTAAATGTGGCGAAGACTGAGTACATGTCCTATGGCAGCACGGATTCAAATACCATCCGAATAGGTTCGGACCTGATCTCTAAGTCCGAAAAGTTCAGGTACCTTGGATCCGTGCTGCACGAGTCTGGCAACGTGGATTACGATGTCCAAGCACGTATAGGCGCAGCTTGGGCGAAGTGGCGCGAGGTAACGGGCGTTGTATGCGACCGCAAAATGCCTCCGAAGCTCAAGGGGCAGATATATAAATGCATCATACGGCCTGTCCTCCTGTACGGCGGCGAATGTTGGCCAGCATTAAGTAGACACACCCAGGAACTCCGCGTCACGGAGATGAAGATGCTTAGGTGGATGAGCGGCGTAACGCGATCCGATCGCATACGCAACTCATTCATCCGGGGTAGCCTTGGTGTCCGCGACGTGGGAGAAAAACTACAAGAGTGTCGTCTCCGATGGTATGGACACATCATGCGCCGCCCTATCGAGTACGTTGGTCAGAGATGCATGTATATGGCTGTCCTTGGGGCTAGGCCCCGTGGTCGCCCTCGCAAACGCTGGCTGGACGTCGTCAAGTCCAACATGAGAGCCAATGGCCTGACCGAAAAGGATGTTGAAGATCGGGCAAAGTGGAAGAAGCTCAGTCGGAAGGCGGACCCTGGCAATAGCCGGGATTAACGCCAGGTGGAAGAGATTTTCAACATTATCACAAAAGAAGAAGGTTCATATTCGATAGGAAAAATTTGACAGATTGGGGAAGGTTAATTACATCGGCCTTTGGAAATCGATAATCGACTAGTTTAGGTTCGTATCTGTCATATCTATGTGACGATTATCACTGGGTCGCCGATCATTGTATTTTTTCTTATTTTTATTGAAAACTACATAAACCTTGTAGTTTTTTCTGCTAATTACAAAAATAACCAGTTTTTTTTTTCTAATATGATGCTTTGTATGTCGTTCTCTTAGTGTGAAGTGTTTGTCATTTGATTTCGATGTCATTACAAGTGGTTACACACGGGTGCAATAAACTAATGTTTTTTTTTTATTTCGAAATCTTCGTTAAACCTTGCCTGGATAATAACATAACACTTCGTTTTTTAAATAGGCCGAGCCCTTTACAAGTTTATTGTGGCTAACGAAGCATTTGGTTTTAGGTAAGTAGGTAAATAAAACGATAAAAAGTTTAACAGACTGCCTGATTTTAACTATATAATTATATACCTACTCGTATAAAGCTGCTACCCTTTTTTATGTAGGTACCTACCTACAAAAATTGTTAAATAAACAAGTTATTGAATTGTTGGACTTTTATTACAGACTAATTTTATTATTAACATACCTACCTTACCTACATACCCAGAAAATATCCTGGGTATGCACTGAACAACGTCATCGCAATCGGGTGAATAATATACGTATCTATAATATCACGCCTTAAATCGTAACAAACAAAAATCGAATCTTTCCTCTTTATAATCTTAGTTTAGGTTATATTATAGTGAGAATTACTAGAGGTAACTCTGTCATTATCACCTTGTACTTATAAACATTATGGTGAAATAATATTTTGAATTTCCCAGAGGCCAGAATCCCCACTAGCTACATAGCAACGCGAGAGCCGGACGGACCAAATAACTGCCGCGCGCGTAATATTTTCATATTGTGATATCTTCTAAGATATTTATTTAAACTATATAGACTGAAGGGCACAAATATTCTATATTAAATTTCCATTCTAACGAACATATTTTTATAGATATAGATTCATACAATATGGGTTTAATAACCTTCGCAAAAATTCACTCTTTTTAATCGAAAATTTTAAAAGTAAAAGCAGTTATTGTGGCGTACCAGTCGCTGATAGACATGCTGTCGCGGACTTTTTTTTAGAACTTTTTAAGAGGAACAATTCCATCGTACATGACATTTGCGTAACTTAAACGGTTTACGCAGCGCACGCTACGGAAGCTCTCAAAAAGGAAAATTTTATCTCGTTTTTGAAACATTTTTCATTTATGCTCAGCTCCTTTTGGCTGTAGCGTGGTGTTATATAGCCTTTAACTTTTCTCAATAATTGGACTATGCAACACATAAAAGAATTTTTCAATTCCAACCAGTAGCTCCTGAGATTAGCGCATTCAAGCAAACAAACAAACTCTTGATAATATTTTAGTATAGATAAATAATAGATTATTCGATTTTATTTAGTGAGTTACGAATATAAAATCATGTAAGTAAACAGTATTCGTCTTTTCATGTCATTCAACGCAACAACATTTTTTTTAAAAATCCTAAGTTGTCTACTTTCGTTGTGCAAATGCACTCGTGACGCGGGAGACTTGCCGTAGTGTGCGCCGCGCACGCACACAACCAGCGAGTCGTAGATAATACCTATTCGCCGGACGCCGTTTACGCTCGGAGCCGTCTTAAGTAGTTGTTCATATTCATGGGTCAAAAAAAAATTGTAAAGTGGTGTTTTTTGGAAATTTGTCCCATGGCTTAATGAATACACCTTGTCGAAGTAGTTAATGTATAATACTGACCTATACATCAGTCTTGCTTTGTTCAGTTCAGGTAAGGTTTGTATAAACAGGGATGGCTCCACGGTCTGCACAATAACTTGGTCTGATAAGAGTCCTAACACAAATGGCTCGTCCCACACTGGAAATAAACATTATTGAATAAATAAGACAGATTTGAAGATTCAACGAAATTTAGCTGGCTACTTTAGCTACTGACTTACTGAACTAAGATTACTTCTAGGATCTTGCTTTAAAAAGACAAAGTCAAATCATTTATTTCAATTAGACCATAAATGGCACTTTTCATCGTAAGACGTCATTTTGCAAATGGATTCCAAAAGCATGCCTAGATATGTTCATAAGAACCAAAATATTTCGACAATATTTACTTACCGACACCAATGGGCGCTTCAGACCATTTAATAGTTTTCTTTATATCTATATTTTTTGCCTCCTCCACAAGTACGGATGTTTGATCGCGCCCAAGTAGAAATGATGTTTCAGAATATTTCGCTATCGTTGGGTCCAGAGATTTAGAACTGCTTGTTGGGAATAACTCCTGTGGCTTTCCAGATGAAAGCTACAAATAAAAAGGTTTCTTTATAGAATTTGATAAAAAGATTCAAGTTCTCTTTTAACTAATCATATTGTAACTAGGTAAATAGCATAACTTGATGCTTCTCTGAAGGGTATAGCAGAGGTGTAAACACATCAATAAATAGACAATCATGATTTAACAGATTAATGTAAGTATGAATTGCTGAAGCCTTATTGAGTTTTTCCATCTGGAATTTCTCAATATCAGCCCAGAGTCTGGATTCGTGTTCGATTGATGGCAATAGGCTCGCACCCTATCACATGGGACTTAAACATAACTGGCCAAATGTGGGTGTACTACTGGTACACTTCTGACTAACTCACAGGTGTGATGTTATGTAATGTGTTTGTGTGAGTTGCTCACAATGAAGTAAATCCAACTTTATCACCTACATCATACAGCACATATTCGTTTTTGAACCCCACACACACATATTGTTGGCCCCAGGACATAACCTTGGGTACATCAGGAATTGTAAAGTCAAACAAGTGTTGTTTGAATTCTCCATTCTTTCCATAATACAACTGCAGTTTTCTCCTTACAGCAACACACAGACGGACAACAGAATTGGATTCTCCAGTCATGGATGTAGTAGGCTGTGGAAATAATATACACCATTAGCTTTTGTAAAGTAAAAGAGTAACTTGGGAAAATAACTTGATAAATGCACAAGATATCTATAGTATTTAATTGGATAAGGATTAATACTGGTTTGTATAATGTAGCTTCATAAAAATAACCAATTGTTTATTAATAATGTAAATTTAAAAATGGCCGTTAGGGCCGAGACACACCGGAATGGCAGCGCCGCGGCGAGCACTTTCACTGAGAAATAATTTAAAACTTTATTTATATACTTAAAAGGCCAGAATCGCTTTAAAAGCATAAAAGGGTTGCGAGGCCACCCGCGGTGGCGCAAGCGGCAGCGCAACACGCGGTAGTTCTGCACGCGTCGGCCGCTGCTGGCCGCGGCCATTCCAGAGTGCCTCGGCCCTTATTCTTAGTAAATAAAAAAAAATACTTGTGTTCAGGAATCAGTTACCGTTATCGTGATCCCTTATACTCATAACAAGACAGTGCAAGAGGCTTCGTTAGGACTCTTGGCCGAATAATAACATCTGTACAAGTGGAGCTTCAAGGATAAGCAATGGTCGTCAAGATTGATTAATTGGGTGACCATTAATTAGATAACCAAATTAAATAGTTAACTGGTCGTCATTAGACAATTAGTCTCGCCAAGGTGAATCTACACCACTATTTTTTTATTAGCACAAAAAAAATTGGGCTGTATCCGTACTTGTTACTGATCGTATTTGAATTTGCGTAATCAAAAGTAAAAAAAACGAAATTCAATTTTTAAATAATAAGCCACTATTTAGTTAAACTTAAATAATGAAAACAGCTGTTAGAGGCAGGGCATGCTTGAGCGAGATCCCGCGAACGTAAGCGAGAGATGACGATTAATGAATACTACTAAGTCAGGAATGGCCTGTACAATATTTCCATTAACTCGGTGACTTTTTGGGAAATAAACAAATGCTAATAACTTTGCTGTTTATGTACAGACGGCAGCACATCAAGTTACCCCAATGTGTCAAATTTCTTCGATCGTTTTTCAACTTTATGTCAAACAGAATAAGGTTCATAATCAATTGGGAAAATTTGACACGGTGGGGTAACTTGATGTGCTGGCGTCTGTACATTGTTTATTGATACTTTATAAATATAATGAGAAGACCGTCTAGAATAAGCCCTTTGTAATTAAAAATTAGTGGTGTTCAAGCATTTCAGAAAAGTTTTTTCCACTTTATGGTTCTTAATTCCTTGAACTTAAGGTGAATATGCTCTACCTATCCCAATATCTTGCCATTGCTAAATATAGGGTTATAATGTTACAATGACACACTTACCGTGTTGTCTAATGCAAACAAGGAAGCACCTTTTGTTTGTTCAAATGTCTTAACCAATGGGAAATTAACACCATTTATATTGTATGTAGATAGAACACTGTCAGTTAGACATAGCAACAAGTTTTTTTCTGGAAAAAAAAGATATTGAACTAAGTTATAATGACCACACAATCTTTTTATTCCACTATAATAATATACTTTAAGCAGTGTAAGTTGATTTTTGATTGATCATTCAGAATGGAAAGGACTTCTTAAGTTAAAAGAAATTTAAACTTCGTCATGGAAATCTGAATTTAAAATTAATAAGCAAATAGTCAACTGTAGGTAATATAAATAAATAAATAAATATTCCACAACTTTTTCACACAACGCCATCTAGTCCCAAGCTAAGCTAAGAGCTTGTGTTATGGGTACTAAACAGCTGATAAACATCGCCCAATTCGCGTCCATTTTACGGATGACTCTTTAAAAATCCTCGAAAATAAGTAAACTAACACACTAATCAAACGAAAAAAAATTACTGCTTATACCTTAATATATACGAAGCACGCATACATGGACAAAAAGTCCTTACACCAAATCAATCCCGTTTAGAAAAATTAATTAGTCGCGACTGTTCAACAAAGGAGCGCGTACGCGCGGGATTTTAGATAACGAATAGTGTGCAGTGGCGCGTTCGATGGTAAGTTTTTTATTGTTTTATGTGAATTTTAGGATACATGACTGTTTCTAGACTTTTATAATGAAAAAAGGAAACATATGAATTGTGAATTTGCTTATGTTTTTTATATTTAACAGTTAAAATAAGGTGGACGCGAATTACTACATCGAATTTACAAAACTTCCACTTTGCGTCCGCATTGGACGCAAACTATACCTACAGAGGATAATGATAAACATATTTGCGTCCACTATTAATTTTCGTTAAAAACAACAAGTCAATTGTATTCAACGAAAACTAACAGTGGGCGCAACTTGTAAAAATATTTTTTATTGTGATTGTAATTTTTTTATTAAGATTATAATTCTATAAAATATTGTTTATAATTCTATTTTTAAATTAAATGAATAGTTTTTTTCTACTTATGATGAGTTCTTCGGAGACAAGAGAGAAGAAAGAAAAGAAACTACCTATCATACACAGAAGACGATTTAAAGAAAGTGTTAAATGAAATTTGAGAAAGCAAAATATGCTATTATTAAAGAATATGCTATTTCCAACACCACAATATTGGAAAAATCAGTGGGTGGGGGTGGTGGTGGATCAGTGGGTGGTTGATCGATTTTTGACGAACAACGTCAAACTTATGACACATTTCCCATACAAAAACTGTCAAAGTTGTCAAATATTTGATCAATGACCGGTCATTGAGACACGATTGCAATAGCAGACTCGAGCCCCAGATGGAGTGAAGAAACCGGGACCAGAACCAGCGTTAGCAGTAGATGTCTTTAAATCTACTTACTTACCTAATTTTAAGTCCAATCAATGTTGAGAAAAATAGTTTATTTTTAAAGTGTATTTTTTTTATGATAATATTGATATTGTATAGTCAGGCTATTAAATATCAATATTATCATTAAAATAAACATTCATCAATAAAACACTTAAATAAATTGTTCAAGTACAATCTTTCTTAACAAATTCTTAAAAATATCACCCCTATATTCCTTTTCTAAGCTGGTGGACGCTAAGTGGTCCACGGGTGGACGCGATTTGGATTTTTTGGATGCAAACTGGGTAAAACGCCTTATTTTGAAGTTTTTCTATTTAACAAAAAAACACAAGGTGTTTCGAACAAAACTAGAAGTTAATCTGAAAATAGACTATAATAATTAACATATTACATAATTTTTTCATAGAAATTAGTGCTGGAACATTTTTATTATCGCTGTTAAACTTGCCAACTGCACTAAATGGACGCGAACAGGCGAAATGACCCTACTTATATATTTCTAAACATACATATTATACCTAGATTAATTACACCCAGACACAGAACAAATGATCATGCTCATCAAACAAACATTTGTCCTGGGTGGGAAGCGAACCCACAACCTCCGGCATAGCAGTCAGGGTCACCTACTATAAATACTAGCCTAACAGGCCAGTCAGTAGTCAATATCATAAGAAAAATAATAAGAAGATAAAAAAACTTACATCACTAGTTTAGTATAGCTTTATGAAAAAATAAATACATTACCTGGTATAACTTCAATTTGTTGAATAGGTTTCTTACTAAAATTTTTACAATATCTGAGTAGCTGCAACTCATATTTTTGATTCCCATTTGTTTGGGAAACTGAATACATTAACAGATGACCTTGCCTTGTTCCCAGTAACAAGTTGTTATCTAAAACGAAAATACTGTCATTAGTAATAGAGGTAAAAGGTTATATGTATACATGAAGAAAGAAAGAAAGAAAGCAAAACATTTATTGATGACAGCTGGATACAATATGCACAGTAAAAACACAATAAATAAAACACAATAAATAAAACAGGTGTTTGATGTAATGTTAAATAAATAATAATGTAAAACAATGTTTAAACTATAATTACTGATATTTAAATGCTATAATACATATTAATTTAATTGAATTTGTGTATGTAAATTAAAGTAGGTAATTATATGTCAGTTGCTTAAACTACTATTATTGTGTTGTGTAACTTGTGTACGTGTTGTTATAATATATGACAGTACCTACTATTTGCATGTCAACAACCTGACAAAGATGTGTTGGTATATATCAAAATGTTTTACCATTAAATGTATTTACCACATTTTGCAGCAAATAAAAATTATTATTATTATTATTATTATAATAAAACAAAAAAAGAGACACAAAAATAGCATGTCTCACGACTGCACCAAAAGGTTCAATTCAGCGGTAATGCAAGACAGATGCTGAGATGTTGCCTGATGCTGATTACATCACTAGCCCAGCAGTGAGATATGATAAATGATAAATGATGATAGTATGTGTTAGTAATAAAATAATAAATTTAAGGCAGTGTTCACATTAATCAAGTATACAAACGTTAACAACTGTAAGTATAAATAAAAGTATCTGGACAGGTATTAACAATGTCTATTACTTTTTTTTAGTTTTACTATTTGAACAAAATGCCTAATCAGTGGCTGCTATTACATGTTCTTATTATATTTATATGGTCTATATTCATTTATGTCCATTTTCAAAGCAAAAGAGGCGTTTCTTTAGATTGTGTTGTCAAATTTTGTTATGATGAATCTGTTTTGAGTGTGACTCATTTGGTCTTGATTTTTTATCATTTGGTTTGTTATCGAAAACTGTGCTTTTACTCACCGTATGCAGCTATAGCCTCTATTTGTACGGTTGCATTGAGCAAGTGAGATATCTCATACGCCTCATGCATTGTGGATAAAATATAATTTCTAAACTCAAGTCTTGTCCTATTATTTTATATTAAGTTTAAAACATTCATAACACTTTTAATTTGGAAAGACAGCCATTCACACTCCTATGGGATATTACAACTACAGAGCAGACCCAATAAATTAATATATTATTACTATTTTATCAATAGCACTAAACATTGTTTTAATTTTAATAAATTTTGTTGAATTCCGTAATTTCTACTGTCAAGCCTTCAAGTCAACAAGACGTCAATCTGACATAAGTAGTGAAGCGAATGTAACAGTGATAACGAACAAGGAATCGATGTATTTAATAAAAAAGTCGAATCACATACAGCTTGGCAAAAAAGTGTAGAAACGGAACTAAATTTTTGTCTGTTGGCAACATTTCCAAAATAATGACATCTCATAATAAACAAAGTTCACGATTTCGTCAAATTTTAATTTCGACCACCAAACGTTGATTAATAAAGGTAAAAAGTGAAGAATAATGAATAAAACCATTCGGAGTGCTGGCAGGGAGGTTATTTATAAGGTGTACAGGTGATTTCTGGCTGAACATGAGGCCCAAACTATTCTTTCTCAACTTCACAATGTTTACCAAAGAACTGCTAATAAGACAGGTATGTAAGAGTTTGTTTTGTTGATTTTAGTTGAATCAAGTGTTAATTGATGAATACAAAGCTATATTAATTTGCTTGTATAAGGAATAACTAGAAATTTAAAACAATAAATGTCGAGCAGATAGGTTATGTTTACATTTTTTCTGCATTACTCTGGTATAGCGCGCTGAGATAAATTGATACTTTGGTGACTTGACTTTTAACGAATGAAAATTTAATTTCTACGTAAATTATACTTTAAGTGCGATATCAAGGGAGATAATTATTTGTTCTAGCGTTTGCATTAGAAATATAAAAGAAATGGTCGTGCCATAGTCTAAATCTATTATTTAATTCAGAGAAATCTGTATTCGTTCTAAGCAAAATCGTGCTGGAAGTAGTTAAACAAAAGGGTATTTTCTACATCCGGCTCATTAACAGTATGTGTTAAAAATGTTTTACTTATTAAATTGTTAGGGATAAATGAAATAATATTTCATCTTTACAGGAAGCAGCTGAACGTGCATTCCAAGCTATTACCTATTAAGGAGGATTGGAAGAACTCGTGCTAACATGTAATAAAAATAGAAAAATTACTGGAAAAAAAATAACCATGAACGAGGAAATAGAGCGATTAGTAATAAATTTAGAAGATGATAGCAGGTTCACCTTTCAACCCGAACATGACTCAGATGAGTTTGCGGCCTACGTGTTCGGGGTGGAATATTTAGAGGAAGCTTTACTAGAATAAAATATAGAAATGATGTTATACAATTTAATGTTTTTTTTTTTTATAATTCCTAAACACTTTACCCAATTTGTTATTTTTAGGTAAGTAATCAGTTGCGTGACGAAAACACGTCCTTGTTCAATAATTAATTCATTACACCCCAAGAGGACACCGGTGTCCACACTGTCATTGTCTTTCTATTGTGTCTCTAATTGACACGATTAAAAGTGATTACTTACTGATTTAAAAAATAATACAAAATTAGATTAATTTGTTTAAAAAACAGCTAAGTATCAAGACTAGGTTAGTACGCTATGCGGTTGCCACGGGTTGCCATACGGAGAGCACAGTGGCGCCTCCATTATTTTCTACTCTTTTTTGCCAAGCTGTAGCTTTGGAATTAAATAGGTACTAAAAAATAACAAGTATCAAACCAGTTAAGTCGTAGTTTTCAGGGTGGCCACATGCGCGATACTAGCGACCTCATTTATTCCACTCTTTTTTGCCAAGCTGTAGGTAAGTGACTGATGAGTTGGCGACTACTAAAGAAACTACCAAAAGTTAATAGAGTATTGTCGAGAAATAGTTGTATTTTTTAAGAAGTTTGTGTTGTCAGTAATTATTACTATAATAGACAAAGATATTAAATTATTTAACTCTTAGATCAATTCGTCAACTACTACTACGTTCATATCGTTAATCATCATATCGTTGCCAATTGTGACCGACAGAATGACTGGACCAAGTGAGATAAATGTCCTTAAGACCATGTGCACTATTTAATACCTATTTGCTACTATTTAGTACCTAAAGTGAAATATTTGGTACCTTTGCACAAAGAAATATAATAATGAAATAAAGTGGTCAGCGATCTTGACGTCAGGTTGGCTGGCCACTTCCAAGTTCTCGTAGGTTTAGAGTTGTATTAACCGCGTTGTTAATGTTAATATTTACTACCTATTTGCTACCATAACATATATTTTTTACACAACTTTAAGAAGCTCTTATCAAAAGTTAAGAAAGCTTTAAAGTTAAGTTTAGGGAGTGCCTGAAAAACCATTATTAGCAATGTTACGTAATAAGGCGTTATTAATTTTAGTGCAGGCGTTTTAATGTCTTTGATTAATATAACTTTTTATTTTTTTATAGCTTTTTAAAGTTGTGTAAAAAAATATATGTAAAGGTAGCAAATAGGTAGTAAAACATTAACAACACGGTTAATATAACTCTAAAACTACGAGAACTTGGAAGTGGCCAGCCAACCTGACGTCAGAATGGCTGGCCACTTTATTTCATTGATTTATTTCTTTGTGCAAAGGTACCAAATATTTCACTTCAGGTACTGAATAGTAGCAAATAGGTCTTAAATAGTGCACATGGTCCTAAGGATATATCTTACTTGATCCAGTCATTCTGACGGTCACCAGCCAATTTATTGCTCAACCACTGTGCCATCATCAGGTCATGTCTATGGTCAAAATGAACGCGTTTTACTCAATAACCTCGCCAGGCTTTGTAGATGGGCACAAGACTGGGTAACAACTGCAATACCTCCTATGGGTGACTTTCTTCAATTCGTAGAGAGCAAAGCTGACTGAACAAGCGTGCATCCGCCGAACAGAGCCGGGCACCGTTCCGCGCGCGCGGAGCCTGCCAGACCGCGGGGGTTCTCGCAACGAAGCACATTTGTGTGGAATCGCATGGGCACAGTTTCGGTCTTAAAACGTAGACAAACACACCCACAGGACTCTGTACGAGGGATTCGGCCAGTGAAGGGACATAAAACTGCTTCCAAAACTAAGTAGGTTGGATGTACTCACCTCACGATTATCAGGGTCATATTGAAATGTAAAGCTGAGTTTACGTTGGGCGACTTCACACCATTAAAGTATGAATACTACAATTTCCAAACATAAACTCATGTGTTTAGGGATTACTAGATACTAATGAAAGAATAAAAAGCCATGCTTACTATTCATTTAATTATTTACTTTTAATAATTATGTTATTTTCATTCATAACTAACAACGATATGAGGGTTATGAAGTATTTAAATTCAGTAAAACAAATATGAAAACAAAATACAAATTTCACTCACTATTAAATTTAATATTATTACAGTAATAAGAAAAATTTACTTTTAAATAATTTATATAATAAGTCATAACTCCATTTCGAACTATGTATTTTACGGAAAATTCTCATGTTGTAAATGTGCACGCAAATCGTGAAAGTGAGAATTCAGTGGGATAAAGATTTTAATAACATCGCTTCAAATATTCAGGTCACTAGTATGTCTTATAACTTTTTACACAGAAGGTCTTAAGAAGCAACGTCGATTACAAAATTCATATTAGATAGATAGACTTAATAAAATACATGTAATATCTAAACTACTGCCTCTTTACTGAGTCCGGTGAGGTCGGTGGCGACTTGCGCCACACTCGTCACGCCGCTTGCGAGCGAGCTCTGTGCCACCCACACGGCACTCAAGAGTCGTACCATAAAGATAATTATAATATATTTACACGAATTATATGGGTGTTCCAGCAAATTAATAGCCTTAACGACAAAAACTAAGATCCACTATTATGTGATTTCAAAGCGAAGCGCGGAGCGCTGTTCTTATAATACAATAATTTATAAGTAATTACAGGCATATCCAACACTGAACTCGATTTTTCACAAAGCAGAGACGAGGCGCAATAAGAAAAGGGCCGTCCTAACACCGCAAGCTATCAAGGAGAAACACCGAATTCAGTACTGTCCTGTTGTAACATGGTACACAATAAAATGATACGTTATAAGTAATTATTTTAATGGTCGGGCCCTGGTTAATGTCTAGAAAAATATGGATAGTAAATGTTACATTGAATCAGCTAAGCATTTTAAAATTATTGATAATGAGAATGTAACAGTATTTAACTGGAATATTGATCAGCTAGTTTTGTAACTGAATCAATATTATCATGCAAAGCTGATGTGTTACTATGAGTTGGTCCAAATAAGACTAAAATATGTTATATATGTGCAAAATCGTGCTTTTCAGCTGCCTGAATTTTAAAATACCAGGATTCTCTAAATAGTGGTGCAAGAGGTAATCGACATTACACCAATAAGTTTTGCGTTTAGGCTACTTCTACACCATGAAGAAAAGATTTTGTTAGTCTATACTTAGAGGTTTAAACCTTTCCTAATTTGTAACTGTATTCAAAATCGAAGTGCAAAATGAAATTACTCGAATACTTAAAACTATGACAATGAAATTTTACCATTATTTAAACATCGTTTCATAAATGACTACTAATAACCATAGTGTTCTCAATGACAAATTTCATATAATAGAAATATCATTTATTGAATATAGAATACAATATTATCCAAAAACTATGTCGTTATAATTAGGACACCGACAGTGCTATTAAATAGGTACATTACGTTTATCCAGCATTGGATAATTCAAAAATACACAGCAAAAAATGTTTAACATAGAAGTTGCCGAAAACAAATATATATGTGTAGTACATCTAAAATTTATATCCTCTGAATTGTTTATACAAATATTCTGAGATATCATATCATAATTATAAATTATCTTGAGAGATCAGTTTACGCTAGTTATAAAAATTTACAATGCGTACTATTGTTGCAACAAAATATTCCGTTTGCTAAGTTTCATCGTTGAAATAACACTAGGCATACGCTTCGTAAAAGTTTGTTGAGTTAGTGATACTTTTCAACAATAAATACTCTAATACACTACTGAATATGTCTTCCCTACTGATTACACGGCCCAAGCAAGGTAAGTATCATGTGTCCACCTCTCGATAGGTGATTCAAGTGAAACAAACAGGTGACTAACCTCTCTCTATGATAAAACGTCTCACACCGAGTACATTAAGGCTACAGTTATAAGCGAAATCATTTTAAAAGAGACAGAATCTGACGAGATTTTAAAATGAAAATAAAACAAAACAATTTATCCAGACGGTAATTATCTGTCGTTTACTAAATAAACATTCAAACTCAGCATATAAGGTATGTACATAAGGGGACAATTTGAGCTTACAAAAGTACAAAGTAATCACATCGCGACGGTTTAGAATCTACAACGGATTTACCCTTCTTACCGACTACGACAGCTCAAGCTTTATCGACAATTACACTACAGTATCACACGATTACTCGCCGAAAACACCTATTATGCATGTAATTTTCCCGATGGCCAACACGAAAGTAACTATCACTAGGTCTACGCGCGCGGCTCGGCCGAGCAAGTGCCGGCCGCGTCGTCCGGCGCCGCCGCGCCCGCCGCGTCGGCGCCCGGCCCGCCCGCCGCGCCCGGCCCTCCCGCCGCGCGCGGCTTCAGGAAGTCGTTGAGCGACGGCTGGATGCTCAGCTCGTACTCCGTGAAGTTGAACAGCGGCGGCAGCGGGCGCCCGTTGGGCAGGCGCGCGGCCGGCTCGCGCAGCTCGTCGAAGAAGCTGTGCGCGCACGCCTGCAGCGGCGACAGGCGCGCGCCCGGCGTGTACTCCAGCAGGCGCGACACCAGCGAGATGGCGTCCGGCGGCGTGCAGGCGCGGAACACCTGCGACACGCAACCCGACATGACTCGTGCTCATTATCTATTGTTTGGACGGGCTCGCAGTGCTACATGATTCGGGAAAACTTGACGTTAAAATGTTAGTGACTGAAATAAATACTTTCAGTTATACACACGGAGAAATATAACAGTATTTACAATGTTAATGGTTAGAAAACAATCATTGGATCTCAATGAAATGATTTAGTTGTACCTAATTTAAATAATGATAAGTGCCACGCTGCAAGTTTGCTCCTGTAAGAAAATACACTTTCCAGCAAATAAACAAAACTCAAATTGAAATAGTGAGTTTCTGAACGTGAGCAGATTAAATTATGTCAGAAACAAACTGGCATGGAGCCGCACAGTACGAATGCACACTGAACACCAACAAACAAATTGCAATAAGAGACAGCTTCAACTGATTAGTTGTATGTGGCAATCTGTTCAACTCATGCCAAGGGTATTTCCAAGGTCAAAAATAATCTACTCTAAATGTCTTCATTTTTGTAACCCGGTGTGAGGTATCGAAGATATCATTTGACTTAAAAGATGTAAGTTTTTTTGTAGTATGGCAAGAATAATGAAGGCATCTAGATACTCCGCAATGCGATATCTTACTCGGATGCGCTGGTGGTCAGTGGCAGACTTGGGCGTGGACAAACGCTGCAACATGAACTGCAATGACGCACGCTTTTTAATTATGTATCACACTAATTACTGTACAATAATAACTATCAAGTGCGAACAGAATTACCACCACTGGTTGTTCATGCGACATTTTGCACGATACACAAGTAATTATGAATAAGTTATGTCGGAGGCATATTGTACAGACGCTAGCACATCAAGCTACCCCAAACTGTCAAATTTTCCCAATCGATCATGAACCTTATTCTATTAGTACAAAAGCGTAAAGTAGAAAAGCGATCAAAGAAATTTGACACATTGGGGTAGGTAGATGTGCTGGCGTCTGTAAAATTAATTCACATTGGTTGATATTGGATTGTTTTTGGTTGTGCTGGTCACACTTATGTTTAAATAAATAACTTGGTCTTAGGAAATATGTAGATATTCAAACATTATAGTAAAGATATTTTAATCACACATCATTTAATACCCTCTCAAGAAGCACTATGGTTGGTCAATCTTTTTCTTAGCTATTTAATTAAACATAACCCAATCTACAACATTGTGGGTTTTTTTATAAGTGTAAATGATTATTTCAGTCCGGTCAGTTGAACATGGATTAAACCTAAATAATACTGATCTGCGTTATCAAATATTTGATTATGAATATTTGTGACCTCCTATAGCCTCCTCAGCTGTATTTAATTTTAGTAAACAAATGTGGGAATTTGTATGCCTCAAGACACAAGACAAAACATGTTTTTGTTTAGCTTGTACAATATTTACTATTTCCACATACATAGCACTAAACTCATCTGTACTGTGTATTTTACCTTTTTAAATTTTAAATGTCAGAATTAAGTTTTTTTTTTAAATCAAGTAATACTCTCTTCAGTGTACCCCACTTCGTGGATTGGTCAGCCATTTTTTTTTTGTTACTTCAAGCACACAAATGCACATAGGCGGACTTAATGCCTTAGGCATTTTCTACCAGTCAACCTTTAGGTAATGCAGAGAGACAAACAGTGGTAGGTGCAATTCTGTAAGAAAATTTAGTACGAATAAGTTTAGTATCAGAGATAATATATAACCTCATAAATAGGTAATAATGCAAATTTTAAACATTTTTGTAAACCACCAAGTTAAGGTCATGAAGGCACTCCTTAATTTAGGGTTTTGCAATAACCTTGCAGTATATTCTTGACGGCCTGAAGTTAAAATTTTGCTGAAACTAAACTTGTTAAGAATGAATTTTAAACAAAAAATGTTAATTAAAAATAATAGCAAGCCTCATTATTAACAAATAGTAACAAAATAAATGTCTGGAATGCGTATAGTCTAATCTAACCGCTCATTTATGGAAACAATTTCACTTCTACAGAGCTCCTTAAATACGGAGGTGCTACGTGTTTTAGATCACTTGGGGGCCGAGACAAATCCAAGCGTTGCGGTTTACGTTCACGCTAAGGGCGCTTTCAATTTAGACGGTTGGTGCCGGACTGCTGCCGCACGGTTGTTACGACCATGAGCCGTACTGCTGCCGGACGACAGCAGTACGACGTAAATCGTCTTATTTGAAGAGATACGCGGCTGCAGTCCGATCGAATTTTAGTGATTTCCATCGAAACCCAACTTTAGTTGGTGCCATGGACTCTGACGAGGAAGTGTTATTGTTAGTTCTCTTGCTTCGGCAGAAACATAAACATGGCGACGCCCTAGTACGGCGTCGCCAATGTTTTCTTTAAAATATAAAACTGGTGATTTTTATACACTTTACCCTAGATTAAAAGAAAGCTCAGCTGATTTTTTGAACTATTTTAGAATGTCTAGAGAATGTTTCTAGGAATTATATCACTTTGTTATTAAATGGAATACAACGTCAAGAAACTAAATTCAAAAATACTATATCCGCCGAAGAGAGACTTCACAGCAATAGCGAACAACGACTGAGACAGGTTGTTGCCGTTCCGCCAACGGACGTGCGCCGCACTGCTGTCGCACGACTTTGCGTCGAGACATTTTGTATAAAAAATTATAACCGCCCGTGCGCAGTACGATACCCGGACTGCAGCAGTCCGGCACCAATCGTCTAAATTGAAAGCGCCCTAAGGAATTGACGAAAATGGTAGACAAGTTACAAATGGAACGCGGAACGCTCATTCCGCAGCGTTATCCGAAACATTCTATGATTAGCCTATGGAATACCTAGTGTATATAGTAAGTGTCACAAAGACAGTTTAAATGTCCCTGTCAATATCAAACTCAACATTCGCGCGATATTCAAAAGTGTTGTGTGTGTTGAACTGTTGCTTGGAAGTAATTGAAGAGTGTTTTATTACAAAGAAAGTAAGTAAACACGGCTTTAAATACTAATTCAAGTTAATGTAAGAACTGTGATCTAGCTAGTATCTTTGAAAACGTTGAATGTTAATAGAAAAATTGTTTTATTGCGATGAGTATTTATATATTATTTTTAAAATTTTGGACGGAATCTAGACTTTGTAAGAGTCCCGAGCAATTTAGTTTGCTAATAGAACTTATGGAAAGGCAGGTTTATTCAATATTTTTTTATTTATTTCAAATTTTTATTCCCATTTGAGACTAATAAAGACCTACTTGAGATTATGGAATGCGTAATGTAAACAACCTCACAGTGGTTGACTTACTACAAGACTATATTTATTTATATATTGTCAAATAAAAACCCTATAGTTTTATGCTTGCTGTAATTGCAGCTGTTTTATTCTGTAAAAATCACCCCATTAAAATATAGACAAATTGAAGGCAGATATTGAGCTGTCATTCCATACCAGGATGATAGGAATCCAAGCCAGGGATCGATAGTTCACTTCACTCATATTCTCACAGGGAGACTTACAGAATCGACTAGCAGTTTACTATTTGCGCAAGTAGGAATGTAGCGAGCGTGTAGCCGGACCAATACAAAATGAATAATATTATAAACAATTGACTATACCTTAGCCCATGGGTGGCTCTTGATTTGTGGGAATTTGAATTCTGTGTAGTTAGGATTCATCTCTCGAATTTGTTCTCGTGTCGGTGTACCTAGTACCTGTAAAACAAATATCGCATTAACAACAAAGAAAGAAAAAAAGAAAGTAAATACATTTATTAGTAGCAACAGTTGGATACACGCATAGTAAACCACATAATAAAAAAAAACACAGAAATGGCATGTCTAACGGCTGCGCCAAAAAAATCATTTCAGCGGTAATGCCAGACAGATGCTGAGATGCTGCCTGACGCTGATTTTCAAATGAACCTTCGGGGACAAGTGACGGATGAGTAACATTTTGTACAATACACTTAATAATTAAATATTATGTTACGTAAATATATAGAATGTAGTTTAAAATCTGTTTATGGAAAATAATAACCTATGTATGTATATTTAAGTGTGGTGTGCCGATAGGTGTGTCGTAGTGATGATTATGATCAACTTGAACACAGTACATTTCGCGTGTAGACGCATAATAACGAAAACCAGTTTTGCTAATTACTTGGGTAGATTCGATATCATTATGAATGCACAAGATCTTAAACTAAATAAATTATTAGCAAGGGTGTGGGGATGGTGATCAGTAGGTACCTATAGCAAAATTATTGACGCAACCGTAAAGTAGAAAAATGCGACTATAAAATTGAAAATACTCGTTTCAAATAAATTATAAAGTAAGTTCAGACTTTGTTTGTATTTATCTGGGTGAAACTAAAACTAAATGCCTTTCATTTCAAAATCGTTCGAATTAACGTATCGCTTATGTCATAAATTTGTGCCAGGTTCACAAATGTTTGAACGTAAACGTCCAAAAAAGAGCAGTAGGTACGTATGTCGCATGCAGGTAGAGTTCTATAGTTTCCTTGAGTTAATGTATGTGTGTATGTAAGGTACAAGGGGTAAAAATACCGTATGACCGTACCTTGATGATCTCAACCAATTGATCGACACCAGAATCTCCTGGGAATATTGGCTGACCCAATAATAATTCTGCAACTACGCAGCCAGCGCTCCACACATCTGCGACAAATAAAAACAATTATAATCAGACTGCTTCGTTGATCTAGTGGAGTGTTACAGACGAGCATGAGGTCCTGGATTCCTGAACTCGACAAGAGTTTAACCATATAGATTTTTTTTTGTAGCAGCTCGTAGTCTGAAGTCGTGCTCGTTTGATGGCAATAGATTCGCCCACTATTACAAGGGATTGATGGCGTATTGTAGGTATGCTATAGGTTTCTCTGCCTAACACTTCTAGAAATACAGGCGTGATAATATATTATGTGATCGGTTGAAATCGCTTGTCTTTTAATATCTATTATTAATATAACGCTGAACTCAGAACTGTTCAAGTTTTTTTAGAATTTTTTGGCCTTCAAGACTTAATGGTTCAGAACTTACTTATATAAAATACTCTGAAGGAATTACCATGGGACCAATTTATTATACCTCAGAGTGTTGTGATGTAAATTGTCCGTTGTCTAACAGCGTTCGTAAGACACTTAGCAAATTGCAGAGTTAATAAAATAATTACCATTCGGCACACGCATTTTGCAATCCAGTGCAAAAGTTTTTGTACCAGCCTTTTTTAGAAGTTTTTTGTTATTTTTATCCAAGTATTTTGTGGTATAAACTGAAGGTTGGAGTTCCATGTCATTCGCAAAGCGAATACTGCGCTAAACGATAAAGAATAACGATCACAATCAATACCAATGACATCTGTACAAAGGATTCCCGTTGTACTGATAGCATCTGTACATAGTGTAGAGTATATCTTAGAACAGACAGAGATAACAATGTATCCATCTTTGCGACGGTCTGGCAGCCTAATCGCGTGGCCTGAGTGTTGATCCCTATCAGACAATGACGTTAGAATATTAGTTTCTAGGTGACTACAACGCAGATCATCCGGACTGCGTTTCTTATCAACTTTGCAGGACTGTCGGCCATCAATAGGTGCTATTTAACCTTTGGGTTGACATACACATGCGTTCATAACCGAACTCACACTACTTACAAAGGTTAGTTACGTTAGATTAAGTGGTTTTCACAAAAAAAAAAACAAATTGTCTGTAAGCCCAAGAGACTAGACTAAGATGATACGATTACACGATTAATATGCAGGAGGTTTAATGACTTAAAGTATAAATTAATTACCGATTTTAGTGGTGTAATCTATGGCGCCAAAAATGAGTTCTGGAGCGCGATAGTATCGGGAACAAATGTAGGAAACATTAGGCTCGCCACGAACGAGATGTTTCGCCGAGCCAAAGTCGCAAAGTTTGAGTACGCCCGTCTTAGGATCGAGGAGTAGGTTCTGTGGCTTGATGTCTCGGTGGCAGATGCCCAACGAGTGTATGTACGCGAGGCTTCTGAACAACTGGTACATATATAGCTGTTGGAAAGGTAAACAGATTAGTACCACATATTATTATCCATAAACATTGTCAGGTACTATGACGACTATCTTAACTACCTTTATAAAACTAATGGGTATGGTTTGTTCATCTTTGGAGTAGTGACGTGCCACTTTATACACAGTCTCGGGTATGTACTCCAGCACCAAATTCAGGTACACTTCGTCTTTCTGTAATGAAGAATTACAACACAAGTTACATAAAAATTAATTCAGCAGCTACAACATTAAATTGTACCTAGCGATGCTCTCGTAAATAACAATGAGATTTTATGTTTGTATATTGCAAGTTGTATAATTCTGCATAATGCTTCATACGATATAGAAATGATAGAGAAAGAAAATCTTAAGGGATAAAACTAAATATGAGGCAAACATCGTTTACTACGAAAAAAGGAAGAAAAGACAAATATTGGAAAATACATTGAGGTATAAAAACACAACTACCGCAGTTGAAATACTTTTCCATTATGTACAAACACTTTGGAAAAATATGTATTAAAAGAAAACTGGTGCAAGGAAGAAAACTTCAAAATTTTTGGCGCATTCCCGAACTTTAGTTGGGAAGTTGAAAAATAACATTTAACAAGGAGAGTAGATTACAAAGTTGGCCTTAATCCAAAGGTTCTTGGCTCTAGTGATACACAACTTTGACTTCTACTGCAGAAAGTCAAACCTTGAACTACACACGCCAAAAACAAAGGTGTTCTAAAAAACTTGTACATACATTTAAACATTTGTGTATGTTTTTGGAAGTCATCAGTACAAATCTGTGTAGTACCTGACCTTCTCGTGCGTCTTGGTCAAGTGAATACATATCGCAGCTACATTTACCTTGACTGATCTTAATTTTGTTAAAATGTCCTTTCTATGTGTATATGGTGAGTCAAGGTTTATTTAAATATTTAGCACGCTACACGTTTTTCATTAGTACGTATTCCAATCAAATAGTTGTGGATATATTGATCTACTTTTCGAATACTTTAAAGATATTAAGGACAACTTTAGAGCAGAAATAACCCTAAAATAAACACTCGATCTTATTGATTGTTTTCACCAGATGGTATAGAAAACATTCTTAACATTTTAGTGTGCGTTACGAAGATTTTTTTTTTCTGTTTTCACAGGCGAGTGCAAATAAACCACGTACATGGCAATGAAACACTAAAGCTGTCTGTAAGAAAACAAAATGTATCAAGCAAGCATCAGTTAGAATCATATAACACAACTTAGATGGCGCAATACAGAACAAGTTAAATTGTATGAGATGATGATGGAAGAACATAGTGGGCATCGACCTGATCAGATGTAAAAGCTCATGGCTGAAAGATTACGGCTCATGACGTGATTAAGACTTGCTCTCAACAAATCATGTATGCACACAACTGTTTGACGGGCTGTCACGGTTACCGACCGATACTTTTTATTTACATAAATCAACCATAAAATATATGCAATATTCATATTCAAAATAAAAAATATTGTTCGTTAATCGCAGCCTAAATTAGAAGGCCTAATTTGTGCGTTAGCACACTAGCGCAACAATCTAATTGATTCATAAACGTACTGCGACATCAAGAGACTGCATTGCGTTTAACATTGAGCTCACTGCTGCGGGCACTGCCGCCTTCCCCCAAATAAAACACACAAATAATACACCCTTAATAAAGCGAACTAAAAAAGGTAACTTGATCATATCAAAATACACAGTAAGTAAATCAGTTACTTATATTGAAGAAATAGGGCTCAAAGGAGATGTCTCATATCAATACCAAGGAACTTTTCAGAACAATATTTTAATAAAAAGTTTTAACTTGAATAATTCTAACTACAAGATCCAACATATTACACCTACACATGACGCTCATAAGCATGAACTACCAGCACAGACCTAACATAATCAAACTGAGGAACAAAATAATTTGCACAACTATTAATAGCGATCGTCGGAAAACAATATTAACCAAAGAAACTAAATGAGATATCTCCTTTCTAGTTTGCAGACCCTTGTAAACATAGAGTTATTTGGAATTCATAGTAAAAATGGGTCCAAACCAGAAGTTAGATCCAATAACTACTAGAAATTAAAATAGTCTAAGAAAATGATTAGACACATAAATAGGTATTGGGTATACATAATATTTAATCAAATTTAAAACACTCACCTTTTCTCCACTGGAGTAAAAGAAATATTTCAATTTGACAATATTACAATGCTCCAGTCGTCGCATGATTTGAAGTTCTCGGTTCTGAAATGTGTAAAGATTAATACGTCATTAGTAATTTATTTATATACCACTGGAGTCACTGGTATTAATAACTTCCTTAATTAATATTTTTAAGTGAAATTGGTAACCAGCAAATAAAACGAACAAGGCTATAGACGGCTTAAGTTTACGTATTGATGATAAAAGAGATGAAATAATGTGGGATTGGAAAGTTTTAGATGATCATAAAAAAAATTGTATTAAATAAATAAAATGTTTCTGGATCATCCTTTTAGTTAGAAAGTGCATAACAAACTTGTAATTTATCGGTTTAATCATTAAATCAAAGAGACCCTTGTCTCACTAGCTGTTCATAGTTATTGTACTCTCGAATTAAAGGATGTTAAATTCTTGGTCAATTGAAGCTATACCCTGGATAGAGGTAAATGTTGTTAGATTGCCAAATAAACAACACAAACTTAATTTACAAAAGAAATGCTGAATAAACGGTTGATTGATGATTGATATAAGAAAGAGTTCACAAAGCTATAAATTTAGAATTATAAACTATTATTCAGATCCTAACAAACTACCCAACAAAGTTGTCTATCAATTCAACGAATCAAGCGATACTTTCGTAAAATTTGATAGAGGTATCTGAACTAAACTTACCTTAAACCTCTTATCCTGGAGCACCTTCTTAATAGCAATGAGCTCGCCGGTGTCGCATAGTTTGGCCTGGTAGACGACGCCGAAGCTGCCGTTACCGATGAGTTTCATGTCAGCATAGCTCACCTCCTGTGGCCGGTCGGGGCCTTGCCCCGGTGTCGCTACCACAGTCGTCACCTTTGAGCCGTCCTTGCCTGAAACACAACAAAATACATTTAAAACTTACTTTCTTACTTTCTTTCTAACTTATTTTCTTTATTTTTTTTTATTACATTAAGTGCAGAATTCAGATGACTTTAAAATTGGAGACTCTAGAATAAAATTGTGGAAGTCGGCCACCTTTTTTGATGTCAGTTAAAAGAAAATGTAACACAATTTGAATGGCTCTCTAATGCAATTGAGTGGTGGGGTGACGTAAACGAATCCATTACACAGACGGTAATAAATAGGTGGCGTGAGCGGACTTGGACGTATCATTGTAATTTACGTCGAGACAGAGTAACCAAATACCAGATATTTTCTATGTACGAGTTAAAATACTTTCAAAAGTAGCCATTCTAAACCATTTGTAAACGACTCGATCGACTGAGTCCGGGAACTAACCTGCCGTGTCTGAATTATTATTTAGTCTATGTGAGCGGCGTCGATCATTATCCATCATTCTTAGACGTTTTTTACTAGATTGAACGGAATAACAATTTATCTAAAAATAAAATCATTTTATAAAAATCTTGGCCATCTAGATATTTTTTGTGACAAGGTCGCAAACATTAAAACCGGCCAAGTGCAAGTCGTACTTGCACAATTTGTGTTTCTATCTGTAGCCCAGGACAAATTAAAAGGTTAAATACGTGAAAAGGAAATCTGCCATGGTGAAGAGTTCTTACTGAAATTATATTTAGTCCACTGCGGAATCGCGTGCCAAAAAAGTTTTAACTGTCAAAAGTCACGACGCTTTGCCTTATTTTCGGTTTTACGTAAATTTTCTTTTCCTAATTTTGGGCATAATGGGTTATTCACATTGTTCGCATAGGACCGACTCGAGATGTAAGTACCTATACGCTCATAAAAAAATGGAGTAAAGCTCATTTTACTGTAAGAGTACTAGGGCTTGCATTCGAATATTCGAATATTCGAATTATTCGAATAATCAACTGTTTCAAATATTCGAATAGAAATTTTACGATATTCGAAAATTCGATAGATTCCTAGAAAACAAAACTCGACAATCTGATGTGCACAAAAAAAACAACGTTCATGCACGCCGTCCAAACAAAGTAATATCGTTCGACGTGCGGGCGTTACGAGTGCTACGAAAGGATTCGGCAACGATCGGGAACATTCGGAAGATGATGTGTTTGGTTGTTATTATTTTGTGTTAGACGTTTTTATTTTGTTTAGTGTGCCCGTTGTTTTATTTAATGTATAGTTGTATACCCAACGACAATTCAGTGAATCAGTTACGTGCTTTAATGTAAGTAGCTACTATAATTGCATTTCTGACTTGTGATAGTGATTTTATTATAATACTAATTCTAACCTCTAAAATGCAGCTTTTCTACGAGTTAACTTAGCTAAAGCTTTTATTTTGTGAACTCGTTTATTTCTCATTTGTGATCTCTTAAGATTTGTTTAAACACTATAAAGTGTGTGTTGACGGTTAATTTTTCGGCATTTCAGGTATTAGTTTTAACATTAAAACTTGGAGCAACTGCAAAACAAATTAGAATTTAAAGAGTACACCAAAGGTACGCGAGATAAGTCGTGAGTATGGAACTTCAGATGGAGTTCATGCGCAATGTAAAAAGTGCAAGAAAGTGATTAAATGCCGAAACACAACTACATGTCTGCATAACCATAATTATGAAACTTCACCCTGTTGAGAGTACTAGGGTTACTGTTGATGAACTTTCGGCGCCAGGAACATCGGGCACACACACGAACCTACAGAAAAATGAGTAAAAGAAGAAGAAAGTTAAATTGATTGACGACTTCTTTAAAAAATCTGATAATGTGGAAAATATAGTTGCAAAAAATGACTGCTTGTGATGGTCTTCCACTTAATTTGTTCTGTACATCTGATTTCTTGCTAAAAAAAGTGGCTATGAAGATTTACCGAAGTCACCAAATACTATTAAAAAGATCGTGGTAGAAAAGAGTACTTAAGCAATTAAAAGGCGATCTTAAGGAAACATTGCAGAAATTGAAAGTCAAAGGACAGATGTTATCCGTCTCTTTAGACGAATGGAATTCAACCCGTAACCGACGGTACATGAACGTCAACATTCATTGTCCAAACTTTGCAGGCAAGAGCTTCAGGAATCTGAGACTAGCAAGAATAACTGGCCGGGGAACAGCAGAACGTTGTGCCAATATTTTGAAGGACAAACTAGCATCCTATAATCTTTCTCTAGAAGTGGACATAGCATGTGTGGTAACTAAAGGAGCAAGTGTGATGTGTGCTATGGGTCGACAATTGCCGTCGTACCATCAATTATGTTTTGCACACGGCATCCAATGTGCAGTGTTGGATGTTAATTAGTAATGTTAGCTATAATTCTAATCCTTCGTGTTCTTCTAACAGATTTTTATTTTATTTTAATTGTTTTTGTAACACTGCGTTAGCTTTAACTAGTATTATTTTGAATAAATAGAGAATAAAGACATTTTAGAAATTAAAGGACATGATTTCTATGAAACTTATTTTTTTTATTTAATATTCGAACAATATTCGAATTATTCGAATATACCCCAAAAAAAAATCGAATATTCGAATTGCAAAATTGCCGAATATTTGCAAGCCCTAAAGAGTACCTAATACATTTATTTGATCATTGTAACAAATATGACCTTCCGACTTTAACGTAATTGTTTATCTGTAACTATTTAAAAATCAGTTTGGATGGTAGTACCCATCTTAGGTAGTTCTTGTATCTTGGTGATGACATCAAAAATAATTTATGCTGTTGTGTAGACATGTAATTACACTAGTTCAATATGCCACCTGCAAATTAATAAAACCAGTCTATTATTTTAGGAAATCGCGAACATTAAAGAAAAGTAGGATTGGCATTATATTTTATATTAAAATATACATAGGTACATATAATACATGTCAACGCTTTAGTCTATTTTATTTACTCTCATCCGAATGTCACACCTGGGATAATTAAAAGCCAGTGCTAGGTTTCTTACGCCCAATAAATACTGAGTTGGATCCTTGGGCATACTCTGCGTACTTATATGTTTATCTATTATTTTGTGATTTTTTGCTGTGCTGTTTTTTTTTTGGTTAGTTGAATGGGAGATAGGCTAGGAGTGGCAATGGATGATAGTTTAATGGAGCTCACTTTCTCACTGAATTTCGGGCACACAGCATTTGATATTATACTACGGAACCCTAAAATTTTGCGCTCATCAGAAAAGAGCAGGTGCGGCACGCGACATGGGGTTTAACGCATGGCACATTTGTTTCCGCTCGAGCGCCTCACTTCAGAGCTCCGCGAGTACAGCCGAAGTGCGAAAATATAGATTTTAGGAGCGGCACGAACTGAATGCGCAAGTTGGCAGAAATCAATTTGACGTAGCTGCTATTTAGTATGGTAATAAGCTGCATTAGGTTCACAGGTACGGTTAATCTTACGTCTTTTGTAGCAGCTGGAATGCCTATTTTAGTTTGGTAGAATGTGTAAAAAAACTGGACAAACGCGAGTAGCTTTCTTGACCTAAGGGTTGCGTTTAAAAGCTGTGCCCGGCTACCAGTGTTGGGCAAAATGTAGTTTGATTGATGATTGCCGAATGAATTATTTAATCATGACTAATAACTAATGACTAAAAATTCAATCACGGTGATTTATTAGTTTTAGTTTTAGTCATGACTAAATTTCACATGACTAAAAACATAAATTACAAAATGATGCTTGTTTGGACAACAAAAACTTTTTTACATAAAAAAAACCTACTTCATTTAAAAAGTAACAGGTGTAAAATAACTCTAAAATTGTTTCGGAAACCTGTGGCTTTATTGGTTTTGTTTCATTAGTTAATGATGGCCGGCTTTCGAAACTAGAGTTACGTTTCACCTGTTAGTGATTTTTCATGAAGTCGGTTGTTTTTTTGTAAAAAGTATTTTTTTGCCATTTTTAGTTTCTTCGTATGTTTCCCTAAACAATACGTCTTTCAGAAGTTAAAAGAATCATTGAAGTTGCTAAAAAAGTTCTTTTAAACATGAATCTATAGGTACATCTCTGCCGGACCCCTACTAAAATAATAGGCGTTTTTATGGAAATACATAAACCATGCACAGACATGTGAGCAACCGCGAGTAATATGCTGTTAAGCATTGAAGAGTTCCCTTGCCTGTCTTCTTCGATTTAAAGAAATTTACTTCTTCCAAGAACATACAATCCGCTTACAATAAGATACATAGTACTAAACATAATAATACAGTGCAATACAATTTTTTTTCTTAATGTTTTTCTTCACCAAATTATACTTTCTAAATGAAAATGCTTCATTTGTAACTAAAAATGTAATAATCGGTACGTGTGTACCTCAGACCAATTTTTTATTGGTCTGAGGTGTGTACCTTTACTATTTGAGGAGTTCCCTTAGTTCCTCAAGGATCCCATCATCAGATCTGAGCTTTGATACAAATAGGACTAATCTGGTGGTAGCCTATCAACAACAAAAAAATGAAAATCAGTCTATAAACAGAGTAATGAGGTAACAAACCCAAAAAAAAGGAACAGTAAACATATAAGTGAAGTCGGTTAGAAAGGAGGACGTTCTCAAGTATCAAAAATCAATCTTTAGTCATCAATCATGAACAATGATTGAATGACTGATGATTCATGATTAAATCAATCATGATTAAATTAGTCATGACTAATCAATTGATTGAAAAAATTAGTTGATTGACCCAACACTGCCGGCTACCCGTAGCAACCCGTACATATTTTAATATAAGTTTTTTCTTTACTTTATTCATTGTGCAAAAATAATATTACGATAAAAAAAAAGTACTTACTTATTTAAAAATTTACATATTTGTTAAATTAATGGTGCTTTAAATACGAGAGGCAATCTTGGATAATAATATCTTTACCAGAAAAATAAAATAATAATAATAAATATTTCACAACTTTTCACACAACACCATTTAGTCCCAAGTTAAGCTTGAGAGCTTGTGTTATGGGTACTAAATAGCTGATAAACATACTTATATATTTCTAAATACATACATATTATAGATAAATTACACCCAGACACAGAACAAATGATCGTGCTCATCACACAAACATTTGTCCTGGGTGGGAATCGAACCCACGACCTCCGGCATAGCAGTCAGGGTCACTAAGTGTACGGCCTGAGTGCACGCTCTATTCGAGCGTCGGGCGGGGCGGGGCGTGCAGCGTTCATGTTAAACACGTGCTACCCGTAGTGGCCGTCCTGAGTGCCGGCCGAGCGGAGCGTGCGCAGCAGCGGGCTTGTTTGCGTCGAGCGGGGCGTCGCGTGCAAGTTCAAACCAGTTTGTGTTTTGCAGCGGTGATACGAGCGTTCTTGAAGGATGTCGTTTGAAGAAATAGTTTCAGAAATACAAAATAAACCTGAAATATGGTTGTCTTCGTTCTTCTTTATTCTTTATATAAGAACTCATGAAATTTATCTTCATTCACCCTTAATGTTTCAAATAACGTAGAAAACTCTCCAAATTGTTTTCTTTGCTTCACAATGTTACTAGGACCTTGCCTTGACTCATAATTAAATTTTAGCCACAAGTTTTCTTCTAAATACATATCAATAATATCGTACGACGCAGACGCCATGATCGACACAAACGACCGCCACCACAAACGCTGAGCGTGCACTGAGGCCACTTAAAAAACGCCCTTTCGACCGCTCATGCCCGCCCCGCCCGACGCTCGAATACAGCGTGCACTCAGGCCGTACACTAACTGTACTAGACCAACAGGTCAGTCAAAAACCGCGGGGAAGTATTCCGCGGGTTTTGAAAAGTGAGGTAATTTAATATAATTTATCGTATTACTTTATAACGTTGGACAAAATTGCCTTTTCACTCGTCCAAGGGAACGCAGACATGTGAAAAAGCTTTGGTTTTGTTTCTGTTACTGACAATGTACCTATGCACGCACGGACTGGCCAGATCCACTTATTTCTGTCAGGTTTTTTCCTCATAATACCATCTCAAACTCAATCGATCAAATCTGCATGATCTGACCAAGAAAGGCATCGACTTAAAGGCGACCTCCGAGTTTATTTTGATGTTTCTTCTGAGAAAGCACTAAAACTACGTTTTAATTAACATCTAGAACTCTGTCTAAATTACAGAAATTAATATCATTTGTCATCGTATCATTTATAAAAATAATCGAATCGTTATGATTATTTTTGCTTTGATTATGTCTCACCTGTCTTGCGGTTGATGCACTAACACCTGCACTTTACTTTTGCAAGGCCGCATGCAGAGCCATTTGACTGGAGTGGATATTGACATAATAGGCGTCATCGACAGAGAGAAGATTAAATTATTATATTACACTTTTAGCATTCAATCTCCTAGAATGCTATAAAGTTAACGCTCGTAACTGTTAGATTATCAAAGCATCAATTGAGGTCAAATACAATGACGTAACTCTTAGGTACACTATATAAACAGGGCACTAGTTAATAAAATCGGTCGCACATTTTGCGTCATTACCAACTAATGCCCATCATTTCACTGGACTCACCAGTTGCACTTGTTTATCTTAACAAGTAGATACATGTATTAACAACATCCGAATATCTACGTATGAAGTCATCAATATAATATCGACTATATATCGAGTAATAACATATTCTATTTCATAAAATGAACTACAGTAACTGAAACTGTTTTAAACACTTTAGCGTATTCGTCATTTAATTAGTAGGTAACAGCTAATTAAAATATCGTTACCGTGTAGTAGGTTTAGTTCTGTTATAGTGTGTAGGTATCGTAAACATTTCTTTCTGTATAATATTTTTACATTCCTGCGAATGTACCGTACAGGGCTCCCGCGGCGTTTGCATAGTTCATTTTAATCCGCCATGCTATATTGAACAATCATGGGGGATAAGATAACGCTAACAAAATCGAAACCAGAGTGCGATGAGATTTGCGATCAGTTTGTAGCTAGTTACGCTTAAGTGTGAGCATAATTTTAAAAGCGCCATGATCGATTAACTACTGTAATTCTGTAATTCAGATGTACTTTCACACAAATTAAATCAGCTGGCGAAACTTCACAGACTACACAGACAGAGATCGATATCTAAAACGTGATAAACAACAAAATCATTGATTTGAAACTCCCAGTACCTAACTTATTTTTACCTGCGGTCGTTGTCTCCGAAGTAATTTGAAGTATGAGTTCATAAAATCGTGTTTTTTAAACTCCTGATGCAAAAAGAGGTGTTCTAAGTTTAACTTGCGTATGTATGTGTGTATCTCTGTCTGTCTGTGTGGCATCGTAGCTCCTAAACGCATCATTCGATTTTGATGACGTTTCCAATATTATGCTAACTTTGAGCTGATTCTGCAGTATTAAATAGTCTGCGGGATACTGTCCTCTCAGCAACAGCAGATATAGCGTGTTGGGGCTTATTAGACGAATCTTAATGAGTAGGTCTGACGTGTATGTGGTGTGCGTGTGTGTGTGGTGGGACGTCGAGATTGGTACCAAAAAAGAGGCCTATACCCAGCAGTGGGTGAAGTCGGGCTGTGGATGATGATAATGATGATGAATGATTGATTAGGTGTTAGATAGGTGACGATCAATTGATGCCGTACAGTGGAGAAAAAAATTACAAAATGTTCAAAAAAACATTCAATAAAACTTCAATTTTGAAAATTAGTACACGAAAACAGAAGTTTTTGAAAGTAAATAAATTATATGCAGTCTTTTTAAGTTCCACATGCATTGTAAATGTTGATCCAAGCGGCACTTTTTATTGTTTTAACGCGTATTAATATCGATAGCTATTACGCTTTATAATTTCGCCAACAAATTAAATTTGACCCTGCATACATAATAATCCCTGACCTCGATAAGATAGCCTTTGCCGACTAGAACATATTTCGCACCTATTTGATGTGGTCTATCCTGTTTTCACCGACACGTGTTACCTTAATGAGATTGACGTCAACTACGTAAACATCTGATTCTAATTATCAATTTTTATTTCAGTAAGTAATTACATTTTCTATAATTACATAGAATCGTGATCAACAGTGATCAGAAAATCGGGCGCTAATATACCTAAAAACCACTTTTATTCCCACGACAGATTAATATGGTCATGCGGGACATGCTTTTCGGAATCCCTGATCCCGGAATAGTTTGAAATTGCTAAAATGTTACGTGCATTCATTAGAACTCGTGGAAATTTACAAGTTTCATTGAATTATGCTTAAGTAGAGACGCCAGCACGTCAAGTTACCCCAATGTGTCCAATTTCTTTGATCGTTTTTCAACTTTATAACAAACAGAATAAGGTTCATATTCAATTAGGAAAATTTGACACATTGGGATAACTTGATTTGCTGGCGTTTGTACATTATATACTAACTGGTACTTTCAAGATGTCTGTTCCTTGCTAAACTCTCATTATATATTTTTTTAGATTTGAAACCCGATTCTAATGGGACTTTGGATTTATAAGTTGTTCAGAAACAAATATTCATATTATTCTTTCGTGGGAAGAAGTTAAGGTATATATAAGCGCCCGATAATCCGATCATTGGGGATCAACCGGTCGATTCAGTAAAAGTCACCCCGTGAAAACTTGCGTGACGTCAATGCATTTGTATAGAATGATAGCTCAATTTGCCTTCATTTCACTTACATTTTCACACCGTGATTTTTACGGAATTTAGCAGCAGCTGTAGTGCTATGCTAAAATCACCTAGTGAAAATATCCTTCCGGCCCGTAATGTTGAATTTCCAAAATTAAATGAAGTGAACGCGAAGTGAGCTCTTCACTTCGGCTCACTTTAAAAAACTGATTTTTACAGAACACCACTTCATTTTTAAAAATAAAAAGTCTGTTGTATCAACAAGTGAATACCAGGCTTACTAAATTACGTACATTACTTGTGTCTTCTATCCAATTATACATTGAACTGATCGATACGTAGTGAATAGTTAACTCTTCGAAGAACTGACTGCAGTGATTTCTAAGGCAACCATTAAATTCTTAAATGACGGGCTTTTAACGTAAACGAGGGTAGACCACGTATATGTGAACACGTCATACCATGATTGCATCGGGAATGTTAGGTGTAGCGGTACTAATACCAATAGTAGCAAATGGACGGTATCAATCATGGGCACCTTGAAAGACCTCCCGAGTATGTGGTGCCTTGCCACACCCATAGCAACCCTTATTGACGTAAAGCTAAGCGCACTCCACACCCTTGTTTATCAGCTTTTTATCCAACTACTTCTTTTAATTTTTTTACATAGTAGGTATGTCAAGTTCTATTGGACGGACATAAACAAACAAGCGGTTTGTTATTAAATTCGAGTACTACATAATTAGTCATTATAATTAAATTGATCGTCGTGCGTTAAATACTGCAATACAATCACAAACAGATTTTGCTCACAAAACTTCATTACTAGTGCTAAGAGTGCGTAAAGAATAAAATACTTTCACTCACACACCATTGACACCCCCGATTTGAGAGATAAAAATGAGCTTGTAGCTCCTGCAACATCCAAAGGAAGATGCCTTCTTATTGGGAATAAGAATTTAGTTTGACATAACACTTACACAACATTACTGATACATGTAAACCATATTTTAAAAGATATATATACAATATATTAACTCTCCGTTGTCTGTACATCTTAGAAACAGCAATGTTTGTTAAAACAAACCCTAATCTGTTTCCAAAACTACAGGACGCGGTACCGCGTAACAGACGAGATATGACCATTCTTCGTAGGTACTTATCCAGCAAAAACGGCACCTAAGCGCAAGAGTATCGTCTGCATGGCACCTACAATATTTAATAAATTGCCTCAAAATTGGACGAAGCTAGATAGTAATGCATTCAAACGTCATTTAAAAATGTTTCTTTCACAAAAAGCATATTATAGTGTTGCCGAATTGCTAGCTGAAAAAGTTTTAGATTAAACTGCTTGACGCGAATGAATATGTTTAGTCGTAATTGTGAGTACATGGCGTAATTGTTGACATGTAGGACTATGTAATTTTTGATATTTATGTAAATTTGACATAAATCTTTTACTTTTAGAAACTTTTTAAAACTTTGACATTGTTTGTACTTATATGACATTGAACTAAATTACTTGAAATTTGACGATTTGACTTCAATTGGGAAAATATTTGTACGCCAATACTTACGGCTAAACAAGATTGGACTTTAACACTGTAAGATCTTGCATGCTTTTGCATGTATACTAGATGTTTAAACAAATAAATAATCTTTATCTTTAACAGGTCTTATAATGCCTGTAAGTTACCTCCGATCGGGCAGAAATCCAGATTCCGGGCTGATACTGCTACTAACTCCATAATAATATGGAAAAGCTCAATAACGCTTTGTCCCACCCGTGGATCAATCCCAAGACCTCATGCTCAGTAGTCAGTTTCGCTGACGACCACTATAGGCTACGAAGCAGACTATACAATTTAAATTTTATTAATTGGAATTGCCTAAATCATATACCTAATCAAATTGACTGGTTTATACGCCGCCTTAACAATGCAACGTCACACGTTGTGCAATCTTTCAATTTTAACGTTCATACTTTAATATAATAGAGTGGCAACGGTAACACGTAGCGTGATAGTGTGAATTATTTAGAACATGAGCATAAATATTAGAAAGTAAAGACGAAGGTTCGTTACGCCGCAGTTTGCAAGTGCAGACGTTCACGTGTCCACTAGCAGGAAGCGAAGCAATACGGAAAATAATTGACTTTCCGCACCTAGCTCCGTCGCGTAGCTAGTCAGTTCTACAAAAGATTTCTTTACAAGATAATGCTCTAGTTTTTGCTCTATTGTTACAGTGCAAAAACGATTTCCATTGAAATTACGTTAAACGTTGAATTCTTTTGATATCAATTACTGGCGAGTACGACGTTTTTTAAGTGCCAAAATTTTCCATATAACACCACAATAATTGTGTTGCAATTTGCCATTTTGAGTAAACTATATTTTCTTCTCTTCGAACGCTTTTTTTTGAGGCCTTATGACCATCACAATAAAATGCGACTAACTTACTGGGGCTACGATACAAGATTGTTTTTGATATTCTCATTGTTAAAATCCATCAAGCCTTTTAAGTTACAGAGCGTGTTCATTCTGTGTCTTTAACCGCCGTTTTATGTGAAATAAATTAATAAACATAATAAAGAAATACTTAGATATACAGACAAACAATAAATACACATGAATAACTAACATTACCCTTCTCCTACTGGGGCAGTCCGTTAAAAAAGTGACATTTCTATTTTACCGTAGCCATTCCCTTAGGAGCAATTACAATTGCGGAGCATACCAACAACGACATGCACTCCATGGGGTGACTCGTGTCAGCCAGGTCATTATCCTGGAGGCCGGAGCTCATGCGCTCCAAGGTTTGACTATTCCACCCTGCGGTTCTATCGTACGCCATTCTTTTTGGCCTTCTTTGGGCAATGTGCTCCTAATAACAACGGTAGGTTTTGTATGTCAGAATAAGGAGAGTATTTTTACCTAAACTTCGAGAAAGTAAATAGAAGAGAAAACTCGAAATAATAATCGTGACAGTTTGATCCCGGAATTAAAGAATTACTGTTTTTATAGCAGACTCCTGCTTGATGTCCACGTCGCATCATAAATGCATTTTTGAGAAAGTTTCAAGGCTATCTTCGGGGGCCAGCACATCAAGCTACCCTAATGTGTCAAATTTCTTTGATAGATATTCAACTTTATAAAATATAGCATAAGGTTCAACGCGACTAACTGGATAAATTTCTGTTTACCTGGAAAGACGAAGCGCGGAATCGCGAATGATAAAAGGAGCCTTTGCCCAAAAGTGGAACAAAATTGGGTAAGTAACAAAAAAAAAGTTCATATTCAATTGGGAAAATTTGTCAGTTTAGGGTAGCTTGATGTGCTGGCGAAGGGAGACTGTAGTTGCACTGCAGTCGCATTTGTTAGACCAAGTATCGATTACTCGTTTGTTTTTGTAGTATCGCAAGGCGAGGTCTGAAAATATAATTACGAGAGATCGGAATAGGTAGAGCATATTAACTTTTTGTTTGTTACTTCTAGAGCGACGTCATCAGCTGCGCACAACGTCTATCGACCTGGTTTAAGGTCCCAGGCGATCTTTTAAACAGATAGGCGTCGATATCCTTATTATCTACGATATAGAGGTCGCATGTTTAGTATTTATTGGCCTTGTCTTAGCCAAATTAATAGTTTGAAATCGAGTGCCACCCGCATTTACGGTCGGATCTTGTCAATTTCCATCCTGTTAAATCAAAAATCTAGATCCAAAGGGTTTCAATAAGTGCAGGGTGTCTGTATGTAGGTATAGTCGCATTATGCCATTTAAAATGTTTTTTTTTTACATTAACCCAGGTAGGTACATATCCATAGATACGGTCAGCAACGAAAATCAGGATAATATCAATTTAACAGTTAACATTTTTGTTCTCCAATCTTAATTATACAGGAAAATATCTAATAAAATGTGAGAAGCAGTTTATGAACTCATTTTTGTCGATTTTGCTGAAGTATAATTAATGTGCTACGGGTTTCGTCGTTAGCCCCTTGGTTGTTTCAATTATTATCAATTATAATTAAGTATTTAATTATTTATAGACGTCGTGCTATTCACTAATAAATATAAATATAAGATTTAAATAAATTTAAATGTGCAGAACAATACAAATACACTTATTAAAATATGAAACAACTACTAACGTATACAACATACCTACATCATTTCTAAATGACTTATCTGATCTGTTTTTTTCTATAGTAGTGACATTGTGTGTTTCGTCTTTCTGCCTTTTTGTAAATCATGACAATTTTAAAAATGCTTATATTTTTCAAACATTTGAAGTTTTTCACAAAGTAAACAAGAATTTGCCTCGGCAAATGCAAGAATTTATCGTTTTATTAATCCTTATACGCTGTCAAAGTGCAAATGAGTGTGTTATTAATATACATTACCATGACAATGACTGATGCATGAGACAGACGTAGTCAATAGGCCCTTACCACAAGAATGAGTACGTTATAGTTTTATATATTAATATACACATGTTAACTAGTATAGTGTTACCCAGTGACTGAAACGTGAAGTAAGAATTAATATTCAAACGTGCAGCAAGCCCACACATAATTTTGTAAGTAAATACCACAACACAACCTTACTAATTAATAGAAAAACCTAAGTAAGTAGATAGATTTAGAAAAAGATGTGAACCCACATTATGATCTACAACATCACAACATCAACAATCAGGACAAATACAAAAGTAACACACAAGAAATGATAATTAAAATGAAATTATTTTGATCACAAATTGCGATTATCCTCCAAGCTTGTCTTTTACAGAACCTCATTCCCATACTACTGTCCTCAACTAGACAATTGTGCAAATGGAGGACTCTCGCTTTACCAATATTAAAAATGGTGGTGAAAAACTAAACAGAATCATGTGGCACTACAGCCGAGCTAATGTGCGCGAAATCTAACACTTACGATGCGAGGACGCCTTCTTTTCCGAAGCCAGCTCGTTCTTTTTAGGAGTATCCACGTCGCCTGCGCGTCGCAGCAAAACACAAAAGCAGCATTAGAAAATTGGTGGTGAACATACATTACATGATGAAACGATACATAGGCTCGGATTTAAAATAGTGCAAAAACGCGTGTGGTGACAGTAAACGACAACCGAGTAACACCGACAGGAGTCTATACACACGGTTATAAACGGTAGAGGACAATATTGGGGTTTATATGGACACTCACTGATGGTACGTCGAAGTTTTTTACAGAAAGAAGAGAGACGATCACGAGCGCGACTTAATTGGCCACTTTTCTCCGTATCAAGTAATCGAAGTAGCGATGGTTCGGAGCGAGCGGTCACCTCTCCGACGGGGCGCAGGGCCACCGTGGGAGGACCTTCTGAAACTCCTAAGTTGTCGAAGCATACCGGCCCTGCGGAACACTCCAGTTTGGCAGAGGATCGCACGCGAGCGCGCGTTGTGGTAGACTGCCGGCCGGAGGCGCGGGGACTAAAACCGCCGCCCCGCCCCGTAGAGGTCGAGCCTCGATACAGCATGTGGTGCTAATTCAAACTTCGCGACTAAATACTCTTCAGTCGATTGTAACTGCCATGAATATAATGATACATTGAAACATGAATACCTTTGTCAAAGCCAAACGAAATTATCATGTTTAAAAATAAAGAAAACCGAAAAATTTAACACGTGTTTCTTTTTAGTTGAGACTAATTCCTAGCTGGGAGAATGCTTCAGTAATAATGTTGTGATGTTTTCCTGGTCAGATTAAAATACTTAAAATAACAGTTACTTTGAAAGACCGTTTTATTATAAGAACTTAATGTTGTGTTTATTTGTACACTTTTTTTTTAATAAAGACAATATTTCAAATACGTCCGTATAAGTATTTGAAATATTGTCTTTATTAAAAAAACTGGATTATAGGTAAGTTTAGTGATAATGGCAAGAAGTTTTTCCAAATAGTACAACTAAATAATTTATGTACCTACAAATCATATTTGAGAATACATAAAGCCACCAAACATAAACTATTTACTTTTGCGTTAGTATTTACACTCGCATTTACATGATAAAATCATTTACATTTGTATGCAATCACCACCATCACATCAACATTGTATATTTGATAAACCTAACTTTAGGGTGTCAGGTTTCTTTATGTATTCAATGTCTAGAATAGAGTGCTTTTTATAAAGGTTCTGTAGCAAAATTACATAAACGGAACCCTTTTCATTTCCTCCTGTCTATCTGTATGCATCACAGCCGTTTTACTTTACTTATCGTAGTTAATAGTCCAATACCGCGAAACTAAAATTGTTCAGAACCACGAAATTTAAATAAAATATAGGTAAGTAGGTAATGGTTATTATATAAAATTAATGTCCCCTTTACTATTGGGCTTTTGTCTTGATCTTTTATAAATTAAATACGTGTAAGTGTAAACATAATAAATAACATGCACACACAGTTATTGTAGTAGCATTTGAACTCTATCAGTATCACATCGCATGCGCGCGTGTCTACCTTTTTATAGAGCCGGTGATAATTTAGTCGTGACGTCACCCACTACGAACTCTAAATAATTCTCAACTTTAATGACTATGTACACATCATAACAACGACAAACTAGTGCACTCTATGGCTAAGTGCCCTATGCAAACACAATAAAAGTTACAACTACGTCACAACCTAGTTTGAGGCACCCCATTCCTACACTCAATGACTTTAAGCTGGACCTTATAGTGTCTTAAAATGGATGTCGTGTAACAAAACTAAGTATAAAAATTGTACCTACGCAAATTTCGAATTAGACAATAAAAACTTTAGGACTAAGTTTGAGGCACCCCATTCCTACACTCAATGACTTTAAGCTGGACCTTATAGTGTCTTAAAATGGATGTCGTGTAACAAAACTAAGTATAAAAATTGTACCTACGCAAATTTCGAATTAGACAATAAAAACTTTAGGACTACCCATCAGATGTTACTTCAGCATTATTTTCCTAAAGTTATTTCGCCAAGTGCAGCTAACTTATTCAGACATGTCCATTTTTATTTCAGTTGCAAGACGACGTAAAAATTCTAGTTGCATACGGTTCCACTATCAACATTTTATTGTTTTTAGGTAAAGTGGATATATTATAGGTTGCCTTTATAAAATAAGACGCATAACTAAATGATGCAGTATTGCACGACAGTCGGGCCAAACGCTGTCGCTGCTCTCACATCACTAGTAAGCTGAAAGACTGAGGGAGAGTGGCTGGTTTCTGGAATTTATAACCTGGAATCCTCAAAAACGTTCTGGTAATTTATGGAGACTACTAAGACCGAAGGAAGGATAAGAGAGGGACAGCAAGGGTCATTTAAAATAGCTCGATTATCATAAAACGGAGGAGTTTCTATACACCTTGTTTCTGTACACCTTGACGAGTCTTATGACCGTTCTATTCTGACATTTCTGACACTTAAATGTCGCTCGCTGTGTTGCTACTAAATAAACTGGCAAAGTGTAACTGTCATAGTAGGACTTGTAGGTAACGGGTAGAGTTTTCACGCACGTTCCGTTAATCACTATCTGATGGCTAGACACGAATAGATTATAAAATATCGAACGTTGATGCGTATAAATAAAATTATCTGTTAAAAATTGATCGTGGCCTATAATCTCGCGATATTGATTATGGACTCGTATTGAAGTTATGCGAAACCTAAACCGTGAAAATGATATGGTAACTCTGGAGACTATTACTTTACTCTTCGTTTAATGATAATGGAAACGACACAAATAATCAATATAGAATAATTATACAATAGTACATTTAAGTGTCGCCTGACGCCTGTTTCAGTTAAAATACGAGGACATAAGAGACCTTCATAGTGGTGAGGTTATCCTAAAAGAAAGAATAGTGTGACAAAATATATACATATTTATTTGTGGTAAGTAATGTGAAAGCATGTACTAACCGAATTTACTCAAAAACAGAGTAAATTATGAATGTGATTAATTCAAGTGTACGGTCATAATCGATAATTTAAGGGGCGGAATGTTTTTTATTTGTTAAACAGAAAGTAATTACTATTACAGCCAATAGGTGAGTACATAGACACGCTAATAGAATTATGGTTGTCATGGACTCGCGGCAATTGGATTAGAACTTTTGGCGGAGTTTGTTGGGTTCTCCGCACGTGAAAGGCCTCGGGACCACGCACGTATCATTCGATACGATTCCACTTCAATGCTACAGATTGATTTTGTGGCACTGGTTTGCAGTAGGGAAAAACTAAACCACTTACGAAGGAAAATAACAAGCACCGCACCGTATCAACTCCGATATTTAGACAGGCTCACTTAAATTTTTATCCTAAAAACACGGGCTCATTTTACTTGCTGAGACGTCTAGTTCATCAAGAGTCTTGAAAAAATCAAAATGCAGGTATCTTTCTTTTAAATCAAATTAAGTTAAGAGTAAAATAAATTATTTTTTTAACTACATGCGCGCATGGTTGAACGAAAAGATATTTAGCGTTGGAACGGGGAATAATAAATGCAGCTGGACAAGCAGAAACAGCAGAACCGAATCTAAATTTCATCAACGTATAATTATTTTCCGGTCTCAATTACAGGGTATTTACCAGTTTTCTCTTTACACCTCAAATCAGCTCGGAATCTTTACGACACTATTAGGCGCCAGTAAAATATCTTCGTCGAATACGAGATATATCGTGCATACACCTCGTCCGTGATCATCAGGAAGGGGCTGACTGAGGGGTAGATTAGGTTCTGCTTGGGCAGTACATCAGCATAGCTCCGATCAACTGTAAATACTTCCCAGGAGAACCTTTCTCCTTGAGGGCGACGCCGAAGTCTGTTTGCTGTCCGCAACCAATATTTACCGTTCAAAAATGCAGTCAAGTGGGGTTTATTTGACCTTGCTTCCATTGCTTATTGTATTTTTTTTTTTGTACAATTGCGAAGGTTACATTTTGTTAAACTTTAAATTACCGAGTTCGAAGCCCAGCTCACCAGCTCATATCTAAAATCCATGCGGTTGAACCAAGTTGTGTTAAATGGTGTTCTAAAAAGCAGCTTGTTCTGATCAATTTACGATGTTAACATAGCTAACTCGTATTTTCCAATCATCCAAACGACGATTATTCATATTATACTCTTACTGCACAACGAGCTGGCTGCAGTACACACAATATATGAAGTGCACAACACCATTGTTCAATGTTCTTGTAAAGCGACACCGTGTTTGCGGTTCTTTACGCTTAACGCGCACGCTCTCCGTCTCTGAATTCGACCAAGGCCCTATTGTCGCAAGAGACTAACCGCGGATAATGGGGGGAACCGGTCGTGCCAGCTTTATGACGCATCGCTCACCTTATAATAAAATGCGCCTTCATGTTGCTAAGCTGCGTAGTCTCCTGATGTTCGAATTGGAACAACCCCATGTTAAGCGCGTGGATTTTATTGATATTTTTTGTCCACAACTACTTTTGTGAATAAAATAGATGAGGCTCAGACCAAACGTAACGCTGCTAAACCATTAAATGGTTTACATGTATAATAATAATAAACTATTATTAATTTTAGTTCAATTAGATGACCCACATAAGTTATGAGGTCACTTTGGCGTCTTTCCGGTACCGTTTTATTAGGATATACAGGACACAAAGGAGAGCTGATGAAGATGTTGAAAGCTGACGATGATTCTACCATGGTCTTCTTTCGTGGTCATAAGTATAGAACGTGACTCTCCTCCCGATAAAACTGCTTCTTTGAAAGGGTTCTATCTGGGACATTTTTTAGTTCAAATCTTGTGCTATTAGGTATTTATCACCACCTGTAGCAATATCCCTCTACCCACCATCAACATAATTCGTCAATATTATTGAGTTTTGATTGCAATTTATATCATTTACATTCCTAAGGCTTTTGTCACTTTAATTTTATACGGTAATTTTGTTGAAATTACCATTACATGTATAAAACATCTTGATTTATAGGAAATTAGCTGAGCAACACCAGACTGACCCAGTTAACTTCAGCTCTGAATCAAATTTCTTGTAAGTGAGATTAACCGAACCCCCACTTACCTACTTAACTATAATAAACTCTTTGTTTGCAGGCTTGCTTTCTTTAAAATATGATGCGGGTTCTCTAATTATGTGGCTGTGATTTATCTCTAGCGGGTAAATCTGGGCGCATTTCCAAGGGAGGCCTTGGTTACGTATGACGCAAATCAGTATTGTCGCAAACTTTCTACCTACAAAAAAAAATTAAACACGTAAATTGCATAGGGATAGGTTATGCCGATATCGCTTCATACACATACAATATTATGATAATGCATTTGTAAACAAAATTGCATTTAACTACGCTATAAAATAAAGGGTTTGAGAAACAACTGTCTTGATTGGGTACATAATTAAACACTTTCCTAACGTGTGCGCTATTAACAATAAGCGATGCGCACAGAATGCACAAAGGACATGCGTGACTGTCCTATTTGAGATTTTACTTTTGTTTTGAATAACTAAAATAATACAATATGACCGTTTACTTCAATTTGCCGAATTCGATCCAGAACATAATATTTATATCTTATCAGAATATTATGTGAAATATTTGTGATGACATATTTTATTGTTTTATATACCTATACAATTTATTATTAATTTAATTGTATTGCCATAAAATCCTGTTTATCGACAGCAACTAAAAGCTATTACTTTTAGTTGTGTAATTACAAATTAAATTATGAAGTCTATGTTTCTACGACATAAAACTAGTGACAACAAAATGTATTAAACTTAAACACCTTCCATAATACGTTCCATGAATATGAACGAAGTTGGGATACAGCAAGCGCACCACATCATCTCATCTCAAGTAGTTTAACTTGGGAAATGACCTTTATCCCTACTACGACGTTAGTTAATTACGGAATGATTAGATATTTGATATCTCGGCTCAGAGGTTAACGGTTATTTATAAGAAGTTATGAGTTGTCGTTTCAACTGTAAAATAAAAGAGCGTTCCTACGCACTTCAACATGCCGATGTTAGATCGTACTCCAAACAATTGCATTGTTCTATTATAATAAAACAGTAGGATTTACAGAAGTTGACATTACAAACGTAGCTTTAATAATACACAGCGGGAAATGATAGGTACTTGTAGATAAATTGTCATATATCTTAACATTTATCAAGATATCAATAAGATCCTTACCTAACGTCACTTAGGTAGTGTCTACTTTCGATAATATTTTGGCAGTTGTAAAGTCCTACGTCAAATAGTATAATATTTTTACGATGTTATGTAAAGTTTTAGTGATAAATCGCTACCTACCTATTTTTTTGGCAACGAATGAGGGTTCGGCTGGTTTTACTCTGCTTTGCCGATTATCAGGATCAGCATTGACAGTGTAAGTCCCTCGGCGACGTAACATTATTTTTATAGAGTTTTCTACACAACAAAAGGTCTTCCACTAGAGACACTGCACAGATTACTATCATTCTCATTGACCTTTTCACTGAATAATCTTGATATAATGTAAATATGTATCACATCACGTTTCACAAATCGCAACCGAGTGAAAATGATATAACTGTATAAATTGCACTGTTACTCACTGTATAACATTTGACACGCGTACCTAAGTATCGAATAAAAGGACAGATTGTTTTCAAATTACTCGCGTACCGGATAGCTGCCGCAACGGCGCACCACTGAGGAAGTGGGTTAACGAACCAATTGGTAATTTTGCAACATGCACCGGCTCTGGCGACCACGTCGGTCGACTGTGACCGACCGTCGAGCGAAAGGCAACTCAAAAACCGAGAGTGCGTTGGCACGGTTCTTCCGCGAATGACAGGATGGTGCGGTCATGCCGCGAGATAGCAAGATCGGCGACAGTCACTGATAACGCGACCGATAACCGTGAACAATTGACTAATACCTAATAAACTAAACGTGATAGGTACACAGATGCAAATAAAACTTATCGACACCCTATTTATTGCAGGTAACATAAAAAGACGAATCACTACCTGCTACGTCATCGCTTAAATACTGCGAAAATCCATTCCCAGATAGTAACACAAGATTACTGTCTTTAATCAAAGCCTTTAAAGGGGATGCGCCAGAGTAGCCCGCAAATTTCAATTATTCTTTACAATTTGCCGTTCAGTGTCAAGTTGTATAGTTTATTCAAATAATATTCACGACCGTAAAAAATATAGTTTATCTGAGTTATAATAATTAAAATCACCGATACAACCCTGTAAGTGACTTTAATCCCATTAAATGACTTATTCATGAAATAATAATTCGATGGGACTATGTGAACTTAAGGGTTGTGTTAATGATTTAACCTTTCAATCATGTCAATTAGAGACACAATAGAAAGACAATGACAGCGCGGACACCGGTGTACTCTCGGGGTTTAATGAATTAATCCTATACTTATTAATGAAATAATCATTCGATGGGATTATGTGAACTTAAAGGGTTGTGTTAATCATTTAACTTTTCATTCATGTCAATTTGAGACACAATAGAAAGACAATGACAGCGCGGACACCGGTGTACTCTCGGGGTTTAATTAATTAATCATATTAAATTATTTATTCATGAAATAATCATTCGATGGGATTATGTGAACTTAAAGGGTTGTGTTAATCATTTAACTTTTCATTCATGTCAATTTGAGACACAATAGAAAGACAATGACAGCGCGGACAACGGTGTACTCTCGGAGTTTAATGAATTAATCCTATTAAATGACTTATTAATGAAATAATCATTCGATGGGATTTATGTGAACTTAAAGGGTTGTGTTAATGATTTAAACGATTATGTTTCTGTAAACACATACCTGTAACTTTGAATTTTGCGGGCTAACACTAAACGATACCTTTTGAAAGACCATTGAAAAAATAAACTAAAACATAAGGCCACCGAATGTTATTCACGAAACTATAACAAAACAACGATCTCGTTAGTAACAGCCACGAATCGTGTAGTCAAGGTTGATCGTTGTGTTACTAAAAACGCACCAGTCGCGGTCGTCTAACCTAAGTGTCAACCATGAAGGGCCCCCACCACTTAGCGATTTTTTTAATCACCAAAGGTGCAGCTTTCACACTACCTACGCGTCGCGTTGTCGGCTTCATAAATTGTTTGGTATTTAATCATAATACCTATATGATAGTAATGGCGTGCTAACTTTCATTGATTGCAAGATAAATTAGTTTCTTTTTGTATTAATTAAAAAAAAACATTTTGCTAGGTATCTTTTGCAGTTTTTACAAAAAAAATGTGTCTCTGATCTTGGTCTTATTGTTAGGGTTCCGTAGTAATCTAGGAACCCTTATAGTTTCGCCGTGTCTGTCTGTCCGTCCCTCCTCGCTTAATCTCTGTGACCGTTAGCACTACAAAGCTGAAATTTGGTACCAATATGTGTATCAATCACGCCAACAAAGTGGTAAAATAAAAATTGGAAAAAAATGTGTTATTAAGGTAGCCCCCCTATATGTAAAGTGGGAAGTGTTTTTTTTTATTTCAACCCTAACGTGTCATATATTGTTGGAAAGGTATTTGAAAATGAATAGGGGTTTACTAAAATCATTTTTAAATAATTTCGGAAATAATCGCTACAAAAGTAAAAAATAATGTCCCCCTCCCCCCCCCCCCCCTCTAACATTTGAACCATACGTTTAGAAAATATGAAAAAAATCTGAAATGTAGAACTTTATAAGGACTTTCAAGGAAAATTATTTTGAACTTGGATGGAAACAGCCGTTTTTGTACAAAAAACAAAAAGTTGAACAAAATAATTTCTGGACTAAGTTTGTAGTATAATCGTATATGCCAGCATTTTGAACACTTATTGTGACGGACGGGAAACTACGGAACCCTACACTGAGCGTGGCTCGACATGCTCTTGGCCTGTTTTTTATAGTATTATTGGATTTAATATGACAATCTTGGTTAGTTAATAAAACTACAGTTTGTCATAACACAGTAAGTATGCCATGGTGTCAGATGAAACTATTTGTTAATTTGCTAGTTAGTCCAAATTTTGAGTAATTCACAAGCAAATTAGCATTTATTGCTATTTATTTATTGGATTTAATTTATAAATTTATTTTGCAGATTCTTTATCCTAATGACCAAAATAAAATATAGGGCTCTTTCTGTAATGCTAGTGCCCTACATTTTCGTCAACCTAACTCTGTTTTTGGACACTATACTATTATTTGCTAGTGGCAAAGGCACAATGGTGACATTAGTTGTCAGAGGCACATGTTTGACCGTATGTACTAGGCAGTCCCAATACCCAAAAGCAAAACAACTAAAAAAAATAGGTTTACATATTATTATTATGATTATGCCATACTTAAAAAGTTCTCAGATAATTCATTAAACCCCAAGAGGACACCGACGTCCGCACTGTCATTGTCTTTCTATTGTGTCTCTAATTAACACAATTGAAAGGTAAAAGAGAATGTGTTTACATGACGTCAAGAAATATCTGTCAAAATGATCCTTCCTTATTATCCTTTCTTTTACCATTTTTAAAGCAAGTGATAATTATACAATTATGCACATAAATCAAAAAAGTCATGAGGTGCCTTAAGTTTGAATACGAGACCTATGCTTGGCAGACACCACTAGGCTATCACTTCTTCTTAGCATCTTGATGGCATACAAAGACACTAAATTCTAAATTGTATGTCACTATCACTGATTTTACATAATGAGTGTGTTTAACGTATTATGTAGGTTATTTGATAATCTGATTAAAAAATATATTCATTATCAATAATAGTATCAATAACAATAGCCAATAATCAATTAATTAAGTCCAAGAATGAGTCAAATTAAAAAATAACAATATATTAATCAGTACTAGGGCTACAGAATGAGACTATGGGCAAAATTTATGTCAACTTCAATAGAAAAACTATTATTGATAGTACTGTGGTAATGCAAGACTATACAATACTGGGAACAGGCTGAATCAAAAGAATAATAGCAGGTGGATTAAATGATTTGCATGATTAATGTGATTTTTAATTTATATTTAACTAGCAGACGTCACCCGGTTATAACTGCATAGTTCCCGTTCCCTTAGGAATTCAGGGATAAAAAGTATCTTATATCACCCAGGGATAGTGCCACTTCACAATGGTGAAAGATTTTTTTAAATTGGCACAGTAGTTTTTGAGTTTATTCATTACAAACACACACACATACAAAAATCTTTTTTTTCCTCTTTATAATATTAATGAAAGAAAACAAACTTAATTTAAGCAGTTTCAACAGAAAATATCTGGTCTCAAATTGTACCAGATTTACTTCTGAAACTGTTGTATCACCAAGTTCAAGTAGATCACAGAACCACAGAGTCATATGCCTTATGTCCAAATGAGTTTTATAAAACATTTGTACATTATATCAGCAGCAGTTTCTTTTTAAATAATATAAGGGACTGACCTACCAGTAACCTGGTCAAGCCTGGTATTGCAGGTTGAGTCTGGTTTTCTTTGTCCTGGAATGGTTAGCTAACGTAAGACTCCCCTATGTAGGCCCTGATATTTTACATAGTTCTTAAGTAGGTGTTCTCCACTCATTCTGACAGGAGCACTGTCACTCTTACTCAACTTAAAAGTAATATGAAAGGATTTGACTCCACTTAGCAGTTTTATCTGGCTGCTTTTGTAACATTACTGAAGCAATATTCTAGTTTTCATTGCTTGCTAAGCAGTGTCATCAGCATATGTAGCTATCATGGTTTATCTTAGTACAGGGCAGGTTGGCAGTGTAACTTCTGTATAATATAGGACCAAGCACTGAGCCTTGAGGTACTAATGTTTCATAAGGCAAAGGGACATTTAGAACTGTCAATTTTAGTTCCATAATTACCTATGTTATTTTGTTCTTATCTGACGCCAATCCTTTCTCTAGCTGTCTTTGTCAGAAAAAGTATTTCTATTTTTATGTAATTTTGTAAATTGCCTATGGCTTAGAGTCCCTTGTTCAACACAAGAGAATCTGTGCCATTGGTAATTTTATTAAATACATGAATTTCCTCAATATTAATTCATGAACATTCAACTAGGTACCTCTTGTCCTGAAATTATATGACTAGACTGACAGAAATCATTGTTTTTCTGAAAACAATTTAAATAAGAAAACCAACTAAGAATATGTTTAAAAATATTACATAATATTAATTATAGAGATGTATTGCTAGACACAAATAACTAACTAAATATTGTTGTATTGTTAACTAAATATGACTACTACCGACTGGCCTGTTGGTCTAGTAGTTAGTGACCATGACTGCTATGCCGGAGGTTGTGGGTTCGATTCCCACCCATAACAAATGTTTGTGTGATCAGCACGATCATTTGTTCAGGTCTGGGTGTAATTTATCTATAATATGTATGTATTTAGAAATATATAAGTATGTTTATCAGCTGTTTAGTACCCATAACACAAGCTCTCAAGCTTAACTTGGGACTAAATGGCGTTGTGTAAAAAGTTGTGGAGTATTTATATTTATTTAATTATTAAAAATAATTAAGTTTTAATTTATATTATTTGTGGTAAAGAACTGTAAATATTACAAAACTTGTTTTACGTTAAGTACCTATCATATTGGACATCCTTTACTAAACGAGTTTTACAAAGAATAAAGCTACATATTTTTATACAAGGATAAACAGTGTCTGTTACATCAGTTCAAAGTTGTGATCATGGTAGGGCCCACTGTCAGTTTATTCCTAAATTATTAAGAAAGAGGTCTGGTAATATAAAGTACAACCCTATTAGAATGTAGCAATACTAATAAATATTATTATTGTTGGGTGTCACTTGTTTTAATAATATCTTCCACAACTCACCTTTCAATACAGCCATATACATAATCCCACACCTTTCTCCCATAGGGGTAAGCAGAAACTACAGAGTGCCATTTGCATGATTCTTAAAAACTTCTTTTGATTCATTTACATGCATACTTGTTGTAATAATCACCATTTCAAAGCATATTAATTTTCAATTAATGGTTATCAAATTGCATACATATCATAAAAATTATATTTTATTTTACATTTCAACCACAATTTCATACTACCTAAGAGCCTTATTAAATTTCTTTCCTTCATTTTCCCTCTCTGCTACTTAATAGATAGATTAAACTTATCATCTATAAGTATATATCCAAGATATACATTACAGGCCTTTATAGTCAACACCTAAATGAAATGCCAAACTATTTCTTCATTGTTGCTATGCAAAAACTGCACTTGAACATTACATTTAGTTGTTGCCTAGTGTTAATGACAATAAGCAAGAGCTTGGTTGTATGTTAAATATCTAGTACACAATAATAGAAACTGTTAGGTATTTTGACAAGTTAATAAGTTTTTTATCTTTGGTACCTCTTAAAATCATTTTTAAGTTTCAACTCATTATTATTCTTTGACAGACAATAAGCTAATCAATAATCTGGAATTAAGCAGTCAAGACTGGGCAATTGGGGCGGGTTATTTCAACATAGATACAAAGAAATGTAAAAGATTGACATTATGCAAATGAATTAGATCCAAACCAAATACTTTCATAGTAGCTAAGACGGCGAGGGATGAAGAACTGGTGTGGACCAACAGCATGATAGAAGAGCCTTCACTCATGACAGCTTTCCAAAAAAAAACTATGGGTTATCCTTGTACAGGAGGGGAACAATTACGTTCCAAATTCTATCAAGTAATTAATGGCTACTGGTTTTAAACAAAAAAAAACCTAATTTATTACGTCATGATAGATAGCAAGTAACCTCAAAGAGTCATTTACTAATTTCTATAAAACATGAATTCCCGTAACTAGGCGAAATGTATGAAATGGATTCGATATGGTAGAAAACAAAAAAACAGAACTAACAATTTCACGAAATATCCGAGAGTTAATCTAGAATACGACGCATTTCTCCTCCAATAGATATTTTGACACGATTAATCTGTCACACGCCAGGCTTATGTGGCAGAGGCTAAGCACCGCCTGTGGCCATTTTTGAAATACTGCAGACATAAAACGCTGTCGATATTGATTAACTCGCACAATTTTGGTAAATTACGTGCTTAGAAGTTGAGTTTGTGGCAGTTTGCAGCCATTTTTAAAATTGTCAGTATCGAAATACGTCACAGGCGTAAGAAATCACGATGGCCGACAAAAGAATGGTTAGGTGGTAGGTACTTACTACTGATTTTTACGCCTCCAAGAGGTGGTTTCGGTGGCTGATTATCGAAAGTCTTTCGAACGGATTTGCTGCCCTCGGCGAATGACGTGGTCCTAGGGCGTCCGCTCATTATTATAGGTATAAAATAAACGGCCTTAGAATCCTGAACTTCATAGATGCTTCACATTTCTCGTTACCACCCTTGCACTCGCACTGAACTCACTTTGCCGACGAAATACAAGTTAAGGATGGTATAGTCAAAACAATATCACTAAGATACTATTGAAATCAAAGTAAGACTGTCTTAAAACGGTTTTACAATATCATTTTGTTAATTTTTCAAAATTTACATCACTAAAGTGTACGACAGATTTTAGTTTCTTCAGACTTGTACTCGTTCGTTCGGCTAGGTTCGGCATTCACTCGGACCTTCGATTACTGAACGTACGAAGATGACGTCACGTAAACGTTTTACAGCGCCACCTATTGGTACTACAGATTTCTTTCGTGAGCTCATTCAGTAAAACAGTTAGGCCACAGATTATGATCCATGAGAATTAAATAGGAATAAGATATTCTCGACAGTTTTACCAATATTCTCAGATTTCACAAAAATAAAAAAAAACACGGTTTCATACATTCGAATTCATAAATTCAATACAAAGAAGACTTATGTAAAACTTCTAATATTGATTGAGAACCTTAAACCAGTCATGCAGTCCTGTGTTGAAATATGCGGTGCAAAGAAGCATGTTATTATACCTAAAGCCTAGTCTACATTAGGGATCAATTATAAAAATAACAGTACAGCTTGGCAAAAAAGAGTCTGACGCGGTGACAGTTTAAACTAAAAATGGATGATTGTGGCAACATTGTTTTATTTGTCATCTGCTAGTACATCATGTGTCAAAAGTGCGTAAATCCTCGTCGTTTTTCATAAATTTAACAAAATTATTAAGTTTCGTTGCAAAATTACCGATTAAAACTTAATAAAACCATTCATAGTTGAATCAGAGCAGTGATTTACCTCGTCTTTTTGTGGTGTTTGGCCAAATCTGAAGCGGGACAAGTTTTGTCCGATATCGGGAATGTTTATCGAAGAACTGCCGCTAGGACAGGTATTTATCTACCCTTATTAAATCATTGTACATTAAATAAGGTTTTCTAAATGTTTTAAATGCGTAGTTTGGTTGATATACAGATATATGTAAGTATTTGTCTTGTTTACAAAAATTGAAATTTAAGGTTATGTTTTGTAGTTTGAAGAGCCTCGTATACCCATATTTGATACTTGAAGATAAAGAATAGGGAATTAATAATAAAGTACCGTATCTTTTTTGTTTTAGGCAAATCTGTCAACACAGTTAGAAAAATGTTTAAGGAAGGTAAAAAATAAGATATTAAAATTTGTTCAACACCGGGAAAACATTTCAAAGGAAGGAATTTCCGAAGAAAGTTACCACCTTATCATTGTGACGTGAATCCAATTGAATTAATAAGGGGAATCGCAAAACATTAAATTACTTCAGTCAATGTTGGATCCATTGATGTAAAGGTATGTAGCCTAGTTTATATGTGCATATTTAAAGTTGCTATATTAGAACCATTGTTTATGATTATTTTTTGTTTTTAAAGGTGGCCGCTGAACAAGCATTTGCAAACATTACTAAGATTGGAAAAAATCATGCAAGGATATTGTAATGAAAATAGAAAAATAATATCATGACATGATTTATCAGAATTAGAAAATACTAGTGTTTCAGAAATTGCAGGAAGCTCTAGCCAACATGTGAGCTTTTCCGGGATCGAATATTTGATGGTAGTGTGTTCAATTCGTCTGATAAAATATTTGGTATTAAAATAAAACTTAAAAAAAAAACGTTTTCTTTCATTATCCCTGTAAACAATCTATTGTCGTTAATTCCTAACAATCTTACGGTTAGTTTGCTCTCGAGGGCGTGATTATATCTGTCTGTGGATACCTAATGCACCACTTTCGTGCAAGGCTTCAGTGTCCACTATAACATACATACGTACATCTCACGCCTCTTTCCCACGCTGGTAGGCAGAAACTACAGAGCGCCATATGCTACTCTTACATACTTCTTTTGCTTCGTATAAATTTTTACATGTTGTTATAAACATTTGCCCATTATTAAAAGTGTTAATAATGGACATTGAAGCCTTCCATGGTGTTTGCGTAGCATCCGACAGACAGAACCCCCACCTAACTTTGGAATTAAAAAGGTACTAAAAATAACAAGTATCAAACCTGTTAAGTCGTAGTATTCAGGGTGGCCACATGCGCGAAACTAGCGACCTCATTTATTCCACACTCTTTTTTGCCAAGCTGTACCATGAAATCGATTTTATTTAATTTTCTGGATGAAATAAAATCGATTGTCCTTTATTTTACGGAAATGTTTGTTAGTACATCAAAAACCCATTTAAAGGCTCCCTGAATCTCATTTTATTTCACACTGACACTATTGTTTATGAGTATAAGTACCTAACTTATTTGATTCTAGTCCCAATGAATTTTACGGTGACCATTGTTTTTGGTAGACCTAGATATTTGGGGTCAAGTCCTTCATTATCAACTTATTGCATTACATTACGTAACGCAGTTGGCCCCAATATATTCGAAACACTGGGTCTGTTCAAACACGACTCTTATTATTGAGGATTGATACATTGCGCGTAAACCGGCGGTTAGAACCGCTGTATAAAATAAAGTTTTATTGTGAGCCACGCAATGTATGTCAGAAGTTTAATTACGTCACTTGCGATTGTGAGAAATTTCGATCAAGTTGAATACTTATGTACGCAGACGCTATCGCTCTCAAGAGTAGTTGCGCGTGCGCCGCGTAGGAGGCGAGCGGTCCGCAAGCGGCTGTCACCTTAGTACGATGTGATTTTTATTCTACTGCACAACATCAAATGCCATAACAAGACCGACGTATTGCGACGCAGTTAGAAAAAATGGAATGCTACACATCGGATAGCTGTGACAGTGACACGAGGGACCAGAAAACCCTCGATTTGTCAAGTCAACTGCTGGAAACACTCAGCCTATCATCGGAACTGAAAGGCATTGTTGACGAGAAGGATTGCGCAGAAAATTACGAGATAATACTTCTCTACAACAACAGGATACAGGCACTACCTGAGACGTTAAACAGGTTTAGCAACTTGAAGATATTAGATGTGAGCAACAACAGGCTGACAATACTCCCTGATATCTTCAAGCATTGTCAGCTAACATCGTTGATAGCAAAACATAATCAACTCACTAATGAATCGCTTCCCAAATCGTTTTTTAGTAATAAGTGTTCGCTTCGAGAGCTAAATTTGAGCGGAAATCAGCTGAACTTCTTTCCAGAACAAGTTTTAGATATAATATCTCTTAGGTATCTTTACTTAGGTGGAAACAACATAGTCAACATACCAAAGGACATCTGGAAACTTAACAGGTGAATATTACTCATGTGTTTCTCAGTAAAAAAAACCTTAAAAACCAATATTTGAAGGTAGCTACAAACTTTATTGACTACCTGTTACTTGTTACACCCATTTGTGTTCCCGTGTCCCATAGGTACTTATAGGATTACTTATTTGTCTACTCTTCGCACTATCTTCTCATAAAACAATCGCGAATTCATAAACATTAAACATCGAAGCTCTTTGTCTAATCGCCTACCTACGGGCCATTGTGGTCATACATACCAACAAGCTATACCAACATATTTTATAATCAATGTCAGTAATTAAACAAAATAACGTTCACTTCTTAATTACCATTCAAAATGACGCCGTTTTAAATACAAATATTGAACGGAAACTCCTTTCGAGACCAATATTGTATTTAGCTACATTTATTAAAAAAACAAGACTGATAGCTATTTAATCATGAATAAAAATAATGTCTTTATTATCCGGTCCACGTCGCTGCTAGCAATTTTTCGCACATCATGTCGAAACTGATATAATTTTTGTTATCAGTCGGTTCAAACATACAAACACTACAGTTTCTCTGGGTATCAAAATGCTGTATCATGCGACTAAGTACAAAACGATAGCGCTAGGCTACATCTCTGACGACTTATTATAAATAAAAATAAATGTATTAAGTTGGTAGATATACTAGGTTTGTTATCGTATATTGCGTGGCTAGACGCCGCGATATGGCTAGAAGAATAATATTTACAAACATTATTCTTATTTGGGGTGTGTTTTATGAGAAGTGGCAAAAAACCAAATGCGGCTCACGTTTTTCTCTGGGGCAAATTGGAATAGCAGATTTTACTGTTGTTAAATCTCCAACGATACAACATCTCCTCTGCGTGGGTATCGTGGGTGAATTTGTCCACAGACATATCACACGGATAAGCAACTAGTCCCAGAAAACCTATCTATAGGGCACATAAATACCTTCTTATTCTATATCGTGCGAGAATCGAACCTGGGAACTAGATTAATCGCCGAATGCTAAACCACGGTACCTAACCTACTCAAAGTGCCGATTTGAATCTATCGGTAGGTATTTACTCAACTATTTGTGGTTTGCTAGTTAACTACGAACGCAGCACTGTAGTATGGTATATTGAAGCCACCACGGCAATAACCAAGCCATGCCATGTGTGGCTTGTTCGCTACGGTAACTACTACAGATTATTACGTATATATATATTCTTATTATAACGAGCCCGAAACGGTTCCAATTTCGTATTTCCGATTCGACCCCATTCCCTGTGGACTGTGGATTCATTCTCTATACATCTTGGTTATTTGGTACTATTTACATAATGAGCTATTGTTTTAATACCGCCAATTAACAAACAGCTAGGTGGGTTTTAATTTCATTTGTCAAATAAACTATTAGGTTGAACAGCTGGGTTTTCAGGCAAATAGTGTATGTACCTAGACGTTTACCTTTCTTTTTGTGCGGGTCGAAGGGAGTCAAAATATTAAGATTACAACCTACAAGTATTAAAGAAATGTCCTAATGTATGTGTCTTTTTCTACAGTTTACAGATTCTATCACTAGGAGGTAACCAAATTATTGAAGTACCGGAGTCTGTTGGACACTTGACTGGGCTCCAAGCGTTAGTTTTGAGCGACAATCTAATAGAACAACTACCGGCGAGCATCGCTAGATTGAATCAACTACGGTCATTGTTGATCCATAAGAACAGATTGAAGACCTTGCCTACGCAAATAATCAAACTAAGATGTTTGACAGAGGTAGGAGCACAACACAATACAATTTACTAACATTACCTATGTTTATTATCTGGACTTTAAAAGAGTCTGTGAACTCCGAGTTTTGGCTCTCTGTAATGACTGTTAAATATGGAACAAATGACGGGACCACCCACACGCTTTTCAAAGCTCGGAGGGTTGTCATTGCAGATTAGTACCTATCTATCATTCAAGTGTTGCTTAACCTTGGAGGTAGGCAGTTGTTTTTAAATTATGAGTCTGTACGATGTCTGCTATGGTTATTGTAATACTTGCCAGCCTATAGGTGGGTATGGTAGCTGTACATCATGTGTAGGTATCGTACTATTGTTTCATTAGAACATGACATACAGTGTTAGTACCTAGGTACTTGTTTTAATAGCAAGTAGGTAAGTACGTCGTACTACGTGTTAAATCCATGAGGTACCTATTCTATTTATACGAAGTTTAACTTAATCGGTTAATATACATTCACCACCCGATGTCGTCCGAATGACGATCATTAATCTTGTTATTTTACACAACCAGTGACTCACCGGCTATTAAATACTTTACTAAAAATAACAGTCACAATATTCACAATAGATTCCTTACATAAAAACAAAGCCGACGAACACCTAAATAATGTCAGTTTTAAGCAAAATTAAGAAACAAATGAAATAAAAAGCGCGGTTGGATTTGCCAGACTTTCAGCCTTCATAATGTCTGTGACGACTGTCAATTCTGTCATAGATAGATCTACAAATGATAGCCGGGACCAACGTCTTGACAGTTCACGTACTGTCCAAGGCACGGAGGAGTATTGATATGTAATGAATGGTCACTCATCTACGGACCAACCTCGTCAACCGAAGCTTAACCTTCGATCGATCCATGAGGTTGTTATTAGTTAGCCACAAGATCCTCAACTGCTCCTCGGACTAATAATATGACTCCTATACCTGCATAATAAAAATATTTTCTTTACAGTTAAGTCTTCGCGACAACCCTCTCGTAGTGAGATTCGTCAGAGACATGACGTTGCAGCCGCCATCATTGTTGGAACTAGCTGGTCGCACTATCAAGCTCCATGAGATCCCAATCCTACCTGGCGAAGTGCCTTTCACCTTGATGAGGTATCTCGGAGCTGCGCAATGCTGTGTTAATCCTAAATGCAAAGGTAATACTGGTTCACCATCTATTTCAGAAAATCGTTGCAGCAGCTTGCAGTATGTAGGCTAGAAGCTTGGATAAACTTAACATAGCTAACTGAATCTTTAAAACTACCCAAGTGGTAATCACAATTAGTTTTAGTGTTCACTTGTTTAGAGCTCTCCTTCTAAGTAGAAAGTATCAATTACGAAGCAAAGCCGTAATGCTTCACCTACTTAAATACTTAAGTAATTATTTATTTTATGACCTTTCCAATGCTGCAGCTAATACGCCGAAACCTTTTGATTCTCGGAACTCGACCTTCTAAAGGTACGGTCAACAACGAAAGTCGATAAAGTGGCTCGTTACCGACGTATGACCGCGGATGTCTTATTCGGGAAACTTCGACACAATTCCTCAAGGCCCTCAATTAGGTTCTTTACTTAGAATTGTGTGAGGCATATACTTACTCGTAGATAGTGAATTGAGAGCCATGACGGTGAATAGGTAAACCCTAGTAGATACAATAAGGTAAAATTTGGCTTTCAAGGAATGGGCACCGAGGTTGTATATTAAGAGGACACGATGCTTTTACTGTGTATCACCGGGGTGGTTTTAGTGGGGTAAGAATCCCACACTCCCCGGTCTTATCCCCAAGTCCGGGCGCCTTTTGAAGGTTCCCCCAAAAACAAAAAAAATGGGTACTTATATGTTAAGACTGGAGGTAGACCAAAGATACTATGAATCGATTGTGTGAAAGATATTATGTCATAATAATGGTAAATAGCGATGTATGGAATAAGAAATGCTGCGAAGACCTAATATGATTTTGGAAAAAGGCAGGAGGGTAGAATGCTTCGTTGTCGAAGATTGCCATTGGACAAATGAATTAACTAGCTGTCTCATTTCTCAGAAAATATTTAACATTACAAATTGTAGCTACGTAGGTAATACGATAGATAGTTAATCAATGGGGCTGGGCTTATGTGTTCCGTAACAGCCACTGAAGCCAATTAATGCGAGCCGGACACGAGGCCAGTCGACGCTTTTATTATTACATACATACATACCTACATAACATCACGCCTGTAATCCCCGAAGGGTTAGGCAGAGCTGTAACTGGTAGTACACCCACATTTCGCCAGTTATGTTTAAGTCCCATTTAATAGGGGGCGAGCCTTTTGCCATCACCAGGCACAAATCCAGACTCCGGGCTGCTAGTAACGAGGCAGATTACACATATTCCGATAATATTTTTAAGTAAGTGAATGCGTTCGCAATAAAATAATACGCTAGTGGAGAAAGCACATTATACCCGCAATGCACTTGCCTCTGGCACTATTAAAATCCAAGTTATCTCTGGAAGCAGTAACTTAGTAGGTATAGGTAGTACAAAATTATAATTTAATATGTTCTCAGTTCGACTAATTTCAGCACGAAATGTGGTAGAATGACTTTCAAGTAGATAGGTGAACATTATTTAGGAAGTTTTTAAACTCCAAGATACAGAATAAGATGACTGAATGTAGTGATCAGAATGCCAGCTCTCAAGCATAGTAACAACCTATTCGTGGCCTTAGCCTTGGCAAGTTAGCAATCAACAATCAAGTCTCGTACAGCTTAGTGAGACCACAGTTTGTATAACAACTACACGTACCTATTTAGCTCCTATACTAATCATAGCTAAATTATTTAGACTTTACAAACTTATAAAGTTCTTACTTGTGCATATGTGAATTTTGAAAAAAAACTTGCAGCACGTCATGCTTCATTATTTAAACGGTAATTAAGTAGATACTGGCTAGTAGGTATTATTAAATTTGAACAACTTTGGCAGTCCCGATTTTTTTCTGACTTAGGCAAAATATGACAATTTTACCCATTTTATAGACAACTACCGACCGAAATTGATTTTCTAACAATCATGTGCTACCATGTCGGTTTTTTTCCGTTTTACTGCCAATCTCTCTATTGCACAGGGACACTCCGACCATAGTCCCGTTTACAGTAAAATAGTAGGTAGTTTTTGAAACTGTTACATAACAGGGATTTTAAAACACGAATGTGAGTATACAAGCGAGGTTTGCTGTAAAAACTTATTTCTACTAAAGTACCCTTTTCAACATTTTTTGTTATGGTTTGGTACCTATATTGGATTTGGGATTTGGGCGCCATTTTTACGATAAATTATCTTGTTGTTTTTAATGAGATAGCATGAGTTTAGATAAGGTATGTACCTACTTAATGTATAAACTGCACATATCCAAGTAATATTATATTGTGTGACCATTTTTGAAAACCACAGTTTTCAAACTCATAATATCGGAGTGTCCTTTCGTAATAGGGAGATTAGCAGGAAAACTAAAGAACCGACATGGTATTAAATACCTAGGCGAGGCAAGAACATAGGTAAACATGGGGTCTTCAAGTTTCTGCGGAATCTCGAGAATTTTCTAATCTGCAGAAAGCGCAATATGTAGGTATGGGCCCACAAGATGAACCAATAACCTGGTGAAAATCCTGGATACAAGACCAGGAACCCTGTCATTCTGACAAACTAGAACCTATAGTTTTTATCCAACAGTGGACATTTAAGCTAAAAATTGATGTTTTACCAATTACCATCGTCTCTGTTTCAGCTCTAAGTGTCTGATAATACAAATTCTAATTGCAGGTGTCTTCTTCGACAACCGCGTGGAGCATATAAAGTTCGTTGACTTCTGTGGCAAATACCGAATACCGCTCCTGCAATTTTTATGCAGTTCCAAGTGCATCACTGGAAGTTGGGAGAGTCGCGAGGTGGACAACAATCCTCATCCTCACATGATGAGAAAAGTTCTTTTGGGTTGACTATGATGGCTTTCGTCTACTTTGTCTCTGGCTTAAAGACTTCTATACATGGAGAGCTTAACGAGATTAATCTGAACACAGAACACACGAACCTGTGATCCATCTGATCAGCTAAGTACCTATAACCTATCCATCCGAAGCGTTCTGGTTGTTTACTTTCAACAAATTACTTAGTACAGAAATAAATGAGGCCGTTGCGGGCTTAGGAGACTATAACAGGCCAGAGTCCAATCTTGAGGCCCTGACACGGTTATCACTTTTGCTGCCCAGTTCAAAATCGCAATTTTACTCATATTTTACTCATCTCCACAATTAATTGGTATAACATAACAACCCGACAGTGAGGTCTATTGGCGCGATGATGACGTAACGGGAACCCTATACCTAAGAACGCAAGAACCCAGATGGGTGGCGTTTGTGGACTTTGTGGTGGTGGGTCACGGTGGGCGTTTCCTTAGGTGAACTTGCCTAAGGAAACGCCCGGTTACGATAGTCAGAAATTGTTTAAGGTCGTTCTGATATATCGGATCTCTACATTTGTGTTCATAGGACCATAGATATCTGGACACTCATTATTTGTTCAAGTTCAAGTGTCGTCACCTATTCTCCACTCCTGAAACTCACATGTATGGCAGCCTTTATAATCCTATTACATAGTAAGAACAACTAAGTTCCAGAAAAATATAAACTTTACAAATTAGACATGGTAATCAACAAATTATGGCATGCTTAAAATTTATTTTTATTATTTTCATAATCTAAGATTGTGTAATTTGCACATACTATATTGTCTTACTTTTATGATTATACAAATAATATTATCACCATCTGTCTAGACTTCTGCAGTTGGGGTCAGCTTCCTATATAACCAGATAATGTCTTCCTTTAATTCACCAAAAGGAACTGCCCATCCAACTCCACAACCCAAAACTGGGTAAGCTGGGGTTGATAATACCCGTGAAGCACAAAGAGGTCTCTGTATGTAATCTATGATCACCCTTCTACAATGCAACCTTGGAAAGCGTTAAAACCTAGTGGCTGTTATCAGAAATAATACCTAAGAAAATATGTTTTGTTATTAAATTTGATTGTTATTGTTTACTCTCTGCTATTGATGATTTTATTTTTATTTTAAATTTCAAAAGTCTTAATGCCTACCACTCATAATCTTGAGAAATCAATGAACTAATATTTCGAGTTTACTTCTTAATAACAACAAAGGCATTCACTTCGTTTTAGAAATGTATTGGTGAATAAAATATTGGGACCGTGAATATTGTAATTATGATTATTATATCCTTAGGTACTTGTATGTGCCAATATGTGATACGTATTTTAGTAAGCAGTTATATTGAAATAAAATATTATATTTTTTAATAACTATTTTAATTACACTTTTTCCTAATTAACAAACCTTTCAGTTGTTCTCTTGTAAAAATTTCCTTCTCTCTTCTTTGCCTCTTATTATGGCACCTTTAAATAACTTACAGTATAGTTCTATAGCAGCTGGACTGTCGTCATTGCCTGGAACCGGGTAGGTGATCAAGTTGGGGTTACAGTTTGTGTCAACCACTCCAATAGTTGGTATCAACATTTTAGCACTGTCTCTTACAGCTGTATGTTGGTTTAGAATATTGTTCTGTGTGTTTAAAAATATACATAAATCAGGCAACCTTGTGACTGCTCCGAATTGGTGGTTTGCATTTGTGAAAATCCCACCTCTCCAGAACCTTGTGTGTGCATATTCTCCACATTCTTGTGCGGTCTTTTCAACCAAGTGTGAGTTCAGGGCATATCTGTTGAAGAAACAAATGATTCCTCCCCTGTAAGCAATATGTGCAGTAAAGTTGAGTGCTTTCCGTAAGTGTTCCGCAGTTATATCCAAGTCAAATATTAAATGTCCGAGTCGGGATCCATAAATGTAAGGCCTCATGTAATCATTAAGTGAACCCTCTTTGTGACCATAGTGAACTCTGGCATCAAATAAATCTTTGACTGTAAATAAGTTGTGGACACTAAAGTAATCTGGATGATCTAATATCTGTTTCTTGGCTGCATGGTCTGAAAAACAGAATTACGTTAGGCATTAATCTTTCAATTGAGGTAATTAGAGACACAATAGAAAGACAATGACAGGCGGACACCGGTGTCCTTCCGGGGGGGGGGGGGGGGGGAATTAATAAAACAATTGCAATAAAATTTTGTAATAGCTTCTATGTTTCCAAACTTTAACATAATAATGAGTAAAATATAACTATCAAACTAATATCGCGATGTTAAAGTTCACAAACTTTGACATTGTGTGGATGTTTGATACTCATTCACACAAAAACTACTGAAAGGATTTTAATGAAACTTTAGCTTTGAACATTGCATCAAAGTATAGGCTATAATTTAAGAAAGTATTGTGCAAATTAGCCAAAATATAACAAGAGACACGAAATCGTGGGGCACAGCTATTATTAAATATATCTTAACTATGCCTACAAAAAGTACACTCTTATTTTGATGAGTGATCCCTTTTTAGTTGTATATTTGTTCATTCCCAGTTCCTGCATATTCATACTCAAACTGGCTAAAGCCTATTAAGTGAATACGACAGTGGGAACTGAGTTAGAGAGTCTACAAGAGTCATTCACCATAAATGAAGTAAAAATAAATAAGATTTACCTTCAGATACCACCAATCCAGGCGACGCAACAGGTTCTGTGGCAGTAGAATTATATCGCAACAAAGGCGCAGTACGAATAAGCGCACGGTGCTCTGAAAAACAGGCATATTCTTCACATCATGAACAGAACCGTACTTATTTAATAACCCTAGAGCTAAGGTAGGAGTGTAGGACTTGTGTAAAAAACTATTGTAATAATAACTTTTTGAACAAATACTTACTCATACAATTAGAAAACATATTAATAATTCTCGTTTAGCTGGTTCAAATGTATTTTCCTTTGATTCTCATACAATAAAACGTTTTGAAATGTAATAAACAAAACAACAAATGTCATCTGGATTGTGAGGTTATAAAACAGATTATGTAACATTTTTAGACTATCTTTTGACTAAGTGAATTTTTCATAAATTTAAAAATCGACTAATTTCAATAAAGTTTTAAGGACATCACTAAGAACCAAAATTTTAAAAGACTAGTGCTCAGATATTCACAATTACACTATGACAAATGTCACACACAGTGACATAAGTCACATTGTTGTGAAATACAAAATCTTGATGTCGAAGTTGTTTTTCTTCAACATTTTACAAAATAACTCTCCTTTTCCGACATGGCACCCAAAAATATCGAAGATATTGACTTATACGCCGTGCTCGACGTTCCAATAACAGCTACAGAATCAGAGGTTTGTATTGTATATTCTGAATAAACATTGTTTTCCCCAATAACAATGACTTTTTCTCTCATTTTTCTTTCGAGTTTTAACACTATTTGTTGTGTTATTTTCAGATAAAAAAGGCTTACCGAAAGAAAGCATTGAAATGCCATCCAGATAAAAATCCTGATGATCCTAAAGCTGCTGAGACTTTCCATGCATTATCTCAGGCGTTAGAAATATTGACAGATGTGTCTGCTAGGGCTGCATATGATAGAGTACTTAGAGCTAAGGCTGCAGCAAAACTTCGACATCAAGAGTTAGATAGTAAGAGGCAAAAACTAAAGGAGGATTTGGAAAGGCGGGAGAGAGAAGCTGGATCGGGTGCTTCTAACCTTACAGATGAACAGAAACTAGCTGCAGAAATTCAGAGACTGCAAAGAGAAGGCAACCGACTGTTAATAGAAGAGCAGCAAAGAATGAAAGATGAAATACGAAAAACTATGGGTCTCATAATTCAACCCGTGTGGGATTCCTGTCTCAATAGAATAAAAATAAATTGGAAAGCAGAGAAGACCGACCCAAACAACGGCGGTTATGACGAAGCTACTCTTCGAAGGTTCTTGAAGAAGTATGGTGATATTGTAGCCTTAATAGTATCTCCGAAGAAAAAAGGGAGTGCATTGGTGGAATTTGCAAGTAGAGAAGCATCTGAAATGGCCCTAGATCTTGAGAAAGGTAACTTTTTACATACAATGCACAATGTTATTATTATAAAATATCAAAGGTATTTATATATAAATTGCTAATTTTGGTCTAAAGCAAGATTCTCTGGGAACAAAGATTTTAACTATGCTAACTATTACTTATTCCAAAAAACTTACTTTGACCACAACTATAATATTATTATTATTTTTACTATACTGTATCAGTATGAAAGTCAGCCAAACCTCAAAAGATTGAATGTAAAATAATCTTTTTTTTCTTTTTTATTTCTAGGTTTACCAGAAAACCCTTTAGAACTAAAATGGGTAAATGAGAGACCAGTGTTAACAACTAAGAAGGATGTTACCGGGCCATCAGTAATCTCAGATAGAGATTATGAATCATTAGTTCTAACAAAAATGAGGCAAGCAGCAGAAAGACAAAAAATAATAGATGAAATGTTAAAAGAAGAGAGCAAATCATAATGATAATAAATTATTTCTATCAAAGTTGCTTATTATTATTTGGATCTATTGAATGCTGCCAATTCCTAAACTATCCTATGGACTACAATCAGACAAATTAAAAAAAAAACTACCTACTCGTAAAAAAAATCTTTTTATTATAATGTATTGAAAAAAAAAATGTCTAGACTCAGGGACATCACTTATATAAACTTGGATTGACATATATAAATTTACTGGAATCCTACTTTTTCAATATTCTAAGATAATCACACTTGCCAGATGTTTGTAACTTGGTGCTGCTGACACTGCTGACCAGAGCACTGAATATCTCATATCTCACAGTGTATTTTTGTTAAGGCATTCATTTACCAGATTTCCATTTTTAATTAAAACAGACATTACATTAAAAAATGTAGATAAATTACCATATACTAAAATATTTGTTGTGTGTCTGGGTGTAATTTATCTATAATATGTATGTATTTAGAAGTATATAAGTATGTTTATCAGCTGTTTAGTACCCATAACACAAGCTCTTAGCTTAGCTTGGGACTAGATGGCGTTGTGTGAAAAGTTGTGGAATATTTATTTATTTATTTATTTTATATATATCGGTCATTTGACTCTTTTTAAATGATGTCCCTGAGTTCAGCAGTTAATCCTTATTTTTAACAGGATCAAAATGTTTCCATTCCTTTAGGAACTCCAATACTTTTATTCTTTGTTGATCTCCATGTTCTTTTTGAGGTTTCCTCCACAAGGAGTGGTCTAAATCCAAAATACCAGCAATAACTTCCTGAAAAATTAATTATTTACTTTAAATTTGGTGTATATTTCCTTTAGGACATTTTGGATTATCATACGAATGACTGCGCAGCATGCCATGTGTCACAACTACATGGCAAATTTAAAAGATTAGGTAATTCATAGCACCAAACTATTACAAATACATAGTTACCTCAGCAAAGGTTGTTGGAAACAGGTTTTGATCTTCAATAACATGAGCGTAGCCAGGATCCATTCCAAAATCTACCCAGAAATATGGTAATCCTTTTGGTATTCCTCTTCTTATATTTTTTCCTTTCAAGTCCACAACTTTTTTATTCATTGACCATTCAGTTTCACATTCTAGTATGGCCTTTTTGAAATAGATTGCAGCCATGTCACCTACATCTCTTGGAAGAGGCACACAGTTTATTGTCATATGTGGGTGTTTATGTAATTTTGTTGCTGTTTCATAGAAAACAACATCCATGCCTTTAGAATTGTAGAACTGAGTAAGAGCTTTTCTATAATTCTGAAAAAGAAAACCACTTTGTTATAAAACTAGTTTAACCTTTTAACCGCTTGTGTCACATTATATGCAACACATATTTAAGTGTCCCTACCGCTAGAGTCGTATTTCTGTGACAGAAAACATGCATGGTTTTTCGTTTTATTTTCAAAATACTGACTGTGTGGTACAACTAAAACCATTATCGAATTGAGATATTATTTATGTTACAAAAACTACAAATCAATACAACAATTGTTACTCCTTATTTACTGTAGTATTATTTTATTGATTTGTAGCAATTTTGGCCCGGTGCTAGGGGCACGGCAATTAATGTTTAGCCAAGCGCTTAAAAGGTTAATTAACACTGTGAGACTTGAGAGTCTTCAGTCAAGTACTTACCATTACTTCTTCCCAAACATCTTCATCTATGGATGTAACACAAGAAGCATGTTGAATGGTAGTTATTATACACTGATCTTTAACAAAAGACTTTCTTGCGGGTAGTGCTAAGTATACTTTGTTTCCACAGCTAACCATGAGGTGTTTCAACATGTTCTTAGAATCTACACAATGTTGACATCCTTCTAAGGTCCTTTCCATTTTAACATGCTGGCTGATAGCCTGCTGTTTCTCATTTTCACTTTCCTTTGCAGCATCTTTGTTTCTTGATATTTTATCCATGAAAATGTCTTCAATATCATCATTAGGATTTTTATGTTTAGCTGCGAGTTTGGCAAACTCTGCCTCATCATTATAATTGTTTCCATATTTTTCTTGTTGGAACTGAAATAGAATGAATATAAAGTTATATAAATTATAATAATAATTGCTATGCAAAACCATGTGATAACACTGTAAAATTTCATGTCAGGAGAATAACCTTACCATTTGAGCCAAATTATACTTGTCATCATCACCAAAGTACTTTGTCCTCTCACCAGAAATATGTGTTTCTGCTTTCCTTTTACCACTTTTACTCCTTGGGTCTCCTTTTTCACTGCTAGCAAGAGGTCTGCTGTTGCCAGACATGCTTGTAGATATTAACATAACCCTGTCATCCTCACTTTCTTTACCAGCCTCTGGATTTTGTTTCCTGTATTCTCTTGCAGCTTCTAGCTTAGCTTTAAGTTCAGCTACAAGTTTGTCATCGCCAAGTATTTCAGCCTTTACAATCTTAGAAGCCAATTTGTTCAGTTTGTCATCACTCAGGTATTTACTATCTTTTAGTTTTTCTTGGGGAGCAGTTAAAATCTCTGTGGCCTTCTCTTGTGGGGCATGTACAAGAGGTTTTTCTTTTGGTTCCCTCTCTGTATCTTGTCTTCTTTCTCTGCTATCACTTTGTTTTCTCCAGTTATTTGACTTTTGGTATGAATCTCTGTCTGAATCTCTCCTATCCCTATTCTGTTCTTTTTCATATGAACTTCTGCTTGAGTATCTGTCGGAGGTGCTTGGCCTAGAACTTTTAGACCTTGAATAATAATCGTCATCATCATCAGATGGTTTTATAAATGGCCGAGATTTTCGGAAGCTTTCTGGTGTTTGTGGTATGCCTGTCCCTCCATTTTTCCAATATGGGTTGAGTTCCCTACTGCTGGTTCCGGGGTTGTATGAGTCAATGTTCTTTTTTTCTTTCTCTTCTCTCTTTGGCCTGATGTCTTCTTTTGTGTATGTCTTCAGCATACCAGTCATTGACATCCAGTCTTCTCTCTGTGCTTCATTGGTCTTTCGTGTTTCTTGTTCTACCCATTCATCAGATTCTGAACCACTTGAGCTTGAAGGCTGCAAAATTAAAGTTTAATGATGTTATCTGGAAAAGTCTGATGTCAAAATATTTTCAAATTTATGATACTCTGTAAATATTGCAATTTACTATAATGCAGTTAATTATGTAAAAAGAAACATACACTCGGTGAACGCTTTTTGCTTCTTCTTTCGCGTTCTTTGGATTTATGATGCTTGCTTTTCTTGTGTTTCTCTTTCATGGTGAATTGGTGATGTTTCTGAATAAGCACGGTCAATTAATGTTGCTGTTCAATACTGTATTTTTTTCAATATATTACTTTCCTCTATGATTTTTTACAATTTACATTGAATTTAAAATTAAAATACAAGGTTTTTTTTTTTTTTTTTTGTAGTGTGGCACTAGTTATATCTTTGTGCCAATTTCGGGTAATAAAAGGTAGGGAAATATTTCTATAGGAAAATATCGGAGAGGAAAAGGATTTTTTTAAGGTTCAGGAAAGGAAGTATTTTATTCTTTAGGAAAAATATATATATGAAAATAAACATACACAAACTAAATCTTTATATCATTTTTTAACAAAAATGCAGATATCAAGTTAAAATATTCAATGGGATTCATTACTAAACAAGAAACACAAGTAGGAAGGGAAACATTTTGGGAAACAAGAGAACGGAGAAAGGATGTTCGATCATAACGGGAACAGGAGAAGAATATGTGATCTAAAGTACCAACATCATCTCCACACTCGCAAAGATTATTATCCACAATATGCAACTTAGCAAGGTGGAAAGGAGTACAAACGTGGCCAAGCCTCATGCGAATTATCATGCTTGTGATTAGTTTAGAGCCTTTCATTTTAAAAAACCATGGTTTGACTGGGACTGAGGGCTGAATTGAGGCATAAATCTTGCCCTTGACTTGAGAGCTCTCACTCCAAACAAGTTCCCAGGAATGTCGAAGATAATCTTTAGGGAGGCTGACAAGATCATGACAGAAATTTTTATAAGGGAATGTGTCACCATTCTGCACAGCTTGTTTGGCTAATTGATCAGCTCTTTCGTTTCCTTGGATTCCGGAGTGACTTGGAATCCAAGCAAACTGTACCGTGTAGTTTCTCAATATACATTTGTGTAACTGTTTTCTTATGTCAAATACAATGGGGTAATAGGGTTTCATTTTAAATGTAAACTTTTCGATAGTTTGTAACGCACTTTTAGAGTCACATAATATGAGAACATTTTTAAGTTTAGCAATTAAAACGTACTCTAATGCCTTGAACAAACCAAAGCATTCTCCAGTGAAAACTGATGTTTCAGGAGGAAGTTTTACCAACTGAATAATTTTATATTGAGAATGAAATATACCTACTCCCACACAACTAGACCGGGTCTTTGATGAGTCCGTAAAGATATAATGACAGTCTATCCAGTTTTCACCGACGGCAGCATTAAATTTTATGTTGGCTCCTACATCACTTTTTTCTATCCCGAAATCATAATGCACTACAGGGGAAACAAGTAAGGGTTCAAATGTTTTGCACTCAAATAAAGGAAGAGTAGGTGACCTATGTACTCTCGCTGGTATAGAATTAAACTTCCTGAGACTTTTAACTAAACACGGAATATCTTTGTGCCGCCAATAGGATGACATCTGAATAAGGTTATCAAGTTTTAATAATTTTGAATGAAGCAAATGGTTAGAAAACTGCATTGATTTAAATAAAAATCGGTCTGATAGATATTGCCTTCTCAGGTGGAGTGGAGGATCTCCTACTTCTATCTGTAAGGCATTTAACGGACTTGATTTCATGGCTCCAGAAATTATTCGAAGAGCTTTCGACTGTATGCTATCTAACTTTTTAAGACCCTTTTTGTTACCATCTTCAAGAAGGAATGTTCCGTAATCAAGTATGCTTCGGATTATAGCATTATAAAACAGTTTTAGACTAAAAGGATGTGCCCCCCACCATACTCCAGAAAGACACCGCATAGCATTCAGTTGACGTTCGCATTTTTCAACTACAAAGTCAAAATGTTGTTTGCCAGAAAGTTTTTTATCTAAAATCAATCCTAGAAACTTAACATGATTTTTCGCAGGAAGGCTTATGCTATTATAAGTAACGGTTGGGGAAGGAATATTACGTTTTCTTGTAAAAACTACTACAGTACTTTTTTCTATTGAAAGACTTAACCCATTAATTTGTAACCATTGCTGTAAAAGACTTAGTGAGGCGGTCAAAGCATTACATGCATCTGAGATATCATTGTGAGTAGTATAGATTAAAAGATCATCAGCGTATTGTAAAACATGAGCAGATTCTTGTAGAGAAGATTCTAAATCATAAGAATAAATATTATAAAGCAAAGGTGACAATACTGATCCCTGTGGAAGGCCTTTGAACACTGTCCTCGTTTTTTTCTTGTCACCGCAAAAAAGAGAAATAAATCTAACTGATAACAAATTTATGATAAACCGTATAATCAAAGTAGGGACGTTTACATTAATTAGCTTGCGTTTAAGGACAGATATAAGTACATTATCATACGCGCTTGTTATATCTAGAAATGCGCCAACAACCGATTCGTTTTTTGAAAAGGCTATGCGAATGTCAGTGGTAAATACACTTAAACTGTCCATTGTGCTTTTTCCTTTACGAAACCCAAACTGACTGCCTGCTAATAATTGATTGCTTTCTATAAACCACTCTAAACGATTTTTAACCAGGTGCTCTGCAATTTTGGTAAGAACCGAAGATAGCGCAATAGGCCGGTATGATAGAATATCATTTGAATTTTTATTTGGTTTGAGGATCGGTAAGATTTCTTGGGAACGCCAGGATTCCGGAATATTTCCAGAAACCAAAACAGAATTAATAATTTGTAGATAGTATGATAATGTATTATCACTACAATGTGAGAAAAACGAATACGGAATACCGTCTTCTCCTGGGGCCGAGTCTTTTAAGCATGTTAATACCCCTTTCAATTCGACCAATGAAAAGGGAGCGTTCAAAGATGAATGATTATCAATATTTAACAGAGTAGAATTAGGGTAAATTTGATCATACTCTGGAACTGATGCTGGAGCTAATTTGTCAAGAAAACTATTACTAAGAGATAGAGGTAATTGTGTGAAGGAAGGAGTATCACTAAAGGCTTTTCTAAATCTTTTAATACTGCGCCAAACTTCTGACGGGCATGTGCTGGGTGATAAAGACATACAGAATGACCTCCACCCCTGGACTTTCTTATCTCTGAGAAAAATCCGTGTATCATTAATAATATCTCTAAGGCCGTCCAAATTTTCATCTGACATGTCCTCAGCATATTTTTTTTCAGCTTCCTTTCGCTTCCTAACTGCATCGGCACACGAAGAGTCCCACCATGGGGGCATAGGAATTTTATCGGAAGGATTTTTTTTAAGAGGGAAAACTTGGTCTGCTACTTCTACTAGGCACATCGCTAAAGCTGTTGAGCAATCAATTTCTCCACCCTGAGTAATTAGCGGGAGCTCAGCAACTTTAGCATCGACAAGCGTTTTAAATTTATTCCAGTCTGCATTTCCGAGTCTATACTTTAATCTAGGGGGTCTTTTCGGGGTTGTTGTGAACTTTACTGAGGAAGTAATTACTAAGGGAAAGTGATCACTTCCAAAGGTAGAAGATGAGAAACGGGACCAAGATAAAGATGCAGCCAATCTAGGAGAGCATATAGATAAATCCACAGCACTAGCACTTTCACCTGCATTAGTTCTACGAGTAGGCTCGCCAGTATTTATAATACATAGATTATGATCGTCTATAATTTCTAATAAACGAATCCCTTCCCTTTTTGTCTCACCGCTTCCCCAACACTGGTGGTGACAGTTAAAATCGCCCATTACTAAAAATGGCCTACGAAGGGATGACAACATATTGCTAAGTTCTTGTAGGGCATTGTTATTAGCATTAGGAATGTAAGTGGAAACATAAGTAATATTATCAACAATTACCCCAACAATATCAATATCAGAACATGAAAGGAGAGAAACACGTGAAAATGGGGTATTATTTTTAATCAATATGGCCACACCGCCATATCCGTCAGCTCTGTCATTGCGTACACAAACATAACCTGGAATACCAAATAATTGATTATTTTTAATCCAGGTTTCAGATAATGCCACAATATTTGGCTTAAATTTATTTAATAAGTAGAATAGGTCAGTTTTTTTAGGTATTACTGATCGGCAGTTCCATTGAATTATTGTGTCCATCTTTTTGGTTTTTGTTTAGTAATAAACTACATAAGCGCTCCACGTCGTACGGTTCAAAAGATGTATTTTTACATAATAACATTTTGATAAGGTTTATAATAACATCAACAACCTGCTCATTCTCGTTCTGTTGCAGTTTCATATCGGATTCCTTAGACAAAGCACACCCATTTGCCAAAGATGGGGGTTGAAACTCCCTAAGAAGGGCGTTATGAGCTGCTCTGTCATAACCTTGTGCTGACTTGGGGGGAGCACGGGGTTTAAGAAAGACTGTCTTTTTGTATGATGAAGAAGTTGATGGTATAGGTTGTGAACTCAAGTATGAATTATTATTGGTGTGAGAATCATGAGATGTAACAGTAGTGAGAACATTAGCATAGGATTTTGAGGTGGCTGGGTGTATTTTGCTTGCTTCCTCATAGGAAACACAGGAATGAGCCATAGTATGTTTAATGTTTTTTTGCCTCTGGAACTCAGGGCAAGTCTTGTCTGTAGCATAGTGAAATCCAGAACAATTAACACAAGATGCAGAATCCTCCTCTAGTAAACAAGTTTCACCTAAGTGATTTTGTCCACATTTATAGCATCTAGGGGCAGCTGATCTGCATTGATTTTTAGTGTGGCCATAACGGCAACAGCGGAAACATTGTATGGTGGGATACACATAAGTCTCAACAGGTAGTGCATTATAGCATACATAAATTCTTTTAGGAAGAGCTTGACCATCAAATGTTATTACAACAGTTTGAGATGGTTTCCATGTATATGACCCATTCACTTGAACTTTGTAATTTAGGCGTCTAACTTTCAATATTTCACCAGTACCTAAGGGAGTTGATATATTTTCTTTAACTTCTTCCACACTCCATTCAGATGGGATACCCCGGACCAAGCCCATACGAGTGACGTTAAAAGTGGGTAGAAATGCTTTAAATTTGTTCAGAGGCAATAAATTACTATTGATAAATATGTTAGCAGCCATAGGGTTTGTAAAAGCTACAACACACTTATTCCTACCAATTCTTTTGACACTGCCAGGAACTATATTCTGGAATTTGTTATTTTTAAGGAAATTTCCAAATGCAATAGGGTGAAGAATGGTGCCACTGTTTTCAGTACTGGTAATACGCTGTACATGAACTATGTATGGCCCTGTATCAGAGGCCTGGTACTCCTTTCTACCTACACCAACTGGTTGGTTAATTTGTATTGCAGTTGGATCCAACTGCAAAGTTTGGGAAACAGAAATTTCAGAGGGTTGAGAATGTGGAACTGACGGTACGGTATTGTTATTTATTATAAGGTCGGATTTTAAATTAACATCTGTGCTGGGAATACATGTACAGTCAATGTGAGAGGTGGTTCCATCAGGGATCACTCCCTGTCTACTGCGTTTCGTTTTATTACAGTGTTTACATACTGTTTTGTGTTTGTGTGAACGCCTCTTACGTGAAGCACTGACTTTACCGGAGGTCGACGCATCAGTTTCCCTTCCACTTGCTGTGGCTACAGACCCATCAGTGTCCATACCACTCATGTCTAAATTGGTTGCTATGGTAACATAATTACTTACAGGGGGACTTAAGCCAGGGCCTAAATCCCCCACATCTGATATAGGCGGGTCGTTCATACGACCCGGGAAAATTCTTGGACTATATAAATATTTACAATAACTTACCAGAAATCAGGAAAAAATTACACAAATACAATATTACATACACTACAGAGAAAATATATTTACATTAGAACCTCAACTGAACCAAATATTTAGTTAAAATTGAATTATGAAAAATTGCTGAGAAAAAATACACCCGGTCTAACCGAAATTTCCCGCGCTTTTTTTCTCGAATCAAAATACAAGGTTCAAGGATATACATAAACAAAAACACAGAGTAGCTGCTAGATAGGCTACAGACTACAGAGTATAGAGTACTTGTCGGTCGTTGTCGTTGTCAGAGTGAATTTTAGTAAACTGTAGGTACTCTGTGGTTTTTTGGTTCAATTTTATTTTACAAGAATCCACAAGAATCCGACTTTATTTTACACTTAAATCATACTCCATTGAAATGTTGCCTACACTACATCCTACATTTTTTAGTAAAAACCATTTCACCCCATTTTCATGATGGCGGCCGTGGGAAAAGGGTGTGGGGTCGCCCCCACAAACTTGGTTTTAGCTTTACACTGACCCCCCCCCCCTACATATAAAAAAATTACGTCCTCTGAAAAACGCAACCCCAAAATAATGTAACTTTTCAATGGACTGTATCTTTTTCAGTGTTAGGTAGTTCTTGGAAAGTTCACTGATAAACGGTTCCGCAGTTTATGTGTTAGTTATCTGTGGTTGGTTCATGTTTTTGTTCACAGATTACTCCAAAACTCCAAACTATTTGGTATTTTTAATTTAGTAATACTTTTTCGTTCGTTGTTGGTTGCTGTCGTTTATCGTTGTTGAATAGCAAATCTACTGAATTTCATAAACTTACCGTTCAAAACTACTCTTCTTCTGTATATTAGTCGTTTTTAATTAAGGTACAGTCTTTTAATCTTTGCAAGGAATATTGTGGTGTGTTTAATATCATTACGTTAATTTAATTTGTTGTGATTGAAACGTACCTGCGTAGAGCATGGATGCCTGCTGAGGAATGTCGGAATACGCTCATGATTTAGTATTCTGTGTGTGTTCATAACTACTTGCTTGGAGTACACACCTCAAAAGTAACTGTGAGTTGTTTATGTTGTAGAACTTAAAAGCGTAGCAAACTAGCCGTGTCGAATTGAATGTCCATTGGTGTTATCATAAAAGAAAGTATCGGTAATCGGTAAGCTTTCTTTTTCATTAGTATTGTTACATGGAATGATACAGTAGTGTTAATTTCAGCAATTAGAAAAGCAGGTAAACATTTAGTTGCCTTAGTGATGCATGTTTTGTTTGCAGAGTTACAGCACACTATGTTTTCTAAGAAAAAGAAAAAGCCTCTGATTTCGCCGCCAAGTAATTTTGAACACAGAGTACATACTGGCTTCGATAAACGAGAGGGAAAGTTTGTTGGACTTCCTTTGCAATGGGCCTCTCTTGTAGGTAATAACCAGGTATGTACTTGTGATTTCCTCTATTTGTGAGCTACTTAGAGTGAACACTTTAATATCTTTTTAATATACCTTGAATGGAGTTACACATTAGTGTAATATTGTTGTTTTCACATTAAGTGTTTATTTAAATACTTGGTCTAGAAGTATGACCAAGATGACAAGTTACAAATTGTACCAAATCATAAAATTTGTATTTATTACAGATATTAAAATCAACAAACAGACCTGTACCTCTGGTAGACCCATCTGAGATCACACCCACCGAAATTCTAGATCTAAAAACTATAGTAAGAGGTGACCACAGAACTACTTCAGTGTCATCAATAGCAAGGCCATTACCTTCGAATATACTACCACAATTGCCTGTGCAGAATGGTGTAGTACTGCCAAAGACATCTAATGTGGCCAGGTCTAACTCATTGAGGAGTTCAAGCCCACCGAGAATAAGGAGAGACTTGAGGAGTCAGCCAAATGTTCCTCCTTCAGTGCCAGAAGAGTCACCACCGGTACCACCTGCCCCACAGCAGTACCTTAGCTTGAGACGAGAGCACAGCAACTATACATTGAACAAACCTATAGCCGAGTCTCCTGTAGAATGGAGCCAGCATGCACATGAGGCTACAATCAGACAAGTACCAGAAATTAATGATAATCACCATGCCCCAATGACGTATCAGAACATACAGAATGCAAATGTGCCTTATCAACATAATCATCCACCACAACCCATGAATCATGGACCTCATGGACTTAATGGAAACAATATTAATATGGGTATGATATTTTTTTATTTACCTATCTAATTTGTATGATTAATACTGGACCATTTTCCCAACTATTCACTATGTATTCCACATAGTGAATAGTTGGGAAAATGGTGACTATTCCCTCATCATCTGCTTAGTCTTTTCCCAATACTACTTATCTGACCTTCAGAACCTAATCAGTTAAGTTGTATGAATGTATGTATAAACATAAACAAGAGCTAGAGCAGGTGGTGGCGAAGTGGTGGCGGCCCTGACTTACAAACAGTAAGTTGTGGGTTCGAAGTAGACATTTAGAATTCAATCAAGCCGTTGTTACTATATAATATTAATTCTTTGGATATTGATGTAAATAGTCATTGAAGTTATAATTCTGTTACCATATTCAGACTCGAAAAATGTAATCATGTTAACAAATGCAAACTATTAAATATGCTAGATTAGATACCTTAGATACCTACCAGTATTCAGTATTCATCAAATTATTTTTTTATGTGTCTACTCCATTTCAACAGAATACAAAAAAGATGTTGTCAAACAAAGTAATCCTACAAACAATACCTACTTATAAAAGTGCTATCACAAAACAATGGCAGTGACAATGATAGAATTGTATACAATATCATATAATTATAAGAATAAGATTAAAGAAAAATAAATCTTTATTCAGAAATTAAATGATTAAATACAAATTCAGTCTAAGAAATAATATAGGTATTACAAAGTATGATGCCTTTACTAGGTTAAAACCTGTATCACAGGCAACACACACTCACATATGCATTTGTCACACACAGACATAGTGCTAGAGATATTGGGACATTGAGAATGCGTCACCTCATCTTATTTCCTTAATAAATTCTGCCCAAATATTACCAATGTGTGCTCGCAATTGTCAACTTGTATAGAAATGTGTCTTGGTATGGAGAATTTGATTAGTTTTATTTTTAGCCATATTTCAGCATGACCCATAAAATTAAAGGATGTCATACTCAATTGCCGAGTGTTTTCCGCACCAATAGTAGACCAGACAACAATAGAATTTAGTTTTTGTCTGTTGTTTGGTGTTCAATTACTTTGCTGGTAATTTTGATCTGTGACATAGACACTGTTTTCTATCACACTCTTTTAATTGGAACCTCAATTGGAAAATCGTCCTTCAAATGGAATCCCGATCAGCCGTGTGGGCGGCCGACGCGTGATGAACGTGACTTGTGATTCCTGAAATTCTAATACTTGACCCAAGCCTATACAGCAGTAATCATAACTCATACAATCAGGTCCACTTTAAGGACTGATCTGATGAATAGGGAAACGGATCCCAATAAAATATAATACTGTTTACGTGTAATAATATAACATCACGCCTGTAATCCCCGAAGGGTTAGGCTAGAGGTGTACCTGGTAGTACACCCACATTTCGCCAGTTATGTTCAAGTCCCATGTAATCGGGGGCGAGTCCATTTCCATCAAACGGGCACAAATCCAGACTCCGGGTTGCTACTGAGAAATTTCAGATGGAAAAACTTAATAACACTTTACCCGACCCGGGGATCGAACCCAGGACCTCATGCTTAGCAGTTACGCTTGCGACCACTAGACCAACGAGTGTATAATATTATTATTTATTGTAAATGTTTATCACTATCCAGGTGACGCGTACGGAGTGTCGCGTGCGCAAGGTGCCCCGGGCGCCGCGCCGCACCTGCCACTCGCCGCTTCCAAACACGAACTGCGATTGACACATGAACAGGTATTCAACATGTTAACTGTTATGTTACGTAACAAGACCATATAGGGCTAATTATTTTGTGAGTGCCATAAGACTGACTGTAAAATACAACTCGAACATAGTGGATAACTTTATTGAGAATACCATTTTATTAACATCATCATATGTTGGTGTCAGCTTCCAGTTCCACCAGATGCAGCTGAATACCAGTGTTTTACATGGAGCGACTGCCTGTCGGACCTCCACAACCCAATTACTGGGTAACACGATATCCCGTGGTTAAGGTTAAGCTGGTTGTCAGATTTTCAGACTTCTGACTATCTGTAACAACTGTCATAGATCTACAAATGACAGCCGGGACTAACGCCTTTACGTGCTTTCCGAGGCACGGAGGAGTCTTGATATGCAATGAATGGGCATTCCTCCACGGATCAACCTCGTCAAGCAATAACATTTTATTAACAATCTACTTGTAAATAATATAATGTATAAATATCTGCCCATTATCGTTATGGCCCCCTTTTAACTGTTAATAAAAAGAGGGCAAAAGATAAACTAGTGAGTAGAGTTCGCGCAGTATCGCGCTTGATATCCGACACCTATCTATTTAGCTCGTACTCATTGACTTAAATACAGGTTTCCTTCATGACGACACCCTCTTTGTTCCTGAGCTAGTTTTAACTACATACAACCACTTAAAGTATGTATAACTTCGTCGTATTGTATTGTACTAGATAACTAGATGAAGTTCATTTTCTGACACAGAAATCTGAACGGATAAATCTGCGTGGGAAAAATCGGCTCTAAATAAAATACATTCATACACTCAATTTCAGTTGAAATAAGATTATGATAGTAAGGTTCCAGTTGCTTTGTAGTAAATGTATGGTTTCTTATATCTTTCTGGGCGGTAAAACGACATTAGCGTATTCTGCAACATGACTCTGCTTGCTTTATCATTGTAATACTCCAATGCGATTACGGCTATTTATTACACCAGGGTGCAAAAAAGCAACTACTCTTATTGCTAAAGGCAATTACTTATAGACAGTAATTGCCTTTAGCAATAAGAGTAGTTGTTTTTTTTTGGTATGGCTATACATATTATTATATACTCTCTATGAGATAAAACGCAGTATTTAATAAGTTTCTGCAATTCTAATGATTAATAAATGCCATCTTCTAAAATGTTGGAACACTATTCAATTAAAATGATTGATTGAATGATTGTTTGAATGAATGATTGTACGTAGCTTTAAGCACTATTTTAAGATCTCTTTTACATTGTGGAATGCAAATCTATATCTATACATATAATAAGACTGTAAAAAAACTGTGTCTGTACATTGAATATATTTAAAAAATAATAATTGAGGGGGGTTTAGAAACAGTAATAGAGCACGAATCCAAAAAAAAAAGTCTGTCTGTTTGTCTGTTTGTCTGTTTGTCTGTTTGTTTGCACACGCTAATCTTCGGAACTACTGGACGGATTTGAATGTTTTTTTTTTTGTTGTATAGATATTAAGTCTGGTCAACACATAGGCTATAATTTATCTTGGAAACTGGAACACCTGATGCAGAACCGCAACAGACCAGCTAAACTATAGGCGATACAAAAATGGTCCCATAGCAAAAATTGTTCCACGTGATGAGCATTTTCTGCTGAGAGAATAAATTTGAAGATCCGGAACACCTGATGCAGAACCGCAACAGACCAGCTAAACTATAGGCGATACAAAAATGGCCCCATAGCAAAATTTTTTCCACGTGATGAGCATTTTCTGCTGAGAGAATAAATTTGAAGATCCGGAACACCTGATGCAGAACCGCAACAGACCAGCTAAACTATAGGAGATACAAAAATGGTACCATAGCAAAAATTGTTCCACGTGATGAGCATTTTCTGCTGAGAGAATAAATTTGAAGATCCGGAACACCTGATGCAGAACCGCAACAGACCAGCTAAACTATAGGCGATACAAAAATGGCCCCATAGCAAAATTTTTTCCACGTGATGAGCATTTTCTGCTGAGAGAATAAATTTGAAGATCCGGAACACCTGATGCAGAACCGCAACAGACCAGCTAAACTATAGGAGATACAAAAATGGTACCATAGCAAAAATTGTTCCACGTGATGAGCATTTTCTGCTGAGAGAATAAATTTGAAGATCCGGAACACCTGATAAAATAACATAAGTAGGAGGTACTACGCGGTGAAGGCGGGAACAGTTCAGGACTAATTTTCGATGACGATGGTATATCGTTGAAAATTAGACTCTACTGGCTAAAACTCCCATTTTTTTATCGTATGCCTTCGGGCTTATGTTATTTGAGTGTTTAATTTCCTTTTCCATTTAACTTCGTTACACGGTAGCTTACCCGGTAACGCAGGGGAGCAGCTACTTAGATTTTAATTGATCAGGTATCATCACAATAAAACTATAACCATGCCTAGAAAGAGGTCAAATTTTTCCCAATGTTCCAAAGGTGCTAAATGATTAAAGACCATAAGATCCCAACAATCTACCGAAGAGCGTTAGGAGAGACTTGATGCTGTTCGAGAACATGAGGCTGCAACTCGCTCCGTGGAAACTTCTTGGGATCGCGAAGCACGCCTGCATTCTCAGCGTATTTACGCATCTACATCCAGGTCTCTAGAGACCAGTGAAGAATATGTGCGCGACTGACCGCTGATCGTGAACATCATGCACTGTCTCGCGAGTTGGAGACGTTCACGGAAAAAGCATGACGCTTGAGTTTTCAGCGTATATACGCATCGACTCTAGAGATAAGTGGGGGAAGGAGATGCTCGACTGACCGCTGATCGTGAACGTCACGCAACATATTATAGGCTATAATTTATTTTGGAAAATGGAACACCTAAAGTAAAAGAGATATAAAAATGGTGCCATTGCAAAAACTATTCCACGTGAAGAGTGTTTTCTGCTGTGAGACTAAATTTGAAGATCTGGAGCACCTGTAGGGGAACTCCAAAGCCCAGAGACAATATAACATATACATAATAGAAATGGCGTCTGAGCAAAAGTTGTTAAGTCTGATGGCATTTCCTGTTGACCAACAAAAATAAAAAATCTGGAACATCTTGAATCGTCTCGCGCATCCCATTGATTTCCCGTCCCCGGGCTTATAGAATTCGACATCAGATGTTTCAGATCTTCGATTTTGACGACCCCGTTGTCGCTGGCATAAGCAACAGGATCCGCGTACGAAGTCGCGGGCAGAAGCTAGTAAATAATATGAATATGAATATGAATAAAAATACATTTTTATAATAAGGAAGGAATAACAATAAGAAAAAATACACGAGTAAATGTTGGTCCATTATTTGACAAAATATCAAATACTCACGACATACGTCTATCCATCTCGTGGCAAACAATTAAATTCAACCAAGGTTGTACTCGTGCGAAACAGGCGGGTTTACTAGCGTACAATAAATAACATTTATTTGTTTCTATATAAATGATAAACATAAGAAAACAGAGGCTAGCACATCAAGCTACCTCAACATGTCAATATTAATCAATATTTTTCCAATTTTATTACAAACCGAATAAGGTTCATGTTCTGATATTGCGCTGGCGTCTGTCTGTAAATAAGGTTTGTGTCAAATAGTGTTCTATAGTTTCTGTATGTACAGTCAGCCTCAGTTTCGGTGAATCACCCTTAAGGCTATAATCGCTTGCGCCCGTCGTCCGAACGTCACGTTGCGTAGTTCAAAGGATTTCGTTTCTTGATTCACCGTAAGCTGGACCTATTTATTAAAATGATGTCATTTTGCAGTTCCGCGCGGCTCTCCGGCTGGTGGTGAGCGAGGGCGACCCTCGCGCCACGCTGAGCGGGTTCAGTAAGATCGGCGAGGGCAGCACGGGCGTCGTGTGCGCCGCCACAGACACGCGCACGCGCCGACGGGTCGCTGTCAAGATGATGAACTTAAGGAAACAGCAGAGGAGAGAACTGTTGTTCAATGAAGTTGTAAGTTATTTTTAGAGCTGATTGCTGGCATCAGTTATATTCTTACGTTGTCTTTAGGAAATCAAATGCAGTAGCTATTTAAAAAAAATGTTACATTCGTTTATTTATCAAAATTGTATTAACTAATAATACTCAACTCATTAATACTCATTTCACTTTCTGAGATTTTTTTGTATTAGTGTTTCCTATAGCAGTAGGTATATAAGTACTTTAAACTGTAAAATTTAATATTAGTTCAGTACTGTGTGCAAAATAAAATTAATTTACCATTTGTTTAATATTAATTTTCTAGGTTATAATGCGCGACTACCCGCACCCCAACATTGTGGAGATGCACGCTTCGTACTTAGTCGGCGACGAGCTCTGGGTGGTGATGGAGTACATGGCAGGAGGGGCACTTACTGACATTGTGACGAGGGCACGGATGGACCCTGAACAAATCGCTACAGTCTGTAAACAGTGTTTAAAGGTAAAGGATGAAGTTATATCATAATAATATATAGGGTGACTGTTAATTAGTGACCGATACTTAAACACGTGATTGTACTCATGAATATTAATAACTTTCTCAAAGAAACTTTTTTTTATACTCATTAACTTTCAATTGATTCAATTACGTCAGTACTGCACAACAGGAGCGGTGGGGGTGGCGGGGGAGCGTGTGACGCTACTACTAGTAGAAGTAGTGTCTTGCCCTTCCCGAGGTCAGACTATCAGCAGTCGATCGTGCCGAACCGTGCCTACTGGGATCGATCACAGGCGCGCGCGCGGGGATTTCAAACAGTATTTTTGTTATTTTATTGTGTTATAAGTGAACAAAAAAAAAGTTTTTTTGGGAAAGTTTATTGAAATCATGGATACAATCACGTGTTTAAGTATCGATCACTAATTACCAGTCACCCTATATATGGCTGAGGATGGTTGTAGACGTAGACACAATATTTGCGCTTAAACGACCGTATAACCAAGCTTTTACTTGCAAAAACGAAGAAGTTTGAAACCGAAGGTGAATAGTTCAATAAACAACACCTGGCAAGTTATGGCATAAATTCGATTGTTCCCAACGAGTCACATTGTAACCAGTAACAGTGACACTCGTTGGGATTTTTTTTTCCAACGAGTCACACCGTAACGTGTTACAGCGTGACTGGTTGGGATTTTTTTTTAAATTGTTCTCCCAACCAGTCACACTGTCACACTGTTACAGGTTACAGTGTGACTCGTTGGGAACAAACGCATAAATTTACATAAAACAGTTAGTTTGACTAAGCTTTACACACTTATGCCTGTATGTTTATGCTTATGAACCTGTATTTGAAATGTTCTCTTTACTAATTACTATTTATGTGTGTTTTTCAGGCTTTAGCATTCCTGCATAGCCAAGGAGTTATTCATCGAGATATCAAATCTGACTCTATTCTTATGACTGCAGACGGCCGGGTGAAGTTATCTGATTTCGGTTTTTGTGCTCAAGTCTCAGAGGTAACTACATTGTCTTAAACAAATAAAGATATTAAATAAAATACCCTTAACTTTTGAAACCAATGTAAAACGCTTCATATTGTTTCAGGAACTACCTAAAAGAAAATCATTAGTCGGGACGCCATATTGGATGTCACCCGAAGTGATATCAAGATTGCCGTATGGGCCAGAAGTGGACGTGTGGTCGCTTGGCATCATGCTTGTGGAAATGGTAGATGGCGAGCCGCCTTTCTTCAATGAGCCACCTCTACAGGTAATACTTTTGCTATTCTAAACAGTAAGCTGTTATAATGTCAATAACAGTCTCTGAGTCAGAAGATGTGAGTACGAACAGCAGGCCATGGGGTCGAGTCTGCTATTGCAATCGTGTCTCAATGACCGGTCAATGATCGATTTTTGACGTACAACGTCAAACTTATGACACATTTTCCATGCTAAAACTGTCAAAGTTGTCAAATATTCGATCAATGACGGGTCATTGAGACACGATTGCAATAGCAGACTAGAGCCCCAGGACAAAACAAACATTCGTACATTTTTCAATGCAGTTTATGTTCCTAGTGTCACCCTTAGAGATATAAACTGCATTGATGGTTTGCGCATGCAGATTAAATTCCTTGTGATTGCCTGGCAAACACTAGAAATTTAATCTGTATCAACATTTAAACTCACTTAAATAGTTAGACAACAACTATTTTAAGGCCATACAAATATCTGCTCTGTGTGGAACATCGAACACGCACTGCCAATCGCTCTGCCATAGAGCATTATGTGTATGTTATGTGTGTGTGTGCAGGCGATGCGCCGCATCCGCGACATGCCGCCGCCCCGACCGCGCGGCGCGGCGCGCTGCCCGGCGGACCTGCTGAGCTTCGTGGAGTGTGCGCTGGTGCGCGACCCGGCGCAGCGCCAGGCGGCGGCGCGCCTGCTGCAGCACCCCTTCCTGCGCCGCGCCGGCCCGCCCGCGCTGCTGGTGCCGCTCATGCCGCCCGCGCCGCCGCACCCGGCCCCGCACCACCACGCCGCGCCCAACGATCCTGCCGCCAGTAAGTATCCACTCACTGCCCGGCGGACCTGCTGAGCTTCGTGGAGTGTGCGCTGGTGCGCGACCCGGCGCAGCGCCAGGCGGCGGCGCGCCTGCTGCAGCACCCCTTCCTGCGCCGCGCCGGCCCGCCCGCGCTGCTGGTGCCGCTCATGCCGCCCGCGCCGCCGCACCCGGCCCCGCACCACCACGCCGCGCCCAACGATCCTGCCGCCAGTAAGTATCCACTCACTGCCCGGCGGACCTGCTGAGCTTCGTGGAGTGTGCGCTGGTGCGCGACCCGGCGCAGCGCCAGGCGGCGGCGCGCCTGCTGCAGCACCCCTTCCTGCGCCGCGCCGGCCCGCCCGCGCTGCTGGTGCCGCTCATGCCGCCCGCGCCGCCGCACCCGGCCCCGCACCACCACGCCGCGCCCAACGATCCTGCCGCCAGTAAGTATCCACTCACTGCCCGGCGGACCTGCTGAGCTTCGTGGAGTGTGCGCTGGTGCGCGACCCGGCGCAGCGCCAGGCGGCGGCGCGCCTGCTGCAGCACCCCTTCCTGCGCCGCGCCGGCCCGCCCGCGCTGCTGGTGCCGCTCATGCCGCCCGCGCCGCCGCACCCGGCCCCGCACCACCACGCCGCGCCCAACGATCCTGCCGCCAGTAAGTATCCACTCACTGCCCGGCGGACCTGCTGAGCTTCGTGGAGTGTGCGCTGGTGCGCGACCCGGCGCAGCGCCAGGCGGCGGCGCGCCTGCTGCAGCACCCCTTCCTGCGCCGCGCCGGCCCGCCCGCGCTGCTGGTGCCGCTCATGCCGCCCGCGCCGCCGCACCCGGCCCCGCACCACCACGCCGCGCCCAACGATCCTGCCGCCAGTAAGTATCCACTCACTGCCCGGCGGACCTGCTGAGCTTCGTGGAGTGTGCGCTGGTGCGCGACCCGGCGCAGCGCCAGGCGGCGGCGCGCCTGCTGCAGCACCCCTTCCTGCGCCGCGCCGGCCCGCCCGCGCTGCTGGTGCCGCTCATGCCGCCCGCGCCGCCGCACCCGGCCCCGCACCACCACGCCGCGCCCAACGATCCTGCCGCCAGTAAGTATCCACTCACTGCCCGGCGGACCTGCTGAGCTTCGTGGAGTGTGCGCTGGTGCGCGACCCGGCGCAGCGCCAGGCGGCGGCGCGCCTGCTGCAGCACCCCTTCCTGCGCCGCGCCGGCCCGCCCGCGCTGCTGGTGCCGCTCATGCCGCCCGCGCCGCCGCACCCGGCCCCGCACCACCACGCCGCGCCCAACGATCCTGCCGCCAGTAAGTATCCACTCACTGCCCGGCGGACCTGCTGAGCTTCGTGGAGTGTGCGCTGGTGCGCGACCCGGCGCAGCGCCAGGCGGCGGCGCGCCTGCTGCAGCACCCCTTCCTGCGCCGCGCCGGCCCGCCCGCGCTGCTGGTGCCGCTCATGCCGCCCGCGCCGCCGCACCCGGCCCCGCACCACCACGCCGCGCCCAACGATCCTGCCGCCAGTAAGTATCCACTCACTGCCCGGCGGACCTGCTGAGCTTCGTGGAGTGTGCGCTGGTGCGCGACCCGGCGCAGCGCCAGGCGGCGGCGCGCCTGCTGCAGCACCCCTTCCTGCGCCGCGCCGGCCCGCCCGCGCTGCTGGTGCCGCTCATGCCGCCCGCGCCGCCGCACCCGGCCCCGCACCACCACGCCGCGCCCAACGATCCTGCCGCCAGTAAGTATCCACTCACTGCCCGGCGGACCTGCTGAGCTTCGTGGAGTGTGCGCTGGTGCGCGACCCGGCGCAGCGCCAGGCGGCGGCGCGCCTGCTGCAGCACCCCTTCCTGCGCCGCGCCGGCCCGCCCGCGCTGCTGGTGCCGCTCATGCCGCCCGCGCCGCCGCACCCGGCCCCGCACCACCACGCCGCGCCCAACGATCCTGCCGCCAGTAAGTATCCACTCACTGCCCGGCGGACCTGCTGAGCTTCGTGGAGTGTGCGCTGGTGCGCGACCCGGCGCAGCGCCAGGCGGCGGCGCGCCTGCTGCAGCACCCCTTCCTGCGCCGCGCCGGCCCGCCCGCGCTGCTGGTGCCGCTCATGCCGCCCGCGCCGCCGCACCCGGCCCCGCACCACCACGCCGCGCCCAACGATCCTGCCGCCAGTAAGTATCCACTCACTGCCCGGCGGACCTGCTGAGCTTCGTGGAGTGTGCGCTGGTGCGCGACCCGGCGCAGCGCCAGGCGGCGGCGCGCCTGCTGCAGCACCCCTTCCTGCGCCGCGCCGGCCCGCCCGCGCTGCTGGTGCCGCTCATGCCGCCCGCGCCGCCGCACCCGGCCCCGCACCACCACGCCGCGCCCAACGATCCTGCCGCCAGTAAGTATCCACTCACTGCCCGGCGGACCTGCTGAGCTTCGTGGAGTGTGCGCTGGTGCGCGACCCGGCGCAGCGCCAGGCGGCGGCGCGCCTGCTGCAGCACCCCTTCCTGCGCCGCGCCGGCCCGCCCGCGCTGCTGGTGCCGCTCATGCCGCCCGCGCCGCCGCACCCGGCCCCGCACCACCACGCCGCGCCCAACGATCCTGCCGCCAGTAAGTATCCACTCACTGCCCGGCGGACCTGCTGAGCTTCGTGGAGTGTGCGCTGGTGCGCGACCCGGCGCAGCGCCAGGCGGCGGCGCGCCTGCTGCAGCACCCCTTCCTGCGCCGCGCCGGCCCGCCCGCGCTGCTGGTGCCGCTCATGCCGCCCGCGCCGCCGCACCCGGCCCCGCACCACCACGCCGCGCCCAACGATCCTGCCGCCAGTAAGTATCCACTCACTGCCCGGCGGACCTGCTGAGCTTCGTGGAGTGTGCGCTGGTGCGCGACCCGGCGCAGCGCCAGGCGGCGGCGCGCCTGCTGCAGCACCCCTTCCTGCGCCGCGCCGGCCCGCCCGCGCTGCTGGTGCCGCTCATGCCGCCCGCGCCGCCGCACCCGGCCCCGCACCACCACGCCGCGCCCAACGATCCTGCCGCCAGTAAGTATCCACTCACTGCCCGGCGGACCTGCTGAGCTTCGTGGAGTGTGCGCTGGTGCGCGACCCGGCGCAGCGCCAGGCGGCGGCGCGCCTGCTGCAGCACCCCTTCCTGCGCCGCGCCGGCCCGCCCGCGCTGCTGGTGCCGCTCATGCCGCCCGCGCCGCCGCACCCGGCCCCGCACCACCACGCCGCGCCCAACGATCCTGCCGCCAGTAAGTATCCACTCACTGCCCGGCGGACCTGCTGAGCTTCGTGGAGTGTGCGCTGGTGCGCGACCCGGCGCAGCGCCAGGCGGCGGCGCGCCTGCTGCAGCACCCCTTCCTGCGCCGCGCCGGCCCGCCCGCGCTGCTGGTGCCGCTCATGCCGCCCGCGCCGCCGCACCCGGCCCCGCACCACCACGCCGCGCCCAACGATCCTGCCGCCAGTAAGTATCCACTCACTGCCCGGCGGACCTGCTGAGCTTCGTGGAGTGTGCGCTGGTGCGCGACCCGGCGCAGCGCCAGGCGGCGGCGCGCCTGCTGCAGCACCCCTTCCTGCGCCGCGCCGGCCCGCCCGCGCTGCTGGTGCCGCTCATGCCGCCCGCGCCGCCGCACCCGGCCCCGCACCACCACGCCGCGCCCAACGATCCTGCCGCCAGTAAGTATCCACTCACTGCCCGGCGGACCTGCTGAGCTTCGTGGAGTGCTCGTGCCGCTCATGCCTCCCGCGCCACTTCCCCATCACGCCGCACACAATGATTTCGCCGCCAGTAAGTATTCACTCCAAACTAGCATCCATCACTGTGCCTGTAATGTGCACCTGACGGGACACGATATTGTGTGTTTCATAGTTTGTGGACACCACATTTGAACTTCAGGCAGAGTCCTTTATAAATGTACACCGGAACATGTTTCCCCTTATGATTATTATATTATTGTATGATCATCCACTGTTGACTAGAGAGTTGTGAAGAAAATGTCTCTGGACTTTGGCCAATGCCATAATTTTGTTAGTGTGATGATGTTTTCCAAAAACTTCAAAGTGCCATTTTTTGTTCCAGACTCGATGCCGCCTGGTCCTCCTCGGTCAGATCGATAGAAACTGGTCAAATGTTGAACATAACGGTAGCTATTTATACAGATGTATTTCTAAGTTATTAGTAGATAGATGAAAAATATCGAACATGACATACCAAAGTTGTTATAAAGCAACTTATTTAACTTTTATTTTGTGTGCAGCACTAAAGTAAGACTAATACTTAGCCACTGCAGCCCCAGTGATCATTCCATTATTTATGTATTTGTATTTCTTTTGAAACAATATGGTTTATCACATTCCTTCGTTTTTTATTTTTTATATTTACAAGTTTATTTGTTTACTGTTGCTGTTAATAGGGCTTTTTTGTCTCGTGAAATCTATTGCATGGTACACATAAGATATTCCAAATTTCTGCCCCGTCCAGTTAAGTGTATTGTTGAATACTATAGTAGTATATTTCTATAGTACGTAAAATTAGTGTGTTGTGAAAAATACATATTTTCTTCTACTCGATATTATCTAATTCTAAATGGTTAGTGTTCGTTTATAAAATCAAATGTTTTGTAAAAAGTGTTTTCTTTAACTGTAATTAAAATTAGAACCATGAAGTGCCAGAAAATTATGAAAATCGATTATAAATCAGTATTATGGATTGCCTTGTACTTATTATTAAATCTTATACACTTTTCCTTAGGTTAAGATTTAGCGAATCAGTAATTTATTACTTTTAAAAAAATAGCTAACATTCCGAAAAAAATCATCCACGTGTTGTATACTTGCAAGATGATGGTCAGTCACAAACATTTCCGGAGTCTTTTATATACATTATTATGTTAATAATTATTGTACGAGATTAATGTTACTTATGAATCTAAATTAGTTGTAATATTTGGTCTGTAATGTACTGTGATTTCAAGCGCCTATAATATAGAGCCTGTCTTGTCGTGCGTTATGTTAACATTTGTAAGGACATCTTACTTACTCATTATAACAGAAATGTACCTAATATATTAAAAAATCAAATTAGTGTTTATGCATGCAACTAAAAGCAGCTAGATAAGAAAAAAAATCATACATTGATTTATAATTTTAGATATTGACAACGCCTTATTAGGATTTGTAGTGCCTTAATAAAGCCTTTATTGTTTATAGTATGTGAACTAGTTATTGCACTTGATATTATTTGTTACAATATCTAAGATGAGAATGACATTGTTAATATTATATAATATTAAGCACATCACAATGATATTCAACTTAAGTATCAGTCGATGAAGTGAAATCTATTCTAATTTATTGTTTTACATTCACATCATTTTTTTATAAGGTATTATGCCAAATATATTGTATTATTTCATATTTGTAAAATCACATTGTTAAGAACTGTTACAGAATATAGACTTTGAAACTATTTTTGTGGTATTATTATTAACCTGAGACACAATAGAAAGACAATGGTCCTCTTGGGGTTTAATGAGTTAATAGTCATTGTAGATCCTGAGGATGTCCTGAGGGCTCTGTCTTTACATATCATGCGGATTTTCTGGCGTGCGGATTTGGTCAATGAGCGCGATCGCAAGATGAATGTAACTATTTAATGAATTTTCAATTGTGGTTTTATTAACCCGCGACGCAAAAAGAGGGGTGTTAAGTTTGACCGCTATGTGTGTGTGTCTGTCTGTCTGCCTGTTGCACCGTAACTAGTGTTGGGAATTTATCCGGATAAATACTCAAAGTGGATAAATACTCATAAATATCCGTTTTTACTCGAGTATTTATCCAAAACGGCGGATAAATATTATACACGATTTTAGTAAGGGAAATTTTATATTTCTACGAAGAAAAGGATGAAATTAAGTAAAATTCTAAAACTTATCAAGAACTTTTAAAAAAACAAGCCTGTCTAACCTATGATTACACACAATAATAAAAAAATTGGGTAATACTTTCCTTTATGGGTCATTGATTTATGGATCGGAGAGGGGCTGGGGAGAGGGAGGGGGAGATGAGCTACCCCCCTGTCGGATTTCCACACCGCGGAGCCCCATGGTTATGGAGAAATTCGTTGTTAAAGTTTGAGGTTTGGTTAAAACACTAATTTCCATTATTTTCACTCTAATTTCCATATATTTATGGGCCGGGGAGCGCGAGGGTGGCAGGGGCCTAAATCCTGTACCATTTCCAACCCGCGAAACCCCAAGGTTACGGAGATATACGTATTTTAAAATTTAAAAGTTAACATTTTGAAATTAGTTTCGGGTATTTTTCGGATAAGTTGAATAAAGCACCAGGAATATTATTATTCTTATACCCTTACCTGCCAAGATGTCGCCGGAACCGCTTGGCGGGGCTCCTACTTCTGGGTGGTTTAAAAAAAATAACCACGAAGGAGGTGGAGAGGGGTCTGTGTTTGCTCACTCACTACGACCCCGCTACTTTTATTTTTTTTAGTGGTGGAATATCCTCATGGATGGCCCCCGCCCCGGGGAGGGTGGAGGGGTCTGTCAGACTTACTGACTAAAAACCACCCCGTGTTCCTTCTCACACCTGCGCCGGGGGTCACGGGAACAGAAGATACTTCCGCGACTCCCGACTGACTGCGACCCGAGGGCCTCGCCAAGTCAGCGAGGGGAGTGAGGTGTTAGACTCCGCTCGCGACGTCTAAGAGGGGCGCGCGTGAACACGTCGCGCCGCCACCTCGGGTCCATGTACGTGGGGGCGGCGGACATCCCCGCGTCCGTCGCCCCTGAACCCATTCAGGGGGGCTGGAAGAGGGCGTTGTCCGCCATCTGCCTGCGCCCGGTACGTCTGCTGCGGGCCGGGTGAGTGGAGTTGCTCTCCCTCTCACTTTCCGCAGCCTCCATCTGCGAGACGACCGTTCCGCAGAAGGACACCACCGTGTCCCAGGACTCGACGCTGCCGGCCATCCTCTCGACCACGGCCGGCAGCGACAAGTCACTGCCTACTCCAGAGACGAGGGCACGGCACGGCTCCTCTCAAGTGGCACACTTTGCCAGCGTATGCCACGCCGTGTCCTCCCGACATTCGACAAAATGGTGATACCGAGCGTGTTATTTTCAATTTATATGGAAACTTTAAAAAAATGTGTTTCTCTTTATTATTTTACTAGCTGCCCCGGCAAACTTCGTTGTGCCTTAGAGTCAATTCATTGCTCTTATTTTTTTTTATATTAGATATACATACGTTGAATAAGACGACAATAAATAAATCCAAACCAATAATAACTACTACTACTTTTAAATTACAACATGTATATATACCCTAACCTAACTGACCATACCTATCCTATAGCTAACCCAACTATCTAACCTAACTACCTTACTAAAAAATACTAAATTCATAATTTTAATCTGAACTATTGCCTCTATGTTACATACAATAATTTATGCCTATAGTTTTCCCGGTCTACTTTAATTAAAGTCCTAACAGTAAAATAAGTTCTATTTGCAAAGAATTATTAAATTTCGTCTCTGTCATCATTGCTAGTTACGTAAATTGATTTCTGAAATATGAGACTTTTTTATGCTACATAAAACCTCTAAGTTTAGTAACAAAATAAATTTCAGAGTATTTAAAATTCAGAGTATTTATTGCGTATTATAAATTGACAACCTTACCTTCTTGGGTTTAGCTTAAGACTTGTCAATTTCAAATTGTCACCTGATAATGAACTGGGAAGTTTGACTCCTGTCATGTCATCCAAGATGGCGCTGCGTTTGAAAAATGTTTGAGACAACCGATATTCTTGATATTTATTTTTATGATGTCGAACGGGATAAAAAGTATCCTATGTCCTTCTCCTGGCTCTAAACTACCTCCCTGCCAATTTTCAGCTAAATCGGTTCAGCCGTTCTTGAGTTATAAGCGAAGTAACTAACACGACTTTCTTTTATATATATAGATTATAACTGGGAGTCTCCGCAACTTAAAAAATTGTAAAAAACCTTCTGTTTATGAGTACTATTTACAAAAAAAAATGGACTTCCAACTATATGGCCCATAAAATAAAGTATAGCCCAAGCACGTGTAATTTTGCACAGATTTTATTACGTCTATGCAGAGGAGTCGTCGGAGGAACTTGTGGTTAAATTATAACATCCGCATGGGTTGATCGAAGGTTAAACTACGCTTGACGTGGTCGGTCCGTGGATGGATGACCATTTATTATATACCAAGACTCGTCCGTGCCTCGGAAAGCACGTTAAGCCGTTGGTCCCAGCTGTCATTTGTAGATCTTTGACAGCCGTTAATTGTGGTCAGAAGTCCAAAGTCTGACAACCAGTTTAACCAAGGGGTATCATGTTACCCAGTTCACTGCCTTGCCTTGCCACTGGGTTGTTTAGGTCTGACAGACAGCTCCATGTAAAACACTGGTATTCAGCTGCATCCGGTGAAACTGGAAGCCGACCCCAACATAGTTGGGAAAAGGCTAGGCAGATGATGACGTCTATGCAGAGTTTAATAAAATTGGTGAAAACTTCACATTTCAGTGCGTAATGAGCTATCAAGAGTGTGCTGTGCAGTTTAGAGGCACAACTGTTGGCAAAAATGTTGTTAAACTTCTTTTACTAAGTTAGTTTAGTACTGCGCACAACACTATTAATTTGCTGGCTCATGACGCACTGAGATTTCAAAACACTCAAAACAAGGGACTCTTCAGTCTTTTGTAGGTTTCTAGCGTTATCAACAATAATAAAACTACACTTTTCTATTTATTTTTAGTAGTTCACTTATCCGCCGATTTAATTAAGTGTTTAAACCTTTAACAAAGAAAGGTTCAGCTTTTAAAACATACCTTGAAACGCTATAATCCAACTTCAAAATCACTTAAATGTCTCATAAAACTAGAACACTATCACCTCATAATAATTATTTTGTTGTTAAAAACGCACACGCGCGTGCGGTCTCTAAGACACATACCTGGGCACAGCGCAGGCGCGGTGGTGTGAGGGAAAAGGTAATAAAACAAAAGGAATGGGACAAAAGGAGGCCGGGATATAGTGCGGTGCGGTTAGAAACACGTTGCTTCGTCTTTACAATCAGAACTTGAAAAAGTAATAATGTACTAAGTATTTTCGAAAGCCTTAATAGTAAAACTAGCCTATCAATATAAAAAAAACATGCAAAATAATAAATATCCATCATTTTGGGTAAATATCGGATAAAAATGAGTAAAAACGAGTATTTATCCACTTTGGATAAATACTCGAGTATTTATCCTTCGAGTATTTATCCTTTGCCCATCACTGACCGTAACCGATTTAGATGCAGTTTTTTTTATTTGAAAGCAGGGTTTCTTGCGATGGTTCTTAGACACGATTCATTAAAATCGGTTCAGCCGTTTCAAGGTTATCAGATATTTTGTGTTAGCTACCGTTTCAATTTTAGACGTAAATGGGTATTAACTTTACTTACAAACATATATGTTGCTCAAAATTTCAAACACCCATGTGTGTTATTTTAATAAGCAAGATTATGGTATATTTGGTCTGATGGAACCAGGATATCTAGCACACTAATACACTCTTGGGAAAATAATAGCAGCAGATATGTCGTGTTTGGATTCATTTTAACCAGCATTTGATTCTGCACATAATGCACTGATGGCAACAGGATGAGCAGATGCTGCAGTCAGGCTATCCAGTACACTAGTAGGTAGACTCTTGACAAAATAATAGCATATATGTCGTGTTTGGATTCGTTTTACTCTTCAATTGCACTGAAAAATTCTTATAAATAGTCGGTAGCTGAAGGTCATTAAAGCGATTTATGCTGCTGCCCCGCCCGACATTCGCACTCCACCAACGTGTACTGCGCCGTATCCTATGCGCAGCACCCTCACTCCTTTTATCAACGCCCATGCTCTAGTCATTATTAATCCCCTTTCGTTTGAAGGTCTCCCTCCGAGCAGTAACTGACAACGGATGCTTATATAAAACAAGTATTTTCACGAATACATATTTAAGTTTATTAATTACAATTCAAACAATAGCAATATAAGATACAAGACGAAACTTATTTGTAGAATTCATATTCACTTTCATCCTTCTTGATGTTGTTCTTGTAACCCTTCTCGAAGTCCTTAGGTAGAACAATATACCTGAAACAAAGTACACCAGCATGTTACACTGTGAATGAGAGTTTTAATCTACGTGTAGTGTAATTCACAAAAACCACTACCTTTGGTTCGTCTTTCACGCGTAGCATGACTACCATAGAAATGGATTTTGTCTGCAGAAGAATCAACCTAGTGGCAAATTGGAGAAACATTGATTTTGTTTTGAGCACGACAATGTCAAGAATGAAGAGAAATACGGGTACATTCTTCAGTCGATAATAGCAGTCTAAAAACCTACAGACGTCCGACTAAGCCGTCTAGACAGGGCAATCGTGCGGGGTGTGACACGGGAAAGCCGCTCCCGAACTGCGAACAAAACGATGTTCGTAGTTCGTGAGGTAGGCCTAACGCCAATGATATTTCCAGAGATCATTGGCGTCGTCCTACTGTATTAATATTTATACTGTGATAATAGTCTACCTTAACGAGCATTTTTTTCTATAAATCGGCAGAAATGTTTCTATTATTGGTCACTTGGTTGATTCTTCCGCCGACATACATACCCGGATGATACCCGTTTCTACTGTGATTATTCGTGCTGGTAATAATATATTTATCATTAATCTTCTGACTAGCCTTTCCCCAATTACGTTGGGGTTGGCTTCCAGTCTTACCAAATGCAGCTGAATACCTGTATTTTACATGGAGCAACTGCAACAGCCACATAGGTATCAGTCACTGGTTAACACAATGCCCCAAGGTTAAATTGTTTGTCAGATTTTAGGTCCTGATTATATATAAGGACTGACAAAGACCTTCAAACAACAGCAGAGGCTTTCCGAGGCACAGAGGGGTCATTATAATAATATGTGACGAATGGTTACTCATCTATGGACAATATTTATCTTGTAGTAGTAGTAGTAAGTATATGGGAATGCGGTAAATAAAGGTTTGCTCAAAACATGCGCCATAACTGTCTGATGTGAAATTAAGTTAGTAGCCAACTACTATTATTTTGAGTAAACATTATTTTACACTGACTGATGTAAATTTTCTGAACGTGAGACATGCTTAGACTGACGTCTACGCATCTCGTGATCCGATATTTTCAGTGGGCAATTATTTGAGCAGCATGAAGGGCAGTAAATATAATTACCTATTCTCACGGACGGCGTGCATGCCAGCCTCTTGGCAGATAGCGTTGATGTCGGCACCAGAGACGCGATCCGGTCGCGCCACAAATTCTTCCAGGTCTACTTCTTCCGACAGGTTCATTTTGGTCGTGATTGTTGAGAAAATCAGTCGCTTTTGACGCCTGTGGAAGTTTCATCAATCGTTAGTTTGAATGTTAGTGGATTATGGAAATTTAAAAGAACACAAACCTATTGAGCAGTTATAATTTGTCAGTTTACCATTCTGTTAAAAAAACTTGGTACTATTTAATATTTATAAGTCTGTAATAGGCGTGTTGACTTAATTTTAGTTTTTAATTCCTCATCTAGATGACAAGAAAATATACGACACATTTCATAATTTTTTTTTTTTTATAAATGACTTTTTTTTTTTTTTACGTGATCAAAAAATAACGGCGATACATCGAGTCGAAATGTCGCATGACGTCACTATCCTATATAGTTTATACTGAATAATGACGTTACAAGCCCCCTCTCCTCAACTTTAATGCGCTTAATCTAAGTAGTTTTCCATCAATTTAAAAAAGAAATAATTCTCGTGTATTATTTTAACTGATGGACTAATTAATTACATTTTGATATTCATATTCTGTCAACATGCCTATTGTATTCATTTGTAAAATGACTTAAATAAAATTATTAATATAGTTTCAAAAATATAATAATAATATAATAATATTTATTCAAAAGTAAAATTGGTAAAATAAAATACAAAAGTCTTAAAAATAATTAACAAAGGTATTTAAATATTAGATGCCTGTACTAGGTTAGATAAACCTGTATCACAAGCGACAGGAGCTCATTAACGTTGGTAATTGTAGTACAAAGAATTATTAACAATATTTAAAATAAAAGATGATAACAATAGATGATATTATTCAAAACTTGAAAACTATTTTAAATACTAAAGCAACATGTTTGTTTATTTTTACCTTGCTCTACTTAAGACAGCTGTGTTTTCGCGCGTCAGCAGAAATAAAAATAAATAAAAGTCAAACGTCGTATAAACGGCATAAATATAAATTAATCTGCATGTACACAAAATGCCTGCATGATTTCATAAAACAGGTTCACTGGCTAAAATTGTATGAGAACTTGCCTGTCTGGTAGTGGGAACTCAATCTTCCTGTCAAGACGTCCAGGTCTAAGAAGGGCAGGATCCAGAGTATCAGCACGATTTGTCGCCATGATCACCTAAAATAACAATAAAAAAAAAATAAGTATTATGTGAAAGAAAAGAATGTAATAGGCAAGATGTCCTGCCCTATTCATTTTAGTAGTATTGTGTACCTTGACATTAGTGGTTTGATCAAAACCATCCATCTGGTTTAGCAACTCAAGCAGGATTCTCTGCACTTCTCTGTCAGCACCAGTCTGAGCATCAAATCTGGAAATTAAATGTTCGATCAACTTCAGTGTAGAAACAATTGTTGTGACAGTGTTTGGGGCAGGCCTATGTCGAGCAGTTGGGGTTTTTTGGTTCAAATGATAACACATGGAGTATGACAGAGCAAAACATAGAAAAAAAAACGAAAGATTGCAAGTAAGACTCGCACCCTGAGGGTTTTGTCTCAAACCGGTGGCACAGCTTTACTCCTATAATATTATAAGAAGGCTACCTACCTTTTAGTGGCGATGGCATCAATCTCGTCAATAAAGATGATAGCAGGGCTGTTCTCTTTAGCAAGGCGGAACACATCTCGCACCATACGTGGTCCCTCGCCAAGGTACTTCTGTACGAACTCAGAGCCCACCACGCGGATAAACGCCGCTAAAAGTTGGAATTTTCATTAGTATTACTTAGTCTATATTATTATTTACAGTTCATCTCATACATAAATGTTGTTCACTGTTCATGTTTTTTTTTTTTTGTCTCTTTCTGCTACATGGCAATCTGTTCAATTAACAATAAGCCTTTTGTCCGATTGTTCATCCGTTTTGATTTCAGTCAGTGTGCCTTGCCCAATATACTGGGAGGCTTTTACTTCCTGTATCAGAATCTATCAAAGAGTGTGGAGACACTACGTCTCTATAATCGTTTGTGCTGTAGTGATCCGCATCCACTTAGTTTTTTCAGCTAGTGTATTAAAATGTGTAGATAGTCATTTTTCATTAATGACAGCCAAAATAAAAGAATCCTTCATTGCATCACTGCCTACCATACAGTGGGATCACACTAGTTTATACCATTAAAAACAAAATTAAAAATATAATCTAAGGTCCATTACATAAGCTCATTCTGTTTAGAATTCTTATCATTTGATATTTACCAGTAGTATGATGAGCTACAGCTTTAGCTAACATGGTCTTGCCGCATCCTGGAGGACCATACATGAGCACACCACGAGGGGGCTCAATACCAATCTGTCGGTACAGCTCCACATGTGTTAAAGGCAGCTCCACAGCCTCCCTGATCTCCTGCTTTTGGGTGTCCATGCCACCAATGTCTGAGTACTGTACATCAGGCTTCTCATCTGTTGAAGAAATTTTGTATCAGAAACCATGTGATACAGTTTAATTTTCACAAAACCAATTCCCTACTTGTGCATTTCATTTTAGAACAATACTTAATCCCTCAGCATCTTTCGAAAAATGCTGCCACAAAGATCCCATATATGAGAAATAAAGTGAATGGTGCTATACATATGGGCATTGTAACAAGCCAGGCAATGTTCAAAAAGGCTCAGTTGCAACATTACATACCAGCTTGCAACATAGAAATAGAGCTGTCGGCTTCTGGAGGTAATACATCCACAAGTGCATTGGAGTGCTTGTGAAGAGCTACTGATGCAGATGGTTTCAACAGCTCCCGGTCGATCGTTGACAAGATTCGCACATAGTAGTTGGAGCCGGTAGTACTGCCAACTGACGAACAAAGAGAGAAAACCTGATTAATGTATACAAAGTATTAAAAACCTATTTTAAAAGAGTAAGTATGGAGTTTCTCTCCCATTCTTCTGCATAGGAAGAAAGGATTTTATATTTAATAAGTTAACTTAAGTTTGACATTCAAAAGTGCCTTATAACAGCCTAATTGAAATAAATGGTTTAACTTTAAGGATCATTTTTACAACATTCAAATAGAAATGTAAAACAAAAGAAATATTAAGCAGTGTATATCTTTTAGCCCGCCAAGGATATTACTGCAATTTTATTATGTCATTTTTAACAAATAAGTCTACACAAACCTATGCCAGTATTTTGGTCCACGGCTTCCAGAAACTGCCCAATCACAAGTGGTACAGATTGTATGCGCTTCACTTCCTCTTGGGCATGAAGATATTCTTTCTTCAGGTTCCTTTGTTCATCTTTTATGTACTCCTCTTGAACTTCCAAAAATTCTAGCATGCGTTGGAGTTTCTGAAAATATTAACGTAAATGGCTTGTAGGTAAAGCTGTTGGTAATTAAATAGTTAAAACACTATGATGATGTGCAAATCCAATGAGCAGTAATTCAATTTCGCTATCTGGTCTGTATATGCGATACCTTGTATTTTGTGTAAAGATCCTCAGATTCCAATTCGTCAAATGATTGGGGTCCGGCGAAAGGTTGTCCCTTGGCATCAGTGACTTGGTCATCCTGAAAGACTATGATGTTAGTAACACAAAAATTAAAATACATACATTTTTACCAATAATGAATGATTTTACCTTTTCCGGCAATATAATACCAATTTCCTCCATTCTGTTAGTATAAGTTTGTTTGTATTGAAATCTAATTCAGTTGACTAAAATTAAAAATATTACGATTGCTCTTCGCTGTGCTAGAAATATGCCAACTTCATGAGTGAGCAGTTGAGCACAAGCAACATGACATTACAATTTATTTAAACAAGGAAAGAACATTAGAATTTCTGTAAAGAGAAAAAGAGATACAAATAATATAATGTATGAGATGATAGCTAGAGATGAGTGATGGAACATTCCCTATTCGAATTTGTCAAACTTGTCAAACTTTCGAAACGCATTGTCACTTTACGTTCATTTACACGCATAAGTGATATCAGAGTTACAAAAGTGAGATTTCGAAAATTTTTAAGAGTGCCTATTTAAACTTTTTTGTACAACTGAAACCATACATTTTAATTATAGAAAATTTAATTCTATTATATTTCAGATCGTCATCGGGTGATGACGATCTGAAATTTGATAGAATGAAATTTCTCCCTCCTTAGCGCAAATACAAATCAAGAATGCACTGGCATTCTCAATTTGCAGCGTTGCTAAAATGTATAATTTCATCACTATCAGGTTGCGCTGACTCCAAATAAATTGGGTGGGCAGGTTAAGATGATGATGATCGAAATGTGATAAAATTTTATTTTCTATAATTAAAATGTATGTGTAGAAGAGACATCCTTTGCTTCTTCTACTTATCTCTATTATTATATTTGCCGTCATGTCATAATAAGCAGTCACCTCGTTTTCTAGCCTCGTGACATGATCTTTCACACAATCCATCCATTGCTTCTTTTTATTTTGAACTTCCGATTCAATTATAAAAACCACATTGGGAATAATAGGAATGAGTCGTTTGGGGTTGAAACATAGGGTCAAGGGTCAGAGTGCCTATCTAGTTTTACGGGTCATTTTCGTCGAATTTTTCACAATGCTTCGGTCGCCTTGGTCGCCAGTGCTAAGGTTTTATCGTTCGTAGTCACTTCATCGTTAATTGATTGATTTAGGCTGGATTTAGTAAACCACTTCGTACTTTATAAAATTATTAATCAAACAATTAATCAAAATGAAGCGGTTGTTATTTTTTTTAATTGGTTCGAAATTATAGTATGCATTGGTTACGCAAAATATGAATAATTTGTGACACAAAACTCGTGTTCGAATCTCTAAAATGAATTTTTGATCTTACAACACTTTGAACTCAAAATTAACCTCAAAATAAATTTGAATTGCAGTTATCAATATTGCCTATTTTCATTTATTAATTGTTTTTAATCAATTTCTTCGTGTATTTCACTGATAAATTATTGCTAATAAAGTCGTTTGTTTCACCAAATTGTAAAAATGGCTGAGATGACCGAGGCTGATCAAATCAAAACAGTAAGTTGAGATGATCGTCTGACCAAATTTATATTATCACAATAATATGTGATTAAATTAGATCAAAGTCGGGTATGAGCCGTATATTGAGCAGGGTAAAGTGTACTACGTTAAGTAAAATACGGAGGTCAAAATATCTTAAGTTTAGTATGTCCGGTCTACTTTCAGTTCAAAGACTTCCTGGTCCAGTATAATAAGCTGTCTGAGTTATGCTTCAATGACTGCGTACATGACTTCACTTCTAGAACGCTCAAGCAAACCGAGGTATTTATGACTTGATTTAAAACAATTTCATCGTCATGAACAAAATCAAATTTAGGCACTTTTCATTGCATTGCAATTTGCATTTATATTAATAATACCCATATAGTGCCTATGCATGTTATTATCACAATACAGGGCAAAGGCCTCTTCTCATGCAGTTAAAAGACACAAGATTATATAGCTAATAATGTTATTTTTGGTTGATGATGATGGATTTGGATGTAAAATGATAAATTGGTTATTTCAAACTTGTATAAACAAACAATCCAGGTTTTCTCCACCAATATTATAATAGTAATAGTATTGTTTAGGAGAAGCTTAGAACACACTTATGAATTGAAAAGTCACATTGGTACTTGCCTGGATTTGAAGCCATAGCCTTGTGCATGCTAGGCAGGGCCTTGACCACTAACACCACCATCAATACATTTGCAATTACTTATGTACAATGTAAAAATATAGCAAAAAAACAAATGTGTATATGACAACATGTATGAATGTAAACAAAGCTAAAGAAGTATGCAGGAATCTTGGCATATGGCACTCTAGTTTCTGCCTACCCCCATTGGAAAAAGGTGTGAGTTTATGTATGTATCTATGTAAGAATCATAGAAGGTGGCATTCCAGAATTTCTGCGTATAAACTTTTTGAGGGTCCATGGGTCCTCTTTATAACATGTCATCAACTCAAAGATGTGAGTTTATGTTTAAAGAAATAGCTAATGATTATTATAAAAGACATAATAGCCAAGTCACTAAACTTGAATAGTCCTGGTGCTGACTACCAAGTTATCTTTCCCCCCTATGACTTGCATTGATATGTACCCCTGCAAAAAAATATACATTTAAGGCCTTACCCAGATATACGCGCGAGTTTGACGCGTTTTGTAATACATTGCTCTTCAGCTAGAAGCTCTGTAAGTAATGTATGCAACATTTACAGCATTGAACTTTAAATCGCGTGTCAATTCGTAGCAAATTCGTTCCTTCTGGACAAGGACTAAGTATCCTAATTTAGACTCTTATTTCAAAATCAAATCTCATTCTAGAATCTTATACCATCTATTCAAGTTTCCATGTAATTCACCAGTATACATATGTGTATCTTGAACTTTCTTGGGTGGGGCGGCGGTGGGGTGGAGGACCTTTTGAAGAGAGGGGCAGGAAAGCTAATGAATTCCTTTGTTTTCAGGATAAGTGCACATTGAACTGCATGGAGAAATATTTAAGAACAAATCAACGGGTTTCACAAAGATTCCACGAGTTTCAAATGCTAGCTAATGAGAATATGCTGGCTTTAGCACAGAAGTCAGGTCAAACTAGTTAAGTTTAGTGATTAATAATACATGATGTATTTATTTTATTTTGTTATAGATTTTTGTCCTGAGTGTTAGAAAAATAAAGTGTTGTTGAATTAACCACAGTTCATTTTATTTTAACCTTTGCATGAATTTGTCAGATCTAATTGCTGTGCAGTATTTGGTAAAATAAGATTTCCTTGTGGGCGTGGCCTTTTTCTGTCATGATTTTGTAAACTTCTCAATTCTTGTATGGTCCATGCTGTTGCTCTTACAAATATAAAAAGAAAACAAAACTGAAAGGGAATCATTATAATAATAAAATATCGATATGAATTTGATATTAAATTAGACCAATTGCTTCATCTAATATTTTTTAACAAAACAAGAAAATATTTGACGCTCGCGCCTAGTAATAACTAGTCATTGGTCATAGTTTAGCAAGGCCTCTTACATGTATTCTCTGTCTTGCATAACATGCACATTGAGCTTCGCTTCGGACATGGCCTTGCACACTTTTGGTCAGGCGGCGAAAAATCGAGTATAAAAGATGACTGGGAACTGGTATAGTCAAAATGATAGTCATTATATTTCCCTTCAACGCTGTATTTAGCTGCTGGTCTCTTCGCTCCTGGTGCTGTGGGTCCAATAATATCGGGGTCATCGTAGTCCGTATTAAGAACATATTTCAGTGGGTAAGGTCCTGAAGGTGCATTGCTGATGTTAGAAGGTTTGGTGCAGATACTGTAGTTTCCATTGTGTCTAACGATCCTTATGAGAACTTGCCCAGACGGAGGTTGTTTGCAACACGATGGGGTCGATGTACAGATAGAGAGGCACTTGGGAGGCACGCAGCATGGTTTGGAGCATGGGCGGAAACAAGCTGAAGTGCAAGCGCTGCATTCGCCACTTTTCCCGCAGTTGTGGGCCTCGATCTTTCTGAGAACTGGGCAGGAGATGTGACCTGGACGCCAGCCACACCTCAACTGAAAACGTTAATTTCAGACATATTTTACACTCGTCTAGGATATACTTACGCGAGTGCCAAATATAAAAAAAAGCTAACCATTTTAATGCTGTCTGTACCTATTAATAGTGGGTACTGAACAATATCTACGCGGCAAAAATCAGATTATAAGTGGTCAGATATTTTAGGACGCCTAAAAATGTTATATATTTCTTACTTGATGTTCTGGTCCGTCTCTAGCGGTGTACCGCCATCCCATGTGCTTGGGCACAGGCCCTGGTTTTACTTCCTCTTTTTCTAGGCATCTGTGTTTAGGTAAATCGCAGCGGCCCAAGCAACTTGCCGACGATTTACTTGCTGAAATTAAATACCTAACAATTGCATGAGGGAGCTATTATTTAAGAGATAAATTTTGTAAGTCTCTAGCTGTTGTATAAAAAAAATGCTATGAAGTCAACCAATGTAATTCTGCCGACTTGAAGAGAAATGTGCTACGTCATTCATTGAACTCTGCTTTCTTGTAGGCCACGAAGGGTGAAGACTCGGACAATATACACCACAAATAAAATCTTATTGTAGTATTTCGGAAAGCAGCTTAATTCGTCGGTCCCGGCTGTCATCTGTAGATCTTTGACAGTCGTTACTTGTAGTCAGGACTCCGATAGTATGGCAACCCGTTTATCCAAGCGGTATCGTGTTACCCAGTAACTGGTACTGGGTTGTGGAGGTCTGACAGTCAGTCGCTCCATGTTAAAACACAGGTATTCAACTGGAAGCCTACCCCAAAATAGTTGGGTTAAAAAGGCTAGGCAGATGTTGATTGTGGTGTCTCTTCAACAAAGCCCATTAATGAAGATTTGGCAACCGCAAGGCACATAATTCCTTATTTTGTTTATTTTTATTGTCATTTTTTAGTTTCATTTTTTTTTTGTACCTATTTTTATTTTTAACGTGTCGTGCCAAATAAATGCTTTTTCTTTCTTTCTTTAGTTGAAGTATAAGCCCAGTATCTAGATACATCGCTTACTTAATATTATTATGAGTAGATACCTTGGTCAGGTAATAGCTTAGGTGGGTACCTACTTACCACTACTAGTAGCTTTACAGCAACACGCCATTTATAATTTACGGTGACTGCAACAAAGACGACGTGGTCACAAACAAGAAAAAGTAATAAACCCAACGTTATATTTGCTGCCACCCGATATTATAAAACATGACGATTTAGGTACCTACTTGGTAAGCATTTCTAGTAGAGTATGATATCCAAAACCGAAGGTAGGTAGTTCAGAAAAGCGAATTGCTTACGTTTATAAAAACATACAAATCTACTTTTTGGAAGGGGCAACTTAATCATTTTTAAAGTTAATTTTTTTCGACGTTCAACAGTGCCTTATAGGGGACTAATTGAAATAAATGGTTTGACTTTGACTTTGATAAACTCCCGACTTTTGTACATGGGGGGAAGGCTGAAACTATAGAACTCCACCTAACCGTTCTGAAGAACATCATCAAGCAAATTGTACTACTTACACAACAATACATAGGACTTATGAGTTCGGTTTTACTTACTTTTTTGTAGATGGAAAACAAAACATTATATACTTAATTTCGTTATGTAATCCATTAGATGGATGTGTACATGGTTATTTTAATGTATTTGTTACACTGAATGAAGTAAAATACATCACAATGAATTCCCTACATGACTTTACTTTTGAAACTGCAGATGACAGAATGGGATGATAAAGATTCCGAAGATTTTCGTTCTTCGAACGTGTCATTTTTTTTGTGTGACTGGAACAGTGTAAACTTTTTTCGTGGTCGTACAGTAAGTATATAAATATAGGATCTATTTATTGGTCACACTAACAACTGGGGATTTATGGTAGAGTAAGGAGACAAGCGTGGATCCACCGTTGTGGGCACTGTGGGTATGCCCACAACCCTAATTCAGGTCCGACTCATCTTGCTCATCACACAAACATTTATCTTGAGCGGGAATCGAACTCACGACCTCCGGTATAGCAGTCTGGGCCACTAACCACTAGATCAACAGGCCAGTCAAAGTAGTTCCTACTTTATGTATGGAATAGGTGATATACCTAGGTACCAATCGAGTTAAATTATTACCTCTTACTACTTCTGCTTACTTCAAATACTACTACTTAGGTAATCTAGTATTGTATGTAACTTAAGAGACACGCAGCGCAGTCGTTCAGTTTGAAATGATGTATTTTGTATCTTCCAAAATCAATGCATTTCAGTAAGGTAGTTAGGTTAGGTAGATAGGTTAGCTATAGGATAGGTATGGCAAGTTAGGTTAGGTTATATGTATATATGTTGTCACTCAAATTCTATCTAATAAAAAAGGTTTTACGAGCACATTAGAGATTCGCCAAATAAACAGTAGTAGTAGTTATTACTGTTTTGGATCTTGTCATCTTATTAAAAGTATGTAATATCTAATATATAAAATGCTCGTGCGGCTTGACCGATTCTTATTCATTTTTTTGTGTTGGTGTATTCAGTAGGTCTGAGTCTGAAAATAAATAAATATTCCACAACTTTTCACACTTTGCCATTTAGTACCAAGCTAAGCTTGATAGCTCGTGCTATGGGTACTAAACAGATGAACATGATAAACATACTTAATATGTAAAACAATAGGTTGTAAACAATTTTTTTTGAGGTCGATAAGCCAATGTTTATATCTGATAGTTAAAAAAAGCGTTTTATGAGTCCACGCCGTAGATTTTCCGTTTAGATTAGTAGTTATTTGTGTATTACTGTATTTATGGGTGTTGCCCCTTATTGCTCAATTTACTTTCTGCTTTGGTTTGGAGAAGGCGTCCTGGGCGACGGTCCCAATTGTCTACTTTGAGGGTGCCATGGGCAATCAGGACCGTCGCTCTCTCCAAGCCTATCTGAGGTGGAGTGCTAAAACATTTCGATCACGCTTCGCTCGATAATATTTTATTTATTGAGGTGTCATTACGATCGACACATAGGTACTCAGGCTCTCAGTTCATAATATTGCGAAGTACAATGACAATCCTTGCACCCCCATGTGAAAAAAATGCTACATTTTGAATTTACTTATAAATAATTTGTACAGAACAGTTAAGTGCTTTAATCTTTTGGTGCTAAAACATTTCCTTTGTATGAATGCAATGTATCGATAATAGGGAATACTTAGTCCGACTCGCGCGTAATTAATTTTTGACTGGTCGTGTCCACAATTGCCACAACCTTTTTAGAGGCCTGTATCCGCGCCCGTAAGGAGATAGACTCTTATATATCAGGATTGTCTCCGGGCCCTTCGTTGGCCTGATGTAGGCTAGTTAGCAGTTGATTCCAGGCTGCGTTCTGGTGACCTCTTTCGTCTGTGCAGTTATGGATGAAGATATTATGAGGAATAATAACTGGATATTTATTCTGAAGGCAGGCACATTGGCACAGCTGACATCAGTTCGGCATGCCACCGTCCGGGGGAATCACACACTATTTTTGAGTGTTTTCGACTTACTGACGAAGAGTAGTTATGTGTACACTCTGTACATATCCTAGCAGCTAGGACTACCTACCTATTAGGAATTTGCTCTAAATTACACTCATTTGGAATCAGAAGTTGGTAAAACTTATACCTGACATATATATCCCACCAAAACATTTCATGTAAAATGTTGCCAAAACGACCACTTAAGGTTTGCCATGTGAAAAAGATATCAGATCTCATGTTTAAAAGTTTGGCTCTACATGAGATCTGATATCTTTTTCACATGGCAAACCTTATGTGGTCGTTTTGGCTTTGGGTTTGGGATTTCAGTTCTTTTTGTAAGTTGCTAGGCGGTCTTTTAGTATTTTTTTTTTGGGGTGTATTTCTTGCACATCAGTAGTGCCGGTTTTCTGGGGAGCTGGCTTTGGTTGCTGGGGAGTTTGTTCCGCCACTTCTGCTTCCAAGCAAAAACACTAGGAAGTGGCGAAGGGGGGGGGGGGGCGTTTTTGGGGGACTGTCTTTGCCATTTTTCTTTGATGGTTTACTGATTACTATAAGCGATAAATCAGGGCGATATTTCGCTCTTAAGCGGTTATATTATCTCATACAAACTTCCACCCCCCCCCCCCCCCATTTTATGGGATGGGGGTGAAAGTTATGAGTTTATGAATTTTTTTGTTGGTTGTATACTAAACTTAGATTACATATCAAATTTCAGCTCTCTAGCACTTCAGGAAGTACCCAAACATTTTGATGATCATCAGTGTGTCAGTGACGAAATCGGTGCATTTTAGATATCAATAAAATCTAAAGTATTAGAGCTATTCAATTGAGACTTTGTATGTTTAACTCTCTGGTACATCGGAAACCAACTATATGAGGGTTCAAAAAAACGACGAAACAATTCGAGAAAAGGTAGGTAGTGTCCTTGCGCTTCGCTTGGCTCGTCTTGGCGGGGGCACTCCCGTGCCCCCAGATTACAGGTACCTATATGTGTTCAGAAAATTACCATATTACTTTGCTTTCCACCGTCACTACCACACTCACCACCAGAATTTTTGTAGCCAATAAACCTGACATGGTGGTGATGGAATGGAAGAGTTCAGCCTAGTAATAGGTAGTTATTCATGAATAAATGATGTTTTAACTCTTATTACTGAGGTACTTGCACTTACTTATTTGGATTTGGTGATTTACTTAATGTTAACTGTTGAGCAACTTGACTTTGATTTTGTCATGCTCCAAGCAATAGGTAGGTAGGTAGACATTGTAGTACTTGTTTTTGTTGGTTGTTTGAAATGTCGAATGATTTTTTGTGACACTCTAGAACTAAGGTTACCCTGTGGTTTAAACAAAAATCGGATTAAATTGCAATAATCCGAGATGTCTCACAACGTGAAACCCAGGTGTGTTTTCTTTCTACAGTAAATATGGCCCATATTCGTTAAAGGTAGGGTCCACAACTTGAAAGTGTTAGCTAACTTTCATTTATTAAATATTATTTGTATTTTTAGGATTGTGGTGAGAAATAAATAATTTTTACTATTATTATTTATTATAGTTACCTAATCAGACCGTCTTAACTGGTTCTGGCTACTTTAAATTTAAGATATTCCTAAGCTGGTCAGCGTTGGTCGTGTAGTTTCAGTGGGTATTGGTTTGTAGTAGGTACCTACCCAAATATAAATATTTATCAAAACCAAATTATTGATGCCTTATAATTATTTTCCTTTTCTTTTTGTTTTAATCCAGTCAAATGCCTATGTATGTAATAGAATAATCTCTTACTTGTAAATAAAATATAATTGAATTTATTAAAACCAGGAATGTATCTAGTATTCATAAGCTGCAGATAAACCCAAGTTTTCTGCAAGCTGCTGAAAAACTTGGGTTTTTCAGCAGCTTAGCCCATCGCTCTTGACTTAAGTTGTTCACCGAGTAAAATTATTAGGCAACCCTCAATATTTCACGGTCAACAGTTTAATGTTTATTGCAAAAAGATATTCGGCAGTTACTGTGCGGATTTCAAGTGTCGTACAGTTAAGCGTTATTGAAAATAATGCAAAAAATTATACTATTTTTATACTTTATCGACAGTTGTGTTTGTTACAAAATACTAGGTATATTTCCGCATAATGGACGGAGTCATAACATATACTTTGCGGCGCTAGTTGAAGAATTAGCAATGAGACAGCATATTGTGACAATGATTACCCACCATCCTCTGCCGGCACTACCGACGTTGCATCACATTTCCCTACAAGACGAAGACAATGTAACTGAACATGATGTGAATATAGAACAACGTCTGAAATTCCTATCGACATCAGACTTTACAAAAGCATACAAAGGAGCTCAGGCATGCCGAAGTCAAGCAAACACAAGTTGTAAAAAATTAATAAATAATAGAGAAGTACAAGAGTTAATAGCATCGGCGGTGCATTTTGATGTGGTATTAGTCGAACAATTTGTGACGGACTGTGGTTTGGCGGTTGCTTACAAGTTAAATGCACCCACAATAGGAATTACTACTCATGTTCTAATGCCATGGACTTACTCCAGGTTAGGTGCTCCTAACAATCCAGCGTATGTGCCAAATCGCGTTATTGGAAGTGGAACAAATCCCAACTTATGGAATAAAATTAAGAGTGCCGTAATTAATTTTGGATTGAATATGTATTATACACATGTGACACAGAGAAGTGATCAGAAGATTGTAAATGAAGTGTATCCCGATACGCCACCATTAGAAGAACTTGGGAAAAATATGTCTCTGATCATGATAAATCAGTATTTTCCTTTGACTGGTCCGCGTTTATGTAGCTCTAATGTTGTAGAAATTGGTGGCATGCATATAAAAGAAAATGTTCAAATAGAAGATAAGGTTGGTGATAGGTATAATATCAATGACATTACATACTTGCACAGCTACCGATATAAGTTCATATCTGATGCCTTCGCAAATCATCAACACCAAATGGAGTATTGGTGTATTTATTAATGTCAAATGTAAAGTCCGTACGATCGACTACATCGGTTTTGTAATCTATAATATTATTATGTAACGTGGGTTTTGTATTCCAATATTACAGGGCTTACAACATTTTTTGCATAGTGCAAACAGCAGCGTGATTTATATTAGTTTTGGTACTGTGGCATCGAATTTTCCTCACAAAATAATAAATCATATAAAAAAGTTTGTTGAAAACAAAGATAGCAACATGATGTTTATTTGGAAAATAGACTTGACAGGTTGGGTACCACCTAGCAACGTGTTCATTGGAAAGTGGCTGCCACAAAAAGCTATCTTATGTGAGTTTTTAAGGGTTTGTTCCTACTTATATAGGGTGACTGGTAATTAGTGACAGATACTTAAACACGTGATTGTACTCATAAATACGAATAACTTTCCCAAAGAAACTTTTTTATAATCATTAACTTATAATTAATTCAATTACGTCAGTACTGCACAACGAGAGCGGTGGGGGTGGCGGGGGAGCGTGTGACGCTACTACTACTAGTAGATTTTGCCCTTCCCGAGGTCAGACTGTCAGCTGATAGATCGTGCCTATTCGTGCCTACTGTGATCGGTCACAGGCGCGCGCGTGGGAATTTCAAACAGCGTTTTTGTTATTTTATAAGTTATTGTGATTAAAAAAAAGGTTTCTTTGGGAAAGTTTATTGAAATCATGAATACAACGTGTTTAAGTATCTGTCACTAATTACCAGTCACCCTATATATATTGCAATACAATGTGATTGTGTTTTACAAGTTTTGGGATAAGTACAAACAAAGTATAAGTACCTATAACACTGCATAAGCGAGATTTAACAGTTCTTATGTTTTATATCTCAAAGTCTAATTAAAGAGTTTATTTATATATTTGTTGGGGCTTAAGGGGATTAAATTATGTTTATTTTCTAGGTCATCCTAAAGTGGTTGCATTTATAACACATTTTGGAATGCTGAGTACCACGGAGGCTTTGCACTGTGGGGTGCCTATTGTAGGTGTTCCACTATTTGGAGATCAGTACGCGAATGCACAATCTGCTGTTGAATGTGGCTTAGGAGTGACTCTTGACATTCTTACTATCGATCAACATACGCTTGAGGATTCTTTACACATTATCCTTCAAGAGAAGTAAGTGGGTTTTTATGTTATATGGACTGCTCTAATACTTAGCCATGCCCACCCGTTAGTTAAATTCAAGCCAGAGCTCTGTAACCAACATATGTGCAAGTCGTACTAGGTGGTTGTCAGTTCGAAAATATACGTTTTGTTCAACGCAGATAGTAGAGTAAAAATGGGGGACCTGGATCAAGGAGATCCAGGTCACCCCCATTTTTACTATTCATTTAATCAATATTCAAATTTTACTATTCATTTCATCAATATTCAAATATTATCTCATACTTTCTCCCCCTATTAGTTTCATTTATAATATTAATTCACAATATCAGTTCAAAGTGCTGTCTATTCATACAATATTTATTAAGTAACTGAGTACTAATCGCTACGTGTGTTTGTTTTATATATTTGATATTCTAGTTCATAAGCTAACACTGAATACTAAAGGGACATACGATATCTTCATTATAAATATGTAGGTACTTCATGAGTCTGAATGAGCCTTGCAGCGTCAAATTATTATGTTTCCATGTACAACTATGATGAAGATGATGTTATAAAGTTTTTAAACCGGTTTTAAGATTTAGATAAATGAAATAAAACGCTTTCCAATGAATAAGTAGTTAAGATTTATTTCAGATTCATATAATACAAATAAGTATAAGTAAATTAAATGAATAGGTACACTTCATTCTTGTTCTACAGCGACTGGTAAAAAGTATTGTTCAAATAATGTAGCATATCCTTTACTCTCAAGTAAATGCTGTCAGTGTAAATGTTCTTCACAATGTGCTGAAAACATATTTCAGCACTGCACTGACATACAGACTTTTCAATGCTTTCAAATTGATTTGCATTATAAACCTCAATCCGAATTACCTTAGAGCCGGTTGACACAGTTTTGTAAAAACTTAACAACTGTTTGTTATCGACATTGTTCGCTCGTTCCTCTTCATCCAAGTAATTAACGACGTTTTCAACTATGTCAGGATTTATCATTAATGGAGGGGACATCGGTGAGTAAGCCCAGCTCGGTATCTGAAATAGAAAAAATCTTGTAATTCTAATTATAAGTTATTAAAACTAGTACTTAAATTATTTAATTGAATAAACTTACCGACATTGTAGTTTTAACTGGAGCACATCCAAGGAAATGAAGAAGTTAAATGATGTTTTATTGGTCTCGATTTTATATATAACTACTTTCTTTAGGGTGTTTTAATTTGATATTGAAATAAAATAGCGAAACATGAGATCAGACAATGTTTGTTTTACTGATTACGATTTTAATAATTTTTACCATTAATTAATAATATTTAAATTATAAACAAATCTAGAGGAACCTATATGTATGTACCTATCTCTAGCATAGAAGGTATACCGTTAAACTAACCAAATACAATTTAATAATTTATAACATTAATTAATAATATTAAAATATACAAGCAAATTCATAGGAACTAATATGTATGTATTAATAGCATTTAGGGTATGTTTACATCGTACAGAATGTAACACCGTGTGTATACATTTAATAGAAAAAGTATATGATTTATTTACAATGTGAGTGTCAGTGTATCATCACCTTAATGAAACCAAACGTATTTGGATAAAATGCTGACAGTGTTCTGCGATCATTGATTCTAAAGGTATGTCACTATATTGATTATGGTCTCGGAATGTTTGTATGTTCGTTGTTGTTAAATATGTGTAAGTAAATGTATGTTTAGCATTTTTACGACAAGTGAAGTCATGGTATTTGTGTAGTATAATTCTAAGTCATATTTAACAATCCTTAAATGATTAGTAACTAGTATATTTTGTTTACAAACGTAAATAGGATATCTTGTTTTTGCTTAGTGATCATATTCTACACATGGACTTCACATATTTGGAGGAACATCATCTGGATTTTGCTCTATATAATGCGTAAGAAGCTTAGCCAAATCACAAACTGCTCTCTACGAGGGAAAGAATCAACGTCTACACACTAGCTACGCTTCAACCAGAAAAATGTAAGTTAACTTTAATTATTTTATTAAATAATAATGAGTTAAAAATGTGTAATGTGTACATACTATTTATTCGAACTGTAAATTGTATGCAGCGTGTAGGTATGCATTCTGCAGTGCGATTCTGGTCAAATCACCGCGTGAAAATACAGGCGTAGTGAGGGCGAATTGAGCTGTCATTCCATATTAATGTTAGACATTGACAGTTCACTTCACTCAAGTTTTCACGGCATGACTTCTACTGAATCGACCGGCTGTTTAGTGAGTTTGATTGTAGTACAAACTTTGTACAAATAAAATGAATATTGAATTCGATTTATTATTCGCTATTAGCAGAAATTCTAATGTGCAAATTATATTTTCCTCGTATTGTTATAATATATTTAGGTTTCTTTAGATTAACCTAGCGAGTCCTTCAGTAAACTTATTTGCTTTCATTTTTAATAATATTTTGAATAATATATTGTTTTAGGTCCAAGTCTTCTTCATCTTCAATGCCTCAATTGTTCTCATCTGGAGAAGAATCAGATACCGAACAGCAGCCGATGCAGCAGAAAACGACATCATCGCCTCGGGTTGAGAAATCTGCTGCAAACAAGCGTTCCAAAGCGTCTGTCGGATGTGGATCTAAGCCTCACGGATCGAAGAAGCCTCGAATCAATCCGGTGCCGTTGACTGATAATAAGTTAACGGCACGAGACCTGTTCGGCAGTGAAAGCGAAGAGGATGATTCACTGAAGCCGTCCACATCAGCCGGTAAAAAATCGCCTCCTCTTTATTCTTACTATACTAAGAAAGTTGAAAAAGGCTACGCTCGAAAAATAAGCGAAACAAAACAAGGACCGTATTACGTTGAAGTAAAGGTCTATAATTGTGAGGAGATCGCAAGTGTACTACCGGTAAATAGGTGGCGTCACTCAATCGTTACGGTCAAAACAAAAACTGATACGGATACGGAGATGTGGCGTCATCTAAAAGCATTTACGTCCTCAGTCGACAAAGATTTTAAAAACTGTCCAATGACTTTGATAAATTCTTATTATTAAGTTTTTTTTATATGAATGCTTAACTTGTCATTATGTTAATATAATATAATCCTAGTAATTTTAGGTAACCTTCTTTAATTAATTCTTACTATAACGTTTTTTTAGTTTAGTATTGTTACTTTCTCTGTATGCTATGTAATGTAATCCTAATAATTACATGTAACAAATGTGTAACTAGTCAATTTAATAAATAATAAAAAAATATGCAGATATTCTACTTATATCGTATGTTTTTATTTCACAGTTGTACAGCCCAGAGAACACAGAACACCATTCACAAGATCATGTAGTACAAATATGACTTGTACGCAATGTAAAACTGAAATACCACGAAATCAGTATGCATATCATATGAGAACTAATATACACAAGACTAATAGTTTATTGAGAACTGAATTTAAAAATATTTTCATTATAGCAACAGCATTTAAAAATAGAATCGCAACTTATCGACTGAACTTAGCTCAGGATGACGAGCACCTCACTTCTGAGGCGATCCTGAGTAATGTTGATACACATAAGAGTCAGGATGACGAGCACCTCACTTCTGAGGCGATCCTGAGTAATGTTAATACACATAAGAATCAGGATGACGAGCACCTCACTTATGAGGCGATCCTAAGTAATGTTGATACACATAAGAGTCAGGATGACGAGCACCTCACCCCTGAGGCGATCCTGAATTCTGTGCTTCCAGATATTAATAAATTAATAACCATGATACTGAATAAGTATAACTGTATAAAAGTAAATTTTGAGCTTTTTGTTAAGTTTCTTTTACTGAGATCTGACAATGAACAACTAGAACTGAAATCTTTTAACACTAAGTATGATATACTCTATAAAAATTCTGATATAAATGACTTCTTTTTGAATAAAATACATGTCTTGATGCGGAAAATGTCTGAATTTGAACACGTACAGTCAGGTTGGACATATCTTTCGCTAAGTCATATTGAGATTAATATAAGTAAATATTGTCCCATGAGAGGTGGCACATACATTATGTTGCCCTCAGTAATAAAAAATACTAAAAGTTGTTTGAATTTACATAATAATGATGAATGTTGTTTTTTATGGTGCGTCGTAGCCGCATTATTTCCTCGTACAAGTAATGTGTGCAGAACGACGTCCTATCCTCATTATAGCGAAGTTCTCAATATTCAAGGAATGTCATTACCTCCTTCACATAATGATATTAAACTTTTTGAATTGATAAATCCTACAATAAGCATTACCATATATGGTTTAGACAATAAATGTACTGTCACTGGACCTTTATATATGACGAATAAGAAAAAAGAAAATCATATTAATTTATTATATATTGAACAAAATAGTAAAGGACATTATTGTTTAATAAAAGATCTCGTACGATTAGTGCGACGTCAGATTACGCATCATCATGGCAAAGTTTTCCTATGCGATTCATGTTTACAATTTTTTACAAATGAAAATAAATACACATCTCATACTTGTTCTAAAATATTGACTATACTACCGGAAAAACATACCATATTGAAATTTAAACACTATGAAAGACAACTTAAGATTAATTTTATTATTTATGCTGATTTCGAGAGTTTGCTAATACAATGTGATGAAAATAGTTCTAAAAATACTGTGACATTAAAAATGCATCAACCATCAAGTTTCGCATATTACATATGTTGTTTTCATGATAACAAACTTAACAAATTTGTTACGTATAGAGGTCTAGATTGTGTTGAAGTATTTTTAAAACGTTTAGTAAAAGATGCTAAACGAATAAACAAAGTTTTGTCTACTCATTTATCAATGAAACCTTTAACTCATAATCAAGAACGAGAATATCGAAATGCAACTAAGTGTCATATATGTAATCAGTTACTGTCCGGAGATAAAGTTCGTGATCATGATCATATTACTTCCGAGTATAGAGGGGCAGCGCACTCGCTTTGTAATTTGATGTACAAAGTGTGTCCATTCATACCGGTTGTATTTCATAATTTAAGTGGTTATGACTCACATATATTTATTAGAGAGTTGGCTAAATATGAAGGCTCAATTAACATAATTCCAAAAACTAAAGAAAAATATCTCACAATTACTAAATTAATTAAGACAAAACAAGGTACTCGCTCAATACAGATTAAATTTATTGATTCCTTCCATTTTCTTAGCTCAAGTCTGGATTCTTTAAGTAAAAGCTTATCAGAAAAAGATTTTGTTTATTTAACGAGAGAGTTTAAAGATAAAAGTAAACTTAACTTATTACGTAAGAAAGGTATTTATCCATATGATTATATGGATGACTGGTCAAAATTTGATGAAAGAGAACTACCCCCAAAATCTAGTTTTTATAATAGTTTAACCATGGAATCTCTAACAGATAACGAGTATGCTCACGCTCAAGATATTTGGAATAATTTTGAGATAAAGACACTTGGTGAATACAGCGATTTGTATTTGAAAAGTGATGTTTTGTTGTTATGTGACATATTTGAAAAATTTAGAGAGACAAGTTTACATTTTTACAAACTGGATCCTGCTCACTATGTGACTTCACCCAGTTTGAGCTGGGATGCTATGCTTCTGTACACTAGCGTTGAATTAGAGCTCATTAGTGATTCAGAAATTTATACATTTATTGAAAAAGGTATACGAGGGGGCTTAGCACAATGCTTACTTCGTCATGCTAAAGCAAATAATAAATATTTACCTCATTATAATCATTTAAAACCGACGAGCTATTTGATTTATCTAGATTGCAATAATCTTTATGGTTATGCAATGACTAAAAAGTTGCCTATTTCAGAGTTCCGATTTTTAACTCAGAATGAAATTGACAGCTTTAATGTATTGCATGTATCAGACGACAGCGTATATGGTTTTATATTAGAAGTAGATTTATGTTACCCAGATTGTATTCACGATCTGCATAAAGATTTACCATTTGCTGCAGAGAAATTTATACCCCCCGGAGGGAAATCAAACAAATTAATTGCTAATCTATATGATAAATTTAATTATGTCATTCATTATGTACATTTAAAACAATGTATAAAAAATGGTCTAGTTTTAAAAAAAATACATCGCATACTAACGTTCAGACAGGATAATTTCTTAAAGAAATATATAGATCTGAATACCAATCGGCGTATAGCATCTAAAACTTCTTTTGAAAAAGATTTTTTTAAACTTCTAAATAATGCAATATTTGGTAAAACTATAGAAAATAAAAGGAAACAAGTGGACATAAAACTAGTAACCAAATGGAATGACAACGAAAACTTCACGAATAAGAAACTTTGCGCAGAAAAATTGATTTCCAAACCTAATTTTAAAAGTGTGTCAATATTCGCGGACGATTTTGTAGCAATACAGTTAAATCGCGATAAAATAATATTAGACCGACCAATTTACATCGGATTTACAGTTTTAGAGTACGCCAAACAACATTTATATCAGTTTCATTATGATTACATAAAAAAGAAATATGGAGACAAGGCTGAATTATGTTATACAGATACCGATAGTTTACTTTACTTAATTCATACAGAAGACTTTTACCATGACATGTATGATAATATTACATATTTTGATACTAGTAATTTCCTAATAGATAATCAATATAACATACCTAGAATTAACTCAAAAATTCCTGGTTTGTTTAAAGACGAAATGGGAGGTGATGTTATTACAGAATTTACGGGTTTACGAGCAAAACTGTATTGCATTAACAGTTTGAATTCACTGATAACAAAAGCGAAAGGTATGTCTAAATCTGTTAGTAAGCATTTAAAACAAAGTAATTACAATGATTCTTTGTTATTCGATAAAAGCCAGTCGTTTAAAATGAATATTATAAGATCTATCAAGCATATATTGTACTCGCAGCAAGTAAGTAAACAAGCACTAAATAGAAACGATGATAAAGTTCAGATACTTTCAGATCAAATTCACACTTTGCCTTGGGGATATTGTGATGCGATGATTTAAACCAGAGTTCATTAAACTTTTTATTGATCTAATTACGTTTAAATCGAGCATTAATTATTATGTAATCCACATCTAGACAACCACTGTTTTAAATGAATGTATTGTATAGAAATGATGTATGAACAATTATTTTAGAATAAGTTATGTACTATAAATGAATATATTACGCTACTATTATGAGTGAATGTATACGCTACGATGAACATTTTATGATGTTATCTGTATATTATATTATAATAAAATGATATTTCCTCAACAAATGGACTTTTATTCAAACGTATTCAACTTCCTAAACGTTATCATCAAATTTTAAGTTCATGCTTGTTCTATGTTAAGGTTTATGTAGTAACGAGTATATAAGTGTATGTTAGGCGGAAATAAGATTAATATGCACTATGAGGTTGATCAAACAACCCGTATCTCTCAATGTTAATCATATAAGATTTAGTGACTCTGTTCACCACATCAGACATAGCGCTTTACTACCAAATACTATTCGCTGCATAATATGTGGTCCATCAAACTGTGGTAAAACGAATGTTATGGTTAGTTTACAAATTGACTAAAGTAAATAAAGATTTCCTTAAAGCTCTTGGATTTAAAGTATGAATATACTACAGATTACTGAATCACCACACTTCGACACTTCAATCGAAAGTTACGAAGTCCATTCATACAATCCCTACAATACCAGTTTTAGAGAAAACGATGAAATCAGAATTCCCATCCACCAACAAGACATATACGTGTTACCATCGGCCAGTTCAATTTATATTGAAGGACAAGCAAAGCTATTCGGTAAAGATGGGAATCCGATCAAGAAAACTGTTACATTCACTAATAACTCTGTTTTGTCTTTGTTTCAAGACATCAGATACGAAATAAATGGTATTGAAATAGATCGCATAAAAAACTCGGGAATATCGTCAACAATAAAATCATACATTTCATTAAATGAAGCAGAATGTAAAGTTGCTGCCTTATGGGGGTGGAATTTAGAGGGACTTCAAAGTGATGGTAATTTTAGTGCTGTAATACCACTAAATAAGGTTTTAGGGTTTGCGGAGGATTACAATAAAATTGTGATGAATTGTAAACATGAACTTATATTGAATAGAAGTAACACTAACTTAAATAGCATTATTCTCACTGATGATACTGTTCATTTTCAAATAGATATACACAGAGTTCAATGGAGAGTACCGCATATAAAAGTATCAGATCGAGAACGACTAACACTTTTAAAACATCTAGAAAGAGATAAAGCTATTCAGATGGCTTTTAGAAATTGGGATTTATATGAGTATCCATTACTGCCGAAAACCACGAAGCATTCTTGGTCAGTTAAAACTGCTTCACAATTGGAAAAACCTAGATATGTAATTTTTTGCTTACAAACTAATAGGATAAATAATAAAACTAAAGACAGTTCAGTATTCGATCATTGTGAAGTAACTAACGTAACGCTCTTTTTGAATTCACTGTATTATCCATATGAACCTTTAAATTTAAAATTTTCTGAAAACAAATATAGTATATTATATGAAATGTTTGTAAAATTTCGTCAGTCGTATTACAACTGTCCAGTAGACCCGTTGCTTGACTTAAAGGTGTTCAAAGAAAAAGCCCCTCTCTTCATCTTAGACTGCTCAAGACAAAATGACAGCCTTAAAACAGGACCAGTAGACGTGAGGTTGGAAATTGAATGTTCTACACCAATACCAGATAAGACGACTGCATATTGTTTGATTATAAATGATCGACTTGTGGAATACAAACCTCTCAGTAACATTGTGCGAAGGGTATCATGATTGCTATTGTAGATATTCAGGGCTTTAAAACAGAAGCAAATGAATTTATAATAAAAGAAATTGCTATAATGTATAATAAAAAACTACAAGTGTTTTTAATTAAGCCACCGTTTCCATTTAAAAAATTAACGAAATCAGAAAAAAAGCAAGTTAGTTGGCTTGAACGTAACAGAAAAATACACTGGGATGAAGGTTTTGTGCCCTATTCGAATTATAAGACTTTGATTCCAAATATTTTAAGAGATATGTGTATCTACGTCAAAGGTTCAGAAAAGGTTTTGTGGTTAAAGCACATTTTAGAAAATAGTAATAGTAAAATATTCAATTTAGAAGATAAAGGTTGTTCTAGTTTGATAAGTTTGTATGATCAATATAAATATTCTGAAGATGTATATAATTGTATTTATCATGACTATGTTTGTGCCTTAAAGAATGTATTGTGTTTAAATAAGTGGTGCTTTGAAAATAAATTTTTAAAATAATTATTTACTTGTTTAATTTTCTATAAAATATTAAGTAAAATACTAAGAATTTCCCAATCCTTTTCAATCACATATAAGTTGCTAACAATAGCAAGGTTAACTCATTAAAAGCTCATATAGCTAACTAATTATACGTGTCAGTGAATTAAAAAGTAAATAAATAGAAAATGTTTCATATTGAATACAAACCTCGATATAATAATTATGTATAACTCACATAAAATGCGTGAATTTTCATTTCGTTCCTACTGGGGGACGATGAATTCGAAGAAAAGATTAGTGATGGAAATGGCTGACGCTGGATTCTTTTATTGTGGAAATAGTATTAATGATAAAGCGGCATGTTTCTCATGCGGGGGTATCATAGAAGATTGGGAGATTTATGACGATCCTTGGTTGCAACATGCTATACACTATCCTAAATGTTTTTATTTGAATGCTGTCAAAGGAAACGAATATATAATTAATACACGCCTCTCCGTCATAGAATTTGACTCTTAGCAGTGCAATTAATTATTAAAAGAATGTTTTCTTACAACAAAATATAATTAAACAATGTCATAAACATCTTGTTTCAATTTCTACTACCTTCTACCAAAGGCTTCGTCCGCGGAACCTTATACTCTGATTAAAAAATAGCCTATAGATAGGTACTTACTCAATTTCATCCGGTTACAGTTCAGTTCAGTTCAGACAGTTTTCAGTAATAAAGACCACTCAATAGTCAAGTCAGAATATTTTGCAAGCAATGAATGATTACTGTATCTTAAATGATTTTAAAATGAATGGTGAAAATTGAGGGGTTTCCAGATCTTAAGTACATATTTATAAGAAAGTATGAGATAATATTTGAATATTGATGAAATGAATAGTAAAATTTTGAATATTGATGAAATGAATAGTAAAATTTGAATATTGATTAAATGAATAGTAAAAATGGGGGTGACCTGGATCTCCTTGATCCAGGTCCCCCATTTTTACTCTACTGCAGATATTCTTCATGGAATTCGCGCTGGATACGAGCCGCTTCCAACCGGTCTCATTGGAGATCTATTGGGGAGGCCTATGTCCAGCAGTGGACTTCCTATGGCTGAAATGATGATGATGATGATGATTCTTCATGGTTGTTGTGTGAACAATAGCTTGTAGCTTGTGGCTATATTATAACTGCCGCATGGGTCGATCGAAGGTTAAGCTGCGCTTAACGAGGTCGGACCGTGGATGGGTGACCATTTATTACATACCAACCCTCCGCTGTGTCTCGGAAAGCACGTTAAACCGTTGGTCCCGGCTGTCATTAGTAGATCTTTGACAGTCGTTACTTGTAGTCAGAAGCCCGAAAGTCTGACAACCAGTTTAACCAAGGGGTATCATATTACCCAGTTACTGGGTTGCGGAGGTCTGACAGGCAGTCGCTCCATGTAAAACACTGGTATTCAAGTGCATCCGGTTAAACTGGAAGCCTTTTCCCAACATAGTTGGGAAATAGTATAGCATAGTCCACTGATTTCATGAGCGTAGATAAATGATTAAGTAATTAGACTAAAAACACATATCATAAAATTCGGCTGATAAAACTATTATTTATTTGTTTTCAGATACCAAAAGAAGGCAAAGGAATTGTCTCAAGTGTGGAAAGACAGACCAATGTCTCCGATGGATACGGCCATATTCTGGATTGAGTATGTAGCCAGAAATAAAGGAGCAGTCAACATGAAGCCGCCGACTGTTGACATGCCACTCTATCAATACTTGATGCTGGACGCTATTTTTGTAGCGGGATCAGTTTTCTTGTTCATAATATTTGTTGGAGTTAAGGCAGTGTCGTTTGTCGTAAACACATTCTCAACACAGAAGGATGCCAAGAAAAAAAATAGGCACGAAAATATTGTTATTTCAAACAATTTACAAAAGAAACTTATTTAAATTACCTACCTAGCAAAACTTTACAGTCGTGATTATAATCTTATAACAAAAGTGAAAGCTTTCATGAATAAATTGCCTTACCCTACCTGTATTATACTTACACCACTATTTTTTTATTTGTACAAATACTCCTAGACGGTCTTCTCATTAGATTTGTAGAGTATCAATAAATAATATTCGTAAACCGCATAGCTAGTAGCGTTTGTTTATATCCCAAAAAGTCACCCAATTTATGGAAATATTGTACAGGCTATTCATGACATAGTGGTATTCATTAATCGTCATCTCTCGCTCAAGTTCGCGTGATTTCGCTCAAGCATGCCCCGCCTCCAACAGCTGTTTTCGTTATTTAAGTTTAACTAAATAGTAAAAAACTTAACTATATACTTTATACATTTAAAAAAAATTAATTTCGTTTTTTTTACTTTTGATTACGCAAATATGATCAGTAACAGGTACGGATACATCCGATTTTTTTTGTACTAATTAAAAAATAGTGGTGTATTTAAGGCCACCAGGTTTCTGTACCAACCCCTTATTAATCCTGATTCATTCTATAGATGCCATCCACAGCATTCTGGGCGGCACGAAGACGTACGTTTACCAGACTCATTTATAAAAAATTGTAAAGTCACATTGTACTTGGTTGGCATCCATCTAATATCACTATTGTAAAAAAGGTTAACGATCGACGGGAATTTGATCGATGAGTACCGATGTTACAATCGCGTTTGACAAGAATCCCGTAAACCCTATGACAAAAAAAAACAATATTTCGACCACAAGCGACGTGATCAACTTATGGAACATAGACTCTGCTGTCACTAGGTACGTAGTCATACTGCCATAGCGGGAAATGATTACATTGAAATACATTGTATATCTTTGAAAGCACATAATTTTTATGTTTTGGTTGACAAACCAAATAAATTATCTTGATCTTATCTAATCTTAAAACGAATTTAATATATCGTCCTCCGTTTTGATTTCGTATTCAGTCGGCATGCGGCTGTTGACGAGAACGATAGCATAGCAAGCCGATCCGTTAGATGGTTCACAGTTAGTTTTAAAGACACATTTTGTAAACTTGTTCTGTTGTGGATCTTCAAGTGCGCGTGCGTTGCGAGTTCTTTTAAGTTTAGCTCTCATAGGTAGTAAAGTCCAGATTGTAAAATGAAGATATTTGCAATATTATTGTTGTGTTTCCTTGTTAAATGTGACAGTTACAAAATACTGGCCATATTTCCACATAATGGACGGAGTCATCATATATTTTTTACGGCATTGCTCGAAGAATTAGCTGCGAATCAGCATGATGTGACAGTGATTAACTACCACCCTGTGCCGAAACTGCCTAACCTGCGCCAAATTTCGCTACAGGATAAAGAAAATGAAAGCGATCAAGTTAATATTGAAGAACATTTAAAAATCCTTTCTAGATCAGATTTTGCAGTGGCATACGAGGAAGCTTACGGATGTCAATACTTGGCAAATTCTAATTGTAGGAAACTAATAAACAATCGTGAAGTTCAAGAACTAATAGCTTCGGCGGCACATTTCGATGTGGTATTAGTTGAGCAATTTGTGACGGATTGTGGGTTAGCCGTTGCCTACAAGTTAAATGCACCCGCAATAGGAATGGCCAGTCATATTTTGTTCCCATGGACCTACTCTAGGTTAGGTGCGCCTAACAACCCAGTGTACGTGCAGAACCACTTTTTTGCTTCTGGAACATACCCTACCATGTGGAATAAAATAAAGAGTGCTATAATAAACTTTGGAATGACAACGTACTATACACATGTGACACAGAGAATAGATCAGGAAATTGTGAATGAAGTTTATCCCGATACGCCACACTTAGAAGATCTTGGGAAAAAAATGGCTTTGATAATGATAAATCAGTATTTTCCTTTAACTGGTCCGCGTTTATATAGCTCTAATGTTGTAGAAATTGGTGGCATGCATATAAAAGAAAATGTTCAAATAGAAGACAAGGTAAGTGATCTAACTTGATGATTTAAGTTAGCCATGCTAATGTTGTTTGTTTCTAGATTAATTAGTAGATGAGCAAAGGATTTAATGCAGCATACGCTGTAAAGTCTTAATGATATTAACGTAGATGCTGTCCTTACCTCTTATAATGTTTCAGGGTTTACAAACGTTTTTGGATAATGCAAATAACGGCGTGATTTTTGTTAGTTTTGGAAGTGTAGCATCCAATCTGTCTCGCAAAATAACAAACGTAATAAAAAAAGTAATTGAAAAGTATAACAGCAGTGTGCGATTTGTATGGAAAACAGACATTACAGACTGGGCACCATCTAGCAACGTTTTCATAGGAAAATGGATGCCACAAAAAGCTATAATATGTGAGTAATATTTTATGAAATGCGAGTTTGTTTTGCATGTATTTCCAAGATATGTATCGCTGTGTACAATTTAATCGTTACATCATTTCTTAGATATGAATTGCTATCGAGTACACATACAGCACCATATCTTTATATCTTGATGTCTAAATCAATAAGCTGCGGAAAATTTGGGAATATTTAATTACATGTTAATGTCTATTTTCTAGGTCATCCGAAAGTGGTTGCATTTATAACTCATTCTGGGATGTTAAGCACTTCGGAGGCCATGCATTGTGGGGTGCCCATTGTAGCTATTCCACTATTTGGAGAGCAGTACTCAAATGCTCAGTCAGCTGTCGAATCTGGATTAGGAGTTAGTCTTGATGTCCTAACTCTTAATGAACGTGTGCTAGAAGATGCTTTAAATACTATTCTCCATGAAAAGTAAGTATACACAATAAAAAAGTGCAGTGTGAATTTGCTTACAGTGCAGTGATATATTTCGAAAAACGATATCTTAATAATTGAAACATAGAAATTCCATTCCATTACTCCTAAGCCTAGATTATAATATCTAAGTTTTGCGATGTAGCCCTTCAATCCATAATATGTGGCCTATAATATTTTTGTATCCTTTCTAAATAGTAAAGAAGTACTAGAACGGTACACAACCATTATTTTTGTTTTTCAGATACCAAAAGAAAGCTAAGGAATTGTCTCGAGTATGGAAGGATAGGCCACTATCTCCGATGGATACGGCGAAATTCTGGATTGAATATGTAGCCAGAAATAAAGGAGCAGTCAACATGAAGCCGCCGACTGTTGACATGCCACTCTATCAATACTTGATGCTGGATGCAATTTTTGTCGTGGGATCAGTTTTGACGTTAATACTTTTTGTTGCAGTTAAAATAGTATTATTGGCTCTATCGGTATTTACAACAAAATCACCAACACAGAAGACTGTTAAGAAAAAAAATAAAAACAAAAAGAATTAAATTTAATTAAAATAGGAACTGACAAAAATTTACTTTGCACTTATCATCCTGGGTATCAGTAGGTACTATCAGTTAAATACTGGGCCAACATTATTTAATATTTGTAAGACATTCGATTAAAAAAATATATACGGAAGGCTTTTTTTATTTTTTTATTTTAATTCTTCATATTCTTTAGTTAAACCGAGAGTGATAACTGTAATAAGTTATGAGTGAGTAACATTTGTACGTATGTAGGTACTGCAGTGGTTGTGATATAATAAATAGAATGTGTGATTTATTTGCAGTTTTGCGTAAAAAAAACTTCCGTTTAAATCTGAACTAAAAAATAACTTTGGTGAAATTTAATATTATAAATATTATACATAATCTAGGTACCTGTATCACGCTCTTTTGATCATTACTAGTAGGACAACTGAATACATAGGTATCTAATTATTACCTACTAAGTACCGCTGATAAGAAAGCAAATAATTATCGCAATTGCGTGGATCAGGCGTGTATTTATTAAACAATGAACCTGGACCTTTGGCAAGGCAACCATTCACATTTTTTTTACCTGGAATTTTAAGACCTTCTATCTGGACCTTTACATCGCGCATCATTCACATGATGCGGCTGAAGCCGGTAAATTCAGTAAAAGTCATCCAGTAAAACCTGCGGAGCTCAGCTCAATTCACATTCACTTCATTCGGCTAAAATCACCGAATTTTAACCAAATATCACTGCAGTAGCGAACTGCAGGGAGTCCGTTAGTGACAACTAAATGCCATTTTAACACGTTCAGGTGTGCAACGTCTTCCAACATCGTGTTGAAGTAATTAAGAAATGGCACAAAATTATCAAAATATCCGTCATAATAGACCGTATCTACTGATTGTACATTTTTCACCTAGTCAAGGGACCGTATTTCATAATCATTTAAACTTCTCCTGATAAAAACGGTTTTAACAGAATGGCGGACATAATGAGATTCTATAAGGGTTTCCCCTTTAAGGAACAGAACCCAAAATATCCTCCTTTGATTGAAATCATGAAACCCTGACACACTTGCTTGTCTCCGGGTTTTCAATGAACTTATTGTTTAGACGTTTTACGTAAGATCATTGTTTTATCTTTTAGGGTTCCATAACAATAAAATACCTACCATCTTACCGTTTCTACGTGCTATAGAATATACATAAACTAAGTACTTCAATGGTAACCTCTTGTAAAAAAAAGTTCCAGTGACAGGCGTATTAAATCGTTAGTTAAACGCTAACCTTGCCTTCCTAGATTCAATGTTTCCGTTTGGTTAGGTACCAGATAATATCTGGGTTGTGGACATATAGCCGTGGTCGGTTTGGAAAAAACGAATGGTCTGATTACATCTGACCTTACTAACATTTAATATTTAACTCAAAATGGCATTCACACCATATAAACTGTTAATAATTCACAAAGCTACGTTAGAGGAATAAGGTTATGATTGATTATTATAAATTGTGTCACATAATTAAGGAATCAGCGCGGCACGAGTCACCATCGCTCTTGACTTAAACTTATAACCCATCTGAAATCATTACCCAATCATCATTATTTCGCGGTCAATAGGTTAATGTTGATAGATATATACCAGATTCTTAACGGACACCCGGTATTATAGAAGATTAGAACACCTGATTAGGTTTCGTTTGTTATTTAAAAATGAAAACATATATTGTATTTTTTTACCTAATCGTTAAATGTGATGGTTACAGTATTCTGGCAATTTTCCCTCATAGTGCACGAAGTCACCATATTTATTTCACGCCTCTAGTTGAAGAATTAGCAATTAGACAACACAATGTGACAGTGATAAACTACCACCCTGTGCAAAACATACCCACTTTACATCAAATATCTCTTCAGGACAGAGGAAACTCTACTAGTGCAAGTGTCGATATAGAGAAGCGAATGGAAAGTCTTTCTGTTTCTGACATAACCTTGGCGTATGCTACTGCTCAGGTGTTCAAGAATATAGCAAATACAAATTGTAAGAAACTGATGAATAACGGAGAAGTACAAGAGTTAATACATTCTAAGGCACATTTCGATGTGGTGATAGTTGAGCAATTTGTGACGGATTGCGGCTTAGCTGTTGCCTACAAGTTGAATGCACCTGCAATAGGAATAGCTGCTCATATCTTAAGTCCATGGACTTACTCCAGATTAGGAGCGCCAAACAATCCAGCATTTGTACCGAACCACTTTTTCGGTTCTGGAACAAAACCAAACCTATTTAATACAATAAAGAGTGTCCTTATAAACATCGGCATGAACATGTACTATACATACGTCATACAGAGAAGTGACCAGGACATTGTAAAAGAAGTGTATCCCGATACGCCACCATTAGAAGACCTTGGGAAAAACATGTCGTTGATAATGATAAATCAGTATTTTCCTTTAACTGGTCCGCGTTTATATAGCCCTAATGTTGTAGAAGTTGGTGGCATGCACATTAACCAAAATGATCGAATAACAGATATGGTTTGTAATTTTAAACTATTCATGTTTTTGGTAATGTAGTATGTTGAGTTTAAGATGTGAAATAAATTTTATTTCACATCTTAAACTCTACCTAATAAAATAATCATTGATAAGAAAACTCCTAACGAAACCTTAATGTCCATATCTCACAAAAGTTGCCATAAAGTTGAATACATCTTGAATGTCATTGAACAAGATTTTTGACTGGCCTGTTGGTGTAGTAGTTAGTGACCCTCACTGCTATGCCGGAGGTCGTGGGTTCGATTCCCACCCCTGGGTGGCAAATGTTTGTGTGATGAGCACGATCATTTGTTCTGTGTTTGGGTGTAATTAATCTATAATATGTATGTACATACTAAGAAATATATAAGTATGTTTATCAGCAGTTTAGCACCCATAACACAGGCTCTCAAGCTTAACTTGGGATTGAATGGCGTTTTGTGAAAAGTTGTGGAGTTGTGGAAGATTATATTTTCTTAACATACCAAATCCCGAATAGAACAAAATAAATCATTAATCTTCTTAGAGAGGTTTAATATATTCTTTATTTTTACAGGAATTATTAAACTTTTTGGATTCTGCAAACAATGGAGTGGTTTATATTAGTTTTGGAAGCGTAGCATCAAACATACCAGGCAAAATAACAAATGAAATTACGAAATTGGTTGAGACGAGGAATATGCGATTTGTTTGGAAAACAGATATTAGCTGGGTGCCACCTAGCAACGTGTTTGTAAGAAAATGGATGCCTCAGGCAGCTGTCCTATGTAAGTCTAGTTGGAAATTAAATTCTAGTGCATTTATCTTCATTCGTATTAATAACTGGTAATTTACAAGTCGGACTCGCGCACCGAGTGTTCTGTACAAACTTGTAGATATGTAATCGAATAAAATGTATCATTATAGTCATAAATATCAGTTATAATTATAGTTTATTATTCTCAAAGCACGAGCTAATACGGTCCTTTTATACGATAACCCACATGATATGATCTCCTCACTGTGGACATCTGAACCCCATTTCCTATTCCGAGAAACTAAATAAAATAATCATTAAATTGTGCTAAAAGACAAAGTTTTTTGCCAAATTTTATGATTGTAGGTCAACGGTACCCTATAGGATTGACTCCCATGCTAGTGTCAAAATATGCAGCTGAAATTAAGCATAGGTATCTACGAGTTACTAACCGAAACTATTGATTGCATTGACTTAGTAGTTTGATATTTTTACTGCTTCCAAGGAATCTAGGTTTAAGTATTTAATATTATTTTAAACTTAATACCTACACGCGGACTCCAGGACTTATAGTTAATATAAGATTGAAATTGCCAAATCTCTGTTTGAGAAGAGGCCTTTGCTCTGCAATGGGACAGTAAGGTATTATTTTATACCTACACGCGTTGCAGACAAAGACAACAAAAATAAATGATGCCTGTGTTTTTCAATTCTAGGTCATCCCAATGTAATTGGTTTCATATCCCATTCTGGAATGTTGAGTACTTCTGAGGCCATGCATTGTGGAGTACCAATTGTTAGTGTTCCGCTATTTGGAGAACAGTTTGCAAATGGAATGTCAGCTGTTGAAAGTGGTCTGGGTGTGTCATTAGACATTTTGACTCTAAACGAAGGTGTGCTAAAAGATGCTTTGCAAACGATACTTCAAAAACAGTAAGTACATTATTTAGATACTTATTTTGACAAACAAAGCAATTTCAAGCTTTTAATCAGGATGGGTGCCACATAAACAATTAACCAAACCAATACCGAGTTCAGTAGATACATTATATTGAATATTCATAATAAATAAATTATACTAATAATGTTCTTTTTTTAATATTCATTTTTTTATATTGATTGCATTGTATTTTTGTATTTCTTATTTGATTTTAATGTAAAGTCATAAATATTGTTTTTGTGTAGGTAATCATTATCTTTTTATTGATCTGTGACATCTGAAATAAATGATTTGATTGATTGACTAGTCTGGAAACACGTTGAAATTGGCATTGATATTTTTCTCCGGCAATTGCCAAATTTTTACGAAATTTATCATATTCATAAACTTTATTTGTACTCTTACAGGTATCAAAATAAGGCAAAAGAATTGTCTCAGCTTTGGAAGGACAGGCCACTATCTCCGATGGATACGGCGATATTCTGGATTGAATATGTAGCCAGAAATAAAGGAGCAGTCAACATGAAGCCGCCGACTGTTGACATGCCACTCCATCATTACTTGATGCTTGATGCTCTACTTATAATAACATCAACAGTTATCGTAATAGCTTATATTCTATGTAAAGTATTTTTTATAGTTTTGATAGCACTCTTTGGGAAACAGAAACTGAAGAGAAAGAAAGTAGATTAAAATTAACATGAACGCTAATATCATTAAGATTTATTAAAGTCTTCAATGAAAATACAAAAGTATTAACTTAGGCACTATTAACTAGTAATCATTAAATATTATATACATAAACGCAATTAACGCACATTTCTTTCTTTATTTCTTTGCATAAAAAAACTTAAAAATAGATCTTGCTAAAAAGATAAAATACACAACATACATATCATTAACACAAGCATACAACAACAACACTACAACATTAACATTGCTAACAAACTAAACTACAATCACAGAATTCTCGACAAGCTTAACTAACCCAAGAATCAAACAAATAGAAAACTCGAAAAATAAACATTCGTTATTTTAATACCCGACCAAGTTATAATAAATAAATAATAATAATAATTTAACATTTATTTCGGACAAAGTAAAAATTCACTTAACATCTAATGTGAGTATTTACATAGAAACAAATAAATAAAATAAAGTAATTAAATTAATTTACAGAGGTGGTTACAGAACCACCTTTGTATCATCGGGGAGTTCCAGCGACTAACTACAAAGTAAATTAATTAAATGTTACGTAAAGTAAGCTCGCATTTCAAGTCCAATATTAAAAAAAAAACAACAATATACAGATTGATTTCAATTTATAAGATAAACATCGTCATCATAATTTGTCTTAGAAAGATTTTGATTAAATTATTTGGCTGAAACGCCCTGAGAATAATGTTGGTGCTGCCCCGGATGCGTGTCATCAGAGAGGCGCATCTTTTTCTAATAATGATGGCAAAACCGTCAAAATATTTGTCCGCAAACATCCCTGACGCACTGCAGTGCTACGGCAGCTCCAACAGTACTCTCAGCGCGTTATACTATACTCAGTCAAATTATTTAATCGTTTACGTAACATTTAAGTAATTTACTTTGTAGTTTCAACACTAAATTTTAATTGTTTGTTCTTATTTAATTTTTGCCATATTGTATAATTAAGTAGTAATAGTGCCTTCTGGTGGACACAACAGCGTCGTTTTTTTATATCAAGCCAACTAGATATATTTTTTTCCTGTTGTCACAAAACAAATTCATTAATTAATAAAATTAAACTATTGCAATTTACTTACAGAGAATTATAGATGGTCCCTTATTGCCATTCGTTTCTATAAAATTATTAATTATCGTCATCACACTATTTTTTTGCTACTAATAAATTGCAATTTCATTTGGATTTCTTTTTACATTACTTATGAATGATTCTATGCTTAGCAAGTCATTTTTAGTTTAACTTAAATTCATTCATATCCCTCATATTCCGCATCCAATTATAATTAAAGTAGTGTTGTTCGTTGCTTCATTGATTTTCTCTTTTCCAATCTTGTTCGAAATCTACGCACGCTTTCCCTTTTTCTTTTCAGTCTTTGCTGTTATCTTCGTAACTTTCTTCGACGCGCAGCATTTCTTTAGAAATAGTCTTAATATAACAAGATTAATACTGAACATTGCTATTAAAACCACCGCCACATCTAGGTTGATGTACTGGTAACATGGTACATCGGCTGCGGCCGTCCTAAAGGTAAGGTTTGAATGCTTAGCAGCATATTCAGTCCAATACACAGCAGTGTCCATCGGAGACATAGGTCGATCATGCCATGATTTTGATACTTCCTTCACTCTCTGTCGAAATCTGAAAGCGAAAAAAAATATTAGAAAAAAAAAAAAAATTTGATGATGCAATTACCTAATCTCAGTTGTTTTTAACTTTTTGATCATGACTAAGGTATTAAAATGATTATTTTAAGCATGTTTAAGTTTACCTACATTATTTTTCATGTCATCTATGCATCTATGTGTCAACGATCATGTTTTATTTTTTTTTCTTTTATTTTAAGAGGATAAAGTTATGTTGATTAATTATATATTATATGGTTTTTGTTTTGTGAAAAACGCAAAATGTATTCTCGTTCTAATTTGTCAAATAAATACTGTTATGTTGTGGCTTGTTTTGTGGGATTTTCTTAAGAATCGCAAAACAGATAAATGAGGCATGGTAATGAGACATCTTATTAATTTGGTCAACTACATATGCTTAGACATTTCCTAACTCTTTTGTCCAGTTCTAGTTTAATCGGACTTAGTTGTATGTCAGCATTTTACATGGTGCAACATTTACAGCCTATCTGACCTCCACGAACTTTAAGATTACAAGCATTAGACTACGTATTATCAAATTATTCCCTTGGTCGATTATTTGGGGGTAGTTTCACTAAGTGCTTAAAATAAACAATACCAGTCTGTTCCTGTCCGTCTACAGGGCAAAAGCCTCTTCTCAAAGAGGATCTACGAACGAGAGACAGTACCAACAAATCAACGAGGATTACGAGGCACGAAGTGGTCTCAGACTCCCGGTACGATATGTAATAGATGGTCAACCATTCGAGGACAGACCTTGGCATTCATAGCTTGCTATTCGTTCGACCCGTGTTGATGTATTTAGTTACGAGCTCATTAACTTACTAGGTGTGTGATTGTTTATGTGATCGTAAAAAAAAAACAGAAACTACAAGATATGCCTAAGAGTCAAAGTTCCCGCAAGACGCGTATTGATAAAAAGGTTATCTACCAGTATGCATTTATTAATATTGTTATATCCAAACTCTTTATTACTGTGCTTTTACGCCAATCCGAAAATGTTGAAATAATAAATTCCAGAACTTTTACACAACGCCAACTAGTCCCAAGATAAGTAGAGCTTGTGTTATAGGTACTAAACAACTGATAAACATACTTGTATATTTCTAAATACTATGGATAAATTGCAGCTAGACACAGAACAAGTTTGTCCTGGGTGAGAACGAACCCACGACCTGCGGCCACTTACTACTTGACCAACAGGCCAGTCCAAATAACACACAACACTTCGCTAATTAAATTTGTCAGAAATAGCAATAACACTAAGCTCGTAGAGCTACGCCCTGTAACGACGTCACTGAACTAATTAATGATGTCCTTTAATAAGGTCAAGAGCGTATCATCTACCCTTTGACTGGCGCACATGTGCGACCCAGAGCACATGTAAAAAACTCTATTCTAGCATACTTACTGTACATGTTATATGGCCAAAGAGTAAGGACGAAGTCTAACTATTATTTAAAGATCTCACGTGGACTTTCGTACTTTCTGACTAGAGAATAAAGTGTGAATTCAATATGGATGTATGTAGCTAAATACTTACTTTGGATCCAACACTTTTTTGAAAGCATTTAGCAGGTTTTCAGCCGTCAAATCTCTAACTTGTAGCTGTACTCCAAGACCGCATTCTTCGATAGCAGCAGCGTTGGCAGGCTGGTCTCCTACCACAGGCATAGCTATCATTGGCACACCATAGTGTATGGCTTCTGTCGTACCACCGTTGCCAGCGTGAGATAAAAAAGCCAGAGTTTTCGGATGCGCTGAAATTATACAATGTAACTCAAATAAGTTGATGTCTTGTAATTGTTCCCTATGTACCCCCTTAAAGTTATAATTTGTAAGGTTTTTATGGTGTACAATAAAGAGTATTCTATTTTATTGTTGGATACTGAAAGAGTTAATTAGTTATTGTAATTTTGAAGACCGATCTCATCCTTTAAAAGATGGTGACATAAAAACGTTCACTCTGTTACACGGTACACTATTTTTATTTGATCTCTTTGATTAAAAAATGTTCTAAAATTAAGTATTTACTATTCCACCTACCTAAAATATCCACTTGAGGTAGCCAACTTTTTGTGTAAAGTTTATTATTGTCCACCAGTAAAGTTTCGTCTTCCCATTTCCAGATGAATCTTTGTGGCAATTGCTTTATGACGTTTAAAACTTCTTGTACCTTGTGAGCCGGCATTGTGGAAGCCTTCACGACAGAACCGAAACTGATGTAAATTATACCATGGTCAGCCTCATCGACGAACTTTTTAATGTCCTGAAATTTAAAACAGTGGAATATCAATTCAAAATTCTCCATTACTATAATTTTTGTTTAAATTAAACCGTTGTTATTACTACAAGTGCAAAGTATAGACTGCCAGGCAATTTATTGCTAACAAACTGACAGAACGCTTTGGCATACAGTCCATCACATTTATGATGGAAATCTCGTTCAGAGCATCTTTAATTTAAAGTCAAAGTCAAATCATTTATTTCAATTAGACCCATAACAGGGACTTTAAAACGTAAAAACTTACAAAATAAATAAATAAAAAGAATGATTCTAGTTGCAATTATTGTTCAATTATATAATTTAAACTCATATTTCCTATTGATACTATACCACTTTAAAAAAAACATGCTGTTTTAATTGCAGCGTAAACAATACGTACGAGCATCCATTTCAAACAAGAATTATGAAGTGATGATAATATTGAGAGAAAGATTTCTTCTGCGCTCTAATGCTCCGCTTTAATGACTAAATTAATAAAACATGATGTAAATACTCACGCCAGTTAATGGTTTCGCATCAATAACATGAAAGCCTCCGATTTCGATGACATTAGACGGAAACAGTCTCGATCCAGTTAGTGTAAAGTGATGATACAAAAGAAGAAATTTTGTTTCTCGGGCTAAATCTTCTAATGGTGGGATATCATCAAAATACTTTGCAAGAGCGTTTTGATTACTTCTTTGAGTATAGAAGCGGTAAAGTTGTCTAAAGTAAAAGTCTAATATTGTCCTCTCTACCCTTTGATATAATGAGGGTTTACTTCCGCCCTCTAAGAAATGGAAGGGGACATAAGCTGGATTGTAGGGAATACCAAATCTTTGATAATGATAGGGCATTAGTATGTGAGACATAATACCGACAACTGGAGCTTGAAGTTTGTAAGCAATACCAAGAGCACAATCACTGTTGAATTGTTCCACGACGATTACATCAAACTTTGGTTTTTCTTTTATTAAACTTTGCACTCGATCATTAGCCAACATAACATTGCAATTTTGAATTCCGGAGTTTGCAAGGAAGAGACTGACACCGAACAGCGTCTGATATGAACTCTGGAACGGTACCTCGCCTTCTATGGCTTTCGTCTTTCCAGCTAAACTAATGTCATGATAGTTAGCCGGTGGATCTTGTTCAGGAAAATGAGAAATAACGGTTACATTGTGACCTCTTTTGGCGAGTTCACGTAAGTAAACACGGAAAACTATAAAATGACTTTTACCTTGGTACGGAAATATTCCAAGGATGTTAAGACTATAAGCGTAGTCCGTTAGCACTAATAGTAATAACGTAGCGATTAATACACTTGGTTTCATCTTTTAGAAGTCGAAGGACGTGAGCACGAGAGCGTCACGACTCGCGAATAAAGTCAAGCTCACTCAAACAAGTCAAGTCGCCTGTGTGTACTCGGTGACCTCCGGTAACAAACTGGCTAGAACGGCTGAATCACGAGCATCATACGAACGAGTCATTATAATATATCTACATATCTATAAGTTTAAACTTGATTGTACAAGGTACCTATCATTACTAGCTACTACAAACTCAAACACTGTTAGCTGAATTATCAATATTTTCAATGGGATTTATATATGTATACCTAAACAGTTATCTTTCAATGCCACCTAATTTTGTTTGTACGCGTATCTGATTATACCTTACTTCAAATAAAAACAAATAATAATAGGGTAGGCAGTTGACACACATAATTTAGTTTATTAAACAGGAAAAACTTTTAAAATTTTACCCGTTTTTTAAAAACAAACAGGTCAACATACCATTCACAAGTGCCACTGTCGACTATTTCTGTTTCATCCATATAATTTCTTTCTTCTTCTTTCATATATTATCATTGCCGATCAAATAGTGCCAATTTCTACCTACTAACCTTATCCTTTGTTTGGACGTATTTAGGTTCTGCAGGAATTTAATATCTCATCTCATTGTCATTCTTTCATTTTAAATTAAATATTCTCCTTGTCTGGTGGTGATCGCCCTCTATACTGGCTTTTATACTTTGAGCACTGCAACAGCCACGATGGTTTGGAGCTAGTTCTTACCATTTATCATAGGTGGCACTGGTACCCATCCGAATATCCCGGAATAATTTGTAAAGAAGATCCAGTGTTCATTGCTGAATAGCAAAGTGGACAACAAACAACAAAGTAGTAAAGTAAATGTTAATTGTGTTGTTATTTATATATTTTTTTTCTGCAATTCACGTTTGTTAATACATAGGAAATAACCTTGATGGTACTATTGCAATATCAAATTAGGTAAATCAATTACTAAAATTTTGATTTGCAGTTCGTACCTACTTATTCACGTATTATACTCGTATTTGTCTTCATTTTGCATTGTTTGCAAAATTGCAAATGATCTAATACTTTACAACATACCTGTCTAAACTACAATATACCAACTAAAGTCTAAGAATTTGATTGAAGGCGCTAGGTCTGAAACTGCCAGACGGAACTGTTTTTTTTTTTACCTACCATTTGATACTATTCTTTATGCAGAAAGTAACTTTTCATATCTGGCTGTGTTTTGTGATAGATTCATTTAGAGAATATATTCCGAAAAGTTTATGTTCAATCACATAAACCCACTTATCGGTCACACATTTGTCCAGTTTGAAATTGTAATTATTTAAATATATACTTCTACAAAATATACTAATAATAATAATAATAACCATTAACACTTCTTTGACCAAACACCGAAAACACCACCCTAGGTCTTGCGTACAGCGACTGACATTACCAAGAAAAGAAGGAGGACGCGGTATAATAGACATTACAAACCTACACAATAAACAAATTAGTATCCTTAGTAAATATTTTAACACAAAAAGCAACACATCTATCCTACACAAATCAATAGTTCAAAACGACCGAAATCTGACCCCACTAAACATGTATGATAAAACCAATCAAGGCAATGAAAAACAGACTGACCAACAGACAAAAATACTGGAATGGACCCGAAAGACTCTTCACGGAAGACATCGCCAAGACCTGTGCCACCCTAACGTCGACAAATTAGCGTCGAACGAATGGCTTAGGAGAGGAGATTTATTCCCTGAGACTGAAGGGTTTATGACAGCAATTCAAGATCAGGTAGTAGTAACCCGCAATTATCAAAAGCATATCATGCGAGCCCCCGTTACATCAGATATTTGTAGGCGATGTCATAGCTCATCCGAAACAATACAGCACATAACTGGAGCATGTAAGGCCATAGTTCAGACTGACTATAAACATAGGCACGACCAAGTGGCCAACATAATTCACCAAAAACTTGCCATAAAGTACAAATTAATTACTACACCTCCAGTATCTTACTACAAATATAATCCTGAAGCGGTTCTCGAAAACTCTACACACAAGCTATACTTTGATAGAGCTATCCTCACAGACAGAACAACACACTACAATAGACCAGACATAACTTTACTAGATAAAATTAATAAAAAAGCACAAATAATTGATATAGCAGTGCCAAATACACATAACCTACAAAACACTATAGCAGAAAAACTATCAAAATATACAGACCTGAAAATTGAAATCAGCCGAATGTGGCGATTAGGTAGCGTTGACATTGTTCCTGTAGTGCTTTCAACCACGGGTGTCATTCCCAAACAACTTCACCAATCTTTGAAAACTTTAGACTTAGCTCCTTCCACCTATCATACCCTACAGAAAGCTGCTATTCTGAATACCTGCAGAATTGTCCGAAAATTCTTACAAAACGACAGTGACGCAGAAATATCACATTCACAAACCCCATTCAGATCACGAACACACTTGCATCTATCGCCAGTCACACAAGTACACGAGCACACTCACGCAGCGCAGTCAATCAGTCATTATACACCATCACACCACATATCTATCACTTAGGTTAGTACTTCAGGGTTAGCACTTGGCTTCGGCCCGTGTTATCCTTAAAAAACCGGCACATATAAGCCGAGATACAAAAATGTATACCAAAGAATAATAATAATAATAAACCATTTATTTCAGGTAACAAAGACCCATAGATAAATACCTTAACCTAAAAATACATACTAATAACACTTTTGTTAGTAAAATCTTATATAACTATGTTAGTATCACTTCACTAGCACGAAATTACGTGCGTTCTTGTGGAATTTGTCCGCGGAAGCGACGAAACACCACATCCTGTGGCCAAAAACTTTCTTCCACTAAGACAAATGTTGGTAGATAGCGTGTCGCCATAGATTAGATTGCAATATACTTCACTATCAAATAATAGACTCATCAGTAAGTAGGTATAAGTTAGTTCAAACTTATAACTGTTCTGTACTTATAACTAAATCATCGTGGGAAAATCTTGATTTGTGTTATTGAGTATATACATAGTAGGTATTTTGGTGGGCAGATATTTTTTTTATGCTATATAGGTACAAAAAGAAACCGTGATAAATAGATAAAATTTGTTTTCCCGTAATCAATTAGGTACTTAATAAATCTGCTTCTACTATCTTCTTCTTCTTCTGTCTGACTAGGCAATATAGTCTAAGACGCTGAATCGAAAGCAAACTCAATACACTATTTAAATTAGCTATTTAATATCACAAAAAAAACAATCAAGGTATTTACAATAAAGAAATTGTTCGTGTAAAAACAAAAACTTCCTTTAGGAACTTATTTAGTCTTAATTTTACGTTGAACGTTCTGTGTATTGCTCTTCATTAGCAAAGAGATCACCACTTTCAGAGAGTACACGATTGCAAATAGGATGCCTCCAAACACGGCTATGATATCCCATGATCTGTATTGGTACAACGGGACCGAGGTTGCCGCAGTTCCGAAGCTGTAGTTGCTTGTTCGGGCTGCGAACTCCGTCCAATAAATGGCACTGTCCATGGGTGATTGTGGACGGTCATGCCATACTCTGGACAGATCCTTTACTTTCCTCCTGAACCTAGAATGAAATTAACTCATATAAAGTACATCTATCAAACGCAATTAGTATGGATTAGTAAGAGATAGCCTTTTTATACTTTGCGTTGGCTTTACTTTACTTCTCTATTGCTAAGTATATAGGGTGGAAAAACAAGTACCAGGGTCCTTAAGGTTCGCTTAGGTTTTTGGGGGCGGAAAATACTCAAGAACGCTCACACTGACACACTGATGAATATGTTAGTATCCGGCCGGCCAATTAAGGCAAGCCAGAGTTGAGGAACAAGACTTCTCCCGGGAGATCAAATCCATGGGGTTGCTACTGCCCAACAGCTCGCCACAAGCTGCTCGCTACTGCCCAACAGCTCGCCACAAGCTGCTCGCTACTGCCCAACAGCTCGCCACAAGCTGCTCGCTACTGCCCAACAGCTCGCCACAAGCTGCTCGCTACTGCCCAACAGTTCGCCACAAGCTGCTCGCTACTGCTCAACAGCTAGCCCCAAGCTGCTTATTATTGTTTTTTTTTGGATTACTTACTTAGATAAAGATTAGCAAGCATGTACTTTATAAAATGTTTTCAGATTTTAGGGTTTCCTTAAAGTTTAATAATATGGCGTGCCTACATTGTTGGAAAATAATAAATAAATAATAATAAATCCGATTCTTAAATGCAGTTTAGTTTCTTTTTAAAAATAAAACATTTTTTCCTTAGAGTAAAATATCCTAATCTAAGGATGTAAAATGGTTTTTCTCTGGACCCACTGATTTTATAACGTCTATAAAAATGTAAAGCAGTCTATTATCACCGTATTAAATGCGTGTATTGTGTTCTTGAAATTTTTAAGTATAAGTACTATAATTATATGTATATCTGTTTGATCTTCTTCCGCAAGTACCTACCATAACTTTGCACAGCACCTAATAAAGATATTTCCGGTACAATACTTACTCAGGATTGAGCACGGTTTTAATCTTCTTCAATAAAAGCTCCGTGGTCAATTCTTTGAAAGGAATCTGAACACCAAGCCCACTCTCTTCAACGGCTGCAGCATTTCCTGGCTGGTCTCCGAAAATTGGCATGCCAATCATGGGTACACCATAATGAATGGCCTCAGTGGTACCCAACATACCACAGTGAGAATAAAACGCCAAAACATTTGGATGCGCTAAAACAAAAATTAAATATAAATTAAATCTAAGTAGCTACTTTTAGGTTAACGACATATCAGAGACGGGTCTTAGACATCGATTGCTGAACACGAGGTTTCAAATCACCTGCAAATCACTGTTGTAAATGACGACCCGACCGTTCTCGCGCGGTCGCTTATCAAGTCATCACACACACATGACACACACGGTCACAGTTCTTCATTTGCTTAGCCTTTTACCAACTGCTTCAGGATCAGCCTGTTGTAAATACTATATGAAGCTGAGCATGGAGCGATTTTTTGTCTGTCCTCCACCAACTTCAAGATTACGTCAATTAGTAAGTACCTACTGTCATCAAATTGTTCCCGTTATCGCTTGTTTAAGTGTAGTGTTTACGTGCTTATCAAAAATAATCTAAACATGTACCTACGTAAATATGAATACCATACGTCCATACCTAATATATCGTTTTGTGGCAGCCAGTTCGATATGTATATATTTGTCGGGTTCCCTGGCAAAGTTTTCTCCTCCCACTTCCAAACGATTCTCTGAGGCAACTGTGATACAGCTCGGATGATGGCTTCCAATTTATCTTTCGGCGTAGAAGTGGCTCGTAACATCGATCCGAAACTTATGTAAATCACACCATGTTCTGATTCGTCTATGAATTTCTTTAAGTCCTGAAAATAAATTGTTTCTTATTTACTTGTCGTTGATGGGACGCGTTGGGTCATACGTACAGTGATAAGTCTTAATTTATCGTAACTAAGCTATAAGTCTTAAATCGATTAAGTAATTTTTGAACTCCGTAAGCATCCCCTACCCTAAGTAGCTCTTCAAGTTGTTATGGTTTAGGTACGATGAAGAGTTCTATTCCATTTTTAAGCATTTGGTTTTCGTTAACAATAATTTTGCCAGAATCATCCTAAACACACCCACAGCATTTTCAATGGAGGAATTGTTGAAGTTCTAAAAGTGTCTGTAAATACTGTTATAGGTATACATTGACATGCATATACGGCTAAAGAGTGTGTTTACTATTTTAAAGTTCTTCGGTCATACTTACGTAATGATGATGCAAGTATGATAAATAGATATGTTGCATAGTAAACTGCTGGTTATGATGCGATTATATGAAACATGCCTCCCATTTTGTACCATATTATCTGCATTGTAGAATAAACATACTCAAAATTTTTTACAGTCATACGGTCTTTAACAAAAGTACATACCAATGATTTGCTAAGGTCGCGTAAGATGTATAATATTATAATATATTGGGAATAAAAATAGCAGATTACGTACGAAATATTGTGTTTCTCGAAACAAATGGTCTATGTGAGCAAAATACCACCACGTGAAATGAAGGTCGACAGGACTTGTATGACCAATATTTGTTCTGCATAATTAACATATGATTATATCCCAAAGTGGATGTGCTAGGAATGCAAAGGAGGTGAGATGAATAGCCCATTTCAATCAGTTACGAATATAGAAATGCAACCACGAATTGTGATATGAGATTTTAATTTTTAGATAAATATTAATTAACTGGTTATTGTGGAATGCGATCCGATTCCGCAAAAAAATACCTTTTTAAAAAATAGTCATTCAAATAGAACAAATAAAGTGTCAAGCCACTTAAGCACTTACCTTAGGCAGTTCTTTTGGTTTGGCAACGTGATATCCGCCTACTTCGCGAACTTTTGGTGGGTACAGACCAGAGCCAGACAGCACGTAATTTGTGTACAACAACAATAATTTAACATTCTTTGCCAATTCCTCCAACGGTGGTACATTGTCAAAATATTGTGCTAGTGTGTTTTGATTATCTTTTCGACACGTGAATTTATACAAATAGTTAAAGTAATTATGAAAGAAGGCTCTTTCGATGCGTTGATATAATGTAGGTTTGGTTCCTCCTTCTAGGAATTGGTTACTAACGTATGCTGGATTATATTGGACGCCATATACGTCATAGTGCCAAGGCATCAACACGTGGGAGGTCAGGCCAACTACTGGTGCTCCCAGTACATGTGCGAGCCCCAACGCACAATCACTGTTAAACTGTTCCACAAGCACTAAATCGAATTTCGCTTTAGATTTCCACAGATTTTGCACATTATTATCTTCAAGCAAAGTTTTACAGTTGTTGCTTCCTGAACCAGTTAAAAAAAATCCGATTTGTATTATGATCCAATACGACCTGTCTATTGGAAATGCATCTTCCAATATCTTTGTTTTTCCCGCCAAACTTATGTCATGGTAGTTTTCTGTTGGTTTGTCTAGAGGAAAGTACGATATCACTGTCAAATTGTGACCTCTGTTTGCCAACTCACGAAGATATGGTGCGAATACGAAAAAATGACTTTTGCCTTGGTACGGAAACACTGCTAATATGTTAAGAGATATCACTTGATTGAAGAGAATACTGATCAACAAGACTAGTATATTATTTAACTTCATTTTAAACTTATCGAAATCCCAATTACTGGTGAGAAACTAGCAGTAAACTAACAGTTTCTGTTCAGAAACAGTTGTTCATTCTGTTTCGTCCGGCCTACTGAAGTGATTACAAGCCGCAGTGAGTTTTTAAATACAGATAAGACTCCCGCTGTATTTCGATTGGATGGAGAGTTAAAAATAGTAAATAAACGTACGAGTGATGTCAAGTCATTTACAATACCAGTACCTACGTAATATTTCGCATGTAACCTGATCTGATAATAAAAACTCCGATAGTAAATAAATTATGCCAGTCATGTGTAACACATACTTACTTATTATTTTATTGTATTTTACCGTGACTTTACATATTTTTCGCAAACAAAACTTCCCATTCATATTTTACTCTTTTAGATGATCTTCGTCGTAAACTCTACCTGACTTTCATTTGGACAGCATACTCAGCAATGTTTAGAGAGTTTCTCGTACGAGTATGTCAGGATGTGCAGGACTAGTTTGATAGGAGTGCTAGCTGAAGCTGCTGGTACAGGGCTTCAGTCACGACTGCTGCTTCCAAGCAGCACGGTTTTTATGATTCGCGGTAAAAGTGTAGGATGAGAAAACTGGTAATTTTTAATCACTTAAAGTCTGACTTACTCCCGCGCCCACCGCAAGTTGAAGAACATCCATGAGGATTTTCCACCCCGAGAAAAAGAAGTAGGTACTTAAGCCGCTGCTAGAAGAAGATTCGGTGTCCCCTAGTAACGAGCTCTGTATTCCGTCTAGTAAATGGCAGATACTGAACGCGAAATTAGTTGATGATGCCATAACCTTATTATAAATAAGATAAGATTAAAAAAAAACCGGCCAAGAGCGTGTCGGGCCACGCTCAGTGTAGGGTTCCGTAGTTTCCCGTCCGTCACAATAAGTGTTCCCACTTATGAGTTTAAAGGTGGGTATCCATTATGTTCGCGCTCCAGCAGCGCTCCGCGCTCCTGCAACTACTCCAATGGATACGTTAAACAGTTGTTTCCATCCAAGTTCAAAATGATTTTCCTAGAAAGTCCTTATAAAGTTCTACTTTTCAATTTTTTTTCATATTTTCTAAAGTTATGGTTCACAAGTTAGAGTGGGGGCGGGGACACACATAGTTTTTTACTTCTGGAGCGATTATTTCCGAAATTATTGACATTATCAAAAAATGATAGTAGTAAACCCCTATTCACTTTTAAATACCTTTCCAACAATGTATCACACGTTAGGGTTGATTTAAAAAAAAATCACTTCCCACTTTACATATAGGGGGGCTACATTTTTTTCCAATTTTTATTTTACCACTTTGTCGGCGTAATTGATACACATATTGGTACCAAATTTCAGCTTTCTAGTGCTAACGGTCACAGAGATTAAGCGAGGACGGACAGACGGACGGACAGACAGACATGGCGAAACTATAAAGGGTTCCTAGTTGACTACGGAACCCTAATAAAAGTTCAAGTCGAATGTGTATCTAGGTTTTTTTTCTTTTATGGCCTTGTCAAGTGTCAACAGACTGGGAAATTTACGCCCTTGTCATAATGCTGACCTAAATACAGGATAATCACTACCTAATTTTGGGCAATGATGTCATTATAAAATGGCAGTTATACGCTAGTTCTTATGTCCAGGAATCAAACTTAGTTTCTGTTATAGCTCTATAACCATAAGATGAGAAATATTCAACCAGCATACACATGAAAAAGGTATTGATTAAGCTCTGATGTAGACGATAGAAGCTTTTAAAAGACCTTTTGCTATTCGAGGCAATGAAACCTGTGTTCTGGTTTTTCTGAGGTCGTGGTGGTTTTCAACCGACTTACAAAAATTAGGAGGTTCTCATTTTGATTGTATTTTTCTTATGTGTGTTATATCATTATGCTGTCGTTTATGGACCGATTTATAAAAAATATTTTTGTTTGTTAGGGTACAGTTTCCATGTGGGTTAACTTAAATTTCAGTGGGTTGGATTGTAATGTAATATACCTATAATATAATATGTATAATTAATATAATTCAAAAGTTGGTGGCTAATAATAAACTAAACAAAACCACTAAAGCCACAGACACTTCCGAATTTAGAGTTATTTTGCCATGTTAGTGTTGTTTTATGAAGTCGGTTGTATTTTAGTATTTTTTTTTTGTTTTTCATCTGTCTCACACACACTTCACTACGCTATGCTGTTTAGTTGCAGTCCAAGGTCAGACTAAGACTATATTTGTTTCCTGAACAAATATTAGAAACAAAATATAAATAATATACATAATTCAGCAATGAATATGAAATCATTTAATTTTACTTTCTCAATACAATTAAATGCGCCTATTTTCACTACATTTCCTATGTCCATCATTGTATGAACCTTAGCCATTGTAACTTTTGAGATTACATTTAAAAATCAAGTAGGTACTTAAAACATACGTAGTCATCTTCTCGCTGCTTTTCCATTTTCCTTATACATTTTCCTCAAAAAACTGCAATTTTCGTTATCACAGATTACCTACCTACCTTGAGATAACAGGTGGATGACAATTAAAATAAAATAGAGAACTATTTTTATGTTTCATGACAAGCCTGAATGAAATAATGTGCCTTTTTTCCGCATAACTAAAATATAATAAAGTAAGGGGAATCCACCAATGTCGGATGCCCCAACTAGAGATCCGACACAAAACATTTTTTTTTTTTTTTTTTTTAGGGGTGGAAAATCCTCATGGATGTCCCCCGCCCGGGGAGGCGGAGGGGTCTGTCAGACTCTTACTGACTAAAAACCACCCCGTGTTCCTTCTCACACCTGCGCCGGGGGTCACGGGAACGGAAGATACTTCCGCGACCCCCGACTGGTGCCGGCCCCGCGGGCTTCGCCAAGTCTGCGAGGGGAGTGAGGTGTTAGACTCCCCTCGCGACGTCTAAGAGGGGCGCGCGTGAACACGACGCGCCGCCACCTCGGGTCCATGTACGTGGGGGCGGCGGACATCCCCGCGTCCGTCATCCGACACAAAACATGACTCAACCTACAATCATCCCACTTAACAATATATTCAAGTTATGTCTATCAAAATTTACAAAATGTCACCCGAATGTTACAAACGAAATGTAAATAAAACAAAAACCATTTGTTCGCGTTTAAATTAAAAATTATTATTACTTATTAAAAAAATGTTATTACAGTGTCAACGAATTGTTAAATGATCAATCATTAAAACACATAAGTGTATGATTAGCAAAATATTAGATGCTTAGAATAATAACGATTACCTCATCATTGTTACTACAAATTTTATTATTAATATTATAATTACATAGGTTTTTTTTTTGTGTAAAAGTTTAGAAGAAGTTATATTATATAATACGTAGATGATAAGTCCTCTTCTCCACAAATTATATACATATATATGCAATAAAGATTTGTGAATTTGAATTAGTGAATATGTCTCTTTTGCTGTGTCCGACAGCGACCATGATTGTTTCTTTTAGCAAATTTTTACCACCTAAGCCTACATTGTGGCATGCAATTAAGAATTAGATAAAGAAAATAATGTAGTTCTAATCTTAATAATAGAAAAACTGGTAAACAATTCGACCAACTTTTCGAATGATTAGGACGTCACGTATATTTAAAATGCTATTCTATATTTTTGGGGACGTAAATGGGAACGGAAAATGAAAAACCAGATTAAAAAGTTTAGCACTTTTTTTAGATATAATTGGAGAAGTGTGCCTCTTTATTGAGTGTCTTGCGCCAGTCCAGATGGAGGTAGCATACCTGTCGTCACCACATAACTGTCGTGGCGTGAAATTCTAATTTTCTATTCGTGCTTTAACGGACCTTCAAAATACAAAACCTAACAAAAAAGAACCTTGTTTAACTAATTTTAATTCTGAACGATTGCTATTTCAAGTGCTTTTTATTTTTTACGCAATTTCTTGAACACTGTGTATAGAATGTACCCCAAGATAAGTATATTCTTCAAGAATCCTCTCTTCAGAAATACTATGCGTCAAGATGGATGTACTCGGATAGGTGCACTACTACAAAGAGCGAACTTGCAAAATTTAGAAGCCTTGCCTCTAAGGACTAAGCTTGCCGAAACAAATAATAACGATGTATACCAGGCTAGATGTGTACTTGTTATTAGATATATTTTTCTTTGTCAAAATGGATTTCGGTGTTTGGGTATTAAAAAATCGAGTATTTACGATGCTACTTTTACGAGATTTTTTTTAAACTGTTATAATATACAGGGTTACTGGTAATTCGACGTATATCCGTCAGGGGCTGATAAGGGGGCCAAAATGCAACAAATTGAACCCCCCATATGTATGGCCGAAATTCAATAGTATTCGAGATATTTGAATTTTAAGGGTTTTTCGATATTTACCCAAAATTTGACATTTAATTCCAAATTTAAAAAAAACTTCATATTTGAATGGGTACCATTAAAAATGATGTTGTAGCTAGCACTTCAATTAAGCTATGGACATAGTTCAAACTACTTAATTTAACAAAATAATTAAAATAATGAACGATATAAGAATAATTACTTACCAATATTTTCATTCTACGCTTCAAAAAAGGTTGCCTCCTCACAAAAAATTCTATGACATTAATCGTAAAAATAACTAAAAAAACTTGCTTATTCTGTAAGCTTTCCAAAAAGGTATAAAAATCAATTTTAAAATACATAATTCGTGGCATGGCATGTGTTTGAACCGGCGCGGGGAGAGAAATAATCTGTTTTAGTTTATGTTATTGTTATGATCCTCGCTAAAACAACCAATTTTACGGGTGAAATTCTTCGTGATGGGGCGGGGTGTGAGGGCGGGGGAGCACACACGGCGTCTGCTGCGCTCGCGTCGCCTTCCTTAGTAAGTTTCGACTCTACGCCGCGCAAGCACGTGTGTTGTTATCTTGCTATTAACCAATCTCTCATCGCGTTAATTTGTTATCGATCATTATTGTTAATTCTTGTTTCTCTTGTTATCATTGTTATTTCGGATAACATGGCTTCGTATTTTAATAACGAATACGCAGACATAATGTTTTGTTATGGTTTTGCCGATGGAAACGCGGCTGCGGCTCGGCGAGAATACCAACGCCGCTTTCCCGATCGTCGACTTCCCCACGTTACTGTTTTCGGGAGCACCTATCGACGATTGTCTGAAACTGGCAGTGTTCAGAGAGCACAACTCAACGCTGGCAGACCTCGACGATATACGGCTGACGAAGAGGACACCATTCTTCAGTGTTTTATTGATGACCCAAACATCTCAACGAACATTGTTGCAAGACAGCTCGGTATGTCCCAGTGGAAAGTGTGGTCGGTAGTACATCTATCAGGTAGACACCCGTACCATTATCAACCTGTCCAAACATTGCACGAGGGAGATCCTGCCAGGCGACTCGAATTTTCTCGGTTTATGTTAAACGCTGACGCTGACCAGGAACATTTCCTAAGAAATATTTTGTGGACTGACGAGTCAAAGTTTGACCGGGATGGTATAACGAATTACCATAACTTACATTTTTGGGCACCTAAAGCAGGCAGGAATCCAAAAAAACTAAAAGAAACTGCGTCGCAAATGAGATTTTCCCTGAACGTATGGATGGGTGTCCTTGATAATTATTTGCTGGGCCCTCATTTCTTGCCCCAAAATTTGAACGGCGAAAATTACGAGGAGTTTTTGAGAAACAACCTAGACGATTTGTTGGCGGATGTTCCCGAAGAAATAAAAAACAACCTCATGTTTCAACATGATGGTTGCCCAGCACATTACCGGATTACTGTCCGACCGTGGCTAGATGAGAGATATCCAAACCGATGGATTGGGAGGGGAGGGCCAATTCCGTGGCCAGCACGAAGCCCTGATATCACACCACTTGATTTTTACGTCTGGGGTCATATGAAGGAATTAGTTTATGTGACCCCAATAAATTCAGTCGAAGAACTTCGACAGCGAATAATAAACGCGGCGCAACAGATGAGAACAACGTTCACATCAAGAGTGACGAAAACCGAAGTTAGGAAGAGAATTCGAACCTGCATTCGTAATAGAGGGGCTCATTTTGAACAAGATGTATAAAATTTTTAATAAAATTTGACGTACCTACATTTTTGAATGCATTTTATTTCATACAAATACAAATGACCCTTTTTCTCCCCGCACCGGTTCAAACACATGCCATGCCACGAATTATGTATTTTAAAATTGACTTTTATATCTTTTTGGAAAGCTTACAGAATAAGCAAGTTTTTTTAGTTATTTTTACGATTAATGTCATAGAAATTTTTGTGAGGAGGCAACATTTTTGAAGCGTAAAATGAAAATATTGGTAAGATATTATTCTTATATCGTTCATTATTTTAATTTTTTTGTTAAATTAAGTAGTTTTAACTATGTCCATAGCTTAATTGAAGTGCTAGCTACAACATCATTTTTAATGGTACCTATTCAAATATGTAGTTTTTTTTTAATTTGGAATTAAATGTCAAATTTTGGGTAAATATCGAAAAACCCTTAAAATTCAAATATCTCGAATACTATTGAATTTCGGCCATACATATGGGGGGTTCAATTTGTTGCATTTTGGCCCCCTTATCAGCCCCTGACGGATATACGTCGAATTACCAGTAACCCTGTATATGGCTGGATGGCTGCAAAAGTTTACCCACACACAAGCAGGAAGATGGTGGTTCTTGTTCCCAGGCTGCAGACAGTCCAAAGAGGATATGCCTACACTGGACAGGAAACTCACCAAACGCCCTTCTGCGGTTGGACAGAGTTAGCCTGCGCCTGGTGACCGAGATCATCACGAGACACTGCCTGTTAAACAAACATCTCAACGTAATAGGTGTATCGGACAGTTCTCTATACAGAGCATGTATGGAGCAGGAGGAAACGGTGGGGCATGTGCTTCTAAAGTGCACAGGCGTCGCTGAAATACGGAAGAGGACTCTCGGATCACCGGAACTTCTTGCGGATGTACTGAGAAGTTTGGGAGGTTTAATCTGTTTCTGCAAGGAGGTGGGCTGGTTGTAGTAGCCTCCAACAATTCGGCGGTCATAGCTCAAGCACAATGGTCCGATCTGGGATTAAGTGCGGAAACCAAACCTGATAGATAAATAGATAGATGTACATATATTTTCTTCTGCAAGTCTTCTGGAAGTTTATTAAGGAAAAAAGGTACTAGATATTCTGCAAACTTCATTCCGTACACATTGGTGAATTTTGGGTAGTACATATGTAGGGGAAGCCGGGGCATTGCGGGCCCCCGGGGTAAGACGGACACCCCCTCTCCCCCGCGGGATTTTAAACCGAGACGCTCAAAACTAGTCGCATCGCGTTCCAGACAACCTCGCGCTAGCCAGAGAAATGATTGTGTGTATGTAGATGTGCGTTGTACGTCGACAGAACGAAAATACATAAATTGATGCATTTGTTATTATTTTTCATTTTTTAGTCTGTGTTATAACTAAATTGTGTTTGTGTTAAATACTCAGTTACTAAGTAAATTGCTACGTTCAATTATGTGTCGAAATAACTAGAAAGAGTTCTGAACGAACTACCATATATTCGTTTAATTTGGTTATCATTTATTTTATTTGACCGCGGGGGCATTATGAGCGGGGCAAAATGGGTAGGGTGCCCGTTTTGCCTCGAGTAGTTGTATTGAGTTGATATATTCCTGCAGATACAATTATGGTTCGCCACTACCAGAGGAAGATAGAACGTGCCACCATCAACATTGAATCTGGAATCCCAATCACAACCGTTGACTATTCACAATCCCACCCAAAGTTCACTACCAAATATCAGGCACCCGCCTGTTAACTCCTGTATCAACTTTTCCGGCTCCATCAACAATGCTACAGCTATGTGCAACTCTACCACGTCGAACATCTTTTCATATCATGTCGCCTGTAGATATTATGCCAAAACCAAAAACACGAGTCCAAAAACGAGTCACTAGGAAACGCGCAAAAACGGCGTTGAGAACCAGTTATAAGAAGGATACAGTAGAAGCCCAGACATGGAAACCAGTGGTTTATGAGAAGAAAGGAAAGAAGAAAATTATAAAGAAAAATAAAAAAAGAAAGTAAGGAAAACGAATCGGAGGAAGAAGATTTACAGTGTTTGTACTGTGGATATTGGTACTAGGAATTGACTGAGGGTTGGGTCCCTTGCAATGCATGCCACATCATGCCCACTCTTCTCGCGTCGCCGAAGAGGATAATGATGACGAATCCCTTCACAATTGACCTTTTTGTGCTCGGTTTTAAACTTCCATGAATGAAAATGTCTGCATATGCCTATTATGCCCCGCATATGACCATTTTACCCCAGACACGGGGCAAAACAGGCAGCTTTTGCTTTTTTTTTAAGTTCGATTAGCACCAAAGACTCGCAGACTACGATAATTATTTTACGTTAATTTTAAAGAACATTAATGAGACTAATAACTGGCTGTTGATTTTTTACATTATCTTGTTTTTCTAAGATTTTATTCAAGATTTCCCTTAAGGGGCCCGCATTGCCCCGGTTTCCCCTATTAATTTTGAAGTGGTAACTTTCTCAGAAAGTCAGATCTTGTTTTTCAGTTAGTAGCTCAGGTCTATTGACTTCCGCCAGAATAAAGAATTCAACTTTACTGAATACACTCATAACATTACAGTATTAAAAGAGATCGTCGTCACAGTTACTGGATTTCTTGTTTATATGTTCAAACTACTAATTTAGGGGAGGGGAAATGGGAAGGGAAACTTGGTTTAGTGTGAAGCCGAGTCGCTGGTACCTATATTATAAACTTCCATCAAAGAGATTTATTCCAGACTAGCTGGCCCCTTCGTCTGCGCAGGATTAGTACTTCGAGTAGTTTATTTTCTTGCCCAAGGATATATATGTGTTAATACATTATGACCTATGTGTTATTTGGATGTTTATGTTACATTACTGTAAAGTATCATTAAAATCCATTCCAGTTTTTGCATGAAAGAGTAACAAATATCCATACAAACTTTCGCATGTACACACATCAACACCGTCTAGGGATATTTTGTATAAAGTTCTTAAACTCAAAAAATACTGGCCACTTTTAAATTCTTTTGAAGAAAGTTTATTTTGTAAGCCTTTTTGAACGATTCCAAATTTGAATTTGAAAAAATACATTAAAAACAAAAGATTTACGCGGCATAATGGTAGCGAAGTCCCAAGGTTTCATTTACCTACAGTAGTTTGTGGCTATTTTTTTGTGTCCAATTTAAGTTTTATAACAAGTTATCGGTTAATTCCGAATTAATGTTATTGTGTGCATCATGCAGCGGCACCATTTAACTAGAGAAGAAATGTTAAGGGCAGTAGGCATGCTCCAAGCTGGGGCTACTCAACGGAGTATTGCTGAGGAGTTTGGAACAAGACAAAACGTGATATCAAGGTTATGGTCACGTTATCGTGCTACTGGTGAAGTGGCTGAAAGACACCCAGGCGGGAAGCGCATAACCACTCAACGACAAGACCGATTTTTGCAAGTTGCCGCGAGAAGACAACCAAATGTTACGGCCATGCAGTTGGTTCAGAGTCTCCAGTCAGAGCACCAGTTGCTTGTGAGTGACCAAACTGTGAGGAGAAGGCTGCATGAAGCTAACCTTCATGCTCCCAGACCGCTACGTACTCCAGCACTACGCCGAGGAAATCGTGGACGACGACTAGAGTGGGCTCGTGAACATTTGCTCTGGGAAGAAAACCAGTGGTCTGTAGTGCTGTTTACTGATGAGTCCCGGTTCGGTTTCGATCCTGATACACGTAGAGTGCGTGTTTGGCGAGTTCCTGGTCGTGAAAGCCGTCTGCAACATCCTCAGAAAGTCCATTCATACCACGGCGGGACAATTATGGTTTGGGCGGAAATTCGTGTTGGTGGAAGAACAGACCTCGTTTGGATCAGAAACACCATGACGGCTGAAAAATACCGTGACGAGGTGCTAGTACCAATAATCTACCCCCATCGACTACAAAAGGGCCCATAATTCACGCTCATGCACGATAAAGCCCGTCCGCACACAGCGAGAGTGGTGACGAGCTGGTTGCACGAGCACGACGTATTGGTCTTAGGCTGGCCCGCTCAAATGCCTGACCTAAACCCCATAGCACACGCGTGGGACATGCTCCAAAGAAGGGCTTTGAGGAATTTCCCTGCAAACGTTGTGACGGAAGAGCAACTTTTTTTGCATCTTAGCCGGACCTGGGACAATATACCGCAGCAAGACTTGGATAACTTAATCCAAAACATGAAAAACCGTTGCAGGACCGTTATTAACGTCATGGGTGGTTTTACTGACTACTGATTTTTCACAGAACTGTTAAAAACAAATTATTTTTTCCTTATTTGTAAATTTTTCTTGTGAAACACATTCGTTGTTAGTTTTACCATTATTTCATGTTTTTTCTTTATTTGAATAAAAATTTGTTTACGCAAAAAAACATTGTTTTCTTTTATTCTGGAGTGTAGTCTGATAAATGGGCTTTATAAAAATATGTACATGTTGTATGCTATTTTTAATACATTTTGAGTAAATTGAGTAAATCCAAAATATCCCTAGACAGTGTTGATGTGTGTATAATATTAGAAAGATTTATGACTTTTCAAATTTTGGAAAATAAAATCAAAACATTATCCACATAAGCTATTTAATATCAAAAGAAAACAATTTTTTTACAAAACAGTCATTTTTCGAAATTAGTACCTAACTTTCTTTAAGAACTTATTTAGTTTTAATTTTATGTTGAACGTTCTGTGTATTGCTCTTCATTAGCAAAGAGATCACCAATTTCAGAGAGTACACGATTGCAAATAGGATGCCTCCTAACACGGCTATGATATCCCATGATCTGTATTGGTACAACGGGACCGAGGTTGCCGCAGTTCCGAAGTTGTATTTGCTTGTTCGTGCTGCGAACTCCGTCCAATAAATGGCACTGTCCATAGGTGATTGTGGACGGTCATGCCATACTCTGGACAGATCCTTTACCTTCTTTCTGAACCTGGAATGAAATTAACTCATATAAAGTACATTCTATCAAACGGATCCTATTCTGGCGGTATGGGGAGAAGAAACACTTTACTTAACTTCTTGATTGTTTAGGATACTGGGTGGAAGTGGCATCGTCGCACGCACTTTTACTATGAGCAATGAAACTTTTCGTCGGTTTTTGGCTATTTTTTAAGTTCAGTTCACAAGTCATCATTATCTTCTAACTATACGATATTTCTGTTTAAAAAGAAAATTAACCACTTTTTGATTTCAAAATCTCAATCTTTGGAACAGAAATCTCGATTTTTACTGTTTACAGTAAAAAAAAAAACATCATCACTAATACTTGGGAAATAGGGAATGTACGACGATGTCCTTTCTACCCTGTATGTGTCCATAACAATTGAAGGGCTCTGTAGACAACGGTGTTATCTAACAAAATTTAAAAAATCGACTTTTTTACATAAACATAGGTTTTAACTGATGATAAATCGATTCATGAACTTAAAACGCGCCAATTCTAATTCGTTACATAGATAGTTGCAGACGCTAGCAACTGCCAATCAAATATATTTTCCAGATTTGTAAAAGTGTTATCAGCAGAAAAATTCGTCAATTTTGATAGAGTCATGACACGAAGTCACCATATTAAACGCGTGTATTTTTTTTGAAATTCATAAGTTAAAGTGGTGATACTTCTACAGGGTGTAACGGAAAGGGTATATACATACGAACAGGGTGAATAGAGTATTTAATAACGAGTCTTTCCTCAAAATTTCAGCTCTCAACTAATAACTTTGAAATTTCACGATATTGTTTAATATCGACAGTTTATTAAATGCAAAATCATAACAAACGTGTCACCGCACTATGAGGGTCATAATCCTGTCCGGCAAGGTTCAAGTATATCTATCTCGGGTTCTGCGCCCCTAGTACAGACCTATCGGGCTCTGCCTAACCGACGAAGGCGCGACGGCGCGGGCGGGCTCAACTTTACAATTATGTATGTATATGTATGAAAACGTTGCCATGTCGTTTCTTATCACCAAGAGAATCCGTGCCCTTCGGATGTATATACCCTTTCCGTTACACCCTGTATATCTGCTTCGTCCTATTCCGCAAGTATCTAAATGTTGCACAACATCTAATAAAGATATTCATGGTATAATACTTACTCAGAATTAAGCACGGTTTTGATCTTCTTTAATAAAAGCTCCGTAGTCAATTCTTTGAAAGGAATCTGAACGCCTAGCCCACTCTCTTCAACGGCTGCAGCATTTCCAGGCTGGTCTCCGAAGATTGGCATGCCGATCATGGGTACACCATAATGAATGGCTTCAGTGGTACCCAACATACCACAGTGAGAATAAAACGCCAGAACATTTGGATGCGCTAAAACAATAATTAAAAAATAAAATTAAAATATATACTTTCCATTTTATTAGAGTCAGTCGTAGTAGACATCTACTACTGAATATAAGGTTTCAAATCACTTGCAAATCTCTGTTGTAAGAAAAAAGTACCATTGACTGCAACCCACCTCGTCTTCGCACGGCGCGCTTTTTTCTTATTGAGATTTTTGCAAAACTATCATCTACCAAGTTTTCTAGTGTTCAAAAATATCTTTTATTTTTTTTTATTATTTTTTACTATCGGGATATTGTATTTCTTAAGCGTGATATAATTTCAATCTACGATTCATTTTCGAAGTACGTGATTAAAATCATGATTATTATTTGCTCATTAGTAACTTTTTTAATGGCTACCTGTTCATCAATGCAGATTCTTGAGGGCTTTGACAACCCTATTTTCTTTACTTGACGAACCAAATTCTCCTCATCATCCGTTCAATTACAATTATTATATATACTTTACGCACAACGCGTATCTTCTACGATATATTATCCTTCTCACACACCGCCAGTGGACGATAAAAAAAGAATAGGTGAATAAATAACTCTTATAATTGACTTCCACTGTGTATTTAATTTTGTTTCTCACTTAATCTGTTACTTATTTTGATGTTGATGTTATAGTTGGCCTGACTCTACCATAATTTGTCTCTGCATCACCTTATGGGAACTCATAGAATATGTCCAAGGCATTAAGTCCGCCATGGTTCAATTTTATTTACTTGCACTTATAGTTTATTAAATACAGATAAATATGGAGTTCTAGATTGCGGTAGTATTAAAAAGTTAGTTTTAAATATTACCAAATCAGAATAACAAGAACCATCGTATCATCAATTTTCCTGTTATGGTTTCTGTGGTGTTAACGTTCTTGTCTAAATAGAAAAAAATGTTCGATGCGACTTTTGTAATATATACGTAAATATCAATACCATACCTAAAATATCGTTTTGTGGCAGCCAGTTCGATATGTATATATTTTTCGGGTTTCCTGGTAAAGTTTTCTCCTCCCACTTCCAAATGATTCTCTGAGGCAACTGTGATACAGCTCGGATGATGGCTTCCAATATATCTGTGGGCGTAGAAGTGGATCGTAACATCGATCCGAAACTTATGTAAATTACGCCATGTTCTGATTCTTCTATGAATTTCTTTAAGTCCTGAAAATGATAAATAGTAATTTACACGTAGAACGATTGTTTATCCGACGCATATACGTACCGACTGTATATAATTTATACTGAATAATACGTAGAGTGCCAAATTTGGATTTAGTTCTTAAACCGATTACATATTTTTAAACAAAGTAAGGCTCATAGGTAACTCTTAAGTTAACCTTTCAATTGTGTCAATTAGAGACACAATTGAAAGACAATAGCCGCACGGACACCAGTGTCCTCTCGGGTTTAACGAATTAATATTGAGTACAATAAAAACTTCTAATAAATTTTCTTTTCCCATCATTCCGTTCGTGTTAGTTACTTATAATTTTCAACTGAATGGAATTAATATTAAGTCAAATGATACAGTGGCAGGCGCGACTTGAAACGACGAGTGACGTTGAAAAGTAATTAGGTGAAATGAAAATCGGTCAAATATTTTTCGAACTGCTGTTAGGTTACCATTACTACTGTTATAGGTAGGCACAGTGACATGCAAAAACTGCTAAAGAGTGTCTTTATAGTTCTCCGGTCATACACTTGGCTTATTCCCAAGAGCTCCAAATCTATTGTTCTCCAAACAATTTTTCTCCATACATTGATTCCCAACAGCTCCATAATTTTATTAGTTAAATAATAAAATACTAAATTTTTTCCCAGCGGCTCCAAACCAAATTGCGTAAGGTCAACAAAACACAAATTGCTTCCATCAATAATATAATTTAGAGGTAAGTAGTTTCAGTACATAGGCAGTCACAACAATCTTATCTTAGCTAAGTATGTGCAATCTGTACTTGAAAATTTTTGGAGCTCATGGGAAAGATTTTAATTATTACTATTATAATGCTTTTTTAATTTGGAGCCGTCTCAGGAATAAAATTATGGAGCGGCTGGGAATAAGCCATACACTTACGTAATAATGATGTAAGTATGATAGATAGGTGTAGTGAACTGCTCATTATGATGCGCTTAATAATTTTGTTATATGATACATGCAATGTCTGCCATTATGTACCTCATTACCTTATTGTTACCTGCATTGTATCATTCTCATACTCAAAGAAGTTTTCACTCGGTACGGTCTTATACTTATTAACATAAGTGCATACCAACGGTTTCCTAAGGACGCATAATACGTAGTATTGAGAGTTGAAATTGCAGATTGCGTACGAAACACAATCCATTTCTACAAGGAACTGGTCAATGAGAAAATAAAAAACTGACAACTGAAATGGAACTTGGCAGGACATGCATGACGAGTGTTCAGTGCGCTTAATTGACGTCAAGTTATTTCCCAAAATAGACGTGCCAAATTCAGGCAAAGATAGTGGGATAAAAGGTACTAAAGACTTAAGAGGACTACAAGACTTGAGGATTTGTAACTGATTAAGAAATAATAAATAAATTCCATAACTTTTTGCAGATTGCGATCTAAAATAAATGACCCTTATCCATTTCGATATTACCTATTAAAATACGACAATTACAGCTACAAGTCACTTAGGCACTCACCTTAGGTAGTTCTTTTGGTTTGGGAACGTGATATCCACCCACTTCGCGCACTTTCGGTGGGTACAGACCAGAGCCAGACAGTACGTAATTTGTGTACAACAATATCAATTTAACATCTCTCGCCAATTCCGCTAACGGCGGTACATTGTCAAAATATTGTGCTAGTGTGTTTTGATTATCTTTTCGACAAGCGAATTCATTCATATAATTGAAAAAAGTATGGAAGAAAGCTCTTTCGATGCGTTGAAATAATGTAGGCTTTGTACCCCCTTCTAGAAATAGGGTAGGCACAAATGCTGGGTTATATTGAATGCCAAACATATCATAGTGCCAAGGCATCAGTACGTGGGAAGTCAGGCCAACCACTGGTGCCCCCAGTATATGTGCAAGTCCCAACGCACAGTCACTGTTAAACTGTTCCACGAGCACTAAATCAAATTTCGCTTTAGATTTCCACAGATTTTGCACGTTATTATCTTCAAGCAAGGTTATACAGTTGTCTCTTCCTGATTCAGTTAAGAAAAAACTGATTTGTATAATCGTCCAATACGACCTGTCTATTGGAAATGCATCTTCCAATACTTTTGTTTTATCTGCCAAACTTATGTCATGGTAGTTTTCTGTTGGTTTGTCTAGAGGAAAGTACGATATCACTGTCAAATTGTGACCTCTGTTTGCCAACTCACGGAGATATGGCGCGAATACGAAAAAGTGACTTTTGCCTTGATACGGGAACACTGCTAATATGTTAAGCGATATCACTTGATTGCAGAGAACACTGATGAACAGGGCTAGTATAATATTTAACTTCATTTTCAACTTATTGAGATGCCAATTACTTGTAATACGTCGTAAGTCTAAAAGCGATTCTTCTTTTTAGTTCTGTCGGCCTACTGAAGCGATTACAAGCCGCAGTGGGTTTTTAAATACAGATAAGACTTCCGCTTTATTTCGATTAGATGAAAAGTTATAAATAGTAACTAAAGATACGAGTGTCGCGGAGTCATTTACAATACCACTAAGATAATAATAGGGGTTAAAGTTATCATATTGCAGTTTTATTGTAATAGGTACCAATTCGAATTGACATAGAACCTTCATGGTTTGAGATTTTTGAATGAAACGCTTTTCACATACTTATGAAGTTCTTCTTTTACAAAATGTGCAACATTCGAATATCGATTTGTGTTTATTTTGTTCAGCTTAGACAAGAACGATGGATACTTTGAAGATTGGAGTGATTTTTTAATACTATTTCTGACGCGGAACTAACGCGGCAGAAACAGCTCGCAATATCAATGTTGCGTTTGGAGAGGGACTGCTAATGAACGCACCGTTCGATTTTGGTTTAAACGCTTTCGTGATGGCAACTTTGATTTAAAAAACGAACCACGTGGAAGACCGCCCACACAAGTGAATAACAATGAATTGAAAGAGATGGTGGAAGCTGATCCGAACCAAACTACCCAGGAATTAGCGGCATGGTTTAACATTACCTTACCAACAATATTGACTCATTTGCGTCAAATCAATAAAATAAAAAAATATCAAAAATGGGTGCCTCATGATTTGACTGATTTGCAGAAAGAAACGCGTGTTGAAACTTGTGTTGCCTTGTTGAATGATTGAATCGATTCAGAAATGAAGGAATATAGGACCGAATTATGACATTTGATGAAAAGTGGATTCTTTACAATCCGTAAGCGAAAAATGCAATGGCTCGCCCCAGGTCAAACGCCGCAACAGTGTCCTAAAGCAAAGCTTACCAATAAAAAGTAAATGGTAATTGTGGTCTCAGCATGGTGTTATTCACTATAGCTTTTACCGAACTGGTCAAGCAATAACGGCAGATGTCTACTGTGCCGCACTCTGAACAATCATATCAAAACGTGCAATGAAACATGAATCGTACACTCATGAGGCGATCATCACTATTATTGCTCCCTGATAACGCGAGAACTCATACAGCACGAGAAACCGTTTTAACTTCAATTAGAAACCATTCGTCACTCTCCGTATTCGCCAGACCTTGCTCCTTTTTAACCCCCGACACAAAAAGAGGGGTGTTATAAGTTTGACCGCTGTGTCTGTCTGTCTGTGGCACCGTAGCGCTTAAAAGGGTAAACCGGTTTTTTTTTATTTGAAAGCAGGGTTCCTTGCGATGATTCATCAAAATCAGTTCAGCCGTTTTAATGTTATCAGCTCTTTTGTGTAAGCTGCCGTTGCGATTATAGTCGTCTATGGAATACCCATAGACGATTAAAATCGCAACGGCAGCTTTACCTAAAAACGTATGTGTGACAAAAATTTAAAAAAGCAAGTTTTAAAATTTTGAAATAAAAATTAATTAATTCAAAATTTAAAAAACCCCCAACTCCAAAAAGTAAAGCTCACATTTAAAAAGTACATACCTACTAATATAAGTACACACCTACTGGGAACATTTTAACACAAGAAATAAAGATAAAATAGCGTAACCAGCTTTCAGACTAGCCAAAGTACAAACATCTTTTTTGGGGTATTGTGTCAAATGTTACAACAAAATACCTCGTGATGTATTAGAATTAAATGAAAGGAAATTTAAAACTTATATTAAAAGTACACTCTGTAAACAAGCTTATTATAAATTAGAGGATTATATTGAAGATAAAAATACTTGGAAACATGCTGGTCCTGCTCCATAGGACAGGTTTGACAAAATCAAATTGGCTGCTAAAGTACTTAAATTTTTGTTTGTTTGCTTTTTGCTCTGAACTCACAAACTGATCTGCTGTTTGTTTTTAACTTTATTCATTTGTTAATTTAATGAGTATCTCCTTTAATAACATTCTACAGTGTATTGTGTATTTTTGTTAATATGTGAGTACAATGTATCTACCAACATAATATCTTTCTATCGAGTCCATTGCTTATTTTATATATACCTATCTCAGTATAGGTCTTATTACTCTAGGTGCATCGTCCTCACATAAAATCTGATTGTTGTATACGAAGTATTGTAATCCTATTTTAAAAGAGTAAGTATGGAGTTTCTTGCACATTCTTCTCCATACGGAACTACCATTTGGAATGTGCAACTAGAATCATTCTCTTAATTTATTTTATTTTGTAAGTTAACGTTCAAAAGTGCCTGTTATGGGTCTAATTGAAATAAACGATTTGATATTGACTTTGACTTTGAAGATTCCTTACTTAAGCGGTACCCTGACTCGACATAATTACATGGCTCAATGATAGGAAAATGTTGTTTTTAACTTTTTAAATGTGAGCTTACTTTTTGGCGTTGGGGGCTTTCTATAAAAGTTTTCTTCGTTCAATACAATATTGAACACGTTTAGGTAACGATCTTACAATTGCATTTTGTATCTTCATGTGGTGAATTTGCGTTAAAATTGTCTCTATGGCTACTTTTAGGTCAACAACGGTGTCATAGCTTGTTTTGTACACTTCATCCTTAACGTAACCCCACAAGAAATAGTCCAGAGGCGGTATTGAAAAAGGCGGTGGTCACTTCGAGCACCTACTAAAGTAAATTAAAGTATGTGGAAACAATGCATTTTATTCATTTTAGACATCACGTTTCATACAGACATTTACTGCTTAAGACCTCCACAATCGATATCTAAATAGAAATAGTGTAGGTTTTTTTTTTCAAAATAACCGGGTTCGATTCCCGAACGGAGTACCTACAGATGTTTTTTAAAATGTATGAATGCAGTTTCTCTTTTTATTAAAATCGATGACATGGTTCCTCAGAACAGATCTTCGTATGTCTTATAGTTTCAGACTTTCCCATACTGACCCATTTGAATGAGACACCCTGTATAATATGATATACTTACAAGTTGAGAACTTATGAACAAAATTAAAAACTTAATACATGAGCCAAATTTGAAATACAGTTTAAATTCTATATAACGACATTGAAGGGACTGTAAATATTTTGATGTTATAGAGAGTTGTCGTTAAATGGAGAGAAGATGTCTGTAAATATGTAATCTGTGTGAGTATGAGAAAAAGATTTCTTTATACTTCCATGTTGTGAGCACGGTAGAGCGACTAAATCCAAAGCGTGTACCAACATCACTTAAGTTCTCCCCGCCTCTATTGCGCGTATCAGTAAAACTGTTTCGTCAATACACAGTGATTTGCTCTTACTTGCCATGTTTACAATATGAAAGTTTATGAAAATTTGATAAGCCTACTAAAAACGGCCTACACGTGCAAGCCATCCCTATTTGTAAACAAAAGAATGGATTTCTTAGAAATTTCTGTATGGATGATGACGACAGCTGAGTTTATTACGGGCTAGGATAAATAAATAGGATAATAAATAAAAGCCACAAAAGAACGTACACAGCTGCGCAGTTTTTATTAATTTTGGCAAATTAAAAAGTACTTTTTAGTATTTAATTGTTGTCGTTATTGAGAGTGGGTGTATGCTATACAGAGTGTATCATTGTATGGAAGATAAGGAAAACCAACCAAAGCCGTGTGATTTCGACGCTATAAGGAGTTTGTCGTTAAATCGAGTGATGTTACATGGAGTTTACACTTTATTTGTCAAAATGATCCAAATGGTTCGTGTAAAATTACACACGGTGCTGCTCGCCAGTTCTGTTAGCTTAGACTTGGCTTGACACGCTACCTCGTATATAGATAAGATTAAAAATAGTTGATATCGAATGTGTATCTATGTTGTCAAGTGTCAACAGACTTAGGGAAAATTATGCTCTTGCCAACATGTTGATCTAAATACAGGTTAATCAGTGTCTGGTCGCATCGTTACAAAAGGACAGTTATGCTCATATGTCCAGAAACCAATCGTTGTTTCTGTTAAACGACGTTTTGCTGTCAGCGTCGGTGAGCTAATGAAACCTGTGTTCTGGTTTTTAAAAGGTCGTGGTAGTTTTTCTTATTCATCTATGTCTTACGATACATTTTCCTGAAATAATATTATCCGTTGGGCTGGAATTTTAAATTTTTATAAGGCTAGTTTTGGCTAGGCAGTGAGAAAATATTAAACGGTAAAGCTTATAATGGACTTCTGTAAAGCAAAGATATATTTATGGACCATAAAATAAACAGCCTTGGCCAGTCGACCCCATTGATCGAGCAGAAAACAGACTAAGGAGATATTTTTTGTTTTACCTCAACGAACCGGACAAAGCGTTTTGCCTCGTCGTTTATACCGCGTACATTGAAGGACTTGAGCATGGGCGTAGGATAGCTAGCCTTTCGGTTTTCTATAGGATACATTTTGGAGAGTGTGCACGAGAATTACATGACTTGATTCCGCCATCACCTTTCTACCATCGGACAACCGTACGGCGATTGTCCACCCTTACATTGTTGGCACTCCCACGATTCGGACAAAGCGTTTCGCTTCGTCGTTTGTACCGCGTACTCGAAGTCCTGGAACTGGAACAACATGCCTGCTGCGGTCTTCCTGTCCGATTATAATTTAGGTGTCTTCAAGGCTAGAGTGAATAGGCTCTTAATAAACTAGTGCGCTTTACCATCATTGATTGCATCACTGCTTACCATTAGGCGGGATTGTAGTCAAACACTAGTTTATAATATTAATAAAAAACAAGCGTTCATTAACTTACCATGTTAGTCTTGTCATGTGTGTGTCAAATCTTGCTACTAAATTTTAAACCAGTTATCGGAACCGATTGAACTGTTTCGCGTTGAAGTTTTAGATTTCTGTTTAGGGATTTACCTGGCGTCAGATTTTTTATGCCGCCTATTGGCCCCTAGCTTAACTCATGTTTTGAATGTCAATACATGTTAAAGTATGATTAAAGAAATAAAAACTATTAATTGATTATTTTTGCAACTATTCAAAGTGCGTGACCAGTTCTTACCAAGATTCTTATATTATTTGCTTTTGACATAAGCTAAGCAGTGCATTTCAAACTTGACCGAGTTTGATCTACTTGCAACTATTTATGTAACCATTTGTCTCTTAGAACTGTTGGTTCCTTGAATTTATTTCATACCATTTACCAAAGATATGTAATAGGTTTTAGATTTCACATGACATTGGAAGTTTAATATAAAGTATTTAACAGTTCTAAGTATGAGCCCCCAAAAATGTGTACCTACGCTTCAAGAATCATCGAAGATGCGCCAGGATGGTTGCACTCGGAGAGGTGCATTACTACTCGTCCTAAGCGCGATTGAGCAAAACCTAAAAGCTTTGTCCTCTGTGAAGTAAGCTAATCGAAACAAACAATATTGATGAATAGGTAGATATGTCAATACTAGTCATTTGATATATTTTTACTTTAGATTTCGATGTCTGGGTGTTAAAATAACGGGAATCGCAAACATATAAAAATGCCTGTTTACGATCTAATATTAGGTACATAATAGTAGATTATTAACCAAGGGCTGTATGACATCAATTGCATACGAGGTTTTTGGCGCCTGAGCGAAGCGAAGGCGCTAATTAACCCGAGTATGCAATTGATGCTTACGCCCGAGATAAATACTCTGCTTAACATATCGATTGTGAGGTAAGTAAACAACAAGACAGCAGGTACGCCTACTAGTAGACTGCCTTTTTTTTTTCACGCACGCAAGCGCGTCAAATCTTGCTGGCCAGTTTGATTTTTAAATCGATTCCATCTAACATACCATGTGGAAACAAATAGTTCCATATTTAAAATAAAATCTTTATAAAATAAATTGTCTAGATTCCGATTCGAGTAATTAATCAATACCGAGAAAAAAAAAATTAACTTTTTAAAAATATTCTTCGTGCAGTATGAGTATGACAGTTCTTTTTTCAAATTCCAAAACCTATGCTGTAATGATAGTCATACACCCCGGCATTCAGGGGTGTAAGGGTGTACTTACAGAGCAAGAGATATGTAAATATTTTTAGGCGCGAAAGCATCGCGAAAATAATTAATTTTCTTGTTTGAGTTCTTTTTCAAAAGTTTTAAACATGTCTAGTGACGAAGACATAGATCTAAAAACTCATATTCAAACTATAAATATACCTAAAAAGAACGTGACCATATCTCTTACAAATTGTAATAATTTTACTATTAATTTTAATTAAATACACATTTTTTTCTTCTTAATAAATGTTCATTGAAACCTGCTGTCTTGTTGTTTACTTACCTCACAATCGATATGTAAAGCAGAGTATTTATCTCGGGCGTAAGCATCAATTGCATACTCGGGTTAATTAGCGCCTTCGCTTCGCTCAGGCGCCAAAAACCTCGTATGCAATTGATGTCATACAGCCCTTGGTTAATAATCTACTATTAACCGACTTCAATTTTTTTTGTAGGTTTTTTTTTTACCTCAGTACTCCGTCATATATGCACCTATTTTCAAAATTCCGATTTTATTTGATAGCGTATACTAACAGATTGGTCCCATTTGTATCAAAGCTCGTATCTAATGAGGGATATTCGAGGAATTGAGGGAAATCCTCAAAAAATATAGGTACACACGCACCGATTTATCATTGTTAGTAACAAATCAAGCATTTTTATTTAGAAAGTATCCTGAGGTGAAGAAAACCTGATGAAGAAGACAGGCTACGGAACTCTTCATCGCATAACAGCAAATTATTCGCTATTGCTCTAGTCAGATGTCTATGCTGAGCTTTTGTATTACCATTTTGTATTTCTGTAACATAACATTATGCCCTTCTGTTTTAAAAGGGGCCCGGCAGAGATGTACAGATTAATGTTTGAATAGAACTTCTTTAGCAATTGTTAACCAATTTCAATGATTCTTTCAAGTTTTGAAAGACTTTCTTTACACACGAAGAAAAGTAACTATAAATGGGGAAATAAAAAAACTTTTACTAAAAAAACAACCGACTTCTTGTAAAAAGTTTTTTTCTTAACAAAAAAACTACTAATTACTAATTTTTGTCCCTGCTTATCAAGTCACAGCATTTTTTTTTAATACCAATTTTTGAGTAGGTGGGAGGGAACTTTATTATTACAAAAAAACAATCTATTTAAAAATAGATATTGTTCAAAATTGGTCATTTAAAAACAAAATTTTCTTTAGGACCTTATTTAGTTTTAATTTTACGTTGAACGTTATGTGTATTGCTTTTCATTAGCCAAGAGATCACCAATTTCAGAGAGTACACGATTGCAAATAGGATGCCTCCTAACACGGCTATGATATCCCATGATCTGTATTGGTACAACGGGACCGAGGTTGCCGCAGTTCTGAAGCTGTAGTTGCTTGTTCGGGCTGCGAACTCCGTCCAATAAATGGCACTGTCCATGGGTGATTGTGGACGGTCATGCCATACTCTGGACAGATCCTTTACCTTCCTCCTGAACCTGGAAAAAATATATTTATGAAGTATATTATACGCATAAACGCATTCCATGTGATTTGATTCGCATTGATTGTGTTTTGTACAATATTCTGAACCCCCGAGCAGAGACAAATTGCGTCACTTTTTGCCTAAATATTAAGTTTTTTTTTCTAATATTAATATTTTCTTAAAAGAACCATGATAAAGTCATCTTTGCCGTCTAACCCTATGACATTTTTGTTTAAAAAGTGAATTAGTCACTTCTTTCATTCAAAATCTCATTATTTAGGACAGTTTGCACGATATTATCCAGTAAAAAAACATCAGGTGAAAATAGGGAAAGCTGACGAAAAATCCAGTTCAGCAAAGTCGAGTCGACGATGACCTTTTAAATTTCTTTTAAATCTGCTTCGTCATAATCCGCAAGTGTCATTATTTTGCACAGCACCAAATAAAGATATTGCTGGTACAATACTTACTCAGGATTGAGCACAGTTTTGATCTTCTTCAATAAAAGCTCCGTAGTCAATTCTTTGAAAGGAATCTGAACGCCTAGCCCACTCTCTTCAACGGCTGCTGCATTTCCAGGCTGGTCTCCGAAGATTGGCATGCCGATCATGGGTACACCATGATGAATAGCCTCAGTGGTACCCAACATACCACAGTGAGAATAAAACGCCAGAACATTTGGATGCGCTAAAACAATAATTCAAAATTAAAATATGTATAAATACTTTCAGTTTTATCAGAGACGGGTCGTAGCCATCTATTGCTGAATATGAGGTTTCAAATCACCTGCAAATCATTGTGATAAGGAAAAATGCCATTGACTAGTGTCCCGCCCCGTCTTTGCATGGCATGGGTGCAATTTTTTTTTATTATGCCATCATCCGCCTATTTTTCTAGTGTTATAAAATATCTTTCATACCAACCTCATCCTGACAATTACAAATTTAAAAGTTTTATCTCTGAAAATGTTAATCGCAGTTGTAGTTTATTTTTCATCTTCTTCTGTAACGGTTACATTTTCTTGTCTTGCCCAGAAAATTCAAAAGCTAAGCTAAGGTCTTAGGTCCAATATAATTATCATATCACTTCGAATGATTACTTGATGAATTACATCGAACACTCAATCCCCTTAGCAATTCTCATGGATTTACATACATTTATGATATTTGTGCTCTTTTATCGTGTTGGTGTTGATTTCTTATCTTTATGTCTGTCAACAATATCTTACATCTACTTGCTGATGAAGTTTATTGGACACCCTTGAGTACATCATCCAGTAACTGTAAGATTTGCGGATATCGGCGCGGCGATTTGTATCGTATAACATAAGATAGATTATAAAGATATCATTTTTCTTTTTAAAATACTTCAGACTGGCCCCAGTTGCTCAGTAAGTTCAAATTCAACGTAGCCCACAATTATCCGCGTCACCATAATTAACTACTACGTCACCCTTTCCACAAAACTTCAACTGTAACCCAGAATTTACAGGCTTCTTAATAATAATTGTGAAGACTCATTAGAAATATTCCACAACACTTTAAAAATTTAAGCGCCTGGTCCTCAATATACTCTTTAGGTACTTACTGGTTTTTGTAAGCGTTATTTACTGCACTATTTGTAATATTATATTAATGTTTTAATTTTATTTTTGCATGCTGTGTCTATCCAATCATATTGTACACTAGGCTTGTGTGAATTGCTCGTACTTTGAAGTGTGTAACAATTGCAGAAAAGCCAATAAATAAATAAAATAAAATTAGTGATGTTTTATTTATACGTACTTTTTTAAATGTATTTTTATAGGTATTTTATTTATATTTTATGTATCAACACAATCTAAACTTATCTTTTTAGTTCGATATCTATTACTACTTATAGGAAGATACGACTCTCCATTTTTTCTTCATGGTTACGATGATGTTTTGGTTGAAAGGGTTTTCCTTTTGGCACAGTGCCGGGTAATGAGATATCTTATTACAATCTAACCTAAGGGGAAATCTTCAATGGACTAGCAATATAAAATAACAGCGAATTGGCAGTCCTCAAGATATCTGGATCAAGTTTGATGAAAGTATGAAGGTAAGAATGAGTACCTAGATGTGTCTGAAAACAAGTAAAAAAGAATAGAAAGAAATTTTAGGTCGTTCAAAATTCGTCCGCTTTGCTTTCAACGAGAAAAGTGTCGGTAGCATTGCCATGTTCAATGGCCTTTCTTCCTTTCTTTAGCATAAAAGCTAGTTCTTTTAGTTATAATAATGATAATGATAATAATTTTATTCCTTTCAAGTAGCAAGACTGCATTTAGTAACCAATACCATCACCAAACCACTACGTTATGATTTCTTCCTCTTCTGAAGAAGTGATAAGATAAGATTATGTTATAATGTATATAGACCAATTAAAATTAAATTATTATTCTATTAAAATAATATTAAAATCTAACTCAAACTAGTCAGCCTGCATATTATATACATGGTACTCCATATACCTACAGTTAGTTGTGGAAAATGATCTAAGATTATTTTGAACCCATTTGCGTAGAATAGGAATAATTAATTCCTTAGGTGTGTTCAAAGGGTGTGTTATAGTTTCAATCTACGAAAATATGATTATATTTATATTCACGCATCAATTTTAAAATGGCTACCTGTTCGTCAGCACAGAGCTTGACAACGCTGTTCTCTCTACTTGACGGACCCAATTCTTCTGCTTATCAGTTCAATTACAATATTTATTTTATGCTCTGCGCACAATTAGTATCTTCGACGATGTCCTTCTCACCGCGTTGGTTTATTCACTATTATTTTTGTCTACTGTGTATATAATTTTGTCACTTACTAATTCAGTCACTTATTTTTATTTTGATGTTAAAGTTTGCCTTGTTGCACCTACCATATTCTATATCTGCATCGCCTTAATTGATACGGATAGAATATGTCTAAAGCATTAAGTCCACCATAGTCCAATTTAATTCACTTGAACAAAGAGTTTTTATAATTACATTTAAAATTGGAGGGCTCGATTCCTGTGAATTATTTACAACTTTTATAGATTACAGAATTAGATCAACAAGAACTATTATATCATCAATGTTCCTGTTATCGTCTATCTAGTGTTAACGTGCTTATCTAAATATACCAATTTGGTCGATGCGAGTTTCGTAATGTATACATGTACGTTAATACGAATACCATACCTAATATATCGTTTTGTGGCAGCCAATTTGATATGTATATATTTTTCGGGTTCCCTGGCAAAGTTTTCTCCTCCCACTTCCAAACGATTCTCTGAGGCAACTGTGATACAGCTCGGATGATGGCTTCTAACATATATTTGGGTGTAGAAGTGGCACGTAACATCGACCCGAAACTAATGTAAATTACGCCATGTTCTGATTCCTCTATAAATTTCTTTAAGTCCTGAAAATAATAGATAGACATTTAGACGTGGAACGATTGTTTATCCGACTCGTAGGTGTGTTCAAAATATTCCGTTCTTGTTAGTAATAATTTCGGGAAAATATATCATATATTGATTGAACAATATTTTCAGGTACTCAACAATTCGCCGCTTATTAACATCTATTGTAAAACGATTATCTGTAATGACTGTGTTATGTTATCATGACTATTCACTTTTGTTTAACAGGAAACGTCACAGATGTGATCAATTTTGTTGTTGTTCCAAAACTGCGCCTAACTACTGTCATAGGTCGGCAGAGTGACATGCAGAAGAAAGACATGCTAAAGAGTGTGTTTTCGGTTCTCTAGTCATACAATTACGTAATAATGATGTCAGTATGATAAATACTGCTTCTTATGAGGCGCTTAATAATTTGATTATATAAGACATGCAATGTCATATACTTTTATATTACCTGCCTTGTATCTTTCAGATACTCATGGAAATTGTCAATCGGTACGGCTTTTTACAAATTAACAAAAGGGCATACCATATCGATATCCGTGGGGCATACCTACCGATGGTTTACTAAGGACGCATAAGAAAGAGTATTGAGAGTTAAAATTTCAGAGCGCGTACGAAACACAATATTGCATTTCTCTAGCAACTGGTCAATGTGAGAAAAATACCGCCAACTGAAACGTGGCAGTACATGAATTACGAGTGTTCAGTGTGAATAATTATTGACGTCAGATTATATCCTAAAGTACACGTGCCAGGTTCAGGCAAAGATGGTGGGATAAAAGGTATTAAAGACTTATGACGAGTACAAGACTACAGGAGGTGCAACTGAGGCTAGCAATAGTAGTATTTGAGGAATGATTTGCTTAGTCCTGCAACGTATGGACTTATAATTATTGTTATATTGAAAATAAAGAAAATTTTCATACTTTGAAAAAATGTTGCAGATGGCGATGTAAACAAAGTTACCTATTATTACCCATTCAAATACGACAATGAAAGTCGCAGTCACTTAGGCACTTACCTTAGGTAGTTCTTTTGGTTTGGCGACGTGATATCCACCCACTTCGCGCACATTCGGTGGGTATAGACCAGACCCAGACAGTACAAAATTTGAGTACAACAACATCAATTTAACATCTCTCGCCAATTCCGCTAACGGTGGTACATTGTCAAAATATTGTGCTAGTGTGTTTTGATTGTGGTTTCGACAAGCGAATTCATTTAAATAATTGTAAAAAGTATGGAAGAAGGCTCTTTCAATGCGTTGATATAATGTAGGTTTTGTACCACCTTCTAAAACTAGGTTAGGCACATATGCTGGGTTATATTGAATGCCAAACATCTCATAGTGCCAAGGCATCAACACGTGGGAGGTCAGGCCTACTACTGGTGCTCCCAGAACATGGGCAAGTCCTAACGCACAATCACTGTTAAACAGTTCCACGAGCACTAAATCGAATTTCGCTTTAGATTTCCACAGATTTTGCACATTATTATCTTCAAGCAAGGTTACACAGTTGTCTCTTCCTGAGTTAGCTATGAAAAAACCTATTTGTATAATGGTCCAATACGACCTGTCTATTGGAAATGCATCTTCCAATATCTTTGTTTTGCCCGCCAAACTTATGTCATGGTAGTTTTCTGTTGGTTTGTCTAGAGGAAAGTACGATATCACTGTCAAATTGTGACCTCTGTTTGCCAACTCACGAAGATATGGTGCAAATACGAAAAAATGACTTTTGCCTTGATACGGGAACACTGCTAATATGTTAAGAGATATCACTTGATTGAAGAGAACACTGATGAACAGAACTAGTATATTATTTAACTTCATTTTAAACTTATCAAGATGCCAATTACTAGTTAATACTAACAACTAGACGTAGTTCTTCATTCTAGTCCGTCCGGCCTACTGAAGTGATTACAGGCTGCAGTGGGTTTTTAAATACAGATAAGACTCCCGCTCTATTTCGATTGGATGAAGAGTTATAACATAGTAAATAAACTTACGTGTATTGTGGAGTCATTACAATACCACTATGATAATATTTTTGCATGGAACATGATTTGAAAATAAAAACTCACTTTGACTTACGCATCTAAAGTAGTGTTATTCAAATGTTTCTAACATTTGAATAACACTACTTTAGATGCGTAAGTATAAAACTAATAAATATAAATTAAATACTTACACTAAAACTAACTACAAATTAAATAATAATAAGAAAAAAACCCCTAAGAAAAGCCAAGCCGGAACACTCAAGCGTCAAAGTACTCCTCCTTATTAAATTTTAAAATTAAAATTCATTTATTTCGGGTAACTGGGCCCAAGTCAAATTACACATCATATAACAATTACACTAATAATATAATATAATAGAATAAAATAATAGTAATAAAATTAATAGTGAATGTCAAAAATTTAAAAATAAAATAAGATAACATTAAAATTATAAAATTAAAATGACAATACTTTAAAATACATAAAAAAACATACACAAAGATTCCAAAAATTCAAAATAAAATAACATTCAAATTAAAAAATTTAAAGTAAAAATTAAAATTACAAATCTTTAAAATACATATAAAAACACACACAAAGGTTAATAACGCCTGACAAACGGCTTTGCAAGAACATGCCTGCTGCAACAATGCAGCATATAGGGGCAGTCCAGCCTGTTAGCAATCATCGCTAGGATTGCGTTGGAGCTGGCCCGTACTCTGCGCACCAGATGCTCTGCCTGCGCATAGTCGAGTAAAAACAGGCGGTACGCTCCTCCACGAACATACCCGAGGCGCTGCAGAACCGAGGCAGCCCCATCACAATCCTAAACGCATTATTATAGAGAACGCGTAGGTCGCTATAGCACTTCTTTGTGTAACGAGCCCACAGGCTGCAGGTGTAAAGGGATGTACAATACGCTTTAAATAGTGTCACTTTCACCTTCCCTGAACACCTAGCAAACCTGCGGGCTATCATGTTGGCTCGTATTGAGAGCGACCTCCGCTCTCTTTCTATATCCTCATTGTCATTTAAGTCAGGCGTAAGTATATGTCCCAAGTATTTAAATTTATTTACTCTCTCCAGAGGTGTCCCGTTTAGATGAACAGACGGAACATTCTGGGGACACTGCACCGACTTCGAACACCATGAAATGGTTTTTTGCCACATTATATCGCAGACCATGATCACGAGCATAGTCCTCACATTTCTTTAATAACGTCCTCAGACCACATACCGACGCACTCAGCAACACCATGTCGTCCGCATAACTGAGATTATTCACAGACACTCCATCCATATGGCATCCGACATGGCAGTTGCTGAGCGCGACGATCAGGTCATTCATATACACGTTGAAAAGCGTAAGAGATGTCAACCCACCCTGCCTGACACCGCATTCAAGTTTGTATTGCTCTGACTTCGCCCCTTCCCATCTCACACAATTCTTATCGCTGTTATCTGGAAACGTGCCCAAAAGATTGGCAGCATTGCCACGTTGGATGGCAATGCTAATTCTTTGGCCAAGTAGTGTTGATTTTGTAATATTGATATTTTTATTGTACTAAACATTTATCTAATTTTTAAATGTGATGTTAGTAAAATTTACGATTTCAAAGAATATCGATTTCATTCCGTTAAAAAATGTATGTGCGTGTTTTTGATTGAATTTATTTCAATTTATAAAGCTAAAACTTATCGCTTACTAATGAGAATCGTCGTTATAGTGTATGGGTAATAATTGTAATGAATGTAATTAATTATGGATTATTATTTTTAGATTGATTTTTCAATTTCTTACGTAGACGTACACACGGCTACACATTAAGCTATGATTTTCCAGTATAAGCTGATCTTGCATGATATAGGATTTCCGTACAATGCGAGGTCAGTGTAAACTGGAAATGTATAACTTGATGTGTTGCTGTGTGTACATTCAAAATTATCGCGACATAAAATGACAGAAACGTCGAATCTTACTCCTTAGATTGTTCTGAGTTGAAGGTGTCGTTGAGTGATTATCACGTAATAGATAAGTGTTACAACTAGCTTTTGTTACAATTTTATAACAAAAAGGACAACGATTTAAAAGCTCTCGAGAATAATAATGAGTGTCAGGCACTTAAGGGGTATAAAAGCAAAGCCACTTCAGTCTATTTTACTATTTTTTTAAACTAGGCACACCAGATATTCATATTCTGTGGTCATGCAGACTCGCAGAGATGTGATGAAGAGCACCGTACCCCGTCTGATAGTCACCGTAATATGAAGTCGACTTAAAGTGCACCTCCATTTTTTTGTAAATTCAGTCAATTAACTCCATACCAAATTTTATTAAAATCCATTCAGTAGTTTTTACGTGAAAGAGTAACATCCATCCATCCATCCATCCATACTCACAAACTTTCACGATTATAAGATTAGTAGGATTCTTATTTTGAACTAGCTTTTGCCCGCGGCTTCGCCCGCGTGGATGTCGAACTTCCGCCTCCTATGTTTTCCCATTAAGGGTTGAATTTAGGAAAAAATCAAAAAAATCAAAAATCGTGTTTTAGTGGATACTTATTCTTAATTCATTAAACCCCGAGAGGACACCGGTGTCCGCCTGTCATTGGCTTTCTATTGTGTCTCTAATTACCTCAGTTGAAAGATTAACTAAGAAGTCCCCTTCAAGTTTCATGTCTCTAATACCAGCGGTTTGGGCTGTGCGTTGATATATAAGCGTAATAATTTTAGTATAATACTTCCAGATAGACTACTTTCAAAGTTGATCCTTCCAGTATGAATGCATAAAGATTTCTGGAACTACTGACCCGGGAAAGAGCGCCGTACAACTGACCATGTGTAAAACAACTGAGACTAAGATCAACCTACCCAGGCGTATTGATTACAACCGTACCAAGTCAATCCCAATCCCTATAATAGTTATTGAACTATGCGTACACATACAGACAGACAGACAGACAAAACATTTACTGATTGCATTTTTGGCATCAGTATCGATCACCAATCATCCTCCAATATTAATTTTGAATATATATTCAATGTACATAATTATCTTCGCAGTGTGTGATAGTCCATTGAACTGTATGGCGAGCGATATTGTATCTTAAGATAAAATATTATAATATCTTAGCCGTGTGCAGCGCCCCTTGGTGAACTCCACTGCGGGTGACGTAACCTACGACAAACTTATTATTTGCGGTTGGTACAGTAGTCGGGTCTAGGGGTCGAACCGCAAAATTAAGTTTGTTTTTTATTGTATATATTTTTCCGGGATAAAAAGTACCCAGTGTTGTGCCCAGGATATTAAAGAATAAGTATACCAAGTTTCATCGTAATCGAACCGGTAGTTTTTGCGTGATACCTGAACATACAGACAGACAGACAGACAGACAGACAGACAGACAGACAGACAAAATTTTTTTTAATCATATTTTTGGGTTCGCTGTCGGTCTAGTAACACCCCCTGCTATTTATTTTTTTGATATTTTCAATGTACAGAAATTTTACTTCTACAGATTTATTATAAGTATAAGTATATATATATATATAGAATAGATATAGATTAAACCTATTTTCACTACATTTTTTTTTCAAAGTACTGACTTAAGGGAGGGGGAATGGGAAGGGAAATTTGGTCGAGCTCTAGTATTTTAATAACTTTCATCAAAGAGGTTTATTCTAGATTTTCGTTTCGTAAATTTTAGAAAAAAAATCAACGCATTATTCTCCTCAGTTATTTAATATCACAAGAAAACAATATATTTACAAAACAGATATTGTTCAAAATAAGTCATTTAAATACAAAATTTTCGTAAGGACCTTATTTAGTTTTAATTTTACGTTGAACGTTCTGCATCTTCATTAATAAAGAGATCACCAATTTTAGAGAGTACATGATGACAAATAGGATGCCTCCTAACACGGCTATGATATCCCATGATCTGTATTGGTACAACGGGACCGAGGTTGCCGCAGTTTCGAAGCTGTAGTTGCTTGTTCGTGCTGCGAACTCCGTCCAATAAATGGCACTGTCCATGGGTGATTGTGGACGATCATGCCATACTCTGGACAGATCCCTTACCTTTCTCCTGAACCTGAAAAAAATTAACCTCTATGAAGTACACGATCCATCAAACGCAATCCGCGCATGGGGAAAGAAGAAAACTTTACTTCTTTTTATGGTTAAGTATAATTTGCACTGTATACATTCAAGTTCTTCTTATTTATCAGACAGACGTGTTGCTGGAGATTTTGTTCTGCCACTTCATCTTCCCTGCAAAAAAACTATGTAGTGGCGAAGTTTTTGGGGGACTATCGTAATTTTGACATTCAAAAAGTGCTGTTCCTCAGCCTTACTTGGTTAAATAACTTTAGATTTTGATTTGGAAGGGACAACGTCGCTCACTCTTATACTTTTTTACTTTTTTTTATTTATTTATTTTATTAATGAGTTCTGAACATGATTCTGGACTCCAAATTTTTAAGTCTTTTGCTGATGTATTTTTTCTTAAAACTTTAAAAACCATGAAAAAGTCATCATTGTCGTAAATCCTATGATATTTTTGTTTTAAAAGTAAATTAGTCACTTCTTTGATTAAAAATCTCATATTTTTTAAGCAGAAATCTAGATGTCTACAGTTTAAGCACTGAGTTTCTTTCGGTGTTTCTTCTGACAGTAGGCAAATAGTGAAACACTGACTTCACTCCCTAGTTAAAAAATAACATGTAGAAGTGTTTATATGAACCTACTTACAGAAATCCAAATCGAATAGTTTCTATTTCTTCTATTTAGAAACTTATTTAGAAAACTATACAGAAATAAATATCATTTATCATTTAAAGTGATAAAAAAGTATCATACTTGGAAAAAAGTGAAAATAGGCGTTTCGTTTTGGTTCAGATCCACCCTGTATACGTCTCTAACAATTTTGAATCAGTCATTATACACATAATCACCGTATTAAACGCGTGTATTTTATTCTTTAAATTAATAAGGAGGTACCTACTATAGTTTTATATCTGCTTCGTCTTAATCCGCAAGTGTCATTGTTTTGCTCAGCACCTAATAAAGATATCGGTGGTACAATACTTACTCAGGATCGAGCACGGTTTTGATCCTCTTCAATAAAAGCTCCGTAGTCAATTCTTTGAAAGCAATCTGAACGCCTAGCCCACTTTCTTCAATGGCTGCAGCATTTCCAGGCTGGTCTCCGAAGATTGGCATGCCGATCATGGGTACACCATAATGAATGGCCTCAGTGGTACCCAACATACCACAGTGAGAATAAAACGCCAGAACATTTGGATGCGCTAAGACAATAATTTAAAAATGGAATTAAAATCAAGTTTACACATTGTGTTGTGTGTTCATCTTTTTCTGTGACGGTTACATTTTCTTGTTTCTCATTTCTTTGCCGGAGTAAATGGAATTATCATAACATTACGAATGATTCCTTGATGCATTACATCAAACACTCAATCCTCTTAGCAATTTTCATGGATTTACATACATTTATGATATTTGAGTTCGGTTTTATTGTGTAAATGTTGATTTCTTATCTCTCTGTCTGTCAATTGTATCTAACGCCTACTTAAGGAAGTGGAGGATATTTTTACGCTGTAGGTATAACTAAGTTCAGCTGACTACAAACAGCTGCTATTGGCCGTAATATAATAAAGAAATGAAATTGAAAACTGGCAAACTGACTAGCAATACACTTTAACATTGAATTTAAGGTGGTTCAAAAATTAGTTTGCATCGCTTTCAACGAGAAAAGTAGCAAAACCCTTTATGCCTTATGATTTTTTCTTAACATGAAAAAGAAATGAAAAGATAAGATTGTGTTATTATGTACTGAGGCAAAGGAGAATGAGTAATGATGGGCCCACCTCTCAATAGGAATAAGACACTCATAAATGAATGGGTATATTTATGTAGAATAAAACTTAATATTACGAATAAGGTCAAAAGCCAGTACTTTCGGAGTTATACTACTTATTATACTGCCATAAAAGTGATCGTAGTTACTTCGTTATAAGATAAACTATGGCCAGACTCAAAACGGCCGGCACCTATCTGCTTGCTCCTTACCTGCGCCCCCAACCTACCCGCTGCGCCCGCCGTTTGCCCAGGCGCATTTGCAAATGGCGACCAAGACGCGCTAGCGCTAGTCGTCGCTAGAGTGTTTTGTGTTTTGCGTTGAACGATCGTTATCTGTTTTATGTACTTTTTGACCCTTATTATAACTGTAGGAAGTTGCGCTCACACTATTTCTTTGATTTGGTACCTAGGAGTTGGGAGACATCAACCATTCGTGGCCCGTTTTTTAAATGATGTAATTGTCGTTGATGTCCAAGACGAATAATAAATCTCTTTTGTTTTAAAGTGTACTTATTATTACTACCTATTTTACCTTATAAGTATCCATAAAGAATATGTTAGATTGACGACTTTAAGACGTCGTATCTCCGAAAGTACTAACATTTGACCATAGTTATATTAGTAACTAATGTTCCACTTAAAAAGCCCTATCCAACGGTATATCAGATGTTACTATTGAAGGGTGGGCCCAGATTCCATACATTCATTTCCCATTGTCCTTTAAATTTAATTATTATTAGATTAAAATAATATTAAAATCCAATGAAATTCAAATCAGTCGGCCTACTTATTATTATTATTATATATATCCAGGTTTACTTTGAACCCATCTGCGTAGCGTAGGAATATTTTATTCCTTATGCGTGATATAATTTTAATTTACGTAAGTATGATCATAATAATTTTAACTACTTTGATGTTATACACACATCAAAAGTGTCTAGGGATAAACATATATTTTTGCAATAACTTTTCTCCTGATTGATATTAATTAAAATTTTCTTTAAGGATTCATCAAATAAAGTGTTTACGTTTGTCACAGTAACGATAAACCAAGTCACCTTTGCATTAATAAAGAAATTTGCCATTTTCCTAATAAAGGGATTTTTGACATTTGAACCACTAACATTAAAGTTCGAAAAAAAGACTGAAATAACAGTTTTCTTTATAATTTTATTGGGTAACTTAAACAATTAATAATCCGTGTTTCTACCGCGAACACTAACAACACAAGAACATCGGTTTGGCATACTCAAAATGAGTTCATCCAAATCACGCTGTGAAATGGCCGCCCATGTTCGTTGCAACAACAAAAAAAGGTCTTCTTGCGACTGGATACCCTCCATATTCGGCAGAGCTCTTCTCTGTAGCATATCCCATGCATGCTCAATCGGGTTCAAGTCTGGCGACTGAGCAGGCCAGGGCAGGACATTGATGTTAGCTGCGGCGAGAGTCTGTCTTACAACTCTTGCGGTGTGCGGTCGTGCATTATCATGCATTAACTGAAATAAGGGACCGATTTGCACTTGTAGAGGAACGATGACGTCTGATACAATCGTCTCAGCATAAATTTGAGCGTTGAGGTTGCCTCTGATCCAAATCAACTCAGTTCTTCCACCGATCCAAATACCCGCCCATACCATGATGGTTCCACCACTATAAGGATGGACTTCCTGGCAGGATTTTAATCGCTGTTGGCGTCCTGGGGTTCTCCAGTGTCGTATACGTCTTGTATCCGGTCTCATACCAAAACGAGACTCATCAGAAAAGCACACGAAACGCCATTGTTCTTCTGCCCAATTTCTGTGTTCAAGAGCCCATTGATATCGAATCCTATGATTGTGCATTGCTATAGGTGGTACCCGTAGCGGTCTTCGGGAATGAAGGTTCACTTCATGCAAGCGGTTTCTGACTGTTTGGTCGCTAATTAAGTTCCCTGAAGAGTGATGAAGCCTCACGGCTAACATCATGGCGGTTATTGTTGGAGCTCTTCGAGTTAAGATTTGAATGTATCGGTCTTGTCTCCGTGTGGTGCAGCGATACCGTCCTCCATGGCGCTCAACCACGGTACCAGTGCTTCGGTAACGTGTCCAAAGTCGACTGATAACACTCTGACTTGTATTCAGAGCTAAAGCCACAGTACGTTGCCGGGAACCAGCTTCTATCATTCCCACGGCTCTGAGCATTTCTTCCCTGCTTAAATGACGTCGCCGCTCCATAATAACGTTGGTTTTAATCAGTAGTAGGGAAACAGTAGCACTAATAATGTCTTCAATGCGTTGTATGTTTTTATAGGGAAAATATTGACAGCTGATTTTCATCTTTTACTTGAATTTGATTCACAGTTCCTGATTTCACGAAATGCACCAAAAAGGATCCATATAAATTTATAAAATCATAAATTTATTACAAAGCCACATCTCAATCTCAAGAAATCCGCATAAAAATGCTTGATCCCTAGACACTTTTGATGTGTGTAGTTTGACTTATTGCACCTACCATTATCTATCTCTGCATCACCTTAGGGGAGTCTCCCTTTAGGTGATGCAGCATTAAGCATTAAGTCATGCGTGTGTGTGCAATAATATATAGTCCAATTTTATTCACTTGCACATAGAGTTTTATTAAATACATATAAATCTGGAGTGCTTGATTTAAGAATTAGTTGGACTTTTAAAGATTACGATATCGGATCAACAAAAACTATCATATCATCAATGTCCCTGTTATCGTTTGTGAGATGTTTACGAGCTTATCTAAATAGACTAATTCGGTCGATGCGAGTGTTGTTATGTACACAGGTAGGTACTTAATATAAATACTTTACCTAATATATCGTTTTGTGGCAGCCAGTTCGATATGTATATATTTTTCGGGTTTCCTGGCAAAGTTTTCTCCTCCCACTTCCATATGATTCTCTGAGGCAACTGTGATACAGCTCGGATGATGGCTTCCAATTTATCTTTGGGCGTAGAAGTGGCTCGTAACATCGATCCAAAACTTATGTAAATTACGCCATGTTCTGATTCCTCTATGAATTTCTTTAAGCCCTGAAAACAATAGATAGTCATTTACACGTGGAACGATTGCTTATCTGACTTGGATAATATGTACTTGATATGTACTAAATCACACGCGTTATATATTATATTTTATCGTTCATTCTAAATATTCCGTTCTTGTTAGTTTTAATTTTCCCAAATTTATCTCATGCACAGTTTGAACAATATTTTCAAGTACCTACACAAAAATAGCCAATACCCTCGCTAGTTAAAACCATTATTAGGTCAGCCAGCTGCCTAATAATGGTGAGATACTTTAGCACAGCTAAGAAGAAATGGAGCTGACGTGCATATGTCATACATTTTGAGACAATGCATTAAGGTATGAATACTCGTATTATGCCGCATTATTATTAATATCTATTGTAGTATTAATGTCTGTAATGACTGTTTTATTAAATCATAATTTATCACTATATGTATTCTCTTTTCTTCATTACAAACGTCACAGATGTTATCAATTTTGTTGTTGTTCCAAAAGTGCGGGTAACTATTGTTATTGGTAGGCATACTGACATGCAGAAACTGTTAAAGACTGTGTTTACAGTTATCCGGTCATACACTAACGTAATAATGATATGAGTAAGTAAACTAGATTACTATGTTGCGTAGTGAACTCGTTATAATGCGCTAAATAATTTGAATAATTCGTTAAACCCCGGAAGGACACCGGTGTCCGCCTGTCATTGTCTTTCTATTGTGTCTCTAATTACCTCAATTAAAAGGTAAATGAACTGTCTCCCATTACCTATATTTTTATATTACCTGCATTCTCATAAAATTGTCCTCCGGAATGACTATACCATTTTTTTTTGTAAAACAAGTAAGGTTTTGTAAGGTTTTACAAAAACAAATATATAAATATCATAATCAGTTTATCCATTCGGTAGCTGTAGTGTAGTGTATAGTATAATATATATAACTAGCAGACGTCCCGCGGTTACACCCGCGTAGGTCCCGTTCCCGTAGGAATACCGGGATAAAAAGTAGCCTATGTGTTAATCCAGGGTGTCAGCTAACTGCATACCAAATTTTATTTAAATCCATTCAGTAGTTTTTTCCTGAAAGAGTAACAAACATCCATCCATCCTCACAAACTTTCGCGTTTATAATATTAGGAGGCACAGACAGACACTCACACACAAATACGTCAATACTATAACACGCCGTCGTGTTTCGTCGGGGACTAAAAAGTACACAACGGTTAGCTAAGGACAAATAAGGCCGGGCGCGCACTAGGCAGCCAGGCTGCGGCAGCCAGGCTGCGGCAGCCTGGCTGCCGCAGCCTGGCTGGATAATTGACGTCATATTACATATATCCCAAAGTACTTGGGTCAGGTTGAGGCCAAGATGGTGGGATAAAAGGTATTAGAGACTTAAGGCGACTACAACACTAAAGGGTTTGCAAAAACCCGATTCCAGATTAGGTTAGAAGAGCCACGGTAGCTCGCGAAATTCAATTCACCGCTTAGTGACAGGCTTTATGTGAAACAAAATAAAATTTGCGATCGCAACACTATGTTCACAGAATTATAATCATTCAAATCATCCACACAACCCCCTAAGTTCATAAAAGCCCATTGAATGATTATTACATGAAAAAGTCATTTAATGGGATACAATTAACTTAGAGGGTTATATTGGTGATTTAATTTATTATTGATAAGAGAGATAAGCATATTTGAGATAAGCATATTTGTGACGGTTGCGAATCGTACTTTCACTAACGGTACCTGACACACAACAACACAAGAAAAAAAATATTTCGCGGAAATGGAAGTTAGCAATTACCACTAGCAATAGCAATAGTCGTATTGGAGGAAGGATTTGCTTAGCCCTGGAAGTCCTGGAACGTATTTTTTTTATTATTATATTGAAATAATATTATTGTAGATTGTGATACAGTTTTACACCTAAGTATCTATTTCGATTTTACCTATTATAATACGCAAACAAAGCGGCAAGCCACTTAAGCACTTACCTTAGGCAGTTCTTTTGGTTTGGCAACGTGATATCCACCTACTTCGCGCACGTTCGGTGGGTACAGACCAGAGCCAGACAGCACGTAATTTGTGTACAACAACATCAATTTAACATCTTTCGCCAATTCCGCTAACGGTGGTACGTTGTCAAAATATTGTGCTAGTGTGTTCTGGTTATCTTTTCGACAAGTGAATTTATATAAATAATTGAAGTATGTATGGAAGAAGGCTCTTTCGATGCGTTGATATAATGTGGGTTTGGTTCCGCCTTCTAGGAATAGGTTCGGCACGTATGCTGGGTTGTATTGAATGCCAAACGTCTCATAGTGCCAAGGCATCAGCACGCCGGAGGTCAGACCAACTACTGGTGCTTCCAGAACATGGGCAAGACCCAACGCACAGTCACTGTTAAATTGTTCCACGAGCACTAAATCGAAATTCGCTTTAGATTTCCACAGATTTTGCACATTATTATCTTCAAGCAAGGTTACACAGTTGTCTCTTCCTGAGCCAGTTAAGAAAAAACCTATTTGTATAATGGTCCAATACGACCTGTCTATTGGAAATGCATCTTCCAATATTTTTGTTTTTCCCGCCAAACTTATATCATGGTAATTTTCTATAGGTTTGTCTTGAGGAAAGTACGATATCACTGTCAAATTGTGACCTCTGTTTGCCAACTCGCGAAGATATGGCGCGAATACGAAAAAGTGACTTTTGCCTTGATATGGGAACACTGCTAATATGTTAAACGATATCACTTGATTGAAGAGTACACTGATGAACAGAACTAGTATATTATTTAACTTCATTTTAATACTATCGTAGTTAATTGATTTAGAGGTTCTAGCAACAGTTCTTCATACTAGTTCGTTCCGCCTACTGAAGTGATTTCAAGCCGCAGTTGGCTTTTAAATGTGAATTAGACTCCCGCTCTACTTCGATTGAGTAAAGAGTTATTATTAGAAAAGAAATAAACAAATTTTGAAAATACATTTACAATCCCACTAGGAATAGATATGGACATGTTGTCTGAACTGATAATAAAAATGGAATACTCAATATTGCGTAATTTAGATAACAGTAAAAACTAGTTACTACAGTTTTTTTTTAATTACAAGGACACCGAATTAAAGGCTTCCGAGAATACTAATGATTGTCGGGCACAAGACAGAGATTTATATAGCTAATTGCAAACATTCCATGTGACGTTTTGCTATAACATGTTTTACGTGGCAAATGTCGGCGATAAAATAAAACACAGGGACGTATTTTTTTACTTTTTTAATTAACAAATAAATAACGAAATATCTTAAATCATCATACCAGTCACTCCTAAATCATCATACAAATATTGTATTGCTGCATTTTACCGTGAATTTCCATATTTTTTACAAACTAAACTTCTCATTCAAACTTCACTCTTTTAGATGATCTTCTATCTTCCTCTACGAACTCTGTCTGGCTTTCATTTTGACAACAGCAGCAGCAAAGTGTAGACAGAATCTTGTACACCACATATGTCAGGATGTACAGGACTAGTCCAATAAATGCTAGGACATCAAGCTGAAGCTGTTGGTACAGGGGTACTTTAGGCGCTGCTGGTTGGAGATTGGGTGCGCCCTGGTATCGAGCCACGTATTCCGTCCAGTAGATAGCAGATTCTGAAGGTGACATTGGTCGGTCATGCCATAACCTTGATACAAGTTTTGCACGTTGCTGCCATCTGTAATCATAATAAGATAAGATACAAATGATGTAGGCCGTATGTCTTTTTATTTTTAAATCCATGGCCTTGTCAACAGACTTATAGATGCCCTTGCTAAAATGTTGACCTAAATGCAGGTTAATCACAGTCATGGGTCATGATATCATTACAAAAGGGCAGTTATGCTCTAGTTCTTATGCGAAAAGCCAATCGCAGTTTCTGTCATAGTTCCGCAAAAATTATGTGTTGCGAGATATTAAACCTACAAACACTCGCACAATGTATTATTTAGGCGCTGATACAGACGTTACGAGCATACGAGTAAAGACCTTTTGCTGTCAGTGAGCTATCGGAATCTATGTTCTGGTTTTTTAGAGGTCGTGGTTCCTTTTTATAATTCACCGACGTCTCACACTACACTACGCAATGCTGTTTAGTTCGAATTCAAGGCCAGACTTAGACTATATTTGTTTTTTCTGGAATAATAATTATCCGTTAGATTAGAATTTGGAACTGTGCCCGACCAACGACGAAACGACGCCTACTGTGTAGATGACAGTAAATCTTTGATTAATCAATTCGCGAACGGATTTTTAAACTGGTTTATCGCATGGAAGTGAGAGAATATTAAATGGTACAGCATAAAGGACTTCAGCAGATCCGAATAACTATGGAACAGAAAAATAAACAGCCTCGACCCTATTGGTTCGATCAGACTACAGACTAAAGAGAGTTTTGTTTTACGATCTTTTATTCAACTAGCCGTGTAAGTTTGTTGTGTCTGTCAGTTTGTCGTGTAAGTTTGTTAAGCCGTGTAAGTCTTGCTTCTGAATTTTAAATCAGTTCAATTTTGCTTAGCAATGAATGTTTGATTAAAAAATACTATGAACTGATGCCGTTTTCAGCATCAGTTAGGCATCAGTACATAGTATTTTTTACAAATGCATCTCAATATTGAGATGCATTTTTGACAAAAAAAAATCTACGGTGCGGTCCAAAGTGCAAGCTTCTTGCCTTTGGCGTAAGCTAAGCATGCAGTGCATTTCAAACTTGACCCAGTTTGATCTACTTTCAACTATTAATGTAATGTTATCTTTGCAATGTTGGTTAGTTCATACCCTTTACCACGGTATGTATCAAGTTTCAAATTTAACCTTGACATTAGAAGTTTATATGTTAACAATTTAAGAGTTCTATCCAAATATTCCAAGAAATGTATACGTTTTATGAATCATTGTTTATCTTTGAAAATATGAATTTGTATTTCGTCAATATTTGTTATCTGCAATATATTTAATCTGAATATGACTTGTAAGAATCCCTTACCAATAAACCACTATGACTATGACGACGAAGGATGGGTGCACTACTACATAAGTGCAAACTTAAAAGCTCTTTGGGGTAGACTTGTCGAAACCAAGTACATTAATCTATTCGATTTATCTTTATTTTGTCAATATAATACAATGTTTGATTTCAAAATAACGGGTTAAAATGTGGAGTTAAAATCGTAAAAATATCGCAGTGCCAAACTTGTTCAGTTTTTTTTATTGAGGCATCGATAGCGATATGAATACATTTTTAAAATATCGTAACATACTCATCCACATCTCTACGGAAGAGGGTAACTTCCTGGTGCGACGTTCGTACTAAATTCGGAAACACGAGGCTTTACGAAACGCATTCCTCTTTCTGTTTAACTGTATGTGTGAAGTCCTATTTCAAATTTACTTACGCTGGGCCCAGAACATCATTGATGGCGTCTAGCAAGTACTCCTTCTTCAGATCTTGATAATGGACAATGGTGGCCATTCCAGCGTCTTGCAGGGCCACTGCGTTGCCATACTGGTCTCCAAACAGTGGGATGGCTACTACTGGAACACCAGCGTCAATCGCTTCGATGGTGCTAAGGATGCCCGCGTGAGACACAAACGCCTTGACGTTGTCATGTTCTGAAACGTAGAGAGATGAAATTGATGTAAGTTTTCTGATAAACGTGTTTTTGGCTATAGCAATAAAGAACTATTTTGGGAAGAGAGATGTGGTAGAAGTTTGAAAGTTATTATTGTGCGTAAAAATGTAACAGAGTAGAAATCTCATTGTGTGACTTGCGGAGCGAATTGTATATATAATAAATATATTTAACAAACTATAAAAAAAAACATATATCATTATATTATCACTGTTTTCATAAATTTCCAAAAATATTGTACCTATTTTAGATCAAGGACGGGCATCAGTTGTTTTTAACCCCCGTCGCGAAAAGAGGGGTGTTAAAAGTTTTTCAAGTAGTAGGATCAGATAGGATAACACGAAACTTTTTCTAATATTTTAATTGCCATGAAGACTAGATAATTCTTATCTGATAAGTAGGTACTGATTAATATAATACGTAATAATCACCGTTAATTCCTCTGCTATCAAAAATAATACCATGTTTGTGTTACCTATGAGTGTGACATAGTTACGAATTCACGATAATTGTCAGAAAGTTTTGCGCATGACTCGTATTTTTTTAAAGATCGTGTTGAAAATTTATCATAATGATATCACTAGGTCCAGTCATAAAAATCAATTACCTACCTTTTAAAAATATCACTATGTACACGACACAATATTATACTACGTAAATTTATGACTATTTACTTTTATTTTTTATTTATGGAGTATTTCAACTTATTCAATATCAAAATGGAAATGGGCAGGGCACAAATATAGAATGAGAAATGAAAGATGACAAAGAAAATCGTGGAACGGGTACCCAGGGATAGAAAAAGAGATTAAGGAAAGCTACGGAAGCGCTTGGAGGATATATTTAAAGAAAGATGTTGACCAGACGGCAGGAGACAAGCCAGAGATAGGGAAACATGAAGGAAATTGGGGAAGAGACTTCCATAAATAAATAGTTTGATGTGCATGCCAATTACGATAATAATTCTAATGCTATATTTTTATCATATTTAAAATCCATACTTTTACGCATTAAAACAATAATGCCGAAAACAAGAATTTAATTAAATTTAATATAGTTAATTTTCTTAAAATTATGTCACTAAGTCATGCAATGTTATGAAATACATATTATATTAAGAAATGTTAAAAATTATGAATACTTAATTGTTGTAAGGTTTTTTATATTTATGATAGAATTAAGGTTTTAATACTTTTTTATTTTTGTATTTCAGCTTTTTCATGTAACCACCAATAGTCACCCTTATTAACCAACACATGCGTGTATACTTACTCAAAATATCGTATTGTGGGAACCATTTCATAGTCATAACGTTCCTCGGCAGTTGCAGATTGCCTCCGTCCCATTTCCACAGGACCCTCAGAGGCAATTTACCGAATGTTGATAACAGTTCGTTTAATTTATCACCGGCAAGCGTGGAGTCCTTTACCGTGGAACCGAGGTTCACGTATATAACGCCGTGCTCAGCCTCGTTTATAAATCTCTCTATTTCCTGTAAAGTGATAACATTGAAAGATGAGTTGATTATACAATCATTTTGTGCGGGTGATTACGGGTTCGGGCCTGTCAAGTTTTATTTATTCAAACGGGTGCAGAAGTTTAACGCTAAACGTATCTATACTTAATATAATTAAGCTAAAGAGTTTGTTTGCTTAATCTCAAGAAATACTGGTAAGATTTGTAAAATTATTTCAGTTTTAGATCGCCCATTTATCGAGGAAGGTTATATGTTATATATCATTACGCTAAGACTAATAGGAGCGGAGCCCGAATGAAGTATGTTTCAAAATCGGAGTTTTTTGTTTCCTGTAACTAATCCACGTGGACTTAGTCGCGGCCCGGGCAGAACCTAGTTAAATATATACCTACACTCTACACTGCAGATCTTTTCGTGTGGTGTACCCAAAAAATTATGTAGTATATTATAAGTATAGATAATTTCTTAATAACTCGCATAGTATGGCAAGTAAATGCTACGGGAAATTGTTTGCGGTTCGCATTGTAGTAGAGCAGCGAGTCTCAAGCAACGTTGCGATCGCGTCCCACTCGATCGCCGTGTGAGCTCACGACAGAAAAATATCGATTATGTCAGCGGTTAGAAATTATTTACTTCTCATGCCGCGTTAGTCAATAATACATTCGAACTGTTCATATCTTTATCAATAATGATGATTTAAAACGACGAATAACGTAATGTTGTTGTGAATTAACCCCTAATTCATATTGTCGCTCAGTAGTATGGCACATTGCAAAACGTGATGCTCATCACTTATTTAGAATACTAAACAAAGGTGTGAGCGTTATTTACATAGATATTGACAAAGTTACTCACCGTCGGAATAATTTTCGGCGGTCTCACATGAATACCACCAATGTCAATTACATTATCAGGTCTGGCAACACCACCAAACACTGACTGATGCGTGTTTACAAACACTAGACTCGCGTTCGACGCAATGCTTTCTAGAGATGGTAGTGCGTCGCCCAGATACTTGTACAGATACACATGGTCCGTTACTTGTGAACCCACGTAATATACCCAGTTCGTAAGGTGATACAGCACGAAACCCTTTAGCCGCTCAAAATACCAAGGTTCTTTTCCGTAGGACAGGCCTGATTGACTTACATACGCAGAATTGAAATTAATACCCAATCGGTTGTACTGCCACGCTTGCAGAGGCTGCGGATTGAAGGCAATGTAAGGGGCACTCAGGTTTGCGGCCAGGGCTAGGCCGCAGTCGCTGTTGTACGACTCGACTAGTATTACATCGTAACGAGGCCGCGTACTTATTATGTGCAGCACTTGGTGGTTGTTCATTAGAGTCTTGCAGTCATCGTTGCCGGCTTTAGTCGCCACTAACGTCTCGAACGGCACTCGCGACACTTCGTTCACTATCACAGATTCGTAAGATAACCCTTTATACACTTGGTGTAAACTGTCACTCAATAATATATCTTTGTAGGAAGCTGGTGCATCTTGCATTTCGAAATGACTAATGAGGGTCACCTCATGGTCACGATTTGCCAATTCCCGGAACAGGCCACGGTAAGTGAGGTAGTTGTTGCGATCCAGGGACGGGAAGATGCCGAGTATCTTGTAACTGTCAGTCACGAATATGGACGCAATAAAGTAGAAAATGAAAATTGTGTGTTTTGCCATTTTCGATGCGGACGCGTTCGTGTTGCCGCACAGTTTGTTGGTTACTAGGGCGTAAATGGAGCCGGCTGACGTAGCTATCTAATAATAGGTAGATGTTATGAGGTAACCATAGCGCTGACGACACGATAGTTTCGTAAGAAACACAAATATTCTCTGACTACACACAAGTCATTGATCATGACCTCGATTTACATGTTTTTGTGCGAGCGTGCGCCTGCAGCGGTGTCAGTCTATGTACTGATGTACGATATGAATACACAATTTGATGCAGATTTATAATACAGTGTGCATTCTTACGATAGAGGAATGTTTACACACTGTTATAAATTGTATTATCGGAGTGATTATTTAGGAATTTATATTAGGAGTATTATATTGAGGATTATCAATTTATTAAAGTATTAAGCAGTCGCTTCATGTAAAATAAATATCTAATACCTAATTGTATTTTGTTCCATCCGGTAAGACTTGAAGCCGACTCTAATGTAGTTGGGAGAGGATTAGAAGATGATTGCATGTAATCTTGGTAACATTTGGCAACAGGTACAGCAGATGTATTAACATTATATAGTTAATTGCAGGTATAAGATGCTAATGATGAGCACTATCCCCAATATTTAACTTTCTCATAACATTGCTGTCTCTGTTTGTACAGTAAACATCAAATTATTTTGTCTATTACATTAATGTGTGTACCTATTCATTAGCATATGTATTTATATGTTTGGGGGTCGGTAGACTGGAAACTATTGCGAGGCGGCCAAGCGCGACCTTACGATGTTGCGTCACAAACAATGCTATTGTTCGCGGCTGCCTAATAAACGGACACACATTAGAACGTGTCTAACGTATGTATGTAGGTATGTAGCCATCTTATACTAATGTCTGGCGAAGTTGTGTCAATTTAATTAGTTAATTCTATAAGGATAGGTAGGTTCTTGAATTATAATGTCAAAGATCTCATTGTAGGCACATATTCAATGCAGACGCCAGCACATCAAGTTACCCCAATGTGTCAAACTTCTTTGAACGTTTTTTAACTTTATTTCAAACAGAATAAGGTTCATATTCAATTACTGATGTAACTTGATGTACTGGAGTCTGTACAGAGGCCAGCACATCAAGTTACCCCAATAAGTCAAATTTCATCGACTGTTTTTCAACTTTATGGCAGATAAAATAAGGTTCATATTCAAAAGGCAGAATGTACAAGGACTCTTGAACTTAAACTAAGTACTTATTCTTATTCATATTCTAATATTCAATTGGGAGAAATTGACAGTTTGGGGTAGGTTGATGTGCTGGCGTCTGTAAAGTGGTAATTTAAGAGCGATCAAGATTTAGGTTTCAAGCGCAAAACACGATGTACTGGATTATTTTCCTGAGTGATGGGTTTTTCCATAGATATCCGGGTTTTTTCATCTGGATTTTTTTGTAACATCCTGGAACCTGGATATTTGTGCCTCATTGATATTGTAGGTCTTGAACATAACTAGTAAATAGTCGGTGTAATCAAGGTACACCTCTGCTTAACCTTTCGGGGATTACGGGCGTGATGTTCTGTTGACAACGAAGAAACTGCTTTCGAGTACAACGACCCCAAGCATTCTTTGAAGATGATGCTCATTGTAGGAAACGTTCCAAGTTTGAAAGTGTGTCTACGGCTTTAGAGAAAGTTAACTCAGACGGTTGCGGTCACTGACCCTACTGACCAATGTGCAGTGTGGGTACTGTTGACATTGTGTGTGTCCTCGATCACATGTAATGTAGGTATCTATTTGATATTGGATACAAATTTGTAAAAAAGTTGCTGATATGAAACATAAGTAAAGTCCTACTGATGTACCTATCTGAGTCTACTGAGGGGTCCTTTAATCATGTACTGAACTCAGAGATAAGAATACAACACACCTTTTTATATCTAGGTACTGATAGTGATGGGTCCTTTAATCATGTACTTAACACAAAGATAAGAATAAAACACACCTTTTTATTTTTACTGATGGGTCTTTATCATGTACTGAACTCAGAGCTAAGAATACAACACACCTTTTTATATCTACTGATGGGTCCTTTAATCATGTAGGTACTTACTTTTAGTGATTGTTTCACTGTGTAGAGTTTAAACGCATGCATTTTCTTTTCGTTTTTAAATTAGTGTAAACAATTGTTGGTAAACCCAATAAATAAAAACAAAAAAATAAAATGTACTGAACTTTAGTATTAGGTTATGTTGATGTCCCGATGTTTTACCTAAAATACAATTAATTACATGTTCAAAAATAGTGATGTAACTTCACATATATTTTGATTATTCAGAATTTTGCTAGTAAACATTATTGGTGCAGTGTTTTCATTCTTTCTAACAGGTATGTATTAGAAACAATTAAAATACTGCAACTTAACTGTGAAATCACAGTTCAGACAAAAAATTGTCAAATTCCGTAATTAACAAAACATACCAGTCAATTAAGAAGAATAAAATAATCATTAAACAGGATTAAAATAAATCCATTCGACAAGCATTCCAGGTACCTAAACCGGGAATCTTTCGGTACTTAGGTAATGGTAGGAATTTCGGTAGGTACTTAGGTAATGAGAATGTCTTTGGATTTTAGAGCTATAAGTGGTTATGAGAAAAATGTACCTAGCATACAATCGCGGCCATCTTTTTAAGAAATATCCTCATAAGAGAATATTTTCTTGTTTCATACTTTTTAAAGCGTGAATTTTCAGCAGTCGGGTCTTTTTATTCGAAAGATATAAACATCGCATTACATCGAAGATTGTTCGAATTTTCTGTATAAAACGGCAATATCATAGGATCTATGTCAAAGTTAGAAAAATATGTGTATTACACCCTCAATGTGATGTGTAGGTCGAACACCCACATTAAGTTATGTTAGAAGTTGCTTGTAAAACACCCATATTAAGTTATGTTAGAAGTTGCTTGTAATATGGAACGAAGCTATCGCTTACCAAGAGATGTAAAAACGTTTTATGCAATTTATAAATAAATCCATCTTACGATGTCTTATATCTACAATGCAAGTAATAGTACCTACCACATATTATCCGTGGAAGGTAATTGACACCATTTATGTATCAATTAATGTATTTGTACTCGGTCCTATTTGCATTTATTCCGAAAGCGACTGTTCTAGTATTTGCATTCAATAGTTTGTGTTTAATGTCCCACACATTTGCATATACACACGTAGTGCTAAATAATAACATCCGTACGGGTACATTTCAAGTTAAGCTACTCTTGCCGAAATCGGTCTGTAGACGGGTTGAATTTTAATTTTTAGTCCGTCATCTAGATTACAAAAATATATTCGACACGTATTTTTGTCTTTTTCAAATTGAGGGAAAATTGCTTATATTAAGCGCATTAAAGTTCAGGAGAGGGGGCTTGTAACGTCATTACCTCCTAGTATAAACTGTACTGGCACAGTATAAATATTAATACAGTAGGACGACGCCTTTGATCTCTGGAAAAATGCAGACAACTTCTACACGCGTTAGAATTGAATAATACCTCCCGCACTACGAACATCGTTTTGTTCGCAGTGCGGGAGCGGCTTTCCCGCGTCTCACCTCTCACACCCCGCACAATTGCCCTGTCTAGATAGCTTCGTCGGACGACTGTATGTTTTTAGACTGTGATACTGGCTAGTAACGTCATGCGATATTTTGACTCGATGTCTCGCCGTTATTTTTTGATTAGGGAGACCAGGTATAAAAGTAACACGGGATGTACGTAACAAATGAGTTTCTGTGCGAATTATATTGGCTGCACTGACGGCTGTATCACTGTTGTGCGCCATTTTGAACCCCTCCCACACTTCAGTTGCACTCACGGCGCTGTGCTGTCAGGCGGAGTACGTAGCGAGTCGGTGCCGCAAAAATACCTTCAAAGTTCTGACCTTTTTTTTCAACTGTTTTTGATTTTATTACGATAAGTCTAAGCTCGCTTTTCAAGTGTCAGTGACGTAGCATAACTATTCATATATCTATTTTGGCAATGGAAACGGTATCTTTGTAAAGCTTGTTTTGGGTTATAGGCATGTGTTTGTCATATTCGGTAAAATTTTAAGATAGGGATGAAAGTAACAACTTGTTACTTTCAACCCGATTATGGGCTTGATATCTCTAAGTATAGTTTTATTGGGTTTTTATATTTTAAAGCAACACAGATTTATTTTCTTATTGCAGAATGCCTAATATATACATAAAAGGACGACCAATAGAGGTTTAATTACTGCAGAAATTATGGATTTGGCTGCAGAAAAGGTACTTCTTAAAAAGTACCTTTTCGAGACGCTGCGAGTTCATATCAGCTGTGCCATGTAACTTTATTTAACTAGATATGTGCAAAAGAAGAAGAAAATGCTTGAAGAAGGTTCAACAAGTCTTCCAAATGTAGGCATACGTTTCGAAAAGAAGAGTTTTTACTGAGGAGGAAGAAAAATACTAGCAGAGTATTTACTCCATTGTTCTTAAATAAATATGTGTGCCTTAACATCGTTTGTCTGACTAAGATCACATTTTCAAATAAGTATGTAATGTTGATTATTTTAGAAAATTTCATATATTTGCTAGAAATGTTAAATTTTATTTCAGTATTGTGACAGTATCTAAAACCTAAAAGACTGATTAATAATAAACATGTTGTTTATGAAAGTAACTTTAACCTTTTTTACAATGTTACAAGTAATGTTGATTGTCTTAGAAGATTTTTGTGTTTGCCAGAATTATTGAATTTTGTTTCAGTATTGTGACACTATGTAAAACCTAAAAGGCTGATTATTATTAAAATATGTTAATTATGTAAGTAACTTTTATTTATTTTTAAAATGTTACAACCATCCCCTTACATTGTTACAACCAACCCTAGGGGTAGGGATGGTTGTAACAAATTTCAGTTTCTTTATTTATTAGTTTTTTCCAAAATCTGTAGCATCTGTTGCATATAAGCTGACGTTAAAATATAGCTGAAAGACTAAGCTATCGTGTGTACTAATTAGAATTTTGATATTCTTAAAGCTCTGTGAGATATAACGAAAAACATGCAAATTGTTACGTTCATCCCTGGTCTCCCTACTTGAAAAAAGAAAAAATATGTGTCGAATATTTTCTTGTTATTGACTAAAAATTTGTTAATGACAAATGTGCTATCATTTGTGTCTCGGAAAGCACGGTAAGGCGTTGGGTCCCGAGTGCGACTAGTATTGGAAGATCTTTGAATTGTTAGAATCCCGAAAGTTTAATAGCCATCTGAACGCAGAGGAATCGTGTCTATTATCCAGTAACTAGGTAGTGGTGATGGAGACAGGCCGTCACTGTATCCAAAATACTGACTTTTGACTGGCCTAGTATTTAGTGGCCCTGACTGCTATGCCGGAGGTTGTGGGTTTAATTCCCACCCAGGACAAATGTTTGTGTGATGCGCACGATCATTTGCTGTGTGTCTGGGTGTTATTTATCTATAATATGTATGTATTTAGAAATGTACAGACGCCAGCACATCAAGTTACCCCAATGTGTCAAATTTCTGTGGTCATACAGAATAAGGTTCATATTCAATTGGGATTTGACACATTGGGGTAACTTGATGTGCTGGCGTCTGTATACATGAATGTCTATCAGTTGCCTAGTACTCATAGCACAAGCTCTGCTTAGTTTGGGACTAGATGGCGTTATGTGAAAATTTTGGAATATTTATTTATTTATTTTTATTTACTGGTATCATCTGGGTAGACAGATGGCAGTATATAGGAATAAACCTAGACAGATCAAGAGTTTATAACAAAATGCGGCAGTGATAAAGTGCTAAAGAATTCTTCACTCCTTTTAGGCAGTTTCCCTAAAAGACCATTTACGGAACGATAATTTTACAAATACAGGTAATGACTTAACTAATCTAGAAATTAATACGTGAGCATAATTTAGCGAGCGAAGAAGTATGAGATCTTGAGTGTGTGGTCTTTTGGTTTGTGTGTTTGTCTGTGTCTTTTGTGTGTACTAAATAAATGTTTTATCTATCTTAATCTATCTATGTAGATCTGTAATACTTATGGAAAAGTAGTCATCATTTCCGTAGCATTTTATCAACTATACTGGCGAGATGCAGCTTAATACCAACTTGGAAGAGGGAAACCCATGACCGGGAACTATGGAAGAGTATGGGGGAGGCCTATGCGAAAGCAAAACAAACTTCGGAAACCGATGTGTGAAGAATGAAATTCTTTTATACAAAAATAATTTAAGTAACTAGATTGTTAGTATTGTTAATAAAGGCTATTATTATTATTATTATAATACCAGTGTTTTACATGGAGTGATTGTCTATCTGACCTTCGCAACCCAGTTACTGAGTAGCAGGATACCCCTTAGTAGTTACGGTATAAACTAGCTGTCAGACTTTCGGGCTTCCCACTATCCACAACGACTGACTGATTGAATGTCCGCCGCGACCCAGCGGTTTAGAAGAATTAAAATTGTTTTCGATCACTGTTCGACCATTTTAATAACGTAAGTTCGAATATTGAAACCGAATTTTGTTGCAAAAAAAAACTTGAATTTGAATTGGAAATAAAAAGAAATGCATATCAGTTGTGTTGTGTGTGCGACGCATTGCTATGTCGCCACCGCTGGCCAGACACTGTCGTATGGTTTCAGTCAGGGTCACCACATGCTTTAATCATTTAGCTGACTTTTGCTGGAAATTTAAAAGGTAATATTTATTTATTTACATTTTGTTTTATTTATGATAACTTACATATTAATAAGGTAAAAGTAACTTCTTAAGTTTAGTGACTTAACTAGAGACTTAACGAGTTTTTATGCCGCACATGGGCCTCTTTCTTGACTTTACATGCGTTGTAAAATATGTCTCAGGTTTCATTCACGATCTTAAAAAGTAAGTAATATTGCTAATTTCAAGCCTCCACAGACAAATAAAACACAATTGTTTTTTGCTGGACAGGAGGTGGAAGAATCTGGTTATATAATATTGTAAACAGGTACAATTTGTGTGTGTATGTTTGTAATAAATAAACTCAAAAACTACTGCGCCGATTTCAAAAATTCTTTCACCATTGGAAAGCTCCATTCACCCTGAGTAACATATACGAGTAGGCTATAGGCTCTGTATTCCCACGGGAACGGGAAATACGCGGGTGAAACCGCGTGACGTCTGTTAGTATTAAAATAAGAACAATAATAACATTTCTTAATGTCCTGTCCTTGGCCCAATTAATTTGAGATCAGTGCAGAAAGTCTTCTTTTTCGATTCATTTCTATTTGCCATCGTTTCAAAAGTTCTTTCTGGCCCCGAGTTAGGCAAAGGTGTTTATTCTTTTATTTTTATCACTTTTATCATTATTTTGAATTATGTTTTAAGAATAAGGTTGAATATTGATTAGTATACTTAGTTAATAAATACCCCATTCGTCTTCTTCAGCACCATAGGAAATAGGACTGAAAATATATTTTTCCATTCCCTTTCGTACTCGCCAACCCTAGAAATTGTTAGGAAAAATTCCAGACTGTCGGATTAAGCGGAATTATGGTCTATTACTTAGGTAGTGTTTACTTGTAACCTGCTTACCCTGGCTTTAGTAGGTTTTAACGTCAAGCTTTTACTTAGTTTAGCGTGTACAGCTCATTGTGTTCGTGTAATAAGTTGACAAGATACACACACAGTCATGTAAGATAGTTTTATTGATGTGGAAAGCTTGAATATTGAAATTAAAAAAAAGCATAATCGTAAAAACTACTTTAAATTCTTAACGCCTGTTGAAAACTATTTGCAATACCTCGTTCGTCAAAAGATAGTAAGTTATAAGCAATTGTAGTCTGAAATTATGTGGAAACTCTCTCCGTTATTTTGATTCCTTCCGTCTATTAGTCTTAACAAAATACTCCTTGCAAAATAAATTGAATTGTTATCTAATATTCCTATAGAACGTGTAGGTACACCGAAAGGGCGCGGACCCTAAAAGAGATCTTGCGTCTAAACCGCGGCAACTCTATTATATTCACATTTGTATGAGGCATTAGCACGAAGCGCGGGTCTTCTACAACATAAAAATGTAATTACAAGTGGGAAGTTCGCCCACTTAAATATAGATTTACCCTTTGAAGAGCGATTTGATGGGCCCGTGAGGTGTTAGATCAATCATATCTCGATTGTGCCCACTCTCAATTATTCCCTCCTCAGGATTGATAACTTCATTCATTTTTCAAACAGCTCGTTCGCCTGTTTTTCGGATATTGATGTATTTGTTGCGAGGGAGAGTGATTTGCTAAACGACATCCTATCTTGTTTAGGTTTTGTTATTTATTACGGTTTTTATTTTAGTCTTTTGTTTATTTTATTATCTTTTTGAATATTCAATTTTAATTGGTATGATTTATGAGTCTGTATCCTATTAATATTATACACGCGAAAGTTTGTGAGTATGGATAGATGGATGGATGTTTGTTACTCTTTCACGTAAAAACTACTGAATGGATTGTAATAAAATTTGGTATGGAGTTAGCTGACACCCTGGATTAACACATAGGCTACTTTTTATCCCTGTATTCCCACGGGAACGGGACCTACGCGGGTGAAACCGCGGGACGTCTGCTAGTGCTTATATAAAAATATCGATTATCTACTGAACAAATCTTGTCCATCTTTTTCTTTTCTATTTATTTTCTTTCTACATTTACCTTTAGAATAAGCTCATTATAATGTACTTTATAACTGAAATAAAACGCAAAAGAGTTAATTGTAATTTTATTTACCACGATTGATTTCATTATTGGGCATGAATCCAAGAAACGAAGGTTGTGACTCTTGTGAATCCTGAGGGCAGTCCAGCTTGGCATCCAGAAAGGGCCGTGAAGGAGCCTATACCAATCTGTAATAAAAAAGAATACATATGGGCTTAAAAAGGTGTTCGCGACTAAATGATGACAGGCACAGGTCGATCGGAGGTTTAGCTGCATTCGCCGAGTTAAGGGCGTGGATGGGTTAACATCGATAACATATCAATAAAAATCCGTGCCTCTGAAAGGAAATTAAGCAATTAGCTGTCATTTGTAGATTTTTGACAGTCGTTACTAGTAGGACTAGGTAGAACCCCGAAAGTCTGACCGCCAGATTAATTAAGGGGTATTGTAAGCCCATGCATGTAACCTCAACCAAGTTACCCCTTCTCATCTGACTTAGAGCAGATGCTCTATACATATAAAATTCTGCTATTCAGCTGACATCCCAGACAGGGCTAGGCAGATAATGAACAAATGGCGTTCATGTTAACCGGTAACTGAGTTGTGGAGATCCAAGTGCCTGTCGCTTCAAGTACAAATACTGGGATTCATCTACGCAAAGTTTTACTGGAAGAAGGTCAATAGTCCCAGTATCTCAAAATATTCGTATTTTACTTGTAGCGAAAGCTATTCGGATCTCCAACAAAGTTGAGAAAAAGTTAAGCAGATGATGATGGAGAATAATAATATTAACAATACCAAAATTCTATTTGTCCACTATGCAGGGTTTTGCTAAATATAAAAGAAGTTATTTAATCGAGACAAATTTTTGTATCTCTTATCGAATTACACTCAGTAAGACAAATTTCATGAAAAAAATGTTGTGTAGTTCCGGAGATAATCGCAGACAACCATCATCTTGACGCAAGATGTTATAGATGAAACAATTACCTAGGTAAATGGCTTTTAATGCGTAAATTGCAATACAAACCAAAATCCTCCTATTGTTGACAGTGGCGACGAGTGGCCCGCCAGTGTCTCCGCCGCAGATGCCAACCCTTCCAGCGCCGCTGGTGCACAGGTGGTGGGTTTGGATGGGATGGTAGGTATTCGCACACACGGCATTGCTGATCACTTGCAAGTTCACTGAGCTAATCGTTTGCGTCAAGCTGACACTGTCACCTGAAAAGGGTTCATACAGAACACATAAGATGCAAAGTTAGGGTAACATAGTTTAATAGTTCTTTGGGTTCTTTTATAGCAGTGATAGCCTAGTGGTGTGACCGGCGGATTGCCAAATCATAGGTCTCGAGTTCGAACCCAAGGCACGCACCTCTGACTTTTCGGATTCATGTGCTGATTGTATAATTATCACTTGCTTTAAAAACGGTGAAGGAAAACATCGTGAGGAAACCGGCATGCCTGAGAGATATTACTCGAGGACATGTGATGCCAAGTCAGAGGCCCACGGCATTAAAACTCTGACACCAGGTTAGTTACTAACCACACGATAAGAAGAAGAAGTTCTTTGGGTATAATTTAGTCTTGAATAAGTAGGTTTACGACGAGACGTAAATATGTATTTAACGAATGATAAGTTGATACTGCAGAGGGTATGTATTCTGGTCAGCAACAGCAATACTATTTGGCGAAAAATTTCCCCGTGATAATGTAGATGAGGCGAAGACGAAGTGAACTGTCATCCCATGCTAGGAATTGATAGTTTACCTAATGGTCACAAAATATGAGTTCGTGGAGAGATATTGACATTATTTTTAAGTAGAACCAGTCTCCTTAAAAATAATGTCAAAATCACCCCAATGTCTTAAAATGATAAAAAAAACAAATGTATGTAGGTACTAGGTAGACTCCCAACCACTTAGGTTTTTTTTATTATTTTAAGGGCTGCATGCTCAAAGCTTGTCAACATTAATTGGCGGGTTCAATATTTGTAAAGAGCTAGTAGTAATAAGATTGATAATACACAAACCATCTCTAGTTATTCCATAGCCCGAAGCGAGAGCGATGGTTCCAACGAAATTTGAGTTGAGTTCGCTTCCCGATGGCAAGTTAACTGGTTGAATTGTCACTGGAAAATAAATACATTTATTTAGTGGAATGTGGTATTGATACGATATTGATGAATTAAATAGAAAAACAATACAGACATAACCTTAAGATTTGTTGATGTAGGTACACCGAATAAGCTTTTTATTAATCACCCCTAAAACACGGGGTGTTACTTTAATCATGATTATGAACAACTTTTGTAATGGCATCATACTGTGAAACAAATAATGTTCTGCGTTGTTTAGATACACTGAAGATTTGTTCTAGCAGGACAGAACGTAGTAGGTACACCTAACAACAATGTTTGCTTAAAGCGTCAAAATGTAGGGAACACTAAAATAAAAATAATTCGCGATTTTAGACTGAGTTTCACAGTTAACGTTAATCTATACATATAATAAGACTGTAAAAAAACTGTGTCTGTACATTGAATATATTTAAAAAATAATAATTGAGGGGGGTTTAGAAACAGTAATAGAGCACGAATCCAAAAAAAAAAGTCTGTCTGTTTGTCTGTTTGTCTGTTTGTCTGTTTGTCTGTTTGTCTGTTTGTTTGCACACGCTAATCTTCGGAACTACTGGACGGATTTGAATGATTTTTTTTTTGTTGTATAGATATTAAGTCTGGGCAACACATAGGCTATAATTTATCCTGGAAACTGGAACACCTGATGCAGAACCGCAACAGACCAGCTAAACTATAGGAGATACAAAAATGGTACCATAGCAAAAATTGTTCCACGTGATGAGCATTTTTTGCTAAGAGAATAAATTTGAAGATCCGGAACACCTGATGCAGAACCGCAACAGACCAGCTTAACTATAGGAGATACAAAAATGGTACCATAGCAAAAATTGTTCCACGTGATAAGCATTTTTTGCTGAGAGAATAAATTTGAAGATTCGGAACACCTGATGCAGAACCGCAACAGACCAGCTAAACTATAGGAGATACAAAAATGGTACCATAGCAAAAATTGTTCCACGTGATGAGCATTTTCTGCTGAGACAATAAATTTGAAGATCCGGAACACCTGATGTGGAACTTCAAGAGCCCAGCTACACCATAACTCACATAGGAATGACGTCTTAGCAAAAGTTGTTCGGTCTGATAGGCATTTCCTGTTGACTTATAAAAATCGAAGATCAGAAACATTTGATATAGAAATTAAAGCTATCACTAATTTCATTGCATATTTATAAAATAACATAAGTACCTCCACGCGGTGAAGGCGGGAACAGTTCAGGGCTGATTTTCGATGACGATGGTATATCATTGAAAATTAGACTCTACTGGCCAAAACTTCCATTTTTTTTTATCGTATAAATATGCCTTCGGGCTTATGTTATTTGAGTGTTTAATTTCCTTTTCTATTTATCTTTGTTACATGGTTGCCTACCCGGTAACGCTGGGGAGCAGAAACTTAGATTTTAATTGATCAGATATCATCACAATAAAACTATAACCATACCCAGAAAGAGGTCAAATCTTTCTCAATGTTCCAAAAGTGCTAAATGATTAAAGATCATAAGATCTCAACAATCTACCGAGGAGGGACTTGATGCTGTTCGACAACATGAGGTTGCAACTCGCTCCGTGGAAACTTCTTGGGATCGCTAAGCACGCCTGCATTTTCAGCGTATCTACGCATCTACCAGGTATCCAGGTCTCTAGACACCAGTGAAGAATATATGACTGACCGCTGATCATGAACATCATGCACTGTCTCGCGAGTTGGAGACGTTCACGGAAAAAGCATGACGCTTGAGTTTTCAGCGTAAATACGCATCTACTCTAGAGATAAGTGGGGGGAGGAGATGCGCGACTGACCGCTGAGCGTGAACGTCACGCAACATATAAGCTATAATTTATTTTGGAAAATGGAACACCTAAAGTAAAAGAGATATAAAAATGGTGCCCTTGCTAAAACTATTCCACGTGAAGAGTGTTTTCTGCTGTGAAACTAAATTTGAAGATCTGGAGCACCTGTAGTGGAACTCTAAAGCCGAGCGACAATATAGCATATACATAATAAAAATGGCGTCTTAGCAAAAGTTGTTAAGTCTGATGGCATTTCCTGTTGACCAACAAAAATAAAAATGTGGAACGTCTTGGATCGTCTCGCGCATTCCATTGTTTTGCCGTCTCCGGGCTTTTACAATTCGACGTCAGACGTTTCAGATCTTCGATTTTGACGACCCCGTTGTCGCTGGCATAAGCAACAGGATCCGCGTACGAAGTCGCGGGCAGAAGCTAGTCACTAATATTAATGAGTACTTTTAAACCTTGAAAAATTGCTTAGGTTTGTAGAGTGAAGAATAAACACTGCGTCGTTTTGTGTTTTAATGAAGTGAAATTTAAATTTTTGTGCAGTCTAAAAGACTACAATTCATTTCGAAGGACAAACAGAATAAATCGTTCAACTACTCAGTCATGCCATGGAATTGAATTGACATAATTTGAATCCTAATCCTACCCTAAGGTACCTGAAGGTCTTTCTTATTTGGATTATCTTTTAAAAACATGAACAAAATAATCAAAACCACGTACACGAGAAGCTTACTCTGTTGATACGGACCACAGCAAGATCATTAGCAATGATCCAAGGGTTATATCCAGGGAACAGCACGAAGTTGTTCGAGTCAATCCTGGTGCCGCCAGAGAAGAGGAAGTTAGATCCAAGGATGACTTGAATGGATGAAACAATGTTGTTGCCATCGTTGATGCAGTGACCGGCTGTGAGAACCCTGGAGTCAGAGATCAAGGTACCTCCACATACTGACGTGAATATCAATACTCTTAGAATCAGACCAGCCTGGAATGACAAAAAATACAAGAGTTTAAATTAGAGTTTTTTTTTCATATTTTAAACCGCCTTTACTGACATGGTATGTTTTCCAAAACGAAAGAATTATTATTATATTATTTATTTTACTTCTAAATTTTATGAACCTGGGGCTATGTGTAAATCCTCCAATAAGTTTTTATTAGTTCATAATTAAAATCTTCAGCACATTGGTTTCTAAACTTTATATTATCAAATAAAAAATATCAAATATTAAAAATCAAAACTCATTTATTAAAATTAGGCTGAGAATCAGCACTTTTTGAACGTCAACATATTTACACCCCCCTTCTCCACTTCCCAGTATTTTTGCTGGGAAGAAGTGGCGGAACCAACTCCCCAACAATAATTAATAAAAAAAAAGTTGCGTGTGATTAAATTATTACAAATACAGTTTACCTGGTAGGGTACCGACAAAGTAGTCGTACCGGATCCACCAACAATTCTGCCAGTAGCTTCAGAAGATTCCTTTTCTAGTGTTCTAATCCTGAATGCTTCAGGTATTCCAATCCTACGATGGTAGTCATAAACACCATTAGCGAGTGGGTTTGGCTTTTCGGCAGCATTTGCGACAGCCACACAAAATAAAATCAGTCCTAACACGATCTTCATCATTGATGCACTGGTTTTTCCTAAAATGGATTCAACACAGTAGCACCTTGTTTTTAAATCGTCTATTGGATCTACTAATACGATAAAGAGTATTTATAAAATTATCAATGATTGATTAGGTTAATCAAATTAATACGCTGCATAATGGCGGATTGTGAATCCTGTTATCACAGGCGTACTTATTTGTGTTACATCGGAGTCACAAGAAGTAATAAAAATGTTAGTAAAATAGAGATGCGTATGGAATTCAATAATTGAATTCAGGAATCCGCTGATTTATTAGAATAATCTAAATAATAGTAGTTCCAAAAAGTAAGACTAAACTATAACTTTTGAATCCATACTCGTAGTTACTGTTTAGACACTTTAACAATGTGACTACATTCATTTCACGTCCTATATTGATTTATTTGTGCTTAAATGTTGTCTTAGTAGCAATTGCATGTTGTATAGTATGTGTAGATTTTCAAATACTGTTTAAATGGTTTCATTAATAACACATACGCACATGAACTCTAAATACAAACATTATGGTATGCTTTATACGTCACTTCTCTCTATGCAAGCATTCCTGCTCTATGACCTAATAAGTAATTTGAGTTCAAAGGTTACTATTATGTAACCTTTGAACTCAAATTACTATTAGGCATGATAATAAAATTACTCGAACCTATAGCTAAAAAAACAAGTGCAAAACACATACGCTTGCGCTTATTAGATATACCGCTATGGATAGTTATACATTTTACATTTTTACCGATAGAGAACGGAAGGCGGAGGGCGGACAACGCCCTCATCCAGCACCCCTAAATGGGTCCAGGGGCGACGAACATGGGGACGTCTGCCGCCCCCCACGTCTATGTACCTGAGGTGGCGGCGCGTCGTGTTTACGCGCGCCCCTCTTAGTCTAACACCTTACTCACCTCGCTGACTTGGCGAGGCCCTCGTAGCCAGTCGGGGGTCGCGGAAGTCTTCTGTTCCCGTGACCCCCGGCGTAGGTATGACAAGGAACATGGGGTGGTTTTTAGTCAGTAAGAGTCTGACAGACCCAAAAAAAGCGTTTAATCTTAATTTAAGGACTAAGTTATCTTGTTATAGCAAATCTTATAAACGCGTAGACTATACATAATTAGATATCGTAATGTATGCATTAGACTTTGCACCCGTATAATATCAATGTTAATAATACCGTGTACCCGTGTAATATCGTCTGTTCAATGTTTAATAAGTATTAGTTTGTTATTATTGTATTATCTAATTGTGTGTATTTTACTTATGGGCCTTAGTAGCCTGAAATAAAATGATTATTATTATTATTAATATTGTAACGATGCGCGTAAGATTCTTGCCACATTGATAAGCATAACCTTGAATTAGAATATAAAGAATTAATTTCAATGCCCTCTTGAAAGCAGAATATACTCTACAATATATATTAAAATTACAACCAATGATAATTCAGTAAGAGACCATTAATACGATCGATAGTTTATTTACTAACGTAAGGCAGAGCGACGCTAAAAATATTGCAAGCAAGAACAACGCTCACTTGTCATGCTTGCTTGTCTCGCAGACGAGAGAACAGGTTGAGTTGCTTGTATCATCTCGAGTAAAATCAAAAATAGGCATTTCTCCCACCACATTTTACATATATCGGTAAGCTTCCTTTTTCGACTGCTGTTATTCCTCGAGTTTTAAAAACAGCTTTCTTTTAAACCTATTTTGAAAAGTGGTTACAGGAGTATTAATAAAGTCAATACTACCGTGCACGTCTAAGATCTTGTAGCGGCTTATGAACTGACGCTTCATGAGTTTCCTGGAATAGAAAAACCTGTTTTTGGAATCCGAGTTCAGTTGTCGAATCCTTCCTCCTTGCCCTATCAATTTTTACTCAAACTGTGAGGGAGTGGAATTTCTTCTCAATATTATTGAACGGAGCGCAGACTTTTGACATGGTCTTTACCATTACCACATATTAAAAAAACTAGGCAAAATCGGAGTAAAGAACTCCCTTCCTTCCCTTTGAACTTTTTAAGCACTATCTCAGCACTTAGACGAAAATCAAACTCTAATTCAAAATTCAATTCTAAATTCTTTATTTGTGAAACACAAAAAACGGGAGGATATACAGTAAGAGTCCGTAATTACCTAATTGTAAATTGCGGTGTTCCACAAGGAAGTATACCTGGACTCTCACTATTTCTACTAGTTTCTAGTGTATATAAATGAGCTGTACCGGCTTAAGTTTTATAACAGAAACATAATAAACCTTTTTTTGCGGAAATAGTTGAGTTGATGTATTTTGCAATATGCAAGTGAAATTATAGTCCACATTCGGTCCTAGAATAGAATAGAATACTCTTTATTGAAAAGTTTAAAACTTAGAAATATGAATACAAACAACAACAATAATAAGTAATAACAACAATAAAAATAATAATTTTTTATATTTTTAAATGTTTTTTTTTTATATTTAAATATTTAAAAATGTATTTAGTAGGAAATCTAAATGAATAAACGGAAAAATAATAATACAAACATAATATTTGCTCATAAGAAAACCCTTTTACTTTTAGGCAGTTTCTATCATGACCCAGTCAGACCTCTGTACGGTGCTAGTTAACTTCGATTACCCTTTCTTCCAGAGATCTGAGTCTATAAAACACTTAGGTGTGACTAAAGACCAATCACTGACATTAAAGTTACTTATAGGACACTAGCAGACGTCACGCGGTTTCACCCGCGTAGTTCCCGGTCCCGTGGGAATACAGAGATAAAAAGTAGCCTATGTCACCCGGGGATAGTGTAGCTTCACAACGGTGAAAGAATTTTTCAAATTGGCCCAGTTGTTTCGGAGCCTATTCAATGCAAACAAACAATCAAACCTTTCCTCTTTATATTATTAGTATAGATAAGATCTCACCATTAAATTGAATGCTGATACTTCATCACAATTCATAGAAACAATCACACACACATCACATACACGTCGCATGCTTATAATATATTTTCATTATGTTTTTGATTATGTAATTGTGCATTATTATTATTTTAATGTTTTGTATTGGCCTGTTGGTCTAGTGGTTAGTAGCTATTTTATTATTATTATTTATTTGCTTAACAATGGGTTCAGCTTCCAGTTTTAATGTGATCTTCTTCTTAACTGTTGCATCACCGAAAATTGTCTGCAAAGAGCTACTTAACTCTTTGCAGACAATTTTCGGTGATGCAACAGGTGCTTCTACCACATTTTTTACATTCTAAACATAAGTGATTAAAGACTGATAAGACTATTGAACTTCAAGGACCACATTCAACCGCAAGTCATACTTTATCTATAATCTAAGACGCAGATACAACTTCCATTAGATCTTAAAGATTATGTGGACGACCGCCGTATTATGCTTAATGCTTCATGGAAACTATTAGATAATTAGAGGAATATTGGCTAATTGGGGCACGTACGATACTACCTCGTTTCACTAAGTGCAGGCGTTGCGGCGACCGCTTTTAGAGCCATTTATAATGTACGTCGACAGACTTGGGGTTTCTCGGAGTAGCACGTGCAAATACAAACGGTAACACAGTTATGTGTAAGTGTATGCTTCATTACAGATTTACGTTAGTAGGTTAATAGGCTTCTGCTTGTTTATTGAATTTCTAATGATCACCTGAATCTAGACTGCTCAAATCTTAATTGAGCTCTCTCTTTGTAATTTTCATCGTTGTACTGCCATCCAAATGATAAAGATTGTATTCTTAACGTGCTCACAACATAGGTACTGTATTCATAACAATTAACTCAAAAGCTTTTCACCAATTGAAAAATCTTCTCTTATGTTCTAATCGATCAAGATTTCAAGTCAATGGAATATTATAAGAAAAAACAAGTTATTTTTACATTTCCATGTAAAATAAAAAAAAACTTTTCATAAAGTTCTATAAGTTTACTGGGACACTATCCCAGTAGATTTCACCTTCACTTCCCAAATACAAAATTTTCCCTTATTTACAAACGCGGCGGTAGTGGCATTGACTTTTCTAGGCATTTATTAACAACAATCACTTCGTTCGCGATTTCGTCAATAACGTACTTTTCCTTTGGAACTTTAACATCCCCTCCTCCTCCTCGCAAGTAAAATATAACCTACTCGATGACAAAGCTTTCTGAACTAATTGTCAAACCCTCAAAATTAAACAAACAAAAGTCAATTTTTAATATTAGTATAGTTAAATTAGGCAGTTATTTTATCATTTTAGTGTTCTGTTTAGATTATGTGGCGGATCTAGTTATCTAGCTAGAGAGACAAGTAGCTGTGATCGCATATGAAATAAATAAGAATGAAGCAAAAGAGTCGAAATAAAGTGCAAAATTTTAAAATAAGTCGGGCCTGTTACTGCGTGCCTGTAAAGTGCCACACAAAACTTAAATATTTTACTCGCTATCGTTAACTGTACAGGAGTGCACTTAAGTTAATAACATTGTCCGGTGTATAAAACATTTAATAAATCACTAGTTAAAGCTTATTGAGATTGGATCCAATCGATGTAGGAGGTGATTCTACTGAAGGCGGACGGTAAGCCGGCCTCGCAACCGAAGCTGGAACCGAATGAAGTTACACCAATCTGTGAAAAGAATAAAGATATTGGATATTAGAGCGATATTAGAGCTAGTCTGATTAGTAAATTATTTTAAAAATAAAATAGTATCATAACGTAAAATTAGCTTATTATTTAGCTTATAAACGGTTTATAAAGCATGTTAAATTTCTTATCGTTTCACGCATACATACAATTTCTGGTCCTAGTTCTTATTCGATAATATGATCATATCGACTACATATTCGATGCTTTTTATTTAAATTGAATAGGACGTTAATATATTGCCGCTAACCAGACTTCGGGTTATTGTTAATGTTGTAATTGAAAAAACCTACAACGTTGTGTCTGTTCTAGAAATCAGAACTCGGAAGATATTAATATAGTAATTTATACTGTTATATGTGTATTTGTCTCTATTTGTAAAATAAATGTGTGCTTTAAGTAGAAATTCCTATCTCTCTCTCTAAATAATACATCTCCCGTATGTATTCTGTACTTTCTCTAGGTAATGTTAAAATTCCTGTTTGTAAAATCTATGATTTTTTTTTATGTGAATATTATCGTTGTTCATACATCGAATAATTTTAAACATTGTTTATTTAGCGCGATGACTTGCTAAAATTTAGGAAAAAACTAGTGAAGGCAATAAATTAATTAAATTTATTGTGTCTGTCTTCTAAATTACTCTCTCTGCAATATATATTTGGATTACTAATGATGTCATTATTGTAACTTAAACTTTTTCGTAGCTAATGTAAAAAGAGATGGTCTGTTGATCGCAAGCCTCTCTAGCGTGAGATGCGCTTTATCTTGCAACTTGGCTTTGCGCTGCCTTATGCGATACGGCCTACTCGCGCTTATAGAGAGAACGGCTCTGTCCCCGCAACGTAAGCTGTCTATGCTTACCAGAACGATTCTGCGCCCAGTATTTACAACCAGAGGTCCACCGGAGTCACCGTTGCAGGTTCCTTTGCCATCGGCGCCGCTGGTACAAATGTTGGTGCTACGCACAAATTGAGCGTACACCGTACTGCACTCGGCGTTGGTGATTACCGGCAACGTCACGGAACTGATTGGCTGATTGTTGGGGATGGAGCCACCTGAAATTAGGTTTAAAGAATTTATTTATCATAAGAACATAGTTCACTTAAAATAAGAATTACAAAATATAGCAAAAAAAAACAACATTATTCTTATATTCAAAAACGTCATACCATCAGATACAACATGATTAAATGAATAAAACATCATGTTGGTGTATGAAAGTTATCATTGTAAAAATACAGTAAACGAACACACTGGCGCGTACTCGCAAATGGCGTGTGTGTATGACAACATGTATAAATGTTAACGAAGCAAAAGAAGTATGTAACAATCTATCTATCTATAATCTATCATAATAGATCATAACCTACCTTTATGGGAAAAATTCGTGAGTTTATGTATGTACGTATGAATTAACCCTGGCTCCAACATACTGGTGCGTCCAGCTCTACCTACGACGCAGATGTTGTGTCCAGACTATTCCGCGAAGCTTGACGAATTATAATTATGTAAAAGGAAACCAATTAACTCTAAAATCGCGCTTAAAGAAAAGTAAAATAGATTAGAAGTTCCTGGTCTTATGTGGCAATGAGCATAGACTGTCATTACACGTTATCTCATGTCAGTTGCCCGTGTACAGACGGTCAATTCAGTAAAAATCACCCCGTGATCAAACTTGAGTGAAGTGAACTCAATGCATTCGTATCGAATGATAGCTCAAGTCGCCATCACTTTGCTCACATTTTCACAAGGTGATATTAACCGAATAGCACTGCAGGTTTCCTTTGATAAGTGAATTTACAGCAAAATTGGTTTAAAATAAAGTTTTGAAAGCCTATTTTAACGCGTGAGTTTGGAGTTGTTGCCTTTTTTGCAGTCTTAATAATTTGTTTATTAGTGTTTGGGTGGCGATACTGCTTGCCGTATTATAGACGTTCCATGCATTGCAGGTACTTCTAACCCTTTTAATGAAAGACAAAGTCAAAGCGTTTGATGCAAACCAACTTTGCTATCATTATCATTTGCCTGCCCTTAACTTTCCCTTTAAGCCTTTAGGTACTGTTTTGTGGTCATACTAAACTTTAATTCGTTTGTCCACCATCTTCAATAGCGTATTAATTGACAATCAATTAATTTTATTTAAATTTCATCTTAACAAACCGGTAACGTTTGGAATAAATATTTGTGCTTACGAGTAATTGAAAAAAAAAATTGTAGGCTACCCAGAACTGAACTATTTAGATAAGGATAATTATTAAAAATAAAATAAATAAATATATTAAATAAAAAAAAACCAAATAAAAAAATAATACAATGAAAATAGAAATAAATTAATCAATGATGAACATTAATGAATCGGCCTAACCATTTCAATTTTAAATATTTTAGGTTAGGCTAGACTCCCGCGCTAAAAACCATAGATTACATAAACTATAGATTTAAAAACTTCAGTAGTAGTTAGTAGTTAGTAGTTCTTTGGGTGTAAAATCATTTGAAAAATAATAAATCAAAATACCTATACTAAAAATATGAAACGAAAAAAAATATCTCCGAATCATTTGTAAAGAGAAGTATTTGCCAAAATAAACATTTATAAAGCGAGCGCGATAAAATAAAATACGAAACGTTGCTTGGTAGTAATGGAGTTTCCGCGAACCTTTAATTAACTATTAATATCTAGGCAAAAAATGGAAATGTTCTTAATTGTCGTGTTTTTAAAGTTGATGATTGATTATTTTGAGTCACATAATTTTGTGAGAAAAGTATAAATGTGGAGGGTTATAAAAGTGGAGAACGCAGGCATGGTTGGCAGTGGTTGAGCAATGGCTGCTACGCTGCCTGTCGCGGGTTTCATTCCCGCACGGCACAAATATATGTATACCTATTTGTGTAAGCATGTGTGTACTTAATTCAGCATAGTAGCTTTAGTTCATGTAAAACATAATTGTGCACAAGTATTCTGATTCATGAATAAAAAATATTGTAAAAACCTACATATTTTAAAAGTGTAAGTTTGGAGTTTCTTGCAATGGCCACTCTTCTCCATATTAAACTACCTACTGAAATGTGCAACAAGAATCATTAATTATTTAACGTGTAAGTCTGACGTTCAAAAGTGCCTTTATGGGTCCATCTGAAATAAACGACTTTGACTTTTGTGGCCTAGAGGTAGCTGCGCTGTTCCAGGTCTAGCTATTTCTGTAAATGTTGCAGTCAAAACTCTTAACCAGTCAAAAGTACTATTGACTAGCAAAATCAGTTAAAAGTACTTTTGACCGTATGCTTTAGTCAATAATATCTACTTTTGACTAAAATAACAGTTAAAAGTACTTTTGCCTAATGGAGCCGGTTAAAAGTACTTTTAACTAAGTGATTCCGTCAAAAGTGGTTTTAACTGGTTTTATCAGTCAGGTAAAACCGTCTATGGTTGGCGAATCATGTGGGTTAGGTTAGGTTAGAACCATGCCCATTAGCGCGCGAAGGCGAGAGAGCGAAGCGAGCGTGCCGCGGGAGCGGCCGCCGAGCGCCAGATCCCTTAGTGCTTTTGACTGATGCTTTAATGCAGTTAAAACTACTTTTGACGACGAGCGTCAGTCAAAAGTACTTTAAACCGCAAATTTGCAGTCAAAAGTACTAATAACCAATAATTTTCAGTCAAAACCACTTTTGACCAACCTGTTCAGTCAAAAGTAGTTTTGACTGATTTTGCTAGTCAATAGTACTTTTGACTGGTTAAGAGGTTTGACTGCAACATATACACTCAGTCAGATACCAATTCACCACTTGTCTGTTTATACAGCAATGCTATTCTGTAAAAACCACCCCGTTAAAATGCAAGTTAAGTGTTTTTTTATACTAGTCCCTTCACTTTTTTTTATTTATTTAAAAGGGCTTTTACGAATATACTCGTATATAGCGAATGCCAGTCCCATCGTAACCTAAAATAAGTTTTCACGTGGTGATGTTTACTAAATCGACCGTGTTATTCCATACTATTGCTAAGCATTGACAGTTCATTTCACTCAAGTTCTCACAGAGTGATCCTTACTAATAATAGAATAGACTGGTTAAACTAGCATCTTCCCGCAAATTCGTTTGCGTAAAAGAATCCTTATATATATATTCTTAACAATAAATCATTTAATCATAGTGTCTAATCTTTTATCTGTGAAATAATGATTTAAATCAGGTCAATAGCTCTGGAGATTATCCTCTACATGTACGCTAACAAATTTTACCTCTTTATAATTATTGATTGATTGCATCAGTAGAATTCAAAGAATTATAAAAAAAGAAAATCAGATAATCGTTTTGATAAATATTTGACGCAGACAATACAAACTGTAGTAGCTAAGGAAAATGATGGGAATTTATAGAATAATATTTAACTTACCAGTACTAGTAAGGCCAAATCCAGATGCAACAGCTAACCAGCCGACAAAGTTGTTGTTGATCTCACTACCTTGGGGGAGACTGACAGGCTGGATGGATTCTGAAATCAAATTCGGTAATCAAACAAGGAAAAGGCACAAAGAAAAATCAATGAAAATAGATAAAAATAACTGTGGAGTATTTTTCTTTTGATAACTACTAGAAGATAACAACACGCCTATTTTTAGTCTATTAATGAAACTTCTAGGACTCTTACCAGTAAAAGCGACGGCGTTGATACGTATGACAGCGATATCATTAGCAATGTTCCTTGAATCCCAATTTGGATGAACCGTTACATCATGTGTTATAATGCGGATGCCACCGCTGAACAAGGTGTTTGACCCCAGGACGACGGTGAAGAACTGAGCCGTGAAGACACCATCATTTTGACAGTGAGCAGCAGTCACTAGACGAGTAGATGAGATAAGGGCAGCCCCGCAAGCCGATGTGAAGAATGGCATAATTTGGACTACAATTCCAGCCTGGAATTTGACATATAAGTAGATAAGTAAATATCGAAAATACTTCAATACTATTTGTAGCGATTTCTTTACTGGATTAAAGTTAATAAACATTCAGCAGTCTATAGAAATACCTACGGGAAGATTGGTAATTGGAGGTAATTACATACTTTCAAAGATTTTATACAAAAGCTAGTTTGCAACTTTGACCCGATAACTTGGAGCCCAAATTGGAATATATTGATTGATAATTAATTATTAAGTTTTTTGGAAATTCTTCTTCATACGACATTATTGCATTATTTAGACCTTATTATCATTGTTATTTCGTATAATTATTCATTTTAACCCACCGGTATCGGGAACACGGTCCAAGCTGTTATTAATCTTAATATTATTTATCTTGTTAATTTTTACCTTTTTACCTTTTTCTGTACCGTCAATAAACAAGTGTCTAAATATATTCATTCAATTTTAATAAATAGCCTGTTCTGTAAAGCCCTACAAAAATGGTTAAAAATATAAAGCAAAATAGTATCTCATGAGCCGTTCTGTGCGCTTCCAATATTGTCAAAAATATAAAACAAAATAAGTATCTCATGAGTTGCTTTCAAAAGCATTGTGTGAGTTGCTTGACTTCACTTTAAGCTTATAATCAATAAAATTCAGGTAAATTCTAGTGGGTTAATTACAGAATTCTTTTTTTTTTAACTTGAGTATCTGTTGATGTAAATGCAGTTTATAGTCGAAAACAGGAATAAAAATGATTTGTGGCGTGATTCTGTAATATTTACCGATATGTCAACGGCAAAGGCTCTTAAAATACAGAAGTCTCGATCGAGAATGACGCGTCATAAATTAAACGCAAATTAAAACAAAAAAAATGTAAAATAATTTTAAGGCATCAAAAATTCATCCGCATCGCTGTCAACGGGAACCGTGCCTAAAAGACTGGCCGCATTTCCACGTTGAACAGCAATGCTGATTTTCTGACCAATACACGAGTTAATTGACTGATTTATAATTTATAACTTCTATAAGCTCCCAGACCAGATAAAAGATGTTTATTTGAAGCAACCGAGAGATTATTGTAATAAAGATTATAAGTGTTATCGTGCGTGTTTAATAGACTTTAAGATGGATAGAAATGTGTAATAAAATTAGATATGAACGAAGTGACTTATATTGGTTAAGAAAAAGTATAAATGATTCATAAATATCTATAATGATTAATAATTGCTGAAAGTCGTGGTAAGGTTAACAGACACATTTAACGGTAATTATTAATATGGTAACTTTAGTATAACGATCAAAGTAATAAATTTCATTTCACCAGGGCAGGGACTGCTTAAAAATTATATGCTGTCTAAGAATAAATAACAAAAACAGTAAACGTTGTTGTTGCGAATGTTTTTAACTGCGATGTACGTTTTTGCGAAAAAAGTGACGTCGGGGTCTGCTTCGCGAGTTCAATGATTAATAGAAAATTACCAACCCAAATCTTTCTCCTAAACTAAGCTAACTGAGTCGGGGTGCCCCGAATCCCGAATCTCGCTAAGCTCGCTCTTGCAGTCTATGTTATCTTAGTATCAGTAGTAAGATAGTCTTTCATATACACATAGGATCTATCGCAACAACGTACGCCGCAAAGGTAAACTTTCACAACAATAATCATCGCGATGGTAAACTTTTGTTCTTAAATACACTACGGTTAACACTTTCCCAACGGTGATATACTCTGTAAAAAAAAAGTGAAAATATGGGTGAAGTGACGGCGAGTTGACCTATCATTCTATACTAATTCTAGGCTTTGACCATTTACTTCACGTAAATTTATGAGGGGTGACTTTTACCGAGTCGACAGGCAGGACAAAAAACTTCGAATCTTACTGTGTTTTATTTTGACCGGCCTGTTGGTTTAGTAGTTAGTGACCCTGACTGCTATGCCGGAGGTCGTGGGTTCGATTCCCAACCAGGACAAATGTTTGTGTAATGAGCACGATCTTTTGTTCTGTGTCTGGGTGTTATTTATCAATAATATGTATGTATTTAGAAATATATTTAAAGTATGTTTATCAGCTGTTTAGTACCCATAACACAAAGCTTGGGACAGATGGCGTTGTGTGAAAGTTGTGGAACATTTATTTATTAATTAATTTATTTATTACTTTCAGCAACGAGGGTAGTGAAAACTAACAACTGCAAGAAGTGATAAGTTCATTTTTATATTGACATTTACCAAATCATGAGGTAAATATTACGGATGATTGCTAACAATGTTCAATTAATCACACTTACTTTTTACAAGTACACAAAATAAAAGTAAAAAAAACATACCTGATAAGGAGTTTCTGTCACATCGCTCACGTGTCCTCCAACGATTTTTGAACTTTCTGAATTGTATATCCTTCTGGCTTGAGGTATACCAACACGCCTGTGATAGTCATGGACAGGATTGTCTCTAGGAGTTATCTCCGCTATAGAGACGGCTACTATAAAAGCCAAGCATACAGCACCAATAAACAGTCTCATTTTGATAGCAAAACTTGAACAAGTCGTAAAACGTTTTAACTTATATATAGTTGAATCTTATCATGAAGCGAATGTAATCCTATTTAAATCGTATTGATAAAACACCGGTAATTATTCGTCGAAATTATGCAGATATATATCTAGTAACTACTGTGTATTGAACTAACTATACGAAATTAGTAAGATTAGAAGTACAGTTCTTTTACCAGAGGGCTTAGTCTCCCTTACATGATAGTAGATATTCAAAATCTATGTTTGGCAAGCCAAAACCGGGATCTGGGTTTTTCACGGGTTTCTCCAACTCAACCGATTGATTGATTTGTAATCGTACCTACTGCGTAAATATTTACTATCTCTAAATTAATAACAATGACTTACCATCTTCTTGATTATTTTGGGCTCATTAAACAATGAAACATATTTTATTAATAAGACTCGGCCTAATAATGTTCCACTACAAGGAAAAGGCCGCTTTCATTACAGAGAAGGTACAAGCATTGATCACCACGCTTTCAGGCGGATTGGCGATTACAGACCTATTTAGGTTTCTTTACGAGGTTTTCATAATTAATAATTAATTTGTTAAACACAAACAAAAGATCTTACAATTAGTGTTATTGTATCACTGTAAAATACCCATGGGTATAATTTTTATATTATTAACATGTTAAGTTTTAGTGCATTCATTTGGACATTAATATTACGATCAATGATATTATAAGTAAAATGGTGTAGATAGGTTACCTAAACCACATTCGATATTCAAAAACGACACGCTAACCACGCACGCGTCCTCAACGGCGCGACGCGACACTGAGGCAAAATGTAGCTAGTTAGCCACATTTTAACGTGTCGCTTTCTGAGCGCTTATAACCTACCTACACCTTTTTACTTATAATATCATTGATTACGATCATAAAATTCCATTCATTTCCTTCAGCAATGTCGATGATAGAAAATGCCCAAGGCATTATAATAAGTCCGCCTTTGTACAGTTTATTTTACTAGTGCATAAAGTTTTAATAATTAAATAAATAAATATAAATATTTCGAGTTTATAATTCAGGTAAAAGTTTTTTTTTTTTTTTAAATCGATTTTTTATTTCATCTTGAGCTCCATTTTATGAGCTTACTACTAAACAATTTATATTCTTGTATTGTTCTTTTACTTAGAGATAAAGAAGTAATATTCTTCTTTAGCCCTATGTAAAATAGGGCTAAAAAATAATATTACTTCTTTTAATCTAATGGATTACTCCAAGCGAACGCCGGCGTTTGCGCCGTCATTGTTTTTCTATTGTGTATCTAATTGACACGATTGAAAGGTTAAGCAATAGATTGCATTTTATTATTTCCTGACTGTAAGTTTTTACTTCTGTCGGCACTTCCACAGTGCCTCTGTTTTTTTAAAATTCATTTTCATCGGGTTAGATAGAAGACATGATGTTTTGCAGTTTACAGTAAAAAAAAAAACACCAGAAACTTGTATCAAACTTCTAGATTCATGTTGTGCGTCGAAATTCCTTCCACCCTGTAAAGTGAATTTCATAAAGCTGATTAATACGAAAAAGTAATTGTAATGTTAATAAATAGACATAAATGAATAAAAACTTTTTTACAAAAAAAACAACCGACTTCTTAAAAAAAACTAACAGGTGAAAAATAACTCCAGTTTCGGAAGTCTGTGGCTTTGGTGGTTTTGTTTTGTTCCTTATTGGCCACCGACTTCCGAAACTGGAGTTATTTTTCACCTGTTAGTTTTTTTTTAAGAAGTCGGTTGTTTTTTTGTAAAAAAGTTTTTATTTTGCAATTTTTAGTTTCTTTGTATGTAAAGAAAGTCTTTCAAAACTTGAAAGAATCATTGAAATTGGATAACAATTGCTAAAGAAGTTCTATCTCTAAACATTAATCTGTACATCTCTGCCGGCCCCTTTTAAAATCGAATGGCGTAATGTTATGTTGTGGAAATACAAAAGCTTAGCATAGACATCTGACTATAGCAATCGCGAATAATTTGCTGTTATGCGTTGAAGAGTTCCGTTGCCTGTCTTCTTCATCAGTTTTTCTTCACCAAATGATACGTTCTAAATGAAAATGCTTGATTTGTTACTAAAAATGTTGAAATCGGTGCATGTGTACCTATATTTTTTGAGGAGTTCCCTCAATACCTCAAAGATCCCTCATCAGATATGAGTTTTGATACAAATGGGACCAATCTGTTAGTATACCCTATCAAACAAAAAAAGAATTTTGAAAATCGGTCCATAAATGACGGAGTACTGAGGTAACAAACCCTAAAAAAAAAAAAAAACATACAACCGAATTGAGAACCTCCTCCTTTTTTTGAAGTCGGTTAAAGTAATGGTCAGTGCCAAACACGTACTTTGAATCGACAGGTAACGCAATCTGTAGGATAATAAATTATTTATTTTATGACGCTAATAAACGTTGTATCATAAATTATAATAAAACAGACCCTTCCAAATTAATCTTGTCAACAGTTATAGTTGTATTTGTACTTTAATCTTGATCTTATCAAGCTCCATAAATCTAAACAAAAACAAAAAATAACTGTCAACTGTCAAGTGTTAACGAATAGAATTTGTAATATGGTTGAAAATTAAATACACTTGACAGTTGAAAAACAGCTGATTCCATATATGCCATTTTCTTTCTATTGTCGCCTCATCGATTACGATAATAGAAATAGAATTTGTAATATGGCTAGGCCTGCAGGTCATAGGCAATCGCTCCATTGTGAGCTGCATCCTGGTAGTCTGAAGCCGATCCCAAAATACTCAGGAAAAGTCTGGGCAGATGAGATGACCCAATAGCATTTGAAAGTTACTACAAGCTCAATGCAAACTCACTCGCTATCAAATGCAAGAGCACTTACAAACAAATTTAAATTTTAGTTTGTTCGTCTAATCGTGTTCTTAATTTTTTTTCGATATTGTAAACATCTTACAGTATTTGCGAATGACGCGATCTAAAATTATCTAAATAACCTCAACTATGACTAATGAGACACAATTTTATTGCTTTTCTATTGATAGACTTGCTATCAATTTGCTTTATTGTATTCCACAATACAGGCTTATGTGGTAAACAATTGCCAAAAGATACAATGTAATGTCGATTATGATGTCGAACACAGCTAAAGAAATCACACACACTCATATAATACACAGAACTTAAGTAGGTATCTATAGTACAGACGCCAGCACATCAAGTTACCCCAATGTGTCAAATTTTCCCAATTGAATATGAACCTTAATCAGTTTGACATAAAGTTTAAAAACGATCAAAGAAATTTGACACATAGGGGTAACTTGACGTGCTGGCGTCTGTACGTTCGCGTTAAGAATGCAGTGAGTCATCATTATCCGTCGGCCTAGCCCCGCCCCCTAACCAATCAAATCTTTTCAAAATCATTTTTATAAATACATTACACTTATTCTTTTAAAATATAATTTGTTTGAATTTAACGCCACTGTGGAATACACCTTTATATTGCAGTTGCACTGATGATTTCACTGCATTCTTAACGCAAACGAACTATAGTCCAGATTTTTCACTCATTATTACATCACTCAATGTAAGATATTAAAAGATAAGATACCGATAGAACATGTTTAAACTTATTTATATTATGCTATTAGTTTATCGCAGAAAATATCGCTTAGTACGAGTAGTTTACTAAGTGTTGTTAAAAGTATATTATGAAAAAATTCTTCCTCTCTTTTGACTCACTTATTTTACTGTGTCCGACAGGGTCCATTAGATCTAATTATGAGTCACCCACCCAAGGACTGACTACCTAGGTGTCAAATGCAATAAAAGAATTGAGTATAATTACCGATACTAAGGTGATTTCACCACGCGTAGCGGGAGCAGTTTAGAGAAGTGGAAGGAAGTTAATTTTGTCTTAATTCCGAACATATAAATAATTTACATTAATTATGAATGTAACGTGGCTGTTGCTGGCTTATGAAGGCAATTTACGGCAGCAGAACAATGTTCATTACGCAATCTTTTTGTTTTTATAAATTCTCTTCATAATTCACATCTTTTTAACCGACTTCAAAAAAAGAAGGAGGTTCTCAATTCGGTTGTATGTTTTTTTTTTTTTTTTTTTTCTTTAGGGTTTGTTACCTCATTACTCTGTCATTTATGGACCGATTTTAAAAATTCTTTTTTTATTTGATAGGGTATACTAACAGATTGGTCCCATTTGTATCACAACTCAAATCTGAGTAGGGATCCTCGACGAATTGAGGGAACTCCTCAAAAAATATGGGCACACATGCACCGATTTTAACCTTTTTAGGAACAAATCAAGCATTTTCATTTTGAAAGTATCATTTGGTGAAGAAAAACTGATGAAGAAGACAGGCGACGGAACTCTTCAACGCATAACAGCAAATTATTCGCGATTGCTACAGTCAGATGTCTATGCTGAGCTTTTGTATTTCCACAACATAACGTTACGCCATTCTATTTTAAAAAGGGCCGGCAGAGATGTACAGATTAATGTTTAGATAGAACTTCTTTAGCAAATGTTATCCAATTTCAATTATTCTTTCAAGTTTTGAAAGACTTTCTTTACATACAAAAAAACTAAAAATTACGAAATAAAAACTTTTTTACAAAAAAAAACAACCGACTTCTTAAAAAAAAACTAACAAGTGAAAAATAACTCCAGTTTCGGAAGTCGGTGGCCAATAATGAACAAAACAAAACCACCAAAGCCACAGACTTCCGAAACTGGAGTCATTTTTTTCTTTGTAAAAAAGTTTTTGTGATTAGGTTTCAAAATACAACCAAAAAGGTATTGTTTACTTGGAAATAAAAATAACGTATGTTGATTGACCATGGAACAATAATTTATTTTTAACATTTGAGTTTCGTGTTTAAGTGTAGCAGGAGATTATACGGACTGTAACCAGCTGACAAATGAAGTGACTCTGGCGAAAGCAGCAGGAAAGCCTAGTGAACAACCGTCCGCGGAACCATAAGAAGTCACACCAATCTGTAACCAAAGTGAAAATGATAAGTAACAAGAATTCATAAAATTGAACCAAACTATTCGTAACCTGCTTCATTTTGAATTGGCTTGAATCAAATGAGGCTGGTGACTAAATACCAACTACAGCATAAATCTATCGAAGGTTCAGCTATGTTTGCTAAAGTCGCTCCATAAATAGTGATTCACATTATATTTAGACCCATCTGTGCCTTGGAAAGTACATGAAGCTGTTGATTATTTGTAGATATTTGACAGTCGTCACCTCAAATTGGAACCACGTAAGTTTGACAACCAGTATTGTATATGTGTATTGGGGTATTCTATTACCCAGTCACTGGCTGTAGAGATCCGATAGGCAATCGCATTCAGATTAGACTAGCCAATCCCAACATGGTTGGGAAACAACTAGGCGGATGATTTTTTAATCAAATCTTACCAAAATCCTCCTGTTGTTGCTGGTGGTGACGAGAGGGCCGCCAGAGTCACCGCTGCAGGTGCTCCTGCCGCCGGCACCGCTAGCGCAAATGTTACTGCTGTGCACATAAGGGCCGAACACAGCAGCGCATTGGGCATTTGTAATGACGGGCAGAGTGACGGAGCTCAGGCGTTGGTTGCTACTAATGCTACCACCTGAAAATGAGGGAAATCGATCTATTATACCATTGAAATGCCTTAGCAGCGAACAGTAGGGTCACATTCATAAATACCAAACGCTATCCCGCAATGTGAAAAGAATGTCAATATCCGATACGACTATAATTCTAACTGTACCTTAAGCTTGGTTTGGTCTTCAAGCATACTTTTCATAGATTTTTAGGAGTTCTATTTAATGTGAGTAGTTCAGTTTCAGGGATGTTGTAAAGTTTTCTTTGGAATATTTGTCACAGACTAGTAGGCAATCGAAATGCAATAACAATCAAGAGTTTTTGACAGTAGGCCAATAAATAAACCACTAACTTACCATCGGAAGTAAGGCCGTATCCTGAAGCGACAGCGTTGACGCCGCTAAAAGAATTGGAGAGCTCGCTGCCGCTGGGTAGGGCGATAGGCTGGATCACGTCTAGAAACAAAACAGGAATACAAAATACATTCTTGAATGACTGGATGCATATATTAAGGACTGTAACTCAAACAATACTTACTGCTAAAAATAACATTGCCGATGCGCAGGACAGCGACGTCATTGGCAGTGGTAGAAGGATTCCAACTGGGGTGCATAACGACGTCTCTGGTGGTGATACGTATACCACCGGAGAAAAGGGTGTTGGAGCCGAGGACGACAGTGAAGGAGTTAGCTGTTATTACACCATCGTGGTTGCAGTGAGCAGCAGTCAAAAGGCGATTGGCAGAGATGATGGAAGCACCGCAAACAGATTGAAAGATGACCATAATTTGAATGACGAGACCAGCCTAGACAAAAAAGGCGGAAAATTCATTATTATTGTATGACACAACTACCAGTACTGGTTTCTTAATGTAATTACAGAATCATTGGATACAAGCAAAAAAAAAACAACCTAAACAAAATATTACCTGGTATGGAGTGGCGGAGATGTCAGTTAAGGATCCACCGATGATTCTTTGGCCGCTAATCCCTGCATCTTCTGTTGAAGCTTCTTCCAACTTCTTGATTTTTGCAGCTTTAGCAATACCAAATCGCGTATGGTAACCAAAGATTGGGTTGTCGAGTTCAGAATTATCGACCTCCACTGCAAATACAGCTAGGGCCAAAGCCAAGCACACTCCGAGAAACAGTTTCATTTTTTATAAAAATCAGACTAGCCAGTGACTTCTTTCAGAAGTTGAAGCTTAATTTATAGTACTAATATCACCTTATCATCTACAAGTTAGTAATCGTCCTATCCTAATCTGTTTTGATTTTGAGAGATAGAATCTATGATTTAGTATATATATTTGGGTTTATACAATCGATATCAAAACTTATGATACGGCAGGTAGGTAAGTTGAGGTTCGTGATATTATTAAAACTATTGCTCTAAACTCCACTTATTTTCCTTCTGGAATTTGGATTCTGTTTACTAATCGCCAGCCTATTTTGTCATATACATACTTAAATATCTTAAGTACAGAGGCCAGCACATCAAGCTACCCCAACGTGTCAAACTTTGATAGTTTTTCAACTTTATTAATAAACAGAATAAGGTTCATGTTAAATTGGTAAAAATCGACAGTTTAAGGTAGCTTGATGCACTGGCGTCTGTGCATTATTAGGAGCTATAAATTAACTTTATAATTACTTAAAACAGAATATTTACAATTACAATCAGAATTAAAATAATAGGAAAACAGTGACAATGTGACGAAACTACTGTCAACTAATTACAAAAGTGCTCTGAAACCTTAGGTTTAAAAGATAATTACAGATTGATTGCCACCCTGATATCGTGGGAAATAATGTACTTACATCAAAGAAAGATTGATGTATGAAGTCAGTAGGTACCTACCTATGTGATGAATATAGATTTTCATTGTGATTGGCGCTAATGTGCTCAAAGTGGAGGAAATCTAGGGAATTAGGACAGCCAAGAAAAAAAAAACTAGGTGATTAGTGCTCTAAGCCCTCTGTGTTGAAGTTTAAGTTGTTTATAACGCGGTTAACGTGGTCGAAGAACTGGAACAACTCTCCTGCTGCTGATCTTACCGTCCGATTATAATTTACTTAGGTGCCTTTTAAAGTAGAGTGAATATATATATATCTTAACTAGCTTCTGCCCGCGACTTCGTCCGCGGAAAATTTCTTATTTTAACATAAGATTACACTCGATTGATTTTACTGTATTTAATTTTATTAGTAAAATATTTTTTGGAATCAGATCAGTAACTTCAAAGATTACCGAATGTTATGGCATTTTGCCTAGCGAGCCGCTGCGAGCGCTCAGCGCTAGTCTCCGTATCCTTTGTTTCAGAGACATGCTGCCTTAAATCAGATAGACGCTGCGCACGTTTAGCGCTAGATTCCTGAGCACAGGCCTGCGATGTTATGGCATTTTGCCTAGCGAGCCGCTGCGAGCGCTCAGCGCTAGTCACCCTATCCCTTGTCTCAGAGACATGCTGGTGCGCACGTTCAGCGCTAGTTTCTCGAGCACGGGCCCGCGACGTCCTCACATTTTGGCCAGCGAGGCGCTGTGAGCGCTCGGAGCTAGATCTCTAGAGCGTGCTTGCGAAATATTTTCTCTATTTCTCGAGAGGCGCTGCTCATTTTCAGGGGCAGATTCTTCCGTACGGCGTACTCGAGAGGCACTTGTCTGTGATGTCTGCCGGGACAGTTGAGATTTCCCTTTAGGCATGCTCTCAACAAACTACGCACAGACTTGAAAACAATTATTATGAACAAAGGGAGAGCGACTCGGACACCGTGACACCGTCTACCTTTACAAAACAAAACAATCGTTATATCGAATAACTCGTATCGATTATTACGATAGAACGAAGTACGAACATACATAACAACGAAATTACGATATTTTCGATTATGAAGTATCTATCTATCAACAACAACAACCATACGAACGAAACAACAGAAACATATAATATTTAGAACTACAGAACTAACAACGACGTGGGTATAAAAATTCGAGAGGGTCATCAATCCACGGAAAGTCATAACACCGCGATTCAAAAAAATTACGTAATTGCAGAACGCCATCTATGGGCGAATAGGTAAAACGTCTGCACAATGAAAGTTATGCTAGGGCCTGGGCATTTTGCGTTTTAGTAATTTTATATTATCTCCGAAACTGTATGATCAATTGATATACTGTAAATGGCAAATCTTATCTGTATGATGTTCTTGTGATACTGAAATAATTTATTGTCATAAGAATTAATATTTTGGTGCTCAAATAATCAACCAAACGTAAGTATGCCGAAAAAAAATTTTTTTAATGCAATAAAAGAAGCATAAAAGCGAAAATATAAAAGATAGACATATGGTATCGCGGACTTTTTTGTAGAAATAATTTAGACGAACCAGGTAGCCATACATTGTTTTTAATTTTAAGCAACTGTTTAGGCAGCGCACGCAAATAATATTCTGTTTTATGAGGTATTTTTTTCCGACTTGCTAGACAAAAGTTGGGATAGCTCGGTTAATATACATGTTATAGAAACAATTTATAGCCTATAGCACTCAGGAATAATGTAGCTTTCTGCCAGTTAAAAAAAATTTTGATTTAGATTATGAGTTCCAGAGATTACCCCCTATATACAAATTTACAAACTTACAAACTTACAAATTTTACCTCTTTAACATATTAGTATAGATTAGTATAGATTAACTAGTGCACTTCACCATCAATGATTGCATCGCTGGTTACCATCAGGTGGTATATCAGTCACGAAATAGATTGTTCTAAAAAAAGAAGCAGTTTCAACGTGATGCATAGGGGCATGAGCATTTTTACGAAGATTGAAAAGAATACAAATAAATTAGAAGGCAGTCAAGTTTTATATGTCTATAAAATTGTATTTGTTTGAAATTACATGACAGAAAATGTTTGTATCTATTAGATTAATAAGGGATGAGGTCCTAGCAAGGTTCACGTTCAATACCTATGTTATGTAACAGGTTCTTGGTAACAACATGAATGCAATAAATAAATAAATAATAAAATTAAACGGGTAAAGCAATTTCAACCTCTGTACATGCAATTACAGAAATTAATTAACAACAACAGATTTAAAATAAAATGTACTCTTGTTAAATAAGTAAAGCACAAACACGGGTAAGCTGCTGCAAACCGTTGAGGAGTCCTCCAATATGTTGTGATGTCATCAAAACTACATAATATGTGTCTTAAGTTTCAACAGAGCTGGTTAACAGATAAAAAGATCAATCAACCCCTATTTGCTACACTTATATGGGGGTGTTATTTCTATTACAAATTCCAACATCACAAACTTTGAGGTATGTGTCCAAAAAAAAAAATTATAATCATCGAAATCAGACCTGAGAACCATCACCGATTTTAGGTCGGTTAAGAATCAGACTAAGTAAAAGTTCGTAATTTGATACTACTGTTTCTGAAATTATACTGCCGTGCTACCGAAAAAGGCACAACTAACACTTTTCGTCAAAATGAGTTATAATAATATAAATTCGGAATCAGGGAAAAAGGCCTATCTGCCTGATTTTTTGATCTCTGTTTATTTTGTAGTTGAGGGAACTCCTAAAAAAATATAGGCACACACGCACCGATTTTAACATTTTTAGTAACAAATCAAGCATTTTCATTTAGAAAGTATCATTTGGTGAAGAAAAACTGATGTAGAAGACAGGCAACGAAACTCTTCAACGCATAACAGCAAATTACCCACGATTGCTATAGTCAGATGTCTATGCTGAGCTTTGTATTTCCACAACATAACATTACGCCATTCTATTTTAAAAGGGGCCGGCAGAGATGTACAGATTAATGTTTAAATAGATCTTCTTTAGCAACTGTTATCCAATTTCAATGATTCTTTCAAGTTTTGAAAGACTTTCTTTACACACAAAGAAACTAAAAATTACAAAATAAAAACTTTTTTACAAAAAAACAACCGACTTCTTAAAAAAAACTAACAGGTGAAAAAGAACTCCAGTTTCGGAAATCGGTGGCCAATAATGAACAAAACAAAACAACCAAAGCCACAGACTTCCGAAAATAGAGTTCTTTTTCACCTGTTAGTTTTTTTTAAGCAGTCGGTTGTTTTTTTGTAAAAAAGTTTTTATACGAACACTTTAGCAATTAATGTAGAAAAAAAAGTCACAACTGGAAGTTACGCCCTTTCTATTTACACCTACGCTTATAAATGTCATGTAAAAAGGCACATTGGCGTTTGTGCCTTTACTTTACCTTTTAATAATTTACAGTGAAAAGGCACAATTTGAGTGAATATGTATCGTAAAATTTTAAATTTTTACTCAAAATTTTACATTGAAAAGGCATATTTGGTTATATGTGCCTTTTATACATAATATTGCTCATTTTATGTTATTTTTTATGTTTTAATTTATTTCTGTAAAATGTATGTACAACCTTAACTATAATATATACAAAAACTAATAAAAGTTAATGTATTATATATATTATATATTATGTTATATATGTTTTATTATATTATCATATATTTATGTTAAGTTAAAAAGAAATATGCTAATAATTAAATATATCAATTAATTAATAATTAAAATTATAAATATAATATTGCTATCGTTGTATACATACTAAAAAAACGCAATTTCTTACATTTACACGATTTCGAGAAACACATGTCATTTTAAACGTGTTTTTTCTAACAAAATTCTAAAAATATTTTAATCTCGATTTTCTCAACATTTGTAAAATGTTAGTTGTGCCTTTTCTATTTACGACGGCAGTATACTTCTTTTCTATACTTCTATACTAGTAATAATAATAATAATAATATTATAAAGAGGTAAAATTTGTAAGTTTGTATGTAGGGGGTAATCTTCGGAACTAATGATCCAATTTTAAAAATTATTGTACTGGTGGAAAGCTACACTATTCCCGGTGGACATAAGCTACTTTTTAGCCCCGTATTCCCACGGGAACGGAAACTACGCGGGTGAAACTGCGTGACGTCTGCTAGTCTATCATAAAAATGTGGTTGGCATTATGTATGTATACTTGTACAGTCAAATTTCTTTGATAGATTTTTAATTTTATTATAAGTAGTATTAAGTTCATGTTCAATAAGGAAAATTTTACGGTTTGGGGAAGCTGGTGGCGTCTGTACAGAGTCATATATCTAACTACTTTGATAAGTCTTATTTATAAATACTCACTTTTAATGTGATTAACAACTGTTAACCTGTGAGGTAGTTCTTGTTCATTTTCACACCCTAAATCTACACTGTCTGTTCGTGCAGTTGTACACAAAGTATGCATTTATTTTGCTGTTATATAAAAAAGTAAATTATACATGGCCCTGACCTTTGCGATTTTAGACGCCTATGGGTATTAAATTTACTTACAAACATATGTTTGGCTTATAATTTGAAACACCCATGTATGTTATATTGATAAGCAAGATTATGATGTTCTTAGCCTGGTGCTGCAGCCAGGATATCTGCACAGTAATACACTCTTGAGATAATAATATATGATACGAGTAAATCATCTTAGAATTCGTATGAACCACCATTATTTTTTTTTAAATAGTATAAGCCAGTACTTGACAGCAATCCCAGCTGATGGATGGATTTGATTCTACATACAATGCACTGATGGCAACAAGATGAACTAATGCTGCAGGGTACACTCGTGATCTTAACTTTTTGGTAAAGGTGGTTTTTTTACATGTATTGTATGTTTCTGAAACTGAAACTATAATCGACCCCGCTTAGATATAAAAAAATAAACACTCTCTTCTTTATTCTGATAATCGATAGCATTATTGTAAAATCTACAGAAAGGTTTAAATCTCTCTAATATGAACATTTGCTGTAAGAAATAAAAAGGAGTACGAAATCTAACATTAATTTTATTTTTTCATCAATTTAATTACAACTTAAAGTTGAAATTAAATTGATGATAAAATAGTTAGTAGTAGTTAGTTTACAATCAATTTAATTACAACTTTAAGTTGTAATAAAATTGGTTCTAAAGAATAAATATGACAGTGTTCTGTTTAATCCCAAAACCCCCAATTATCTTAAAGAACGTTTCAAGTTTATGACACACATAATAGATATCTAAGGTCATCAGAAAACTTGAGGCTGGATATACCCTTGCATACCACTAATTTCTACGGAAAATCGTTCACAGTGGAAGCTATGGAATGCTTTTCCTGTGACAGTGAGACAAGCTCAAACATTACCATCATTCAAAAAGATGCTTAAAAATTATTACCTCTCTCCTAACACCTCTTAATATAACAATTCGTTACTCTGTAAATGATTAGTATTTATGTTTTGTATTTATATAATTTTTCCTTTTTTTCTTATTCATACTTATTTTATACATCTATTGATATAGTCATGTATGGTTTATATTTATGTAATAGAACACCACAAACTGCCTACTCATCTTTTCTCCTCCACTATCAAGTCCATCCAAAGGTTGACTGTAAGAGATAACTTTTAGCGATTAGGCCGCCCATTGTAACAACCTAAGCTATAATTTGTAAGTTTTTATGGTGTACAATAAAGAGTATTCTATTCTACACAGTGACAGTTTATCATTGCTCAAGTTAGGTTCGCTCAGGTCAGATTAGCTTCGCATAAACAGGGAACCGGAAGCACGTTGTGTGACTGTATCGACCATCGGGAGGATACGGCATGCGCTGGCAGAGTCTGCTACTAGGGACGAGCCGCGTTTCTTGAGTTAGCAGTGTCCTGTCGCTGCTGGCTGTAGTCCAGGCGTGGGCGTTAGCGATGAGTACTAGGACGCGGTGGCTGCGGAAAGGGAGAGGGAGAACACGTCCTCTCACTGAAACACAGTCAAAGTATGCAAAAGTTTCGCCTGTTCCCGTAACCCCCGGCGCAGATATTAGACGGAACACCGGGGTGGGTTTTAGTCAGTAAGAGTCTGATAGACCTCTCCACCATCCCCGGATCGGAGGACAAACATGAGGATGACATTAAAACTGAGTCGGGCACATATTTTTTATAAGGTAAATCACATCTATGCAACTGTATTTCAAAGCAAGCAAATGCTGGTAGGTAATCATGGCACTTGGTTAAGGCCGTGCTAGTGCTCGTCATTAATCCACACGAGGAACCAGAAAAATGCAGATATATTTTGACATCAAACTTAATAAAAAAATATAACGTTATTATTAATTTATCATGAAATATGTAACCAGTTACAGACAGAAAAATAAAATTAACATTTGAATCGATGAACTTTTTATTTAAAAAATCTGCTTGGAATTGCTAAATGAGATTATTGGGACAAGATCCAGCTGACGTATGAAGTGACTCTGGCGTAAGCAGCAGGGAAGCCAACTTCGCAACCTGCCTCGGCACCGTACGAAGTCACTCCAACCTGTGAGAAAAGTATGGATATGATTAAACACAATATCGCTAAATTGAGAGAGAAGAGGTCATATATAATTGCAATTTTTGTAGCAACATACCAATATATTTTGGCCATTGCTGGAGACGGCGAGAGGGCCGCCAGAGTCGCCGCTGCAGGTGCCCTTGCCGTCGGCTCCGCTGGTGCAGATGTTAGTGTTGTGCACCCATGGACCATACACGGCTGCGCATTGGGCGTTCGTGATGACGGGCAGAACCACAGCGCTCAGAAATTGGCCGAGACCGATGTTACTACCTGAGATATGGAAAATGGTTAGTATAACGAAACGTAAAACTTAATATTCGATTCTTTTTTTTTACACACAATGGGTCTACTCTTGACTTCAATCTTGTCCTGCGGTCAGAGATGAGGTCAACGATAGAACGAGCTTACCCAATAAAAGCCTATTAACTCGCGACTTAAACAGATTGGGGTCATATGAACTCGGGAACACTGATGCAGGCAGGGAATTCCTATCTGATCGACCGTTATCGATTGTAATCGACATTCCAAGCAATCGACATTGCAATCGACATTGCAATGACTACTACTGACTATTTGTAGGTTGTAAAAACCAAGATGGCAAACATGTAATCCTTCTAAAAGAAAAAGGACTATTTGTAGGTTATTTAAATAAAACTACGTTTTCATTAATATGAAAACGTAGTTTTATTTAAATAACCTACAAAGACAAATTCAACAAAACGTGATATCTGTATTTCCCGAAGAGTTTAGCATTGGTGTACCATTAGTACGTTCTCTTTTCGTCAGTTATCTTTAAGTACCACGTAATAATCAGAGCGTATCTATGGCCTCCAACCGGGAACTAATTTACTTTCCAGTCTACAGCTACTGAGAAATTCCAGATGAAAAACCCATTAACACTTTGCTTGAGTCGAACCCAGGACCACAGTTTAGAAAGAACATGTTATCAATTTAGAAGGCGAAGGCAACGCGTGTGTCACTGAATTCATTAAACTCCAAGAGAACACCGGTGTCCGCGCTGTCATTGTCTTATTGTGTCTTTAATTGACACGATTGAAAGTTTAAATTGCAAAGTATCATGCATCTCGAAAAAACCTTTACATTTATGGTTTCGTTTTCCTTTTATGAATAAGATACTACAAAAAAATATGTTTGAACAAATATAGGAATCGTCAAGAAGTGACAAGCGTCAATATATTTCTGTGTTTGTTTAAAATAAAACCATAATATCTTGGATCACTTACCGTCGGCAGTTAGACCAAATCCGGAAGCGAGAGCGTTTTGTCCGACAAAATCATTGGAGAGCTCCTCACCGCTGGGAAGGGCGATAGGCTGGATTACGTCTAAAAACAAACAAGGAACAAAGATTAATAGAAAGCTAAGATGCGACTCTCAATTGGATATGACCTTGATGAAATTTGCGTTTGAAGCAATAATATAAATCAAATTACGTTACGGGGCAGTCACTAAATTTATTTATTTATTTTAATTAACAGGTTAGAATATTTTGAATTTGAAATAAGGTTAATTATAAACACTTACTGGTGTAAGTAACAGCAGGGATGCGAAGAACAGCGACGTCATTAGCAGCGGTAGCCGGATTCCAGTCAGGGTGCATTACAATATCGGTGGTGGCGATGCGGACTCCACCGGAGAAGAGAGTATTGGAGCCGAGGACAACCGTGTAGGACTGAGCAGTGAGCACACCGTCACCGTTACAGTGAGCAGCGGTCACTAGCAGGCTTGGAGAGACGAGGGAAGCTCCGCACACGGATTGGAGGACGAACAAAACTTGGATGACGAGACCAGCCTAGACGAAAAAGAAATAATATCAATTTAGTTATGGTAATCGGTTTACTAAATGGCAGATTAAATTGTTGAAGCAGTCATGGGTTCATTTTTTTGAATAACACAGACCTGCACCAGTAAACAAAGAAAAAATGATATTTATTTTCAGCGATATACAAAATAATTCGATTATGTCTCAATTATAATGTAGAACACCCTTAAGTATGACAACGTCGCATTTTCTTAGCATATAATATTATGAGTGATTAGTCAGTTAGAATAAAAATTTATCAGGTACTCGCATTTTTCATTGAATTAGATTGACCTAAATTAATTCAGCCATCTGTGAGCTATTCTGGCGTGCTAATCCTGCGCAGTCGAAGTCGCAGGCACCAGCTAGTACTGTCTAATATTATATTTTTCTCTAACCCAATGTGTTTTGAAAAGAAAGAAGTGGCTTATTAACTTTCAAGGATAAATGTCATTGCGTTGGATAAAAATGATGAGCTTTTCATGTTTTTTTTCAGTTTTAGGTATTCTTATGTACTCGTAGTATGTATAATCTAGACATAATTATTATAAGTTGGTTCTACCCGTCAGTCTATGCGTGTTGTGATCTGTTTCTTAGTTAATTTTTCAAGTAGTTCGATATAGTTATCAAAAGGTTTGTTATGCATATTACATGCAAACCCTAGAACTAAGTAGGTACAGACGCCAGTACATCAAATTACTCCAATGTGTCATATTTTCCCAATTGAATATGAACCTTATTCTGTTTAACATAAAGTTGAAAAACGATCAAAGAAATGTCTGTACAATGTGCAGATACTGGCTGAATTTGACACTGAATAATGGAAAATTTCTTATAGTAGGCCTAATTCTGCTTTCAATTTTTTTTCAAGGTTTTTTTAAATGCTACCTGTTTCTAAATTATTCTTCACTTACAAAAATAATGTCAACGAAACAAAACACTACCTGGTATGGAGTGACGGAAATGTCAGAAGCGGATCCACCGACGATTCTTTGACCGCTGAAACCTGCATCTTCTACTGCAGCTTCTTCTAACTTCTTAATCCTTGCAGCCTCAGGAATACCAAATCTACTGTGGTAGCCATAGACAGGGCTGTTAGATTCGGGAGTGCCGATATCCACTGCAGATACAGCTACGGCCAAAGCCAAACACAGTCCGAGGAACAGTTTCATGTTGGATTCAAGTTAGACTGATGAATGACAATTTTCAGAAAATTAAACATTATTTATAGTTTAATTAGCACCTTATCGTCTAGTTTAATTCGTCCAATCTAAATCAGAACTGATTATAAAAGATAGATTGTCCTATTATTCAGTGTGGAAACCTTGTCTTTGTACAGTCAACAAAAGAGATTAGCATCTACTTACTAAAAATACGAGTATATTTCATTCTCGTACCGACTATGTTGCCAGAATCAAAATAAAAGAAGAAAAAAATATCATAATAAAAGATTCGTAAAGCATGTATTTTATCATTTGCTTTAACCAGTCCTGATGATGATTTCGTTACCAAAAATGTGACATTTTCTAGGCGTTCTGCACGCATATCATGATTACCGTAGAACCGGACTTGTCCACGGAAGAATCAACAAAGTCACAGATTGTAAACGCATTTCCTTTTCCCTGTATTTTTTCCATTCACCTGAATTAAAAGTGATAGGTTCCAGATTCCTTACACGAGTTTTTATGGATATTATTCTCATACAGCGTCAATTCTAGGTCGATCTTATGGTGGTTGACGACTAGATAGTCAGCAGGGGGGAACACTTCCCACTGACATGAAGCCCATTAACGAGTTCCAAAAAATGTTAATATGTTTCCATAGCTCGTTTAGATATTTCTTCATGACGTACCGTTACCCACATAATCAACAATCAATTGGGAAAAATACAAAACTCTGTGTTTTACCCAATTAACTGTTGATATCATTTCAACATTAATATTTTGCTGATTAGATCTAGATATAAATAATTAAAAGATAAATATTTTAACGTATTTTCCATGAGAAGTTTGCGTCACTAAACTGAAACTATCATAAAATGACTCTATAAAATTATTAATCAATAGATAATAACCAATCGGTTGATAATTTTAATTAATGGAAGAACTTGTTCTACATGTATTTCTTCCATTTTCTAATAAATAAATAAACATTCGCATGGCTTGGGTCTTACAGGGGCTTAATTATTTTACCACCAGTCTATTTTACTGTACCAAGGTATCTTCTAGGTTTTCTAATTGTTCAATTCCCAGTGACGTAGACCTATTTTGTTAATAGGAGCCCACCAAAATATTTCATAATGGTCGTCGCTATTTAAAGTGAACAAATATTAACCATAAAAGTTTAAATTTTAAGTTTAATAAACAAAGATACGTAAAGTTGTATAAAATCGTTGCACAAATTGATTCCAATGCTATTTTTTGCACAAACTTGAATTAATCTTAATCTCTAATAATCATACTACAATTAGTAGATTTTATCTTTCGTCGCGCGTCGCTTTGTTATTTTTTTTTTTTTTTGGTTTTAATTGACGCGCTTTTTCGTTTTTTTGTTTTGGAGCTCGGACTGTGGTCACATCTCATTTTAGTGTAACTGCAAGCGAGCCTTGAACTTGTCATTATGTACGTAATGAGTGTAACGACTCATACCGTTAGCGCACTAAATATCAATTTCCCGCGTGCCTTGTTTGCTCGGCTGTCAGATTTTACAATGATCGCCACAATGACAACTGAGACCCCATACCACATGTCAACAATCTCGTGTGCTAAGTAAGGATATTTTGTATATTTCTCTTTCATAAATTATTTTTCGTGAGATTCTGGTTATGTGGGATGGTAACTCATGGCTTAATTGTGCGGCGCACTATTCGATCCATTGCCACTAATATCGGGTGTGTTGGCGATAGTAATTCGATCAATATTAATAGACAGATTCCAGTAGAATGTAGCAAGGTATTTTTTTTAACTGAGTCGGACATATATTTTTGATAAGGACCAGACCTTAGCACATCAATCTACCCCCATTTGGCAAATTTCTTTGATAGTTTTTCAATTCTATTACATAACATAAGGTTCATAAATGCAGTTGGGTAAATTTTACAGTTTGGTATACCTTGATGTGCTATCGTCTATACCTCATAATCTATGAGTTTTTTTTTGCTAATCAAGTCGCTGGTGGGTGATCATAACACTTGGTTAAACCAACAAGTGCTTAACCTGCCGAGAAACCAGAAAAAAACGTAATTTCATTAAAAAAAATGTTTATTTAAATTACTTATTAGTTTTGCAATATTAAAGTAATGTATGTAATATTATTAAATAATCATTAAATATGTAACTACGAAATTTACTGACTGAAATAAAAGAATAAAATAATAAAAGTAATGAAGAATAAAATAAAAGTTATTTTGAGCATATTGCCTTAGATTGCTGAATTAGATTATTGGGACAAGATCCAGCTGATGTATGAAGTGACTCTGGCGTAAGCAGCAGGGAAGCCAACTTCACAACCAGCCTCCGCACCGTATGAAGTTACGCCGACCTGTGAGCAAATTACGGAGATGATCAAACAAAATATCGCTTAATTGAACTATATTTGTATCGATAGGAAGTTATCTTTAATTGCAATTATTGTAACAACATACCAAAATATTTTGGTCATTGCTGGAGACGGCGAGAGGACCACCGGAGTCACCACTGCAGGTGCCCTTGCCGTCGGCGCCGCTGGTGCAGATGTTAGTGTCGTGCATCCATGGACCATACACGGCTGTGCATTCAGCGTTCGTGATGACGGGCAGAATGACGGAACTCAGGCGTTGGTTGAAACCGATGCTACCACCTGAGAAATGGGTGAAGACAATGTAGCGGATCGTAATAACTAAATTATGGCCAGTCTTATCACTATATACGCTTTTGAAGTAATGCAGATGAAAGAACCCAATAGCACATTTCCAAAAATCGATAATATGAATATAGAAAAAACTTCGACTAGCGGACTTCGGTTCGACTAGCGGTCTGTGTACACATACGTCATTGAGACCGAAAAATATTGTCAAATTCAAATTTCTAAGTGATTATGGTGCCGTTTTTGACAGTTAAGAAAAAGTGTATGTGTAATTATGTCCAAGCGTAAGGAGTTACCCTTATTTGGCGTAATGATAAAAAAAACTAAAATGTTTCTTTAAACCGAACTAAAATGTTGACTAAGCTAACTTCAGGGAGTCAGTTTTTTGTGACGTTGTGCTTGCGCATCGTAAAAATTTACTCACACATTTTTTCCCTAACGCGCCAAAAGAACTACAACTTCAAAATACTTTGATGTAGGAATCGTAAATTGATGGCAATAGTTTTTTTTAAATAAAACCATGATTATATTACTTACCGTCGGAAGTGTGACCGAATCCAGAAGCGAGAGCGTTTTGTCCGACAAAATTATTGTAGAGCTCATCACCGCTGGGAAGCGGAATAGGCTGGATTACGTCTTGAAACAAACAGGAAACACAATTGAATTAAAAGCTAAAATAAGACTAAATTGAACATGCACTAGTTTGCATTTCAGTCAACAATAATCATTATAATGACGACATTAAATAAACAGGATAGTACATTTCTGATTGGTACAGTCAGGTAAAAATACTTACTGCTGTAAGAAACAGGAGCGATGCGTAGGATAGCGATGTCATTGGCAGCGTTAGAAACATTCCAGCCAGGGTGCATTACAACATCGGTGGTGACGATGCGGACACCACCGGAGAAGAGAGTACTGGAGCCCAGGACAACAGTGTAGGACTGAGCAGTGAGCACACCGTCACCGTTACAATGAGCAGCGGTCACTAGCCGGCTTGGAGAGATGAGGGAAGCTCCGCACACGGATTGGAGGAAAAACAAAACTTGAATGATGAGACCAGCCTAGGTAGGGAAAAAAATGAAAAGTAAATTTGGTTATATCAACTAATTGAAGCAGTTTAAGTTCATTTTATGAGTTACTATTCTACAAAGACAAAACTACATTTAATTTCTTTCTAGGATTGAAAATCAAACTTAACTATATGTCGGAGATAGCTTACGGTTGGGGTTGAATCTTCATCAAAAATCAAATTCACTCAAAATCAAAAGTCGTTTATTCACTTTAGGCTGATGATCAGCACTTTTTGAATGTCGAAATTACATAAGACAGTTCCCCAAAAAGCCCACCCTTCGCCACTTCCTAGTGTTTTTGCTGGGAAGAAGAAGTGGCGGAACAAACTCCCCAGCAACACATCTGTCTGATAAGTTAACACATCGTCGAACATGATTATCACGGCGTTATGGGTTACAAGCAGAAACGTTTCTTCAGGATAACGTAACCGTTACATTTTAACACTTTATAATAAAATACAACGAAACGAATGACAGTTCCGGGACGTCTTAGCTCCACTGCGGTCGGGCACTGAATGTCGTCCTCGCTGCAGGCTTAAAACATCACGACTCTGTAGAAGCGCGCCATGGTGTCGGTAGATTACGTGCTATCGCCTTTTGGCGCGCTTGCGATTCGTTGTGTCCGTACTATTGACCGGATCCGACATATATATTAAATGGTGCAAGAAACATTGACGCACCACGAGATTTCTTTTTTTTTTACTTTAAACTGTTTAATAGCATTTTTCTGTCTAACTTAATAATTTATTAAATTATAACTAATCATTACCTGGTATGGAGTGGCGGAGATGTCAGAATTGGAACCACCGACGATTCTTTGACCGCTGAAACCTGCATCTTCTACTGAAGCTTCTTCTAACTTCTTAATCCTTGCAGCCTCAGGAATACCAAATCTACTGTGGTAGCCATAGACAGGGCTGTTAGGTTCGGGAGTGCCGATATCCACTGCAGATACAGCTACGGCCAAAGCCAAACACACTCCGAGGAACAGTTTCATGTTGGATACCAGTTAGTCTGATCAATGACAATTTTCAGAAAAACAAGCATCATTTATACTTTAATTGCCACCTTTATCATCTAGTTAATTTCGCAAATCTTTATCATTATTGATTATAGAAGATAGAACTCTCTGTGATTCAGTAGGGAAATTTTTGTCTTTTTACAGACAATAAAAGAGCAGGTACCTAATACATTGGGAAAAATACAAAACTTTGTGTTTTACCAGATTAACTGTAGATACCCGTAGTAGATTATTATATATAGTTTGCTGATTAGATCTCAATACAAATAATTAATAGATAAGTAATAGAACGTACTTTCCATATGTACTATGCGTCACTAATCTGAAACGTTCATGAAAAAAATACCCTTGAATAATACGAATAGGTCAAAAAACAAGGTCAGTTGATAATATGGAAAGAAAGAAAAAAAGAAAGAACATACATTTATTGGCAACAGCTAAATACACAGTAAAAACATTATAACACAAAGAAAAGAGCCAAAAGGTTAATTTCAGCGGTAATGCCATGCTGAGATGTTGACTGACGCTGATTTTCAAATGAACCTTTGGGTACAAGTGACGGATGAGTAACAATTATCAATATACCTAAAAAATAAATAAATAAATAATATATTATTATATGACACGGGAATTAAGATCTTGTTCAATAGTTATATCTCCAAAGCTCTAATAAACAAATAAATATTAGCCTGGTTTGCAGATTGTACATGTGCACACAAAGAGATTGAAATCAAAGAGAGTTCATTAGAGTGTTGCGGTGTAGTCGGAGTTCCCGGCCTCTGAATACAGATAGGATTAAAGTTTTAACTCGTAGGGCGGAGGCGGCCTGAGCTGCAGCTGATTATATTCCATAATTATATTAGTGTGATAACGGTGCAGCTGTGAGTCTGTGCAAGGTATGGTGGGTGAACTTGGGTAAAACGAACAACATTGTTTTAATGATCTAATAGGTCAGTAAATCCCGGATACCTTAATGATAATAATATTTTACATATTTAATTCATTTAAAGATTATGCACGAGTATAAATAATCGCACAAAAGCGGATTAAAAACCTTAGGCAGTTTCTGCCAGTCTTCCTTAGAGCTGGTTGTTTCTATACTTATTTCTAAGGTACATGGCGATGAAACACGTCAGTCGCCATATAGTGAAAAAAGAACAAGAATAAATACACGGATATACTCATATATATTAACATTAAGGGATTTATAATTGCTTTGAAAAAGAATAACTAAACTGACAAATCAATCCTAGATGAATCTGTCAAGTTCTTGAGAATTGACTGGGCTGGTTGCTGTCCTAATGTACAGTAGGCGCCTGGATAGAGCAGGAAGAGTGAATAAAACCAGAACGGTGAGAAGGTTCTTATTTTACATTTAAAATGATGGGCGCATTTCAACAATTTAACAAGAATTAACGTTATCAAGAGCTGTTATAAGTCACAATGTCTCATTAGTGTTATGAAAGTGTAAAACTGGCAGCTCTTGAACGCGGTTCATTGTAGGAATTCGACCTTAGTAAACTACAACTAAGATGATTCTTAAATTAAAAGTTATGAGAAAAAAATGTCTGTAAACTATACGAACAAAATGTGTCACAACCCAATTTCAAGCGAACGATGTTTTCCTAAAAGCTGCAGTTTTTCGCGCGAATAATCATGTGAATAGAAATGTGAAGTGTAAGTGTGACTTGGAAGTAGGTCACGAAGGCATCTAAGGCACCCGTGAAGAGAGGGGGACTCGCGAGGCGAGAAGTCCTCTCAGTGGCTTATGCTAACTGCAACACCTATACTGAACTAGTAACTAAGTTTTTACTTCACATTCCTTTAGAAGTGAATAGGTGAAAGTTTCGTTTCTATTTGCAACTTTAGGTTCTTCGAAGTTTGCTTCCGAACATGTGATTTATAGATTTTTGTAGGTAATAAGTGTATTAAAGTTGTGTTGTTGTTCAAATGTTTTAAAATGGTTGGCGATTCATAGATATGTAATCGTTCGCATTTGGTTTGGAAAATACACACTGTAATTATCTTCTTTTAATAAATAAGCTAAGCAATATCTTTATCAATAAGCTAAACAATATCGATGTTTTAATAAATCAAAATCTGGCTTTATTTTTAAGCCACGGGTTTCCTTCTTTTGGCCCGCTGTAAATAAGTAGAGTGCAACGTGCCACGTGCCACGTGCCTACTCTACGTGCTTATTGCACGTAGAGTAGGCACGTTGCACGTGGTGTAGTGTATTAATTAATAAGCACGTCAGTGGTAATAAAACCAGTGTAAATCACCTCGCCACCTGAAATTAAACTACACACGAGGCTAGGTCAGCTCAAAGTTAAAGTGCTCCACTAATGCTCCACACTCCCAAATTCTCCAAATAATAATAATACAATTCAATAACAATATATTCATCTGTACATCAAAAATAAGAATACATGTTAGTGAGTGTGTTCCCAATGGAACCTTTTTGATATCAAAATGTATTTTTTAACATGGTTTTTGTAAATATGTATATTTTAAAACAAGAATTTCAATATTAGTTAAATTGTTGGTTGTCCAGCCTATGCTGTGCTAGTTATTTCTCCTCATTCTGAGTTCCTGGTCTTCAAGAGACATCGAGCTACAGACTCCGGCAAAACAGTGATTATTAAATGCTGTACAATAATGTCAAATTATTAATTAATTTTATAAACTGCAAGTTTCTTTACTTTAACAAAGTACACAATTAGGATTCTGCACGCCATAGCCTGGGATTTTATCAACGTGCTATTATATCAGATAAATTATAATCGAGTTGATGTGATGTTCTTTAAGCTTACGATTTATATCTTTTACTATTCATTGAGTATCTAATGTCTAGAAGTATTCGGTCTCGTAAATTGGGTGTTCGTGGTTCGTCTACCATAGAAATTATTATAGCGTGGCACATGAAATAAAATGGCGATTTGCTGTCTCCTAAACTAGGCTAAGAGCCTGTGTTTTAGGAGCCAAATATGTTCTTCCAGATACAAAGTCAATTATTAATAGCGAAAAGTAAAGGCAAAAATAACCAGTTATTAAAGAAACTGATTTAAATCAAACTTGCGGACACGACAGTCGTTGTCTTGCCCGAAAGTTGATTCTGAACCCGATCTTTCAGAACCAACTTTCTACAGATCTAATTTTGAATCGAAACCATCAAGTGCCCATCACAAATAAAATTAAAAGGAACCTATTTGGTGCTGTAGTTTGTAAGTTAATGCGAGTACATATATTTAGCCAAATATATGTACTCGCATTAACTTACAAACTTTTTACAAACTTTATTTCTTTTTGAATTTATGTAGAGATGAATTTACGAATTATGAGGCATTGTAATAAGATTTAACATGAACCTTATTCTTTTGTAATAAAGTTTAGTTACTGTCTAGGAAATTTTACAGATTGGAGTGGCTTGATGTGCTGGACTGCTGGCCTCTGTACTAAGTAAAGCGAACTGAAACAGTATAGTGAAGCGTTTGAAGCCATATTTTAAGTTAAGGGCAATGCTTTGTTCCTTTCCTCTAGCTCATGTTATCGCGTAAAATTAACGGATGCAGGGAAGCGCAGGAATTTTATAAAAGGCAAAGTTGTACTGGTTGTTTTTACAAAGGAAAAATCTTGTAGGAGATAATACAAAGCGAGGGCGGGCGCGGGCTGTGGCAGGCGGGTGGCATGTAATCCGCCCTAGCTGAGGACGTAGCACCCGCCGCTTCTTCTGGAGATACATGGAGACTTCCTTAGTCATTTTTGACCCTTACCCAAACCCTCCAATCTTGTTTGTATTGATAAATTATAGTTACTTCTGTAAATATGCTTTTGAAAAAAATCAGTACACGTCAAACATGCAAAAAAAAATTTACCCGTCTATGGCGAAGCCAAAAAGAGGATTACTATTTTGACCAGAGTGTATGTATGTTCATCTGTTCCCTCATGACTACTAAACTGCTTATCATATTTTGACAAAAGAGGTACCTATTGTCCGAAGCGTCTAGCTTGTCCGCTGGTTATTAAACTAGTAAAATTGGTGTTTTCTTATCAGACTACTATGTAAAATAAAAAAAATAATTAAAGCTGATGTTTAGGGGAATGCACATTCGGTAGCAAAACAAAATATAAATTAGCACAGTTTTTCACATATATTCGATTTTTTTTTAAACTCACTCTTAGTCGAGTCAATTTTGACAAAAAGGAAATCATGCATTACTAGGAAGAGAAAACAAATAATAATAAACAAACTTCGACTTTAAATAAAAAGATTAATTTGTTACGAAAATAATCAGTTTTTGCTAAATGCATTCCGCTCCATAGATGCCATTAATCTCAGTAACAGGTCAAGTTTAAAAAGAGGTTGCAATAATTTTTCGACACCAACGACAAATCCACGGCGAAATACTGGCCCACTATTGTTGGTATTGTTACAAAAGCGGGACTTTTTACTTTTGTAGAACAGTTCGGAACGAAAGAAGGATTTTTTTTTACTTAAACCATGAAGATTCAAGATCTTTTATCGTTTAAAAGTTATTTTTTAACTTTTGCCGTTAAACGTTCGGACGCTTACTATGCTCGTAAGTAATGACTATGATTATGGTGTGTAATAAAGACTATACGATTTTAGAATAATTTACTAAACAGTATATACCTATTTCTATTGTCATGTCTAAGGTGGGATTGCAGTCAAGCACTAGTTTAAAATATCAAAATAGATGTTTAAAGTTTGAAATTTTTAACGCTAGGGGGTCCAGAGTCATGTGTAGGACTCATGGTATTAGTAAGTGCGACTATGTCCCATCCTGACACTATAACTATGTTAAAGTATATGTTTTGGGTGGACTGGTTCAGGCTCGCTGCATTTCCATGGAGTGCAGGGTAGTTTACACCCCTCGTCGGTAAATTTGTCCACTGGGATGTGTTCCACTCGGTGTCTTTGGCTCGTGAGTGTTTTATAGCCGTTGACTAAATTTACTGCTCGCTGTATACATATGTATTTTGTAACTTATATATTTTATTACTGTTGGGACTGGCGACACTGGTCATTTTGGACGATGTGGTGTTGTCCCATCAGAAGTATGATACGTTTATTGTTAGTGTGATTAAAAATTGTATGATTTACAACATATTTTTTTATTATAATAAAATAATAGTACCAGCCTGTTACTGTCCCACTGCAAAGCGAAGGCCTCTTCTCGTACAGAGAAGGCTCGAGCATTGATCACCACACTTGCTCCAGGCCGATTGGCGATTTCAAACTTAAATTAACTATGTGTCCAGGTTTCCTCACGATGTTTTCCTTCACCGATGGCAATGATGTCTAAGATAAACTTAGAAAGTACAGACGCCAGCACTTGAACCTTATTCTGTTTGCAATAAAATTGAAAATCTATTAAAGAAATTTGACTTATTGGGGTAGGTTGATGTGCTGGCGTCTGCACATATGAATTGATAGTTACATCATTGGTACTTGCCCGGATTTGAACCACAACCTCGTGCATAATAGGTCGTGATTTTTTTTATTCAAAGTCCATAATTCTAAGGTGTTATAATATATTCTAAGTGCCCGGTGAAAATAATGTTAAGACATCGGTACCAGCAGTCATTTGAAGATCTTTGACAGTCGTTACGGGTAGGCAGAATACCGAAAGTCTGACAACAAGTTTTATCAATGGGTATCGTGTTACCCGGTAACTGGGTTGTGGATGGAGGTCAGATAGGCAGTCGCTCGATGTAAAACACAGGTATTTAGCTACATTTAGTTGAACTGGCAGTCGATCCATCATAATTGGGAAAAGACTCGGCAGAAGATGATTCTGCTAGCTAACATAAAATCATAACATAACGCCCCGAAGGGTTAGTTTTGTAACACACCCACATTTCGCCAGTTATGTTAAAAGTCCCATGTAATAGCGGGTGAGCCTATTGTCATTAATCGGGCATTGACCCAGACTCTGGGCTGCTACTAACAAATTCCTGATAGAAACACTTTTCCCAGCCCGGAATTGAACCTGGGACCTCATGATCAGTAGTAGCTTGCGACCACTCGGCCACAAGGCAGCCACGATTCATTTCGCCCGCTAACGTAAAACGGGGTGGATTGAAACTCAAGGGTGAATAGAAACAAAACTTTGAGGAGGATTTTTACTTCAGTTTAATATTGTTTGTTACTAACAAGGTGTCGAAACTATTTATCTAAATTATATATAAGCATTACAGTCCTGGTATGTAAAAAAATAACTTTTAACTTACGTGAAACTTTATAGATTATAGCTTATGTGCTATTCTGGTGTATAAGCTAAATTTTTATAAAGTTTCATTACAATCAATTCAGTGGTTTTTGCTTGAAAGTGTAACAGATATCTATACATACTCGTACATACTACAAATTAAAATTTATCATTGACATAAATTATTGTAAGTTTATTATCGTTTGCATTCTATTTACTACTTCGGTTGAAATGAAATGCAATCGTATTCTAAAAATAACAACATCAATATTTATTCGAATATGAAACTTTATTTTTGATGCGCTTATCTGAAATCTTTTACCTTATATAGTTGATAAAAATTGCATACGTGTTGAGATTGGCCCAAGCAACCGATAAGTCCGATAAGACGAGTTATTGTTCCTAGTCCTTATTTAACCTTTTAATAATAATAATAAATTTCTTCTTATAATTACAATGGTTCATAGAAGAGGTTAGTAACAAAAAACAGATGATACACAATATTTAAATGTATAAAATAATTATATGACAAAGGAGACAGTTTCTTTTGTTTGGGGAATAGGCCCACCACAAATTGTGGCGTTTAGCAATGAAATGTACGTTAGTTTATTCCTTATAATCTGTAGATTACAGTGGTAATATTAGCAAAACTGTATGTAACCGGAATACTGTGAAATACGATAGTCAAAACATGACTCTCATAATAACCTAAAATCTCAGAAGAGCGATTGTTGAATAAGTAGATAGGTCTCCTTGGTATTTTAAGTTAAAATAGTACACTGTTCAGTGATCAATAATATAAAGTATAAAACAAAGACACGTCTGTACTGATTTTGATGTGATTTACACGATTTGAAGACAGAGATATTCACGAAAATAGATTAGATGTATTCATTTCGAAACACACTTTTTCCGGCCAAATACTGTAATAAATAAAGATATTCAATACCTAAAGTAGTATACCTTAGTAGTACCTTTAGTATTTTAAACCACTTGGACTGGAGATCTAAAATAATAAGGTGATGTATTATAAGCTGGTTGTGTCAGGAGATAAAAAAAAACACATTATAGTATGTCACAAGAAGTATTTTTTACTGTTCGTCATAATTTTCAAAATCTTCTCTTAAAAACAGTATTTCATCTAAAAAAGATGCAGGTGGCTCAACTTTAACTTGATGCCGCGCCCAAGATAACCACACTATACACATCACATGTGCACAGCAGCCAACAGTGCCTCTGCCCACTAAACAACTACAACAGTATCCAGCAACAGCAGCCCCAATTCCGTTGAAATGGTGCTGCACAATTGCTTGCAGTGGCTTTGTAGATTATACACTGTATCTACAGATGCCATTTTCATAAAATCTTTAGAATAAATATACGAAAAGAACAGAAGAAACATGCAATTATCTAGTAATCGGAAACAATAATAACGGAAATAATAATGTTATTTGTCAGTGTCAAACTGATTGAAATTGGACCACAGAGCATCTGCAACGGGCTATTAATTACGTTTCGTTCCACTGTGTTTTTAAAGTACGTTACTTGATATTCAGTTAGTAAAAGAATTAAAAACAAGTTCACTGTACGAATTAATAATTATCTCTTTAAACGCATATAACGCCGATGTCATTACCGCTGCGCACCGGGGTAACATATTTGTTTTCACATTAAAATAATAGGTTTATTTTAATGTGAAAACAAATATGTAAACGCTCCTAACCAAGCATTTTTTGCCGTATCACTTTTTTACTATTATTTCAGTATTCCGGTTACATTTATATATAATTTTTGGTCTGTTAATAGTAATAAGATGATCACTTCCTTCATGTGTAATATGATTAATAAACGTTACCGTTTAATAGTGGGCCCAAAAAAAATTGTCTCCTTTAAGGGACTCATTTATAGCATTTAACTTAGCGTAACATGTTTTATGGTAGACTAAAGAGGTTTATGTGACTGTTGGTACTTTCAACAATTGTTCTCTAAGCTTCACACAGTACATACGCTCAGAATATTGAACGCATTTTCTCACGACATTTTCCGACATCGTTTGTCACGGGCGGGAAATTAAAATGGCATGTCTTAGAACTGTTAGAAATCTATTACAGTAGGTAACAATTTCCTCTTATGACAGTTTATAGCTGTTCCGGCGTAAATCACCTAGTGAATATAGTATATCATAATGTCCAAAAGAAATATCGCTGTAGGTAATATTGGGAATGTTTGGAATCACAGCGAGGACTACTGAAGTTATTATACAACGTATTTTATTTTACAAACTTTTTTGTTTACTCCAAAGCTGATGAACAGCTTGTGGCTAAATTATAACAGCCGCATGGGTCGATCGAAGGTTTAGCTACACTTGACGAGGTTAATCCGTGGATGGTTGACCATTTATTACATACTGAGACTCCTCCGTGCCTCGCAAAACACGTTAAGCCGTTGGTCCCGGCTGTCATTTGTAGGTCTTTGACAGTCGTTACTTGTAGTCCGAAGCCTGAAAATCTGACAACCAGTTTAACCAACGGGTATCATGTTACCCAGCTACTGGGTTGTGGAGGTCTGACAGGCAGTCACTCCATGTAACACACTTTTATTCAGCTGAACCGGTTAAACTGGAAGCCGACCCCAACATAGTCGGGAAAGGCTAGGCAGATGATGACTCCAAAGCCGATACTTTATATTAAAATAATCAAAGAAATATTTTTTTACTGCGTCGTTGATCTAGCCGTCGCAAGTGGTACTGTTAAGTTTGTGGTCTTGGTTTCATTTTTGGATATTTCCGTCTGAAATTTTCCAACCCGGAGCCTGGATTTATGTTCCAGTGATGATTTTAGGCTCCACAGTTTAACATGGGACTTAAACATAACTGTCAAAATGTGGGTGTACTTTAGGCACACTTCTCTTTAACCTAGCGGTGAATTCAGGCGTGATGTTATATGTACAGACGCCAGCACATCAAGTTACTCCAATATATCAAATTTTCCTAATTGAATATGAACCTTATACTTTATTACATAAAGTTGAAAAACGGTCAAAGGAATTTGACACATTGGGGTAACTTGATGTGCTGGCGTCTGTACAATTTTCATGAAAGTTCGTCTCGCCGCTAGCCGACGACTCACGGCTTCCAATAATTACTAAAAGTCTATCAATTTCCCTTTGAGTGAGGTCATGTGCTTAATCGTAGTAGATTAAACGGGCGCCCGTGTCATCGTGTGTCCTGTCCCACGGATCTTAAGCCTTAATCTTGTTCGTAATCAAAATGAATCTCGACCAAACCCCCGGCCCTTATTTCTATCCCGTAAACGCTTACAGAAGTGGATTTAATCCTTAATATGAGACGGAATTTTCAACTAATTCCCCAACAAAAGTTCAATAATACGGGATATCGAAAAACTTGTATCTGTACTATGTAATTAAAAGTTAGCGTGTGTATTCCGTTGCCATAGACAAATTTCACGGACGAAGCTTACGTCAACAATGTGGATCTCTTTTTGAACAAAATATTATGATTTGAACTGTGTCCTTTGAATACAGACATGCTTTCTGCGGTTTCACGTGAAGAAGTGTGTAAAAATAATGATGTCTAAAACCGCCTAGTATTTTAATAATTATTTTGTCTGAGAAAATGAATGAAAACACACCTTTGAAAGTTCAGGCTAGTAGCATATGTAGATAATTGTACCCACGTTTATCTAGGTAAGAGGTAGTTAAGATATATTTTAGTATACCAGCGTTAACTTGAATTGTAGCTAAGCATTTGTTTAGAGCGGTCACTATTTACGTTCGCTTGTTTTAAGACAAGAAGCTAAATAATTGTCTAATAAATTCCCTGCGCTAATCTTACCTGTTTTATTTACTCGTACAATTTTAATGGAAACTGTTTAAAGAGTTATGTTTTTAGTAGCTTCAAAGAAAATTTTGTTTATTTAAAAATGTCTTGATCGGCCACTGGTTCGGGCCTCGACTTTTACATACTAGGATCTATATTCATGAATGCATGAACTGTTCGAGCCCTGCCCGGCCGGCCCGGCCACGACCAACACACGACCTCCAGTATAGACCGGAGGTCGTCGGTTCGATTCCTACCCAGGATAAATGTTTCTGTGATGAGCACGATCATTTGTCCTGTGTCTGAGTGTAATTTATCTAAGTATAATATCTATGTATTTAGAAATATATATAAGTATGTTATTCAGCTGTTTATCACCCACAACACAACCTCTGGTTAGCTTGGGACAGGATAGCGTTGTGAAATATTTATTTATTTATTTTATTTTTTACTGACACCTATGAAAGAAAACATCGTAAAGAAACCAGGACTCTTTAAAAACATAATTATGACTTTAATCAGTAATCCACTGAACCAGCGTGGTGATTTAAGTCCATAGACGTAAGTTCTGTGTTTGTGATTATCTTCAACTATACATCATTTTGTGGGATCTTTTTTTTTTTTTTATTACTGATAGGCACGCGTTTGACCACTATCTCACCTGATGGTAAGCGAAGATGTGGTTGACGATGAAGCACGCTTGCCTAGAACCAACCTGTTCACTCTTGAATTGAAGACCCCTAGGTTGTAGCTATCAGGAAACACCGACACCGGCGGGAAATCTTTGTTTGAAGTTTAAAATATTTTCGAAGAATCAATTAACTAAAAAAAAAAAATTCATTTATTTCGAGCAACAACAACTCATATACACATCATAAATAGTAATGGTTATTTCTTAAAAAGTTATTTTTTAAAAAAATACGTCGACGAAAGTCATAAAATGAACATAAATGACGAAAAAACTAATATTTGATTCCACATATTTGAATGGATCGATTATTGAGTAAATATAGCGCGTGCGTGCAGTGATAAAATACTTAGTACCTACTATAATTTAATCTTTTCCGCGTGATTAAAAGTGTAATATTTCATAAATGCGATCTTACCTGATGATAATGTAATTAAAATGAAAGCAGTTGAAACTCATCCACTCTTACCTACCTCTAATAAATTACTGGCTTTGACCATATATTTTGGATGTTCATGGCTTTTTTTTCAAAGTCAAAGTCAAACCATTTATTTCAATTAAGCCGTTATAAGTCACTTTTGAACGTCAAACTTAAGGTAACTTAGTATAAACTGATTCTAGTTGCCCCTTCCAAAAAGTAGATTCGTATGGAGAAGAATGGGCACGAAACTCCATACTGACTCTTTTGAAATAGATTTTACAATACTTTAATACATTAATCAGGTTATTTGAAAGGACGATGCACCTAGAGTAAAAAGTACTAAGTATACTGAGATAGGTTTAAGGTAATAAAAAATAAGCAATGGAGTTGATTTATTATATTTGTGGAAACATTGTGCATTTATAAATGTAATAACATTATTCAAAATAGTGAGATAAGTTTAAAATAAGAAAACAATACATACATCATTAGAATAGCAACCAGTTTGATTTTGTCAAGACGCCAAGATCGTCCTAAGGAGCAGGACCAGCATGTTTCAAATATTTTTTAAAAGCTATATCGGTTCCACATTACTGTTAGTCCACTTAACCCCTTCAACTAAGCTAAATAGTTATGCTTGTGTGATGTGTTTGGAGTTTACTTCAATAGTGCAATGGGTGGGGATCGAACTTACACTCACATACATTTTTCATATATTATAATTTTATTATCCTTTTTACAAATCACTGTCATATTTTTCCTTTTAATATTACACTGTTTCTTTTTTAAACGCAATTTTATCTACTTAACCTACCCTTGGTAATAATACAATAGGTACATATGTTTGTGTTTTTGTTGTGTCTATGAACTGGTTTATATGTGTTGTAACAATGGTTAGTTACCCATCATAACATACTACTCCATCTATGGGTAATACTTATGAACAAAAGAGGCAAACAAAAATATGAACCTTTGTGAGAGACTGGAGTCCATACTAGGATACTCTGTGTGACTGATCACCAGGCTTTCACCCCGGATATGCGTTAATAGCTTTTTATTTTATCTATCAAAATATGGATATGTTACCTATGTAATAGAAACAAAATCAAACCAAGTACAGAAAATAACCGATATTTTTTATAACGGCAACGTACTGTTTCATTGTTATTTTTGTGTTATTATTCTTGCGTATGGCACTCGTGGGTTGCAGCTGAAAGTCAGCGTCAGATAGAACACCCTGTGTTCTCATCTGACTTTATGCTGAGCTGAGGAGCTTTTGGCATTATAATCTCTGTATTTTATAGTTTTAAGGTGTATTTCTGTTGTAATGCCAATAAACGCATTTTTCTTTCTTTCTTTCAGACACACAAAGATTGTCACAACTCTTCAAAATACAACATGACATTATTAAATTATGGACTTCAGTAAAGAGGAGAAAAAATTGACCACTGTTCACGTACCGTTTAATTATAATTATCTAAACAGCAATATTTATCTTGGGACGATTGCAATCTGATACAATTGTTGGCTTTATCTTTAATCTGTTGTTTTGTTTTGGACTTCCTATGATTGATAAAACCTTAGTAAATGTGTTTAAATCAGCACCTGTTTAGTTTCCTGTTCAACCCGAAGACGCGTCGAGTAATTATACTTATGTCAAACAACACTACCTATCAGACCTCTATAAACAAGTCACTGGACACGCAGACAGACACACACTCATATACACACACACAGTCATACAATCATATACCCATACAGTCACTTAAACATACACACACACACACACAGAAAGACACACAGACTTATAATGACTCCCAGAACCAATGATTTAACGTGCTTGCTGAGGCACGGATTCATTTGTTCATGTTTATCGGGGTTGTGTACAAATGCAAGAACATTAAAAACCCCTATATTTCTACATCACCGGCATTAAGTACTAACCTATTGCCCTGATATCTGATAGCCAATTGTTAATTAGAAGATACCATGATTAGTATGTTTATCGGATACAGACCTAGGTCCATGTACGAACATGTTTTATACTTTTGTCTTCGTCATCGGCGCATGGCATGGCGGGAATACCAACTTACTGCATTCATGTCTGATAGTCAGTTGTAAATAAGAAGATACGATCATTATTATGTTTATCATAAGTCACCTACTGAACGTGTTGGGGTTTTCTTGGTTTTGATTATCTGAAAAATAATTATACTATCTAACATTTTATAAACATTCTTGTCATGCTGCAGCCATTTATGTGGTAGGTATCCCTTCCAAAATATTATAAAATGACAATATATTTGTTCATTATACTAACTCTTCAAGATAAGAATCAGTTTAAAATGTTAAAATAATGGTTTTTACTTCATTGCGTATGAAATTAATACTGTAAATTTATCTTTGTTTGTTTGTTTGAGGTAATCTCCGAAACGGCTGGACCAATTTTATGGGACTTTCACTGGCCTGATGATAGCTGATGTTATAAAGAACATGCAAGCTGATGCTATAAGCTTTATTTAAAACTAGCTGCTGCCCGCGACGTCGTCTGCGTGAAGGTTCTACAGCACCAAATATACCTACCTAAGATTCCAGTGTCGCTATAGCATTATAAGTAAACAACTTTTAAAATAGCATTAAAATATAAGTTACATGAAGAGAGTTATATGGGAATCCTGCTGAGTTCAGTCATACCATGTGACTGAAGGAAATAAACAAAATAATGCAGGAATACATTCCAGGATACAAAAGAGTAATAAAAACATTTTTACAAAAAAAAGCAACCGACTTCTTAAAAAAACACTAACAGGTGAAAAATAATTCCAGGTTCGGAAGTCTATGGCTAAGGTGGTTTTATTTCGTTCATTATTGGCCACCGACTTCCGAAACTGGAATTATTTTTCACCTGTTAGTGTTTTTTAAGAAGTCGGTTGTTTTTTTTGTATTTTTTTTTTATTTTGCTATTTTTAGTTTATTTGTATGTAAAGAAAGTCTTTCAAAACTTGAAAGAATCATTGAAATCGGTTAATAATTGCAAAAGAAGTTCTTTCTTAACCTTTTAAAATAGACAGGCGTAATGTTATGTTATGGAAATACATAAACCATGCACAGACATGTGACTGTAGCTATTGCGAGTAATTTGCTGTTATGCATTGAAGAGTTCCATCGCCTGTCATCTTCATCAGTTTTTCTTCACGAAATGATACTTGCTAAATGTAAATGCTTGATTTGTCACCAAAAAAAAATGTAAAACTTGGTACATGTTTTCCTATATTATTTGAGGAGTTCCATCAATTCCTCGAGGATCCCTCATCAGATCTGAGGTTTAATACTAATGGGACCAACCTGGTAGTATACCCTATCAAATAAAAAAAGAATTTAGAAAATCAGTCCATAAATGGCGGAGTAATCGCGTAACAAACACACACAAAAAAAAAACATACCGTTGAATTGAGAACCGCCTCCTTTTCTTGAAGTCGGTTAAAAATACGTACAAAGGTATCATACCTTATAACACTTCCCTAAAAACTACGTTGGTAGTTATACTGCCAGGAGCCAAAATGTAAAGATAGTCAGGACTGGTGGCGCGGGAGCAAGCAACGTACAGGTGCCCGTGTGAGAAGCAACTCGTCCTTAGATCTACACCCGCTGCTCTGAGTATCGGCTCCTGCGACTTATTGATTGTCATCACTAAGCAAACACTCAAGGGGAACTGTACGCGCTCGAACTGGATCGGAAAGCTACGAAGTATAAGGGGAATGCGTTGTATAAATACTGCCTCGCCAACGCCACAACCCGCCAGAATTTCCACCTCAATGGTGTCTGTGGAGCGAGATGACTTTAAGGCACCACCCGTTACTCAACTTCGGAGAAGATTTGTTCCTAAAAAGCGTAATCGGGACGCCGACCTTCAGCTTGATGGTATGCGCTGAAAGTCGACTTGCTGACAGAGAGTTCAAAAATTCCACGGGATAATGTGTGGCGTCATCTTGCTCGGCGACAGTGCTTATCGACGTATAGACCACTTCATTCCCCTCAATGTCCGAGAGAAAACATTCGTTAATTGCTGCAGCATGATCATTTTTGGGCGCCAAAATGGCGCTCTCACACGAATTCTGCTGGTGCGCTGTACGACTGATGTCCACGTACACATTGCGAATGAGTTCTTCGAAGCTGGATACCTACCACCACTCTACCGAGAGACTCTAAAAGCACCGCCTGTCCACTTTTCTCTTCTGGTAGAGTGCCTTTGCCAAGACTTAGAAGGACATCGGAGAATTCTTGAGCGCGTGCAATGCCGCCGAGCCGAGCTCTCATATTAATGGTCAAGCGCAGCGAACTTGTGACGACAAAAAAGATCGTTTACCTAAGCATTCACCTCGTCAGCCCTCGATCCCCGCGTCAACTCGGGAAGCGTTTGCCTGAAATCGCCACTGAACGGAACTGTGACACTACCCATCAAATGTTCGTTCCTGCAGATGCCCTGCAGGGTTCTGTCCACGGCCTCAACTGCCTTCCTTTTGGACATCGTACACTCATCCCATATGATACGATCCGAATTTTGCTCAAGATTTTGAGGGTTTTGTTGGAACTTCAATTTGTCAAAACGAACTATTAGGATACAACTTTTATGAAAAAAATACACAATGCCATCTATGAATTTTAAGAATAACTAACTACTAACCTCACCACCACGATCAAAATTTTAATTAATTTTCAAAAGTGTTCATGTGTTACTTGATTTGATTTTTATACATTCTCATAGATGGCGCTGATTCCAAATTGTCTTTATACTACTAACATTCATTAAACTATGTTTCTCTGCCAAAGTTACTTAAATGGCGTAGTTTTTATAGTGTAAAGCTAGATAATAGCATAGCTTACTCAAAACCAACATTTAAATATGCGTCCTTTGATTACACGCTTCCACAGAATGAGTAAGAAGAATAAAGATTCACTGCTCCTCCCCCGTAGGTAATAGCGTGATAATATATAGACTATGTGTTGACCCGACCTCTTAGTAATATTCATGCAAAATTTGAAGTAAATCCATGCAGTACTTTTTGAGTTCACCCCGGACATACATACAGCCAAACAGACAACAATTCTAAAAAGTCACTTTTTGTCACCAGTTACGTTTTTCTAACAAAACCCACTCATTTTTTCTTGAAAATTCTCAATGTACAGTTTTTCTTTCGTTACTGTTTTATTATATGTATTATATTATATGTAGTATAGGATGAAAAAAATGCACAATGCCATCTATGAATTTTAAGAATAACTAACTTCTAACCTCACCAACACAATCAAAATTTAAATTAATTTTCAAAAAGTATTCATGTGTTACTTGATTTGATTTTTATACATTCTCATAGATGGCGCTGATTCCAAATTGTCTTTATACTACTAACATTCATTAAACTATGTTTCTCTTCCAAAGTTACTTAAATGGCGTAGTTTTTATAGTGTAAAGCTAGATAATAGCATAACTTACTCAAAACCAACATTTAAATATGCGTCCTTTACTTACACGCTTCCACAGAATGAGTAAGAAGAATAAAGATTCACTGCTCCTCCCCCGTAGGTGATAGCGTGATAATATATAGCCTATGTGTTGACCCGACCTCTTAGTAATATTCATGCAAAATTTGAAGTAAATCCATGCAGTACTTTTTGAGTTCACCCCGGACATAAATACAGACAAACAGACAAACAGACAAACAGACAAACAGACAAAAATTCTAAAAAGTCACTTTTTGTCACCAGTTACGTTTTTCTAACAAAACCCACTTATTTTTTCTTGAAAATTCTCAATGTACAGTTTTTCTTTCGTTACTGTTTTATTATATGTATAGATAATGAAACAAAACAATACACTGTTAAATTCTGCTCGGAGGAATACGCGAGGAAAACCTAGTTTTGAATAAAACTTTACTTTAACAAATGTTAACTTACCATTATGCGCTGCGAGTCCGGTAAACCAATGCTTTAAGGGCGCTGATGCGGCTGCCACGTTGCTGCAGTGTTACAAGAATGTTTGCTTAAGCCAGAGTCGCTTCTCAGCTGTCATACGCAAAAAAAGTGCGTCTCCTCTTGCCGAATCGCGTGGCAGTAGCAACAGCCACCTGAAAGTAATTGCTGAAATATTATATAAGATGAGATCCCCATAATGAGGCCCATATTATTGGATTATCATTGTCTTTAGTAGTCTATAAGTACTAACGTAGGTAATAAGCTATAATTTTAAGTAACATTCCATTATTATACTCGGTTAAATTTAAGTCGTTTTAGACCTCCTCAGGGGTCATCGTACTCATCAATATGAACAAATTTTACTATGAGGCCAAACCTGAAATCGCGAAAAAACAGCTGTTCCCTACATTTTGACGAGTTGTGCGAACATAAATAACGGCTAATTTTTTTTTGCGATTCAGGTTTGGCCTCATAGTAAAAGTTGTTCCTGGTTATGAGTATAATAACCCTTGAAAAGGTCTATAACGACATATCCTATTATACCGTGTATAGTAGACTATGTTGTCTGTAATAAAACAACGTCATTATTAATAAATAATTATATTTGTACTTTCCTATTGTTTACAAATGAATACTTTTCCAGCCACCGCGCTTACAGACGCATTTAGCTCAATGCGAGCAATAGGCGCACCTGCTGTTAACTACTTTAATTACGTTACCCATTAATCGTAGTCAGAGAGCAGGGGATGTGGACACAGACGGATTGGGCCCGGTCCTTCAATATTTTAACTATGCGTAGAGCGAACGTGTCGGGGAATAATTGGACATGCCAGTAATACCGTTGTTTTGCATTGTGACGATTAGTTTCGAAGCTAGCTGACCTATTTAGTGCGTATGAATGGTCGGGTGAATATTTGTTTGAATTGTTCCACGTCATTTGGGACGTGGACGCGTTTGTGATGGAACTCAAATGGAGTTGAGCTTGACACCTAGATAGGCGCGGTGGCCGGTTGAGTAAAGCTGTAAACGAGTGGCTTCCAAGAAACGGTAGAAGAAGTGCGGGGCGTCCTGCGGCGAAATGGGCGCACGACATTGTTGCTATTGCGAGAGTACCCTGGATGAGACTGGGACAGGGACGTGAAAATTGGTACCAAAAGAGAGAGGCCTATACCCAGCAGTGGGTGAAGTCGGGCTTTGGATGGTGAAGATGATGTTGTTACGATGTTCTGTTTTCGTCTTTATTAGGTACCTATGCTTTGGATGGCTTAAGATTTCAAAATATAAGCTGCGCATAAACTTTACAAGTTCCTGTTTTTCCCGACGGGTTAGGCAGAAGTGTAGGTATAGTAAACGCACATTCCACCAGTTATGTTTATGTCCCATGTAATAGGGGGCGAGCATATTGCCAATAATCGGGGACAAATCCAGGCTCCGGACTACACTTATGATGTATATAAATAATTAGATTTTATATCACTCTTCACAAAGATACACATAGTTATAAAAAAACGAAAAAACCGGCCAAGTGCGAGTTGGACTCGCGCACATAGGGTTCCATAGGTACCATCCGTAGCAAAACTGGCAAAAAAATCGCGTTTGTTTTATGGGCCCTTAAATATTTATTTTATTTTGTTAATAATATTTGTTGTTATAGCGGCAACAGAAATACATAATTTGTGAAAATTCGTCTCGCTATCGCGGTTCTTGAGGTACAGCCTGGTGACAGACAGACGGACGGACAGACAGGGAAGTCTTAGTAATAGGGTCCTGTTTTTACCCTTTGGGTACGGAACCCTAAAAAAAGACAAAAATAGACAGTCAAACAACTATAAATAAAATATGATCCTTTGTGAGATAATGGAGTCCATACAAGGATACCCTGTGTGACGGATCAGCAGGCTCTTACCGCTATTAGCTAATTTTATCTATCAACACAAATCTAGACTTGAGGCTACACTTATACTTATAACGCTTATTGGTACTGATAAAGAATATTGATTAATTGATTGAGAGCCATCTCGGATAGGTAGCCAATCCTTTACTGCAAAACTTTACCATTGCGACTTACGTTGTCGCGAAATATCGTGTATGTGTACAACAGGCAATCTTACTAGTTACTACTATCACTACGATAACTTAGGATGCAAGAACGAGCGAAAGCAAGACGGGATTTGAGCTACCCGACTCCCGACGCAAGGTATAGTTATAAAAAAAGATTGTAAAAAAAGCTTGTACGAAAATAACCAACCTAGGTTTATTTTCTTACAACTATTGCGGCCGCTTAACGGATCTTGCTGACATTGCCTTTTATGCAATTATTATTTTAAAGTGTTTTGAGATTAGGTTACAATATGGCAATCTACAACGGAATTCGAGATTTTTATTTTTAATGTTGATTTTATGGAGCTTGTACTCAACTCGGCTCCTCGGTCAAACAGTTGTTTCGCGAATGTTATTTTTGTTTATATCACTGCTGAAGTTTTTTTTTTTAAACAGAGATAAATATGATTAATTCTTTTCTTTACACCCGTTATTTGGTATTTAATATTATTAATGATGGTTGATTAATCACACTTACACACATTGAATTAGAAATGCTTACACAGATGCATGACGGCGCGTTACCAACGCTTTTGTCGGGATACACTTCGAAACGAGATTTGACAACTGTCAGTCCGGCGCCGGTGGAGCGTCGAGTCTATGGTCAGCGCGGCCATGTTGGACGTCATAATAATTATATGTAGTTTTTCGAACGTCAACGGCAAGCGCAGGTACCGCGTATGCGACGAATCGGTTTTGTTCCGATTGCTCTTGTTTTTTTTTTGTTTCAAAAACTAATTAGAAGCGATGGACTAAGTGATTTCCTAATAACAAGGGATATTTTTTTGTGTTAGGTATTATACTTATTAACACAAGTAAAGTGATTGCTTTTTATACACTTTAGTTACAAAGATTCCTTCTAAGATGTGATGTGTATGTTGTGTCGTGATGTTTTTCCGGATTACGTCCATTACCAAGGGAAAAGCCTCGAAAGTTAAGAAAGCCGATCTGCAGCAGAGAATAGGTGAGTCGTACTCAGATATTTTATTTTGTTTAGAATCCGTTCATACTGAACTACCCTCTTACCACATTTTATACAGACCGCACTCTGTTCCACAACGTGCATAAAGAAAATTCAACACCCCACAACCTTGTAAAATAGGTGCAACATCTCATGTAGGTACTGTCGAAACATTTTGTAATTAAACGTACCTTCTATCTAAGGAAATTAACTATCTCAAGAAGCGCGGTGCGGTGCAACCCTGAGCGCCTGAGCCGAGTGGCCCTCACACCCCTAAAGGTACTAAACACGTGCCTACGTTTCATACGAACATTTTGAGGTTGTTTTTGCACGTGTGCTGTGAACTCAACAGCCGTGTAATGACCCTTCCATGTATTATAAAGTCTTTTAAACCCTTTTACAGCAGAAATTACGTTCTTTTACATTCACGTCAAGCAGAAAAGTGCCTTTGAGCTTATAAGAATTTTTATTTTTTAATTATCTAAAATAACAGCTCGTACTTTCTAACGTGTTTCATCTCGTATATCAATTTTATTTATATAGGAAAGCAATATATGGATCCCAGGGTAGGGTAGTGGCCGATTTTCAGACAGGATTAAATGTTGATGCCGTCTGGGTCGTGAGTCTGAAGAGCAAGGGGCCGTTAAATACACCATTAAAGTCTCCAAAAAGCCAGCTTATTCCGTATGCAGGGACACAGAATGTACAAGACATCGTAAATAACACGAGAACTTGCTTAATTTTTCAAGTAGGACTGTAATGTAGGCACAAGTTGGGGAATATAAAAACAGTGAAGGATAAAAGTTTTCGTTTGAGGCAGGAGGGCGTAATCCGACAGTTTCCCGATGTGCCCTCTCTATACCGAATAGTGCGCGATGGAAACCATGGAGTCGCTCATTTGCATTTTAATATTACAAATAAATAATTAAACAATAGGTACTTAGATAACTAGGAAGGTTATTCAACAAGGAAGTCTTACGTTAATAAACGAAGCAGGTTCAAAATCTTTTGAAATGAACTTTTAAACCCTTTCGTTTTAATACGTTACCATTTAACCAATATTTAATAGCAGCAAATACCCAATTATATTAAACTATGTTTTAATAAAATGGTATCTAACTTCACTTACAGTTACGTGCTTCCTCTATTCTGAACGTAAATAAATGTAGATAAGGAAACTCCGTGCCTCTCTGTTCCCAAAAGGCAAGTCTTAAGGCGGGTGAACACTGAATTTTCTACTCGTGTAACAAATCCACGTCAGGCCACTGGCGATAATCCAAGAGTTTGTGTCCTATCAGGAATGTTCTCTGAATACCTATATCCGCAAATTGCATCCCAGTTTATTGAGAAACTCTCCACCGTTAATTCTTGTCCTATTAACTTTAGCGAAAAACATTTTAAGGTTTTTTTGAGACTTACTTAAGATGTAATAAAAATTCTAACACGTTACCTAAAGCATTATATCAATAGGGCTTTAGGTATAAAATATGTAAGTGCGAAAAAAGAAAATTACGATAAAAAAATAAATCTTGTCAAAACGTCGGCGCTATCACACGTCCCGGCGTGCGACAGACTTTTATTTCATCTATAATACCGGCGAAATCACAGCGTTGTGGGCCTAACCGAAGCAACAAAAGGATAACACGAAATGTGATTACTCAGCTACGAGTAGTACTGGGGTTTGCATGTCATGACGGCAGTGAATTACTGGCTGCGGACGCTGGACGTTTTTGTCGTTTTTCAGGTGTGTTCCAACAAAAGTGAACAAAAAGTTATGTTGTCACACGTTCTACGGGCAAGCGACGCCGTTAAATGTTCGCACTCGGACGTTGTAAACATACCGCCATGTTTGGAAAATAGAACAAGCACCAGGAATCCGCTTACGCATTGTTTCTTCAATCAATGTAGGAAGCTTTTAAGTTAGGTGGTTATTCTTTTTAACCGACTTTCAAAAAAGGAGGAGGTTCTATGTTCGTGTGTACCTATGTATTTTTTTTTTTTTTTTTTTTTTTTTTTTTTTATGTATGTTACCTGATTTCTCCCCCATTTGTGGACCGATTCTCAAAATTCTTTTTTTATTTGAAAGAGTATACTCCTGAAGTGGTCCCATTTTAATTTGGTGAAGATCTGGTGATAATCTTCGGAGATATACAACGGAACTCTTCAAAAATAAACGGCAAATCTGTTGTGATTGCTGGAATCGCTTGGATGTTTATTGTTTATACAACATAATGACGTATCATCACGCCTGTATGCTCTGAGGGGTACGCAGGTGGGTACAATATACCTAGATTTCGTCAGTTAGGTATGTTAATTTTAATTTATTAGGTACCTATTAGTGGAAAACCCTATTATGATGACATGTATTGTTAACAATTAACAATATAAAATAAATTCATGGCAAATGTTTTTATGGTAACAACTAAAAATGGAAAAATAAAAAACTTTTTTGCAAAAAATAAAACCGACTTCAAAAAAAACACTAAACGGTGTAAAATAACTCTCAATTCGGAAGTCGGTGGCCCATCATGAGTAAGACAAACCCACCAAAGCCACAGACTTCCGAATTTAGAGTTATTTTACACCGTTTAGTGTTTTTTTTGAAGTCGGTTTTATTTTTTGCAAAAAAGTTTTTCATTGAGAGTATTGTTTACTCATTTGATTTGTTTTGTTATTTCTTTACTGTTGTGAGCTAAATAGAAGGTGCTACTGAGCACCTCTTTTAGGGTCGAGAGTTTGCTGTTATAAATGATAGGACTCCGTCGGTTAAATAATATTTATTTCTGCATACATTATTTATTATTATCCATAATAAAATGGCCGGATGGATGACCCTTGATTATTGTTACTTTTACGCTTAATTAAGTTTCACTAGAAATTATAATAATAAATTTTCCACAACTTTTACACAGCGCCATCTAGTGCCAAGCTAAGCAGAGCTTGTGTTATGAGTACTATACAGCTGATAAACATACTTATATATTTAGAAATACATACATAATATACATTAATTACAGCCAGAGACAATAATGAATGATGTGATAAAGCAACGTTGTGGTTAAATAGAAACTGTAGAAAAACAAATTGAAGAGTATATGCTTAGATGGTTTGGTCACGTTGAAAGGATGAATGAAAAGCGACTAACGAAAGGTATTTATTACAAGGCAGATGTAAGTGGGAACGCCGGGAGAGACGCTCTAGACATACGTAGACCCTATTGGTGAGGTTCTTCAGAAAGGTCAGGTGCGTAGTACTCGCAACCGGCGTGTGTGTATGACAGCATGTATGAATGTAAATGAAGCAAAGGACTTAGGTAAGAATCGTAGCATATGGCGCTCTGTAGTTTCTGCCTACCCCCATGAGAAAAAGGCGTGAGTTTATGTATGTATGTATTAAGATAGTTTGGCATCGTTAATAAATACACACATTGAACATACATTGAAATACAAATGGTTAAATCAGGTGTACTAAGACTTAACTAAGATAATGTTAAAAATAAGCCATAACCTTTGTATGTTTTAGAATCAAAGTGCGACTACGAAAGATATTGTCCATCCACCTTTCAATTACATCCAAGATTAGGTAAACTGACTTCTCCGAATAAATCCAGTGTTTCGGGGAGGGTTGTGGGCGATGCGGCGTCGTTGTGGGGTTGCGTCCGACAGGGGGCAGCACTAAATTCTTTGCTTGCTAACAAATCCGCGGCGACGTCGCCGTAGATAGTGCGCTGTTTTATTTGGGTCAGGTTCGGCACTAGCGACAAGTGAGGCTAGACATGGGTGGCCAGCGTGGCCAGTATGGCCAGTAGGTATGGCTATTGTGGCTAGTTTGGCCAGTGTGAAAAATTTGGCTTATTAGATAAATGCCGCTCATCAGATAAATGCTGCTCAGAGGTTTGAGGATTGTTTTTTTTTATGCCGTATAAGATACCTACGTTGTTCCCTTGTTCACAGTTAAGTTGTTGAGGTGGCCTGACTTGAAGTTCGCAGCGATCGACTGACCTTTAATACCACACTGTTACTAGACTATACATATTATCTTTCGTAAGATGGAGATTTTCGATGGGTAGATTAAGTACTGAGATCAGCACATGAAGCTATCCTAATCTGTCAAAGTTATTTGATAGTTTTTCAACTTCTTCAATTCAAAAATGTTATGTGTTATTAAATGGTTATTTGTAAGAATATTCCTTACCATTAAATTCTGCTTTAAAGTGTTTTTAACTACTTTTATTAAATAAATATTTAAAAGCTAACAAAAATAACAAGTAATAAAAGTAGGTAATACTACGATTAAAAAGAGAGAAAAGTGTGCTAGGGTATAAAAAAAACATCCATGTTTCTGTCTACTTATGGAAAACATTTAAAAAAAGCTGGCAGCATTGCATTACATTCCATAATGTTACAAGCAATTTTCCAACAAAACTTTTATCTAATACCTACAGCACGAAGACAAATTTGCCACTTATTAACCAACAGAAGCAGCAATAAAACAGAATAACGACACAAAAACTCCTTACAGAACAAATATAAAAGCTTGTTGGTACAGAAAAGAGGACATGATATAAGCTACTTCAATTACCCCATAATCTAAATCTGGGGCCGCGGAAGATATGGCGAAGTTTAACTTTAAGTTTAAGCTTTAAATTGGACTGCGGCGTACTCGTTCTCCGAGGGATAAAACTTATTTTAAGGGGTTATAAATTAAAGTAATACGTAGCTAGTCAATTATCTCGGATTCCAGATATATTTATGAGTGAAATGTTTACTTTGGTATTAAGGAGTTTGTTTTAGAAATGCTTCTGTTCAAATAAATGTTATTTATGAAGAGAACTTCTGCTTTGGGAAGTTCTCGAGGTACTCTTTGATTGCTTTGAACAGACCAAAGCAGAAGTAGTGGTCGACCTAGGAAAAGGTGGGAAACATTTTTTGGGAAAAAGGTGGTCCCGGTTGGATGACCAAGGCTAGGGACAGACAGCAATGGAAGGGAATGGGTGAGCAAAGAGGCGACTACTGCAATAAGTACTACGGGAATAAGTAAATTATAAATTAGATGGATAAGTTAATTTTAAGGTTAATCGTTTTATAATGTAAGCAAGAGTCATTTTAATAAGTGTACCTAGATTATTTTAGATGTAAAAGTAGTAGAATAAAGACTTTTTTATTTTATTTGTTTTTATTTATGAAGAGAACATTGAACTCTGGGCAAAGAGATCTAAGATACTTTAGCGAGGACACGCAAGAAATGTCATAGAAAAACTGTAATCATATGTCTCAATAACACCATCTTTAATAATATAACAATTTTGGAGCAGCAACGCTAGGACACAAGTATCGGATAAAAATTTTGTTTGTGATGTCCCATCTATAGCTTTTGTTATTGAATGTCTTTGACTCTGGGTGTATTTTATGTTTTATTGCTGTTTCAGATGTAAAGCCGGAGTGTTTATAAATAATTTAAACACCCTAAGATCGTCACGAGAGAGTCGTAACACTTGACTAAGGAATACTCAAGGAGATGACGTGAACATCCTATTTCACACATCAGTATTTATGTCTACAACCCATTTGCTTGGATAGCTAAGGAATGGGTTGTTGGTCATAGTCACTGAGATCTTGAGATGTCTTGATCCTTCTTTATATTATTACGTAGCAATAGTACAAACCTATTTGGTGCTTATGTTCGCGTTAAACATCAACAATTCTCGAAAACTGCATGATAGACATTTACTCAGAGTTCATATGGAAGGTAAATCGTCGCACAGTGCTGATATCATGAGCTCTGTAGATGGTCTGGATGTCAGTTTTATTCCAAATTTTTACGTCTAAATACCCACCCAGGACAAATGTTTGTGTGATGAGCACGATCATTTGTGTGGGTGAAATTTATCCATAATATCTATATATTTAGGAAAATATATGAGTTTGTTTATCAGTTGTTTAGTACCCATAACACAAGCTCTGCTTAGCTTGGGACTAGGTGGCGTTGTGTGCAAGTTGTGGAATATTATTATTATGGCAATGTGTGAGAATGTGCCTTCTATACGTATGCTACGTAAGTCTTCGACATCTATAATGTAAAATTTTGTATTACCAACAACCCTCCTTAGCCTCACTAAAGAATCGATAGAAAGTCGCCCTAATCTTTCTTCCACGTTTTTGAACGAACATTTTTTAACAAAATATATCGAACGTGTCCTCGTTACTAAAGCTTTGGCGCAAAGCAACACTTGAGCTGTAAATCCCGAAATAAACGTTTGCGATGTCCCTTTGGTTGGTAAGCAAATCCGGATTAAATGGTTCCGGGAGCTAATTGAACCTTTATACGGATGTCCGTATATGTTTGAAAAACATGAACATTGATACTGGGCACACGGATCACAAATTTATGTACACGTGTCGTTTTGTATCGATTTCAGCATTAGGAATCTATTTTCTAACAGTTGAAATTAATTGCTTCTGTTTGTTGGTTGCAGTTTTTGATTGTCATTCACTCAACAACTACTCAGAACCCAAACTGCGAGTCGCTGCTGAGAAATTCCACGTGGAAAACTCAATATTCTATTAAAAAATTAAACCCTTTCAATAATCTTTCTAAACGAAATACCTCCAACTTCTCAGCAGCAGGCATCAACCAAGTAGTTGTTTGCTATCTTGATTACTATTCGAATTTAAACAAACACAGTCTGAGCCAATATATCGCAGTACCTGCCTATCAGAAATTAATCTTAAAACAAGAAACCCGAGTTGAAAGAGACGACAAGGACGTTCATAAAACATTTACTATCTTGACAAAGATTTTAATAAAATAAGCAAATAATAAAATGCAGTGTTGACCTAGAAAATTGTCGGCTCATCCTCAGGGAGCGGTCTTGTCGTTTTGTTACCCGATTCTGTTCTCTTCTGTAATTTAATATGAAACGTGATGTAATTCTAACAACGCTTTTATGTAATCCTCACAAGAGCTTTATATTTGCAAAATTTTGCTGTATTGTTTTACGTTTGACGCCATTATCTTTGAAGGACGATTTACTTGCGCAGAAATACTTCTTCGCTTTTATATAATCGTACCATGTTCTGGGGATATTTTGATTGCTTATTTTGGGTGGTTTTAAATATAATTACTTTTCTATTTAGCTCTAGTAGAGAAAACAATTTTATTTATCTTATCAAACCAGAGCTTGTAAATGTACTTTCGATTTGGGTACTTTATCTTAACGTGTCAACACTGTCAATGACGATCTATACAAAGTTGGCACAGAACTTCGAACAGCCACCAGTTTTAGGCCATCAAAAGCGTCGATTAAATACAGCACGAAGGAGGCATTTGTCTATGGTGACGTGATGTTAAAAGGCCTAAAAATATAGTGTAAAAGTGGGAGCAATAAACGCAAGAAATGTGCATACACACAAGTACGATTAACATAACTTAAAAACAAAGGAATATATTGTAAAGTCATAAATGATATTCAGACAGACAAGTTCAGACGTTTCTTTTAGAATCAAAGCCATAGTAGCAACATTACAATAATATTCCACGTAACGTTTTTCGTATTTGCTACATCACTGAATCGTTTATACCGAACATAATGTGTATTTCAGCTTCAGCCTGGATCACGCTCGTAAAAACAACATTTTTACAGATATTCTTTTTCGTACCGTGCGTATCTATTTTTTGCTTGGTAATGAAATATGCGATAAATTGGACCGTGAACTGAGAAATTTAGGGCTTTTTTGTCACGCCCGAAATTAGGGGATCTACATAGGTTCAGCCTCAATATCGGACCTTTGGATCTTTTAAGCTTTCTTTTAGAAATATGTTTACAGATTTTTTGGGAAAATCCCTTTTCGGATTTTCTCAAAATATCTGTCAGTTTTATCTTGCTCACTGTGAATATTGTGTGCATATGTTTATTGTCATCAATGTCCTTTATTTGCAAGCTCAGTTCATTTTCACAGCCGTTCTTTTCGCCTACGTTTGTTGTACGGTTTGAATAAATGGCTGAATATCAGAAGCTTGTGGCTAAATAACAACCGTAAATAGTAACAGCACCACGAGTCGATCGAAGGTTAAGCTACGCTTTACGAGGTCGGTCCATGGATGGGTGACCGTTTATTACATTTCAAGTGTCCTCCGTGCCTCCGAAAGCGTTAAGCCGTTGGTCTCGGCTGTCATTTATAGATCTTTTGACAGTCGTAACGGGTAATCAGAAGCCTGACAACCAGTTTAATCAAGGGGTATCGTGTTACCCAGTAACTGTGTTGTGGAGGTCCGACAGGCAGTCGCTCCATGTAAAACACTGGTAGCTGCATCCGGTTAAATTGGAAGCCAACTTCAACATCAACAATGGTGGGGAAAGGGTATTGGGGTGATGATAAAATGAGCCAATGGCTCAATATAACCTGAGTATAGAACGCTTAGTGAAAAATTGTGTCAATCTTAAAATTTAGATCAGCAATCACGATACTGCTTCCTGCTCATCCTTTACACAAAGTCTAGGTACACTTTAGAACTTCAGTATGCAGGTAAAGTATGGAAGCACAGATCGTAGTTCACAGGGCAGCGGCCGCAAGAGACCCGCTGTGAAGGTAGACGATAACAAATTGCTAATGAAACGCCATCGTACGTACGAATAAATGGCTTCCATGCTCCCATTGAACATTTCGCCGACGCATCGTCTATGCCGTTGTTCATTTGTTTTGTACGCCATTGTTTGCAAAAATTCTAAACCGAATCACTGATAGCTACGGTAGACAATACATAAATCGAGCTCTGTTTTTGTTTTGCGACTATTCGCACCTGCCGCGCGGTTTAATTTTTCATTGTGTACTCTGAATCTACGCGTCTATTGTTTACCTCATATATTTGTTTGAATAGTTCTTTGGTGTAAATCTTAGGTATTCCCGAAATATATTTGTGTATTTTTTTTCATTATTATTTATTTAATATTTTCTTGATTTACACATATCGTCACGCCTGTAATCCCCGAAGGGCTAGGCAGAGGTGTACCTGGTAGTACCTACACCCACATTTCGCCAGTTATGTTTCGCCAGTGTTGTTTTATTTTCTTGATTTGTTAAATAATAATCAGAGTACCATGTATCTATCCACATAATTATGTACTTATCTACTAAAATGCTTAATCTATCTTAGCATAGTATGTTATTTTTTATTTATTTTACTTTGTTCATTCTAGGTACATCGTATTCACATATAATGTATTTTTTATTGTATACATACTAAAAAAACTATTTTAAAGAGTAAGTATGGAGTTTCTTGCCCATTCTTCTCCATACGAAACTACCTTTTGGAAGGGGCAACTAGAATCATTAAATTTTATTTAACTTGTAAGTTTAACTCTCAAAAGTGACTTTTAAATGGCCTAATTGAAATAAATGATTTGACTTTGACTTTGACTTTGAAAAATAAACGGTGGACAAATTTATTAAAATGTCAACAAAAATCCCCTCTATAAGAATAGAGCTTAGACCTATTTTTTTATAGCTGGGAGTTCCGTTTCACATGCATGAATAATATCATTTGCACAGACAGACAAAACCACGACGGCTCGCAGTTAAATGATGGCTAACTAAGTATGTACTTATAAAATGTAAAGGCAGAGTGGCGAGATTGCCCCAGTTTGAACCGGGCTCGGGCGGCGCAAGCGGGCGGCACAGGCACTCATCTTGCAATCGCTGTTGCATTTTATTACTTTTCCATTTCCACTGGGGTTTCAATTTCCTTTCTTATAATTAATAGCCTTTCTGCGAGTTGCCTGACGTTTTCTATTGCCGCACCGCAGGAACTTTAACGTTCAATTTGCATGCCATCTAGGACCTTCTTACGTCATCGTTCGCACAACGTTTTGCTTTATAAGTTTTTGTAAGGTAATTCTGGAAATTTGTACCAGCTGTTTCTTTGCCGAATAATGATGATCAAGCTAAGTATTTCGAACGACATTTCTGTCTTTCTTTGTTTTCTTTTAGTGTTAGAAAAAGACAGACAAATAAAACAATGAAATTTTACGGTTTATTAGAAAATTTATGGGCCGTAAACACATTGTCGTTATTTCATGAGATATAACGCGAAATGTGGAAAACTTTATACATTTTTTTATGTGTTTTTTTCGCGTTTCCATCCCAATTTTGTATGATTTTCTTGAATGAGGTTAATAGCGCATAATAAATTATGTTTCTTCATACTTTGAATCGACATATTATTTGTGGCGTTGTAAGAGTTATGTATGCGTTTAGTTTGCTTGTGATAGTTTTTTTTACAATGAAATAGAATTGTACATCATGCAAACTTAATAATCATAATTATCTATTATAATTACTACTAACTATTTTATTATTAAAAAATAAATCTCTTACAGACGTTGCACTTACCAAACGGAAAACAATATCACTTATACTCCATCCGAGTAGGTAGTAAACTAATAAATAAATAAATAAATAAATAAATAAATATTTCACAACTTTTCACACAACGCCATTTAGTCCCAAGTTAAGTTTGAGAGCTTGTGTTATGGGTACTAAATAGCTGATAAACATACTTATATATTTCTAAATACATACATATTATAGATAAATTACACCCAGACACAGAACAAATGATCGTGCTCATCACACAAACATTTATCCTGGGTGGGAATCGAACCCACGACCTCCGGCATAGCAGTCAGGGTCACTAACTACTAGACCAACAGGTCAGTCAGTAATGGTAAACAATCTTGACAAGTCTTTTTACATAAACGCTTATTAATTAAATACAACTACTGTCTATACAAATTGTTTAATTGATCATGTAATCGTTTTTGTTGTGTCTAAATTTGTTTTCAGCTGCATTTTATTTTTAAATTGCGTTATTAACTAAAAATACATGTCAAAATTGTTTACCTTTTATTAACTACCTAATCGGATGGAGTATAGGTACTTGTAATAAATCTGATAATTTTATCAGCCGATATTTAAATAGGCTACAGCCCCAAAGAATCAAATCTGTACGTGATTGTGCACGAGTGAATAATAATAGTATCTTCTATCAAAATATTATCAATTACATGTAATTCGAGTAGCGCTTCAATAAAGCTTAATGGATTGATAAATTGCTACCAGAGGATATATTTCACGGGAAATCGCATTATTTGTACGCTTCCTAAATAGTCGCTTGATACTGTCATTTACGTCACGCTGTAAAACAAAAGTTAATTAAAATGTAAGAAATATTTATGATATATTTTAATTACGGTAACTAATGGTACAATTTATTTTGAACATGATCGTCTAGACAGGATACAGTATTATTTTCAACGTCAACATTATTTTCATTATATTGAAAGGCGACATTCATTCTTGTGTAATTTCGCGCTACATTACTAAGTTTCGTAGCACTTCTGAAGCGTATCTTTGAAGTGTGAAGTAAATTAGAAATCTGTACAGGCGTATAATCTATTCTTAAGTTTAGAATCAACCATAAACATGTACTAAAGTAAATTAGAAACAATAACGCATGTACTCCCTCAAGGGCACCTTTAGTACACCCACGTTTCGTGAGTTATGTTTAAGTCCCATGTATTATGAACGAGCATATTGCCCTTAACCGGCACAAATCTAGATTCTGAGCCTGGTTGAAAAACTGTATAACACTTCACGACCCAGGAATCGAACGCAGAACCTTATGCTAAGCAGATATAGTGCTTGCAATCACAAGAAAGAAAAAAAGTAAAAACATAATAACTAAAAAAGAAACAAAATGGCATGTCTCACGGCTGCGTCAATAGGTTCATTTCAGCGGTAATCCCAGATAGATGCTGAGACCCTGATTTTCAAATGCCCCTTTTAAGAAGAATCACGATAATTCGAGTTTTAATTAAGCATAAAGAGAATGTACCTTCATACGTATATGCAGATGTAATGACTAGCTTCTGAGCTGCAAAACACATAGTCATCCGTTCTTATTAGGTGTTCTGAGTGAATCAGTCGAGATGGGGGGCTATTCCGGGCTATTCCACTGGCTTTTATAGAGTTCTCAGGCGAAGATCGCTCGCCTTAATGGAATTTGATCGCGCGATATTGACACGAGGTGCCGCGGGATATTTTCACACGTTATCGCCCCTTTTACATGAGTGTGGGTAGTGATAGAACTGTAATCTGAGATGATACAGTGAGATGAGATGGTCTTATCTTTGATCTGCTGCTTTTTGAGTATGTTTTTTTTTGGCTTGCGAAATTAAATGCTTACGGCAATCGGGAAGTGAAAAGTCGAGAAATTGCCGAGCTAAAGATCAAGGAAAGAGGAATTGTAAACGGATGGTAGACATCCATAGTCCTTTAACATGATATAATCCATGTAAAATTGCTTTCTTTGCAGGGTTCTGACTTTACATGGAAAATTTAACTTTTATTAGAATACGAAAGATTATATGTATATGTTAGAGAATTTTATCGTTTCCTAATGTAATCTTGACGAACATACAAATCGGTGATGAACCATTATTCCTTTTTTGGATTTTTGGATCATCATGTCCTGATATCACTTGTCTTGATAATATTTATAAAAAATATATTTTTACTAAAAATATTTTAGTAAAAATATATTTTTTTATCTAACCTATATTTAGCCAAGATCATATCTTTTTCTATTTCTGTAAATGCCCGGAAAAAGACTCCATCACAAAAAGCCCATTTTCACAGAGCACGTAAGAACATCAGCTCCGTCAAAGAGATCAAAATCTGTCTTTATTTTGGATGTTGATATGAGTCCGTTACGTAATACGTAAATACTAGGTAAAAGTAAGGAAACCCTCCAACATACACGGATATTATTATCAACTAATGGGACGTAGAACGGTGTAATTTTTAACGAACATAACGCTACATATCGTTATCAATAATGGCAACAACTTTGCTTAAAATTGAACAGCAACTTCTTAATGAGGCCAAGAAAATTCGTGCGCGCCGAGTGGTAGAACTTAAGGAGCGTGTAAACTTTCATTCGTCGTCATTAAAAGTTTCGAGTTTGAAGATTTGTGCCAACACTAATTAGCTAGACACTTATGAAAAATTCTTACGTTTCGTTCGGGTCTTAAATTCTGGCCAAATAAACGAGACCGATGTTGGGATGTCCTCTTCCCGGTTCAATTTAAGTTTCTCCAATAAAAACCATCTCTCGTTAGGTACCTAGAATCGTCCGCTTTTTGTTCGACGGTACTTATAGGTTCGCGAAATAAAGCGCTTTTTATTATATTTTTCATCTTCCACTCTTCCTTCATATTATTTACTCAGCCGAATTTATGACATTTTATTGCTTCCTTAAGTCGTCTTGTCGAGTGTTATAAATTAGTCAAAGTTATCACTAATTCTATTTTGGATAGTTGATGTTTGAGATTTTTAATTGGAATTGGCAAAATTAATAAAGAAAAGGTTATAATTTATGTAGAAATGGCAAACTTTGGGCTGAGAAACATAGGTAGGGTCAATTTTATAGGAGCCTACAATAGGAACGTACTAAGTGATGGTTGTCATATTCAATTTTGAACGAGATCAATACACAATATTTTTGCTTCTTCGTTTAAAGATGGCCAGTAAACTTAAAATTTGAAATGAGTTTCAGGAAGCAAACAGTTAAGACCGTGTTTCAAGATGGTGTACGGTGTAGCGTTGTACAGACAACCAATGAGTTTAATACACAGGCAAAATACGTTTTTAGTCTCTTTTCACTACTACGCCAATGCACATTTTATTTTTTGTAATTACTTATTCAAACTAAGAACGTACCGTAAAACGGGGTGAATATAAACTTAAGGGTAAATAGAAACAATAGTTTGAGGAGGATTTTCACGCTAGTTTAATATTGTTTGAAATTATCAAGGTGCCGAAACTGTTTATCTCAATTATTTAACCTTTCAATTGAGGTAATTAGAGACACAAAAGAAAGACAGGCGGACACCGGTGTCCTTCTGGGGTTTAACGAAAAAAAAGCATTAAAGTCCTTGTTTATAACAAAAAACTTTTAACTTACTTCCTGAAAATGTTGTTTCTATTCACCCTTAAGTATCTATTCACCCCATTTTACCCGGTACTTAAAATAGTGATATCAAAGGCTGAACCAGGTAGATCATGTTTAAGAGGAGTGACTACACTTTGCACACTGAAAATATAGAATGTTAATAGTTAGAATGTATCGCGCAGCTTTATAGAAAGCCAATAAAGCTCCGCAATCAAACTGTACGGTTATTCGTATCAATAAAACTCAATTATGAACGACGTGTTTGCTGGTGCAGTTATAACAGTCATTCATAACCTTTTGTGTACAGCAGGTTTTAAAGGCAGTTGCAAGATTTAGCTGCTTGTATACCAATCTCTTTGTCTGGCTGTACAGTGCGGTTCAGAGTCACGAGCGGCTCATAACTCCACGACGTGCCACGGATGCACTTCCCCGTGGAGTGCAAAAACTTTAATTGCTTCGCGTGGTGGCGCTACGAAAATATTTCTATGGATCGCGTAATCGTCCCCTATATTCCGAGTGTCAGTTCTATTTTTAGAATTTATCTGTGTTTCAGGTATTCTGTGGTCAGCAGGCTTACTATGAACTATTATTACGATTCAATTGACGACCTAAAATGAACTGCTTTGCAATTTCATACTAAGACGTCATTAAAACGATCCGGTTTAGGTTGACGCCAAATCAAGTCGGCACTTGAATCGCAAGCTGTTTTAGTTCGTTCATTTTTCGTACCATGAGGTGACATTTGAACCTAAATTGGTTCGCATAGTGTCAAAAATAGCGATCCAAAAAAAGTTTCTAGTTTCGTGGCGTAAACTGAATCGTTTTGTTATAAACTTTGAAAAAATGTGGAAATATACGTACCAAATTCAAGGTATTTCAGTTAAATATGTGTTTCTTACGTAACAATGTAAAATGTACGCCATTATTCGTATTACTAATTACTTTATCCAAGTTAAACGTTAAAAACTAAAAACTCTTTTGAGTACTACCTACCTAATTAGAACTCCTTGGGTTCTATCAAAAAAGTTTGTATATATTTCAAAACGCGTGTGTTGCGTTCTAAACTCGTCATAATCATTTTACTTTTACGACGACACTAAGCAAACCTTTAATTTTTATTTTAAAGCATTATTTAAATTAATATTACATTAATGAGTAGTAAAATTGGGCTTAATGGTATATAATTTGACTCATAAGCGCAATTTTAAAATATATTTGTTGATATTTTATACACAAATAAAACCGCTAAAATCATAACTATTAGGTTTCGGAACGCAACGCATAGGTTGGAGTAAAAGAGACATACTTATGCAACAATTGTCTAGCGTCATCTCTTTCTCACACCGCGGACCACCGACAAATTTCGTTCTTTCATTCCTCCATGAGCGAATCAAACGCCACTCAGTTATAGGCACTTCATGGTATGAATATTAGCGAATCAGTTTAGGAACCTAAACTGGTTTGCATCGGAATTGATTTGCTAACTAAAAGTTGATGGTAGGCCTACAGGTAGCTATTTTGTGTTTGTGTGCTTAGTTTGTTGTCTTTACAAAAGAAGTGCATTCATTGAAATTATAAAAAGAGAAAACGAGTTACTTTTTGAAGCTGCTAAGCTTTTTGAGTATTTCCCGTATTATACACAGTTGTTGATAAAAAGCGGAAAATCTTAATCGTAGAAAAAGTTCAGTTCTTTAAAAGCATTCAACTACCATTTTTACCGTTATAAATCTCGTTTGTAACACAGACGCATTTCAAGCTTTCCAATAGTCGTTAGCGCAAATGGTGCAATACCGAAATGCGGCAAGAAAACAATTTAGCGACGCGAGGGGCAAGGCAGGGCAACCAGGGGTATCGCAGAGGCAACCAGGGGAAGCGAAGAGGCAAGTCGGGGTATGTCCGAAGGTGCAAAAACACTCTGTGAATGCGACAGCTGACCATGTCAACAGGGACGGACTTAAGGACACCGATTAGGTATAAATGCGTGCCTTAGCTTACGGTAATATTTTCACATAAAATTAAAGCAATCTTACGTCTGGACTTTCAAATTCAAATAGAATATGTCTCCTGATTTTTTTTCACCATTTCTGCTTAAGGATCAGTTTATTCGGAATTGCCGGTGCTATTTAGTTAAATAAAAATAATATTTTATAAAAGTATCTGGAAATATCAACTTACAGAAATAATGATCAAATGATAAAAAATGCTCGAAGTAGCTTTTGAAATGTATTTCATTTGCAAAGCTACTTCGAGCATTTTTTATCATTTTGATTGGTTAAAGTTTTGTGTGACTGTTTGTAATAAAAACCTTGGGAAATTACATAGGTATGCACGACCATGTTAGACTCAGAACTATGAAATTCTTTTATTTATCTTATTACCAATGTCATTTCGTAAAAATCGTTGTATCCATTGAGTAAATACAGTCTCATCAGGTCGGGATATGCTTCAAAAGAGGAAACGGAAAATTACACAAAAGGGAGACAATAATGATCTACGATGTAGCCATATAAAAAAATGCTTCCTTTTCGTTCATTTAATGTTGACATTTGGAGTAGGCAGCTAATAACGTGTAGCATTTAATAAGTGCAATTATTGAAAGAAAATAATAACAGAATAGGTTGCCATGTCGTGGTTATCTTTATACGTATCTAACTGTTGTGTTAGGCTCTATGATAAAAAGTTGTTGCAGTTTTTAATTTCCATATTTAAGTTTACGTCTAAGTCGCAGGCCTAGCCATATTACAAATTCTATTTCTGTTATCGTATTCGATAAGGCGACAATAGAAAGAAAATGGTGTATATGGAATCAGCGGTTTGACAACTGTCACGTGTTAACGAGTAGAATATGTAATATGGCTGAAAATGAAATATACTTGACAACTGACAAACAGCTGATTCTATATACGCCATTGTCTTTCAGAATTTCAGAATTGGTAATATGGCCAGGCCAGCCGGTTTGATACTTTGTGTCATCGCTCACAAGATGACAGTTGCCAACATCAAACTATCCAAGTTAAGTAACTAAAAACATCTGGATATATCACTATAATAAAATACTGTATGGCGAGTTAGTAGCTCATCCACAAGTTTTTGTGATTTGTCTTCAATTCTATTGTATAAGTATTTGACTTGAAATATGTACATGCAGACACGTTAACGATCGTTAATTTACACCAAACACGTAATGACTTGTTAGATTAACCCAACACGGTAAGTTTGCCTTTTAAAGTTACGAAAACCTGCCTTAAAGCGCTTATGAGCGGGCCAATGATTTATCGTCGTTATATTTTCCATGTTATCGCGTATTACCTACATTCCGTGCCTGAACGTGGCCCAAACGACGGGGATTAATGGCTAAAGCAATTAAAGTAGTAAACAGAAGGTGCAGTGAGACGTCGGTGCAAACAAAATAGTGTGGGAATCCGACCAGCGCGCTCGTGGGGCAACTAAATGATATCACATATGGCACCCCCGTTGTGCTAGCCTTGCTTCCCTGCTCCGATGTTCTTACGGTAGCTGGCTTACTGCCAGTTAGACGTCGGCCGTTTCTTAGTGATATCTACTTCTGAGATACTTATTGGCGTTCGTAGGTAAATGGATTATAGAGAGCTTTGATACAATCAGGCTTTAAAACATCAAGGCGGAGTGCTCTACTAGAACTTATGGAAATCTTGTAATATTTTATACACTTTGAGCTAACGATATTATGTGACAAGTTAATAATGTATTTTTGCCCTATGAAAAGTTACTTGCCTTTATTTCAGACTAACCAATGATCTATGGTCTCATAGTTGAAGTGCTTTGTGGCGGCCGCACGGGACAAAGGTAAACTTACCGATGTCGAATCGTGTTTGAGTGATCATCCATCACAAATCTAAACTTCTCCGTGGATAAGAAAGTACAGTCATTTGCACATTTATGACGGTCGTTATAGAGATACAAAACCCGAAAATTCAACAAGCATGACTGTTACCTAGGGGTATCTTATAATCTAATTATAGGATGTACGAGAGAGCACACGGAGAAAAGTTTTTAAGCAACTGATAGCTCCCAAAATTGAATAAACAATGCTCAAATTATCAAGCTGTAGAGCTATTTAATAAGTTGCCTTCTAAGCTAAAGGTTCTAATTTATAACACCCACTCGTTTAAAACAAAATTAAAAGCCTTTTTACTCGAAAAATGTCTGTACCATATATCAGATTTAATATCACACAATAATGAATGATTTAAATAATTATATATATTTTTGCTTTTTGACATTATAATTTTGAATTTGTTGACTTTATAAACCAGTTTCTGACATTTCTATTTAAACGTGTTTGACATTAAATATCCACAACGATTTGACATTATGTTTGTGAAGTTTTAGCACCTTATTTTAATTGCTCTAGAATGTCGAATAATATTATATTATAATTATTAGGTACTTATTTTTGTATGTTTGCATGTGTAAATATTTAACACAATGTTAATTGTTTCATGAATAAATTGAATTGAATTGAAATTACTGGGTAGTGGAGGTCAGATAAACAGTCGCTCCATTTAAGATACTGGTATTCTGCTGCACCTAGTTACACTGAAAGCCTTTTTTTTTGGTGCTGGGTGAAATATCCTCATGGTTGTCCTCCTAAAACACCAGCGCAGGTGTAAGACGAAACACCGGGGTGGTTTTTAGTCAGAAAGGATTTGACAGAGATTTTTTACTTCGAGATCAAAGAAGGCTAAGTAGATGCCAATCCCAATGCCGTTTCAGTTGACCATCCCCAAGTGCACTGCGTCCCACAAGAAAGTTAAGGAAAGGGGAACAAGTAGGTAATTCCACTGGGGTTGAAACTACGTGTGTCGTGGTAAGACGATACTGTGTGCGCAAGGAAATAATCTCCGCGAGTAAACAAACGGTGCACTTTATTTGAACCGATGTGTACGTGCACTGACTTGTACTACTGCGTAATGTTAAATTTAAAATGAACTTAGTTATATAACACGTAGGTGCTTATGTGGCTTGCGGTGTGGGGTGGTAGCGCTTAATGTGGGTTTTTCTACAGCTGGTTTTGAAACCGCCGCTGTGCTGCCGAGTCTGGATCTATGATTGATTGGTGGCAATAGAATTAGAATGAAAAATACAATGATTTTATTGTTATTGTTTTGTCATTGCTTTGTTTCGATTTCCACTTTGGTTTAGTGGTTACAAGCGCTAATACTAAGATGAGTTTCTGGATTGAATTTCCAGTCGAGAAAAGTAAAATTGTGATTTTAAATTCCCTCTATCTGGGTTTGCTCAGAAGGCTTATAGGCATGCTTCCTTTCAGATACAGCCAGCACATCAACCTACTACCATCTGTCAAATTTCTTTAATGAACTTTCAACTTTATTGCTAAAGCATAAGGTTCAATATGACTTGGGGAAATTTGACAGTTTCAGGTAGGTTGATGTGCTGGCGCCTGTACTTGGAACTTAAATATAAATGCTGAAACATGGTGTTCTTAACCATTCCTGGACAACAGGGGTGATGTTAAGTTATGATGTTGGGCTTGCTTTGTGCTTAAATTACTATTATACAATTTAGTGTAGTTATAGCTACGTGTCTCAATTTTACTCACAGTAAGGACAATGTCGTAAGACATATAGGTACCCATGACCATTAGTTGTTCTTTGGTTAATTAAGTTATTCAGTTTCGAGATTGCAATGTACTGTTCGCGAGTACACTGTAATTGGCAAACTTACGATGATGTTGAATGATGACGTTGACCTATAACAATTTCATGTCAACGTGTAATAAAGATCAATCATAGGTTGGCGTAATATTCTAAGTCGGTGGTTCCCAAAGTTGACTGGGCCGCGACCCACTCAACAAGAACTTGTAAATGATTAAGAGGGATTTGCATATTTTTTAATTTTGTTGTTAAAAAAAAAAATAACCTTTATTTCGGACAAGTATCATCCATAGTGGGTTAGTAAACAGAAATCTTATAACTGTGTTAGTAAAGCTTTAGCATCAATTTCAATTTTAAATGCAATAACTTAGCCATAGAAAGGGGAGGATCCTCCGACCAGAAGGGTGTTGTGTGTGGTGCTACTTCTGCCCGATGACGATTGTTGTCGGGAACTTGTATATTGTTTTATCGCGTAGATAACTTTAACGTCGCAATGTAGGATGTCAGTTTTTAGTTCGTATGTGGCGAGATAGATCGCGCTCCACATCAATTTATTGTCGATTTTTATTAGTTTTAATATTAATCGTACCCAAAAATCCTACTACCGAATCAAAGGGCTGAGCCCTAAAGGGCGGTAGTATTATCCATCGACACTACTTTTAAGGGTCCACTTAATATCCGCTCGTGATCCACCGTTACGACTTTGCGAGCTATACTTTGAGATATGCTGTTCTAAGTCATCATGGGTAAAATCATAAGAAGGTCAATCTATTGACACGCATTTTATTTTTATTTAAAGAAAGCAAGAAAAAAAACATTTAGTAACAGCTAGAAACACGTACAGTAAAAACTTCTCACGGGTCACGGTCTCACGGCTGCGCCAAAAGGTTCATTTCAGTGGTAACGCCAGACACATGCTGAGATGCTACCTGACTCTGGTTTCGCCAAATAAGATGTAAAAATTGGACCTTCTGTGTAAGCCAAAAACATCTCTACTCGTTTACATCTCACAGCCCATAAAACAAACAGTTGAACAACACGTAAACGTAGTCATAAACATTGTCACTGCCAAAAAGGAAATATAACAAAGAATCGGATCCGGTTCGCGAGTCGTCAGTATGTCCGGACGGCACGCTAATTTCCCTGTTACCCGGTTTGTGCCGGCACCGGATGTGTTAGGGATCGCGGTAGTAGTCCCGTTTACCTGCCGCCTATACGACCCCGGGTTCAACGAATACGGGGCTTATACAGTTCTAATGTCATATTCGTCGAAGATTTCTCTTTTTAGGTATATTATTATAAATTTTACATTGTTTCATGCAAATGCATTACTTTCGGAGTACATACATTATTAAAAACAGTTACATGTTTACCTATAACTTATAGGTACCTACCTCCTTTCTGGTTCCAACATCACTGTGAAAGTCACGTTGTTATTGTAAATGCGTTCATATTGACTGGCCTGTTGGTCTAGTAGTTAGTGACCCTGACTGCTATGCCGGAGGTCGTGGGTTCGATTCCCACCCAGGACAAATAATTGTGAGATGAGCACGATCATTTGTTCTGTGTCTGGGTGTAATTTATCTATAATATGTATGTATTTAGAAATATATAAGTATGTTTATCAGCTGTTTAGTACCCATAACACAAGCTCTTAGCTTAGCTTGGGACTAGATGGCGTTGTGTGAAAAAGTTGTGCAATATTTATTTATTATTTATTTATATTTATTGAAGGGTTTTCTTCAATTGGCCTTTTAAAGTAAATAAATAAATATTCCACAACTTTTCACACAACGCCATTAAGTCCCAAGTTAAGCTTTAGAGCTTGTGTTATGGGTACTAAATAGCTGATAAACATGCTTATTTATTTCTATATACATACATATTATAGATAAATTACACCCAGACACAGAACAAATGATCGTGCTCATCACACAAACGTTTGTCCTGGGTGGAAATCGAACCCACGACCTCCGGCATAGCAGTCAGGGTCACTAACTACTAGACCAACAGGCCAGTCAAAAGTGATATCCGCAGTTTATTACCACAGATTCTCTAATATTTCCTTATAAAAAATATGGGGAAACGAATTTCTTAAACAAGTCTATTGTCAAAAAAACTACCTTTGTAGATTCATCAAATAATTAATAGAAAGATTTGTGTTGAGTCAAAATACCTAGCAGACACAAATGACAATGAACAAAGACATAATACATGGGAATAAAATATAATTTCATTGAGTTGACAGTCTCTAAGTTACACAATGTGACCTTATTCGTTGGTATGTAGGTATTGTAAAACGTAAAATTTTTAAAAGTGTAGTTTAATAGAACTAAGGGTAGAAAACTGCTAAGAGCTAGATTAAGGGTTTCAAGTCAGAGACGAATACTCTAAACCCACCGTTGATTTTACCGTTTTTTGTCGGCTTTTCTCGAGTGTAGTTTTTAATATTTCTATGCCATGACTCAATAACGGTTTTATTTTTGTTTTTGCCTTAAGTCTTCAAACAGTGAAAGCTATGTATTTATCTAACTGAATGAGATTTTTAATGGTAGATCTGAACCATTTAATAGTTTAGTTAATAATCTCATTGGCTTTGATGCAATTCAGTTTCGTTTCAGAATCCTGTAATAAACTCAAGGAAATGGAGACAACATTAATGACATCATACAAAAATAATGACAACATGTATGAATGTAAACGAAGCAAAAGAAGTATGTAAGAATCGTAACACATGGCGCTCTGTAGTTTCTGCCTACTCCCATGGGAAAAAGGCGTGAGTTTATGTATGTATGTATGTATGTATGTATGTATGTATGTATGTATGTATGTTAGTAAGACTATTAGTAAACGGCCAAATTTCAGGGAAAACTTGTTTTGAGAAAATTTAAGGTTTTTTTTAAATATAGGTTTCTTTTCACTGTATAGATCGATTAAAGTTTTAAGGGTTTTTACATATGTTTTAAACGAAATACCGCTAGTTGGCTTTGTTTTTTGGATGTGTCTTTCTTTAAGCTATTCGATGCTGTTCATTTGAAAATCAGCGTTAGGTAGCATCTCAGCATCTGTCTGGTATTACCGCTGAAATGAACCTTTTGGTGCAGCCGTAAGACATGCCATTTTTGTATCTGTTTGTTTTATGTGTTAATGTGTTTTTGCTGTGCGTGTATCCAGCTGTTGCCGATAAATATATTTTCTTTCTTTCTTTCGATGCCTTAAAAATAAACTTTACGCTAAATTTTTGAGATACCGCTTTTGAGCTTAGCACGGCAGTATTATTTGTAATGCATAAACATCGAAAACAAAACTAGATACGTAAGCGTGTTGAGACAACGCTCGTTCCTTTTGCAAGAAAGGAGGGTATTTTTTCTATTCATCATCTGCGTAGCTTTTAGCCAAGTATGATGCAAATAAAATAATTAAATAAGTAGGCATCCATTACATTAATGAAGCAGACGAAGCTTGCAATGTATAGGAAATGGAGCGGCGCTCGCCATTCTTCAGTACTAATTAAATATGTCATAAGTCATACTGTGTAATACCGGAGATACCAAAGTCTTGCGGCTTCTTTATTAAAATATATTTACATGGAAGCTATGAAGGTTTATGACTGAACAATGTTTTTGGATTTAGAAAACAGGCAAGTTTTTCGTTTGAAAACATTTTGGTAGTGAATAGGAGTTTTGTAAATTAGATCAAAAGAGGAGACTGAGACACTTACAGTACAATTATTAGCAAGACACATAAAATATTTACTCAATAGTCACACACACATACATAGAATCTCACAAAAGCTGACACTTAAAATCAAACAGAAACACAAACACACACACACGCACATCGCACACTAACACTTTTCCACATTTTTTAATTTTAAAACGCTTTTTTTAAAATGAAACATAAACAATAATAGAAGTAAGTAATTTAGTAAAAGTTTCATTACGAACAAACTTACTGTTATATAATTACTATCTTATGGAAGAGTGTGGTACGAGTACCTATAACATAGGCAAAAGTATTCCCCTAACACAACCACCCAATGTTGTAATAAATTTTGAATAAAACATTTTGGATTTGTATTTTGTGTAATCTGTTGATCATTTAACAGCGGCAAAAAATATTATGGTAATTCACATTGATTTAGAAACCATTGTATCCAATTTAAATACTTCTGTAGTAAGCGTTGACAATAAGCATCCTTATGGGAACTTCTATTATTAATTTGTTCACGGAAATGTAAAGAAAACCATGACTGGTACCGAGGCTAGTTATACAAGGATTCTGATTGTTAGCATTTGCTTAACTCACATACAAACATTGTCTCACGGTCTGAGCTCAGCAAACAGAACTGAAATTGCCTCTAGGCTCACCTTAGGCCGTGAGAATAACGTATACGTATGATTCCGAAGCGTATTCGAAAATTGTATAATTCCGTGTTTATTTTAAAGTATCCATCTACTTAATAAGATTGACTGCATCTCAGTAAATTTCTTTACAAACAATCTGTTCAGTGTTACATATTTACAGAAGTGGTCAAAGAAAATAACTGTTTTATTCAGCCAACGCGCTGCAGAGTAAAAGCTTTCTACAAAACCCTATAGAAAAGTCGTAAAAGAATAACGGTAATAAAAATAGCATAGAAAAAAAACCCAAAGAGTTATGAACTCCATCGAAGTTAGTCGGAATACTACAAGTGTTCGCACGTTCAAAGAGGAATGAACACTAAACTGCATTATTGGCCCGCTATAAAAACGGGACATTGGTCGGAGTTAATTTTTCGTGTGGTGAGGCACGTCCCGTTCGGATTTATATCCGGGCCGTGAGTCGCACACAAACGCCCCTCAATAAAAACGTCCTACTGACCGCCTGTAAGCCTGTACCGGCGGAGTTTGCTTTGCGATGACTATCTGCGTGATGAAGGTGCCAGGTGTACGGCGGCTATCGGTGATTATAATTATAAGGCATAATAATTCATTTTAAATTTTCGTTTGAATAAACTTACAAGAAATAACTACGTTTTGTAGCAAACGTACTTTTCAATATGCTGCTTCATTATTTTCACATTAAAAAAAGATAGTACCTAAGCTCATTCGTTTAATATAATGCAAAAAAGATAATATAGAAGTGTCTTTTTAAAGCACACGGCCAGGGTTCCTCGTTTCAATTTTCTCTAAAATTATTCGGGTCATGAATTAACAACTTAAGGTTTGATGTTTTCAGAACATTTTAAAAGAGCGTAAACGTCTTTCCCGTTGGAGTAGTGCGTCAGTAATGAAGTTAGACAGTTATGTTCTGACGGAAAGGCTCCCTTTTACAGCCCAAGCGTTTACGGCCACTAAACCTGACTTCCACTTAACGACTGCTAAACGATTCCCAACTGTGCTCGCTCCAATAATGTGAGCCCAACAGTCTCAACTGTGTTCGATTCTAGAATAAAAAATATGTTGCGGTTGCTTCTAGTTCGAGTTTTGAAATTGTTCAAGCAGTCCCAACTTTGAGTAGCGATTGGTCGAGAGTTGTTTCTTGGTATTTAATTTGTATTTCAAGAAGACGTACAATCATAGCTCTTTGATATTAGATACTACTACTTTCGTTATTTGATTTACCTGAGTATTGTGTTTTCTTGAAACATTATGAGAAATGTTAAGTTTATTTACATGATTCTCGTTTCTTAGAAGTTTTATTTTAAACATTATTTCGTAATACTTCAGAGCAATTTATCAAAATAGTTTTCATAAATTGCAGTTGCGAAGATGAAGCCGCTGTTAGTCTGAGCGGAGTGGAAGGAGCAAATAAGGAAAGCAGACCCTACCAGGGGAATAATAATTCTCTGGAGACAGAAAAGGGAGGACAGAGAGATTACGTATGGTTTAACTTACGATATAATTTTCTCAATAAAATAATACTCGGGGCCAGATAATATCGTAAATTTCTTCTATCTCTGAGAGCATTTTCGATTAAGTTTCCGATTGGACCCGTTTATGTTCCTAGCAGATTACTTTGGGCTAAGTTTCGACGTCGGTACCGACTACCGTTGATCCGCAGTTGAGTACCGTCGTACTAAAGTTCTAGGTACTATCGTTCTAACTGCTGAATGATGGCGGATCGGTAGCGAACGTGATAGTGATCTATCATTTCGGTTGAATGATGGGTGTAATGAGTAGGCTTTGGGGATAGACTCGCTGAAGTGACGGATGAATGCAACCTAGGTATTTGCTGCGATAGTCTAGCTAATTTAAGTATCTACTAGTACTTGTAAAGGCACTTTTTACTTATTACACGAAAGTATGGATCGTTCTTTTAGAGGCATTCATATTCGCTGCTAATGAGTAATATCATGAATGGAAGGATTATAAGAAGCTGCTTTTTATTTAAATCCGTTTGAAAGGAATTTATTTTGCTTATTTTTTGTCTTAATGACATTACTATATTGGTCACATCAAACAATTATATTTTAATCCTTTTTAATTTATATTTTTCACTAATTATTAATTTATAATTTGTCATTATTAACTTGAAATTGATTTTGTATTGTGTAGAATCATATTACTACCTAACTAATATATTTGTACACCAATCTCATTGGTCAAAATGTATCCATAAGACCTTTTATCACCTATGTTCACAAATAAAGATTACTTGATTTGATTTGAACAAGAGCTAAGCCTAATCGGCTATCATTCATCCAACAAAACAGTTAATACAAAGTTCCATAAAAGGAAGAACATTGTATCGATCTTGTCTAGCAGAAGCTTCTGCATTATTATTCCCGTGGAAAACCGCTCCTTACCCGAGGCAGGGTCCCGGGGGAACCGGTGTCCGGCACTGGGTACTTGTATGGACCTGGATACACGATACCGACGTCTTATTACCATTGTATAAAGAGACAGAGAAGGTCCTCAGCTAATAAAACGGAATTTGGAATTTCGGTCATCACTAGTTGTTAGGTACGTTGTAAGAATGTACGAGAGGTATAGATTGCTGTTCGGAATAGCGCAATTTGTTGATTGTGTTTTGTTTTAAAAAGCTTTAATTTTAGTTTCTCTTTGTGTATGATGTCATGATAGATTTTTAGTTTAGCTGCTTTTGTTTTCGTTTTAAGTTTTGGTGCATTCCTGTCTATATCTTCTGCATCTTTCTTGCCATGCGGTATTACGTTTTACGATAGTAGCTATCTTTATTGCAATGTAGCTAGCTATAATTTGATTTTTGCGATATTGCTCTAAAAGGTATCGTGACTGTACTTGGGGAGTGGGCAATGAAATGTCAGTAAGCGGGGAGAATTCTTACTAGGGTGTATTTCTTGCCCTAGCTATGAATGCTAACTAAAAGAGACATGATATATTTTTAAATTGAATCTTATTCCCTTCAAAAAAGTGTCACGTTCCGTATGCATTCAATTTAACCACAATTCGGTTACAGACCTATGGCCTGTTGGTCTAGTAGTTAGTGGCCCTAACTGCTATGCCAGAGTTCGTGGGTTCCATTTTCAAGCAAGACAAATGTTTACGTGATGAGCACGATCATTTGTTTTATGTCTGGGTGAAATTTATCAATAAAATGAATGTACCTATTTAGAAATATATAAGTATGTTTATCAGATGTCTAGTAGGTACTCATAGCACAAACTCGGCTTTGTTTGAGTCTAGATAGTGTTGTGTGAAAATTGCAGAATATTACTTTTTACACATTAGGTATTTATACAAATTGGTGACAAGAAAATGCCTACCCTGTTAAACACAATAATTAAACTCCTATTCAATTTACTCCTTAACCTTCTTATTCAAAAATACTTTCAACTAGACAAGAGGTCTGCAACGACATTATTAATCAATTTTTATTAAATGCTTATTGAAACCATCTGCGTAGGCGTAAGAAAACTGAAAAAATTAAATCACGAATTCTCTTCAAATCCAATAAGAACTGAAGACGACAAGTCCTTAACAGTTCAATACTCCGTGGAAATGAGCAAACTGAAGTAGTCGTAGGTAATTTTTTTTTCTCAATTTCGTTCCTAAATTCAATACGAACGGGGTAAAACAAAATCACGAGGCGAGAGTTGCCAATTGGGGAGTGTTTGTCGTATTGGTGCGGAGTGTGTGCGCCGGGCCGTCGTGATCTGCACTCGAATGCATCGAAAAGGATGCACAATGCATACGAAGTGAACTGCGGATTCAGTCAGTCGTGATTTTTCCTTCCTTCGGTATATCCTGCTTCGGATTGTTACGGAGGATGCGACAGAGACTGATTCATTCGAAGATTTGTATAGACGTGAATGTGTCGGTATGCTTGCAGTCCACTCGGGATTAATGTTTTTTTTGGTATTGAACAGTACGCGTTTCGAAATGTGTCCTTGTTTTAGTAAGATTTATTTTGAATCAAACTCCTTTAAGCTATAAATATAGTTTACTATATATACTAAAACTATAAAGAGAAAAAAATTGTAGTTTTGTGTGTGTGGATGTGTATGTTTGTAATGAATAAACTCAAAAACTACTGCGCCGATTTCAATATTTTTTTCACCATTGGTAAGCTACATTCACCCTGAGTAACGTAGTACTTTCTATCCCTGAATTCCCACAAGAACGGGAACTACGCAGGTGAATCCGCGTGACGACTGTTAGTTATTTATAAAACAACTTTAATATAATTGCTCTAGGAAATCTTAATTGGCGAAGTGTTGTGAAACTTGACCGGCGCTTTACTGCTCATAGATTAAACTTTTCTTCGACAGCTCACTTAGCACGGTTGAAACTGCTTTCAGTTAAAATGTTATCGCTTAGTTCTGAGAAAAAAGTTGCACACTTCATTTTAGTTTTAAATAAAACTTGTTCTGGTTAGCAAGTTCGATTAAAATATTTAATCATTTTTAGGACGATAGTTCAAATCCGGGCAAGTACCTACCAATGTGACTTTTTCAATGCATAATTATGTACTTTCTAAGTTTATCGTATACATCAATGACTTCGGTGAAGGAATACATCGCGAGGAAACCTAGACTTATAGTTAATATAAGTTTGAAATCGCCAATCCGCCTTGAGCAAGCGTGGTGATCAATGCTCGAGCCTTCTTTGTATGAGAAGAGGCCTTTGCCTTGCAGTGGGACAGTAATAGGTTGGTATTATTATTATTTCTGTTATTATTTAGAAAGACGACGGTCTACTCGAGTGTTGCAGTACTTGAAGAAAACAGTTGACAATTAGTTGAAAGAAAGTTCTTTTTTTTTCATGATGGATCTTCGTTTATTTAAATATTTCATTTACGGACACGTACCTAACTCGATTAAATGTAGAATTGAACACAACTATTTTTTCGCGATTTCAGGATCGGTCCTACAGTAAAAGTTCCTAAAAATGATAAGTTGGTACAACTACCTCTTTTCGGGTTTAGTAAATGGAACTAAAAAATATGTTGTACAACTTTAAGAACAAAACTTTTTTAAAATTAAATAAAAATAATATTTTAAAGTAGTCTTAAATAACAATAATAATGATTATTTCATAATGAGATTGCAAAGGTGTATGATGTTGCATTAATATACCTATGTACATACATATTTTGGGATTGAGAATACAATAAGGACTTGTTGAGTACACTTTTTTATGTAAATACGAGAAAAAATGTCGCTTAAAAAGAGTTGAAAAAATATTTGCTCATTTCGTAATTAGCAATCTATCCAGCGCACTTCATTTTATTTACTAAATAGAACTCAGTTAAAAAGCGCCTGCATTTGATGTCCCATTTATGCCAGTAAACGTTAAAATAAATGAGTTTATAGATTGGCCCAGTTTCCGCTTTTTACGGCGAGTCTAGATTGACTTTTGCATTTATTTCTCACCAGGTACATTTAGATTTCCATTTCCCATTGTAATTAAATTGTACAAGTTTGCTGGAGTAGCTAAGAGTTCTTGGTTATCTTGTAGATAGTTCCGTCGCAATATTTTTTCTCGGACTGCAGAAATTAAGTCAACGATTATGCGAAGATAGTCTTAGTTTAAAGCTGTGTAGAGTTTAATGAAATAGTATGTTGCAGACTTGCAGTTACGTTACAAAAATTAATGTTTAATTTTTTTTTATGTTTATTAATGTTTTTCAGAATTATGTAGATGTGAATGTGTGTTTGTGTAGATGACGCTGTAGAATACTTTTTTTTATTACTGATATGATGACGTTTGACCACTATCTCACCTGATGGTAAGCGATGATGTGGTCGACGATGAAGTACGCTTGCCTAAAAGCAACCTGTTCACTCTTGACTTGAAGACCCCTAGGTTGTAGCTATCAGGAAACACCGACTCCGGCAGGGAATTCCACTCTTTAGCTGTTCGCACAATAAATATGTTTCCATAGCGTTTAGTACGTATGGTTGGGATATCTAACGTGTACCGGTGGCGCAGTGCCGTACGTCTGGTGGTCCGATGATGAAAAGGACTTGGTGGAATTAAATCGTGTAATTCCGATGCACACTCTCCGAAATAAAACCGATAGAAAACCGACAGGCTAGCAACTCGGCGTCGATGCGCAAGACTTTGAAGTTTTGACTCAACGAGTGCATCATTGCCGATGATCTTCTTGGCTCGTTTCTCAATAGACTATTACATTACATGTACTATTATTGTGTACTGACTTTATTAAAAATAGCTCTAATATCGCGACTTCGACCGGGTGCATAACATAATATTTGTATTATTGATCCTTATTTTATTTATTGATCGTAATTTTATTTATGGACACATTGTAACGTATGATTAATGTAGGAAGTAGTTGTAGTAACATAGTATGACGACATCATCGCAATGGGTGTGAACCTGTTAGGATGGTGTATGACTTATTTAATAAATAAATAAATAAATAATTTAAAATCTCTTCGACCCTTTTTAGTTGCAAATAAAATAGCCTTTGACACTTACATAAGATTTGGCTTTCTACTAGTAAAATCGGCTAAGTAAATCCAAAGATTACCCCTACGACGTCGCAAACACACACACTCACAATCTTTACCTTTTTACATTATTGTATAGATAAGTGGCAGGTAAATTTAAAGTCTTGCGAATCAAATCTTACGATACAAGGCAAGAAGAGGCTTTTGTATTGCAGCAAGAATGACTGATATTATCGATTAGATATAGAGGTAGCAATAACGAGTTTAGTAATAGACTGCTCTAGTTTTATAAAGATTGTACGTACATAGAACGAAGCAATGAAGAAGTAAAATATCAGTACACAGTGCAGTTGATAATATTATGCACTTACAAAAATGCAATGTAGTATAGCTACTCACCTCAAAATATGCAGATTTTCGTTTAAAAATTTGCGAAATATGTCCATGATAATGTAGCTTTAACTAGTTTAACCAGCAACTAAAAATCTTTGTGGTTTTCACTCTTTCATTTTGCCTTGGATCTTCTTATTAAGTTTATTCAATGACCGTGAAAAAAAACCAGAACAAGAGACTCTGTCCGTGCTTTTGTTTTATTGAATTCCTAGCTAATTGCTTATCCTTATCTTTCTATATGACCACGAATACTCACTACACAAAGCCTACCAATATGAACCACCTACTGGTATAGTGCAATAACTGTTATTGATGCAGTAGACAATGAACAATTTATGCAATAATACTGACTGTCTATAAAGTATCAGTTATAGCTGTAAACATAAATCTGTCGAAACACCAATAGATAGGTCAAAACTTTTTTACAAAAAATAAAACCGACTTCAAAAATAACACTAAACGGTGTAAAATAACTCTAAATTCGGAAGTCGGTGGCCCATCAAGAATAAGACAAAAGTACCAAAGCCACAGACTTCCTAATTTAGAGTTATTTTACACCGTTTAGTGTTATTTTTGAAGTCGGTTTTATTTTTTGTAAAAAAGTTTTTTATTTTTCCATTTTTAGTTGTTCCCATACAAACATTTGCCATGAATTCATTTTATATTGTTAATTGTTAACAATACATGTCATTATAATAGGATTATCCACCTAACCCTAATAAATGAAACTTAACATACCTAACTGTCGAAATCTAGGTATATTGAACACATCTGCCTACCCTTCTGAGCATACAGGCTCGATGATACGTCATGATGTTGTATAAACAATAAACATCCAAGCGATTCCAGCAATCACGATAGATTTGCCGTCTATTTTTGAAGAGTTCCGTTGTATATCTCCGAAGATCAGCACCAGATCTTCACCAAATTAAAATGGGACCACATCAGAAGTCTACTCTTTCAAACAAAAAAAGAATTTGGAGAATCGGTCTACAAATGGCGGAGAAATCAGGTAACATACATAAAAAAAGAAAAAAAAACATACACACGAACATAAAACCTCCTCCTTTTTTTGAAGTCGGTTAAAAATCAGAAGCACTATAACTATGATATGCATAATCATAATCATAGCAGGAGAACCGTTATGTCCTTCGATGTGTAGTTGGATAACGAATACTTATAATCATATATTCATAAACTCACGCCTCTTTCCTATGCGGGGAAACTACAGAGCGTCATCTGCCACAATTCTTGCTTTTGCTTTTCTTATTTTGCTTCGTTTACGTTCATACATGTAGTCATACACACGCCAGTAGCCAGTACTACGTTCCAGATTTTTCTGAAGGACATCACCAATAATGTATGTGTATGTCTTTCTAGGGCGTCCCGGTGTTACCACTTACATCAGCCTTACAAATAAAGCCTTTAGGTATCCTTTGTTCTTTTGAATAAAAATAAATATTCTACAACATTTTCACACAACGCCATGTCGTCCCAAGCTAAGCTAAGAGCTTGTGTTATGGGTACTAAACAGCTGATAAACATACTTATATATTTCTAAATACATACATAATTAAGATAAATTACACGCAGACACGTGCTCGTGCTCATCACACAAACATTTGTCCTGGGTGGGGATCGAAACCACGACCTCCGGCATAGTAGTCAGGGTTACTAACCACTAGACCAACAGGTCAGTCTAGTATATATTATAGTCAGAATAGTTAATAAATGTAATGTGAAAGTAATATAAAATCATATTTATACATTTATATAAATATGATTTTATATTACGATTGCGTAATTACAAATGTGCATTCTATGATGTTGCATCATTTAAACACTGTATGACCATTTTACTTCACGCTAGGTAACTTAATTAATTATTGTAAAACGTTCGCACATTTTAAATAGAGTTTGTTGCGTACTTTCGTTTTGCAATTTATCTTTTAACATATCTGCATTGCTATTAATTTAATTCGGTTGGCCTTACATACTTTGTTTGTTTCTTAAGATTATGCGGTGTCCTAGATTTGAAATATTTCTAAGAAACTAACTATTTCTAACATTGGAGCAGTCCCAACTTACGTCTCGGGTTCCAATCCAGAGGCAGGCAGTTTCCACACTTAAAATTATTCGTGTACTCTCATAATAGTAAAGAAAAACCATCGCGACTAGTTCTAAGGTCTTTCCTTAATTCAACAACCAAAAATCGAAGATTTTCTTGTGTCCAATCTGCACTGTACCGCGCGTGGTGGAATATGACCCACTTCTTATTAAAGAGATAAAGCATTTCTTCCAGCATTCAAATTCATTTTACCCATTGATAACCAATTTATTGTCACTTAGTGCTATTTAGAATTTTGTAAGCTTTCAAAGTTAATAAATCAAGTCAACCAACACATTAAGTTTTAGCAACACTAATTTCAATGGTAAATGTTATTTTAACAATTTCGTGATTTAAGACAATGTGGAGGCCGTGATCAATTTTACAAATTGATCGTCAATTGTATTTTCGACAACGAAATGGCTTCGAAATTGTTTTTGAATAACATGCGATTGCATCATTGTTCTATTGTGGTTCGATCGGGTATAAAACAATGCAATTATTCCTCCAATATTACACCAATACAAAATGTTAGGTCAATGTAGATTCAACAATTGATACCTATATAGTTTCGGAATTTTGATTTTATTTCATAACCAATGTTAATATTGCTTTTAGGCAGATTTCAAATACATAAATATACTGAAGTATTCCATGTGTATGATCCATCCGTTAACAATAAACAGGTTGATTTTCATTATAATTATTCTCCTACTTTTCACTTGGTTGAGAAGAACAAGTGTTGAGTTTCATATTAATCTTGTTTCTACTTTAAAATAAGTATTGCGTTTACCTCTATAGGCATTTGTATATTGTACTTATTGAACTGTCGGTATTTGAACTAATAATGAAGTCGGTAAATGGAAAGGAAGGCGTGGCAGGGCCAGACCGGTTTGGTAGCGAAATATCCTTGTGTTAGCAGTAAGGTGATCTAGTTGGTCGAGGCTTGAGGTGGTTTGTGCAAGTACAGTAGAATGCGGACGCAGCCCACACCCTGTCTTTACCCGCGTACTAGGAAGTCGGGTTCTGGTTTTTTATCTCGCTTGTCTTTATTTTTTATTGCATCGTGTGAGATTAAAGCAATAAAAGTAAATATATCAATTTATCTACTTGATATGAATAACGGTAAGGGGTTCAGAAGATGCTTTCATAAATAAACAACTATGCAAATCAGGGTAGGTACAGACAACAACAAAATGATTATGAACATCTAGTAAATAAATAACAGTTTTTCTTGTGTAAGTCTAAGTTTATTTACAATGTTCAGTTTCCGTCAACAGACGCGCGTTCGGCCCGCAAACCTTCCTTAGTAACAAAAACGAACCACACATGTGTACCTGTCCATTAACTCACAATATCACAGCAAACAACAATTAAGAAATGCTTTTGAGCGGAGTACGCACAGCCGCCCCTCGATGACTCGGCGACTTGCTAATTGATGCGTGCTTTTTACGTGTTTCTGCCTCTACAAATCGCCAGAGCCCTCTTTATAAATTAGATTTATACTTTGTGGAAGGAGTAGGTGTAACCGTCAGGTGCTCTGTTTAGACTGAATTTGCCGGGAGGAAAGAAGTGGCTGGGCTGCTGCGTTGTGGGCTCGTAGTACTGCTGGCGAGCGGGCTGAGGCTGGGAGTACTGAGCGGGCTGTGAGTACTGAGCAGGCTGCGAGTATTGCTGGGATGATGGCAGGCCACTGTACTGCGCCTGATGCGTGCCCGGGTAGATATTGTTAGACTGGTATTGCGGCTCCGGTTGGTACTGCGGCTGCGGCTGGTACTGGGGCTGAGGGGCTGGCTGGTACTGCGCCTGAGTCTGGTACTGCTGCTGAGATTGACGCTGTTGGGGCGCATCGTAATTTTGCTCGTACAACTCCGGGTGGTACTGACCGTCATCTTCGTTAGGTTTGCCGCCGTAGTTGCGGACAGGTTCGGGCTGCACGTATTGTTGGGGAGCACTGTATTGTTGAGATTTGTAATCCGGTGAGTTGTATCGGGGGTCCGGGGTGTATCCGGGAGTGGGCGCGGCGGCTTGCGGCGCGGTCGGGATGTGGTCACCGCTGGCCTGGAAGCCGTTCTTGCCCGCTACGTAGTTCACTGTTTTCCTCTGACCGCTGGGGTCAATGTAGGAGTAGCTACCTCTCCTGTTGCCGTCGGCATCAGTTTCTTCTTTGAAATTAATTCCATCTTCCTGTTGGTAAGCGGCACCAAAAGCTCCATTTCCGCTGAGGTACCGTGCTTCCTGCACGATGGCTGCTGTCTTCGGGTCACCCGCGTATTTGGGAACTCGTCTGCCTCCCTCCTGCTGTCGGCACGTCGCGGCTGCGATCACAAAGGCTGATATAATGAGCCTGTACATTTTGACGGTTCAAAATGTGCACTGCTCGCGTGAAAGTAACAAAGTGTGTCGTTGCGGGCGGGTGAACTTATTATATACGGCGAATAGAGGCCTTGACGTGTATTGGAAGGGCTTGCGGGTTCGACCGCGAAAATCTTATTCATACAAGCTCCAACCAGGCTTGGATGTATGGTTTATATCAGGGAAGTGACAATAAGGTGAAGAGAGCAAGTGACGTCCATCGGAATGGGATCGGCCCTGTGTAAATGTCAACGAGTTGGCCGGTGATTTTAAAGCGTACTTTTGAATATTTGAAAACATCGTTGTATATTTTAGTGCTTAGGAAATAACTTTTGACCTGCATCGTCGTAATAAATATTGCACGTAGCATGTACGGTATGAATGGACGAAATATATTTGGGATTTCAAGTTGCAGATGAAATTTGCTGATCCGTGACAATTACCGTATCAGGTGGTCGTATAGCTGTCATGTAATACTGACACACCTGTGGTCGACCCAATGAATACTTTAATAGTAGATCATTGAGTAAGTTTTTCGATCATAAATGTCATTAAATTGAAAGCATTTCAAAAAGTGTATCTGTTCAATTTTGTAAATATATAGCTAGGTAATAAAATTTTAGGGACGATAAAATAGCTATGGGTGATTTTTCAAAAGTACATGAAACAAAAAGTAAAGGCTAAAACATTAATAAGAGATAAATTAAAACTACCAACAATAAAATTAAGATGCATATGAAGTGAAGATAGCACATAAAACGTATTAATGCAGCCTCTGCAATCATCGATGAACGATAACACGTCAGATTCACACCAACGATACGAGATGGCGATAACATAACACGTGTACCTAAGTGGAACACTGCTTTCGCAACTTCCTTCAAGCCTTCTTATGATAACTCAGTACTTAATTCTTTTGTTCTGCTTAACATTAGTCCACACTAATCTATTACAGTTCTCACAGCTTGTTTACGTAAGCCTGTCAAGTTGGTTAATACATGAATAATATCATTTTTATTGTGCTTTGTTGTTATGTTTAATTCTTTAAAATTGGGTTCGTAATTTGAATTGTAACGCTTATTATATTCAACCTGAATAACTATGAGATTTACGTAGAGTGACCTGTCAAGGACGTATGGTTTTTTTGATCATGTTTTGCCAACTCTAATTTTATTAGCAGTTGGTGACTCAAAGGTATAAAATACATTGTTTGTAGTACTAGCCGCCTACTAATTATTATCACTATGAAGACATTTTAACGATTTGCTTTTAATTTAATAAGTACTAGCTGGCCCGGCAAACTTCGTTGTGCCCTATAGTCAATTTATTGCTCTTATCAATTTTTTATATATTAGATATACATACGTATAATAAGATGACAAATAATAGATCCAAACCAATAATATCTACTACTACTTTTGATGTAGCAAGTCTCTACTGTGATCTTATTTAAACATTTTTGTGTTCGATAGAATTAAAATTATAACATGTATAATTATAACCTAACCTAACTTACCATACCTATCCTATAGCTAACCTAACTACCTAACCTAACTTCCTTACTGAAATGCATTAATTTAAAGAATACTAAATTCATAATTTTAATCTGAACTATTGCGCTGCGTGCCTCTATGTTACATTACAATTTATAAAGTTTTCCCGGTCTACTTTAATTAAAGTCCAAACAGTACAAAAAATCTATTTGCAAAGAATTATTAAAGTTTGTCTCTGTCGTCATTGTTAATTAGGTACGTAAATTGATTTCTGAAATATAAGACTTTTTTATGCCTCATAAAACCTCTAAGTTTTGTAACAAAATAAATTTCAGAACGTAGGTACGTATAAATTGACAACCTTACCTTCTTAGGTTTAGCTTAAGACTTGTCAATGTCAAATTGTCACCTGATAATGAACTGGGAAGTTTGACTCTGACTGAAAGTTTGTATGTCATCCAAGATGGCGCTGCGTTTTAAAAATGTTTGAGAAGACGAATATTCATGATATTATATTTTATCGAGGACTTTTCATGTTTTTTATTAATTATTGTCCTATTCCGGACAAAGACAAATCTAAAAATACCAAAATCATTCAAATTGGTCCAGCCGGTCTTGAGTTATAAATGGTGTAACTAACACGACTTTCTTTTATATATATAGATATAGATTGGTAATTGTAGTAATAGGGTGTCCCTTTGCTGCACTTCTTTTTAACCGACTTAAAAAAAAGCAGGAGGTTCTATGTTTGTGTGGGTTTTTTTATTTATTTTAATGTATGTTACCTGATTTCTCTGCCATTTGTGGACCGATTCTCAATTTTTTTTTTATTTGAAAGAGTATACTCCTGAGGTGGTCCCATTTTAATTTGGTGAAGATCTGGTGCTGATCTTTGGAGATAGAGAATGGAACTCTTCAAAAATAGACGGCAAATCTGTCGTAATTGCTGGAATCGCTTGGATGTTTATTGTTTATACAACATCAGAACGTATCATCACGCCTGTAAGTTTGACCGTTAGGTATATTAAGTTTCATTGGATAGGGATAAGTAGATAACCCTATTACCATGACATGTTGTATTGTTCACAATTAACAATTTAACCCCTCCCCCCCCTGGCTTTACCGCTGAAATAAACCTTTTGGCGCAGCCGTGAGACATGCCATTTTTTGTATCTTTTTTTTTTGTGTGATTGTGTTTTTACTGTGCGTGTATCCAGCTGTTGCCAATAAATGTATTTTCTTTCTTTCTTTCTTCTTTCTTTAAAAAAAAATAATGGCAAATATTTGTATGGGGACAACTACAAATGGAAAAATAAAAACTTTTTTGCAAAAAATAAAACCGAATTAAAAAAAACACTAACCAGTGTAAAATAACTCTAAATTCGGAAGTCGGTGGCCCATCATGAATAAGACAAAAACCACCAAAGCCACAGACTTCCTAATTTAGAGTTATTTTACACCGGTTAGTATTTTTTTAGTCGGTTTTATCGTACCTATGTCAGATCATAGTCTGTAGTATATTAAAGTTCTGCGTTCTGCTTACACCATAGATTAAAACGAACGTGAAGCTATCAATTTGATAGGCCCCATAATCTCTGTGTGTTATATAAGAATTTATCGATGTAGAGTAGGCACGTCATTCATAACTGGCAATGATCATTGATTGAATATAAACTAACGCAATTCTACTATTGTCATTAATAGATCATAGATTGATAGGTATTGTTATGACTATCGGTAATACAATCACAATCACCAGCGTGTTGGAAAAAGTACATGTTACGCTGCTCTGATTTATTCAATACTAGCTGGTACTAGCGACTTTATCCACGCGGACTTAAACAGTTTATTTTTGCGCGGAACTCTAATTATTTTTCTAAATATCCCGTTTCTATCGGGTCAGCCCTTTCGGAGATTTGCCAAAACAATCAGACGGACAACAATAATTTAAAAAAATACTTCATACGTTATTGTTACTTAATTCATGAAATATTATAAGTAGGGTAAAAAATGGTATACAAAAGGTGCTCTGAGTATAATAACGATTAACGTAAAGTCAATGCAAACTCCTTCAGGAAGACAATAACAAAAGTTGTAACTCAAAATTCATGTCTAGTTATTAATTTTCATAAATTATATTAATTCTTGAGATCATGTTGTGGGACTCCAAGCTTAACTGTAGTTAGTTAGTTAACCAACCTGACTAGTTCATATTAAGATCAAATGACTACGGCTTGAGCGGTTGTTCTATTATAAGCGACTTTATTTTTTTTTAACGGGAACGGAACGGAAAGATGTTGATTATGCCAATCGTACATTTTTTGTTGCAGCGTAGATAGAAGGTACCTTTGGTTTGGTTGACGATGATAAGAACATTCAAAACTTAATGGAAATCAATATTTATTTTCAGTTCCAAGGTCGGTCTGTTACAATGGAGTAGGTACATACATAATATATTATACTAGTTTTTATATTATAGAAACAATACAGTCAGCTTTTTGTAATTGTTACTAAAGTAATTAATGATATAAGCACGTTCGGAATTCGTGATTTCAATGAAAACGAAATAATATTGTTATGTTCTCAAACAATCTATTTCGGGCGATCAGCCAATCAGATTGACCGCTGAGTCCTCCCAGTCCCAGAATATGTTTTACTTGTTAGAGACGTTTGTGACGAATGAGTGTGTATAGGTCGTGAGGAATTTCATTTATGTCCTCTCTTAGCGCTACTTTGAATGTCTTTAGGGAATCTGGCACACTGAAGTAGAATTAGGCTGTAAAATGTAAAATCTGTACCAGAAGTTGACATTCATCACGATTCCTTGAAAGTCTTTATGGCCAAAATACAACAGTACCGAAGAACGCAACTGAATAATTAATTGTTAATTCATTATACTCAATACTTAATGTTTATATTATAATTTGATTATACAATTATACATTCTTGAAATTTTTACATCTATATTAATTTTAATTTTAAATTTGTTGTCATTTTGATCTCATTAGCTCTCATTGTGTATGTATTTGTAATTTCATTATGTTTTCTTTTTAACTTTATTTTGATTATTTTAATAATTAGTAAGCTAAATGTTTTTTCACTCACTTGAATGTTGGTCGACCTATTATTGGTGACTGTATAAGTCTGATGCTTATTACTATTATTCTAATGTAATGCTGTATACAGAAGCTGTCTAGGACAATTTAGAACATCTCCGCCTGAGCCTGAGTCGGTTACCATGTTCAATGACCTATTGGGTCTTGCGTTTTGCCCATTTATAATATGCTTTTCTCAAATACGGCGGGGTCGGCTTGCAGTTTAACCAGATGCAGATGAATACCAGTGAACATGGAGCGACTGCCTGTCAGACCACCACAACACAGTTACTGAGTAACACGATATGACGATACCCATTTGTTAAACTGATTGTCTGATTTTGTTTGCTAATGCTGAGATACGCGCCTTTTGTTTGGTTAAAACTTATTTCGCAAATATTAATAAACAAGCCATAAAGTAATAATAATAAATAATAATAATAATAAGTTTATTAATGCTTAAGTGTTTATAAAGTGTAGGCCAGACATGTAAATTAATCTCACAATGTCCAATTCTTGATTAAGTGCGGAAATCCCTATGAATGAATGAATGTGGTGCGAGCCAGTTCCATCCAACAGCATCCTGGGCATTTATGCTGACAGACTGGATTCCTCTGTCTTAAATCGTTGCCCCAGTATCTTTGCTGAAATGATAATAATGATTCGTTTGTTGTGTGTGTTATATTAAATGTGTCACTAAATAAAGATAAATATATTTATTTCCAGATAGAATGTACAGTTCCACTTACACACTTATAATTTTAATATCTATTAAATTTTATATTACTCAAATTCGTAAGTAGTATTAAGAACTCTGGCACCCAAGGTAAGATTTAACTTGTGTTATGGGTACCCTTGCTCTTATACATGTGTGAGTGTGTGTGTTTGTGTGTGTATGTTTGTGTGTGTGAGTGTGTGTGTGAGTGTGTGTGTGAGTGTTTCTGTGTCTGTGTGTGTGTAAAGAAAGTATATGACTGTGTATGTAATTATTTGAAGAGTCACTTAAGAATGATCTCATCACTAAGATAGTTGTAAGTTTATTTATCGTTACTAACACTTAGTTATTATTTTTATGATTGTTTTTTGACAGCGTGGACCTTTTGTTGTCTAAAGAATAAATAAATAATAATAAATTATTATTATTATAATGTAAACCAATTCCAAAGGAAATCCTGATACAGCAGTTACATATTTCTTAAAACTTGCGTTGCCTTTCTTTTGCAAGTTAAGTTACATATCCTGTATTAGCACGTGAATAGCGACCTTGTCTGCTTGCCTTAAGTTATGACTTGCAACTTACTGCTTATGTAACTGGACCAGTATGAGGCAGCGCGGCAGCGTTTAAGTATTCCAGTCTAGCGTTAGATGGTGACGAAGTGGATTTAAATCGTGAGACTGCGTAATTTACGCTGGTTGTTGAGTTTTGCTTTTAATACCGTCTTACTATATAGTGGTCCTTGTACTCAAAAGCAAATAATTTGTTTATCAATTGTAGTTTTGAGCTAGGACATGTGAAGAATTGTTATAAAAAAAATATGATCCCATGTCTCAGTAAGGTCATCTAGAATAATATGGCAATATTGGAACGGCAGTGGAGCGTACTAAATCAAACTCATAGATTTGTATCCAGTGGGACACAAGTATCGGATGAAAGTTTTGTTCGTGAAGTCCCGTCTAATAGTAGGTAGGTACCTAAGTATTGAATGTCTTGCATTTATAGAAAGTTGGCATAGTTGTGTATTCCATACATCTCTATTCGGCGTCATCTCCTTTCTAGCAATATCATGTTTCACACAATCCATCCTTTGTTTTTTCGGACTTCCTCTGCTCATACCCATCATCATTTATTTTTATACAAAATTTTCTTTACAACGTGTTCTTTTGCATCCCTGCAATTTTTTTTTACGTAAAATTGCTAATTAATTCGACTTTTCAAACGGAAAATGTTATAAGTACTTCAAAGCTGCAACATTCTTTACTTAACATCAATTTGAATCCTTATTTATCTATGCGTTTAAAGCCTTGTTGGATAAACTGTGAAGTACCTAAGTGACTTTAAACCAGTATTAATCCTAGTGGCTTACGATTTAATCTGCTGTGATATAACTTATACTGAGCACTCAACTAGTTTGCCTTCAGATGACATAAGTACGAGATGCAATGTCGATGATTTAATGTCTATCTACGATCAACTCTTCCGTAAGTATTCTATGTGGAAAGATCTTAGGGCCTTATCATACTAGCGGATGGCGAACGTCCTCAAAGCGGAGCGGGCGCGCAACTAATTCTTTACGGACACAAAACGAACACGCCGCGTATGCTCAGTGAATTCGTTGCGGACGCGCAACAGGATCGCCGCGAACAGCAAAGTGGACGCCTCTAACAAACGCCAGCCCGTAAAACGAAAACGTTATGTATTTGCCACGCGTCCGCGACGTCCTCGCTGCGCAGCCGCGGCGTGTTCGCGATGCATTCGCAGTGCATCCGCTCCGCCCCGCTGCCGCTTCCAAACCGCTAGTATGATAAGGCCCTTAATGTTTTAGTACTTAGTACATAGCAGATACAATGAGATTGCAGTCGTTCTTTTTTTGTTAAAAGAGCCGTTTGGTTTCTATTCATTTTGTCGTCCTACTTACGAGTAATTGTATGACTCTTCTTCCTTATGACTTTTCTTCTTCCCGAAATGTAGAAACGGTTTTTTTTCTATTGTAAGACACCCTGAACTTGCTTATCATTTCCTTAACAGGATTTTTAGGGCTAATTCCATACTAGTTGCCCATATTAACATTGTTCCAAATATTATCAATCCAAAAGAGTATCTTAAAAAATAATATTCTCGTAACTGTCCAAAACTATGCTATCTAAACGTTGCGGTCGACCGTGAAGAGTTATAATCACTGCCTTGTTCAATCTTAATAAGTAACTCGATACCTCTGCATACACTTGCTCTAATTAATATAAATCTACGACAAGTATCACACGTTCCACTCGAGTGTTCAGCAAAAGGTCAGTGGTTGCCCGCGATCAAGGTCTTGTCGAACCGAGAAGGCATGCGGCTCAGAATTCCACCTATTTAAGTCTGACGCATTGGTTTCTTTCGGAATTTTTAGACTGTAAATAGCTGGTAGGTACTGTTACGTGCAAAAATCTATTATTATCTATACTAATAATTTTATAAAGAGAAAACATTTCATTGTTTGTTTTTTTGCATAGAATAGGCTCCGAAACCACAGGACTGATTTGAAAAATCCTTTTACCGTTGGGGAGCTACACTATCTCCGGGTGACGTCATTTTTATCTCTGTATTCCCACGGGAACAGGAACTATGCAGGTGAAACCGCGTGACGTCTGCTAGTTTTAAATAAAAAAAACAATATCGCCACAGTACCTACACGTTAAAAATCATAAAAGCGTATCATGGGATACGAGGACTTGAGACCGAGTTGCACTTGAGAATACGGAAGGTATGGTTGTGTTTAAATTAAGAAGGACCTTTAAAAGTTTTGTTATTGAGGAGAGAAGGCCTCATGCATGAAGGACATTGGATGGGACATCGACTTATCTCGAAAATATTTTACATTCAAATGCATTCTAAATTCAAATGCTTAGAAATTAAATACAGCTGATGCGTAGGTCGAGATTTAGATAGGTACCTGTGTTTAGGTTCACTGTCTTTGTATATGTTACACTTAAATCTTGACTAAAGAAGTACGCTGAAGATGTCTTTACATCTTCAGCGTACTTCTTTAGTCAAGATTTAAGTGTGTTTTTATTTAGAGTCTCATTTATTCCTATAATAACAGGTCCTAGTTTGGGCTTAGTTACTTGTCTTTATTTCAGTGTTCTATCATCCTCTTGCTTTCCACCCCGCCATCCTTTCACCCGCGTGGTGCCCGTTTCCGTGGGATAAAAAGTAATCTATGTCACTATGGAATAGTATAGATTCACCACGATGAAAGAATTTTTCAAATCGGTCCAGTAGTTTTTAAGTTTATTCGTTACATACAAAAATACGAATCTTTACACTTTATAATATTATATGTATAAGTATAGATTTACATTTCACACGGAACATATTATTAGTTAGTAAGTTTTGAATGACTTTTTTTGTTGACTGTACGGTGACAGACAATTCCCTAGTTATTACTACTTGGAAAGTTGTACATACAAATGCTTATTGCGGATATAAATAATTAAATATGTCACTTTTTTGGCTGAGTAATGACTGCATAGTTATTTTGTAACCACTCCATGAAAACGGTAGAAACATATAAGTTATACACACGTCTGTTTTGGTAATAGTTTTAAGGCTTGACTTCTGGTAATTTTAATTAGTCTGTTTAATTTTATTATGTCGGTTGTTACAAACATTACTTAATTAAGGTGGGTTTCGTAAGGTACCGCACTACCTCAGAGTTATGGGCACTTTAATTTCTACACAAGGTGTATTTAGATTTTTTTTGCTTGTTTTTTGTGATACCTAGTTATGCAGTTTGGCAGGCTTTAAAAATATTTTGGTACAATTGTTTTCTATAGAATAACAGCGAGACCACAAGTAGGTACCACGTGTCATAAAGAGACTTTTAAGGTATATATCTAGTCTTTGTAGCTCTACTACAGGCAAAATACATTGTTTAGTAAAAATTTGGCATTTGCTTAATTTTTTGTTCGTGTTAGTTATAATAAGTATTATTTATTGGCTTTAAACATTTCAAGACAAGAAAAACTACATCTCCTTTCTTCTTTACTTGTATTTAGTCATTAACCCGCGTCAAAGGCTTTATGCTGCCCATCACTATATGCGGCCTTGCATATTGTGGGGAAATATCGACTACATAATTGTCTTTCATTTAAACACTGGTATGTACAGCACTGCTGTTGCCAACATCTCGTTCGGTAAAAGTTTTGTCTAAACAAAAACAAAACCGCCATTTCCACGTTTGATATTACTCAATACTAAACAGTTATCATAATACTTGGTTAAGTTAGTGCGTGGCCCAGTATTAGTTATGTAGTGGTTTCACAACGTTGTATCGAGGCCTGGCACACAAAAACAGTTTAAGTATAGGATGTAGATACGCCTTTCGAAAGGCACCTAGAAGATATATTAGGTTTCCGTTTTATTGTTGTTTACTTACTTTAAGTTATATAGTTCACTGGTAACGAGGCAACCAAAGCCAATCTTTGTGGTAAAGTCCAATTTGTGACAGTCAATTGTTATGCTTTCCATGATAATACCACAGTCTAAAACTTACAGTCGTCCGACGAAGCCGCCTAGACAGGGCAATCGTGCGGGGTGTAAGGGGCGAGACGTGGAAAGCCGCTCCCGAACTGCGAAGAAAACGATGTTCGTAGTTCGACTCCGGGCTGTTACTGAGAAATCCCAGATTGAAAAACTCAATGACACTTTGGCCGACCCGGGGATCGAACCCGGGACCTCGTGATCAGCAGTAGCGCTTGCGACCACTAGACCAACGAGGCAGTCAAAAATGAAAATTGTATAATAATATTTACTTTATTACTTAATTGGTTAGATAGAACTTAGTAACGAAAACTGAACGAAAAATTATTAATAAACGTTTAAAATATTATTATAGGTCAGACAACTCTTTTAATTAAATGGTGCCTTAACCTGCCTGATTATTATCGCTATAAGTTTGTCTAATCTCTTTATAAATATAATAAATAATAATAAATATTCCACAATTTTTCACTCAATGCCATTTAGTCCCATATGTTAAGAAGCAAATGCTGGCTGGCACGATCCGCGCAACGCGACGTGCAGCACTCCAATTTTTAAATTTAGAATTACGCGCGCTTTCCTTAATATTGGAACATTATTCAAAACTCTCTCTGGACGACCGCGCGTTCGCGGCGTCCCTATACGTTTATTTCTTTTTTACAATAATTTGCATACCTATGTAATTAACAAGTCAAATATACCTTTTTCAATTCAGTCTTAAATAAATAAGTTATTGAAAGTTCCCGCTACGTCCCGCACACATCAAGCAACACACATAAAACCCATCATTGGTCCTCCGAGCCAAATCTAAGAACGACGCGGGACGCAAGGCGTCACATGGAACAATAAAATTGCAATAGAAGAACATCGTGGAAAGTGGTGCGTTTTCCAGTTGCCTTTCGCTGTGCTTCGCCGCGGGTCCGTGCTGTGCAGTAAACCGTAAGTACTTTTGCCTTTCACACCCGCTAAAATGAGTGACGATGAGGCTTATCAGGATGTTTGTCAAGAAATTGATAAATCAGATCGTCTTAAGCTCGTGCAATTAAAAAGAAAACGAAGTACGCTTAAAGGCAGACTAACGCTTTTCGAGAAGTTTCATTCTAAATTGGAAAAGGTAGATTCTTTAGATATCACCTCACGTAAAGAACTTGAATTACGAATACAGTCAATTTCTGATATGTTTATACAATTTAATTTAATACAAGATGAAATTGAGCAAATAGATTTACAACAAATAGACTATCGGGAAACGTTTGAAGAACGTTATTTTCTTCTTATGGCTACCGCGAAGTGTTTATTAAGCGATAACGATAATCAAACTAAAACATTAAATAGTGGCAATTCAAACCTTTTGTCAATTAAACTACCAGACATTAAATTACCTGCATTTGACGGTTCGTTTGATCAATGGCTAGAGTATCGAAACTCGTATATTACCATGATTCATAGTCGTAATGATTTGGACAGTATTCAAAAGTTTCATTATCTTAAGTCTTCGTTAACCGGTTCTGCATTACAAGTGATTAGTGCATTAGAGTTCACAAGTGCAAACTATGTTCACGCGTGGAATTTACTAGAAAACAGGTTCCATAACAATCGTTTATTGGTTCAAAACCATCTGAAATCGCTATTTAAAGTAAAGCCGCTTCAAAATGAATCGAGTGACCAGATTAGAATGCTTATTGATTCGACATTGCGCAATTTACGTGCACTTAAATCTTTAGATGAACCATCTGATAACTGGGATACCGTTGTCATTTATTTTATTGTCGAAAAACTAGACCCGGTCACCGAACGCGAGTGGGAAACGTATACAGGTTCATTAGTGTCTCAATTAAAAGGTGAGAAAATAAAATTACAACACCTAATCGACTTCTTGAAAAACCGTGCCGATATGCTAGCAATGGTTAATTTTAAGAAGAGCAATGTTGATTCTAAAGGTTCACTTAAAAAAGTTTATAAGCAATCGAGTCAACCTAATCACACGCATTCTTACGTCGCCAAAGGTAAACAAACAACGGATAAGCAGAGGCGCGTTTGCGAATTATGCGGTAGTGATCATCATCTGTATTCGTGTGCACAGTTTCTCAATATGTCTGTGCAAGATAGGTTTACCATTGTTGATAACAAAAGAGTATGCAAAAATTGTATTCGTTCCAGTCATTCGTTAAATGACTGTTCGTATGGCCCTTGCAAATTATGTCAAGGGAAACATAATACGCTACTACATGGGATAAGCGCGTCCACGTTAAGTTCGCGTCCTATGTCAACAGCTGATGCGCAGGTTCATTCGGAACGTAATGCACTGACGTGCAGTGCCGCGGTACAACCGGTATTGTTATCCACGGCTCTGATCGATGTTCCTAGTGCTGACGGCCAATTTCATACTGTAAAGGCTCTTCTTGACAACGGTAGTCAGAATTGCTTCATTACAGAATCGTTATGCAATCGTTTAAAGTTGCCGATTATACAGTCCACTGTTCACATTTCAGGTGTAGGACAAAGCGTTTCTAAAAGTTCTCACACCTGTAAAATCAAAATAAAATCTAAAGTTAGTGATTTCAATACAGATATCCAATGCTTAGTTTTACCTCGAATAACATCAAAGTTACCATCGTTGAACGTTAATTGCGAGTGCATTCGTATACCTAAACATGTATCGCTCGCAGACCCCACGTTTAGTGTCCCGTCTGACATAGACATACTTTTAGGCGCGGATATCTTTTGGGAATTATTATTAAAAAACAAAATAAAACTCGCTTCGGGTCCTACGTTATATGACTCAAAACTAGGGTGGATCATATCTGGCCCTATTCGTAGTAATCATTTGTATAAAACAGACCTAGTACAATGTAATCTTGTTCACATTGATTCCCAATTACGCAGGTTTAGAGAATTAGAAGAACTAACTGATTTACCTTCAGCGTTCTCAAAGGATGATCGTTATTGCAAAACATTGTTAACAGATAGCACACAGCGTGATACACACGGTAGGTTCTCTCTGCGCATCCCTTTGAAGGAATCGGTTGATACGTTAGGTGACTCGTACACCACGGCTAGGAATCGATTTTTATCGATTGAAAGCAAATTAAATCGTTCACCTCATTATAAACATTGATAATAGTATTGTGAGTTTTATGCGGGAATATGAGACACTTAATCACATGTCCCCGGTGTCTTACGTTAACAATTTATTAGCTAAACCAGATTATATTTTACCACTTCACGGTGTTTATCGTAAACAAAGTCTCACTTTAAAATTACGCGTTACATTTGACGCGAGCGTAAAAACGTCTACTTACCTAAATCTTTAAATAATATGTAACAATACATAGGTCCGCATTACTAGTAGGCGCAAAGCTAAATGTAGAATTAAATTAAAATATTCCTATGTGTAACTTTTGATAGAGTTTATTTTTGGACAGATTCAACCCATAGTGCAAGGGTGGCTACGTATATCTCCACACTCACTCAATACGTTTGTACAAAATCGTGTAGTACAAATCAACGACCTTACAGACTATTATCGTTTGGCAGCACGTTAAGGATACCGAGAACCCTGCTGACCTAATAACAAGATCTTAGAGTCGTTAAAATATAATAAGACTCACATAGTATGGTGGACCGGTCCAACGTTCTTACGTGAACCTAGCACATTTATTTTCTCTAATAATAATGAAGAATTGATTCCTACCGAATTACCAGAAATTAAGTTACAAACGTCTTTAATTTGTAGTTAGTCTGTTCAAATAATTTTTGACTTTGACTTTCATCGTTTTTCATCGTTTATCCGTTTACAACGAGCCTGTACATATATTAAGTATGTTGCGATTTATTAATAACGTGCGTGTGCACATTTTCGGTGCCGCTCGAAGCCGCATATCCGGTCCGTTATCAGTCGATGAATTACAGCAATCAGTTACTGTGTTGTCTTAGTTAGTACAACAACAGTCATTTAACGATGAATCTTACTAATCTATAATCTTACAAATAATATCTAATATCGTTAAAAATAAAAATAAATTAGTGGATTTAAATCTTTTTCTGGATAAATTAAATATAATTCGTGTAGGTTAACCTGAGTTACGATAAGAAGCACCCAATATTGCTGGGTGGCAAACATCGTTTTACTAGGTTGTTGTGCGAGTATGAACATAAAAAAAAATTACTTCACGCAGGACCTCAGCTTCTAGTGTATTCCATGCGTGAACAATGGTAGGTGCTTGGAGCTTGGAATTTACCTAGGCAAGTAGTACATATCTGCGATAATGTACACGCATGAAAGGTAGGACATTGACCTCGATTATGGGTAATTTACCATCCGAAAGATTGGAACCAAACTTTCCTTTCATGCACCATACGCAAAATACGCGCTTAGACGTGGAGTTGCGGATACCAGCCCGGTATCTTTAATCTTTTTTCCTTTCATGCAATGCGGCGTCGATTACACCGGGCCATTACCTACTCATATCGGACCGCAAAGGCAGAGGTGCCAAGTTAATAAAATCATAATTTGTTTATTTATTTGTTTTACCACTCGTGCCATACATTTAGAGTTAGTTAGTAGCCTCTCTACACAAGATTATAATTATATTAGCTTTGAAACGCTTTATATCACGTCGCGGTAAACCATACCAAATCTTTTCAGATAATGAAAAGAATTTTATAGGCGCTTAAAAACAGTTATCAGTTGTTTTTGAAAATTCGAGCGATATAATCTAATTTTGTTAATCAAAATCAAACTCGTCTTACGTTCATACCTCCTTATAGTCCTCATTTTGGCGGGTTGTGGGAGGCAGGAGTCAAGTCCTGCAAGTACCACCTGCGTCGTGTGCTCGGTGACGCGCGCTTGACACGCGAGGAGTTCGAAACTGTGTTAACACAGACTGACGCCGTCCTTAACTCGCGTCCGTTGTCTCCTCTCTCCGCCGACCCGACCGATTATCTCTCCACTCGCTGACTCCAGCTCACTTTCTCATCGGTCGACCGCTGACTACGCCTGCCTGCGAAGACCTGACGACAACCACGCCTACTCGACTGGGGCGCTACGAACGAGTGGAGATGTTGAGGCAACACTTCTGGCAACGTTGGTCTAAGAAGTACCTACGTATCCGAACTCCAGCAACGGACAAAATGGAAGGTCGACAGTGAAGACATCGCTCAAGACAGCCTCGTGCTTATTAAAGAGGAAAAACTTCCGCCCTTCAAATGTAAACTAGGACGAGTCACGCAAATATTCCCTGGGAAGGATGGATTTCACGTGTCGCTGACATCCGTACAGCCTCTGGCATCATCCGGCGAGCCTTCTCAAAGATCTGCCCGCTACCTATGCAATGATCATGTTCTTCGTGTTGGAATGGTTCTTCCAAAGCGACCGGCATGTTAAGAAGCAAATGCTGGCTGGCACGATCCGCGCAACGCGACGTGCAGCACTCCAATTTTTAAATTTAGAATTACGCGCGCTTTCCTTAATATTGGAACATTATTCAAAACTCTCTCTGGACGACCGCGCGTTCGCGGCGTCCCTATACGTTTATTTCTTTTTTACAATAATTTGCATACCTATGTAATTAACAAGTCAAATATACCTTTTTCAATTCAGTCTTAAATAAATAAGTTATTGAAAGTTCCCGCTACGTCCCGCACACATCAAGCAACACACATAAAACCCATCACCATACTAAGCTAAGAGCTTGTGTTATGAGTACTAAACAGCTAATAAACATAATTATACATTTCTAAATACATACATATTATGGATAAATTACACCCAGCACAGAACAAATGATCATGCTCATCACACAAACATAACAATTTGTCCTAGTTGGGAATCGAACCCACGACCTGAGGCATAGTAGTCAGGGCCACTTACTACTAGACCAACAGGCCAGTTAAAAAAAAAAGTAAATTAGTGTTACAACATGCCATTATGTTATTAAAACCCGTTATATCCGTCTGTAATTATTTTTAAATTAGATATAGTATTTAATGCAGGGTTAATATCTGAGGAATGATGTGATAAAGCAACGTTGTGGTTTAAAAGAAGATGTAGTAACAAAATTGAAAAGAGTATGCTTAGATGATTTGGTCACGTTGAAAGGATGGATGAAAGGCGACTAACGGAAGGTTACAAGGCAGAAGTAAGTGGGAACGCCGGGAGGGGACGCCCTTGAAGGTCATACTTATACCTTATTGGTGAGGTTCTTCAGAAAGGTCAGGTGCGTAGTACTACTGCGTAGCAACCGGCGTGTGTGTATGACAACATATATGAATGTAAACGGAGCAAAAGAGGTATGTCAGAATATGGCGCTCTGTTGTTTCTGCCTAGATCCATGGGAAAAAGGCGTGAGTTTATGTATGTATATGTATGTAAATATCTATGTTTGCACTAAATATCAAACATAATAATATTAACCCAATAACACCCCTAGGAATTATGAATAAACTTTAGTTCCCACAAAATTATTTCAACGATTTTACAGCTGAAAGTTTCAAAAGAGACGGTACCAACAGAACATTCTTCTTTGTGGAAACAAAAACCCAGCTGTTTTCCTTTCTCCAAGCTATGCGATATATAACAAGTGTTAGTTTTACTTCCCTACCGAAATAAGTTTTTGCGTGTCCGCGAGTAGTTTTGTTTGCAGTACATTTTCTTTGATTAATTACATCCGCACAGGCTGGTGTCCAATTTAGGCGACGGTCTTCCTTCTTTTTTTTTATGTTATGATTTATATGTAGGTGTGTTTTAGTGTTTTTTCAAGCGTATATCTTGTTGTTTTGGTGAAGAAGCTGGTTAGTTTGCAGGGGTTGTGTATAATACACCACTATTTTTTAATTAGTACATATACTTATTGAGCTTATTCTAATTGGTCTTCTCATTATAATTTTATTGCAAAGTATCAATAAATAATATTCATAACCAGCAAAGTTATTAGCATTTGTTTACATCCCAAAAAGACACCCAATTTATAGAAATATTGTACAGGCTATTCATGACATAGTACTATTCATTAATTATCATCTCTCGCTCACCTTCGCGTGATCTTGCTCAAGCATGCCCTGCCTCCAACTAGAATTTTCCAGAGCTATTTTGCGAATGTTTAAGCTAAAAATCTAGGTACCACTCTCACTACGATAAATAGACAACCTGTTTAGAACACACGGCTACACATCAAGCTATACATTTATAGTTAACGCTGACCTCGCTTTGTACCGAAATCCTATACCATGCGAGACCAGCTTATACTGGACATTGGGTATTTATTTTCTTTTATTTATTTATTTGCTGATATGTAAAACACTGGATATTAGGCATGCATTAAAATTTCATGACACAGTATTAAAAAATGCACCCTGTAAGGGTACTGCAAATTTGTTGCATTCAAAATTATAATTAGCATTTTATTACAATTTATTTAAGTACATAATAAAATGCTAAACAATAGTCAACAAAACCGATACTTACATCTTGTTTAAAATTAAATTAAATAATTGCCAATTAATTAGTTCCTTTAAATAATCATATGAGAAAATACTAGAATTTGTCATGTATTTGATTCATATTTACGTTAGGTACTATATTAATGTGTAGCCTAATCTGTAGCCGTGTGTACATAGGTAGCCGCTTATTATGCAACCTCTATAAGGAAAAATGTCAGTAGACGCAATTACAAGGTACCTAACTTGCCCAAGAAACTTACATAAAAGGAAAAAAAAACTTTGCTTACCCTATCCACCTACATGCGTATTGTGAGAGTAACTAATCCCAAGTAAAAGAAAGGTTAAGTACTACCCAGTTATTCCATTTTGTTTTGTGAGGAAATAAACTCCTTAATGCGAAGAGGTGAGGGGCCTTACCTACTCGGGCAGGTAGGGTTTACTAGAAAGCTCTTGCATGTGTAAATTGTTAAAGATACTTAGCTATTTGTATGTTGGGGTAATTATTACGTATAGTACTGAGTGCAAGATTAAACCTTCCCAAACGAATTATGTAAGAAAATCAGACTGTCAGAAAACCAAAGTGTTCAAATAATAAATGAGATCAGGCTAGTGAACTCAGTACGCCTATTACCAAAATCAAACCACCCAATGACTCAGTATTGAAAAACACGAACACTTAACCTTTATACATTAAGTTTTTAGTAGTGTGTGTGTGTTAATTCGTCAACTACCGGAATTCTACTAAACACAACACAATTAAATTACCTATTGTTCGCGAAAACCGGCTTTCGCTCGGGGTCCGAGAAGTAATATCATCTAAGTAGTACCTAAGTCATAGCGAGAAAGTATTAGCAAATTCAATATTTATTTCAAATGAGTATCGTAGATAGCCGGTATTCTTTGCTCAGCTTTTATGATCAATTCAATCGAATAGAGCAATATTAATAACACCGACTTTTCCCGTAAAATCCTTTGTGCTATTAAGAATACTTTCCACCACATTGTGTGTTCACGCACGCACGGAGCACGAACAGCGGCCACTAGCTGGAAAGTTACTACCCAGTCCATTGTTTTGTTTGTTGCCTTTCTTAGAGGAAAACTGCGAATGGAGATTAATTTATTACGTCGCTGAGAAAACATGGAAAGCGGTGGAAAGCTCTCTATTAAGACGAGCGGGCGGGGAATAGAACGATTAATTATGATTTCTTTTAACGCCGTCGGACGTGGCCGGTCGTCTCGCATCCTTATTACGTGTACCGATGGGAATTTTAATGTATATTCAGTGCAGCGCTGCAGGCTTCGCACTCATTAATTTATGCAGTAACGGGTTTTGATAAAATAACTCAACTTTGCTTGGTAAAGTGTCGTGTGCAAGTGATGTAGGTAAAGGCTATTCATTTTAGTAAAAAGTTGGATCTGGTATTTTATTCTGACGATGTAAATGTCTGATAGCGACTTTAGATGCTTTTTAAGATCATGCCCGTTTAGGAAATAAGATATTTAGCTTTTAATTAATGATTTTGAGATAGCTACGGCTTAGTGACTTTGACCTTTATGTCAATGCTTATTTAGATTTGCTGTGATAACATTCAATTACAAAATCTTCGAGATCGCACAAAGATATTTAAATAAAAACAAAATAAATATGTTTGGTTGGTAGGTTTTGGCATGATGTGACTGACAAGGAAGTGACGGTATTAAAATTTATGGAAAGAGAAGACATACCTACTCTGTAGTTTATTGTTCTATTGTCAACTCCACTGGTTCTTCTTAAGATACTAAGAGTGCTCTTCAAAATACTTTAAATAAGTACTCAGTTAAAAGAGCCTGTTGGACAACATAATAAAAAAATTACTTCTGAACACAAGAGAGGAAAGTGGCCTATGATATTTTTTTCTACAAAGCTGTATGCATCTATTATCCCTTGCTAACTTGACCTACTCTTGCCATGCCTAAATTGCTAAATGAACTAAATAAAACATCGTCCGACGCACTGCAGGATATCACCCATTCCTTGTAGATGTTCCACACATTCGCACGAAGCGCTTTGCCTGTTCCTTCATGCGCACAGCCAAGGAGTGGAATTCCTTGCCTGCATCGGTGTTTCCGAGTTCATATGACCCCAATCTGTTCAAGTCGAGAGTCAATTGGCTTCTTTTGGGTAAGCTCGTTCCATCGTCGACCTCATCTATGACCGCAGGACTGGATTGAGGGAAGAGTCGACCCATTATACCACCATTATATATATAAAAAAATGTAGATTGTATGACTGAAGAAGCTCTGTGATTAGAAATACTTATATTTTTTTTGTAAATTTTGTATTTGGCTGTGAATACGGTATGCACGTTCTTTGTGGCAAATTTTATTTATTTCTAATTTAAATTAAAATATACAAACTTTGTCTACCTTGACTGCGATTTAAAAATTAAATTTCCTACTATTGCAACCACGTCCACAGCTCATATCTAAATGTTTGATTGGGACAGATTCCCATCCCAATACCGAATTCGGCCCAGTATTTCTAGAGTTGTCCGTCCACAAGACGTCATCGTCATTTCTTATAATTACTTTTTCCTTACCGTGAGCAGGCTCAAGATGAATACCACCTAATTGCCGATCTATTCAGTGCGCTCGTTGCTTTAAGAGCTCATTTAATATCTATTAGGATTTTTTTGTGACACCTCCACCCATATTTAAATTCATTATCTTTTTGCAGAGTGCCCTGATTAGATGAGATTCATTTTAATGTAGGATTTTTATGACGACTCCGTTGTCCTCTTCTGTAAAGTTATAGGTAGGTACTTCTCACCCCAAGATATGCTTAATATGCCAGTATTAGATGATATCGTAGGACCCGAGGTTATCACGTTATTTGCCTTAGAAGTGGTCCTAGACAGGTACATGACCTGTCATAATAACACGTCAACTCATGACAATATTATTCAAAAAATCGTATCGGGTTTACCCTGCCCTGTTTGACTTCAGTTATTTGTTAATTTACATTTATTTATTTAATATTTCAAGCACACTACTGTTAAGAGGTAGACTTAATGTCATAGGCATTTTCTCACAGTCAAATTACGCATCTATCTATTAGAGGCCAATTACTGGTTACTTGAGTGAAATATAAAGGCACGTGTACATGTCACATAGGCTGACAATAACCGCACGGTGCAACACGACGACGCGACGCGGCGTTCCGTCGTTGCTATGCGTAATTGTGCATAAAAGCCGCACCACGACCGCAGACAAGCCTTACACCTTTCTACCCATTTATTTATTGCTAGCACCCACGATTTTCGTCTATTTTTATCTTTATAGACTAAAGGCTGTGATAGTCTGAATTACGTATAAGATATTTATAATTCTGTAAAGTTTCATAAATATCTCTCATAGTTTTTGCACGCAAGAGTAACAAACATTTGTGTTGTGCTTTGTACCACGACCATGAACGCATTCATTATAACTTTTGATTGTAATAAAATCGTTATAATTGATACTACTTTATATCACTAGTTAAAAATGTCATGCATGCCAATAAAATTATCCTAGATTATTTAAGTTGCTACGATCACGTTAAAATTCTAGCTGGTGTTATAGCTTTAAATGATAATTAAATCTTTTTAATTTGTACTATTTTATACCCACTATTAATTAGAAATTTTATAGTCAGTAAGTAGGTACGATCTTCTTATTGCGGCATCAAACTATCTTGTTTCAATTTTTGACTTAACAGGGTAAGTACTTATCGACTAAAATTACAGGCACGTAAGTCTTCCACTTTGTTTCTTTGGCACGACATCGGCAAACCCGTTGGGATGTACGAGTTGCCCGCTTTCCAGCAACTTGACCTTTTGCTACAAATGTCAACCTTCTAACCAAAGAGAAATAGCGAAAACTTTTTGAAATTTATAATACGGATACCTATATGTTTGAAAACGTTTCTAATCGTCAATCCCCTTTAAGCAAGCGTTATGGGCAAAGAAAATAAGGCATAGCCCAGCTGTGGGACAGTAACTGGCAGACATTATTATTATCTAAACAAAGAAAGAGGTAAAGTTTGTGAGATTGTAGGAGGTAATCTCAAGATATCCTCAACCGATTTAGAAAGCCACAATATTTGTGAGTGTCATTGGCATAAAATATGTTCTATTTAAGATTGGGATGTTTAAGTACGAATCGCACGCAGAATATTAAGTCTTGAGCGGAGAGCTAGTTATTGGTAATAAGTTTACCAATATTTTCACGTCACTTAATACGTAAGAAACATTTCGACGCCTCCGTATATTCTTATCAATCGTCTCACATTTATTCATCACCGTTTTGGTTCGGCCCTGAATTGATATTTCCGGAGTTCCGATTTCATTAAAGGACTTCCTAAACGAATAGATAGGTATATCCAGCGCTAATATTGAATGGTACCTTTGTGTTTTATTATTGTCTTTTATAATTACAGTTTGAATTGGTTGTCCTTAAACATCACACTGATATTATTTGTGAAAGATTGTCTATGTGTGTAGGTTTTTTATGTTCGTTACTGTTTTACGCTAAATGAACGGATTTGGAAAGAATGAGTTACGAAGGTAGCTCATACTCTGGATGGGTATGCTCAAACAATATCACGTTGACTTTTAACTACTGATAACACCGCAGAGCGCAGCTGGTTCTATGTTTAAGGAAATTCTTTGTGTTGATATCTGTGTATGTGTTTTTCATGTGTTCTCCGGTTTCTGCACAAATTGGATCCAAATCGTATAGATTTACGGCTCCGGTTCAAAATTGTAAGTAATCGGAGCACCCACGGAAATCTTTCCGGCCTTATATTATGTACTTTGAAAAATCTGAAATGTGAGATATCAATTTACTTTTCCGCCACAAGATGGTTTAATACTCCAGGTTACGTGGTTGGCGGATTCGTATCAACACTACTAAGCTTACAATGTAAATAATAATCATTATTTGACTGGCCTATTGGTCTAGTAGTAGTGATCCTGATTTCTATGCCGGAGGTCGTGGGTTCGATTCCCACCCAAGACAAATGTTTGTGTGATGAGCACGATCATTTGTTCTGTGTCTGGGTGTAATTTATCTATAATATGTATGTATTTAAAAATATATAAGTATGTTTATCAGCTATATGGTATCCATAACACAAGCTCTCAAGCTTAGCTTGGGACTAAATGGCGTTGTGTGAAAAGTTGTGAAATATTTATTTATGTTATAAAAATATATTGTATTATTAAAGTTGTAAAGGTACAAAAGTTAGGGTAACACCTTTTTGTTTTTCTTCGGCAGAACCGAAAGCATTTGTCTAAATATTTTCCTTAAAGCTTCATAATTTTTATTAATACTACAGTGTAATCGTAGTGGATAATCTGGGAAAATAATGACTCATTCTATCGTATTTTATTGCGAAGCCATTTTTCTCTGGTAAATGGGCGCCCGTTGGGAGTTCCCTCAATTTATAGAGAAACGTAGATAGTAGAGTTATTAACGAGGCCCGTATTTTATATCATTTAATTATTGTAATTATACGTACACGAGTGATTATATTAAATATCGATGGGTTCGTTAATTTTATGCATAATATTTTGAATGAAGTAATAGCGCTTTGTTCGATATTTTTTTGTTTCGAGCTGTTGTTATTAATTAACTTGTAGATACAGATGTTAAATACTCCCAATTGAACACAAACCTTAATCTAATCCTACTAATATAATAAACGCAAAAGTTTGTGAGTATGGATGTTTGTTACTCTTTCACGTAAAAACTACTAAATAGATTTTAATAAAATTTGGTATGGAGTTAGCTGACACCCTGGAGTAACACATAGGCTACTTTAAATCCCCATATTCCCATGGGACGTCTGCTAGTTTGTATTAAAGTTGAAAAACTATCAGAGATTTCACACATTGGGGTTGCTTGATGTAAATAAATAAATGAAATCATTTTATTTCGGACAACTGGAGGATCCATAAAATTGTTAGTAACAGGTATACACTTAAAAACTATTGTTAGCAACTTAAACTACAGACGAATTAATAAGAAGACCGCCCTTGCCCAAGTTCCCTGTTGTGGTTAATACCAGAACAAAGAACTCGAGCTAGGGTATAAGTCTTCTCACAAACTGCCTTATAAATATAGAGAAAGTATCGGCCGCCACAGCCTTCAGGATGCTATTGTGACTGCCTCTTATTCTTCTCAGGAGCGAGGCCGTTTTCGAGGCGTGTGATGTGCTGGCCTTGTACATTAATGTATCTGTACCATGTATCCCAACCTCACGGGTTCATCGAAGTTTCACCCTTGCCGAGTTCCGTCTGTCGGTGGGTGACCATTCTTTACATATCCACACTTGTTTAAGGTAAATGCAGGTACCTACAAGTGGTTGCTCAGTGGTCAGCCATTTTTGTTTTCTGCGTTTCTCTCTATATGAACTTCAACTACACCAAATCTCACACTCTTCTGTGCGCAAATATTTATGTATCTAGGTGTTACAGAGAACTCATTTAATATTTAAGCAAAATAAACAATCTCATTAAGCATGTGAATAAAACAATGTTATAATTAGCTATGGCCAGTTTTTTATTTATTTTAATATTGATAAATGCTTTATGATTTAGCTTACTATACACTTGTTTCGAATCAACTCTCCAAACAAAACTCGACCAACTTCGTTCGGATATAATATGTATGGAGATTTGATTTTATTGTCTGTGTTCGAAAAAGTCGTAGAACTAATAATCGTGTTGTTTATGATGTTACTCCTGCGAGGTTGTTGGTGTTTAACAAATAACCCTGTATACATGTACTTACTAACTTAGTAAGCTCATAGCACTTGTAAATACACCTAGTTTTAGGAATCACGCATAGTCCTATCAGGGAAGAATCTAATTAAAGATATTTTTGATAATTATTTCTATATTTACATACGGTAAATCGATAAGTACATACGGTAAATCTATCAGCAAATTATCTTTAATTAAAATAGCATGAATAATTTTGCTACTAAAGTATTGATTTGGTAATTATTAAGCAAATTAGAATGACCAATATCGGTTCTTAAATTGCTATAGGAAACTATTAACCTTTGATCATTTCCTGTCAAATAATGGCAGATTCTGCGACGTTAATACCAATAATACATCATTTTATGGATAATTCATTAGGTGTATAAAGATCGATCACATAGCCGATAACTACACATTCTGTAGGTACATATTATTAAGTAACTTCAACCAAAAAATATTGCCGGAAAAATACTTTTTTTTCCACATTTAAAAGTGATGAGTTCTAGAAGAAAAAAAGTAGGTATCCAAGTGATGGGCAGAATATGTAGTTTTCGTTTACGTTAAGGGTCTTTTTACACCCTGTATCATATCACAGCTACATCTTAGTTAGTTGCAAACATGCATAATATGTTGTGTGTGTGTGTGTATGTGTGTAAAAAAAATAAATAGGGAATGCACCTCAGATTCAGGCTCCGGGTTATTAAGTACTGAGAAATTTCAGTTGGAAAAATACAGTATCATTTTACCCGGTAAAGGAATTGAACCTGTATAACGATTTGTCTTTATATTCCTAATGATTGAATAGCATTTATTATAGCTGTGAGTTGCGACATCGCATTGAAGTATACGTTCCATTCTTTACATTGTGTTTAATAATAAACGTTTGCCCTACCCTTGACCTTGTTTAGTTTGTACTGTAATTTTCATAAATTGTCTAAATACATTTAATTCGAATTATTATAAATTTTAATATTAGGGTTTATTCCTATGGTGATTAATTAATTATTTTTCTCACTTACTTCTTTTGGGTTTCCGTTATTCGTTGCCATTTATACATGTTAAGTGATACCCACAAACAGGTTGGGTGTACTACGCACCTGACCTTTCTGAAGAACATCACCAATAAGGTATGTGTATGTCCTTGTAGGGCGCCCAACCTTCTTAATACCTTTTGTTTTGTCGTAGCAGATAAGGCTCTGAGATACTGTCTATGCAGTAAATAGACGTGAGTTCATGTGTATACGTACCGCCGCACAAACCGCCTGAGAGACCACGGCTTTCTATTACAAAATTTCTTCTTATTCTAAATATGACAAAGTATTCATCCTATAACACGCCATTAACTTGTTATATCCATTAAGATTCTACAGACAACTACTGCCTAGTGCCTACAAACAAACCCATCCAATTGCAGCTTTGCAAATCAAATGGGAAGTAACTTTACCAGGAAATTCCATCTCACGAGAACCTCAATCACGACCGAGAAGCTGTAGATAGATAACTAAAGTAACTACTTCTAAGTAATCAGCTTTTACTTTAAGGCGACAACATACAAGAGTACCGCTAGTTCACTCACGTATATTGTTGAGCCTTACACCTAAAGCATGTGTACCGCCCTTATTTACCATCGCCTTTCTTCAGAACAAATAAATACAAAGGTAGTGTAAAAACTCGATAAAAGGCCGAAGTTACACAACAATACGGTCTTATGTAGGGCGCAGGAGAGAATGATGAGGGGTACCGTCTCAGCCCATTTATTTAATTAACTATCTCCCTCAAGAATGTTCGCGCAAAGGTCGCTAGTGACTTCTTTTATCTTGCGCTGGAGTGTGGCAGTAAAAAACCTCATTGAATATTAAAATGAGGAAGTAATGTACAATTGTACATGTTTTAGGTGGAATTATAGTCGGATCTCGTGCTTCCGTGATGTTATTTTATAGCTAGGTAAAAAGATACCAGTATCTTCATATATGATTAAAGAAATATACTCATATAGCTATTATAGTGCAAATTATTTTTTGTATAAGTAGTTATTTGTAGATTACACCGTTAGAAGTGCATATGCTACTCCTATTGACTTAGTGTATTTTCGAGATTATTGTATTTTATACTGCTGTTTGTTTTCTCTAACAAAATAAAATTAAAAAAACTAGTATATACAATATCTTCATAAATTGTATAATATTCTGATGGATAAGTTACATAAATGTTAAGTTGCATGAAAATCCAATCATTCGTTTTTGCGTGGAAGAGTAACATCCACACCCACCCATCCTCAAAAACATTCACGTATATAATACTAAGTAGGATTAATAGGCTTCATCAGAGATAGAAGTGATTTATGAGTAAACAAAATCTTATTTAGGTTGGTGCAATGCAGGTAGCATTCAGTTGTCCATGGTAAACATAAAATAATAATTTGGCGTCTTCAATTTTTGTTTGATTTGGTCTTAAAGCCAAACTCTCATTAATTCTTAATTGTATGAATCAATAATAGTTTGGCTTTAGGGTATCCTGGTATTTATTTATTGAATACTTCAAGCACTCTAATGTACAGAGACGGACTTAATGCCATAGGCATTTTATACCACTTAACCTTTAGATGACACAGAGAAAAGCAGCGGTAGGTGCAATTGAAAATAAAAAATAAAGCACAAACACATATCTATATAAAAGTCGTGTTAGTTACACCACTTATAACTCAAGAACGACTGGACCAGTTTGAATGATTTTGGTCTTTTTGGATTTGTCTTTGTCCGGAATAGCATAATAATTAATAAAAAAACATGAAAAGTCATCGAAAAAATTAATATCAAGAATATTTGTTTTCTCAAACATTTTTCAAACGCAGCGCCATCTTGGATGACGCATTACAGGAGTTAAACATCCCAGTTCATTATCAGGCGTATCAGGTGACAATTTGACAAATCTTAAGCTAAAACTAAGAAGGTAAGGTTGTCAATGTATAGGTACCTACGTTCTGAAATTTATTTTGTTACTAACTTTGAAAGGTTTTATGTAGCATAAAAAAGTCTTATATTTCAGAAATCAATTTACGGAATTAATAATGACGACCGAGACGAACTTCAATAATTCTTTGCAAATAGAACTTTTTTTACTGTTTGGTCTTTAATTAAAGTAGACCGGGAAAACTATATAAATTGTATGTAACATAGAGGCACGCAGCGCAATAGTTTATTAGAAAACTATGAATTTAGTATTATTTAAATCAATGCATTTCAGTAAGGTAGTTAGGTTAGGTAGTTAGGTTAGCTATAGGATAGGTATGGTGAGTTAGGTTAGGTTATAATTATACATGTAATTTAATTCCATCGAACACAAAAATGTTTAAATAAGATCACAGTAGAGACTCGCTACATAAAAAGTAGTGGTAGTTATTATTGGTTTGGATCTATTAGTTGTCATCTTATTAAACGTATGTAAGTACCTATATCTAATATAAAAAAAATGATAAGAACAATAAATTGACTCTAGGGCACTACGAAGTTTGCCGGGGCAGCTAGTATATAATATAGATAATTCATAATGCACAGAAATATTGAAAGATGGGTATTCCACAAATGTTGATACGATCGTCCCCTCCCATTTTGAAACTTAATACGGTCATTTGGAAACAGATAAAGTACACATTACCCTACCCTTTCAGAAATAGAGGGTGTAACTAAACCGTTCCCGAAACCACAACTTACGCCAATCAATATAGAATACTGAAAACTTTTGTTGTATTTATACCTGAAGAATTGGCAAGACATTACTTTTCATTAAAATGTTTTATATAAAACGCGAAAAGTTATAGAATACTAGGTTACACAATCATCAGGCTGCCATTTAAAGATCGTTGACAGTCTTTAAGATTAGTCAAAAGCCCGAAAGTCTGACGCCAGTTTACCTAGTAACTGGGTTGCGGAGGTCCGACAGGCAGCTGCATCTGGTTAAACTTGAAGTTGACCCCAAAACAGTAAGGAAATGGCTAGGCAGATTATGATGATAACTAGGTAACGCAATAGAGTTCAAAAAAGAAATTTCCATCATCACGCGGTTTTGTAACTACTGATGACTCAAGTTCGGTCCCTGAGTGGAGCAAAGCGTTATTGAGATTTTCCATCTAGAATGTCAGTAGCAGACAGGATCCTGGATTTGTTTCCGTTTGAATGAAAAGAAAGAAAACATATTTATTTAGCACATGCCACAAGTGCACAAAACAAATTAAAAAAATAATATTAAAAAACTAAGAACTAAACACGAAGAGTGTGCATCTCACGGCTGCGCCAAATAGGTAGAATGCTGGCAGGTACTCCTCTGCTTAACCCTTCTTGGATTACAGGCGTAATGTTATATTATAAAATCCCATTATCGTTTATCACATACTTCGTACATACCTTACATACACCTCGCGTTCCAATTCGCAATGGGAATTACATGCGTGACGTGTTTCAACTTTTATGACGCCAATGCTTCTTACTCAAACTACACACATTATTAAGTTAAACACACGAACTCATGTATTTTGATACAAAAATTGAAACAGCATACATATTTTGATAAGGTTACGTTTAAATCGAGGAGAGCACGCAATCCTGCTTTTTCATACAATTTGTAACTAAAATTTCTAGGTGTACGTGAGTGCTGCGTAATAAATAAGCGTTAAGTTATGAGTGCTGACATACTTAAAACTTAGTTATACACCCTTCATAACTTTATTATTATCTGTTTAGTTATTCTTACTTTATTTAGTTAGTAATTTCACTAATGCGTGTAAAGAAACGGCAGTAAAATGTCTGACATTTAATGGTTTGTTTGTAAATTAAAATAGTTTTTTGTCAAGGCAAGTCTGTGTGGCTTGTAAACTTGTTTTTTTCTGTATTGTCTATTGGTTTGTTTTCAGAGGTAAGTACCTTTTTCAGTAGAAAATGCATTATAGTAGCGTAACGACAGATGCAATTGGAGGTAGACGTGGAACAAGATATAAAGTTGGATCAATACACTTGCTTTTTTGACGCGTATGTGTGTCTATTAAGTTTAATATGATAAAACGAGCCTATGTGAACCTAATAAAGCCAAAAAGGCTATTGGGTAACTTTTTTGGCCATATTACCTATAAGGTTTAAATTCGATACGTTCCATATTAACAAAAATATTCACCATTATACTCAATGGCTCAATTTATTTGCTCCCACGTATATATTTAGTTAACTAACCTGCTACGACTATTGACTCGAATATCATATTAAAATAAAATTATTAAAAAGTTTTTAATTCTTAAGCCACAAAAGTGATCGTGTTACTGGAAATAAACTCAATTTGAATTCGACACAGGTGGCAAAATCGAACATATGAACCGTTTAGCAGGAATTCGGTGAAGCAAATAAAATATAAATCGTCACACAATAAATTCATCTAATTACTGGGGCGTAGCGTTCCAATTATCCTCGGCGCCTATCTGCTGGGGTGCTTAAGACGTGGCGCCGCGGCTCAGAGGCACGACTGCCACCAAATATTGATTTACACTCCTCGATACAGAAATGGAATAAATTGGAATATTAATTTCGCATAACAATGGTACAAAACAAATTAAAGTGTGCCAGATGTCTTGCACAGATTCACCCTTGTTCCCTTGTTTATGTAGGTGGATGATTTATTTAATTAGTGTCGTTCCATTTGTGTGTTTTTGTGAGGTTTGTAAAGATTAATAAGTGACAAGATTTTAAATGTTTAAAGAAATGATGTTGATTTAATAAAATACTTATTAATTTTATTAAAACATTATTTGCAAAAAGCCTTTTTATGAAATGTTAAAGCCATCATCATAGAATTAGCATATCGACTGAAAATTTTTAAGTCACTTCTTGAAAGCAATAATAAATGTCTTACCCCGACAGAGAAGTGATATAAACTAACAGTTTCGGTAATCACGTTTGTTCAAATACATAGATTGTAGCGTCTGGGGTAACTAAATAAATACAACGTTAATGGGTGAAGGTTACAAAACAAATCTACATCAAATATACGTAGACTCTGGTATCAACAAGAGGCAATTTACCAGTAATACACATCAGCATCGAATTGCGGTATCAAATTGTATGGTAAACATGGTTGTAATCTAAATCTGTTTGACCAAATTAATTCCGCGTCAAAACGCGTGGAACGAAATTTCCGCGATAAGCTTTGGTAAACTGAACCGCGAATGTTAATTAGTATGGTAAAAATGCGGGATAATCGGCGAGTGGGGGCAGACACGAGAAATAATTACATTATCTCACAGTGGACGTGTTATAAGTAAGAATGTGTTTGCACATGCGAACCGAAGTTGTGAGCATAGAATAGATAAGTACAGAATCATTGGCTACGTCATAAGTCACGTACGGTTATAGTGTCCAGAAGCTAAAAAAAAATGAGTAACTTTTTTCTCTTCAGATTCTTTTATGTGTATCTCTCACGCTGTTAATACCGTAGTGTCAATTTTATACGTAAGTTTAAATTAGTTAAAACTTGTTTGCCTTCTTCTGCATATTACTTTTGATTGTAAGGTTTGCATATAGGGTGTTTTTGACAGCCCTCCACAAAAACACAGGATTGATTCAGCTCCTTATTCTGAATCATATCCCACTGGAAATTTTCTCAGGAAAAAAAAAAAATGCCGTTTTTTCTGCTGATATTCCTTTATTTCGATGTAAAATTACATTCTCTGTATGCAACACTCCATTTATGTTATTAAAACAGCTGAATTAAAAAAAAACAGCAATGGATGTTTAAATAACGTAATAAAAGACGCGGCCCAGGTGCGCCGGGGAGCGCGCGCAGCTTCGCTCAAGCTCGCTGCGCTGCCGTCCGCTACGTGCGTTTTGCCAAGGTAACGATACATTGCGTGTGAGGTAATAAAACAAATCTGGTTTTTTGGATTCCCTTAATGTTCCTGAAAAAATTTTATGTACCGGTCATCTTAATATGATGTACTGAAGCCACCCTATCAGTTTGCGGAGGGCTGTCAAAAACACCCTGTATAGTAAAAAAATAAAATAAATACATAAAAAGATACAGATTAAGATACCGGGCTGGTATCCGCAACTCCACGTCAAAGCACGTATTTTGCGTATGGGCCATAATCTGCCACGCGGGCCCAGTGCGAATTGGTAGATGTCACATGTCTTCGAATTTTTGGTTCTAGGACATGCCGGATTTCTCACGATGTTTTCCTTCACCGTTAAATAATTACATTATCCATAATCATAATTATATAATACATACACATTGCAAAGCTGTAATCGCCGGCGATTTATTGCATTACATGTGAAATATCAATGCGATTAATAATAAACATCACCTTCACTTTGCCTAGCCTTTTTCACAAAAATATAGTAGCGCCACCTTCCAGTCTAACTGGATGCAACTAATAACTAGTGTTTTACATAACTACCTCCACAACTCAGTGACTGGATAAAATAATAGGGGTAAACTGGTTGTTCAGTTCCGGGGTATTGACAACTCGTAACGACTGTCAAATCTACGAACGACAGTCAGAACCAACGGCTTTAGGTGCTTTCTGAGGTACGAAAGAGTTTCAATATGAGTTTCATGAATCGATTACCGTGCGGCTGTTACTATTAGTAGTAGTTATTATATATAAACTACAAATCCCTCATTATCTACATACCCTAAAGGAAACGTCAACTACACACGCTTCACGTATAGTCAGTACCCTAAGTGAAGTGTGCATTCGTTTACAATTGCCAACCATTATATTCTGTGTGTGCGTATCCCTGTTTTCGTTCACTGTTTAGAGCAGACCCTCTGTTACCTATCTACTCTGTGGCGATGCTGCGAGAGCTCGCGTGCCAGGCGGCCCGCCATCACCCGCGCCGCCCGCACTATTGTTATGAATATCTTGCCTTCACACTACGAAAGTGTTGGTTCCCATTTACATTTTTATGGCCGCTATTATTGAAAACTGTTCTCTTTTAATAATATTGCGCGTGTAGCTTCATTATTTTCTGTTACGGACCAAAACTAACCGATTTCTTTTGTATTTTGGTTTTATTTAAAATTAGGTAAATACCATAAATATCTTTCAAATCGTCGAAGTAAATTTAAGTACCACTACTTAAGTAAATTTTGGGTATTAAAATAAGATAAAGCGGAGTACTTTAAAAAAGTCGGGTTACTTACAATTTTATTCTCTCCTATAAGCACTTCCCTCGCGACTTCGTTTGCGTGAATCTCGTACTTATCCCTTAGGTATAACTTTAAAATCCCTTCCTCCTCGTAGTGTTGAAGATAAAGTAAAGCCTTTGTTATTCGGTGTTAATATAGCTTTCTAATCGTGTAAGATTTTTTAAAATCATTTTTTTTAAAGTTAATTTCTTTCAAACCAATCATCCCTTTTTATAATAATATATTATATATTATATAAATTTATTTCGCTATCAAAACACAACAAAAACAAAAAAACTTAGTTTAATTACATTTTTTTAAATATTTGATGGTTGTACAGCAGCACATAGTCTACCAACTTCCAAACTAAGTCATGCTTTTATTTTGGAAGTTGGTGGTTTTTACAATGCAAGGCTTTATTTATACACAACCTTGTAGCCTAGGAATTGGCTATTTATACATTATTCATACTTAAACTTAATTCCGAAACATACCTACCTACATTGAGAAACAAATCATACAACCACCACCCTACCCTACTACTATTTATTAAATTAAAATTTCAAAAGAAGATAAAATAAATATTTATTATTATAGAAGTACATTAACCTAATAAGTATAACCAATATTTAATACCTAATTTGAAATGTAAATTACGTAAAAATTGGTTTAGGTATGGCGATGAACGGCCTCGTTAGCACTACGCTTGTTTGCGCTACTGTCAAGCAGGCCCTAAGTTTGATTACCGGGTCAGAATTGAGTCCAGTTAATAGCTATATGAACGTATTAACATAACTGATGAAATGTGAGTTTACTATTGGTAAACTCCTAGCTTACCCTTCAGAGCCTACAGGCGTGATGTTATAGTGTTTATGTACCTACAAGTTATTTTTTTAAAATTTACATGGTCTTAGAACGTAAGCGACGAAATGCTTTCCTCTTTTATTTTCCCAGCTTTTCATAACTTTTTAGATTAACTTACACGGTTTTTCGATCAAATAACGATAAAAGAAAAAGTAATACGAAAAACTTTTTAGGAAACTTCTCCTAAGTACGAAAATCTTTCAAAACGATGACTAGGCAACAGAAAACTCCATTAGTAGGTTTCTATGCTACAATGTAGCTAGCGGCAATAACTAATAGCTAAAAGTCTAAACATTAGTCAGACAAAAAAGTTTCAGTATAGCCTGTAACTTAGGATATAAATCTCGGCGGTAGCAAATCCGACATACTAATGGATTGTTCGCCAGCTAAGTGTGGTCTGTGCCAGTTGGACTGGTGCCTATACATACTGGTGTACGCGGCCAGCCTCCAGCCAAGATAATCTACTAAACTGAACACCACCCATTCCTTGAGCGCATCGTAACTAACATCCCTCACATTGAATTATCTATGCTGTACACCCGCCAACACAGTTTGTTAAACAATTTGCCAAATTGTAAACTCCCTACTCGAATCAATTTACATTTATGACCAAATAAACTTAACCACGCGCTTTCTGGGATAGAATAATGTTTTCCAACCGTTCTTAGAGCAATAAACACGTCGTCTCATACCATTACACTTCCCCAATATTTTTTCGTCACAATAGCCGTAGCTTAAAAGCGTTGTGCAATATTCATGTATGAAATTCTATGAAAATAATAAAAAAAAAATAGATGTTCGACGCCGCTACCGCCCGTGCATCCGACATTCGCATTTTACTTGCAAATTGCTTATATCCATCGATATCGGGATGCCAACGGTCCACCTCACAGCTACAACATAAAATATAACCGCATACAGATATTTAGTCTCCCGTGTTACTAGAGCTCGCAACTCGCTGTCAAATTCGTTTGGGCAGATTGTGTTTTCAGCGTCTAGGCGTGTGATTTTAAGGATAAATCAACAAGTACATTTTCACATAAATCTTCACGTTAAATCTGTTATCGCGGGAAAGTGTTCGGAATTTTATTTATTCTATTAGAGGAGGTTTAAGTTTGAATTTCTTCGCTGTCAGGCAGGGGCGGTGCGGTGCCGCGCCGCGTCGTGCGTACAATCGACAATTTCTTATTCAGTTATTTCTTGAGAAGTGTTTGGGATTTCCTTTTGGGAGGAAGTTTTAAGCCGGCAGTAAATTATTCCATCGACAGGTGAGGCCGTAAAGGCAAGATTTACGCCTACGGGTACAGTGGGCGAGCCTCCCCTTTGATCAGATGTATATTACCTAGCGAATAACGTTTCCCGTAAGTATCCATCGGGGATTGACCTACCACCGAAAACTTGAGATCAGCGATAAATTGGAAAACTTCATACTTTGCCTATCAGTGAAGTGGGTAGGTAGTACCAAGTGTAAGCCAAAGAGCATTACGAAGTTCGAATATTCTGTTGTTTTCGAAGCTAATGTATTACTTTCGGACACTGGGCTGGCGTCATAATTTTTTGCGTGAACATCCCCAACAGAAATATTTCAGGAATAATAAAATATTTCGGGAATAATAAAATTCGAACGGCATTATCGGGTGTCGTGACGTCAGAAATATAGCATACCCACTCGCTCAGACGGCCGTATGCTTTTATTTCGCGCAATGAAATTCGTTTAAAACTTGGAGAGGATTCAAACTGTTCAGTGGAGGAGGCGCTGCCAGCACAGTCTTAATCATTGTTAGCATTATTGCAGGCTCAAGAATTGTTTTATTTTAATACACATCTCTCTGAATTTGCGCCTTAGCTCTTACATTTCATTTTGTATTAACATTTCCTTATTTCACTAACGTAGGCTTGGCTCCAGACTGAACGAATAAAGCCAAAAATATTTTGGACTAAAAAGCTAAAGAAAAGCGTTGGCTCTATATTAACGAGATCAAGTGATCCGATAACTACGTCGGTGCAGCTTTGAGGTGCAGGCAATTTTCCTGGAGGTAGAAAATTGGGACGTAGTGTGTACTAAGGTTGCTTTGAAAGGCAAAGCTGAAGTTCGTTAAAACTAAGGAACCGTCGAATTTTGTGAAAGGTCGCATCGTTAATGTGGTAAAGTAAACTGGGGCGTGTCGGGCACGGGTCAGCTTCTGAATCAAAGCTTCGCAACTTGCCCACTCGATTACCATAAACAAACGAGAAAGACGCTCCTATGTTTTAATGACACCGTTTTAAAGCTTACGGCTTGGCTTCGTTGTCGAAAGCGACGCAGTAAATTAGCGGAGCCGGAAATTACTAACAAGCGAACGTTTTGTGAATTGTTACAGCCCTCATGTTTCGTGCTGTGCTGATATTAAAATTTGTTTGACGGTCCAGCTGACGTAGATAATGAACCCTGTTTTTTGGTGTATATTTATGGTGGTACCGTCGTTTGTAGGTCTACACTGATAGCTTAGTTTTTAATTGGGTGCGCTGGTTCGGCGTTTATTATGTTTGTAAACTGTCTACGTTGAATATCAGGACAATATGATGTGACACGTTGTTAGAGACCAATCTTATGTTTCAGATAAATGTTATTTATTTCTTTATTATTAATTTATTATTTCTTAGTGATGAATGCTAAATAACTCCTTGTGTAATATATTATTTCTATAGTGTACATGTTTATGTATTTATACTGAACATATATTAGTATTGCTTGCTTTGCAAATTGCACCTACCACTGCTTTTCTCTGCATCACCTGAAGTTTGACAGGTAGGAAATGCCTATGTCAATAAGTCCGCCTTTGTACATTAGTGTGCTTGAACTATTAAATAAATAAAGTTAGTTGATGATAATATTTATACCACAGCCTGTTACTGTACCTTAAGACGAAAGCCTGTTTTCATAATATGGCGAAGGCACAATCATCAATCCAAGCTTCCTTAATTTTTAGACTTATTCTAATTATCAGAGTCACAGACACGGGTCGATCGAAGGTTGAGCTATACTTGACGAGGTTGGTCCGTGGATAGACTCCTCCATGCCTCGAAAACTACGGAAAGCCGTTGATCCCGGCTGTCATTTGAGATCCATGACAATCGTTACAGGTTACAGAAGCCCTAAAATCTGATAACCAGTTTAACCAAGGAGTATCGTGTTACCCAGTAACTGGGTTGTAGAGGTTAGACTGGCAGTCACTCCATGTAAAACACTGGTATACAGGTGCATCCGCATCAGGTTAAATTTGAAGCCGGCCCCCAACATACTTGGGAAAAGGCTAAGCAGATGATGCCAAGAAAGGTTCATTTAAATAAATATTGTCAGCATTGTAATAAATATTCGTCTACGACGTCTACGAGTATGACAGTATATAAATCGTTAACGTCTCTTTGTGTCATCATTGCCTTTTTAACAATGTTGCGTGCCAGCTATTACAAGTCGCGGATGTAACATATCATACCATGTGTACAGTCAAACAAACCATTTGGTATACAGATAGTGAACTGGCAACTACTTCTATACTCCATTTACAAGAGCATTAGACAAAAGTTAAAAAAACGTTATTTTGAATGCACACTTGGTATTGAAAGCACAAATAAGCATGTTACAATAAATGATAGACGCCGAATTTATTATAATCTATTTTCACTGCAGCTGGCACACTTAATTGTAACCATTTCAACGATTCATTTTAGTAAATGATGTGGATTTCATTTAGATATATTATTTCATTTTAGTAGCAAATTGTACGAGTAGTGTCAATGATAAAAACCTCAAACAAGCAGGGATGATCAATACATGGACACGTTCTTCGTTTCACTTTTATTCCCCTAAATTTAAAATAAAACAATGGACTATTTGAAAATGTTTTAGTTTATAGTCCCCAATCTAGATTACAAGAAAATATTCGACACATATTTTTTCTTTTTCCAGGTAATCAAAAAATAAAGAGTCAAAATTTCGCATGACGTCACTATACAATACGTCAATATACAAGCCCCCTCCTGAACTTTAATACGCTTAATCTAAGCAGTTTTCCATCAATTACAAAAAGAAAAAAATACGTGTCGAATATTTTCTTGTAATCTAAATGACGGACTAAAAACTATAATTTTCTTAAATACCCCATTTGAATAAAAAAAAATCACTTATCTTTAAATTTGAATGTTCTGCATTCCTGGTTTTATGAGCCTCTTTTTTCTAATGCAAATAAATGGAACATAGACAATGTTGAAAATGTTGTTGTTGTTTAACCGGCTTGTGGGCCTATCAGTCAAGGCCACTAACTACTATAGCCGAAGCTCGTGGGTTTCATTCCTTCCCTAGACCAATATTTGTGTGATGAGTATAAGGTACGATCATTGGGTCTGTGTCTGGTTGTATTTTATCTATAAAATATGAATGTATTAAGAAATATATAAGTATATTTATCAGCTGTTTAGTAGGTACCCATAACGCAAACTATGCTTAGCTTGGAGCTATTTTTAATTGTTTGAAGTTTTTCTGTGCCCGAAGGATATTTCTATATCGGGCTAGCTTTTTCCCAACTATGTTGAAGTCGTCTTTCAGTCTAACCGTATGTAGCTAAGTACCAGTATTTTACTTGGAGCTAAACTGCCATTTTACTTCCATAACCCAATAACTGAATAACACGAATCCCCATTAATTAAACTGGCCGACTCGTTCTGACTATACGTAGCGATTGTATTTTTGCGCTCAGAAGATTTTTTTTTAACTTAATTAAGGCTTATTTTTTTTAACTTACGCAAAAAAAATGTTGTAGTAGAAAGATGAACATATTTGCTTGTATGTTAAATACTTTGTTTAACTGTACCTACATATTGTGTGATGAATAGAATAGAATAGAATACTCTTTATTGTACACCATAAAAACGAATGATGAGGCTGATGATAAGGGCTAAAGCTCAGTAGTACATACTTGTGTACCTACGATTATTTACACGCGTCCATGCTAATATGTGTCATACATTACACATATAATAGTTGCAAACACTGTCGCCGACATAGCTTACATGGCAGGAAGGTTTTTTTTATTGAATATTTTAACAACAAAAATTATTGGGGTTGTGTCGTGGTACTTATGTTTAGTTTATCTCTCGGTTTGGTGTTCATAATACTAGATTTTAAATATTCAGATGATCAAAAGATTCGCGTCTATTGAACTTATGTATGAACATAGTATGTACAAAACCGGTAAATGGCCTTCAACAGTTGCCTACCCTTACGGGTAAAAGATGTGAGTTTATTTATGTTTGTTAGTACTTTCTCTTAGTATAAAACATAAAAAAACGCCAAAATATTCGAATATACTCACACAGTAAAACTGTCTACAAAATCAACAAAGAAAGGGTCACCCCTATACCCATATAGTTATGCAATACACGGAGGGAAAGCTGGCACAATGTCAATAGTATCCTAAGCCTAATTATTCCAAATCAAACAAACATCGATAAACATCAAGTAACATCTCAGCATCTCTTAGAATCAGCTGTAGCAAAGCGATCCGGCCACAGCCCTAATTTACATAAGCAGATAAGGGAGTTGGCGCTAATCCACTATTGTTTCAATTGCAAGACCATTCATTAGGAGCGGGCCGGGACCGCCTCGTTATGCTAATGTCCTGCCAATTGTACTCGTGACGCCATCGCACCATCCCGCTATCCCGCTATCCCGCCATCCCGCGTGCCACCTCCGCGTCAACGCGTCATATCGTACACGACTCCTCGTGCACGCTTCAACTCACTCATTTTAAGTTCTATTTGAGAAAGGAACGCTAGGCAATTTCAGGACCTCACTCAAACGTCACTATAACTAAAACGTCTTAAAGAGAAGTAGGTACGATAGGTACAGTGTTAACATGGGACGGTGGAAACCTAACATTAAGACGTAGACGTAAAACGATTTGGAGTATCCTCTCACGCACAAAGTATCCAGTTTTAGATTTAAAACAATATAGCGCGGCGTAACAAAATTTTACTCATTTAATTTATTTACTAGGTGACATGGGAAGACAATAGATTTACTCCATTCACCCACTCAACGGGTTAAATTTATAGGTACAAATTGTCAAGTTGGTCGGTAGAAACGTGCATTTGTTTCAATTGTATCAGCTTTGCCAACAAAAGCGTCGTCTCTTTATGTAAACGGTATGAGTCCGTATGATATGTGGGTCGTCTGATAAATGGGTGAAATGTTTGGGATTTAAAAAGTTGGGTAGGTATGTCGATGCGCGTTCAACGCTTGTGGGTTTTTTATGATGTTGCGTGAGGAAATGTTGAAAATTTAATCGTATAGGAAGGCGGCACGACCGCATTATTGCTGCCGTCATATTGAACTGAAGCGGTCCGATTGGGTCAGCCTTCCGCTCGCTCGCACACCGAAAGGACCACACTATTACATACTATTGTTTACGATTTCTATTACACAATGCGAATAAGCGAAACTAGCCTGTATTCCAGTGTTTTTGGCATGTTAAGCGGAAATAGTGCCAGGTAGAACTGTTTAGAGATTTTATTATGAGGATGCATGTTATCAAAGAGTTTTCATTGAATCTTTTAGTATCGGACATACCTGGATAAAAGCACCTAGAAATGAAGAATAAAAGAATAGAAACATGTAGACAAAAGCATGAATAAAAAGAAAATGATGGATGGTCGGATTCAAGCCTACAAAAAGCCCTCTGTCTAGGTGAACTCCACTGACACAGTCACCCCTTTCGTTCTATTATTGCCCTAACCCAATAAAGACAATTCTACTGTCCGATGAGGTCCACAGTTAAAAATCCAATTGTATACGGGGTAAGGCCGCCAGCTGTGACCACATTATATCGCAGCGCGGCTTCGCTCGGGCGAACGGGGTCAACTGACCTGTTTGATGAAATGCCCAGCTCCGTACACCTCATTTTTAATACCGACATATGTACTGACATTACTTTGGATCGAATTTATTATATTGGGTTTCGGTTTTGGCGTGTTTGGGAGCAGGGTTGGATGTTTCGAAGAAGGAAATATACATATGTTAAGAGAAGTATAATATACTGTGAATACTGTATACTGTGAAACTAATGTAAATACATAATTACCATAATAGTATACTCAAAGATGAAAATTCCTTTTTTGTAGGTGTTATTGTTTTGTGAACACAAGGTTATAATATTTAAACTTTTTACGCCATCGAAAAGTACAGAGGCTAGCTCAGATCAAGCTATCCCAAAGTGTCAAATTTCTTTGATAGTATTTCAATTTTATTGCTAACAGATTAAGAGGCCGTGCCTGAAATCGAATGATTTTGATCAACTGTAATAATTAATTGTGAGAAAGAGAAGAAGAATTTAAACAATCCTATTTGTGATTTGAAAGACGAGTTCCTTGTTTTGCATGTTGAGGAATAAAATTTTGGAAATAAATTACGTATTTATGGAAAATCACTAAAATTCACCACAAGTTTTCCAAAAAATGACGCGAGGCTGACGTTTGATCATTTAGTTACAAGAAAATACAACAGAATTTAAAAATTAAAAAATCTTACCAACATCAGTATATAGTCTACTTGCACGTGGGGGAACAACTTTTTTCTTTTTTACTAACACTATTATATGGAAAAACAAAATTCAATGTGGTTTCAAAACTTATCAGTATTTTTTTTTATTGTTTGAATCACTTTTAAGAAATTTTAAAAGTATCATATTAATCATAAATTTATTATTTTTTCGTACCATTTTTTAACTTGTGTACTTTAACATAGTAAACAAATATGTTTATACAAACATTCCGGAGTTTTATTTCTCAACCGTACTTTATTTACTTAGAAATTCAAAATATGATTTAGAATATCAAAACTGTTTAAGCGATCACTACGCTCGAGCTATACGCGTGTAAACGGTACACACAAACGTAGCATCGCAATGATGTAACCTAAACTCCAGCGAGCGAATTTTGTGCAAGGCCTCTTAAGGTTCATGTTCAATTGTGAGAATTTCACAGCTTAGAGAAGCTTGATGTGCTCTATCTGTACAAAAGTACGTACAAAGGTACACACAAAAGATGCTTCTTGAGATTCAAACTTGACAAATCGTCCGAATAAAGCAGAGGGACTCGTTGAATCGAGTAATTAATACAGCGAAGTTTCTTAGGTGAGTGATAATTATGCCAGTCTTAAACTAAGTTTTACAGAAAGTGGTAGACTAGAAATAAGTTGAATTGAAAAGTTTTACTTTATTACAATTTTAATAGCTATGTAATGCCAAAAGAAAATCCTAAGAATTAAAATCAAAAGTCATTAATTCAAATTAGGCTGAGGATCAGCACTTTTTGAACGTCAAAAATTACATAAGACAGTCCCTCAAAACGCCCGCCCTTCGCCACTTCCTAGTGTTTTTGCTAGGAAGAAGAAGTGGCGGAACAAACTCCACAGCAAAAATCTGTCTGATATGTTAGAAGAACAGTTTAAACAGCATTGGTAATTAATAAACATACTCATTTAAATTAAATAAAATAATTTCCTACATGATAGCTAGCACACACCAATATACAAGACAGTAGTAATAAGAAATAGAATAGTAAGTACCGACGATGACAACTAAACTCAACTCAACAATTAAACATGTAAAGTGCGAATGACAAACGTCTATGTAATATTTTGTAAAAGCGTCAGTTATTGACTTAACTATTATCGTACACATTGACATGGACCAGTCTAGTGTTGGGACCGACGGATTGTCAAGACATCTAATAGGTGTCCACTTCAAACCCAACCTCTTCCTTTTTGGTATCACATGCGTATTGTAAAGTTATCACTTGCTTCAAAAACGGCGAAGTATATCTTCGTAAGGAAACTGGCATGGCTGAAAAATATTTTTTGACGGCATATGAAACCAAGTCAAGTCCCCTGGGCGGAATAAAACTCGACCACCAGGTTAGTCGTACTTAATTATTGTTTAGTTTATAAATAGTGCATTACCTACATCGTAATAATCTTTTATTTTATAAAATCATCTCCCTAGCGTGGACTTCAGTAAAAAATATTAAAACGTTTAGATGTAAAAAATTCTTAAATATGTATAATTATAACATAACATAACGTCACGCCTGTAATCCCCAAAGGGATTGACAACCTGGTAGTACACCCACATTTCACCAGTTATGTTTAAGTCACATGTAATAGGGGGCGAGCCTATTGCCATCAATCGGGCATAAATCCAGACTCCAGGCTGCTACTGAGAAATTCCAGATGGAAAAATCAATAACACTTTGCCCGACCTGGGGATCGAGCCCGGGACCTCATACTCAGCAGTAGCACTTGCGACCACTAGACCAACGAGGCAGTTAATGTATAATTATATAAACAATTAAATGAAGTTTATTAGTTACTGACACTAAAACTCGAAAATAGCTGGATCAATTTGGCCTATTTATGTCTTAAAATATTTATTAAGTCTAAGTTAAATCTTAAGTCTAAAAAGGTTTAAAAGGTAAAAAAAAAAAAAAATATGCGGAGAGTACTAAAAATAACAATTTAAGTCCCCACACAATCAGTTGCTATCTGTGGGACTTTTGGTGGTATTTAAATAAGGATTTCAAAATCGAAACATATTGTTTAGGTACAGACGTACAAATTCCTTTGATAGGTTATCAACTTTATTCTAAAATAATAAGGTTCATGTTCAATTGGGTTTGAAACTTTGGGGTAGGTTGACGTGCTGGCGTCTGCACAAAATTGGAATTATCGCGTTAGATTTAAAAATACGAAAGTAAAACAGTGTCACCATGACAACGGATCAACATTTCTAATTCAATGGATCAACATAATATATTTTTGGTTGTCAATTTATTTTCAAGTTCGTCAAGTTTGTCAAGTTCTGTTTATTTTGTTACCAAACTAAGAAAGTTGTTTCTTGTAGTTGTTGCATAAAAAAGTCTAATATTTCAGAATTCAATTTTCGTAATTAGTAATGACGACAGAGACAATCTTCAAAAAATCTTTGCAAATAGGTATATACAGGGTGTCTCATTCAAATGGGTCAGTATGGGAAAGTCTGAAACTATAAGACATACGAAGATCTGTTCTGAGGAACCATGTCATCGATTTTAATAAAAAGAGAAACTGCATTCATACATTTTAAAAAACATCTGTTCTCCGTTCGGGAATCGAACCCGGTTATTTTGAAAAAAAAAACCTACACTATTTCTATTTAGATATCGATTGTGTAGGTCTTAAGCAGTAAATGTCTGTATGAAACATGATGTCTAAAATGAATAAAATGCATTGTTTCCACATAAGTACTTTAATTTACTTTAGTAGGTGCTCGAAGTGTCCACCGCCTTTTTTAATACAATATTCAACACGTTTAGGTAACGATCTTACAATTGCATTTTGTATCTTCATGTGGTGAATTTGCGTTAAAATTGTCTCTATGGCTACTTTTAGGTCTACAACGGTGTCATAGCTTGTTTTGTACACTTCATCCTTAACGTAACCCCACAAGAAATAGTCCAGAGGCGGTATTGAAAAAGGCGGTGGTCACTTCGAGCACCTACTAAAGTAAATTAAAGTATGTGGAAACAATGCATTTTATTCATTTTAGACATCATGTTTCATACAGACATTTACTGCTTAAGACCTACACAATCGATATCTAAATAGAAATAGTGTAGGTTTTTTTTTTCAAAAAACCGGGTTCGATTCCCGAACGGAGAACAGATGTTTTTTAAAATGTATGAATGCAGTTTCTCTTTTTATTAAAATCGATGACATGGTTCCTCAGAACAGATCTTCGTATGTCTTATAGTTTCAGACTTTCCCATACTGACCCATTTGAATGAGACACCCTGTATAGGTCCTGTCTTGACTTCAAAGTAGACCGGGAAAAGTAAGTGAATTGTTTGTAACATAGAGACACACAGCACAGTTTAAAATAATGTATTTTGTATCTTTCAAAATCAATCCATTTCAGTAAGGTAGTTAGGTTAGCTATATGATAGGTATGGTAAGGTAGGTTAGGTTATACATATATATATTTCCGGCCAGTGCTCGAGCGCTGGCTCGGGAGGAGGCACGGCTCCCTGTCGTTTTGGGTGACGCAGGTACTTTCCGGGCACGGTTGCTTCGGAAAGTACCTGTGTCGCATAAACAGGGAGCCGGACGCCCGGTGTCACCACTGCGTCGACTGTCGGGAGCTTGGGAGGTGCCCTCGTCTCTGGAGTAGGCAGTGACTTGTCGCTGCCGGCCGTGGTCGAGAGGATGGTCGGCAGCGTCGAGTCCTGGAACGCGGTGGTGTCCTTCTGCGAAACGGTCATCTCGCAGAAGGAGGCTGCGGAAAGGGAGAGCCTAATTCCAGCGACATGTCCGCCGCCCCCCACGTACATGGACCCGAGGTGGCGGCGCGTCGTGTTCACGCGCGCCCCTCTTAGACGTCGCGAGGGGAGTCTAACACCTCACTCTCTTCGCTGACTTGGCGAGGCCCGTGGGGCCGGCACCAGTCGGGGGTCGCGGAAGTATCTTCTGTTCCTGTGAACCCCGGCGCAGGTGTGAGAAGGAACACGGGGTGGTTTTTAGTCAGTAAGAGTCTGACAGACCCCTTCGCCTCCCCGGGCGGGGGTCATCCATGAGGATTTTCCAACCCTCTAAAAAAAAAAAAAAGTTATATAAATGTTGTAATTCTATCTAACAAAAAATGTTAAACTAAGAACAGAAATAGGTATGAATTTACATAACACGTCAGACATTTATTCTTTTATTCTAAATATAAATTACAAAACATCCGCATCATACGAAGCAGATTAAATGTAAATTCTAAAGAAAATGTTCAAAACTTGTTCAGTAATTACGCTACTACTACTGGCTAGTAGATTACATAATATTTGCATAAGATTGATTTCTTGGCCCCTGATAAAATTTCTCATCTAAATACAATAAATACGCCAAACAAAAACTCAGTTCATCGTCTGATTTTGAATGAAAAACATTAAAAAGGTCCCTAAGATGTGTCTCAAACGTATAATGGGCAGTTATTTAAAACAGAGAATTGACACGTTTTCCTGCTCCATAACAATAAAGAATTAAAGGAGCATTTACGCCATTTAGATAAAAAAGAAGCATCGAACGGAACATAGCCGCGAGCGTCGTGTTACCATCGTCTCTTATTTGCTTCGATAGATCCTCGTGAAATTTGAGTAAAAACTCTTTTTATGCTTTTACGGGAAATGCTGGGTTAATTTACGGCCATCTTTAATTTGTCTTTACATTTTCCTATAGTGTTGAGAATTTTTAGGTTAACTAGTCAATTACCGCAATCTAGACACAATTAAATTACTATTGTTTGCGGACACCGGTGTCCACGCGGAGCCTAATGAGTTAAACAGCGGAAACTTGTATTTTGCATACTGAAGCTGAATAGGCAAGTCTAAATCCAGAAGGCTAGGTGAAAGTCTGGTATTCAATTGGATTAGGTTTGACTAGAAGCCGACCCCAACATACTTTGGAAAGGAAGGGAAGATACAAATATAAAATATAAATAAATAATAATAATTTATTCAAGAAAAACATTGTTTACAAAAAGTTTACATTTAGCCAAACAATAGTAGGTATATAATTTATCCTACACAATGTAGGATAAATTATATATATATATATAATTAGTATATATATACTATATATATATACTATACTTAGTTTTTATTTTAAACTAAATCTGAAATATTTCTACTACAAGTGGAAGTAAAGAGATCAGGGGCTCGAGTCTGCTATTGCAATCGTGTCTCGATGACCGGTCATTGATCGAATATTTGACAACTTTGATATTTTTTGTATGGGAAATGTGTCATAAGTTTGACGTTATACGTCAAAAATCGATCATTGACCGATCATTGAGACGCGATTGCAATAGCAGACTCGACCCCCAGGTTATACGTTAATTAGCGACCCACCTGAACTAGGTTTATTCAAACTTGTGTTTCACTTTACATTTCAGTAGGTAACGTACATTGGGCTATAAATAAATTATAAGTTAATCATGAAACTAATAGACTGTTAACAACTACGAGAAAAAAACCTATTGGCACATTAAATACTTAAAACGAATTTATAGAAATATACAAAAATAAGTAACTTACGAAGGAAATAAACAAATTATCATGACAAAACTTCTAGAAGTTGTTCTGTGTCTGTGTAATATAAATATTTCACAACTTTTTAGATGACAAGCTATAAAGAAAGCAATCAGATGGCAGTACCCACTTACCTACTATGTTTTAGTTCAGTATTATGAGACTTTATAAGAGACTGCAATTTCTGACCTTCATTCGGTGATTATTTTCTAAGTACCTCATTCGTCTAAAAAGTACCTATATTTTGCTTGATTGACTACAAAAATATATCAATATGCCACTACTTCCACAAAGCAACATATAGTCCCAAATTGAGCATAGCTTGTGCTATAAGTATTAGACATTTGATAAACACACTTATATTTCTAAATATATACATAGTTTAGCAATCGAACGAATCGAGGTCATGGGACCTCCGGCATAGCAGCCAGAACCACTATCCACTAGTACGAACTGACAGGCCAGTCATCAGGCTCAAAAAGTGTTTGTCATTTAGGCATCAAAGCTCATGACAAAGATCATGTTACGCACAGAAAGCAAAACTATTAACCAAAACCAGATCACAACGCAGATCGTTGGGGTATATCTGTAAAGCCACTGGCCTCTCAGAGGCATTACCAGTTACTGTTACAGTACATACACAGCAAAACATGCACCACTGGCGAGCCTAATTTAAATAGCTTTTACGTCAACAAAACTCGGACAGTTTCCGACATGTTATTATGGTATCTTTTACAAAGCAGAGCTAGCTCGGGCTTCAAAACTACGGTGAACAAAGTTGGAGACAAAATAACGGAGGCAGGGTTCGCTACACGATGGTACACGGTCCACTCAGCTCGCAGGGCGAATCCCTTTCGGTTTGTTTGCACTACACTGTCCGCCTTCAAAACTTCCCCGTGTATGTTAGGCTTTTGTCACAATATTTGTCTTGTCTGAACTCTGTGCTCGGGACTCCGTCGTCACACAACAGTTCGACCGTGGCCTTACCTACCCTATAATCCTCTTTTCAGCTTAGAAATGTTTAAATTTCAAATATTTTCCGATGCTTGTGCCCGTTTTCAGTAGGGGGCACTTAAGTGTAATGCCTAAATGTAAAGTCACTGTTACGCAGTGCAAAAACGCTGTGCTTTGATTTAGGCATTGGGTGCATTTAAATAATGCTTATTATTAATGAAATGGTAATTGTTGTATTAACTGAAATAATGACTAGCCTGTTGGTCTAATAGTTAAAAGCCCTGACTGCTATGCCGGAGGTCGTGGGTTCGAATCCTCGATTCCCAGGGCAAATTTTTGTGTGATGAGCAATCTGTGTCCGGGTGTAATTTATCTATAACTTGTATGTAGGTATTTCATGGGAGCTTGGGACTAGATAGCGTTGTATGAAAGTTGCGGAATATATTATATTATTATATATTTATTTGTATCTCATAATATATTTGTATGGACAGTAGGTTTAGCGTATTTCATAATGACTTGAAGGGAAAGTATATAGAAGCTTTACATTCAGCTTAACATGATAACGTACTTTATAGACGAAAAATATTGATGTATAAATGAGATAATTTCGAATCAAATAAAAGTTGGTGGTAAACTTTTTCATATTCAAAAACACATCGAAACTTGTTAACCAGAAGCCAAGTTCGCGAGTTGTTTTAACGACTCTATTAAAGTAACGAACATTGATGTGAAAACGTGGTGTTGATTAGCGAACCCTTTATCGTTAACAAGATCCGTCTAACTTTCCCAATTCGGGGGTCGACAAATCGAAATCGCTTTTAGGAAAACAAGTATTAATTTTGTATCGGCGTCTCGGACTGGGCGGGCGGCGCGCAGTCTGATGGCGGATGGCTCCCCCGCCCCGGCCGAGTCAGTCGCACCCGCGCCGCCACCGCCGCGCCACGTCGCCGCGCAACCTCGCGTCGTCACCTGCCTGCACACCGCGACAATACGAACATCTCAACAACACTGTCCGCTGTCACTCGCGTGGACCGTGCGTCGCACACCCCGCACACGCTGCACACGTTGCAACCGCTGCACACGCGAGTGCGAACTACCCCCCAATATTTACATCGAGAATGTAAATACATTCAAGAAATACCGTAAACATACCGTGAGATTTTTGATGTAGTATGTGAAATGTCTGAGTGTAGTTAAAGTATTTGATTCTTGTGGATTCTTCACTTTGGATACTTCTGACAGCCAGCTCGAGACGATGTACCAGTTTATTTGTAAGGGTAAGTGTGAATTAACATTTCAAATGTTTGACATTTACATTTCTGTTATGATTTCTCGATGTTGTACTATTTTTGGTATTCTAGGTATCGGGAAAATGGTATAATTAGATCTGTTTTTCTGTATTTGTTTTATATCAAGAAGGATCCTGATTAATAAATTAACGTAACATATATGAGTGTTATTGTTTGTATGTAACCTATTAAGTCCCTTAGTGTCTTAGTACACATTATTAGGTCAAATGTCAACAAGATACCAACGTACAGAAAAGATGAAATACCCGGACGGTAAATTGAAGATCAACTGTCGTGGGATGCTGAGTAAGCAGCCATACAATAATTATGTAACTCCCTAACCTACCATATTATAAACATGCTTGACAGTACCTGCCCACACCATTAACAAGAGAAGCAATATATCAGTAAAGTGAAAAATTACATCTTAACGTGCGGCGTGTAAGAAAAAAACAGAATTGTGTCATTATATAAACGTTTTACTCATTCATGTGAAATAGTAGGTATCTAACGTTGCTCGAAATACCCAATACGCAAATGTAATCACGATATAAGATTTTTCTTCAAGATACTGTCTGTAGGCGCCTGTAAAGATTTACAGCGAAGCCTACAATATAGGTACGTATACGTCTGTTAGGGTCACACAGAAAGAACGAATACCAAATAAAAGGAAATAGGAGAATTAAATCGAACGAATCTACAAGAAAAAATGAATATGGAACCAAGACTATCAAATTGCCGTATCGTCTTGCCTTATAATGACATTTAGTAGAAATCACCATTTGGTTAATTCATCATTGCCATTATCAGTCACGGTCCTAGGAACAACCGATAATATTTTACACCTAATTTTAGGCTTTTACAAAAACATTCCTATATTTACTTTCTAACTTCCTTAAAGGCACCCTAAATATAACTATGCCTGTTCTCACGATCGTATGAAATACTTAAGAACATTGTTTTCATTATAAACTAGAAGTTTTGTAAGTTAAGATGAATCTTCTTAGTGAAGTTACGATTAAGTTAGTTGAAAAGTCCAGTTCAGTCATTTAGTAAACTCACTGCGTTGGTTTGCTAAATATATGATTTGCATTTGTTTTTAACTTTGCTTCACAGCTTATAAGAAGAAACTGGTCAGACTAAAAGAAGTTTGTTTTATATTAACTCCATTTACAAAAGCATTAGACAGAAGTTTAAAAAGTTTATTTTTATAGCACACTTTGTAACGAAAGTACAATTAAGCATGTTACAATTACGATAGACCCTGACATTTTTATAATCTACTTTTACTGCAGATGTCACACCTATTTGTAACCATTGCAACAATGTATGTAGATTTCATTTAGTTAAATTATTTCATTTTAGTTGAAAGTCGTAGTGTCGAAGATAAAAACCTCAAAGAAACAGGGAGGAACAATACACGGGCATATTCTTTGTTTCACTTTTATCCTTCTAAATTTACATTTAAACAATTTGAATAAAAACTGTTTTCACTTATCTTTGAAATAAAATGTTCCTCATTCCCGCATCTACGAGCCTTTTTTTCCAATGCTATTATAAATGGAGTATAGGAAACTATAGAAATCTGTTTGCAGCATTATCATAAGATTACTATTTAATGGATAATCAGCTCTAAATAAGCTTTTTGATAATAATAAATACTATCACACCTTACACCACAGCTCATACTCGCAATCAAATCCCTAGTTTTTCCCAGACCTAGACACTTCCTTACCTATATTATTGTGCACAGTCACACAACTGGAGCCTACATTATTTATGTCATTATTTTTACTTTTAATTATTATTTTGAGTATTTCTTCAACAAATAAAAATTGGAACTGTGCACGAAAGGCTACTCAACTTAAATAGGACTGGACAGGACATATCTGCCGCATGCCGAACGAGCTATGGGCTCGTAAAACCCAGAATCGGTGCCCTACGGGACCGCGGCAGACCACGAAGCAGATGGTGGGACGACCTGTATTCAAGTATTTATTGCAATCCATAATGAACATACAGGTGGAAGGTTAAACAGTTTCGAGTAACAATTATGGACCTTGACGCGACAGCAAAATTAAAATTAATATGAGTAGGAGAATGTCTTCCTTGAGAATTGAAGAGATATGTTGCAGAATCGCGACCGATGGAAGGAATGGAGGGAGTCCTTTGCAGTGGGACAATTCGGGCTAAAAAATAATAGTAATAAAAAACCTTTTACTAGCAATTCGCCCGCGACGACGTCCGCGGGAATATAATACTTTTCTTTTTAGACTTATGCCATCACAGACTTTTCTGGAGACCTAAATAAGATGCACAATTCCATCATACATCATTTTGTTATATCTTAATACATTTTAGCCAATATGTACAGGAACTTAACAAATTATCTACGTACTAAAAGCTACTTGAAGAACCACTTTTTCCATAGGTAAAATCAGCATCAAAACCGGTGCAGTAATTTATAATTTTATCGCGAACAGACAGACAGACGCAGCCGCGTACTTCGTTTTATAATATGTATAACAGTTTTATGATTACGTATTATTGTTTTCAGAATCAGAGTGATCTGCAACACGAATTGCTTTAATATTGAAGTCATCCCGAAATCATTGCGTGGTGCACAGCGTCGGTAGTTCTGAGAAACACAATGGTGTTGAGTGAAAATCGCCAATTATGTCGCTTGTTTTGGTTGCACCCAACAGATTTTCTACATGCCTGCAGTATATATTATTATCTTGAACTCTGAACCTCTGGGGGGATTTCCGTATTTTTAATGATGTTCGCGTTTTTATGTGTCCTAATCTGTCAAAGAGAGCAATGGTGGCCCAGTGGTGGCGTTCCCGTGGGTACGAACCAGGCAGGCGCATTACTTTGTGTAATTTATTTCATCACCACTGCTCTTAAAAACGGTGAAGGAAAAAATCGTGGGGAAACTGGCATGTTTTAGAACCAAAAATTCGAAGACATGTGACATCTACTACTTCACACTAGGCCCGCGTGGTAGAATAACCCATACGAAAAATACGTGCTTTTACGTGGAGTTGCGGATACCAGCCCGGTATCTTTTAATCTGTTCAAAAAAGTCTATTTCCCCACATTACAAACTAACAATTGATTTTCATTATAAAGACTATTGCTAATAACTCCATAACATCATACAAATAAAAACCTTGTCAATGTTACTGAATTCAAACCAATCGTATTCAGCAATAAGAAAAAAGGAAGGTATTTGCTTGGCTCTGTCGCACTTTAATGTACGGAACAGAATAAGGAACGTATGTCAACTTAGGCCAGTTAAAACTAAATTTGCTCGCAATTTCTTCCTTTTTCTGGGGCCTTTTCTGTATAACAAATTAAATAACCTACTCTCGACGCACACTCTTACTAAATACACTTTTAAAAAAACATTGTTAAATTGGTTGCTTTCGTTAGATTATACTCAAACCGAAGAACTGTTAACTACCATATCCTAATTAATTCATCCCAAAAAAAACGCACATAACCTCATACATACACCCACACCTCCTTGTACACACACTCACACTTCCACATACACACACATACACCCTTACACATCCACTGCATGATTCTTAATTTTATTTTATTTATTATGTTAATGAAATTCGTTTTAAAACACAATTATATAAAAGTAATTTTGTTAAGTAATCAGAATAATTTTTGTATTATTATATTTTGACTGTAAACAAAACGTCTTCAGAAACTCTGCTTAAGTAATTTTAAATTTGTAAGGGGGCCTGGTGACCTGACTTACAGGTTTTAAAAAAACTTAGTTTAGGCACCAGTCTTCCACAAATTAAATATAAAATTGTATCTGTTGGCTAATGAAACTCTATATTGTAATTTGTGGTGAGATAATAAAATCTATTCTATTCTATTCTATTATTGGTAGATAGAAGTTTGAAGACTTTAATCTGCAGATGGATTCAGTCATTGCTTTAGTAACTAATTAGTGCAGTGTGTACAGAACTAAATATCCCTCTGGTCTTAGAAACGATGAATAAAGTTAGATTAGTTAATCTCCGCCTATCTATTACTTATTGCGTACCTACTGGCTTATAGTCTACATAATAGCGTAGTGGCCCATTATTACTTATAAATTTAAAGCGTCGAGTTGTAGTCTGTATTAAAAGCTTTAATGCACAGGAAGACGTCTAAATGTTACACATAACACATACCTACTCGTACTCTTATTTAAAATGCTACATACCATCATTCTTAACCCTGTATTTCTATTGCTTGCACACGCCAAAGTTCATATAGGTATATATAGTACATCTTCACATTCACATCAGGACGCCCACCTGCGCTGCAATGCTCGAAGCCTTCTAAATATGCGCAGCATGTATTGAGAATACAATAAATATGGCTCATAGGCGATATGCCGCACATCCCAGTACGCTAAGCGGTTTTGCCTGCGACAATCTTTTTAAATCACAAAAGCCAGTCGTCAAGATCTCATGTCGGAGAAGGAAAAGAAAATATCCTCTAAGAGCGCAGCTGCTCGGATTTGGCGCCAACTTGGAGTAAATCCGAAATGAAAACACGCCCCAACGCAGGATGTAGGCCATCGAGTTTCGCCGCAAGATAAATTCAAAAAGGATTCTCCGCACACATATTACCAACTCAATAAGGCTTAAAACTTCATTCGCAGACGTAGGCTTTAAAACTTTCCCGTAAACGAGGTTTATCCCTTTTAATTATAATTACAATATTAACATGACAAAGCTCATGTTGTCACTTTCATTCTTAACCCTTGAAACAGAGACGGCACACATACTTACAACCCACAAGTATTTGAAAGACCACTTTTTGTGTAAACCTTATAAATATTTCCATGTAAACCTCATCCGGGTTGACCCACTTACGTACAGCATTTAGGTGTAGGGTAACTTAGTGACCGGCCAGATTAAACTTTACTTAAAAATTCACTTTAAACCCTCGTATAAATTACGAGTTCATTATACAAACATATTTCCTACATTTTATAACAGGAGTCGGAAATAAGAGGATCCTTCCCAGAGATTGTTCCGACTTTAGATATTATGTATAACAATTCATACTTTCATGTCGAAGAAGAAATAAAAACAACGTAGTGACCCTAGATTGTTGACAAACAGTTTTGCCGCCTGTAAATGATCACCAATTAAAATGAACCTGTACCAAATAATAGAACGGTCAATTAAATAATTGGGTCAGGATAGTGTTGCAAATGCATGAGTAGGTAAAAACAAAAAGGGCCGATCATGGGCTGATACATTTTGAATGGCGGGGCGTGGTGCTGGTCGCGGCCCGACAATTAGTTGCACGCAACAAAACGCACTGGCAATCGTGCCACAAAATATATTCAAAATATATTGTTGATTATTTTATACGAGTATACACACGTACAGATGAACACACATCGGTAATACTTGAACTTGAGCACGTCACTAGTAACAAAACCGGAATTATTGGGGTATTTGACAAAATTTTAGTTTTTAGTCCATCATCTAGATTACATGAAAATAATCGACACATATTTTTTCCTTTTCCAATTTGATGGAAAACTGCTTAGATTATGCGCATTAAAGTTGAGGAGAGGGGGCTTGTAACGTCATTAACTAGTATAAACTGTACAGGCTAGTGACGTCATGCGACATTTTGACTCGATGTATCGCCGTTATTTTTTGATTACGTGAAAAAAGAAAAAAAATGCGTCGAAAATTTTCTTGTAATCTAGGAGGGACTTTAAATAAAAAAAATAAATAACTTTAAATATGTCAAATAGCCCATTACACGCCAAAGAAAAGTTAAATATGATTTTCTCAGGAAAATGATTGTAACTTTAATTCGAATACATAATATACAGTACAGTACCTACATGCGTAACATCACATTCTTTGTTATTTTAAAAACTGCTGAAATAACGCTTTTAAATTTTACGTGAATGGAAGGTATTTATTTTAGTGACTATTCGTGAACCGTTAGCCTGTTTACGTTTGTTGTTTGATTTTGGTAGTTCAATATTCATTTCGAACAAAAATAACAATTAAAATTTAAACAAGTTTTAATCTTAAAATACCTACATTAAGTGCAGAAAAATGTCGCACATTAAGAGTACAATGTGCTCTTGCAAAACAGGAAGTCATTTGATATCACTTTAATGGTTCAATGAGGAATGCTGGAAACATATTTTTGTTTAGTTAATTTTGAAACCATAAGTGTCTTGATGAAAACGAAAATAGTTATTTTATTCTATTTAGTTGGTACTTGAATAAGGATAGCCAAGCTTCCATCCAAGAAGCCATCTGCAATTTTTTTATCCAAATGTTGGGCTTAAATTAATATGTTTAACATCCAAAAAATGAGTGCTGTAGTGAGGTATACAAAAGCAGCTGCCTAGTCCATCGATTTTGTAAAAATCTTCTCGTGAATACATGAATTAAGTGAACTGTTAATCCCTAGCACTAGTATAGGATAACAGTGCACTTTGCCTTCACTTCACCTACATTTTCACGGAGAGTTTTATACACTACTAAACTATGCAGCGTTAACGTTACAAAATGTCGAATAATTTTTAATCGAAAATACAACTGCTCTGCTCTCTTTCTCTCTCTCTGGCTCTCTCTCTCTTTTGCATATTTAGATGGCAACGACTATCATTATGACTCATAGAATCGATATTAAATAAAGAGAGTGTTGAAACTTAATAAATAATTGCGATTAGTAACGTTTATTCGTAATACACACAACATCTTCTTCTTGCGCCTACCTATGTTCTGTCTCTACATCACCTTAAGGTAGACTGGTAGAAATTGCCTGGCATTTAGTCCGCCTTTGTACAGTGTCTTTGAGTAGTGTATAAAGTTTTAATAAATAAATACAAATCCCTAAAAATTGCCGAACTTAACTGGGCTGGGCACATCGCTCGCGGAACCGAGCCGTTGTTGGGGCAAATTTGATCTGATGTGGTGACCGCGTACCAGAGTAGGTTCTCTATAATATAATAAAGTAAGTAAATAAGTAATTTAAAATTTATAACATTTAAAGATGATATTTTCCTAAAAGTAGCAAGAATGAAAATAATATTTAAATAAGCGATTTGGAGAAAAAGACCCACACTTCTAATCTGAGTACCTAATAACCTGTAAATGATTAATTAAGCAGCTGTACGTAGCTAACAGACACACGACCAAAATCGCACCATAAGGGATCCCTGAAACCGACAGCTGTAGGTAGGTACACAAAATTTTCCGGGTCGTCGATTAAAAGTATCATCATTTTTCATTGGAACTAGAAAAAAATGTAGGTCAGCAATACAATCGAGAGATCTTCAAACAAAATGCAGAGCTATAAAATTGAAGAGCTTGCGAGTCCCGATGTTGGTGGCAGTTACGTTTCAATTTGTACCGGTCCCCTTCGCGATCGTGCTCCACTGTCCCGTTAATGTAATTGGTCAAACATTAAACATCATGCCTGAAATAATATGTCGAAGCTTTCTAAAATGTGGTGGATGGCTTTATTTTGTAGCTGGTCCTCTGCTAATGACTAAGCATTAGGTGCGTGGGTCGATATTCAAACTAAACCAACGCTTTCTGTGGTCTTTATTATGAAATGAACTGTCGGTTGTGCATGGGTGACTATGTGTTACACGCCAACACTTCTGCGTGCTTCGGAAAGCACGTTAGAAAAAAAGAAAGAAAGAAAAATGCGTTTATTCGCATTTCGTTTGGTTGGTTAGATTGTTAGTCTCGATTGCTTTGTCCGCCATATTCAAAGTCAAATCAATTCTTTCATTTGGCACTTTTAAACACTTAACTAACAAGTTTACTAAAGTACCAATCGATCAATTAATTAATTAATATATCAACATTTATTCTCTCTTCTTCGTCAGTGGTCCCAAAACAGAGCAAACTTTAAACTGCAAAACTTTCCCACATTATTTTGTGGGAGACTGATGCATGCAGTAGGTTTAGTAATGAAACCGGTGATAAATATGAAAATGATTCTAGTTCAAAAAGTTCTATCGTACGTAGAAGAATACTTAGGCAAGAAAGGCCCTGCTTACTCTCCTAGAAAAGGTTATTACAATATCTGGCACACATTTGTCACTTAATAAAATGTAAAGACGATGAACCGAGAATGAAACTAGTGCCTGTAAAATTGGTTAATTATTACCTTGATAGATAGACATACAATCGTTACGATCAAGTTCAAAAGTCAAAACAAACAGTCAAACCGAGGGGTATCGTGATACCCAGAAGCTAGATTGTGAAAGTCTTTCGGATAGACTTTCCAGTCTATTTAGACTCTGTGTTAGATAATTTGCTTAGATCTATATAACTGAACACAAAACACAAAGTAATGAGTAACGAAGAAAATTGTCGGCAATTGTGATACTGTGGTAAGAAGGATACTATATACTTTGCGTGATGCTGTGCCATACGTTAATTCTTTTTCCTAACCTGATCACCTGCCTGAATATTGAATCTGCTGTAAAAGATCTTATGATTATATTAACATAAATAAGAAAGTAACTCTTTTTCTCTGTTTGTTTGTCGGCTTTCACGACTTTACGGCTAAATTAAAACTCATCCTTAACGTAACCCCACAAGAAATAGTCCAGAGGCGGTATTGAAAAAGGCGGTGGTCACTTCGAGCACCTACTAAAGTAAATTAAAGTATGTGGAAACAATCCTTTTTATTCATTTTAGACATCATCTTTCATACAGACATATACTGCTTAAGTCCTACACAATCGATATCTAAATAGAAATAGTGTAGGTTTTTTTTTCAAAATAACCGGGTTCGATTCCCGAACGGAGTACAGATGTTTTTTAAAATGTATGAATGCAGTTTCTCTTTTTATTAAAATCGATGACATGGTTCCTCAGAACAGATCTTCGTATGTCTTATAGTTTCAGACTTTCCCATACTGACCCATTTGAATGAGACATCCTGTATACAGTTCAATATAAAAATAAAACTCATAGACTTGTGTCCACTAGGGCACAAGTTTTGGATGAAAAAATTGTTCATGATGTCCCGTCTATAGAAAGTATTGAATGTCTTTGGTTTTCTTGAACATTTTTCAAATGCAGCGCCATCTTTGATAACATGACAGACGGTGACAAATCACTTCTCAGTCCATTATCCGGTGACAATTTGACATGCTAAAACCACAGTATAAATATTAATACAGTAGGACGACGCCTTTAATCTCTGGAAAAATGCCGACAACTTCTACACGCGTAAGACTTGAATAAGACCTCCCGCGCTACGAACATCGTTTTGTTCGTAGTGCGGGAGCGGCTTTCCCGCGTCTCGCCCCTCGCACCCCGCACGATTGCCCTGTCTAGACGGCTTCGTCGGACGTCTGTATGTTTTTAGACTGTGCTAAAACTAAGAAGGCAACACTACATAATATTAAATTGATTCTGAGGCAGAACAAAGCCCGGGGCAGATAGTACTTTTATAAACTGAGACTGTACTTTTGTAACTTGAAACATTTCCTAAAAATCTATAATTATGGTGACCATAGACATTTTTAGGTAACGTTTGAAGTCACAAAATAAGTTACATTTTTAAGTTTATTTTTTTATCTCAATCCTGTCTTCATTAAATCAGTAAACAGGTAAAAAAATAATATATTTATTATTATCAGGTATTCCGGAAACCTTTGAAGGAAGTTTGATGAATAAAATTACGAACTAATTTGAACTTTTACTCCTCTTTGATGTCACTGAAATTATCTTGTTTTCTATTATTTGGTCTATAATTTGTTTTTAAGATCTTAAGAGGAAATGTCAAGTACATGATTATGTTTATCGAGAACTAGTATAAGTATTTTTTTTTCGCTGGCGTAAGGGTATTTACTTGAGTACCTACTTAGTAAGCGTGATTTATTTTTATCTTATTAGAAGGTAGACTTCAAATAATTTCAAAGAAAATAAAGAGAATGAAGAAAAAAAGAGAGAAAAGAAAAAATGAAGAGAGAGAAAATGAAGAGTGGAATTCTCTGCAGGAGTCGGTGTTTCCTGATAGCTACAACCTAGGGGTCTGCAAGTCAAGAGTGAACAGGTTGCTTCTAGGTAAGCGTGATTCATCGTTGACCACATCATTGCATACCGTCAGGTGAGATAGTGGTCAAACGCGTGCCAATAAAAAAAAATACACATATATTAACTGAGATTTTAATATAAAAATATAAATAAATATAAATATTGCACAACTTTTCACACAACGCCATTTAGTCCCAAGTTAAGCTTGAGAGCTTGTGTTATGGGTACTAAATAGCTGATAAACATACTTATATATTTCTAAATACATACATATTATAGATAAACTACACCCAGACACAGAACAAATGATCGTGCTCATCACACAAACATTTGTCTTGGGTGGGAATCGAACCCACGACCTCCGGCATAGCAGTCATGGTCACTAACTACTAGACCAACAGGCCAGTCAAATCAGTCAAGTCAGGCCATTTTCCTCAATCTATCGGTATTCAAGTAAATAAAAATATTTTTATGGACATAAGAGGTTGCGGGACGACCAGCATGGCTACTGCATATCTCCATTGACAGTTCATAGTGATAATCACTGGGCAAGGTGTTCAACGTTTAACTGTCAAACAGCTAGTTTCCTATTGCCTATCATCAGTATGACGTCATGCTCCCTCGCTAGAGATGTGACGAAACGTACCGAACCCTGTCTGATAGATAGATAGATAAAACATTTATTTAGTACACGCAAAAGACACAGACAAACACACAATACAAAATCAAAAGTGACTTAAAACAATGAACGATTAATGACACAGAGTGCAGTGTGCGTCTCAAGGCCAAATGGGAGTCCAGCTCAGCATGTGCCAGGAAAATGTACCTGGCAAAATCAAAATCAAATCAAAAGTCATTTATTCAAATTAGGCTGAGGATCAGCACTTTTTGAACGTCAAAAATTACATTCCCGCAAACAGTCCCCCAAAACGCCCGCCCTTCGCCACTTCCTAGTGTTTTTGCTGGCAAGAAGAAGTGGCGGAACAAACTCACCAGCAACACGTCTGTCTGATATGTTAGAAGAACAGTTTAAACAGCATTGGTAATTAATAAACTTAGTCATTTAAATTAAATAATTTATTACATGCTAGCTAGCACACACCAATATACAAGGCAGTAGTAATAAGAATAGTAAGTACCGACGTTGACAACTAAACTCATGCAAAAAATAAAATACATATAACTAACTGAATAAATATAAGCCTTTAAGTAAAAAGGGCGTGCCCGCTTACATGTACAAAACTGGAATACATGATTGATGACTAGGTCTTCGACATTACATCAAAAATAAATAAAAAAAGATACAATAAAAAAAAAATTATACACTAGGACCATCGATCCTAAATAAAAAATCAGTGACTAATTAAACAATAACAAAAACCAAGGTCAGCAAGATGACCAGCGGCGCTGATAGTAGCTGATAGTGACCTTAAGTTGAAGTCCACATAAAGTGCATTACCAACTTTTTGTAAATTCTCATTTGTTATCAAATTTGGTGTGCAACTGAACATCAGTTAATCATTGGTAATTAAAAGATATCCACAGCCCTGCTGGTTGTCTTTCTTAAGAATTAAAACTAAATTAAAAATTTAAAAAACCCCCATCGCAAAAAAGTAAAACATTTAAAAACTTAAAAATAACACTTTAGCCATGAAATTTTACTTCACGTCGGGGTACCGCTTAAGTAAGGAATGTTCCTATTACTTGTAGGTATGTAGGTAGGTACTTATTTAACGGTACCCCGACGTTACGTAAAATTTCATGGCTAAAGTATTATTTTTAACTTTTTAAATATTTTACTTTTTTGCGGTGGGGGTTTTTGAATTTTTATTTTAAAATTTTTAAACGCATTAATTTTGTTTTATAGAGTATACAGTTATGAGATTTTTTCAGTGCATTGTATGTAAAGTCAAATGCTTGTTATAACGAATCCAAACACGACATATCTGCTATTATTTTGTCAAGAGTCTACCTACTGGTGTGCTGGATAGCCAGGCTGCAGCATTAGCTCATCCTGTTGTCATCAGTGCATTGTGTTTAGAATAAAATGCTGGTTGAAATGAATCCAAACACGACATATCTGCTATTATTTTGTCAAGAGTCTACCTACTGGTGTGCTGGATAGCCTGGCTGCAGCATCAGCTCATCCTGTTGCCATCAGTGCATTGTGTGCAGAATCAAATGCTGGTTAAAATTAATCCAAAAACGACATATCTGCTGTTATTTTCCCAAGAGTGTATTAGTCTGCTAGATATCCAGGCTGCATCAGACCAAATACACCATAATGTTGCTTATTAATATTACACACATGAGTGTTTGAAATTTTAAGACACACATATGTTTGAGATGAATTATGTCTAAGAACCATCGCAAGAAACCCTGCTGTCAAATAAAAAAAACCGCATCTAAATCGGTTCACCCGTTTGGGCGCTACGGTGCCACAGACAGACAGACAGACAGACAGACAGACAGACACACACACATAGCGGTGAAACTTATAACACCCCTCTTTTTGCGTCGGGGGTTAAAAAACAAAGTTCGCTGTGCTGTGGAATTCGAAAATATTTCATATCTGTAAATTACCGAGTTAAATAAATAATCACTTTACAGGATGATCGCGGATTTGTAGTTTTTCTTTTATGTCTTGATTACGTGTATGGGCAGTTGCATTCATTTTTTTAACTTTACTATTGTTTAATGGTTCCCAGAATACACCTTCGAAATGCCATTAATGTAGTAGCCAGTAGACTCCTATTAAAATGTATGAAAAACACGGCTGAAGTGACGTATAAATTAATAAGGGTTCTATTTTCACCATCCTACATCAAACCCGTAAAATCAAACCTTCCATGTCTTTAATTAAAGGGCTTTCACTTTTAAAAGTCACTGGCTGTTTCAATTTCTCAAAAAAAAACGGTCTTGGAAATGATGGCATTCGCAAGTAGCACTTGAAACAAACGGCGTTATCAAATCAGTGCACCCGAGTTAAAGTGCCGGTGAAATAGAAGGGGGCACTTATTGCCCCGCTGAACCACCGCACATCCCCGCACTCCCCTGCGCACACCCAGCCTATACACCCCAAGAGCCAATGTTCTCTAAATGGCAGCCCAAAACGACAAACTTAAGAAATTAGAAAAAAATAATAATGAGAACTGACAACCGTAGAAATGGAATTTGTCTACAGAAAAATTGACATAGTGACAGATTGAAGGAACATTTCTTTTGTTTTGAGCACGACAATGTCAAGAATGTAGAAAATATGTTTCGATGTATTAGTTTTTTTTTAATATTCGGTAGAATTGTTTCTACCATCTGTAACTTAGGCCCAACGCCCACTAGCGGCACTGCATGGCAAAGAATTTTTATAATACAAACGATTTCGAATCCTATTTAAAACTGTTAAGACTCACATTTTATTGATACGCTACAGCCTGCTACGGCATCCTTCGGGACGGTCTGGCATGCCTTGGCATCCCGAATTATGGACGCTAAGCCTGATAAAATAAGATCTCAAATCATTTGCGCTTACAAAAATCCCCTGCCGTGCCATGCCGCCAATGTGCGCCGGGCCTTAGTCGACTCTTCCATCAATATAACCGTGTTCTACTGTGGTCATACTAAACGTGCTGGTAAGATTGAACGATTCTGCCAAGGAACGTAAGAACTACACAACTTTTTTACAAAAACTACAACCGACTTAAAAAAAAAATACTAACCGGTGTAAAATAACTCTAAATTAGGAAGTCTGTGGTTTTGGTGGTTTTGTCTCATTCATGATTGGCCACTGACTTCCAAATTTAGAGTTATTTTACGCCGGTTAGTGTTGTTTTTGAAGTCGGTTTTATTTATTGTGAAAAAGATTTTATTCTACAATTTTCAGTTTTTTATTTTTATGCAGATGATTCATATTCCTAATTTTTTTTTTAAATTAAAAACTTTATGAACAAAAATGTTCATAAATGAAAACTACCAAGCCAAACTATGTTAATGTTTTATGAGTCCAAATAGCAACTATCCCGCATCAAACTTAAAAAGAATCACGGCACATAAATCCCAGAGTAATCGATGCACATACATACAAAAAAATGTTCAAAAATAAAATAAATAAAAAAATATTTTTCGTTGAATTTACGTTCTATAAGTGAAACCAAACCACCGGTTTCAAGGATAACGGTGTTCACACTAACACTCTGTATATGTAGGTACATATATATATTTTCTTGAACAATAAGGAGTTGTCAATAGTTATTTCTTTGTCAAGTGCTTCCATTGTTGCATCTGTAGTTATTGAGCATTGTGATCATGAAAATTTTAAGTTTCATACTATGAGATTAGGTTCAGAAAATAAAAGTAAACTTTTGACCGAGTATGAATATATTCACTCTGTACTTTAGTATTACAACACAACAACATACACAGTAACAGATTAGGCACTAGCCACACGATAAAGGAAAAGACTTTAGTATTACAATACTTAAAGAGGCGTCTACACTGGTGTACCGCTGTGAACAGACTGCCGGGCCGGTCTCGGCCATTCCCTCTTCGGAATTCTTACCCCTTCTCTAAACCAAATGTACTGCGAAGTGGATTTACGTACCGTATTCATAAAGCTGCGTAAACCGATTAATCTACTCATAAAATTGAACAACCGTACTCATGACTAGTAAAATTAAAGTACAGTCTAACAACTCGGCCATCCTGTTCACAGCGAGTCCCTTCGCTAGAGAAATAAATAATAATAATTTAATTTATAACATACTTGGTAATAGAAAAAAGGAAATAAAAAAAAAATATAGAGAATAAAAAGGAGTATAAAGTTACTTAACTTTTAACAGGTGTTTCATTTTTAAAGAATGTAACTATGAACTTCACAAATATATGAAACGGAATGGAATGTAACTATGGTTCTATATTAATAATTAATAGATAATAAACCAAAATGCAAATATTTTAAAACTACTTACATTTTTTATGTGTTAGTATTAATCTAAACAACAATACATAGTTAAGAGAAATTAAATTAAGATCAAAATAAAATTCATAAAATTAAGTAAATTAAAAAGTTATTCCTTTTTATGAATGTAATAAATCAACTTCACAAATAGATTCATTTTGTACATAATAGATATTAGATAGAAATGTAAATATGTGCGAACAACTATTTATAAATTATAAATGTTTTTAACAGTTCAAACAAGATAATTCATTTTACAAGTTTGAATGATGGTAATAATAATTAAGTTATATTGTTTACTTATATTCTTAAAGTTTCAAATAAATCTGTTCTATAACATGCTTAGAACAAAACAAGGTAATAACTATTTTAATCTTCTACATCGCTATTGCTAGATTCGCTTTCACTGGATTCTAGATCCCTGTTAAAAATCATCCAAGGCTGTATTTTATCTAGAGCTACAACAGTTTCGTAACGACGACCCTGTTTTTGCGTCAGAGGTGTGTCTTCAATCACATATCGGTCATTAGGGAGCAGTTTTACTATGCGATAAGGTCCTTGATACTTGTTAACTAGTTTCTGTGATTTGCCATCATGCGGTACGTGACGCTCTACACGTACTAGATCACCCTCAACGTAAACTCTACCAGGTTTCCTATTTTTATTAAATCTTTGTGCATCTTTCTCTTGTTGTTCTTTAATCCTTTCATTTACTTCCCGTCTCATTTCACCTAAATCTTCAGAACTTACTACGTTTAGCGTTTCATTGATTACAGTGCTCAATATACCTTGCGACCGACAGGTTATATTAAACCCAAAAAGTAACTCAGACGGACTTTTCTGTGTTGTTTTATGTGTTGTTGTGTTGAGACCCATCTGTATGTCAATAATATGTTCATCCCAGTTTTTTTCGTCATCGCCATGGGAGGAGGTAGATAAGGCGTTGAGAATCGTCCTATTAAACCTCTCCACCTGGCCATTAGCTCGCGGTGTCGCAACTGAATTTTCAATATGCTTAACACCATATGAGGCGACAAATTCTTTAAAGATCTTACTAGTGAAGCTTGTGCCCTTATCAGTAATAAGCCGAGTAGGGACCCCAAAGTAGCTAATGTGTTCTTTAAGAACTCTTATTGATGTAGCTGACTTTGTGTTTTTAACTGGCTTTATATTAGTGTACTTTGTGAAGCCATCAACTATCACTAGTAAATAGCAGTTACCCTTTTTACTTTTAATAAAGGGCCCGAGATGATCGGCGTGAATTGTATGAAAGGGAACACTACCCTTTTCTATTGGATGAAGCTCGCCTTCTTTTTTGCCACCTGGTGTTTTGTGATGTGCGCACTCTAAGCAAGATGTAACATATTTTTTAACAAAACGGCGCATTTTCGCGAACCAGTAGTGTTGCTGAATTCGTTGCAGAGTTTTTTCAAATCCACAATGACCCACATCATCGTGATTTTTTTGAAGTATCTGCCACCGGACTCCTTTGGGTACTAGCCATTTTAGCTCTTCGCCCACAATGCGAAACACTCGTCCATTTTTTTGTTTATAGTTTTTGCAAAAATTAACTATTTGATCAGAATTCGGATCACTGAGAACTTCTTTTATATTCTTTATTTCTTCATCAGCGCTTTGCACGGTGGTTATCCAATCTTGATCAACATTATCTACTACCAGAACATCTAGAACATGAGAAGCGTCTTCGTTTTCCTCAATTGGGTTGCGACTTAACGCATCTACATGTGCCATCCGTGATCCTGGGCGATACTCAATTGAACAATCGTATTCTTGCAGTTGGACCCACCACCGCGCAATGCGTGGGATCACATCGCGTTTGGTCAAAGTAAATCTAAGGGCATTACAATCAGTCAGAATCTTAAAGGGGATTCCAATCAAATATACCCTGAACCGATTCAATGATGCTACAACTGCAAGAGTTTCGAGCTCATAAGAGTGAAACTTGCGTTCGTCGGGGGTCGTCTTGCGGCTGAAATAAGATACTGGGTGGGTGTGGGAACTTCGATACTGCATCAGTTTTTCGCGACCCTGGCCGAATACCTTCAGTGCTCACCTCGAATCCAAGAAAATTAATTTTATTTTGGAAGAAGTTGCATTTACTCAATTTCAGTGTGAGTCCCCCTTTTTTGAGGAGTTGCAATACTTCTTCCAACCTATGCAGCCCTTCATCGACGTTTTTGGCTGGTATTAGGATGTCATCCATATAAACAATGGCATATTTAATTTTTGCTTCTGACAGAATTTTGTTTATTGTTCTCTGGAAAACCGAAGGAGCATTGACAAGACCAAATGGCATGCGGTTATATACAAACTGACCATCCGGAGTTACGAAGGCTGTTTTTTCTTTTGAATTTTCAGAAATAGGGATTTGATAATACCCGGAGGCCAAGTCTAAGGATGTGAACAAAGTATTGCCAGAGAGTTGATCAAGTTGATCCTCAACTCGAGGAAGAGGATAGTGGTCTTTTTTCGTCTTTCGATTTAAAGCCCTATAATCAATACAAAGTCGTTTCTCACCTGTTTTTTTTTGTACTAAAACAATGGGGCTTGCATAGGGTGAAGAAGACTCTCTAACGATGCCGTTGTCGAGCATTTCTTGGACCATGTTTCTTACCAGCATCCTTTCTGCGTAAGACATACGATAAGGACGGTAGACTACTGGTTGCGAGTCTTCCAGTTCAATCACCATCTCTGTAACATTGGTGTAGCCAAGGTCATGAAGACCTTTAGAAAAGCAATCACCATATTTGGATAAAAGTTGTTGAAGTCTGAGGCGCTCCTCGTTATCAAGACCTTCACCACAATTGACAGATTCATCTACCTCGGTCTCATTGAATGCTACACTGCAGCTGTTAAGAATCGAAGTATGGGCCAGTTTGAAAGTAGCGCGTGTTAATAAGAAATCTTGATCAATTATTATAGGATCAGAAGAAACGTTAAATACCAAAAGCGAACTACATCCACGATTGATCTCATACTGTCCAGAAAGTAGGTAGTATTCCTTACCTTCTGGGCCACGCAATGAACCATTGACATGAACTGTACCCGACTCTCGTGATTCTGATATAACTGAAACTGGTGTCAAGGTATTGCAAGACAAAGTCGTTTGCTTACTAACCTTCAAGGGAATTTTATCATTTAGTATTCTTTGAAATATCAGCTCTGTTGGGGTCTTTGTAATAACTATATCCGGTTTTTCGGTGAAAGAGTGCCCTAGCAAAATGGGTTGATTTATCACATAATCTTCAACAGCATATAAATGTATCGTTTCTCTGATTCCCTGAACCCCAACCGCACACGTGACTATACCTAATGGTGTAACTAGGTTTGCTCCTATACCTCTCAGTACTGGGAGATTTTCAGCTTCGATAACATCGAGCTGCAATTCTTTTACTGTACTGACTTTTATTAGAGAGCACTGACTGCCTAAGTCAACATGGCATTTAACAGTGGAATCATTAACCTTAATATCCAAAATATATTTGTCGTTGGCATTTTTCGCAAAATTTGGATTCTGTTTCTGGTTATTAATACTAAAGTCATGCGTATTATCAATGCTTAGTTTTGCGACCTGCTTTTCATTTTTATCCTTTTCCTGGATTTGATCCTTAAGATAAAGATAAAGATACCGGGCTGGTATCCGCAACTCCACGTCAAAGCGCGTATTTTGCGTATGGGTCATAATCTACCACGCGGGCCCAGTGCGAATTGGTAGATGTCACATATCTTCGAATTTTTGGTTCTAGGACATGCCGGTTTCCTCACGATGTTTTCCTTCACCGCTTTTGAGAGCAGTGGTGATGAAATAAATTACACAAAGTAATACGCTTGCCTGGGTTTGAACCCATGACTTACTGTTCGTAAGTAGGGGCCGCCACCACTGAGCCACCGCTGCTCTGATTTGATTGATTTGATCCTTTTCCCGGTTTTTATTCAATTTGTTTTTGTAGCAGTGTTCTACTAAATGTCCAAGCTTCTCACAATAAGTACATTTTACTGCTGGCTTGTCACATTTGGTACTACGATGACCCATTTCATTGCAGTTATAACATTTGATGCCAGTATTCGTAGAATTATCTTTTGAGTTACCTGGTCTTGTCACAAAAGACCTTCTTTCATTGCGGAACCGATTAGATGAATCATGCGACTCTTTATCTCTAATCTATCCCACTTTGACAGTCTTGAAATATTTAAGCACTTTTTCAGGCTCAGAAAATTGAGCTGCTTGAGCACCAACTTTTACCGCTCGATCTTCGACTCCATAGAGGATGCAGTCTACAGCCTTTTTCCCGTATATTTGGCATCTATTTAGTAAATTAACCTTCGCATAATAATACTGCTCCAGTGATTCACCGTATCGCACTCTTTTAGCTAACATATCTGTTAGAAGCTCAGCATAATCCTCCCGACAGGGGAACGATTCAATGAATTTCTTTTTCCATTCGTTCCAAGTAAACAACACCGACGGCAAACCCTGGTACCAGGTCTTTGCCACTCCCGTTAATTTTGGAAGGGCATAATGAATCGTTTCCCTGTCGTCCCATCCATAAATTGATGCACACTCTTCAACTTTTGTTAACCAAGTTAATACCGTTTGTTCTTTTGACATAGGGTCAAAATCGGGAATGACGTTAGAGTTGAAAGTGAGTTTGGGTTTATCTGAGCTCTTGACATGATTCAAAATAGATAAAACCTTATCTAGAATATTAGAATCATTATGTGACCTAGACGGTTTCGGGCGTTTCAAAGATGTATGATATTGCTCACCGGACTCTTCAGATGACGAACTACGATGCCTTCGGCGACTCCTCCGCTGGCCCAAGTTATCTTGATTACATTTTCGTGAGCATCTCTCGTCTCTGCCGATAGATTCCATCGTTAGATCAAGTATACCGTGGCCCCGACCCTGCCTGGGTGCTCCTGGGCTCCGGGTTAAGTCAAGTACATCGTGGCCCCGACCCTGCCTGGGTACTCCTGGGCTATTAAGATCGAGATCCTGACCCTCTGACCTGGGTACTCCTGGACCATCAGCTGTTTGCATACCCCGACCCTCATCTCTGGGTACTCCTGGGTTATTAACATGAATACCACCACGGCCCTCAGCCCTGGGCTCTCCTTGGTGGATTATTTCATCATGACTATCCATCGTATCTGAAACTTAAATTGTTTAGCTTAGAATATGACAAAAATAAATAAAGTCAACTATCGGTGAAATTAAAACAAGTAAAATGAGAATACATCCTGTATAATAAGATTCATACTGATATCAAGCGGTTTCGGCACAGTAAATAAGGGTAAAACTTAAAATTTCAAATTAATAAAATATGCAAAAAGAAATAGATAAATAAAGATAAATATCATAATATATTATACATTCAATCAGATAGATCTCCAAGGAGTACTCTGGCAAGGTAAGTACCATCTGTTAAACCGTATTTACCCCCGAGGGGTAGCCCCAGCAAAGCAAATACAGTTGCATAATAAATAACTAAGCAAGAAGTTAAGAAGAATATGGATAGGAATGACACTAATATTGTTTAAATGAATATTTTTTTTTGTGTTTAATAAGTTATCCAGGCAGTACCGATCTCCAGAGAAGAAGAAGAGAGAACCTGATAAACCGCATCCACCACCGAGGAGTAACCCCGGTACGGCAAATGTAGTAAACAATAAAGTTGTTCAAATAAATTAATGAGTTATGAGTCAATCCTGATATTGCAAAATTATTAAGTAAAATTATTTGCTTCCAAATGATGATTAATTTCTTATTTAAAAAAAATATAAGAATATTAAGGTAAATTAACTAAACTAAAACAAAGATTGTAGAGAGAAAACGAAACTTACGTTTGCAGGCGTGCAAGAATCCTGAAAATCCTTTTCGTTCCCGCTTCTGAACTATGAGATTAGGTTCAGAAAATAAAAGTAAACTTTTGACCGAGTATGAATATATTCACTCTGTACTTTAGTATTACAACACAACAACATACACAGTAACAGATTAGGCACTAGCCACACGATAAAGGAAAAGACTTTAGTATTACAATACTTAAAGAGGCGTCTACACTGGTGTACCGCTGTGAACAGACTGCCGGGCCGGTCTCGGCCATTCCCTCTTCGGAATTCTTACCCCTTCTCTAAACCAAATGTACTGCGAAGTGGATTTACGTACCGTATTCATAAAGCTGCGTAAACCGATTAATCTACTCATAAAATTGAACAACCGTACTCATGACTAGTAAAATTAAAGTACAGTCTAACAATACTTACCAAGCCTTGTTCTAGAACGTAATAGAACATCTTGTAACAATGTTTTTAAAACTATTAGGTACGTGATCAAGTTTTCGATCTCTTTGTTTGATCTTGTTAGGTGAACTACATCTTTTACTAAAAGTAGGTAACTGAGCCTGTAGCCTTAGATTAATAGCGTATAGAAGCCGCGTTTAGTGCCAAGCACGAACGAAATCGTGTGTCCACTTTATGTCGAGTGAGCCGTGTTCGACGGAACGTGACTTTGAGTACCTGCTGACGGCTCGTGAAGCAAAGAAGGCCAAGTTTGAGTGGCCTCACTTTTTACACTCGTACTAGGTTTCTATGAATTATTAATATAAACTTCTAGCCTTCAAAAACATGTTAAGACCCCTAAATGTTATGCCTTCTAAATGTTATGTCTCATTACTAATATAACTCATATTCAAATAATTTTCTGTACACTAGTGTTAAAAACTGTGGAACCTCAAATAATGTTTTTCACGCTTAAATAAAAACTAAAAGTAAGTTAGCAGTAACAAGCAATTCAAATAGTTTTATGAGAACGACCAGCACTTGGGAGTTTATAACTCATCCTCCAGTAAAATAAGAGACGTCTGTCAAGTGAAGCCAGTAGGTGTAACTAAATAGGTATACTGCAGTGCAATTCTGTAAAAAAACTTCGCGCTTGTTTGGGTGAAGTGAAGTGAGTGTCATCCCATTACTAATGCCAGGGACTTACAGTTCATCAAATTTTTCGCGGGGTGATTTTTGAAGGATACATTAGCTGGATAAAAGTATTACACAAGATATTGTATTTTAACCCACTTTATAACAGGACGAGTTACATCACGATCGGTAAGAATATTTTTGTGACCAATCGATTACTTAAAGACGGCTGGAATGATTTTGAGAATTACAAATTTTCTTCAAAACCTTATTATAGGTAGATACTTGGTAAAGTTTGGACAAGTCTTTAATAAGTTATTCTCAAAGTACCTACAGATTTTATGTGCCTCGTATGATAATGATGTTTTTATATAATTTCACTCTCTAGAAATACTTATTGGTTTAACTAAAAAAATTGGAACCGTTTTACACAAAAAGTTTTGTTCAATCATTTGTTTTTCTATACGGTAAAAAGAACTAACAGCCCTTTATTTAGATTAATAGTTTTTGTAAATTTATTTGTTCGAGCTTTATTAATCAATTGTGTTGTCGAATACACTGACTGGTATTCACAGATACGGTATTGAATGTTACTGTACAAAGAAAATATTATTGTTCCACAATTTGGCAGTTAGGTGTTCTGTATTTGATTACTGATTTGATGATATATTGCTTTTGTCTTTGACTGCCTCATTGGTCTAGTGCATGAGGTCCCGGGCTCGATCTCCGGGTCGGGTAAAGTGTTAATTATAATAATAATAATATTTCACAACTTTTTCACAACAACGACATCTAGTCTCAAGCTAAGCAGAGCTTGTGTTATGGGTACTACCTAAACAACTGATAAACATAGTTATATATTTCTAAATACATACATATTATACATATACACCCAGGCGCAGAACAAATGGTCGTGCTCATCAAACAAACAATATGTCCTGGGTGAACCCACGACCTCCAGCATAGCAATCAGTGCAGTGGCACTGATTAAGGCTCGAACATTTCGTAATTAGTTGCAATATTTTTCTATTAAACTAAACCAATTCTTAATGAAATTGAGTCAACCATGATTCCCATCATAAAAAAAGAAAAAAGCGAACCTATTGCCACAGTATAAATATTAATACAGTAGGACGACGCTTTTGATCTCTGGTCTTGTCTGTCCCCTGACTGACTGGGCTGTTTTTTTTTTTAATACCACTGGTGGCAAACATGCTTACGGTTAGTAATAGTAGTAGTAGTAGTACTTGGTCTAGACCAAGTACTACTACTATAAGTAGTTAGTGAACTACTAGACCAACAGCCCAGTCAGTATTGAGTTTTACATCTTGAATTTCTCAGTAGCAGCCCGGAGTCTGGATTTGTGGCTGATTGTAGGCAATAGCACAGTCTAAAAACCTACAGTCGTCCGACGAAGCCGTCTAAACAGGGCAATCGTGCGGGGGGTGCTAGGCGAGACGCGGGAAAGCCGCTCCCGAACTGCGAACAAAACGATGTTCGTAGTTCGTGAGGTATTATTCAGGGCTAACGCGTGTAGACGTTGTTGGCATTTTTCCCGAAAATCAAAGGCGTTGTCCTACTGTATTAATAATTATACTGTGGCAATTGGCTCGCTTTTTTCTTTTTTTATGATGATTCCGTCGACTCAATTTCATGAAGAATTGGTTTAGTATAATAGAAAAGTATTGCAACTCATTATGAAATAGTTCAAGACTTCAGCCAGTTGCAATAACATTATAATGATCTAATAGTAAGTCTGTACTCGATTGAGGTTCGATTTCAACTTTTTGTATTTTCATGCATTCCGCAGAATAAATAGACGTGGCGTTGATGTAGGTTGACGTAGGTAAAACACAGACAGACAAGACAAATGTACCTGTGTATATGTATCGAAAGATTGTCTTGTGACAATCTATTTCGCCGTACTGTAGAAAGTTGCTAAAACAGTTAACAACTTAGTTCCAGTCAATATGGAAAAGCTCAAGCGCAGTGTTATTTGCCCGACCGGGGACCGAACCCGGGACCTTATGCTCAGCAATAGCACTTGAGAACAGTAGGCAACAAGGCAGTCAATGATAGTAATTCTAATGATGATGCTGATAAACATTTTACTTATAATATTACGTAAGTAAATAACAACTTTTAAGCGGTACTCCAACAATAAAGTAAGACCAACCTACGCAGACTTGTCTATTCGTAAAACATTCCCTACGCATTCTAAATTGACGAAAACTCACGAACGAAACCGAAGGGTAGGGCAACACAATATATTTAAGAAATCTCTTCAAGCGCCGCTTATGTTAACGCTTGAATCTTCGCACGGCATTGTTATTGAAATTGAAAATTAGAATTCAATTTATTCGATGTACGGAACGCGAGTGATCGACTGAACAACCTCAACCTGCTATTAGTACCGGAGCTCTTCGGGAATTATTACTGAATCTCTTTTACATTTTAGGTACTTCAACATTTTAACTACAGAAAGTATGGTTCAGTAATTATTTTTAAATAGGTACGTATACTGTCTGGGCTTTAAAATAGCCCGGGGAAACTAAGTAAATTGTATTTAAGATATAGACACGTAGCGCAGTTATAGTTCAGTTGAAAATTATGTAATTTGTATCATTCGAAATCAATTCATTTCAGTAAGGTAGTTAGGTTAGGTAGTTAGGTTAGCTACAGGATAGGTATGGCATGTTAGGTTAGGTTATATGTATATATAATATACATTGACATTCTAATTCTGTCTAACACAAAAGGTTTAATGTGCACATTAGAGGCACACTAAATAAAGAACAGTGGCAGTTGTTGTCATCTTATTAAAAGTAATATATATGAAATTCTCGGGTCACAATGTTAGTTACCATACTCCTCCGAAACGGCTTGATCGATTTATATGAATTTATATATGCACTAGCAGACGTCCCGCGGTTTCACCCGCGTAGGTCCCGTGCCCGTGGGAATACAAGAATAAAAAGTAGCCTATGTGTTAATCCAGAGTGTTAGCTAACTTAATACCAAATTTTATTGAAATCCATTCAGTAGTTTTTACGTGAAAGAGTAACAAGCATCCATCCATCCATCCTTCCTTACAAACTTTCGCTTTTATAATATTATTAGTAGGATATTCAGTAGGTCTGAGAATCAGCTACTATCTATTTTTTTTTAGCGAGGCGGAATTAAGTTTCCCGGGCAGCTAGTAGGTAATATAAGTTTGAAATCGCTAATCCAAGCAAGCGTAGCGATTGACGCTCGTGTCATCATTGGTTAAGAGGCCTTTGCCCTGCAGTGGGATATTAACTAACTGGTATTGATATCCATCATCATCTGCTTAGCCTTATCCCGACTATGTTGGGGTCGGCTTTCAGTTTACCCGGCTGCAGCTGAATACTGGTATTCAGCTGCAGAACCCACTTCCTGGGTAACACGATACCCGTTGGTTAAATTGGTAATCAGTATTTCAGGCTGACTACTCGGTAACGACTGTCAAAGGTTTACCAGTGACCAGTACCTTTCCGAGGCACGGAGGAGTCTTGAAATGTATAAATGGTCACCCATCAGAATACACCGGATAAACCTCTAGTTTAAGAAACTAATTTTTTATATTTATTTACAGACGCCAGCACATCAAGTTACCCCAATGTGTCAAATTTCTTTGATCGTTTTTCAACTTTATGTCAAACAGATAACGGTTCAATTGGGAAAATTTGACACATTGAGGTAACTTGATGTGCTGGCGTCTGAACATCTATTGTTTCAATAAACAATTTCAATTTCAACCCCGTCAAGCATAGTTTAACCGTCGATTGACCCGAACGGCACAAGATCTTTCGCTTGAGCTGGTAATGATATCCATGTAGACCAAAAATAATTATTTAGGCCACAACTAGTCCTATAAATAAAATGGCTGATCGTGTTCCTGCCTATCATCTAATGTAGGTACATAATATATATTGCCTCCGATGCAGCTCGACCGGCATCTATTTCAGTAACGGAGTATTGAAAGCTCCGAAAATTAATACAGGATAAATGTTAAAGGCGATTTTATGTCAGACTGGTTAGGAAGTTGCATGAGATAGTTTTGCAACCCCGGGCAATGTTTAACTTTAGTTACTTTGAGAAGAAACTCTGGAGTTATTGTATTTTTGATTTTTGCTTTTGTGAAAGCTTAGATTCTAGTAAACATATTGTAATCAAGCCGTGCTTGCGATTTCGTCCTCGCATAATTACTTGGGTTTTATTTTTTACACGGGTCCTTAATTGTCTTTTAAAATAAAAGTAGCCTTAATTATTCCTTATAACATCAGCTATCTGACTATTCCTTTGAACTCCGTCCAGCCGATAGGAAGATAAGCCTAAATAAATAGACGGACTAGAGGAATATATATTCTTTTTGTATCTCTACCATTCAAACTTTTACAATTCACATGCGCTGTGAGCAATTTGTCGGGTTTTGTAAGTCAAGTTCAATATTGTAAGTGAAAATATAAGTTTGTCCAAAGGCTGCACCGGGTAGGACTGGAAGCTCTTCTTAATATATTTATAAAAAGGCATGGCTGATAAATTATTTTTCCGCGAAACTACAAAAGAATTCTTTATTTTTTAGATTGGATTTTATACCAACATTATCAGCGCTTCGAAGCTGTATTTTTAATAAATTAATGAATGAATTTTATGATCAATAAATTCATCATATACTGTAAAAATAAATCGAAATTATGTTGTTTTATAACTACAAAGACATTTTCCAACAATCGGTTTAACAATAAATCCCATTCAGAGGTGTGAAAACAGAAACGTTTTGGCTTTCAAAATAAAAAAAATAACGTTGCAAGGTGACGTTGAAATTGGAAATGCTGAATGTAAATAGTTAATTAAAGTTCAGTGAGTTCATTGGGGCGATCATCGAATAACTGAGAATTAACGCGGCTGGAGAACCGCCATCGAAACTGCACGCGGATAGGGCTGCGCTGAAGCCCTACTGCGGTTTCAGACACAACGGTACGCTTAATTATATTAGTGCGAAATGTGGGCACGAAATTCGTTACATCATTTGAAATAGTTCTCCAAAAGCACGTTAAGCTGTTGGTCCTAGCTGGCATTTATAAGATCTTTGGCATTCATTACTGCGAGTCGAAACTAAAGTCTGACAATTAGTTTAACAAAAGGATATCGTGTTATTTATTAACTAGGTTGTGGCAATCAGATAAGCATTTGCTTTATATATATTTTTTTCGTTTTTATTGCATTAATTATTATTATTATTTCTGAAATTGGTTCCCCAAGATACAGGCTTGTCTAGTTTGGGACCAATGTTAAAATTGTGAACAATTTTAACTAACAATAAATTATTATTATTATGTTTTAATTTCTCAGAACCCTTGGGTTCCGGACTTTTGGAAGGCGTACGCGGAGCCGAAGTCAACATGCAGAGGCCAGTTGTCGTCTTTAATGAAATGGGGCACCAACCGCAGGTTTTCCCTGTATGCATTTGAAAAGTGCACCCAAGGAAAACCTACGACTGGTGTAAGACTATTGCAGACTATGGTAACAAAAGTACAAAACTATCGGCTAGGGTGGCTAAAATGGATTGGATAACTTAAACTATGAAGGACTATGGCCCCTGCCTCACCAATGTTATTTATAATATATACACGGATGAAATGGCAGGGGGTGACTTGCACACTAAAACGGCCGCTAGCACAAAGTGACGTAGCGACAAGAAGGCAACATGTCCTGAAACGGCTATCAAGACAATTCCGGAAGTACGGTCAAGATCCATACCAGCACCTTACCGGAATGCTTCCTTCCTCCGAGCACGTTTGCTCTAGCCAGCCAACTAAGGCAAGAAAGAGGTGGGACCTCCGTTCCTCGTCAGAGTTCACTCTGGCCGGCCAATTAAAGCGAGCCAGAGATGAGGAACGAGATATCTCCCGGGAGATCAGGTCTGTGGGGTCGCTACTGCCCAACAGCTCGCCACAAGCTGCCCTGCAGGGTTATTATTATTATTTTTATATATAACACTGGTATAAGGGCTGAATCCAGATAGACTGGTCCAACATGTGATGTGTATGTGATTTATTTAGTTTATCTACACTAAGCAGGATTACCCTCAACGACAACTTTCTACATACAAGCTTTGATTGTGTAAGAGGATGTTATCCTATATTTTGAAGCTAATTCGCTGTGAAAATGCTGATCCAGAGAATGACTTGCATTGTAACCTATTTCTTTTTAAAGGTGTCGATGAAAGTACGGACATAAGAGGCATTCCACAGGTTGGCCTTGTTTGGACAAAACAGCTAGACGCTGGCCTCCAAAACCGCCTAATGGATGATTGGGGACAACTACTTGAACATGGACAACCTACAAATGACAATGATAATACACAAAAAGCAATGCAAAAGTGGATAACAACACGGTTATAACTACAATGTTGTATACAGCAAGGTATTCGCACAAATCATAGTTACCATGAGGCTTAAAACATAAATTAGCATTGCGCCACCATAGTTAAAGGTTTTATCCCGTCCCTACGGAACGCGGTAAGGCAATTTTTACCCATTGTTCTTCACACCCTGCCGTATGCTCAGGCGTTTTGAATATTTCATGCCCTATAATTTATTGCATGATTTACTGCGCAAGGGCCTTCTATGATTGCTCTCCAGATCCGGCTATCGCTCCTTCCAACTCCAACGTTTTACGTTCGGCGAATCCCTTTTTATAGAATTTACATATAAAAATAGTGTACTTTAGTTTGATATAGTGTGTGCTCAATTCCGTGTCACTTCGTCGGTTCACTTGCTCTGTATACGGGTTCGGGATTTACGTAATTTAGTGTCGCTCCCTGACTATCTGCAAAATGTTCAGGATAATGGTGCGCATTTTAAAGGTTTGAACACTTTTGAACTGGGGCGTGACGATTGCGTAAGATATATTTTCTACACTTGAGGTCGTATTCGAAATATCTTCTTACATATCGCTAAGAACTATATTATGATAATATCATTCAATGCTTCGTGGCCTAGTTGTTGTAAGCAAGGTCTGAATGAGTTCTTTGCGGCGATCGTGGTCAAGTATATGACTTTTCCATCTCGATTTTCTAAGTAGAGCGAAGTTTAGATTTGTATTCAGTTGATGGGAATAGACCACTCCTTAATAAATCAATAGGCTCACTCTTTATTAAATGGACATTTAAATATAGCTGATAAAAAGTCAACATAGCCAGTCAGTCAAATAGAAAGAAAGAAAGAAAAGAAAGAAAGAAAATACATTTATTGGCAACAGCTGGATACACGAACAGTAAAAACACAATAACACAAAAAAAAAGAGACAAAATATGGTATGTCTCACGGCTGCGCCAAAAGGTTCATTTCAGCGGTGATGCCAGACAGATGCTGAGATCCTGCCTGACGCTGATTTTCAAATGAACCTTTCGAATGAATCTTTTTTGAAATCGTCGTAGGGCTCACTTTCCAGGGTTTACCAGACTTAATTTAACGACCTTAATTAGTTTAACTATATCAGCTGATGATAACTTACTATTTGGAAGTAAATTAATTCATATTCATGGAAATATATAGATCCGGTGTCTATTTTTAAAATTAAAGTCGAGATAAGGTGATTATGTAAGCTTACATTTAGGAACTGGCCCACTTATTAACTTTATAACAATTAAACCACGTTCGCGCTCCCAAAGTTTATATGTACAGAAACCGCACCGCTTAATGTTTTCTATTTTCGGTTTATTTCTAATTAAAACCACAACTCAAACAAACTTTATTATTATTAAAGCCGGTAGCAAGGTTGGGATTACTCGCAGCATTTTCATGACCTTGATTTTAGCTAATGTGTGTAAGTACATAGAAATTTTTATGTTCTTCCACGTATTAAATAGATGTACTTACCACATAAGTATTTCCACTAAGTCAATTGGGAAGTATCTTCTGTTCCGGTGGCTCCCAGCGCAGGTGTGCGACGCCCCCACACCAAAAAAAAGCTTCGTTTCAATATATCTCCTCAGTGCTCCTCTCCTCATTCTCTTGTCATTTTATTCAGTTTTTAAGCATAACACCAAAGTAATAACAAATACCACAACTTCTTGGCCTACCTTCTGGCTTTCTGTTATACTCTGGTCTGGTGGTCTGTGGGCCCTGAAAGAGCAAACCACTTTAATTTCATAAGATAGTTTATTTTACATATTCTTTTTTTTTTGCCTTTATTTAGCTTTCTCATCTTAGCTACAAGACAACTGAAGGCAGTTTCTTTCATCCGTTTAGTAACCCAGAATTCTGATTCATAAAAGATTGCAGGTCTTATCATTGTTTTGTAGATTTTCCTTATGATTTTAAGAAGGAATGTAGAAGTCACACATAGTCCCTATTCCATGCAACTTGTGTTAAGCAGACAACTTGGAACATGTTTTTTTACTTTTAAAGTACACCACAGCACCTCCCGAAGCAACCTTGCGCTTTGACATTTTTTCACGTCGGTTGACGATTTAAGGAAATCTCTAATGAGTGACGTTCTCATTCCTACTTTACCATATATAAATTCTTAATTACTGTTTTTCATGACATAATAGCAGAATTAATTTGGCCCCAGTAGGGTGGCGTGCGATAAGTGGACGGGTCTATTTCCGCGTCTTATCTCCCCCTCCCCGCGTTGATAACACAATTTTGTGTAGAATACCTCTTTAATAGCCGCTCTTACTGGAATGGGCTAACGAATAAAGTCAATCTCTTCGACGTAAATCCTCTGAGCAGTCATAACTCAAGTTTATAGAGTTTCGGGACTTTTTCGCCGATAGAATTTAAGGGAGTGTTGAAGTTTATGTATTCTGTTGACGATAGAAATGAAATAATTTTAAAATGAGCTTTGGTGTTTGGTTGTCTGCTACAGTTAAACACTTTTCATTATATGTTCCCAGTTTTTAGAGAGAATTTTTATCCTAAAAAAATCACACTACGAACTAAACTAACTTAAATTATATTAATTATATAATAATTCTAAGGCGTTTTAATTATTTAATTTTCATCTGAACAGTGTCAATGCTCTTTTACGAAAGTAGGTAAATAGATTAGATAAGTGTGTACGCCGAATATTAGTAATGATAATAAAATAGGTGGTAGGTATGATTAAAAGGTAATAGGTGTACGCTTAAAATTAAACTGTATGCAATTAGGTTATTAGTGAATCAAAGTGGACTACAAAAAAGCAAATGAAACAGAATTTAACCGTGTTCAAATAGGGATGTAACAAAAGCCATGTTAACGGATACAGAGGTGAAAAATAACTACATTTTACAAAACCAGTTTTAACGTTGCGAATCTTATTGTGAATCCCACCAGTTCACAATATCAACTGGTTCTGCTAAACAGTTGCTTACTTGGTACTGAACCTAGCGGTGGTGGTGACACAGGAGCGAAAACTTGAAACTTTTTGTGTGGTTATTTATTAACCTAGTGACAAAGTGTTTGTGCCGCCCATGGCGAGTTCTCCACTAAATTAAATGATATCTCAGGGCCCCTCAGTGGGATGCTATGTTTTTTATTCGACCTACGTTACGCGGAGGTGACTGCGGATATAAAATTTCTTGTAGAAGTTTTGTACTGGCGAAGTTGGCGGAAAAGCTCTGTTTTACACAAGGTGTTTTTTTTTATATCCCATAACTCTAGGGTTATATTCTGTAGGTCAAAATAATACTAAAACTCCTAGAATAGATGGTCCAAAAATGCATAGTTTCGGAGATATCATCAATCATAATTAAATTATCAGTTGTTTAGTACCCGTAACACAAGCTCTGCTTAGCTTGGGACTAGATGGCGTTGTGTGAATAGTCGTGGAATATTATTATTAAGTATTATTAATAATATTATTTTTATTACCTAATTAGTTCAAAAATTGTCACCAGTACGACGAATCTTCTTTCTAACGTCACTTTTCTTTCACGTAAGGGTGTTTTACATTAATCATCGTGACTTTGTCGAATTATTTTGTATGATAGTAAAAAAAAAAGGATGATTGAAACATAATTCATATGCCAGTTGATTCTTTGATATGGTCTCAATTATACCCTAGAGTTATGGGATATCAAAAAAAACACGTTGTATATTAAACCCTAATACCTAGAGGTCTATCGGTTGTGACTCCACGCGTTTCCAAGCAAGTCGGCGTAGCAACAAAACATTAAAAATTATGGCACAGTAGGTAATTTATCTTTTCTATTTATTTTAACATGTTCAGATGTGACTTTATAAATTCGTATGTAAATTCTAAGTTTAGTATCATGAAGAAACCTACACTTATTCTTAGCCTGTAATCGCCAATATCGCCTTGACCAACCGTGGTGAGCAGTACTCGTGCTTTCCCTGTATTCTCATATAGAGAAAGCAATAGCATTACAGTGGGAAAGTTACAAGCTTGTATTATTGTACTATCGTTATATTTCTAAACTCAACAAAAAATATAACATTCAATTCAGTTTAAAACAACTTCTAATAATGAATAGGTGGGTGTATTACTTACACCTACGACATCAATCTTCTGGTACAAACGTAGTGATTACGTGTATTTGTTATCAAAAGCGAATTGGGTCATGATGTCAAGTAAGCCTAAATATACTTTCTTCCATTAGCGATGACATGTCAAATATAAGCTATATACTTATTACGTAGGGAGGTACCGAACAAAGCTTTGTAAACTTTGTCAACGAAACCGCTAGAGCCATTGTGATGGCGCTTGTGCTGCGTTTGTATTGGGCGAGTTACTGGGACGTCTCTTTTTGTTATTTACAATTTCATTTCATTAACTAATAAAAAAAATAATGATTACTTATGTTAAATATTGTTATGGAAAAGACATTTCCTAATACATAGTATTTGTAAGAACTTATGTCGCCTGTGATACAGGTTTTAATCTAGTACAGGCATCATACTTTGTACCTATATTATTTCTTAGACTTATATTGTATTTACCTATTTAATTAATGAATAAAGGTTAATTTATTTTTATTTTTATTTATTGTTATATCTTAAGCTAGGGCAAAAATCTAAAAATGTTAGACTTTTTAGTTTTGGTCTTCCTGTATTTATATTAGTCGGTAAGTGCTAGTTAAACACAACCATTTCCATAAAAAGCTACCAAAAATAAATTTGAAAAACTTTTGTATAGGAAACATTTCGTATTTTTCAGATTTTCTTTATGCTTACTAGTTACATAGAATAGCCCAAAGCATAAAAATGTTGGCAATCTAGTCATAACATTTTAGTAAAAGTATGCGCGAAACTTACCCACCCATTCAGCATCAGCATGATAAAAATAAAATAAAACCGCGCACTAAAACGTGGCACTAATACAATATTCAAGTTAAACGCGCCTTACGTAGGGATCGCTCATTTCCTAGCAAGTGCGGGGTCGCCATTAGCAGTACAAACATAACATGAGCGCCGGTGACACCTGCGCCTTTACATATTGCGTGAGCTTTTAATATTTCATGCCCTATCGCATTGCAATAATAAAGTGTTTCATTGATACGTGTCCTAATGTTTTGGTGTTACATAGACCAGTAAATACTTTCACTATAATAGGTGGAAATTAACATAACATAACATAACATCACGCCTGTAATCCCCGATGGGCTAGGCAGCTACCTTGTAGTACACCCACATTTCGCCAGTTATGTTTAAGTCCCATGTAATAGGGGGCGAGCCTATTGCCATCAATCGGGCATAAATCCAGACTCCGGGCTGCTACTGAGAAATTCCAGATAGAAATACTCAATAATACTTTGCCCGACCTGGGGGTAAGTGGTAATTGTCAACTATTATTAATAGTTGACAATTACCACATTATTATTGACGAATCTTTGCTTCTGGTAGTAGTTTGTGTGTAGGTAGGTACTGCAGTTGTTATACTGGAGACTATAAACCTTTATTTTATCCTAGGTACTTTATTATAATTCGTATTTGTTTACGGAGACCGAAAATATAAAAGTTTACCAGTCAAAATGCAATTACTACTCTTTATCAGTTAAGTCCATGGTTCCTTCATACCTACTCGTGTTTTAAAAAAACATACTTACAGTCGAATCTATAACCTCCTCCTTTTTGGAAGTTTGTTAAAAATCAAAAAGCCTATACTTACCCAATCGTACTAACCACTGTCCTCAAAAGACCCGTCGATTTAAATAACTAAGCCAAACGAGGCACGATTGTGCGGCCTATTTGCAATGTTCTAGGCTCAAAGACTGCAACAGTACCTAGTGACGGCTCGTCAGGTCATCGTCCACGAACACTGCAGTAATACATTTTCTTCCACTGCCTCTGGCAACTTGCACGCGAAGATAAGTAGCTGATTCGCGGTATTTTTTTTTGTTTCTAGATTACTTTACATGGCAGGAAAAACTGTTTTAAAACTGCTAACCTACTTTAAAAGAAGTAGAATCTTGATTGCTTTTTTATGTGCTTGTAAACGGTTAACATAAATAAAGAATTTCTTTTTCTTGTGAATTGAGTTACCCGATTGGCTTATACTTAGCTGTGCCTTATGCTTAGTTTTTGAGATTAAACTGAAGATACCTGACACTAAAATAGATAGAGGATTATGGTCCAGTTTTAAATCGTACCTTCTATGTAAAGTCTCATTACCAAGTTAAACATTATAAGCTTTTATAACATTCTAACCTAGTTTCCTTGTGAAATACTATATTTATTCCATGAGGATTCTGGAGGATCATGTCATCTGCCTAGCCTTTTCCCAACTATGATAGGGTCGGCTTTCAGTTTAACTTGATGCAGCTGAATGAAAGTTCTACATAGAGCGACTGCCTGTCTGACCTCCACAACTCAGTAACTGGGTAATACGATACCTTTTGGTTAAACTAGTAGTCCGACTTTCGGGCTTCTGACTACCCATAACGTCTGTCAAAGGTCTACTTAAATGACAGACGAGCCGAGCCGTTTTGCCGAGCCAACGGCTTAACGTGCTTTCCGAGGCACGGAAAAGTTTCGGTATATAAAATATTAGTATAATAGTAGTATGTATATAGAATGGTTACCCATTTATTTATTTAATTACAACGGTCGTGTTTAACTAATTACAGTAACATATAAAATTAAAACTAAGAGACACTTATAACTCGTTTAAAATATACAAAATAAACAACGTAAAATTTAAAAGTATAAGATGAAAACATAAATAAAGGACGGTTAACAACACTTTCATAAATTATTCTCGCAGTACTTCTGACATACTAAAAATATCTTCGTCCATCCATCCGCAAACAGATCGCTTGTTTGATTGGAATCCAAGAGATCATTAAGCGCAGCCAGAGTGCGAGGGATTGGCGACTTAGCACGTGCAACAGTACGACATGGAGGCATGGCAAACAGCCTGTGCTTTCTGCCCCGGCAGTACCTAATTGTCTGGAACAAAGAAGCGCGCCAGCATATGAAGCAGATCAGGATACCCATCCACGGACCTAGTCAAGCATAGCATACTCATCGATCGACCCGTGCGGCTGGCCTAATTTAGCCGCAAGCTCATAGTGGAGGATCATAAAAGAAGGAAATAACCGAGTTACCCGTTTGGTATTTTCTAAATTTTGGCAACAAGGTGTCTAAGAATTTTTTAATGGATGCTTCTTAAATATAGTCTGACTTATGCAGGTTGTTTGGAGGATCGGAACCCTCTCAGTATCTCCCTCTCTTTCTATCACGAAGGGAAGCAATTTGCCCATTGTTATTCAAATCGTAAATTAATTATTCATTCACGTCATTTTCAGACGTGAATTCATTTCCTGCTTATAATGCTAGGAATTGCAGAAATAAGACATGGTATTTCTATAGTCAATTTAAATTCATATTGATTTAAAATAAAATAGTTTTGTAAGAAAAAAAGCGAAAGTAATAGAACCACCACACAAAAATAGTAAAATCGTTCTTTGTTTTATTTTTATTTGAGGTAGATTTCATTTATTTGTTCTTCTTTTTAATACTGGCATCTGTTCGCTGTTTTACATTTTATGTTTTTTTTTTTGTAAATTTTGTCTTTTGTGTGCACTCAGTAAAATGGTTCAAATCTCAATTTTTTGAATGAATGATTTTTCTGCGCAATTCTATAATGGCTCATACTGTATTGTCTAACAAGTTTGGATCTCAATTAGAACACTTTTACTCGTCTATCAGATGAAAAATCAACACGACGACAACAATATACTATACTTATCTGTATACAGGATGTGCGAAAACGATGAATACTACATACTTCAAGAGAGTTAATATGTAGTTCAGTCACTACTTTGCATTACCAGGTCAGGTAATGCTGAATACCGAGCGGACTTACAAAAATATATTATGTACAGTCAGTGAGCTACGTTGCCTGACCCATCTTCCCCTTGTATTTTTTTCTAAGATAGATCAGGTCATCTTAGTATGTATAAAGTACTATTTCTAAAATCACGTGAAACAAATGTTCTGCTCCACACATCTACATAATATTAACAAAACTTGACAAATAGTAGGGAACAGATGTTTATTTTTTTTTGTACTTCTTGGTTGGTTCTGTAATCCCTTCGCGTATGTCCAGCATTCTATCTAATATTCTACGTATTTAGTAACAAGCTTGACTTAACCTAAGATTAATGAAGTCTACGCAGGGATCTAACATAAACACAAGCAGGCTAGGCATTACAGACAGTGCGAACTCCGCCTGGGGATACGAGTATAATTCAGGTTCATTATAGCGTTCCCAACATAATAGACTTTACCTAAGCCTCGTGTACCAAATAGGATTACAGACAATACCGTGTGACGTGGTATTTGTCATACACATACACAAACATACCAAAATAAATCTTATTCTATCTTTGGTTGTTGAAAAACGAATATAAAGCCTCACATGTTTCATGGTTGATAGTTAAGTATTGACGATGTTGATCTTTGACGCCTCGCGCGTCACTTAAGTCGATCGGAGAGGGTCAAAACGCAATCAAGCGAAGCTATCGCTGGAGCTCTTCGGCGTGTGGCTCGAAGTAGGTTTATGCCCCAGTGACCTGACTTAATGTTTCAGAATTTTATTCAGCGACACGTACGCTGTGCCAACCCTAGTCGCCATCAGAATTTCCTTACCGAATTTCCTTAGAGACTGAAACCGAGACGTTGTTTTTGAACCCACTTCCTGTTTTATTGCAACTTGAGAATTTGAAAATGGATGGTGCGATATCTATGTCAACTCGGATTGGTAAGTCCATTCGGTAGCGAGGAAATGGGAGTTGATAGGCCCTTTTCGCGTTTTTACTTCCATTTCCTTTATGAAGTTTGTGTTATATGTGAATCCCACGTGTCCATGAAAGTTTTTTTTTGTTGCTGTAATACGTAACTGTCGATATCACTAGCACGACCATTATACATAGTTTTAATATTATTGTAAATGTTAAGTAGTTTTACAGAGCTTTATCAAAAAATCAATTCAATCTTTTCACATTTAAGAAGAACTTACATTTAAGAACCGTATACTGATGCGTGCTTTGTGTCAGTTCCAAAAAAAAAAATACACATTCTTTCTGGAAGTGTATAAAAGACTATTTTGTTTAATTTTTTGACAAGGCTATGTACAAGGTTGACACAAATATGCAGGCATTCAATTAAAGTAACACATATCCATGAAGTGGAGCACATTTCACGTCTGTACATAACAAGATAAAACATTGTTTCTGGGTCCACTAGAAAAACGGTCAGTTGTTGTGAAATATAACCGTGGGCCGAAACATTTTTCATCCGTTTTCCTCTCGGTACACCTTCAGTTGGAACTTCATGAATATTTCAAGCGGGATCAATTATTAAAATGATTTACTACTGCCCCGCCCCGCCTTGCCTTATAAACGTGGGGCTCTATGTGTGCCTACATTTTTCCTGAATATCAGAACAGTGGTGATTTTTTGTCCGTTTTCTTGAAGAAACTTAACAATTAAAATTCCAGTCACGTTTATTTTCAGAAGGGTTTCCGTTTTTATTAGTTTTATTTTCGTGTCTCGTACTGTGCAGAGTTTTTAGTCTAGGTTTTATTGACGGTCTTAATTTTGAATATTACCTCAAATATTTCGAGCACCTTTTCAATTCGGCTTATGACTTTTTTGGATTTACATTTTGACTTTGTTTAGCGGTTAGCTTTGATTTGGGTTTCTCAAATCTTTCAGGATAATGAAATGATAGTATTTATTTTTATTTATATATTAAATAGATAAACTTATTTGACGTTTACGCGGTCGTCCTAAGTAGACGTGGCGCACTGTGGACGAGCTCTGCCGCGGAACTTAAGTCGAACATACAATTAAAGAGATACCAATGTTTAAATTAGTATTATGTGTGACAACTAGTATCTACTTGTTGCAGTAAGAACGACCTTCTCTTTCTAAAAGAATCCTGGTGAACAAGGTATAAAATAAAACTACACACGACTTACACCTTCATACTAACACCACTAATATTCGAAAGCAAACACCAGCATACTAAGGAGTAGATAAAACTCTATAGAGTGTGCTCCTCGGCATTTCGCTTGGAAATTGCTCGTGGCAGGTAGAACGAATATCATGTTACGTCATGCCGCAACGGAGGCATTAGCATATCGATGCGGCCAAGCCACGTGCTAAAAATGTACTCAAGAGCTGTTAGCAGCCGCGCCGTTGGTCACTTCCCTACGTATGAATTTTTGGTCCAAATACTTTATTCGGATAGTTGAGAAGTCTTCCGATATTCACTCGTATATTCAAAATCGGATCAATAATTTATAATAATGTTAATTCCTGTTACTGTCCCACTGCAGGGCAAAGGCCTCTTTTCATACAGAGAAGAGACGTGCGTAGTGACCACGCTTGCCCAAAGCGGATTGGGGATTTCAGACTTATATTTAAATCCAGATTTCGTCACGATATTTTACTTTATCGATATATCAATAATCTCTAAGAAAATCTCTATGAATTGAAAAAGTTACATTGGTACTTCATAAAGTATAGGTACATGCTTTAACTTAGTGCGGATCTAGGTACTAATGTTGAGTAACTAGTCACGGATCTACCCGTAAGTAGGTACTTACAATTTAAATGAAAATCTGCTACGGGGAACTCGAATTTAGTTGTTCGACCTGGGGTTAAAGTCTAAAAGTGACTATATCTAAACATAAATATTTGTTTTGTTTCACTATGTTGGAAACTAACACGAATACTATGGAAAGTTCAATTTTATATCTATCTATCTTACATACCTAAACTTACTGTAGATAAACGAGTCCAATTTGACGATATGACACTCGTTAAATAAAAATAGTACCTCTCTATCTTGAAATCGTATAGCGTTGAAAGCTCCACTACTTGATTGATATTGGATATTTTTTCATTCTCCTAACTTTATTATATTGAACAATATCTCGCCCTTAAAATAACTGGTTGTTATTTACAGAAATATTGTGTATCGCGAGCATCAACTCCCACGGCCCACGTTACATTAAACCTTTTATGGACCTTGATACAGACGGCCCCTTTATATTTAACGATAATCTTTGCTCTAAGAGAATTCTGAATGGGTTCAATTTAATTTTAGGTGCAATTTAGGCTATTATAACGTAACATAAGCTTACATAAGCGAGCCCAGATAGATACTTGTTAAGATAAAGAATTTAGTTCTTGAACGGACGCGTATTTACAAAAGCTCGACATTTACCTGGCGCGGTATTCAGGCCCCGCCGATTGTGCCCGCTCCCTCAGCCGTGGTATACGATAAACGATGAAAAGACCTACCGCCGGACACTCCATTCATGTATATCATTGAGTGCCGCATACAGGAGGTAACTATGTAGCAAACCGAGGAGATGTCGTTCTCACATTATAAAAAGTCCGTTTACGTTACGTTTACGTTTTTCACGTGAGAGCTACACGAATTATGTAATAACCAAAATGTTCTTTGTAGATGTTTCCGGACGGAATTTCCCCGTTTCCTTTGAAGCACCTTTGAAGTCATGATGACATGTGTCGCAAACTCGTGAGGAAAATGGTTTCATCAAGGTTTTTGTTTCCGACATTGAAGTTTTAATGTCTGTTTCTGTCATGTTGATAAAGGTTGGTTAGCTTCTTGTAATAAATGTTCTTGTTGATAAAGGATGAACGTATTATATTATCCACACTTGGATGACTACTAGGCATTTAGTAGCCTATACCGAAACTTTGTCAAATTCACTGCACTTGAAACAGTTCCATGCGATCGTGGCTGGTTTACGTTTAAGAAAATGATAATCTTTTTCATCTAATTTATAAAATCCTCATGTCATAGTGTTTGTAAAAAAAGCTCCTCCCAAACAGCTTGACCAAATCTTATGTCATTTTGTGCGTACATTCAATAAATGCGAAAATAGAACGTAAACTAATAAAATCTAAAAAAAAGTGACCCTAAAGCAGAACTAAGCTTGCCGGGTTAGCTAGTATTTTATAAAATTCTGTGAAATATAAACACGATTATCCTTGTCAAACATAAACTCGCCCATCAACCAACTTTACACCGAATACTTTTTTTTTTATTATCTGCGACACCAAAACCTACTCACGTAACATCACATTTGCAATTCTTTTTTTAGCAAAATAAAATATATTTCCCGGGTATCTTATCAACTACATCACCCTCGGCACCCTTCTGAACACTTTTATTTGTATATGTACAAGAGTTACTCAATTGTCCGCGCCTTCTCGCGCGTGGAGTGCGATAAACGTTGAAAAGATGAAATATAGTCTCCGGGACAGTCCAGTGGTCAATATGCAGGGTCGCTTCGGACGTATTAGTGTTGTTTACTTATTTTATTTCTACTGGAATTGTAATTTAAATAGGTGTTGTATTTACGCGTCATTAATAAGACAACGTGGTCTCGGTGAGTAATCCGCTGTTTGTCTCTGCAATAAGTCTACCCTTGTACTTTGTGTGCTACTAGTATTCAGAAAAATGATGTGAAGAATAATGTTCTTTGTGGCAATATTGCTTTATTATAGTTGTAGTTGTTTGTTACCTTATTTGTTTGTTTGCATGAAAAATAATCTATGAAGGAATACATCGTGAGGAAATGAAGACTAGGTACTCAATGTTAATAATTATGAAATCGCCAACCCGTATTGAGCAAGCGGGATGGTTACCTAAAGATTTTGCCTTCTCTGTATGAAAAAAGGCGCTTGCGTTGCAGTCACAGAACAAAATATAATCTTGTTCATCACACACACATTTGTGTTGAGAGTCAAACCCACGACCTGCGGCATAGCGGTCAGGGCCCCTAACTACTAGACCAACAAGCCAGTCAGAATGTTTCATTAGAAATCAGCCCAGAGTCTAGATTTGTGCCCAGTTGATGATAATATCCTCCTACCACAGAGGACTTAGCTTGGCGAAATGTGGGTGTACTGTAAGTATAGACGCCAGTACATTAACCTACCCCAAACTGTCAAATTTTCCGAATTGAACATGAACCTTATTGTGTTTAGAATAAAGTAGAAAACCTATTAAAGAAATTCGACACATTGGTTGATGTGCTGGCGTCTTTTATTTCTCTGCCTGACCTGATATTATTTACGAAAACAACTATTTCAAATTACAATACCGATCAGGCGGTCGATTCAGTAAAAGTCAACCCGTGAAAACGTGAATGAATTGAACTGTATGGCATTATTATAGAATGACAGATGACACTGCTGCATCTTCGTGCAAGGTTTGTAAGGTTCCGCATAGAAACAGGTTACCGCGGCATTATATTTCATACTGGCCCGTTAAGGTCAACTGCTGAACCCTGACTCCCCGTACCTATAACAAACCAACCGTGTAAGTATATTTCTATAAATACCGCTTTACCGCCTGTTGGTCTAGTAGTTAGTGACCCTGACTGCTATGCCGGAGGTCGTGGGTTCGATTCCCACCCAGGAAAAATGTTTGTGTGATGAGCACAATCATTTGTTTTGTGTCTGGGTGTAATTTATCTATAATATGTATGTATTTTGAAATATATAAGTATGTTTATCAGCTGTTTAGTACCCATAACACAAGCTCTCAAGCTTAGCTTGGGACTAAATGGCGTTGTGTGATAAGTTGTGGAATATTTATTATTATTATTATTATTTTACGCCAATAGCAACGCGAACGAACTAAAATTGTCGCAACTGCAGATTAAACTATTTATTAGATAATATTGTTTCTCAAGTGAGTGACTTTGTGTCTTTTTTGAGAAATAAATGTCTTTAAACCTAGATAGATAAATAGAACATTGTTAAGTGCACACAAGAGGCATAGACCAACAGACAAAAAAAATATAGAAAAAATAAACGAACAGTGTGCCAATATTTAGAAGATAAACAAAAGAAATGAAATACACACAGCTTATCCAGAAATATCTCAGGTCAGTCAATACTCGTTAAGTAACAGCTTCGATCATGAGCGGGAATAGCCTTTTTATTTACCTTTTTAAAGTAAGTCTTAAATTGTACGTGTGAATGCCATCAATCAAATCAACCTATCGAATTCCGCTGCTGGATATAAGCTGTCCCAGGCTGCACCAAGAAATCCTTGTCCTGCCCCTGTGAATTTAAATGTTCGTAAACGTAACGGGAGAAAGTTCTAAGTAGTGTAAGTACAGATGTATCTAATAAAATAAAATAAACAACACAAAAAGAAAAATACTTGTTTTAAAAAGGCAATAATGAAAACAGAAAGCGCTCAAGCGTATAAGAGAATGAAATAAACTTATTACCTGTACACAGACAATAATTATTACCACATTCAATTCCTACATCCCTAAACGCAAAGGTAATTATAGCATTTATTGACACACGAGGGGAGGTCCAATAACGAAAATATTTGTCCATTGATCGTCATTCCGCGCGTGACATTCCCGACCTATTGGCCTAATGACGTTCTATTGTTCCTCACATTTACCGCATCACGTCCCATCATAATATTTTATGATCTACGTTTTTAGCTGGTATAGCGTTAATGAGTTTTTTTTGGCAATAGTGTCGATGTTAAACATGTGGGTAAATTGTAGACTCCGGACAATATTGGCTGGTATTAGTTGCTGAGTTAGAGTATACGCACAGGCGTTTCAATAAAATCTATTTAATTTATTCTTATGTGCAGTTTATCTTAGACATCATTGACATCGGTGAAGGAAAAACATCGCGAGGAAGCCTGGTGCTCGAGTCTATTACAATATTTGACAACTTTGACAGTTTTTTACGGGATAATGTATCATAAGTTTGACGTTATACGTCAAAAATCGATCATTGACCGGTCATTGAGACACGATTGCGATAGCTGACTCGACCCCCTGGACTTATACGTTAATATAAGTTTGAAATCGCCAATCCGTCTTGAGCAAGCGTGGTGATCAATGCTCGAGCTTTCTTTGTATGAGAAGAGTCCTTTGCCCTGTAGTGGGACAGTAACAGGCTGGTATTATTATTATTATTATATGTGCAGTGCAATTCTGTAAAATCACGCCATGAAAATGGAGGTGAAGGCGAATTAATTCCTTACTACTGATACGCATTAACAGTTTTTTTCACTCAAGCTTTCACGGGGTTGCCTTTTATTGAATCGTCCGGCAGAACTTATCCAGTTCTTTCTACGTTTTATCTACTATCTAATATTATAAAGAAAATAGGCTTGTATTTTTGTATATAACAAAACTTAAAATCTAATTGACCGATTTTTGAAAAACTCTTTCAACGTTGGAAAACTACACTATCCCCGGGTGACATAGGCTTCTTTTTAGCCCTGAATTCTAACAAGAACTTGAATAACGCGAGTGTGAAGTCCGCTAGTATTTAATAAGTACGCTTAGTATTTAATATTCTACCACGATAGCATTTCTAAATCCTAAATCTCTCCTCTCACTATCCTCCGCGTGTGCAATATCTTAAAAAGGGATCCAAAGTTTACGCTGCACGTAGTTATTTAGATGATAAATATAGTAATGTGTTACATATCCGAAATTCGTGCCTAATGCTCCATTTGAAAACCAGCGTCAGCAAGCACCTCCCTGGCTGAAATTGTATCATTTTGCGCAATCGTGAGACATGTCATTTTTTTTAGATCAATTTTACCACGCGTTATTAACGTGTTGCCAATATAATTATGTTTTTATTTCTTTGATTTTTGGTAATTATGTTTCACTGGTTATGATACGACAAATACATAATTAAGTATATGCTTTTGCTGAGTAGACCGGTAAAAATCGAATATGAAATTCCGAAACTCATGGCCAATTTTCAACTGACCAATTAGCATACCGAAAGTCTCTGCTATCTTTTTGGCAAAAATCTTTTTTCACTTTTTGCAAAACCCATTGGCGGAGTACCTAAGTCTTTTCTATTTTGCCTGGATATTGTACGTTTAAATAGAGACGATATTTCGACTTGATAATCTAAACCAAATGTTTGCATGTATAATGTCTGTTAATTACTGGGGAGATCTGATCTAGATTCAAGCAAACATTAGCTTAGTAATTTCTATAGGCAATATTCTGGCGCAAATCCTATTAGTAAGTAGGTTGCCATAACATTGAAGTTCCTAATTTGCCAGGTAATTCAACGTTATGTTCAAACTGTGACATTTCCTTTAACAAAACTTCTTCATAAAGCGTTTGTCGCGAAACTGGAATAACTAGCAAATTCCCAACTTCACAACGTTATTTATTATTGTCATCATTCATCAACGAATACAATATTATAAGAACAAAAGGGACGAAAGTAATCACAAGTACTAAGTACTTTTGTTTCGAGAACGATAGATAAAACTGCCTAACTAATACTTGGTGAAATTGAATAGGCGTGAGGGGAATTTTTACCAACTTATCAAGTACCTACTTATGAAAAATATGGCACAGGCCCGATTCGGTCCATTGTCCAACATCGTATCTAGAACTTTGGGAATAAAGAAAGTTTTTTATTGTAATTAAAGTTATTTAATAAAGGTATACCTACCCAGAATTATGTTTTTGTTTGATTAATTTTGTGCCTGATTTTAAAGAGATTTATTTTTAAAAAGACGATGCCCCACACTAGGAATTCGAAAACTCTCAAAAGCAAACGACTATCTGTATAGATAGGCGATACAAATATTTTGTTCTTTGCGAGAAAACGAAACCGCGACACGCAGCGCTGAAAGCAATCGCTTAGGGACTGCATGATGCTGTCAATTTGTGCTAAGATTATAATTGAAGGAAAAAACTTTTCAACGCAATAATATTTGGTAGTCGATCTTTAGCATTATTTAAACATCTTTAGCTTTATTCTAACATAAAACCGTTGATTTCACCGCATGAAAATAATTGTCACATAAAACAAAACGTAGGAGCTTCGTCACGCTCCAACATAATATAGGTCATATTATTATGATGGTCCATAAATACGATGATTACGTTTCCCTCGAACAAAGGTTTATCTGCCTCTGTTATAGCTGTGGTGACGTAATATTGATGTCAGCAGATGTAAGGGAATCTCAGTAAGTTCTAACGTCATTACCTATCGTTTGTTTGATTGCTTACAGATAGCGAGATGGGAATAAGCCCGGGGCGTTTTGGACTCGAATTACTCAAGGGAACTTACATAAATGTTAACGGGTCCGTGGTCGTCTATCGGATTTTATACAGATTTCTGTCATATTGTTCCGTAAGAAATTATTAAATTCGATATTAAATCCTACTAACATTATCAACGTGAATGTTTATGGATGGATGGATATTTGTTACTCTTTCACGTAAAAACTACTGAATGGATTTGAATACAATTTGTTATGGAGTTAGATGACACCATGGATTAACACATAGGCTACTTTTGATCTATGTATTCCCACGGGAACGGGACCTATGCGGGTGAAACCGCGGGACGTCTGCTAGTAAATAAATATTCCACAACTTTTACACAATGCCACCTAGTCCTTAACTAAGCAGAGCTTGTGCTATGGGTACCTACTAATAGTACTGAAGGGCAGGTGTTTTGGGGGACTATCTTATGTAAATCTTCACGTTCATAAAGTGCTGGTCTGAAGCCTAATTTGAATAAATAACTTATGACTAATTGTATCTCATTAGACACAGTTGACTTTGGTTGCCCCGTTGGTCAGGTAGTCGCAAGCGTTAATGCGGAGCACGAGGTTCCGGTCTCGATCCCTGGTTCGAGAAAAACATCATTGTATTTTTCTATCTGGAAATTCTCATTAGTAGTTCTAATAATGGGACTTAAGCATGCCCAAATGTGTACTACAGGTACAACTTTGTCTAATCTATTGAAGATAACAAACGTGATGTTATGTGATTATGTAATTACAGCACTTGGCTTGCGAATTCGTATGCGTGAATTTCGTACTTTTTTCTTTTAACTTAAAAAAATTAGAGAAGTGTTGAAAATAAAAAATATAGCTTATATTACTCAGTGATAATATAGCTTCCTAATAATAATAATAATAACCCCGCAGGGCAGCTTGTGGCGAGCTGTTGGGCAGTAGCGACCCCACGGACCCGATCTCCCGGGAGAAGTCTTGTTCCTCATCTCTGGATTGCCTTTATTGGCCGGCCAGAGTGAGCACTGACGAGGAACGGAGCTCCCACCTCTTTCTTGCCTTAGTTGGCCGGCTAGAGTGGAGATTCGCAAGAGCAAACGTGCTCGGAGGAAGGAAGCATTCCAGTAAGGTGCTGGTAGGGATCTTGACCGTACTTCCGGGATTGTCCTGATAGCCGTGGATTGCCTCTCCACTCCTCAAGCACCTCAGGTTATGTTGCCCTCTTGTCGCTACGTCACTGTGTGCTAGCGGCCGTTTCAGAGGGCCCATTACTGAGTGTGCAAGTCACCTCCTGCCATTTTATTCGTGTATTATAAAGCATTGATGAGGCAGGGGCCATAGTCCTTCCATAGTTCTAGGTAACCAGTTCACCTTATCCACCCCTAACCTATAGCCCAATATATTTGTTGTTTCAATCTACAATAGTCCTGCACTAGTCGTAGGTTTTCCTTGGGTGCATTTGCATAATGCATACAGGGAAAATCTGCGATTGGTGCCTCACTGCATTAAAAACGACAAAGGGCCTCTGCGAGTTGGCTTAGGCTCCTCGTACGCCTTCCAAAGGTCCGGAACCCAAGGGTTCCGAGAAATATAAGCTCATAAGATAATAATAATAATAATAATATCTTGACCTAGCCCACGAGATTGTCGACATGTGGGATGTGGATTCTGCTGTCATTGTGCCGATAGTTGTGACGGCCAATGGTCTTATTGCCAAAAGCCTCGACGACCATCTGTCGAGGCTTTCGTTACGCGGTTGGGTCAAAGGCCTGATACAGAAGGCAGTACTCCTCGATACGGCTCGCATTGTGAGGAGGTTCCTGTCTCTGAGACCCTAACCACCGATGGCTTGGACCCTGCTCCCGCCGTCGGTGGCCTACTATTTTTTATATTTTTAAATGTTTTTATTTTTATATTAATATTTAAAAATGTAATTTATAAGAATTTTAAAAGAATATACGAAATAATAATAATAAACATTTATTTCGGAAACTCGTTCCATATCAAGAAGAGAAGAAGAAGATAGAAGAAAAGAAGAAGTAGAAGAATAATGAAGTAGTAGAAGATTTTTTTAATTAAATTCCTACTAACGAAAAAAACAAATTATATAAATCTTTCGTTTTTAGATTCTTTCTAATTTATAAAATTCTCGTGTAACAGTGTTTGTTACAAAACTCCTTCGAAACGGCTTAATCGATTCTTATTAAATTCTAAGTGAGTATTCAGTAAATCTAAGAATAGTACTTAAACTATATAAAAAAACAAAGGCTGAACGAAGTTTGCCGAGGCAGCTATTACCAATAAATATAAAATAATATAGAAGTATAGATTTCGCAACTTAAAGCTAAGTGTACAATTTTATAGAATTTTATGTTCTTGTGATTGAAGTTCGTGCAAAGCAATAATGTGTTGGGGTGAAAATTGGTACAGCGCTTATTTAGTGTTAAGCCCATTTTTATTACGTATCAACCCCAACGTGGTCCATTACGATAACATGATTTTTACAACTGAAGGGTGATGTTCCCTTTAATACAATTTAGATCATCATTAAATAAAAATAAAAACATAATAATATCACGCCTGTATTTCTTGTAGGGTTAGGTAGAGGTGTACCTACAGGGTCGAAAGGACATAGTCGCATACCCAGACACAGAGTGCAGCCCATGATCCTGAAGTTTTTCATCAGCTTTTCCTAATTTCCAAGATTTACTGATGTTAGTTTTGCTTTAAACTGTATGTATTTATATAACTCCAATAAATTATACATAAATAAAAAAGTGGCGTGTTTACTTTTTGAGGTCACATCAAATTTTATGAAAATTGAAATTTTCTCATTGTTATTTAAAGTTTTTAATTTTTTTTTTTACAAAAATCGTAAGTTTAAAAAAAACGCAAATAAAAAATATTAATCTTTTGGGTTCAGTATCATAATTATTATGTTGGACATTTTGCCAGTTATTATAGAGTCACGCTTGTACTGACTGATGTGGTCCACTTAGGAGGTAGGACTACATATGCTTGCGTGATCTGACCATGATGTCTGTACTTCAAAAAAGGCTGTCCTGTGAGTTTCTGATAGTGTTTCTTCTCAGAATAGTCAGATAGTGAAACCGACCTCACCGTCTAGTTAAAAAATAACATGTAAAAGTGTTTGTATGAACCTATTTCACGAAAAAATATCATTTATCACATGAAGTAGACAGCAAACCCATTGCCACAAATCCAGACTGCAGGCTGCTACTGAGATTTTTGGATTGTGAGATGAACCAGGACCCCATGTAGGAGCAGTTTACCTTCACTAGCAAGGCAGTCACAAAAATATTAAAAAGAAATATATCTAAGTATAGCGAACTTGAGGGAGGTACCTTCTACATAATTTATAGGTGACTCTTGATAAAACTTAGAAGGTAAATGTACAAAGACGGTAAATTATGGGGTAATACATTCTGGCGTACATTATTCAAATGCAGTCTCAGTGCAGTTGCCATCGTAGATCGAAGTGCTCAATGGATTTATCCTACCCGTTGTTAATTTATTGCCGATCCAGCAGAGGGCGCTGAATAACAGTTTCCTGTACAAAGCTGTATCTTTGGAATTTACTTGTAATTTATTACTTTTGTGCACGATTGTACGTTAATTAACCGACTTCTAGAAAGGAGGAGGTAATTTTGTAAGGCGGTTCTTGGGTAAAAGCTAAGTATGATCTAGGTTACTTGTAAAAGGTGAAGTGGATTTTTCGGTGTATTCTCGGTTGGCTAATCTACTTGCTGCTGGACTACGCGTTTCAGGTTCGATTCTGGTACGGAATAAACATTTGCTTACCCTACAGGTTCTTATCCCGTGTGTGGCTTTTGTGCATGTGACTTAGATTATTTGAGTTTAAACGCACAACGTACAATACAGAACAAAATTATCGGTCACGCGCAAAGTTACTCTTAAATAAAAAGAAACAAAAACTATGAGAGAGAGACCATGAGAGTATTCTATTCTATTCTATTCTAGTCTATTCTATGAAACAAAAAAAAATACACCAAAAAAGGCTAAGTGAGTTAATAAGTGCAAGTAGGATGAAATTACGAGCATTTACGACAAAGTTTTATTACGAACTGCTTACTTAAGTTTACAATGCAGAATTACCGAATTCAATCTAGAAAATGACACCCAGTGGACATATTTTACAAGAACTTGTGTAAGGTCCATAAACGTCGTAATCCAACACATAAACAGTGTCCTAAATAATCCCAACCGTCCATTACGAGGATATTTTACGGTCATTTAGCTCATAAAACCTAGACCTATTTCCGAGGCGCTGGGGGTCTCAGTGCCTGTCACAAACGCCGCCGGGTTCCTCAATTCCTAAGACCGCGCTTTCTTCTAATGCGCTCGCAGTGTTCGCGTGCCCGGACCAATTTGTGTTGGCGCCTTATCGCACAAGCTAATGTTCAGTGTAATGCCACTTCCGACATGAAAACTGTTCCGAACTCATTGTTCTCCCCATCGGCTTGCCTCTTTAAAATACTGTGTACGGATAAACACGGCCGATAGGAAGCGACCCGTTTCCGTAAATTTGGATTAAGACCTGCTAGTATTGTTGGGATTTAGATTGTTTCCTTTGTTTACCGAGCTGTCAGAGACGACAATATTTCCATACAAAAGTATCGCACAAAAGGCAGGTATTAAAGTGACGCATCTTATTTCCGCATTCCTATATTCGCTGCTTTCATATTCCCGTCAAAAGGGCGACATTTATATTAAACAGTACAAGGAAAAATCCGCGATATAGGTATTATTTATCGTGAATACACATACCTATTTCGCGTGTCAGCACAAGCAGGTGCTCGCTCGGAGTTTGTCCCGTCAGCAAACATAACAGCGGCCATTATTACCGTTGCGTAGTTCCCTTCACCTCCCGACGCGCGACGCGGGACTCGGTCGGCGCATCAAGATATATCGCCGATGTGAGCCACGGAAGAAAACACTTTTTCATCGATTCAGTGCCACATCTGGCGACAAAACGCCTTCCATTCTGATGACCTGACTTGACATTTTTATTGCTCTACATATTTTTGTGCGCCTCTAAGGCATTTATGGAACCAGGGTAAAATATTGTGAAACTTGAAGGAGGACAGGACAGATATTATGATATTACTGACACGATATATTGAAGAACTTTTGACGGCGATGGGATGCTCGTAGCACTGGCCTTTCGCCTTTTTTATCGCACTTCTTTTATCTTTTATCGCAACAGTTTGTTCGGGTGAAGTTATGCGTCAAAATTATACCGTTCCATATTGTGCCTAAACGTCTGAAAATGAAATTGGGACCATGTTTGACACTAACTTTCTTTTAACTTCAAAAAGCGGTATGTTTATTATTTTACAAAATAATTACAAAATATTATAAATAAAAGACGTTTTTCAATTGTTTCAAATGTAACCCAATTAAATTTAAACACATGTCATACTCACATGCTTAAGGACAGTGAAACCCATTGGTGATTACCTCAACTTACGAGTTGTAGGTGGTAGCTAATAATGTTAGCAAAAATATAAATGCAACTTAATGGCCTGTGTGAAAGTGGTATGTTCTGGGACTAAACAATTCTAAGACATCATTTTGACATTAACCAATCCGCTTTGGGCCTGTGTGGTAGATTACGACCCACTCCTCCTGGAGAAGTCTGTGTTCTAGCAGTGGGAACATTATAGGCTTATTATGCTGGTTACATAATACCTACTTAACTCAGGTAAATGTTACTTAATCCGTGTCGCTTGTGACGATAAGAAAGAAGAAGAAACGAATTGAAGAGTTTCCCAATACTTTACCCGATCAATAAATTAATCGTGCGGATGCGGTCTTAAATTAAGAAACTTTTCGGCACACCTCTGATCTTCCTTGAAAACGACAAGACAAAATCTCCCCTAATACAAATCGACACGGCGACGTTCACGCCATTACACATACGAGTACCTACCCAACATAATTACACTTTGATATTGAAGTTTTTACCAACATTGATTGATTTAACATTGACAAGTAATTCGTACTCGTTTATTTCCACGTTACAAAACTTTTAGCCGAGAACTGTCAAACTTAGTGACGGGCTGCTCTTATAACAAAATACAATTTGTCATGATTGATCAAAGAAGTTGGCCAAAACAAAGACAGATCCCGTAACAAAGCCGTCTTTTGTCAAAAAATTTTTTGGCTAGCACATTGAAGGCTTTTAAGAAGTCAGAATTCTGCTGGCGTTGTCCAAAAGTTACGCATAACTTTTATATTATTTATTGTATGTACTTTTTTGCGAATTTAATAATGTAATGACTTTAGGCTAAAGCTGCCATAAAGATGTTAGACAAAATAAATCGAATCGTTCAAGACCTTTTGTCTAGTAAAACTAAAATCTGTTTTTATTTAAAATTTGTAGGTTCTATGTTCAGCCATTAGTTAAGGCGAACTTTTTTTTTACTTAAATCAAATTTTACATGCTATGCATGGGTTTAAGTATCATTATGTCTGCCCAACTTTTACTGCTATATTGAGGTCGGCCTACAGACAATGGAATACTTTTGAATATCTGTTTAAGTTCTACGGTTGACAGCCGGGGCGAATGGCTAACGTGTTTTGCAATCGGCAAAATAAGGTTTGTTTGGTTTATTCTTTAAGTGTTTTTTCTCTCTCTCTTAGGAGGTGAACTCCTAAAACAAAAATAATTACTAATAGAATCTCCAGCGTTCAATGGTAGATACCTATATATAATTAGCAAAATTGTAGTGCCTTGTCCACAAACGTTATTAATGAAGAGTTGCAGTTGAAAAGCTTTGCAATCATCATAACTAAATAATATAATAGAACTGGACAAATAAATTAGATGATAAGCCTAGCTTGTGACTTTTGTAATTCATAATAAATGTTCTTTTTAACCGACTTCAAAAAAGGAGGAGGTTCTCAATTCGGTTGTATATTTTTTTTTTTTTTAGGAATTGTTACCTCAGTACTCCGTCATTTATGGACCGATTTTCAAAATTATATTTTTCTTTGATAGGGTATACTAACAGATTGGTCTCATTTGTATCAAAACTCATACCTGATGAGGGATCTTCGAGGAATTGAGGGAACTCCTCAAAAAATATAGGCACACATGCACCGATTCCAACATTTTTAGTAACAAATTAAGCATTTTCATTTAGAAAGTATCATTTGGTGAAGAAAAACTGATGAAGAAGACAGGCAACGGAATTCTTCAACCCATAACAGCAAATTATTCGCGATTGCTATAGTCAGATGTTTATGCTGAGCTTTTGTATTTCCACAACATAACATTACGCCATTCTATTTTAAAAGGGGCCGGCAGAGATGTACAAATTAATATTTAGAGATTGAACTTCTTTAGCAATTGTTATCCAATTTCAATGTTTCTTTCAAGTTTTCAAAGACTTCCTTTACATACAAAGAAACTAAAAATTACAAAATAAAAACTTTTTTACAAAAAAAACAACCGACTTCTTAAAAAAAACTAACAGGTGAAAAATAACTCCAGTTTCGGAAGTCGGTGGCCAATAATGAACAAAACAAAACCACCAAAGCCACAGACTTCCGAAACTGGAGTTATTTTTCACCTGTTAGTTTTTTTTAAGAAGTCGGTTGTTTTTAAGTTTATCTTGGACATCACTGAGATCGGTGATCCCATTCCTTTGAGCTTCGAACGGCAAACTGGACTTAAATTAATATAAGTCTAAAATGCCAATCCGCATTGAGCATCCGTAGTAGTTAATGCACGTGCGTTCTCTGCATGAGAAGCGGTCTTTGCCCCTCAGTGGGACAATAACAGGCAATTTAATTAAACCATACGCCTTTGATCATTTGGCTATAAATTTCTTTTTAACTGAACGTACTCGCAATTTTACATCTTCAAAGCGTTTCTAAGTACGGGTTGAATTTCCGAGCGAATTGGCTGTAAACATAATGTTTTTTTTTCAAGCCACTTGGTTTGGGGTATAAACAGGGTGATAAATATTCATGAGGAAAGTAAGCCTTCTTGTCATAGGCCTTGAGGGTCTGATGGATGGCGAGCGTGCTATGCCGTTATTATACCTACGCATGTATGTATAAATTCTACTTATACGTTAAAGATATTTATTTCATCATTATTTAAATAATTAGTATGTTTCCTGGCAGAAAGTAGAGAGCTACTTCAATAATTTTGAAAATTGTTGAAGGTCGACAATTTTATATATTCCTAACTTACTTTTAGGTGGTGTTTTAACTTCACTAATAAAAATTTTATTAGTCTTGACGAAGTATTTTTTTAAATATTTTTTTTATGTAATTTTCATTTTCATACCAACTACTAAACTTATTTCTTTGTAATGCAATTTAATGTAAATATGAACGGAGAGGCTTTTAAAATTATTTTTCGACTAAAAGCTGAAGTGCTTAGATTGAAAAGCGTACAAAGTTAATAATGTCAAAGACTGTAAAAACATTTTGGTGAAAATAAACAACATGTTAATTATGTAGTGTAAGTATACAGCTGTTCGAAGGTCCCAACCTGTACCTCGTACGCATCACTTGAGTTATGTGACATTTTCAGGTTGTGAATGACCTCAAACATGAGAGTGGCACAATAATGACATGATTCACATGGTGCGTGTATAGGGCAAACCTATGGGGAGTCGCTCTGCAGTCTTCCCAGAGATGGCCTAACACTCTAACAGCCAACTTGTGCAGAAAAAAAAGACCAACCAGGTGCCCACTCTGTTGGTCTTTTAAGAGAATACGATGTCGTCTGCTATATGCTTCCAGGTGTAACCCCTGGGGTAACACCCCGGTGGTAGAGAGGCAAGAATACCAGATCGCCTAAGTCCGAGCGCTATGCCAGAACACTTGACATTTGGAGTTTTGTTTATAATTTGTTTTCGATAGCTTTACCTTTAAGCAAAACATGTTGTTAGTGGTATTAGGAAGTTAAGAAATGAATAGATTTCGTATTTACTTGAATTAGCATTATCACCATCATTTGCCTCTTCCTACTATATTGTCGGCTTTGAGTCTAACCAGATGCAGCTGCTGAATGTCAGTACATTGGAACATTTTGACTGGCCTATTGGTCTAGTAGTTAGTGACCCTGCCTGCTATGCCGGAGGTCGTGGGTTCGATTCCCACCCAGGACAAATGTTTGTGTGATGAGCACGATCATTTGTTCTGTGTCTGGGTATAATTAATCTATAATATGTATGTATTTAGAAATATATAATTATGTTTATCTGCTGTTTAGTACCCATAACACAAGCTCTCAAGCTTAACTTGGGACTAAATGGTGTTGTGTGAAAAGTTGTGGAATATTTATTTATTTATTATTTATTATTGGAGTGATTTCAGTAATTGGGTAACAGAATGACCCTTAATAATCATGCTTTTAACTCTATACTCGAAACAATAATAAAAGATTACAAATGACAGCCGCAACTATGTGTAATTAACTTTCGATCAATCCGTGTGTCTATTATTATACAATAGCTACAATCTTTTTGCGTTTATTGTATTCAGAGTAAGTACGAGTATGATCCAACAAACTTATACAATTATGTACTATATTTATTTGGAGACTGCATCGTGAAAACAATACAATAAAAGCGTACTTAGAAGTCCAAATATTGTGCAATATTTGTTAGCCCTACATACATTTGCCTGACCCATTTTGAGCGTCTCACCGTGTGTAGAGCTATGGCCAATTTATCATCGTCTTGTCATTTTTTTATCAAGTGCGTATTCAATAAACCATTTTAACTGTACGTGGATCTACGAAAATAAGCGAAAAACTTCAGAATGCTCTAAAAGCGATGAGATTTTCTTGAAAATGTTCCGCGTTTTACCTTAGTAGCGTGTGTGGAAATTCTTCTGCCAGTGATGTAGCGGAGAATTTTATACAAATAGTATTAGGAGCAATCGTTTATTTTTATTTTCGATTTGAAACTAATAAATTACATTTTGGGCCTTTGAGTAAACATGTTACATATAATAGAATAAAATAATAAGATTGATAAATACGTTTAATAGTTCGTTTTATTATGAGTCCTTGTTACTTGTTAAATCTGGACTGATCGAAATACCGTGTTATTTGGAAAGTCAAACACATGCCTGCTATTAGGACACGCCTAATTTGTTCTGTTATATATTATTATGTAAAGGATCACCGTGGTCTTGTCCACTCGCTTTTACAGCAAAACAACAAAAGAAGCGAAAGTAACTAAGTGAAACATTTGAGCGTCAACTAAAAATAATAAACTTTTTTTTGACTTCTCCTAAGAGCTAGGCGTACCCCATATTTCACTTTATTCTATTTATATCAGCATAATAAAAAAGATGCTCGTAGAATCAGGTATGCAGAACATTTTATTTTAAGGATAAGAGAAAACAATAGGTGGTATTCAAATTGTTTTATTTTGAATTTAAATTAACTTTTAATCTTCTATTAAAAGTGAAACGAAGAACGTGTCCATGTATTGTTCATTCCTGCTTCTATAAGGTTATATCATTGACACTGTAATTTTCGACTAAAATGAAATAATAACTAAATGAAATCAACATAATTTCTTAAAATAAATTGTTGCATTGGTTACAACTCAGTGTGAAAGCTACTGCGAAAATATGTAGTTTATAATAAATTCGACGTCTATCGTAATTGTAACATGCTAAATTTTGTTGCTTTTGTGTATACCAAATAATTGTAAAATTAAACCCCTCTCTCTCTATCCTACTTTGCTGTGCCCTCACGGGGTCCATATTTATGTACCTAGCTTTAAGCCCTTTGTAACATCTTTTATACAATATGGAATGCAAAATAAATGAATATGAATATGAATACTTTCGTTTCAAAGTGTGCATTCATAATAACCTTATTTTAATTCTGTCTAATGTTAATGTAAATGGAGTTAAGCAAATACCCGTGTAATAGAGGATGAGCCTGTTGCCATACACCAGGTATAAATTCTGCATGGAAAAAACAATAACACCTTCCCGATCCGGTTATCGAATCCAAAACCTCAATAGTAGCGCTTTTGCTTCCACCCAACTTGGCAGTTACCGTATTAAAAATAAACAGTAAAATTGCTTGCTCGCAAATAAGCATCATTGAATCCCCCTGCCTTAAAATCTGTTCATAACAACGTTAATCCCCGGGAACGCGTCGTAAGCTAAAACCTTATATTGGAGTATGTAGGCACATCGATCTTGTTGTTCCGCAGCCAAATAATGAGTTAAGCGCTTAACATCAACCGCATCCGCTTTGAGCCGTGGCCAATGGTTCGCTGATTGATTTCCTTGAACCGACTATCTGCGTCTGCAATTTCCGCGTAAAAAAGCGCTAAGCGAAGCGGTTCAGCGCTGTTTGCTCCAGGATCCTATTGGACTAAATTGATATGTAAACTTACTATGACAATCGTGAATATATTACGAGGGTAACATATCTTAATACCCATTTGATTGCATGACAAAGACAACATAGCACTGTCAACATTCTTGTAAGTAATTTAAATGGCTTCTTGTAGCGTTTTAAGAGCCATTTATGTCTCGTTGTTTTTAGTGTTTTAGGGTACAAAACTGCTGCCTACAACTTTAATAGTAAAGGCAACAATGGATTAATCCAATCCACGTATGCAGGTTATTTCTAGAACACGTCGAACACAGTTCTGGAATGAACACACATAAATAGTTCAATTCAGTCCCGACAGCCTTCAACGAAATATGAGGTTTCTAGTTTCATTTTCCAGTCCATTGCAGTTTGCTGTCAGTGAAATGGCTCCGAAGAAATATTGTAACGTGCAATGTAACGAGAACTTTAACTTCGTGTCGTGGCCTGTTCGCTGGTACATTTAGTTTGTATGCCATGCAATTTGAATATTGACAGCTTTAGTTATTGACGTTTAATTAATTCATATTCATCGGGTAGTGCGCTGCGCTGGTGTGAAAGTTTGGTTTCCTGTCGCTCGTCATTTTGATATTTCCATTAAAATGACTATTTAATTTTACTGTACGGGATTAGTTGTCTCGTGACAATATTCGTTAGTTGATGACAACCCAATTTTGTCGAAAATTGTGTTACTGGTTGTGCATTTAAATTGATACACTAATCTTCATCAGATATGACATTACGATACTAACTAATTGGTGATAGGTACCAATAGTTTACAGTTTTCATTGAATTACAGATAGCAATTTACTTTTTCAAGTTCTTTCAATTGGATTCCGTGTCCTTCACAAAAAAATCTTATTCATCATTTTTTTGCGTTTCTAACCGGTGGATATAATTAAGAATTCTACTAGGGGATCATATTTGAATGTTTCAAAGGGTTTCAGATACGAAAGCCTCCAATAATAAAGTATAAATGATGAGGGGCGAGGTGGGGGTGGTTAGAGAGATCCATTGCAGGCCCACGAAGATTTATGATAAGAGCCCAACTTACGGATGTCGCCACCCACTGCGCAACGTCTTGGCTCCCAGAACCCGTGGAGTAAGGGCTACTTTGAACATCATTTCTCTATCTTATTTAGGTACGTAAGATTCACCTTGAAAATGTTGTCGGAGGTAATTGCTATCAGTGAAAAACTTCTTAATTTTGCAATTTTAAACTTTCGTTGTTACACCATATGAAACATATTACCGGTGAAAGTGCTAAAAACAAATAGTACGGAACACCTGAAAACGTAATCATTAAAAAACCACAAAACAACAGCTGAAACTACTCTCGCCACAATCGTACAAAAGTTAATATTCAGCCCATTATTCTCCCACATTTTTCCTTTGAGCAACACATTTGAGCGTAATTTTTGCCGGCAAAGTTAACATTGGCCGGCCAGTGTTAACATTCTGCGGCAGATTAACAAGTAATCAGTACGAATTAGTGAGGCGGCTGACCTCCTGTAATACCGCATTACATTTTGCATTAATTACAGGTTAGAAACTCATTTGGCGATGCATGAAAGCTTTACAAATCGTTTGCTATAATCGTGCAGATTTATTTTGTGCGATTGTTTTGTAATGTGAAAGTGAATTGATAAGTATAATTTAAGTTACCTACTATTAATTAACTGTATTTAGCTTTCTGTGTCATATGTCTCTATGCTTTGAACATAAACATTATTGTAACTGTGTAAATAACACCTGCTAGCACTTGATGTTAACTGTGATTTTTCCCAGTAGAACATAATCTACTTTATTCTTCTGTTATGAAGTTCAAAATTTATCAAATCAATTTTACAGATTGAGAAAGCTTGATGAGCTTCCCTTTCAGTGTGGCACAGATCTGTTCACGCAAAGTAAGAATAAAGGAATATATGTATTAAAGAATATGTAAAAAGGCATGTAAATACAAGTCTTACCCATTAGTTAGTACGAAGGGAAGTTGCTCATAATATGCGGTTAAAATACAAAAGAATCTGATACCCGACATAGCCTGGACAATGGACATGAGACATGACATAGCTTCAAATAGAGTCAAGAGATAATAAAGTTTTCTTCTCCGCTCTACAACAAGGCCATTATGATCAGTCATCAAAGGTGAGTACAAAAAAGTTGTTCACTCACCTTCACTCTACTTTTGCCACTGGGATGTGGTGCATATGGAAAGTGCTCAAAAGATTGCGTATCCACTACCCAAAAGGGCTGATTAATTGCGCTAATTACCGAAATGGGGAGTTGAAAACATGGAATAATGTAAATGTCACGCGATTTGGGATTACTGTAAAAACCTTCTGAGGTAGAATATTTAAAAAAAGTGAAATCTTACCTCATTTGAGTTGCTTATTTTTATTATTTTCACACACTGTTACGATAAGTTAGACCTTAAAAAGACCAAAGAAAATTGATTGCGTTATTTCGGGCCGATAACATTAAACTATCTGGATTTCGTCTAGTATAAGCCAAACTAATTTTACTTGAGTATCATATAACAGATATACTTGTTGAACATTTTCTTATGCGACTATTTAATTAAGTATTCAATAACCTACATTACTCGGTAGCTACAAGTAAACCACGAAAACGATTTTCTTTTACTCAAAAAATATACATAATATTGAAGGAATTCGATTTATGTTTACCGTGTGTCTACCAACTGGGGAAGCGTCGTGTTAACATAGGCTAACGGTCCCGGACAATGCTTTCCACGCGGCTTGCACAGATAAACTTCGGAATGGTCTCAGAAATCTGTCACACAAAAACCACCTCACATCTGCTAATCTCAGGGGCCAGAATCGTTCGCGACCATCTATCCATCCGAATAATCATTCATGTAAATGGCATGCCTCGGAACCAACATTACGTAGTTTGCCCTCGATACGAGAGGCAAGTCAGGATGAATGGATTAACCGAATCCTACGTTGCTAATGCCACCGGTTTAAAACCCATATTTTAATGACTCTATTACTCAGCAATGTTATTCAATATGTTAATGAGATGGATTTTTTAAAAATTATATGTTTTTTAATAAGTTTGAAAATATTGTTATTTTAATACTAAAAACACGCGAAACATTTTAATGAAAAAAAAAGTCGTTGCAAATAATTCCACTATTACATTTTCCCGAGAGTCCAGTGGGTATAATGAAATGAGAGGATAACGTACAGAAATAGTTGTGGTACGCGCGACGGCTCGTGTAATGCACACGTCTCTCTGTAGCGCGCCCTGTCATTGTTGAAATATTTCGTTAAAAAACATTCACTTTTGTTCCCGGAATATGACGCGTCCATATAACCGCATAATTTTATTACGTGCTGCTTACGGCCCGTAGTAGGCCCATTCTCGCTTTGCCAAGTCAGGCGTACTACATGCTTAACTTAACGTAATAACCACTGGCTAATGTTCTGATTACGAGTTTATAGCAGGTAGGTAGGTATTATGGTTTTGCATGCACTTGGAAATTTAATAACAGCGGTTAAAATTGGCTCAGCATTTTAAGTACAGGTAATCAGAAAGTAATAAGTTTCTAATGGAATTTTAGTAAGTACCTACAACCTTCCTGGGTACGTCAAATTAAAAGTCATTTAGGTACGGAATGTCGAAGGTCGTGTTGTTTATCTAAGTTGCTGCTTAAAACTGACCGATAAACATGTAAAGCCGTTAGTAGCAATCGCGGCGCGGGCGACGATGGACTTCGACAACAAAGTTATCGTGATCACCGGCGCGAGTTCCGGCATTGGAGCAGCTGCCGCCCTATTGTACGCCAAGCAGTCTGCCAAAGTTGTGCTAGTTGGCAGAAATGAAGAATCTTTGAACAAAGTTGCGAAACAATGTGAAGATATAAAAGGTATCAAACCTCTGGTTATCAAGGCAGAGTTGTCGCTTGACGACAATGTAAAGAATATTGTCGCACAGACAATAGACTCATTTGGACGCATTGATGTTCTCGTAAACAACGCTGGAGTTGGAGTCCGAGGTAGCATTTTGGAAGGTGTAGAATTACTCGACCGTGCTATGGCAACTAATTTGCGTGCAGTGTACCACTTGACAAGTTTAGCGGCACCGCATCTCATCAAGACAAAGGGGAACATTGTGAACGTATCGAGCGTGGCGGCCTTACGACCGATCAAGGACGTGGATTACCTACCTTACTGCGTATCGAAAGCGGCCCTAGACCAATTTACGAAGTGTGTCGCTGTGGAGTTGGGTCGTCATGGTGTGCGCGTCAACTCTGTAAACCCGGGCGGTACAAACACACCGTTCGCAGAAACAGCTGGTTTCACTAAAGAACAAGTTTCGGAATTATACAAAAGCCGCTGCTCGTTGTATCCGCTCGGTAAAATGGCGGAAAGCGAGGAGGTCGCCGACCTGATTCTTTATCTATCGAGCGATCGCGCGCGCAGTATCACGGGTAGTATTAACGTTATAGATAACGGCGAAATATTGGTGTGATGTTATTTTGTAATGTAAAGCTCAACACGAATGTTTGTGTAAGTTTGCATTGTGTGCTTCGCTTCAGCGGTTGATAGAACAATTTCATAACAGTATGATTATGATTTTGTTGAGGTATTAGGTATTAAGTACTCTTAAGCTAAAATAAAACAAAAAAATAAAGAACAATATAATATTCAGTGGAAGCTGTACGGCTATGGAATGCTTTGCCTGTGTCAGTGAGACAAGCTCAAACATTACAATCATTCAATAATACGCTTAAAAATTATTACCTCTCTCCTAACACGTCTTAATATAACTGTTCGTTACTCTGTAAATAATAATAATAAATGATTTGTATTTATGTATTTTTTTTTCTCTTCTTAATTATACTTATTATATGTCTTGTATGGTATATATTTATGTAAATAGTACACCACACACTGCCTACTCATCTTTTCTCCTACACTATCAAGTCCATCCAAAGGTTGTCTGTAAAATCGCTTTTATCGGATCGCTTTTTTTTTTCGATAAGGCCGCCCATTGTATCACCGTTTGTAGCCCTTAAAAATTTTAAATTTGTAAGTTTTTATGGTGTACACTAGAGAGTATTCTACTCTATTTTTTTCCTTTCACTCATTTTCATCAAATTCCGCCTTTTATTCAGGGAATGCATTACTCACTGACTTGGGTATAGCAATATGGGACAACACATATCAAGTAAATTACGGGCTTCTAAAGGCTCATACGACAAACTATTTCCTGATTTACTTTTACTTAGAACAAAAATAAAGTAGCCTCTGTAAGCAAGCCATATACTACAAAGAACAAGAACGTAGTACGTGTAAGAAAGGATATAGGGGCCAACATAAACAGGTCAGTAAGTAAGTCTGTAAGCTCAGCAAATATAGTTCCTGTTTTCTTAGCCATTAGTCTTAATATCGTATGCAGTGAACCAGAATGTGTGCGAAGCAAAGCAAAACTTATGGTGGACGCAAATGAGGACTTTGGAATTGATACACAGAGGATGTGGGGACATTAAACTGATGAACGGCCTAAGTTAAAGGTAGTTGAATGGTATTTTACCAACTGCGTACCACGATAAAATATATCGTCGCAAGCGGTTATAAATAGTGGTAATATTGTTAGGTTATCTGTGCCTAGTATTGTAACTAGTGTTTATATTGCCATTACTTTCAAGACATTGTGCGCGGCTGTTCATGAAAATATATTTATGGAACAATAATTTTGGTATGTTGCTATTGTTTTAGTTGTAGATAGAAGCCAGCCAAGTTATCAGTACACGTGCGTAATTTATTGAAAAGATATTTCATTGTTTATTTGGTTTTCTATTGTTTCGTTTATTGCCTTAATTTTCTTAAAACAAATCAGCCAAACTAAAGTAAACATGTCTCCGGGAGACAAAAGCAATATCTACATATTATATTATACTATTTACTACTATTTACCAAGAATTGCTTTGAATTTAACAATTTTATTAGAAGAACGTATTGCTAATACCTTCATAAATCTCCTGCAAAACTACATTATACGTAGTTTGTATAAATCTCAATCGCCAAATCTGTTGTGGATTTGTCTATTAAGATAGGTCATTATGGGTCATTATCATTATGCTAATACTGCAAATTCACGACCTCATTATGACAAGATTTATACCTACAATTGTAGATCATGCGGTAATTTACAAGCCTAATGATGGTAGAATAGTTAAATTGACGCAGTGTATGTATTTGTGGCTCATAAAACTGACAGTGCCTATATATTTGTCAGAAATACCGGCAAAGAGCGTATAGTACTTCTCTACCAGAGGTTTTGTAGTCCGCGTAATTTGGACGAAAAGTTAACAATAATAGTTTTTTCTGATTGAATAATTTCAGATTTTTGCTTTGCAAACTGGAAGGCCTAAACAAGGGGCAATCACCCCGGGTCGATTCAATTTCGAAATTCGATATCGCTTGTACGATGTCGTTCACTAATCACTAAGTAGTCGATCGAACGATTCTTAATCTTAGCGATTTCGACTGTCTACAGCGCAATATCGTCATTCGATTTTGTAATCGTTTACTTACGCAATTTGACTTTATCCAGCACTTTAGCGATTCGAAAGATTATGCCAACTCACAAACAACAATTAGGATGTATCGAACAAAGTTATCATTAATGAAAATGTGACTTGGTCTCTCTGACCTGGAGAGTTAAAAGGATATATTATTTTTATTCGGATTGTCTCCTGTCAGTTTCATCCCCTCATAAGTGTGTCTATAGCTTACATATTTAATTGGGGATAAGCATTAGCATGACGAATAATAATCAGAAGTTTTACGAGTATTAAAAATGGTATGAACTTCGGTTCTATAAAGCAAAAACAAGCTATTATTTTGTACACTTTTTGTATGTTAAAATAATAGACAATCAAGGCGACTCAAACACAATTTTCTAGGTCTGACAGGGTTTAATCAATCCATTAAATTATGTAGATACCTACTAAAACAGTTTCTGTGTTATAGGTCAACAATGATTGATGTAGCTGAGTGGTATTATAGGCATATTATGCTGATGGTGTGTCCATTGGTAATCATATCTTATATTCTTATATTTGTACTAGCTAACCCGGCCAGCTGTGGTTAAAACCTTAACTTACAGCCACTGCCAGATATTAGAAAATTAAATTTAATAAAGGAAATAATTTTAAAAAGGGGTCTTGGGTCTTATTATTTGTAAGTTTGTATGGTGTACAAAAAAGAATATTGTGTTCTTTTCTATACTATTCTGGGTGCACTTTAGGCAATATGATAGATGGTGGCTATTTAGAAATTGTCGTGCTGAAAACAGCTTCAAATTGCGCCCCTTGGTTAACGAGTAAAATGTACACGTCTACCTAAGACTTCGGTTAATACAAGCGTGACGTTATTTGCGCTAAAGCAATTAAATGATTATGTAGTTATTTAAACTACATCCTCTCTCGCTATATTTTGAGGTACCCAAGTAAAGCTGAGTCATTCCCCATGCGATAGTAAACAAAATTAAAAGTGATTTGTTATGCTATTAGGAAATTGTTAGGGTTGTTGCCATGGTGACGGGCACAGTATGAACTTCGAACCCTTTGATAAGATTTGTGGACATTCAGATAACGTTAACTTCATAATGTAATTTTTGGATGTTCAAGACATTTCTTGTTAACCCTACGTTGTCTTGATAAATAAAATTTTACATAAAGTCCAATTTGGTCAGCGACTTGGGATAGAAAAAAAAAGTAGGAATTATATTGGGTGACTGGTAATAAGTGACCGATAGGTACTTAAGCACGTGATTGTACTCATGAATACGAATAACTTTCCTAAAGAAACTTTTTTTTATACTCATTAATTTTCAATTAATTAAATTACGACAGTACTGCACAACGGGAGCGGTGTGGGTGGCAGGGAAGCGTGTGACGCTACTACTACTAGAACATTTTGCCGTTCCCGAGGTCAGACTATCAGCTGATCGATCGTGCCGATTTGTGCCTACTGTGATCGATTACTGGCGCGCGCGCGGGAATATCAAACAGCGTTTTAGTTATTTTATTGTGCTATTAGTTATTGTGTATATAAAAAGAAGTTTCTCTGGGAAGTTTATTGAAATCATGAGTACAATCACGGGTTGAAGTATCGATCACTAATTACCAGTCACCCTATATATGTGTTTTGTCTTTTGGAGACATTAATTTTTTGTTGACAACGCTGTAATGAACTTCAGAATAAAGATATACAACGATCTGTCAATCCTTAGTAAGAACATATGACACCTTTGACTGGCCTGTTCCCCACTACGAAGGAGTCAGCTTCCATCTTAACCATATGCAACTGATTACCAGTATTTACATGGAGCGGATGCCATCTAACTTCTTCAATCCAGTGATTGGTTAACACGGTTAAACTGGTTACTTTCTGTGTCCTAACTACCCGTCACGACTGTACAAGATCTATAAATGGCAGCCAGGACGTGCTTAAAGTACTTTTCGAGGCACGGCAAAAAGGTTCGTGTTATTGATTCTGTGATCATAGATAACCGCAAAATATACCCAGAATGTGAGGTTTCCTTCGTTATAAATATCTTTGAAGATAGTAAATACCTCGAACAAATTAGTTTCAATGACTAGGTAAGTGTTTGTGGTTTGAAAGGTCAACCAGATGAGTAACAGAGCAAACATTAATCGTATATCTGTTTTTCAAAGAAACGGTTTTAGTTCAACCATATTAAAGGTGGCCAAACCATTATTCTAGCCATAGTAATAAAATAAAAACTGTACTGTTTGTATGTTATGTTGTTTGAATGCATTTGTCTCAGGAAAAACGAATCCTAAAAAAATCGCAAGCTCTAGAGTTAGGCTATAATAAGCTATGCGTGCTAAAAATACCAAGGTCATAAGGTTATTTTACATCAATCTGTTATTTTAAATCACAAAACAGAATAAGTGTAGGTGCGGTTCCTTAAATTTTGCAAAAATAAAATGAACAACTGATTTTGTTTCGCCTTTTTAAGGTTGGTTGGAATAGAAGTTGTTTTTAATTATTAGCAGTTTATCAATTTCTTATTTCAATAGCATTTTGCAAAGACTCCAGTCCTTGTACAGAGGCCAGCACATCAAGCTATCCCAATGCGTCAAATTTATTTGATAGTTTTTCAACTTTATCAAAGACAGGAAGTTTTTCAACTCTATCAGAGACAGAATAAGTTTCATTTTCAATTGCCAACTACACAGTTTGGGGTGGCTTGATGTGCTAGCTGGAATCTGTACAAATTGAAATTCTAGTTGCAAACTAGTGTTGGAAATGATTAAATTAGTGTTCTATTGTAGATTGTTTAAAACAAATAAGTACATAGCCTGAACACAATCTATGTACATAATTAATGTTTACGCGAAACATTACTAGCAGCATCTTCAAAATTAATTATCAGAACCGAACGAAATTACGATTCAGTCGATGTCTTGAAATGTTCTCAAAACCGTAAATATGTAACTAGATAATATACTACGCGTAAACCATACTTATTTGTTGAGTATTACGACGTCATAGTTTATTTACCGCACAGTCGTAACCGTAACACAGCGGAATCAAGAATTTGTCGTAGAGCTTTTATAAATAAATAAATAATTAAATAAATAATGTCGCTGTTCAAGCTCTTTGTGGGAGGAGGGATCGTTGCGTGAGGAACGTGAGAGTCGCGACCCTCCGGGGATTTGCGAGCGTGGATTTTTCAATTTTTATTTGCGCTTGTAAGTGCTGCCTGTGTATTGGAGACTGAGAATAGCTACATTCAGTTCACACTAGTTTTTGGTGTTTTCGGTAAATATCGGCGTCCAAAGCCAATGTCAGCTGTCTGTTTGCACCCGCTGTTCTGTTCCACGAATTGCTTTTGAAAAATTGGCCGTAACGCACGTTCGTTGTTGCGTGGACGTCCTGCGGCCATTCGCTTAACTAAACACAATCGCCTCGTTTTCTGCAATATGCACGTCTCTGTTTCTCTATATGTGTGGAGGACTGTTCTACTACTCACGTCACGAATTGCAGCGTTAGTTTGTAAACAAAATCAAGCGCGGATCGACCATTGTGTGCATGCCCACAACCTTAAGCCCGGCAGAACAAATGATTGTCTCAAACATTTGTCTTGGGTGAGAATCGGTCCCACGACCTCTGGCATATCAGTCAGAGCTACTAACCACTAGATCAACATTCCAGTCAAAGTAATGCTAGTAGGCTTTATGTATGGATGATACACCAATCGAGTATAATTATTAAATTACCTCCTATTACTACTACTTCAAATACTACCACCTACTCTAGAATTGTATGTAACATAGAGACACGCAGTGCAGTAGTTTAGTTTAAAATAATGTATTTTGTGTATTTCAAAATCAATGAATTTTAGTAAGGTAGTTAGGTTAAGTAGTTAGGTTAGCTATAGGATAAGTATGGTAAGTTAGGTTAGGTTATATGTATATATGTTGTCATTCTAATTCAATCTAACACAAAAGGTTTAAAGAGCACAATTAGAGTCTCACCAAATAAAAGGAAGTAATAGTAACTATTGCTTGAATCTATTCATTGTCATCTTATTAAAAGTAAGTTTCATAAATAAAATTCTGGTGTCTCAGTGTTTGTTACAAAACTCCTCATAAACGGCTTTAGCGATTTTTATTAAATTTTGTGTCTGTATTAAGTATGTCTGAGTAAAAAAAGGCGGAACGAAGTTGGCCGGGCACCTAGTCTCATATTTAAAACTCTCGTGTTACAGTGTTTGTTACTAAACTCCTCCAAAACGGCTTGACCAACCGATACTAGACTAACGAGGCATACAAGTAGCTTTTTCACATTCTTCATAAAATCATTCATTCAGTCATTTACTTTTACTGCAAGCATACACATAATGGTAACCAGTGGAAAATTTAAAGGTGCTTACAGACAGCATGAGGCAAGCGACGCATTCGTCGCAACCTTACAGTAAACTGCACGTGACTAAATTAATATTGTATTAAATCTCCAGACTATACTAAACTAGACGAAGATCAAAGAGTTTACGCTGACGTGCGATCGACTGCAGTTGTACCGTGCGATTGGTTTCATAGCGTTGCCTTATGAAGCCGTGCGTACCGTGTGGACGGGTGTTTATGTGTAATTTTACTTATTGATTGTTCAGTTGCGGCGCGAGCATTATAGCATAGCATCACGCCTGTTATCCCCGAAGGGTTGGGCAAAGATGTACCGTCAGTAATATTTAGGCGAGCCTATTGCTATCAATCGGGCACAAATCTAGGCTAATAATACGAAATTCCAGATAGAAAAACTCAATAACGCTTTGCCGACCCAAGACCTCATGCAAGACCCGCATTCGAGCATCATGCTTGGTTATTTGCAAATTTTCATCAAATATGGATGATTATTTTTGAAGGCGCGCCTGCCTCAGTGTGAGACAGGTCGCGTTCGGCCTCGAGCTGTCTAAACTGTACACACCTTTATATTCTACCACCTCGGAGATACTACAAACTTTTTAATTGAGTGATGTTTATAAATCGACTGGCATGTTGGTCTAGTAGTTAGTGACCCTGACTGCTATGCCGGAGGTCGTGGGTTCGATTCCCACCCAGGACAAATGTTTGTGTGATGAGCACGATCATTTGTTCTGTGTCTGGAAGTGATTAATCTATAATTATGTATGTATTTAGAAATTTAAAAGTATGTTTATCAGCTGTTTAGTACCCATAACACAAGCTCTCAAGCTTAACTTGGGACTAAATGGCGTTGGGTGAAAAATTTGTGGAATATTTGTATTTGTATAAATTCCCATTTTATGTCGATACTTAGTTAGAAACAACATTTGAAGAACTATATTTTTTCATTGACTCGGCCCCATTGCATGACACAATTCCATGGCAGACTGGTTATTTCTTATACATACGCATGTGAACTTAGTCGTCATAATGAAAATTTATGATCCGGGACAAAATTAAAGGAAACCATTATTATGTACGTGAGCATTGTCAGAGGCATACATAATTTTGTTTTTGCAACTCTGCCGAATAAAAGGCAATGTTACGTTTGTCGCATTATTTGCAAAAGACTTAAATGTAAGAGAAAAATAGAAATAGAAGCTTTGAATATTTTTACAACATAACACTAGTCTAATATTTAGAGAATATATAGAATATATATAATATAATAAATATTATAACGAACACAAAGCTCGGCTAAAATGTATCCATAAGACCTTTTATCACCTATGTTCACAAATAAAGATTATTTGATTTGATTTGATTTGATAATAATTACTTAGGTAAGGAATGGAGTTTTCGATAAGGGTAATATTTTCACCAAAAATTGGACCTGACCGTAGGTAAAATGTTTTCCTTATGGCTTTAACTCATTCACGTATAATAAAATATGTTTTTTGTCAGATCACCCTGCAGTGATGTCAAAAATCTATTTCAATAACTTTGGGCACACAGTCAAGGCGTCCAAATTGAGTGCCACGTGAACATAGAAAATGTTTGTGAACATGATTCAACGCGTCGGTACCCTAAGAAAACATTATTTGAAAGGAAGTAAAAGATCAATCGCGTCACGAGAAGGGAATTTTATGCAACATTTTGTACAGTTGGCTGCTTTAACGGGCGTATGATGTAAATGTAATAAAGCAAATGGCCCTTCTTCCCCACTCGCGTGTGGATGCCACTCCATGAGTCGTTGTAAAATATTTTTATGCTTTATTAACTTAATGTTGCTATGTTACTTCCTGTACGTAAATAAATCTACCTGAATATTTTTCTTTAGCGGTGAAAAAGGCGTTCGTTTAGCCAAGCAACACGTGAAAATTACTGTGTTCATAACTGATGTTGTCTTTGTAAAGTATTGTGTTATTAGCGTTATGTAGAGTAGCTGTTACAGAGGAAACAGAAACAAATGAAGGTGTATTGTTATGTTGTTTATTATGGACGTAATGTATGGTGCGTATTGTTTCATTATTAACACACGGCAGCGGTCGTTTCGCTCATTTCCCGGTGCTGAGGGAAATCTTCTCGAATGCTTACCATCTGCCTGTGAGTTGTCCGTCTTGCCTGTAATGGATCGTTTCATTTCCCTCCCCTTTCCTTCAAGTGATCTGCACCCCGGCATTTGTCTATTAAGAACCATCTTCAGTTGACGGATTGCTAGTGTTTACATTTTGGGGCCCTCCAAAATTGCTTAATTATTCGTTCGAGAGGACATTAATTTATCACAAATCGTACGTCAAACATCAGTCTGTTGGGTGTTGAAAAAATGTTGAAATCCGCAAGCAAACTGTCGTGACACGATCGACAATAATTAGTTGGAGTGTTGAGTGCGGAGGAAACTCAAGATTGATGGCACAGGCACAAAGGTCTGTCGGTGATAAATTGCCCGATATTAGGTCATGATTTGGGGTGGGTATTTGCCTATCGCCTTCACTATCGGCCTTGCATTTTTTGTAAGTAGGGTTGCCTGCCGAAGGTACATGTAAAGTGAATATGAAATGAGTTTAGTTAGTTTTTGACAAATGATGTGCTAAGTTGTGTTCTAAGGGTTTTCATTAAACCCCGAGAGGACACCGCCTTGTCGTAGCAAAAAGCGCTTCTGCCATAACAGGAAAAAGGCGGTTTTGATTATTGTAAGAAGCTTACTAACCATGAATTTATTTGTTAATAAATCTTTGAATTGGAAAAAGTTTTTGTTTGTGTGCATGAAACAAAACATATTATTTAGCTGCCTTACGTTTATTAAAAGCTTGTGCGTATTATCCGCATCGGCCAGCCAAGGCGTAATACTCATTATTCAATAAATACTATGGCACCTTACGTTTAACTCCATGCAGTTTGTTTAACTATTCGGCGAAACACTCTAAAGGCAAACCAAAATCTACACTGTATAATCCCTATAACGCAGTTCTAGAGCCACTATTACCTATTAACATTCCCCTAATATGTTCAAATGTCTTTGAATCCGTGTGTGGGAACTGAGAATTGATCGGACGTACCTACAGCTATTCAGTTCACTCGGCTTATGTAAAACAACCCTTATTATACCGAATTTATGGTGTAGATTCGAGCTTAAGTAAGATATGGTACACTTAGTTCGGTTATTATGCAAATCATGTGCCGCGGAAGTGCCCCACGTTACCTATAAGTTCCCTTACTAGAGGTGAATGATGATAAATGAAATTGCGGCGCTACTCAGATGACGGCTCCTCTCCAACACTTGATTGAATGTTTTGATTTGATGTTTAAACTTGTTGAGTAACTTAAGAAAAGGAGTATTAGAGAATTTGGTTGTTATTTTTGTAAATATAGAAAACTTACGGACCACAGATGAATACTGTGGTAAGGCAGATTAAAGTTGTGATAGTACGATTTCACAGCTATCAAAATAGTTTGTGTAGTGAAAAGACAAAAAAGCGGTTGCTATAAAATCCGCTTTTTGAGACCTTTCGATTTTATCAACAATTATACTTAGATTGCCTTAAACTGTTTTTGAGATATTATTATATCGTTTTATTACAAGCACGAATTTGTAATATTGCTAATACAAAAATAATAATCTAAGTATATTCACATAAAAATCTCATTATCATTTCTTACATTAATTCATTAAACCCCGAGAGGACACCGGTGTCCGCGCCATTGTCTTTCTATTGTGTCTCTAATTGACACGATTGAAAGGTTAAATAGCAATACGCAGAATATTAACTTGTTTTTTTAAATAAAATTTATTTTTATAGTTTTTATCACAAATAGCAATTTGTCTTTATGTGTTCATGTAATAAGTAAAACTTATAAACAAGAATAACATTTTATCGAGTTACAGTTTCTGAACGAATCAATTCATACCTTTGATAAAATACATACTACCTTCATTATGAAATTACAACACCGCGTTCACAAAAGTAATGCGGGTAAATTTTTGTCAAGCGGGAAAAAAACCTTATCATTGTGGCTTTATATGCACGTTCTAATTAATGTGTTTATTTTGATTTTTGTGTTAAAATGAGTGATACTAAGTTAATAGTAATAAGTTAATTGTAACCTGCGAGGTGTTTAAATCAAAGAATAAGCAAATAAAAAATGTGATGAAACCTAACTTAACATATATTATTCTGGCAGTAGATTATTTCTGATGTTGACTAGTTTTGAAAAAAAGTGATAAAAACTACCACCGTGCACAAAACAGTTGATTGTGAATAATTGTGGTTTTTACTTCCCTGTAAAGCATACACCATGTATGCAGCATGCAACATGCTGCAGATCTCGACTCCGGCGCTGCGGGGCTCCTGAATGGTCGCAGTTATTTTTATTTAGGTAAATACAACCATTTTCTACCTTATTATGACTTCTTTTAGTACATTTTTACCAGCAAAATATTTTACGAAAATATTGTATTAAATTTTCAACTATTCTTTGTATAGGTAAGTTAAGACCTTGTACAAAGAATGGTCTTTCAATGTGACTATACTTAAACCGAAAACCTTTATTCTATACAACAGCACTCGTACAAAAGAGGTATTACTACGGACTAAGGCTTTCAACTTGAAATTGGTTATCTTTAATCTGCCGGAGGTAGGCGTAGACACTGTCGGGTGGATACAAACTCACTTAGACATGTTCAGAAACCCCATTACCGGCACACAAGGCAGTTCGTTTGCGACTACAAACACCATCCGAAATTTCGGCAGTACCTAGTGACACAGTTTGTGTTTCATCAACCGCTGAAAGGGCTCCACGGACCGGCCTATTCAAGAGAGAGGATGTGCAAACAACGCTCCAGATCACGTATGTTTACGATCCTCTAATTTCATCCAATCACTGTCAAGATACGGAACACTACATCGGGTAACGACCTTATTTCCCTAAGAACATCCGAAGGCTAAATCGCTTCTATATTCGCCACTGGTTCAAACAAAATGTGAAACCGGAGTTGTGTCGTTCCGAAACTACAACGTCAGTCGAATTTATTTTCGTGAACAACAATACAATTCGTAGTACTGAACTTTACCTTGCGATTGCGTTATTTTGATTGATTTACGAGTATATCAACTGTAATTAATTTATAGCCGCGTGGTTTACGGCAAAAATGCCGGTTATATAGAATAGTTGGTTAACTTGACAAAGTTCATTTCGCCAGGCCGTTCATTATCTTTGGCTGACAGATTTGTGAGGCCCGCTCCATCAATCCAATTAGGTGGAATCGAGAAAAATCACGAAAAATTCCGAACACTCCTGGGACAGCGTGCTGGGATGATATATAATTTTGGAAATAAGCCGTTGTTTAAATTACTTTTTTTTTATTAATCCTACAAGGGAATTACATACTTATTTCTGAAGCTTATTTGACCGTTTCATAGAGCATGTTACGCTAGAAAAGACTTTCCTCTTTTATTTCAATGAACAACTTCAGTATATTATCGCAGCTGGAACATCAAAGCTTACCTTGCGTCGGAGATGTGTGTGAAAGACATACTTAATTTACTTTGCGTCGGAAATAAGCTCATTTCGCTATATCTCTCTATATCTGCATTTTTGCGTATAGCATTTTACCGACCAACTTACATAATAAATGAGGGTTCAGCGCCAAAAACGGAACTAATGGTGTGTACTCAAACCGACATGAAAAAATACTCACGACTGCCATTAATTTTCATTTCGTTCTATGACCAAGGATTGGTGTCTTAAGGAAAGTAAACGCGAGATACAGGAGCGAAAGTCGTTTTATTGGTGTGCAGAATAGTTTTTCCCGGAATAAGATTTACTGAAATCTGTGCAGGACATTTTACTTGATTAAAATGCTACATTTTTACATTAGCGCGTAATATAACACTGTAAGCAAAAGGTTTTTTTTGTGCATCGCACAGTCTGTTCTTACTACGACTAAGGTGCGGTGCTCACTGACGGCATGGCATGTCAAGGATTTTTTGTTAAACAGATGATTTTGAATACTATTCAACACTATACGCCACAGCATGCTTCGGCATCCTTCGGCTCGGTCTCGCTTGCTCTGTCATCCCGAAATGTATCGTATATCGTATATTGATCCCAAATCATTTGTGCTCATTATAATTTCCTGCCGGCCCTAAGACGAGACGAAGGGTGCTGGCACTGCTAGCAGAGCAGTGCCAGCACCCTGACGTTACGTTCTCTGCTCTTTCAATTCCTCCTTCCCTTTATTTTGCCAATTGGACAATATTCGTTTCGCTATGTACAGGGTCAGACGGATGATCATATATTTGAATAATTATATGCAGGAATGGATAAGAAGTTTCTTTAAAATATTGGATTGCATAGATTGCAGGCAACCTAAATCTTATGTACCGATAAATAATAATGAAGATGGTTTTTTCATTGGTTTTGATAGGATGAAGTGAGGTTATTTAGAAGTTGGACTATAAGTTAATAATGATCTTTAGAAAGGTTGCGTAAGTAGTTCTCGCCTCCGATATGAGTGTTATTCCAGATGTCGTATTATTATATTATATCAAAGTAGACCATGTAAAAAATGTGTTTGTAAGGATCATAGTGTTGATGTATTAAAACCGATTTTAAAACCAACGTATCGAAATTAATCTTACATTTTCTTTTATAGGTAGACACTTTAACCTTACGTAGATAACTGCATAGCTTAAACAAACATACAATTGTATGTATACCTGACTCTAATTTACTATAGAACGTATCCATTACCTGTACAATTGAATAATTACGTGATGTTTAGAATGCAAACTCCGGATTGTATTTACACATCTCTGAAGCGGACTGCCCGCATATTATTATATTATGTATGTAAAATTATGTAGCTATGTTGAATGTTGACGACTTAATAATCGCCCGTAAACCGGTGGTATAAGGTCTGATGTTTAACTAAATATTAACCAACCAAGTCACAGCTATGATCTGAGTTAGTTTAAATACTCCATTTACAATAGCTTTAGACAGAAGTAAAAAAGGTAATTTTAGATTCACACTTTGTAACGAAACTACAATTGAGTATGTTTCAATTACGGTAGGCGCCGAATTTATTATAATCTATTTTCATAGCAGCTGTCACGCTTAGTATTATAATAGTCACCATTGCAACAATTTATTTTATGAATGATGTGGATTTCATTTTGTTATACTATTTCATTTTAATTGAAATTTTGAGTGTCAATGATAAAACCAGGGATGAACAAACAATACATGGACACATTCTTCGATTCACATTTATTCTTCTAAATTTGAATTAATACAATTTTGATAGAAATTGTTTTCAAGATAAAATGTTCTGCATTCCTGCTTCTACGAGCCTCTTTTTTCTATTATGAATTTTATCGAATACTAGTAGACGTCCCGCGGTTTCACCCGCGTTTTTTCCGTTCCTGTGAGAATACAGGGATAAAAAGTAGCCTATGTCACGCGGGGATAGTGTAGCTTCCCAACAGTGAAAGAATGAAAAGAAAAAAAAAAACCTTTATCTGATATTATGGTATGCAAATAAAAGAATATGAATATGAATATGAATATGAATTTTCCAAATGGGTCCAGTAGTTTAGCAGCCTATTCAATGCAAACAAACAATCAAACATTTCCTCTTTATAATATTAGTATAGTATACTATTTCATGGATAATTAGCTCTAAATAAGCTTTTTGATAATGATAAATACTATCACACCTAACACCACACCTCATCCTCTTTATATATTAAGTAAAGATAGATTCATTTGGGTAATAATCGATATCTTTCGACGTTTAATAAAAATTAACGTTTTGATAAAAAAACCGTTGACGGTAATTGATTTTTTATTTATTCACCAATTGGTAATTATTGGACAATTGGAAATAATTTATTTCCATTTGACAAACTGTAGGCTGTTTCCTTTATTTGAATTGGTTGTACAGCCGGTACAGCCGATCGATTCAGGATAAGCCAGCCCGAGAAAACTTGAGTGAAGTGAAATGTCCATACCTAGCAGACGTCATATATGAAGGATGTCAGCTCACCTCGCTTTCACCTCACCTTCACCCAATATATTTTCATAGTTGGTAAGTAGACGCCATTACTAACACTAAATATTCGTGCAGCGCAAGTGACAACTTGAACTTTTACTTGCGTTTAACTATTTATTAGCTACGGGACGGACGATCTGCTGTTGCATTGTATGAGGTGGGTTCGATACCCGCTCGGAACAAATATTTTTATGACCTACGGGTAGGTAGTTTCCGACCTGGCCTGTTGATCTATTAGCTAGTGGCTCTGACTGCTATGACAGAGGCCAAATGTTTGTGTGATGAGCATGAGCATTTGTTCTGTGTCTGGGTAAAATGTATCTATAAGATGTATGTATTTAGATATAAGTATGTTTATAAGCTGGCAGTCTGTGATTAAAAAAAAATCTGCCTTTAGGACGATACATAATTATGGCTCGTTTTGTTAAGAAAGTACAAAAAATAAACTAGGTGGAACAAAGTCTTTCTATGCTTATAGGTGGCAAGACATCACTTTTTACGCGACTGCCCAAAAAAGGAGTATTATTATAAGTACCTGGCGAATACATATCGTTTTTCTAAACCAACCTCTTCGCCGGCTTTACTTTCTATGTAGCCTGCCTCAATCTTATGCCAATAATCACGGCCAGTATAGGCAGTAAAAACAAATAGCCTGCGTTATAGCCTAACCCATAAAAACTCGCCGACTTGCGAAATAAAACTGAACTATTAATTTGGTATTGACATCTTTCCTATATTTTCAACAGCTCATAAAATTTCTCTGTTTATAGGCAAAATACTAAAATGTTTTCATTTTACTTGTTTACGATAGGTAGGTAACAGATTTATTTTGAACATAGTATATGAAATGAATGACACTTACTCGTATTAATATGTACTAATGATCGCCTAGTGGTTGAAATACGACCGTTTTTGAATTTCCGTGTAGAATTATGTCAATGTCAACTTACATACTGCCGTCAAATTTTTGTTTGTGTCCAAATGGTTGATCGCAATAAGTATAATGGTTACGTTATAAACTTAACATTAGCAGGATTGTTTAACGTCTATAATTTACGTAAACAATGAATATTATATTTTATTATGTTTCTAACATAAATGTTAACAATATTAGGTTATTGTACTTCTACTCTACATTAACGGTCACTGTGTCAAATATGACCCTCCTCCTTGCGCGCATTTTTCATTCTAATAAAAAAAAAAATACTAGCCTGTTACTGTCCCACTTCAGAGTTAGTTCTTATACAGAGAAGGCACGAGCATTGATCATCACGCTTCCTCAAGGCGGATTGGCGATTTCAAACTTATATTAACTTAAGTCCAGGTTTCCTCACGATGTTTTCCTTCACTGATGTCAATGATGTCTAAGGTAAACTTAGAAAGTACATATGAATAATTTAAAAAGTCACATGTAAAGGGTACCTACTTGCCCGGATTTGAACCACAACCTTATGCATGAGAGGTAGGCGCCTTAACCTCTAGGATTTTTCTTAAAAAGAGATCTAAAGATTTTGCTTAGCGCATTTGTTAATAATTATAATAAATATTTTAACTTTTTAAGCCTACAAATGTATCCTGGGTACATTTACAAACATTTAAACTCACATACACGAACAACCAGATGAAGAACAACTACCTGTGTTTTAAAAATATTTGTTCCATGCGGAAAACGAACGATTTCCTCAAAATCCCATAGAAAAAAAAACAAATACCGCCGATAATTTTTCATCACCTCCACAGACAAAGAATAAAGAACACCGGCCGAATAGCAAAGGTATGTAATTTATCAGCCAGTGTCCTTCCAAGAAGGAAAATCCTAGCAATCACTCTTAGCAATTATCCTCGATTTTTTTGGAGGAGACTAATTAGGTGAATGGACTGAGCCGTTCAACGTAATTAACTTTAATGATAAATGATGGAGACGCGAGGACGTAGACTTAGTTGATTTAAGCCGAAAAGTAAGAGTTTAGGACTTAAAGCCGGTATTATTAAACTTCTTTTTTTATATTTTAGTAAGACTTTCACTTCACTTTAGATGAATTTCTTTAGTAGAATAAATCCATTACATGTTCTATTTTTTCTAATAATTGTTGATGAAGCTACCGGCCGGACGATTTGTACACACGGCTCCACGTAAAGCTCTGCGTTTCCAGTTTACGCTGACCTCGCATAGTATTTAAATCCTAACAATGTGAGATTACGTTTTACTGGAAATGTAGGTATAGTTTGATGTGTTGCCGTTTGTACCATAGTAAAACCCGCATTTTTCAGTTAAGTATCTTATTTTCTATGTAAGAGGCGGTCGGCCTATTGTCATCAACCGAGCACTTATTTAGACTACACACTAGGATATTTCAGATGCGGAAACCCAATAACATTTGACTGACCTGAGAATCGAACGCAGAAACTTATGACCAGCAGCAGCACTTTTGACCACTTAGACTAACGAAGCAGGCCGTACGTCAGTTAACAAAACCAGTATAAGCTAGTCGCGCATTCTGTTGAAACTACACACTATGTTTGACCACGGTTAAGTTACGGCTAACGAAAAATCATCCATTCTTGCGGGTCGCAAGAATGGATGATTTTTCGTTGGCCGTAACTTAGCGCATAAAAAAATCAGGTCAGGTTACGATAGGTTCTTAGCAATCTCATGATTCAGGCTTATGTATTCTATAAAGTGGATGTAATAGTCAGAGACATTACTCATTTAAGCCGATATCTAAGTAGAACTTCCAGTTGTTATTTTATATTAATGGCGTCTTATTGGATTATCAGAAACTGAGGCTGATAGATCATTATATTACAAGTTATCTTATTTGAGTAATTAATTATACGTAGATGATAACGTTCAGCTAATTAATGGATTGCTGTCTCACCACAATCGAGTTCCCAGTTACGAATCGATTTTATTATCTTGAGACTGGTATCTTGGCTAAGAAAATGCCTCGGTAGAAAGAAAATTTAATACATTTAGCAAGTTCTGAACTTATATTTTTCTTTAAAGATAATAATATTAGAATAGACAAGCCTACTTTCTGAACTCCGAAGAACAAGCTTGACTCCTTTAATATAATATTCCTAGTTTAACTTCAAGTTACAGACTTAAGCCAAGAAAAGTCTTTCTGTTAAACTTGGCCGTAATTTTGTAACATTTTTAGCGCGAATTGAATTTAAGTAAGTGGACTTAATTTGAGATGAATTTTCATCAAATTAGAAAAGGTTAACCTAATAACAGTTCGGGAGTACTTGGACATAATTTAAGTTACTTTAAAAATGTATATAAGTAATAAAAAATAAAGTTTAATTAGGAAACAAGGTTTTTTTTAATTTAGTGGCAATATAGCCTTTGGTACCTGCCTATAAGAGATGGAATTCACTAACGTTTAACACAACTTTTCAATATATTTTATTTAAATGAAAATTATTTAAATAAAATATATTGAAAATTTGTTAAAACGCATTACTTCTAATTGTTACACAACGTTATAATTTAATAATAATAATAACATTTTTTTTTATGTATAAATAATAAAATAGTTTTATATTATTTTAAATTTCGAAGTTCTTATTACACCAAAATTTCACTTACTATTTCTGAATAACTTTGGCCGAATGTTTTGCGAAGTTTCGAAAAAAATCAATTTGAAATAAAAATAATGGTTCGAAAAATATTTCTCAAAATAAAAAAAAAAATTTTAAGCATTAAAACAAATTAACTCATTCAAATCTACGCAATTAAAAATGTGTCAGGCATGCGTCCATCCGTTCCAATGTCAAATTCAAATTAACTGACTGTGGAGGAGTCTCCTCATGCCCTACCATGTTGGAATTTGGAAAGGGCTATCATAATAGAATGCAAGAACAAAATTTCGTGCTTGTGCTGTTAATTTTGGAGGAGTCTTCTCGACGGGAGACGATCCTGGGAGTAGAATCAAGTTATGCTTTCCATTAAAATGTACTGTTATGGGAACTGAATCAAAATGTAATATTTCAAGTTCGTGGTGTAAGAGGAAGTGGTTCTAATTCAGCTCGCCAGATTTGGTCTTCACAAACATACATACATTGCTAGTTTGTAGCGGTCACAGCTACACCGGAATTCGTATGAATTCGTAATATTAATTTAAACTTTTTATAATTGTAAACACTCCACAATACAAAACTTTTCCTTATTGTCCCGTTACACCGAACTGTCAAATTTGAACAAACGTCAAACCAAAGACCAAAAAACTTCAAACACAAAACACGATCATTGTCTGTGGGTGAAAACTAACATATTTTATTAGAAGTATATTTACATATTTATTTAGTTGCTATATTTACAGCACACATAATATTTATTTACAAATTTAACAATACGCATAATTATTTACACTACACAAAATATAGGCTTAAAATTGTAATGTTCTGGTCGCTGCCTTTCCGAACGCAACTTCGGGCGCGTTCGGCAAAGCTCGGCTTTCATCGGAGCATATGACTTGCCTAATAGCGATAAAGCATCGTCATGTAGATCAGTACTCGTTTTGACCTCCCGAACAGTACACGCTTGAACTTACAACCAAATCTAGACTTGCTCGTAGACCTAAGTTCTGCTAGTTGACTCGATATCGTCTTCTTAGCTTTTTGTCTGTGTCCAGTAATTTCCCCGCTGTCGTCTTAACTTAATTGTAGCCTTAAGCGACTCAGAAGTGTTGAGAAATTAATTATACAAAAATAACGTTCAAACCACCGTTTCATTTCGCCATTTTGCTCTATACACTTCATTGGTGACCCCGTCAAAGAGCACAGTAGCCACGCGGAGCAAAGATGCCTACCGGAGCAGAGCAGGGAGCGCAGGCGGACGCAGCAATGGTCAAGCAGGACGTGTGCAGAGTCAGCGTGAAGTTGCCGCCATTCTGGCCTGAGGAGCCGACACTTTGGTTTGCACAAGTAGAAGGTCAGTTTACAATAGCCGGCATTACCGCCGACACCACAAAATTCTACACGGTCGTGGGTCAGCTAGACCATCGCTACATGGTAGAAGCTCGGGACATAATAGAGAACCCACCAGCACAGGACAAGTACGCCAAGCTGAAGGCTGAGCTCATACGTCGACTATCCGACTCGCGTGAAAAAAGGGTTCAGCAAATCCTCACTCAAGAGGAGCTCGGCGACCGGAAGCCATCACAGTTCTTGCGGCACCTGCAGACTTTGGCCGGACCACATGTTCCAGACACATTCCTAGCCACGTTGTGGGCGAGCAGGTTGCCGACGAACATACAGACGGTAATAGCTTCCCAGCCTAACCTTCCGCTTCAGTCTGTCGCAGATTTGGCCGACCGCGTGCACGAGATCGCGCCAACGCGGCCAGCGCTCACGACACCTCCCGCCGTGGCGAGCACGAGCACCAGCAGTGACATCGCGGAGCTGAAACAGTGCATGGCGGAGTTATGTCTACAGGTGGCGGCTCTACAAAAGCAAGGTCAGGTACACCATCGATCGCGCTCCACAGATAGGTACCGGCGTGGTGACAGAGAACCGACCCCAAGCCGACGCCGCAGTCGCTCGCGCTCCAGCAGCGCGTGGAACGACGCTCACTGCTGGTACCACAACAGTTTCGGTGACAGGGCCACGCGGTGCAGGTCGCCATGTACGTACGCGGGAAACGCCGTCGGCAGCCGGAAATAGCGGCAAATGGCTGCCCTCACAAACCACGCCGCCTATTCGTAACAGATCGGGACTCTAAAACCACGTTTTTAGTAGACACAGGGTCCGATCTGTGCGTATACCCACGTGCAGCCCTACGACAGCAGCGCAGCAGGACGGCGTACCAGTTATACGCGGCAAACGGAACTGCCATCGACACGTACGGTTGGGTGGAGCTCCACTTGAATTTAGGGCTTCGCCGCGTGTACACGTGGAAGTTCGTGGTTGCAGACGTCACCAAGGCAATCATAGGCGCCGACTTCTTGGCGCATTATAACATCTTGGTAGACCTCAAAAGTCACCGGCTAATCGATGGGCTGACCCAACTGTCTTCGCCAGCGTCGCCAGCGGCCGAATCAGCAGCAATGATCGCCTCAGTGAAGTCCGTAGGAGGCAACACGGAGTACCACGAGATACTTCGCCAGTACCCGGAAGTCACGCGGCCTGCTGGAACACAGAAACAGGTCAGTCACGGTACCGAACATCACATCCGCACTACACCAGGTCCGCCTATCACTGGACGACCTCGCCGTCTTGCACCAGACAAACTGAAGGCAGCACAGAGGGAGTTCGAGGCTATGCTGGCTAACGGCACAGCACGGCCGTCAGAGAGTCCGTGGTCGTCCCCACTTCACCTCGCTCCTAAGAAGGACAACAGCTGGCGGCCATGCGGTGACTACAGGGCACTCAATGCCCGTACTGTTCCGGACAGATACCCCATCCCGCATATACAGGACTTCTCACATCAGCTGGCTGGCAGCCGAATATATAGCAAAATCGATCTCATTAAAGCATACAATCAGATACCAGTCCAGCCAGCCGACGTTCACAAGACAGCGATCACAACACCTTTCGGACTGTACGAATTTCCATTCATGACCTTTGGCCTCAGGAATGCCGCTCAAACGTTCCAACGGTTCATGGACGAGGTGCTGCGCGGGCTGCCGTTCTGCTACTGTTATTTAGACGATATTCTCTTGTTCTCAGAGACGGCAGCCCAGCACACCGAGCACCTGCATCAGCTTCTGAAGCGGTTATCCCAGTATGGAATTATTATTAACTCGGCAAAGTGTGAGTTTGGCCGTACCACCATAACTTTCCTAGGACACGAAGTATCCGAAGAAGGTGTTCGCCCGCTGCAGGAGAAGGTGCAGGCAATCCAGGACTTCCCAGCTCCCAAGACTGTCAAGGAGATGCGTCGCTTCCTGGGTATGTTCAATTTTTACCGCCGCTTTGTCCCAGATGCCGCTCGCTTACAAGCGCCACTCAACGTAGTTCTGGCAGGACCTAAAACAAAGAGAACACAAACAATTAATCTATCGCAAGAAATGCTAGACGCTTTTAACGCTTGTAAAAGTGGCTTATCTAGGGCAGCTCTGCTTGCTCACCCAGAGCCCAACGCCGAACTCGCGATATTTACAGACGCTTCAGACACTTCTATGGGTGCAGTATTACAGCAGAAGTCAGGTGTCACATGGAACCCACTAGCATTTTTCTCTAGGCGACTGTCAGCTTCACAGAAAAAGTATAGCCCTTATGACAGGGAGCTCTTAGCCATCTACGACGCAGTCAGATACTTCCGCCACATGGTTGAAGGTAGGCACTTCACCATTTACACGGATCACAAACCCCTGTCATATGTGTACGCACACAACCGTGACAACTGTTCACCGAGGCAATACCGGTACCTGGACTACATTGCTCAATTCACCACGGATATCAGGTTTGTCGCAGGCAGGGACAACATTGTGGCAGACGCGCTGTCGCGTGTGGAGTCGGTGGCAGTACCGGCGTGTAATTACACAGCTCTTGCACAGTCCCAAGAAACAGACCACGAGCTGCAGGGGCTCTTAAATAACAACAGCACGTCACTCAAGCTGTGTAAAGTGCATTTCACGGACTCAGGCACTGAACTATATTGTGATGTCTCCACTGGTAACACCCGCCCTTATGTTACAGAACCCTTCAGGAGGCAGGTGTTCCAAAAACTACACCAGCTGAGCCATCCCGGCAGACAGGCCACAGTCAAACTGATTTCTGAGCGTTTCGTTTGGCCTGGCCTAAAGAAGGACTGCAGGGCCTGGACCAGAGAGTGCGTAGAGTGCCAGAAGAACAAAATCTCGCGGCACACAACCAGTCCCACCTCCGCTTTCCCTGTCCCTTCCCAACGCTTCTCCCATGTCCACATGGACATAGTAGGGCCACTGACCGTGTCATCAAATTACAGGTACATACTAACTGTGGTCGACCGCTTCACCCGCTGGCCTGAGGCGTACCCCATCGCGGACATCACAGCGGAGACATGCGCCCGCACTTTCATCACCGGCTGGGTGTCCCGCTTTGGCTGCCCCCAGCGCATCACTACCGACAGGGGCAGGCAGTTTGAGAGCAAGCTGTTCCACACCATCACGGAGACCCTCGGTAGCCAGCACCGCCCAACCACAGCATACCACCCAGCCTGTAATGGCATGGTGGAACGCCTACACCGCCAGCTGAAGGCAGCCATCCGCTGCCACACAGACACCAACTGGACCGAAGCACTACCCCTGGTGCTGCTCGGCATCCGCAGCGCCTGGAAGGAAGACGTCAAAGCATCAGCGGCAGAGCTCGTTTACGGCGAGCCCCTAAGACTCCCAGGCGAGTTCATCGCCCCCACACTCACCAGCACAGTCGACTACACCGACTTCGCGTCAAGACTCCGGCATCACATGGCGAAGCTGTCTCCAGAACCGGCGAGTCGACACGGCAACAAGCCGTTCTACGTGCCCGACAGCTTGTCAACTTCGTCTCATGTATTCTTGCGACATGACGCCGTTCGCCGACCGCTAGACCCGCCGTACACCGGCCCCTACAGAGTCCTGCAAAGAGGCGACAAAACGTACCGTATTGAGGTAAACGGAAAGGAAACCACAGTAACCGTAGATCGGTTGAAACCCGCTTACCTCAATAACGCAGACTACAGTCCCTCCGGTGTAACCAGCGCACCAACGGTCGCAAACACAGCACCAACGCCACCGCAGCCCACCGTCGAGAAGAAAACACGCTCCGGCCGCACCGTTCGCTTCCCGGACTACTATCACCCGTAGCTAAGTAGCCACGGTCTCAGGGGGGGAGTAGTGTAGCGGTCACAGCTACACCGGAATTCGTATGAATTCGTAATATTAATTTAAACTTTTTATAATTGTAAACACTCCACAATACAAAACTTTTCCTTATTGTCCCGTTACACCGAACTGTCAAATTTGAACAAACGTCAAACCAAAGACCAAAAAACTTCAAACACAAAACACGATCATTGTCTGTGGGTGAAAACTAACATATTTTATTAGAAGTATATTTACATATTTATTTAGTTGCTATATTTACAGCACACATAATATTTATTTACAAATTTAACAATACGCATAATTATTTACACTACACAAAATATAGGCTTAAAATTGTAATGTTCTGGTCGCTGCCTTTCCGAACGCAACTTCGGGCGCGTTCGGCAAAGCTCGGCTTTCATCGGAGCATATGACTTGCCTAATAGCGATAAAGCATCGTCATGTAGATCAGTACTCGTTTTGACCTCCCGAACAGTACACGCTTGAACTTACAACCAAATCTAGACTTGCTCGTAGACCTAAGTTCTGCTAGTTGACTCGATATCGTCTTCTTAGCTTTTTGTCTGTGTCCAGTAATTTCCCCGCTGTCGTCTTAACTTAATTGTAGCCTTAAGCGACTCAGAAGTGTTGAGAAATTAATTATACAAAAATAACGTTCAAACCACCGTTTCATTTCGCCATTTTGCTCTATACACTTCAAGTTAAATAAAAGCTTTTAAAAATTAAAGCAGTTTATTTTATTTCAATAAGTTTAAATAATATAACAATTTTAATCATTCATTTGTTAACACCCAATTGGTCTACAAAATAATTGACCACTACGAACTAAAAGCCTTCTTGTTGGTAGGTATGCATTTTGTCAATTCCAGGAAGTTTAATTAATAATCCTCACGCAAGGTTAATTATAATCAATACTGGGCTGTTTTATTTCTTTGGGAGATTTTGTAACAATGTATAACAAACATACAACTTAATTCGTAATCATCCACATTCGTTTCGCAATTTTACAGCGAATTTACGGAGCCTATCTAAGACAAATATTCAGCATTCGACACTTTTGCCTCCACGAAAAACAAGATAAATCCCTTCAGTATATTTATAAATACAGATAGTAGTAACATAATATAATTATGTAAAAATTGAATTTTCTTTCGATCTCTTTGAGACTTGACTCGGAATATTAAATCGTTAATCTTAATATGAACGACACACATTACATTACATTTTTAATGAATGTTCAATGTTTGTTTCACATAATAAAATGATGTTCTACCAACTGCTAAACAAAGTCAAGTTTACATGTATTTTGAAAGTTGGTGATTCTTAGGATGCAGGTCAATAAATATGTATAGATTTCACAGAATTTCAATGACACTAAAGCCTCCACTAAAAAAACCAGATCAATCCGTAAGTATAGGCGAATCTAAATATATAAAGATATATAGATAGCAGTGGCACAGTATATTATTGTAGGTGTGTGTTGGTTCATCAACGGTAATGACTACGGTAACAAAGTACCTGTAACACATGTTCCATTTGTTTGTGTCACACCGCTCGCGCTCTCGTTAATTCGTTTTCTACTAAACAAAGCTTGGTTTCATTGATTTTGTAAATGTAGCTTCATTTGTTTTTACTTTAGATAACACAGGTATCTGTAATTTGATGATTAAAGTGCTTTTAAATGAAGATCTTGTTTTGTTTGAGAATTTGTTTCTAGAGGAATTGAATTAAAGTGTGTTTAAATTGTTAATTTTCTTCGTAGATTTGAAATAACCTAGTTATTCGTTGTCAAGGATTTAATCAACATGTAAACTTTAAAAAACATAATGATTATAACAATACAAATCCATATATTGCAGCTATAAGCACTTATTCTTTATTGTACCGCTGTCTCTAAGTGTTTCGTCAGTTTGTAAAGCATATTAGATTGTCGGTAATACGAGCGATCTCTCAGTCATACACCGCGTTGCCTATAATATGTGGTAAATGACAACCAGAAAGTCCTAAACACAGTGTCGAATTTCCTAGGTATAGACAACAATATGAAAGACTATATCGTCAATTCTCTATAATGGTACGTTGAGACCGTGCGTCGTGGCGCATATCGCTGTGTTAGTAATACGGGCGATCTGTTAGTGACACGGCGCGCGACACTAATGTGGTTATCTGATCGTGATGCCAGTTGTTTACGCATGTGACCGTCCTGCGGTCTATTCCGGCGAATGATTAACGCGTGCGATGTTCCGCGGAAACTATCGGTGGTGCAAGGAGATCGATTGGCAAGACAACCTAAAGGACATGTTTCATTTTTGTATGGGCCTCCGGCCATAACATGTACGTCATCAGCGAAGCTTCGAAACTTACCCCTGAATAGAATAAAGTTATTTTTTTTACATAATATCATAAGGTTTTTATGTACAAAATTAAAATTGAAAAAGTTTGACGTTTGTCCTAAGGGTTATTGACAGCCATCCATGACAGGTTGTAGAGATGACGTTTACTTAACCTATAATATAATTGTTTAGTTTTTGTTCATCGTACAAATAAATCATTAATAGTCTAAGATCATAATTACTGTGATCTTTCATAAAAAATATTAGACAAAAGTGGTTCACTAAAGCGAGATCAAGAATCATTTCTTTAGAGAGCATTGGCTTATCATATAAAAGTTAAAACCTACTGTGTTCAATCCCTGCTGGATGCGTTTATTTCAATACATTTCCTTCAGCTAGTTTTTAAATCTCTTTGCCTTCAGCTAACCGGTCTCATTTGTCTAATGTTATACAGAATTATGCTATAATGATGCTGTAACTAAAGCGAGATCAAGAATCATTTCTTTAGGGAGCATTGGCTTATCATATAAAAGTTAAAACCTACTGTGTTCAATCCCTGCTGGATGCGTTTATTTCAATACATTTCCTTCAGCTAGTTTTTAAATCTCTTTGCCTTCAGCTAACCGGTCTCATTTGTCTAATGTTATACAGAATTATGCTATAATGATGCTGTAATTATTGAATAGATTGGTATGGTACTAGTAAGATTGAAATTAAAAATGTAAGTAGGTACATAATTGGAGAACAAGGTACCGGCCGACCCCAAAACCATTGGAGAAAGGGTCATTGCTTTTTGGGTCGGCTTCCAGTTAAGCTGGATGCCGCAGAATATAAAGAGGGCGGTAACTGGGTAACATGGTACCTACCATTTGTAAATATTGGTATCAGATTTACCTACTGACTTTTATCTATCCATAACAACTGTCAAATATCTTCAAATGATGATGGAGATCAATAAATAAGCCATTTGGCTTAACATGCTTTCTGAGGGATGTTAAACCTTTGGTGAACTACAGAAGGAATGTAGGGACTCTCCAAAAAAGAACAAATCAGGATTTAAAACTTTATTCTTCTTCTCTTACTGATACATCATCAAGTACACAGGCACTATGTGTCGTTCTAGGTTTGTACAACCTGGTACAAAACAACTCAAACTAGATATACCAACTTTTTTGTATGAGTTTAATTATATGTAATGGGCAAAACCTGTGGAGGTTAGTTTGGATTAGAGTCAGCTTCAACGATAGGTGGTTTATATTCTAAACAAACAGCACTTCTAGCCCAAGTCCAACAAACATTGCACACCAATGAACGATAACTGACCTGTAAAAACAATACAGAATAAACTCACACATTCACAGATCAATACATAGTAGTCATTGTATTTTATTGATAAGGGATTATTACAAGTCATATACAGATAAAAATCACATAATACATAGATTTACAGTTAACTATTTTACACACCTGTCTAGGTTATATTCTTCTAGAAATAACATCTCTTTCTGGACCAACAAATGTGTGCGACGTCTCAATGTTGATGTTGAACATACAACACAAACAATCCTACTATTAAGGTGAAGATTGGCTGCACGCTGTACATTTCTTCTAGCAGATACCCAGCATGAATAACAAACTCTGTCTCCAGAGGGTATCTAAAAATAATACATTTGTTAGGATTTTTACCAAGCTTGATAAAACATTTTCATAGTTTTATTATGTATTTTTGCCATACAATTGACAATCATTACTTTCTTATCGCATGAATCAGTCTATTGCAGGAGAATTGTAAGTGTAATCTTAACATAAATAAAAAACATACATAACGTATATTTACAGTAGGTAACAGACCTGTTGTGGAGTTATCCGGGCTGTGATTTCATCTCTCTCAGGACCATGTGGAATACTGTGTGATCTTCTCTGAGAGAGAAAGAGATCTGGTAGATACATCTACCAGCCTGCAGGCACTCACCTCACATCAATGGCAAACAATGGCACCATCTGGTATCTGAAATTATTATCATGATGTTAGTGATACTATAAATTGTTGTACCAAAAAAAAGCAAAGTGAACTGTTTGCAAATAATAGGTACCTGTTTTGGGGCAATTAAATTAGATATTGCATCTCTGTGAGGCCACTCGTTAAATTATGCGACCTCCTTGAGATTAAAGATAAAAGGCACCACATACATTATGACACAGACACATACATTTGATTCATATGTTTCACTGATGGGTCCTATTCCATTACCCTGCGTTACTTTAGTACTACTATGAGTACTCTCAAGAAGATTATTGAGTTACAACATGCCTTGCATAATGCAGCATCAGGAGCAATCTGAAAACATACTTATATATACTCTGAAAACAAGTTCATAATACCTAGTTAACATATTACGAACTGTTTATAGTCATTTGACAGTTGAAAGGATAAAACTCAAACTCAAAATCTTTATTGCATTCATGTGTTTGTATTTAACATTTGTTTTTACATTTAATATTATAAGTTCCAACATGAAACCCAGTGATATTACATGTTGAGTCGCACATGTTTGAAACTGTTTGTTTAAAAATTATATTCTTACCTCTTGAGCCATGTCTTGTTAAAAAATTGAACAAAAGCTCTGGACCTAAATCTGCTGCAATATAATGACTTCATCACTGAGTATCCCTTTATTGCACTTCACACAAGCCATTTTCCAACAAGCCAAAGGATCTGCAAAAAAAATGAGGTATACCTTGTGTTTCCAACTTAATCCAACTGATTTACAAATATTTTTCAATAATTTACCTTCAATGTAAGTAAAAACAGAAGATTTCCAATGGGCAGACGAATCCAAATCGCAGATTTCTGAGTTCGAGTACCGCTAAACAAAGCCAAAGTCAATCCAAGAATGAGATATCAAAAACCGAAGTTATAGTAGTATAAAATTGAGAAAATGCAAAATAACACTGAAAACCACGAAAGCCAAAATCAAATCGAGTCGAACGAAATTGTCACTGACAACTTGACAAGTGACATAAATGAGTTTCAAGTCAAGCTGTTTTTTTAATTCGTTCAGAAACACAGTTCAAAAATGGAGACTAAAGATTTTTGAAGCGATGAAATCATCACACTTAATTATATTTACCCAAAATAATGTACAAGAGAATAATAGTGATTTATTTTTAACTGTACAAGAATTCACACCTTTTTTAATTATTTTCTATATTGCATTGATTGGATGAGACATTATTTCAGAACGAATAAAGTATGCAAGCAAACGAGACGCCATGTTGAATAAAACATGGCAATAATTGAAAAACTAATACTTTTTGTACACAACAAATCAAATTCAAATTCACCCGATAGTATTTTTCCCCAATTTGTCTTTTTTTTTTTCCTTTTTTTCGACATACGTACATCTGATGGCCGAAAATGAAACGTCTCCTTTGAAATTCTTTTCCAAAAACCTGTATTTGGTGGAGAGATGATGCCTACGGACCCCTATATTAGTTTTTTTTTCTTTCCAAACTGACTGATTCTCATCAGAATATGTTTTATGTCAGTAGGTAGTTCTTAAAACATTGGCTTCTTGTAATATATTATGATATGAGCAAGTTCTCGTTTCCATGCAATTGCAGTGAAACGAAAAATTTACATGGGCAAATTATTGTCTTAAGCGTGACGACAATTCTAATAATTTTGAATACAACTAATTTCATTAATTTAGACTGACATGCTGAGGATCATGTCAGTCTAAATTAATGAAACAAGCAAATAAGAATCATCGTAAGATATGAATAAAGTCTTAAAACTTTCCTTTTGGGTCATCGTGCTGTACTAATAATAACAACACAAATCTCGCAACCGTTCGTACAACAAAAGCTTAATAAAACATTTCAATAAACGACTATAATTTTCCCCGACGAACACACGAAAAATGAAAGCTTCAATGAAGAACGACTGCCCGATAGACTTATTTCGTCATGCATACGCTTTATGCAGTTTCGCAGCAATCAATAATAATGAGGGTTAATAAAAACCCTGATTGGATAGGAGCGGTGCAGCCAGACAATCGGATTAAACACGTGAACAAAATGGATGTGCGTGGTACAATTTGTACTTATATCGCCAGTGTTGTTCCGATGTTTAACTAACTAGTGGTTTCATTGTTCATTATTAGGTTTTTGGGTGCTTTTATGCTTGATTTAGTTTTAATGATTTCGTACTCAGAGGGCGCCAACCAGGAGCTTATTACTAAGAATCTGCTGTTCGGCTCGTTTGTGTATTGTATCTCATGAACTGTAATAAGTTTGGATTTTCACACAGAGTAAATATCTCTAATAATGCTAAAATAAACAAAAATCTTATAAAATAAAATGAAAATGCCATGCAAGAAACGTGTTTTTTTTTTTAATATTGTACAATGCAAGTCTGAGTGGCAATTTTTGTTAATTGATTCTAAAAATTAAAAAAAAATCTTACCTAGGTAGGTATAACATCTTTCTATTTATAATAATACCAGCCTTTCATTGTACCACTGTTAGGCAGTGGCTTCTTTTAATACAAGAAACTTCAAGCATTCATCACCACGCTTGCTCATGGTGGTAAGGCGCCGATTTTCAATGAATTGAATAAACTCAATCGTGGTTTAAAAACATCTTTTAGAAAATGTTTACATTCTCCTGCTTAACACGTAAATAAGTACGGTAGAAACAATATCCCTGCTAACTTTTAGACCAAAGCAATAATAATGAGAAGTCTTAAATTGAAAATTGTAATGCGCATTATTTTCAAATAATTTCCGATGACGAGTTCCACATATTCTCATTAAGTTAAAACTTCCTCATCAAAGTTAAAAAGCATTCGAACTGCACATTCACGTAGCAGAAAACATAACATTAATTAAAAACAGTATCACAATATATTGGTTTCGTTCCGACCATTCGAATTTTTCTTATAAAAGCGCTCACGTCGGGTTTGCAACGAGAGGAAAAAGGCTATTGCTATTAGAACCGCATAGCTCGTTCATCAGAGCAATTCCTGCGGTACAGTAGAGGAAGTATTGCTTATGTTCTTTTTATTTTAGCACTAAGAGCACAGTACATTCGTTACAAGTGGTACGTATTCGCTCCTAACCACCCTTACGGTTCAATCCGCTTGATTGAGTGGCTCAGCGAACCGCCCGGACCAGATTGAGTTATTCGTTATTAGAAACGTTTTCGAACAGTCCCTTTGTATTTATTTACTTTTGAAGCGAATCGGCAAGCTTTTTAAACTCCCCGGACAAATAAAGAGCAACTCGAAATGAATGTAAAGCTTGATAAACTTTCCACAACAACTGCTAATGGAATTGGTCGAGATTCGAACGAACTTTTTTACGAAACAAAGAAATATTGTTGCTCATAACGAGCTCTCGATTTCGTGTTGATGTTTAACTGAAATAATTTCCAGCGTAATCCGCGCAAACAATCATAACTGAACCGTTATTTAGTTTCACACTGAAAGCGATTAGAAAAAATGGAACGATTTACTTTTCAATTGAAATTCAGCGGTGAAACTTTTGTAAAAGTGATTGAATCGTTTGAAAGGCGTCTTTTTATACGGCCACCACTCGAATTGCGAAAGATTTGACATTACCCGTACCGAAGGCGATACGTAAGCGCTTTCCACAAACGATAAAGGTTTAACAAAACTCGTTCGAGTTTCGTTTTTAAAATAGGAAGCCGATACACTGTTGCAGAAGATTGATGGAGCTATCTGAAACGAGATCGGGGACTCCATGGTGCCGTCCGGCTATTCCGATGCAATGTTGCAGCAAACTCAGGCACAGATGCTATTTAAAATCAAATACGTGTTTGACGCTGTTGTACGTGTTAGTGCCTGCCTGTATATTATTTGAATATTTTTAAGCTCCTGTCTTAATATCAAAATCCAAAGAATCCATGTCTATAAGCTTACTTTAAAGCGATATTAAATGATAAATAATCTTTACTTTTGTAAATTGTTTTTCACATGCACCTATGAAACAAACTACTTAATAAACTAAATAGTAAGGGATTCGTTTAATAATAATCAGATTTAATTAATTTATTCTAGTTTGATCCACATGTAAATAATAATAATAATAATAATAAATCTTTATTTCAGGCATCTGTGGCCCATACAAACAAAATATACACTACAATCTTATAACTTAATAAACTAATAAATAAAAATAAAAATAAGCTGAAATTAAAGTAAAGCAGATGTAGGTATAGTCGTATTTATATCATAGTAAAATATCGTAACTTAATGCTAACAAATTAAGACACTTTATTATTCCAAGTTCTGAGTTCAGTGCCAGCTTCTGTTTTGATAAGAAATGATTTTTTTATCTACGTCACTATCAATAGACCATCTAAATGTTTAAATTGATCTATACGAATGCCATCCACATACAAAATAGATATTTATGTCATATAAAACCACCGTCAAATACTAAACAGAAAGTCTCAAAGAGCATGCTTACAGTTTATCACACTTCATTCCAAGCTCTGATGCTTAAAAATGATAAATGATATCATGCAGCGACTTTACCGATGGGAAGTTACCAGGCGTTCAGAGCTGACAAGAGGAAATAAATGAAGTCGTTAGTGCTTGGCTTACGTCTAATGTATTGCAGGGTAGCTCATCCAGCGTCCTAGATGGGCGACGGCCGCTATTTGAAATGACGTGAAACTCTAAAATAATAAGTTTACAGGAGTGACTTTTGCTAACAAATAAGCAAAATATCTCGTAGATAATTTCATCTTTGATATCTTAAAATATAATTTATTTAACAGTAAATTTCTTATCAAAATAGCTAACACGTTAAGACATCAAATAGATGTTGTGCAATATTGTTTTCGTATTTTTTATAACTTTTTCCGTGAAATGGAATGCAATATTTTGTCTTTCCAAAGAAATTGTGTGAAAACGAAAGGAGAAGAACATACTCGTAAATATATGACAATCGACACTTTTGTTTGTACACTGGGTGAACTGACAGGGATAACATTATAGTAATAATTTTAAGAACATAAGTTGTTATTAAGTTTGCTTCATTGCATTGATATACCTGTAATAAAAATTGTAAGTGGTTACATAAATAAATACATTTATTTCATTTTAGATTTAATTGGAAAACTTACAGCCAGATGCAAAAGTAAGATTAAATTAATAACAAAATTTAGGGTAATTAAAAATCCACTGACAGAAAATACACGAAAATAGGTATCTTCACGGTCTGATAATCATGACGACAACAGCTAAAAAATGTCGGATCATAAATAATTAAATATTTTCGCATCGCACAGCATAGTCTCGCATTCATACCTCACACAGGACAAAGTACAGAGCATCTTCAGCAACGAACCAAGAATAACATCTTACTACACTCAACAGGTTCGTTGGCGTATTCTCTAAAGCTTACCATAGAGAATTATTTATGGTTAATGCTCTGACATGTCAATAGTATGGTAAAATATATTACGGTGTTTGATAAACGATAAAGAATGATTTGAATGACGCTTTTATTTGCTTCGAATTAAAGAACGTATTCGTTACATTTGTCTAGATACCTTAATTTACAGATTTTGCCTATAAATGAGCTTTAAGAATTCAAGTTAACTTACATATTAGCCTCATTTTTTTAAACTATTGCTTATGGGAAGAACTAGACAGCCCTGACACAAGTAGGTACTTTTGTAACTTACTGGGGCAGCCTCAATGTATGTACAGACGCCAGCACGTAGGTTCATATTCAATTGGAAAAATTTGAAACATTGGGGTAACTCAAAGAGATTTAAAATACTATAGAGCGGGCATGTCAAGGAAATGTCATAGAAAAAGTTTGATCCCATGTTTCAGTAACGCCATCTAGAATAATATATGAATATTGGAGCGGCAGCGGAGCGTACTACAAAAAACTCATAGACTTGTATCCAGGAGGACACACTTTTTCGGACGAAACTTTGTTCGTGATGTCCGGTCTATAGGTATTGAATGTCTTTGGGGTAACTTGATGTGCTGGCGTCTGTACGTCACAACGTTTTAAATTGAAATAAATATTATTGTATTTTGTTTGTAAATAATTCATTTATAATTTTGCGAAATTAGTAAAAATTACCAAAACTTTTTGCCCGTGCAATAATTTCCAGAATAGATTGAAAACTAAAACCTTCTTGTTGATTCAAAACTAATTGATTAATTTTGATAAAACAATAATCGCCTAGGATAACAGAAAATTGAAATTCGGATTGGTCGTATCGCTTGCCAATTGGGGCGTACAGGATAATTCCCAAATTCCGTAAGTAGGTACATATTAATTATACTGTGCTCACAATTCATTTTCGAAACATGTAAACAAATATAATGTTTTTGGAAAAACAAGTCTAGGGTAGGTAGGTACCTACTTAAAACATGTTTATGATTTTGACTTTTCTGTTCCTAATTCCGAAATCAAAGTTTTTTTACTAACCTGTCTGAATACGTAATTTACACGGGCATTTAGTAGTACAGAGGCCAATATATCAAGTTACCGCAATGTGTCAAAGTTATTTGATTGGTTTTTAACTTTATCACAAACAGAATAAGGTGCATGTTTAATAGGGAAAAATTGTCAGTGTGGGGAAGCTAGATGTGTTGGTGTTTTCGGGAAAATCACCCCGTGAAAATGTTAGCGATGTGAAGGTAAATTGAGCTGTCAATCCATACTGTAATGCCATGCATTGACAGTTCCCTTCCCTCAAGTTTTCACTGAGTCGACTGGCAGTTGATTTTTATCTCAGTGGAAACAACACAAATATTATCGGAAACAAGGACTTAAACAGGCTTTACAAGATGTACCTTTAAAACAGATAACGCGTACCCTTTCTATTATTATAGATACGTAATTGGATGGGCCAAATTGAAGCATGATTGTTTTAAATGTTCCACCTGATGTTAGGTATTTGTCTTAGAATCTAACTAGGAACGGAAACTTGGAATTGTCACGGTTCAGATAGAATTGTCGAGGTTCTACCCTTTCATCTGTTAGAGGCTGTACCAAATTGAGGTGACTAACTACCCATGAGTTATGTCAGTAATTGTAGTACAATGTTATGTATGTACGAAATCTCTTTTGGTGTGTGCTTTTACATCCACAGTTACAAACTCGCATTTATAATATTATTACTAAGTATAAGAAAGTTAAGATTATAAATATTTTGAAAACAAAGAACTGCTTTTTTAAGTAGAGACTATTGTGTGAAAATAACTAATTATTATAATAACACAAAGGTACGCAATTAATCAATGATTACTAGATGCGTCAAATCATTGGTCAGCATAATATAATTATCAGCGTGCTAAACATACCTATATCTTAGCTGCGTTAGTATCACCTGAATCTCATTAATTGGGGTTGACTGGCAGCTTGTCCAATTATACCTCAATCGTGTACAATCCTAAACCAATTATAAATCATGACCGATGTTTTTAAATGTTGAGAATACTTTCTTGTTTTAAGCTGTTTGTAAAATATATCATTAGGCGAGTGTTTTATGATGATTCATACGATAAGTTTAGTGGATTTTCTTACCATTCATTTTATTATGAACAGTGTTGTCTGATTTCTCTCTTGGTTACGTTCGCAAATTTTGTAGCTGGCAACATATATTTTATTCCGTAGACTCAGCAATAAAACATTACATTAGGTGTTAAATTGTTTTCGCGTTTTTACATGTGTTACGTCTAATTGAAGTATTCATCGAAATCGTAGACTTAACTGTTCATTTACAATTGCACTATCACTAATGCCGATGGCATTAAGTCCGCCTCTGCACATTAGTGTGAAAACTAACAAAACTGAAAAGCAGTGATGAGCCTAGTGACGTGATTCCATATACGCTATTTTCTTTCTATTGTCGCCTTATCGATTACGATAATAGAAATAGGATTTGTAATTCGACTAGGCCTGCTGGTTAGCCACAAACCACACGATAAGAAGAAGAATAATTAAACTCTGAATAAATAAAACATTATTTTAAACATCTCAAAAGTTGCAAACATTAAAGTAGATATATTAAATAGCGCAGCGGGCTGAGTAGGTATTTTAGTCTTAAATAATGACACACTTAGTTTAGCTGGTAACCGAGATAGTTTCCATAGTATGTATCTCCAAGTGGTACCTACTCGACAGTGGTCACATCGCCTGCGGAACACTTAGATCGAGTTAGGAGGCCACCCGAAAATAATTAAATTCATCCCGGAGTAAGGTCGATGCGGTTATACTGACCGGAATAAGGTGTGTTTAGAAACTAGTTTATAATGTACGTGTTTTTAATTGTTTCACAGCAAAGTATGCGTTGGAAACTTTTGTATCGTTTTGTGGGAGTTTATTGTAGTTTTATTACAGAATACGCCTGTATCCTCCGAAGGGATAGGCAGAGGTGTACCCATAAAAAACTCACGTGTCGCTAGTTATGTTTAAGTCAAATAGTAATAGGGAGGAAGCCAATGTGGGCACAAATCCACACTCGGTGGACTTAGGCAGAATACTTTATCCCACTTGGAAATCGAACCCAGGACTGAATGCTCAGAAGATTCACTTGCAAACACTAATTAATTTGTTTAAAAAAAGGACACCCGGATGGAACGAAATTGAAAAAAGTTAAAAAGGTGTCTTCGTTACAACTTTTGGTCTTAATTTTTTCTCTTTCTCTTTCTCATAGAAAGAAAGTCAGTTATTGGAACGAAGTTTCTCTGTTTCTCTCTCTCTCTCTCTCTCTCTCTCTCTATATGAGAGAGAGTTCCAAAGAGAGAGAGAGAGACAAACAGAGAAACACGCGCACGCCGCACGGCTTACAACTATAGCAAAAAGTGTCGTTACAACTTTTGGTTTTCAAAAGACAGTGTCGTTACAACTTTTGGTCTTATTTTTTTCCGTCTAGCCCCCTTTCTCAACGCGCAATAAGGAACTTTTTAAGGTTCTAAAACCAAAATCTTACCTAGTAAACATATTTTCCAGTTGCTTTACATACAATCGTCTTTTTATTGAGCGGTTAGTGTCTAGCCTGATGTCAAAGTTTACTCCTGGGCCTTTGACCTGCCTTCAAATGCATTTGAGAAATATCTCTTAACTAGCAGACGTCCCGAGGTTTCACCCGTGTAGGTCCCGTTCCCGTGGGAATATTGGGATGAAAAGTAGCCTATGTCTCAGTCTAGGGTGTCAGCTAACTCCCTACCAAATTTTATTAAAATCTATTCAGTAGCTTTTCGTGAAAGAGTAACAAACATACATCCATCCATCCATCCATCCTCACAAACTTTCGCGTTTATAATATTAGTAAGATTTTCCTTCACCGTTTTTAAAGCAAGGGAGAATTATCTAATGCGGACATGAATCCGAAAGTCAGAGGTGCGTGCCTAGGCTTTGAACTCGAAATCTAAGACTTCAGTAGTCCGCCGGTCTCACCACTAAGCTATCAATGGGCTATTTGACAAAATTTTAGTTTTAGTCCCTCGTCTAGATCACAAGAAAATATTCGACACATATTTTTTTATTTTTTCACGAAATCAAAATATAACGGAGATACATCGAGTCAAAATGTCGCATGACGTCACTAGCCAGTAAAGTTTATACTACTAGATAATGACGTTACAAGCCCCCTCTCCAAAACTTTAATGCGCTTAATCTTAGCAGCTCAATATTTTCTTGTAATCTAGATGACGGACTAAAAACTAAAAGTTGGTCAAATGGCCTATTTATACCAAAAAAACCTTTATTCTTGAATATATTTAAATACAACGACTGAAATGTCGGCAGAACAAGTAGTCATGTTGTAGTACGGAGTCTTGTGTCAGCTCAAAAACGGATATGAACAGAATTGACAAAGAAATTGTACTTCCTTCGTGCCTTGGATGCTGCGGAAGAATAGACACGTGCGGCTCGATTTATAGAAGATTCCTACTTGTCCTACATCTAGCCAGAATATTATGAAGAAGTACTTTTATTGATTAATTTTTATTAAATACTTCAAGCAAACAAGGCAAGGTGTTTTCAGACTGTATTTTAATAACACAATTTTTAATTTCTGCAACGATTCCTCTGCAATAATACCTATAAAAGTTTACTTATCTGTTACATGTTTTTTTTTTGTACTAACTTGTACCTACGAGTATCTTCACATATAATGTGACTGATGAATGTAAATAAATATTGTAAAATGGAGATTTACCATATCATTTAACATAAGCTATGTTACTAGTCAATAGTGTGGTTTTCCATTAGTGATAGAATTTTTAAAATTGGATAAATTGATTTAGAGATTTTCGCCAAACAAATTAAAACTCATGCCAATAACAATTATCTAATAATCAATTATATAATTTATTATTATAGTTCACTGGGTAGAACCCATTATGAAATATTAACTGCAGTGCTAGAAATAGGATCTAATAGTCTGTATTTTAGAACCCGTGACTTTTTCCAGTCATCATCATTTTTCTGTCCTTGTCCCATCACACTTGGGGTTGCTGCAACACGTTTTCTCGTTCCATTCTTCCCTATCTGTCGTCACGCTTTCACTTCGGTACTCCCTTCTTTCACAGTCTTCCTCTAAAGAGAGGAAGACTATGAAAGAACCTACTAGATGTTTGAGTAGATTGGAAGAGCCCCACCTACTCACGTATTTAGGGTTACAATTATTATTATTTTGATTGTTTTATGCTACAAAGATAATTTATTCATATGACTAAAAATTTAGCTTGAAGTGTATCAAAACTTAGATTAGGCGGAAATCTAAATTAAATTTAAAACAAAAAGATGACTATAGCTAATGTCGTAATGGTCTAGAGGTTAAGACGCTTACTTCTCATGCACGAGGTTGTGGTTCAAATCCGGGCAAGTACCAATGTGACTTTTTCAATTCATATGTACTTTATAAGTTTATTTAGATATCATTGACTTATAGTTAATATAAGTTGGAAATTGCCAATCCGCCTTGAGCAAGCGTGGTGATCAATGCTCGAACCTTCTCTGTATGAGAAGAGGCCTTAGCCCTGCAGTGGGACAGTAACAGGCTGGTATTTTTTTGTATGGTATGTGTTAGAAGCTAACTACCTAACTGCTATTCTATTTAATGTCCAGGTTTGCACTAGCGATGTAGGTAGGTATCTGTATCTTTTTAAATTGTAGCAAATGTGTTAATCAGACGTGTAAATACTATAAAGTTTATCATTAACCTTTCAGTAGTTTTTACGTGAAAGAGTAACAAACATTCATACATACATCGCCAAACTTTCAAATTTACAATATCAAGTAGTATTTCCCAACAAACAAACCTTCACTTCTACCGCACAAAACAATGACTCAGCTACGCTATTAAAATAGTTGTAACCTCTTAATAATGGGGGTTAAAACGACTAATGAAACAAGGTGGTCGGTTGTCACAACTGCCAGCAAGCCGGTGATTAAATTTGCGTTCGCTCCAAACCCAGGAGTTTGGCCGTCTTGTACAGGAAGCTTAGCTGAATTTCAATCTGCTGTGGAATATGTTTTACATAGGATTTGAGTTGTGGAGCGATAATGCTTGTGTGTTGTTTGTTTTTTAGGATTCTATACCTACAAAAATAGGAAGACATCGATAAGTAATTTAGAGTAATTAATTGAAGTCTGAAATACTACTCCGTCTTGGTAAAACGTAGTGATTGATGCTCGAGTTTTCTCTGTAGGAGAAGAGATCTTTGCCTTGGAGTAGGGCAATTCATGCTTAGGCTTTGGTTTTTTATACCTAAAAAGTAACAAAAAAAACCATCTGATGCGATGTCTGACTATTAGGTACAGCGGTTTTTTACAGAAGTTTGCTTAATGGTTCATGTATTATTTTGACGTTGCTAATTGTGTGTTAGTACTTAAGTGAGTTATGTAATTTTAAATGTAAGTATCTGGTTTAGATACAACTAACTTAATTATTTGTATGCTCTCTTGTTAAATGTAGCGGAATGATCATTTCTTATAACCTACATTTACGAATAAATTTGATTTGATTCGATTTACTTACACAAAAGAGAATTCATTTTGTTAGGTACCTACATAACATCAAAAGTTTTTTAAAAAACCACGAGTTCTGCCTATGATCCTGGACCCCTTAGTGTTAAATTTTTCGTCAGAATCAGAATATTTGTATGTAAACATAGGGCCGATTACAGTAAGTCCTCTGTATTTAGCCCAGGGGTGAACAAATATTTATTAATTAACATTGTCAGTTTTTTACACACATTTAACTTCTATGATTACCTACATAAACTTATTTGAAAGATTTTTCTTTGAACTGTTATTTTTGCTGTAAACTGTATTTAGTCAGATTTACGTTTATATTATTTACAGATTTAAGTGAAAAATAATATCAGAAAAAAAAAGTATAAATTAGGACTAAAACGATAAAAACTCTTTACACTAGGGAGTTCAGAATCACGTAAAGAAGTCATGCTGTCTGTATGTGCGGATTCGTCCCCCTGTATACATCGATTTATTGTTAAAAATACAGGTACCTATCTGTTAGATACTTTACAGCTACCAAACAATATTAATCATCCCCGTAATTAGTCTCGGACATCCCCTTCGCGGTTGACTCTTTTCTTTTCATTCGTTCACGACACTGAAATAATTTATCGATTGTTACGAACTGTTTTTATATGTAAGCATGCAAGCGCGCAAGCAAACAAGAATGTATGTTTTAAAATAATGGATTAATTGTTTTTGACCTACTGTTTTACTTGTTTCAGGTAATTCCATTCAGCTTTAAAACTACAAGCCACAACACACAGTAAGCTTAATTTAATTTATTTGAATTCAGTCACGAAAATAAAACTGTAAAACGATTCGCCATTAACAAAAAAAAAGTACAGAAAAGAATGAAATCATATAATCCTACTCATATAACACTAGTGAGTTGCGTTTGTAATAAAATTGAACCTTGTTGTGTTATATGTAAGATTCATAATTGATTGTGGAGTTGGTAAAAGAGGTTATCAAAAGAGTATTCTAAGCATAGCGCTATGCAACGTCCGAGGCTCGTAATTAAAAGAGAATTCGCTCCCGTTGTTTTACAGCAACCCATCGTCTGGAGGCGTACAATGAATATGTATATCCATAGACCTGAGAGGAAACGTGAAGGACAGTGTACCTGCCTTTTTTTAGTCGCGCTTTTTACGCCATTCGTTCACTACAGAGCTGTAATGAAAGTGTAATCTGAAATGGTTATTTTGTTAATCACTTCAGAATGGCTAATTAAAATGTTAGCGTGGAAGATTAATTTAGATTTGATGTCTTTTATTTGGGATAGAAAGATTGGAAATTGTTTCTGTTATTCGATTTTGGGGACGAATATAATTTCATGAACTTTGACGTCCTTCGCGTTAGTGTTAGTTTGATACTAAGTATTTATATGTAGACAAAATTAGCAGATTAGTCAGATGATGTAGTTGGGCTTTTCGGTTCATTTTTACTTATGCCTTGTGCCGAGTACCATAACAATAATTACATAACAAAAATTGTGTTTTAAAAATCTGTTAATTACCTGTGCCAACTTTGCGCCATACTCTATCTTGCAAATTAAATGGAAGGTTTCCTCAGTGTGTAACTAAGTACTTATTTTCCAACCAGAATACTTTAAAAGTACACTTAGAAGCACTTTGTGCTCACATTCAGGTAATAAACACAACTCTATTTAGCAAACCGATGCTCACGTGAAAGCTAATTGCAAATAGGCAGAGTGAAGATGAAATTATCTGAGCCGGCAACAAAGGCCGTATCAAATGCTTATTTGCCAAAGCCAGCGATCTCAAAGTTTCTATTCACGAATAACGTTGTTGCGTTGTACTTTGAAAGGCAAGCGGGTTATTCTGTAAAACTTGTCTCTTTGTATGACGAGTGTGGCTTGTTAGTCGCGGTTCGGTAGTTGCGCCGGCGTCTTCGCGACGTTGCTGGAGCGTTTATGCAACGTGGATTTTGCAAAACCCCATGCCACTTGGCGTATGAATACGTCACCACGATGGAAAAAGATGCAGAAAACGTACGTAGGACGCTTCGTGAATGTATTCAAAGACTTGAATTCCAAAAGGAATTGTGCGGTAGTTCCCGTTTTCACAGAATCAGTTATGCTTAATATTTTGCTGGCATGTGAATGAGAGAAACTTACACAGGCGCTTTCTTTGGTTGTTACGGGTGAGGTGACTTGTTTTCACCGCCGCATCTTTATTGTGAAATAATGAACGGTGCTATAATATCCTAGTTATGTGCAATTGTACATCACTCTGTCTAAACTCGCCATTTTATGAAAAACGCTATAGATGATATCGTCCATGACACCGCAGGTAGGGAGGGGGCTATTGCAACCGATGAGATGTTGCACATGACGCGCCGCCAGTACGTTGCTACAGACAATAAACCTAGAAATACCGGTAGGGCGAGTAAAATAAGAAAAAAGTTCATTAATTTTGGACTGGGCTATATATGTAGATCTATTTATTGATAAAAAAAAACCCATTCTGCTCATGTTGTGCATTTTTGTTACCTATATTATTCACTAACCTACACTAAAAATCTCATATAAAAACAGAGCAACGGTGTCTAAAACCAATAAGTAGAAAAATCATCGGTCAAACTGCAGTTAATTACAAGAAGTAATATTCACATAAAATAAAGCAATAATTCGTTTAAGAAAGTGTGACTTTTATAATATATTTACTTTTATTTTAATAACTGGAAACAGTCCACGATTACAGCTATTTTAGTAGAGAAGAGTAGATAAATATTATTTCAAATACCTAATTGCAATTATTTAATCAGCATTCACGACTCATAAATTCCTCGCCATTACCGTTTACCAACAAATAAAACTGCTAACATAATTCCAACTTGCGGCATAAATCCTTCTAGATTTGTACTCGTTTTCTTTTTCCCTACTCCAATTAACCGTTCGTTTTATACATCCTACTAATAGTATTTAGTAACAGCCTTATTAACGTAGACTTCGCTTTTGATCGCATAAAATAGCTTTCATTTTCTCCCTGTATACCGTTAAAGGAACGTTTGCATGTTTTTAACGAATAAGTTAAACTTTGAAAGAGCTTTAACATTCATCTGTGAATGGTTAAGGACCTTGTTAGGGCCGCTCCAAATGTCTTAAATACCCGGTTCTGAATACGACTGCAGTGCTCTTTGATTTACGCAATCGTGTATTTAATTAATTTTTACAGTTGACACAGTGACATATAATAAATTGGTTGGTAGGTGTGAGTTAGGTCAATGAGTGGAAACTTCACGTTCTATTGATCAACGCCATCATAAGATATAAATAATTGTAGAGTTTTCTGAGAAAAATATATAATGGTACATGTTTTTTTTTAAATAACAGAGCTTGCTTAAATACAGTTGATTTGACTATGGTGATGTCAAAGATTGGTTTTGAAGTTGTGACGAAAATATAACGAGCACAACAAAGCGTACTTAATAGTCATAAGCTTAATTTGAACGGAACACATCTATATCTACATACTTATAATAAATCTGTAGAACTAAAAATTCTGTACATGGCAAATATCAAAAAAAAAATATTGCAGGGAGTGTTACTAGACCGACACCGAACCCTAAAATAAGATTATTTTTTTTGGGTTCGGTGTATGTAGATATTGTATGTAGTATGTAATCCAACCGGTTATAGTTTTTGCTTGAAGCCTGAGCATCACGCAAAAACTACCGGTTGGATTACGATGAAACTTCGTGTAACTATTCTTTTATATCCTGGGCACCACACTGGGTACTTTTTATCCCGGAAAAGTATACACAATAAAAAAAAACAAACTTAATTTTGCGGTTCGATCCCTAGACCCGATTACTGTACCAACCGAAAATAATAAGTTTGTCGCAGGTTACGTCACCCGCAGTGGAGTTCACTAAGGGGCGCTGCACACGGCTAAGATACTATAATATTTTATCTTAAGATACAATATAGCTCCCCATATAAATCAATGGACTATCACACGCTACGAAGATTATAAATAATACCTACTTATTATGAAACTGTAGAGAAGTCAATTTTGTACATTGAATATATATTCAAAATTAATATTGGAGGATGATTGGTGATCGATACTGATGCCAAAAATGCAATCAGTAAATTTTTTGTCTGTTTTTCTGTATGTGCACGCATAGTTCAAAAACTACTATAGGGATTTTAACCTAACTTGGTACGATTGTAATCAATACGCCTGGGCAGGTTGATCTTAGTCTCAGTTGTTTTACCTCAGTACTCCATCATTTTTACCAGCTGAGATGTACAGATTAATGTTTAGAAACATCTTCTTTAGCAACTGTTAACTGATTTTAATGATTCTTTCAAGTTTTAAAAGACTTTCTTTCGAAGAAACTGAAAATTGCAAAATAAAACTTTTTTACATTAAAACACATACACCTGTTAGTGTGTTTTATTAATAAGTGGATTGTTTTTTTTTGTAAAAAAGTTTTTCACATGTTCAGTTGTACGTCGCTCTTTCCCGGGTCAGTAGTTACAGAAATCTACTCCACTAAGAAACAATTTTTGAAAATTCAACCCTTAAAGGGAAAAAATAAAGGACGGAATTTCGACATCCACGCGGGCGAAGCCGCGGGCTAAAGCTAGTAACTTTATAAGTCCATATGGCGGTATGAAGTTTTTCGAAATGCTGATTTTTATCAGATTCAATCATACTCTTTTTTCATAAAGAAACATGATATAAGCAACATTTATACCTACACAGAGTGAAAGTGTATAATAATATAATAGGAATCAAATACCCTAAAAAACGCTTTGTGTTAAGTCAAAGTAAGTAAAAAATTTACAATATTTTGCTTTTAGTCTCTAAAAAATTATAAACTCTTTCAATCTTGATGTTATGAGTGATTGCTAAAACAGATAAAACAGTCAGGTCAGTCAGTCTGGTAATACACTCTGGTGCAAGGTGGGACGGAATGTACACAAGAAAAAATTTACTCCTTGTTTGTGCATTGATCATAAATTCGTCAGAATTTGTGATTTCTAAATTTAATATTTATGACTTCTGTTGGTTTGTGCCTGTGCTTAAAAAGCTATATATTTTTTTAGAAATCAATAAGTTTAAAAAGGACTTAATAATCTAGGAATTAGCACAACATTAAATAAAAACTACGAACACAATCTTTGCGATTCTAATACAAGTTCTTGTTGAGTGGATATCCTATTGGAAATATCATCATCTCCTTCTCCACAATCGTAAACCATTTAAAAACTGATCGCATTTTAGACCATCTACCATTTTATACAGGGCTTAAACATCGTTTCGAGATCGCAAACGATAAAAGCGTACCGTCGGACAGTGTATTCACTCTGTCAGCCCTTGTCTCGGGTAATGGTCAGTCGCTCTAAAAGGCCTTCCCTAGGCTGCCTCATTAAATTTGCATCAAAAAGGCGGGCCATTCATACGGTCCTTACCTAGGCAAACATTACAACTCTTTACTGGAAATATACGATATGAGTCGATTTGCTTGCGATTAAACGATGTGTTTTATTCAGGAGGTCTTGTTAGGACAGTGAAGGGGTTTTGAGGATTATGTGGTTTCTTATGTTTGAGATGATACTGTTTTGCATGTTTTAATATTAGCTTGGCCATTCGTTATTTGTTTGGGTTTGGGATATACATCAAAAGGTTGTCTGCTAATGTCAATAAAATTGAGAACGAGTTTCCTTTGTTTCCAAAAAGGTTTGTCCTAGGTAGGGACAAACCTTTTTGGAAACAAAGAAAACTCGACAGTCTAGAGAAAGTTCATTTTGTCAGTGATAACAATTGTCAACCAACGGTTGGTCTGTCAAAACACCACGTGACATTTTAATGAATAACCTTGCAAACACAGAATTATCTAACTGGTATGTTTTTGTTCGTAATGCTATCACGTATGGGTCTGATCACGGAGCTTTCTATTAACTCCCTCTGGTTATTGAAATTTAATTATTCAAGTTCAAAATTATCCAAGTAAGGTAGGGCCTGGGCACTCGCCGTTGTATAATTATGATATACTACCCACGATTTCGCCTGCGCAGGATTAGCACGCAAGAATAGCTCGCAGATGGCAGATTTTTTTCCTCCTTACTTTACACTTATTGTTATATTTTGGACAATCCATTCAATATCTTTGTATACGTAATGCCCATGTGTAATTTTGATGCATCAGCTTTATAATTGTTAAGTTTCATTAAAACCCATTTAGTAGTTTCTGTGTTTCTCTGTTTTAGTGAAAGAGTAACAAACACCCATATAAACTTTCGCATTTATAATATTAGTAGATTAGCTACTAGCAGTTTCTGATTTACCCTGCATTGGAACAACACGGGCTCAATTGTTTTTAATAATGTGGTTTACACATTTGGTTTTCCAGGTTTATTATTACCTCCTTGTTATTTGAACAGCACGTCAAGCTCCTTTATGTGTCGAATTTCTTTGATAGTTTTTTCTACTTTGTTACAAACAGAATAAGATTCATACATACATACATACATACATAAGCTCACGCCTTTTTCCCATGGAGGCAGGCAGAAACTACAGAGCGCCATACGCTACGATTCTTACATACTTCTTTTGCTTAGTTTACATTCATACATGTTGTCATACACACACGCCGGTTGCGAGTACTACGCACCTGACCTTTCTGAAGAACCTCACCAACAAGGTCTATGTATGTTCTTCTAGGGCGTCTCCTCCCGGCGTTCCCACTTACATCTGCCCTATAAATACCTTTCGTTAGTCGCCTTTCATTTATCTTTTCAACGTGAACAAACCATCTAAGCATAATCTTTTCAATTTTTGTTACTACATCTTCTTTTAAACCACAAAGTTGCTTTATCACATCATTCCTCAATCTGTCATTCATTGTTATACCTCCATACTTCGCAAAGAATGCGTTTCTACAGCATTTATTCTACTTTCATGTCTCATTCATGTTCAATTGGGGAAATTTGACAGTTTCGGATAGCTTGATGCGCTAGCGTCTGTACCAAAATGTTTTGAACTGAATTGTTAATATTTCTACCAGGACCATGGTGACTCTATATTAAAATCATTTTCATATTTTTACATAAGATGAGACTTGGAGATAACGTACTTAGCTCAGTTACTTTATACTTACCAAGGTTTATCTTTGTAGCAAACGAAGATAAGCATGAAAGGTAAGACTATCATATTAATTACGAGATTTTTGTTTTGTTGTTGTTTTGTAATGTTATAACTTGTTTGTACTTCATTGTGTATTATTTTAAAATTGGATTTAGTGGTAATATTTTAATTTTTAAATATCTTTTGCATGCTTTCATGGTTTACCATTAGGCAAGCATTTATATGGCTGGACCTGTTACTTATTTTTATTTCAGTCATCTTTTAATGTTATCCTTAGCTTCAAAATTTTCCAATGACTACTATGTTGATGGAAGTCATGTGACTTATTACAAAAATGTAATAGCAAGGTACGCTAAAGCAAGCTAAATAAAATTCATTTCCTCCCGTTTGTACGACCCACGAACTTATGAATAGAACCGAAAATTCTTCAGTGGGAAAATATCGGCAATATTTTTCAGTTTCCAATCGAAGGATGCTTCAAAGTCAGGCGTGAGTGAAATAAGCTTTTCGTTTATTGGGAAACGTGCGAAACGCTCGCGTTGTGTGCTGTGTAAAATAAATTAAAAAATTCTCTATTGACAAGCGTTGAACACTAAATATTCGGTTTTGTTGTACGCACTCGAACCCGATTTTTTCGGTAATTAAATTCTGTAGTTTTATTTTTGTTAACTCTGCGTATCTTTTCACAGTTGGTTGGTTTCTGTTTGTCAAAAGGTTTTTTTGCCATTTTGACTATTACCTGCTCAGTTGTATTCTCTTATATATTGAACTGTTAGGTTTTTATAAAAGTCAGAATTCAGAGTCAGAGTCAGACTCAAGTGCAAGAATTTCTTCTTCAAAGTGTACTTACATTAATGTACGTAAGAGGTTCAATAATAAAATAAGGCATAGGTGCAAATCCACAAAAAAACACTACTTACTTATTTTTTTATTTTTTATATAGGTATTAAATGATTTTAAAACTATACTTGTCAGTCCAAAATATTTTTTAGTTGTATACCATCACGCTGTCTATTGTAAATGTTTTACAATAATGAAATTACTCTAAAAAAACCAACTTAAAGAAATAAAGCTTCCAGAAACCTAATTGTTTATCTTATTCGTATCTCGTATCTTTCGTAGACCACTTTTAGGCACAGGAAAGTAAAAATAAACTGATATGACAAAGCGTACCTCAGACGTCGATACCATCTTATAAACATCCCTTTTTCATCAAAGAATACAAGTCACTTCATTTCCTAAAAAAATATCGGATCTCCTTATTTCGTTGGTTTCCTTAGATTCTTGCTTTATTTTCCACACTTACAAGTTGTGTTTCCTTTGGCAAAGTTTTCATTTCCTGCAATTACTGTTATTTCACAATTACCAAGAAAGCTATCCGTTGGCACGCTAAACTGACAAAGGTTCTGTATTCTTTCTTGTTGCGGTAGGAAAAATATCATTTCGTGGTGGTTATTACTACGCAGTAAAAATGCCACTAATAAATTTAGAGTGGCCATTGACCGATCTTGAGCAATTACAGTAACTATCACAAAGCGGTCTAAAACTAATCCTAACAATTAAAAATACGGTTAACATGTTACAATGTAAAAACTTAATGATTAAATTGAGGTTTAGAAATATTTTGAGATATGAGGGATATGGTATTAAAATCCTTATCCCCCATAGAAAAAGGAGAAATTTCCGACTAGACGGGTTTTTTCTGGTGGGCCACTACTGCCCGATGCTTGTTGTTGGGATCTTGTACTCGATGTTCAATAGCACGGATAACTTTAACATCGCTATGTAGGATGACAGTCATTAGTTCGTATAGATGTTGCTACAAATGGCAACCTATAAATTTATGCATCTCTGTCGCCGCACTTTGCGTGACGGTCGAAAAATTATCCGCAAAAAAATAACAGAAAGTAAAGCTATGCTTACTTAGGTCAGCCCGTAGATGAGTGATTCCATTCAATAATATACCAAGACCCTTTTTTGCCTATTAAGAGAAGCAGTTAATCTTAGCTCTCGATGACAGTTGTTATAGTAAGTCAAGAGCTCGAAATGCTAACAACCATTTACTGGTTTGTGTTTGTGGAGAAAGGACGAAAGGCATCCTGAAACTGGCTCAGCTAGATGATGTTGAAGAAGAACAGGAGTCGTTTTAAGAGCGCAATCTCAGTGCGTAATCAGATTTTCAGATGCGCTTATGTTATTGCTTCGACTATGACATCAAGTATAAGCTCTAGTAACGTTTCAGTATAATAGAATGGAACACTCATAATATTATTATATTTAATTAACTAACGTAAATAATCAAACTTGCACGCTTCCCTGTAATAACTCTTTTGCCGCTCAATAAATTACGCTCTTACTTAATAAAAAAATTCAAACTATCCAAAGGCCATTCTTAGAACGTACCTTTATTACCTTGAACCTCAAATCCAAGTGCCTTCAGGTTCTCTCACAAAGAAAATCACCAATTAAATAAGCCATTTAAATTCCTTTGATTCGGCCTATTTGCCTTGATAAAATACTCGGAAATTTCTTTCCCTTTATGGTGGGGACCAAAAAAGCACACTCATCCGTTATGCCTATTTGAACTAAGTAAACTTGACGAGGAACTTGTTTATCATAATTAAGTAATGGATTGCTTTTCTTTCGAGGGTTTTTTTTCAAAGGCCCACGATTCCACGGAGTTTTGCTGCTGCATGTTTTCTTTTTTTTTAAAGGTTTGCAATATTATAATTACGTTGATTGAACCTACACAACGTCACCCGTTACGTACCTTATACATATCTTATGTTATGTTAAAAGTTTCTTCCAATTAACATTTGTTAATTGGAAGAAACTAATCTAAGAAAATACATACATATTTATCAAATAAAAAACTGCACTGGTTGTCGAGTGTCACAGGGTATGCTTTATAAAATTACTTTCTAAGTCTACAATTCTTGTCCCAGTTTTAATGATTTGTCTCAATGCAAAGTATACAAGTATGTACCTTCATGTAACTGAGTGATTCGTACGGACAATCTATTATTGGTTATTCTAGTTAACAACTCCAGATGTTGGCATTGAGCCCTTCAAACGACAACGAGTTAGATCGTATCGGACGGAATACTACTCGATATACTAGACAACCGCACCATAAACCGCTTAACATTCTTAAAGGATTTCGGCAAAAGTTTCATCACTTCAACGCCAAATCTAAAGTAACTTATTCTAAGTATACGTAGTCGTAGATAAGCCTGTTAGGTCCATATCTGTGCTCCAACACGAGTGTTCGCTCCAGTGAATTGGGTCCCATTAGTCCTTATAGCATATTAGCACACTAGACCTAATGGAAAGCTTTGATGACGTCAAACGTCAGCTATCGTATCAAAGGGAACATAAAAGCGACAACTCTAAACATGCAACTGTAAAGCTATATTTAGTTGACGGATTTGTTGAGACTTAAGTTCTGCTAATGGAAACTGAAACTCGTATATAGGACTTTCGCCTCCTTAAAGGCGATATTGGATTGAATATGAATGACTATCGTGAAGGTACGATACAATTGATTGTCTATCCTTACATAACTTATTTTGAATAATGTAAAGTCTTGGGTTCCTATTTAACTTTTGTTGTGCGAGTATTGTGTTTCTAGTCAGTAGCTAATAACGTACTGCAACTCATAATAATTGGTCAAGTCGACTGGAGAAGTAATACAGTTTCATTGTACAATCTACATGATTTTCGTAGACCTACAACAGTGAAAGTTCAGTTCTCATCTCTAGAAATTATGTGTTTTATTATGGAAGGGGCATTCTCCTTTATAATTAGCTAAGATCAAAAAATATTTCCACTAACATACCTAATTATGTTTCTCTCTATATTCCTAATAAAGTTTGACAGTTGACGTTGGCTTTGACGTTTTTCCCCCACTAACGGGTTTATTATGTTATGCCCGTTTAAAATGCTCATGAACATAAACAACTTCTCTTACGAGATCAACTCAGAACAATGAAAACAAAAAACAGCTGTTCTATTCGCTTTTATATCGCGATTACAGCATTGCTGCTATGGTAGTAGGTAATGTTAAAATTTCTATAAAAATCTACCTGTTGATAGATTGACTGGCCTTATGGTCAAGTGGTTAGTGACCGTGACTGCTATGCCGAAGGTCCTGGGTTCTCTGCGTAGTTTATCTACAATATGTATGTATTTAGAAATCTATAAATATGTTCATCAGTTGTATTATTAGTGCCTACTCATAGCACAAGCTCTGCTTAGTTTTGGACTAGATGGCGTTGTGTGAAGGTTGTGGAATATTTATTATTTTTATTTATATAAAAATTTAGCCTGTAGGTATAGACCAGCCTTTACACTAGGATCTGTATGTAGCGGCACATAAGTTTTGCGGCACATGGAATAAGCACTAAGTAAAACTTTAGTAGTAAATTCAACGTTAGCGCCCGAGTTAGTCGGTGGGTACGGAACCGTTTCTCTAGCGGTTTTCATTATCTCAAGTTAAATTGTATTAGCCCTATATGTGCGTGACTGTTGGTGCTTATTGTACGTACAAATGTTCCACTATCTGAACTAGTGTTGACTTAATTTATATTGTGTTGTGATTACGATTCTATTTGGTTTCGTTTTGATTGAAGTGTTTGTTTTAGATTGGTGTGGGAGTTTCAGTAGATTTATTTTGCCTCATTTGTTTAGTGATTTTTAGCGCTACTGCTGGGCTAGATTTCTGATTCGGAAAAAGTGATATTTATAAAGAAACTTGTCCCGTCAGGACTTCCCTCATAGAAAAGGGAGAATTCTTCTACCAGACACTCCAGACAGGTATTGTGTCTGGTGGGCTATTATTCTGCCCGACTGGTTATTGTTGGGATCTTGTTAAAGTACAATCACGCTGATAAGTTTAACATCGTGATCAAGGATATGTCCGTTTTAGTTAGTATGTAGGGAGGTAGATGTCGCTACGGCAGCCAGGAGACTGGATTTGTGCCCGAGTGAAGGTGTTATGTTCTGTAGGCTTGCTAAATGAGACACCGTTGAGGTTGAATTCGTTTAATATTATATGACACACAATATATTATAGACTTTTAGACAGTACAGTTGTAGCAGCTTCACAGACGGGAACAGACAACGTAGTGACGCTGGCATTTTTGATAGGAACCGGATACATAAATAATATCTAGTGATGTGCTAACTATTAACATACTAAAAAGTGATGTCACAACAGATGGCAATAGGTTTACCTATAACTGATGAAATTTCGGTGTATCATAGGTCCACCACTGCTGCAAAACAAATATAGTTTGCCCCCGCAGAACATACCTAGTAAATGGGTAGTTCTCTATCATGATGTATACCCAACAATTATTAAGATGGAAAAACTAGCAATTTTTTACAAAAATGTATTTATTTTTCTTACGAAACCTTCCAACAGTCGCGAAAATGTTTTTATATTCCGTTTATTTCTCAAATGTTGTCCTGTAGAACCCACTACTCGTCATGTTTAACAAAGTATCAGTGTGTCATACAAAATCTTTCTCCCCCAATCTAACTTCAAAGCTTAAAATTGAAGCAAGGTGAAGCAAGTAGCGAGTTTCACTAGCAAATTTGCAAATATATTATCTGGGAACTGTTATTACTCAACTCTCGTGCATGCGAACTTTGCCCAGGACCATATTGCGAAAGTTTTCATTTTTCTCTAACCCAGTTATGATGTCAGGAGTTCGGAGCAGAGCGGTGTCAACTTTCCAACGCGAAGGAATTTTATTAGCACCTTTAAAAGATTCCGAATTTAGTCTTGTGAAATGCCCTCGAAGTTAGATTATCTTTAAACTCGGAAGGATGTGACAATTCTTTCTGTTTTTACTACCCCAAACTGGCACATAAAGTACAGTAGTACTTTCATCTTCTTTCCTTATTTTAATAGTTGCCTCACAATAGGAATTTCTCGAAAATTTTTGGTGCGTTTACAAATGTTTAAAGCCTCATACATTAAATCCAAAACAACTAGGTTAAACATACGAATATTTTTCCGTGCGGCTATTGAACCCGTAACACGCAGTACTAAAACCAATACACTACACCACTGTCGGTACTTTGTGAGTTCCGGTAGATGCCTACTAACTTCGTCTGTTATATTTATGCATGAAGGTAGACGTCATAAAGTTTTTACTGTGCGCTAATGCACCTCTCATTTTGCACGTCGTAAGTAACATCAGAGCAGTGCTGAAGTCGTAAAGCCGAGCTCATATCTGTTGCATACAAAATTATGGTATTTTTATGCGTCTGCGGCATCCGGTTAGATACGACCGGCACCTCATAAACCGCCCCCACTCGCAAATTCAATTCAATATACTAGATACGGTTTATTACATCACTCTGCATAAATGGACCTTGTTACCGAGGTGCGCCTTAGCTATTTATAACGGTATCTGCAGATATCGGCTTCCACTACACCTTCCTATTTTATTATATTATCAAGGCTACAGGCCCTTTGACTCGTAAGAATCAGCTTTTATTTGTTGTAATGAAAAACACAATGGAGACCCTTCGATAAACATGTGCCGTGTTAATGTTGAATTATTTATATGTTTGTGATATTAGATTTTCTTTTTTGCCAACACGTTACTCGTGTACCTTATAATAGTAACGACAGACGACGACGTCCACTTTCTTCTGTTCGTCTGCTCATCTAGCTGGGGGGCGTCCCACACTATATTTGCTAATACGTGGCCTCCACTCCAGGACTCGTCTGCTTCACTAGCCATCGATCCTTCGACAGCTGCCACTTCAGTTTGCTTACTCTACAAGTTATATTGGAGACTCTGAGCTGCTATTCAGAGATTTCATAAGAAAAAATCCAGTAACATTTTTCCTGACCCGAGAATTGAACCCAGGACCTCATGCTCGTCTGTAGCCCTTCTAACTAAAAAAACGAGGCAGTTCTTTCAATAGTGTTGTTAATTTATCAAAACCATGAGCATAACATTCATGTTTTATATAAATTAGATTAGTTTATGGTACGTTCATAAATAATAAACGAGGTTAATGGTGCGTCCATTAGCAAATAGAAATGAAAAACTTTACATAACACTTAGTAACTAAGACTAAAAATATGCGCATATAAACTACTTTATAAGAAATGTCGAAACTTTAGTTTTACGCTAGTAGATAATTACAAAGTTTCTGCCAAAGAATTTTATTTGAATTGAACAAAGTTCAAAAAAAAATCAACTGCTAACTACTCACTTTACATTTTAATCGCTATAAAATAAAAAGGAATATCCGTGGCGTATATTAAGTTCAGAGGCCAAAGTTTTAGGTCTTTTTTCATGGAGACATTTTGCAATATGGCTCACGTTCGCAAACTTCTTGGGTGACCCGGTCAACGGCGAACCGAGAAAAATGTGGAAGTTTCTATTCAACCCTCATCGCTTTCATAATATGAGTTACTGTTTCGAGGACAACCAGATTTATTGTTCTTTTTATCTGTCCCTAAAAGTATAATTTAATTTTCGCATTGGAATAATACCTACACGTTTTAAAGTAGGTACGAGGTCGACAGCGTTCGATCATGAATTTTTACGTTGGAGTTTAATATTTGGAATTTCAACGTTTTTATTAAATAAATGGTTACCTACTAACCAAATATTATGTGGGTACGTGGAAAAATGATAGCTTTAAAGGTATATAAAAAAATCACGAACTTATTTTTTTACTAACGTAATATTTAACGTTGTCGGGAGGTGTGTACTTTTGAACGTTGTTTTATGTTACCATTAGTGTTAATGTAAACTTTAGGTTGAATAAAGTAACGAATCATAGTAAGTACTCCGAATAAGTTGACACACTTTTGTATCAAGGAGCTTCTCCGAACCTTTCACCTTGATTTTGAAATTCGATCAAAATTACTGTTTTTTGCTCTAAACTTTTAGTATAGCAAGGCATTCATTAAACCCCAAAAGGACACAGTATCCGCGCTGTCATTGTCTTTCTATTGTGTCTCTAATTGACACAATTGAAAGGTTAAAGGTCTTAAGAGTAAGTATATTTTGTCATCATCTGCCTAGCATTTTTCCAACTTAGTTGGGGTCGGCTGACTGCCAAAATCAAAATCAGAAGTCTTTATTCAAACTAGGCTGAGAATCACTTTTTTAACGTCAAAAAAAAAATATACATAAAGACAGACCCCCAAAAACGGTCCACCCTTCGCCATTTCCTAGTGTTTTTGCTGGGAAGAAGAAGTGGCGGAACAAACTCCCCAGCAACACATCTGTCCGATTCGTTTGAAGAACTAGGTATACAAAGAATCTATACAATGAAATGCTCAATAAATAGCACTAAAGTTTATACACTGTGTACCAGTGCTTTAAATGTAGCGACTGCCACTCTGACCTCCACATCCCAGTTACTGAGTAACACGATACCTCTTGGTTAAACTGAAAGAAAGAAAGAAAGAAAATACTTTTATTGGCAACAGCTGGATACACGCACAGCAAAAACACAATAACACAAAAAAGAGACAAAAGTGGCATGTCTCACGGCTGCGCCAAAAGGTTCATTTCAGCGGTAACGCCAGACAGATGCCGATTTTCAAATGAAGCTTTGGGACAAGTGACAGATAAGTAACAGTTATCAATATACTTTATAAATAAATTATGATAAATAAATAAAAATAATAAACTAATAAATAATAATAATATTTTACGTAAATAGAATGTAGCCTAAAAACCTGTTTGAGAAAAATAATAACCTTTGTACTTATTATATGTATGGAGTGCCGATAGTAAGAGTGTAGTGGGAAAGAACTGATCGTCTGCATTTTGGGCTTCTGGATACCGTCAAAGATCTCCAAATGAACGCCAGGACCAACGATTTAACGTGCTTTCAAAGGCTTGGAGATTGGAGAAGTCTTGGTAATGAATAGTCAGTCACTCATCAACGGACCGACATCGTCAAACGTAGCTTAACCTTAGATAACCCATGGGGCTGTTAATAATGATATTATTTAGCCACAAGCTCAAGAGTGCCTTTATGTAAAGGTATCTAACCTAGTACCACAGTATAAATATTAATACATTAGCCCTGAATAATACTTCCCAAACTACAAACATCGTTTTGTTCGCAGTTCGGGAGCGGCTTTCCCGCGTCTCGTCCCTCATACCCCGTGCGATTGCCCTGTCTAGACGGCTTCGTCGGACGACTGTAGGTTTTGAGACTGTGCTATCCCTTTGTAAATTATGTTTAAGACTTGTATTTTGTTTTACCTTCTTTCATTTTGAATAAATATTATTATTGTTATCTTTTTAACTAGCCTTTGATTTTTGGGACAAAGATATGTGCTCGTAGTTGCAAAATGTAAAGAAAAATGTTCGATGAATAATAATTATTGCCATTTTTGAAGTACTACATGAATAATGGAAAATCAGCAAATTGAGTGCTTCATTAATGAATTAGATTTTGCTAAAGTGCTCCGGGTGACATTTTCGCGGATAAGCAACACTAGCTTGACATTTAGACGAGAACATGTATACTTCTATATTATGTATACTAATATAAGGAGGAAATGTTTGATTGTTTGTTTGCATTGAATAGGCTCCGAAACAACAAGACCGATTTGAAAAATTCTTTCATCGTTGTGAAGTTACATTATCCCCGGGTGACATAGGATACTTTTTTTTTCCTTGTATTCCCACGGGACTGGGAACTACGCGGGTGAAACCGCGGGACGTCTGCTAGTAAAGGAATAGACCTATGTGTAACTTTATTTTTGCATACTGATACTGCTAGTCCGCATCATCCCACTGAGCTGGGTAAAGGCTGTCTTCCCATGACTCCAGTTTTTTTTCGTTCCAAGGTGGCTAAAGTGCCACTGGTCGTTTAATTTGCCCATTCGGGCTATTGGCAATATTTTCATCGTCAGTGACTAACAGACATCCAATTGTACACACGGCTACACATCAAGCTGTGCATTTCCAGTATAAGCTGATCTCGCATGATGTAGGATTTCCGCACAATGCGAGGTCAGTGTAAACTGAAAATGTATATCTTGATGTGTAGCCGTGTGTACACCAAACTCTCATTACAACTGAGATAATACAAAAACATGGTGTTGCGTTTTAAGTAAACTTCAAATTACGGTGACTATCAGACGGGGTACGGTGCGCTTCGTCACATCTCTGCGAGTGCGCATGACGTCATCCTAGATACACACTGATGATAAGTAACCAATACGAAACTGTTTGACAGTTAATCGTTGAACATTTTACCATCACTATGAACTGTCAACGGAGATATGCAATGGCCATGCTGGTCATCCCGCCATCTTTTTCGAGGTCTTTTTGCATATTTTACTTTTTTATAAATTCTGCATGGGACGATGCATTATCTACGAATGAATCTCAATACTCAATACTCAATATTTATTGCGTTCCACAATGTGCATAAATGGTCTTAACAATATAAAGGTACAGAATCATTATGGACCCTGTCGGGCACAGCAAAAAATTAGAAGAGAGGAAGAGGGCTAATGCAGCAGTAATTTAATTTCTAAAATCTTATTATCTTATTTTAAATTTTTAATATAGTAAGAAAGTACTAATACTGCAATATTAATAATGTGTTAAATACCTGTTATGTACGACATATATTTGTTTCTAATATTATAAATATAATATATTTATGTGAATACCTCCACATTTATAGTTATAATAATATTAAGACAACCGGGAGTGACATTATAGATAGTTTGCCTCATTATCAGGTCTCGTAGGGCTTAGTGCATGAAATCGATAAATATGACAAAAAAAAATCAAGAGTTTTAATTTATTTAAATTACTCTGAAACTTATTTTACGTAGCTGTCGCTGTTTTAGAATAGCAATGATTGACAGTAGAACAATGTCCTAGTACTTGTCAATTCTCCATCTTAACTCCGGTTTATAGGTCATCTAATTGAAAATCAAAGGGGAATGCCCATCGGCCACACAAAAAAATGCCTGAAATGAACAACAATGAAATATACGCCAAGTTGCACTATAAATCATAGGGAACCCATGACAATTTCAATAATTATCAAAAAACTTGGTAGAAGCCAGTTCCAAACATTTTTTCTAAAATATAGGTTAAGTCAAGGTTAAGGATACTACGTACTTCATCATTTTGCACTGATATGAGATTACATCTCATCATTGCAATATCGAGATAGCAATGAATACAGTGTACGTTTCTATCCATTCTTAAATGCACACGGTGCACAAGTCCAAAACAACAGCAGAGTCGTATCCGTCGTCAAAAAGCCGAGTTGACGTTTAGGCGGGTCTAATCTAAGTCGTGTTCAAAAATGGGTAACGTGTGCAGAAGTAAAATCAAAATCCTTAAAAATAGCCACAGTCGTCGTTATAATATAATATCCTGAATTTATTCGAGCCGCAAACGCAAAAATCCGCAAAACCATGAATCGAAAAAATTAAAATGCATTCATGTCAAATTGTCAATAAGGCAAAGGACATGTGATGCATACAGCCTACGATACAATTTATAATTCGAGTTTTTTTATTTTGATAAATATTCATACGCTTATACTATTTTAATTATATTTACGGTAATAATAGGTCGAATAATATTAAATGAATGATAACTATGCAATAATTCCATAAAATAGTTCGTTAAGGATTATTTGACGATTTCTGTTTGGCTGAATGTCGATTATTCATGTCAAATAAACACTGACCGCCATTTTAAATTAAGAATAACTATGACGGATATCAAAATAAATATTTTAATTATCGTTATATTTTCACCCTAGGTAAACAAACTTGAGATACATTTCGTTATATATATTTTATTCTTGATAGAATTAAGGACTATTAGCAGTTTCAGTCTATTTCAGGCATTTTTTGGGCGTTTTCCTTTTAAGACTTTAATTGTCCACAAAGTAGACACAATAGTTAAACAATCAACATGAGTCATATGTGACTGATGGATGGGACAGGGAAGTGGTTAACAAATCAGTAGCTTCTTGTACTCAAGAATAATCTATTTACGACAGAGGCACTAAAGTCAGTTTGGCCAAAACTATCGCGTGGCATCCATAACGACGTATTTTATGCAGTTCAGAGCCAATACATCATGTCTGGGCCAGGTGGCGCTGCCTGTCATTAGGAGAAGGCACAGAATGCAACATGCATTTATTCAGACTTTTATTACGATTGATATTCTTTTATGTTTTGGCTTTACGCTATTTTTGAAGTCAAACTTCTTTTGGATTGGACATTTTTAAGATGATGGAAAGCAATTTTAGCGACACGGTTGCCGTTACCGTAACCGACACCTCTGTATACAATGTTTAAAAAGACCCTTATCGTAAACGAATACTACAATATTCTACCCATCACTGGGATATTTTTTTCTTCAAGAACATACCTGGGAATTCACTGGTTTTGGAAAAATGTAAGGTCAAAGTGCAATATTTTTTTTAGTAAACTTTCTTCCGAACAAAAATTATCAAAATTATCGATTGTTCAAACAAATTACGCATTTCAAGTTACAAAAATGAAATAGATACTAAACACGAGCGGGCCGGTCGGGTCAACGACAAAGCGCGAGTGGCCGTGGCCGGCCGTACGGTTAGCTGATCGACAGTTGCGTTGCGTCGTCGCGCTTTTCATTTTGCGCAATAAAAAGCATCCCTTTTTCAAAGCTGAAAAAAAAAAAAAAAATTCCCATCAACATTTTTTGGTTAAAGTTACTTAATTATACTTATGTACAGAATGTGTAGTTATCGACTATGTGATCAGTCTTTTCACACCCTTTTGTAAAACGTTTTAAACAAGACTGCATTGTTTTTATTTCCTGACGATAAAGTTTTCACTTCTGTTCGGTGTTTCACTGTTTTTTTTTCTGTAAAGCACTGGAACTGTCTTTTTGCTGTTAAAACAATGGTATGATCTATGTTGATGTGCCTCTTTTGGAAGGCGCAACTAGAATCATTTTCTTATTTTTTTTACTTTTAAGTATAACGTTCAGGAGTGCCTTTTAGCGGTATAATTGAACAAAATATTTGACTTTGACTTTGTGTCCCCACCCATCCACTGAACAACCTCGTCAAACGTAGCTTAACCTTCGATCGTTATTATTTAGCCACAAGATCAAAAATATTCTTAAGCTCTTGCAAAACATCGATAGAGAACAATTATAATCCCGGATACTGATGACCAGTTCTCTACACAAATTCATAAACGGCTTACGTACTAGCGAACAATGTCGGTTGGTCCTTTAGGACGGCATCATGTGGTAGTTAACTAAGCTTCCGTAACGGCATTAACCACAACATAACCAGTACTGATTTAATACCATATGCTTCGATAACCTTCACGTTTCCTTTAATCCGATTAACATGGTGTAAGCATAGATTATGTTATCATTAGTTATGTGTATGATATTTTGATGCCCATAGCTTGATAAGTGATTCCTGATTCTGTACCAACAGGAAATTAAAATAGATCCCTCAAAGTAGATATTTTTCGGGCATTGCCCGTGGTCCATCTACGTTTTTTTTTTTAATATTATAAACCAGTGTTTGACTGCAATCCCACCTGATGGTAAGCAGAGATGCAATCAGTGATGGTGAAGCGCACTAGTTTATTAAGAGCCGATTCACGCCTTGAAGACACCTAAATTCGTGATTTCACTTGGGTGCACCACGAATATTTTTTCTTCCCGTTATGCTATAATTTGTAAGTTTATATGGTTACAATAAAGAGTATTCGGGTGTTAGAATGGGCGGCCTTATCGCTGAAAGCAATCTGTTGTAAACAACCATTGAATTGACTACATAAGAAGAACAAACAACGAACGAACGACTATTGACATTTTAAAATACATAGACGGGCCTGTTGGTCTAGTAGTTGGTGGCCCTGACTGCTATGCCGAAGGTCGTGGGTTAGATTCCCACCCAGGGCAAATATTTGTGTGAAGAGCACGATCATTTGTTCTGTGTCTGGGTGTAATTTATCAATAATATGTATGTATTTAGAAATCTATAAGTTTATCAGCTGTGTAGTACCCATAACACAAGCTCTTAGCTTAGCTTGGGACTAGATGGCGTTGTGTGAAAAAGTCGTGGAATATTTATTATTTATTTATTTATTTGTATCAATATTGAAAAAATAAATTTATTAAATAAGTATATTAGTTTAATAAAAATTGCAACGCACAAATACTTTTTATTTTTGAAGGCAAGGAACTGTTATTTATTTTATAGGTACGTGTTAGGAGAGGAGAGGTCATAATTTTGTCATATTACTCGTGGACCCTACAGACGTAAGCCGCAACGCCATTTACAGGGTCCAATTTTGTGTCCAACGTAAAGCATCTGCGGGTAAAAACAAATACAACAACGAAAAAAAAAGAACTTAATGCACTACTTCGGAAGTTATGCGCGTATATACAGTTTGGCGATTCATTTCTAACACTAAGTTTACTTAGATACTAAAAAGATGCTAAAATAAAACAGATACTAGTACCTACCTAGTTTAGTTATGATTTTACTGTACCGCAAAGTGAAACCATATAGAAACTGGATTATTCCGACATACACGTGTACAGTGACCACGTGTAAGTACGCATTTAATGTTTTACATAACAACAACACAACCCTTTTTACTGAATTTACATTTACACCCCGATTTGTTTGCGTGTAACTCTATAATAGCGTAAATAGTTGATGTTGGTGTGAAATAGAAACGGTTGAGCGGATGGTGAATTTAATTATTTTGGCATTAATTTATTCATGTGTGTAATGTGAATCGATTGAATGGTGTCGACACAGAAATTCCAAAGTTTGTTTCTGCTTCAAAATTTTGGTTAATGAATCAAATAACATCACGCTTCATTCCTTACTTATAGGTACATCCACATTTATGTAGCAGTCTCATGTTACTGGGGGCAAGCCTAATGCCACCAAGCAGACGCTAATCGGGTGTTTGGGCTGCAACTAACTGAAGAAAAACCCAACCCGAAAAACACTTAACCCAACTCGGTAATGAAACCCAAACCCTTTAGTACTCATCAGTAGCCCTTACCACCAGACCAATGAGGCAGTCAGCGTATCACCTTATTAATAAGACAATCATTTCTACTTTAGGAAAGTCTTCGTAACAAATATTTTCTTCTTTTTCTTTTTGTTACACACGGGCAGCTAACTAGTTATGGTAGTTACAAAAGTATAATGTAACACTGTATAATACTCAAATAAACACGAAACATAATATCCTTCCTCATAGTTCCCGCCTCACGCCTTTTAAAAACCTAATTACAAAGCTCTTCGCGATAAGCATCACGCAACGAACATTCGTCTAAAACTTAGTTAATTTGCACGAAAACTAACTTATGTGCATTGTGCAGTTAGTGTAAGATGATCACGTATGGCTAATTCAGGGTATCTTACTTGCTAGATAGTAGAGTGGCAGGCTAACTCCACTCGCATTGTCTTAAGGATATTACTGAAAATTACTTGAAACACTGCATTGCACCATCTCTGAGCAGTGCTACTGTAATTAGCAAAACGGTTTAGTGCTCTACGTAGTATTACAATTTGTAAATGCGAATTCTGTTGCATGCGTTTCTCTTTATTATCTTATCATTGTTTTATAATTATGTTTTCTTTCCGATTTCAAATACAAAAAAAAACATAACATCTACCGCGGTGATAAGTTACATATTTTAAATTTATTTCTTGAAAGATTCGAACATTTTATTCGGAACATTTTTAATTACAAAAATTAAATGATGCAAATATCAACTCATTCTAATTTGCTTCTATTGGTATTGAAACCTTACCACATTAAAATTCACGCACTTCTAGAAGCTCAGGTTCAGGAGTTTGTTTTAGTTTCAGTATTTTTACTCTGCTTTCGATTTTATGCTATTTTTATGGTCGTCAATAATAATAACTGATGAAGCACATGTCATGTAAATCAACTTATTTAGGACAATGATTATTTAATATATTTGATTTGTAGTACCTAATGTGTGTGTTAAAGTAGTTTCCTTTATTTTCTTATATTTGCGAATAATATTTTTAAATGTTTCTTTATAGATAAAAAAACATTTAAAAATAAAAAAAATAAATGTAGCTCACCGTTATCGGAACCAGGGTTCAAGGTATCGGTGGTTGGGGCTCCTGAAAAAGGAAACGCCTAACTATGCGCGCCGTGTCAAAGAGGACTGCCTTCTGTATTAAACCCTTGATCCAGGATATTTTTTTATAATTTATTACGAGTATTAAATCATTTGTAGAAAAATTGGAGAATTCACAAGAAACCCCAATAAGAATAGGTGATTAAAATAAAATCACCAATTTGTCCACTATTAGAATTACATACTTAGATTCATGTTCAAAACACAAACGTGAAAGACTGAAGTAAAAATATAATTTTTCTAGAAGGAAAATGTTTGTAAAGAGAAAAGTGATGTTTGTACGACACAGGGTAACCCTATAGTGGCTTATCCTATTGAAGTGAAACCTTTACCATCGGATAGTCTGTAATACTGTTACTTGGGTTCGGATTAGGTCATTCGTTGTTTGTATAAAAGGGTAACTAATAAGATCTTTTTGCAAAGATACGCTTTAGATAGGTGCATTATCCTAGAAAGTAGGCAACTCTACGAAATACGGCAAGTTGGTTCATGATAATTTACCTAATAGTTTCAGTTCGATCAAGTTAATGATACGTTCGTGTTTCATGCCGTAAATTTACGAGGAATTTAGTTTAACTACTTTGAGTTTGAGTGTACTCCAAATTTTCTTTATAGTAATTTTCATCAGTAAATAATACCAACCTGTTATTGCACCACGCCCGTGTCTTCTCATACAGAGAAGGCACGGGTATTGATCATCATGCTTGCTCATGGTACAGACGCCAGCACATCAACCTACCGCAATGTGTCAAATTTCTTTGGTAGGTTTTCAACTATATTCGAAACATCATAAGATTCATGTTCAATTGGGAAAATTGGACAGTTTGAGGTAGATTGATGTGCTGGCGTCTGTACATTAGTGATTTCAAATGTATGTAAATTAATTTTAAGCCCAGATTTCGAAAAATGTTTTCTTTCATCGATGTCAATGATGTCTAAATAAACTTATTAAGAATAGATGTTATAAAACCAGAACGTCACACAAAATAAACGTACAGACGCCAGCACATCAAGTTACCCCAATAGGTATGTCAAATTTCTTTGATCGTTTTTCAACTTTTTGTCAAACAAAATACTTAAGGTTCATTTTCAATTGGGAAAATTTGACACATTGGGGTAACTTGATGTGCTGACGTCTGTACAACATATTACACGTTAAAAAAAATCTACTGGAATAACCAAAAGCTTAAAACCACAAAAAAGACTTTCCACCTCACCAGGCTCAATTAATTGTAATTTACTTCAATTCGCTTTGTATGTGAAAATAACAATTTACAAAGCGTCTGTAATTTGTTGTAATCAGCGTTCGAATCGGGAATTTAATCAAAGAGAATCAGTGATTGTACGGACCAATTGAGTGTATACCTATGTATGTACATAGGTAGTTCTATAACTACATACGACTATGTGCTCGAATACCGCGCAGCAAGTCGCCCTACCGAAATTTTTGGAAACCCTTTCAAAGGAATTTCAAGTATCTTGAGTTGTTGATTGCGGTTGAGAAAATGTTTTAGACAACATTTTTTTGTGTGCCAAATTGGAGAATTTTACCTTTTATACGAAGTCAGGCAGTCAGATGTTTATGCGATTAAAGCAAGGCTTGACTATGTAGCATTCGATTTTCCGATTTTAAATCGGTTCGAATTGACGTTATGAGGTTTTGCCGGTGGTAGGCTGGCCTAAGTAGTCCAATTCAGACCTTTTTAGCGTTCTCCTTTTCTATAAATAATGAGAATTACATCAAAACTTACCTGTTTATAAATGGATACATAGTTTTCTCTTCAAGTATTAATATTTAGTATTTATCATTTTCCAGAATTATATTCATATTATTAATTTGCATTCCATAATTAATCTTTTTCTATTATGAATATGAATTACCGTTTATCGCGTTTAGCTTTATATATTAACTGTAAATACAGTGTTAATATCACCTTAAAAAATGAAGAATAAGAATATAATTACTTTTATTTGCCAGATAGTACCTAGATACCTTCACACGGCTACACATGAAACTAAACATTTCCAGAATAAGCTGATCTCGCATTGTATAGGTTGTCCGTACAATGCGAGGTCAGCGTAAACTGAAATGTGTAGCTTGATGTGTAGCCGTGTGTACACGATGTTTAGAATAATTTTATAATGATCCTTAACTACCACCTTTAATTAGGAATACAAAAAAGTTTCAATGAGATTAAACTCAAAGGTGGCATAAAACATTAGATTACAATAATGATCATTTGGATAGGTACTTATTGTTGCAAAATATTATGTCAAAATGTCATGAAAGCACTATAAAGGCACTTTTCAAATTTCACTAATAAATAGAATACAAATGTCAAAATCCGTCCTCAAACTCTACAGCATTTCATTTTCAATATCCAATATATCTTTATCAATAATTTAATAATTATGGAGTGTCAAATACACGTAAGTTAATGATACCAATTTAATTTTATCGACATTTCGGTGACATTTATAATTTCGAGCAAAAATTAAAGCCACTGCCAATACGAATATTGTTTCGTTCGGATATTGATACTGCACGTGATACTTGTTAATTTACTTTAAAGGTTTACATTTAAAAAGGAAATTAATACAGGTCCTATTTGGATAGTATTGGACTTCTCCCCATTATTCACGTACGCCACTCAGTGGTATAGATGCAAAGTTCTGGCCGCTGCGCAGGATGTAGTGTTCCGTCGCTTCTGCGGACAAGTTCCGCAGGACAACGCTAGTGCGTATTAGTATTATTTTATTTAAATAGTAGTTTATACAGGGTTATTTGTAAAACACCAACAACCACGCAGGAATAGATTACTAGACAAAAAAAAACAACTCTCCATACAAAACTCGATCAACTGTTCGGATATATGTATGGAGAATAGTTTTTTTTTGTCTGTTTTTGAAAAAGTCTTAGAACAAATGTTGTTGTTTATGATGTTAGTAATCTTCTCCTGCGAAGTTGTTGCTGTTTTACAAATAACCCTGTATAATATGTATTTTTAGGTTAAGATTTTTATCTCTGGGCCTGCGTCGCCTGTAATTATTATTTATTAAACGTGGTCTTTGCTGGCTAAGCAAAGGATTAAGGTTTGCTAGCTGGCTATGGAGCGTAGTATTCGTGCTTCAAAACACAAATCGATGATGTTAATCACAAAGCATTCAAGCTCTAGTAAGACTGGGCCGGACATGTTTGCTGTACGTTAGATGCATTGCTGATCACCATAATGTAGTTAGGTCAAATGTCCAACAGCATCGCGAGCATCCCGGGTTAAGATGGGTGTTGGCGACAGATCTGGCAACCCCGTTGCTAGGGGCTAGTTGTTCTGTTGGTTTGGCTAGCGACGGGGCGGCTTGCTTTTTGTATTCTAATTTTGTGATCGAATTATTATACCCATTTACACCTTTAATTGCTTTTGATTTGGTGTCTAATAATGGGGGTTGTGCAATGTCCATGACGTCTATTATAAGCGATACTATTTCAGATTATTATTGGACTGTGAAAAAGGAAATCGCAGGGTGCATTATTTAAAAACTCCCCTTGCTTATATATGAGGTTTCAAGTATGTTTCTGTGCTGTGTCTGTCTGAGGCTTTGTATCATTCAAACGATAGGAGGACCGATTTTGATGTTTTTTTTATTACTATTTGTTATTCACGGTGTTCGAGATTTAAGTTTAAATCTGAATTATGCGGTGACTTGGGACAGTCGAAGAGTGGACTTTTCATGTTAAGATAATTTATAGTACAGACAGCAGCACATCAAGCTCCCCCAAACTGTCAAATTTTCTCAAACGAACATGAACCTTAATTCTGTATGCCGTAAAATTGAAAAACTATTAATGAAATTTGACACATTGGGGTAACTTAAATGACTGGCCTCTGTACCTACTTAGAAGAAAATATTACTTTCATTCAATTAAATACGTACCTATTGAAACTAAGTGCTGACTTCATTAAACGCGTTTTTTATTTTCAATTATCATCAAACAGAACCCGAAGCGTCTGCTAATCAAGAGTTTATTTTTAATTGGTTGTTAAATTATCACTCTTCATTTGTTTGCGTCTGCATCACTTTTCTTTATTTATTTGTGCTAAAACTGTGAGGTCTTTTAATCATCATTTTTACTTTTACCTTAGATTGCCTCTTCGTTGCTATTGATAGGGAAAATAGTTCACAAAGAAACTCCATTATAATTGTTTGATTAATGCTGCTTTCTTTTTTTCCATCTACGAATAAACCTAATTTACTTCTCGTGACGCCCAGAGGAATCAAGTATCGCATTTTCAGGGTTACTATTACAGTTTGGGTTGACTGGTCTGTTGGTCTACTATTTAATTTAGTGACCCTGACTGCTATGCAGGTTTCGTCGCAATGCTTTCGATCACCGACATAAGAGATGCCATAAGTACCTTAAAAAAGCTATATCGGTAGGTAGATACTTGCCTGGATTGTGATCCACAAAACTGTAAGTTTCCAAAAAATGGGCCACCAAGACGTAGATACTATAATATTATTAGCTGATAAAAATATAATTAAAAATTAAAAACCCCCTACGCCAACATAAACTTACATGGCTCAATGATAGGAAAATATAATTTTTAACTTTTTACATACGAGCTTTAAGTTTTAGCGTTGTGGGTTTTTTTTAAACTCAAAGTTTAATTTTTATTTAAAAAAATAAACTTGCTTTTTTTTTATTTTAAGTCACGCGTAAGTTTGTAAGTAAAGTCCCACCCACAGACATCTAAAGTCACAACGGCAGCTATCACAAGAGAGCTGATATCATTAAAACGGTTAAACCGATTTTGATGAATTATGTCGAAGAACCATTGCAAGAAAGCCTGCTTCAAATAAAAAAAAACCGCATCTAAATCGGTTCACCCGTTTAGCGCTGCGGTGCCGTAGACAGACAGACAGACAAACAGACGGTCAGATAGTCAGACAGTCAGACAAACAGACAGCGAACACACATGGCGGTCAAACTTATAAAACCCCTCTTTTTGCGTCGGGGGTTGGTTCTAAAAAGAGTTTCTATACCATTAAAAGGCTATTAGTTGAAAAAACTACGGGTTGTTCCACTCAAAAATAAATGAAAAATGAACTATGGTTCGTAAATGGTGATAGATATTGCCACTTCAGTATTGATTACAACTGTAACCAGTATCAACAGTATCGATTGACGACGATATCGGAACATTTTAATTTGTTTTTAATGTTGGCTATAAAGCGTGTACGGCCACTAAATGTGTCGGTAAGTAAGGCTCTAATAGTGTTTTAATAGCCTCTATGGAGTAATGATAAATGTTGCTCGTGTTTTCGGGTACAGAACAAGCCGTTACGTAAAGATTTGAGTATTTTCTACGTAATAGTTTTTTTATGTGCTGTTCAGTTGCGAATGTATGTAAATGAAAAATGGTATCCATTTCTGTTAATTGGTTATAAAACACTTTTGAATGTCTTCAAAAAATACCTATTAGGTACTCAAAAATATAATTGTGTAGCTGAAAGAATTTTTATTGCTCAAAGTTTGTTGTGTCTGTTTGTGTGTTTGTGACATTACTTACTAGTTCAAGTAAAACTATAGGAAATACATTTATTTTTAAGTATTTAAGTGGAGTGGGTAGACAAAAGTTAATTTTATTAAATAAACCTCCCCTTTAATAGAAATGACTCACACAATACTTTTTTTTATTTATTTTATTTATCTTAGTGAACTACCTTACCTAATTTAAGAAAAATCATAGGTATATCGAAATCGAATTGTAGTTATAGGTTGGTCATAAAAGCTCCCCCAATTCTGTTTATGTATAATCCACATATGACGTCCCATGGGATTACAATCCCATTACGGGTATAGTTCATAGGGCACCACAATGTAATCTTGAATAGGTTTACCTGCTACGAGATAAACGATAAATGGGCTTGTGGCTAAATATTAACAGCCACACACACTTTTGTTGGTAGGTCAGCGGATGGGTGACCATTTAGGACATATCAAGATATTTTCCATGCCTCGGATCTTTGACAGTCGTTTCGGGTATTTAAAACCCGAAACCTATGATCAACGCGTGGGACTGTTTTTTTTTTGCCACAAACTCCTCAATGTATTTCCTTTTCTAGAAGCTTAAAAAGAAAGAAACTGTAAAAAAATTCTATGGAAGTAAATATTACAGAAATAATAAAACAGTTTCTCTAATTTACGGATGGTTAATTTTTAAACACGAAAATCATCGGAGAGGGATGCCAAAGAAAAGATGAAGATAAGGGGTTGTGTGAAGAGTGATATGAAAGAAGAGGAAGTTAGTGATAGCATGACGGGTGACAGGATAGAATGGAAGAAAAAAACGTGTTGCGCCGACCCTAAATACCACGGGACACAGGCAGGATGATAATGATCATGAAATCATCCTTGAAATGCAAACTTCATTTCGCGGTTGTATAGACAATATATATTTTTTTTAAAATCAAGGTAAGGAACACTTGGTATGCGAATCCCATACGTTCTTTGTCAATTTTTGTTGATTTAATATTAATATCCTCTGCCTGTATAAGTCAAGAGTGAACAGGTTGCTTCTAGGCAAGCGTCAAAGTTCATCGTCGGCCACATCATCGCTTAACATCAGGTGAGATAGGGGTCAAACGCATGCCTATCAATAATAATAAAAAAACCAAGTGTTGTGCAATAGAATAACATTAATAGCCTGTTACTGTCCCACGGCACGGCTGTCTTCTTATACAGAAATGGCACGAGCATTGATCACTACGCTTGTTCTAGGCAAACTGGCGATATATTATATTAACGAGAAGCCCAGGTTTTCTCACGTAGTTTTCCTTAACCAAATGTTAATGATGTCGTAGATAAACTTAGTAAAGCACACATGAATTTTAAAAGTCTCACTGACTCGAATTTAAACCGTAACTTCAAGCATCAGAGGTAGGGGTCTTAACTTCTGGGCCTCGTGTATTGTGCAGCTAGCAGTTTTAACAAAACAAAACATTACAATGTGACCTAGTAACCTATAATATGACTTGTAAATACCCAGAACAGATAAAAATAGCTTGTTATTCGCCATTTAATTTAGTGTTTTCTGCATTAAGAATTGTCTGCATAGAACAATTGGCTTGTTTACAATAAATCAAAACATATAAGCACTCTTATACTCACGAGAGTTCACCGCAGTACGTCAAAAAATTCGTCACTGAATTTTCATACCACTTGACCTGCCTGATTGCTATCTCCAGTTAAATGTTAAAATGTTTAAAAATTCACCGGCGTCATTATTTTCTCGGTCGAGAAGCCTCACCGCGGGTATATTATTAATTATTAAAGTATCTCCCTCCCCCGAGCCTTGATTTTAAAAGAGACGTTAACGACTTAAAAACAAAAAACTCGCTGTGTTTATTTTGAAAGCTACACAAAATGAAACAACAAGTTGTAAAGACAAGGCTTTTTTTTTGTAATTTTCAGGTGGAATGGTTTCCGTACAAAATGGGTTAAACAAGCCAGATTTACTTTGATGGATAATTTCCTTAACAGGGTCAATGTACTCACCTGAAATTTGTTTTTGTGATATTGTTTAATCTCTCTTTCCCACTCAAATTGTAAAACTCAAACAATTTCAAATAAAATTTAAATATAAGTGCACTACCCCTATTTGTAGAAATTTATAATTTAGATTTGCACCAGAATATTATTATGAAAACAAACTCATTGACAAAATTAATTTAGTCTACGTGGAGTAACTCAATTTTGGGAACACACATAGGTATGAAAATTACCACTAAATTTCGGGTGAAATAAATAAACAGGCGTACACACCTTGCCAATTTGATTGTTGAATTATTCATGATGTCTCACACGGCCTGGGTGCCAGTGCCGAGAGTCGAGGGGAGAGAGGAGTACTCTCTAAACAACTCGTATCGTCACTCGGGGGGAACATAACGAAATGGGCAACCGAGACACCGCCTCATTTAAGGGCCCAAATAAACAAAAAATATCTGAACTTATTACGGTGGCTTGAAAGGCACCAAAAGTGTCATTATGATTAAGTGAGCACGGAAATAAGGGGGACCAGGTAGGAAGCTACGGCTGAATAACTTAGGAGGTTCATATTATTAAAATTATAATATAAGACTTGCTAATTTTGCTGTTCTGTTATTTGTCAGATGGTTGAGTATTTATCTAGTTGAGCTTTGGATATGAAAAGTTTTTTACTCGTATTGAAACGAACGCGAAAAATTAGATAGATAGAGAACAATGTATTTACTCGGTGTGGTAATTACTCGGTGAAGAACTTGAATCAAAAGATATTATTTTAAAATCCAACACTACCAACTTTCTTTCTTTTTTTTTATTTATGGGTCTACTCTTTACCTCAATCTTGTTCTGCGGTCAGAGATGAGGTCGATGATGGAACGAGCTTACCCAAAAGAAGCCTATTAACTCGGGACTTAAACAGATTGGGGTAACTGTTCTAAAGCTTTTGACAGCACGCATGTCTCAGATTTAATTCCCGCACGGAACAAATATTTGTATGGCCTACAGGTAGTTGTACCGGATCTGTTTGTTTTTGTATGTGATTTTAAAAGTTTGTAAATACACTCTCGACACAGGAGAAATGCCAAATCCAAGGCAATGTTTTTTATAAAGTAATAAAATAAGTAAATACTCTATCGTGCCCTGAGTGATTACATAAAACCTTTAATAAAAATACTAATGAATACGCAAGTCTGTGATAAAAGTCACTTATGACAGCTAATGTCATATAACAAAATCTCACGCAATGCTTTGGTCTAAATAATTATTATAATCCAACATGGCTTCAGTGCATCGGTTATTACCTTCCGCAAAAGAATTTTATGGGGTGTTGCAACAAAGAACGGACGCAGCAGAGAACCATCGCCATGAGAGGTTTAAGGCAGTGATGATTATGATCCGTATCGCTCGAGGATGGCTGATCAGGAAGCATATAATCTGGCTATCGAAGAACGCGACGATAATACAATGCGCGTTTAGGGTCCATTTAGCAAGGAAAGCACTTAGAGCCGCACTTAGAAGAGGAGTGCGTGCTAAACATGCTAAACATTACGCAAAAGCTGCAACAACTTTGGAGGTAAAGCAGTTTATTTTGTTCAAAATTGTCATGTTCATACGACTTTTACTCATCAATCTTGAATTGTTTTGTAGGCACTTTGGCGTGGACATTATTCAAGGCGCACGAAGTTCTGCTATCGCACGTACCGCCGGTGGTTAGCAACTGTAAAAGAACGCGGGGAACGGCGAGCGGCAGAAGCTGCAGAATTCGGCATCAGAAGCCGAGCAGACGACATCAGGATCTTAGAGGAGGAAGCTCGACAATGGCTAGCGTTCGTCGTATTCAAACTCCATCATCTACTCAGAACATACGTATGTGCCGGTGTTTATTCAGAACCCGCTACAGTGGAATTATCCGAATTCGAAAAACTCCTAAACTCCATCCACTATACCGAATACATGAAAAGATTGAAGCGGAAATATGATGAGTTTGTAAGAAAACACCGACCGGCTTTCTCGAATAAGAGGTTGTTTCCGATAATAGGGGACGGGGCCGACTATTGGTACTTATCGTTGGCAGAAATGTATGAACTGACTAGACCGGTACCGCCAAAAAAAGAAAATAACAGGCATCTGGGGACTCATCATGGAAAGATGCATAAGGAGCCGTTTTTGTGGAAAAAATTTAGACCAGGGGGGCAAGATGGAGGTCGAGGTCCGTTTACACCACCTTTATCACCGGCGGCATCTCGTCAGCTGCCGCCGACGCCGGCACCGACTCCAATTTGCTCTGGAGGTGATACGCTTCAGCGGTCTTGTCCGAAGGACCCTCGGTTCTGTCTCTACGTTAGACACTACACTCCAGACCCTGCTATCATGGACTACATTAACTTTCATATTAACGTACTGATAAGACGAAAGTGTTCCGTCGCGAACATTGATTTCGAATAACAATGATGTTTTACCAAATTGGTTCAAATGTTCGTTCATTTTTAATATTAACAATACAGGAATGGTTTGTTTGAAAACACTTGGATTTTTACATGGTTGCGTATTATTCCTCTCTTTATTTTTTTTTGCTCGGAAATCCGTAATCAGGCTTCTAAGTTTGGAAGGGTCGTCCGGATGTTGCGAGCCGCGAGCCTTTTGTTGTTACGCTTTTGTTGTTGTGAATTTTACACTTGTAATTTATTTCAGGAAACGCCTTGGTGAGAAAGAAATTACGTTAAACTCTCCAAGGAAAATGTGTTTTGTAAATTAACATTACGCTTGTATAGGTTCTGGTCGGATATTTTTTATTTGCTGTCCTAAATCATGTTTCAGTGTTTGTGTTCCGTCACGAACACGTAAATCAATGTTATTACTTGAGTTTAGACAACGTTGGCTGTAGGTAAGTGATTCACTGTTTGGTTGAGGTGAGAATTAATCGTACAAACATTCGGAATTCAACACTTACATGCTTTATAGACATATCCCATATCTTTCATTTTAGTAAAAGCACTTCAAATGGCTTTAAATTTAATCAATGATTTATTTATTATATATAAATGCACATCAATGTACTAGCTTTTGCCCTAGGCTTCACCCGCGTTAAAAGTAACTTTCCCAAGATTATCCAGGAGATTCCCTATCAATATTCCAACTTATTATCTTCCATTTTAGTAAAAGCTCTTCAAATGGTTTTAAATTTAATCAATGATTTATTTATTTAAATATATAAATGCACATCAATGAACTAGCTTTTGCCCTAGGCTTCACCCGCATTAAAAGTAACTTTCCCAAGATTAATCCAGGAGATTTCCTATCAATTTTCCGTCTTATTTTCTTCCATTTTAGTAAAAGCTCTTCAAATGGCTTTAAATTAAATCAATGATTTATTTATTATATATAAATGCACATCAATGTACTAGTTTTTGCCCTAGGCTTCACCCGCGTTAAAAGTAACTTTCCCAAGATTATCCAGGAGATTTCCTATCAATATTCCAACTTATTATCTTCCATTTTAGTAAAAGCTCTTCAAATAGTTTTAAATTTAATCAATGATTTATTTATTTAAATATATAAATGCACATCAATGTACTAGCTTTTGCCCTAGGCTTCACCCGCGTTAAAAGTAACTTTCCCAAGATTAATCCAGGACATTTCCTATCAATATTCCAACTTATTATCTTTCATTTTAGTAAAAGCTCTTTAAATGGCTTTAAATTTAATCAATGATTTATTTATTTAAATCTATAAATGCACATCAATGTACTCGCTTTTGCCCTAGGCTTCAGCCGCGTTAAAAGTAACTTTCCCAAGATTAATCCAGGAGATTTCCTATCAATATTCCAATTTCCATCCAAAAATGTTCAATATCTTCACACTTTCAGATGTACGAGTACAATATTAGTAGGACAACGGGTGTAAAAAGTCAACATAACAAAACTTGTGTTCTGATCATTAAGGACAATTTTGCATTGTGCACCAGGATCCTTCTGATTACAATGTTATTGAATGTAACTAATAAATCAATTTTTGACGTTAAACGAAGCCAAGTTTTGAATGTTATTTAAACTTAACTTTAAATATTCCCAGGACATGCACTGTGGTGTGAAACCATAATTTTATTATGCACAACACACAACACTTTTGTCTATACCTATGTATGTCTTATTCATTTCGTTTAAGTTCTGCTAACATAATACGGGATGAAAAGAAATCGATGACATTCTAACATGTTTTGCCGTAGAAAAGCGTATATTATTCTCGAATTCAAATATCTCTACGTGCGCATACCTACTGAGAAATAGGAAAGGCAATATAATATAATAATGTTATACTCACGTTTGTTTGCGTTTCAGTCTATTCTGTCTGAAGTATCTTTACTGTGCGTCTTCAAACTCATTTGTCTGACAATGCCCGTTTGACTCGGCAAATTTATTAGGGTCAGAATAATGCAGGTTGTGGGTTTCTGAACCGACTCCTTATTGCACAGCCCGACTTAAGGCGGGTACCCATTTGTTAGACGTATAATGGTTGACCCACTTTACTTATATGCCACGAAGCTGCTAGAATAGGGTGTGATTTGCGTCGCGGAACCACAGACAATTATTTGTACCCTATCATTTATTTAACAATAGACTCTATTCAGACGGGTCTAAATTCAATATGCTGTACAGCGTCCTGCCCAAATTCAAGGTCACATAAGCGTGACACGGTACGGTATATTTTGCCTTGAGTTTTGTGAAGTTTGCGTCAACTGTAACTGTCAGAGTCGCTCGCTGTGAGGGTGTTTGGGGAATGAATAATGTATGGGGTAAATTTGCAAGTGTTTCAATTTACACCCGCCGCCACTCCAGGCCGTTGATACGCACCCGAGAAGTTGAAGAGCAAAAAAGAAAACAACGAGTTACCGGCTCGCGGCACGCGTGTGCTCGGGACGAGACGTTAAGCCGCGTACAGGCTTACAACCACTGAACTAGCTATTTTCAAATATGAGTGAAGTGGTTTACTGTTGTTTCACATCTTCTTCCCACGAATTTTCGTGCATAATAAGCAAGCTGTCAGATTTTTGTGTCCAATATTTATTACAATTGAATCGAAGGAACTAACATAGAAAATATGGCTGTTTCACTCTTCCAGACTATAGAAGAAATATAATTGGACTTTAATATTGTGCACAATCAATGTAACGATTGACCATTACTGGTTTCACTAACTCAATTAAACAATTTGATCCGTCGTCGTCGGCGAAAGCCTTATTGTATTTAAATTAAATTTACATTATTTCATTGAAAATAAATTATGTATTTGGTCTGAACTTGGTCGACTCTAATTTTCTTTATCGATTTTGTTTGAACCACAAACGAGTATGTCGGCGTTTAAATTTTCTAAGCAACTTTTCAACAATGTTCAGCTTTGTAATAGTTAAATTGGTAAATTTAAATAAATTGGCTTTTTGTACAAAAGCGCCTGAAGACGTATTCAATTTGTTTTTTATTGAGTTAACATGGGAACTTGTAATTGAATGTAGATAATTGAAAAGTAATTGAATTTCTTTGAAATATTGTGGTATCCTCTCTAAAATCTTACGTTGGATGTTCCACAAAAATAGTATCTGCCAAAGTAAATCGTCTTCCCACATTGTATTAGTCGTGGAGACTGGAGGTATACAATTTTGTAAGCAATTTAGGGCAGTCTTATTTTTTTTATATAAAGATATGGGTAGACTAATTAATTGTTATTACAGGTAAGTATTGACGTTTCATTTCTGTAGCCAATCAACCAACATAAATTAAATGTTGTTGCTGCCAAAGAAGCGGTTAATTGAATTACTGTTAAATCTAGAAGAAAACATCTAAACAAATTTTTACAGTATCGTTCGTTTATTCTTATTTTAACTCAACAACTAAACATTATTAAATGCTCTTGAATAAAAGCGTTGCAGTTTCTTTGGACAGGTTTGCACAGTAAACTTTATTTTTGTGAGGCTTTTAATTTCATTTCACTTTAACCAGTACTGCCAAGTGATTCTTTGAGATAAAACACTAATTAAATATTACAAAACCTTAACTTTGCTATTTTAATATTTTGTTTGAGAGTTAAAGCTTCGTAAATAGTTGGGAAATATGGCTGGTTAAGATTTTAAGACTCAAGACTCTCTCAAAGGTCTCTATGAACTTATTTTGGATCAACTAGAGGAGGTGGTTTCTTTACTTTGAATAATAACTGACATTTAGATCTAAAACTAAGATAATATTTTGTATGTTGTTTCACGCAAAAGCTTTAGTAATAACTAGCAGTTGTTTGCGTGGAACCCTAATTTTTTTGTCACCTAAGTTACTCAAAAGAACATCTGCCAATGTAAGTCCAGGCGAAATCAATCCAACCATTTTCAAGATAAGCCCAGACAAACTGCTAAAATAAGCTTTTTTGAATTACTACCGTTATACTAGTATTTGTAGAAAACTGTTTTGAAATTTTTAAACAGACACTTTAATTTTATTTGTTTTTCTTAATATGAATATAAATATTCAGTACTTGTACCCAGTACTCATAGCACAAACTCTGCTTAGTTTGGGACCAGATAGTGATGTGTGTAAGTTGTGGAATAATTAAAAATAAAATATATCTTACAATATAAATAAAATAATTATATAATATCATACATTCGAATCGCAGCCTGCGCTCAAAAAGTTATATTATATTAAATTACACTTTAACGTTCTATTATTATATTACACAATAAAAAACCTTTTATCTAAACAAGCAATAATTATCAAAGAAAAATATACTCGCATCACACTGTTAGGTTACGTACATACTTCAGAACCTTTTTCGTAGGGGACAAAGGGGCATTCCCACTGCATTCCGCCGATTCTTAGATGGAACCTCAAGTAATTCCCGGGGTGAACTAGCGAATCGATATCGGCGAGTTGAGTAGGTCCGTGATCTGTATGAAAAATGCGGAAGGAACCGTGGTACGCAGTAATTAGTGGCTCACGGTACGCCTGGGCGCGCAAGGGCGGCGCGCCGTTCTAGGGACACCACGCACTCCTTTATCTCGAGGGAATGCGTAGGAATTTTATTGAATAAAATTATTTCGATTTATCCCTACTTTGTAGTAAACCTAGTGCGGTTTATATTTGAAATTGCTTTCAATTCATAAACCGAAAAAAAACACTTCGTACGGATTTATCGGTAGCACTTTGAGTGCGTGTTTGTATTCTAAACACGTGTGATGCAGAGGTAATTTCATGTAGGTACCTAACGAGCTTTTGTTTTTCATACGTTTTTAATTTATTAATTGAGTTCGCTTTTTTAAAAGGAATCGGGAGAAGTATATGTAAAGAGCATTTCTACTTTACCATGCAAAATTAATTTTGCTAATAATAAAACAATTTTTAAAAATAAATTTGCTTTTTCTCAGCAAAAACACTAAAAAGTGGCGAATGGGGGGCTTTTGGGGGACATTCCTATGTTAACGTCCTACTTATGGTTGTCAGCTTAATTTGATTCATGAGTTTGGATTTAGTAAAAAAATCGCTTCTATCTGTCAAAGTTTTAATGTTCGTCTAATCCAGGCATTTCTTATTCACGCCACATGGTTACCCTACTAGTAGACGTGAATTGTACACGCCTTTCATGTCCGTAGGTGTTGCAATAATGTTGAATGAAAGAAAATTGCTAACCTCGTTACTGTGCGCCGGGGCGTAGGGGCTTGTCAGACGTACGATTACTGGGACTGTTTTTACCGTCGGCCTTTCACTAGGTACTTACACATACGGTTTTGTGCTAACTGCTTTCATAATATTCTAGCTTAAGAACGTTCTTAATATAATATTATTTAGTTATACTGGTATTACACCTCTTTCAATGAGCTTGCCCGGGGAAGTACTACCTTTATAGCTAGTTCAACCACCACGTAGCGTTTCAATTGGATGGGTTTTAGGCGCCGCGCCGGTGTCATTATGCGCTCAGAGACGTTGCAAGCCTTTCTTTAGGATAGCCACGCATCTCAGATGATGTTTCTGGTTTCGTAGTTTTTAGCGCATACTCACTGAAATACGAAAAAAATAATTTAAATACTAGATATAAGATATCAATAAGTCCTTCATATCAGGTATTTTATTGACTGAGACTCACTGTTGATCTTGCATTACAGTGAGTTTGAATACTGTGGACTCTCTACCCTCTATCTCAAAAACGGTTAGGTGTGTACAAAAACATTTTAGTCAAAAGCTGTTGCAAATTTTATGCTTTACAATTATTGTATAATACAATATGTCAACATCACTGGAGCTATAGAAACCCAGCTTACTGGGAAAAACTGATCTTTGTGATGTTTGACTTTGAAATAACTTACGACGCAATCACGAGTTTTTATAAGCCTTTTGTGACTACTTTTAGAATACCAAAATGAATGTGTTACATACGAGGATACAGCTTTTGCTAATGTGACTGGACTAAGTGCAAATATTTTTTTTTACTAATTCTCAAATACGTCTCAAATCGTGCATTTTGTGTAACTACTTTTTTTACTCGATGAACTCTGAATGCATAATATTAATGATAAATTTAAGAATTCGGCGTATAATGTTATTATGATAGCTGAAAAATCCAGTCCAATACCAGTAGCTATTTAAAGTTGATAATTTGTTAAAGTATTGCGGAAAGTTAGGAATGGATAAGTACTTAGATGTATTACATTTATGTAAGTTAGTGTTCAGTTCTACTTCATAATAAATTAGAAGATTATTTTTAGAAATAATTACATTGTAAATACAACCTGTTGTTAATTTTACAATAAAAACTGCCATAATTTACTCTGCCACAAATTATTATATCTCGACAATTGTATATTAGACTACCATGTAATATTATTCAGACAAATCAAACATGAACGATTGGATTACCTACACCACTCCAAATAACGAAGCTGTTAATTGAAAAATACCTGTAGCACAATTCAAAATAACAATTTCGATGAATGCTTCACAGGTACTAAAAGCTCGATGCTAAACGAGTGGGTTTTCAATTTAGCGAAATTTTAGTTCAGTGCCAGTGTTTTATCGGATGCTTTGAGCGTGTACAAGTGGAGTGTAATATGACTGGCTGCAGGCGTACGCTCCGTGTGTCACATCGCTAACGCTTGTGCGGCATACGAATACCTCATTCCCATAGCACTATCAATTTGTTCAGTCACTTCGCTTTATAATATACAAAATATATTTATGTACCTATCGCTTTTTAAAACATTGCATTGTTACTGCGCTTACAACTCCAAAAAGCCGTTTTTGAGTACATTTTTCATTGAATGATTTTTTAAAGTAGTTTTTGTTTTAGTGGAGGAAATCTTCTGGAATAATAAAAAAACCTAATGCGAATGAAGACTGAAATTATAGTAAAAAACAAATTTACCTCTTGTAAACCATTCTATCCATCCAGTATACTCGCCTTCACTGACTGTTTGTCTGTACCTACTGTAGTGGATGTTAATATTATTCTCATTATGATTATTATTATTATCTATTTATGATAATAATTAACTTTACTGCACTGTGACTGTTTTAACATTTTGAACTCTCGGTGTTTTTACACAATAGAGTTCCTGCTAAGCGATCAAGATACTAAAACTTTGGATTGCAATGCAAATTTCAATTGAATAAACAGAACAGCAGGCTGGCCATATTTTAAATTCTATTTCTATTATCGTAATCGATAAGGTGACAATAGAAAGAAAATGGTGTATATGGAATCAGCTGTTTGTCAACTGTCAAGTGTTAGCAAGTAGAATTTGTATAGTATGGCTGAAAATGAAATACACTTGACAGTTGACAAACAGCTGATCCCTTAAACACCATTTTCTTACTGTAATAGAAATAGAATAGAAATCGAATTTGTAATATGGCTAGGCCTGGTACATTTACCACCAGGTTGCCACTAGGGGTTAGTCAAAATGGCGTCTAATTTCCCTATAAAACGAACCCAAACAACTCTCAAACTACATTTTTTAAAAGTTTTTGACATTAGATTGTCGCTGAGATTGCTGGTCTAAGATACTTTCGTGTTATTGGCAAAAATATGGTGTCACTCGACCACGAACGCCATTTAAGAAGAGTAGAAGTTGAGATTGCAACTAAATTTTAAAACATTTTAATTACGGGGATTGTCCTTATAGTGTAGTTAGTTCATGTGTTTTAGTCGAACCTACAGATTGAAACCTTATTGTTTTCATTGTCATAATACCTAACAATATGTTGTAACTAAACAAACACATCGATGCAGTAATCTTGTTTGTTCCCGTCACTCAGCACCCAGTGCATTCGCGTCAAACAGTCGATCGCAGTAAAAAGCGATCCTTTAGTACTTGAAAGCGCGAACAGTACTTGTCCCGACACGTTGCTACGTGTGAAACGTACAAACAAACATGTTACTAGTACTATGTTGAGGTGCGAGTGGCTGGCTCCCTTGAAAGGAGGTTTTGTAAAGGCGCGTTAAGGCATGTGTTCACATTGGATCTGGATATTTTACGGTGATATGATTTTTTTGTTTGTGATTTAGCATCGGCATCTATACAGCATTGTGCAGTCCTCCTTACTTCTTCTTTCTTATAGCTATGATAGTTTGGTGTCAAATATCTTTTTACTGCTGCTTGCCTTTGTTAATGATCTCCGCCTAGAGTGATAAGGTATCGTTGAGCCATTTCAATCAGTTCTCAATTTGAGCCGACATTGTTATTGTTATTGTTAATAGTAATGGATACTATTCATTGAAGTGTTAATAGATTCCGACAAAGATCGTAATCTCAAAATATATTTGTGATTCTTAGTTTTCTAGAAGCCTAATGTTATGATTGCCGTAATGAATGCACACACACATCGTAAAGCATAAATTTGTAAACTCGGAACAAACTGAAGGCCGTTCAAATATTTGTCCCAGCGTTAGAACGCAAAATCAGAGCATAGGCTGAAACCATAGTATTGCAACATTTATTTTACATCAATATTCAATTAAATATTCGAATTGAGTAGCAGTTGCTAAAATAAACAAAAATAAACTGTTATTTGGTCGGCGGGAATGCAGATGTAACTTCGTTTTTGGTATTAGCCTTTTTTCAGTGATGTGTATTTTATTATGTAGTTTTTGGGTCAATGGCTAAGGTCGTTTAAATTGTTTTGTACTACCTACTGAGGGAGTTAATTTACACCAACTTTTAAGCCAATTTCATAATAGGCATCTGTCGTAAGCCTTTTCTTTATTGTTACCTGTTACTGGCAGATCTATATGCACTCCTCTTCCATATAAATTATGAACTTCAACTATTCCAAATCTCACACTGTCTCGTGCCAGCGGTATTCTTAGTAAGGGATTCGAAGTTTTCATTTGAAGAGTTAATATTAAGAAGAAGAAAAAGAAGATAATGGTTATTAGTAGATCTATTAATGAAGAAAGGTGGTTATAACAGCCAATAGGTTGTAGCAAGTAATTTGGCAGTAGCCACCTCACGTTTTTTATGCTCTAGGAAAAGATATGCTCCTCATCTCTGGATTTCCTGAATGAACACTGACGTGGAATAAAACTGTCATTTCTTTCTTATCTAGCTTGAGTGAAGATTCGCTCATTCATGTCGAGAAAGGAAGGACAAAGCTTAAAGCTAATGGTTTTCCGCACAAGTTTTCTGCTACTAAAAGAAAATCTAAAGAAAATAAATAAACGACAAGATTTTTTCTAGCACTATAGAGATCCACTAAGTACCACTTATTTTATTAAAATACAAAAGATACTGTTCTGCCAAGAAAACCGAATCTAAATTGAAGATTGTAGATCTGACGCTACCTTTATGCCAGCGAACATTATGACCGGGTGTGAAATAAATGCATAGCGATTATGAGCTCTCGTCAACTGGATGCTAGTTTTACAGATTACCGGTGCTCTAGTGAGATTATGTGTAATTTGTATCTACATGTATGTCCTAACACATTTATTTTGATAGGTACTTGTTGCTCCCGAATTTAATGCGTTCCGCCTCAGAATCAATAATAATGTAGTGTTACCTTCTTAGTTTTGGCTTAAGACTTTCAAATGTCAAGTTGTCACCTGATAATGTACCTACTGGGAATACATAAATGATCACCGTCTGTCAAGTGATCAGAGATGGCGCTGCATTTGAAACATTTTATTCACATTATTTTTTGAGACAAAAATAGCCTATACTCCATCCGATTAGGTAGTTAACAACAATTTTGACATGTATTTTTAGTTAATAACACAGTTTAAAAATAAAATGCAGCTGAAAACAAATTTAGATACAACCAAAACGATTACATTATCAATTAAACAATTGGTTTAAACAGTAGTTGTATTTAATTAATAAGCGTTTAAGTAAAAAGACTTGTCAAGATTGTTTACCTTTAGTTAACTACCTACTCGGATGGAGTATAGATATGTCCCATCTCTAGAATATAATCTATCTCTATATCAAATTTCGTTACGATCTTCTCAGCCGCATACTTACTATAGATAGACGGGCATCATGAACAAAATTTCCATCCGTAGGTAACTTGTTTCCTGGTGGACACAAGTCTATGATTTTTTTTTAGTACGATCCGCTGCCGCTCAAATATTCATATTTTATTCTAGATGGCGTTACTGAGACATGGGATCGAAGTTTTTCTGTGACATTTCGTCGCACGGCCGCTCTATAGTATTTTAAATCTCTTTGCCTATGGGTCTGCCAAATGTGCTGATTATGGCAGTTTGACTCTTCTAGTCGCTTTTGTTGAAGTATATCATCGTAAGATCATCTACGACACGAAAAAAAAAACGATAAAACTCCTTTCAAATGAATGGCTTTCATTCCCTATCTCACAAAGATTTGCGATCCGATGCGTTCGCGATATCCTATAGTTTCTATAGCTCAAGTTGTACGTTACAAGTGGAAACCACGATGCAATTATACGAAGGTGTACCCGCTTGTGTCTGACGCTGTCAGCCAGACCTAGGACTGACCTCAATCTAACGTAACCTATAAAACGGCACATGTACCTCGGAATCTGTCCTCTTATTTAGATACATTCAGTACTGCGTACACCGTTTTGTCGGTGTGAAACATCAAAGGATGAATGAAATTAGTATTTAATGTTAAAATGTCGTGTATGGCCTGTTGATCTAGTAGTTAGTGACCCTGACTGCTACGCCGGAGGTCGTGGGTTCGGTTCCCACCCAGGACAAATGTTTGAGTGATGAGCACGATCATTTGTTCTGTGTCTGGGTGTAATTTATCTATAATAATAATTAGGTATGTATTTAGAAATATATAAGTATGTTTATCATCTGTATAAGACCCATTACACAAGCTCACAAGCTTAACTATGGACTAAATGGAGTTGTGTTAAAAGTTGTGGAATATTTAAACATATTTATTATTCCTTACACATAATTTTAATCACTGATTTTGTTGTTATTTCTATTTATGTTTTACTCCTGTGACCAATTTAAGAGTATGCGTGTATACGATGTCTAATAGTCATGGTGGGTTTACTTTAGTGTCGGCTTAGCTTTTTTCGGCTGTTGCTATTACTGTTCATAATAAAAAATAATAATTCCAGCCTGTTACGGTCCCACTTCAAGATGAAACTCTTCTCATAGAGAGATGGGACGGGCATTGATTACCACGCATTTTGCGATTTAAAATAACAAGGAGTAATAATTTCCTCACGATGTTCGTTGTTAGATATTTAAGTTAAATAATAAAAAACAAGATTTGCTTATACTCCCATCTGTACCTAGACCTCGTGGAATAAATCGTTTAGTGACTATTACTATGCACTAAAAATATCGCAGCATTAAATTTTCTTTAATGTCATTTCAACATACAATAAAAAAACCCCTAACGGAAAAATCTTATCCATACTAATATTATAAGGAGGGGGTAATCTTCGGAAGTAATGATCCAATTTTAAAAATTATTGCACTGGTGGAAAGCTACACTATTCCCGGATAATATAGGCTACTTTTTATTCCTATAATCCCACGGGAACAGGAACTAAAAATAATGTTGAGCTTACCTGTAATTTAAGAGCATACATTAATGTTACTTGTATTATTTCTAAGATTGTCTGTATGTGTCTTAGTTGGTAAGCCTTTATAAATAAATAAATAAATAAATAAACTAAGCAGGTGAAACCTCTCACCTCATTTTACTGTGTATGTTTATCAGCTGTTTAGTACCCATAACACAAGCTTTCAAGCTTAACTTGGGACTAAATGGCGTTGTGAGAAAAGTTGTGGAATATTTATTTAGGTATTTAAGGAAACTATTATGACTTACAGTGAATATTTTCAACGTTTTTCTCTTAAGGTTCACTGTAGATTTTTTTTATTGCTTTCCATTTAACTTAATAATTAATTATTACCGAAAAGTAAAAGACTAGCGGCATTGCCACGTTACGTGACAATGTTAATTGTAGTTTAAAATTACCCATACTGGCAAAAAAACAAAATTCATCCTGTATGCTACACATTGTGCTACGAAGCTCATCACGTAGCCGTTCTACGCACAGTTGGCTACGAAGACGCGTAGGCGCGTAGCATTTGAGTTAGTTTACGTCAAACGCAATATCTCCTTTAATATCGGACTGGTTATAGCTTTACGAATATTTAAATGAGTCAATCTTTTGAAATGCCTGGATTGTTTTAAACATGTACCATCGACTTAGCTAAGATAATTAGGATCGTTTCAATTTTCTCCCAGAGTCTGTCCTAATTTCGTACTGAATGAATTTGAAAATCGTTTTTATTAACAGTTGGCTTATACCTGTACTAATTAGTACGGAAATTTAACGCCCGAGTTAATTAGTTTGGGTAAGGTCTGAGAATGGAAGCATAACTTGGGTTATATGGCTTATCTTAATCAACTTGGATATATTGCGAATGATTAGAATTTAAATTAGGAATTAGATTCCATAGATATTGAGTTTATTACGCAGTTTGATATCTGTTAGCTTTTGTTATCTAAACGCATGATGTTTTAACAGAAGCATAAACGACCTAGTTACGAAGCCAATGCGAAATCCAGGTGATTATTTTTTATTACCTGTTTCACAGCAATTATTTGTGAACTAAGCTTGCATGAGCTCGCAGTATGCATGCATTTATTTTTATGAGTAACAGTTTAAATTACACCATAGTCGTATTGGGAAATAATACTCACAAACAATATTTAACTTTAGTTATTTATTTGTATTATTAAGGCGCCTACCTTTCATGCACGAGGTTGTGGTTCAAATCCGGGCAAGTACCAATGTGACTTTTTCAAATCATATGTTCTTTCTAAGTTTATGTTAGACATCATTGACATCGGCGAAGGAAGACATCGTGAGGAAACCTGGACTTATAGTTAATAAAAGTTTGAAATGCTCGAATCTTCTCTGTATGGCCTTTGCCCTGCAGTGGGACAATTACGGGTTGGTATTATTATTTATTTATTTAATAACTAGATTTTCTTCGTTATGTTCAATTCCTATGTAATAGGGGACGATATTGTGACCAACCGGGTACAATGTTTGACTCTGGGCTGCTTCTGTGCAATTCTAATGATGATAAAAACTCAACAAGGCTTTTTCGCCCCTGGAATCCAACCTGAACCTTTTTTTTTTAAAACACCCTCACTTATAAACGCACTTGCATTTTTTTGCGCATTACACAATCTGATGTAACAACTATTTCAACGAGGCAGTAGCAAACATATTATGAAAAAAAAATAAACTTCTGTCCAACCTACATCCCAAAAACAAGGACAACCATTTTTAAACCTCACAAATGCCGCGTAATTACAATCTTTAATACATCAAATTGAGTTGTGACAATGGGCTTTTAGACTCAATTTTAGTTTATAGTCCCTCATCTAGATAACAAGAAAAAAATTCGCCATATTTTTTTCCTTTTTCAAATTGATGCAAAACTGCTTAGATTAAGCGCATTATAGTTGAGGAGTGGGGGCTTGTAACGTCATTAACTAGCATAAACTGTACTGGTTACTTGACGTCATGCGAAATTTTGACACGATGTGTCGCCGATAGATTACGTGAAAAAAGAAAAAAATATGTGTCGAATATTTTCTTGTACTCTAGATTAGGGGCTAAACACTAACATTTCCTCAAATAGCCCATTATGTCATATCCGACGTCTTATTAACATTTCTTCTCATCATTTGACTGTTCATTATGTTTACATATTTTTTTATTAAAGGGGGGGATTCATTCAATCATAAAAAATATGAAATACCTACAGAAAAAAACTTAATTGAAGAGTTCGCTTTTTATCCTTCACCTGTTCGTCATGTGACTATTTTTTATCAATTAATGGCATTATTTATCAAAATAATCAATCGGATTAATATAGAATAGAAAAAGTAGATAAAGTTACATTTCCATGACATGTATTTTTAACCCTACGAATGCCGCGTAATTTCAATCCTTAGTACCTACATCGAGATATGACATTAATGTCCCGACATCTTATTATTTAATTTTCCACTTCTCGTCCTATATATTATGTTCGTTATTTAATCTAATTTAAATAGGTAGCAAAAGGGCTTATTTATCGAACCGGAAAATATAGCAAAAAACGGATAAAATTACACTGAACAGTTTTCGTAAACTACATCCCAAAAACAATGACACTCATTTTTAACCCTACACATGCCGCGTAATTACAATCCTTAATACATCGAGTTATGACATTAATGTCACGCCCGACGTCTTATTAATACCGCTTCTCATCCTTCGCCTGTTCGTTATTAATGATCGCCGTAATTATCCGCCAAAGACGAGACTTCTCATTACACGAGAGGAATACGATTCAGAATACGTGTTTAAACATGATTTATCATCATTAAAAGTTCGACGTGTTAATGTAAGTTGATGAGTCTCGCGCGGCCATGCGTTGTCTTTGTCTGTTAGCTGATTTAATTAGTTTAAGACAAATTAAGTTGTGGTTTTGCGCGTAGTTCGTGTAGGATTTGTAACTACTTTTCTTGTTTTGAAAATGGACAGCAGGACATTGTTCCTGTATTTCAGAACATTTTTCAAGGTATGTTAAAGTCTTATTTATAAATGGACAAGCGTATTGTCACCATACACAAATCCAGACTTTGACAAATTCCAGATCTAAGTATAAACCCAATTACATTTTGCTTGACTTGGGAATGGAACCCAGGACCTCGTGTTTAACGGTTGCGCTTCTAACCACTATGACAACGAGGCATTGTAAAAGTGCGTACTCTTTTGCTTTACCCCTTCTGAGAATGACAGGATGGTATAATATTTTTTGGAAGCGCTTATCTAAATAACTGTCAAAAACCATTTAGAATAAAAGGGAGACTAACGAACGAAATTTCAAATTAATGAAAGCACCTAATTAATACGAGCCCCAATAATTTAATTGATGGTTTCTATTCAATGTATGCGTATTTTTGTGCATTTAATATATAACGGTATAACTTCTGTACATTTATAATAACATGTTTTACTTTTATTGAGCGGCACGTTAATTACCTTCATTAAGCATGATTTTGTTATTAAAATAATTTATCACCTTGAACAATGCCTGGAGGAGCTACTGGTCATTGAAATAGCTTAGGAAAGGAAAAATGCCACTGAAACTAAAGCCAAAAATTATGGACATGATGTGCATCGTTCCCTTTCTGACCCATGGATCTCAGACTTGGTCTTAGAAAACAGGAAAAAGTCCAAACTCAGGGTCTGCCAACGTGCAATGGAGTGTGGTATTCAAAATACCTGACCACATTTGTAACATCACACTGCGCTCCAGAACACAGATCTTAAGTAGGACTTGGCTGGCCACGTCTGCCGTATGCCGTAGCTGTGGGCGAAAATAATCACCACGCACTGACAAAGCTAGAAGGCGTTTTGGTGGTCCCCAAAAAAGATGGCAAAGCGACCTGGACAAGTTTAACAACCAGTGGCCCATTTTAGTCCTGGATTGATAAAACTGGAAATCATTGGGAGAAACCTTTACCCAGCAGTAGGTTGAAGTAGGCTAGCAGTATCATTACTTTAAAAATTGTGTAGATTACTTTATTACCAACTTTTACAGATTCATAATCTATGAGTAAACTTACGAATTTACATAATATTCAACATTATACGATTAGTTATATCAGTGTAAGACAACATCGTTGTACGACATTAGACAAATTGATAACTTAAACATAAAATTAGTTAAATTATATTGGCCCATAGTATCTATAATGGTCAATAAACTATGTGAGGCACATTTGCATAAATACTATCCTCCTATGGGACATTTAATACACCACGATGTACGTACAGTTACGAGCACAAAGGATTTATATTTACGCGAGATTCAAAAACGATTTTCTTCTTATAGTACCTATTCATAGGCATTTTATGATATTTTCTTCCTTCTATCTAGCCTTTTCCCCGTCTAACTAGATTCACAAAAATACACGTCGTGTCCTTGGTGGATTAACAACTTAAGTAATATGAGATCTACAATACTAAAAGGTATATTTTTAATTTAATTATAATGTTACACACTTATTATACTTTTATATTATAATATCTGTCACACTGCAAAGCAATTGTATAATGCATTCTTAAAAAAAAAGTATGGCTGATTATTTGTTGTAAGACTGGCTGAGAGAAAACCGACTTGGAATTAAAAGTAAAGTAATGTGATGTAAACTTTTATTTGTGTACAATGTCAAAGTAATAATAAACCAGAATAAATTACCTAGTCAATTAAATATGAGTTACTGTCAACAAAGCATCAATTCCAAATTATATTCAATACATACCTAAAAATAAACAAACAAAAGAACAGTACTAAACCAATTATATGGCATCAAAAAACTCATCCGCATCGCTATCAACGGGAAAAGTGTAAATTAAATGGACATGAAACATACAACAAAATTTTGCAAAGCTTAATGCTCGTGACTGTACGGAAAACTTGGATACCTATCTATATTTTACTAGGACAAGTATTATATAACAAACCAAGCTAAATAGAACAGGTAGGTATGTAGCTGTAATGTTTGTATTGTGTCTATTCATATTGCAAAGCACGTACCTATGCATGGCAGTGCTTTAGTCATTGTTTATTATGTAAACCGATTCTCGATTGGAATCTGTGTGGCCTTATTTGAGTATGCTGAAGAGATAGGAGTAGGCGGGCGAGCATACCTACATGATTTCCGCATTAATGATATTGCAACTGTTACAGAAAACATGATTCTGAATTCAATTCCATGTAGAATTAAAAAAAATGTTTGACATCACTACGGCACGACTACCCATGACTTCTGTGACTTTATTGTGTAAGTGTAGCACCCACAACCCGCCCAAACCGATCCGGTACCGACTAAATTTGATCGCACGTCATATCATGTGTGTAAAGTACTCATAACGCCGCACGGTCGCGCCTAAATCGTCCCAAAAACTCTTATCACCCGCCAGCCGCCACTCAAACACATAAAATATTCCGCGCCCCGCATTCTTCTTGCTCTTAGATTCATCTTCCATGATGTCACGAGTGAGACAAACACGCCATAACTCAAACATACTGGCCGGCTATAAACAAGCCAGTGAAGATACGGTGTGACGTCACGGACGCCTCTCTGAATGCAGCCAAGTGACGCAAAACACACGGCCCGTGACCGGCATGTGACGTCATTTGTCAATGTCACTCACAAGTAACGGTTGTTGTAAATCAGACACGGTGTAACCAAAAATAACACGGTGCACGAAATTGGTGTTTCAAAAAGTTTCATCTACCTACCAATGTTTGGTAAAGGGTAAGGTCGCTCCCGACAGTGACAAACAACTAGCTAGGAACTAAATTACGGGTTGATTATATCTGAAATAGTTCTGTTTACCTGAGAAGAGTGATGGTTTCATTTGAACGGTATTATCAAACAATGAACTCGCTAATTTTGGAGATTAAGTTATATATTTCTGAATATAATATAGTGTTACTCTTTGTTCAAGGCAATATGATAGAGTTAACTAAAAAAAGGCTTCAGTCATCGACTACCAAGAACCCGAAAAACGATCCTATTTTTTAAACGCTCCCATTTGTTACGGCTATCATCTATCTAGGCTAATTAATTCCAGTCCTAAGGGCATGATATACACCTGGTAGCTATTTAATAAAGTGACTGGACACGGTTTATTAAAAGGCATATTTTCACTTAATGGCGACCTTCAGTGCCACCTTCTTTGTTCCAGTGCTATGACTAAAATTTTTCACAAAAATAATTTCCACGGAGACTTCCCAGTTCATAAAGATAGCGGAACGTTAATCACTGTCAAAATATACAACTAAAATATATTATATTATCTTGAGTTCTGAAATTACATTGTTCATCAGCTCATGTCAGATCTAACGTCGCTTATAACCTTCAACTGTAAAGAGCGTGTTGTTTAATGTGAAACTTTTAATATAACTGAAGAGTTGGCATCTCTTTTAATTTCCCCATTCGCGTTATATTTTTTTGGCACATCAATCTTGGTAGCACGGCAAGGCTTCAGTGGTAGCTCTTTATTAAATTTACCGAAGCGCAAGCCATCATTGGGCTTGGCATCACGTCTCAAGATTAATTTTAAGTCATGTCAAATTTACGTTGGCTTTAATATCGTGAGGATATGTCGCGATAATTACCCTGGGAGCCGCATGTCATGTGTACTCGTACGGTGACATGACGTAACTCTGCTTCCAGCTTAGTCTTTATTACGCGAGCCTCCAAACCATTTTGCTGATATACCCAAGATTATGTTCGTTTTCGTTAGGGTAAATGGTAGCTGGGATTTGCGCTTGATTGGGCATTCAATATGCTTAATTAAGCGAACTAAAGCGAAACGCTGTTCGTTAAAAGTGTATGATGTAAATGTCGCTTTATTATGTGCCTATTAAGTGTAATAATGTGAGATCGTACGTTCCGTTTTGATCATACACAAAAAAAACAGACATCGAAAATGTCCAATTTTAAATAATTGGATCATCATCCGTAATAAAAATCACACACAAAAAAACTGACGAAAAATTTTCAACCAAAAAGGAAAGCTTATGATTGAAGCGGGCGAAGCTTAGTCGGACGGTGTGGGACAGTAAAAAATGTGTTTTTTTATGTACCCCCTGACAATGTCATGGCATGCAGATTGCAAGTACGTGATCTGAAAGTCAATGTCCTCGACCTGCGGGTGACAAGCCGATTAGTGGCTTATAGTGACTGGAGGGCCTGTCACTTTGACGACTGCCACCCGCATACGACTGTCCTGATTTTTTAATAAACTTTTTATACGATGAAGAGATGCAGGGTTTACAGGGTTGTTTTTCTAGGAAGGGATAATAGAGGGTTAAGAAGGTTGGGTGCTGGAAGGAGTGTGGCGGTGGGCATTAGCAACGTTAGCTTTCTGAGAATAAACTAGAGTAAGGTAGATGTTTTAGTAGCATGTCAGATCCAATCTTACTTTGGGTTGCCATTTATTTCTATCGCTTTTATTTCGAAAACATCTTGTATGATGTCTTAATTATCCAATCAACTAGTACTTTAATCAAATAATAAGTGTAAGTAGAGTATCTGTAGAGAAATAAAACATGAATATAATACTCTTTATTGTACAGACGCCAGCACATCAAGTTACCCCAATGTGTCAGATTTCTTTGATCGTATTTCAACTTTATGTCAAACACAATAAGGTTCATATTCAATTGGGAAAATTTGACACATTGGGGTAACTTGATGTGCTGGCGTCTGTACAAAGGGCTATTAGTGTATTGATTTATTGCGCTCAAAATAACACTTACATTAATAGTAAAAGGTAACTTAGGTAAGTTATTAGATATATATAATGAGTAGTGTATCTAACTCATACTTAAAAAAAATAGCAATATTAAGTAATACTCAATTTACAATTATTATTAATAAAATAATAATTTAATTGCCATAATATTGTTTCACTTGTTTAACTTTGCGTCGAATCAATTAATCGTAATGGGTGTATCGAGCACCAAACAAAATTTTATTGTTTACCAATAAATTCAATATGGTGCAAAAACAATTTGTCAATGTAACTTTGATTAATAATTAAATAGTCGTCAACCAAATTTGTTTGGTGACAAGAATTAATTGAAATGTATGACGCGGACGGCGCAGCGCCAGCTGTTCACAGCTTTAATTAAGGAGCTAATGTACTGCCATGGTGGATCCTGCCGACTGAAGGATGTGATTGATGACATACGAACATAACTACACACAAACCTCGATATTCCCGCACGTCGAAACCAACGACAAATTATTATTTCATTTTGTTTCTGTCAACTGTTAAATGGATTAAGCCTTTGCTGACGACATTTTGATTCCGACTGTACCGTGTTCTTTATAAAGCATTATAATTAAGTCGACTGTGAACGGGACTACCTACATTACTTGTTAGACGAAATTGAACGATTTGAAATGACGACGGTCTATTGTTAAGGGTTTTTATATATCGTTATTTATCGTTATCCGTCATGTCAAACGTGTACTCGATTTATGTGAGCGTGTACCTTGTAAAACGTTTAGGTTATATAAAAGTATATCGGCTTTTGATGCTCAAAGGATCAAACGAATTCTATAAAAGAGTTATTTTGTGTAATATTTGCGAATAGTTGACGTAATACTTAATATCTTCCATGTAGTTAGACATGGCGTTTGCTCATGTACAGACGCCAGCACATCAAACTACCCGAAACTGTCAAATTTCCCCAATAAATTTGGAACCAATGCTTAAGCAATAAAGTTCAAAATTTATTAAAGAAATTTGAAAGATTGTAGAAGTCGATGTACATACTACGCAAAGTCAATGAGTTTTATTCATAGGAAATTAAATTCCAATAAAAAGTACGATAACTACATACTATATTTCTCGAATATGTACTCACATTCAATTATTGTTTGAATTGAGTCAACTGTCTTTAGATATTTGCTGGAAGGCTAATTTTATAAACACTCCCCATTAAAATTTGCGTTCACACATGCAATGAACTTGGGATTTGGAGATGACAGTTCCAGTTAGCCTACTCAATTTCCGCAGCCTTTCAATAGACAGAAGATAGCTTAGAAATCGTTTAGCTTTTTATTTATTAGGAGATCATAGTATACAGACATTAATTTCTTATTTCTTTGTTTGAATAACTCCTTAGCTTTCAGAATAGTGTTAAACTAAGCTCGACTACATCTACAGCATTGCCGAAGACCTGACATAGATTTTATTCCTGTTGAATCGTAACATTCGTTGCAAAAGGCCATAAATATAAGACATAAATTCACTGTTTTCAAAGTTTGTAACTTCCTAACTGCGTTTATTAAAACAACAAACAATCGAGAACTCGTCGGTTCGCGCTATGAGCGCTGCAGTTTTTTGTTTGAATTTGAGGCAAACGGGATAAAAATTGGTCAAGGGTGCGAAACATCTATACAGATTCTATGACCGTTTTATGTGGTAACATTTGTCTTTTAGGTGTATAGACTTTCGAACGCAAATTGAATAGATATCCAAAAAGCGTTGTTTTAATACCGCAATAAATCTTATTGTTCTTTAGTGTCACCTTTTACGTTATCATTGTGAGAAGTACTTCTTATTACTATAGTGCCAATGATGCTGTGCAATTTTTCGTTAATTGCTATGTGATTTTGCTCACACAAACTGTTTCTGTTTAGTCATATTTCATGGTTTGGCAAACAGCTCTGAACACTTCACAATAAGCAAAAATAACAACACTGATAGAATTTAAAGCATACATTAGTATACAAATATAGAATTTAAAGGTGGGCAACACACGCCAGTTTACCTGAACGAAGGGCCCACTCAATATTCCCATGGATTTCGTTTTCATACCCACTTTTTATGCACGAGGTTCTATTCCGAAGAACTTTTCTCACGAATTTGTTTCACATCTCCTATGGGACCCGCAAGAAGCATCTTTTTGTGAAAATTTACGAAAATTGGTCGGAAATGGTGTAAAGTTATAACAGAAATTGGTAGATTGTGGGAAACCGAATGGACGGACACAAGAAGCGAAAGCTTTCACAAGATTTTTATCTTTGTATCTACTGAAGTGTTTATTAAGCAATAATATGCAAAAGGGAAGTTTTATTCTGGCTATGTTATAAATACTAATAATATACTAATTTGGTAACTTAAATATTGCTGTTACCAACTTATAATGAGTACAAAGGTATCCAAAGCCGATTTTCATGTGACACTCAATTGTCTATTGCATTCTAATACTTCCATTTGGTGATCTGCCGGTCGATTCAATAAAAGTCACGCCGTTAAAACTTGAGTGAAGTGAACTGTCATTAGGTAGCATTAGTATGGAATGACAGCTCAATTTGTCGTCACTTCGCCTACACTTTCAAGCGGTCATTTGACCAAAATCGCACTGTACTATCAAAGAGGGATTTCAATTCAGATTAAAGAAGAACAGTATGTACAGACGCCAGCACATCAAGTTACCCCAATGTGTCAAATTTCTTTGATCGTTTTTCAACTTTATGGCAAACTGAATAAGGTTCATATTCGATTGGAAAAATTTGACACATTGGGGTAACTTGATGTGCTGGCGTCTGTACCATGAGAAAAATAACAGTGGATTCATTATCTGTGATGTCAATCTTAATGCTTATAATTTGTTTGTTCAATGTTCATCACTTGACCAAAGCTTCCTTAGCAAATGGGCGTTTCCCGTTATGGTCGTTCTTTAAAATATGTAATATATAATATGTCTGAAATCTTAAATAACTGATAACAATTTGAAAATAGTTGGGACCGACTTTCAGTCGAACCAGATGCGACCGAATATCAATATTTTACACGGACCGACTGCCTTTGTGCCCCACTTTAGTGTTAGATATATAAGTTCAGTTACATTATGGATGAATATACAGGGTGTCTCATTCAAATGGGTCAGTATGGGAAAGTCTGAAACTATAAGACATACGAAGATCTGTTCTCAGAAACCATGTCATCGATTTTAATAACAAGAAAAACTGCATTCATACATTTTAAAAAACATCTGTACTCCGTTCGGGAATCGAGCCTGGTTATTTTGAAAAAAAAAAACCTACACTATTTCTATTTAGATATCGATTGTCTAGGTCTTAAGCAGTAAATGTCTGTATGAAACATGATGTCTAAAATCAATAAAATGCATTGTTTCCACATACTTTAATTTATTTTAGTAGGTGCTAGAAGTGACCACGTTTACAATGTTACTACAATAGTACGATGAATGAGACACCCTGTATAGGTTTCTCGGGGTGTACGAGTACAAAATCCACTCGGACAAAGTACTATTTATCCATTTAAAAAAAAATAGGCATTAACGAAAGGTATTTCATTTCATTTAAGGTAAGATGTAAATAGAAACGCCGGGAGGGGGCGCCCTAGGACATACATAGACCTAACAGGTGCGTAGTACTCGCTACCGGCGTGTGTGTATGACAACATGTTTAAATATGAACGAAGCAAAAGAAGTATGTAAGAATCGTAGCATATAGCGCTTTGTAGTTTCTGCCTCCTCCCTGGAAAAAAGATGTGAGTTTATACATATATAATAAGTATGTATTTGAAAAGTAATCACGTGATATAATTATCCTACTAGTAGAGGTACAGGGTTACCCAAAGCTAATGTCTCTTCAGTCTTTAATCCTGGTCTACTCTCAAGCTCACTGGGACAGGTGGGCTTAATCTGTCTTCGTTAGGGTGCAGGAAAATGTCCTCCACTCCATACGGATTACGAGATTCATTGGGCTCATGATAGCTCGAGCCTAGAACATGATTACCTTTTTACTGCCGCTATTATGACTCTGTCACTCTTTTTTATTATGATGAAGCTGGTAAAATGGAAGGAGTAAATGGCTGTTTATAGCGGTGATTGTTTCTGATAATGTTTTGTCGAAGTAATAGTTAGGTCGCGGTAGACTGTTATTCGCAGAATTTTGTACTGAGACCAGCACATCAAGCTACCCTAACGTATCAAATTGCTTTGATATTTTTTCGACTTCATTCCAAACAAAATAAGGTTCATGTTCAATTAGGAAAAATTTAGAGTTTGGGGTAGCCTGATGTGTCTGTTTATGAACATAGAATGATATCATAAGGCCAATTCCCTTAACTAAAAACGTTCTAAATCTTAAAAGAAAATGTAGAAAAATTAGTCATATATTTTTGACATATTGAGAACAAGATTTTAGTGTAAAATTTCTTAAAAATACGGTAACTACCTCACAGGTTTGTATCAATTTTGATAAAATCATAATATAATATACTAGCCACGCTTCGCTGTGGTTAAAAAAAAATAGATAAAAACAATTCTCGATGCGGATTATATGTATATCATGCTAAAATTTCAGCTCGATCGGTGCAGAACTTTTGAGTTTTAGAAGCGTACACAAACCAACATAAAATTTTATATAGATTATGAAAGATGCTATGATCAAATGCAGCTATGGAATATCAATTTCGGAAAAAAAAATTGTGATGCCGTTTGCATAGTTTACGTGTTAAGCCAGATAGAGGCTCTTTCTGTATTATCATTTCTTAGAAAATAAAAGCATGTAGGTACGTTTTTAGGAGCTGTCAATTTTAGATAGACTGAAGTGACCATAATTACACAATTGCCAATAATAATAGATAATAAATTATTAATAGCAGAGTTCAACAAAATTTAACATCATTATTATTTATGAGTGTCGTGTAGCTTAGTTTTTTACCTTCTATACAACGTGTTTTTTTTATATCCCATAACTCTAGGGTATGATTGAGACCATATCAAAGAATCAACTGGCATATGAATTATGTTTCAATCATCCTTTTTTTTTTATTAACATACAAAATCATTCGAAAAAGTCACGATGATTAATGTAAAACACCCTTACGTGAAAGAAAAGTGACGTTAGAAAGAAGATTCGTCGTACTGGTGACAATTTTTGAACTAATTAGGTAATCAATATAATATTAATAATAATATTCCACGACTATTCACACAACGCCATCTAGTCCCAAGCTAAGCAGAGCTTGTGTTACGGGTACTAAACAACTGATAATTTAATTATGATTGATGATATCTCCGAAACAATGCATTTTTAGACCATCTATTCTAGGAGTTTTAGTATTATTTTTACCTACAGAATATAACCCTAGAGTTATGGGATATAAAAAAAAACACCTTGTATAGAAAACAGATTAATGTAATATTACAAGATATTACTTCATAGTACTCTGTAGGTATCTTAACAGTTTACCATAACAAAATGACAGCTTCACAAATTTATTGGACCATCGGAAACAAGGGCTCCCAATACCGATGCAATGACGTGTCACAGGTCGCATCCTGCGCGGTCGGCTGCTGACGTCATAATTCACGAGGACGTCCACCCGCATAGCCGGGCGCATGAAATATGACCGATCCGTTCGATTTACAAACGGCTGTGCTGATTTTGAAATAAATGTCTGTGGGAAAATTGAGGCGTTCTCTTCGAGCTGATTGTCGCTGTTGGTTCACTATGAGAGTTGATGACTGTCTATGTGAATGATGTTTGTGATGCTTCTTGACCCTAATGGAGGAATGTTAGAGAACTGAATCTACTTTAGTCTTTGTAGGTAATTTTTTGTTTGTTTCTTATGAAATCTATAGGTACACCTCGCATGGTACGGAAATCCTATACAATGCGAGACAAGCTTATACCGGAAAATTATAGCTTGATGTGTAGTTGTGTGTACTAATACAAAGAGGTGAAAGTTGTTTGAACATATTTACAACAAAAAAAAAACTCCGGAGCGTCACGTTAAAAAACTTATGAAAAAAAAATGAAACCAGGAAACAAAATTGAAATACAATTTCATTCGACCTGTTATGTCACACCAAAAAATGCTTGTGAAGGGTCAAAATAAATATCCTAGGATATATCGAATAAACTAGCAGGCAGAAGCTAGTAAGTTCTGTTACAAGCCTAAACAGAGCTGCTCCAGAACAGTTACAGCTACTTACTTATGCAATCCTCTTTTAATACCTAAGTCAATTACCTACAAGAACTCCGTGACTACAAAATAGAATACCAAACGTCTAAGATGTTTCCTGAAATTTCTATTAAACAAACTAGGGCTGCGAGAAATACCTAATGATATTGTAGACTGGAACGTTTCTGGAATTTAGCATCTCTTTACATTACATGATCCTCATAGCCCTCGGGGTGAAATATTCAGCTTTTGATACGGCCTTGACCGCTTTCTTATACGTGCAACTATAAATATTTGATAAGTTTGCTAAACCGGGTCAGCTTGCTCTTTGATGCAAGATTCGTCTGTAAATACATAAAGACGAGTATCTCCATTCGCCTTTAAATTAAATGTAAGTGATGAGATTTCAGTATATTTAAGCGCGTAAATGTCGTGCAGGCCCAGCAGTTAAGGCACTTGCCTCTCATGCACAAGGTTGTGGTTTGAACAAGTATCAATGTGACTTACTTTTTAAATTCAATAAACTTTATAAGTTTATCTAATACATCATTGGACATCGGTAACAGAAATCATACCATCTCTGAATGAATAAAGGTTTTAGGGAAGGTTCATATCTGACGGAACATGCGTCGGGTAATTATCGGTCGCCAAAGACATTCAATACCTATAGACCGGACATCACAAACAAAATTTTCGTCCGAAGATGTGTGTCCTGCCGGACACAAGTCTATGAGTTTTTTTTAGTACGCTCCGCTGCCGCTCCAATATTCATATATTATTCTAGATGGCGTTACTGAGACATGGGATCAAAGTTTTTCTATGACATTTTCTTGACATGCCCGCTCTATAGTCTTTTAAATCTCTTTGTCGGTCGCGTAACGCCAGAACAGACAAATGTATAGAAAAACACTTGACATTTGGTTCACACTCAACAGATGATGCGTTAGTGCGTCGAGGTACATTGTCGCAAACGCTCGGCGCATGTTCCGTCAGATATGAACCTTTCCTTAACATACAGTTACAGGCTGGTATTAATACAAGGTTACTTGTAAAACTCCAATAACCTGCTAAAACTAGATAGCTAACATCGTAAGATACAACTTAAGGTTCCGTAGATACTGGGCCAGGTTTCAGGTTCTGGGTTGGTAATAAGGCTCGTTTCCCTTGACCTCTGCCAGAGCAAGTCTGTATCTCATCATTAAAGGAACAACCCACCTAGGTTCATCATGCTATATTCTTATTTCTATCGTACCTACATACAGGTGAACTATTCTTGAGCTATAGCTAGATTCATCGTAAGATATCTATGAAATAGGTGCCATGTAACCTAGAAACGTCTTGCGCTATAGTTTCTATACATCTTAATTGCTATATAGTGGGCTCCCGTTAGACACACTTCAATGCCTACCTCTCTGCTTGAATAGGAACCGTTTATATCCGGGTATCTGTCTCAGTTCATTCACTCAATCAATAATCAGATGGTATCGTTGGGAATGGAGCAGGAAGCCCACAACACCTTGCTACACACGGTTAATCATAAATATGTAAAATCTAATTCTACCAAATTTGCGCACAATAATACACAAAACTGAATTTATCTCTGCGTACCTACAAGCTACTCCAATGTGTCAAATGTTTTGATAGTTTTTCAAGAGAAAACGGTTCATTTTTAATTGGGAAAATTCAACAATTTGAGGTATCTTGATGTGCCATAAAGTAGTATTATTAAATTTACTCTCTAATCTGCAGGCCTGGCCACATCACAAACTCTATTCCAATTATCGTAATCGATAAGGCGAAAGAAAATGGCGTATATGAAATCAGCTGTTTGTCAACTGTCAAGTGTTAACGAGTAAAATTTGTAACATGGCTGAAAATGCAATACACTTTACAGTTGACAAAAAGCTGATTCCATATACGCCATTTTCTTTCCATTGTCGCCTTATCGATTACGATAATAGAAATAGAATTTGTAATATGGCTAGGCCTGCAGTTTTCAAATTCTATTTCTATTCTATTTCCCCTATAGAAAGAAAATGGCGTACCTATAAAGAATCAGCTGTTTGTCAACTGTCAAATGGATTTCATTTTCTTTTGTCGCAATAGAATAGAAATAGAATTTGTAATATGGCTAGGCCTGATGGCTAGGCCTAATAATTTAATCGTTTTTTCTGTCGTTTTATCGTTTACTTCTATCGCAAGTAATTGCCACAAATTGATATTGATCAACAAACAAGGCTAAACAGTGATGCAATTTGCAAAATAAAAACGAAGAAACTCACATACTTAGTTACAAGTATTATACGAAGGTTTATCTCATACTGAAGTTAATATTTTGCCTTCTTCCTATTGGAAACATGATACGGAAGTATCAGTGGTACACCATTATCATAATTGACAACTTTTATCCCCAGGCTGAGAGCTTCATACTCTTTGCTACTTCTAAGGATATTTTGTTGTGCCTTGTCAGCTTGTTACTTATGTTCTAATTACGTACTAAACTGGTTTCTTAGTAATTATTATTATAGTTAAGGACACGTCTTTTTTCAGGTACAAACTTGAAATTCAAACAAAATAGGTAAATTTTCATTCAGAACACATTTAACTGACGTTGCTTAAAAACCATTAAGCTTTAACGTGACTGGACTGGTTTCGTCTGCCCAATGAGCAGTGGGTCAATGTTACCACCACATGAAGCCCTGACACAGCTAAAAGACGTCACAGCTGACCCCAAAAAGATGGAGGAACGACCTGGACAAAACAAATGACCAGTGGATCACTCTAGCCCTGGATCGAAAGATAAAGATCAGCCATAGAGATAGGTCAGCAGTGAGATGATGCGGGCAGTAATAGTAAGATTCGTGAAAATTTACTGCGCAGATTTTACAATGATTGTTTTAAATAATTATAGTTTATACTAATAAATGTCACAGGTTTGCTGCGTAAATCAATTAGTTCAATTTATCATAGTCACAATGTACCCACTGCTGCGAATTCGATTTGCGCACCGCGGTTGTTATTTTGTAGGTTTATATGTTGTGTACGTTATGCCCAACAGCTGTTTTCACCGATTCTGAATAAACGCGAATTGAATAATCATTGCACCCATGACAGGAGGGATGGGAGGATGCCTCGTGATGCCTTGTCCTAGTGATCGCAAATGCCACTGCTGACCATGAGGTTCCGAGTCTGATCTCTAGGTCAGGCTAAGCATTATTGAGTTTTTCCATCTAGAATTTCTCAGTAGCAAACCCGGAGTCTAGAATTGTGCTGGATTAATGGCAATGGCTTGCCCTCTATTACATGAGACTAAATAGTTACTGGTGAATTGCGGGCGAACTATACAGGTAGGTACTACTCTGCTTAACCATTCGGGGATTACAGGCGTGATGTTTGATGGTTCCATACAACATCTATCAATCTATTTTACCATAAGTTCAATAGATGGAACTCCTGTCGTTGAAATTTTTATTGAAAGATGAAAATTAAGTTTTCCTTTGATGTTTAATAGGTACTTACAATAATTTATTTGACGCTGGGAGGTCTAGGATCATGTAAGTTAACTCAAACTCAAATCTTTGTGAAATCCTACCTTCCTACCTATTGATTACTTGGTATTGTTGGTGCATCCACATCCTATACCTATCTACCCTTTATAGGTACCATATATTTGGAAGGTTCTTTTTTATTTTCTGTGGTTGTGTGTGATGATTGGGTATTAGACATACTGCACTTGCCGGTCGAAGCAAAGAGTAAAAGTATCTCCGTGAAAACTTGAAATGAACTATCATGTCGATGCCAAACATTAGTGTGGAATGCCAGCTCAATTTGCCTTCACTTTAACTACATTTTTACTGGGGTTCTTATAGAATAGCACTGCTGATGTCGTGGCCAGAGGTTATGGCGCCTACCTTTCATGCACGAGGTTGTAGTTCAAATCCGGGCACTTACCAATGTGATCTTTCAATTCATTTAAAATTTCTAACTTTATCTTAGACATCGGTGAAGGAAAACATCGTGAGGAAACCAGGACTTATACCTAGTTAATATAAATTAGAAATCAAATATTAGCTTTGAGCAAGCGTGATGATCAATTCTCTTGCCTTCTCTGTATGAGAAGAGGCCTTTGCCCTTAAGTGGGGCAGTAACAGGCTGATATTTTTTTTATTACTGCTGAATTAGTACGTATAGTATATTCTCGAAGTTTTCTCTGGAACAATCCTCAGCCATTGGGGATCCGCATACATTGTATGTAAATTACCTTTTAAAATGTAAACAACAACTATCTTCAACGTATACCGGGGTTGAATAAAACAAAGTTGTCACACATTGGCCTGTATAGAAATCCACAAGAAGCGTAGTGTTGTAACTCGTCCACACGGAGCATAGTGTTGTAACTCGGAGGCGACAAAAAGTGCAAATGTTGTGTACGTCCGTTTTTCTTCACGAAACTGGGTCATCTTATTGTGCCTTTCCGCTTGCTGTTAAGTAATGGCATGTTTGCTTGGATTCTCGCTGACAGTATTGTCTTGCGTAGGTACGTATATGTATGCGACTTACTAGTTAATATCTTGTACTAAAAACTTTGTGTGTAAAACATTTTTAAGATCCTACCTGACTATTCAAGTCTAAAAAGACTGGTATTGCATGGGAATGTAGATACATGTAGATAGAAGAATTACTAATTGATATCTCGTATTGACAGAGATTTTTGGGAAGATTCCTCTACCAATTCCTAGATTTGCAAACTGTTCAAGGATCTAAAAAGACTGGTCCTGCATAGATCAGAACAATAACACCTCATGACTACTAAACGTTAACTTGGACGGTCTTATTTACACTACCTTTAGATACATTATTTTAACTTCATCATCTGTCTCGAAGAAAACTAATCCATTCTCAAATTAGACTTTAAATCCGAGTAAAATAAGGTTAAGTTTTATAAAACATAATACACTACAACAGCTGTGGCTGTTTCCACGCAGGTTTTTATAGAAAAGGTCGCTTCATTTAACGAACTGTATGTAATTATAAACCTCTTAAACTAAATTAGGTACCTATGACGTACGTACCTACATAGACAGGTAGACATTGTTTTCGGTACCAGTATCTAAACGTCTTAATAAGTAGGTAAGTATGTATAAATGGAGCTTAATAAGGTACCTACTTAATAGTCTTATTTCAAAATAAAGGGTTCCTTTTTTGGTTCTAAAAATATTGTAGGTAGTAACGAGGTGACCAGGTTATTCGATTGTGTAACTTCAAGGTACATAATGTAAAATAATAAAATCCTAAAAACGCTAACCAAATCTTTCTTTGAACGTGACATATTATTTCATTCTTTCAGTGCAATTTATCCCTCACATTACAAAATATTATATTAGGAAATACTCACAAAGAAAATGTCCTTTCCTCTCATTTTGCCGTCAGTTCCATTAGGAAATAAGCTTTTACTCTTATCATTTGTATTAAACTTGGAAACAAGCATCAAAGAGACAATCAATAACATCGTGAAAATGCTTTTTCACTTTTACCGTACAGCGCCATCTATGTTTCATGGGGCTGCAGTGTTCACAAAAGTTCACACTTTTCCCGCCTCAAACGTAGCGCTGTTGTGCTAACGCTCTATTGTGTCGCTGGGCTACATAGGCTCCCACGTAGTAACGATACCCTGCCATAGATGGCGCTGATACCAAAATATGGAAGAAGAACTACCAAAACAATCTTCACAATGATTAGTCGCTGCTCGACTTTAGACTGTTACTGCCCAGACATAATAACTTTCCCATTGGTTCATTTTAAAATGTGGATTTTGTTTTGTTAGAAAATATTTTTTTTGTTTTGTACTCGAAATTCACTTGATTTATAAATCAAATGTACTCCGTCAATGATCGTTCTATGTTTACAACTCTGAACATTTGTGAGCTTAAAGTATTTTTTTTTAATTACCTAAGTGTATTGAACTAGAAACGTTTAGCACCACATTTCACAACATCACATTGTACGCACACGCTGTGTTTGGCGGCGTGCATATACTAACACCCACTCTTAGTTTTCCCAGGATTCAGTGTCAGGATCTCAGTAACATTTGTAATTTGTACATTTGGACCTTAAATAATGCAATTGGCTCACCCTCTATGACGGGGTAGGAACTTAAATATAACTGTCTAACTATGGATGTTCTACAGAGACACCTAGTTCTGCATGATTCGTCGGGGAACACAGGCGTGATGGTGTTATGTTTATGCTCATAAATCAACTGTGTTGGTGTCGGATTTAACTGTAACTGGATGCAGAATCTGCAGTTGCTCCATTACATTGGTTAGTAGTCATCTGATGACTACCAATGTTTTTTATGGAGCAACTACCTTTCTGACCTCCAAAACCCAGTAGCTGTATTTATAAATGATAAATGATATTTATTTCTATAAATGGGTTCATACAAACACTTTTACATGTCATTTTTTTTAATAAGAAGATGAGGTTGGTATTTCGCTATCTGACTACTCTGAGAAGAAACGCCGAAAGAAACTTGGTCACAGTCTCTTTTAAAGTCCAGACATTATCTTGGTCAGAGTAAATAGGAACCATTCAGATTTGTGACTGATAATGGTCTATTGAGGAAAGAACCACACAGAATGAGTGGACCAGATCAGTCAGTGCAAGCATTTGTCAGTTATCGTGAGCTCAACTCGAAACTTGAGGAGCTCTAAGTCCTGACGAGCAATACAAAAAAAAGAACATTTAAAAAAGAAAATTTTAAAAAGACCGTTAAAAATAAAAAATAAAAAAACAAAAAATCCACATTGTCCTTACATTCACAATTATTAAAGATTAAAAAATAAAAATACTTTACAAAGTAAATATTAATGTCATCGTGTGTGTAGAATAAGAAATGTCAAACTGTATAAAAAAAAATATATATATAACACGATATGCCTTGGTTGAACTGGTTTTCAGACTTCCAGGATTTTTACTACCCGTAAAGACCGTTAAAGATCTAGAAATGACAGCCGGGTCCAACAACTAAACGTGTTTATCGATCGATCCATGCGTCTTTTTTTATTCGGCCACAAACCCCAACAGCAAATAATACCCACAATAAAACTTTACTTGCCGGTAATATGCAACTGTGTTATCCAAACCACTTGATTATATACTCAATACGGTTATTTTCATACATTGTAAGTATCTACAGGAAGTATTTCCTAGAGCTTTCATCAGCTATATAGCCCCTAAGCAATACTTCAATGCGCGATAGTAATCAGAAAAATACCGCTGCGTTATTAGCTCCCCCTGGCGTAACAATTAGAAAATTAAATACGTAACAAGGCTGCCAGGTTTTTATAGAAATTGTAACAGTACTGTGGATAAGGTCAACTTTCAACGGGCTTGTTCTTCGTAGAAGTAGGTTTGCGTGCAAAATATAGTCTAGGAACTAGGCAATTTTACTGCAATACATTTTTTGAAATATAAATTGTATCTTTTTAAACTTAGCTTTAATGTACTTGCTAGTAATGAGTAGGTAACTGCCTCGTTAGGGTGGGTGCGCTGTCACTGAAGCGGAGCTGGGTGGAGCGGAGCGATGTCATGCAGGAATCGTACTAACACAAACGAAACGTGTGCCGCGATTGGTCGATTTTTGCAAGACTACGCTCCGCTTTGCACAGCTTTACTTTTATGGAAACGCACCCTTTAGCCATCTAGTGTTCGCAAGTCATGTGTTCGGTTCCCGTGTCAGGCATATGTTGTTGGATTTATAATCTGTCACCTCTAAGTAGCAGTGCTGAGTCTAGATTTGTGCCCGATTATTGGCAATAGGCTCGCGTTATATTACATGGAACTAAAACATAACTGGCAAAATGAGGGTGTACCTACTGTAAGTATACCTCTCTCTGCTTAACCTTTCTGGAAATACAGGTGTGTTGTCTTGTGTTTATAATGGAGTTTTGCAAGAACTCAACAGTCTTTTACCACGCCATCCAGTCCCAAGCTAAGCAGAGCTTGTGTTATGGGTACTAGACAATTGATAAACACACTTATATATTTCTAAATACATACATATTACAGATAAATTACACCCAGACACAAAGTAAATGATAATTATATAATAATACTCCACAACTTTCACATAACGCCATCTAGTCCCAAGTTAAGCAGAGCTTGTGTTATGGATACTCAACAACTGATATACATACTTATATATTTTTACATAAATACATATTATAGATCAATTACACCCAGACACAGAATAAATGATCGTGCTCATCACACAAACATTGGTCCTGGGTGGGAATCGAACCCACGACCTCCGGAGTAGCAGTCAGGGTCACTACTACTAGAACTGATAATGAACAAATGCTCATCACACAAACATTTGTCTTGGGTGGGAATCAAACTCACGACCACCGACATAGCAATCAGGGCCACTAAACACTGGATCAATAGGCCAGCCAAACAAACTGTCCTGTTAGTCTCTCTGAGAAGCAACGCAGAGTCTAGATTTTTGCCCGTTTGATGACATTAAGGTCGCCTAATATTACCTGGGCCATAAATATTTACTCGGCAAAATATGGGTGCACTTTTTTTATTATTATTTCGTATATTCATTTTAAATTCTTCTAAATTACATTTTTAAATATTAATATAAAAATAAAAACATTTAAAAATATAAAAAATAGTAGCCCACCGGTATCGGGAACAGGGTCCAAGCTACCGGCGGTCAGGGCTCCAGGGAGAGGAATCGCCTAACAATGCGAGCCGTGTCCAGTAGTACTGCTTTCTGAATCAAACCCTTGATCCAGCTGCCCAACGAGAGCCTCTTTAGGTATTGGTCGAGGCTCTTTGCTATTATGCCATTGGCAGACACGACTATCGGCACAATGATTGCTGAGTCCACATCCCACATGTCGACAACCTCGCGAGCCAAGTCAAGATACTTGATTTTCTTATCTTGTTCGGCTTTCACGAGGTTCCCGTCATGTGGGACCGTTATGTCAACAAGCATTGCGCGCCTCTCGGTTCTCGTTATTATTATTATTATTGATAGGCACGCGTTTGACCACTATCTCACCTGATGGTAAGCGATGATGTGGTCGACGATGAAGCACGCTTGCCAAGAAGTAACCTGTTCACTCTTGACTTGAATACCCCTAGGTTGTAGCTATCAGGAAACACCGACTCCGGCAGGGAATTCCACTCTTTAGCTGTTCGCACAATGAATGTGTTCTCTAAGCGTACTTTAAGTATACTTCTGTCTTATCCTTCTAGAAATACAAGAGGGATGCGAGAACTCAACAGTCTTCAATTGTCAAAAGATTTTAGCACCCTAGAACTTGCTGGACTGTTGGAATTTACCCATCAGTTAAAATAAGTATTTCCTCGTGAACTCATTTTAAACTGAAAATTTCAAGTAACTTCTGGCGATTCCAAACTCTTAATTGAATAAAAATATTTTGAGTCTTAGTTTGAAAACTTGCGGGGTTTTGTTCGTCTGCAGCTGTTGCTATTTCATAATCTTTGAATCGAAGAAATTGTGGATAATTTTAATTTTAAACCCTACCTTTGAGGATATTATTCTAATTCGAATAAATACTAATAAAAGTTTTGTATGAAATTTTAAGTAATTTATAAAAAACTAAATCGAACGAAACACAAGTTTTGGTAAACTTGTGAGTGGCTTTTAAAAAGTTAATGTCCTTTCTTGTAAATGGTTTTCTTAGTTTTTAGATGAAATAAAATAAACTCTTTTGCAAAAAAAACGGGCACTTTAGATTTTTTTCTTTACTTCAATGAAGAAGAACAAGAAATAGGTTTTGTTAATTTGACGATGTATTGGCATGTTTTTTGAAGCATCCTGGCATGATTCTTTACGTTCCAAATTTAAAATTTGAAATGATTAAAAGAAAAATAATGATTATTGTGGATTATTCTAAAATTGCTTTACTAATGGCGCGAATTGCTGAAACGATTTTTAACTGATTACGATATTTTAAAACTTTTTGGATATTTTCTGCAAATTAAACAGTTTAATCTTTCTTTTTACATTAAATACCACTTTTTGATATGAGTGATAAAGCGATAAGGGCCGGTAAAATTATAGCCCTACTTGAAGAAGGTTGTTCGCAAACTTACGTGTCTCAGCGGCTAAATTTGAGTCGTTCAACTGTCCAGAGGACTTTGCAACGGTATCAAGAGACTGGTTCGGTCAAAAGATTTCCGGTTCGGGAAGAAAACGATGCACAGAACCAAAAGATGACCGCTTTTTGGTGACTCAGGCGTTGCGTAGTCGTAAGGCGTCAAGTGTGGACCTGAAGAAGAGCCTTGAAGAAGTAAGAGGAGTAGAAGTTAGCTTGTGGACGGTCAGGAGGAGGCTTTTGGCTGCCAATATCAAGAGTTACCGCCCAGCTCGGGGCCCTAAATTACTCCGTGAGCACCGTGTTGCTCGACTTCAGTTTTCTCGGAACTGTGCTTCATGGACTCTGGAGGACTGGAATAACGTATTGTTTTCTGATGAAGCTAGAATCTCTTTGTGTGGAGAGGACCGACCGCCGGCGAGTGCTGCGAAGACCACGGGAACGCTATGCGGAAGTGTGTTTCGAAGAAATCACTCCTTATGGCGGAGGCTCCGTTATGTTTTGGGCAGCAATTAATTCGACGGAGCCTACGGAGTTAGTTTTCATAGAAAATGAAACATTAAATGCACACCGGTACATAATGGAAGTCCTAATTCCATATGCACAACCCACATTGACTACACTTGGGGAAGATTCCATTTTTATGGACGAAAATGCTCGCCCGCACCGTTCTAGCGACGTGGAAGCGTACATGCAAGAAGTTGGGATCCGTCGTTTAGATTGGCCAGCTCGAAGTCCTGACCTCAATCCAATTGAGCATGTGTGGGATGTTCTAAAGAGACGGGTAAGATCAGTGCAACCTGCTCCACAAAACATCAGGGAGCTAAAAAGAGTCATTGCAGAAGAGTGGGAACGTATTCCTCAAAACGTTATTAAAAACATCGTGGAAAGCATGCCCAGAAGGATTCAAACTGTGATTTTGGCAAGAGGAGGTCACACTCGTTATTAGGTTTTTACATTTGTAACTTTATTTAATTAAAAAAAGTAAAAAAAAAACTTGTCTTTATTGCCGACCACTTCTTATTGTTTGGGCGTGTACATCGATTTTAAAGAATCCATCGTTTTTTTTTCTTTTAATTGCTCGAATTCACTTCACGCACATTAATTTACACGATTATAAGTATACAGACTACGTCAAAGAAATAAATTTCATGTAATTAACTAAAATCGACCTTAGAACGTAAATTTCCTTAGGTGCCCGTTTTTTTTGCAAAAGAGTGTATTTACACAGATTCTCTGTTAATGTTTTTATACACAGAAAAGGTAAGTGAGTATAACAATGTAGTACCAATGTGACTTTTTTAATTCGTATGTCCTTCTTAACTTTAGCTTGGACTGCGGATGTCGGTGAAGGAAAACATCGTGAGGAAACCGGGACTTCTAAATTTATTAAAATGAGTTTGAAATCGCAAATCCACCTTGAGCAAGCGTGGTGATCAATGCTCGTGCAGTCTCTGTATTTGTCTTTGCCCTGTAGTTGGACAGTAACAGGCTGGTATTATTATTATTTTAAGTGAGTAAAACAGATATTAATACATCATCAATACGAAGCACATAAAATTTGTATTATCGAGAATAACTCTAAAACCACTCGCCAGTATAAACAAAATCCTATACCAATTAAATAACTTTAAAACAAAAAATAATATTTCTTCAATTCAGGCCAGCCGTCTTCGAGCAATCAATCAAAAATATACTTTAAAAAAAATGTATAAAATTGAGAACCTTCTTCTTTTCTCAAGTCGGTTAAAAATATTGGTTAATAAGACTGTCTTTAGACGTCCTACTTGGATTACTAAATAATATCGGTTTAAACAGTTCAGCTTAGTTGCGGCTTATCAAAAACTTCTAGAATTATATTTGGACCCAAAATTAATATCGAACCCGCTTATTATTTTAGTTTAGGAATTGTTTGAATGAATAAAATTTCTGAAACACAGTAGGGGTTCTTAACATTCTTGAGCATCAGTAATTAAGTTTTGGTTTAATAACAAATTATGTTCAAATCTAGACGATGGAATATTTTAGCCACTTTAAACATTATCTAACAATCAAATATTTAAGTACCTAAGCAGGAAATACAAAGAGACGTATTTCTATGTTAATTATAATTATTAATTATTATTAATTATTATTAATTATTATTACTGTTTAGTACCCATAACACAAGCTCTTAGCTTAGCTTGGGACTAGATAGCGTTGTGTGAAAAAGTTGTGGAATATTTATTTATTTATTTATATTTATTAATTATCATGTTAAAGACCAAAACCATTGACTTTTGTAACGTTTCATGCATTCATTTTATAATAACACACGAGGATACCTTTTATTAAAGTTTTATTTTAATACGTGTTTTATTTCGCGAAATGTCCTCCCACTTCACCAAATATAGAAATAACATTATTCAACATATGAACATCACACCTATATTCCCCGTTATGTTAGGCAGCATGCGTAGCATGAACACATTGAACACCGAAGAAACGGCCTTTGTCTACAGACGAATTGGCAAAGTGACAGATTATATAGACAGGAACCTCAACCTGTCAAATTTCTTTCAATACACCTGCCTGCGTAGCATGAACACTTAATTTCTTTTCTTCCGAGACACGACAAAGACCGTTCCTTCGGTGATCATGCTACGCGTGCAGGTTACAACAAAGCAGGGTGGAAGTGACATCGTACCACATCAGGACACAATGTGTTCACATCATCCTGGACCTCCCCCCAGCGTTGAAATTTTTCGTCGTCTTTTCCTTATTTTCTAGTTTTATCTACTGTTAATTTGCCTTGAAGCTGCATAGAGTCGTAATTTCTGTTGAAAGTAATGGCATTAAATTTAAGAAATGAATAATTCGACAAAAATGCCTAAACTTACCAAAAAAACATCCTATTGATATTTTTTTTAATAATACAAATGACGTTTTTAATACCTGAATAACTAAAATTCTATTAATTAAGAATAACTTAAACTTTAAAAACGTGTACGCTGATTATAGACAAAACGTGTTTAGACCTATTTTTATTTATAACTCCATGCTTTGCAACCCTGTTTTTGTGCTGGTTACTCATAGTTTGACAAGTAAACTATCTTTATCTTTATGCCCGACCTGGAAGTAGAATTCAGAACAGTGCTTGCAACCACAAGACCGGCAAGGCAGTTAAATAATTATATTTTCTATAGACTTAACAACAGACCCAATACCCACAATCCACGTCAGCTATAAACAATAATTTCTCACACATTCTACCGTGCAACAAAAAGGACAATAATTGCTGGCAACACTTACCCTAGCTCCTGGCCTATAAATATTGTATAGGTTGTTGGTACTACGAAGGAACTTTATCGTACCGCACTGGAATTAAGCAATTACATGCAAGTTCTGGAACTTGGAAAATGAGTAAAACAGAAAACGCCAAACATCGTTTTATTTCATTGCATTTGCAATTCAATGGGTCTGGATAGTTCAGTTGACGGGCTTTGTTTGTTGCGATATCATTTCGGCATTACGATTATTGTTTTAGGAAAAAAACTTAAATAAAATGTATTTATGAATCACTTCAATGTAAATAAATTGAAAGGAAACATCAACAAACTGTATTTACAGATTTCTCAGCAATCATACCTAGACCTGGAAATTAGCCAGCTAAAAATTCAAAAATTCAAAAATAAACACTCGCCGCTTTCTTTAACTAGTCGAAACAGATAATAACAAAATAAAGTTTCTTGAAGAAACCTTGAGTATTTATAGGTAGGACAGCCTTATGAAAAAAAACAAATAAATCGTTGTTACATCCGTACTACAAAATATTTTACTTCTGCCAAACTGTAAAACAGATTGTTGGCAGATGTAGCTCCCATATACAATTTTAATATTGATGTAACTATTTTTGTAACTATAAAAATGTAACCGATGATTAAAAAATCAATCTGTATTTCATGGCATTTGTTAAAAACCTCTGTGCTAACGAAATCGCGAGTAGAAGCGGGAAACTATAATATTACAGTACAATATAGATCTATTGTAATAATGATTCGGTACTTTCGTCAATGTAAATCCTGAAGGAGTTTTTTTTTTAACTAACTGTAAGTAAGTAATTTAATTAAATGATAAAGAAAATATTATCTTCCGATAAATTTTCCACGTCTTTCCAGGTGCCAAATATTTAAAACCACTCGCTTGTACTTCCCACCACCGCTATTTACACCAGAAATACACAACCCAAAAGGACGATCAACACAACCCACAGTTTAGTTACAAGCCCATCCTAATTTGCATTAAAAAATATTAAAAGCGGGACATTCGCTGTCGGTAAAATTTCATTATTTATATTTTACGTCAGTCCGGCGAGCGGTTCTTTTATGTAAATATGATTGTGCATGACGCAGGCACCAACTTTACTGAAATGAGTTTGTAACGAGTGGTGGCGCATGCCGCGTGCGGAGTACGTGGTTGTCGTCCACAATAGTTTTGGTCGCATGAAAATTTGTAGTGTTTTATTTGTTGTCATGTTCTGAACTGGTAATGTGGAGACCTGGATTGTAATGGCTTATTATGATGGGCAATTTAAAATGCAATCATAATCTGTCCATAAATAAGACGCTGCAGTGACTTGCACGTCACCTAAGTCATCGTCGGCTGTCAATTTAAAAATGGTTTTGTGTGGTTACTGTTTTTTGTTGTACTTATTGTAATGTATTCAGTGTGAGTTAGTTTTTGATGAGTCCTTGTTACTTGACAAATAAAATGAATTATAATTATAATAAAATAAATAAATATTCCATAACTTTTCACACAACGCCACCTAGTTCTTAGCTATGGGTACTAAACAACTGATAAACATACTTATATATTTCTAAATACATACATATTACAGATAAATTACACCAACAACAAATGATCGTGCTCATCACTCAAACATTTTTCCTGGGTGAGAATTGAACCCATGACCGTGCATAGCAGTAAGGGCCACTAATTACTGGAGCAACAAACCAGTCAATTCAATAGATTCAATTCCTTATACAAAAGCAGTAACAGCTGCTTAGTGTAGCAAGTCATAGGACTCGAATTCGACCCCAAGGCATCTCTGACTCTTAGGATTTCTGTACGCATGGCGCGTGTAGCCTCTCTGTATGTATACAAATCAGTCACTTTGGAAATGTCTTTTAGTGCCATTTAGTTTAAAAAAAAATACATGTAAAAGTATCTAGGAAGATCTACTTCAGAAATTAATATCATTTCGTCATTTAATTTAAATAAAACAATCCAAAGTGAGCCTCCCCGAGCCCCATGGTTTAGTAGTAAGTCAAAATATGTTGGTAACTTCTTTCAGAATTCGTTCCGGATATATAAGAGTCTTTGCTTTTTTAATAGAAATAGTTGACTCCCCGAATTGCTTAGTTTGCCATAATAAAGTAAAAGATGTCTATCACCTTTTGCTCGAGTGTGTCTGGAACGAGTCTGAAAGAAGTAGGTTAGTTAGTAAATTGAATATAAATAAACTAGATTTAGGTATATTTAATGTTATTTTAACAAAACCAATGATGATGTATTTACATAGGATTACGATGTAACAAACATCAAATAAATAAAAAAAAAAAACATTAATTTAATTTATAGGTCACTTTTTTCTAAAACCGTAATGGAAAATATTGTTAGGAAACCGGTATGCCTGAGAGATATTCCTTAATGGCATGTAAAGCCAAACTATAGGCCCATAGGGATCATTGACAGGTTAGTCACCAACAAACACGAAAAAGATAGAAATAAATGTTAAATATTCATAAAAAAGTAAGTGAAAAAAACTACGAAGCATTCGATGGCAGGAGCGGGATTCAAGCTACCAGTTGAAATTATCTACTAATAAATAGATGTCTAAGCTGTCGAAGAATTAAAAATCCACAATTATTGATGTTAAATATTATGGCATTCTATTCTATTACTATTTTTAACTTATTATTGTTTTATATTTATTTTTTATAAATTCTTTATTTAAATTTTATTAATGAGATTGATGATTATGATTGTATTTTAAATGATTTATTTTTTATTCATCGAATGACTGTATTTTAATTCGAATGTATGTATGTGTCTATGTGCGAATTCATATACAAATGATTGTTAATGAATAAATGACTAAAGACTAATGACTAGTTATCAGTTAATAATGATTGAGTGTCATAATGAAGGCTATCTTCGAAAACAACTACAAATTGTTTACTTTGGTACTCGTATTGTTCCTCGTAGGTAGTATGTACGAGGGACAAAACGAGTACCAAAGTAAACAATTTTTGCATACGTTTGTTTTCCGCACACGTCGAGTAGCTGCACTGAACTTGTAGAAACTTTCCTGACTTATCTTTTGTCTTAATTTATTCACTTAACTACGCCAGACGGTCTGCGTATAAAGAAATAATAATAGATGCTAGTTGACTAACATTTTAAGGCAGAATTTTAACTAAACTTATTTAGTTTCAATATTAATGTTTTTATTATTTTCATACAATTTGAATAATGAAAGTGGTCACTTTTATAGAATTTTAATTTAGAAATCGCCCAAAATATGATGAATTATTTAATAAAGATTTATCAAACAATTTATAAACATAAAGCTCTGTTCAAATTCAAGTCACAATGAAAGCAAGCCGTGAATAAGTAATTAAGTACGAAACTTTGCACGTCGTAACAATTAAATACCTTCAATTCAATAGATCAGCAATTTCCAAGAATCGAAAGTCGAGTTATTATCTTCCATTATTCCGCAGACGTAACCATAGCATGGCCGAAGCCAAAGGGAATGCCGCAGACTACGAATTGAAACTGGAATTGCTTACAGAAAGTGCTTCGAGAAACAATGGGCGGGATCTAATTGCGGGGTCCCGGGCGGGTGGGAACGTAAACGGAACTCAACGCACCGCAATCCACGTAGCTCTGACTACGGCGTAGCACCGTAGCGCCGTAGCACTAACAGATGCCGAAACATGCAGTGCAGAATGCGATTGCTACGCAGATCTTCGTCACGTACCTATATGAGAGTGTACGGTATAGATCTTTTATTCATGAAAGCTGGACTTGGTCAAATACAATCAAGTTTTGTTTCGTGGAAGCCTTTAGTTTTGATTGGATACGTAGACCACTCAAGTAAACATAATGTGAATAGGACAATATGATGGGAACGTAGAGTTGCAATTAAATTAGCACTTACAACTATGTGATTTTATTTAGATTAAATGATTACATTTATAATATTATTAAGTTATCTCACGAACCAACTATATAAACAGTTAATTTATTTGACTGGGCTGATGGTCTAGTAGTTAGTAACCCTGACTGCTATGCCGGAGGTAGTGGGTTTGATTCCAACCGAAGACAAATGTTTGTGTGATGAGTACGATCATTTGTTCTGCGTCTGGGTGTAGTTTAGATATACTATGTATGTATTTAGAAATATATAAGTATGTTTATCAGCTGTTTAGTATCCATAACACAGGTTCTCAAGCTTAACTTGGGACTAAATGGCGCTGTGTGAAAAGTTGTGGAACATTTATTATTATTATTTATTTATTGATTGGTATTAATAAATCAACTGTTTCTATAGTTGGTATGTATAATATTAGGTTCACATGAGTTTATTTATTTTTTTGTAAATACAATAACATAAAATATGTGTAGCTACGTGATTCAATACCTGTAAATTAATAAAGTGTTTTTAAACAATATTTCGAATTGTTTACTCCATAGTTTTCGTGGTCCATAAAAAAATCACAGAGCATCGCAGTTAGACAAACACAAAATGAACAAATCATTTTTTTTAGAATTTGTCGTTATTTGCCAATCAAACAGAAAACATAACATTTTTACGAGTTGTTTGTAATTTGTTTTTTATGAAAAAAAAAAAACCTGCGAACATTCGTTTCGTACTCCATATGCCCGAGTTTGCGTTTCACTTATTCAATTATGCAAAGCTACCATTTGTTAACAGATTTTCGGGTAATTCGGTGAATGCCGACTCGGGTATGCTAATCACTCTAATCAGCTTAGTGTCCGTTATTTATGTGGTACATGCTTACAAACATTTAACGGTATAATGTGCCCGTTTGCCGATAACGTTATTTCAAGCAATTAATTGCAGAAACACTCACTACCATATGATTTAAAGCGGTATTAATATTCGCCGGATTGTTTTTGTTAAACGGTTATTTTGTGTTAATTCAATGCAAATGCCGATAACGGTTGAAAACATTACCGGTGGCCATGTTTTTGCCTTGATAAATTTTGTGGGAGCCGCTCAATGGTCCTGGTTCGGATCCCAAACTAAACCATAAATAATTAATTATGTTTGTTTTGTTGCCTGCCTCGCTGGTCTAGTGGTCGCAAGCGCTACTACTGAGCATGAGGTACCGGGTTCCATCCTCGGTTTGGGAAAAATGTTATTGAGTTTTTCCGTATAGATTTTCTCAGCTGCAGCCCAGAGTCTGGATTCTGGGCTGCAGCTGAGAAATGTGGGTACTACCAGGTACACCTCTGCTTAGGCATTTGGGGATAACAAGCGTGATGTTATGTCGTTTTGCTGATGTTTTCAGAATGTCAAGAAAATATAATTGATTGTAGCAAAAGTTATCGTCGTTTAATTGATAAACAGAAGCTGGAATAACATTATAATATTGCACAACTTTCACACAATGCCATCTAGTCCCAAATTAAGCAGATATTTGTACTAGAAATACTAGCATACTGATAAACATACTTATATATTTTACTATTGTAAGCAAAATACGCGCTTGGTCGTGGAGTTGCGGACACCTGCCCGTTAAACCTAACCTAACCTATGTATTGTACTTCCTATTATTATTATTATTATTTATTATTTTGGAACCTTAGGACCTTCCTTACCTTACATATCCTTACTCTTCTTACCTTATATAGATATTATAAATAAATAACCCCAAGATGCAAAACAAATGATAGTGTGCTCATCAGACAAACCAATGCTGACGCTGATACATAGATAACCTCACAAGTTTTTCCCATTGGGGGTAAGCATTCACTACGATTCTTACATAGGTACTTCTTTTGCATTGTTTACGTCCATACATGTGTCTGACCTTTCTGAAGAACCACACTAATAAGAAAAACTAAAACACAAAACTAAGAACATATTCATTGAAAAAGTCATAATTTTGTACTTGCTTACATGGAATAAAGGGTAAAATTGTCTACAACAATCATTTATATTGTAAATCTGCATACGTAACAGCTAACTCGTAAATTACTTATCAGCAACTTCTTACGCATCGTTACGTTTGTATGTCGTTTATTATCTTCGCTGACTACAGATAACCGGAAAAGTGCTTAATTTATCATTTCGCAGAACCAACCATTAAATTATCCAACATCGTAAAGCAAAATAAATTTTAATTGATAACGGGACGAAATTCTCGTAAATACGTCGTGTATGTAAATTGTAGCAAACTTATCGTTAAGTCGAATATCACTTCACAAATTGAATGTCAGGTATCGGATTGCTAGCATATTGATTGTGGTCGTAAGCCCTTATTGTGTGCACTGTGGTTTCATTACAGTCACGACAGAGGGAGCTTCCGCGTCGCCTCGCCGCCACAAAAAGTGAGCAATTTTCTGATAGTCATCTGACACGAAAATGGTTACGTCTGACATGCCATTTATATTACCATTTGTCAAACAACGCAACCTATAGGGTGCGACAATTTATCGGACAGGTAACCTACGCTAAAATTGTTATTTTATTTGTTTATTAATTGCTGTATAACTATAATGTTTTCTACATTTACTCATTATTTATTTTCGCTTCAATTATTTCTAAGTAATAATTTATATAAGTTATAAAAATAAAATCAAGAAACGGATGACTAACGAATAATAAAAAAAGCGACTCAACATACCTAATATATTATAATAAGTTTATCTAGCGACCTGAGCATGTACCAAAGCGAGCCACCCGCGCAACTAATCCGCGTACTTTGTGACGCGCGCGAGTCACTTGCGCATGTAGTTCTTGACCACGAGCAAATAACTTGTGCGTACTGCTTGCGCAAATAGCCCAGGTCTTTATTTGCATTATGTACAAATACAAGCGAGTAACTTGAACAAGTAGCTTGCTCATTTTACTCACGCGTGTAACCCGCATCTTTACTTGCTCCAGCTACATCACACCGTTTATAAACACCCTTAAAAAATACTCTAGCTTATTAATCAGATTGGTTTAAATTATATCAGTTTATATTTAGTACAAGATGGTTATTACGTTTCTGTTAAGACCTATAAAAAAAAATGACGTTTGGCACTCGGAGACTGCCGCGGTAAAGCTATTGCATAGCATTTTTATCGACTCCTCTCCTCTCACCCTCCCCATTCCTCCCCTCCCCCTCTCCCCCTCCCTCCCTCTCCCCACACCTCCCCCGCCCCTCCTCTCACCCCTCCCTCACTTTCCCCTCCCGTCCGATGCCTCTTCCCTCCACCCCCCTCCCCCTCCTCTCCCCCTCCCCTCCCCCTAGCCACTATCCAATACGTCTAATCGCACACAACGCCGTGTCGAAGCCTGCCGAACTGAAACGACGTTAGACGATGCACGGCCTTCAAGCCACACCTCCTTGCCCGTCGGAGTGGGGAGCGTGAGGTTTTTTCGTTACGGAATTTCTGGATTCGGTCCCCGCGCTCAAGGCCCGCGATAGAAGCTATGCAATAGCTTAATAAATATTATTATAATATTAATAATGCAATTTTTTGTGTGATATTTTATTCTTTTACTGTGATTAAGTTTGTGCTTTTATCTCGTTATAATATTATTGTGTCCTCTACGTAATGTGGAGGCGTACAAGAAAAGTTTGCTTAATAAATGTTAGACTTTATTCGACCTAATACAATAACAATTTTCTTAGTATACACGAGAAAAATATTACTCGTTCTTGTAACTTACTTTAACATCAGTATTATGTTAGTATTTGTTTTTCTATGTTGATGTTAGTTTTTTTTTAGTAAAATCAAGATCTTTTACATAATATGCCTAGGGGACATTTATTTGGCTTGTAATTTCGTGACATAATAGTTAGGCCACCATCTTTATACCCTCGAGTGTTAAAGCAACTTAGGGATTTTTCTACTTTGAAAGAAAACCATGGGCAACTTTTCGTATTACTCATCTAGTCTAGCATCTTTTTTAAATTGTTTGACTTGCAGTCTAAGCTGATGTTAAATATCAGTATTGTACATGAAGCGATTACTTATCAGACTTCCAAAACCCACTGGTTAACATTGAAACCACTTGGTGAAATTAGTTTTTAGATTTTCGGGCTTTTGACCGCCCTTAGTGGACATTTATTTGGATTGTAATTTCGTGACTAATAGTTGGACCACCGTCTTTATTCCCTCGGGTGTTAAAGCAACTAAGTGATTTTTCTACTTTGAAAGAAACCCATGGGCAACTTTTCGTATAACATATTCATCTAGTCTAGCATCTTTTTTAAATAGTTTGGCTTGCAGTCTAAGCTGATGTTAAATATCAGTATTGTACAGACGCCAGCACATCAAGTTACCCCAATGTGTCAAATTTTCTCAATTGAATATGAACCGTATTCTGTTTGACATAAAGTTGAAAACCGATCAAAGAAATTTGACACATTGGGGTAACTTGATGTGCTGCCGTCTGTACATGGAGTGATTACTTATCAGACTTCCAAAACCCACTGGTTAACATAGAAACCACTTGGTGAAATTTGTTTTCAGACTTTCGGGTTTTGACCGCCCGTAGTGACGCACAAACATCTTCGATTTAGGAACAGCGTGTAGTAAGTGATAATGGAATTATGAGTTAGGTACTAAAGGACGCCATACGTTTTTAACCACAAAGTTCCGGCTGCCGTGAGGATATAAATTATGTCGCCTGGTTAGTGTAGCTTACCAACGGTGAAAGTAGTTTTTAAGTTTATCAACGAATTTTTTTTTATAATTTTTAGTAATAGATAGGTACTTAAGTACCTCATTCCGAATGTCTTTCCAGTCACTGAAGCACAAACCAAATTAAGCTTTCAGTCCTTGAAACAACTTATTTAATTTATTAAAAATATAAATACTGCCCCAATCATCTCCCCGTTCTCATTTAGAGAAGGCACGAGTATTACTCAATGTGGGTTGGCGATTATTACCGTACTTTATTAATCCTGTTTTCTAATATTCGTTCTCTCAATTCTATATTTATGTTAGTGTTATCTCAGATAAACCTATAAAGTGTATACATGAAAATGTTTTTATTAGGACTCACAAACATATGTAATTATTTAATTAAATCAACATTATTAAATACAACATTAAATTAGAATTTAATTGTTTCAGATGTCAAGTGAGCCAGTAATCGATACAGGTAATTAAAACTAATTACGGAACTGCTATAAAGTGTAACAACTGTTTTCCAGATTGCGCCAGTGGCTATAATTAATGCAATTGAAGTTATTAGCGAACACGGCTTTACGACTGCGGCGGACGCCTTCGCTATTTGAAATGTACTACGTATGAGTACGTCCTGTATCGAACTATAACTGGTACCCAACTGTGGGAACGTGAAGGTACTGCTGTTCCACTACGTGAAAAAAGAACTGAAACAAAAAACTGAACTGAACTTCCCACTATAGAACCAACCAACGTGTTTAATGGCCGATTGAGATTGCCGTTTTTTTTTGATGATTCTTATTGACTTTAGAAAGAACTCAAAATACATTTATTCAAAAGAAGTGTGTTAGAATTCTAACAGGTGGCATTTTGTAGTTTCTACCTACCCCTACTAGGATTAAAAGCGTGAGTTTATTTGTGTATATAAAATTTATTCAAATTAGGAACGCTTAAATTATGTAGTAAGAAAGTCCCGCAAAACGCCAACACTTCACCATTTCCTACTGATTTTGCTTGAAACATATGTCTGATAATTAAAATCTATACAATACTAACTGTCTTGGCCAACTCCGTTCCGCCTTAGACACAATTTATTAGTCTTATTTAGTTTTATGAGTTACATTCTATTCTTAGACCTACTGAATATACACACAAAATTTCATAATCGGTCAAGCCGTTTTGAAGGTTTTTTTTACATACGTTTAAGATGACAACAAATAGTACAAAACCAATAATAACTACTTCTACTTTTTTATTTAGCGATTCTCTAACGTGATCTTAATTAAATATTTTGTGTTCGATAGAATTAAAATGACAACATGTATATATACATATAACCTAACCTAACTACCTTACTGAAATGCAATGGTTTAAAAAATACTAAATTCATAATTTTAAACTGAACTACTGCGCTGCGTGCTTCTATGTTACACACAATTTATTTAGTTTACCCGGTCTACTTTAAAGTCCAAATAGTTTAATTAATAATTATCTTTTTGCAAAGAATTATTGAAGTTCATGTCTCTGTCGTCATTATTAATTACGTAAATTGTTTTCTGAAAAATAAGACCTTTTTATGCAACATAAAAACTCTTTCTAAGTTTAGTGACAAAATGTTGAGAACGTATGTCAATTGACAACCAAAATAATTATGTTGATCCGTAGCCATGGTGACGCTATTTAACTTTTCGTATTTTAAAAGTCTAAATACGCAATAATCCCAATATTTTACATAAGTATATGTTGTCGATTCAACATCTTTTTTTAAATACGTTCTTTAATTTGAAATTATACCGTACCGATGACAGGACGAACATCATTTAATGTTTGACAAGTAGGGATAGTTTCTATGAGAGCGAAATTGTTGTTTTCACTTTATTCCGCATGTTTCATATTACCTCACCTTTTAAACCTTTCATGGACTTTCACAACAATTTCAAAACCAAAATCAGCTAAATCGCCCCAGCCGTTTTTGAGTTTTAGCGAGACTAACGAACAGCAATTGATTTGTATACAACGTGTTATTTTTGATATCCCATAACTCTAGGGTATGATTGAGACCATATCAAAGAATCAAGTGGTATATGAATTATGTTTCAATCATCCCTTTTTTTTAAATTGGTCATACTAAATAATTCGACAGTCACGATTATTAATGTAAAAAAACACTCTTACGTGAAAGAAAAGTGACGTTAAAAAGAAGATTCGTCGTACGGGTGACAAGCGGGCACACCGCGCGCGGGCACCGAGGGCGGGTAATATTTTAAGGTCTATCTATCCGTTGGGCTGGGACTATCGAAGTAAAATCAATTACTAAATTTTCATCACTTTCTGGTGTCCAGAAATACAGGCCTAGAGCTAAGTTATGGCACCAGTCTCCCACAATGTTATAATTTTTTATTTCTTTTTGTTATGTTTTATAATTCTGATTCTTGACAATGTACGTATTCAAAATTTATTTATTTATTAACTGTACATTGTCAGTAAATCTGAAGCTGATGACAGTGAAACAATACCATGTAACAATCAGTCTACAAATTAAATTAAAATTTCTTCATCAGCTTTTTGTCTACACAAAATTTATTGCACACAGAAATTTTATTTTCAAAACTCGAACGGTCACACTTCGCATTTTATTAAGCGTTTATAATTTTATTAAGGGCGTAGATTAATTTCCTTATACGAGGGAACTTGAAGAGGGTTTATCGTCCCACGCGTTAAACGCTTGCTTGCAACAAAGGGTTACAAAGGGTTACCAACTATACAACTTTTGGGTGACAGTCATGGGACAACTTGTGCTTGAAGTCGTCATAAACTTGATTATAATTTCAGTCTTTAAACTTGATAGTGATTTGGGGAGTTTGATTGATGTGCGCGGTTTCTGAGATTAATGTGTTTTATACGTAAAGGTAAAGTCTGTTGCTTGCTATGCAGCCGAAAAATTAGAGAACAAACCGTATGAAAACACGATTTCAAGTTTTTGAGTCAATGACTCTCATTTGTTCGGCATTCCTTTGTTTTTTAGTTAGCCTTAAATGCGGCCTGCAGGACGCCAGGTGATCATTATTAAATAAATTTAGTGAGTAATTTGTTTTTAAGGAAAAAACTCATAGGGTTAGACAGTTTTTTCATGGTTCTGGACAGTTTTAAGCAAAAATAACTCTTATAATCTAATTTTAAAATTAAGAAAAAACCGACTGGTCCAAAAAAGTGTACAAAAGTCATGATATCACGGTATATGAACAATTTATTCGAACCCTTATAACAAAGAGTCGAGAAGGAGTACAAAAAGCTAATGTATTTCCAACCACGAGTCCTAACTAGTTGACTTTAACTTTGCCAGTATTATTTAATCCTGCTCAATCTTGTATTCGAGATCATATAATATAAAACAAAACTTCATTTCTGTATTTTTTCGGATAGTTAGACAGTATATTTATACATAGAACATGCACAAAATAGACCTCATAATAAAAAAAATATGTAAGACAGACTACTAAAAAAATCCTAGACTGCTTTCACTGGGTACACGTTAAGAAGCATAAGATAGTGCTAAAAAAGAGTATGATAATGTTGCTGAAAGTGTCTACCTTAAGAAGATCCGTAAATAGATAATTTTGGCCGCTTTACGATACACGGGAACATCCTTTCTCCTTTCCTCGAGGCGTTTTTCTTCAGTGAAGTGAGAGTACACATTTCGCTATAACATTTATTTCTCGTAAAAAAGTTGTTTGCCTTTCTTAATAACAGTTATTCGGCTTATGCTGGTTTCTTTTTACACGTTTGTGTTCGCCGTGAAAAGAAAATTCTCGTTTTATGCCGGGTGTATTAACATACAAGATAATAAAGGAGAGAAAAACTTCTCACACGGAAATCCCTGTTGAATTTTTTTGGATAAAATTGGGTTTTATGCATAATCTAATTGTGTTGGTTCATGCCTTAGGCTTCTACGTGTTATTAAAAATGTTTTACTGTACTGTATCGAAAAATGGATAGTCAGATTTGCCTGTATTTGTGGTGTTTTAATTTTCACAAAAATTTCTCAAATGTCATCAAGTTTATGGTTCGTTCGCGTTAAGAATGCAGTAAAAACGCAGTGCAACTGCAAGATAAAGTTGTATTCCACAGTGGTGTTAAATTCAAACAAATTAAATTTTAAAAGATTAAGTTTAATGAATTAATAAAAATGAATTTAAAAAGATTTGATTGGATCGGGGCTAGGCCGACGGATAATGATGACTTTACTGCATTCTTAACGCAAACGTACTATAGTGACGTCTTTGATAACTCGGTTTTTAAGATTTTTTTTCTCAAAGAGCAAATTACAGTTCACTTATAGAGAAACTTAGTTAACTGAAATGAATATAATAGTTTGTATGAGGTTCAAGCCATCCAACAAACTGAACACCATATTTAAACTAATAAAAAGACATAGAATGGGACGCCCTAGAAGGACATACATAGACCTTATTGGTGAGGTTCTTCAGAAAGGTCAGGTGCGTAGTACTCGCCACCGGCGTGTGTGTATGACAACATGTATGAATGTAAACGAAGCAAAAGAAGTATGTAAGAATCGTAGCATATGGCGCTCTGTAGTTGCTGCCTACCCCCATGGGAAAAAGGCGTGAGTTTATGTATGTATATATGTAAAAAGACAATGATTACCTAAGTTCTAAAATACGTAAACACCAGTTCTACATACACCTTTATTTTTCCAGTTCTAAAGAGCGTCAGATACCTATAAAAGAGTTTACCACTTTTTCCGTTACTGTGTGACATTAATAGCGGCAATTTCCAGGACAATACACTTACCCATTAGGAGACCGTTCCAGAAAGTTCACGGTACGTCTATCATTATGCGTGCATGCAAGCTTGCCCATTGATCAAATAAATCAATAAAGGATGCTTATTATGGAATACTGCAATATATGGTGGAGCTCTTTACTCGAAAAAATGTGGTTTTAAAAAACCTCACTGTAAAATGGCCCATATTTTATGTGCATGTCAACATAAACTCAATAAAGATAGGTGACAAGCAATGGATATATCATTATCGACTCACAAACCTATCAATTTCCATGAACTGCTATTCTGTACTTATAAGCTGTGAAGACTAGACATATCATTAGCAACTCTAACCCCCTTTACTTAGTACTAACACTAATTACAATTAAATTACAGCTCATACTAATTTTCCATCAATTCCTTTTGAGGGCTTCCTTTGTGAATGTACCAGTTATTAAGACACAAAGCCAGTCGACGGGGGTTCCAGCGTATTCTTGTACGTGCGAATAGATGGTGCGGAAAAGGCTTTATCGATTTTAAACTACCCTCATGTTGCAGTTTGTTAAACTCATATTGTTATTGGCTTTTTAAAGAACGCTCCGTTTCTCCGTTTTATGTTCGTGAAGTTTTATTTTATATTGTCTGTGTCTGTTTGGATCAGGGAATCTTTGAGTGGGAGATTTTGGTTTACAGTTAGAAACATTGTTCTTTTTTAAGTTAATATGTGCCATTTGAAACAACAATTTCAGAATAGTTAATTCGCCTGCTAAGCTTTGTGATTATAGCAATGGGCTGTTTGACAAAATTTTGAGTTTTAGTCCCTCATCTAGATTACAAGAAAATATTCGAAATATTTTTTTTCTTTTTCAAAAAGAAGGAAAACTGCTTAGATTAAGCGCATTAAAGTTGAGGAGAGGGGGCTAGCAACGACATTATCTAGTATAAACTGTACTGGCTAGTGACGACATGCAACATTTTGACTCGATGTATCACCATTATTTTTTGGTTTTGTGAAAAAAGAAAAAATATGTGTCGAATATTTTCTGGTAATCTAGATGCCCTCATCTAGATTAAAACTAAATACTAAAATTTTGTCAAATAGGCCGTTGAGAAGGAAATATTCACGCACGTTTTGATCATTAGTTTTAGTAATCAGTGTGTTAGACCTAACTGCAGTGGTTTACAGAGAATATTGTCACAAAAATAAATAGAGATAACGTTGCTCCATCTTAATTTAACACAGAGTAAAAACTGAAAAGCTTAAACAGTTATCGAAAAGTTTAATAAACAGAAAGTAAAATAAAAAACATTGAACAGAAAAAAAACTTGTGAAAAGGTCCGTGGAAGTCGTTTAAGCAAGCTTCCCTTGGTTCTGAGAGTCGCGTCTGTATTTTTTATTTTTAAATAATTTTTCGTAGTTTCGAGCAAAGAGCTTCGAAGGCACGGAAAGAGGCATTGAGAGCTCTAGCTTTACTAAGAGTTCGTAATTGTAGAGTAGCTTGTAAAAATAAATGCTTTTGAAAAAGGATTGATTCTGATTAAGTTTTTAAGAAGACAGATAGTAAGAGTTTTATTTAATTTGGATTAAATAATAATAATTATAATGTTCTAATGTGACATTATTAATCTTTGTATTTAGTTTCAAAGTGTATTTATTGTACTGTAATGCTATTAAACGCATTTTCGTTTATTTTTTTAGTTCCTTCCTTCCTCTATTAACGCGAGTTGTGCAACACTTGATTTGTATTAAATACGCTCAAATGCAAGATTTAAAAAAGTAATCTAGTTTTTAAACTAGCTATCTAAAAATTAAATTGTAGTGCTTAATTAAGGAAGTAAGAACACAGGCCAGTAAATGAGCTATCCCAATCTGTCTATCTTTGATAGATTTTTAACTTTATTGCAATGTCGTGAAGTTTATATTCAAATAGAAAATTTCTACATCTAATTCATCATCTGCCTCGCCTTTTCCCAACTATGTTGGGGTCGGCTTCCAGGTTGACCGTAGACAGCTGAACACTAGTGAATGAAGCGACTGCCCGTCTGACTTCCTCAACTCAGTTACCCCTTGGTTAAACTGGTGGTCGGGTTTTTGTGATTCTGACTAAGTATCAGGATCTGGAACGACTATCACAGATAAAAATAAAATAAAATAAATAAATAAATATTCGTACTTTCTAAGTTTATCTTAGACATCATTGACATCGGTGAAGGAAAACATCGTGAGGAAACCTGGACTTATAGTTAATATAAGTTTGAAATCGCCAATCCGCCTTGAGCAAGCGTGGTAATCAATGCTCGAGCCTTGTCTATATGACAAGAGGCCTTTGCCCTGCAGTGGGACAGTAACAGGCTGGTATTGGTATTATTATTCCACAACTTTTCACACAACGCCATTTAGTCCCAAGTTACTCTTGAGAGCTTGTGTTATCTATATCTATATCTATACTTATAATAAATCTGTAGAAGTAAAATTTCTGTACATTGAAAATATCAAAAAAATAAATAGCAGGGGGTGTTACTAGACTGACACCGAACCCAAAAATATGATTAAACAAATTTTTGTCTTTCTGTCTGTCAGTCTGTATGTTCAGGTATCACGCAAAAACTACCGGTTCGATTACGATGAAACTTGGTATACTTATTCTTTGATATCCTGGGCACCACACTGGGTACTTTTTATCCCGGAAAAGTATATACAATAAAAAACAAACTTAATTTTGCGGTTCGATCCCTAGACCCGACTACTGTACCAACCGCAAATAATAAGTTTGTCGTAGGTTACGTCACCCGCAGTGGAGTTCACCCAAGGGCACACGGCTAAGATATTATAATATTTAATCTTAAGATACAATATCGCTCGCCATACAATTCAATGGACTATCACACACTACGAAGATAATTATGCACATTGAATACCTATCTATTCAAAATTAATATTGGAAGATGATTGGTGATCGATAGTGATGCCAAAAATGCAATTAGTGAATGTTTTGTCTTTCTGTCTGTATGTGCACGCATAGTTCAAAAACTATTAAAGGGATTTTAACCAAACTTGGTACGGTTGTAGGTAATCAATTATAATACGCCTGGGCAGGTTGATCTTAGTATCAGTTGTTTTACACATGGTCAGTTGTACGGCGCTCTTTCCCGGGTCCGTAGTTCCAGAAATCTTTATGCATACATATCGGAAGGATCAACTTTGAAAGTAGTCTATCCGGAAGTATTATGCTAAAATTATTACGTTTATACATATATCAACGCACAGCCCCAACCGCTGGTATTAGAGACATGAAACTTGAAGGGGTGTTCTTAGTGAAGAGTAAGTCTTCCATAAAAAACGATTTTTGAAAATTCAACCCTTAAAGGGAAAACATAGGGGACGGAAGTTCGACATCCACGCGGACGAAGCCGCGGGCAAAAGCTACCATTAATTACATATCAAGACTCCTCCGTGCCTCGGAAAGCACATAAAGCTATTGGTGCTGGCTGTCATTTGTAGATCTGACCTACAAATCTTCAAATTTTCTTGATTCTTTTTTTTGACTGGCCTGTTGGTCTAGTAGTTAGTGACCCTGACTGCTATGCCGGAGGTCGTGGGTTCGATTCCCACCCAGGTCAAATGTTTGTGTGATGAGCACGATCATTTGTTCTGTGTCTGGGTGTAATTTATCTATAATATGTATGTATTTAGAAGTATATAAGTATGTTTATCAGCTGTTTAGTACCCATAACACAAGCTCTTAGCTTAGCTTGGGACTAGATGGCGTTGTGTAAAGTGTGTGGAATATTTATTATATTTAGTAAATTTATTTATTCAGATGTCTAAATGAATCATAACGAATGACACAAAACGAATCCATATAGCAGCTGCTTCCATTAGCCTAGTGTTAGTATAAAAGTACAGTACAGGCTGCACTGAACGATAACAATGAAGAAGGCATATCGCAACTGTCGCGCTATTTATTAACTTCGCTTTGCAATGAGAAGTTGAAATTAAACAAGTTTTGCAAGCCCCTTATTTCTAGACAATTAAACTGTAGGTATTATATTGTAGATGTTATGTGAGAGAACGGGTTGAATTCTCGGTTTTTATTGCTGGCAAGAAGCAAATGCTGAAAGAAGGTTCTTTGCATCACGTTTTCTCGGTGGAAGAAAATATGCACTACTCCGAAATAAACTTAAATCGCACGTACAAATAATACTACTTTGTATGCTAAATTGGAGAACAGCTAATTCAGCTAAGAAGATGAACGGCATGTGGAACAATGATATGGTATGGTAGTAGAAATTTTGTAGTGGAAGTCAGATATTTAGGGTTTTTGAAACAGTGCCAGTCCGGACATAGTTAGGAAAAGGCTATATGGGCAGTTGATAATGATGATGATCAATTGTTTTGACTTTTTGCATCCAACGCAATATATTGCAGGTGATTACAATGTCTGCAGTAGGTATATCTATCCAGAATATAGGATTTGAACCTGACAAAAACACTAAAGGGAGTTGGCCCAATATTTTTCCAGAAAGATACATAGGAATAAAGTAATATTACGCATATACATATTTCCCAAAGAATCACACAGATGTGTTCCTGTTATGAAGTACACCGGCATTTCGTTATTTCCATATAGGTAATAGATGGCCAGCTTATTTTCCAAGCTGGGTACATATCTCTGGAATGCTATTAATATATTCTAGGTAGAAGATTCTAATATCACTTTTTCCGATCCGGAAATCAAACCTCAGGACCTCACGTTCAACAGTGGTGGTCTCAACTACTAGACCAGCGAGGCAGTCATCAAATTTACAACACTTATAATTAAGTTTCATTCTCTCTCTCATAATTCCCGCGGATGATATATTTCGCATATCTCACGGCGAACGCAACAAATCGCGGGCAATCGTGACGTCAAAATCCACAATGGCGCCGCGTAACTGCCTTCGCAACGAGCCTCACATTTAATTACGACCCTATAACTGACGTGATTGCATTTCCTGCAACTGACGTACCGGTTTATTATTTTGCCAATTTGAAACTATATTAGATTCTTGGAGGTGAAACTGGGGCGTGTCACTAAATTGTTATTAAATTATGTTTGTTTTTCGACCCGTTAATTGTTTTTAGACAATGGGTATCTAGTTTTGTTGTAGTGTTTATTAATTTTGTGTATCACAAAAAGGGGTACTGGTTCTGTTCAGAATATTGATTGTTGTAAATACATTAGATATGACTGCGGTAAAAGTGCGTAATTTATATCACTAGTTTTTAATGTATAAATTGGATGAGTTTGTGACAAAGTAATTACCAGCCCAAGCGCATTTGGGCACTAGCCCAAGCGCGGCGCGCTGCCCGACGTACTGTTGCGCGGCATCAAGCTGCACGCGTCCGACCTGCCCGTCTACATCCCCAACCTGCAGGAGGAGACCATCCTCGCTGTCAATCACGCACCTAAATATATTTAGTATGTTCGTCAAGGTTGAGCAACGCTTGCCGACTTGCTCAGTCTGTGGATGGGTAACCGTTTAGCATCGAGAACACTCCTTGTCTGGGAAAGCACGTTAAGCTCTAACATATTACATACACATTTGTAACTCTTTGACCGTCGTTAAGGTTAGTTATTGAGCTCTGAAAAGCTGACACCTAGTATAACCAAGGGTTATTTTGTTACCCACACACTGGGTTGTGAAGGTCAGATAGATAGTTACTCGATGTAAAATACTGCTATGGTATGGCAGGTGGCGATCCCTGATTTCTGCTTTCTCCCATGGAAAAGCACCGTGAAGGCTCGTACGATATTTTAACATTTTTGCCTAAAATCACACATTCATTTTTATATTCTCTATCTTCTTGTATCTTTATAATATACTAGCTGTACCCTGCCACGCTTCGCTGTGGCACATTCTGATTGAATGGTTAAAAAAAAAGGAAAAAAAAATAGATAAAAACAATCCTTGATAAACATCATGCTAAAATTTCAGCTCGATCGGTGCAGAACTTTTTGAGTATTTGAAGCGTACACAAACCAACATAACATTTATATATATGTATATTTATATATATAGATTAAACTACATCAACAAAACCTTAATTCTAATATTATTTACTAATTTTATCCGTAACATGATTATTATTTAATCGTAACCCAAGAGTCACGTAGAAAATTATTCACAGCAATAACTTATAACGAACGCAATATGAATTTCATAACAAATAATTATTATGATTGCCATCATTAGTCTGCTCTCGTCTATTCAAATACGTTTCCATATAACTACACGTTCAACAGAAACATATCTAATGAAAATTCCACTTGACATACGCGGGTAGAACTGTCGTTCACTTATTAAAACCACGTACGAGTTTTATCTTTATTCGCTCGGTTCATACTTATCTACAATAATGGAGCCAGTGTCGACTGGAACAGACGTCAAACTTACTTTAACTCAACGCACAGGTTAGTTCTTTGAGTATGGATAAGCTATAGAGCGTTTGCCTATCATGAATTACAATTTGAAAGATTTTAAAATTGAAATATTTGTTTTGAAGACGTTCTCTCCTGACCTTATTCAAAGGATCATGACCAATGATGTATGGAAATCCATCTCAAGTTAAAACACAATAAATCTTTATTTATTATATATACTACGCTTTATATAAGTACTATTAAATTAAAGTGTTTATTTTTAACATTAATACCCGAGTTTTTAAGTAATCAAATAAATATTGAGATAACCTACAAAATGTCTACCTACTCGCAACTTATAAAATGACCACAGATCACTCATGTAGGGACAAAACAACAATGTTATTTAAAAACAAAACACGAGAACAGTTGCTAATTTAAAAATATTTAGCTATTTATTTATTTAATACTTCAAGCACACTAATGTACAAAGGTGGTTGTATGAGTTTGATATCATTTTTGTGATCTTTTGGACTAAAGGTTCATACTTACGTCACTCGTACAAATGAAGAGAACGAAACGTCAATCATGACTTTCTATGGAAATGTAGTACCTAGCATTCGTTAATTTACTGTTTATCTTAATCTTAAAATCATAATTCCGGATATGAAAACAAAATTCCTGATGTGAAAATCTTGGAAAAAAATGAGCAAATTATTTCTATGTTAATTTCATTTTGTTTCATGCATCTTTGCTAGCCTGCTTTTGGTCATGATCAGTTATTTGAGGTTGTTGAAGCACATCTTTTCCTTCCATACATCTCTCTTTGCCGTCATCTAAACTAGTGGCCTTCTCCCTAGCCATCAATAACTGTACCCTTATTATAATAATACTTGTTTAGAATATAAAATTAATTTATTTTTAAGTCTTTATTCATCTTTCTACGGGTGATACTGTGATTGTCTCTTACAATTAAACCTCAATGCTATAATATAGTTGAATTTTTAGTTTTGTATTTATTTGGTTTGACGTTTCGTTTACGTCTAGCGTTTGTCCTGGACCACAGAAGTATAATGTATTTTACCTTTTGCTTTGACTAATCAAATTCAATCAATATGAATAGTTATGATTCTCCCGGGAGTCAAAACGCATGAATAAGTCAATGGTACTAGTTACCCCTACTTATTCTTTATCGAACACATAAATAAAACTATGAAGTAAAAAGTAAAATAAAACAGAAGTCGCTTTTTGCTATATTTTATAGGGTAACATAATTATACATTGAGTCACAGCATACGTCATTAAAGCACAAAATAAAAATTCTCATCGCGTAAACCTTATCTTATTCGTACTCCTAGATAAAATGGTACGAAATTATGACGAAATTTGTTGGAGAACTCTCGAGTTCTTCAGGTGCATCGATCGAGTACTCAAGCTTCCCGCGAAACTTTCCCGATGACCGGATTCGAATATTTTCACTAAGTGCAGAATCCCCTTTCAAACGTTCTTTGAAGCAAAGTCATTTTTGAACGTAAGTCTTTGGCAGTTTTTTTGGTAAATAGTCGTCCGTAATTTACTGCTTCGTGGTTTATTTTACTCTTTTGACCAGCTCATTAAATTAAATTAAGAAGTATGTTTTATTTTCCACACAAAGAAGTTAAGAAGGGTTAACGTTTTGGGAGACTGTCTTTTCTAGTTTTGTCTTTGAAATCGTTTCCAGTCCAATTTAAATATATGGTGATATTGTTTTATTTTAAAGATAAACAAAACTTAACTTCGTGTAACGAAAAGTGTGTCACAAATAATAATTCATACAATTATTACAGCTAAAGATTTATAAAAAAAATATTTTCACGTTCCCTCATCAGAAAAACATACATAATCACAAACATAAATGTAAAACAAACTAAAAACAAACTATTCCAAGCTGTAATTTGGTGAAACTCGGCACTGAACACGCTATAAGTGTTTCAAATAATTACAGGGAACAATTATATCAAAGTGGCACCGGCGGTGACTTCAGCGCCGGCGCTGACAGCCGGTGCCTTTGCCAACCAAGTGTCATTTCTTTTATTTAAACGCCGTTTATATGGCACGGCGGGTTGTTGTCTCACTTCTATCTGCCAAGTTTCGACATTCCGACTTTTATGGACCATCTGTTGGGGCAATAACAGTATTCAATTGTCACTCGAATGCCCTTTTGTCTTTATTTCTTGCTCATGATCTATGCGATGCTGGCGTTTGAATTGAGGACGCGTTAATACTTATGATTATGGGATTATGATTTTTAAATCTTAGGACTTTTTACTGCCGATAAAGCTATATTCTATTGCTTTGTACTTACTTTCAACCTTCTTCTTTCCAACCTCGGAGATTTGAGCAACATTTTGTCATTTCTTATTCTTCACTTCGATTCACGGTAGAATAACTTATGGAGTTTTGGAGTAATAAGTTTGTTTTGTTTTTGAGTTTGAATAATTTCAGAATTTTTTGGATACATGTTTTGCATATCGTCTCGGAAAATAGATAGATTACCTATATATAATTGCTTTATTTCACAAGACATCGAAATAATACAGTAAAAGTACTCCAAAACATTAACCCCAATGTTAACGGAATAGATACTCCACTAAGTTGAAATTTGACGAGACGCCCGTATTAATTAATATACCGTCCATTAGCATCGCTTGCTCCGTCTCTCAGAGCTCTATCGCTCTAAATGCAATTAGTTTACACCGAGGCCCCGACACCGCCGACACCGCGCGACACCGCTCGCTCTCAACCTAAATATAATTCGCGCTCTAATAAGATTACACCGTAGAGTGTTCATAAGAAAATATTGTAGTTCCTAATGAAACATACTATGAACTTAATTTTTTTACGTAAAACCTCTGTGCAAGTTTTGCCTTAACACACTTATATCTAATTCTGTCTACGGGCTTGAAGATGGAAATGCAAATGTAAATAAGGGTTATTATATTTTTTATATTCTCTGCTTCATCGCTCGTAATTAAACAAAGAAATTTAGGTGCGGTCGTAATTGAGATGATTATCAAAAAGGCTTGATTGTAAAATGTAAATGCGTTGTTTCGGAGTAAACTGTCCATGGTACGAGCCTTGAGAATTAGCTTTTTGTAAAACAATTTATTCCAAGTAGAACAATAACTATGCAAGATAGAAATGTTCGACTAACAGGCTAAAACTAGACGGCCTTTTACCCCCCATGGGCCTCGTGAGTGGCGATTTAGGGATAAAATTAGGAGATGTTTACTAATAACATGACACTTCTTTAACATGATTTCCCTCAAGACTTCAAAGGTTCCAAATTCAAATTCAAATCCTTTATTTGCAGAATATGGGTGGGTATACAGGTGTTAAAATCGAGATATATCGCCATACTCAGGCTCATGCCATGCAAATTTAAAAGCGTAATAATAAATAAATTACAAATCGATGATGATGATCGTTCGATGTTAGTCTCTGAAATAAAATAAAATAAAAGCACATCATACATACATACATACATAAACTCACGCCTTTTTCCCATGGGGTAGGCAGGAACTACAGAGCTCCATATGCTACGATTCTTACATACATACTGACAATCATTTTAATAAAAACTTGGGAAGAGAGGCGACTGAGTGACAGAGACTGATAAGTTGAAGCAGTTACGTTAAAGTGTAATTGGGTACTACATACCACCTCTTGTTAGTACCGTATTTTTCAGCTAGCCAATGCTTATACAAAGTTGCAAAAATGTGGACTAGACATATTGCTTGAATATTTATTTATCTGTTTGAGCCCCGGCCGTCATACCGCCTGTATGTAAATAACGCTGTCATTGTTGTTTAGGCAATATTTCTTATCAATATTTCAGAAATTTTGAGTGAATACATAGTTATTACTTCGAGTTCCCGAATTAAATTGCCCTATGATGAAAATTAAACTACAAAAATCTAGTAGATTGTAGAAACACCATAAACTTTTCACTGCGTTTAACAAAAACAATTACAACACTTATATCTGTGTGCAAGTTGAAGCAAGAGCAAATGGCATTAGGCTTCTCTCTACGGCTCAATGGCTCGACAGTTAAGCGCAGTGTCGCGACACTGCCGTGGAGGCTCTAAGGCTTTTGCCACACTTACTACTTTCAAGATACAGTAGAACCACAAAAATGTCACGAACTGTGGATTCCTGCAATGGGCTATTAAAATTTGACTAAATTTTAGTTTTAGTCCCTCATCTAGATTTTTATTATTCTTTTTTCAAACTGATGGAAAACTGCTTAGATTAAGTGCATTAAAGTTGAGGAGAGGGGGCTTGTAACGTCATTTACTAGTATAAAATGTACTGGCTAGTGATGCCATGCGACATTTTGACTCGATGCATAGCCGTTATTTTTTTATTAGGTACCTACGTGAAAAAAGAAAAAAATATGTGTCGAATATTTTCGTGTAATCTAGATGAGGGAATAAAAACTAAAATTTTGTCAAATAGCCCATTCGGTGTGTTATCGCGACATTGATCATTGCCAACCGCCTATCATTTTGACTAAAGTCATAATGTGGTAAATTTTACTTACTGAAATCTGTTGTTTACCATCTCAAACGCGTACCTATTACATGAGTGCTTGCGAAGTCATCTAAAGGTCAAGATACATAGTGGCGAACACTACAAAAGCGTCAAGTCAATAAAGCTCGATTAGTCCCGAAGAAACGATTCAAGTGTCTTGGATCTTGTGTGTCATTATCCTCCCATCTGCCGATAAATCTCCAGGAGATTTCTGTCAATTGACTTTCTGATGTGTCGGCCATTGACTTGTAGTCGGTGATGGCTGCGATAGCACGCCAAACGCAATGTCGCTGTAAAGTGGTACGTGTAAACTAAGCCTAACACAAATTATTAGCGCAACTTCAACCCCCGCTCCGTTCTTTCGTCCGGTTCGGTCGACAAGCCCTCAATAGATTCATTAAGAGTCTAACGAGATCTTTCACGAATGCTTTGTTTCACTAAATACGATTTATTTTGTTTGTTAATATTTTGCCGGAGCTGCAGTTGTTTGTTTTGTAAGAATTTTGGGGCTTTTGAAAGCAGATTTGAATGTTGCTTATTTATAGAATTTCTTTAATTGGATAGGCTTTGATAAAAAATTCGTTGAGTAAAAGTTTGATTGATCCGTTTTGAAGGTTTTATTTATTTGGGGTAGCTTATTTTATTTTAACTTGGGGGAACGTTTATATTTTACTTAAACATCTTAAATGTTTTTTTTTTCTGAACCCAATAGCGTAACAACAGTTTTTAACCGACTTTCAAAAAAGGAGGAGGTTCTATGTTCGTGTGTATGTATTTTTTTTTTTTTTTTTTTTATGTATGTTACCTGATTACTCCCCCATTTGTGGACCGATTCTCGAAATTCTTTTTTTGTTTGAAAGAGTAGACTCCTGAGGTGGTCCCATTTTAATTTGGTGAAGATCTGGTGCTGATCTTCGGAGAAATACAACGGAACTCTTCAAAAATAGACGGCAAATCTATCGTGATTGCTGGAATCGCTTGGATGTTTATTGTTTACACAACATCATGACGTATCATCAAGCCTGTATGCTCAGATGTGTTCAATATACCTAGATTTCGACAGTTAGGTATGTTAAGTTTCATTTATTAGGGTTAGGTGGATAACCCTATTATAATGACATGTATTGTTAACAATTAACAATATAAAATCAATTCATGGCAAATGTTTGTACGGGAACAACTAAAAATGGAAAAATAAAAAACTTTTTTACAAAAAATAAAACCGACTTCAAAAATAACACTAAACGGTGTAAAATAACTCTAAATTCGGAAGTCGGTGGCCCATCAAGAATAAGACAAAAGTACCAAAGCCACAGACTTCCTAATTTAGAGTTATTTTACACCGTTTAGTGTTATTTTTGAAGTCGGTTTTATTTTTTGTAAAAAAGTTTTTTCTTGTGTATTATTAATATAAAATCTAGACGTAACAAATAGGTTATGTCGGCCACTATTAAAGTTGGAAAAAAGCTTCGCGAACCTAGATTGGGATACAATCTGGATTCTTTAAGCTTTTTTCAAACGTATTTGGACAACACCCCGTTGTTAGTAAACTCGGGGTCCACATATTTATTTATTTATTTATTAGGAACAAAAAACAGTTATATGCTCAGAATTACAAAGAAATACTTAAACTAGGATTTATCAAACACGTAACCCACACCATTGTCCACGTATTAACAAAGGTAAAAAGAAGTGATAAAGCTAGTTACATTAACATTATTAAATAAACAAGAAAGATGTTCTAAAAATACCGTGATTGCTTAGTTTAACTTAATTTAACCTATTATATTTAATTTAATTTACTTGGTAGTCAAAATATCAATAGCTTGTTTTTTAAATGATTGCTTGGATAGAGAAATCAACAATGCGATAAAGATGTTCTCGTTCCCCAGCATTAGCCCTACATATATCTGTATGAACGAGCTTAGGAACGGGCACTCCTCTCAGTACTACACTTCTGGGCACTTTGTAACATAATTTATTAGTAATGTCAATACAATCGAATTTGTTATTACATATATTGTGCAGTGTCATAACATCAAGTAATAATCGTCTGGATTTAAAATCCAGGATGCCATACCGTTTCAATAACTGCAAATAAGTAGGGTACCTTTGATTGAAAGCACTTATAGTTCATAGATCGTAAGAACTTCTTCTGTAGGTACCAATTCAATTCTAGTGCTGTATTTATCATAGAATTGGCTCCAGATCGGAATGGCGTAACCATGTATCTATCGCATAAATTTGCCATTTAGGATATTAGCTCTGTCTCTATAACTAGTTTGTATTAGGTACTTTAGTGTAGTAGAAGATATCCAGAACAACGTGTATATAGCAATTCCGTAATATAGCAGCAATATTACAGTATTTTCATTTTCCAAGCGACATTAAACGCCTCATTCCCCGTGTTTCGCTATTTTAATCCATCAACACCACTACCTAAATCAAAAATCGATCATTATCATCCCCCAGCCTGCCTAATCAACGAGTCGCTTTATCGCTTCACAAACACATAGGTACCTATATCAACTTATATGCGAAAGCGCTTAAAGCCGTCTAATTATCAAAGCTGTCGGTAAAGTAAGTTATGGAGGGTGAATTTTTAATCGGTCTCTCATTTCAGTTGCACGCTGGTTCCTATCAAAACGTATTTGCATGCAAATGTTATATTGATTCAACTGCTAATTGAGATTTGTTTGACATATCTGTGTATGAATCGCGTAGATTTATAGGTAATTGAATTCGTATTACCACGTAATGCCATTGTAATTATGCTGTGGTATATTAAGCTTATCTCGGCTGAAAAATCGACTTTTGGCTTGTTATACAAAATTAAATAAATTATTACGATTAATAATTATTTATGTAACATGTAACAATAAAAAGAGTCTTTACTTAAATCCACTCAATCTCAAAACAATATACTGAAGCAAACGTAAAACTGAGGCTCATTTAAACCTTATTCTAGTATTTGCTGCTTTTTTACCATTTGCAAATCTGTTTACCAATCAACACTTGCCTTCCTCAATCTCTTCTATTCTGATCTTTTTAGAACCACTCTGTTCTACATGACTACTGACACTTTTCTTCTATCGTTCCACTTTTTTTGTGGTCTACCATTTTCCTTTTATTTTCCTTGGGATTTCCACCCTTCTTACTAAATACTTGAATTGATCTACCTTAGTATAGTATGTTATATTTTTATTTTATTGTTTTATTCTAGGTACAGACGCCAGCACGTCAAGTTATCCCAATGTGTCAAATTTCTTTGATCGTTTTTCAACTTTATGTCAAACAGAATAAGGTTTATATTCAAGTGGGAAAATTTGACACATTGGGGTAACTTGACGTGCTGGTGTCTGTACATCGTATTCACATAATAATATAATGTATTTTTAATTGTATACAAAATACGAGTATTACCACCATTATAAAAGAGTACCTAAGTATGGAGTAATACACTAATTCCTTTTAATATGTGTAGGTTAGTCTAAAATATAAATACTTTGTAAGTTAACTTGTTAATTACTTATTTAGTGACAATATTATTATGTAGCAGACCGGAGTCTGGATATGTGCCCGATTGATGGCAATAGGCTCGACCCCTATTACATGGGACTTAAACATAACTGGTGAAATGTGGGTGTACCACCAGATACAGTGGTACACCTCTGCATAGCCCTTTGAGGATTACAGGCGTGACGTTATGTTATGTGTTAATATTATTTGTATAATATTCTCCGCAATTACAAAAAGTTGAAAACCATGCAAAGTTACAAAAACCGTAGTCGTAAAATCATAGTCGTATGGTTTGTTTATTCCATGAATACGTGTACTAAAAGTACCTACATCTCTACTTCGTCGAGAAGAAGAGAAAATACAAGCGTAATGATGTGGTGTGTTATATAAGATTCTAGGAATGACTAATTCTACATATATTCCTAGAATCATAAGCAGTTAATACGTGTTCAAATCACGTGGGCTTCGACTCGAAATATTGTCTTCTATCCAAAGAAATTGAATAATAACGGGAACGTTCAACAAGTTATGAAGTGAATGTTTTATTAAAAGAAAAGGATCTCAGTGAGCATGACAGATTTACAGCACAGTAAGCTAACTAATCTACCACAGGTTATGGGCCCAGAACGCTTCCACTGCGCATGATGATGTTCTTTTGGTTTTGATGATGAAGAGGAGGTCTAGGGTACTCCATGAAAGAACAATATTGCGAGTCGAATTTCCAAACCATTTTAACTGTCGCCTTCTGTGAAAGATGCTTCAAAGTCAAACAATTGGTAAATTCCTAACACCACAAAGGTAAAAATCTTTTTGCGGCTATGCGGTAATAGCCCAATGGTTAAGGAGTCGGCCTGGTGATCGAAAGGTCATGAGTCCGAAACCCACCCATTACACTATTGCCGTGAACCGACTTTTGACACAAGCATATTATTTAGCTTAGTTAGAAAGGTAAACAAGACTAGTACTAATAAGCTTTTTTTTTAAGAAAAAGACAAAAAACTTAGGATTATATGACGTGACTATTTTGACAAAAACTGATCACGATTGATCACAAAAATACCGGTTTTCCCCCAGCACTATCAACACTATTTCCATAAGCAATATCGACATGGTTTTTTGCAATCCGAATTCAGAATTTGAATTTGAATTTACTCAGAGTCTTATTCACCCATTGTTCCGAGAGTACATTAAAGGTATCACCAACGCCTTTCAACCCTTCAGGCAATACCCGCACCCTTCACTCTCTTTAAGACATCCGCAAATATAATAGAGATTTCTAATTGATAAAGAGATCTTATAAGTGATAACATTAGAGGGACAGGTTCTTTGTGTTACTGCATGAGGGGAAATATATTGCGACTTGCGAAATAAGGTTTTACATTGTGCTAAATAATCCATGCATAGTGTTCACGTATGACTATAATTATCGTCAAGTTGACGGAGAAGAGGTAATGAATTCTAAACCTAACCTTTACAAAGTAAGTGATAAGATTTTTGATGTTTGCAGCAAATGATAAAATACATTGTCTTATTTTTTTATAGGAACATGTGTCTAGTACTCGCAACCGGTTTACGTTTGACCAGAGTGCCTAGTGCGAGTTTGTTTTACGTTAACGCGATCGACACGTTCATGACGTTCGGCGCTCCGATTGGCCCGCTCCAAGCTTTTAACCAATCAGAGAGCCAAACGAGGTGAACGTTTCTACCGCGTTAGCGTAAAAACAACTCGCACTTAGGGCACAGATTAATACGATGAAACTTAGATAACTGGGATATTAAAAGACCAGCAAATTTGTCTCACTTAAAGATACTCCACCGTCCACCGTCTCAGATATTCAGATTTATATAAATATCTATCTCAATTATAGAGGATTCCATTAATAGAGATACGTTATTTAGGTACAAATAGCCAAGTCATGAATTTGCTGGAAGACTAAGAATTGTATTAATATTATCCTACTAATATTATTAAATTATATATTATAAATGCGAAAGTTTGTGAGGATGGATGGATGAATGTTTGTTACTCTTTCACGTAAAAACTATAGAATGGATTTTAATAAAATTTGGTATGGATCTAGCTGACACCCTGGATTAACACATAGGCTAGTTTTTATCCCTGTATTCCCACGGGTACGGGACCTACGTGGGTGAAACCGCGGGACGTCTGCTAGTCTGCAATAAGGTCCAGATGAGAGAGGTAATAAATTGTCAGTTTCTTAGTTATAGAGGTCAATTCCTTATAATGAATAGATAATTATCAGTTCAGCAAAGATATACATACTATACCTAGCAAATTAAGTTAAAACTGTATTACTCATTAGCTTTAGTAATTAAGCTAGATCGTAGTTATTTATGATGTTACCATATTGGGTCCATCATACAACAAAAAAAAAAAAAGTTCAGCAAAGGTTTAATTCAAACTTAAGTAAAGGAAATCATATAAAAATACTCGCTAAATATAATTGTACAGGGAATTATGACAATACAATCAAAAGTATCCCAGATATTATTGTATAGATTTGTTTTGTGCCCCAAACTATGTTTCAGTGTTACAGTCAGTGTCAGGACATGATTGATCATAGTGGGCTACATCATTTTCCGCATGTGCACTGATTGTAGGTATTGCCGCCATTTAAACCTTAAGGCATACTTCAGATTATTAAATTTATATGGTTATGATTCGTTGCTTATTTCGTTTTAGATTCTACTTAATGAACCATCCAGGATATTTTAAACAGAAAAAGTTCAAACAAGCCTTCAATTAATTTTCATTTTTAATTTAATTTATCAGAAACGTTTTACTAAGATTAAATTTAGGACTTGTAAACTCTGTTCATAAACACTTAGCTAAAAGTATTTAAAGCACTAATAAGATCAAAAGAGTTCTTAAGAAAATTGCTGCCTTATTTAATCATTTCTATTCATTTTATTTTTGAAATAACTATTATGAAGCCTCGATTAAATTAAATGGCGTTACGAAAGAAAAACCCTACACCCTACCTACGTTTAAATAATTATAGACTAATATTATAATGAGGATTTTTTATTTATTTTGATTTGTGGGTATGTTTGTAATGAATAAACTCAAAAACTACTGTGCCGATTTCCTAAATTCTTTCACCGTTGGGAAGCTACACTATCTTCGAATGACATAAGCTATTTGACCTGAATTCCCATGGAAGCTCTGCGGGTAAAACCGCGTGACGTGTGCTAGTATATTATATGTTGGTCCCTTTGTACATTTTTTATTAAAAATCAATTGTTTATTTATCTCGAATTAAAGTAAATTTTCGCTCGTCACGCTTATAAAACAAAACATCATGTCCCTATTCCCTGAAAATATCTCGTCGGTTTTTAAGTAATTAATATCGAGCCCATTGTCATCAATCGGGTTCAAATCCTATCTCTGAACTGCTACTGAGGAACACCAAATAGAAAAATCTAATAATACGTATACACATACACGCTTGCACGTAACATAGCATAATATCACACCTCTTATCCCCAAAGGATTAGGCAGAGGTGTTCCTTTAATACACCTATATACACGATTGTCTGGAAATTAAACCCAGGCTAAACAGTAGCCTTTGCGACTATTACAGTAACGAAGTGGTCAAAAAAGTACATTTTTGAGTGAAAGAGATTCTTTTTCCGTAACTCCCATATGTGTGCATGGTATGTTTATTTTGATAATTTATTTCATGCCTTATTAATTTATTGATTGATTTTCTCCTTTTTTGACCATCACTTTCTATGTTCTTTTCACATTTGATCACGGCTACATAAATAAAACTCACCAACCTTTTCGACAACTCTGCAAATCCGCATTCGCAATCTTGAAAAACCATCGCTTTCACCAAATTTGTTATGCAAATGTCGATATTAAACACGTTCATTGTAGCACTAAACGCAAATCGATCGGAAGTCTTGACTCGACGTCTCTCAAATCACGAATTTAGGGGCGAGGTATTTTTCAAGTCGACTGCAACCACGCGATAAGCGCTCGTTCGGAATGTGACCGAATTTCAATCAAATTTATGAGTTATAATAATGATTATAGGTACTTTATCTGCGCTCCGCATAAAATTTGCAATTTCACTGAAAAGGTGAACTGTAGTGTAACAAATGCGTCGGCAATCGTAAGGCGCTGATAACGATTCGGAAAATTAATCTCGCTGAAAAAACGGACTGGGGGAGTTCGAAATGAGAGCGAAACACGGATGGATTGCTTGCGTTTGTCGCACAGTCGCAGTTAATATTTATTAGTCACCTTTTACAAGCGATTTGAAACTCCCTGTAATAAATTGGCGAGAGGATGCTTATGTATTTTATTTCTTTTTACTGTGTTGATCAAATTTTGGTACAAAATATTTAAAGTAGGTACGGAAAATATATATGTTTTAACAAAATACCTTGTCTGTTTAAATTAAAACATTAGCAGACAAGCCTGAGGCACAAACAAGATTTAATACGTTGTATTAAATTAGCGTAGGTAATTAGAATGTAGATTTTTAGAATCGGTATTGTATAGTAACGTTAAATGGAATCTCACGAACCAAATCTTAAAAACATTCAAGACCTTAAAATTTAAAGAAAAAACAGTTTTTTAGTTAAAATTCCACATCATCGACTGACTTTTTGTAAACGAACATAAAAAGATCGCCCTGTTTTCTCACTAAATAATATTAAATTGAGAAATATCTACAAGATTCATATAAATAAAGTTTGTAAAATAGAAAACGATTTAAACCAAAAACATACTCGACACATTTCGTGGAAATAGCCATTTCTATTACAGCGCTGATATTTCAAACGATTTCCCGATATAATAAGTTATTATAACACTTAGCAGAAGTCACCGGGTGAAATCTTTGTTCTACGCCGCCCGGGGAGCCACCGGACCGCTCGCAGCGATTGAAATTTAAAATATTGTACCCTTTGCCATTATGCGAGCTTATTCACCCTTGAAATATCCCTAGGAGGCGCCAGGTACAACGATTGGGGAAAATATTTTACACTTGTTACTAAGGATGTCGCTTTCAAGTCTGCCATTTACAAAATTTGCACCAAAAGAATTTCAAACTTAGCTTAAAGAATATAAAGTTCAAAACTGTTTGGTACGTATCGTAATTATACCAGAATATTTATGAAAAGCACTTAATTAGTGTGTCGAGAATGAAAAATTGTTATTGAAACCGAGTTGATTGAACTGGCGATTCATAACTATGTCATTTTGGATGCGACACTAATGAAAACGCGATTAATCACTGCTCTCGGAGAGTGAAATGGTACGCGACGCGTGATTCTGCAATTTGTACTACTTTGTTATTATTGCCCTTTCATTTCGCGATTCATTTTTGTCAAATGTGGTTTTTCAAAAAACTAAATGGAATGGATGCTGCGGTGGAAGGGTTGAGGGTGCCGTTCAAAGGGATCGATTATTTCGCGATCATTTTTAAAGCTCGGTTCCTGACGAGGTTTTAATTTTGTTTTTACGTTTTTAGTAAGGTTATACAGCGAAAGAAACATAAGTAGATGGTTGTTGCGTTTCTTTTTTTAATGTTGCAAGACTTTAATGTAAACAAGTGTGAAGCATAGACAGCAGTTATTTACTAGACAGCAAGCTTGTTCAACGAGTTAAAGTTGAATTGCAAGATCATCAAAGTTTGTTGTTTCGCCTCTTCCGCTACTATTTACACAAGTATGCAACTGAAACTGATGACGTTAGCAAAAACAAGCCCCTCCAATAGAAACTCTTGTATCTGTAAATAAATTAAGCGCTTCCGCAGACGAAAGCACACATTTAAAGGTTAACAAACCGTTAAAATCTGCACAAAAATAATTAAGCGAATAACTTCACTCATTAGTCGGCATCAAACTCGGCAGTGGTAGGTGCAGAGGGTACTACTTTGCCGCATTACTGCATATTAGGTCCGGCCCACTGAGCGGAATACCAACGTTTACTTGATAAAATAAATTTGAACAAAACAAACGCATTCGCTGCGGCGATATGAATCCTCTCTGAAGTTGTGCTAAGCGGCATGGAAGTGGAAAAATTGTAGCTGGCCATCGGCTAATATGTGAATACTTGGAATAGGTAGGACCTCTATATGAGGTTCTGTCGCCTGTGTGCAGGTATGGCTACAATTCTTTTTCAAAGCAATCTATTTTTAGATTTGAAAGCGGCTTTCCACTGATTTTTGCTGTTTGTCTCACACAACAATCAATACCCAAACAAGAGACGGTTCAAGTAAGGCAAAAGAAATATGATATTATAAAGGTAAATAAATAAATGTTGAACCTAAACTATTGTAACAAGATCCTATACTTTGTTACAAAGTAACGTAGCAACTTCTAATAATAGTATACTCAACGCTTCAGTGACTAAGAACCCTTTTGAGCACGAACAGCCACCCCACGCCGTATCTAAGGCACAGGTAAGTAATCAGTCTCAATTCGTATCTGGTTCAACAATCTGCCGCACAAACACTATTGCCGATTTAAATTCCTAACTGAATTTAATCCGAATTGAAGTGTCAAGCGTAACGAGAGACTCACTCATGTCATGTAGGGCGACCATTCGTTAGTCTAACTCTTTTGGTAAAACGAACCCGGGATAAGCCGGGTGCACTGTTAACATTCTTTTCAATAATGATGCTAGGGGAGATGTGAGTACCCTGTGTCTTGTTTATTGGATTTTTTGTTGCAATCTACATATGAATAGAACGCCAATCTGTTGGACGTAGTAGGGCATCGAGTCGAACTGCATTGTTTGTTACTCGGTTCAATTTGGAGCAAAAGTAATGTTTGCACGCACTGTGTGCTAGCGTAATGTAATTATCGCATGTGTGCAAATATTTTTTTACAGGTTTGTTTGCGTTAACTTTGTTGGAGTTTGCTTTGGTATTTAGTAAATTATTTAAAATTGTTATTTTTTATAAGGGTTTATTAGCAAAAATGTTATAGGTACCTACATAATAAATAAAATGTTAAGTTTCGTATATTAGAACTTTGTATAGAATTTTGTAGAACTCTTTCCATTTTGATAGCAGTAATTTTTTTTTCGACTCCTACCCTTTTATGTCTACTTTAAAAGTTTTGCTGTTGAACAACAACGCGCGTGTCGGTCGCTTTAATAAGTCCCGCGCATGATAAATAGGATCAAGCGCGGGGACATACTCATACGAGATACTCCGTCTCTATCGCGTGTTCTCAAAATTATCTTCCGGTCTCTTCTACACACGGCTTTGGGGCATCGGATTTAATACGACGTTTGTGGACTAGAAAACTTAATGAAAGTGTGGCTGCTCTAGTTGTGGGCATCATTATCGACGGCTTTGTACTCAGATAAAAAGCTTTTCGTGGCGTTATGGAAACGTATGCCGCTTTGGGGTTACGCCAAGCGGAGTGGAACAATTTGAATGTAGCCTGTGCGTAGGATGTTTTATTTTAATCTGTGGTTAATTTTTTTTTTGTAGACCATTTTCCGGAACAATTATTTTCCTCTGGGCGTAGGAGTTCTATTTTTATCTGTTAGTTTAAATTTATTATTTATTTTCGAATAAACTATTTCGCTTTGTTGTGTTCTTTTTTTAGATTTTGAGTAAATAAATCTATTATTGGTCAACTCCATGGCATATTTAGTATAATAAAGTTGTAATTGTCTGTACATGAGATAGTATTGAAAAATCTTATAGATACGCCTTTATAATAGCATTAGGAAAAAAGGCTCGTAGAAGCAGGATGGCAGAACATTATATTTTAAAGATAAGTGAAAACAATATTTATTCACATTGTTTTATTTTAAATTTAGAAGTAACGAAGTACGTGTCCATGTATCCCATCCCTGATTCTTTGAAGTTTTCATCATTGACACTGTAATTTTTAACTAAAATGAAATAAGATAGCTAAATTAAATCCACATCATTTCTTAAAACAAATTGTTGCAACGGTTTCAAATAAGTGTGACACAGCTGCTGGGAAAATAGGTTACAAAATTCGGCGTCTATCGTAATTGTAACTTGCTTAATTGTAACTGTAATTGTAACTTGCTTAATTGAGAGCAGCGGTGGCCCAGTGGTAGCGGCTCCGACTTACGAACAGTAAGTCGTGGATTCGAACCCAGGCAGGCGCAATACTTTGTGTAATTTATTTCATCACCACATTCACCACTGCTCTCAAAAACGGTAAAGGAAAACATCGTGAGGAAACCGGCATATCCTAGAACCAAAAAGTTCGAAGACATGTGACATCTACCAATTCGCACTGGGCCCGCGTGGTAGATATATAGCCCATAAGCAAAATACGCGCTTTGACGTGGAGTTGCGGATACCAGCCCGGTATCTTTAATCTTTTTTTTTAACTTGCTTACACTTTGTAACGAAAAAAAAACCTTAATGCATTAAAAATAACCTTTTAAACTTATGTCTAATGCTCTTGTAAATGGAGTAAGTAATAACAAGAATAGACACCACGACAACTTTCTTAATAATTTTGGTTTATTTGCATGGCTTGCTATATGTTTGAACCTACGTGCACGACACAAAAACTACTGCACAAAATTGAAATCAATTTCCACAGTTGTATTGTTGCTGGTAACTTAAAATCTGGTAGAAATTTGTGTCATCTTGATGCGCTGCCTAAAAGCTAAGTAATCTATACCTACCTACATATATAGCGTCTTCTTAAATGAGCTCATACGGGAAACTTGAAATCTTTAAACATCTTAATCTTTTACACAGGGAAGCTATCATTAGCTACGTTTATGTTTTTTTTGTGAAAACATTATTTCCACGTACCTACTATTGTTCAAAAATTCATCAAAATGAACTTTCTGTCGGAAGAAAAATTAAAATCAAGATAGCCAAAAAAAAATCGAAATCAAAAGTCATTTATTCAAATTAGGCTGAGGATCAGCACTTTTTGAACGTCAAAAATTACATAAGACAGTCCCCCAAAACGCCCGCCCTTCGCCACTTCCTAGTGTTTTTGCTGGGAAGAAGAAGTGGCAGAACAAACTCCCCAGCCGAAATTGGTTCAGTTCAACTAAACTGCCTAAGCCGGTTTAATGTTAATTTATTTCAAAAACAGGAATCTTAGATCCACGCGGATAAACTTGTGGAAAGAGAACATATTTTTTTTGATTTTTTGTACAGAATATAAGCTAAAGTTAAAAAAATCAAAAAGTGTTTATTCATATATTAGGTTAGCCAACAGTAATTATGTACACTAATACATTTATGGAGTACAAATTTTACAAGAAATACAAGTGTAAGTGTAATAACTACTTACTGGCTAACACAACATGCACACAAAAGACGGTTAACATAAAATATTAAACGATTTTATGTTAAATAGTGCATAAAAAACATTTTAAAGACAACAGGAAAAATAATAAATACCTAATTAACAAAATAACAAAAAGAGGATTATATTAATTAAAACAAGTAAATTAATTAATTCATTCTTGAGATTATTATACAAATATTGATTTAATTTAATTTTAAGCAGCCCTCAGAACACAATTGAATAATTGATTTGCTAAATTTCCCTATGCTGTCATGGTGTATATCGATTACATCACTGCAGCTATTAATTATCTTGCATAATCGATAGTGTTTTACATAAACTTACAATATTTTTTATATTGAACTACTGTTTTCGAAGCTAAGTAAAAACAAGTTTATGTTACCTATTTCAAAATGTAAATAATTTAAAAAGACTATAATGTTATACTGAAAAGCTTCAAAAACTTCTGAATAAACAGAGGTCTTTTAAATATTCTTTATACCGTACCAGTACCGACCTACTTAAGCTAGGTACTTAAAACGGGTCCATTTTAAACAAACAGAAGCCGTAATCAAGTCGCATTCGTTTCCAAGTGAATAAATTGCGAACTCTACAACCCTAAACTTTAATACGGATGTTTTTTTTATCTACCACTACTACAACATTATGAGCACGACACACGTGGCATTCAGTCTGATATGCTGGCTGTACCAAATTAGTCACGCACACATGCACCTCTTTAATGGGGGTTGGGTTGGTATAGTTACCATCAGACTCATGGAGAAGGAATAAATGGAGGAATCAACCCTTCATTGATTGCTTCTGTTCGATCCGTCGTAGCAGTTCTGATACCGCAATAAATAGGTGGTCCTACAGAACAAACGTTACAGTTACGTTTGTTCTGTAGGTACACCTATTTATACTATTTATACTAATCCTTTTTTTTTTACAGTGATATGTCTATTTAATTTTTATATGCTTTGCAATAATATGATCCACTAGCTGTCTACTCGCACCAATGTCTATGTTATTGGTACGTCACTATGTACTAAACGTCTTTGGGTTGTTTTGTAGGACATGTTTGTATAGCACTAACTACTGCAGGTAGTTGGAGGCCTGGAGACCTATAAAACAGGTATTCCTAGTACAGGCTCCAGTCTCCACATCATCAAGGAATACATAATAGGCATTTGTAACTGTACTGTATAATTGTATATACTTATATTAATCATTATGTGGAGGAGAAAATAAACGATAATATTATTATTTACCAATGTCTATCCATTAAATCACTTTGACAAGTTCCTCGTTTTTCACGTTTTATTTATGTGGACACTCCATTTATTCATACTCTATGTTCAGTGGTATTCCCCATTAAAGAGGTGCATGAATCGGATAGTGTATCAAGGTCTTAATTTGAATTTCGTACTCCCAACTTGATGAACAGTTTTCGAGTGCTACGTCAAATAGTGATCGGGAAATTTCGGGATCGAGCCAGTTGACTGAAATACCTTCGCTACGTAGGAAGTCGAGTAATTCCATTATGGAAATTGGCACAGTATGTCTGTGGAACACACTGTGCATTATGTACACAGTACTGTTTTCCACTGTTTTCCATTAAAGACCTTTCCGAGAAATGCATGCCTACGTTTGAGAGATTCATAATTAAGTATTAAAAAGTTTATTAAGTCCCAGACGCTTGCTTCTTAAGGAACTTTTCAGACGGATTGTTGGAGAAAAAATGTCAACGGGCACAAAAAGTTTATGGTTTTCTTCGGCAGATTTAATCTGTGTCTGCTGCTTTTGCGCTTAACCCAGCATAAAAGAAGAGATAAACACTATTTGGGGTTTGATTAAAGCATTCAGGAAGTGGACATACATGCAGAGAGCATAAAATACTTTACCCCAAAACTATTTGGAAGATCGAATGAAGTCCCAAACAAACCACTCAGACTATACAAATTAAACCATGTGAATTATCCCCACTCCAAATTACATTCGAATTTCCGTGGAATTAAACGACCGAAGTCCCAACCATTTGAAAAGGTCGCATCCATTCGCAACAACACGTTAAACTTACACAGACGGAAAGGCCAGTCGACGGAGACAAAGTGACGTCATCAATATAACTGAGTTTAGTTCGGTCGCTGGTTGCTGCCAGGGGGCAAGGAACACCACATTAGTAGTAGATTAATATACTCGTATCGTATTGGATGGCATCGCCCCGTCCCTTATTGGAAGTCCTTCGATACACGCAACGCCTATTTGAGTCAGTCTGCTCCGTTGAATCCAGTATCGTGATTTGGCAGAATCATTTTTGGATCAAAGAGTCATATTATTTAATCAAGTAGAAAGGACTTTTGGGGTAAGCTTTATAAATAAGATGACAATATTTCCTCTAGGAACTCAGACATTCTGTGGGGCTTGTGGGGATTCAAAATAAACCTACGGACAATGATCTGCAACCCTTATTTTGGTCGTGGTCTGAAGCTTATTTTTGATCGGATGAAAGGTTTTTTCCCGAAACATGTTGAAAATACGCTTTGTTAATTATATTTTTGGAAATTTATATGAAAATAGTAAAAATACCAGTCTGTTATTTTTCGACTGAAAGGGAAGTTTTTTCTCATACAGAGAATGTCCGAGCATTGATCAGCATGCCTGATCAAGGTAGATTAACGATTTTTAAATTATATTAATATCATTACCTTTAAAAGACCAGGTTTCCTAACGATATTTTCTCGTAGTAGTTCAAGTAAATTTATATAAGTGATTTACTACTTGAGAACAGACTGATTTGGTTATCAGTTATTAATAGACCAAATATAATGAAAAAAAAAAGAAAAAATCGTAAAATTTTAAATGATGGTATAAGATGTAAGATGCAATCACTCTTTTGAATTTCATTTTGAAATCAAGTCAGCCAGTTTAACCAAGTCCCACCTAAACCACCATTCCGTTTGTGAAATTCAAATGAAATAAATAAACATTTTAATAAGTAAATTAAAACCCACATATTAATTTTCACCACAACATTTTGACATTATAAACACAGTACAATAAATAAAGTACATCTAACAGTATGAACAGTAATTATTCATTTGAATTGGTTCAAAGCAAACTTATTTAATAAACGCAGTCCAAACCGCGGTTCATTTGGTCATATCCGACGCCTGATTAATTCTATTCAAATACAATATTCTGATTGTTTTATTCGTTACTAATTTCGTCTGGGTGCAATTTTTGTTGATTTTTGATTGCAGTCATAAGGAATTGTCTTATTTAAAAAACTTACAAGACGCCAAACTAAACTCCTGTTCAAATAAATAGTTAAATTTTTAATGTTTATACTTATACATACACCCCTATTTTTTAATTAGTACAAAAAAAAATTGGGCTGTATCCGTACCTGTTACTGATCATATTTGCGTAATCAAAAGTAAAAAAAACGATATTAAATAATTAACTATTTAGTTAAACTTAAATAACGAAAACAGCTGTTGGAGGCGGGCCATGCTTGAGCAAAATCACGTAAAAGTGAGCGAGAGATGACGATTAATGAATACTGCTATGTTATGAATAGCCTGTACAATATTTCCATAAATTGGGTGACTTTTTGGGATATAAACAAACGCTAATAACTTTGCTGTTTATGAATATTATTAATTGATACTTTACAAATTTAATGAGAAGACCGTCAAGAATAAGCCCTTTAAGTATTTGTACTAATTAAAAATTAGTGGTGTATATACATGACATCACGGCTATATTTCCTGAAGGCTTAGGTAGAGGGGTACCTATGACAAAATCAAATTGGCTGCTAAAGTACAAAAATTTTTATTTGTTTGTTTTTTTCTCTAAACTTACACACTGGTTTGCTGTTTGTTTTTAACTTTATTAATTTGTTTATTTAATGAGTATTTCCTATAATAATACTCTACAGTGTATTTTGTATTTTTGTTAATAACATATGTGAGTAGAATGTATCTACTTGAAATGACGAACAAGCCTACTGCCACTAACGGGAAAAAAATTCCAGCTCTGACCTGCTATTGAAAATCTCTTGATAGAAAAACCAAAAAAACTTTAGCCACCCGGGAATTAAACCCAAAACCTTATAAAGACCACTATGCCAGCAAAACACCTTTACACTATTGCAAAATCATTTTGGAAAACACTTAAGTATTATAAGTAAACAAGTTATCTTAGAATAAAACACATTAGGGCCGACCGCTACACAAAAGTTACCTTGTTAATTGATATAAAGCGCATTAGCGGTGGCACTACAATTTAAGCGTTCCTGTGCAAACAGCAATTATGCTTTTGGGACAAAAAAAACCTTTGAAAATAGCAAAAGATACTGTATAGACTTTAGACCTGCATAAATGTTGTAACGTAGTGGGGTAGGTAGGTTGAAATTAAAAGGAGCTACGTTATAAAATTGATTAAATTAGATAAATATATGGTGTGGGTAACAATATCGAGTGCAAATTTTAATTACTGAGTTCATGACATTCGGAGATTAAAATTAAATCAAATACTGGTTTAGGTTCATCGTAGATAATAATTATATAATTGTGTTATAATTTACAACCTGGACTTATATATATTTAAGTTTTTATTCACCAACCCGCATTGGGCAAGCGTGGTTTTCAATGCTCGTGCCTTCTCTGTATGAGAAGAGGCTTTGCAGCGGGTATTGAATAAATTGCATAAAATTAAATTAAAAATTTAAAAAAACCCCCACCGCAAAAAAGTAAAACATTTAAAAAGTTAAAAATAACACTTTAGCCATGAAATTTTACTTCACGTCGGGGTACCGCTTAAGCAAGGAATGTTCCTAGTACTTGTAGGTATGAAGGTACTTATTTTAACGGTACCCCGACGTTACGTAAAATTTCATGGCTAAAGTGTTATTTTTAACTTTTTAAATGTTTTACTTTTTTGCGGTGGGGGTTTTTTTAAATTTTTAATTTAATTTTTATTTTAAAATTTTTAACCGCATTCATTTTGTTTTATACAGTAGGTATACAGTTATGAGAATTTTTCAGGGCATTGTTTGTAGAGTCAAATGCTGGTTAAAACGAATCCAAACACGACATTATCTGCTATTATTTTGTCAAGAGTCTACCTACTGGTGTGCTGGATAGCCTTGCTTCAGCATCAGCTCATCGTGTTGCCGTCAGTGCATTGTGTTAAGAATCAAATGTTGGTTGAAATGAATCCAAACACGACATATCTGCTATTATTTTGTCAAAAGTCTACCTACTGGTGTGCTGGATAGCCTTGCTGCAGCATCAGCTCATCCTGTTGCCATCAGTGCATTGTGTTTAGAATCAAATTCTGGTTGAAATGAATCCAAACACGACATATCTGCTATTATTTTGTCAAGAGTCTACCTACTGGTGTGCTGGATAGCCTGGCTGCAGCATCAGCTCATCCAGTTGCCATCAGTGCATTGTGTGCAGAATCAAATGCAGGTTAAAATGAATCCAAACACGACATATCTGCTGTTATTTTCCCAAGAGTGTATAAGTCTGCTAGATATCCTGGCTGCATCAGACCAAATACACCATAATGTTGCTTATTAATATAACACACATGGGTGTTTGAAATTTTAAGACACAAATATGTTTTTAAGTAAAGTTAATACCCATAGACGTCTAAAATAGCAACGGTAGCTAATACAAAAGAGCTGATAACCTTGAAACGGCTGAACCGATTTTGATGAATCATGTCTAAGAACCATCGCAAGAAACCCTGCTTTCAAATAAAAAAAACCGCATCTAAATCGGTTCATCCGTTTGGGCGCTACGGTACCACAGACAGACAGACAGACAGACAGACAGACAGACAGACAGACAGACAGACACACACACATAGCGGTGAAACTTATAACACCCCTCTTTTTGCGTCGGGGGTTAAAAACAAATACTATTCACGTACCTATAAGAACTATATTTTTTTTCAACTATTGAGTTCAGTTTTTTCCTATCGGACTAGGTAGACAAGAATAATTTATTGATATATTATGTTGTGATAGTAATTATTTCCGTCATAGTTACAATACAAAAGACAGCTATTGGCTGACTGGTCAGCTTGAATATAGTATTATTATTACTAGCCCATATTTTCTCACTGCAGAGCAAAAGCTCCTCCCTTACCTCCTACCTCTCTCTGTCAAGGGCTTTTTGGGATCAGCCCTTATCGAAGGAATCCAGCTGGAGTCTGCTTGTAATAAAATAATTAAGTCTTAAAATACATATTATTTTTTAACTACAGCTTACACTTAGGACCGTTGGGTTTCAACATTACCACAGTGACATCTCCTTTATCTAAATTCAAAACAAAATTCTGTAAAATATTTCTTCAAATTAAATCTTACCTGAACTCATTAGAAAATTAATAGGACCCCTTTGATATTCAACAAGCACAGAGCGGGTTAGTTCAAGTGTAAAGTAAAATGATTATGTTCCGAGTCTCGGAGTTTCTGCATTTCTCCTTCCCCTTGGGTACCTACGAGAGTACGAACACCACCGTATCTATAATCGCTAACTTAATTAGAATGGATTTGAAGCAAAAAAAAAACTGAAGAAATTAACCGTTTAATTCAAGCTCTGATACCGGGGGCTAATGTAATTATTAACTTCTGTCAGTGGGATCGCCCGACTTAAAAAGTAACTCCCAGTGGATGTTGTTTTTACAAGTCTTTATTTTTTCATTCATCGTAACTCTTGAGCTTAATTATTCATGTATACAATTGAATTATAGTATCGATTTAGTTTTGTTATGTATGCATATTTTCGCATCGCTTTTAGTGCATATCTATAATACATACTTGATATAATATTTGTAGACTGATTTAAAGAATAAAAATGATTAAATTAGTTGTATTACTTGTGCTCGTATAACATTTTTTGTTTTTCTGCCCTTCTGTATTTTCTCTATACTCAATGTGAAATAAAGTCTTATTAGTATTTTTACCGTGACATATATACCATCAAATGAAAGAGGCAGAAAATGGAATTTGTTTACAGCAATAAAGTGGATAGGTAAGGATAAAAGTCGGTTAAAAACACTAGTAAACAAGAAAGTAATTGCTCCAACAAAATACGAGTAATCCTGCCAAATTACAGGCCTAAGCCAAACTCTAAAAAGCTAAACTCAAAATAAGCAGTTTATGACTAGGTCCCTAAATAGAGGTTCCATAACTCACGATGGAAGTAGATGAGAATATTTTAACGGTAGCAGTTGTTTCGCAAAAGTTTCAGTATGCAATGAATTAGTAATTAAGTTAGATGGGACCGTGGACCAATTTATTTCACCTGGAGTGAAGGGCTGTCCCCCAATTGACTATTTAATTTTCTAATTTTTAGTGCCTATAAATTTACAGTCTAATTAATGAAGCAGATAACTACGATGGTTTCCAAAGTATTTTCGCTTGTTTCTACATTTCTAAGGTACAAAATTATCACAAATCGAAAGCTATCCACGGTTCGTATTCGACCGACACCCTCTTACCACAATAAGGCCTTATTTCCAGTAGTGAGGGTTTTATAAGCACAAAATTAAATAATTTCATCGAATTACAAAAAGAATCATACAACTAATAAAATTCACAAAATGTATTGGTTTATGAAAAACAGTAGGTAGTTATTTAGTAAAAAACAAAGATATAATTATGTGACAATAACATAAATACACTTATACTAAGAATTTCAATTACTAGAATGCGCTTAAAAATAAAAATCATCAATACCGGCGCGGCGTGAACTTTCAACTGCAAAACAGAATAACCATTTTATATTTAAACAATGGAGTAAGCTCACACCGATATTCTTATTTAACTTAACATTTTTTTGCCCGGTACCTTTTCAGTTATTTTATTCAATACAGGTACCGTTTGCAATAAATGAACAACACTGTGACATTACACGCTATCAAAATAGACGCATACTGCTTCAATGAACTGTTTTTATCATTTCGTTTAAAAGTTTAGAGTAAGTATCATTTTTGAATTTAATATTTTGGTCCGAAATGTAAATCTTTTATCTCGAATTTTGAACTGAACAGTTAACTGATTTTAGCTGCTAACCGCACATGAAATTTTTCACTCACAACACAATTTAAAATATTTCAAGACTTTTTCCAATCCTTAATAGTCTTAATTACATACCAGAAGTTCGTTAAAAATTTTAACTGTGGAAGATATTTCAATCTTTATTTTTACTAGTAGAGTTTTTTTTATTATTGATACGCTGTGTTTTTTAAAACCAACGGTACCTATTTTCTTCCATTCTCTTCCGGACAAAGCATAAAATGTGCATTAACGTTCTAACTCCAAAGTAATAACAATAGAAGATCAAACCTGCTAGAACTACGCCTTCTAACGTCGTTAACATTTTATTTATTCATATAATTAACTTTGAACGTATCGGACTTTGTACTTAAGGCTTGTTTAAAAATTTAGCGCCAGTTTTCTCGGCAAGAGTTTGTTGGCCCCCACGAGCCTTCACTCTTAATTATTACTTTGGCAAAATTAAGACTGTCGTTTAGCCCGAGTGCCCACCCGGCTGAAGGTTGTGCCTCTCTTCCATTTATCTAAATGTACTTTATCTTGCCAGGGGCGCTACCCGCTTCGATACGTGGAGACGATATTGATGTTGCTAATTTTGGATTTACAAATTTTTGTCATATGCGGTTTGTTTAAGAAAGAAAGAAAGAAGAACGCGTTGTTTGGCATTACAGCAAAATAAATACACCTTAAAACTATACAGTACTCAGAAGACAAAGAGGGCCCCAGCTCAGTCTAATGTCAGATGAGAACACAGGGTGACCTTTTACCTTATTTAATGATAAGTACCTACTAATAAGCTTAAATCACAAATTTAAAAAAAAGTATGTTAAAATAAATAGTCTTATCTGTAGGTAATTGTAAGACATCGAAAAGAAAATGACAGTAGGTTAAAAAAAGTTTGTTCTAAATGAAATACATAAACAGGCAGAGGTGTAATAGATGGCGAGTCTATTGCCATCAATTGGGCACAAACCCAGACTCTGGGCTGCTACTGAGAAATTCCAGATAAGAAACTCAAAAACAGTGTGCCAGACCCAGGCATCAAACCCGGAGCCTATTATAATGCTTAGCAGTAGCTCTTGCGACCACTAGACCAACGAGGCAGTCAAAATACATAAATTAAATCAACCCAAAATCATCTCTCAAAGCCAAATTTTCTAACCGAAAACACAATTAGCGACTCCACGCCATCCTTATTCTCTATGACGGCTCAAAGTAATGACGATACTAGGCACTACCGCGTTAAGTACATTACCTATTGTAAGTGTTCTTTGAGGTGCCTGCCCCACACCGGCACTGCGTCGCGACGCTTTTACTCTAATTATGAGCTTCAACATTTACACACACCTATTATATAATGAAGGGAATGTACGAAATGTATGCATATTGTTGTGTCGCTCATATTAATACAAAGGATGCCTCAATGTTATTTAGATTTCGTGTTCATTAGGGTGTTATGTATTTAGTGTTAGAATTATAATTAAAATGAAATTTCGTTTGGGAATTCATATTCAGTGGCAGCTGTTGTTTCTACGGGACGTGTTTTTTTAAGGAAAAAAGTTTGATTTTTTATAGTATATAAGTTACTAAAATGCACTAAGTTGCGTGTGTATTGCTAAAATACTAAAAGACTGCAAAGCATAACTACTTTTACTAAAAAAATGGATTATGTTGTTGTCCGAACCAAATAAATAAATAAATAACATTTTTAAAATATTTAATCAAGTAGGTAGGTATAGCCTCGAACATTGACTGAGCCAACCAAATGTCTGAAGAAAATTTACATTATAGAAATTGATCATTTTAAATTACTCAAGCTTAATTTAAAATGTCAAAATTTTTGAATAATATTCTTAATAATATCCAGTTATATTGTGCCAGAATTATTTTTATTGACAAACTTGGCTAGATAAAGTTTTCAGATTTTCTAGACCATTTGACATTCGGTACTAAGGTTAAATTTTATTGTCTTTTGTCAAAATTGCGAACATAAACCTGCAGTTAAATGCTGAATTTAACGACTAGTTTCAGGTGAAAACGAAGCTCGTAAAAAGTATGAAAGTCTGACTATTTTTTTTTGGCAAAAACAATTTTATGACTCACTTTGCTTTGTCTATTTGTTGAATATATTTTTATTGCAACCTAAAGCTTTATAACTTATTAAATACTTTATCCCGGTTTTATGTGTCAGTCATCTTCTGTTTGTGTGGTGAAATTTTCCTAGTCCTTATAAAGTTCTACATTTCAGATTTTTTTCATATTTTCTAAACTTATGGTTCAAAAGTTAGAGGGGGGGGGGGGGGGGGGGACACATTGTTTTTTACTTTTTTAGCGATTATTTCCGAAATTATTGACAGTAAACCACTATTCATTTTAAAAATACCTTTCCAACAATATATCACACGTTAGGATTGAAATTAAAAAAAAAATCACTTCTCACTTTACATATGGCGGGGCTAACCTAATAAAACATTTTTTTCCAATTTTTATTTTACCACTTTGTTAGCGTGATTGACACACATGTTGGTACCAAATTTCAGTTTTCTAGTGCTAACGGTCACAGAGATGGCGAAACTAGTTGACTACGGAACCCTAAAAATGACCGAAAGGCGCCTTTCGGTCATATAAGTAATAATGTATTTTATTCTTTATTATTGATAGGTGGATGTGGTCCACAATGAAGCACGCTTGCCTAGAAGCAATCTGTTCACTCTTGACTTAAAGACGCCTAGGTTGTAGCTATCAGGAAACACCGACTTCGGCAGAGGATTCAAAGCGTTTAATACGTATGGTTGACGATCAAAAAGTTCTTATCCTCAGCCTAATTTCATTAAATGACAATTTATCTATATTTTGAAAAAAAAAATCCCTATGTTATCCTTTACCATTTTTGAAGCAAGTGCATATTTCAGAATGAAACAGACATGAAACTAATACCGGGATACAAAATCCGGATTTCAAAATTCGTGTCGTTCTAGAATAATGTTTTCCAAATTAATGGTTAACCAATTTGGCGAAGATTTTCATTTGCACCGCGCAAATTGTGGTCAGCTCTCATTTTCGCTGTTGTTGTGAATAACAAAATTTAATCCAGCGGTAAATAGGATAATGCTAAACGATAGTTAAATGAATCGCTTCTAACTACATATTATGATTTGGTAATTAACGGTTTCAAGGGAACTGTGTGTTTAGATAAAGGCTTATTCTCTAATAATGGTTTCATTAATGTGAGTTTATGGAATACTACGGTATTATTCTTTTTGGACAAGTATACGAATGTCACAGTTGAAGTAAGTATGTAAATTAAAGATTATAGCGAGCGGTCATAAAACAAGCTGGTGGTAAAAGTTATCCAAGCATTAAAACCATACACATAAACTGTAAGAAAATTCATTAACTCAACAGATTACATCAGATTACAAAAGAGAAAAACGAAACTCTTTCTATAGCTGTTTTTACGACTTTTATACCGAGTTTTCTCATTAAAATTTTGAAAGAAACCGCTAATAGACCTCTTAAATATGTAACAGTTATGTAGGTATGTTTACTGAAGTATCTAATTTCATTCCAGTTCTCCATCATCAGTAAAATTTTATTATCTGCGACATGAATTAACATTTTTTGTTGCCATAAAATTTTCCGTCTCCTAGCCGGGTCGACGGGAATGGAGATTAGCGTTGCATCTCTAATTAAATCTGTTTTATGGCTTGCTCACTTTACTGCCACTCCCCTTCAATATTTCTCTGTAATAAAATCTAAGAATTAAACATGACAAATAGTACGATAACTCTTTTTAACGTTGTTGTTCGTAACAGTACTCCATTGTAGTCAACAAGAGCCTAAAATAATCTAAGAGATGAAAGTAAACACACTTAAAATATATCTGCCAGTACCGACCTAAACAGCGAGTACAAAGCTGAAGTACGAAATGGGAAAATATTACATCAGGATAAACCGCTGCTTACAGTTCGTTGTAAGGTTTTATTTTAAGTGCTCCGTGTGTGTACGTATATTGTTTTTTATTTCCGGAGATCCGTATGTTTCGGAGTAGCTGTCAGACGACGCCCGGAGCGGGAAGCTATTGTAGATTCTTAAACATATTTTCAGCCCGTACAGGCGTATAAATATTTATGAAAACACTGTCCGATTAAATCCAGTCTCAACGTTTACGTCGTTTCGTATTGTTTTCTTTTTTCACAGACGTCTGAGCAATAAAACGTTATGTAGTCGTCGACGTTGAATGATTAACTGCTTGTTGGTTTAGGAGGTCGAATGCGCTTGGCTCGAGTATAAACCGACTACCTCTAACTGCTCGTAAAAGTTGACTGAATTGCTTTTGAAAATATGCGTTTTATAAATGAGGATTTTGAACTGATGTCACAAGACTGAATATTTTAGTTTAAAGGTTTACTGCACTAGAATCAAATGAAGGAGGTTGTTTTTAAGGTAGTTTTTAAGATTAATGAATAACAGCCGATTGTTTTATTTCAAACATAAACGAACCCAATCATTCTGAAATAGTTTAGGGTTTGTGAATATCTTCTAATAAATAAATATTCCACAACTTTTCACACAACACCATTTAGTGCCAAGTTAAGCTTGAGAGCTTGTGTTATGTGTAATAAATAGCTGATATACATACTTATATATTATAGATAAATTACACCCAGACACAGAACAAATGATCGTGCTCATCACACAAACATTTGTCCTGGGTGGGAACCTAATGTATATTAAAAAAAAAACAATTATGTTTTATTCACAAATAGTTACAACAATGGGTGGTAGTGTTTGGGGCCTCCTTTTAAGCAAATTATGCCTGTGTTAGGAAACTCCGCTCTTCCGTAGCAAAAAAATAAATAAATAATAGTAACAAATTTGTGGGTAATTTAACTTATACGTAAGTTGCTTAATACTATTTTTTTTTCATATTTTAATCTACGAGAAAACAAGGAACACAGTGGTAAGTAAAATATTATACCTGTCAATATAACTGTAGTTATAATACGGGGCAAGTAGGTGAATTTATCTGGATATAAGTTATATTAGGTTATCTCCAGAGACCGCCGAGATAATGTACCAACGTACTTCAGACGTAGACAGTGTCTAGGGGGAATCAATAATCCCATAACACACTATCCTTCAAAATCCATTTATGAAATATCACATAAACCAGTCCGCAGGCGATTTTATTTATTCGCATTCGAGCGGAGACAGAAAAGTTCAAATAGCCTTTGTCCTTAGTTCCTTACCCCTCTTTACTTATTCAAACAAAATTACATATGCCTGCTTCTGGATCGCCATTGCCCGAAATTTTACGCGTTGGAGATAGTGTCATGAATATAAATCTATCGTAAAGGACACCGCGGAGAGGTTAGCTCAGTTTACGGCGAAGCTCACTTTGCATTCTTTGTACGCGGACCCTTTATGGTCGCTTTATAGACTTAGGTCCTTTTGCATAAAGCCTCGATGGTAGAAGTTGTTCGCCACCGTTGACCGCTTGGAGTCATGAATGTTGAATTTCACATCACTATTATTGCGACCACAATACGTATGCTGCTTTAAAGCTGCGTTGCTGATAGAATGACAATTGGATGCAGTTGACATCGTACCTATTTATTTAAAATGAATGTAAATATCCCTATGATTTCATTACTGTCACCTGCATTACAGATCGTAATTATGTAAATACAGAGGATGTCAAACAAACTGAATTAATGTTAAATAAACAGTTGAAAGTGAATTAAAACTTATTTAAATAATTCCCAAAATTAATAAATATACAGAAAGTACCTCTTTTTAGTAATAGTTCGTTGCTGTAGGTACTATAAAATGTTCAAGTAGATGTTTAGCGCTTTCGAGGCGCTCTGTTAACTATTAATCCCATTTTCTTTCTCTAAAGATAACGAAACTCATTTAAGATATCTCACGAACGCCTTTCAGACGTTTTGGGGTGCAGCCCTGGAATGCACAGTAAAGGGAGTGGAATGGACTTTCAAAAGATTTTTCTCAAATGTAAAAAAATATTTTTATATAGTAAAACTTGCTAATGCAGCGATCGTAGGTATAGACAAATTTATATAGGTATAAAGTAGGTATGTTTGAATATTTTATCAGCTTGATGTTACTCCGGAAATGTTATTAATGGCTTTTTGCAAGACGATGAAAGAAAAATGCTGTATTTTTTCGTTTAATTCTTAGACACAATAACTTTGCAGTATTCTTGAGGAAATGTCGCATAACTGTTGAAAATATATTAATGGAAAGTAAATCTCCATGCAAGCACTGTTCTGTGATACGTATTTCGTCTTAAGAGACCAAAGGTTTTACTTTATGTCTAATAAAATTTTCTTCAAAGTATCCTTAATTGAAAATTCAAATTTATGCATAAGCTCTGATTGTAGGAGCGGGCTCGCTGTGGGAAGAGCTCGGTCCAGGACACAACCGTTTAAGAGATCCAAGTCTTTCCCGGCGAGCTCGGGCTTGTTGGAAAATTGCGTTGATGAAAATTACGTCATAAATTAAAAGGAATAATTATTTCTTAGCTAATCCAAAAGATAATTCCCACGACACAGATGTCAGAAAATAACATTACACAAAGCATTTACAGGCAGGCTTTCGCAGGCTAAGCAGACTAAATACCGCTTGGTCGCCGCGAACGGCACCACCATACGAACGTAAGGTTGTTAAAAGTTGCACCTGGATCTGAGACTCCGCCGCGATTTTACCTGGAATTCCTTGGTTGCGGACGTGGACAAGCCAATAATAGGCGCCGACTTTATCTCATTCTATAATGTTTTTATGTTGAAAAAATGGGACTTTGCCACCAAATTAATCTGGTGTTCATTTTTTTAATATTTAGCAACGCAAGTTGTTTTTGTCTTTCAGTAAAAAAGATCGATCAAAGTTTTCTGTTGATGATATATGATGTTGTTAATTTTTTTTTCATCTCTATTCTCAAAACGTGGTAAAAATTAAATTTTATTGAAACTATCTAATAATAAATAACAAGAGCAAGGGTCTGTGCTGAAGACGGGGCCCGCTAGGGCCTGTGCCTGCCGGGGTCGTGGAAATTGTTTGAAAGAGTTACCGCGGCCCTGGAACGCAAAAGGCATTAGGAGGAACACGGATGGGTTTTAGTCAGTAAGAGTCTGACACTCCCTTCCGCTTCACCCAGAGCGGGAGGAGTCATTTGATGATGTCCCATCCTTAAAAAAGAAGGGGCCTGCTGGGTTCGACTGATCGAGACATGTATGACAGAACTTCAAGCTCCCTCAAAAAACTGGATAATAATATTGCACTTACATACTACAAAAGTGAACAAAAGTAATAGTCGTTAGGTTAAGTTTGAAGTAGATTGCAAGTCAATCTAAAATCATATCCACTTTTAAAACTCCGGCATGACTCTTAAATAATAAGAAAAAAGACAGCTACGTATTTGTGTTAAGTAATAGAATTTATGTTCGCATGAGTCACGCAATACAAATTATAGAAAACGAGTGAGACTTGTTTTGGCTTCACTCTTGACGAGGTTGGTCCGTAGATGGATGACCATTACACAATAATATCAAGACTGAGACCAGTGGGTTTAACGTGCTTTCTGAGGCACGGAGGCGTGCCTCAGAAAGCACGTTAAACCCACTGGTCTCAGCTATCATTTGTAGATCTATGACAGTTGTTACAGATAGTCAAGAGCCAGAAAGTCTAACCAGTTTAGTCAAGGGGTATCGTGGTACCCAGTAACTGAGTTTTGAAGGTCCGACAGGCAGTCGCTCCATGTTAAAACACTAGTATTTATCTGCATCCGTTAAACTGGAAGCCGACCCCAACATAGTAGGAGAAATGACTGACACACTGATTTCTGAGTAAGTTAATACATATACATACATACATAACGTCACGCCTGTAATCCCCGAAGGGCTAGGCAGAGGTGTATCTGGTAGTACACCCACATTTCGCCAGTTATGTTTGAGTCCCATGTAATAGGGGGCGAGCATATTGCCATCAATATGGCACAAATCCTGACTCCGAGCTGCTACTGAGAAATTCCAGATAGAAAAACTCAATAACACTTTGCCCGACCTGGAGATCGAGCCCGGGACCTCATGCTCAGCAGTAGCGCTTGTGACCACTAAACCAACGAGGCAGTCATTCAGTAAGTTAATATCTCCTCTTAAAAGATTGCCAACGGATTAAAAGATGATTCTGTATGTTATTAAAATGTTGGTACAACAAACAACCAAAACATACTTGAATCTAAAAATTAAGAAGATAATGAACAAGTTACAAGGATTAGGGTTTTCACTAACTTACTAACTGCAAAGCCTTTTCGGCTTAAAGCAAAACTTGAAGTTCTTTCGCTTACTTAAGTTATCTATCTTTTGTAAGTCCAGAAAATTCTTTAGTACTGTCTAGTCTTTTCAACATTAACGGATCGTAAAACGAGTAATAAAGGTAATCGTTCTACTGTAAGTCTATTATTTGTTGTTTTTATTTTCTTGTAAGAAGAGGGTTTTGTTGAAAAAGAAGGTTCGTTTAAAGTTTGTGTTAAATTAAAGTTCAAAGTCAAAGTCAGTCAAATCATTTATTTCAATTAGGCCTGAAAACAGGCACTTTTGAACGTTATACTTACAAATAAATTAAATTAATATGATTCTAGTTGCACATTCCAAAAGGTAGTTTTGTATGGAGAAGAATGTGCAAGAAACTCCATACTTACTCTTTTAAAAAAGATTTAGAGAGAGAGTTTCAAATATAGTGTTGCACTCATTTTTGTTAGCATTTTATTTTGTGGCACTATTTAATTTTTAATTACATTGCGCAAAAGAATATTTGTATTGTTTTGGCCGTAACTGTTTTATTGTTTATGATTTACAAATGTCAATGGTATTTTGTTTCAATTTACTTCCACTGAAAAAGCCAACTGGTTTTTTACTTAATCGTTCGAGTTTAGCGATACTTACTTTGTAATTATTTGTTGATACAAACGGAGAGGATTACCAATACACAGAAACTAACCACAATTCTACATAGGTACTTTTATTGAAAACAAAGTCCAATCGCGTGTTAATTGCCATTGTATGACGTTAGCCACATTGTGTTATATTACATAAAACGTTGCTCAAAGTTGTGGAACTCTCGCGGCAATGTACAAAGGGTCTTAATTGAATCAAAGCGAGCGAACGAGGTGCGCGCAATGGGCCATGAGTAAAACAAATCGCGGCCAAATGATAATTTAGCGCAGTTTTGCGCCAAATATCTGTTACATTGGGGTGTCGCAATCGGATGCGGAATCTCGCATCGCGCCCTCTTCCGGACATAAATAAAATCGGACGTTTATTTCATAACGTCGGAAGTTTGATAAGGAGTTCGTGTGTTTCCGTGGTACAACGATCTGGGAAGATTTGATGCTGAGCCCACACACCTGCTGTCTCTGTATTGTGTTGTTATGAAAGGACTATAAAGAATTTGTGGAAAAAGTGGTGGTAATATGGTTTCAAAGGCACATAATCCTGCGTTTTAACTGCAGTAAACCAAGTTACAAAAATGCAAGAAGAATGAAGTTTGCAACCTTCGCTAGGCGACAAAGTTAAGTCATGTTTACGTGACTTGGTGATGTGTATCAAATAAAAAACCCAAGGAAACGATTTCAAATATGCAGACCAATGAAATGAAGCAAACTTAAAAATCTATTCTACAAACTGTCTGGATAATGACAAAACTTTAGTTTTTAGTCCCTCATCTAGATTACAAGAAAATATTCGGCACATATATTATTTTATCTTCTATCACGTAATCAAAAAATAACGGCGATACATCGAGTCAAAATGTCGTATGACGTCAATATATGGCCAGTACAGTTTATACTAGATAATGAAGTTACAAGCCTCCTCTCCTCACCTTTAATGCGCTTAACCTAAGCAGTTTTCCATCAATTTGAAAAAGAAAAAAAATACTTGTGTATTATTTTCTGATGGACCATTTATATTTTGATGTTCATATTCTATCAAATACCCTACCGCTTAAAAAAATATTTTTTGTTTTAATTTTTTCGCTGGCTGGCTAAAATGTTTGGTTGATATCTTGAAATCTCAATTTTAAGAAACGGTTGGAAGTTTTTCATATTTTCGTAAATGGAGCTGTCGAGATGATTAAAAGAGTATCTTTATTAAACACTGGTTTATTACTACTTTATTTACATTGACACATCAGTACAGTAGTACCTACAATAAGACATTACTCTGAAAATAAATCTACCTATCCGAGAGCTAGAGTTGGCACTTGCTAAAATAAAGAAAACGCAACATACACAAAATACACGGAAGCCAACGGCCCTACCTGAAAAAGGTTTCAATTAAAACAAAAAAGGTTTCAATTAAAGCGTAAAAAAACCCAGCGACGACGGAAATAAATGCCTGGTACTCATGGCCACAAAAAGCCTTAAAACACGTTATCGTAAGGGAGTATGTGATAGCGATATTACCCGGAATTATCTTCATTAAATACCCGACGTGCCCTTAAACAAATTAATTTACACTGTGAACTCAACATAAAGTGCTTTTAAAATCTCGGACACAGGTGTTGCGAACATTAGGTAAATTGTTAGCCGTCGCATAATCTCTTTAGCCTTTTGAGTCGTTATTTTTTCTAAACGTCCGTAACAGTTACTTATAAAAGCAGAAATAATTTAATAAAACCGTTATATCTTTCTCGGGTCACGTAAGAGGGCGCTTCGGGGGAAAATTACATTTTGTTTAGCCACGTCCACGACACGCCGCCGACACGGGACAACTCACTTAACGAATGTTCTGGATTCTTGCTATATTCTCATATCTGCCATCTCTTCAGATAAAACCAGTTTGTGAAATCACATAACGGAGCTGTAAATAGGTTTTATTATGTTATTCTGTTATATGTTTCAGAGAGAAATGTTGGTAATTTAATTTTTCGTTTGTTTATTGTTGAAATCTAATAATTGTAGTTTATCAGTTTACACAAAAAGTTAGTGTTGTGTAATAAATCTATCTACACCTAAAAAATTTATATTTTTTAAGCTATTTAGTTAAATCCTTTGTTCAAAACTACTCGCCACCTGCAAACTATATAGGTACGCCTACAAAATGTCCGAAAGGGTCAATACATTTCCAAACGAACCCCGTGCACATTAATTCCTTCAACGCTGATGACTCTCGAGGGAAACTTTAACAGAGCTGCCACAATATACACTATACCTACTTGCCTAGTACCGAACCATATAAACCAAAGTACAATACAATATAAATAAAAACTTTGCCGTTCCATTACCAAGGGCCGACTGTACCCGCCAACATTATTCCAACATTAGCAAAAGTTCCGGACGTCCGAACACTCCAACTTTCTACACGAGAATAAAATGCCACAACAAAATGTTAATTTAAACCCTACCCGGCGACGAATTAGGTAATTTTGCAACGAAATTCGACGACTGAAGGTTGGTACGTGCTGGCGTTTTTTGACGTATTATGTTTGGTATGTGACAGGCAAAAAACACCCTTTTTGTAACTTAAAAATCCTTGGAAAATAGCATAATAGGTTTGTGAAAAAACACTTGAAAAATATGCTCCGTATATTTCAGGTATCATTTATTTACCTTTCTTTTTTGTTTGTTACATCAAAAAGTTTTAATAAAAAAACTAGATATTTAATTAATTAAACCCCAAGTGGACGCCGGCGTCCGCGCTGTCATTGTCTTTCTATTGTGTCTCTAATTGATACGATTGAAAGGTTAATGATACCCAAAAGAACAACACACACAAACATGATCTTACCAAAACCCTTTCGTTTAGTGTTAGTCTCTTCTAGTTGAGGCATTAGTAACAAAATTTTATAACTCTGCTGCTGTTCCCATGGCACGCTATTTCCCGTCGAATACACGTACCTACCGATACATTGATGCGAGGCACCAGGGGAAAACAGGCAACGATACTCTTCAGTGTCAGACATTACTCCATCCATCGTCATTTATGATAATTTGTGGTATTTTGAGCACTAACATTGTTAGACTAAATAAAGTGAATACATTATTTTTATTAGTTGTTAAGCGCCCACTTTACCCTACTTCAGCGCTGTTTAAAATTCCATTGCAAGTCAACTTCATACGTTCGCAGGACATTACGTTTAGAATTATTTTCATAACTAGATGATTATAGGAAGAAACTATTCATTCATTTTTTTTTTTTCTATATATTCATTCATTCATTTTATACTTAAGCCTAGTTTGTGGGGTTTATTATACTTTTCGCCATAACTATTACAAGAAATAGTTTGCAGTTACGGTCAAGCTTCGGTAATAGTTTCTGAGGTTCCTCGTATTGATCGTTTGTTGTTTATTGTGTGATTATTTTTCACGAGTACTATTAAACTCGGGAATGAACAGTGAAGTTGCTCTTTTATATCTGTTTATATTGATATGGGCTCGATAATGTTAGCCAGGACGAGCTTTACCGTAAACGCTCCACGCCGCGGCCACAAACCAAATATAGGCAGGCACGTAGTGATAGCGTTTAGAAAATATCTTTTGATGTGGTTCTTTGAACAGAAAACACCTGCTCTGTGAAAATAATGATCATCGGCTTTGAATTTTCAGCACAAACTTTAAGTTTTAGGCCTCTAAATCTTTGTTTCGTAATTGTGGTTACAAAAGCAAAATATTTGAACTTTTTATGAACGTAATACATCAAAATCATAACGATATATTGATAATGAACTCAATACAAAAGCGATAAAGGTGAAAATAGAACGCGTTGGAAAACAACGGAATTCGAGTAATTGGGGGGTTCCCAAATATGGGAAGACAACACGTTAGTCACGTTCGTTTCAGTACAAACGCGAGTTGTTCTAAAGAGGGGGAAAGTAATCTTCTATAATGCCTCGTTTTAATTTCCAACCGTAAATAATAATTTGGTCAATTTTCCACAATTTCGGTTGCGTGCACAAAGTTTTTATTACAATTTTATTGTTATTTAGGCGTGTTTGTTCCTTGTTTCAGATTACATCGGAGGTTTTAAAGGAGCCGGGCGCTAATGTGAGTTTCCGAATTTCACTTTTTTGTTTATTATAATATGATGTAATTGAATCTTTCGTTTTTTTTTTCGTTAGATATTTGAGTACTTACTTACGCACAAAAGTAGCAGTACGCACTAACTCTACGTAAATAACAAAGTTTTGTGTCTGGCGCGCGCGTCTAAGCTAAGGCACAATAATAAAATCCCAACGCAGATAGGCTCATGTAATGTGAAACGAAACTAGCGGGCAGCGAACTTTTTAGAGAGGGAAATTTTAGTCAACAGGAAGGGAGCCCAAAACTATGAGCGTTAAGAAACTTTTATGAGCGGGCGAGCCATTTAACCGCGAGTCAAGAGCTAATCCCACTAGCCGGCCGCCGTGAACAGCGCACCTGAGACCCGGCTTTTTATTTCTGTTTCACATTTCCACCTAATTTCAGGCCAGTGAGGCTGCCGAGGTGGGCTGAACTTTGTCGGGCGTCATAAATTTATTTAACGGCCCGAAGGCAATAAGAGGCGGAGTGTAAAAAGAAAAATACGATACCAACGTGCCTAGCCGTTATTGCAATTAAACAGAGGAAGTAAATCTTTCAATACGAGCGGCGAGCATTCGCCTCCCGTTTCCTGCCTTAATTTATCGCTTTGTTTTAGTCAGTGGCGCGTCCCATTGACGGATAGCGATGTGTTTGATTAAAAAACGCAAGTTGATCTCGCCACCCCTTCTAGTCGGGACGTAGAATACTAATCCGACTAGACTCCTCAGTGACTCCAATAAGTGCCTTCCACTTGGCGCCGTTTAACTCTACTACACACCAAGCACGTAATATACTTCCAGTAGCGTCACAATAATTAATCCTAACCTGCTTAACTGCACATAACTTAAAGGCAATATGTTTTAATTACACACAGAATAACAACATTTTTTGTACTACAGGCATTTTATGCTTAACTCCCTCTCACATTGCTAAAACGCAAACAAATAATATAATAATGTAAACCTAGAATAAGCATGTATTTGTGGGGAGAAATACATATTGATTACTATTATTTTTATTATATTGCCCTTATTTAAAGTTTGGGGACAGACAAATAAGGAGCAGGTATTTTGAAACTTGTAAACAATTTCAACAATACAAAAAACTATAACCTTTTCAAACAAGCTGTACTGACATTGATCCATCTAGATTGATTGAATTGCAGAATTTGTTTCGATTTTTAAATGAGAAAGAGTGAATGAATATATTAAACCCTCGCACCCTCTCAATTTAAAAATAGAATCGAAGAGTGAAATATAACATCTGCGTTGAACGTATACAAGCGGGAACGGTTCCGCGCATTATATCGTTGATTTCTTTTTTCATTTCCTCGAAGAAGTTCCGATAAAAAGCGTCGGATTGGCTCACATCCACAGCTCTATTGCTCTCCACACGTATTTAATTTGTTCACTGTTGATTTATTCCACATCGATCACTTCATTTCTCTTTGATGCAAACGATTTGCTAAACGATTTTGGAAGAAAAAAATCGGCTGAAAAATCAAAATAAGTATACAAGGCCCAATGTGTTTGAGTTCCTTCAACACGTAGAAAAAAAATTTGCAAGACAAAATACTTAATCATAATTATTTAAATAATACGTGACTAGAAACGAAACTAAAATATTTATATGGAAGAACAATGATCCAACACAAAGCCCTAACATGCATGCACGGTCAAAGAAACATTTGAAAGAGCATACCAAACTTTAAACCGATAAAGCCCAATCAAGTCAATGATGTGTAGTCCTTTGTACCTTTACCGGTGACAATAGTGCGAATAAACTTAGTGATGCCAATAATTGATTGCATTTTTTTATTTCTTGTTTTACAAATTATCCAGTAATTAGAAAGTGATGTTAATATTGCAAACACATATTTTTATTTTACCTTACACTTAACCTGTGTAAACTGTGTAAATTTAAGCCAAAATGGCTTAAACTTTCAGTTTATTTTTGTGCATGAGAAGTTAGCTTATAATAAGTGATTGTTACACCTTCGTTTTGTATCTGCAAATCGCAATTGTTTAATGTAATATATAAACAAGAAAATTGTTAGCTAAGCAAATAAATACAAAAAAAATGTAAATAGTCATGATTAAAAAACAAACCCTAATACTTACTCGTAGTACTCACACAATAGACTATGTAATCGGGTAATGTTAAGAAAACGAATTTCCACATTGAAATATTATATTTTTAGATTTTCTTCAACAGTTCCAAATATAAGGAATTAAGGATTAAAACTTCGTCTTTACCAGTTGAAGTATACAGGCAGGTATTTTACTATGCACTACTGTAGCTGCATAAAGAAATTGCGCTAGTAATATTTCTGCAAGTAATACTTGTAACGGTTTTAATAGGTTTCGCGTTCAGTTGTTACACCACTTCTGAGGGCTTGTGCGAGTGAATCGCGCAATTTCTGCGGTAATAGGAAAATGAAGGGACGAGTGTTAAATTCAAATTGCTTAATGGTACGGAAGCAGGCATTTCATTTTCCATTCGAATTGTTACGTAATTTACTGCCGCGTGCGTAAACGACGCGAGTCTCTTCTTTTGTTTGTGCAACCCGGAAATATGAGTTAAAAATATTAAAAGTAGGCTAAAATATTACTCTAACGTCGTATGCAGATGGCGATAATAATTGGTTTATGTAGCATTTGAATTATGACCTAGCTGCATTTTTAAGAAGATTTTAATCTTGAATGTAATCAGGGTTCATTTTCCGGATTCATCATTATTTTATTTTCTTCTTTCCTAAAGTTTTTGACACTTTCAATAAAGCAGCTAATGAGCATTTTTATCACCAGTCAAAATGAAACTTTTTCTGAACGGAATGCAAGTTCAATTTTTTAAATTGACTTTTCCCTCACCGGATGGTCGTAATTTCACAAGTGCCTTGAAAGGCTCTTAATTTATCTACCAATATCACTTATAAACGGCAGGCTATTATTTTCTTGTATAAATATGTTTGATTTATGATCCAAAGGGGTTGAAAATACATACGACTAAAACACAAAGAATGTAAAAATAATTGCCCTTAAATTCAAGTCACGACGGGCGTATTCTAAAAATATTTCAATCACGATCATTACGAGGGGTCGTTGATAAACAAAACTATTTCAATTAGCCGATGTCGAAGGTCCGGCGCGGCAAAAGTATGGACAGCACATAATGCGTTCAAATATTCATGCCGGTATCGATTCCCCCTCGGCTAGCAATCCATATAATACACCCCTAAAGATGGTATCAGACTTCGCCCGATCAGACAAACATGTATCTATAGCCTTAGAATAAACAATAATTACTACTAAAATGTGAAAGCAAATATCGCTTCCTTTATTTGGTAGGGAAATTACCTATTTGAATTTGTATATTTGGGCTGATGCTTCAACTAATGATTCTTGCCTGTGTGTTTTTCATTCATAAATTAAGATCATAGGGATACTTAGCTATCTATACCTAACTATATACTACTAGGTACTACTTGTGGATGACCTGCAAACGATACGCAAAGGCAAAAGTACTATCATAAAATTGTTCGCCAATGTTCGTGCTTATTAGATACTGAAGCAATGTGCCTATCTCCGTTTTCGTGCTCCATTCCAGTCCTTGGCTGCAAATGAGATTTTTCTCGGAATAACGTAATTACACTTTTATCCTATCACAAAATCCAATCTAAGACCTTTGTGCTATTTTGTGGTCCGACAGTACTGCTTATTGCCAAGCAAGTACAAACTAGAAACTTTTAGCCAAATGATTACTTACCGCAGAAAATGTTTGAAAATGGATGGATCTTTGAAAAGAGATTACATAAAATAATTGATTGTTCTATCATCTACACTAATATTATAAAGAGGAAAAGTTTGATGGTTTATTTGTATTGAATAGGCTCCGAACCTACTGGACCGATTTGTAAAATACTTTCACCGTTGTGAAGCTACACTATCCCCGGGTGACATAGGCTACTTTTTATCCCTGTATTCCCAAGGGAACGGGAACTACGCGGGTGAAACCGCGTGACGTCTGCTAGTGGTCTATAAAATTGACAACACACACATATTCAGAAATTATAAAGAACATACAGAATAAAGAAGAGATTCCGTCAGCTGTGTATGTTGATAGGTATATTTAGAATGAGCTCCTACATAAGAAAATGATTAATTTACAGACATACACGACTACAACGTACGAATGTCGACTATTCCTTTCAAGGAAAAAAGCAGTTTCTCAATTCCAACTTCCATTTGCACGTTGAAGTAGTAGTACTAGCCACTTAGTATCAACAACTTGATGGTATGACAACTCCCTAAGGTTTACTGTTCATACTGCTATTGAATTTCGTCATAAGCCATATTAGTACGAGTACTGAATTTTTAATTAAGTCGCATACGGGTAGGTAAAGCAAAGGGTTAAAATGAAACCGAGTTGTCAGACTCCCAAAGGGGCAGTTTATGAATGAAATTATTTTAAAATTCCAATTGAATGTCGTAATTAAACTTCTGAATGTGTAGTTAGCTAGTTTTTTTATCGAATATAATAACTGTCGTGTCATAATTTGAAATGAGTTTTTGTGTAATTGGTTTGGTTCATTCTTTACTTACGGTCTACTAATAAAATGGAAATAGTTTTGCCAGTAACAAATTATTCTTTCCAAAAGATAATAATTTCAAAAGTTAACTGTAGTTTTATAATTTAAACATTGATTCCTATACTTTAAAACAATCAACAGCATTAACTAAAAATGGCCCAATCACTAAATGCGAATATATGAGCCAATTAAACCTATTTTTCAATGCGAATTGCGGCTGGCTCAATAATAACAGCATCAATGTGAGTCATTAAAGTTTAAGCTACGTTTGCTGCGGCCAGCGACCATTGCCCACCATCATCAGAGATCTTGACATACCTCAACTTACGACACCTCCGTATCTTGGCAGCATAGTCAGTTGCTGGATCTGTCATTTCTTAATTGATTATACAGACAGCACATCAAGCTATCCCCACACTGTAAAATTTTCTCAATTGAACATGAACTTTGTTCTGTTTGCATTAAAGTCGAGAAACTATAAAAAAATTGCAAACATGGCTTGATATGCTAGCTTCTGTACGTAAATTTGTAATAGTTCTTACTGGCAGTCATGCTGTGGGGGTCAGATAGACTATCGCTTCATGTAAAATTCTGGTATTCTGCAACATTCAACCAAGCCCCAACATAATCAGGGAAAGGATGACGAAGTACAAACGCCAGCTCATCAACTAACTCCAAACTGTCACATTTTCACTATTGAACTTGAACCTTATTCTGTTTGCTGCAAAGATGAAAAACTTTTGTGAAAAAAATTGAAATATGAGGATACTTGATGTGCTGGCTTCTATACTAAAATTAGATTTCTGTCCGATAAAGGCCATCGGTTTTTACTGTTTCCTAGGTTTGTAAGATTTGTTTAGTAGGTTTTTTACAAATACACATTTAGGCTTTGTTTCACATTACAATTTGCTGTCACTAAGTGTACCTACTGTTTTAAAAGCAACTTTGTTTCGTATTGAATTTAATTGAACACAAACTTTCGTAAATGAAATTAGGTACCCCGAACGCATACAATTTTGTAAGGTACCTTCGAGAATAATAAATGCGAATAAATAATTTAGCATAATGGACCTAATAAATAAAGTTAACCGAGCAACTATTCTAATTCATCTAGACCCTGCATGAATTAATTAAACTTTCTAGTATATTATATTCTAGACATTGTTGGAAACACTAGTAATACATGCATAAATTTTATATGCTGTTCAATAGAAAACCGAATTTGAAAATTTTAAACAAATTATTAGACGTGTTTGGTTAGAAAACTAATGATTTAAGTTTTGAATAAATACCTACTAGTAAGAGTAACTTTTCGTTTAGGTACGAGCACAAAATTTTACAACCCTAAACATAGATATTACCCCAATGTGTCAAATTTTCTCAATTGAATATGAACCTTATTCTGTTTAACATAAAGTTGAAAAACGATCAAAGAAATTTGACACATTGCGGTAACTTGATGTGCTGGCGTCTGTACAAGAGAGAAGGCAGCAATCGCTTCACAATATTTTTTCAGTTTCTAGAATGTTTTAAAAGATTTTTTATACAGTCAGAAATAAAACCAAATATAAAAGATTTCATTCTAAAATCACTTTTTCTTTAAAAGGTGTTCCTATACAGAAACCACACATACCTTTCGGTACTCATAAACACGTTTCCCAACTAAATTGTTTGAATCGTAACCACATTGTCACAGTGATAGTATGGAACTAATCAACGCCTAACACTATCCGATATAACATTATAAATGTGTAAATCACTTTAATGTAATGGCGATATATATCAGATTGGACTTAATTACGACATTTCTAGCTATTACTAGCTAATATACGAGCGTATTATTGGTATCCTTGTGTTATAATAAATTGTCTTTGAAGGTATTAATTTGATTATCGGGCAAGTCGTGGCTATGTACTGACAGCCGCACTGGGGGTCGAGTCTGCTATTGCAATCGTGTCTCAATAACCGGTCAATGATCGATTTTTGACGTATAACGTCAAACTATTCTGTCTACTGTTTTTACCTGTTGCCAATAAATCTTATTTCTTTCTTTCTTTCTTTTCTTTTACTAACTGTCAAATATTCGATCAAAGACAGGTCATTGCAAAGAGATTTAAAATACTATAGAGCGGGCATGTCAAGGAAATGTCACAGAAAAACTTTGATCCCATGTCTCAGTAACGCCATCTAGAATAATGTATGAATATTGGAGCGGCAGCGGAGCGTACTACAAAAAACTCATAGACTTGTATCCAGCAGAACACACTTTTTCGGACGAAAATTTTGTTCGTGATGTCCAGTCTATAGGTATTGAATGTCTTTGGGTCATTGAGACACGATTGCAATAGCAGACTCGAGCCCCAGGTCTGTCGTCAAAGTTAAGCGACGTTTGTCGGTGGAGATCCTTGAATGGGCGACCATCTACTGCGCGCTGAGACCTCACCGTGCCTTGGAAAGAATTTTGGTCAAGTCAAGCTGTCATTTGTAGATCTTGGACAGTCGTTACGGATAATCAGAAGACCGCAAGTCTGACAATCAGTTTAACCAAGGGACATCGTGTTATCCATGGTTTGTGGAGGTCAGACTGGCAATCGTTCCATGTAAAACATTAGTATTCAGCTGCATCCGATTAAACTAAAAACAGACCCCAACACACTTGGAAGAAAGTCGGTTAAAAAGACTTGGCAGATGATGACTCACACACACAAAATGATGGCGGTCCTACTACCATCATTGTGTGACACTCGTCAAAAAGAGTAAGTCAATTTTATTACATACATACATACATACATAAACTCACGCCTTTTTCCCATGGGGGTAGGCAGAAACTACAGAGCGCCATGTGCTACGATTCTTGCATACTTTTTTTGCCTCGTTTACATTCATACATGTTGTCATACATACACGCCGGTTGCGAGTGCTACGCACCTGACCTTTCTGAAAAACCTCACCAATAAGGTCTATGTATGTCCTTCTAGGGCGTCCCCTCTCGGCGTTCCCACTTACATCTGCCCTGTATATTCCTTTCGTTAGTCGCCTTTCATCCATCCTTTCAACGTGACCAAACCATCTAAGCATACTCTTTTTAATTTTTGTTACTACATCTTCTTTTAAACCACAACGTTGCTTTATCACATCATTCCTCAATCTGTCATTAATTGTTACACCACACATGCTTCGCAAGGAACGCATTTTTACAGCATTTATTCAACTTTCATGTCTCTTTTGCCACGCCCAACATTCACTTCCATACGTTAGTGTAGGCACCGGCACACCATTGTGAACAGCCAGTCGTGCCTTTTCGGACATCGACTGGCTGGTCAAAGTAATAACAAATAAAAGAAAATATCGTGAGTGATATTTTTGACCGCTTGTGAAGCCTAATCCGAGGGCCACGGGCAGCACAAAAAAAATTATACCAACAGAATTATTATAGTCACTAAATACAAAAAAACGTGGGATTTAATAATCACTAGACTGTAATAACCCTGTTATTCAGATTGTAGAATATTAGTGTTAGACGAGATTTGATTACTTAATTCAAGTTTTATTAAGGTCTTGAAAACTTTCCAAAAGTTTACCTGAAAAGTTTCGTTAAGATCACTTACTTTCTTTTCTAGCTTAACTTTACTACTTAGTCCTTATCCTTTTTGGGTTTTGGCTCTTGCTACAATTTATATAACATATGAACTACAAACCTGTAAGGTCAAACTAATAGATTTATTTCGGGTTTTGAAAGATGCCATCGTTCCACGTGGTCTCTTTGTCAAGTGGCCGCTCAGCGACCGATAATTTATTCTATTGAAAGTTTGCATGACACGTACCGAAATGACTTTGCAAGTTGTGTGACATCATCTTTTAAATCTGAAACTTAACTAAAAACTGTCAATTACAAGCTATCCTTTACTGTGAACTTGTTTTTATAAAGTTCATAAACTATCTAAGATTTTTTACAGATTGGTATGACTGGATGTGCTGCTCTCTGATCCATTACCTCAATAGTCACATCACGCACACACACACATATTTTGACACGCACACACACACATATACTAATCAGTTCTACATCTCCATTACATACAAGCTGGGTTGAGTCGCTCTCAATCCTTTGAATTGATTCCCTTTGTGAATACCACACGTGGTCAATTATTAATAATCATTGCAAACTCATTTTCATCAACGCATTGCCATTATTCTGAAATTCACCGGTTATTCAGCTACGTAGTATTTTCGGTTCTGTAATGAAAAAAGTTTGGTACCTAAGTACTTTTTTTAAGAGCAGGTGTGAATTATTATTAGAATAAAGTATTCTGTTACTATTTTAATCAAATGTTATGGTATCTATAAAAGCACCTATAAAAGGCGTGATTCATAAATTGTACAAAAAATAAATTCCAATTACAATAACCAGAAACATGGAACATAAATAGTCGATAAGGAATTTATAATACCACAAATTAAGGTACTAAGTAATTGGCGGTTCCACCCCACGCGTCCCATCAGAAAATTAATAGGCAAATGGAAAAAACATCAGAATACGGTCTCATAGCGCGACAGTAATCATTGTTGATGCATTTTTGTGACAAATCACGAATACGTTTTCATGTCCCATTGTAATTATGCAAATGACGTGATGACGTCCATGTGTGTGTATGCAAATCCATCTAGAACACAGGTGTCTGTTTATCCATCTGATTTAATAACTGGCTCATCGTGAATCGAATGAACGGCATTGTATGCGGAATATCAATGCCCTGTTTCAACGCATTAGTGGAATAGACAGATAGCAAATAGTACAGGGGGGTACTTGGGGTTCTAGAGCTTCGCAGACGTCGCCTCGGGGACTGGATCTCCCCAAAATTAATAATCTTCGCAACAACTTCTAATAAAATTTATGTAGTTTGATGTCTACGAGACATAAAATATGTAAGGAGTTGGCAATTTCGGTAAATGTTTGTAATTGCTAAATAAAGTGTAACATCTTCTTGAATTATAAATATGTGAATAACGCAAACGATTTCAGTACTATTTTAAGTAGGTATTTGATTTTGAGGCAGTAATTGGGTGAATATACTAAAAGACATAAAAATAAAATTAACTCCCAATAACCGTCACGACATTGATTAAAAAACATTCCCTTCCTTTGCTTTCCTACTCTTTTACTTTTCTAAGGGTATAAAAAAAAACACCCTCAGGAAATACAGGGACAAGAGTAACAAAAATCTGGAAAAATCAACGTCATTTCCTTTCATAGTTATCTGGAGTCCCGTCCTGTCGTCTACATCAAAACTGATAAGAGAAGGGTGAATGCACGAGTGCGTCCAGGTACTTCGGGTACTGTGGGGGTGCTGTAAGTGGGGAGGAGGGTGATGAAGCACGGTTCAGGAATACCAACGTGATTAATGGATTCCGCGCGCCACGATAATGATAATGACCCTGTCTGCGACCGCGGACATCATCGGAATCAATGCCGGGAGCAGCTTTTTGCATAGTTGGCGCGCGATGCGTGGGGTGCTGTACTGCGTTGATTTAAAGCAGGCTTACCTACTTGATTTTTGAAGTGGATTTGCATCAATAAAATTATTTTGCGGTGCGCCAGTGTTTGTTACAATTACGAGTTTATTTTTATTTTGTATTTTGTACACCTGAATATTATGATCCAATTAAATGAATTCAGGTCATGCTTTTCTCCGAAATTGTACGCTATTATTGCTGGAATTGTGAGTGTAAATCAAAGAGATTTAAAATACTATAGAGCGGGCATGTCAAGGAAATGTCATAGAAAAACTTTGATCCCATGTCTCAGTAACGCCATCTAGAATAATATATGAATATTGGAGCGGCAGCGGAGTGTACTAAAAAAAACTCATAGACTTGTGTCCACCTAGGACACAAGTTTTGGACGAAAATTTTGTTCGTGATGTCCGGTCTATAGGTATTGAATGTCTTTGGTGTAAATGAATGAAATTGGCAAGAATTCTCTTGTTTAAAAACTGAAATGAGATATTGGTCGTCTTATTTTGACAGACAGTTTGAAATAAGGACAGTGATAGATAAGAACTTAGAGATTTAATACGTTCTTCTAATAGCAATTATGTTTGTATGGAAATTATTGAGATGTTTGCCTTTTCGTCTAATTTGAAGGAAAAAGATAGGAACAGACTTAATTTGGTTTAACCTGTCAACAATGAAATCCATACATCGATTTTTAATAACAAATCGATGTGCGAAAAACTAAAACTTTTTTTTACGAAAAAATGTTACAGTAAAACGTTCACACGCTTCCACAAAGACAATAAGAGCTCTAATCGCTTGATGTCCATACGGCAGTTGGCGCTTTTCAGCACACCAACAATGGTAGGTTCCATTATCGACGCCGCGGCTGAGCGCACCCCTGTCTCTGAAAATAAAACAAATCCTATGCCCAAAATCATTTCGTATTCGTATGGTTCGGTGCACATTCGTGGCTTCACAATGTAGGTATGTAGATTAAATTTTGACAGTCGACTTATCAAAGATAATGCTTCGGTCCAGCCGAGCGATTTAGCAGGGGGCGATGGGAGATCGTGATGTGTGGCGTCAGAGGCACTGGCGATGTCTACGGGTGACTGTCAGCTGTATCGGGTTCAGGGATGTTGTGATTGCTAGAGGATTACAAAACATGTCACGGATCGTTTACTTAAAGATGTGGAGGAATGAGTTTTTTTTTTTATATATAATGGGTCTACTCTTGACCTCGATCTTGTCCTGCGGTCAGAAATGAGGTCGACGATGGAACGAGCTTACCCATAAGAAGCCTATTAACTCGCGACTTAAACATATTGGGGGTCATATGAACTCGGGAACACTGATGCAGGCAGGGAATTTCACTACTTGGCTTTGCGCATAATGAAAGAACAGGCAAAGCGCTTCGTGCGAATGTGTAGAACATCTACAAGGAATGGGTGATAGCCTGCAGTACGTCTGGATTCCCGATGGAAGAAAGGAGATGGTGGAATGAGCTTGTGGAGCTCTAGAGCACACTCACCGAAATACAGTCTGTAAAAGACCGACAGATATGCAACTTTGCGGCGGTGGGCTAGGGTATGAAGCTTGGTACTCACCAGCTTTTCGTCACCAATGAGCTATGAATTATGAAGTAAAATGTGGTTTTAAAGATGTGTACAAGAATAGAAGAAAACTAAGTAACGATAAATGGTTTTGTGTTAAATATTGAAATAATTACAATGGAACTAACTTTTATTATGACCAATAGAGATGAATGGAAGAAAAAAAATATTTAACTTACCATAATAATTTAAATAAGAGTATCTGCCCTTATCCCGATGGATTTGGATTTGGTGTAATTTTTATAATTATCCAGCAATAAACCTAATAGGAACGATTAATTTTCAATAGCTCCTATCAATCTCTTTTTTAGCCAGGCATACCCACTTCAAAGGTACAAATAAACCTGCTGCAAAACCTTATGAGAAAGTCCTTAGAATTTTAACAAACTACAATTTGATTATGATTTACCCAACTACCGCAGTGTTCAATAAAAGTTGTAAACACACCGAGCTCATCGAACGCCCATACTCCATAAGTCAGTTACTGAGGTAGGATAAGCCATGAGTAAATCATCCAGCGATGAATACCGAGGTCTGCGCGTTCGCTTGATAACGATTAAATATGGCTCGGCCGCTCATATTGTGTGTACTTAACGCGACCCGTAGTTGTGCGGTGAAAACCTCCAGATTTATGTGTGTCACTTGCCTTACTAGGAAAATGTTCAATCGTAATTGATTGTGATAGATAGTTCCCACTTTGAGAAGTTTGTGTATGCTTAACTGTTCTGTTGTTAGGTAGATTTCATAAATTTAATTGTACATTTTACTTTATGACCAGGACCCAATTTAGATGCGGTTTTGACTAGAATTTAAAACATTCCAGAAAGCAAAAGTTAAGTCAACTTTAATCTGGCACGAAAACAATGTGTTAACATGTCACCTTATTAGTAATTCACATCTATGTAAATCAAGGCTTTGCTTTTAAGCAATTTAAATTATGAACTAACAATAAATTAAACAAATCGAAAATGCCAATTTTAAATGAGTTTCAAAACAAATTCAAATCAAACAACTAAAACTTCGTCCTCATAATATTATTACTAGTCTGATGACTTTTACCCCAAACAGTAAAAAGTTTTCGATAAATTATTGCAACACTAGCTATCAACGCCACGCTATCCATCCGTTTATCCACAATAGTTCCGCTTGAACCAATGTTGCCAGAAATTTATGGGCAAGTACCAAAATAAACTGCGACATCCTCAGATGAACCTACCTCATTCCTGCAGTAGGTATAATGTGTTCATCTGTTAGTGACAAAAAAAACAGCAACATTTCCAGATATTTTGTATTTTCCTCCAACAAAAGAAAATCTTGCCTGTCATCTCGAAGCACGGACTTGCCTTACTTTAAAATACAATTTTCCCTTCAGACCTGCATTTATTTCGAACTTCGATACCTACCCATAGAATCCTATGGCTACGGGCGTTTTCGCTGCGTTGCAACACTTTAATATCTCTCTTTTACTATGATCCTCACTGCATAGCTCTTATACGTCTTTTCATAATCATAGACATTGCCATATCATTTTTCATTTAATAGATATTGAGATTTGGATTTTTTTATATGTTTAAGACACGTACGTGTCAATACTATTTTTTCCACAAAATTCGATATCCCGTATAAAATAGTAGAGAATTGGTAAAAATTGTAAAAAATCGTGACAGCTAACCGATTAAGACAATTTTGCGCGGATTAAAATTACTACTATTTAGGAAGCTTCTTGCTGTGCTGGCAACACAGTCTACCCCTACCGCGGGTTTCGATATCCAAACACGATTAACACAATATAAATGTCGCATTGATAAAACTGCGTGAGCTAGCGTTAACTGCTAAATAGCGTGTGACTAATGACTGCGCTCCACGATCCACGTACTACTGTATCAACCGTTACCGTTTTATTGCATTGTTCAACCATTGCTGCGATAGGTCCGGGATGTTATTCGGTGAATTTTGATGGGTTTTCGTCTATGTTTTTCGTAGAAGTTGGCTGTCTGGATTGGTAATTGGAATTGTTGGATATATCGTACTGTATCGAATAGTGTTTTATGAAATCACTAGCTAAGGTTTTTTACCTTACCAACTCTCTCTCTCACCCATTGTGTTATCTCTCTATTGTACAGACGCCAGGACATCAAGTTACCCCAATGTGTCAAATTTTCCCAATTGAATATGAACCTTATTCTGTTTGCCATAAAGTTGAAAAACGATCAAAGAAATTTGACACATTGGGGTAACTTGATGGGCTGGCGTCTGTACGTATGTATATTTCTCACAAATTCTACAAGCATTAGTTATTAAAACTATTTTAAAACAATTTTTTTTCAATAAGCAGCTACTTTAGTTACAAAAAGAGCTATATTTTACCAAGCTCAACTGATTTTCGATCTTACCTACTGTTTCTATGATCAAATATCTTTGTTGCGAAGGATATCAAGGACACGCACACCGACCCCTATTAAACAAACTTCCTTTGAATATAAAAATAACGACGTCAACTACCTCTAATGTACATAAATACTCATATTGGACCTACTCAATTTTACCAGAAAATGAGAAAACGAACTCAAGCAAAAATAATAAAGTATACAGGATAAGAATCTCCAAGTTCTTTAAGGAGGTAGTTTTTCGTCGGTCCATTCAATTTACATATCATACATTATCATCTTTGGCTCCCCTCATATAATTTATTTGTTTTAATAAAATCCCAGGAATGGGCTAGTTTTCATAGTGGTGGTGCGGTGTCTGTGGTTATGGACTGTTTACATGCGAGCCCATAGACATAAATAGTGCAGTGTTTTGGGCACACAGTGTAGGAACACACACATTCAAGATGGCTGGTGTGGACGGAATAGAGATAAGGCACTTAAATTTTATATAGGTGGTGTAAACAGACTTTCTTTATGGGTTATTGAATTACATTCATGATTGTGATTGTAAATAAGAACAGCGTTACAGAACTGCTCAATGGGTTACGAAGGGTTGCAAAACTCTTAAATAGTTACCATAATAAGGCACTTACTTTACTAGTAATTGTTTAACATAAATTAAATTACGAAAAAACAAATTTACTGCATGTAATTAAACTGTCGGTTACCGTAATCCGAAAAGATGATTTTTTTCAATCTCAAACAGTAGTCAAGTTAGTCGTGTCAATCATACTGTATTTGTTTAATTATGTTCCATAATTTGTGTGCGAATAAAGTAAGCATAACATAGCTTACTTAAAACGGTGGAACATTACGTAGAAACTCGTATTACTCGTATTCTCGAAAAATGTTCATGATTTAAAAGTTAAATAACTAATGTACAGACGCCAGCACATCAAGTTACCCCAATGTGTCAAATTTTCCCAACTGAATATGAACCTTATTCTGTTTGGCATAAAGTTGAAAATAGATCAAAGAAATTTGACACATTGGGATATCTTGATGTGCTGGCGTCTGTACATAACATTAGTTATTTAACTTTTAATGCGAAATAGGTTAATGTACAGACGTCACCACTTCAACCTACCAAAAACTGTCAAATTTTCCTAATTGAACATGAACCTTATCGTTTCTAGAATAAAGTTGAAAACCGAATGTACTGGCGTCTGTACAGTGTACATATCGAATTTAAACCAAAAACGATATTTTTTCTGTCCTTATATTTTTGAATGCCACGTTAATCTAGTGTTCACGAACACTACTGCAGATCATGATGTTCTTCGCAGTACTGTTATTGGAATTCTCTGGATGAATTTATCAGGAGTCTAGATTTGAGTCTTATTAGTGAAATATAGTTGCACTACAAAGGTACACACTACACTTCTACCTAACCTTTCGCTTAATATAGGCCTTTCAGTTTGCGGGCCTTTCGGTTGATGTTTTGTTACAAATAAATAAAGCACAAAAGATTATTATGTCATCGTCAACAAATGTTTGACGTAGACTACACCAACTCACACATCGACAACGTTAACTGCGTGCAGGTGGCCCAGTACATTGATGTACCGCTGATATTCAAGGGGTAACTTCGAACAAGTTTTCCGTGCTTAGTAACTATTACCCCACGGCCGATCACTTTCATTACATTGATGCATTTCCAATACAATTCGCTGTCTGTAACGTGTACGCCAACAATATAGAATGAATAGTTTTTTTTTTTAAGTTATGTCGACATTGGTAGCTTGACTACAGTTTTCTTATTTTGTCCAGTGATTTAGTCAAATTATTCTTTAATAAAATTAATTATCTTCTTTAGTAAAAAATGTCAAATAAGTCATAATTTTTGAATTACTAGATCGAATTGGCAGATTATTTTTATGGGCAATTATGGGCTAATTGACAACATTTAAGTTTTTAGTCCCTCATCTAGATTACAAGAAAGTCGACACATATTTTTTCTTTTTTCACGTTATCAAAAAATAACGGCGATATACATCGAGTCAAAATGTCTCATGACGTCACTAGCCATTAGAGTTTATACTAGATAATTTACGAGCCCCATCTCCTCAACTTTAATGCGCTTAATCTAAGCAGTTTTATCAATTTGAAACACAAAAAAAAAACTTATGTAACAATTTTATAATTTAACTGACGGACTAGGACGGACTTATTATATTTTGATGTTCATGTTCTGACAATCACCCTATTATTTTGTAAGTACAAGGTTTCAAATTTTGTTTCATTTCATTTATTTATTTTGTGTTCACCAGAAATGTCGGAGATACGAGTGGTACTTTTTTCTGAAGATATCAGTGAAAAAATGTTTGCTTCCGTGTAAAACCGGGACAGGTTGTACTAATATAGATATTTGTCTTTAAACATGGTATCAGTAAATTATCAGAGATCAATTATGAGTACTTTGTATGCAAAAAATTGCAAACATCTTTATTATATTAACTTCTAAAGGGTCCTTAAAACGAGGAAAGATTTTGCACTTCAACCGAAATTCATCAATCATTTTATTTTCGAGTTCTTTGTTCTGGTATCAACCAGAACAGGGAACTTGGGCAAGGGCGGTCTTCTTATTAATTCGTCTGTAGTTTAAGTTGCTAACAATAGTTTTTAGAGTGTATACCTGTTACTAACAATTTTATGGATCCTGCAGTTGTCCGAAATAAAATGATTTTATTTTATTTATTTATTTTATTTTATAAACAAGTCTTTACACAAACAAAATTTTTATTTTTTAATGAGTCTGTTACTAAATCTTCCTCTTTCCCTACTTTATGATCACACTAAACATACTTGCTTACAGCAGTTTTAACCTCCGCCGTTAAGCGGCGTAGTTCAGCTCTACTTGGTGTCACTAATCTCATTAGAGAGTGTAGACACAGATGCTCCAGTGTAATCCTGTTGCTCCGAGCAAGGATTTGCATAAGCAGTTCATGATTTGTGTTCGGTTTTACCCTTTTAATTTTATTTTTTTCCTTAAACCCTCCCTGACATTCAACTTGCAACCTTATCCTGAGTAAAAGTAGGTGTATTTTCGTTTAAAATGTTTTAATTATTAAATACTTGAACACGTGTAAATGGAAATGGATTAGCTACCTCTAAGGAAAATAAAATTATTAACTGGGGATGATGTAAGCGGCTTCATTATGAACCGCCCCATGCAGCTTCGTGCTGTTAACCGCATGCTGAGCCTGCAATCCAATGTGAAGTATTAAGGAGCTTGGATTTAATTTGGCATAGAAAAACACAGGGTGGGCATAGTTTTTCGTCCGTTCCAAATAAGAGGTAGTGAAGCAAAATGGATTTCAGATTTCAACGCAGAAAGCGATGGGTTAGCAATCAGTCTGTACTCACATGTGAAAGAGCTTTTTCAAATTCCACGTTCGTATTTTCACGTCTCGTTTTGAGCACTTTCCAATTGCTTGGAATATCCAATGACGAACCTAGACATAGCTAATTTGCATGTGTGCGTTTTCTAAATTACCACACAATTCAATTCCAACAACGCGCACTGCAAAATCTGAAACCCGATATTGACACCAATATTCAATTAATTAAATCATCAGTACTATCTCCTACCCTAAGGGGAACACAAATACCGACAGAAACTCAACAGAAACGGCTACAGTAGCCACACAGTTACAACGCACACAATACACGATTGTATCGATAAATTAAATTGCGCCAACATCGACCACACAACACTACGTTAATAGGTAAATAATCGGATAATATGTATCGTAATGCGTTTAGCTAGACAGCCAAATCCCCCTAATAGATCTAATTTTGGGATAGACACGTTATAGCAGACAACACGTTGCATTGTTTGTAAATTGATTTGATATGCACACAGTTGCATGTTGACTGGATTATTATTGTTATGATTGCAGTCTATGAATACTGGGCTTGGGCTGTTGTAATTTATGTTTAGTTCGAAAATAATAATTTGCTGTGTAATGAAAGTCTGCTCGTGATGTTTGTAGTTTTATGCATTGGTAAATCTCTGAACCTCTGAGTAAGTAGTGAGCTTTGGAATAAAGACTTCAAATGTAGCAATAAATAATAAAATTATGTAATACTAGCAGAAGTACCTCGGTTTAACCTGCGTAGTTCCCGTTCCCGTGGGAATACAGGGATAAAGACGATAAAAACGCCTATGTGTTAATCCAGGGTGTCAGCTAACTCCACAACAAATTTTATTAAAATCCATTCTGTAGTTTTTATGTAAAGGGTAACAAACATCCTCACAAACTTCCGCGTTTGTAATATTAGTAGGATACATATTTGGAATGTCTATTTTCTAACTTTTCTTTAATGGTATAGGAAACGGTATTTTGGATTAGGTTTCAAACCATAATTTTATTTATATCTAAAGAATGTGCAGTGTCTAATCATGGGTTCGATGTTATGTGTTACTATCAGGGAGAAGAAATTCTGCAGATATAAAAGAAAACTAGTGGTCCTTAATCATAATAAGAATTAAAATAAGCTTTAGACCAATGTTTGCTCGATATACCAACTAATGTAGAAGGTACAAAATAGACAGCAAAATATAAAAATCCTCAGTGTATAGGTACAAGCAGCCCTCAGTTTATCTACTCATTGGTAAATCCGAACTAAACAAACAATGCTTCAATAATAATACCGAACAATAGCTTAAGAGTAGTGGATAGATCAAATAAAGAAAAGAGCAAACCCCTTAAGTAAATCAACGTACAGGGCAAACATTGGTAGTCGCGAATCGATTGCAGGCCGGTACAACCCCTTATCTCAGCTGTGCGCACGTGTGAACTCCGTTCAATTTTAATTTCATGCTCAAACAATGACGCTATCGAGCCGGCTATTATTTTGTATAGTCGCCAAGGGTTCAGTTCATCTAAATCCGCCAGATAAGCCCTCAGCTCTTTGTCGTCGCCCGGTGTGATAGCTAATTCGGGAGCGAAGCCGTACATTCGGGACCTCCCGTTTGTTGCAATGACACTTTAGATTCGTCATTAGAATATCGAAATGATCATTAAAACCGCCTAATTTTATGTAAACTGCTTCCTGTAATCAGTGTTCACACATTTAATTAAATTACCTGCCGCTCCGGTGTTTGCGAAACAACTTCAATATAATTTTCAGTTCAAATGAGATTCCTTCAATTTGCATTCAAATCACGAATACAATCGAGGAGTCATGAATATTGCGATTGAATATTTTTTGTTGGCCTATCCGAAGTCTTTTCACAGGTGAAAAGGTAGTGACCCGTTTTCCTTTGCCACAATTTTTGACACTTCTATTTACGTTTAGAATTATTATTCTTTAACTTAAAGGTTAAGCAACATTTGAAACCGCATTCTAAAAAAAACACATTTACCAATTCCCGCGATAGAGATCGAACCAGTGTTCGTACCTTCATAAATCGAACTTTAATCTCAGTTTATAAGCACAAACTTATTTTAAGGCCTACAAAAACTGGAAACTATTTATTAAAACTTAAATGTAATCCAGTTTTATACCTAGATAAGGGTACCTCACAATTCAAATCAGAGTACGTGCTTCCCCATCGAGGATGATTTACCAAATTTCCAACTGCGAATCGCATCATCGCTACCCCCGTGTCTGTGTTTATCAAAACACTTAACGATTTAATATGTTCGCTGAACCCTACCCTCCAACATTAACGATACATGTGCCTGTATCCACGTAGATTATAAGTGTTAGCCCTTGATGAACATCGCGAATAAGATTCTTATCTGTAGTAATAGGATTAGTTCTGTTACCTTTATGTCGATGTGATTAGATACTAGAATCTTTATAATCTTTGAAGCTAGCTGGGTTTTGTTTTTAATCTTCTATCTTTAATTATTTTTAATCCTTGAGTAGTCAGTTTTTAAAGAATCGATTCTGTTTTAAAATTCGGTAAATACACATCCTCACATGATCCAACTGGCTAATAAATAATACCAGCCTGTTACTGTCCCATTGCAGGATAAAAGCCTCTTCTCATACAGAGAAGGCACGAGCATTGATCACTTCGCTCTTCAAGCGGATTGGCGATTTCAGACTTATAATATAATAATAAAAATAATAATAAAAATGTTTATTTTCTTCCACAAAAACACTTATAACTAAAACTTAAGAATGGAAAAACAGAAATAGTAAATATTACAATGTATTTGTGGGAGACTGGGTGCCTAAACTAAGCCGCAACTTGTATTTCAGGACACCAGGGACTCCCCCCTACAGGCAACTTAAGTCTTGATTTGAATTAAAATTGATTTATAAATAAGAAAACAGTTCATTCAATATGTATGTAAAATTACAGTTTTAGTTACAAAAGCGATTTTTTTTTTTTTTTTTTTTTTTTTTTTTTTTTTTTTTTTTTTTTTTTTTATATACTTACTATGACTTCACAACCTCGTGCATGCTAGTGTGTGTACTATAGGTACTGGCTGTTAGTGAACCTAAAATAAACGTAAATAAGAAACAGCATGACAAAATTACATGTATTGTAAACATTATCAAAGAAAACACACATATGTACATGAATACGCGTGTACTTAGAATTTCTTCGCTAAAACCGTCTGCAACTTTATCCGGAGGGACCTTGAAAGAATAGCTTCCACTTTACATTTACCTGACCCACTTTAGTTTGGAACGAAAGAATTTCACGCAGAGTAAAAAAATACAAGTAAAGACGCTTTTATCTTTTTCCATATAGCTCGTGGAAGTTTGCAGCGTTTCTTGAATCCGGAAGATAAACAAACAAGTAACCTAATAAGGTTTTTTGCACATATGTGGTTTCTTTTTAGGTGGGGTGATTCTCATTTGGTTTTAATAATACATGATAAAGGTAGGATAAATCGCCTGCCTCGTTGGTCGAGCGGTCAGAAATGCTACTGCTGAATATGAGATGCTAGATACGATTCCCAGGTTGGAGAAGTGAGATTGGGGTTTTTCTTCATTACTAATAATAATAATCATTACTAATGATGATGTTTTATCCGAAATATTGCAATAGCAGCCCGGAAACTGGATTAGTGGTTGATGATGGCAATAGGCTTGCCCTCTACTACGTGTGACTTAAACATGTAAGACGAAATGTGGGTGTACTACAGGTAGGGACATCTCTGTCCAACTCTTTAGTAAAACAAAAATTGAAGCAAAGCTCAATCATCCTAACCATCAGCTACTTCATATTATAAGTCTAGATTTCATCTTAAGTGATCTTGAAATTTTCGTCCGTTATCAATTAATTATCTGGTTGAGAACTTCGGGCAATATTGATACTAAACTTACTACTGAATATAGTGAAACCAGGTATCTACTACCAGAATTATATATTCGCTGTTTGATTTTAATTAGCGGTCTAGACGTTGGCGTGGCAAGAGCGGCTGCTATAATATGGTATTGATTCCTGCAAATCGCAAAAATAAGCACATTTTATCATTAACGGGACGATCATTTCAGCGCCGTCTATTTCACGGATCACAAATTTTTAGTGATCGTTAAAACAAAATGCATAAATGTCGCCTATCTACTGCGAAATTTAAACAAAATTTTGTTCAAAGTTTATTATGGGGAGACTTTAAAACTTAAGTAAACAGGGTGTTTCTTTTTTTTTCCAAGACACAATTGGTGAATTCAGAAAATAATTATTAGACGATTTTAAAGATAAACACTTAAAATAATCATGGGCCATATTGTAAAGAAAACCTAAACGACATTCAATTTAAAAAAAAATACATGACAATAAATATGACAAACGATCGTGGTCAAAGGAAATGTAAATTAATTTATTAACAACTTCAAGTAGATACTTATCTTATGATCCTCATTTGATTATGTTTCTAATGTCATCTACTCTGGCATAGTACTGAAAATTACCAAGGAAAACTAAATATCGATAATGTCAGACTTTTCTTTAAAATTTAGATTTCTACATACATAACCCATTGGTCTACTCTGTATAAATCTCCCCGTGAGAAGTTAAGTGAAAAAAGCATGAAGTGAACTGTGAAGTGATTTTGTGTGTTGGTCTAGTAGTAAGTAACCCTGACTGCTATGCCGGAGGTTGTGGGTTCGATTACCACCCAAGACAAATGTTTGTGTGATGAGCACGATCATTTTGTTCTATAATATGTATGTATTTAGAAATATACTATAAGTATGTTTATCAGCTGTTACCCATAACACAAGCTCTCAAGCTTGAGTTGTGTAAAAAGTTGTGGAATATTTATTTATTATTATATACTAACTCAGGATTAAATAAATAATTTAATCCTGAGTTAGTATAGAAAATAGCTCACCCTTACAACACTACTATGTCTGTCAAAAACTTATTCATTTTGTTTAAAATTCACCCTGTTTATTTACTGTATTTTACTATTAAGGCTGTAGACACAATGTCATCTCAAAGTCATTGCTGTGAAGGTTCATTTTACTTCAAACAGAGTAACTAATCTGAGACTATAACGTCGAGACTTGACCTTGTTTTGCTCGAAAATACTTTGGCTATGTCACGTAAATCTAAACCTCTACCCTACTAATATTATCAATACGAATGTTTGTATGGATGTTTGTAACTCTTTCACGGAAAAACTACTGAATGGATTTTAATGAAACTTTACAATAATAGGTATAGCTTATAGATCAGAATAACTCATAGGCTATAATTTATTAAGATGTATACACTCGGACTAACTACTCGGAGTACTAACCCTGCGCTGATAAAGTCGACGGCACCAGCTAGTTCTGATTATTAGGAATAGGAAAGATTAAGTTTTTTTGTTTGTAGGGATTCAAATTAAAAACTTCTAAGCCGATTTTAAAATTCTTCTATCTTTAGAAAGCTATAGTATCACTTAGTAACATTATTAGGTATATTTTATTTTCAAAACTATCGAGGAGCTGAGGTAATGTCAAAGCTTTAAGGGATAAGTACAAAATTTACACGAACGAAGTCGCGAGCGAAGGGCTAGTCTATACTATCTATAGGTACTAATATTATATAGAGAAAGGATTGGATTATTTGTTTGTTTTTTTTTTTGTATTGCATGTGCTCCAAAACTACTAGACTGATTTGAAAAATTATTTCACTGTGGGGAAGCTACACTATCCCCAGGTGACATAAGCTACTTTTAATTCCTGTATTCCCATGGAAACGGGAACTACGCGGGTAAAAATGCGTGACATCTGCTATACATAACATACATCAAGTAAGTGTGACTAAGTGGAATTAATTTAATTTAGAACGTAAGCCTTGTATGATTTACCAATTTGGAATTAATTACTTTACCTACCTATATTCTGAGTAATTATTATTGCGTGAAAGTTCGTTACAAGTACTTGTGTATAGCAATTTAGTTATTTATTCAATTCAATTTTATTCAGAGTCATTATTATTATAGAGTTACTCTTCGTAGGCAGTTGATAAAAATAATGTTTCTCAATTGTTTCTTTAGTTCATTGTCACTTACAATAAACTATTGGAGTGCTTTTAAATGACTTAAAGATAATGTAACTGATTCCGCTTAAGCGATTTTTGAATCGTGTAGGTACGCAAAGTGCGATCGTCTTTATGCCTCTTGTTCGTAACGTTCATTTATTCTATATCGACCTCGATAGCCTTCAGGGCCACCAATCACTGGGCCAATAGGCCCGTCTAAATAGTTATTATTAGCAGAAGTCTTAGAAGAAAACATCGTCCAAGACATAGCTTAACATTTTTCCTAATTCATTACTCCCCGCATCAAGCAAACGTGTCCCATAAAAACTTCACACATACCGAAGAACTCGAATTTTCTCTTTGATTTTTATCGATCGGGATTTTCTACATCTAGACAAGTCGTAATAGGGGAACTTCTAATAAGAAAACTTCTAATAGACCGTTTGAAAGTCCGATCTTGTGCGATATCGGGCTAATGAGCTAAAGCAGACTGGTGTGCGATGATTGCGTGCCGTCTGGCTACAGAGTGTAATTTAGTATAGTTAGCACCGTAGTTACACGTATGTTTGTGGGGTTGTACCGGGAAAGGTATTTGTGGTTGGATTTTTCGAGTGAGAATTCTGGAGGTAACGTTTTGAGGGAAATAATGTGAGTTTGTTTAAACAACTTCTTTGTAAATGTAAGTGAAATGAAGACGAATTGAAATCAAATCAAATTAAATCATATCATTTATTACATACCTATTGCAGGTTAGAGGATGTTACAGAATGTTCGTAAGGTACACAAGGTATTATTAGTATTATTACCATATGAGGCGTGCAAATATTTAAGGAACATTATAAGAATTATTCATACATAAACACAACACAATTATTCATCTTCAGATGCCATTTAATTGAAGTTTACTTTACTAAACTTTTCACGCGGTTACTGAATGAACCGGCTTTATAGGTACAGTTACAAAAATCTATTTGTTTTGTTTATTTCACACTCCGCTCAATTCAGGTTAGGTGAGGCTAGAGGCTTTTACGTCAATAACATTACCAATACACGTAGTAAAACATCTACAATTCTACATTTTTGGTTGAGAAAATAAAATGAAATTGTTACCGCAATTTAACTTCGCACGCCTTTTGCTTTCAGATTTCAGAAACAATTGTTGAAATCCCACATATATTATTATATTTATATGTGCAATTTCAATTACACGTTTCCAGAAATTCACGAGTGACAAATGCGGAGCAATCGACAAAATTCATTCATAAATGCCATTTTAACCAATTTATAAACAATTTTCTTATTGTACGATTGTTTATACTGATTTCGGTAATCACTTAACAAAATATTTATGGATAAGTATACCGCGACTTGCGAGGTGTAGGTCGTAAGGTCGTTTCAGGAATGTGCCTTAACCACCGTTGCACAGAGGTAGCACCGGGGTGGTCTATTAAGAGGACACGGTGCTTCTTCTATTTGCTAATGGTCATCACCGGGGTGGATAATATATGACACCCAAACGCAGAACAAATGATCGTACTTAATACACAAACAAAATCTTGGGTGGGAATCGAACCCACGACGCCCGGCATAATAACAGTCAGGGCCAGTCTGGTAACTACTAGACTAACAGGCCTGGATCTGGACTGGCCCTGCGTGGTAGATTTATACCTACTTCTTCTGACGGATAAGAGGCATGTATCCCAGCAGTTATATGCACTAAGAAATCGGCTATAGCATCAGTACTTTACACATTATCTTAATTAGGTTTACGGTTTGTTTACTTCCAATTCTGTGCAAAGAATTCCAATTCATTTTTATTTGCATATTGCTTGAGTTCGAATGTTTGTGTCTACCGTAATCCACATGATAAACAGACTTTGTATGTTATTTGTTTAATTTAATTGCAATTATAAAAAAGAGTTTTCGTTTTACCTTTATTTATTTCAATTGAGGTTATTTTGGATCTTGTTATATATTATTACTAGCTGCCCCGGCAAACTTCGTTGTGCCTTAGAGTCAATTTATTGCTCTTGTCACTTTTTTATATTATATATACATACGTTTAATAAGACGACAACAAATAGATCCAAACCAATAATAACTACTACTACTTTTTATGTAGCGAGTCTCTACTGTGATCTTATTTAAACATTTTGTGTTCGATAGAATTAAAATTACAACATGTATATGTAACCTAACCCAACTGACCATACCTATCCTATAGCTAACCTAACTACCTAACCTAACTACCTTACTAAAATGCATTGATTTAAAAAATACTAAATTCATAATTTTAAACTGAACTATTGCCTCTATGTTACATACAATTTATACCTATAGTTTTCCCGGTCTACTTTAATTAAAGTCCTAACAGTGAAATAAGTTCTATTTGCAAAGAATTATTAAAGTTCGTCTCTGTCGTCATTGTTAATTACGTAAATTGATTTTTGAAGTATAAGACTTTTTTATGCTACATAAAACCTCTAAGTTTAGTAACTTTACCTTACCTTCTTAGGTTTAGCTTAAGACTTGTCAATGTCAAATTGTCACCTGATAATGAACTGGGAACTTAGATAATATACCTCTAGATCGAGCCATCGCGTGGGCGCTCATGAGACAGCAATATAAAAGTTCAGTGTTGCTATTCCTTAAAAAAGTCCCAAAATACGACCAAAATTCTACTTAACTGCGGGTTCCAATTTTAGCACTATTATAAATTATACTTGACGTATTCAACGTGGTAATATGAGTGTAGAAGTATCAATGTGTTGGAAAATATAATTTCACGTGAAATACCTACTTTCCATCTTAACTTGATTCTCACAAATAATATACACTAGGTACTACCAAGTAAAGCTTGATGTGTGTACATAGAAGGAACTCTTTAAAAGAAAACAACATTATTTTTTCGCGTTTTATGTATCATTAAAATATACTTAGGTATGGCTGACATCCAGTGTGACATTGAAATTGCTGTATAATAACTATTGTCCTTTAATCAAAACCATCTTATTAAGAACATTTCTGATTTCTAAATTCTAAACCTTTATTGTTACTTAACATTTATTTATAAAATGAATTCTTACTTCCAAATATCTATAAGTACCTACGCGATTGCCTTCAAGAGTAAAACTTAATGATTGTCGAAAGGGCTCTGTTCGTTCGTAAGGGTTCGCCCACAAATTTGTGTGTGTTTAGCCACCATAGATTTATTTGATTATTATGCCTACCTTTTGAACATTAGGCCTGACAGTTAAGGGAAAAGATTTGAAACGTGTAGCAACACTGTAAGTAAGTATTCCTAGGTTATGTGATATAAGAAATCAAGTTTACTTTAAGAAATCTTCCATATTTTGGTCTGAAACCCATGACAATAAAAGCGCACAAATGTATAAATTCAATAACCATACTATAACACTAACAGCTATTGAAAACTTTCGAATGAAAAGTGATTTCGTTAATATCCTTTTCTGTGCGGCTTTTACAGCCTATTATACTGCATCCTCCCATCGTAGAGCATACACCATACCTCTTTCTCACAAATAATGTTTAAAGTTGATCAAAATAAGTCGATTTCAGGCACGGCGCCTTAACACTTATTTCCAGTCAATTTATGTTTGCCTGGTAAATACTATGATAGTCGATATAAAACTGTTTATCGATACATTTGATTAACCCGTCATACCCCTCGTAAGATAGTTTGCGCTTAGATGGTTGCGCTTAGAAAAGGTTGCGCTTCGAGGAATACCCTGCAGGCCTAGCCAAGTTACAAATTCTATTTCTATCATCGTAATCGTAAATCGACAATAGAAAGAAAATGGCGGATATGGAATCATCTGTTTGTCAACTGTCAAGTGTGATGTTGTTGATTTTCTTGGATTTTGAAATAAAGTTTTAAAATGCATACCTACTTTAAATATGTTGTGGTGCGCTCATAACGAAGAAGTGCTGTTAAGATGCTGGAGAAGAGAACTATATCGGCAGTGCGTGGAAACTGTAGAAGAAATGTCGGACACTTTGTTTATCCAGCGATTTCGATTAAATAAAGCAAAGAGATTTAGGTATTGAATGCCTTTGAAATAAAGAGACTTTCGAAGCCAAGACCTACGAGGGAGAACTTCGTTGAAAGGGTCCAACGAGATTCCATTGGAAGTCAAGGTAATTAAGTTCATAATGTGCATACATTTATTACATTATTTATCATTTGATTTATTTTTTGTTTGTCTTCGATCAGGTGTTGTGCGCTCTTAGTTTCTTGGCCACAGGATCTTATCAACGAATTGTTGGTATCACTCACCACCTTACTCAACGCACAACTAGTCGCTGCATCAGACAAGTCGTTCATGCATTGAATCACCAAAATATCATGGCGAAATAGATTGTCTTTCCGAGTACAAGACAAGACCGAGGACTAATAATTAATTTGAATAAAAGACTTGTGATTTTGATTCTGTTCAGGTAGGTATAATAGTATTAAAACATTCCTTAATTTCAGTTTTATTTTACAGATTTGTGACAGTTATCTTTATATTATTATCAATGTGAATGCAAAGTTTGGTGGAGCTACACATGATTCACGTGGTCATCGAGTAGAGTTGAATCATATATGCGTGAATTTCATCAAAATAAAGAACGAGTATGGTTATTAGGTAAATGTTTACTAAATCATAAAAATCAAGTTAATTAGGAATGTATGTTTGTTTCTTATACATAAATAAATATTTCAGGTGACTCTGGGCTGGGTATCCGCAACGCCCTTGGCTAATGACTCCCATCCTCAATGCAGTTCAAGGTTCCAGAGAAGAACAATATGACTCAAAAGCATGTGCAAGCGCGTAACAGCATTGAGCACTGTTTTGGATTACTGAAAGCTCGGTGGAGTTGTTTGCTTAGAGACAGGGTACTGCAATATCATCCCTTTGTAATTAGCAAAATAACAACAGCATGTTGTGTGCTACACAAGATTGCGATGAAAGCTCGTTTACCACCACCACAACCAGTTCCAACTTTGCATGAAGATGGGCATAACATAAGCATGCAAACATCCACCGCCATTTCTGGAGGTAGCCAAAATGAGCTAATTCAAGGCAGAGCCATGCTGAATTGTTTATTGCATCGGCTACGATAAAAAAACAGTAATTGAGTAATCTTATGTAGGCATTAATACTCTAAGCGAAATCTTTGGATCCTTTTTCAAGAAAATTGCGCGCAAGGAAGAGTGTGTGATAGTTTATGGGGAGGAGAAGTGTAGAAACCTAATATTTTTATAGGTTTATCTTAGAAATACATTCAATTTAAATTAAATTAAACTCATTGCTTACGTACATTTTAGACGTTTAGCAATTCTGCCAACATCAAGTTTATAACGTAACCATAGTGATCAACCCTTCGAAAATAAACAAAAAATTACGAATGAAATACAATTCTGTAAGTTGTCATTGTCATGCAAAAGCAAAGCAAAGTTGTAATTTTCTAATAAATTTAAAAAAGTTTAGCTATATGAGGTTCTACCTATACTCATATATTTATACACTAATGTAATACGGTCTACTTTCGAACACATGTAAACTTGTCTGTTCGGTTCTTTTTTTGTTTTCTATCATCTTTTTATACCATGGTTTAAACAAATAAACATTATTCTATTCTATGTACCCATATTGATCAAACATAAAAATTAAACACATATGTTTCTAATGTTGTTTGTTTATTTACTAGAAACCAAATTAATAATTTAAAACATATTTTAATCAACATGTTGTATGTTAATTTAAATATGATTTACATCCCCAGGTAGTAATCTGTTGAAGGTAGGGAAGTTGTAGATCGCAACTGGGGTAAAATTTCTACCAAACTATCTGATACCCCAGCCAAACGATACATAATTTGGTTTAATAATTTTTTAATTTAATTTAATTTCATTCATAATTTTATAGTTATTATACGTAAAACGATAGTAAAGGGAACCTTAATTCCAAATTAATTTCGACGCTAAAATAACAAATTCAAATCGTATACTAGTTTCACCAGCGTACGAAGTATACAGCCGCATTTTTACATTGCGCTCGCCATAGACAATGTTTTTTTCTATCTTCGCTATGAAATGAGCGATTGACGCAGTGTGTCAACTTGGCAACCAACGCCAATGTTTATCTTTCTATTATCGCCCTAACGAGTAGAATTTGTAATATGACTTAAAATGTGACAGTTGATAAACAGCTGATCCCATATACGCCATTTTCTTTCTATAATAGAAATAGAATAGAAATAGAATTTGTAACTTGGCTAGGCCTGCTGAAATTACTTGCAAAACACGTGAGTAGAGCGATTAGTCATCCCGTTCTTTTTTTAGCGAACAACTTTCATTTCCGATATTTCAAGGTAGTTAGAGCACTCACCTTTGTTTATATCATTATATCTGTCACAATCGGCACGCAGTCATTTATTTTAATAATATGATAACATACCCACATTCCATCAGAATAATGAATATGTTTTACATCCGATCACAATATTACCTTCTATATCACTTTTAATATTTTCAGCATGCAGACTAACAAAATAAATAAAAAACTTAAATAACCCCACAGACACTGCAGCAAGTGGAGATAGAGAGCGTTAATTGAAATTAAACAAAGATTAGCCACCGATTGCCGACGGATCACTGCTGCGCCGTTCGCAAAAACCTACCCCGTTTTAAATACCAATTCATGGAACGGGATCCAATGCAGATGGAATGTTTATTGAAAAGTAATGCTGGCATTATATGGTTAAGTTCGCAGTTGATTCAGATAAAACCTTTCCTTATAATTGTTTTTCGGAGAGATATGTTTATATCTATGTCTGATTGACTGGACAATAGGTACAATGGTATAGTATCCGTATAAACAAATATTGTTATGAGAGTAAGTATGGAGTTTCTTGTCCATTTTTCTTCATACGTAACTTACTCATGGAAGGGGCAAATTTGACGTTTAAAGTCACGTTTTTAATAGTCTAATTCATGATAAAATTTACATTTTTATTTTAACTATGACACTGCGCTAACCTTGCTGTCAAAACTGAATTGACTGTAGTGAAAAAAAGAGAAATTAAATAGATTTTTTTAGCACAGCCGGTTAGTTCAAATAAAAATCACAACGTAAAAACTTGAGTGAAGTGAACTGCCAATGCCTAGCATTAGTATGGAATGACAGTTCAATTCGCTTTTACTTCCCCTAGGTAGGTACGTTTTCACTGGGTGATTTTTTTTTTTTTTTTTTACAGAATAGCACTGCAGGACATAAGATTTAAAATGTAATATGGAAAATTACCAATCACCTTCGTGTAGCTGTTTAGAAAATCGTAGTCCTTTGGTTAATGAATTTGAGACTTGGCAATAGAGCGATTGTAAATAGATATATCAAAAAAGTTGGCATTCAAAGTTTCTAAAACATAAGAAACATTCCGAATATGATTCAGGTAGTGCAAAAATCGAAATTTGGTTTAAGTAAATTGGTCAAAAAATAATATGTTAGTACATGATTTTGTATTCGACAAAAAGTTTCTGGGGGTCCCCAGAGTTGAAACTTTTTGTCGAATACACGAAAGTACAAAGTACTGAAACTCATATTATCAGGTTGTTCTTCGTTGTCTCTTCCATTCCTGTATACTCGTAATGTATATACTGCAGCTGGACGATTCAGTAAAAATCACCCCTTGAGAACTTGAGCATTAGTATAAATTGTCAGCTCAATTCGCTTTCACCTACATTTCCATCGCGATTTTAAAGAACTGCACTGCGGTCTTTGTTTAAAGGAGCGGGTTGATCGTTACTGAATATTACTTTTAAGTTTCAAATTTATGAAAAACAGTTACTGCTACTTTAGCGTCTATTTTATGCCTACTTACAGATAATAGGTTTATTTAATCACCCAACCCAAAACGTTTATTTAAATGTGAGTAAAAAGTGTATGTATATAAAAATGAATAGCGTCCTAAACTAGGATTGTTAATCGTGTCTGTAAATCAAAGAGGCAAAAACCTAATTTAATTAAAGGACAATAGGATTAAAAGGGATAAATTATGTACGATTCAAGCCCAACTCTGTGCTCTCTAGTTACCCAGTATCCAGACACAGATCGATCTAGACAATTAATTTTAGACTACAATTAAACATGGAGCTACTTTTTAGGTACATCTACAGCTTTTACGTTTAAGTATCTGAGTTAAATGGGATTCCTTCTTTTTACGATCCGAAAGTGCGGTACAATTTGTTTTTATTGATTCACTTTGAATTTTCAACTTCAACACTTAATTTTTAGGTCGTCCAAATAAATTTGACGTTCAAAATTTGAACGAGAAATCTTTACTCTGATTTATCTTTAGGTAAGTGAGTCACCCACTTAGTTCACAAGTCACTTAATCAACAAACGGAAGGCTTCGTTCATTGTTATCTTCTTTTATTAGCTCCCCACCCTGAATTTATTACGTAGCAGTAACTCAAATAAGTGAATTCGTTTTTATGTAGAAGAAAAAAACTTATAAAATTCTGGTCTACTGGTTGAAACCGAACAATGGACCCTCACAGATGCCGGTCACGTTTTGTCGCCTTAAAAATGTGACGCTTAAATCCATAAAGTACTCGAAAGTATTACTATTCCTCGTCGGTATTTCCTTTGAACTGCATATTATTATATTAGATTTTTCCTCCACTAACTCTCTTAAAACATCCATGGAGGAACGGATTTTGATTTTACTTACAGTCAAAGCAAACACTTTAAAAGTAATTAATTGTGTTATGGAATAGATTATAAAAATAATGTAAGGTAAACAATAAAAATAAATTATTACAGACGTGAGCCTCCCAATCAAGCTACTTCTGTCTGTCAAATCTCTTTGATATCAAAGATCTTTACAACTTAGTTACAAAAATATTCATTCATAATATTTATATTCAACTGTCAAAATTTGACAGTATGGTTGGTGTTCTGTTGTTGTGTGAGGCCAGCACATTAAACCTCTCCAATGTGACTAATTTCTTTGATAGTTTTTAAGCTTTAGGTATTCCAAACAGAACAAGGTTCATATTGTTCAATTGGATAAATTTGACAGTCTGAGGTAGCTTAATCTGATGGCGTCTGTACCTATGTTTGTATTAAGATTAAATTTATAGTCGTTTTAATTTTAAATAAGTATTACTTTTGCATTACCGATATTAATTTACATGTTTAGACTATGAGTAACCATATATTAATTAAAGCAATGTTTACATCTAAAGACAGAATAAATTAGTAAATTAATATACAAATCAGAATAATTGAAATAATTAATATTGGTAGAACATGTTTGGCGTTCAATGTGAATTCGCAGGAGTTCATTGCAAGGTAACCTGAAGTTCGATTAATTGACTGCTATAATGACACTTGTTATAAGAGTCCTTAATCGACCTACGAGTATCTTGCAAGCCCCCGACTAATGGGACTGGTAGAACCTGTAAAAGACAATGATCAAAATGGCCCTGTGTATTAACGAGTATCGGAATATCTGATAATTAATTGTCCTCTTTAACCGACTTAAAAAAAAGGAGGAGGTTCTCAATTCGGTTGTATTTTTTTTTTTTTTTTTTCAGGGTTTGTTACCTCAGTACTCCGTCATTTATAGACCGATTTTCAATATTCTTTTTTTGTTTGATAGGGTATAGTAGCAGATTGGTCCCATTTGTATCAAAACTCATATCTGATGAGGGATCTTCGAGGAATTGAGGGAACTCCTAAAAAAATATAGGCACACACGCACCGATTTTAACATTTTTAGTAACAAATCAAGCATTTTCATTTAGAAAGTATTATTTGGTGAAGAAAAACTGATCTAGAAGACAGGCAACGGAACTCTTCAACGCATAACAGCAAATTATTCGCGATGGCTATAGTCAGATGTCTATGCTGAGCTTTTGTATTCTCACAACATAACATTACATGTATGTATAGATTAATGTTTATATAGATCTTCTTTAGCAATTATTATCCAATTTCAATGATTCTTTCAAGTTTTGAAAGACTTTCTTTACACACAAAGAAACTAAAAATTACAAAATAAAAACTTATTAACAAAAAAAAACAACCGACTTCTTAAAAAAAAACTAATAGGTGAAAAATAACTCCAGTTTCGGAAGTCAGTGGCCAATAATGAACAAAACAAAACCACCAAAGCCACAGACTTCCGAAACTGGAGTTATTTTTCACCTATTAGTTTTTTTTTAAGAAGTCGGTTGTTTTTTTTATTATAAAACTTGCAAATACTTCTGCAACACGGACAACCTATATGCCAAAATGAACATTTAATAGTATTTTAAGCGACTAATAACATCCACCAGCCGCCATTTATGCCAAATGTCACTAGGGATGCAAAATCAATTGTAATCAAAAAACATCAATCGATCGATTAAACATTCAATCGATATTGATGTTTTTTCTATTAGTGTATTTAAAAAACCCCATAAGTATGCTTTCTAAATGAGGTCATACTCGACTTTACATATGTAGGTAGTTAGAATAGGTACTTAATGATAAAGTGATCAAAACATATTCCATCATGATAATTTTTCAGGGTCTTCTAGTGATCGTTTAGAAAAGAGTGTGATTATAACAAACTAAACGATTATTTACGATAAAGGTAACCCTCCTTTTGGACTATATTGAAAAAAAAAATGAATTCATTACAAATGTTTTATTAAAAAAAAAAACAATTTTGCAAACTAGATACAGATGTTAGTATGTAATAAAGCAGTTTGTAATGCATTGCATACTAAATCTTAGGAAATATCGAATAATTGTGTCGGATTTCACATTCCTATTTTAGACGTAACTATGGTCCTTTATTATTGTCGAAGTCAATTAGGTTTTTAATAAAATAAACTGCATAGGTCCTTTATTATCAAGGTAGGTACTAAAAATAGCTAAATGTTTTAAGATATCGGTTATCAGTTTCTTAAAAAACACTCAGAGTTATGAAAAATCATACCTAATATTCGTTGTTACGATTCAATTATAACCTCAAAATCTGAAACTCTTTTTTAAATACATCTATTCTGCAGCTAGTCCGCTACAAAAATAAGATCCTATAGGAGTTGACTCATGATAGAGAATACAATACATAATTTTCCGATGCTCTTGGCTCCAGGGCCAACAATGTATGGGCGGAGAGCAATCTCCTTTTAATTAGCAGGAGTAAAACATAGCTCTCCGTTTTTCCCTGATGGAAGTTAACCGTAAAGAAATGCGAAGAGTAACATAATCCTCATCTTAGTTGCCCCTATGGTTTTGATTGGCCAAAATATGTTGAAACTATCATTAAATTAATTCAAGGTATTCAGAAAGCCGAACCCGACATACATAGTTTAGAAAAGGCAGATGACCTTTAATTTCATTGATTGAACCAAAAGTGAAATTAATCTTTCATTTAAATACATTTCAATATTTCAATGAATTTACAAAAAAATATAATCAGTAAAATCTTCGAGTTATCTGTACTTTTACGACGTATGACTTTATTTCACGTTTATTAAGTTAGTGAGTATTGTAATAATTACACTTCACCTCGCCCAAAAAGAGAGGTTTTTAATATTTTTGCTACAGTATGACGCTATTTGACAGTTTATTAGTAATATTGATCTGAAATGCGTTACAACTGGTATTGATTATGAATAATTCAAACACCAAGCTACGCAAACACCGTATCTTGAACGCTAACAAACTGTGGTGTGTACAAACCAATAGCGTTGGAGACGGCATACCGATTGCCGATCTGCATATCCGAATAGCTAAGTGATATTCAAACTATCCCGCCTCCCATGCCTGGCTATAGAAACTGAAACATCATAAAATTCATGGAATGCCGATAACGGCCGACCCCACTCTCTACGCTCGGTAACGTGTCAATGTATTGAATTTCAAAGATGATTAATAGGATTACTTGAATTCTTGGACCTATTCTGTTTCGTTGTTGTTTCGTTTTGAAGCACGCAGGATTATTTATAGTTTGTGGAGTATTCTGCGAATGTGCAGTTTTGTTTATGGAGTGTGTATTTATTTTTCCTACATATTTGGAACTCGGATGATTTATTCAAATTTCCATCAGTTTTTAAACGTCTCTATTGTGGTGAATTGGCCCCAGACATACTTTGTCCGCAGATTTCACTCCCCATCATTTAGTGACACAATCTAGAAACTTGTGGTGGTTTGAGACAAAGCTTAAACAATCAGATTATTGTATTTAAGCGTGCCCGAAATGATTTTTCCTGAAACATATCTTAAAATATTATCAAAACTTCTAACATACCAGCTGTTAAGACATTATGAATAAGTTTCTATATTTTTTATTTTATATGGAACAACAAACAATTTCACAGTAAGTAATTCAAAAATGTGGCCTAAAATCTAACAAATGTGTAATATACAGCATTGTTCACAGTATATTTAGAGAACACACAATTAAAAAGGTTCATGAAGTTTTGTTTTTCATAAACGAACCTTGGTCAATAATTTTATTCAATACGACATATAGTGTAGAATATGTATGCATACCCACGTTATCAATAATAATAACATTGCACATTAATTAGAATCATTCGGTTTGACAAATAACACTAATTGCCGCAGTTGAACGATTCGAGAATATAAATGTTCTATTTAGGTTATGTCCATAACAGTTACAACATATTATGTTTCACTTTAATTAATTACTCAGAATTTGTTAACAATTATCTAAATTTATGTTTCCACAAGGTATGACTAGCTGGGTTAATATTTGAATAACAAAGAAATTCAATTTGATTAATTAATCAGGTCCATAATTATACAAAGTTGTGTATACCACTGCCTTGTAAATGGTTTACTGGATTTACTCTTAGATTGGTTGAAAGTTTCTTGCGTATAACTAACAGCTCTGTTGTTTGTTAAAAAAAACTGAAGCTTATGTAATAAAACTGGCAGGCGACAAGAGATAAACTGTCAATCCGAAAATGTTCGAAGTCTTTTCAATACATTTTCAGCTTTGTTAAACAACACCTGTCTCGATTATGTAAAGTATTAATTTTGAATTTTTGACAACCATGATGCCAGAACAATGAAAAACATAAGTCTACCAGAATAGAATAGAATACTCTTTATTGTACACCATTCATACTTACAAATAATAATTACCAACCAACCAGAACCCAGAACCAGATAACTAAAAAAACCACCAGATACCCAGACCAGACCAACCAGATTACTTAAAAAAGTTACCTTTCAAAACAATGAAGAAATATGTTCATAATTTATATGTAGTCAAAGTAAGAAATTGTTAACTTCACACAACATTACCATGAAATAAATAGTAATATTCACAGTGCAATATCAAAACATTTTTTCTTAACAAAACCTTATTTCACACTGTATGCACACGACTGTCTATCTTGTCTGATTTCTCAAGAGCGTAGCAAAAAATATTTGACTCACATCAACCTTATTGTTGTAACAATTTTACATAAAGGAAGAATATATATTACTCGTTTGTTTCCTTGCGCGATAATATTAAGTTTTTTCTTTTGTTTTCAGAACCACGTGTTTGGTAATTTTTAATAACTGGAGATATTTTCAGTTAGTATTTCATAAAAAATGCTATTTTGTGACCGAATGTATAAATTGCTGTGTTTGTAGTTTATTGTTCCCCAAATTGTGATGATATAGGTACCCCTATGCTACATCATTCAACATGATACCTTTCTAAAACAAGTTGACTGGTAAAATCCATGTTAAATAATAAAGGGTTGAACTGAAATCCGTCATTGTTAACCTAGATACAACAATAATACAACACCAGCAACTCCAAATGAAATATTTTCTCAGTACAGCAAACATTTGTTGAATTCATAAACTTTTCTCATAGACCGACTTTTTCCCCTGCCGTTTCGGATGCCCAAAAGTGTGAAAGCATGTTGAACAAGTAGAGAAACCCGGGAAAGGGGAATGTCTCCCACATGACAGGCATCACCTCGGGCGATACTGCTTTTTACCAACCACCCTTACCGTAAAATGGGGACGAAATTGGGCCATCATTCCATATTACAATTTTGAATTAGCCTCCTGCGTAATCCTCTTAAAATCTAGTGGTCTCGTTCAGAACGAGTTGTGTGATTTAATATCCTAAAATATATACTTTAAATTTTGGACCTCGAAATTATTAAATCATCCCTAGTTTTAAACGTGAATATTCGAACATTTAACGCTGTTATTTCAGCTAGCGTGAAACATTTTCAGTGTAAAATAAAATAGTTGCAGAAGCTCGTGTATCAAGTTCTTCCACTACATTATGACGGCTAGTTTTAGAATTTCCTCATAATAGCAGCTAGGTAGTCACATAAGCCGGTGTCTCTCCAACTCCATATTTCATACTTGGCCGGGGAATGCTTGGCACGCAACGGTCTCGCGTCGAATATTGGTCAGCGTAAGGTATTCCTGACTAGCTTCATTATTATTTCATAGAAATATGCTGGGAAAATGGAAGTTGCCGATAGACTTCATAAACTAGTGACAATTTGAAAATATTTTAGTTATAGGTATAACATCGGAGTACAACAAACAACTTTCAAACAAGTATACTTAAAACTTTGTTAAATATTAATCAACAACGTTTACGCTTCCCACTAGCTCTGTTAACTCGAAGGATGCGTAACTTAACACCGCGGGCACACATGTTTACTCTATACAGACGTATTTTCATAAAGTGTGAAAAAAGGTAAGGCTCTGTTGTTCAGAGGTGCGAACCGAGTCTCATATTACCGATAGACAAAACGATCCGACAGCGAGAACTACCAAAATAAACCAACCACAACTATCTCACGTTGCCAAGCAGTTAGCAACTGTAATGCGAAAACAACACGGCTCCATTTTAATAACAGCCAAGAAGACTTGCGCTGTATTACTTCCGGCTCAAATTATACTTTATCCTTGAAGACCCAGAATAGACAAAAGTCACCCTGCTCGACGGTCGCCGCCATACGAATTTAGACTTTATTTGAAAAGAACAAAACTGTCATTTTCGCTTTCGTTTTATTTTAGCTTCCATTGGAAAATGTCATCGCGATAGGACTAGGCGTAAGTGAACGCGTCAAAGTGTAAAATGAGGGGTTTTGCGCCGTGTCAGTGAAAGTCATTAGGAATGGAATGGATGAAAATTGCGTGCATATTTAGGTAGCTCTCTAAGTTAATATGAACGACGTGACGAAATGAAAATGTCCCAGCGCTTTTTGTCGTTTAATCTCGAGTGATTTTTTGGACCATTTGGAATTTGGTTTTTTTATTAATTTTGTTCGGCTGGATGATTATGAACGGGAGAACGGCTTTCTTTTTTTTTTTTTAAGGCTTCATTGTGTAAGTTGTATGTCATAGGGTGACTTTTATTTTTATCGGAACTTGGTGCATCGATTTTTATTTTTCATAATTCGATACTACCCCACAAATTTTACACGTAATGTATAAATATAATTTACATAATTTCCAATCAATTACATCAAAGAACCTACGTTTAATTGTACAGAATTTAGGTTGGTCTCTCTTTACAAACTAACATATCATTAATTTGATTTTACCCACGACTTCCTCCACGGAGATTTTAGGGTTTTATTAAGAACTAATTTTTATTTTATTTTTACTTAATAATAGTATATTATACATACATATATTGTACATATTTGTACAAATTTCATGAACACACGAAAGTACATTTTCATAATTATTTTTCATCTTGTTGTTACCCCAAGGCATAGTAAACGAATCTTCTCATTGAGAGGAGTTCTAATGCTCGTACGTAACATTAGCTCTTTTCTTCATTCCTTCAAATGTAGCCTATCCATGGGCGCCTTAAGGTACCAAATTCACTAAGCTCGCTCTTGGAATAATTCCGTAGTCTGTTACAACAGAAAAATAGGACAAATCACTCATTACCTCGCAGGTCATAAAACTTCACATTATGCTAACTCCGGTTAAGTGAAGAAAATTAGTATAACTAAAGTATTAATGCACACATTTATAGAAATAATGAATAAAATTAATAATAGTTTTAGGAACTTCCTTTGGTTTTCAAATATTTTATAAAAGAAGCTTCTCTGTGACAAAAACAAAACTAAATACGTATTCGATACGACGTGTGGCATTTGTTATGTATTTTTTAAGTACAGACGTCAGCACATCTACCTGTCCCAATGTGTCAAATTTCTTTGATAGGTTTCTGGGGTAGATTGATGTGCTGGCGTCTGTACTTTAATGTAACAAACGAAATTCAACACACACGCAAAATATAGATTGAAACTAGTCGGTAATGTTTTTTCAGCAGTCATAAATCAAAGAACATCAGATTTGTTTGACATAACGTTGCTTTTTTTTTAAACATCAATACCTACTCACATGAACAAAATTTTTATCCGATTCTTGTGTCTTATTGGACACAAATAGATTAGTCTAGTTTAGTACGCTCTGCTGCCGCTCCAGTATTGCTATATTATGCTAGATGGCGATACTGAGACATGGAGACACAGTTTATTTTATGACATTTCTTAGTATGATGTCTCTATACAAGGTGTTTTTTTTGATATCCCATAACTCTAGGGTTATATTTTGTAGGTAAAAATAATACTAAAACTCCTAGAATAGATGGTCCAAAAATGCATAGTTTCGGAGATATCATCAATAATAATTAAATTATCAGTTTTTTAGTACCCGTAACACAAGCTCTGCTTAGCTTGGGACTAGATGGCGTTGTGTGAATAGTCGTGGAATATTATTATTAAGTATTATTAATATTATTTTTATTACCTAATTAGTTCATAAATTGTCACCAGTACGACGAATCTTCTTTCTAACGTCACTTTTCTTTCACGTAATGGTGTTTTACATTAATCATCGTGACTTTGTCGAATTATTTTGTATGTTAATAAAAAAATAACAAAGGATGATTGAAACTTAATTCATATGCCAGTTGATTCTTCGATATAGTCTCAATCATACCCTAGAGTTATGGTACCTATATAAAAAAAAACACGTTGTATAGTATTTAAAATCTCTCTTCTATTAATGTATATCCATCGAACAAAGAAATCGATGAACCGACTATCTCTTCTCTCTTGAGAGCTGATTACCATGATGTAGTGTATGTTATTATTATTTTGCATGTGCAGTACGTAGCGGGATAGGTGCAGTGCGGTGGCTAAATCAAGACAACAATGGGTGGGTCGGATTGTCTGCGCGGCGCACTTTGCGCCACTTTCCCTACTTTGTGGATTGTGGAGAGGCGACGGAGGTGGCGGCTCGCGAAATTAGATCGTACCGTCGGAAAAAATGTTTACCTCGCTGATTGGATTTTATATTGATGGCCGTATTTATACAAACACCTGTTTTTTTTTTGCACTACGTCGAGAAACTTAGAAACTTTTCCTTATAATCTACTTACACCTTAACCTTAACAAAATATACTTTGGCTGCTGCCATAGTTAAATAGACGTTTTTTTTGGCTATATATTTAGTAGCTTTTTAAATTACTTACCATTGTTTTTTTTTTGTTTGCTCATGAATTTTTCTGCTGTCTGTATTCCTAACCAGACCATTAAAAGCGAGGGTGTGAAAATTCGCAGCTTATTTTCACCGTGCGTTATTACGGATCTACATCAAGTATACATACACGTGTATACATACGTCAGTTTGTCTGGCTCTGGAATATATCTGTTGCATATAATGAAGTAAATTTACAGTTCATAACAGTTTTAAAGACTTATCATATTTTATCTTGAAAACTTAACCTCCGATCCCCGAACAATTATTAATTTGTATCTAATTTAACGTACACTGTAATCGTAATCAAAGATCTGTGCCCGATAGATTTTAATAAATCGTTAGGTGCAAAGTCTAAGCTACCCCAAAATAATATTTTAATTACTGTTCAAACAGTTCTAAATTCAGTCTGATTTAATTAATTTCTAATTGAAATAACCTCGATAGTACAACTTCATAAACCAACGTTCATAAAATCAAGAATTTTAAGTTTCGAAAGGAATATTTTTAATTGAAAATGGAAAACAAAAAGCGAACGAACGTGGGGCGACAGTGTAGCAAATTAAAAAGCAAAAATATTAGAAGTGCAGTTTTCTGGGATGTTTTATGTCGTTTCATTTTTATCTGGGAATTTTCTTTTGTGCTTGGCATGCTGTTATCTGGTAGTCTGGCAGTTGGCGAGTTGACGGTATCGCTATGGCACGGTTTTGCCAAAGATGCAAACTAGAGCTGCTGTCAGGCTACTCCACGATGTTACTTATGTTTGTTTTTCATACGAAACAGATACACAGACTTTCAAATTTTATTTAATTTTATTCTTTATCAAGTCACTGCAGGCTAGTAGTGAATTAACTATTGAATGACTTTTTACTTTACAAAATATCTCCGTTAGTTAGATGTTGGACTTAGTCGCACCCTGTCGCTACTGTACAGTAAAATTTCCATAATCATCACACTTAGCAGGCGGGCTTAGTGATCACAATTTCATGTTATTACTCTAGGTAAATACCCTTATAAAAATAATAAAAATTGAGGAGCTTGTGGCTAAATTATAACAGCCGCATGGGTCGATCGAAGGTTAAGCTACGCTTGACGAGGTCGGTCCGTGGATGGGTGACCATTTATTACATACCAAGACTCCTCCGTGCCTCGGAAAGCACGTTAAGCCGTTGGTCCCGGCTGTCATTTGTAGATCTTTGACAGTCGTTACTTGTAGTCAGAAGCCCGAAAGTCTGACAACCAGTTTAACCAAGGGGTATCATGTTACCCAGTTACTGGGTTGTGGAGGTCAGACAGGCAGTCGCTCCATGTAAAACACTGGTATTCAGCTGCATCCGGTTAAACTGGAAGCCGACCCCAACATAGTTGGGAAAAGGCTAGGCAGATGATGACTCTAGGTAAATACCGCTACCCATTTCCGTGGGATAACCCCTTAAGTTCACGACACTCAAGGGAGATGATGGGGCGGCCGTGTTTGAAACCGGGAACCGCAGGTCTCTTAAGTATAGATGCTTTTCAAATATAGAGATATTTATGGATATAATTGAATATATTGGTATTGGCATATTGGTTTAATAATAATAATAAAATTCTTTGTACCTTAAAATATGTTTACAATTAGAGTCAGTACAGTACTAAGTAAAGCCTAGTCTTGGGTCTCCTGGCCCCAACCGGAGATCTTAAAAGCTACTTATTCAATACATCGGAAGACGGGTGCCGTGAGTGTGTGTGTCTTTACCATTGCACCAGTAAATCATAATACTTATCTTTCAAGAAGCATTATTTCATTGTCGCATGTCGTCATTTATTTTTTTAAATAATTTCGAACATTCATCTCTTGACATAGTCTGCAATATCGGATATCATATCATTTTTAAAAACGGAATATAGTACAATACAAACACCGTGATGAATATCGCAGTTCCTTTCAAGACTCGACACAAAGCGCACGCGTCACACACGACGTGTTATGTGACGCGCTCTTAAGACATCTAAAATGGGTTACTGGGTTACCAGCCGATGAGGGCTGGCTTTCATTACTTATGCACTATTGTATGTCTTACAGATTCAATCGATGGTAGAGATTGTGTTAATGGAAGAGGAAAAGTTTAAGGCGTATAAATAAAATAGGTGCTTTTCGTGAAATGATAATATAATTCTGACTACAAGAAAAAGTTGGTGAATTTACAAAGACAAAGTGGTAGTTTGTAGAAACATTTTTTCGGTCTTGAACATTACAATTTCAAGAGTAAAAAGAGTAAATGTGTCGATTCTGCAGTGACAAGAGTGTACAATTGACAACATTTCAAAATTGAAATGACCCTAAAACAAAAATACCATTGCATCATTTTTGTATGCTGAGTTCAAATATATTTTTTAATTTTTTTTTTATTGCTTAGTATTTGAGTAAAAAATAAAAACCAAAAAACATGCGATGACATGAAGCCAAAAAACATGGTTATACCTTTGCGTAAGCAAGCTAATTTTTAAGATGAAAACCATAATGTCAAACAAGACATATCTAATGTCACAAATGACATATCCAATGTCAAACAAGACATATCTAATATCAATGTGTAACATTGACAACTGCTAAATGACAGTGACATCTAAGTAACAGTTATTTTTTGACGTATTACAGTAAAGCAAAGGATGTATTGCTATTCCACCATCCATATATTCCATTTATTTAATGGGGCTTACGTCTTTTTAGAACGCACCGAATTTCAAAGTTAAAATTATGAATGAAAAGTACATAATTTCGAAAAACCAAAAAATACGGGTCCTGTAGTTTTGGATTTCCTTTTATATAACGTAACTAGCTGTACCCTGCCACGCTTCGCTGTGGCGCATTGTGATTGAATTGTTAAAAAAAACAGAAAAATGACGTGTGGCACTCGGAGACTGCCGCGGTAAAGCTATTGCATAGCATTTTTACCAACTCCTCTCCTCTCCCCCTCCCTCTCCCTCCCCTCTCCCCCACACCTCCCACGGCCCCCCTCACCCCTCCCTCACTTTCCTCCCTCCCCCTCCCGTCCCCTGCCTCTTTCCCTCCCCCTTTTTTACACCCCTCTCACCTCCCCTTCCCCTCCCTCTCTGCCCCTTCCTACCCTATCACAATCTCCCCCTCCCCCTCCTACTAACCTCCCCTTTTCCCCTCCCCCTCCTACTAACCTCCCCTTTTCCCCTCCCCCTCACTCTCCTCCCGCTCACTCTCCTCGTGATTTTTCAAAAAGTAATTAAAAGTTCTGCTATTCATCGATAGATGGCAAAACTAAAAACTAAGAAGTATCACCGCTGTGCCTGTGTTAGGTTATTTTCGTTACGGAATTTATGTATTCAGTTTCCACGCTCAAGGCCAGCGATAGAAGCTATGCAATAACTTAAAAAAAAATATGTAAGAACCGTTCTTGATGCGGATTTTATATTATATCATTAATAATTCATGTTATCGAGCGGGATAGAAAATGATAAAATTATGAAAATGACTATTAAAAAGCAAGGGTTGGTGATAAAAAAGGGCAAATTTAGAGTTGTATGTATTTTTTGATGCCACATATTAAAAAAATAAAAAAAATAAAAATTATCAAAAAAATAAAAAATAAAAATTTGGGGTGAACACCCCTTATCACTTACAGGTTAGAAAAGTAAATAGTAGCCGATTCTCAGGCTTACTGAATATGCATACAAAATTTCATGAGAATCGGTCAAGCCGTTTCGGAGGAGTATGGGAACGAACATTGTGACACGAGAATTTTATATATAAGACAAGATAAAACATACAAGTTAAAATTTTGAAATGTTATCAATTTGGAGAATGATTTCTACGATAATCGACAGAAACGTTTCTTAAATCGGTCACTTTGTCGATTCTTCTGTTGTAGGTCAACAAACTACGGCAATCATGATACGCGTGCAGGTCAAGCAAGGTGTAGTTTATAAAACCCTTTTACAGTCAACCAGGCAGAACAATTGCGTATCTTTCTGACAGATCGTAGTGATGACCACTGAGCGAAGTGTTCCACGACTATCTGTCAAATACCCCATTTACATAGGTTAGAAAAAAGAGGCTCGTAGAAGCAGGAATGCAAAACATTTTATATTAAAGACAAGTGAAAACAATTTTTAGTTGTTTTCGTATTGTTTTAATTGTATTGTTTTATTTTAAATTTAGAAGAATAAAAGTTAAACAAAGAACGTGACGTATTGTTCATCGCTGCATCTTTGAGGTTTTTATCATTGACTTTGTAATTTTCTAGGTCGACTGGTAGAAAATGCCTTAGGCCTTAAATCCGCCTCTGTACAGTTTATTTTACTAGTCCATTAAGTATTAATAAATTATAAATAAAATAAATCAACCAAAATGAAATAATATAACTAAATGAAATACACCATCATTTCTTAAAATATTTAATTTGCAATGGTCACAACTAAGTGTGACAGCTGCTGAGAAAATAGATTACTAATAATAAATTGGGAGTCTATCGTAATTGTAACATGCTTAATTTTACTTAAATTACAAAGTATGCATTAAAAATAACCTTCTTTAACTTTTGTCTCATGCTATTGTAAATGGAATATAGTTTCGTATTGGCAATCATCAGTGCGTAATGTGCGTATCTAGTAGGTATGACGTCATGCGCACTCGCAGAGATGTAACGAAGCTCACTGGACTTCAAGTTACGGTGACTACCAGACAAGGTTTGGAACCTGTCTAAAAGTTACCGTAGCAGTGATAGCCTAGTGGTGTGACCGGCGGATTGCCAAATCATAGGTCTCGAGTTCGAACCCAAGGCACGCACCTCTGACTTTTCGGTTTCATGTGCGTATTGAATAATATCACTTGCTTCAAAAACGGTGAAGGAAAAGTTCGTGAGGAAACCGGCATGCCTGAGAGGTATTTCTCAAGGTCATGTAATGCCAAGTCAGAGGCTCATGGGCGGCATTAAAACTCTGACACCAGGTTAGTTACTAACCACACGATAAGAAGAAGTCACCGTAAATTGAAGTCCACTTAAAATGCAATAGGTACTATTTTTTTGTGAATTCTCAGTTGTCACCAAACTTTGATGTGCAACTGGACGCGAGTTAGGCACTGGCCATAAAAAAATCCCATAGCTCTGCTGATTGTGTGCTAATTCAATGGTATAAAAAAAACCATGGGACTTAAATTTAACCGAAGAAATGTTGATGTTTTTCACAACACTACAATCTTCGCTGTTTATTTTAATTTAAAAGTTGTTGGATATCGAAAACTAACTTTGTACACGAATTAATAAGCTTTTAGATTTTATGTTAAAAGTAGCGCTGTATATTGGATATCTAAAGCATGAATTTGGAATATTTAGTACAAACCTAACCGTGACGCCTACGCTGTCCAAAATGTTTGAGGTTTAAAGTACTTTAAATAACCACTTTCGGTGCTTTAAATTTATTATAGGGACTTTGATTAGTGTTCGCCTGAGTTTGTTAGGACGAATTTTACAGAAACAAAAGTATTTTTGTTATTGTGTTAGAATTGGTAATGCTAGTACCTTTATTACGTCATATATCCATACTTGGGAGCAAAATAATAAATCCAGCCTTTTTCTTTTTAGTAGTTCGATTCGAATGGTCAGCATTTTTAGCAAGTACCTAATATGAAACGAATCAATCCCACCAAAAACATTTCATGTAAAATGTTGCCAAGACGTCGACCACATAAGGTTTTTCTTGTGAAAAAGATATCAGATCTCATGTAGAGCCAAGATTATGAATCTACACGGCCTAACTTTACCGACCCTTACTTCACAAATGCTACATATCAGTAAGAATGTATGGCTTCGCCGTTTCGCTACTGACGTGGAGGTGATGCGAACATTTAGTTTCTGAAGTAAGTAACAAAACAGCCAAGCCGTACATTTTTCCTGATATGTAGAATTTGTTCAAAAAAACGACGTAACACTTCGAGAAAAGGTAGGAAGTGCCCTTGCACTTTGCTTAGCTCGTCATGGCGGGGACACTACCGTGCTCCCTGATTTGAACTTTATATCGCCTAAAAGTTTTTAGCCTTAACAATCAAATTAAGCCATAAAACCAAAGTGAGTATCATACCTACTGTCATTTTGTCTGAAGAATTATATAAAAATCCTAATAATATTATGAATAATGAATAAAAGGTACTTTGGATATAATGATTCGTCGCTGTTGCATAACGGCTGCTCGGATTTTCCCGAAGGAAGCTAACGGCCAATATTTCCTCTCACTTATGTTGCTTTTCGCCAATATTTCATATTAATCCGTTGATACGTTTATCAGCTTTTCCTATGGGTATAAACGGCGAAAATATGTTTGCGGAAAAAGGTCCAATAATGGCACAAAGCAAACGATATATTCATATCTTTTTTTGTTGTTAAAATACCTATTCATTTAATCAGGAGACACTATTCTGCATAGTCACAAATGTAGAACTGTTTTTTATAAATGCGTTTTTTAAGTCCTTTTTTATAACACACGATTTACATATTAACATTTCAAAACAAACATCTTGCACACTTTCCAAGTACCTTCGTAGCTGTAATTCAATTTCCTCTGTTGCTTGGTGCGCGTACGTCCGTATGTATGAAACCACTTTGTTGCCGGCTTCAGGCCCACTGGATTTCTTTGTACAAAGGGCCTCGGCGGCGTCACGTGCATGCACCCACATCGCCGCACTACCTTTGTTGATACTCCTACATAATGTAACTAGTAAACTCGATAGTTTACACTTAATTAGTAAACATTTTATGGTTGTCGTATTTAAAGCAGCTTGGAATAATATCACGATGCCTTCAGCCGGTGTTATTCCGTTCATAAAACGCAATACAGCTCTTGGGACGACGCAATTAAAATAAGACAGAGGCGAGAAGGAGACAGCATTGTCTTCCTTATTCTCGCCTATAATTTAGATAATAGGCTAGAAAATATTCTTTTGTCTCTCAACAGACTATCTGGTTGTTAGCCGTCGTTCGATTATTTGCCAAGAATAAGGCGCTCTGTCGGCTATCACGAGAGCTTCAGTTTTATGGCGTCAATAATTCGACAAAGGAACTTGGGACTTAGCGTCCTTGCATTTAATGGTAAATCATGAGCCTGATTATCTTGAATTGTTGTCAGTTTTGTTTATGTTACAATTACTCAAATCTTGATTGGGTTGTAAATCAGCAAATTACGTACAATGGCTTGGTCTTAAAAAGATTCATCTAAGTAGCTGTCCTGGCAATGGTACATTTTCCTTTATTGTTTTTAGTCATTGAAAAACTCTGGCCATCCATAATCAACATTCAACATTCTGCTGCTTAAATAGACTCTGCCTCCCTGCGAAAGATAGTGGACGATAATATTCCACCACGTGGGACCAGTTGGAGTAATGGATTTAACATGTCCATTTGTCGTTTAAAAACTTAACTGTAGAAAATCGATTTATATATATTTTTTAATTCCATTAATAAACTTCTTTTATTTTCAGCAAAGAATTCTGCATCAAAATAATAATTATTGTCGCGAAAAAGATTTTGAAAAAGAGTTTTAAAATGTTGTATAAAGTGCAATTCACACTGCAATAACTCGCCTAGCTCGCAGCGAGTACCATGAGCGTTCTAACTATTGTTAATGACCCACCGAGGGTATAATTACATTTTTTCACACCCCCTAATAGCAATTTCACTAATTTCGTTAATTCCAAGCGCGAAAACTTGCACCCGTTGTGAGAAATTAAATACAAACTGAGGTTTCAAATAGCAAAAAGTTTGAATTTTTATTTATGAAGCCAACACACCCTGTTGCTAGAGTAGAATTACAAAAGGTATTTCTATGCTTATCCCGTAAAAACAAAATATGGGAATATTTACTGGTAATATTTCGTGCAAGTTGGGTAAATCGACTAAATGGTAAATGGTAGGCATAACTTTTTTTTAATGTTGACTAAGTACAGACGCCAGCACGTCAAGTTACCCCAATATGTCAAATTTTCCCAATTGAATATGAACCTTATTCTGTTTGTCATAAAGTTAAAAAACGATCAAAGTTGACACTTTGGGGTAACTTAATGTGCTGGCGTCTGTACACAGTGTATGAAAAGAAAATGAGAAAATTTCTCGTTTCCTTCATTTGTATAATTATTTTGTTTTTCTTATTCGAAAAGGCGATTAAAACGTTCATAAATAAATGTAACATGGGTTCATTTGTTTGTAATCGTCTTTGTGATTATTCAGAAGTTTTGAATAATAACAAAACCAAAATAAGTTATCAAGCCTTTGTATTATTGACGAAAATAGAATCCTACTTTTTGGTTCAAACAAAATATTTGTTCGTACTCTCTGATTACGAAATTAATGTTTAAAGTTGGTAACTTTTCGCAATGATTGTAAAACAAAACCCGCAAATCATTTGAAAAGCGGCTCTGCCAGGCTCAATTACTTTTTAAAAGATAGACGAGGCTTTTATAACTTTTCTAGGGTGTTTCATTAAAAATTTCCTCAAAGGGACCGGAGCTTGTCTCATTATTATATAGGATTTGAAGAGGACAAGGTGCTACGAACGACGAAACTCCGGTACAGTTTACCTAAGGCGAACGTTCAAGCTAAAACGAGTTGCTATTAATATTTAATGTTCCATCTTTGTGCCTTTTTTCTTTTGCTATACGTAGGTAAGAAATATTTTCTTCGTGCCAACTAGGCGCTTAGAAGCAAAATCGGCCACAATAAATCCATCGATAAAAAACCTCGTGAAGTTTGACAGTGTCTAATTAAGCAAACTTTTAATTCATCGATAGCAAACTGAAACTAATTTAAATTAATGTTTGACAGTAAAAAATACTCGATCAAATCTCAAAAGTTTCTAATTAAGTGTAAAATTGATTGTTAACGGGATAGTGGCGTTCTTTTTAATGGCTTGCCTGATTGAGTGTTGAGCTGAATAACACTTCGTTGCATAAAGGCGACGCGGTAAGGCCAAATAATTACGAACTGGCTCACGTTGGAATCTTTGATGCCTTAATCAGGTGAGGACGGGCAGCCACGCCCGCTGCCGTAATTAGAATGTCTCCTTGTATAGCCAGCACCTTTAACATGGAACTGAATAACGAACGACACTTAATTTGGTGCCGATGAGATGTCGTCATCGCTAGATGGTGTCCAGAGAGCCGTGCATATTGCTAGTAATTAAAAATTTCTAGACCTTTAAAATGTCTTGATTTTTTTTTTAGCTTTTATCTTTTGCAATTTTGTATTTAGATAGCTTTCAACGCTAAAACCAAAAGAAATACATTAATCTTCGGTAAGATGGCTGTCTAAGGAGATAAAACTAGATGGCTTATAGCAACTAGGCTTAACCCACGCAATTTTATTTTCCAAACGACATAGTACAATTAGCTTAGTTAATTTGTCCGAGCGAGACAGAAGATCGGTGGTCCCTTTCTTTCGTACTAATGATGCACATTGCAATTACAGCAGCTTACAGAGCGCACAATTACAAACACCCATCTATTATTACGCGCTCTATTGTGCGCATTTGCTTAATTTTACTTTCTGTTTCGTGTGCACAAAGGGGGCGCACTAATACCGATTTTACAGACACTGATTGTTTTGACTGTGTTGATATTAACGCTGTAATTAAAGAGGAACTTAGGGCTTAGTATTTCGCAGTTTAGTACGGTTTATAGTACTTACGAGAAAGGCATGAAAGTAAGGTCTTAAGGACACTAATTAAAATTCATAGATACAGTCTGTCGATTGTGTGTTTTGCCACAATTTATAATAATTTCTAAAAAAATATGACTTCTGGATATTTACAATAATTAACAAGCCTTGAATGTCAATACACATTAGTTATGTACCTTTTCATAAAATATTTACACTGGAAAAAAGAAAGATAAATTCTCACCATTGCCAAAGTAACTCATTAGAGACGATTTTGTTTATTTAGGTCCGTGTACTAAAAAAACAACTTTAAATATTTAACTTTGCGCTAGAAATAAAGTGTGCTAATATTTTCGCAATCGATTTGGCTGTTGCTATCAATGCATGGACATATTGAGTAAAAAGATAAAGATAAAGATACCGGGCTGGTATCCGCAACTCAAGTGTCAAAGCGCGTATTTTGCGTATGGGCCAATATTGAGTATATTTTTACTTACTTTAATGTATAAATAAATAATTATTTATATAATATATACAGTTTTTAATTTGTTTAATCTAATAAAACAGAATCGGTTATTAAGGTGGTAATCATGTCCATATTAGGCTTCCTTACAGCCTTTTAAAAATGTTTAAAAATGAGTTAACATTTTCACTGACTTTGGTGAATGAATACTTCGTTAGTAAACCCAGACTAATAATTAACTAGCAGACGTCCCACGGTTTCACCCGCGTAGGTCCCGTTCCCGTGGGAATACAGGGATAAAAAGTAGCCTATGTTAATCCAGGATCTCGGCTAACTCCATACCTAATTTTATTAAAATCCATTCAGTAGTTTTTACGTGAAAGAGTAACAAACATCCTCACTAATTTCGCGTTTTTATTATTAGTAGGATAAAAACGAGTCTCAAATCGCCAACCTGCCTTGAACAAACGTTGCTTGTGGTTAATAACTATGTCTCCTCTGTATAAGAAGATGTCTTAGCTCTGCACTGGGGTAATTTATGTAAAATACACTTTAAAAGTAACCTAAAAACTTCAAAACATTATTTTCTCGCAAAATAATGTTACCTCCATGAATTATTGAATTTATTTTCTTGCGAAAACCAATTCGTTAGATAAAGTGAAACTGAATATTTCACAAAAAATAACTTTAAACCTAAATCGAATTTCGTTCTAGGCAGATCCATTTTCAAAATGTCAACCCACGTACCAAGGGATGCATTAGTGCTTACGTACCTAAGTTCTCACATATCAAATGGAAAAATTTACATACATCACCGAAAAAGCGATAGACGTGAGAGACAGTTAATCGAATCTCTGAACAGACGTGAGGCGTCCACTACATTCGGCTTACGGCGCTCAAATAAAAAACCGGCACTGAATTGCTTTCCCCGAAAACGATAGTGTGAATGAGTGAGACTCTTTTCAAAGGGTGCAAACAACGCTATTTTTTACGGTGTGTGTGTGTTCCTATAAAGTGATTTATTCACAGGTCAATTTTATGGCGTTACGTGTAATATGATGCGTTGTTAACCAGCCAGTATGAAGAACATGTTTTTAAAAGTCTATGGGAGAAATTCCAATTGTGAATTTGTTGTGTTGTCTTTATCAGTCTAGGTACATTGTTCCCTTAATTTGGATTTGTCAAATTCATGTTTTGTTTATTACGTAATTATGAAAAAGGGGGTAAGAGGGAGGAACAATGATACGTTTATAACTCTTTGTATTTGGAAGGTTCCGGAAATGTATCTACAAAAAACTAATTGCTTTAATTTTTAGAATATTATTTTTAAATATTATTAATTTGTGTATTATATATTATCACTATAGTGTACATTTTTATGTATTTATACTGCACATTGGTATTGTTTGCTTTTATTTCTTTTTTTTCATTTTAAATTGCACCTACCACTGCTTTTCTCTGCATCACCTGAAGGTTGACTGGTAGAAAATGCCTATTGCATTAAGTCCACCTTAGTACCTACATTAGTGTGCTTAAAGTATTATATAAATAAATAAAGTACATAAGTTGGTTTTCGTACCAACCGAAAATATTCTTTCTTATATCTATCAATTGTCTTATTTTTGTCTGTATCCAGCTACATTATGTCAATAATCTTTTTACGTCATGACACTTACAATATCGCTACACAAACGAAGGTGAATCGCAAAAATCTGTAATAAATCTGCAAAGATATAAAACTCCATCTAGGTTTATAACAATTTTAATCCACCTTACAAACTTTGTCGTTGGAGAATAAACACCGAGCGGCAATTTCATACAAAAAAATGAGATCCTCTTTCCTTTGGCGCGTTATCTTTCGAATCGTACAATATTCAGATGGAGCAGGATTTGTGAGTTTAACTTTTTCCAGTTATTATTCATAAATGCAAAGGCGCTAGATATTAGGAGAACTCACTTCAGAAGTTGAAGGATTGGATTTGCGAGTTGTATTGGATCTTGTCAATATAACATTGAACTGCGCCTGATACTGCCTTTGATGCCATAATATTTTATTTCCTTGGTTATTCGCGTTCGTGGTTTATTTCTACCACGTTATCCGGAATTGATTGTTTTAGGTGATTTTTTGTCTCCAGAAACTATAGAACGTAGATAAATACGGGCCTGTTGTTCTAGTAATTAGTGGTCCTTACTGCTATGCCGGAGGTCGTGGATTCGATTCCCACCCAGAACAAATGTTTGTGTAATGAGCACGATCATTTGTTCTGTGTCTGGTTGTAATATTTATCTATAATAATATGTGTATAAGTATTTAGAAATATATAAGTATGTTTATCAGTTGTTTTGTACCCATAACACAAGCCCTGCTTAGCTCAAAAAGTCACATTCTGTTTCTGCTTTAATCTTTGTTTGTTACTAACGTAAAGTTTGTAAGTGTATTGTTACTAACGTTGTCATTAGCTTGGGACTAGATGGCGTTGTGTGAAAGTTGTGCAATATTTATTTTAGTTCATATTTTCTTAATAATAGACAGTGTATTCAGATAGACCGTTGATCTGATTTTAAGCTACAAAATGATTCCCAAGTACAATTTTAAAGAGTTTTGTTTAAAAAATCTAAAGAAAACTGTATTTTTCGAATGAAACATAACTTCTGTTTAATTTTTTTAGTAAATATTGATATTTCTCTTTTACAGGACGCGCCTGCGATGTGGAACACATAGACTGACGTAGAACGAAGATGGACGCGTTAATGCGTTCAGTTCAAAGTGCCATGGCTTTCCTGTGGATCCTCGCGGGATTGGGAGCCGTCCACGCTGTCAAAGTTGTCATAGAACCACTGCCTAAAGGTAAGTCAATGTTATAAATTATCAACCGTGCAAAATCTTCGTGCTTCAAAATTTTGCGCAATGTTAACTGTAATGTTCCAGACAAAAATACATTTACTACAGATAAAGATCTGTACATTTTAATACAAGAAAAAAACTTATTACGGTTTTCAAAGGAGTTTCTAAGAGAAATTCATTTAAACACGTATCTAATTTTGAAGACTGCAACAGTAGAAATGCACATAAAAACAAAAGGAGGTTTTAACCTGTCGCTCACAGAGGGTAAACAGAATCGAGCCCCCAGTCTTAATTTAGTTTTTTTTTTTTTTAACTTAAAGCCGTGGACCGTCTCCCCTAAAGTTCTCCCCCAGATGTTGGTACGACTGACTTCTCTTTAGTTTCGTTTAATTTCCTATCTCTCTTGTCGTGACGTTTATTACGGACTTGCTCACCCACACCAGCAACATCCAACCTACTTTTGTTCGCGGGCACTAATAACCATTTGGAATAAATTTTTATTCGAAGCTCTTCGCTGTCTATTTTCGGACTGTGCCGCCGCGACGCTTTATTGTTTTCGCATTAATTTACAGTCAACAGCTGCGGGTAACGCAGATTTCTAAGGAGTTTTTATCCGTGCCTTCAGTATTCTTTCTTTTGAAAGTGAGAGCTCCTATTAATATTAATTAAAAGTTTGAATAATTGAATGGATTCGGAATTGTCTTTCGTTGTTTGGTTTCCACTGACAGTAAATCACGACAATAATTAAAACTCAAGAGTCAGTTCATTATTCAGTGTTTGTAAGTGACAGAAATTTTCGCCCTAAAATATGAACATCTAAATTCTGAATATTAATATTTCGCATGCCATCGAGACATTAATTTGTGAAAACTTTATAAGAGAATGTAACAGCATTGTAGAGCATACTGTTAGAAAATAAAATGGTTACAGTAATCAACTAAATAATTAAAGCAACCTATAAACAACTCGGAAAGCAAGTCACGAAACGAAGGTACAATTAAGAGCTCGCAGTCGGCATATAAAACACGAAGACGCATTCTTTTTGCAGTGTTTCAGGTAATTACTGAAGCGAAAAAATGTTGGCACATAAAATTCTTTATTGATTTACACAAACAAACATTTGGTCAAAGTGTGCGCGTTTTTGTATATTTGTGTGCGTCCACGATGCAGTACCGCTGCAATTTCACAAGGAGTTTGGCGTAATTTGTTTTTCTTTACATCCTGTGAATGGGTTTTACTACCGTCAATTTGACAAATTAAAAAGTTGAATGAATGTGTAAAGTTGTCAATTTTGTTTTTTGTAAGAATACAGTGGTAATTGTATCGATATTTATAGCGTGTCTTTAGTGCACATTTATATGTTTTCCAACCCATGATCCCAACATACTGCATCTATTAATTCTTTACTAAACAATTTTAAAGTGGAATCTTGTTTTGCTAGTTATTACCTCTGCAAACGCGATTTACGCGATTACTACTTCCGACTTCTACGCAACGTTTGCAATAGAATGTGATGATTGCGTGCATAGTATATGCAAGCATAAACGTTTCACATAATTAATGTACGTACTTGCATGGTTTTTAACAACATAATATTATTTGCATGCCTTAGCGGGTGCGACACAGTAGACTAGACGCATTCAAAGGCCATCTGAAAATGATGGACTGTGTTGAGCAAACAATTTTTTTCTGAATTTGAAATGAATTTCTTTGCAGTATTAGAAAGAATGCTACCGATAATTAAAACTATTGGTGTAACGACTATTGTAGTTCATAGTGGATTGCTTTTCCATTATTGTAATGGTCGCTCTCACAGACCGGTACAAAACGAATCAAATACGCCCAATTTCGAGCAGAAAACCGCAGTGTGGTTTGGTCTAAGTAAAAAGCTTTTTTGTATTTTGACAAACTATCTCAGTGTTGCAGTACCTAATAGCTAACTAGGAATAGATGTGATAGGTATGTAATCCTCTGATTTTCTGATACACGTGCGTATCTTAAAATGGTGAAGGAACAAATCGAGAGGAAGCCGACATGCCTGAGCTATACCTATGTGAAGCCAAGTTAAAAGCTCATATGCGGCACAAAACTCTGACACCAAGTTATTCACTAAAAGAAGAAGACTATGAACTAAACTATACTAATTGTTTGTGTTTTTGATTGAAAGCGCTAATCTCTAGAGCTACCAATCGGGTTTGAATTTTATTTTTATCATATCTGACAGTCAACTTTTGATGAAGGTTAATATGGTATGTAGCGTAAGTGAGCTTTAGGAATAGATAAAAACGCGGCAATGTTTGCAAATGTAGACATTTTCACTAAGGAAAACCCGAAATTCAGCACTAATACATACTTCATTTCACTATGTTTTGAAAATGTAACAGTAAATTCGTAACACCAGACACATATCTTATATAAATCTCGAACAAATCTAAAAGGAAAATTAGTTCTGTGATCATAAGGCATTTTCGTTTGTTTAACGTTTGAGGAAAATCACTCGAGTACATCGTTATTGAAAAAACTCAATACCTTCCTACTCGATTAATATGAATTCACGACTAGCAATATTGAATATGATTGCTTCATCACTATTTACTTTTATATGTTATCTATTTAGTTATCTATATTGCCGGATTTACATACACTAAGCGACAACTCTATTGAATGCTTAAATGCAGTGTCATGCAGTACCGAAGCAGTGTACAACTGTACATTTAGTAATGCTTAGAGACCGATAAGAGAAATGATTAATGTTTCAAAATGTTTGTACTTACCTATCAAATCTTATCTTACCTTTGACTCAATCTTCTAACTGAGGAGTAAAGTTATGATAATATGCTTAAAAAAATAAATGGTTTTAGAGGTAATTCTTATTGTAACAGCGGTTATTAATAAGAAGGTTTTAATACTACGTTGGGAGTAAATAAGTAACGTTGATCACAATAACTTCACATCAAAGGTCGAATAAAAATTAATGATAGTAAAAAAACCAAGTATTTTTTTGTATCTACTATTTAATTAATCATGAAGATCGATTATTTCCACACACTAAACATCTGCAGTAGCAGCTAGGTCTGACAACTGTGTACACAAGCCGGACTACACATCCGTCTACGCACAACATGACCCAAATCAGAATAACAAAGCAAATTCATCAACATGATGCATATCCGTATATCTAGTATGAACTTGTCCCACACTGCCACATAGCGTCTGGTGGCGCAGCCTGCAGGCATAGATCTACTGCTGCCAATTAAAACTATAGATGGTAACATGTCGCCGACGAATGGCCGACTCATACAGACACGCTCCGTTTTATATGCTGCCCGCATTCTGCATCCGAATTACGTACAGGGTGTTTTATGTGATGGCACTTTGATACTTTTGCATTTATCCAAAAGGACTATAATAATATGATTTAGACGTTTCGTATTTTTGAAAAATCTTATTCGATTACGTCCATTAAGCAGATGAGAAACAAAATGTCTATTTGGTTTTTGCGAAATAGTCGGTTTTACCAACAGCCAAAAAAAAATCACTGCAAGAGGCACAATAAAATTATTTTTAGAGTTCTTCAACTTATTAGCTTCCAAAACTAAAAGTTGCTGTTTATACAAAAATGATTAATTAAGTAACTGCGTAACAAAAACTTAAAATAAATAAATAACTAAAACTAACAATAAATAACTACAAAGCGTCAAAAAATTCTTCTGCATCGCTGCCAGCTGGTAAAGTGCCCAAAAGACTGGCGGCATTGCCACGCTGAATGGCAATGCTTAGCCTCTGGCCAAAGTAGAGGCCAGCCCTTGGGTCACGGGAAGCGTCAACTAAACGTTTGCAGATGTCTTTGTAAAGAAGACGAGCACTCGGACCCCACGGCCCAAGAGTTTCAACCCCAAACGGCTCGAAAGTATAACTACCAACAAGGTTGCTATATTTCCGCCGCTTGAGGTTCTCAGCAGCCGCAGCAGCAGCGCCAGCACAGCATGTTGACCCAGGAAGATGGGATGGCGCAAGAGTATCGACACAAGTAGCGTCCCATACTAAAGGCCTACCCATCTTCCAAGGGAATAAAGACATACCGTCCGGTCTTTTGCCATCGTCGCGTGCCAAGCCATTGGGTTCTAAAACAGCTGGAACGCCGACGGAAACAAGAGCACGTCGGATGATGTCATTAATATGTGCATGCCGTGCTATGCGACCCGCACTACGGCTGCATGATAAACCGTGATGTCCGAGGCTGTTGACAACTTCCCCACAGTGACAGCGATGAGGAGTAACACATGTAGCTCCTAGACGAAGGGAAACAGCAAGGCGGAAAGTAGTGTCATCGAAAAGAGTGCCTATGTTCGACGACGGTAGTGCAAGAAGCCATAGTCCCGACTCCCATTCACCCACAGCGAGTAGGCGCGCACGCTCAGCAGCAGTGGTAGAAGAGTCAATTAGGTACTTCTGCACCGCTCTGCAGAGTGGCTCATCCCACCGACTCTGGGAAAATGGGTTTTCGGGAAGTTCTGAATTCGGGCAAGCGAGTTTCCAGGCATCCATAGCCTCGGTGAAGTACGGCACATCAAAATCAACCAGTGTGGTAGCTAAAATATTCCTGATTAATTTCTCAGTGCCGCAGATCGAGGATATAAATGCCGGTAAACAAATACTAGAAATTTTGCGGACGCCAAGGCCTCCCATTCGAATAGGAAGACTAGCTTGTGCCCAAGCTCGGTCGTCCAAAACTAAAAGTGGATTGAAAAACGCTGGAGATATGAAGTTACCGTACACCAAAAGAAAACACGGTTGGAATTGAGAATTGAGATTGCAGATAGATTTTATAGTTTACAACAACAAACTAATTTATAGCGTGGGTCCCACTTATTAAAAGTCAAAATCCGGAAAAGTACAAATGTGACTTTTTCAAGTCCAATGTACAGACGCCAGCATATCAAGTTACCCCAATGAGTCAAATTTTCCCAATTGAATAAGAACCCTATTCTGTTTGACATAAAGTTGAAAAACGATCAAAGAAATTTGACACATTGAGGTAGTTTGATTTATTTATTTATTTATTTATAGTTACTTAATACGGTACAACACCAATTACACTAAGTAACATAGAGATAATTACAATTACGAAAAAAAGTTATAAAAAGAAATAAAAAAAAAACTAACACTAGCTAGCACTTGATGTGCTGGCGTCTGTACTTTCTAAGTTTATAACATACAATATCATCGACATCGGTGAAAGAAAACATCGGTAGGACCTGAATTTAAGCTTATGGCACTCACAAATAATTTGGCTTTCTATTGGTAAAAGAATTTTTAAAATCTGTTCGGTAGATCCATAGGTTACTATATATTATTAGTATTAGCGTATTACTAGTGAAAACAGGGTGATCAATGTTCACCTTCTTTTATGAGTATTGCTCTGAATTGGATCAGTAACAGGTTAGTATTATTACAGCAGTAACAGGTAAACGATAAAGACTGTTATCGACTCATCTCTAGAGACTAATTTACGTCAATTCTCACAAAAAAAAAATCTTAACTGTCGCAAATTTTATCGTTAGATACTTAGCATAATTAAAATATTCTCGCCTCCTTTCTTTTTTTAATCATTAAACCTAAATCTAACAAAGATTCTGGGGGCTTTTACTTAACTTTTACGACAATGTCTGAGTTTAACGGTTAGCTTTAATTACATTTGTACTGTTCTGGGTAATTTCATGCTTCGCTTTCACATTTGCTTACATTGTTTTTAGTTGATATTGAGTGTTCGCATAAAAGATATGGCCACTTCACTTCTGTTCGCCTTAATTTGGACACTGCTCGGTATGAATACAAAGTTACGTTCTTGATAGTGGAAGTCGACGTTGATTTGATGTAGCGTAATCCCAAAGTTCAGCTATTACTTTGTTTTGTAGCTTATTTGTGTAGCGAAGAGTTTAGTTTGTATTAAGAGGTAGTATTTTACGTTTCATTTGTTAACAAAACAAATGGGCTATTTGACAAAATTTTAGTTTTTAGCCCCTCATCTAGATTACAAGAAAATATTCGACACATATTTTTTTTTCACGTTATCAAAAAATAACGGCGATACATCGAGTCAAAATGTCGCATGATGTCACTAGCCAGTACAGGTTAGGTAATGACGTTACAAGCCCCCTCTTTTCAACTTGATTGCGCTTAATCTAAGCAGTTTTCTATCAATATGAAAAAGAAAAAATACGTGTCGAATATTTTCTTGTAATCTAAATGACGGACTAAAAATTAAAATTTTGTGAAATAGCCCATTTTCAATTTTTTCTTAAAAACCTAGTGTGTACGATCATATTAGGTTCGGAAAAAGACCGGTTTTTGTTTTTATTGAACATGCTATAAATAGGTAACTACTATTATTTATCATCCGTCTTTATTAGAAGTCAACTTATCCATAACATAATGGTAACGGTACCTTAGCATACGAAAAAAAGCTAGTAGACAGCCAACGTGTAACTTCCCTTCGATAAATAAATATGTTTTGTTTTGAAACACTCTGTTTTTGTATACCGAGGGTCCCGGCTGGTGGGGGACGATTTGTGACAGTAAAACAAATGACGCGCGCCCCATGCTCGATTGACGAGGTGACATGACCAAAACTGCAGTAACCTATGGCAACTGACTTGGCCAATAAATGTTTCGGTCGTGCATTTTATTTTTATAAATATCGGAGTGTTTCTGATGTATTTGCAGGTTTAGCTTTGATTGCCTACAATGGGTGAGAAAGACAAAAGAAGTTTTTGTCTCAATACTTTTTTTTTAAATTTGTGTTTTAAATTGTGTAATTGAATCCTTTTGTACAAATAGTACTTATTACTTTGTACGCCACGCCACGCCGTTCACCGGTAAGCCGCGAACAATTGGATTTCTATTGTGTCTGGAAGTCTGGCAGTCAACGTGTTAATAACCAAGTCATCGGTCTCCCAAAGGCATACAGATCTGCAAAAACTTTTGCTTCTAATTTTCGTCTTCAAATCCATGAAAAAGTTTGACGTCGTATAGGTATATTCCGTTAACGCTAAATAGTCTTAAATATTCGAATTAAGTACTAACAAGATAGCGTGGAGTGAAACAGCTGTTGTACATCTCACGCTAGTGGTAAGAAACAAGTTAGATGTAATGGGTAATAATGGGTTAACGCCTTTAGGCTACGCGCCAGAATCCCACCCCTATTAAACACTACTGTGATTTTACAACTCAAAGTATAAAACCTCTTTTGACATTTTTAATACTAAATTGCAGTTCAGCTTACCCTTAAGTGAAAACGAGCGAAAAGATAAGAACAATAATTTTAATTCTCTTTTCAAATTAAAAACAGCAAATAAAAAAACGAATTTATTTTTCGGTTAATATACTTAGTGACGAAAACGTTTTATCATTTCTGCCAGAAACGTCATTGTCTGATAACATGCTTTGGTACGGAAGGAGTAATGTTCTTGAGGAAATGAAGGACGAAATCTTTGCGGACAGCTCCCCAGGCTAGGTAAGTAGCTTGGTAGCCGCAATGATTAACGTTCTTTACACGAGTAACTGTTGTCTGTCGCACAATAACAACTAAATAGACTTAGCTTATTTGTTGTAAACCTCGACACAAGTTAATTAGCAGATATGAGAAGAGAAATGTGTGTTTTTCTTTTTATACGATTACTGGCGGCTCGTGTAAAGGTGACACAGAATAGAATGTATTGCTAAGTAGGTACCTAATGATACATTTAATTTAGAGACGTAGAGAAAGTTTTGTGCCTTTATGACGCCATTACTCTGAATGAAAATCCTGAATATCTTTTCTGTTGCCAAAGTTAGATCGACAGAATATGAAAATAAAAAAATATCAGCTTTACAGTTTGTGTAAATGTATACGCAGATAGTATCTAAAATATGTACATAGATACAATCAACTGTCATTTTGTTTTGTTTTTATTCTTTGATACCTATCCCACTCGAACAAAGGCTGAACATAAACCAATTTGAATACATTTGCCAGGGAAATAGACAATTCAGTATCACTAACACCAATTTTGTCGATGCACACCACATCAAGGAAACTATATTGAACAAACTGCTATAATGGTTCAAAGAGAAACAAAAATAAATCACTGTCAAACTTCAAAACGAAGAGATAAAGAGGTATCTAAAAACAATAGGAAAAGATCTCATTTCAACCCCAAATACGTTTCCGATATTCAATAAAATGCCTCAAACGGGATCACATAAAAGTCCTATGGATATAACGTCGCATATAAAACGGTTAAATATCAATATGCAAACAGGTTTTCTTCTAAGCGAGAAGTCGATATGTCGCTAAAATAGACTATCGTCGCTATACTATCTCTCGTTGTATATCAAATGATTAAACGTCTGTTTTATGACCACAGTATTGATTACTTACAAGATTTTTATTTGTTTTGCATTCCCATATAGCTTTCTTATTGATAATATCTGTGATATCTGTCTATAAATTTTCGGAATTACAACATGCACCAGGCGCTAGCGCATCAAGCTACTCCAAACTGTCATTTTTTTCCTATTGCACATGAACCTTATTCTATTTGTGATAAAGTTGACTAAAACTATCAAAGAAATTTGGCTTGAAGTCTGTTCGTTTTTTATTACAAAAAAGTACCACTTGTTTACCGTTCTCTGACAGAATTTTTGTATTTTGTTAACTCGTTTGTCTCTATAAGGTTTATATAAGACACTTACGTATTTGTTAGTATTTAAAACTTTATTATCCCGAAAGAGTTCTTAACTCGTATTGACTTTACTAATATTCGTTTTTAGAATAAAAAATCCACCGTATTTGAATAATCATATTCAAATCTGTATACATGATTCGATTTTCGAAATGTCTTTGCTCGAACGCATCCGTTTCAGGACTGGCCGCCAACAAAAGGAAAAAACTCGTTGTTAATCTCAAATCCTCGATGTGAAAACATCTGTTTACTCCAAAGCGAAGCTATAAAATAGAAAATATGAAGTAAATTTTTCATCGACTAAGCTCTTTTGGCATGTAAGTTGTTTTGTATATATTTAAAAAGGTAAAATATTTTCGTAAAGTAACAACTTGAATAAAAGTAATTGGATTTCTACTTTGCTTTGTCACTGTAACAAGTTCGCATTAAGCATTCAAATCAATAATCTTAGAATCAAAATATTTACTAAAAATATATCTCTAGTAGTCATAGTCATAGTATTTTATTGATAAGGGATTCTTACAAGTCATATACAGGGCACTAGGTTCTAAAATATATTATTATCAACCTAACTATTGCCAATGGATTTTGCTAGCATCTTGTATGTGGAGGCTTGTTATTAGCAACTTTTAAAATATGATATTCTTCATTTCACAGAATTGTTTGTCCGTAAGCCTTCTTTAAAATAAAAACAAATAAATATTATGAGTCACGGTCTTATAACTTAAAAGACTTGGTTACAAACATTTTAAAATAAAACTTGACAGTGCTATGTAAAGTTACGTTTTACGACTCAAATGACAAGTAGCGACATTTGTTCATGACTTTGTTGTTTTCGCTAGTAATATAAGGTACCTATTGTGAATAAATAAACCATATTATTTATATTAGAGATAAAAATATGAACCGTATAAATAGATACCTTGATATATTATGTCACTTACTATAGCCAACAAACAATACATTGTTTTGTAAGTACAACCTTTTATTAGAAATGGTTATAATATTAGGTCACTCAACCTGCGGCAGCCATATTAGTGTCTATTAGTTTCACATTGACAGGACGAAATATAGATAAAATATCCCCTAAACATAAACGTAATAAGATTGTTGTGTGTTGCTAATAAGTCAAACCTTTATTTACAATATTATTATATTTATGGTCGATTTTTCTAACAAAGATCCTCAATCTTCCAGGAAATTGTTTTGATTATTCAGTTAAACCTTTTTTATTTTATGCAAAAAAAATGTTTTGCTCTTGAAAAACAGCCCTTTTTGACGATTCGCTAACTTTGCTACTACCATAATCAACCTATATCTTCACTGAGTCCATTTCCCACAGTCAAAGAGATTTAAAATACTATAGAGCGGGCATGTCAAGGAAATGTCATGGAAAAACTTTGATTCCATATCTCAGTAACGCCATCTAGAATATTAAATGAATATTGGAGCGGCAGCGGAGCGTACTACAAAAAACTCATAGACATGTATCCAGCAGAACACACTTTTTCGGACGAAAATTTTGTTCGTGATGTCCGGTCTATAGGTATTGAATGTCTTTGCCCACAGTTATTACAATTCCGTCTTTGAAAAATACAAAAGTGGATAATTTGTTGTTTTCACTAGTCGTGGGAAATTTAATAAGTATATATTATTGGGGTATTAGTATATTATGTTGAAACAGTTACTTAAATTGGCTCTTAAAAATGTGTTAAAACTGCTCTTATTGTTATAATTAAAACCTCTTTCCGACCGTGTGGTACAGCAAGTTTTCCCTAGTCAGCGGTTGCAACTAAGTAAACATTATGTCTACATGTGAAGGCCAGTACCTTTGATACAATTATGGCGTAGACCAAGCCAGCATTGCAAATAAGGTTAATACACGAAAAGGTATTATAATAACGTTCCATATAGTATCTATGTACGATTCCTGATACGCGATATTTTCCCTGTTTCATGTAATATTATCACGTTGTTAGTGAAGACTTATGAAATGTACTTTGGATGAATTTATTTTTTGTGTCTCGTGTTCGTGAAATTGGATATAATAGTATTATTATGAACGTTGAGCGTCTTATGTTTGTTCGAGTAGACGATGCCTACGAAATACTTGCAAAGTGATTTTGAACGATTCGCTTATTCATTTCCCGTTATTGCTTTTACTTAATCCTACCTAATATTTGAAGTGGTTGTGTCGAATTCTTTGATTGTTGTAGGTAAACAAAAATAACATGCGTCGAGCTCGTGGTCTGGCAAAACAGGCTCGTCTTAGAATTTTGTCATAAGTTGACCTTATGAAATATTTATCGCATGTTCCAATCATGGTTCACTTGCATCTTGTTTCCACTTTCAATGACTGTAAAGCAAATAGAACAAAATGTCAGCTTGAAACTCTGTGCAATACCTGACGAAGTGTTTAAAACGTTGATTAATCAGTCTGACCGGACGTTGTTTACTCTAAAACTGTTCTCTCTGCAAAACTGACCACGATAATAGGGGCGAATTCTGTTAATATTTACGATCACGTAAATCAATAGCGGTCTCTGTCCACATTAGGCGATTTATTCGATTTGTGGTTTACCCTCGCAGGGTCACAAGGGGCTACTCCGGCAACTCTTAACGTATTCTAGACAACGCCACCTGCCCGTTCAATATCATTCGCAGTGTAGCCGTCTGTGTGGAAAAAGGAGCCGATTACCCTTGTTTACGCACAAAATAAAGTTTTCTTCTCATTGGCTCAGAGATAAAGCAGCACAGAGATTAAATTCGGGTCGTGTTTGCTGTGAGACCCGCGCGCCCCATGTAAACGACCCTAAGTAAGGAGACAAAATATCATTTGGCATAGCGTAATGGCCTCTGAAGAAAGGTTACTTTACGACTTCTTATTTGGCGTCTTGTAATGAGTTTCGTAACGAGAGGGGCGCTGCAAATGCTGGCTGCTTTGATTTTTAAATGATTTTAAATGTAAGCAACGATTTTAATGTTTATTTTTAAGCTTTGCACTCCGTTGTAAGCCACCCCTCCTGCTGCGAAAAGTTGAATACTAATAGGTCCCCATAAATAGGACAAATAATGCTTTTGTTAATTACATTTTACCCCCATGTTTTTGTGCCTACGTTAAGGTAAACACTTACATGGCAAAAAAAGAGGTTCAAATAAATTTTGTAAAAACGTGACAAAGTATCAAATTGACTAAAAAGTTGTGCCTTACATAATTCTAGAGCAGCGTATATAAGCTAAACACTTTGTTGCTCAGTTTATGCCAGCCAAGTAGGCATGTGACAGTGGAAAGGAGTGCAAAGCTCTTTACTCTGTAGAACCAGTTTGAAATGCTCCAGTAATCCTGTCACTTTGAATTTGGTTTCAAGTCGGAACCCACGTTACCTACTTTTACGTTCGAAATACTTTGTCGTGTTTATGGAAAAGTCAACGGCAAAGGACTCTTTTGTTCGCTTCAAAATTTTATGTATTCATTAGGTTGCCTAAAGATAAATATGTTGAGGCTTTTGGGAAAGAAATTCTTTGTTCGAACGTTAATTAAATTTGTGTTTCGTTTACTACTATTTTGCAAACATAGATGTTGTTGTGGTTTTATTAAGTTTATCGACACTAAAAATATAATAAGCAAGCGTATTTTTAAACAGACCTTTGGATGAGATTGAAAAAAAAATAACACCCAGACATCTACCACAAACTTCAATAAAAGCAGCAAATGCTATTCCATTTTTTAAATTAAATAATGAACAAACAACAACGAAAAATCTAAAAGCTTACATCAAAACACAACACGTCCGAGTATAGGTCCGCTCTCACGATATGATCCCACGTCTCTCTAGGGACCTCGACCCTAATTGGACGTGGTCAGCCTCCGGAATCAGACGTCGATTATTTAATCTATGATACCACATCTTATTCAACTTTTATATCGGCTTGCGCAAATTGGTAGAGCGATTTGCTGAATTGTTTCGCGTTTTTTTTTTGTTTGATTTCATATTGCTTTTTGAATTATTTTATTGTGAGAAACTCACACTTTTGCAGAAGTGTAGTTTGTCGAATTCTGTTCTTTTGTGTTAGTTAACGGTAAGCTGAAATTTAAAATGGCGTTTCTGTGATTGTTCGTAGTGCATATATGCATTACTTGCTGTACAAGCAGCTTTAATATTGTTATGGGATTGTAAAAAAATCAAAGAGATTTAAAATACTGTAGAGATGCGAAACAATGTCATAGAAAAACTGTAATCCCATGTCTCAGCCATCTAGAATAACAACTATGGAGCAGCAGTGGAGCGTACTAAATTAAATTCATAGACTTTTATCCACTAGGACACAAGTCCCGTCTGTTGTAAGTATTGAATGTCTTTGAAACAAATGAACGATTACCCGTTTCACATAGTTTGAGTTACCGCTTAAGGTATAGTGTGTGTATCATTCTATCTCATAAATAAATTGTTCCTGTGGCATTTTGTATTCAAAATGCAACTTGATACCTACTACAAAAAGAGCCTTTGATTTATTATCAAACCCTAAAATAACCAAAGCATGTTCAACCACTTGAGCTGTACCGTCGATTTCCTAACTGCAAACACTCTAAACTGTGGCAGTGGTAGCTTACTGTTGGCAGTGGAGACGACCGAGCGACGTGAGTGGCTTCGAGATACCTTATCTCCAATCCAGGCTATTAGGAGCCGACAGCCTGCTGGCCTGCCAGTAGTAGCGGCCAATATCTGTTGCACTGTATTGTGATGTATCACAAATATTGGGGTGGTAAATATTGTGTTTGGAATTGTACAGAGAAAGTTGTTGATCGACTTGATAAATATTCCAGATCTGACAAGTTTTATGTTCAACGATGAATCTGCGGAAATAATAAAAAATAGCATACGTATAAAATTAATACAATTTTACTTGCAAAGTTAGGTAAGTTTGCTTATTCATAATATAGGTACTAACTGCTGCCCTCGACTTTCTCTTCGCAGGATTAGCACCTTTGAGTCGTTTATTTTGTTGCCCAAGATCATATAAATCTTAATAGATTATAGCTTATGTGTTATTATGATGTAAGCTATATTATTGTAAAGTATCATTAAAATCCATTAAGTAGTTTTTGCGTGACAGAGTAACAAACATCAATAAAAACTTTTGCATTTATTATATTAGTAGGAATAGAGCTTTGGGTCTAAAAAATACTCTAGACAAATTGGATCATTATTGACATACGCTATTATGTGTAAACAACACAAGAATAGGGAATACCTATGCATGTAATTAAAATATGGTTCGAATATTTTTTTTCCGAATCTTTAATGGCAGAAAATATGAACTTAATCATTATTTTACTTTTTAATAGCGTCATAATTATTTAAAATTAAAAATAAAAGTGAGAATTAAGCGCGGAAAATTCAAATTTGTGAAACGCATCACCATTGGTTATAACGAAAAGTGACGTCAAATACTACGACAACAACTCAACGTCTACAAAACATACAATGTGTAAGTATGACATTAAGTATTGGAATGGACTTTTTATTGGAAAACATAATTGTTGGCGTGTGTGTTGTGAACTAATTTAATGTTCAAGTGTAATTTAAGCTTCATAGTGAGGTTATAAAACATTTAAGAAAAATAATTACTGAAAGTGGTTTTATAAAAGCACAATCTGATAATGTTTATTGCATTCGGGTACAAGCAATACCGGTAAACTGGTTTTTGAACTTTTTTCATGGTGAAATGGTTAGAAGAACGAAAACACCCAAACAAATTAAGTAATAGGATCATTGTATTTGACGTAATCGAAATGGCGCGCGAAAATGGCGGCGTTTAAACAGCTCAAATTTATTCTGTGTTTTAAATATTTTTTTAAGATTCATTACTGCATTTTTAAATATGTTTATATTTTTTTGCTATGTTAAAACGTTATAAACAGTGAATTAAAAATATAAAAAACACATGCATATACCCTATTACTGCCACCCGTGTGGCCAGCCGACGCACAATGAGAATGTAAGATTATTTCTTACTGCTCAACATAAAATATCTCTGGTTGAACGGCAACTTGTACTTTATAAAGAGTGGTCTGGAGGATACTTACATTGTTTCCGAGAACATAACTAGTCTAAGCGTTCGATTAACAATGAATAAGCAATGCAAGTTACAGGCAATTGTTTCTGAATAACTTGAACTGAATTGTGGCATTGGATTAACTACTCAGCGCGACCCGACCAAACTTCGTCTGCCTGAGATCATTCCCTATAATATTCAATTTAACTTTGACACTTCGCCCGTCCAACAAAACCACTGTCAGCTTTTTGTTTTAGGATATCATTTCTCACTTCTCGGATTAATTATAATTTGCGACAGAATAATAATTTCACTTATAAAGTCGGCTCTTGGAAGCTCATTTTGAATGAAGGCTTGTCGTCGCCGACTAACTTTTGGGAGTAAAGGCTGTAGTTTGAACATCACTTAGACACACGCTGTAGCGAATCATTGGTCCAGAAATTGATGGGAGTAGTTAGTCTAGCGCATAAGCTAAAGAGGCCCTGTGCCTATACACGTCCATATCACACACTCAAACATTTATCACATTAGTTACTGGCAATTAAGTATGATAAATGGGTAGGGCTGTTAAACTTATTCTACTCAAAGATACTTTAATACTCACTCTTTCATCCGCAAACATATAGGATTTTCTTTAAACAATATGGGGTTTCTTTATTAAAATAAAATGTTCTTGTAATTAATAAAATATACATCCGTGATACATAATTATTTTTAAAAAACTTTATTATACACCACACGAAATGACAGTCAATAGTTTCATATAGAGGGCATTCTTCAAAATGCTCAAATTGTGCATTACGGGTAGTCTAACCACACAAAGCGATCTCTTACAGGCGAGCCATTTTTTATAATCAACAAAGTTCTAAGAAACGAACGGAAAGAATAATAATTTAAAAATCCTTAATCATAATACAATTCCACCATGCAAGCTAAATCAAAGCTTAAGACAATTATTATCACCAAACTTAGTAGGCGGGCTTTCAAAATGATATTTCAAAAGCAGCTGTTGTTTTAGGATATCTACACCAACGCAATTGCTTCAAACGCCTTACTCAGTACATAATACATTGCAGACAAGGCTAATCATAAAGTTATTCACAGACTTCTAACACTACTAACTTAGGGAACAATGCCTAAGTGGTGAGTAAGTTCGCTATGAATAGAAAGGGAAGTGAAATAGATTATCGAATCCGTACGTACGATTACCTCTGTCGACAATTTGTATTCTCTATGTTGAATAGTGAATGAATTTTAAGAGTCTATGTCAGTGTACTTTCTTCGTTTAAGTTAAGTTTAGTTTCATTGACAACACTGCTCAATATCGTTACAACATCATGTCGGTGAGAGTTCGCTTTCTTTGTGCTCTATTTTCTTCTCAAGCCAACAGAGCCACTGCAGTAAGTAGTCAAATGTAATATTCTGCTAATACTTAATGTACTAGCTAATTAACTTAAGTGAAAATAAAATCTTTTGTAAAAAAAAAATACCCGTTCATTTGAATAGACACTAATCTCAGCAGTATCTCTCAAAAGTATCGTATAATATTCACAAAGTCCAGAAATTAATTAAAGCAATAAGAAAATTTTGTATTTTTCTCAGGCCAACCTCTTTCTTTATCCTTTGACCAGAGTGTAGTGTGTCTGACAGGCAATTTTCTACATTATTATAATGTAGGTAGGTATTTTTTTTATTCTATACATTGTTAAGAATATTATTGCAGCATTTCAATACTTCTGTTCCTGAAGGACTCTTCGTGTGTCAAGACATAGTTTTTGTTTAGCCAAATATTTTTTTGATCTAACTGTGTGCGTATTTTTTCTTTCTTTGATAACAATATTTGCTAAGCTGCTTATTAGATTAAAACGGTTGTTAAGTTATAACTTTGGTTTTCATATTAGTCTTGACATTCAACGTCATGAAAGTACTTTCTTTGATTACTTTCATTGGACGTCCAATAACTTGATTGGCACCGACTTTGTTTGTTCGATTCTATAACTGAAGGCAGTCAACAAAAAAGTTTCTTTTCTTATTTTCTGATAAATCAAAAGTAGTCAAGTTAAGTGGTAGCTGGTAAGGTTTTGTTCACACGAAGTAAGTTGGCAATATCTCAAAATATCTTGAAGGGTGGCCAGAGGCGTAAGGCGAAAGGGATTGGACAAAAATAAAAGTCATTCAGACTCACTGCTTTAAAAAAAATACTCGAAGATAATGTTTTTGGCCATTGAAGTTTATTAAAACACACTAAGTTTCTTTAGAGTAGGTAAATAACACGGTACAAATAATTGGACAATAAACCCTCAGAATTTGATAAGTAAAGGTGAAACTTACACAATTCTGTTAACGTAAGATGTTTCCAACAGTGCAAACCATAGCTTACAATTTCCAATCACTTAAAAATATAATATTTCAATATTGTTAAGCTCTCGGGTCCCGGAATCCATGTTCCTATAAATCGATAGGCATTGAAAATTTATATCAATGCGTGATAGGGCCACGCTGGTCATGTTAAATTATAAAGAAACACGCTGTTGTGTAAATGGCTTAATCACGGCGGCGGTGTAAACTGTCTACTTAAATATTTATTAGTAATTATCGGTAACCCCATTTCTAAAAACTTGGGAATGGTAAAATAAAAGAGGTTTTTGACATACAGAGAATTGTTGCTAAACTTCCGATAATTGATTTTAGTAGTAATTGTCTATCCCTTAAAAATATATTTTAATGACCTCTAGTTATTATGGCTGCGTAAATAATAGGTCATGAGCACATTCATACAAGTTATTTTAACTATCGTAGCTGTGAAAACAACTTTATGATATACAGCTGACAAAATTAAGCCGTGACCAGATCCGCCGATAATTCGTTTGAAAACGCCAAAGCATTAAAGTTTTTACCGCAAGCGCTGCACTGACATTTTAAATACTGTGGCAATTGTGCCCTAATTGACACAGATTCCATAATTTATGTGTGTATAATATTGGACAGATTTTGTCTTTAATTAATCAGAGATAAGTTTTAAATTTGCAATTAATTGTTGTTCCTAATTGCTTGCATAAAGAATTGGTGAGGAGTAAAGAATTATTTAAATGTATTTTTTAAAAATCCCTTACCAACTCTTTCGATTGGGTACGTATTAAATAATATCGATTGGTAAAAGTGCCTAGCAAGATATAAATATTTATTTAACAATTAAACATTCTATGTTATTTCAGTGACGCTTAATAATAGAACGTCAAGTTATAAGTTCAAGTAGAAAGCTGCTAGTTTTTGCTGCCGTCGCTGCTCTGTTTCCTAACGCTTACAACTACGTGCAGCCAACTAGCGCAGGTAGTAAATACTAGTTGGCCCAACCATTTTTATACTTTGTGTGTAAGCCGTTAAAATGGGACGATGAAGATGAGTTATGTACGGAGCCGATTCGTAGCAAACCAGCACTAGCAAGGTTGAATCAGTGAAAAAATATATAGAAAATTGTAAGGAAAATACTAAAAATAACAATTTATGTACCCACAGTATCTGTTGCTATCTGTCAAACATATGACGTTTGCCTCGTCGTCGGAACTATATAGGTACCTACCTAAATTAAAGAGGTATATTCCCACTGTCCACCCCCTACTTGTCCCCCACGTGTGGACAGTGGCACAACTTTTAAAAATTATTCCCACTGTCCCCCGGGGTGGCCACCCCGGGGGACAGTGGGAATAATTTTTAAAGTAATTCACTCTGGCCACACATTCATTTATTTATAAGTCTTTAAGAACGTTTAAATAAAGCTTTTGAATCGACAACGTAAGATGTACAATAAAAATTAATGAAAAAGTAACTCTGTTTGTCTATTTGTTTCATAACGTATTAAGCCGGATTTACCTCAGAATTGAACTAGAACATATTTTCTGTATCTAAAGATTCGGCCTTCGGTTTCCATACCCTTTGAGCAATGTTGGGCTCAAATCTGGATGTTTTCTGCGTGGCTTCCTTCGTCTACTCAATCGTTACTGATATCTCAGACCTTATAGAAATGTAGGAGAAATGTTACAAGGATGCGAGATTTCTTTGGGAAAGTTACCTTGTATGAAGCGTTTAAGGTCATGTCTACGCTAGGAAATGGTTCACTTAGTCACTTTATATGAGCATATAGCAAGGATATTATTATGGAGAGAAAACAGAGGAATAGACTTAGGTAGGTTGACGCTTTATTATCACACTTAATTAGCATAGAATGTTCCCACTACTGGGATTTAGGCTTTTTCTCTGTGAGAAGCAGTGGGCCGTAATCTACCATGCAAGCCCAGTGCGGGTTGGTAAATGTCACATTTTATATATCTTTGAATTTTTGGTTCGCCACTGTTTTGAGAACAGTGGTGATAAAGTAATTTACACTAAGTAAAGCGCCTGTCTGCGTTGGGAGCCTACTATCTACAACTCATATCCAAGTTGCAGCCGCCCGTTACCACTATGACGCAACTCCTATGCAGAGTGTAAATGGTATTAAAAAAAGTTTTAGTAAATCAATCTTCAAAACGAATTAATATGTAAAAAATAATAATTAGGTATAATAATATTTCACAACTTTCACACAACGCCATCTAGTTAGTTTTATGGGTACTAAACAGCTGATAAACATAGGTACCGTAAAACGGGGTGGATAGAAACTCAAGGGTGAATAGAAACAAAACTTTGAGGAGGATTTTTACGCTAATTTAATATCGTTTGATACTAACAAGGTGTCAAAACTATTTATCTCAATTATTTAAAAGTATTACAGTCCTCGTATGTAACAAACAACTTTAAACTTATGTGAATATCCTCCTCAAAGTTTTGTTTCTTTTCACCCTTGTGTTTCTATCCACCCCGTTTTACCCGGTACTTATATATTTCTAAACACATACATCTAATAGTTAAATTACACCCACACAAGTCAAAGTCAAAGTCAAATCATTTATTTCAAATAGACTCGAAACAGGCACTTTTGAACGTTATACTTATAAATACAATAAAATAAAATGAGAAGAATGTGAACACACAACAAATTATTGTGATCATCACATAATCATTTGTCCTGGGTGGGAATTGAACCCAAGACCTCTATGTATGCTATATAATAATATATTATGTATAAAAATATGCTATATAGGGTGACTGGTAATTAGTGACCGATACTTAAACAAGTGATTGTACTCATGAATACGAATAACTTTCCCAAAGTAACTTTTTTTATACTCATTAACTTTCAATTAGTTCAATTACGTCAGCACTGCACAACGGGAGCGGTGGGGGTCGCGGGGGAACGTGTGATGCTAATACTACTAGTAGATTTTGCCCTTCCTGAGGTCAGACTATCAGCTCATAGATCGTGCCGTGATCTTGCGCGGGATTTTCAAACAGCGTTTTTGTTATTTTATTGTGTTATAAGTGTGTAAAAAAAGTTTCTTTACGAAAGTTTATTGAAATCACGAATACAATCACGTGTTTAAGTATCGGTCACTAATTACCAGTCACCCTATATATACAATGAATTCAAAACATCGCAAAACATAATAGTCACGTTCTAACGCGAAGTAGTTTTCATTAAATCTAAATAAATACAGGCTACAGAAAACCGAAGCGGATTTAACTGAAAATAAAATTACATAGCTTACTAGAGAAAAGTTCGTTATTGCATATGTTGTTCAAACTTATAGAAAGTAAATTATATTACGCTGGTTTGAAATAAAATAAAATTGCGAGGTCTGTAACTTCAGTACCTAGAAACAAGCTTATAAAATGCGGAAAACTTTATAAGGTTGTAAGTGCTCTTATTGCAAATACTTGCAACCAAAGATTAAATGGTCCATTTTTGTGTAGTTTACTTGTGTGTTTCAATTTTATTTAAAACTAGCCCGCAACTACTTCTGCGCAGGATTAGTACTTCGAGTAGCTTATTTTATTTTCCAAGGCCTATCTATTTTTATACCAAAATTAATTAAAATTGGTTTTGCGGTTTAGTCGTGAAGGCGTCACAGATCAATTTGTTACTGCCAAATGTGCAATAGAAATAAATTATATTTTTTATTGTTTTGTATGGCTCACTATTTTGGCGATAATGCCTTACGCATAAAATATAGATAGATGCTGTCGCAGGATTTTTTGTAGGGCCATTTAAGATTAACAATACTGTAATACGTTTTATACGTGTAACTGTAAAAACTGTAAAGTTTTTGCAGCGCACACTATATTAGCTCGCAGATGGCAGATTTTTTACCTACTTACTTGACACTTATCGTTATATTTTGAACAATTAACACAATATCTATAAATATGAAAGCATATGTGCTATTGTTATGTAAGTATAAGCTTTATTATTGCAAATTTTCATTAAACTCCATTCAGTAGTTTTTGCGTGAAAGAGTAACAAACATTCGCGTTTTTATTATTAGTAAGGAAGTAAGGACTATAGACACACCCCGGTTTTGCGGGAGTGAAATATATTTTTTCTGAAAAGTTAATAAAAAGATAACTTTCACTTCTTCCCGACAAAACACATAAAAAAAGTAAACCAAAAATTATTTTACAATCATTTATAATCCTATAACGTCATTAAAATTGCCCTCGATTGAAAAATGAAGCTAAAAAAATGAACAACATTTTAAATACGAACAAAATAGTTACACGACCTCTATCATGGCTGGCCATTTGAGACAATTGAAGGGTAGTCTATAAAATTCTTAAGTCGCAGATCGAACTGTATCCGACATGGGACACAGTTTTGGTTTCGTGATTTCATTGCTATTAGGGTGGGCTGGCCGTTCCACGTTTATTGTTCAAGATACGAGTGGATTTGTGGAAGCAATTTCCTTTATACATTTTGTTTTGTCCTTTTTCTTGCAGTTTGATGGTCCACTTCGTGAGTTGTGGCCTTAGTTCGATTTAGAGAAACTCCCTGAATCGATACGATACGCATCTCAGCCGCAAACTATCGGTGGGAAGGGAAAGAATGTAATTATACAATCCGATCACGTATAAAGCTGAACGAAAACTAATTTAGCACCGAAGTTCTTTTGGCAAAAATTAAACAGGGGCCGCCTATTTACTTTAGTGATTTAGACAAGGCTTTGCTGTAATTAGGAATTTAATTATTGTAATTCTTGTTGCTAGTTTATACAATACTTATTTGTTTTGTTCAATAGAAACTAAAGACTTACCCGACTTATGTGACTTTTTCATTTCATTTGTACTTTCTAAGTTGATCTTGGACATCATAGACGTTGACCTGAAAATACCTGGACTTATTGCTAATACATTTTAAGTTTGTAATCGGCAATCCGTCCGGAGCTAGCGTGGTGATTAATGCTCGTGCCTTCGCTGTGTGAGAAGAGTCCTTTGCATTACAGTGGGACAGTAACAGGTTAGCATTATTTTTATTATAAATTTAAGAAAGGAGTGTTGACCGTTTAATATCATATAGAAAAACATCAAAGCAGATGAAAACATTTGATAATAAATAATACTTAAGGTAGCTCTAGTATTCATTAGATCGTAAAACATACAAAATCATAAGCAAATAGGTATATCATACAAACGTTTTATAATTATATTCTCTTTTGAATTTAATTTCGTAAGATCTTGAAGCTTTTTAACTTTGAAGATTATACCGGAATAATAACAACAGATCATAGACATCATTACTAATTTTAGACACTGGTCGAGAGAAACACATAGTGGGCAGAATTGCTTTTCTTGGAAGAATATCAGTCGGTATAAAGGAAATTGTTTGATAAAAATAAATTGTGAATAATTAGACAATAGACTATGTAAAGTTTTACGTTACATCAAATTCATTCCAATTTTCTAATCAATTAACTCAAGCAGACGCAAAGAAAATTCTTACAAAGCTTAGTACACACGACATACATTATAAAACTGTTTACGCAAACCCAAGTTAAAGATTCATGTTACTCCTCTTCAAAGTCATGCTTTCTTCGTCACAGGTAAGAAAGTGCGCCTCCCTTCAATGCAAATAAACATGACATCGTCATTCAGATGCGGGCCTTATACAACCTTTAGACCTCGCCTTTATTCGACGGTTTTTGTCATTTCACCCCATCTTTACCTCTTTCCATTTCGTCCAGCCAACGTTACATTGACATTGAATTTGGACGGTTAACTGTCCGGGTTCATATTTGATTACAAATGATTAGTTGTTGTTGGTAGATAGATTTAAGCTAGAATTTGCTATTTTAATACCTAATTTATATTCATGAAAGGCAAGAAAAACACGCATAAACTGTTTGAAACAAAATCTATCATCGCGAGCTTGTATTGCCTAAAAGGGTTGTTAGATTTACATACATATACCTGATAAGGTTTGAAGTTAAATTTTGTCTAGAGATAAGCTGAGATTTGTAACATAATACCTAGATACATACTACTAAAGTATTTAGCAGATTTATTCTCAGAAACGTTTAGTCCGTAGTGTTCATAATGTTAATAATTAACTCAATAATATAATACCTACCTGTTATTGATGAACAATATTTCCATATAATATACGTTACGTCTACATTAATTTATGAAGGCATTCTGACATTATTATTTCAGTGGCGCTTAGTTTCAGTATAGTTAGCATTAACTATTTAAGTTAGCAACTGAAGTAGGTATCTAATCGTGACGCTATTTCAAACAAGGCTAAATGTGTTGTTAGGGAAAATTAATTATTTTCTCGTTCAGTAAACACCGATTGTAATAAAATATAGAGCTTGTAATTAGCTCAAATTTTTCGCTTGATCAAGTACAACAAGAATTTGTAGTAAATTTTGACACGTATAACAATCTAAATTAAATCTATTTGTTTGCTGTTACATAAAAGAACTAAATTTACACTTGATTGTACATCGACTCAAATCTTAAAGATTACTTTCCGTATCGAAGCAAGCAACAATGTATCGTCCGAGAATAAAGCATAGTCTCGAAACGGTGCCATTTGAAGGAATCAATCAAAGCCAAACGTTCGCACAATCAGCGTGCGTGGGACGGACGAGCTAATCAAACTAATGGCAACCGGAGGGCCGGCCGATTGGTCCCGACTCGATGCCGCAACAAATCACAACAATAACACTGACGCCTGATTGATTACCCTCAGCGACGGACTCAATTCGATCCCTGTTACACCTGATTGATTCTTCATTAACATGTTCTTGCCTCAAGTTCGTCTGTCTTGTTATAAATGAGCCATTAGAGTTTATTGGTTCAATTTGGGTGGGATTTTGGTTGAGTCAGCCCAGTATTACATACATAAATGTACAATAATATTACAAGTGGCAGTTAGTATCAGTAAACGTAAGACCATTAGTAAGCATTTAGGCAAAGTGGTGGTGCTCAGATCAATAGTTGTAACTGCCGTAATGCTAAAACTAAATGGCGAGAGACATTTTGTACGTACGTCCCGACGGCAACGACTCGCTGCCTTTTGCCAAACGATCTCACAAATTAAGTTCCTAATGGACACCTATTAAGCACCAATACTATCGTAGCTAAAGGTGCACCCAACCTTCCAAAGCTAAAATAAAATCTCTATCGTTATTTGGATCAGAAAACGAAGATATTAATAAAGGTAAACATGTCCTAACCACTTCCTTATAAGGCACTTCACCGTGTTAATTTAAAAGAAGTGATGTGTGTCTCATACAATTTTCTACACAGACGCCTTCAGGTGGAACAACTGCGTCATTTTTAGCCACGACTGGTGCGACGTCAGGCTGACGTCAAGTTAGCGTCAGTGCGGCCTGCCTCGCCTCCTACACCAGACATTTATTAAGTAGGAAATACGGATGAACTGGCCGGAGCGCTGTTAAATTGTTCAACAATTGTTGTAACAGCGTTTAGCCGATGTTTGTTTTAAATTAAGTGGTGACCTCGTTCTAACTTTCACACTCTGTTGGTATCGGCTTTTATAATGTGCAGTTTTAAACTAGGTGCTTTAGCTTAATGTAGGTACACGTATAAAACATCGTACTAAATTTATGTTCCGCATTCCAAACTAAACGACGTCATTATCTAAGCTTCTTTGTTCCAGGCAATGAATTTATTTTATTCGAAAAATAACTCTTTAGTAATCTGTTGTACATCGAAAACAAATCCTAACAATTCACCTGAAATTCGTGTGAACCACCACAGCTGATAAGTGCTCACACACAAAAATAAAGCGTCACTTAGTATTCTCCTGTCGCCCTGTATTAATACCAACGGGCTTACTACACAGTTGGCATGCATTTTCGAGTGACAGCCACTGGTCAGACTTTTGCGGATGCAGCACAAAGGCACTTATTTTTTTGTCGGACTAACGTAAAATCCAAATCAATGGTTAGCTCGACTCACTTTTGTTATTGCTGCTATTATATTCTGGCCGTCGCTTTGCGGACTATTTCTGGCTTTTTGGCCACTCGAAGCCGGCTGTCCGTTGGAACTCGTGGTTTTCGCGTAAAAATTCATGACCATATGAGCGTTACAATCTAAAACTATCTAACCAATTTAGATGGTTCAAACTCTTATGTGGCGATATTGTATACACGCTGAAGATTCAAGGTGATTTCCTAAGAGATATCGTTTTATGTCCTTTATAGTTTTCATCCATCAATGTTACTTAAGTACCCTGCAAAATATTGTATGAATAATATCGAAGTATACACTCAGGCGACCTGCCTCCGGGCACAATATTGGTCGACACAAAAGATAAGCACGAAGGACTACAAGTTGAGGGATGACGTCCGACGTCATATTTCTTTTATCGTGTCTTAAAGGCAGGTAACATAACGTCATCTGCCGTAAGTACATCTTACTCTGCAGCTCGTACAAAATAAACCGAGAACAGCTGCTTATTGTATCGCTGACAGCAAAGCCGTGGCACGGCATTGTGAAGCTCCTCTGAAGAAATAAATAATAGCGACTTACTTGATCCTGCGAAGCTACAATGCGTCGTCATTATTTCGCGCTTATGGAGCCACAGGCCCTCTTTTCACTCCATGTGCACCGCCTGTACGAAGCCTTATGTCAAAACAATTGAACATTATACTGTCGAGTACATTGTCTTGAAACTTCTCAGTTTAACATTTTGTTCCATTGAGCTCGACATGTTGTTACGTATTTGTTTCACATAGTTCAGTATTACTTGGTACGGAACTCATATTAGTTATCTGAAATATGGTGAGGGTAAACGGAAAAATATTACTTTGTTTTATTATTTAAAATGTTTTAAAAACAAACCTTGCCACCTATAAACGTTCTTCAACAGCTGCTGCACAGAATAAGTCCTTTCAGTGATGTTAGAAAAGCTTTGTGTGTTTATTCTTGTATGAAGGTTTGCAAAAATAGGAAGGAACGATTTTACTTACCACGAGGATTACCGGTATCCCGTATCTGACAAAACGGAATTCACGTCGATGTCCGCTGAAGTACTTTTTCCGTCAGGATTTCGTATTCGAAAAGTTAATGAAGTGTACCGCGAACGTTACCCATGTCAAACCGTCAAAAACACGTCATATTTCACGTGTTATTTTTGTTTTTTAAACGATCGCCACGTCAATTTTGTTTAGGATTAGGTACGGAACAGGACGCGAGAGGAATGTGCCTGTAGAGTTAGAACAGCTTATTCTTATTCGGGTAACGTGTTAGAAATGGTATACTTTACGGAGTGAGTGTGTTGTGCTGTCATTTCGCGTGAAGTTTGACAAAGGTATAAAAATAAAGGGCGTAAACATTATACTACACTAATTGTGTGTTAGCTACATGGGAAGGGATTGTGTTGTGTTGTGATACGATGTCGTGGCGCGTTAGCGTCAGGCCTTCGCCGCCGCGCGCCGCATGGCTCCGGTTTCGCAGAAGTGTTTCGCTTGACGCTCTCCGATCGCACGGACATGCTTTTTTTGATATTCGATACCGACTACGAACAAAAAATTCTAATTCTACATTGTAAAAAATGTAATGGCCCATTTGAATTTAAAATAAGTAATTTTATTGAAAACGTTAATGCTAAGGACTGTATAACCAACGATAAAGTTTTATAGTATTGGTAGAATTTGTTTTAATAACCATATACCAATACATATAACCTATTCACATATTCATACTTTATAACTCGAAAAAGTTTCACATTCATTACAATTTCCCACACTATACATATACGCCTAAAATGGCTGGCTTAAGCAAGAGTAGTTATTAATGCCTATGCCTTCTTAGTATAAGAAGAGCCTTGGCCCTGTAGTGGGACTATAGCAGGCAGGTATTATTGACCGCTACATGCAGGCTGCATTTATCAGAAGTATTCCCTTTTGTAAAAATAGGCTAATTATTTTCACAACTTGCTTGGTATAGTGACTTGACAATTTGCTATTGCACTGCGTGTCGGGTGTTCGATTCCCACACACAACAAATAAAATAATAGTCTGCAGGTAGTTGTTCCGGATCTAGCTGAGAGTTTAAATATTTGTAATCGCACAAATGATACTAGAAAAATCCTAGTCTAAAGAAACATGTACTAATAAAACTGTCAGATCCTTCAATAAACGTTTTACAATTCGTTGCTTCATTTTCAAACTTCTGGTTATCAAAAAGTATTTTAATTAACTGGTAAAAGTTAATAAGACAATTTATTAAAATAACCATATAGGAGATAATTAAACAAAGTTAAATAAACAAAACATGACTAACCAGTCTGTGTATAATAGCGCTATATAGATAATAGAAACAAAACAGGTGTTAACTCTTTATAAAGGGGGTAAAACTCGTATCTAGCCATTAAATATAAGGGTCAAAATAACGATCTCTATTACGTATAATACGATCCCCAATTAAAATAAATTGTATAATAATATAGAAGTACAAAAACAGCATTTTAAAGCAGATGTCTTCATTGTAAACACGGAAAGTAGTGGAGGCGCTTTATGCAAAAAACATTCACAAAATTTTGCAGCATACGTTACTACACTACCTGCTACTTTGTGACATCTTGACGTAAGGATGCTACCTGCGCCTCTGAATCATTTATAAGCTTGCAAAATTTGTAGCAACTCTCGCTCCTTCCCGTATTAGGAAGCTCCATTGTTCTTAAGTTTCTTTAATTTTTTTGTCGCTAGGTAAAGAATTCTAGCAACTTTTTTTTGATGTTCTACAATGTTTATTTCTATTAGAGATTGTTAAGTTAAGTTGACTTAAAATTGCTGTACAGAATATTTGAGAATTGTCATACAATTTACCAAAAAAAAATCTCTATTGTCAATTCTCAAACTAAAGTATGCAACTAATTAAAGTTCCCGTTTTTTATCGCCTCGCGAATTGATCAGGTGACAGCCCTAAAAGCTTCATCTGCCACTTGAACGATCGAAAGGTACGACGGCGCGCCGGTATCAGGAAGGAATGTACAGTGGGTGACTTGAACAGTTCCTGTCCCATTCGCTCCCAACCGGCTTTGCCTAAGCTAAATTTGTACGCCGTCTCATTCACACACCAACATTTTCAATACTTACCTGCGTAAAATGATATACATCTGTTGCGGTATCAACCTCTCGCTCCCGCCTATGTTCCCAAACGCATTGTTGATATACGCGTCTCGCTCGGACGTCTCATGAACAGGGGGTAGACGGTGTTGGTGCACGTTTGTGTTGGTGTTCGTTTATTTAGTGAACTTGGAAGCTCGCTTTCGTGTTTGTGCATAGGGTGTCGGGCATGACTGTGTGCGTGAGTTGTAGAGGCGCGACATAGCTTTGCCGTCTCCATGACTTAAAAGTTTTGTACGGAATGAGACCAGCGAGCTAGTTCTGCGCCGGCCGGCACGCTTGATGCACGCGTGTGGGACGCTCGCGTCCAACTTCTTCGTGAATCTACGAGTTCAAAAACTTGTTTTTTAAAACATTATTACTGAAAGTTACGGAACTGTAATTTAGTTAGTGACGATAAACATTTTGCTGTTAAATAAAGTGATTATTATCTCATATTATAGTGTGTTGTTTATTTTTTCTGTGATAACTGCAACGTGTTTGGTTCAACGGACTACGGAGGAGGTTGGTCGTCGTATTCTCGTGTATAGGCTATTGTGCATCAACCAAATAACTCTGGCGTATTTTGTCTGTTATTTAAAAGTTACTTTTGGCAGTTACTACCTTGGAATCTGTAATTAAGTCACGGAATACATGGCAACGGCTAAGTATGGTGAAGGAGTATAAAACGAATATTAATAAAAAAGTGGGATAGATAATATAAGGAATACTTGTACACACAAGCGTCTTTTTTAACAAAACTAAACTTCATTCAACAAACATTTCTAATGAAATCAAGTTGAATGAACTGAAAACAATCCAACGTTAGACATTGTCAACATACATCGCAACACAAAACAAAACAGTGGTTTAATTACAATCCTGCAAGGAAGATATAACCTACCTAAAAAATATTGTGTAATCATCATCACTAATTTCGTGAACCAACGTCTTGTCGAGTTGAACAACCTTAGGACACAAATAGACAGAACAGACGGTACACAAACGCACGGTAAACGCCGGGCCCACAAACTGTTATCCCCTTTACAAATCATTGTCAGGACTTTAACTAACTCAAATAATAACTAAGCTTCACTTCAGACAAATGTCAGTTACTAAGATCTATATAACAATTTACAGTTGTAGAGTTCTCGTTTGAATTAACACCAGTGAAACTTTTGGTCTAATTACAAAATGTACGTTAAACATTATTTAAAGTAGGGTAAGAGATATTTCTCATGTTGATTGTCAGTGAAGCCCAGTCAGAGAGGCCTTGAGCGATATAGCTTTGGCACTAGGTGAGTCACTAACCACGCTAAACTAAAAGAAGAAAACAAAGTAGAATTTTATGTCACTTTGTGACGTTTTGATCATTATCAGTTCTAAGCCCTAACTGATCAAAATCAAATAGTTTTAATTGAAAGCGTTACGTCTTACAATATAATAATATTTTATTTATTCAACACATAGGAGTACTTTGACGCCTAAGTGTTCCAATTTTGTTCTTCCTAGAGGGTTTTTGTTTTTTTTTGTTACTACTCTATTTCTAGTTAGTTTAAGTGTACATATTTAATTTATTTCAACACATGTCTTAGAAGTAAAATTGACCAATATTATTTTGACATTACATACTATTATTAATCTTAGTCAATAACGAACTTTTTCTTTTATTTCTTAAAAGTTTCTTTATATTTGTAACACAGCTCAAAACATTACATAGCGAGGGTTTTGCAGTAGCATGGTTTAAGTTTAGATCATCATAATTTGAGAAATAAAATAAGTTTGTATTTCCCAATCCAGATCTCGAGTTTCAAATCATAATTTATGTGTAAATCATTTCTGGCTATGATATTGTAGTTTTTGAATCCTTTTGATCTTTTTCTATGAAAACCTTATCACGGAAAAGTAAAGAAAATTTAACACAAAATTTATCAGAATGTTTTAAGCTTTGAAGTTATCCCCAAGAAAAAGTAATGCACCAAAGTAAACTTGCACCCATAATTGCTCAGTTACAATTGCTATCACAATGTGATGGATTTTAAAGGAAATTCTTAAACCATTGTTGTATATGGTTAGAAATTAGGATTTATTCCATTCTAATACCAAAAACTAATACCACTGGTATTTGTTTCAACTCATATTTTTTTTCTATTCCGAACCGATACCATTGTTTAAACTAATACCAAAACAAGTTCAAAGATATAAGGTACAGTCAGTAAAAATGCTTTGTATGTAAATATAAGACCTTTAATTGAAAAAAAAAACAGATAACTCCAAAAAAATCAAATTTTGTTAGCAAACGTCTTGTTCAATGATAAAATATCACTTAAATAATCAACTTTAATATAATTTTAGTTCCTCTCTATACCTGTATAATATTTTTTTTGCAAAAACATCAAACAGGAAGAATTTACTTACAATCTAAAAATTACAAAATATCTCAAAAAATTAACTCTTAATTTATATTGAAATTTATCTGACATAGTTATTATTAGACAGGTACGTAATTATTCACGTCTACCTATCTCATAACAACTATGTCAGGTAAATTTTTAACAAAAATAAATCACTTTTTATCTAACAATTGTAAAATATCACAGAAAATCAACTTTTTGTATAATCTAATCAGTCATTCATCACCTACATAGCAATGAATCAGCATTTTTTTTTGCAATAATATCTTATATGAAAAATTCACTTTAAATCTAACAATTATAAAATATCACAGAAAATCAACTTTTTGTATAATCAAATCAGTCATTCATCACTTACATAGCAATGAATCAGCAATTTTTTTTGCAATGAATTCTAACCTTACCTAACAATTGTAAAATTTCACAGAAAATCAACTTTTTGTTTAATCAAATCAGTCATTCTTCACCTATATAGCAATGAATCAGCAATTTTTTTTTGCAAAAACGTCATATATGAATAATTCACTTATAATCTAAGAATTATAAAATATCACAGAAAATCAACTATTAGTATAATCAGCTAAATGACGTGTAAATAATTTCTTATATTTCAACAATTAGTAGCTAAACCCTTAATTTTTCTAAGCAGTGACCTACGGAGATTTTGTTTTTGAGGAGTTGGTCAGTTACGTATGTGATCCACGAATTTTTCATAATAGTTGTCTGTGCACATCGTTTTGCGGGGGGTGCGTTTGATTTATATTGAGTAACAACCACTGTTTGTAAATCTGCGTCCTCTTTCAGCACGTTCAGAAGCTGATATAAATTAGCATTCTTTGGCACAGCCGAGTTTAATTTCTTATGCCAAGATTCTACGGCATTTGTGGTTCGATGGCGTTCACCATGAACGCACCAAATGTCTACAAAACTCTCGTTCTCTAGCCATTGTGACACCATGTAGTCATTAAATGTTTGAATGGCGTCAGTATCAGGACAGTCTTCCATTATGTAGCACCATCCTTCTGATATGAATTTACGAGGAAGTAAAGGCAGTAAAGCTGAAAGTCTTACATGTCTTTGGGTGATAGCATCTTTTGTCAGATCCAACTGTTTTGCTTTTTTCCATACATTTTTGGAATAATGAAAATAGCATCCTTTAATCACAACTGACGGAAAAACAATTGTAATGGCGTTCATTGCGGCTAGTTCAAAATCTGTTAAAAATTTTACGGGTTCCCACCCAGGAATGTTTTGTTTCAAAATTTCAAATAATTTTTTGTATGTTTCTTCTGTTTTTTTGTTAAGTAAAACATAAATAAGAGGAACTATACGAGTGTGATATTCGTCACTTCCCAGATCTCCGTGGATAGTATATAACTGCACAAAAGGCTCAGGGGTGCAATCGAATGTTCCGTCGCTTTCAAAAAATTTAATGCTCGGAATTTTCTCTAGTTGATTTGGACTGACCAAGATTATTATTCGGGTATTGGAAGACTCATCTTTATAATCGTAAAACAAAAAATCTCTAAATTGTAATGGAACTTCTACTTCATCAATTGATTTACATTTAATTTTTTTTACACCAGCTGCGTTGTTTCTTGCATAATACAATTTTGATTTGATGTTTGCAAACGATGGGATATTTCTCACCAAATCTGATTCAGTAGCGCAGAATTGTGATTTGAATTTGTTATATATGTTTGGTATTGGGGCGAAATCAGACTTCATCACTTTATCTCTTAAATCATCCAGCTTTTTTGCCATTACATTTTTGAATTCATCGGGCTCGCAGCTATGATTTTTCTCATTGGAAATATTGCCATCCTGTGAGGACAACAAAATAGCTTTAGCAAAATAGTTTTCGGATAAAAATACATATTGAAAGATGGAACACTAACTGTCTTATTCATAATATAACGCTTACCGAAGGTATAAACCTTCATTAGTTAAAACATGTTTTAAGGTGGATGCTCCAGGGTGGCCCGCAAAATTCAAATTATCGTAAGTTTTTTGCAATTTGCAGCTCAGTATGGGATAGTATGGTAAATAGAAACTAAATTCGCGGTACTGGCATGTATGTATTTATATCATTATATTAGTTAAATTTATCAATGTAACCCACTAAGTTAAAATTTATATTAAACGTAAAGTTATTATTAAAATGGCACATTTTCTCTTTTCTCTAAGTTAGACAATTATATTGAAGGTTTTAATAAGTATAATTGTGTAAATACATACATGCCAGTACCGCGAATTTAGTTTCTATTAATAAAATATCCGATACTCAGCTGCAAATTGCAAAAAACGTACGGAAATTTGAATTTCGCGGGCTACCCTGGAGCATTCACCTTAAGCCTACCGAACGTTCGATAAAAATTCTTATTCATAATCGTTTCTTAGAGCTCCCATAACTAAACGCCACTATCGTACACAATGTTGCCATTTTGTAGAAAAATATGCGATTTTAGTCGATTTTAACGTTGTTTGCCTCTGGTCACAGAAAATTTGTCTATGCATTTTTAAACACTGTCATAAAAAACTTACACCAAGGTAAAGGAGGGAATAGTTTGAACTACCTAGTCTTTTGAACAATTTGTTGAATTTGTTATCATGCAATCTGGGAAAAAGCGGCAAAGGCCGTTGCCGTTAATACTTGTAATTCTGGTGAAGTACCACACCACCGACTAAATTAATTATAAAAGCAGCCGTTTCTTTGGAAAAACTGTACCATTTACGAAATTCTTCGTCATCCAGATAAAATGCATCGAATCTCTGCTAATACAATTTTATACGCGAACAACCACAATGCTATGTACGGATTTTAAAGTAGGTATTTTAATACTAACTGACTGACATTGTAAACCGAACGTCAAACACGAAACAACTGATCGATGTCGGCCATTTGTTTCCCTTTTTTTTTGTTTATCTAGTGTTTTTTTTTTACTCTTGCTATTCCAATTCACTTTTGACAATGGCAGAACTGTCGACAACGGCATCCGTACTAATTGCCATTTAAAGAAATAGAATAGAATTGATGTCGGCCATTTTATTGTTAACGAACGTTTAAAGAAGGGTCATGGCTTCTTTAAATCAAATTAACTTTAATGGAGAAATAAAGAGTGTTTTTACCTCTAAAATACGATTATGAATACCATTTTTTTAACAAGCGTCCTACAAAGGCCTTATAAAGCTCCACTAATCCATTATAAATAAGCCAGTTAAACTCTATGTAAGAAGTTGGTAACATACCTTTATCTGTAAAGATCCACTGCACTCTTTAACATTCACACATCTCCAATGGGTCCATCCATTTTTATTTTCCCTTTTTTTTGTGTACTGGTAACCAGCTCTCATTAAAACCAAGCCACCATTTCTTGTTATGAAAGTCAAGCTTCCTGTTTTTCCCGAAGATGTTGAGGGCTGATTATCAGCTTCGTCAGACATATCTAAAAAAAATTATAAATTGTATGTAACTTTTACATTTGATTGGATTATGATAAAAAAATCAAATAATAGGTATTTTAAATAACACTAATTTTAATAAAGAGAAGTAAATTATACAAAAGAACAAATTAATATACTCACTTAATAAATAAAAATCACTGTCACTCTGATACCAATACGCCACCGCCACCGCACGGAAATGTACTGAGGAATTTATGTAGATAAAATTTCTCTCCGAGTCAAAGCACAACATTCCAGTCACACTTGACTCTGATTGGTTGTTTCGAATTTTGGAACAATAGAGCAAACTCACCCTTTCTCGCAGGTAAAAAAAATAGCAAGATGATTCACTAAAACTACTCTTACCTATGCTAACCTTTGTAAAAATATTGGAGTGAAGTGAATTTGGAAAGTTTTAAGCATTATATTACGATTACATAAAAATATTGAAAAACAAATTTACTTTGATTAGGTTTGACTGCGCTGACTGTACCAAATTCAAGTTGTTGGTATTCGTTCGTACATTAAATTAAATTATTTAAAAAGTGGTATCCGTTCGGAATAGAAAAAAAATAAGAGTTGAATCAAATACCAGTGGTATTAGTTTTTGGTATTAGAATGGAATAAATCGAAATTAGGTATACTAGGCATAATTAATTACAAAATGAAAGCCATTGCTAGAAATTAATAGAAATAGAGAGTAATTTTAAATTAAACATTTAACAAGGTTTCTATTTAAGCATCAACTGTGCCCTGCGGTGTTATCTGCTTCTAAGGATTATATTGTGATGTAAAGTAGCCTTTAAACATCCTTAAGATTTAGGTTAGGTTAGGCTAGGTAGATATTTTCCAGAGATTAAAGAGATCAAACAAAAAAGAACAAACGGAGTCTTCAGATTTATATATAAATGTCTAACCCACTAGAATTTTTAAACTAAAGTTTGAAAATATTAAGATTACCAAGAAACTGAAATTAACATCAATAAGTAGAGCTTTTAGTCTGAGAGGCAGTGTGTATTTATGTTTACCGAAATTGCTTCAAACGGTGGGTCCAAATAAGATTTAGTAAGAGTCATGTTTTGTGTAGAAATTGAAAATTAATAAGTGTCAAAAAGATCTATCTCTACAAAATACTGGGTTCATCTTATTATCAATAGGCTTTCGTTGGCCTAAGCGAAGACTTGGTCATCCATAGCAAACGCTTGTTCAGAAGTAACCTTTCTTCTATTGTCTTCTTTACAGCAGTGATAGCCTAGTGGTGTGAGCGGCGGATTGCCAAATCACAGGTCTCGTGTTCAAACCCAAGGCACGCACCTCTGACTTTTCGGATTTATGTGCGTATTGTTAAATAATCACTTGCTTCAAAAACGGTGAAGGAAAACATCGTGAGGAAACCGGCATGCCTGAGAAACTATTCTCGACGGCATGTGATGCCAAGTCAGAGGCCTATGGGCGGCATTAAAACTCTGACACCAGGTTAGTTACTAACCACACGATAAGAAGAAGATTGTCTTCTTTCAAACAAAAATGTTGCACTATACTAGCAGTTTCTCCTGAATGATGGATGCGTTCACAAACATTTAAACTCATGGCAAACATTACAGCCCAACCTACACTGCTCATAGATATAAAAGTCTTATATTCATACTATCAAACACTTTTTGAGTATCCTTAAAAAGAGTTCGGTTATCTAAGGTAAACAACGATATTTTATATGAGTTATGCTTACGATATTCTTCTTCAAAAGGGAGTAAATGTATACTGGAACTTCACTAGTCCCTTCTTTTTAATTATTTTAACTTTTAAAGAGTAACGTACGAGACGTCTTTATGAAACGTCTAGAATCATTTTCATGCTGAAATAAAATCAAACTTGAAATAAAATAATATCTCTGTAATGAGATCATTAAAATGATGTTAAGAGCAATCAAATGAATCCGTGAAGCACAAATGTTATGAAAAGGTTCGACGGAAATGAAACAATGATATCATAAATAATAATTTGTTACGATATCTCAACTTATCCTACATTTATTTCTAATCTATAATTATATCTCATTAAGGCCAAAGTAAAATTTTATTGTAGGTGTCCAGATATCCATATGATTTTAATGCGTAAATTTCGGACTTTAAAAAAGCTGTTAGTTCAATAAGCAAAGCATTAGAAATAATTGTAATCAAGTATTAACAATCACACTATGTTTCCGACCCCTACGTGCTATCCAGTAATGAAAACCCTTCGTGAATAGGCACTTCCAGAGTGCTGATAGGAAGGAAAACGCACATTACATAAAATAAAATTATCAGCCAAATGCATATTCACGGAAAGGTAAACAAGATTGACCCGATTATGATTATCTAAGCCGAGCTTATTTCAATCGGCTCTTAAATACGGTTCAGAGTCGGGTCGACACCATCAAAGAGGTCAATAGCATTAGGACGGTCCCGAAGTCCGTAAAAATCTCATTCCATAACACACTAAACTTTACCCCGCAGATATCAAAGTGGTCATAAAGGCCCCCTCACATCCCGTCAGAAGAATTACTATCATTGCCACGTTGTTGTTTCTCCTTGTCCTAAACAATTGATATCTCTATTTGTATCAATAAGATGGGAAGCAGACGTTTACGTGAATTTCGTACGTGTTTCGAATACAGTGGTGGAGGCACCGAGTACCGGACGAACGCAGCATTTATTGAAACTATTGACATTTATACAAGTTTTATGGATAGCTTTTGGGGAATAAACAGGAATCATATTTGCGATAACTATTATTGTACCAGCTGTTCATTTATTGAAGAATATATTTGCAGTCAAACACGGGGTTAGTCAATATTATTTTGTTAAAATGAAGTGCGCTGCTCCACTGGTAATATTAATGTAGTGGTTTTAGTTACAGTTCATTGTTATTCGTCAACAGAATATTCCGTTCAATTTTAAAGCATTAGGTGCCATTAGTATCTTTACCTAAGTTTTCATCTATCTAAAGTTAGCTATTTATTCCGATTTGTATATAATAAACACACATTTTATGTAAATACATAATCATACTTTGAATGTAAATAGTAGTCAACATTTCTAATAAAAGAAAGAACCTCTTTGAACAAAATTTAAAGGAACACTTCCAAGGCTCTGTATAACCTGTATGCACTATTCAGTTCCACACACCCTTTAGAGTATACAAACACAATACCATGGTTCCCATAGCACAAAGTTAACCAACTTATGGCGGAATTCAATATTAATTTGTGTTCGTATATGGCTGTATAGAGATGTTTGTCCATCCCTTTGAGTCTACGAACATTTCTTGAGGTTGCGGTCTGATCCAATAGCTCTGTTAGTACCATTTAATTGATTTTGTACAGAAACTAATTAGAATTGAGGTTTATGTAACCAAACAGTAATAATAAGTTATTGTGTTGACCCTAACATAATCTAGTCTTATTAATCCGCTTTGGATAATTGAATAAGTAAATATTTACCACGTGAGTTTGCACGTTGAAAAACCACTTTAGGTCATAAGATAGTTGTGTCGTGTTTTAACAAGGTGTAAAATGATTTAAGACTCAAAATATGAATTACTAAGAATGCAAGAATTAAAATATCCCTTATTAAAATTCTTGCATATCTTGCATCACGTCGGTAAATATTTATAAAACGGTCACAATTTTTGATAATTTCGAAAATAAACAAAATAATTACAACAACAATATGAAATATGATAAATACACATAAATAGTATAAAATAGTCCACTTTACCAGAAGACAAAGAAATAGGGTACCCCGAACCTCGAATCGGAAACCGAAATTGTCTGAGTAAAATATAAAATCTTAATTAATATTTAGTAAATCAATCTTTCTATATCATAGTTAAAAAGCCATATCCTTACGAATAAAAAGTAAAAGTTGTACTTAGTTTACAGTATACATGGTGTCTCATTCAAATGGGTCAGTATGGGAAAGTCTGAAACTATAAGACATACGAAGATCTGTTCTGAGGAACCATGTCATCGATTTTAATAAAAAGAGAAACTGCATTTATACATTTTAAAAAACATCTGTACTCCGTTCGGAAATCGAACCCGGTTATTTTGAAAAAAAAACCTACACTATTTCTATTGAGATATCTATTGTGTAGGTCTTAAGCAGTAAATGTCTGTATGAAACGTGATGTCTAAAATGAATAAAATGCATTGTTTCCACATACTTTAATGTACTTTAGTAGGTGCTCGAAGTGACCACCGCCTTTTTCAATACCGCCTCTGGACTATTTCTTGTGGGGTTACGTTAAGGATGAAGTGTACAAAACAAGCTATGACACCGTTGTAGACCTAAAAGTAGCCATAGAGACAATTTTAACGCAAATTCACCACATGAAGATACAAAATGCAATTGTAAGATCGTTACCTAAACGTGTTGAATATTGTATTGAAAAAGGCGGTGGTCACTTCGAGCACCTACTAAAATAAATTAAAGTATGTGGAAACAATGCATTTCATTCATTTTAGACATCATGTTTCATACAGACATTTGCTGCTTAAGACCTACACAGTCGATATCTAAATAGAAATAGTGTAGGTTTTTTTTTCAAAATAACCGGGTTCGATTCCCGAGCGGAGTACAAATTTTATGTTTTTTAAAATGTATAAATGCAGTTTCTCTTTTTATTAAAATCGATGACATGGTTCCTCAGAACAGATCTTCGTATGTCTTATAGTTTTAGACTTTCCCATACTGACCCATTTGAATGAGACACCCTGTATAGTTTATGATTAGTCATAAGTCCAAAGTCATGTTGAGTTTCTCATACCAATCATGGTCAATATGAGGATCCAACATTTATCCATAAATCTACCATATACCCATATAATGTAAGCCAATTCTTTGATTTCATTTGATTTGATGCAATAAAATGACATCAATAATTTAATGAAATTTATAAAAATATAATTTACATAATTTTAATGACTAAATTTTTCAAACATACAAAATAATCCTTAACAAAACTTAACAAAACTTAATTTTTACTAAAATTCTCAAATTGGTTGTGTTTTCATTTTGCTTCAAACTGATGCTTAAATTTGATGGTACTATTGCTGTATCTTTAATCGTTTCAATAATTACTAATAAACCTCTCAATGATTACTGTGTTGAAATCCTCTTTTAATTTTCTATTAATACCTACTTCTAATACTGTACGTTTGTCTTTAACATTAAGTGAGACATTACCAAGTGTGGCCATTATTTGTGTTAAGCTTACTGCTCGTATCGGCTCACCAATATTTATACAGTTCCCTTCTAAGAAGCTTACAATTCGCTGTTACAGAACTATATTAATAATTCACAGCGAATTTCCTCGGCTTGCACGCACCCTATCTCTAGTGGACAGTCAATTCGTTTGCCTGAATTACTTGCTTCTCATTTTCTAAACATCGATTAGGTTAATTATTATAAATTGTATATAACTGCTTCGTTGTTCTAGTAGTTGCAAGCGCTACTGCTGAGCAAGAAGTCCTGGGTTCGATTGCTGGGTCGGGCAGAGTGTGGTTAGATTTTTTCACCTAGAATTGCTCAGTGGCAGTCTGTAATCTGTTTTTTTGCCCGGTTGACGGCAATAGGTTTGCCGCTTAGGGTGGTGCAGAGATGGAACAAGGCAGGTGCAATAGAGTAAAAAAAAAAAAATATGTCATTAGGTATGCTTTTTAAGGTTGAAATAAATATGCTGAATGAGAATTCCAACATTTTGAGTCGCTTATCAACTAAATCTTTTCGATTATCTAATAGGAGGCAATCAGTTTTGACTAAAAATATTGAACCCGTTTTGTCAGACCGGTCTACTATTAGACTTCATTATTATAGAAAAATATTATGTTTGCTAGTCTCTTACTTTTTTAGTTTGCCGCGTTTCATTCAAGATGAATAATTAAGTTCCCAATGCTCATATCAAAATCAAAATCAGCTCAATTTATATGTGAAACAAATTGTTACCCTAATAAACGAGTAATTCTGTCGCTCTTTTGAAACAACTATTTACGCATTTATTTATATATTTAGTTGGATGTTAAAATCTAGAATTGAATTATAAATCTCAGAGGGGACCAAATGAATTGAGTTAATCCATTGGAGCTGAAAGCATTGCATGTTATTATATAATTAAAACGAAAAATATTGCAGTCCGACAGAATTATATGCAAAATAGAATATATATATAGTATTAATTGTAATCATTAATATGCTTATAAATATGCGTAATTTGACTATCCAATTTCTGCTATTTGCCTTTAATTGTTATTCATAAATATATTAAGGTTATTACATAAAAGTTACAACAATAAAGTACATGTACATGTTTAGTTTTTAGCTCGAATTAATTTCAATACGGCACTTTAGTCAAAGATAATTTTATTTAGTTGAAAAATCGTTATCGTCAAAAACTTATTATTAACTTTAATTACTGTTTTTCTGTGGACTTAGGTTATTTTGAAGCCTGAATTTATAAATTAATACCCAAAGCCTAATTACAACACAAACACAAAATATTATAGTTTGTTTTGTGCCCTATCTAAATTATTGAGTTAATTCAACAAAAGCACAAACTGTAATCAATATAATCTCAAAATGATGAACACCATTTTAATTGCAGTGCAGGCAAATGTTAATTTACTTAACTAAGATGTGTCGGCAGATATTTTTACCGGGCTTAATGACGTGACATGGATACGGGTTCAGGAGGAAACATCAAGTATTGTGTTTCGGGGCTCACTGGTCTTTATCGAGACGAAATTTCATTATAATCGTACCCCATTCCACCTACCCACCATTCAATTGGAACACCTTCATACAATTGGGAGGGTTCCCTCAATGGGTTGTCGGATGAAATTTCTTAACATTCTTCGCTCATTATGAGCAGAAGCTGTCGTGCAATGGCCAGTAACGGTGTAATTGTAGTGCGAAACGAGATCGACAGATATTAAAGCGGATTAAATCCTCTTAATGAAGCCAAGTAATAAAATTACAACATTTCATATTTCTGCAAATTTCTTGGGATTTCAGAACAGACGGCGTTTAATTTTAATTCAATTAAAATTTTGGGTTAAGTTTTGAAAAGGTCAAGATTTGATTTGGTTTGTGGAAAGACTTTTTATGGGATCAAGGATCAAACTCAGACTAATATTCTTTAATGTGAGATAAAGAAAATCTTTAAGAAAATAATAGCGTAACGTATAATTATTGAACAAAACACAGATAAAAAAATTAAAGATGAAATCCAGAGATGCAGGATGTAGATAAAGAAAGAAAGAATAATAATTTACGAGATAAAAAGTCGCCTATCAACGTGCATGATCGAAGTCGTAGTGAATCACCTGGTAATGAAGACATCATTATGGAACCGGTTCCGATGGCCGAGGGGCTACGAATTACGACAGAAGCTTCCAATTTTTGTTAAAGAATTATTTAACGCATGACTTGATCGTTACCTTAAATATTTGTATTTAAATCTTCTCCCCGGAGACATGTTTGTATAAAGATTGTCATCGGAATTCTTGTCGTTGCTTATTTTTTCCGTTGTGGTAAATAAATAAAAGTTGGTGATCTTTATTTTAAAACTGTGACGAAGGTAATTCTTTCGATCTGCTTTTTTAATTTTCGTTATTGAGTTACTGTTGAAATGAATGAGGTTTTAATTTAATGTATTTTGTAGTGTTTAATAATGTTCTGATTAGATGATGAAGAGAAGAACATAATATTGCTACCAAACAGTCGCAAAAAATTTAAATTCATCTATCATTTCGAATGAATCTTACAACATGTTCCGATCCCCAAGGATACAAACAAAATAAGAAATGAGTTTTAATGTTGATACCCCTTAAGTGTTATTTAAAAATGGGGGAGATTTGAAATATTCACTCCAAAGGGTCTAACTGTCAATTCAACAAAAATCGCTCAGGCGTTTAACCCGTAGAGAAGTGATAAGTATAACCGATATCATTAATCATTCGAAATAAAATTTGAAACCCTCTGGTATGACAGCGTCTAACCATCTAAATATGAATGGTAATATAATGTACTCTGCATTATTATTCACATTTAGGACGAAGGATAATAAAAGATAAAATAGATATGACATCATTTAAATACACATAAAATGTATTCAATTAGATATTAAAGATTGTTGAATACCTAACCTATCCTTTAAAATCTACAACTAACACTCTAGAAGCATTAAACTTGCAAAAGAGTTTCTTATTTAACAAAAAAGATAGAATGATTTAGAGATGATACCTATATATATTAAAGACTACAGTAATGACGTAAGTGACAAAAATAATGGCCTTAAGAGGCTAATTTGGGGATGAAAGTATGTAAAGATTTTTTATTCTTAGAAAATCTAACCAGGCGTACGTTATTTAAAAATAATATAATACCAGCCGGTTTCCTTACTAGAGAGCGAAGGTCTCCTCTCATACAAAAATGGCAAAAAAAATAATATCTCGTCACTTGCTCAGTTCGGGTTAGATATTTTAGATATAAATATTTGGTATACTTATTATGAAATTAGTAATTGACAACGTCGAGCATGAGAGAAGACCATGAAAACTAACAGCCGTTTTCAAAAACCTATCTACGTTTATGGATAGATCGCTATCCCGAATTAACAGTAAGATCTTATCTATCCATAAATTGCGTTTCACAATCAAGAATAATGTACTGTCTATCTTTAACCTCTTGAAACGTTTCGTTCTTTGTTGCACTAGTATTAATTTTAAACAGACTTATTATTATTTATTTATTAAAATTGTTATAGTAGATAACTGCGGTAGCAAATACTATCCGTCGGTATTTTATTGAAAAGGGAGTAAAAATAAAACGATAGATTTATTTATCTTAGGTTAGACCTTAGAACTAAGGACAGATAGATTAATATTATTGGAAACGGCCGAACAACGGCTTCACATTACTAAAAATACAACAATAAATAATGTCCGCCCATAACAAACCAATTTCGTTTTAAATTAAAGTTTATAGTCGTTAGAATCAAAGAGCGGAACTAATCACTCTTGTACTGAGAACATACGATAATACTTTCTACGGCCGATGTTACTGTAAGACTAACTGCTGACATAAAAAATTACGATATATTTATTCGATAGGCTTCATTATACGTCGGCTTTGTGACCAGTTTTGTCTTTAACGAAAACATGTGAATGACCCGACCTTTTTACCAACTGCCAGTCAAATTCTGATGAAAGGACTTTTAGAACATGTTTAAATATTAACTAGAATAAATGATGAACTAAGTTCCGTGTCCCACTTCGGATAAACCCAACTTACTCGACACGTCTCTATCCCTTTCATAGTCCCTTTTTTGAAGGGCCCTATCTATTTAATTCATCTCTGGACTCTTTCAACGAGCGATCCCTGACCGCATTCAAGGAAAGATATCGGTCACATGACGACCGCTGCGAAAGATTGGAGTTAAATTTAGTAGAAGACATTTATTTACTTATTCAGTGGTGTCCTCGGGTGATCATCTCCAAGGGTAACTGTTGCGATAGCGGATCATCGCTGATAATAATGTAATGGATTAACTTCAAATGTCACGGACGCAAATGTTCTGGAGTTCGATTTGATAGAAAGTTGATGTAAGTATTTTGATTATTTAGCCATAAAATACTGTCATTGTTTGGCAATTTCTTAAAGAATATTTTTCTTTTCAATTATTAACAAAAAAGATACCGGGCTGGTATCCGAAACTCCACGTTAAAGTTCTACTACAGAGCCGGTTTTTGCCCTCATATAGAGAAGTCACGAGCGTTGATCACCATTTTGCGATTTCAAACTTATAATAACTATTAGAATCTCTCATTTTGTTTTATTTTAACTGAGAGAGATACAATAATTGATCTTTTACCTGATTTAAACATGCATACAACATTGCGGCATTTTCCCACATTGGTCCCTATTTAAAAAAACCCAAAAAGCAAACACATATTTGCAATTAAAACCCTATAATGGCCCAGCCGAATATTTGCGTGTAGCAATTAGATAGAAAAAAAAACACAGTATTTTCTATGTTACCGCAATAAAGGGTAGTCGATATACCCCTGTTGCATATCGTCATACGGTTTCCATTACAGAGGTGTGCTTAATGCCATCGGCTCATGTAATGGTCTTTGCTGCCATTAAGCTACCCTACATGATACATTTTAGAGTTCCGTAGCCTAATGGCAAATATGAAATCCTTATAATTTCGGCCGATAAGTCTGTTTGTTCGTCTGACGGTCTGTCCTTGTATGCTAGTGGCACTATATCAATGAACTTTGGAAGGAAGGTGTATTCAATGTTATTTGGTATATACGTACTGCTAGACAATGACCTAGAATATTCATTAAGGTACCCACAGATATGAAAATTAATCAATCAGTGCAAGTCAGTGTTAAACCGCATAACAAAAAATATCCATGTGGTGGTCCAAGAAAGCTTCAAGATTCAATTCAAGTGTCATTTTAAAATACAACTGTTAATAATTTGCTTGAAAAATATAGTTAGGTCTTATCAAAAATACAAGCTTATTTTTGAATTCGTTAATATTTATCTCGACAGCGGAACCCTTTACTACGCTGTGGTCCAACACGTTTAGCTGTTTTTTTAATGTAAACTCAACAAGCAGAATTGTCATTTTTATTGTCATATAGGCGTACGCCATGTTATTTTCTCGTTCCCTATAATTTTGCTTTATCAGTTTCATTATATTTTAATACAGGAAATTGTGGGTACGATTAGTGGGTGACATTTGTTACTGTATTCTTCGATTGTTATTTTTGGGTTTGGTTTGAAGGTTCCAATGATGATAAATCATAGAATTTTTATGATTTTTTGTTCGCAGTGCGAACAAAGAGGTGTAATGGTTTGCCAAATGTTGGTTTTTATATTAATTTTATGGCCAGAGTATATATTTGTATTGATATTTTAACGTTATGCTAAATACATAATATTTTGGTAGTCAATACTTTATTGCATTCCACATGCAAATGCATGTGGAATGCAATAAATGTTTTAGTTCAATATTCTTAGGTGGTAAACTTATAATTAGATCATTATAGACCCAGTCAGACATAGCAAAATAAGTGAGTTAAGAGAGAGAGGAGGTATTTATTAATCACATGCATTACTTAACGCTACTTTAGACTATAACATAAATGCCTTTCAAGATTAAATTAAGTATGATTAGGTATCACTTGGTTCAATTTGATAGGCTAGTAAATATTAAATCAAAAAAAGGTTGATTGCAACCTCTGCTTGCAACTTCCATTCTTCTAGAATCATGCTTACTGTTGGCACTCTGAAATTAGTCATCATTTACCTATTCCAATATAACTTTGCTTTTTTGTAAACTACAAAAACAGTTGTACCTGAGGTATACAATTCAAAGTGTTACAGCTGTTTATGTATAGAATATGTCAAGCCTTAAAAACATTTTTCATCAGTTAAACGTTCATATTAAAAAAAAAAACTATATTATAAACGATATCTATCCGTAATTTCTAGGTACTACATTTCTACATTGCGTAAAAAATACGTGTATCAAGCATGAGTAGTAAAATTTCAAAGGCACTGTAATTACTTTGGCCTAATTTAAATTAATTGCTAGTTCATAACAGTGTGTATGTGTATGCGATCAATTTGTTTAACACCAAGCAATTATTTTAATTTAATATTTCAACAAACCCGACGCGTACGTAGGTTCTAGAATATAACTAGAATATTTGTAGTAACAGAACCCGTCGCGCCGCTCAGTCAGGCCGAATTTAGGCCTAAAAGCTAACCATAATCAGCTTATAAGGATAGAAACTTTGACTAAAGAAAGAGAAATGCTTTGAAAATGAATTTATGACTTCCTTTCAACTCTAATACCAGACAAAATAAGCCGGAGGTTGGTTGTTTAGCGTTTTGAAGGTTAAATATTTACAAAGGTATCTTTATTTGCAGAGACAAAAGAATGTCGTCGAATTGAGGCGTTGACTTTGAGTTTTAAGTACTTTTGGTGGTTTTAGTGTTGTGATTAAACTATGTATGGGGTGAATAGTCGGACTATGGGTGCCTTAGCCGTGGTCGTCCGATGGTCGATCTTAATCCTGATCGCTGTGAGTTGGCACGTCAATTCGCAAACAGTGCAACAGACAACGGAAGTGGATAATTCGTATAATTTTTACTATGAGCAGCCTTGCTGTTCTGGGACTGTTTCGAAGAGTAAATACCACATGCGACATAGACGAGGTAAGTTTTTTTTTTAATCTATAATTCTAATAAGTTTGGAAATGATGTCTCAACGTACTTATTATACCTCTTAAAGTAATCCTCTAACAATATACCGCCTTCGTATTTCCATTTTTTGTGTATTTTAGTCAAGTAAAATGGTTCATCTTTCTGATGATTATAATACCACGCACCAATATCTGCTAAACCCAATTTATTCATAATAATATAATGCTTCAAAAATAATGGTAGGATTTAAAACATCCATTGATTGAGTCGTCACTCAACGGTATCATTAATCTTGAATCATGATTGTTCTTTATGTACCTGAGAACATTAAGTAGGTATAATGACTAAGTCGAAAACCTGTGATTCACGAGATTCGTGACACAAAATACTCAAAGTCACACACACAAGCATCACAAGTACTCGTATCACTAACACATTCAAAATTGAGACGCTTTCAAGGGTACATGACGTTAGATGAGAAGGATTTATATGAAAATACACAGGAGGGAAAGAGATAAAGCACACCTTTTGTTTCATTGCCCTCCCCGTGACGGCGAGAGTGAAGATTTTAATACAGTTGTAGTTAATATTTTCCATGGCTAGTGAGTTAGCGAATTGGTTATTGGGGCAAATTCGATTATATTTTTAAACTAAGTTAACATCTTACCCTGGGAATAAATTTTGATGATTTGATACTTTTTCCGTCTAAACTGTCTGATGTCAAACAGTTATTTGTAGAACATAAGAAAATTGGTTTCTAATAAAATATTGTATTAGGGAATAAAACAAAAATAATAATTCAGCAATAACTTTACCAACTTTGCACGTAAATTCAAGTAATGGTTTAATAAATATAAGACAAAAACAAAAACAAAAATTGACTACTTCGTTGGTCTAGTGATTGTAAACGCTACTGCTGAGCATAAGATCCAAGGTGGATCCAATGAGGTCGAACCCCGGGTCAAGCAAAGCATTATTGAGTTTTTCCATTTGCCCGATTGATGGAAATAGGCTCGCCCCTAATTACATGAAACTTACACATAACTAGCAAAAGTTGGGTGTACTACACCTCTACTTATCCCATTGGGAATTCCAGGCCTTTTATGTTAGGATTTTTCTATTCTTGAAAATTTTATGAGAAATAGTAAACGTCAAAAAACGACCTTTTAAGGTATAAACCAATCCAATCCCGGTTCCCGGAAGCTATAGAGAAGCTGCTAAATTACATTAACCATTTTCCAATACATATCTGAAGTTGTAATTACATCACTAAGTTAACAGGTGACAATTTGAAATTACTGTTATTACTGTTTGCGGCTTTACTCGGGTTAGAGACGTGGTCATCCTAAACCGCAATATTGATGTTAAATTTACCGCTTCCATTAAACATTATGGGCTTAACCAGTTTGTTGGGGGCTTAATGAATTCCAAACTTGTATCATTAACCATCGCTGCACTTAATGAATAACACTTTATATGTAACCGCAGTTAGGACACAGAGATTAATGTTATTGCCAACATTATGCGAACAGTTTAAAGATAAAGATAAAGATAAAGATATATTTATTTGTTTAAACATGTGTAACACAATACATATAGATGCCAATGTGGATGGAAATTTGAAAACAGGTAAGTTTCAACATGTTTTGCCATATTTAGCGTACAAAAAAGGAGAGAGAAAAAAAAAAAATACCATTTAAAATATAAAACCATTGAGTGAAAAAAGTTTACAAGTGAATTTATTTGTTGGGTAACCTCAAGGTATGAATTTTGATGCATGCGTCTTGTCTTACAAAAAAGTCTTCAAACACGTGTTAAGAGTTGCTTCAACTGTTCACAACAAAATTAAATTTACGATTATAAAAATAAATACAAACAGCCATTTAAAATGAAACCTCAAAAACGAAATATGTCCACTCAAAAATATTAAACTCGACCGTTTAAAAAGTACTTAGCGAAACGTGACCCTTTTATATGACATTATATAGCGCTCTATACATTATGTACGTACGACCACATGCTTGGACAACTTTCCTAAAACATTGGTTCCACTAATGACAGGCCGCCTGAATACTCCACCAAAGAATGATCACAAACTTATTCATCCCTTTATACGTACGGGGTATTTGAAGGTTTCAACCCTTGTAATTAGCAACACGCTACTAATTCTGGCAGTTTTATTATTATTGTATGTAGTTTGTGGTGCCAATGGTCTGCTCCTATTTGGGTAACTCTGTCAAGAACCATATTTTTAAAACAAAGCAATGTACTGAAACTCTGTTCAAATGTTTCAACTGAAACTACCATGAAATCATAACTTATCTGAACTACCAACTACCATAAAATCATAACTTATCTTCAAATAAAAAAAATATGATGGCAAACATGTTCCGATACTTTTAAATTAGACTCTGCGATTTCGGTTTCACATTCGAAATAGAGTATTTTTTAACATTCTCGTGGTGCTTTGCTTCATTTTTTAAATAGGTTCGAGCGTTTGTGCTGTAAAATTGCATGCTATACTGTTTTGCATTTCAGTAGGGAAGTTAGAACTGATAAAACTCCACTGCGGTTATAAAGAAGCGAATATTGAGTCACTCAAAATACGTATTAGAAAGCATGTGTAGTGTAAATGATGTGTAATAATTGTGTTCATTATTTTGATATGTCAAGAATAAATCAGTGAGACAAAACCTCTGGTCAGGTCTCAGGAAATTTCCTTTGTAAGAATACCCGAATATATGAATAGCAATGTTGCAGACTTGCAGCATAATATTATGAACGAATTAAATTACTTTATAACAGTTTAACTTATTTTGGGGAACGTACATTTTTACAATCAGATGCATATTGATGCCATACACATCTGCATCTCCAAATTCTAAAGCTATTGAGATATTATAATGATCCAATTTCACCGCAGAGAATTTACAAAATTTAATAAGAATCCCAACAAAAAAGCGAATGTAGACATGCATGCGACGTATGCAGCTGACGCCAAAATATGGGCATATTATGATGTCCCTAATCTGCTTCACGGTCTGTTGGTCGGGACGGCTCTCTCGGTAACAATAACGGACTTAATACGCCCGATAATCGGTTTTCGCTATTCCAAAACATCCGTGATTGACACTTTTGATGACGTTTGAGCCGAAGCAAACGCCCCTGAGTTCACCAATCGTTTTCCATTACGCTGCGAGGGGAGTTTACATTTGCAAATAAAATATAGAGCCGAATGATTTGTGCAAGTGGTTTTGGCAAATAGCAAAATTGTGTTTGATTAATCGGTGTAGTTAGGTTATGGACGGAGTAATGTTTTGATTTGATGTTCGTTCTATTTTGATTGAATGCACCAAAACTTGAAGCTTTACGACTAGAAAACTTTTACTTAACTCTTAAGATTTTAGGCAGAATAATTAAAACAAAAATAAAAACCAATTTATCACTGTCTTTATTAAAAGGAACTTAAAATAATAATGATGCTATGTTTACATAAGTTAATCTTCTTTCGTGAAAGAATCATGCCTGAAACAGATTAGTTAACCCTGAGATGTCGTGACTGTACTGGTGACCAAAATGCATAAATTTATACAAACTTAGTGAAGTTTGTTTAAAAAGTTCTCATTACGAGTATAACAATTTAACTATTTTTTGCACGTTTGTCTCAGTCGTCAAAATACTATTATAAAATAGGTTTGTTCAATATTAATGACTCTTAAACCATACAACCGAAAGCTGAAAGCTTCACCATTTGTTAAGACATTAACAACAATCTTAAAATAAACTGTAGTCCACCAAGCCAAACAAAAGTCGTTACAACCCAAGAAACAACTACAAACACAAAAGAACATAATATTTAACTAAAGTAGCAAGCTCGCTATTTCAAACTTAAGTGACCATGAACTGAAACACTCAAAACGATCCAAGAGTAAGCTGGATGAGTCTGAGAGGCAAATGTCCATGCTAGTGGCAAGCAAACAAAAAAAGAATACGCACAGGCCGAGTTGAAAGAAAGAGCGCACTCAACCAGGCAAAAGCAAAAAAAGTAAAAAAGAATCACACAATAAGTGAAGGAGGCAGACGGTGCCACGTCCGGACTAGACGAAACTTGGGCGAACAACCTGACCGCTTTGACTCACTGACCACTCGTGTAATGCCTTCCAACTCAGGACTCATTTACTGCCGTTTTTTATCTTTTAATTCGATCGCAAGTTCTATTGACAAAGCTACCGAGGCGTCTAATAATAGCGTTGAATAAAAAGGAGATGAACTTTTTATAGACATGATACTTAAACAAACAAGCATGAAGTGACTTAGTAATTGAAATTTAAATATTTTTGTCAGTTTGCCTAAGTTTTGTGAGCGTTTAGGTGTACTGTATAGAAGTAAAAGTTTTGGAGATTTCTAATCATTACCGCTGGATATTAATAATCTATCTCGGTTGCTATCTTGATCCCGATCTTTGTCTGTAACCAATCAACGATCGAATTCGCTTATCCGAGTCTTAAAGATGTCCAATCAGAAGCAGCCGTCAAAAACAAAGGATCGGGATTTGGATTGAGATAGAATATTAATATCGGGCGTTAATCTTTAAGAATGGTACAGTTACAGTTCAAAACATATTGTTGTTTCGTCGACAAGCAGGCTGTCACTTACGTGAGATACATTTAAACTGACGGCTGCAGAATATAACCCTACTATTTTCGTACTATTTTCTCCGTTGTCCCACACAAAGGTATCCGACACACGACACCAAACAACGTACAAGATGACATTACTTATTTCGTATATAGGTTTGCCACAAAACATTTTGCTTAAAATTTAGTCACGTAGTCATGAGGGGTGTCCCATGTCGCATCTTCAAACCATTGCGATGGTCCATTGTATTCTCGCGAGACAAAAGGGTTGAGCACCCTCCAAGGAAGCTTACCTTCGTCAAACCGCTTTTTGGAATCAAACGTTCAGGTATTTGGAATAGATTGGAACATTTTATCTCGTGTTGTTGGTTCAGAGAGAGCACACGATTCCTTTATGTAAGGAGGATGTTTTGTCGCTAATATGTGTCCCGTATTTGTTGCAGATCAGTAGAATATATTATTTCACATGCTGTAAATAACTTCTGTTACTGGCTTTTATAAGTCTACTTGGTTACTTACTTATACCTTGGTACTTAAAATAATAGACTAAACTATGTTTCAAAGTAAGCACCCAATGCAAAAATATAAAAAAAAACATACATTGTTGCTGTTTGTTAAAATACAATAGTAATTCAAACGTTATTTACTAGTTATATACATGCAGTCAAACATCATGTACCTAGCCTTTTTCCAACTATGTTGGGGTATGCTTCCAGTGTAACGAGATGCAGAATACCAGTGTCCTACATGGAGTGTCTGCCTGTCCGACCTCCGCAACCCAGCCTATCCCATATGAGATTTGTATATCATCTAGTGCCGTTCTCACAACTAGGCGCGCTAGTTGTTTATTTGCTATCCTACTCAAAAGCGTGATTGAATATATTAAAACAGAAACTCTTTCTAGACAAACAGTTAGATGCTGCATTTTTACTCGCCCTGCTACTAATTTTGCTTCGCGAAATTAACGTTTTTGAAAGCAAGCGTTGCACGCGTTGTGGACACTGCTTTTCAGAAGTCAAATACAACTGCCTCATAGCTGTTACTAACTGTTTTGAAATGTGCTTCAGTGTAATATACCGGTTGAAAAGAACATCCAACCACATCCGGACACCAAGAGTTCTCTACATAATCCTGGACCTCCAAGCGTTGATTGTTGTTGTCAGATATTCCTTATTTCCAAGTTTTACCTGATGTTCTTTTTACCTTCAACTGTATAAAATCGTGATTTCTGTCGAGACCAATAAGACTTTGAATGCAAAAAATTAACAATTTACTTTTTGAGCAAAAATAACATTAGAAAAAATCGTAAAAATTGGGAACTAACCGTCGAAAAATTTAAATGCTGGGGAGTTCAAAATCGTGTTCAAAAGTCAAGGTATCAGTAAGTGCAATGATGTTCGTGTATCAACGACGCACATAATATAAGTACTTATTAACAGAACATTAAATAAGAGAATGTCAACGAAGTGTCAATGACAAAAAATATTTATGTTTGCATTCTCCATCGAATCGGGAACTGTGCCTTTTTGACCATAAAATGATTTAAACATTCAACGTATTCCAGAATGGTTTAAATAAAGGCCTATTAACGTTTCAAGCATAGTTAAGTAATTCATTGCAGTTGCATGTATTGGCGTTTTATACTATAAATGGGCTATTTTCGGATACATTTTGTCGATGAAACTGCCCTGATAGCGATGCGACCTCATATGAAAATAAAGCGTCCATTGTTAGTGAATATTGCGTGAAGTAATGGGAAAAAGTTGGGGTTTTTAAAATGGTTTTATGCTTGCATACTCTGTGAGGTGAACAGATAGACCGGGTGGCGCGTGGCAGTCAATTTGGTTGAATGTTTGGTGCATTTATCATTCATGTCGTGGCAAAATCCCCCGCATTTCGTTGAGATCATTGTGGGCGAGCCATTGACATTATTACCTTACTGGCAAGTGTTCGCAAATGTATGTAGATATTCGAAATTGAACACTAATGTCTTTATGTGTATGTAAATTACGACCGCATTCATACCTAGAGAAATAGGTACGTGTGTCTTAACTTAAGTACCTATGTATCTCCAGTCATTTACAAAAGTCACTCGTCCTTCTCTAACATACATACTTGCTTTAAGCTTCTAATTAGACGGGATTTTATTATATGAAAAGATTAGCAATCCCTTTAATTAACGACAAAGTGTAAACAAACGTGTTAATTAGTAACAGTGCATTTGTTCCGTTATACAATCCAACAATAATAATTGCATTACGCCCCGAGCGTAATTTCATCGATAACTTCAATTTACGCGAAACATTATTGCGAACTAATTAATAAAATTATTTTAATTTAACATACAGTATCTACTTTTACGGTGAAATAACAATCTGTCACAGTTCTGACGTAATTAGTTTAGTAAAAACTTTGAATGCCATGTAAACCGACGAACTTTGATTACGTTGGTAACAAGTACAAAATTAATAATGTTATTTTCTTGTTTTTATAGGGTTAGTAACTAACCTGGTGTCAGACTTTTTATGCCGCCCATAGGCCTCTGAATAGGCTTCTGAATAGGCCTTCCTCACGATGTTTTCTTTCACCGTTTTCGAAGCAAGTAATAATCCTACTAATAATATAAACGCGAAAGTTTGTGAGGATGGATGGATTGGATGTTTGTTACTTTTTCACGTAAAAACTACTGAATGAATTTTAATAAAATTTGGTACGGAGTTAGCTGATACCCTGGATTAACACATAGGTTACTTTTTATCCCTGTATTCCCACGGGAACGGGACATCTACTAGTATTATATAATCCACACTTGAATCCGAAAACTCAGGAGGTGCGTGCCTTGGGTTTGAGCTCGAGACCTGTGATTTGGGAGTCCGCTGATTACGAATATATAACCTAATTCCTTATTATAAGTACATAAAATTTTACTGTTTGTAATTAATGTACGATCTCGGAAGCTATTCATTATTACACAGATTTCAAAAAAAGCTAAATTATTGACGAGTGCTAATATGTTTTATGGTATATATTTTGTAGACCTTCATGCGAATAAAGTCGTGGGCAGAAGTTAGTGTACAATATGTAAGTATAGCATATACATTGATTTTCTCGTGTAATGAAGGATCTTGAGAATTTAATTAAAAAGAATTATAAATTGACCAAATTGCTCTTTACTGATTAAAGTGAAGACGTAAACATGCTTGACCTAAACTTGCATGCTGGATAAGCTCGTAAATATTATATTGCAGACCGCAAATACGATTTCAAAATAATTCCATACCCTAAATATAAAAGATATATCATGGTAGCCAGACTATCGAACTTCCTGACTCTACATTTTCAAATAAGAAAGTTTTCCTAACATGCTTTTGACCCGGTAATACCTACAATTGGAACTTCCATATATTATTAAGTTATAATACCGTACCATAAGCCGTGCAGTGTAGCCACATCAAAATTAAATTTCGTTAAGTACTTTATCTACTTTGCAGGCGGGACCTTGAGTCAGGCCACATTAACTGTATTACGGCCGCTTTGTTCACTTTAAAACAATTGTGGCAAAGAGGAGAGAATCCACAAATTCCACTCGTAAAACACTCATCAGGAACTCCGCTGACGTCTGACGCCCGCCATTGTTGCCGAAAAGCATCAAAATTCTTCGCGTCTGGAAAATTTCATCCTTTGTGCGGCGAATGGCCGAACATTGAAGCCTCACAAGTTACTTACTTAATCTCTGCTCCACCCCCTTTGTGTTCTAGTCATCAATATTTTTGGAAATTGCACCTCGAGCAAGTTCTGGGACTGGCTTGTTCGTACTTATTGAGAGCAGGATTTCGCGGCGTGCAGTTCTGTCCTTTGAGTTTCAATATGAATGTCAGGATTTTAGTGATCATTTTATTGCAGTGATGCTCTGATCATTTAGTTTTATTGTTCCGTCTGACGTTTCGATGGAATTTTTTCGTCTGTTTCATATTTTATTCATGGTTACTTACATGTAATTGTGTTATTTTATGTAATATTAAATCCTATGCAGGACAACATTAAACAGTCGTTATAAAACGACTAAGAGCAATTTTCATAACATGCACTTTGTCTTTACTATGTTAAGTTAAATTAGCGCCACAATCGTATTCAAACTTTTCTTATTTTTTCAATGTGGTAATGCTGCCTTTTGAACACTTTTCCCATTAAATGCACTAAGGACGAATTTTTTGATGCCCTCTTACCTTTTTTTATAACATGTACAATATGTACTTATTACGGCCGATTTTATTACATGTAAAGTTCTTTAAACTCTTGTCTACATTAATTACTCATACGAATAAAAACATCATGTATGAAGTTTACTAAACTTACCAAAGTGCGGTCTTATTAAAATGCGAATTTAACTATAAAAATAAAAAAAATATTCCACTCCAACTGCTGCAGTGCTCATCAAGTTCTTATAATTCGTCTTATAAATTGTACTGCAATAATTGCGTTTTATCAAAGCAGTTATAGAAACGATCTTGACATAACGTTTTAACGCAATAATAATAAATCTTTCTTGCAGCAGCTTGTCCCCGGACGTTCTCTTAAAATTTCGTTTGCACAAATAATGGAATAAGTTTAATTAGTTTCCTCTGCAGAGGTGCCTAGTCTTAATTAAGCTTTGGTTTCAGCCGTAATGTTAGGAGTCGCTGTTTGTTTTCGACGCCTACGAATCCTATTCTACTTGCTAATTCTAAATATTTACTTTAACGAACAAGCCAATTGTTGTTTCCCGACGCTTTGATTTTGTTTAATCTCTCTGTTAACAACTGTCTTTTAGTAAATTCAATAGAACTTTCCTATTTAGACGTATCTTAGAATCTAAACGTGGCTTAGAATCTAAAAAAATCGTAAGCACTAAACTAAACACCATGTAGGTAGGTGCAACAGTGGCAAAAGTGGACTTAATGACACGGGGCTCTCTGCCAGTCACTAATTTTAAAATTTACCTAAACTAACTTCACACGATAAGACACTCAAAACTAAAGGTAAATGTATTTTTTTAATGGTTCAATAATTATAATTATACCAACTTGCGTTAAAGAAGATAGGTTACTTACCGAGGATGGGTACCATACCCATCCTCGGTAAGTAACCTATCTTCTTTGACGCAAGTTAGTATATTTATCGAGATTTGACCATTCAAATCTCGATAAACTGTCAATCTCGGTTGTCCTTATAGATCTTTTTCACTCAGTAAAGGCAGTCAGAACCTCAAACATTTTACACCAAGTCTTAACAAGAAGGCTTTTCAAGTAAGATTTTGCTGCAAGCTGTTAGGTTCCTTTAGTGTATTGGAAGTCTATTTTAGATTTAATTATATTTTTAAACAAGAATCTGTACCAGATTAACTGCTAGCGGTAACTGTTTCGGTGTCACAAACAACAAACGATGAACAAAGGACGAACGTCTCCTTTATCGGGTCTCGTTTTATTCGAATGCAATCCGCTTTCGTCAAAGGTAATTCGATACGTGGATCTTGTTCGTTTTGTGTTCGCACTTAAGCATTGCGCCTTTAGTTTGTTTTAGCCGTAACTTTATACTCGCGAACTTCGCGCCCCTATTGACACTTCCAATCAAAACATGTGAATGGAATCAATGGCCGGTTTCTTTGTCTCTTTTTCGGTTTTCGGAAATCGATAAACACGATTGTATTGTGAGTGAAGGGATTAAAATAATGTGAGTAGTGGTTTTCATTGAATTTGTTTTGTTTGAGAAATTGAATTTATTGAAAGCTTTAAGATTTTGTCAGATAAATAGTGAAAGGGTGTGTATTACATTGATTATATCGTGAAACTACCCAGACCAGTTTCTGTTTAAATAAAAGGTAAATTAAATACTGGAACTGAAACCTTAATGAATAGCAATAACGAAATAAACCTTGTTATAAAAATCAACACAGCAATATCATAACAATACAATTGAATCCATTAATCGATGATTTAAAAAAAATACTGGAAATCATTTCAAAGCGTTGTATTCACTCGTTTCGTGAATTAAACATCGATCTCACTGTATTAACCGTACGTTTACGATCATCGATATAAATCGTCTGATATCGATGCTATAAAACAAACCGCAGGATTACCGATTTAAATTCGTCGATATGAAGGCAGTTAAAGGGGCCTTTATAAATTAACGACGCCAATTTGCCTAATGACATTGTAAAAGGAAAGTTTACGATTGACGGTTTTGATTTTCACGATTGTATTGTAATGTTGACGTCAGTGTAATTCGTACCCATAAGAGAATGTTCTTTATTATGCAAAAATACTTGAAACCTTATCGAATTACTTTTCAGACTACCTACTACTAATGGTCGACTAATCGTACTGTCACCCTAACATGTGTCACGTATTTGCTAATCGCAGCCATGGTGCGGAGTCCTTAAAAATGCTGTCAGCAAGCCACGTTGTATAACAGTGCTGATTCTTTTGACAAAATAAGGCTTTCTGGACAGGTAAGGAATCGACCAACTGCGTGGCGATGTCCTTCTTCTAACCATTATAGTCGACAAACAGAAAAAAAGTCAAGATTTGGCAATAAAGGTCAAATCTTTACTTCTTCGACTCCCATCTGAGGTGGTGCGTAGATACTTTACAATTAACCCTACCAAGTAGTAGTCCTTTTTTCATCAAGTACATATTTTTCTTTTTAAAGTAAAAGGACTCAGAGTGTAAATATAGCTAACATTGAACAGCACAGTTGGTACTACAATTTTTTAAATGAAAATTAAAACCAGTCACAGATTTACATAATTCACAAAATGTATGTTGGTAAATCACAAAAAAAACAAAGTCACAAATATGCACAACTCCGTGAAAAAGTTTTGAAAGGAAATTTGACAACCAAACATTAAGCCAGCCCAATAAGATGTTGAAAAAGCAAGATGTTGTAAAAGCAAAAGTAACAAAATTCATAAATATTTTTCAAATAATTTCCAAGGACAGATTTGAAAGAAGAGTTTTGAAAGAGTAACTTGTAAACCGTAACTTGTAAAAGGACCATAAGGAAGGAAGAAATAAGGAAACATCAATACTCCGTTTTCGAATAATTTACGAAAATGAAATGTCAAGCAGTTGATCAATTATTCAACCTTGACAAGTCGAAAAATTAATTATTAAACACCTTGATCAGTTAGAGAAGACACGATATTGAAAAGACCAATACCAATAAAATTAAGACAAAAAGACTTTTCATTAAATATTTGTCATTTAAAGAAAAAGAAAATCAAAAACTTAAGAAATTGTTCAGTGAGGAAGATTTTAATGAAAAAGATGCTGATGAAGACAAGTTTAATAAACTATCTATAGCTGCCAATCAACTAATTAAAAATCCCAAAGTTATTATTTTTTTAAAGCAATCACGTCAAACACACGAACAACGTTTCAATCTTGTAAACTCAAGGTAAGGTAAGGTTTGTTAGAAAATTAATTATCAAGTGCCTTTATCAGGTGATCGGCCTGGGGGCTCCGTGTTTCAATCGGGATCTTACGGTATTTACTTAGATTTGATTCCAGCAATCAAAAACGAATGTCCCGAGATTGTTTCGTGTAATTAAACTTGGGGTTCTGATCTTGTTGCGTTAGGGAATGACGTCAATGATATGAAGTTATAAGTCGATGATGTGAAGGTTGAAATTATGGTGTTAATATGATAGAGGTTAATGTTATGTAAGTTATCAAAATGAGGTTGGTTTTCCACTTCAGCTTGTAAAAGATTTTATTCAATACGATTGTTTTTCTAAAGAATTTCAACCTGTTTCTTAATAATTCCTGCGGACTAATCTTTTAAACTCAAATTCTTCGTACGTCTCTGTCCAAGGACTTTTCTTTCTATTTCATTGGTTTCCTCGGAACAAAATGCTCATCCATTTTTATTGTTTGACTCTTACAGCTATACCTAGACATTGTAGAATAAAAATGCTAATAACTCCCGTCAGATATCCATTACTAGGATTGTCGATTACGCGCCTCTCCCATTATCTCGAATTCACAAAACAGCGTTGTCAGCTTTCAGGTACGAGCACTTAGTAAGCTATTATGAATACAAATTGAGTTAATTACACTTGGCATAAGCATTTTTCATGCAAATATTGATCAAATTTATTGTCTCGTTGTCGAGTGGTCGCAGCGGTAGTGCAAAGCATACAAAGTGTTGTTGGGATTTGTCATCTGGAATAGTTTAGTAATAGTCTGGAGTCTAAATTTGTGCTCAGTTGGTGGCAAAAGGGTCGCTCCCATAGTCTTTGGGACTTAAACATACTGGCAAATGAGAGTATACTTTAGTTACACCCTAAATGTTCGGGTAATAGGCGTGTTGTGAGGTGTATAAATATATTGATTAGATAATCCTAACGTGAATATAGAACCGTAAGTAGCGCACTTAATTTTGGTATCTATAACACGGTGGACTTCATAATTAATTTTAAATGACGAAATGAAATAAAATGATATTTATGGGTTATTGTACATTTGTCACAAAGTAAATTTGATTTCTGTAAGTAGATCTTCCCAGATACTTTTACATGTCATTTTTTTTAAAAACTAAACGTCACTAAATGGCAATTTAAACATAGATTTATGTTAAAACCTCTCATTAACGGGGTAGTTAATGCATAGCTAGGTTTGATTTTCAAATCAGTCAGTGTTATTGAGATTTTTTAAATCAAATTTCTCAGTAGGATTTTTTTTGCATTTACTGTGTGACACCACCATGCCTTTAAGACCCGTAAAGCTGTTTGTCCTGCGATTAATATCTCTTCAGTCGTTTTCGACTGCCTTCCCTTCAGACAATGAGAGTAAAGAAACAGGTGCACTCATCTGTGCATACACTTCTGCACTATAATTTCTCTTGGGTACTTGGCTGTAATATCCGTTGATATTAATATTATCCTGCCCATCTAACTTCGTTCAAGTGGCAAACCACTTGCACAAAATTAGATGGGCAGGATAATACTATTATAGACTTGTGTCATATTTTTGACACAGAGAATGAGCAAATCGTGCATCATGACTGAAGAGTGATGGGTCCTGTTTCAATCTATACCTACTATTAATCATGGCAACACCGAGCAAACCACAATAATATGAAAGTTTCAACTTAATTAAAGCTGCCGTCTTTATCAAGGATCTGTACACGTATATCCCGTGCCTTCATTAAATTAGTGCCAACCCCACAAATAGGTAATGTTGGCTTCCAAATTATATTACTTTATTGTTATTCTTTTTTACTTTGTTCCCCCTAACTATCGTAAATTGGCTTGGGATCACGCTACTGTTACGATAAACTGTGCTATTGGATTGGTTTGTTGTGGCTTTGTACCAGTTTTTATGTCGGGAATATTACTCAGAAACGATTTCGCGATCACTGACTGTTTGATAAAGCTAGTAAATAATTTTATTTGGGATTATTGTGGCGTAACTATAATGGAAAGGGAAATTCAGAGAACTGTAACAGCCGAATATTTTATTGTGACTCATGGAATTACGATATAAGACCGTATATATTCTAGTGTGTGCGTCGGTTTTAATATGTTTGTGGCTTCAGTTAAAGTTAGCCCTAGGACGTACATGTTAGCCAAATGTACAGATTTTTATATATTTTTTAATCTTATGATTTTGAAGATACAACTACATTTTTTTTATTTAGTATCTATATCTAGGTATGTCAGGCAAACCAATATCATAAAGGATTTTCTAGGAATACCTATTTTCTAGGGAATCTTTATCACTATAATCATCTAAGCTAAATTGATATAATTATTATTGTTTATTTCTTTAATATAGGTACCTATCATAATTAAAATATATTTGTTTGTCTTTATTATCTGCCTATGAATTAGGTCTTTCCCTATTGGGGTTGGCCAACATTAAGCATGTTAACATTTGTTTGAAAGAAATATTTATATAGAACTGCAAATTTTGTTTAAGTTAGCGGAAGGAAAACGTGAATAAGGTTCACTGCACAATGACTTCATAACAAACGATAGCGGTATCTACCATCTTTTGTTTCTACAGAACACAAACAATTCTCACGGATTTCGGTGACACAAAATGATAAAAGGGTCATTGTTTCGCGGTTTGTCGGAAATAATCGATATCAATCGGTGATTCGGAATCAGTTATCGAGTGGGCGCTGAAGGGCTCTCGAATCGGTCCATATGCTCGTGTTCGCACGGTCGTCTAGTACATACTTGTCATGTGGAGCGTCCGGAACACACGTCTAGTCGGACTCCTGTTTCAACGGATTGGCTAATTGAAAACCTTTCAACTCAATCAGTTTGAAATTTGAAGTTTCCAATCTGTCACTTGAGTACTTTAAGATCGGGCGATGCGAATCTATGCTCTGAGAACGAGTTTGCGTTTAACATCATGATTACGAGTGTGTCCACTCACTTTAAATTTTGATTGAAAACACTTTGGATTGAAGAAAAAAAATATCAAAAGGTCAATTATTGGGGTTTATGTTTACTCTTAAGTAGGCACTCATCATCTGTTTCACCTTTTTCTATCGAGGTATGTTGGGATCAGCTTCTAGTCCAACCAAACTGCAGTTACGTCCAATTTCGTTTGACATGGAGCGAATACCTATCTGATCTCCAAAGCCTGTGTAACACGATACCCCTTGGAAATGTCTGTTAAAAATCTATAGATAATAATAATAATAATAATTAATTTATTTCATAAAAGAGGAGATTGTAGTACACAAAGTTATACATAAATATGATGATTGTACAATGTCAGTCACAATCTGGTGGGTGAAGTTCTGTTTTCCTAGCTAAGCTATAGAATAACCTGTAGTATTAAGGATTAACAGTCCCTGTCCCTTACAAAAGTTTCAATACACGAGTACAGCTTGGCAAAAAAGAGTCTGACGCGGTGACAGTTGAAACTAAAAATGGATGATTGTGGCAACATTGTTTTATTTGTCAACTGCTAGTACGTCATGTGTCAAAAGTGCGTAAATCCTAGTCGTTTTTCATAGATTTAACTAAATTATTAAGTTTCGTTGCAAAATTAACGATTAAAAATTTATAAAACCATTCGTAGTTGTATCACAGCAGTGATTTATGTAATACCAACAGCTTTACGTGCTTTACGATGTACGGGGACTTGATATGCAATAAATGGTCAACCATCGGACTGGGCTCAGCAAGCGCAGATAAACCCCCAATCACCCCATGCGGCTTTTGTTATTAAACCAAAAGCTGCTCTAATAGGTATACTTAGATCAAGTTGATCAAAGGTCGTGCCTTCTCTGTGTAAGAAGAAGCCTTTGCATTTCAACAGAATAGTCACATTATTATTATAGGTGGTTGGTACTTCTACGGGCAATAATTGTAGATGAAGGCATTTTACCATTAAAAGACCGAACATTTTCCCATCGTACCTACTTATAAGCATAGGCAACTTTACAAGCTTTTGGCAACAGTGTGATTAAGAGTACACAGGGCATATGAAACTACAGATTGCTTTGCTTGTAAGCTTCACAGCGACCTACTTTCCTCATTTGACTCCTGAAATTGTGTGGCGCAGTCAAGTCAATGATCCCCAAAACGAGATCAGGTTCAGCGCTGCACATAATTGTACACACAACTACAGTATACCCTTGTCTCTAGCACGAATGCTTGATGCTGACGTTAAGTCAAAATGTACGGTTTTAAAGTCCAAAATACTCTTTTTGAATAAATTTTCAAATTAGCGTTTTTAAGATTAAAGCAAATACCTACAGCTGCAGTAATAAGGTTTAATTTAATGGGGCAAGCACAGTTAGTATACCCCAGCGATGTGCATCAAATCTTAAAACTAAGTGTCTGGATCATATACCTACGTCATATTTATGTCTTGATTTGATTCGTGCTAGAGGTCCAGATAATTCTGTGTACATCATACCTTACAATATTTTGCATTATGACGTAATAATACGATTAAAAGTTGTGATTTTGTTTGAAATTTTGTGACCCACTTCTCCTTCGCATAGGCGCAATGGTAACATGTCTTTTCATTGGGATTTCGAAACATTGCTTTATGTGATAGTGGAAACTGTATAAAAATACTACATTTAAAAAATCTAAGCGGTCATAATGACAGACTGCTTATAATACTCGTACAGACGCCAGCACGTCAAGTTACCCCAATGTGTCAAATTTCTTTGATCGTTTTTCAACTTTATATCAAAGAGTATAAGGTTCATATTCAATTGGGAAAATTAGACACATTGGGGTACTTTGATGTGCTGGCGTCTGTACATATGTGTTGCTGGGAAGTAAGTTGCTTCATGCTATGATGCATATTATAATTATTTCAACGATCCAAAACTGCTGATTGCTAATGTAAATTGAAATAAAGAATTTTGATTAAGACGCAAAACGTAAAATCAAAAAAATATAATATTTCAAAAATAGAATAATATGGTGTTATTTTATTTTTCTTATAAACTGTTTAATGAATCACTTTGTGACCAACTTTAATTAGCGACAATTTTACATAGTTTCTGTAAAGCCATAAGAAAGTTGTCACCGGCAGAATGCTTCCAAAACATTTCTAACTCAACAAAAAACAAACAACACAAACCAATATCTACACTTAAAATTTTCCCATTACTGAAACACTACATTTCTAAAGCCAAATATACGTGTTGAACAAACAGAGCGGTTCATCAGTGGTGGTCGAAATCAACGCGTTTCCGACGGCTGATTGTTTAGATAATCGCGTGTCATCGAGTTAGCCCCGGCGCCGAATTAACACGATTGCAGCCGAAGCCGACCGAACGAGAACTTAAACGAACTTGCAGATTGTGATGATTGGTTTACGTTTAATCTTGTTCAACTTAATGTTATTGTTGGCTATGAAGTGAATTTGGACGGGTGCAGTCTGGATTTGCATGTAGTGCATAAACTAAGGTACTTTCAGAGAACACTAGTTATGTTGTGTTTATTAGGGATCACTAGTTAAGGTAAACAACAAAATTATCAGTAAACACACTACAGCTCAAAGGGAACGTCAAGTCGCTACCAGGGATAGATTCTCTTGCGGAGCTGCCATTCAGTCGTGTGAAGTACGTTTATTAATACAGCAAAATTAACTTATAGACACGACACACCTTCTACAAAACTGGCTCTAAATATAATAGTTTTAGGTTCACAATACGGTATTTCACGGACGTGTGTTTTACGTGTGTTTTACTTTTCTCGTTTTGTATGTATACAAGTACAATATTATATTATTATTTTGTTGGTTCTTTCTAACCATATCGTCTTAAAATGTTACTGAACTTGGTTACAAAATGTCAGATTGTAACCGTGACTTTAATTCTAATTATACACAAACATCTTAAAAGACATTTAGTGTAATGTGGTTTGACAGACTAATGAGTTATGTAAATAACGTGTCGGTCAAACAATTTTTATTTGGAAAAAGCAATAATTAACATATTTGGGCCTGAATACAACAATAGAGTCGGCTCGAATCAAATTGAGATACTTTAACTTGTTACTCGTTGTATCAACTTTTAAATTCCAATAACGTAAACGCACCTAATAACGACCCGTTAAAATCCGCGCTCATTACCGCCCTATTCAGAAAACTATCATTTTTATGTCATGTATTAAAGCTACACAATCGGTTGCTTTAAAAAAAATGTAGATGTATTTGTATTGCAAATGTTCATCTCTTGTTTGTGTGCGTAACTCGACGATTTAAATAATAATTGCTCAGTTCGTCCGTGGACGCCGACCTTAGTGCATTTTCCATAGTGTGGCATTCCCGATGGCGTAAGTACTCTTGTTTCTTTTTTAGCAGAAGATTATATCGTCAAGCATTTCAATGTAACTTCTAGTTCTTTTGATGCATTTTTGATACTTTCAGGAACACAAGTATTGATTCATTTTAATGAGATACTATTTTATTTTGCTTAAAATTCAATAATAAAAATAGGCGGTAATAGGAACAAAAATCACAATTTTATTCCTATTGCCGACCCATGTCGCTAATAAGTACTTGCCGTATCTTTTGTGTGCCATGATTTTTGTTAAAATGCATAAATTAATAGGCAGGAGGCTATACTAACTCAGTGCCTTAATATGTTAACTTATATTTGAGCTATTAACGCCATATATTCAAGAGCTTTAGTAGCCGTATACACTAACTTTGTTCTTATGTAAATATTTTGATGAATAAAGGAGGTATAATTTTTAAATAGTGTATTTTTATAGTTGAAATATCATTATTATTAAATATTTTCAGTAACCGCACCACTTAAAATCATATACATGTACAAAAATCACATGTATTTACACAATTCATACACATTCCCTTGGGTCGGTAATAGGTTATACGATTTCCTTTAAGAAAACCTATTACCGATCTACTCGTACATTTACGACGGACCCCATACTACATGTTTTTTTATTTGGTATTTATTTTCAAGTAAACATAAAGTTATTTAGTAGACATTATAGTATTCCATAATAAACATACAGATTTAAAATAACATAAGCTTTATTATATTACAGTAATACTTAGCTAACATTTATATGTGGAAGTCATATGGTAATTTTAATTACTATTTGCTATCCGTTTATAGTATATCCTAGACTTAGTAAATAAATTTTGTTTCAGAAACATGGATCGACTAAAACGTAAACAATATACAGTTAGTCAACTTGACGCTGCACTGATGGCTATCACTAATGGAGCAAGTGTCTATGAAACCTCGAAGAAGTTTGGGATTCCCAGAACAACTCTTCGTGACAAGAGAGATAACAAGTACTCTAATGAAAACTGTGGTGTTCAGACTGTTTTCACCAAGGACGAAGAACGTCAGTTAATAGACTGGATTCACTATTTGGGAAGATTAGGTTTTCCTGTAACAAAAGACCAGCTACTGGAAACGGTCTCAAAATTAGTGGAAACATTAAAGCGCCCGAACCCATTTAAAGACGGAGTACCCGGTCGACACTGGTTTCAAAATTTTTTAAAAAGACATCCCACAATTTCGAAAAGAGTTGCGCAGAATTTGCCAACACACAGAAACGAAGTGAAAGAAGAGTCTATAAGATTATGGTTTGGTCGTGTGCATCAATATTTTGAACAAAATAATTTAATTGAAGTACTAGATGATCCAGCAAGAATCTTTAATTGCGACGAAACTGGATTCTTTTTGTGTCCTAAGGCAAAACAAGTCCTTGTGCAACGAGGCAGCAAAAAAGTATATACTCGAGTGGCCAATGATGAAAAAGAATGTTTAACTGTATTGGTTAATGTGGCTGCTGACGGCAAAGTAGCACCACCTATGGTTTTATACCCCTACAAGCGTATGCCTAAAAATCTTGTACCGACTGTGCCATCTGGCTGGGCTGTTGGTAACACCGAATCTGGATGGATGAACATGGGTGCTTTTTACGAATATATAACGAACTGTTTCTATCCTTGGCTAGTTACTAATGCAATACCACTTCCAGTTGTGTTATTTCTAGATGGGCACACATCACATATATCTCTACCTTTATCTTCATTTTGTAAAGAAAATGGTATAATACTTGTAGCTCTATTACCTAATTCTACTCACATACTCCAGCCTTTGGATGTTGCAGTATTTCGACCTGTAAAAGGTACTTGGAAGACAGTCGTAAGCGATTTCCGAATAAAAAATAACTTTGCAAAGTTAAAGCGAACAGATTTTGCACCACAAGTCAAAATATGCCTCGATTCTTGTTTGACAGAGCAAACTATTGTAAACGGCTTTCGGTCATGTGGAATATATCCTTTCGAGCCAAATAATGTTAATTACAGTAAACTTTTACCTGAAATTCGGAACGCAACCAGCGACACTAATAGCGATACTGCAGAGGGTAGTGACAGTACTACAGCCAGCTCTATTCACTGTCAATGCCAACGTACTAATCAAATGAAAACCTTCAAGCAACTTTTTGAAGACCGTTTGTCACCTACTGTCCTTCAAGAATTTCAAAGTTCGGGAAATGTATGGATAGGCGACATCAGCTACAAGAAGCTGTTTGAATATTGGAAGAATATTAAAATCAATGAAGACGATGAAGAACGTAATTTGGAAATTGGCGATACGACGTTAGTGAACAATTTTGCCGATGAAACAGATTTGGATACATTAACATTTGAAGTCACACCAGCATTAATTTTACCATCAGAACAAAATGTCTTCCAAGAAATATCTTATTTGACTGTAGACGGTACATTGACTTTTCCAATAGATCATGTTTTACCTGAAAACACTCAAGGCCCAGCAACTAGTCATATTACAGGTTCTGCAGATCAAGATCTAAGAACATCATATCCGAAACCATCAACTCCGAAACCATCAACACCAACTCCGGCACTAGCAACATCCACTCCAACACCATCAACGTCAACTCCGAAGCCATCAACATCAACTCCGAAACCATCAACATCAACTCCGAATCCATCAACATCATCAATCCAAAGTACTTGCGTGAATTTGAGCTCTGAATCTCTCGATAGTACTATAATTAATAGATCAGAATATTGTAAAACTCCACTTAAATCTACTACGACATCAATCAGTAAAAATATTCCAAAAGAACTGAACATTTCAACACCTTTTAAGAACGCATTATATTTTCCCGAGCATAAGGCCACGACGACAAAGAGAGTATGTAAAAGAGTTACCCCGGTTGTTGCAATATCTGACGAATTTATGGCTTATCAAAAAAAAATTGAAGCAGAAAAATTGGAAAAAGAAGAAAAGAAAAGAAAACGAAATGAAGATTTGGAGAAGAAAAAAAATGATAAATTAAGCAAACAAGGCAATCCAAAATCAAAACTACTAAACAAGGCAAAACGTAAAATAACCAAGGTGGATGCTTCAAAGGAAGATACGACTGATTCCGAAAATAATTTTCAATTTCGACATATGCCTCAAAGGCGACATAATAATATGGAGCCGTTTGCGGAACTAAGTTTTGAGCCTGCATTACGATCTAATCAGGCTAGCCCTTACCGAGATACAGCTACATCACAAGATGTGAACCTCTGTAATAATGTTTCTTCATCAGATGAATGTGAAATAAACCGTCCAGCAAAGATCATTATGCGGCCGAGATATGATTGTGGATTTGGTTCAGAATCAGATGAATCTATTTTTTAATCTTATTTTTTTTGCCAAAGGTTAATTTTCTTAATTTGTTATAAATTATAATATTTGATTTTGATTTGACATGACTGCTAGAATTAAGATTTTATTCTAATTTTATATTTCTATATTACATTTTGTAAAATAATATACTTAGGTAAGATTCAGACCAACCGGCTCGCATCGGGCCGGGCCAGACGGCATTTTACAATGCGGTAAAGAACATTGAAATGTATCAAAAGTAATTATAGTTCATATTTGCATGCAACTTTACCTCCGTCGGAGCCGTACGGATGCGTACGGATGCGTACGGATCCGTTCGGCTGCCGCGGCATGCGTACGGATGCGTACGGCTGCCGCGGCATGCGTACGGATCCGTTCCGATGCGGTCCGATGCGAGCCGGTTAGTCTGAATCTTACCTAATATTACACTTTAGGTTACAAATAATTCATATTAAGTAGTATATTTTTTAAGACTGATTGAAGGCTGTTAAGAATATATAATAACGTTAAGTTTTGATAACATTTTTTAGTGAATGCTGAGATCATAGTTAATCTTAAATTTGATTCATAGTCACACGATGCTATTTTTTATATTTTTTTTTTTCACATGAAAAATTTTATAAGTTTGTTTCATTTGTAATCATAATCCAAGATTTGATTTTTGATTTGACATGACTACTAAACTTAAGAGGCGGTTTACAGTCAAATGCCTTTTCTACTGTTTTAATAGACCACATTTTGTATTTTTTATTCTATTTACGAGTTATGATACTTTTTCAATTAGCGGCGCTAGTGGACGTTAAACCGCCTCATAAATGTTATTGTAATTTTATATGACTATGTTACATTTTTACTAAGATTCTATAATGCCATTTACTCTTGTATAATACCAAATGCCCCCATTGGTTATATATTATAGTAGTTATAATCAATACTGGCCTTTGGTAATTTGTTATACATAATTCGTATAAATATGATATTTTTTATTGATTTAACGCTGTTAAGAATATAACATTATAAGAATACATATAATTGTTAAGTGTTGATAGCATTCTGTACTGTGTTGGAGCATTTATATAAACAGTTCAATATACACGAGCATTTTTATTTAACTTTAACGGTTCCATTTATTTGGTGGTCGGTATTAGGTGTCACATAAACGGTATTAGGCACACACCCGATATTTTGAGTCGGTAATAGGGACATGGTCCTTTTTCCTTTTATTTAATTTTTAATTTTTTAAGTAATTCTTTGATTATCTGTTCTTATACATAACTAAAGAAATCGATAATTTTAGTACTTGAAAAAATATTTTTATTGAAGCCACATATTAAGAATGTGCTTATTTTTTGGATATCAATCTGAACTCCGCTTAAACTGGCGGTAATGGGTGCGTTTACGTTATTGTCAGTTCTACTGATCCTTTAATCAACTTTTATTAACAACTTCCCTGTTATTTCTCGACTCAAATATTTTAACATAAATAAATCGTCCGACAGAACCGTGAAGGAAGGAAAGGAAAACGACCAAAACATAACCGCTGCAGTCAATTACGAAGCTTAAAAATATCTCTGGTATTTTTTGTTCTAATACCCAAAAGGGTTCTCAATCCTTTAAACCGCTCGAAACAACTTAAGATTCATTCGTTAAACCTGCGAAATCTGTACCGCAGATAAGTATTTTTTTACAAGCGGCTTACCACTCCACTAACCCTGAATATTTTAGGCATTTTGTTAATATCCTAATCCTCCTTTTTTCCTCGGCTCGGACTCGGGAGGGAAGTCGGCATTCACCGTTAACAGTTTCATGATTAATGACTGAAAACTCTTTGATGGCTTTTTAATTAGAGCTAAAATAGGGGTGTAATACCGGTTGGTAGCGGGCGCCGACGGTGGCCGCGGCAAGGTTGCTGCGGCCACAGCTATATTTCATAGAAGGGGAGAGGCGGCTTCGAATTTGCAAGGCTAATAAATTGCGGAATACCTAGGCCTTATTGGCTCAACGTTTAATCGTTCGGCCCGCACTGGATTATTTTTAGCCAAGTTCCCGTCGCTTCTTTGTGTAACTGTAGCAATTGGAAAGTAAAATGCTAAACGTATTCTTGCCTTTGTGCGCGGCTCTACGTAAGAGCGTTTACTTATCGGTAACATAGGAATGAAATTTCTAACTTTGCATTACAAATTTATTTCCTCCGGCCGCGGCCTCCCGACTCGCCTTTCAGGTTATTCCAATTCGTCAGTGAAAATGGCGATTAATATTCAATATGAACAGCCTGTTTGAGTGATTGTTTCTGTAGGTTGCCATACAGATTGAAATCAGCTTCGAACAATCAAAATATTATTAATTGGAAGAAATTGTAGGTTCCTTTCAAAATCCATAAAACAAATGTTTGATTTCCCTTAAAATATTAATCTTAATCTTGCATAAATATTAATGACGCTGAGCTAAGTAATATACAATTGATTCTCGCAATTTAAAACGATGTCGTTCTGCTGCGTAGATTATAATGGTTCAATATAACAATAAGTTATTGTGTGGCTATTAAAAGATTTAGATTTATTATTTCTTCTACTTCTTTCTTGATTTAAAGATTTATATTTCGATTTTTTTAAAAGTGAAACGCTTTTTAGAGAAATTTACAATTTAATTCTAGCACATTTTCATCAAAAGTTACGTTAGAAGTAAGTTGTTATGATGCTGCTTTGCGAAAGTATTTGCCGATCAAACTAACAGGCAGATAGTATTCAAAACTTTTGATAGTGTATTTCAAGTTGGTAGCTATCTGCCCCCTTGACTTCAAGTACTTTCTGACTTATTCCATTTCCTTTAGTTGACCGCTACAAGATTGTAGACAACTGATACTAGCTACTGTTTACATTTTTTATTTACATTAGTCTGTAGTTTAGTTGGTTGTATTTAATCATGTCGAAGAAAGTATGAAAAACTTAAATATGAATTACCTACGACCTCAATATTGGTATTGCTGTTATGTACTTACATACTTACATACTACTTACATATAAACTTACTCCTTTTTCCCATAGTGGCAGGTAGAAACTACAGAGCACCATCTGATACGATTCTTAAATTCTTCTTTTGCTTCCTTTATGTTCATACATTTAATCATACATACCATACACGCCTGTATTGAGCTAGATTGTATTATTTCAACTAACATCTTCATTGTCAACATAATTAAATTTGCTCACGAGTTTGGAAAAGGTCAATTACGCAAAAAGTAAAAAAGAGGTTGGATTTTATCAATATTTATGTTTTTCTTCAAAAAAAAAGAAAAAAACGCTACAAATACCTACATTCAAACAAAATATATGCCTACCAACAAACATCCTTCATCCGCTCGTTGCCACCAGTTTTGAAAGTCACGAATTCTCTAGAGGGGTGGTAACCGAAATATTCGTATTACATCGCAGCGATGTCGAAAACAATGACTCGCGAGAAAGTACGCCTCTAAGCAGCCACTTTGTGCAATTAGGAGAAACAAAACATTTTTATGCGAAACCCGTTCGGGTTGACTTCGGTTTTTATGCGACGCTCGTTTGCGTTACTTCGGTTTTCCTTGTAAGCCAAGTAACTTGTTCGCTGACTGGCAGCGTGTTAATTGTGCAGATTTAAAGTCGTATTTAGAAGGTCCTTGTTGCAAAGCGAGAGAAAAAAAATAGTTTTTTTTTCATGAATTAACTCATACCCACAATCAAGGTGCCATCATGAGTGTTTTCAATGATTACACGAAGGGATCGTGTAATCATTGAAAATACTCATGTGTCAATGGGAAAAGCGAATGAATATTATTTTGTTTAATCGAAAGTATTTTAACATACCATAGAATTAGCACAATCTCAAAACCGTCGCACGCAATTAAACTCTACATGTAGGTATTATTCGCATTTATTTACCTACACTTTACAAAAATCTCTACTCAATTTTTTGCCCACATTCGAACTGATCATTAGCATAATTGGTTTACAGTCGAAAATACGGCTGAACGTAGAACGTATGAGGTGCACTTATAAACATATATTGCAGTATCGCCATTATACCTCGTTTGCATAAGTAGTTTAAATGAATTCACCCTCTGCTACGTCATTTACCGTTTAAAATTCTTTGACATAGCAACTTCAGTATTACACTTTGTTTTATTTTGTAGTCGGGTTTTCAATAGAAAATTTGTCTTGTTTTGGTTTCTGCCAGATCTCTAGTAGGTACCTATACTCCATTTACAATAGCATTAGACAGAAGTTAAGAGAAGGTTATTTTTAATGCACACTTTGTAACAAAAGTACAAATATGCATGTTACAATTACGATAGACGCCGAAATTATTATCATATATTCTTACTGCATATGCCACACTAAGTTGTAACTATTTGAACCATTTATTTTAAGAAAAGAAGGTGATTTAATTTAGTTATATTATTTCATTTTATTTAAAAATTATTGCGTCAATGATAAAAACCTCAAAGAAGCAGGAAGGAACAATACACACACACACGTTCGTTTCACTTTTTTCTTCTAAATTTAAAAATAAAACAATTAAAATAAAAACGGTTTTCACTTATGTTCAAAATTAAATGTTCTGTATTCTTGCTTCTATACGTCTCTTTTTTAATGCTTATTATAAATGGAACCTACCTCTAGAATTTCTGACCAAAAAACTGTTTGAATTACTGCTTTGTTGTGTGTTTAGTGGTCGCAAGTGCTACTGCTGAGCATGAGGTTCAGGGATCGATCCCCGGGTCAGGCAAAGTGTTATTAAGTTTTTCCGTTTGGGATTTCTTCGTAATAGTCCGGAGTTTGAATTTGTGCCGGATTGATGGCAATAGGTTTGTCCCTTATTAAATAAGACTCTGTCAAAAACACCCGAAATGTGGGTGTACTACAGGTACACCTCTGCCTAACCCTTCGGTGATTACAAGCGTGATGTTATATGTTTTAAAAAACGAATTCTACGAATACTTGAACAAACATTATGTATCGTTTGTTTTTTACGATTACTTTTATACATTTAGCTATCGATAATTTGATTAATGTCTAGCTACTAGAATAAAATAAAATAAAATATTCTCCCACGCCGCCTTATTCCAGGCATTTTATTGACTGTAACCTTTTTTTTGCCATGTCTGTTTAAAAAAAGCTAACGAATATGTCCCTCAATCTTTTGAATCATATCAATTACCATAGCTGGTGCCTTAACTAAGGTATAGGTGTCAAAAAAGACTTGAAAGTAGAATAACTTTACTTCTACTTCCAAGTCTATTTTTCATAGGATATTCCTTACGAATATCCTATGAGTGGTGTAAATATGAATGTCAGATTGAGAAATGGTGTGATGAAGTAACGTTGTGGTTTAAAAGAATATGTAGTGATTTAAATTAAAAAGTGTAGGTACGCTTAGATGGTTTAGTCACGTAGAGAGGATGAATAGAAGGCGATTAAAAATAGGTATTTATGAGATGTCAGTTGAGACGCTGAGTAGGGACGTCCTAGAAAGATATACAAAGACCTTATTGGTGATGTTTCTTCAGTAAGGTCAGGTATGTAGATTGTAGTACTCGCAACCGGCGTGCGTGTAGGACTACACGTAAGGAAAAACGAAGCAAAAGAAGTGTGAAAGAATCTTAACAGATGGCGCTCTGTATTTTCTGCTTACCCCGAAAAAAGATGTGAGCTTAGATAAGGATGTCTTAATTACCAATTTGAATTACCATGCGTTAATAACATTTTGTTTGTTGAATACCAAAGTATCGTAATACTTTTAGGCTTCCCAAGTTAGAGCTTTCTAACCTAGGCCTGGCCATATTATAAGTTCTTTTTCTATTATCGTAATGGATAAGGCAAACAATACAAAGAAAATGGCGTATATGGAATCAGCTGTTTGTCAACTGTCAAATGTTAATGAGTAGACTTTGTAATATGGCTGAAAATCAAATACACTTGACAGTTGACAAACAGCTGGTTCCATATACGCCATTTTCTTTTTGTAATAGAAATAGAATTTGTAATAAATACCTAACCTACCAAGCACCAAAGCTGTTACTAATGTTTTTAAGTGTTACCAAAACCACTAAACTAATACAGAAACAATAGTTCCAGCGCTAGCTTACGTAGTTAGGACCACGTATAATTTATACGATTATAATATATAGGAAGTGCTAGCTAAGTATCCAAAATCTATTTGCATTATAACCGACGGGACTCAGATGTTCCCGAGAATCTGTCGTGATATATGGACGTTATTACGAAAACAAACTTTTAATTGCACGTAATCCCCGTGTTGTATTGTAAATTTTGTTTTTGTTCGGTTTTGTTGGTACCCTTGTTATGAATTATGCGAAAATTAAGAGTTTCGCTGTATATTTTGTTGTATTTGAGTTGATAAGATTTTCAATTTATGTTTTTCTTTTGGCTGTTATTGAATTTGTTTCATGTATATTGATTTTGGTTTCTTTTTTTTTACACCAAAGTGTTTATTAGGCTTTCGGTCTTAATACACTATCTGCAGAGAATAATAGTATTAACTATTTTACAAATTTATTGAGAAAACAGTTGCAATGCGAAGTACCTATTTCCATAATGTTTTTAAAAGAAAATACCGACAACAAATGACTTAAGTTAGTTTTAAAGATAACCAGTACGCTTCTTGAACCCACTCAAACGCTTCTGACTATCATGCGAACACCGAAATGATTCTACAAGCACTTCTTTCTGACATTAAATACGGTAAACTAAAAGAAAAGGGGTGAAGTTTAACAAGTGGAAAATACCAGAACCATTTAAAAAAATCTCGAGAGTAGCAATTAAAGTCGCATTAACTAAAATATGAGAGTACCGCAACTTACTTCCATTCGCAACTGGTCCTTCTGTTTAAGCAATTTGCCTAAGCTACTGGCAAAATGTTTTCCTTTTCGAAACTCACACAAAACAATTTCTCACAGACTCTGCTCTGTCCATTCGGTATCCGGAGGAGCAAGTTTAACTCCAAACAATAGTTAAGCAACAAAGAAAGTTGCGGACTGGCGTGCTGCGGCCGAATTGTGTGTGCAAACCGACTTACGGCGCCGCCTCTACGAGTACGCTTCGAGTGTTCTGTAATCAGTGCAAACACACCCCACTTACAATGTTATCACCTCCCAACTAACAACTATTCTCATGCAAATATTTGTCTAGACCATTTCTTTTGCACTTATTTGTTTCAGAGACACTTTAAAACTAAAACTAGACTAGTGTTTGTGTAGCGAGGCACGTTTCGAGATGAAAATCCTTACGCTTTGAATGCCAGTTCCAACGTTTTACTACATAAAACATTCCGAACAGGTGTTTCGGAAATTGTCTTGTATGAAAATGTTTGCTTATTCTTATACTTTATAGTAACATTGACAGTAAATATTACAATACCTATATCAAATTGGTTTACCTACAGGTTGTGGTACTCTTTTGATGGATTTAATTTATCCGTAGGTACGTACTAGGTCTTACAGGGCACATCTTGCTTAAAGACGTGCCCATAGACCAAAAAGCCTATCACTAAAACACTAAAGCCACATGTAGATACTTTTATCGTAAAACTTTAATACCAGTTCTGCCCAATTTTCGAATCAACCCGCGCCTTTGTAAACTTTGCTCTCAGTTGGGAAAGTCTTACAGTTTTCCCTGTATCGGTGTTGTGCGCATAAGGGTGCTGATTTATTTGCGGGTATGAGGCGTGAAGCAAATGAACTGCCCGTGTAGCGAGATGTACGGCGAGACCGCGCCGTAACTACAGGGTGGAGGCGCCTTAGATCACACGGAAAAGCTATGTACGGAATATCTTAAAACATGTGTAACAATTTTCGCAGTTCGCCGTGAGGTGAACGTGAAATGTGATGTAGTTAATATTTGAACGTGCGCAGCTAATGGTAGCCTGTGATATAGAGTTGTTGGGTATATATGGGATTATATTACTGAAAGTTATTCAATGTTGTGTGTTAGTATAGGAATGTAATATACAAAAGTTGTATGACTTGAATCTAAATCTTATATTTGCAACTGGAGTTGTATGAAAGGAAGAGATCGATTTTTGAAAGACTGAAACCCATTAAGAGCTTGCTCGGTGCAATTTGTTCGTACATCACCATGTGCAGAGATAAACAGTGACAGTACTCCAATTCGTTACCCACCAGCAGTTTGTCACAGGCGAATGCATTAGCGGCTGTGGCGGGCCGGCGACTTGGCTTGCGGTCGAAGCCTCGTCCGAATTCCTCTCACCAAAACTGTCATCACCGACCGACGATTAGTCAAGCTGCTAAGTGCTCCTTCCCGATTGTTTTTCTCTTTGCCACCGTCGGAAACTGTAATTTATGCGACTTTGCAGTTCCACCACAGCGTCGAAATTTGCAATCGGCGTAGATCCCAGCAAAACCGAAGGTTTATTTATGGCATGGAGAGTTAACTTTTGAACCGAAAGTTCTGCGGGTGCAGCGGTCGCCAGACCTTTTTTTGTTTGCAGTTGTTACTGACTCCGAGGAATATAGTGTTCTGTGCTCAAATATATTTTATGTCCAATTCTTTTTACTATCGCCTTATTTTGTTTATGTGTTCTTCTGAAGTTGGTTGGTTTCCTATAGATTTCTCATTCCCGAGATAAAACCCCAACTGCATAATTCACGAGTAGGTAGTGCTCCCCTATATAATTTTTGTTACTTCTATTTTTTAAAATGATGTATACTGTTGTTAAATGTATCCAAGTAGTAAGTAATTGCTATGTATTGTCTTTAAAAAAACACCATTAAAATCACAAACCGAACGAACTAACGAATTCGAAGGTGACAAAGTAACAAAAATAGCCACGAAAATAAACGGCGAGAATCCAAAGACAGGAGTGCCCCTTGTTTTGTGCAACTGTTTGCTCTGTGTATTGACAAGCAATGTTTTCTCTAAAAGAGGTTTGAGCAAATAGTATTGGAGTGAGGGCGTCGACGTGATTGCGCCAAGGAAGCTCCTACACTTTGTTTGTTTAATCCTCAGCCTTTGATTAGCTACTTCTAGTTTCATCGATGTAAAAGGATCGAGTGAAGTAGGGTTATTCTGTTTATTGAATTGTTCTGACCTAGTTTATCTTTGGGGTTTTATCAATCTTTAACAGTTTGATCATAATTACTGATACTTGCTAATAACATCCTCACTGAACAATCGAAGGTTAAGCTATTTTTGCTATTTAAGTTTTTTTTTTTTTTTGTTATTTATCTAATTGTTGCTTAAGCTTTTTCGGGGTCGGTCCATAGATGAGTACCACTCATATTTACCTACTATATATACCCCTGCGTCCCTCAGAAAGCACTTTTACCTACTGGTCCCAGTTGTCGTTTGTTGATCTTTCGCAGCTGTTAATAGTAGTCAGAGTCCCGAAAGTCTGACAACCAAGCCTTGCTAAGGGATATTGTATTGGTTAATAACTGATGACGAAGTTAAGTTGGCAGTCATTACATTTAAAGTACTATTATTCTGCTGATTCGGACTGGAAGTGACCACAGCATAGTTAAATAGAGGCTAACAAGATGATAATGAGTTATGGCAGCTAAGAAAACATAAAGTGAAGCTTCCTTCCTTCTTCCCAAATGTATAATTTTAGGAGGCAGTCAATCAAAAACTAAATAAATGCAATTAATTAGAAATGACGTTAAGAATCTATAACGAACCTCAAAATAGAATTTCCTACAACTGGACGCTAAGATCTAAAAATAAAACCATAGTTTCCATTTGTTGAATTTCCCACGCAGTTACAAGAATCGAGTTAGGAAAATGGATTACGTGTGTAATGGGACGCGTTGGCTTGACCTGTCATTACTAGGTAGTCATCCATCTAATAGGCTTCACTGTGGGTGACCAATACGGTATTATGTTGTCCTTGTTTGATTTTACTTCAACAAAATGAAAGTTAAGTTCTTTGTAACTGCGCCACTGGTTTTGTGGTCACACGCACAGCTAAGGAACATATGGTGGATAACCAGGTCAAGCAAAGTGCTATTGAGATTTTTCTATAATAAATTCTATAGAATATTATATAAACACGGCAAAAATATGGTACAAAGATTGAATACAGAACATACATGTTTTTGCTGTTAACATTATAAGCGTGCAAATTTACACGCAGCAGCCCGGAGATTGTAAAGTGATATTTTGTTTTTAAAAGTCGTTGGTCATCTTATTATCTGGTTCATGTTGGATTGCTGTAACATCAGAGTATGGGAGTCGAGGAAGAGAGAGAGTAACTACAGACAGGTGAACTAAATAATATACTATCGTAGCTGCTAATAATCTCCGTGGAGATTTGCCACTGTGGTCAAAATTCAGTCGGGATGATTTATTAAAAACTATTGAGTAGATTATTTGACATTTATTTTTTTCATTTAGTGGGTTAGCACAATTTTAAGATAAATTTATTGTAAAAAGACATTTCTTTTTAAAAACAAAGTTGTTGCTTTAAAAATCACTACCAGCAAACACAGAAAATTAAAAAAAAATGCAAACCAAATAGAAACTTGAATTTCAGCTTATAAATACTTAGTCAAGGGTAAAACTTCATTTTAGACAAAATACTCTTTCAACGAAACTTTTAGATGCAAAAACAACTGAAGTAAGTTGCAAGATTTGTTTTGATTGATATAAATGGAAAACTCTTTTTTGTCTTTAAATCTTGGCTAGATACGGGAGGAGGTCGTAACACTCGATCTTCATTCACTCCAGTCATCGCGTTCGTTCCCGTCTTTTGATTTATACCCCTCTCTTGGATTGGTTACAGTAGTGAGTCAACTATCAAAAAGGCTTTGATATCGGTGTTGCAGTATTGTTTGCATATTTTAGTCAAGTTTCATATATTCAATTCAAGTCCCGGATGTTATGATAGAATTGTTTTGAGTAGGAACCTTGATTTAATTTCTATGTTAACTTATAGATGTTCGTTCACAACTAAACCAATCTGTTCTTAACACTTTGAGTTGAGCAACGTTATAATACGTATAATTTGATAAACGCTATTTGACACAACTTTTAATCACGTCAGTAAAAAATATGTCTTTCTTCTAAGAACGTGTATAAAAAGCGTCGCGCTGTATCACTTTAAATTTTGGGACTGCTAGCGCCACTCCAGGTTAGTTTTTTTTGTGCACTTTATAAGGCTATTCGCACACATACATTCCATTTACGCAAACATTCTCACACATGGATAAACGTCGACGTGTATTAACGGTTGTGTCACATTTCATATTATCTTTGGTTGTATGAAAAACCGAACGTCACTAATCGTCATTTATTTTGTATGAGAAAACAGTGCGCCGCGCAACAAACATTAGAATACCCAGATGCTCAGCTGAAAGTGTTAATCGACCACGGTTGTTTGATACTTTTATTATTATCACATTCCTTGTATGTCACTGGCACAGATATAAAGTTACTGCTTTCACAATCATCTACCTAAACTTTACACTGAACTCAGCTTTCAGTCTAACCAGAAGCATAAATGAAAAATTAAATTAAAAATTTAAAAAACCCCCATCGCAAAAAAGTAAAACATTTAAAAAGTTAAAAATAACATTTTAGCCATGAAATTTTACTTCACGTCGGGGTACCGCTTAAGTAAGGAATGTTCCTAGTACTTGTAGGTATGTAGGTACTTATTTTAACGGTACCCCGACGTTACGTAAAATTTCATGTCTAAAATGTTATTTTTAACTTTTTAAATGTTTTACTTTTTTGCGATGGGGGTTTTTTAAATTTTTAATTTAATTTTATTTTAAATTTTTTAAAAGCATTAATTTTGTTTTATAGAGTTAACAGTTATGAGATTTTTTCAGTGCATTATATGTAGGGTCAAATGATGGTTAAAACGAATCCAAACACGACATATCTGCTATTATTATGTCAAGGGTCTACCTACTGGTGTGCTGGATAGCCTGGCTGCAGCATCAGCTCATCCTGTTGGCATCAGTGCATTGTGTTTAGAATCAAATGCTGCTTGAAATGAATCCAAATACGACATATCTGCTATTATTTTGTCAAGAGTCTACCTACTGGTGTGCTGGATAGCCTGTCTGCAGCATCAGCTCATCCTGTTGCCATCAGTGCATTGTGTGCAGAATTAAATGCTGGTTAAAATGAATCCAAACACGACATATCTGCTATTATTTTGTCAAGAGTCTAAGTACCTACTGATGTGCTGGATAGCCTAGCTGCAGCATCAGCTCATCCAGTTGCCATCAGTGCATTGTGTGCAGAATCAAATGCAGGTTAAAATGAACCCAAACACGACATATCTGCTGTTATTTTCCCAAGAGTGTAATAGTCTGCTAGATATTCTGGCTGCATCAGACCAAATACACAACAATGTTGCTTATTAATATTACACACATGCGTGTTTGAAATTTTTAGACAAACATATGTTTCTAAGTAAAGTTAATACCCATAAACGTCTAAAATAGCAACGGTAGCTAACACAAAAGAGCTGATAACCTTGAAACGGCTGAACCGATTTTGATGAATTATGTCTAAGAACCATCGCAAGAAACCCTGCTTTCAAATAAAAAAAACCGCATCTAAATCGGTTCACCCGTTTGGGCGCTACGGTGCCACAGACAGACAGACAGACAGACAGACAGACACACACACATAGCGGTGAAACTTATAACACCCCTCTTTTTGCGTCGGGGGTTAAAAATGATTGTTTTCTATCCTCCAGTTCCCAGTTACTATGTACAACATTAGCCTTTGATAAGACTAGTGGTTATAATTTTGGGCTCTAGACTTTTCACAACGACTGTCGAAGATCTGCGGATAACAGCCGGGACCAACTGCATAATTAACGTGTTTTCTTAGGTTCGAAATGTCCTTGGTGTGTCATGGATTATCATAGATGGTGTGTTTTGTGGAAGTGTTGGTATTATGTTTGTGGATTACTGTGCTGTTAGTTGTGATCGAATTGTTGTATGCGTTGTGTATCGTAGAGATTTGTCATTAAACAAGTTGACAAAACACATTATTCTCGATCAACATACAATGAAGAAAATGTATGTAGTAATTATTTTCTCATAGTATGTTTTGCAAGTGATTTATGTTTTATTCATTAATTTTATAGACAATAAATTAAATTAAATTAATAATTAAACTATTATTTACACACCTACCAATTAAATTCTGACTAACAGTCATAATAATGGTAATAGTTGTTACTACAATTACGTATAATTAAATTTAAATGGAATATTTTGCAAGCCGTAAGGCAAAATTTATTAAAACAATGCATATTTTTTCCAAATAATATGTTTACTTAAAGTATCAGCAAAAACATGATTTCTTTTTCCATTGTCACCCATCTTCAGATCGACCTGGGTAAATCTACAATAATCTACACATTCCAACGCTTTTTTTTTCTTATCTCCTGATTTGGTCTTTTGCAACTTAAACCTTTTTCATTTTGAAGTAAAATACACTTTAATTGATGCTTATCAAAACCACTACCAAAAGCTGGAACTCAAATGTGCTTCTAGTAAATACTAAGCATTATATGACAAGAACTTATCTTCAACAGCCTTCTTCGTTATTCGATTTGTCTTCCTCTCACGACTATGAAGATTCCGAACACGATTTAGTTAGTGGTGGTTTCTTATAAATGCTACAGACTAAACTCTATTCCAGAATTAATTGATTTATCCTGGGCTGAGCCTTGAGTGCGTTAGGGTCAACTAGTTAAGCCTGGGATAATCTTGTTTGATCTTGTATGAATTTTGAATTATTTTGCTTAGAAGTGAACAGCATTTTAGAATGGTCGCTTTCATTTGTCCACTGTAGGTATTTTTGATTGCCCTCCTGCTGTATAAAACCTTTATAAATTAATAATGAATACTAAATCTTATTTTATTTTTATCGAAATGTTTTAGTATTCCTAACTCTTTCGTAAGTCAATACCATCACATCTATTGCTACAAATAAACATGATATTGTACAATAAGACCCTTTTAACGTAATGTCGCCAAATCTTGACCGGATTGTGTTTTCGCAGCGGTATCCCCTTGTTTTCATACCCGCCGGCATATTTTGCTACACACCATCTGTATTCAGCATTCGTAATAACAATCGATTACTGGACCTTGTTTATTAGCCTAACGGTAAACATTAAACGCTTGCAAAATTTGGTCACTTTTTGATATTAAGTTATTTTGCGTCACGTATTTTATGGCACGTTTCATTACCTAGTGTTTATTCAGTAATGTCGTGTTATTTTCCGCGAGCAGTGTTGATCCAGTGATAATGGCCACGACTTAAGGAATGTATGTCGTCGTCGCCTTTGATTTGTTTTTTTATTTTTTTATCGCCACAGTTGCCAAAACCGCGAAGAAACCGGCATGTCTTAGAACCAAAAACAACCGAAGACATGTCATGTCAATGTGACATTTGCCAAACTGCACTGGGCTTGCGTGGTTGTTTATGGCCTGCTCCTTCTTTTAGAGAAGAGGTCTGTTTTCCAACAGTGGTAACGTTATAGGTTGATAGTGTGTGATTTTTGTTTGTTTTGATGTAATGTTGTTTGAATGCAATTTTGGTGTGATTACTATCCTTTTATTTGAAAAACTTTCTTCAGAGGAACTTCGAAGCCACATTACTTTACTGTAGAGTTTAAAATTGTGGCTTCTCCCCCGAAATTCTCAGGTGGTGACGCATTTTACACCCCTTGAAGTCACTTAGCAACGTAAACCTGAGGGGCTTTAAATATTTTAATGTACGAACATAAACTGTGACAGGCTCTTTGGTATTGATGAACAGTTTTTATAGAACATCTCTTTAACATTGTTTGTATGTTTCCATTTAAGTAATAATTTTATTAATACCAGCCTGTCAGTTACTGTCCCACTGGAAGGCAAAGGCACAAGCATTGATCACCACGCTTGATCAAGACAGATTGGCGATTTAAGACTTGATTAACTATAAGTCTAGGTTACTTCAGGATGTTTTTCTTCCGATGTCAGAATGTCTAAGACAAACTTAGATAGTACATTATAAATTTAAAAAGTGGCCGGATTTGAACCACAACCTCGGATATAATAGGCTATCTTCGAGTTTATGTACATTCATTTATGTACGTAACTTTAAAGATCAATGCTTAGGTACTAAGAAACAAAGTGTTAGGTGCTTAAAACAAAATGTCTGACATTGCACATAAACTTCACACTACTACTATGTAAAACTAAACATCGTATGACGCTTGAAATATAAAAGAAATGAGAGCTTAGATCCTCCCACCTCTCAGGTGCAACAATTAAAATATAAGGACCGGGGGTGAGGGAGTAACTACTGAGTGGAAACGATGACGGCTCTCGCGCTTCCGACGGCTTGTTACACAACACAAAAATACATACTTGGGTAAATTATGTCTCGTCACGTTCGCGTTTCAAATTGAAAAAGTTCGCAGTTAATATTTCTAAAGGGTTTTCCATGCGTTTTGAAATAAAATAGAAATGTGAGGGTGAATTTTTAATTTACATTTCTCACTTGATTCTAGATTTATTTGATGATGTGTAAAAATAATAATGCTTGACTTTTGATATTGTTAGAAACAATTTCGTCTTAATATTTAAAAACTCTGTATGCAAAATATAGGACTTTGTGATGACTGTGCAAATAATGTTTGTAATGTCTTTCCAATCTGTGTCTGAAAAATTAAAGTTAAAGTATAAATGGATTTGTACCTATAACATTGTGTATAAAGTTACACAGGTGGATTTTTATATACCCAACAGGAATGGTGGATTTTTATATATTCACCGTGATAGGTAATAATGGACTAATGTTTGATAAGGTAGCTGTGGTGTAGTATTTTCATTTAAAACAGAATAAACAAACACTTCAGATTAAAAAATTCTTTTACTCTTACACTATCATAGAAATTACCATATTCCCCTTTTTTCGAGCATTTATTTTTCTTCTGAATACTATATTCATATCCTCTGTGGCAAGTATTTTTTCTTTCTTTACTCTGTCTAAACAGATTTTATGCTCTGACTGATAGTGAAGAATAATTGCATTTACAAAATATACTCGATCAATAACAACAATGAGTTTGGGTACACATACGACCCAAAGTTTCTACAAACTAAAACGACTTCAAAGCGTAGGGGAGGTACAGTATATTCCCGGCATTCTGGAGTTCTGCTCCGGTCGGATTTAGTGCTACCACGTCAAACAACAAAAGTTTATCGTATGTACTACTAAAACAATGAATCCGATGTATGTAAAACGAAAGGGGTGTCGCCGCCGCGATAGTCCTCATCACGACCCACCGATGAGGAAGGAAGCCGCACTCGAGTTTTTTTCAAAATGGCCGTCTGTCAGACGTCATTCTGACGCGCGAAACAAGAAATTCAAGATGGCGGCTTAAAAGGGGTTTGCAAGTTCCTTTGGCGGGCTAGGTACTTGTCATCGAAATCCGATCATTTTGTTCGTTAGGTGTGTTGTTAGAGTTGATTTAACAATGCTTTCATTGTCCAAGCTTGCTAAAATTGGAAATGTCCCAATGTTAGCAGGCTTGAAGTCACTACAATACGTTGGTTTTATTAGACGGATTTCAAAAGAATAATGGATCCTGTTATTAGTATTAAGTATGCTATGCGTTTGCGTAGGTTTAGGTTTAGTAAATAATTTAAAGTACCTACTCACTTCTTTCATTTGCACCAATTTTATACTTGCTCCAAAAAGGAAACCAGATCACAGAACCAAGTCAAATATGAACTTCATTCCTTAAAATAGAACCCATAAAAGAACTCATTAAAAGTCGAGTTGCAGCCTCCAGCACATTTGCCGACCTTTAACATTTTTGACACAAGAAACAAAGGCCACATTTTCAATCTACGCGACTTTTCATTTTGACCTAGAACCTTTTTATCACACGAGAGTGGAACGTTTCTCGGACTGTAGTGTCAAAACGGCTTTTTCTCTTAAATCAAAGTGAAGCAGCTCTCAGGCAGCGGGCAGGGCAATATGAAACAGGTCGAGCCGAGTGATCCGCACTCAAAAGGGCCCGGCGCGGCCGTCTCAGATGTCGCTTAGAGAGCCCATTCGCGCGGCTCGGCCACACCCTCCACTCGACTCGCACATAAGCCTACGAGTGGCCCGCTTTATTTATTATGTACAGCCATTAACGCCACTGCCATCATGGCGGCGAGTTTTTCAATTTTTAATTTCCCTCTTACCGCGATGGCGTCACTCGACAGACGCTTCCAGGATTGACACTTAAGTTGTAACTCATTGCGCCGCCAGTTGCCTACTGACGACTTAATGAGTGTCTACAACGGAAATAAATTGCTGTTCATAAACGGTTTACAGATTGTTTGATGAAATACTGAAATACTAAAAAGGTTTTTACTTTACAGTCATGATCATCGTATCAAAAGTTACCCACTTCATACTTTTGGTATCCGGATTTCCTACATATTTCACTTACAGCAGAGCTGGACTATTATTAGCTACTAGATACAACGCGGTTCCTTCCGATCCTAAGGTTTATAGCGTCGTATTATTAAATAGTCTATACAACCTTAAATTGGGCCAAATAATAATGCAAGGCAAGGCAAGGCATTAAATTGGAATTGGGCTATAAAAATTGCGTCTACAAACAAAAGAACCAACAAACTTTTTGGCTTTGTAACGATTTGAACTGATTATAAAAATAATGAAAAATACACTGGAAACATTACAGCGTTAATTCCTACGCACAAATACGTATTTTGGTGTTTGTGACAGAGTAAACCGATAAGTCCATTTAATCCACATACGATTTCTTTGACACGTGTTAATTCTAAATACGTAAGCACGTAGTTAATAATGTGTTTTTGTCGTTCGTATCTAATACGGCTTCTACACCCCCTAAATACGTACCCAAAAGTTTTGTATGCCTAAGGCTTCCAAAGCTGCCTGTCTCAAAATGGCGCCTATTCTTTGGATACTCACATTTCAACAACAATGACTGCAGCGGGAGACCTAATACAGAGGACGATAGAAGAAATCAAGTTACAAAACTTTATCCATAAAAGTGGCGTTACTAATACGATCTCTGTTGCTACGTTTCGCTGTAGAGAGGGGTTTTGCGATAACAGTTAAACGTAACGGCGACGTAAAGGACGCCGGGAGTCGAGAGTCCGGCCGGCCGAACGGTCGGCGGCAGCCGCAACTATCCCCACCGAATGTCCGTGCGGACCGGCCTCAGACACAACTTCCCACTGCTGATTCCGCAAATTTATTTCATTAAATTTAATTCTAAACTCTGAAGGGCCGCCTGGGAATTCGGTCAGAGGCAAACGAGTTAAAGTTTACGAGTACCTACTTGGCAAATTAATCTTAAGGGAGTTTCGATGTTATCCTGCTCCGTGGACTTGAGTGCGCCAAGTCTGTCGGACGTTATAAATTAACAAACCCTCGCCGGTAATTAAGCGAAGGTGTGCTTCACATTGAGTTTAACGAACAAAAATTCAATTAACCCAAATTGTGTTAGAACAATTTTTCAACACAGCATGGTCTATTTGCATATCTCGTAAATTTTAATCTGTCGAGTCGTGCCGGCCTGTCTTCATTACGCGATTTTAAAGCTCTTCCTCAAAGAATAATGTTTGCCAACTAATCCGATTAAGAAATGTGATCGCACCTTATTAAATCGAAAATGTGAAACATACCTAATTGGTTTAAAACAGTCATTAAAAAGTGTGCATACTTATTTCTGTTTTTTTTTTTAAATATAATTACTGTCTTAGATACCTCTACTGAATCGCTTTTGTTTGTTTATTGTTAACTTACATTTTCTTGTTTTTTTTCAGGTAAGACATCTAAACTAATAAGGGACTACAGTGAAGTACAAGGTAAAAGTAATTAAATAGAACGGTAATTAGTTAAATAGAACTTCAAACTAAAGCTTCGTTTCTTAAACTAGTCTCGATTAATAGCTCTCAATTGAAATAAACAGTAATAATGGTAATGCCCATAAATGGATTTTTACATTCATAGTACCAAAAGCGCTAGTAACAGGTAGGTAGGTACATAATGTACATTGTGTGTAGTCGCGTCGTCGTCATTATAAACATATCTCGCAGTTAGCAAATACTCATCTACTCGTACCAGTCCTTAATCTCGATATATTTTACAAAGGTATACAGCATGTTTTAATTTTTTTTCGCTTCCTGTCTCTTAGCCTTCATCCAAGAATTCACTTTCTTTACAACCAAGAACATATTTCTTAAAATCCATTCACTGTTTTTTTTTATTTCTCCACTTTTTTAACTTTTCACATTCAGCCTCTTAACTTTCCCTATAACGTGATCTCCGCATACAATGACGCCCGATTTCCAAACACAGATACTCGGTCATTTGAATATTAAACCATTCCTGTGATACAAAGTAAAGCTCAAACTTCATAATTAACAATTAAATATCACTTAAATACGTCAAATAAGTCGCCTCTTCATTTACATATTTTGCAGCGGCGCGGCGTCGGTCGAGTTCCTAACGCTGTCGGTTCATTTCCTAGGAGTCCCTAGGTGGCCGTATGTAATGCACCGCCTTTACTCACTAGCCCACGATATGGAATTAAATGTTGATTAATATCGTGCATTTTAGGGTCGCGCTGTGCTAAGGCCGGGAAAGCCATTCAGGTGTTCAATTTAGAGGCACTTTGCAACTAAGAAGTAGTTAATAGTTGGCCGTCTAGTGGATAACAGCTGAACATGTACTTTACCAGAGAGCCCTTCGATATGACAGGGTTTCGCAACGTTATAATTCATTGTTTAGTTAAAACGAAGTTTCGATCCTCCAATATTTGGTTGCTGTAATTACAATTTTAAGAGAAGCAAAAATTTTACTGTGACAATTTTCACTTAATATTGTTATGTAAAAAAAGGTTAAACCTGTTTAACAGGTTTCGCATAAAACACAAAAACAGTTATGGAGCAAAACAAAAACTAGTCATATTGAATTTTATTGGCCGGAGTACGTTAGCAATAAGTCACGCAAGCTGGCAATAAAAAATATTTTTATGAAAAAATGAAATGAATGTATTTCTGCGTCGCTGCAAAATTTGTACGTACACTGCTGTAGCCAACCAGCCAATTACGATTTGCTATTTGGACGAAACTGAAATATGTAGTAATTCTCATGGAGTGTTTCTGGTCCCCTAAGGGGCCTGTGCTGTCAATCAGTCAGCAGTCACTCCACAATAGATCCAATAAAATATTTACAAACCTAATCCTGCGTGGCCGCGAACCCATTATAAATGGCCTTTTATAAAAGTTCGCCCTATCATATTGCCCTGGGGTAGCGTTTAATAAGGAGCTTTTACCTCGTAATCGTTACTTATTGATGTTTCCATGTCTAGACGCGTTCGGTTTTCCTTCTAGTTTTCCAGTCTTCGCTGTCACGAACCTATGAATTATTAGTCGTTACTGCAATTCCACGTACGTGCATCAACGTCGGAGATTGTTTTAATGATAGTTATTAGTTCCCCTATTGACGGACACGAAGCATCCAAACAACTGAAATTATCTGAATAGAGTTCCAATAGAAATTTTCCTCCTAAAATATTAAGTGATGGAACAGATTTTTGTGTATTCGTCCGTTTCATCGTTGATCATTGTCAAAAAGTAAATTGATGTTTGACAAAGTGTAGTCACCGTTAAAGTTAAGCCGGGGAAGCTTTTAAGGATAATTAATGTGCACTGAATTTTGAACTTCGAAAGAAAATTTGTCACCGATAATAATCTGTTATTTTATATGGACGGTGTTTTCTTTCAGTTTCATTTCACAGATCTCATATTATCGTACTAAAATCGTCAAAAAAAAATAACACAGGGTTTGTAAGAGAAAAAACGAAACTGTTCTTCAAAATATTTTTCCAGGGAGTAAGTAAGACTAATTAATTTCTTGCGCACTTTAATACCATTATTACATTATTTAAAGCGAAACCTATTTTGGAAATATTTTTACACATGATTAACCCAGAGATACTAAATCCTTACAAAATTGAGCTATTGTTCCTTATTTTTAGTGATTTATCTTTTTTGTTTTTAAAGAGTTTAAAAGATGTTGTATTTTTTTAAAACCCCAGCAATCTTAACATAAAAATTAAAGTGTAATAAAAGCTTTAATAAAACTCGGCTAAAACTTTTCTCGTCTGTAGTCAAGATGACATTTCATGTTGTTATCTTACTTTAATAAGTATAATGTTTGAAATCTGTTTTTAGAATAAGTTTTATAGGTTTTACCTTCATATATAGAACCTCATTTATAAATTAACTTTCTTTGATATAATAATTTTAAAAAGTTTTGTAATGCACATGCGTAACCTACTAAAATTGATTTTACTACCTGCAGTTCTATTATGTAAAATCACTTCGTGAAAATGCAGGTGAAACGAAAGCAAATTGCTTTGTCATTCCTTATTAATGGTAGGCATTGACAGAATTTTATTCAAATTTTCACGGGGTGACTTTTACTGAATCTACCGGCTGCATAAAAGTGAAAGAGTTTCGGCAGTTTCATAATGTAACTGTTACACTATCAAGATAAAACCTGCAAATAAAGGGGAAAGATTGCTTACTTTAAAGGGCTATTTTCAATTTTCGTATAAGCCCGCGAAAATCCCTTTCGCAGCCCGAAAATCCGTCACCCCTAATCTTAAACTTCGGTCTTTTCGAGCAAATGTCGTGCTATCAGCTCTCCTCAGAGTAAATAACGAGTTGAAAAATGACAGTAATAACTATCGGGGATAATGAGTGGGGCGGAATGCCCTCAGGAATACATGGGGTGCACCAAATGTTGCAGCGAGCGGGCATCACACTGCCGCAAGGTAAACAAACCATTGCCCGCGGTTTTTCCGTTGTTTCAATATAAAATACGTGCTCCTGACGTTTTTTGGTCAAAGTTCTTTTTATTTTGATTTCATGAAACTACATTTGAATTGTAGACTTTGCAGGTTTGTATTTGGGTTGTGAGAATGTAAAGTCTGAAAATAATTTTAGTTGACATCTATCACAATTATTGCCTTAGATTTCTAAAAAAAACGTAAAACGTTTATTTTCTTTTCGATAGAGTCACAATATTCACTCTTGTATTTTATGTTATACATTCGTGTTCTATTTTATAAAAGTTATCGTCATTGTCACAGTCAAAAATCTCGTCAAGTCAGCGACACGGTCCACAAAGAGTTCTTATCAGAACGGCTCATTTCCACTCAATCCTGTTTCACGTGCCATCATATACGACACCAGGGATCCAAGCTTTTTAAACTCTTGACGCGAGGGGAAAAACGAGCATGAATTTATCAAAACTCCCGTGTTCTTTCCATTAGCAACATCTCAGATTGTCGGCGTTGTGAACGAGTGCGTGTTGCGCGAATAATGATGTAATATACGCGAGACGGTGTAATGACGCCTTTTGATGGCGCCTACTCGTAGCGTCATTACAAAAGTCACCATGACTACACGGTGCTTATGTGGAATAAGATATTATGCCCATGATTCGTTTACTTTTTCATGGAAGTTGATAATGAACCATTTACAAAATGTCCCAGACAAAAGACGTAAATACGTGTAAAGAAATCTCAGGCAGATTACATTTTCACAATGTAACAGGCGCCAATTTTGTTGAAGCTAAATTGGTCGTGGATGGCAAAATGGAATACAATATTAAAATACGTTTTGTAAAATTTTAATTTTTGCGGACAAAACAAGTTTGCAGAGGCACAAAAACCCAATTAAAATTGTTTGCGAATGGCTGAGTAAATCTGAGCAAAAATTGCTGCTACGCAAATAAGGACTAGGTAAGCTTCTTCTCAATTTAGGTTCATAATAAGATATTCATAAAGATGTTCCGGCGAAACGACAAAAGATGGCGAGGAGGCAAGCTCGCTTCCAACTAAAATGTTAAATTACAAGAAGCCAAGAGACTTATCCGCAGCGGGAACAATGAAAACCACTTCGGTGCAACTGTTCTATACGAATAAATAAGTAATATAAAATTAAATAATCCTAACGAAATTGAAGTCCTACAGATAACAGCAAGTGTAATTAATTTTGAATCTGCTTTCAAAGAGCTCTTCAAAGGAATTTGCTTGATACTTCAACATTTTAATAAAATAACTTTAAATGTATGACAATTAAAGTAGCTCAGTAGCTGTGAACAGTCACGTCATTTTGACGTTTATGAAAAAAATTGTAAATGAAAACGTTACTTTAGAGGTAATAGGCAGACTAAATAGAAGTGATAAAATATTTGCAAATATCTTTTGACTGACTGTTACTCCCTGGGGACATTTTAATTATTGTTTATTTTTTAATATTATTTCAGATATGCTGAACGATATGATTTTGATTATTTACGACGCTAATTTGTTACTTTTTATAATTTTAAGTTTTATTTATTGGATTAAACTGGAATTATGTAGATATATATTTAATGGGTGTTATGGATAAAACATATACATCAATAGATCTCCAGATATTTTTAAACAAAACTTTTAACAATTTTATACTTATAACATGCAATATCGATAGGTAGTGTAGTCGATTCAGAATGAATCCAATGCAATTTAATACTGAAGACGTTTAATCGCGTCTTTCGACCCCTAGACATGAAAGTCTACTCATTTGTCAGAGGCTCCCCTGAATTGCCCGTCAGATGAACATATCAAATATCATTTGAAATTAATCAGGCCACCTTGCCATTGCAATCCCTTGGTTTGACGTCATGGGGCGTCTTCGAACTGTTTTGCTTGTCATTCTATGTATAATATGTCATTGTATTGTGCGTAAACAAAGGGACTTTGATTTTATTGTTGTCTTAATTGTTTTGTGCTCTTGGTTCTTTGATGTTGTGCGTTATTTTGTTTTCTATAGACTAACAAGTCTTCTTTTCTATGTTCATTAAAACTTTGGTGATTTTCGAATAGCAAGACAAAACTTCATGAGTGCACAAAAGTTAAATCTCAAATTTATTTTACTTATATCTCCAATGATGCCCAAATTTCCTTCATAATATTTTGCTTCATTTAATATGTGTTCTTAGTTTCAAATTTCAGAGCAAGTATCAACCTTCCGGCTCTCCACTTAGACGGCTTACATCCCAGACCCAGATCATTTTGATCCGGCCCCTACTCGTATTAATATAATCTCAAGAAAGCTTTATTTTATACTCCCCCCGTCGACAAAAGACAGCAAATGTATTGCAGTTATAAGTCTGACGAATTAATCCCTATCACTTGACAATAAAATGAAAGTAACATCACAAGAAGTTAATAGAAATTTATTATTGTCTCCAGGAGATTTTGGGATTAAAATTTGAACTGCTTCGGTGACGTCATATTAGGGACCCTTTGTAATTATGGTTAGGTGTTTATTGTTTGGATTAAAAATGTCTTTTGATGTGGATCGTCGTCACTCTCAGTGACTTGTTGACTCGCTGACTTCCAATTTAAATGTTTTTCTTTTACTGCTGTCAGTTAGCTTGTGTAACCCAATGATTTAACTGCCTCGTTAGTTTAATGGTTGCAACCCACAACATCAGCTCATGATTTTTCTATCTAGAGGTTCTCAATCGATCGGTTCGTTATCGTTCAAAACTGGGTATATGTACTGTAGAGGCATACCTCGAAAATTTAAAACGTTATGTTATGCTTCAAAATTGACAATAATTAGACCACATTTGGATTTGTCAATTTAATGTCTTCATTTTTGCTAGTCAGGTACTAGTCTATAGATACTAGTATAATACATAAACTAACCCAACAACTAATTTAGGTATCAATTCTCCGTACTTTATCAGGTCGATATCTAATACAAACTATTACCCTCCCACCCTATAATAAAATATAGAATATCAAATTTATGTTTTCCTATCCCCATCTACAATCACCTAATTCAGTTGAAATCTCATCAAGGATAAGTTCAGTGAAATAATTTTCCGCTATTCCGCCTCCTTATTGCCCAGTGCACCGCGGACCACATTTCAAACAAATTGAAAATCAATTTAACAAAGGGTCCCTATGAAATAGGCAGACACCGTCTCAAAGACGAACAGATCGGGAATCTACGGGGATAAGACGAAAGCAATGACAATAATATTGCTATATTTTATAATAAATTCTTGACAAAGGAATATTTACTTAACGAGATGACTTGCTTGTAGTTAATTAAAATTAAACTTGGGGTGATCTGCCTCAATAGATAAATTAAATTTGCTGATAGAATTTCACATACACTATTGTTCTATAGTATCGACCTTCATCATATTCGAACACCTGTATAATTTTACCCGGTAATTAAACTTATTCTTGTATAAAAAATATTTTGAGAATAAACACGTGAAAATATCCTGTCGCATTGCATCGCCTCGCCCCTAACTTGGCGGAATCGCACCTTGTTGTCACGTGGGACATAACCTATCAGGAGAGGGGAAGAAATAGGAAAATACATCACCTTAAAGCGAGTAGGGAAGATTCATATCAGGCAGGAAATTCGACTCGCGTCTCTCCTTCAAGTAGTCGATTTTTCGAACCACCTTTCGCTTTCACATATGGACTCCTGATTCATGAGTTTTATCTACCATGAAATGTGTGCCTAAGAATTGAATATTAGCGGGTTGTCTCCGTAACAGAATTAATGGTAACGAGTTTCGATTTTCCCTTTGAAGGAGAAATATATGTTTTGTGAAATATTGCTACCCATATTCTTCGCATTACTAAGTGGATACAAAAGATAGCTTATAATATGACATTGGGGGTCCACGATAAACCTCTCTTACATACAATACAATGACCTCAAAAACGAGCTTCTAAATCAATTCACGCTACTATTCTGAACACAAAAACGAATGCACCCACGTCTACTTTGTATTCAATTTTTCAAATTGAAGATAGTGTCAATAAAAAATGCAACAAACTTAGGGATGGAGGTGAATAATACGGCCGAGATGTAACTCAATTTTCCGCATAAAAATTGGCATTCTTTTGTATGTACAGTCAGTTGATTTGAACGCCCCATCACGACGATACAGCGATTATTATTACGTTCGAAAACCCATCAAAAGTTACAATTGAAAAGTTAAAGTATTCCGGGTGGGACGGTAAGCCTCCCCCGTCTATCTACAAATGAGTTTGGAGTAGGAATATTCTTTTGTGTACACACCATGCCGCTATGCCGTGCAGTCACAGTTGTACGCTTAATTATGTTTGATATTTTTACTATTCCGTTCGAAATAAGAAAGCAATTTTCATTTTAATATATGCCGCTAGCATGTGAACTCTTTAGAGTGAGCTTTATTTAGCTCTCCCAGATTATTATTTTTAAGTTTCTGTTTCTGTTTGCTTAGGTAGTTCGGATTCTCGGGAATCCTATGATACTTTATTGTATACCTATGAATTCAAAATAAACATGAACCACTAAGTTGAAGTGCGTATTTATTTTCCGCATTGAGCTAACTTTATAAACCCTACAATCGATAGAACATCCACTACGGAACTTATCTCGTTCCGCGCTGCATTCCAAAACAATTTTATTAAACTTTTCTCCCGCCTCGGCTATTGTTGGAGCGGCGGGCTTCGGTGCAAGTTCCCTAAAATTCTTTTCTGTACACTTTTTTTTTCTAAAAATAAATTACCTTACCCTCCTTGCAAGCGCACCTTAAAACACGAAAGCACCGCCCTGAATAATTAATACAATGGTAGGTTAAATTCGTCCAAGTGTCAACTTTCCCCTAACTTTTTAAAATACGACACCATCAAAAGTGCGGTCTAAGTCAACGTCTAGACCTTTTATCTCGCCGGGGGGTGTTTATTTAATTTTGCTTATTTTATTGGAACTGACAATGATTTAGGAAAACTTTTCCGTTGGGGATGCGGCCTTTTTGAAGACACACGTAGGTATTGTAATGGGGTTCGTTTGATCCTGATTGACGAATTTACCCTGTCCATGTAAATAACATTTGATGCAAACTTTTTCGTGAATGTCTTAAGCTGCCAAAACAAATTTTGGCATCTTGGGGTGAATCGAATTATTGATAAACTGAACGCATGCAGCATAGGGTGAAATATGTTTAAACAAGGGGTACTAAAAATGTAAACAGTCAATTTTGGAACTTAAAATGTGCCGTTTCTTAACAATTTATTTTCTAAAGCCGAAATAAGTGCTCTCTTCGCTTGTCATTCTAAAGAAGAAAACTTTCACTTATTTTTAATTCTTGTTAGCACGTGTTTTACATTATTGTTCTAAAATACTTGGTTTCCTTTGCAAGTTGTTTAGAGTAATTGGTCACTTGGGTGTTGGATACCAATGGCCTAGTAGGAGTTAGTTGCCTGCCATTATTTAGTTTCTACTTTTTGTGTTTTAAAAAACTACGGGATTCTTTCTAGTTGCTTTAAGAGGAATAATAATAAAAATTAAAAGAAGCCCACTTATCTTCTCGACTTAACACAATGAGCTGAATTGCACTAATAGAACTGTCAATAACACGTCAATATAGATATCGGTCACGTGACCGATACAGATAAAACTTATTGCAACAAAAACTTTCTATTATAAGTACCCCGTTTTTTTGTACTTTCACGTAAGCTATGCCCTTTAAATCCCGACAATAATTTCCCTCGGGGCTGCAGGCTGGCCTTTGACAGGGGTGGTCGTGGACACCGAGGGTGACCGGGCCAAGAACTTAGTAAGGGTACTCGGATAGGGTCACTCCTTAGTCGTTTATTGTTCCTCAACGTTTATGGTCAGCAAAAGGGCAAAACCAAAGGTCAAAACTCGGGCTTGGAGCCCCAGGTAATTTCTCAACAATTAATATTGAATAAAAGCCTTTCGAAGTACAGAATTTAATGCTTATCTAAAAGGTAGGAAATTAGTCCGCTAAGATTTATTCGAAAATTTGGGAACAAAGCTTGTTTATAGTTCGAAATTTATTTGTGTCGGCCCATATCGAGAGTTTGGAACGCTTTGTTGTTGAAATATGGACATTCTGTGAAATTTACTTCACAGATTTATTGTTCCTAGTTTAGAAGTAAGTAGTTTGGATACAATGTTACTTGGTTCGATTTTAATTAATTTATTTAGAAAGTGCTAATTAACGTCACCTTCAGCGATCAAGAACTGATGTTTAAATTCATTCTTGTAATTTCAACAATTATGATCAAGGGAGATCAATTTCGAATGTAAAAGTTTGAAATTGATTCCAACTAACAAAACATCAAATCGATCATCTTCCACAATTAGATATTTCCAATTTACATTCACAAGTTTCGTAGCAGGTATCTAGTTAACAGGCGTATGCAGCCCTGCGGCAGTGTATCCCCTGCGGATCTACCATGAGTCTTTGTGGTGGTCCACAAGCACGAAGCCAATATTTCCCGGCTTGTATGAAATGCAAATACAATTTAAAAGTTTACATATTTTCTCAGTGAGACAGAACTCGCGCCTACGGCCCGGCCCGCATTATACACTACTTATGTAAACTAAACACATAGAGCAGCTTTTATTGGCAAAAGAAAATTTTACATATTTAATGCACAAAAAGTGTTGCTTGCTTTTAGAGTAATCTAAGTTTAAAAGAGTTTGTTTTTAGTATTAAACATTTAAATATTTAATACTTGCTTTTACGTTGGTTTCAAAAAGTTTACGTGAAAAAAAGACCAGCACTTTGAAGGAATTCGTAATAACATTATTAATACTTTGATGATTTATTATTTCTTGCACCAACAAAATAAGAATCTCTCGGGTCGTCTTAGCGCCTGACAAATTATATTATTACCCAGGGTAATACAGAAAACTTATTCAACAAACTCTTGAGAAGTTGAAAGTCAAAGCCTCTTTCAAAGTAATAATCCTTCGGTGACTCTCTGCTAAGTTTTATTCAGACAAAGTTGTCATTCGGCTGTCATTCTTTTTTGAATTAAAACTGTAATTTCATTGACAACGAGTCTCTGTAATTAAATGCAATGTTTTATTTTATGTCATTATTGTAAAAACTTCACATTTATATTTTAAGAACTTTATTTTATTTTCTTTGTAGTGGAATGGAAAGGCTAATTGTTTTCTTATTTTTCTCGGCGCATAATTATATTGCCGCCGCCATTATAAGTATTCGTTTTACGACAATGAATGGGCTTGGTCCGATGTAAAACAAACTTAGTGAGAGGACGAAGCATAAAATAAGGAATCATAATTCAAATCGAAAAAAGTTTTCCCGTGCCGGGTAATTTTTCCCATCTTACGGGAAGTTTCTCTAGAGGGGTCGTGGCTCTCGCCTCAAGGAAATCTAAGAGAGGGTTTACATTTTTAGCCTTTCGCCGTGTCTTCCTCTTCACTTTATATCGTCTTTTGATTACTCTCTCAACAAGTTATGCATATTGTAAAAGTCGGCGTCGCGGTTAGAGGAATTTTCGGCGTCTCCTTTACGTCTTGCCGTCGTTGATGTCTCGTTTTTCATACCTTTTATCTTTTTCGCTTTACTATGAATGAATCCCCTTTTATGATGATTATGATTTGTTTTTCTTGGTTTTTCTGTCTTGGTTTTTATAATGAATATCTTTGAAATCTCATGTGTTATGCATAACTCATTTCATTTGGAGCTTCTTTTAGAAATTTTGGTTTACTATAAACGATTTTGCTAATGCTGCTAATGTAACAATACCACAAAGTACGGGGTGGTATTCTTTAAAGCAGTGCTAACGCGCTATGCGCTGTTAATTCCCCTTAAGATCCCAGATCCACCCTAATTGTTATCGGCCTGCCCGACCCTTAATGGTGTTTCTTATGCGACTAATGTATTTTCGGGACATTTTGCAGCTTGCCTGGGGACATTTTTCTGTTTGTATGAACACTGTGACTCCCCGAGTCCCCATCCCTATAGTCACGGTAACTGTATTATCTGCAAATATGTTCACAATTTCTATTGTCCATCTGAGTGGTGCGAATGCAATGAACATAAATAAGAGATATACGTTCAGTATGTTGAGTGTGTTTGGCTTGTCTCTATACATCTTACTTTATTCCGTTTCTTGACAGAAGGTAGCTTTAGTATTCATAAATTTTCAGGGAGCGTTTTTTAGTTTCAGGCCAGAAGGTGGATTTATTACACATGTTCGATTCTACTTTTAAAATCGTCCTTTGGTTAATGCCTCTTAGATGTACCTATTGAAAAGTCAAGCACCGAAATGAGGATAAGTTTTATTCCTCAGCACTGTATAGCCTTAATCGTATTAGGGGGAAACAAATAAAAACTCAAAGTATTGAATTCACAATACACTCTAGTCAGCGGCACTCGTAAAACGGTTCGAATAAACGTAGCAAGGCGGTAAATTAGACTTTATTTTATTTCTTAAACAATTTGCGGCCGGACACAGACAAAGGGCGCATAGGTTCGATGCCGTGGTCAGCAATTCAAAGGTTTATGCGGGTACGTTTATTACTTACCTACACCCGAACTAGTGGTGCACGGTTACTTTTTTTCCTTGGAGTAGGTATCGATATTTTTTTCAGTAGATGATCAACTTTTTGTAAACGTCCCTAAATGACAAGTAAAGGCATTGGTCATGGACTGTCCAGTCCATTATTTTATAACACTGTTGCCTCCAGAACAGGTTATCAAACTTGTATGCACCAAATTGTATTGGACTACCTCATTGGGTTAAACCACTCAACTTTGAACATGAGGTTTTGGGTACGATACCTGGGTTAGGCAGATTGTTTTGGTTTTTCTATTCAAAATTTCTTAGTATCCCGTCTCTGCCAAGCCTTTCGGGAAATACAAGCAGCAAGGTTACACAACGTATGTATTTAAAAAATCTCACCTTAAATAATATTTCGGATAGCAAACAGACATCAAGTCAAACTCTATTAAGACAATAAAAGCTTTTAGAAAATATTTTAGCCGAAAACATCGACTTTCGCCCGTCCCTATAGGCCCAATGCGACGATTTCGCAGTGACCACCGCTCTGCCCCAATCGGCGGCCATTGTCCAGCCGTGTTCTTGTTCACATTAAAACGCAGTTAACCATTCTTTATTGTTTTATACTCGACCATTCGCCGATAAATGTCCTCGACTCATGGGAAATGTTATGGCGTAGCGCAGTACAATTTCGATTTCACCACACCGTAATTAAAGCCACCTTTTATTAGAAATTTGCTGCACTCATTTTGCCTAATTTGACCGAAATCGTGTTTCTACAGGATTTAGGAAGGGTCGTAAAATTTAAATATGTGTATGGGTTGCTCTTGATAATAATAGAACAATTTATGTTCTCATTATTATTTTAAACATGAAATATTGTAAGAAATTATATTAGTTGCTTAATAAACCAAAATAATATGTGGTAAGGGATTTTCTTTTGACCACATAAACTAGAAATTACACCATGGAAATGTTTTTTTTTATTTAATAGGCATCTTTTACCGGTCTATTTATTGAACGTTCCGTCGTATAATATTATATTTTGAACCTACAAATTACTTTGAACTTCATAGTATCAGTGCCATAGTTTTGCAGCGGTAGGTAACCAACACTAAATTTTATTTCCATCCGAAGTTGTTCCATTCAAAAACTTCAAGGCATTTTAACACTAACTTCTGAAGTTAGTGCAAGCGCATCAGACTTTTCATTTGGTTCACCGTAACATCGTGGTAACTAAACCTTAGTGCAAAAAGTTTCCCGTCGATAATTGCTGAAGTGTGAACGATTGCCAATCTCGGGATCCGCTGTAGGCCGGCTAGAGAGCTCAATTTAACAATTATTTTACCCACCAAATACGGCTTTAGAAACAGTGTTGCGTTTTTGTTTCTGACTCTTCTAATATACTATCTTGGTGTACAAGAAAAGCGTATGTAATTTAACAGCAAGTCGTCAGTAATAATATGTTCACCTGCCTAAAAGTTGCCTAGTGTAAAACCCAGCTTAATGATACCACTCTGTTATCACTGACGTAGAGACAATCCTGATAAAAAGGTACATGTCGTCAGTTAACGTGTTGCAAATTCGTTTTAAAATTCCGTTTCCCTTTAAAATGTGCCACGATAGTAATTTGTAGCGATAATTGGTAGTAAAAAGTAATAGTAATTGGAAAGTAGGTACTCAATGAATCATAGGTATGTTTTTTCTTTTCGAAAAACAAGCCTGACAGTAACTATATTTGTAAGTGTACCACTGATCGTCAAACCAGTTGGGTTAAAAACGGGATGTTCGCGCGTAATCGCAGACGATTGCCGCCACTAGACTCGAGCACGTCTGTCTTGGATCTTGACAGTAATTGCGAGAATTATACCGTAGTGGCCTAATACCAATTAGATTTGAAGACAATAGTAATTTATAGGCATTGTACCGTTATGTAACTATACCCGTTTAGATGTAAAGGCCTGTTGTGTGGTACCTACGTTATTATTGGGTCAAGCTCATTGGTGGAAGGGTTATTACCTTGGATAACAGATGACAATGTTTACATAGCTTAATGGGGCAGCTGATCGCACTATTAATTCGAATATGTAATTAGTATTGTACCGCATTGTCTAAAATAAATGAATTAAGAAATAGGCATGCTTACCTCTGCTTAATCTAGGATTAAACAGTAATATTATTGTACTGTACCAGTGTACACAGTGTTCGCTGATTACAGTATTACGCTCCAATCTGATACGGCGGGCTTATCACCATTTACCGAATACGATTTTTATCTTGAACAATAACAAAAAAGTTAAAGGAAAAACTCAGTTACATTGTGGTCTGACCTTTCTACCAAACCGCTAATGTTAGCGGTTAAGAGTAAATCTTGCTGAAATACTGATAGGACTGAGGCCTTTTAGAAATAACTAGTTGTACAAAATGCCTTTAATAGTTTAACTCGTTTCTGTTTTAGTTCAGTTGGAAACGTTCAAATGTACCCAAAGAGAAACAACTTAAACTATCTAGGAGGAACATTGAAAGACTCGAAAACATCAAATGAAAGATTCAGGTAAGTTTATTCACAGCAAGATATTTCCGACCTCAGCGGAGCGACGTCTAAACAATAGTAGGCAGTTTCGATTCAACAAGAATAGATTGCCATAAGTTAGTTCAGTACGAGGGGAAAGTATTCCCGTACGTCGGCCGCGATCCCGGGGAACTCTCTGAATTATAGATGCGAGGCCCGCCACGTAATGCTGTCACTCGTGTGATTTTGAGACAATCTGATTTTGTGTTTTCCCCGTTTTGGCCGTTGAATTGTTTATTAGATCACTCCCGTACGTTCACGTCTAATGCTTGCTTGCATATTATCTTGGCTTTGTTTACCCACGTATCGTTAACGTTATCGAACACTTATTCCTGATTAGCGTCTGTAACACGTTTGCCCCATTTCCTTAACCACTTCCCAAACATATAAATATTGCATGATTCCTTTCGAGTCGTGATAAGGGTAAGGTTGTATCGTATCAAATTCACCTACGTTACATATGGTTGCTTCAAACCTTACGATATTGTCTAAGCAGTACAGACGATCAGCTATAGTGTTTTGTTGAGTTAACCGTGCATCTGTCGTTTCTATGTTAATTGTTGGTTTAGTTGAGGCGACACTGTAAGCAGTTAAAGGTACTGAAACCAATTTATATTCAATCTAGACCATAGATGGTGGTTGTTGGACGCTGCTCTTTACGCGCTGGCCCCCAACGATTTACAAATACATTGTTTATACAATGTATTGGCTTGTAATCTCTAGTCGAAAGTTACTGGCATTAATTTTCCTCCCGGGAGAGCTCGAAACGTGTCAAACATGTCGTTATCACGTTGTTTTTCGCCCACAGGCGCGGCAAAACCTGCGATTAATGTCTTTAGCCATCCCCCATACGAACGTCGAAACTTTTCCTAATTAATTGCAAGATTTTAATCATGGTACTGGCGTAACGAAATTATTATGGACCGTTTAATTTCCTTGCCCTACGCCCTTCGGCGTCTTACTGCGCTAATGCGTTATTGCAAAATTTTAATCAAGGGTGTGAGCGAGTAATTAAATTATGCAGGCTGTCGTGTGCACTCCACGATTATAAATCTCCGATGTTTGCTTAGGTAATGCTAAAAGTCATATTTATTGTAGGAATATTACAGTTGCCCCTTCAATGTCTCATCTGGTACATTGCCAGATACTCGTATATTAGACAATTTTGCATTTTCGAGTTGATTAAATTTAATGTATTATGTGAGTAAGGTTAAGAGCATAAATCGATAATATGAGTCGTCCAACCATTTTCGTGAAAAGGGAAGAAGTTAGTCGTAAAGAATATACTTTAAGAAGAAATATTAAAACAAAATGAAATACGTGTCACTTCATGAACTATGCAGAACAGTCATATTCAATTATAATAAGACGCAGCGCGATGTTAGCGCTGCATAATAAAATACGTTTATTACTTCAACACGAAACCGCACTTTAGTCAATTTGATGAACCGCCCTCCGAGTCAAAAGTAAAGGCAGACAGACAGCAATAAACTTGTGTTTATGTAGTTTGCCAACGAATAAAGCCGAATGATGCTCCAGACCTCAGCTCAACTAAAATCTTCGCAACGCAAAAATGAAATTAAAGTCTGCGTTCCCAGCGAATGAATCGCGACCAATTGGCTTCGTGTTGGGCCAAGATCAAATAATTTTATGAAAATGAACCTCCGGCCCATTTAATTAACCCAACCTCCCCCTATTAAACTGTACAAGAATTCCCTGGTTAAACATTAACATTCGTCAGGAATTTAATTCGAGGGCAACCGTAAATAATATACCTTACACTTTTTTGGTCTTAATTATATTCATCTCACACATCACAATGTTAACGATAGCGGAGATAATTATTTTTATTGGATTTTCTTTTCGCTAGAGAAGTTTTAATTACTGCAGGGCGTGTAACCGTGTTTTATAAGCCGGTGTTCGCTCGCCTCGCTCGGACGCTAATTGTTTGTTGCGGTCGTAATATCGCTCATATTCGCTCGCAGCCCTGTAAATTTTCCGATTTCAGCTACATAATTCATTAGCAAGAATTGCTATTGGGAACACGTTCCCTAATACCTCAATGATTTTGCAAATATCGAGTAATGCGCGGGGCTATACATACCACTCATTATATCGAACAATCAAACCGAATTTAATTCACTTATCTCGTGTGGAAAACAAACAACCGCAGGACGTGATCGAACTTCGATCTCGTGCGGAGAAACGCGTATAGAAATTAAGGAGGTCGAATCTGAGCTCATCAAACATTTAGCCCTTACGTGTACCTGGGGCCCTCGCTAAATAAATAACTGGAGCAAATGAAAAACATCCACGCTCCGCTCGTATTGAACGAAACAGTGAGAATTCGTTGGAGGCAATAATAAATATGCATAGCGCGTCTATGCCACATCCTCTGTGATTAGTCGTGTGGAGGCAAGGAGCCGCGGAGCCCCCCTAGCCACTGATACGGATAGGTGAGTGATAGCGAGGGGGCCTTAGAACTAAGCAACCCCTAGCTAATAATGCTAGTATCTCTCTGTAGTATTGGCGAAATTTCTTGGATATTGCCAATATGGGGTGTTCACGTGCACACACTTTTGTTTCTGTCAAAGCGCGCCTCACGGCTGGGTAATGTTCAACGGGGGATTCAAAGGCTAACATTCATAATATGTGTGGGACAAAATAGGATCGGATATTCTACCCTCTATGTTTTGAACTAGCTTTATTTTATTGCACTAAACATAATTATAATAGGACGGTATTTAAGACGCGAAAAGTGTTTCCAGAGATCTATGGTACAAGAAAACTAAGACACAAGCAATACGTATAAGTACTAGGATAATATAAAAATATGTTCCCATTACTAGGACTCATAAACCCAAAAACCAGATTACTAGTTTGACCTATGCACAATCGTAGCCGTATTCATAATCCAGTTGGGTTGTGGACGTTAGGTAACCAGTCACTCCATGTAATATACTGGTGGTATTTTTGTATCTGATTAAGACTAAATGTTGAACTTAATACAGAATAATTTTCCATAATATTAAGACACCACTTTCAACCAAATAAACTGCTTACACACTGTTTCCTATCTATAGTTTATACATGTAAGTTTTAATTTTAGTATTTTACTATAGACGAAATATTAATTTATTTGTTTTAAGTAGATATTTATATGCCTTGTTACCTTGTAACCTGAAACACAGGTTCAACCTAGTTCAGGCAAAAAATCAACTGTGCTCTATTGTAACTGTTATTATCTTATTGTAAATGTGCCCTTTCTTATAAATAAACGATTAGGTATTATTATTATAACCAATGGAACTGACTGTCGTATCTATTAAAAATTAAATAAAGCGTATCATTTGAAATGCCAATAATTTAATGAACATGCACACACGTTTCAATTAAAATAAATAAAATCATTTTATTTCGGACAACTGCAGGATCCACAAAATTGTTAGTAACTGTTATACACATAATAACTATTGTTAGCAACTTAAACTACAGACGAATTAATAAGAAGACCGCCCTTGCCCAAGTTCCTTATTCTGGTTGATACCAGAACAAAGGACACGAACTAAGGTATAAAAACCCATTCAATTCACTCGGTAAAAACGATATTTCCTGCACTCTGCCCTTAAAAAAACAATATACAATTCCATTTATTAACTTGACGTCGGGACAATATTGGCAATTTTAACTTCACACTAGCTTTGAATGTTTAATACTTGCCAGAGCCTGGCTTATGGCACCTAATGTCTCTTATATTAGTACCAGCATATAAATTTACAACGTGGTACACTGAAGCATGCACTTTATGGCTCGGTTTGGGATGCATTATATTCGGCAGAGTTATGTGCTCTTTGGGCTGTCTTCGTAGAAGAATGACTCCCAAGACATAGGGCTGTAATGTCGGGGAGGAAATAGAGCCTTCGATTTATTCGAGGACGTATTTTTGTTTATTACGCTTGAGGTGTGTTCGATTGCCACTTGTGTAAATCTTTGTGACGTTTTCCAGCATGACGTTACATTTAAACTCTTACAATCTAAATATAGTGTATGTTATTTAATGAGAAAAATATCGAAGTATTAAGAATTACTTAAAAACTGCAGATGGAAAATTAGTTAAGTGTCCTGGAAAATTCTCATGCACTTCATCAGAATGTTCTAAAAACCTACTTTTAGTTAAACATGTTGGTATATTTGTGAACTTCATCAGGTGTGCAAGAAACAAGTGAGGTAGAAATAATTTATGCGGCGGTTTCTTCACACTCGAGCAGTGCTCTTTACAAAATTAATTCCCCTACGTGACACCCGCGCCAATTGAATGTAGATACAAAATCGCAACAAGGGACTGAACGCAGAGATTCACCTGTAGCGGTTATATTTATTGTTATTGCTCGGCGATTGCGCGAGAACCGTCGCCTAAATCAAATTACGAGTCCGGCACAGTCCTAAACAAATTTCAATTTTCAATTACGTCCATGTAGGAGTGGTAACCTCCCTAGAGGTCTTCCTGACTTATTGCACAGCGTCGAAGTGATGCTTCAATAATGTATTCAGAATAATTGTTTATACTGCGGCGGTGCCCGATTCGATTGAATCCGCTCGCAAGAGACACTATAACTCATGATTTATATCAAGTCCCGGTACCAACTGATCACGCGACCAGACGTGAGTATGATTTTATGAGTTTTATTACATGAAACGGTCCTCGAAAACAGTTGCCGCGTCACGCTCCTTATTGATTTCGTGTGGCAATAAAAGAATCGACGCCGACCTTAGCCTCCCCATATACTTTTTCCAGTTCAATGAGCATAAATTGCAATAGGATTCCACGCGGTGGATGGCCCCGAATATTTCTTGTGAACCGCGCGTATCTTCTGCGTAGAAAAGGTGCAAAGATTTACCTGAAACCCTTATTGGGGCTATCGGTTAACATTAAAATATTTATTTTTCGATAAATCTCTTTGGGTAAATACGTTGGTGCGGTATGGCAGCTGGCTATTTGTTCTCACAGACAAACGTGTAAAATTTCGATAAGAAGTGAGTACATCTAGTCTGCCAGCTTTTCCGTCATCCTGATTATTTTGGGAGTTCCGTTTTTATTCAAGAGCTACGAGTAAAATAGGTCTTGTCGACGATGAAGATGACGGAATCCTATGATTGAAGTTTACCCAATTCACTGCGTTTGCTTAAGATTTTATGTAAATTATTTTTCGACGGCGCGAATTCTTAGAAAACATTTTCTCTCTATATAAAACGAGTGCCTAACAAATTACAAGCAAACAACTTTAGGAATAAATAAAATCTTACTAAGGGAACCGTTTTGCTGTAAAAGGTTTCGAAATTGCATATTTTCTCATACCTAATTCGCTCGGCATACGTATGTTCCTGTGACACAAATCAGTGGTGTATGAAAACAAACCGATTCAAGCTAACATATTGGAAGGGAACCCCTATTCGTTCAAACGACAATAAAACCAATAGTTGTTCCGAGCGCGTCCCGTTCCAATGAATTCTTACGGAAAGGAGCAATAAGAAAAAAGTATTTCCAACAAAACTGCGGTGATAGTCAATATAGCAGATGCAAGACAAACAGGTAGCAATATCGAGACATCCATACAGTACACCGGTGATATCAATAAGCGGCGTGATGCCGCGACGAACTGCCGAGATAAAGTGGGGGCGGTGCGCGTGCTTCGCCGAGATTGGCGACGATTACCGACCCGATTCTATCAACTGTGCCTGCTGTCTGCGCTAACATCATTACATTACGAATTCATGACAACATAATGATTTATCTTCCTAAATAATTAAACTCTGCATATCCGTGCAGTCTGCGATTTCAACTCGGATTGTAAACAATATCAAAATAGCTCGCGGAAAAGCAAATACTTTTGTGCCAATTTGTTTAAACTGCCGCTTTCATCGAGTGCAATGAAAATAAACATCTCATTTGACTTCATAATGCAATAACTTTTTTTCAGTTCAGCGTACAAAGCAGAACAATATTAAAATGGATTGGATCTGACGTTTCACGAGCTCAATAATCAATAAGCAGTTTAAATAATACGCAATAAAACTCAAGCATTGGATATAGTGTTTCAAATGTTCCATTTCTCCGACACGGGCCATTAGCGGAGCAAAAGAAATCTGCAATCTCAGGAGATTGAAAATCAAACAATACGAACGTTCGTAACATAATACCATTCGTTATTAAGACACAAATGTGGCATTAGAGAAAAGTAAGGCAGAGACGAAAGTTGCGCGCGCTCGGCGCGAGGGGAGACGCGACAAAATGTTTATAGAGAGAACAGGGTAAGGGGGTAATGTTAGTAATAAAATTTTATACACCTTAATATTTCGCCGAACGATGCGTCGGGCGTGTGTGAAATTATGTACCTACATCGTGGTGGCGGAATTTACTTTTTTCCCCGCTAAGCTGTAGATGGTCTTTTTTCATTGCACAATGAGCTAAATATTTCCTGTGTTTATTGTGAGATGCTGCTCACCTTGTTTTATTTTCGTCAATTAAAGTTACTATAACCAGAGTTGCTTTCAGTAAATCTAAAATAGCCTAAAGTAAATAGATCCCAGTGGGCAATCACGACGTTTTGCGTAAATAAGCATGCTCTAGATGGTGGTTTTGCGTCGCCTGCTTCGAATAGAAGCCGTTTCGGCGTGTGATAATTTATTTAAATGAAAAACACATTACCCTGTTTCCTATTCGAAGTGCTGACATGTTTTCAGAACATGTTTATTGCTGTATTTTGTCTTTATTATCTCGTCTCTCGTGTCACTACTTTTATCCTATGCGTCGTCGCGCCGCCGTATTTCATAATTTTTGCCGCTCTCGACTGCAAATTCATTTTTATCATACTCTAAAAGCTATCTGATATATGTATGCACAAGTTGAAACCCAGCTAACGTTAAAATTCATTTTTAAATAACCGTTCCTGAGAGCGACTACGTTTTCTTTTAAAATAAAAGCTTATATTAAATTCGTGTAGATTGAAAAAAACTTAATCAACTCCACAAAGCTATAACAGAAACTAGATATCCGTTTTATAGGAGTTTTAGGAAAAAGTGCCAGTAACACCGCAGAGCGTTTTCTAAATTACCAGCGCGAACCTAATAAAGGCTGAGAAGTTTTAGGTGCGCGTTTGGTAAAAATACGGTGTCGCAAAAGTTTTCTTTATTAGTTTCCCCCTTTAATCCGGCCAGGCGTGTCCCAATGTCTTTATGGCGAATTTTCAATCTGAGTCTGGGTGGAAGCCAATAAGAAATCAACTATTTTTCCCTGATTCCCGTGCATCGGTTCGAGGGGAGACTCGCTTCTTTACGACTTCTTTTACGATTGGAGGTGCATTCGGAATTAGTCCGCACCATCGGGAGAGCCTTTTCGTGTCTACGACGAAAGGTAAAAGGATTACAATGACAGAATTTTTCTTCCTTCTAAAAATTTTAAAGGCTTTATTTTAACGAACAATGTAGACTCGTATTTTTTTTATTCGTAATTTCCAACATCCTTGATACAAAATCGATCTGACGACAGCACACAACTTTGATACTTGAAGCGAAAAGCGTATAATGCTCGCTTTTAAACTACTGAAGTTTGCCCTAACATAGCTGGTGAATGTTTACGATATTGTTAGCTTTTTTAAAAAACAATTTTGCGTCGTTTTCCTGTTTCGAAAGTTCCGAACCTTTTTCAACAAAAAGATTTCAGTAGTAAAGGATTTTGTAGATGGCATCTCTCATGCTACGTGTTTACTGTTAATCAAGTGAATGGAGTTATTAAGCAGAAAGTGCCGGGGTAATCGGACTTTATGAATCTTTTTATTTACTTTGAGATGGCACCTAATTAGGTACCGTTTCAACGGACTTCAAAACAAGTAAGATTCTCTTAATGCGGTTGTTTTTTTTAATGTTTGTTGAGCTCGGTTATTTATTAACTGATTTTAATCTTTCTATTTATTGTTTTTATTGGAAAGCATGTTCAAGTTCAGTCTGATGAGTGGTTTTTGTGTTAATATCAATAATATTAAGAGTTATGGATATATTTCCCCTCATCTCGTTGATGTTATAACTTCCTATGCGAAAACAAAAAATATATCACAAAAAAAAAAAAAAATTGTGGTCTTTGAATCTAAAGTCGTTTTGTACAGACACCAGTTATACATCAACCTAACCCAAACTGTAAAATTTTCCTAATTGAACATGATCTTATTTTGTTTGTAATAAAGTTGAAAAACGATTAAAGAAATTTGACACATTGGGGGAGCTTGACGTGCAGAGCTGGCTGGCTGGCTGGCTGGCTGGCTGGCTGGCTGGCTTTGTAGTGTTTGTTTTTCGGGTTCAGTTGTATTTTTTTTATGGAAAGTAAGTTCTAAATAAATGTAGTATTAAAAACACGGCAAAGTTTCAACACGGCGTCTCCGCGACCTCATTTTTATTTCATGCCTTCTAATATGTCAACCCTTCAAGGATCCCACCGTCATAAAACCCCGATAACTCAACTCATTACTTTTTAGTCTAGGATTTAATCGCGATATATCTCTATATTAGAACGTAAAACGGATTAGTACCTATCTACATTCAAAACCGGCTTACAATATAAAAGATCATCCGTCATCTGCCTAGCCTTTTCCCATCTATATTATGTTGGGGTCAACTACTAGTCTATACAAATGCATGGAACCGCTGCATGGGTGTTACTTAGTTAGTGGGTTCTGTCTATCACAACCCACTGACTAAGTAACATCCATGCTTTTAATATTTCTTTGGAAACAGCTCCTTTGTTAAACTGCTTGTCAAACTTACGAGGTTCTGACTCCCCGTGACGACTGTCAAAGATACATATAAATGACAGGTGGGACCACAAGTCGTGAGATTCCTGTGTGCCTTGATAATTGATCATACTTTCCAAGGTAAAAAGAGATCTTGATATGTAATAAATATATGTAACCCTTCTACGCACCAACCTCTGCAATCGTAGCTTAACCTTCGATTGACTGTTTTTACTTAGCCACAAGCTCCTACTTTTCCTCCTGGCAATAATAAATACATACATATTCCACAACTTTCACACAACGCCATCTAGTCCCAAGCTAAGCAGAGCTTGTGTTGTGGGTACTAAATAGCTTATAAACATACTTATATGCTTCTAAATGCATACATATTATAGATAAATTACACCCAGACACGGAAAAAATGATCGTGTTCATCACACAAACATTTATCCTTGGTGGGAATCGAATCCACGACCTCCGGCAAAGCAGTCAGAGCCACTTACTACTAGACCAATGAGTCACTCAAATATCCTTTAAATTCCAGGGAGGACTATATACTAACAAAAAAATAATTAAAAGGCTTCATTCCACAAAAATATAAGTTTGTAACGAGAGATGAGACAAGATAAAGTTCCGTTAATACTTTATTACGACTCTTGGTAGATAACTAGACGAGTTTATGACACTCTTTTAATAGCCCCCGAGTCCGGTCCTGTTGACCTCCGCGCGTAGTTCACGTACCGTTATTAATATTTTAAAACATTTTCAACTTTAATAACACATTATAAATTTAAAGGGATAGACTAGTGGGTATTAAGATTGCTCGGTTTGTTTTTGCCATTAAATGTTAGTTATTACATGCTGGGTCAATAAAATGTTTCTGCGGTAGTTCGGTTTCCTAAAATGTCTGCGGTGTCTCTTATTATAAAATTATAAAAAGTGTTAAATAGAGTAGATAAACGCAAACTAAAAGTAAATTAAAGAAACCGTGCTCCCTTTGTTTGTGTGTTTAGAAATCACAGTTGCAATAACTCTTCTTTAAAACTTTTTACGATCTAGAAATATCAAATCTGGCGAACTGGCAAAATGAGAGTGTACTATTTAAAAATAAAGTTCTGCCTAACCCTTCGGGGATTACAGGCGTGATGTTATGTCATGTAAATGAAATCTAGAAACTCATTTACAGCTATATTACTTGCGACTACTATTATACCACTGAGTTATTAAGACATGCTTTAGCTCAAATATCTAAACCAAAACGAAACAAATTCAAAATGTTGTGGGATAAGTAGTTAAACTATAATAATGTATTCAAACCTTGACCCGTTTGCAAATACGCATACCAAAGCGATGATCAAACTTCAAAACACAGCATTTATTATGATAAGTAGAAAGGTAAACGATACGTATACATCCCTCTCCCTCTTTCTTTCATATTACATCGTGTATCCAAAATTCATTCGGTACATTATCTAAACACGTGTCGCGATTAACTCTGCTTAACTCACTTCGACTCACTGAGACGCCAGTAACTGAGTATTCACTAAGATCGTGACTGAAATATCATATCTTAAGCGAGTTAATTTAGTTCTCCCCCCGTAGATAGGGCTTAGCGGCATTTGTAGTTACTTCTGCTGTTCAGAATGTTCGTACAACTTGTGTAGTAGATAATATGATAATGGATGCGTTTTGTCTGGAATTTGTGAGTTAACTGTCAAGCATTTTGTTGGTTGCGGTTTCAGTAAAGAAATCTGTTTGTAACCCTTAAATAAAAATTGTGTACAATAATAAACAAACACTGAAAGATTAAAAAAAAAAATGCCTAGTATTTTTCCCAACTGTGTTGGGCTCGACTTTCAGTCTTACCGGATCAACTACATAAATAGTGTTACTGTTTTTACATGGAGCGATTGCCAAAACCCAGTAAATGGGTTGGCGATCGGTGAGTTGTCAAACTTTCGGGTTTCTGATTTCTCGCAACGACTATCAAAGATCTAAAATAACAGCCTTTATCTACGTGACAAAGTGACAGATTGTAGAATCATTTCTTCCTTCTTGAGCATGACAATTTCAAGACAAAAAGAAGAAAACAAGATTGTGTCGATTCTTTAGTAGACAGGAGTCTACTATGTCGAGCGTCCATTTGTATTATACCTTGACCACGTTGTCCGTGGCACGGGGAGTCTTGATCTATGTAACGATTGAGATCGGTGAGCATACCTACCTCTGAGCGACCCGCGCGACTGTTATAATTGACAACATTTCAAAATTGACATGACCCTAAAACAAAAATACCGTTTCTTCATTTTTGTATGTGGAGTCCAAATATATTTTGTTAATTTTTTCTATTGCTGAGTTTCTGAGAAAAATATAAAAACCTAAAAACATGCGATGACGTCACTTATAGGGTGAAATGAGGTAGTCTTTGCGTAAGTAAGCTAATTTTTAAGATAAAACCATAATGTCAAACAAGACATATCTAATGTTAATTTATGACATTTAGCAGTTACTTTGCTAAATGACAGTGACATCTAAGTAACAGTTTTATTTTGACGTATCACAGTAAAGCAAAGGATGTATCGCCATTCCACCGTATGAATGACATCATTTGGCGCTTACGTCTTTGTAGAATGCACCGAATTTCAAAGTTAAAATTATGAATGAAAAAACATAATTTCGAAAAACCAGAAAACATGGGCCCTCTAGTTTTGGATTTACTTTTATATAACGTAATAAAACATGCAGGTTAATATTTTGAAATGTTGTCAATTGCCGCAAACTCCTCCTAATCACTGATACTTGATATTATGTTATGGATAGTCGACCATGCACGGATCGAGATCGCTAATTAAATAATTTCTAACTCTTAAGAGCGATCTTTGCGACTGTTATAATAGCCACAAGCCCCTCAAACACTAAAAAATAATCGGCGTCTAATTAAAGTGTCAAGGTCGTCTAATTAACCATGTCAAATATTCAATTTCAACTTTCTTACGTTATTGTTAAAGACAGAAGCGATAACGACATTAAGAAAACACCCGCGGGGCGCGTTCAGAATTAATCCAATTCACGGAATAAGTATGTACGTACCTACCTACCTATAACTGAAACTAATAGGCCAAAGTTTCCATGTAAGCCAATTGTGTGCCGTTAATCTAATCGGTGCCGTGTATAACGATATTTTGATATCAGACCGTACAATTGCCAAATGAAAAATACGCGGATTTCCTGTCGACCGTAATCGTGTTGTAATCCATCAAATGAAACGATGGTGAACGCTTTGCTTACCGTACGAAAGTCTGCCCTATTACGTATTGTCACGATTTAATATCACTGATGTATGAGTTATTTACAATGTATTTGTTTTGATTGATTGTGAATGGAATGAAAATATGTACAAAAAAGCAACCAATTTACAAACGGAATATTGAATTCAGTACCGTTTGCGACACCCTTATCTGCAAGCTTTTGTCCTAAATATAGGACTCCTGCTCCTGGTTCTATCAAATACGTTATGCTGTATCAGTAACCTAAATACAATGAAAACGAGGGTGTTTTCCCTTACAAATTACAATATCCATAAAATACAAAGCATGTTGTTTGCTCAAACTACCCTTGACCAAAATAATGCCGTGTGATAGGATCTTTGAAACGTGCGCGGGTTTATTATAACTTTCTTCCTAAGAGTTCCAGCTGTGAGGGACCATGTCACCCCACTCTATTTACCCCCCAACTTCTCGATCCCCCTCACCTGACCAATACTATGGTGCTCATGCGATAAAACAATTACCACAATGAAGTTGCGGTCGGACTACGAAACATCAAAACCCTGAATCATGAAACTTTCATAATAATTCTAGAAACAAAATTACTGAAGTACAAAGTCAGGTTTATGATATTTGTTTAATCTACGAAATATAAAATGAGTAATAAAAGTCATATTTATTATAATGACGAAAGGCTAATAAAATAACTTTTTAATGAGAACGTAATTTTAATTTTTAAAGTTTATACTGTTTATTGGGTAATTAAAGCCTACCCTTACATAACTGATTTTATACTCGTTATTTTATTTAATAAGAACAGTTAACGAGGTGATTGGACGCTCGTAAAATTGGTCAAGTTTAACCTTAACATAGCAAAAAGAAAAAAACGCTAAATAACATACTTCAACGACCATAAAATAAAGAACGTGCTTATTTAACTTCCACTTCGATAAGCTCATAACTGGAGATTAAGGAATGTAGTAACTATTTACCATATCGTATTATTAAATAAACCTCTAATTAAAGGAAAAAAATAATCTAGTAGCAACAAAAGGCAGGTTCTTATTATCAGATCTCGGTTCGTTGTCGTGTTACCGTTTAAACAACTCGCGTGCTGGTTTGAGCCTACCAAGATCTTGATACGGTAAGGCCCGCACTAATTATAGTTTTGCTTATTACTCGCGACCTCGACTAGTTATTGTAGTTACGCTAATAATTTGTAGATCTCGTAGGTGACCTCAATATTTAATTCATACCTAGATAAGCTCACGCTTTTTTCCTATAGGGGTAAGTAAAAACTACAGGACGCTATCAGCTTTGATTCTTACTTAGGTATTAAATGACTTCGATGTGGAATATTTTTATTAATTGTTACTAAAACAAAAATTTTGGTTTTTTTCTTTCAAGCTATTTGTATAGAACCTACTTCTTTTTCTTCGATTACGGACATACACGCCACGCTGGTTACGAGTACTACGGTTACACACCTTTCCTTTTTTAAGAACTTCACCAATTAGGTCTGTGTTAGTTCTTCTAGTGCAACCCCTTTTTACGTTTCCACTTTTTTATATGCCTTATAAATACCTTTTGATAGTCAATATTTAGGAAATAGTACGACAGAGCTATTAATAAATTAAAAGATTTTTGATAGACAAAATGTTGCACAAGGAAACCCCTGAATAGGATCCTTCTGAAAAATCCCAATTGTCTTCAGCTTTAACTTTTCTAAAACTATTTACACTTTTATCAAATATTAAATCATGTAGTCCTTACGACGAACTTAATAAAGCACGTAAAATCTGCAGCAATCCTGTACAATGTAGAAACTAGCACAGACTTTGTAAGTATACTGTATGTAGATCATCTTTGCGCTGAAAGTCGGGATCAACGTGAATATTCTCGCCGCCGAAGGTTCGACACTAAACTCTACATATTTCATCGCGACGCGGCGGTTGTCGTCCTATCTTTCATTGCGTCTCCTGTAAAAATCATATATTCAAAGCCAGTGCATTTTTCATCAGTCAATCCTATGTAGGATCACAATAAACTTTTAGTGGGTGTTCCTCTGGGTAACATTCTAGGTCCATAGTCAACAGAGACAATCTTTTTGATGTTTTTTGTTTACTGCATACTCACATTGTAGATAAAAAAGAAATAAAGGCTAGGTAAAACCAATTATACACTAACTATGAATAAAACAGCGAAAATGAAAAACAATTAAACTTGAATTCATACAATGAAAAGTAGTTAAGTGAAGCACCGACACGCTCTTATGAAAAATGTATAAGAGCATAAAGTTAAACCAACAGCAACTGTAACTACATTTAATGGGCGATGACATTCTTGAAACGTCTGGTATTACGCGGCTATAAAAACGAATACATTTGTACGATGTTCAGTCTGCCATCATAATAATTTCTCTACGTGCATTCGGTTCATAGTCTCTAAATCGTTTTTATTGTTCGTGTTTCTTACTTCTTAGATTTCTAGATGCATTATTATCTACGTGTCTCAGCTTGGAATTTTATTTTTATCCATGTTTTGTTTTTGTTCTGTCAAAATGTTTGATTCAGCAAGTAATATTAAGATTTTTTTTTTGGAATTGGCTTTTCTGTCCTTGCGGTTTAGACTTTATTATTCTCTTTAACAAATTATCTCTATAGTTTTTTTTTTCAATTAACTTCTTGAATAGAGTAGAATACTTTATTCTTTATATATTATTACACTATAAAACTTAAAAAATAATAACAACCTGCTTACGTAGTTTCAATGGGCGGCCTTATCGCTAAAAGCGATCTCAAGCAAATGCAATGTAATCAAGCTGTTAACAATGCGTACAATACAATATACCCAGGTTGCTCAAGAGATTATCAAGACTCCATCTGTATCCAGTGTCTACAGTCTCCTAAATAACAATAACTGTCAGACCGCCAACTTACATCTCAAAACATATGCAAATTGCTGTAACAACAGGCTCCAAATGGTGTCCCAACGGCGTCTCGTCTGCAAGCAATACTGATTCCTGAATTCTCTAGCACCTGCCGATTCCCAACAATGTCGTCTTTCCAATTCAAACTACATTTGCGACAGATCTACGTAATGTCAAGTCTTTATAGCTCCACTTACATTATACTGTAGACATTGGTATGTCTGTCTCTATAGTACTGAAATGATGAGTATTGGGTTTCGCTAAAAGGAATGCTAGCTGTAATATTGGCAGCCATGATATTTTTACCTAGTAAATAAATTTATATATTTTGATCTGAAAGGAATTTTACAAAAATGTCTCACGCCATTCATCGAAAGCAATAATTCAATCTCTCATTCTTCTAATATTTTCGGGATAATTATGAACGTTGATGTACGTTTATATTCTGAAAATAAGCTTGTAGGTATGTTCAAATATTCTGGAATAAACACGTAACAAGTTCTATCGCCGATGTTCGATCGGAGGATCAAAACTTGCAGAGCCAGGCACACATGGCGGGTTGGCTTCGTGAAAAATATATTCCCATGAAGTGATAGACGCAGGAACAGCTCCCGGCGAAAATACTTTAACATTTCCAAGTTTTGCGCCAAACGATTTTTACTCATATTTCAGGTTTTAGAAAGGTGAATATCTGTTGAATGGTTTTTTTTGCACATATTGGCATTTTTTACGGTAATAAAAATATTTTCTATAATACTTCATGGGGTTTTTACCCAACTCGGCGAAAAAAAAGGAGGCTTATGATTTTGACCGCGATGTTTTCTTTGTCTTCCATCTTAACTTTAGTTAGTTTATATGATGAGATTTAGAACTTGAGGTTAGTAGGTTGAACGATCAGTTGTAATTTTTCAAAGTAATAATCTAATGAATTAATTAAAAATATTTTAGTAATAGAGGGAAGTTAAATGTAGTTTTTAATTAAGTAATTACCTCAAAAAGAGCTCAAGATCCTTCAGTTGATTCAAACAAGATAAAATACTAGTCACAACTAATTAATTTAAATGATTTAAATTGCAAACCTGTATTGTTATCACACTATAAAATACATTTTAACTGAAACGAGTTCAAAGTCCCGTCTACAATGTACCTTTGATGTTAGTATCTCAAATAGCTGAGACGTATCTGTAAACACGCGACCTCTTTTCAATAGCCCTTTGATCTTTTTATGTTCAAAAATATTACTTAAACGTGTTCTTCTACGTCGTTTTTTATTATTAAATGTAACTAATATGAAAAGGTATTTGGTATTTGCACGTGATTTTTCTTGCTCAGTGGCTTTATTTAATTTATTAACTTTAAAAGTGGATGGCGATGTCTGAATATGTAAATTATTAAACATTTTAGCATCGTCTAAGAGGCTTTATGAACATGACATAGCATTAGTCTTGTAATCACTAGTTAAGAAGAGCTAGGTTATGTTAAAGCCTCTACTCTCCAATCTTTATTGTTGTCTATAATGTATTCAGGTAGTGGATAAGGTCATTTGTATAGGGCCAGGGCGAGCCTGTTGCCGTCAACTGGGCACAAATCCAGGCTCTGGGTTGCTACTGAGATATTTCAAACGAAAAAATCTAATAATACTTTCTCCGACCCGAGAATCAAACCCAAGAATTTATACTTAGCTGCTCTCCCTAATCAAACTAAACTTTAAAAGTCACAACCATCATTTAATTCCACTAAATAAACCTAAAGTGTGACTTTATGTTTATGTATTTAAATGGGTTTAGTTTTGTTTTGTTGTTCAGAAGTTCATGTACTAATATAATCATTTCTATCTTTTCAGATCATGTCCGTGAATTCTCCTGCGGGACGCTTTACTACCGAACTTTCTTCTTGGACTCCAAAAGAGATGCCCTTTACGTGGGCGCAATGTGAGTTTTACTTATTTACATTTTAGTATAGGTATTGAACTACTGTCTTGTTTCTTAAATTTGTTCTGTAAAGAGCTGTCACAACTTTATTGACTATGTTACATACATTTAAAAATAACCCATCTACGTCTATATATTTCTTTTCTCTTTATTAGACTCTGTTAGATCCAATTTCTATATATAACCAATAACACATTGATGTCCATGGCCTAATATAAGTCAACTTAGCCTGTCTACTTGCATATTTACAAAGTTGCTTGACAATAGTTACCACTATCAAAATAAAACCCTTTCTACACACCACGTCTAAGGAAATAGATAAAGTATAATAACTGACATGGGTACATTTGTTGTTTAACACAAGAAAATCAAATACGATTTCGATCTTCAATTCAAATTCAGGCGTATCCATCATTTTCTCGGCACAAAACAAAAACCAATCGGCCCAATACAATCAAATAGCTATTTTTACGAGTGTGCCACCGCATCAGCTTTACCTTCGGTTAGCTACGGTTAACCATCAACCATTTCCACATGACCTCTGGTTATTCATAGTTTTACTTAACCAAAGCCCACTACATAAAGTTTCTGAGGAGTCAGGAGGGTCAAGCTTCATTGGTGATTCAATAAAAAGAGGTGATATAGGTCAATCGTGTGTGTCACGAAGGTAACTAATTTCATTCGGGGAATAATACAGCCGCATTTTGAGCTATAAAACGATTCTTCTATAAACGTTATGGTAACTTTTACGCAACTTTGTAACGTATCCCCTCTAGTCCGCAGTAAATTGACTAAACTTTTACATTCAAATAGCCCAAGTTAAAGGAGTTTTATAACATGCCTTTTATGTTTTTCTTATGGTACTTTTTTTTTCAGGGATCGGCTATATCGGCTGAATATGAATAACATCAGCGCGTCACACTGCGATGTAAGTTATAAAATAAAACATATATAAGTAGAAAGTTAGGAAAATTTAGAGTGCAATTAAAATAAAAATGTGTTTTTTTTTATTGGCATCCTAAAAGCAAAAAATATAACTGCAGTATTTCCAATATAATGGTCAATGAATTCACATTGAAGTGTTCCTTTTTCTTTGCAGAGAGACTCCATAAATTTGGAGCCCAGCAACGTGGCACAATGTGTTTCTAAAGGAAAATCAGAGGTAAGTTAATTATGTGCTGAGTAAATTAACTGCTAAGTATTCTACACAAATGAGATTAAAACTTCCGCATTTCTTGCAAAATTACTTACAACTAGCACTATTTCTATCAAGGGTTAATCCCATTTTTAACTGTAAGCGGCGGGCGGCGAGCATATTTCATAGCGGGGGGCTTACAGCCATTCTCGGCCTCGCGATATTAAGGCCGTTAATTTTGATTTACAATCCCAACGTAAAAGCAATATTTGTTTTATTTCTCGGCGGTCGGAGGCTGTCTCGAAGATCGGGGCTCGGCGATTACTGCGACTTGCCTCGGTGCGTCATCCACTAATTCGATAACACCCACTCCACACGAACAGTTACACTTGAGTGGTTTCCTTTATTTTTGCCCTCTATATTACACTTTTTCGATTTTCGCTTCAACCACAGTTTTATTTATACGTTCTCGCTATAAAAGTAGCGACGACTCATCGTATGGTGCCGTATATATTTATAACTCTTTGTTGGTTCACTCAGACACGTTTATATCTAATAAGAGAGTCATAAAGCCCGCAACCAGAAATGGGCTGTCTCATACGAAATGTATAAAGTCTTACCGTGAACAGTAAACCCTCTTTGTGACTCTAAAAGGTGTACTGAAGCGGCGGGCAACGCTGAAACTGCCGAAAGCAAATTCGCAAGTTAACTACAATAACATATCGCGGTAACATAAACCAGGCAAATAAAAGGTCAAACTTCCGCAATAGTATAGGAACAAAAGCAATAGGCCATATGCTACCCACTCCAACTCTTCCGATGGAGAAAAAAGTAAATTTGTTTTATTAGTATCAAAGAGGGCTATAAAAAAGAAATATCCTCGAGTCTATCACCTCGATCGCGAATGGAACGGCCACTCGTGAAGGCTATAATCAAAGTTTCTCGCTGTCGGCGAGTTTTCTTTTCTCTAAACACGATGTCGTAACACGAAAAAGGCTGGAAAAATGCCGTCGGCGAATTCCTTAAGGCGGCCACCGGGCCGGCCCGGCGGCGGCGGCGTTCTCCTTGTTGTTTTAACTTCACCGCTCTTTGTGACGCTATTAAGGAAAATTCACTGGTTTAGGTAAATCAGAGACTCGGTATTTTAGAAAACGAGAGATATAATATCTCTAGTAAATAAGAAATCCAAACTGCTTTGTCCTTTCCCTTTGGCAAACTCGCTTTTCTATTTCGTTTTATAAAATTTACTTAAAACACAACTCAGACAGAAAGTCCGTATTCCTTACCATGAGTTCGTATAAATTAGTATGCAATAAAAACATTTTGACCAAGAACAAAAAGCCTTGCAAGAAAAACGACATAATACCAAACCGCCTTTCAGTCGTACGTTTACAGAACCCACTTACAATACATTTTCTTTTAATTTTCCAGTACTTATTACGACCTTTGTGTACGAGTATCGTGGCAAAAGCAATAAAATGTTCCGCATTGGTAATGCAAATCAGCGCTCTTAAATTCCTAATAAAAACCATTACAGAAAAACAAGAAGAAAACCTTTTGGGTAGAAAAACGCGAGGAAAGCCCGCCGTAAATCTACTTACGTACAAAGTGGCGAATAATTAACGAAATGGTCCAATCGAAGGCATTAGTTCCGAGTGGAGTTATGCGAGCGCTGCCGACTAAGTGCCGTTAAAAGAAACTTAGACGCGAGCTTGATTGTTCTCTTGCTTAATTCTGATTGTTTCTGAGTGCAAAACAGTTCTGTGTTCACGTCAGTACGACGGCTGAGCGCTCACAGTATATTAATCCGATAATTACTTTAGAACAATCTCTTGGAAAGTTACCTCGCCCGGCCGCGAACCAAAGAAACCGGGCAAAACTTTTTATTAACAAACAAAGCTGTCGGTTAATTGCTTACTTACACGTGCCTATTCCAAATCGAGTTTTACTACGTTTTACTGATTTTGTGTGTGTTTTAGTAATATAATTATGGTTCGTTATCAAGTTTACTCAATCACACAAAGAGCCACGATATATGTATTGTGATGGGTGGGTCTGTGTTTACCTATAAACTGTTTATACCAGTGGTCTATCACGTAATTTACGGATATTTTTGTCTGTTAAATCATTATTTTAAGCAAAATGCAGCAACGCCTTTCCCAATGGGTAAGGCAGAGGTGTCATAGAGAAGCGCCTGTAGGTACATAGTAGGTACACGCACTTTCCGTCAGTTATGTTTTAGTTCCATGTAATAATGGGCCAACTTTCAGTTACCGGCCAGCAATTTCTGATCGTAAAATCCAATGACACCTTGCCCCCTTATAACCAGACCTTACTTGTATGTTCAACACTAGCAATTGTAACCACAAGACCAACTAATTATTATCCTTAAAAAAATATGTCCTGCTTACCTACGTAATAAAACTATTATTCGATCAAGAAGGTTTAGCAATAGATAGGATTACAAAGATATTGTGCTCTATAAAATGCTTTCCTTATTATGTTTTCGATGAAATAAAACTAAACGTTATGCTTGAATAAATACTAAACAAGACTTAAATTTAGATTCACAATAAACACACAAAAAAAAATCTGCACCCCTCCGCTTTACATTGTAAGATCATTTTATAAGTCAGCCTCTTTTCTAGTTGTTTATGACATCAAGTTAATTAACTATGCCGTCCCTCATAATAATAATACTAACATCATATGGATCTTGGTCTGAAATAATGTATTTTTATTTTTTTTATAATCGAAATAAAAAAAAGACGAGTCGTCGCCGTCGCCGTCGCCGTCGTCTTTTTTCTTATAAGACGAGACTAAGCAATTTTCATTCACTCAATGAGTCTGGTCTATAAAAGTCTTTTCTTTGGTACAATTTAATAGTCATTTCGTCATAAAAAAATAGGTAAGTATTAAGACAGACATATGCCATTCGTGTTTTAAAAAAAAAACTCTAACAGACGGTATTTTGTTTGGGTTTATCAGAGGATCCGTACACGCGAATGGGGCTTGTGTTCTGACGTATAGAAAATTAGTTTTGAACTTGTCGAGTGACCGCGAAGACCACAAATACCAATCTGCTGTTAAATAAACATTTTGATTCACGTTTGCTCCATGAAAGTTGTGTGACTTGTTACTTTGTTTTTTTTTTATTATTTACTAGCTGCCCAGGCAAACTTCGTTTTGCCTTGGAATCAAATTTATATTGTGTTACCTTCATAATTTTTGCTTAAGATATTAGTAAAAAATTGTTCACCTGTTTTGTGCTGAAAAGTGAAAGTATAATGAGGCATTTGAAAAATATTCAAGAAAACGAATATTCTTCATCTGTACTAATATTATAAAAAGGTAAAATTTGTTTGATTGTTTGCAAGTTTGTATGTAGGGGTAATCTTCGGAAGTAATGATCCAATTTAAAAAAATATTGCACTGGTGGAAAGCTACACTATTCCCGGATGGCATAGGCTACTTTTTATGCCTGTAATCCCACGGGAACAGGAACTACGTGGTGTCCGCTAACTCCATACCAAATTTTATTAAAATGCATTCAGTAGTTCTTACGTGAAAGAGTAACAAACATACATACATCCATCCATCCATCCATCTGTCCATACTCACAAACTTTCGCGTTTATTAATATTATTAATAGGATACGACTAGACATATAGATAGAATATCTAGACTCAACTTAATTTTAGGACATTAAAAGAGACTGTGATCTTTGAGGTTTCTTCTCAGAGTAGCCATATAATTAACATCGTAACCATTACCATCATTTAACGTTAACTGTACGGAAACTGTATCTCTTTACTGAGTCCTTGAAGTGCGTCGTTGGCTAGTGGTAACAAGCGCTTAGCTGAGCAGGAGGTCCCGAGTTGGATCCCCGAATCGAGCAAAGCGCAATTGAGTTTTTTAATGAAAAATTTATCCGTAAGAGCCCGACATCTGAATTTGTACCCGTTTGATGCCAAAAGGCTCATTACATGAAACTCAAACGTAACTGGCAAAACGTGGATGTACTACAGGCACATCACTGCCTTACCCTTCGAGAGCACAAGCGTGATAGTATTAAGTTAGAACTAAAAAAAACAACATTGAATAAAAAATGGAGCTATAATGAACCTTAATGAAATGAAATGGACCAATATAGTAGTGTTTTCACCGGTAAAGCGAGCAATGCATTTCTGTCGTCCGGAATATTAATGCCCCGTTTAATATTTATGTCGAAGGCAAATTTGCATAATCACAGGCTGTGAATACTCATACACACCCACGTACTTTCGAATTACTATTATTCCAATGAATTTTGCCCGGGGTAGGTGTGCGCATCGCTCGTCCATTGATGTGTTCCGATTGTTTTCATTACAGTTTATTTTTGCTACGTGCTGACAATGAAAGGGGTTTAATATTTCGCTGACGTCTCGTTAAATCAGTTCATTTAAGTTGTCAGCTAAATTGCTATCGGAATTATTGATAAAACTTTGCTATTCACTAGCCATTGCCCACAACTTCGCCCAAGTTGAATTTGACAACTTACTGTTTTTCGCGGAATCCTAATTGTTTTTTTTTTATAAAAGTAACCTTAGATACTCCATAAAACGAGATTGCCTCAAAAACATAAACAGAATTTTTTTTCATGTATTTCTGGCGTGACTATAGTATTAATAAATTCGTTTATCTATCTGCCTATCTTCATAATTAGAGTCAGTACAAAATTAGAAGGAAGACAGGAGCCAAAACTTAGCAAATCTTGTGTCGTAGGTCTACTGGCCCCAACCATAATTATATGTATACTTTATTAAACAAAAGTTTAAAACTGTAATTTTGACATTATAAACAGCCATTTCAATTTATTTATTTCGATAGATTTATAGATAGATTTACTACGAGTCAACAAAATTCTGCTCTATGAACTCTGAACAAAATATGAGAAAATGTCAACACGTTTAATCTGTGGGAGTGTTACATGTTGAATCAGCCTAATTCTTCTCCGTCCCAGCAGACATAGTAACACAAAAATAAATTTCTGCGTAATCTGTATTCAGTAAGCAATCTAAATGACAATGTACTAAATTGAATTATTTTCTTTCAGCATTTCGACTGTCGGAACCACGTGCGCGTTATCCAGCCAATGGGTGATGGCTCGCGACTTTACGTATGCGGGACCAACGCTCATAGCCCAAAGGATTGGGTTTTATATGTAAGTATTTTTGTTACTAATTTCCTACACTGCTTAAAAATAACCTACGTTCGTATCTAAGTAAAGCAATAAACAATTTGTACCAAAAATACAGTGTAATAATTATAATTACATTACTAAGTAAGAAATACTTAACTAAAACATTATGAAATTATTATTGAATAAGTATTATATGCGACTGCCTCGTTGGTCTAGTGGTCGCAAGCGCTACTGCTGATCATGAGGTCCCGGGTTCGATCCCCGGGTCGGGCAAAGTGTTATTGAGTTTTTCAATCTGGGATTTCTCAGTAGCAGCCCGGAGTCTGGATTTGTGCCCGATGGATGGCAATAGGCTCGCCCCCTATTACATGGGACTTAAACATAATGGCGAAATGTGGGTGTACTACCAGGTACACCTCTGCCTAGCCCTTCGGGGATTACAGGCGTGACGATATGTATGTATGTATGTATTATATAACAAAAAACATATTAGGCACGGGCTAATAAAGAAGCCATATGTACTTAAATTGAAAGTTTAAAAAAAAATATACAATTATTTTATTATTTAACTCACAACCTAAAAGACATAGTCACCAAATAGTACAATACCTATTACATGAAGTAATACTAAAATACAAATTGAGTAATATCTCTAATGCACTTTCTTTCTTCTCTTTATTCTTCCTCTCTCCTAAAAACAATTCAATACACGAAGTGCGTGGGAGGGTCTATCATTGATACGTACGACACACGAACAAAAACACACACGCACATCTATGTAGCATATAATAGAAGTAAAGAGTAAGTAAGCTAAGTAGCTTGGCTCATGGCCTACGCTTCCAAAAATCATCAACAGGTATCAAGTATTAATACGTGGCCATTTTTTGTTTATATTGGTAGTAGCCTGTGTATTCATTTTCTTCTGGAAAAATGTAATTCTACCTGTGTTTTTTACGCAAAAATACTGCAAAATTGATGAACTCTTGATATTATGAACATCCTATATAATGTACAGACGCCAGCACATCAAGCTACCCCAAACTGACAAATTTTCTCAATTGAACATGAACCTTACAATGCTAAGAACAAAGTTGAAAACCTCTCAAAGAAATTTGACACATGTTAGTGGTAGCGCTTATCTTGGACTGGTCTACCGAACGGTACGGAATTCTAATAGAATGCGAAGCCAGGAAAAATAGGTTTTGTTACAACTGGCTTGGCGCCTGCTGTACTAGCTATAGTAGCTATTGGAAACTGTAGGCGGGTAACATAATACGATTTTGTTCTGTTACTTTTAGGTAATAATGGTCAATCATTCGTGGAACAGAAATCAAGTCACGAAAGTACATAATGTAAGGCATAGAAGTACATCAGTTACTATTCTTTCTGTCATTTGATATCTAAGCTGTAGCCGTTCAAATACAAAACAACTGTTAATGTCCTGTGCAAAAGAGAAAGTTACTAAATAAACGTACCTAAATTTTTACTCAAACTGCTCAGAAGCACTATCTCGAGTGATAGCAGGATTCTCCTATCGTATACAAATTCCAACAGGGTTCTAAAAAGTACAACGTATTTTCATTAATTAAAGATATAGTTTTAATGTCGCTGCCCGTACAATTCCCGACACTTACCAGCGAACATCTAGAGAGCAAAATCTCTATTCCAACGCAGACAAGTGTAAAATAAACAATGAGACAAGACTATTTTATGCGGCGATTTCCATTACATAGCCAACATGGGGTATCTCAGCGAACACTCCCGAGCACATGCAACGAAATGCGAGCTATTATCTAAAGACCCACCCCACTCGAACTGATCCCGACATGAGCCTTGGACAGCAGCCAGCGACGCAACAGATCCCCAACAGGTCCATATTTGTGTTAAAGATAAATGCGACGGAATTGAATGTTCTCAGTGATAAATTATGCTGGTTTTGCAATATTTGATTCGTCTATAGTTTCACTGTGTTGAAATTCAAACATAACCTAAAGCTAACCTATAGTTTTGAAATGGTAGTGTAACGAAATTGTTTGGAATTAAGAAAAACTAATTCAGAGTAATCTACTTCGATGTAAGCTGAAACTCACTCCTTTACATTCCTCAAGACTCGCAATTTTCCAAACATTGTACCGACACTGATGCTCTTTAAATTTCTCTTTCGCCGGTTATTCCGACGACAAACTCAACGAGACGGTATTAAGCGTCCATTCTAGATGCAGCTGTATGCATCCAGTACATAACGCACTTCCTTGCTAGCAGGAACCGCGGCAAATTTCACGGGTAGCGACTCCAAATGACGCCGTAACGTGAACGAAAATTTTCACGACGACGACAAATTTCTAACTGAACGCCTTCAGATCCCATCCAATGACGAGTTTTAACTTCAAAGAATATTCCGTGATAGAAATTCTAAATAAAATTCACCGCGACTTTATGCGACCACTTTAGATTTATTATTTATTAGGCACTTACATTCTGACCAGCGGCGTACCGACTACCAAACAGACGCTATTTGAGACCCTGCGATGCGACGATAAGTGGAGTTATTTTCATGAAAACTATTTTAAAAACTCATAAAACCAACTTTTCACAATAGGTATCGAAAGCAGACCGCAATAAATTTTCAGTGTGGCCTGTTCACCTCTCACTTTCCCTGCTCTTGACTTTCATATAATTTTATGATGTATTGGCGGTCGTTTTGACCCTTCACACGTTTTATAGCAGTTCTGACACTGTAGAGTTTTTGGTTTAATAGCTGCACAGAAAAATATGAAAATAGAATAATAATGAGATTCAGTTTGTGGGAGTCACAATTTTTAAACTGCTTTGTAACGTGCACAGATAATGTAAACTTTCCTCAACAGTTTGTTGAAGGTTTTATTCGAAAAATGACAAAGAACTGACATGGCTAAATTTATTTATTTATTTAATACTTTAAGCACACAAATCTACAGAAGCGGACTAAATACCATAGGTATTTTCTACTAGTCAACCTTTGGGTAAATGCCACACGAACCCATCTTGCTGAAAATACTACTAAACAAATTCAAACCTATAACCACAAACTTATAGCTACAAATACAGCAACAAAATTGCATTGAAAATAAAACATTTATTGATCATTTATCTGTTTCACGTCCCGCGTATAAATCACAAGTCGAAATTCACACTAATAGGAAGCCAAAAATTGAAAATATATCATTCTATACATACGTAGGGAGGGGACACGAGACCGCGTTGATCCCGTTCGTCGGGACTCTTTTGTACAGAGTACTGTCAAAACAGAGATAGTTGCGCATTTAAATATGACTGGATATTAATTCCCTTTGGAAATTGATTTAATTAACTGCCAGATTGGTTAGAAGCTCATTGAGATTTATTCGTTGGGTAACATTTTTCTTATAAAAGATAGTGATATATATGTATAGTTATAAGTAGGTACTTACATTGTTACAGTAAAAAACACGACAAAAATAATCAATAAAAACACAGGCATTATTTCAATTACAGCTGATTTAACTTATTCACAGATTGTATTGCTCACAATAAGAAAACTTTCACAACTTTAAAAGTTAGAATCTTTTAAAACAGATTAAAAATAAACACTTCAAAGTAATTCAAAAGGAAAATACCGACTGAAACCAGCCAAACTACAGCACAATGCTTTCACAGAGCAATAAATAAAATAAATACAAAGTGCGGAGTCGCGCGTTATCTGCACTATGAGTAATGTTTCCCTCCTCTTAGGGCGCGTCAGTTTCAAAAATTGAGTGAAATCACAAGTACGCGATTGATAGGGAGAATGCGACTTGAACGAAATTGACCGAACGATTCATATTTGCTGCAACCACCAATTTATATCTATTCTGTTACAAATAGCTGTAACGGATTGAATGGGTATTGGAAACAAATGACGCGGTAGTTTGTTTGTAGTGGTATTTGTGCTTTTTTTCAATTTTGTGGCTTAAAGGCTGCGGTGGAAAATGGGGATCAGGATTATGCTATTTGAATGTTGTTTATTTTGAGATTTAATCAAATTTCACTTCACACATTTTCTCAACCGAAAAATTCATAAATAATTATTTTGCTAACCGACACCCTTAATTAAGGCTTATTAAATGATTTTAATACCCTAGTGCTGTAACCGGTGGACTGCCAAGTCATAGGTAAAGTCTCGACTACAAACCTTAGGTATAATAATAACTTGCTTTAAAAACGATGAAAGCAACAACTAAAAAACCCGACTGCTTTTCTGAGTATTCATGAAAAAGCCCTCAAACAAGAAAGTCGTTGTACCCAAAATTGTAGCAGTCGGGACCCATTGTAGAAAGTCAGCCGTCTAGTCAGTAGATTGGAGTAATCTGCAATGTAATTTTTATATTTATGTACTCTCAATTCACTAAGCCTCCATTTCTAGAATGGGGCCCGACTGCTACAGTTTCGGGTACAACGACTTTCTTGTTTTAGGGCTTTTTCATGAATACTCAGAAAAGCAGTCGGGTTGTTTTGGTTTTTAAATTGCCGTTTTTTTTATTACGTTATCTTTTTCACAGTAATTGAGAATATAACAACACCTTGCAAACTAAATCTAGCCAGCCGTTCAGGCCGTAGAGCGTTCTAAACATTTGAATTTGGCGCCAAAAATCCGCTATTTTGTTTTTTTTATTTTGATATACCTACCTAATGTCACTCTCACAGAAAATACAAATCTAACGACACCTCTCAAGCTAAAATCCATCGAGCCGTTTAGGCTGCAGAGCGTGCCAATTACATTACATACATTACAATTACATACATTATATATGTACAGACGCCAGCACATCAAGTTACCCCAATGTGTCAAATTTTTTTTGATCGGTTTTCAACTGTATGTCAAACAAAGTTAGGTTCATATTCAATTGGGAAAATTTGACACATTGGGGTAACTTGATGTGCTGGCCTCTGTACATACATACATACTCACGAAAAACACAACTCTCCTTCTGGCGCAGTCGGGTAAACATCGTGATTCCTCACAATGTTTTCCTGTACATGCGAAGCCTTGTCAGAGCTCCATTAAAAAGGCAGCATAAAAACTTTGAGACTAGCTTAGTCACTATAACCACACAAATAGAAGAAAAAATTGTTTTCAAGTCAAATATTGTAAAGTACAAATGAAGTACCTACAACTTGCTTCTTCAACAGTTTATACGATAAAAAATTAATTCTAAATAACACAAATAATTTCCAAATAACTTTTTAATGTTTTATCTTTATCCAATACTCGTTACAAGAAGTTTTATTGTGATTACGCCTCATTTTTCCACCTCATTTGGTAACTGTGACAAAAAAACAGATTCACGCATTCATTTTAAATGGATACAATCAATAAGGTAGGCATGTCGCATTTTTTACGCGATGAATACGATGTGTTTTAAATCTCCTATTAGGTAGGTACAAATGGTTGTATTGTACGGAGCAGGTAACAAACGGCTCGTACCACTTTTATTTTGTTTTTTAGTCTGATCACACTTGTTCTTTTAGCCCCGGTGTTGCCAACGGGCGCGCTAAATTGTCTTTGTGTCTCATTCTTTGTGCTCATAACGTTCTAACGTTATTGTTGTTAGATTTATTGGGTTTTATAATTACTTGCTTCACTCTCTCTTTTGCGGTAAGTATTCGAGTTTATGTACGACTAAATACAGACCATGAATTTTTAACAAAAAAATAATTTGACCATTTTAAAAATTATAACCAATGTTGTGCTTTTACGACCAAAGTGTATGATTTTGTCTTAAGCGTTCTCAATAAAACTTTACAGTTAAGACGTTGATCTTACAATAAGGAAATAATGTAAATGTTATTCTATTTAAATTTAAAAGGAAATCAATAAACTTACGGCTCACAGCAGCTATGGACCAAACAGGAATAGCTTCGTAGTGGCCATATTTTGTGCAAAGGGTTACGGATTCGATTTCCGCAATTATAGGGCCAACATTTTGCATATTCAGTGGCGCCCATGATTTATATAACTGAAAGTATTAACAATACTTCAATCGATGTATGCTTGTACTTCAAGGCAATGAGTACCTGCATTTTATTTTAGTTAAATACGACATTAATTGTTAACAGATTAGTAGTAGGTAAACTCTTATTTTTAACTAGGTGTGATTCATATTGTTTAGATCTTACAGGGTTTTCGTATATTAGTTTTCTATTACTTAAATTTCATTTAACTTTTAGACTCTAAAATATGTTTTTTTTTAACAAACATTTTATTAAGAAGTATTGTAGTGGACATCATCTACTAAGCCATAGTCAACGTACCTGTTAATGATCATATTTGCGTAATCAAAAGGAAAAAAAAACGAAATTCAATTTTTAAATATTTTACTATTTAGTTAAACTTAAATAACGAAAACAGCTGTTGGAGGCGGGACATGCTTAAGCGAGATCAGGCGAACGTGAGCGAGAGATGACGATTAATGAATAGTACTGTGTCATGAATAGCCTGTACAATATTTGCATAAAATGGGTGACTTTTTGGGATATAAACAACTTTATGAATATTATTTATTGATACTTTACAAATGTAATGAGAAGACCGTCTAGATTATAAGCCCTTTAAGATTTAGTACTAATTAAAAATTAGTGGTGTATTGGGGTCAGCTTCCAGTCTAACTAGATGGGCTGAATACTACTGTTTTACATAGTACTCGTACAGGCTGTACGCAGTTGTAGGCAGTTGCCTATCTGACCTCCACAACCAGTCTCTAGGTAACGAAAAAAAGCCTTTCTAACTAACTGATTGTCTGACTTCTTGGTTTCTGTCATCTGGGGCTGACGGCTTTACGTGCTTTTCGAGGCCTGGGGTAGTCTCACTATCAGCAATAACCCACGGGCTAAGGTGTCGGCGAGGCAATCGAGAGGTCGTGAGTCTATTCCCCACATATTATGTCACTACTGATGTGAACCCATTCCACTACCACTAGCATCACAGTATAAATATTAATACAGTAGGACGACGCCCGTAAACACTGGAAAAATGCCGACAATGTCTACACGCGTTAGCCCTGAATAATACCTCCCACACTACGAACATCGTTTTGTTCGCAGTTCGGGAGCGGCTTTCCCGCGTGTCGCCACTCACACCCCGCACGATTGCCCTGTCTACACGGCTTCGTCGGACGACTGTAGGTTTTTAGGCTGTGCTAGCATATTGGGAGGAGTTAATAAGACTAGAACTTTTTATTAAAAAAGTGTGGTTTATGGATGGTAACCCATCCACCAACTGACCTCGCCAAGCAGAACATAACCTTTGATCGAACCGTGTGTATAATTTAGCATCAAGCCCGACAGATGTATTATTAGTACTACTGTCGATAATGTTCAAGAGAACTATTTTCGTGTTACATTTTTCCCGCTATACCCGACAAAAGCTGAACTAGGAAAACTTGTGTCCTAAAATAAGTTGACAAAGTTTCCAGTGCTGTTTACTCGAAACTTTACCGCGAACACAAACTAGGGGAGGTTTTCATACGGACCTTTACAACTTTTGTACACATCCCTGTAGTTATCATAAGGGTTTCGTGTTGATCTAAAAAGTTTTGCCTCCGATTCCACTCGATTAGGTCTTTTTTCTTTTTTTTTCTTTTTACTTTTGTGGCAATCTTTGTGGAATTAGTTGGGTTTGAGATGTTGGTTAAATGATGTGTAAAATAAGGCTGTTTTGGTGATGGGGATTTAAGTTGGTACTTAGTATACTCGTAGCTTCTATTGCTAGTTTGTTTTATATATTCTTCTTTTTTGTTTTTTTTTTGTTTTCTTGACTAACTTAGTGTCAGAATTTTGATGCCGCCCATACGGGTCTCTGACCTTCCAGTGCAAGTTGTCATACAATTATTTCCTTCATTGTTTTTGAAATACGTGATATTATACAATACACACAATGATATTATGAGTATAAAGTTGTAGATGGGTAATAAGCGCTCAACAAGCGATACGTTAAAATGTGGTTAACTAGCCATACTTTACCTTAGTGTCGCGTCGCGCCGCGCCGTCAACAGATGCGTGCGTGCGTTAGTGTGCCGTTTTTGAAGATCGAATGTTGTTTAGGTAACCTATCTACACCTTTTTACTAATTATATCATTGAATACACATAATTATGAATTTGAAAAGTCAGAGATTTGTGCATTATGTTTGAATTCGAGACCAATGACTTGACAGTACGCCGGTCCACTTGTACAGTCGAGTTCATTAATATATTGGCCCTTTCAGGCTTCAAAAATATATGACCGTCAAAAAAAAACATAATATTGTGACAACTATAAGCATCATTAAATTGTGGTCAAGATTTAGATTCATTAATATGTGACTGGTTTTTCTCAGTAACATGTATACAGCCAAAAGCACATTATTATATGAACAACATTAAGATCATATTATCTAAACATTGTAGGATTCACAATTATGTATGCACACATGAATACAATAATATCTAAACAAGTAAATGTAATTCAAATTCAACCTTATAACTTACGTCATAAAGATGATTTTACTAGCAATCTTAAAATTGCATGGTCAAGGAGTTTGCAACATTATTTATCACTGGCTAGATTAACTACAAAATTACGTTATGTTTTTCTAATAAAATTATAACTGACGCACAAGTCATTCAACGATTTAATTCTACGATTTACAATACAATATTAATTCTATTGAAATATACCTACCCATCTATACATAAAATAAGACTGTAAAAAACTGTGTCTGTACATTGAATATATTTAAAAAATAATAATTGAGTGGGGTTTAGAAACAGTATAATAGAGCACGAATCCAAAAAAAAAGTCTGTCTGTTTGTCTGTTTGTCTGTTTGTTTGCACACGCTAATCTTCGGAACTACTGGACGGATTTGAATGATTTTTGTTTTGTTGTATAGATATTAAGTCTGGTCAACACATAGGCTATAATTTATCTTGGAAACTGGAACACCTGATGCAGAACCGCAACAGACCAGCTAAACTATAGGCGATACAAAAATGGTCCCATAGCAAAAATTGTTCCACGTGATGAGCATTTTCTGCTGAGAGAATAAATTTGAAGATCCGGAACACCTGATGCAAAACCGCAACAGACCAGCTAAACTATAGGCGATACAAAAATGGGCCCATAGCAAAAATTGTTCCACGTGATGAGCATTTTCTGCTGAGAGAATAAATTTGAAGATCCGGAACACCTGATGCAGAACCGCAACAGACCATCTAAACTATAGGAGATACAAAAATGGTCCCATAGCAAAAATTGTTCCACGTGATGAGCATTTTCTGCTTAGAGAACAAATTTGAAGATCCGGAACACCTGATGCAGAACCGCAACAGACCATCTAAACTATAGGAGATACAAAAATGGTCCCATAGCAAAAATTGTTCCACGTGATGAGCATTTTCTGCTGAAAGAATAAATTTGAAGATCCGGAACACCTGATGTGGAACTTCAAGAGCCCAGCTACACTATAACATATATTGGAATGACGTCTTAGCAAGAGTTGTTCAGCCTTATGAGCACTCGCTGTTGACGTATAAAAATCGAAGATCTGGAACACCTGTTGTGGAACTCCAAGAGCCCAGCTACACCATAACTCAAATAGGAATGACGTCTTAGCAAAAGTTGTTCGGTCTGATAGGCATTTCCTGTTGACTTATAAAAATCGAAGATCAGAAACATTTGATATAGAAATTAAAACTATCACTAATTTCATTGCATAATTATAAAACAACCGACTTCTTAAAAAATCTAACAGGTGAAAAATAACTCCAGTTTCGGAAGTCTGTGGCTTTGGTGGTTTTGTTTTGTTCATTATTGGCCACCGACTTCCGAAACTGGAGTTATTTTTCAACAGTTAGTTTTTTTTTTAGAAGTCGGTTGTTTTTTTTGTAAAAAAGTTTTTATTTTGTAATTTTTAGTTTCTTTGTATGTAAAGAAAGTCTTTCAAAACTTGAAAGAATCATTGAAATTGGTTAACAATTGCTAAAGAAGTTCTATCTCTAAACATTAATCTGTACATCTCTGCCGGCCCCTTTTAAAATAGAATGGCGTAATGTTATGTTGTGGAAATAAAAAAACCTCAGCATAGACATCTGACAATAGCAATCGCGAATAATTTGCTGTTATGCGTTGAAGAGTTCCGTTGCCTGTCTTCTTGATTACTTTTTCTTCACCAAATGTTACTTTCTAAATGAAAATGCTTGATTTGTTACTAAAAATGTTGAAATCGGTGCATGTGTGCCTATATTTTTTGAGGAGTTCCCTCAATTCCTCAAAGGTCCCTCATCAGATATGAGTTTTGATACAAAATAACTCTAAATTAGGAAGTCTGGCTTTGTTGGTTTTGTCTCATTCATGATTGGCCACCGACTTCCGAATTTAGAGTTATTTTACACCGGTTAGTGTATTTTGAAGTCGGTTGAATTTTTTGTAAAAAAGTTTTTATTTATCAATTTTTAGTTTTTTATGTTTATATACCTAGATGATTCATTATTATTATCCATTTCGAAAACACATATTTACATATTACAATCAAACAAATAAACAACAACTGTTCGATGAAATTAAGAAGTAAAATTCATAAACAAAAATTTACATAAAATGAAAACTACTAAGCCTATAACTAACTACTAACTACTATGTAATTTTTTTATGAGGTACCAAAAAAAAACTAGCCCGCATCAAACTAAAAAAGAATCACGTAAATCGGTTCAAAAATCTCAGCGAAATCGGTGAACATACATACAAAAAAATGTTCGAATATAAATTAAATTTTCATAAAATGAAAACTATGTTATATTTTTATGGGACCAAATGGCAGCTATTCCGCATCGAACTAAAAAAGAATCACGTAAATCATTAATCTCGGAGCAATCGATGTACATACATAAAAAAAAAAAAACCGATCGAATTGAGAACCTCCTTCTGAAGTCGGTTAAAAAACAAACCGACTTCAAAAAAAACACTAAACGGTGTAAAATAACTCTAAATTAGGAAGTCTGTGGCTTTGGTGGTTTTGTTTTATTCATGATGGGCCACCGACTTCCGAATTTAGAGTTATTTTACACCGTTTAGTGTTTTTTTTGAAGTCGATTTTATTTTTTGCAAAAATGTTTTTTATTTTTCCATTTTTAGTTGTTCCCATACAAATATATGCCATGAATTTATTTTTTATATTGTTAATTGTTAACAATACATGTCATGATAATAGGGTTATTCACTTAACCCTAATAAATTAAAATTAACATACCTAACTGTCGAAATCTAGGTAAATAGTACACATCTGCGTACCCCTCAAAGCATACAGGCGTGATGATACGTCATGATGTTGTATAAACAATAAACATTCAAGCGATTCCAGCAATCACAACAGATTTGCCGTCTATTTTTGAAGAGTTCCGTTGTATATCTCCGAAGTTCAGCACCAGATCTTCACCAAATTAAAATGGGACCACCTCGGGAGTAGGTATACTCTTTCAAATAAAAAAAGAATTTTGAGAATCAGTCCACAAATGGGGGAGAAATCAGGTAACATACATAAAAAAAAAAAATACATACACACGAACATAGAACCTCCTCCTTTTTTGAAGTCGGAAACAAACGCAAACGCGATGAAAACAATGGAAACTTCTGTCATTTCTGTAACAATGTAAACTAGATCTTATTTGTTCGAGCAAATAATTGACTTTGCAGGATAAGACGAAGTTTCCATTGTTCAGATATTATAAAAGCCAATACTATATTTTTGAAAAGGGTGATCACATATTATTGCCTCATGCACAGCATATATTATTGAACCGTTCTTGATCACATATTATTGAACTGTTCATGATCACATATTATTGAACTGTTCATGATTACATATTATTGCACAATGCACAGCATATATTATTGAACCGTTCACATGAGGACATATTTTTGATCTATAGGTTCTATAGAATTTATTGAGCTTTCCAATGCTCACAATATTTTGAATCCTTGACAGTGCCAATATATTAATGAACTCGACTGTACACGTACAGAAGTAGTACAAAGGCATATTTAAACAAAGCATGACAAATTGTTATCTTTGTCACGCTTCATTTAAATTGTATTGACAGTTAGATGAAAACAAATGTTTTGTTATTGAAATAAAGCTAAAACACACTTGACTTTTCGCGTTTGGTGCCTCCATTAATTTTAGGAATAAACCATAGAAATACACACTGTGTGATATTTTTAATAATACGTCTTCACCATACAAATTATAATGACAAGAACAAACCAATAAACATTATTAAGATACAAAACACTTTGATAATTATGATAAACCTATGAAAAATAATTACGAGTCCAAAGTCAATTCAAATTTAAATTAGGTATATTCATTAGTCTGGAAATGAGTGCTTTATGAACGTCAAAAATTACATAAAACAGTACCTACGACGAAAATTCCAGCAGCTATAAATATTATGTTTAAGATAGTGTACTGTAATGTTAAACACAATACAATGCGAAAGTATAAACACAACGTATATCACTAGATTCAAACTCGCCAGAATTATCGCGAAACAACCCACATATTGAATAATAGATTCTAAAAGTGTATAATAAATGGTCTAGCACACTTGATAAGTGGCGGGCCCACGGTAGGAATACACGATCGAGCGTCGGCGTCGGTGTGAATAAACCTGCTATTAAACTGAAATTATATATCTTTACACTGCACGGGAATTACAAAGAACAACGTATGTGTTCAACATTCCATTAAAACAAATTGCATTAAACAAAGAGCCTAAAATGATCGGGAAAATCATTTTCAAAACATTGTTGCAATGTCGATTCTCGCCCATCGCACAATCAAAATTTCAGTGTCATTTCCCTCTTTGTAATAAAATTATTCATGCCGATAGATCAACAAGCTTTTGTGTCATTATACAGTAATGTTTATGCCATAATAATGGTGCAAATTCAACTCCGGCGCTTCAGTGAGTGCACTTCGGAAAATCACTTTATAATCTATGCACCGCCGCATTCGGCTGAACAGCGACGCCGCATAACCATTTTTGTGCATTACATGAATGCAGCTGCCCGTAAAATTTTATACAAACAACTTTGAAACTGAGTGTACTTATTTTGTATGTGGAAATTGACTTAGTTTCAAAGTGTATATCTGTGTTAGAGTGCGACGAACGGTTACTATGTTTTGGAGTTTTCTTTATAATATTACGCTCAGGGTGATATTTACTTTGAAGTCGAATTTCTATTTAATTTCATCCAACGGGTCGTGAGACCTTTTTGAATCACAGACACGATTTATGTTAACGAGAGCGTTGATCTTAGGATCCCAAGAGATACTTGAAAACCTGATTTAAGCCTGAAATAATAGATATTCTAGATGTAGATTTCGAAGCCGATGCACACTTAATAAAACAATGATATTCGTGGAATTTAGATGATCCTAGCTTTTGAAGGTTATCTTTTTAATATTCAAACGTAATGGTTCTCTTAAAGCACTCGTAAAAAGTGATTTAAGACGTTCTTCACAGGATAAGTAAAAAAAAAGTGCACCGCTTGATTAAAAACTTAATTCTTCACACGTTAAAATCGATTCAATATTTACAACAAAAAACAACTGCTAACCTATACGTTCGTTTCTTGATAAATTGATTTTCACGGAACTGGTCCTTTGAACCTAAATTTTTAATTCGACTCGAGTTACCCGGCTCTGTAATTTGTGACGTCAACCCACCACCGACTGTGTGTTCACTCAATTAAATGTTCGTAACTATTGTCATCCCTTCCACACACACATACAGGCAAGGAGAAACGTTACTTGACAGGCTAATTTATTTGAAACCTGTCATACTCCTTCGCTTGACTGGCACATTTGTATCCTCACGACAGTAAACGCAACTGCTTATTATTTACTCAGAACTAGGTAGTTTAGTTCATATATTTAACTGAATATAGTCCAAAGAAAATTAAATTGGAATATTTTATTTCAGTTCTTCAGAAGAAGGATTTTCCTTTATGTCTGTAATTACAAGCAATTCACTTGTCAGTTTGTGACTAGGTAATGAAGCTCCTAGTTCCTTGAAATCTTATTTCATTCTGTGTGATTACCTACAAAGCTGAGTACTGCTACTACTGGTTTATCCTTCCATTAGCATAATTTTCGTTATCCATTCAGTACTAATGTTTGAAGTACTTTGTTATTCAGAAGCATTTTGTCTCGTATGACGTAAAATGAATACGTTTTTATTGATCTAAAACCCATAGTCGTATTTCACACGGCGCACTAGTCCGTGCACAGGTGCAATAGCTATCTCATTCGGAATTAGTATCCAATATCGCGTGTACTTTACGATTGCCTATGTCTGTCGCTTTGTTAAGCTTCACGTTCATTGCTATTTCGTCTTTGTTTTATTAGATTTTGACGTTGTAGGAACTGAGATTACCAAGTATTTTAAATTGCAGTTTTATTAATTTAATCGCAAAAATGTTATTTTTTATAAAATGGAGTCAGGGTGTTCTGGTGTCTGTGTTTTCCTACTTTTTTGACGTTATGCATAGAACATACAAATTTTGTTTCTGTCTTTAATTATTTTTATTCTGCTTTGATAATAAACCAAAACAACTAATGTTGAATCTTCAAACATTCACTTTGTCAAGTACCAATAGCAATTTAGTCGAATCATTAGATGAATTTCAAACAAAAAACTTAAATTTCTTACAGTTGATTTACCTTCAAAAGTGAGAAAATGAATAAATATTCAGTTTCTTTATGTTGTCTATGAAGTTTTTCATAAGATATTTACTTGTATTTGCAGGTACGTAAATAAGTAATTTTCTCGTATTGCTCAGATCTGTATGCAAGCAGGCCCCAAGTTTTCCTCTATTCACGTAAACTCTGCTTATTTCTATTTCAAGCTTGCGAAATGTGTTCAGTCTCTGTGAGTGATATGCGGCTACTAAACTTCAAGTGTAACTTGGATATTTTGACTTTGTACATTGCCTAGGTTTTGTCTTCTGGTAATGTTTGGAAGACTTGGGTTCGAAATTTTTAGGGAAATGTTGTTGGAGATATTTGTTCGTATACAACCGAAACATGTTTATGTGCGTCTAAATCGATTGATATAGTCAAAAGTTTTGAATCGTTTCATCACCATCGTCATTGGCAGTGAGTCTCCATGCGTTTTATGTGCCACATAGACCGGTCATTTGCTTTTGCACCCCCATGGACTCCTGCTGCCCTCATCAGATAATCGATCTACTTTATTAGAGGCCGGCTATACGAAATGCAATGCTTTGGTCCATCAGTTCTCGCGCGTTAGCGTGCCCAAAAACATAATTTTGGACAATTAATGTTGACGTCAATAAACTTTTTACTATTCTAAGCAGCTAAGTAAATCTATCTGCGTCTATAATTAGAACAATTTAATTTGTTTCTAAGTAATCTTTCCATATTCTAGCAGCATATTATTTCATAAAACATTATTACGAGTACCTACAACAAACGCTCCATCTACATTTTCAAAAGGACCACTTTCATCTTACTCCTTACAAATTTAGATTAAACTCACTTTAAATTAATATTTGTATATAAGTGCTATACATTTGTTGTATCAAGAGCAATATGTCGTTATAAATTCAGATCATCCCCACAGGTTATTAACTGATAGTGACGTGGTTGTCAAAACTTTGCCTCCCCACAATCTCTACAATCCCGGGATCCCTTATGCGTTTGAAAGTTACTCCTTCCAATACACGCACTGACAAAGACAACTTTCGTAATGTATGTCGCAACTCGTAACATATTCACAACTTGTATAATTATTGTTTAAACACGTAACTAGTTGCTATCAGAAGTTTGTCTTCATTAGTGACTTGTTGGTTGACGATGTAGATTATAAAATATTTTTAAAAGACCTATCTGACCTCGTAATACAACCCTTTCAATTTTCCGTACAATTCCATTTTGATTAAGAGACATAATTCGGGTTATTTAATTAACAAAATACCCCTGTCGTACTCCATTATTACGTGGTTATGTTCAGATCCGATACGTGTGTACTTAATCACCCAATCAACTAAATTTGTGCTATTAGAACGTCAATTACAACATACGTCACGTCAGAATTAGGTCAGATTGAAATATTGTTGTATAACAACCGATTGATATACTAACAGACTTGAAAGATTTTAGTAAAATTTTTAGTAATTACTGAAAGGAAGCATAATTATTAAGACTTTATTGTGTAATCAGATTATTTTAAATCATTTTCCGGAATTCTTAATCTAACACAAATGCGAAAAAAATACCGTGTATCACACTTATCGAGTCCTCTTTTCGATAAACATTATATAATTACAAAATTAGAAGAAAGTTTTTTAATCAAAGTTTTGTTTTTTTCCAGCCTGTACAACATTAGTACTTCGCTTCTTATGTCTATACTTTAAAAGAGTCCCCCTGAGTTTCAGATCAGTCATTTTGGAAATGCCGGCGCCAGTTAGTTAATAAAATAGACATAATAAAATTATCTGGAATGATCTTCTTACAGATTCCTATAAGAGAACATCATCTATTTCCAGAGACCTATCATTTCATAATTTTATTTCACTTATTAAATTGACCACTTTGGTGGTTATATATTCACACATTACCTATCTTCTACAAACTCGTAGTAAATGTCTCGAAAGTTTCTCGTAGGATATTACGTACCTAACGTACGTATTCACAATGTATCGGGAAGCCATTGTCGTATATCATACGACCGCGTATCTGTAGGTGCCAACTATTCTCTTGTCTAGATACCGTGTTTTACGCTGTAGTAACGGTGTAAACTTTTAAACGGCTGTGTCGTATCTCGTCGAAGTTTGTTTGACGTTTATTGGTAACATCTTTTATAGTTAACATGAAAATACACAACATTGAAAACTCAATCAAAATTTGTTAGCTCATTGTGAAAAATCGATGAAGAGAAAACAATCAAACTTCATTTAATGCTATATCATCCGTCAATTAAAATTGACGAACAGACAACCTATTGAAAAGTTATAATAGGGTTTTCGTTAGTGTGGTAGTTATTTGAAGTACCTATTTGTGAAGTTGATGGCAGAGAAGAAAGAATAAAGACAGATTTAAAAATTATTTAATTTGACTTTAATTTACAAACTTTGTCGTACCAACCATTTTCTTAATTCAAATCTATTCCCTAGTGATTAAATAAGTTTCATATCGTTACAAGCAGTAGGTATTCGGTGATATTAGTTATTATATACTTTTGACACTTCAAAATGTATTGCTGAACCTATCAATTCAGAGCCCTAAATTAGACATCTGAAGTAATCTTTTTATATGGGTATTTCGCAAGATTTGGATACAAACATTAGTCAAAATAATTATGATGAGTTTTATTTATACCCAGTCCAATTATATGTAATAAAGAGTCTAGACTTGGAGTAAACATAACTATCTTCGCTGAATAAAACACAAATATCTTTAGAACGAACATTAGATGTAATAAATCTGACAAAAATAGATTGCCATCATAAATTCAAAGACAAAATCTCGCCTCCAAAGTTTCAATTGACATCATTAGACCGTCAACGTTTCATTCTGTGAATGAAAAGCCTTCTAGAAGATGCTAATTTGGTGGGCAAACAAAAGCTAAGGCCTAATGAGGGACGCTTGCGGGTCCGTAGACAAACTTTCTTATTCAACCTTAGGGAGGCCCGGGGCCCTTCCGCCCGGACCATTTGCTTGTTTATCCTGGACGTAGGATCTCGCTTCGATGCAGAAAGGGAAAATAATGTTGTAAAGAGCTTCACAGTTTGGTGTAAAGTTCGCGGTGTTTAACTCGTTAAGGTATTGTGTGCCAATGATACAGGAAACACCTTAGACGGTGTTCCAACTTGTGCGCATATAAGGACCAGTTTTGAAGTCTTAACTTTCCTTTAAAGTTTCCTGTGAAACGTTTGTAGGTATGCAATTGTTTATCTTTGAATTTCTTATTTAACTCAGGATTGCCTCACTTAGGTGGACTTTTATAGAACTTGCATAATAATATGTTAAAAAAACTAAGATTATACATTGAGCGGCTGAAGTCTCCGCATATCCTACTATATCCTACTAATATTATAAACGCGAAAGTTTGTGAGGATGGATGGATGGATGTTTGTTACTCTTTCACGTAGACACTACTGAATGGATTTTAATAAAATTTCGTTTGGAGTTAGCTGATACCCTGGATTAACATAAAGGCTACTTTTTATTCCTATATTTCCACGGAAACGGGACATACGCGGGTGAAACCGCGGGTTGTCTGCTAGTTGTTCATTTGTTTAGATCGTTTACCTTATCAAATTTACTGTATGTACCTACCTAGATTATAAGTGAATGATGTGGTCTCCTATCATTGGAAGCACACACTTGTACTTGTCCCTGATCTATCTGTATACTTTCATGTAATTGTGTAGTTTCTGTTATAGATCCAATAAATAAATAAGTAAGTAATAAAAGTCAGTACCAAAGCAATTACGTTACCTTATGGACGTATGCTTTAAAGATCATAATCATGTAGAGACTTATCAAAAAATAACAAATGCGCTTAATGTCTTGGGGTGCCGGTGGCGTCTAAAGGACATTGAGGGGTACCCCTATCAAGACTTGCAACGCTAAGGGTCTGAGAAACAAGATAATATGGAAGACCGTATAGTTTCAATTTTCTTTATCGATGTGTATTCTATTTTTAAAATTCTCAAAAGAGGAAAATATATACCTACATGGTTTCGAATCTACCTACTCTCGGAATTGATGAAATCTAAGTTAAGCTCTGTAGGCGTTTAACATGTTTTGAGCGCTTACCTCTAAAAATATCAATCCTTTTACTATTTATAGCATATTAGAACTTAAATGTCAATTTTCATCACGCACTACTTGACATTTGTGAGAATGCGCGTGTATTTTATTACTAGTACCGATCAAGTAACTACATGCTTCACGTAAATATCATAATACTTATGTTTAGTTATATAGTAAACAGGCTTATATTTAGGATTTATAAATTGTATTCTTGAATGTTGGATAAGATTCGTGCATTATAAGAAATTTAATACGATAAAAAAGTAATCTCACTGAATATTGTGGAAATTACAAGCACATTTTATTTTACATTTTTTTTATTGTATAAATTCTCACCCTTAAGGTAGATTTATTTACATTATCAAACACGATTTACGCGTGTCCGGTTTAAATAACGTGTAAAGCTACAAATGGTTTTCCGATAAAAGTCAGAATACAAGTAAGGAACGAGGAAAATCTTACCCCCGGGCGGTCGGGCCGGCACGTCTTCGCATGCCTAATTTAATCCTCGGCTTATTGAAATAAAAACGACATAGGTTTTCGACAGGTGCCGCAAGCGACGCGGCCGCGCGGGGAGAGGGTCACAGGTGGCCCCGATGGTCGCAGCGTCGTTAAAATTTACATAAAGTCTCAATCCAGGACGACGGGCGCCGCTGCCCACCCCACGTTTATGCTACATTTAGTAATTTTATGATAATTTCGAAAACCGTACCGCCACCCATCGCATTATACTAATAGAGGAATTCTCCCGAGCCGAGCGCAACGCCGAAAAAATTCGACCGCCTTCAAAATAATAAGTTTCGGTTAATAAATCGCGTTCAGCGCGAAACGAACATAAATTTTTGGAAAAATTAATAGCAGATGTGTTGTTGAGTTGCACAGGGGACGAGCCGGGGGCGGTCCACTGGCCAGTGCGCTGTTACTGACTTTGAAACGCATAAATTCAGTCGTTACGTTTTGTTTTTTAGATATATTTTTGATTAATGGCGCATAAAATCGAAACGTTCACGCGTGGAAATTTTTAATATTTTTGGAAACTTTATTCACCCTCTACCGACATCCCTACTTTGGTGTTTCGGAAATTGGGGTGTTTGAAAGCTTTAATTAACGTGTTTACCAAAACGCACACCCTTATGCACAAACAATTGTGGAGATAGGTACTTTATACGCGGTTTAAATCAGAGGGGTATTATAAGCGAAATAATTACACTTTCAAAATGAAATTACATAGGTAGGCAAGGTTAAGTAGAGTTATGATTTAATAACAACATTGTGCCGACTGTTTCATTTGAGTTTATTGCATTACTTGGTAACAACTAAAGCTCTACTTTGGTAAGTAATTTACTGCGCCACATACCAAAGCAAAAGTTTTAGTGCGGCATGCAATGTGCTCTATTATTACTTTGATTGTACACACAATTCATAAAACAACAGCTGTTTACGCAATTTTCTGAAAAATATGCTGCCTAAAGTGTTCATTTAAGACAATAATCTTCTTTTTTTACAGTCCAACTTGACGCACCTGCCTCGTCACGAGTACGTGCCAGGCATAGGCATGGGTGTCGCCAAGTGCCCGTACGATCCTGCCGACAACTCCACAGCTCTATGGGTGGAAAGGGGTAACCCTGGAAGCTTGCCTGCGCTATACTCTGGCACAAACGCGGAGTTCACCAAGGCGGATACCGTCATCTTCAGAACGGATCTCCATAACTTGACGACGGGGAGACGCGAGTTTGCGTTCAAGAGGACCCTAAAATATGATTCGAAGTGGCTTGACAGTAAGTATTTTTTAAAAATTTCGTGTTGAGGAAATTCTCCTTAGTTTTTTTAATAGGCAAGACTAGCAGGCTTTAGGCGAAATGTTCTTGTTCCATACAGATAATTATTACTAGAATTTACTCCAAGTTAGAGTGTACCCGAAGTAGGTAAGCACCGTAATAAAAAATTACATGAAATATTTTTTGTTGTTACAACAATGTGCCCACTTAACGTTTTTGGGCCAACATTTTGCTGCCATAAAAAAGGTTATTATACCAGTCTAGTGTGGCTAATGTAACTAGACTAATGACTAATGAGTTATACCGAACCCAACGTTTCTTTCTGAGTACCCAGATCGATATTTTCTGTCTCACTAACTCACAGTGACCCAGTCAACTGAATCAATACCGATACTGATACCGTGATTAAATCAATATCGAAATGAGCGTAATCATTGCTGCCCAACAATGGGCGAGTATCCATTAGGTTGAAAGCGAGCGGGTAATAATAAGGACAAATGTTACAATTATCGGCGCTTACACGATTTACACGGAAATTGGCCTGTTTGCGATTAAACAATCGAAATTAAACTGTGTTCGCTCTAACGAGCAACAATGTCTCGCTTCTATGACACGGCTATTCCTGTTTAAGCCAATTATTGTTTACCTTCAATGTATTGTATTAAAATAAACTTGATTTCAGAACAGTCACCGTTATTATAGTTCTGTATAGTGCAATAATAATATCGTCAGGTTGGACAGACAGAAAAGGTGATCTTTTATATAGAGAAAGAAATATCTAGATGTGCCTTCGTATTCATAAATTATCAAAATTTAAAAGATACTTATTTTTACTTCAACAAAAATGATCAGAATCTCTGAACTATCAGCTCTAGACTTATTGCATAGTAAAATTCACGAACAAATTCAATTTGAATTAACATTTTCTTTACACAGTACACAGTGTCAACGATAACAATCATAAAATCATTATGTATTTGACAATGAATTTCAAAGATAATTCATAAAATTGTGGAATCTTTAATGTCTATAGAATTAATATAATATTTAAATCTTCCACAAGACTGCACAATATTTAAATTTTATTTTAAAACGTACTTAGGCTCAGATAGGTGACTTATCTTGTTCTAAATTTGCAAAGTAATGCCACCCATCTCTGTCTCACTCCAGAGCAAAGGCCTCTTCTCATTAATCAAGACATGTTGGCGATTACCGACTTGTAAAAAACTGATACCAAATTACATTCATACTTTATCATAAGCACCTTTTTAAGAGTTTAATTGGCTTAATTGTTTTGATTTTAGTACAAAATGAATATCAATGGAACAATTGGGACCAACCCTTTTGCCAGTTAATTTGTGTGGCACGGTAGCAGCGAAATAGAAATTACGCTTGTGTACAAATTTGCCTAATTTTCGTTAATATTGCTCTGTTCATTACACTCGGCCCTTTATTACTAACATTTCGAATGCCAGTAACAGTTAATTATTTTCATTTAATTTTCATTTGTAATGTAAACCCTTTTTAGTATTTAACCTATTTTCTTAGTTTCGTTTGAATAATTTTGTTTGTTGTTTTGTGCCCCCAATTAGTATGTCGTAGCAAAATAAACGCAACATTATTAAGCATTTCTTAAATAGTATTTTAAATTATTCTACTAATATTTCTTCATTTTCGCGTAAGAAGTTAAGTTATGTAAACATCATCTCTAATTTCCAATCATAAAATGGGGTGGATTTCAATAAAGAGCAATAATTGTCAAGACAAACCTAAATTATTGACGTTTATGTTAATTGCAAACACCTCCAAATAATCATTATACCATAAATCTATCATTGTGGAGAAGATGCGACCTATAAGATAGATATATATATATCAGAGAAGATAATACCTGTATGATAATGCATTAGGATTTAGTTATTGATTAACTATTTAATTCATTAAACCCCGAGAGGAAACCGGTGTCCGCGCTGTCATTGTAAGAAAGAAAGAAAGAAAGAAATAACATATATTTATTGTCTTTCTATTGTGTCTCTAATTGACACGATTGAAAGGTTAATAATCATAATTTATATCGCATTATTAATAGCAGCTAATAACCACGTAGAAAACATACATCAAAGGAGGGTTTATCACCACTATTCATTAAATGAAGCCAAATTTATAGCCGTAATAATTTAAAAAGTTGGGAATCCATATTACTTATTAAAGTTTGTATCTTTAAGCTTATGTTACTGCCATTATATCGTATGCTTTGGATGATGTGTATTACTCGACAATATGAATGGAGATATCGGGTGTAAGGCGCGCGTCCGTATTCCTTTAATCCTCGCCACGTGCCGTTTTCATTATAGGACCAACAAATAAGCACTTATTAATGCTGGATATAAACGTCCCGTGTGACATAATTGTCACCCACGGCTTCATCTAATATTTATTGCATATCACATGGAATAACAGCAATTTGATACTGTGGAATTACTCTGATTGTGGGAACGCACGCTCACTAGAATAGGTATACCTAAATATAAATTCATAATTAACGAAATTACGACACTGCAACGTGACTATTATTGTAATTTAACTTGACAACTCGCTATTAAATAGGAATTATTACGGTTGTTATTTATTTAAAACTGATTCCGAAGTAAGTTTTAAACTAGAGTAATTTAAAATGTTTTACTTTTGTCTATCAATTACGTTGAAGTTTTAAGTAAGAAAAAGTTTTAAGTCAGTTTGTCTATTCATGAAGCATGTTATTAACGTGGTATTATTTTTTTCAGAACCGAACTTCGTGGGTTCTTTCGATGTTGGGGACTACGTACTTTTCTTCTTCCGTGAGACTGCTGTGGAATATATCAACTGTGGTAAAGCAGTCTACTCAAGGGTGGCGAGAGTTTGCAAGAGGGATACTGGTGGCAAGAACATTCTCAGTCAAAACTGGGCGACGTATTTGAAGGCAAGACTGAACTGCAGTATACCTGGAGAGTTTCCTTTCTACTTCAATGAAATACGTAAGTTTTTTTTTTTTTTTCATTATAACTTGTTTTTCCTTTTATTTTTAATTTTTCACATCTATGTCGTAGTCATTCAAATTATAGTATCATCTCTGTATTATTGCAATAGTTATGGATGGCAAATTACCATTCATATTTTATTTTAGCTCCCATAAAGAACTTAATTACTCAAAAAGAATTACATTCACTTACATGAGAATAAAACTTACGTCCCGTGGTTTCAACCGCGTAGATCCCGTTCCCGTAGGGATACCGTGATAAAAAGTAGCCTATGTGTTAATCCAGGGTGTCAGCTAACTCCATAACAAATTTTATTAAAATCAATTCAGTAGTTTTTACGTGAAAGAGTTATAAACATCCATCCATCCATCCTCCAAACTATCACGTTTATAATATTAGTAGGATTACAAAATATTATGCTATGCGGTGATGCGACGGTTACAGAACAGAGATAGGGTTTATTTAGTACAGTACTAAACTGAAGATACCTTAAAATTTAAATACCCCTAAAATGTGTTTCTAAGATGTTTTGAAAAAAATATATGGACTTTTGATCTTTTATACTTCGAGGCAATTCGTTGTAAAGCTTTGCTCCTTCATACAGAATAGTACTCCTGCCGTAGTTTGTATTAAATAAGATAAGTCTTTTTAGAACATTATTGGCAAAAGAGCGCCACCAATCTATGCACACATAAACATTTCTCCACCATTTTGACTTGAGAACCTTGTCGACTTTCGACTTACCGTTCCTCACACAAATATTGACTGTCAGTCCCGCGCAAACATTTTGAGTTCCAAATTCAAAAGTGCATAGGTACGATTTTACGAGAGTCGAGTCGATTCCGCTCTGCACTTAGGCGCGGGACCTCCGTGACTTCATATAATATTAACGGACGGGGTTCGCGCCGTGCCACGGTTTTTCACGCGGACCCACTACCGTCACTGCATTACTCATGAGAGTGTAATAGGTACTCAAGCGCTCAGTATTTGCTCTAGGTGTGTTATTTACATGTCTGTTCGAGCAATTAGGTTCGCACCGAAGTTCGCGATCGTTTTTCTCTGAATAGGGTACCATTCGAAGGTACAATAGGAAGAATTCGGGCTATAAAGATTCCTTTCGTGTTTATTTTTTGTCAGACATAAATGTTGTCCCAAAATTGCTCAGTATAATGGTTACTTGCGTTCTAATAGCTAGAGGGCAAGTGAGTACCTATAATAATATAGTGGTTCAACAAACTAATGATTAATAAAATTAGAGGCAGTAGTTAGATATTTTTTAAATAAATTATTTAGCAACTGTATTCTCTGAAGAGTTAGAGATGACGTGCCTATTGTACACCCACATTTTGCAAAATATGTTTAGGGCCCATGTAATAAGAGGCGAGCGTATTGCCATCAACCGTGCATCCATCTAGACTCCAACCTCTTTCAGTAAATTTCAAGGTGGAAACACCTTTTATTATTTTACCTGACTCGGGATCCAAACCCTCATGTGCAGCAGTAGCAATTACACTACTAAACCAACTTAGCATACGGTTATACAATTTGCAGCATAAACGCAAGTTATATTAATAATAGCAACAACTAGTACCAAACTGCTGCAACTTTACCAGAGATATTAGGTTGAGAGCCAACAATTATAACAATTTGATAGTAAACTAAAGTTTCAACAACTAAAGCATAGATTATAGACATCATGACGGCGCGCTTGATAAATTTTAGTTTCAGTTGTCCAATAGTTAGAGATTCAATTTAAATTTAAATTACTTTTACAGCCTATTTGATATTTACACCTGAATGACTTTTAAGTTTTATTAAAATAAAACTTTGAAATTTAAAGTCTTTAGATAAATTCTGTGCAATCTCTCATACAGACGAAAACAATAATTCTAAAGTTTATCTTGTCTGCTTAATGAATCTACTATAAATGATTTAATTTGGATGTTATATTTAATATTTATTCAATTCAAATTTAAATTAATCGGCATTAAATGAAAAGAAAAACCAAGGCGTGATCATTTCCAATAAATTTAAATTCATATATTATGGGTACGTTTTTTACACTATAGGTACGAGAGAGTCCAGCTCATTAGCAAAGATTATAAACTATCTTTCACGTGAACTAAAATATTTGGAAGACATGCGCAAAAACGCATAGAAGATTCATGAGCAAACCAAGTTCTACCGCATTGAACTTACATAAAACTACGGAGCAAAACCTACATGAAAATCAAGACTTTGTAGTGCGACTAAATACAGACTAGTGTACGATATTGTTTTATCATCTCTAAATACTGTTTCAATTTTTTTTGCATAGATGCGTTTTCCAACCTTTTTTTACTTTACACGAATGTTACGAAACACTAAACTTATGAAATATTTAAAAGTGCATGGTGTTTGTTTGCATTTTGCGCGGCTGCCAGGTTAAAGAAATATTGTAACTCATAGTATCATACTATTTACACGTTAACTTTGGTGATTATACACTTGATAATTCTAACCCCAATAATAATCAACAGTTTTAATGACAAAAAATATATGTTACTCTTTCTAATTTATCAGAGAGCATCTACAAAGTGCCTGGAGACGATAGCCGGTTCTATGGTGTCTTCACAACAGCCTCCACTGGTCTCATGGGCTCTGCCGTCTGTACCTTCACCATCGGGGACATCCAGAAGGCGTTCGAAGGGAAATTCAAGGAGCAAGCATCTTCCAGCTCTGCGTGGTTACCAGTTATTAGCAGTAAAGTCCCAGAACCCAGGCCGGGGACCTGCGTGAATGATACGTCATCTCTGCCTGATACAGTATTAAATTTTATAAGGTAAGTGATTTTAATTTATGTAAGACATAATTATGTTATGTTTAATAGTACGTTTTCCACGAAAGAATTACTTTTTTAACCATTTAATTAAATTTAAATCAGTAAATTCTGATAAAGACTAATTAAGTAATTAAACTTGACGCGGGTCAGCAATTAATAGCAAAATAAATTCCACTTCTCACGCTTACAGATTATCGGAATTCGCAACGCATTGTTCAATTTATTCATTCAGAAAAAAAAAAACACGCCCCGTACGAAGCAGAGAATTAATTTATTTTCAAAACGGCCGAGCAGCCGGATACGCAAAAAGAACAAAAGGCGAGACTGTCGTTATTGTAACAAGCGTGCCGGACGTAAACAAAGTACAAAATCGTCACTTAAAAACGCGAAACACGATCCTGTCGCCGACGAGGTCTCTAGCGATTCCAGAATTCCACGCTCATTGAAATCCACAGGCACTTTTATCTGGCGACACGTCCTGTTAATTATCCGACGCTCTCACCCCAAGAGCGTTCAATTATTTTTTTTTCCCGCTTTTCCATGATCCTCATGTGGAAACGTTGAGATTTTAACACTTCACCTGAACCAGTCTGCTGAAAATAGTATAACATTTTTTATTCATAACGAGTGGAGGTTTTAATTAAATGAATGGTATTTTGTTGTTGGCGTCGAAGCAAAGACTGTATTGTGCGACATTCGTGTCGGCGACATTATCGTCGCGCGCGATTGTCGCCGGCCGACGTCGACGTCGCGACGCAACCTTATTGTTATCAACATGCTTGTAATGTTTCCGTCTTTACGCTCCGTTGACTCTTCCTTTATTAGACACCTTTACACGCTGCATTGTTTCTGAATAAATAGAATTCGAAATATGTATTTAGTTTGAACGGTGTCAATGTATTCTATCCAGACAACATTATAATGACTAACCTCTACAAAATTTGAAAGTCGTTTATAAGTTTTACACAAATGCTAATACGTACTTTGTTTAATGAATTGACTATTATAAACAGTGACGATTTCAAATTATAGAGAAAGGCATGTTCTAAATATTTACAATGGTACGTTACAATGGAACACATTGGTTTTTAGCGATACATTTTGAAGCCTACTTACGTAGGCTGCTACCTTCGCTGACCTTCGTGATACACCAGACAGTGAAAAAACCTTAACTCACAAAAGGAAGGATTTTAAAAGTTCTAAAACCTAAAAATAAGTAATACTAAATATTTAAAAAAAATAACTTGATTTGGCTCAACTACGTTGGCTTGAAAGTCAAAGTCAAACCATTTATTTCAATTAGGCCTATAAGACACTTTTGAACGTCGAACAAAAATTAACTTTAAAAAATGATTCTAGTTGCCCCTTCCAAAAAGTAGATTTGTATGGAGAAGAATGGGCAAGAAACTCCAAAATCGATTTTACAATACTTTGTATACATCAATTAGATTATATGTGAGGACGATGCACCTAGAATAAAAGTACTATACTTAGATAGGTTTAAGCAAAAAAAAATAAGCAAAAAAAAAAAAAAAAATAATAAAATAATTGAATGTCAACTGTACCATGAAACTTTCAAGATCAAGGTTTTTTTTCACTGTCACGCAAGCAATCAACTTGTAATCGCTTACTTACTTACTAAATAATATGTTTTTTCTCCACAGATCTCACCCTCTAATGGATAGTGCTGTCTCCCACGAGAACGAGAAACCGATCTACTACAAAAGAGATCTGTTCTTCACGAGGCTAGTGGTGGATAAAGTGAAGGTCGACATGATGGGACATCCACTTGAGTACACCGTGTACTATGCGGGCACAAGTAAGTTCATTATTGCTTGATTTTTTTTCAGATAATGTATCTCGTGCATAACGCAGTATTTTTAACAATCCGTTATCATACTAATTTATCACCAAGTTTATAGTTCTCTTAAGGACCGCCTTCTGTATACGTTAAACTTTAGGTATTTTTTTTTCATGTATATTTTAGTACATCAAACTTGTAATTATAGGTACTCGTAACTTAATAAAATCAATAGGTATTGCTATTGCGTCTTTTCACAGTACCGCAAACATGATTAAGTTTTGGAAATAAGTCTAGTTTCTACCATTTATTTACTAGCAGACGTCCCACGATTTCACCCGCGTAGGTCCCGTTCCCGTAGGAATACAGGGATAAAAAGTAGCCTTTATGTTGATCCAGGGTCTCGGCTAACTCCATACCAAATTTTATTAAAATCCATTCAGTAATTTTTACGTGAAAGAGTAACAAACATCCTCATAAACTTTCGCGTTTATAATATTAGTAGGATTATTTTTATATAAAATAACTAATTATTCATTTTTACGCTAATAAAATCGACATCGACAATTAGAATGATAAATCTAAGTTTAATTTCATTTTATATATTCCCGCACTGTCCCACTTTACTTAAACATAATAATATGAGTTCCCATTTACCAAATATCTTTTAGACACTTCTTACGTGAAAAGATCAGGCCCCCAACGCGTAGCAAGGGTCCACATCGCACGTAAAATCTTTACATGAGCTCATAAAACATCCCATGTATGCAAATTTGACTCATCCTAATGGAAAAACCTGATACCTAAAAATACATGCTCGCTTATATCGGAGCATATTCCATTCCTTTGTTAACAAAGAGTAATGGCACTTTTATGGATATGAAAAATAAAACATTAGACATGCAGACGACCAATGGTTGAAACAATTAGCAAATTCCGAAACGCAAAGCAACGCTTCGAACAATCAGTGCACGGATACGCGAGGACATAAAATTTCATAAAAGCTCACGAATTAAAAAATGCCTTCCACTGGGAAATTAAAAAGTGGTGGCGGGTGAAAGTGGTACAAAGGCCATAATTCGTCTCGTCCATGACGGCTGCATGTCCGTCTGGATGCCATCGCTGTTTCACCCTCCACACCATGGAACAGGGGATTTAGTTCAAAACATGAAAAACCGATTATACGTTCATTGTTTGAAGCAAAATGGCGTGCGAAACTCTATAGTTAAAGCGCTTTTGGTACTTCAATTTTATTGATTTTGAATCCTTGCGCTACAATTAATATAATACAAAAAACAGGTAAACGGTTCGTCGTTAAAAAAAAACAAACAATGAGGCAATAAAGTTAACACCATTACAAACACTATAACATGTTTTGGAAGCCTTTCTAACTCTTATCGCTTCGTTTTCACGAACAACAGGCAACAATTAAGATTGTAATAGGCATTACGCACTCACGAAAATGTATCTCGACGTTTATTCCGTCCGTGTTTTCGTAGCGTGTGCTACGCCGTAGCGTCGTAGCCGACGGTATGTGTACGCGGTTTGCTGTAGACCACAGAGAGTCAACGTCACATTTCCATTGCCGCATAAATTCGGCCCGCCACCGCCGTTCTCTAAACAACGCCTCCAAGTGGTAATTTTCGCCTATGTTGTTGCAATTTTCACCAATTTTCTCGAAAATCGTTCCCGACCGAACCGCCTTGCCGACTGGATTAAACTCACGTAGATATCTAACGAAGGGGGGGTTCGTTTACGGAACAACTTTTACGAAAGGAGAAGCTACGTTTGAGTTGGCGTTTGAAATGCTTGTGTGTAGAATATTAAATTGTTTAAACGTTACCTTTGACGCACCCCACCCGTAGCATAGCCACGTCCCATGATAATTACTCTAACTTAATCTACACAATATAACTTTGTTCCAGTGTTCTAAGACTAACTAAGACTGTTTTCCCAAGCACTATTAATAATGCTAACATTTTGGGGAACAAAGAGACTACAACGCAATAGTTTTATGCAACAGCGTGTTGCACAGTGCACAATATACGTCGGTGTATATTTAAAACCGCAAAGGAAAGGGTAGCGTCCGAAAATCCGAAGCGCTCTTAGTTCACTATTATTTACACTCGAGCGCAAAATAAGTTGCACGAAATTCCGTCACAAAGAGCTCGAGGCGTCCCGTGAAAAAGGACAGTTTGCTCTTTCAATAAAGAGAGCGCTCGTGCGCTCGCGTCTACCGCGGCCATATTGCCTCGCCGCTTACTTCATTTTGAGTACTTACCGCGTTATAATATGCATTAAACTGCACTGGCAGAAAGTTGTAGCGACGCTCGAGGTGCTAGCAGACAATGAGAAATGAGCGTATGATGCTCCCGCAATGCGGGCCCCACGTCTCGCCTCATTCCATTTGTTTTATCACGCCTAAATCACTATTGCCAGACAACTTTTGAACGCCCCGCCGAGGTTGATAAAAGTTTGACAGCTACTGTCGTGTACACAACAGGGATCGTGTTTGTCAATGAAAGGGAACGGAGGTATCAAAGACGTTAAGAGTATTTAGAAGTTAACGAAGTTAATTAAATTCACCGAGTTAGACGTCGGCGCCGCGCCGCCACTCTTTAGTATCAAGGGCGCCTTTGTAAACAAACGAACATATTAATGTTAACGTATCGCATGAATACAGACTTTGTTAACAACCAACTCGAAACGCAATTAAAGCGCGATTTGTTGTTCAAAGAAATAAAAATAATTTGCTAGCGGTTTTTTTCAAATTTGCTAACATTGAAAAGTTGTTGCATTCCATACCAAAAAACTGAATATAGGAAATCAAATTGTACAGTAAGGGTCCGCTTTGACAGCGGCTGCTATGGTACGGGACTGCTATTAAAAACGATTTAAAATTCACAGAAGGCTTAACTGCCGAACCGCGCTGGAAACGTCATAGCAATTTGATAACGTAATTATGTAAGCTCAGAGTCACAAAACGTGTAACCCTTTGATGCTTTGATAGATACGTAGGTTTTTAACTTTGCTTTTATGTGCAACATAACGTAAAAATATTCAAGTTCACAAAACTACTTTTAATCCGATCGAACGGAGCAACTAGATTTAAATATTTGCCTCTGATCATTGTAGGTATATTGGAATTCCAGCGTGTCAATTTTCATAATATTCTGTCTTATTAATTAAGTATTGTAGATTCATAATTTATCAATTACCTTAGTTCATGCCCGAACTAAAAATATAGTTCAACAAAAAAAAAGGCTTTAACAAAAATACATTATATGGTTGGTTAATGTTAACGTTCATTCTTCTCGATTTCTGTTTTCCAACCGAACCAATAAATTGCTCTGAACGGCTTTATTTACTCTTCTATCATAAAGCTCGTAATAATTCCAAAATAACTTACCTTGCATAAAATGTAGCGGTACGAAGCGTATATCGCTCTTATAAGTATCGGAAACCCATTTGCTTAAGTGCATGAAGTCCAAGTTTTGCCATAAACATGAAATGCGGTCCATGCAAAATGATATGTTAAGGTGTAGGTGAGGTATGGCGGACAAGCCTGGTTTATGTAGAGCAAGTTGCCGTACCGCGGGCAATCGTGAGGAGTTAGTGCGGAGTCTCCCCAACGTGGCATAGCTTCGTGCTTCATCGACGTGCATTGCCCACAGGACGAAAATGAACAATATTTATTGCCGAGTTGCGGTACGATATGCCGGAACAGAATTTCCGAAGTAATTTATAGTTCGCAACACCTTGCCTTCGTTGCTCCGTTCCGAACTCGTGCCATGGTTCAATTTTGATTTCACGTCGACTATAGTGGAAAATTCTTTAAATTGTTCTAAATTGCTCGCTAGAGCGGAACCGTTAGCTATTTCCAGAAAACGAATAAAAAACTTTGAAATCTTTGCGTCATGTCGCCTACCCACTTGTCCGGAAGCCATGCTCCTGGAGCCGGAAGTAAAATGTTGCACTTCCGTACCTCGACTCTTAGAGTCGACTTAAGTCGGGTCGGATTTAATGCGACCTATTGCCTGTCAAGAGTATACCGTTCCTGCTCTAACTTCTCCAGAGTGTAGCAAAAAGAAAAGGAAAGGCATATAACATTACATGCAAAACATCTAACAACAATTCGTTACGGAATGTTTCACTCAATATAGTCTGTGACGACGCGTTCAGTTTGTTTTTGTTAGCAAAATTTGAAGAGGTGCAGTGCGCTAGTATTTAGAAAAATTGTTTTAAACAACGGTCTCAAACATGGATGGGTAAGTAATAAACAGTTTTTAATTGATGCATTGTGTATTGGATAAAGATTTCGGACAGAATTTATTTTTTCATCAACCATGGTTCGGAAGGTTTCGCGCCATGCCGGTACATTTCCTCTTGTTTTGAGTACAAAATACACTAGGGGTGGCTATATGTCGCTAGAAACATGATAAAGATACGTTACTACTTATGTATTAGGCATTTCATTAGTGAAACTCGATAAAATTTTGCGTAAATATTGAAATGTAAAAATGTAATTTAAAATTCGAACTCCTGGAGTTCGCGGTACAAGTCGACATTTTGACATTTATCTGACGTTTATGACAGCCAAGCCGCCATGTTTTTCTGTGACCCGTCCACAGTATGAGCAATGGCCAGTAAGTTTACACCGACGTAGATCAAAAGTGAGGTTTAAATTAAAAACTAACTAGATTTTCATACAAAATAATTATAACCCTGTTTCACTTTAATTTTTTCTTATAAAAAAATCCTAGCCCTGTTTGAAAATCGCATCATTTTCGATAATTTTTTTTTTTTAAATCCTACCCCTGTTGGAAAATCCAGATTAGATTTTAATATACCTATAAAAAAACTCTCCTACCCCTGTATGAAATCTCTTCATTTTATTTTTTGTTGTTCACATGTGATGTACCTACTGGTTGTACCTGCACTGTGGTCTTGGCATTTTTGTACTGAAATTGCTTGTTTTTATTATTTTTATTTGTTGATTTTGTTAATGATTTTGTTAAGCAACTTGCCTTTGTGTCGTGTTTTTCCATTAGTAAATATTATCATCATGTGGATTGTGAAATAAGATTTCAAGCAAATGCAATAGTACTTGCTCTATAATCCAATTTAGGAAGGGGCCTTTTTACCGCCTCTTTATCAAGTGTTTACATTATGACTCATTGTTCGTAAACTAAACAATTCTAACAGCTAAAACTTTGTCAGCGATAAGATTGTGTACCAAACTTTGTAATAAATTACTATCCTAACCCACTTAGCTAACAGAGTTCCCGCAACTGAAGTGTAAACATGCTCTTTTTTTTTGTCGGCGGCCGGGTCTGCTACCTGAGGTATATTTTTGTAAAGCTTGTCTTTTGAAAAAAATGTATGGCGATGTCTGTTTTTTTATTTGAATAATGTAAAACAATGTGTTTTTTGGAAATTAAAACAATAACTTTTGAAAAATATGCTTTTATTTCATAAATATGACGACTTTTGTACGAAAAACTGGGAAATAGTCGCTCACCCTACTTTCAACTTCGAATTAGCAATATATTACAAGATAAAACTATACTAAATTCAATATAATCAGGTAGCTTATTTAGTAACAATTTCAATGGCATTGGGTTTGTGGAGCTACGATGCGTAGTTTCTGAGTTATCGTAGTTTTAGTGAACGCGGCGAAATCCCGTTATTTCGGCCAGGCGCAACTTAACATTTGTGTCCACAGTGGCGCCACAAGGCGTTACACTATAGGGGCTACGGGAGCGAAGGTCCAATTTAATTGAAAATACATTAATTATTCCATTACGAATATATCACAGACAAGGGAAAATTCAATCTGAATTCGTCGCACCGCATTTGAAAACCGTTTGTAAAACGATTGCGCCTTCACACAAACACAAAGCAATTAGTTATACCTATAATTAGCATTCGAATCGCGTACACCGGGAATAAACATTGATTTTTTATTCCCCCAAAACTGGAGGGAGGCCGTGGTTCCGGATGAGATTGGGAATACTAATGTGTTCACTTTTGAACGGTTATTCGCGCCCCGCTAACGCCCAACGTTTTTTGCATAAAACATCTCATCAAAGGATTGCTTAGGTCCCGCAGTATATTGAATATCAAAAGGTGCACGAACGAGAAAGTTTCGGGAGGTGGAGCGGTCGCGGCATCCCTAATATCGGCCACCGTGAAAGCCTTCTTTAAAAATACACCTTTCGAACGTGTTTGGAATAATCGTTCGTTCAACTAAAGTATGTTTATCTACTAAATCGAAAATGTATTTGAAGAATAAAGTTGGAAACTTTCTGATTATCTACCACAAACTAAAACTGTATAATTTATAGTTTTTATGAGTTAAGTTTTACATTTTAATAATAATATAAGGATGCATCATGAATCACGAGTATGTTAAAACCAATATTTACTTATGAAAACACTGTTATTTGGTATTTATCGATTAAACACGTCCTTGTAAAAGGGCTTTGGAAAAAAAAACTTTAGGATGGGTGTTATAAATAGTTTTCTTATTCCGCCTACCTGTCTTAACTCTTACCTACATAAGGACCCAATTATGCATATTGATTGAAAAAATAAAATCGGTTTAAGAGATTCATGGACATAAAAATTTCTTGGGACGAATCTCGTAAAAGTCAGCAAAGCTCGTAGGCAAACGTTAAAAACCCACGTCTCTCGATTTACGGCACCTATAAAATACATATTGCGATTCGTGATAAAAGTCCTTGCCGAATTCGTTCATACCACCAATCGCTGAATTTATCTGGCCTGTCTATGAAATACATTTCGGCGGTCTCCAGCGCTACCAATAGCCGCAGCGCTGAATACCGCTCATACTCGTGTCAATATTTCAGCGTTTCGAAATGGTTTTGAAATATTGATTAGAAGTTCTAACATTTAAAGCAAATATTAACAGCAAAAATGTCAGGAGGGCTTACTAAATTTGTAGGAAGTTAAAAAAGGAAAAAATACACAGTTACAAAACCCTTAGCGACATTCCCCCTCAGAATTTACAATACACTGCCACCCTGAAATATTATGCAGTAAATTTAGTTGCAGGTGTTGTAATGTATAAAATACAAAAGGTAAAAAACGTCACGGTGTACACGTCGAGATGAGGGGAACCCGACCGATCTCTAACTGGTAAATCTATACGTTAAACGTGGACTTTTTTATGAAAAGCAATAAAGATGTTAAAGCTACTTTGTGTTTGGGAATTTATACCACTTGGAGGAATAAAACTTATATTGTTCGGGGATCGCAAAAAAGTTTTCACTTAGGCCTGTCGAAGCGAAATCTTTATTGGATTGCGGGATTATTTCTTTTGAGGCCGCTGTCGAGAGACGTCGTGATCGCTCGCAAGGAAAATAATATGAAATATAATTAAAGAGTTGTCTTACCTTGGATTACTTTGGACTTGTTCTGATTGATATCTATCAGTTTGTAAATTAATAACTTCTCATAAACAAAAACATCCAAATAAAAATGGTTTCAGTTTGGAAGAAGAAAAGAGAGGTCTTTGTACGGCCGATTTAGACGATGCAGGCTAGCAAAAAAAATAAGGTTGTGGCCTTAATAATCTGGTTAATTTGTATGTTTCACATGCTGCTAGCGTTGCGGTGACTACGCTTCGGTAGTTTTCTTTGACATTTCAGACAAGATTTCCTTGTTTGGCATTTTCGGACGTTTCCTTATGAAATTCGTTATTGTTTAGGCGAGGGTGGTCTTCGGGGAGCGGACCCGTCCGTCCACGTCCAATGCGGGATTGTTTAATTATTTTGCTCGGCCCAACCGTGATCGGAATTAATCACTAGAAGTAAATTTATTTATAGACCACCAGCGGATTGTAGATCGTGCATCTGTAGATACCTATTTAGAATTATATATGTGTTTCCATCAAGTTCATTAACTAGAACGCCGTAGGGGAATAAATTTTCTGTCTCATTTCAGTGTTTACTGTGGAGTTACCTATTGATCTCTATTTCTGTTCATTAGTATCTCAGATAGGTACTATTATAGGTAGGTATTTTCTCATCAAACAGTTGATTTTATCCAAAAGTATTCCACCAGTCCCATTGGTACATATTCATTAACCCTGCCAATCACGTGAACACGAACCAGCTTTCTTCTCCAATTAGCCATAATCCTTACACGAAAACTGGAAGCGAAATGTCTTAACCCACTTAGTCATCCAATATCCCCCTCATTGCTGTTTCACACCAAATAGTGTGACGAGTAAAGCTTAAAACATGTTACAGTGTATCTCGTAAACAGATTTGAGTCGGGTACCTTGTACCGCCTCCCCACATTTGCTTGCAGACAAGTTTGTTGAATGCTTTCTCATGTACCAGCTATTATCGCATCAAGATACTTGTGCGTCAAAACGTGGAGACACTGCCGTGTTGGGAATATTATCATTGTACAATATTTTGTTAGTGGTAGTACGTACTATGTAAGCTCTTCGCATGTCAAGCTCTATAAATTGATGGTGAATGTCTATTTTCATGATCTATTTTTTGTATTTTGTATAATAGGGTTCTTTGCCAGTTTATCATTTAACATAAAGAGTAAATGAACTTCGTGTTGTACAAGATTGACATAACTGTTATATTTTCAAAGCCAGAACATTTGAGTAACATCGAAATGTTTCTAATGCAAATTCCGTGTGTTAATTAGTCAACTCCGTGAACAAAAGGCTGACGCCACACTAAACCAATCCTATCGCTTAGAAATCACGCGTCGCTACGAATTCCACAGACAACGCGTTCCAATTACGGAGTTCCTTATACGATATTCAGGAAACATAATTACCGTGGGTTGGTTCCGTCACTCAGGAGAACTGCGCACACGACGTTAATGGTCCCGGTGTCAGACTGATGTCTCACCTTGTTACTTATTGTTCTAATCTCGCTAATTCTATGTGAAAATGTCAAGGGCCTTGACTGAGTTCTAAAGATTAGGAAGTTGTACGATTGAGAAGGGTATTTCAAATGGTTCTTTATTGATATTATACTTTTTAAAGTCTTGCATGATGAACGAGGAACATGTCGTGAGGAAAGAGTTTAGTATGAATGTGGCGTGTTAGCAACGATAGGTTGAGGTATTGAAGAGTGATTCTCCGCCGAGCCCCAATAATTTGAGATAGAAGCAGCTTAGAAGAATAATCATGATGCTTTGTTGCACGAACTTTCATTTGCACGTGTAGATGTAAAATGACAGCGTAAAACAGCTATCAACCTAATCATCATTTGCTTAGCCTTTAACCAACCATGTTGGGTCGGTTTCCATATTAACCGTATGTAGATGCTTCCCAGCTACCTACGTATTATCTAGTATCAATTATAAATGCTAGTATTTATTTAGTATTTACTCGTGTTTTATGTGGCTTATAGTTTGTGACAATTCCAGATCTATTCATTATTATCCCAGTATTAAAATAATAACACTTTTAAAGCAAGGTACCTCAATGGATTACCTATTATAAAAGTGATTCGTGATTTATTTTTCCATCAAAAACTTACCCTTTGAATTGAACATTACCATTAATATAAAACTAATGCGTATGCTACACACTTGCCCGACTTTATTATCCTTTCTTTAGTAGAATGGGGTGCCGGGAAGTATATTGTTAGTTCTTCAATTCCCACTGGAAATTCGGAATCCGCATCGCAAAACTAGGGGTCGTTGTCGATTTAGCAGTTTTAAAAGCTGAGTGTTGCATTTGGCTTTTTATATGTGTGGGGGTTCAGTTTTTCACTGGCTTTAAATAGTGTTGCGGTGTTAGTGATGTTTTTTTCTCCGTAAGCTTTGTGCAACTACTTTGTTTTCACACAGTTGTATCAATAGTTTTAATAAGTTTGGGAACAAACTCTCATGGATAGTATATAAATCTTGTAGATTCTATATTTATTGCCAAGAAACTCTCGGTCGACCACGGTTCGCTCGTTTGCATATTATTATGTATCAAGTGGTCGCCTGGTGGCCGAAATTCGATCGCCTTGGCTTTCTGCACTCCTTCTCTATATAAACTTAAACTATGCCAAATGTCAGACTCCTCCGTGTGCGCAATATTCTTAAAAAGTGATTCAAAGTTTTTGGCATAGTGTATTAATATAAATAATTCAAACATTATGGTTGAAAAGTGGTTTTCCGTAGATTTTTGCGGCTGTACATTATTTGGTAGCATAAAGGAAATCAAATATTATTTAATAAACATGACCAGAGAAAAAATCTTCAAAAATTAATACTTTAATTGATCGAAGAAAATCCACACAGCACCTTTCCAATGAACTGAATTAAATTCCTAAACACATTAATGCCTTAGTCATAGTGCTATCAAGGTATTACACGCCACTAAACAACAACGATGCAGTGCTATATTAGGATACATTGAACGCCCAACATTACGTTATCACAGATTAACCCGTTTCAAAACAGACAATGGATACTGAAATAGTCGAATAAAATATGAGCTTTGAATAGAATCGAAATGAGAATGGAGTGTGTCATGAAGAACGGTTGTTTGCCGTGTCAAACCACTTGTAAGAGTCGACTGAGGGTAGGTTATTATAATGTCGTTTGTGTCGACTGCAGTCTGTCTGTGTTTCTGTGTAGCTTTGTCTGGTTCTCTCGTCTTTATTTGTGAATGGTGCTGGGCATAATTATTTGCCTTCTTCTTTTTTAGTTTGTTTGATCACTATTAGTAAACGTAAAGTCACTACATACTGCATAGGTCGTGGCGTAATAAGACCTGATAGTAGTCTGTTGATTTTTATTATACTAAGGGTGTTATTTTGTTCATTATTTTGTGTCATAACAATAATAGCTACACGGATAATTCAAAGCTTAACGTAAGCTTACCTATCCGTGGATAATCAGACATCCATAGGTCTATCAAAGGGGTATAAACCATTGGTGCTTCGTACACGTACCTACACTCTATTTGTTTTTATTAATAATACCAGCCTGTTACTGTCCCACTGCAGGGCAAAGGCCTGTTCTCATACAGAGAAGGCTTGAGCATTGATCACCACGCATGCTCAAGGCGGATTGGCGATTTCAAACTTGCATTAACTATAAGTCCAGGTTTCCTCACGATGTTTTTCTTCACCGAAGTCAATGATGTCTAAGATAAACCTTAGATAGTTGTTTTGTTTTTATTATAAGCAAGTAATTGGTTAAGAGAAGTGTGATTAGTTTCAAAACTCCGCATTTTGTTTCGCAAAAGTATGTAGGTATTGTTATGACACGAAACCAATGTTTATATCCACATGAAATTTAAAATCTAACGTAATAAATCCTAACGAATACAGATAAACACACTCATTAGTATAGCTTAATTAATTTCACAAAAGCAAGCAGTATCCTGTCCGTGCTTCACAAAGCAACACTAGGGGTGGACCTGCATCCCCATAAATATTCGGTCACAAATGAGCTTACCTATGGATTTTAAGAGTTTAGACTTGCTGATGAGAACATTTCAAATTCAGGTGCCGAGGGGTGACCAACGTGGTGGACATATCATTTTAAACGTAAATGATTAAGAGTCTCATAAATTAATTTTGCACTTAGTCTGACAGCCATTTGCAAACGTTATTATTCAAGTAAATTATATATTGCTTTGACATTGATTATTTTATGTCTTTGTGCTATTTATTGCGTTTTTGCGTCAATTAACAACACAAAATATGGCACACTAAACATCAAGTCGGAGCATAACACGCAAGCCTGTTCATACGATCAATGTAGCACATTCATTTGCGACAAGGGCCCCAATATAATTACTGATTTATAACTCAGCAGCTATAAATTAACGAACACAATAATACGGGCCCGAACCATTCCGTCTTATGGCGACATACTGAGACACGTAGCTTGAGCATTGTACGTAACACGGTTAGGTAATTTCGCTATATGCCTCTAATCCAATTAGCTATTAAGATTCGTGGCCCGAATATTAATTCGCTCCTGATTCGGCCGCTTTGTAAGGAAGCTGGGACTGTGACCTTATGTACAATAGAAGCTTTCATAGGCCGTGGTCACGCGCCGATTGCGATTGTGCCTATCGATTGTGTTTACAGAGATTGTTCTGTATTTTCTGACCTTCGGAAAATACGCCTGGATTTTACGCCGAATAGATGTATTGTATGTATGATGTGTGATCCGTTTTCTAGCTTTATTGGACCGATATCGTCTTATGTCAGGGAAGGTCAAATAGGTCGGATAATACACGCAGACGTTAGCTAATAAAATATAAAAATATCGGTAGATATTCAGAATTGAAGCAAGATTTTTGTAGCAGTTCTAAATCATCCTCAACAATAGATTATTAAAGTTACTCCGAGACAAAAGACGATGAAGCTCTCAAGTTAGTTTTCACGTTTTGAAATAGCTGAAATCTAGATAAACAAAACAATGGGTTGGACGTTTCGTGACTATTGTAGGGAGGGGAATTAATTGGGGCCATCACTTTGAGTTGTCCCCACCATTTATCAGACAGTTTGAACAAGCTGTTGGAAACGTTCTGTTCGCTTGACATTTGTGAGTTCACACGTTTGCAGACGATCACGGAACCGGTGAATTTCCACCTTGAATTGATACTTAGTCATTGTTTAGCTTGAATTGTTACTTTATAGTCATTGTTTACTAAGTATTGTAATATAAACTACGAGGTGCTTCAGTAATATTATAGTTAAAGGACTCAATCTTCGCGTCATTGGCCCAGTTTAAACATTGTTGAAGAACTATTGGTATTGGTTGGCTATGGGTTCTGAGAATCTATGACAAATTAATCGTCTAGCAATTCACAGAACTGGGTCTAACTTCGATAAGTTTACTGTACTATCTTACTGTCAACCTTTTCTTATATTGAGAACTTGCAGCATAATTGAGGAGTGCTTCTTTCTACATATTAATTCAGTTAAGTTCATTAGCCGCATTAATCAAGGGTACCCATACATTAACCAATAATCAGCTCTCAATTATAATATTACTCGTAATTAATGCAAACATCGGCGTCTAAGATGTTCCTAATAGATTCCCGAACCATAAAATAGATAAGTACAGAAGGCTAGGGCTGTGTTGGGAGGTTCTCACTGAGGTCTTGACAGAAATGAAAAGTTTCGCAAGCAACCCAAATAGCCTAAAGAATTGAATAAAATGGCAGTGAGCGGGGCATATTGCTCGCAGACCCAATATCCATTAGGGCAAGAAGGGTTCTTGCGTGACGATCGTGTACACTGAAAGACGCAGCGTAGGTAGACCTTCCAGAAGTTGGATCCACGATCTGATGAAGATCGTCGGAAGCTGATTCGATATCGATCGATGTAGCAATCCTAAAAGTCCACAGCTGGACAAAGACTGAGCAGTGGGCTTTTATAGTCTAGGTTCGTTTTAAAACTAGCGAAAACAGTTGCACGCACAAAAGTCGTGTTGATGTGTACGTGAGCTTTCACTAGTTGTATGGAGACGACCCTCTTCAACTAGCTATTCTGTGCCGGAACACACGGCGACGCCGGAATTCCTGGTACGTGTCACTTATGTACTGATACTGCTAATTAACTAAATACCTATGTGTATATTGTGCTTCGTAAATGACATTTAGGTAATTGAGCGTTTTCGACAAGCTATGTTGCGGAACTGATAATAGATGGTTATTATGTACTAATTACGTTGCTATGAATTTGCGTTATACCCCTTAAGATACCAGTACATTAGTTATAATCAAGTTAAATACTGCTAGGATTTAGGTTTTTCATTCCTGCAGTGCTATTTTGTAAAAATCACTTTGTGAAAACGTAGGTGAAGAGTAGGTGAATTGAGCTGATATTCCATACTTATGCTAGGCATTGACAATTCACGTCATTCAAGTTTTCACGGGACAACTTAGAAGTAAAAAGAAAAAAAAAAGAATAAAAAAAAATAAAAGAAAATATTTAAAACCACCACTGTTTGTCTCTCTGCATTACCTAAAGGTTGGCTGGTAGAAAATGCCTAAGGCATTAAGTCCGCCAATGTACATTTGTGTGCTTGAAGGCGGTACCCCGACGTGAAGTAAAATTTCTTGGCTCAACGATAGGAAAGTGTTATTTTTAACTTTTTAAATGTTTTTGTTTATTCGATGGTGGTTTTTTTTAATTTTAAATTTTATTTTTTTAAGCTTATGTGTTTTATTTAGTACTAGCAGACGTCACGTGGTTTCACCCGCGTAGTTCCTGTTCCCGTGAGATTACAGGGATAAAAAGTAGTCTATGTCATCCGGGAATAGTGTAACTTTCCACCAGTGCATTGATTTTTAAAATTGGATCATTATTCCGAAGATTACCCCCTACATACAAACTTACAAACAAACAAATAAATTTAATATTAGTATAGTTATTTATTAGATTTATTATTTTAAATTTGACCAACCTAATGTGAAGGAGCAGAAGTCAGAAGTTACTGTGACGTTTTTTGGCAGTTAAACTTAAACGCATGGAAATGATCAGTATCTTCCTATTTGGCGCAGCCGTGAGATATACACTCTTTTTCGTGTTTAGTTCTTAGTTTTTTATTATTATTTTTTTTATTTTGTTTTGTGCACTTGTGGCATGTGCCAAATAAATATGTTTTCTTTCTTTCTTTCTTTCAGTACAATACTTTACAGTAAACTGTTGGGATAACACGTTTACATAGATCCCAGTGTTAATACGGTTAAAACTATTTATAAAATGGCCAGGCCCTACAGAAGAGTCAGTAATTTACTTGACAGTATATTTTCAATTTTTGTCATAGCATTTCTGTTCTACCACATATTCGTTCTGTTACTTTTATCACATAATTCATAATGCACTTTTCTATTGCAGACGAAGGAAAAATTCACAAGATAGTGCAGTGGAACCGCAACGGTGACAGCCAATCAGCGTTACTCGATATTTTTGACGTCACCCCTGGGGAACCCATACAGGTATGTCTTGTCTTTGTTACAATCAATGGATACGGGTTGAAATTGTGAGTCTTCGAATGATAACTTATCTTTTACGTGTACTTTGGTTAGTTATTGACAGTATATTGACTGGTCAAGTCTGACAACCAGTTTAACCAAAGGGTATCGTGTTACCCAGTTACTGGGTTATAGAGGTCAGCCAAACAGTCCCCATGTAAAACACTGACCTTCAACAGACTGCATCCGTTAAACTGAAGATCGATCTCGACATAATTTAAAATGGGCTAGGCAGATGAAGCATGTCATTTAATGGGCTGTTTGACAAAATTTTAGCTTTTAATCCCTCATCTAGATTACAAGAAAATATTCGACACATTTGTATTCTTTTTTCACGTAATCAAAAAATAATGGCGATATATTGAGTTAAAATGTCGCATGGCGCACTAGCCAGTACAGTATATGCTAGCTAATGACGTTACAAGCCTCTTCTCCTCAACTTTAATGCGCTTAATATAGGTAAGTTTCCATCAATTTGAAAAAGAAAAACGTATGTCGAATATTTTCTTGTAATCTAGATGTGGGACTAACACTAAAATGTTGTCAAATAGCCTATTAAGCATGAAAGTAGTTTATTTTTGCATATTGATATGCACGCGTTTGATTACTATCTCCAACTTCCCTGTTAATTCCTCAATCTGTTCATTTTAAATTTATTTTATTAACATAAAATGAAAACAAACTTTGAATACGATAAAATATTGAAGTGACTGATATTACGTCTTCTACAAATTGGTTTCGTCTACACTTTTTCAAAACAAACATTATGTTTTTTGCTTTGTAGCTGGATTTATTAGTAATCTAAAAAGTCATGTTTTTTTTTTATTTAAAGAAACTAAGTTTCGTGGCTTAATAAAATGTGTACCTACAATAATATAAGATATTCCTACAACTTTTCCTCCTTATCCTCCAGGCAATGGCAATCTCTCGAATGCACGGCTCCCTCTACGCAGCATCCGACAGACGGGTATTGCAACTTCGACTTGCGTTGTGCGCACGGCGCTACGACGCATGCGTGCGGTGCGCGCGCGATCCCTACTGTGGCTGGGATAGGGACGCCAGCGTCTGTAGGGAGTACATGCCAGGGTAAGTTTAAATTAAAAATGCATTAGATTTATTGCGATTATAAAACAAAAAAATGAATTTTTGGTACGGTTGGTAAATATTTAAACGAAACACACATGTCAGGATTTCATTAAACAAAACTGTATTTTGTTATCCTTCGTTTGCTTTCAATTAAAACGACGAAAATTAAATTAAATCCATCTTATTCACTGCATTAAAGAAACAACGTTATAATTGCAATAATAATGTTTACTGCTACGGTACCGTAACCAGCTACGACGTAGCCAAAAGCCATGACGCTACGGCGTAGTCAACACCGCTACGAAGTTTAAGAGAGCGCTTCCAACAACAAACTACTACACTAAAACTCGTATTTATATTCATAAATAAAAAAAATAGATAAATATAAAGTAATCTCATACATTTCTATGTATTTTCCGTAACAGCCTCATACAAGACGTAGCCAACGAGACTGCAGACATCTGTGATTCATCCATCGCTCGTAAAAGTGTGTCAGCGACCTGGGGTCAAAGCCTTCACCTTGGCAGCTTTGTCAAGATGCCAGAGGTGCTGCAACCGAGGGCAGTCACGTGGTACCACTACTCCAGGGAAAAGGGACGGCATCCAATTACGTTTAAGTGAGTTAAAGATTGCATTTATTTTTTTATTTTTTTATAGACCAAAATATTGTTAAAAATATATTTAGATAAATTATGAAGTATGTGTTTAGACCAGAAGATGAACAAAGATTAATCGCTTTAAACACATTAAAGTGCTAAAATCCACACCGACCACAAAATCGCTAAAAAGTTAAGTTACCCCAAACTTTCCGAACAAACTTCAGTTCAAATTCACGAGCTCTCTTCAATTAACGCGTAAACCGTGAAACGAAACTCCAACTAAATCTAATATATTTGCCTGATAAACCACCATTTCTTGTTTAATGCATCCCCTGAGCCCAAAAACTTTAAACGTTCCACTTAAAGCCCCTAAAACTTAATTGCCTACACCTGCAAAGTAATTTTCACTCGTACAGTCGCGAAGATAAATACAATTTGAACAGCTTTTAAAGTTATACAGAAAATACTGTAAGTGAACACGCATGCAACAACATTAATTAAAGGGCTTCCAAATCTTCGGTTATCGCGCTTCCGCTGCCACAATTAAAATGCAAGGGGAAACTTCGGTATTAGCGTTTTATTTACCATGTTTTATTCACCCACGGACTTGTTAACCCACCCGGTGGTATAGGCTATGTAAAAAGTAATCCTTTAGTGCGGGACCTTCAATTGAAGTTATTTTTTGTGTGCAAGTATTCGGTTTGGATTCGGTTTTGTTAAATATTTAATTATTTTTCTTCTTGTTACCTCTTTACAAAAAAAATATCAATATTCAAAGATCAAAACATAAACTTTTATCCCTTCTTGTTGCAACCAGACATTAATTTATTCGCAGACAGCCTCTTCGTAATGCAACCCCATATTTTAGAATCGACGGACTCATAATGAACCGAGATTAATTTCAGATATAGATTAATCACAAAGTGAGTCTATCCTTCATAAATATTGAAAGCATTCCCCAACGCTGGACGTCTCATTAAAATTTTAAACAAAAACATCAAATCCACAAACCGCAATATTTAATACTTTGTAGAAGGAGTAAACAATCTTGATCCTTGACAAAAAAAAAACAAAATCTAAATATTCTGTTATTCTTTTTTTGCAGTAAACCAGAAAAATATATTGAGACGTCGGAACATGGTTTGCTGATTATATCAGTAAATGAAGCCGATGCAGGAAGATACGATTGTTGGTTAGGAGGATCTCTACTGTGTTCATACAACATCACCGTTGATACTCACAGGTAAATAAAAAACATTCCAAAATGAAACGCATACACATATAATTTGGGAAAAAAGTTTCGTTTCTTATTATTGTGTGTTATTTTTACAGGTGCTCTCCTCCAGAAAAGAGTAATGAGTACCAGAAAATATATTCAAATTGGTGCCATGAATTCGAGAAGTACAAAACCGCGATGAAAACTTGGGAACGAAAACAAGAGGTAATTGACATAACTATTGATTATTTTTTACATTGTTTATTGAAATAATGCTTAAGATGTACTTGTAAAACTCAAATGTTTCCTTTTTTTCCAGCAGTGCGCGAGACAAAACGACTCGAATCAGAACACACATCCAAACGAAATAGTGTGATAGCTTCTGAACATCGCCTATCTCATGTTTCAGTCTGTTAATTATTATGCTGGAGCTATACCGATACCTTACGTCGCGGCCGGCCTGAAGTACTTCAATATATTCTCGTGAGGAAATCCGTCAAAATCATCCGCTCCATTACGATCTTATAGTGACTCCATAGTTATGTACGTTGAGCTCAAGACTTAGTGCATTCGACCGAATGTGACTCCCTCTAGCTTTTGTAAAGACGTATTGAAAGTGTAGTGAAACTGACTATATGCGTTAGTGCATCGTTCCAAAATCTCGGCGGGAACATGAATAGGTGATTTGGACACTCGAAATTTTTATGAACAGTTTTATTATTGAAAAATTAAATGGAACGAATATAAAAAGCGTTGTGCGTTGCTTTGTTGGTAAATGGAATGTAAAATATTTAGTAATCGAAATTATAAGTACGCTTTGTTCGTTGGCTAAGTGATAGAACAATTGTTAGATTTATGGAAAGGTATCATTTGAATGTACGTAGAAGATTTTATTTAAATATACTTTTATCCTATTTGTGCATTTATATTATTAAATTTACATATTTATAATCCTGTCTGTTCAGTTTAGGGTGTACGGATAATGTTTCTTGATCTTAATTTTTGCAAATACTCGTAGATCAAGATACATTGTTTGTTGTAAACTAACGATTCGAATACAAAGATACGTATTGCCGTGTGTTGGTACTGCGGTCGTAATTTGAAATCTCCGAGGGTTGTGGGAGGGTTCGCCTCATTATTTTTCCCCTATTTGTGTAAATAGTTACCTAATTTCGTTTGACTGTATCTAATATAAGTGTACGTATAGTATGCACGTCCCTAATGGTAATGAGTATAATTTTAAGCCTGTGATATATAAGAAACTCGTTTAGGAAATATATTTTTAAGTATTGATCGTGGACTTATTAAGACTAAAATTATCACTCATTAGTATAGCTGCAACATTATTTTTTTTGTAATATCACGAATAGTGCTACAGTAAGTATATACTGAATTTATTTTATTTAGACAGTATATCTACCTATCTACAAAGTTGTGAAACAATGTATTCTAAACACATATAACTGCACGAGCTAATGTTTTATTTATGATCACAGCAATATAATAGAAATTATTACATCGATTTTTAAAGCTCTCATAAAACTGTCTACTGATTTCAATAATATATAGTTTGAAGTTTAATTAATTTTTAACTATCCTCAATAGTTGCTCACTGTTGTGCAGATTGCACGCCTTCTGTAATCGCTTTCAAAACAATGAAATACAACGGTTTTATGAGAGTTTATAATATTATTTAAACGTATAAGTAAATATAGATTGTACACAAAGTAGAAAATTTAAGACATTTTAGAAAAGTATCTCTGAATATTTTTGTACAAAAATCCTGTACTCATTTTAGCTCACTATTAAAGTATCAACTAGTACCTACTCAAGTTATTCGATTCCATATCATACAATTGTACCTAAGAGCTTGTACATAATATTCATTGTCACATCAATATTTACATTCGCAGCGGTCAAATATAAAAGTATCTAAATTATATGAGTATTCTATATATTTTTTCTAAACATTTTTTCGAATAATGCCATCACATCCGCTGCCAGATTTTCGTAGTGTTCTTTTACGTTTTTATTACAAAATTAATAATAAATTATTTAAACATTATAATCTGAATTAACTATATTATACTTTTCATTGCACGCATTGTGATTCCGTCAGTAAAAAAAATATATTTATTGTATTGAGTAGAATTTACTTTTATAATGCATATTATTTTATATTTTTTGTCATAAACAAAGTAGCATAAATAATATCATAATTTTAAAATTATGTGTTCATCCTCACTTAACATAAATTGTACTTAAGGGTGTTAATTTATTCGATTGCTCATTAAGGTACCTACCTAGTTACTAAAGCTAAATTGCATTTTGTTGTATTTATTGTAGAAAAAGTGATAAAAATTAATGTGACCGTTATTTACAATGAGCCCTTCGCTATAACTGCTAAAGTAGTCATAAATATAGCCTACTAGGTGCTTAAATAAGCTTTCGTTTTGCAAATATTATATAAAAGTATTTTTCAGACTTGTCTCATATCATAATGTACATACATAAATCGAAATAGATTATAAATTCGTAAGAAATATCTGAGCTTCGTCGTTTATCGTATTAGTTAAGACTCAGTACTTAAGTATTCTAGTGAATAAAAATAAGGATTTCCCTCTTCTTGGGAACATCTTGCGCAATAATTATAAACTAATTACTATTATCTATACTAATGTAATAGCTCTGTAAATTTCACATGTTAACTATACTAAGTTAAAAATTTCAAAATGTAGCGTTAAGATTTTATATAATAAATCTATGAAATGTATCTTTCAGTTTTCTGGCGTTTCATTTTGTAAAACCCCGGCGAAGCGGTATTGTTTGTTGTTATAGAGCCGTCAAAGAAACAGCGAGGAGGAGAAAATGTTTAAAATAGTGTCGATTCATCAAGTCGCATACCGGGTTGACATTTTCGTCATAACAGGCCGGTCCGGGGGCCCCAGCCGGCCCCTCGAGCAACGACCGGGGGACTATAAAAAGTGAGGGCGCGTAATTATATAGTGCCACTAAACTAATTTCACGATACATTGCCGACGAAATCTGTGCTTGGCACCGCCTTGCCTGACGTCGAAATGTGATTTTTCTTTCATAACCAAACGCCTGATTACTATTGTTATGTGTTATTTCATATGAATTGCTAATGTCGGTGGCAACGTGTTTACGATGAAATTGGTCCCCGTATTAATAAGCTGATGAAGGGACCCGAATTGTTTTGACCTTCGTCTTTTCAAGGTTTTCGTAGCGTGCGTTCTATTTGGGTAGTTATTTTGATAATTACAGGGTTTTAACGTCATGCCAAACAGTGTTCAGAGTGTGATATTGTAATCTATACCTACAGTAATTTACACTTGCTTATCGAGAATGACGTAGAAAATACAAGAAAAGTTAGGTCTTAAATTATTTTCTCATTAGCGTCCTGTACCTACTAAGCTATCGTAACATTGTTTAGATTTTGAGGCACGCGATTGTTTCCTGATGATATTAAAAGCTACCCTTCGTAAACAATTAACGATATCACAGTTATTATCTACGAATACACGACACGAGCAAAACCTTCAAGTGTACTAATTATTTTGCTGATGCTGCAGTCAATACAAAAGCTTGTATTATTTTATTAATGGAGAGGGCCTAAATGCAGTTCATCGGTCCAGTTGCAGATGTTGCAGTTCAACTTTAGCAGTCGACTCGACGATTTGTTCCAATAGTTTTATTTTGCAATAATTTTTTTTAAACTGGTGTATTTTAACAAATAATAATAATATAATAATATTCCACAACTTTCACACAACGCCGTCTAGTTCCAAGCTAAGCAAAGCTTGTGTTATGAGTACTAAACAACTGAGAAATATACTTATATATTTCCAAATACATACACTCAGAAACAGAACAAATAATCGTGCTCATCACACAAATATTAACCGATTCGTTGCGGACGGTACGTCTCCCGTGCCATCATTCTTTATTGCATGTGGCGTTAGCACGGGAGCCGTGTCATTCTCTAATCGATGATAACTCCTTCAAACAACCACAGCCACAGCTATAAGTTTGACATATTCGACATCGCAACGAATCGGTTAATAGTCCTGGGTGGGAATCGAACCCACGACCTCCGCCCTCCGGACTTACACCCTGTTCCCATGAAATCAGGTTGAAAATACAGAACATCAACTGCTAAATACATACATTCTTCTTTAATGTTTATAACTACACGCACGCTGGTAGCGAGTACTAGGCACCTGACCTTTCTGAAGAATATCACTATCAAGATCAGGGACTAAGTGTATTTCACAAGCGTCCCTTCCCAGCGTTGTCACATAATTATATTATATTATATCTTTAAAAATTTGGTTGGACGCCTTGCATTGAACCAAATTCAGTAATAAAACAATATGATCTTCTATCTTCCTACTCCAACAAGACTATCAACAACTCTGCAAGTGTACCCAGTTACCCACCATATGAAATAAACGTATGATTGGCCACAACTCAGATACCAAATATTGCCAATTTAAAATTACTCAAAATCATAACTGCAGAGTCAGCAGGCTGTCTAGCCAACCCTCTGTGTGTAAAGACTATTTACCAATTCGAAATCCGCTCACCCTTATACCAATTAGCGATCCCACTGTCGATCGATAAAAACTGCAATGAGCATTACAAGCAAGGTAGTAATCTGATTAATTAGTGATTCAGGTGAAACCAGTAATTCAAAAGTTTGTTAAATTAACTTAAATTAGGTACTTGACAAAAAAAAGGTAATATTTTCTAAGTTTTGCCAGCCAATGCAACGAATAAAGAATGATAAGTGAATGGTCAGCTGGTATCACTTATCATTGCATGACACTGTACCGTATTGGTTAATTAATGATCATACAGAAATCACGCACCTTGAATTTCAGGGGATGTTGCTCCAGGTGGTATGGCTCCAGATGGAATGGCTCCAGGTGGAATGGCTCCAGGTGGAATGGCTCCAGGTGGTATGGCTCCAGGTGGTATTGATCCAGGGGGGTATTGTCCTAGGAGGAATTCCTATAGCGAGGTTCGAAATTTCTTAAATTTTTGTCGAGAACATCCCATTTCAAAATATGAACCGTAAACTGTCTTCAGAATCGCTCTTATATTGCATTGTGAAGAAACATATGTTTTGTAATCAAAACATATTGATTAGGTTCACAGATAAGAAAAATGACAAAAGAATGGTCAGTCATGGTATTGTGCTGTTTATTTGTCAACTAATAACAACTAAAGATCAAGCAGTACGCATTCCTGGGGGGTTAAAAAAAATTACTATTTTTTGTCGACGTATTTTTTGTTGTCAATCAATATTGCTCTTGCATAATGATGAAACTTAGGTTTTGAAATCGTGATCGTTTTGTCTTCAAGCAAAGTATGAATTCTAAAATAAACTCCCAAACAGGGATACAGAAAACTGATTAGTTCTACAAACTAGTGATTAGGATGCTGGGCTAGCTTATAACACGAGGGGTTTAAGTGAAGCGCATGCATTGTAAGCGAGAACCAAGTTGTGACAAGTTGGTACTTAGTCTCAGGAAGTGTTCTAGAGATTAGATTGCAGATTGCACCATAAACCTACCCGAGAGCTAACTGATTTATCAAACGTTCTGTTATGGTTGGGGTTGTTCTGTGGCAAGTGTTGGATTAAAGTGAAGTGGTCTTGGCTTAAGAACCTGAGTGACAATATGACTAGGAAGAAGGTGGTTATTGAGATGACAGCAAATTGAAGAAAAAGACATGCTGCGCGGACCTCAAATAAAATGGTATAAAAACAGGAACGTACAACAGCGACAGGATGCGCGCAGGATGGCATTATATAATAGTCGTATATAATAGTAGTAAAATAAGGATATGTGCTAAAAATAAATAAAGAAATACTGCATGTTTTTATGTTTATTCTAGTGAACTCCCTAACGTCAAAAATATATCAAAACCACGGTATCTGTTTAAATCCACTGTTATTTCTTTAAGGATTATACTAAAACTTATTGAATTCACTTTAGTTATCGAAACTTTTTTTTATTCACAACTGGTCCGGACATAATATAAGTAATAAATTACGCACATCAAAAACAAACAACGAAAGCTCAATTAAAACATCCGGAACAGGGCCCAAAAATTAATTATGACCGTAGAATATAGTCGCATAAAAAATAAAATGTTTATAAAGGGTGGGTTCCGAAGCATTGCTGCATAAAAACCGTGTCTTCAATAGCATCATTGAAGCATGTAACGTTTCATTTCACGGTGCGGCCGCTGCGTGCTTACGGAATTCGTCTCCATTAAATAATTACGCACAGCGTAAAACGGAGAGCAATTATTAATAGAGGGACGTAAGTTAAGATGGATGGTTTTTGTAGCCCTTGTAGAAAGTGGTTACCAGTTAGCGATGCTTAATAAAATTATTTTGGCGTTAGCAAAATGTACCAATATAATATATAATATGAAATTATTCTAAATAAAACCCCTTCTAATAAATTCATCGATAAAACCTAAATCAAGTAATATGAAGTCAAAGATTTGACTTTGAAGTGGTTATCACGGATACATCCTACTAAGTTTGTGAGTATGGATGGATGGATGTTTGTTACTCTTTCACGTAAAAACTACTGAATGGATTTTAATAAAATTTGGTATGGAGTTAGCTGACACCCTGGATTAACACAAATGCTACTTTTTATCCCTGTATTCCCCCTGGAACGAGACCTACGCGGATGAAACCGCGGGACATCTGCTAGTCAGTTAATAAAGTGTTCGAAGTTCCAGAAGCTATAAAAATGGGAGACTATAAAAAGCAGACAGACCCACTATAAAATATTGCTATCCAACGATGTTTAGTTACCCAAACTAGAAGAACCGATAAGCTTATTATTTTTCAATTGCTATTCCTTAAGATGACAATGCCTAAGTAGCTGAACTCCAAGTCAATATTAAGTCATTTCTAAGAAAGAGTAGAAGACGATATTTTACCAGTTGCTTCAATGCGTATTCCCATTAAATCTGAACAGAAGTTCTATCAGAGAAACTAGAGATGGTCTTACGAAAAGCGAGGTCAGGCGGCTAATCCGTTATTACATCGGCATGGGATGGGCCGCGGTGTCCCACTCTCGTAAGCGCATTAGTCGAATTAACAATTAGTCATGCCTACGTCTGCCCAAGTTTGCGTAAATTTACATAACAATAAAGCCCTTCGTGCACCCACCGTTTGTTATGGCGATTTTTTAATTAATTGGATCTGGAACGGTAGAGAATTTGTGGGCTTTGCTCCCCACACGGTCAGTACTAGAGCGAAATGTATTGGGAAACTGGACAGTCTGATTTTTAACTCACAGATAGCGTCCTTGTATATTTAAAAATGGATAGGGTTGCATGGAATCCAATATGCACAGATGTGCTTTGGAAAGTATGCACTATTTCGAGTAGCTACTGATTGAAAGATAACTGAATAAATATAAGCTGATTAATAAAATTGTATTTGTACGTCGTAACGCTTTATAAATTAAAAAGTTAAAACTAGTAAGTATTTTGATACCAGTTGGACAATATATACAGGGTTATTTGTAAAACACCAACAACCTCGCAGGAGTAGATTACTAACATCATAAACAACAACATTTGTTCTACGACTTTTTTCGAAAACACAAAAAAAAAACAACTCTCCATACAAAAATATGAATCGAGAGTTGATTTTTTTTTTAGTTGAGTTGAGTTGAGTATAATAATAATGGTACAAAATTTGGTGTTTTTCAGAATAGAAGTTTCTTTCAATATTGTTTTATTTAAATATTATTTTAGTACTATTTGTTTTAGTACTCTTATGAACAAACCAAAAAAAAAATTAAACCAAAACTTACATAACATACATACATAAACTCACGCCTTTTTCGCACAGAGGTAGGCAGAAACTACAAAGCACCACATACTTCTTTTGCTTGTTGATGTATAAAACGTAAAATCACCATTTCTTATGCCAATAAATTATTTGTATTTTTATTTTTGTAGTACTGTATTTACATGTATAAACAAAAAAGTAAGGAATCATAGAGCATTAATCACAGGATTCCAACCATATCATTACTGAAACACGCAGTAAACAGCACGTTCATTACACATTATTTGCAACTGACAACATTAAAACAATCGGTGTTATCGGAACTTAATCTCGTTATTAACTTATTGTGACAACGTCATGACGGGCGACGTTCATTGGAGCGGCGACAGATACGCTCGCGTCCCACGAATCAAATGGGCAACAATAAAAGCACAAAACTAAATCGGGACCGGAATAAGCAAGAACAATGGTGGCTTAAACTGTAGTATTGTGAACGAACAGTAGCCGACACGTCCGCGAAGAATAGAGTCATTTGCCTCTAACAACATTAATGCCAGCCTGACCCTCATACCATCAGTTTTTGTTTGTTAATCTACAGAAAAGGGCGTAACTCATTTTGTCAACTCGTAATTTAATTTCACTTGAACCCCAGCAACTCAACGGTAGGCGGCGCAGGACATGGGCAACAGCAATTTGTGTTGTTAATTTATGTTCTGTTTATGTAACGGTTTTAGAACTACCACAAAACAAAGGTATTAAAGTTCAAGGCTCGACCTAAAATAACGCCGAACCGATGGAAATTATCTCCACCACAGTAGCGTATTTTATAATAGGTACGCTATAAATTTCCAAAATTACAATACGCAATTGCAGTCCCACCGTTATCCTGAAAGTTTAATGTCCCTATACAAACCCACCGTCATCCCGGCCAAAGGTGACGGTCGCTTTTAGAAATGCTTAAAATGCAATTTTACGTGAGTACTTTTATTTATGGCCCCCAAAAATGTAAAATACAAACGTTTTATTGCGGGGCTTTATAAAAATACGAAGAACAAACAATGTTACCGGTATCCCGAGACGAGGGGACGTACAGCCATATTTGTCCATTCTGAAAATGCCGATGCTGCAAAACGTCTTAAGTAGGTGAACGGAGGTAAACGAGGGCTTTCCCTTGACATTTTACATCGTTATTGAGCTTATATCAAAGATCCAATGGAAACACATTATTGTTAAATTTATTACCATAATTGCATCACAAGAATGTAAACAATGATGATTTTAAAGTCTACGAACAGACCCTATGAAATGAATTGAAGATTCAAATGAGCGATAAATTTGATTACTCCACTGTACAAAGAGATTTAATTTTGATAAATCAACGCTTATTGTTAGTAGAAATTTATTATGTTTGCTTCTGTGATGTCAAGCTTTTCAATAGAATTGAAGTTGAACTAATCTAGTGGAAGATATTTATGCCTATCGCTTCTTGAGTACGTATAACGTCTTAATCAAGTTAGAGGAAGATTTTTTAAGGGAGTAGTTACAAAATATTGTGTGCTATTATAACAATATCTCAAGCCGTCCAATTAGCTTTTTTATATAGGTAAAGCCAGCAGCGCTATTCTCGAGTCTACTTTGTCTGACATAATAGCGGTATTACCCCTCTTTCGGGGCGTCGTCGTCGCAGTGTGTTGAAAAATGTGAAATATTTAAGATGCAAAATTTTATAATAAGAATCGCCGAGATTACACCTTGTGCTCATCCATTTTTAATGCTGCGCCGGCAAGTGGGACATTTTTATTGCCCCCAAGCTCTAGATTAGTTTTGTTCTGTGAATTTGATGCATATAAAATGAGCTCGATTATTCAACGCCCTGCACAACTTGCTGAGAATTGTGCCCACTGCAAATATGAATTCGAAATGAAGCCATATGTATGACTCTCTCATCATGTTATACATGAGACAACGTTACTATGAGTAAATTAAACAATATAATTAATTATGCTTCGGATCATCAACTTTTGATTTTGGTTTAAAATTTAAAAAAATAAATAACTGAATCAAAAAGTATACTGATGAACATATAGTTACATTTTTGAATAACATGCGGACTATATAAATTGTATTCATAGGATATCAATAACATTGCCAATGCGTACCAATCAAACCCATTAAGGGTTGCAAGTTATGTGAGACGAACAAGAAATCTATTGCAAATTTCACCGAATCCCAATCGAAATTACGACAGGAAAGTATGACATTCTGTGTCGAATAATAGTACAAAGGAGAGAATACGAACATGTGCAGAAAATATCTGGCGTATGCATTTGGGAATTTCGCGTGACAGAAAATTTAATACGAGGGGAGTCTAATATTAAACCTCGGGGACCCATCACTTTTAATATTTGGTCGGCGTCCTAGAGGGCTCCTAAATTATTTACCAAATGGAAAGGTAATGGTCGAGGAAGAGTGCGAATGAAGGTATGCAAATTTTATAAGCACGTATTGTTGCCCATTAAACGTGTTAGCTCCTCTTAAATCGGCGTAATGAAGAATTCGCGGCCAGCAAATGTGCTCACACAACGTTACCCGCCCAACACCAAAAGTGAATTTGGTTTTATGTCATAATTGTAATTTACGGTATCGTAAAATGTGGAATATAATTTAAGATACATAAACACATAGGTGTTTTTACCCTTTATACGAAGAGTAATATTGGTGTTACAACGAAATTACAAGTTCTTGGTTATTCTGCACATTTCTCCGCAAAAAATGCATGAATATTTTTAGTTTTTTTTTAAACTGCATGTCTATTAACCATTGAACTTAAACTGTGAACGAACTAAAGCGACCACAGCGCAGTCACTAGAAAAGTATCCGATACATACGAACGCTGAACAAAATTGAATTGTATAACAATTGGACCTTTTAGCTTCGTAGTCGAGAAAGATTTATTGGGAAAAAATCACCATTAATTCGCACACGTGTCCTCGATTAGGGTGAAGGGTGAAACGGGAGTCACGGGCCATAAAGAGTCACGCATCGCGGACGCCTGCTAATGACGCCCGGTACCATGGACCTGCGAGCAGTGTACCTTATTACGTAGAATAGAGGTATACCTCTACCGTACCTACATTCACGTCGGTAAAACTTTGCGATGTGTAACTAGTTTTGGTAATTGCGAAAAAGTTAGATAAGTTCATGCTCGTTTGCAGGAGAGTTTATTAACAAGGGGCAAACGTTACCTTTTGTTCCAGCACCCACATACCTTATTTACAAGTTTATAATTACATACAATATAGTGGATACCTACAGTAAGTTCTCTATCGAATTCCCTGATTAGATACCCACTGAAGCGCTTCATTACAAGGCAGTTAGATAAATATAGTATTTAATTCGTTCAAATAAATAATAAATTATTTACAGTTTAGGAAAATATTTTACAAACAACTTCGTAATTTGCTATCCAAAACTAAAATGAAGAGTTCAGACTAACTCTCCATAAAATAGGCTTCCATTTTAGCAAGAAATCCGAGATAGAAGTTAAACTTTATTAAACAGCCGTTGTAACAAATATCTTTCAAATTTAATGACAGCAAAAACAAGTCGACTAGAAATTAGACAGGCGCGCGCCGAAAGATGTCTGAAAATGTTTGAAAAGGAAGAGTGACGTTACAATAGGCGTATCAGTCCAAAGTGAAGTATACACGTTTTTAGCATTTTATCACGAATATTGTGTGTCGAAACCATAACTTGAAGATTTGAGAAACACGTTGCGTTTTCTTTTTTATCTGTTATTCAAATGAGAATACCTTTCGTCTTCGCCAAGCCATAAAAAGAATCTTCGTGAATACCTTCCCGAATCTTATAGGCAATAAAAAAACATCTACTTAGTACCGTAATATTAATACTTAATAAATTTAAAAATAAATAAAAAAATCTTCAAAAATCTAATTTTGATAAGGTCCAGGCCGTAAAACAATTTATTAATTATAAAAAGAAAAATACTGTACAAATTGTGTACTTAATGCCTTAGGAATTTTGTATCAGTCTCCATTATAAATCTTTCTGCTACCTTCCCACTGTTAGGCAAAGGCAACTTAGGGCATGAGCATCGATCACCATGCTTGCTTAAGGCAGATTATTGAATTTGGACTTACATTCTTTTTTAGTTTCCTTACGATGTTTTCCTTCTTCGTTGTCAATAATGTCCCAGATAATCTTAAAAAGTACATTAATAATTATTTATTTAATTTATTTATCAACTATGGATGACTTACAGCTAATGCAATAGAATAAAAGAATAGCATGTGAGACTGACAGCCTTTAAAAGTTATCACTTATAAAAACAGGTAAAGGATGGGACTGGGACGGGTACGGGATGTGATTGGAAAAAGTCGCAGAACATAAGAGTGTGATTTAAGTGTTTTGACCACAAGGCGACAACGGCAGTCTCCATTTTTATTTAAATGATGATGATGATGATTATGATGATGATGATGATGATGATGATGATGATGATGGTGATGATGATGATGATTTTGATGATTTTAATTGAACAAAATTATCAACCTGCATAGGTACTACTAACTTTTTTTATTTATCTTTATATCAACTCATTTGTGGTCAATGGCAGACACAACAGAAAGACAATTGACAAAAATCTCCTGGAGAACCCGCCCATCGTACCACCATTTACTTAGTACATCTACCTAGTTTTGGGGGAGTTGGAGTCAGTTAATCAGTCTCCAGCGTAGGGGTTCATTTTGTTTATTTGAATGTTCGCCCAAATTTAATAGAGAGGAGCGCCCAACGACCGAAACCGGGAGGGCTGGCTTGCGAAGATTCCTCCTAATATATTTCGAAAAAAAAATGTTCTACTCACCTATTTATTTTTACTACTGCAATATCAAAATTTACCTGCAGCAATAAGCAATGGCGTTTTTTAAATATTTTAACTTGTATATAAAAAAAAATCTTAAGTAGCTAAATTATTTAATAGGTTATTTTTCCCGATGGTCATGCTTTTATAAACCACTAGCTGCTGCCCGCGACGTCGTCTGCGTGAAGGTTCTACAGCACCAAATATACCTACCTAAGATTCCAGTGTCGCTATAGCATTATAAGTTAACAACTTTTAAAATAGCATTAAAATATAAGTTACATGAAGAGAGTTTTTTTGTATTTTTTTTTTTTATTTTGCAATTTTTAGTTTCTTTGTATGTAAAGAAAGTCTTTCAAAACTTGAAAGAATCATTGAAATCGGTTAACAATTGCAAAAGAAGTTCTTTCTAAACCTTTTAAAATAGACAGGCGTAATGTTATGGAAAATACATTAACCATGCACAGACATGTGACTGTAGCTATTGCGAGTAATTTGTTGTTATGCGTTGAAGAGTTCCATCGCCTGTCTTCTTCATCAGTTTTTCTACACGAAATGATACTTGCTAAATGTAAATGCTTGAATTGTCACCAAAAAAAAATGTAAAAATTGGTACATGTTTTCCTATATTATTTGAGGAGTTCCCTCAATTCCTCGAAGATCCCTCATCAGATCTGAGGTTCAATACTAATGGGACCAACCTGGTAGTATACCCTATCAAATAAAAAAACGATTTTTTGAAAATCGGTCCATAAATGGCGGAGTAATCGCGTAACAAACACACAAAAAAAAACACCGTCGAATTGAGAACCTCCTCTTTTTTTTTAAGTCGGTTAAAAATACGTTCAAAGGTATATACCTTATAACACTTCCCTATAAACTACGTTGATAATTATACTGCCAGGAGCCAAAATGTAAAGATAGTCAGGACTGGTGGCGCAGGAGCAAGCGACGTACAGGTGCCCGTGTGAGAAGCAACTCGTCCTGAGATCTACACCCGCTGCTCTGAGTATCGGCTCCTGCGATTTATTGATTGTCATCACTAAGCAAACACTCACGGGGAACTGTACGCGCTCGAACTGGATCGGGAAGCTATGAAGTATAAGGGGAATGCGTTGTATAAATACTGCCTTGCCGACGCCACAACCCGTAATAATTTCCACCTCAATGGTGTCTGTGGAGAGAGATGACTTTAAGGCACCACCCGTTACACAACTTTGGAGGAGATTTGTTCCTAAAAAGCATAATTGGGACGCCGACCTTCATTCATCTTGATGGTATGCGCTGGAAGTCAACTTGCTGACAGGAAGTTCAAAAATTCCACGGGATAATGTGTGGCGTCATCTTGCTCGACGACAGTGCTTATCGACGTATAGACCACTTCATTCCCCTCAATGTCCGAGAGAATGCATTCGTTAATTGCTGCAGCACGATCATTTTTGGGCGCCAAAATGGCCCTCTCACACGAATTCTGCTGGTGCGCTATACGACTGATGTCCACGTACACACAGCGAATGAGTTCTTCGAAGCTGGATTAATTCAATAGTGCTTTTTCGTAGGCCTCGACTTTCAAGTTTTAGGTCGGTATGCCTATCTACTATTGAACCGAAATTCCTGTTTCTACACTACTTAATAACAGTTTTTGGAATTAATTAGGTTTGTCTGAAATACTTACGTGAATGTTGCCACGCGCACAACTCTCAAATAATTATGCGTTTGCGCATGCATACTGTCCTTTTTTGACGGTGGGCGAGGGACGACTGATGACCGAGTGAACGATTGAGTACAAGGACTCAACAGGGTGGGTCTCAAGGGCACGGGCCTTTATTACTTAATTAAGTATTCGAATATTCAGATAATTTTAGTGAATTATTCGAATTTGAAATTGTACCGGATATTCGAATAAAATGAATATTCGAATATTCGAATTGCAAACCCTAATCCCCGCGTCAACTCGGGAAGCGTTTGCCTGAAATCGCCACTGAGCAGAACTGTGACACTACCCATCAAATGTTCGTTCCTGCAGATGCCCTGCTGGGTTCTGTCCACGGCCTCAACTGCCTTCCTTTTGAAAATCGTACACTGATACGATCCCATATGATACGATCCGAACTCTGCTCAAGATTTTGAGGGTTTTGTTGGAACTTCAATTTGTCAAAACGAATTATACTATACAACTTTAATGAAAAAAATGCACAATGCCATCTATGAATTTTAAGAATAACTAACTACTAACCTCATCAACACGATCAAAATTTAAATTAATTTTCAAAAAGTGTTTATGTGTTACTTGATTTGATTTTTATACATTCTCATAGATGGCGCTGATTCCAAATTGTCTTTATGCTACTAACATTCATTAAACTTTGTTTCTCTGCCAAAGTTACTTAAATGGCGTAGTTTTTATAGTGTAAAGCTAGATAATAGCATAGCTTACTTAAAACTAACATTTAAATATGAGTCCTTTGATTACACGCTTCCACAGAATGAGCTATAAGAATAAAGATTCACTGCTCCTCCCCCGTAGGTGATAGCGTGATAATATATACCCTATGTGTTGACCCGACCTCTTAGTAATATTCATGCAAAATTTGAAGTAAATCCATGCAGTACTTTTTGAGTTCACCCCGGACATACATACAGACAAACAGACAAACAGACAAACAGACAAAAATTCTAAAAAGTCACTTTTTGTCACCAGTTACGTTTTCCTAACAAAACCCACTTATTTTTTCTTGAAAATTCTCAATGTACAGTTTTTCTGTCGTTACTGTTTTATTATATGTATAGATATTATTGTAAAGAAGCATTTTTCAAGTATAATTTTCTTTCAAATGTGCAGTAAACGAAACTACAAATCCCCTTAATTAGCTTACCTAATTAACTTCAACGCTAGAGAGGAAAAAGAAACATTAAAATCCATTTTTATCAGCATTCTTTTAACTGGCCATTTTATATTAGAACTAATGTTTTATTCAACAAAAAGTTTCAACATTCTACTGGCTTAAACACAAAGAACTGAAAAATATATGTATTGAACTTATCATCTATTTTTTTAAAGCGGTCTTAAATACGAGAAGGTCTTATCTGGAGACCGATGGAGGTTAGGCCCCCTGATAAAGTCACATTTTCACTAACGATAACAAAGTTAGGTAAATCTGAAATGTATGGAATTTATCATTTCGAAAATTTTGCCATTTTTTTTAATTCGTCAACTACCCGAATTCCAACCACATTTAAATAACGTATTTTTCGCGAAAGTCAGTTTTCGTTTAGGCCTAAGAAATTAAAAAAAAAACGAGAATTTTATTTCATAACAATGTAACGTAGTCTAAGCCCCCAGGTCCGATCGAAGTTATGACATTTAGGGAAAGCATGCATGGAGGAGCGGACAGGAGCCTTCCTCGTCTTTTGTTTTGCGGGTCGAATGATCATGATTGCCCTTTTCTCAGTTATAGCACAGTCTAAAAACATACAGTCGTCCGACGAAGCTGCCTAGACAGGGCAATCGTGCGGGGTGTGAGGGGCGTGACGCGGGAGAGCCGCACCCGCACTGCGAACAAACTGATGTTCGTAATGCGGGAGGTATTATTCAAGTCTAACGCGTGTAGAAGTTGTCAGCATTTTTTCAGAGATCAAAGGCGTCGTCCTACTGTATTAATATTTATACTGTGGTTATAGTTTAAGAGACTACAGTAGGCCTAAGCATATTACAAATTCTATTTCTACTAAATAAAAAAAATGGCGTCTCTATATGGATTCAGCTGTTTGTCAAGTGTACCTATTTCATTTTCAGCCATTTTACAAATTCTACTCGTTAACACTGTTGACAGTTGACAAACAGATGTTTCCTTATACGCCACTTTCTTTATTGTCACCTTATCGATTACTATAATAGATATAGAATTTGTAATATGTAATATGGCTAGGCCTGCAAGTTTGTTAAAGATTTAATTTTAATGCAGCTACTTAAATAATGATGACTGAAGTCACACCTACTACTACGGTAGTATATACTATTATTATTAATGTTCTTAATATGTACTTACTTGTACTTGTAGTTTATTATGTAAATAGTATAGATCAAGAGCAAACTTTGAATTATTAGTTATCAGTGTTTACATATCGGACAATAGGGATACACAATGATCCGTAATTGACATCTAGATATATTAACTATGTGTTTAAAGTGTTCAGTGTTAATATTTACCATGTTATGAAAGCCAACAGCGTTATATTATATTCTCAGGTAGGTATAGATTAAAATTTAAAAATGTGTTAATGTTGCTGCTAATATACAGTATTGCATTGTATTGCAAAGCAAAAACATAAGATTTTTTATAAACAAAATATAAATAACGTCGCTTTTAATACGTTTGTTACGTCGGTTTGCTATATTTTAATTAACTGGTTTAAATGTATTGGTTTATGTGTACTAATCTGCATTCAAAATACACAAATAACCAACTCACAATAATAATATACTTAGTACGAGAGGCGATACGCCCGAAACTGATTAAAATCGAATCTAAACCCGACTTGGTAAGCACGACCGATCTGTCTCAGTTTTATGGGCGGTCGTATCTCATCATCATCTGCCTAGCCTTTTCCCAACTATGTTGGGGTCGGCTTCCAGTTTAACCGGATGCAGCTGAATACCAGTGTTTTACATGGAGCGACTGCCTGTCTGACCTCCACAACCCAGTAACTGGGTAACATGATACCCCTTGGTTAAACTGGTTGTCAGACTTTCGGGCTTCTGACTACAAGTAACGACTGTCAAAGATCTACAAATGACAGCCGGGACCAACGGCTTAACGTGCTTTCCGAGGCACGGAGGAGTCTTGGTATGTGATAAATGGTCACCCATCCACGGACCGACCTCGTCAAGCGTAGCTTAACCTTCGATCGACCCATGCGGCTGTTATAATTTAGCCACAAGCTCCTCATGGGCGGTCGTATCTGCTATGTAAAAAAAATTGGCCGATTGGCTCATCACAATATATCTGAAATTAAATAGGTTAAAGGTAGGGGTGGGTTATAGGTTTTCATAGGATTCGATATTTTATTACGAAATAAAAATATTTTTAGACTTTTTGCGATTTACATGTGGCCATTTTAAAGAACAAGAAGATCACACGACCAAAGCTGTTGCTTAAAATGAAAAAGAAAAAAATAGCAGACCTTTCTCATAGCAGCCGGGATAAATAATTATTAAACATTTTATATGGCTGGCCAGGATTACTAGAAAAATATTAACAGACTGTTATTACTTGTACCAATAGATACTATTTAGTTTCTATTGAAGATTCCTGCCACAGTCGAATTCAGCCAAACGTTCCATTCTACGCATTACATTACAGTGGTTCAGATTATGGTCAAGATAGACAGACGTAAAGCCGTTGTATAACCATTACATGCTTGAAACGTACCCATAGAATAGATGTGGTTGTATGTGTGTGCTGACTATTCGGTTCTGTGTGTGATTATGATATCTACCATGTGGGCCCAGTGCAAGTTGGTAGATTTTACATGTATTCGGATTTTTGGTTCTATTTTTTTGTACTCTTCGTTTAATTTTTTGTCATAAAAGTATCTAAAAACAGCCTTGAAAATTAAGTTGCCAAAGGTTCATTCGACGTTCAGCAATTTCCCATTGCTTGTGAAGTTTTTACTTTAATAAAATAAATTAAGGATTTGGTTCTAACATAAGAATGGCATAAACCCGTAGGTATATTTTTAAAGGTTAAATTGGATGAGAGTATAACAGACAAAACAGTGGATAGTCGAGACTCGGGGCATTCTAAATATAATAGTCCGGTCTATTTAGACCAAAAAATGAGAGTGAAGTTACATAAAGTCCCAACAAGCTGAATTTCAGTGAAATTGTTCAAAATATAATTATAAACAATGTCTAGAAGTTCCCCATCATTCCCCTGTAAGGAAAAAAAATAATTCAAGGTCAAAGGTCAAAAAAATGAGTTTTTCGCGATTTTCAGCAAAACGGTAAGTTTTATCATAAAAGTACCTCAGACAAAAATTGTAGATCATAAAATTATCTATAAAAAAAGGATCAATACTTTTTTTCTTACGAGCCACCGTTTCTGAGATATATAACGATTCAAAAAGTTATAAAAGTCGTTATCGTCATAATATGCACACGTTTCCACGCCACCTATGAGGTAGTGTACTTAGCGCGATTTTTTTAACGTGGTTTCCCCAGTAGGCCTACTCCACGGGTCAGTAAATTATGCACTTGGACAGCTGGTAATTCCTTTGTTTGTTGCTTAGATAAACAAAATTCAAATAAAATGAAGCCTGTAATCTTTACCTTAAATAAGTCAGACGACTATTCAAAGTAAAATAATGAAAACTTAGCAGTAAGCAGTTCAAAAAGAAGTACTCAAGTACTTTTAAGGCTTTGAATTTAATGTACAAAAGATCCTGAGCGTCTGTTAATAGGCCTCTAAATAGATAACTTACTTAGTGTTACTCTTCAGGCTACCATTAACCCCTTTTATAACTTTTTGGACAAATGGTTATGTCTCGACAAAAAATGTTAGGACTAGAATTTAGATTGTACCTATTTTATATTTAGGCTTAACGATGCTATGCGGTCGTGGAGTTAAATCATGATAATGCATAAAAAAGCGTACGTAGTTACATTTCGATCATAATTTCACCTAGTTCAATACAGAATTTAAATAGACTATGAGGTTTCAATAATGGTTTTATTTCCAATCATTGTGCTAATTATAATATGACTGGTTTTATTATTAATTAGTCCATTTTTGTTGCTCAAAACCTTACTAGCAATGTGGATCGAATATTACTAGTACTTACTTTAGTCAATAATTCATGTCAATAATTCAATGTGTAAGTATCAAACGATTTTTTGATCGTCAGGCCGATGTCTTAGCGATTGGGCTACTACCGCTTATTAGTAGTCGACTATGACTTCCCAAACTCCTGGAGACTTGGATTAATTTCCAAGAAATAAGTTTGTTGTTAGATTAGCCGCAAGTCTTTATCATACATGTCTGCCTTTGCCTAAAAAGTAAAGTAAGAGTTTACTTCCAGCCTAACAGAATACAGTTGAAAATAGTATATTAAAATGACATTCAAGAAGTACAAAAAATGAAACTGTTAATGAATATGCAAGAGAGTTATGATTTTGGGTGCCAAATTCCATAGGTCAACCAAACAGCAAACCAAAAACGCAAACATAAAACCTTTTTTAAACCCCGACGCAAAAAGAGGCGTGTTATAAGTTTGTGTGTGTGTATGTCTGACTGTCTGTCTGTGGCAGTGTAGCGCTTAAATGGGTGACTGGCCCTGATGGAGATGCGGTTTTTTATTATGAAATCAGGGTTTCTTGTGATGGTTCTTAGACATGATTCATCAAAATCGTTTCAGCCGTTTTAACGTTTTCAGCTCTTTTGTGTGAGCTGCCGTTGCGATTTTCGTCGTCTATGGGTATTATTTTAGTTGGAGTAGACACAAATGTACATTCCTATCTCTTACTTAACGTTTTTTGATGGGACTAGCTTCAAAACCCAAACGTTCTGTCTTCCTCCTCAAGTTCCGAGTTGAGCTCACGATAACTTACAAATGCTTACTTTACAGATCTGGTCCACTCATTATCTGTGTGGTTCTTTCCTCAAACGACCATTATCAGACACAAATCTGCATGGTTTTTTCATAATCTGACGAAGATAATGTCTGGACTTTAAAACAGACTGTGACCTCTGAAATTCTTTCGGTGTTTTTTCTCAGAGTAATCAGATACTGAAATACCAACCTCACCTTTTAGTTAATAAATGGCATGTAAAAGTGTTTGTGTGAGCCTATTTACAGAAATAAATATCATTTACATATCTCTTGCTCTGTAAGTACACCCTTACACCCCTGAATGCCGGGGTGTATGACTATCATTACAGCATAGGTTTTGGAATTTGAAAAAAGAACTGTCATACTCATACTGCACGAAGAATATTTTTAAAAAGTTATTTTTTTTTTCTCGGTATCGATTAATTACTCGAATCGGAATCTAGACAATTTATTTTATAAAGATTTTATTTTAAATATGGAACTTTTTGTTTCCACATCGTATGTTAGATGGAATCGATTTAAAAATCAAACTGGCCAGCAAGATTTGACGCGCTTGCGTGCGTGAAAAAAAAAAAGGCAGTCTACTAGTAGGCGCGAAAGCATCGCGAAAATAATTAATTTAAATACACATTTTTTTCTTCTTAATAAATGTTCATTGAAACCTGCTGTCTTGTTGTTTACTTACCTCACAATCGATATGTAAAGCAGAGTATTTATCTCGGGCGTAAGCATCAATTGCATACTCGGGTTAATTAGCGCCTTCGCTTCGCTCAGGCGCCAAAAACCTCGTATGCAATTGATGTCATACAGCCCTTGGTTAATAATCTACTATTATCATTTAAAAGACTCTAATCTTACAAACTCCAAATCTCTATACGCCCACCAGCTAAACAGCATCAGTCAACCGTTACAACCGCATGCTTGACACCAGCAATGCACACAAGACGTGCCAGACGGGTGTCCGGTTACATTTGCGGTTGCTGAGCGATGCATGTGCCGACCGCACCGTTCCGCGCGACACCGTGCCGCCGGACCACCGTGCCGGACCACTGCCGTGCCACCGGTACGCACCGTGCATCACTGTCATTGCTGCATTCTCACCGCATTAATCCAAGATTGGAATTGTCGCTTCGATTTTGGGAATGTAAGTGTGGTGGGACGTTTAGGTAACTTATTGAGGAGTTCATAAGCTACGGGAATGTTTCGAAGGTGTGCAAAGTGCTAACAAATCTGATTTTAATAATAACAGTATGCTAAGAAAAGGTTGTGAGATGGCTTTGCGATGAATTAAAAAAACTCTAATAAAAAGAAATACTTTTTGTATCTCCATTGTAAGTCTTAAAAACGTAATTATTTTTCTTTTTTTTCGTGGGGATTCTCGCAGTTCACCCAAGAAAAATGTCTACTGCTAAAGCAGATTTTCATTTTATGCAAACTCGAGACAATTATTTTTTAATGTAACTTACTTCCAAGATAACTCCAACGGAATAATTGCAAAAGCTAACAGCTTTTCTAGAAACGCTTAGATCCTTACGAGATTATGTATAAGTAGTAGGTATCTAACTTCAAAATAGCTACAAGACAAGAGTCTTACTCGATATATGCTTAGAATAGATATAGTGAAACAAATGACTTTGTATTATCCGTCCCAAGTGTACCAAGTAAAGGATTCCCAGTTCCACTTTGAGCAAAGACAAATATCGTTTTGTTTTGTAACTTCGCTGTTTGCATGCCAGATTATACTGTTCTATCATTTTTAAAGCTCTAAGAGTCTTTATTTTTATTTTTTTGCGTTTAAATAAATTAAATTATCTTTTCTCCGTTAAATAAAAAAAAACATTGCTATAATTGATTACTTTCAAGATACAAATATCTTTATTTACAAGTAAGAAATTATTATATTATACACTACTAATTTTTAATTAGTACAAATACCTAATACAAAAACACAAAGAAAAGTATTTTTTTAATGAAACTAGTGCTTGACTGCAATCCCACCTGATAGTAAGCAGTGATGCAATCAATGATGGTAAAGCGCACTAGTTTATTAAGAGCCTATTCCTAATAATTATAAATTAATAATTATTAATTTAATTATTGCCTAATAATTATAAGGCATCCAAAAATTCACCCGCTCTCAACGGGAAACGTGTCCGACTGGCTGCATTGCCACATCGAATGGCAATGCTGATTCTCTGACCTAAATAAAGGCCAGCCTTCAGGCCACGTGAAGAGACGATCATGGCGATGGCGATGTGACACTAAATGTATTTATTAAGTTAAATAACCTTGCGATTTTCTTCATAAGATAAACACAAAAGTGTTACCTTCATGCAACAGTAGCCCTTATAGATTGTGTTAACTTACAGGATGTACAGACGCCAGCAAGTTACCCCAATCTGTCAAATTTCTTTGATCGTTTGGGGCCACGGGCCACGGGCCCACGGGCCTTTGATTTGGCTTCATATGCCATCGATAAATATCTCCCAGGCACGCCGGTTTCCTCACGATTTTTTCCTTCGCGTTTTTTGAAGCATGCAGTAAACATACTAGGTATACGCACATTATTATGATGTTGGTACGAAAACACAGAGGAGCGTGGTTTGGGTTCGAACTCAAGACGTATGACTTCTTCTACAGTCCGCCGGTCACATTACTAGGCGATAGCTTGCTGCTTCTTAAAACAAAACTGTGATAACAGTCATGTTTCTATTCACGAAGAAGTATAAATAATTTAGACTAAAAATTCGGATTCAAAGTGGTAACTAGGGAAATATCCCTCAATAATATTAATTACAGTACTTTATTTATTTCATTGCTAAAAGCTGCTATGCATAATCTGCTAAGATATTCTGAGTGCGGTATTAAAAAGCATTTCGAAATGTTTGCTAATTCCTCGCCAGAAAAGAACAATCGCGGCGCGTGAGTGCTGTGTGTTGTGCATTACCCTCAAGATTGGCCTAGAATTCAGATGACAGCGATTTGCATATATATTTACTGTCTTTTTAAATACCTGTAGATGTATAGTAGCTGTAGGTTGCACCATCATTGAAGAAATGCGCCATGTGGGTACCTCAAGCAAGCGCTGTGATTGATGTTTGTTCCTCTTCTATCTGAAAGAAAACTGCAATAGTTAAAATATTAGGCTAATTTATAAAAGGTTTTACTAAAGACAGATGTTGGAATTTTCAATGAAAAGTAGGAAATGTTTTAGCTTTTTTCGCAGTGTTTGTTTTCATTTCAGTATTCTTAGCCGAGTACTCTTCCATGATCTTAGGACGCGAAAAAAAGACGCGGAAAGAAATAATGGACATCACATGAACGCACAGAGTACTGCGTTGTCAATGGTTAATTCTTTTGAAAAGCAATGCTCATGTGATGATGAATATCTAATAAAAATAGTAATAGTATTACATTTATGATTATGTGGACTCATGCTACCACCCCCACAATACCTACGTCCCACGTCAATCCTATGACCCATGAAAATGTCACAAATGAGAAAGTCGACCTATGCTTATAGCAAGGATAAAGTGCCAGGAGCCACTGAATAAGAAAAAAATATTGTCAATAAATCGCCTAACGTTTATGACTTCAACCAAACACAATTGAAACAGTAGAGATTAGAGGGTATAGACTAGTACACCAACATGAGCCGGGATTTTCACTACAGCTTTGTACATTAACTTCCTTTATACTCGTGCATTTAAAGACAATGGATTGTTTTATTTATTCACACTGAACGAATATTGTGGCAAACGCCAGAAGGACGCACTCCACACTTGGAAATTAAGTTTAAAAATATTTTGAAGTGTTTTCTGTTTATTGTTTGAAGAACTAGTCAATGTGTTCGTGAGATTATATTTTGGAAAAAGAAAAACAAGTGAAGTAGCAGTGGTGTGTCGCGCCGTCAACGAGGCGCATGCGTTAGTGTGCCATTTTTGAAGATCAAATGTTGTTTAAGTAACCTATCTACACCTTTTTACTTATAATAAATATCATTGAAAGTAGGAGTTTGTTATTTTTCCTTTGAATTACACATAAACTTGCATGAAACTTGTAGTATACATTAATTAACCCTGTATTTTTTCCATTCAACTGCAAAGCGTCGGACGGCTGTCATTATTTGAGACCTTACTTTTATATTATCTTACCTCATTGTTTGCAAGGTAAGTTACAAGTGAATATTATGTTTATTATATTTATATTTTTATATTAGAAAATGTTTTAAGAAAAGCTGTAAGATTACATTTAATGATATCTAGTTTCAGATTATTTTAGTGACCTCTGTACAGTACGCATTACCAACAAATAACCACATATAAAAAGAAGAATTCATTAACCATACCTCTCTTGTCTTATCATTTAGGTCAATCTTGATAACAGTCTTCTACAAATTACTTAAACAATCATCCCTATGTGACACCCTAACTATCTGGCTGGCTATCTGACAAAGTGTCATCGGCCGATGTTTGCGAAAGGAGATAAGCGTGACCGATCTCTGGACACCCTTGCAGGAAGTGACGAACAGGGTATCCTGGAGTTTCTTAGCTAAATTTTTTGGGCAAAAAATATTATTAAAAAAAATAATATAAATTTTGTTAAAAATCATTTCCTAACTTTAGAAAAAGTAATGTATTACTAAATATAAATAAATAAATATTCCACAACTATTCACACAACGCCATCTAGTCCCAAGCTAAGCTAAGAGCTTGTGTTATGGGTACTAAACAGCTGATAAACATACTTATACGTATATTTCTAAATACATACATATTAAAGATATTACACCCAGACACAGAAAAAATGATCGTGCTCATCACACAAGCATTTGTCCCGGGTGGGAATCGTACCCACGACCTCCGGCATAGCAATTAGGTCACTAACTACTAGACCAACAGGTCAGTCAAAAATGTCTGGAATTTCAAATAACATTTTGTCTACATTTATAAATTAATGTTTACACCTTTATTGTTATTATCATTATACTAAACCTGTAAAAGGGTTGTTCTTTGTATAACTTTGAAAATCTTTTACCATGAAACAAACACTGAAGTAACAAAGCAAAATCAATACAGTTCAGTACATTTTTGTAAGTAGGTAATTTTCAATAAAATGACTAGAACAGCAACTTTATTCGCTATTTCGGAGTTCATCTCGTAGTAAAAATGAGTTATGATGATGAGTAAAACCATGTAAAAAAAAACCTATGGAATTATGAGGTTAAAGTTGGGGCGATTTTGTTTTAAATTGGACAATGTTGTGAATGATTCAGTCATAAGTCATAATTTCACAGCTTTGCACAATTTATCTGTATTCCTACTTTAATAATAATAAGAACGAATAAATCCCTATTTCATATTTAAAGTGACAAGGTACATAACTAACATGGTAATATTTTATTGTAGAAATAAAAGAAGGCGCAGTTTTAGTGCAAGCAGTGATTTAATTTCATAAACTTATAAGTGTCAATTGGAAGCACAATATCACTTTACTAAAGCCATTGGATATTATTGCACAATATTCGATACTTTGTATTGTGTTATCGGCAACTCAACAGCAGTTAAGTATCAACTTATAATTAAATTGTACAAAGTAGCGCACTACGACCGTTGCCGGTATTTAACTTAATTTTAACGCTGGAATAACTTCAACTGTGTCACGTTTTTGTAATTATTTCTTTTTAAAAAATGTTTTGACATGAGTATTTTTATGAATGTCGTGATGGCCCAGAGTTTAAGGTGCGTACCTCTTATGCACGACGTTGTGATTCAAATCGGGCAAGTATCAGCATGAACTTTTCAATTCATATTAATTATGCAGTTTTTGAGTCTATCTTTGAGATATCATTGACATCGGGTAATGGAAAAATCGTGAGGAAACCTAGACATTTATTAAATGTAAAGTATTAAGGGGTCTTGATCTTCTTATCATCTGGGTAATGAATGACTAACATGGATTTATCGTTAATATAAGTTTTAAATCGCCAAACAACCTTAAGCAAGCGTGGTGATGAATGCTCGTTCCTTCTCTGAAGAAGAAGACGCCCTTTTCCTTTGCTTTTCATACAATCCATGTATCGTTTCTTTGAACTTCCTCTACTTTTTTAACCCTTTACATTCATTTGATTTGATCCTTACCCCTTGTCTTCGCATCATAATAATATGCCCATACTATGACAACCGATATCCACGAAAGTCCTCGGCAATAGGTGCCATATTCGCGTAACACCACGTATTTCCATCTTCATCTCCGCTGTTTGCATTTCCTCTCATTCATCCCTTTTTTGGCCCAACATTTTGATCCATACATCAATTACTTATATTACAATACAAACGTTTTCAGTTAACTACGCCTCTAAGATTTACGACCATCAAGTGACCCACAAACACGTGTTTTGACGCTATAAAACAGTCAAACTTTTTGCTCGTATGAAAAACAGTACAACCTAAGCTATCTAACCCGGACCGCATCCGGAATCATAACAGTGCATAGTCGAGTCCATGGCATCGCTGTTCGTGACGGAAGCAGCTCCTCCGGCCAGTAATGCGTTGACCTAGGTCGGCCTCCTTGCGACCGCTGCAACCATTACTCATTGAAAATTATACGAGACTAAGTGGTGTTTCGGGTACATCCAGTCATGCGAGCACGCGCCCTGTTTGCCAACATCGAATAACAACGTAACTCGAATGAGGTTTGCGTGTATCGATTGTTCCTTTAACGATTTATTGCTTTGAATTTTTTGCTGATGCGTTTCCCGTTGTTAGAGTGGAGCCGAATCGTTGGCATAGAGCAATGGTGTGGAATGTGAATTGGTTGGGTCAAACGATACGTTTTGAATACTAAAGTTGCAGGTAGCTATGTATTTTATAATGTTTATTAACTTCTATTAAAACAGGGGTTTCCATACTATTGAGGTAATGCAATACTCACCGAATCTTTTCTTACAGTACAGAACGCTATATTAAATGATTAAAACAGAGATTTTCATACTTTTGATGTACCGGAACACTCACCAAATCTTTTGTTACATTACAGATCAATACATCAAATGATAACAAATCAAACACTGCAATTTAAATATGAATTATGAATATAAACATACACTTACATTTGTTTTTATTTTAACTGTTAATAAGCAAAATTTTGTTTTAATTATTGTTAATCAATTAAAATACTAATTGCATTGAAGCTACATTTATGAAATATACTTTAAACTTCAGCATTGCGGTTGACGGGTTGACGAAAAGCAATAACAATGGAACCTTGATGTAATTGTCACTGTTCCGCGGTCACAAAATTAGAAATTCCAGCACTATAACATCAATTTACTTATTAGTTATTTTTATGTATACTTACAAATGTCATGTACGTTTTCGGTACGTAGTTTAGGTTCAACTATTGCCAGAAGATATAAACAAAATTTGTAGTTCCACCAATAATTCGAAAGTTCTTCCTCCAAGTCCTAAACAACAAATCCATTAGCAACGTCCATCCTCCAACTTTTAACAACAGAGATAACAGTGAACACATCAAACTTGTACCAACCCTTGAACTTAAACCCTTTCGCTAATCTGGCCACAAGAGACGACACGCGTGCTTAATCCATCAAGAGTGAACTAATGAATGATGATAAATAGTTTTTGTCGGAGCAGAGAGGGTTATTTTGAAGAATCATTGAGATACAATATCAAAAAAAATTTGCTGTAGGTATTCTTGCACGACAGTACCTAAAATGTTTGTTCACTTGCATATTCATATCATGACAAATTTATATTTTAATTTAATACTATTTTTTTTCTGTAAATGATTTGTTTGTCAATTGGCAAAACGTAGCGCACTACCTAATTTTTAAGATCTTGTCTGTAATTATCACCTATGTTTACGAATAAATGATTCTGATTCTGTTTCTTTGACCAGTAGCACAAAAAAATCGGAATATAAATAGATATGGTCTTGGCATCACGCGCTTACGGCTGGACCAATAGCTCATTATTTTTTAATTGTGTTTGTTATTGTCAAGGTTTTTATGAATGAAAAAAATAAGAAAGTTGAGCGGAACATTAGAAAGTAACCTAATGACTATTAAATAATTATATTTAAAATGCAGCGCCATTTTTATGAAATGACAGGTGACAAAACGTCTTCTCGATCCATTTTCAGGTGACTAATCGATATTTGACTAGTCCTAAGCTAAAACCTAGGTTTATTAAATAAATTGATTCTAAAGCGGAACGTGGTTTGCCGACGCAGCTAGTAAATTACAAAAATTAGGAACAGCCAACCACAAATTTCAACACGAGGGGCTCAAAATTATGTAGATACTATCATGGGATATCGGGTTGTGCATTCATGTTCTTTCCACACTTCTATTAAATAAAAATTTTACAATAGTAGGTTAAATTGCTCGAATTTTAATCCGCAAGACCACCGAACCATCACAATATCTTTGCGTAACCCATTAAAATTAGTGTCAAGATAATAATATTTATTAGCAAACCATCTACAGAGCTACACTATCTTCCATTATGAATTGTTACAAATATGACCACCATGTGTATACATATTTTCCCAGGAGTGATTTATGTGGCAGGTCGGCAAACCTCGGGTTTAACTCTGCTAATGGTTCTGACAATGGGTTCGAACTATTATAGGCAAGACATAAGAGCTTAACCCTCTCGGGACTTCTGATCTACAAAGAATAAGCCTGGGATTACGGCACATCCTTTGAAAGTGGAACTATGACGATTTGACAGTCAGAGCGGATAATACAAATGAATGGAGACGTGGCTAATAGTGTTAGTTCACTTCATTGGCTTTGTCTGTGTCAACATGGATACGGAGATGTACGTTTTTAATAAAGGTTAACTAAGGCCTGATTTATCAATAGTAACATAATTTTTACCTGGGGAATGAAAGTGGCAGTTTGACAGTTTTCGTTCAGAAAATAATTATGTCAAACCACCATTTTAATATGCCAGGTAAGTTTGTTCTCTCAATTTAAGTTTGCGAGTTTTTTTCAATTGACTAATTCAAAAACATACGGAACACAATTTGATTGTTTAAATTTCAAATGTAATAGTTAAGTACATAATAAAATAGTTGTGATTATCTATGTAAATAAAAAAAGTCTTTTGCGGATAATAAAGATCTGTGGGATCCAAACAATATTTTTTTTCGTAAAAAGATTTGGTTCTACGGAGATCCGTTATTTTAAACTAATGTTGTCTTGAAAATAGCTGCTCTAAGTTTACCTTGTATGTATAATGTATATGGGTAAGTTTATCATGTTTGCTTAAAATTGTTAGTATCTGGTTTTGCATACCTAGTTACCAAAGCTTACTACACGGAATAGCAGGTTGATCACTTTGAAGAGGTAGTAACTTTTAAACAAATTTTGAATGATGGCAATGTTTGAGCATGTCCCACTGACACAGGCAATGCATTCCATAGTCGTACAGCATTCACTGAGAACAATAATTTTCCGTTGAAATTAGTAGTATGCATGGATAAGTTTTGTTTAGTTTTGCGTATTATTGATATACCTTTTTGTTTTCTAGTTTTAATGCCAATCTCTTACGGCAACATAAGCGCCTCAATCACACCGAAAACTTAATTGATTAAAACTTAGTGAAGACGAGAACTGTATATCAAGTAACGTTCGTGAAACGGTGCAATATTCGCGCCAGTGTCGCCCTCTGTCCATCTAAGTCGAGCAAATTGTTTACGACAACCCAGTTTTCAGGGGAAACTATTTAATTCAGTTGCCGTGCCATCCCAGGAAGTCGGTACTTCGGTAGCAAGTTGGCGGTAGTAGCACTTACCAGCGATGGCACACTGAAGGCCTGAATACAACTAGTTATAACGATAATAATTTGCATGTGACGTATTTGTGAGAATATATTCATGGATTTTGGATTCTGTTTGTGGTACAAATGGGTTGTGGTTTCCTTTATAAATGATGTTCGGATTATACAAGCTAACCCGTAAATCGTTAAAAATCTAGTAGGTAATTGGAAAAATTCAATCGACAATAAATTCAAACTGCTGCATATATTTACAGTACAGTATTTAGCGAATTAGTCTAATAAGAACAAATGTTTATTATTGAGTGCCTTTTAATTATCCCTTGAAAGGTTTTTAGTTATTTACAATTACCATGTATTTGAGAGCAGTGGTGGCGGCCCCGACTTACGAACAATAAGTCGTGGGTTTGAACCCAGGCAGGCGCATTACTTTGTGTAATTTATTTCATCACCACTGCTCTCAAAAACAGTGAAGGAAAACATGTTCTAGAACCAAAAATTCGAAGACATGTGACATCTACCAATTCGCACTGGGCCCGTTTGGTAGATTATGGCCCATATGCAAAATACGTGGTTTGACTTAGAGTTCCGGATACCAGCCCGCTTTCTTCATCTTTTTTTGACCATGTATTTATAACGACAAAATTTAAAAATAATAAACGAGACGCTCCTAGCAAGAAGAACATACAAATACCTTAATAGTGATGTTCTTCAGAAATTTCAGATGCATACTGCATAGTGTGCTCACAACCAGTGTGAGTATACAACTATACAACCAGTGTGCTTAACACGAGAACTTAGCGTAAATAAAGTTGTAACCTTCTAAACAATTTTAAAACAAAAAATACTCGTTTCTCTCATATCAATTATACAGTTGAATTGTTGAATCTTTTGCCTCCAAACCCAAAAATTAATTTGTATTTTCAAATCAAGATATTACAGATTTCCACTTCCTTCAAGTGATCTTGTAAGGGCGTCAATATGAACGTAAATATTTTTTCTGTAAAAACAAAAATAGGGTTACCTCTGATTAATGATTTCCTTTGATTAACAAATAGCCTAGCATTATGCCCAGCATCAGTATGGAATGACAGCTCAATTCGTTCAGTTCACCTTTATTTTCACAGGGCAATTTTACAGAACAAAAAACACGCTTCTCAAGCTGTATCCATTTATTAATATTTGTGGAATATTTATTTACTATCTGCTTTGACACGGCAGATAAAGTTTAACTGGTTAATTTATTTTAAAATACCCTCATAGTTTTCCAACATAAATCTTTATCCAAATACTTTCAATCGATCAAGAATAGGTTTACCTTTTCGTGAATTTAGAAGCTTCTATAAATATTTTTCGCTTAGACGTGTAGGAAATGAAACATGTCTCAGTCGTAAGTTTACAAGACACGTCACTTGCTGTGTTAGCATAAATAGCGCAAACCCGTAAAACACGAAGACTATTTTTAACCGACTAACAAAAGAGAAGGAGGTTCTCAATGCAGTTGTATATTATTTTTCCATAGAACTCCGTTTTATAACACATTTACACACACACAGAACATTTATTTTGTTTGCTAGTTTGGTTTTAATATTAAAATAGCTGGAACAAATTATTATTCGTACTAAAAAAAACTTAAAACTTGAAAAACAAATATTTTGTTACCTAAAATACCTGCGATTTCATAAAAAAAAACAAAGGTGGCAAATAATGAATGAAACATAGCCAGACTTCCGATACAAGGTTTTTTTTTAAGTTTTTAGTGTTATTTAATCTTGTTCTATTTTAACCAGTTATTGAAATTTTAGAATACAAATTATTGTTAATTTAACCAGATATAAACACGCTAATTAACATTGTCACTCCCGACTCGTGGTACAACTGCGATGTCCAACTGGTTGTACTACGGAGAAGTAAATTTACACATGGTTTAACTGGTTGTTCTATGGGGAAATATCTTTACCAAAGGTTCAACTCGAGTGAGTTGTTCTTTCCTTGGTCCAACTAGTTGTACTTCTGGGAATTGAATGTATCTATGGAACAACTACTGGTAATAAACAGGAAAAGGTTATCTATCAATGCTGAAGTGCCATAACAACGAAGAAAAGACAATGCCAAAAATTGTATGAACCTGTGCCCCAGGCTGTACATAAATGAAATCTATGTAATCTAATAGTAAAGATCTTCTACAACAAAAGTATAAAAGGCGCATATTGCTCAGCAGTCGAGGACAAAAGTTATAAAGGTTTAAAGAAACCGTTTTTGTACCTACCGGCTAAAGTATTTTTATGTTTATTGTAAACATTAAGGTATAAACATGTTTAGATATCTGTTCCAGGCATTAATATACACAGTGTATTCGTTTTAAAGCACTGGGAGGGCATTATTTTTCAAAGTAAATCTATTATGGTTAGTATCATTTGTAGACAGAATATTTTGTGACATAATGACATTTGACGTTTGATCGAAGACTTGAGTGTTGCCAAAATAAAAGTAAAATAATGTTAGATATGAATGCTCAGATTATTTTAAACTATTAATCTAACAATATTACAGTTCGATTTATGGATAAGAAAACATAAAACACTAATAATAATGTATTACGTATTAAGTTACGCTAACTTACAAATATTTAACATTTTAGGCCAGGTATGTGTTAAGATAGTTTTTCCCTGTTTTGCTCTTTGTTAATATTATATGGCAATGTTGAGGGTACTTTCAAGTGAAATAAAAAGAAAGATACTTTTTATTGTGAGTTTTTTTCCACGTCTGGTATGGAATGTTAGTTATCTTCTAAAATTCGTATCTCATTTTACTATAAGTATTTGTATTACAATGATCTCTGTACACTTTGGGGCAGAAATTGGCATTCTCCTTTAAAAAGCGTAGACGACGGAGCCGCGCTACGCGGGGCTCCTATTTCTGTCTGCAGGGCTTAAAGGAACCTAACTAACCTAACGTCGGGATGCCCTAAGTCCTGTGTTTGAGACGTTCGTTTGTTTTACACGATCATCCTTTTCCCGTGGTCCAACCAGTTGGACATAATTCCACCGTTGTACCACGGGTCATAATCATAAATATCAGAAAAAAGAGTTGAACCATTACTTCTCCGTAGTACAACCAGTTTGACATCGCAGTTGTACCACGGGTCGGTCACTAACATTATTCGTGTAGGTACTTGCACATCTTTCCAAAACAGAATATGATCAAGTATTATTTTGGTGGTGAACGTATAAAACTGAAAATAATCTATACTTACACATTACAGCTACATAAAGTCAAAAATAACTCGGTCAGTCTGTCACCTTTTTGTACTTAAACCACCGAATCAATTTTGTTGTACTACAATTACGTACAAATCAAAGAGCTCCTTTCGCCTGTGGTACAGGTTTGTTTAACCTAGTACAGGCATCTAACATTCGAATCCCTTTGTGAATTACAAATAATATTTTTGTATAGTTATTTTAATTTTGAATAAATATTTATTACACTTTTGGTTTTAGCCATACAGCAAAAACCTCTGGGGTTTTATCTGTGTGCTGGCGAGCCGTTTATTAAAATTTTACTTAGATTTTATTTTCTACAATATACACAAGTAATCTTATTTACACCTATCTATCCCCTATCACCCATCTTTATTTCTTTATACCTATATTTTATTATTTTTTAAAAGGTAATTTTTATCTTGATTGGACACTCGCTTGGGATAATAACCGAAGTTCACGCAGACAAAACTGCGGGCATGAACTAGTTTTAAAAATTAATGCACTGATAGGCTCATTTATTCGCCGTCAATTTAAAGTACTTATCCACTGATGCGTCATCAATTCCGCATTACCTACAGTTCGCCGACCAATGACAGTGAAATACGTACCGAACCAGAAATATTATATTTTTAAATAAAAGCTCACGCGCGAAGCCCAATATTAAAGGTGTTTACTTAAACATTATTAATGGGTCAGATTTCATATTGTTAACTGAAAGCTACTGAAAAGTGGGATTTATTTTTGGCTATTATGATTTCTTGAAAATATGGCATCGTCCTCAAAGTTTTATTTTATATGTTTACAAACATAGGTTGACAGTTGAAATTTTCACTGACTGTCCATTTTTGTTGCTGCTCTACAACATCCAATATTGAAAAAAGTAATTATATTATACCTTCAAACGAGCAGTTCTTGCACCTATTTCCAACGACTTTCATGAAATTTAGTTTACAGGGGAGAGATTTGAGAGCGATTAATCGATCTTAAAAAGATTGGTAAACAAATTTCAAACAAAGCTCACTCAACTGGGCTCTAATTTATAAACGCAAATTTTTTTTTTTGTAAGGGGACCAGTACGACAATAATATTACACATAAAAAAAAAAATAGAATAAAATACAATATAACATACCTTTTTCGTTTTTGCACGCGCGTGCGCTTTCATACACACGCACACGTCGCACACACAGGTGACATGGAACCAAATACATTCAATACCCATAGACCGGACATCACAAACAAAATTTTCGTCCGAAAAAGTGTGTCCTACCGGACACAAGTCTATGAGTTTTTTTTAGTACGCTCCGCTGCCGCTCCAATATTCATATATTATTCAAGATGGAGTTACTGAAACATGGGATCAAAGTTTTTCTATGACATTTCCTTGACATGCCCGCTCTATAGTCTTTTAAATCTCTTTGCATGGAACCCTCTAACTCGCACTTGGCCCATTATGGAATGCAAATAAATGGCTTAGTAGGCGACTCGGCCGCTGAGTCTCGTCCGATCCGGTCGAGACAGGAATTTCATTATTATTAATATTTTTGAGTGGTGTTTCGGACGAATAGTTTTTTAGAGGCAAAGTACCGTCAGACACATAATTAAATAATACTTATTTTACTTTATCGCTATGGATTAATTATTAATTACAAATAAAATAAACATTAAAACACATTGCACATTTTGCGCAAAAAAGTGGCATCAGTGATACGCAGAGTGAGGGGAAGCAGCAATAGCGTTCTGAAGGTATTTTCAGAAAGATTGGAAGGGTCTACGATGGATAGGTTTATCAAGCTGCATGTCAGACGTGGGTCTTGATGAATGCTTCTCGAGTTGGGAGCTGTTCATTTTGCTGTGTATAATTTGTGTTCTTGAGTGTGTCTAGATGTTACTACTAACATAGTTTTTAAGTTATTTTTGTACTGAATACTAACACGCTATGTGCCGTCGACGCCTAAAAATAAAGATTTTTTTAATTTTTTTTATTAATAAGTGATGAGATGACAAGTATCCCTACTTGTCAGCTCACTCCTGCTTTGATACGATACCGATACATCGGTATCAGTATCGTATCGTATTTTTATATAAGAGCATCGGCTCTTATAAAAAAATATCGGCGACACTGATACCGTAACAAGACAGGTTGTTTTTTTAATAATATAAAAATAATAATAACAGGACAAACTAAATAAAATCATTTGAAACTATAGACAGGTTGAGATTAGTTAATAGTTTTAGTAATTAAAATCATTGATGAGATTTTTGTATCAAAAACAAAGTAGACGAGACAACACGCGCGTTTATTTTCGTTAAATCGGCCATAAAAATATCGCCGATGCCGATAAATCAGCAAGCTTCGAGTAGTGCCGATATATCGGAATCGGTATCGGTATAGGATGCATCCCTACGGACAAGTTGGTTATTGAATAATTGTTTTATGACATAATTATGTGAAAATAAATAATAAACTGTGGTGGTAATGGTGGAATATTGTTAAAATCCAAGACGACATGTAGGTACTTAATTTTGACATTGATTTTAAAGTAACGACTACCTAATTATAATGATTCATATTGGACTTATTGTCAATCATTAAATCATATAATTAATTGTACTTAGCTATATAAGAATGACATTTCAATATGTGTACACCATATGTTATGGTAGAGTTTATAGAACTTGAAAAAATATTAATACATATATGTATGTCGTGGAAAACGATATTCTTGAATAATAAGTTGTGAAGTTGATTAACTTAGTACAGAGTCTATGGTGACCAGCGTGACGTTACTTGTCATTTGAAAATGGCGCGAATGTGTTTTCGGTAATGTCACGTGGACAGAGTCGTGCTGGTGCGTGGGAGCTGGGCAGAGCTCAGTTTGATTTGAGACACCGACGAAGACACACATCCAGCACGAAACTGTCAGTTACCTAGATTTGAGTTGTTTTGTGATTAAGATTGTTAAGTGAGGTTATTACTGCAATGAAGATTGCTATTCTACGTTATGAACTCAGTACCACGAAACCCCCATCGGTGTCAGCTCATCGCTCAGCCATCGCTGACGCCGACATCAGAAGTGGCATAAAGAACCTGCTTCCAACTTTACTGGCGAGCTTCACCGAGATGTGATGAGATCTTCGTCGTGATGCACCAGAAGAACAAGATGCAGTGATCGAAGTCTGCTTGCTACATCGGGCTCCATCAAGAGAGTATGCGAGGTGCAAGATGCGAGGCTCCTGCAGCGCGGGTTGGCAGCGCGGCGGCGCGCGGGTGGCAGCGCGGCGGTGCAGCGTGGCGCAACTACAGATGCGCAGTTGTGCACGAAATAACTGGTATTTTCTGGTAGTAACAACAATCCGGTGAGTCGTGTAATTTTTGTTTTGATTTCGGTAGGTACCGGATGTTGTCTTGCTAAGTTGTACTATTGTGGCAATTTTAGAAGTCAATGCGAACGTTTGTGTAAAGGGCATACCTAGGTAGACCTAGAAGTACCTACAAACGTAGACCTAGTACCGAACGAATTATTTACGAAGTTTTAAATAGTGGCAATAGTTTATTTTACATGCGGGTAGCGCGTACAATAAGATAATTAATCATTTCAAATAGGTGTGTGATGGTAATGATCGTTCGAGAAACGTTTTAAGGAGGGTATCGCAATCAACAAAATGTTTGTTCGTTATTTCGAAACAAAAATGTGTGGTGGATTATGGGTGTTTACCCAATCAGTTCTTTGTTTTAAAAGTGTCGATACCGCGGGTATGTACAGAGATCCTATGATTACTTTACGTTATGAATATTGCCATAATTATAATTAGGTAATGGTTTGTCGTGCAGGGGTTGAGTACCTCTTGTGAATTGAGAATTAGACTTCAAACTCAAACCTTATCGTTTATAGGCAAGCTTACAAACCCAGCCTAGACAAAAGGCAATAAGTAGTGTCAAAGGTCAAAGGTCCAGGAACTATTGGATGCTTATGGCATGCGTCCGTGTCAGTCCCCTATTAAGAAAGCTATTCTTTGAACAAAGCATCTAATAGATCGGCTACTTGAAGTTAAATTAGCAAAGGGCTATTTTAATGCGTTAAATTGACAATAATGCGATCGAGATATTGTTTAGCGTTTTGCCTGGGGTCTGTTTACGTAGCCATATTTTGTTACGTTGTTATACAACAGCGATCGAAGTTGTGACATTTAAAACTCAGTAAGTAAATAGACCGAACCGAACCGAGAAAAAGGCTTCAAAACCTTAACCTTAACCTCTGACGTCAACCTTACAGACTAAGTCGGACGAAAGGAAAGTAGTGTGATAGGTACTCGGTTCAAAAAAAAAAAAAAAAAAAAAAAAAATTGTGTAATAGGTACTGTTATTTGCCCTAGTTAATCCCTGTTTCTAAAACCTGCTACTTTAGCAAGGGTTGAAAAGCTGCTGGGTGTATAATAAACGCCGACTAAAGCCGGATTTTCCTTGAACATTTCGAAGTGTTCATTTATGAAGCGTTATGTAAAGTTTCTAGGCTATGATATCATAGCAAAGGTGAGCTGAAGCTTAGTTAAACTGCCTTTCTTGATAACATTCACCATGTTAGGCGGTTCATAGGTTTTTCGTATAGGTTTTCGTTTTTTTAATTTACCCTCACTGTTTTTATTGATGACTAGTAAACAATTTGGTCCATATAATTGGAAATTGGGACACTGACAGATAAGATAACAAATAATTTCAATTTTACCGACTATACCTGGTGGATTATTTTCTTAGTATGAACTCTTAATTTAAATGAGATTGAAATTCAAACTGATGCAAGTGCGGCGCTATTCCCTTTATTTTGTAAATCGTATGGAAACCTTGTTGATATCACCACGGTATCAGAAAGCTGGTTGTTAGCCTAAATTTAAATTGAGCAAAGCTTGAAATCGGTTTGACCACAATATTAGGACCAGGTTTTTAAATTAGCTTAATGATTGTGTTTTAATTAAAAATGAGGACAGAAGTCAAACTAAATTAGATTCAAGTATGAATGCCCCGATCACCAAGTTCCTTGAGAATTGAATGACACAGTGGTAGTGAAACCACATTTGGTTAATAGCTTGTATACTCGTACTCGAACCTTCGGACCGCACCTCATGAGTAACATGTGGCGATGGGTCTGTAAGGAATCGTTGGTGCGATTTCTGTCTGTGTTGGTGCACAAAGCGCTTCATGTGTTGTAGCACATATTGCGTTAGATTTTTGAGAGTCGTTGGTGCGATTCTCTTCGTGTTGGTGCACAGATTTTAATGAGTTTCATGAGTTGAGTATGCATTGCTTATAAATGATGATAAAGAGTAACAGAACTGTTAGAGTTACTGTGTTGTAACTTATTGGTCGAACCTTTACTAATTACAAGTGCGCAGTGCGCTGTGATCCTAGGATAAACAAGGTGATGTAGTAACTAGCGGAGTTCAATACTGTGATTAGACATGTGAAGTACCAATAGGTTATTATCTTGTTTATTAATGACACAAATTCATTTGAATAAACTTAAACTGATGTTTCACCGACTAGACGACTGTCCAAGATAGTCATGAGCGTCTATTAACTGAACTACAATCGTGATTAATGGGTGGTTTACCATTCACTCTGGTAACTTACAAAAGTTCCAACTCGTACTCGTGTTGTTTATCGCTGTCCTTACCAACTCGATCTTCGCGAAGTAGAGATAGTATCGTACGACTATCCGACAGAGTAGTTCCCGCTTTTCTAACCTGTTTCTTCTTCTCGAAAAGCGTGATGGTTTCGTGCGTATGTCAGTAGATGATTGACAGTCAAATTTAGATAGTAGGTACTTTGGGTAAATTCCCACTACCGTGTAAAGAGATCAAACTTCTTAGGTCAATGGTAATGAAAAACGTTTCTCTAAGTTCCGTTTTGATAGTACCTACTAAAATGAAACTTAAGTGTTAGTAACTTGGTTTACATTAAAAATGAAAAGCCTAGCTTAACTAAGCTTGACCCGAAGTGAAGGTTCTTTTAAACGCTTGCGGGCGACCAGTATGTTGTAAAGTCAAGTCGTAAGATGCCAACCTGTGAAGTTCAAACGAGTTAGAAGAAGAAAACAATGTTTCTGAGGGCAAAAGAACCTCAACAGACCTATGATACGTTTGTTGGCTTTCCGGTAAATCCGCATCCATAAGATGCAATCGCAACTGCATACGTTGTCGTTCAGGGCGTGATGAGCGGCTTGTGGTCTAGCGGGGACCTGGGCCTTGAAAGAGACTATTTTGTACGGTCATGTAATGACTTGAGGGTCGCGGACTCTGAGGTGATAACGATATGGGTGGCAGTACCGAATTGTCAATAGCTATGGCAGGGCCATGAGTAGTGTGTTTATTTTTGAAATTTGATAATTATGAACTTTCCGTGTTTAAGTTCTAAAAATGGCTTAGTTAAAGTTCGTTTAGTTATTGTGAGTACTGAGTAGTCATTACTAGGTAATGATTATCTGTAAAGTTTTGGAATACATTTCATCTTACTTAACGTATACTCAATGGATTAAGTGTGAGGGTTTGGTGACCGATCCAGTTGCGCCGGAGCATGTAAGAGGTGCGCGTGGTCTGCTTTTTATGCGCAGGATATCCTTTCCGAGGGGTAGCACTTACGCGGCTGAGATGGTTAGCTTCTGGGGTTGGATCACAAGCCGATAGCCTGTGTGGCAATGACTAGCCTGTGTGGCAATGACTTGCCTGTGTGGCAACGACTAGCCTGTGTGGTAGTGACGAGCCTGTGTGGCAGTGACGAGCCTGTGTGGCAGTGACGAGCCTGTGTGGCAGTGACAAGCCTGTGTGGCAACGCCGAGCCTGTGTGGCAACGACGAGCCTGTGTGGCAACTGTGAGCCTGTGTGGCACCCGTGAGCCTGTGTGGCACTTGTAAGCCTGTGTAGCACCCGTGAGCCTGCGTGGCACCAGTAAGCCTGCGTGGCACCTGTGAGTACCTATGTGTGGCACTCGTGAGCCTGTGTGGTACCTGTTAGCTTTAGCCTGTGTGGTATGTGAAAGTCTATGTAATACCTACTATGTCGTGCATTTGCATAGCACTATCTTAGTACACTTTCGGTTCTAGTAATGTTATCGGTCTTAGTGACGATTCATTCTGCCTGGATTTGTTTCGATTAGAGGTGTCAAGGTTTGACATACACCCTTGGAAATTTAGTTGTGGTCAGAATGACCGAGTTTTGAAGTATGTGAAAAATGCGTGCGTGCGTGTGTTTTGAAGTATGTGACCAATACGAGCGTACGTGCGTATACGTGTTCTGTGTGTGTGTGTGTGTTTATTTTTAGTAGACACGAGGACGTGTGATGGTCATGATGGCCGTGTCGTGGAAAACGATATTCTTGAATAATAAGTTGTGAAGTTGATTAACTTAGTACAGAGTCTATGGTGACCAGCGTGACGTTACTTGTCATTTGAAAATGGCGCGAATGTGTTTTCGGTAATGTCACGTGGACAGAGTCGTGCTGGTGCGTGGGAGCTGGGCAGAGCTCAGTTTGATTTGAGACACCGACGAAGACACACATCCAGCACGAAACTGTCAGTTACCTAGATTTGAGTTGTTTTGTGATTAAGATTGTTAAGTGAGGTTATTACTGCAATGAAGATTGCTATTCTACGTTATGAACTCAGTACCACGAAACCCCCATCGGTGTCAGCTCATCGCTCAGCCATCGCTGACGCCGACATGTATATAATACCATACTATGTGAAACTACATTCTTAATATAATTAAATAAATTCTAATTCTAAATTCTGATCTCTCACGAGTCGGTTAGTTTTTGACTTTTGGCATTTTGCACGCACATTGAGACATAAAAACTTCTAGTTGGTACACAAATGACCCTTTATCTCCCCGCGCCGATTCAGACACATGCCATGCCACGATTATGTATTTTAAAATTGACTTTTATACCTTTTTGGAAAGCTTACAGAATAGGTAAGTTGTTTTATTTATTTGTACGATTAATGTCATAGATTTTTTTGTGACGAGGCAACATTTTTGCAGCGTAAAATGAAAATATTGGTAAGATAATAATATCTCAAAACAAAATAATTAAAATAATGAGCGATATGAGATTATTCTTATTAAGTAGTTTGAAATATGTCCATAGCTTAATTAAAGAGCCAGCTACAACATCATTCTTAATGGTACCCATTCAAATATGTATTTTTTTGTATTTGGAAAATTTTGGTTAAATATCGAAAAACCCTTAAAATTCAAATATCTCGAAAACTATTGAATTTCGGCCATAAATATGGGGGGTTCAATTTGTTGCATTTTGGCCCCCTTATCAGCCCCTCACGTCTAATTACCAGTAACCCTGTATAAGACTGATTATAGTAATTTACATTTAATATTCTTGTTGTACAAGTTCCAATTAATATAAAAGACTGATTATTGTTGTTAACATTTATAATTATTATTGTACGCTTTTTAATTGATATATAAGACTGATTATTGTGATTTATTATGTTTACTGTTGTTTGTTGTAATTATACAGGGTGTTTGGCAGAACGTTGAACATACAAAAATGGTGGATAGGTTTGGTCATCTGCTACTTACTCAGCCCTAATTTATTTGGTCCTGGCCCCCTGAATATTTAAAAAAAAAACTTAACTTTAAAGTGTATTTTTTACTAAAAATGAGTAAAACTGGCATTTTTTTTAATCTTTAATGTTGGCAGATTCTTATAAAATTATTGCTTTATACAGATGTTAGCTAGAAAAAAAGTTATGAGTCCTCAAACTTACAGTAAGATGTAAAAAATACTTAATCTTAATTTCAACTTGCATTTAAAAAAAAAACAAAAAGTGATTGAGGAGTTCCAATTTTAGCAAAACATCCCTAGAGTGACCCCATCTATCCACCATTTTCGTATGTTCAACGTTCTGCCAAACACCCTGTATATTAAACTTTATCTCTTTCTAACAATTCCCTGACTTTTACTTAAATAATAAAACTCTACCTAAGGTTTTTCATTCTGACTGTACAAAATTTGCTTAAAAAAAAGTATCGTCCGAAACACCACTCAAAAATATTTATAATAATAAAATTCCTGTCTCGGCCGGATCGGACGAGACTCAGCGTCCGAGTCGCCTACTAAGCCAAATAAATGTTGTGAATATGAGCGATTGTCTATCTGACCTCCACAACCCAGTGACAGGGTAGGACCAAACTCCTTGGTTAGACTGGCTGTCAGACATTCGTGGTTCTTACTACTCGTAACGACTGTCAAAAAATATACAAATCACAGACAGAACCAACAGCGTAACGTACTTTCCGAGGCACGGAGGAGTCTTGATTATGTAATGAATGGTTACCCATCCACGGACCAACCTCGTCAAGCATAGCTTAACCTTCGATCGACCCGTGAGGCTGTTATTATTTAGCCACAAGCTTCTCATATACCTACCTTCATCTCCTCAATACCATGGCATACATATTTAAACTTTCAAATAACTAAATAAATAATATATAAATAAATATATACTGCACGACTTTTTCACAAAACGCCATCTAGTCCCAAGCTAAGCTAAGAGCTTGTGTTATGGGTACTAAACAGCTGATAAACATACTTATATATTTCTAAATACATACATATTATAGATAAATTACACCCAGACACAGAACAAATGATCGTGCTCTTCACACAAACATTTGCCCTGGGTGGGAATCGAACCCACGACCTCTGGCATAGCAGTCAGGGTCACTAACTACTAGACCAACAGGCCCGTTAAAACTAGGTAGGTACCTACATAAAAATTATAACACCACAAAATATACAAAATCGAAAAGCATCACCGAACGACCCTGATTGATGTTATAGTCCGTTGTGTCAAAGCCGGATGAAAACTTTAAAACGGTCCGACATTTTAACCGGGCCGGGCGTAATTGCAGTAACAAGGGTGCTCTAACGTTATTTTGTCCGGTCGCATTATCGTCCCCGCGTGCGCCGCTGTCACGTTCCGAACACACTTCGCTTTTAATTATATTTATTTGCCAATACACTCTTTTGTCACTTTTATGGGTGGAAGGTAATATGATGAGACGGCAGAGTGGCGTTGGTAATGCGTTTTATGACTCTTTGTAACGTTCCGTACTGCAAGTCAAGGTTTTTAAGGTAAATTTTAAACGGAGGGCATTTCTGGAGTTACGACTGTATTCCTCTGGGGTTGAATACGGTGTACCCAAAGTATCTACACACATATTTTGTAACTAGGTACTGGATTATTTAGGAAATCTTTTAAATTTTCTTAACCAACATTGTCTGCAAGAAATCTAAAACTGCCAAAACTCAAGCTTAAATTATTTTTGGTACGTAACATATTTACACCTAAATTTTATTTTTGTTATTAAGTCCCTATTCAATTTATAAATTGATAAAAACGATAATATCTAAGTACTGATAGATCCATTGAGTCATAAGAAACAACCAACGCTGAAAAACATGAAGATGCAACAAAAATCCATGTAAAAACTATGAATACTTAAATCCCATCATGCAGTTGTATACTCTGAAATATATATCATGAAAGTTCGTTCACAAACCCACCAAATCACTGGTAATTAACATGCCTTAAATCAGAGGACCCAATTTCGAGGCTTTTAACAATCCATTGTCATCAAATAAAGTGCTGTCAGCCTCGAAAATTTTGTACCTTCACTTAATTATATCGATCTTAATGTCGATGATTATCGATACCGAAAATAGTTTTCACAATGCAGTAGTTGCCCGTCCCGCCTGTCAATCAAACAAGATCGATTGGCTAGTTATGTGCAAACTGTTGTTAAGCCCGGATTAATGTACTGCGATAATCTATAGAGTGACAACACTAGCACGCACACATGGATACTTTCGCGTTCCAAATTTAATTTAGATTACTTACTTTTTTAATCATGGTGCATTGTGACGTAGTTTGTTATCGTATTTAACTACATAATTATGCTGGTGTATTTGTTTTAATTTAAATATAATATTTGGACTTTTATTTTATCCTTTTATTAGCAATAATAATCATTAGGACGAAAATAGAACTGTTAGAAGGACTTTTATTACAAAAATGTTTATACTTGTATCTCCATTTTGGTCATCAGCACGGACTAACGTGACTTCGCAATTCACCTTCACTTCACGAACATTTTCACGCGATGATTTGACCAGACTCGCACTGCAGGTGAAATAAGAATGTTATGTAGTTAGTATTCACACTTCCAGTTTTACAAATTCAAAGTCGGAAACTTATTTCTATAACGGGCAGACATTATATTCGAAGAAGTTCACATCGAATGTTAACTGAGTCGCTCACAATATGCACTGAAATGAAGTGCTGGTACCTATCATGGACCTTAGTAAATTGTACTGCAGTGATCCTCCGTTACGACCTCTTGACATCCTGCAATCACTCGTGGCAGACATCTCGAGTCGATATCGTATATCGAACACTCGAGAGCAAGTATCGACTGAGAGTCGAGAGGCCTCGTAATGTGAACTAACGCGCACTTGATCGTCCGCCTGCCGAAGACCGAAATTCGATTAATGTTTGAGCCCGCCGGTACTCACTCCGTTTCAAGTTCGGTACGACTAATCGAATCTCAATTCGACACAGACCCGAAACGTATTCCTAGAGTTCGCATCGACTGTTTGCTATGCACCTGCAGCTAGAGATCCTTACCGGAAATAATTTTAAAAAATAATTAGATCTTTTATCCCCGTATCTCATTGAATATTCCCCATTTCCTTTACAAAATTCTTGCGTTTTCAAAAATACTTGTCACGTCACTCAACCAAAATGAAGGGACCACAATGCAGCCAATTATTCTGTTCTATTGTCATACAAATAAACCTCAACCTTCACCAAAAATGGAAGATAACCAAACTGACACGAGTGTATGCGAATTGAATCTGAATACAATGTCAGCATAACTAAAGAGTTTGACTTTAGACTAAAACGGCTGTCCAGTATTACTTGCGCTCTTATGCGTCCCGCTCAGTCTTAGTTGGAGGGTAAAAAGGGTCATAGGTAAGCGACGTTGGGGTCTGGACTAAATGGGCGGCTAATATCATTGGGTTGTTCCGCGCCAGCGCTTGAGTGACAGTCCCCTGTGCAAGGCAGAGACTGAAATTGTTTGTAGAAGCGCATTGCGGGAGAGCCGGCCCAATAACTATAAACATGGCTTGCGTGAGCTTCCCTTGCGAACTTCACGAATTTTTGGTAAAACCTCATGCATTGAAATTGCCTTAACTTAAGTAAATTGTTATTTATGTTTTAATATTATTTTGGAAGTCATATACGAACCTATTAGTAGGTTAAAACCAGAACAGCAAGGGGTGGTTGCTGTTCTGGTTTTGCGTTAATATGTCGACTGTTGTCATATTCTTCCAGGTTTGTGTTCTGTGAACGGCGCTTGCGACATCTAGCCACGAATGGTGTTTTGTGCATTGCTTGCGGTATTTCCTTGTGTTATTAACAGAGTGCGACGTTGTTATTATGTACGAGTTCAATACGTTTTAATTTATCAGTGTTTGGGGAGTATGTTATTTTTGTTACAGGTTTTTATGAATGTTGTTTTATAGATTAGAGGTAATACAGTCATCAAACCTAAGCCAACTCTTATCGCCTTATGGTTTTCTACCTAAGCCCTTATTAGATCACTTTGGTATTCGTCCGTCCAATTGTCCGTCTTTCAAGACTTTTATTTTTAGTTAAAAGTTGAAATGAATTTTAAATACGGAGGTTTACGGGGGTTTTACACTCTCTCAAGCTTCTCTAAAATAATACGACAATTTATGCGGCATGTTATGATACTCGTAAAAAACAAAAACCATCGAAACCAACATTAATTTACTTCTTCGACGTAAAATAATGACGTAAGATAGTTCCCCATAACGACCTCCTTTTGCAAGTTCCTAGTGTTTGTGCTGGTTAGAAAAATTGATGGAACAAGCTGCCCTTTAGTAAGGCGTAAAATGCTTTCTCCTCTCGTTAGTGTAGAATCATGAAATAAGCAAAAGTAAAGGCAAAAGTCTGAAAAGCGATAAAAGGGGATAAATAGTAAAAATAATGTAGATTTCACAGTTGGTAGATGATGAAAAATTTGATGATTAATGCACTTATAGGTACTTGTACCTTAATAATTATTTCCCTATTTATTGCAGGCTGGCATTCTCGGTGACGTCGTCCAAGGTGGTTTTACCTTCCTCACCGTCTGCGGAGGTTCACTCATTTCGCCTAGTCGCGTTCTGACTGCGGCTCACTGCTGGTTCGATGGTGTTCTTCAAGCATGGAGGTTCACCGTCGTTCTTGGCTCCGTTCACCTGTTCAGTGGTGGTACAAGGGTTGAAAGTAGTGCGGTCGTCTCGCACCCGAACTGGAATCCAGGCCTAGTGCGAAATGATGTTGCTGTTGTGTATTTTGCGGCTCCAGTTTCATTATCAGGTTAGTAACCTAACAGTTTAAGACTATGTACGCCACGCCGATCACCGATGAGCCGAGAACAATTCAATTTCTATTGTGTCTGGAAGTCTGGCAGTCTAAAGCCCCGTATTCATGGTAAACATTTGTTTAGCAACAAAGTTGAATCAAAGTGTTGCGGAGTTGCTGTCTTCATGTTGCTGGCAACACTGTGTGCAAATACCACAACACGTTGATTCAACTTTGTTGCTCAACAAATGTTTACCATGAATACGGGGCTTTAGTGTTAAGCCGCAATGCAATTGCTTGTCAACTTGCTGGTTATTTAAACAGAAACAAAACTTTAAAGAGAGTTTTACGGCATTTCACATTTAATGAAACATTAACATTGAAACAGAAACAACAATATTATTTCATAATTAATTAAATAATATAATATAATTTATAAGTCAAGTTGTCGAAACTTGCCAAAAGTAGAAAACAAGCTGTCAACACTTGGAGGTTTAATTTAAAATGTTAATTCTTTGCAGATACTATTGCTCCGGTCGCTCTTCCTACTGGATCTGAACTGTTCGAGTCTTTCGCTGGACAGAGGGCTATTGCTGTTGGTTTTGGTGTTACCAGTGACAGTAAGTGACAATTCAGTTATTCTTTCAACTATTCCCAGTATAATATCTGAAACTAGCAGGCGTGTAGCGGTTTCACCCGCGTAGTTCCATTCCTGTGGGAACACACGGATAAAAAGTAGCCTATGTTACCTGGGGACAGTGTCGCATCCCAACGGTGAAAGAATTTCCCAAAATTGATCATTAGTTTCGAAGCCTATTCAACGCAAACAAACAAACAATCAAATCGTTCTTCTTTATAATATTAGTATAGTAAATAGATGAATATACCAAAAGGAATGTTGGTTCTCAACTTCAACTTCAACTCTTCTCTAATGTTGGTTCTCAAAACCATTTTATTCTCTACACTCTACTACCACAAGATTTTATTCTCTCTTGGAAAATGACGATAAAATCTAATGACGTTAATAACCTATAGGTATTGTATGTTTTCAGGTGGTATTATCAGCAATACTCAGTACCTGAGTCACGTCAGTGTTTCTGTGATTACTAACAGCGATTGCTCCTGGGCGTTCCCTATCATCCTACAAGCTTCCCACATCTGCACCAGTGGACTTGGAAACGTCGGCACCTGCAGAGGAGACTCTGGCGGTCCCCTTATCGTTAACAGGGATGACAGAGCTCTCTTGGTACGTTTATTATTACATATTCGTTTACAAGGAAATATTTAGAATAGAAATTCTATTTGTATAGTGGAAAAATATGGAAGTATAAGTATCGATAAAAACTCTATAGTGAACTAACTTTTTACAATAAGACACAAAAAGACATCAAGCTACCCCAAACTGACAAATTATCGCAATCGAATATGAACTTTATTCTATTTGGAACAATGTTGAAAAACTATCAAAGAATTTTTTTGGGAAACTTGATGTGCTGACTTAATGTAGGTACAATTGTCATTATTGAAAAAAATATTCTGAATGAGTTTTAATTATTCCTTTTAATTTACAGATCGGTGTTTCGTCATTCGGGTCCTCTCTGGGCTGCCAAGCTGGACTTCCTAATGCTTACGCCCGTGTCACTTCATTCATGGACTTCATAAATCGCCATATTTGAATAAAGCAACCAATCAGAACAATGTAATTAATTACCTTTATATAAATAAAAACACTGAACATATTTATCTTTTCATTATGTACTGCAAATGCACCGGCTCTCTAGACTTTTTAATGAACAATAAATCAATGTAATACTTTTGAGCATACCTACTTAGTCCAGGTTTTTTTTTCAAATACAGTATAGACTGAATAGTGGACCGATAATCTCAGATAAATATAGTGTTTGATAATAAAACTGAAGAGGTATTTCAATTGAGAGATAACTCCATTATCAAGTGGTAGTGTTCTCCTTGAAATGAGAACAAATAGATTTTGTTGATACAGCCGAACATTGTAATCTTTTAGTATTTATTGGAAAATCTAATAAGAGTTTCGTCTTGTGTAGAATAAACGCTGTGGTTTTTAACGTTTCTTAGGTAAGAATGAACAAAATTGTAACATTACTATTATCTTTATACTTATTACTTTCTCTAAGTATTTTTCATGGTAAAGCGTAATGAAATGGAGCTTCTTGCACATTCTTCTCCACATGAAACTGCCTTTTGAAATGGGCAACTATAATTTCTCTTATTTTTTTTCATTTGTAAGTCTGATGTTTTGAAGCACTTTATATGGGTCTAATTGAAATAAATGATTCGACTGTTTGTATTGCAGCAATATGCTATTTAGCCTCGCTCAGTTTCTTTTTTTATTTATTTTATATGGTACCAAGTAAGTTTTACTTGTAAGTTAGCGACCCAAATAACAGTTTTTTCTCTTAATCCCTTTAGATAAAAGTGTTTATGCTTAATAAATAATCTTATCATTGGCGCTACAATTGTATCATGTATTGACGCATGGTTCACAAATAAAACCCTGTCTGATCCATAAATATTATGTTGTAAACTACTTATGAGCCTATTTGTGTGGTCATCACACATCATAGGTACGGACTGTTGGTTAATAGGTAGTTAGTGACCCTGACTGCTATGCCAATGGTCGTAGGCTCGATTTTCACCCAGGACAAATGTTTGCGTAATCAACACGATCATTTGTTCTGTGTCTGGGTGTAATTTATCTATAATATGTATGTATTTAGAATTATTTAAGTATCAGCTGTTTAGTACCCTTAACACAAGCTATCAAGCTTAACTTAGGACTAAATTGGCGTTGTGTGAAAAGTTGTGGAATATTTAGATACCTACTTAGACAAAAAATAACTTTTATTACTTAAGAAGGAATATTACATGTTTGTTTTACTACGTCGTTCGGTAGTTAGATGATCATAGTTGTCTTGCAGTAGCAGTGCTGTCTTATAACGGCCTCTTCTCATACAGAGAAGGCACGAGCAATAATCACCACGCTTGCTCAATCGTTGTCTACAATAAAATGATAAAACTTCTTTCGAATATTTTATCTCGTCAGCTTCCTTCTTACGGAAAATGGACGCCTCGCTACAGCTAGGGTCTCAATACTCAAAATGTTTATTGCATTCCTTAATGTGAACTTAGGTGGTAGGTACATAAGGACTCGTCATGACTAATGATTTAGGGGCATATAAGAGTGACAGCATAAGCAGCCAGTCAGTTGTAGAAATCAAATTATATTAACCTTCACAACCCAGTTTCTGGATAATAAGATACTCCTTGGTAAGACTAGTTGTCAGACTATAACGTGCAACGACTGTCTAAGATCTACAATGACAGCCGGGATTAATTGCTTAAAGTGCTTCTCGAGGCCTGAATAGTTCTTGGATTCTAACAGATTGTCACCTGTCTACGAACCCACCTTTGTCACGTAGTTTAGTGATTAGAAATGCTGCTACCAATCATTAATCGATTCCCGGGTCGGATAAAGTGATATTATTATTGGGGTATTCTGTTTATAACTTCTCAGTATCAGTCCAAAGTCTAGATATATACAAGTTGACAAACGGTTCGCCCCCTTTTACGTGGGTCTTAAACAGCAATGTTGGTGTGCTAATAGCTACGTCACTGCTTATCTTTTTGGGGATACAGGCGATGTGTGATGTTTATATTTTAATATAAGAGATACTTTAGAGGTACTTTAATACCTTTAACATCAGTGACATCACAGAATCGGCCTACTTTGTAAATATGTATAATTATCTCAATCTAATAATAATCCCTATCAAAAGTGTGATATAGAACCGACTCCTTCACTTCACCAAGATTTTCACAATTAACACATCTTGCTAATTTATGTTTTAAAACAGGCTTATTCCCTGAACCGCTTAAACAATCCATTATTACACCTGTACACAAGGGCGGAGACAGAGACGATGTTAATAATTATAGACCCATATCAGTTTTACCCATAATGTCAAAAATAATAGAGAAGCTTATAAATAACAGACTACTTAAGTACCTAAACAAATTTGGCCTACTGTCAAATTCCCAGTATGGATTCCGACAAGGTTTATCAACTGAGGATGCAGTAACTGATCTTACAACTCTTGTAGTTGATAGTCTTGACAGTGGAAACAAATGCATTACAGTATTCTTAGATTTGCGAAAAGCATTTGACACCGTCTCTGTTCCGATCCTTGTGAACAAATTAGAACAAGAATTTGGAATAAGAGGCATCCCACTAGAGCTCCTCCGTAACTATCTTTCAAATAGAAAACAGAGAGTAAGAATTGGGAACTATATAAGCGAAGACGCACAAGTATCATTCGGCGTGCCTCAAGGAAGCGTACTAGGTCCAACATTATTTTTGACATATATTAATGACCTCTGCAACTTGAGCATCAAAAATGCCAAAATGTTTGCTTATGCCGATGATACAGCTGTTGTTTTTTCAGGTAGGACCTGGAGAGAGGTCAAAGAATATGCTGAGTTGGGTATGACTGAAATAGCCAAATGGTTAACAAGTAACTTACTTACATTGAACACCTCTAAAACAAACTTTATATGTTTCAGTATTAATAATCGTACCCAGCCTGATGAAAACTTTCATTTGAAAGTTCATCAATGTGACATTATAAATAATCTAAATTGCAACTGTCCAACAATAGATAAAGTAAGTCACACGAAATATCTAGGAGTGGTTGTAGACCAAAGGTTATCTTGGTACCAACATCTCGAACAAGTTACAAGCAGGATCAGAAAACTAAGCTGGTTATTTAACTCACTACGCCATGTCGTCCCAAAAAAATTGGATACTAGCCAAAATTCACCTAGAAATCTTCTGAATGAAATTTATATTTCTCTTGTACAATCAGTTTTGGCGTATTGCATCCCTGTTTGGGGAGGGGCTAGTAAATCAAAATTCATATATGTTGAGCGTGCACAACGTGCTTTAATAAAAATTATGTACTTTAAGAAATTGAGATTTAACACAGTGGAACTATTTAAGATCAGTGACCTGCTCTCTGTGAGAAAATTATACATTGTACAGTCCATCTTGAAAATGCATAAAACTTTACCATTTGACTCCTCCAAATTAACAAAAAGACGAAAGGACAATGTTGCACAAATTCCCCAATCACGAACTCGGTTTGCTAGAATACAATTACACAAACGTTCGGCCTATTTATATAATAAGATAAATGGAAAAATATACATTTATTCAAAACGATACAATGACTGCAAAAAAACTTTGATTAATTGGATAAAACCGTTAAACTATGATGAAACAGAAGCACTGTTAACACTTGTGTCATGATGCTTGCTTGCTTACATCACATGTTGTCACACTTATTATACACACACACACACACTCACACACACACACACCCACACACTCACACACACACACCCACACACACACAATCACACAAATATTGTATGGTTATATGAAAATAGTTAAATATTTGGTATGAAAGAGCGGAGTCTCTCAATACAGGCATTTTCTTGCTTAAAGGGAGGCTCCAATCACTATTTTTGTTGTACAAGACATATGTTTAAGAAATAAATGATTTTTGATTTTTTGATTTTTTTTAATTGAAAATTTGCACTGAATGACACGATACGATGTTCGATGTTTTAATCTTTAAGTTTGGTTATTACCATGGAAATTACGTCTATTAGAATGACGACATATTTTTTATTAAAGACACGCTTATGATTAAAGATAGCAGTGCAGTAGCTAATCCGAAATGATTCCAGATTTGACAATGATATTAAAATCAAAATCGGTAATTACTCCGCTATCATTTAGATTACGGACGGTACCCACCACTTATCTCTAGATATTTACGTCAATATCACCTCTATATAACAATCTAGAAAATAATATTTGCACCTAGTTTCAGCTGGATCCACGATGAAAAGCTTTGTAATAGCGTGCTTGGCTTTGGCAAGCTTTGCCTGTGCGGAAGAATCCTTTTACGGGAATACCGCTTATGGCTACCTAAAGAACGTTGGTATCCCTGAAGGAGAGAGGATCAAAGCAGCTGAGGAGCAGTTCCTTAGTTCAAGGATCGTTGGTGGTGTGCCTGCTGGACAAGGACAGTACCCGTACCAGGTTTGTTCATACCTTTGTGAAGTATATAAAAATCGTCAAAGGGAAATTACCATTTCTGCCCCCTAATCAAGTTACAAACGATTCGTATCTATTCTCTTTCTACAATCGAGAACGGCTCAAATCCCTTTGTTTTGACCACGTGACTTAGCGAGACACGCTAAGTCACTGTAGATTGTAGAAAGAGAATAGGTACGAATCGTTTGTAACTTGGCTAGGGGGGCAGGCCATGTTTTTCCCATCTATGTAATAAATACTAAAAATATAGCAGTTTAGTAACTTAAATATTGCTATTAAAACAAAGGTATCAAAACCCAATTGTTATATGACACTCAATTGTTTACTGCATTTTTTACCTTTCCATTTAAAATTGCAATTCTTTATAAAAAAAGGGCTCACCGAGTTCAATGTTAAAAACAGCCGTTGTTTCTTTATTTGTACTGGCAATCTTAATGCCTATCATTCGTTTCTTCTATGCATCACTTGATCAAGGTTTCCTCAGCAATTGGGCATTTACCTTTGGGTCTGTTAAAATGTAGCTTAGCAACTGTGGCTAAAAATACTTTTCAATATTAAACTGCTACTATTATCGCATCAACAACATCATCGTCTGCATAAGTATCTTTGATCTATAGATAATGTTTGAAATTCGTTTATTATTAAATGTGATTGAGAATAATTTGAGGTATCGGCGGGTCTTTTACTTCTAGTAGGAATGGGCTTACGTCCAACAGTTTGAATCGCAAACAGAACAAACTAGGCTTAGATAATTACGTTCATGCTTTAATCATTTGAAATATCTTAAAATTATATTCACTTACCAGGCTGGTCTCCTACTTTCTGTCATCGGTTTCGATGGCACTGGTGTCTGCGGAGGTTCCTTGATCAGCGCCAACCGAGTGGTCACAGCCGCCCACTGCTGGAACGATGGTGTCCACCAAGTTTGGAGGGTCACCGTTGTCCTCGGCTCCGTCACACTGTTCTCTGGAGGAACCAGGCTTGACTCCAGTGTCATTGCCATGCACCCGAACTGGACACCCGCACTTATCCGTAACGATATTGGTGTGATTTACCTGCCTCATTCCGTGCAGTTGTCTGGTAAGTTCAAAATTCAATTGTTAAAAAAAAACACAGTACTAACATGATGCAATTAATATGTTGAATAATAGTAAATTATGTTGGTAAGGCACTAATCTCCGATTTGTGTCTATGATGTCATAACTGTCACCTATTGGATTTTCATAAATTGCATTGTAAATTGATAAAGCAGCATCGTGTGTTTGAAATATTTTTTTAATCGTAGTTTATTTTACTTTACAGGTAACATCGCTCCGGTCGCCTTGCCTACCGGATCCTCAGACTTTGTTGGTACTTCTGCTATCGCCTCCGGCTATGGTCTAACCAGTTCCGGTAAGTAAAACTTGTGATTGTTATCTTAATTCTTTGTATTATTAGGCCAGAAAATCACATAATATTTTTTAGCTTACATAATTATATTCTATAAAATGTTTGAGCTTTTCGATCGATTAGGTGGACGTTGCAATTTAACCCTTAATTAGACAAGAGACAAAAATCTAAAAAAATTGATTTTTAAATTTATTTTTGTTTTTATTTGATGTTTTTTACCCCAGGAAAAATAATTAGAAAAATCTGGTATATCTAGATTTTGAGAAAATCCATGTCCGGTATACTGGACACTGCCAGGTTCTTCATAAAGTAACTGTAAATTTCGATGTGAAGTATACTGGACTTTGCCGAATTAAGGAGTTGTGTCATATTTTTTTTTATAAGGTACATTTTTTTGCAAATATGATACAAAATAAAAAAATGCCTGTGTATAATAAAATAATAATTAGACAAAAAAAAATAAAAATTAACCGACCTATTATTTATTGATTATGGCTTCTATAAAATTATATAAATCAAAAAGTTTGATCCTTCTTTCTTATTATAACGTAATATTCCATCTTGAGATCAATAATAAATTAAAAACAACAGCTTTTTATAATTACCGTAAACATGAAGTTTCTAAAACTTCAATCATCTAACTTATAATATCTATCTAGTCAGTCAAAAGTTCTTGAAGCTATACTGCCTTATATTTCTCGCCTTGGTCCATTTATACGGTATTGTCCTTTCGTCAATGCTATACCTCATCTCCTCTTCTGTAGATAAGCAGTTCATTCTCACCTTCTCTACAAACGGCTTCACTTTGAAGTATCGAGCCAAAGTGGGAAAACAATTGTTCACGAAATGAATATCCCTGCGTATGCTTTCAAACCTTTTCAAAGGCAAGCGCTAGCAATTTCTGGATATCGTAGTTGACCAGTCTGTAGTCCACGTAAGATGGCAAATTTACAACACCCTATAAGTAAAAGTAAAAGAGTGGACAGGAAATCATTCAGAATTATCATCTTCGGTAACATTTATTGACCGTCCAGTTCTTTGCACTGAGAAAAGGTTTGTATTATGGGCTATATCTTGGAGTATATCCGCAGAAAAGTATTACAATATTAGGTGCTGGTGATATGTCCAGTTCAGATTGTATTGAGGACAAGGTCGGAATAAGATCATCATTACTGGTGGTTTCTCTCATTATTGGTGTTGGGGGCACTGGTAGTTCTTCGACTACTGGCTCGTTATTGGTTTCGTCGTTGGATGTCTCGTCATTTCCGATGTTACTGTCGGTTTCTGGTATTGATAATAATGGTGCAGCTGATAAGACACCAGCTTTCTGGCCATTGTTCAAATCAGGCTCTTCATCAGAACTGGTCTGGTCTTCTATGTCCGAAAGAGCGTTAGATGAGAGACGGTGATGATGTTGATGGAGATGGTGGCACTAAAGCTAATATTTTTGAGGCGCGTGATTTTTTTTTGAAGACCTGAAATAATAATATTGCTTGGGGTTAAATAATAACAAATAACAAACATAATACGGATATTAATTCTTCATATAATTCTAATTGTTAGTTCTCTGTGTCATTGGCAATGTTCAGTATACTGCACATCACTAAACCATACTAAATTCTTGAGAACCTGGCAATGGGAAATATACTGGACACATAAGTTTCACAGAGAATAACGCAAAATCTATAACTAATATTACAATTGTAGTTTTAGTTTACATACATAAATATGTTATGGAATACACTGAGAAGAAATAACTATCTACTGTAGAACAAAAAAATAAATAAATCGGGACTTACCAAGAGCGGTCGCGACGTGTTCATCCTCCCTGACGTTGCGACAACGACTGACCGGCCGAGCACACGTGCTAGTGTACAGTTATTTTTTATGTAATAATGAAGGACACAACCAAGCTACTCTAGGATAAAAAAATAAAAAAAATGTAAAAAAAAATGCTGTAGATTTTTTCAAACTCGATGTCCAGTATACTTCCTACTGTCGAATTAAGGGTTAACGAGCAAATCCACAAATTCATTCATTATCAGTACCAATTACGTTTTGTGTAAATGAGACAGAGTATTCCTTCATCGTTCTGTCTTACTCTAAAATGACAAGATAATAAAGCGCTTAGGTACTCATGCTCTGGTTCTAATTGTTCTTTTGTTAAAATGATAGAGTCATTGTTAAAGAGCTTAAACTTAATACTTACACGAAGAAGAAACTTAAGAGGTAGTGAGTCTAGATATTCAATATTCTATATTTATTTTCCAGGTGGTTCCATCGCAGCTAACCAGTTCCTGAGCCACGTTCGCTTGAATGTGATCGCTAACAGCGCTTGTAGCTTTGCTTTCCCATTCGTCGTCCAGCCTTCCAACCTTTGCACCAGCGGTGTCGGTGGTGTTGGTACCTGCCAGGGTGACTCTGGTGGTCCTCTTGTTGCTGTCCAGAATGGACGCAACGTTTTGGTAAGTGAACTTAGACATTACTTCTTATTATTTGCATGCCGAGGTCTAACTAAACACATGTAGTGAAACAAATCCGGACAAAGCGATTGGCCTCGTCGTTTATACCACGTACGTCGAAAGACTGGAACAACTTGCCTGCTGCGGTATTCCTGTCCGAGTATAATTTAGGTGTCTTTAAGGGCATAGTGAATAGGCTTTTGATAAATTAGTGCGATTCACCATCATTGATTGCATCACTGCTTACCATCAGGTGGGATTGCAGTCAAACACTAGTTTATAACATAAAAAACCATAGTATATAACTTTTACTAAGTATCACGCAGGATGCATAGGCAGCTGATCTAGATTCTTGTCATGTTAGTAATTTTATCACCATTTTGGGATGTTGACTTTAATATTTATACGTGCAATCGTATGTACCTATGTACACTTCCAAAAATGAGGCTTTGATATTATTGCCCTAATCTTTGTAGATCAGCAGCTCAAGAGTAATTAACATACTAGTCGTTATTTATGTAGCAATTGGATCACTGCTGTTGTTAGGGTTTTTAACCGACTTCGAAAAAAAGGGGGAGGTTCTCAACTCCAAGGGGTTTGTTACCTCAGTAGTCCGTCACTTATGGTCCGATTTTCAAAATTCGTTTTTTATTTGATAGGGTATACTAGCAAATTGGTCCCATTTCTATCAAAACTCATATCTGATGAGGGATCCTCGAGGAATTGAGGAATTAAAAAAAATATAGGTACACACGTACCGATTTTTACATATTTAGTAACAAATCAAGCATTTTCATTTAGAAAGTATTATTTTGTGACGAAAAACTGATGAAAAAGACATGCCACGGAACTCTTCAACGCATAACAGCAAATTATTCGCGATTGCTATAGTGTAGATGTATATGCAGAGTTCTTTTATTCCCAGAACATAAGAACAGAACTTCTTCATCAATTGTTAATCAATTTCAATGATTCTTTGAAGATTTAAAAGACCTTCTTTAATGTATACCTATACGAAGAAACTAAAAATTGCAAAATAAAAACTATTTTACAAAAAAAACAACCGACTTCTTAAAAAAACACTAGCAGGTGAAAAATAACTCCAGTTTCGGAAGTCGGTTGCCAATAATGAACAAAAAAAAACCACCAAAGCCACAGACTTCCGAAACTGGAACTATTTTTCACCTGTTAGTGTTTTTTTATGAAGTCGGTAGTTTTTGGGATTTATTCTATACTACATAGATTAGGGTGTCCCAAAAAAATAAAAGTTGTTTTTTTTTTAACGCATACCCTCTAATTATATTTGAATAGAGTTAAAACACGTATAAATGAAATTTCATGTACCTAGGACCACAGCAACCCGTGCCGACTTGCATTGTTACATTTCAGTACTTGTTTACTTCAGCGCGTTGGAAATATCGTATCGGTGTTTAGTAATTACTTGTTTTTTTCTTAGTGAACGCATTATTTTCGTTTAGTCAAGGTGTCAGGGGAATTACGCAGTTCTAGAAAAGACACATTTTTAATAGGCGATCATCAAATTACCGGTTCAAAATAACCCTCTAATTGTCAAGTACTGGCGGTGCTGTTTTATAATATTCGTGAAATGAATTTAAGTGCTTATGAAAACGTAAATCTAACTAAAAGAGAGTGTATTATTTATTGGGAAAAGGCCCGTATACCGACTAAAGCTTTACCTAACTGTGTTAAGAAATTACTTACCTTATACCAAGTCTGGAGAGATTTACAAAAAAATGCGAACAAAATACAACCCATATTCGAACAGCGTCGTCCAGATTTTATTACAAGTATGGTCAACTTGTCTGACATTCCAGATACCGATGTCCGTTAATTCATAAAAATAGAATATTCTTGGAGCGGCAAACTCTAAAATTAGTGGCAGCTTTGGACAGGTGTCGGTTATGTATGAAAAATCAACGTTGAAGAGGAACAAAAGCAATTTTTACCGCGTTGCTGACATAAACTCAGGCTCATATACCCTGATTGTAAAACGACAACTTCGAAAAAATTAATATATGTATAATAAACTAGCAGACGTTACGCGGTTCTACCAGCGCAGTTCCCGTTCCCGTGGGAATACGGGGATAAAAGTAGCCTACGTTACTCAAGGTGAATGTAGCTTTCCAATGGTGAAAGAATTTTTTAAATCGGCACAGGAGTTTTTGAGTTTATTCATTACAAACATACACACACAAAATACAATTTTTTCCTCTTTGTAATATAAGTGTAGATGATGTTCTTTTAATAATAAATAATGTTCTTTAATAGTAAATAATGCTCTTTTAATAATAAATATTTAATACAAGTAAAATAGTGTTTAAACTAATAACAAAAAAATAGTTTTAAATTTTTTCCCTACAATCCCCATACAACATTTTTCTTAAAAGTTTGACATCAAATCGGCACGGGTTATCGTTATCCGATTTCTATAATATTTTATATTTTAGTTAATATGGTCAATTAGAAAAAATATATAGGGTATGCGTATTCAAAATCGAAAAAAAAAATTTCGCCCTTATAGGCTGGGACACCCTAACATAGATACATACATTACATAAATGCACGCCTTTTTCCCATTGGGGTGGGTAGGCAGAAATTACAAAGCGCCATATGCTACGATTTTAACATATTTCTTTTGCTTGGTTTACATTCATACATGTTGTAATTCACACACGCCGGTTGCGATAATCTATACTTTATTATTATTATTATGAGCCTGTGGTGTCCCACTGCAGGGCAAAGGCCTCCCTTCCATTCTTCCACTCCTTCCTGTCTTCAGCCACTTTTGGCCAATCCTTCAGAAAGGAGTCCAACTCGTCACGCCATCTCCTTCTGGGCCTACCGCGTCGCCGGCTCCTGCTGTCCGGGATCCAGTCGGTTGATACCTTCGCCCAATTTTGTGGCGACATGCGGCAGATGTGGCCTGCCCAGTCCCATTTTAGTTTAGCGGCTGAGTTGCCTACGTCTGCGATTTGTGTTTTGGAACGAAGTATACTGTTCCTTATGCGGTCTGTTCTTTTAACCCCGAGAATACTTCGTTCCATTGCTCGCTGGCAGACCCCGAGTGCGGACTTTTGACGTTTCGTTAATGACCACGTTTGCGCTCCGTAGGTGAGGGTGGGAAGGACGCACATGTCCATGAGTTTCTTTTTAAGGGATAATCTATACTAATTATAGAATATAAAAAAAGATTTTTGTACACTATCTCCAAGCGACATATAAGCTAATTTTATCTAAATTAATATTTATTAATATTTTAAATACTTTAATATTTTCCAGTAAAAAACATTTTGCTGCTTTTCAATTCACGTGTGATTTACATGTTTTCCTTTTTGTTACAGATCGGTGTGACGTCCTTTGGATCCGCCTTCGGCTGCCAAATCAACCTGCCATCAGTCTTCGCACGAACCACTTCCTTCGTCAGCTTCTTGTACCAACACTTGTAAATTATTTACGAGATGGAACATAACATCTGAAACATTGAAGCATATAGAGATTATATGAAATTTTGTATGTTAATAGGAGTGGAAATTACTTTTGGTATATATATTTTGTGTTTATGACCATTAAGACTAAAAGAAAAATAAACTAAAGCTGAAACAAGGACGCCGTTGAGCTTTCTCTTTACAAAATTTGGAAAATATAAACTTTTACTACTCTTATTTCTTTTGTTTTTCTGCGTCTGTTAAAATTAAAATTATTGAAGGACCTCGAGTTTAGGTGAGAGCATTTATATGAGTGGCACCTACTAAGAGTGGCCGCACATGTACGGTTTTTCGTTTCGTTTTTCCGAACGTGTGATAAATAATAGTTTAATTTTGTTTATTTAATTTTCAAAATTTATATAGTTGACATTATAATCTATACTAATATTATAAAGAGGTAAAGTTTGTGAGTTTGTGGGTTGGTGACGTTTAAAGGTTACCTATAACGCACATTATAACGGCAACTGCACAGCAGCCGCACGGCGTCGCCTCGAATTTAGGCTACGGCTAGCTGCCAGTGCGCTAACTACGCATCGTCGGTAAGGTGCCAGCTTGCAGTATGCACGCCGCCCGCGACATGCAAGCTCGCCGCCTGCGAGGTGCAAGCTCGCACCCCGCGCGCTTGCCACGAGGTGCAAGCTAGCTGTCACCGCACCGAAAGCAATTGTTATATGGCATTTATAATTGAACACGCCTATGACTTGCGCGTTTTCACAATGTCTAGGTTTACGATGGCGCAATAACGTTCGTTCGTGTCGAGTTGTATGGTATTGTCAAGCGCGCTGACTGCTCGCCGTTGGCTTCTTCATTTTGACATTGTGAAATATATTATACTACACACGATTTAAGGCTCTAAATTGAATAACAAGTCAATTGCTGGTTTGGAGCGGTGCCGGTGCCGTGCCGGTATAATGTGCCATGACCTTTAGGGGGTCTCTGGTTCTACTTACTAAACCGAGTTTGAATTTTTTTTTAGCAAAACAGAAAACCAAATAATTTGTGAGTGTTATAGGCTATATTTTACTAAACAAACTAAGAGGGGTGCTTATGGGGTGGAGGGGATTTTAAGTTTAAAATGCAAGTGGACGAAGTCGTAAGCAAAATCTTAGCAGGTATAATTTATTATTATATAAGACGCCAGCAAAAGTCACACCCTCTGTGCTTCTTAATGTTCCTAACTGAACGTATTATCAGCCTAGTGCATAGAGGAATTAGGGGGATGATAAACAATGCAATGGGTAATATCGCTTAACCTGCAAATAACTTGAAAAATAATGTTGAATGCTTGTTTATAACCATCTGTTTCTGTCATTAAATACATACATACATAAATAACAAAAAGAGTATAATTCTCTAAAGATTTAGAAAGAGGCGTGTCTATAGTACAGACACGTTACACCAGTTACGTTTAAGTCCCATGTAATAGGGGACAAGTCTATTGACATCAACTGTAGCATGTATCCAGACTTCTAGTTACTACTATACCTATACTGGCAATCGAACAATCGAACCCAAAACCCGGTGCTCAGCAGCAGCGCTTCCGGCGGCTAGATGCTAACGAAGCTGTCAATAAGTTTTGCGAATTCCATACAAATATTTCAAAGTATTTAATTTAGTAGTAAAACATTTGCGGTTACGGCTAACGGGAGCACACCTTTAGTATCACACATGCACTATTACTCTTATGTATTTTTAATGAAAACTCAGTCTAACCAGAGCGACAAAAACGCTAAAGTTACGCTGACGCCAGCACATTAAGTTACTCCAAACTGTCAAATTTTCCCAAAAGAACGTAAACCTTGTTCTAATTGTACGAAAGTCTGGAAACTATCAATGAAATTTGACGCTTGATATACTGGTCTCTGTACATGTAAGCTATACTGGCATTCTATAACATGCTTCGGATTAATGAATACTAATGATACAATTATAATTTATTCACCTAAGGCCCTATTTATCAATAGTCTGATAAGTCTTATCTGTTGAACAAAATTTTATTCCTAAACTCATCTGACTTTTTAAAAAATCGCTCAAGTTTTTATAGGGTATCTTTAAAGCGGTCGATTTTATAAAATTCACCTCGTTATAATTTGAGTGAAGTGAACTTTCAATGCCTGACATTAGTATTAGTACCTATGGACTGACAATACAGTTCACCTTTATTTCACTGCCAATTTCATGGGGTAGTTTTTATAGAACAGTACTGCTGAATTGATCGATTGTACGTCATTCAAGACCATTGTCATAAAAGATCATACATCCATGAAAGTCGTAATTATAAGCCCGAAAGTCTTACAATCAGTCCAACCAATCATGTTACTCTTTCACGCAAAAAGTACCTGAATGGATGAAATTTTATAATAATAAAGCTTGTAAGCTTGTAGCACATAGGCTATAAGTTTTAAACATATTTTGTTAATTGTTTAAATGTAACGATAATATAACGTAATAATATAATGTTTTAATTATCTTTTTTTTTATGTAATAGGTACTTTAGAATAGCGGATCTTTTAATTAATAAGAATGTTGTGCATACCTACAAGTGATGTATTTGCACAACATTGAAAACCTGTAATTACCATCTGTTGTTGTTATTGTGAATAAGTCGTTGGTGTGTCCTTACTAAATAAATAAATAAGTGTCAAGTAAGTAGCTAAAAATTCTGCCATATGCAAGCTATACTTGCGTGATAATCCTGTGCAGACGAAGTCGCAGGCACCAGCAAGTGAATAATAATAATAAATAAATATTCCACAATCTTTACACAACGCCATCTAGTCCCAAACTAGGGAAGCTTGTGCTATGAGCACTAGATGCAGTCAGTTCATGTAAAACAGTGGTAGGTATTCAGCCGCACCTGGTTACACTGAATACTTTTATTTACGCCCAATGTATGGACAGGTGTTTGAATATAAGAGAAGAAGTTGAATAAATAAGGTACATAATGAGTTTAATGTTAGTGTGTTTGTAGGTATCTGCAGTATAAATCAACACACGTATCTTGCTATCAGGTCTTCGATCAATAATAGCACTAGATGTCGGGTCGGCGTCAAAAATCCGTCTCGGTAAATATAAGCTCAATAGAAACCGGGGTTGGTATTTTGTTTTGTTTGCTTGAAACACGGCCAATGTAAACACGTCCCACAATGCCGCAGTGTGTATTCAACAGTTGCAAAAATAATCCCCGAAAACGTAATTATTCGGCCGGAGTATTTTACTTTCTGTAAGGACATGAAGAATAAGTTATATTTTAAGCTATAATTTAACAAATAATATCAATTTTTTACACAAAATTACCGATTTTAAACCACCACTACAAATGTTTGACCAATGCTCGCCAACATTTGCACAAACTTTTGTTTAACTGAACAGCAGATGCATGGAGTAGATTTGTATTGTAATCATTTTAATAATTTGTTACTAATACTTAAAAATTTGTTGGTTAAATTCGGTTAATACTACTTTAGTTTTGTTTCGTTCGTTATTGGCCACCGACTTTCGAAACTGTAGTTATTTTTCACCTGGCGGTGTTTTTTTAAGGAGGTTTATTATTTGTAAAAAAGGTTTTGTTTCGCCAGTTTTAGTTTCTTCGTGTGTCAAGAAAGTCTTTCAAAACTTCAAAGAATCATTGAAATCGCTTAACAATATTGCTAAAGAAGTTCTATCTAAACATTAATCTGTACATCTCTGCCGGGCCCCTTTTATTTATTTATTTATTTATAGTTACTTAATACGGTACAACACCAATTACACTAAGTAACATAGATACAATTACAATTACGAAAAAAAAAAGTTATAAAAAGAAATTATAAAATAAATAAAACTAACATGGAACAGAAGACTCCCTGGCATACTTACTCTCACAGAACACCAGGCATACACGCATTAGTTTAATCCATTCATCCGCAAACCCATCACAATCAGGGTTGGCAGCAAGAAGGGCGGCATTCAGCTCCTTTAGAATACGACAAATTGGGGATTCTGCTCTGGCTACGGTTTTGGCTGGCAGTTGCGCAAACAGGTTGTGCCGACGGCTCTGACGGTGGCCTATGTATTTGTCGGGCACAAATAGTCGACAGAAAAGACCATGGAGTTCAGGACAGTCGATACGTCCCCGTAGGGTTTTGCAGGCTATAGTGAGTTGATCAAAACCTCTTCTCACCTCCAGCGAGTTAAAGCCTAACGTCCCTAAAAGATAATTTAGGTAGGATACATGTAGGGAAAGAAGTAGTATATCTTTTGGAAGAGGCATCTAAGGAATGTTTTTTGTACCTTTTCCAGCATCAGTGTTTGGGTCGCGTTATAGGGGTGCCAAACACAAGCACTTGACTTCAGCTTGCTTCGTACCAAAGCCGCGTACAACAGCCTAACAACATTAGGATTGCGAAAGTCTCGAGCATTACGTAAGACAAATCCTAAGCGCCTAAAAGATTCCTTCGCAAGTGTAGAGACGTGGTCTCGAAAAGTCAAACATCGGTCGAAAGTCACTCCCAAATCCTTTATGGTGACAACACGGGTAATAGCGTGCCACCCAAATTGTAGTTATAACGAATTGGCCGCAACCCTCTACCATAGGTCATAACAAAGCACTTGCTTGTATTGAACAGTAGTTTGTTCGCAATGCTCCACACATGGATGGCGTCGATGTCTCTTTGTAGGAGTTTGCAGTCCTCCTCCGTTCGGATTTGTGCGACCAGCTTAAGGTCGTCAGCATATAGCAGGCATTTGGCAAACCTTGGAAATGAGGACATTGATCGCGATCAGAAATAGAAGCGGCCCTAACACTGATCCTTGACTTACTCCCGTAAGGTCCCGTCGCAGAGCACTAAATTCCGCGTATAAAAGATCACATCGTGAAACTGTCCATTTATGATGGAGTTTGACTTTACGCTTAGTATCATTAATAAAATAGCCAGGCGTAATGTTATGTTATGCAAATATAAAAACTCTGCATAGACATCTTACTGTAGCAAACGCGAACAATTTGCTGTTATGTCTTGAAGAGTTCCGTCGCCTGTCTTCTTCATCAGTTTTTTTTCACAAAATGTTACTTTCTAAATGAAAATGCTCGATTTGTTACTAAAAATGTAAAAATCGGTACGTGTGTACCTATATTTTTTTAAGAGTTCCCTCAATTCCTCAAGGGCCCCTCATTAGATATGAGTTTTTATACAAATGGGACCAATCTGTTTATATACCCTATCAAATAAAAAAAGAATTTTGAAAATCGTCTTTAAATGACGGAGTACTGAGGTCACAAAACCTAAAAAAAAATACAACCGAATTGATAACCTCCTCCTTTTTTAGGAGTCGGTTAAAATAATTTGATTTCATTCAATCTGCTCCCCGTGGTTTAACCCGCGTAAACCAGGAGTAGTTAAAAGTAGCCTTAGCCTTTGTGTTAATCCAGGATATAAGCCACTTCCATACTAAATTTCATCCAAATCTGTTCAGCCATTTGAGCGTGAAGAAGTAACAAACATACAAACACACACTCTCACACTCACACTCAGAAACTTTTGCCCTTATAATATTAATGTGAAAACTTCTAAATCGCATGCAAAAGTAGACGCATTAATTTTTGATTTGATTATAATGAGCCAACCCGCAGACAATTAATAGGAATGTCTTAATAAAATAACTATTGTACTAATTTAGGCCTAATACTTTTTTAAAATGGGTAAATGTAATGTATTTGCTACCATATAAAACAAACCTTCGCTCGCATAAGAAATATATTAATAAATATGATTATTCTGCAACTCTACGTCTCAATTCTTACTGTGTTCTGAGCATTGAAATGTCATACCAAGAACTACGTCTAGTTCCAAAATAGAGTAAAGACGAAATTGTGAACAAAACGTTTTTAACCTATTTTCTAGGCCTTATGTTTCATTTTAGAATAAATATTGTTGTACTTATTATAAAAATGGATTTTATTTTTAAGTCACATTTCAAATTTATTTCTTTTACTTTTCTCCGACGACAGAAGGACTTAGACATAAATATTTTGCAATTGTAATTAAACTTTATGCTTGAGTGTCAAGGTTTATAATGAACTGAACTTGATAATATTATAAAACATTTTTCTATATTCGTAGTAAGAAATGCAATTGTTTATGCGTGTCTAAACGTGGACACTTTTGCGAGGTATTTTTGTTCCTGATCTTGTATCTAGTACTATTATTGATCGAAGTATCAGGTAATTAAAAAGATTGTAAACAGTCATACTATTATTTTACGTAAAAACCAAATGGAATACACAACAGATAAAACTAGATTACACGTGTGTCACACACTTAATGGATAAGATTAATAAGTGATTTAGAAATCACAAACAAAGGATTAGGATAACATCGAAACAGTAACAGATAATACTGTCTTAATATTGCGAAAATAAAAATTAAATTTGATTGTACGATATTATGTAGATGTGGACTGGCTAACGCATTAAACCCTTTTTATAAGAAATTTTCTGTTATAGTATAGGTATTTTAATTGCAAATATACACAATGATGGTTCCATTTCTACCAAAGACTGGACCTAGCAATTTAGTTGTTAGTAATCATAGACATTCAATACCTATAGACCGGACATCACGAACAAAATTTTCATCCGAAACTTGTGTCGTGCTGGACACAAGTCTATGAGTTTTTTTTAGTACGCTCCGCTGCCGCTCCAATATTCATATATAATTCTAGATGGCGTTACTGAGACATGGACATGACAAAGTTTTTTTATTACATTTCCTTGACATGCCCGCTCTATAGTATTTTAAATCTCTTCGTTACTAACGAATCAAGTTAGCTGTCGTTTTATGCAAAATACGGCTTATTCCCAACGGTCACCACTAAAACTGCCACCACTGGTGGTCGTTGGGATAAAATTTTACATTTGTTCCCACCTGCCCCCACTGGGGGCGGTTGGGAACAAATAATACTTCTATTTAGACACACACACTTCTACTTACACGGCAAGGCTGAAAGTTGACCATTACATGATAAGGAAAAAGTTAGACAGACAATGATGCCGTTTTTTTTATTGTGACACGCAATGATAGGTATTACAAGTAAAGTGTAGATAGGTTACCTAAACAACATTCAATCTTCAGAAACGGCACACTAACGCACGCATGTGTCCGTTGACGGCGCGACGCGACACGGAGGCTTATTCCCAACGGCCACCACTAAAACTGCCACCACTGTTGGTCGTTGGGATAAAATTTTACATTTGTTCCCACCCGCCACCACTGGGGGCGGTTGGGAACAAATAAATAAATAAAACTTGTTTTTTTTTTTTAATTATTATTTATTATTTATTTGGTATGCAACTCATATAATTTAAGACATGATAAAATACGTACTTCGTTATCCTTTCCTGTTCACAAGTGGCGACTCGTATCAATGGTTTTAGGGGATAATACGAATAATGGGAACGTCATAGTAACAATTACGCTAAGTGCGGTTTTAATACCATTATGCTGTGATTTACAACTGCAAACTCAAACCTTAACCCCGAGTAGGTACTTTGCTTTTGTTATACCAATCGGTTATCCATTTTTGTGGTCTTATTTTGTTGAAGAAGAACAAAAGAAATTTGAAATGTTGGACCCAGGTGTTTTATTACCTCTTCTAACGCTTGCCGACTAATTGTTTATTCGTAAATATATATTATTCATAATACGTAAATATTTACAACTAAGAATATATGTTTGTAATAGAACTAATGCAGTTATACATATCGGGCTGTTTATCGGGCATCATGTCAGATTTCGGTGAAGCAAGTACTTCCTCAGGGACTATACATTTGAATTTTATTCAAAGAAATGGTGGTGTTGTTTTACTTCATGCGGGCATGAAAAGCGCAAAGCGCAAGCATAAAAGTGGGCTTATAGTGTGGGAGTGTGTGGCAAGAAAGAAAAATAATTGTAAAGGAGTCATCAAAATCAAAGGAAAAACCCTACCACCCCTGTATAGATTGGTACCAGAAAATTTAATAGGTGGAACAGCTACTTCCAAGCCGCCATGAAGTCCATTAAGAAAGTATTACCATCAGCTAAACTCAAAGGTTGCTACACACATTATGAAAAAAGCATATGGGGCAGAGCCCGCGAATTCAACTTGATCGCTGGGGATATACAAAAGCACCGAGAAGTAGCTTTAACAGCAGCTTTGTTGTAACTCCCATCAATGATGGCAGTTTGGTGGTAGTCGATGGAAATAAAATTAAAAGTTATATTATGTCTCATCGACCGCCACTGGGGGCGGTTGGTAACAAATATAAAATTTTGTTCCGACGACCACCAGTGGTGGCAGTTTTAGTAATGGCCGTTAGGAATAAGCCGGGGGTCAAGTGTGGCTAGTTAGCCACATTTAAACGTGTAGCTTGCTGAGCGCTTATAACCTATTTTTTTACTTTTAATATCATTGGTGACACGTATAATGTTACCTAAACACGAATGTTAAATGTCCATAATTATGAGAGAACTGCCGCTTTCGCCCAGTGGTCGCAAGTGCTACTATGTGCTAGTCAGGCAGCCTTGTTGAGTTGTTACATTTCTAATTTCTCAGTACCAGCCTGGAGTCAGAAATCGTGCCCAATGGATAGCTATAATAGGTCCTCGGCCCTCTATAACATAGGCCAAAAAACACAACTGGCCAAAGTGAGTGTACCTACTACTGATACAACTCGGGCTAACCTTTCGGGGATTGCAGGCGTGGAATGTATGTTTTGAGTAGGTATCTAGGCTATCAGTCATTCAAAAGTACAAGGGTCCAACTTTGTTGCGATGCAATTAGCATTAATGATTAAATTATTGTAGATAGTTACTTATTACCAATTTTGGTCTTCCTCCTTTGTTCCACATGAATCAAAATTTTAAATAAGGGTATAAAATTATTCATTTAATATTCTCAATGTTGCTGACTAAGTTTAGATAAAATACTAGGACACGTGTATGAAATTATACCTATCATTTGTATCAAGGAGTACGGAAGTGTAGCGCCAAGTTCACAGTTTTTTTTTTCAAACATTGTCTATTATTTTCTATTAATTTTTTATTGAGGATCTCTAACAAAGGAAACGCACATAAAACAATCTAAGATATTATTTAACAAAATGTATTATTTAAGTGCACTATTACTTCTATCTATACATATACAGAGCCCGCCTATTTTAAACCATAGGATTTTTTTGAAAGGTTAAAACAGAATAACAGTTCGGCTTGCTGAGACATATTATTCGATGTGAAATCAAGTTAAAGGCAGACTCTGAAACCGGGTGAGTCACTTACCACACGAAAAGAAGAACATGATCACAGTACAAAGTTATCTCAGTCAGAATCATTTCAACCCAATTAAAAATAACTTTAGCTTTAACATCACTCATTATGTACAGACGCCAGCACATCAAGTTACCCCAATGTGTCATTCAAGTCTCGTCAAAGTGGGGTGCTTCACCTGACGTCATGCGGACTGGGTTGGCGCTATCTTTCTCTGCGGGTGAATTCGCGTGCCCCGTGTGGGGTCGTTCAGCCCATGCAAAGTTAGTGGATACAGCACTGAATGAAACGTGCCGGATAATCACTGGCTGCCTCAAGCCGACCCCGGTACAGATGCTGTATCCACTGGCAGGCATAGCGCCACCAGTAGTTCGCAGAGCGGTGGCGAGCTCTAGTGAAAGAGCCAAAATGGTCTCCGACGCTAGACACCCTCTACACAATAACATCATAGTACCGCAAAGGCTGAAAAGCCGCAACAGCTTTTTAAAGTGTGTACCCCCGCTCACTGGTGATCGCTCTAAGGAAAGACTTAAGTTGTGGCAAGATAGCGTTTCCTTACCCAACCCATTTGTGCCACTTGCCGAAAATCTTCCGCCTGGACACGAGTTGCCATGGCTGACCTGGAAGTCTCTAAACAGACTCCGGACACAGGTAGGCCGAAGCAAAGAAAACCTGTTCAGGTGGAGATTCATAGATGACTCTGCCCTGGAGTGTAAATGTGGTCTTGCCCCACAAACTATGGGGCACTTGATATCGTGTCCAGCCTGTCCTGTTACTTGCACATCACAGGAACTGATGGAAGCTACTGAAAGTGCCGAACTCGTCGCCAAATTTTGGGCCGACTCAATTTGAATTGTCATCGACACGCTAAGAAGAGAAGAATGTGTCAAATTTTCTCAATTGAAAATGAACCTTATTCAGTTTGACATTAACTTGAAAAACGATCAAAGAAATTTGACACATGGGGTAACTTGATGTGCTGGCGTCTTTACTAAAACTTGATTTCCGTTAAGATTGAACTAAAGCCAAGTAACCTGCAAAATTATGGATATATAAATAGCAGATTAGAAAAATATTAAAAATAACGAATGACTATGGGAATCGACTAAGTTGTAAATGTAACATTGGCATTCTGGTGTCTATAAATGTGATACGTTTTCTACTTTTGACCTCATATTATAGTAATTATGGCACGTGACCACACTTTTAGAAAAAAATGTTTTAGAAACTAGAACTTTTGTTGAACTTGGCACATTGTTTTTTTTCCTAGATTGTTTATTTTGAAGTAAGTCGTATACCTACGTAGTATCTGCGTACATTCTGTAATCTGTTAACGATTTTATATAAATACTAATCGGCGTGCTTGACTCGCGACTCAGTCATTTTAAAATACCACAATGAAGGTATTTATTGTACTAGCTCTGGCAGCTCTCGCCTACGCGAATGCGGAGCCCGCAATTCAGGGTAACACCGCATATGGATATATCCAGAACTATGCAATCCCATTGGCTGAGGACATCCGCAAAGCCGAGGAACAGTTGACCCAAGAAAGGATTGTAGGTGGTAGTCCCTCAACACTCGGTGCATTCCCATACCAGGTGAGTTCCTATCGGTTATCGATAAAAATGGTACATCAATGTGATTAAAAACATTATCACGTTTAAAATCCTCCTAATGCTTACCTACCGGTAATTGACGTATGGAAAAATATCTGACACTATAAGTGAGGCACTTTTTTTATTCCTGTTTAAAGTGCATGTATCTGCTATTATGAGAGACAGAAATTATAAAGATGCTTAATGCCTGTACCTGCCTGTGCCTGTACTTTTTACATAATATATACCATACATGACTATTTTTATATGTCTATTCAAATAGTCATGCGTGGTATATAGTACACCACAAACTGCCTAGGTACTCATCTATTTTCCTCCACTATGAAGTCCATCCAAAGGTTGTCTGTAAGAGATCGCTTTTAGCGATAAGGCCGCCCATTGTATCACCCTCTGTAGCCCTTAAAATTATAATCTGTAAGTTTTAATGGTGTACGATAAAGAGTATTCTATTCTATTATAATTATGACTTTTTAACCGTTTCATTATTCTGTTTCATAGGCTGGTCTCCTTGCTTCCTACGCTGGTATCTCCGGTACTGGTGTCTGCGGAGGTTCCTTGATCAGTTTAAACAGGGTTGTGACAGCTGCTCACTGCTGGTTTGACGGTGTCAATCAGGCTTGGCTCTTCAACGTTGTCTTGGGATCTGTCACACTCTTCTCTGGTGGTACCAGGTTGGAAACTAGCGCTGTCTCTGTACACCCTAACTGGCTGCCACTTTTAGCCCGTAACGATGTTGCTGTCATCTATCTACCCAGTCAAGTCCAGCCCTCAAGTAAGTGCAATTAAAATTATCTCTATCTAGAAAAGTGTAGTTCGAGGATTATGTCTATAAAATATTAATCCGAGTAATAAAATAAAAGGCCACTTCTAACTTAAATATAACACAACATAACATAACGCCTGTAATCTCTGAAAGGTTAGGCAAAGTTGTACCTGTAATAGTTCGCCAGTTATGTTAAAATCCCATGTAATAGAGCCTATTGTCATCTATCGGGCACAAATCTAGACTCCGGGCCGCTACTGAGAAATTTCAGATGGAAAAACTCACTCAAACTCAGGTCACTTTTTTGATGACTTATTACATTTTCCATTCCCATAACCTTATCAACTAATGGTCATCAAAATACCGATTCATTGTTTTTAATATTTGTTGCAGCTACAATCTCTCCAATTGCTCTACCTTCTGGATCCCAGCTTACACAAGACTTCGCTGGTGCTTCTGCTATAGCTTCTGGTTTTGGTATAACCAGCGATGGTAAATATTATAAACATTTATTATTCATTTTTTTTTCTGCATAACTAGCGAAACGTTTTTGACGTTTTATTTTTTCCAGATGGTTCCATTTCCACTAACCAGTACTTGAGCCACGTCAGTTTGAATGTCATCACCAACAACGTCTGCTCTTTTGCCTTCCCTCTGTTCCTTCAACCTTCGAACATCTGCACCAGCGGTCTCGGTGGCTCGAGCACCTGCAGAGGTGACTCTGGTGGACCTTTGGTTACCCTAGTTAACGGCATCCCCATTTTGGTATGTATATTAAGCATGTTAAAATTTTACTTCAATTCGGTTCAATTCGGTTATTCTACTACAAATATTTACATATTATTATTATTATTTTTACAGATTGGTATTACATCGTTCGGTTCTGGCCTTGGCTGCCAGGCTAGCTTACCTGCAGCCTACGCGCGTGTGACGTCTTACATAGATTACATCAACCAGCACATATAAAAACTTTACATTAAAGCACCATTAAAAATTTAATATTTCCACAAACATCTTTGTCTTTCCCTTTTGGTTGTCTTACGATCTTGTCTATAAAAGACAAGGCACCACACTATTTTGTCGTAAAAGTATTTTGCTTGTTGTTTAAATTAGGTACCTCGTCATTTCGCCCAAATTGTATTCATTATCCGCTTGGCAGTTTAATCTAGGACCATTTGGCATGAGAGAACCGAGATAAGGATCCAAAGAAACCGACTACATTTACTTTTCTACAACGAGTACAAGAATGTCAAAAAAGATTTTTTTTCACGCTTTCTAATTACATTTCTTTTTTTTTAAAACTACCTTCATAGAAACAATTGAACAACAGTTTGTATTTTTATAATAACTATCATTTTATAAATATACGGGCATTAAGTTGCGGACTTGTTCATAACTGCTCTGAACTCTGCAACAGTGGAGCGGAACAGGAGAGATATTATAAAATACTTTCTGTTGGATATAAAAAAAAAATAGAAACAAAATCTACGCGAAAGAAGTGCTAGTTAATTATTAAAACATAATACAAACTAAAATAACCAGATAAATGGGGCCTCAATGACTTAGGCTTGTTCTATAAGTTTGTGGGAAACAGCACCCACGGAAGATTATGAACAGTTTATATAGGTTAGTCCCACCTTACATGAATCACCAGCGAAAAAACGTCTATACAGGCATAGGAACAAGCTAATAAAGTTAGGAAGATACTGAAGATTAAAGGAAAGAAAGTTAAGCACGGTTAACAATATAGGATTTGCGGTTAAGCGTCGTAAGCGAGCGTAAGAAATCAAAGCGTATATTCGCTGTCGCGGATAGCTGCCGACTACCGAGGCACGCGTGGGCAGGGCTTGTAGCACATAGGCAATAAGTTTTAAACATATTTTGTTAATTGTTTAAATGTAACGATAATATAACGTAAAAATATAATGTTTTAGTTATCTTTTTTTTTATGTAATACTTTAGAATTGTCGATCTTTTTAATTAATAAGAATGTTGTGCATAGGTACCTATAAGTGATGTATTTGCACAACATTGAAAACCTGTAATTACCATCTGTTGTTCTGATTGTGAATAAGTCGTTGGTGTGTCCTTACTAAATAAATAAATAAGTGTCAAGTAAGTAGCTAAAAATTCTGCCATCTGCAAGCTATTCTTGCGTGATAATCCTGTGCAGACGAAGTAGCGGGCACCAGCAAGTAAATAATAATAATAAATAAATATTTCACAATCCTTACACAACGCCATCTAGTCCCAAACTAGGGAAGCTTGTGCTATGAGCACTAGATGCAGTCAGTTCATGTAAAACAGTGGTAGGTAATTAGCTGCACCTGGTTACACTGAATACTTTTATTTACGCCCAATGTATGAACAGGTATTTGAATATAAGATAAGAAGTTGAATAAATAAGGTAGGTAGTATTTTAAATATCTTCGTTAGTAGTCAAGTTAGTTGTCGCTTTATGTAAAATACTTCTATTTAGACACACATACTTCTACTTACACGGCAAGGCTGAAAGTTGACCATTACATTTATTTATTTATTTATTTATTTATTGGTCTATCCACAATTGTTACATTTTTAAATCTATTAATACAAGCTAAATACATGCCAAGTGTACAATATAAAGCGATAGACACAGCATGCATAAACTTAACTAGAAAATAATTAATTGCATGTCATAATAGTTGTACAGTTTTAGCCATACTTAATTTCTAGACAGTAAGAAAAATGATAATAAATAAAATCTTATTATATTATTAAAAAGTTATTTTTGGTGGAATTGGTGCTTGAATTTAGGAGTTGATGTGCAGCAAATATCTATGACATCATCACATTTATTAAGAAGCCTGCAAAGTCTTGGGATTGGGGAGTTGGACCCTGAAACAGTCTTACGAAATGGGGGACGTAATAGTTTGATAGGGCGACGCGGGTAGCTATGTGGTAGGTTAAAACTAAACTTACTTAAGAGCTGGGGACAATCTATTTTGCTGTGAAGGATTTTATACAGGAAAGTTAGGTCGTTTACATCTCTGCGTTTTTCGAGTGAGCTCATGTTGAATTCTTCAAGCCGTTTCGCATAGCTCGGAACTTTTTTGGCTATTCCCCCCGAGTAAGCTAGATGGTTTAAAAATCTTTTTTGAATACGCTCCAACCTAAGATTATGCGTTGCATAATGGGGACGCCACACCACCGAGCAGTACTCCAATATGGTCCGTACTAGGCAGTTGTACAAATAGATTTTAGTACTAGGCTTGCGAAAACATGGTAAGGAAAAGGTTAGGCAGACAATTGCAGACAATGATGCCGTTTCTTTTATTGTGGCACGCAATGATATTACAAGTAAAGTGTAGATAGGCTACCTAAACAACATTCAATCTTCAAAAACGGCACACTTACGCACGCACGCGTCCGTTGACAGCGCGACGCGACACGGGGGTCAAGTATGGCTAGTTAGCCACATTTAAACGTGTAGCTTGCTGAGCGCTTATAAACTATCTTTTTTTACTTATAACATCATTGGTGACACGTATAATGTTGCCTAAACACGAATGATAAATGTCCATAATTATGAGAAACCTGCCGCTTTTGTCCAGTGGTCGCAAGTGCTACTATGTGCTAGTCAGACAGCCTTGTCGAGTTGTTCCATTTATAATTTCTCAGTAGCAGCCTGGAGTCAGAAATCGTGCCCAATTGATAATAGGTTCGGCCCTCTATAACATAGGACAAAAAACACAACTGGCCAAAGTGAGTGTACCTACTACTGATACAACTTGGGCTACTACTTCGGGGATTACAGGCGTGAAATGTATGTTTTGAGTATATAAGCTACCAGTCATTCAAAAGTACAAGGATCCAACTTTGTTGCGATGCAATTAGCATTAATTATTAAATTATTGTAGATAGTTACCTACCTATTACCAATTTTGGTCATCATTATTAAACCAAGTGTTAATAAATTCCACATGAATCAAAATTTTAAATAAGGGTTTAAAATTATTCATTTATAATTCTGAATATTGCTGACTAAGTTAAGATTAAGTAAGTACCAGCTTAGCACGTGTATGAAATTATACCTATCATTTTTGTATCAAGAAGTACGGAAGTGTAGCGCCAAGTTATAATCACAGTTTTTTTTTCAACATTGTCTTAAGTGTGTAACATTGTGTCATTGTGTTTTTTATTTTCTATTTATTTTTATTGAGGATCTCCAATGAAGGAAACGCACAAATAACGCCCTAAGATAGTATTTAACAAAACGTATTATTTAGGTGCACCATTAAGTACTTCTATACGGATACAGAGCCCGCCTATTTTACAACTTAGGATTCTTTTTGAATTGTAAAAACAGAATAACAGCTTGCTGAGACATTATTTTTCGATGGCAAACGACATCGCGGTAGGCCCAAGCAAAGATGGCGAAACAAGCTGGACTCCTTCGATAAGGACTGGTCCTAAAAAGCCCTTGACAGAGAGAGGTGGAAGGTAAGTAGGGAGGCCTTTGCCCTGCAGAGGGAAAACACAGGCATAATAATAATAATATGTGAAATCAAGATAGAGGCTCATGGCAAACTCTGACACCGGGTAAGTCACTTAACACACGAAAAGAAGATGTTACACATGATGACAGTTCATAGTTATCTCAGTCAGAATCATTTCAATCCAATTAATAATAACTTGGCTATTACATTACTCATTAGGTATAGGCGCCAGCACATCAAGTTACCCTAAATTTATAATTATGATCGTTTTTTAACTTTATGTCAAAAGAATAAGGTTCATATTCAATCGGGAATTTTTGACACATTGGGGTAACTTGATGTGCTGGCGTCTGTTCTAAAACTTGATTTTAGTTAAGATTGAACTAAAAGCAAGTGACCTGTAAAATTATGGATAAATAAATAGCAGATTAGGAAGATTAATAAAAGAATATTGATGATATATTATGAATGTACAGACGCCAGCACATCAAGTTACACCAATGTGTCAAATTTCTTTGATCGTTTTTCAACTTTATGTCAAACAGAATAAGGTTCATATTCAATTGGGAAAATTTGACACATTGGGGTAACTTGATGTGCTGGCGTCTGTACCATTGGCATTCTGGTGTCTATAAAAATATTATACGTTTTCAACGATTGACCTCATATTTTAGTAATTAGGGCACACTTTACTTAAAAAAAAAAGTTTCAGTAACATGAATTTTTAATGAACTTTGCTCATTGTTTTTTTCCTAGAGTGCTTATTTTGACGTTTATTAGCGTAATAAAACACTTGAACACGGGCACTACTTTTATAATATTTACAGGTTTATTTACCCAATAACTATTTTCACAGAACAACCATCAACAACAATGTTCTAATTACAATTTACATTTTTAAAAATCTTTTATAATTTTAAGTCAAAACACAATCAATTGTTAGTAGTAAGTTCCAATAAACTAAATATGTCATCTATTTAATTGTGTTGGTAATTAATGGAATTATATGTTGTATAGGTAAAGAGCATTTCTTTCTATTATTTAAATTATAATAAAATTTCACAGTAAAACTGTTGCGCTCCAAAATCCCATTTACCCGCGCGCCATCACACGTCATGACCAGTAGATGCATACTACGAGTTGCCAGTCTTTAACACGTAAGTCGCATGCGTAGTAGTATCTGCGTACATTCTGTAATCTGTTTACGATTTTATATAAATACTAATCGGCGTGCTTGACTCGCGACTCAGTCATTTTAAAATACCACAATGAAGGTATTTATTGTACTAGCTCTGGCGGCTCTCGCCTACGCAAATGGGGAGACTGCCATTCAGGGTAACACCGCATATGGATATATCCAGAACTATGCAATCCCATTGGCTGAGGACATCCGCAAAGCCGAGGAACAGTTGACCCAAGAAAGGAATGTAGGTGGTAGTCCCTCAACACTCGGTGCATTCCCATACCAGGTGAGTTCCAATCGGTTATCGATAAAAATGGTACATCAATGTGATAGAAAACATTATCAGGTTTAAAATCCTCCTAATGCTTACCTACCGGTAATTGACGTATGGAAAAATGTCCGACACTACCTATAAGTGAGGCACTTTTTTTATTTCTGTTTAAAGTGCAATAAGTATCTGCTATTATGAGAGATAGAAATTATAAAGATGCTTAATACCTGTATCCGCCTGTGCCTGTACTATTTACATAACTCTTTTGCAAAAAAAACGGGCACTTTAGATTTTTTTCTTTACTTCAATGAAGAAGAACAGGAAATAGGTTTTGTTAATTTGACGATGTATTGTCATGTTTTTTGAAGCATCCTGGCATGATTATTTACGTTCCAAATTTAAAATTTAAAATTATTAAAAGAAAAATAATGATTATTGTGGATTATTCTAAAATTGCTTTACTAATGGCGCAAATTGCTGAAACGATTTTTAACTGATTACGATATTTTAAAACTTTTTGGATATTTTCTGCAAATTAAACAATTTAATCTTTCTTTTTACATTAAATACCACTTTTTGATATGAGTGATAAAGCGATAAGGGCCGGTAAGTCCTACTTGAAGAAGGTTGTTCGCAAACTTACGTATCTCAGCGACTAAATGTGAGTCACTCAACTCTCCAGAGGACTTGGCAACGGTATCAAGAGACTGGTTCGGTCAAAAGAAGACCCGGTTCGGGAAGAAAACGATGCGCAGAACCAAGAGATGACCGCTTTTTGGTGAGTCAGGCGTTGCGTAATCGTAAGGCGTCAAGTGTGGACCTGAAGAAGAGCCTTGAAGAAGTAAGAGGAGTAGAAGTTAGCTTGTGGACGGTCAGAAGGAGGCTTTTGGCTGCCAATATCAAGAGTTACCGCCCAGCTCGGGGCCCTAAATTACTCCGTGAGCACCGTGTTGCTCGACTTCAGTTTGCTCGGAACTGTGCTTCATGGACTCTGGAGGACTGGAATAAAGTATTGTTTTCTGATGAAGCTAGAATCTCTTTGTGAGGAGAGGACCAACGCCGGCGAGTGCTGCGGAGACCACGGGAACGCTATGCGGAAGTGTGTTTCGAAGAAATCACTCCTTATGGCGGAGGCTCCGTTATGTTTTGGGCAGCAATTAATTCGACGGAGCGTACGGAGTTAGTTTTTATAGAAAATGGAACATTAAATGCACACCGGTACATAATGGAAGTCCTAATTCCATATGCACAACCCACATTGACTGCACTTGGGGAAGATTCCATTTTTATGGACGATAATGCTCGCCCGCACCGTTCTGGCGACGTGGAAGCGTACATGCAAGAAGTTGGGATCCGTCGTTTAGATTGGCCAGCTCGAAGTCCTGACCTCAATCCTATTAAGCATGTGTGGGATGTTCTAAAGAGTCGGGTAAGATCAGAGCAACCTGCTCCACAAAACATCAGGGAGCTAAAAAGAGTCATTGCAGAAGAGTGGGAACGTATCCTCAAACCGTTATTAAAAACATCGTGGAAAGCATGCCCAGAAGGATTCAAGCTGTGATTTTAGCAAGAGGAGGTCACACTTGTTATTAGGTTTTTACATTTGTAACTTTATTTAATTAAAAAAAGTAAAAAAAAAACTTGTCTTTATTGCCGACCACTTCTTATTGTTTGGGCGTGTACATCGATTTTAAAGAATCCATCGTTGTTTTTTCTTTTAATTGATCGAATTCACTTCACGCGCAGTAATTTACACGATTATAAGTATACAGACTACGTCAAAGAAATAAATTTCATTTAATTAACTAAAATCGACCTTAGCACGTAAATTTTCTTAGGTGCCCGTTTTTTTTGCAAAAGAGTGTATATACTATACATGACTATTTTTATATGTCTATTCAAATAGTCATGTATGGTATATATTATGTCAATCGTACAATAAAGAGATTCTATTCTATTCTATTTTAATGCCTTTTTAACCGTTTCATTATTCTGTTTCATAGGCTGGTCTCCTTGCTTCCTACGCTGGTATCTCCGATACTGGTGTCTGCGGAGGTTCCTTGATCAGTTCAAACAGGGTTGTGACAGCTGCTCACTGCTGGTTTGACGGTGTCAATCAGGCTTCGGTCTTCAACGTTGTCTTGGGATCTGTCACACTCTTCTCTGGTGGTACCAGGTTGGAAACTAGCGCTGTCTCTGTACACCCTAACTGGCAACCTCTTTTAGTCCGTAACGATATTGCTGTCATCTATCTAGGCAGAAAAGTCCAGCTCTCAAGTAAGTGCAATTAAAATGATCTCTATCTAGAAAAGTAAAGTTCATGGATTATGTCTATAAAATATTAGTCCGAGTAATAAAAAAAATGCCACTTCTAACTTAAATATAACACAACATAACAGCGCCTGTAATCCTTGTAAGGTTAGGCAAAGTTGTACCTGTTGTATAATGAAGAATGCCTTTCGGCATAGGCCTCCTCCAAACCTGTAGTATAGGTACTCACATTTCGCCAGTTATGTTAAAGTCCCATGTAATAGAGCCTATTGTCATCTATCGGACACAAATCTAGACTCCGGGCCGCTACTGAGAAATTCCAGATGGAAAAATTCACTCAAACTCAGGTCACTTTTTTGATGACTTATTACATTTTCCATTCCCATAACCTTATCAACTTATGGTCATCAAAATACTGATTCATTGTTTTTAATATTTGTTGCAGCTACAATCACCCCAATTGCTCTACCTTCTGGATCCCAGCTTACACTAAACTTCGCCGGTGCTTCTGCTATAGCTTCTGGTTTTGGTATAACCAGCGATGGTAAATATTATAAACATTTATTATTCATTTTTTTCTGCATAACTAACAAAACGTTTTTGACGTTTAATATTTTTTCCAGATGGTTCCATTTCCACTAACCAGTTCTTGAGCCACGTCAGTTTGAATGTCATCTCCAACAACGTCTGCTCTTTTGCCTTCCCTCTGGTCCTTCAACCTTCGAACATCTGCACCAGCGGTCTCGGTGGCTCGAGCACCTACAGAGGTGGCTCTGGTGGACCTTTGGTTACCCTAGTTAACGGTATCCCCATTTTGGTATGTATATTAAGCATGTTATAATTTTATTTCAATTCGGTTGCTACTACATATAATTACATATTATTATTTTTACAGATTGGTATCTCTTCATTCGGTTCTGGCCTTGGCTGCCAGGCTAGCTTACCTGCAGCCTACGCGCGTGTGACGTCCTACATAGACTACATCAAACAGCACATATAAAAACTTTACAATAAAGCACCATTAAAAAATTAACATTTCCACAAACATCTTTGTCTTTTCCCTTTTGGTTGTTTTACAATCATTTCTATAAAAGACAATTCACCACACTATTTTGTCGTAAAAGTATTTTTCTTGTTGTTTAAATTAAAAAAAAAACACATTGTATTCATTATCTGCTTGGCAGTTTAATCTAGGACCATTTGGCATGAGTGAACCGAGATAGGTATCCAAAGAAACCCACTAAATTTACTTTCCTACAACGAGTAACAACGAGTGTCAAAATAAGATATTTTTTCACGCTTTTTATTAGCTTCATTTTTTTTTTAAACTACATAGAAACAATTGAACAACAGTTTGTATTTTTCCAGATGTTACGTTGTTTTTTGTACATAATATTTACCTATGAGCATACGTTGTAAATAGTGAGGTTTCCAAGTGAAATTTTCATTGTAGTTTTTGCAAATGACTTTGGCTTACGATCTATGGAGGGAGTCACCCCTTTACCTGTACTTTGCCACTGGATTCTTTGGTAACATTTTGTGACAACGCTTTTCAAGGCCCTATTAAACGGTTTTTACAATAAATTAGATTCTTCATAAATCGTACTTGTCGCGATTGTTGACATAATAGTTTAATGTACTCTGTGATTGTTGACGCTCCAAATGACATTGAGTTGAGCGTCGGTCTTTGACAGTTGGAGGCGACATCTGGCGGTTGCGGATTGCCTGTTTTGTTTTAATCGATATTAGTTCTTTACTTTTAAGAAATTGATTGGAAGCCATTGAACTAATGTCGGGTCCTTGCAAATTTTCTGCTTTTGGTTAAAATAATCGACTGTCTATTTGTTTTATCTATGACGATTTTTTCATTGTAAACATTATTCTAGAAACTTCAATAAACACAATCTAGTTTTAATCTATGGTTTGTCGATGTGTCTTGTGTTGTCTGCGTACAATAAATAAGTACAAGGTTGGTGTGACATTTGACTTGCCCAACAATGCTAACATGTTTTTAAAAAATAAGAAATTGTTTGAACAATTAAGCTTAAAGGCAACAATACCTGCTGGCGACACAGAGGTCGCTGGGGTTCTTACCTCGGTCCCTATCGATATGTCTTATAAAGATATATTTTCGTTGATAGGAAGTTCCAAAAAATTCAAGTTAGGCGTTTCATGCGCAGAGTCAGGAGTGATGAAGGCTTGTCCTTTATCCCCACACAGGCTGTTGCCACCTTTGCTTCGACCATCTTACCCGACTATGTCTCACGGAATGGCTCAAATAAAATAAAAAGTAGAAATGCAACATACTCTGATATCTTCAACGCTAACGCATTTCCAGCACTATCTGCGCGTAAGTAATCTTATGAAATCAGACAAATTTTTGAATAGTTTAGTTGAAACAATTACTAGAATAGTTAGCAATAAGGATACTCCTATCAATTCATCGTCGATTAAAGAAGAATTAAAAACTACTACGTAATAAATTTCCTTTAACTTCATGATGGATTTTTCTGAATTAAATATAGTGCATTGGAATGCTCAAAGTTTAAACAGTATTAAACATATCTTTATCGATTTTTATACAATAACAAAATACACATAGTAATTATAAGTGAAAGATGGCTAAAACCTCAACAAAATTTTAAAATCAATCGTTATAATATTGGTAGAAATTACACTGGTAACAAACATAATGTAGTAGCAATAATTATTCACAAAAGTATTTCATACACTAAAATTAATACCTTCTTTGATAACTCATTACAAAATATCTGTATAAAATTAAAGTTAACAACAAAGAGTTAAGTATAGTAAGTATTTACAGTCCTTTAAATTGTAGTCCAGTACCTATTCAAAAAAGAAATTTTTGGCTTATTAGTGAAGTCTATTCCTGAACCTTTTATAATTGCTGGTGACTTTAATGCTCATCATACTTCTTGGGGCTGTAGCTCTGACTCTGTACGTGGACGAAATGTCTTGGATGTAATTGATAATAATAATTTAGTTCTGCTTAATAATGGTCAGGCGATAACAATTGGTTTTTTAACTTGGCGTTGGATTTGACGTTAGTTTCTTTGTCTTTAGCAATTAATTGTGAATGGAATGTACATGATTGTCCTCTCGGTAGTAGTTATCACACTCCTGTAATGATAAAATTATTTATTAGCAAAAGTAATAATATTGATAGCATTTGTACTAATGCTGAACATTTGCCTATTTATTTACCCTAATTACAAATTGGTAAATTGAGAAAAGTACAGTAATTATGTTGATGAATTCTTCCTGATGCACAGCCGCTGTGAATTCTATTCCAAACTTAAATCATTCTAATTCCAGTCATTTTGTCAACCCCTCATGTCAAAGAAACAATCTTAAAGTGCCTTCACTTCCGTGGTGGAATCAAAAATGCACAGAAGCTGTAGGTATTGAATTTTAAAACTGCATATTTACTGTTTAAGGATAATTCATCTGAAGAAAATTATATAAAATTTAAAAGGCTTTGCGCAGTTAAAAAACTTACATTAAAAACAGAAACGCAAAAAGTTGGTTTTCTCTTTGCGACACGTTTAACAAGTGCACTCCACTGTCTGTTATATGGAAATTCATGCGCAAGTATAATAAAACATAATAATATAATTTTAGTACTCAGGAGGATGATACTTGGGTTTTGGATTACCTTAAAAAATACACACCAGACAATGTATCAAATGACTTAAAGTCTCCTTCCAATGCTAGCATTAATTCCAGCAATAGTTTTCTACTTAATCCTTTTTCCATACAAGTATTAATATCGGCTATATCGTCCAGAAGAGATACTACCCATGATCTTGATGGAATACCATATATGCTGTTCAAAAAACTTAACCTCACTAGTTTGAATATTCTTTTAAAACTTTTGAATTTATTATTAGAAAATGATATTTTACCTGATAGTTGGAAGGTGGATTGTCTTGTACCTGTTTCAAAACCTGATAAGCCAAAAATGTGTCCTGATTCGTATCGTCCTATAGCTCTGAGTCTCTGACTTCTTGTGTTGGCAAGTTATTTAAACAATTATTAAAACTACGCTTAGAGTTCTATATTGAGAAAAAATCTATCTTACCGTCAAATCAATTTGGTTTTCGTAGGAATCATTCTGCTAGGGAAAGTGTTTGTCAATTACAGCTTGATATAATTATGCAATTCTTTATCCGCAAACCACAATTTGGTTGGAGTTTTCTTCGACGTTGCAGGTGCTTTTAACAGTGTAAATATAGATATCTTATGTAATGAGTTATCACAGATTGGGATACCTGAGAAAATTATAAATTGGGTTAAAAATTTTCTTCTTAATAGGCAAGTATTTGTAAAATTTAACAGACACCTCTATGGGACTAGACTATCTTCGAAAGGAGTTTGTCAAGGTGGTATATTATCGCCTATAATATTCATATTGTATATACGTAAATTAAATTAAATTTTAGGGTCTCATGTTAAAAACCTCCAATTCGCAGCATATGCATCCATATGCATCTGGGAAAAATATAACACATGTAGTTGAAATAGTTAATGTTGCAATAGCGAATTTGTATAAATATTTTTCTTACCTCGATCTTAGTGTTAATCCATTAAAATCCATGTATTTGGTAAACAAATTCTTAATATGCCTGATGTAGTGTATAACAATTATTATTGTGCTCTACCCATTTCACTTGAGGTAAAATTCTTGGGTGTTATTTTTTCATATAATTTATCCTGGAACAATTATATAAACACTTAATTAGTAAAGCAAATAAAGCTCATAACATATTAAAAATCCTTGAGTGGTACTTAATATTGGGGTGCAGACCCTAAAATTTTGTTATTATTATACAAATCTTTAGTTCGTAGTCACTTTGAATATGGTTTCCATTGCTTTGGTGCACATTCCAAACATGTAAATAGTTTAAATATTTTGCAAAACTAGTGTTTGCGTGTAATAACTGGGGCATTCAGAAGTACTCCTGTGATTGCAATGCAAATTGAATGCAATGTTCCCCCATCATCTATTCGTTTTAATTACATAAAAGAAAGATTTTTGTTGAAACTTTAGAGTGTATCTGGTAATACTACTTCTTAATTTGTTGCATTCACCTACCCATATTTCTTTAAAATCTGTTTATATGGTACAAGGTCTCCAACGTTTTATGAATTTTATTCAAAATGTTAACATTTATCAATCAAAACATATTTTACCTTGTTATGAGGGTGCTTGCAATGGAAAATTTCCAGCAATTGAAGTAATTATAAATACAAGGAAAAATTTGCCTTCAAAAGAAGAAGTTTATGCTTTACTGTCACAGTGGTCTGATCATAAATTGGTTAATACTGATGGTTCCAAGATTGATAGAGCAGTGTCTTTTGCTATTTATGACCCCTCTTCAAATATTGCTATTGGACGGAGAATTGATACAAACGCTAGTATTTTTACAGCTGAAGCAGTTGCTATTTAGAGCGCTATGAAACATATTAAAAAATGTAATTTAGAACATAGTAAATGGTTTATAGTTACTGATAGCATGAGTGTTCTGAAAAATCTGGATAGTAATAAATTACTAGCTAACACAAACTACATTTTTTTTTTGATAAAGCAACTAGGTATGGTTTGAATTGTCACAGTTGGATATTGTTGTCCGTTTTGTTTGGGTACCATCACATATTGGTGTTGCGGGGTATGAAAAAGCAGATTATATTGCTAAAAAATCGTTGAATTTGAAGAATTAATCTGAGACACTGATGCGAGTGTTTTCCTGCCACATACAGACGTAATTAGCCTTCTACGGCGCCGCATGTGCGAGGCATGGGGGACACATTCATACCATTGTACACAATCATGTTGAAAACACGGGGTCTTGATTTAATAGTCTTGATGTTCAAATTAACTCTGTACCTTGGTTTAGTAAAAATAGTAGTAGGTACATACATGAATAGAAAATTTTATTCGATTATCTGTCGTATGCGCTTTGGTCATTGTCGTTTAAATTATCATCTTCATCGTCTTAAAATGGTCAGCTCGCCGCACTGTGATTATTGTCAATCACAAAAAGTTCAGTCACTGTTGTACCTATCATAATTATCATATTCGAGTGTTCGTCTTTTAAATAAATTAAAACTTTTTATTTCAAAGTATTTCATTAATTTTGGATAAACCCACTTCGCTTAATCTTAATTTGAAAGGTTTTGTGCGAGTGAGGCGTCTCGATCGTTGACATTAGAAAATATTGTTTTTGAACATTGATGGTTACATTACTCATATATTAAATTTGTGAAAGATCTGGAGAAACTTTGTATTGATCTACTGTAATTATGGTAATATTTTATTGCTCGTTTTATTTGCGCAGTTGTCTTCGTTTTTTTTTGCTTGTGTTAGTCATATGTAGGTATGTACACATATCAAAATAATTATTACTTATGTACTTTTATCTTCGTTATTTTTAAATAGATTTAAGATGGTTAGAAATAGCTTGTTGGTTATGTGCCTATCTAAACAAAAACATGCAGAGATACGTAGCTAAAAAAAATATTTGACATGACGTTACCCAGGATTTGACTACTTCGTACAAACTTGGTTAAGACTAAAAAAACGAAAAATTGACTAATAAAACATCGAATTTTTACTACATACGAAAGACTTAAAATAAAACATTATTATTACAAGGGAAAATACGAAAGACATTATATAAAAAATTAACACGACAGAAAAAAAACATACCTACGGAAGACTAGGCGGTATGGTCGAAACACTTTAGCCTGCCCACTAGGCAAATAAAAAAAAGTAACGTTCTTTTTGTATTAGTGTTAATTGGAAGTGATCTCTGGGTCCTTCTTAGGTCGTTAAAAGGATATTGTAGCGATCTTGGATATTTATTACAGACCTAGCACGTGTTATAAGGATGCGCAAATGATCTAGACGGACACGTTCTCCAGCCGGCCGAGTCTTGCAGTCAAGTGTCTCTACCATTAATCAACCGTGAGTACCTATTACACGCCCTCGTGGGTAATCCTCTTTCTTATTGTCCCACCACGCAGGGTTAGGCAAACAGAAGTCGTAGTTCATTATATTGTGTTGGCAAAAGGCCATATTAACCGGCTAAAGTTTTAGCCTTTAGATTTAGTAGCTCGGCCCCTCAATTCGTTCTCGAGGAAAGTCCCTTAGTTCCCCCTTATATAATAGGGTCCCCGTGTTGTCAATTCCAGGTGAGGCAACTACAGTGATTCGTCTCGCCGCCAGGATCTAGAGGTGCCTCTGGGACCTGGACGTGAGACCCGTTCCTCGAGTCCGCTGTTAGCCTCCTGTGGAGACGACTGAGCGGTGGCAGAGTCCGCCTAGCGAAATAGCGCAGGTGGGACGGTTTTTTAAATATATTATTTTACCCCTTTTACTACTTTTACTCTTCGCTGATTTCTATAAGAACCAGTTTATCACCGGTCCGGTCCTCAACCTAGAAGCCGGTCTTCTACCCAATATAATTAAAGGACCTCGGGTCGACGCCTACGCTTAACCGGACGAACATTGAACATCCTAGTCGGCTCCGGGATCCGGGACTATTAAAGTCCCTGGCGCCCATTTAATATTAATTACTGGAAGGTTGTACCTTGATATTTTGTTTTAAGCATAAATACCTAAGTACTTAATTTTAATTTTACAAAATAGGAATACCTAGTACCTGGGTTATCTCCAGCCCCCCACCACCCTAGTTCTACCAAATTAAGCTGGCTGGCATTAACCTTGTTTTTATCTAAGTCTTATATAAAATAAACTTATGTTGTTTAGAAGTTTGTTGTTTCCTTGAATATCAATACCAACCCACCTTGCGTTTGGGCTCTTGTTCGCCTATTAGGTACTAGAGGGACAAAATCTTAAATGTAAAAATAATAACTATCATTTTATAAGTATACGGTATACGAGCATTAGATTGCGGACTTGTTTATACTACCCTTGCTCTGAACTCTGCAGCAGTGGAGCGCAACAGGAGAGATAAAAGAATTTCTGTTGGTTATTAAAAAAAAATAGAACCTAAATCTGCGCGAAATCAGTGTGTAGGTATTCGCTGTCGCGGATAGCTGCCAACTACCGAGGCACGCGTGGGCGGGCCGCAGCCGCTGGCGCACCTCACGGGCTGTGATGGTGGCTGTGCGATTCCCTTTTCGCGGATCTCGTCCGGTGGGTAAGCAGTAGTGTCCCCACAAGTCTATTGAGGTGATGCAGAACCAACTTGTCATAGCTGTAAGATCTTAGTTAATAATATAAATAAAAAACAAGAATAAATAACAAATACATAGATTATCTACTTACTTAAGACTTTTCAGCCATTTTGGGGTCTACTTCCAATTTAGTCGCTGAGTATTAATCCTTTGGATTATTAGTCCTTTTACATGGACTTACTGCCTATCCTGACCTCCAAACCCGGTGACTGGTTATGGAAGATGATGATGATGATGATGATGATGGAGGATGATGATGATAATGCATGATGCACACGATGCCCTTTGTTAAACGGGTTGTCATACTTTAGCGGTTCTGAGTTTCTAAGTACCTACTCTTGACGACTGTCAAAGATTAAGAAATGTCAGCTGTCTTGGCTAACAGTGCTTTCTGAGGCACGGATGGTTCTACACAAAGATATTAAACACTGTTCTACATAAATTATGTAAGGAATGCGCGCGCACCCATTGTTCCAAGAATTGATCAACAAAAATCTTAACAAAATCAAACTACTAATTTAATTTTCTTTTATTGACAACTTTTTTCTTTCTATTCTTAATAATGATAAAAGGAATACAATCACACCTGAGTCCATTTATCTCATGATTTTTTTGTAATACCCTCTACATACATAAAACTAGTTGATTAAGTCAAGGTACAGACGCCAGCACATCAAGTTACCCCAATGTGTCAAATTTTCCAAATTGAATATGAACCTTATTTTCGATAGCATAAAGTTGAAAAACGATCAAAGAAATTTGACACATTGGGGTCCCTTGATGTGCCAGCGTCTGTACATCGTATTCACATATAAATGCCTAGGTATCTATTAATGTATGCAAATTTTATAGGTACCTACTATAAAAAAAACTATTTTGAAAGAAGATCATTGAGTTTCTTGCCAATTTTTCTCGATACGAAACTACTTATTGAAGGAGGCGACTAGAATCAGTTTTATTTAATTCAACTTAACGATTTGATATTAAAAAGTGCCTTTTAAGGCTTTATTGAAATAAACGGTTTGATTTTGATATACAGTTGTTAATTAATTTCTTACGACGCGCGACGTAGGAAAGTATGTATACCTACGCGAAGTATGTATTCCTACCTACAATTTAGGCGCTATGAAATACATATTGCGCGAAACATGGTTAGACAACATGTTGCTCTTATTTTATAATAATTATCAAGCACGCATATAAATAAAATCACAATATTCACGAACACATAACTTGATAGTTCGTTCATCCCATTGAAAATGGTATGGACCCAACAGACATTGTTCTTTCCTAATGATGTCTTCAAATTTAACCACAGCGCCACCTACCGGGTCCAATAGGAAATCTGAACCATACAGAAACGAAAACGAATGCCAAATAGGTACCGGTTTTTGAGTTTTAGTCGGACTAACAAACATTAATCGATTTTCACATTAAGAAATATTAAATTTAACTAAACTTTGTTCTAAGTTTGTTTTTAACGCGATACTAAAATTGTTTTGCATAGTACGTTAAAACTAGGTATTTAAAAAAATAAATGCTTTATACGCTCGTTTTAGTAATTGGATTATGTAAATACTCGTCGTTGTGTCCTAAAACTCGAAATACTTGAAATACTCAACTTGCTTATAAACCAGTAAAATGAGAACGTTGTAAATAAATCCTTTCAAGATAGATGGCGCTGTAAGGACTTAATCACACTCTATTGTTATCATCTTCTTGTTATATGTTGAGTTGCTTTGTAGCCTCGTATGCATGAGGGTGGGATTAAAATCAGAAAACTTGAACCATTCCGCCTTTTTTGACATTTATTAATATGATAAATGTTGTTTGTAACACAATATGTTTTTGTTTCATTCATTATTACATACACATACACATTACCCAGGCTTTCGATAACGTTAATCATGACATTCTTCTCCGAAAACTAGAAGTATATGGCATTAGAGGCAATATCCTAAATCTCATAGAATCTTATCTAAAAAAACGTAAACAATATACAAACATTACAAAAATAAACATGAACACCAGAAAAGAAGAAACATATGCCTCAAAAAACGTATGGTTAAATATGGAGTCCCACAAGGAATTTAAGCGTCTTGGGTCCCTTGTTATTCATCATCTACATAAATGACTTGCCATTAGTAACTAATTATCCAGTGTCACTTTTTGCCGATGATAGCACAGTCATTATAAACTCTATAAATAAAGATAGATATGAATATGAAATTAATAACTCAATCAATTCAATAATAAACTGGTTAAATAATAATAATTTAAAAATCAATCTGGAAAAAACAAAAGTTATGTTCTTCAGTCAACGTTTAGAAGCGCCAAATATTAATGTTAATCACCAATTAGCTGTTATAAAAAAGGTAGATACAGCTAAGTTTTTAGGTGTAACTATCGACAAACGTCTTAACTGGAAAGCGCACACTGAAGAATTAAATAAAAAAATATGTTCTTCAGCCTATGCCCTCCATAAACTAAAACCTATTATAAGTACCCATGCGCTTATAACTGCTTACCATGGTATTGTTAGCTCTATATTGAGGTTTGGAATTATATTTTGGGGAAATTCCACTAACAAAGAAACCATTTTTAGGTCACAAAAAAGGTGCATCAGGGCTATGTTTGATTTGAAAATAACAGATAGTTGCAAACAATACTTTATTGAACATAATATTTTAAGTCTGCCTTCCTTATTTATTTATGAAATAGCAAGTTTTATACGAACCAATCCTAACTTATTTAAAAAGCTATCAGATGTTTCGATCCGTAATCGACGGGATAATAATAAACTATATGTGCCAAGATCAACCACGGCATTGATGCGTAAAAGTGTTCTTTGTTTGGCACCAATCATTTATAATAAAATCCCAAAACCTATTAAACAAATGCCTACCGCTCTATTCAAAATACATTTAAAAAAAATGCTCATAGCCAAATGTTACTACACTATATCGGAATTTTTAAATGACCGCAATTAATATTATTTAAATGGTTTCTTACAATTACGATAATTCCACATTTTCACCATTAAATATCTTATTTTTATTTTTACCTTATTTTTGTTTGTTTCTCTTTTCCAATTTTTAATGTATAGACTCAAACGTTGTATGGTTAAAAAACAAACTTACTATTATTTTGTACGCCATAAATGGCAGAACACGCAGATCTATCTCTTAAATTTAAGACCTTACACATAATTGTTTTGCTGTATACTCGTGTTTTACAATAAAATATATTCTATTCTATTCTATTATTGGTCACCGAATTCCGAAACTAGAGTTAGTTTACACCTGTTAGTGCTTTTTTTAAGAATTCGGTTGTTGTTTTTTTGTGAAAAAGGTTTTATTTTGAAATTTTTAGTTTTTTCGTATGGAAGTAGCACTAAATAATGGTCTTTCAAAAATTAAAAGAGTCATTGAAATCAGTGAGTATTTGTAAGAGAAGTTATTTTAAAACATCTGTGAATATATCTACATATCTCTATCTAAATATATATAACTCAAAGGTGACTGACTGACTGACGTAGTGATCTATCAACGCACAGCCCAAACCACTGGACGGATCGGGCTGAAATTTGACATGCAGGTAGATGTTATGACGTAGGCATCCGCTAAGAAAGGATTTTGATCAATTCTATCCAAAATACAGAAAACACAATAAAACTAATTAAAATATATTAAATATGTACCTACACCTAAACTAACTACAAATAAAATAGTAAAAATCGGAACACTCAGGCGTCAAAGTATTCCTCCCCATCGCTGTCATCTGGAAACGTGCCCAGAAGACTGGCAGTATTGCCACGTTGGATGGCAATGCTAATTCTTTGGCCAAAGAATAAGCCAGACCTCTGGTCACGCGAAGTGTCGACCAGTCGGCGAGAAATCACCTTAAAAAGGCTGCGTGCACTCGGACCCCATGACCCGAGCGTTTCGACCCCAAACGGCTCAAAACCGTAACTTCCAATGAGGTTACAGTATTTGCGCCGTTTGAGGGCCTCAGCAGCTGCAGCAGCAGCGCCAACACAGCTCGCCTTACTTGGAACATGAGATGGCGCAAGGGTATCGACACAGGTTGCGTCCCACACCATAGGCCTAGGTACCCATCTTCCAAGGCAACAACGTCATTCCATCTGGTCTCTTTCCATCGTCTCGTACCAAGCCGTTAGGTTCCAAAACCGCTGGTACGCCGGCGGTGACAAGACTATTACTATTCTATCCCCAAGGGTATAAAATAGGGGATGAAACTTTGTATGAAACTTTGTCAATTTTAAACCGATCGGGCTGAGACTGCATGCATAAAGCTACTATGACCTAGGCATCCCCTAAGAGAGGATTTTGATAAATTCCACCCCTAAGGGGATAAAATAGGGGATGAACGTTTGTATAAATATTCTTAGATTTTCGACTGATTGAATTGAAGTTAAAGATTGGAGCTACTAAGATGAAGACGTCCGCTTAAATAGGATTGCGATAAATTCAACCCCCATGGGGATAAAATAAGGGATGATGGAGGATGTAAATGTATTAGTTCTTTTGAACCTATCAGTACCTAATGGAACGAATAAATTAAGACGAACAAAATTTTTAGTTCTAAATGTTGACAATAGATGGCGTTAGTAGTATTTTAAAACGCGCTATCGTTGTGTTTTCACTGAGTTACATTTGATTATACCCGATGATGAGTGGCCGCCGTTTCTAATAGTACATACTATACCTAAATTACTTAAATCGAACCCTATGTAAGCGAATCCCGTTGTTTTTTTTTAAATCTTATTAAAGAAGTTACTTTTTAAGTTATGGATTTTTCAAAGGTAAGTGGATACGCCGAGAGAGGACGCTCTTGAAGGACATACATAGACTTTATTATTGGTGAGGCTCTTCAGAAAGGTCAGGTGCGAAGCAGTCTTAACCGGAGTGTGTACCTATATGATAACATATATTATTATGAATGTAAACGAAGCAAAAGAAATATGTAGGTACGTAACTACGTAGCATATGGCGCTGTGTAGTTTCTGCGTGAGTGAGTTTGTGAATGTATGTGTGTAGGTATGCATGTAAAACACCTAGTTACTGGTTAATTGTTTTTTAATCTCGTAATCAACATTGTAAGTTCTTCTCAATCAGTAAATCGACAGCTAAGCCGCGGGGAAATCCTCATGATCGTATCTTGCTGGGGAAGTTTAAGAATTAAACATGTCATGCTCCCTGGCGGAAAAACCTCACTACCCACCACCTTTGCTTAAACAAGTATAACTAGCATAACAAAAAAAGTGTGTGTATACTTATGTACAGATGCCAGCACATCAACCTACTCCAATGTGTCAAATTTCTTTGATAGGTTTTCAACTTAATTCTCAACAAGATAAGGTTTATGTTCAATTGGGAAAACTTTACAGTCAAGGGTAACTTGAATTGCTGGCGTCTGTACACGCGTTAGAAGTTATACTTCTTTGGCGTAAAAATTGAAATGTTGACTGCAAGGATATTAGAAGTAAAAAGTTGTAGCTAAGTTATTTATAATCACTCATCAAGCGACGCGTTAAAATGTGGCTAACTAGCCACTCTTGACCTAAGTATCGCGCCGCGCGTTGAAGATCGAATGTTGTTTAGGTAACCTAGCTACACCTCGGTATTTATAATATCTTTTGTTGACTGGGGCTAAATTCAGGGTGTCAGCTTTTTGTGAAGGAATGCGCGCGCGCATACCTTCACAAAAAGCCGACACACATCGCCATAATTTACTTGCATCATTTTTCCCTAACGTGCCAGTATATCTTCAAAATATATAGGTATCGAACATCTATACAAATAAATGTAAAGTCTATTAAGTTTTGATGAGCCTCTATTTACTTGTAATTGCGCTGCGGATCATCCTTCCCGGTGAAACTACGATGATATTTCAATAACTTATTATACAAATACATAGTAGGTATAAATAAATGAATGGTATCAAAAATACTATAGCAATTCTTGAACTAGTACGTGGTAATAAGCTGTTCTTGCATTTTATAGGATTTCTGGTCAATGCGAGCTCAGCATTAACTAGAAATGGATAGCTTGAAGTGTAACCGTTTGTACCATCAATTCCTCAATGCAATTAAAACTTACGAACAAACGTGCTTTCAGGGTAGAATAAAATTCTTAGCAAATAACGTTTACATGAAATAACATACAATGTTTTACCTAGATAAAACATTGTATGTTATTTCATGTAAACGTTATCTAATATTTTGATTATTTGTATGGTAGTCACGTAAACATCTAGATGTTTACGTGACTACCATACAAATAATCAAAATATTATTTTTCTGTGTTATGGGTAGATACAGCAATTGATATGTATTTTTTAGTTACAATTTCAAAGCTAAATGCGACTGTTGACCTGCGATTCTGATGAACACTCAATATTTATAGCGAGCAAACAGCAAAAAATGCCAATAATTTCGGATTTATTGACCTTCATTTGATTATCATTAATGAAAATTTGGCTTTCTCTAGGCCCCTACCAGCACCTGTATAGGGTAGCAATCTAAAAAGTACATTTTGACGTTTCTCTCTTCTTGTGTCGCTATAACTTTGTGTGCACGTCTAAGTAAAAAATTGAAAAATCTAATTCATGGTCCTAATTGATTACTTTGGCACCCACACACTATTATAACGACGGGTATCATTAGTAAGCGTTAAGTTTAACTTTATGTTAAGAAAATGCATTCAAAACCACAAATTCATCTTTAATCAATATTCTGACAGGACGTTAATGCATTGTTATGTCATTGCGTTGGTTAACGTAGTGTCATGATCGTGACCGTCAAAAACCATTTATGAACCGGATTAAATCGATTTACTTTAAAAAAACCGGCCAAGAGCGTATCGGGCCATGCTCAGTGTAGGGTTCCGTAGTTTCCCGTCCGTCACAATAAGTGTTCAAAATGCTTGCTATATGCTAGCATTTTGAACACTTATTGTTGTTTTTCGATTATACTACAAACTTAGTCCAGAAATTATTTTGTACAACTTTTTGTCTTTTTTGTACAAAAACTGTTTCCATCCAAGTTCAAATTTTTTTTCCTAGAAAGTCCTTATAAAGTTCTACTTTTCAGATTTTTTTTCATATTTTCTAAACTTATGGTACAAAAGTTAGAGGGGGGGGAGACACATTGTTTTTTACTTTTGGAGCGATTATTTCCGAAATTATTGACATTATCAAAAAATGATTTTAGTAAACCCCTATTAATTTTTAAATACCTTTCCAACAATATATCACACGTTAGGGTTGAAATTAAAATAAAAACACTTCCCACTTTACATATAGGGGGGCTACCCTAATAAAACATTTTTTTCCAATTTTTATTTTACCACTTTGTCGGCGTGATTGATACACATATGGTACCAAATTTCAGCTTTCTAGTGCTAACGGTCACAGAGATTAAGCGAGGACGGACGGACGGACGGACAGACAGACAGACATGGCGAAACTATAAGGGTTCCTAGTTGACTACGGAACCCTAATTAGATAAATATGTACTTAAAATATATTTTTTTATAATTAAATTTTAGTGTATTTGAATTAATTATAAGAGTATATTTTTATTTGTTGTTTCTTTTATTGTTCGTTGATTTTTAAAGATAAACGAAGATTGACTCTTTTTGTACACTACATAACAAAACAAACCGATCAATTTTACAAACACGAGCGAGCAATAAAACGATATTCCTCAAAAATCATGTTTAAAACAGAATTTTGAGGAATATCGTTTCCACATAAAATTGTCGATTACGATCTCTTGATTATTTTAAATCGATGTGTCTCAAAACTCGGATTTTATTTTCCCCGTCACTACATTTTTTTTCCTAACTGTCATAATACACTTATTTGACTGTCACAATTTTAGCATGATCGCCGTAGAAATGAGTACGTTGACGGAAGAATCGACAAAATGACAGATGGTAGAAATATTCCGCCGATTGAAAGAAATAATGCTGAACTAAAGAATCTACTCATTGCTTCTACTAATTTTTGATATTGTCGTGCTCAAAACGAAAGAGAGAAATATTTCTTTAATCTGGTCAATTGAGGACAAAATCCGTTGTATGCTACGCGTGCAGGACCGGTTGATTAGGAAACGTTCGTTGAAGCCTATGTTCAGCTCTAGATGATTTCTGTCAGAAATGATTATGATCATAATAATGAAGTAACACAGCCTATAAAAAGTTACTGAAAAAACCACATAAATTATTAAAACTTGCTTCTACTGTATTGTGTAACATACTTACTGTGTTTACAGTCACGTAGTGATATAAAGATATATCGCATACAATCAAATTTATCAAAAATATGTGAAAAATTATTAAAAGATTTTAATTTTAGACTTGTCTGATTAGATTGTTATTGATTTAATGTTTTGCCTACTAGCAGAACAAGTTATGATATCACATATAATTTCTCCCTACGATTGATATCTTTTGGCTGCCGCTAGCCCAAAAATTAAAAAACAATACTTACTATATAGACGGGACATCACGAACAAAATTTTCATCCGATACTTGTGTCTTAATGGACACATTCATGAGTACGCTCCGCTGCCGCTCTTATATTATTATAATATTCTAGATGGTGATGTTACTGAGACACGAGCCCGAAACACTGCGTCCCGTGTTTCTAAGACGGCGACCGCGGCATACCCTCACCATCCCTGATGACGCTACAGTAAGGCGGTGCCACGAGCACCCCGACAGCCAACAAAGTCTCAAACAATACGACGTTTTATAGTAATCAAGATAAAGGTTAAAATTAAATGACACTGAAACTGCTGGCCGCTTCGCTGCCATTCCGGTGTGACTCAGTCCTAATGAACATAGGCGGACTTAATATCATAAGACGAAGCAAGGACAACCAGTCAAGGATACCTGCACTGTCTTCTATATTTCTACTTGATTACATTTTCCTGAACTCAGAGCTGATTTTTTTCACTAGTCTCTTAGTCAGCTCAACTCAAACTCCAAACCAAATAACAAGCATAACAATCGGCATCATCTGCGTAGACATTTTCGGTCAGGTTGAAGTCTAACAGCTGTATGTAACTGAATACCACTATTATACTTGCCTACACAGCCTACCTATTATACTTCTTATTATATATGGAGCGACTACCTATATTATTTGACATCCTTAACACAGTCAATTTTATTGGTAAATTGATTACTTACTGGTAATAACAATAAAACCAACAATAATCTTGTCCAGCCTAATTAATAACATCCTTTCCGGTCGATCGTAGGTTTAAAAATAAATTAAACAAAGTAATACGCCTGCCTGGATTCAAACCCACGACTTTCGTAAGTTTGGGGCCGCCACCACTGCTCTCTCGACGATCGAAGGTTAAGCTACGCTTGACGAGGTTGGCCCGTGCATAAGTGACCATTCATCACAAAACAAGACTCCTGCGTGCCTCGGAAAGCACGTTAAGCCGATGTTCCCTGCTGTCATTTGAAGATATCGATAATCGATACAGATAGAAACCTAAAAATCTGACAAACAGTTGTGGGGGGTTGTAGAGGTCCGACAGGCAGTCGCTCCATGAAACACTGGTATTCAGATGCATCCGGTTAAATTGGAAGCCGACTCCAACATAGTTGGAAAAAGGCTAGGCAGATGATAACTCTTGTCCAATCTGGTTTTTACCACGACTTTTGGATTTTACATTTCCTGATAAGATTATTACTTATCGATTGCTTTTAAAAACTGATTATAAACAATACGTTATTTGATAGCGTAATTATGGGAATTACCATGATCATTATCTACCCTTTTAAGCATATAAATATCAACTGTTGAGAAGAGATCGCAACCATTTATACATACCTGTTTGTTAAGACCAGCAATATGAAGTTCTTGGCTGTGACTTTGTTAGCTCTGGTAGCGGTTGTCTCTGCTAGAAACGCCAATGTCGAGGATTTGATTGACCTAGAACAAAACACCGCGTATGGATACCTAAGTAAAGTCGGTGCTCCCTTAGCCGAGAAGATTCGCAAAGCTGAGGAGGAAGGTGATCAAAATCCATCCAGAATCGTCGGTGGTAGTGCATCCAGTGTCGGCCAATTCCCTTACCAGGTATTTCAATCATATTTAATAGAAAAGTATCAACATTGAAACTTTCGAGGCAAACCATCAATGATAACACTTCCAGACTAGTTCGGTTCCCTTCATAATACTCTTATACGTTATAATCAAAGACCTTTAATACTTACAAATAATAGGTTGGGGAAAAAGTTTCTTCGCATTTTTTAAGAAAATTCAAAACTTTTTTTAATACTTATAGTTTTTTTACATTTAACTAAAGTATGTAGGTACCATTTTGTTCGATAACTTTTTGTCATCTTGTAAGTAGGGACATGATCCCATTGCTATAGAAATTTTGGGACTTCTGATCAAAATACCGCGACAAGTGGTTTTGGCAGTCCTCTCGTGATGTTAACCTGACGCTGCCTAAAAAATTCTGAAGACACCGAAACAGGTAGAAATCTGAAGGTGCAAGGTCAGGACTATACGGCGGATGCATTAACACCTCCCAGCCAAACTCTCTTAATTTTTGCTGAGTGGCTAAAGATGTGTGAGGTCTTGCGTTATCATGATGAAAAACCACACCCCTTCTGTTGATTAATTCCGGCCGCTTTCTCTCAACTTCTTGCTTTAATCTCATCAGTTTTTCCCAGTAGAGCTCAGAATCGATATTCCTGCCTGGTGGTAACAGCTCATAATGAATACCTAATGCCCTTTCAATCCCACCACACGCACAGCATCACCTTGTTGTGAGTTAACCCGGGTTTTAGCACGGTCTGTGAAGCCTGACCGGCCTTTGACCACGACCTTTTTCGCACGTTCTTGTCGTACGTGATCCAATTTTCATCACCAGTTATCAGCTTCTTCAAAAATGGTTCGGTTTCATGACGTCGTAATAAAGAATCACAAATGAGTACACGGTTCATTAGGTTTCTTTCAGTGAGCTCGTGAGGTACCCAAATATCGAGTTTTTTTGTGTAGGTACCCAGTTTTTTTCAAATGCGCCAAAACTGTTTTGTGGTCGATTCCCAGTTCTTCAGCTACGTCGTAACTACTGATATGCCAATCTTGCTCCACTTTTTCAAAAATAGGATCCATTTTATCCGTAATAGGGCGACCAGAGCGACGTGCATCTTTGACATCAAAATTTCCGGATTGAAAACGCTTAAACCAAATTTGTGCTATTCTCACGGACACTGCACTAGGTCCATAAACATCGCAATTTTTTTTCGCGGCTTGCGTTGCATTTTTTTACCTTTTTTGTAGTAAAATTTTAAAATGTAACGAATTTCTTCATTAGATTCACTTATCTTGACAGTACGAAAAACAAATGAAAATCACAAATTTTTCTAATTTGAATTAGGAATTTCGCACCCCCCACCGAATAATATGGTAATGTGCTATTACGATAGTTTACGTTTTATTGCATATTCGATATTTAAAGCATTAATTACACCTTGTAAATTTTTTTCGTATTTTTTCTATGCATATTTGTAAAAGTACAATATTTCCAATGGTCCCGTACTGGACATAACAATATTATTCCCCAAAAATCTCAACACACTTTTTGCACGAATAGTATCATAACACGTTATTACAGATTAAACAATCTCTAACTTTTTCGGTAATCGACGATTACCGTTTTATTCGCGTAAGAAACGCATATCTTGTTCCGCGTAAAGTATAATACAATTTTATTCGTGTATTATTTTTATTCACAGGATTTGGTAATGTGGTTTTACAAAACATGACAGTACATTATGCAAAATCGTAATGTCGTTCACTGTATCATAAAGTTAATATTTTTAAAGCAAGCGGTTTTACAATAAAACATTACGATGGTGTCGGTACGTAATGAATGAATACAGCATTATTATCGTTAGTGATTGATGAGTAAGAGCGAACGCTTAATTTTCATTCTCCACTAAAGAAAGGGACAGAGCGATGCGGCGGTGTATGGCGCGCGGCGCGTGCGTTTGTTTACCTACGTAATCGCCAGTGCGACATTTTACTGTGAAGTGTTGTGTTGCGTCAGAGACTGTTTTATTGATACGAAGTTAATTATTTGTGTTTTGTTTATTTACTGTCTTAAATATGAAAAGACATGAGTTAAAAAACCCCCGTACGAGAAGGATGTTGGATTTATTACACGTTGCTGGTGAGTCCTGTATAAATAATTATACCTAACTAGCGACCCGCCCCGGCTTCGCACGGGTACCTCTAATCTATAGTCGATGACTTCTGAAGGATGGATCATGGATCATGGTGGTCATGTTGTGACACTTCATACAGCGTACTTTCCCATTGAAAGCCATCTTCTAATGGACCCTAGTCGTGGTTATGATATTATGTATTTTTTGCGCGAGTTATTTTAATTATGTTATATTTCCCAAGATATTCATCTAAATGAAATGATGTAAATGGCATTTTAGGTCACAATTAAACGTTAAAGATTACTAACATATTTATTTTGAGAAGGATTAATACGATGTCTGTAAAAACACCTTCGCAAATGAAGCATTATTTTTGACGTAATTTTAAAATCACAAAAATGGTTAGGTATTGTGAGTCAATCTTCAAGGATAGACATAAATGCTGTCGTGGATTTTTTTTTTGGACTTTTTAATAGGAATAATTTCTTAATAGGTACATTATTTTTTATGTAACTTGTACAGTGTACTGTTTATGCAGCGCACGCCCCGAAAGGACGATTTTTGATGATGATGATTCAGCCTCAGCCCAATTGATCAAGATTTGAGACGTAAATCTTTACAAGATATTTCAACCTTTTCAGAGAACCAATTTTTTGATACAAGGTCATTGGCAGAAGAGGAACCTATTGAAGAACTTGCAAAAACGAGTGTTGAATGGAGTGGTAATGAAATACAGGAAAAAAAAATCTATAATTTGCGTGGTGCGTAAATATACATAGTTAATTAATTAATTATCATCATAATTATTATCATCCTATTAATGCTTGCTATTGTCAAACTATAAGTATAAATAGTAATGGTTCTCAACGTTTTCCAGATAAATCAACTATACATTATGATGAGCGTGAGGAAAATAGCGACGATTTTGTTTCCGATGACACGTCTAGTATTTATAAGCAACCAAGTTCTAATCGTGAAGCTAGTAGTACTCGTTCAGAGAGCATGACTTCCAGCTTAGGGGGATATTCGAGTTATCTAAATAAGATAATTGATTCAAAACCTGGTTCTCCATCAGCTATTTCAAACCTATCTCTGTTGTTAGACAATGTTGATTTTGTGGCTTCACCTACAGCTATTTATAAAACTAATTATGCAAGCACACCTAAACACATGCCGCAACAACATGACAATAGGATTACTACTCCATCGGACGCTATATTATTATTACTATCTCCTGGAACAGAATGCCCTAAAAATCAATCATATCATTCGCAAATAGACGAATGCGTTGAAGATGTGACATTAAAAATGAACGAAGACGACGATACCGTAGTGGAAAATGATACTTTGAAAGAAATTTCTGTAGTTATTGAATTAGAGGAAATAATCGAAGAAAACCATGCATCAAATGAAACAGAAGAGCCTGCATGTAGCAATGACATAACATGTAAAGCCAACAATAATGATGACAGTCAGTTTACCTTGCAAGACCAGTTAGTCAGTCCATCTGCTGCAGATAATTTATCAGAAAAAATACCTTTTATAAGTAGTGCTAATATACAAGATCTACAAAGTACTGACGAAGTTGTGGTCCACTCCCACAAATCAACTTTTCTAATAGACAATGAGAATAACATGATAAATGATGGTGTGTCTTCTTCTCCTGTAAAATCAACAAGAAAGCGTTTAAATAATCGAAATGATTGGTCTGATATTAAAAATAAAAGACTGAAAAATTCTGGACAGTCCTACGAAGGGGCGCGTTCCAAAACAAAATATTCCGCGAAAACAATGGGACCAACTTGTTCTTGTCAAAAAAAATGTGGCGAAAAAATTCCAACAGAACAAAGGGAACAAATATTTAATAACTTTTATAGTTTGAAAAGTCACGAGCTTCAATGGCAGTATATTGTTCGACATGTCGAAACAAAACCTATAAAAAGATTAACTTTAGATCGTAAAAATAATAGGACACAGACAATAACATATTTTTTACCTTTAGCAGAATCCAATATTCCGGTTTGTAAAGTGTTTTTTTTAAACACTATTAAAGTAACAGAACAAGTTGTGTATACGGCGCTTGAAAAGATAAAAAAAGATCTAAGTTTATCAGATCTCAGAGGAAATCACTCAACAAGGCCAAAGAAGATGTCTGATCTTACAAAAGAAAGCATAATAACTCACATCAAACTGTTTCCTTCCGTAGAATCGCATTACATTAGAAAACAATCAAAGCGACAATATTTGTCGCAACACCTCAATATTTCAAAAATGTACCGATTATATACAGACTGGTTTACACATCAAGACTATATTCCAGATCAGAAGGCATCAAAGCGGCAATATGAAACTATATTTAACACCATGTTTAACTATTCCTTTTATAAGCCGAAAAAAGACTTATGTGGAACATGTTGTTTATATGAACAAGCGGACCCAATCAGAAAAGAAGCATTGGAGGAAAAATATAATCAACATGTGGCAAGGAAAAACAAAGTGCGTCAGTTAAAAGAGGAAGAAAAGGCTACTTTGGACAAAAACAACACGACTGTTGCTATTTTCGATTTAGAAAAAGTACTGAGTATACCTCGATCTGAAGTAGGAATTTTCTATTATAAAAGAAAATACCCAGTATACAATTTTACAATTTACAACAGTCTTAACAAATCTGGACACTGTTACGTATGGCACCTGTCTATCGCCAAAAGAGGTTCCATAGAAATTGGTAGTTGCTTGGCTCAATTCATCAAAGAAGAAAAGAGTAAAGGCATCAAGAATTTATCATTCTATTCAGATGGCTGTGCAGGCCAAAATAAAAATCGGTATATTTTTGCTTTATACCTCCATGCGCTAAAAGTCTATGATATGGAAAATATTACACACAGGTTTTTTGAAACTGGTCATAGCCAGAATGAAGGCGACAGCATGCATTCATGCATTGAAAGAGCCTTAAAAAATAAAGTGCTCTACACTCCTGACCAGATTTATGGCGTCATTATAAATGCAAAGGTGGGAGGCAACCAATACTCTGTAAAAGAAATGGAGCAGAAAGATTTCTTTAACATTAAAGATTTAATCATCGGCAAAAACTGGACTGTAGATATCCATGGCCGAAAAATTAAATGGAACCAAATAATGGAAATAAAGGTTTCGTGTTCTAAACCGAACACTATTCAATTGAAGTATAATTTCGAAGATGAATATTCAGAGATGAATACTGAAATTCAAACCCGATCAAAGAGAGGAAGAAGATTACTTGAACCTGAAGTTACTGCTGGAATGCCATTAAAACAAGCTTACTATCAACCAATCCCAGTAAGTAAATTGCTAAAAGAAGATTTATTAAGTTTATGCAGAACAGAAGCTATACCTCAGCATTATCATTCTTTTTATAATTCCCTCCAAACCTGTGAAAATACCACAGAGCAGTCTTCGGAAACAGAATCAGACTGTAATGATGATTAGCATGATTTATTTTTAATAATAGTTAGTTACCAACTGCCCAATGGGCCAACAAGACTTCCTAGTAATTATTGTTTGTGATTGAAATATTATTAAAATTTGATTATCATTATTAATAAATAAAAAGACTGATTATGATAAATAACTAAACCTTTGTTTCACTTCATAACTTTCACAAATTCGCTATTATGTAACAGAACAAAATATAAAAATATAAATTATCCAGTATCACTATCAACTTCTTCTAATATTGTTAAGTTTCTGCCAAATCAAATAATAGGTACTTACTGAATTATTTAATAAAACATGGTATTTGCGACATTATGTTACTTTTAATCTTTGACACTACACATCGACGAATATTATTGTCATGTTACATTACAGTATACACTATCGCTTGGATTTCACCTGAATAATATCGTAATATCATATTACTGGTAGGCTTTTCAGCACCGTATTACAACGAATAATACCGTAATGCATTAGTACCAACTACAAAATCTTGAGGTTATACGCGAATAATATCGTAATGATGTGTTGCGTACTATTGTTTTGTCCCACAAATTCAGTAAGTTTATTTTCGTCAATAACTTTGTTTTGTTATACTATTGCAAAAAAAAATGCATATAAAAAAACAGACTGCAAAAAATTAGCTTTGTTTTGATGTATAAATGGCCATCGTAGGATTCACCCATGCTGAGATATATGCATAAAACAGTTTTTTATTTTTCCTGTAAAATTTAGAATTGTCGATTACCGGTTTATTCGGTGGGGGGTGCGTTATGTTCTTTAAAATTTAAACAATCAATGATACCAAAACCAGCCAGATACAAATAGATTTTATTTCAAGTTTATACATACTATAATGCGAAAAGACTTTTTCCCCAACCTAACTATAAATAGTCCTATTTCAAAAACAAAATTTTCTTATAAAAATCCGCTGCTGCTCCAATATTACTATAAAATACTTACACTTTCCACAAAGTAGACACAATAGTTAGACAATCAACATGAGTCATAATTATGTAACTCATGGGAAAGGAACCACTCCGGTTATACTTACTTAAAATTACTAAACGGCCTTACTGAGACATGGGATCACAGTTTTTCTATGACATTATTTTCTTCGCATGTTCTCTCGATAGTATATTCAATCTTTTTGGTTATTATACTACCGACGCAATAGGAAAAGTGTATTTTATGACGCTGTATTTTATTTAACAGGCTGGTCTTATTGCTGACTTTAACAATGGACAAGGTGCCTGCGGCGGTTCTTTACTCAACTCTAGGAGGGTACTTACCGCTGCTCACTGCTGGTTCGATGGTCTCAACCAGGCCTGGAGATTCACGGTTGTCCTTGGTTCAATCCGCTTGTTCAGTGGCGGTACCAGGGTTGCATCCTCTAGCGTTGTTATGCACGGAAGCTGGAACCCTTCCTTAATCCGTAATGACATTGCCATGATCAACTTGAATTCTGCCATTAATTTCAATAGTGAGTAATAAAACTTTTAATATTTAATTGTTTAATAAGGAATTAAAAACATTTAGTTAGGTTATTGTTTGGTTTGATTCTAATGCATTTCTCAATAGACAACATCGCTCCGATTGCTCTGCCTTCTGGCAACGAGCTCAACAACTTATTCGTTGGCGCTACTGCTGTCGCGTCTGGCTTCGGTCGCACACGAGATGGTAAGAAACATAATTTGATCTATTTTATTTTATACATAGGTACTGTTAAAATCATTGATATTATTTTGTTTTGTTACCTCAAATCTTTGTCTATGTTATTTGTTTCTTTACGTTATTTAGAAACAAAATACATTTATTTGGGATACGCACAGAAATTTTAACAGCAAAAACTAAATCGAACACATTTTATAACTAAAAGACCAGTGCGAGGCCAAAAAGACCCCTATCTCAGCACGATACCACGACATTTAAAAATAAATAAAAAATACCGCAGTGCTGTTATTCTGATAGGACCCGCTATGATGCCACGATTACAGTAACTGACTACGAGGCATAAAATATAAGTAAATAAGTCTTCTTTTCGTGTGGTTATTTACTAACCTGGTGTCAGAGTTTTATTGTCACCCCTGGGCCTCTGACTTGGCATCACATGCCCTCGAGAAATATCTCTCAGACATGCTGGTTTCCTCACGATGTTACCCTTCACCGGTTTCGAAGCCAGTGATTATAATTTTACAACGCGCACACTATTCTGAAAAGACAGAGGTGCGTGCATTGTATTCTAACTCGAGACCTATGATTTCGAATTCCGTCGGTCACACCTCTAGGCTATAACTGTAGTGAATAAATAATATTAACTAATAATACAATTGAGATAAATAACAAACAAATAATTACTTAGTACTTAAGTCCTACTGATATTATAATCGCGAAAGTTTGTGCGTATGGATAGATGGATGGATGAATGTCTGTTACTCTTTCACGTAAAAACTACTTGGTAAATGGATTTTAATAAAATTGGGTATGAAGTTAACTGCCAATATCGATTAACACATAGCTACATTTTATCCCTTTATTCCCATGGGAACGGGAACTACGCGGGTGAAACCGCGGGACGTTAGCTAGTATTAAAAATATAACAACTCTCCACGTCTCGCACGTTCCAGCGTCTAGTACCTACTTAGTCGCTTAAATAACATAGTCTGTAGATATACTACTTTCTTCTATGGTGTCCAATCTATGACAAAGGACGTTATGAAATGTCTTGTCAATTCTTCTCCGTGCGAATCTACTTTTAGGAAGGGGCAACTAGAATCATTTTTTTATTTAAGTTTACTTAAGTTCGACGTTCAAAAGTGCCTTATAGCGGCCTAATTGAAGTAAATGGTTTGACTTTGATTTTTAAACCTAAAAGTATTCTGGAAAAGTCACAATTATTAGTAATAAATTAAATTTCTTTTACTATTTACAGGGGAAGATTTGTCGGTGAACCAGTTCCTTAGCCACGTTTCCTTACCTGTGATCGCGAACTCAGTGTGCAGCCAGGCTACATTCCTCTTCCAAATCCTAATCCAGTCCTCGAATATTTGCACTAGCGGCGCTGGAGGTCGAGGCACCTGCCAGGGTGATTCCGGTGGCCCTCTGGCCGTAAACAGTAATGGCAGGCCAATTCTGGTACGTGGATCATTGTTTGTTTTCACTTTATTTTGGGAATTTTTCCTGTCAATTTAAATTCTATTTATTAGTATTATTTTGTTGGTGTAATATCAATATCGATGACTTCTTAACATTTGAATCTTTTTTCTTAACAGATCGGTGTGACCTCCTTCGGAACTGGCCGTGGATGTGCAGTTGGTGATCCCGCTGCATACGCCAGAGTATCCTCATACATCAGCTGGATCAACCAGCTTCTCTGAATATTTTGAAAAGATCTTATAATTATGACCAAAATCTAATTTTAAAATGTTTTAAATAAAAACTTATTGATATTGCAATTATTTCGTTTAATTACCCTATACATCGTGTAAATAAATACATAATCTAAACTCATAATAAGAATCTTTTGAAAGTCAAGATATGTGAAGAAATCAAGTATCTGGACTAGAATTGTGAGGTCGTCGACGTAAGAATATACATACATGTATATTATATAATTACTAGCTCGTGCGCGCGACTTCGCCTGCGCAGGATTAGGCAGATTATTTTTCCTACTTACCTTATATTTTGAACAATTCATTCAATATCTTTAAATATAAAAGCGTATGTGTTATTCTGATGTAAAAACTATATTATTGTAAAGTTAGAGTTAGAGTAACAAACATCCATACAAACTTTCGCATTTATAGAATTATCATACGCAGATCTATTACAGCTGTTGAAGCCAGATCCTGCTTCCACAAATGGGGGAGAAATCGGGTATTATACATAAAAAAAAACACTCAGACACGAACATAGAACGTCCTCCTTTTTTGATGTCGGTTAAAAAACCGACCATCATACAATTAATTCAAATAATATTTTTTGTGTTAACACGCGTTGAAGCCCGCATTTACCCCTGTAGATGCTTTCTGCCAAAAATAATATTAGTACGATGATATTAATGAAGTAAAATAATAGCAAATAAAAACTTACCGAAAAAACACTTTAAATTCATTACAAGTTGTATCTACTGTATTATGTAACAACACTGTGTTTACAGTCACGTACTGATATAAAGATATATCGCATGCAGTTTATCAAAAAAGTGTGGAATATTTAAATTATAACATTTTAATTTTAGACCTGTCTGATTAGATTGTTATTGATTTAATGTTTTGCCTACTGTAGAACAAGTTATGATATCACTTGATTTTCCCTACGATTAATATCCTTTGGCTGCCGCTGCGAGGGATGTGAATAGGCTAAAAATAAATACATAGTATGAATGTGCAATGTTTTATCTGCAAAAATACGTTCGCTTCTTATTAAAAAAAACGGCGTGTAGGGTTCCGTAGGTTCCCGTCTGTCACAATAAGTGTTCAAAATGCTTGCAATACGATTATACTAAAAACTTAGTCCAGAAATTATTTTGTACAACTTTTTGTCTTTTTTGTACAAAACTGTTGTTTCCATCCAAGTTCAAAATAATGTTCCTATTTTCTAAACTTATTGTTCAAAAGTAAGAGGGGGGGGGGACACATTTTTTTCTATAAGGGTTCATATATAGTTGACTACGGAACCCTAAAAATTGATATTGACAACTGAAGTATGAGACTTCACTATCTAGAAACAAGTCTTATTCGCACTTGTCCGTTATATCTATAACGTGAAAAAATTAAAACCCGACGACGACAAAAAAACGACGCTAAAATATGAAACGAGATTTTCAGGATGCTGAAATATACAAGGTTACTTGAAAAACTAAAGCTACAAGCTAAAACTACAAGGTTACTTAAGACTACTTTTGCTAGTATCCAATTCAAAAAACGATCAGCTTATCTTTACAATAAAATCAATAAAATATTACAAATATTTTCGAAGACCTCTCATGAGTGCAAATTAGTACTGATAAAGTGGATAAAACCCTAAATTATGAAGAAACAGAAAAAATATTGTTATACGTGGAATAAACATGCATTGATTACAGAAACACACACCCACACACACACACACACACACACACACACACACACACACACACACACACACCCAACTTCTTGGGGCTAGGGAATCTTACAGCACGCCTTAGGCTAAAAATAAATAAATACTTACCCACTAAATTTACTTACCCACTAAATAATAAAAATACAAAACTTATGTTTACATGTCTCTTGCTATGCCGTTAATACGTTAAGGAAGAGCGGAGCCTCCTGACACAGGCATATTTACATGCTTAAAAGGAGACTCCAACAACTAATTATAAGAAGGAACATTTTGTTAAAGAAATAAAGATTTTTGTATTTTTGTATTTTGTATTTTTGTAAAACAAGAACAGAAAGAAAATAAAAGTCGTAGTCATACGTTACATAGGTACCAACCATAACACTTTAATAACGTGTGACGACTTTTCACATACATACACAAACACATAGTGTTTCAAAATCATATCCTGTCTTTGCCGTAGTCGGGTAAATAATTTGAATTTAAATTATTATTTTGTACAGACGCCAGCACATCAAGTTACCCCAATGTGTCAAATTTTCCCAATTGAATATGAACCTTATTGTGTTTGACATAAAGTTGAAAAACGATCAAAGAAATTTGACACATTGGGGTAACTTGATGTGCTGGCGTCTTTACATGATAACTCAGAAGTCTACTCTTTCAAATAAAAAAAGAATTTTGACAATCGATCCACAAATGGCGGAGCAATCAGGTAACATACATTAAAAAAAAATAAAAAAAATACATACACACGAACATGAACCTTCTCCTTTTTTGAAGTCGGTTAAAAACTTATAATCATACTTATGTAGGGTGACTGGTTATAAGTGACCGATACTTAAATACGTGAGTGGTGTATACATGATTTTAATAAACTTTCCCAAAGAAACTTTTTTTTTTATAAATAATAACTTATAATTATTACACAATGAAATAACAAATACGTTGTTTGGAATTTCCGCGCGCGCGCCTATGATTAATCACAGTAGGCACGAATCGGCACGTCTATCAGCTGATAGTCTGACCTCGGGAAGGGCAAAATCTACTAGTAGTAGTGTCACAGGCGCCCTCTCCACCCCCACCGCTTCCGTTGTGCAGTACTGTCGTAATAATATTATTGAAAGTTTATGAGAAAAAAAAAGTTGCTTTGGGAAAGTTATTCGTATTCCTGAGTACATTCACGTGTTTAAGTATCGGTCACTAATTACCAGTCACTCTATATATTTCTAAATACAATACATATTAAAGATAAATTACACCCAAACACAGGAAAAAATATCGCACTCATCACACAAAACTCAGTCTTGAGTGCAAATCGAGTCAGGGCCACTGACCACTAGACCAGGGGGTCGAGTCTGCTATTGCAATCGTGTCTCAATGACCGGTCAATGATCGATTTTTGACGTTAAACGTCAAACTTATGACACATTTTCCATACAAAAACTGTCAAAGTTGTCAAATATTCGATCAATGACCGGTCATTGAGACACGATTGCATTAGCAAACTCGAGCCCCTGAAGGCCAGTCAAACAACACGTAAACTTTACGTTATTTCTGTTAGCTATGCAACTTCGTATAGGCAACAGATGAGTTTCATGTAAGGATATTATTTATTTATTTACGTATTAAGGGCCGAGTGACACACCGGAATGGTAGCGAAGCGACGGGCAGTTTCAGTGTCATATAATTTTAAACTTTATAAAACGAAGTATCGTTTAAGAAAATTGAAGAGGTCGCGCAGCCACCCGCGGCGCCGCGAATACTCCGACGACCAACAAAGTTTCAAACGAGACTACGTTTTATAGAAATCAAGATAAAGTTTAAAATTCTATGATACTGAAACTGCTGACCGCTTCGCTGCCATTCCGGTGTGACTCGGCCCTAATGAAATGTAGGCGGATTTAATGTCATAGGCCACAAAGCAAGAACAACCAGACAAGGATACCTGCACTGTCTTCAATACTAATGTCTTTAACAGCCATTATTTCTGCTTGATAACATTGTCCTGAACTGTTTTTTTTTACACTTGTCTCTTAGTCAGCTCAACTCAAAGTCCAAACCGAATAACAAGCGTAACAATCGGCATCATCTGCGTAGACATTTTCGGTCAGGTTGAAGTCTAACAGCTGTATGTAGCTGAATACCACTATTATACTTACCTACACAGCCGACCAATACTTCCTATTATACATGGAGCGACTACCTATTTGACATCCTTAACACAGTTAATGGGCTATTTGACAAAATTTTAGTTTTTAGTCCCTCATCTAGATTATAAGAAAATATTCGACACATATTTATTTCTTTTTCAAATTCATGGAAAGCTGCTTAGATCAAGCGCATTAAAGTTGAGGAGAGGGGGCTTTTAACGTCATTATCTAGTATAAACTGTACTGGCTAGTGACGTCATGCGACATTTTACCTCGATGTATAGACGTTATTTTTTGATTACGTGAAAAAAGAAAAAAATATGTGTCGAATATTTTCTTGTTATCTAGATGAGGGACTAAAAGCTAAAATTTTGTTAAATAGCCCATTGGTAAAACGATTACTAACTGGTAATAACAATAAAACCAACAATAATCTTGTCCAGTCTAATTAATAACATCCTTACCGGTCGATCGAAGGTTAAAATGATAAAGATATAGATACTGGGCTGGCATCCGCAATTCGACGTCAAAGCGCGTATTTTGTGTATGGGCTATAATCTACCACGCGAGCCCAGTGCGAATTGGTAGATGTCACATGTTCGAATTTTAGGTTGTAGGACATGCCGGTTTCCCCACGATGTTTTCTTTCGCCGTTTTTGAGAGCAGTGGTGATGAAATAAATTAAACAAAGTAATGCGCCTGCCTGGATTCAAATCCACGACTAAGTATCCCCCCCCCCCACGTTCGACAGTTGGGGCCGCCACCACTACTTACTACTAATCTTAGTTTTTTTATTTTTTTACTTTGTTTTGTGCACTTGTGGCATGTGCCAAATAAATATGTTTTCTTTCTTTCTTTCTTTTCTTACACTGGGCCACTCGATAAAGGTTAAGCTACGCTTGACGAGGTTGGTCCATGCATAGGTGACCATTTATTACATAACAAGACTCCTCCGTGCCTCGGAAAGCACATTAAGCCGTTGGTCCCGGCTGTCATTTGTAGATCTATGATAATCGTTAGATAAACCTGAAAACATTTGACAATCGGTTGTGGAGGAGGTTGTGGAGGTCTGACCGGCAGTCGCTCCATGTCAAACACTGATATTTAGCTACATCCGGTTAAACTGGAAGCCTACTCCAACATAGCTGGTTTTTACCTTGACAATTGGATTTACATTTCATAATAAGATTATTACTCATCGATTGCTTTTAAAGACTGATTAGAAACAATACGTATGAAACCAGTTTTAATCTCTGATATTTATTTGATAGCAAAATAGCAGGAATAACCATAATCATTATCTACCCTTTTAAGCATATAAATAACAACTGTTGAGAAGAGATCGCCACCATTCGTACATACCTGCTTGTTATGACCAGCAATATGAAGTTCTTGGCTGTGACTTTGTTAGCTCTGGTAGCGGTTGTCTCCGCTAGAAACGCCAATGTCGAGGATTTGATTGACTTAGAACAAAACACCGCGTATGGATACCTAAGTAAAGTCGGTGCTCCCTTAGCCGAGAAGATTCGCAAAGCTGAGGAGGAAGGTGATCAAAATCCATCCAGAATCGTTGGTGGTAGTGCATCCAGTGTCGGCCAATTCCCTTACCAGGTATTTCAATCATATTAAATAGAAAAGTATCAACATTAAAACTTTCGAGGCAAACCATCAATGATAACCCTTCCTGACTAGGTCGGTTCCCTTTGTAATACTCTTATGCGTTATAATCAAAGACCTTTAATACTTACATACAGGGTGTAAAAAGGCCGATCACATAGCCGATAACTACACATTCTGTTCATTTAATTAAGTAACTTTAACCAAAAAATATTGCTGGCAAAATCCTTTATTTTCCATCATTAAAAAAGAGATGATTTTTGTCGGCCACTCGCGCTTGGTCGTTGACCCGACTGGCCGCCTGTGTTTAGTATCTATTGCATTTTTAACCGACTTCAAAAAAGGAGGAGGTTCTATGTTCGTGTGTATGTATTTTTTGTAACTTCAAATGCGTAATTTGTTTTGAAAAATCGATAATTTTGATAATGTTTGTTCGGAAGAAAGTTTACTGATGATACTTGGAATACTGTTTTGAAAAAAATACGAAAAAAAATATTGCACCTTGACCTTCAATATTTCCAAAACCAGTGATTTCCCAGGTATGTTCTAGAAGAAAAAAACTATCCCAGTGATGGGTAGAATATGTAGTTTTCGTTTACGATCTTTTTACACCCTGTTTACTATAAATGGGACATCAAGAACAAAATTTTCTTATAAAAATCCGTTGCTGCTCCAATATTACACACACACTCGCAACACTTTCACTTTCCACAAAGTAGACACAATAGTTAGACTATCAACATGAGTCATATGTAACTCATGGGAAAGGGAAGTGGTTAAACGGCCTTAATGAGACATGTTACAGTTTTTTATGACGTTATTTTCTTCGCATGTTCTCTCGATAGTATATTTAATCCTTTTGGTTATTACATATTACTTCCGACGTAATAGAAAAAGTGTATTTAATGACGCTGTAATTTTTTTACAGGCTGGTCTTATTGCTGACTTTAACAATGGACAAGGTGCCTGCGGTGGTTCTTTAATCAACTCAAGGAGGGTACTTACCGCTGCTCACTGCTGGTTCGATGGTCTCAACCAGGCCTGGAGAATGACTGTTGTCCTTGGTTCAATCCGCTTGTTCAGTGGCGGTACCAGGCTAGTAGCCTCTAGCGTCGTTATGCACGAAAACTGGAACCCTTCCTTAATCCGTAATGACATTGCCATAGTCACCTTGGGTTCTGGCATTAGTTTAAACAGTGAGTAATAAAACTTGTATTATTTATTTGTTTTATAAGGAGTTAAAAATATTTAGGTTAATATTTGATTTGACGAGGTCGGTCCGTGGATGGGTGACCATTTATTACATACCTAGACTCCTCCGTGCCTCGGAAAGCATGTTAAGCCGTGGGTCTCGGCTGTCATTTGTAGATGACAGTCTTTACTTGTAGTCAGAAGCCTGAAAGTCTGACAACCAGTTTAACCAAGGGGTATCATGTTACCCAGCTACTGGGTCGTGGAGGTCTGACAGGCAGTGGCTCCGTGTAAAACACTGGTATTCAGCTGCATCCGGTTAAACTGGAAGCCGACCCCAACATAGTTGGGAAAAGGCTAGGCAGATGCTGATGAATGTTTAATTTGATACTATATGCTAAAACAATGTATTTTTCAATAGACAACATCGCTCCGATCTCTCTGCCTTCTGGCAACGAGCTCAACGACCTATTTGTTGGCGCTACTGCTGTCGCGTCTGGCTTCGGTCGCACACGAGATGGTGAGAAACATTTAATTTGATTTATTTCATACATTTTCTAATATTTTATTTAAGAAAAATATCTTTTACAAGTAGAGTTATTGTCAAGTAGGTAACCTACTGTTAAAATCATTGATATTATTTTATTTCGTAACCTCAAACTTGTGTCTATGTTATTTATTTAGAAACAAAATACTTTTTTTTGGGATACGCACAAGAATTATAACAGCTAAAACTAAATCGAACACATTTTATAACCAAAAGACATGTGCAAAAAGACCCCTATCTCAGCACGATACCACAATATTTTAAAAATAAAACAATAAATAATACTTACCGCAGCGCTGTTATTCTGATAGGGCCCGCTGTGATGCCACGATTACAGTAACTGTAGAATTAGCCTACTAGGAGGCCTAAAATATAAGTAAATAAGTCCTCTTATCGTGTGGTTAGTTACTAACCTGGTGTTAGAGTGTTTTATGGATAGATGGATGGATGGATGTTTGTTACTCTTTCACGTAAAAACTACTAAATGGATTTTAATAAATTTGGTATGGAGTTAGCGGACACTCTCGATTAACACATTCGCTACTTTTTATCCTTGTATTCCTACGGGGACGGGACCTACGCAGGTGAAACCGTGGGACGTATGCTAGTTAAAAATAAAAACAACTCTCCACGTCTCGCACGTTCCAGCGTCTAGTAGTTGCTTAAATAACATAGTCTGTAGATATACTACTTTCTTCTATGGTCTCTGATCTATGACCAATCTCTTGCCCATTCTTCTCCATGCTAATCTACTTTTTGGAAAAGGCAACTATGTAGATTCATTTTTATATTTAAGTTAACTTAAGTTCGACGTTCAAAAGCGCCTTATAGCGGCCTAAGTGAAATAAATGGTTTTAACTTTGACTTTGATTTTGATGCGGGCGTAATCGGAGAGCCTGCTGTCAGATTGTTAAAGGTCAAAGTACTCTGCAAAGGTTACAATTATTAGTAATAAATAAAAAATATTTTACTATTTACAGGGGAAGATTTGTCAGTGAACCAGTTCCTTAGCCACGTGTCCTTACCTGTGATCGCAAACTCAGTGTGCAGTCAAGCTACACTCCTCTTCCGAGTCCTAATCCAGCCCTCAAACATTTGCACTAGCGGCGCTGGAGGCCAAGGCACCTGCCAGGGCGATTCCGGTGGCCCTCTGGCCGTAAACAGTAATGGCAGACCGATCCTGGTACGTGAAATGTTGTTTGTTTTCACTTTATTTTGGGAATTATTTCTGTTATTAAAAATCTATTTTTTTTTTGGTGTAATACCAATGTCGGCTTCTAAACAGTTGATTTTAATTTATTTTTTCTCAACAGATCGGTGTAACCTCATTCGGAACTGGCCGTGGTTGTGCAGTTGGTGATCCCGCTGCATACGCCAGAGTATCCTCATACATCAGCTGGATCAACCAGTTTCTCTGAATATTTTGAAAAGATCTTATAATTATGACCAAAATCTAATTTTAGAATGATTTAAATAAAAACATATTGACATTGCAATTATTTCGTTTACTTACGCATCGTGTATTAATAAACAAATATAATCTATTCTCATAGTAAGAATCTTCTAAAAGACAAGATATGTGAAGAAATCAAGTATCTGGACTGGAATTGTAAGGTCGTTGCCGTAAGAATAAAGATACAAATGTATTATAATTACTAGCTAGTGCCCGCGACTTTGCCTGCGGAGGTTTACCCCCCAGAATAGCTCGCAGGTGGCAGATTTTTTCCTACTTTCTTTACACCTATCCTTATGTTTTGATCAATTCATTCAATATCTTTATATATTATACATAGCTTATGTGTTATTCTGATGTGTAAACTATATTATTGTAAAGTTTCTTTAAAATCCATTTAGTAGTTTTTGCGTGAAAAAGTAACAAACATCCATACCAACTTTTGCATTAATAACATTAGTAGAATAGGATTATCATACGCAGATTTTTTTTTTTTTTTTTGTACCACGACGGTGGCAAACAAGCTTACGGCCCGCCTGATGGTAAGCGGTTACCGTAGCCTATGGACACTTGCAAGACCAGAGGCGCCACACGCGCGTTGCCGACCCTTTAAAAACCTATTTACTCCCCTTTTGAAGAACTCCATACTGATCTATTACAGATGTTGTTGTATGACCAAAGTCTGACCACAGTATCGATGTCGTTAGTCTAACAACTGGGTTGAAGAAAGCTTGTACTCGCTGCATTGGAATAGTGTGGTTGATTATATTATACATAAGCAAGACCTCGTGTATGTACAGACGACAGCACATTAAGCTACCCCAAACTGTAAATTTTTCTCAATCAAATATAAACCTTATTCAGTTTGTTATAAAGTTGAAAAATTATCAAATAAATTTGATACATTGGGGTAACTTGTTGTGCTGGCTTCTGTACATTGTTACTAACACTTATGAGTCTGGTTGCTTAATTATAATAATAATAATAATAATAATTTAATTTAATTTCAGATTTCAAATCCATAATTTTGTTAGTAACACAAAAATACTTACGAGCTAATGTTAGTCAACAAAACACAAAATAAAACTTAATTAAATATTGGGACACTTTTTTTACTGCATGCAGTCGTATCCAGCGTTCAAGCATCGGAGAGTCCCACCGGTCCGTTAATACGTTCAAGATGCTGTTGGAACTAGCACGCATGCGAGTTAATGTCGAGGTACAACGCTTACGCATTAACGTCGCAAAACTGTCGACGTTGGCCTCGGCAAACATACCGGAAGCGCTGCAATATCGCGGCAGCCCCATCAGCATCCTGAACGCATTGTTGTACTGCACTCGTAGGTCACTGTATGCCCTCTGCAAAAAGCCAACCCACAGGCTGCACGAGTAGAAGGATTGACAATATGCTTTGAAAAGTGTTACCTTTACTTGTGTAGTACAGCGTGAGAACCTGCGAGCCAGCATATTACATCGAACAGACAACGACCTACGCTCTCTCTCAATGTCAGTACTGTCCTTTAAGTCATCAGTGACCCAGTGACCCAAATATTTAAATTTTGTTACCCGTTTCAAAGCGGTACCATTCAAAGAAATATCAGGTACGGTTTCATAGGTTTTAGTACCTGATTTGAAGATCATAAACTCTGATTTAGTTGAGTTGTATTTGAGTCCATGGATCACTGCGTAAGACTCACAGATATTTACAAGGTTTTTTAACGCACAGATTGAGGGACTCAGCAACACCATATCATCGGCGTAAATTATGTTGTTAATACAAACACTGTCTATATGACAACCGATTCTGGTGCTGCTGAGTTCCTCGATCAGCCCGTTCACGTAGAGATTGAAGAGAAGAGGGGAGGATAGTCCCCCTTGCCTCACTCCGCACTCCAGCTTGTACTCATCTGAAAGAGTGCCAGCCCATCTTACCTGATTTTTCTGTTTACCATACCAATGCATCAATACAGAGACGATTTCCCTGGGTACACTGGTATCCTGTAGCTTTCTCCAAAGCTTGTCGTAAGACACTAGGTCAAAAGCTTTCGACAAGTCTAAAAAGCAGGCATAGACAGGAGTTTTCCTAGCTGTGTAGTAGTGGACCGTCTGCTTGAGAGACAGAATAGCACTTTCGGTTGAGAGGCCAGATCTAAACCCAAATTGAGCATCGCTCAACTTCAGGTGTGACCCTAAGTGTCGCTCAATTATAAAAAAAATATTATTATTTTTAAAAGTTAGTTTTGTGAAAGATATTTATCAATTTATCTAGTTTTGTCGGTAATTAACGCCTTTCTTACATATGTAAAGTTTATTATTATTCAAAAATACATAAATACACGATTTTTTGACATGGGTACAGAACGCCACCTATTACGATTCTTACGAACTTCTTTTACTTATAGGTACTGTTTATTGAATATACATAATTGTTTTATCTTGTGTATCTGTTGTGTGAAAAGTTGTGAAATATTTATTTATTATACGCATAGAACATTAAACAAAAATACCAATTTTCGACATAGCCCACAAAAAATTACATTAACAATAAAATTGAATGGTCTTAGGTCTAGTAGTTTGGCCTGGCCTTGCCTTTTGTGCTCATTCCCACCCAAGACAAATTAGTGTGTGTGATTAAGTACTCATAACACAAGTTTTGCTTAGCTTGCGACTAGATGGCGTTGTGTGAACATTGTGGAATATTAATAATATTATAATATTTATTTTGTTTTTATATCTGGGAACCCTTGGGTTCCGGAACTTTCGAAGGCGTAGGAGAGGCCGAAGCCAAATCGCCGAGGCCCTTTGTCATGTTTAATGAAGTGAGGCACCAATCGCAAAATCCCTGTATACATTATGCAAATGCATTCAAGGAAAACCTACGACCTACTAGTGCAGCACTATAATTGCAGACTAAAGCAACAAATGTATTGGGCTATGGGTTGGGCGGACAATAATATTTATTATTATTAATCGATTTGAATGGCGCAATTAATATTGTTTGCACCTAGGTTTGACTCCAAACGACAAAACTACGTGTGAATAATTTGTAAGAATATAAAATTTACAGAAATAAATATTACTTAACATAAAATAAATATGACCCTAGTCGTATATAAATACCTACTTATTAGCTCTAAATGCAGCTCTGAGGTGGTCAATATATATTATATTTTCGGAAAGTGTGGGAAGAGAATGAAAAAATCAAGTTCATAAAAGTATAGAACAAGTTACATAGTAGTAGTACTAACCTATAGGCAGTGTGTTTTGGTTTTGTAGTAATGAAACAAGAAAATATCCTCGTGATATTTTCGTGATATTCTCTTAAAGGATAGCCGCGGCCTTATGCCCCTATGTCTTAAAGCTTACGATCGCTTACTAAACTGTTAGAATGCATTGTTGTGCTAGGGTAAGTGATATACGGCCATGGCTATCTTCTAAGAGAATATCCTCATAAAATATTTTATTTCTAGTTGCATACTTTTCAGAACCTGATTTTTAGTAGTCGGGTTTTAGTTTTTGAACTTATTTTTTTATTTAAAATATTTTGGGGTACCTTAACTTTACCTTAATTTTAGATAACCTTTGTTATAACCCCAAAATAAGTTAAATAAAAAATAAGTTCATTCAGTTTCAGTTCAGTTTCCATTACATTATTTTCTTTGCTTGTCCTCTGCATATACAATCTTAAATCTAAAGAGATTTAAGATTGTATATACAGAGGACAAGCCACAGTTGGCAGCTGCGGTTGCGGCTGTTGGTTGCTTCAGTTGTTTCCAAAACAATGTTACGAGAAGGATTAGTTCTCGGATAACATAAGGGATGGAAATTCTAATTGAACCTCCAAGCGTTTGCGGGAGCACTAGACACAGACAAGATAAAACAATACAAAGCAGCCTTACCTTGATTCTCACAGCTAGATCCACCAGTTCAAGTTTCCTCGCACTATTTCAGCCCTTTTTCAAGGGGACACAACACTTTAAACACAGAATTAGTATTTATTTCCAATTAGTTAAAGAGCGGCGCCGTAGCCATTTTCAAAAGTTTGCTTGTCCTCTGTATATACAATCTTAAATCTCTTTAGATTGAAGATTGTATATACAGAGGACAAGCGAAGAAAATAATGTAATGGAAAAACTGTGATCCCATGTCTCAGTAACGCAATCTGGAATAATATAGCAATGTATCTCCCGCCTACACTACACCACTAAGGTGGAGGGCATCGTGGAGTACGTGCTCCAGAAGATTGGATACATGCCGAGGGTGCAGTTACTGGATTCGCGCCGCAATGTCGACTTTAAGGCGTTTGTGGTAGGAACGCGTTACGAATTGTTGTCTGCCCATCGTCATGGATGAAAACTTCTGGCCTCAGGACGTGGTTGTCCGTCGCTTCCGCGGACAAGTTCCACAGAGCAGCGCTAAAGTGCGTGTTAGTGAAGTGTTATTTTTTAAGTAATATGAATAAATATAAATATTTTAGGTTAAGGTCTCTGGATCTCTGGGCCTGCGTCGCCTGAAATAAAATTTATTATTATTATTAATATTGGAGCAGCAGCTTTGTGTACTAAATTAAGTTCATAGACTTGTGTCCACACACACAAGTATTGGATGAAAATTTTGTTCATAATGTCCCGTCTATAGTAAGTATTAAATGTCTGTGGGTTATAAATATAATTAGGTACCTACCTATGTTTTAAAATTATGTCAAGCAAGCTCTTTAATTTGATGTCCAACACAACATCATCACATTAAATTATTTTTGTTTAGTTCATTACTTCTTATGTGATAAATGTATACATAATTGTAAAAACTATTTTAAAAGAGTAAGTACGGAGTTTCTTTCCCATTCTTCTCCATACAAATCCACTTTTTGGAAAGGGCAACTAGTAGGTACCTATAATTTTTTAAAGATAATATATTGTTCGACGTTCAAAAGTGCCTTGAAATAAATGGTTTGACTTTGACTTTATTTTATGCCTTCTAGATGGTGCCTTATTTAATTTAATGTGACGATGATGTGTGTGTGTGTGATGATGTGTGTGTGTGTGATGTGTGTGTGTGATTTATAAGACGTCATAGAAATGGCGACTTGACACTGAAAACGACTACACAAAACGCTCAAGAAAATGGCATGATCGTAAGAATAGTAAAATACTCACACAACGACCCTTGCAGCTTGACAAAGACAAGTTATAGTATAAGTCAAATTAATCCAATAAATGCAACGATTTAGGGTAACGGAATCACTAAAAGAAGACGAAGCATAGTTTTCAAATGATCGTTAAATATTATCTGAAATAAGCAGAGCCGAATGTACAGACGCCAGCACATCAAACTACCCCAAATTGACATTTTTTCAAATTGAACTTGGACCTTATTCTTTTAGAAATAAAGTTGAAAAACTATCATAGATATTTGACACATTGGGGTAGTTTTAAGTACTGGCGTCTGTGCAATAATTGGTTATGCTAGGTTTGCACGGTATCATGGGTCGCGTAAGTACCTTTTGTTCCCACTGGGTTTTTAGTCTGACAGACTTCTCCGCCCTCCCCGGGGCAGAGGACATTCATGGGGATATTCCACCTAGCACAAAAAGAAAAGGTTTGCACAGTACATTCTGGAAAAATCACCCCGTCAAAATTTTGCTAAAGTGATGGCAAATTAAGCTGTCATTTCATACTTCACTTCAGTCAAGTTTTCACCAAAATTTGGTGAAAACTTGACTAGTCATTTAATAAAAGTCATTTAATGACTTTTACTAAATCGTCCGCCTGCAAACCTACCGTTGATTATTCAGACGCAATATACTCTATGCTGTTAACCAAGCATCATAATTATGTACAGACGCCAGCACAAGTTACCCCAATGTGTCAAATTTCTTTGATCGGTTTTCAACTTTATGTCAAATAGAATAATTTATTTATTTATTTATTTATTTATTTATTTATTTATTTGCTGAATACAGGTGTATATAAAGATCTTACAAGTCATAATAGTCATAAGTTATACAGTTTCTTAAACCATATTCTACCATTTAAGGCGTGCAAATTATTATAGTAATTGATAATTTTTAAATTGTAATATCTTAATAAAATGTCTCAGTGTTCGCTTATCTATTATTACGTTAAAAGGTATTACAAATAAAATAATTAAAAAGATAAGATACATATTCAATTGAGAAAATTTGACACATTGGGGTAACTTGACGTGCTGGCGTCTGTACTTAGATTTAAGTAAGGTCATAACACTAGACGGGGCCGTTATGAAATTGTGAGATTTTTCTAGTAGGTATTGATGATAAACGCTCCTACAAAAATAAAATCATTTTTGGAGTACCTAAGCCAAATAAAATCCATCATTTTGTTACATTATAAGGGATAAGTTTATAAAACGTTAACACCCTTACAGGGAGTAAGCATACTCATGATTAGAAACTACTTAAATTTATTGAAAATACACAGACAAGTATTTAATTTATAAGACCAAGATTATCAAAATATGAACGAATCTGTACTAATACCTATTATAAAGCAGAAGAGTTTACTTGTTAGTTTGTTTGGTTGAACGCGCTAATCTCAGGAACTACCAGCTCAAAATGAAAAAAATCGTTTTGCGTTTGATAGTCCATTTATCGAGGAAGGCTAGAGAATATCACGCTATGACCAGTAGGAGCTGAGCAGCAATAAGAAACGTTGCAAGCGAAAAAAAAGTTTCCGCTGCGCGCGCTGCGTAAATGGATTAAATTGCGCAAAAATCGATTACGAAATTATTCCTCTTAAAAAGTTCTAAAAAAACCTTGAACAGCATAACGTCTTTCCCTTAAGGTTAACTCACTATCACCCTTTTTATGGAAATCAAATTACCATGCATATTATCCGAGCTATTACAATTGAAGTTTAGCAAGTCGGAAAAGGGGGGTATATTATACTATATATAGCATAAACAAGCGATGCGATGTGATATCAAAACTTCACCCGAACGAAGTTGCGGGCAGAAGTTATTTTAATATATCGGGTTGGCTGCCGAGCGGTTAGTTCGCTAGTTGTACATATATTTTAATGTAAGTGTGTAGTACACACTTACACCATTTGTAATTGGATTAAGGGTAAAATTACAGTAAGTGGAATCAGTAACAGCCACCTAGTGAAAACTTTAGTAAAGTGAACTGTTAATGCCTAGCATTAGTATGTAATTACAGCTCATAAACATCATCATCTGCCTAGCCGTTTTCAGTCAGGTTCGACAATAACCGAATATTATGTAGCTGAAAACCAGTACTGGACAAGAGCAGCCCTTCGGTATGACAAAAGTTTCGTCAATTGTGGTTTTTACCACTAAACACATGTCAGGATCTCGGATTTTACATTGCCAGATAAGATTGATACTTATCAACTACTTCTAAAGTCTTAACAAATAATGTGTAAAACCAGTTTTAATTCCTTGATAGCAATAGAATGGGGAGTACCATGATCATTATCTAACTTTTGAAGCATATAAATATCAAATGCAGAAAAGCAATCGTTACCACTTGTCCATAGATCTTTGTTAGTACCAGTAATATGAAATTCTTGGCAGTAACTTTGTTAGCCCTGGCAGCGGTTGCTTCCGCAAGAAACGCTAACCTCGAGAATGTAATTGACCTAGAGGAGAACACTGCTTATGGATACCTCAGTAAAGTTGGTGCTCCCTTGGCCGAGAAGATTCGCAATGCTGAGGAGGAAGGTGATCAAAATCCATCCAGAATCGTCAATGGCAATGCAGCTAGCCTCGGCCAATTCCCTTACCAGGTATGTATTTAATTGTCATATTAAAGCAAAAGCACAAAAGGAATACTGTTGAGTAGAACTCTTGACGATGAGTTTACAACTCTTATAATGTTCAGCATCTTATTGTTTGCCTTTGCCACGTACTTACAAACTTATTTGATATTGGAAAATAGTATTTTATGATTCTGTTATTTTTTACAGGCTGGTCTGATTGCTGACTTCAACAATAAGCAGGGTGCCTGCGGAGGTTCTTTACTGAACTCAAGGAGAGTACTCACCGCTGCTCACTGCTGGTTTGATGGTATCGACCAGGCCTGGAGGTTCACGGTTGTCCTTGGCTCAATCCGTCTGTTCAGTGGCGGTACTAGAGTAGCAACCTCTAGCGTTGTTATGCACGGAAGCTGGAACCCTTCCTTAATCCGTAATGACATTGCCATGATCAACTTGCCTTCTGCCGTAGGTTTCAACAGTAAGTATCAATAAAATCATCAATTGATTTATCGTTCATAAGAAGTTGAAATATTTAGTTAATATTTATGCTGTAATTATGCTTTTTTTTTCAATAGACAACATCGCTGCTATCGCTCTGCCTTCTGGTAATGAGCTCAACAATCTATTCGTCGGCGCTACTGCTGTTGCATCTGGCTTCGGTCGTACACGAGATGGTAAGGAACAGTTAATTGCTTTCAGAGTTTTCTGAATAACATTTTAATGGAGACAAAATATATATGTGTATTAAATTTTACGTGCAGAAAACGATGCCTAGTAATGGCAAAACCATTGATAGTTGTTTTTTCATAACTTTCAACTCTTGTCTATGTTTTACTTTTACAGGGGAAGATCTGTCTGTGAACCAGTTCCTTAGCCACGTCTCCTTACCTGTGATCACCAACTCAGTGTGCAGCCAGGCTACAATCCTCTTCCAGCTCCTAATTCACTCCACAAACGTTTGCACAAGCGGCGCTGGGGGCAGAGGCACCTGCCAGGGTGATTCCGGTGGCCCTCTGGTCGTTACCAGTAATGGCAGGCGTATCCTGGTACGTAATTCATTGTTAATTTTTTTTTTTTTTTTATAGACAAATGTTTGATTTAAAAGTCAGAGCTTTCTTAAAATTGATTGACTTGAGCATCTTTATCAACTTTAACTTTTATCAACAGATCGGTGTGACCTCATTCGGAACTGGCCGTGGTTGCGCAGTTGGTGATCCCGCTGCATACGCCAGAGTAACCTCATACATTAGCTGGATCAACCAACGTCTTTGAATATTTTAAATAGATCTTCGTCTATACCTAAAAACTAATTTAAAATTAATTCCAATAAAAGTTTATCCGTATTCCGATTTTTTTTATTAAATAATAATAATAATTTTAGAAGTCAAGTAACAAAACTTACAGTGTTAGTAAAACTAAACTATACAAACTACGTTAGTAATATACAAAGACAACAAATAAAAAACAACAGAAATAGGTTGTGACATCATTGCTGCAAGGTGACAGGCCAAGCCGAATCTTTGCAGTAATGGTTCACAAACACACAATGAACATATATACATACATACACTCACGCCTATTTCTCATTGGGGTAAGTAGAAACTATAGAGAGCCATATGTTACGATTCTTACATACTTCTTTTGCTTCGTTTACGTTCGTACATGTTGTCAGCAACACACGCCGGTTGCGATTACTACGCAACTGATCTTTATGAAGAGCCTCACCAATAAGGTCTTTGTGTGTCCTTCTAGGGCGTCCCTTCCTTGCGTTCCACACACAAATTCAAGCCTGCATTAAAGTTCTATCCGCTTCATTGATGCGCCTTAAATCTCCTAACATAGTCTGAAATTCTGTGGAAGTCGATATTCAGGGTGGAAGGTAACTCGACGCACATACCAATACCACGGGTTCAATCAAAATCAAAATCAAAAGTCATTTATTCAAATTAGGCTGAGGATCAGCACTTTTTGAACGTCGAAATTACAGAAGACAGTCCCCCAAAAAGCCCACCCTTCGCCACTTCCTAGTGTTTTTGCTGGGAAGAAGAAGTGGCGGAACAAACTCCCCAGCAACACATCTGTCTGTTAAGTTAGAAGAACTTGAATTTACACAGTACAATTAGTTATAATTACAAAATAATTAAAATTAGTTATTCACTACATGTTAGCTAGCACACTCAACATACAGAATACCAGTAATATATATAGCTAAAGACAATAAAACTAACTTAACTCAAGCAAAAACAACTGACTAATAAGAATCCTCCAGGTAAAAAGGGTGTGCCAGCTTGCATGTGCAGAGTTGGATTAAATCCATAGATCTGCAGAACACAATGTAACAAAATGATAAACTAGAACTGTAGAAGTTAAATAAAACAAAAAAAAAAAAAAAAAAACAGGTAATAGTTAAAACAATAGCAAAACCAAAGCCAGCAAGACGACCAGTTACCACAAGCAGCACCCGTTCACGAGCATAACGCAAAGATCAGCCATTACCCCCCTCGCCATATTAGAGGGAAGGTGGTAACCCGACCCTCGACGCTACCACAAGCAGTAACATCTGAGGGAGCATGACGAACTTGCTACCGGTTATTTAAGTAAAAATTAACCAATAAATAGGAGTCTCTAGTTCACCACATAATGCAAATACATCTCATTTAATACAATGTACTGAGAAGATTATGTCAACAAAAAAAAAATATAATAAAAATGAAAATGAAGAGTGGCACACACAAACAATAAGTTTCAACTAGTAATAAATTAATTTCAGTGAAAGAACATAAGTGTCTTGCGTTCAACAAAGCGACCAACTATTCTTATCATCTAAGTAGTCGTTAATAGAATAATATGCTCTAAAACAAAGGTTCGATTTAATTTTTGATTTAAAAGTATTAAATGGCAAATCCAAGAAAGAACGTGGTAACTTGTTGTAAAAGCGAATACCGAGCCCCACAAATGAACTATGGACTTTATGAAGACGGTGGTGAGGTGCATATATTTTGTGCTTATTTCTGGTATTAAAATTGTGGATGTCACTGTTTTTGGTGTATAAATGCATATTTTGTCTAACGTATAATATGTTGGCAAAAATGTATTGCGATGCCACTGTGAGTATACCAATCTCTTTAAAAAGTTCTTTTAAGGAGTCTCTAGAACCTAACTGATAAATTGCACGAACTGCTCGTTTTTGAAGCACAAATATGTTTTGGATGTCTGCAGCTTTTCCCCATAACAGCATACCGTATGACATAACACTGTGGAAATAACTAAAGTAGACCAACCGAGCTGTGTCAACATCAGTATATTGTCTAACTTTCCTAACAGCATAGGCGGCAGAGCTGAGTCTTCCTGCTAAAGTTGATATATGTGGGCTCCATTGAAGTTTGGAGTCAACGGTTATGCCCAGAAAGACTGCGGAGTCTACAGTATCCAGCACTTCATTACTTATGACGAGATTAGGTCCAAGGTTTCTAACATTAGGCGAGGCAAACTTTATACATTTCGTTTTTTTTGCATTGAGAACTAGGTTATTAGTGGTAAACCAATCTGTGACTTTAGAAAGTGCACTATTTACTTCGTCAAAATCTTGTCTATTCCTATTTACTTTAAAAATAAGAGATGTGTCATCTGCAAATAGTACAACATCACAGATACCGTTCAGGTAAAATGGTAAATCGTTAATATATACCAAAAATAAGAATGGACCCAGAATTGAGCCTTGAGGTACACCTAACTGAACTGGTAGTCCGGAAGATTTTGCACCATTAACATCAACACATTGGAACCTATTATTTAAATATGAATCTATAATATTGAGAGCCTCGTTTTGGACACCGTAGTGATGTAGCTTACGCAGAAGTGTGTCATGGTGTACGCAATCAAAAGCTTTTGAAAGGTCACAAAAAACTCCAATTGCGTTTTGCGAGTTCTCCCACGCGTTAAATATATGTTTTAATAAAGCTATGCCCGCATCAGTAGTTGAACGACCTTTTGTAAAACCATACTGTTCAGAATGAAGGAGGCTATTTAAATTAAAATGTCTTAGCAACTGCTTGAGTATTAACTTTTCAAATATTTTGCTAAATGCCGGTAAGATCGAGATAGGTCTGAAATTGCCAATATCTTTTTTACTACCAGATTTAAATAACGGAATGACTTTACTATTCTTCATGAGATCCGGAAAAGTCCCTAGATCTACGCATTTATTAAAAGTAACAGCAAGATAGGGGGCTACAACATCTATTATATTACTCAAAAGTTTAATGGAGATGCCCCAATAATCACCAGTGGTTTTAGACTTCAGTGTGTTAAAAGCATTAACTACATCACGCGGTGTCAGGTTCAGGGTATGACTCTAGATCCCCTAGCACCGAAGTTTTTCGTTGGTTTGTTCATGTTTTTTTTCTGACGCTACTTTTGCTCAAACCTATAAAGAACAAGGTTAAAATTATCATCCCAATGTAAATGAGATTTTTAAATCCAGTCAATTATTTGCAAACATCAGTATTTGATACATAGCTGTTTTTTTACATAGTTAAGTCCTCCATATTCTACATGATGGGCATGCTAATTATACTAAACTAGCTGATGCCCGTGGCTTCGCCCGCATGTATGTCGGTTATTGCGCCCAGCTCCCAGAATGCTTATTTTTCACCTCCAACAAATACCATTATATGTTTTCCAATGTATACAAAATCTTAACAAATTAAATACTTATAACTTCCTTAAGAAAAACTCTATGTACAGGCGGAAACAGCATCGGCGTAGTCATGTTTGGGTTTATCGCGAACAGACAGACAGACAGACAGACAGACAGACGACCGCGATGAAAGTGCGGATCCACTCGATCAACCAGTCAAAGTAGTACTTTATGTATAGATGTTAAACCAATCAACTTTAATTATTACCTCCTACTACTACTACTTCAAATACCACACGCAGCGCAGAAGTTTAGTTTAAAATTATGTATTTTGTATCTTTCAAAATCAATGCATTGCTGTAAGGTAGTTAGGTTCGGTAGTTAGGTTCGCTATAAGATAGGTATGGTAAGTTAGGTTAGGTTATATGTATATATACTAAATTTATACCTCTTTTTTACCCCCTTAGGGATGGAATTCACAAAAAACTTAAAAACTCTAATACTTAATTTTATTCAAAATAACTTTGAAAATCAGAGAACTTTAATAATAACTTTATGCACCCTTTAGGAATGATTTACGAAAATATATTTGATACGTGTTTCATGACTTTCAATGAAAAACCTGCATACTGAATTTCATTAGAACAATATCAAAAAGGGCAATGTGAAAAAAAAAGTGCAAAATACTTTTATTTAATTCGTATACTAACTTTACACCCCCGTTTTACCCTCTTAGGGGGTGAATTTATAAAAATCCTTTTATTGCTCCCCTACGTTATAAAAGAAACCTCTGTTCAAAATTTCAAGTTTCTAACCCCTACAGTTTAGGCCCTGCGTTATCAGTCAGTCAGTTTCTCCTTTTTCATCCCTTTAGAGGTAGAATTTATCAAAACCCTTTCTTAGGAGATGCCTACGTCATAGTAGTTTTATGCATGCAAAGTGTCAGCCTTACCGATTTGAAATTGACAAAGATTCATACAAACTTTTATCCCCAATTGTATCCCCTTGGGGGTAGAATTGATCAAAATCCTTTCTTAGCGGATGCATACGTCATAACATCTACCTGCATGCCAAATTTTAGCCCGATCCGTCCAGTGAAAGAAAGAAAGAAAATACATTTATTGGCAACAGTTAGAGTGGCAGTGGTTGGGGGTTGGTGTGGTGTGGTTGGCAGTGGTTTGGGCTGAGTGTTGATAGATCACTATGTCAGTCAGTCACCCTTGAGTTATATTATGTATATTTAGATGAGCTATTTGGCAAAATTTTAGGTTTTTGTCCCTCATCTAGATTACAAGAAATTATACGACACATATTTTTTCTTTTTTCGTTTTAGTGTAATCAAAAAATAACGGCGATACATCGAGTCAAAATGTTTCATGACGTAACTAGCCAGTACAGTTTATACTAGATAATGAGGTTACAAGCCCCCTCTTCTCAACTTTAATGCGCTTAATCGAAGCAGTTTTCCATCTATTTGAAAAATAAAAAATATATGTCGTTGTTGTAATCTAGATGATGACTAAAAATAAAACTTTGGCAAATAGCTCATTCTAAAAAAAAGTGCAATATACGAATGGGTTAGAATAAATGACGAAAAAATTATAAATATAAGTTATTTTTTAAAAACTGACTGGTTACCCAAGTAAATTAATCATATTGATGTCAAAACAAATTATTAATAAAAAATAGGAATCAACTAACTCAAGGAGAGTGCTAACCGCTGCTCACTGCTGGTTTGATGGTATAGACCAGGCCTGGAGATTTACTGTTGTACTTGGATCAATCCGTCTGTTTAGTGGCGGTACCAGGGTTGCATCCTCTAACGTTGTTATGCACGGAAGCTGGAACCCTTCCTTAATCCGTAATGATATTGCCATGATCAATTTACCTTCTGCCGTTAACTTCAACAGTGAGTATTAAACCTTGCATTGTTTTGTTTCTCAATTGAAAATATTCCGTTGTTATAAATGCTATAAATATGTTTTTTTCAATAGACAACATCGCACCTATCGCTCTGCCTTCCGGTAACGAGCTCAACAATCTATTCGTCGGCGCTACTGCTGTCGCGTCTGGCTTTGGTCGTACACGAGATGGTAAGAAACACCTTTTTAAATATTGAACACCTTTAAACGAGCAAATCTTGTGTAATATATAGTAAATAATAATCTCAAACGGCTCAGATTCGGAAACGGCCCCAACGATTTTCATAAAATTTTGTATGCAGGGTGGCGATAAATCGTTCTAGCTCGGATTTGATTACCTAGATGACCAATCAAGGCTCGGTCATTGCAGTTCTTTGATTAAAGATTAAACTATTGCCCAGCACTGACAAAATTTTTATTATAAGTGGTTTCATTCATAACTTCAAATCTTTGTTGATGTTAATTTACAGGGGAAGATCTCTCGGTGAACCAGTTCCTTAGCCACGTCTCCTTACCTGTGATCACGAACTCAGTTTGCAGTCAGGCTACAGTCCTCTTCCAGGTTCTTATTCACTCCACAAACGTTTGCACAAGCGGCGCTGGGGGCAGAGGCACCTGTCAGGGTGACTCTGGTGGTCCTCTGGTGGTTAACAGTAATGGCAGGCGTATCCTGGTACGTAATTTATTGTTAATTTATTTCATGATTTTTTTTATTGAATTTAACATCTTTACCTACTTTATTTTTTATCAACAGATCGGTGTGACCTCATTCGGCACTGGCCGTGGCTGTGCACGTGGTGACCCTGCTGCATACGCCAGAGTAACCTCATACATGAGCTGGATCAACCAACGTCTCTAAATATGTAAATGGACTTCAAAACGTCTTCACGTTAGACTGATGTAATATTCTTTGTAATAAATTTAAATTAAACTATATATTTTTTTTCTAAAACCCTTGTAGCGTCAGTTGACGCAGATCTCGCCTCGTACGAACTAAGATACAAGATCCTGACAGCAACAGTCGGAGGATCCTCCCTTTTATATGGAAAATAAGGAACTTTACACTCTAATTCTTTTACCTCTATATTACAACACCCTTTTATACTTATACTCGTTTACCATAGCCCTTGATAAAATGGCGTGTTAGACTTTCAAACATACCATTATTCGTAACGGCTGTCAAAAATCTACGAATTATATATAAATAATTAAAATATCGACGACCTCGCGAACTAAAGTATGATTGCCTATAATATATTTTTGTATATTAACATGTCGACTATCTGATATACAGCTGCATCCGATAAAACTGAAGCCGACTCCATGTAGTTGGGAAAAAGTTAGATGCAGTGTTTACTGATATGTAGAATTTGTGAAGTTAGTGTCGGTAGGTTAGGCCGTGTAGATTCAGAAGCTTGACTCAACAGGAGATCTGATGTCTTTTTCACAGGGCAAACCTTATGTGGTTGTCTTGGCAACATTTTATTTACACGAAATGTTTTTGTGGGTTCAATATTCATACTACACACACACTACGTAGGTATTAACTAAATGTGTATTCCAAATTGCAAAACTATACGCTTATTTGGGCTGAGACGGCTACATAAAGCTTATGGTTGATGACGACCTTAGTGGCAGAGTTTATGCTGCCCATAGGGCCTCTGACTCAACGTTACATGCCATCGACAAATATCTCTAAGGTATGGTTTTACCACGATATGTCCGCAGGCCACATTACTAAGGTATTACTGTTGATAATGGTAATTTCGCAAACAAGATCTGGTTGCTGGCCTTTATGTATATGCTATTTAATACTATTAGATTAGATACTTTCGTTGCGAATAATTATAAGCCCTATGTCTACGCTGATAAATTAGACAACACCTCGTTTATTATTTTATAGATATGGGTATGGATAGATGATTTAATGTTTATCTGAATAAATGTGAATTGGTTTTATTAGATATACAGGGTGTAACGGAAAGGGTATATACACCCGAAGGGCACGGATTCTCTTGGTGATAAGAAACGACATAGCAACGTTTTTATACATATACATACATAATTGTAAAGTTGAGCCCGCCCGCGCCGTCGCGCCTTCGTCGGATAGGCAGAGCCCGATAGGTCTGTACTAGGCGCGCAGAACCCGAGATAGATATACTTGAACCTTGCCGGACAGGATTATGACCCCCATAGTGCGGTGACACGTTTGTTATGATTTTGCATTTAATAAACTGTCGATATTAAATAATATCGTGAAGTTTCAAAGTTATTAGTTGGGAGCTGAAATTTTGAGGAAAGACTCGTTATTAAATACTCTATTCACCCTGTTTGTATGTATATACCCTTTCCGTTACACCCTGTATATGTAATCACGATAAACGAATGGATAAAATATGAAACGAGTACATAGGAGGGTAGTAAAGAAGGTAGCTTGTGGCTAAATAATAATAGCCACAAGGGTCGATCGAAGGTTAAGCTACACTTGCCAAGGCCATTAATTGCATATCAAGAAAAGAATGTGCTAAAAAGGACGTGCTCTAAAAAGGACGTGCTCTAAAAAAGACGTACTCTAAAGAGGACGTGCTTTAAAAAGGACGTCCTCTTAAAAGGACGTGCTTTAAGAAAGACGTGCTTTAAAAAGGACGTTAAGCAGTTGGTCCCAGCTGTCATTTGTAGATCTTTTATTGTCCCGTCAGAAGTCAGGAGTCCGAAAGTCTCAAGACCAGTTTAGCTAAGGGGTATCATGTTACCCAGTCACTGGATTATGGAGGTCAGATAAGCCACAGTATAAATATAAATACAGTAGGCCTTTGATCTCTGGAAAAATGCCGACAACTTCTACACGCGTTAGACTTGAATAATACCTCCCGCATTACGAACATCAGTTTGTTCGCAGTGCGGGAGCGGCTCCCGCGTCTCGCCCCTCACACCCCGCACGATTGCCCTGTCTAGACAGGTTCGTCGGACGACTGTATGTTTTTAGACTGTGGATAAGCAGTCGCTCCATGTAAAAAACTGGTATTCGGGTGCATCAGGTTAAACTGGAAGCCAACCCCAACGTGGCTTGAAAACGAGAATAAAAAAGAGCATTTAACAATAAAAATTGCAATGGCCGCTTTAAAAACAAAAATCAATATGTGTGCCTACCAGATTAAAACTTTATTCGAAAATGGTATTTCAAATATGAAATACCAAACACGTATTATCATGATGAATCGCCATTAATGGACAATAATTTCCTGTAAGACAAAGGATTAAGATTATAAGTGTTTAATTAAAAACAGAAAAAACCCAACCAAGTGCATGTCACAAAATCATTTTTAGAAATCACGTGTTAATAAACAACAATTTTGTAGCGATTTTGCACTAAAATTAAAAAAAAAAACATAAAAACCTATTGTAGATGTTAGATAAGATGCGACTGTTACGTTAACGAATCCAAAACAAATTATCAGACGAATATATTATGCAGACCATAAATTCTACAAGCAATCTGTTTTTTAGGTTTTTTCATAGGTAAACATGAAACAAGTAGGATATAAAATTATCACCAAAAATCATAACTATGAGCTTGTTGTGAAATGAAAATGGCACAAATCACCCAAATTCGCAATAAATAAATATCAAAATTACATTTAGAGGCACCATTCCAGCAAACTCTGGTACCGAAAATATTATTAAAACTGTGTTGTAGCGGGATTTTCATGAAATCTTAATAAAGTATTTGAATTTAATTGTGGTTTAGCAGTTGCCGTTGCAATTTGATTGAAAAGCAGAAGCAGATTCATTGCGAAATAAATTAATTTGCTAGAAAAGAATACACCTTTGCCATCAGTCTCTCGGTAAGATTACTGTTTCTAACCATGGAACTAAAAAGTAGTTAAAATGCCATTTTTTAAAGCACTATGTAACTACCTTCTGCCCGTATATCTTTAAAAAAAAAAACTATGTTCAGACACCAGCGCATCAAGGTACCCCAAACTGTCAAATTTTCCCAATTTAACGTGAACCTTATTCTATTAGTAATTAAGTTAAAAAGCTTGTAGTCTGGCCTCTCTACAACTTAAACTTCAGAAAAAAAAAGATAACTTGAACTTCGAACGTAATATACCAGATTTAAAAAACTTTAAATATATACGAACTCGGTTAAGTAGTTTTGGCTTGATCCCTTACAAACGACAAGTAACTCAGGAAATGCGAAACGTAATACTAAAAGTAAATGTAACAAAAGGGCATTTATAATGGGAGGCAGTCAGTGCAGTGGACTATCATCACAATTGTCAAAATCTAGGTTTAGTAATCCCTATAACACCTATCAATTTAGCTCTATTATTAAAACTAATGCTTCCACCCAGGAAATTTTAAAAAGTGCAAGACTATTTGATATTAACGCTGATGATAAATTGATAATATCTATTGGACAAAACGATGACAATTCCTTAAAAATGACAACAGAATTATGTTTATTTTTAAAATCTGTGCCTTGCCCTGTAATTGTACTAGGTGTGAATAAAAACATCTATTCCCTTGAGACTAAATTGAATGGAATGTTAGATTTAATTTGTTGTCAGACTAAGGAATGTTACTTTCTCAAAAAATGGTATAATGTGTCATCATTAATTTATAAATTAAATTCTATACTGGATCAATTAGACTATGACAAGCAGTTTTTATCTTTTTACGGAAATTCTAATGATTATAACAAAACAACTGATTTAGACTCAGGTTTGATTCTTAAAACTAAAAACCAAAGCACACAAACTGGTGATGATATACTGATGGATAAAATGAATACATCATTAGACATTACCGAATCCCAGGGCAAAAAACTTATCCAAGTTCAAAATAAATCTTTTTTTCGTAGCTAAAAATCGTAATCACATTATTTTCCACCAAAACATTGCAGGTGCTATTAACAAAATAAGTGAAATTGAAATTGCCCTTAATTTGCTTCAGGATTAAACATATTTTGTTGATTTCTTATGCCTAAGTGAGACGTTTATTAAGTTTGGAGAAGAAGATAAATTGGCAGTACATTCGTTTAAATTAGTTAGAAGCTATTCCAGGAAAGACCAAAGGCGAGGTGGAGTCTGTATACTGACGAAGCCAGATGTTGAATTTGAAAGAATAGAGTGGTTGGATAGTATTGCGTTGGAAAAACATTTTGAAATATGCGGTATTAAATTAATACAATATAAACTGAACTTATTCTGTCTTTATAGAACACCAGATTCAGATATAAATATATTTTTTAGAAAATTACAAATATTATTAGATAAAACACGAAACAAAGACAAATATAAAAATATTCTATGTGGTGACTTTAATATAGATATTTTAGCTGATAGCAAACATAAAAATACATTTATCGATATTTTACACAATTATGACCTAAAAATACACATAAATAAACCAACACGGCAAAATACTTGCATTGATAATATTATAAGTGACATCAAAGAAGCAAAAGGTGAAACACATGAACTAGGACTATCAGATCATAATACCGGACAAACACTGTCAATAAATTTAAAAACGGAAAATAATATATCTCAAAAGCACTGGTTTGCATACAAAAGAGACTTAAGTAAAGAAAATCTAGAAAAATTCAATGAACATGTTAGCAAGCTATCATTTTTAGAAGTATATTCGGAAACAGACGTAAATAAAGCCTTTTCGGTATTGCACGATGAACTTTGTCTTTTTTATGAACTATGCTTCCCACTGATTAAAATTAAGATTAACTCTAACTCTCCTAATCTAAAATAGATAACTAAAGGGCTAAAAAAATCATTTGCGACAAAGAGAAAACTACAATGTATCTATTATAAAAGTAAAACTCCCCACAATAAACAAACATTTAGAAAATATAGCAAAAAACTTAGACAATATGTAAAAACAATACAAAGAGATAATAATAAAAAATACATAAATAAAGCAGATAATAAATGTAAAGCTACATGGAAAATAATAAATGATAAACTCAAACAGAACAATGCAAGTATCGAAATTAAAGAAATATTGGATGGGGAAAATATATTAAAAGAAGGTGATGATATAGCTACATACTAATTTAACAATTACTTTATCAACGTTGCTAAAAAGGAAAACAGTCAAAAAACAAAAAATAATCATGTTTGCAATAAGACGGTTATGAACACAATTTATTTAGAACCAGCCAGTTGTATGGAAATATTTATTACAACTATGAAATTACGAAATACCAACTCAGTCGGATATGATAACATAAGTACTAATATGATCAAACAAAATTTATTAACTTTAACAAAACCCTTGACTTACATAATTAATTTATCTTTGGAAAAAGGAATATTCCCCGACAGTCTAAAATTTTCTGTTGTAAAACCCCTTTACAAAAAAGGACCTAGATCTGAGGCAAATAATTATAGACCAATTACTTTGGTTCCCATACTTTCGAAAATATTTGAGAAGGTAATGAGCAAAAGGCTTAGAAATTTCTTGGAGAAACATGATATTATGTGTTGTCAACAGAACGGTTTCATTAAGGAAAAATCTACAACTTTGGCTTGTTTTAAACTTGTTAAAGAAGTTATGGATGCTATCAATAAAAAAGAAATCCCAGTGGCAGTATTTTTGGACATGAGTAAGGCATTTGATATGGTGTGTCATGAAACTTTATTAAATAAACTTGAGCAATATGGTATACGAGGCGTTGCTTATAATTGGTTCGAAAGCTATTTAAGAGGCCGACATCAATGCACGGAGATTAAAAAAATGTGTTTCGAAACTAACACCCAAAAAACTTATATGTCACCGTATCTAGTAAACAAATGTGGTGTACCTCAGGGAAGTGTTCTTGGCCCCTTATTGTTTATAATTTATATAAATGAACTGCCCTACTCCACGGATCAATATACGATATTATTTGCAGATGATACTACCTTGTTGACAAAAGAGAAAACTCTAGATAACAGTAAAACAGTTACAAATAAAGCATTGTCAGATTTAATTAATTGGCTGGATAGGAATAACTTAAAAATAAATACAAGTAAAACTAAATTTATGACATTTTTGCCATATAATAACCACAAAAAAATAGGTGATGAAATGAAATTTAATTTAAAATACAATAATAATGACATAAATGAAGTTGATAATATAAAATTTTTAGGAGTAGTTTTTGACAAACATTGCAATTGGAAAGCTCAAGTAGATAATGTATGTAAGAAAATAAACAAATTCGTATATGCGCTTAAGAGGATCAACAATTTGACAGACATTAAAACAGCCTTACTGGTGTACCATAGCCATGTTTGTTCTGTTTTAAGATATGGAATAACCGTATGGGGTAATTCAACAGATGCTCAAAGAGCATTCATAGCCCAAAAAAAGTGTGTTAGGTCAATTTTCAAACTTAAGTGGACAGACTCTTGTAAACCTGTATTTATTAAACAGAAGCTGCTTACCCTCCCGTCTCTATATATATTTGAATGAAAATTTGTAAGGAAAAACTACTCGCTTTTTAAAAAAGATGAAAAGGCTATGACAAAAAGAAAAATAACACAAAAACCACTAGTAGTCCCGCGTAATAGACTAAAGTTATGCGACAAAAATTGTTATACCATGGCCATAAAAATATATAATCACTTATCTGAAAAATTTAGATCATCTACAGATTTAGAATTTAGTAAAAAGATATACAACTGGTTGTGTGAGAGATGCTTTTATTCCATTAATGAGTATTTCGAGTATAAAATGTAAAACTTGTTTGTTATGACTTTGAGATTTATAGATAACATTTATAATATTGAAATCTTTTTAATAATAATCTATTCTTATACATGACATCATTACAATTAGTGTTTGTGACTTTTAATATAAATATTATTTTTATTTATTTTTTAAATTAATAGAATTATATTTAATTTTAACTTATTTATTGCATTGTTATCTGATTTTTATTATTACAAAATGTACCTATGCATGCTATTAGTTAGTAGAATTTTAATATTTGTACGGCCGAAATGCCGAATATAGTGAAACCCGTTGAACAAAACATCATATGTACCTATATTCTTGCAAATAAATAAATCATTCATTCAACAAACATACAAAAATTACTCAAATCTTTACTCTGAATGATACTTCTAAGTCCGCTTATAATCCCTTGATAGATGACATATGACAATCATTATCTACATATTGTCTTTTTGTCAAATCATATAAATACCGATCACAGCACTGATATTTTATTCGTTTGCTAGACCCCGCATCATGAAGTTCTTGGCAGTAACTCTATTGGCTCTGTTGACGGTTGCTTCCGCAAGGAACGTCAACCTCGAGGATGTAATCGATTATGAGGATAACTCCGCCTTCAATTATCACGAAAAAGTGGGTGGACCTTTGGCTGAGGCGATCCGCCAAGCTGAGGAGGAAGCAGACCAAAACCCATCTAGAATAGTCGGGGGTTCTAACGCCAATCTAGGTCAATTCCCCTATCAGGTAATTTTGTTATAATTATTGTAACCCCTTCAAATTCCAAATGTCTCATTTACTCATTTTATTTATCTACATTTTTTTTTTCTCAGGCTGGTCTAATCATTACTTTGCCCAGCTGGCAGAGCGTCTGCGGTGGTTCTTTGCTCAACGCAAGAAGGGTACTAACTGCTGCTCACTGTTGGTTTGATGGTAACAACCAGGCCAGAAGTTTGATAGTTGTTCTTGGTTCAGTACGTTTGTTCACTGGTGGTACCAGACTGAGTACCTCTAGCGTTACCATGCATGGAAGCTGGAGCCCTGCGCTGACCCGCAACGACATTGCCATTATCAACTTACCTTCTAATGTTGGTTTTTCAAGTAAGTAACACAAATCATGAAGTATGTCGTATTAATTAAGGTTATATAAATATATAACGAGAGGGCCTACTTGACGGATTACCCGTTTTTTGTTATGTGCTTAATTATAATAATCGTAATATCTAAATACCTCAAATTGCTTTGATTCTGCAGTGTTCTACATTTAGGACTAATGGACACGTGCTCATTTTAAATAAATATGTTATTGTAGCGGTCACAGCTACACCGGAATTCGTATGAATTCGTAATATTAATTTAAACTTTTTATAATTGTAAACACTCCACAATACAAAACTTTTCCTTATTGTCCCGTTACACCGAACTGTCAAATTTGAACAAACGTCAAACCAAAGACCAAAAAAACTTCAAACACAAAACACGATCATTGTCTGTGGGTGAAAACTAACATATTTTATTAGAAGTATATTTACATATTTATTTAGTTGCTATATTTACATCACACATAATATTTATTTACAAATTTAACAATACGCATAATTATTTACACTATACAAAATATAGGCTTAAAATTGTAATGTTCTGGTCGCTGCCTTTCCGAACGCAACTTCGGGCGCGTTCGGCAAAGCTCGGCTTTCATCGGAGCATATGACTTGCCTAATAGCGATAAAGCATCGTCATGTAGATCAGTACTCGTTTTGACCTCCCGAACAGTACACGCTTGAACTTTCAACCAAATCTAGACTTGCTCGTAGACCTAAGTTCTGCTAGTTGACTCGATATCGTCTCCTTAGCTTTTTGTCTGTGTCCAGTAATTTCCCCGCTGTCGTCTTAACTTAATTGTAGCCTTAAGCGACTCAGAAGTGTTGAGAAATTAATTATACAAGGATAACGTTCAAACCACCGTTTCATTTCGCCATTTTGCTCTATACACTTCATTGGTGACCCCGTCAAAGAGCACAGTAGCCACGCGGAGCAAAGATGCCTACCGGAGCAGAGCAGGGAGCGCAGGCGGACGCAGCAATGGTCAAGCAGGACGTGTGCAGAGTCAGCGTGAAGTTGCCGCCATTCTGGCCTGAGGAGCCGACACTTTGGTTTGCACAAGTAGAAGGTCAGTTTACAATAGCCGGCATTACCGCCGACACCACAAAATTCTACACGGTCGTGGGGCAGCTAGACCATCGCTACATGGTAGAAGCTCGGGACATAATAGAGAACCCACCAGCACAGGACAAGTACGCCAAGCTGAAGGCTGAGCTCATACGTCGACTATCCGACTCGCGTGAAAAAAGGGTTCAGCAAATCCTCACTCAAGAGGAGCTCGGCGACCGGAAGCCATCACAGTTCTTGCGGCACCTGCAGACTTTGGCCGGACCACATGTTCCAGACACATTCCTAGCCACGTTGTGGGCGAGCAGGTTGCCGACGAACATACAGACGGTAATAGCTTCCCAGCCTAACCTTCCGCTTCAGTCTGTCGCAGATTTGGCCGACCGCGTGCACGAGATCGCGCCAACGCGGCCAGCGCTCACGACACCTCCCGCCGTGGCGAGCACGAGCACCAGCAGTGACATCGCGGAGCTGAAACAGTGCATGGCGGAGTTATGTCTACAGGTGGCGGCTCTACAAAAGCAAGGTCAGGTACACCATCGATCGCGCTCCACAGATAGGTACCGGCGTGGTGACAGAGAACCGACCCCAAGCCGACGCCGCAGTCGCTCGCGCTCCAGCAGCGCGTGGAACGACGCTCACTGCTGGTACCACAACAGTTTCGGTGACAGGGCCACGCGGTGCAGGTCGCCATGTACGTACGCGGGAAACGCCGTCGGCAGCCGGAAATAGCGGCAAATGGCTGCCCTCACAAACCACGCCGCCTATTCGTAACAGATCGGGACTCTAAAACCACGTTTTTAGTAGACACAGGGTCCGATCTGTGCGTATACCCACGTGCAGCCCTACGACAGCAGCGCAGCAGGACGGCGTACCAGTTATACGCGGCAAACGGAACTGCCATCGACACGTACGGTTGGGTGGAGCTCCACTTGAATTTAGGGCTTCGCCGCGTGTACACGTGGAAGTTCGTGGTTGCAGACGTCACCAAGGCAATCATAGGCGCCGACTTCTTGGCGCATTATAACATCTTGGTAGACCTCAAAAGTCACCGGCTAATCGATGGGCTGACCCAACTGTCTTCGCCGGCGTCGCCAGCGGCCGAATCAGCAGCAATGATCGCCTCAGTGAAGTCCGTAGGAGGCAACACGGAGTACCACGAGATACTTCGCCAGTACCCGGAAGTCACGCGGCCTGCTGGAACACAGAAACAGGTCAGTCACGGTACCGAACATCACATCCGCACTACACCAGGTCCGCCTATCACTGGACGACCTCGCCGTCTGGCACCAGACAAACTGAAGGCAGCACAGAGGGAGTTCGAGGCTATGCTGGCTAACGGCACAGCACGGCCGTCAGAGAGTCCGTGGTCGTCCCCACTTCACCTCGCTCCTAAGAAGGACAACAGCTGGCGGCCATGCGGTGACTACAGGGCACTCAATGCCCGTACTGTTCCGGACAGATACCCCATCCCGCATATACAGGACTTCTCACATCAGCTGGCTGGCAGCCGAATATATAGCAAAATCGATCTCATTAAAGCATACAATCAGATACCAGTCCAGCCAGCCGACGTTCACAAGACAGCGATCACAACACCTTTCGGACTGTACGAATTTCCATTCATGACCTTTGGCCTCAGGAATGCCGCTCAAACGTTCCAACGGTTCATGGACGAGGTGCTGCGCGGGCTGCCGTTCTGCTACTGTTATTTAGACGATATTCTCTTGTTCTCAGAGACAGCAGCCCAGCACACCGAGCACCTGCATCAGCTTCTGAAGCGGTTATCCCAGTATGGAATTATTATTAACTCGGCAAAGTGTGAGTTTGGCCGTACCACCATAACTTTCCTAGGACACGAAGTATCCGAAGAAGGTGTTCGCCCGCTGCAGGAGAAGGTGCAGGCAATCCAGGACTTCCCAGCTCCCAAGACTGTCAAGGAGATGCGTCGCTTCCTGGGTATGTTCAATTTTTACCGCCGCTTTGTCCCAGATGCCGCTCGCTTACAAGCGCCACTCAACGTAGTTCTGGCAGGACCTAAAACAAAGAGAACACAAACAATTAATCTATCGCAAGAAATGCTAGACGCTTTTAACGCTTGTAAAAGTGGCTTATCTAGGGCAGCTCTGCTTGCTCACCCAGAGCCCAACGCCGAACTCGCGATATTTACAGACGCTTCAGACACTTCTATGGGTGCAGTATTACAGCAGAAGGCAGGTGTCACATGGAACCCACTAGCATTTTTCTCTAGGCGACTGTCAGCTTCACAGAAAAAGTATAGCCCTTATGACAGGGAGCTCTTAGCCATCTACGACGCAGTCAGATACTTCCGCCACATGGTTGAAGGTAGGCACTTCACCATTTACACGGATCACAAACCCCTGTCATATGTGTACGCACACAACCGTGACAACTGTTCACCGAGGCAATACCGGTACCTGGACTACATTGCTCAATTCACCACGGATATCAGGTTTGTCGCAGGCAGGGACAACATTGTGGCAGACGCGCTGTCGCGTGTGGAGTCGGTGGCAGTACCGGCGTGTAATTACACAGCTCTTGCACAGTCCCAAGAAACAGACCACGAGCTGCAGGGGCTCTTAAATAACAACAGCACGTCACTCAAGCTGTGTAAAGTGCATTTCACGGACTCAGGCACTGAACTATATTGTGATGTCTCCACTGGTAACACCCGCCCTTATGTTACAGAACCCTTCAGGAGGCAGGTGTTCCAAAAACTACACCAGCTGAGCCATCCCGGCAGACAGGCCACAGTCAAACTGATTTCTGAGCGTTTCGTTTGGCCTGGCCTAAAGAAGGACTGCAGGGCCTGGACCAGAGAGTGCGTAGAGTGCCAGAAGAACAAAATCTCGCGGCACACAACCAGTCCCACCTCCGCTTTCCCTGTCCCTTCCCAACGCTTCTCCCATGTCCACATGGACATAGTAGGGCCACTGACCGTGTCATCAAATTACAGGTACATACTAACTGTGGTCGACCGCTTCACCCGCTGGCCTGAGGCGTACCCCATCGCGGACATCACAGCGGAGACATGCGCCCGCACTTTCATCACCGGCTGGGTGTCCCGCTTTGGCTGCCCCCAGCGCATCACTACCGACAGGGGCAGGCAGTTTGAGAGCAAGCTGTTCCACACCATCACGGAGACCCTCGGTAGCCAGCACCGCCCAACCACAGCATACCACCCAGCCTGTAATGGCATGGTGGAACGCCTACACCGCCAGCTGAAGGCAGCCATCCGCTGCCACACAGACACCAACTGGACCGAAGCACTACCCCTGGTGCTGCTCGGCATCCGCAGCGCCTGGAAGGAAGACGTCAAAGCATCAGCGGCAGAGCTCGTTTACGGCGAGCCCCTAAGACTCCCAGGCGAGTTCATCGCCCCCACACTCACCAGCACAGTCGACTACACCGACTTCGCGTCAAGACTCCGGCATCACATGGCGAAGCTGTCTCCAGAACCGGCGAGTCGACACGGCAACAAGCCGTTCTACGTGCCCGACAGCTTGTCAACTTCGTCTCATGTATTCTTGCGACATGACGCCGTTCGCCGACCGCTAGACCCGCCGTACACCGGCCCCTACAGAGTCCTGCAAAGAGGCGACAAAACGTACCGTATTGAGGTAAACGGAAAGGAAACCACAGTAACCATAGATCGGTTGAAACCCGCTTACCTCAATAACGCAGACTACAGTCCCTCCGGTGTAACCAGCGCACCAACGGTCGCAAACACAGCACCAACGCCACCGCAGCCCACCGTCGAGAAGAAAACACGCTCCGGCCGCACCGTTCGCTTCCCGGACTACTATCACCCGTAGCTAAGTAGCCACGGTCTCAGGGGGGGAGTAGTGTAGCGGTCACAGCTACACCGGAATTCGTATGAATTCGTAATATTAATTTAAACTTTTTATAATTGTAAACACTCCACAATACAAAACTTTTCCTTATTGTCCCGTTACACCGAACTGTCAAATTTGAACAAACGTCAAACCAAAGACCAAAAAACTTCAAACACAAAACACGATCATTGTCTGTGGGTGAAAACTAACATATTTTATTAGAAGTATATTTACATATTTATTTAGTTGCTATATTTACATCACACATAATATTTATTTACAAATTTAACAATACGCATAATTATTTACACTATACAAAATATAGGCTTAAAATTGTAATGTTCTGGTCGCTGCCTTTCCGAACGCAACTTCGGGCGCGTTCGGCAAAGCTCGGCTTTCATCGGAGCATATGACTTGCCTAATAGCGATAAAGCATCGTCATGTAGATCAGTACTCGTTTTGACCTCCCGAACAGTACACGCTTGAACTTTCAACCAAATCTAGACTTGCTCGTAGACCTAAGTTCTGCTAGTTGACTCGATATCGTCTCCTTAGCTTTTTGTCTGTGTCCAGTAATTTCCCCGCTGTCGTCTTAACTTAATTGTAGCCTTAAGCGACTCAGAAGTGTTGAGAAATTAATTATACAAGGATAACGTTCAAACCACCGTTTCATTTCGCCATTTTGCTCTATACACTTCATTATAATTAAATATGGTGCGTAACTAACACTTACATGTATCAACAGACAACATCGCTGCTATCGCTCTACCTTCTGGCAACGAACTCAACAACCAATTCAACGGCGCTACTGCTACTGCATCAGGCTTTGGTGCCACCAGAACCGGTGAGAAATATAAATAATAGGAAATTTTGCTTATTTTAGTACTTAACTAGCTGTGCGCGTTCACATGTATGTAAGAAAACAACAACATTTAGTTTAGATAACGTAAAAACGGGAGGATTTTTCTACGTAGTAGGTTAGGAGGAGGAGTTTCCTTGCATTGAATTTATACTTCTGCCGTGGTCGTATTCTACCATCCCTTACAAAACAATATATTCTGACAGTACTTAGTAAGCAATCATAAGCTTTAGGGCCAAATGGCATACGATCGCGGCTATCCTCGAAATAATATGGGAATATTTTCTTGTTGAATAGCTTTTAGAGTGTGTTTTTTCAGAAGTCGGGTTTTAGTTTTTGAACTTATTTTTTGGAGTTATAACATGTGCCAGTGAAAAAAATGGAGATTAGCCGGAACAAACCACAAGACAAAAATTTAAATAAGGGATTGGTTTAACACGTACATACTTTCGGATGCATATAATGTTATTTAAACATTATCGACCAAGTCAGTTTTAACTAAGTTAAAATTAGTTATTTTGACAGTATCTAAAAAATCAATTGTATACTTTTGTGGGTTAGAAACAGAACATTTAAAACTTCATCGGTTTCAGGTGGAGGTGCCAGTGAAACGTTGAGACACGTCAACTTACCTGTAATCACCAACGCCGTGTGTCGCCAATACTCATCCGCCTTTAATATGTTCGTTGTGGCCTCTAACCTTTGCGTGAGCGGCTCCGGCCCCAGAAGCACCTGCCAAGGTGACTCCGGTGGTCCTCTTGTCGTGAACAGCAACAACAGGCGTATCTTGGTATGTAATTCTATTGTTACCTACGTACATAATATGTCAAATAGAAACGGTTCTGTTTAGTTCTAAACATTTTCTTTCCAACAGATCGGCGTGACTTCCTTTGGATCTGTCCGTGGCTGTGATGCTGGTTCTCCCGCCGTCTTCGCAAGAGTTACATCTTTCGTCAGCTGGATCAATCAACGCCTCTAAATACTCCAAAAACAACTATGCCTATTTGTAGCAACGGACTCCTTTGTAATAAAACTTATTTAATATTGAATAAAAAAAACTATTTACAAACTACTTAAGACTTTTTATTCAGAAATGAAAACATCAAAATATTTTTTATACTACGTCTGCACATAGACAAAACAGTCATCGTGGCCGTCTTCCAGATAGCAATAAAAATTGCTCAGCTTCAATGGTTACTTCTGGAATGCAATGAAAATAATAATCGTATTGCCCAATTACGTACAATATTGAAATCTTCCTATTCCGATCTGCCTAGCCTTTTCTAATTGCAGCTAGCTTTCAGTCTAACCAGATACAACTGGAAACCAGTGTTTTATTGGGAGTGACAGCCTAAGTAACTTCGACAACCCAGGTCCTTGGTAGCACTATACCCCTTGGTTAAACTGGTGGTCAGACTTTGAGGACTCCGTCTGTCAAAGGTGCAATGGCTACATTCAAATAAAAATACTCACGTAACTCTCAACAAGTAAATTACTCAAGTTATGAGCAAAAGATGAAAACAAAGCGCACCCCCAGTGCGACAAAAGCGTAAGAAGAAAATGCTAACTTTACAGGAGAACAAAATAACTGATTGGTCTGGTATATCTATTTAGCATTTGATCTTAATATGTTGTTTTGTTATATACCATTAAACAGTAAAAACATCAAACTTTTTTTTCAACCTCCAATGTCGTGTATAAAGAATATTTAATATTTTAAGTTTTACACACCTTCTCCTTATTTAATTAGGACTAATCCTCAAGTGTAATGTTGTTTACTCCAATCATCATTTTATAAATTCATTTGGACACTGTTACAACTGCTCGTGGGTATGTCTTTTACAAACTGTTAGACCATGATAAAATGCAGAGGGTAAACACTACTTACGCCTTTTTTTGCTTTATTTTGTTTTGTATAATAAATATTATGCATAATTATTACTTCGTTAAAGTCAAGTCATTTCGGAAAATACGTTTACAATTTCAGCTTGATATAGGGAAACAAATACGTAAGTAAGATTAAGTATATTTTTGTCAAAATTTATGTAGTTAAGTAGGTTTGTGGACTTTTTTATCTGGTCAAAATGTAAAACTTATATGACGCGACAAATGTCTTTTTTGTTATAATGGCTTAATTTTTCGTCAGATCTTGACCAAGAAATTGAGTATTGTGTATCTTTATCTGCGTTATACCTACGAAACTGCAATAATAAAAAAGTCGTATTCTTACTTACGCCTTTATTGCACTGGGGGTGCGACAGTTTGAAGCTTTTCTCGGAGTTTGAGATTAGTTAGATAAGGATTTCGTAAAAATATCGCATTCGAATTTTGTCAAGAAAACCCTTTAAAATGACACCAAACTAATAAGACTTTGATTGTGTTTTCTAATAGGATAAAATAACAAAACCAAGTACTTCAGAAGAATCATAAATAACGAGATGCATTGTAATCATTTCTAGAACCCATCTCAAAATAATATTTCGATTGTAAATGGTCTTCTTCTTATCGTGTGGTTAGTAACTAACCTGGTGTCAGAGTTTTAATGCCGCCCATGGGCCTCTGACTCGGCATCACATGCCCTTGAGAAATATCTCTCAGGCATGCCGGTTTCCTCACGATGTTTTCCTTCACCGTGTTTGAAGCAAGTGATAATTATACAATACGCACATGAATCCGAAAAGTCAGAGGTGCGTGCCTTGGGTTCGAAATCGAGACCTATAATTTGGCAATCCGCCGGTCACACCACTAGGCTATCACTGCTAGTAAATGGTTATTTACTAGTAGTAAAGCTAGTTTAGCATTTATTTAACAATAAATTCAATTAAATCAAATGTAAACAACATATAATCGCTTATAAAGCTTTTCCAGCTAAATTATTGTATGCAAACGTTGTGAAATTATCGTAGTAATGCATAATTTCGAAGACTAGATTAGAATAGGATATATTTGCTTAAAATGTAGGTTACATAGTGATAGACAGTAGATATTAACAGTACCGGATATATTTTGTCGGTATGCGACATGCAAATATCTAAGTAGGTACACACTTAATCTTATTATTTAATACATTATCTGTTTCCAACACAAAATACACTCAATTCAGTAACAGTTCAGATATAGAATAAAAACATTTGTCTATCAGCCATATTTTTAGTTTTCTTTTAAATCTTTTTGTAGGCAGTTCTCTAACAATATTTGGAATTGCATTATATATACCTACGTCAGCACATTAAATAGGATTTTTTGCATACATTTCTGACCTAGGTACACTTCTGTTAACAATTCTGGTTGGATTCCTGGTATTCCTGGGAAAACGGTCCCTAGCTGTTTTAAATAGATTTGGATTTAATTTAACCAACATAGCTGCTTCCAGGATGTTTAAGCAGGGTAATGTAAGAATTTTATATTTTTTTAAAAGTGGTTTGCAAGATTCCCAAGGTGGAATTCCCTCAATAGCCCTGAAACAAGTTTTTTTGTGCAAGAAACGCCTTTTGGACTTCGGTCAAGTTACTCCACAATATGAGACCATAGCTTAAAACAGAGGAAACATATCCATGGTATTCTGCTAGTAAGGTATTGACCGTTGAAGTTTAATGAAGTTTGTAGAGTACATACACATATCTATTGATTTTGTTGCACACTTTGATAATATGTGATTTCCAATTGAAGTGTTTTTCAAGCGTAAAATAAATATCTTAACAATTATTTTAATATAGAATAACAATAAAAGTAAAAAAAAGTCAAAAGTCAAATCATTTATTTCAATTAGGCCATTTAAAAGGCACTTTTGAACGTTAAACTTACAAGTTAAATAAAATATAATGATTCTAGTTGCCCCTTCCAAAAGGTAGTTTCGTATGGAGAAGAATGGGCAAGAAACTCCATACTTACTCTTTTAAAATAGTTTTTACAATATTTGTATACAATAAAAAATACATTATATGTGAATACGATGTACCTAGAATAAACAATATAAAATAAAAAAATAAATAAAAAATAACATACCTACTATGCTAAGATAGATTTAGCATTTTAGTAGATAAGTACATAATTATGTGGATAGATACATGGTACTCTCACATTTACAAATATTAAAATCACGGATTATTATTTAACAAATCAAGAAAATATTAAATAAATAAAAATAAAAAAAATACACAGCAGAATAGCGTGAGTGTTGAGAGCAAAATAAAGCAAATTAAATCATTAGAAATGTAACAAGTTTGATTTTGTCAAGTTCCTTGATTGCCCTATGGAGCTGGACCAGCATGTTGCCAAGCATTATTATCTTGAATATAAATTGGTATAAACCATATAAACACAGAAGACTTCTATTCTATTTTTATTTATGGCAAACAAAGCCGATGTCGACTATTCTGCCAATGTCAAAAGTGAATTCGACAGCACGTGCGTTAAAAAAAGATACAACTGAGAATAAATGGAAGGTAATAAAAAATGAGAAAAAATGAGCAGCGGTGGTCCAGTGGTGGCGGCCCCGACTTACGAACAGTAAGTCGTGTGTTCGAACCCAGGCAGGCGCATTACTTTGTGTAATTTATTTCATAATCACTGCTCTCAAAAACGGTGAAGGAAAACATCGTGAGGAAACCGGCATGTCCTAGAACCAAAAATTCGAAGACATGTAACATCTACCAATAAGCACTGGGCCCGCGTGGTAGATTATAGCCCATACGCAAAATACGCGCTTTGACGTGGAGTTGCGGATACCAACCCGGTATCTTTTATCTTTTTAACTGAGAAAAAAAATAAAGTCTTCAATTGATGTAGTTGCACTCAATGTAGATCTTCATGGGTTAGTATGGGACTGAAACAAACAAAAAATGAAATTTCATAAATATCATAATTGTAAGTAATGTTAGTACATTTAATAAAAATTATACCACATTCAAGACAGAGATTTATTTAGACAGAAACTTTATATTACTGTGACGTAAAAATACTAACAATGCCACAAGCAGTTCTTAGGGATGAAAAGTTAATTTAAAGAGGGAAAACAGAAAACTTACCTACCACATTTTTCTTGAAACTCCACTCACACACAAAAACAGTTTCTTGACAAGATAGACGAGAAACTTTGACTTTCACTTTTTTCTAAATACGAGTATTGTCACTTGTGGCATCATTGCATACGGATGACAAATTTAAGATAGCGCCATCTAGAAAATGTCTCCTGCACGACTAGAACAGAATTTATTACTGAACGACTTCGTCCAGTTAAAGCTTAAACGCTTACTGTACGATTTCGCTCAGTGACTGTTACAATACATGGACACGTTCTTCGTGTCACTTTTATTCTTCCAAATTTAAAATAAAACCACTTGAATAAAATTGTTTTCACTTATCTTTAAAATAAAATGTTCTGCATTCCTGCTTCTACGAGCATATATTAAATTAATATAAGTATATATTATATATTAATTCTCTGGATATGTTAAACTAAAATTAAAGTAATTGTCCCAATTATAATTTAACAACTATAATACAATTTAGTTTTTAAACTCTTAAGTCCGTCTATCGTCTCACGCTTCGGGAGACACGGGAACGGACGATTCTTCCACAACCCCCGAAGCATAGCAGCATCGCAGCTTTGTGTGTGTTTTTTGTGCATGGTTTTATTTATTTATAGTTTATAATATTTATTATGTAAATAAATATGTTTGTATTCTATTTTCCTATTTCTTAAGGAATAGCACCTACCACTGTTTGGCTCTTCACTGGTTGGCTGGTAGGAAATGCCTTTGGCATTAAATCCGTATTAAATAAATAAGCATTTTTGCACCCGTTGTAACTTCTAAATGGAATTTCATGGTTGATTCATCTTTCATCTCTACTCAGGAGCCTAATTAAGATATTATGTAACCTAAACCTGAACCCATTAACAATTACGAAAAACCTTATTATTGAGGTGCTAGACTTAGAACACTAACACAATTAAATAAATAAAATTTATGTTCTAAAAACTCATACCGAAATATCGCAGGACCGAGAAACGGAAACGTCCTACTTCGATTTAATTATAGTATAACTTCGTGGCTGTCATGATACAAAATGTACTGAAAACATATTATTTCATAATAACGCTTTCAATATTATCTTCCGATAATAACGCGTCTGTGGGGGAAAACGTTTAGGATTAATTTCATGATATTTATTATGATTGACTTAAAATAATTGTTATGCCCGTATTTTGATTGATTAGTTCAAACCTGTTTAAAGAGTAGATAAAGTTCTTTACATTTTTTCCTATACGAAACTACCTTTTAAAGGCCACTTAATTATTTTTCAGATTAATTTGTTAAACAGAAAACTGGAAGAAGCAGCGTTGGAAGGTCGCCCATGAGGTAAAACAATGGCGACGACTTGATGAGCGTCGCAGGAATCCATTTGATGCTAGACGCACAGAACCAGTCATTGTGGCAACACTTGGGGGAGGCCTTTCTCCAGCAGAGGACGCTTTTTGCCTAAAATTATGAAAATAATGATGATGAAGTCTTTGAATCATTTTACATAGGCTTAGAACAAACCCGGTTATTGTGACTCAAGGTATAAGTAATAGTAAGACAAAAAACATTTAAATTTTTTTCTGGATAATTATGAGTACTTACTAAAAACATGTTGCACTTTATTATTGGTTTTAAGGGATCAAAACCTTCGTTTTTGGGTTTTTTGTAGGGAACTCTAATTCATAATACAATACCTAACATGCTACCTTTGCTAAATGTTAACTTCCCCCGGTAACAAATATTGTTAAATTCGGAAAAGTAATTAATGGGTTTATCCAAACAATCAAGCATTTGTAAAAAATCTAATCTTTTCTCTCAATAATAATATTAGTCCACTCGTAATCCCTAGATGAAATATTGATAAAAATCAATATTTTGGTATTTCCATTCTGTCAAATCATATAAATACCCATAACAGCAGAGATCTTTCATTCGTTTGTTTGACCCGGCAACATGAAGTTCTTGGCAGTAACTCTATTGGCTCTGGTGGTGGTCGCTTCCGCAAGGAACGTCAACCTCGAGGATGTAATCGATTTTGAGGATAACTCCGCTTTCAATTATCACGAAAAAGTTGGTGGACCTTTGGCAGAGGCGATCCGCCAAGCTGAGGAGGAAGCAGACCAGAACCCATCTAGAATTGTCGGGGGTTCTAATGCCAATCTTGGACAATTCCCCTACCAGGTAATTTTGTTAAAACGATTGTAACCTCCTAAAAATCCAAATGTCTCATTAATTGCAATAGTTTAACCTTTTTTTCCCAGGCTGGTCTAATCATTAACCTGCCCAGCTGGCAGAGCGTCTGCGGTGGTTCTCTGCTTAATGCACGGAGGGTGCTAACTGCCGCTCATTGTTGGTTCGATGGTAACCAACAGGCCTCAAGCTTGACTGTTATCCTTGGTTCAGTACGTTTGTTCACTGGTGGTACTAGGCTGAGTACCTCTAGCGTTACCATGCATGGAAGCTGGAGCCCTGCCCTAACCCGCAACGACATTGCCATTATCAACTTACCTTCTAATGTTGGTTTTTCAAGTAAGTTACTTTATTCGCAAAATTTTTAGCTTGTATTTGTTCTTAATACTAAATAAGTAACGTTTATCAACAGACAACATCGCTGCTATCGCCCTACCCTCTGGTAATGAACTTAGCAACCTGTTTGTCGGCGTTACTGGTACCGCATCAGGCTTCGGTGCCACCAGAACCGGTGAGAAAAATAATATTATTCTTTTGAACTGACCTATAAATAGGAGGAGGTCCCCAAATCATCTGTATTTTTTTATATTGGTTACCTTATTACTCCGTCATAATTATGTGGACCGATGTGATTTTTTTTTGTTTTTTGGGTGAACTCTGTGTGGATCCACATTTTTTTCGATATCTGTTCAGGAGTTTGATTATTTTATCAATATAACTGGGAAAAATAAATCTTTATAATATTATTTTTACAATAATATACAACAGACTTCAAAATATGACACTAAAAGGTGTAAAACAAATCTAGTTTCGGAAGTCGGTAGTAAATGCTGAATGAAAAAAACCATCAAAGCAATACACTTCCAGAACTTGATTTGTTTTACAACTTTAGAGATATATATAAAGTAAATTGTTAGTATCCTTGTAACAAACCTAATTTACGTGTAAGAAAACCTGTCATTTTGATATTTCGAATAGCCACTTTAACTTTACTAATTTAAGGGGAAAATAAAATTTCATTAAACTAATTTTATTTAGGCGGAGGTGCCAGTGAAACGTTGAGACACGTCAACTTACCCGTAATCACCAACGCCGTTTGTCGGTCATACTCAACCGCCTTCAATCTATTCGTCGTGGACTCTAACATCTGCGTGAGCGGCGCTGGACCCAGAAGCACCTGCCAAGGTGACTCTGGTGGTCCTTTCGTCGTGAACAGCAACAACAGGCGTATCTTGGTATGTAATTCTAATAATACCTATCAATTACTCACATCAAATAGAAAATGTTTTTCGCCTTCATGGTTTCGTTCTTAACAAACTTGTTTTAACTTTGCAACAGATTGGTGTGACTTCCTTTGGATCTGTCCGTGGCTGCGAGGCTGGTTCTCCTGCTGTGTTCGCAAGAGTTACATCATTTGTCAGCTGGATCAATCAACGTCTCTAAACACATCAATTACATCTACTCTTCTGTAACAAACGACTCCTTGGTAATAAATTATAATATTTGTAATGTAAATAATAAATTAAATACTCTTCGTAAAACTATGTTTTTTATTCAGAGATGAAAATGACAAAATAATTTCTAAACAAACCTGCTTATGTACGAAACAATATTTCGGACCATTTTCAAATTTCACTTCTTTTTTTTCTTTTGTCCCTCAGCAAAGGGCCTACGGATATTCCTACTGTCTCATATTAAAATAAAAATGATTAGTAGGTAAATTTGAATACAGGGTGTCTCATTCAAATCAGTCAGTATGGGAAAGTCTGAAACTATAAGACATACGAAGATCTGTTCTGAGGAACTATGTCATCGATTTTAATAACAAGAAAAACTGCATTCATACATTTAAAAAAAATATCTGTACTCCGTTCGGGAATCAAACCCGGTTATTTGAAAAAAAAACCTACACTATTTCTATTTAGATATCGATTGTGTAGGTCTTAAGCAGTAAATGTCTGCATGAACTACTAAAACTAGGGTTATTAGGGGTTATTTACTATCTTTCTTGGGTTGAGCGTTAATTCTAAAAAGGTTCAATAATGTAAATTAGAAATGGCGCTTGTGTCATAAGATATAGCCTTTAATGATGATGATTTATCCCCCAACACGACGAGGCAAAATATTTGGGAATGTACCTAGACAAGAAACTCACATGGAGAAAACATATCTTTACCAAAAGACTAGCAATGGGTCAACAGGTCAGAAAAATGTATTGGATGTTGCATAGGAAGTCTCAGTTGTCAATGACAAACAAGTTACTCATTTACAAAGCCATAATAAAGCCCATATGGTGCTACGGTCTGCAACTATGGGGTACAGCGGCAAACTCAAACATAGAAATCCTGCAAAGATTTCAATCTAAAATGCTACGCATGATAGCAAACGCACCTTGGTACATATCAAATGATAGACAAAACCATGATCTTAACATAAAAACAGTCAAGAAGGACATAAAGGAAAGGATGACCTAATACAAAACAAGAATCATGCATCATCCTAATGCACTTGCAAAGGATCTAATGAATGAAGTGAAAATGCCACGAAGACTCAAACGCAAAAACCCACAAGATCTATCTAGATCTATTACTGTATAGTAGAAGATTGCATAATGATGAAGCGATACTGTTAATGAACAGCTTTGCACAAACCTAAGACTACAAATACCAACCTAATGCTGAATATCGCCAGATAGATTGTATTAAAAAAAAAAAAAAAAAGATATTGCATTATCGCATTAGTGCATTTTGCACATTTCTTTTATCATAAAAGCCGTAATTGCTGAATAAAATATACTTAAATAACGCTTTAGTTGAAGTCAACGGTTACTTTAACAGGATTTATATAAAACATTTTCTTTTCAAATGATTTTATGATCTGTAATCAACTTTATCATCTTTCAAAATCTTTTTCGTTTTTGTTAAAGTTTTGAAATCAACTAGAAATACCAACGGGTGAACCTTGCGCTACTCTGCACTCCTTTGATGTGTAATTTACAAATCAGTGTTAGTTTTTTCCAAATACCGTTTAAAAGATCAAATCTTTAGTTTAATATAGGATTAAGATTGTATAATAAAAAACCCAAATAAGTGCACGCGATAAAAAGATAACAATGTTGAAGGTTTTCCCGCAAAATGTTTTAAAAATTTAATAGCTACCAACAACTTTAGGGATATGTGTAACACAGGGTGTAAAGTTTCGCATCCCCTATAAAAAAGGAGGATCTTCGGAACGGACAGGGTGTTGTGTCTGGTGGGCTACTACTACCCAAAGACATTCAATACTCTTAGGACATCACGAACAAAACTTTTCGCAACCCTCAGCGAAGGTCTGAGACGGAACATCGGAGTGATTTTAAGTTAGTAATAAATTGACAATCCGCCTTCGCCTGTGCGGTGGAAAACCATGACAATTTTCCATCCTGAATTAAAAAAAAAACACTTACACTAATACCGTAGTACTCGTACAATAAACCGGCTAAACATTTTACAAAACGATTTAGTTTTGTGATACAGATAGATGCCAAAAGGAATACGGATTTTAAAATCGGGGTGAGTTGCGTGGATATCAAGCAATTAAACTACTTTTCACATAAACGTTTATTTTAATTGAATAACACAAAAAAAAAATGTAACCAAAGTGATTTAAAATACTATAGAACGGCCATGTCAAGGAAATGTCATAGAAAAACTATGATCCCATGTCTCAGTAACGCCATCTAGAATAATATATGAATATTGGAGCGGCAGCGTAGCGTACTAAAGAAAAACTCATAGACTTGTATCCACTAGGACACAAGTTTTGGATGAAAATTTTGTTCATAATGTCCCATCTATAGTGTAAGTATTGAATGTCTTTGGGTGTAACAAAAATACTACGTAATCTAAATGATTGTTTTATCGTAATGAAAAATTAGTGACAAAAGATAGATGAAATAAGTAGATTTCTAACAAAGTGATCAATCAAAGTAGGCGTCAAAAGACTATAATTTATTAAAGAAGGTTTTATTTATGTATTGAATTGGCTTATCATGAATGATAATTCAAACATTTAGCCGTCTTTTTAACCGACTTCAAAAAAAGGAGGAGGTTCTCAATTCAACGGTATGTTTTTTTTTTTTTTTTGTGTGTTTGTTACGCGATTTCTCCCCCATTTGTAGACCGATTCTCAAAATTCTTTTTTTATTTGAAAGAGTATACTCCCGAGGTGGTCCCATTTTCATTTGGTGAAGATCTGGTGCTGATCTTCGGAGATATACAATGGAACTCTTCAAAAATAGACGGCAAATCTGTCGTAATTGCTGGAATCGCTTGAATATTTATTGTTTATACAACATCATGACGTATCATCACGCCTGTATGCTCTGAGGGGTATGCAGATGTGTACAATATACCTAGATTTCGACAGTTAGGTATGTTAAGTTTCATTTATTAGGGATAAGTGGATAACCCTATTACCATGACATGTATTGTTAACAAATAACAATATAAACATAAATTCATGGCAAATATTTGTATGGGAACAACTAAAAATGAAAAAATAAAAATCTTTTTTGCAAAAAATAAAACCGACTTAAAAAAAACACTAGCCGGTGTAAAATAACTCTAAATTCGGAAGTCGGTGGCCCATCATGAATAAGACAAAACCACCAAAGCCACAGACTTCCTAATTTAGAGTTATTTTACACCGGCTAGTGTTTTTTTTAAGTCGGTTTTATTTTTTGCAAAAAAGATTTTTATTAAAGTTCCAGTTGACAATATTTATATACAATGTAATGTCACCGAAACAAAATAAGAATGCAGATATTAATAGGATGTAACTGGATATTAAAAGTTCAAACAATCCCATAACTGACCCTCTTTTTTACATCAATGTAATAAAAACTAAAAAAAAAAAAAAATATTAACTTATATGTTGTTATGACCAATTTTTAAGTAAGTAATACGAGTAAGTATAAAGGTATCAAAAGCCGATTTTTGTATGACACTCAATCGTTTATTGCATTTTTCGTTCGGTGGCCTGTACTACCTATCAAAGAGAGTATTGCAATTCTTAATAAAAAGTTCCACCAAGTTACTGTGAAAAACAGCCGTTTTTTCTTTAGCTGTGATGTCAATCCTAGTAGTGCCTACCATTTTTTCTTGCATGTGCATCACTTTCACTTAGCCATAGTTTTTATTTAGCAAATGGGCATTTTTCTTTCAGACAAAAAGTCATAACATCAAAAACCAAGTAAAATTTAAAATTAATTTTGTCGACAATGACTACTAGAAAAACCAAAAACCAAAACAATGACCGTAAGGAAAAGATGGACTATGTTTGTGAAAAGTAGGTTAGTAAATGCGTGATTTGCAAATAATGAGAAGTTGTGTTTTAAAAAATATGTATTTATTAAAATAGGTATTTTTATTTGGATAATGTAAATATTCCTTAAAGGTTTTTTTGCAAACAAAGAGAGTTATATCGTATTAACTGATGGTCTTCAAAAGTTTGTATTATAACTGTGACAAGAAAACGTCAAAACAAAATACTGAAAACAGACGCCATACTCGGGCTAGGAAAATATTTAATATTAAATAATACCTGCATTTAATGTCCCACTGCAAGGCAAAGGTCTTTTCTCATACAGAGAAGGCACGAGCGTTGATCACCACGCCTGCTCAAGGCGGATTCGTAATTTCAGACTTATGCTCGTATAAACTGGTGTTCTATCTAAGATACACATAGAAAATACAAAACAACCGACTTCTTAAAAAAAAACTAACAGGTGAAAAATAACTCCAGTTTCGGAAGTCTGTGGCTTTGGTGGTTTTGTTTTGTTCATTATTGGCCACCGACTTCCGAAACTGGAGTTATTTTTCACCTGTTAGTTTTTTTTTAAGAAGTCGGTTGTTTTTTTTGTAAAAAACTTTTTATTTTGTAATTTTTAGTTTCTTTGTATGTAAAGAAAGTCTTTCAAAACTTGAAAGAATCATTGAAATTGGATAACAATTGCTAAAGAAGTTCTATCTCTAAACATTAATCTGTACATCTCTGCCGGCCCCTTTTAAAATAGAATGGCGTAATGTTATGTTGTGGAAATACAAAAGCTCAGCATAGACATCTGACTATAGCAATCGCGAATAATTTGCTGTTATGCGTTAAAGAGTTCCGTTGCCTGTCTTCTTCATCAGTTTTTCTTCACCAAATGTTACTTTCTAAATGAAAATGCTTGATTTGTTACTAAAAATATTGAAATCGGTGCATGTGTGCCTATATTTTTTTAGGAGTTCCCTCAATTCCTCGAAGATCCCTCATCAGGTATGAGTTTTGATACAAATGGGACCAATCTGTTAGTATACCCTATCAAACAAAAAAGAATTTTGAAAATCGGTCCATAAATGACGGAGTACCTCAGTACTCCGTCATTTATGGACCGATTTTTTCTTTTTAGGGTATGTTACCTCAATAACAAACCCTAAAAAAAAAAAAAAAAAACACAACCGAATTGAAACCTCCTTCTTTTTTTGAAGTCGGTTAAAAATGAAAATGATTAATGTATTAAAAATCGTACATGACTATAATATTCTGACTGTAAATAAGCAATATCAAAAAAGTGAGTAGCATACTACTAGTAGGTAGGTATATTAGAAATTTTTAAATTGTTCATACTGGGGAATTCTTGTTTTTATCCGTGTTGTCTGTAATGCCCAGATAACTTAATCCATTGATGGATGAAAACAGTAATTATTAAATTTATCAATGCATTATCTCTCTGTTTAAGTATATAAATAACAATTTGAAATCAGATATTACATTCGTTTTTTAGTACCGGCAACATGAAGTTCTTGGCAGTGACTCTATTGGCTTTGGTGGCGGTCGCCTCCGCGAGAAACATCAATCTTGAGGATGTTATTGATTTAGAAGATAACTCCGCTTACGATTATCACCGAAAAATTGGTGGGCCTTCGTTCGAGGCGATTCGCCAAGCTGAGGAGGAAGCAGACCAGAACCCATCTAGAATAGTCGGGGGTTCTAATGCCAATCTTGGACAATTCCCCTACCAGGTAATTTTTTTATAACTATTGTAGCATTCTTGTCTTCACCAGTTTTAGGTTATGAATATTAACACAATACATTTAGCTGATTCCTATCTTTTAAGATACAGGCTAGTTTTAGTTTAAAAGATAAAATCTATCTTTTTCAAACTATGTTAACAGCTCAATGTAGTGCTATGTTTTTGTAAAGGCTAATTCTTATTTTTCTAAATATCTCTTTAATTACCAACAGTTTAATTATATTTTTTCAGGCTGGTCTGATCCTTAACATGCCCAGCTGGCAGAGTGTCTGCGGTGGTTCTTTGCTCAACGCACGAAGGGTGCTAACTGCCGCTCACTGTTGGTTTGATGGTAACACCCAGGCTAGAAGTTTGACAGTCGTCCTTGGTTCAGTACGTCTGTTCTCTGGTGGTACCAGATTGAGTACCTCTAGCCTCACCATGCATGGAAGCTGGAACCCTTCACTGGCCCGCAATGATATTGCAATTATCAACTTACCTTCTAATGTTGGTTTTACAAGTAAGTTACTTAAATCGCAAATCACAAAATAATAAGCTAGCATGTTATTTTGACTAAATTAGGTGTGTAACTAAATAACTTACAATTATCAACAGACAACATCGCTGCTATTGCTCTGCCCTCTGGTAATGAGCTCAACAACCAATTTAACGGCGCTACTGCTACCGCATCAGGATTTGGTGCCACCAGAACCGGTGAGAAAATGCATAATTATTAATATTTTCCCTATATTTATTAACAAGCTATGTATAGCTTATAGAAAATTGGGAAGGGTAGATAGATACCCTGACACGACCCACTAAAATTGGTTTCGGTACAACGTCGGATGTCTGCCAGAAAACGTTTTGGAGAAGAGCTGGAACGAACTGGCGGACATTTTTAGAAGTTATAATACATTGTAGAATTAATTCCAATGTGGGAAGCGATTCAAGAAAACGAATAATAACAAAATCGGAGGACAGAGTTTGGTGTTGCAGCTGCGTTTCTATCCTCTTCAATAATTTTGATAGCATTACTCATAGATAGCCAAATGTTAAAAATATCAATACGCTATGACGCGTGAAATCTACTGATTGTATTTATTTTAAAATAGCAACAGTAAATAGATATATGATATTTAAATTAAAGTTCTTATAATTATATCATTTCTGCCTATACACGCCCAAAAACTAAATTCAAATATATTAATTGTAACGGTTGAAAAAGACTCCTCAAAAGTAATCGAATGATACATCATACGAGCGAATATAGCAGTGCTGGGAACGCAAGTTAATGAATATACAGCAGACAACAAGGTGTCCATAATACGACCACACGGTCCCATTTTATATAAAACTACTATACTTTTTAACTGACGAAGATACAAGATGATAAAAATATGATATCATCGGTTTCAGGTGGAGGTGCCAGTGACACGTTGAGACACGTCAATTTACCTGTAATCACCAACGCCGTGTGCCGCCAATACTCAACCGCGTTCAATGTGCTCGTCGTAGCCTCTAACATTTGCGTGAGCGGCTCCGGCCCCAGAAGCACTTGCCAAGGTGACTCCGGTGGTCCTCTTGTCGTGAACAGCAACAACAGGCGTATCTTGGTATGTAGTTCTATTATTATCTCAATCTACCTAATACTCACATCAAAGTTAAACTGTTTTGTCGCCTTGTGGTTTTGTTCTAAATATTTTTATTTGTCCCAACAGATTGGTATTACTTCCTTTGGATCTCCCCGCGGTTGCGAGGCTGGTTCTCCAGCCGTCTTTGCAAGAGCTACATCTTTTGTCAGCTGGATCAATCAACGCCTCTAAATACTTCAATTGCACCTACTCTTAAGTCGTAACAAATAACTCTTGGGTAGTAAATTATATCTGTAATTAAATAAATGATACTCATTATAAAACTATGATTTTTGTTCAGGTGCTATTATATATACATACGTATAATTATAATAAAATCGTAGGAAAGTCAAAACCGTACATTGAATATTTTTTTAAAAGAATACTTGGGGCGTGATCTACAATCGATATCGAAGCCAAAAATATAGTTTTAGAATTTTTGTCTGTTTGTTGGTATATTGTCAGGGGCAAACTCAAAAAGTACTGCATAGATTTACTTCAAATTTTTCATGAATGGAGAAAAAATGAAATAAAAGGTCGGGTCAACACAAAGGCTACATATTATCACGCTATCACCTACGGGGGAGGAGCTGTGAATCTTTATTTTTCTACGCATTCTGTGACAGCGTGTAATCTAAGGACGCATATTTAAATGTTGTTTTAAATAAACCATGCTATTATCAAGCTTTACACTATGAATAAAAATTAAATTAAAAATTTAAAAAACCCCCACCGCAAAAAAGTAAAACATTAAAAAAGTTAAAAATAACACTTTAGCCATGAAATTTTACTTCACGTCGGGGTACCGCTTAAGTAAGGAATGTTTCTAGTACTTGTAGGTATGTAGGTACTTATTTTAACGGTACCCCGACGTTACGTAAAATTTCATGGCTAAAGTGTTATTTTTAACTTTTTTAATGTTTTACTTTTTTGCGGTGGGGGTTTTTTAAATTTTTAATTTAATTTTTATTTTAAAATTTTTAAACGCATTAATTTTGTGTTATAGATTATACAGTTATATGATTTTTTCAGTGCATTGTATGTAGAGTCAAATGCTAGTTAAAACGAATCCAAACACGACATATCTGCTATTAGTTTGTCAAGAGTCTACCTACTGGTGTGCTGGATACCCTGGCTGCAGCATCAGCTCATCCTGTTGCCATCAGTGCATTGTGTTTAGAATCAAATGCTGGTTGAAATGAATCCAAACACGACATATCTGCTATTGTTTTGTCAAGAGTCTACCTACTGGTGTACTGGATAGCCTGGCTGCAGCATCAGCTCATCCTGTTGCCATCAGAGCATTGTGTGCAGAATCAAATGCTGGTTAAAATGAATCCAAACACGACATATCTGCTATTATTTTGTCAAGAGTCTACCTACTGGTGTGCTGGATAGCCTGACTGCAGCATCAGCTCATCCTATTGCCATCAGTGCATTGTGTGTAGAATCAAATACTGGTTAAAATGAATCCAAACACGACATATCTGCTGTTATTTTCCCAAGAGTGTATTAGTCTGCTAGATATCCTGGCTGCATCAGACCAAAAACACCATAATGTTGCTTATTAATATTACACACATGGGTGTATGAAATTTTAAGACACACATATGTTTTTAAGTAAAGTTAATACCCATAGACGTCTAAAATAGCAACGGTAGCTAACTCAAAAGAGCTGATAACCTTGAAACGGCTGAACCGATTTTGATGAATCATGTCTAAGAACCATCGCAAGAAACCCTGCTTTCAAATAAAAAAAACCGCATCTAAATCGGTTCACCCGTTTGGGCGCTACGGTGCCACAGACAGACAGACAGACAGACAGACAGACAGACAGACAGACAGACAGACAGACAGACAGACAGACAGACAGACAGACACACACACATAGTGGTGAAACTTATAACACCCCTCTTTTTGCGTCGGGGGTTAATAAAAATATAATATAATAAGAAGAAACGAAGGACCTGGTACAAAAAAAAAATCTTTTTAGCAAAAAATAAAACACACTTAAAAAAAAACACTAACCGGTGTAAAATAACTCTAAATTCGGAAGTCGGTGGCCCATCATGAATAAGACTAAACCACCAAAGCCACAGACTTCCTAATTTAGAGTTATTTTACACCGGTTAGTATTTTTTTTAAGTCGGTTTTATTTTTTGCTAAAAAATTTTTTTTTGTACCAGGCCTTCGTTTCTTCACTCGTTTTTAATTGATCATTTGGATAAATAGCTATAGAGCTGAAGTTGCAAGGACGAACAAAATTTGAGCCTTTCTTCACCATATCGGCAAAAGAAACTGGTGGAGTTGGAAAGCGGATTGCTCGAAGGACCTTGGCGGGAAAATAACTTATGCTGAACTGAACCTAATGTTGTCAACACTTATTGAGAATGTGGATAGGCAAGAGGGACTTACTTGGAAGGTGTATGATCGCCTGAACAGGTGATCAATGCGACTGTAGGGCGCCGTGCAGAGGTCTTGCTCGAGGTTTGTCGTGCACTGCACTTGTTTTAATTGTCCCACTGGTGTTGGCCAACACGTTTGACGATTCAGCTTGTCTTGGATGCTGTAGCGGTTATTTCTTGCGGCGCGCGCCGCAAGGCAATCGGTATGAGAGCGAAGCGGTTAGATTGACGGTTGAAGACGAACAGGGTTAGCGGCGCGATGTGGCGCGATGCGCTTAAATATGAAGCGGCGCGGACTGCGGTTACTGCTGCCAATATTGGACAGCAGATATAGTACTGCTATAGAAGCAGAGCGGTTTTTCTTATTCTTTAGCGTGTTATCGCTGTCGCGAAAAGTAACGAACAGAACGTTTAACGTGGCTTGATTTCTGTCAAAACCACGGCGGATACGTGCCTTGATTGGTCACGCGCAACGGTGCTCCTTCTCTTTCTGTCGCATGGGAGCGTAGTAGGAAGGAAGGAGATGGATGATTCAAATAAGTAGTTGACAACATTAAAGAAAAAATATACTTAGAGACGAGTTTTGGATACATGGTCCAAACAATATATCACGTTCGGATAATTTACAGAAACTTGCGTAAGCATTCTGCCCGGCTTTGAGGATATGTAGTATTCTCAAAAAGGGGAAGAAAAAGAGAAATAGAAAGAAGTTAATATGGTAATTACAGCTAAGTTATGTTAATAGTTATGCGGTGATATTATTGAGAAGGTAAAGGACATAATTTGACAACGGGTCTCTTGAAAGAGCCACTGCATGTCTTCACCATAGCAACGCGAATTGTCCCATCCCTGCCGTGGAAAACCTCTGTGATTATGCCCATTGGCCAACGTAAAGGAGGGACATCATCCTGATGCATGAGAACCACTGTACCAATTCTAATATTGTCTGCGGCATTAAACCATTTTTGCCTAACTTGTAAGTTATGTAGATATTCTATACGCCATCTTCTCCAAAAGCTGCAAACCATTAGGTCAAGCAGTTTTTTGCGGCAAGTTAGAGAACTCATTGTTTCGGGAACGTTCACGACTGGCAACGAGGTCAACGGAGAAGCCATTATAAAGTGCGCGGGAGTAAGCGGTTCTGGGTACGGATCCTCATTCAGGACACAGAGCGGTCTGGAATTTAGAGCTGCCTCAATTTCAATGAGAACAGTCGAAAGCTCCTCATAAGTAAGAAGTTGAGAACCGATAACACGGTATAAATAAGTTTGAATAGATTTGATATAAGATTCCCACAACCCTCCAAAGTGGGGAGCGTGGGGTGGAATCGTTTTCCGCTCTATGCGGTAGCGGTTAGCAAGTAGTTCTTGCAATTGAGCCTTGGCTCCAACGATATTTGTTCCGTTGTCGGAATATATGTAAGAGATAGGTTCTCTGCGGGAAATTAATCTTTTAAAAGCGGGATTATAAGTGACATGAACTAATTTAATTAAATTAGACAAAGGAACAGCGGCGTAAAGCTCTAGACGAGCTTGAGATGCGACCTTAAAAGGTGCAACTTTGGATTTAGCACACACCAAATTTACGTGAGTGTTACCATTTGTGTCAGTGACATGTAAATATATGACGCAGCCATACGCAAAAATGCTGGCGTCAGCAAAACCTACTATATTTGTCATGCAACCCATAGTAACGGCTACATAACGCGGCAATTTTAAAGAAGAAAGTAGAGGCAGTTGCTCTTTAAATTTTTGAATGAGAAGTACAATAGAATCGGGTGGTAAGTTATCCCCATCAGAGAAGTTAATAGAAGAGCGATTGGAGTGTGGAATAGCCTCTAGTAGTTCCGAGGAATGACTTGCCCACTTGGTAAGGTTGAAGCCCCCAGCCTTAAATAAGGCGATAAGTTCCGCGGAAAGAATCTTGGCTTCCTCCAGAGCAGGAGTCGAGTTAGCCAAATCATCCATGTATAGCTCATGAGAAGCGACAATGGATGCGCGTGGGAAGCGATGTTTTTCATCTTCTGACAGCTGACGCACAGTGCGCATGGCTAGAAAGGGACTGGGCTTAAGACCAAATGCAACTCGGTTAAATTGAAACTCGCGAACAGGCTGAGTGCTATTAAATCGAAACAATATTTTCTGGTATTTTCGATGCTCATCAATAACAGCAATTCGAAGATACATCTGTTTTATATCAGCTGTAACTGCAATAGGGAATAAGCGGAAATTTAGAAGTAATAAAAATATGTCAGCCTGTAAATTCGGCCCGGTATGTAACAAGTCGTTCAATGACACGCCATTATGAGACTTGGCGCTCGCGTCAAGGACGATACGAACTTTAGTAGTTTGTTTATCATTCCTAATAACAGGGTGATGCGGTATGTAATAACCCTTAGTCTCATCAGCAGCGCTGGGTGTAGTTTCAGTTAAATAATTTAGATCAATATATTCTTGGATTATTTCGTTATAACTAGCGCGCAAAGCAGGGTCACGAAGCTTAGTTTTTTCCAAATTAATTAAGCGTCGATAAGCGACAGCGTATGAATGTCCGAGTGAATCTGGATTCTTACAGCATGGTAACGCAGCAAAATACCTACCACTGGAGTCACGTGACACAGTAGAAGCGTACAGCTGTTCACATTCCCGTTCAGCGGGGCTCATAAAAGATTTTGAAGGTATTTCTTCGATATTACAAAATGTATGTAAAGATTCGTCTAACGACATAAAACAATGAGAATTGTTGATATTTAACGAGGTAGAAAAATATGAAGCGGTTTTTAAATCAGCGGGACTGTTGTTGTTATTGGATAAATTAGCGGGTACCTCACCCATAAGAATATAACCAAACACGGTTTCGATTGCGGAAGGCGCGGTAGGCGATATAATTTTATTGTTAAGTAATAAATATGGGAACAGCTTTGCCCCTAGAAGCAATTCGACCTCACCGGGCACGTGCCACAGGGGGTCCGCTAGCGGCAATATGTCAACAAAGTGGGTTGGTAACTTATCCGTTATACAATCAACAACAAGTTTAGAAACCTGGGATTTGTTCTGAGACAGACTCGGTACTTCACCAACATCGCTACAGTCAGGGTCCTGTATGACGCACTAGTCAGGAGTCATCTGGAACATAGTGCTGTCATATGGGCTCCGCATGAGGCTAAGTACACGGTAATGCTGGAACGCGTACAGAACAAATTCACGCGCTACTTATTTAAGAAACTGTATGGGGTATATCCGTTTTATCCGTTAATGTACCCCACGCTGTTTGTGCTTGGAATGGTCGGGTATAACCAACTGAGAGTGCGACGGGAATTTACACTTGTCGCATATCTGGTGAGATTACTTCGTGGCATAGAACATAACCCAGGAGTACTGCAGCGCCTGAGTATGTGCGTACCAGACCGCTATGTGTGGAGGCGACACCGCCCGCCGCTGCTGGCCGTGCCTGTTGCCAGGACCAACCTTCTCGCCAAAACACCAATGACCCGCGCAATTCGTGTTATTAACGATCTTCACGAGAAGATCGATGTCTTTATATGCCAGTTGAGTGAATTCGCAAAAATACTGTTGTTTATTTTATGTTATAGTATAGATTAAAGTAGGTTAATGTTGTTGTTTGTTATGTTGTAATATTGTGTGTTTTATATTTAGAAACTTAGTAGGTATGGTAGATATTATGTTTTTTATTTTAATGTTCGTAGGTAAGTTAATTTTAAGACCGCACTATCGCATTAGGTGTAAACCTGTAAGGATAGTTGTAAGGGAGATTTTCATAAATAAATAAAAAAAAGAGCGGTTATTTTAAAAGAATTAGTTTTATTTTTAGCAGTAACTGTTATCTCAACGTAACCTATGATAGGCCGTGAAGAGGATCCTACACCCTTTATAAATGAATTTGAAAGCGGTATAATATTTAATTGCAGTTTTTTACAACAAGCTGAGGTAATTATATTGTTTTGTGAAGCGTTATCTATTAAGCATCTCACAGAAACGTATTTATTATGTTTGTTGTCAACGTAGACCTGTGCTGTCGACAAAAGTACAGTAGTGCGCGGTATGTTTGCGCCTAATCGCAAACATGCGCACAGTGCCACTTGTTGTGAATGCGTGGAGCTAGGTACAGCGTCAGTCGATATCGATCGCGGCGACTGCGACTGCGACGAGCTCTGTTCAAGATGTAAAAGAGAATGGTGTTTTTTATTACATGCCCTGCAAGTATGTATCGATTTACACTGTGATGCAGTGTGCGTCGCACTAAGACAATTCACACATCCACGCTTGTTCTTAATAAAGTCCAAACGCGCATTGGCTGAGAGTGACTTAAATGTTGGGCATAAATAAAGCTTCCAATGATCATTTTTATTGCAATGTAAACAAGTTTGATTATCATCACAAGCAACAAAGGTATGTACTGTACTATCACGTGACTGATTACGGTATGAGTTATTTTTGTTTGGATTTACAGGCGAAGTCCGAGAAGAAACAGTTCTGTCTAATATTTTGACTTGAGATTTTATGAACTCAACGAAACCCGTATAAGTAGGAATCTCCTCATCTCTCATATGCATTTCAAATAAATGTGTTGTAGCGGAATCTATTTTTTTCAAAGCTAAATTTAATAATATGAAATCCTATAAATCGTTAATTTTTAATTGTTCTAATGCCGAAACAGACGCGTGAAAACTTTCAATGAAGCTATTTAAAGAAGCGGAATTATTAGTTGCGGGTTTAATATTCAATATGTTAGACATGTAATGTGAGCCTAGTGCTCGTTTATCTTGATACTTTTGAACCAAACTGTTCCAAATGGATGCATAATTTTCTCCGGACGGAATAATTCCGGCCGTAATTTGCAATGCGTTTCCTTTTAAGTTGCCTATTAAATACTGCACACGCTGAGAATCTGTAAGATTTATATTACTATGGATATTTGATTTAAATGATTCATAGAAAACAGGCCAGTTTTCAATCCTACCATCAAAGAACGGAATCTGAATTGGTGGTAGTTTGATCGAGCCTTTAAAATGTTTCGCGTTGTCCTGTGACATTGTGTCATCTAATGACCTTGATGACTTCGCGGAGACAAGGGAACGTATTCTCTCGACACGAGTGTAAATGCCGTCAAATGATATTTGACTGTTATAATCGATTCTATAATCAGGATTTAATTGTAAAGAATATGTATTTATTTTATCTAGGTTGTCACTAAATTCCTGACGAGTAACTGAGAGTATTTGTGTGTCTGCCATGAACGTTTCCGCCGAACGCAGTTCAATACTAGTCGTATTTATTTTCTTTGAAATATCATACAACGACGATAGACGCTCAAAGATTGCTTGATTCTTAGCGTGAAGTAATTTAATTTTCATTTTGAGATCTTCCATAATGGAATATTTTTAGGATAAGTACAATGGATAAAATAATTTAGGTATAGCGGGTAGACGTAGAATAATTATTTTTAATCTAAGTGGGTATAAGTAAAGAATGCGGTTGAGTTTGTGCTATAGGCAAGTTTGCCGAACTAACTCACGATAATTAGCGGTTTTAATATTTACCTATGCTATTTCAATGCAACTGGTGAAATATTACGTTGGTACAATGGTTCCCAATGAATAAGTATGTACCTAGCGGGATGTACGAACGTTAGTACACGTTCAATATGGCGATTTTACGTATTTAGGTATTTGACCTAAATCCTAGGTATGAGACCTATAGGCTGGTTTTATGTATCCGACTCGAATGGACCAAAAACTTATGGTGGAGTTGGAAAGCGGATTGCTCGAAGGACCTTGGCGGGAAAATAACTTATGCTGAACTGAACCTAATGTTGTCAACACTTATTGAGAATGTGGATAGGCAAGAGGGACTTACTTGGAAGGTGTATGATCGCCTGAACAGGTGATCAATGCGACTGTAGGGCGCCGTGCAGAGGTCTTGCTCGAGGTTTGTCGTGCACTGCACTTGTTTTAATTGTCCCACTGGTGTTGGCCAACACGTTTGACGATTCAGCTTGTCTTGGATGCTGTAGCGGTTATTTCTTGCGGCGCGCGCCGCAAGGCAATCGGTATGAGAGCGAAGCGGTTAGATTGACGGTTGAAGACGAACAGGGTTAGCGGCGCGATGTGGCGCGATGCGCTTAAATATGAAGCGGCGCGGACTGCGGTTACTGCTGCCAATATTGGACAGCAGATATAGTACTGCTATAGAAGCAGAGCGGTTTTTCTTATTCTTTAGCGTGTTATCGCTGTCGCGAAAAGTAACGAACAGAACGTTTAACGTGGCTTGATTTCTGTCAAAACCACGGCGGATACGTGCCTTGATTGGTCACGCGCAACGGTGCTCCTTCTCTTTCTGTCGCATGGGAGCGTAGTAGGAAGGAAGGAGATGGATGATTCAAATAAGTAGTTGACAACATTAAAGAAAAAATATACTTAGAGACGAGTTTTGGATACATGGTCCAAACAATATATCACGTTCGGATAATTTACAGAAACTTGCGTAAGCATTCTGCCCGGCTTTGAGGATATGTAGTATTCTCAAAAAGGGGAAGAAAAAGAGAAATAGAAAGAAGTTAATATGGTAATTACAGCTAAGTTATGTTAATAGTTATGCGGTGATATTATTGAGAAGGTAAAGGACATAATTTGACAACGGGTCTCTTGAAAGAGCCACTGCATGTCTTCACCATAGCAACGCGAATTGTCCCATCCCTGCCGTGGAAAACCTCTGTGATTATGCCCATTGGCCAACGTAAAGGAGGGACATCATCCTGATGCATGAGAACCACTGTACCAATTCTAATATTGTCTGCGGCATTAAACCATTTTTGCCTAACTTGTAAGTTATGTAGATATTCTATACGCCATCTTCTCCAAAAGCTGCAAACCATTAGGTCAAGCAGTTTTTTGCGGCAAGTTAGAGAACTCATTGTTTCGGGAACGTTCACGACTGGCAACGAGGTCAACGGAGAAGCCATTATAAAGTGCGCGGGAGTAAGCGGTTCTGGGTACGGATCCTCATTCAGGACACAGAGCGGTCTGGAATTTAGAGCTGCCTCAATTTCAATGAGAACAGTCGAAAGCTCCTCATAAGTAAGAAGTTGAGAACCGATAACACGGTATAAATAAGTTTGAATAGATTTGATATAAGATTCCCACAACCCTCCAAAGTGGGGAGCGTGGGGTGGAATCGTTTTCCGCTCTATGCGGTAGCGGTTAGCAAGTAGTTCTTGCAATTGAGCCTTGGCTCCAACGATATTTGTTCCGTTGTCGGAATATATGTAAGAGATAGGTTCTCTGCGGGAAATTAATCTTTTAAAAGCGGGATTATAAGTGACATGAACTAATTTAATTAAATTAGACAAAGGAACAGCGGCGTAAAGCTCTAGACGAGCTTGAGATGCGACCTTAAAAGGTGCAACTTTGGATTTAGCACACACCAAATTTACGTGAGTGTTACCATTTGTGTCAGTGACATGTAAATATATGACGCAGCCATACGCAAAAATGCTGGCGTCAGCAAAACCTACTATATTTGTCATGCAACCCATAGTAACGGCTACATAACGCGGCAATTTTAAAGAAGAAAGTAGAGGCAGTTGCTCTTTAAATTTTTGAATGAGAAGTACAATAGAATCGGGTGGTAAGTTATCCCCATCAGAGAAGTTAATAGAAGAGCGATTGGAGTGTGGAATAGCCTCTAGTAGTTCCGAGGAATGACTTGCCCACTTGGTAAGGTTGAAGCCCCCAGCCTTAAATAAGGCGATAAGTTCCGCGGAAAGAATCTTGGCTTCCTCCAGAGCAGGAGTCGAGTTAGCCAAATCATCCATGTATAGCTCATGAGAAGCGACAATGGATGCGCGTGGGAAGCGATGTTTTTCATCTTCTGACAGCTGACGCACAGTGCGCATGGCTAGAAAGGGACTGGGCTTAAGACCAAATGCAACTCGGTTAAATTGAAACTCGCGAACAGGCTGAGTGCTATTAAATCGAAACAATATTTTCTGGTATTTTCGATGCTCATCAATAACAGCAATTCGAAGATACATCTGTTTTATATCAGCTGTAACTGCAATAGGGAATAAGCGGAAATTTAGAAGTAATAAAAATATGTCAGCCTGTAAATTCGGCCCGGTATGTAACAAGTCGTTCAATGACACGCCATTATGAGACTTGGCGCTCGCGTCAAGGACGATACGAACTTTAGTAGTTTGTTTATCATTCCTAATAACAGGGTGATGCGGTATGTAATAACCCTTAGTCTCATCAGCAGCGCTGGGTGTAGTTTCAGTTAAATAATTTAGATCAATATATTCTTGGATTATTTCGTTATAACTAGCGCGCAAAGCAGGGTCACGAAGCTTAGTTTTTTCCAAATTAATTAAGCGTCGATAAGCGACAGCGTATGAATGTCCGAGTGAATCTGGATTCTTACAGCATGGTAACGCAGCAAAATACCTACCACTGGAGTCACGTGACACAGTAGAAGCGTACAGCTGTTCACATTCCCGTTCAGCGGGGCTCATAAAAGATTTTGAAGGTATTTCTTCGATATTACAAAATGTATGTAAAGATTCGTCTAACGACATAAAACAATGAGAATTGTTGATATTTAACGAGGTAGAAAAATATGAAGCGGTTTTTAAATCAGCGGGACTGTTGTTGTTATTGGATAAATTAGCGGGTACCTCACCCATAAGAATATAACCAAACACGGTTTCGATTGCGGAAGGCGCGGTAGGCGATATAATTTTATTGTTAAGTAATAAATATGGGAACAGCTTTGCCCCTAGAAGCAATTCGACCTCACCGGGCACGTGCCACAGGGGGTCCGCTAGCGGCAATATGTCAACAAAGTGGGTTGGTAACTTATCCGTTATACAATCAACAACAAGTTTAGAAACCTGGGATTTGTTCTGAGACAGACTCGGTACTTCACCAACATCGCTACAGTCAGGGTCCTGTATGACGCACTAGTCAGGAGTCATCTGGAACATAGTGCTGTCATATGGGCTCCGCATGAGGCTAAGTACACGGTAATGCTGGAACGCGTACAGAACAAATTCACGCGCTACTTATTTAAGAAACTGTATGGGGTATATCCGTTTTATCCGTTAATGTACCCCACGCTGTTTGTGCTTGGAATGGTCGGGTATAACCAACTGAGAGTGCGACGGGAATTTACACTTGTCGCATATCTGGTGAGATTACTTCGTGGCATAGAACATAACCCAGGAGTACTGCAGCGCCTGAGTATGTGCGTACCAGACCGCTATGTGTGGAGGCGACACCGCCCGCCGCTGCTGGCCGTGCCTGTTGCCAGGACCAACCTTCTCGCCAAAACACCAATGACCCGCGCAATTCGTGTTATTAACGATCTTCACGAGAAGATCGATGTCTTTATATGCCAGTTGAGTGAATTCGCAAAAATACTGTTGTTTATTTTATGTTATAGTATAGATTAAAGTAGGTTAATGTTGTTGTTTGTTATGTTGTAATATTGTGTGTTTTATATTTAGAAACTTAGTAGGTATGGTAGATATTATGTTTTTTATTTTAATGTTCGTAGGTAAGTTAATTTTAAGACCGCACTATCGCATTAGGTGTAAACCTGTAAGGATAGTTGTAAGGGAGATTTTCATAAATAAATAAAAAAAAGAGCGGTTATTTTAAAAGAATTAGTTTTATTTTTAGCAGTAACTGTTATCTCAACGTAACCTATGATAGGCCGTGAAGAGGATCCTACACCCTTTATAAATGAATTTGAAAGCGGTATAATATTTAATTGCAGTTTTTTACAACAAGCTGAGGTAATTATATTGTTTTGTGAAGCGTTATCTATTAAGCATCTCACAGAAACGTATTTATTATGTTTGTTGTCAACGTAGACCTGTGCTGTCGACAAAAGTACAGTAGTGCGCGGTATGTTTGCGCCTAATCGCAAACATGCGCACAGTGCCACTTGTTGTGAATGCGTGGAGCTAGGTACAGCGTCAGTCGATATCGATCGCGGCGACTGCGACTGCGACGAGCTCTGTTCAAGATGTAAAAGAGAATGGTGTTTTTTATTACATGCCCTGCAAGTATGTATCGATTTACACTGTGATGCAGTGTGCGTCGCACTAAGACAATTCACACATCCACGCTTGTTCTTAATAAAGTCCAAACGCGCATTGGCTGAGAGTGACTTAAATGTTGGGCATAAATAAAGCTTCCAATGATCATTTTTATTGCAATGTAAACAAGTTTGATTATCATCACAAGCAACAAAGGTATGTACTGTACTATCACGTGACTGATTACGGTATGAGTTATTTTTGTTTGGATTTACAGGCGAAGTCCGAGAAGAAACAGTTCTGTCTAATATTTTGACTTGAGATTTTATGAACTCAACGAAACCCGTATAAGTAGGAATCTCCTCATCTCTCATATGCATTTCAAATAAATGTGTTGTAGCGGAATCTATTTTTTTCAAAGCTAAATTTAATAATATGAAATCCTATAAATCGTTAATTTTTAATTGTTCTAATGCCGAAACAGACGCGTGAAAACTTTCAATGAAGCTATTTAAAGAAGCGGAATTATTAGTTGCGGGTTTAATATTCAATATGTTAGACATGTAATGTGAGCCTAGTGCTCGTTTATCTTGATACTTTTGAACCAAACTGTTCCAAATGGATGCATAATTTTCTCCGGACGGAATAATTCCGGCCGTAATTTGCAATGCGTTTCCTTTTAAGTTGCCTATTAAATACTGCACACGCTGAGAATCTGTAAGATTTATATTACTATGGATATTTGATTTAAATGATTCATAGAAAACAGGCCAGTTTTCAATCCTACCATCAAAGAACGGAATCTGAATTGGTGGTAGTTTGATCGAGCCTTTAAAATGTTTCGCGTTGTCCTGTGACATTGTGTCATCTAATGACCTTGATGACTTCGCGGAGACAAGGGAACGTATTCTCTCGACACGAGTGTAAATGCCGTCAAATGATATTTGACTGTTATAATCGATTCTATAATCAGGATTTAATTGTAAAGAATATGTATTTATTTTATCTAGGTTGTCACTAAATTCCTGACGAGTAACTGAGAGTATTTGTGTGTCTGCCATGAACGTTTCCGCCGAACGCAGTTCAATACTAGTCGTATTTATTTTCTTTGAAATATCATACAACGACGATAGACGCTCAAAGATTGCTTGATTCTTAGCGTGAAGTAATTTAATTTTCATTTTGAGATCTTCCATAATGGAATATTTTTAGGATAAGTACAATGGATAAAATAATTTAGGTATAGCGGGTAGACGTAGAATAATTATTTTTAATCTAAGTGGGTATAAGTAAAGAATGCGGTTGAGTTTGTGCTATAGGCAAGTTTGCCGAACTAACTCACGATAATTAGCGGTTTTAATATTTACCTATGCTATTTCAATGCAACTGGTGAAATATTACGTTGGTACAATGGTTCCCAATGAATAAGTATGTACCTAGCGGGATGTACGAACGTTAGTACACGTTCAATATGGCGATTTTACGTATTTAGGTATTTGACCTAAATCCTAGGTATGAGACCTATAGGCTGGTTTTATGTATCCGACTCGAATGGACCAAAAACTTATGGTGGAGTTGGAAAGCGGATTGCTCGAAGGACCTTGGCGGGAAAATAACTTATGCTGAACTGAACCTAATGTTGTCAACACTTATTGAGAATGTGGATAGGCAAGAGGGACTTACTTGGAAGGTGTATGATCGCCTGAACAGGTGATCAATGCGACTGTAGGGCGCCGTGCAGAGGTCTTGCTCGAGGTTTGTCGTGCACTGCACTTGTTTTAATTGTCCCACTGGTGTTGGCCAACACGTTTGACGATTCAGCTTGTCTTGGATGCTGTAGCGGTTATTTCTTGCGGCGCGCGCCGCAAGGCAATCGGTATGAGAGCGAAGCGGTTAGATTGACGGTTGAAGACGAACAGGGTTAGCGGCGCGATGTGGCGCGATGCGCTTAAATATGAAGCGGCGCGGACTGCGGTTACTGCTGCCAATATTGGACAGCAGATATAGTACTGCTATAGAAGCAGAGCGGTTTTTCTTATTCTTTAGCGTGTTATCGCTGTCGCGAAAAGTAACGAACAGAACGTTTAACGTGGCTTGATTTCTGTCAAAACCACGGCGGATACGTGCCTTGATTGGTCACGCGCAACGGTGCTCCTTCTCTTTCTGTCGCATGGGAGCGTAGTAGGAAGGAAGGAGATGGATGATTCAAATAAGTAGTTGACAACATTAAAGAAAAAATATACTTAGAGACGAGTTTTGGATACATGGTCCAAACAATATATCACGTTCGGATAATTTACAGAAACTTGCGTAAGCAGAAACTTTTCCCGCTGAACCAGAGTCCTTTATTGTGTGCTTTATATCGGTACTAAAAAACGAATGTAATATCTGATTTCAAATTGTTATTTATATACTTAAACAGAGAGATAATGCATTGATAAATTTAATAATTACTGTTTTCATCCATCAATGGATTAAGTTATCTGGGCATTACAGACAACACGGATAAAAACAAGAATTCCCCAGTATGAACAATTTAAAAATTTCTAATATACCTACCTACTAGTAGTATGCTACTCACTTTTTTGATATTGCTTATTTACAGTCAGAATATTATAGTCATGTACGATTTTTAATACATTAATCATTTTCATTTTTAACCGACTTCAAAAAAAGAAGGAGGTTTCAATTCGGTTGTGTTTTTTTTTTTTTTTAGGGTTTGTTATTGAGGTAACATACCCTAAAAAGAAAAAATCGGTCCATAAATGACGGAGTACTGAGGTACTCCGTCATTTATGGACCGATTTTCAAAATTCTTTTTTGTTTGATAGGGTATACTAACAGATTGGTCCCATTTGTATCAAAACTCATACCTGATGAGGGATCTTCGAGGAATTGAGGGAACTCCTAAAAAAATATAGGCACACATGCACCGATTTCAATATTTTTAGTAACAAATCAAGCATTTTCATTTAGAAAGTAACATTTGGTGAAGAAAAACTGATGAAGAAGACAGGCAACGGAACTCTTTAACGCATAACAGCAAATTATTCGCGATTGCTATAGTCAGATGTCTATGCTGAGCTTTTGTATTTCCACAACATAACATTACGCCATTCTATTTTAAAAGGGGCCGGCAGAGATGTACAGATTAATGTTTAGAGATAGAACTTCTTTAGCAATTGTTATCCAATTTCAATGATTCTTTCAAGTTTTGAAAGACTTTTTTTACATACAAAGAAACTAAAAATTACAAAATAAAAAGTTTTTTACAAAAAAAACAACCGACTTCTTAAAAAAAAACTAACAGGTGAAAAATAACTCCAGTTTCGGAAGTCGGTGGCCAATAATCGCGCCTGACCCGTTGACTCTCGTCGTGGCCCGCACGTAAATAAGTACCTGAAGAGGAGCACACGGATAACCGGATTGCCGGAAAAGTAAGGTTGTGTTGGGTGTTAGCCGGACGCGGCATACGCTGGCAGAGTGTGCCGCTTGGGAGGAGCCGCGCTGTGCCCTCGTCTCTGGAGTAGGCAGTGACTTGTCGCTGCCAGCCGTGATCGAGAGGATGGTCGGAAGCATCAAGTCCTTGGACGCAGTGGTGTCAGTCTGCGAAACGGTTGTCTCACAGAAGGAGGCTGCGGAAAGGGAGTGGGAGATAACCTCCACTTACCCGGCCCGCAGCAGACGCACCGGGCGCAGGCGGAGGGCGGACAACGCCCTCTTCCAGCCCCTCTGAATGGGTCCAGGGGCGACGGACACGGTGATGTACGTCGCCCCCCACGTACATGGACTCGAGGTGGCGGCGCGTCGTGTTCACGCGCGCCCCTCTTAGACGTCGCGAAGGGAGTCTAACACCTCTCTGCCCTCGCTGACTTGGCGAGGCCCGCGGGGTTGGCACCAGTCGGGGGTCGCGGGAGTATCTTCTGTTCCCGTGACCCCCGGCGCAGGTGTGAGAAGAAACACGGGGTGCTTTTTAGTCAGTAAGAGTCTGACAGACCCCGCCGCCCTCCCCGGGGCGGGGGAAATCCATGAGGATTTTCCACCCCTCAAAAAAAAAAAGGTGTCAGCCGGAACCTTGGACCCCAGCATGGGGTTTTGATGTCATTTAGTTAGGTTAACTTGATTTTACGAATAATCAAAACTGCGTGCTTCAAGCCCGACTGTTCTAGCCTGTAGTTAATCTCCTTCGGTGACACTTACGTAGGTATGTGTCACCGAAGGAGATGAAGTACAGCAGGGCTAGCATGGCCGGAGATATTCTTTCCACGGGGAGAGGATAAAATACTATTCCCCTCTGTCATTTTTATCCACCCTCCGAGCATGGCGACATGGGTGGATAAACTATTCACGGGGATAAACCAGGGGAAACGCTTGTCCTCGAAATTATTGCCATTATAAGAAAACTTTTATGAAATTACACAATAATCGAGAATGTCATGTAAACCAAAGTACTTTCATCGTTTTATTGCATCTGTACTGGATATTTATTTTGTTTTGTTGTCAATTGGGATTGCTCGAATCGCGAAATCTTTCACTAAATAAATAAATAAATAAATAAATAAAAATCTTTATTGAACTAAAGCCTAAATAACTATTACAATGGTATAGTAGAAGTACATACATTGATAGGCTTCCGCTAGGTAGTAATACATTGAAACCCTGACCTCTAAACTAGGTTAGTACCTGTATCTTAGAAGATCAGTGTCCCTCCGCAACAATGTTACAAGCCAGTTTATTTTTTTACAGCTCAAACAACTACTAAACATCGCAAAATAAAAAATAAACAAAATACTTAAAAATTAAAGACTTTTACAAATCAAAAGAAATTAAAAGAAATTATGGTATGCCGTTAGTGCGTGATTGAGGTGTGTTGTGTTGTGTTTAAGTGTTTATGTATAAAAGTGAGAGTGTGTTGTGTGTGGAAAATTTGGTATTAGTTTTATATTTAACTTTAAAGGTTGCCTAAAAGAAGATCCTCGGTGTGTTGATGAGTCAATGTTATTAGGTAATTGTGTAACGTGTGTTTGCATTGATATTTTGATTTTGTGGATAATTTTAATACCTTGTATAAGGTGTTATATAGTTTTGTGCTGGTGATGTAATATTGGCGCCTGGCAAACATTGTTCTGTGATGTTCTTGTGGAAAGATGTTGTGCTTACGTGTATTTCGTCCCATTAGTAGAATAATGTTTTATCATCACATATGTCAAAAACGATATTATATTAAATTCGTCATTACAATAACGTAAGCTATCGACTGGTATTTTTTTTTTATTTTTTTAACCAGTATTTCAAAAGTTATAACGCTCGAATAAAGTTTCTTCTGCTGTGAGAACCTAGAATAACGCTGCTTGATCACATAGCGCGATATTCTGTGTCCGGTTTCGGCGCGTTCGGCTCCGTGCGCTGTGTCGCATCATCACAAATCACGTTATTCAACGTAGTGGACGCGAGTCGCGTTGGTGGCGATAAATATCGATATTAGCGATCAAAACTGGAAGTAAACCTTTTATTTTTTGTGTTAACCGAAGTTGTAGTTATTTCCCACAAAGACAGTATTTATAATCACATAAGACATTGTTTTATGAAGTTGCAAAAACATTTTAAATTTTAGTGTAACACGAAATAAATAGTTTATTTATAAGCTCTATAACACAAACTATACAATAAAGCTTGTCTAATTTATTTCCCTAACTTTGTGGTTTCTTATGCATGTAGAACATTTTACCACGAATAATTTTGTATTTTTTATGTCCGCATGTACACATGAAACATTATTCTATTAAACAAAATATTAAAGTTAGTATCGCAAGTGCAAATGCCACAATTTTCTACTAATTGTTTTATCGTAAGACATTATTCGAAATCTTAAAAGTCCTATAACATGGTTAAATATTATTTTATATGCACTGCCATTCTCAATAATTAATTATCAGTTTATACAAAATTAGGAAATCCTTTCAGGTTTAAAAAAATACTACTAACTATAGGTGATAAACATTAAGAACTAACTTAGTCAAAGGTGGTCTCAGAGTTAAATTAAACATGAATTTATATTATTTCTACAAAAAATTGTTTAAAAAAATATAATATGATTTACAGTTTTAATTCTGCCCCTTTGGGATGATAAGATTCATCAGACAATGTTCCTGCTCACGCTACTTATTATGCCGCACCAGCGGAACCGACGACTCGACTTTCTAACCACTATCCGTTCACTCCATTTCAACTTGAATCTGCATCGAGTTTCAAAGAATCACCTGCCATCTGCATAATTTTAATATCATCTTCATCAAGTAGGGTACCCACAAATGTCCTACACCGTATCCTGTATGGTGTGTGGTAGTGAATTTTGTCTATATGAACTGACACGCGCTGAAAATAAACATTACTAAACAGTCCACTGCAAAAGCGCCAGCTCAAATTCAGACATGTCAGCCAAAGATATTTAAATAACATCGGCAGAAGGTATCACATGAATTTGGAAGCCTTCAACGAACATTCTTTAGAAGACGAACATAATGTTCCCGTTGTTCAATCTTGCCAACTCAGTCTGAGATTGAGAGAGTAGTGTGATTGTATATCCCGATCCTTCTAATCTACGGTACAGACAAGTCTGTTTCTCATACAGATACACAAATAAAAAAAACGAAATATTCTCTTCCTAACATTAGATAAAAAGTACCGGGCAAGCTTCGACCATACATCTTATCAGCCGAAAGACGTCCGTTACTGGACAAAGGCCTTTCCCAAGTGTCGCGACAACGACCGGTCTTGTGCGTCACGCATCTATCGGGTTTTCACGACCTTCACCAAGTCATCGGTCGACCTTGCAAGAGACCTTCAAGCACTGCGTCTTACAGTATGTGGCCGACACTCAAGAACTTTGCGGCCTCAACGTCCATCTGTTCTGCCCGCAATGTGCCCACTGAAGCTTAGGCTGCTATACAATCTGTTCGCAAGAAAATGTTTTGAACTAGAAGTTTAAGCGATAGAGCAGTTTTACCGGCTTGAGATAAATAGGCTAACAGCACCATTGTTGGAGATGATTACCAAACTGGTACGGACCGTGGTTTTCTGGATCTTCTCATATGGTGCTGAGACTTGGACGCTGAAAACTGCAGACCGCAAACGTATTGACGCTTTAGAGATGTGGTACTGGAGAGAAGGATGCTCCGAATCCCTCGGACAGCATTTTGCACCAACGGTTGTCGTCCGAGTGCCTACGTAAGATTCTTCAATACTTCGGTCACATAGCAAGGAAAGACGGTGGTAATCTCGAAAGGCTCATCGTGACGGGCAAAGTGAATGGGAAAAGGCCTCGTGGACGCAGCCCAATACGTTGGTCCGACCAGATCCGCACCACTAATGACTCTTCGGTATACGATGCCCTTCACAGCGCCAGTGATAGAAGCAGATGGAGGAACATCGTGAAGAAAAAGGTGATAAAGCAGGGAGGTCACGACTCTCAGCATTGAGGAGTACGACGCAAGGAGGAGGAGGTAACCACGTTAGTGCCCATCGAATCTGACTAAATAAGAAGAAGGAGAACGTAATTGTATCTAAGGGTAGGGGCGTGCTTTTTAGGGACTGTATTATGTAATTTTGACGTTCAAAAAGTGCTGATCCTCAGCCTATTAAGACAAAATAACTTTTGATTTCGATTTTTGAATTTAAGTGAGCAGCTGTTGTCTTTTTGATCGTGTATATGACAACTTGGAAAAAAAAATATCCATAAATTAGTTATCGATCAGATAACGAAGTAGGTTCTAGTTCGATATCTGCGCTGAACAAAACAGAAATCGAATCAATTTCTTCTATTCTGTATGAGTACGTTGCACAAAAGTAAAATTACACATCGTTACTAAAATTATAGGGTATAAAATCAAGTTATATTCAATTAATAGATAGAAGAATTTCAAATAAGACATTGAAATAACTTTACGATTCCGTAAAATATTGTTTCATATGCAGATGTAACGCGATAACTTTTGTCGAATAACGTTCCATGTGTTCTTAAGACAGTACTTGAGCTATTTTCGTAGACAGTATAACGTTACATATGCACATACGACGCACTATTTAAGCACAGGCATAGTTTTTAGGATAAATAATGATAAATACATAATCCGTACTGTATTCTTTATATACTGTTAAAATATAAAATGGCTAGTGTCTTTCATTAAAGAGTTATAAGCCAATATGTGCGCGCGAAACTTCTAATCGCTCTACTGAAAAGTTGACATTTCGCAGATAAAACGTTATTCTTCTAATGGGACGATTTCTGCCTGCTGGTTCTTTGTGGGGACGGGTAGAGTGTTTGCGAATTACCGCATGGAGAACATAGAGCTGCCTGACGGTTAACACTTCACATTCAGCATATAACTGTGTTGTGGAATATCTTCGAGGCCGTGACCACATAACTTTTAAAACCGCCCGTTGTGCACGCTCAAGCCTAATAAATTCGTTTAAGGTAGCACCTCCCCAAACCGGAATACAGAAAGAAAGAACTGACTGACATAGTGCAGAATATACCATTTTCAGTGTATTATTATCCGCAGACCTGCGCAGTTTTTTAAAAATAAAGATAAGTTTACGGATTCTGCCCGTGAAAACATCTATATGCTTATGCCAGTTAAGGTGTTGATCAATATGAGTGCCCAGATATTTCACACTAGTAGTCCTAGATATGCTGAGGCAGTCACATATAGGAGGGGAGGCAGTAGTACACGTGTGGGCCCTGAGGAGATAAGATAGTGGTGGGGCAAGATTAGACCTAATCGCAAAAGGAACATATACCGTTTTCTGTACGTTTAGGGTAAGCAAATTATTTGCTAACCAGCTCATGACATTTTTCAGTGCATTTTCGGCATTACGAAAGCATTGGGCCCAATCTACTCCATCGATTACCATAGCTGTGTCATCAGCATAGGTAAATATTTTACAATGTTGTATAGGTATATTACACAGCTCATTTATGTAAATGAGGAATAACGTGGGCCCCAATATGCTGCCTTGCGGCACGCCATACGCAATGGGTAATGTTTCACTCTCATTTTGACCAATTTTGACGTATTGTGTCCGATCCCTTAGGTAGTCGGAGAAAATATCCAGTACGGTACCACGAATTCCGATACCCTCCATCTTTTTAAGTAAAGCTGGGACAGAGACGGTGTCGAAGGCCTTAGACAGATCTAGGAAGACACCCACGCATTTTAACTTCCTATCTAGCCTTCTAGCTACATATTCAGAAAGAGCCATTACCGCATCTTCAGTGCTCAAGCCTGTTCTAAACCCAAATTGGTTATCGGATAAGACTTTGTTAGCTTCCAAGAAGCTGATAAGATTTTTATTAAGAATGCGTTCTAGTATCTTCGATAGGGCAGTAAGTATTGAGATCGGTCTATAATTATTGACTTCGTCTCTGCGCCCAGCCTTGTGAACAGGATGGACAACAGCTTTTTTAGACGCATCTGGAAAGGTGCCCGATGAAATTGATACATTACAAATATGGGTTATTACTGGAGCCAGAGCAAGTCTTGCCTCCTTTAATATCAGAGCCGGGATACCGTCCCAACCAGTAGCACAATCCGATCTTAGGCTCAAAATGATATCTTCAACATCTTTTACATTTACCTCATGAAGGACCATAGAGCCGCCAGAATTTAATGTAGGAAAATTAGGTGGTAATGATGTCGTGGTTATTTTAGATGCCAGATTTTTGCCAATATTGACGAAATAGTTATTTACTCTATCTAAGGAGGCAGTTGGTGTTTCACAAAGATTTAGCAATTCAGTTGAAGGAGCACGATTTGACTGTATATCAGTTACTTTTTTTATTACACCCCAGGTTGCCTTTATGTCGTTCTTAGCCTTGGAGAATTCTTCTTTTTCGTAAGTCATTTTGAGCTTTCGTAGCAAGGAGTTACAATGGTTTCGGTAACGAGCGTAGGTGATTCTAAGTGTTTCATTGTCATTCTCTTTTTTTAGCTTAGCGTTCATACGGTCACGATTGCGAATGCAGCGCAGCAATCCAGGAGTTACCCACGGTTTGAGAATTCGTTTTCTACGCGATGTCGAATATTCCTGTGTATCCACTCAAGCGTCCCCGTTTACTACAATCCCCAAAAAAACACTTGCCTAAACCGTCCATGGTACTTCCATCACCGAACGACATCGTTCAGTTTAAACGCGTACAGCGCTAAAGCCAGGTGATAGTCGTACAGTCGAACGTAACTAGATGGCGCTCTATTAAATTTGTCGTCCGTGAGAGTGAATTAAATCTGTGCAATAGCAACACAAAATTTAGAAAAAAAAAAGAAAGTGACAGTTCGTCTTTCTGGTTGTGCTAACTGTTATTGTGTGTGGAGCTCCAAGCATAATGTGGTAAGTTTTCTGTTTTTATACCTTATTTCTATTGTTATTGTACATCAAATTAAACGTGAAGATATTTTCTTTACGAAAAATGCATTATTACGACAATTTCAAAACGGTTACATAGAATAATTTAGCTGGAAAAGTTAAATGATCACTACGCGATCATCGTTTGATGATTCTTATTGGAAAATGTATTCTAGTTGGTTGTTTGTGTTAAATGAATGCTAATTATAAGGTAATTATTCATTAATAGCACGTTAATAGCCTTTTACAAACAAAATACGTTGAGATGGGGTCTAGAAATGATTAAAATGTAACACGTTAATCAAGTACTTGGCTGAAGTACTTGGCTTTGTTAATTTTTTCATGACAGAAAACTAAATATTTATGTTGAGATATTGGTGTCATTTTAAAGGGTATATCGTGTACTATTATAATAAAACATATTTGTTGATAGTAACTATTATACTTTTCTTGTAAACTCGAAATAAAAAAAAAAATACGATATTTTTTTAATTTTTCCCAACTTTAAACTATATTTTCATCCTTTATTATTACATAAAGTGATTTACTTGTAATTAAATTAAATTCTGCACTCTTTGAGCTTTCCGTGAGTATTTTTTATTCGAATGTAGCTATAGCAGTTGTTCAGTAGTAATAGTTTTTGTAAGAGGGTCTCGCGCGGTTGTTAAAATGAAAGTGACATTTCATGCGTGGACAGGTGGGGCGAGTGTCGCCGCGCATCTCGGACGCTTGAGTGGGTATGCTGTTTAATAATGGATGATAGATTCCCAATGAAATTATCTGCCGCTTCATTTGGGTCCCAAATTTCCAGAATAGGTGACCAGTCTCTGTTAATTATGTCATCAATAGCTGTGTTATAGTTAATTTTGCACCTAATTTGAGCTGAACCCCTGCTATTGCTCCCAGTTTGCAGGAACAGTAATAAAGGCTCGTGATCAGTTATAGATGATTCAATGATGATCGTCGTTGCATTCTTATTCGTTTTGAGAAGAACGTGATCTAGACAATTTTCCAAGAGAGTCGGAAAGAGATGTGCAGGAAGAAGTCCATGCGATGCAGCGCAGGTTAAATACAAGTCAGAGTTGCGGTCATTATTACCTTCCTTGATATCTATGTTTATATCACCAATTACGACTATTGTTTGTGAATGTACATCAAGGACCTGTTCTAAACTTACAATGAAGTTGTTAATATCTTTAAAAGAAGGAGAACGATATAGAGCAATTATAACAATATCGTCTATGTGGCATATTAGGCAATTTGCATCCACAAATTTTGGCTCCTGTACTTCACATTTGATTGAAGATTTAACGTATATAGCAACCCCATCATTTTGGTTGAGATTATTACGAGTGCAGTAAGAACTATAGCCGTCTAGGACTGGTAAATGCGACACTTTGCTCAGCCAGCATTCAGAAAATACTAAAACATCGCATTGAAAGCCCAAAACCTGCATCAATATAGATATCTCATCCAAGTTATTGTTAATGCTGCGTATATTAACATGTAGAATTTTTAATCCGTTGGCAGGTTTACCGATATATTGCAAACATGTTTGTGGTAGACATTTCATCGAATTAGACACACTAAGTTTATCTAATTCAGTATTAATAGTATTTAACTGAGCCATTAGTTAATAATAGTTTAGTGAGTACCTTAACTATTTTACAGAACTGATTACATAGGCTTACACAGCTAAAGCTAAGCGTAGTACGAAATAAGTGACTGTGTTTAAATATTTTAGGCAAACCATAGATTTTATTAGAGAGTATGTGACTGTAGGAAAGTTTATGAGTGTCACTAGGCATACACTTGTGGAAGTTATGGTAATTGAAGTAGTTATTTATAATTATCGGATGGTGGTAAGGTAACGCAGTATTTGTGTTTAATCTGTAATGATTGTGTATCAGGCAAATAATAAAAATGAAGATAAAAAGAAAAACAATATCCAAAACAAAATTAATCACTAGATTAAGAAGATTCAAAGATGCATAACGACATATTTCATGCTTATAACTTCTAAATAGTCATTGTGTATTTATTTTTAATAGGCACTGTTCTGATTTAATTAAGATTTGCCTATCACCAGCTTCTTTACGGATAAAAATATTTCCGCTCGATACCCAGCAAAACTTGTAATTGTTTTCTTTAGCGTAGTTCCGTGCTAGATAAAAGATTCTTCGCAAAGAAGGCGGTAGGTACTCAGCAACATATACTGGTTGGCGGTTTCCAGGCATACCAATTATCTCGGTATTTAATTTTTCAGCTGAAGTCATGTGTTTATTAAAATTTACTATCGAACTGAGGAAAGTAGCCTTTTTACTAACTGTGGAGAACTGCGCGACAATGCTCCTGTTCACTCCTTTTTTTCCTGGAAGTCTGTACACATCTCTCAGATCGTTTGATGAAACATTTAGCTTCAGTGCCGTGCTTATACCGGTGACCACATTCGTTAGCCCAGTTATCGACTCATTATCTTTAACCGGAATATTTCTTATTTCGACACTAGAATTTCGAGACATGAACTGGAAATCTTGTATCTTCTTCTCTAATCCTAGGATACAGTCGCGTAGATACTTCTTCTCCTTCTCAAAATCCTGCATTTTCCTATTTATGTCTTCATAGTTTGCATTCATAAAGTGCATAGATTTGACAATCTCTGCATTGGAATCCTTAATGCTTTGGTTTTGTTTTTTTAATTCCGCAACATCTGCAACCAATTGTTTCAAAACTGTGTCCTGGTCAGCCTTCCATGACATAATTGTGGACTTAAGTTGTTCTAATTGGGTCGCATCGCAGCATGAGTCATCCACTCGCATACGCTTTCGAGTGTTTACGTTAAGCGAACTATCACTAAGTCCAGTCAGGTCAGGTTCAGACTGCACTTCTAACAGCGGTTCAGCAGAGTGTTTAGGTGGCGTGCGCGCTGGGCGTGGCATTTTATTACTTAATTGCTCTCGATAATGTCCACAGATTTGGTTAAGAGTGCAGTATAAGTACCCGTCAGTAAACAGCGAGCGCGGTTAAATAAACAGTCAAAACTTTACTCACTCGGAGAATAAATATTATGTGGGTACTTTGCGCAGGAGACAGCGCGGTGACACAATGACCTTCGTAGTTCCACCACTCGCCGCTGCCGATCAAACTCAATCACTCACTCGCTATTCATTTACAACTTTGTTCCCTTGATATTGTGTTATTTCCTTGTAGTCTTAGCAGTTTTAAAAATAAATAGATGCACCAGGAAGCTTATTGTCTGGCCTACACAACAATACAAGTTTCTTAATTATGAAAATACTTCTAACACCGTTAGCGAATTTTTAACTTGCGAGCACAAACTTGTCACGTCTAGCTGCGCTTACGTTCGCGGGCGGGATGTCACTAGTCGCCATGCTATAAGCCGTGGATGAGTATCCACGTCTAATGTCAAAAAGTGATATAATCCTCTATCCCCCTGTTGCCGTGCTTTGGCAGGTGGATAAGATAATTGTATCCCTTGTCAGTGGAAATAACCGGTGGATAAAAGTTATATCCCCAGCCCATGCTAGCCCTGCAGGTGAGACGCGTCTTCTCTTCGGGAGCAGAGTATTTCTAAAAAAAAGGCTTGTATTCATACCAACGTGACTCCGCATAGACAAGTCCACACTCACTAGAGCGGATACACGGAGCGCGCGCACTTCACCGGTACCCAGCTGATTTGGTCGTTTAGTAACAGGAGCGGCCCTAACGATTTTTATAATCTGTGGCATTTGTTTTGACATTTGACTAAATGTAAGTGTTCAATCAGGTTATGATAACAAAGTAACGAGTGGTATTTATTTTGAGATGCCACTGCGTTACATTATATATTATTAGTAGGTATAAAGTAAATCCATTTTTGTTTTACCTTTATGTTATCAAACATCTTTTTCCGTAGAAAAATTGTATAGTTAAACTAATATCAGTCCACTGATATCAGCGTAACATCATATCCTGCCTAAATTATGCCAGATAAGGGTGAATCCCCTTGCCAAACTTATCGCGTGATTAGCGACTAGCAGACATCATGCGATTTCACCTGTGTAGTCCCTGTTTCCGTAGGATTACAGGGATAAAAAGCCTATGTCATCCGGGAATAGTGTAGCTTTCCACCAGTGCAATATTTTTTAAAATTGGATCATTAGTTCCGAAGATTACCCCCTACATACAAACTTACAAACTTTCAAACAAACAATTTACAAATTATACCTCTTTATAATATCAGTATAGACTAACTAGGTGTCAGAGTTAATGCCGCCCATAATTCATGGGCCTCTGACTTCGCCTCTCACACGCCTTCGAAAAATATCTCCCAGGCATGCCGGTTTCCTCAGGATATCTTTGTTCACCGTTTTAAGATTCAAAAGCATTTATTATGCAATACGTACAATATGAATCTGAAAAGTTAGAGGTGCGTGTCTTGGGTTCGAAGTTCGAACTCGAGACCTATGTCGGCCTTTGTCCTATGTCTCCAATACAGTTCTGACTATGATAGCTGGTAGATTGAACTCTGCTTACGTAAGACCCAAGTTGCCGTGACCCAAGTTTTATACAGTGTCCCATCACGTAAGCGACTATTGTAGCATATATTGTATAGTATTGTATACATATCTAATATGAATTTAATGTATCTGAAATACCTATTTGTTTTTTTTTTATAAAAGGAGACAAACCTATTGCTGTCAGTTCAATGGTTGCTACTGACAAATCCTAGTAAAAATTCCAAAATCACTTAAATAGTTTTGTTACAAGTATACTCGTACTTTGTAATAGAGTATTATTTTCAACATAATTATCAACATGATACTGCTTCATAGGTCAATCTAGAGTCCAGACAAATCAAACTAGTTCCTAATGTAACATAGTAAGCACATTCCTAAGCAATACGTACCAAATACGTACGTGCCAAACATTGGAGTTAGTGACTCATCACATGTATCTTGGTTTAATAATCGATAGCAACTTCCACTGGCGGCCGCACATTGATCACGTATGTAATAAGCTTAGATCTGTATTGTCAAAGTTATCAATTCTTAAGTATAAGCTTCCATATAAATCACTAAGAACATTGTACTTGGCACTGGCTGACTCCGTGATTGACTATGGCTTAAGTAGCTACGGACTTACATACAAAACTTACGTCGAGGACATTTATAGGTTACAGTTGCGTATATTAAAAACTATTGTACCCACAAAAATAAAACAAAAATTCCACGATCATGATACGGGTCTATTTAATTACTGTCAAGTTGTAAATGTCTTTGACAAGGTACGTATACTCGCTTTAAAAGAAAATTATCACAACTTGGATAAGATTAAAAAATACGTGAGGCCTGAGTCTTTGCGTTGTTTGGCATATCAGCCCACATTTAGGATACCTAGGTCTAATAATGTTTATGGAGCAAGGACGTGGGAATGCATGCTCCCCGTTATTATGAACGAGTTACCGTTGGCTATACAAAACAAAATAAATGTAAACAATTGCTCAAAGGTGCTGAAGAGGCACTTCCTGGATTGTGTTGCAGTCTAGGAAGTGTCTTTTTAGTACCTGCAACTTATTCTATATTATATTATATTATTATGTACTGATAAATAATGTTGTGGCACCGAGTTGCCGTGTCTGGCATACTACTGTTAAACCCACGATGGTTTGTGTGGTATGTTTATGTCTATAAAAACTGTTTGTAATTCTGTGTTAATGAATAATAAAAGAAAAAAAAAAAAAAAAAAAAAAGCACTCAGTCATCTGTAAACCAACCTATGTTTAACAAATTAACAATTTGTTTAGATTTGATTAAACATCATTAATTAGGCTAAATATTTTTTTTTATCTTTTTTTTTATCTACCATTTTACAAAAGAATGTTATAATCCAAAGAGATTTAAAATACTATAGAGCGGGCATGTCAAGGAAATGTCATAGAAAAACTTTGATCCCATGTCTCAGTAACGCCATCTAGAATAATGTATGAATATTGGAGCGGAAGCGGAGCGTACTACAAAAAACTCATAGACTTGTATCCAGCAGGACACACTTTTTCAGACGAAAATTTTGTTCGTGTTGTGCGGTTGTATAAATGTCTTTGTTATAATCTATCTTAGTTGAAATAGCAACCAAAAACCACTAAGGTTTAAACTAGTGCTTTCACAAATCTATCTAAATATCGGAAAAAAATATTGAGGCTGTATTTTATATTCGTACGTTACTGTCGATTAACAATTCATTTATACATATCTATACCATATAGATATACCTACATTTATAATAAAACAGTAACGAAAGAAAAACTGTATATTGAGAATTTTCGAGAAAACATAAGTGGCTTTTGTTACAAAAACGTAACTGGTGACAAAAAGTGACTTTTTAGAACTTTTGTCTGTTTTTCTGTTTGTCTGTATGTATGTCCGGGGTAAACTCAAAAAGTACTGCATGGATTTACTTCATATTTTGCATGAATATTACTAAGAGGTCGGGTCAACACATAGGATACATATTATCACGCTATCACCTTCGGGGGAAATATATAGTGTATATTATATTTATAGTGTACATATTTATGTATTTATACTCATAAAATATGTATTAGTATTCTTTGACTCCTTTTATTTTTTCATTTTTAATTGCACCTACCACTGTTTTTCTCTGCATCACCTAAAGGTTGACTGGTATAAAATGCCTATGGCATTAAGTCCGCCTCTGTACATTAGTGTGCTTGAAGTATTAAATAAATAAATAAATAATCTCAGGACGAGTTTCTTCTCACACGGGCACCTGTACGTCGCTTGCTCCCGCGACACCAGTCCTGACTCTCTTTACATTTTGGCTCCTGGCAGTTTAACTACCAACGTAGTTTATAGGGAATTGTTCTAAGGCATACCTTATAACACTTCACTATAAACTTCGTTGGTAGTCAGAGTAAAAATACGTACAAAGGTATCATAATACCTTTGTACGTATTTTTACTCTTTTGTATCCTGGAATGTATTCCTGTATTATTTTCTCTATTTTCTTCAGTCACATGGTATGACTGAACATGCAGGATTCCCATATAATCTCTTCATGTAACTTATATTATAATGCTATTTTAAAAGTTGTTTACTTATAATGCTATAGCGACACTGGCATCTTAGGTATTTCTGGTGCTGTAGAACCTTCACGTAGACGACGTCGCGGGCAGCAGCTAGTAAAAAATAAAAACTTTAGGTAATAAATAAGTAACAAACATTCTTAAATAATGCTTAAGTAATATAAAATATACTTATACTTGGTTATGTCCTAAAAACTAAATCATGTCTGTAAATAACAATAAGTATAAAATTAATCTATGCATTATTTATCTGATAAAATGTATCTATATAAATTACAGCGCAGTTATTTCATACGTTTATTAGTATCGGTAATATGAAGGTCTTGGTTGTAGCACTTTTTTCTCTAGTGGCAGTTGCTTCCACGAGGACCGTTAATCTCGAGGATGTTGTCAATATTGAAGAACTCACGGTATATAATTATCATCAAAAAATTGGTGGACCTTTGGCCGAAAGGATCCGTCAAGCAGAGGAGGAAGCTAACCGGAACCCATCAAGAATAGTTGGTGGTTCCATTGCCCGTTTAGGTCAAGTCCCTTACCAGGTCAAACTATTTTATTACTTTTAACCATAGAAGGTAAGATTATCAATTAATTTTAAATTATTATTAATATTTCATAGGCTGGTATCATCGTTCATTTGGGAAACAGGCAGAGCATCTGCGGCGGTTCGTTGCTAACCTCATGGAGAGTAGTAACTGCAGCTCACTGTTGGTTCGATGGCAAAAACCAGGGCCACATCTTGTCAGTTGTCCTTGGATCAATACGCATATTCAATGGTGGTACCAGGATGCTTACCCATGATGTTATCATGCATGGAAGCTGGAACCATATGGTAACCCGTAATAACATTGCCATGATTAATTTACCTTCTTCAGTTAATTTTTCAGGTGAGTAAATAAAAAAACAGTATAAATGGTCTTGCGAAAACAATTAATATTGTTTAAACTAAATAATTTACGGTAATCCACAGATAACATCGCTCCTATTGCGTTACCCTCTGGTAATGAACTAAACAACCAATTTAATGGAGCTACTGCTACCGCATCTGGATTCGGACGCAACAGAGATAGTAAGAAATAAATATACGTGTTTTACTTGAATGCTCTAGGTATTTGAAACAAAATGCATTGTTGACCTGATAATAGTGATTTGTAATCAGCAATTATTAACGGTAATTTTTATATTTGAATTGTTTTCAGATTTATCTACCAGTTCATATTTAAATTACGTCAATTTAACTGTGATTACGAATGTTGCGTGCCGCCAGTACTCTGATGTTTTCAATGCAGTGGTCGTGGCTTCTAACGTTTGCACAAGAGACGCACCACGTCCCAGAAGCCCCTGCCAGGGTGACGATGGAGGTCCCCTTGTCGTTACTAGCAACGATAGACGTATCTTGGTAAGAGATTTAATTATTACCTATATAATATGTATGCGCTTACTTATTTTGCTTTTTTAATATGATAAAATAGAGCTTGACAGTAATCTCACCTGATAGTGAAGGGCAGTAGTTTTTAAAAGCCTTTTCACTCCAGCTTCGGAGATACCTAAATTATTGTCGGAAGGGAAGACCGCAGCTGGCAAGTTATTTCAGTCCTTCGATGTACAGACGCCAGCACATAAACCTACCCCAATGTGCCAAATTTCTTTGATAGTTTTTTGACTATATTGCAGAAAGGAGAAGGTATGTGCTGGCGTCTGTACGTGGTATAAATCACGAGGTTAACGAGGTTTGTCCGGATCGTAGAGGTGCTAACGATGTAAGGGTGGACACAAGGTGTACGCCTCGTTGTCCCATGGTGAAAGGTGATGGCAGAATTAAGTCATATAATTTCCGCGTACACTCTCCAAAATGCATCCTATAGAATACCGAAAGGCTGGTTACCTGGCATGTGCTTAAGACTTTGTAGAATGGTCTTTGTATTTGTTAATCTATCATACAGTAAGACAGGAACAGTTTCGTCACCTTCATAATGTTATTTACTTTTGAACAGATCGGAGTGACGTCCTTCGGTTCCGCCCGCGGTTGCGAAGCTCGTTCTCCTTATGTCTTCTCTAGAGTGACATCATTTATTAACTGGATCAATCAACGGCTTTGATTAATTCGTTCAATAAAACTGATTAATTGCGAAAATCGCTGTAAAAATTAAAATTGTTATATTTAAAAAATAAACTAACTTCCAATAGAACTAATTCGTTTTATTTGTAATTTTCAATAACGTCTTCTTCCTTAGCGAAAATATAATAATGACTTCAATCACGTGCGGTACAGGATTTTTTTGTGTTTAATTTTAATATCAATTCAATAAATTTAGATAACGCTGTGAATAGCATCAGTAAGGTATACTTGCAACACTGCGCTGGCGTATAATCTACTGATATCAGCGTATCATTATATCCTGCATACATTGCCAGATTTGTGTGAATCCCCTGAAAGGAGGCGAGCCAATTGCTACCAATTGCTACTGAGAAATCCCAGAGGAAAAATCCAAAATAACTCAAGAAGTTTTCTTTAATTTTTTGACCATAGTAGGTACAAAAAAGTTAGCTTGATCTCTGCGACATATGTCAAACTGACATTCCTAGGGTTGTCACTAATATAAAAAATTGTCGATAGAAATTATCGACGTTTCTTACTATCGAAGTTAATGTAACATATTATAATTGGGTCTAATTTAATAACAAACGTTACTAAATTAAACGAATTTATTTAAATAAAATACATTATTTTATTCTCTTAAAGGAGTACACCCCAAATCCATATCTGAATCAGTTTCTGAATCACTAGAACAATCTTATAAACTCTTGTTCGCAAATATTATCAATCGCAGCGGAGTTAAAGTTGTCAAAATATACAATACTATTAAAAGAGAAATTAATTTTAAATTAAGGTTTATTTAAAATATCGATAGTTCATAGACTGTGGTCGTGATGATTCATCGCCCATTACTAATAACGTCGGCATGCCCATAAAGTATAACATTGACAGCTATTGTCTGTGCTGTTATGAAATTCGGGACTTCATAGACGTGATTTTACTGACAGCTGTCGCAGAGATCATGCTTTATTTTATGAAATATATACTAAATATCTGTTGCCGTGCCCCTAGCGCCCGGCTACTATTGCTACAAATCAATAAAACAATACCTACAATAAATAAAAAGAAACAATCGTTGTATCGATTTTAAGTTTTTGTTGCATAATGTAATGTATCATAAATAGATACATTACATTATCATGGTTGTAGTTGTACCACGCAGTCAATATTACAAAAATAAAACGAAAAAGTCATACATGTTTTCTGTCGCAGAAATACGACACACGCGACAGAGGCACGGAAATATGTGTCGTATTGTAATGTGACACAAGCGGTCAAAGGGTCAAAGTTGTCAAAGTATACTTGGTAAAAGAGTTTATTCTACATAATATTATTATCAACATGGGCCTTATAGGTCAAACGAAAATTGTTTGTTTTCTTTTTCTATCAATTTAGAAACTGAAGAAAAATTAAAAAGAAAAAAAAAACATTTATTGGCAACAGGCAGAAAGACGCACGATAAAAACATGTTAAAAAAAAAGCAAAAATGGAATGTCTAATGGCAACGTCAAAGGTTAATTTCAGCGGTAATGTCAGACATAATTTTGCTGCTTATATAATAACCTCTAGATCGAGCCATCGCGTGGTCGCTCATGAGACAGCAATATAAAAGTTCAGTGTTGCTATTCCTTAAAAAAGTCCCAAAATACGACCAAAATTCTACTTAACTGCGGGTTCCAATTTTAGCACTACTATAAATTATAATTGACGTATTCAACGTGGTAATATGAGTGTAGAAGTATCAATGTGTGGGAAAATATCATTTCACGTAAAATACCTACTTTCCATCTTAACTTGATTCTCACAAATAATATACACAGGTACTACCAAGTAAAGCTTGATGTGTGTACATAGAAAGAACTCTTCAAAAGAAAACTACATTATTTTTTCGCGTTTTATGTATCATTAAAATATACTTAGGTATGGCTGACATCCAGTGTGACATTGAAATTGCTGTATAATAACTATTGTCCTTTAAACAAAACCATCTTATTATGAAAATTTCTGATTTCTAAATTCTAAATCTTTATTGTTACTTAACATTTATTTATAAAATGAATTCTTACTTCCAAATATCTATAAGTACCTACGCGATTGCCTTCAAGAGTAAAACTTAATGATTGTCGAAAGGGCTCTGTTCGTTCGTAAGGGTTCGCCCACAAATTTGTGTGTGTTTAGCCACCATAGATTTATTTGATTATTATGCCTACCTTTTGAACATTAGGCCTGACAGTTAAGGGAAAAGATTTGAAACGTGTAGCAACACTGTAAGTAAGTATTCCTAGGTTATGTGGTATAAGAAATCAAGTTTACTTTAAGAAATCTTCCATAAGTATTTTGGTCTGAAACCCATGACAATAAAAGCGCACAAATGTATAAATTCAATAATCATACTATAACACTAACAGTATTGAAAACTTTCGAATGAAAAGTGATTTCGATAATATCCTTTTCTGTGTGGCTTTTACAGCCTATTATACTGCATCCTCCCATCGTAGAGCATACACCATACATTAAACACTTAACTAATGGAGTCCATTTCTCATTAAATTACTCAAACTATTACAACAATTGAAAAAACCATCCGAAAACTTAAATTAAATCGACCATAATAATATACGTGACAGTGACAGCACTTTGTTTGGCTAACATTCAAAAGTTAGCCATGCAAAAATACGGCACGCCGTAAGGGACAGAAGATACGATGCTTTGTCTCAATTTTCCTACGAACTTTGTATATTATGCGTCTCACTTCCACGCTTCACACTGTAAATTGGGCTACGTCTAGAGGTATATAGTCTAAGTTTTGCTGCCTGACGCTGGTTTTCAGGTTTGCGGTAACTTAAATGGTTATACATTTTGAACATGTATGACTAAAATTTAGCTTAGCTGTTCTGTTATTTATTCATAATCAGAACTTTTTTTGCAATTTTAATTTTAATTAATTTAATTAAATTCATTTATTCACGTAATTAAGACACCCGTTACACATGATTACATTACAATTTCATTCATATATATACATTAATTACTCATGCAAATAAATAAATACAATAATTAAAAATTGAAAATTGAAAAATTGAAAAATTAAATATTAAAAATGTCTTACACGTGTTGGCACAGCAACGTGCCTGCCACAGCAATGTTGAATATAAGGGCAGTCCAGCCTATTGCCAATCATTGTCAGGATAGCATTGGGGCTGGCTCGCACCCGGCGCACCAGGGATGCACACCGGTTACGAATCGTAGCGTGGAAACAGTCAGTGCGCGCCACCGCGAACATCCCTGATGCGCTACAGAAACGAGGCAGCCCCAACACCGCCCGGAACGCGTTGTTGTACTGGATTCGGAGGGCACTGTATGCCCTTTCACTGTAGTCAACCCACAGGCTACACGTATAAAGCGATGTGCAGTACGCTTTAAAAAGCGTAACCTTAACAGCAGTCGTACTCCGCGAAAACCGACGGGCTATCATGTTAGCTCGCACCGACAGTGCCCTCCGCTCCTGGTCCATGTCAGCATGGTCTTTGAGATTCTCGGTAAGTAAATGCCCCAAATATTTAAATTGCTCCACTCGGTCTATTGGAACACCATCGATTTCAATATTCGGACTGTTCACAGGCATCGACCCACCGATAGCCTCAAAAACCATGTATTGGCTTTTCTTCCCATTATACAGGGTGTCTCATTCAAATGGGTCAGTATGGGAAAGTCTGAAACTATAAGACATACGAAGATCTGTTCTGAGGAACCATGTCCTCGATTTTAATAAAAAGAGAAACTGCATTCATACATTTTAAAAAACATCTGTACTCCGCTCGGGAATCGAACCCGGTTATTTTGAAAAAAAAACCTACACTATTTCTATTTAGATATCGATTGTGTAGGTCTTAAGCAGTAAATGTCTGTATGAAACGTGATGTCTAAAATGAATAAAATGCATTGTTTCCACATTCATTAATTTACTTTAGTAGGTGCTCGAAGTGACCACCACCTTTTTCAATACCGCCTCTGGATTATTTCTTGTGGGGTTACGTTAAGGATGAAGTGTACAAAACAAGCTATGACACCGTTGTAGACCTAAAAGTAGCCATAGAGACAATTTTAACGCAAATTCACCACATGAAGATACAAAATACAATTGTAAGATCGTTACCTAAACGTGTTGAATATTGTATTGAAAAAGGCGGTGGTCACTTCGAGCACCTACTAAAGTAAATTAAAGTATGTGGAAACAATGCATTTTATTCATTTTAGACATCATGTTTCATACAGACATTTACTGCTTAAGACCTACACAATCGATATCTAAATAGAAATAGTGTAGGTTTTTTTTTTCAAAATAACCGGGTTCGATTCCCGAGCGGAGTACAGATGTTTTTTAAAATGTATGAATGCAGTTTCTCTTTTTATTAAAATCGAGGACATGGTTCCTCAGAACAGATCTTCGTTTGTCTTATAGTTTCAGACTTTCCCATACTGACCCATTTGAATGAGACACCCTGTATATTAAACCATGAGTATGAGCGTATTCCGTACACGTCTTGAGCAACCTCCTTAGCCCACAGATCGACGCGCTCAGCAGCACCATGTCATCCGCATAACTCATATTGTTGACACAGACTCCGTCAATATAGCATCCGACATGCTGACTGCTGAGCGAGACGATCAGTTCGTTCATATATATGTCGGCGTCAGCGATGGCTGAGCGGTATGGTCGGACATCAGGGGTTTCGTGGTACCAGGTACATAACGTTGAATAATAATCTTCATTGGAGTAATAACCTCACTTAAATAAAAGTAATTACATAACATAACTCAGATAGGTAAACAGACAGTTTCGCACTGGACTAGTGTCTTCGTTGGTGTCTCAAATCCAACTGAGCTCTGTCTAGCTTCCACTTCCCAATACGACTCCATCCACGTGACATCGCTCGCGCCATTTGCAAATGACAGCTGACGTCACGGCGTTTACCACAGACTCTGTACTAATGTAATCAACTTCACAACTTCTTGTCTCTGAATATTGTTCGCCACGACACGGCCATCATGACCCTCACACGTCCTCGTGTGTCTGATCTGACAACAGAAACATTCTGAAAGTAATCCGTTCGGCTATCCTGCCGTTAAATCTCAACAACTATGGCTGTACAATATAGCCAGCGTTGACAAGGTCTCAAGGATTAAGGAAGTCACAATAATCCAGCCTTTTAGAACCAAACTTTACAGGTAATCTTTAGTAATGACTACTCAGTACTCACAATAACTAAACGAACTTTAACTAAGCCATTTTGAGAACTTAAACATAGAAGGTTCTTCAAAGCCTCTTAATTATCAAATTTCAAAAGTAAACACACTACTCATGGCCCTGCCACAGCCATTGACAATTCGGTATTGCCACCCATATCGTTAAAATCTCACGTGATACGACCAACACTTCCTCTAGGGTCCACGACTCTCAAGTCATTACATGACCGTACAAATAGTCTCTTTCAAGGCCTGGGTCCCCGTCAGACCACAAGCCGCTCATCACGCCCTGAACGACAACGTATTCAGTTGTAACTGCATCTTATGGATGCGGAATTACCGGATAGCCAACAAGCGTATCAAAGGTCTATTGAGGTTCTTTTGCCCTCAGAAACATTGTTTTCTTCTTCTAACTCGTTTGAACTTCAAAGGTTGGCATCTTAAGACTTGACTTTACAACATACTGATCGCCCGCAAGCGTTTAAAAGACCCTTTAAACTTCGGGTAAAGCTTAGTCTAGCTAGGGTCTTCATTTTTAATGTAAACCAAGTTACAAACTTGTTTTGTTTTGTTTTAGTACTGCTAAAACGAGACTTAGAGAAACGTTTTTCATTACCATTGACCCAAGAAGATTGATCTCTTTACACGATAGTGGGAATTCACCCAAAGTACCTACTAGATTAACTGTCAATAATCTACTGACATACGCTCGAAACCATCACGCTTTTCGAGAAGCAAAAAGAGGTTTAGAAAAGTGGGAATCACTCGGTCGGACTATCGTACACGGTACTATCTCGACTTCGTGTAGAAGTACAGCGATTTAATCATTAAGAGTTGGAACTTTTGCACGTTACCAAAGTAAATGGTAATCCATCAATAAATCCCGATTGCAATTCAGTCAAAAGACGCTCACGACTATCTTGGACAGTCGCCTAGTCGGTGAAACATCGGTTTAAATTATTCAAATGAATTTCTGTCATTAATAAACGAGATAATAACCTGTTGGTACTTCACATGTCTAAGCACAGTATTGAACTCTGCTAATAACTACACTACCTTGTTCATCCTTCGTTCACAGCGCACTGCGCACTACATTAGTAATTAGTAAAAGTCCGACCAATAAGTTACAACACAGTAATTCTTACAGTTACTCTTTATCATTATTTATAAGCAATGCATACTCAACTCATTAAAATCTGTGCACCAACACACAGAAATCGCACCTACGATTCCTTATAGACCCATCGCCACATGTTACTCATGAGGTGCGGTCCAAAGCTTCGAGTATGAGTATACAAGCTATTCTTAACCAGATGTGGTTTCGCTACCACTGTCATTAACTATGAACTTCAATTCTCGAGGAACTTTGTGATCGAGGCCTTCATAATTGAATCTAATTTAGTTTGGCTTCATTCCTCATTTTCAATTAAAACACAATGAAGCTAATTTTAAACCCTGAGCCTAATATTATGGTCAAACAGACTTTTATCTTTGCTCAATTTAAAGTTAGGCTAACAACCAGCTTTCTGATACCGTGGTGATATCAACAAGTTTCCATCCGATTTACAAAAAAAGTAAAGGGAATTGCACCGCACTTGCATCAGTTTGAATTACAATCTCATTTAAATTGAGAGTTCATAATAAGAAAATAATCAACCAGGTTTAGTTGGGAAAATTGAAATTATTTCTTATCTTATCTGTCAGTGTCCCAATTTCCAAATAAATGGACCAAATTGTTTAATAGTCATCAATGAAAACAGTGAGAGTAAATTAAAAAAAGCGAAAAATTAAACTAACGAACTTCCGAAAACATGGTACTACCTATGAACCGCCTAACATGGTGAATGTTATCAAGAAAGGCAGTTTAACTAAGCTTCAGCTCACCTTAGCTTTGATATCATAGCCTAGAAACTTTACATAACGCTTCACAAATGAACGCTTCAAAATGTTCAAACCAGCTTTAGTCGGCGTTTATTAAATTATTATACACCGAGCAGCCTTTCAAATACTTTCAATCCTTGCTAAAGTAGCAGGACTTAGAAACAGGTTCACAGTTCTCGCAACACAAAAATAAAAAAAAGACGTGTGGCACTCGGAGACTGCCGCGGTAAAGCTATTGCATAACATTTTTTATCAACTCCTCTCCTCTCTCCCTCCCCATTCCTCTCCTCCCTCTCTCCCTATTCCTCTCCTCCCCCTCTCCCCTCCCATCTCACCTCCTCCTTCCCCCTCCCCTACCCCTCCCTTCCCCCTCCCTCCCCTTCCCTCCCCTCCCCTACCCCTCCCCCTCCCCTCCCCTCCCCACCCCTCCCACTCCCCTCCCCTTTCTCCTCCCCACTATCACCACTATGCCTGCAATATAAATATATAATATATATATAAATATATAATTATGCAATAGCTTCGACCTTCAAGCCACACCTCCTTGCCCGTCGGAGTGGGGAGCGTGAGGTTTTTTCGTTACGGAATTTCTGGATTTGGTCCCCGCGCTCAAGGCCCGCGATACATTTTCGTGATTGGACAAATGTAATCGGTTATACAGAATGGAAACGAATGAATTTTCGGATTTATGTATCTTCGAACAGTGAGAGGCAGGCAATCATGTTCACGAAACTATTGAAAGTGTCAAATTCCTTTTGCCTAACGTCAGCTGTAATATAGTTTTTCCAATACCTGCTTCGACTAAACCCAGCTACGCGACTCAACTTTTCCGATTTGTTATTCAAAAGACGTTCTTTTTTATTGCCATTGCGACATACATATTAATCAAAACTGGCCAAATACAAATGGGGTCAAAGTGGGATCTGTAGTTACCCATCATAATAAAGTGAACTAATAAGAGAGGTTTTGTTATTTCAAACAAACTTTAATTCTATTTTCAAGTACCTAAATTATATCAGTTGGTCGACTATTAGCTAACTTGTAAAGTCTGGTTGCTGCAATAGTTTATTTTTACTTTTTTTGATGTTTTACAACAGTGGGAGGTTAACGAACGGCCGCACGTGTTAATTATTGTAGCAACGCTTGCTGAGGTCGGTCTGTGAATAGGTAGCATTTGATACACATCAGGGCCCCCTCGAAAAGCACGTGAAACTCTTGGTCCCGGCTATTATCTGTGGACTTTGACATGGGTAGTAGGAAGCCCGAAACTCTGACAACCATATTAACCATGGGGTATCTTAATACTCTTATTACTCACTGAGACTAAAAAGTAGGAAAAGTTTTTTTGGATGCGTGAATCCATCTATTGGCAACAGCGCCTCGCAAAGATGTGACCTTTGGCGAGAGATATTTCAGCCTCCTGACGAGTTCATTGAGCCATCAGAGAGACTTACACCTGGGCACACACTGCCATGGCCGACTTGGAAAACTCTGAACAGACTCCGCAACCAAGTCGGCTAAAAAAGGACAATCTCCTGAAGTGGGGTTTCGCAGCTAGCACCAACCTTCAATGCCTGTACCTCTCCACAGACCATGGCCCACCTTTTATCTTGCGCCGCGTGCCCTGTCACCTGCACACGTGAGGATCTTATGGTTGCGTCGGTGAACGGTGTTGCGGTAGCCGAATTCTGGGTTAAACATACAATTTAGTAATTTGGTGTCTTTGTTTGCCATCGACACGCTAAGAAGAAGATGAAAAAGACTCACTGGGTTGTGAAAATAAGATAGACAGTCACTCCATAGAATCAACAGGAAATCAGCCTCATTCGCTTAGGCTAAAAGCTAGTCCCAGCATAGTTGGGAAGAGGCAAGATGGTAATTTGTTTTTGTAAAAATAATAGTGTGTCTTCCTGAATTCGATTTCTAAAAAGGAGGAGGTTATTTATGTTTAACTGTATACAATAGGCATGATGACAACAAGTAAATTTCATTGAAATAATTTGTGTGTATATTATTACAAAATTCCTAATTCTAAAACTCTGATTCTTTTCATAATTAAAAGCAAGATGAATATAATAATCGATAAAATAAAATCGCTAAATACGGCAATCCGCCATGAAATGTTGAACGCCAATCAGAGCGCATGACGTTACGTTAGAGTTCTTTCTCTTTGTTTACATTTGAATTACTTAAGATAATACACGCTCGCTTTTTTAATTAAATACGCCGTTATTGTTTTGTTATTAACTTCAATTTCTTTTGTGTAAATTGATTGCGCTAAATTGAGTCATGGAACAAGGATTTACAAAGGCTTCCAGCGCAAATTTACCAAGAATCGACTTGATAATGCTAGGAACGTTTCTGGCATCAAACAAAGACTTCTGTTCAGCAGAATTTAGAAATGTTAGAACTTCCATGTAAGTATTGTGTATTAAACAGTTAATTAATTATTTAAACCATAAAAATAATTCGTTGAAAGCATAGCTATTGTACCTATTTCAGTATAACATTCAATATTACAATTTGAGGTTATGTTTATGTTAAATATTTCTTACAAAAATAAAGCTGTGTAGTGGGTAATATTCCTTCCAAATCACGTCTTGCAAGTTCAAGCCACTTCTTTCTTAATTTCTTATCGAAAGGAACGAAAATAAATAACTTCTCAGGAGTTTTTATGGACGTATTAGTACACAGAGGGACGGAACACCACCTATATGCTTTCGAAGTCATGTTTTTAATGTAAAAACTAGTAAAATGTCCAAATTAAATATGAATTAGATAATGTTTACATATACCGAATGTTCCTTGTACTCTAAAGTGACGTAAGCAAGCGACGCCATGACACTTTGACGCGTTTTGGTGCAAATTTTAAATTTATGAATCAAAAATTATTTTTAAGTCATCATCTGCCTAGCCTTTTCCCAACTATGTTGGGGTCGGCTTCCAGTTTAACCGGATGCAGCTGAATACCAGTGTTTTACATGGAGCGACTGCCTGTCTGACCTCCACAACCCAGTAACTGGGTAACATGATACCCCTTGGTTAAACTGGTTGTCAGACTTTCGGGCTTCTGACTACAAGTAACGACTGTCAAAGATCTACAAATGACAGCCGGGACCAACGGCTTAACGTGCTTTCCGAGGCACGGAGGAGTCTTGGTATGTAATAAATGGTCACCCATCCACGGACCGACCTCGTCAAGCGTAGCTTAACCTTCGATCGACCCATGCGGCTGTTATAATTTAGCCACAAGCTCCTCAAAAAAAAAAAAATTATTATTAAAAAAAAATTATTTTTAAGTACTAAACCTAAATTTTCCGCAGAAATACATTTGTATTTTTTTATTTATTTATTTATACAATTGCCTGCTCCGTCGCCAGACTTGAACCCGATTGAACATGCATGGGATATGCTACAGAGAAGAGCTCTGCCGAATATGGAGGGTATCCAGTCGCCAGAAGACCTTTTTTTGTTGTTGCAACGAACATGGGCGGCCATTCCACAGCGTGATTTGGATGAACTCATTTTGAGTATGCCAAACCGATGTTCTTGTGTTGTTAGTGTTCGCGGTAGAACACGGTTAAGTATGTATTCCAAATAAAAAAAAATATTTTGATACAGTTAAAAATAATATTTTGGTACAATTTAAAGTTCAGTGATTAAAAAAAATATATTTTCATTTGCAATACTTAGTTAATGTTTAGTTACTATTAGTAATAGCTCCTATTATATTATCTGTGGATGTGTTTACTAACAGTATTGATTCTTATGATCTAAATTTCGAATGTGTGTAAAATGTTTGATACCTATTGATATTGTTTTTATTTTGAATACATACTTAAGTAAATTTAAGTACCAAAATTTTTACATCATAATTGCACTATAATTTTAATAAATGACTGTTTGTTTTGAAAATCAAAATTTTATTCTTAAGTCCCTGGCGCGACATTTTGCAAAAGAGACATTCTGCGAAAGAGACATTCTGCGAAAGAGACATTCTGCGAAAGAGACATTCTGTGAAAGAGACATTCTGCGAAAGAGACATTTTACGAAAGAGACATTCTCCGAAAGAGACGTTTTGCGACCAGGGGACATTTTGCGAAAGAGACGATTTGCGCCTGAGCCGTAGCTTGTTGTACCACCAATCAATCAATATGTTTAGTAATATCGGTGTGAAACTGTCCATACAATAAGATAGGACATGTAAAGTTCTCAAACATAACAGAACCTATCGTTCCTAATGCACATAAAAAAAGCAAAAACTAAAAAGAAAATATATTTACTATTTTTCTAAAACAATATTATGGGGGTTGAACTCGCACCATTTAGTGCGGTAAACGGTAACCTGACCTTACCCCAAATTCCTCGTTGACATATTGTTGAATAGCTGTTCCCTTGCAATTTACAATATTACTGCTCCGGTCCTTAATAAAAAATACGTTATTATTAAATAACATGTCATTTTGTGCATTCAATTACGAACAAAAGCACAGAAGACGTATGTTATGGGAGATAAGCAATATTGATTTTAAAAGATCAATATTGCTTATCTCCCATAACATACGTCGTAATAATATGTAGCCTAAAGCCTTCAAAGGTTTATAAAGAACATTTTTACTGAATTTCAATTCAATCTATGCAATAGTTTTGGCGTGTAGCTTTACCATACACACAGGCAAACGGACAAACAGACAAAATTTCTAAAAAGTCACTTTTTCTCATCAGTTATGTTTTTCTAACAAAAGCCATTTATTTTTACTCGAAAATTCTCAATGTACAGTTTTTTTTTGTTAATGTTTTATTATATTTATACTACTACAACAGGCCAAGAAAGTTAAACAATAAAATTGTCTTTTTTTTTTAAACAATGTATTTATTTACATTGAAATCTGTTTGATTGGGGCATTCAGAGACGTTGGTTGATCCAGCTTATGAAAGATGTAACTCTGGCAAAGGCAGCAGGAGCACCGACTTGGCAGCCGCGGTCTGATCCGAAAGAGGTCACACCGACCTGTTGGAAAGCAAGAAAATGTTTAGAACAAAAATTGAGAAAGACACATGACGTGGAACTTTAGATACATTGTATCAAAAGTAAATAATGTGTGTGAAACTCCTAGAGTTATAATTCTGAAGAAGTGTATTTACATAATAAAGATGATGTTTTTAATTTTATTGACACCAAGTACCAATAAAGGAAGAAAATAACCATGATCATAAAATCACGTACCAAGATACGCCTGTTGTTGCTGGTGACGACAAGAGGACCGCCGGAGTCACCCTGACAGGTGCTTCTACCGTTAGCGCCACTGGTGCAAATGTTTGAAGACTGGATGAGGGTGCCGAAGGTCTGGCGGCACACAGCGTTTGTGATGATCGGTAAATTGACGTGGCTCAAAGCCCCACTGACACTTCCACCTAAAAGAAAATAGCATTTCAGTTAAAGTCAATAGTAATATAATTAATAATGATTCAATGATGCCATTATTTGAATGGTCTTTTAAATTGTGAAAAATAACGATTCTTACCATCTCTTGTAAGACCGAAGCCAGATGCAACACCAGTGGCACCGTTGAATTGGTTGTTGAGTTCATTACCAGAAGGCAGAGCGATGAAAGCGATGTTGCCTGGTGGTAAATGGAAATTATTTAGTTTTACACTTCATTTAGTTTGGAGCAAAAGTCTTGAACATACTCATGACGTCACACATTCATAATTGATTACGTAATTTGTGTTTCGTACCTGAAGTACTGACGGCGCTTGGCAAAGTGATCATAGCGATATCATTACGGATATTGTTAGGGTTCCAGCTGCCATGCATGGCAACGCTAGCTGTATTCAACCTGGTACCACCACTGAACAGACGAACAGAACCAAGAACAACTGTGAACCTCCTAGCCTGGTTACGGCCATCAAACCAACAGTGAGCAGCGGTGAGCACCCTCCTTGAGTTGAGTAAAGAACCACCGCAAACGCCCTGTCCGTTACCCATATCTGCGAGGAGACCAGCCTGCAAAACAATAATTCAACGGTGATGTAAAAAAGTATGATACAAAATACGTTTTAAAATTAAAGCGCTAAGGCGTTGAACTGGAGATAGAGAGGCCATGAGTTTGATCCCCACCCATTGCACTATTGACGTGAATCCACTTCAGACACAAGCATATTGAGCTTATAGTTGGAGGGTTTAACAAGACTACTAGGTATGTGCAACTATCGATATCCGTGTGCAACCCACATTGGTAGGTATTAAGGTTTTAAAAATAAAATAATTTTATCACATAAATAAGAAATATATACCTGGTAAGGGAACTGGCCGAGGCTGGAAGTAGAACCACCAACGATTCTAGATGGGTTCTGTTCGGCTTCCTCCTCTGCTTGGCGAATTTTCTCGGCCAAAGGAATACCGATCTTACGGTAATAATCGAATGCGGTGATATCTTCAAGATCGATTACATCCTCGAGGTTGACATTTCTCGCGGAGGCGACCGCCGCCAGAGCCAGTAGTGTTACCGCCAAGAATTTCATGTTGTCAGTACTAAATAAACTGTTGCGAATGGATGAGTATTTATATGTCTTTTGATGTTTAGATAAACGACTGACTATCAGTGTGATACCTAATTAACTTAATTTATCATAAGATTATATGGTATTAGTGAAACGAAAGACAACAACTGCAATCGTTAGTCATTATTTTTTATCAATACATGCGCTTTCGCCCGCGGCTTTACCAGCGTAACCTTAGTTTTTTTTTTAAACAAATGCTAGCACTTTCATTTTTATTAAACGAGTACAAATTGATATTATCCTATTCAAGTTTTCCATAAAACTGATTTAATTTCTGGGTTTTAGCAGATCATCTGGAAGATCTGGTTAAGAGACAACCAGAAGTAAACAATAATTAAATAATATTGTTGACAACGAAAATACTTTACCTATCGTAGTACAGACGTCTGCAACTTTATTTCAAACAGAATAAGGTTCATATTCAATTGGGAAGATTTGGCACATTGGGGTAACTTGATGTGCTGGCGTCTGTACATAAATGCAGAATAAAATAGAATACTCTTTATAATTGTACACCATAAAAACTTACAAATTAATATATATTGAAAAGGATACATAGGGTGATACTATGGGCGGCGAAATCGCTAAAAGCGATCTCTTATAGACGAGCAGGTACCTAGATATATTTCCCAGTGAATAACATTTATTGGCTTTCCTCCACTTGTTACAACCGCTGGATCACTCCATGAGATTACTCTGGAGCAGGCCCCATCTAACTGACCGAGTAAAAACAATTCTCCCTTTAGTCTACCCCTGCTAAATATTCAGAGATCGATATTTTGATGCACCTTCATACCTTGGTTGAGATGATACGCTGGTTCGTTAAATTTAAGACCTGCATTATTACTGTCCTATATGCTACCGTAAAACTGCATGTCACATTTTACAGATATCTCTGCCCCATCATGCGCGCCGTGCACCCATCTACCAAGTTTAAAAGGATTTTCAAAGCCCTTTTGACTCTGTTGGGAGATTTTGGAAAACATGTGAAACATTTGTGTTCAATTGAAGAGTATATTTGTGTACAAATTTTCAAGTCAATCGACCTAAATAATAAAAAAATCACATAAAATGTAACACAAAATTTCATGTCAAGGTGTTTTCACCCCAAACCATCAGCTGTTCGGGCTGTGCGTTGATATCTTAGTCAGTCAGGACTTCCAATTGAATATAAAGAGCCAAAATGAAAACGTCCCAAATCCTAAGTTTTCTGCACACAATTTTAGAAAAAGAAAGGAAAGTAGTAAACAAATTTAAACTTATAATCAGTCATTATTTTTGCGTAATCCAAATGAAAAATCTTTCTAGGATTTGTTTTACTGAGAAAATAAGCGTTTGATCAATTTGAGTTTAAATGTTTGAAAACGCAACCACGTCGCGTAGACGTACTAAGCATGGGGTAACGTCTTCTTTAAAACTGAAAGCGACAAGCAATAGGATTTTCAATTTTAACTATTCATTATATCTAAAAAAAAATAAGAGAAAGTCTAGACCTAAAGGTAGTTAATATTTAAAGTCTGAAATTGCCAATCCAACTTGAACAAACGCGCATCGTGCCTTCTTTAAATATGAAGAGGCCTTTGCCCTGCAGTGGGAAAATAACATGCTGTTATTTTTTCCTCTAAGATGTTGCAACTTATAAAATATACTCAACGTGTGTTGTGAGTAATTAATATGTTTATCAAAGAAAATTTGTAAAACGATTATTTCTATCAGTTAAAATAGGTTTTCCCAAATGCTAATCCGAGGTATGATGATGACATTAGATATAATATTTTTTTAAGAAAGATTCCTTACTTTATCATATTATCATAGTGATTAAGTGCCGCCTTCCGCTCAGATTTGATAAAAACAACGACAAAATGATCATGTCAGGCTATCCTATCGATAACATTGACAAAACAAACTTTCAACGCTATTGACGATTTATTAAAAGCTTCTAGATTATTTGTTCATTTAAGTTATGCACAAAACTCTTTTTTAATATTTTTTTTTCCCTTACCGGACATTTTTCCAGTGTGCTGACAAATGTTTTATTCCTTCATTTAATTTTTTTAAATAGTTTGAATGAACTTGAATTTATGAATATTTTTTCTGTTTGTTGGTTAAACAGTAATTTTATAATGTTACCTACTGTTTTATTTTATTTTACAATTTTTACACCATGTGTTTTGTTCCTAAATAAATGACTTATAAATATTAAACTCACATAAAAGAACTACCAGACCTGGAACAACCAGCTATCTGTAAGCCATACAAATATTTGTTCCATGCGGGAATCGAACCCGAGACACGCGGCGTAGCAGCCAATCGCTTAGCCACTGCGCTAACCGAAACCAATTTCTAAGTACTGATTTAATGGGTCGCGGAATTTGTTCGAAAGAGTCACCGCGGCCCTGGAACGCAAAAGGCATTAAGAGGAGCACGGATGGGTTTTAGTGAGTAAGAGTCTGACACTCCCTTCCGCTTCACCCAGAGCGGGAGGAGTCATTTGATGATTTCCCATCCTTAAAAAAAAAAGGTCTGATTTAATGCTTCTAGATTTAGGTTTAATCTGCGCTTAAGTCGATCACTATGTATTTCAAATTTTTATAATAAGTTGACAATAACATGGATGCTATATATTTATTCTTAGCAACCTATTCTGTTCCTAGTTAAGTGAAATATAAATTTCTTTATGATAATAAAATCTTTTTAATGTCGATGTCGATGTCGTGATGGCCCAGAGGTTAAGGCGCCTACCTCTCACGATGGTAAGAGCATGCACGAGGTTGCGGCTCAAATCCGGGCAAGTACCAATATGACTTTTTCAATTTATTTTCAAAGTTTATCTTAGACATCAATTACATCGGTGAGGGAAAACATCGTGAGGAAACCTGGACTTATAGTTAATAAAAGTTTGGAATCGCCAATCCGCCGTGAGCAAGCGTGGTGATCAATGCTCGAGCCTTCTCTGTATGAGAAGAGGCCTTTGCCCTGCAGTGGGACAGAAAGAGGCTGGTTTTATTATTATTTAATTAATTCTTTTTAATCATAAAACAGCAATTGCAAATATTTTGGCTAGCCGTCATTTTAATTAGGTACTCAACCTTTTTTCGCATTTATTCATAAGATTTATTTATTATTATTATTTATTTATTTACCCTTGCATCAGAACGCCGTACAGCAATTACACTATCCATTAGTGTAATTGCTGCCGGCGTTCTGATGCGAAATGCAAAATGAATAAAGAAATAAAATAATATCAATTGCTTCTTTAAATCATTCTATCCACACACATCATGGGTCTCTCTGCAGTATTAAAGTAGTGAAATCTAATGAAATGTAAGAAACTCGAGGTTCCAGCTGATGTCGGACCCGCGGTACAGCAATGATCGCAGGATCTCCACGGTCAAGACGACTGATGTCGGACCCGCGGTACAGCAATGATCGCAGGATCTCCACGGTCAAGACGAGGCAGGAGGCTGTGGCGTTGATCTTCAAGTATCCCGTTAGAAGGCGTAAGATCTTCAAGATCAAATCAATACTTCTGAATTATATTAGTTACGAATGTTACGACGGTATCAATTCATTAACCCTGCATTTCAAGCACGTCGAGGCATTCATTTTACTTATTCATCATCATGTTTGCCCTTGTCCCATGTTATGAGGGGTCGGCGCAACACATCATTTTACCTATTACAACGTAGATATTGGACAAATAATCTGGCTGCCTCCTATATCTATTGCTTGTGGGTTTAAGGTGGATAAGCTAGGGTAGCCTGCAAAATAAAAAAAATCTTGTGTTTTGTGCAAATTGTCATTCATTGTCAAGTTGTATGTTGATTTCGCGACCGTAACATTTTTTTTTTGTCGGCTTTCCCTGACAATTTTTACTTGACGTTCCCTTTACTTTTACTGTATGAAATCATGATTTCTGTCAATGAGATTTTAAGTAGATACCTTTACAAACTGACAAATTTACATTGAAGTAAAATGTCATTAGGCAGAAATTATGTTTTTTTCATGATTATTTACAGTTAAAGCAAAAAAAAGTATTGTAAAACATCTAAATCTAACATTAAATCTTCACGTGAAAACTTTTAGATATCTTTATACTGAAAAAAAATATATTGGAAAAAATAAAAAGAATATAATAAAAATAATTATTAATTTATTTTATAAGTAAGTACGTGTATACATGAAAATCAAGTAAATCAGAGACGTTGGTTGATCCAGCTGATGAAGGACGTAACTCTGGCGTAGCCAGCAGGAGCACCGGCTTGGCAGCCACGGCCAGATACAAAAGAGGTCACACCGACCTGATGGAAAGTAAAAAACGTTAAGACATTAAGTTTGAAGTCAGAAAAATCGCCGATGGCATCGAACTGTTAGATAGACTGCAGAAAAATAATAATCTTTAACTTTATAAGGTTCAAATATAAATAAATGACGAAAATAACCGTAATAATGAAATTACTAACCAAGATGCGCCGGTTGTTGCTGTTGACAATGAGGGGACCGCCGGAATCACCTTGGCAGGTGCCCCTACCGTTGGCGCCACTGGTGCAAATGTTCGAAGACTGGATTGTAGTACCATAGGTCTGGCGGCACACGGCGTTTGTGATGATCGGCAAGTTGACGTGGCTCAAAGCGCCACTGACACTTCCACCTTAAATAATGTAGTAAAACATATTATAGGAAACGAAACAATGTTAAAAAATATTGTCAATTAAATTGTAAAAAATACTATTCTTACCGTCTCTTGTAAGACCGAAGCCTGATGCAACACCAGTAGCACCGTTGAATTGGTTGTTGAGTTCATTCCCAGAGGGCAGAGCAACTGGAGCAATATTGCCTGTTGAAAATGAAAATTATTTAATTTTATTTGTGATTTAGTTTGGAACAAAAGTATTGAATCTACTTATGACGTCACATTCAAAATTGATTGCGCGATTCGTGTATCTTACCTGAAGTTCCGACGGCACTAGGTAAAGTGATCATGGCGATGTCATTGCGGACATTACTAGGGTTCCAGCTTCCATGCATGGCGACGCTAGCTGTATTCAACCTGGTTCCACCACTGAATAGACGAATAGAACCAAGAACAACTGTGAACCTCCTAGCCTGGTTACGGCCATCAAACCAACAGTGAGCAGCGGTAAGCACCCTCCTTGAGTTGAGTAAAGAACCACCGCAAACGCCCTGTCCGTTAGCCATTTCAGCAATCAGACCGGCCTATGAAACAGTGGTTTAACAGTGATTTATCAATGCTTAAATACATTTCAAAATATATAAATCACACAAAAAATTAGTAAATACCTGGTAAGGGAACTGGCCGAGACTGGAAGTAGAACCACCAACGATTCTAGATGGGTTCTGGTCGGCTTCCTCCTCTGCTTGGCGAATTTTTTCGGCCAAAGGAATACCGACCTTTCGGTAATAATCATAAGCGGTGATATCTTCAAGATCGATTACATCCTCCAGGTTGACGTTCCTCGCGGAGGCAACCGCCGCTAGAGCCAGTAGTGTTACAGCCAAGAACTTCATGTTGTCAGTACTATTAAACAGAAGCAAATGGATGAGTATTTATATTTATTTTTATGAATAGGTAAATTACTGACTATCAGCGTGACACTTCATTAACTTCATCTATCTTAGGATTATAGGGTATTAAGGTAAAAAGACAACAACTGCAGTCTTCAATCATTTTTTTGTAATCTCAAACTGGTTTGTGTCAATCAATTTTTCAGATAAACGTTTATTCGATTAAATAATGGTTTAAATACAATTCTAAGAAGATTGTAGTCTTGAAAACCAGAAAACGGGTATTGACAATTCTGTTTACTTAATCAATTAAACAGAATTGTTGGTAGGTACTTGCCCGGATTTGAACCACAACCTCGTGCATGAGAGGTAGGCGCCTTAACCCAGAGGTTAAAAGTCTTTAATTAAAGTACTCTTTAAAAAGTCGTGATGGCCTCTGGGCAAGAGTATTAGAGTGTTTTAATGTTTATGTGCTTTTTAACCCCCGACGCAAAAAGAGTGTGTGTGTCTGTCTGTCTGTCTGTGGCACCGTAGCTCTTAAACGGGTGAACCGATTTAGATGCGGTATTTTTATTTGAAAGTAGGGTTTCTTGCGATGGTTTTTAGACATGACTGATCAAAATCGGTTCAGCCATTTCAAGGTTATCAGCTCTTGTGTTAGCTACCGTTGTGATTTTAGACGTTTATGGGTATTAACTTCATTTACAAACATATTATGTGTGGCTTAAAATTTCATACACCTCATCATCATCTGCCTAGCCTTTTCCCAACTATGTTGGGGTCGGCTTCCAGTTTAACCGGATGCAGCTGAATACCAGTGTTTTACATGGAGCGACTGCCTGTCTGACCTCCACAACCCAGTAACCGGGTAACATGATACCCCATGGTTAAACTGGTTGTCAGACTTTCGGGCTTCTGACTACACGTAACGACTGTCAAAGATCTACAAATGACAGCCGGGACCAACGGCTTAACGTGCAAATTTCATACACCTATGTGTGTTATATTATTAAGCAAGATTATGATATATTTACTAACCCTATGGACGTTTGTCTGAAATAAATAAATTGAAATTGAAATTGAAATTGAATTTGGTCTGATGCAGCCAGGATATCTAGCACACTAATACACTCTTGGGAAAAAAATTGCAGATATGTCGTGTTTGAAACCATTTTAACCAGCATTCGATTTTGCACACATTGCACTGGTGGCAACAGGATGAGCTGATGCTGCAGCCAGGCTATCCAGCACACTAGTAGGTAGACTCTTGACAAAATAATAACAGATATGTCGTGTTTGGTATTGAAATTTTGAGGTATGAAAATTTACGTCACGTCGGGGTACCGCTAAAATAAGTACCTACGAATACTAGGAACATTCCTTAATTAAGCGGTACCCCGAGGTGACGTAAAGTTTCATGGCTCAACGATAGGAAGGTGTTTGCACACACTTTTTTAAACGATCACTAGAACACCCTAAAAAATTATCATGATGCAGTAATAGGTTTTGATCACTTAATCATTGTTCTAACTAACTACTTAATGTAGTGTATGACCTCATTTTTGTAGTACCTATACTCATAAGGTGTTTTTTTTTAATACACGAATAGATAAAAAAACGTCAATTGATTGATTGATGTTTTTTGATTACGATTGATTGGGCAGCCTTAATGACATATGGAGTAGAAATGGCGGCTGGTGGATTTTTTTAGTCTCTTAAAATGCTATTAATTGTACATTTTGGCCATACAGCTTGTCCGTGTTGCAGAAGTATTTGCAACTTACATAATAAAAATGACAATTACGACAGTTAGTCGTATATTCCGATACTCTTTAACCTTTCAATCGTGTCAATTAGATACATATTAAATGATGACGAGTGGAGGCCACGTATCGGCAAGCGCAGCGTAGGACGTCCACCCACAAGGTGGACAGACGACCTCATTAAGGCCGCGGGAACGCGCTGGATGCGAGCCGCTTCCAACCGGTCTTTTTGGAGACCTATAGGGGAGGCCTATGTCCAGCAGTGGACTTCCTATGGCTGAAATGATGATGATGATGATGATGATGATGCTGACCTATTTCTGTAAATAGGTCTTCACAAACACTTTTACACGTCATTTTTTTAACTAGTAGATGAGATCGGAGTATAACTATCTGACTTCTCTGAGAAGAAACACCGAAAGAAACTCAGAGGTCTCTTTTACAGTCCAAACATTATCTTGGTCAAATCATGTAAGATCCATGCACATTAGTGTCTGAGATGGTCTTTTGAGGAAAGAACCACAGCATAGAAACCTTTACTTCTCTTTGTGAAAACAATTTTTATTCCGTTCCAAAAAAAAATATGAAGCATAATAAAAATACAATTTTTATTTCTGAAGTAACTGTTTATTTACAATATTAATCTGTTTAACATGCATTCAGAGACGTTGGTTGATCCAGCTAGAGAAGGATGTTACTCTGGCGAAGGTAGCAGGCGAACCGACTTGGCAACTACGGGCAGATCCGAAAGAGGTCGCACCAACCTGAGGGAAAGCAGGAAAATGTTAAGAACAAAAATATGAAATCGAAACTATCGTTGATGGCGTCGGGATGTAAGTTAAACTGTGTGAAAATAAATAATGCTTATGAAATCCCTATAGCTTGAATTCTGAAGGAATAGTTTTTGATTTATTAATTTATATTATTAGTACTAGAATTCAATAAAGTTGAGTTCAAGTACAAATAAATCCGTAAAATAAACTAACTTCTTACAATGAAATTACGTGATACAATGGAATAGCTTACCAAGATACGCCTGTTGTTGCTGGTTATGACAAGAGGACCGCCGGAGTCACCATGACAGGTGCTTCTACCGTTGGCGCTACTGGTGCAAATGTTCGAAGACTGGATGGTGTTACCAAAGGTCTGGCTGCACACGGCGTTCGTGATGATCGACAAGTTGACGTGGCTCAAAGTACCACTGACACTTCCACCTAAATAACGTAGTGGTTCAATTACAGTTTATTATATTTTTAAACATTTTATGTAGCGAACGAAGAAGCCACTATTTTAATGGTCTATTAAATCGTAAAAAAATCTATTCTTACCATCTCTTGTAATACCAAAGCCAGATGCAACAGCAGTAGCACCGTTGAATTGGTTGTTGAGGTCATTACCAGAGGGCAGAGCGACGGGAGCGATATTGCCTGAAAATTAAATAATTTTACAATTTTAAATTTAACAGTCCTCTTTAAACACATAATGGCACTTTCAGTCGACCGCCCAGTACTGAATGTTATGTGTGTGTCATATTTATTACCTCCTACTATTACTATATCAAATAGTAGTATTTGAAATAGTATTACTAATAGGTAGTAGCACCTACTTTAGTATTGTAAGCATCATAGATAACCGTAGCACAGCAGGGCTCTTTAAAATTATGTTATATGTATCTTTCAAAATCAATGCATTTCAGTAAGGTAGTTAGGTTTCTACGAGGCGGCCGGAGTACTGGCCGAATCCCGAATCCGTTCTGGGACTAGGACATCCATGAGGATATTCCATCCCTAAAAAAAAAGGTAGAATTGGTTTGATAACGGATAAGTGTGGCGAGATCGTTATTCTAATTTTATCTAACATACTCGTTAAACTCTGTGATAAGAGCACATTACAGACTCGTTTTATAATAATATAGTAGTAATCAAATAGAATAGCTATTATTCTTTATTGTTCAGCATAAAAACTTACAAATAATAATTTTAAGGGTTACAATAGGCGGCCTTATCGCTGAAAGCTATCTCTTACTGACAACCTTTAGACGAACTTGATAGTGAAGAATAAAAGATATGCAGGTGGTCGTATTACCGTCGGTTGTAGTCTATACATATAATAAGACTGTAAAAAAACTGTGTCTGTACATTGAATATATTTAAAAAATAATAATTGAGGGGGGTTTAGAAACAGTAATAGAGCACGAATCCAAAAAAAAAAGTCTGTCTGTTTGTCTGTTTGTCTGTTTGTCTGTATGTTTGTTTGTCTGTTTGTCTGTTTGTCTGTTTGTTTGCACGCGCTAATCTTCGGAACTACTGGACGGATTTGAATGATTTTTTTGTTGTTGTATAGATATTAAGTCTGGGCAACACATAGGCTATAATTTATCCTGGAAACTGGAACACCTGATGCAGAACCGCAACAGACCAGCTAAACTATAGGAGATACAAAAATGGTACCATAGCAAAAAATGTTCCACGTGATGAGCATTTTTCGCTAAAAGAATAAATTTGAAGATCCGGAACACCTGATGCAGGACCGCAACAGACCAGCTAAACTATAGGAGATACAAAAATGGTACCTTAGCAAAAATTGTTCCACGTGATGAGCATTTTTTGCTGAGAGAATAAATTTGAAGATCCGGAACACCTGATGCAGGACCGCAGCAGACCAGCTAAACTATAGGAGATACAAAAATGGTACCATAGCAAAAATTGTTCCACGTGATGGGCATTTTTTGCTGAGAGAATAAATTTGAAGATCCGGAATCCTGATGCAGAACCGCAACAGACCAGCTAAACTATAGGAGATACAATAATGGTACCATAGCAAAAATTGTTCCACGTGATGAGCATTTTTTGCTGAGAGAATAAATTTGAAGACCCGGAACACCTGATGCAGAACCGCAACAGACCAGCTAAACTATAGGAGATACAAAAATGGTACCATAGCAAAAATTGTTCCACGTGATGAGCATTTTCTGCTGAGACAATAAATTTGAAGATCCGGAACACCTGATGTGGAACTTCAAGTGCCCAGCTACACTATAACATATATAGGAATGACGTCTTAGCAAGATTTGTTCAGCCTTATGAGCACTCGCTGTTGACGTATAAATATCGAAAATCTGGAACACCTGTTGTGGAACTCCAAGAGCCCAGCTACACCATAACTCACATAGGAATGACATCTTAGCAAAAGTTGTTCGGTCTGATAGGCATTTCCTGTTGACTTATAAAAATTGAAGATCAGATACATTTGATATAGAAATTAAAGCTATCACTAATTTCATTGCATATTTATAAAATAACATAAGTACCTCCACGCGGTGAAGGCGGGAACAGTTCAGGGCTGATTTTCGATGACGATGGTATATCATTGAAAATTAGACTCTACTGGCCAAAACTTCCATTTTTTTTTATCGTATAAATATGCCTTCGGGCTTATGTTATTTGAGTGTTTAATTTCCTTTTCTATTTATCTTTATTACATGGTTGCCTACCCGGTAACGCTGGGGAGCACTTAGATTTTAATTGATCAGGTATCATCACAATAAAACTATAACCATACCTAGAAAGAGGTCAAATCTTTCTCAATGTTCCAAAAGTGCTAAATGATTAAAGATCATAAGATCCCAACAATCTACCGAAGAGCGTTAGGAGGGACTTGATGCTGTTCGACAACATGAGGTTGCAACTCGCTCCGTGGAAACTTCTTGGGATCGCGAAGCACGCCTGCATTCTCAGCGTATTTACGCATCTACCAGGTATCCAGGTCTCTAGACACCAGTGAAGAATATATGACTGACCGCTGATCATGAACATCATGCACTGTCTCGCGAGTTGGAGACGTTCACGGAAAAAGCATGACGCTTGAGTTTTCAGCGTAAATACGCATCTACTCTAGAGATAAGTGGGGGAAGGAGATGCGCGACTGACCGCTGAGTGTGAACGTCACGCAACATATAGGCTATAATTTATTTTGGAAAATGGAACACCTAAAGTAAAAGAGATATAAAAATGGTGCCATTGCTAAAACTATTTCACGTGAAGAGTGTTTTCTGCTGTGAAACTAAATTTGACGATCTGGAGCACCTGTAGTGGAACTCTAAAGCCCAGCGACAATATAGCATATACATAATAAAAATGGCGTCTTAGCAAAAGTTGTTAAGTCTGATGGCATTTCCTGTTGACCGACAAAAATAAAAAATCTGGAACGTCTTGGATCGTCTCGCGCATTCCATTGTTTTGCCGTCCCCGGGCTTTTACAATTTGACGTCAGACGTTTCAGATCTTCGATTTTGACGACCCCGTTGTCGCTGGCATAAGCAACAGGATCCGCGTACGAAGTCGCGGGCAGAAGCTAGTAAGTAATATTAGTAACTTTGAATTGTTACTTGTTGTGTTGTATACCTAGACTATTAGTTGTAAATGGTCGAATCCCCTACGAATCATAAAGTAGAAGATTTACACAAATTTTATAAAGAGGTTCTTTATAAAATTTACTGAGGTCAGTCATTGACAAAGCAATCTGAGTGTTGAAAGTTTCTTTATAAAAACTGAGAATATTGTTATGTAGATTTGTGTTGCGTTGGTAAATGTCAGTATATTTTATACTAACGTCGCTCAAAAATTTCAATTATTGCTGTTCCAAGTTAACACGTATTACCATAATCCGTTACTACTATTTCGGTCGGTCCTAATTTCCTGTGTGTTTGCCATTTATGAATTACCGTAAATTTCTGAACAAGATTGGCAAATTTACATGAATACTTTAAATTATATTTGAATTGTGGCTATGGACGACCAAACTTGGGCAAAAACTACTCTATCTATTCGTTAAAAAAATCTAGTATTAGTTTACCGGCTCTTATTCTCTATTACTCTTATTACTTTGACACCAGGTTAGTTACTAACCACACGAAAAGAAGAAGACCGGCTCTTATTCTTTCGGTCTAGGGCACTGAGATATTAACTTGGAATATGCTAGCTTTAACACTTATTGTTTTGGATGTGCCGTCCTTCACCAAGGTATAGAGGTCAGGGGCTCGAGTCTGCTATTGCAATCGTGTCTCAATGACCGGTCATTGATCGAATATTTGACAACTTTGACAGTTTTTGTATGGGAAATATGTCATAAGTTTGACGTTATACGTCAAAAATCGATCATTGACTGGTCATTGAGACACGATTGCAACAGCAGACTCGACCCCCTGGAGGCTTGTCTGAATTAAGATTCACCTAAGTACTTATTTTCCCAGAGTTGATGGGATAAGCGGCTCTGGAGAGCAATACAGAAAACCATGTATATCTGTAGGAATGGTAATATCGTCTATTCTAATAAAAATACTGCCGTACGAAATTAAATACGGTTTTACAGTCTGTTTTATTCATCCAAGTTCAACTTACAATCTGTTTCATATTTAATCAAGATAAGCTACCAAACAGCGCTGTTATCTAACTACTTAGGAGGTTAGAAAAACATTTTTTTTAAAGAAAATATTTATTTACAAATAATAATACGTTTTCTTAAGACATTCAGAGGCGTGGGTTGATCCAGCTAACGAAAGATGTAATTCTGGCAAAGGCAGCAGGATAACCAAATTGGCAGCCACTGCCAGACCCAAAAGAAACCAAACCGATCTGTTGGATAAGAGAATTTTTGTGAGAACAAAACATAAATCGATGAAACCGATGGTCACACACATTACATCGAAGTTTTAAATAGGTCAGTAATGTTAATTAAATCACGTTATTTATGAGAAAAAGTTTTTGATATTCTATTTAATGCAAGTTTATAGAGTTCGATTACTAGTAAATGTTAAAAATATCAATAACAGCAAAATTACAAACCAAGATCGGTCGGTTGTTGCTGATGACGGCAAGAGGACCACCAGAGTCACCCGGGCAGGCGCTCCTACCGTCGGCGCCACTGGTGCAAATGTTTGAAGTTCGGACGAAGGTACCGAAGGTCTGGCGACACTCGGCGTTCGTGATAACCAGCAAGTTGACGTGGCTCAAAGCGCCACTGATATCTCCATCTAAATGACGTAGTATTTCATAACAGTCAATCTATATTATATATATAAATAAATCACTATTTTCCTTGGTCATGGCATCACGAGTGAACGGCTCTACCAATTTCGGTAATTCTTTTTTTGTTGAGTTTGTTATTGAGCGAAACCTTAGGAAATCTAAGAAAACTTGATAGAAAATAATTATTTTAAAATGCAGCGCCATCTTTGATGACATAATAAGTGACAAATATGTTCTCAGTCCATTTTGACACGACATACATTGATTTTAAGGTGGAACGAAGTTTACCGGGGCAGCTAGTGATAAATTTTATTAAGTAACAAAACAAAACCAATCTTACCATCCATTGTTATACCGAAGCCAGATGCAACAGCAGTAACACCGTCATATAAATTGTTGAGTTCATCACCAGAGGGTAAAGCGATGGGAGCTATATGGCCTGTTGGTAAATGGAGATTATTTTTAGGCTTTACACTTCATTTAGTTCGAAGCAAAAGTTTTGTGCTTACGATGTGAAATATGAAAATTTATATCACGATTTGTGTATCTTACCTGAATAACCGACAGCACTAGGCAAAGTAATCATGGCGACGTCATAACGAAGATGATTAGGGTTCCATCTTCTATGCATCTCTACGCTAGCTGTATTCAACCTGATACCACCACTGAACAGACGAACAGTACCAAGGACGACTGTGAAACTTAAAGCTTGCTTACGGCCGTCATACCAACAGTGAGCGGCGGTTATCACCCTCCTGGAGTTAAGTAAAGAACCACCGCAAACGCCCTGCCTGTCAGCCAATTCAGAGAGGAGACCAGCCTGTGAAACAGTGATTCAGCTGTGATGTATCAACGCGTAAGTACGTTTAAAAACAACTAAATTCCACATTTAGAAATGTTAAGTACCTGGTAAGGGAACTGGCCTAGACTGGAAATAGAACCACCTGTGATTCTAGATGGGTTTCGGTCGGCTTCCTCTTCTGCTTGGCGAATTTTCTCGGCCAAGGGAATACCAACTTTTCGGTAGTAATCGAAAGCTGTGATATCTTCAAGATCGATTACATTCTCGAGGTTAATGTTCCTTGCAGAGGCGACCGCCGCCAGAGCCAGTAGTGTTACAGCCAAGAATTTCATGTTGACAGTAGGTACTAATAAGTTAATGCAAATGAATCAGTATTTATACGTTTTAAAATTTATAGATAAACTGTTGACTATCAGTATAATACATAATGAACTTCATTTATCATAGGGTGATAAGGTAATTAAGGTAAAAAAAAAACAACTGCAATCGTCAATGTCTAAGTTGTCTGATGTTGATGATACTTGTCTTGTGGGGTCTTTGTTGTAAAAGACGTACATTATGACCGAATATTTTCATAGCGTTGCATTCAGACATTGGATCAATGCTGAGAAAATTAATTCAATGATGATTTGGTTGAGATTGACTTGAACTGTCTATCAGTTTAGATTTTTCATTCCATTTATGAAGTTCTTGCAAATTACATCCATGTATTATGTACATCAATGCGAATGTCAGTACAACGATTATTTCTGCAGATTACTAAATGGTTTTTCCAAATGCTAAAATTTATTATAAGATAACAATGTGTCTCACTAAAGGAAGTTGTCTAATTAATATCTTTATCACAATTATGGAACTGATCACTGTCTTGATATTTTTAGGTTAAGATATAAAATTTATCAATGAAATTAAAACTACGTCAATGTAACTTTCATTGATAATTATTATTTTGCTAATTATATTGAGGGAATATCAACGATTCTGCAAACAATTGGCCATGCCCACTGTCATTTTAATTAGTTAATTCTTCGAGCTGCCATGTCGTTGCTTTGGTCCTATTGCGAATTTCACTATTACCTACTGATACCGCATAGAGAAGTTCAAGCATAGCCCTTGGGCCTCTTTATGCTCTTTATTTTTTTTTGTGAGTGACTACGTTACTGATGCTTCTGACGATTATGTATTAACTTAAATTTTCTTTAAACCGAACCCGAAAACCCAGAGTAGTAGTAGAAGAATTTGGTCTTCAAACACTTCTCGTCTTCTTCTTGTCTTGGTCTTCTTTGGTATTTAGGTCGCGATGATTTTCCGTGGTGAACGCTAAACAGTCACGATGGATATGACTATTGACCTTTTGACTGGTTACCACGATACCACTCGGTTAGGTTGGCAGGGCCATCAACATATTATCATCAACATATTAAAGATGAGCATTTTCAATAAATTCTATCGGCGATCTTGCGCGTAAAATGTTAAGGAAAAATCTAGATATATGACAATCAATACTTCATTTTTCAAATGATATATAAGCTATCACACCAAGTATGATAACTAATAAATACAATCTTGATTGTCAATAATAATGGTTGATTCGTTAATGAGACTGCTTTTAGATAGTTATCAATGTCACAAAACTAAGTATTTATTGTAAGTTTAAGTTTTTTTTAAATTAAATCCTTACAAACAATATTCATATTTGTCCTCTTACATAGTACACTTTTGCCTAGTGAAAACAATTTTTTAGACCAAAGACGACACACAGCGATGAAACTGAAATTAATTCGTGCGGAGATCCAATTTTAAAATAAAATTCTAATTTATAGAAAAGACCAACAACAAGACATTCAAATTTACCAGTAGGTAGTATAGTTTTTAAACAATCAATATATCTACCACTTTTACTTATATTTTGTAAATTTTATATCTAAACCTAAAATATCAAGACATTGAGCAGTTCCATAATTATTGTGATAAAGATATTAATTGGACAACTTCCTATAATGAGTATCTTTTGTTATCTATACTTATAATTTTATAATAAATTTTAGCATTTGGAAAACCCATTTAGTAATCTGCAGAGATATTCGTTATAATTACATTCGATTTGATTTATATAATAAATGGCTGTGAGTTGCAACAACAATATGGATTAAACAATCTAAATTGAAAGACAGTCCAAATTAATCTCAGTCAAAATTATCATTCTCCCAAAATGGTTCTTTAGTAGTAGTAGTAGTAGTACCTAATTATCTTTATTTAGAACATTCAGTATTGTGTCGAACAAATTGATAATAATAAAATTTACAAAAACTAGATTCAATTTGTGTTTTGTTCACATTATGCAAAATAAAGTATTGTTCTTTTTTTATAAAAATTCCAAAAATAAATAAAAATAAGCAATGTCAAAAAAATATAAATTTTACAATAATAATAAATGATCCTTATGTGTATAATTATTTATTTTAAATATGTCAATAATTATTATAATTGCAAATACCTGCTTACATAATTTTAGAGTTCACCAACTGAGTATAAACATTTTTCTAAACGAAGGGTTATAATGACTGGCTATGAAAGCTGTGCTGTATAAATCAAGTTTTAAAGAATTAGGCGATTTGTTGTACAATTTTTTGCGTTAATTTGAGAACAATGACGGACTACCCTGAGGCGGGGGGTTAAATTTGTCGATAAATCAAGTCTTCTAGTTTTCTCCCTTTTAATTATTTTCTCTTGTGTTTCAACTTTATCAATATTTTTGGCCAAGTTCAATAATAAAACCATTACATACAAACTGTACGGTACGGTACTGTCAAGATCTTTAATTTTATAAAATACTCTCGACACGATTGTTCTTGTTTAATTCGTACCATAGTTCTGATGGCACGCTTTTGAGCAATAAAAGCCTTATCTATGTTATACTGGTAGCTACCTCCCCAGAAAAGTATACTAGACCGTAATTTGGATTCTACTAGGGCATATTATAAAGTTTTTAGCTGTTTAAACCATTACGGTTCTTAAACTCCTCAAAACATAACAAGACGAACTTATAGTGCCTACCAAGACTGGTGTTTCCAATTTAGTAAGCTGTCCATAGCGTCCATAAAAACACCCAGAAATTTTACTACTTTCATAGTGTCTATTTTGTCATCATTTAAAGTACAACAAACATAGTCAGTGGTTTTTGTAGTTGATTGAAATAACAAGAACACGAACAAGAAAGGCCCAGCAACCTTTATTATGTCATTCAGTTTTGTAACTACATCATTTATCAAAAAGTCAATAGCGTCAAGAGTTCCCACATTAGTCATATATCAAAATTGTCGTCTATTAATTACCTTATTTAAATTAAAAAGTCTCATTAATATATTTTTTATTAATTTCTCAAAACATTTTGATACATTTGGTAATAAAGATTTAAGTCTGTAATTACTAGTGTCTTTTTTAGAACCCTTTTTGTGTACTGGCGTAATTTAAGCAATTTTAAGCTGATCAGGAACAATACTTTCAACAAAACATTTACTATAAAAATTGCTAAACGGTTCTGCTAACAAGTCAAAGTTTTCTTGGATAATAGCTATCGGAACCTCATCATGACCACACGATTTCTTGGGTTTCATTTTATTACAATGTAATATACTTCCTTGGGTAACTAAATCTAAAATCATGTCAATATCCAGTCTATTAGTATATTTATTAAGAAATTAAACTGCCTGACTAAGTACTATTATTTGACATTAGTAATCTAATTTAATTGTTAATATTAAGTATTTGAAATTTTATTATTATTTTTATTTGACATTTGTAATTTAATATTGGGACATTTATTGAAATCGTACTTTCTTTTTTTCTTTATGTACAGACGCCAGCACATCAAGTTACCCCAATATGTCAAATTTTCCCAATCGAATATGATCCTTATTTTGTTTATCATAAAGTTGAAAAACGATCAAAGAAATTGGACACATTGGGGTAACTTGATGTGCTGGCGTCTGTACATAGCAATTTATTAATTGTGTTGAATTTTTTTTATAGTATTATAATTTGTTTTTAATACAAAATTTGCATGCCTAATTTAGGAGGCGGAATATGAAGTTCCAATGTTTACCTATGCCTTCTCAAAATCTGTAAAATACCACATTTCAGGCAAATAAATGAATCTGAATCTGAATCTGCTGTACTGAAGTCAATGGGATATAAATTCGAACCTAAATTAAACTCTGACGCAAATGTATTAGAAATATTATACGGATTAGAATTAATTGAATTCGCTGAGCGGATGACAAAATTACGTCTTTCTTTAGTTACCTTATTTCTGTGCATGTTTATAATTTTCCATATATCCTTTGAAATGTTCGTAGCCTTATTTAACTCAGCCCGAACTGCCAACTTTTTTGCCTAGTTAATAACATTTCTGTATATTTTTATGTACTTATTTCTATATGTTTGTATGGACACATCATTGTGGTTTGTTTTGCCCACACAGAGAACACGTTTCATTCGGCTTGCAACTTTTACTCCCTTAGTAACCCAATTCATGCCAGAGGTGTGTCTGAGTTTTAATTTTTTCCTTATCTTTTTACAACTTTGATCAAAAGTTTTATTAAACTTAATCAAAAAGCTTTTTTTTCCATCAATTCCCATCTCTTTCCAATCATTTGTAATTAATCGAGTTCGAAACTTTATTTTATTTTTATCGGTAAATAAGCGCCTGAAGATGTAAATGACATCATTTTTAGATGCCTTGATATGGACATTTTTATGGACAGAGGTGCATACTAAACCAGCATGTCTATCCACGATCCCATTAAAGTCTACTGCGCACCCTTGAACTTAATCATCTTTCAAATTTTTTAACACATTGTCAATACAAGAGTGTAAGCGAAGACACAATATGGGCCGTGTCTCCTTGAAGGTGAATAACCTGGTGAAGATTGCTGTTAGCCCATAGATGTGGGCAATGGACAATTGGACATATCTTTGCATTTTTTTTTTGGAGTAAGATAAGTCTTGCTGTGGATCCAATTTTTTTTTTGTTCTATGCCTTTGTTTTAAAAAAGCCATGATAATTATACGCGTTTTTTGAAGTAGGTATTAGTCGCAAAATCGCTTTTTAATTATGCAAGGTGTAGAAAAATATCTAGATGCTTAAAATGGTTAAGTAATTTTTCACGCCTTGTTTGTGACGTATTAATTACCGCCTTTTACTTACTTATTGAAACCAAGTTAAGCAGTCGTGAAATAATTTTGACTACGTTTAAGTGTATTATATTATTGATAATCAATGACTTAAAAATGGTGTTTTTTTTTTGGTGGAAGAGCTGTGGAGCTATCTTATTCCTTTACCTCCAAGCTAGCTAGCTGTCTTAAGACAACAGTGGTGATCGGGGGGCAATTGGCTACTGTTTCTAAGTAGCGTTTTCTTTTTCTTTTGGTGTTTCATCCGCAGGAAAGTGCGCTTAAGCAGAAGACACAGAAGACATCCTGTCTTCTGCTTAAGCACACTTTCCTGCGGATGCCGTGATAAATGAAGACCTCCGGCCTCATCGAGGCCAGGAAGAAAAACTTAAAACAGCAGAAAGCAACTACACGCTAAAGACACTCCCTGTGGGTTGCTGGCCTCACCTGAGGGTGTCGCTGGAAGAGCATCATCATCTGCCTAGCCTTTTCCCAACTATGTTGGGGTCGGCTTCCAGTTTAACCGGATGCAGCTGAATACCAGTGTTTTACATGGAGCGACTGCCTGTCTGACCTCCACAACCCAGTAACTGGGTAACATGATACCCCTTGGTTAAACTGGTTGTCAGACTTTCGAGCTTCTGACTACAAGTAACGACTGTCAAAGATCTACAAATGACAGCCGGGACCAACGGCTTAACGTGCTTTCCGAGGCACGGAGGAGTCTTGGTATGTAATAAATGGTCACCCATCCACGGACCGACCTCGTCAAGCGTAGCTTAACCTTCGATCGACCCATGCGGCTGTTATAATTTAGCCACAAGCTCCTCCTATTGGATTGAATAGCGCATTTCTTTTTTTTTTTGAATGGCTGTTACCCTTTTGGAGAATGTGAATTGCTTAACTGGGCGGAGGACTTAATAAATTATGACCTTTTGCCAAAGATAAAATAAAACTTTAACACTAAGTCACTGCGCTAAGGGCACCCCCTGCGGGATGTGGGCCTCGGCTTAGGGCGTTGCTGGGAATGGACAGCACGAGACGGGCTGAATTACATTGATATTATTTAGGGGCAGCGAGTTTATTATATGGCTCAGCAGCGCGGGCTGGCACGCAAAGCTCGGGGGGAATAAGCGAATTTCTTCCATGGTTGACCGTTTATATAGTCGGTATGAATCAATATGATAGATAAGAGTGTGCATGTGGTTGTAAATTTCGTTGATGTCACGGACACTTCACACGTCAAATGTAAGATGTCGCTAGTAGTCTATAAGTTTTATCGCTGTTATCGTCTTATTGATAACTAGCTGCTGCCCGCGACGTCGTCTGCGTGAAGACTCTACAGCACAAAAAATATCTAAGATGCCAGTGTTGCTATAGCATTATAAGTAAACAACTTTTAAAATAGAATTAAACTAAAAGTTATATAAAGAGAGTTGAATAGGAATCCTCTTGAGTTCAGTCATACGATGTAACTGAAGGAAATAGAGAAATTAATGCAGGAATACAAAAGTGTTAAAATACGTACAAAGGTATCATACCTTACAACACTTCCCTATAAACTACGTTGGTAGTTATGCTGCCAGGAGCCAAAATGTAAAGAAAGTCAGGACTGGATGATCGCGGGAGCAAGCGACGTACAGGTGCCCTTATGAGAAGCAACTCGTCCTGAGGTCTACACCCACTACCCTGAGTATCTGTTCCTGCGACTTATTGAAATAAAATGAAATGAAATGATGTTTATTTCTGTAAGTAGATCTTCCCAGATACTTTTACAAGTCATTTTTTAAACTAAATTTATGGTCGGTCATCACTAAGCTCTAACACTCACGAGGAACTGTACGCGCTCGAACTGGAATGGGGAGCGATGGAAAAAATGAGATGTTAATGGAGCTTTGAAGTTTATGGGAAATGCGTGGTATAAATGCTGCCTCGCCGACGCCACAACCCGTAAAAATTTCCACCTCAATGGTGTCTGTGGAGCGAGATGACTTTAAGGCGGGTCGCGTTACACAACTTCGGAATTTGTTCCTAAAAAGCATTATCGGGACGCCGACCTACAGCTGTATGCGCTGGAAGTCCACTTGCTGACAGGGAGTTCAAAAATTCCACGGGATAATGTGCGGCGTCATCTTGCTCGACGATAGTGCTTATCGACGAGTAGACAGACCACTTCATTCCCCTCAATTTCCGAGAGAATGCATTCGTTAATTGCTGCAGCTTGATCATTTTTGGGCGCCAAAATGGCCCTCTCACACGAATTCTGCTGGTGCGGTATACGACTGATGTCCCCGTACACACAGCGAATGAGTTCTTCTAAGCTGGCTACCACTCTACCGAGAGACTCTGGAAGCGCCACCTGTCCACCTCTCTCTTCTGGTAGAGTGCCTTCACCAAGATTTAGGACATCGGAGAATTCTTGAGCGCGTGCAATGCCACCGAGCCGAGCTCTCATAAGTGTTAACATGTAACTTTATTAGATTTTTATGAAATCTCAATAGATGGCGTTGTTTCATAATTGTCTTTATACTGCTAACATTCATAAAACTATGTTTCTCTGCCCAAGTTATTTAAAAAGCGCAGTTTTATAGTGTAAAGCTAGAAAATAGTATAGCTTACTCAAAAACAACATTTAAATATGTGTCGTTAGATTACACGCTGTCACAAAATGCGTAAGAAAAGTAAAGATTCACTGCTCCTCCCCCGTAGGGGATAGCGTGATAATATGTAGCCTATGTTGACCCGACCTCTTAGTAATATTCATGCAAAATTTGAAGTAAATCCATGCAGTACTTTTTGAGTTTACCCCGGACATACATACAGACAAACAGACGAAAATTCTAAAAAGTCACTTTTTGTCACCAGTTACGTTTTTCTAACAAAAGCCACATTTTTTCTCGAAAATTCTCAACATACAGTTTTTCTTTCGTTACTGTTTTATTATATGCATATATATAGATAAAATTGATTTTGTTTGTGTTCCGACCTACTGGGGTAGCGTAGTGTTGGGAATACAATTCGGTAGATGGCAAAATAGTCGTGTAAAAGTCGTCTTTTAGGGTCAGAAAGTATAAATTTTTTAACAACAGCTTATCTCATTTTTTTTTATAAATGGTAAAAAATAGAATAACTGTTCCAAGACATTCTTACATAGGTACTTATTTTTACGCATATATGTATGGGTCATTCACGTACGGCTCCGGTGGTTGACAGTATTGTAATACTCGTTTTGGTGATCTTGGATCATCGACCACTAATAAAAAAATGATCGATGACTTGGATTCATATAATTCTGTGAGATTGCGTTGACGTTGATTAAATTGTAGGATTTTTTTCTAGTTATTTTGTTTTACATTTTGTATTTTATCAAAAAGTAATTATTTTATTGTCGAAAACCCTATTTTGGGCGCCATTTACCCAAAATGGCAGCGAGATCAGTAATAAAACGAGGTGGCAAAGTAAGAATCAAAACTCACGGAAAACGTTCCTGGTAAAACTACCAAATAACTGGACTATGAATACTTAATCCATAAAAGGATCAAGTATGGTTCTGGGGAACTTTTGGAGCATTTTCTGAACCATTTTGCTATAATTGAATTTTTAGCCAACATAAAGTTGTCGATAAAAATTGTAAAATTAGTATTTTTCTTAACACGGTTACTTTCAGCCACATGTTCATATTATGTTATAGCAGTAAAAATATATCAGGTCATCAAAAGTAGGTCAAATAAAATACTATTCGTATGCCCGGTGTCAGTAAACTTAATAATAATGTGCTTTAGAATTTTTCTAAAATCATGTGGGTTTGAGATTTGCGCAAACAAAGTTGAGGGCATCAGCTAGTGTATTAATAAGTTAATTAATCTTATCTGGGATGCTAGAAGTGTTATCGATGAGCATGCTTATAAATATGACAGACGTTTGTTATCATCTATATCACTTTTGCAAACATGAAGTTCTTGGCGGTAGCTCTCTTGGTTCTGGCAACGGTGGCCTCTGCAAGGCATATCAGCCTTGAAGATGTCATCGATCATGAAGAGAATACTGTGTACGGATACTTGCATAAAATTGGTACGCCATTAGCTGAAAAAATCCGTAAAGCAGAGGAGGAAGGTAATCAGGATCTAAGTAGGATCGTCGGTGGCTCGTTGGCCAATTCCGGACAGTTCCCTTATCAGGTACATACCTAAGAGTTGATTTTTTAAATCCTTATATTTATCATGTTAAACTTAGCTACAATTACTGTTAGCTATTAAGGTGTATCAGGTGTGTGTGGTGGACTCAGCAGAAAATTTCTAAAACAAATACACTGTCCAGGATTAACATAATTATTATATCTTATTCGTCACTGTATTTACAAACACTTCAAGCCCTCATTCTCTTTTCACTTGTTTTAATTTTGTGAGGACCATAAACTAAGATTTTTGTCTTTGAAATAAACAGTGTAAAAAGTACCTACTGTAACTTATTAATTATTTACATATTACAGGCTGGACTTCTCCTTCATCTACCTAACAGTACGCCTTTGAGCGGTGGTGTTTTAATATCTAATAGAAGAGTACTTACAGCTGCTCACAATTTTAATGATGCTGTGTCATCGGTGACTAGAGTGACTGTTGTTCTTGGCTCCACTACTATATTCAGCGGTGGTACCAGGCTGACTACTAACAATTTTGTATTGCACCAAAATTATAACGCTCAAACTGTTAGGAATGATATTGCTATGATCAACTTACCGTCTAATGTAGGAACTTCTAGTAAGTACATTACTTTTACATTATCTTAATTTAATACATTTTCTAAATAATTCATGTTGGTGTTCTAATTCACCGAATATTTAATAGAAAATGTAATATTCAATAATTATTTGAAACGTTACATCAAACTTAAACTCAAACTTGAATTCTTTATTGTATTAATGTGTACATAGTTGTAATAATGTGATGTGTACATCATTAACAACATAACAAACTAACATAATATTTTTACAGATCTCATAGCTCCCATCGCTCTACCATCTGGTTCTCAGCTCAACGAGAACTTTGTTGGAAGTACTGCTGTTGCATCAGGCTTCGGAAAGACATCTGACTGTAAGAATACAATGTTTTGTCAAGTTAATGTATTATTTTAATTTCTAACGATGATCTCACTATAAAATTTATTTCCCAGCCGGCGGTATGTCCTCTAACCAGCGATTGAGCTTCGTAAACTTGCCTGTGATCTCAAACGCTGATTGTTCTCGGGTATATTCGAACATGCATTCCTCCAACGTGTGCACCAGCGGAGCTGGAGGCAGAAACATCTGCACTGGTGACTCCGGTGGTCCTCTTGCCGTAACCAGAAATAATAGGCCACTCTTGGTACGTGTACATTGCTGGCTATTCGTTATTTGTTTTTATTTATTATTGCATTTCAAGAGCAAATAGGCGGGCCAGATAAACATGTGAAACATTTGTATTCAGTTGAATCTGGTTAGACAGGAAAACTCTGATGATTATGACGAGGAAAATAGAGTGATAATCCTACAATTCCAACTCCTAAATGCTTATTACTTATATATCCCGTTAGTGTAATCTAAGATTACCCTATTGGCTAATCAATTAACCACTTTTTTGAGACGGTCCAGACACTAGATAAGGCATATCATAATACAATTTGTCTTCATCTTCTCTATAATAACGAAAGTCTATAATAACTACTTGTTTTAATTTTTTTTTTTGTTTTGATAATTCTCTATATTTTTTATTATATTTCTACAGATTGGTATAACTTCGTTTGGACATTGGCGCGGTTGCCAGGCTGGTGAACCTTCCGCATACGCAAGAGTCACTTCTTTCATGAGCTGGATCAATAGCCGCCTTTAGATAGTGTCGTGTCAGTCCTATTATTACTTTTTTTTTCATTAATTGTTTTTATATTTAGCTACAGTACTACGCATTTGGTCTTGTCACTAACAAGTATAAATGATTAAGAGGAGGAGAGGTTAGTGAAGTATTTGTAATAGGTATAAACAACCACAGGATATTGTCCTGCAACTGTCGTAAAGTAACCAATTTCCAACCTTGGTAGTGACCACAAGAGGGTTAACACATCCAAGAGGCCGAAAGGGTGCCAATTACCAGAGGTAAAATGAATGTGTTAACCCTCTTGTGGTGGTGTTAATCTCCAACCTTGGTAGTGATACCAAGGTTGGAGATTGGTTACTTTACGACAGTTGCAGGACAATATCCTGTGGTTGTTTATACCTATTACAAATACTTCACTTACCTCTCCTCCTCTTAAACATTTATACCTATAATAAAATTGGGAAAACGTCCATTTCTGTAGAGACCTGCACATTATTGCTATTATCACTTTATTTTAATTTTTGATTTGTATTAACTATTTATGGCAAAGTGTACCATTGCAATGTTTAAAAAGTGTACCTTAATTTAAATGCAAATAAATGACTTTGAATCTAACGTTTCCTTTAAAAAAACTACACTACTTGCGTGAGCAAGATTCGAGCGAAAGTATAATAATATAGACTCTCATATAGATTCTTAACCTAGTATTTTTCAGAGTTATCTCTATCACAAAAATCAAATGTAAATCTTTGACAGACATTATAAGTATTGTGTTACCTGTTATGTTTTGTAGGCTTGTGTCTGTCTCCATCTGTGAAGCTGCTACCACTGTACTGTCTATAGTAATATATTGTGTGTCATCTTGTAATAAACGAAGTCAACCTCAACGGTGTCTTATTCAACAAGCTTAAAGAACATAACATATGGGGTGGGGTACCTAGTTACCGGGTGGTGAAGGACAAAAAGGCAGTCGTACTATATCAACCACTAATATCCAGCTACTTCCAGGTAGACTGGAAAACAACCCAAACTAAGTTGGGAAAAGGCTAGGCAGATGATGATGACTAATAAGTACAACACAACAACAACAGTGACAATGAGACCATATCAAAGAATCAACTGGCATATGAATTATGTTTCAATCATCCTTTTTTTTTTACTATCATACAAAATAATTTGACAAAGTTACGATGATTAATGTAAAACACCCTTACGTGAAAGAAAAGTGACGTTAGAAAGAAGATTCGTCGTACTGGTGACAATTTTTGAACTAATTAGGTAATAAAAATAATATTAATAATACTTTGTAATAATATTCCACGACTATTCACACAATGCCATCATTCTAGTCTCAAGCTAAGCAGAGCTTGTGTTACGGGTACTAAACAACTGATAATTTAATTATGATTGATGATATCTGAAACAATGCATTTTTGGACCATCTATTCTAGGAGTTTTAGTATTATTTTTACCTACAGAATATAACCCTAGAGTTATGGGATATAAAAAAAACACCTTGTATAATGGGAAGAAAAGCCAATACATGGTTTTTCAGGCTATCGGTGGGTCAATGCCTGTGAACAGTCCGAATATTTAAATCAATGGTGTACCAATAGACCAAGTGGAGCTATTTCAATATTTGGGGCATCTACTTACCGAGAATGCCAAAGACCATGTTGACATGGACCGGGGGCAGAGGGCACTGTCGGTGCGAGCTAACATGATAGCCCGTCGGTTTTCGCGGAGTACGACTGGTATTAGGGTTACGCTTTTTAAAGCGTACTGCACATCGCTTTATACGTGTAGCCTGTGGGTTGACTACATTGAACGGGCATACAGTGCCCTCAGAATCCAGTACAACAACGCGTTCCGGGCGGTTTTGGGGATGCCTCGTTTCTGTAGCGCATCAGCCCCCCTAGCCAAGTTACAAACGATTCGTATCTATTCTCTTTCTACAATCGAGAACGCCTCAAATCCCTTTGTTTTGACCACGTGACTTAGCGAAAGGTGATAAGTCACATGGTCAAAACAAAGGGATTTGAGGGGGCAGGGATGTTCGCGGTGGCGCGCACTGACTGTTTCCACGCTACGATGCGTAAGCGGTGTGCATCCCTGGTGCGCCGGTAGCGAGCCAGCCCTAATGCTATCCTGGCAATGATTTGCAATAGGCTGGACTGCCCTTATATCCGACATTGCTGTGGCAGGCATGTGGCTGTGCCAACACGTGTTAGACATTTTTATTGTTAATTTTTAAATTTTTAATTATAGTATTTATTTATTTGCATGACTAATTAATGTATATATTATATGAATGAAATTGTAATTTAATCATGTGTAACGGGTGTCTTAATTACCTGAATAAATGAATTTATTAATATTATTATCATATGCAATTACGACTTGTCATGACTGTATGAAATTCGTTTGACGTTGTCGGATCACAGTCTTGATGTTTATGACTGTCTAAAAACCTCTGGAAAACGTTATCTACGAAGATACATATTTAGTAATATTGCGATGCGACGTTAAATCCGATTACTTAGGTATCTAATCGAATCATTCATGGGAAAAACCAAAATTGTTATTATTTAACTGTTATCATATAATTGTCTGGAATAGTAAGATACCTGATCTTTCATTCACTAAGAGGAGAGGCATCGTGTTTGTTCTTGTAATCTCAATCAATAAGCCAAAGGTACAATGATGATCAGGGTATGATGATGAAGCAGGAAAGATAAATAAGGATAAAGTGATAAGGAAGTCCAAACTATTTGTATTCGTTGAAGCGATATTAAAAGACAAATTAGTCAATCGACGTAGTACCAGTATTTTAAAGTGAGTGTAAGACTATAAATAATTTTATATCCCTTAAATCTAGGGTATGAATGAGACCATAATACAAAAGAATCAACTGGCGTATGCATTATTTTCATTTTTATATATATTTTGTATAAATTTTTCACACATAATAATTCTTTTAAGTTACGATTAATAATGTAAAACACCCTTACCTAAAATATGACAATGTCGAATTTTCTTAGCTTAGCTTAAAATATAAATGATTGATTAGAATGACAATAAATTACTCGTATTTATCTATGAAACTTAGTTAATTATGATTGATGAAGTCCTTGTAACTATGCATTTTTTATCACATATTCCGCCGGGGCTTTTTGTATTATCTAGCTTCTAGCTGATGCCCGCGGCTTTGCCCGCATGGATGTCGGTTTTCGCACCCAGCTCCCAGAAGGCTTATTTTTTACCTCCAATAAATACTATTATATTTTGCCAATGTATACAAAATCTTGACAAATTATATACCAATAACTTCCTTGAGAAAAACTCTATCCACATATGGAAACAGTATCGGCGTATTCATGTTTGAGTTTATCGCGAACAGACAGACAGACAGACAAACGACCGTGACGCATGCGGATCCACTCGATCAACCCATCAAAGTACTTAGTACTTTATGTATGGATGTTATACCAATCGAGTAACACCTTTATCTGACATTATGGTATGCAAATAAAATAATATGAATATGAGTTAAATTATTACTACTACTTCAAATACCACTGCCTACTCTAGTATTGCATGCAAAATTGAGACACGCAGTGCAGTAGTTCAGTTTAAAATTATGTATTTTGTATCTGTCTTGCTTCGTGTATCGTGCTTCTGACTGTTCTCGAGGGACCGAGCAGTCTCAGTGTGGAAAAGTTAAAATTTTAATCTCTGCTCCCTCTCTCTCTGTATCCGTTTCGGAAGCGCGAGATAAAGAATGACGCTCTCGGTCACGCGCAAGTCGTATCCCACGCTCCTGACTGCTCTCAAGTGATCGAGCTCAGAGCGGATATTCTGAAGACTCAACCTCTGAACCCTCTGTGTAACCGTTTCGAATGCGCAAAGAATGACGATCCCGGTCGATAGCTAAACGCATTTCTCGATGTTCCATGATTCCTGAGATTGAGAAGCAATAGTGCGGACTCGTTTAATTCTAGTCGTAATTGGCGGTGCGTGATAGTTTCTGCGGACAAACTTAGTGCATTACTCTCACGGTTAGCACCTAGCCGTTGTTCACGCTGCTCAAGATTTTGAGGGTTTTGTTGGAATAGAACGAACTTTTTTGTATACGATAGAACTTTTATGAAGAAAATGCAATTATAAAAATAACTAACTACTAACCTCGCCAACATGATCTTTAAAGTAAATCTTATAAGTCGCTTTTGGTCACCAGTTATCTTTCTTTAACCAAAGCCACTTATTTTTTCTCGAAAATTGTCAATGTACAGTTTTTCTTTCGTTACTGTTTTTAACCGACTTCAAAAAAGGAGGAGGTTCTATGTTCGTGTGTATGTATTTTTTTTTATGTATGTTACCTGATTTCTCCTCCATTTGTGGACCGATTCTCAAAATTCTTTTTTTATTTGAAAGAGTATGCTCCTGAGGTGGTCCCATTTTAATTTGGTGAAGATCTGGTGCTGATCTTCGGAGATATACAACGGAACTCCTCAAAAATAGACGGCAAATCTGTCGTGATTGCTGGAATCGCTTGGATGTTTATTGTTTATACAACAACATGACGTATCATTACGCCTGTATGCTCTGAGAGGTACGCAGATGTGTACAATATACCTAGATTTCGACAGTTAGGTATGTTAATTTTCATTTATTAAGGATAAGTGGATAACCCTATTATCATGACATGTATTGTTAACAATTAACAATTTAAAATAAATTCATGGCAAATATTTGTATGGGAACCACTAAAAATGGAAAAATAAAAAACTTTTTTACAAAAAATTAAACCGGCTTCAAAAACACACTAAACGGTGTAAAATAGCTCTAAATTCGGATGTCGGTGGCGAATCATGAATGAGACAAAACCACCAAAGCCACAGACTTCCTAATTTAGAGTTATTTTACACCGTTTAATGTTTTTTTGAAGTCGGTTTATTTTTTTGTAAAAAAGTTTTTATTATATGTATAGACCTATAGAATATACCTAAACCTTGAATGATAAAATATAGGTTGTTTAATCACGATTATAAAAAGATACAATTTACAATCATAAAAGTATATTTGTTTTGAACTAGATAGGGCTGATGTTTCTTATCTAATAAATACTATTAGAACAACACAGAAACCAACTCACAGTCTCTTTTTAAATTCAGATAATAATTATCTATGAGGACCCTACAGATTCATGGTTGGAATCGTCTTATGAGAAAAGAATTAAACTTGTATAAGTAAACTTGTCAAGTTATAACACGCAATTGTTAGTAGATGATCGTGTTGCTCGATTCGGAACTTAAGGAGTTCAGCGATTTGATTTGGTACGGAGCTACAGTCCTATATCAAGGCACAGAAGAAAATTTTGTTGTATTGTCAGAATTCGCAGAGGAAAATTGGCTCAAAACATGTAGCGTCCGACAGACTATCTATAAAAATGATTATTCATACTAAAAACTGTATGAATTATACAATAGATTGACTAATGGGTACAAAAGTACTCCCTGTATTCGTATTTAAATAATTATTCAATTTATCATTACATTGAAAAAAAATGTTGCCAAAATAAAATATAAATAATGTCGACATGATGATCAGTTTATTTAATAATAGCGTTTAGTATATTATTTTTGAACAAAATTGTTACAGTAATGTAATAATATTATAGAAAATATTTAATTCGATTATCGAAACCGTTTAGAATACTTTTTTCCTAATAAAATTATTTTAATGTCTGCAACACTTGATCTAAAACTTCAAAAAGTATCAAATTTAAAATTTTCGACTTTTCCCGCGTTTTTACTAGTGTTTGCGTGTTTGTTTTATGTTTTGTGTTAATTATTGGTATGTTACTGGATTCCGATTTTTCTACCATCAATGCCAACCTTGACTATTGAAACTGAACCTGTATTACTTGCTAACCTGGCTCGCCTAAACGATCATTTAACTACTCCTTGACCTGGTTTTACTACGGATATCAGAACTTCTTCTTTTTAACCATGATTCCCTGCATCAATATTGTGGAATAATTTATGTATGCGATAATTTTTTACTATCCAAGCAAAAAAAAAATGAATGTATTAAGTAGTCAACTTTAAAGAGCTATAACCTTTTTTGGTATACTTCTAATAGAAATCTAATAACACAATCAAATATATAATTTTTTGTGTTGATTATAATTAAATATTAAAAAATAAAAATATTAAATTCTGTTTAGCTTTGTCGGTTCTGGCCGGGTTTTATAGAAAACCTTGGCATTGTCTTCTAGGCCAGGAAACATTTCGTGTCATAAATTCGTGATTTGTCTCTAAAAATAATGTAGGGATAAAACGTCAATTGTTGCGCATACCTATATTATTATTAAAATAAACCTCTTTTTGTAGGGTGGGGATAATCTACAAAACCTATTGGGAATTTTAGCTTACGCTTGTTATGTTGTGGTAAACCCAATCAAAATAATTATGTATCTAATCAAATCTCTTTTGGAGTTTTGGATTTTTATTATTGGATAGTAATAATCATAATCTACTTATCAAATGATATAATTATCTTGAAATATTATAACAAATAAGGCATATAAATATCACTATTAGAAATAACCATCTTAGTTACCTATAGATTGTTAATACCAGCAACATGAGGTTCTTGGCAGTGACTCTGTTTGCTTTAGTAGCAGTTGCCTCTGCGAGGCACATTACTCTAGAAGATGTCATTGATTTTGAAAAAAACACAGCGTATGGATACATTACTAGATTCGGAATCCCGTTAGCTGAGGAAGTCCGTAAAGCTGAAGAGGAAGCCAGCCGAAATCCATCCAGAATTATTGGCGGTTCCCATGCCGTAATCGGACAGTTCCCATACCAGGTATTTTAAAGTTGAGACTGTACTATTTTTAATTGATCGTAATGTGCAAAATATTTACGTCAGATATACAATTTATGCCTGTATTTAGTTTGGATATCATGCAAAAGTTTTAACTTGTTAGGATAACAAATTTAATTAGGAATGCAAGTAACTGCATTTCACTTATTTATATTGTGATTGTGTGATTTTACAGGTTGGACTACTAACAGAGAATCCACGTGGCACATCTTTGTCCAGTGCTGTTCTAGTATCTCCAACGAGGGTACTGACTGCAGCCCACAACTTGAACGATGCTGTTGTATCAGTCTCAGTAGTGAACGTAGTTCTAGGCTCTATTACCATATTCACTGGCGGCACTAGGATAGTTACCAGAGATTTCGTTTTACACGAAAATTGGACACCCGCCCTAATCAGAAATGACGTTGCTATGGTCAATTTACCATCAGCTGTTGCCATTTCCAGTAAGTACAGTTTGCTTTCTTACTTTAACTGATTTCTTCAAACAGGCGAACATAAACACACTGACACTTCTGAAACTTTTGACAGGCCTGTTAGTCTAGTGGTTAATAACCCTGACTGCAATGTTGAAGGTTGGATCGGTCTCCACCTCAGACAAATGTTTGTGCAGTTAGTACGATAATTTTACTTTGCTTTCTGGGTGTAAATTATCTACAATATGTATGTGTAAATGCCTATCTCAGCCTTTACAAGATAAGTTGATTTTGTAGATAATTTATAATATATTTGAATATTTAGGTGATGTTAGAAGAAAATAAAATACGTCCAGATCCAAGGTGAAAAAAGAATGTATTAACTGATTAACTGTACTAGATTTAAAATTACAAAATTCGAGGATGAAGGGGTAGGAACAATATTGTTTCTCACTCATACACGATAGCGATTGGTTCGTGGGGTCAACGGTCGCCAGAGGCAAGCAGACTCCTTGTTTTGGACTCTGGTATTTTGGGCCATGCCCTAACAGTATGTCTTTGGAAAAATATAAGTATGTCTATCAGTAGTCCAGTACTCACAGCACAAGCTCAGCAGTGCTATTCTGTAAAAATCACGTCGTTAAAATGTAGGTGAAATACACGAAAACTTACTGAGTACATGCATCTATATACTTGGCCTCATTGCTCCTATTAATCACCAGGTATCCTCGCGCCAATCGCTCTGCCATCCGGTGCTCAACTCGATGAGGACTTTGCTGGTGATATTGCCATTGCATCTGGTTATGGACGTACTTCTGCCTGTAAGTAAACTTTTATTGTTAATAACAAATAAATATGAATTGATTTTTGAAATTTATCTAGCTTCCGTATTATGATTTAAAATCTGAATATATAATTGACATAAAGTTTATGATTACACAGCTGGCGGCGTTTCTTCAAACCAGCAGTTGAGCTTCGTGCATTTGCCTGTAATTACGAACCAGCAGTGTATTTCGGTTTACGGCGATACATTCGTGCAACCCTCTAACGTGTGCACCAGTGGAGAGGGTAACAAGAACATCTGCACGGGTGACTCTGGTGGTCCTCTCGCTGTCTCTAGGAATGGCAGTCCAGTCTTGGTACGTATACAGAATCAAATTAAATAATGTGAAACTACACTTACTACGGAGTGTTGTATTTTTGGTGATGACGGTTGTGGGAATTGTTATACTTAAATTGAATTGTTTTATTTAGTAAAAACAAAGTTTTGTTTTACATTAATGTTTATTGCTGATTTTTTAAATTGACCCTAAGTTTTGTTAGAATCACTTTTAGACATAAGATCTAAGTTATGTTACTTTTTATTGACTAATGACGTAATTTATTACCCCTACAGATTGGTATCACTTCGTTCGGATCTTTTAATTGCGAAGCCAGTCAACCTTCAGCCTACGCAAGAGTCACTTCTTTCATTAACTGGATCAACAACAAACTTTAAAATAAATACCCAATATTGTACATACCTGAATAAAAATGGGACTTAAACTGCTGCTTTACTTCATCTTATAAATATTAATTCTGGGAAAACCATACAGTGTTATTTGACTTAAGTTTAATAATAATAATATTACCAGCCTGTTACTGCACTGTCCCACTGCAGGGTAAAGGCCTCTTCTCATACAGAGAAGGCTTGAGCATTGATCACCACGCTTGCTCAAGGCGGATTGGCGATTTTAAACTTATATTAACTATAAGTCCAGGTTTCCTCACGATGTTTTCCTTCACCGATGTCAATGATGTCTAAGATAATCTCAGAAAGTACATAATTATGAATTGAAAAAGTCACATTTGAACCACAACCTCGTGCATGAGAGGTAGGCGCCTTAACCTCTGGACCATCACGACTTTCTACTCCCTTTCTTTCTCTTTTTTACTCTTTCTTTTCTTTCGACTTTCTTTCTTTCTTTCTTTCTTTCAACTTAAGTTTAATGATAAGAAAATGTTAATACGAAGAAGAAGTTTGAAAAATACAAACGTGTATTTATTCATATTTTATAAAAACTACTGCTAATAAATCCAGAGCTAGTTGTTTTCATGAATCCTAATATAAATACTTCAATTATTTGCAAAAGCTCTGCTGGTATTTTACCTTGACATTACACCTCTCTGTATCGTTTTTAGTTGTATGATCCTCAATTTTAAGGGCACCACCTCATACCGTTAAACCATAACGAAGTACAGATTCACAGAGAGAGAGAGAGAGATAAACCGTACGCAATGCATTGAGCTTGGCACTTTAATGAAGATTCTTAAATATCGCTAATAATTTCCTAGTCGGAGGACAGTACTCAAGCTGTCGCTTACATCGGTACGCGTCACTAACAAACGTTTATTTACTAATCAAGGGTACTGCGTAGTAAAGAAGACTAATACTACTGGGAAAATACACACACACTGAGCAATTTTGCAAGAGACTTAGTCAGCGTCTCAGGCACTCTGCACATTAAGATAGATACAATATTTGTAAATAAAATGTTTTTTATTTTATTTTATTTACACTGTTGACATTGAATGTATATTGACATATATTTTTACCTTGAAAGTATAATATGTTTCTTTTTATTTTTTTATTGTGAATGTAAGGACTATGTGGATTCTTTTAAATTTTCTTTTCTAAATCTGTTTAAGTTCTTTTATTTATTTATGTAAAATAATTAAATAAAAGAACTTAAAAAGATTTATTTTGTCTGGCAGTTTGAGTTATTTATGGGACCAACCCAAATGTTCTTTCCTTGGTATTGTTCGTCAGCACGTGGAGCTCCTCAAGTTACGAGTTGAGCTCACGATTACTGACAAATGCTTGCACTGACTGATCTGGTCTCCTCATTCTGTGTGGTTCTTTCCTCAAAAGACCATCTCAGACACAAATCTGCATGGATCTTACACGATTTGACCAAGATAATGTCTGGACTTTAAAAGAGACTATGACCTCTGAGTTTCTTTCGATATTTCTTCTCAGAGTAGTCAGGTAGTGAAACTCCGATCTTATCTACTAGTTAAAAAAAAGACGTGTAAAAGTGTTTGTGAAAACCTATTTATAGAAATAAATGTCATTTATCATTTATTAATAACAAGACAGGCTACAAAACTCTTCAACGCATAGCAGCAAATTATTCGCGATTGCTACAGTCAGATGTCTATGCAGAGTTTTTGTATTTCCATAACATAACATTACGCCTGTCTATTTTAAAAGGGGCCCTGCAGAGATGTACATATTATAAGTGTTAAGAAAGAACTTCTTTCTTTTATTTAACTAATTGTTAGCCAATTTTAATGATTCTTTCAAGTTATGAAAGACTTTCTTTACATACGAACAAACTAAAAGCTGCAAAACATTGCATTGCTAAGTAATGTTATTTTAATTAAAGTTCATAATATCTATTATTTAGGTATAGACCAGCACATCAATCTACCCCAAACTGTCAAATTTTCCCATTGAACATGTACCTTATGATGTTTATAATAAAGTTACAAACCTATAAAAAAAATGATACATTGAAATAGATAGTATTGAATATATTATTATATACCTACTAGCTGTACCCTGCCACGCTTCGCTGTGGTACATTGTGATTGAATGGTTAAAAAAAAAAGAAAAAATGACGTGTGGCACTAGACTGCCGCGGTATTGCATAGCATTTTTTATCAACTCCTCTTCTCTCCCCCTCCCCTCACCCCGTCCCTCCCATTACCCCACACCTTCCACGCCCCTCCCCTCACCCCTCCCTCCCCTTCCCTCACTTCCCCCCTTCCCCTCCCGTCCCCTGTCTCTTCCCCTCCCCCTCACCTCCTCCTTCCCATTCCCCTTTCCCTCTCCCACTCCCCTCCCCTCCCCTCCCCCTCCTTCTCCACGCCCTCCCTTTGTCCTTCCCCTCCACTCCCCTCCACATCCCTCCCCTGCCCCTCCGTCCCCTCTCACAATCCCCCCTTCCCTCTCCCAAAATCTCTTTTTAACCCCCAACGCAAAAAGAGGGGTGTTATAAGTTTCACCGCTATGTGTGTGTGTCTGTCTGTCTGTCTGTCTGTCTGTCTGTCTGTCTGTCTGTCTGTCTGTCTGTCTGTCTGTCTGTCTGTGGCACCGTAGCGCCCAAACGGGTGAACCGATTTAGATGCGGTTTTTTTTATTTGAAAGCAGGGTTTCTTGCGATGGTTCTTAGACATATTTCATCAAAATTGGTTCAGCCGTTTCAAGGTTATCAGCTCTTTTGTGTTAGCTACCGTTGCTATTTTAGACGTCTATGGGTATTAACTTTACTTACAAACATATGTGTGTCTTAAAATTTCAAACACCCATGTGTGTAATATTAATAAGCAACATTGTGGTGTATTTGGTCTGATGCAGCCAGGATATCTAGCAGACTAATACACTCTTGGAAAAATAACAGCAGATATGTCGTGTTTGGATTCATTTTAACCTGCATTTGATTCTGCACACAATGCACTGATGGCAACTGGATGAGCTGATGCTGCAGCCAGGCTATCCAGCACACCAGTAGGTAGACTCTTGACAAAATAATAGCAGATATGTCGTGTTTGGATTAATTTCAACCTGCATTTGATTCTGCACACAATGCCTTTTTGGCAACAGGATGAGCTGATGCTGCAGCCAGGCTATCCAACACACCAGTAGGTAGACTCTTGACAAAATAATAGCAGCTATGTCGTGTTTGGATTCATTTCAACCAGCATTTGATTCTAAACACAATGCACTGATGGCAACACGATGAGCTGATGCTGCAGCCAGGCTAGCACACCAGTAGGTAGACCCTTGACAAAATAATAACAGATATGTCGTGTTTGGATTCGTTTTACAGCGTTTGACTCTACATACAATACACTGAAAAATTTTGGTAACTGTAAGCTCTATAAAATAAAATTAATGCGTTTAAAAAATATAAAATAAAAATTAAATTAAAAATTTAAAGAACCCCCATCGCAAAAAAGTAAAACATTTAAAAAGTTAAAAATAACACTTTAGCCATGAAATTTTACGTAACGTCGGGGTACCGTTAAAATAAGTACCTACATACCTACAAGTACTAGGAACATTTCTTACTTAAGCGGTACCCCGACGTGAAGTAAAATTTCATGGCTAAAGTGTTATTTTTAACTTTTTAAATGTTTTACTTTTTTGCGATGGGGGTTCTTTTTAGTTAGAGTTTTTGAAGCGTACACAAACCAAAATAACATTTTTATACGTATACCTACTGGTAAATAATTGATGTTATCGAGCGGGATAGACACCCCTGACAATGTTTAAAAAAATATTATTCAAATTATTACTACATAAAAGATACTATACTATTAAGGAGTATCTAGAAGACAAATCAATAGATTCTGTAATTTGTAAGCTCGTTTAATTGACATCGCTAATTGTGAAGACATTTGCACGCCATGTTATGGCAGGATATGCCGAAACAAAACCATTGTAAAACCTTTTATACCATATTCTGGCAAATAAATATTTTTGATTTGATTTGATTTTATTTGATTTAGAAAATGATAAAATTATGAAAATGACTATTAAAAAGCAAGGGTTGGTGATGAAAAAGTGCAAATTTAGTGTTGTATGTATTTTTGATGCCACATAATAAAAAAATAAAAAAAATAAAAATTATCAAAAAAATAAAAAAAATAAAGTTGGGGTGAACACCCCTTATCACTTAGAGGTTAGAAAAATAGATAGTAGCTGATTCTCAGGCTTACTGAATATGCATAAAAAGTTTCATGAGAATCGGTCCAGCCGTTTCGAAGGAGTATGGGAACGAACATTGTGACACGAGAATTTTATATTAAAGAAGATTATTGAAATTGAATTGGATAGTATTGAAATAGTGCTGGCGAGTCTCTTCTATAAATAAACAATTATATTGATTATTATTAGTATTCATGATTAAACCCTTCAAACCTTAAATAATAACAATGTTCAACACTCGTAGCATGATCGCCATAGAAACAGGTAGGTATGTCGACGAAAGAATCGACAAAGTGTCAGAAGGTAGAAACATTTCCCTGATTATAGAAAAAATAATGCTCGATAACATAGGGAAGCTTGAAGAATCTACACATTTCTCTCCATTTTTTGATTAATTTTATTGTGCATGCTGTGGTCTCCTGTAAGTGAAGGAGTACACCTACATACTTTTGTCGTTAATATTTTCTTTTTTCATGTACCTATCTGTGTAGATTCTTTGTTGGAGTGTGCCAGGATTTAATTAACGTCTTAAAGGTTCAAAATGCACTAGTCTTGTTTAGCAATTTGTGTAAGCTAAGGTGTTCATGAGATTAGGAAATATGGATATGTTCATCGACTTATGAGGCTGACTGTACCTGCAATGGATAAATAAATAAATAAAATTTATTTATTTATTTATCCATTTAGGATCTCCAACAAAGAATATACACAGATAGGTACATGAAAAAAGAAAATATTAACGACAAAAGTATGTAGGTGTAGGTACTCCTTCACTTACAGGAGACCACAGCATGCACAATAAAATTAATAACTAAGCTAACGACAAATAATCGGAATTAAATTTAATACATATAAGGTATAAAATTTAAAACGAAATAAAATTAAATTAAATAAAACAATGTCACAGAAAATAATAAAAAAATAATAAATTACATTAAATTGAAACTTGATATTGTGTCTTCATTCTTGATATTGTCGTGCTCAAGGCAAACAAAATGTTTCTACAATCTATCGCTTTGACGATTCCTCTGTAGACAAAATCCGTTTTCACGGTAGTCATGCTATATGTGCTGATGGGAACCCTGCAGAACAACGGAGGTTATAATCATGTTTTCAAATTTATACTATCCATTAGCCCCGACATAAAAGGATTTATCTGTTAGGTAAGAGTGCAGCCACCTGAGAAGGAATTAAGGGAAGGTTCATATCTGACGGAACATGCGCCGAGCGTTTGCGACAATGTACGCTCGACGCACTAACGGTCAAGTGTTTTTTCTATACATTTGTCTGTTCTGGCGTTATGCGACCGATAATACGCGACGCATGTTCCGTCAGATATGAACCTTCCCTTAATCTTACAATATTGTGGTAAACCCAATATGATTAAACTAGAATCTAATCAAATCTTTAAAGGTTTGGGATTTTTTTCGCAGGATAAGTATTATCAAAATTTACTTAAATATTCGTAATCAACTGAGATACGTATCTAAAAATATCTAAAGCAGCATATAAATATCACGATCCAAAGTTACCATTACCTAGTTCGTTGATGCCAGCAATATGAAGTCCATTGCAGTGACTGTGTTTGCTTTACTAGCAGTCGCCACTGCGAGGCACATTACTCTAGAAGATGTTATCGATTTTGAAAAGAACACCGCGTACGGATATATCACCAGATTCGGTTTACCATTAGCTGAGGAAGTCCGTAAAGCTGAAGAGGAAGCCAGCCGGAATCCATCCAGAATAATCGGTGGTTCCCATGCCGTAATTGGACAGTTCCCATACCAGGTATCTCTTTTTTTAACTGGCTATGTATGAAGGATACCAGGTTTAAGATTTTTGTGATAAGACCTTATTCGATTGATCATCTACATAAGAATGATTTGTAATTCAGATTTACAACGTAAACCTTTAAACAGTTAAAAACATTTTATACTTCGGTCAGAAATATTTAGATTGCAATGATGACTGTATTTTATTTCAAATAAATTATTTTACAGGTTGGACTTCTCACTGCGGTTCCGCATGGCATATCACTATCTAGTGCTGTTCTGGTATCTCCAACCAGGGTTCTAACTGCGGCTCACAATTTCAACGATGCTATTGTATCAGTTTCAGAAGTGACTGTTGTTCTAGGCTCCATCACGATATTTACCGGTGGTACTAGGATAGCTACCAAGGATTTCATTATACATGAAAATTGGACACCCGCCCTAATCAGAAATGACGTTGCTATGGTCAATTTACCATCAGCCGTTGAAATTTCCAGTAAGTTCAGTTTACTATTTTTCTATTGCTGACTCTCAAACAGTTGAACATAAGCAAATAGATATAATAAATATATAAGTTTCCATTTTTTTCTTGTTTTTGGAATACCAAATAATTAACAATAAAAATTCAAAAGCAAGATTCGTATAGTTAGTTGTTTAATATTTTAAGCTAAATATCAGTAATTATGTTATCTATATGTTTTGTAATTGTACAAAAAATGTATTTACATCATTCCATTTAGATTTTTAGCCTTTTTAATTCTATTAATCACCAGGTATCCTCGCGCCAATCGCTTTGCCGTCTGGATCTCAGCTCAATGAGGACTTTACTGGTGACATTGCCATTGCATCTGGCTATGGGCGAACTACAGACTGTAAGAAAACACTAAATTTATTTTTTGGAGATTGTGTTCCATTCGTATTATGATTTCATCAATAAATATAATTTAATCTTTATGATTACACAGTTGCCGGGATACCTCCAAACCAGCAGTTGAGCTTCGTGCATTTGCCTGTTATTACAAACAACGCATGTATTTTGGCTCTCGGCGCTACGCTCGTGCACCCCTCCAACGTGTGCACCAGCGGAGAGGGTAACAAGAACATCTGCACGGGTGACTCTGGAGGTCCTCTTGCCGTCACTAGGAATGGCAGTCCTCTTTTGGTGCGTTTAAAACGTCAATTTTAATAAGCTACTGAAAATATAGATATTTTTTCAATATCTTATCACTATGAAAAGTTAGGATTTCTTATATTTGAAGCTTCTTTCCAAACTTATGCTGCCCCTGATTTTTGTTAGGATTACTTTTAACTTTTACTCTTCTTACGTTACAGCTATTGGTTTGATCATAATGAATAAATTTGCTTTCTAATTCCGTATTTTCCCTCTACAGATTGGTATTTCTTCATTCGGATCAGCCCGAGGTTGCGAGGCCAGACAACCATCAGCTTTCGCGAGAGTCACCTCATTCATTAGCTGGATCAACAATAAACTTTAAAATTAATAAATACTGCGATATTAGAATTTTGACTTTTACCTTTGTGCCTCTTCGTACTTATCAGAATATCAGATTTGGAAAAGCTGTGTGGTATTTGGCTTATGGATTTTTTCTTCGTCATTTAGAATTAACGAAGAATAAATGAAAATGTACATTCAAAATCGCCTTTTAGTTTTTTATTTTGTATTATTTTCTGCTAATAAAACTAATTTTATGAGTCTGAGTTATACCTACTTACGCTGGATATTAATAATCTAACTCGGTTGCTATCTTGATCCCGATCTTTGTCTGTAACCAATCAACGACCGAATTCGCCTATCCGAGTCTTAAAGATGTCCAATCAGAAGCAGCCGTCAAAAACAAAGGAACGGGATTTGGATTGAGATAGAATATTAATATCGGGCGTTAGCCGGTTTTATATCATCCCTATCTGGACTTTACAAGGTCTTAAACTATAATATAATTTTATTTTTCACTTGAGTTAACTTGGTAGGTGAATTCCATTAAATATATTACGAAGGTAGGGGAAGGTTGCTATAAATGGACACATAACTTTACGACCTCAAATCTCGAAATGTTTTTTGTTATACCGAGGTGTTTGGCAGAATGTTGAACATACGAAAATGGTGGATAGGTGGGGTCATCTGCTACTTACTCAGCCCTAATTTATTTGGCCTTCGTACCCTGGATATTTAAAAAATAAAAACATTTTTTGCTTTCTTCTAGTTTCACCATTTCCTTAACTTTAAAGTGTAATTTTCATTAAAAATAAGTAAAACAGGCAATATTTTGCTTTTTTTTAATCTATAATGTTGGCTAGAAAAAAACAGTAATGAGTCCTCAAACTTACAGAACGATGTAAAAAATACTTAAATCTTAATTTCAACTTGCATATAAAAAAAAACAAAAAGTGATTGAGGAGTTTTAATTCTAGCAAAACATCTCTAGTGTGTGACCTTTCTAATGGTAAGTAATTTGATTTATAAGAAAAAAACTTAAAGAATTATTTGATAATTTTATAAAGTAGGAAATTTTTAAAGAAACTCTACCGTTACGGAAAATGAAATGTTTTGCAAAATTTAATACTGCAAGGTTGGTAAAAATTAAATGATCGATTGATATTTTGTAAGTTCTTGAATTAAGTACAAAGAAAATAGCTGTACCAGTTAGGTGCGTTAATGAAACAATTAAATAATTTTAAATAAGTTATTTTATTAATAAATTACTGATGTTCGAAATGACGCCCTTCATTTTCAATACAGGCGCGGCATCTACGTCTGATTTCTACAGTTGCTGTTCGCAGCAGCACACTTCTTCCACTCACGACAGGAGATTCAACGTTCTGCCAAACACCCTGTTTAATGAGTCTACTCTTGACCTCAATCTTGTCCTAAGATCAGAGATAAGGTCGAAGATGGAACGAGCAATTGGAAGTAATTTATTATTTATGTTCCGTGAGATCTTTAGTGTAATAATCAAACCCACAAACACTTTTTCATATAAACGAAGAAAACTAAATCATGGGCTGTTGCTTTCTTTGGTCCAGTCCATTAAACCACCAGGTTACCATCAATAGAATTCGAGAAATTTGTTCTAGAGGTTCAATCGAGACAACTAATTACGATTATCTATCTATATATATATATATCTATCTTATATTACTAATTTTTTTTATGAGACGCAAAGAGAAACAAACATACTTATGGGCGAATGCCCGTATTTTTTTTTTTTTTTTTAATATTTTAAACTAGTGCTTGACTGCAATCCCACCTGATGGTAAGCAGTGATGCAATCAGTGATGGTGAAGCGCACTAGTTTATTAAGAGCCTATTCGCTCTAGCCTTGAAGACACCTTAATTATAATCGGACGGGAAGACCGCAGCAGGCAAGTTGTTCCAGTCCTTCGATGTACGCGGTATAAACGACGAAGCGAAACGCTTTGTCCGAATCGTGGGAGTGCCAACGAATGTAAGGGTGGACACTCGCCGTACGCCGGGTTGTCCGATGGTGGAAAGGTGATGGCGGAATCAAGTCATGTAATTCCCATGCACACTCACCAAAATGTATCCTATAGAAAACCGAAAGGCTAGCTATCCTACGCCTATGCTCAAGGCTTTGCAGATTGGTTCTAACCAAATCTGGGTCACCAATAAGCCTCTTCGCACGCCTCTCCACTGAGTCCAAAGCTGCTAGATGACATTTGGCAGCACTAGCCCATATGTGACTGCAGTACTCCACACACGAATGGACCTGTGCTTTGTATAACATAAGAAGCTGACCAGGTGTGAAGTACCGCCGGACCTTTGCGAGAACGCCGAGAACGCCGTAATCATCAGAATCAGCCATTTCTTCAATAGGTGGTAATGTACGGGAACCAACACAGAATCGCTTGAGTCACAATCAAAAGTCGTTTTTAACACATTAGCACGTTAAGGGTCTCTTATTTCACCAATTTCAGTATCGTTATGTAACTCATTACGTACTTATGCGTAATGGTAATGTAAAACGCTAAGATGCTCCGTCTAAAACGAATGGTACCTACTTTTTTAAAATCTTAGCAAAGAGTTTTTATGTCAGAAAAGTCGTCAACATTTTATGAATAAAATTAACTTTAGAAGATAAAATATAAAAAAAAATCCTAAATATTAACTTCTTTAATTTTATGAATAGTCACGCCGGCTTTGTTTGCCATTGCTAAAAATAGAATAGAAGTGTATGTTTGTCTAAAGAAGGAGCAAATAACAATGTAATACGATTTTCAAAAACACCTTTCTTTTCTGCAAAAAAAACGGTTATGAAAAAACAAAACTATAATAATGATTAGTTAGATTGTTTATAATACATTTATTATTTTATTGGCTTAATTCAAAGGTAATTAAAAACTCAAAATGAAATACCCAATACAATGACTCAAAGTTAAAAAAAAAAAATTTATAAATTTCAGGTAACTGGGCCCATAGAAGTCAAATTTCAAATCATATAGCAATTACACTAATAACACGACCGTTGTAATTAAAATGAATAAATATAACATAATAGAATAAAATAATAGTAATAAAATTTATAGTAAATGTCAAAAATTTAAAAATAAATAGGATAACATTAAAATTACAATACTTTAAAATACATACAAAAACATACACAAAGATTCCAAAAAATCAAAATAAAATAACAAAATAAATAAATAAATTAGGCAGGCAATTTTTTACTTATGTTCTTTCAACAGACCGGTTTATTTACCGGGAATAAATCGCAAATAATACATATTTTTCTTACTATCCTTGTTTAAACTAAACTATAAATGCTCCGTCGCTGAATATCATGTTCTCAAATGACCACATTGGCAAAACACGATACTACAGAAAACACAATAAGACTAATTTAAATATATTAAATATGTACACTTAAACTAACTACAAATAAAATAGTAAAAATCGGAACACTCAGGCGTCAAAGTACTCCTCCCCATCGCTGTCATCTGGAAACGTGCCCAGAGGACTGGCAGCATTGCCACGTTGGATGGCAATGCTAATTCTTTAGCCAAAGAATAAGCAAAAACAAACAAACACGATACTCTTAAAATATCTTATTCTCCTAATGTTTTGCGAATGTTGTTTTAAAAGATCATGATATTTTGAGAACATCGTATTCTTATTATAAGACGACATTCGCAAAACACAACATTCTCTAAACATCTTACTATCAAAAAGTACACTGGACACCAAAAATGATAAAATTTATAAAACATTAGTTTTTATAAAATACAAATTCAAATTCAAATTTTCAAATTCAAATTCAAATTCTTTATTGCGAACTAAGTGTACAGAAAAATGGAATTTCTAGATGTTATACAGGGTGTCTCATTCAAATGGGTCAGTATGGGAAAGTCTGAAACTATAAGACATACGAAGATCTGTTCTGAGGAACCATGTCATCGATTTTAATAAAAAGAGAAACTGCATTCATACATTTTAAAAAACATCTGTACTCCGTTCGGGAATCGAGCCCGGTTATTTTGAAAAAAAAAACCTACACTATTTCTATTTAGATATCGATTGTGTAGGTCTTAAGCAGTAAATGTCTGTATGAAACGTGATGTCTAAAATGAATAAAATGCATTGTTTCCACATACTTTAATTTACTTTAGTAGGTGCTCGAAGTGACCACCGCCTTTTTCAATACAATATTCAACACGTTTAGGTAACGATCTTACAATTGCATTTTGTATCTTCATGTGCTGAATTCGCGTTAGAGACCTACACAATCGATATCTAAATAGAAATAGTGTAGGTTTTTTTTTTCAAAATAACCGGGTTCGATTCCCGAGCGGAGCACAGATGTTTTTTAAAATGTATGAATGCAGTTTCTCTTTTTATTAAAATCGATGACATGGTTCCTCAGAACAGATCTTCGTATGTCTTATAGTTTCAGACTTTCCCATACTGACCCATTTGAATGAGACACCCTGTATGTTATTTTTGTCACCATAAATCCTGTTTACATGCACCCGCGAACACAATTTTTTTTTTTGTTTAAGATTCAATATCTCTAATCTCTCGCTCACGTTTGCGTGATCTCGCTCAAGCATGCTCCGCCTGCAACAGCTGTTTTCGTAATTTAAGTTTAACTAAATAGTGGCGTATTTAAAAATTGAACTTCGTTTTTTTTTACTTTTGATTACGCAAATATGATCAGTAGCAGGGACGGATACAGCCCAATTTTTTTATGTACTAAATAAAAAATAAGGGTGGATAATAGTTATGGTTCAAAAAATCTGTTCTAAGAATGGAAAAACTACTTAAGTATAATTTTTCTGTAATTGAAATTACTCACATACAAAATAAATTCGTGTGTAAAATCCCCGATGGGAATTTTAGCTTACGCTTAATTTATGTTGTCTCATGTTAAGGTAAACCGAATAAAGTTATGTATCTTATCAAAGCTTTTTTTGTGGTTTTGGAATATCATTGTAGGATAACAATAATCATAATCTTCTTTGAATCCTTATCAAATAAGATAATTATCTTGCAATAACTTTCCAAGACCACCATATAAATATCACTTTCAGATGTAACCATTTCATAGTTTGTTGCTTCCATTAATATGCGGTTCTTGGTAGTGGTTCTGTTTGCTTTATTAGCAGTCTCCTCTGCGAGGCACATAAGTCTTGAGGATGTCATCGACTTTGAAAAGAACACTGCGTATGGATACATAACTAGATACGGTATACCGTTAGCTGTGGAAGTCCGTAAAGTTGAAGAGGATGCCAGTCGAAATCCATCCAGAATCATCGGTGGTTCCCATGCCGTACTTGGACAGTTCCCATACCAGGTATTTAATTAATAGTATTTTACCTAATATTATTATATTAGGTTATTATTATTTTATTAGTAATAGATATACATATAAATATGTGAATATCGAAGCCCTTTTTTATTACAATTTACTATATAAAAACTATTTTCTTTTCAGGCAGGACTTCTTTCAGAGACTTCACGTGGCTTATCCTTGTCCAGTGCTGTTTTGGTCTCTCCAACGAGGGTTTTAACTGCCGCCCACAATTTAATCGATGCAGTTGTATCAGTTACAACAGTGAACGTCGTTCTAGGCTCTATCACCATATTCACCGGTGGTACCAGGATAGCTACCAGCGATTTTGTTTTACATGAAAATTGGTCAACCACTCATGTCAGAAATGACGTTGCTATGATCAATTTACCATCAGCTGTTGCTACATCTAGTAAGTTTAGTTTGTTAATTTACTTCTACCGATCTTGTCGAATAGGTAAACATGAACGCAAATGTACTGTGCAGTATTTGCAATTCTTATGTTTATAATAAAAGAAAATAGTCAAAAAAGCGTTTAATTAATATCTTGACAGGAAAAAATATTTAATTCAAGATATTTGTTGGATTTTTTTTAAATTCACGCCATCACATTCACTGGTTAACTGGTTAATGTTTTAATAAAATGTCATTATTTATGGTTTCGTTACTCTTATTTTTTACCAGGTAACCTCGCACCAATCGCCCTGCCGTCCGGATCTCAACTCAATGAGGACTTTGTTGGTGAAATTGCCATTGCATCGGGTTATGGACGAACTTCAGACTGTAAGAAAACTCATTATACTCAATTTTTAAATATAATTAGTATTCTTTTTTTAATGAAGATAACTTGCTAACTGAATATTAATACATTGTTTATTATTACACAGCCTATGGTGTACCCGCTAACCAGCAGTTGAGCTTCGTGCATTTGCCTGTTATTACGAACCAGGAGTGTATTTTGGTTTACGGTGCTTCTTTGGTGCTGCCCTCTAACCTGTGCACTAGTGGAGAGGGTAACAAGAACATCTGCACGGGTGACTCTGGCGGTCCTCTCGCTGTCTCTAGGAATGGCAATCCAGTCTTGGTACGTATACAAAGTCAAATTACATAAGCTGGCAAAACTTTGAACCCATGATAGGTATGTGTATGTGTATTTTTTTTCATTATGGGTCCTTAAACATCGGAGTTTTGATTTTAACACATTAAAAAAAAAAAACAGCCGAATCGCTATGCCAACCTCATCCTGTTTGTACTTGAAAAGTTACTGGAAAATACATATCTTAAATCTCTTTGTACAGACGCCAGCACATCAAGTTACCCCAATGTGTCAAATGTCTTTGATCGTTTTTCAACATTATGTCAAACAGAATAAGGTTCATATTCAATTGGGAAAATTTGACACATTGGGGTAACTTGATGTGCTGGCGTCTGTACAATAAAACAAATTTGTTTTAAAAAAAGTTAGGCGTGATGTGTAGTAATCGATCACGTTTGAGAACTTTACTAAACATATTTTGACACTAAATTTTGTAACGATTACTTTAAGACGTAACTCCTGTTACAATGCGGTAGTTACCCATAATGTATTTGCTTTCTAATAACGTATTTTATCACCCCTACAGATTGGTATTACTTCATTTGGATCTAGCCGTTGCGAGGCCAGTCTACCTTCAGCTTACGCAAGAGTAACCTCATTCATAAGCTGGATCAACAATAAACTTTAAAATAAACATTAATAAAATATTGTAAATAAAAAATTGTATTTCCCAGCTGCAATTGTACCTACTCATTTAACTTAATCTATTATCCTTAAATTAGTTCTGGAAAAACCGTGTGATAACTTAATTATTATTATGGTTCAATTATATTATCAACAACAAAATACAAAATTTATAAATAATAAATGCTGTGAATAAAACTGACTTTTACTGGTAATGAAATCAACTGTTCTTATATTATGGATAGATTAGGTTATGAGAGAGCAAAGTGATATGTGACTTACATATAGGTACAATAGCAAAAAGAATTAAAATGCTATAGAGCAGGCATGTCGCGGAAATGTCATAGAAAAACTTTGATCCCATGTCTCAGTAACGCCATCTAGAATAATATATGAATATTGGAGCGGCAGCGGAGTGAACTAAAAAAAACTCATAGACTTGTGTCCACTTAGGACACGTGATGCCCCGTCTATAGTAAGTATTAAATGTCTTTGTACAGACGCCAGCACATCAAGTTACCCCAATGTGTCAAATTTTACCAAATTGAATATGAACCTTATTCTGTTTGTCACAAAGTTGAAAAACGATCAAAGAAATTTAGACTAAATTTGACACATTGGGGTAACTTGTGCTGGCGTCTGTACATTAGAATATTGACGAAATAAAATACAAGCGAACATGATTGAATCATTAATTACCTACTTGTTATTCTTTCCTTTAAACAGCAACTGAGTTTATCTTCATTTTAATTACATCTGTTTATGGCTATGTCAAAGTCAAAGAATTATAGGTTTTTTGATTCATAGCCCAAAGGATGCCAATTGGTCCCAATTGCTAATCTTATGCTGAGTTTCCGTCCGACTATTTATATGTCAACAGGCTGTTTCTGCCTAACCTTAGTCATAGTCATAGTAGTTTATAGGTAGGGGATTCTTACAAGTCATACACTTTTCAGATAAATTTAAGAATAAATACATTACAGACAACATTTTTTTAAAAATTAGTATATAACGTCAAACCAATACAAACAACAAATAAATAGCAGTTAAATTTAGTGATTTATTTATACCCGTTTAAAATATTACCAGAGCGTGTTAGACGACAAATTTAAGCCCTAGTGAGTCTTGTGTGGTATAGTGAGTAACAACGAAAATGAGACTAAGTTTAAAGCTCATATCAAAAACTGAAAAACAATCATATCGTTTACAAATAATTGCCAGAACAGCTGTTGTTGTATAAGTTCTGCCGTTATTACATTCTGAGGAACTCTGATATAATGATCGGAATAAATTAATAAATGCTTTCAGAACTTTTTACTAGAAATCTATATTAAGGTCTCTGATAATTTATTAGTCCAGAAAAGTATTATTATTTCTACTTATTGTTTCTTTTTTGTGGAATACTTATAGCGCAGGTTTTTATTATAACAAAACAGATTGTACTACACAATCTGTTTTGTAATATTATCAAAACCTATTGACTGTAGGCCCGTATCAAACTAGTAATCTGAATTACTTAAAACATAATAATCAAATTTAACAAAGTTTTAACAGACAGTCGTGACTTTTTTGCAATGGACTGTCAGGTCACAACACCATGAAAAAAGCTTAATTACATAATATACAATCTTTCATTACAGGGGTGCAATAGTCTGCCAAACCCATTGTTTATTTAAGCTTACGCTTAATTTTGTTGGCCAATCTTGTGGTAAACCCAAAAAGTGGTATCTAATCAAATTTTTCTGGGCTGGGATTTTTATTGCAGGATAAAAATAATCATAAATTACTTAAATCGTAATCAACTGAGATAATCATCTTAACATAATGTATCCGACACCGGCATATAAATATCGCAACTAGAAGGAACTATTACCTAGTTCACTGATGCTAACAATATGAACTTCTTGGCATCGACTCTGTTGGCTTTAGTAGCAGTTGCCTCTGCGAGGCACATTACTCTAGAAGATGTCATAGATTTTGAAAAGAACACCGCGTTTGGATACATCACTAGATTCGGAATACCGTTAGCTGAGGAAGTCCGTAAAGCTGAAGAGGAAGCCAGCCGGAATCCGTCCAGAATTATCGGTGGTTCTCATGCCGTAATTGGACAATTCCCATACCAGGTACAGACTTTTGTTGATATCATCTTTTTCGTGTGATTATGTAATTTTTTTAAGTATCATATCTACAACTTATACCTTTTCTCAGTTTGGATCCGTATTTGATGATTCAGTATAAATCTTTAAGTGAGGATAAACTTATTTATATATTTCAAACATGTTAATTTTCAGGTTGGACTTCTTACAGAGACTCCACGTGGCTTATCTTTGTCGAGTGCTGTCCTAGTATCTCCAACTAGGGTTCTTACTGCAGCCCACAATTTGGATGATGCCATTGTATCAGTTTCAGTTATTACCGTTGTGCTAGGCTCTATTACCATATTCACCGGTGGTACTAGAATAATTACCAGGGATTTCGTTTTACACGAAAATTGGACACCCGCCCTAATCAGAAATGATGTTGCTATGGTTAATTTACCATCAGCTGTTGCTATTTCCAGTAAGTATAGTTTACTATTTTACTATAACTGACTTTCTCAAACAGCTGAACGTGAATAATAAGATGATACTTGTAGTTTTTGCGATATAAAATTATTATACATCAAAAAATATACTTATAATTCATAAATTTCGAAATTTTAAGTTATTTATACCTTTTTTTTTATTTTTGCTAGTAATAATTATACCATGTCCAAAGGCTAAGGCGTTTGTTCTGACGATCGAGAGTTTGTGAGTTCGTTCCCCATCCATTGTACTATTGACGTGAACCCACTCCAGATACAAATATATTTACTGCTTAACACGTTCGCGGACACTCGGCCTGATTTTGCAATGCCACTTTGTCACTTAATTTTGTATGGAATGCTATAGTCGCATCGTCACTGGTAGGTTTTACTAAGGACATAAATAAAATCACAACGGCCATAGCCTTCGCCTGCTATACCCGCTTCATCACTGGTGAATCGTTTATAACTATATACATTTGACACAACGGCTATAGCCTTGGCCCTAGGTACGTCTGAAAATGATGATGTACTAGGTTGTTGATAATCTAGAGGTGTCGTAGGTTGCTGCTGATTTATTATCAACCTCGGAACTCGGAATTAGTGCTGTAATATCAATGTTTTTAGAAGATATTGAATTTTCACTGTCCATCCAGTCCTGAAAAGCATTGGTGATTCTATTGATCTTGGTGGAGTAATATCGGAAACAAACGAACGCAAGATACTGTCTGTTTCTGTCTGAATTAAATTATGTGCATTTTCGATATCAGCAATTGAATCAGCTGAGTCAACTGAAGCATCAAGCAGTTTATAAAATGTTTTACCTTACGACCGTCCTCTTCAGAGTAAGTTACCTACAATAATACAGAAAAACAGACGAATTTGTAGCAAAAATTGTATGAAATGTTTGTTGATATCGACATTACTATATTTTCATTAAATATTAACTGGTAAATTATTCATATTTAACTATATAAATCAAATAAACTAACCGCCACAGCGGAACAAAAACCACGACTACGACACATCCGCTCCACCGGGCACTCGCCGACCGACTGAACAAACCGCCATACAATTCACGCTGCTATAGCAGGTGCGTCACTGTGCGTGCGCACACAATAAGGACGACTAGTGACAGGTTTGAAGATGTAAAAAGAGATGTTATATGACACCTAGCGATTTGAAAATTTTAGTCTGGGGGCACTTAATGATAAAATGTACGGTGGCAGTATAGAGAATAGTCTGCTAAAGCCGTTGTGCCCCTGGAGTGCGAAAAAAATATACGGCTATAGCCGATGTGTCACCCTGAGTAAATCACAGATGACTGCTATAACCGTTGTGTCCGCGAACGTGTTAATTGGAGAGCTTAATAAGATTACTAGTAATGTGCATCCTACATTGTTAGTAAACTTTAAAAAAATATATTTAATGTATTTATATTCTTGACCTAATTACTCCCACCAGGTATCCTCGCACCAATCGCTCTGCCGTCTGGATCTCAGCTCAATGAGGACTTCACAAGTGACATTGCCATTGCATCTGGCTATGGGCTAACTTCTGACTGTAAGGAAACTTTTTTGGCATTATTGTAAAATAATTAGTTATATTTTGGTGATTGTATTAAAAGCTTTTAATAATTGTATCACTAAATATTAACATTAAGTTTATGATTACACAGTTGCCGGGATACCTCCAAATCAGCAGTTGAGCTTCGTGCATTTGCCTGTTATTACGAACAACGTGTGTATTTTGTCTCTTGGCGCTACGCTTGTGCACCCCTCCAACGTGTGCACTAGCGGGGAGGGTAACAAGAACATCTGCACGGGTGACTCTGGAGGTCCTCTCGCTGTTACTAGAAATGGCAGTCCACTCTTGGTACGTATTCGTTTCGTTTTTTGTTCTGTGTCTGGGTGTAATTTATAGAATAGAATAGTATAGAATAGGCTTTTATTTGTGATACATAGATTGTTCAAGGATCTTCAGTACAATTAGAGTGCTCTATGCTCAGCCATATAAAAGCATACAAAACAATTGTAGTTAAAAAAGTACATACAGTCAAATTTAATCATGTGATAAGAAAATCATTATGTAATCATAATTGAAATTTACAAAACACCCAAATCCAAAATTAAAACAGTCATTAAGCTAAAACAGTTAAAATCATTAGAAATACTGATAAAAAATTGTAATAAATGAATTAATAAAACATATAATAGTCAAGATCAATAAAATTATGTAACCAAGTTAATAAATAGAAATTAATATAATGGATAATTATGATGTCAATATAAGTCAATGAATCATAAATCAATCATAATTATATTATCTGTAGTATGTATGTATTTAGAAATATATAAGTATGTTTATCAGCTGTTTAGTACCCATAACACAAGCTCTCAAGCTTAACTTGGGTCTATATGGCGTTGTGTAAAAAGTTGTGGAATTTATTTATTTATTTATTCAGGGTCAAACTAAATAAGCTGGTAAAACTTCAGACACTGGATTGCTCTCTATATTTTATATGAAAAAAAAAAACTTGATTCTACAGCTGACGATTCAGACCGTTGATGTCTGAATCAACGGTTGAAGGCAGTATTATGAAAATAAATAAAAAAAAGTTTCTTTTTGAGTGCACTGTTAGAAGCTAGGACTTCTTACGTTTCAAGTTTCGACTGCTGAGTCTTGTTTGGATTTTTTTTAACTGTAACTTCCCTAACGTTACAGTAGTTTGAACATAATGTATCTGTTTTCTAATTCCTTATTTTGTCCCTCCTACAGATTGGTATTTCTTCATTCGGATCAATCCGCGGCTGTGAGGCCAGTCAACCGTCAGCTTTCGCAAGAGTTACCTCATTCATGAGCTGGATCAACAATAAACTTTAAAATCAATAATTAATAAATACTGTCAACAAAAATCTGCCTTTTACTGCTAATATTACTGACGCCTGGACATAAAGCTTCCCCGACCTCTAAAATTTTCATAATGGAACAGGAATCTTATTCTGATTTTGATTATAAAGTTGAAAAGCTATCCAAGAAATTTTGACACATCGGGGTAGCATGATGAGCCAATTTTTATCTGACGTTGTTTTAGGTGTACGTTTCTTTTTTTTTCTTGTTTCTTGCGGGTCTATTCCCAAAATTTTAATTAATTAGGTGTAAAATTAGTACTTGAATAGCTTAAGGTCACAGAGCCGTAACTTAAGCTAAGCTGACACTTTGGATTATTGCACGGCTAAAAGCACTGGATGGACTCAACCATAAATGCTCTTGAATAAATTAATTGTATTTATTGTAAAAGGTAACGTAGGTATACAAACCGAATTTCAGAACTATATAAAACTTTGTAACCATGTGAAAATAAACCTGTAAATATAAAAACCATGCCATGTATTTACCAACTTACACGTTTTTTGGTATATTTACGAACATAAATTACTGTAAGCAGAATAAACTGAAAGCTACTTGCACTTTTGCAAGTTTGTCATTGCTTGAATGCTTATAGACCAGGGTGGATAATTTTTAAAACCTAAAAAAATAATAGTAGGATGAAACCCATTAGAAAAGGAGAGGAATATGATAAAAATGAAAGAAAAAATTAATTACCGGCGATCCGAGTTTGGGAAGTGGGAGAGAGGGGGGGTTTAAGGGTAAAAAATGGTTTATCTTGATTTCCGGCAAAACTACATATCTTGATTTCCGGCAAAACTACAAGTCCTATTGAAAAAAGTTAAATGGCAAAGTTGTAGGTAACAAAAAGATCTACAACTTTTGTCTTGACCATTTTTTCACATAACCTCAAAAATCAGGTGAAAAATTCAAATAACCAAGTTTTTGGTTTTTTATTTTTATCTTTTACAAAAATGTTTATTTTTCAAGGAAATTTGGTGAAAACTTATATGTCCCAAATACACTGTAATTTATTTGATGAAAAATATTATTTTTTTTGCCTTATTTTAACTTAATATCAAAAAAGCACCCTAATTTTCAATCGAAAATTCTCCCGTCAAAATATCAGCTTTTTACAAAAAGTCTGAAAGTTTTTTGTTCGTTGAAATCTCTACTTTTTGATGGTGTAAAAAAAATATACATTACCATAGTAAATATTCACAGAAAATGCAAAAAATAAAAACAAACTCAAATTCCAAAATTTGTTTTAATCTGTACAATTTTAAGCTATTAATTAAAATTTACACTTTAAATACTCATTAAACGTAAGATTTCATGTTACATTGATAAACGACAAAAAAAACGAAAAAAAAACGTTCCGAAGATTAGCGTGTACAAACAAACAGACAAACAGACAAACTTTTTTTTTGGATTTGTGCTCTATTACTGTTTCTAAACCCCCCTCAATTATTATTTTTTTAATTAATTCAATGTACAGACACAGTTTTTTTACTGTCTTATTATATGTATAGATTTGTTTGTTAAAATTAGTAGTTAATTTCAATTTGCATTTTTTTCGTTTATCAATGATTTCTTTTTTTATTTATTTCGTTTATAAACGAAACATTTACAAAATGAAATAAACTATTTATCACGATAACATGCCGGATGTTACATTTTATTATAATAATAATATGTGACTCCGTAAATCTCACTCGTTTTTTTCTGCTACGGTGCAACCAGTTTGACAACCCCATTGGTGATCATAGTTTTCGCAATAACTTTGTTTTGCATTCCCTATTAAATTAAGTATCTAATCATTGTATTTTTATACTTAGATAGTAATTTTCACAATCTACTTAAAGTCGTTATCAAGATAGATAACTAAAAGAAGGCATATAAATATCACAATAAAAAGTAACCATGTCTTAGTTTGTTAATACTAGCGCAATATGAGGTTCCTGGCAGTGACTCTGTTTGCTTTAGTAGCAGTTGCCTCGGCGAGGCACATTACTCTAGAAGATGTAATCGATTTTGAAAAGAACACCGCGTATGGATACATCACTAGAGTCGGTATACCGTTAGCTGAGAAAGTCCGTAAAGCTGAAGAGGAAGCGAGCCGGAATCCATCCAGAATCATCGGTGGTTCCCATGCCGTACTTGGACAATTCCCATACCAGGTATATTATTATTGTAAAAAAACCCTTTTTCGAGCGATCATGTAAAATGTTTAAATATTAGATCTGCAAATTATACCTTTACTCAGTTTGGATCCGTTGTTTAATGACTCGGAAATTTACTTTACTAAAGAAATGTTTTGCACTGCTTTTATTTCAAATTTATGTTAATTTCAGGTTGGACTTCTCACAGAGACTCCACGTGGCACATCTTTGTCCAGTGCTGTTCTGGTATCTCCAACCAGGGTTTTTACTGCAGCCCACAATTTGGATGATGCCGTTGTATCAGTTTCAGTAGTGAACGTTGTTCTAGGCTCCATAACCATATTCACCGGTGGCACTAGAATAATTACCAGAGATTTTGTTTTACACGAAAATTGGACACCTGCCCTAATCAGAAATGACGTTGCTATGGTCAATTTACCATCAGCTGTTGCTATTACCAGTAAGTATAGTTTACTTTTTTAGTTTTACTAATTTCTTAAATCAGTTGAGCTAGGTGATCTAAAAAACATTTAGTTTTCGTGCTGGTAATTATACGCTAATTGAGCTGTGCATGGTCTTTAGACCATGTCATTTAAAGTTTTGGCCTCATTATTCCTAATAATCTATTAATCACCTCCACATCCAGGTATCCTCGCACCAATCGCTCTGCCATCTGGCGATCAACTCGATGAGGACTTTGCTGGTGATATTGCGATTGCATCTGGTTATGGACTTACTTCAGACCGTAAGAATTTTTTATTGTAAAACTACAAAGTACTTAATCTGAATTTATTTTTGGATATTTTTTTTTTCCTTATTAAGATTTCATATCTGAATTTAATCAACATAATGTTTTTGATTACACAGTTGGCGGCATACCACCTAACCAGCAGTTGAGCTTCGTGCATTTGCCTGTTATAACGAACGAGGAGTGTATTTCGGTGTTCGGCGATACGTTCGTACAACCTTCCAACGTGTGCACCAGCGGAGAGGGTAACAAAAACATCTGCACGGGTGACTCTGGCGGTCCTCTCGCTGTCTCTAGGAACGGCAGTCCACTCTTGGTACGTACACAAAGTACACTTTAAAAAAGCTGTTAGAAAATTAAGTACAACTAAATTATTAACACACATTTTTTTTAACCAAGAACTAATGACGGGGTCATCAATTGTAAGCAGTATAGTGACTTAAAGTAGAGTTTTTATTGGGATCAGTCGGTTGATTCTGTAAAAGTCACCCCGCCAAAGCGAACAGTCAAGCGTTACTATAAAATCGCTCGATTCGCCTTTACTTCACCTGCAATAGCACTGCAGTCTTTACCTGTAAGGTGTTTTAACATAATGGAGGTGTAACAAAATACATTTACTTTCTAATTAAATATTTCATTACCCCAACAGATTGGTATTACTTCGTTTGGATCTGGGCGTTGCGAGGCCAGTCTACCTTCAGCTTACGCGAGAGTCACCTCATTCATTAGCTGGATCAACAATAAACTTTAAACAATAAAATGTTATTAAAATGCTATCAATAAAAATCTGACTTTTACTGCTACTATACCTACTCTTTTAATCTATCATTCTAAGATTAGTTTTGGAAAAGCCGTGTGATATTCGGCTAATAATTTGTACTTGTGGATATTCCAAATTATTAGCCGAATCAGAGTAACCAGAGTCATGTCAAGGCATCATGTGATTGCCTTTTTCTTTTAAAGGTTTTTTATTTAAAGGGTGTCAACGAGTTACTAACACCCCGTTGTACATCTACTAACTAATAAATAGACAGAACTTCTAACTTTAACTGACAGAGTGTATCTATTTTGGCAACGACAGATGATAAATTTTAAAAACTTTTTTACACCAATGTACCTATTTATTGTAAAAAAGTTGTAACCGACTTCATAAAAACACTAACCAGTGTAAAATAACTCTAGATTCGAAAGTGTGTGTGGCTGTGGCTGTGGCTTTATTGGTTTTTTTCCCATTAATTATATCTTGGCCACCGACTTCCGAATTTTGAGTTAGTGTTATTAGGAAGTCGGTTGAATTTTTTGGCAAAAAAAAAATAGTTTTATAGTTTTAAAAACATACTTAAATGTTCATAAGATGAAAAATTACGAGGCTAACTATGATAATTTTTTATCAACCCACCAAATTCAAATCAAATTCAAATTCAAACATTTTATTTCAGACCATAGATCCATATTTTGTTAGTAATAACAATATAACTTAGCCTAATGTTAGCATTAAGTTAAATTTACAACAACAAACAACACTGCATTATTTGGAAAAGCGTGTCTGAACACTTACCCAATTACGCAAAAGAGGTGAGTCCCACCCATAGATATAATAAAGAAGGAGATATGCCCGTTAGACGAAAATGTATCGGAACCATGTGTCTCCACTTTACCCCTACCACACGGCAACTACTACACATGCAGTTCAGTAAAAGCAATAGATACGCAGTCGCTCACACACCCGCATTTCTTTAAACAGAACGTCCTACACAATCAATTATAAACCTTATGCAGTCAAACACAGCGTGTATTTACCATGCACCATACAACTTACGCACACAAAAACAACGGTCGCTATCACTTCGTCGCATGAAGCAGCGGCCGTACTACGCGATGCATCCGCTCAATGAAGTATCGTTGTGTGATTTTTACATTGCTCGTCCAGCCACTTAGCGACAAACTTAGGTAGTGGTTACGGAGCAATGTATTTATTGCAACAATAGTACAGTCGCTGTGATATTTGAAAACAAAAATAACATAGTAAAAGCAAGAAATATATTACGTTTCGTTGTTTTGCATGATTAGATAGACAAATATAGTAAAATACGTGTACTTACATGTGATAAGTAATTCCGTGATTTACATAGTTTTGATTTGTGCTACGGATTTTACAAAAAAACACTGAACAACACGGCATTGCTATAAAATGTCACAATCGCGGTCGAAAGCACACAAGTTCGCGCAGACGTGATCAATTTTGAGCATGTCGCGGAGACACCGACACGCCCCCATGCCACTTCTCCTATTATTTAGATTTCTATGGTCCCACCGGTCTGAAAACACAATCAGGATGCCATTGGAGGAGGTGCGCAAGTGCGCCAACATGGAAGCGCATCGCTTCCGCATGATCGCGGCGAACCCGTCGACGCACGCATACACGAACATCCCTGACGCGCTACAACGCCGTGGCAACTTCAACAGCACCCTGAATGCGTTATTACTGGTACTGTACGCGCAGGTCGCTGTGTGCTCGCTGGGTGTACTTAGTTCACAGGCTGCATGTGTAAAACGACTGGCAGAAGGCCTTAAAAAGCGTTATCTTTACCGAGTCAGCACAGCGTGCAAACCTGCGGGCCAGCATGTTGCAACGGACCGCCAACGTCCTGCGCTCCCTGTCTATGTCCAGATTATCTTTCAAATAGCAACTATACCGCATCAAACTAAAAAAGAATCACGTAAATTGGATTATAAATCTCAGAGTAATCGGTGTACATACCATACATACAAAAATACCTCCTCCTGAAGTCGGATAAAAATTAAATGCGGTTATTTTTATAGAGTGGATATGTTAATTGCAAATTTATCGACAATAATAATAATCACCAATTACGGGAATTAATTAATCCCACATCCAACACAACACAAAATAAACGGTTACTAGAACGTACAACTATGTTAGTAGGCACTGACACTTATTAATATAAAACAACAAAAACATTACATACAAAACAAGTGAGTGACCCGCGTGTAAACAGCGACCCACGTACAAACAGTTAAAGCGACTGGAAATCATGTTTACAATATAAATAACATATAAAAATCTATTAACTTCCAAAATACATAATTAAATGCAATTATTTTATGTGCTTTGTTTTATGATTATATTTCACTTTGATGAAAAGCTCTGTCCTTAAACTTATGAGTTATCTCTTCTTGAAAATTCAGTCTTATTGTTAAAGATCCGAGAGCCCAGACCTTCGTCATTTCAAAAACACCGAAATGAGAATGCCCATTTCGGGCCATAAATACTAAAAATATACGAACTTAGTTACTGAAATGTTTTTAACTGTGTTGTCAATCCTAAAGTTTCTTCCATGTGCATCACTTGGCTAAAGTTTCTTTAGCAAGGGTATCTTCCTTTTGAGAGTCAATTTTATGAGTTATGTCATTGTCGGTACATTGACTGAGGTTACTAACTTGTAATCTGGTGAAACTAAAGTAAAGTAAGTTCCAAGCTAAGCAGAAGTTGTTTTGGGTACTAAACAACTTGATAAACATACTTAGAATAGACAGTACTATTGCTGGTACCCTATCAATGATTGGCATTTTGCTAATTTAGTCAAAATCAAATCAATATCAATAGTTATTTATTCAAATTGGGCTGAGGATCAGCACTTTTTGAACGTCGAAATTACATAAGACAGTCCCCCAAAAACTATTCAGAAAAGAAAAAAAAGAATAAAGAAAAAAGACAAAGAATATTATTATTCAGATGCCTATCTAGAAAAGGCTTTTGATGCCGCAAAAAATGGTATGGGGGAAACAACTGCTGCACCAAAGTTTAGCATTCCCGTGCAACACTGCAGTTCCAGCGAGATTAAAAGTAAGTTATATGTAAAAATGTCTTATTTTCAAGCTAGCATGTACCTGTAACGTAACTATACAGTGAACTACTCGTTAGCCTGTTTCGTCTCATTCCTAGGCAAAGGCTCCACTCCGTCTATTTTTGCGCATTAGGCTCTTTACACAACTAACTATTAATGGTGTAAAGGTGAAATCAGACAATTTGCTTTCTCCTGCCACTTGTAGTGGTTCGCTCAATAAAAATTGACCATGTATCTTTGCTTAATGTTTTAGTCAAATTTGTGATATAAATTTATGTACAGATGTCAGCACATCAAGTTATTTCAAACTGTCAAATTTTCCCAATTGAACATGAACCTTATTCCATGGATTTTAAAGTTGAAAAATTATTAAAGCAATTTGACGCATTGGGGTGGCTTGATGTGCCTTTTAATTATTTTCTGCATGCGTTTTATAATCTGTGCTTCTCCTATTTATACAAATCATTTCCTTCATTCATCGATTACTACAGTATCTTTTATTTTATCACTATTTGGGTAAACCAGTTTAAATATACTTTGATCGTAAGCCTGATAAAACATTAATTACGAACGTATAAGTCTTATCTTGTAGTATTCGATCAAAACAGCATATTATATAAATAACACTATGCTAAGTTACTTGCATTTATTTTGTAACTAAACGGCAACATGAAATTATTGGCAGTGATTCTGTTGGCTCTGGTAGCGGTTGCCTCTGCACGGCACATCAGCCTCGAAGACGTCGTTGATTTGGAGAAGAACTCCGTGTACGGATACCTGACCAGGGTTGGTGTTCCGTTAGCTGACCTGATCCGTAAAGCTGAGGAGGAGGGCAACCAAGCTTCATCCCGGATCGTCGGTGGATCCTTAGCTGCTCCTGGACAATTCCCGTATCAGGTAAACTATTTAAAAAAGAATTTTAATGCATGAAAGTCTGAATTTAAATTTAATAAAAGCACCGATAGATAAGCTCTTACACTTACTTTCAAAATAGGTAGTCGTTTAATCAACCGTCATCAATGCGTACAGATTAGTGAAACAACAGTATAATTATATACAGCAGCTAGGCCAATTTTTAACCGACTTCAAAAAAAGGAGGAGGTTCTCAATTGAGTTGTATTTTTTGTGGGTTGGGTTTGTTACCTTAGTACTCCGTCATTTATTGACCGATATTCAATTTTTTTTTTTTTTTGATAGGGTAACTAACAGATTGTTCCCATTTGTATCAATACTCATATTTGATGAGGGGTTCTCGAGGACTTGAGGGAACTCCTCAGAAAAAATAGGTACACACGCAACGATTTTAACAATTTTAGTAACAAATGAAGCATTTTCATTTAGAAATCATCTTTTGGTGAAGAAAAACTGGCGAAGAAGTTAGGTAACGGAACTCTTCAACGCATAACAGCACGCAGCGCGATTGCTATAGTCAGATGTCTATTCTGAGCTTTTGTTATTCCATAACATAACATTACGCCCTTCTATTTTAAAAGGGGCCGGCAGAGATGTACAGATTAATGTTTAGATAGAACTGCTTTAGCAATTGTAAACCAATTACAATGATTCTTTCAAGTTTTGAAAGACTTTTTTACATACAAAGAAACTAAAAATACAAAAAAAAAATACTTAAAAAACACTAACAGGTGAAAAATAACTCCAGTTGGAAGTCGGTGGCCAATGATAATGATAATGAACGAAACAAAACCATCAAAGTCACTGACTTCTGAAACTGGAGTTATTTTTCACCTGTTAGTGTTTTTTAAGAAGTCGGTTGTTTTTTTATAATGTACTAGTGTACCCTGCCACACTTCGCTGTGGCACATTGTGATTGAATGGTTAAGAAAAAGAAAAAAAATATGTATAAAAACAATCCTTGATGCGGATTATATATCATGCTAAAATTTTTGCTCGATCGGTGCAGAACTTTTTGAGTTTTTGAAGCGTGCACAAACCAACGTAACATTTTTATATATACAAATAGATGTTGTTAATATTCATGTAACTTTCCATTTTATTTGGTATGGATCACACCGAGAAACCATTTGTTAAGAAACTTACAACTAACTATGTATTTTTAAAGTAACAACATTTAGGAGAAAAAAGGAGTAGTTTATCAAAACAAAAGTAAAATGCTGTTTGTTGAACAGCGCACCTACTCGTAATGCTATTTTTCATTAAATATAAATTGGTACGATCTTCAAGTTGTACAGACGCCAGCACATCAAGTTACCCCAATGTGTCCAATTTTCCCAATTGAATATGAACCTTATTCTGTTTGACATAAAGTTGAAAAACGATCAAGGAAATTTGACACATTGGGGTAACTTGATGTGCTGGCGTCTGTACATGAGAATATTGTGATAAGTATATTGGGTAAGAAAGCGTCTGAAGGGTAAGCGGTAAGGCATCAAAGTGAAGAGTATTTTTTTTTGCCTTTTCATAACTATGCAAGTCAACTATCATAATAAAATAAATCAGAAACTAGCTTTGTGTCCTACAATGCATTTTATGCTTATGTCGTTTTGTTAATTCAATTATAGAATAACAGAGTTTTTATTCCACAGGCTGGACTTGTTCTACAGGCAGCATTCGGTACTGCTTTTGCGGGTGGAGTTCTGATTTCCCCTAACAGGGTACTCAGCGCTGCTCACAACTTCCATGATATTGTATCATCAGTTACCGCTGTCACTGTAGTTCTTGGATCCACAACTATATTCACCGGCGGTACCAGGCTGACTCCCACTGAAATTAATTTGCACGAAAATTATAGTCCCTTCCCTACCAGGAATGATGTTGCTATGGTTCACTTACCACAAAATGTTGTTTCTTCCAGTAAGTATTAACTGCATAGCTTCTTAATATTTCAGATCGTTATCTTTTAAGAAATTAAACTGCAACTGTTTCCTAAATTTAACCACCTCAGATTCATCTTTTTACAACAAAAGTCAAAATATTGTTTGCCGTATCTTTTTGAAATAAGTATTATAATAACACAACTTGAACGGTGGATCTATTTTCGGCCCTGATTCACATTCAAATAGCCTTTGTTACTGAAACTAAATAAATACATTTTATTCATTTTTCTTCTTTTCCTACATCTATTTCTTTACAACTTGTACTATATAGTTACGCAATATTACAATACAATTTCGTTCATACTTATCATTATCATTACATTCAAATCCATACTTATTATATTCTAATACAAGAAAGTTATATAGATTTTTAATAATTATTGTTTCATCTAGACCTTATTACCAAGCTCTTAATTTAATCTTTCTTTTTTCTTTATGTTCAAATCACCACTCGCCACTTATCAACAGGTGTCCTCGCTCCTATCGCTTTACCCTCTGGATCTCAGCTCGATGAAGATTTTGCCGGTGATATAAGTGTTGCATCTGGTTTCGGAAAAACTGCCGACAGTAAGAAAACTTTATTATATTTAATATTTTTGGATGATGTTTTATAACAACATCTAACAGTTTTGATTTCTGCACAGTTGGTGGCGTTGTTGCAAACCAGCAGTTGAGCTTCGTGTACTTGCCTGTGATCTCGAATGATGAATGTTCGAAGACATTTGCGAACTTGCCATTCTCCAACGTGTGCATTAGCGGCGAAGGTGGCAAGAACGTCTGTACTGGTGACTCCGGTGGTCCTCTCGCAGTCTCCAGAGACGATAAACCACTCTTGGTATGTACATGGCACAATATTTATTTCAATTACCTATTTATTCCGATGAAAAGATTTAAGATACTATATTATTATAGGTAGAGAAGACATGCGAATAAACGTCTCAGAAAAACTGTGATCACATGTCTCAGTAACGCCATCTAGAAAAATAATTATAGCAATATTGGGGCGAACTTATTAAAGAAAGAAAGAAAGAAAATACATTTATTGGCAACAGCTGGATACTCGCACAGTAAAAACACAATAACACAAAAATGAGCCAAAAAATGGCATGTCTGACGGCTGCGCCAAAAGGTTAAACTCGTACTTGTATCCAGTAGGATGCAAGTATCGGATGAAAATTTTGTTTGTGATATCCTGTCTATAGTACTAATTGAATGTCTTTGATTCCGATCAAACAATTATATTATCTTTCTTAAATTTAACTTGATCCCAAAAGGTCGGCTTTTTGCACAAAAACCTGTCAACTTCAGTATGCTATTTTCATACAAACTTCTTATTAATGATTTATTTTTGTCTTAACAGATTGGTATCACTTCGTTCGGGGGAGGCCTATGCGAAACTGGTCTGCCTTCCGCTTTTGCAAGAGTTACCTACTACATTGACTGGATCAACGCACGTCTTTAAATATTTTTCTTTAATTGATAAATCATTTAAATAATTGACATTTTAATCTACAATATAATGTTTTATTTCATTTCTTAAAAAAGTTTTTACTTTAATTATGCAGCCTTAAAGTTTTTATGTTGTAAGTACAATAATGAGATGTAATCCTCACAAAGTTACTTGTTTTCTGGGCAGTAATGGAGCTGCCTTGATAATGCAGGGCTTTGAGTATGTTTGCAGTGGTGTGCAGCGACTGCTTTCACTTGATCATGTGCAAATATTCCGCGTTCTTGGTAGACATCTTACAGAGCAGATCCATAAAGTCGTAGGCGATGATTACGGAAATGTTGTTCTATCGGAGTCTTCTCCTTTGGCATAATTCTGGCGGACTTGTGGCCGGGGAGAAAGTGTATCTTTCTTTTTTAATTAATTTTAAGTAGTAATTTGTTTGATTAAAATTTCAAAAATGAATATTTCGTATTATTTTGACTTATCAAATGTTGAAAAAGATTCAGAAAGTTTTTAAAGATTTTAAGATATTATCCTTATAACACCCTTCCACCTTTCTTACCACAGTCTGTGCCATTATCGATTGATTTCATGAGCGACCCGTTTCGGCTTTTCACCAATTATTCTGGTGAAATTGACAAATAAATTTTTGATGTGTATACTTGAGTATTTTTTGTGGGAGAAATTTCAGGAAATGTGTTACAGGAAATCAGAGAAGGGCGCGCTATATGATTTCTGAGTTTGGTACCAAGTTGTACTGTCATTTTATTTTACCGTAGCGTATTCACCACAATAACAAGACATGCTAGATGTTACATATCATGTGACTATTGTAACAATTACTACTGGCTCACTTTTTTTCACCAGATCTCGTCTTGAGAACAATACATTTGCCGAGTCGTTATCAAGTGATGATCATTCATACTTGCGGTAACTGTTTTTATAATAAAAATCTTCTTCAAATTTATTAGTTGACCCGGCCACGCGTCGCAGCGGCTCACAAGCTACAAACAGTGTCATCTATTAGAAATTTATGGAATAAGAATCTTTTGTAGAAAAATATTGCATGTAATAATAAAAAAAATAGATATTAAAAACTAAAAACATTTAAAGCACATTGAAGATTTTGCGATAAAACTTATTAAGGTTGATAATTTTATTTTTGATTACAATCTGACAAAACCCACTGGTTTCCCCATTAATATCTATTATGCATTACTTCACAGCTAAAATAATTAATGATAGTATCGCTTGGGTTTATAGGTTAATCAACTTCATCATTGTTATTATCATAATCGACACGGCCTGACTTCACCCACTACTCGGTATAGGCCTCTTTTTTCTGGCTCCAAGTTCCTTGTTCTAGTGCCAGCCTTATCCAGGATATTCCCGCAATCGCAACAATGTCGTCTGCTCGTCTCGCTTTAATAATAACCTTCGCTGTTAATCAATACATACCTATGTCTACAAAAATGTATTTTGAATCCCGGTTTGCCATTCCTTAGCCCTTAGGCTCCGACAGCCATTTGTGCCAACAATTAATAAAGGCTACTGCCATGTATGTAAGCCTGGTTTTTTTATAGTGCTTTGATTCCCAAGTTGATTATGTTTTTTTTAATTCGCTTGCAAGGAGACTCCCTGAACTCTTGTTACCTTTGGGAGATTTATACTTAAGCTTTCAGTTTTTTTATTAGGATAGATAGTTAAAACATTTATTTCATGCACACAAAATACACCATTGTAAGTTTGTTGAGGGAGTTGGGTGGCTAAAATCCAGCAAAACACTCTTCCTGAATCCGTAGACTAGCGAGGGCCTTGATCGTACTTAAAACAGTACAGTATCTATTACTTTATCGCAACGGGGAAACCTCAATGTAAATATTATTTGATTATAGAATTGATTCAATAATTATTATCAACGTATTAGGCTTATCTCGTAATTTTCGTGCCACAACAACACAACTATACCTATAAATATCACTCACAGAAGTTACTTGCATTTATTTAGTTGCTTAAAGCATCATGAAGCTGTTGGCAGTGACTCTGTTTGCTCTGGTAGCGGTCGCATCTGCGAGGCACATCAGCCTTGAGGATGTAATCGATTTGGAGAAGAAATCCTTGTACGGATACCTGACCAAAGTCGCTGTTCCGTTAGCTAACAAGATCCGTGATGCTGAAGAGGTGGGCAACAATGATATGTCCCGGATTGTCGGCGGATCCTTGGCTGCTCTTGGACAGTTCCCGTATCAGGTACTTATAAAATTATCATTGATTGATTGACTTTGTTAGTCTGTCTGTTACAGCTGGTTAATTGAAGATCTGCTTAATTTCTTAAAAAATAATGTAGTTGTATCCAATACTTTTCCACATTGCAAGTAGACGTATTAGAAAGATAATTGTGGTTAACATTGCAAGAGTAGCTAAACTGAAGGGTAGAAATTGTAAAGTGTATCTTGATGTTGTGTAGTGGATGAAATTGTAGTGTCATTAAATTATTGATAATTAATACGAAAAGGCATCAAAAGTATGTGTATTTCTAATAGAATTTGTCTATACTGTTAGCAACTTTAGAAAAAAGTACTACTGTCCAGTGTCCATATATACTGACTCTTACCAGCACAGTTTATTTATAAAACGATTACGAAACATTGCATTCTTACTGCGATGTATAAGTTGATCTTTGATTTCTGTTTTATTATGGATCAATGTCTGTAATTCAGGGTCAAGAAATTGAACATACTCGTCATTCAGATTATGAAATCTTTGAGGCGAGGTTTTTTCCAATCAATAATATTGGTAATGCTGAAATAAAGTATTTTACCAATCTGAAACATACTAAGGAATTTGTGAACTCTTAAACGGGTTTATTTTTTGAGACAAACGTCATAAGCCGAGCTTTAGAGCTAGGCAAAGTGAAAAACGGATCATCTCCGTTTTTCACTTTGCCTAGCTCTAAAGCGCGGCCAGTCCAGTTTATATTATTTGTGAGCATTTTTTAAGTTACTTGTAAACCTTGTTTGTTATTAGTTAATTTTATAGTTCTATAACATCAATATCGAACTAGTACACTGTGTTAGTAGCTTAGTAGCTACATTGTGGTAACAAATAAATAATAGTTAATTTATTCCACAGGCAGGTCTTGTGCTACAACTACCATCCGGATCTATTGCGTTTGCTAGTGCTGCTCTGGTATCCTCAAACAGAGTACTAAGTGCTGCTCACAACTTCTATGATCAAGTATCATCAGTTTCTTCAGTAACTGTTGTTCTTGGCTCCATTACCGTATTCTCCGGTGGTACTAGGCTGACTCCCGCTGAAATTATTTTGCACGAAAATTATATTCCTTCACTTATTGTAAACGACATTGCAATTGTCAACTTACCACAAAATGTTATTTCATCTGGTGAGTAAAGATTATCTTCTTATATTTAAAAAAAATAAACATAGTGTTTTTTAATTACATTATACAAAAATCAACAGACTCTGTTATTTTTTTAAAGAAGAATAAGCATTCATTCAGAAGAACAAGCAGGCATACGATAATATATAAAACTCATGGCAAAATAAAGATTTTGGTCACAATGATATACAATGAACACTCTTGTGTCTTTTTGACAATGGTCCCATCAAAAGTCCTATTTCTGCCTGTGGAAAGTTCAAACATCATCACTATTTTAAAACTCACACAAGTGAAAAATACTTACAGTTTACTCGTCTTCAGGTATCCTCGCTCCCATCGCTTTACCCTCTGGATCTCAGCTCAATGAGGACTTCGCCGGTGATCTTGCAATTGCATCTGGATTTGGAAAAACCGCTGACAGTAAGATAACTACTTTCAATGAAAGCGTATTTTCTACCAAAACATAATCTTTAGTAGATCTTAATATTTTACATTTAACGACATTATACCCAGTGTTTATTTCTTCGCAGTTGGTGGCGTAGTCGCAAACCAGCCGCTAAGTTACGTGCAATTGCCTGTGATCACGAACGCTGTGTGTGCACAAACTTTCGGGAGTTTCGTTTTGTCGTCGAATGTTTGTACCAGCGGCGAAGGTGGCAAGAATATTTGCACTGGAGACTCCGGTGGTCCTCTCGCTGTCGTCAGGGATGGTCAACCACTTCTGGTACGTATATCAAACATGTATTGAATTAATGCACCTTTTTAGTTTTTTACGAAAATTAAAATGGGTTTTCCTCCTTCTACAATAGAAACCATCTCAGAGTGTTAGATAAATGCACCTAAATACTAGTATCTTACTCATGCGTACTAATTTATTGGTTCTTCTTTTTTTGGTTGTGTATAAATTATGTTTAAAAAACTTTCCTAATGTATTGTTTCCCCAACAGATTGGAATCACTTCGTTCGGAGGACGTTATTGCGAAGCTGGTTTGCCTTCCGCGTACGCAAGAGTCACCTACTACATGGATTGGGTCAACGCACGTCTTTAAAATGATTGTCATTTAAATATAAAAAATAAAAACTCTTAAATAGTACAATTTTTATTTCCAATATGTTTAAGTCAAATGTAATAAAAGCGAGCCCTTGCCAACAAATTCGGACTCCGGGAACCTCATGCTCAGCTTAGTTACCTCGTTGTTCTTGTGGTCGCAAACTCGCAAGTGTAAATGCATATTTATATATTTTTTTTATAATTACTATGGTCCTAGAAAGCATAAATAAAGTATTAAAAATCCCAGTTTGTGGGGCAGGAGTCTATCTATTATGAATATCATTCAGGCCACTAGTTGACCGGCTCCGCTGTTTAGTTAAATGGCCAGGCAGTTAATTGAACGGCGGATTAAGCTAGTTGGCTGCGACATATACGTACTATACTAGCTCTTTACACGCAACTTCGTTTACGTAGATTTTGTACTTCTCCCTCCGAACTATAATATCACATCTACCCGATTCCTTACTTTTTTCCTGTCAGGTTAGTGGCTAGCCTGCTACTCGCTGACCATGTAGCTTTTTATAGATAAAGGATTATTAAAATATAGGATTTTTAAAATCGGTTGAACTATTTTTCAGTTTATCCATTACAAACCTACAAAAGTTAAATTGCTACTCTTCTAGGTCTAGGTTATCTAAACCAATCTTATAAAGAGGAAAGATTTGTTTGTTTGTATGCTTGCAGGTAGTTAAAAACAACTGAACCGATTTCACCACCATTAGACGACTTCATAAATATCGAGTAACATAGGCTATACCTATTATATTTAAAAACTACGAAGGAGTTGAATGTCAAATTCAAAAGATTAAGACATTTACAAACTCACATACATAAACAGCCAGACCAGGGAAAACTACCAACCTATGAGCAATACAAATGTTTGTTCCGTGCGAGGATTGAAGCAAAGCAGCAGTTAGTTCCTCAGCTAGTACTCTAACAATGACTTAATAATAATAGTAATAGCAGACAAGTAATAGTAATAGTGTAGTCGCTTGTATTTGGATGTTATATAATATGTATGTATCTATGTATTTATTTTAAATTATTGTTGATTTGACTTTATAGTTTTTGTTATCTTCTTGTGCCTACCATGTTCTGTCTCTGCATCACCTTAAGGTAGACTGGTAGAAAATGCCTAAGGCATTAAGTCCGCCTTTGTACAGTGTCTTTTACTAGTGCATAAAAAGTTTTAATAAATAAATAATACCAGCTTGTTAGTGTCCCACTACAGGGCAAAGGCCTCTTCTCATACAGAGAAGGCACTAGCAATTATCACCACGCTTGCTCAAGGCGGATTGGCGTTTTCAAACTTTCATTAACTTTAAGTCCAGGTTTCCTCACGATGTTTTCCTTCACCGATGTCAATAATGTCTAAGATAAACTTAGAAAGTAGGTAGGTACATGTGAATTGAAAAAGTCACATTGGTACTTGCCAGGATTTGAACCACAACCTCGTGCATTAGAGGTCTGGGCCATTACTACGGAATAAAAAGAAAAAAGCTGAACAGCGGCAGCACTCCCTCTCTCTCAAAGTGCACCTTACCAACACTCGAGGTCTGCACTCAAATGTCGTCGCAGTCCACCACCATCTGGAGACTGAGAAACCAGCACTTTTTTTCTTTCGGAGACGCAGATCAGAAGTCCGTCTGACGTGTCGTACCTATCTTACCCAGGGTTTACCTTGGAGCACAACTTCAAACCACGAGCGGGTGTATGCATGTACGCCCGGGACGACATCTGCTATCAGCGTCTACGGAACCTTGAGGACTCCAGGTACTCAACGCTTTGGGTTTTGGTGGACACAGGCCTGGATAAAATTATCTACGCCTGTGTCTACCGTTCGCACAGCGGAGATCAGGAGACAACCAGGCTCGCAGAGCATCTTAGTGAAGCGGCGGATGCGGCTCAGCTGCGGTTCCCTTCTGCCCAATTGGTGTTACTGGGGGACTTTAACGCCCACCATCAAGAGTGGCTTTTCCCGTACCAGTGCACAGATCATGCTGGACGAGAGACGCGTAAGCTAGCGCTAGCGTTAAATCTCACCCAGCTGGTCCGGGGGGCAACAAGGGTGCCGGACGTTGAGTCGCACACAGCCAATTGCTTGGACCTTCTGCTGACAACAGATCCAGACCACTACTCGGTGTCGATATCTTCACCTTTAGGTAGTTCCGACCACTGTCTGGTGAAGTCTGTGTCCGTTTACTCCCCGCCCGATCCCAGCCCAAAAGGCACCCGGCGGGTTTGGCGATACAGGTCAGCAGACTGGGATGGCATGCGATCTTTCTTCTCATGTTATCCTTGGCAGCCTACTTGCTTTTCTTCGGATGACGCTTCCTCGTGCGCAGCTGCCATTACGGAAGTGTTGCGGCAGGGGATGGAATACTTCATTCCGTTCTCTGATGTAGCAACGTCAGGCGCAGCTCGACCATGGTTTGGGGCCGAGTGTAACCGCGCTGAGGCGCTTAAACACGCGGCATACAGAGCTTGGGTTGATGCTCGCATGCGTAAAGCAAATGACGTCAGTCAGAAGAAGAAAGCCTTTAACAGGGCTGCCAAGTCTTGCAAAAAGGTGTTGCAGAGGTCTCGGTTTGACCACATCAGCCGAATTGGGAACAAATTAGCTTCTCACCCTGCTGGTAGTAGAGCATTTTGGTCCCTGGCTAAGTCGGTTGAATCAAACTTCTGCCGCCCTTCACTACCACCACTGCTGAAACCCGATGGGTCGCTGGCTCACACCGCTGAAGAGAAAGCGAACTTATTTGCTTCTCTTTTTGCGGAATCTTCGCGTCTGGATTCTGGGGACGCGCGGCCCCCTGCATCTCTTGATGGATGCGAGACGAGTATGTCGGATATTCGCATCCATCAGAAGGACGTCCGCAGGGTACTGCGCAACCTTGACGTGAATAAAGCTAGTGGCCCTGACGGGATACCGGCAATTGTTCTTAGAACTTGTGCGCCTGAATTGTCTCCGATCTTGACACGCCTATTTCGTCTCTCGTATGAGACTGGAAAAGTGCCGATTGATTGGAAGCAAGCTAACGTGCAGCCCGTGCCCAAGAAGGGCAGTCGAGCTGACCCGGCTAACTACAGACCCATCTCTGTAACGTCCATCCTCTGTAAGAGTATGGAACGGGTGCTTAACACTAAGCTCCTGGCATACCTAGAAGCTAATGACATCCTCAGTGATCGGCAATACGGCTTTCGTCGAAATCGGTCTACAGGGGATCTTCTAGCGTATGCCATTCACATCTGGAGTAAGGCCATCGAGAAGCATGGGGAAGCGCTTGCCGTCTCCCTCGATATCTCGAAGGCTTTTGACAGGGTCTGGCACAAAAGTCTCATTGGTAAGCTTCCTTCTTTCGGTCTGCCCACTGGTCTATGTGACTGGATTGCTGACTTCCTGAGTGGTCGGTCCATCCGAGTTGTAATTGATGGCTGCTCATCCGGTCAGTTAGACATCAATGCCGGGGTCCCTCAGGGGTCGGTACTCTCGGCAACATTATTCTTGCTGCATATTAATGAACTGCTTAAGCCCGGTACCTTTGGGTATGCAGACGACAGCACTGTTGTCGAGAGCTACATGTCTGACGCACGGGCTAGTGGGTCACAGATCCAGTCTCTCCGAGAAGCTATGGTCGAGCGCTTGAACTTGTCCTTGAAGGCAATCGCCGAGTGGGGTGATGCCAACTTGGTCAAGTTCAATGCTGCGAAAACCCAGGCGTGTCTGTTTTCCGCCAAGCGGAGCCTATTCCACCCGGCTCCATCTTTCCGAGGTGTAACCGTGCCGATAACCGACCATCTTGATCTTCTTGGTGTAACGTTGTCATCCACTCTCAATTTTAGCTCTTACATCGAGGCAAAGGCTCAAATAGCTGCAAAAAAGTTAGGTATCTTAGCAAAGGTGAGACGTTACTTCACGCCGGAACAGCTGCTCAACCTCTATCAAGCGCAAGTTCGGTCGTGTATGGAGTACTGCTCTCATCTTTGGGACGGATCCGCCAAATACCAGCTTGATGCGCTTGAGTCTATTGAGAAACGAGCCAAGAAGATCATCGGCAATGATGCACTCGTTGTGTCAAAACTTCAAAGTCTTGAGCATCGACGCCGAGTTGCTAGCCTGTCGGTTTTCTATCGGTTATATTTCGGAGAGTGTGCATCGGAATTGCACGATTTAATTCCACCAAGCCCTTTCCATCATCGGACCACCAGGCGTTCAGCACTGCGCCACCGGTACATGGTAGATATCCCAACCATACGTACTAAACGTTATGGAAACACATTCATTGTGCGAACAGCCAAAGAGTGGAATTCCCTGCCGGTGTCGGTGTTTCCTGATAGCTACAACCTAGGGGTCTTCAAGTCAAGAGTGAACAGGTTGCTTCTAGGCAAGCGTGCTTCATCGTCGACCACATCATCGCTTACCATCAGGTGAGATAGTGGTCAAACGCGTGCCTATCAGTAATAAAAAAAAAAAAAAAAAACTACAAAATGCGTTCATAGAAAAAAACTAGTATCGATGAAGATTAATGATTGTTCTGTGATGTCGAGATTTTGTTTTTTCTTATCGTTGGTTATAACTATCCTAGAGAGTTTTAATGCCGCCCATGGGCAATCGAGAAATATCTTTCAGGTATCCCGGTTTCCCCACGATCTTTTCCTTCACCGTTTTTGAAGAAAGTGATAATTATACAATTCGCAATTGAATTCGATAACTCAGAGGTCTTGCCTTGGGTTCGATAACGAGACCTATGATTTGGCAATCCCCTGGCACTAAGCTATCATTTCATTCATTTTGCTTAGGAATCGAATAGGTATAATACTCTTTATTGTACACCATAAAACTTACAAAATATAATATAAGAGCTACGTAGGGTTACTCGTAATTTTATTATAATACAATTTTGAGCGTAGCCAATAAAAATTCGACGCGCTGTATCATTTTGTTTTTGTCCTTTAGTAGGTAAATAGGTACTTGTATTGTTTTTATGATGGCACCATTTTCATATCAGATATGTTTAATATGTTTTTTAAATTGTGTTATAACTTTTGTGTGGACTAAATAAATAGTTTTTATCCATATAACTTTATCATTGTTATGTTTATTTACAATAAACATTTTAATAAAAAATCATTTTTTTTCTATCTTAATTTATTAAACCTCAAGCGGCGTCCGCGCTGTCATTGTCTTTTTATTGTGAATCTAATTGACACGATTGAAACGTTAATTAACCTTTTATCGTATTTAGTTTTTGGCTGATTATCCGATGATATAACTGGTGGGTTAACGTGCTTTTAGTTAGCAGTCTTATTTCTGAAGTTTTATCTAGGTGTTACATCTTAGTGTGTTTTATCTTAGTCAAACGATACGAATTCACGTGCATTTTAAATCCTAAATGCACTAGTCAAGGGTGAGTTTTTATTTGAATACTAGGTAAGTGGCAAATGTAGGTGCATGTAAATTAAAGCTGAAGATTTTGTGACAACGTTGTTTTTTTTTTCTATTACAATCTCAATCCATTAAAACCCAGTGGTTTCCCCATTAATACTTATTAAGTAAATGATTACGTCATAGATAAAGTTATTAATCATAATACCGATTGGACTTAGTGAATCAGACTTAGACTTAGGTACAAAAATGTTTTCTGAATCTTGGCTAACACTCAAAAACCTTTAGGATTAGACATCCATCTGTTTTTCAAACAATGCGAAGCCTTCTGCTGCCGAATGTGAGGATTTTAGTAAATATTGCATTATTTATATTTGTAATGTTTAACTGATTTCTTACCTTTGCAATTCTGTATGCGAAGCGAATCTCTTTGACCGATGCCGTGCGCTGCGCCGCCGCATGGCGCATTCTACACAAGCTCATGACTTGTCAGCTGTTGTTTGTCACTTTAACGAATGAATCTATTCTTTGAAAATGTTTTTAACACGGTATTTTTTACGCACAATAAAATTGTCAGTTGTTCAAAGTACATTAAAAAAATACATAAACGACCACGGAGATGCTGTTCGATATGACCACTTTGTACCCCTACACATTTATTGCAACGCCTAATAATATTTTCACGATACTGTGTTGATGTATGTTGAATTGTTGATATACAAAAATATTCTACGTTAGAATAACACATGGTGAACAAAACACAAGTCAATCACGTGGGTCAACAATTATATCCGTTCGAAAGTAAGTTGCGCGGGACGCTAAGGAAGTAAGGAAGTGAATAACATGGTGGCGCAGGCGGCGGCGGGTGGCGGACGGGGTATGGGATAGACAATTAGACATGCGCCGCGGTAACGTTTGATAGCATTTTTTGTCACTTCAAAGAAGCCGCTTGCCACGTCTGTTTACGGCATCGTGTGATAATTGCCTTATTAGGTTCCATTTATTTCTGTAGTTTTATCTTCCACCCCAATGTTTTGCCTCGCACACCTGCACCCGGGGTTCACACTTCCGCTACCAGTTCAAAACAACCACCTGAACTAACCAGGCTGAAGACTCAATCTGGAACAGTGCATTTGGGAGGTCTTGATCACACTTAAAACAGCAGAACACTCATTCATTTAAAAACATACATACATAAACTCACGGCTTTTTAGGTACGGTAGGCAAACACTACAGAGCGCAATATGCTACGATTCTTACATACTTCTTTTGCTTCGTTTAGATTCATGCAATACATGTTGTCATACACACACACCGATTGCGAGTACGCGCCTGGCCTTCTGAAGAACCTCACCATTAAGGTCTATGTATGTTCTTTTAGGACGTGCCCTCCCGGCGTTTCCATTAACATCTGCCTTGAAAATATCTTTCGTTAGTCGCCTTTTATTCATACTTTCAACCAACGTGACCAAACCGAAAAAATCAATAACATTGATCGTCCATCATCATTAATGTATCGCTACAAATAGGAAAACCCTAAACGTAAACATTATTATAAGGTGGATTATAAAAGCCTGATAATTGAACTATTTGTCAACGTAAAAGGCTAATCTCGAAATATTCGTACCACACAAGCATATAAATATCATGCACAGAAGTTATTTGTACTTATTTCGTTACTAGTAGCAACATGAAGTTGTTGGCAGTGACTCTGTTGGCTCTGGTAGCGGTTGCCTCCGCGAGGCACATCAGCCTCGAAGATGTAATCGATTTGGAGAAGAACTCCGTGTACGGATACCTGACTAAAGTCGGTGTTCCATTAGCTGATAAGATCCGTAAAGCTGAGGAAGTGGGCAACAATGACATGTCACGGATCGTCGGCGGATCCTTGGCTGCTCTCGGACAATTCCCGTATCAGGTACTTAACATAACATCTAGTTTATGTATTATGGTTCCGTTCCAAAATGGAATAATACTATTTAATTATGATTTACTATTTATAACACCTTTTGGTATACAAAGTGGAAAGTACTAATGAAGCTGTTACAAATACACCGAACCCTAATAATCCCAGAGAATCAATTTTTTTTCGAAGTTAAACGTAAATGTACACTATTTCACCAAAATATTGCCGGTATCTTAAACAAAACAGATTTATTAGAAATAACTTTACAAGAACTGCATACAAAAGGTACGAATATTGATATTCTATGTTTTACAGAAACTTTTATTAAAAGAAGATCAGAAAGTAACTTAATACTGAAAGATTACAAGCTAGTCTCATCTTTCTCAAGACCTCACCAAAGGCGAGGTGGAACATGCATAATGGTTAAAAAGGATCTTGAATGTAAGCCGATATTTAACTTAGTTAAGCCTTTATTAAATGATTTCGAATATTGTGCAATCGAAATTATAACTCTCAAAGTGTTTGTCATCTGTATTTACCGCACTCCAAATTCAAACTTAAGTTTGTTTTTGAAAAACCTAGAAGATATTTTAAGGAAAATAACAAAACGAAATAAAAATAACGTAATACTATGTGGGGATTGGAACATTGACGTGTTAAAGCGAAATAACAATTATAAAGAATTAGAATCTATCTTGCAAAACTTTAACATTACTAACCATATCACTAAACCCACAAGAAAATCATCATGTATAGATCTCATCGCAAGTGATATACCTACGGCTCAGTCTCAAATACATATTCTTGCATTATCTGATCATGAGACCGGGCAGTCTATTTGTTTCTATTCATCTGTAGATACTACAAAATGCAAAAAACAGTTTTGGTTCCAAAAGAGAAGAGATTTAAGTCAAAGTAACATAGAAATATTCATATCATGCTTATCTTCTCTTTCCTTTTCAGAAATATACGAGACTGATGATACTGACATAGCATTTAATCATTTTCATGATATACTATCCCTTTTTTATAATCTCTTTTTTCCCATCCTAAAAGTAAAAATTACAAACAAACCAGTAAAAACTAAATGGATTACAAAAGGAATAAAAAGATGTTGTGTCAAGAAAAGAAGTATGTACCTAAAATATAGACTACTTAATTCTAACAAAAATCTACACTTAAAGAACTACCAAAATTACACTCGAATATTAAGACGTTGTATTTTACATGCCCAAAAAATCGATAATACTCAGTATATACTTCAATCGAACAATAAATGTAAAGCAGCCTGGGACATTATCAAAAAGAATAGTAATGATCCCGAAAATAGCGCCGAAATTACTTCTATTAAGACCGAGTGCACGCACACTCATCCCGATGTAATTGCCAGCAAATTTAATGACTTTTTTATTAACATGACAAACAAACTAAAAACCTCTAATTCTGAAAAATACATTGATTATAAACATTCTATCACTGACATATCAGACAGCATTTATTTAACTCCAACTAATGAAGATACTGTGTTTAACATTATAAATTCTTTAAATTCAACTAACTCAACCGGCTATGACGACATTAATACAAAAATTCTTAAACGTTCCTCTAAATATATATCTCACCCACTCGCCCACATTATTAACTTATCATTATTTCAAGGATTATTCCCCACCCGACTTAAATTTTCTATAGTCAAACCATTGTATAAAAAAGGGGATAAAGATGACATGAATAACTATCGCCCGATTACTCTGATACCCGTAATTTCTAAGATTTTTGAACGAATTATGTACGATAAACTGCACTCCTTTGTAGTAAAACATAAAATTTTAAAAGAGGAACAGTTCGGTTTTAGGAAAAATAAATCGACAACTCATGCATGTTTTGCTCTTATGAAAATGATTACTTCTAGTCTAAATGAGAAAAGGCCAATATCATCTATATTTCTCGATATGTCTAAAGCCTTTGATTTTGTGGATCACAAACTGCTTCTTTTCAAATTGAATCGTTATGGTATTAGGGGAAACGCGTTAAACTGGTTGGAAACTTATTTAAATAACCGCCAACAATGCACAGAGATATCTAGACATACATTATCAGAAAAGAAAATATATCGATCCGCCTATCGTCAAAACTCCTGTGGTGTTCCCCAAGGCAGTATATTAGGTCCCTTTTTGTTTTTACTGTACATCAATGATTTACCAAACATAACTCCATATTCTTGCATTCTGTACGCCGACGATACAACCCTTAGTGTTGAACTCACCAATCAAAATATCACTAAATACGAAAAAGAGATAAATGACACGTTGAACAAAATAATGGATTGGCTAAGAGACAATAATTTACATGTCAATATTAGTAAAACCAAGCTCATCCAATTCCAAGCTTATAATAGCAAACGTCACCGATTAGAAATAAGATATGCAAATGACGCCGTAGAAGAGGTTGATAGTGCTACTTTTTTGGGAATAAGTCTGGATAAATATTGCAACTGGAAAGTACACATTGAGAAAATATGCACAAAACTGCAAAGATTTGTATTTGTCTTAAACAGACTAACTCGCATAGCTGGTACCAATGCAGCACTTTACGCTTATCATGGTTACGTAGCATCAGTTCTCCGCTACGGTATTATAATATGGGGCAATTCTGTTGACATTATTAAAGTATTCCGAGCTCAAAAAAAATGTATTCGATCAATAGCTAAAGCCCAACCACTAGAAAGCTGTGTCCCACTCTTTAAAAAATTAAAAATATTACCACTCCCATCTTTATATATATTTGAACTTTGTATCTTTGCACATAAAAACAAAGCACTATTTCTAGGACACAATGATGTTAATGTAAGAAAATCCCGAAATACACACAAGCTATGTGTCCCTCAACAAAGAATTTCACTATTTTCTAATAATTCTTACTGTATGACAATTCGCATTTATAATAAGTTGCCTAACATTTTTAAAACCCTTAACATCATGACATTTAAAAAGAAATTATTTAACTTTCTCTTGCATAAGTGTTACTACACAACAAATGAGTTTTTAAATGAAAAGTTTGATTATAAATTTAAGTTTGATGACGACTTGTCTCTAAATCCCTAATTATTGAATAGCATTTACCTATTATAATTTATCTGTGAGTTGCTGTTGACATTCCATTATTTACATTGTATATTAAGTTAACTTTTTTCCTACCCTTGACCTTGTTTAGTTTGTACAATTTTATTTCTTAGAAATTTAATATTTGTACGCTGGAAACAGCAGAATATTATGGACGTCATATTATGTTAACACCTTTGTAACAACAATATTCTGACAAATAAATTTTATTATTATTATTATTATTATTATTATTATTACATCGTCCTACAGACTGATACTATACATTTCCAGTTTACGCTGACCTCGCATTGTACTGAAATTTTATATAATGCGAAATCAGCTTATAGCACATGATTTCCGAACCCGTCGTCAGTTGTTGCCTAATACCTATTTACGATTTTCCTGATGTTGATTTTTAAACAATAGAATAACGTATGAATCTATTTTTTCAACAGGCTGGTCTTGTGCTACATCTACCATCCGGAGCAACTGCGTTCGCCAGTGCTGTTCTGGTATCCTCAAACAGAGTGCTAAGTGCTGCTCACAACTTCCATGATCATGTATCATTTGTTACATCAGTAACCGTCGTTCTTGGCTCCGTCACCATATTCTCCGGTGGTACAAGGCTGACCACAAGCAACATTATTTTGCACGAAAATTATATTCCCTCACCTCCTATAAATGACTTCGCTATCGTCAACTTGCCACAAAACGTTATTTCATCTAGTAAGTACCTTTACATTTTATTACCTATCTTCTCACTGTTTCTTAACGAAGGATTTTCTTTATTTAAAAAATATCTATCATCTATCAAATATTATATAGACGAAAGATTTGATTGTTTGTTTGTTTGCATTGAACAGGCTACAAAAATCCTGGACCGATTTGAAAAATTCACTCATTTTTGAGAAGCTACACTATCCTCGAGTGACATAGGTTACTTTTTAAAACAGGGATGTTTTCCTAAGGGAATAGGAACAACGCGGTAAAACTACGTGACGTCTTCTAGTAAATAAATAAATAAATACAACTGATACGAGAAACAATAGCCTCAATAATTATTTTGGTTATAATTACTAAAGTAACTGCACTTGTGCATTTAAACTCTTCTTTCATTTAAAAACTACCACTTTTTTAAAACTCACACACAATAACATGTATAAGCTTAATTACGAGTACGCTAACAAGTTACTCGTCTTCAGGTACCATCGCACCCATTGCACTACCATCTGGATCTCAGCTTAATGAAGATTTCGCCGGTGAACTTGGAGTTGCATCTGGGTTTGGAAAAACTGCTGACAGTAAGAGTTTTTTTTTTTTAATACTTAGTGTATTTTCTACCATATTGGTCTTGGATTGGATTTTTATTAAGTGCAATTTTAAATATTTTACTTGTGATGTCATTAAAAAAAGTGTTTATTTCTTCACAGTTGGAGGCGTAGTTGCAAACCAGCCGCTTAGTTACGTGCAGTTGCCTGTGATCTCGAACGCTGTGTGTGCACAAACTTTCGGATCCTTCGTCTTATCCTCAAACGTGTGTACTAGCGGTGAAGGTGGCAAGAATATTTGCTCTGGTGACTCCGGCGGTCCTCTCGCTGTCAACAGGAACGGTCAACCACTTCTGGTACGTACATCGCGGATGCAATGATTTGATACCAGCTTTTAAAACTTATACGAAATGAGAAATCAGTTGCTTTCTTTAACAGAACGTGTTGTACAAATGCACAACTATACTGCTCGGATGCGTACCTTTTTGTTCTAGTACTAATATAAAAGAAGACTAAATAATAACAGACTCACAGATCGATCGAAGTTTAACCTACGTTTGTCGAGGTTACTCCATGAATGGGTCACCATTCATTACATGTATCAAGACTTCTCCGTGCCTCGGAAAGCACGTTAGGCTGTTGGAACTGCCTGTCACTTGTAGATCTTTGAATGTTGTTACGGGTAGTCTGAAACCCGCGAGCCTGACAACCAAGGGGTATCGTGGTACACAATAACAGGGTTGTGAAAGTCAGGAAGCAGTCCCTCCATGAAAAACATTGGAATCCAGCGTTCGGTTAAACTGGAAGCCGACAAAAACGTAGTTGAGAAAAGGCTAGGCTTAACGATGACGACTAATGTAAATTCGCGTACGCACTCCCACTATAAACCTTCTTATAATATTTTGTTTTTTTTTACAGATTGGAATCACTTCGTTCGGCGCAGGTCAATGCGAGGCCGGATTCCCTTCTGCTTACGCAAGAGTTACCTACTACATGGATTGGGTCAACGCACGTCTTTGAAATTATTGTTATTCATAATAAATTATAATTTTAATAACGATAATTATGTTTTTCACTAACTTTTTAAGAGTAAAATCATAATTGGCTCATGAGTTGATGGAAAAAGTTAACGTCAAATATTCTGGAAGCACACATAATTTACGCAATGCAATAAAACACCTGAATTTTGCTGTCATTCCATACCAGTCTGTGGCAGAGATTAGTATGGACTAGTATGTAGTAATTTCAGATTACTTAGTTAGACTTTACTCAAGTTGTAGTGTCCAATGGTATCAAAGTCATTTAACAGTAATTCTCAGAAAAAATGTTTTATTAATTTCTAGAAAAAAAATATCTTTTGTTTGTTTGAAAAAAAAAAATAATAATTTGAAAACTCAAACACTAAATAAGGAAGCCAGTTCGAGCAGTGCCGGATTCTAACGGGCCGAATATTAAATTAAATGCAGGATCATCTACTTGTATGTGTGTTATGGTTTAAAAAAAAGATCAAGGATACCGGGCTGGTATCCGCAACTCCACGTCAAAGCGCGTATTTTGCGTATGGGCTATAATCCACCGTCTAGGACATGCCGGTTTCCTCATGATGTTTTCCTTCATCGTTTTTGAGAGCAGTGAAATAAGTTACACAAAGTAGGTCCTTAATGCGCCTACCTTCGTTCGTAAGTCGAGGACGCCACCACTGGGCCATTGCTGCTCTCATAAACGTATGGTTTTTAGAATGATGTGAATATCGAGATAAGTAAGTCATATAGGTACTTAAATGATGTAGCGACCCCTTATGTGTATCTCATCAGTATGAACGGCATTGTCCTTTTCACCATGTGTGTATTAAAAATCGATGAGTTGCAATTATGTTAATATAACAAACACTCTCACACACCACAAAGTAGACAAAATATATGTGACTTTTGGGACAGGGAAGTGGTTAAGATTTGCGCCTAATTTAGTTTTCATCCATGCGCTGCAAATACAAGAGTGGGAGTTCTAAGACTGAATGTCTTGTTTGCTTATAGTTTCGTTACTTTATTCAACATACATGCATTGAAATTGAAGAGTTCACCTTCCTCAGGTTCACCCCAATTTTGTTTCAATACACTACTTATTATGATAATAACTGAGTTCAAGATTTCGTTTTGTTTTCACCCATGCTCTGCTGGTACTATGTTTTAGCATAATTATTATGATATTAGGTAAGATAAGATAAGATGTATTTATTTGCATAGAATGTAGGTAATGAATACATTAGGTGTTACAATATTTTAGATCCTTATACATTCTGCCTCATGGCATGCAAAATTTTATTAGCTTTAAATACTTACATATTAATTTTATTATTAACTTATTACAGTTTTCTTAAACAATATACTATTATTTATTCTTATTATTTAATTTATTTAGAGGTACTTAATTGTTGAATATATGACCATAGTTATTAAAAAGACTTGTCATATAAGAAATCTAATACCGAGTAATAGCATTTATTTACAAGTAATATTTTCAAGTATACTTTTTAAATATTATTAGAGGTTGCGCTTTAATATTTTTTGGTATATGGTTATAGATACGAGGAGCCATACACATAACACTTTTCCTCAATAGAGCAGTTTTATATTTACCAATGCATAACTTGTCTTCGTATTGGGTTCTTAAACTTGTAGTCCTATTTCTAGTATTTTTCAAAGTCGGGTATAAGTGATAATTTGTTTTAACAAAAATGGCTGTTTCCAATATATATAGGCAAGTAAAAGTTAGCAAAAAATTTTTTTTTTAATACAGGTATACAGCTGTCGGTCACTTTAAGATCAAAAATACATCTAATACAGCGTTTGTGCGCCTTAAGAATATTTTCTCTTTCACTGCAGTTGCCCCATAATATTATACCAAACCTCAATACAGAAACAACTAGACTGTTATATGCTATCAATACTGTCTGTAAATTTACTTTTTTAGATAAATTATATAATGCGTATGCAGCTGAACTTAGTTTTTTGCATACGTCATCTGCTTGAGTTTTCCAAGTCAGTTGGCTATCAATTGATATTCCTAGAAATTTTATAACATTTACCTTATCTATTGTTTGTCCATTATAATTTATATTCATATTTGTGTCTGGTATTCTTTGATAGAAATGCATTACTTTTGTTTTGTCTAAATTTATAATTAAATTATTTTTATCCAGCCAATTCACGAATTTATCAAGCGTAATATTGATATTAGCTTCATAACTATCTTTATCGTCACATTTAATTATTAAAGTGCTGCCATCACCGCTCCCCTGACCTTTGTGTTCACGTAAACCCAAAATTAAAAATGCCGTAGATTGACCTTTGGGTGCACGTCAACCCAAAATCAAGATGGCGGACGCACAAAAAAAATAGCGAACAAAATATCATCTTTAATTTTCTTTAGTCGATTTGTGCCAAAGGGCCCGGTATCCAGAACGCTTTAGTATTAAATTGCGCTGATGTTGGTATACGACATCACTAGTTTTGTTGTCTGTGGAGTATGCAATTTATTATTTTCAATGGCTGACGTCCGCGCGTGAATTGTTTGTTGTTTTTATTGTGTTGTGTTGTAAATCGTTCTAAATTTGAATTTAAAACAAGAATACCCATTGGAAAGTGATATAATCTTGTTAGAAATGTTATTCTAAGAAGAATACAAGCTAATAATAATGTGTGTGAGTGAACTGTGACGTAATTTGTGTATTTTTCGTCAAAAGTGCCGTTTTGAACAAATTGTTGTCGTCTAATTGTTTGTTAGGTAATTTTCAATACATTTTAAAAAAAATTTGAATTCTATTGCCATGATTCTTTTAAATATGATGGAGTATTAGTTATACTTTCTTGAGGTGCCAATATTTTTAATCTAACCTATCAGATTTATGGAAAAAAAAATATTTATTCTAGGCACGTAAACTTTTTTGACGCCGTAATTGTTTTCGCAAGTTTTCGCAATTTGGGATGCTTGTAAATACTAAATATTATACTGTGCAATGTGTTTTTATTCATTTAACATGTTAATAATAAACACACTATTCATTTAAAACCATGAAACATACAGGTCATTACTTGTTTTCTTATACTATGGGCATTTCTTTGAAATCTAACCCAAAAAACGACCTTTGTTTTATGAACCAATTCTATAAATAAACACAATCGTACATTCAAACGAACCATGTGCTATTTCAAAGCCCTGTGACTCACCATTATAAAAACAACTCAAGTGTTTGGGCCGTTCCAAGAAACTCGAGTCGTAAAGCGGTTTGTTTACATTACGGGCGGTCGCCGAGCGCCCGCGCTGATAACGGTAACTTGAGACGCTTGTAAATAATAATTATTGTACAAGTGTGGTTTTATTTATTAATTATGTTAGGAATGTAATTACCTTGCATTTAAAACCTTAAAATATATAGGTCATCGATTTACTTTTCGTGCTATACCTAAATTTACCACAATTTTTGGTAAAAAAACCCTTTGCTAAATTTCAACCAATTTTAGAAAAAAATTAAAGCACACAAACACACTAAACTTGAGTTAATAAAATGGCCCTGTTCATCACCTTTAAAAAAAACAATCAAGTCCATACACCATTCCCAGAAACAAATCCGTAAACTCAGTTTGTTTACAAACATCCGACCGCCAAATTCCCGCCAAAAACTGTACTGGCCGAGGGTGAGCAATCTACGGTCAATCCTCTCGTATACCTATTTAAACAGTTTGGTCAAGCGAGCGGATCAGCAAAAAGGACCATTGGGTTTGGTTTGGTTTGGCTTGGTAAATCGTTTACATACAGTAAAAATAATAAGGGGCCGAGGACGCTGCCCTGTGGGACACCGAATTTAATATTTCTGCTGGAGGAAGTGTACTTTTCTTCTCTTTTGGTTTTTATGCAAACTCGAGAAATTTCGGTAAATTGCTTTCGTCATTTTAGATAAGTTGTAATAAGATTATGCACATTTCCCCGTATACCGTATGTATGAATTTTATTTAATAGGATATCATGATTTACGTAATCAAAAGCTTTTGATAGATCCGTGAATAAGGTACATATAGGTATTTTTTCATCAATACTTGGCATTATGATATTCAAAAAGTCGAAAATAGCCATATTAATGATAGTGTTTTTTCAACTTTGTTGCGTAAGTTCAATAGCGCAACACTCAATTATTCCCGCTATAGAGAAATTCATAATTTCCGGTAATTATTTAAATTCGTAACCGTTTTTGACCAAAATACAGGAACCACCTCGTTTTATATTACTCCTTGCATAACTCGCTGCAAGTTTATAATTCGGCAAATAAAGTAACTTTTCCTGACCGGACATTATGAAGTGCTCAGTTATGCATATAACATCTATCAATATTTTTTCGCTTGACAGCTCCTGAATATACATAGTTAAAAGATCTGACTTGTTTAAAAGTCCAGCAATATTTTGATGAATAATACATAAATTATTAGAGAAAAAACTGGTTAGAATTTTGATTTATTACATTGTCGTGCGGTGTGACAACTTTATTGTTGTCAACAAGTAGCAATGGTTATCAAACACGTTTTTCATTCCTAGGTTATTCAGTTTTCTATCATACTTAGAAAACATAGTAAAATCGTATAAAAGATCTAAATTGGAGTCCAACACCATGGCGTAATTATGATTATTGTTTAGCGTATAGTGCTAAAACATAATAAAAACAGCCTGTTACTGTCCCACTGTAGGGCACAGGCCTCTTCTCATACAGAGATAAAACGAGCATTGATCACCACGCTTGCTCAAGGCGGATTGAATAAAATACAGGGTGTAAAACTACATATTCTACCCATCACTAGTTTTTTTCTTCTAGAACATACCTAGGAATTCACTGGTTTTGGAGATATTGCAGGTCAAAGGGCAATTTTTTTTTTTTCTAAATAGTATTCCAAATATCATTAGTAAACTTTCTTCTGAACAAACATTATCAGAATTATATATTTTCAAAACAAATTACGCATTTGAAGTTACAAAAATGCAATGCATACTGAACAAGCGGGCCGGTCGGGTTAACGACCAAGCGCGAGTGGCCATACGCTCAGCTGATCGAAAGTTGCGTTGCGTTGTCGCGCTATGTAATGCGCGCAATAAAAAGCATCTCTTTTTTAAAGATGAAAAAAGTTTGTTCCCAGTTGTTTTTTTTTGTATTTTTTTTTTGGGTAAAGTTATTTAATTATATGTACATAATGTGTGGTTATCGGCTATGTGATAAGTCTTTATACACCGTGTATACAGGATGAAAAACCCAAAGCGCTCTAAATGTTACATTAAGTATTTAGCATAAGGAAATAGGTATTGCTATATATTTAAAATAAACAAAAACGCGCGTTTGTTTGACCATGCTTTGCTGGCAATACTGTGAGGTCTGTACCACTGTTTTGCGTTCAAAAATGATAATTAACTTATTCTGCAATTGAAGCTTAGTAAATTAATTAACTTAACTTTACGAAACTTTAATTTTTAAAAACGCTTAGCTAATTTTTGGTTTTTCTAGGTTTATATACCAAAACTACTTTTTTAACTAATCAAGAACTACTAAAGTCACAGACGTGCTCCTAAAATAATTTTAAACTTAACGTTGATCTGCAAATGGAAGTTACTAACTTCCATTTGCAGATCAAGGTTTCTATCATACTTAATTTTACTAGTTTTAGGCAAGAACACCAAAACGATTTATAAAAAGTTTAGAACTCTAGAACTATGATTCATACTAATGGAAATCACTATGTTTTATGCTCTGCTAGGAAATGAACCGCTAAGTTCACGGACATTATTTACAACTCGTAGAACAAGAGAGTATGCATAAATGATTTTATAAACGTGCACAAAATGTGTAAAAATAATGCCGAATGCTTATTATTATTTAATTCATGAAACCCCACCCCAAGCGAACGGACATTTATTTTCTTTCTATTGTGTCTCTAATTGACACGATTGATAATATTAACTTGTGTAGGTTCAGAGAAAATATCTACTAACTGAAAAAAATTGCCAACAAACAAAAAAGTTTAAATTTATAATCTGTGTTTTTATACATAAATACAACATTTTTGGTCTGTGGGTTTTTGGTCTAAGGGGTTTATATTCAACTATTCATTAAATTAGTCTTGAGCAAAAAATTAAATCAGAAGATGAAATCACAAATTATTTAAAAAAAAATAAGATTAGGCTAACTGCGGTGCTATTCGGTACACTCGTAAAAAAGCGAAGTAAAAGCGACTTGAGCTGTCATTTCACACTAATAATAATAATAATAATAATCAATTTTATTTCAGGCGACGCAGGCCCAGAGATAAATACCTTAACCTAAAATTAATTATACATTATTACTTAAAAACGAACACTTCACTAACACGCACTAGCGCTGCTCTGTGGAACTTGTCCGCGGAAGCGACGGAACACCACGTTCTGAGGCCAGAAGTTTTCATCCATGACGACGGGCAGATAACAATTTGGAACGCGTACCACAAACGCCTTGAAGTTGACGTTGCGGCGCGACTCCAGTAACTGCACCCTCGGCATGTATCCAATCTTCTGGCGCACATACTCCACGATGCCCTCCGCCTTAGTGGTGTAGTGTACGCGGGAGATATACACCGGAGTGTTCGGCGCTGCGGCGCGCAAGTCGAGCTCCGTTGTAGCTTTGCCGCAGCGGTTTTTATTCGCTCGCCACCGGAGTGTTGGCGCTTACTCCTATTCACCGTCACGAAACCCTCATCATCAGCACCATTCGGTGCTACTAATGCTTGAAATTGACAGTTCAGCACTTCACTTAAGTTTTAGGCTAATTAAAAGTAACCTAAACTTTCTTTATCGTACTGTAGGTGTCTGGTAATTATGAACCGAACCAGCTTGATTATTGTGACGTGCGGATTAAGGTTTTGGGCACCTATAATTAATAAAAAAACCCAATTGGACAGGTTTTTTAGTACCTACAATTACGCCGTACCATAGGTATATATTTATTATCATAATAGATAAAGAAGTATGCGTTTTGGTGTCTGATTGACTCATCATAGCAAACCCTAAACTACTGAAGTAACAAAATCAAAATTTAAACTGTACCTAGTATTTTTTTACATAGGAGACGAGAGTTACAAATAGAATAACTCGCATCCCCTAAGGTGGTAAAATGGGGAATTACATTCATATAAAAATAAAACCCATTTCTTAGTTTTATTGGAAACTGAATTATATGAGACTAAAAACAATTTTAAATTGACGTAACGTTAAGTTAATCAAACCAATAGGGAATTCAAAATAAAGGCAAATTTGTTACACCAGACTACAGAGTTGGACATTTCTAACCGTCATCTTAAAGACATTGTGATCAATGAATATCAAATGCCGGTAAGTATGAGTATCCCTAAACCTATTTTGCGAAATTTTGGATAACCAGCTAGCTGGTAGCTTTTTTATTTTGTTTTACCACGCTCATATTCCCCTTAGGCGGTTGTCATCAATTTAGTGATTAATTTAGTGATTAATGGCGCCCCCACACCCAAGATTATGTTGGGTGTGGGGGTCACCAATTCTGGGTGATTGTCCCGCTTCAGCTGCCACTCCAATATACCAAGAATAATATAATTGAAAATTAAGCTCCAGCAGAAGCCTACAAAACTTAAATAATACCAGCCTCCAAGTATTCGGCCACCATAGGCGCAGGTCTGCGAACGGCGAGCACTTGGGTGGCTCGCCGTCCGATCAAAACCAGGCCCGGGTCGACGGTGCGTTGTGTTCCACGAGCTCCTCAAGGAGCTCTTAGCACCGAAGACGGGGCCTGCTAGGGCCAGAACCTGCCGGGGGCGCGGAATTTGTTCGAAAGAGTCACTGCGGCCCTGGAACGCAAAAGGTATTAGGAGGAACACGGATGAGTTTTAGTCAGTAAGAGTCTGGCACTCCGTTCCGCTTCACCCAAAGCGAGAAGTCATTTGATGATTTCCCATCCTTAATAGTTTTGGTGTTTTACGCCCGAAATAAAGTAAAATAAAAATATGATCCGCTAACTTCCGATAGCTTGATTTTTTCATTCACACAATGCGGTAGTCAATGATGAAGATGAAATTTCTTTAGGACACTTAGGATCTTACACCCGTTTGTCGTAAAATGCATCCATAAAATCTCATATTACCTAAATTATAACTGTTCAATTATAACAAGTAGTTACGTTATACATGTTTTTAACTTTTTTCGTGTCGGACATCCGTTACGAACCCGAAAGTCTGACAACGAGTCTTACTGTAGCTTAAGGTCAGTCGTGCGATATAAAATATTGGCATTATGTTTGTAAAGGGAAATACTCATTTGCTGAGGTACCTTTTCCCAAGTGATGCACATGAAAGAAACAAAAGATAGTCATTAGGATTGACATCAAAGTTAAAAAAAAACAAAGGCTGTTTTCGAAACTGAACTCGGTGGTACTTTTTTTTTAATGCAATACTTACGTTGACGTTGAAAAAGAGCTGATCCTCGGCCTAATTTCAATAAAAAAACTTTGATATTGATTTTGATTTTGATAGCTTTTTTGAACATCGAACGGAAATATTAAAAGGCAATAAACAATATTGTCAGAAAAACATTTGTGCTCATTACAAATAAATTTATAATTGTATTCATTTTTTATTTATGACCATTGCATGCATTTATTTGCATTGTAATCTACTCATATTAAACAAATAAATTGATCTTTATCTTTATCTTTAAAATTTAAGTAACTAGATTACTTAGTATAATTTTAGTATTTGTTACTTAGATGGGAAAAACAGGGCCAGGAATGGGCGATTCCCTTTAACGTTATTAAAAAAACCTCCAAATTGTTTAAGAGACAAGGCGTAATATTCCTTTTCAGAATTCCAAAGACCAGCGAAGCGTGCCTCGTTGGTCTATTTGAAGACAAACAACCTGTGCGCTATTCACGCGAAGCGCGCCACCATCACGCCCAAGGACATACCTTTGGCACATAGGATTAGAGGTAAACGCGCTGCTACTACATACGTTATTCACACACAAATACACAATACACACCACTGTGTGAATTGTGTTCTCAAAAAAGCAATTTTCGCTGGGCCACATATGTATCCGATTATTAAATATTTCTTTCAATAGTCTTCGTACAAAACGTTACCCTATCCCACCCACCAAACCTGCACCCCAACACTCAGATTTAAGTCAATACGCTCATACCAAAAGTGCACTAATCTAATAACAGTAAGTAGTACTCTTTATGCATGGATGATATACAATCGGGTAATTTTTTTACCTCCTGCTACTCCTATTTTAAATACTAAAACTTGCTTTAGTATTGTAAATACCATAGAGACACGCAGCACAGAAAATCACTTTAAAATTAAGTGATTAGCATCTTTCAAAACCAATGCATTTCAGTAAGGTAGTTAGGTTAGGTAGTTAGGTTCGCTATAGGATACGTACCTATGGTAAGTTAGGTTAGGTTATATGTATATACCGTGTGGGTTGTGTGTATACTGTTATTCTAATTCTGTATAACTCAAGAGGTTAAGAAAAAAGCACATAAGAGACTCGCTTAATAAAAAGAAATAGAAGTAAGTAGGTATTGGTTGAAGATACTAATTGTTTTGAATAGACTACAGGTACCTATTTATTTTTTAAAGTGAACATTTTGATAGAAAAGGGTTTTTTGATGACTAAAATGATAAATAAAATATCTTAAATTGATATTTATGTCTGCAAATAGGTTCATACACACTTTTATACGTATTTTTTTTTGTTAGGTGAGGTCGGCGTTTCACTATCTGACTACGCTGAGAAGAAACACCGATAGAAACACAGTCAGCCTCTTTTAAAGCCCAGTCATCATCTTCTCTTTTGAGGTCTAGTCTTTTGAGAAAAGAACCACACAGATATGAGAGAACCAGATCAGTCAGTGCAAGCATTTGTCTAATCGTGAGCTCAACTCGGAACTTCAGGAGCTCCAGGTGCTGACGAACAATACCAAAGAAAGAAAAATAATAAAGTATGGGACCAAATGTTCTTTTTTTGGTATTGTATACTCAAACTGCCAGACAAAATGTTAAAAAGAACTTAAAAATTTAGAAAACAGTTTAATTGAAAATTCTTATAGGTAGTCCTTACATTCATAATAATAAAAAATAGGTAATAATTTAGTCTTAGTCTTTAGTCTTAAGTCTTTAAGTTTAATAGTTTTATAATTTTTTAAGTTCTTTCAAGGTAAAAATCAATGTCATTAACGTTCAATGTCAAAGTAAAAAAAAAATATAGAACAAAAAAAATAATAAAATTGCAACATTTTAAACAAAACTTAATGTTAGAAATGTGTTCATTTCTTAATTGTAGTCGGAGCTTTAACGGTATAATAAGCCTTGTGATATAATTGTCGCTTTATAAATGATTTGATTTTTCTATGGCTTAGTTCTTGAATGCGCCTAGAAGTTTTATTGTAAAAGCGGATACATTGACATCTAAATGAGCCTCCTATTTTCTTGAGCCTCGTTACATGAACCACAAAATTGTGTTTATTTCTAGTATTGACACTGTGAATGTAACAGTATTTTTTAAACAGATTGATATTTTTATGTGCATACAAAAGATTTTCATAAAAGTAATAAGAAGGCACAGTCAATATATTCATGTCTTTAAATTTATCTCATTAGGAACATCTAGGACTTAATTTATAAATTGAACGAATAGCCCTTGTTTTGCAATACAAAAACAGGCTGGATATCGGCGGCGTTTCCCCAAAACAGAATACCGTACGACATCACACTATGAAAATAGTCAAAGTAAACTAAACGGGCTGTCTCTAAATCAGTCAAATTCAAATTTTCCTAACAGGGCATGCTGCAGAGCTAAGTTTTTTAGACAATTTAAGTATTTGAGGGCCCCACTGAAGCTTAACATCTAAAATTATGCCCCAGAACAGTATAGTATCATCAGAGTTCAAATCCCTTTATTGATACATAGTTTTTTCTTACCTCATATAAGAGAAACGGTAAACTTAATAGATTTCGTTTTGTTCTTATTAAGAAGCAGATTATTAACATTAAACCACACCAGTACACTGGTTCAATGTTAACACTCTGCTTATTTGCTCTTTAAAACTTCGTTAAGTACGGATTTCGGTGTGGGTTTTTTTACTAGAGAGAGTCATTCTAGAAGAAGGTTTAACAAAGTAAGTAAGGGTACTAAAGTTCGCTGCCGTTAGTTTTATGCAATTCAAGCCTTATTTACATAAAGGTTTGGCTAATTTCAAGTTCTAGGTGTAAATGTGTGTGTGTGTTTTTTTTTGTATGCGTTGGCAGTACTCTTTGAGACACATAATAATCTGGAACACTCAAAGTAACTTCCATGGCCCATTTAACTTTATGTAAAAATGTATCATCTACCGAAAGTTGTCAAATCATATAATTTTTATCTTTACTTTTTCAAGCAAATACACCGAAAGTTTTCTAAAAAGTGAAGAGTTTTAATAGTAGTAGAGTTTCTGTACACTAGAACTGCAAGCAAATGAACGGACAGTATAATTGTGAATGAATAATATTTCTATTGATATTATAATAAAAAGCTAAAGGTCAAACGAGAACTCTTTGACTAAAATCATTACATTCAACTGGAAAAAATAAGCATGCGTGCGCTTTAAGTATATCTTCTAGATTGAACGTTTTTATTATTCACTGACTGTTGAGGCCAATGTTTGAGTTCCATCTGATCACAGCAATGTCGTTACGGATGTTACTAGATTACTCCACGCCGCTTTTATACACCAAATAATAAAACCATTAAAAAAAAATTGAGACGTAATTACGACGCTAAAACTTGGTTATTTTAATTTAACGATATTGATAAATATATCGCAGCTTAATCCAACGATATTCGGCAATTTGATCAAACAGCTAGGCAAATGTTTTTGATCGATGACGTTTAATTTAAAGAGGCTAGGCAGTTAATTGAACGGCTGATTTAGCTAGTTGGCTGCGACATATACAAGGTGTTTTTTTTATATCCCATAACTCTAGGGTTATATTCTGTCGGTAAAAATAATACTAAAACTCCTAGAATAGATGGTCCAAAAATGCATAGTTTCGGAGATATCCGGCATGTTGTCTGGTGAAGCCGTATGGTGGAGGATGGGTCTGAGCAGTTGTGTTGCGATGTGCGCCGGGTATGATGCACCAGTTGCTGTTGTGTCGGAGGTTTGATCGTGGAGGGTAGCGGGATCCGAAGCACGGTTCTCCGCTGGCCGACCGTAGATAGTTGGGGGCCCAAGTAGTGTGCCAGCCACACACGAAAGGCTGCCCCGCCATCTGCGAAAAATCCCAGGGTGGCTCCATCGTGCCGGTTGGCGACCGGGTGAGAGGACCCGATGGCGATCTCTGGGGGGGTTCGGGCGTCCCCGCAGTCTCCAGATCAACCCTTCATTGGCGCAGCAGCTCTGGTTGTGTTGTTGGGTTTAACATCGCATCACCTCGCTCAACTGCCATCTTCCACCAACCCTATTCACTCCAAATAATTTATTTATGAAAGGTAAAAAGAAGAGTAAGTGTGTACAGCGGATGCACGTCCTCTCGTTTCATGTGCACCTCTCAAACATACGAGGACTGCACTCCAATCTCGATTCAGTCCACCACCACCTCGAGACTGACAAGCCACACCTACTTTTCTTGACGGAGACGCAGATCAGATGTCCGTCTGATGCGGCGTATCTCAACTACCCGGGATACTCATTGGAGCACCATTTCCTGCAGCGTGCCGGGGTCTGTGTATACGTCCGCAATGACATCTGCTGCCAGCGTCTCCGTCACCTTGAAGACCCCAGTTTCTCAACCTTATGGTTGCTGGTGGACACCGGTGTGGACAAAATTGTCTACACCTGTGTTTACCGGTCGCACAGCGGCGACCAGGAGACGTCTCGACTGTTTGGCCACCTCAGTGAGGCCGCCGATGAGGCTCTGCATCGGCACCCTGATGCGCAGTTTGTCGCTCTGGGGGATTTTAATGCCAGCCACCAAGACTGGCTTTTCCCATACCAGAGGACCGACCACGCTGGGAGAGAAGCGCGAAACTTTGCAGTTTCGATGGGCCTCTCTCAGATGGTAAAGCAAGCGACAAGGGTGCCTGATGTAGTTGGTCATACTGCCAATTGTCTGGACCTACTGTTGACCACCGATCCGGACAGATGTATCGTAACAGTTTCCTCACCACTTGGAACTTCAGATCACTGTCTGGTGAAGTCTGTATCGTCCTTCTCCCCACCTGACCACGACACACGTGGTGAACGGCGAATGTGGCGTTACAAGTCAGCAGATTGGGATGAGATGCGGCACTTCTTTGCGTCTTATCCTTGGCAGCAGGTCTGCTTCTCTTCTAAAAATCCGTCGAGCTGTGCGGATGCTGTAACCGATGTGATACGTCAAGCTATGGAGTATTTTATCCCTTATAGTGACGTACCCATCGGAAGCTCAGCTCACCCATGGTTCAATGCTGATTGCGCTCATGCTGAAGAGCGTAAGCATTCGGCGTTTCTAACCTGGGTTGACGCTCGTGACCGCAAATCTCCGGATCTGAGCTCAAAGAAGAGAGCCTTTAACCGTGCTGCCAAGTCCTGCAAAAAGGCACTAAAGAAGGCACGCTTCGACCGCATTACCCATATTGGCAAAAAGCTCTCTGCACAGCCGTCCGGTAGCAGAGCATTCTGGTCCCTTGCCAAGTCGGTCGAGGCGAACTTCTGTCGGCCCACATTGCCTCCGCTGGTAAAACCTGATGGAACACTAGCTCATACGGCAAGAGAGAAAGCAGGTCTCTTTGCATCTCTCTTCGCCCATAATTCTCGTCTGGACACTGGCAGTGCTACTCCACCGACTCTGCCTCATTGTGACTCGTCAATGCCCGAGGTTCACATAAGGAACAGAGAAGTTCTGAGAGAGCTGCGTCGTCTAGACGTGAATAAAGCTAGTGGACCAGATGGCATACCAGCGATTGTTCTCAAGGCTTGTGCGCCCGAGTTGTCTCCTGTACTGATGCGCTTGTATCGCCTCTCATTTAGGACTGGTATAGTGCCCAAGTCCTGGAAGCTTGCCAACGTGCAACCCGTGCCCAAAAAGGGCAGTCGTGCCGATCCTGCCAACTATCGGCCGATTTCAGTAACCTCCATACTCTGCAAGATTATGGAGCGTGTATTGAACTCGCGCCTCATGGCATACCTAGAAGGTAACGATCTCCTCAGTGACCGACAGTACGGATTTCGCCGCAATCGGTCTACTGGGGACCTACTAGTGTATGCCACCCACTTGTGGGGCGAGGCCCTCGAGAAGAATGGGGAAGCGATTGCTGTTTCCTTAGACGTCTCGAAGGCCTTCGACAGGGTATGGCACGCTAGCCTTTTGAGTAAGCTTCCAGCGTACGGCATTTCCCCTGGTCTGATTAACTGGGTAAAAGACTTCCTGAGTGAACGGTCTCTCCGAGTAGTTGTCGACGGGTGCTCATCAGAGCCCATGACGACTAATGCCGGAGTTCCTCAGGGGTCTGTTCTCTCTGCAACCCTATTCCTACTGCATATCAACGATCTGCTGGTGCCCGGTATCTATGGGTATGCAGATGATAGCACAGTTGTTGAGAGATACCTGCCCGGTGCTCGGGCTAGTAAGGAGCTAATCCGGTCCGAAAGAGAGGCTATGGTGGAGCGTACGAATAGCTCACTGCAGGCAGTCTCCAAGTGGGGTGAAGCCAATCTGGTGGGATTCAACGCCGCCAAAACACAAGCGTGTCTGTTCACCGCCAAAAGGAGCCCGTTTACCTTAGCTCCTGCTTTTCGTGATGTCTCCCTGGAATGCACCGATCGTCTTCAGCTTTTAGGGGTCGAAATCTCCTCAGACCTGAATTTTGGGCGGTTCATTGAGTCCAAAGCCAAGGTGGCAGCTAGAAAACTTGGCGTTCTTGCAAAGGTCCGGCGGTACTTCACACCGGGACAGCTTTTAATGCTATACAAAGCACAGGTCCGTTCGTGTGTGGAGTACTGCAGCCACATATGGGCCGGTGCTGCAAAATGCCACCTGGCAGCTTTGGACTCGGTGGAAAGGCGTGCGAAGAGACTAATTGGTGATCCAGATCTGGTTGAGTCCAATCTACAGAGTCTTGAGCACAGGCGAAGGATAGCCAGCCTTTCGGTGTTTTACAGGATGCATTTTGGAGAGTGTGCGCAGGAATTACATGATTCGATTCCACCATCTCACTTCTACCATCGGACAAGCCGACGTACGGCGAGTATCCACCCTTATGTTGTTGAAACCTCTACGACCCGGACCAAGCGGTTCGCCTCGTCGTTTATACCACGTACATCAAGGGACTGGAACAATTTGCCTGCTGCGGTCTTCCCGTCCGATTATAATTTGGGTGTCTTCAAGGCAAGAGTGAATAGGCTCCTAATAAACTAGTGCGCCTCACCATCAACGATTGCATCACTGCTTACCATCAGGTGGGATTGCAGTCAAGTACTAGTTTATAATATTTAAAAAAAAAAAAAAAAAAAAAAAATATCATCAATCATAATTAAATTATCAGTTGTTTAGTACCCGTAACACAAGCTCTGCTTAGCTTGGGACTAGATGGCGTTGTGTAAATAGTCGTGGAATATTATTATTAAGTATTATTAATATTATTTTTATTACCTAATTAGTTCAAAAATTGTCACCAGTACGACGAATCTTCTTTCTAACGTCACTTTTATTTCACGTAAGGGTGTTTTACATTAATCATCGTGACTTTGTCGAAAAAATAGGGTGATTGAAACATAATATTCATCTGCCAGTTGATTCATTGATATGGTCTCAATCATACCCTAGAGTTATGGGATATAAAAAAAAACACGTTGCATTTCTAAATCGTAATAATAAAATAAACTTTGCCACGACTCCGTCTTCCTGTCTCAGGGCACCAGCTCTGTGCTACTTGAGCCTACAGTTTATTCGGCATGCGGCAGACATGTCCTGCTCAGTCCCACTTCAGTTGCGTAGCCTTTTCACCCACGTCAGCAATCCCAGTTTTCCCAGTCTATCGAATTTTTGATTAATCCATCATACCCCTAGACCTCTCATTTTATAATCATGGTTGCGCTTCGAGGATTACCCCGTCATTTTACACTAATGCTTGAAAAGTTCACTTCACTCAAGTTTTAAGCTAATTAAAAGTTACCTAAACTTTCTATATCTTTTGGTCGGTGTGGTAAATAACTAAACATAGTTGACGATTGTGACGTGCGGATTAAGGTTTTGGGTTTGTTTCATAAAAAAACCCATTTGGACGGGTTTTTTTTTAGTACCTACAATTGCTTTGTTACATAGGTATCTATTTATTATCTTAATAGATAAAGAATAATGCGTTTTGGTGTCCGATTGACTCATCATAGCAAAACCCTACACTACTGAAGTAACAGAAACCAAAGCTAAACAGTACTAAGTATTTTTTTTTACGTAAAAGACGAGAGCTATACGTAGAATAAATGCATTCCCTAAAGTGGTGAAAAGGGTAAATATAATTAATAAGAAAAAAATAATAATTCTTAGTTTTATTGGAAACTGAATTGTATGAGACTAATCAATTTGGAATTGACGTACCTAACGCTAAGATCAAAACGAGCCACCTATTTCCCGAGCCTGGTTGCAGGTCCTGGTTCTCAACAAGTTTATAAATGTGTTTGTTGCTAGTATTTATACTCCTAATAATTAAGAACACTTTTTTTCTCAAAGATATTTATAATTAAACGAATAGGGAACAGTAGGTAAGAAAGAGTTTATTTTCCTTTTTTCTTTAGGTCACTGGTGTCATCAGATTTGTCCTAATTGTAATAATGGCACTATCATATATCAAAATTGTAAAAGATTACCTATTAAGATAACCAAGTTTTTTTATTTTTTCTAATGGAAATGTCGTTTGGGGTTTCTAAATAAAAGCGCCAAGCAGAACATTAAAAAATTAATACTTACAAAAATTTTGGAAATTTTATAATAGTGTCCTACCCAACTGCAAAAAAAAACAAAGTCTCACCTGGCCTGTTGGTCTAGTGGTTAGTGGCCCTGACTGCTATATGTGTATGTTTATCAGTTGTTTAGTACCTATAACACAAGCTCTGCTTAGCTTGGGACTAGATGGCGTTGTGTAATTGTGGAACGTTTATTATTATTATTATTTATAAAAAAGACGGGTCCTTTTCAATCTGAAACGTTGGATATTTAATTTTTGTCTTAATCCTGTGACTTAAACCGCTTCCCTATTTTGTAACCTACATAAGATTAATTTTGATTATTTAACTATAATTTATTGTATTTAAATCGTAGACACCTAAAGTATTAATCAAGAGTTAAGATAGATAACATTTAACGAATCATCCTAAGTAATTGGGTTTTACCCCCAAATTATCAAGAACAGGACTATAAAAAGACAACGAAAAAATAATTACATTAATCAGACATCAAAATCGCCAAAATGAAGTTCTTGGCACTGACACTATTGGCTCTGACGGCGGCCTCCGCTAAACACATCCACTTGGAGGATGCCATCGATCTAGAAGACATCACCGCTTACGGATACTTGTCTAAGATTGGTGCCCCGGCTGCCGAGAGAATCCGTCTAGCTGAGGAGCAAGAAGAGACCCATGTCAGAATCGCCGGTGGTTCCTCCGCAAGTCTTGGACAGTTTCCTCACCAGGTAATTCATCAGTTATTCGCTGTACTATCTTAAATAAAAGTTCCAAGCTCTATAATAATATAAATGTTTATTGTCTGTCGCAGGCTGGTCTTCTAATTACTTTTTTGATGCCTTTTAGCAAGGTCCCAAAGAACTGCGTTAAAAAAATACGGTAAAATAATATAATTACTTCCAGGCTGGTCTTCTCGTGAGTATTCCTGGTGGTACTAGTGTCTGCGGTGGCTCTCTTATCAGAGCCAACCGCGTTCTTACAGCTGCTCACTGCTGGTGGGACGGTCAAGTCCAGGGTCGTAGTATGACCGTTGTCCTCGGTTCAATCCGATTATACTCTGGTGGAACCAGGGTGAACTCCAATAATATAGTTATGCACGGAAGCTGGAACCCTAGCAACATCCGTAACGACATCGCTGTGATCAGATTGAGCTCGAACGTTGGCCTAAACAGTAAGTGAATAAAAAACGTCCATTCAAGTATCTTCTTTAAGTGTATGCTTTCAATTATATTCCAAATGTACCTATTTATTTTAGCCAAATAGGACTTTTATTGCCATTTATTACATATTTATTTGTAGTAAATAAAAAGATCTTAAATTTAATATCATATTTTCGTGTACCCACAGACAACATTAACGTCATCGCTCTAGCCAGCGGTAGCGAGAACTTTGCCGGTGAAACTGCCACCGCTTCTGGTTTCGGTCGCACTGGGGACGGTAAGAAAATTTCAACGTGCCGTTTTAGACCTTAAGTCTTAGTTTACATACATAATTGATTCATCAACTATTTTACTTTTGTAGCTGCATCAGGTGCCATCACCACCAACCAAGTTCTGAGCCACGTTAGCTTGCCTGTGATCACCAACGCTGTATGCAGAACATCGTTCCCTCAAATTATACAGGACTCCAACATTTGCGTTAGCGGAGCTAACGGCAGGAGCACATGCCGGGGTGACTCCGGTGGTCCCCTTACTGTCAACAGGAACAGCAGGCCTCTCTTGGTACGTATTTTACAATATCATATCAATTTCAGAATATTTTCTTTCAGCGTCCTTTTGTAAAATTTAACTTGTTGGTATTTGTTTATTTATACAATTTTAACCTTTTTTCGGCAGATTGGTGTGACTTCCTTCGGATCTGCCCGCGGATGCCAGGTTGGATCTCCTGCAGCTTTCGCCAGGGTTAGCTCCTTCGTCAGCTGGATTAACGGCCAAATGTAAACCAGTCGCAAAAAAATAAAATAAATAACATTTAGAAAACGTTGGTTTAGATTCGGGCTCATGTCCATATTCCATCCTTAGACTACTGAGTTGTATAATATACAGCAGAACGGCAATTTCATAGGTAAAGACCTAATATTTGAGTGAAACTTTTTTCACATGATATAAAATTCTTCTTTTAAAAAATGTGCAACATTTGATTATTGACTTTCAGTTGTTTTTTTTATTCAGCTAAGACAAGAAAGATATATCCCACCAAAAACATTCTGTAAAAACCTAGCCAAGTCTCGATGGAGCTGCTTGTTTATCTCTAAAAAGTAATGAAATCTAGACAATGTCATGCCAAGTCTAAGGTCCTACTGCGAATGCTTTATTATTATAGTTAATGTTGTGTGACTTGGCCGTTGAACATTATTTATACATTAGTTGATCAATTCTGGTTACACGTAATGTTATATCTGTTGTAACTACCTATGTTTGTTAAGCGAGATAATAGCCCATACTGGTATTGGTAATTGAACGCTTGTGTTTCATTTTAGGCTGTTGTTGATTGTGCAACACATGGATTCAGCATTGACGATGCTGACTTCTGCTCTCTTCTTTTTGGAGCGGTAAATCGACCACCGATCTAACATAAAATAGACGTACAGACGGACTTTTATCAATGATTAGAAGTCCGAAGTCAGTGAAGTTTGTACTGCAACTTCGCCATGTAAGGTTATCGGAAAAACTAACGTAAGCGCGTTTTAAAATACAGTCAGCGCCATCTAGCGAAGTGTGCGTGATTCACCGCTACTCTTAGTCCCATGCATTATTATTTTGTCAAAATTTTGAGCGAAAGTAATATTTTAGTGTCATTTGTTTATATAATTTGTGTAATGTTCGAGTAGAATAAAGTTAATCGTTGGACTATTTCTTCATGTAAACTTTTAAGTATCAGTATAATGGCCAGTCTAGTCTTATCCACTGTTTTGCTTTAATTTTATTTATATGCGTATTAAAAGCAGAAAGGGAGGCATTCGCCTAGCAGTGGGACGCTATAGGCTAGATTACCCACTACGCTGGATTTTTGCAATGACAGACGATTTGTTTATGTACCAATAATAGAAGAAGCTATTACCATATCTCTAATACAGCTGAGACCACCTGAGGGTTCTTCATCAGACACTTCAGACCTTTGATTTTTTATACCAAATGAAGCGGCCCACCAAGTTGAATATTTTTTGTTAAGGCGGTATGTCGATCTCTGATAGTTTGGTTGGGCTCTTGTGTTGTCTTATAAGGGTCACCAAGTACCTACTCCATATCTTCGATTATCCTAGTTTTTATAGTTTTCCCTTTATTTGGCCATTAAACCCTAACTCTGTACCAAATTTCAGCTCTCTGAGTTTATGGGAAGTACTAGTTCTATTTTGATCATCATGAGTGAGTGAGTGAGTGAGTGAGTGTCGTGAATGCGAAACTTTGCTTTCGCTTTACTTGGGAACTAAATGACCAACAGACTTGAAATTTTGGATTTTAAGTATGTGATTATAGCTTACTGAATGACAAAAATTTCTGCGTTCTGGTCTTATCCAGAGGTCTCAAATCTTGCAAAATTTGGAAGTCTGTGGCTTTGGTGGTTTTGTTTCATTCATGATTGGCCTGGTTAGTGCTTTTTTTTTTAAGTCGGTTGTATTTTTTGTGAAAAGTTTTTATTTTAAAATTTTTAGTATTTTATTTTTAGGTTGATGATTCATTATTTTCCATTTTTTTTCAGTATACCATTCAAAGAAATAAACTGATTTCGATAAAATCAAAAATAAAATTTCATGAACAAAAATGTTCATAAAATGAAAACTAGGCACCAAACCAAACTATGATATTTTTTTATCAGACCAAAAAGCAACTATTTCACATCAAACTAAAAAAAAAAAACACGTAAATCGGTACATAAATCACAGCGTCATCGGTGCATATACATACAAAAAAGTGTTCAAAGGTAAATAAAATTTACTTAAAAATGTTCATAAAATGAAAAGTACCGGGCAAAACTGTATTAAATTTTTATGGAACTAAATGACAACTATCCCAAATCGAACAAATAAAAGAATCACGTAAACCGGATCATTAATCTCGGAATAATCGGTGTACATACATAAGAATAAAATAAAAATCCGATCGAATTGAGAACGTCCTCCTGAAGTCGGTTTAAAAGTACAAACTCCAGTACTACACAGCTTAGATGACAGCTTGTCAAAAGAAACCATGTCAACAGCTTTATAGACAGCTCCAAAAAATAGACAAAAGAGGTGTTTGGTCATCAGTGTAATTTTTTTATCTTTTACGCAGTTCAGTATCCTATATGAGCTTTTTTCTCCCTACAGTTTGCCTTCAGTTTCTTTAAAAATGGTGCGTACACTTTCCTGCCTTTTTTCAATATTATTTTTAGATGGTTTAGGATACGAGGCTGCAGGAAGTGGGCCTTTGCCGGGCGCGCACAATAAGAAAATGTTGCACCTTTTATTCTAGTCGGTAGGTGCGTCAGAAACTATACTCTGACAACCAGTCTCAATGTGGGGTATCGTGTTCACAAAGTAACTGTGCTATGGAGAATAGATAGACCAAAGCCCTATTTTCCTTCCACATCTCTCTGTCAAGGGAACCAGTCTTTATCGACGGAGTCCCACCATCATTGCCTGGGCCTACCGCGATGTCGTTTGCCATGTAAAAGAACCCATTGACTCGTGCATTTTGTGCACTGATCGTCTGACATGCGGCTGCATTTATAATGAAAAATATTAAAAAAAAAACCGTAACGTAGGTAAGATTGTGAGTGTTTGAAGCAAAATTTCGGGTCAAACTCGAAAAACTCTCGCGATTGATCTGTTGACTCCTGAACTATCTATAATGATCCTGCAGAATCATTACGTACGGAACCCCTTGGTGGAGGACGTGTCAAGTTTTTTTGACTATGTGCCGCTTTCGACGAAAGAATCCTGCTTTTATCACTCAAAAAATATCAAAGGCCCGACTTGCCAAACAAAATTATCATTAACTCTGGTAACAGCCTAGTAGACCAATAGTAAATTATATTTTCATTAACTTAACATTATGAAAGATCAGTGTACATGTACAAGTTTAAGTGACAAGTTCGTATTTTCTTTTAAAAATATTAGTGTATCTATTTGTTAACTAGGCAAAGTACAGCTTTTCTTTTTTTAGTCTGTAGTTCAGGGGCTTGACTTGGTGTAGTTCGATTCTTGTTTTAGGTTATTGTATTTTTTTAGTTTTTATGTTATTTTGACAAAGCTATTTATAAAACTTTTGAAGTCGGCGTCGTATAATACTTAAACAAAAAAAACTGCTACCGGGAAACCAAAAAATAATTTCTTAAAAGAACTCAGTATTTCAGTAAATAAATAGTGTCATTAGTAATCTGTACTTAAGAACTATGCTGCAAGCAAATTTAATTGAACTCTCATTGTTTTTCTGCAGGGGAATGATCTGCCAAGTTTGCTGATATATGATGCTGCATAACTCAGGAAACTACGGAAGGAAGGTTATCGAATGTACCCAAATCTAAACCAACTTTTACTAAATAATGTTTATTTTATGATATTTTTTTCAAGATATTTTTTTTCTTCTAATCGTTTACAAATTATTATTGATCCAAGTGATGAAGGAGCTGACCCTGGCAAAGGCTGCTGGAGATCCAACCTGGCAACCGCGAGCAGATCCGAAGGAAGTCACACCAATCTGTCGAAAAAGTTTAGTTTTGTATTTATTATAACAAAAAGTAATAAAAAAAAGAATTTAGTGACAAAGAAAATATTATAGTACGCGTTATTCCACACATAACTCCAGAAAAATATAGCCATTAAGAAAATACTAACCAAGAGAGGCCTTCCGTTTCTGTTGACAGTGAGGGGACCACCGGAGTCACCCCGGCATGTGCTCCTGCCATTAGCACCGCTAACGCAAATGTTGGAGTCTTGGACGATGAGGGGGAACGAAGTTCTGCATACAGCGTTGGTGATCACAGGCAAGTTAACGTGGCTCAGAACTTGGCTGGTGGTGATGGCACCTGATGCAGCTACAAAAGTAAAATATTAAATGAGTAAATAATAATTTAGTAAACTGAAACTCAAAGTCTCAAGAATTGCCGTTAACATTTTCTTACCATCCCCGGTGCGACCGAAACCAGATGCAGTGGCAGTTTCACCGGCAAAGTTCTCGCTACCGCTGGCCATAGGGATGACGTTGATGTTGTCTGTGGGTACACGGATAATATTTTTGTACATGTAAAATCGTTCTATTGATATAATAGTAAAAGACAACACTTTTCAGCAAAAAAATACAGAAAGAAAAAAAATTAGAGCTTAGAGATTTCATTAGTTATATTCTTGATTAAACGTGTAATATAATTATGTTATTCACTTACTGTTGAGCCCAACGTTTGAGTTCAATCTAATCACAGCAACGTCGTTACGGATGTTGCTAGGGTTCCAGCTTCCGTGCATAACAACATTATTGGTGTTCAACCTGGTGCCACCAGAGAACAATCGGATTGAACCGAGGACAACGGTGAAGCTAGTTGCCTGGTTTTCACCGTCCCACCAGCAGTGGGCAGCAGTAAGAACGCGGTTAGCTCTGATAAGAGAGCCACCGCAAACACCCTGACCACCCGAATATTGCGCGAGAAGACCGGCCTGCGACAATATACAGAAATTAATACAAATCTTGGAGAATTGGTTTTACACAGCACTGTGATTATTGTAACTGATAAATTACCTGGTGAGGGAACTGTCCAAGACTTGCGGCGGAACCACCGGCGATTCTGACATGGGTATCTTCCTGCTCCTCAGCTAGACGGATTCTCTCGGCAGCCGGGGCACCGATCTTAGACAAGTATCCGTAAGCGGTGATGTCTTCTAGATCGATGGCATCCTCCAAGTTGATGTATTTAGCGGAGGCGACCGCCGTCAGAGCCAATAGTGCCAGTGCCAAGAACTTCATTGTGCCGATGTTGGTGTTTGATTAATGTATTTTTTTTTTCGTGATGTGTATTTATAGTTCCGTTATTGATAACTTTTAGGTAAAACCCACTTACTTAGCGTGATTGAATAGGATGTTATCAAGTAAATTTGTTTATTAAAGGCACAGGATTAAAACAATTTATTACTGAAAAAAACCCAACTTGAGAAGACTTCACCTATGTATGTTTAAACTTACATACATACTTAAAAATGTATGTTTCTTTTTGCAGTTGGGTTGGAAATTTCTTAATGTTTTACATTTTGGAGAGTCTTTGAATGTCCTCCTCCTGCTTTTAATTATATTTTTTCAAGTCATGATATGCAAAAGTCGTCATCTTAACTTTTCCCATTGTCGGCGCACCACACATGCGCGTGATCGACCGCGGGGCCTGCGCGGGGGAGCCGGGGTACCGAACCCGGGCCACGACGACCGCTGCGCGCCCGCCACTCCACTCACAGCTCACAGACGCGCGAGACCACGGGCATTTCCTTGTCACTATCTAGTTTTAGTTAATTGTAACAATATATACCTATTTATACAGTCCACTACTTTAATTTAATTACCAATTCCGACTGAGCCCAAACATATGGTCCTTCGACGGAAAATAATAACCATTACCGTTGTAATTAACGCCGAAAACGTCGTGTTCACCTGTGTGGACTTTGATCGCTCGCGAACACCACGCGGTACCTACACGAGGATAGAACAAAGAAGTCGTTCCCGAGGCAGCCTGCATCGTCATCGTGGGAGCTGATGTCATACTTTGGGAGTATAATTACTGCATTTGAGTGAGTCCGTTCCAATTAGCTTATTCTCTGCTTTCTTTATTTTTGCCGAAAATCACCGATTCATCGTTCCTATCTTTCAACATCTATACAGTGTTTCATTATAGTGCTTTCGTTGTGTATCTATAACGCTGCTTGTCGAAATACATTTATTAAACATCAATAACGCTAGGTCATTAGTGAACTCGCACTTTGTCAACGCGTGTTAAGTACTTGACCTTGACACTGATTCTCGATCATTCATTAGCGCACAGCTGTTTTGCAGTTTTTTATCTATTAAGTTCATTAGCATCAGTGCAACCAGCTGTTTATTCAACATTATAATGGCTGATAGTTTAAAAACATTAATTAAGAAACGTAGTTCAATTAAATCGAAGCTTACAATTTACAGCAACTATTTAAATTTAATTAAAAGTAGTTCCGCAATATCTGAGTTGCAACGTTTAGATTTAGAGGAGCGTTTTAATAAATTCGAACATTTTCACACCGAATTTGATGCCTTCCAGACACAGATCGAAGTGCTTTCCGATGACAGCGAGTCTGCGATGGCTGAGCGTGAGGACTTCGACCGCCAGTACTTTTACCTGGTGGCACTCACACGCAGCGTGCTCGGTGTCACGGCCAATGGTTCTGCGTCGGAGGCGAACTTCAAAGATGCTGACTCAGGTGCACATGTTTCATTTAGGAACTCCTTTGTTCGTTTGCCTCAAATTGATTTGCCACATTTTGATGGGAACTACCAGTGCTGGCTTGAGTTTAGAGATACTTTTGGGTCATTGATTCACGACAATTCTAGCATAAATGACATCAACAAGTTCCACTACCTGCGAGCTTCACTCCAGGGAAATGCGGCTTTAATTATCAAAAACATTGATTTTAAAGCCGATCATTATAATCTTGCGTGGGATCTGTTATGCGAACGTTACAATAATAACCGACTTTTAGTCAATAATCATTTTCAGGCTTTGTTTGATGTGGAACCCATTACAAAAGAATCGAGTGTTTCCATCAGAAACCTTGTTAACAATATTAATAAAAATGTCAGGGCGCTATCAGCATTAAAAAGGCCCACTGAACATTGGGATGATATAATTATTTATTTTATGGTTAAAAAGCTAGATGTAACAACAAGTCGTGACTGGGAAGAGCACAGAAATAATATTTACAAAGATGATCCTACTTTATCACAATTTTGTTCCTTTTTAAGCAAGAAAGCGGACTGGTTAGAATCAGTGGAATCAAACCATAGTTCTTCTGTAACAAATACTATTGTCGCTTTAAATAATAGTCACTCCAATAAAACAGAAGTAAAGCAAACTAAATCAAATCATAAACAGATAAATAATAATAAAAACAGTAAATGTCCACTTTGCTCCCAAGCACATACTTTGTTCAAATGTGAATCATTTAGAAATCTGTCAATAGAAAGTCGCATACAAAAGGCAACTGAATTTAATGTATGTTTGAATTGCTTACGCTTTGGACATAATTCTAAGTCATGCAGATTTTCACATTGCAAATATTGTAAAACAAAGCATAATACGCTTTTGCATTTAGAAAATAGCGAACCCAAACTTGTTTCCAATCCATTGCCTTCTTCTCTGCCTTCTGCACTGCCTTCTACTTCGCCTTCTTCAAATGTTGTGCTTTCAGCCAATTCCATGCAGCTTGCTACTTCTGCGCATGTTTTACTGTCCACAGCTATGGTGAACGTGACTGGCGTGACGGGTAAGAAGTACACTGCGCGCCTACTGCTGGACAACGGCAGTACGGCGAACTTTGTAACACAGAGCTTTTCGGAGAAGCTGGGTTTGTTACGACGCGGTACGAGCACCAAGGTAACGGGTATTAATAATCACATATCCACCAGTACACAGTCTTGCCACCTCACAATAGAGTCTTTATGCTGTGCCTTTACTGTGGATATCGAGTGCCACATTTTGCCTGAAATCACAAAGGTTCTACCGTCTTCATTCGTGCATATTAATCACGTCCCTATTCCTTCAGGTCTTAAACTAGCAGACCCGAACTTTAACGTTCCGTCGGTCGTAGATATCCTGGTAGGGGCTGAAGTTTTCTGGAATGTCTTAGGTAGCAATACGATAGACTTAGGGAAAAACCTACCTAAATTATGCGAGACCAAATTAGGATGGTTAGTTTCAGGTAGTATTTCGCATCAATCATGTTTTTCCGCTAATCATTTTTGCCATCATTCCAATGTCACTCCTGACCTCACTCAATTTTGGGAGCTTGACAATGTCGCATTAAAACATTCACTCTCACTTGAGGAGAGAATGTGTGAGCAATCATTTGCTCAAACCACCACTCGTAAGGATGGCGGGGGATTTGTCGTCACCATGCCTTTGAAAAAGGATCCTAGTACATTAGGTCATTCTTTTGCTAATGCTAGAAATCGTTTTCTTTCCCTTGAACGGCGATTTATACGCGATCCAATTTATCATAAAAAATACAATGAGTTCATGAGTGAATATGAACGCCTAGGTCATATGACGTTAGACTCAGACTGTACTCCATCATCAGCAAACTCCATGAATAAGTACTACATTCCACATCATGGAGTCATTCGTAGCTCAAGTACCACTACTCAACTACGCGTAGTATTCGACACATCAGCTTCTACCAGTTCGGGGGTGTCACTTAACGACATCCAGCTAGTCGGTCCCGTAGTTCAAGACGATCTGTTTTCCATTTTAACACGTTTTCGTCAGCATAGGTACGTGGTCTCAGGTGACGTGGAAAAAATGTACAGGGCCATTGAGCTAAATCCAGTCCAAAGACCACTTCAAAAAATAATTTTCAGGTTTGAACCTTCAGAACCTCTTAGAACCTACACGTTAAACACGGTTACCTATGGTACCGCTTCTGCACCCTATTTAGCCACTAAGTGTCTAGTAAGTCTGGCTGATAACATTGACGACAGTCGAGTTCAATGTGCCATTCGGCGTGACTTTTACGTCGATGACTTTCTTAGTGGAGGGGAAACCATAGCTGAAACTGTTGACATTTCTAAGAAAGTACATTCGGTTTTATCTTCTGCAAAATTCAATTTACGTAAATGGCGATCAAATAATCCTCTAATTCTGAAAGAAATTACGCATAGTAACGAGTTACATAATACTTTACATTTTTCTGAGCAAGGTCCTAACTCATCTCATTCTAAAACTTTAGGGCTTAACTGGGTTTGTGACTCGGATTCACTTACATATTCCATAAATATCACCTCCACTACCAAAGTCACCAAACGACATGTCCTCTCTGTTATCAGTCAAATTTTTGACCCACTAGGCCTCGTAGGTCCGTGCATCGTCGAAGCAAAGATACTTATGCAGCGTCTATGGCTAGAAAAGTATGACTGGGATGACGAAGTATCGCACGAAATAAGAAACCTGTGGACTACATTTGAAAGCACAATAACAGCATTAAATAAATTTAAAATTCCTCGTTGGGTTTTGCTTGAAGACTCTATTACGCATGAAGTACACGTCTTTACCGATGCGTCCGAAAAGGCGTATGGCGCTTGTTTATACCTTCGGTCTTGCAATAGCAGTGGGTCCATTGGCGTACAGCTTCTAGTTTCTAGAAATCGTGTAGCGCCCATCAAACCAACAACGATACCGAGGCTTGAACTTTGTGGAGCTTTGTTGGGTGCAAGGCTGTGTACTAAGGTTCAGGAATCGCTTACCATGCCCATTCATAAGTGTAGATTCTGGTGCGACTCCACCATAGTCCTGGGTTGGCTCTCTACTCCTTCAAATCAATTGAAGCCCTTTGTAAGAAACAGAGTCAACGAGATACAGGAAAGCACTTGTGGTCATACCTGGAGCTACGTACCGTCGAAAGACAACCCGGCGGATCTTGTTTCCCGCGGTCTTAGGGCCGACGTTATCACGGACACACCTCTGTGGTGGTCTGGACCATCATTTTTACAGCTTAGTGAAAATGAGTGGCCTAGCATACCAAACAGCGGGAAAGATAGTCTGCCGGAGGTAGTGACTCATATCATTGGTAGTGATAGTGACAATCATTCATACATTAGTAATCATTCACACGTAAATATTAGTTCATTAATCATTCATAATTTATTAGTAAAGTATTCTAGCTTAACGAAAATACAAAATATTCTAACTTATGTACAACGCTTTATTTACAACATAAAAAATAAAAATAAATTGCGTGGTAATTTGTCAAAATCAGAACTAGAACATACATTCAATTTAATTATACATAATTCACAACTTGAAATGTTTTCGGAAGAGTATCATTTGTTAAAGACAGGACAAAAATTACCACGCAAAAGTAGATTGCTTTCTCTGACACCGTTCATTGACGATCATAACCTCATTCGCGTGGGCGGAAGGCTTGATAACTCCCCCTACGATTTTAATGTGAAACATCCCATTGTTTTATGCAGTAAGCACATACTTACTAAACTAATATTTCAAATGCAACACCTAAAGCTTGTACATGCTGGTCCACAATTATTATTGTCACATATACGGCAAACTTATTGGCCTTTAGGTGGTAGAAACTTATCTAGATTTGTCGTGAAAAGGTGTCTCAAATGTTTCAGACATAAGGCTCGGAACGTGCAGCCTATAATGGGACAACTACCTAGCTCAAGAACAAACCTTGAGTTTCCTTTTCTGGATAGTTATGTGGACTATGCTGGGCCAGTATTGGTAGCCAACCGTAAGGGCCGAGGATGCAAACTTACTAAATCCTATATGTGCATCTTTGTTTGCTCGGCAGTAAAAGCCGTACATTTGGAGCTCGTCACCGACCTCACCACTGAGGCCTACATGGCTGCTTTAAATCGTTTCGTGGCGCGTCGTGGCAAGCCTCGAAGCATCACGTCCGATAACGGGACTAATTTCGTAGGCGCATCAAATGAGATGTATAGGTTCTTGAATTCATCAAATGTTGCATCTGAAATGGCACAGCAAGGTATCGAATTTATTTTCACGCCTGCATACAGCCCTCATTTTAATTCATTGGCTGAAGCTGCTGTAAAATCATGTAAGCATCATTTAAAAAGACTACTGCATCTCACCCATTTCACCTTCGAAGAGATGGCTACCTGTCTCACTCACATTGAGGCGGTACTTAATTCTCGCCCTCTCACTCCTCTTTCTTCAGACCCTAACGATTTTTCGGCACTCACTCCCTTTCACTTCCTAATTGGACGGCCATTCTTATCAGTCTTACACCCTCAGGTGACTGAAGCCAACATCACACGACTGGATCGCTGGAGGAGAAACCAGTACATCAGGCAGCATTTCTGGCGACGGTTTCATAATGAGTACACTTCTCTGCTGCAGGCCAAATCCAAGTGGTTTCATTCCAGAGGTGAAGTGAAGCCGGGGTCCTTGGTCCTAATAAAGGACAAAACAACGCCACCTCTGCTCTGGTCCCTGGGCCGGGTCACGAAGACCTATCCCGGCGTAGACGGGGTTACAAGAGTGGCCGAACTAAAGACGAAGCGGGGCACCATTCGTCGTGCCTTCAACTGCATCTGCCCCCTTCCAGTCGACAATTGAAGACTTCTCTTCAACCCGAGGAATATGTCGGCGCACCACACATGCGCGTGATCGACCGCGGGGCCTGCGCGGGGGAGCCGGGGTACCGAACCCGGGCCACGACGACCGCTGCGCGCCCGCCACTCCACTCACAGCTCACAGACGCGCGAGACCACGGGCATTTCCTTGTCACTATCTAGTTTTAGTTAATTGTAACAATATATACCTATTTATACAGTCCACTACTTTAATTTAATTACCAATTCCGACTGAGCCCAAACACCCATTGTGAGTCCCCTTCGATTTAAAAGGGTGTAGCGATATGTATCCCGCTACATACGAACTAAACGACTGACCTACACCGCGATATTGAAGTTATCGACGCAAGTTTCCGACAACAACCGTCGGGCAGTAGTAGGTAACCAGACATGTCTGGTCGGAGGATCCTCCCTTTTCAATGGTGGAGGAACAGGGTGTACCTGTTCCTCATACCGGACATGCATAAATAAAATCAATTATATTAATTTTATTGATTTATAAATTTAGTATGTATCTTCTACTTTGATTATTTAGCGTTATTTCAATTTTGAATTGTTCTCGTTCTTTTGAGTGATGAGTTTCTTTCATATGAATAAAATGATGAATGATGAATTGATGTATTTTCCTATTGTCCCTCTGTCGTAGCTCTCGTCTTCTACGTTCAAATTTAAAACTTGCTATTTTAAAATTTACTGCAGTAGTTTAGACTTTTCTTTAAAGAGTCAGTCAGCCACCAAAAACCGCATACTTCTTTTATATTAGCATACTACAAAACAATTGTACCTACTCAAAAAACCCATCTAAATGGGTATTTTTACATGCACTCACAATCTTAATCTGCACGTAATCTTCTATCGATCGTTGGATTAAGACAGGTAAAACTTTTTATTCACTGATTTTTATTCTGTGTCTTAATGCAACTTTAAATGTGTGAAGTTCGAACCGGGATACACGGACAACTAATTGGGACGTTGAGAGATTATTGACCCGCTTTGCGAAAAGCCTCGGACACTATAAATTCTACATTAAGTTGTTTAAGTTACTAAATGTTTTCTCACTATGAAGTTTTTTTTAACCGGCGAAAAAAGAGAAACAGGCAAACCTTCATCCAGACACTCAGATTTATGTCACACCAAAAGTATGCCAATCTATCATAGTAAGTATGTAGAATCGTATAGTAGTCTCTTTAAGTATGAATAATATACAATCGGTTTAAATAATTAGCTCCTACGTAGTAGTAGGAGGTAATAATTTCAATTCAATTTGTATTGTATTAAGTATATTATGTATATTTTATTTGGTATTTTAATAGTAACTATTTCAAATACCTACTATTACCTATTTTAGTATAATAAGCACCATAGAGACACGCAGCACGGTAGGTCACTTCAAAATTATGAATAAGTATCTTTCAAAATCTATGCACGGTAAGGACGGTGTAAGGTAGTTAGGTTAGGTAGTTAGGTTCGCTATAGAATAGGTATTATGAGTTAGGTTAGGTTATTATAATATCGTAATTCTAATTCCTTCTAACACAAAAAGCTTAGATAAAAGCACATTAGAGACTCGCTTAGTAAAAAAGTAGTAGTAAGAAGTAGATATTGTTATTGGTAGAAACTGGAGTTATTTTTCACCTGTTAGTGTTTTTATAAGATGTCCGTTGTTTTTTTTTTGTAAAAAAGTTTTTAAGTAAAGAAAGTCTTTCAACACTTCAACAATCATTGAAATCGGTTAACAATCGATAAAGAAGTTCTTTTTGAAATTTGAATCTGTACATCTCTGCCCCCAAAAGGGGCCCCCTTTTAACATAGAAGGACGTAATGTTATGTTAGAAATACAAAAACTATAACAATCGCGAATAATTTCCGTTATGCGTTGATGAGTTCCGTCGCCTGTCTTTTTCATTAGTTTTTCTTCACAAAATGATAGTGTCTAAATGAAAATGCTTGATTTGTTACTAAAACTATAAAAATCGGTGCGTGTGTACCTATATTTTTTAAGAGTTCCCTCAATTCATCGACGATGCCTCATCGGATATGAATTGTGATACAAATGAGATCATTCTGCTTTTTATTAAGAACTAGCTTCTGCCCGCGACTTCGTCCGCGGAAAATTTCTTATTTTAACATAAGATTACACACGATTGATATTACTGTATTTAATTTTATTAGTAAAATATTTTTTGGAATCAGATCAGTAACTTCAAAGATTACCGAATGTTATGGCATTTTGCCTAGCGAGCCGCTGCGAGCGCTCAGCGCTAGTCTCCGTATCCCTTGTTTCAGAGACATGCTGCCTTAAATCAGATAGACGCTGCGCACGTTCAGCGCTAGATTCCTGAGCACGGGCCTGCGATGTTATGGCATTTTGCCTAGCGAGCCGCTGCGAGCGCTCAGCGCTAGTCTCCCTATCCCTTGTTTCAGAGACATGCTGCCTTAAATGAGATAGACGCTGCGCAAAAGCGCACGTTCAGCGCTAGATTCCCGAGCACGGGCCTGCGATGTTATGACATTTTGCCTACCAAGCCGCTGCGAGCGCTCAGCGCTAGTCTCCCTATCCCTTGTCTCAGAGACATGCTGGTGCGCACGTTCAGCGCTAGTTTCTCGAGCACGGGCCCGCGGCGTCCTCACATTTTGGCCAGCGAGGCGCTGTGAGCGCTCGGACCTAGATTCTCTAGCGCGTGCTTGCGAAATATTTTCTCTATTTTTCGAGAGGCGCTGCTCATTTTCAGGGGCAGATTCTTCCGTACGGCGTACTCGAGCTGCTCTTGTCTGTGATGTCTGCCGGGACAGTTGAGATTTCCTTTTAGGCATGCTCTCAAGTCTCAACAAACTACGCACAGACTTGAAAACAATTATGAACAAAGGGAGAGCGACTCGAACACCGTCTGCCTTTACAAAACAAAACAATCGTAATATCGCATAACTCGTATCGATTATTACGATAGAACGAAGTACGAAACTACGAAGACGAACATACAAAAAATTTAAAAAACCCCCACCGCAAAAAAGTAAAACATTTAAAAAGTTAAAAATAACACTTTAGCCATGAAATTTTACTTCACGTCGGGGTACCTAGTAAGGAGTGTACTTGTAGGTATGTAGGTACTTATTTTAACGGTACCCCGACGTTAAGTAAAATTTCATGGCTAAAGTGTTATTTTTAACTTTTTAAATGTTTTACTTTTTTGCGGTGGGGGTTTTTTAAATTTTTAATTTAATTTTTTATTTTTAACTTTTTAAACGCATTAATTTTGTTTTATAGAGTTTACAGTTATGAGAATTTTTCAGTGCATTGTATGTAGAGTCAAATGCTGGTTGAAATGAATCCAAACACGACATATCTGCTGTTATTTTGTCAAGAGTCTACCTACTGGTGTGCTGGATAGCCTGGCTGCAGCATCAGCTCATCCAGTTGCCATCAGTGCATTGTGTGCAGAATCAAATGCAGGTTAAAATGAATCCAAACACGACATATCTGCTGTTATTTTCCCAAGAGTGTATTAGTCTGCTAGATATCCTGGCTGCATCAGACCAAATACACCATAATGTTACTTATTAATATTACACACATGGGTGTTTGAAATTTTAAGACACACATATGTTTGTAAGTAAAGTTAATACCCATAGACGTCTAAAATAGCAACGGTAGCTAACACAAAAGAGCTGATAACCTTGAAACGGCTAAACCAATTTTGATGAGTTATGTCTAAGAACCATCGCAAGAAGCCCCGCTTTCTAATAAAAAAAACCGCATCTAAATCGGTTCACGCGTTTGGGCGCTACGGTGCCACAGACAGACAGACAGACAGACAGACAGACACACACACATAGCGGTGAAACTTATAACACCCCTCTTTTTGCGTCGGGGGTTAAAAACAACGAAATTACGATATTTTCGATTATGAAGTATCTATCAACTACAATAACCATACGAACGAAACAACCGAAACCAATAAGCAACAGACATGTAATATCTAGAACTCCAGAACTAACAACAACGTGGCATAAAAATTCGAGAGGGTCATCAATCCACGGAAAGTCTTAACACCGCGATTTTAAAAAATGACGTAATTGCAGAACGCCATCTATGGGCAAATAGGTAAAACGTCTGCACAATGAAAGTTATGCTAGGGCCTGGGCATTTTGCGTTTTAGTAATTTTATATTATCTCCGAAACTGTATGACCAATTGATATACTGTAAGTGGCAAATCTTATCTGTATGATGTTCTTGTGATACTGAAATAATTTATTGTCATAAGAATTAATATTTTGATGCTCAAATAATCAACCAAATACAGGGTGTAACGGAAAGGGTATATACATACAAACAGGGTGAATAGGGTATTTAATAACGAGTCTTTCCTCAAAATTTCAGCTCCCAAATAATAACTTTGAAACTTCACGATATTATTTAATATCGACAGTTTATTAAATGCAAAATCATAACAAACGTGTCACCGCACTATGAGGGTCATAATCCTGTCCGGCAAGGTTCAAGTATATCTATCTGGAGTTTTGCGCGCCTAGTACAGACCTATCGGGCTCTGCCTAACCACCGAAGGCGCGACGGCGCGGGCGGGTTCATTTTTAACCGACTTTCAAAAAAGGAGGAGGTTCTATGTTCGTGTGTATGTATTTTTTTTTTTTTTTTTTTTTTTTTTTTTATGTATGTTACCTGATTTCTCCCCCATTTGTGGACCGATTCTCGAAATTCTTTTTTTATTTGAAAGAATATACTCCCGAGGTGGTCCCATTTTAATTTGGTGAAGATCTGGTGCTGATCTTCGGAGATATGCAACGGAACTCTTCAAAAATAGACGGCAAATCTGTCGTAATTGCTGGAATCGCTTGGATGTTTATTGTTTATACAACACCATGACGTATCATCACGCCTGGTATGTTCTGAGGGGTACGCAGATGTGTACAATATACCTAGATTTCGACAGTTAGGTATGTTAATTTTCATTTATTAGGGATAAGTGGGTAACCCTATTATCATGACATGTACTGTTACAATTAACAATATAAAATAAATATATAGCAAATATTTGTATGGGAACCACTAAAAATGGAAAAATAAAAAACTTTTTTGCAAAAAAATTAAACCGACTTCAAAAAAAACACTAAACGGTGTAAAATAACTCTAAATTAGGAAGTCGGTGGCCCATCATGAATAAGACAAAACCACCAAAGCCACAGACTTCCTAATTTAGAGTTATTTTACACCGTTTAGTGTTTTTTTTGAAGTCGGTTTAATTTTTTTGCAAAAAAGTTTTTTTACAATTATGTATGTATATGTATAAAAACGTTGCCATGTCGTTTCTTATCACCAAGAGAACCCATGCCCTTCGGATGTATATACCCTTTCCGTTACACCCTGTATAAGTATGCCCAAAAAAATTTTTTTAATGCAATAAATGAAGTACCTATAAAAGCTAAAATATAAAAGATAGAGATAGAGATATGGTATCGCGGACTTTTTTGTAGAAATAATTAAGACGAACCAGGTAGCCATACATTGTTTTTAATTTAAAGCAACTGTTTAGGCAGCGCACGCAAATAATTCTGTTTTATGAGGTATTTTTTTCCGACTTGCTAGACAAAAGTTGTGATAGCTCGGTTAATATACATGTTATAGAAACAATTTATAGCCTATAGCACTCAGGAATAATGTAGCTTTCTGCCAGTTAAAAACATTTTAGAATTGGATTATGAGTTCCAGAGATTACCCCCTACATACAAATTTACAAACTTACAAACTTACAAATTTTACCTCTTTATAATATTAGTATAGATTTCAATCCCTACTTTGATAATACTGACAGAAACAAGAATAAACAAATTATAGGCATTAGGATTGATACCAAAGTTAAAGAAACTTAGAATCCTAATATGAATAAAAAACCTTTTAACCAGTCGTATGCCGTAATTATAGAAACAATTAAAAAGCAATTGTGTCTCGCGTGGATCCACGTTCGGGCATACCAAAGGTTAATATTGGTTTTGATAGTACCTACTGCCTACCAAACGGCAATATTAGAATGCAACAAACAATTATTGAGTGTCATAAAAAATGCCTTTTTATAATTTTGTACTCATTACGAATTGCTAATAATACATAATTATTTTTTATGAAACTATTTTTTTAATTTTAGTATTTTTTACATACCTACATGGGCAAAGCATGGCCAGAAATGGGCATTTCCTTTTAATGCTATTAAAAAAAACTCCAACTCTTTCCAAAGCTCCACCGTCGTCGAGTCATGGCTCTGCTGGAGACCAGCGAAGCTTATATCATCGGCATCTTCGAAGATACCAACCTGTGTGTTATTCACGTGAAGCGCGTCACGATCACGACGAAAAACATCTAGTTGGTTCGCAGGATCAGAGGCGAACGCACTGCTTGTGCACACGACAACACAATACACACCATCGTGTATGTCGGTTGTAACTGTGCGCTCACAATGAAAATGGTCAAATTACATAATATGTATCTGATTATTAAATGTTTCTAAATAAAAGACGTTATTATTTAAAAAAATATAAATAAAAAAATAAAAAAAATGTTATGTTATGTTATGTTATGTTATGTTGTTATAATAGTAGATTATTAACCAAGGGCTGTATGACATCAATTGCATACGAGGTTTTTGGCGCCTGAGCGAAGCGAAGGCGCTAATTAACCCGAGCATGCAATTGATGCTTACGCCCGAGATAAATACTCTGCTTTACATATCGATTGTGAGGTAAGTAAACAACAAGACAGCAGGTTTCAATGAACATTTATTAAGAAGAAAAAAATGTGTATTTAATTAAAATTAATTATTTTCGCGATGCTTTCGCGCCTACTAGTAGACTGCCTTTTTTTTTTCACGCACGCAAGCGCGTCAAATCTTGCTGGCCAGTTTGATTTTTAAATCGATTCCATCTAACATACGATGTGGAAACAAATAGTTCCATATTTAAAATAAAATCTTTATAAAATAAATTGTCTAGATTCCGATTCGAGTAATTAATCGATACCGAGAAAAAAAAAAATAACTTTTTAAAAATATTCTTCGTGCAGTATGAGTATGACAGTTCTTTTTTCAAATTCCAAAACCTATGCTGTAATGATAGTCATACACCCCGGCATTCAGGGGTGTAAGGCTGTACTTACAGAGCAAGAGATATGTAAATAAATTTACTACATCCCACCCATTCAACCCCAGATTTAAGTCAATACACTTCATTTTTACTCTTTGTGTATGGATGTTATTTATACTATGCGATTCAAATGGGAATAGGAATGATTTTGCGCCATGTTGTGACGTCATAGCTGTCAATTCGAATAAATTGAGTAAGATCAGCAAAACAAGGTTTTTTCTAAATACCTATATAATTTATTTACGAATTACGAACGGATTTTTTTAAATTGTACTTTCAAAGTATTTGTTTACACTCTTCAAACACAAAAACCCCCAGACATCTCTTTGACGAAATATACTTGGCTTTGGTACAATCTGTCGTAGTGTGTGCATCCCAATATGGGGAGGAGCGGCTAAGACTAAATTTATACCTTGAGCGAGCACAACGTGATCTAGTAAAAGTAATGTATTCAAGAAAATTAGACATCCTACCCTTAGTCTTTTCCAGATTAGTGACATACTCTCGGCAAGAAAATTATAAATATACAGAACAGAACTATCTTAAAGATACACAAGACCCTACCATATGTACCTTTTTTTTTTTTTTTGAGGGGTGGAAAATCCTCATGGATGTCCCCCGCCCGGGGAGGCGGAGGGGTCTGTCAGACTCTTACTGACTAAAAACCAGCCCCGTGTTCCTTCTCACACCTGCGCCGGGGGCTGCGGGGGGGGGGGGGGCGTGAACACGACGCGCCGCCACCTCGGGTCCATGCACGTGGGGGGCGGCGGACATCCCCGCGTCCGTCGCCCCTGGACCCAATTAGGGGGGCTGGAAGAGGGCGTTGTCCGCCCTCCGATTGCGCCCGGTGCGTCTGCTGCGGGCAGGGTGAGTGGAAGTAATCTCCCTCTCCCTTTCCGCAGCCTCCTTCTGCGAAATGACTGTTTCGCAGAAGGACACCACCGCGTCCCAGGACCCGACGCTGCCGACCATCCTCTCGACCACGGCCGGCAGCGACAAGTCACTGCCTACTCCAGAGTCGAGGGCACGGCGCGGCTTCTCCCAAGCGGCACACTCTGCCAGAGTAGTTAGCCCACCAGACGCAACAGCCGTCTGGTTGGAGGATCCTCCCTTTTCAATGGTGGATGAGGATTTTTACACCCTGTTCCTCATACCTCCAAAAGGAGATGGAAAATGGTGGGCCCAAATGTAATAAGTTGAGATAAGGTCTAAAAAATTTGTCATATTTTTATATATATATATATATATATATATAATGGGTCTACTCTTGACCTCAATCTTGTCCTGCGGTCAGAGATGAGGTCGACGATGGAACGAGCTTACCCATAAGAAGCCTATTAACTCGCGACTTAAACAGATTGGGGTCTGAACTCGGGAACACTGATGCAGGCAGGGAATTCCACTCCTTGGCTGTGCGCGTAATGAAGGAACAGGCTTTGCCTGTTCCTTCATTACGCTTCGTGCGAATGTGTGGAACATCTACAAGGAATGGGTGATAACCTGCAGTACGTCTGGATTCCCGATTGAAGAAAGGAGATGGTGGAATGAGCTCGTGGAGCTCAAGAGCACACTCACCGAAATACAGTCTGTAAAAGACCGACAGACATGCAACTTTGCGGCGGTGGGCCAGGGTATGAAGCTTGGTACCCACCAGCTTTTCGTCACCAATGAGCCTCTTGGCTCTACGCTCTATCTTAGAATATGAAAAATCACCTCAATTCTCAATCTGGAAGCGAAGAAATATGAGAAAGACAGTTGTCGTGAGATTATCGATTAAGTAATCGATTACACAGTTACGCAAATAAAACCATTGGAAGAGATTACCAACTCAAAGTAATTAAATGCACTTAATATAATTATATGCAATATAGCGTATATAATTACAGTCATATTAATAAATAAAATATTAATTAATTACTAAAACAACAATATTAATGATTATCGATTTTCGAATAGAAACACATCACTCACACACATATACACAACATACGTCAACATAACCCCTAATTACTTGATTTATTTACATTCACAATTTGTATTAATAACTGGGAGAGGGCACTGACTTCTGTAACACAGGTTTTTTACCTAGCTCAGAAATCAGGGACTTCATAGGATTTGTGTAAAAGTTTGTGAATAAAAATTATTCTATTCTATTCTATTTTATTCTATTTTATATCGATTACAAGCAGTCTTTATTTTTAGTCTATTTATGTCACTGGCATGACAGCTGACTGACATTGACACTAGAGAGTTGTCGACTGCTCTGCTCTTGTTTGCTCACTCATTTCGTATTTTCCGATGCGTTTTGAGTGCTTTTCCATTTATTCTTATTTTTTTACGACCTTGCTTTCACACTTGACACCGAAGATTGCTCACTCGTTTGACTTGGAATTGTTATTTTGGATTTTACCGCCGGCTTGACTTTTGTTTAATCTCTATATAGCTCTGTTCTCAGATTGACAAAATACGTCGGATTTTCAGTGAAAGGTTGTTAACATCTAAGCTATTCATTGATACCAATTTCATATTTTTACAACTGGGCCCAAGTTTGTATGTATCCGTTTCAGTCTCCTTTAAATCCGTTATTTATAAACACAGAATAAAAAAACTGGCTAATTAAAAGTTTTAACCTGTCCTTATCTACCGCGGATCGATCGATGATTACGTGCGGATTAAGATTGTGAGTGAGTTTAAAAAAAAAACCCATTTGAATGGGTTTTTGGTACACAATTGTTTCGTATTACGAGTATACTAATAGATAAAGAAATATGCGGTTTTTTTGGTTCCTGACTGACCTATCAAACAAAAACCTGGACTACTAAAGAAATAATTTTAAACAGAAAGTTTTTTAAGATTGTAAACGAGAGCTATGAACATAGAAAACAAAGAGAAACTACGGAAAGAAGGAAAATGGAAAATTTCTCCTAAAGATGAAAGTGAGAACTTTACTCGTATGAAAAAAAACACATTTATCAGGTTAACTAATTGTTTAAATCTATTAAACAGAAAGAACAATTCCAAATTGAAAAAGCACTATAATAATAAACTGCTGAACACATTCTTACTTAATAAATAAATAAGTTAAAATTTTTGGTTTATATATTTTATATGTTTAATCAAATCAGAATCAAATAATTAGTTTTACTTAGTTTTATTTGTTAACGCAAAGGCGTTAACTCAAATCAATTAAAATAATTTTTTTTTTCATTAGACCGTTAAAAGGCACTTTTGAACGTCTTACTTAAAAGTTAAAAAAGTTAAGGCAATGATTCTAGTTGCCCCTTCCAAAATGCGGTTTTGTATGGAGAAGAATAGCCAAGAAACTTCATACTAACTCTTTTAAAATAGGTTAACAATACATAGTGTTGTAAAGTATTAATATAGAGCAGTTTCATTCTACTAAAAGACAGTCTGATTAAAAGTCTATTATAGGCCACTAAAATTGTAAGGCCATCTGGCATACATTTTCATTGATATGTACACTTTATGAAGTTAGGGTCGGTAGAGTTAAGCCGTGTAGATTCAGAAGCTTGGCTCTACATGAGATCTGATATCTTTTTCACAGGGCAAACCTTATGTGGTCGTATTGGAAACATTTTACATGAAATGTTTTTGGTGGGATCATTATTTTTGGTTACATTTGGGTAGGTACTTAAACTCTGTATTATCATACATTTTCAATGGCGTTAACTTACAAAAAAAGTATTGTTTTGGCTAAATTTTATGGTTTTATAAGTACGATACTGCAGTACTTTCCGATTTGTACCAAACAAGTTGATGACCTTAAAATTAAAAACGTTAAAGCTTTAAGGGACTGTTGACTTGATTATTATTTAAATTTCAACTCGATACATCCACGCATTCCCAAGATAAAGAGTATTAACAGACGAACGGACATCAAAGTGATCCTGTTAGGGTTCCGTCGTTTCCTATTGAGGTCCGTTACCTAGGAACGAGACGAATTTTCAAGAAGATGGGTTTTATAAAGTATTGTTTTAATCCTGTGATTTTAATTCATTAAATCCCGAGGACACCGGTATCTTTCTATTGTGTTTCTAATTGACATGATTAAAACGTTAATAAATAGTTGAGATTGATAACGTTTAATTTAATCAGAACAAGTAGTTTGGTTTTACCTTAGATTTATCAATGACGGAACTATAAATTCACTACACGAAAAATAGTTTACATTATTCAAACATCAACATCGGCACAATGAAGTTCTTGGCACTGGCACTATTGGCTCTGACGGCGGTCGCCTCCGCTAAATACATCAACTTGGAGGATGCCATCGATCTAGAAGACATCACCGCTTACGGATATTTGTCTAAGATTGGTGCCCCGGCTGCCGAGAGAATCCGTCTAGCTGAAGAGCAAGAAGATACACATGTCAGAATCGCCGGTGGTTCGGCCGCAAGTCTCGGACAGTTCCCTTACCAGGTATTTTGTCAGTTACAATAATCACAGTCCAGTGTAAAACCATATCTCCAAGATTTGTATTAACATAACATAACGTCACGCCTGTAATCCCCGAAGGGCTAGGCAGAGGTGTACCTGGTAGTACACCCACATTTCGCCAGTTATGTTTAAGTCCCATGTAATAGGGGGCGAGCCTATTGCCATTAATCGGGCACAAATCCAGACTCCGGGCTGCTACTGAGAAATACCAGACGGAAAAACTCAATAACACTTTGCCCGACTCGGGGATCGAACCCGGGACCTCATGCTCAGCAGTAGCGCTTGCGACTACTAGACCAACGAGGCAGCCTCTATTTGTATTAATTTCTGTATATTTTCGCAGGCCGGTCTTCTCGCGCAGTTTTCTGGTGGTCAGGGTGTTTGCGGTGGCTCTCTTATCAGTGCTAACCGCGTTCTTACCGCTGCTCACTGCTGGTGGGATGGTGAAAACCAGGCAACTAGTTTCGTTGTTGTCCTCGGTTCAATCCGATTGTTCTCTGGTGGCACCAGAGTGAACTCCAACAATGTGGTTATGCACGGACGCTGGATCCCTAGCCTGATCCGTAACGACGTCGCCGTGATCAGATTGAACTCTAACGTTGGCCTCAACAGTAAGTGAATAACATATACGTGTAATCAAGAATACTACTAAGAAAATGCTCTCATTGTTTTTCTTTTGTAATTTTATGTCTATAAGTGTTCTTACTGCCTTCATCTACTTATTATAATACTAGCTTTTGCCCGCAGCTTCACCCGCGTGGATGTCGAACTTCCGTCCCCTATTTTTCCCTTTAAGGGTCGAATTTCTAAAAATCGTTTTTAGTGGATACTTAATCTTCACAAAGAACATCCCTTCAAGTTTCATGTCTCTAATACCAGCGGTTTGGGCTGTGCGTTGACATATCAACGTAATAAATTTAGGCATAAAGCTTCCGGATAGGCCATATTTAAATTTGACCCTTCCGGTACGTATGCATAAAGATTTCTAGAACTACTGACCCAGGAAAGAGCGACATACAACTGACCATGTGAAAAACAACTGAGACTAAGATCTACTCCAGCAACGCGGAAAGTCTGACCCTGAGTTTTATAAAAAAAATTTTTAATAATTGTCATTGCAAAACATACCGATACTGGGAATTGCGTTCTTTTAAACTGAAATGGAAAATAAGTACCTACCTAATTAAAAAAAACTCAATAACAGAAAATAAAATAACTACCTACCTAAATAAACCTATTTTTGATGATAACTAATCTAAACTCAATAAATAAGCAATACCCCTAAAAACTAATATCAATACGAATGACTAATCCTACCTAACAGTACCTATTATAAAATAATATACGGTCACCACTACGTTCACTATCAAATATACTACTTATACCTTTAAATTAAAATCTATACCTACGAATTATAAAAATAAACCTAAATAACTCTACCTTAAACTGTACTTAATAAAAACTAAAAGGAATAAAAAGGTAGGAATAGTAAAGTTAAAGTAGGAGTTACTATTATAGTATCTTAGCAGTGTGCAGCGCCCCTAAATATAAAATTGAGTCTAGGGATCGAACCGCAAAATTATGTTTGTTTTTATTGTTTATACTTTTCTGGGATAAAAAGTACCCAGTGTGGTGCCCAGGATATTAAAAAATTATTATACCAAGTTTCATCGTAATCGAATCGGCACTTTTTGCGTGATGCCTAAACAAACAAACAGACAGACAGACAGAAATTTTTGTTTTTAATCACATTTTTGGATTCGGTGTCGGTCTAATAACACCCCCTGCCATTTATTTTTTTGATATTAAAAATGTACAGATTTTTTACTTCTACAGATTTATTAAAAGTATTGATTAATAGAAAGATTTTTCATTCACAATAATATTTTCGTGTACCCACAGACAACATTAACGTCATCGCTCTGGCCAGCGGTAGCGAGACCTTTGCCGGTGAAACTGCCACCGCATCTGGCTTCGGTCGCACCGGGGACGGTAAGAAAATTTTAACGTGCAAATCTGGATTTCGAGTTAAGTTTACTTAAATAATTCACTTATCAAATCTTTTACTTTTGTAGCTGCATCAGGTGCCATCACCACCAGCCAAGGTCTGAGCCACGTCAACGTGCCTGTGATTACAAATTTTGTATGCAGAGTTTCGTTCCCCCTCGTCGTCCAAGACTCCAACGTTTGCGTTAGCGGTGCTAACGGCAGGAGCACATGCCGCGGTGACTCCGGTGGTCCCCTGACTGTCCACAGGAACGGCAGCCCTCTCTTGGTAAATATTTTTTAATAACTTTATATAATTCTAGAATCGTGTGTGAAGGACGCTTATTACAGTTTCATAAAAAATATTTTTATTAGTTGTTTATTTATACAAATTAAAACTTTTTCTATAGATTGGTGTGACTTCCTTCGGATCAGCTCGCGGTTGCCAGGTTGGATCTCCTGCAGCCTTCGCCAGGGTCAGCTCCTTCATCAGTTGGATCAACAGTCAATTGTAAAAAAAAGTATCATAAAATAAAAATATCATTAAAGTAACGAACATTAAGAAAAAGTTTGTTTAGATTCGGGCACACATCCAAAGTCCATCCTTTCAGTGGGCTTAAGGGACACCATTTTTAATCCTTATGATGGATTAATTTACTTAGTTTTCTTAAATTTAAAAATAAATTAAACTTTATTTATAGTTTTTGTAACAAGCTTAACAAAAACGGCATCATACTAAAAATAAAAAATAAAATATTGAAAAGAAATGTATATTATTTTCCTTTAAGCTTAATAATCTATCTTAAGAATTAAACAGAAATCTTGAACTTATTTAGTGCCAGAGATAGTTTCATAATGTGAAAAGACTTCAAGCAAACAATACATTCTGACTAAGAACTCTAACTCAGGTATTTGCAGAGCATGGATAAAAATTTAAGTTGGTGCAAATCTTACTTTTTTAACCGACTTCAAAAAAAGGAGGAGGTTCTCAATTCGGTTGTATATTTTTTTTTTTTTTTTTTAGGGTTTGTTACCTCAGTACGCCGTCATTTATGGACCGATTTTCAAAATTCTTCTTTTGTTTGATAGGGTATACTAACAGATTGGTCCCATTTGTATCAAAACTCATATCTGATGAGGGATCTTTGAGGAATTGAGGGAACTCCTCAAAAAATATAGGCACATACGGACCGATTTCAACATTTTTAGTAACAAATCAAGCATTTTCATTTAGAAAGTATCATTTGGTAAAGAAAGACTGATGAAAAAGACACGCAACGGAACTCTATTTCCACAACATAACATTACGCCATTCTATTTTAAAAGGGGCCGGCAGAGATGTACAGATTAATGTTTAGATAGAACAAGTTAGCAATTGTTATCCAATTTCAATGATTCTTTCAAGTTTTGAAAGACTTTCTTTACATAATACAAAGAAACTAAAAATTACAAAATAAAAACTTTTTACAAAAAAAACAACCGACTTCTTAAAAAAAAAACTAACAGGTGAAAAATAACTCCAGTTTCGGAAGTCGGTGGCCAATAATTAACACAACAAAACCACCAAAGCCACAGACTTCCGAAACTGGAGTTATTTTTCACCTGTTAGTTTTTTTTTAAGAAGTCGGTTGTTTTTTTTTTTAGTTTAAGTTTAGTTAGAAGTATTAATTAAAGCTCATTAATCAAGATACTTATAATAAATCTGTAGAAGTAACAATTCTGTACATTGAAAATATCAAAAAAATAATGGCAGGGGGTGTTACTAGACCGACACCAAACAAAAAATGTGATTAGATTTTGTCTTGTCTGTCTGTCTGTATGTTCAGGCATCACGCAAAAACTACCGGTTCGATTACGATGAAACTTGACATAATTATTCTTTAATATCCTTGTCACCACACTGGGTACTTTTTATCACGGAAAAGTATATACAATAAAAAACAAACTTAATTTTGCGGTTCGATCCCTAGACCCGACTACTATATCAACCGCAAATAATAAGTTTGTCGTAGGTTACGTCACTCGCAGTGGAGTTCAATAAGGGGCGCTGCATACGGCTAAGATACTATAATATTTTATCTTAAGATACAATTTAGCTAGCCATACAATTCAATGGACTATCACACACTACGAAGATAATAATAATAATACTTAGGTATAATAAAACTGTAGAGAAGTCAAATCTGTACATTGAATATATATTCAAAACTAATATTGGAGGATAATTGGTGATCGATACTGATGCCAAAAATGCAATAAGTAAATTTTACGATTACGGTACGATTGTAATCAATACGCCTGGCAGGTTAATCTTAGTCTCAGTTGTTTTTCACCAGGTCAGTTTTACGTCGCTCTTTTCCGGGTCAGTAGTTCCAGAAATCTTTGTGCATACATATACCGGAAGGGTCAACTTTGAATATAGTCTATCCGGAAGCTTAATGCTAAAATTATTACGTTGATATATCAACGCACAGCCCAAACAGCTGGTATTAGGGACATGAAACTTGAAGGGGTGTTCTTTGTGAAGAGTAACTAAGAAACGATTTTTGGAAAATCAACCCTTAAAGGGAAAAAATAGGGGACGAAAGTTCGACATCCACGCGGGCGAAGCCGCGGGCAAAAGCAAGTTTGTAATATATGCAGGGTGGAAGGGTCATTATCGCACATACCATGACTTCTGTACATGATTTTGAACCCCAATATTGTCATTTTTCGTTGAATTTTTCCTTTTCTTTGAGATTTTACTTTGCGTAAAACTGTAAGAACCATTAAAAGAAATATCAATCCCATCTAACCTCATAAGATTTATTCGTAAATAGTGACTATGTATTGTATTGTATATTTTCTATTGTTTTATAAATTATTGTGTGTATGTGTGTTTTGATGACTGATGTCAAATAAATATTTTTCTTTCTTTCTTTCTTTCTTTCTTTCTTTCTTTTATTAAAAATCTTATAGTTCAGCGAATTAGGATGTAACACGAAAAATATTTATTGTAGCAACTTTTCTTCAGTGATCATTAACGGGGTTCACTGGTTTTCATTTAGGTTTTGGGTATTCCCACCCTGTTGCGTCATTAACTTCACCTTCGCTTAGGTTGTTAACATTCGCCAAAGGAAACAATCATGGGTATTGGGCACAGTCGGTCGATTCAGTAAAAGTCACGCCATAAAAACTTGAGTGAAGTGAACTGTCAATGCATAGCATTAGAATCGAAGAGATTTAAAATACTATACATAGAGCGGGCATGTCAAGGAAATGTCATAGAAAAACTTTGATCCCATGTCTCAGTAACGCCATTTAGAATAATGTATGAATATTGGAGCGGCAGTGGAACGTACTAAAAAATACTCATAGACTTGTGTCCAGCACGACACAAGTTTCGGATAAAAATTTTGTTCGTAATGTCCGGTCTATAGGTATTGAAGGTCTTTGATTAGTACGGAATGACAGCTCAATTCGCCGTTATTACGCCTTCATTTTCACACGGTGATTTGACCAGAATCGCACTGCTGCACAAGAAAAAAATGTGGAGAAAAGGACTTATCATCTACGTATCTTATAATCTAACTCGTTTTACAAAATAATAAAATTTATTTCAAATAATGTTTATACATAATAATTATAAACTTATGAGTATGAAAGCTAAATCGTTTAAATATTTGTCGACTCTAGCTACTTGTGTTAACCAAAAGTTTTAATACCAATATAATTATAATATTAACAGCTTTTTTAATTTGTTCGTGAATAGATAGATATAAAGTATTAGTGTTTGTGTGAAAGCATATTTCTAATATACAAGGTGTTTTTTTGAAATCCCATAACTCTAGGGTTATATTCTGTAGGTAAAAATAATACTAAAACTCCTAGAATAGATGGTCCAAAAATGCATAAATGCACAAGCTCTGTTTAGCTTGGGACTAGATGGCGTTGTGTGAATAGTCGTGGAATATTATTATTAAGTATTATTATTATTATTTTTATTACCTAATTAGTTCAAAAATTGTCACCAGTACGACGAATCTTCTTTCTAACGTCACTTTTCTTTCACGTAAGGGTGTTTTACATTAATCATCGTGACTTTGTCGAATTATTTTGTATGATAGTAAAAAAAAAGGATGATTGAAACATACCTGACTGCCCTGTTGGTCTAGTAGTTAGTGACCCTGACTGCTATGCCGGAGGTCGTGGGTTCGATTCCCACCCAGGACAAATGTTTGTGTGTTGAGCACGATCATTTGTTCTGTGTCTGGGTGTAATTTATCTATGATATGTATGTGTCGGCGTCAGCGATGGCTGAGCGATGAGCTGACACCGATGGGGGTTTTGTGGTACAGAGTTCATAACGTAGAATAGCAATCTTCATTGCAGTAATAACCTCACTTAACAATCTTAATCACAAAACAACTCAAGTCTAGGTAACTGACAGTTTCGTGCTGGATGTGTGTCTTGGTCGGTGTCTCAAATCAAACTGAGCTCTGCCCAGCTCCCACGCACCAGCACGACTCTGTCCTAGTGACATTACCGAAAACACATTCGCGCCATTTTCAAATGACAAGTAACGTCACGCTGGTCACCATAGACTCTGTACTAAGTTAATCAACTTCACAACTTATTATTCAAGAATATCGTTTTCCACGACACGGCCATCATGACCATCACACGTCCTCGTGTCTACTTTCTTCAATATTTGTGAAACAAATAAACACACACACACACACACACACAGAACACACGTATACGCACGCACGTTCGTATTGGTCACACACTTCAAAACACACGCACGCACGCATTTTTCACATACTTCAAAACTCGGTCATTCTGACCACAACTAAGTTTTCAAGGGTGTATGTCAAACCTTGACACCTCTAATCGAAACAAATCCAGGCAGAATGAATCGTCACTAAGACCGATAACATTACTAGAACTAAAAGTGTACTAAGATAGTGCTATGCAAATGCACGACATAGTAGGTATTACATAGACTTTCACATACCACACAGGCTAAAGCTAACAGGTACCACACAGGCTCACGAGTGCCACACATAGGTACTCACAGGTGCCACGCAGGCTTACTGGTGCCACGCAGGCTAGTCATTGCCACACAGGCTAGTCATCGCCACACAGGCTAGTCATTGCCACACAGGCTAGTCATTGCCACTCAGGCTAGTCATTGCCACACAGGCCATCGGCTTGTGATCCAACCCCAGAAGCTAACCATCTCAGCCGCGTAAGTGCTACCCCTCGGAAAGGATATCCTGCGCATAAAAAGCAGACCACGCGCACCTCTTACATGCTCCGGCGCAACTGGAGCGGTCACCAAACCCTCACACTTAATCCATAGAGTATACGTTAAGTAAGATGAAATGTATTCCAAAACTTTACAGATAATCATTACCTAGTAATGACTACTCAGTACTCACAATAACTAAACGAACTTTAACTAAGCCATTTTTAGAACTTAAACACGGAAAGTTCATAATTATCAAATTTCAAAAATAAACACACTACTCATGGCCCTGCCACAGCTATTGACAATTCGGTACTGCCACCCATATCGTTATCACCTCAGAGTCCGCGACCCTCAAGTCATTACATGACCGTACAAAATAGTCTCTTTCAAGGCCCAGGTCCCCGCTAGACCACAAGCCACTCATCACGCCCTGAACGACAACGTATGCAGTTGCGATTGCATCTTATGGATGCGGATTTACCGGAAAGCCAACAAGCGTATCATAGGTCTGTTGAGGTTCTTTTGCCCTCAGAAACATTGTTTTCTTCTTCTAACTCGTTTGAACTTCACAGGTTGGCATCTTACGACTTGACTTTACAACATACTGGTCGCCCGCAAGCGTTTAAAAGAACCTTCACTTCGGGTCAAGCTTAGTTAAGCTAGGCTTTTCATTTTTAATGTAAACCAAGTTACTAACACTTAAGTTTCATTTTAGTAGGTACTATCAAAACGGAACTTAGAGAAACGTTTTTCATTACCATTGACCTAAGAAGTTTGATCTCTTTACACGGTAGTGGGAATTTACCCAAAGTACCTACTATCTAAATTTGACTGTCAATCATCTACGGACAGACACACGAAACCATCACGCTTTTCGAGAAGAAGAAACAGGTTAGAAAAGCGGGAACTACGCTGTCGGATAGTCGTACGATACTATCTCTACTTCGCGAAGATCGAGTTGGTAAGGACAGCGATAAACAACACGAGTACGAGTTGGAACTTTTGTAAGTTACCAGAGTGAATGGTACACCACCCATTAATCGCGATTGTAATTCAGTTAATAGACGCTCACGACTATCTTGGACAGTCGTCTAGTCGGTGAAACATCAGTTTAAGTTTATTCAAATGAATTTGTATCATTAATAAACAAGATAATAACCTATTGGTACTTCACATGTCTAAGCACAGTATTGAACTCCGCTAGTAACTACACTACCTTGTTTATCCTAGGTTCACAGCGCACTGCGCACTTGTAATTAGTAAAGGTCCGACCAATAAGTTACAACACAGTAACTCTAACAGTTCTGTTACTCTTTATCATCATTTATAAGCAATGCATACTCAACTCATGAAACTCATTAAAATCTGTGCACCAACACGAAGAGAATCGCACCAACGACTATCAAAAATCTAACGCAATATGTGCTACAACACATGAAGCGCTTTGTGCACCAACACAGACAGAAATCGCACCAACGATTCCTTATAGACCCATCGCCACATGTTACTCATGAGGTGCGGTCCGAAGGTTCGAGTACGAGTATACAAGCTATTCTTAACCAAATGTGGTTTCACTACCACTGTGTCATTCAATTCTCAAGGAACTTGGTGATCGGGGCATTCATACTTGAATCTAATTTAGTTTGACTTCTGTCCTCATTTTTAATTAAAACACAATCATTAAGCTAATTTAAAAACCTGGTCCTAATATTGTGGTCAAACCGATTTTAAGCTTTGCTCAAATTAAATTTAGGCTAACAACCAGCTTTCTGATACCGTGGTGATATCAACAAGGTTTCCATACGATTTACAAAACAAAGGGAATAGCGCCGCACTTGCATCAGTTTGAATTTCAATCTCATTTAAATTAATAAGTTCATAATAAGAAAATAATCAACCAGGTATAGTCGGTAAAATTGAAATTATTTGTTATCTTATCTGTCAGTGTACCAATTTCCAATTATATGGACCAAATTGTTTACTAGTCATCAATAAAAACAGTGAGGGTAAATTAAAAAAACGAAAACCTATACAAAAAACCTATGAACCGCCTAACATGGTGAATGATATCAAGAAAGGCAGTTTAACTAAGCTTCAGCTCACATTTGCTATGATGTCATAGCCTAGAAACTTTACATAACGCTTCACAAATGAACACTTCGAAATGTTCAAGGAAAATCCGGCTTTAGTCGGCGTTTATTATACACCCAGCAGCCTTTCAACCCTTGCTAAAGTAGCAGGTTTTAGAAACAGGGATTAACTAGGGCAAATAACAGTACCTCACAATAGTTTTTTTGAACTGAGTACCTATCACACTACTTTCCTTTCGTCCGACTTAGTCTGTAAGGTTGACGTCAGAGGTTAAGGTTCAGGTTTTGAAGCCTTTTTCTCGGTTCGGTTCGGTCTATTTACTTACTGAGTTTTAAATGTCACAACTTCGATCGCTGTTGTATAACAACGTAACAAAATATGGCTACGTAAACAGACCCCAGGCAAAACGCTAAACAATATCTCGATCGCATTATTGTCAATTTAACGCATTAAAATAGCCCTTTGCTAATTTAACTTCAAGTAGCCTATCTATTAGATGCTTTGTTAAAAGAATAGCTTTCTTAATAGGGGACTGACACGGACGCATGCCGTAAGCATCCAATAGTTCCTGGACCTTTGACCTTTGACACTACTTATTGCCTTTTGTCTAGGCTGAGTTTTTAAGCTTGCCTATAAACGATAAGGTTTGAGTTTGAAGTCTAATTCTCAATTCACAAGGGGTACTCAACCCGATACGATAAACCATTACCTAATTAAAATTATGGCAATATTCATAACGTAAAGTAATCATATAGGATCTCTGTACATACCCGCGGTATCGACACTTTTAAAACAAAGAACTGATTGGGTAAACACCCATAATCCACCACACATTTTTGTTTCGAATTAACCAACAAACATTTTGTTGATTGCGATACCCTCCTTAAAACATTTCTCGAACGATCATTACCATCACACACCTATTTGAAATGATTAATTATCTTTTTTACGCGCTACCCGCATATAAAATAAACTATTGCCACTATTTAAAACTTCGTAAATAATTCGTTCGGTACTAGGTCATTGTTTGTAGGTACTACTAGGTACTACCTAGGTATGCCCTTTACACAAACGTTCGCATTGACCTCTAAAATTGCGACTATAGTACAACTTAGCAAGACAACATCCGGTACCTACCGAAATCAAAACAAAAATTACACGACTCACCGGATTGTTGTTACTACCAGAAAATAACAGTTATTTCGTGCACAACTGCGCATCTGTAGTTGCGCCACGCTGCACCGCCGCGCTGCAGCCCGCGCGCCGCTGCGCTGCCAACCTGCGCTGCAGGAGCCTCGCATCTTGCACCTCGCATACTCTCTTGATGGAGCCCGATGTAGCAAGCCGACTTCGATCACTGCATCTTGTTCTTCTGGTGCATCACGAAGAAGATCTCATCACATCTCGGTGAAGCTCGCCAGTAAAGTTGGAAGCAAGTTCTTTATGCCACTTCTGATGTCGGCGTCAGCGATGGCTGAGCGATGAGCTGACACCGATGGGGGTTTTGTGGTACAGAGTTCATAACGTAGAATAGCAATCTTCATTGCAGTAATAACCTCACTTAACAATCTTAATCACAAAACAACTCAAGTCTAGGTAACTGACAGTTTCGTGCTGGATGTGTGTCTTGGTCGGTGTCTCAAATCAAACTGAGCTCTGCCCAGCTCCCACGCACCAGCACGACTCTGTCCACGTGACATTACCGAAAACACATTCGCGCCATTTTCAAATGACAAGTAACGTCACGCTGGTCACCATAGACTCTGTACTAAGTTAATCAACTTCACAACTTATTATTCAAGAATATCGTTTTCCACGACATATGTATTTAGATATATATAAGTATGTTTATCAGCTGTTTAGTACCCATAACACAAGCTATGAAGCTTAATTTGGGACTAAATGGCGTTGTGTGAAAAATTGTGGAATATGTGGAATATGTATACCTAATTCATATGCCAGTTGATTCTTTGATATGGTCTCAATCATACCCTAGAGTTATGGGATATAAAGAAAACACGTTGTATTTATACAAGGTGGAGTGAAGCTTCAGAGAAATGTAAAGATTTACGAAATAGGGATCGCAGCTCTCTATCTATTGTTTATTTGTACGGATAAATTCCTATTAGACAGTGTGACGTGTAAGTACCTCTATATTGTGTCCCCACAATATTTTGTCGGTAGCTAAGTCATGCATAAGCATATAGGCGTAGCATGTTACGAGGTCAATCTGTAAAATGTTTCTCTTCACTTCACAAAAAGCGCATAGAAAAGAAAGTTTGTACAGAATTTGTGATCAACTATGGGACCACCTTCCGCATGCTGGTTCTCTTTACTCTGTGAATATAATGAGTTATCAACTCATTATATAAGTTGTACTCACTAAATAAGTTTTACAAATCTTTTACTTAAACTTGTCATTTAAAGCAGTTGAAAACATTAACTAGGTTTCGAGATATGGATGTCTGTCAGGCACGACTGAGGGACCACCTTAAATCGATTGTAACTTTTGAATGGGTACTTTTACAAATTTTTGGCTGAATTTACAATTGTTTGGGAACTTTTACTCAAACTTGATGCAGTCGAAACTCAAAATTCAGAGCGCACACAAGCCAGCACATCAAGCTTCCCCAAAGTGTCAAATATTTGTTCTTTGATAGGTAGTTTTTCAATTTTATTACAAACAGAATGAGAAAAAAATACAAATTGGGGTAGCTTGATGTGCTTGCGTCTGTACGTGTGACTTCCAATTTATGTTCTTGTCTATAGTAAAGTAATACCTTAAAATGTTTATTTGTTGACTGTCTCTATGAGAAGATTAATATTTATGAAAAAATATAGATTTAAAGGATTTTTAGTAGGGGGTGGAAAGTTATTAGTTTGGTCTTCGAAAAGTTAATTTTAAGATTATGTTATTATATCTACGTTATTATTTATTACCTTATCACAAGGTTGGTCATATCTTGCATTAATCCTACTGCGTATTTCTTATTAATAATTATGCTTAGGGTTTTCTGTTTAAATGTATAGTTGGTTAATGTTGTTGACCGATTTTTAAGAGGCCAGTTTGGCATTCGTCAAATATCTTATGTTTTTCGCAGAAAATAATCACGCGATTGCAACTAGCTTTACCGATAATCTTTGAAACTGTAGGTAGTCTTTTTTTGGACTATAATTACTTGGCTCCGTACTGTTTTTTTTCTTCTGTATGGGTTTTGTAAACAAGATTTTTACCTTTTCTCAATCACCTTTCAGTCTTTTAATCTGTAAATTTACGTAAAAACAACGAGAAAAAAAATACAATTTAAAACATACAATTCTTTGTTAAAACCACCTCGAATATACTGTAATCATTCCATTTTGGAACCCTTATTTCGCTAGGGAATATTCATTTTTATTGTCAAAAAATTAAACTGACAAGAACATTATAACACAGTCCGCGCTCGGCTCGACAAATTTGTGTTTGCGCTTTGAAAACTGAGACGAATAGCTGCTAAAGAAAAAATCCTCAATGCCATGGCTATCAATGTTGTATTTGCTCCATTAGTATAATTGCTGTACGGGGTTCTGATGCGAGGGTAAATAAATAAATAAATAAAATAAATAAATAAATATCAGTCCAGCAAAATAGCTTCGTGATAATTATGCAGACATTGTATGTTTTGCGGAAATATCTTTGCTCCCGTGACCCCACCCACACAGGTCTGAGACGGAGCACCAGGTGTGTTTTAGTCAGTAGGATTCTGACAGACCCCTTCGCCTTCACCGAGGCGGAGGATATCCATGCAGAATTTGAGATTTCTATCCACCCTCCAAAAATACTTTTTGTCAGTATGCAAACAGCTTATATAAATTCTAATGGTATTCGCAACAAGAACTTATCGAACAAATTAACAATGCTGTGGATAAAAGCTAGTTTATCAATAAATCTGTTCTTTAAAATTACGGAATAAAAATAACAAGATTTTCATAAGTCAGATAAGTTTTATTTGAACAATAAATGTAGCGGTTTGACATAGAAAGGCAGTCAAACCGCCATATTTATTCCTCAGTCATTAGTTACTTGCTGCCTCGGAAAGCTTCGTTCTGCCTGAGAAACCTTCTTAGTTTTAGCATAAGACTTGTCAAATGTTAAATTGTCACTCGATAATGGACTGGGAAGGCAATTGTCACAGTCTGTCATGTCATCAAAGATGGCGCTGCATTGGAAAATTTAATTAAGATAACGAATCCGGGGTTCAGCCGTTTAGTTGTGAAAAGCCGACAAACAAACAGACAAACAGAGTTACTTTCTAATCTATAATACTAAGTATCGATTTGACTATCGAAAAATCGGCCTTTAATCTACGTGTTGCTAATTAATCAAAAACATTTTTGAAGATTACGGCGGATTAAGATTGTTGGTGCGTGTGAAAAAACCCACTTGCATGGGTTTTATGTTTACTAGTGTTTTGTAATATGATGACTAAAACAAATAGTTTTTGGTAATTGACTGACTCATCAAAGCCTAAATAAAGTACTGAAGTAATTAATTATTGTTAAAAAAACTTTTTTGCAAAAAATAAAACCGACTTCAAAAAAAGCACTAAACGGTGAAAAATAACTCTAAATTAGGAAGTCGGTGGCCCATCATGAATTAGACAAAACCACCAAAGCCAAAAGTTTTTTATTTTTCCATTTTTAGTTGTTCCCATACAAAAATTTGATGAATCAATTGAATAAAACATGAATTTATTTTATACTTATTGTTAATTGTTAACATTACATGGCATGATAAATAGGGTTATATCCCTAATAAATGAAAATTAACATACCTAACTGTCGAAATCTAGGTATATTGTACACATCTGCATACCCCTCAGAGCATACAGGCGTGATAATACGTCATGATGTTGTATAAACAATAAACATCCAAGCGATTCCAGCAATCACGACAGATTTGCCGTCTATTTTTGAAGAGTTCCGTTGTATATGTCCGAAGATCAGCACCAGATCTTCACCAAATTAAAATGGGACCACCTCGGGAGTATACTCTTTCAAATAAAAAAAGAATTTTGAGAATCGGTCCACAAATGGGGGAGAAATCAGGTAACATACATAAAAAAAAAAAAAAAAATACATACACACGATCATAGAACTTCCTCCTTTTTTGAAAGTCGGTTAAAAAAAACAGCACATGTCTCATTTTGTACAGACGCCAGCACGTCAAGTTACCCCAATGTGTCAAATATCTTTGATCGTTTTTCAACTTTATGTCAAACAGAATAAGGTTCATATTCAATTGCGAAAATTTGACACATTGGGGTAACTTGATGTGCCTGCGTCTGTACATAGAAGACGAGAGCTATGAACCGACTATGAAAGGAAAATACATAATTTCATTCCGTAAAGAGATAAAGCGGCAGTTTTATTCACATAAAAAACTTATGATTTTTAGTGGATACATTTTAAACTTATAAAAACTACTACTACCACTTTGCTCACAGCTTTGTCCGCGTGCATCTTATTTTTTTGACAACACCCTCTCATATTTTTGACACTTCGAAATATGTGACTTAATTTATTTAATACTTCAAGCACACTAACGTACAGAGGCGAACCTAATGCCATAGGCATTTTCTACCAATCAACCTTCAGGTGATACAGAGAAAAGCAGTGGTAGGTGCAACTTTAAATGAAAAATAATAACAAAAGTAATACATATTTTGCGTATAAGTAGGTACAGACGCCAGCACATCAAGTTACTCCAACTTCCAAAAAACAAATTTCTTTGATCGTTTTTCAACTTTATGTTTATATTCAATTGGGAAAATTTGTCACATTGGGGTAACTTGATGTGCTGGCGTCTGTACATAAACATGTACTTACACTATAAAATATAAAATACAAAAAGAAACAAATAAGAGAAAACATTAGGGCTGTGAAGATATTACTGCCAACTTATTTGCGGATTTCTAATTAGTAAAAGGAGTTTTGATCGGTTCAATAGATAGAGATCGGCTTTATAAATTTTATTTAAGCAGTTTGTCGACTCTTTAGTCGAGGGGGACTCCAATCGTTACATCAAAATACTGCGTAAAGGCTACTACACACAGTGCCAGCGGCAGTGCCGCTTTTCATACAGTTTTGGCCAAACATGACGTTTTGAATAATAGTTTAGTAAGATATTGTGTTTTTTTCATATTTGTGACAAAATATTAATTTCAACTACGAGTTCTCCCACATCCACGGATTCCCAAGATAAAGGGTCTTGACATATAGACAGTGAGACCGATAGACAGACAGACGGACAGACATCAAAGTTATCCTATTATCAAGAGTTTCATTTTTTCCTTTTGAGGTACGGAACCCTACGATCTAGGAACAAGATGAAATGTGAAGCAATTGGGTTTTTATAGAATTGTGTTAATCCTGCGATTTTAATAAACAGTTTAGATAGATAACGTTCAGTTTAATTCTAATAAGTAATTGGGTTTTACCTTAGTGTTATCAATAACGGAACTATAAATACACTTCACGAAAAATAATTTACATTAATCAAACATTAAGATCGGCACAATGAAGTTCTTGGCACTGGCACTATTGGCCCTGACGGCGGTCGCCTCCGCTAAATACATCAACTTGGAGGATGCCATCGATCTAGAAGACATCACCGCTTATGGATACTTGTCTAAGATCGGTGCCCCGGCTGCCGAGAGAATCCGTCTAGCTGAGGAGCAGGAAGATACCCATGTCAGAATCGCCGGTGGTTCCGCCGCAAGTCTTGGACAGTTCCCTCACCAGGTAACTTATCAGTTACAATAATCACAGTGCTGTGTTAAACAAAATCTCCAAGATTTGTATTAATTTCTGTATATTGTCGCAGGCTGGTCTTCTCGCGCAATTTTCTGGTGGTCAGGGTGTTTGCGGTGGCTCTCTTATCAGAGCTAACCGCGTTCTTACCGCTGCTCACTGCTGGTGGGACGGTCAAAACCAGGCAACTAGCTTCACCGTTGTCCTCGGTTCAATCCGATTATTCTCTGGTGGCACCAGGTTGATTACCAACAATGTTGTTATGCACGGAAGCTGGAACCCTAGCAACATTCGTAACGACGTCGCCGTGATTAGATTAAACTCGAACGTTGGCCTTAACAGTAAGTGAATATCATATACGTAATCAAGAATATAACTTAGGAGATGCTCTTATTTTTTTTCTTCTATATTTTTTCGCCGAAAAAAAGATAGTTTAAGGGAATAATGTTGTTACAACATCAACAGAAACATTTTACTTTTACAATAATATTGTCCGTGTATCCACAGACAACATTAACGTCATCGCTCTGGCCAGCGGTAGCGACACTTTTGCCGGTGAAACTGCCACCGCATCTGGCTTCGGTCGCACTGGGGATGGTAAGAAAATTTTGACGTGCCTTTCTGAGTTTTAGTTTATTTACTTAACTACTATTTACTCATCAACTATTTTACATTTATAGCTGCATCAGGTGCCATCACCACTAGCCAAGGTCTGAGCCACGTCAACGTACCTGTCATTACAAATGCTGTATGCAGAGCTTCGTTCCCCCTCATCGTCCAAGACTCCAACGTTTGCGTTAGCGGTGCTAACGGCAGGAGCACATGCCGCGGTGACTCCGGTGGTCCCCTGACTGTCAACAGGAACGGCAGCCCTCTCTTGGTAAGTATTTTTTAATAATGTTACATAATTTTAGAATCGTATGTGGTCAGACGAATTACTATTTACATATACATAAAAAAACTTTCGGTAAGTAACTATTTTATTTATACAAATTCAAACTTTTTCGACAGATTGGTGTGACTTCCTTCGGATCTGCTCGCGGTTGCCAGGTTGGATCTCCTGCAGCCTTCGCCAGGGTCAGCTCTTTCATCAGTTGGATCAACAATCAATTATAAACTAGTAGCAGAAAAAAAACTTAATTTCATGGACCAAAATGTCTGAAATAAAGAGATTTTATTTTATTTATTTAGATATAAAAAATAATATTGATAATCATGCAAAGAATATCGTTAAAATTAAAAACATTATTTAAGAAAAACTTGGTTTATATTCGAATACAAGCCCATATTCCATCCGTTGTCTCTTGAGTTGTGCAGCAAAAAATGTCAGTGACACTGTCATTTTCCAGTAGAGCATAAAAAAATGTGTGTGTTATCCATTTACTAGCAGCATAGTTCTAGAGTTCCCATACTATTTAAAATTGTTAAGGTGTTTTATTTTTTTCCAAAATCTTCGATAATTTTTTTCAAACCAATTTGACGATACTTATGGAGCATAACCGCGGCTTAAATAATTTCGGGTATGTTTCGCAAATACTCGTAAATCTGTCAATTTCTAGAAAAATAATTAAAAGTAAAATATATCCAAAACAAGAAATTAGTAGGACTGTTATATTATAAATGTGGCTTAAATTACATAATAAGTTGACTATCATACGTGTTTAAGTCGGAAAACAGTGGAACTGACCTTACAGTTAAAGAAAGTATGCAAAATAAAACAGAAAGTCACTTTTGAATGCCAGCAGAGCATGGACAGACAAATGCCATTACAAAATCATAATCAACTAGCAGACGTCACGCACTTTTACCCGCGTAGTTCCCGTTCCCATGGGAATACGGGGATAAGTAAATAGCCTATGTTACTCTGGACAAATATACTCGTAGCTTTCCAATCAAATGGTGAAAGAATTTTCGATATCGACACATTAGTGTTTGCGTTGTTCATTACAAACATACACACACACGAATTTTTCCTCTTTATAATACTCGTACACGTATTAGTGTAGATGTAGATTGATTAAGTATTTAAGTAAATAGAGTAACTTAACTTAAAATCAAGCTAAGAGTAGTTTTACTGTTCCTCACCTTCCTCATTAAGACCTGTAGATTCTCCTTGATCAGAAGAAGCTCAAACTATAAACGAGACATGCGTTCTATTCGCAGATGACATTTCTCTTCTCACTTCATGCCAAAAAAATAGCAACATTTATAAATAATGCAGTATTAGTACTTGCTTACTCGTTTAAAATAAGATAATAAGATTTTAGAAATTAAGTTACTGCTGCATTAGCCCTCTTCCTCTCTTCTAAGTTTTTGCTGTGCCCGACAGGGTCCATAATGATACTGTACCTTTATATTCATAAGACCATTTATGTACATTATGGACCGCTATAAATATTGAGTATTGAGTATTGCTGGCCCTCCATGACCGTTGGTACCGTCACAGTTTTCAAGCAGTACTGGTTGTACTGATCAGAAGTTAAGTGTCTGTGTTATGGCAATGGAGGTAAAGCTTTTGTCACTTTGTCTATGTTACGTTGATTTAAATATTGAATCCTTTAAAAATGTTGGTAATCATCAGTCCAAAATGTTAGCTATGTTCTACTCCTATAAAGGACAATCGTATTTTTGCATTTGCAGATAAAATGCTGATAAATTTCCTAAAAGTTGGTGAAAATTACCCTTATCACCTTTTAAAAACAAGTTTAGTATTAGTATTATAACTTTATTTTAGACTTTTTAACCGACTTCAGGAGGAGGTTCTCATTTCATACGGTATTTTCTTTTATGTATGTACACCGATTACTCCGAGTCTAATGATCCGATTTACGTGATTCTTTTTTAGTTCGATGCGGAATGGTTGCCATTTGGGCCCATTTAACTTACTCTAAATTCGGAAGTCGGTAGCCAATTATGAATGAGACAAAACCACCAAAGCCACAGACACCGGTTAGTGGTTTTTGAAGTCGGTTGTTTTTTTTTTTGTAAAAAAGTCTTTATTTTTTCAATATTCAGTTTTTTATTTTTATGTAAAAGATTCATTTTATTCATTTCATCAATTCAAAGACTCACCAAAGATTCATTTCCTTCCTTTTTAAAAAAAAAAAACAAAATTAAATTAAAATGAAAATTACCAGGCCAAACTATGTTTGTTTAAATGGCAATGACCAAATGGCAACCATTCCAACGAGGAAGGTGAGGAACAGTAAAACTTTTCTTAGCTTGATTTTAAGTTAAGTTACTCTATTTACTTAAATACTTAATCAATCTACATCTACACTAATACGAGTACGAGTATTATAAAGAGGAAACATTTGTGTGTGTGTGTATGTTTGTAATGCACAACGCAAAAACTAATGTGTCGATATCAAAAATTCTTTCACCATTGGTATGCTACGAGTATATTTGTCCAGAGTAACATAGGCTATTTACTTATTCCCACGGGAACGGGAACTATGCGGGTAAAAGTACGTGACGTCTGCTAGTTGATTATGATTGTGTAATGGCATTTGTCTGTCCATGCTCTGCTGGCATTCGAAAGTGACTTTCTGTTTTATTTTGCATACTTTCTTTAACTGTGGGGTCTGTTCCACTGTTTTACAACTTAATCACGTATGATAGTCAACTTATTATGTAATTTAAGCCAGATTCTTAATATAATAGTCCTACTAATTTCTTGTTTTGGATATATTTTACTTTTAATTATTTTTCTAGAAATTGACAGATTTACGAGTATTTGCGAAATATACCAGAAATTATTAAAGCCGCGGTTATGCTCCATAAGTATCGTCAAATTGGTTTGAAAAAAATTATCGAAGGTTTTGGAAAAAAGTAAAACACCTTAACAATTTTAAATAGTTTGGGAACTCTAGAACTATGCTGCTAGCAAATGGATAACACACACATTTTTTTATGCTCTACTGGAAAATGACAGTGTCACTGACATTTTTTGCTGCACAACTCAAGAGACAACGGATGGAATATGGGCTTGTATTCGAATATAAACCAAGTTTTTCTTAAATAATGTTTTTAATTTTAACGATATTCTTTGCATGATTATCAATATTATTTTTTATATCTAAATAAATAAAATAAAATCTCTTTATTTCAGACATTTTGGTCCATGAAATTAAGTTTTTTTTCTGCTACTAGTTTATAATTGATTGTTGATCCAACTGATGAAAGAGCTGACCCTGGCGAAGGCTGCAGGAGATCCAACCTGGCAACCGCGAGCAGATCCGAAGGAAGTCACACCAATCTGTCGAAAAAGTTTGAATTTGTATAAATAAAATAGTTACTTACCGAAAGTTTTTTTATGTATATGTAAATAGTAATGCGTCTGACCACATACGATTCTAAAAGTATGTAACATTATTCAAAAATACTTACCAAGAGAGGGCTGCCGTTCCTGTTGACAGTCAGGGGACCACCGGAGTCACCGCGGCATGTGCTCCTGCCGTTAGCACCGCTAACGCAAACGTTGGAGTCTTGGACGATGAGGGGGAACGAAGCTCTGCATACAGCATTTGTAATGACAGGTACGTTGACGTGGCTCAGACCTTGGCTAGTGGTGATGGCACCTGATGCAGCTATAAATGTAAAATAGTTGATGAGTAAATAGTAGTTAAGTAAATAAACTAAAACTCAGAAAGGCACGTCAAAATTTTCTTACCATCCCCAGTGCGACCGAAGCCAGATGCGGTGGCAGTTTCACCGGCAAAAGTCTCGCTACCGCTGGCCAGAGCGATGACGTTAATGTTGTCTGTGGGTACACGGGCAATATTATTGTAAAAGTAAAATGTTTCTATTGATGTTGTAACAACGTTATTGCTTTAAACTATCTTTTTTTCGGCGAAGAAATATAGAAGAAAAAAATAAGAGCATCTACTAAGTTATATTCTTGATTACGTATATGTTATTCACTTACTGTTAAGGCCAACGTTCGAGTTTAATCGAATCACGGCGACGTCGTTACGAATGTTGCTAGGGTTCCAGCTTCCGTGCATAACAACATTGTTGGTATTCAACCTGGTGCCACCAGAGAATAATCGGATTGAACCGAGGACAACGGTGAAGCTAGTTGCCTGGTTTTGACCGTCCCACCAGCAGTGAGCAGCGGTAAGAACGCGGTTAGCTCTGATAAGAGAGCCACCGCAAACACCCTGACCATCAGAAAATTGCGCGAGAAGACCAGCCTGCGACAATATACAGAAATTAATACAAATCTTGGAGATTTTGTTTAACACAGCACTGTGATTATTGTAACTGATAAGTTACCTGGTGAGGGAACTGTCCAAGACTTGCGGCGGATCCACCAGCGATTCTGACATGGGTATCTTCCTGCTCCTCAGCTAGACGGATTCTCTCGGCAGCCGGGGCACCAATCTTTGACAAGTATCCATAAGCGGTGATGTCTTCTAGATCGATGGCATCCTCCAAGTTGATGTATTTAGCGGAGGCGACTGCCGTCAGGGCCAATAGTGCCAGTGCCAAGAACTTCATTGTGCCGATGTTAATGTTCGATTAATGTAAATTTTTTTTCGTGAAGTGTATTTATAGTTCCGTTATTGATAACACTAAGGTAAAACCTAATTACTTATTACAATTAAATTGAACGTTATCTATCTAAACTGTTTATTAAAATCACAGGATTAACACAATACTATAAAAACCCAATTGCTTCACATTTCATCTTGTTCCTAGATCGTAGGGTTCCGTACCTCAAAAGGAAAAAATTAAACTCTTTATAATAGGATAACTTTGATGTCTGTCCGTCTGTCTGTGTATCGGTCTCATTGTCTATCTGTCAAGACCTTTTATCTTGGGAATCCGTGGATGTGGGAGAACTCGTAGTTGAAATTAATATTTTGTCACAAATATGAAAAAAACAGTAATTTACTAAAATATGTTCAAAACGTCATGTTTGGCCAAAACTCTATGAAAAGCGGCATTGCCGCTGGCACTGTGTGTAGTAGCCTTAACGCAGTATTTTGATGTAACTATTGGAGTCGCCCTCGACTAAAGAGTCGAGAAACTGCTTAAATAAAATTTATAAAGCCGATCTACCTATATCTACTAAACCGATCAAAACTCCTTTTACTAATAAGAAATTCGCAAACAAGTTGGCAGTATCTTCACAGCGCTAATGTTTTCTCGTATCTCTTTCTTTTTGTATTTTATATTTTATAGTGTATATGTTTATGTACCTACTTATAAGCACAATATGTATTAATATTAATATTTTTCATTTAAAATTGCACCTACCGCTGGATTTCTCTGTATCACCTAAAGGTTGATTGGTAGAAAATGCCTATGGCATTAGGTTCGCCTCTGTACGTTAGTGTGCTTGAAGTATTAAATAAATTAAGTCACATATTTCGAAGTGTCAAAAATATGAGAGGGTGTTGTCAAAAAAATAAGATGCACGCGGACAAAGCTGTGAGCGAAGTGGTACCTAGTAGTAGTTTTTATAAGTTTAGAATGTACCCACTAAAAATCATGAGTTTTTTTATATGAATAAAATTGCCGCTCTATCTCTTTACGGGATGAAATTAATTATCTAAGTATTTTTCTATTATAGTCGGTTCATAGCTCTCGTCTTCTATGTACAAAATGAGACATGTGCTGTTTTTTTTTATTAATTACAACAGTACTTTATTTAGGCTTTGACGAGTCAGTCAATCACCAAAAACTATTTGTTTTAGTCATCATATTACAAAACACTAGTACACATGAAAACCCATGCAAGTGGGTTTTTTCACACGCACCAACAATCTTAATCCACCCGTAACCTTCAACAATGTTTTCGATTAATTAAACGTAAACGTAAACGTAAAAGATGATTAGTAGCCTTGTTGTATTTGAAGCAGACTTTTAAGTAATACACTGATAGGAGTACACCTATCTTTTCTTGTTTCCTCGACTTGTTGAAGGATTTTTATTTGGTTTGCTACACACACAAAGTTTCATACGAATCGGTCAAAACGTTTCGGTGGAGTTTGGTAACAAATACTGTGACACGAGAATTGTATATTTATACAGGGTTACTTGTAAAACACCAACAACTTTGCAGGAATAGATATCTAACATCATAAGCAACAACTTTTGTTCTACGATTTCTGACATAACGCAAATACCTACGTGGAACAAAAATGATATAGGTAAATATTTCAAGTTTTTATTGTACTGTCATGAAATTTCTAAGTCTCGGGGCAACGCACCCCGCTCCACAACTTCCCCGCGCATCGTAGGGGTTTGTTGTAAACTCTACGTGAATCGCAAAGATGGGTGTAACCCATCTTTGCGATTCACGTAGAGCTATTAACATTCAAGCGGGCATTTGTATTATTATTTATTTATTTATGAACAAAAAATAAACCAAATTTTTAAAAGTCGTAGAACAAAGTTGTTGCTAACGATATTAGCTATCCTTTCCTGCGAGGTTGTTGGTGTTTTACAAATAACCCAGTATAAGAGATTTATATGTATAAGAGATCAGCCGACAAACTGTTTTGCAGTTTGGCAGACCTTTTGTATGTTTTCGTTGTACAGATTTTGAATAAAGAAATAAAAAAATGATCTATCTGCCTGCGAGTAGGTACTTTTAATAAGATGACAACAAATAGATTCCAAACCAAAAAACTACTACTAAGTACTTTTGGAACGATTTATTAGGGTTGTGGGCATGGCCAAGTGACCCCAAGAGTGGATCCGCGCTTGGCTAACAATAGGTCAGTAAAATATGTAAGGCGGCTAAATATCGCAAGGGTTGTTTGTATGACAACAGAACCCTAAAAATGATTACCTTAATAATAATGATACAAGTTTTGTCAATGCAATAGAAATATTAAAGGATTATACAAATAATTAAAATTCCTGGAATTACGTGACCTCATTCGGCTTGCACGTGTCATTATTTAATTTCGAACGTTGTTAGAAAATTAATAGCAATAGGGACTCAAACATTTCACATACATAGCTTACTAACTCCAAATAAATCGAGAAATGGAAAGTGTTTAAAGACGTCGGTTTCCGCAAATCTGTACATTATACATTCGCATTAGACTAGACCGTGACGAGGCAAAAAATAAAATCATTCCGCTAACCACCATTTGCAACAAAGCAAAAAACGATACTAACAATTTGTGCCTTTAGAATCTAATCTAATTATTATAAAGAGGCGGTATAAGGCACAACTTGTTTTTAGGGTACCGTACCGTAAAGAAAAAACGATACCCTTATAGAAAAAAAAAAAAAAAAAATGTTTATTTCATCACTTATGACTTATACTTATAGGATCACTATACTGTCCGTCCGTCTGTAAAGGCCCTTTATCTCAGGAAGGAGGCATCGAATTGAAATGACAACCATCATACCTATCCCTAGTAAGTTCCCTTAGATCGGTGAGAAAAAAAAAAACATCTATCGAAGTAAACGCAAAAAAATATACCCGCAAATTAACGTAGGTATAAGTATGTATTTCGACACTCTCAAGGGAACCAAAATGTAAATATTAAAAACTTTTCGTTGACCTAGAATACATATATGACATTTGGAAAGTAAGCAATAAAATTGTCTAATGGAAAGTTGGAAAACCGTAAGTTTCACTTTTAAACGTCGAACAAAAATTAACTATAAAAATGATTCTAGTTGCCCTTTCCAAAAGGTAGATTTGTATGAAGAAGAATGGGCAAGAAACTCCATACTCACTCTTTTAAAATAGTTTTTACAATATTTTGTATAAGTACATTAATCAGATTATATGTGAGGACGATGCACCTAGAATAAAAGTATCTACTATTCTAAGACAATTATTATTAACTATTGTAAGGAAATTAAAAATAAGCAATGGAGTTTATAATAACATGATTAAATTAATAAATAATAATAATAAATATTCCACATCTTTTTCACACAACGCCATTTAGTCCCAAGTTAAGCTTGAGAGCTTGTGTTATGGGTACTAAACAGCTGATAAACATACTTATATATTTCTAAATACATACATATTACTTATAGATAAATTACACCCAGACACAGAACAAATGATCGTGCTCATCACACAAACCTTTGTCCTGGGTGGGAATCGAACCCACGACCTCCGGCATAGCAGTCAGGGTCACTAACTACTAGACCAACAGGCCAATCAAATTGGTGCTTAGATACCTTGTGCTCACATATTTACAAATTTAATAACATGAATTAAAAAAAAAAGTGAAAAATAAATCAATACATAGGTACATAATTAGATTAGCAACCAGTTTGATTTTGTCAAAGCAAAAAGCAAAGTTAAAACTGATTTTTATTTATTATTACGAAAAACAATAAAATTAAAAAAAAATAATTTGTCCGCAACCCTCGGTGCACGAGTCCGACTGGCACTAGGCCGTTTTTTTTTGTTTTTAATAGAATCTTGACACAATTATCTATCTATTAATATGTATAATATCAGAAAATTGTACATATGAGTAGGTATTATAAGATAGGTATTTGATAAAAAAAATGAGTTTATAAGAGAAAATTGACCAAGCGGCTACAAGGGTCATACTCATAGCCAAGTGATTATTTAAAATGGTACGGTTCATTTCGTAAGACACAGAAAATTTAGCGGCTACTATCTCAAACTTGAATGAGGGTTTTCAGTCACTATGCCTGTACTTTAAATTTTGCGATGAAGTTCTTTAGTTCAAATCTTTTATCACATCTCGACCGCTTTGTACCACTCATTTGTACGGACGCCACCCCATCATACACCACCCACCACAACCAGCTACCCCAATGTATCAAATGTCTTTTATAGTTTTTCAACTTTATAACAAACAGGTATAAGATTCATGTTCAATTGGGAAATTTTGACAGTTTGGGCTAGCATGACGTGCTGGCGCCTATACTCAATTCACTGCTAGCCTTCTGTAATATTTTGAATGACTCTGAACACGAAATTCCATTGGCAATGCAAAATTTAACACAAACTCTTTGTTCAATGTTTTTGTCCACTATGAAATTCACAATTCACATTAGTTATGTTCTTACTAAAACAACAATAGGTATACTAAATCTAAATAACAGATGCAACTCAAATGCCGCGCCAAAATGGAAAACAGTTGTACCTACCAATCTAACAACAACAAAAAAAAACAGAAAATTGAATTTCGAGCCTTAAACAAATTGTCCATTCACGATACTTTTTTGACAAAAGGAATGTGCTTTTTGGATTGTTCATATTTCATTCAGGTTCGGACAAAGTTGCGGGTAAAAGCTAGTTATTCATAAAATAATGTATTATTTATAAACACAGAATATAAAACAGCTAAGAGTTTCTTTCTTTATCTGTTAATTAATCGAACATTATTGACGATTAGGTGCGGATTAAGATTTTAGGTGTGTGTGATAAAAAACCCATTTGGATGGGTTTTTTTTAAGTACTTTTGTTTCGTATTGTCCCACCTTATTAGAGAAAGTAAAATGCGGTTTTTGGTGACTGACTGACTTATCGCAGCAAAGCCTCAAAACTGCACCAAAACTGTAAGGCATCATCACACACTTATTACCTTAAGCTTTTTTGAGTACTAAAATTCAATATTTTCATACATTTAGATCGATATAACCAACAAAAACAAATTAGCTTAACATGACGTTTTATTAAATAGATTTTAATAACATACTCAATACTTTTATTGCATTCAACGTATATTCTTAGGTGGTAAAACTTAAAATTAGGTCATAACATGGACCCTGTCGGGCACAGCAAAATCAAATGAGTGAGTTTAGGAAAGAGGAAGCTTATTCTACCGATGAACTTGAACCGATACCGATGAACTTGAACCGATACCGATGAACTTGAACCGATACCGATGAACTTTAACCGATACCGATGAACTTGAAAATACAAAAACTCACGTAAGTAGGTATGTATTATCATTATTTAATTGAACACCAATTATCACCGAAGTAGGTATAACCGTAAACCAAGTGTACGGCCTATGTCAGTCAAAATTATCAGTATTCATTAAACGTAATCTTATATTCCATATCTCTGAATTAATGGCTTCATTTGATAAAACAAACCATTACAAAAACTAATAAGACTTATCTTAAAATGATCTAGTTACTTTAGTATAAATACGACAAGGTCTTTTGTAAAAAGGTTTGTTAATTAAGTAACGGAAAATGAAGTTTTTAGCACTGACTCTATTGGCTCTGACGGCGGTCGCCTCCGCTAAACACATCAATTTGGAGGATGCAATCGATCTAGAAGACATCACTGCTTACGGATACTTGTCTAAGATCGGTGCGCCGGCTGCCGAGAGAATCCGTCTAGCTGAGGAGCAAGAAAAGACCCATGGAAGAATCGCCGGTGGTTCCTCCGCAAGTCTCGGGCAGTTCCCTCACCAGGTAACGAATCCATTTTATTTTAATAATACTGATGTCTTAAGAAACCCCTTTATCTATTAATTTTATGATTATTATTTCCAGGCTGGTCTTCTCGTGGACTTTCCTGGTGGCCAAGGTGTCTGCGGAGGCTCTCTAATCAGAGCTAACCGCGTCCTTACCGCAGCTCACTGCTGGTTTGACGGCATAAATCAGGCCCATCGACTAACCGTTGTCCTTGGTTCAGTCCGATTATTCCTCGGTGGTACAAGGGTGTCTACCGACAATATTGTTCTGCACGGAAACTGGAACCCTCATCTGATCCGTGACGATGTAGCTGTGATCAGATTGAGTTCTAACATTGGCCTATCTAGTAAGTAATTAATAAAGCAACTAAAAATTTAGTAACAAAATAATAGATACAATAGAACTTATTATTACTGCTAAACTCAATTACTGCAATGTAGGCCCTAGAATGGTTAAAATATAATAGATTGAAATAGACATATGAACAGACATCAAGCAATCCTAATCTGTTAAGTTTCTTTGATTCTATTTTCAAGATAATTATTATTTTGTCAATCTGTGTACTTTCCAACAGGTAACATCGCTATCATCGCTCTGCCAAGTGGTAGCCAGCTCAACGAATTGTTTATCGGAGAAAACGCCATCGCATCTGGCTTCGGTCGCACCGGTGATAGTAAGAAGCATTGGATTTGTGTTCTGCCGATCGACTCGTTAAAAGTCACCCGGTGAAAGCTTGCTATAGTGATCTGTCAATATCTAATATTAGTATGGAATGACAGCTCAATTCGCCTTTACATCACTTAGTACATTTTCACCGGGTGATTTTTACTAAATGGCGTTGTTCTTTGTTTATTTAAAAAATGAGTTTACAACGTGTTTAATTTTATAGGTGCATCGGGTAGCATCACAATCAATCAGTCTCTAAGCCACGTTAGCTTGCCTGTGATCACAAACGTTGTCTGTAGAAATTCGTACCCCCAAATCGTCCAAGACTCCAACATTTGCACAAGTGGTGCTAATGGCAGAAGCACATGCCAGGGTGACTCAGGTGGTCCCCTCACTGTCAATAGGAACGGCAGGCCTATCTTGGTACGTATGTCCAAAATCAATCGATCGATTCTGGAATCTTCCTTTTTGTAAACATAATCATTTGTATTAATCGTGTTTTCTCACAGATTGGTGTCACTTCCTTTGGATCTGCCAGCGGCTGCCAAGTTGGAGCTCCTGCTGCCTACGCCAGGGTTACCTCTTACGTAAACTGGATCAACAATCAACTGTAGAAGAGACTGTAGAAAATGATAAATGCACTATCATGGATATAAATTCAACAATAAAACATATTTATATAACAATTTAGTTTTAACTGCACATTAAAGCGCTTAGCATTTGTTTCTCTATTTTGTAGAGAACACCCTCTTTTTGCAGTAGGAAAAAGTGTGAAGTATGATTAAAACTATTTAGTGAAATCTGAAAATACCAGCTAATGCAAGTCTTTGTTTAACCACGCTTGTGCGCTTATGTTTAGTCACCTAAAATATATAAGTATTTGAATCCTAACTGAACAACCGAGCATATTTGTAGAAATATCAGACTGAAAGTTGTAATCCACTTCAAAGCAGAGAATAACCAGGATGATTTAGAACCCCATCCTATTTCCATAAAAGGACAGAATGAGTTTTTAATAAGCTTTTTAACTAGAGTAAACAATCGACACTGTTAGGTACTACTAGTTTAAAATAAACATACAGGGTGGGTAGAAGGGACATTGTTATAAAGAGAAGTAAGGACAGTCCACAATATCATTTGATCCCATACTTGAATTTACTAAAATGTGGGTATTGGTGTGGGTAGTCAGGCAAGGAGAATAATTAAACAAAGCCTTTCACACCAAAATATAATTAGGATCTTATTACAGAATTATTAGGCACTCCTAATCAATAGACTCTCCACCTAAAACGTAGCGCCTGCTCGGGATGCGAACCGATTGTTTGCCGGACTCCGATTGAACCGACACCATGTTCTTTTTCCCCGCGCCAGCCGTTGGTGTTGTGTCAAAGCAAATGACAATGTCTGTGCTTTGACAAATAACGTTTGACATATCCGGTTGTCATTCGCTCTTAAATAATCTTGAAATAATCAAATGCGCCGTCAGATACAATGAGTTATGATTCTGAACCCTAGCGATAAAATGGTTCGTAAGCATTATTCCTTTTTACTCTCTTTCTGTTTGTGAAAATCACGAATTCTACAAAGCCCAGTTTTTAAACCTGGAAACCCGGAATTATAAACTGAACTCTAGCATGCTTAGTAGGTACTGATACGGCTGCCCGACCACGTCTGAAAATTAATCGGTGGCTGATTTTTTGTAGGAGTAAAATAGAACGCACATGGCTATTAGTGCAACGTGCATGTCCACCAAGTAGTCGGTCAGAAATAATTTGACCGATTAATTATACCTACTGGTGCTACAGAAAGACTGACGTGAGCGTTTTATGTTGCGCGAATTGCCTTTTTTGTCAAGCCCAGACATTTTTTATCCTGTTTTCAGAAAAAAGATAACGTCTGTAGGTACTTTAAGACCAAACCCTAAAAAATATTACTCGTTACTCGTGGAAGTGACTTAGAACCGCACAAATATGAGTGGACGTGTCCAGTCTGTGCACGCATTTGGTAGTGATCGTAAGCTCAACTCGATACTTGAGAAGCTCGACTCATCCAAGAACAACACTACAGAAAGTACATTTAGTAGCTACAAATTAAACTCTCCGCCAGCTGGTCAAATCAGTAAAAGTTTGCCTTTTGATCGATAGTAAGGGTTTTTTTTCAGTTTTAATTTACCGACTGAAGGATAATTGCTGTTTTAATTCTGTGACTGGATTAAACGGTTTCAATTGATAATATTCAAGTAAATAAACGATTAAGATTGATAAGATTTAACTTAATCTTAGTCATTAGGTTTTACCTATCAATTGCATTATCTATTACAGAAGTATAAATAGACTTCTAGTAAAAAATCACATTATAATTACATATCAACATCGGCAAAATGAAGTACTTGGCACTCGCACTATTGGCTCTTACGGCGGTCGCATCCGCTAAATACATCAACTTGGAGGATGCCATCGATCTAGAAGACATCACCGCTTACGGATACTTGTCTAAGATCGGTGCTCCGGCTGCCGAGAGAATTCGTCTAGCTGAGGAGCAAGAAGATACTCATGTCAGAATCGTTGGTGGTTCCGCCGCAAGTCTCGGACAGTTCCCTCACCAGGTAAATCACTAGTTACACTAATTATTCACAGTTCTTTCTTAAACAAAGGCAAATTTCATAATAACATCTAAATATTGTCTGTCGCAGGCTGGCCTCCTCGTGCAATTTGCTGGTGGTCAGGGTGTTTGCGGAGGCTCTCTCATCAGAGCTAACCGTGTTGTTACTGCTGCTCATTGCTGGTGGGACGGTCAAAACCAGGGTCGTAGCATAACCGTTGTCCTCGGTTCAATCCGATTGTTCTCTGGTGGTACCAGAGTGTCTACCACCAATATTGCTATGCACGGAAGCTGGAATCCAAGCAACATTCGTAATGATGTCGCCGTGATCAGACTGAACTCCAACGTGGGCCTTAACAGTAAGTGAATAATATACTCATATTTATAATCAAGTACCAAATTACATTACATTACATTATTAATTAAATATGAATGAATATGAATACATTTGAATTATTTTGTCCAACAGTATTGTTATTGCAACTATTTATTATTATTTTATTCATAATTATTCAATTTATAATTTAATATAATATTTATATTTATCAGAAGATAAATACAACAAAAATCATTGTTTATTATAACATTATATTATCTATGTACCGACAGACAACATCAACGTCATCACTCTGGCCAGCGGTAGCGACACTTTTGCCGGTGAAACTGCCACCGCATCTGGCTTCGGTCGCACTGGGGATGGTAAGAAAATTTTAATTTCCCACTTTGGATCTTGACTTTTGGTTTATTTAATCAATTTTTTCATCAACTCGTTTACTATTATAGGTTCATCAGGAGCCATCAACAACAACCAGGTTCTGAGCCACGTTAACTTGCCTGTGATCACAAACGCTGTATGCAGATCTTCGTTCCCCCTCGTCATCCAAGACTCCAACATTTGCACAAGTGGTGCTAACGGCAGAGGCACATGCCAGGGTGACTCCGGTGGTCCCCTCACTGTCAACAGGAGCGGCAGGCCTCTCTTGGTACGTATAGTTTGGCATATATATTTATTTTCTACACTAATTAAACCACAGTACATAAATAGTATTAGGACGCTTTTTATTTTTTTCTACTTTTGGTATTTTTTTTTTATAATTACAATAATAATACCAGCCTGTTACTGCCTCACTGCAACTGGACAAAGACCTTTTCCCGTATAGAGAAGAATAAGCATTGATCAACACGCTTGCTCAAGGAAAATTGGCAATTTCAAACTCACAAGTGTTGGTTTCCTTACAAAATTTTCATTCACTGAAATCTAAAATGTTTAAGATGAACTTAGAATGTAGGTACATATGAATAAAAAGGACACATTGGTACTTGCCAAGATATGAACTGCAACCTTATGCTTAAGAGGTAGGTGCCTTAAAGCTTTAGTCCATCACAACTTTTTTTTACTTACTTATTTATACACTTTTTTTTTGACAGATTGGTGTGACTTCCTTCGTATCTGCCCGCGGCTGCCAGGTTGGAGCTCCTGCAGGCTACGCTAGAGTCAGCTCTTTCTTCAGCTGGATCAACAGTCAATAGTAAACGCAATGCGTTATTAATAAATAAAAACATTCAAAGATAAATAAAAAAAAATTGTAAAATTAAATATTATAAAAATATATTAGAGAATACATATCGTAAGAATAAACAAAATTAAAAAAAAAATGGGTTAAAATTTAATTTGTTCGATATTTATTTTGTCTTCACTGGATGCACTTCAGACAGACTTTTCATTTAAAAAAAATATAAATAAAGAGAGAGCAGAGCAAGAACCATGTTGGAGGCAAGCTTGTTGCCATTACTCGGGCACATCTTAGTATTCCATTCTTAGCCTCCTGCTGTACAGCAATGCAGTTATGTTAAAATCACCCCGAATTGAGCTGTCATTTTATGCTAATGCCATACATTGACACTACACCCACGTTTTAATTGGGTAACTTTAAAAAATTGTAATCGTTCATTCCCTTTTATGGTGAAAATAGATCTATTTCTCCAACCCTTCCTCATAATACAGGTGTGAAATACTTAATGTTATGTCACATTATTATTTAGTGTTTGCAGTACAAACGTTAAAAAAATTGCATGCTTTTACAAAGTGAATGTACAGCAGCCTGCGTAGCATGAACACATTGAACACCGAAGAAACGGCCTTTGTCTACAGACGAATCGGCAAAGTGACAGATTATATAGACATTTCTTTCGTCTCGAGCATGACAATGTCAAGAAAGATGAGAAGTTAGGTATATGTCGATTCGTCAGTATGCCAAGCATGAAGTGCGTACCTATTTTCTCCACTTTTGACAGTTCTTTTCGAAACATTTCCTGTCAACAAGTGTCAAACAGTCTTCATCCAATGACCATGAATTCATGAATAAAAAATAAAACGTAATAATATTATTATTAAAGACATTAAAACGCCTGCACCTAAATTAATAACGCCTTATTACGTAACATTGCTCATAAAGGTTTTTCAGGCACTCTCTAAACTTAACTTTAAAGCTATCATAACTTTTGATAGGAGCTTCTTAAAGCTGTGTAAAAAAAATTTGTTAAGGCTACCTTAACAAATATTTTTAGAGTAGAAAATAGGTAGTAAATATTAACATTAACAACGCGGTTAATACAACTCTAAAACTGCGAGAACTTGTAAGTAGCCACTGTGGCCAGCCAACCTGACGTCAAGATGGCTGGCCACTTTATTTCATTGATATATTTTTTGTGCAAAGGTACCAAATATTTCACTTTAGGTAATAAATAGTAGCAAATAGGTATTAAATAGTGCACATGGTCTTAAGGACATATCTCACTTGGTCCAGTCATTCTGATGGTCACCAACCAATGGGTAGCCAGCATCAGTCAATATGAAAATTTTATTAGTAGCGCACTTCTTCTAGCAAAACCACGACACACTTATAAAGCTTTTGTAGAACCAATCCTAAAATGTGTAATAAAATACTTAATAAATATCTTTATTGCCTAGTATATCATGCGAAAACAACAATCTTTTATGGAATTAGCTCAAACGAATGTCTCTGTGTTTAGTTCATTCCCATGTGTGTGACTTGTCTGGATAGTGCACGCATTAATTTTGATTGTAATATTGATTGTAATTTAATTTTTATTTGAATCTGACTAACATAGTTTTGTTAGTAGATACTAACATAATATGGACATGCATAGTCTGAAATAAATGAATTTTTATTTATTTATTTACTGAAGCAGTAATCATGAGCTCAACTCGGAACTTGAAAAACTCAACGACTCAACGAAAAACACCTAAGAAATAACATTCTAGTAAGCCAAATAAAATATAGAAACTGTGAGACAGTAAATCAAAAGTACTTAGCTAAAATCTACATTTTCGTCACATTCTCAAAAAAAATACAAAATAACTCGAAACCAACGAAGGTTTAGTGGTCGCAAATTAGTGATAAGCATTCGAGTCATCAGTGCATCAGGGATGTTTGCTGAGGCACGCGTGGATTGTTTTAACACGGTTGTTGCGGAAGCGATGCACATCCTTGTTCCGTGGGGTACGGGGCAGCGCCAACAGCATCCTTCTATGTTAGCGAGTAGGCTTGATTGCGTATTTGTGAACCATTGCTGCAAGGTTTCGGCTGGGCCTGTCACCTTGCCGCAATGAAGTCAGAATTCTGTTTCTGTTTTAATCTTTGTTTGTTACTAACGTAGTTTGTAAGTGTATTGTTACTAACTCTGTGAGTCCTGTTACTTGTTTCAATAAACTATTATTATTATTAAAAGTGTATTTAGTTTTTAATTCTGAATTTTCTCAGTAACTACCCCCAAGCCGAGATTTGCGCCTGACATACGGCTCATACGGTTTTGTGCTTTGTAAGTAACATCATTGACATCGGTGAGGAAAAAAAAGTGAGGAAACCTGGACTTATAGTTAATAGGTATAAGTTTGAAATCACCAATCCGTCTTGAGCAAGCGTGGTGATCAATGCTCGTGCCCTCTCTGTAGGCATGCGAAGAGGCCTTTACTCTGCAGTGGGACAATAACAGGCTGGTATTAAACGGCTCACTCCCTATTACATGGGACTGGTGAAATGTGGGAGTTCTTTATTTATTTATTAAAACTTTATTTGAGTAGTAAAATAAACTGTACAAAGGCGGACTTAATGCCTTAGGCATTGTCTAACAATCTACTTTAAGGTGATGCAGATACAGAACATGGTACACACACATTTACGTACAGACGCCAGCACATCAAGTTACCCCAATGTGTCCCCAGTGTGGTGTACAATAAAGAGTATTCTATTCTATTCTATTCTATTCTATAAAACTTTATAAAATAAGAGAATACCCACACTTATTCAGCTTGATTCAGTTTTAATAATAAAAAATAGTAATAGAACTAATATTTAAAAAGAAAAACTTAATAGGTAATATATCTATTATCGAACCTACAACTATTATGTACAGACGCCAGCACATCAAGCTACCCCACACTGTCAAATTTTCCCAATTGAACATGAACTTTATTCTGTTTGTTATAAAGTTTACATGACATTGTGTTTACCTTGATGTGCTGGCCTCTGTACAATGTACAGACCTAAAAAACAAACAAAAAGAAAAGTACAACAATTATAAATAGGGCATCAAAATTCATCCGCATCGCTGTCAACGGGAAAAATGCCCAAAAGACTGGCCGCATTGCCACGTTTAATGGCAATGCTGATTCACTGACCGAAATAAAGGCCAGCCTTCAGGTCACGTAAAGAGTCGACCAGCCGCTTGGCGATGTCTCGCATAACTAACAGGGCACGCGGACCACATGGCCCGAGTGTACCAACCCCAAACGGTTCAAATATATAATTTCCAATAACGTTGTTAAGTATATTTTTGCCGTTTGAGGCTTTCAGCACCTACAGCAGCCGCACCGGCACAACCCGCCGTACTAGGAAGATGGTATGGCACAAGGGTATCAACACATGTTTCATCCCACACCAAAAGCCTACCCAACTACCAAGGCATTATAGTTACACCGTCTGGTTTCTTCCCATTGTAGTATGCCAAGCCGTTGGGTTCTTATATAGCTGGCACCCCGACGGATGATGTCATTTATCCTGGCGTGACGTGCACCGTGACCTTCTACTGCAAGACAGGCCATGGTGTCCGAAGCAGTCGACAGCTTTAATTTAATCCCGAGCTTTAATATAATTTAGTACCGAGGATGCAGTTATGAATCTTTCTAGTCACATAGCTAGGAGGTTAGATGGAAAACACAAGTGCCTAGGAATCTTCCTTGATTTGTCAAAGGCATTTGACACTGTCTCTACCCAGCCCTCTTAACTAAAATGGAAAGCATTGGAATTCGTGGACACCCTCTGAAAATCTTTGGGGATTATCTTAGCGGTCGAACCCAAAAGGTAAAAATCGGACAACATGAAAGTGATGAGCTTTCAATCTCCTAAGGCGTCCCGCAAGGCCGCATCCTGGGGCCTACGCTCTTTCTCATTTATATTAATGAGCTCTGCGAGCTCCCTCTTGACAATTGCAAGATTTTCACGTATGCAGATGATACTGCCCTTATCATAGATGGTCAGGACTGGCCCCAGACGTATCAGCATGCCGAAGATGCGCTTTCTTCCGTGATGAAATGCTTGTGCGATAATATGCTTACCTTAAATGTCGAAAAATCGGTTTACGTTCCGTTTACTCTTAGACCAAATCTATGTCCTCCTAATTCTCTTGCGCTAAGAGCCCACGTATGTGACCTCAAAACTTCGTGTACCTGCCTCTGCCTCTCTAAATCCACGTGTGTAAGATACCTGGGAGTACTTATTGATCAGCATCTCAACTGGCGTCCTCATATAGAGAAGATCACGTCCCGCATACGCAAATTAATATATACCTTTAGGAAGTTGAGATGTTCTGCTGATCATGATACCCTCAGACTTGTATACTTTGCACTATGCCGCGCTGTCTTAACGTACTGTCTTCCTGTTTGGGGTTGTGCTACAAAAAATATATTTATCCGCCTTGAGAGAGCGCAGAGGGCGATTCTTATAGTAATGCACTCTCTTCCACGTAGATATCCCACTGTGCAACTCTATACTAAATGTAAGGTACTCACAGTCAGACAACTCTTTGTGCTTCTGTCTACCCTACGCATACATTCTGCTCGTCCACCCAAAGAGCCTACTGGTAGACTCAAGCACAATATTTTTTCCCCACGAACGCCATAGGACTGCCTTTGCCAAACGACAGTTCTATGTCATAAGCACGAAACTTTATAACCTTTATAATCTTACGTTGATGGTGACAGTTAAATAATTAAATAATAATAATACTTATTATTAACACTATCATTATCACTACACAAAAACACACCCTTAGCCTACGCACCACACATACACACACACACACATGCACGTACACACACACATGCACGTACACACACACATGCACACTGATTACACTACTTCACTACATTCACACTCGCTCCCTATACTGTAGGTACATCTCATAAATTATTTTTATTACAGTTATACTTATAGCTCTTCCTTAGCTTGCTCATTTTTTTTTTCTATTGATAAATTAAATACAGTTTTCTTTTTTTTGCTTTATCACCATTAGCTTTCAAAATGTTACACGTCCCGTTTGATGTCTGTTTTTTTACGGCTTTGTTTGCTTTGTCTGTGAAGAATCACTGACTCCTAAGATACAGGCCTACACCTAGTTTAGGAGTCAGAAAATCTAAAAAAAAATTGTGACCTAGGAATAAGCCCTGTGTTTTCGATAGTATTTCAGAATACTTATTGTTAATTGTAATGGCTTTGGTAAATAAAGAATTTATTTATTTTATTTACAATCCAGTATCTTAAAAGACAATATTTTACGATGAAGTTCCAATTGATTCAATATAAATTTAAGAGTGGACTGTGTCCACATAGTTCACTCATACATTTATATCAATAAGTTTTCATTCTTCATTTACTTTTAAAAGAATAAAGTTATACGATTGTCATGGCATTTATTTAAATATCATATTATATATTAGATAATATTAAAAAAGCTAAACTTTTAAATAATTAGCAATGCGTAACAAACATAAATTGTTGCTAAGATTATTATACCTATTTTGTGAAAACTACTTTGATGTGCAAAAATTAAGTTTGTCTTTCGAATGCGAGTATTGAAATACAATTTTACAAAAGAACATCCGCCTGCACCATAAAGAGGGTTATGTTCTTAAAGTGTTTTCTTAGTTGGCGCTTTACAAATGATTTAAATTTCAAATCAAATCAAATTTATTTATTTTAGGACAACTAAAAAATCCAAAGGTTAGTATACAAACAACTTAAAAACTATTGTTAGTTCATACACTTACAAATAGACAATCACATACATCTAATCCACTAAGTACACAAAATACATAAAATACCCCTGCGCTGAGGCATCCCGCCCCGTCAAGATAACCAATAGGGAGATACCTCCCTAGAGACCACCAAACGAGCGAAATGCCTCAACACAGGTGCACGTACATCCTCAGCTATCGTTTTCTAAGGCCACAAGGGTAACTTTCTAGCCACAGTCAAGAATTAATTCTTGACTGTGGCTAGAAAGTTTTGGGTCTGTTTTCTTTTATTTCTAAAACAAAACAAAATAGGACGACTGTTGAAATTACTAGCAAGTAAAAATATCTCTGTGGCCGGCAGAGTCTTAACTTGATCTTCTTAAAGGTTATGACTATTTGTACTGGGGAATGTATTACTACATACAACAAAAGTGCTTTTTTACGGTGTGTACCATGGTTTGTAAGTATTGGCGCTTTTTTCAATAACTTTTTAGTCTTACGAAACGTTATTTGTAGCTTTATGTAGACAATCTCGTATAAAAAAAAAACAAAAAATAACCCTGTATTCAAAACTTACCCATTTAATAACGAATAAAATGAGGTGTAACATAATTATTACTGTTTGTAGTTTAATTAATTGACAAAAATTGTCATGAAAATATTTTTTTTTTCGTTCAAGGTGTGAATCGAAGTCAACATCAACTCTCATTACCTAATGGTGTTTGTGGAAGACAATTTGCCAATAACATGTTGGACTATATGTACTATGATGACTATAAAATAAAAGTAAATCAAAGACCGAAATTGTTTGAAACCTTGAATAAAACAAGTAGCAAAGTATTGGAATAACACTAATTTTTATCTTTTGGTCAACTTACTACATCTATTTTTATTTATTTTATCAATATTATTTAGGTACAACTTGATCTAAATTGTGCTCTATAAAAGGCTTTACATCAGTTCTCCGAAAATAAGTTTATAGGATTGTTTTTTTTCCCTACACATCCCATCCAACTGATTATCGGAGATAAATTGCGTCGCTGATGAGCCCTGTCGGCGAAGAGTCCTGTCGGCGAAGTGTCCTGTCGGCGAAGAGTCCCGTCGAAGTAAAGTCTTGTCGGTGTTCAGTCTGTCGGCGTAGTGTCTGTCGGCGTTTAGTCGTACACTCCATACATTGGCCAATATGAATAAATATGTTGCTCGCAATCCTGTTGGAGCAAATGAGTAATAATAAAATATAATACTGAACACGCTTGTAATCCCCCAATGGTAAGGCAGACTGAGGTGTTCCTATAAAACACTCGCATTTGACTACTAGTTTTAAACTTCCATGTAATAGTGGGCAAACCTAGTACCATCAATCGGGCACAAGTCCAGGCTTCGGGATGCTGCTGAGAATACCAGATGGATAAACTCTATAACGCCTTGCCTGATCCAGGGACAGAACCCAGAACCTCATGGTCAGTTACAAAAGAAATTAAGTTGCTCCAATTGGATAAAATAAACAAATAATTATTTCACAACTTTTACGCAACGCTATCTCCCAAACTAAGCAGAGCTTGTGCTATGAGTACTAGACAACTGATAAACGTGTTTATAATTATTTACACTTGTCACATATACCTATATTATTATAGATTAATTACACCCAAACACAGAACAAATGATCGTGTTCATCACATAAACATTTGTCGAGGTTGACCTCCGGCATAACAGTCAGGGCCACTAACCACTGGTAATCAACGGGCAAGTCAAAAATTACTATTAAGAGGTGGAACCGTAAACCATTTCGTGGCAAAATTGATGGCAATGCCTATATAGATAACGTACAGTAGCCAGTCTTATTATAGGTGTGTCTTAGTGTTATAGGTGTTGTACGGTATTTATTAACTATAAAATAAATAAATAAACACATCGCTAAAAGAAAACGTGGTAAGGAACTCTATTAACATTACATTACATTATTTTAGTGTTATTAGTATGTATTTTTAACCCCCGACGCAAAAAGAGGGGTGTTATAAGTTTCACCGCTATGTGTGTGTGTCTGTCTGTCTGTCTGTCTGTCTGTCTGTGGCACCGTAGCGCCCAAACGGGTGAACCGATTTAGATGCGGTTTTTTTTATTTGAAAGCAGGGTTTCTTGCGATGGTTCTTAGACATAATTCATCAAAATCGGTTCAGCCGTTTCAAGGTTATCAGCTCTTTTGTGTTAGCTACCGTTGCTATTTTAGACGTCTATGGGTATTAACTTTACTCAAAAAACATAATATTTGTGTCTTAAAATTTCAAACACCCATGAGTGTAATATTAATAAGCAACATTATGGTGTATTTGGTCTGATGCAGCCAGGATATCTAGCAGACAAATACACTCTTGGGAAAATAACAGCAGATATGTCGTGTTTGGATTCATTTTAAGCTGCATTTGATTCTGCACACAATGCACTGATGGCAACTGGATGAGCTGATGCTGCAGCCAGGCTATCCAGCATACCAGTAGGTAGAGTTTTGACAAAATAATTTGACAAAAAACATCAATCGATCGATATTAAAAAGTCAATCAATTAAATTGTTTTTTTTTCTATTAGTGTATTTTAAAAAAAAACTTCATAAGTATGTCCTATAAATGAGGTCATACTCGATTTTACATATATGTAGGTAGTTAGAATAATGATAAAGTGATCAAAACCTATTGCATCATGATCATCGTAGAAGACGATTATTCGTGGACAGAAGGTTCAAAGCGTGCGCAGAGCATAAATATTTAAAGTGACTAGTCAGATAAGAAGGAGAAGTGGGATTGTTAAGTAACGAAAAAAGGGTTGTCAAAGCCCTCAAGGCTCTGCGCTGACGGATAGGTAGCCATTTTAAAAGTGCCTGATGCGCGGAAATGTGGTCATACTTGCGTAGGTTGAAAACGAATCGAATGTAGTTATTAAAAAGCCGGTCAAGTTTATTGAGAAGATCTGCATTCAGGTCATAGTAGCACACATCACCATAGTCAATTATGGGAATGATAAGGGCTTGTACAAGCAGTGCCTTAATGTGAGACGGAAGAAGATTTTCTAAACGGTATAGTGACCGCAACGTTTCGGTGACCTTCTGACTGACGGTCGCCACCTGCTTATGCCAGTCCAGGCAGTTGTCAACATGAAGACCAAGATCCTTGACGTCAGAGCTAAACGGAATGCTTAGATTATCAAAGATGACCGGTGGCACAGACTTACCTTTCAGCCTACTCTGCCCGGCCGATCGGAGCGCGTCAAGTTGTAACGTGAATTAGGATGACGCAAAATTGGGTCGCAAAGTGGATGTACAAGTAAATTTACAATGATCCACGCAAATCAGTAACTACCCCGGGATAGACACATTTTTTTTTGGATAATGTAATTCTTTTAGAACTACGGTCTAATTTTTCATAGCATTGTCAGCTTAGGGGTTAGTGTCTTTTTTGGTAACCATGTACCGTTTAGTTTAAAATATATAATTTACTAAGTTACTAGATCGGGGGTTGGGACACTCCACGAAAATCAAAGAATGGGGGTGTTTAATTTTTTTAATGATATTAAATATATAGATAATTGAATAATAATCAATAACCCAGTTAAGAGAGGATATAAGGTTTGCCCGAAAAAAAAACTGGCTTGCTGACTTTTCGATTTCTATTTTTTTAAGGTAATGTCGCTTGAAAAACGTGTCTAGAAGAATTACCCAGCTGCCAGTGTGCTAACTACGCATCGTCGGCAAGGTGCAAGCTCGCAGCCCGCGCGCTGGCCGCGAGGTGCAAGCTAGCTGTCACCGCTAACACAGTTGTTATATGGCATTTATAATTGACAACATTTCAAAATTTTAACCTGCATGTTTCATTACGTTAAATAAAAGTAAATCCAAAACTAGAGGACCCATATTTTTTTGGTTTTTCTAAATTATGTACTTTTCATTCATAATTTTAACTTTGAATTTCGGTGCATTCTAAAAAGACGTAAGCGCCAAATAACGTTATTCATACGGTGGAATACGGCAATACATCCTTTGCTTTACTGTGATACGTCAAAAAAAAAACAGTTACTTAGATGTCACTGTCATTTAATTTTAGCAGTTGTCAATGTCACACATTGACATTAGATATGTCTTGTTTGACATTAGATATGTATTTTTTGTCATTAAATATGTCATTTTTGACATTAGATATGTTTTGTTTGACATTATGGTTTTCATCTTAAAAATTAGCTTGCTTACGCAAAGGTAACCACCTCATTCCACCGTATAAGTGACGTCATCGCATGTTTTTTCGTTTTCATTTTCTCAGAAATTAAGCACTAAAAAAAAATTAGAAAAATATGTTTGAACTTAGCATACAAAAATGAAGAAACGGTATTTTTGTTTTAGGGTCATGTCAATTTTGAAATGTTGTCAATTAAACAGGAACACGCCTAGGACTTGCACGTTATCATAATGTCTCGGTTTACGACGGCGCAATGACGTTGTTTTGCTGGTGACTCTGAGTCGGCGAGTAAGCATGCAATCGGCGTGCTGTAAGCGTGCGGTCGACGCGCTGTAAGCACATGTTCCGCTCGCTATCGGCACGCCGCTGCGAGTCGGGTTGTATGATATTGACATTGTAAAATATATTATACTACACACGATTTAATGCTCTAAATTGAATGACAAGTCAATTGATGGTTTAGAGCGGTGCCGGTATAATGTTTATGACCTTTAGTCGTAACCACAACAACACCAACAATCAACCACCACAACCATAAGGCATTACCAAATCCATTTCACATTTTTAAACTTTGATCGCATTCAAAGTCAGGTGCTTTGGAAAGCATACGAAATAATTTCAAAATCCCGCACAACAGCAACAATTTAATTCTTTAAACTCCGAGAGTCTTCAATCAATAATAGCACTAGATATCGGGTCGGCTTCAAAAATCCGTCTCGGTAAATATAAGCTCACTAGAGACGTGGGCTTTTATTTTGTTTAGTTTGCTTGAAACACGGCCAATGTAAACACGTCCCATAATGCCGCAGTGTGTATTCAACAGTTGCAAAAATAATCCCCGAAAACGCAATTAATCGGCCGTAGTATCTTACTTTCAGTAAGTACATGATGAATAAGTTATATTTTAAGCTAAGTATAATTTAACAAATAATAATTATTATTTTTTTAACAAAATTACCGATTTTAAACCACCGCTACAAATGTTTGACCAATGCTCGCCAACATATGCACAAACTTTTGTTTAACTGAACAGCAGATGCATGGAGTAGATTTGTATTGTAATCATTTTAATAATTTGTTACCAATACTTAAAAATTTGTTGGTGAACAAACTAAATTTGCAATAACCGATTTTATCGGTTATTGCTACTTTAGTTTATTGGATTCTCATTAGGTATTTAGCTTTCTTTTTTAACCGACTTTCAAAAAAGGAGGAGGTTCTATGTTCGTGTGTATGTATTTTTTTTTTTTTTTTTTTTTTTTTATGTATGTTACCTGATTTCTCCCCCATTTGTGGACCGATTCTCAAAATTATTTTTTTATTTGAAAGAATATACTCCTGAGGTGGTCCCATTTTAATTTGGTGAAGATCTGGTGCTGATCTTCGGAGATATACAACGGAACTCCTCAAAAATAAACGGCAAATCTGTCGTGATTGCTGGAATCGCTTGGATGTTCATTGTTTATACAACATAATGACGTATCATCACGCCTGTATGCTCTCAGGGGTACGCAGGTGGGTACAATATACCTAGATTTCGTCAGTTAGGTATGTTAATTTTAATTTATTAGGGATTAATGGAAAACCCTATTATGATGACATGTATTGTAAACAATTAACAATATAAAATAAATTCATGGCAAATATTTTTATGGTAACAACTAAACGACGTGTGCAGAATGAATCTCGATTGTCGCCAGAGAAAGAATAGATGACTTTTATGAGCTAGCTAAGAATTCGGTTATATGTTCGGATCACTTTGATAAATCGGATATATTCGGAAATACTAACAGACGTCGATGAAACTTTCTAAATAAAAATGCTTGATTTCTTACTTATATTTACTGAAAATGTAAAAATCGGTACCTACATTTTTTGAAGAGTTCCCTCAATTCCTCAAGGATCCCTCATCAGATATGAGTTTTGATACAATAGGAATCAATCTGTTAGTATACCTTATCAAATAAAAAAATAATTTTGAAAATCGGTCCATAAATGACGGAGTACGGTCACAAAACCTAAAAAAAAAATATAACCTTCTTCTTTTTTTGAAATCGGTTAAAAATAATTTGATTTTTGACTGATTATATTTCGTAGTAAGAAATGTAATTGTTTATGTGTGTGTAAACGTGGACACTTTAGCGACGTATTTTTGTTGCTGATTCTGTATAGAGTGCTATTATTGTTCAAAGCCGAGAGTACACCTGTGTCCGCGCTGTCATTGTCTTTCTATTGTGTCTCTAATTGACACGAATGAAAGGAAAAGAAAATGTTTCATTTTCGGCCATGAGATGTACATTTATAGAAAAAGAGGAAAAAATAACACAAATTGGTGAAAAATATATGGTGAATTTAGGTCTGATTTCTTGTGTATCAAAAATAATAGGTTTTCAATTACTGCCATGTTTTATTCAACATGGCGTCTTGTTTGATTGCATACTTCATTCGTTTAGAAATCACGTCGCAACAAATCAATGTCACGTAGAAAATAATTTAAAAATGTGTATATTCTTGTAGTGTTAAAAATAAATGACTATTATTCTCTTGTACAGACGCCAGCACGTCAAGTTACCCCAATGTGTCAAATTTTCCCAATTGAATAAGAACCTTATTCAGTTTGACATAAAGTTGAAAACCGATCAAAGAAATTTGACACATTGGGGCAACTTGATGTGCTGGCGTCTGTACGTATTTTGAGTAAACTTAATTAACTGTGACGATTTCATCGTTATATAAAACTTTTTGTCTCCATTTGAAGTATGTTTCTGAACGAATTCAGAAAAACCATAAGGTTATTTTGAATTCGTTCAGAAACACACATTTACTTAACCTAAAATTATCTAGGTTAAGTAAACGTCATTTTTACAACGTTTCATATATGGCTGTCATAACTCTTAAGACAATTAACAAACATTTTTTATTTTATTATTGCTTAAAGACCATTTGATGTTATCAAAAAAAAAATACTTTATTCTGTTCAGGGGTAAGTTTCGCAGCTTTGCTAAAAGGTAGGTACAGGTTATGGCCGGAGACCCATTTAAAAATGAAACATCTCCTTTGCTAAAACTATCTTGTATTCAAATGTACTAACAATGGTTTGTTAGTTTATCGCATCATTGAACATTTTAATTCATATCTCGGTAAATAGATGGCGCACATAAGTCAACATTTTAGAATTTTACCCCCTGAATCAAAGTGTTTTCATACTTCGCACTCTCCAGCACTGTTCTGTCGATGTGCCGTCATTCGCACCTTAACATCTGACGTCAACTGACGGCATCTAATCATTTCAGTATTTCGCTTAAAACGCCGATCGGGATCGCCATTGAAATCGGGGGAATCTCATTGCTAAAATCTATTCTAATATTGTTTTGATACTACTGACTCAAAGACTGAAATTTTTTCAATTTTTGTTTGGCGCATTACATTTTACCCATGCTCCGCGATGATGTTAAAAAAATCAGTCGCTTCGCTTCGCTCATTTAAAAAGAGGGGGTTGCTTGATGAGGGTCTTAACAATATAACTGTGAAAATATAAGGACTTTTTCTTCAAAAAGCATTTATTTTTAAGGTACACTTTATGATAGTGATATTTGGTATTTTTTGGTAATCGTTTACAATTGTCCGTTGATCCAGCTAATGAAGGAGGTGACCCTGGCGAAGGCTGCAGGAGATCCAATCTGGCAACCGCGGGCAGATCCGAAGGAAGTAATACCAATCTGTCAAAAAAAAAAGATATTAAGTATAAATAAAGAAGTAATAAAAGAATACGAAAAACAAACTATAATAAGGGTCCTTTCACACACGATTCTGGAATAAGATAAAGTTGTTGAGAAGTTACTTACCAAGATTGGCCTGTTGCTCCTGACGACAGTGAGGGGACCACCGGAGTCACCGTTGCATGTGCTCCTGCCACCAGCACCGCTTGTGCAAATATTTGAGTCTTGGACGATGAGGGGGAACGAAGATCTGCATACGGCATTTGTAATCACTGGCATGGTAACGTGTCTCAGTCCCTGGCTGGTGGTGATAGCACCTGATGAACCTATAAAAGTAAACGAGGTTATGAGTAAATTGAGCAAACAATCTAAAACAGTACATTCAGATCGGCTCTTTGAAATGTTCTTACCATCAGCGGTGCGTCCAAAGCCAGATGCGGTGGCGGTGTTGCCGGCGTAGTTCTCGTTAAGCTGGCTACCGCTGGGCAGAGCGATGACGGCGATGTTGTCTGTTAATAGACAGATGATAAGGTTATTTTTTACTCTAAATGTCGTATTCCTTCCATTGTTTCTATTGATATCCTACTTCCTACTATACAATAAATGTGATGGTTTCTGAAGATGGATCTATGTAGATGTTTGTTTTGTCGTTCACGCAAAAACTCTGGGATGGATTTTAATAAGACTGAAAATCAAAATGACACGTAAGTTATAATTTATCTAAGTATAATATTTCCACGGTATGGTGGTGAAATTGTAACAAAAATACTACTTTTATATACCTACTTATAAGAGTACTTTTCTCAATACGTAATTGTGATCGGTAATTTAAAGTTTTATTTTTAGAAATAAATATCTTTAACCCGAAAATTTTGCCAGAAAACAAAAATAAACAACGACTGAAAAACATTAAAATGAATAAGTTGGTTAAACGCTTATATTTTATATTTTTCACTTACTGTTAAGGCCAACGTTGGAGTTCAACCTGATCATGGCGACGTCGTTACGAATGTTGCTGGGGTTCCAGCTTCCGTGCATAACAACATTGTTGGTGTTCACCCTGGTACCACCAGAGAACAGTCGGATTGAACCAAGGACAACGGTGAAACTAGTAGCCCGGTTTTGACCGTCCCACCAGCAATGAGCAGCGGTAATAACGCGGTTAGCTCTGAGTAGAGAGCCTCCGCAAACACCCTGACCACCAGAAAATTGCGCGAGAAGTCCGGCCTGTGACAAAAAAAATAATCAGATATTAATATAGACATTGGAGCTTTTCTTTAAGACAACACTGACAACACACTATTTGTAAGTGATAAATTACCTGGTGAGGGAACTGTCCGAGACTTGCGGCGGAACCACCAACGATTCTGACATGGGTGTCTTCTTGCTCCTCAGCTAGACGGATTCTCTCGGCAGCCGGGGCACCGATCTTAGCCAAGTATCCGTAAGCGGTGATGTCTTCTAGATCGATGACATCCTCAAGGTTGATGTATTTAGCGGATGCGACCGCCGTCAGAGCCAGTAACGCCAGTGCCAAGAACTTCATTTTGCCGATGTTGATATCTAATAGTAACTTAAAAATTTTCAAGATGCGTATTTATAGTCTGATGGTGATAATTTTTTCAGTAAAACCTAATTAGAGTGATAATGTTGTATGTTATCAATATAAATTGTTTATTGAAGACTCAGGATTAAAACTGTGCCAATAATGCAGACTAATGTATTTTTCCTACATAGATACTCATGTATGTACATAGATAATTAGCCTACACTTTGTAGCACATCGAAATATGATAAGCTTCAATTCATGAAAATGCACTAAAAAACGTTTTATTATTTATTTAATACTTCAAGCACACAAATGTTAAAATGGCTTAATGCCTTAGGCATTTTCTACCAGTCAACCTTTAGGTCATGCAGAGACAAACAGGAGGAGGTGCAATTCCGTAAGAAATTTGAGGAGAAGTAAATATAATTTATTTATTAAATGTAAAAAATAAATATCATAAACTATGATTTATTATAAACTAGCTTCTGCCCGCGACTTCGTACGTGGAATTGTTGCTTATGCCAGCGACAACGGGGTCGTCAAAATCGAAGATCTAAAACGTCTGATGTCGAATTCTAAAAGCCCGGGGACGGCAAAACAATGGAATGCGCGAGACGATTCAAGACGTTCCAGATTTTTGTTGGTCAACAGGAAATGCCATAAGACTTAACAACTTTTGCTAAGACGCCATTTCTTTTATGTATATGTTATATTGTCACTGGGCTTTGGAGTTCCACCACAGGTGCTCCATATCTTCAAATTAAGTTTCACAGCAGAAAACACTCTTCAAGTGGAATAGTTTTTGCAATGGCACCATTTTTATATCTCTTTTACCTTAGGTGTTCCATTTTCCAAAATAAATTATAGCCTATATGTTGCGTAACGTTCACGATCAGCGGTCAGTCGCGCATCTCCTTCCCCCACTTATCTCTAGAGTAGATGCGCATATACGCTGAAAACTCAAGCGTCATGCTTTTTCCGTGAACGTCTCCAACTCGCGAGACAGTGCATTATGTTGACGATCAGCAGTCAGTCGCGCACAAATTCTTCATTGGTGTCTAGAGACCTGGATACCTGGTAGATGCGTAAATACGCTGAGAATGCAGGCGTGCTTCGCGATCCCAAGAAGTTTCCACGGAGCGAGTTGCAGTCTCATGTTCTCGAACAGCATCAAGTCTCTCCTAACGCTCTTCGGTAGATTGTTGGGATCTTATGATCTTTAATCATCAATCACCTTTGGAACATTGGGAAAGATTTGACCTCTTTCTAGGCATGGTTATAGTTTTATTGTGATGATGATACCTGATCAATTAAAATCTAAGTGGCTGCTCCCCTGCGTTACCGGGTAGGCAACCATGTAACGAAGATAAATAGAAAAGGAAATTAAACACTCAAATAACATAAGCCCGAAGGCATATTTATACGATAAAAAAAAATGGAAGTTTTGGCCAGTAGAGTCTAATTTTCAATGATATACCATCGTCATCGAAAATCAGTCCTGAACTGTTCCCGCCTTCACCGCGTGTAGGTACTTATGTTATTTTATAATTATGCAATGAAATTAGTGATAGCTTTAATTTTTAAAGTATATCAAATGTTTCTGATCTTCGCTTTTTATAAGTCAACAGGAAATGCCTATCAGACCGAACAACTTTTGCTAAGACGTCATTCCTATATACAGGGTGTTTGGCAGAACGTTGAACATACGAAAATGGTGGATAGAAGGGGTCACTCTAGGGATGTTTTGCTAAAATTGGAACTCCTCAATCACTTTTTGTTTTTTTTTTTTTAAATGCAAGTTGTAATTAAGATTAAGTATTTTTTAAATCTTTCTGTAAGTTTGAGGACTCATAACTTTTTTTCTAGCTAACATCTGTATAAAGCAATAATTTTATAAGAATCTGCCAACATTAAAGATTAAAAAAAATGCCAGTTTTACTCATTTTAGTAAAAAATACACTTTAAAGTTAAGTTTTTTTTTTAAATATTCAGGGGGCCAGGGCCAAATAAATTAGGGCTGAGTAAGTAGCAGATGACCCCACCTATCCACCATTTTTGTATGTTCAACGTTCTGCCAAACACCCTGTATGTTATAGTGTAGCTGGGGTCTTGAAGTTCCACATCAGGTGTTCTGGATCTTCAAATTTATTCTCTCAGCAGAAAATGCTCATTACGTGGAACAATTTTTGCTATGGTACCATTTTTGTATCTCCTATAGTTTAGCTGGTCTGTTGCGGTTCTGCATCAGGTGTTCCGGATCTTCAAATTTATTGTCTTAGCAGAAAATGCTCATCACGTGGAACAATTTTTGCTAAGGTACCATTTTTGTATCTTCTATAGTTTAGCTGGTCTGTTGCGGTTCTGTATCAGGTGTTCCGGATCTTCAAATTTATTCTCTCAGCAAAAAATGCTCATCACGTGGAACAATTTTTGCTATGGTACCATTTTTGTATCTCCTATAGTTTAGCTGGTCTGTTGCGGTTCTGCATCAGGTGTTCCAGTTTCCAAGATAAATTATAGCCTATGTGTTTCCCAGACTTAATATCTATACAACAAAAAAAAAAAACATTCAAATCCGTCCAGTAGTTCCGAAGATTAGCGTGTGCAAACAAACAGACAAACAGACAAACAGATAAACAGACAAACAGACAAACAGACAAACAGACAAACAGACAGACTTTTTTTTTTGGATTCGTGCTCTATTACTGTTTCTAAACCCCCCTCAATTATTATTTTTTAAATATATTCAATGTACAGACACAGTTTTTTTACAGTCTTATTATATGTATAGATATATACACAAAAAACTTAAACAAATGAACATAATAATCATGCCAAGGGAAAACATTAGGCGCTGTGACGATACTACAGCCATTTATTTGGGGCCGTGATCACATTCCATCATTTAAAAAGCCAATCGGCTGGTAGCCATCCTAATTTCCTGCGGGAGCGCATTCCACAGAGAAATAGCCTGGACGAAGAAGGAACAGCGAATGAAGTCAGTACGGTGCACTCATCGTACTGACATCATTCCCTTCGATCGTAGTTAGTTGACGATCGTAAATTTCTATTGTGATTCGTGCAAATGTACTGAAAGTTAGGGGCTCAGTAATGAGGGAAAACTGGGACGGTTAAGAAACGAAAACAAGATGGTTAGTGCTCTTTGCTCTCTGTGTTGACGTATGGGCACCAACTTTAGAAGTGATTGATGCATAGAGACATGGTCATATTTACGTAGATTGAAAACAAATCGAATGCAGTTATTTAGAAGACGGTCAAGTTTATTGAGGAGATCAGCATTCAGGTCATAATAGCACACGTCACCGTAATCGATGATTGGAAGTATTCAGGTCTGCACAAGCATTGTCTTCGTCTTGGATGGCTAAACATTATTGAGTCGATACTGAGCCCGCAGTCCGCCAGTTTAGGGTACAGTCCACAACCACAACCACACGAAAGATGGTTTCGTAGTGGCGGTTATTAGTCATTTAATTCATATATTTCTGTTAAAAATAATCAAAAAACTAAAACCCGAGTGCAGAAAAGTCACGCTCTTTCAGAATCAGAGCAGACCCCAGAATCATTTATTCGAAAACTGATGTGATAATTACAAACAAGATCTTCATAATTAGGTAGTGCGCCATGTTTAGCCAATTGACATACAAATCATTTACAGAAAAAATAATGAAAGTATTAAATAATTATAGGTAATATAAATTCTTCATGATATGAATGTGCAAGTGATTAAAATTTCAATAGTTATTTATAATCAATTTCATTTCATGTCGAAATTTGTAGTCAGTTCAGAAGATTAATTTTAAAATAAAATTGTTTATTTAATAACGTCTATTAAATAAACAACTTACATGTAATGTTACCCTTGTATTCAGGATGTTACGAAGTGTCAGGTTTGGGAGGTCTAATAAGTAAACCCTGCTTACAAATATTCAAAACCGCTCTAAATCGGTTTACCCGTTCAAGCGCTACGGTGCCACTCAACACTCCTCTTTTTGGTCGGAGGCTAAAAAGAATAATGATTGATATCAGATCTCTCTGATAAAAGTTGTATACATAACATCACGCCTGTTATCTCCGAAGGGTTAGGCAGAGGTTTACCAGTAGTACACCCACATTTCGCCAGTTATGTTTAAGTCCCATTAATCGGGCAAACATCCAGACTCCGGGCTGATAGTGAGAATAGCTGATGGATAAACTCAATAACGCTTTCCCGACCCAGGATCGAACCCAGAACCTCATGCTCAGCAGTAGCGCTTGCGACCACTAGACCAACATCTAAATAAATAAAAGTTGAATTGAGAGCCTCCTCCGTTTAATTTTATGTCGCTTAAAAATATGCTAGTTTGATAATGGGAATGGGGAACTAATTATTTGGTTTCGAATACTTTACAAAAGTGACTGACGTCATGCAATTGATTACTCGTACTTTCATGATTACATAAAGATAAATATAAAGATAAATTTATTGCTTAATTAAGTTCTTATTAGTAAATCATTACATTTTTGGTTTCAACAGTCTACCCAAGTCGGACATGCACCAATAGTATTAGGCAATTATAGATTATAAGACATTAGATATTAGGTACATTTAAAAATATTATTTTTTATCGAAAAATTCATTAAGATTATATAATACATTTTCAGTTAACATTTTTTTTCAATTTATTTTTAAATACATTTCCATTCAACTGTAATTTGGTAACTGATTATACACACGAATAGCAGTAACATAGGTACTTGTATTATACATCATAATTATTGATAATAACTGGTAAATGAATGTCATATTTAATTGTTTTCAAATGTTCGTTTTATAATTTGATTTAAAATTAAAATATTGCATATTATTTTTAACAAATAAACTTAATTCGAGTATTTAAATACCAGTTAGTGTCAGGAAGCCCTCCGTTCTGAAGACGTCTCTTAAAGATTCAGTACTGTACCTACATGTTATATATTGTCTTAAGACATTTCTTTTGGAGAATGAATGTGGATTGCACATCACGCGTTGTATCCCAAACGACATAATAGTTGCCTTCCGTTAACTCATCGACGGTTTCAAAGGAATAGACCTAGATAACGATGAGGTTTTTTTATAGAAGGCTGTTAAGAATAAACTTCATTTTTGTTTATAAATTACTAGCTGTGGGCTCCTAAAACCCAGAATTGGTGCCCTACAACAGAAACACGGAGCCGCGGCAGACCATGGAGGAGCAAGCGGGACAACCTGGATGTCTTTCTTGAGAATGATGGAACGAGGTGGCGCAGAATCACGACAAATGGAAGTGATGGAGAGAGGCCTGTACCCAGTAGTGGACAGTTTTGGTTTGTTTTTCATACTCTTTAATCTAAGTTAAAAATTTCGCATCAGGTTTTTCCACAAAATCATTCTTTGTAACAAAAAGAACCTTACCTGTTTCCAGCTTATATGGTTCAGCCCGTGGAATAAATATATTCTAAGGTGTAGGTTATGCGTTACCTATTTGTCAGCTAGTAAGCTCGTTTTTATTTATTTTTCTGATAAAAATTATGATATCCTATTAGTCAGACGCTCACATAAACTGAGGATGCAAGATCTTAAAAAAGTTAACAACGTCCGTACAAGTTTTTGCGAGGCGTGTAAGTTATGTTTATACAAAAATATTAGTACTAACTTACATTAGGAGTAACTTTTATTATTTTATATTAAGGTACCTACAGCTTATTTTCAACATTTACAATTTACATTTAAAACTATAATTTTACATTAACAATTACACAAAAAATATTCTTGCGAAAATATAACGATTTGCCTGCTGGTAAATTACAAATTTTGTCATAGCTTTAAACGACTAGACTTTTTATTGTTTATTAGCTTCTGCCCGCGATTTCGTGGCACCTCGCAGAGTACCGAACCGAGTACTTTTGCATTCGAGTACATTGGCATGGTACCTCGCAAAGCTACCGGTGGGCGTCAGGCGCCCTCCTCCTCACGCACCGCCCGTGTACCGAGTATTATATTAAAACTATGATATCTCTCAAGATATTATTTGAAATCAGATAATCTCAATAGCAAATTTGTTCAATATGAAATACTTGTGATGGTTAACGTATTTATTTGGATGACGATTAATAAAAACTTCCTCGTTAATAATAATAATAGTAATAATACCAGCCTGTTACTGTCCCACTGCAGGGCAAAGGCCTCTTCTCATACAGAGAAGGCTCGAGCATTGATCACCACGCTTGCTCAAGGCGGATTGGCGATTTCCAGGTTTCCTCACGATGTTTTCCTTCACCGATGTCAAAGATGTCTAAGATAAACTTAATAATAACTTAACTTACGTTTTTGGTTAATAATGCATTATTTTAGAACAAATTTGATTTAGTTAAAAAGGGTTATAGTGAGTTAACCTTAAGTTTGCTTTATAATATTAGTATAGATTATATTAGCTTGTGGCTAAATTATAACAGCCGCATGGGTCGATCGAAGGTTAAGCTACGCTTGACGAGGTCGGTCCGTGGATGGGTGACCATTTATTACATACCAAGACTCCTCCGTGCCTCGGAAAGCACGTTAAGCCGTTGGTCCCGGCTGTCATTTGTAGATCTTTGACAGTCGTTACTTGTAGTCAGAAGCTCGAAAGTCTGACAACCAGTTTAACCAAGGGGTATCATGTTACCCAGTTACTGGGTTGTGGAGGTCAGACAGGCAGTCGCTCCATGTAAAACACTGGTATTCAGCTGCATCCGGTTAAACTGGAAGCCGACCCCAACATAGTTGGGAAAAGGCTAGGCAGATGATGATGAGATTATATTATCTTCGTAGTGTGTGATAGTCCATTGAATTGTATGGCGAGCGATAGTGTATCTCAAGATAAAATATTATGCTAACTTAGCCGTGTGCAGCGCCCCTTAGTAAACTCCACTGTGGGTGATGTAACTTACGACAAACTTAATATTTGCGGTTGGTACAGTAATCGGGTCTAGGGATCGAACCGCAAAATTAAGTTTGTTTTTTATTGTTTATACTTTTCCGGGATAAAAAAGTACCTACCCAGTGTGGTGCCCAGGATTAAAGAATAATTATACCAAGTTTCATCGTAATCGAGCTGGTAGTTTTTGCGTGATGGCTGAACAAACAGACAGACAGACAAACATTGTTTTACTAGACCGACACTAATGTGTCTTGGGTTTAGTGTCGGTCTAGTAACACCCCCTGCCATTTTTTTTTTTATATTTTCAATGTACTGAATTTTTACTTCTACAGATTTATTTTAAGTCCTATAGATTGCGCTGCGATTACGCTGCAGATCTAAGAAAAAAAGAAAGTTTTTTAATGCTGCTGTGATGTTATACTGTTGAATAAAATGCATTATAGTGGTCTTATCTAAATAAAAGAGGTGGCGTAAAATATAGCACTAGCACAAGAACGCTGTATGCTGCCTTGTGGGAAATGATTTTATTTTAGGCGTTCTTTTACCAAATTAGTAGATTTCCACTCTCATGGTCTTAACAGTTTTTATTATTTCAGGGTATTGTATTCCAATAAGATCAAATGTTATATTACTTTGCCTACATTTAAGCTGCATGTAGTTTCTGAAGAAGAACGTTATTGATTTTATAGAGGCCATATTGACTAATAACGTTAATATCGTATACTCGTAAAACTTGTATAAGCTTGATTCATACATTCAGAAGCGGTAAAAAGATGCCAGACAAGCTTTCAAACAAAGAATAATAATAGATTATTCTGTAGTTTTTACCAAACACTCCTCTTGTCCTGTTCAAACCAGGATATTGATGTGTTTTTGTTCTAATCCATAAAAAGAAGAGGTTCTCAAATTGGTTACTTATATTTTAATGTTTGTTAAATTCAGTCCGCTATTTATGAACCAATTTGAAAAAGATAACATTCAAATTAAACTCTCTGATTATTGTCAGCCGTTTTCACAGTAGGTACGTAATGTTCCAGTTTTCTCAAATTAAATATTTTTCAACATGCAACAATTTTATAAATTAATGAACTGCATGAAATCACGTCGCCAAAGAAATGTCTTAATCTTAAGATTTTAATAAACAGCAGGCCTGGCCATATTACAAATTCTGTTTCTATTATATAAAGAAAATCGCGTATATGGAATCAACTGTTTGTCAACTGTCAAGTGTATTTTATTTTCAGCCATATTCGATACCTCTGGGCTCAAAGGTCGTAAAGGACATTTGGGCGAAAATGACTTTTTGATACTGTTTTACTCAGTTTTTAATTCTCTATCGATCTGTATATTCCATTTTACGAAATTCGCGAAAAAAATACCTTTACGACCCACGTAATTTGAGACGTCTAACATAGTTTACCGTTAAAATATGGATGTAAATAACACTTAGTTACCAGAGTGAACTCATTTTGGTAGTAAAGCAAAGTATTAAACCACTTTTGGGTGTAAAATACATAAAAATATCAATTGTCTTATACCACCTTAGGTGGTTAGTATAATTCACCTCAAAAATTTGGATGTAATGGACATCGTCTTTGCAAATTGTCCTGTACACCCTTACAATTTAAAATAAAAAAATACAAGTGTCCTTTACGACCTAGTTTCATTTTATTTGCTTCCACTAAAGGCGTAGGTATATAAACGTAAGTGAGGAATTGTCCCATAAATACTTAATAAATTATTACAAATTCTACTAGTTAACACTTGACAGTTGACAAACAGCTGATTCCAAATACGCCATTTTCTTCTTATTGTCGCTTTATCGATTACGATAATTGAAATATAATTTGTAATATAGCTAGGCATGCAGTTTCCTTTGATAAAACTAAACTTATCACGCTAATCTCGAATTAAATATAAAAATTATCTGAAATTACAGTATAAATAAGCAGAAAACCACACAAGTCTTACGTTCCGTTCATCAACACCGGCAAAATGAAGTTCTTGGCACTGGCGCTATTGGCTCTGACTGCGGTTGCATCCGCTAAACACATCCAACTCGAGGATGTCATCGATCTAGAAGACATCACCGCTTACGGTTACTTGTCTAAATACGGTGTCGCAGCTGCCGAGAGAATCCGTCTAGCTGAGGAGCAAGAAGAGACTCATGTCAGAATCGTTGGTGGCTCCGCCTCAAACACCGGACAGTTCCCTCACCAGGTAATTTATCAGAAACAATAATTAAAGTGCTTTTTTGAACAATTTCGCCAAAGTTTGTATTAATTTCTGTATATTTTCGCAGGCCGGTCTTCTAGCGCAATTTTCTGGTGGTCAGGGTGTTTGCGGAGCCTCTCTCTTCAGAGCTAACCGCCTTGTTACCGCTGCTCATTGCTGGTGGGACGGTCAAAATCGCGCCACTAGCTTTACCGTTGTCCTTGGTTCAAACCGTTTGTTCTCTGGTGGTACCAGGGTAAACACCAACAATGTTGTTATGCACGGAAGCTGGAACCCTAGCCTGATCCGTAACGATGTCGCTGTGATCAGATTAAACAACAACGTTGGCCTTAACAGTAAGTGAGAATGTCCATTCAAGTATCTACTTAAATTAACGGCTAATAACTCTCGAGCTTGACCGCTCAGACGCACGTGGCTTAGTTCAAAACAATTTGTTAGCCAACTGATCTTCGCAAGTAGGGCCGGCTATCCATTGCTAATTATTTTTAATTTACCGACATATTTCTTGTCAAATAATGGTTTCATTAGCTTTAAATATTTATTATAAGATCATCAAAAAAATCTACATTTATAATAAAAGTTATAATATCTGTGTACCAACAGACAACATCGCTCTCATCGCTCTGGCCACCGGTAGCCAGAACTTTGCCGGTCAAACAGCCACAGCATCTGGTTTCGGTCTCACCAATGATGGTAAGGAATTTTTCTTATCGCGCGTAGTATAAAGAGTTGTGTTTTTTTTTGTTTTCTAGAATAATTTATGAAACGTTTGTTCTATAACAGGTGGCAGCGTCTCGGGTAATCTAAACCATGTTACCTTGCCTATAATCACAAACGCTGTATGTAGGTCTTCCTTCCCGCTGATCATTCAAGATTCAAACATTTGCACAAGTGGTGCTAACGGCAGGAGCACATGCCAGGGTGACTCTGGTGGTCCCTTGACTGTCGTCAGTAACAACAGCCCTCTCTTGGTACGTATTTTACAATATCATGTCTATTTCATAATATTTTCTGTCAGCGTCCTTTTATTATTTATACAATTTTAACCTTTTTTCGGCAGGTTGGTATTACTTCCTTTGGATCTGCCCGCGGTTGCCAGGTTGGATCTCCCGCAGCCTTCGCCAGGGTCACCTCCTACGTCAGCTGGATTAACAGTCAATAACTGTAAACTAGTCACAAAATCTTTGACGATAAACATAAACAATGTTATACGATTAGCTTGTTTGTAAACATATTTTAAACAATAAAACAATATTTGTTATTTAAATATGAGTTTCGTTTAAAATGCCCAAATGTACCAAATTAAAATAATATTTAAATAAACAATAGGAAATTGGCCAAATCTAAAGAAAGTGTTTTAAATTAATCTTCATGGATACTTATTCCCACAAAAATAAAATTACTACTAGGTACCTAAGATAGGTAATAGTGATTACTTACCCTACCATACTTTATTTTTCTGAGTACGCAATTTCATTACATGGGCACGTTTCCCTTGATGCTGACAATACCTGTCTTTTTTACTATGGCACCTCGACAGACGACATGTTTAACCAAGCATAGCAAGATAATACATCTAATTGGTTTGGGTGCTACTAAGACTAAGTTATGCCATTATAAGTAAAAAGGTGGTGGAAGAAAGGTTACCTAACCAACATTCGATCTTCAAAAACGGAACACATCGCGCGCACGCGTCCGTTGACGGCGCGACGCGACACTGAGGTAAGATGTGGCTAGTTAGCCACATTTTAACGTGTCGCTTTCTGAGCGCTTATAACCTATCTACAACTTCTTACTTATAATATCATTGTCTTTAAGCCTATAAATAACAAACTACCTGCATGATCACCATAGAAACGGATTTTGTCTACAAAAGAATCGAAAAAGTGACAGATTGAAGAAAACTTTTATTTTGAGCACGACAATGTCAAGAATGAGGAGAAGAAATATGTCGTTTTACAGTTTACAATATCGAGCATTACCTATTTCTTCTATATTCGGCAGAAATGTTTCTACTATATGTCACTGTCGATTGATACGTAGACATACCAGTTTCTACGGCGTGCAGCTCATCCTCCTTTGACCATTGATATACAGGTTGTAAAAAGACCGATCACATAGCCGATGACTACACATTCTGTACCATACTGTAATTAAGTAACTTTAACCAAAAAAGATTGCTGGGAAAATACTTTTACTTTCCATCTTTAAAAAAGAGATGCTTTTTATTGCGCGCAAAGAAAAGTGCGACAACGCAACGCAACTTTCGATCATCAGAGCTTACACTCACTCGGGCTTGGTCGTTGACCCGACCACTCGCTTGAGTTTAGTATCTATTACATTTTTGTAACATCAAATGCGTAATTTGTTTCGAAAAATCGATAATTTTGACAATGTTTGTTCGGAAGAAAGTTTACTAATGATACTTGGAATAAGATTTTGAAAAAAATACGAAAATAAATATGTCACTTTGACCTACAATATCTCCAAAACCAGTGAATTACCAGTGGTGGTCTAGAAAAAAAAACTATCCCAGTGGTGGGTAGAATATATAGTTTTCGTTTACGTTAAGGGTCTTTTTACATCCTTCATAATCAAAATATACTTAATACAGAAAAATACCTTGAGATTAGAGTGCACAGTCAATTAAACTGGAAGAAACAAATTTATCATATCAGATTGATCACTCCTATCGAAAAGTACCCCATGATGCAATAAAATACTTATTAATAGTTTATAAATATAATATTTCGGAATAAACCTTTCAAGTTTTATATAAATTAAAATAGTTTGTTTTTAGTTACTGACAAGTAGCGTATTCCGTAGACTACTTGATGCAGAAACATTGCCGCTACCACCACGTCTTGGAAATACCATATAGACACCAAATTTCTATTCAATCAGACCTGTAAAACACAAAAAAATCCTTTTGTAAAGAAGAGAATGAGCTTGAAAAGTAGGTACCTAAAAATGATTAGGAATGAATGTTAATAGGCTAAAATGATTTCGATAAAACATATCCAAGAAGCATCGGTAGAAAAGGTTTTCTACGGATGAACAGTTTTGAAAGCAGATTCATGTAATTACAATCAGGTGATTGTAATTACATGAATCTGCATTCAAAACTGTTCATCCGTTTGAGAGCTACGATACCAGAAACAGACAGAAACACATAGCAGTTAAACCTAATATAACAACCTTATTTTTATGTATGGGGTTAAAAAAGCAAAATGGGAACTATTTCTCATATCAATTCGTTAGCGTGGGTTTTGAAGTGTTTGGCAGATAATTCCTCACTTCTACATAAGAAAAGCTTATTACGGCTAAGCTAGCTCGGTTAAAAGAAGAAAGTGTTAAGAAATAACTAACAATAGAATTGGATACAAAGTAACAGCACTAAATTTACACGTCGTGTCGAAGGAAAATAAAATTGGTAGCTGGTACAGATTGAAAGTTGAAGACAAATCTTTTGTTCAATCAGAGAAAAGGAACTTTTAAATGTCAGACTTTAAAGTTAATAAACCTAAAAAATCTAACTGTCCCTTCCAGAAGGCAGTTTTTTATGGCGAATAGTAGACAAGAAAATCCAAATTTACTGTTAAAAAAATTAAACCGACTTCATAAAAACACTAAATGGTGTAAAATAACTCTAAATTAGGAAGTCTGTGGCTTTGGTGGTTATGTCTCATTCATGAAGAGCCACCGACTTCCGAATTTAGAGTTATTTTACACCGTTTAGTGTTTTTTTGAAGTCGGTTTATATTTTGTAAAAAAGTTTTTCATTTTTCCATTTTTAGTGGTTCCCATACAAATATTTGCCAAGAATTTATTTTATATTGTTCATTGTTAACAATACATGTCATGATAATAGGGTTATCCACTTATCCCTAATAAATGAAAATTTACATACCTAACTGTCGAAATCTAGGTATATTGTACACATCTGCGTACCACTCAGAGCATACAGGCGTAATGATACATCATGTTGTTGTATAAACAATAAACATCCAAGCGATTCCAGCAATCACGACAGATTTGCCGTCTATTTTTGAAGAGTTCCATTGTATATCTCCGAAGATCAGCACCAGATCTTCACCAAATTAAATTGCGACCACTTCAGGAGCATACTCTTTCAAATAAAAAAATAATTTTTGAAATCGGTTCACAAATGGAGGAGAAATCAGGTAACATACATAAAAAAAAAAAATACATTCACACGAACATAGAACCTCCTCATTTTTTGAAGTCGGTTAAAAATAGGTTGTAGGTACAATACTCTGTATATACATTAAATAAGCTTATATGTAAGGACGATGTAGGTACCCAAGAATACTAACTACCATTATAAAATAGGTCTGAGCTGATATTATACAATAAACAATACAGCGGGTAATTAAATTATTATGTTGTATGTAAACACGTTAGCACATCAAGTTAACCCAATGTGTCAAATTTTCCCAATTGAATGTGAACCTTATTCTGTTACACATAAAGTTGAAAAACTATCAAAGAAAATTGACACATTGGGGTAACTTGATGTGCTGGCGTCTGGACATAGTGCAATTAATAGTTTGCTCGACCGTCTTGCGTATCCATCATCAGACCTACTCTAGTTGGGGAAAAGATTCGCAGATAATGGCTAATGCCATCCAAAGGTTTCTTTGTGTACTCATTCCAGCAGGCTTTTTTTGCACTGTTAGTGACTAACTGGCGTCCAGGTAATTGCACACCGATTACCGAACTTTGAAGACAACTGAGTATTAACAAAATAAGGACGCGTTTACAAATCTGACCAAAATGAACAGTTTTTCGGTACATTTTGCGGCAGAACTAAACTAAACTGAATCTAAATAATAATCACCACAGACAGATTACTCTTTCATCTTCAAAAGGTCGCAATTTTTTATTGTAAAGTCTTGGTAAATAATATTGTAAAAAATCTTTTCCGGTACCTCTTCTTACAAAATTGTCGATTTCGTTTTGAGTTTAGGAACATTTTTCTTCTATTTAATAACAGTAAGTAATGTGTTTATTTGAAAATATTTTATAATGTAAGGAGACATGATCAACTCAAAAAGTGGCAGAAAGAACTACCAAAATATTCCAATTAATCCCAGAAAAAAAATCAAAACGATTTTAGTTTTTCAACAAATTTTGCTAAATTGCGTGAACCTTAATGGCTTGAAGCTAAGGGTTATTTTACTGATCACTGTCGTGACTATTAGACGGGGTAACTGTGCCGTCACATCTCTGCGAATGCGCGTGACGTCATTCTAGATGAATGATGTATGCTAATACGAAACTGGCTGTTTGACAGTTAATCGTTGAACACTGCTCAGTGATCATCACTATGAACAGCTGTCAACGGAGATACGCAATTAGTCCTGCAGAGCTGACACGTGTAGAAACTCTGACAATTAGTGTTGAATGGTAAACTTTAGTGTGCACTCTATGTAGTTAATTGACAAAAGAAGAATGGCGAGCTTGTATGTAAATAAAAATTAAATTAAAAATTTTACGTAACGTCGGGGTACCGTTAAAATAAGTACCTACATACCTACAAGTACTAGGAACATTCCTTACTTAAGCGGTACCCCGACGTTACGTAAAATTTCATGGCTAAAGTGTTATTTTTAACTTTTTAAATGTTTTACTTTTTTTACGGTGGGGGTTTTTATAATTTTTAATTTTCTTATATTTTATCATTTTTAAATGCATTAATTTTGTTTTATAGAGTTTACAGTTATGATAATTATTCAGTGCATTGTATGTAGAGTCAAATGGTTAAAACGGTTCCAAACACGGCGTATATGCTATTATTTTGTCAATAGTCTACCTATTGGTGTGTTGCATAGCCTGGCTGCAGCATCAGCTCACCCTGTTGCCATCATTGCATTGTGTTTAGAATCAAATGCTGGTTGAAATGAATCCAAACACGACATATCTGCTATTATTTTGTCAATTGGCGAGACGCGGGAAAGCCGCTCCCGCACTGCGAACAAAACGATGTTCGTAGTGCGGGAGGTATGATTCAAGTCTAACGCGTGTAGAAGTTGTCGGCATTTTTCCAGAGATCAAATGCGTCGTCCTCCTGTATTAATTTTAATTTTTTGTACAGTAGGACGACGCCTTTGTATACTTCTAGAAGTAGTCTTCTAGAACTATACTTACAAAACCATCAAGAATGCAAATGGATAGCCAGCTGTAAAAGATAGAAGAAAAAAATTATGCAAGGTCAAAGACATTAAATACCTATAGACCGGACATCACGAACAAAATTTTCGTCCGAAAAAGTGTGTCCTGCTGGATACAAGTCTATGAGTTTTTTGTAGTACGCTCCGCTACCGCTCCAATATTCATATATTATTTTAGATGGCATACTGAGACATGGGATCAAAGTTTTTCTATGACATTTCCTTGACATGCCCGCTCTATAGTATTTTTAACCCCCGATGCAAAAAGAGGAGTGTTATAAGTTTCACCGCTATGTGTGTGTGTCTGTCTGTTTGTCTGTCTGTCTGTCTGTCTGTGGCACCGTAGCGCCCAAACGGGAGAACCGATTTAGATGCGGTTTTTTTATTTGAAAGCAGGGTTTTTTGCGATGGTTCTTAGACATAATTCATCAAAATCGGTTCAGCCGTTTCAAGGTTATCAGCTCTTTTGTGTTAGCTATTTTAGACGTCTATGGGTATTAACTTTACTTACAAACATATGTGTGTCTTAAAATTTCAAACACCCATGTGTGTAATATTAATAAACAATATTGTGGTGTTTTTGGTCTGATGCAGCCAGGATATGTAGCAGACTAATACACTCTTGGAAAATAACAGCAGATATGTCGTGTTTGGATTCATTTTAACCTGAATTTGATTTTGTACACAATGCATTGATGGCAACTGGATGAGCTGATGTTGCAGCCAGGCTATCCAGCACACCAGTATGTAGACTCTTGACAAAATAATAGCAGATATGTCGTGTTTGGATTCATTTCAACCAGCATTTGATTATGTACACAATGCACTGATGGCAACTGGATGAGCTGATGCTGCAGCCAGGCTATCCGGCACACCAGTAGGTAGACCCTTGACAAAATAATAGCAGATATGTCGTGTTTGGATTCGTTTTAACCAGCATGTGACTCTACATACAATGCACTGAAATATTCTCATAACTGTAAACTCTATAAAACAAAAATAATGCGTTTAAAAAAAGTAAAATAAAAATTAAATTAAACATTTAAAAAACCCCCATCGCAAAAAAGTAAAACATTTAAAAAGTTAAAAATAACACTTTAGCCATGAAATTTTACGTAACGTCGGGGTACCGTTAAACTATGTACCTACATACCTACAAGTACTAGGAAAATTCTTTACTTAAGCGGTACCCCGACGTGAAGTAAAATTTCATGGCTAAAGTGTTATTTTTAACTTTTTAAATGTTTTCTTTTTTACGATGGGGGTTTTTTAAATTTTTAATAAATCTCTTTGTGCAAGGTAAAAGATTATAACCATATAATATACCTAATAGCAAACGTTCCAATTTCCTACGTTCACACAAAAAAAGGTTAGTAACAAAACATGCTAGCGTTTTAATTTAGTATTAATGATTAAAAATGTCTATTTTTGCATATTCACTTTGTTGTTTTACTAAAACACGCGATGCGTTCGACACACGATTAGTTATTTTTAATAGATTTAATTTATTTCTAATTTTTAATTCCCATGAGCTAGCCACTCAATATTTTTTTTATACAAACCTTTATGAAACTTGTTATTAAAATTCATATAGACTTGCGAGTGAACGACGCCTCTTTCATTTTTAAATCATGTGGGTCCATTCTCGCTAGTCTTCTTTGTCTGGCTGTAAAAAGGCCACGAAGATGACAATCGTCAAGTCTGTCATTGATACCGAAACTTTTGAATTTTAGCTTAGTCTGATGAATTGACATACCTAATCAATGATTACTTTTGTGGAGAAACCCACTAAATGTACATAATAATAAACCTCATGTTTTGATATTATCTACATCCTTACTTGGATTATTTAGATAAATATTTTTTATCCAAATAATATCTCGTTAATTAACTGTGATATCACCTTAATATGTCTGTTTTGGTATTTATAAGTAAGTCTTCATTATTCATAATAATAATTTAAATTTATGGTGTAGATCTAAAGCCTTGATACAGACCATAATTAAACAACCTGATTTTTTAAAATAAAAACAATGTTTTTGATTTGTATTCAACCAATGACATGAATGAATGAACCTACGAACCTACAGACTTTATTCGAAACTAATAGGTATACATCCAAATTTTAATATTGACCGCAAGTTATAACAATATCATTTTTTTTCAGGCCAGACCCACCACACTAAAAACGGTAGAAATAATTTTCCGTGCGTTACTCGCCTAAAGCCTATAAACAAAGTACTTGTGAACGCGTTCGTTAGCACTCGGGAAACGTCAAATCGACTCATGGATCGACGCCGCCGAACACCGACGCCAATTAGAATCAGCGCATGACATGGCGCCATCATTGCCACGTCACAGTTCCAGGGCCGCTAAAATGATATTGAATGACGATTTTTTGAAAAGTTCGAGAGTAACACCGATACGAGGTAAAACGATTGTCACACAGAGAGACACTAATGAACCTTAGAGTAACATAAATAAAAAATCCAAATAGTACTTTATGATATAATATATTACCAACCGAGTTTTATTATTCCCTCCTACTACTACTACTTCAAATACGACATAACTTGAATAAAACTTGATGATAATTTACCTTTCTAATGATAAAATATTTTTAAAATCAGCAGTGCGATTCTGGACAAATCGTAAAAATGTAGGCGTAGTGAGAGCAAATTGAGCTGTCATTTCATACTAATGCAAGACATTGACAGTTCACTTCACTCATGTTTTCATGGCGTGAGTAGTTTTTAAGTGTTATCGTTTTTATGCCTATAAAAATTGCTAACCACGATGCAATATTGCTAACCACAGACTAATCGTTTAAAAGCGCGCTCTTAGGCGATAGGTCTAGTAGTGAAGTCGAGAGCTGTGTTGTTATGGAGTAAATTAGTCATAACACAGCGTGAATTTAATTAGCGTGATAATTGCCGCACCGAGGTCGCTCAGTTAATCGCCAACTAATGCCGAGTAGGTGCCGAATAGCTCTCAAAGCAAAGCATAGGACTAACTAGACTAATACTTCTATTAATCTTTTTCTAGATTTGGAGCACGTCAACCCTAAAACCGACGACTTAAATTATTACCGAGTTTAAAGACTCAAGGCCTGGCTACAAAAAAAAACATTGGCCGTGACTCACCGTAAGACGGCGGCATGACCGGGTTAAGCAAATACAACGTCGCGCCTGTTGGTCCTAAAGGGATAAGATGTGAACCAGAAGTAGAAGCATATAAGTCCCATGTAATGAGACTAAAACGTCACTGGCGAAATGGAGGTCTTCTAAAGTAATACAATTAAATAAAGTAAATAGAATCCTTTTATCATAGGTCCGCACCGCCTTGGCCTGTAGTCGTACATAACTCGTAGACACCGCGACCCTATTGCGCCAGCCCGTGAACTTGACGCATACTCGTCTTGAATGATCTTGGAAACAAACTACTTGATACTTGAAGTATTAAAACTCAGTGTGGGGCTGGTATTCCGTAAGGAGTGTTAGAAAAAAAACGCTGACATAAACTAAAACAAAATGATAGAAAAACGTGGTAAGTACAAACTTAACGCAAAAGGGTTTGACACGGTATCGCTGCCAGTCCTACACAATCGCGCGCGTTCCATGGTCAAATCAAATAGCACGAGCTTCTCCGGTTTTCTGTGAGTGACACATTTCCGTCTACAAATTACTCCCCTTACAAATATTTAGCAACCGGGGGGAAAGATGGTAAACTCCTAAAGCTTAATATACGTCCGAGAAATCCTAAAGCGATGTAATATACGTCATCTTTGTCGGCCATACCCTTGTAATAGTTTATTTCTAATGCAGAGTAGAAATGAGCGCTGTGCACAGTCATTTTAAAAAATGATAAACAAGCATGATTTTGAATTTTGCTTTTTATGCTGAATATGTTGGGTATGCGTTTCCTGCCCATGATAATGCTCATATTAGTATGTAAGCTTGATAAATATCTTAATATCTAACAAATTAAGATATTAAGGATACTCCTGCGTGCAGTGCTAAATATCAACTTGCCGTGCTTGACTTGGTGGAATGCAGAGCTAAGAGCCTATCTTGTTACTTTTCTACTAATTCAGACTACTCCTTTTCCAAAAGCCTTTTTAAAATAAATAAGTAAATATTCCACAACTTTTTCACTCAACGCCATTTAGTCCCAAGTTAAGCTTGAGAGATTGTATTATGGGTACTAAACAGCTGACAAATATACTTATATATTTATAAATACATACATAAATTATAGATAAATTACACCCAGACACAGAACAAATGATTGTCACAAACATTTGTCCTGGGTGGGAATTGAACCCACTGTGATGGTCCTCCCTCGTCTAGCCTGTTTAACCCCATGATTGAGTATCTTTAGAAAGAATTTACTTGCTTCCACTCGTCCTTAGAAACCAATATTGTAGTTAAGAGACATTTCAGTATTCAACGTCAACTCATTCTTGTATTTACTCTAAGCAACGAAGAGTACATTTCACTGAGCGAACAATGTAGACTTTTCAACCATTCTAACTGTTATTTCGAAGCTTATCTCAGTGAGTTTAGGTCAACAATTAGTATAAAAAATATTAGTCTTTCTCGGTTTGAACAATATGACTATGTAAATTAGATTTTACTAGGCAAAGTAGAATGATCGATAAGTTGATACATGTGTGTTTGTGCTTATTTAGCCACCGCAAATCGACCGATATCGTTCAGGAACGGGGACTCCCTACGCCGCGAAACGGCCTTTAATCATTGTTACAGGGGGCAACTTGACCTCCTTTTCGCTGCGAAGCGGTTATGATTTTTTTTCGTACTTGAGCTTATAAGCTCTTCCCCAGAACCATGGTTTTTGTTGTATGTATTTAGTATTCAAGTGATAGGTAGTTTTGGTTTGGCCAAACCAAAGGTCGGAGGTCAATTGCAAGACATGGCGTGTATGGGGTTCCTAGTTATCGCCGCCGATGCGTCGCGCCAGTCATGTACTCTATAATTTCAATTTGTCAGAGTTGGGATATTAATGTGTAATATGTCTCAACCAATATGTCTCTCCTCCGGAAACGACATCCCCGCCAGAATACTTAGGCAACTACTTATTTGACCTGCGAATGCTTCCATAGCTTTCGACTACTTTATTCCCCTCATCTGCAGCTCCGCAGATTTAATTTAGATAAATATATGATTTGGCTAACTGTAGTCTAGTGTCTTGATTCAAGGTTTGGGTATATAAGGAAATTCAGTATTGGAGGTTCGGTCTAGTTTTATCACACGAATTTAAAAAAAACAGTGTTATTATTAAAACTTGTTCGCAATTAATGAAAGTCTGAATTTAAACAAATCTCCATTATTAAATACCCAATACATAGGCAGTTTTGTGGACATAAAGAAAAGGAAATGGTTATGGTTCAAACTTGTTTATTTTCTTTCAATAAAATAGAATGAAGAAACTGTTTGTTTATTTAGACCTAGATTCGATAGTATGGCATCGAATCTAAAGCCGAGCGTTCCATTCCTAACTAATCTGACCAAGGAAAAATGGCCCGCTCAAACCAAAAAACCTTGCGATGTCTTACACATATCTTAATATTATTATATACAAGTACACAAGAAATACAGTTGAAATATATTTACAAAAGGTACAATGACTGAGAAAAGGGGTAAGATACACACCTAACTATTTACACAATTTAATCTAAGAGCATACATTTACGACGCATCAAGTTAGGTTCACAGCTATCTTTAATCAACTCATCTCGTGTAACTCGATGTCTACTTGAGACGCGCCACTGATACAGGCCCTCACAAGTCCTCTACGACTCTCAAGTTTTCCTCCTCTCTAAACTTCTCTACACAATACCATAGAAATAGGATCCCCTTGTCTATAGTAGACCAAGGCTGGTTCCCCGTTATTTGTCTCAGACGATATAAAACGTCGAATCCAAAATCTACCTCCATTTTATATAATTTGACTATTAATCGCGCGACTCTATTTAAATAATTAACTTAGAGCTGTGAAGCTATCTTGTGATCCGCCTTACAAATGAGTTAGTGTACTTTACCAGGTGTCGCTCTCTCCTTGTCGTCTGCCGAATATCACCCTTGAATTTACTTAAACTTGGCTCCCTTGGAACCTGAATGACAAACACTACACTCTACTGAATTTTATAAAAATTACACTCCAAACTGGATCTACTACAACCGTCAAGGCCAAAAGCTCGACCGCCTTGTCCCGTGCTCCAAAAGAGAGTCCCTTGCTTGTCTCGCTACAAGCTCCTCTTCGCTGCAGACGAGCCTTTCCCCCTCTACATCCAGTCACCTCCCTGTAAACTGAACATACCACACCCAAAGTAAATCTGTCTTTGTGTGATTTGTCACATCACACGGCTTGTTGCTCGGTATTGGCCCATGGCCACAGGAGTCGGTTAATTTTGGTCCCGCCCCAGGGTTTTTGTTTGTGAATCTAAAATTTCTAATATTTTTTTGCCTCTTTGCATGGACGGTCAAGTGGGTTTCGTTCCCATGGTCTCAGCTTCGATCACATCTGGCACCGATCTGCGCTGCAATTATGTCCTTAGAAAGTTGCACAAAAAGAACGATTTATCGCTGCAGTGTCACTTAGCTCTGTTGTTTCATTTTAACTAATAGTTATTTATCTTAGCTTTTAAAGGAATTCTTAATATGAGTATTGAATAACCTTTAGACAGGGGTCTCGACTTGTTGAAATTTATGGCGACTTGTAACATTTGTCAATGTTTATTTCTTTCTCTCGAGTAAAATAAACAATAAATGATTGTCGACCATCTCACACTCCCCCAAATAGATTTATTTAATCACCTGTGTGTTCCTATATCTCAATCTCTACACAAGGTCGTTGAAAAATCTATTTCAAACTTCATAAATTCGCACGCTAGTCCAAAATTTCCCACGCCTATTCATTATCTTGTCAAGTATGACAATAAACCTATTCAACTCGGTGTCCCTTTTCTCATGTAGCTCGAGTCTTCTGTGGCAACACTTATTCGTCTGCTTTGTTCCCCGTAACCCATAATAAAACTCTATTCTATTTGTCGTTTCTGGTAGTAGCGAAACAGGTGAATCGCATTGTAGTTTCCTTTGACTTTGTTAGTATGAACGTCAATTAAGGTGTATACATTACTGTACGGAACTGCCCCTACAACATAAGGTCCCTCGTATAACCGCATGAATTTCTTTGTTAACTTTTTGTCGACATCTGACTTTGCAAAAGTCTTAAGTTTTACCAGATCGCCTATTTCGAACTGTACTAATTTATGATTTTTGTTATAATGAAATTCCCTACTCTCTGCCGCCTTAATTATATTCTTTCGCGCCTGCTCCCGAACCTGTTCTAATGTTTCCAGTTGTAAATCGGTTCCCCTCGCTATGTTTTTGTCGAAATCAGTCGATAGAAGGGTCCTTTTTCCCCATACTATCTCATTCGGTGAATACCCTGTTGTGGTATGCACTACTTGATTGTAACAATCCTCTATGTTTGGTAGTAGATCTACCCAAGATCGATGTGATTTGTTGCAATACGTTCTAAATAGCCTTCCTAACTCCTTATTAACTCTCTCTGTTGAATTTGGTCGCGGCTTCCTAACAGACGTGTGTGTTAATTTGATGCTTAACTGACGTATGCCCGACTCAAAAACCCTTGAGGTAAAGTTCGCACCTCTGTCTGAGCATAACGTTTTAATCTCGACCTGCCTGTGGAACTTCTCCACGCATGTTAATGTAGCCTTTCCGCTCGCTTGTCGTAGGGGGTATAACCTGATTAGTTTGCTATAAGCGTCCTGCATCACAAATATGTATTTGAACCCGAACCGTCCAGCCGGTAAAGGTCCATAAATATCGCAAAAGACCCGTTCCCCTATCTCCCTAGCAATAACGGTTTTAATCGGCCCCGTATGTTTTTCTGGCGCGTGTTTTGACTTTTGACATGCCTCACAAGCTCTTACAACCTGACCTATTATGCGAGACATCTTTGAGAAATAGTATCGACGTTTCATCAAAGTATATACCTTGTAACGTCCGAAGTGACCTACTTCTTCATGTATACTAACAATCAAATCCTTTTGTAAGTTCTCGGGGACATACAATCTTAAGGTGTCCTCTTTTATGTTTATCCTATATAAAACCCCATCTTTAAGCACATAATACTTTGACTCGGGTGTGTCCGTTATCTTCATACGCCTAATTATTTCACTAGCGATCTTGTCGCGCTCTTGGTGTTTATCTATTTCTTTCCATCGGTCCTGTATTACCTGCCCCAATGGTACTTTAAACAAATTCATCTCAGGCCCTACCGCCTTGTTAGTTAATACATCGGTGACCCCCTTTATATGTCTTGACAAGACGTCGGCTACTGTGTTGAACTTTCCCTTAACATGTTCAAATGTGTAATCAAAACTCCCTATGTAGTGTACCCAGCGTATCATCCGTGCGCTCAGTAATTTACATGTCTGTAATATCAGACTCTTATGATCAGTCCTAATTACTAACCGTGCCCCTCTCAAATAAGTCTCAAACTTTGATAAACTAAAGATGATAGCCCATAACTCTTGTTCCGTAACCGTCCATTTACGTTCCGTTTCTGACAACGACTTACTACAAACCCCTGTTATCTGCTCCTCTCCTACATTGTTTAGCTGATAAACATACCCTGAAACTCCTAAATTACTGCTATCGGTTTGCAAATAGTAGGTCTCCTTAGGATTTGGATGTGTGAGGAGTATTGTGTCTATGAATAATTTCTTGACTCTCTCAAAACAATCATTTGTTTCCTGTGTCCATGCCCATTTTGTATTTTGCTTTAAAAGATCGCAAAGCGGTCTAACCTCTTCACTATATTTTGCGATAAACCTTCTAAAATAATTTATTAATCCCAAAAACCCTCGTAGTTGTTTTTGTGTTCGAGGTATGGGAAAATCCAGTATGGCCTCCACTCGTTCGGGATCCATACGCACCCCCTTCGTATTTACTATGTGCCCCAACAGCTTCACTTCTACACATAGGAAACGACACTTCCCTAACCTACCAGTTAATCCCGCGGCTCCTATCTTATCTAGTACTTGATCCAGATGTTCTAAATGCAACCCTATGGTCCCCGTCGTGAATATGACAATGTCATCTAGATAATTTACGCAAAATTCACGTACTCCTCCTAATATGGAATCCATTGCCCTCGAGAATCCTGCCACAGATGTCTTTAATCCTTGAGGTAAAACACGATAAGTATAGGTCCGCCCCATGAAAGAGAAACCTGTATACTTCCTCGAATCTGAATGCAATGGTATTTGAAAATAAGCATTATTTAAATCAATCAAACTGATATAATTGACTCCATGAAAAGACTGTAAGATCTCAGATGTGAGTGGTGGTGCCCCAGCGTCTCCTATCATTTTCTTATTTAGTTCACGTGCGTCTAATAAGATCCTTATTGATCCATCTCGTTTTTTAGTGAACGTGAGTGGGCTACAGTACGGAGTTGCCTCCTGTCTGATTACGCCTAATCTTTCTAATTCATTTAATTCCGCCTTAACCTGTTCCCTATAGGCCAAAGGTACTGGATAACTATGCTTCACAAAAGGGATTTCGTCTACCAACTCGATAACGTGCTCATGCCTGTCGGTCAATCCTAATTTATCCGTAAATACCTTAGAGTGTTTGTCCAGTACAGGTAATAATAGTTCCCTCTGTTCACTATTTAAGGTTGAATCGTCTAGGTGGTATTCTTTATTTTTTTCACCGTACGTTTCTTTACTTAACATACTATGCTCTACCGGTCTAGTGCTTCGGTTTAGTATCAAATTAATCGTGGCAGCATTTGCCTCTCCCCCTAACCTTTCGAGTTTACATTCTGAATTCAGTCTAACACAGGTCCTAATTCCCAAATGTTCGATCGTTAATGTCCGTTCACTGTCACAGTTCACTACGCCTTTAACCCGTTCTAGCCAGTCATATCCTAGTATCATTGATCTAGGTAACCGTCGCATGATCAACACAGGTGCTTCGACTAAGGTGCTACCTAATTTGAATTCTATTAGAACCATCCGATTCGTGCTCTCGCTCCGCGATCCGAATGCCCCCTGTATCTGAACAGCTGGAATAGCAATCTCAGGTAAACTTCCGTTTTCCCTTAGAATGGACTCGTACAATTCTCTTGTTATCCCGCTAATCTGGCTCCCTGTATCGATAAGTGCATTCATACTCCTACCGTACAACCACACGCATACTTCAGGTAACTTAGGTAAAGAGTAATCAATTCCTACATCGACCCACTCGTCGATCTCGTGAATCATTGTATACGTATGTAAACCTCTCACCATACAAAACTCACACACAACGCCCATCTCATTACACTCAGCTACGTTGCTAAACTGATTTTCTAATAAGACTCCTATGCCTCTAATTTCTGAGTGACAACTATCTCCGTCACCGCCTGTGTTAACCTTTAGCAGTTGCCTAAGGCCTCTTTCGCCAACCCCTAAACTCTGTCCCGGCTTCCATCCATTGTTAGTTAAGATTTTATAAGCTACACCTGTCCTCTCGCACTCCGCGGCCTCGTTATTCCCCGCGATACACAATGTTAAATTTTCGGGCCTAGTTTGTGTGGGGAACTCTAGTTTTTTGACTGTCCCTCCCCCACATGTTTCGTTACGTTAGAGCTTTCGCCCTCTTTCACAAAAGCGATAGCCGGTCTGACGTTAGTCTCTTCTCGTTCGGTTCCGGATATTGCAGGTCTATTAAAATTCGCTCTGTAACCTAATCGTCCCTGGTGATAACCGCGTCCTCTTGTCGAGTTTCCTCTGCTCCTCCACCTATCAGTTGAAATTGTCGCAACAATAGGGCGCGCCGACGGTGACCCGACGTACCGTCCTCTCCTATGACTCCTACCAACAATACCTCTCGCAACCCCTTTTGGATTTTCAACAATATTTTGCTCTATGCTCCTAAGAAAATTAATCCCGCTCATGATGTTAACTTCCTCAGTCCTAGTAAACCATAACCGCTGTATATCTGTAGCATAATGCCGCATAATGGAGCTATATCCCGCTCGCTAAACGCAATAGTCAAAGACTGCATTGATTCAGCATGTTCGGCGAAATGCTCCGACATCGTTATTCCTGAATCGTTTGTATATACTGCATTAATCAACCTATATCTCACAGACTCCTGGATCTGCTCGGTCCAATAGATGCGTCTAAAGTCAGCCTCGAAATCGGCCAATGTAGTCCACTCTTTTGAGTATATTTCCATAACCTTGCGGGCGTGCCCCGTAATGCAACCTACCGCTATGTCAATCTCGCGATCTGATCCATTTACCGCCCTTATATACTTCTTTAACCGCTTTAAAAATGCAATAGGATTGGTGAATGGTTTTCCGTCAAAATTCGGTTTGCTAACCGATGGTTGGACTACATATACATTCCGGGTTTCGGGAGGTGCTACACTAGAACTCGCGGACGCAGGACTATTCGCTTCCTGCCTAACAATCGTATAATTTCCGTTAGCATTTTCATTTTGTACTAAGTTAACATTCGAACTCAGCTGCTGTAATTTCTTATCGAACTCGTTGATTTTTTTCAAAATCAACTCTAGCGTCGAGTTCCCTACAACTTCGTTTTGCGCGCGCGCCTCCGTTTCGTCATTATCGGTCCGGTCCGATCTTACCTGCCTTTGATTGCGTCTCCCTCTGCCTGTCGACATGTTTACCCGATTCACTTAAACGTACCTCTTTTCCTATTAACCGTTCAAATCTGTTGAATGTTAATTTGTTGTAAAATAACGTAAATACGTCTAATTGTGCAACCTTCGTCAAATATCTAGCTAATTTTTGGCAATAGTGCGGTGTTGATAGCTGGATGTGCCCCGAATATACGGAATCTCGAGGTTCAAAGAAACTTAGTCTAAGGAATAAGCAAGGGATAATATCTAAGTACTGCAGTCTCCTCCTTGGAATCCTGTAAATTGTACATTTGTAAGACATACAGCATTTATAAGACATACAGCTTATTTCTGCTCCCCCTATACATAGCTAAATGTAAATGTACAACATTATTATATACATAATAGCATGCACAGTGTACATCTTATTCCCCATCATGTTATTTCTAAATTCTCTCTTATATACCCAACCACGATTCCTACAGTCCTACGTTGTGTGTTTTTTTTTCTTTAATATAGATCTAGTCGTATCGTTATTTCGAATACGTACTTAGATCCCTGGTCACTCGGCATCAAAATTCTGTGATGGTCCTCCCTCGTCTAGCCTGTTTAACCCCATGATTGAGTATCTTTAGAAAGAATTTACTTGCTTCCACTCGTCCTTAGAAACCAATATTGTAGTTAAGAGACATTTCAGTATTCAACGTCAACTCATTCTTGTATTTACTCTAAGCAACGAAGAGTACATTTCACTGAGCGAACAATGTAGACTTTTCAACCATTCTAACTGTTATTTCGAAGCTTATCTCAGTGAGTTTAGGTCAACAATTAGTATAAAAAATATTAGTCTTTCTCGGTTTGAACAATATGACTATGTAAATTAGATTTTACTAGGCAAAGTAGAATGATCGATAAGTTGATACATGTGTGTTTGTGCTTATTTAGCCACCGCAAATCGACCGATATCGTTCAGGAACGGGGACTCCCTACGCCGCGAAACGGCCTTTAATCATTGTTACAGGGGGCAACTTGACCTCCTTTTCGCTGCGAAGCGGTTATGATTTTTTTTCGTACTTGAGCTTATAAGCTCTTCCCCAGAACCATGGTTTTTGTTGTATGTATTTAGTATTCAAGTGATAGGTAGTTTTGGTTTGGCCAAACCAAAGGTCGGAGGTCAATTGCAAGACATGGCGTGTATGGGGTTCCTAGTTATCGCCGCCGATGCGTCGCGCCAGTCATGTACTCTATAATTTCAATTTGTCAGAGTTGGGATATTAATGTGTAATATGTCTCAACCAATATGTCTCTCCTCCGGAAACGACATCCCCGCCAGAATACTTAGGCAACTACTTATTTGACCTGCGAATGCTTCCATAGCTTTCGACTACTTTATTCCCCTCATCTGCAGCTCCGCAGATTTAATTTAGATAAATATATGATTTGGCTAACTGTAGTCTAGTGTCTTGATTCAAGGTTTGGGTATATAAGGAAATTCAGTATTGGAGGTTCGGTCTAGTTTTATCACACGAATTTAAAAAAAACAGTGTTATTATTAAAACTTGTTCGCAATTAATGAAAGTCTGAATTTAAACAAATCTCCATTATTAAATACCCAATACATAGGCAGTTTTGTGGACATAAAGAAAAGGAAATGGTTATGGTTCAAACTTGTTTATTTTCTTTCAATAAAATAGAATGAAGAAACTGTTTGTTTATTTAGACCTAGATTCGATAGTATGGCATCGAATCTAAAGCCGAGCGTTCCATTCCTAACTAATCTGACCAAGGAAAAATGGCCCGCTCAAACCAAAAAACCTTGCGATGTCTTACACATATCTTAATATTATTATATACAAGTACACAAGAAATACAGTTGAAATATATTTACAAAAGGTACAATGACTGAGAAAAGGGGTAAGATACACACCTAACTATTTACACAATTTAATCTAAGAGCATACATTTACGACGCATCAAGTTAGGTTCACAGCTATCTTTAATCAACTCATCTCGTGTAACTCGATGTCTACTTGAGACGCGCCACTGATACAGGCCCTCACAAGTCCTCTACGACTCTCAAGTTTTCCTCCTCTCTAAACTTCTCTACACAATACCATAGAAATAGGATCCCCTTGTCTATAGTAGACCAAGGCTGGTTCCCCGTTATTTGTCTCAGACGATATAAAACGTCGAATCCAAAATCTACCTCCATTTTATATAATTTGACTATTAATCGCGCGACTCTATTTAAATAATTAACTTAGAGCTGTGAAGCTATCTTGTGATCCGCCTTACAAATGAGTTAGTGTACTTTACCAGGTGTCGCTCTCTCCTTGTCGTCTGCCGAATATCACCCTTGAATTTACTTAAACTTGGCTCCCTTGGAACCTGAATGACAAACACTACACTCTACTGAATTTTATAAAAATTACACTCCAAACTGGATCTACTACAACCGTCAAGGCCAAAAGCTCGACCGCCTTGTCCCGTGCTCCAAAAGAGAGTCCCTTGCTTGTCTCGCTACAAGCTCCTCTTCGCTGCAGACGAGCCTTTCCCCCTCTACATCCAGTCACCTCCCTGTAAACTGAACATACCACACCCAAAGTAAATCTGTCTTTGTGTGATTTGTCACATCACACGGCTTGTTGCTCGGTATTGGCCCATGGCCACAGGAGTCGGTTAATTTTGGTCCCGCCCCAGGGTTTTTGTTTGTGAATCTAAAATTTCTAATATTTTTTTGCCTCTTTGCATGGACGGTCAAGTGGGTTTCGTTCCCATGGTCTCAGCTTCGATCACATCTGGCACCGATCTGCGCTGCAATTATGTCCTTAGAAAGTTGCACAAAAAGAACGATTTATCGCTGCAGTGTCACTTAGCTCTGTTGTTTCATTTTAACTAATAGTTATTTATCTTAGCTTTTAAAGGAATTCTTAATATGAGTATTGAATAACCTTTAGACAGGGGTCTCGACTTGTTGAAATTTATGGCGACTTGTAACATTTGTCAATGTTTATTTCTTTCTCTCGAGTAAAATAAACAATAAATGATTGTCGACCATCTCACCACGACCTCTGGCATAGCAGTCAGGGTCATTAACTACTAGACCAACAGGCCAGTCAAAATGCGCACATCAAAGGTGTGAAACTCTCTACCAGCGCCTATGTTTCCATATACGCATTAAATCTAATTTCTGTAAAGTTACAGTGAACAGCTAGGCTTCTTAATGATTAAGCTCATTTTATTGTTAACTTTGTTTCTGCCACCCAGACATAAACTACAGTAAATAGTAAACCATCTCGAATGTAAACAAAAACTGGAAAACCCAAAAGGTTGCTTCATATTGTGTAATTACACCTACTATATTTTAGATTGGATTAAAGGATTGAAACCTAAATGAAAAGTCATGTTGCTACTACGTACAGATTTATTATAAGTTTAGATTATTAAATGCTGATTGATACTAAGGATTATATTTTTTTAATGTGAATGTAATCAGGCCAAAATGATATTGTTATGACAGTTTTATATAAGCGTATCACACATAATAGAGTTTAAAATGCTTGGCAGCCGTTGTTAGAGACGCCATTGTTTAGTCTTTTCGTATAAACCAAAGAGATTAAAAATACTATAGAGAGCGTATGCGAGGAAATTTCATAGAAAAACTTTGATCCCATGTCTCAGTAACGCCATCTAGAATAATGTAGCAATATTGAAGCGGCGGCGGGGCGAACTAAATCAAACCCATAGACTTATCCACTAGGACGGACACAAGCATTGGATGAAAATTTTGTCCGTGATGTTCCGTAAAGACGGGACATCACGGGCAAAATTTTCATCGATTTGTACCAAAGAGATTTAAAAGACTATAGAGCGGGCATGTCAAGGAAATGTTATAGAAAAACTTTGATCCCATGTCTCAGTAACGCCATCTAGAATAACCCTTAATCAAACATAGGGAAATTATTTCCCACCCGACAATGATCTACATTTTGGTATTTTATAATTAATCGATAATCGATACTTCAAATTATTTCGATCCATCAAAAACTATACCATATTTCTTTTAATTTCTGGCAACACTGTCTTAACAAATGTCACATGCCTTAAACGTCAAAGTCAGTTCAAACTTCGAGGTCCGTTTTTTCCGTCAATTTAGCTCTAAATTAGGATTGTTGTTAAGTGTTTTTTGTCTGACGAGCAGAAAAATTCTTATAAGTACGTAACTGTCCTTATTTCTGGAAGTAGACTATATTTCTGATATATTGATGGTATAATCAGTGTATAAAAAGAAAACTCCGTGCTAGTTTTGTATGTCTAAACTAGGTGGGAAATAATTTCCCTATATCCATTTCGGTAAATACTAAGTGGGAAATTAATTCCCTATATCCCTTTCGCGTTCATTGTTTTATCAATATATATAAAATGTTGATTCTGTCTTTTTGTTCAAATTTTTTATTTTAAAATAAAAATAATAACAAAGAATATTGAAATCATTATTTTTATTTTTAGGAACGTAAAGAGTTTCAAAATGTCGTTGCAATCTAAAATGAAAAGAAAGAAGACTAATTTCTATGATTTTATTTATTTATTTATTTATTTAAACTTCATGTACAATAGTGGTACATAGGCGGACAATGATTATGATTTTGTTTTTTTCTTAATTATCCAAAAACCAAGTAAAGTCAAAGGCAACAACTAGTCATGCAGCACAACTAGGCATTGCAGTACAGGATATAGGGAAATAATTTCCCACCATTGAAACAAAACATATCCTAACCAAACATAGGGAAATATATTCCCACCAGAAAAAAACATATATACTATGTTTTTTTTTATATTTAATTTATCATACATTAAAACTATTTCTAAATGTAAGCTAAATCCATTTTAACATCTTTGATAAGTCTTACACAGCGCCGCGTTTGTTTAAGGGATAATATATGAATATTGGAGCGGCAGTGGAGCGTACTAAAAAAAACTCATAGTCTTGTGTCCGGCAGGACACACTTTTTCGGACGAAAATTTTGTTTGTGATGTCCGGTCTATAGGTATTGAATGTCTTTGATTTGTACCAAACTTATTTAATACTTACTTTTCATGCTTCACAAGTATTGAATGTCTTTGGTACAAATCAAGGGTTAAAGATGTGTGTGTTTCTACCTGGTTCATGTTACGCGTACAGTATGTGCGATGATGCCCCTTCTACCCCTAAATGTTTGTAATCATTTAATTTGTCATACGCTACCTATTTTGGTTACTTACAACCAATAAGTTCAAAACAATCTTATCTCTTTATCTTCCAGTTAATCCTGACGACAAAACTTTACAAAATCTGTTAATCGGTGTTTGTGATATTTCAAATAAGTAATCAAACTACATGGCACAACCGATATTAATTGCAAATGATAAACTGTTCTGGGTTTTTTTAAGTATGTTTAATTCGGCAAGAACTGTCCATTCTATTTACGATTAGATTAGAAAACAAGTAAATTATTCTAATGATATAAGTGTCTTGGGTGGTATTGAAAGATAATGACACTTTTGCTATCACTAGTGGTCGCTCAATGGTGAAGTTCAACTGTTTTAGCTTTCTGCGTTTCTTTCATTCTTTGATTTTAGCAAATCTAGATCTGTAGCTTATGCTTCACATATATAGTGGGAGTATTATACAACATAATTTTTAGTATTTACTAAACCTGTAGGAAATATTGAACTTATTAATATGAACAACTACAATTATTTTTTTTTGGCATGTAGCATGCAAGTTAGTACCATGACGTTTAGTCGTAGTATACAATAACATATCACTATAAACTCTATTATCCGCTGTGCAAGTTTATTAAAACGTCAGTAACATGCGGCCCCGACTCGCGTCCTGCAGAAATTGAGTTGAAACAATAGGGAATTTCAATAAGTGCGACTGAAATAGATGAACTTCGAGCCTCCTCTAACAATATTTAATAACGTAGGTACTTATTAAATTGTCCGTATTGCATATCCAGAGTCGGAGGCGAATAGGATACCTAAAGGTACCTACCTAATTAATAAACCAAGGCAGATACAACACAAAAAAAAAAATTAAACAGTACAGGTAGGTACACTGTTTAATTTTTTATTTGTTTTGTATCTCTGGTGATTGTGTACAATATGATTAGTATTTAAGCTATCGAATTGTACCTACAGCAAGAGAATCAGTAGCTGATATAAATATTATAATCAATTTAAATAGATATCAATAATTAACACGTTGACTGCCAACTACCAGAAACAATAGAAATTTAATTGTTCGCGGTCAACGTGTGTCCGACGTGGCGTTCAAAGACTTAATCAACATCATGATTCCAATCATTTTGAAAGCACTTAAAATAAATTACCTAGTCTTATCAGCTCAGCCCATGGGCCTCATCAGAAAGCTTAGTCTTACAAAAGGCAACGCTCTCCGTTGCCTTTTGTGTTTTGTTTTGGTTACCTTCGGAGATACCTTGCGTGATCGAATTAGAAATGACGATATCCGCAGGAGAACCAAGGTTACCGACATAGCCTGAAGAATCGCAAAACTTAAGTAAGTGACAGTGGGCAGGGCACATTGCTCGCTGAACAGATGGTCATTGGAGCTACTAAGTTCTGGAGTGGCCACCGCGTACCGAAAAATGCAATGTTGGAACGCCTCCCTGAAGATGAACTGTCGACTGGGTGAGGGTCTGGGAAATCCGATGGATACCAGACCGGTCGTTATGGCGACACTTGCGCGAGGCCTATTCTCCAGCCGCGGACGTCTTTCAACTGAGATGATGATGATGATGAATGATCAGTTCTGCTCTAGCCTTTTCTCAACTATGTGTACTAGGTATGTTATTAGGGTCGTCTTCGAATCTAACAGGTTGGAACTTCATGCCAGTATTTTACCAAGACCGACTGTCTATATTTGACCTTCACAAACTATAGTAAATGGGTAGCAGATACCCCATGGCTGAGGTGCTTATGGCAAAAATTAACAGCCGTACCTACATAAGCGATGGTTAAGCTGTGCTTGCCGAGGTCGGTCTGTGGGCGGATTAACATTAATTGATAGCAAGACTCCTCCGTGCTTCGGTAAGCATGCTAATCAATTATTCAGAAACCTGGAAACCTGACAACCAGTGTTACCTGGGGATCGAGATTCCCAATCGCTGGGTTGTGGACTATTATGGAGGTTAGATACGCAGACGCATCAAATAAAATTTGTTTGTTTGTAAGTTTGTATGTAGGGGGTACCTAATCTTCGGAACTAATGATCCAATTTTAAAAATTATTGCACTGGTAGAAAGCTACACTATTCCTGGATGACATAGGCTACTTTTTATCCCTGTAATCCCACGGGAACAGGAACTACGCGGGTGAAACCGCGTGACGACTGCTAGTCATTGATATTCAACTGCATTTACCGGCTTTTTTTCAATCACGTTGGGTTCGGCTTGGAAGCGTTTCTTTGCCTAGAAGACCCGTGCAACCGTTTATCATTAAGCCTAAAAGTAATAAAATGTAGATGTTTTGATAGTTAATCGGTATCGGATAAGTACTGATTGAAATAATGTAGATAGATAGATTTATTTATTTGCATCGAATGTAGGTAATTAATACAGATAGCATATCTGTATTAATTACCTATAATACATTCGATGCAAATAAAATATTTTAAATTAAGAATAAAAGCAAAAAATAAAACAAATAAATAAAATGATAAAAACTAGTGCTTGACTGCTTTTCCACCTTGGTAAGCACTAATGGTGAATTCGTTTATTAAAAGCCTACTTATTCACTCTAGCCTTGAAGACACCTAAATTCTAAACGGACGGGAAGACCGCAGCAGGCCAGTTTTTCCAGTCCTTCGATGTACGTGGTATTTAATAAACGCTGAGGCGAAGCGCTTATAGAACATTAATAAATCTATTTACTTAAAGCTTTAAATATTTAATATAAGTATAAACATTGTAAATTAAATAGACCTGTAATTGAAGCAATGTGATGCAGAATAGTAGCATTTTTTAAATTAGTCTAATTTTCAGGTTACTTTTCATATAATTAAGATTGCTCTTTAATCAATACCAAAATTATTGATTTACACGGTTACGTTGATTGTAAATAAGAAGAGCTATAACCCCTTACACTCTTTTTTAATAATTTATTTTGAAAATGGTTTTCAGTAATTGAAATTACCGAACCGAGTAACCGAAATTATTATTCGTTCAATCAGGCCCGGTGGAAAGGAAGCTAGTATGTGAAGCTTGAGTAAAGTAAACTGTCATTTTCTAGCTTTAGCATGGAACCTTCACTTCAATCACATTTTTACGGGTTGAATTTTACAGAATAGCAACACCAAAAGTAAGCGATTTGACATGATGCACTTTTTAGGGATTTTTGGCCAAATGATTAAACGAGAAGCTCTTATAATTTTATTCTATCCGTCTGTTCGTTAATTTAAATATTTCACAGAAACACAAGCTTGCTCAGAGAAAGATACGTGCAGCGGCTGCAATGGAAGAAGCGGCTGCAGTGGGTTAGGTACAGCATTCTCGCTTTTGCACGCGACACTAAAGCAGCCAGTACAAGGCCAGTTACAAAGAATGTATTATTAAGCTTATAGACAAACAAAATACACATGATGTAAAAAAAGAATACCTATAATTATTCGCAAATCAACGGAAAGATACCATAAAATTAATGAAAAATAAACCGTTATCTCTTTCAATTTTAACAAAATTATCTCCAATAATACAAAATATTTATGCTATGGTTATCTAACCGTCCATTTAACCTTTGCTTGGGTCTTGGTCTTACGAGCACCACATAATAATTAATCTTATGGTCCCGTGGTATATAAATTCATCCAGCCACACATTAATAACTCAGTCTATTTCTATACACGGATCAAATACCATGGGTCGCCTAACACCAGAACAGAAACAATTCTACAAGGACAATGGATATATTTTACTTAAAAATTTAATTTCTGAGAAAGAATTGTCACGAGTTATAGATGAATATGACAAGTTATTTAAGAGGAAGAACCAAGAAACGATGGAAAACTCGTGGGTTGGAAAAAATGAGGACAACAGAAAAAGCGACAGCCCTTACACAGTAAGTAACGATGCAAGTCATCTTCACCATCGTCGTTCACAGCCACTACTGGCTATAAGCCTCTCTTTGCTAGTGCTAAGCTCCAAGTCCTTGTGCCTCATTCACGAAATTCCCGCAAAGTCGTCTGACCATCTCGTCACGGGACTACAACACTTTTCACTCCATGTAGCAAGTTTTTTTTATTAATAACTCCGTACACAATGGTGTTACATCTAACGATTTCATTATGACGTATCATAAAACAAATTACTGTAAATACTGTCAGTAACACGTGCCATGGTATTGTGTTATTTTCTAACATATAGTATTTTTTGTTTTCTTGATATTGTAAGCTTTTGAGAGTTTCGCTCGAATTAAAGAATTTGTACTTATTTCATTTATGTATTTGAACTAAGGCCAATTTTTCAATCTTTAAATAACTTGTATCCGAAAAATACAAATGGCGGACAGCTTTTGTTTAGTTATTACGACAAACCGCTATATTTATTCTTCAGATTACAGATGACTGACTTCTGTTTTTTTTATCATTTCTCGGCGAACGTAGGTCGTAGTTTAATCTTACATTGGCCCTAGCAGCTGTTATTAATTAATACTTGAGAGACTTAGACTTAATTCTCTCGGATATTGACTAATGATCTACCATTGTTCAGGTAAAAGGAGTGCACAACCTACAACATCACCATGCAGTATTTGGAAAACTGTTATACAATGATGAGATGTTGGATGCATTGGAAGACATTATGGGGACCGAGAACATTATGCTGCACCACACCAAGGCACACTACAAGCCCCCAGGGAAGGGAGCTGCGTACCCAATGCATCAGGTGATTGTTACCTAATTGATATGCCTCACTTTTATGGTGTGACGTCCGGACTTTCATTTAAGAAAATAAAAATGTGACATAAAGGCCATATGCTAAAAAGTGTTATTATACTTCTGTGTAGGTATATCAAAGTATATTGAACTGTAATTCCCTATATACTAATGGCATTGACAGTTCACTTCACTCAAGTTTTCACAGGATTTTGTCCGGCAAGCTCCAACTAATGTGCTGTTCCTAACATTCTAAAACAAAAGAGAAACCAAAGTTGACAAATCAAATTATTTTTACTAATATAAAGTATTCTTTTAGGACTACCCCTACTTCCCTTATGAGAAAGATTCAATGGTGGCGGTATTCATCCACTTAGACCCAGCCAACCCTGAAAATGGTGGGTTATTTGTATACCCTGGCTCACACAAACTTGGCCCTCAGGAGGACGTCGGTAAACTGGAGGGAAACTTTCACTTTGTTGATCAGGTAACTTATTTAACTTTCTTGACTCTTGTTACTTTTAGAATATTGTCTTAAACGTTCCTGGCCAAGCAGGGTTTGCTAGGCAAGAAAGCACGAATATGGCCAAAGAGACTCATTAAATGCATATTAATTAGCAAACAAATTAGTAAGTAGTTTATTATTAAAATTACCATCATTTAAAATAATGCTTAAAAATTATTACCTTTTTTCCTAACACGTCTTAATATAAGTAACAGTTCGTACTCTGTAAATTATTAGTATTTATGTATTGTATTTATTTTATTTTATTTTTTTATTTTGTTTTCTTATTTATACTTATTTTATACCTCTTTTGAGATAGTCATGTACGTTATTTATTTATGTAAACAAACTTCCTAGGTAGGTACTCATCTTTTCTCCTCCTCCATCAAGTCCATTCAAAGGTTGTCTATAAGAGATCGCTTTTAGCGATAAGGCCGCCCATTGTAACACCTTATGTACCCCTTAATGTTATTATTTGTAAGTTTTTATGGTGTACAATAAAGAGTATTTTATTCTATTCTATTCTAATAATTAGATACACATCATACCAGGTAGGTACTTCATTTTAAGCCCTTATTTCAACTCTTAGTGCAATGAAAATCACTTTAGGAGGAGGTTCTCAATTCGATTGGTATTTTTATGTATGTACACATATTTCGCTGAGATTTGTATATATTTTTTTTACTGATTAAGCACATGAACAAATAGTAAGTTGTTTACGCTCATGTAATGTTTACAACAAGAATAATGTTCACGGACTATTGAAGAAGTACATGTACATATTAATTATTATGACGCAATCTAATAAATAGGTAGGTAATAGACTAATCAACTACGTACGTACTAATAATAGTGGCGACAACAATATTATGATTCAAGGGATCGCTTCGCTAATCGTTACAGTAAATTTAAACAGAGGTCAGAAGATAAACTCGAGTCCATAGATAAGTGTGAGTTATTTTTGTAGCAAAATAGAATCAAAAATCAGTTAGAGTAGGTAGGTACATTGTTTTGGAAAAGGTTAATTATTACTTACAAACATAAGGACAAAGAACCTCCGCAGTCGCTACTTTAAGTTGGCAAAAATTAAAAGATTTTTTTTCCTTCAGTTGTATGATGTTGTATCCAACAAAGTCTGTGTACCACCACTTTACACCGATTTTCTTTTACAGAAAAAATGGCCTTACGAAAAAGCAACCCCTGTCATCGCCGAACGAGGAGATGTCGTCATCTTCTCCTACCTCCTTGTTCATGGAAGCACACACAATCTGTCAGACAAACCACGACGTATGTTTCTCGCCCAGTTTGCTTCTGCTGATGATAAACCAATAGGAGATCAGAGACAGCAGCCAGGGTATGGCTGGGTGTTAAGGGGCGCTAATCTCACTAAAGACGCAGCTACTTCGAAACATTTTGAATGAGTGTCAACCTGACCAAACAAACGAAGATTTGCTACACAAACCAAAGAATATCCAAAGGAAAATGATCTTTATAATGAAGTATTTTTGTTTAATACAATACAATTAATAATTTTACATTTTTTTTTTTTATAATCTACTATAGACACACCCACTTAGTTTCAGTTAAATGTAAAATTCTGGCATCATCATGAAAGCCACTAGGTCATTTACACGCGTAAGATGATCACCATAAAAATGGACTTTGTCTACGGAAGAATAAAACGACAAAGGCACAGATTGTAGAAACATCTCTTTCGTTTTGGGCATTACAACGTCAAGAGTAAAGAAAAAAAGATTCTGCAGTCGACAAGAGTCAACAATTTCAAACATGATAGTTATGATAATAAATAGCACAGTCTAATAACCTACCAGTCGTCCGACGAAGCCGTCTAGACAGGGCAATCGTCGGGGTGTGAGGGGCGAGACGCGGGAATGCTGCTCCCGAACTGCGAACAAAACTATGTTCGTAGTTCGGGAGGTATTATTCAGGGCTAACTCGTGTCAGACGTTGTTGGCATTTCTCCAGATATCAAAGGCGTTGTCCTACTGTATTAATATTTATACTGTGATAATAGGCAGCAACATTTTTACGATCTGTTACTTTCTCAATTTTCGTCGCCATAGCCCTTGTCTACGGTTATCATGCTACGCGTATATACTGTCATCACAAAACCTCTTCCCTGATAGGTCATCAGCCCAACTTCCATTGAGTCCCTCTCCTGTTCCCCTCCAGTCCAGTCTGACCCAGTCTGTCCAGTCAGCGGTCTATCTAGCTCCGGGGCGATGCTAAGTAGACCGACAACGTAAAGAAGGTGTCTGGGTCAAACTGGCTGCGGAAGGCAGTGGACCTCTCAGACTGCGCCGCGATACGGCGCATCCGATGAGATTCGGAGAAGCCAATGTCCGGCAGTGGACTGCGATAGATTGGGTTGATTGACTGGTTAATTTGTCTTTCCACTTAGACTAAAATCATTTTTTCCAACAATGATGTGGAATGTATCGTTATTTAGGACCACGAGACAGACCATTTTGTGACTGTCACTGTAGCTAAATATTATATCATCACTACATGTTACAAAACAAAGTCTTCTGCCGCAGCTGTCTGTCTGTTCGCGATAAGCTCAAAAACTGCTGTACCGATTTTCAAACTGTTTTCACAAAGAGGAATGAATGGATAGAGTGTAGACAAGGATAGAGTGGTTCTCGAGGAAGGTTTTAGTATTTTATAATTTGCCATGTTTTTGAATAGGTAGATACGTTAACAAAGATACAACGATATATTTGTTGGAGGTATCGGAAAAAATAAGCCATCTGGGAGCTGAGCGCGATTACTGACTTCCACGTGGCCGAAGCCGCGGGTATCAGCTAGTACCTAATAATATTCAAAAGCATTTACAGCAATATAGTATGAAGATAGGCACTCGTAATTTCAAAGTTACAGTACTTAGGGCAGTTTTAAAAAGGTTTTGTGAGTTTATGACAGAGTAAGACTGGGGCTACCGAAACTTTAGTGGTACAATTATTTACTAAGTAACTGTGAAGTTACCATAAATATCACATAATATCGTGTTTAACACTTGTGACCTTTTTATTATGTATAAATTTTATCAGCTCAGCAACCAAACATAATAAATCAATAACGCAATAATTGAAGTGGCGTTTTAATCTAAAAACAGTTTATTTCCATTTAGCAACAATTGTAAACAATACAGAAGTAGTTAGGATCATGATGGGACTAATATTAAGCAGCGATAGCACAATGGCTATGATGGCGTCGGACTGCCGATCGAGAGGTCGTGAATTCGATCCCCATCCATTGCAAAATCAAATGGGCTGTTTGACAAAATTTTGTTTTTAGTCCGTCATCTAGATTAAAAGAAAATATTCGACACTTATTTATTCTTTTTCCACGTTATCAAAAAATAACGGCGATACATCGAGTTAAAATGTCGCATAACGTTACTAGCCAGTACAGTTTATGTTAGCTAATGACGTTACAAGCCTCTTCAACTTTAATGCGCTTAATCTAAGCAGTTTTCCATCAATTTGAAAAAGAAAACAATATGTGTCGAATATTTTCTTTTAATCTAGATGAGGGACTACAACCTAAATTTTGTCTAATAGCCCATTGACGTGAACCCACTTCAGACACAAGCTTATTTAGCTTAGTTAGAGGGGTCAACAAGACCATGACTATAACTACTAGTTAAGTAATTGGCTGCCCACATTGCTAGTAAGATTAAAAAAAAACTATTTGATAATTGTTTTTAAAACCATAGAAAATCGCCGCAATCACCACCGGCCTTGTGGCTTAATAATAATAGCAGCACGGGTCAATCGAAGGTTAAGCGCAGCTTGCCAAAGTCCTTGGGAGGAGCCGCGCCGTGCCCTCGTCTCTGGAGTAGGCAGTGACTGGTAGCTGCCGGCCGTGGTCGAGAGGATGGTCGGCAGCGTCGAGTCCTGGGACGCGGTGGTGTCCTTCTGCGAAACGGTTATCGCGCAGAAGGAGGCTGCGGAAAGGGAGAGGGAGATCTCTTCCACTCACCCGGCCCGCAGCAGACGCACCGGGCGCAGGCGGAGGGCGGACCACACCCTCTTCCAGCACCCCTGAATGGGTCCAGGGGCAACGGACGCGGGGATGTCCGCCGCCCCCCACGTATTTGGACCCGAGGTGGCGGCGCGTCGTGTTCACGCGCGCCCCTCTTGGACGTCACGAGGAGAGTCAACACCTCATTCCCCTCGCTGACTTGGCGAGGCCCGCGTGGCTGGCACTAGTCGGGGGTCGCGGAAGTATCTTCTGTTCCCGTGACCCCCGGCGCAGGTGTGAGAAGGAACACGGGGTGGTTTTTAGTGACAGACCCCTCCGCCTCCCCGGGCGGGGAAGGCCCATTGCCAAAGTCCATGGATGGGTGAACATTCGTTTTAGTTCAAGATACAGTGCCTCTTAAAGCATGTTAAGCTGTTTGTCCTTAACCGTTGGTTGGAGCGTTGTTTGCGTGCTTCCGAGACACGACGGGTTTTGACCCATCCGCGGACCGGACTCGTATTACCGACCTACCACATTGAGCTACAAGCCTACAACTTACATGCCCCTGGCAAAGGCCAGTAGGTATCATATAATATCATTTATCGCTAAACGCAAAATGGCGCGTGGTGCACCCATTAATAAATCATCATTCACGTACCTAATTAATCACCCAACTATGATTAAAAAAAATAACCTTATCTAATCTAATTACGCACATCACGTCGCCTCGAAGACGAATTGGATACGAATATTACTAATCTTTTAAATGTTTGATAAGTAACACACGTGCCGCAGGTTTATTTTCGTTTACTACATAATTATGTAGAACTCAGTAGAACATAGACATAGGTAGTAGGTACAGCTAAGTACATACCATAAGTCTTAGTCCACAGATACGAGTCGGTTTTGCTGTAGGTACCTACCTATTCCATGAGGCAGATTTGAACAGTTGGCATATGTAGGTACAGACTCCAGCACATCAAGCTTCCCCAGACTGTACAATTTTTCCAATTGAACATGAACCTGATTCTGTTTGAAATAAAGTTGAAAAACTATCAAATAAACTTGACACATTGGGGTATCTTGATGTGCTGGCATACCAAAGTAGATACCGAGTGGACTCTTTGAGGGCAAACGTCATGTGTACCTACCTATACTTAACGGACAAAAATATCCATCCAAGATCCGAGCTGCTACTGATAAAAAATACGAGTAGACCTATTATATGGGTGTGCCTAGAAAGGGGCAAACGGGGGGAGCTGCCCCCTGCCTGGTTTAGCTCTTATCGAACGTTACTGCGAAAGTTGACCATCGCAAAGTTCGTTGCTGCGAAAGTTTACCATTGCGACGTACCACATTGACGCAAAAGATCTTTCTACTGCTTCTAGGATGAATTTTGGATGCGAGCGAGCGAAGATTGCTCGGGATCTGGGGCACCCTGAATCAGACTGAAAAATTAGGTCCAGTTGGGGGTTGCAGAAATATTTTCTGTTCCCGTCCACAACGTGTGTAAGACGAAACACCGGGGTGGTTTTTTTCAGTAAGACACTGTCAGACCACTCCGCTCTTCCCGGGGTGGAGGCCGTCATCCATGAGGATTATCCATACGGCACCAAAAAAAACATGTTACGAGGTCTATGCCCTCACTTCGGTTGCTTGATCGAACAGAAAGAAGCTATCGCTGCAAATAATATTTTATTTATGTTAAGCCTAACATTGAACGGCAAATTGCAAAAAACACAAGCAAATTTGAATTTTGCAGGCTACCCTGGCGCTTCCACCATAAAAACATGTCGTAAAGCGTAATATCCGTTAACTGCATCAACTAGGTACTCCTACGAATTACTAATTTAATGTGGCAATTACACCTAAAACAAAATAAACTAAAATGCTGATTTCAGCGCCATCTAGAGGGAACACGGGTGACAGCTCAGTTTGTATGTTTCGGCGTAAAGATCCTCACTCAGGTTATGTTAAATTGTGGCAATCTAAGAAGTGCTATCACAAAACTAAATAATATGCTATCTCAAAAGATGAACTCTGAACTCCACATAATAACTGTACGCACAACACATTAATAAAAAGCGTAATGTTTTCAACGATTTATTTGCGCTTCAGATGTTTCTATTGTTTCAATGGAACGCGAAAACCGTAATTTTCTGGCTGGCAAGTAGCTGCAGACAACCGTGGCAACATTCAGATTCGGCAAGGCAAGACTGTCAGTCATTTTGACATTGACAGTTCAGAAACAAGCTTTTATTTTCTGGAAACTTATTTACGTTTTTCTAGAAAATGAACGATAACGAGGATGAGCTGACTACATTTTGTGATTCGGCGGTAATTACTTTACCCATAGAAAGCATAAAATTCATAAAACGTGACAACTATTTTACTTGATATTGTGGTATTTTTTAGGCATCTCTTGTCGAAGGATGTCGCCTTCCAGTACGAATGCAAGGAGGAGATGACTGGCCATTAGCTGAAATTATCAGTATTAAAGAAATACGAGGACAAAGGGGCTATTATGTACACTATGTTGACTGTAAGTACGCTACATCAAATACAAGTAGAATTCAAGACCTTGTTTGTGTAACAATAAATTACCAAAACATCAAAGTGATTGTTTTTGTATTCAAACAGATCAAGCGAATATAATACACATTAGCATGGTTTAAGTTTATTACAGTGGAACCATATCTCGATCTTTATATATTTCAATAGCAGAAACATGACCAAAACTGTAAACAAACTTGTATTGCCAAGATGCTAACATATAACTGCCGTTCAATGTTATACACATTTTACGTAGTACACTATAACATAGCTGTGCCCTCAGTAAGACAGAAAATATTTCTTTTTCAAACAGATGTTGTAAATAAAATATGAATGACTTACATATTATTATTGCATTGTTATTATTCTGTATATGTGCGATTGCTTTCTGAAACTATTATAGCCTAAGATCTCGTTAAGAATGACCTTCACTGAGCTGGTTAATGAATGAAACCTATTTCATATTAAATTTAATATGTCAATAAATATATCGCAATATGGGTTGCCTACAAAATTTCAGTCCAGGATATGAATAATTAATAATTTAAACAAATATTAATTATTCACTGGTTTGGTTAATAGACAAATTCCATAGGTACCTATTTTCGATTGGTATGGAATTCATTCATTTTCATTAAGTCTTTGAACGCCACGTCGGTCACACGTTGACCGCGAACAATTAAATTTCTATTATGTCTGGTAGTTGGCAGTCAACGTGTTAACCTTTTATTCATTCTCCAGACTGGTGCAAGTTACTAGTATCCATTTACCAGTTTATACCTGCCTATCCAAGAGTTGTGACAGGAAAAAAATAGACAACCTAACATTTGCATATTCTATGGACTTCATACTTTCGATTGGTAAGGAATTTGTCTAGTAACCAAACCGGTGAAATGATAAGAAAAAAATTATATCCTGGACTGACATTTTTAGACAACCCAATTGTAATATATTTATTGACATATTAAATTACATATAAAATTGGCTTTATCCTTTAACCAGCTCGGTGAAGGTCGTTCTTCACGGGATCCTATACTATTAGTGTGTACACAAGTACACATTAAGTACATAAGTATCTTGCTCCGGAACCTGGTTGTATGGTATAATGCTGCAATTGCAATGCTGCTATAACATAAAGTTTACTACTGAATTATTAATTTGTAGCCTCTCTACTTCAGAGTGCTAAACTTATGTGTAGCCAACCATAAGTGTTGAAGAAGTCAATATGTTTTTTATATAAATTATTTTATGAACAATAAAGTAATTATTATCACTACACTACACACTATAAGTAGTAATTATTATATTAATACTCACTGCCCCTTAAAAATTCATTTCACCTTAGAATCAATTCATTTGTTTTATTAGTTTACATCCTGAACATCCATACAAAATTTCATAATCGGCTAAGCCAAATTGTCCGATAGTTTTGGAGATCTTTTGGTAACAAACTTTAGAATAATATAATTATAATAACGTCCAACATGTACAGTGGTAGTCATATAATTAAGAATGCTACTTTCAATTTAAGATCTTTTCGAAAAAACAAGTATATTTAATTACATGTAATATTAATAAAAGCTTTATTTATTCCAAAGTAGGTACAAGTTATTAATTTTTAATAGTAGATTATTAACCAAGGGCTGTACGACATCAATTGCATACGAGGTTTTTGGCGCCTGAGCGAAGCGAAGGCGCTAATTAACCCGAGTATGCAATTGATGCTTACGCCCGAGATAAATACTCTGCTTTACATATCGATTGTGAGGTAAGTAAACAACAAGACAGCAGGTTTCAATGAACATTAATTAAGAAGAAAAAAATGTGTATTTAATTAAAATTAATTATTTTCGCGATGCTTTCGCGCCTACTAGTAGACTGCCTTTTTTTTTTCACGCACGCAAGCGCGTCAAATCTTGCTGGCCAGTTTGATTTTTAAATCGATTCCATCTAACATACGATGTGGAAACAAATAGTTCCATATCTATATACATATAATAAGACTGTAAAAAAACTGTGTCTGTACATTGAATATATTTAAAAAATAATAATTGAGGGGGGTTTAGAAACAGTAATAGAGCACGAATCCAAAAAAAAAAGTCTGTCTGTTTGTCTGTTTGTCTGTTTGTCTGTTTGTTTGCACACGCTAATCTTCGGAACTACTGGACGGATTTGAATGATTTTTTTGTTGTATAGATATTAAGTCTGGGCAACATATAGGCTATAATGTATCTTGAAAACTGGAACACCTGATGCAGAACCGCAACAGACCAGCTAAACTATAGGCGATACAAAAATGGTCCCATAGCAAAAATTGTTCCACGTGATGAGCATTTTCTGCTGAGAGAATAAATTTGAAGATCCGGAACACCTGATGCAGAACCGCAACAGACCAGCTAAACTATAGGCGATACAAAAATGATCCCATAGCAAAAATTGTTCCACGTGATGAGCATTTTCTGCTGAGAGAAAAAATTTGAAGATCCGGAACACCTGATGCAGAACCGCAACAGACCAGCTAAACTATGGGAGATACAAAAATGGTCCCATAGTAAAAATTGTTCCACGTGATGAGCATTTTCTACTGAGAGAATAAATTTGAAGATCCGGAACACCTGATGCAGAACCGCAACAGACCATCTAAACTATAGGAGATACAAAAATGGTACCATAGGAAAAATTGTTCCATGTTATGAGCATTTTCTGCTGAGAGAATAAATTTGAAGATCCGGAACACCTGATGCAGAACCGCAACAGACCATCTAAACTATAGGAGATACAAAAATGGTACCATAGCAAAAATTGTTCCACGTTATGAGCATTTTCTGCTGAGAGAATAAATTTGAAGATCCGGAACACCTGATGTGGAACTTCAAGAGCCCAGCTACACTATAACATATATTGGAATGATGTCTTAGCAAGAGTTGTTCAGCCTTATGAGCACTCGCTGTTGACGTATAAAAATCGAAGATCTGGAACACCTGTTGTGGAACTCCAAGAGCCCAGCTACACCATAACTCAAATAGGAATGACGTCTTAGCAAAAGTTGTTCGGTCTGATAGGCATTTCCTGTTGACTTATAAAAATCGAAGATCAGAAACATTTAGAAATTAAAACTATTACTAATTTCATTGCATAATTATAAAATAACATAAGTAGGAGGTACTACGCAGTGAAGGCGGGAACAGTTCAGGACTGATTTTCGATGACGATGGTATATCGTTGAAAATTAGACTCTACTGGCTAAAACTCCCATTTTTTTTATCGTATGCCTTCGGGCTTATGTTATTTGAGTGTTTAATTTCCTTTTCCATTTATCTTCGTTACACGGTACGGTAGCTTACCCGGTAACGCAGGGGAGCAGCCACTTAGATTTTAATTGATCAGGTATCATCACAATAAAACTATAACCATGCCTAGAAAGAGGTCAAATTTTTCCCAATGTTCCAAAGGTGCTAAGTGATTAAAGACCATAAGATCCCAACAATCTACCAAAGAGCGTTAGAAGAGACTTGATGCTGTTCGATGAGGCTGCAACTCGCTCCGTGGAAACTTCTTGGGATCGCGAAGCACGCCTGCATTCTCAGCGTATTTACGCATCTACATCCAGGTCTCTAGAGACCAGTGAAGAATATGTGCCCGACTGACCGCTGATCGTGAACATCATGCACTGTCTCGCGAGTTGGAGACGTTCACGGAAAAAGCATGACGCTTGAGTTTTCAGCGTATATACGCATCGACTCTAGAGATAAGTGGGGGAAGGAGATGCGCGACTGACCGCTGATCGTGAACGTCACGCAACATATTATAGGCTATAATTTATTTTGGAAAATGGAACACCTAAAGTGAAAGAGATATAAAAATGGTGCCATTGCAAAAACTATTCCACGTGAAGAGTGTTTTCTGCTGTGAGACTAAATTTGAAGATCTGGAGCACCTGTAGGGGAACTCCAAAGCCCAGAGACAATGTAACATATACATAATAAAAATGGCGTCTTAGCAAAAGTTGTTAAGTCTGATGGCATTTCCTGTTGACCAACAAAAATAAAAAATCTGGAACATCTTGAATCGTCTCGCGCATCCCATTGATTTCCCGTCCCCGGGCTTTTAGAATTCGACATCAGATGTTTCAGATCTTCGATTTTGACGACCCCGTTGTCGCTGGCATAAGCAACAGGATCCGCGTACGAAGTCGCGGGCAGAAGCTAGTTTAAAATAAAATCTTTATAAAATAAATTGTCTAGATTCCGATTCGAGTAATTAATCGATACCGAGAAAAAAAAAATTAACTTTTTAAAAATATTCTTCGTGCAGTATGAGTATGACAGTTCTTTTTTCAAATTCCAAAACCTATGCTGTAATGATAGTCATACACCCCGGCATTCAGGGGTGTAAGGGTGTACTTACAGAGCAAGAGATATGTAAACATATTAACTATTAACACCTTAAGCCTATGTGGATCCCTTTTGGGTAAAAGCCTCCATCATCCCGTGCCATTACTCTCTGTCCCGAGCCATCTTCATCCAGTTGGGCCCAGCCACTGCCATCACATCATCTGCCCATTGTTTACGCGGTCTCCCTTTGCTTCTTTTGCCTCCAAGTCCTGACCATTTTGTTGTCTCTATTGTCCACCTTTTATTGGTATACCTTGAAATGTGGGCTGCCCATTTCCATTTCAGTTGTAGAGCATGTTGCATAGCATCTGTAAGTTTAGTTTTATTCCTTATCTATTCATTTCGGATCTTCTGTATTCTGCTGAGTTTTAATAAGCTCCTCTCCATGGAATGCTGATATGAAGCAATTTTGTCTTTGATTTTGTTTGTATATGTCCATGTTTGACTTCCATGTATCAAACTTGGTAGAATACAGGTTTCCATTATTATCATTTTAAATTTTACGTGGTAGTCTCCTTTAAGAACTTCTTTTTGCATCCAAAATTTCTTCCAGGTACAGTTGATTCTTCTAGCCACTTCAATTTCGTTATTTTTTGCACCAAATGATATTTGTTTTCCAAGGTAGATATATTCTTTTACATAATCGATCTGTTTACCTCACACAAATACATTCTTTTCTGTGTGTCTTGCAATGCTATAGTTTTGGTGAAATGAGGTCTCCTTGTCTGACTCCTTTTCCTATTATTATCTCTTCGTCTTTATTTTCTAGTCTTACACTGCTTTTACTTTGTAAGTAGATATTTTTTATAATGTTTATATATGTTCTGCTTACTCCACAAGAAACGTGCGCTTTCCATATTGAGGTGTGTTGTGCTGCCTTTGAGTAATCTATGATGGCTACATAAAGAGGTCGGTTATATTCTATATATTACGTATAGGTTCTATTTTATCTTGCTCTATTTCTTCAAGGTCATTATTTCTTCAACACCATGAGTCTTTTGGCGGTTTCTTATACAGTTCTTTATAAAATTCTGTTGCATGGTCTAGAATGTCTTTTCTTGTTTTGGTTTCTTCATTTCTTTTTTTGAGTTTAGGAATCCAGTCTTTATGCGTGCTTAGTTCTTTGTATGCCCGTTTGGAGCTGCTGATGCAATAGAAGTTTTTTTCTATGATTATTTTCCGGTGGTCGTTGTAGTATTTTTTAATAGCCTTTTTTGTTGTTTTAAATACGTTTTTTAACTCTTCTTTCATACTTTTACTTTTGTTTTTAGCTGAGATTAATTTGGTGCGTCTGTTTATTAATTTTCTTGTTGATTCATTTAATATTCCACTCTTTATTGCTTCTGTTTCTGTTTTTTTTCAGGCTCTTTTTATGATGTTTTCCAACTTGTCATAATAGGTTTGTAGTTTGTACATTATTGATATGTTGTGGGAGCTGTTGGGTTACATTTTGACTGGCCTGTTGGTCTAGTAGTTAGTGACCCTGACTGCTATGCCTGAGGTCGTGGGTTCGATTCCCACCCTGGACAAATGTTTGTGTGATGAGCACGATCATTTGTTCTGTGTCTGGGTGTAATTTATCTATAATATGTATGTATTTAGAAATATATAAGTATGTTTATCAGCTGTTTAGTACCCATAACACAAGCTCTCAAGCTTAACTTGGGACTAAATGGCGTTGTGTGAAAAGTTGTGGAATATTTATTTATTATTATTATTATTATTTTTGTTTAGATTTTTTAGGTACACGATTTTTTCACTGTCTGTTTTGGGTGTTTTGGAAGGGTTTTGAAATTGTTTCTACTCAATTTGGAAGGTTTTATTGTAAATGTAGCTCTTACTAATCTATGATCTGATGGAAACATTGTTTAGTATTTCTATGTCTGTAATTCTTTTTTGTTTGTTGCACAAAATAAAATCTATTTCATTCTTTGTTTTTTGATCTGACGCAATCCATGTCCATCTTCGACATAGTTTATTTTTGAAGTAAGTGTTCATTATTGTTCATTTCTGTTCACGGGCGTTTCATTCCGTTTGCCTTCATAACTTCGCATTACCAAGCTTTCATATTTTTTTGGTTGTCCAATCTTGGCATTGAAATCTCCAATTACCTAGTAGTATTGTTTTATCTTGGGTTTCCTTTGCTTTACTCTAGTTACTATAGAACTTATTAATTTCGTTGTCACTTGCTTTCTCTGTCGGAGCTTAAACTTGTATTATTGATACTGATTCTTCTTCAAGTTTTAGTACTGCTACTCGCTCTGATATTCCTCTATAGTTGATAATGTTTTGTTTGTACATTTTCTTCACTAGAAATCCCACTCCATATAGCCCCTTTGTTTCTCCTGTATGTAATCCTGATACTCTTCAATTTTGCAACTTAGTTTACTTCAATTACATGACATGTACGCTTTTGTATTTATCTCGGTATGGCAAAATTTACCATACCTACTAACGGTACATCCGTTGATACACGAGATTGGCAAAAAAATTAAAAGACATACTTAAAACATTAAATCTAAACCTAGTAGGTATTATTATTATTTTTACAGTGTGTTTTATTAGTCGGGTTTTAGTTTTTAAACTTTTGATCAATTTTTTTCCACATTATTTACTTTTGACTAGAAATACAGACCTAAGAGGGATGTGCTAGGGCCCGCGTAATTATTTTCTTGTATTTTTTGCAATTTGCAATTCAGTGCCAGGCTGTAGGTATGTTGAACAAAATATGATTTGCGAGGCTGCGCCAGGGTAGCTTTAAGGAAAAAAAATATGTAAAACATTAAATACTTACTGATTTATTTTAATAAAATTTCTGTATTCCAGTCAACAAACGTCTGGACGAATGGGTCGGTGAGTCATGGCTGGACACAAGAAAGGTACAGTTTCCAAGAAGAGATGGAGTGTCAACGGGTGGGACCACCACCCCAAAGAAGACACATATTGGATCAGGAGGTGGCGTCATGCCTAATTTTATTAGTATGTGTTTTTGCTATTGGATGTTCATTACTTTGCACTTTGAAAATTAAGTGGCTGGACAGATTATTTTCATGGCAGTTTTATGTGATCATAGCCTTTCTTCTGCAATTTTAAGTATCTTTGTTATAAGTTTTGTGAGTGATCTGTTGGACAGTTCATGGAAAATCATTTGTATAAGTATACATTTTTTTTTTCATACATCACTCTTGGAATTTTCTTTTTAGACAATTTTTGTAGAATCATGGGCTGATTATCTGTACTTAACAAAAAAAATAATCTATCATTTTCTTTTTGTCTACAAATATTTTATGATTTTGATTTGGAGGGTAACTTTACAAAAAAAAGAAAATTACTAGCCTTTTGACTACAATTGGCTTAAAATCTTTCAAAATTATTTTGTTTATGATGGTATATTGTTCTTCTTCTCGATGGCTCTTTTTATTGCAAAACTTTATGCATGCATGTACTGTATTGACTGCAGAAATAGCTTCTTTAAACTTTTAGTGGAGGTCCGTATTTAGATACTTACACATATTTTATGTGTTATTAATGTTGTCATTAGTAAAAAGATGTGTTTACTAACTAATCTAACTTTCATAAACACAATTTACCATCGTAATAACACCACTAAAATTCATCATCATGACGATTGGCCATTAAATTTGTAACATTTTGTCTGCAGATGACACTGTCTGCAACGAAAGTCAGAAGTCTAGTACTGTACCGAGTAGACCCACTATTGTGAACCAACAAGTTCCACCAAGTCTGCCAGTTCAACCAAAAGTTCATGAAAAAGCCCATTTTAATGCACACAATGGTTCCACACCAAAAAATGCACTTGGTATGTTGAAACTTATAATTGAATTGTTTGTGAGCTTTGCGTTACAGCAACTTTTTATTTCATATCATATATTTATTAGAAATTCCCTTTATTTGCAATTTAATAGTATGTGTGTTGACAGATTAAAGCAACATGTTTGCCTGCTGTTTATTAGTAGAAATCATTTCTTAGTGTACAATCTTTTGAATATTTCTAAAGAAGTATCCACAACTGCAAAAATATGTGTCGATTTACCTTACGCACTAGGCATGATTTTATCAGGATTTATTTACTAATGAAACAGTATTTTTAACTGCTCACTCTACACTATAATTTTTATTAATATTGCACACATGTTTTTGCAGCCTATGTAATCCTATAAAGCTTTACCGAGTTGCTTTATTAGTAGCTACAAAGCATTGTTTTATACAGGGTTATTTCTAAATCATCCTCAGAGAAATAGATAGCTAACTTCATAAGCACCAACTTTTGTTCTACGACTTTTAATAATTTCAAATTGAATATTAATTAAATTGCCCGCTTGAATGTTAATAACTCTACGCGCACTGCAAGGTTAACAAACTCCTGCAACGCGTGGGTTTGAGGACGCGATGATGAGGGGTGCGTCGCCAGCGCTCTGAAACTTCGTCAGCCTTTCGTTAAAGAATGAAACATAGGCTTACAAATGTCACGACAGTGCAATAATATTTTAAAATATAATTTTTTGTTCCTTGAAACAACACAGAACTGAACTCGTAGAGCAAAAAATGTCGCTTATGATGTTAGCTATCTCGTCCTCCGAGGTTGTTGGTGTTTTACAAGTAACCCTGTATAATAAGTCGTAGGTAAATTAAACTTAAGCATGCTGAAACATAGTGACTGTGTATCTGATTATGTACCCAATACAATTTGAACAGGATACCTCAAACCTCTTAACGTGAACGTTCAGGACTTGCGCTCAGGCAAGGGCGGTGTAGAAAAAGGGCGTGGCGTGGCCGCAGGTATGTGATTAAATACTTTTTCGAGACCCGCCAACTCTCACAAGAGACCCACAGATTACAAGATTATTGTGTCTTATAGTGCTTCACATGGTAAAAGGCCTCATGACTTGCTTGTCTAACTGCTTTCGGGTTCAAAATCAGATATTACAGTGACAGGTGACAATACCCCTATGAAGGGGTTTTGTCGTAGTGTCGTAGTTGCTTACCGGAGCGCTCGTTAAACAGATGCGAATAACTGAACAATAATTATATCCAATTCTGACTGAATCGATTATATTTCTTAGCCTCTTGACCGCCATGTCAAAAAGCAAACTGTGGTGTCAACGAATTAATTCTTTAAATATGTCACGTAACCGGCACGCGTGGCTTGCCGGGCATATTTTTGTTTGACATCGAAACATGACTGGCGGGCAAAGAATTAAACCGTCATCGGTGTGCGCAGGGGCGGACCGTATGTTTGTGGGGCCCTGGGCTAATACTTGAGGGACTTCGTTTAGTTTCTTTAATTCACATTATTGCGCCATTAATGGGTGCTTGAGGCGTTTATATCCACAGCTTCCCAAGAAACCCTTATATAGATCCGTCCCTAGATATGCGCCATTTATACCCGTACTCCATACGTTTAACGAACGCTTTTATCTATGATATCTTTATATACGCTTATTCTGGAATTAAACCAAATTGATTTATTTAAGTAGAGCGGTTTCCGCAGACCGGACTCCTTTGCTAAGTAAAAAAGCTTCCTATGCGAATATGAACACTGTATGTTAATAACGTTAATTTTAATAAACTCTTGTTCCCATTTGCTGGTTCAAATAAATTATTGCCGTCTTAATAAAATAGGTATACTAGGAAAACGGAGTAGGTAGAAGCCTAAGGCACAGTTTTAGTTTTTAATCGTACAAAGAAATTGATCTTTCGAGAATGTGTCGATATTTAGATCATACGCGGGGTGCGTATGATTTTAGTTTCGATTTTTTAACCTATTTTTTCAGATGGTATAAAAGTCCTCCGGTCTAATTTAAATAAGGTTCAAATTCGTTAGTAGCTGTTGAGTTTATTAGACAAACATAGTTAATTATTGCTTTAATAAGTAAGTATTTGTGTAGATATCTATCTACATTACATTGTTTTGCAAATGCTTTGATCAACAAAAAACTAGATTCCGAATCACCAAGTCAACCTTAGCCTTATGCTGCGCCCAAGAATAATAAGTAACAATTACTAATTTTTTTTTATGTCCTTTTAAAGTTGATAACGATCGAAGAGATTTAACATACTATAGAGCGGGCATGTCAAGTAAATGTGAAAAACTTTGATCCCATGTCTCAGTTACGCCACCTAGCCGCCGCTACGCTATATATGAATATTGGAGCGGCAGCGGAGCGTACTAAAAAAACTCATAGACTTGTGTCCAAGCAGGACACAATTTTGATTGCGATGTCCGGTCTATAGGTATTGAATGTCTTTGATAACGATATATTATAGTTCGACACGAACTTTTTTCATTTAAGTACTTGTTGTGTGTGTAAAATATTATAAATATTTGTATACCTCTCACATATTTCTATCTTACCCTGATAAAAGGTGTTATTACTGGCGAACCCCGTCAGCTGGTATCTCGACCGGCCAGTCCAACGCTGGTCAATGATTCATCATCTCTGGTCAACGGAGGAGCCGTCCTCGCGGCCGCATTGCAGAAGAAAATGAATAGGAAACGGAAAGCACCGTCTATAGACAATGAAGTATGTTTTTTTTTGTCTTTGTTACTCGCTTGGCACAAGCTGAATGCGAAAGGAGTTTGAACATTTTAATATGGATGCTGAAATATCCCAGCAGCAGCCATATTTTAATTCGGCGCTTTGTTAATGTTATATTATGGTTAGAGGAAACTTATACAAAAAAAAACATGGTTATCGCTAGTCTTTAACCATGTTTTTTTTTGTATAAGTGTTTTTTTACCTGTAAAATATCTTGAGAAAGTGACACTTAAGTGCCATATTTCTGTACATTTTTTATTTGTATGAGTACCTATTCCCTACCCATACATACTACATTAATCATGAGCGGAAGCTTTAAATAATAAATAAATTGAATTAAATTAATTCGAGTGTAAAGTAAAGATTATGATTTAAATTAATTCCATTGGATGAAAATTTAAAAAGAAAACAAAATGGCGTCGAGTCGGATATGCCACAAAGGTTTGAAAGTATTCTGCGGGAAAAGTGGACCTTTTCTTTATAAAACATAAGTCACTTACTTTTATCATGAAACAAAATCCATTTATTTAAATTAGGCTGAGAATCAACACTTTTTGAAAATACTAGTGTTTTTGTTGGGAACAAGAAGTGGCGGAATAAAGTCCCCAGCGACACACCTGTTTGATTCGTTTGAAGAACTTGAATGCCACATAAACTGCCGTTTATTAAAAAAAAACAACAACAAAAATCACGGCGTAGACATCCTATTTATAATTTAGAACGATTTCTTACAGGAACCCAAGCAAAGTTCTAAAACATTTCAGGCGGAACCCGTTCCGTCTGTAGAAACTGAGGGCAGTGAGACTACCGCCAGTGGTACTGCCACGCCCACCACTAGACCACGCCAGTCGGGGAGTATGGTCGCGCATGGTCACGATGACCTCGTCACTCGTATGAAGAATATTGAGATGATCGAGCTCGGAAGGAATCGGATACGACCGTGGTACTTCGCGCCTTATCCGCAGGTTTGTAGCTCATTCAAAATTGGAATGTCCGTTGTGTCAAGTCTACCGCAATATACTGCTAGACTAACGTATGACATTATACCTTGATATTAATAAAAAGCAACGTTCACAAGGTAAACGAACTAATAGAATAAAAAGTCTTTGTATTCAATTCCTTATTATTATTATTTAATACTTCTAGCACACAAATGTACCGAAGCGGTCTTAATGCAAAAAAAAACCCCGCCACCCCGGCTTTCGCCTTTTAAAATTGTGTCAAGTGTAACGCCCTTACTTTTTATTCTGCAGCCATAGGTCTTTTATTTAAGGAGCTATTGTCTGATATTGATTTTCTTCAATAATCTTCACATACCTACTATTTGACTTCTAGCTGATTTTTATTAGTGATTTAAGAGTTGGCCCCCATAGTCCTGTGAAAATATATCCCATAGTAACTGATAAAAAAATACCTTGTATTCAAAAAAAGTTATTTTCCGCTTTCAGGAAATGGTGAATCTACCTTGTATTTACATCTGTGAATTCTGTCTAAAGTACAGAAAAAGTAAAAAGTGCCTAGAAAGACATGTGGTAAGTACCTATCTCTTTGTTGTAGTATGAGCTGTCAGGGTGCAAAAGCCCCTTGTATTGATTCACATCAATATATACAACGCATGTTTTAGCTGCATTCTTGGCAACCCTGGGTATAAAGGGCCAGCCCCTAGTCTTCTTTTTTTATGTGATCATTGACACAGCTGATGACTGAGTTTTTAGGCCGCGCCTAGGCCTTCGATTTATCTTTACATGCCATCGACAAATATCTCATGCTGGTATTCTCCATAGACATAGAGAATGGACTGAGTGTTCTTTATCTAGCTGTGAAGTAAATACTGGTAAGAAAGTGTGAGAGAGATAAAGCGAACGTGCGGCCAATAGTTGTCTCTTTCTTTCTTTAACCACAGACCTACAGAAAAGAGACAGGTATTGGCCGCACAGTCCCTTCGTCTATTTCTAGGGAGTGGTCAATTTTGTGCGGGTATTCAGCGGGCTCAGTCCATTCTCTATGTCTATGGTTATCTCACGGTGTAATGTGTCTGAGCCCCTTTTAAAGACAATGGACAATATTGGAAATACAAAAAAAAAACTAAACTATAACAAAAATCCTGATGGGGATCCGTCCCTTGTTTTAGTTCTATTTTCTCGCATCTATTATGTGGGTTCCTTGTCGCTTGTTTTCGGTGTTTTTGCATTGGCACTAAGCAAAAAAAAATACTGCCAATCAATTATCGGCCGTATTTCTTAAAATTCTTAAATTACAGTTCAATTGTAAAAAATATGTTCTTGAAGCCGAGTTGTCGCTTCTGACACACTGCTTTTAAACACGCCATGGTTTGTGCTGGTATGTAAATCGATTAATATGATTGTAACTTTGTTATTGATTAATAAACTTGACAAAAAATGTTGTACAGACGCCAGCCCATCAACCCACCCCAAACTGTCAAATTTTCCCAATTGAACATGAAACTTATTGTGTTTGTAAGTTGAAAACCTATCCATTGATGTGCTGGCGTCTGTACTTAAGGGCTTACAAGTATTTAATAATAATAATAATGATTTATTTTCTCTAAAAAAGGTACAGGACATTGGTTCATAACATAATTTTCAAAATCAAATTTGTAACCTTTGTGAGAGCTGGAGTCTATAGTGGGTTCGGGACCTGTATGACAGATCTCCAGGCTCTCACCCTCCTAAAACAATACTATTAAGTACCTACTAATTTGAACACATCAAAGCCATCACGTACAGAGAGTAATTTAGACGAAGGCCCCACAAATTCACGGTCCGCCCCTGTCTTCTGTCGTTCTACGAAAACATGCAACAACAAAGAAAATAATAGTATTTTTTTTAATTCCAGATCAAATGTAAACTAAAACATCCACCCGGCAACGAGATATATCGAAAAGGAAGCATATCTTTCTTCGAGATCGACGGTCGGAAAAACAAATGCTACGCACAGAATCTCTGCTTACTGGCCAAACTCTTCTTAGACCACAAGACGTTGTACTACGATACCGATCCCTTCCTGTTTTACGTTATGACCGAATTTGATGCCAGAGGTATGGAGTATTTTTATTTAGTTTAGTTTAGTTTTGGTATGGAGTATTTTTATTTAGTTTAGTTTAAAGAACAACAAAATCTTAGTGGGGGACTAGAAATTTCTCCTAAACTGTGCCTCTGCTTACTGGCCAAACTCTTCTTAGACCACAAGACGTTGTACTACGATACCGATCCCTTCCTGTTTTACGTTATGACCGAATTTGATGCCAGAGGTATGGAGTATCTTTATTTAGTTTAGTTTAGTTTTGGTATGGAGGATTTTTATTTAGTTTAGTTTAGTTTTAAGAATAACAAAATCTTAGTGGGGAACTAGGAATTTCTCCTATACTGTGCCTCTGCTTACTGGCCAAACTCTTCTTAGACCACAAGACGTTGTACTACGATACCGATCCCTTCCTGTTTTACGTTATGACCGAATTTGATGCCAGAGGTATGGAGTATCTTTATTTAGTTTAGTTTAGTTTTGGTATGGAGGATTTTTATTTAGTTTAGTTTAGTTTTAAGAATAACAAAATCTTAGTGGGGAACTAGGAATTTCTCCTATACTGTGCCTCTGCTTACTGGCCAAACTCTTCTTAGACCACAAGACGTTGTACTACGATACCGATCCCTTCCTGTTTTACGTTATGACCGAAATTGATGCCCGAGGTATGGAGTATTTTTATTTAGTTTAGTTTTAAGAATAACAAAATCGTTGTGTAGGTGTCAGTGTCTGAGAAAACCGTTGGTTTATTCATTAATTTAATAATTCAAGCACACAAATGTACCGCGTACGTATGTTTGTATGTATGTGTATGTGTTGGTTCCGGCTGTTATTTGTAAATCTTTAACAAAAATATCAGTGATCGCACTAAATCGAAAGATTTAAAAGGAGAAAGGGAAATCATCCTTTGCCCAGCTTTTAATGTACTTATAGAAATATTTTTAAAACTATTTTCAAAGAGTAGATTGTAGTCAAGTATGGATTTTATTGCCCATTCTTCTCCATACGAAATTACCTTTCGGAAGTGGCATCTAGGAACTTTTTATATTTACTAGCGACTTCGTCCGCTTGCATTTTGTACTTTGACAACCCCTCCGCCCCGATTTAGTTTTGAAAAAAAAATGTTTGCCTATGACACTCAAAAGTAATGTAGCTTTCTATTGGTAAAAGAATTTTCAATATCGTTTTTTACCTCTTTATAATATTACTACTTATAGATGTTTTTACCTAAGTTTGACGTTTATGTGTCTTATGTTTCGTGAAAGGGATGATTTTTCAATAGTTACGTAAGTTTTATCTGAAGAATAAATATGGTGGTTTGACAGCTTTTATACAGACAATATGACAAACCGCCGTATTAATTCTTCAGTTATATGTTATCTGACTATTGAAAATTTAGCACTAATGGAATTAAATAAAATATTTACATCAGTAAGTAAATATCATATTTTCTCCATTTCAGGATTTCACATAGTTGGATACTTTTCGAAAGAGAAGGAGAGTACGGAAGACTACAACGTAGCTTGTATACTGACACTACCTCCATACCAAAGAAAGGGCTATGGAAAACTTCTTATAGAATTTAGTAAGTACACCTAGCATTTATTATATTTTTATTTCTTAAGAAAACCCTCTGCTAGTATCCTAGCAGAGGGTTTTCATCACTTATATTATAACAAACAAAAGATAAGCATTAAGTAGTACTTTTTATACGTGTAACGGCTCTTGCAGCGCACGCTAGAATAGATCGCGCATGGCAACATTTTTACCTACTTAGAAAGAAAGAAAATATTTTATTTGGACGCATAAATAAAAAAAACAAGAAAAGATTAAAAAACTAAAGATAAAAATAAAATAATAATAAAAAGACCTGTGCGAGACCAAATTGGCGCCTAATCATGAATGAATCTCATTTACTTGACATAAGTGTCAAGTAAATGACACTTATCGTTATGTTTTGAATGATTAATACAATATATAGCTTTATAAGTTATAGCCTATGAGTTATTCTAACGTATAAGCTTTATTATTGAAAGGGTTAATTAAAATTCATTTAAGTAGTAGTTTTTGCGTGAAAGAGTAACGAACATTCGCATTTATAATATTAACTAACTGTTGCGAGCAGCTTTGTCCGCTACAACTCGATACATATCCCACGGGAATATATAATCGGGATAAAACCTATCCCATGTGTTAATTCACGTTATAATCTATAGGTGTACTAAGTTTTATCCAAATCCGTTCTGTAGTTTTTGCGTGAAAGAGTAACAAACATCCATCCATCCAAACAAACTTTCACTTTTATAATATTAGCACAGTCTATAAACATACAGTCGTCCGACGAAGCCGTCTAGACAGGGCAATCGTGCGGGGTGTGAGGGGCGAGACGCGGGAAAGCCGCTCCCGCACTGCGAACAAAACGATGTTCGTAGCGCGGGAGGTATTATTCAAGTCTAACGCGTGTAGAAGTTGTCGGCATTTTTCCAGAGATCAAAGGCGTTGTCCTACTGTATTAATATTTATACTGTGATATTAGTAAGATAGGATATTAGTAGGATGTTTAATGTATGATACTTACAAGATATCGATACTATTTATCCCAATTAGATATTTAATAACAAAAGTGCCTTCCTTTGTAACAATTTTTTTTTATTTACGTAATTATTCTTCTCAAAGTTTTGCTTCAATTCGCCCTTGAGTTTCTATTCAAGGTAACCGGTAATCAAAAGTAAAATTACTTGTGTAGAATTTAGTGTGATATCAGTAATTTTCTAAGAAATTGTTACAAAATAACTATACGTTTACTAGTAAGCGCCTAGTGGTTGAAATTCAACCGACTTTCTGTCTGCACTTCCTCTCCACATGTAAAATGTCACCTTCCTCCGTGCGCACAAAATTATTAATAATAAAACTAAAGAGGAATAACAACTGCAACCTCGTTTGTATAGTAAAAAATATTTTGTTATTTTTTTTTTCTGTATTCCTTCTTCAGGTTACGAATTGTCAAAGTTTGAAGGCAAGACGGGGTCACCTGAAAAGCCTCTCTCGGATCTAGGGTTGCTGTCTTACAGGAGTTACTGGGCGCAGACCATACTGGACATACTCACGCACATCAAGCCAGTCGGCGATAACGAGAAACCCATTATTACCATCAAGTAAGATTACGTTTTATAAAAAACAGCCTTAATTTGTTTTTTAAAACAAGATTTCGGTAGTGTGATTAAAAACTAAATAAGTATTTATTAGGAGTGGCCAGTTTCCTAATTTTTTTTATGAAATGTTAAGATTTGCGTGTGCAACAACAGCGTGTGATCTTGAAATTGTAACAATTTATAAATACAGTTTGCCGTTAATATTTTTTCAGTATTTCTACTATACAGGGTGTAAAAAGACCGATCACATAGCCGGTAACCACACATTCTGTACATATAATTAAGTAACTTTAACCAAAAAATAATAGGTACTGGGAAAATTTTATAAAAGAGATGCTTTTTATTGCGCGCATTGCATAGCGCGACATTGCAACGCAACTTTCGATCAGCTGAGCGTATGGCCACTTGCGCTTGGTCGTAGACCCGACCGGCCCGCTTGTTAAGTATTTACATTGCATTTTTGTAACATCAAATGCGTAATTTGTTTTGCAAAATTGATAATTTTGATAATGTTTGTTCGGAAGAAAGTTTACTAATGATACTGAAAAAAAATATTACACTTTGACCTTCAATAACTCCAAAACCAGTTAATTCCCAGGTATGTTCTAGAAGAAAAAAAACTATCCCAGTGATGGGTAGAATATGTAGTTTTCGTTTACGTGAAAGGTCTTTTTACACCCTGTATGTACTAATCATTGTCCCCATTGACTGTCTTAATTGTCTCTTTAATTGTTGCGAAGTTAAGGAACCCTAGTTCTTCCGGCATCGCTTGTTATAAACAGTATCAGTATATTATCGAGAAAACTATCACCAGAAAAGTGTACCTTCCACCCTGTAGATGTCAAACCAAAATTTTCCTGAAACGTCACGCGTCACGACTACATGACGAATCTAAAGGTTAATTCGTAGCTCGGCTATGAGGGCACGTTTTTGCTTTTTTGGCGTGACGGTTTACAAGGCTGTTGACCGAATGTCTAATGGAGTGCATTAATGTTTCCCAGCGAAATCTGTGAGTTGACCAGCATTAAGAAAGAAGACGTCATCAGCACACTACAGAACCTTAACTTGATAAACTACTACAAAGGCCAATACATCATATCGGTGAACGAGGTAAAATAATATACTTAATTCTCTTGGTTTTAAGGAACAAAATGATTCCTTTCTGAATTTGATGTTTCTCTAATATAAACAAAATGTTACAGCAACACGAAAAAGCCATGGAAAAGAGAAATCTGCGAATCGACCCGAAATGCCTGCATTGGACGCCTAAAGATTGGTCGAAACGAGCGAAATGGTAATATGTTTTATTCATTCATTATCGATATCATCACAGTGTAACTAAATACTCCATACAGTTGAATAATGTCTTTAATATCGACTATCTATAAGATTACATATTATTGGGGTCGTTCATTCTTTAGTCATTCAATAAAATATAAAAGATCCAAGATATTATTATGCTTAGTCTAGTTTTAAGAGGTTTCAATTTTGATGCTCAAAAATATAATAAATTGCTACAGTATGACAACGGGATACTAGACCCCAAACCCTAATCTGCACGCGTAGCATCATGCCTGCACAGACGCCAGCACATCAAATTTTCCCAATTGAATATGAACTTTACTCTGTTTGACATAAAGTTGAAAAACCATCAAAGATTTTTGACACATTGGGGTAACTTGATGTGTTGGCGTCTGTACAAACGGGTTATGTAGACGGAAGAATCGACAAAGTGACAGATTGTACAAACTATACTATACTAGTATATTATGTTTTTTTTTTATTGTGAATGTAAGGACTATGTGGATTCTGTTTTTATTGTTTTTAGATAGGTATTCGTTTCTAAATCTTTTTAAGTTCTTTAATTTTTTTATTTTAAATTTTGTCTGGCAGTTTGAGTTCTTTAAGGGACCAACCCAAATGTTCTTTCTTTGGTATTGTTCGTCGGCACGTGGAGCTCCTCAAGTTCCGCGTTGAGCTCACGATTACTGACAAATGCTTGCACTGACTGATCTGGCCCCCTCATTCTGTGTGGTTCTTTCCTCAAAAGACCATCTCAGACACTATTCTGCATGGATCTTACATGATTTGACCAAGATAATGTCTGGACTTTAAAAGAGACTGTGACCTCTGAGTTTCTTTCGGTGTTTCTCCTCAGAGTAGTCAAATAGTGAAATACCGATCTCATTTACTGAAAAAGGCGACGTGTAAAAGTGTTTGTAAAAACCTATTTGCAATAAATAAAAAAAAAAAAACATTTCTCCAGATTATCGTACAAGATCATGCTTCACTACACTCTTGGCATTGTCTTGCTCACGAATGTATATGCTATTTCAATACTTAATACTTTTTTCTTAAAAATTTCATTCCATACTTCAGGCTTAGGTGGTAAACATTTGCCAAAAAAAAAACAATCATGGACCCTGTCGGGCACAGCAAAAGAAACATTTGTGTAGAAGAGGACTTATCATCTTCGTATGTTATAGTCTAACTTATCCTAAACTCTCTTTAACAGATAATTACATTAATTGAAATGAAATGATATTTATTTTTGTAAGTAGATCTTCTCAGATACTTTTACATGTCTTTTTTTTTTAAACTAAACTAAATGGCATTTCCAAAGTGACTGATCACTGAGAAGAAATGCCGAAAGAAACTCATGGGTCATGGTCTCTTTAATTTAAAGTCCAGACATAAGATTCATTTACTATGCGAGTCTTACGATGCAGGGCAAAGTCTGGAATAGCCTTTTCAAGAAAGAATCAATTCAGCTTTGAGCCGACCTGTCCCGTCCCGTTTATTAAAATAATAATAATAAGATATACTTTGTTGATTCTTCCGCAGTCAAAATTCGTTTCATCGGTGATCATGCTACGCGTACGCGATTGTATAACAACTAAACACAGATACACTGTGACATCACTTTATCATGACGTCATCATTAATAAACAACATTCAGGTACAAAGAAGAAACTTCACCACACCATTTTGATGTCAAGTTAAAACTGTGGGAGTAAATAAATTTTCTTTTGTCACCAGTGTTTGAAGGCATTGAGTAAAGGAGACGCGAGCTATCTAACTCTGGCTTCCGAAACGTACGCAGTTTGTTAATTTTGTATCTAACAACATTATGCTAACCTCATTTATTCATTCAAGTCATTTATCAACGCTAACAGGCTTGGGTTTAGCTCACATAACTGTAAAAAAACGTTCTGTAATGTTAGAAATAATTTTGCATGTTAGGTAATGGTTATTTTACTGTTTATACTTACAATAGATTACTAGAATAAGGTGTAATGTCTAAGGTTTGTACTAACAACGGTACTTGGATAAACAATACGTACAGTACTAATCATGGTTGTCCACTTATTATAGAAATTATATTATGGTACTACGTCCCAATTCAAAGGGTTGTTATAGCTACTGTTTGTCTTATTAAGTATCCACAGATTAACTAACTTTAACAGCTCAATAACGTTACTTAACAAAATGACGCTATGTGCGTGTTTGTATGTCGATGTCAGTTTAATGAAAATGAAACACCTGCTCATGTATATAAGATAATTAATAGCCTAAAAAATACAAAAAGTGTTGGTTATGATGGGATTTCAACTAAGATTGTTAAAGAAGTAAATAGTCATATTTGTCATCACTTAAGCCATATTATTAATCTGTCCATAACAAATGGCACATTTCCAAAAGATCTTAAACTAGCAATTGTTAAACCTTTGTTGAAAAAAGATGGCAAGGAATTAGTCGAAAACTACCGACCTATTGCCCTCCTTTCGGTGTTTTCTAAAATCTTTGAAACTTATTACAATATTGAATTGAATAATTACTTAGAAAAGAACAATATCTTATGCAACGAACAAAAGGGCTTTCGAAAACATAAAAATATAAATATGGCTATCTTTGAGTTTTTGAAAAATGTAATGACTGCAGTTGATAAAACTACCCCTGTTTGCTCGATTTTTTGCGACATGACACAAGCCTTCGACTACGTCGATCATAAAATATTGGCAAGTAAATTGGAGGCATATGGATTAAGAGGAAATGTTTTGGAACTGTTTAAATCTTATTTATCCGATCGGAAACAAACTACACAAATAACAAAATTTAACATTGAAACTAAAAAAGAAGAACAATATCAATCCAAGATAAGATATGTCAGATATGGTGTTCCCCAAGGTAGCGTACTAGGACCTACGCTATTCATTACTTACATCAATGATCTCCCTTATGCAACAGTACAACCAATGATATTATTTGCAGACGACAGCACTATTAATATTACATGTAATGATAAAAATCAATTTGAAACCGACATAAATAAATCAATAACATCAGTAATAACATGGCTAATCAATAATAATCTTAAAATAAATATTAATAAAACAAATGTAATGAATTACAGTCAAAGACCTCAAAATTCAATTAAATTTAAAGTAATATATGAAAATAATATAATAAAACAAGTAGATACCGCCAAATTTCTTGGCTTAAAAATTGACAATAGAATTAATTGGAAATCCCATACCGAAGATCTCTGTGTGAGAATAAGTAGTTTGTCTTTTGCGTTGTATAAACTGGCATCGACGGTTAGCAGAGACGCACTGTTGACTGCATATTATGGACTTATTGAATCGGTACTTAGATACGGTCTAATCTTTTGGGGAAACTCGTCAAACACCGACATGGTATTTAAAATGCAAAAGCGCTGTATCAGAGCTATGTCTGGAATCAAAACTACTGACAGCTGTCAACCACTGTTTAAAGAATACCTTATACTGACACTTCCGTCACTATACATCCTAGAAACAGCCTTATTTGTCAGAAATAACCCTCACTGGTTTCCTCTTTTGTCAGATAATGTAATTAGAAGTAGACGTAATAAATATAAACATTATTTACAGCCTCACTCTTCGAAAACAGCACTTCTTCATAAAAGTGTGTTTTGTATGGCACCGATCATATATAATAAAATTCCAGAGAACTTAAAAAATATAAATAATACAAATAATTTCAAAAGAGATTTGAAGAAGCTACTAACTAAAAAATGTTACTACTGCGTTAAAGACTTTTTAAATGATACCTTGTAACTTGATTGTTTTGTATTATAATTTTGTTGTTTCTTTTTTTTTTTCACTCAATGGTTTTATATTTTAAATGTCTGTATTTTTTTTTCTCTCTCTTTTTTTGTACGCTAAATATGGCAAAACATGTTGAAACCTACCTGTTTTCAAATTTCCATCCACATTTGCATCTATATGTATTGTGTTACACATGTTTAAGCAAATAAATATATCTTTATCTTTATCTTTATCTTTAATGTTCAATGTTTATAAACGCACCTACTACGATAAGGGAGCTAATCTTAACAAGGTGCAAAGTTAATTTTTTTAAATACTGATAAAATATGAAGATTGAGGAAATGAGGAATAATGTGGTAAAACATGTTTGTGGTTTAAAGAAGATGTCGTGATAAGATTGTGAAGAGTATGCTTTGATGGTTTGGTCACGTTAAGAGGTGAATGAAAGGTGACTGACAAAAAACATAAGGCCAGATGTATTAGACCATATTGGTTATGTTCTACAGAAAGTTCAGGTGCGTAGAACTCCGGCGTGCGTATCTTGACGTATTGTAAGTAAATTAAAAGAGTTCTGAGAAACAATCCAATACTGAATACAGCTAAACAACCTATTCATTTGCTTGCTAGCAAAACAACAAGGCTTTCTGTAATATACTTTCAACTTGCGCGGCGAAAGAGTATAATAGTGCCGATTCCCTTGCCCACAAACTAAATTAAAATTACATCTCTTTCTGACAAACTAATAAGGAAAAAGACGGTGATAGATTAGTACCTACTTAGGAAGCACGGATGTGCCGTTGTGGACACTGTGAGCATGTCCACTACCCTAACGGCCCGTGTTCGCGATGCGCTTTGAGCGGCGGGTAAGCGCATGGCGGCGACCGGTAGCTTTCAAACGTTTAAACATTTACAAAGCACGCCACGAGTCTGTCGAGCGGCGACTCGCAGCGTTTTTGACGAACGAGCCGTAATTGAGGTCATACAGAACAAATGATCGTGCTCATCACACAAACCTTTGTCTCTGATGGGAATCGAACTCACGACCTCTGTTAAAGCAGTCTGGGCCACTAACCAGTAGGTCAAAAGGCCAGTCAAAGTAGTAAGTACTTTTCGTATCCATGATAATATATTAATCGAGTTTTATAATTACCACCTACCACTACTTCAAATACTACTACCTACCCTAGTATTGTATGTAACATAGAGACACGCAGCGCAGTAGTTCAGTTTAAAATTATGTATTTTTTATCATTCAAAATCAATGCATTTCAGTAAGGTAGTTAGGTTAGATAGTTAGGTTAGCTATAGGATAGGTATGGTAAGTTAGGTTAGGTTATATGTATACATAATTAAATGTGTTGACGTTTAATTCTATCTAACACAAAAGGCTTTAAGAGCACATTAGACTTCCTAAATAAAAAGTAGTTGTAGATATCTTTGTTTTGGATCTATTTGTTGTCATCTTTAAAAGTATGTATATCTCTAATACATAAAATCCCCGTGTCACAGTGTTTGTTACCAAACTTCTCCAATTCTTATGAAATCTTGCGTGTTTATTCAGTAGATCTGCGAATAGGTTAAAATTACTTTTTAAAAAGGCTGAACCAAGTTTGCTGGAACAGCTAGTCTAATATTATATAAATATTCTTTTGTCACAGTTTTTGTTACCAAACTCGTCCGAAACGGCATAACCGATTCGTATGAAATATGTGTGTATTCAGTAGGTATGAGAAATAGGTCGTAAACTATTTTTTTTTAAAGGCGGAATGAAGCAAGCTCGGATAAACTATTGTGGGCTCTGTGAGCATGCCCACAACCTTGATTGAGGTGGATAGGCCAATGTTTATTTCCAATAGTTATAAAAAAAGCGTTGTGTGAGTCTACTTCGTGGACTTTCCCAATGAACGTAATTTTTTGGTCGATGTGATCGGAAATTACATCTATATGTTCATAGAAGCCTTTGTTTGGCTGAAATTGACAGCTCTAATAATATAAATCCGTCCCTTTCTTATTTTATAAGACGGAAAAAGATGGAAATACCGTTAATTTAGTTTGCGTTTACAACAAGGGAATCGACACCATCATCTGCTTTGTAATCATTATTTCAACATGCTACTGGCAACAATAACTATCATTAGCACCCTGTATACTTCATACTTATGCTAATCTTAGCATCCCATGTAACCCAAATCTATATATATGTCGTGGAAAACGATATTCTTGAATAATAAGTTGTGAAGTTGATTAACTTAGTACAGAGTCTATGGTGACCAGCGTGACGTTACTTGTCATTTGAAAATGGCGCGAATGTGTTTTCGGTAATGTCACGTGGACAGAGTCGTGCTGGTGCGTGGGAGCTGGGCAGAGCTCAGGTTTGATTTGAGACACCGACCAAGACACACATCCAGCACGAAACTGTCAGTTACCTAGACTTCAGTTGTTTTGTGATTAAGATTGTTAAGTGAGGTTATTACTGCAATGAAGATTGCTATTCTACGTTATGAACTCTGTACCACAAAACCCCTATCGGTGTCAGCTCATCGCTCAGCCATCGCTGACGCCGACATCAGAAGTGGCATAAAGAACCTGCTTCCAACTTTACTGGCGAGCTTCACCGAGATGTGATGAGATCTTCGTCGTGACGCACCAGAAGAACAGATGCAGTGATCGAAGTCTGCTTGCTACATCGGGCTCCATCAAGAGAGTATGCGAGGTGCAAGATGCGAGGCTCCTGCAGCGCGGGTTGGCAGCGCGGCGGCGCGCGGGCGGCAGCGCGGCGGTGCAGCGTGGCGCAACTACAGATGTGCAGTTGTGCACGAAATAACTGGTATTTTCTGGTAGTAACAACAATCCGGTGAGTCGTGTAATTTTTGTTTTGATTTCGGTAGGTACCGGATGTTGTCTTGCTAAGTTGTACAGTACAACTTAGCAAGACAACATCCGGTACCTACCGAAATCAAAACAAAAATTACACGACTCACCGGATTGTTGTTACTACCAGAAAATATAACTATAGTCGCAATTTTAGAGGTCAATGCGAACGTTTGTGTAAAGGGCATACCTAGGTAGTACCTAGTAGTACATACCTACAAACATAGACCTAGTACCGAACGAATTATTTACGAAGTTCTAAATAGTGGCAATAGTTTATTTTATATGCGGGTAGCGCGTAAAAAAGATAATTAATCATTTCAAATAGGTGTGTGATGGTAATGATCGTTCGAGAAATGTTTTAAGGAGGGTATCGCAATCAACAAAATGTTTGTTGGTTAATTCGAAACAAAAATGTGTGGTGGATTATGGGTGTTTACCCAATCACTTCTTTGTTTTAAAAGTGTCGATACCGCGGGTATGTACAGAGATCCTATATGATTACTTTACGTTATGAATATTGCCATAATTTTAATTAGGTAATGGTTTATCGTGCAGGGGTTGAGTACCCCTTGTGAATTGAGAATTAGACTTCAAACTCAAACCTTATCGTCTATAGGCAAGCTTAAAAACTCAGCCTAGACAAAAGGCAATAAATAGTGTCAAAGGTCAAAGGTCCAGGAACTATTGGATGCTTACGGCATGCGTCCGTGTCAGTCCCCTATTAAGAAAGCTATTCTTTTAACAAAGCATCTAATAGATAGGCTACTTGAAGTTAAATTAGCAAAGGGCTATTTTAATGCGTTAAATTGACAATAATGCGATCGAGATATTGTTTAGCGTTTTGCCTGGGGTCTGTTTACGTAGCCATATTTTGTTACGTTGTTATACAACAGCGATCGAAGTTGTGACATTTAAAACTCAGTAAGTAAATAGACCGAACCGAACCGAGAAAAAGGCTTCAAAACCTGAACCTTAACCTCTGACGTCAACCTTACAGACTAAGTCGGACGAAAGGAAAGTAGTGTGATAGGTACTCAGTTCAAAAAAACTATGGTGAGGTACTGTTATTTGCCCTAGTTAAGCCCTGTTTCTTAAACCTGCTACTTTAGCAAGGGTTGAAAGGCTGCTGGGTGTATAATAAACGCCGACTAAAGCCGGATTTTCCTTGAACATTTCGAAGTGTTCATTTGTGAAGCGTTATGTAAAGTTTCTAGGCTATGATATCATAGCAAAGGTGAGCTGAAGCTTAGTTAAACTGCCTTTCTTGATAACATTCACCATGTTAGGCGGTTCATAGGTTTTTCGTATAGGTTTTCGTTTTTTTAATTTACCCTCACTTTTTTTATTGATGACTAGTAAACAATTTGGTCCATATAATTGGAAATTGGGACACTGACAGATAAGATAACAAATCATTTCAATTTTACCGACTATACCTGGTTGATTATTTTCTTATTATGAACTCTTAATTTAAATGAGATTGAAATTCAAACTGATGCAAGTGCGGCGCTATTCCCTTTATTTTGTAAATCGTATGGAAACCTTGTTGATATCACCACGGTATCAGAAAGCTGGTTGTTGGCCTAAATTTAATTTGAGCAAAGCTTAAAATCGGTTTGACCACAATATTAGGACCAGGTTTTTAAATTAGCTTAATGATTGTATTTTAATTAAAAATGAGGACAGAAGTCAAACTAAATTAGATTCAAGTATGAATGCCCCGATCACCAAGTTCCTTGAGAATTGAATGACACAGTGGTAGTGAAACCACATTTGGTTAATAGCTTGTATACTCGTACTCGAACCTTCGGACCGCACCTCATGAGTAACATGTGGCGATGGGTCTATAAGGAATCGTTGGTGCGATTTCTGTCTGTGTTGGTGCACAACGCGCTTCATGTGTTGTAGCACATATTGCGTTAGATTTTTGAGAGTCGTTGGTGCGATTCTCTTCGTGTTGGTGCACAGATTTTAATGAGTTTCATGAGTTGAGTATGCATTGCTTATAAATGATGATAAAGAGTAACAGAACTGTTAGAGTTACTGTGTTGTAACTTATTGGTCGGAACTTTACAAGTGCGCAGTGCGCTGTGAACCTAGGATAAAAAAGGTAGTGTAGTTATTAGCGGAGTTCAATACTGTGCTTAGACATGTAAAGTACCAATAGGTTATTATCTTGTTTATTAATGACAGAAATTCATTTGACTAAACTTAAACTGATGTTTCACCGACTAGACGACTGTCCAAGATAGTCGTGAGCGTCTATTAACTGAATTACAATCGCGATTAATGGGTGGTTTACCATTCACTCTGGTAACTTACAAAAGTTCCAAGTCGTACTCGTGTTGTTTATCGCTGTCCTTAACAACTCGATCTTCGCGAAGTAGAGATAGTACGTACGACTATCCGACAGAGTAGTTCCCGCTTTTCTAACCTGTTTCTTCTTCTCGAAAAGCGTGATGGTTTCGTGTGTCTGTCCGTAGATGATTGACAGTCAAATTTAGATAGTAGGTACTTTGGGTAAATTCCCACTACCGTGTAAAGAGATCAAACTTCTTAGGTCAATGGTAATGAAAAACGTTTCTCTAAGTTCCGTTTTGATAGTACCTACTAAAATGAAACTTAAGTGTTAGTAACTTGGTTTACATTAAAAATGAAAAGCCTAGCTTAACTAAGCTTGACCCGAAGTGAAGGTTCTTTTAAACGCTTGCGGGCGACCAGTATGTTGTAAAGTCAAGTCGTAAGATGCCAACCTGTGAAGTTCAAACGAGTTAGAAGAAGAAAACAATGTTTCTGAGGGCAAAAGAACCTCAACAGACCTATGATACGCTTGTTGGCTTTCCGGTAAATCCGCATCCATAAGATGCAATCGCAACTGCATACGTTGTCGTTCAGGGCGTGATGAGCGGCTTGTGGTCTAGCGGGGACCTGGGCCTTGGAAAGAGACTATTTTGTACGGTCATGTAATGACTTGAGGGTCGCGGACTCTGAGGTGATAACGATATGGGTGGCAGTACCGAATTGTCAATAGCTGTGGCAGGGCCATGAGTAGTGTGTTTATTTTTGAAATTTGATAATTATGAACTTTCCGTGTTTAAGTTCTAAAAATGGCTTAGTTAAAGTTCGTTTAGTTATTGTGAGTACTGAGTAGTCATTACTAGGTAATGATTATCTGTAAAGTTTTGGAATACATTTCATCTTACTTAACGTATACTCAATGGATTAAGTGTGAGGGTTTGGTGACCGATCCAGTTGCGCCGGAGCATGTAAGAGGTGCGCGTGGTCTGCTTTTTATGCGCAGGATATCCTTTCCGAGGGGTAGCACTTACGCGGCTGAGATGGTTAGCTTCTGGGGTTGGATCACAAGCCGATGGCCTGTGTGGCAATGACTAGCCTGAGTGGCAATGACTAGCCTGTGTGGCAATGACTAGCCTGTGTGGCAATGACTAGCCTGTGTGGCATTGACTAGCCTGTGTGGCGATGACTAGCCTGTGTGGCAATGACTAGCCTGTGTGGCAATGACTTGCCTGTGTGGCAACGACTAGCCTGTGTGGCAGTGACGAGCCTGTGTGGCAGTGACGAGCCTGTGTGGCAGTGACGAGCCTGTGTGGCAGTGACGAGCCTGTGTGGCAGTGACAAGCCTGTGTGGCAACGACGAGCCTGTGTGGCAACTGTGAGCCTGTGTGGCACCCGTGAGCCTGTGTGGCACTTGTGAGCCTGTGTAGCACCCGTGAGCCTGCGTGGCACCAGTAAGCCTGCGTGGCACCTGTGAGTACCTATGTGTGGCACTCGTGAGCCTGTGTGGTACCTGTTAGCTTTAGCCTGTGTGGTATGTGAAAGTCTATGTAATACCTACTATGTCGTGCATTTGCATAGCACTATCTTAGTACACTTTCAGTTCTAGTAATGTTATCGGTCTTAGTGACGATTCATTCTGCCTGGATTTGTTTCGATTAGAGGTGTCAAGGTTTGACATACACCCTTGGAAATTTAGTTGTGGTCAGAATGACCGAGTTTTGAAGTATGTGAAAAATGCGTGCGTGCGTGTGTTTTGAAGTATGTGACCAATACGAGCGTGCGTGCGTATACGTGTTCTGTGTGTGTGTGTGTGTTTATTTTTAGTAGACACGAGGACGTGTGATGGTCATGATGGCCGTGTCGTGGAAAACGATATTCTTGAATAATAAGTTGTGAAGTTGATTAACTTAGTACAGAGTCTATGGTGACCAGCGTGACGTTACTTGTCATTTGAAAATGGCGCGAATGTGTTTTCGGTAATGTCACGTGGACAGAGTCGTGCTGGTGCGTGGGAGCTGGGCAGAGCTCAGGTTTGATTTGAGACACCGACCAAGACACACATCCAGCACGAAACTGTCAGTTACCTAGACTTCAGTTGTTTTGTGATTAAGATTGTTAAGTGAGGTTATTACTGCAATGAAGATTGCTATTCTACGTTATGAACTCTGTACCACAAAACCCCTATCGGTGTCAGCTCATCGCTCAGCCATCGCTGACGCCGACATATATAAAAGAAAGTCGTGTTAGTTACTTCGCTTATAACTCAAGAACGGCTGAACCGATTTAGCTGAAAATTGGCAGGGAGGTAGTTTAGAGCCAGGAGAAGGACATAGGATACTTTTTATCCCGTTCGACATCATAAAAATAAATATCAAGAATATCGGTTGTCTCAAACATTTTTCAAACGCAGCGCCATCTTGGATGACATGACAGGAGTCAAACTTCCCAGTTCATTATCAGGTGACAATTTGAAATTGACAAGTCGTAAGCTAAACCCAAGAAGGTAAGGTTGTCAATTTATAATACGCACCTACGTTCTGAAATTTATTTTGTTACTAAACTTAGAGGTTTTATGTAGCATAAAAAAGTCTTATATTTCAGAAATCAATTTACTTAACTAGCAACTAGCAATGATGACAGAGACGAACTTTAATAATTATTTGCAAATAGAACTTATTTTACTGTTAGGACTTTAATTAAAGTAGACCGGGAAAACTATAGGCATAAATTATTGTATGTAACATAGAGGCAATAGTTCAGATTAAAATTATGAATTTAGTATTTTTTAGTAAGGTTAGGTTAGATAGTTGGGTTAGCTATAGGATAGGTATGGTCAGTTAGGTTAGGGTATTTATACATGTTGTAATTTAAAAGTAGTAGTAGTTATTATTGGTTTGGATTTATTTGTTGTCGTCTTATTCAACGTATGTATAAGGCGCAACGAAGTTTGCCGGGGCAGCTAGTATACATATAAAGTAAACATTTACATTGTAAAAACCATTGATGTCCTATCAACTGGATCAGAATAACTGGTAAAATATATTAACCTAAAATCGAGGAGGTGATAAATACATAGAGAAGACAGAGATAATAAATACATAGAGTGGATATTACTCTTTCTGCAATCCTGGATTATTTGTGTGGAATCCTAAATATTTTAACATGTTTTCCTATGAAAAAACCGTGATTCTTAAATAACGGAATTAAAATGTATCGACAATGATCCCGGGATTTCAGAGGTGGTATTATTCGCTCAATTACTTCCTTCCTTGAAGTTTAGGTGAATATGCAGTACCTATTCTGACATCTATACATTAAATTTGAATAGAGTGTAAGAAGACCCATCAAAATGCCATCATATTTTCCTGTACATGTACATGCAGTTCTATTCTTCTGGAACGAATATTTGACGCAAACGTTAAGTCGAAACATACGAATTAAAATGAAGAATGCCTGTTTCTATTAAATTATGTTATTTTTAAGACTTTATTCATAGGTTATATGGTTTATTAATGCTAATAATTATTGTTCGAGCTTCATTAATATAACCCTAAACCCCGGGTAGTACTGTTTTAAAAAAATCCTTCGTTTTGACGTCACGCTTATGTCAAAAATTCGTGATATATTGCCGGTCGATTCAATCAAAATCAAAAATCAAAATCAAAATTCTTTATTCAAACTAGGCTGAGAATCAGCGCTTTTTGAACATCAAAAAAAAATCACCTCATGAAAACTTGAGTAAAGTGAAGCCTAGCATTGGTATAAAACGAAAGCTCAATTCGCTTTCGCTTCACCTCAATTTTTAGGAGGTGATTTTTATACAATAGCACTGCTGGTATGAATAATCACAGTTCATGATGGCGCGCAATGTACCGCATGCAAAACATTGTGCTTATGGGTGCATGCATAATGTTATAAAGGTCATGGATATATTCAAAATAAATTTATAAGAAATTAAACTCATTTCCATTAAGGTACAAACGCCAGCACACCAAGCTACCCCGAACTGACAAATTAAACCTTGTTCTGTTTGTAATAAAGTTGAAAAACTATCAAAGAAATTTGACACAATGGGTTTGATTGATGTGCAAGTGACACTCTACTAGTCCGAAATGGGCTATAGACTGCAACCGCAGGCGACACTGCGGTTAGCTAGTTTTCTCTCAGAATCATTTTCATAAAGATTCATAGAGACCCGTGGTGTTATTGCGATTGCAGTTTGCAGTCTGGAGCCCATCTCAGACTTGTACCATTAATTTAAAAAAAAATTGGCCATCATGGGACGCCCGGCAGATGTGAAACATCCTAGTAAATACGACTATTCAAATTTGTAATAAATACAAATCCAAAATTAACAGAAATATAATATTAGTATCACTGATTTGAATCCAGTTCAACGCTTTGAGAACAGTAACAATAAAATAATATTTTAAAGAAATAAATAAAATGTAAGGCGTGCAAAAGAGTGGTATACATGTCGTTTATACTATAGTTGGGTAATGGCAATTGGAGCAGGCATGATGGTTTGACAGAGCGTAATGCCATTTCTCGTCACGACTCACGGCTTAGGACCTAACTACATTTTCGCATCAGATGCGTACGCGTCCGCTGAGTGGAGCGGACGCATACGCATCTCGTACAACTCTGGTGTTTTAAATGAAAAAGAACTTAATCAAGCTGAATAAATGTGGTTTAGTCCCTTAATGTTCGATTTTATAACTGCCAAAGCGTTCCTATAGATGTTTCACATAAAAAACTGTTAGAAGTTTTACCTTCCATATAGCCGTGATCGGGTATAGTCTTGTATATAAAATATCACAATGACGGGAAGAAAATGATTCTCAGCGCGATGGTTAAGAGTCTTTTTAGACCCGTTACTATGTATTTCTATGCCACATACCTACATTGTACTAATTTTCTTTTTTCTACAATTCTAGGTAGCATCCAGTCTCGTTCAATGCCAACGTGTGTGGAGATCAACTTATAATGGTAACGGATTATTCAACAAATGTATGTCCTGTGTAGTTATCTTATAAATAGTACAGTAAAGGAACGTAGGGATGAATTAAAATATTTGTGGAGAATTTTCACGTCTGTTAAAGCATTGTTTGTTACATACGAGGAGTCTTAATGTTTCTGAAAACAATATTGAACTTACGTGACAATCCTCTTCAAAGTTCCTATTCATCCCGGTGAGGGTAATAATTTGTCATTTCTCAAAAAGTGTACGTACATATTTAGCATTGTATGATTAGTGTAGCAGTACAAATGTATTGAATTATTGTGTATTCTACCTCGTACATAGTATAGTAGTTCATATTTTATTTAGCAAGTTGTACATAATTTTCTGACGAGATACCGCAATGGTTTATTTTCAATGAGTGTCCTGTACTTACCTATTTGGTGTCTTCTTTTAATGTATTGAGGAGCAAACCGTTCACCTATATTCTGGCAAACTTCTGATCTCTAACTCCTATGTGTACGTGTACCGTTTTCGTTCAATTCTTCATCCTGTTTTTTAATAATGGCGAACTGCCGGTGGCCTGACCGTCACGTCAAATGACTTTAAATCATATTTATTTCTGTCAGTAGATATTTCCATATACTTTTACATGTCATTTTTTTTTAAACTTATTGGCGCTGGCATCTCCAAAATTACTGATCCCTGAGAAGAAATGCCAAAAGAAACTCAGGGGTCATGGTCTCTTTCACAACCAGATATAAGATTGTATCAATATGTTATACGAGTCTAACTATGCATGGCAAAGTCTTGAAAAGCCTTCTAAAGAAAAAGCTTTTAAAAAAGAATAACTCAGCGCCAAGCTACGAAATAATCCTTTGAAATCGTCATGTAGTCGTGACGCGTGGCGTCTTGGTTTGTCTTCATACATGACGTGGCGGTCAAAGGGAAGTTAATTGGGTTGTGGGTTAATTTTTTACCACTCATCCACATAGATAGTTGTTAAGAGCTCAATGTTCTGTTTAGGCTCTTTCACGTAGACTTCATTTCAATAATATCTAGTTTCAATGTTATTCATTTAAAAAATGTTTACTTTGTCATCCATCATGGAATATTTCATTTTAAATATGTGACACTTTTGATGTTACACTTTTTGAGAACTACAGTTATTATAGATAATAATTTCTAGTCTCAGTACAGACCGTTCATTTCTGATGAAAAAAATAATATGTGAAATTGTGTGGTATAATTGAAAATTTGTTCAAAAATGCTCGCTACATTAGCCAAGTAAGATATTCAATACATTTTGAGATGTAAGCCCTTATTGTGATATTAAATAATATCATTGTTTTTGAAACTTTCTTGTTTTATTGCTATGCAATATTAGCCTATAACTTTTTGGCTGTCCTTGTCCATTAGAACTAGTGTTTTTAGACAAACAGTCCGACAGCTTTTTACTGCCTTCAATTTATTCGAAATTGTTGTTTTAGTTTATCAGGTGGTGGTAGTAGTGGGATTACAGAAATCAAACATATTTGTATGCAATATAATGATTTATTCTTCAATTTAAAAGCGCAATAATTTTGCTTTGACTGTCAAAATATTTATATTTATGAAGCAGGTACAAGTGATGTTTACAACACTTACAAAACCTAATACGAATTATTATTTCTGATATTATCATAACAAACAACGGTTCTTACATGAATATGGTACAATATGATTACATTTGAATCACTATGTGACTTAATTAAAAATTTTAGTTTTCAACGAATATGAGTGTTCAAATTATTTGTAAATCTATAGAAAATTTAATAAAAACTTGAATATCAAAGCATTAGTATATAGCAGACTTAAATAGCAAGAGATATAATAACAACAGATTATAAAAGTTGATTCGAATACTCATATATAAATTATAAAGTTAAATCTTATTTTGTAACAACAATAAATCGTTAAACAAATGTAATACTAGTCGTTTTATAACTTACAACCGAATGTTATGCAATAGTAATGTACTATCACAACCTACCACGCGGGTAGCCAGCAGAGATAAACTGATGAATTAAGGTAGAAGATGACGTCACCCATTGATCAAACAACATTATTACATTCACTCGAAAACGGTTAAAACCAGTGACAGAAGTTATCAAATTAATTATTGAATCATTAGTAAATGTTTAGAAGTGATATTTGATATTAATGAAACTTGTATTATCATGACAACTGGTTGATATTTAATATCTGAATGGACTTTCGCAATGTATGGCATCAAATTAATATAGTGGCTTGTGATAGGCAATAAATATTCGTATTTCTTGTGATGTAATAAATTGATGATCAATTTCGGCGACTACAAACAGACCTTCCAGTAACACTAAACTATACCTTCTAAAGTTAATCTTAAACGCAAGATTACTACGACGGTACCATCACACTACAAAAGCGAAATATAAAATACTACAAACTTTCAAACAATCGAAATTCATATTATACTATTGATCAAAGATAACGAAGTAATATAGAAAACTACAAATCTAAGACAAGTCCAATACATTTCGCACAATGGCGGCCTTTCTAGAAACTACAATTGTGGAGACTTGTTAGACAAGATATTATAACAATGAACATTTAGTTCGAATCGTGCTCAGTGTTAATAAATAGATTTTCATCTTGCTATCACAATATTACCAACAATATAAAAATAAATGCTCGCGCGACTGACTGCTTTGTTAGGCAGCCAAATAGACTAGGATCACTGGTATGCAGAAGGCACTGTCTTTAATAGTCTGCATGACTGTCTAGGCGATAGGACAGCATGGAAACTCGGCACGCTATTCCGTTGTTACGCAACAGTACAACTCCGGTTGTTACGTAACGTAAATAATCGTGCTCCAACTCCACGGCCACTTCAATTTTAAATTTATTTACATCAAAATATCTCGCCCAGACGTCTACTCCTATCGTAACTTACTAACTCCATATAAAAATATCAACGCAACAACAAAATCGCTTTAGTCCGAAATTAAAATACAGAGGCACTTTACAATGGTGTTTTTGTGACCGCTTCAAGCGTCTTGACGTACACAAAATATGTACATTTTTTTTGCCATTTGTCAAAGTCACATGTTTGTCACAAGTTTTTATTAATTTTGTCTTTGTACAATAAACAATAAGGTTTTTAATCGTATGACGCGTGAATTTGACAAATGATAGAATTCGTCATTTTGCTTTGTGTGCACATACAATTAGTTACATGTCAAATTCTTAAAATTAATTGATTATCGTCGTAACAAGTAACGCTTGTTGCACTTAACAATAATATTAGGTATATCACGACTTACTCTGAGTTAAAGCACCTTATAACTAATATTACCTTACACGAATTGTAACACATATATAAGTATGTGGATAATTATCTCATTATAATCTGTGAATATATTGCTGTAACAAAACATATATCATTTCGGAATTTCAACAGGAGGTACTGTATTACTATATCTATCATTGTACTGGAAGTTAAAGACTACCTATGTGATGTATTTGGGACTTTCATTCATAATTTGTTGTTACCGGCGTGGACTATACGCCAATGGTATCATCAAATCTATCTTTCATAACATTGCACCGTTAAAATCAGATCTTAATAAATAAATATTTTAAACAGATCAAAGCAAAATCATAGAACTTAAACAAAAATTAAAACGAATGGTAATTGTTAGAATTAGACACTTAGATAAAATAAAATATTATATGAAATACCTACCTAAAGAACTGTTTCACAGTTACTGCTTCGTGTTAACGTAGTCATTACTATACAATCAAATTGGGGATTCTAAGTTCACAACACTTGAAGAAATTTAAACTTCTTTTTTTATTTGATTGAAAAAAGTACGCTTTTTGATGTGCTTGAGAATGGACGATTTTTTAAATGTTTTCTATTTAGTTTCACGTGATCATTCCTGACTCTAAATGTCCCTCCATCTCTTATACATACATACTAGCTACGTTATACAGGCACCAAACTATCTCTACGTTGTTGTTCTACACAGTAGACATATGATTTCGTTTCGAAATAAATTTCCCCGCCCTTTGTCGTTTTCTGGCACTTTAAGAAGCTTTGTTATGAGATATGAAATAGGATTTTTTAAATGTTTTATGACAACTGTAAAGTGTAAAGTCATTATAAAAGTGATTTGACGGAAGTACCTAGATGATTGAATAAAGTTTAAAAATGTTATATTTTGATAATTCGTACATTACAAATAATAATTCTCAAAAAAATTGCCACCGAATTTAAAATATAAGTTTTTATGAAACAAAATTCAAAATGAAGCTATGTGTGGAAGATGGTATGGAATTATTACAAACGGTGACACTCTATTTCGAATTTAATAACTCCAATGCTTAAATTATACGTATACATGTCGAAAATAAATTTGGACCCGACAAAAAATGGTTACTGATAACTTGGACGTTCCTAACTACACAAGGCATCCGTCATTTAGAGCGTTGTTGAGTTTGCTCGATGATTCGGGCATGGTGTTAGGGTACGTGTGGCACTGCTGGTTCCCCAGGTTGTAATTCGCTTCCGGATCGTAATAGTCCGGTTCGGCGTCGATCGGGACGAGAAGATTCGTAGACTTTGGAAGATACCCGTCTGTTGTGACGTAACTCCGATCCAAAGTAGGTGGCAGACTGAGAACACTGTCGGGTCGATTGTATTCGCTGTCTGCGAGCTGAGGTGCTACGTAGATAGTGTCTAGGGACGATATAGTGTCGATAGAAGAGTCCCCGTTGAGTGGGGTGACACATGTATAGCTGGACGTGAGTATGTTAGCCGACTCTGGTCGGATGTAAGGCGAGTGCGCGTCGTACGACACGGGGAATGTTGTCGGTGAGTCGTATGGCCCGATCATGTTGTACGGCGTCGTTGGAGATTGCCTCGTGTTGGGATTGTTTGACTTCACACACGACGCTGCGTGCATTGTTAACATGTCCATCAACCGACGCTTTTGAACTTCTAAGTCCTGCAAGAAAGTCGAGAATATTTTATGAGCATGTTTGTTTATATTACTAATTGAAGGACTGCTTATCGTGCTTTCAGTCGCCACTGCAATTAACACTAATAAGTGGTTGGCTCTATTTGTTATCTTCACCCAGAACCGTCATAAGTAGTCGTAACAGATAATTACATCGTTTTGGTAAAATTGTTCCGAGAAATGATTATGGCTTAGCATGTATAAAAAATTCCAAGTAAATATTTGTTTGTCCCAAAAAAATAGACAGTTTAGTTGGATGGAAGTTTTTATTTCCTTTGCTATTTTTTTCAGTTTCTTTTTGCTGTTAGGTACCTACAATGGTGAATACGTTGATACGGACCATCTTTTTGAATACAAATAAAACTTTAAAGAGATTTTCTTTCATGTAAGTTACTTAAATTTTGGTACTGAGGATCAATTAATTGGTAACGTTAAAAGATGCTTGAACACCTTATTTACCTTAAGTTGGGCCTTGAGGTCTATGTTCTGGTTCTCCAACACTTCACTCTCGGTGACCAGGTTTACAGTCCTCTCGCGTTTCTTCATCCGGCATTTTGTTGCTGCTATCTTATTCCTTTCCCTCCTACGCCGCCTTCGCTCTTCATCTTCTGGCGTTAACTGAAAATAAACATGTTTGGTCAGCTTCTGGTCGAAGTAGCTTTCTTCAATAGGTACTTCTTGTAAAAATTATTAAATGCAAATGGTTCATATTTTCAAATTCTTGCAAATAATAGAAAGCTGAACCTGCAGGCCTAGCCATATACGCCATTTTCTTACTATAATAGAAATAGAATATAAATAGAATTTGTAATATGGCTAGGCCTGCTGGAAATATCCATGTTTGTGACTTAGGTAATCGCATTGAAATGTATTCTTTCTTAGTGTTAATCACGCCGACTATCGTTACCTACTTGTCAGAAATAGCCAACGCGTAAATTTGCTAGCGTGGTTATACTAAATTAAAGCTGAAGATCATTCCTTCCCAAGGTTTTAAAATACGTTGATACGCACTAGGATACAACAATATCTTGATAAATACGTAGTTGTAAGTGTGTGTTGTAGGTACTTATTGAGCTAGCAGTTCATAAAACAAAACCTATATTAAATACTAATTCATCGTAAACCTTCACATTTTTATCAAACTATAAAAATCACATGACTTTCGAACTGATAAAATCAACTTAAGTAACAGTATTTTCCAATCCTTTTAGTCATGATTACGAATTTGGTCATAATACATAATAAGCATAACTGCCCACGTCCCCTAAAAATCTGCATAATACAATGACTAAACAAAAGAATAATAATCAATCCAAAGCCCGATCCATTAAGTGAGGCTACTCGATACGCCGATCATTTCTCATTGCCATAACGCTACCTTTCAACATCAGGAAGTGAAGTCACGACCGCCGCCACATTTGCGATGCCTTCTTCGTAAGCTCATAAAACTTCAATGAAGCCGTTGAATTACAATGCTGCGCAGCCGCAATAGAAGTTAGTTTAGATACGATTTGCAATCTTCCGCACACATCTTATTTATTGCCAGTACATGAGAAGTGCAGCCGTTGGGCGGTAAAGGCACTAGTCATAAACTTGATCATAAAAATATGCAGCTAGCAATGCCTCGATTCTAAGTGAATGAATAACGTGACCCTTGAACGATAGAAACAATTCAGGGAGTGGCACCAGTGAATTTATTATATGAATATTTACTATGCATACTATAGTCGACTTTGATTAAAAATTAAGAATACATTTCATAATGTTCGCTAAATCAGAGCCAAAAATCACATGAATTTTATCTAAGCATTGCGCTAAACACGTGTATTCCTGCATTTTCCTTGCCAATGGCTACATGACTGCATAAAGCATAGTTTAGGTGCATACGGTTTTCTTAGGATTCGACTTCGCTGTATAATTGTGGTTAGCACTAATGCAATAAACACGCTTAGAAAAACTAAAACCCCGCTTAAACGTGACTAAGGACTAGGCTTTTTCGCCAATAGGATGTGCATCTTAAATGATAAATGAGGGTTTTCCCTGCCTTAGTGTTTTACACTATTTCTTATCTCGTCTTAAAAAAAAAGACCATTATCCATCGTGGATTGGTTTAAATTCCAGCCTGTTCCGTTTTCCTACAGCAAAAGAAAAGTCTTACTAACAACATCTTGATCACTACGTGTTGGCGGATTCAAACCATCAAGGTTTCATGATTTTATCTGTAGATTTGAGTTGTAGATTTTTTAGACTGCAATAAGTCAATAATTAGTTGATACCTATGTCACAGATTTAATATTTTTGAAACTGTTACTAATAAACCGTTCTTGCTATATTAGCAGTAAGAACATTTTTTAACAAAACAGAGGTGAAATCTTTCGTAGAGATAATAGCGCTGATCCGGTATTAATCCCTCTCAGTTTTGCCAAAAAATGCACTTAGTTTCAATTTCGCTAGTGTGGCAAAAATATTATCGTACATTGTCTTATATGTTACTATGCTGTCTCATCATCTGCCAAGGCTTTTCCCAACTATGTCAAGACCGGCTTCCAGTTTAGCCAGATGCAGCTGAATACCAGTGTTTTACATGTAGCTACTACCTATCTGACCTCCACAACCCAGTTACCGGGTAACACGGTGCCCCTTGTTTAAACTGCTCGTCAGTCTTTCGGGCTTTCCCGTAACGACCATCAAAGATATACAAATGGCAGCCGGGACTGCTCAACGACTCAAATTCCGAGATATGAAGAAGTCTTGCACGCGTAGCATGATCACCGAAGAAACGGTCTTTGTCGTGTCTCGGAAGAAAAGAAATTAAGTGTTCATGCTACGCAGGCAGGTGTATTGAAAGAAATTTGACAGATTGAGGTTCCTGTCTATATAATCTGTCACTTTGCCGATTCGTCTGTAGACAAAGGCCGTTTCTTCGGTGTTCAATGTGTTCATGCTACGCATGTTGGTATGTTATGGAAGGTCAGTTATCCACCGACCGCGACCCAGCTGTTATTAATTAGCGACAAGCTCCACCAAGTACCTCTATCTACAGTTGTAATATTTTGTATGATATACTCACGCCATCAGATTTATTCGTCAGTGTGTGACTGCTGTCGTAGTCGTCATCGCTCTCCTCTTTCTTCATCCGCTTCATGCCGACATCTGTGTCGCTCCCGGACATCTTCCGTTTTGACTCTATCGACAACTTCAGACCAGCCTTTATTAGTTCCGAACACGTCTGGAAAATGAAAATGTGTCTTTCAGAAATCTTTGGAAGGTTTAGGACATTAATAAAATTAATAACAAGAAAGGATTTCAAAATTTTTTGACTTAGACCATCTTGAGGCAATTGCGTTGGAAATATAGGTAAATGAAATAAAAAGGCCCATCCATACTTTGCTAATAAAATGCTTCTTGATAGAACTTCATAAATTGAAAACTACAATTAACGAAGCTTTAATTATTTAGAGGAAATGCATTACTTCCTGTCGTGATAATAAATAATAGTTTATAAGTTTATCCTCTTCCATTATCTTTGGGTAGTTTAGCATTATCGTTGTATGTGCTGGTGCATACCATAAACTCATAGTTGCTAAGTTTTAACTGGAACGCAGTCTGCGTAAACGGTCTTACTATGGTATTGTATAAAGAATGTTAGACATGCCTCTTATATTATCTAAAGTATCGTTAAGATTCTAACAAGTTTACTTAAATGGATGGACACGTTTGTAATTTACATTTATAATCGCTTAACTTTACCAGAGGGGGAGACGTAACTAGTTAACGAGTAATTTGCCCGAAACGACATTGCGGGGGCTTAACGAACTTCGAGGACTCCAATTAAAATTAAGTTTGGTCAAAGTTTTAACCAGACATGAGTGTAATGTAAAGAATTCTAATAAATGTTGCGCTTCACCTGTTCACCAACGAATATGATTCACGACTCCTTACGAGCTCAAGGTCACAATTGAAGATGTATTCTCAATACATAAGTCAAGTATTACGAGAATGTTGAAGTGCAATTACCATTTTATACAATTGTGCAATTCCAATTGAACTGTGAGAAAAATAAACACACGATTGATATTACAATTATTAATTATCAAGGTGGTTTGTTTTTCTCACATTTTCAACGTCCGCCCATTGTGTAGACACGGCTGAGCTAGCCTTTGGAACTGTGCCTACATAAATTACTCAAGAAAAAACTAGTCGATTCATTCAATAAGTACTAATAGCGTTAATTTGAATACGAGGTCAAAGGAAATCTACAAATTATGCATCCTGTGTTAGTAATATGTGCATGTTGCTCCTATGGAGAAAAAGTGCAAAAACACAGATCAAGATAGGGACTGCATTTGAAACTAGAGACATTAGTCTAAATATAGCTGCCAAATGGCTTCCAGACCCGGTTTTGGGCAGACATTAGTAACCTACTACCAGGTACATTATACTGAGAATGTCCTTACTTTATCAAGTTTGTGTGTTCTCACTGTAGTGTGAGCAGGACGAAGTGATTTAGAACATGGAGCACAAGAATTCCACAAATCTTTTTAAGTACCTACCTACCACGAGAGCCCAAAATGCAAAAGGCATGTGTACGTATAAAATGAGGACTAAAATAAAAAAAGATAATGACCGTGAAACCGTTTTTGTTTGTTTTTTGATACATCGTAAAAGTGCAAGGATGAAAAATAATGCTTATTCATAAATTAACACTTAACGACTACGTGAGAGCTTTCGAGATCTACACGAATATGCAATTAGTGGTACGTATTTATAAAAACGTTATTCTAACAGATTAAGTTATTATAAATAATTAGTATGGACTTTAGTTATAAATGTTATTCCGGTAAGTAAATATAATTGGCAAGAATAACATTCAATGCAATGAAGTAAAAATTAGTTTTCATCAAAACAACATTTCAGTCAAAAGTGACACCTACGCACGTGTTTACCAATTTGAGCATTTTTCGGAACCCGACTGACGTGTTATGGACATGTACCTACTAGAATAAAATACGTATATGTATAGTAGTGTAGTTATTGTAGACAGACAGACAAACGAATCGCACGAGTTCCCTAATAATCTGGCAAAGAAAAGTAGTTTCTTAAAACCTGTTAAGTGCATATTCGGGTCGGGGATGACGTGTGACATTAAATAGGTTATTACGATACAATCAAAAAGATATTTACCTTCTGTATACTGGGTGGAGTGCTGGAAGCTGGTGAAGTAGCCGACGATCCATTGGACATGGAGGAATTGGAGTCATTTCCGCTGCCGCTCTGAAATGACATAGGGAAATGAGACCTCGTATTGCACGCTGGCCGAACAACGTTAATAGTACCTACATTTTCCACCTCGATGCCTTTTGTCAGTGGCCGACAGTATGTTATATGGGACAGTTTGCACGCAAATGCCATTAGTTAACGCTACACATCACGAAATTTCCTGATAGGCCGGGGTTGGTCGCCATTTTAGGTAATTTTACCTTTTGTTCGAAGTAGCACTTATTAAGCTAGTAGGTAGTGTTTTGACTCTTGCTATCATTATTATTATCGTTCACCTCAGCTTAAGAAGGTGATCGTTACATTGTTCTACATGCTTTGGTTCATGCCCTATGCTACTTATTAAAATAATTAGATAACCATTTTTTGTATAACTCGGTCCCCAGTTCCTACATAAAATGTGTTAGAGAATTAACTCCTTGGTAGCAACAATTATGTGTTTATGATATTCATTAATTTCTCTGGTTCTTAAAAATAATCATTCTTGTGGTTACATTGTGTTTAGTATTTACCCACCATATCATTGGCCACTTTAGTCTTTAGTCCTCAAATATAAGTAGTTACCTACCTACATATTTGAAGTAGCATGTCTACGCTACTTCTCATGTGTATTTTAATGAGTTGATGACTTACACTGGGTAAGTAAACAAGCTTAAGTATTTTTAGTTAAACCTGTGCTTACACAGCCTTGTTTGTTTTCTTGAACTGGCCAAGATTCATCGTAACTGGTTACTGAGCTTCTTTATTCACATTTAGGTCAATATTTATAAAAAACGTTCGAGTTACACAATTTAGAGTTCCGTTTAATATAATTACAAACACATTCTATGTCAACTGAATGACACACGCTACCAAATTGTTATATCAAACGGTTAGCATCAAATAATTGTCCGGCCGTCACATTGTTTTTACGCTCTAAATTGTCCGCCATTCACATTTCAGTGTAATGAATCTCATTCATGAAACGGCAGCGCACAAGTCGAGATAATCAACACTGCAAATAGTACCTACCTATACCTAACAGCACGATAACTAAATATAGATAACCCGATATCAAGAGTAACCGCGGCGCCATCGAGTCTGCTGCTAAACACAGTAAATAAGGAGTCTGCATAAGGTGCATGACCTCATGCCACTGCATGCTGCCAGTGTTATCCAATGTTTATAATGGGGGAGTGATGGCCGGTCACGTGGCCATAGTTACGTGGCACCTAACACTTGGCAACTGTTCAAAATACTTGTAACACTTATTTTACATTCTAACGAGCGTTCGTGGATGTGACCTAAGTACTGGAAGGATCCTACGTGCATTGTGAGCGTCCAGCCGCTCCGTGAAAGCACGAATAACAATGAGAGCTTCAAGTACAGTGTTTTGCACATTAAGTGCCCATCTATTTCTAATAGCCAGTTTTAGTTCCTGGATCAATAAGACGTAATAGAACAATAACGTGACGGACGTTCCGTTAATCACTATTTCTCGCAATCATGAAATCTCATTACTTTATCAACATGATTCCACGCACGCACACTATTTAATTAACTTTAGATATAACGTTTCATTTTTCATACGAGATTTACATTAATCATGCACGTGCGCTAATAAAAAATCGAGCTATCACATGTGAACAAAAGAAAAAAAGAAGGTAGGTTGGCACAAGAGTGGCTCACCTTGAAACTGGAATTTTTCTCGTAGTTGTACTGGTCCAAAGGGTTGGTCATGGTGATGACGTCGTTGACGATCTCAGGGGTCCGCAGGGTGGTCGGGCCCGCGGTCTCTGCCGTCAACATGTTGATCATGGCAGCGCTGAGGTTGACGTTGACACTCAGGTTGTAAGTCCCCGCGGTATCGCCATCCGCCACGGCCGCCGCCGGCGACGGCGACGTGTCCTCGCACTTGATGGTAGGCACCGTAGAGCTCATGCTCGTCGAATTCATTATATCCTTGTACGGAGCCAGTTTCGTAACTTTTTGGTAACGTTTTTGCACTAAATTCTACCGATAGAGGTTAGCACCTAAATTAAGTATGACTATATCACGGTTACACACTATCACTAACATATAACTAAATATCACTGTGTGTGGTAAACTTGTTACGAATGGCACTTAAGTCTTCCTAACAAGAAGTCTTCACGGGTAACGTTCGTTTCACTGTTGTTGCAACCTGCAAAGAAGAAAAAAATACTATGAATTTTCTGATATAATTTTTTTAAGATAACTACGATTAAACCGGATCTTGAACCATGACCCGTTGGTAAACACTATCATTACAATAAAAGCGGGTCATTAAAGAAATTAAATTATACTGACAAATCGTTTCTTGGTAAAGGTGTAATTATTAGGCATATATCTCAAGTTATTTTGGTTGAGTAAGATTGAAGTGAGATGCCTATAGCCTGTAAATCCTGTTCTAAAAATCAGTCCACCAATGGACTGAAGGGCACGGTGTTTCGCAAGAGGCAGTTCGGAGAGGCCTCGCTTTCGCAAGAGTGCACGCGGCGGGTTTTTAATTAGAGCTATCTGAACATCGCGACCTCGCCTCGGAGCCAGGATGCGACTCCAATAAAACGCTTTTTTACAGGCCCCAATTGAACGCCAGCCATAAAATTTAAAACTACGCGCACTTTTTTACGACGTATTTTAATGCTCTTCCGCGTGTCGTCTATTGTTCGTTCCGAGCTCGACACACTACGATGCGGTCGGTATCTACGGGGATTAGTAGCCAACCGGCTAATGCAAGGACATGCATGGATTAAGCAATTAACGAATGCCGTGTAGATGTTATCGCGACGCTAGGAGACTACATTATGTGGAGATTAGGGTGTAGAGCATAATTAGAACACGCATCGTGACACGAACGCTCATACGATCAAAACAGGAGCTAAATACACTAGTCCATATATAGCTAGTCGACTCGAAAGCTGTCTGGCGCCTTGACCTGGGTTGTATATCTGTATATCTCATATCTGTGGCACGTAAACACAATAAAGCACGGAGTCTGTGTAACCTAGTTGCGGCGGTTTTGCTTATTCCACTCGCGGAGTAGAGGAAAATGTGCCACGTCGCCAGAAATATGGAAGTGCCAGATATAGACAGACATTTCCAAGGTCGGCGTTCTCGGAAAATAACCCGTCGTTGGGAAGATATCATTGACCGCAACCGTATGGGTATTGTTTTCGGATGTTGCGTAGATTTCCATAATAGGAGGAATATTAATTGTTTAGTAAATTGACTAACTTACTAAAATTGTACAAATTACGAAGTGACTAATCAGAAATGGCTTTACCAAATTGGCAATATATGTTAATGTTAATATAACTATGTATGTACATAATGTAGGTAGGTACATAGTCATATATTTTGTAGTAAGCAGATGAAAATCCGAGCTTAACAACGACCTGGTACCTATAAATTTTATCTAGAATTAGGACCATGTCGTTGTCAAACTCAGAATCAGTTGAAGAATGGCTTCCCAGAGATTTGAATCTTTTAATTTCAGAAGCTGGAAATAAGAAGCCTTGTTCTACCGGCACATTATCTAATATCTTAGATCCAATCCAATAAATACCATTATTAAAAATTACTTAATGAATTATTTTTATTAAACATCATTGTGCAATCAATATGGATGTGTCATGAAGATGTACGTTCATGCTACAAACTTACAAACAATCTTATGTGCACCTTCTTCATAACAGATGCTGAACAAAACAAACAAACCTTGCAAAGACGATGCAAAAAACGGAGGAAGATGTCGAATGCTTTACGCAATATGAAAATCTTGGATCCGTCGGTGGCAATGACTGTGTTTGATGAGTAAACGAAACACATCTGTACAAACACGAGCATGCTACTTGCCAAAGATTTTACGCTCACACAATAAACATACAAATCTAATGGAGAAAGCTACAATACGGAAAACTTAAGGGAAATCTTTACGAGCGAAATTGCATTTGCTATGTAAAACGCAATTCCAACAAAGGGTCACCCAGTACTTGGCTGCATAATGACGACCGAAGCTAGGTGTGTGTGGGTTCAAATAACTGCCTTAAAGCGAATATGCAAATTATATTATGTAGGTAGTAGGACGTCCGTACCCGAAAAGGGGAAAGAAATATAATACAAATGTATCCGCTCCGGATTGCGTAGGCTTTGTATTAGCTCGTTGTGTCTTATATATCGTGTTTTTATCAGCTGACACGCGTGTAAATAAAAAATTAAATTCTTTTGTTATTACAACTCACAGCCCTTTGTTTTATTGGAATGCATTATAATATTATACGCATATCTACCTTCCAAACGAAACGCATTTTTACGGATCTTCTTTATCGCGTTCTTATAGTTTCTTATACCTACCTAAAGTGAAGTAACTGCGCAAATTCAGCGTCGTTTATCGTCTCGAAAATTTTATATGGGGGCACTTAAATTCTCACTCTTTCTTATGCCGGTGACATAAATAGGAATGAAGGAGAAAGGAGATGGGATTGCCATGAGTTTGCAAGCAAAGGGGTCGAGTTCTATATGTTTAAAACGTCGGTGGAGTGCAATAAAGGCGAGGTCGTTACGACTCTTTGTCCCGGCGGCGCTACCGAGTTAACGAGAAATGGGTAACCTAGTTTCGGCCGCACCCGCTGCGTACTACGTTAATGCTTGTCAACTTAATTACATTTCTCTGAGCATATTCTTAATTAGAGCTGTTTTGATGAGAACGAAAATAATGGTAGGTAATTTACATGCCTACATTTAATCTAAGAACCTAAATTAGAATACCTTGCTTGAACAAAAGGCAGGTTTTTCAAATGATTTTTGAATAAAATGCAGCTTTTAATTAATATAAAAAATACGAGTCCGTATAAATTAAAAAACAAGTTTATCTGTTCATTATTTACACGTTAAACAATGACAATTTGTTTTATCCTACTAGTTATTTTTAGACCAAGCTGTTCTCTATCCTCATTGTACTATTTTGGGATCGGATGTCCAAGGATCAACCGGACAATATAGCGACCTACATACTTTTAATATGATCGTAGGCGACTGTCCAACTAGACTCCATTTGAGGTCTTCTACGGGATTTCAAACCACTTTGTAAATTTACTGACATTAAAGTTTGCAGCAGCTTTGATATAATATAAATAAAATGACAACGAATTGGGAGCAAGGTAGTCTAAATAAGCCAAGGGAAGTGCGTTTGTCAGATTGATTTACCAACTAGATGATGCGTTTATATTGTATAGTGTTGCTGGACGATCTTTCGGTTTCTCAGTTGCCAGTTTAAAACTGATGACAAGAATGTGACTGAGAATAAAAAGTAAAAGAAAAATAAGTGTTTATAACTGTTGATGCAATTACCCCTTAACTTGAAGACCTGTGTGGCCAACATCGTGAAACTGATAAATATGAACTCAATATTTTCATAGTGAGCGCTGTACAAGGTGTTATAAACATGTCATTGTACAAATGATTTTAATAAATTTAATTATCATAAAACAATAGTATCATGTCGATTAAGAAAATACAGGGAACAGCTGGATACACGTACAGCAAAAACACAATAACACATAAAAAAAAGAGACACAAAAATGGCACGTCTCACGGCTGCGCCAAAAGGTTCATTTCAGCGGTAATGCCAGACAACTCCTGAGATCCGGCCTGACGATGATTTTCAAATGAACCTTTGGGACAAGTGACGGAAGAGAATGAGTAAGAATATTATGCATAGGTACAAACCTGATGGTATCGTGGTTTCAATCATTAACGAACAAAAAAATGACAAGTACTTTGAAGAGGAAATACTTGATCATACAACGTGCAACACAATAATTTTGACAAGCGTAACTGATGATGGTGCTGTGCGCCCGTACAGTAAAGTAATAAAATAAATCTGCATGCAATGTTTTGAGTTCATTGTTAAACAAGTATAGAGGACGCCGTTTTTTAACATCGCGGTAACACAAAACAATGCAGCTAACATTAACTGTCGAGCGGAAACAACAAATTTTAACGTACATATCCAAATTAGTTGATATGGTGTTAAGTGCGCTTTTTTTTTGTGGTGGTTCCGTATTTTTTCTAGGAAATGGGCATGTATGGCTGTTAAATTCGAAGTTTTCTTAAATCAAATCAAAATGTAAATATAAGTTGCGTATGTTTAAATTTTTGGAACATCAACAATTTATATGTTTGAATGTATCTCTATAGGCAAGTCTGCAGTGTCCAATTACATCATATTTATTTTTATATTATGTTTGAATGAGTCTATAGTTAATGAGAGTATGGTTAAGTTTTACTATGAAAATACTTATTTGTGACTACTATAATATTTTATGAGTATTTTCTGCCGTGCAATACACCATATCGTTTGCATTAACCGCAGCCAGAGTCACGTGTCTTTACAAAACACGTGACGACTGCAGCGTTAATAACTCTTTATAATGTTGAGTTCAAAGCACGGTTTAATTGCATGGATTCTTCCCATAATAAGCTTAAGGTAGTCATTTGTTTTACGACAAAAAATCTTATAGCAAAATAATATAATTGTACTTGAATTTTGACACCAGTTGTGTCCCGTAGTTGCTGCTAATGGTATAACTCTTACAGTTTTCGTATCATACGCCAAAATTGCAAAACTCTATCTGACTTATTTGACATATTTTTGCCTATTTACACGATACGATACCATAAATGAAATGCATTCATAAATGCCTTTATTTTATTCTGATGTATACTGTGTGCGATGACTTAGCAGGAAACAAATAAGCCTCCATGTTTATTTTGTACTTTAAATTGTCTTAATTCATTTTAATTCTGTCACGGTTGATGCAATTTTACTAAACAGTTTTTGTGAAAGCATAAAAAATATACAGCAACTAGTTTCATTGCCGAAGTAAAAAAAAACTCAAATAATTCCATAACATTAGGCTGAACCCTAATCCGAGACAAGTGGCGCCATTGTTCCAGCTACAACGATTAGTTGGACAAAGTCACGCTCTGAAGGCGAGTGAGCTCGATCATCAATTATACTGTCAAACACCACACGACCCGAGCCTTTGTCAATATGTTGTTATCTAACATGAATGTAATGCAATTTCGATAGGGAAAAGATTTTCAAGACTAATCTAGTAATAAAAAAGAAATATCTTTGCCAAAAAATTGCCAGTTTCTTTTATATATACCACAGCAAATTATGCCTAAAAGTCAAACCCCTTGTCATATTTTGTCACATAGATATAACTTTATTTTCAAGGACGACTTTTACTAGGCTACGCCGTAGACGCGTAGCCCGTAGTGCGTTACGCCGTAGACGAGACTACATACTAATATTCAATTTTAAATCATCAATCAATCGTAGCCTAAAGCTTTCATTGTTATCTAGTTTTATGTACAATATCTATCTAATAATAATCTTGACCAAATTGAAGGATCGTTCGGTTCACAGACACAATACAATCTATTGAATAAACTTGAATAGAGTATCGAAGCCAATAGCCGATAGACTCGGAATATCAATGATTATGTTAATGATTTTAATTCATGGTAGGAACAACGTTTTATAAAGTTGATGGGACCCACTATGTAGGCTAAGGACATCTATGGCATTCAATGATATCTCAAAGTTTGATCAAAATTAACCTACTAAATTACGGATGTTTATCTAACTTGGTCAGGCATAACTATCTTAATAAATTATGTTAATTTGAAGGTTTAAGGTTTTTCAGAATTGATACAACCTACTGCTTAGTACCTACTTATTAACTTTGTGGTAAAATAGAGGTAACTTGTGTGACAGTGTGGTGCAACTTAAAACAATCAGGACGAAGCTTAATATAAACACGTAAGAAGTAGCCTAGCGTTCTGTACTTCATCAGACAGTCGTGTTGATCGGGAGTTTGTTCCGCCACTTCTTCTTCCCAGCAAAAACACTAAAAAGTTGCGAAGTGCGGCTTGTTGGGGGTCTATCTTAGGTAATATTGACGTTTAAAAAGTGCTGGTGCTTAGCCTAATTTGAATCAATGATTTTTATTTTATTTATTTAATACTTCAAGCACACTATTGTACAAAGGCGGACTTAATGCTATACGCATTTTCTACCAGTCACCCTTCAGGTGATGCAGAGAAAAGCAGTGGTAGGTGCAATTTAAAATGAAAAAAAAAAGAAAATAAAGCAAGCAACACTAATAGGTACCTATATGTAATTAATAAAACTACAAATTCATTTTTTTTTTTTTTTTTTTCATTTTTCCCAAGGGAAAACAGTGTGTAATTAGGTATGTATGCAGATTGTAGGTTTATAATATGATGGTTTATCCAATGATGCAAAGATCGATCAGTATCGTAAAAAGCGTTATCTGCGTTAAAGAAACGTTGCAAGCAGTAAGTCAGCCTAGTCAGTTGACATGGCATAATGAATCGTGGCCTTTAGGGTAGTAACTTTGGGAAAATCCAATGGAACTGATGCTCATTTATTCACAACCATTATTATCTCCTGTCATTAATGAATGAACTGATCAATTATGATTTACTTTATGTCCCCGATAGGTGGTATATGGTCTGCAAGTCCACGCGTCATATTTCTTGTCAGCATTGTATAATGTCTTGTCATTTATTAAGTAATGTTCATTCATTTATCATTAAGATATTGGCTAAGTGTTTATGCACTTGGACAGAGTGGAATAGCTGATCTATTAGTTGCATTGGTACGTTTATTGATTACGATGTTACCGAGCGTATTTTATTACGTTGGAATTAGGTACTGTGAATATACTATGGTAGTAGGAATTAGGTTGTATCAACGTAAATTCATGCTTTTTGTAAGTATTGAGTATAACGGCAATATTGGCGCAGTGATTGAACGATTGCCGCTGTGCTTCTTCCCGCGTGTTTGATTCCCACAGGAAATACATGTTAAGATGGCCTATCGTAGGTAGTTTGGTTCCGGCTCTTTTTGAAAGTGAGTTGATAATGGAGAATTACCTGGTTTTGTCTTAGGCCAAGTTTATAAAAAACAGTACGCTCACCAGGCATTTCCTTGGATTTTAATATGATAATCGATTATAGCTACCTAATAAGGAGTGTAGTGTAGTATAGATACGAAAAAGACTTCTTGTCTTTATGCAAAGTAGTGATCTTTAACCCAAAAAGTTTCTTCCGCACACACCATCAACTAAACTCTACAAATAACAGATTTGAGCAAGTAAATACCTAATTAGTTATTGAACTTACGTAATACACGTATGGTACACAAATCAACCGCACGGTAGTACTTAATTTAATTAAATGTTATTGGTTACATTAACCTCAATAGCTTATCTGAAGATATCAAATTACTTACAAGAAAAATAGATAAACATATCGTCTAATAAATAATAAACGGGCCAATTAAGAAACCGAACAAGTTTAAGAAGAAGACTGCTTCCAAAAAAAAAACAAAAAAAAAAAAGTATATCAAACTTTTAATGTATTAGTTATGGTTAAAGGCAATCCAAAATTGAATATAAATTGAACTCGGTTTCGATTCCTTTTAAGGTTTAATTGGCAATTGTACCTAAAGACCGCTCACATAATTTGACTTGATTAAGGTCAATGGCACTCTTAATAATTAACTTCCAATTATTAAAATTCGATAGACATAAATGAATTCCACGAGTTTGTAAAAGGTAATAAGTATGCATACTTCATATACCTACATTACCTGTATTTGAAGAGTATTTAAATTATTTAGTATTTACCTATGCACGGCGTCTATATATATATATTAAATATACAAATAAGTGCACAATTTATATTAGTATTGTCTTGTCTGTAGCTTCAGCACTAAAATTCTAATCGCCTTGACGATTTACTTACAATCAAGTTAACGTTCACCGGTATACCTACCTATTGCTTACAAAACAAGAATTTAATTAACACAAGTTTATTAACTATCAAATTGTAATAGCTACTTTACTGCACAACTAGGTATTAAACTTTTTATAGAACCTAACAATATAATAGAACTGTTAGATAATACGACCAGTAAGAAAAAAGAAACCAATTTTCCGCTTCTCTATGTTTAAAAAAGATATCCGAAGTAATAATAAAAGCTAAAAATGCAGAAAAAATCCAACCACAAAGCGTGAAACCCCTGCAGACTTAAAATGCAAATTATTTATTTCTTTTTTCGCACAAAGTCAAATCCAAAGTCAGTCCAAAGTGTCTGTCGGTATAGTATACTGTGTAGTGTATCGTCAGTTTAGTCTGTATAGCAACCGAAGCTCGTCCTTGACACTCGTCGGCGGGCAAAAACTATCGGTCGTAATTCGGCGCGATGCCTGGTGGGTGTGTTCCGTCCGAGCCGACGCACACTAGCTTAGCATAATCCCATGCCATAGATTATAATTGTATCGACGCGCCTTTTTTAACTAGGCACGATACGCTTTTATAGAACGATGTTACAAGTGTGTGTGTTTTCAATCGTCTGTATTTTTTGCCGCGGAAAGAAATGGTGCTGATTCGTTTTTATTACGTTCTTTAGATAAATGAAGACGTTTGGTATGATATATTCACAAAAGTCTTTCAAATAATTTATCCAGTTATTACGACCAAGGCTATTAACATAAATAACAATGAAAACCAAACGAATGCATTACCTAACAGAAAATTATAAAATCAGCTGCTGCTTAGCATTTGATGAATTAATAATTAATTTGATTTCATTGACTTATTGCTACTCATGTAGAGATAAACGTGGAAAAAAAATATTTTTCCGCCTCTTCGACAAATTACAACGTCAATTTAGTTTTAAAAAACATAACTTCTTGTTTATGTTAAACCATCTATTACCGTACACGCTAGAACCTTGAATAAAATTATCACACCCATCACCCGAGCATTTATAAATAAGGTGGCTTGCCTATTTATTGATTGTATATGATCCAATGTTTACCAACATTTGACGCACCTACCTAATCATTAGTATGTCAATTAACAATCACTTTCTATACAACGCCAATGAACGCAGATTTACCACACAAAAACTCATCTTTAAATAAAGTTAAAGTGCCTTTAATGTACACACACATGCTAATAAAATCCTTCATGCTTGATTTAAAAGTCATGCATTGGGTATACGAAATATAAATATTGATTTTTAACAGCTGTCTGCTTGAATAAATTTCAGGTGGAATTTCTTATGTATTACCACTAGCTTATTGTCGAATGAAAATCATAACTGGGATAGTTTTGCTTGTCCATATTATTTGGCTTCGGCACAGCATGACCTTTTGTTACATATATCTCTGTGTTTGCTGGTATCGTGGTAGTCACCTTATTTCTAGGTATATCATCATACACACAATACTTCACATCTACCTTCATATTCAAAACTTTCCTCACGATGTGTTCGTCATTAACCCGATCGCCATTGTAAGCTAAAAGTAAGTCCAATACTAATGTAAAGCTTGTCGGTTCTGCGACTGCTATCTCCTACTACATCATCGGTGCCATATTATTTACTCATGTGTATGTGTCCACGTATAAGGAACAAAGGAGGTTTGGCAACGTATTGTTCATAAGCTTTTTCGAGTCTGGCGATCTGTAGACAAAAATTTGCAATTCAAACATCTGTTCGATTTGACGCCCACATGTTAAAAAAAAATCGTTTGAAACCTTAGGAGGTGGAACTTCTTTATTGCAATGTATTTTGGCGCTCTGTTTATTTGTGTTGTCCATTCTAATGTCGTATTATTTGTCACGTGAACTTAATGTATTTTATGTTGATTACAATCACTAGGATATATGTTTATTAGTGATTCCAATAAAACTAATGTCTTTCGAAATAAATTTTAGGTCGGTATAGTTTTTTTATAGTGGTAGATACTTAGAATGATTTGATAAAATAAAAAAAATAGTTTCCGTCCCACATAATGTCAAGGTTTTTCTCTTTTTTGTATATGGCTATATATTAAGCTATATACAGTTACAGTATTAAACAGATCTCAATTTTATTAGATATCCGTACAATGAAAGAAAACGGTCCTCCCATTGCATTGGGCGTGTACAGTGTACCCGTGTATACTTGTTTGAAAAAAAATCTTAATAATAATCAAGTTGAGTAACTTGGTAATAAAACGTATAGGTAGTATTAACGTACGTCACTTGAAATTAAATATCATTTTACGGTACATACTACAGGTAAATGCGTGTATTTTATTATCTTCTTAATATTTATTAAACATTCCGAGAATGCCATAATTTGTTTACAGTTATAAATAATATTAAATCATCCTATTTACTATATTATAATGAATGAAAGAAGTATGAAATATTGTTATTAATTATTTGTTTTATGAACTTGAAAAGCCCTTTATTGAATGAAGACAGAGATTACACTCCATTATAACTACTGTTCTATTATAGCTGTCGGCAACTTTTAAACGAGTGAGTACCTACCCTAATAATATTCTATCATACATAAAAGTTCATCTCTTCTTAATTTTTTCCCTTTAAGAGTTAAAATGGTAAAAAGTTTTTGAACTATTTACCAGATCCAAAAAAATTGCATTTTTATTATTTTTTCATAATTTAAAATAATCAGCACAATATTTATATTAGCTAGTGATAGTCCTACCACAATTAAATATACATTATACCTACGTCTTTATAAACCGTGAAGCCAAACAAAAGAATGCAATAAACAACGCCATTAAACTCTTGGTTTAATATTTTCCTCACATATATTCAAGAAGTCATCCATCTCCGTGCAGATACATAGATACTTCACAAAATAACCTTCACCGACATATAAGAATTTTATTATACGTATACACAAGTATTTTATACATTAGAATACAGCATTATTAACATTTTATGCGCGTTATATTTACTCACGATTGATGTATCTAATTTGACATAATGTACGTTTATTTTTATTTACATTTTAAAAATCTTTTCGTTGTAGGTATTTACGTTTGGTTGAATTGTAAAATACTTCGAGGTGAAAAAACTAACAAGTTGTTTAACAAAAAGCATTCTACGTAGAGTGTACTCTCAAACTCCAAAAAATATAACATATTATCATTATATTGTACGATTACTTACTGTATTTTTAAACCTGAATAGAGCTAGGTATTAAATTAAGATTACTAAATTACTAAAAAACCGTCACTTACAAAAGCTATTAACGAAACGACACAAAAGTGTATTTCAATCAAAGAGATTTAAAATACTATAGAGCAGGCATGTCAAGGAAATGTCATAGAAAAACATTGATCCCATGTCTCAGTAACGCCATCTAGAATAATAGATGAATATTGAAGCGGCAGCGGAGCGTACAACAAAAAACTCATAGACTTGTATCCAGCAGGACACACTTTTTCGGACGAAAATTTTGTTCGTGATGTCCGGTCTATAGGTATTGAATGTCTTTGATTTCAATCGATTAACATCGAAAACCATTTCAATCGATTAACATCGAAAACCAATGTCAAGTAGTGGAAGGTCTAGTAAAGTTACACCCTCGCACGATTTGTATGCGGAAAACTGCAACTATTGAGCACGAGGAGCTGCACTTTGTTGGTCGACCTCGAACATTTTACGACAGGAAACCAATAAAATGATAATGCTTGGACACTGACAAAGCATAGGCTAATTATGTAGGAGCTGTTGCCATACGTTTGGCTAGAGACGGGACAGTAAAGACAAATTCATGCTACAATTGATGCGACTGCTACAAGACATTACAAATTTATAAGCTCTAAAAATTCTAGCGTTTCTTTGAGCATTGACATTAATTGCATCGTTCTATTGAATATGCGCACAGTGAAATCAGTGCATTTGTTATAAAGAAATAATATACTGGATAACCAAATGCATAACCGAAAAAAAAATTAAAGCTCTTGCCTGTCTACAGGGGAAACCGGCGTTTATTTGCCCTGAGAACACTTTCTCATATTTCTAATCTAAATGTAAATTCATCGGCGTATATAATTCAAGCACCGACATTTATTTAGGTCATCTAAACCTTCATTAATCATAAGTCTGGTAGTGTGCCAAAGACTTTAAATGATTTTTTTTATAATCTCCAGTCTTGTTTGAAACTAATCGATCTGAAAGTTAATTTTTAAACAATCCAACGAATTTTTTTAACCATAAAATGACTATTATCTAGTTGGACAACTAGTAGAAGGACTAAATCCAATTGTATCTGAATTCATGTATACTCTACTGAGTAGATACCCATCCGTAGTTATTGTTGGAAGTACACAACTAAACTTAATCATCATCATCATCTTCTGAAGGCCGTTCCACACTGGTATCTAAATCAGTTTTATATTGACTGTACCTACTACTCGTTCCTCGAAGCTTGTACTCATTTTAATTAGTATTTTATGTAAGGATACAAGAAAATTGTGATAACATCTCGGTTCTTGGAAATGTAAGTTATAATCACGACTGCGTTAAACGTGAGATAATGTTTCACATTAAAGGTGTTTTTTTTAGTAAAAAGTAAAGTTTCCAAAGCTATCTTAATTAAATCTGTTATTTTTTACAATGATACGAACTGAATTATCTGGCCAGAAATGGTTACCGGTTAGTTATTAAAATCAAGCAAAAATACGAAAATCGTAAGCTATGAGAAAAGTTTTTACAGGGTATCAAATAAATTTTTCGAAACTAATGGTTGAAAATCTTATTTTATTGTTCTTCTTTTAAGGACTGCTGACAAGAAAATTAAGAGCCTGCTATTATTTGGCTTAGCGACATGCAATACTATCCAATTAAGAAAATTAATGGAAAAAGACATACCATAAATTTACCTTTGATGTGGAACATAATTATTTAGTTGTTAACCCCAAATTTCCAATAAAGCTTAAGGAAAAAATCAATACACGTTACGTTTCACAAATAATTTCAAGAAATGCTCTGAAGTAAGCTATTCTTAACCGCAGTTCTTTTAGTAGGTCACTGCATATCTGACCACAATACCACTTTTTAATAAGCTGACCATATGACTGCTTCTTATATTAAAAAAAAACTGAGGTCATGCACAAAAAAATGTCAACTTAAATGGTATTAACAATATGGAACCAGAAGAATTCGGATGGACGATACAAGAATTAACATATCAATGCAGCTAATGTTTCATAAATTTGATACGCAGGAATGTAAGGCTTTGTTAACAACATAATAAAAATGCAACGCAACTAAACGTTGTCTTTGTATATTATAAAATTATCGAATTTGACTTTCCAAAGTTTCACATATATCCAATTTAAATTCTTAATTTCCTACATAAATAATATATTATGTATTGCTTTAATGTTCACTTGATTGACAATTTGTTCACAAATCACGCAGCTAATCCAATCTTAATCGCCATGATCTAAGATGATGTAAAAAGATATGCGGAGCTTTAAACTTTCGCGAATATAGCTTCATGTTTCGAGAATTTGTGGGTGTGGATGGAACCGGTTTTGATGTCACAAAAGATACAAAAGACGTAAAAAAATATAACAGAAAATCGTGATCAGCAGAAAGCAGTTTCGGTATTCAGTCGCGCGATATTTTAGGATTCGTATAATGTAAATATTGCTTTAAGCGCATGATTTATGGATTATTTTAACTTGTAATGCTCGTGACGAACACCCGGTGTCGACACTACGTTGGTATCGATATTGACACGATAATTCCATATTAATCTGACCTATATCACGGAGGAGAATCGATACATCTCAGTGATGTCGTAAAGTAATCCTCATCTTGAGGCTTGAGTCATATTACTGATCCTAAATAATGATTGTGGGAAATTGATTCCCTGATATAAATTATTGTAATTTTCGTACAAAAGATCAAACAGCGTTCAATGATTCATAAACGCTGCCCACTGGTAACGGATAAGCTCAATCATCTAAAGAAAACTTTCAATGTTTTGGTAAATTACAGAGTAACAAAAGATTTTAGTTTTATACAAAACATCTTTTGATCCACACATAACATAATTATAATACTAGATAGAAACTGGATTTTCCTGAACATGATGTAGTTATCGGCTGCTTTAAATTGAAAACATGTACCTACTTAACTCCTAGGTTAAAATGTTTACCATTTAGACTTAGGTCCTTATTTAATGGCATATTTATCTGCATTGAAATATTAGAGAAGTATCAATTATTCCTGAAATAAATTTCAGAAGTCTGTTATCAACGAAAAACACCTAGCTAAATTGTAGCTGAACTTAAAATAATTATTTGATTTTGGAATTGACCGTTTTTGTTAGGTAAAACATGACTATAGAGTTTGAATCTCTAGTTATTTAGTTAAGTTTAAGAAAAACAAAAATGCTATTTATAAAAACCCAGATTCTTTAAGGTTTATCACTAGGTAAGATGTGCATATGGGAGAGAACAGCATACATTTTTTCCAAACAAAACTACAAGTATTATGTTTTATAAATTACTATTTTGTAAATTTAAAACACTACGCTCTCCCATAAAATTCTCCAAAATTGAGTTACGTTTTTCCAATCAAGATTAGGTAGTAGTGTCATACGTACATGTATCATAATATATATCATAATCTTTGTTCTAAGGTAATTCTCCAGTCACTAGATACTTGCGGTATTCACGTAGCAGCACTAACTGTGACCCATATTGCTCTGTGTCCGAATCTATGCGTCCCACTGCTGCGTGCGTGCTTCAATGTCACAGAACATTGATAACTTGAGGAAACCAAGCCAGAAATACTCACGTACCTACTAATCTATTTGGTTATTGAATTCTGTAATTTCATAGCTCTTTGCACTCAAACGAATGTGTTTATTGTGTTTATGATAAAAAAAATGTGTTTCTGATTTCCTTGTTCTGTTATGAACAATGGCTGTTTAAATAGCATCTAGTGGTATTTTGTATATATTAATGTGCATTTATAAATTTTATACTTATAGCACACAAACCAGTCAACTTAAGGGTGATGCAGAGAAAAACAGGTGACAAACAGGCGTATCTCCGTAAGAAAAAGGAAATATAAATAAAATAAAAATATTAAGAACTATAAATATAATACCTATATTAAATACACATTATGGTGCACTGTTATACCGCTCAGTTCAATTTTATAATTCAGCATAAGTCTCAGTATGGAAAAGGCGAGGTCTATTGCACTAACCCGCAAATTCTTATTCAGGTTTAGTTTGCGAGAAACCGTAGTCTCACCTTGGGTTTACCGACATATAAATTATATGGAGTGTTTCGGTGTAACCAAATTGTTCCTACCATTGCGGAGGCTGTAACTCAATTTAACATGTCGCCTCGTGTACCATCAAGCGCGTCGTTTACTGCTACGAAAATAATGAAACTAATATGATATGTTATAAAATATATATCGTTAGGTATAATTTATGCTAATGTCATCTTTACCAGGGAACTTATTGCTGTCAATGTAATAATTAGTATTAGTATTGATCACTCCCTGAGGAAAAGCAGTATGAACAATGAAATAAAGCATAACTAATATGATTAAAGAGTTAAAATAATTTTAAAGCTGATTGCGCTAAATCTAATTCAAAAAAGACATTCGCAATATTGGATTTTTACCAAAAGAGTTGAAAATTTTAAGTGAACAGACCATCAAAGTAATAGTTGATAACTTCTCATTCTCCTCCTTTACTTGACCAACATTAGCTTACCTTTACTTGTACTGCAGTATAGAAACGTAGCAATAACTCGTATCCAGAAAATTCTGCTCTCAACAGGCTTCAGACTAAAAATCTGTTTAGGTTATAAACTAGCACCAGTGTTTTCGAGGTCGCCGTATATTGTATTAACAAACTAGGATATTTACAGTACAAAGTGGCCTCACCGAAGACACAGTAATTGCGAGAGCCCGATTAAGGCTCTTTACGACCGTCTACGCCGGCTTGATGTGTTCCCAAAGATTTATAGGCTACAACACTCTCGGTATTAAGTTCCCGACGCGTCTTGAAAGCAACTTTATCTGTTTTGTAGATGATTTCGTTCACACTTACGTGGGGTATACCTTGGAGGATTGTGCTGTAACTGGAACGTGATGGCATTATTTATTAAAAGAGACGGAAGCTTTATAGTTACCGCTTTGTTACTTCAATAGAAGTTTCTGTAAGACATTGGGTCATCATCATCTGCCCAGCCTTTTATTTATTTATTTATTAAAACTTTATGCACAAGTAAAAAAAACTGTACAAAGGCGGATTTAATGCCTTAGGCATTTTCTCACCAGTCTACCTTAAGGTGGTGCAGAGACAGAACAAGGCAGGTGCAACAGGGTAAAGAATTAAGGACAAAAAAGAATAAAAAGTAACACATAAAAATAAATACACAGATACATACATACTTAAAACAATATAATAGGTCAAGAGAGATAAAAATACGTTGTTAGAGAAAAACTAGACTGAGAATCAATCTACTCTGTGATGAACCTGCCAACATCTTATGAAAATGTTCACGAACTTTTAATTTGAATGTGAACCGGCTGGTTGCCATCCTGATGTTCAGAGGGAGCGCATTCCAAAGGAAAACCGCCTGGACGAAGAAGGAAGATTGAATAAAACCAGAGCGGTGAGAAGGACATCGTAGAAGACGATTGTTCGTGGACCGAAGATTAAAAGTGTGCGCAGAGCATAAAATATTGAAAGTGACAAGTCAGATAAGAAGGAGAAGTGGGTTTGTCAAGTAACGAGAATAGGGTTGTCAATTGCCCTCAAGGCTCTGCGCTGACGGATAGGCAGCCATTTTAAAAGTGACCGATGCTCGGAAACATGGTCATACTTGCGTAGGTTGAAAACGAATCGAATGCAGTTATTCAGAAGCCTTTCCCAACTATTTTGGGGTCAGCTTCTAGTTTTACCAGATGCAGCTGTATACCAATGTTCTACATGGAGCGACTGCCTGTCCTACCTCCACAACTCAGTTACTGGGTAATACGATACCCCTTGATCAAACTGGTTGTCAGACTTTCAAAGTTCTGATTACCGACAACGACTGTCAAAGATCTATAAATGACAGCCAGGACCAACGGCTTTACGTGTTTTCCGAGGCACGGCGGTGTCTTGATATGTAATAAATGGTCACCCTTCCGCGACCGTGATGCTGTTTATTATTTAGCCACAAGTTCTGCTCAAAGGCATTAGATCACAAGCTGAAAGGCATTGGATGATGAACACAAAAACGCATTTGTGTTGCTCCTGGATAGTTTCTAAAAATGAAGTTTTAGAAACACGAACACAGCTCCGATGTCGCGAAAACTTCTTAAGAACAGTAACAGTATAGAAATGTGTCTTATTACTACTAGTGAGCAGGTGAGCTCATAATTATATCAAATCACGTAATGCTTGTTGAACCTATCAATTTTAATCTAAGTTAAGTACTCAAATATTAGTCTTTAATTATAGTTCAGTGCTTGTGGCACATCTTATTTGTTTATGGGGCATGCGGTGCTAACCTGTAATTAATTGTTACACTAACCTTAGATATTAGATACTTACTTTAAATGTTATCAGTGTAAACAATTGTTGGTTGGCCAATAAAGGAAAATAAAAATAAAATAAAAATAAGATTACAACCGATTCTACATATTATGTCATGTAAGTATACTTAAGTTATACTAAAACTTAACGTAATAGAATTACTTGATGCAATAAGAAATTCCTTTAATGTTAATTATGTAATTAATTGTTAGTTAATTGCTTAAGGTACCTACGTGTTCCGATTTCAAATGATTAAGGGTTTCCCCGAATAAAAGACAAGATGAGAAGCATAGATCTGAATACACAATGTAGACTATATTAAATAGTTACTTTTAGTCACTGAGATGATTATAGACTATAATAGACTAGTTTATATTTACATATGTATACGATCTTATGTGTAAGTTTACATAAATGTAAAATGTATATTGTCATGAAATTCAATACTGGTTCGTAAAACTTTAGCAACATTGTTCGTTATGTCCTTAGTTAAGATACTTCTTACCTTATATGTTTCCCATAAACAAGCTACATTATAGTCCGTACTCAAGTTACGACCTAATGTTATACCATTCACATTATAATCTTTACTTGAAAGATTTGTTACTACATGCTAAGGCATTTTGATTATAAATTTACAATATAGTTCTTTTATACAAATGTGCACGTGATGGAAATTCAAACGTTCTCTGTTCCTTTGTTTTTTTTATTTTATTTAAATATGTTGGTATTATAATTTGTTATTGACAAAAATGACCGTCTAAATAAAATATATTTCGCTTTACAAATAAACCCACGCAGCTGCAACATAATCGTTGTCCCATAATGCGTAGGAGTTAGCATTCTTTTTTGTACCACTTCGTCAATGTCCCTTTTTATGACAATATTATTATCCATGAATCTGTAATATTTGCTTATTGTAATGGAAATCCATTAACGCACGCCCATGGCGACGTCTATAGGATTTATATAGGGCACGTAACATGTAGAAGATGTGGGTCAAACGCTCTATTATGAAACGAGACTTTAATAAATTCACGAACAAATTATGGAGGGTTGGTTAATCTCGATGATTTTATGGCACTTAATTGTATTGGTGTTGTTATGCGATTATTGAGGAATGCGAATTTAATTGAATGACCTTAACTGTTTTTCACGTCAGAGAAATAAACAAGGTGAAACGCTGATTAATATGACGTGACGTGACGTAGTAGCGGCCGGCTTCTTCTTTCATATTTCTCTTCGCAGCAGTTGAAGCGAATTAATTAAACGCGATTTGAAGCAGATAAGGAGTTGCCACGTGTTTTTAAGTTTTTGCAACATTTTCAGTGCCAGCTCCGAGATTGGTCTCGGTCTACCGATCATGTTCGCGCGACTACAACCATAACGATAAAACAAACAGTCGCAGGAAACATCAACACTGTTTACTATTCAAAAACACCACACTGCTTTTAAATTTGATTACTACTGATTTCATCTCCACGCGATCGCAGATAAAATAATAATCAACAAGGTCACCGAAGTCACCTCGCCTGATATTGATTAATGGGAAGTTCTTAATATATTGCTCACGATCGTGATTATTCGTTAAAAATATATTTTCATTAACTTTGACACTAATTAATAGGATTGGTGTGAAAACCTTCTTGGAGACCTTTGTATTTATACGATTCAATAAAAAATAATAATTAGGAGTAGTTGAGTAAGTTGGTTTACTCAGAAGTCGCGGGCGCGTGTGAAAATCGAATCCGCTTTGATGGGTCGTGACGGCTCGGCAGTCGGCTTGCCTTCAGTACAGACTCATAGATATTCAGTTACGTAATATGTGCGCTGCCGCTGGCATAGGTTTAGATCGTTACCTCTAAACGTGTGGTTGTCTGCGGCCGTGGTCAGTGCACATCCAGTGTAGGCGTGGCCTCGGTTCGCGAACTAGCTCTGTGATTGGCGGAACATAAAAGGCAGTTGCATTTCACTTCGTACTTGTTCTGAATGCTAATTAAATGGCTAATTTTTCGAATTACGCGTAGCCAGTTAAATTATGCGTTTTGCGCGAATATTAGCATGTTTAACGCGCAAACGTTTACATTTATTGCAAAACGTACTGTATTGTAGGTAATTCTTATTATTGATATATGTAGGCGGAGAAAAACAAAAGATTCGTTCACCTCGCATACCGATGTTACAAAGAAAAATTGGTTTGGTAATGGTTTTGCGAGCTCATTTATAAAATCCAATTCATTAAACATATATAATTGAATTTGGTTAGCAACTAACATTTAACTCTAAAACATTAATGTTTCCTTGTCCTGATTAATGTTGAGAAGTGATTAACAAGTTATTAAAAAAACCATTCAATGTTATCTACGTCGGAAACATGACTACCTAAATATTTTGTTCAGCGAAGTATTAGGAAAGACATTTCGGAACAGGAATAAGCCATTAAAAATATAGACCAATCTAATTCATCAGGGTAATAAAAGTTAAGCGCGCCGATCTCTTTGATCCAATGTGTTCCATGTTGTAACATGTTGTTCTCACGTTATCATTATAATCACCAAGTCATCCTCACATCCGTAGGGGCTTCTTGATATCTTTACATGCGATTCTATCAACAATACAATTGGCAAGGTATAGAAACGTCAATCCCGTACTGACGTTTCCAATTCTTGGCAATCAAAGATTATTGTCATTGCTAAAGGGGACTGGAAATAATGTCAAACATATCATGTCAATCAAACAATCTTATTGGTAATACCGGCCGTCAATTAGTTTAGAAAATATTGACTTGTAAAGATCCTCTGAAAAGATCTACTTGCACATACATACACACACCTACATTTCATTGCATTAAATCACAACCAAAGTTCTGATTTCTTGCTCGAAGTATCAGAAAAGCGTTTACTTCACAACTTTATTTTGAATCACAGATTTTTGCTTCACAAAGCAGTTCATTGTTTATTGTATCTTTACCAACATGACCATTATCGACCTTAACATTATTCAAAAGCATGTAGGTACCCAACAATGATATTAATTAATTTAGCAGAATTCGTTAATCTATGACGATTTAACGTATGATTTTACGTAAAACTCATATCTTAAACTAAAGTTATGTGTAAAATGCTCGTTGCTATCTTTAATGATAATCTGTAGTATCTACCTACCTACGAAGTCTTTATCATATGCACTGACAGTAAACCCAAACACGTAATAACGTGTATCTAATAATAATCAATATTTTCAACAATTCTGCCTCCCGTTACAGGTATATTCTGCGAACAATTATTTTGAACAGAGGAAAATCATTTGGAATTTAATGTAAAATCTTTCCTGTAATTGTTGGTGGGTTATCGTTGCTGAAGTGATTTTGCCATGTCTACTCTATACATATATTCAGCACAATGAAAAAACGACACGACAGGTACCTACCTAATTATATAAATATATGATATGTTTTATAAATAAGAAGACTAGCACGTGTACCTATACTATGTAGATTGGGACTCTGAAATTTACAACATAACATTACCAATTCTACTACACAATTTAGCCTGCCTGCTTTTTTTTAAATCATATTTTATCTCTTGATTTTTATCATTAAGAAACAAAACGCAAATGAGTTTTTGGACGTGGAACTCCTCAGTAGCTTCTCGAAGTTTAGATATGTGCCCGGTATATGGCAATAGGTTTGCATCCTATAACCCGGGATTTACCTAAACATTACTGGCAAAATGTGGGTGTACGGATTGGGGATAACAGTTGTTATTTTTAACATGGTAAACTCTTCACCACTTCAAAATTGTCTGGTGGGTCTATCAAATATGCTTTCAGATCAGCTGTTGTTGATTTTTTTTAAATTTCAATATCTGGTAAATATAGCAAGGAGATTGCACGCCATCAGTAAACAACTATCATGCATGAGATGCAAGAAAGTCCCCGTGTACCTACTAACAACACATCCTGACCCAGATCTGTCTACTTTACGATTACGGCAATATCTCTACAAAGTCACTTGCTAATGCGGTTCGACTATAACAAGTTTCTCACCCAAAACGATGTCATGTATTTGACAGATCGATAGATAGACATTGTGATGAATATAATGATATAGAAAAAAGAATTAATGTACGAGTATATGAATTCGTTAAAAATAACAAGAATATAACGTTAACATACCATCGGCAGTTAGAGTTAGGCCTACCTATAAATATTAAGGTAAATGCATAAAATCAGAACAATACAGCCGGTCGATTCAATAAAACTCACCCCGTGAAAACTAGAGTGAATGGGCTATTTGACAAGATTTTAGTTTTTAGTCCCTCATCTAGATTACAAGAAAATATTCGACACAATTTTTTTATTTTATCACGTAATCAAAAAATAACGGCGATTCATCGAGTCAAAATGTCGCATGACGTCACTAACCAGTACAGTTTACACTAGATAATGACGCGACGTTACAAGCCCCCTCTCCTCAACTATAATACGCTTAGTCTATGCAGTTTTCCATCAATTTGAAAAAGAAAAAAATTTGTAATGAATGTTTTCTTGTTATCTAGATGAGGGTCCAAAAATTAAAATTTTGTTAAAAAGACCATTGAACCGTCAAATGCCTAGCATTCATATGGCATATAATAACAGCACGCTACCTTCACTTCTAAAGAATAGCACTGTTGTATTCAATAGTGCAAGATCTCAAAATGCAGATGATCAAATATTTTAGGGCTGTTGGTCAACCAGTCCTTGGTATAACAAGCCAAAATAACAACAACAGTCGCATATAATACGTTCCGAGCAGCGACAAAAATACAAGAGCAATGTTTTCGGTTTACAATGAGACAAATCATAGACAAACGACTAGAACAAAGGGTTTCAATAGAGAATAGAATAAATTCAAAACAAACACTCGCTATGAATATTTTCAGTCGTGTCTAAACAACGTTGTCTTGCGATTGACAAGCATCCATGTACAGTTAGAATGGTGTTATGTTATTATAAAACCCTTTTTCCCTCAATCGTTTACGGATCCTGTCGTATTTAGGTTGGAGTATTATAATAAAAATACTACTACCATATTATAATCAGATTAGGGAGCGATTAAGGTTCCTATTTAGAATAATTATACTATTGACCTTTGTATCACCCAACAATGAAACAGTACTGGTTGAAATGAAAAACAATAGTTAAATAAGATTAGGCACTGTATATAGTTTTGATATATTCCACCCCCCTGTTTGGATTCGGATTACATTATTGATACAATCTTCAAGGTAGTGTTAATATATATCAAAGAGGACATAAATAATTACTAACTGACATAAATTGAACAAATTTAATTATTTGGCCGTTAGTTACAAGTTGTGGACCGGCTATTAAACCAAAAAAGTCGCAAGTTGACGCTAATACTTCAGTTCTTTGTTCAATCTTAGCTTCTAATCAACACATTAGCAAGTAAACATTGTGTGCCCATCAAGTTTTTTTATATTAACAGTGGCAAAAGACCATGAATTTGTTATATAAGTGGCCTTGAATGACGTAAATCGATATGCAGTCGTGCAGTGCCACACTAATGGCGATATGATGGCCGGTAGTGCTAATTGCATAAAAATAGTGTTTTGTTTTCACGTCATTATGGCTAGTATAACTTAGTATTGTGCATTATTTGAATGAAAAGCCAAGGTAACAACTGTTATGTTTAGAAATACGGCTGACAACGTAGAGTGCCTAATGACGAGTAGGCTGCGATGGCCCGACCCGATTACGCAGAATCTGAACACTTAGGACTTGATAGATCATTAGCCAGATGACTTTAAAACTATAACTGCTTAGGTTATCATTTCAACAATAATAACAAAGGCATACAATCAGTACCTACTGCTGGCAGAAATAATAAGTAAATGTGAGTCGTAAGTCGTAAGTATTGGTTTTTTGCGTCTATCCCTCGCCAATTTAATTGCAAATATATATAGTTGCAAGAAAAAGAGTAAATTAAAATTCAAACAAAATATAATTCTTAAACATATTGCGCTTCCAATATTTTCCTTCACCTTTTGCTCTGCTGTTTCTAAATTATGCACACGCGTTTGAAAAACATGTCGGTACACGCCCGAAACACGACAATGACATTTATGTTCGATGCCCCTGCCAACAAGAGTCGCCACTTTTTATGACTTTGCAATTCCCAAAAGAGTTAAGCAGAGGTGGTCCAAAGTTTGAAGATCACATTTTAGATACTAACGAATTTAAATAGTAACTAACTAAACTATGGGCATTGTAAGGAACAAAATCCCATTTTAAATCATTAAACCCCAAGCGGACACCGGCGTCCGCGCTGTCATTGTCTTTCTATTGTGTCTCTAATTGACACGATTGAAAGGTTCATAAAAATTGTAACTGAGAATTGTGTGGTAGATAAACATCAGTTGACTTCAAAACGAAGCCTCGGTTTGGTATGAACGCTGGTGCAGCTTTTACTTTTATTCGGAAACCCTGCTCTGAAGCAGCACATTCTTTAACAGCTACGTGAAACTTTACTTGCAGCAGTTATTGTACGGAGAAACTTGAGAGCATCCATAGAAATCTAAACAACGCCGTCCACAGCTGCATATGGACGCATTCTCAGCACATGACTACCTGACCAGCAAACAAAACAAAATATTATATTTTGATGAGTCGACAGGGCATTACCCTTTCTAAGTTTATACAAGACCTGCCACTATAAGAATAGTTGCAATGGCATTCGCGTGCACTTTTAAATAAACATACGTAGGTCTCGTTTTACGATAAGTAGTGTACCTATTGTGAGTAAGTATTATTATATGTTCTGTGACGGTTAAAGCTTTTTAATATAATACTAAGTGCCACGGCAAGCATTGTTCCGCCTTTAAAAACAAAAATGTTGTTTTTATTTGAATAATACTGCAGTCTAAGCACGGATCTTTACTAATCGAACTACATTATATTAAGTTTAACAACTAAAGTGATATTAAATTCCTACAACGTTTGTAAGAGTTTTTATTTTCGAAACATATTGTCGATTGTTTGATTTGTAATTATGATCCTGTGTTGGCAATGATGAATTTTGTTTAAGTATTGCAATTTTCTTCAAGTATCTTTTTGGCAGAAACCAATGAAAATATATTTTTTGTGACCAGCAGAAAAGTAAAGTCCATCGAAACGATACGAAAAGTGCCATTGATCAACTTTAGGCACGGGTAACTCATTAATGCGACAGAATGATTAACTTGTTAACTTAAATTGACTCTAAATAAAAACAGTAAACTAAAACAAATTCAGTGTTAACGGCAATATTTTAAAATATATTCGTAGTGTTCGGGTTTGGCGTATTGCCCAGGTACCTATTACCTATGTTCTCAAACAAAAACAGAAGCCATTTCTTGTTAATGGATTGGTTGAAAAAACTAATAATTATATCTGGACTTCATACAAAATCCATGAAGTTATATACAGTTGCCTAAACTTTTCCAACTTAAACACATACTCATTAGATCGTACTTTACATGTACTCAATAACGCTAGTTCTTAATCATTAGCTTACAATTTATCAACATGATCAATGTTCATTGTTTATTTACCATAAACGAAGTCTCCGTGAACCAAAAACACTGACAATGTACTATTAACGTTAGGTAAAAAAAAATCAAGATAATTACATTAGTATTGACCTACTTAATTACGGATTCCCAGTCCCCATTCGTTCTGGATGTTAAGGCATTCATTTTATCTAACAACGCTTTGTCTGCTAGGGCTCATCCCCCCATCACATTTGGAGTACCCGCTTCACCGACTTTTATCCGTTCTACGTCGTGTTCTATTTTACCATCATTCTTTCCACTTCAATGTTATTGTTCCTTTGTTGTTTTTGTATTACTCAGTGGATGTTGTCTTTTATTCTTAGAATTTCAACTTCATCTGTTATAATCTGACCTAATTTTTACTGATCCGTTGCTATTTTTTATTCTTTTTCTTAACAAAATGTTTCCTGTCGTAACGAATAAGCATCCACCAATGTAAGTCAGTTTTATTTGTGTTTCGTCCTTTCGAAATCATTATGACTTTTTACTATGCCAAATATTGACGCGTTGTTTCTATTTTTCATGTCTCACAAATTTACTTTTGGAGTATTGTGACCTTAAGAGCAGGAATTCTGTCCTTAATTCGTATATGTGTCACGTTGCTTTTTTCTCATTTGTCCACCCCATTCCTCAGAAATAAATATTATATCAATCTGTCTAGCTGGCGTGGCGTGGCGTCTCAATTCTTCATATTCGAACGCTATGCTCATTCGCACCTTAACTAATTGGACGAACGCCAAACAGGACCACCCAAACTATCTGACGTTTTATGATCATTGAACTTCTAATATCATGCTAATATAGTCGGCGTGTACGTATGTATGTTTTATAGGAATCGTGTTGTTCTTCTCGATGGGTCCCTGCCTAGTATAAATTTATTATAATTTTATACACATTTGCTGTTACGTTGTTGAATATGGGACACTGCCAAAAGCCGATAATTTATGATCGGATACGTCTGTATTCAGTATGAAAAATCTGATCAGAAGTTTATCTAAATTATTTATAATCAGATTATTATAAACTGATGTGGTTTTCTGAACCAGAACATTCTAAGCTTTTCTTTTTTTTTTGTCTAAGAAAATATTTGACATTATGGTTTCAGGTTACTTTGCTTTGAAAGCATTTGAAGCCACTATCTTGAACCGATGAAAGGTTTGCAGAGCTTCTGACATGCTAACAGACAGGCTGGATTGACAGGGCCACTCTTCAGCGAAGTTTGTTTTTTAATTAGGCTGGAATGGACTGTCAAGTTTATTATCCTTTTACTCAAAGATACAAAAAGTTTCTGTTATAATATTTCTGATTTTAATAATAATAATAATAATAACCCCGCAGGGCAGCTTGTGGCGAGCTGTTGGGCAGTAGCGACCCCACGGACCTGATCTCCCGGGAGATTTCTTGTTCCTCACCTCTGGCTTGCCTTAATTGGCCGGCCAGAGTGAATTCTGACGAGGAATGGAGCTCCCACCTCTTTCTTGCCTTAGTTGGCCGGCTAGAGTGGAGATTCGCAAGAGCAAACGTGCTCGGAGGAAGGAAGCATTCCAGTAAGGTGCTGGTAGGGATCTTGACCGTACTTCCGGGATTGTCCTGATAGCCGTGGGATGCCTCTCCACTCCTCAAGCACCTCAGGTTATGTTGCTCTCTTGTCGCTACGTCACTATGTGCTAGCGGCCGCTTCAGAGGGCCCATTATTGAGTGTGCAAGTCACCCCCTGCCATTTAATCCCTGTATATAAAACATTGGTAAGGCAGGGGCCATAGTCCTTCATAGTTTTAGATATACAGTCCATTTTAGACACCCTAACCTATAGTCCGGTACTTTTGTTTTCATAGTCTGCAATAGTCTTACACCAGTCGTAGGTTTTCCTTAGGTGCACTTGTGTAGTGCATACAGGGAAAATCTGCGGTTGGTGCCTCATTTCATTAAAGACGACAATAGGCCTCTGCGAGTTGGCTGCGGCCCCTCGTACGCCTTCCAAAGGTCCGGAACCCAAGGGTTCCGAGAAATAAAGGCTAATGAAAATAATAATAATAATAATAATTTTAACTTTATAGTAGAAGATTTACGTAGATGGTCTACATAAATCTTTAACCTAATTCAAATTACAGAAAATATTTAATTACATTCTCAACCACATTATTATGTTTTAAAAACGATCAAACAAGTGATTAAATTAAAATACTTTTGTACTTTGAACAAAAGATATCAATAATACTAGAAAACATATGTTTGTAGAACGATTTGTCGAAGATTTATTGAAGACAGCTACGAGATTCGGTAGCTGATATGTAAACATTTAGAGATTTTTATAAATATTTATCTAAATATTTAAGCCTACAACAAATCAAATCCTTTATGAAAGTGTTACTACAGCATACATATTCTTAATAAAATATACATATACCTATATTTACCACTTGCATCATAATTTTTGAATCAGACATACATGATGTTAGCGCTCTATTTTGTAAGAGTCTCGGAAGAGCTTGGTTAAAAGTCAAAATATGCAAAGAGGAATCGCTAGATAATTCTGAAGAAGCAGATGCAGTAAGATTCCAATAGAAACTTAATCACTTACAGAATTTATTCTTATTATTATTTATTCGAAAACAATAGCCAATGTAGACTAAGCAACTTCTTTACAACAGCAATCTCCATCAGAAGCTACGGTGCAAAAATAATTTCGGTTTGTGTATTGTCTACTAGAATATAAACAAACCAAACTGTTTATATTGCATGCATTACCTACGTTGAACACGAGTAGATCTTTTTTTTTAATTAGCTTGAGCTTGACACCTGGCCAGTTGCCAAAAGCCAATGTTTTGCTAAGTGTGAAAGTACAACACAACGAAAAGGAGGATTACGTAGTACAATAATTTAGGAAATAATGAATTAGTTGAGAATGAAAAATAGACTTTTAACGGTCCTGACGTCGCCTGATATCATCAGACTTATTTGTGGTTGCAGTTCATTGTATTATCCGTTCGACGTAAGATAATCTTTGTGAAAGCCTGCATTAGACTGTAAATTGGATGCGAAAACATTGACTATGTCTAGCCTCAAGTTACAACGGTAGATCAAAGACATGTTATGTGCAGTAAGTATACTTACGAACGCTGAATTATTAGTATTTATTTTTAGTCATGCTTAAGCAGCACTGGCAAAGCTACAATTTAGCAAAATTTTCGCTATTTCTGCGTACATAAGCAATAACCAGTGTATGGGCGCACGTGCGTGTCACGAGTAGCGTTCACACCCAATATACACATTAAAATTAAATAATAGCTCAAGGCCTACTGTTATTTTCGTTTTATTATATCGGCAGCTTTTCGCCACGCGTTGATCGGGGTTTTTATTCACACTAGCAGGCAACTTGCCATACGCAGCGTGTCTTAGAATCCTTAGGTCGCATATTCATCACACCGTCGCATTATACAACTCAAAATAGAAATGGGTGATTATAAATAAATAAATAAATAAATAAATAAATAAATAAATATTCCACAACTTTTCACACAACGCCATTTAGTCCCAAGTTAAGCTTGAGAGCTTGTGTTATGGGTACTAATCAGCTGATAAACATACATATATATTTCTAAATACATACATATTATAGATAAATTACACCCAGACACAGAACAAATTATCGTGCTCATCACACAAACATTTGTCCAGGGTGGGAATCGAACCCACGACCTCCGGCATAGCAGTCAGGGTCACTAACTACTAGACCAACAGGCCAGTCAGCATATATATTGATTGATTAAGTATTTAATCGGAAGGGAATAAGGGCAGTGATTTATAAGCATACGCATATCGAATGGTTAAATTTGATTGTACATTCTCATCCACAAGAAATCTTTTTTGTTATGTGTTTTTATTCTCCGGCCATAGTTACAGAATTGCGGTGAACCGTTTCATTCGAACTGTTTTTAGCTGTTTCATTTTACTTTACTCTGCCTGTCCGCTTCATAAATAATAATTTTGAATGAACTAAGATTTTTACATGACACAACACTTCTGTGTTTTTGTTTGAAAAATAAATAGGGTTTTTACAGCCAACTGTAGAGGTCATAGCAATACAGAAGAACGTCCACAAAATACCTACACATTTTTCAATTATTCGATTTCGACGAAATTATTTTAAATTTGCATCTTGGCGTTCTCATTGGCGCAATTTTATTTTAATTCGTCGCGTAAATTCTTTAGTGTATATATGCTGACATGTTATGACATGGTTCAACAGTATTATATTTTACGAATGCTCCAATTTGAATTCATTCATTGAAACATTTATTCTATTGAAGTTTTTCAGAACGTGTTGTGGGCGGTCTATGATTACGTAACATTTAGTTAATGAGTTCAACGTTTCGGAACATGTAATTTGGAGCAATAAAATCTGTGTACCAGTGCTGGAATATTTTGTAGTTTCCACGAAGCCGTTCATGGTACAATAGCGAGGAAACTATGACATTTATGTGGATGCGATTCGTTGTATATCTATAGACCCGCACATGTCTAAGAAAACAATCTTTCGATTCAGTTTCACCACAATTACATTAATTAGCTAACTTTTGTCAACAAAAATCAAAATCAAAATCAAAAGTCATTTATTCAAATTAGGCTGAGGATCAGCACTTTTTGAACGTCGAAATTACATAAGACAGTCCCCCAAAAAGCCCACCCTTCGCCACTTCCTAGCCCACCCTTCGCCAACTCTCTAGTAGGTACCTAACCTAAGAAAATTGCCGACAATTTCGTTCCAACTCATATCTTAATTATTTAGTAGATACGGTAATGTGTATTTGCTGATAGGCACAATGTACCTTTTTAAACGCCTTAGTTTCACCAATTTTAGGTACCTATACGGGCATTTCAGTATATTTGCAAAACAAAATTATCTATAAACAAATGGAAATTAATGACGAGTAATTAGTATGGAAAATAATAGCGTGTTTGTGTGTAGTAACTCAAAGGCCGCCGGCTCTCCCTAGAGACCGATGGTAATGAATTGGGCTCGTTAGCTGTCATAACTAAGGCTGAAATACGTTTTTAATAAAATCGACCTAATTCCATAGACTTGTACCGAGAAAATAATACTCTTACGGCAAGCATTTTTCTTGAAATTATAAAATGTGGTTATTTAATTTGACTGTTATGTGAAAAATGCTCTCTTCTGTTTTATTATTTCAATAAATTTATCTATTATTTTTCAAAGTTTCTACCTGCTGTCCGATTAGTCAACCGTCACGCCCACTCCTAAAGTGTTTGCAAAAACAGTGGCACACATAAACGACAATAAAAGTAGAAAGTGACATGTGGATTATACTTTCGTGACGTCGAAAAAAAACGTAATGTTGAATTAAACAAAACATTTATTTCAAACCCAAAGTGATTTAAAATACCCCATATAGCGGACATGTCAAGGAAATGTCATAGAAAAACTTTGATCCCATGTCTCAGTATCGCCATCTCGAATAATATATGAATATTGGAGCGGCAGAGGAGCATACTAAAAAAACTCATAGACTTGTGTCCACTAGGACACAAAATTTGGATGATAATTTTGTTCGTGATGTCACATCTATACACTTCGCCAACCAACTGTTCCGTACCGTGGTTACCTATTATAAACATCATTCATCATTTTAATTAAAAAAAAAATATATTTATAAATTTTATTCTAATGCGGATTTTTATTTCGTGGTTATCAACCTTAGGTACAGACGCCAGCACATCAAGTTACCCCAATGTGTCAAAATTTCCCAATTGAATATGAACCTTATTCTGTTTGACACAAAGTTGAAAAACGATCAAAGAAATTTGACACATTGGGGTAACTTGATGTGCTAGCGTCTGTACCTACTCTGTTCAATTGTGGCTAACCATATTGACCGAAGTCAACAATAAAACGTTGTAGGAATAACCAAAATTTGACAGTAAAAACGAACCAAAAAAAGCAGTCTCATTTAAATTTCGCTTCTAAGACTTATTTTTTATAAATTCTCCGACTAAACACAAAAGCATAATTAATAACATTTTACAAAATTTGTAAATTGAAAAATGTTTTTTCTAATTAATTGACGTGTTCCACACTTCATAACTCACGTAAGAACTACTCAATACACAAAACAATTTGCATATTTTATGTTTTTAGCGACCATAAGAATAACTTAAGCTCTCGAATACCCACATTATGGTCATTATTTTCATCCTAATGGTACAGTTACGGACTAAATATAAAGTAATAATAATGGCGTAGGGTGCGGCTAGTTTTCTCAACGGAACGACGACAAACCTATTATTTTCAATAGATTTGTTGTATTCTATCATCATTCACTAAATGACATTTCATTTTGAGTGATATTTATTGATTAAATTGACAAAAGTTTATTGTAGCTGGCATTGAGGATTAGGCGGATTAAGGAGAATTTATTTCTATTGCGTGAATGGGGATTCAATTAATTCTTCTTTACGACTTAACTGAAATTGACGGTAGCACCCAGTAACAAAGATATTTTTTTATTAATGGTGAAGTATTAAAGGTGATTAGTATTTAAGTGAGAAATCCGAAGAGATTTAAAATACTAGAGAGGACATGCGAGGAAATATATATCATAGAAAATATTTGATCCCATATCTCAGTAACGCCATCTTTAATAATATAGCAAAATCGGAGCGGCAGCGGAGCGAACTAAATTAAACTCTTAGACTTGTATCCACTAGGGCACAAGTATCGGATGAAAACTTTGTTCGCGATGTCCCGTCTATAGTAAGTATTGAATGTCTTTAAAGAAAACCCCGTAATAACCAATCGTTTTAAAACGCAACATCCATAAGTAAGTAATAGATTTTAGACAAACTTGTACTAACCAAACACGCTTCCATTATCACCGAAACCAATAAAAAACATAAATTTAAAATACATTTCTTATTTTCAGTCGCCACCTATTCCAGCCTCTGAATCAACAGCAACATGAGAAGATCCATAAAAACAATATGTCTGCCCACACGCAACCTTCGCGTCGCTAATAGCTAGACCAGCTCGAACACTTTCAAACTGAATTCAAACGTGCTCCTAATAACCTTCGCAAATCAGCTGGGACTGAAATTATACGCATGTCATGTTGTATCAGACAGATGATTTGTTATGTGTTTATGTAAATTGGGGTGTGCGCATAATTATAAAATAAAATGAGGAGTAATTTTATCCGTCGAATTAGCGTCATCAACGGCCGCTATTACTGCACTTTTCGACAATTGAATGCTAGCAAATTTTGCACGGAACTAATGATATATTGAAGCCGGTGAAAAGAACTCATTGGTTGTTATGATTCTGCATTTTTATATAAGTAACATAGGTAACTTTATGTAGGCTGTAATATATCTGTCAGTTACGATAGTTTGATTATTTCACAAAAATGCAACAGTCAGTTCAATTATGCGGATAATCGTCATAATATGCACAAATTTTTAAAATCACTGGTACCAGGATATAATAAATCTCGGTAAGTTACATGTTAGCAAATAAAACGGTCCATGTAATAACACATGTGTGAATGCCTTAACAAATGAGGCCAAGCTCGTGATTGGCCACACCTGTGCAAGAGGTTGAGGACAGCAGTCAACTTTTTATGAATATATTCCTAATTTATGAGCCTCTTATTTTTATATTACTTCATGATTTGTTGAGTAGTTATCAATCAGTTGAAGATTTTCAACCTCACACGATTTGAGGTTACACTGACACTTTAACAGTTCAAAGCGTTAACTACAAATGCTTAACTGCCTAATCTTATAATTTTTTACATCATTCTTGAGTGACGTCTGTACGTCATTTTGTTCTAATGATCGTTAACAACAATGGATAAATGGTTTTCGCTCCACGCTTCGTTGTTGAGAATTTGTTACGCCTAACATAACATTATTTTTTAAAACAAAATCGTATATGTTTCTTATTTATGGCTTGTCAGAACTGTAGCCAAAATTAATGCATATCTAATAATATATGAAAACATTTTTGAAAATTGCAGAAATGCTCTGCACAGTGTACAAATATCAATAACTGAGTGAGTTTATACTTTCTGTTGCTGGATTATGTCTTCAGTAAGAATAAATATATCCATGTTTCCTTACTTCAAAGCATTATTATGTCTATGTTTTGTCTTGAATTTTAGCATTCAAAACCCGACATCCTGACAAATACTATCTATATCACAAGGTTAACAGGTTCAAACAATTTCCTTCGACTTTAGTTTATTTGGAAAACGACGTTGTTATCGCTATCAGTCACCGGTGGCCGACGTTCTCCGACAAATTGTTATTGAGCCGTACCCGACGCGATACTGCGACCCGGCGGTCAGTACAGGCAGCTTTCTTATCGTCCCAAATATACCTACCCGTAAACTTTCCAATTAAAACTTATTTGACACTAAAGTCAACACAGAGCCTAATGGACATGACCTGCTGTAAAACAATGGAAGCTTTGACGTTGCTTCCACTGACCTACATTTTACAACACATAATACTTCTTACTACACGACGTTAAAAGCATCTTAAAGTTGTAGGTAATACTAGGTTCAACTGGTTAACACGATAGTGTGAAGTCTCTCGTTAAAATTATCAAGGGGCAAAAAATAAAATATTCCTGATAACGCTTGTTATAAACTATTCAGTTCACGTTGTAAAGGAAAACATTGTTCAGTGCAAACAAAACGCTTGACTGCAGGTGGTAATATGTCATAGAGTAAATAAACTACAAGTCTATGATATTCACCTCATTAGTGACATTCTTAAAGAGCCTGTACAAATTTGTCGCGGCGTGGCTCGTCGCCGGCGCGTTTGATGTGCGGACGGCGCGATAATTACAGAATTAATGGCCTGATACAGAGAAGCAGTTTTTATCGCAATTAAGAGTGCGCTATCGATCGACCCAGTTGCGCTACACAACGCTGCACTAATTCACAAGTACCCAACCTTGGAGAGAACTGAACAAGTACTTAGTTTTTAGCGAGTGCCAAAACTAGAGCGCTTTGTCAATAATTTCATAAACCCTGTTAACAAAAATTATAATATCTGAGTAAAATATTTGTTATCGGTCTTACGCAATCGAAACGATTTTTTATTACAGTACGGCTAGCAGTTGAATGATAATAAGATCTAACAAAACGCATAGAGTCCGTTCGTTCCCGATATCCATAAGCGGTATTAATCACTCTAATTGGACCTTCAGTTCGCCCTGTTTTTTATTTACGTTGCAAATATCCACTTAGCAAATAGAACCTCGTTTTTCATTAGAAACAGTTGGGTATAATCTGTGAGGCAAAAATGGAACGCCTAAATAGCACGCAAGGTTAATGTGTTGCAGTATATTAAAGGCGTCAATAAGAAGCAGACATTCCTAGAGCGACCTGTAACCTGATTACTGTGTACACAGTCTCGGGTCGCGTGGCAATGACACTCCTTTCTTTATCTATGCGGTGTCTTTGATGCTCACACTTTAATGCAAATATTTGCTACTGATTTCACTTTATACATATATATGTATACTCTTCACTTTATTCCCATAGGAAATGTTTAGTGATATAATTTTCTGAACAGGGGAATACTTAGCTTAAGTTGAAGGCCTGATCAATAACGTGAAACAGATCTTCATACAAGCTTGCTCGCTCACTCAAATTACCATAAAATGCCAATAAGTTCGGATAAAGGAGTCGAATTAACAAATTGAAGACATTATTATCGTTGGAGGATATATATGCGCGCTATATTACGCGCCAGTAGCAAAATTAAAGTGGTATTGTTTGTTTGCGCCAGTCGCATCTGCCGGCGAACCAGAATCGTTCCACAGTAGTAATGTTGGAAATAACGTGCTGGTTGTAAACGTAAACAATGATTAATGGAGTTCCGAAAAGTGTTTCCTACGCTTAGTGTGCCATTGTCGTCTCATTACTAATGTATACTTTTTGATCACAGTCTGCGCAAGTGAGAATTTTTTTAATAGAATTCTGGGGCACCTTAAAGAAAATAGGTACTTAGGTTTTTTTTCTAATTATTGTATTTTCCTTCCATTGTAAAATCTGTTATAGCCATACGTAGTAAAAGACATTTTCTTCAACAATATGTTGCTACACCAACAAGCTATTGAGTGGTCTAAGTAAGTTCCATAAGTAGGTACACCTACCTTTAATGATAATTTTGATGCGATTCTGCTCCAAGATTATTTAATCATGAATCATGATAAAAATCTCTTCATAACTTTGTAAGATAAAATCGAATAAAGCGTATTATTTTCGAATCTGTTTTCCAATAACTCTTTGCATGTAAATTAAGTACTTAAGAACGGGTGTAAAAACCTTCAGTTTGCACGAAGCAGTTAATTTATTGGTCATATCTTCATCACTTAATCTTAATTAAGCCCTCCTAGATTATTTTTATCTCGGAAAATTTGCAATTGCAAATGGCCGTCCAAGTCGTCTCCGCCTGACCCGTTTGTGAGATGTCAAATATTGGCTACGTGCAAACAATCTTATCGTGCGTCCGTTTACTTGGCTCTACATAAGGGGTACGTGCAACCACTGGCTATATGTAGGCATACAGTGCCGGACGTTAATTAAAAAGAGTATTCAATTTTGTTTGATCAAGCAAGAAGTTTATAAATGTGTGTATTTAAGACCGAACGATCTTAGAATAGCTTACTTCAAGGATTTGGAAAAACCTAAAGAAGATTATATGGAATGTATGTAGTATGTTATGGGTAAACTGTTTATGAGAGCAATTGAAATGCAGAAAGAAAGAAATGGGTTGTCAATCAAGCGTGTTTGTGATAATGATATTATTTTTTTCAAGAACATCGGTAACGACTGGGTTGAATACTAACGGGTTGAACAGGGAAACGACTGGTAAAGATGAGCATGATGATCACAACAGAGTATAATAAAATGTTGAGCAACACAACCAATACGGCGTCCAATAAATAATGATTATTTTATAATAGAGTCACCATAAAAAGTAACGATGTAGGCAGCCCTTCGACCTGCATTTAGTTATGAATAACTTTGTTTACAAATCAAATATTTATTTTAGCTAGCTAGTTCATTCATTAATCAAGTTAACTTTACGATAAAAATAAAAAAAATGGCTTCCATTTCTCAGCCTACGTCTTAAATTATTATTCAAAGTAATTAGTTAAATTTATTCCTTTCTTATTCCTAACTATTGACTATATATCATTGGCAGCAATGAAAATAAATAAGAATTAACTTTAACTACTATTGACTTTATAGATGAATCACGTCGTGATTGTTTATTGAATTTGCTATATAAGGGCTTAATCAAAGCATTATTTATATTTTTTCAAGTACACCTAGATCGGATACTTTGTGTCTAAGATGATTGCAATTTTTCCTTATGAAGAAGACCAATGTTATTGAAATTAAAGTAATGTATTTTGTTTAATTCAACTTTAAGTTTTATTCAACACACGTGTATAACTAGATGCAATAATTTTGTATTTTCAAATGAAAAGTGCACTATAATCGAAAGAATTAAATACTGGTTTATCACCCACGCTGAGCCTTTGCAAAATTTCAAATTAATTCAAAAGTGTAGAATTGGTTTTCTATTACGTACCTACATATATTTATATACTAGCTTCTGCCCGCGACTTCGTACGCGGATCCTGTTGCTTATGCCAGCGACAACGGGGTCGTCAAAATCGAAGATCTGAAACATCTGATGTCGAATTCTATAAGCCCGGGGACGGGAAATCAATGGGATGCGCGAGACGATTCAAGATGTTCCAGATTTTTTATTTTTGTTGGTCAACAGGAAATGCCATCAGACTTAACAACTTTTGCTAAGACGCCATTTCTATTATGTATATGTTATATTGTCTCTGGGCTTTGGATTTCCCCTACAGGTGCTCCAGATCTTCAAATTTAGTCTCACAGCAGAAAACACTCTTCACGTGGAATAGTTTTTGCAATGGCACCATTTTTATATCTCTTTCACTTTAGGTGTTCCATTTTCCAAAATAAATTATAGCCTATAATATGTTGCGTGACGTTCACGATCAGCGGTCAGTCGCGCATCTCCTTCCCCCACTTATCTCTAGAGTCAATGTGTATATACGCTGAAAACTCAAGCTTTTTCCGTGAACGTCTCCAACTCGCGAGACAGTGCATGATGTTCACAATCAGCGGTCAGTCGCGCACATATTCTTCACTGGTCTCTAGAGACCTGGATGTAGATGCGTAAATACGCTGAGAATGCAGGCGTGCTTCGCGATCCCAAGAAGTTTCCACGGAGCGAGTTGCAGCCTCATGTTCTCGAACAGCATCAAGTCTCTCCTAACGCTCTTCGGTAGATTGTTGGGATCTTATGGTCTTTAATCATTTAGCACCTTTGGAACATTGGGAAAAATTTGACCTCTTTCTAGGCATGGTTATAGTTTTATTGTGATGATACCTGATCAATTAAAATCTAAGTGGCTGCTCCCCTGCGTTACCGGGTAAGCTACCGTGTAACGAAGATAAATGGAAAAGGGAATTAAACACTCAAATAACTTAAGCCCGAAGGCATACGATAAAAAAAATGGGAGTTTTAGCCAGTAGAGTCTAATTTTCAACGATATACCATCGTCATCGAAAATCAGTCCTGAACTGTTCCCGCCTTCACCGCGTAGTACCTCCTACTTATGTTATTTTATAATTATGCAATGAAATTAGTGATAGTTTTAATTTCTTTATCAAATGTTTCTGATCTTCGATTTTTATAAGTCAACAGGAAATGCCTATCAGACCGAACAACTTTTGCTAAGACGTCATTCCTATTTGAGTTATGGTGTAGCTGGGCTCTTGGAGTTCCACAACAGGTGTTCCAGATCTTCGATTTTTATACGTCAACAGCGAGTGCTCATAAGGCTGAACAACTCTTGCTAAGACGTCATTCCAATATATGTTATAGTGTAGCTGGGCTCTTGAAGTTCCACATCAGGTGTTCCGGATCTTCAAATTTATTCTCTCAGCAGAAAATGCTCATAACGTGGAACAATTTTTGCTATGGTACCATTTTTGTATCTCCTATAGTTTAGATGGTCAGTTGTGGTTCTGCATCAGGTGTTCCGGATCTTCAAATTTATTCTCTCAGCAGAAAATGCTCATCACGTGGAACAATTTTTGCTATGGGACCATTTTTGTATCTCCTATAGTTTAGCTGGTCTGTTGCGGTTCTCCATCAGGTGTTCCGGATCTTCAAATTTATTCTCTCAGCAGAAAATGCTCATCACGTGGAACAATTTTTGCTATGGGACCATTTTTGTATCGCCTATAGTTTAGCTGGTCTGTTGCGGTTCTGCATCAGGTGTTCCAGTTTCCAAGATAAATTATAGCCTATGTGTTGACCAGACTTAATATCTATACAACAAAAAAAAATCATTCAAATCCGTCTAGTAGTTCCGAAGATTAGCGTGTGCAAACAAACAGACAAACAGACAAACAGACAAACAGACAAACAGACAAACAGACAAACAGACAGACTTTTTTTTTTGGATTCGTGCTCTATTACTGTTTCTAAACCCCCCTCAATTATTATTTTTTAAATATATTCAATGTACAGACACAGTTTTTTTACAGTCTTATTATATGTATAGATATGTAGTCTATACTTATGTATCAACAATTTGTTAGGTCTGATACCCGTTTATAGACGCTAGGAGTATTTCATATTAGCAGTAATAACATCAATATTAATTACGCCTGTCCACACAATAACTATTAACTTAGGGTCAGACGCTTCAATCAAGAATTTGACGTTGTTGATATATTGATATGCGTAGGTGTCGACGCTCGTCCTTCGATGCCCACTTGAAATGATCGACGTCCACTCGAAAATTACCGAATACATATACAAAAACAAACAGACTCATGTTAAAGTTTTAATGCGAGTGTCGCAACAGTGCTCCTCCCAAACGTAGAAGCCGAATTGACCTTCTGTCAAGGGCAAACTTAAGAAACTTTGAATTGAAACACCAAAGGTGTTAATTTATTATTTCTGTAAACGCATGACTTCCGCCCTTTGAGCTGTAGGAAGTGATTAAGTACTGTTTCGATATAAAAAATAACAAAAGTTTGAACATACTATTCTCACGTTCAAATAACACCCACCAAATAGATATGTGTGAAGGTAAAATAAACTTTATTATGTAGGTACGTCTTGACCAATATTTCTTGCAATTTGTTTCCAACTTGTTTGTTTGCTCTACCTCTTGATCTTATAGAGAATGTATTTAATCTCCTAGAAGCACATAATATATAGACAAAGATATGAGGAAAAAAAATCATCGTTCATTTGTCTAATTTGTTTTCTTACATATTTTCGAATCAGCAGCAGTTAAATGCGAAGGTTCATTATACATGGTGCGCTACAGCACGTGCATGTGTGTATGTGTGCGGTTTGAATATTGAAGTGTTAAAACAAACGTACTAATTAACATCCATTCAGATGTGTGGAGGCCACGTTGATTCATGTGTGCTGCTTGAATGTTCTTATCACGGATGTGTGCACTCTTAGCGTTGAGTGCAATATGGTATTCAAGTCACCGTATTGTTGCTTAGAAATAAGTTTTAACATCGAATATTTCATTTCAACTACATAGATATTGTTTTCCTTTGTTCCGAAATTGTGTCACAACAATCTTGTATTGGGATATATCCATTTAGTTGTCGGAGTCTCTTATTAAACTTGTGTGTTGAATTGTACAATGAAGTGGAGGGTAATACAGATCTACTGACCTCTTTTGAGGCTGGGGCATTGTTAAAACGATTATTTTCGGTCGCTATAAAAAAAACATTGGGTGCGTGGGTGTAGGACCATTCATGAGTCCAGTTTTGTAATAGCACTTATACGCCTATATCAAGTGTATATAGATGTGGTAAAAAGAGATAATGATTACATCGTAAATACTCAACAGTGTCTTAAAGTATTACATGATTTGGTCGACAATTTTGTAAAGCTAGGCTTAGACAACACATACGCAGATTCGCATATGCTTTCTGAATGAGATGGCAAGGAAAAGATAGTTATAATATTATGAAATACGGAAGAATAGTCCGTAATATGGTGTTATGGCAAACTGACTTTATTATCCCGACGAGGGGTAAGAAACAGGCCGCGTACGTGAGAAATAATATTGGAGTCTGGACGTTGTACAATATCTTTATAACTCTCTCCTCTTGTGTTATTATCTCGAGGACTCTCCTTATTATCTTGTAAATTGCTTTGCGATTCGAATACGAACGCCTTTATTGTGCCCTAATAACATTATGTCTTTGGTTCCCAAGTAACTTTTTGCTGTCACATATTTGGTGTCTTCTTTATTCAGCTAAACGTTATTATGTCCGTTTTGGAAATTAATTTGTTACTTCCATGCTTCGTCACCAGTATATGGAAAATACATATTCTAGACGGTAAATGCGTCAGTGTGTCTTATTTATGGTAGTATTTTATTGGATATGTCGTTTCGGTTTATGCAAATTATTAAAGTTATAAATCCGCCTACTATAGCTATCTAAGTATTTCCTTGCATTTCTTTATTTTTACTCTTAGTTTGGGTATAATTTAATCAACATGTTTTAACTGGTTCCACTGCTTTTGTTGCCTTCAGTTATGCTTGAAGCCTTCAGAGTCAAAACATTTTAAATGGCAAAGTTTTGCAATGCAGATACATTAAATTCACAATTTATTTTTTGTAATATTATGTTCCACAATATTATGGAGTTTATGTAATAATGTAATAAGGTATTTATTTGTTCATTCATCTTTTATTCATTGGGACGTTTATATGCTTTTTGATGGCTGTGCTATTAAAATTGTTTGATCATACCTTGTTTGATTAAATAGTCGACATTATATTCAGTGTGCAATGCGTATAATACAGGTAAATCTATTCCACATCAATATTACACATCAAGACGATCATAAAACTGAAATGAAATGTAATTATACCGCACACGTATAGAAATATGATTTGCTTTAATAAATCTTAATTATGGTTTCTGAGAAAACTTGATGCTTTGCCGGACAACGAGTTCAAAATGATGTATTATCTATACATCTGAAGCTAAACTGCATGCGACAGAACTGACGTATGTCTGTAGAATAGTTTAAGGCATGCAATATTAGACTTCAGTACATGTCCTTATGTAATCCATCAGTCGAAAATTCGTTAATTCCTCCATTGTTCTCTGGGGTATTGTTCAGTCGCCTGCTAGGCGCCAATAAGTACGCGACGCAACTTGATATTAGGTTAACTTAACGATCAATAAATATATTTGACTTCGAAACGATAACACAGAATAAGGTTATGCCCTAAAGTTGCGAAATTATTAAGTGGAGTTAAATTATTAATGATCTTGGCCTTTTCAATGCCTGATACAAACTTTAGGTTTAACGGCCATGCTAAGCATGTATATATCTTAGGCAAATATTAAGATTATAGCGATTATAGTATCTTTCTTTTGTTTTACTTTTATGTTACTTCTTCTATTATTTTGTTCCCTGATTGAAAGCTTTGCTCCCACAAAAAATAATCAATGTCAATGAGTTCTGGAATGTATGTTTGCAAATTAAGAATTTCACAGACATTTTACTTTTAGTACCTACATTCAATGAAGGATTTTTTTTCCTTCTATTTATTTGAGATTTGTTATCCTAAATTAAAAGAAGGAAAAATCGACAAATAATTTTTGGGGAAGCACATACCTAGTAAAAAACCACGTTTATTATAATGTCATAAAATATTCAGTAATAAGTAACACTATCCCGTAGGTACATTTTGTTATTAATGCTTTAGTAATTGTATGTGGTAGGTATAATATAATGAAATGATTTAACGAGGAATTTGTTATTGTCATGTGAAATGTTCTTATTTATAGTTTTTCAATTTCCGCTATTTCAGGTTTCCTGAGCCATTGCGTTAGTTTTTTGAACGATAAAGCAATATCAAGCCGCATTTTATTGTCTAATTTACTGTTTTGTTTTAGGCTATAAATTTCCGACGGCACGCTAATACTTTTATCTGATTTGACTGTTGTGTTTCGTTTTGAAGATATTTTGTGTTTTAAACTAGCTAAGCCGACAGACATACCTAATTTCTAAATTTCGATTCAATCAAAAATTATCTCAGGTACTTTGAGTTTAATCCCGAAATTTGAAAATTCTTGCGTTTTTTTTTTAATTTAATCGCTAAATCCTTATTCTAGCCCCTAAAATATAACCTGAAGGAGGTGCGATGGGTTCATAGGTACTTTGGTTATAGGCTTTAATTTCCTGAAATGAAAGTTTGCCAAAATATCTTAGTTTCTTAAGTTTGAGCTATCTGATGGCAGTTTCACTTTAGTTGTAGATATTGTTTTTATTTTTAAATCTATTATCCACAAAACAAATAGAGGTTTTTAGTTCAATCGTAAAAGAAAGTTGGGCCGTTCATATTTCTGGTAAGATTCTAGAAAAACTAACAATAAATATGAGATGCAGGTAAATGTGTATAAACAAAATTACGTGTAGGAACAAATATATGATATTAGAAAATAATATAATTTCAACAAAGCGTGTAAAAACATTTCAACGAGGTGCTAGCTATAAGAAATAAAACATGGCAGTAGAAAAATATTTAGTTGTAGGTATACAATTCACACACCCCTTTTGATAATATCCATGGTATACCATGTGTTCGCAAAAATGTACCTACGGAATGTGACAATTTGTTATCTTACTGAGTTTGTAACGATTTTATCTGTTGTTATCTGCTCAAGTCGACAAATGCATTTTGTATAACAATACAATACAACACGGTTTTGGAAGATGTATTGACTGATACGTCTTCCAAAATCTCAACATTTTTACAAAACCATAAAGATATGGGCGAAATATTTAAATAAAAAAATATCTACTTCATATGTAGGGATATAGGCTTTTCCAAGATAACCTCTTAAGATTGGTTTTTATTCATTGAAATTATAGAAGGATGTTTAGTAAGATAGCTAGGTATACCTAACATACAAGAATAACTTAGGAGTTACAAACCTATGTATATCAGAAGCGGCTATTGGAAACCTGAGCATATATATACAACTTAGAAACATTGAAAATAAGGTAAAAACATCTGCATAACCAATCAGACAGATATCAAACACATTTTAAGCACTGTATATTATTATGTAATCAAATCATATATTCCCAGAAAGTGCCATATGAACAAACTAAACTGAGTTTGTGGTTACTTTGATGATCAACAAATAAAAACGATTAGCAACAACGTGTGAAGGAACATGTTCGTGGTGTACCACGGCGGTGCTAATCAGAAGAGGATAGCTTTGAAGCGGCTAGCAGATAAAACAGTTAAGAAAAAAATACATCAGCATCTGGATCTTGTACTACTTTGACGTTTTAAAAGCGAAGCAAAAAAGCCAAGGTCACGCGTTGTTAAGCCTACCTCAGCACGTGCCGGGCACTGTGTACTCCAATAGATCCCTCTGGATGATCCTGGTGGCACTTCCTCCAAGTCCCAGCGAGAACAATCTGCAGCACAGCCTCAGTTTCACTGAGATCAGGATCAGGAACGCGAGTCGTATCGCGTCCGCACCGCCCGGCACTTCCACTACACGCCGACCGATCAAAACATAGCTCTCACGAACCTTTTCAACACACAGACTCGATTTGCAAAATTTATTCATCGCATCCGCCGAAAACACGTATAATTTTTATGAGCAGCACCGAAAGTACGCTCGGAACTGAGTGTTGACTCGGATCCCGAATGTTTTCTTTACGTCCGACATATATTAGCACCAATAAACTGAGAGGAAAACACCATAGACGCTATTGCAGCTCGAGAGCCACCGGAAAACTCGATTTCGCACGTTAAACAGTGTCGAATGCGTGCGCTCGCCGGCCACACCACAGCGCTGTAAACAGTGAGCGCGCCTCACAACACACGCACACATCAATACCGCACGTATCGCTCGCACACTTGCGCGCGGGTAACAGCGCGCGCATTCTGACTCGATACAGAAATAGATGTCGCGTCAACTTCCACCAATCACGAGCGAGCTCTATCACGCCATACTAATTTCTGATCGGTTGAGGCTCCATTGATAGATTGGCTACCACAAGGCGTTTCAATTTGCGATTAACTGAAAGTTTTTGATAAAACTTAAGTGATATGAAATCTTAACGGTTGGATTTGCCGACGTAATCTTTGAAATCATAAAAATTGTTTGATGCAGTTGGTTGATAGCGGGGCCAGAGATCAGAGAGCACTGCGCGGAAACGCGAAAACTCAATACGTTTTGGCGCGAATTTGAATAATAGTGATCGTTGCCCACTTCTTATTGTGTTCTATAAAAGACCGTGTCGTCTGGAGTAAATATCTTTGTTATAGGAAATTCTAGACCTAAATATTTACATTTAGTGTCACTTAACACTTAAAATTGTAGAGAACAATTTCCACTTCCAGGAGGTTTATTAAAATTTCTAGTGCTCTACAATTTCAAGTTCATCAATTCATATTTTATGCTTTATATTATACATAACCAAACAAATGTTTATGGCGTTTTATTTCATTGATGGTTTGAAATCAAGTTTGGAGCAATACACACGTAGAAACAGTGTTTTGCTTGTATATTGGAATCAGGGGTCACGATCACCCGTCTTTACACATCTTTAATGATGGAAAACGATCTCTGACAGTTTACAATAGAGTCGAAATTAGAAAACACGAAAACCTTAAAATCTTATGTAATGGTGTGGTAGCTAATAGATTATTATGATTATTGTGTATGTATGCGTGCGCAGCTTTGAATGTTGAAGGACTATTAACTCTAGGTTGGTTCCGTGAGCTTTTATAACTTGTAGTTTAAATTCGTAGCATCGAATTTTGTTTATCAGAACAATAAATTGAAATGCTTTTTTCTTTAATCGCTTTAAATATATATTTTATCGGTATCTTGGTGTTAACTTCGTGATTTGTTTTTATGCAATGCTTTAAAAATAAATGAAAGAAAGAAAAACAAGAGATGTCAAGAATTCCTAGCACGCGTTTTCGAAACACGTGTAAATTTCTTTTCTTTTTCAATTGACTTGGCAAACGCTGCAAAAAATACTATTGATTTTTTTTCTGATGTTAACGAAATGTTTGCCGAATCAAACCGACTTGATTTGGTTCCTCACTATGTTGCGGTACTAACAGGTACACAATTCAATACAATGGATTCAATTTCCAATACTGGTAACATTACATCACGCCTGTAATCCCAAAGGCTAGGCAGGGGCACGGTTATAGGTATTATATTACCGTGGCAGGGGTGTACTCGTACCAGGTAGGAGGAGGAGGTGTCCAATACTGGTAGGGTTAATGAAACTATTGGAAAAAGGATTTGCTTCTTGCATGGCAGGACAGCTAATAAACTGATTACAAGACTGCTTAAAATCAGAAAAACGTATGTATACCTATGTAAGTGTATAAAAGTAGTTGCATACTTTTATATTGTTTTGCAAGAAGTGAAATGTCTTTTGAATAGTTTGACTCCACCAGTATTAGACATTGAACCCTTTGTATTTTATTGTGTATAAGTATATTCCTGTTTTTAACTTAGAAAAATCTGATGCGTTGGGAATGTCATGTAATAGGAAGGAAAGCTCTACTTCTTTACTAATTTAATATTGTATACTAATTAAATATAGCATGATAAGTATATAAATCATCAGCTTTGGCTTTTTAATTCGGGCGTTTTATTCCTCAAAGCGCACCCATCTAGGCACAAATAAATTATTTCTCAAAACGAAATTCATGAGATAAACTTAGAAAAATATCCCTTATGAAAAATCATTACCTACACACATTTTGGCACTGGAATTTCTAAAAGCGTATTACTGAAAACCTGAGGAATTTGTGTCAAATGCAACGATTTTGCGAATTACCTATCTACTGCAATGATTTTAAATTCTACGAAATTATGTCAACAAGAAATAATTTGTAGCGATAGGTTAAGGGATCTAGTGTGACTCTGGTTTAAGAGTGCTTGCTTATAATATACCTAGCAATACACTTTTCACCCTCGTACTATAAGAACCATACCGACCATTTTCAGAACTAAGTAAAGAAAACAAAGAAAAAGACAAGTCTTAATGAAGAAAAACGTTTTCATATTTCATTTATTATTCGCGTGCTTTATTATTTAAATTCAACTCTTTATGAGGTATTTTTGCTTAGAACTTAAGTTTTTGAAGTTAGAGGTTTATAAAATTAAACAAGTAGTTGCCGTTGTCAGTCGTCATTTGCTTCCGCTTCATTATTATCTGCCTAGCGTTTACATACATACAATGTTTTATTCAGACATAGTTGGGGTCGATTTTGAGCCTGACCAATATCATTATTCTACATAATTATTATAATAGCTACTGCCTATCGGTTCGATGAGCAGTCGATTCAGCAGGCCTAGCCATATTACAAATTCTATTTCTATTATCGTAATCGATAAGGCGACAATAGAAAGAAAATGACGTATATGGATTCAGCTGTTTGTCAACTGTCAAGTGTATTTAATTTTCAGCCATGTTACAAAATAATTATAATCGTTAACAGTTGACAGTTGATACCATATACGCCATTTTCTTTCTATTGTCGCAATAGAATAGAATTAGAATTTGTAATATGCAGGCCTAGCCATATTACAAATTCTATTTAATCTATTTCTATTATTGAAAGAAAATTGCGTATATGGAATCAGCTGTTGGTCAACTGTCAAGTGTATCTCATTTTCAGCCATATTCCAAATTTTACCCGTTAACACTTGACAGTTGATAAACAGCTGATTCCATATACGCCATTTTCTTTCTATTGTCGCCTTATCGATTACGATAATAAAAATAGAATTTGTAATATGTCTAGGCCTGATGGCTAGGCCTACAGAATACAGTTACAGGGTATTTTACACAAATTCAAATGAAAATTCAGATTTTTCCCTCTTAGACGTTTGTTCATTTCAGTTCAGTTCACCTATAGAAACGAGCTTTTTGTCGTTTACCAGGGCTATTGGCCGTCCGTTACAACACTGCCGCCAAGTTGTAAACTGACCATTCTTGGGCTCTTTCTGCTTCTAATTCTTGGTATTTATATTTGGCTGATTGTTTAGGTACTAATTACTTAATAGGTATCGTCTCGTATAATTGGCCATGTTTTTATTAGACGAATCATCAATCATCTTTTCTCTAGATCTGATATTTAATTTTATTATCTATTCTGTTGTTCGATTAAAGAGCCGGTGGAACAAAAAGATCTCATTTTTAATTGAATTTATTGACATTTTCCAATTGAATTTCGCTACGGACCCCTTTTAAGGTTGTCTATTGATAAAGTACATTTCTTTAGTCGTCTCGTCATCGACTACGTATATCTGTGATACATAGATATGTTGGACTATCAACAAATTCATCATAATGTAATAATTATTACAGACGGATGTCCCCTGTGATATTCAACACCTACTTTTTAATCCCTTTTAATTAATCTATCTTTGATATATCAGTTGCAAAATCTTAATCGATTATACACGTAGGCTAAGTATTGGTACTATCCGCCTAAATCGCACAGATTGCTATTCACAACATAATTACTTATTCAATCGACCAATCAAAACAATGTTTCGCTTTTTATAACTGTTTTTTATTAAAATTCGATGCGGATTCGATCACTTACGTAAATACGTAAGTCATAATAGTCTTATAAAAAAAACAAGAAGTGTGGTGAATATATCGTTTATTATTAATAACGTTAGATTCGCTTAGGTAGGTACTCTCATCGTGGACGTAGGCCTAATCTATCTGCTAGTGTTTATTTATTTAATTTAAGGGGTTTTTTGGAGTCATTATTATCTGCGACTATTTTGCGATATTTTTTTCTTCTCTCGTATTAGTAAAGTGATTCTTAGCCTTATTTGAATACATTATTGTCGATTTCGATTTGATTCTTCTAATAATAATGAAAGTTCTTATTTGCTGCCAAAAATTCAGTAGTGTATTGACTTACTGTGTAATTTTTTAATTAAGTTTTTTTTGTCTCCCATTACACTGCGATCTGTCACCATAGGGACATTTATCAGTGGGTTGGTTGCTCGGAGTACGACCTATCCTGACCTGTCGTATCCTACTTTTCTTCACTGTTGCAATTTAATTGTGTCTTGGGGCATCTTTTGTTTCAATCTGCGAATTATTCTGTTGTCTTCCATTAAGACATTGGCCAGGCTGTTCGGATGGGGTTTAATTCTTTCCTTGTAAGTTTTTGTATGAAACAGAATTTCTTGTTTGACTGTGGTCATGCTGCACATGACCTTGATGTAGTTGTTCATTTGTGACAAACCAGGGAGCACCGGTTATCATCCTCAAGACTTTGTTTTGGAATCTATCCTCAAGATTTTGTTTTGGAATCTTTGCATGCTTTCGATATTGGAATGGGAAGCTGTTCCCCAGGGTTGTATACCGTATGTCCAGATCGGTTAAGGATTGTTTTGTAGAGCAGGAGCTTGCTACTCAGTGATAATTGTGATCGGTGACCTATTAACCAGTACAGCTTGCGTAGCTGCAGTCCTAGTTGTTTCGTTTTTGTGAAGATGTGTTTTTGCCAAGTGAGTATCTTATCAAGGTGTAAACTTAGATACCTGACATGGTCTGATTGTGGGACTTCTAAGTTATTAAGTTTGACGGGTGGACAAGTGCCTCTCCGTAAAGTAAAGGTAACTTAACTGATTTTATTTAAATTAAATTAATTTTAATTAGGCGTAAGTAAATCATTCTTGAGCAACAAGTTTGCTAGTCACAAGTTTTCCTTCGATAATAAGCCTCCCGTATCTTTGTCTTGGAAGTCTTCGGAGAAGTATTTACTAAAATTGCGCACTGGCACAACACACAACAACTGGCGCAACTGACAATTATGCGAAAACCATCAGCTTTTCGAAAAATTGTCGTGGTCTTGTAAATTTTGGCTTGCGCTCTTTGCAATCTTTGTCTTTGCTGGTCATCTGATTATTTTTGTACTATATTTTCTGCTAATACAGTTACAGTTTGTAGCCAAAGCGATCCGAAACTGGAACATATTAATACAGTCTTTTAAATCTTATTAAATCGAGCCTCAAAATAAAATTCGGTTGTTTGTACAAAATTACCTATTTATAATATTTATTTGATTAAGTCATGTAAGTTTTCTGTGAATACTATGAAGCCGGAGACAGGAAAATAACTATTTATTTAGCTTGTTGACAAGTTAACAGCTAATAATTACATAAAGGCTAATAATTACTGCTTTTTGTACTTGTAAGTAAGCCCATTGACTAGATACCTAATTAAATAATTGCAAAATTAATAATAATTGTCTGTAAATTGTAACTAAAGTTGTAATTCATAACTGCTATTGACAATTTATGATTCACTAGCTACTGCCCGCGACTTCGTCTCCGTGAAATAGTTACAGGAAACAAAAAACTCCGATTTTGAATAATTATTCATTGGTGCTTCGCTCCTATTACTCATTAGCGTAATAATATATAGCCTACAGCCTTCCACGATAAATGAGCTATCTGACACTGAAGAAACTTTTAAAATCGGACCAGCAGTTGCTGAGATTAGCTCGTTCAAGCAAATAAAATCTTCAGCTTTATAATATTATAGTAGGTATACATAACATTTTATTTAAAGGAAAGGCTATTCATAACTTGCAATTTATTCTCAAGACAAATAGAGCAACTACAGAAAATAATAATAATAAAGTCGATTTAATGAAAACGAAACGCAAAATTACTACTTATTTAAGACGAATGAATCTGATTTGCGTTACGGGAGTAGTTCTCTAAAGTATGGGGCGTGAACTCCTGGTGGGTGGCGTGCGAGGGAGTATTGAGCCTTGAAAAATATACGCGATCTAAACATGTTTGGGACCTATTGCACTAATCTAAGTTAATTAATACCTAAAAAGGGCATAAGACATAACACCACGCCTGTAACCCTCGAAGGGCCAGGCAGAGGTATACGGTAGTACACCCACATTTCGCCAGTTTTGATAAATTTCCATGTAATAAGAGGCGAGCCTATTGCCATCAATCGGGCACAAATCCAGACTCTGGGCTGCTACAGAGAAATTTCTGATGGAAAAACTCAATAACACTTTGCCCTGCCCGGGGATCGAACCCGGGAGGTCATGCTCAGCAGTAGCGCTGGCGACCTTTAGACTACTTTACTTAATACACAGCTTAACAGCAGCAGCTATACTCCATTAATAAAAGCGTTACAAAAAAGTGTCTCGTATTCTTCTCGTATTAGAAGCAGGAATGCAGAACACTTTATTTCGAAGATAAGTGATTTTTTTTTATTCAAATAGTTTTATTTCAAAGGAAAACGCCCAAAAAATGCCTGAAATAGACAGAAACTACTAATAGTCCTTAATTCTATCAAGAATAAAATATAAATAACGAAATGTATCTCAAGTTTGTTTACCTAGGGTGAAAAAATTACGATATTTAAAATATTTATTTTGATATCCGTCATAGTCATTCTTAATTTACAATGGCGGTCAGTGTTTATTTGACATGAGTAATCGACATTCAGCCTAAACAGATATCGTCAAATAATCCTTAACGAACTATTTTATGGAATTATTGCATAGTTATCATTCATTTAATTTTATTCGACCTATTAATACCGTAAATATAATTAAAATAGTATAAGCGTATGAATATTATCAAAATAAAAAAAACTCGAATTATAAATCGTATCGTAGGCTGTATGCATCACATGTCCTTTGCCTTATTGACAATTTGACATGAATGCATTTTCATTTTTTCGATTCATGGTTTTGCGGATTTTTGTGTTTGCGGCTCGAGTAAATTCAGGATATTATATTATAACGACGACTGTGGCTATTTTTTAAGGATTTTGATTTTACTTCTGCACACGTTACCCATTTTTGAACACGACTTAGATTAGACCCGCCTAAACGTCAACTCGGCTTTTTGACGACGGATACGACTCTGCTGTTGTTTTGGACTTGTGCACCGTGTACATTTAAGAATGGATAGAAACATACACTGTATTCATTGCTATCTCGATATGGCAACGATGAGATGTAATCTCATATCAGTGCAAAATGATGAAGTACGTAGTATCCTTAACCTTGACTTAACCTATATTTTAGAAAAAATGTTTGGAACTGGCTTCTACCAAGTTTTTTGATAATTATTGAAATTGTCATGGGTTCCCTACGATTTATAGTGCAATTTGGCGTATATTTCATTGTTGTTCATTTCAGGCATTTTTTTGTGTGGCCGGTGGGCATTCCCCTTTAGAAGAATAAAAGTGAAACGAAGAACGTGCCCTTGTATTGTTCATCCCTACTTCTTTTAGGTTTTTATCATTGACACTGTAATTTTCAACTAAAATAAAATAATATACTAAATGAAATCCACATCATTTCTTTAAATAAATTGTTGCAATGGTTACAACTAAATGCGACAGCTGTTGTGAAAATAGATTAAAATAAATTCGGCGTCCACAAGTCACAACTGGACCAACAAAAAAGTCATAAACTTACAATTTTTGCCCCCCATCGCCTAAAATGGGGGGGGGGGGGTGGAAGTTTCTATGGGATGATACAAAATACAAATACAAAAAAGTTTATTGTTTTCTCTCACATAGATATATAATATAATCGCTTAAGAGCGAAATATCGCCCTGATTTATCGCTTATGGTAATAAGTAAACCATCAAAGAAAAAAGGCAAAGATAGAGAATGAGTTGAAAACCGGCACTGCTGATGTGCAAGAAATACACCCCAAAAAAAGAAAAAAATCAGCAGGTGGCAGTGGTTAAGTCAGCAGGGACACAGTAACTACACAGCCAAATACGGACATAGGAAATACCACAAATAAGAACAATGATATACCTACAAGTCAACAAATCTTTACAGTTATCCTCGTTTAAATTTTATGAGTGACTTAGTAGTGAGGTTTTATTAGGCTTCATGTATATAAAACTGACTAAACTGAATTGTAATGTTTTGGCTTTTGTGTTAGATCAACATTTGGTGTTTCATGATTTTCATCGGGTTCAAGGATTCTGTCTCAACATAATTTCGTCTGATCGATCCGCCTTTTCTTCGTACGGGTCCTTCTGATTGCAATAAAGAATAAATTGCCAAGAGTCGTTCTTGTAGAAATCAGATTTTTTTACAGTTGAAAAAAAAACAAATATCTATCAGTGTATGCACAACAAAATTTCTGATGATGAGTTAATTTTGAGAGAGCAAACATTTAAAAAAAATGTATCCTTTCAAACAAAATCTTACAAAACAGTGAACTATTCACTTTCAAGACAACGGTGAACATCAATGTATGTAGAGCACAATTCTGTCTAGATAACTAAAAGGTTAATATATAAAGCTGGAAAATGACACACATCATCATCATCATCATTATCTTGCAATTTTTTCGAAAACTCTATAAGTTGAACCTTGGTACACTAGCAAGCCTTTTGGGAACAAATCCAAGTTACGGGCTATAAAAAAAAATCCGATGGAAAAACTCAAAAACACTTTGTGCCAACACAGGGATCGAACCCGAGGCATCACGCTCGGCGGTAGCACATGCGAGCACTAAATCAAGAAGACAGCTGTATTTGTTATTTACATAGAACATTGGGTGTCAAGACTCCAGAGGTACTTAAAGTTTGTGACTTGTAAGTACTTAAGCTCTTAACCGATTTTGAAAATACTTTTACCAATAGAGAGCTACACTATTTGTGACTGTTCAAAACTAAGAGGGCTGGAGAGGATATTAAAGAACGAAATGCAAGCGAACGAATTCGCGAGCAAATTGCTAGTTATTTATAAAGAAGTTTTTTGCCAACAGTAACTGCATTAGATGATTCATATTAGTGTCGTGTTTAATTTCGTCCAACCTTCGATTATGTGTAGTGCTTTAGTAAGCAAACTTTTTGTTCTTGACGACGGAAATGTCGTGTCTCGTATCATGATAGTGTCTTGAAATAATCCATGTTGGGTGATTAACTGATCCTGGTGTCTTTTTGATATGGCAACCATTTTTAAATAAATTCTCAGTAACTAGACACTTCACCTTATCATTATCATCATAATTTCAGCCGAAAGATATCCACTGCTGGACATAGGCCTCCCCGAAGTATATCCACAATGACCGGTCTTGTGCGTCTCGCATCCATCGAATTCTCGCGAGCCTCAACAAGTGGGTCCACCATGTCCGAGGCCTTCCAAGTCTGCACTTTTGGTACATGGTTTGTACAGAAGTTTGCGGCCAAAACAAGCATCTATTTTGCGACACTTCATCTACCTAAAATAATATTATTACAATGAATCGGTAAAATACCCACTTCCGTAGCTACATTTTTCGTTTTCCTTCTTGCATGCTCCATATATTAATAGGAAAATCAATTCATTCCTAGAATAGATTCCCTTTATGCAATAGATCACGTAATACAATTTTCTGAAATTCAGCCTGCATCGCTGATGACTCAGGTCAGAACTTAGTACTTATACTATTGTAGTCGACATAGTAAAATGCATGAATCGCCTCTGATTTAGGTACTTCAAGTATATAATATAATACTGATACTCTAAAGACTTATCAATAGTAGTATTGCAGGAGAAGTGTCTGAAATAAAAGACAAATGTATAAAATTTGTCTTGTATGGGTAACTCCACGATATTTCTACTCTAGTCATAAATAGGCAATAAAAAAGACTTTCATCGTAATTTTGAATTAGGTATACCAAAATACAATTTCAAAAATTAAAGGGTGCATTGTCATTGTATTATTTTTATGAATTAGGTTCTTCTTGTTTCGTATGTATGACAATAAACCAACGTGCCGTGAATAGAGTAGAATAGAATTCAGGTCTTCTTCGTCGCTTGTGTCTGAAACTATAATTATGCATATTTTTAGTTCATAAACCAAGAGTGTGCCGATAATACTTAATACGTTTATTATTCACTTATTTAAAACTTCAAGCACACTAATGTATAAACAGAGGCGGACTTAATGCAATAGGCATTTTCTATCAGACAACCTTTCGGTGATTCAGAAAAACTCATTCAGTGGTAGGTGCAATCACTTGCTCTTATTAAGAGCATATTAAGACCAAAAAATGTCACCATCTTAAGCTTCTTAACCTTACAGAATCCTACAATAGACTCGCTTTGCAGACGTTCAACTTCAGTTAACTAAGTCAACAAAACAAATCACCCTTTCAATACCAACAAGAATGTGAATGGCCAAATTCTCGTGTCGTAATTAAAGCTCAAAGTGAAAGGTATTATTATGTCAGCACCAGAAGAAGTGAGGAGGCCCACACTTGACATATTGACAGGACAAAGAGATGGCGCATGTCCATAATTTATCTACCGCAACGAACGACGCGACGCGCGACGTGAGAATAGAGTTGCTATTCTTCCGTATACTTCACATGTGGTGCCTGGTTTATGTGGGTGGACGAATGTCAGAAATTTAATGGTACACCCAGTATTGTAGTGTTCAGTGTCGGATTAGAAAAAAATCTATAAACATATTTGTGTGAAGTTTGAAAAGAAAAGAAGTAGGATTCTTAATTATTGCACAGAGGCCAGTAGCCTCGCACATCAAGCTACCTCGTGTCAAATTTCTTTGATAGTTTTTCAACTTTATATCAAGGTTAATGTTCAAATGGGAAAATTAACAGTTTGTGGTAGCTTTCTGTACTAAGTCGATAATCAAGCTGGGTAGGCGTTTCTGACACAAGAGTTCTAAGGTGCCTTGCTCGGATTGCTGTTGGCCGCACTTCACAATCTTCTTCTCATTCCAGCTGATCGATTCAGTGTTAATATTCCACAATAGCTTTTACGGCCAACTGCCAACTGGACGAGACCAGCGATGCAGGCTCTGGGGACTTACCTATACATTGAATCGAACGATTGATGAGATAAAGTTGATCATGGTAATGATAAATCTACTCTATCCACGCAGTTTTTACTCGAACTCCCGGTTGATTTAATAAAAGTCGCCCCGTGAAGGCTTGAGGAACGTGAACGGTCAATGCTTAACATTACTATGGAATGTCAGCTCAATTCGCCGTCATTTCACCAAAATTTACGGGGTGACTTTTACAGAATAGAACTGCTGAAACAAACTTAATCTCAGCCTTTTCACATTTCGGTTACACAGCATGTAATCGGAGTGGTCTCAAGACTCACTTTGCTAAAGGAAATATTTTAGTTCTTTCAGACGCCATTTAATTCACAATGTTTATTTACGTCTTTACCCTATCACTAAATACATATAGGTACTAATATTTTCAATGTCATTTTAACTAAGTATTGCAGTATGTGTCAACTAAGGAAAACAATATAGGTAAGTTACCCACTGAAGTGTCGTCCATTGAATTCATGAGTTCGGAATTTGCCAAACCGGCTTCGCTTGATTAATAGACTTCTGAAACATGTAAGTTTTTCCCTAACAATGGAATTTCATTCCACGTTTTAACCAATACCTACATGTAACTAAACGTGGTTGATTTCATCCCATTATCCTTTACCTGACATTAGATAAATGAATTATGTGCCTACTAGTCACGTGTATTATTTAAACAGGTTTATCCCGGTTGTCATTTGTAAATCTTTGACAATCGTTACAAGTCTGAACCCGAAAATCTGTAATCAAAGATATCAAGTTATTCATTCACTGGGACGCTGTTCTTCAAAAAAAAGGTTGCGTCTCTCCTGCAGGCCTGGCCATAGATATTAAGTACAAATTCTATTTCTATTCTCTTTCTAATATAGAAAGAAAATGGCGTATTGGAATCAGCTGTTTGTCAACTGTCAAGTATATTTCATTTTCAAATTCTACTCGTAAACACTTCAGTTGACAAACGGCTGATTCCATATTACGCCATTTTTCTTCTATTGTTGCCTTATCGATTACGATCATAGAAATAGAATTTGCAATATGGCTAGGCCTGCTGTGTCGTCGGTGCGATTGCACTCATTTAAACTTTCGTTCACAAACAGCCCAGAGCAAGAACTAGTAGATCATACAAATATGTATTTGGTCAGAGACTGAGAGAATTGACTCCGAGCGGGGCACCGGATCGCTGTCACTGCAAGCCGTGAATTAATATCGCATAAGATTTTAGATGTTTTACCTAAAATTTATTTCATATTTTAAAATTGCTTAATAAATTTATAAAACGATGATTGGAGTAAACAAGTCAAGTGAGAATTTGTCCTAATTAAACAAGGGAAACTTAAAATATTAATTATTCTTGACTACACGACGATTTGAGGTATCTGAAATATAGTTGAAAAAAAGCTTGATGTTTTACTATTTAATGGTATATAACAAAAGATCATAAGATCAAATGCTAAATAGATGTACCAGACCAAACAGCTTTTTTTGCACACCTGTAAAGTTAACATATTCTTCTTACGCCGTTATCACATTGGGGGTGCGAAAATCTTTAATAAACTTATTGTCCCTAGTGGTAATAAATAATATGTTGCCTGTTCCTTTTGACATAAGTTTTTAAATATTGTACACCCTAAGGGTATGTTCTAGTGTAAGGTATTGGTTGCGAAAATAATTTTAGAAACTCAAGTTCCACCTTTGGCAAACAATAAATGAATCTGAATTTATACACAAAACAAGTATCTTGGAGTAGATCTAAATGAGCCAATTCTTTCAGCTGGTATCGACCATCCATTCTATGCTCACGTCCCCATCATGTCCACATCACTCGAGCCCCATAGTTCACATGTCACTATTAAAATTGATGTCCTTTGTTCTGTTGTAGTAAATCTGGCGCAGACAGAGGGTGGACTCCTGCGACTATCGTTTATAACCGTCGGGAATTCCTCACCGAACCATAACACGTGCTGCAACACTGATAATGGGGAGACATTAAGATTATTATGGTGTTTGAAAATATTAATGGGAAACTGCCATTTTAGAGTAATGATGGCACTGAAAATGTGAGAGTTATTAATGATTATTGTAATGAAGTTTTCAGGAACAGTGATTAATTTTGTTGGTGTGAAGATGGAGCATACTTTGTTGACTTTTTAGGCAATCTTCTTATCAAATGGTTAGTGACTTACTTGGTGCCAGAGTTTAAATGACGCCCATGGACCTCTGGACATGGCATCACATGCCTTCGAGAATTATCTCTCAGGCACAGGTTTCCTCACGATGTTTTCCTTCAACAGTGCTATTCTGAAAAGTTTATTTGCGAAATCACTTCTGAATCCGCAGTGAAATCATGTGAAATGAAAATATCGTATTCTTTAACGAAGTGATATCGATACTGGCGCCACCAAGTGATGACCAAAGTGAGAGGAACAAAAACGGGTGAGTATTTTGACGTTGACATGTGAATACCGAAACTTGTACAGGGGACATGAGAATCTTAGTAAGTATGATTTTCGAGATGTGCGAAATGACTTTCGAAGTGATTTACTAGTGGCAATGTGTATCTAGGATTAAATTAGTTGTATAGAGCAAATGACGTTGGCTGGTATAATAAAAACATATCGTCACCCTTGTGTTTCCCAAGAGGAAAAGCAGAAGCTTACATATAATATGGTGGGTACCATAATGTACAGTGTACACTACTGCTTGCACCTTGTTGGCTTAAACATAACTGGTGAAATGTGGATATGCTATAGGTACAGATTAAATCTTCGAGCTTTTCAACCGTCATTACCATCCTGAAACTAGTATTAAAAGAGAAGGTATTCAATAAAATATTTTAGAAATTCCCAAATTCTGATGCTTTAGTAGATTCTGGTAATGGCTAAAATATTTTATTCAATACATTGACACGAGACATGTGGACGATGTATGACGGCGTATGTAAATCGTCCTCATATATTATTATCTGATTATGTATCCAGAATATTATAAAATCTATTTTGAAAGAGTAAGAATGGAGTTTCTTGCACATTCTTTTACATACGAAACTACCTTTTGGAATGAGCAACTAAAATCATTTTCTTCATTTATTTGATTTATAAGTCTGACATTTAAAAGTGCCTGTTATGGGTCTAATTAAAATAAATGATTGGACTTTGACAAAGGTGGACTTAAAATCTGAGCCAATTATTTTCGGTACCACCTTTTACAGAAAAAGTTAAGACCCAGACTTGTTCAAAAATATCTCCAAGCAAAATTTAGGCCATGTATGTTATGCACAGACAACTGTAATCTACTCCCAAAAATTGCCCCTTATAACGAAATCGGTCAAACACACCTAAAAGTACCTACAATTCGATAATGCAATGATTAATTTACACTTGTAATTCGATAAAAGCGTTGTTTTCCGCTTAATCGTCTAATCAAATCTTCACACCTTTATATAAAAAACGTGTTACTTATGTATGACAAAATAATCCAAGTTTCTCAACCTTCATACAACGGAGGTGTTAACTTCTTATCTGCGTGCCAAGGCTTATTGTTTTCATAATGACCAGTGTAACTAGACAGACGGAAATGTTTGGAACTAATTTTAATTTTTCATAACGTACTACATGACCAGGAGAGGTTTACACTACCTGTAGTACCCTCCACCTAAACGGCTTTACCTATTGTAATTTTGTGTGCAGATCTGAGAATAGGTCGTAAACTAATTTGTTTTAAAAAGGCGTTACAAAGTTTGCTGGGGCTAGTCTTCTAATATATTGTTATATAAAAACCTCGTTTCACAGTATTTGTTACAAAACCCCTCCGAAACGACATCATATTTAATTTTGCGTACCTGTATTTATTTATTTATTATTTATTAAAACTTTATGCACTAGTAAAATACATTGCACAAAGGCGGACTCAATGCCTTAGGCATTTTCTACCAGTCTACCTTAAGGTGGTGCAGAGATGGAATAAGGTTGGTGCAACAGGGTAAAAATTAAGGACAAATAAGTGACACATAAAAATAAATACACAGATACATACATACTTAAACAAAATAAATACACAGATACATACATACCTACTAAAGCAAAATAAATAGTCAAGAGAGGTAAAAATACGTTTACAGAGAAAAATGAATCTAAATAACAATAAACTCTGCGATGAACCTGCCAACATCTTGTGCAGATGTTCACGAACTTTCATTTTAAATGTGAACCGACTGGTTGCCATCCTGATGTTCAGAGGGAGCGCATTCCAAAACCGCCTGGACGCAGAAGGAAGAGTTAATAAAACCAGAGCAGTGGGTCTGAGTCATCTGGTCATATTTTTATAAATGCGGAACAAAGTTTACCGGGGTAGCTAAGTTTAGTATAAAAAGTACAGCAGTGCATTATATTGTGTGAAATTCTCCACTCAATAGTGTAGCTGAAGAGAAGGTGAAGTAGAAGTAGATGAAGGTGAAGGGAGCGTCGAGCGCTGTCTGTTTGTGCGAATATGATAGAACGCAGATTTGCTCGCTGTTCAAGAGACGTCAAGATCACCCTGTTCAGGGCATTTTGCACGTCCTCCTACACGAGCAGTCTGTGGGTGAATTAAACGCAAAAGCAGTACAGCGCTCTACGCGTCCAATACAATAATGCATTCAGGGTGCTGTTGGGTCTGCCTCGCTACTGTAGCGCTTCGGGGATGGTCGTCAAAGCGCGCATGGATTGTTTTTATTCAACCATGCGCAAGCGGTGCACATCCCTCTTACGCAGGGTGCGGGTCAGCCTGACCAGTATACTGAGCACCTTCGCCCAGAGCGATTTGAGTGCCAGTACATGTATCACTGTGACATGGTACATGTGACCTGTTGTATTTGTATTAGTTTATTTTTTGTATTAAAGATTTTAGTGATTTTAATTTAATTTTGATGTAATTTAATTTTGATTTGATTTTATATACGTATACTAACATAGTATAAAATATTGCACCAAACAAACAAAACAAAATATGGATTGTTATTGTCCAAAATAAACGTTTCGAATTTGAATTTAAGTGAACTGTCATTCCATGCTAATGTCATGGATTGAGAATTAGCTCACTCCACCTAACGTTTCACTGGAATATGTAATACAAACAAAATAGTTCAACTGCTCTACTTACGATGGTTTCCTTCATCGATCAACATAAAATAAGAAATTACGTACAAATTTAAAAACTCGCAGTCAGCTACAAAGGGACTTATTATTACTACTTATGTAGTACGTACACATCTACGTTCTTATGTATAAAATGAGCAGAATAATGTGAACATCTGCAAGCATTTTGTTACACAGCTTTTCCGATTACTACCTACATCTACACACCTAAATGCGGAATTAAAATCCTAAGTAGGACACCAATATCGTAAATCATAGATCATTATTATGAAGGCGATATTGAGTCTATATCTTATCATTATTTCATATCATTGCAATTAAATCACTCATAAACAAGTTGCACCATACTGTGCATCATCTTGCGAGTCAAAATGGCTGAAGTAGGCGTGGTCAAGTGCAGATTACTCACTCAGTGTTTTGTGTATTAAGTAGGTATCCTACTACTAGCCTACTACATAGTAGGTAACTAATATGTTATAATCCTACTAATATTATACTTAAATGCGAATGTCTATTTGGATGTTTGTTACTGTTTCACGCAAAGACTTTTTGAATGGATTTTAATGAAACTTTACAATAATATAGGTTATAGGTACATCAAAATAACACAAGCTAGATTACCTATAAGGCTATTGAATGAATGTCGTTGGAATCTTCTTGCTCATCCCCTGGTTATGTGCTAGATGACGTTTCATTAAATTGAGAATGGCGCCCTTTACACGACATAAAGAATTGACATAAAAAAATAAAATAATGTAATGATTCGACGGCTTGTTACAATTATCTGCCGTCAATACAGTTGCCAAAGAGGAAGAAGAAAAAAGAATGTTATGATTTGACGTTTTTTTTTATAGGCGCATTTATCGCATTGGGGTAAACCTGTAATGATAGTCGATGTAAGATGGAGAAATAAATAAATAAATAAAATAAATAAATAAATGTTGTGTATCAAATGAAAGAGCATGATTAGCTCATGTCAAATATACAATTATTCACAACAGAAATTCCCATTGACATTCTTGTACGATTGACTTGCTTGACACTTTGAAAGAAACAACATGTACAGTTTACTCCAGTCCAGTACACTGTCTACCCACGAAGATCTACAACTACCAGGGAGTTACTAAAGATGGATAAGTTAATTAAATCTCATTATCAAATCAATAAACTCGAAACCTAATAACTACTAAGAGCTTTCAATTAACTTCGCTAGTAAAATGAACCATGAACGTAATGTATGTAATATAATTAATTCTAAGCACTTAGCCTCACTCGTAATAAACCTGAGATAACTACGTTATTATTGAACAGAACCTTGGTTTTATTATTTATCTTAGTACCTATTTACTGATCAAAGTGACCGCCCCTGAAGAACTAACTGATCTATGTATATGAAATAATAATAACGTACACTTGATTGTGTTTGCAATGAACCGCGAAGGTGATAAGAAATATTTTTACTTCATTTTTATTTATTTTAAAGAATTAAGCCTCAGTATCGCTTGGGTAGTAAAAGAAAAATAAAAGTTTTATTATTACGTACTTAAATACATACGAATATAAACTTACGCATTTTCCCATGGGAATATGTTGAAACTACAAAGCGCCATTTGCTACAATTCTTACCTACATATTTCTTTTGCTTCGTAATCGTTCATACTTGTAAGTATCCCCTTTTCACTCTTCAAGGGTTGTATACGTATATCTAGAACTTCACTCGTGACAACTGCATTTGGTCCGTGATTTGGTGCTTTAACATTCCCTCCACCCCATCTTAGTTTTAAAATTAAAATAGACCCCATGACACTCACAAATAATGTAGCTTTCTATATGCAGAGATCAACTCTTACAACCTCGCAAACTCACAAACTTTACCTCTTTATAATGTTATGTATGGATCTACTGTGTACATTTAGTGTTAATAGAAGCATTTTCGATTCAACAGTGATTAAAATAATGCAAAAGTCAGTCATTCACCAACTCACTTACAACTTCTTTAAATAGGATTATAGCCGAAAAAACTTCGTGAAGTCTGATATAGGTATAGACAGATTAGCAGCGTTTTACCTGAAATAAAACGCATATTAAAATACTTACCTCACTGGAAGCTTTATTATGAGAGATGGCATTTCCGTTTCCGTCGATTTCTTACCAGTTTTCGTACTTTTATCCCTTCCATACTTCCGGCTCAGTGGCGCCACCTGGTGGTTGCGGGAGTTTTAAGCTTTCGTAAAAGTTGTCACGCCATTTGATTTCATTGTCTCATATGTAACCAGGCAGGAATAAAGTGAAAGCTTCCAGTGAGGTAAGTATTTTAATATGCGTTTTATTTCAGGTAAAACGCTGCTATTAAACCACTTGACCGTAACTGGAAGCTTTATTATGAGATCTGTTTGTTATCGCCTGGTGACGCCACTTGGAAGTATTAAAAGCCAATGTGATACAGCATAAAGTTAAAAACAATGGTGATTTATTATGCATTTATTAAAAATAAATGAGAGAAGCTATTTTAACAAAAACACCTATGTGAGTGTACCTTAGCATACAAATAATTACTTAGCAGTTTAATTTTTGATCATTCGTAATCATTATATATAACATAATAAATTTTAATCATTACAACTAATTTAAGAATTCAGCAATTGTTAATCGATTGGATTGAATAATTGCGTGACGTTTTGTGAATCAGTACTTCTCATTATTTCTCTTCTATAAAACCGCTGGAAAGTATTAGCTGATCGCCAATTTCCACGAGCCAAAATTTCGTCGAGGGGATAGTTTTGAAACCAGCTTTTAGACGCTACAGCAGACCGGATGCTACCTGGCGCGGCTGTAATGCCAGCTTCTCCAAACAGTGTCTTTACCCAGCCTGCTATGACTGTGCGTGAAGCAGGTTTGGCCACACCTCTTACCGTAATAAATAAATTATTTGACTTTGCCGCATTACGTCTTTCGTTTAGTAATGCTATAGTTTCTATCCAGCATATAGGATTAAGGCTAGAACTATCGTTATTTATAAGCAATTTCCAACCAGATTGCCTATAATTACTGCTGTCAGTTTTGGAGCCAAACTGAGGCCAAAATACTATACTATTATCGGATCTTATACAATGATTAGGATCAATATCAAGCAGAGTTAGGTCGTGTATTCGCCTTCCTGAGCAAAGCAACAGTAAAATTGCAGTATGACGTGAAGTTTGAAATAAATTATTCGAATCAACTGTGTAATTAGTCAAAAATGAAATTAATTTACTAACATCCCAAACTGGAGGCTTTGTTACTTTTGGGTTTTGTAAGGCAATTGATTTTAAAACGTGTCTCACAAGAACGTGTGAACTTAACTGACTTGCGGTTTCAGCGTTACATAGTGTAGATACTACTGATTTATGTAAAAGTATTGCATTAAATGACAACTTATTAAGTAAATATAAATCACATAAAAACTGTGCTAGTTGTGAACCAGAGGGATTCTTTGGGTCGAGGTTTTTAATATGACACCATGACGTCCAGCGCTTCCAAGCTACTTCATAAGTTTTTAGCGTGGATTTTCGCCAGGAATTCTTAAGTAGTGAAAGTTGTTGCGCATTCCATGTATTTATCGCCTCTGACCACCCCCACATTTCCAAACTTCGAGGACAATGTTCTCGACTTTCGGTGGTGGAAGTCCCGTCGACGTGTCTATTAGGTATCTCCTTAGGTTTCTCAGAGTTAATGGCGCCGCGAGCGCTCGGGCTTTGAGATCTGCACGCCAAAATACCTTCTCCCATCGAGGTACTACTATTAGGAATATTCCTGACGACTGGTTCAAGTGACACAGGACTTTGGGGACTAGGAACGGTGGTGGAAATACCCATGCAAGCTGGTAATTCCATGGAACACTGAAGGCGTCGTGAAACAGAGCTTGAGGATCTCTTAGATCTAGGGACACATAATTGTACACTACGTGAGCAGTTGCCGAGGCAAATAGATCTATTACTGGGGTTCCCCATTTTGCGAACACTATTTCTATACAACTCGGTAGTAAGTGCCATTCCGGAGGTTGGCGAAGGCGCGACAAGTGGTCCGCATGATTGTTGTATCTGCCCGGAATGTGGTGGATGCTGAAGTGTATCTGATGTTGGTCTAACAAATTCAGGATTTGATATGTTATTTCCAACAGGGGCAACGTTCTCGTACCTCCTTCTTTTCGAAGGTAAGTGACTGCAGTTCTGTTGTCGCTTTGTATGAGGAGCGAACTTTGACGAAGCCAATGAACTTGATTCTGAAGAGCGTATAATATTGCTAGCATTTCTTTTTGATTGCAATGCAGCCTTTTCTCTTCTTGCAACCAAGTTCCTGACAGACCCAAATTGTTTAGTTGTGCCCCCCACGCTTGGTCCGACGCATCTGTACATAGGAAATTTATTGGAGGAGGGTACTGCAGAGGTGTTGATTTTTGACAATTCTGAGTCCACCAAATTAGTTCCTCTAAGACACCTTGTGGTAGTGGGTAAGTCTTTGATGGCCGGACTGGCAGCGAATTCATGAAAATTAGTAACTGTCGATGATTGAGCCGTCCCCTTGGGACCACAAAACTGGCAAAATTTAGGAGTCCTAAAATTTTCTGCAACTCCTTCAAAGTTAACTGCTTTTGTTCGTGAGCTCGATTTATTTTTGTGATCATGACTTGAGCCTTTTCTTTTGGTAGAACTTTCTGGTTCTCCCATGGTTTCCATAGGATCCCTAGATAAATTATACTCTTTTGAGGAGACAGAACAGATTTTTCGATATTTATTTGCCACCCCAGTTTTTCTAATATTTGTACCGTTATTTTGACATGCTCGCGAAGCGTGTGAACATTCTGGTGTACAAGCAAATAATCGTCCAGGTATACCAGGATCCTCATGTTCCATTTTTCCCGTAATGTTTGGGCCACCCAATTCGTGAGCATGGAAAAGGTTTTTGGGGCAGTGCTGAGACCGAATGGAAGGCAAGTCATTTCTAACAATTCCTGGTTGTATATGAGGCGCAGAAACCGTCTGTGCGAGTTTTTTATGCTTAGATGAAAATATGCTTGGGACAAATCTATTTTGCACATCCAGTCTTGAGATTGCAGAAAACCCGGAATGCGGTGCATATTTATTAGATGAAACGGCTCGGTCATCACATATTCGTTTAGTAATTTTAGATTGAATATGGGACGGGCAGATCCGTCGGATTTTGGAACCAGAAATAGTGGGGAAATGAAACTTGGCGAGGGTAGCGCTTTTTTTAGAATCCCTTGCTGTTTCATCGTGTCTACAATTAAAGACATTTGTTCTGAAACAGGGGTTTGAAAAGGGCCCTTTGTTACATCTGGGTAGATAAGTGGGGGCTTTTGAAGGAAGGGTATGCGATACCCCTGAATTATTTTCAGTATTATTTCTGTTGCTCCCATTTCCGCCCATTGTGATTGGAAATGAAGCAACCGACCTGCCCGAAATGGTGTCATGTCATTGCTTGTACCTTTTACCCCTGGAACTATTTGAGGAGTTTGCACGTCCTCGTGTACTTCCACGTTCGGGCCGCGAGCCTCGATTTCGAAATGAACTTCTAGTATTGAAGTGATCACCTTGATTATTTGAGGAGTTACCTCTGGAAGAGTTATGTGCATGTTGGCACTGAACTTGGTGTTCACCCCGCGAGGGTGGATGATGACAGGTATGCATATGCGATCCTGGTTCGTTAAATCGGGTTCCACGCGATGGAACGGTCGCTTTCCGTGCGCCTTGCCCCCGCGAGGGGCGGCTACTAGGTTGGTAAGGCTTTTGTGAAGACCTTTCAGTTTTTGGGGGCCAAAAAGTCTTATGGACACCGCCAGCCCTCTCTAGAGTAGACGTAAAGGCCTCTGCATTAAAAATATTTGTACTAGAAGGAGGTATTTTGTTCAGGAATGCTTTCACTAGTGGATCTCTCACTTGACTTGTTATAGTTTCTCTACGCATTTCTATAGATTCAGCTCTATGCCCACAAACTAATTGCAAAAGGTCTGAGGATATTTTATGAAATTCGCCATTCTGAAATAATTCAACGATCTTCTCATGTAAATCATCAAAACTGATACATTCAGTATTTTTTGCCCATGACAGAAGATTACAAATACCTTCCTGCAGTGATTCTCTTTGTTTTAATATGCAGTAGGTTAAGGCAGCGTAGGATTTATCAGCATGTGCCAGATGACGTAAGGTGTCATATGCTTTTACCTCCTCGTTTGTTTCTAAGTCTATAAAGCCAGGAGTATGATTGTATAATTTTTGTGTATCGGCGTATCTCACTTCTGACCAAGAAGTACTACCAAATCGCTGGATATCAACCAACTTCTTCAAAAAATTCTCGGGAGTTTTTGGAACTAACGGTTCCTTAAGCTTAGTATTAAAATCAAAAGTGAAATCGAAACTTGCACTTTCATGTTCTCGATCAGAACAATTCTCAGCACTAACTTGTTCATAAAGTTGACCGCTAATTCCAGAACAAAGAGAAGCGTTATCATAACAAGCTGTATTAAAATTACTTTTAGTAGTCATTTGTTTGCGTAGCTCACCCATCTCCTTAAAAAGCTTGTCCATCATGTGACTGGAACGTCGAGCACGTTTCCTTTTCTTATGACGGCGGCGGCGGTGGCTAGACCGCGCTTGTTTGCCGTCTGGAGATGCCGAACTAACACTTGAAGAACTAACACTAGTAGCACTGCTGCTGCTGCTGCTGCTCCGGTCTCGTTTGCGATTCACTCCACTTGGACCCGCCACAGCCTGTGGCTGGGTATCGAAGGTTTGGTTATTATTTTGCATCACTACAAACGAGTTACGATAGATCTTATGGATCTATAGCCTTTACACGGTTACGATTTAAATATTAAGTACAAAAAACAACTGGAAATATTAAAAGTAAAAAATAACAGGTAGTGATCCGAACGGAAAAAACCGTTAAAACTTTGATCACTTTAGAATTATTCATAAAAGTGTTATCTTTACACGAGTTTACTTGTGGTTTAAGATTTATCCTCTTTAAAGAACACTTTACACTTTTTTAAAGTAGGCACCTATTCATGCACTTTAATATTCACTGTTTACGAAAAAATGCAACTGTCGCTGATGCGGATACTGCGCACAAGTTGCTTCGACGGAATACAAAAAGCCAATGAAATCAAATGGCGTGACAACTTTTACGAAAGCTTAAAACTCCCGCAACCACCAGGTGGCGCCACTGAGCCGGAAGTATGGAAGGGATAAAAGTACGAAAACTGGTAAGAAATCGACGGAAACGGAAATGCCATCTCTCATAATAAAGCTTCCAGTTACGGTCAAGTGGTTTAATACTATTATTTATTCTATCAAACCTATCGTATCAACTTGAACACTGCACAACTTGAACTTGGACCTGTACCATAATCCAGAAGCCTGTGCTATTAAAGGTTTTAAAAGCCTAAGCGGGTACAATTTGTGATAAATACATTCTCAATTGAACTCATAAAAAAGCACAAGGAATTAATTACCTGTTGTAGCGTTGATGTAATTTATAGTGAAATGCATAATAAAACCATGTTAAATCTAATCATGTGTTCACAAAGAACATGGCTTAAGTACATAATAATATAATAATTGAATAAGCTTAGTTAAAAGCTCCTTGAATATAGAATACCGGCAATAGTCGTGTTCTGTAAACATACATAATATATACTTATTGTTTATTATTTAGGAGGAATGTACCTAATTGTAATACATAGGCAAACACTCACTGATACTAAGAATACCTACTCTTCCTTGAATACACTAAATAATAGCATAGTTTAAAAAATATTACAAATCAAGACCTCCGGGCTTCAAGCAATTTTAAATCAATGTCTTTTCTAGAAGGACGAGTCATTAGTCAAGCAAATAACGGTCATAATCAAAAATCAAAATATAATTATGCAGGTTACCTTACAGACTAGTATCTAATCGATCAATCACAAGCAACAGTTGTAAATCTATAAAAGAGTTTTAAATGAGGTAGGTACATAAGTCAACATTAAATATTTGCTTGCGTTAACTAGGTTCTTAACTCAATAAAGCAAACCAATCAACAAATCTATTTGCTTTTGATGTTACACGGAAGTCGAATATGATTTAGTGCTGTTAATTTTATTTTAGTGACTTAAAAATTAGTTGATGCGGAATAATACGTAGATATTATTTCGTAATAAGTACCTAACTCATTTTAAGTCACCAAAATAAAATTAATTCACTTTTAAGTCACTTTTCTTGACAATCGCCTTCAAAAAAGTGGGTTTGATAGCGAGTACCTACAGAATTTTGCCTTTTACTACTTCCAACTAACGTTTTGGTCACTTCATTCAGCAATCAATAAGCAATTTGGCACGAATCAAGGAACTAAAGTTTAACTTTCAGTTAACATTACCTTGTAAATGATTTTTCAACACGTTAAGCCTTGGCATTTTAAAAGTGAACGAAGATACGACACATTAGGTCCGCAGTAGGCACGGCTAAACAGGATTGTAACGTGTTAAAAGCAATAATTGAAATTCAATAAGCCGTTTAAGAATTACGAAATGAAATAAAATCGTAAATAAGCATCGTAGGTACGTGGTCGTACTTAGGTAAATGTAAAGCACTTGGGCTGGTAAGTAAATTGACGTCAAGCTAGCCGGATCTGTCGTCGGATAGAATAATATATTGTTGTCGAAGAAAAAGATGAATTGCTTTACAAACTATGTTAAACAGCTACAAAATGAACGCCTACGCAGTGTCCTTTAAACAGCTAATTAATTAATGATACTTCGTAAAACAGCCGGTATTTAGAAGAAATAGAAAGGTTAGCTAATTGATTGATTTCACTGTCAAGTTTCAAGGGCTTGTGTTAATGATCTTTAGTAGTCAGTTGAGGAAACCGGCACGGCGGTCCTGACAGATTTCTCAGCAGCATGTGAAACTTAGTCAGAGATCCATTGGGCGGCATATAAACTCTGACACCATGGTTTGAAGCGAAGTATACGAAGAGAACAAGACGAGTAAGATATGTCTAGAAAATCAACTTTAATTCATTAAACCCACACCGGTTTCCGCGCTGTCATTGTCTTTCTGTTGTGTCTCTAATTGACACGAGTGCAAGGTTAAAGTAAATTTTGATGGTAGAAGAACTATATAGCCTCATATAATGATAGTTACAATAAATATTATATACGTAGGTACCCGTGTGTTTCGTTTCCGCGTTCTTAAATAATACATATTTCATACCTATAAAATGAGAGTAATAGTTTTATTTACATGTAAAATTTTGTACTTTGGCCGCAATGAGGTGGTTAGACCCAAGCTAACAGCTATTAGGAATCGAGAAACATCCCCACAATGTGTGCCGTACAACGACCGATTTCTGCATCTGACTCTTGACCCAGCTGTTGTCTTCTGGTTGTGTTTTACGTGTACCCGGATCTTTGTAGCCATTGTAGGTAGCGTAGCACAACGATATGTACTTAAACTTTAGTCCTTTGTCGACTCACCTATTCCAGTAGCCCGATTTTTATTTGATTTTATAAGCACTTTAAGTGCTAAACGCCATGGTCTATAATTTTGCAGCGATATCGAGGCCCCGCTTAGAGCATCGGGTTCCAAATTTAAAATCTAACTTAGGATCTGTATCGCAGTTTTTTCTTAAAAACTGACCTTATGTACCTATAAGGAGATGATATCATTAGTGGCGCCGAACACTTGATAGATTAGTTATAATAAAATCTGCACAATACATAAACACGAGATTATAATGATGTCATATTTATTAATAGGCTCCGGAGAGTTCGACAGTTCAACAAGTAGATACTTACAAAATGTTATGCCCTACTTAGTTTAATCATAGTTCCTCAGTAGCAGAATTTATGAGTTTCAGTGTAAGTGCACGCAACTATAATCTCCTATAAGACGATATAGCAGCTACCGACCTACTAGTACCAAAAGATTTGTAACAAAAATGAAAGAATAACATAGGTGCAATCCTTGGGAGACATAACAACGACAATTTTATGAGTCATGAACTGCGGTGCATTTGCTACGCAGCTAGATCCTTATTTGTTTTTGAGATTTATTCGTAAGTTAAAGATCTTTGCAAGAGTACATTGTCTTACTTTACAGCAAAGGAGTATAGAAAATCTCAAAACGGTTCTCTAAAATGGAAAGAATATGGCGTCTAATACTTCGTGCCGACTTCAATGTTAAGCATGCATCTTAAGAGCCTTCAATTCAATAAAGTAAATACGAAGCTCTTTATGTTGTGTGCTATCATATTACTTGATCACTCTTGAATAGGTATACGGAATATTACTTAATTAGGTTTTTAATGTCAATAATGTTTACTACTTATTAAGAATTGCGTGCGTGTTTATTTTTTGGATCAAAAGTTTAATAAACTATACTTTCCAAGCTAAAAGATTGATAAAGTTAACTTTTACCTACTAACATTGGTAAGTAAGATATCATTATTCAAATATTATTTGCGTGGCATTAACTTTTCTAATCACACTTTTTTGCGTTTCCTTAAACAAACAATAATTTTATGTGCCTGCAAACAAGGTTCATAATCGTATGAAATACATGCTTTGATTAGCAAAGTAAGACCAACGACGAGTCTGTGAATCTTGCCGCCAGATTACTTAGTAGACTTTATTGCGCCATATTATATGAAACCCTGTTTAGGATAAAAAGGGGTAACACTAGGTATTCCTCATCTTAAAATTAAATTAAAATGCCGAATCGCATGTCTCCAACACAGTGTATCAAACCCCTCTAACATCCAATTGCCAAATCTATTCTGCACAATTGGATGCTAAAATTAGTCTAACACATGTTCAACACTAGGTACTGGACAACCGACACAAAACTACGCAGGGAGTAATCCGCAATAGCATAAATGCAGTTCAACTTTACAATGACATATATAAGTGGTATCAACGTCGACGTCACAGCACACTAACATGATTGTTTACAACCACACGGTCAGTTGGATGTAGTCACATGATGACTAAGGACCCAACCCACGGATAAAAGGACCTGGTCGGACCAGGTCGTGACCGTGACTCAATCCTTCGATGATGTAAGCCTTCGTAATTGATTCGATGATTCGTATGTTTAGTGGTTGACGTTGATCTATAAATTTATCGATAGTTTTATGAGTCCTTCGGCTCCCGGTGTTTATTTTAGTTAGAGACAAAACGAAAATGCTTGAAATGGCTTGCGGCTAAATCTAACAGCCGCAAAGGTTGATCGATGGTTAAGTAACTCTTAACGAGAGATGGATGACCATTAATAACATATTATCAAGACTATTATACCTTCCCGTGCCTCGGAAAGCACGTCAGCCGTTGGTCCCGGTACATCTCTGACAATCGTTACCAATAATCCCCCAAAAATCTGACATCTAGTTTACCCAGTCACTAGGTTGTTGATGTCAGATAGTCGTTTTATGCAAGCACTGATATTCAACTGCATCTAGTTAGACTGAAAGCTGACCCTAAGTTAGCTGGGAAAAGGCCAGGCGAGTAAGTGACAGGAAGAAAAAGGCCAATATTACTTATCAATGACATATTATAATAACAGTGCTACCACTGAGCATACCCCTACGGTGTTCTGCTCTACAGTGTTGCTAAACATGTAAACAAGTCAATTGCATATGCAATTGACTTGTCTATATGTTATATATACTATAGTTAATTCAATCGAGTGAAAACAACAGTTAAATAAAACAAAGATGGTTTTCATATTCAATTCCCATCAAGAGTAACGTGTAAGTCACTATAGATTACCGTGTTTCAAAAATAATATGTGTTCTTGTGGCACAAATTTTGAGTAGGTTGTTTGCACAAAGAAAATGCCACAACTTTCCAAGTTACAGGTGCTTCGCGCTTATCACGACACTTAAATTAGCATCGCCAATAAAACTTAACTTGATCTTTTAGTGTCAATTATTCTATAAGTGTCAGTTGTTGATGACAATAGAGTACTTAAGCATTCACTTTAATGATTGTGTAACCCAATAGTGTACGTGTACAATTTGATTGTCCAAGAGATTTGCGCACAGATTTGACATGCACCTACGAGTACATTAGATTTTATCGCCAAATGGTTATCACTTTTGGCTCTCCTAGTTGTAAACCAGGTCGTGTGTCCTTCATTCATGGTGTTTCGTCAAAATGACTTGGTGATGCAAGCTTCCAAAACCTATGCAATGTAAAATAAAAATTTGCATGAAAAGCGAAAAGTGAATAGCATAAATCTTCCACATACTTTATACAAAGTATTCGCTCGAAGCAAGATATTACTCGAAAAATTAGGTTTGCTTTATTGCTGAAAAAACCTATACCTAAATGGACTAGGTAGACCATATCTAACATGATTGCAGATGCTAATTCAGATAACTGATAAATCATCTCACCTGAAACCCGAGAACATATCGTTAAGAAGACTAGACAGGATTGAAACAAGTGATTACTAACACCAATTGCCTAGTGTGCAGCTTTGAGTCATAACACAAACGTATGACTCTTGCGCATAGAACATACGAGAATCTCTCGATATCGACAGGTTATAAAAGTGTCGTACATCACTTTATCGCTAACCGCAGTTAGCACGTCACATTTAATGATTCGGTTCGTCACTCATGACATCACAAGTATTACAGAATGGAGATGACATGGAAAGTGAGTTATACTTATTAATGTGAACATCGCAGTGCGTAACTTCGCTCGGTAGAAATGTGTGAGTCCACTTTGACGCGCTGAACGGAAAATTATTACAAATCATGGCTGTGGCGCTTTTGAAAGGAAAATACGAATTGTACTTAGGATCGCAGTGTTAGTGTTTAGTTACAGTTTGTTATTTCCTTAACATGAAATTATATTTGCGACAGACACGACCTTGGCAATTGAGGTCGGATAAAATATGAAACCGCTGAAATACACCATTCAATTTCATAATAGAAAACACAATGTCAATCATTCATTGCTATGCAGCAAACGCATCGAGCAACTTGCCACATGAGTTATTGTTGCGCTCCCTTATGAGTTAACTTACCTAACTTGGACGTTATTACGTCCAAGTAGGGTAAGTTAACTCCTATTGGACTGAACAGAAGGCGGAGTTTGTAAATTATATGCATTCCGTGTAGTCGTAATTAATAAGGCCTTAATGAAATCAGTGATCGATTAGATTATGAATTATAGTTTCCTAGCTAATACGCATAATATGCATACATCTAGTATATAAATAACCGATGTTTGTCATTTTATGCGCGTTGTAGATGCGCGTCATTACGTTTTTAGAAGTTCCGCATTACATTATTTATTAACGAATATATATAATGTTAGGGACATTTTCGTAAAATGCCAAGGTGCACTAATTATCTGTTTGGTTATCGACTTAGAATCAGAAAATTTAAGGAAGGGCACGTAGGTAGTGTTTTTAATTAATTTAGCTAATGAATCTATGTCGATATTTAAGGCGGGATTCGCCTTTGTAGAAGGAAGAAAGATTGTTTTTTTTTTAATTTTCCCAGAATCTTTTGTGCTTACAAAGGTATAAGATGAACTTAATAAACTAAGTAAATGGTAGCACTTGGTAACTTACCACTAAACTGCTTCTGGGAAAGATAGTGTTTTGATATTGTTATCCCGGTTTTATATTATATCCCAATCAAACTAAACTCTATACTTTAAGTGGACTGGGATATATTGAATAAAGTAAAAAGAAAATATGATAAATTTTCTCATCATCATTAGAATAGCCTAATGAGAGTTGTATTATACCCATTTCTTTTTTTTAAATTCAACGGTTGTGTCTTTGACTTTTATCGCTTGTATAAACTACCTACTTGTTTATTAATCCAGAAAAACCCGTACCTACTATCGCAAGTTGTTCAATATTTAACATATTCACCATCTGACATCATTGCTAAATATAAGCTAGGTCCCTAAAGACTATATTTAAAGCGCCCCAAGCGATTACTAGGCTAGTCACTCAACAAAATTCAATTTGCTCAGATAATAAGTCCATGATAAGGTAGACATTAAGCTTAATTGAAAATCAGGATAGCTATTATAAATTAAATAGTTAAGACCGTTACTGCGTTAAACGGTACGCACTGAGCTTTGCATAAAGTTCACGCGCCGCTAATGTATTCCACGATCGCTGAGCTCATAGCCTTTATTAGAATTCTCAATCAACATAAATGTTTCGACTGTATTATACACATTAGACACTTTAAGAGCGAGAAACTTTCGAACAGAACCTAGGGCTAGCGCTGACTTCGTAATGTGAGGTGTGTCGCTCAGGAATTCCAGTAGAAACTCTACAATTATTGTACGCGTCAACCTATGCTAATTGCGATTTGAATTTAAAGTATGAATTAGTCGGTATTAGCAACCTTTTGTAAGTAATTTGTGTTGAATATAAGGTTCGGGGCACTCTTAATTTAAATAAGTGGGTGTGTTAACGTTGACAAACCCACTTATTTGAATAAAGAATATTCCGGGTATCAACTTAGATAGCCGGGGGCGTGTAAGGCGCACAAGTTCCCATAATCCCGGTTCGAGTGTAGAATGGGATCACCGGGGTGGTTCTTAGTCAGTAAGCGTTCGATTTACTCTCTTCGCTAGCCACAGGGTTGAGGACATGTATGAGGATTTTCCACCCCGATATTGGTATAAAAAATGGATAGTGATCGCTCAAGAAGATTCGTTAATGTCGAAAAGGCTCATTGATATAATGTCCCAGATTTTTTTGGGATAAGCGGTCAGAACCCTTATCTCACTCCTACTTGATCTATACTGTGCCCTACAGGGCCCAAGTTTGGATCTAATATTATTTCCTCTACCAACTGTAATCACAATCACAATCATGACAATTAAAAATTACCTATAGGTTTGTACACGTATATAGGTATGGGGACAGTAACTTACTGCACTAGCAGTAGCACCTAATAATTGAAGTTTGTGGTGTAGACAACACTAAAGGTATAGCTACTAACCCATGATACTTGGCTTAAACTGGATGTACCCGATATGTTAACGGCTACTTCAAGGTGCGGCCGCCTGACATTTGATCTGAATTTGGTGTTGGTCGCCATTTTGAAGACGGGATTCTTATGGAATAGGCGATTATGTCACTTAATTAATACTTAGTTTCAATTAATAACGCCGCATAAATGGACTTAGTATCAGTTCTGTCCTGCAGAGCTATTGTGAATCTCCGTTGACACTTCTTAGAGATAATCAATAGGCAATGTGTTCAACGATTAAATGTCAAAAAGCTAGTTTCGTATCTTCGTGGCTATCATCAGTGTGTATCTAGTATGACGTCATGCGCCCTCGCAGAGATGTGATGAAGCGCTTAGCGGTACCCCATCTGATAGTCACTGTTACTTGAAGTCCACATAAAGTGCAATACCATTTTTTTTGTAAATTCTCAGTTGTCATTAAAATTCGGTATGCAACTGGCGATGAAAAGACAGTCAATATCATTGCTATTCTGCAGGCCTAGCCATTCTATTATTTCTATTATAGAAAGAAAATGGCGTATATGGAATCAGCTGCTTGTTAACTGTCAAGTGTATTTAATTTTCGGTCATATTACAAATTCTACTCGTTAACACTTGACAGTTGACAAACAGCTGATTCCATATATACGCCATTTTCTTTCTATAATAGAAATAGAATTTGTGATATGGCAAGGCCTGCTGTTCTGGTTGTGGATAGATACGTAGCCTGTCATTCACCACTTTGTTGGACATCTCTAGAGTCTAATCTACTCTAGTTATCGAATTATCCGCTTATAGGTTTAAAGAAATATCAATAACATGGAAACCTGTGGATGGTTGGACATCGATTTTGGGCGGCTTACCATCGGCTGCGTGGCCTAAAGGATCCGTCTCCATGACTAAGATGGCCTTTAATCTAGAACCATTTTTTTAAGTGACCCGTCCTTTACAAGTTATTCTGGGTAGGAAGAAATCATTAGTGATTATGACTAACGCTACAATTGGATGTCGTATGTCGTCGGACTTAAAATCTAACTAATAGTAGGATCATCTGGAACTTAAAAAAAGAAACGCTAAGATGATCTAACTTTTGTCAAGTCCTGTTCTTTTTTGTCCGTTAAGACAAGGATGTAAGCTTGGCAGGCGTGACTAGTGACTAATATTTAAAGCCAATGCGCTATAAGTTAAACAAACTATTTCTGTTTCATGCTTCTAATGCCTATACCAAATACTCTACTTCTACCGTATGGTCCTTGAAAATGGTTTTCGCCGTTATATACAACTTTAAGTGCTGTTTTTATTTTCTTTATAAAGAAGACTAAGTAGATATTTTGCTAATAACTTATTTATTTATCAATATTTATAAGTATGAATAGTTTTCATTATGCCAGTCAAAGCATGGATCTCACATGATCTGGCCATGATAATATCTGGACTTTAAAAGTTCTGTAAGTTCCTTTCGATGTTTCTTCTCAGAATAGTCAGATAACACCGACCACTCCTCACTATTTAAATATAATAAAACAATTTATATAAATATAATTTTATATTTTTTCAAAGACGTTGACTATGAATAGGTTCTTTCAGTGCCTCACAATCAACAAGTAGTTCCGACCAATCTTTATTATGAATCTTTGATAATTGTCACCTTATAAGCTTGCTCTTAAGCCTTCAAGCTTAATGAATTCTACTTGTACTATTTTTTATATTTAAATATTCAAAAATGTATTTAATAAGAAACCAAAATGAATATACGAAATAATTATAATAACATTTATTTTTCCCACCACAATAATACGTAGGACGTATAAACAATATACTCATATATTGCAATTACAAGTTTTAAATGATATATTATGGTCATCAGTAAGATCTCAAGCTACAGTACCTGACTATTTTAGCTTCTTAGGTGACAGCTGATGTTTAATAACTACTTGAAGGAATAGATTTGAATATTTTAACATGATAAACAATACGTTCCGAGAAATATTTGTAGGTCATAAATAATTATTTCATTGTTATGTGCCAGAACTGCTGTGAATTGCAATATATAATGACATGTTGATACTTCATTAAGTAGATGTCATATCTAGCCAGAAAATAATTTTAATTTAATTGTTGTTGCTTGGTTTTTAAACTATTTCACAACCTGTACGTCCAGATATGTTTTACCTTATTGAGTCTCACTGATAATCTTCTTTCTTTCATCTTACATTTAATTTATTTGCAAAAATCGGTAGGTAAATGAATAATAATAATAAATAAATATTCCACAACTTTTTCACACAACGCCATTTATTCCCAAGTTAAGCTTGAGAGCTTGTGTTATGGGTACTAAACAGCTGATAAACATACTTATATTAAACATACTTATATATTTCTAAACACATACATTTTATAGACTAGCAGACGTCACGCGGTTTCTCCCGCAGAGTTCCCGTTCCCGTAGGAATACGGGGATAAAATTAGCCTATGTTACTCAGGGTGAATTTAGCTTTCCTACGGTGAAACAATTTTTTAAATCGGTCCAGTAGGTTCGGAGCCTATTGAATGCAAACAAACAAACAATCAAACTTTTCCTCTTTATATTATTAGTATAGATAAATTACACCCAAACACAGAGATACTTTAGCTCCATCCGTTTGAACTGGAAGCCTACCAGCATACACACATCAAAAGTGTCTAGGGATCAACATATATTTTTGCAATAACTTTTCTCCTGATTGATATTAATTAAAATTTTCTTTAAGGATTCATCAAATAAAGTGTTTTCGTTTGTCACAGTTACGATAAACCAAGTCACCTTTGCATTAATAAAGAAATTTGCCATTTTCCTAATAAAGGGATTTTTGACATTTGAACCACTAACATTAAAGTTCGAAAAAAAGACTGAAATAACAGTTTTCTTTAAAATTTTATTGGGTAACTTAAACAATTAATAATCCGTGTTTCTACCGCGAACACTAACAACACAAGAACATCGGTTTGGTATACTCAAAATGAGTTCATCCAAATCACGCTGTGGAATGGCCGCCCATGTTCGTTGCAACAACAAAAAAAGGTCTTCTTGCGACTGGATACCCTCCATATTCGGCAGAGCTCTTCTCTGTAGCATATCCCATGCATGCTCAATCGGGTTCAAGTCTGGCGACTGAGCAGGCCAGGGCAGGACATTGATGTTAGCTGCGGCGAGAGTCTGTCTTACAACTCTTGCGGTGTGCGGTCGTGCATTATCATGCATTAACTGAAATAAGGGACCGATTTGCACTTGTAGAGGAACGATGACGTCTGATACAATCGTCTCAGCATAAATTTGAGCGTTGAGGTTGCCTCTAATCCAAATCAACTCAGTTCTTCCGCCGATCCAAATACCCGCCCATACCATGATGGTTCCACCACTATAAGGATGGACTTCCTGGCAGGATTTTAATCGCTGTTGGCGTCCAGGGGTTCTCCAGTGTCGTATACGTCTTGTATCCGGTCTCATACCAAAACGAGACTCATCAGAAAAGCACACGAAACGCCATTGTTCTTCTGCCCAATTTCTGTGTTCAAGAGCCCATTGATATCGAATCCTACGATTGTGCATTGCTATAGGTGGTACCCGTAGCGGTCTTCGGGAATGAAGGTTCACTTCATGCAAGCGGTTTCTGACTGTTTGGTCGCTAATTAAGTTCCCTGAAGAGTGATGAAGCCTCACGGCTAACATCATGGCGGTTATTGTTGGAGCTCTTCGAGTTAAGATTTGAATGTATCGGTCTTGTCTCCGTGTGGTGCAGCGATACCGTCCTCCGTGGCGCTCAGCCACGGTACCAGTGCTTCGGTAACGTGTCCAAAGTCGACTGATAACACTCTGACTTGTATTCAGAGCTAAAGCCACAGTACGTTGCCGGGAACCAGCTTCTATCATTCCCACGGCTCTGAGCATTTCTTCCCTGCTTAAATGACGTCGCCGCTCCATAATAACGTTGGTTTTAATCAGTAGTAGGGAAACAGTAGCACTAATAATATCTTCAATGCGTTGTATGTTTTTATGGGGAAAATATCGACAGCTGATTTTCATCTTTTACTCGAATTTGATTCACAGTTCCTGATTCAAATTATGAAATGCACCAAAAAGGATCCATATAAATTTATAAAATCATAAATTTATTACAAAGCCACATCTCAATCTCAAGAAATCCGCATAAAAATGCTTGATCCCTAGACACTTTTGATGTGTGTAGTTGTAAAAAGGCTAGGCAGATGATGGTGTATCTAATCGTTTATTTAATACTTTTAAGCTATTGCATAGCTTCTATCGCGGGCCTTGAGCGCGGGGACCGAATCCAGAAATTCCGTAACGAAAAAACCTCACGCTCCCCACTCCGACGGGCAAGGAGGTGTGACTTGAAGGCCGTGCATCGTCTAACGTCGTTTCAGTTCGGCCGTCTTCGACACGGCGTTGTGTGCGATTAGACGTATTGTATAGACGTATTGGATAGTGGGGAGGGGAAAGGGGAGGGGGAGGGGAGGGGGAGGGGGAAGATTGTGAGAGAGGGAAGAGGGGACGGAGGGGCAGGGGTGGGATGTGGAGGGGGGTGGAGGGAAGAGGCAGGGGACGGGAGGGGAAGTGAGGGAGGGGCGGGGGAGGTGTGGGGGAGAGGGAGGGAGGGGGAGAGGGGAGGGGAGGAATAGGGAGGGGGAGAGGAGAAGAGTTGATAAAAATGCTATGCAATAGTTTTACCGCGGCAGTCTCCGAGTGCCACACGTCATTTTTTTTTTGTTTGTCCTTTTTCCGCATACCTACTGCTTACCATACAAAGCATAAAGTAATTCTTTTAAGTGCTTTCAACTCAATCTTCTACGCATTATTCATTTCCTACATTTTTTTCTGAGACACTAACAACTCTTATCGTAATTAAGTTATAGACATATTAACAATAATTATACCAACCATTCAAACTAGTTGCGCTTTATTTATGTGCCTATAAGGAGATAATGATACCTTATAATTATGCCAGTTAATATAAAATGATTCATTATCTTGAATGAAGAGAAGCACATGTACCTAAGTACAATCGCATATCTACATTGGCATGTTCACAATATATAAACATTTAATATTTGATATATTATTATTATGAGTCGATATGATAGGTATCTATGAGTAAGATGATGTCAAAATTTTATTTATAGCTATTATGAATTGTAACCAAAAGATAGACTAAGTAATTAAAGCATATTATTATAATGTCTGTGAATTCTAACGTCCCGTCTCGTTACCAGTATGGAGTAGGCCAATACTCCTCGTGGGTGGTTCCACACAGCAAAGATAAGAATATATTATTTGATTTATTACAAACAGTTGGAATCGAATTTAACAATAGCTTATTTTTGTTATACCTATCGATTGTTTCGTCTAGAATCTTAGTCTAGAATTCAAATAGGAGATTCACGTCGCAAAAGTACAATCAAGCGGAAGCACGTGACTAAAGATTCAAACCTTTACAAATATTAGTTTATGGTTGGTTGTAACTCGGTTACCTGTAGGTAAGTCCCCAATAACCCAGTTACAGACTGGGTGGGTTCCAAACTAAATTTTCCAGAAGAGCGCAAGAATATACCTACCTAAATTTTACAGCTTCTAGAAATTAGTTGCGCTAATTGAAGAAAATTATCTCTACTAATTAGATGGATTATTAAATAATGAATTAGGTACATACTATGACAAAATATAACAATAATAAAGTACAATATGATGTGTTTTAACTTTAAAAGTAAAACGCACATACCGTGTGTTTGACCATTCCTACGATTAAAAAACATATCTAAATCTAATTTCCGTTCCTTAACTTTTGTACTTTTTTTTTATTCTTAATTTTTAAATGAGGCTTGTTTCACAATGGCATGTCAGCCTCATCATAACTTAAACTATTCTAAACTAAATCTAAAAATACAATTAACAATATTAAAAACTAAATAAATCACTCAGGAGGTTGCTCCTTTAGATGAGGGCTGCGCAAAAAAAATTACATATGGACCAATATCAAAACTATTTATCCTTAGAATGCTGAATAGTGACTCTTTTTCTTTCTTTGTAATTTTTGTACTTCAAAACCTAACAGCACAGAACAGAATGTATCTACCCCTTTTAAAATCTAGTAAGTTCTAAATATATTTCCCTTATTTGCTTCGGAGATATTTAGTTTGTGTGCCATTTTTCTCTTGAAACCATAAAAAAGCAATTTATTCACTTTGATAGATTTTAAATCAAGCGAGTAATTACTTAACCATTTCAACGTAAGTAGTCTACTATTTAGGTACAGGTTCTTGGAACGTAGACCCTAATAGTAACGAGCAGGTATATAAAGGATTTTTTTAAATCTTTATCTGAGATTTGGTATTGTGTAGACTTAACCTACCTTCAAGGTTAAGTCTTTTTCTTGTGCTTTAAATGAAACATAAAATTTCACGCGAAAAGCTGTGTTTAGTTGTAGATCACATTTAAAATATATAAACAATTACACACATTGATAGACATTATGTCGTTGGCTATTATTAGCTTGGTACCTAGAAACTTTAGCGTCAGGTTCGGAGGCAATCCATCATGTTTGTTTGCGTAGGATTGTAGATTCAACCGATTTCCACGCATCTCATGAATATTGTTGATATAGTTTCTTGCACAGGAAGCTTTAAACATGCATCGACTCATTTCGGTATTCATACATACAGGTTGAAATCTAATATCATCGTTATGCAAGCCATGTAAAGCAATCTTCAGTCCTAAGAAAAGACAGAAAAGTCCACTTGTGGCTGATTGATCTCATGTGGAAAAGTGAAAGATTTGCTCAAATCTATTCTATTACTATGCTTTTCAAATGAGAATAGGAATGACTTTGCGCCATGATGTGACGTCATAGCTGTCAATTCGAATAAATTGAGTAAGATATGAACGAATAATTTTCTAAATTGTACTCCTAAAGTACCTATTGGTCTACATTGGAGATAATCTCTCGAGCCCTCCCATGCATAAAACAGCGCCTCGTTCACACATTTTCGAGCAATCAGGGAGATGATACAAAAACAAATATCAACAACAACAACAAACAACCGTGTAACAAACTGAATTAATAAATAAAACGTAAGCACTCCACAAGACTAATTTATTTTAGACGTTTTTTTTTTTCATTTTGAATAACTGCGACTCGGTAAAACAAAAAAAAGAAAATAATTGATACGCGGTTTCGTTGCAGGCCGTACCTTTCAAGCGACATTTGACAGATAGAGGTTATTGACGTTCCTATTCTTATTTGAAACGCATAGTATGTGCTTTGGTCCGCTTATCCACGTTTTGTTTCCAATTTTTGTTTAGCGCAGCTCTGGTCTGGTACAGCATCGCTTTCGACGTTTTCTATCGTAAGTATTAGTATGTCATCGGCCTAGCCATTTCCATGTTGGTGCCCAGTTTAATCTTCGGCAGATCATACCTATCCTACTCGCACTAGTATATTTTTTTTATTGCGGTTGGGGTAACCATGTCAACTATATTGAGTAATCTATACTAATATTATAAAGAGGTAAAATTTGTAAGTTTGTATGTTTGTAAGTTTGTATGTAGGGGGTAATCTTCGAAACTAATGATCCAATTTTAAAAATTATTGCACTGGTGGAAATCTTCACTATTCCCGGATGACATATATAGGCTACTTTTTATCCCTGTATTCACACGGGAACGGGAACTACGCGGGTGAAACTGCGTGACGTCTGCTAGTTTGGTATAAATCTCGACAATGATGCGTGAAAACTAAATTGTCAAAGTATACAACATAGGTACTAACGGTTCAACAATCAATACAGAAATATTGATATGCTTCCGGACCAAAAGTAGTGCTTCTTGTAGATCAAGAACAAACCAGCGTCACAGATTAAAATGTTTTAGGTATAGGTACGTAATGCGCAAAATGTAGTAGGTACATGGAGGTGTCAACATTGTACAACGTGGCAATAGGTCCTTCCACTGAATTATTTTGGAACACTTTCATGTGACATCAATAGCAATATAAACTCATTAATTTACTGTGACTATCTAGGCACTTAAGCCACATTCTGCAACGCGATTAATATGCAGAACAATTCTTTCTCTGGCCCCAAAAGTGGGGCGATTTCAAATAACTTTTCTGGGAACTGACCGGTCCGCTGCCAAGTGCTCGCTGCACCACTGTCATTGCCAGACAAAGTTTAGTTATCAATGCCTAATCGACCGTGGCGTTTCATTAAAATTATTTAAAATTGTTGCACTTTTATTTTTATCTAAAATCTTAGTTGCAATTTTATTAAGTAAATATGATACTGGTAGGTATAGGTATACAGATAATTATTTTTATAATTAAACTACACTAAACTAATTAAAACTAAATAAGTTAATATAGTACATACCTATATAAACCTATGGGTCCAAATACTTTCTCAGCTTGATGTTTATTTTATTTTATTTTATTTAATTTTCTTTGGGTGGCTTACAGCTAACAATACAAAATGATGATTTTGATGTTTTTTATGGATGTTAAATCAAATACTGTAATTAGGTAATTAGGTATTTTCTTTGAAATATAAGTTAAACGAATTAAGATAAAATGTTTGTCTTTGTAATAAGAACGACTTCCACAAAACAAATATAAGGAAATCCAGCCAGTAATCGGGAATTGTTTAATTACGAAGTTAGCTCCTTATAGGTACCTACTTACGCAATGTGCGCTGAAACAATCCTGGTACAGATTGCTGCAGAATGCCTATTTTTCGAATACTTTCAGCAAGAAATTCGTGTTAGGCAGAGGCATAATTAACCCTTACCTGGAGAATAATTTATGTTAATGTCATGAATTTCACCGCCCCGGTGAATCTATACCTAATAAGTAGGTAGTATCTGAATGTTCTCGTCTTGAAACCTCGTAGATACGATCATCACCAACAATTTTGCCTACCTACCGTATCACCAATACCATTCCGAACATTTTTTCTCAATCATTTATTCAGTGCACACACAAAAATAAAATTTAAAAGGTAACAAAATTAATAACTTAAACAAACATTTTTTAAAAAATAGTCATTGTGCCGATATTTAAAAAAACAAACAAAATGAATTAAAATAATGTCACACTGACAAAACACTGAAAAAAAAAAACGAATAGATACCAATACAAAGTGTAGTGTGTAAGCCTCAAGGTTGCACCAAATGGGAGCATGTGTCAGGCAAATGTACCTGACGCTGAAATTCGGCTGGATCCGTACAGTGGCGTAGGACCAACGCCAAACTGACGTTCTCGTAGATTCCATATTATTGACAGCCAGGACAACAGACTGATACATGCATACTGTCTGTCGGGACCAAAGACATTCAATACTGACGGAACATAACGAACAAAATTTTCATCCGATACCTTGTGTCCTACTTTAATTTAGTACACCCCGCTCCCGCTCCAATATTGCTATATTATTCTAGATGGCGTTACTGAGACATGGGATGACAATTTTTCCATGACGTTTCTCCGCATGTCCTTTCTATAGGATCTTAAGGCTAGCAACAGACTTATAACACGCCATGCCACGCGACGTCAATATGGTGTTCTCATTGGTGACTGTAAGCACCTTATTCAGATTTGATCAATAACACCGCGTGTCCGAGTGGGATGGCGTCGGGTGTTACAAATGTGCTGGAGCCTTCAATCTCTTTGGTCGGGACAAATCAAGTCAAAGCCGCAATGGTTTTTCCTTCAAGAAGGCATTTCCAGACCTAGCCCTGCATCGTTAAATTAATTTATACTTTAAAGCTTAATTATGATATTAAATCTGGACTCTAATAGAACAACTGGGAAAACCGTCATCATTGAGTTTTTTTTAATTTTGTTTAGATGATTAAAGTGTCAGAGAGATCTACTTACATACTTACAGAAGTTATTAAAATACCGTCATTACATTTAATTTCTATTGGAAGTTAGAGACGCTTCCCTACAGACTCACGCAAGTTTATTAGTGCTAATCTTTTGGTCAGTAGGTACATCGCGTCCTGCTAGGTAAGTAGGTACCTGTCTACTTCTTGCTAGTTGACAAAGAGTATAATAATAATATCTGTCTGCATGCCCTCCATACCTAACCTTGTAATTTTTAGAAGTGTACAATTACAAGTAGGTTCTAGTTCCAACTACTTCCAGTTGATATCACGACAATTTGATATTTCGTCATTACCTCCCCTGCTCAAACCGGATGGGTCGCTAGCTCACTCCGCCACCGAGAAGGCAAACCTATTTGCATCTCTATTTGCGAGCAATTCACGTCTTGATACTGAGTCAAAACAGCCACCAATGATTCCTCACTGTGGTTCTTCGATGCCGGAGATCACAATACACATGAAAGAGGTTCGTAGAGTACTTTGTACCCTGGACGTGAATAAGGCTAGTGGTCCTGACGGCATACCAGCAAGAGTCTTGAGGAACTGTGCGCCTGAGTTGTCCTCTGTGTTGACACGCTTGTACCGCCTCTCTCTTAAAACGAAAACGGTGCCGAGCTCATGGAAGGTTGCCAATGTACAGCCCGTGCCCAAGAAGGGTAGTCGTGCCGACCCCGGTAATTATCGTCCAATCGCTATCACCTCCATACTTTGTAAAGTAATGGAAAGGGTTCTTAATGGGAAGCTGCTGGCGTACCTAGAAGCAAACGACTTACTAAGCGACCGTCAGTATGGTTTTCGCCGGGGACGGTCAACTGGTGATCTTCTAGTGTATGCTACGCACTGCTGGGGCCAGGCCATCGAGAAACACGGCGAAGCTCTTGCCGTGTCGTTGGATATCTCGAAGGCCTTCGACAGGGTATGGCATGCTAGTCTGCTGGGCAAACTTCCTGCATACGGCATTCCCATTGACTTTTGCTGCTGGATATCTGATTTCCTGAGAGAACGGTCGATCCGAGTTGTCATAGATGGCTGCTCCTCTGACCTTTTTGGTATTGACGCCGGAGTTCCTCAGGGGTCTGTTCTCTCCGCGACACTTTTCCTGCTACACATCAATGACCTCCTTGTTCCTGGTATTGTTGGGTATGCAGACGACAGCACTGTCATGGAGAGTTACACATCTAGCACAAGAGCCAGTGGTGATGAATTTCGGTCTTTGAGAGAGGCCATGGTAGAGCGAACGAATTCAACCTTAAGTCTTGTCTCCAAGTGGGGTGACGAAAATCTGGTTGTTTTCAACGCCACTAAAACACAAGTGTGCCTGTTCACCGCCAAAAGGAGCCCCTTCAATCTGGCTCCTACTTTCCGAGGTGCATCTGTACCAGTTACCGACGGCCTCGAGCTTCTTGGCACGAAGTTAAGTGCAAATCTTAACTTTGGTGCCTACATTGAGTCGAAAGCTCAAACTGCGGCAAAAAAGCTGGGCATCCTAAATAAAGTTAAGCGGTACTTCAAAGCTGACCAGCTTTTAGTTCTTTATAAAGCTCAAGTCCGGTCCAGCATGGAGTATTGCTGTCACCTTTGGGATGGCTCAGCCAAATACCAACTAGCCACACTCGACTCAGTAGAGCGCAGAGCCAAGAGGCTCATTGGTGACGAAAAGCTGGTGGGTACCAAGCTTCATACCCTGGCCCACCGCCGCAAAGTTGCATGTCTGTCGGTCTTTTACAGACTGTATTTCGGTGAGTGTGCTCTTGAGCTCCACGAGCTCATTCCACCATCTCCTTTCCTCCATCGGGAATCCAGACGTACTGCAGGTTATCACCCATTCCTTGTAGATGTTCCACACATTCGCACGAAGCGCTTTGCCTGTTCCTTCATTATGCGCACAGCCAAGGAGTGGAATTCCCTGCCTGCATCAGTGTTCCCGAGTTCATATGACCCCAATCTGTTTAAGTCGCGAGTTAATAGGCTTCTTATGGGTAAGCTCGTTCCATCGTCGACCTCATCTCTGACCGCAGGACAAGATTGAGGTCATGAGTAGACCCATTATATATAAAAAAAAAAAAAAAAAAAAATTATTCCGCTTGATTAGAACTTCTTCAAAGCTGAAAATAAAATTATCTTAAAAGAATTAGGTACTTATTTCGATCATGCTTGTGAGGACAACATGTGGAGTATGGACCTAACCACGCCGCCAGCGGCACGGCCGGACTTCATTATCTATTAAATCTGTGCCTTTTACTCGTATCCGAGGTAAATGGTTTGTAGTTTTATTGTTCAAAATCAATACGATATATTATGGGAAAAATAAGTCCGTCATATTCTGTAACGGGTTTTTTAGTGGTTTATCAATTTCAAATTAGGTATTTTAACCCTTAATTAGACAAGAGACAAAAATCTAAAAATTTTGATTTTTTAATTTATTTTTGTTTTTATTTGATGTTTTTTACCCCAGGAAAAATAATTAGAAAAATCTGGTATATCTAGATTTTGAGAAAATCCATGTCCGGTATACTGGACACTGCCAGGTTCTCCATAAAGTAACTGTAAATATCGATGTGAAGTATACTGGACTTTGCCGAATTAAGGAGTTGTGTCATATTTTTTTTTATAAGGTAATTTTTTTGCAAATATGATACAAAATAAAAAAATGCATGTGTATAATAAAATAATATATTAGACAAAAAAAAATAAAAATTAACCGACCTATTATTTATTGATTATGGCTTCTATAAAATTATATAAATCAAAAAGTTTGATCCTTCTTTCTTATTATTACGTAATTTTCCATCTTGAGATCAATAATAAATTAAAAACAACAGCTTTTTATAATTACCGTAAACATGAAGTTTCTAAAACTTCAATTATCTAACTTACAATATCTATCTAGTCAGTCAAAAGTTCTTGAAGCTATACTGCCTTATATTTCTCGCCTTGGTCCATTTATACGGTATTGTCCTTTCGTCAATGCTATACCTCATCTCCTCTTCTCTAGCTAAGCAGTTCATTCTCACCTTCTCTACAAACGGCTTCACTTTGAAGTATCGAGCCAAAGTGGGAATTGTTCACGAAATGAATATCCCTGCGTATGCTTTCAAACCTTTTCAAAGGCATAGCGCTAGCAATTTCTGGATATCGTAGTTGACCAGTCTGTAGTCCACGTAAGATGGCAAATTTACAACACCCTATAAGTAAAAGTAAAAGAGTGGACAGGAAATCATTCAGAATTATCATCTTCGGTAACATTTATTGACCGTCCAGTTCTTTGCACTGAGAAAAGGTTTGTATTATGGGCTATATCTTGGAGTATATCCGCAGAAAAGTATTACAATATTAGGTGCTGGTGATATGTCCAGTTCAGATTGTATTGATGACAAGGTCGGAATAAGATCATCATTACTGGTGGTTTCTCTCATTATTGGTGTTGGGGGTAGTTCTTCGACTACTGGCTCGTTATTGGTTTCGTCGTTGGATGTCTCGTCATTTCCGATGTTACTGTCGGTTTCTGGTATCGATAGTAATGGTGCATCTGATAACACAGACACCAGCTTTCTGGCCATTGTTCAAATCAGGCTCTTCATCAGAACTGGTCTGGTCTTCTATGTCTGAAAGAGCGTTAGATGAGAGACGGTGATGATGTTGATGGAGATGGTGGCACTAAAGCTAATATTTTTGAGGCGCGTGATTTTTTTTGAAGACCTGAAATAATAATATTGCTTGGGGTTAAATAATAACAAATAACAAACATAATACGGATATTAATTCTTCATATAATTCTAATTGTTAGTTCTCTGTGTCATTGGCAATGTTCAGTATAAGTACTGCACATCACTAAATCATACTAAATTCTTGAGAACCTGGCAATGGGAAATATACTGGACACATAAGTTTCACAGAGAATAACGCAAAATCTATAACTAATATTACAATTGTAGTTTTAGTTTACATACATAAATATGTTATGGAATACACTGAGAAGAAATAAGTATCTACTGTCGAACAAAAAAATGAATAAATCGGGACTTACCAAGAGCGGTCGCGACGTGTTCATCCTCCCTGACGTTGCGGCAACGACTGACCGGCCGAGCACACGTGCTAGTGTACAGTTATTTTTTATGTAATAATGAAGGACACAACCAAGCTACTCTAGAATAAAAAAATAAAAAAAATGTAAAAAAAAATGCTGTAGATTTTTTCAAACTCGATGTCCAGTATACTTCCTACTGTCGAATTAAGGGTTAACACAACATCACGCTTCTAATTCCCGAAGGGTTTATAAGCAGAGGTGTACCTTTAGTACAGCCACATTTCGCCAGTTATGTTAAAATCTAATAGGTGTCTAGTGTAATGGGCGGCGAGCCTATTGACATCAATCGGGCGCAAATGTAGACTGCGGGCTGATACTGAGAAATTCTAAATTGATAAAGTCAGTAACACTAGCAGTAGCTAGTAGTAGCGCTTGCGACCACTAGACCAACAAGGTACCTAGTCCGAGGCAAGTATAAGTATAGGGTGTTAAAAATTACTTAATTATACATATGTACAGAATGTGTGGTTAACGGCTATGTGATCGGTCTTTTTACACCCTGAATATACCTATTTTGTTATTTATTTATTTAGTACAAAAAAAGAAACCATAGTCACCAGAAAGCCAATCACAAGTCCTCACGTAGGTATAGTGATAAGTTAAATGTTTAAATGGTGTTAAATGGTTAAATTTTAAAACTTTTAATCAAATCAAATCAAAATAATTTATTCACATAATATGGGTAAATAGGTGGTACGTAATATATAAATGTTGGATCCTCATATTGACCATTGCTGGTATGTGAAACTTAACATTATGTACTATGTAAGACTAATCTTAAACTAAACACTTTATTTATTACACTACTACATCATTTTTTTATTTGTAAGTCCAAGGTAGTCATTAGTAGTGTAAAAGCATTTATTGACAAGCCAGGTGTACAATTTTTTTCGGAACAATGTAATAGGAAGGTCTCTGATTTCGCTAGGTAATTTATTAAATAATTTAATTGACATGGGGTAACAGTTTCTTTTAAAGAGATCAGTTTTTATGTTTGGTAATGGAAGGTTATTCGGATAACGGGTATTAAAATTACAATAATCCCCAAAGGATTTGTACAGCTTGGCAAAAAAGAGTCTGACGCGGTGACAGTTGAAACTAAAAGTGGATGATTGTGGCAACATTGATTTATTTGTCTAGTGCTAGTACATCATGTGTCAAAAGTGCGTAAATCCTCGTCGTTTTTCATAAATTTAACGAAATTATTAAGTTTCGTTGCAAAATTAACGATTTAAAGTTAATAAAACCATTCGTAGTTGTATCAGAGCAGTGATTTACCTCGTCTTTTTGTGGTGTTTGGCCAAATCTGAAGCAGGACAAGTTTTGTCTGATATCGGGAATGTTTATCGAAGAACTGCCGCTAGGACAGGTATTTATCTACCCTAATTAAATCATTGTACATTAAATATGTTTTTCTAAATGTATTCAATGCGTAGTTTTGTTGATATACAGATTTAAGTAGCTATTTGTCTTGTTTACAGAAATTGAAATTTAAGGTTATGTTTTGTAGTTTAAAGAGCCTCGTATACCCATATTTGATACTTGAAGATAAAGAATAGGGAATTAATAATAAAGTAGGTACCGTATCTTTTTGTTTTAGGTAAATCTGTCAACACAGTAAGAAAAATGTTTATGGAAGGTAAAAAATAAGATATTTTTAAACACCGGGAAAACTTCAAAGGTCGCTTGAAGAAAGTTACTTACTACCTTATCATTGTGACGTGAATCTACTTGTATTAATATGGGGCATTGCAAAACATTAAATTGCTTCAATCAATGTTGGATCCATTGATATAAAGGTATGTAGCCTAGTTTATACATATTTAAATTTGCTATGTTAGAACCATTGTTTATGATTATTTTTTGTTTTTAAAGGTGGCTGCTGAACAAGCATTTGCAAACATTACTAAGATTGGAAAAAATCATGCAAGGATATTGTAATGAAAATAGAAAAATAATATCATGACAGTAATAAATCTCACAGATGACAGTAGCAGTGATTTATCAGAATTAGAAAATACTAGTGTTTCAGAAGTTGCAGGAAGCTCTAGCCAACATTTGAGCTTTTCCGGGATCCGAATATTTGATGGTACTGTGTTCGATTCGTCTGATTAAATTTTTGGTATTAAAATAAAACTAAAAAAAACGTGTTCTTTCATTATCTTATCCCTGTAAACAAACTATTGTCGTTAATTCCTAACAACCTTACGGTTAGACTGCTCTCGAGGGCATGATTATTATCTGTCTGTGTATACCTAATGCATCACTTTCGTGCAAGGCTTCAGTGCCCACTATAACATACATAGGTATATTAACTCACGCCTCTTTCCCACGCTGGTAGGCAGAAACTAGAGATCGCATACGAAGCAAATTAGAAGTATGTAAGAATCGTAGCATATGCATATGCATTCTTACATAGTTCTTATGCTTCCTATACATTTTTACATGTTGTTATGTATAACAACATGTAAAAATGTGTACCAATTACCGCAATCCAGACACAATTAAATTACTATTGTTTGCGGACACCGGTGTCCACGCGGAGCCTAATGAGTTAATATTGGACATTGAAGCCTTCCATGGTGTTTGCATAGCATCCGACAGACAGAACCACCCACTTAACTTTGGGAAAAAATAACAAGTGTCAAACCTGTTAAGTCGTACTATTCAGGGTGGCCACATGCGCGATACTAGCGACCTCATTTATTCCACACTCTTTTTTGCCAAGCTGTACAGGTATTGATACGTTTTAACAAATAAACAAGATTCAAAAATGTAAATGGAGGGTGCAGTTAATAAGTTTAATTTTTTGAATAAAGGTTTGCAAGACGCCAATGAATCTACATTACAAAGTGCGCGAATGCACTGTTTCTGAGCCAGGAATACTCTATTAAAGTCTATTGAGCCCCCCCACAACATTATACCATATCGTAAATTGGACGCAACGTAACCATGATACGCCTGTAATGCCGTCTTTAAGCTGGAGATTCTAGTTAGACGCCATAGTGCATAAACGTATCTATTTATTTTATTACATATTTTTTGGACATGTAATTTCCATGATATTTCACTGTCTAAAGATATTCCAAGGAAAGTTATGCTGTCGGATTGTGCTATGGTGTCGTTATTATATGATACTATTAATTTATAATTATATTGTTTTCTATTAAAAAATTGAATTACTCTAGTCTTATCTATGTTAACTTTTAAATTATTAGTCTCCAACCATTTGATGACGTTTTGGACCGCTTCGTCAACTTCCTCATTGTAGGAATCGAACGTAGTATTAGGTTTTTGAGGAATTACAAGGGATATAATTATCATCTGCAAAAAGAGTACAGTGATGATTCGTTACGTTAGGTAAGTCGTTTATGTATATTAAAAATAGGAGCGGGCCTAATATGCTACCTTGTGGGACACCGACTCTATTATATACTAGTTCAGATTTAAATACAACCTCGATATTTTTGTCATTAATATCGGTTATTTCCACATATTGCTGCCTGTTTGTAAGATAACTTTGTAACCAGGTATATGCTACACCACGAATGCCATATGCGTATGCTTTTTGCAGAAGTATGTCATGAGAAACAAAGTCAAAGGCTTTGCTCATGTCGAAGAATATTGCACAGGTGTTTATTCCCTTATCAATATTTTCAGAAACTTTTTTTATAAGTTTGAAAGCAGCCAGTGTTGTAGACTTTCCTTTCTGAAAGCCATGTTGTTCGGGTTTTAAGATATTAAATTTATTAAAAAAATTCGTCAGACGTTTGTGCATAACTTTTTCGAATACTTTCGCTAATATTGGTATGAGGACAATAGGTCTATAATTATTAGGATCAGTTTTGTTCCCTTTTTTATAAATAGGTTTCACAACTGATATTTTGAGTTTTTCTGGAAAAATACCTTGCGATAGCGATAAATTAATGATATGACATAGTACGGGTGCTATTAAATGTGCAGTTTGTTTGAGAATGTGAGTGGGTAAGTTGTCATACCCTACGGATTTTGTGTTTTTTAAAGACCATAAAATTTGGTAGATTTCATTGTTTGAAACTGGATCTAAAAATATGCTAGCATTATTAGGATATATTGATCTTGGTAAAGGTTTTTTATTGGTATTATGTGGTTGACATTTTGTGAGTTCAATAAAAAAACGATTAAATGTGTTAGATATTAGTTCTGGATCAGTAATAGTTTCTGTACTTAAATTTAATTTATTTATTTGTTGCCTATTATTTAGATTACTTTCTTGACTTTTAATAATATACCAGGAATCTCGACAAATGTTCTTAGATTTGGCCAACAAACGATCATTGTTTAGTTTCTGTGCTAGATTTACACTTTTTTTTAGTATTTTATTGTATGTGCGGTATTTTGTTTTATAAAACTTGCGAGAAGATTTACAATTGTAAAGGTACCTGAGCTTTCTTTTTGTATTGAATGCCAATTTTAGACCTTTAGTTATCCAAGATTGATTCTTTAATCTCTTATTAACTTTGACTTCGTTAATTGGGAAACATAGATTAAAAAACAGTGTAAGAGTGTCATGAAATTGATTAAAATTATTGTTTACCTCAGAGTGTTCATATATCTCTGACCACGAAAGATTATTGATGCATTCAAGATATTTAAGTATGTTGTCTCGAGAATAGTCGCGTTTATAAATATACCATTGTTGCTTAGGAGTTATTTTATTATTCACAGTTAGGGACAATGTTTGGGCTGTGTCATGGTCGGATAAGCCTAAGGGTATGACTTTGCCTACAGCAGTAGCTTCGTTACTGATTATATGATCTAAGCATGATTCTCCTCTCGTTGGTTCATTTATATGCATTTGGAAGTTGAAGTTTTGTAGTAATCTTAGATAGTCTTCACGTACTGCAGAATGTTTGAGGGTGTTTATATTAAAGTCTCCTACTATCACGACTTTCTTTTTTGTTTTAGAACGAGTCTTATCCAATATGATCTCTAATTTTTCTAAAAATATACGAGGATTTGAATTTGGAATTCTGTAAATGCACAATAAAATGAATTAATACTGTGGAAATTCAACTCCGCAACATTCAAAAGTAAGTTCAGACGTAATGTCTTCAAGCCAAGTTATTTTATTACAAGTTAAATAGTCCTTACACATTATACAGACTCCTCCTCTCCTTTGCTTGGCTCTAGAAAAATAGTTAGCTAGTTTGTAACCATTTATATGTACGTTAGATTCTTCTCCACATTTTAGAAATGTTTCGCAAACACAGATGATATCTATATCTTTTTGTTTAGTGGCGAGATCCGACAAAGCTATTTTTAATATATCTAATTTAGATAGGAGTCCTGCAATATTTTGATGTAACAAGGTAACTTGGTTTTCATTGCTATTAGTCTCGAAAAAATGTTACATCAGTTTTATTAATAGAGAGATTTGTTGGAGTCATTGGTTTAGTGTCTTTTATCACAGAAAAGAAATCTAAAATTGTTTTTTGTTTCATTACTGGCTGAATTATATGTTTATTTTCATTTGGTATTATTTTATGGTTTTTGTGGGTTACACTATGTCTTATAGAGTGTAAAATAGGTAGGTACCTACAAGTAAGTATCTAAGTACAAGGTAGGAATTTGCTGCTTTAATTTTAAATCGATCTCTAGACGCGATCTATTCATATTAATTATTAAGTACTTTTAACAATTTAAAAACAAATGATCTACATTGGCATCATGAACAGTAGATATGAAATTAGATCGAACGGCTTTGGAGATGGCATAGGTATATTTATAATGTACAGACGCCAGCACATCAAGTTACCCCAATGTGTCAAATTTCTTTTATCGTTTTTCAACTTTATGTTAAACAGCAATAAGGTTCATATTCAATTGGGAAAATTTGATACATTGGGGTAACTTGATGTGCTGGCGTCTGTACAATAAGAATAGGTATATATAAGTAATAGTAGTTACCTCGATGCCTACGCAAAGATAAATAGGTACAGACGCCAGCACGTCAAGTTACCCCAATGTGTCAAATTTTACCAATTGAATATGAACCTTATTCCGTTTACATAAAGTTGAAAAACGATCAAAGAAATTTGACACATTGGGGTAACTTGATGTGCTGGCGTCTGTACATAACGAAATTATGATTCGCGATACGACGTACATACCTACTGCTTGTAGTACCTACTAATTACTATTACATTGCGAGGTGGACCCTTTATCCTACATATCTAAGTAGATACGTGAATTCTAATAATACCTACTTACTTAGGTACTTATGTAGAATGTAGGTACAGACGCCAGCACATCAAGTTACCCCAATTTGTCAAATTTTCCCAATTGAATATGAACCTTATGTTGTTTGACATAAAGTTGAAAAAAGAAATTTGACACATTGGGGTAACTTGATGTGCTGGCGTCTGTATCTACCTACCTATGTAGCACAGACATCGTCGTTTAGGTACTCTATCTTATAAAAGAAAGAACCTTTGTTTATTGTTTTTAGAATAGGATACACACATGATTTGAATCCAGCTTACTGTTAGGTAAATGTTAATATTAATAGGTACCTAAGTCGTAGTGAAAAATTAATTAAATGTGTGGTCACTGCACGTTCAGTGGTGTCACCCATCTTAAAACATTTTTTCAACTCCGAAGCCATTCGTTTTCCTTACTGGATTTTAAAATTCCTATTATTATGCTATAATCTCAGACCAATTTATTGGTCTGAGGCTATAATAATATTTTATTAATGATTAATAACTGGTTATGGTAGTCAAACAAATCATTGTTAGTTAAAAATTATTCGGAGTAATATTAATTCAAATCAACAGGTTTTAAAAATAACTACACTAAAGATATTTATTAATAATAAGAATGTATACAAAGTAACTCACTCGCCGCGTCGCAGCTTGTTATAGGGTCATTTTTATGTTTTAACCCAAAATAAAGTGTAAAAGTTTTTCAATTTCCCGCCAACAAGTGCGTTCCGTTCAAACTCATTGAAATATTTACAATCTTCACATTAATGTTTCAGATTTTTCTACATACAAATGACGAAGATTTTTTAACTAAATTGATTTTTTTTACAGTTATGTTCTGAAATTGTTTAGGACCAAATAACCTTACGTTTTGAATGTATTCGTAAACCTCAGCCAATGTTAATAATATGACAAATGCAGTTGTATTGGTATGGAACTCAAATTTAAAGCAAAGTATACACCATCTAAATTAAAATAATTAAAGTTGGATTACCAACTTCAATCATTTTAATTTACCTAGATGGTTTTGTATCTCTATTAGTCTATCGGGCCTGTATTCACTGTATAAATATCATGGTGTGAACCTCAGGTACATCCTGTCGGATGTAGGTACAGTTAGCGGCACGGATCTTGAGCGCCACAGTGTTTTGTGCCACAGTGTGCAACTTACTTTATGTCACTTCACTTTATCTTTCACTTTTGAAAGGAAAACATTTCAAAATTTTTGAGACCTATTTTTAGCGTTTATTATTCCCACGTTTTATATTAAGTTACTTAGTACATTTTTAGTTAATTTTACTTTTGACGTGTCGGTTTTATAAACGAAAATGGGCCGCAAATCGCAATCCAAACAGAATCCTAAGAAGAATGCAGGGAAGGAAAATAACAAGTTCATACAGCAAAAAAGAAAAGAACTGGCAGTTTTGGTGGATAAAGTGTTGAGACTGACAGGGATATTCCAGGCTTCTAATAGTGTGATAAAAAGTTGGGAGCATCACTTAGAAATTGACGCTCTGATCAAAGAAATACTGAATGTTGAGGGTCCTCAGCATAAGAGTGGTCAGAACCAGAGGCAGGCGAATATTGACAAGTATATCAAGTGGCTTAGTGAGAATGAGGTTCAATTTGATGGTAAGTAACCTACCCACAATTTTTTTTTTACAATAGTCAAGCTACTAATTGCAAAGATTCAATCCCATTAGGGATGATTCGAACTGACTCTGCATGTCACTCAATCTGGCAGTTCATCTGTGCACAGTAGCTAGAACTATCACTTAAATGATGAGAAAAAAACAATTAATTATTAAAAAATTGAGTCAGTGAGAATGCATGCATAACATAGTTCATAAATGTCCATTGTTGGTATGTAGGTACATACGCAAAATACGTGCATTGACGTGGAGTTGCGGATACCAGCCCAGTATCTTTTTTTATGTAGGTACTTTCTCCAATCATATTGAATAATTTGTCAATAAAAGGTTAAGCTATGCATGCCGAGATTGGTCTATCATTGGATGACCATTCATTACACATCAAGACTTTCATGCTCTGGAAAAGTGGTATTATTAACATGTTACAGCATTTCGCCAACAGTTGTTTTTTTCATAATTTTTCAGGTATTGAAATTACCGAGTTTGAAGGGTATGAGCTAGGACTGAAAGCCAAAAAAGAATTTAAAGAAGGATCACTAATTCTCACTGTACCATCAAAAGTGATGATGACCGAGAGGAACGCAAAAGATTCAGAGCTAGGGAGCTTCATAGATGTTGACCCGCTGTTGCAGAGCATGCCAAATATAACACTGGCCATGTACCTGCTGCTAGAAAAACATAATCCTGGTAAGTCACTTTCATTAATAATTATAATACCAGCCTGTTACTGTCTCAATACTGTGCAAAGGCCTCTTCTCATACAGATTGAAAACTAAATTTGAAAGTAAATTAAGTATCTATAAACAAATGGTATTCACTTTATTTTGTAAACTGTTTTCAGAATCATTTTGGAAGCCCTATATTGATATATTACCTGAGAAATATTCTACTATTCTGTATTTCACCTTGGAGGAGCTAGCAGAACTCAAGGTAAATAGATGATTTATTATCTGACTTTAATTGACATTCACTTTGTTCTTTGCTATTGTTTATTAATGTTAATGAATGCAGTGAAAATGCTGTCCATGGGAACCCTGTCTTTATAGGTTTATCACTGATGTAATGATTTGATTTGATTTTGAATAATTTCATACTAGACAATAGAATAATGACTTAGCATATAATTAAGGTGTTTTGGAGGTACTAGCACACTTTCCTATACTGGTGTGATTTGTAGGTTCAAGACTGATAACAGCAGTATGGATCTATCAAAATAATTTCAAGAGCCACCCAACATTTCCACAGTAGACAAATGGCTTCTTCCAACATAACACAATTTACTAAACCGGGTAAAAATGCAAACTGTAAGCTTATAGAATCTGACACAACTCAACTATAATTTGCGCGTTGATCAAATCCCAGGTCATGGCATGCTAAAACAGACCCCAGAGGCTAATTGTACACTTTGTTGATTCTAATGAAATTGTAGTTTATACAACGATGTTTTTTTTATATCCCATAACTCTAGGGTTATATTCTGTAGGTAAAAATAATACTAAAACTCCTAGAATAGAGGGTCCAAAAATGCATAGTTTCGGAGATATCATCAATCATAATTAAATTATCCGTTGTTTAGTACCCGTAACACAAGCTCTGTTTAGCTTGGGACTAGCTGGCGTTGTGTGAATAGTCGTGGAATATTAGTATTAAGTATTATTAATATTATTTTTATTACCTAATTAGTTCAAAAATTGTCACCAGTACGACGAATTTTCTTTCTAACGTCACTTTTCTTTCACGTAAGAGTGTTTTACATTACCTAATCATCGTGACTTTGTCGAATTATTTTGTATGTTAATAAAAAAAAAGGATGATTGAAACATAATCCATATGCCAGTTGATTCTTTGATATGGTCTCAATCATACCCTAGAGTTATGGGATATCAAAAAAACACGTAGAATAAATTAATAAGAAAATAATAATAAATAATCTAAGGCAAAGTTACACTTGCCAAGATAGATCTGTAAATTGGTGACCATCTATTACATATTGAGACCATTCCATGGATAGCATTCCAGAACTTCCATAGCAGTTACAGTACAAGTAGTAAGAAGCCTGATGGTCCGTCAACCCGTGTTACCCAGTTACTGGGCTGTGGAGATCAGATAGGCAGTCAATCTATGTAAAATGCTGAGTTTAGTTGGTACGAATGATAACAATACGGTTGATATCAATACTCAAACTGTTTTGTATTCAATTTTTTCAGCCATCACCAGTTTTTGAGTCGGCACTAAAGTTGTACAGAAGTATTGGAAGGCAGTATGCCTACTTTTATAACAAAATCCACTCTTTGGACATACCAGTGCTAAAGAAACTTCAAGACGTATTCACCTTCGACAGTTACAGGTAAGATAAATAAAAATTGTTAATCAATTAACCTTATTATTTAATTTTAAAGACATCACTATAAAAAATAAGAAACATTCAAAATGCCTTTGATATGTCACATTGCACTTATAGCATAATACTGAAATAAAACAAATAAATTAAGATAAAATTCCACACATCCATCATTATTGAGCAAGGAATAGTTTAAGTTCAAAATGTGGATATTTTTAGTAGATCCACAAAACTTAACCCTATAGAACAAGTAAGAAAATGAAAACCAAAATGTTGTAAGTTTGTGTGACAACAGGAAGACGGCATTGTGTATTTCTTTTTTGTTTTCATTAATATTGATCTATTTTATAAAAATCTTAATCAATATCAGGTCACTAGTTTAAATTATGAAGCCCTTTCCACAATTTTCGATTTAAATTAATTTCATACATAGTATTTTTATTGTAGAAAACACCCATTTTACTAAATATCGTAATTAATTAAACTAATTAAACCAACTGTCAAAAAATCGGCGAATAACTTAAATAATGCCTACTGGAATGGTTTCCTCAGACTGTCCCACATGTAATCTGGCGAATCTTTACCATTTTGTGAATCTAATGTGTTCAATGTGTAAATGTTTGATGTTTGCAACATGGGACTAATACTGCGAGTACTACAGTTATTCTTGTGACCTTTTCTATGTTCAAATACCGGTGTCGGAATCCGTTCGTCACCGAAACTCCGTTTATTTCTTATCACGGATCTCTGCTGTTTCCACTTAAATGCTGCATATGTTAATAAGAATAATATCATTGCTAAACCAGCAATGCTGGCTGTAGCAACAGTCACAGATTTAGTTTGGCTGGGTATTTTATCGAGAATACCTGATACAGTTGTTGACTGTTGGCTCTCGTATGCATTCACTTCTATTTTCTCTTCAGAACCTGAAGCGATGTTGTTTTCAAATTCATTAAGATGTTGTAGATCTTCCAGTACTATCAAACCGTCGCCGTCTGCGTCTTCTTCTAATCTGATAGTCTTGAATGGCTTTATCGGTAGACCTGAAATTATATGATATTTTTTATTGTTTGCAATAGTGTTTGTGTGTGTGAGAATTTAAATAACGAATGTTTAATACCTTCTTTGTTATTTGATGAAGTGTCACTGTGATTCCTTCCCATCAATGAGAATATTTCATTCCAACTGACAACGTCGTCTGGACTTTCGCTCAGAACTCGGCTCTCTCTAACTAGTTCAGTTGCGTTATTTTCATTTGTAATATTAACAGCTAGTATAGATGATTTGTAAGCCCTCCCTTCAGAGTCCTTCATTAACGATGTTTTATTAGCTGGCTTAGTAAAATTATTGAACAAGGACATAATGCCCATATTTTCTGCATGTTCGTTTACGTTATTACGGAAATCCATTACAATAGGAATGTTAACATTGTTTATCATACTTGGTTCATCTGTTGTTACTCTTGTATCATGCAAATTAGCGTCTAACAGAGCTCTTAATGGATAAGTCTCTTTCGAAATAGGCTCCAAAAGAGACTTAGATAAGAACGGCTCTGGTGGGTTAGGTTCCCGGGATGCGTTGTGGAATATATCAGCCAGGTGAACATGGCTGGATCCACGCTCCCTATGTTCTACTAATTCACCTAATGTCATATTTCGTTCCATCAATATCTTGGATAGTTTGGCACTCGCTGAAAATAGATAAATATATAAGTTAATAACCACATTAAAATATGTAGGTATTTTAAAGTTAATTGATACCAGAAAAAAATAACGATCTATTGACAAATATTATAAACTTTTATTGAATTTGGGCATATCTGCTATCTGCAACTAGAAATCAAAGATACTTGTTTCCATTATTTCGGTTTACTTACTTCGAGTGTCATTAAGAATTTCTTCAATCTCCAATTTGGCAGTTTCTTCTGTTGTACTGGGTAGTGTCGTCATAGATTTCGTAACTTTCGCTGTGAATCGTTCAGTACCACTTTCTGTTCTTCGTGTACTTTCCGTCGTAATGAAGTCTTCCAATGTGGTTAAATCATTGGCATCGTCTTCAACGAACCTTGGCTCTTGCGTTCTGGCAATAAACTCGGAAGAGGAAACTAAACTACCTAGTCCTAACAGGTGTTTGATAGGGTCGTCTTGCGGAGGTTCTGTCGTAGTATTCTTATGTTTAAGACGTTTCCTTTTTAGTCTGTTGTTAAATGCTTGTCGTCTAAGACCTGATGAATTCACGGTTGGTCTCACCATAGACACCACAGGCGGCTTTTCTGTCGCAGGTTTCGGAACTTCAGTTAGGATCTCTTGTATTGAAATAACTGCAGATTCTGTCATTTCCATGTTCACGTCGTCAAGTTTATTATTTAAATCATTCTCTATATTTATTTCTTCGGATGACGTGTTACGATTAGGAATTTCAACTGTAATGGTAGTTTCTTCTGGTATTACTTCAGTTGTAGTTGTCTCACGTTCAACAGTATTGTTATTTCCGGCTTGAATATTATTCTGCATCATAGAAGGGATTACATCCTTCCATTCTTTAGATTTCGTCATATTTCTTCTATGGTGTGAATACTTTCTCGAATTCAATGTCACTAAATCTCGGCTTAGTTGTCCCTTGTATGTATTGTTCAACATAGGTCTTATTCGCAGTTTCTTACGCGTTCCAAGTGGAAAACGTCTTCTTGTCGATATTTTAGGAGTCTTTTCTAAAGGTTTAACGGTCGTTGTTGGTTCATCCTTTATGCTCTCTTCAGTTTCAATTTCAACCGGTGCATTATATTCCACTACTGGTTCAGTAGTGGAATTTATTTCTAAATTGATTAAAGTTTGTTCGTCTGATTCTTTATCTTGAAAGTCCTGTTTTACCTCAGATATGTCATTTCTAGGTGCAGGCGGTTTTATGTTTTCGTCTTCTAGGTGATCATGGGGCCTAAATATTGACACCGCGTGATGTTTTCCATGAAGCAAGTCCGTCAACGATAAATTGTGTTGTTGCAGTATTTCGCTTAAACTTGTCCCATTAGATCTCTTCAATATATCTTTTAACGTCAGAGGATCCATGTGGTAGCTATCCTGAAAATGATAAGTAGTGTCAACTATATTAAAAGCCATTAAATGATGAGCCCTTTTTTTGTTTAGAATTGCTAATTAAACGTTTATGTTTTATTTTACTACGATTTCAGAAAGGCTACACAAATTAGGTCTAATATTAATTAGTTTTATTAGACACTCATCTACCGCACACAATTTTTTGTTATGACACTGTTACAACTATTATTCATAAGAGCAGTTAAAGGAAAGTTATAATTTGATTGCCATGAATACCGTCATCATTTCATCGATCCACAAAATTGGTTGTGATCCATCTTGTAACGATCGTATCGCATATCGTTGGAGTTTGTCTTTACATTTTTCTAGGAGCAGTTTTGCTTGTTTATTTTTAAGTGCCAAAAATGTTTGAGCACTGATTGATTCTTTGACCTTTTCGTACGCTTTTTCTTGATCAGGCGTATGACGTATAGTAACTTTGCTAATATTACTTTGTAGTTGTTGTTCGTTTTTAAAGACAACAGCGGTACGTGGTGTTTTGGTTCTACCTACTTTTGCTTTACTGTGATACTGTGCCAAACTTTTATCCTATAAAATAATAATGTTATAGTGATCATGTCATAAAGTTTCTTTAAAATTCGTTTGTATTTGAGTATCCAGATGGGATAATGCGTTGCACACGTTTCGTTCATGGGAACAGTATTTGTAACTTACTAGCCAGAGTTATAATTTGGTAACATACGCCCTTAAAAAAATTACATATTAATAAAAATCGAATGATTAAAATATCAATTGAGTATACCTGTGCTTTGTTGAGATTTGGGTTCATTGCGGTTGTGTTATGGTTATTGGTACGTTTTCTCGTCGCTGGTTTAGTTACTTCCGGTGAAGACTCTGATAAAGATACGTCGTCGGCCATTTGCTCTCTTTTCGGTTCTACGTTAATTTCTGGATCATCTATTTGAAAAGGCAATTCGACGTTCATTGCGCGTTGCTGCAAATCAAACTTTAGATTTGTAGGTCTTTCTTCCGTTAATTCATGTTTATCCTCAAATAGTACAACATCTTGTGGAACTTCTTCTCTTAAATCGTCGATATTGACTTGGTCAATTGGTTCTGTTTTTGCTTCTACTTCAACTGGTTCTTGTGTGGTTACAGTTCGCTCTAATTCGCTCAGTTCTGGCCATGTTTCGAGGGAAGGTCGCTTCCTCCGTTGTCCCCTTCTTCTTAATGGTCTCTCTATGTCTGCAACGTCGTCGGCCCAACGTATAGGTCTACTTTCTGGTTTCTTTCGTCTTCGTTTAGGCATTTCTGTAGTTTGGTGGGTGTTCTCGTCTAAATCGAAGAAAGGTCGGGGTGGTTCGTCAGGATAGACGAATCTCTCTTGTGGAATGAGATCTTCGTCGGAATCTGTCTGCGGACGACGTTTTCGTTTACGTCCAGGTCTGCGGCGTTTTGGTACGTCGTCTAGTGAATCTTTTTTCCAATTATCGACATTTTGATGTTCTTGCACCGGTGGGTCTGCTTCCATTGCTCTCCATGGCTGAAAATGATAAAATAAAACTTCTTAAATACATTGCTTGATAGTCAACAGCTTACTGTTGTTTAATTCTGAACAAGGTCTCTAACGTATACAACTTCAGCTGCCCCGGCAAACTTCGTACCGCCAAAATCAAGTATTAGCTTAAGACATGTCAAATTGTCACCTGTTATTAAACTGGAAAGATATTTATTAAATTATCCAAGATGGCACTGCTTTTGAAAATAGTATAAAAGAAACGATTATTTTTCGTGAACTTTCTATTCTTTATTAGACAAACGATAGCCTATGTCCGTCTCTAGGATATGTCTATCCTTACTAAATTTAATTACGAACCGAAGAGCTGTTTAGTCGTGAAAAGTCTACAAGCAAATAAACTAATAAATAAATAAATATTCCACAACTATTACCTAATTAAGGTTCAGTAAATTCTATATATATATATTGACTGCCTCGTTGGTCTAGTGGTCGCAAGCGCTACTGCTGAGCATGAGGTCCCGGGTTCGATCCCCGGGTCGGGCAAAGTGATATAGAGTTTTTCCATCTGGGATTTCTCAGTAGCAGCCCGGAGTCTGGATATGTGCCCGATTGATGGCAATAGGCTCGCCCCCTATTACATGGGACTTAAACATAACTGGCGAAATGTGGGTGTACTACCAGGTACACCTCTGCCTAGCCCTTCGGGGATTACAGGCGTGACGTTATGTTTTTTTTTTTTTTTTTTTTTTTAAATTCTATATTACAAATTGAAAATATGACATCTAGCTCCAATTGATTTCATTACAAATGCTGAGCAATTCACAACAATATCCGTGTTAGTGAACTGATCCGTAACTTGTAGTAAAAAAAAGACTCATTTCCATTCATTTGCTAATGGACTCAGTTTTGATTACATTAAAATTATTACTTAGTATTCTATAAGTATAATATATGCAAAGGCATCCGATTTACTGTATTCGTTATGTTTGGGGCCGTGCTGCAAAATATTTCCTATATTTTCGCATTCTAAAAGCTACGTTATTTATAAACTGACAACATTACGGGCACGCACTTCGTAGATTCCGATTAGTATAATCTACTTAATGCTTATTCATAATGCTTGTAAATACGTTTAAAAATCACTGTAATTCCTACACTAATGCGCTTGTTTTTTTGTTTTGTTTTATTTAATCAACTCTGTTCTACCAAGTTAGTTGCGTTTGCAATTGGAAAATGAAATAGGTAGGTACATTCGGCTTAAGTTAGGTGAACAAATACTTATAAATATCTTAATTGCTTTCCATGTGTATTCTTAGGTTGCAACTTCATAATCGTGCAGCCTTTTGCGCCCTAGTGGTTGGTAGTACGCAAGAAGCTGTATGATTGGCGCAGCAGTTGCGCAGTTATCTACTGCGCTATTATTGCAGGGCTTACATACAGCCAGTCGTTCCGGGTCTGGTTGTTCGTGTATGTTTGTCACCCACGTCACAGGAGAAAATCCATACTTATATCATTTTATATTGGTCACTACGCAAGGAATTCCTTAACGATTTAATAAAAAAAGTAAAAGCTCATCAAGGGTCATCAACCTTAATACTATAATCGCTTGCACCCGGCTTCCGAAATCATATCTTGATCGCTCATTCGTACTTTGGGTAGTACAATGCATTTTGTAAGCTAACTGATTCACCGCAAGTGAGGCCTATTATAGTGCCTAGTGAAAGGTCAGGTAGTGGTCAGACTCAAGGTGAATGACTTTGGAACCTCATTTATTGTTGATTTTCATTTTCAATTGCCGCCATGAAGATCGAACGTTTTATCTTTGGTTTTGTCTATATAAGATCTTGTGAGATTAAATGATGTAATTTGTTAATTACAAAAGGAAATAAGAACCAAACCACTTAGTTAATAATTATGTACACTCTAGTTACAGTAGCGTAATTATGTAGTCTCGTAATTCCTTTATATCCAACTCCATTACATTATGATGATGAAGCATTGTCATTAAAGTTGTTAAACCTTAGAGATTAGGCTGTTATTTCTAAAATAATTACTCTGTACAACATTTGTAAAATTATAAGGCCGAATCGTTAGTTTTCACTGTGATTTTAAGTCGGAGTTATAAGCAAAATTTGTAAGATCAATGTAAAATATTTGTGCACCTTAATTTCACCAGTATTTCCAAAGAACGCAATGATACGAATGCTTATCATTGTCCTACTGCAAGGCAGACGCTTCTTCTCTTATAGAGACGAAAATCTACAGGGTTATTTGTAAAACACCAACAACCTCGCAGGAGCAGATTACTAACATCATAAAAAACAACATTTGTTCTACGACTTTTTCGAAAACAGACAAAAAAAAATCAACTCTCCATACAAAACTCGATCAACTGTTCTGATATTAATGTGTTTTCGTCTCTAAAAGAGAAGAAGCGTCTGCCTTGCAGTATATCAAATTAGGAACTTATGAACTACTTCTACTGAACTACGTGATACTGTCGATAACTCAAAAGCTGTAAATTATTATATTTCCTTGTTAGAAAATCATCACGAAGTTACCTGTGACCTCTATGAGTTTTTGATCTAAATTGAAAATCATCATCTGAAAAATATTTTTTGACTTCTGCCCAAAGAGATTTAATTCCGAAGAAAAAGTCACATTACGTCGCATTGTGGGGTACTATAAAAATATTTAATGTGCGTAGATGAGAAATCTTTACTACCTTAATACGCATTCCTAACTCATTTTTCTTATGGCTGCGCACACGCATTCATTACCCATTACGTAAATTTAAGACGATGCGACTCTTCGTGCTCTAAATCATAGCTTTGATAATCACGAAAAAACATTGCAAGAGATTTGTCGTCTCTTGTGTGAAACTTAAAAACAATACTTAAATATTCGCCAAAAACATACATTATAAGAAATGCCTAAATGTTTATTTTGTGAACCATCTGTGTTGATTGGACTTGCGATGATAATAATGCTCCAAACTATTCGCACAACGCCATTTAGTCCCAAACTAAGCAGAGTTTGTGTTTGTTACTAAACAGCTGATAAACATACTTATATATTTCTAAATACATACATATTTTAGATAAATTACACCCAGACAAATGATCGTGTTCATCACACAAACATTTCGTCGAAAATGTGTAAAACTATGGATATTTTATTTGTCTGATTTAATAAATTAATTGAATTGAATTGAATTTGTCCTGGGTGGGAATCCAAGCCACGACCGCCGGCATCAGTCAGGGCCACACACTAACTAGACCAACAGGCCAGCCTGCGATTCCTCGCGTGCACTGTAAATAGTGTAGGCACGTAGAAAGTGTCTTTGATTACACCTCAATCACGCAGTTCATACTATCTACTATTAAGCCGCAATCAATTCACTTAAACCATAAGCTATTTTCCGCTATAATTGATTAAATATTCTCGCAGTAAAAGCGAATAATGTTTTACTCTTTGATTTTGTTTGTATTTTTTTGTATTTACATAATAGTCTTCCGTGTTGGCAGCGAATGAAACACGTATTATACTAGTGGGTAGGTAGAGTGTTAACTGCCTGTCATCTCACGCCAGTTATGTAGGTCAAGCAAGCGAATAGATGTCTGTGAAGATGTAAGGCTATTATGCTTAAAACACGATTTGTCAAAACCACTGATTTATTATTCAACCGGCTAGACAAGTTTTTTATGCGTTTATTATGGTTTTATGTTAATTAGTCGCTTCTTCTGATTGAATAATACTTCGCAGATAGTCTACCTTCCTAAAATTCGTAAGTTTGTAAGCCATTTTGGTAAAAACTTGTAGTTTGTTTACATATTCAGCTTTTTTTTTATACCACGACGGTGGCATACAAGCCTACGGCCCGCCTGATGGTAAGCGGTTACCGTAGCCTATGGACACTTGCAACACCAGGGGCGCCACACGCGCGTTGCCGACCCTTTCAAAACCTATTTACTCCCCTTTTGAAGAACCCCATACTGTAGCCCTCTGAGAAAACCTCAGCAGGTAGCTCATTCCACAATCCAAGTGTACGCGGGAGGAAATTCCTCTGAAACCGCACTGTACGGGACCATTTCGGCTCCAGTGTGTGAGCACGAGCTCCCTCCCAGCTGCAGGTGATACTAATAATTGTTAGTCATTCTTTTGGCAAGATCGAAGAAGATAAGAGTGCTTATTATGACTCAAATAATGGGGTGCACTCCAAGAAATTTAAGATACTCAGTATGGAGAGGACATGCAAAGAAATGTCATAGATAAATTGTGACCCCAAGTCTCAGTAACGCCATCCAGCATAATATAGCAATATTGGAGCGGCAGCGGAGTGTACCTACTAAACTACACTGATCGAAGTATGTCCACTAGGACTCAAGTTTTGGATGAATATTGTGTTCGTCACTGCTTTTCTCTGCATCACCTGAAGGTTGACTGGTAGAAAATGCCTATGGCAATAAGTCCGCCTTTGTACATTAGTGTGCTTGAAGTATTATATAAATAAATATGATAGCACTAGCAGACTTCCCGCGGTTTCACCCGCGTAGTGTCCGTTCCCGTGGGAATACAGGGATAAAAAGTAGCCTATGTGTTAATCCAGGGTGTCAGCTAACTTCATACCAAATTTTATTAAAATCCATTCAGTAGTTATTACGTGAAAGAGTAACAAACATCCATCCATCTATCCATCTATACTCACAAACTTTCGCATTTATAATATTAGTAGGATTAGTAACACTTCATAATACGGCCCGAAAAGTAAACAAAAGCGGAAATAAAATGATAGAACTGGTCACGGTACTTCACTTTTCCACTTAAAACCACTAACATTCCTTGCTTTCATGTAGTAAGCTTTAATACGATAATGTTCTCCATTACGCATTTAATAATTAGGTGCAGCATTTTTCCAAGAAAGGAAAACCAGTCTTGAATCCATTTCACACAGCACCTGGTCTAACCATTGATTTGAGTTCGCAAATTATAGGTTTTGTCTTGAGATCCAAGCTAACACGATGGAGCCATTATAAAATGTTGGCACGTTATTCGACTACGATCTATTAATCGTACGACAAACCGTACGTAAAAAGTTCATCCGGAAAAAGGAGAACTTTACCTTTTTTCTTCCATACGTGTCACGTCTTCGCGTATGCAACAAAAAGCTAGTATGCTCTTTGTTAATAATACTCCAATGGTGTGAGATATATAGAGCCCGTTTTTAGTCATAATTGTTAACAGATTACTTCTAATTCTTAGCCTAGGACGCTCGTCTTTATGTTTAAAACCTCAATAAAAATAGATCAAACTGTTTCCAACTCTAGCTAAGTACATTAATATTCTTTAATTAGACAACACGGGCGTACAACTACCTACGTAATATTATTCAGATACATATTCATGACACTGTTAATTCGACACTAAATTCCTTTAAAGGAAGCATGTAATAGTTTTTTTTTTACTAAACTGTAATAGGAACGCCTGAACTATTAACTGTTGTTGAAACTATCATAGGTACCTTTTTAATCCTATATCGAAACTTTTAAAGCTATGCGTAGACACAAGACTGTCTATTAGTCAAATTATTGCTGTATTGCTTAAATTGTTAACATGTTCTGAGATACGTGGTTCAAAACGATAAAATAAAATACGAAATGCTAGATGAATGTCTAAAACATCCGACTCATGATGCACTAAAGACGCAAGGATTCCAATTTATAGTATTACGACGAATGACTCTCATCTTCATTGTTTAACGATATTATTGCATCTATTAGCGCACATAAAATTTGTCTAAAACATCCGAGTCATGATGCGCTCAAGACGAAAAGATTTCAATTTACAGTATTCTGACGAATGACTTACATCTTCATTGTTTAACGATATCATTGCATCTTTTGCAAATGATGCAATGAAATCTGCCACTCGCTTAGCTCAAAGAAGTACTAATAAGACTGCTCATATGTACCAAAAATCTCATATCATCGTGAAATAAATCTGTTCAAATATAATTTAGTTATCTCATCTTTGAATAAAGAAAGCTGTTACAGAACGATGTTATAACCGCGGCCCGCAAGGAAAGTTGAAAGCAGCGTGGTACCGGTCCGCGAACTTGAATCAACAGCTATACTATGTGACTTATGCTAATGGAGGTCGTTAAGACGTAATATGTTAATATAGTATTATGTTATGAATATGTGAAGTGTATGGTTAATCGTAGAAAGTGCGATATATGGATTTTCTTAAGGATATTCGTGATGTAACTTTAAATAAGCTGATTTGCAGTTTTGCGTGTGGTCTGACTATTTTACTGTTTCTTCATAAAATTTTTGAACAAACAAATAAATTGTCAAATGCCTTAATTCTGTCTCCAATTTATATTGATAATGCCCTCATACAATTACGCAATCGCCATTATTGCAAGTAATACACATAAACTTGTTTGTCGAACTGACATGCTCGTGTTGGTTCTTTGTGGGGTCACTGCAATAGTTCAACGAGTTTGACCTCTTGATCTCTTAAATTTCAAATCTATTACCTTTTACTGTCAGTTTCTCATAACAAAAGCCGCCAATAAGCAAGTATTGACAATAGTTATTTACGTTCTTAAGAAAACCTTAAGAACGAAAAAGTAAGTGGGCCCGTGTTCCTCTCTACCCGCTATTAATCCGATTAATTGTGTTAGCCTCAGTGACGTCGTTGGTAAAAAAAAGCTGAATTTTAATTATGATCGCATAATATCACGGCCCGGTGCGTGCCGTACCCACTGGACCAATTTACGAGATAAAATAAAGTACAGTGAACTAAGACCAAGCTCCTATATTAGAACAAGTTGTACGCCGTATTTGATTAGAGCAAGTCATCTGAATAGATTTCTACATTTTCTTTGGAATGCACATTTACAATTCTTGTTCCAGTAAGGAAGGTATCAAATCGAATCATGTATGTAGTGGCAGTTTCTACCGTATAGGAAGAGTTAGCAAAAAAGCTAATGCATTGCGAGCATTTATTTGCTGTGCATTGAATTCGTATATCACCGGTCGAAAAAAGATTGCACACGCATGCAGTCACTTCCATCACTGGTGCCATCAATCAATATGTCAATTATCACATCTATCAAAATGAAAGTACTAGCTGCTATTGGCCTTAATCTACACACGTCAATTTTATTGTCTAATTGATGTGCGGACAACCGACCACGCTCCACTTACTCCAGGCACCTCCCAGATTTCTAGACCAGTTTCTAGACTTGTCTACTTTTGATCTAGACTTCGTACACTTCCTGTCCCTTCTTTATAATGAGATTTCTCCTTATTACCATTTTGATTAGTTCGGATTGTTTGATTTGCAGAAACAATGTCGATGTGTTTTGTTCTTTTGTGAGCTCTTGCGCTTGACGTCTTTGCTTTGAATGTACAAAGAAAGTCAACAAGTTTTGTTATTGTTTATAGATGCGCATTGGTTCAGTTATTGTTCAGGTTAAAATTAATTGAAATATTTTAAATTCCCGTACATATTTTCTCGCCCCATGTTTGGCCCCATGTTTTGGGGCCAGTCATCAATTCTTATACCATTTCTTTTATAAAAGTCTTGAAGAAACTAGAATGGCAACCACCCAATTATACTTGATAGATTACCATACTTACTACCGATCGATACAGTTTTTCTGTTACCAGTTTCTCGAAACGCAAATGTTTATATCTAAAAGTTTACTACTGCCTTGTTTGGTGTTAATTTTTTACCTCGAAGTGAAAAGTGTAAAAATAGAAACCGTAAAAAAAGAACACAGCCATAGTTATGAAACAACTGCAAAAAGAGTGCGTAGCTTGAAATCAAATCAATTTTCTGTAATTGTGTTGTTTCCCTTAATTCCCTTGTAGGTACTCTTAAAACACACTTAGAATGACAACTTATTTGTTTTTTAATTCTCTTCTTTGCTTTTGTTGTAAGTACATTTATCATAAATTACCACACCTTCCTGGATTTGATTCACTTTTTTAATTATGCTTAATGAAATGTTACTGTACTTCAGGCCGTCGGATTGATTAGAAATTATAGAATTGAAAACCCTAGGTTATAAAATTTTAAGTTTAAGTCAAAGTCAAACCATTTAACAAACAAGTTAGCATCAAATGAAGTTTCATACTAAGGAAAGCTGGCCTTTTGCTTCTCAAATTTAAATTCCTTGACCATTGGGGACTCAATCGAACAGAACGTACCTATCTACAAATTCTGCCTAGCGGTTTATTTTTTATAATTATAATTAATCCGTGCATACAAGTGAAAACAACAATCTTTACCTGGTCAAAATTAGGCGTCCCTGTATCCAATATTCTAGGCCTTAAATCGTGTCGATATTCCTTCTCCAAGTCTTCCTCCGCAGAATGTACTATAATCACCAAAGCGGCCAACGTGGTCAATAACGGCATGGCGGATTTCCAAATTATACCCATATTATATCAAATAGGCAACTGCAAGCTCCGAACGCACTGTGACGGTACGTCCACAAGTATTGATGCACAAACACTGCACTAACAACGAGTTCCAAAGTTTGTATTAACTCACGCAATTGTCCCGGCACAATCGATTAACGAAAGAAACGAAGCTCAGTAACCGATAGACGAAAGAATTGAAGATAAAGAAGAAAAAACAGAAGGAAATGAAGCCCGCACAATTCACTTGCGGCTGTTCTCTATTTTTCAAAAACGCGTGCACTGGGCCCTGAAATTCAACGTTAGAATTCGTTTTACTATCACATCATGATTGTGTATTTGTAAACAATCCGATGTCGCGGCAATAGAATCTTGAGTAGGCAATTATATTACTGGTTGTATTATTTGAGAAAAATGTGAGATTTCTCGTACAAGTTTCCCGCGTTTTTTTTATTTGTGAACGTGAAAGTGATGATGGCGGTTGGCGGCACACGTTAGCCCGCAGCGGCTCAGCGCGTTCGAGTGGTAACTGGTATCTCAACAAATGGCAAATGTACAGCGCTCGCCAATGCGCTATTGCAATTTTTACTTTTCTTTTGTGTTTCAATAACAACTGCATTTTGTGTTTTTTCAACATTGCTCATTCGCGTTGGAAATGTTGGATCAAACAATGATAAAAGCTATTCAAGCATGTCGCCGTTATTTTTACCATGAAGCAGAGTTCTCGAATATGCATATGCATATTGCATAAGATTGATATCCATTCGTCTCGTCTCTGTGCTACAGAATAAGAACTAGTCTACACCTTCCACCTTCCATATTTATTTTGCGTTACTGCATTTGAACGATGCTCTTTCCGTAGAAGAAAAGACTACTGTGATATCGAAATCAAACTTTATTACCAAAAATGAGAGTCAGATTTGCAAGTTGTAATTATTATTATTAAGAAGGAAATACTTACTATTTAGCATCACCCTCTTTACTTGCCTAATAATACCAGCCCGTTACTGTCTCACCCCAGATCAAAAGCTAGTAGCCAATCACGGTGAGTCCCTTTGGCTGTCCATGGCATGTAAAAAATTCTTCTACAACGGCACATGTCAAACGCCGTATCTTTTCTAAATTTTGCGAATTGCCCAGCATTCAAAGCTATAAAATCTTTAGAAAATCCTGTTCGTTTTAGAATCTTGAACTTTTTCACAAGAGAAACTTGTCAAAAATTGTTGCTCTTTTGGAGATTTTTACTATTTTGCTTTATACTCAATATCTTGTTCCTAGGGTCTCGGCCATGTGCCCACGCCTTCTAATTTTCCTGTCACAGCGTCCTGATCTCCAATTTAAGACACCAATAGTTACAATTAAATTTGACCTAAACCAAAACTTGTAAGCAACAAAACTTCTCTAAATACACCAACCGGTCCATCCATGTTAGTTAATTTCACAGAAAATTACGATAACCGTCATCTAATAGATTCCAAGCTCCCTTAATTTCCATGCGGCGAAGATGGCAAATCACAGTATTATGTGAAACGGAATGTGGGCACGCGCCGCGCCGCCTCCCCGACGGAATGCGCGCGCCGCCCGTGACGATCACATGCGCGAATTAGCTTCGTTTGTTAATCAATTACTTGAATCTAATAATATGCATGTGTATAAAAATAGTTGGCCTTTGTTTAGGTTTCTCTTATCGTTTACTAATAGCGAAAAGTTCATCATCTGGCTAACCTTTTCCCAACTATGTTCATCATCTAGCTAACCTTTTCCCAACTATGTTCATCATCTGGCTAATCTTTTCCCAACTATGGATCGGCTTCCAGTCTAACTGGATGCTACTGACTGACTGTCTAACCTTCATTACCCAGTGACAAGAACGCGATACCCCATAGTTACAATGGCTGTTCAACTTTCGTAGTTCTAACTATGTGCTTGTTACTTGTCAAAGGTCTACCTAAATGACTGCCGGGACCAATGGTTGAATAGTTAGTATATAATAGTTAGTCATCTTTGGACTTATATCGACAAGCGTACCTTAACCTTTGATCGACTCGTGCGACTGTTATTATTTAGCTACAAGCCCCTCAAATAATAGCGTAAAAGTTGATTGAAAATATTCAGTCTCCTCTTGTTATTTAGGTTCGCAGATCCATACTTACTTTTCCATCAAACAGGCGTATCATTAGTTTTTCAGAACCCGACACAAATATGACGTAATTTGAAAACTGACTGCTTTGACTGGTTTCTTGTCACATATGGAAAGCCCCTCGTCTTTAGACATAAGTTGCGACTCTTGACTATTAAAGTCAAGAGTCGTTAACGCAGGGTTCAATTTGTAATGGGTAGGCTAATTAAACTATATAGAACCAACGGAACCACGCTATACCTACGTATCGAAAAAAGCTCTAGCACGTTAATAACCCCAAGTGCAAGCATAGTCAAAAGTTACGTAAATTGTTGGCATAACGTTTAATTACTTTTTAAATCATCTTTGGCTGTTACACAGTTACACGCATCTTACGTCCGACACTATTTATTTTAGAAAATTGCTTACGGTAGTTTAGTGAAACTATTACTATCTACACTTTATCGGTCTTTAAAGACTTCCGTGTCGTATGTAAACTGTTTTTGTTGACGTATTTCGTTTAGTAAATGCCTTGGCTAAATACCTTGGTACTTAAGCTTAGCTGTTTCACGTAACGTCGTGACAAAGTTAGAATTGGCATTTTTCACGCCCACTTGCGCGCCTTGTATTTCTCTCTTTCTGTTTTCTAGCGTTAATCCGCTAAAAGTTGTGTAACTACAAATAGAAGATGAATGACACAGTTGACGTAACTAGTCTTGATAAAGTGATGAGTGCTGTGGTTGGGTTTGCACCTTTGTATTTACCGCAATTATGTTTCGTCACTTCTCTCTTGTATGTAATATGAAGGCATTTCTGCATGAGATGTGTTGGCACCTTTTAGAATTGTGTAGTTAACACTAAACAATGGGTATTTGAATGTGACAATAGTGCAGTTTATCAAACTTACCTAATTCTATGTTGTCGATTTCCTCATATACCAGCGGAAGTGTATGCAAGAGTAGATTAGTATTAGAAACAGGCAATGACTCAAACTCGCACACCGAGGGCTCTGTAACTTAATGGAAAATCATATTTTCATTCTAAAAGTTATTTCTATTGTCTGCGACCACGACCATTTACACGTTCTATTCGTTCGTACTGTATTTGAAGTTAAAGTTACAATACATTATAGGCAATCGTTTAAACATTAGGCATAATGTTTAAACGATTGCCTATAGGTATCATTCAGCAAGTATCACACAAGAAGCGATTTAGTAAAGGCGTATATAATATGCCCTATGTTACGCATGAGAGCAAAGATATCAGCGGCGAAGTGTCTATACAACTCGATTCCTATCGGCTTCCCTTTGGAGGTTTGGAAGACCAACTCTTTACGAATAATGGCAGTCAAACTCTAGTGCTGCCAAATGGACTATAGGTATTTAGACCAAAAGTTTTACACGGTGATAGACCGACGACGACTTCAAGAGAGACAACAAGGAGTGATATGAATGAAAACTTTACACTCGCCACTGGTACTAGTGGTACTTATGGCAAATGATAATAATTATTAATCGTAGGTACATCTGCATTTTCATCTACGTTCTACCAAGCTTATCGATCTACATAATCTCATCTCATAGCACGTTGTATGGGTCATTGTTAACGACACGTGTTCTCACGCGCCGCTTTTACTTTCCATATCACTGGCATAATATCGTTGATTTAGTGAGATCGTTGTGGCGATACAAAAAGCTCGTTACATCAAATAACTCGAGCGGTCCGTACGGATCGTCATACACATTCACTTGATGGAAAATATTCTAAGCATTTACTCACGAATCAGATAGAAGAGAACTAGTAATTATATGTGAAATGATTGTTCCCATTTTAAATGTTTCTCTGCTGGTTTTCTAGTGATTATTTTGTTTATTGGTAAATCATGAACGCAGTAAACTAAACTAGGGTGTTACGTTATAGCCTCGCAGTGTACTATTTCCAAATCAATTGAATTTAAGAACCCACAGTAGGTTCCAATTTTTTTAATTTGCTGGTGAAATTTTCTTCGATTCCTACATGATGTTCATTTCCGAATTTTAGAACTACACTTTTATCGATCTTAGTATTTTATTTGCTCATTTTAACTTTCAAAGTTTAAATGAGCAAATACAATCAAGATTTTTTACTAAGCGTTTAGAGTTGGTATTCCTTTTTTTAAAGATATCGCACAATAGCTTTATATTGATTGCACCATATGTTTATTATAACATCATTAACTTATCCATATATTGGGTCGGTGGTTGGATTGGTTAATAATAATAATAATATAATAATAATTTATTTAGGTCCTTTTACACATTATTACATTTGTAAACTTAAAATACATAGTCGAACCAAGTTTTTTTAAACAAAATAGCTTAAAAACTTATAATTGTAAAAAACGAGTTTAATTAACACATAATATATCTCTAAATATCTAAACGAAGGTGCGGTGGAACTGACATTATCTTGTGGCGACCTACCTGAGCTAGGTTAATAAAAACCTGTGTTTCAGGCCATCCCCAGACTAAGCGAACAGCTGACTACAGTTAATACATTGAATTGAATTACATTTCCACTATGCTACTTATGCAAATACAATATAAACAAAAAATACCTTAATAATAATATCTACAGAGTTATTGAAGTACTACTAGAAGTTTTTCTGTATCAGCGTACTGGTATGTAAGTGATTTCAACGTGCTGATATAAAATTATGTGCAGGATAAATAATTGGCGTACTGTTAGCACGTGACATGCAATGTAAAGCTGGTGCGTAGGAAATCTGAAAGGCTTAAAAGTGGCTACCTTTAAGATAGCTCTTTGAGCGCGTTCTAGATGGATTAAAATTGATTTTGCAGCACCTCCCCATGAAGTTATGCAGTAGGTAAGAACAGATTGGCACAAAGCTAAATATACCTGTTTAATTAATGTGAAGTCAGCAATGTAACGTAAGTTTTTAAAGACATACATTAAATTACGAACTCGAGTACATAGTAACTCAATGTGGTTTCGGAAGGTTTGTTTTCGGGATAGTCGACTATAAGAATGGCACCTAGCTTTTTATGCCTATTATCTTCTATGAAATAGCCATTCCAGCTGGCCATTTGCATTCATAAGTTATTATCCGCAAACTTTATTAATTCGATTAGTCTATAGCGATTCTTTCTAAGAATTTATGCAAGAAATTGAATACATTAACCCGGCTTCGTTGGAAGATGGCACTTTCATTTTGTGTACGTTTTCCTATTATTTGTAAACCGCAGATCATTTTGTTAATATTCTATTATTATGTTGCATAATAAAATAATGGCTTTAGCTCTAACGACCAAATTTTTTGCATGATAGGAGTACCTTATCTACGCTTCTATACTTAATATTATAAAGAGAAAAGATTTCTATTTTTGAATGTTACGAATAAACTGAAAAACTACGATTTGACAAATTCTTTCACTGCTGGGAAGCTATACTATCCGGTGACTTTATTTAAAAAAAAAAACAAATATAAATCGCACCTATACGAAGCCGAGGCGGATCACCTGAAAAAATCGTAAAAGAAACTGTAGATTGAATTAAAAATTTGATTTAATAAAATTTTGGGCCAAATAAATGCTTTTTCTTTCTTTCTTTCACATATTGAGGTTAACATTAAGGTGATCGAATAGATATAAAATCTCGCTCGTTCCAAAAAGGCATAAGTGCGTCTAGTCGATTGTGTATTTTGTTTGTTTCTTTCTTGGCCCATAAACAATAACCAATGACAATTAACTATTTAGATCACGTCCCCTAAGTAACTAATAGGCATTTGCTGTGGATGTTTTATCTTCGACTTCCACATTGTTCTTTGTCCGCGACTGCCGCGCATTGGGCTTGTTTACAAATTCTTCACTTCTAACAATGTTGTATTGTGAAAGTAGCGAGCGTCTATCCGTCTTCGAATAAACCTGTGACAGATTTAATTCTATGTGAAATTACTCCCGGACTAAGAGATGCAGTCTTAGATAACCCGAATGTCTTTTCTCATAGCTTCCAGTCTTAGACAATAGGTACCTAAGTATGTGTCATAAGAGTGAAAATTGTAATTGTTTGAAAGTAAGAGTCTGTTTCAATCAACATCTATTGTTTGTAGTTACGCTGGCAATGCATATGTAAATAATTGTTACGTATTCGTTAACGCCAAATTACCTCGACTGGGGAAATGTATGGAAATGGTTTCTTTGTCTTCACTCATAGAAGTTTTACAGTACAAAGGCAACCACCAACATCAACTTACCTCAATGTGTCAAATTACTTTGGAAGTTTTTCATCTTCATTGCAAACAGAATAGGGTTTATGTTGCATTGGGAAAATTTTACCGTTTGGGGTGGCGTTAGTAATGAAAAAATACGTGATTTAATAACCCAAAAGGTTTGTTACTCTTATTTTTAACATAATGTCATGCCTGCATTCCCCGAAAAGTTAGACAGAGGTCCTACCAGTGTAGTGCACCCACATTTCACAGTCCTATAATTATAATAGGAGCAAGCCAATTGCCATCAATCGGACACTAACCCATTCTCCGCACTACCTACCACTGAGACTTTCCAGATAAAAAGACTCAATAACGCTCTCGCTCTTATTTTTTTGCAACAATCCCACCTCACTATTCCCAAAACTTCTTTTTTGCCTTCTTATGTTAATAAATGTTGCATTTTCCAATAAAACGTACCTTTTTTTAAGTATGGGAAATCATTAAATGACTCCTCCCGTTCTGGGTAAAGCAAGAAGGGGATGTCAGACTCTTACTGATACCAACCAAAGCCCAACCGTGTTCCTCCTAATTCCCTTTGCGTTCCAGGGCCGCGGTGACTTTTTCATTAAATTTCGCAACAAAACGTAAGTACCTACCAATAAAATATTTATTACCGATCTCAATTTTGTAAAGTCAATAAAAACACGTCCGGTGAAATTCGCGTGAGTTACCAGCACAAACAATGTAGCGTGATTTGTACTGATATCATCACAAATAACATCTTCCATTCAGGCAAACCAACTATACAGCAATTACTCAAGAATTCTTTACTTTTTCCCTAAGAAATGTCTTAGCCAGCTGCAAAGTTATGTTGGTAGCATGAAATTCCTAATTAAGATTTATGTTTAATACACTGCTTAGTTGGAACTCTGAAGTGTTTTGTTTCGTTTGATGTATTTAGACTTGTATGGATTACGTAAAACTTAATAAAGGCTGTGAAATATTCGAAATATTTAAGACGAGGTAGCAGTCGTTTTGAACTTTTTCAACTGACTTACAAGAAAGGAGGAGTTTCTTAATTCGGCTGTATTTTTTATTATTACTCATTACACCGTTTATGGACCGATTACATTTTTTTTTGTTTTATGGGGTATAAGCCCGTGTGGTCCCCTTTAAAGTTTTAGTAGTTTGGTTGTAATATCAAAACGAATGGAAAAATAATAAATCATCTACTTACATAAAAACAAATTGCAAGATACATACAAAAAATAAATACATTAAATACAAATGTCTTTATAAACCTCTGTATCTGTCTTTGTTTGTGTCTGTAGCTTATAACTATTACGTGTTACGATGGTGGAAACCATGTAAACGTTATTTCCTTACCATTTAAAGTCACAAAAACACATTTTGCAATTTCGTCATTAATTTTCTCTGTGATCAATGAAATACACATAAGCGGTCCAAGCGCATATTTTTTCCTGTACCATGATACAACCAGCCCATAAAACTTTTTGGGCGATAATCGTTTCAATATTATCCTTATGAGCATGTAAACCTTAGAAAATCTTACGATGATCTGGCTACTGTGTTTGTTATCAAGAAAATTAGTCAACTTCATAACGTCTTCATTGTTTCAGATGGGCTGTATCCACAGTGATGACTAGGCAGAACAACATCCAGCTTGCTGACACTGACGCCACAGCCTTCATCCCGCTTTGGGATATGTGCAACCACGAACATGGCAAGGTAAACTGATTTGAACTCAGGTGTTTTGATTTAGGTCGAGTTACCCCAATCGGTCAGATTCCTTTGATTTTTTACAACATTATTACAAAAGAATAAGGTTCAAGTTCAATTGGGAAAGTTTGACAGCTGGTCTGGTCATCGCTGGCCCTTGCTAAATGTGGTACTATCACCACTTTCCATATAAACCAAGTCACACATATATCACATATGTGACACATATATCACATATTTTATCTCTTATGTCCACGGTTCTACCTTAGCCTTCAATACGAGTACAGAGATCAAACATAGTTGATGCCACATAATTGAGAAAAAAAATGTAGTTTTACAGTTTTATAATTATATAAGTAATCAACAAAAATACAAAGTCAAGAGAGATAAAACTACTCCAAGGAAGAGAAACTAAATTGACAAATAAAGTCTGAAATGAATCTGCCAAATATGTTAACTTGCACAACAACACAAAGTATAGAAACTAACAGCTTAAAAAGACGAAGATGACAGAAATTGTGCAATTAAATCACTTTCGGAACTACGAATTTTATTACTTCTACTTACTGCCGACTAGCCGATTCCGTTCTCTATCGATATTGGCTTCAAGTGGGAAAGTGTCACTGCACAGGTATATCGTCTATAATATCGTCCCCCAAAAATAAACTGCGCGATGAACATATTGTAATTATGACTGGCATAACCTAGTATGATACTCTCTATTACTCCAACAGTTTTATGGTTACGTATAATACTTGTCTTCCATCGTAATATAAGCAATCCGTCAATTATATTACTTTTCATCATCATGTCAAGATAATAACAGTGTTTTATAGTAAATTGATCGAAAGTGAACATTTCATAGACTTTCTATTAACAAAATGTTGGAAATAGCTAATTTACGAAGAAATTCCGTGGTTAATGTTACATTGGAAGAATGTCATTATAAAATGAGTATTTAAAATAACTGCCCGTTGTGTTGATGGATGAAAGTTAAATTTTCACTGGTTAGAAACTTTTAGTATTTCTATGATACAAGGTGTTTTTTTTTATATCCCATAACTCTACCCTAGAGTTCTGTAGGTAAAAATAATACTAAAACTCCTAGAATAGGTGGTCCAAAAATGCATAGATTCGGAGATATCATTAATCATAATTAAATATTATCAGTTGTTTAGTACCCATAAAACAAGCTCTGCTTAGTTCGGGACTAGATGGAGTTGTGTGAATAGTCAGAATATTATTATTGTTAATATTATTTTTATTAATTAGTTCAAAAATTGTCACCCGTACGACGAATCTTCTTTTTAACGTCACTTTTCTTTCACGTAAGAGTGTTTTTACATTAATAATCGTGACTTTGTCGAATTATTTAGTATGGCAAATTAAAAAAAAAAGGAATGATTGAAACATAATTCATATACCACTTGATTCTTTAATATGGTCTCAATCATACCCTAGAGTTATGGGATATCAAAAAAAAACACGTTGTAAGTATATATTATTACTAGCCTAATTATGTTTTCCCACTGCGGGGCAAAGGCCTCCCTACTTTCCTTTCACCTCTCTCTGTCAAGGGCTAATCGGGACCAGTCCTTATCGAAGTAGTCGGGCTTGTCCCGCCGACTTCGCCTGGGCCTACCGCGATGTCGTTTGCCATGTAGGTAAGGGAACCCATTGGGTCGTGCGTTTGGCCCACTGATCGGCTGACATGCGGTAGATGTGTCCAGCCCAGTTCCATTTTAGCGTGACAGTTTTTTGGGTGACATCATTTTAGTGATGGAACGGATTGCTGTCTTCCTAACCCGGTCTTCAAGATTGATACCTAGTATACTCCGTTCCATAGCTCTCTGGCAAACATCGAGCATGGACCTCTGCTAAACAGTCAAGGACCATGTTTGAGAACCATAAGTAAGAATGGCAAGAATGCACACGTCGTCGAGTCAATGTTTTCATTAACCCCAAGAGGACACCGGTGTCCGCGCTGTCATTGTCTTTCTATTGTGTCTAATTGACACGATTGAAAGGTTAAAGAAACATTATTATGTATACCTAAAGACATTCATACCTTTAATACTTCTTTATATGATTTTAGATTACAACGGACTTCAACAAAGACCTGGACCGCGGCGAATGCTTCGCGCTGCGTGACTTCAATCCTGGCGAACAGATCTTTATATTCTACGGCGCGCGGCCCAACGCAGACCTGTTCCTACACAATGGGTAAATTGGTAAACGTAATCTGCCAATTAATCATTGCTTATTATCTTTTGTATAACTAACCATATTGGACTTCTAGTAATCATTTCGATAGAAATACTGAAATGGTCCAAAAAAGCGATGCGTGCCGGTTCAATATTGTTGTGTACTCTCCCCTACGTTATGTATTTGTTTGCTTTAATAAGCACTGAAACTGACACATAATCATTACTAAAAATTCTGTTTTTATCTATAATAATGTATGTATTTAGAATTATATAATTATCTATTAGTTGTCTAGAACTCATATTACAAACCTTTGCTTAGTTTGGGACTAGATAGCGTTGTGTGAAAGTTGTGAAATATTTATTTATTTAAGTTCGATCCCCTGGGTCGTCAATGTTATTTAATTTTCCCATTTGTAATTTCCTGAAGTATGAATTTGTTTGGCGATAAGTCACATTATACTCTTTAGTGAAGGTCCAAAATCGATCAATGATCATTTTGGACTTTTTCTCAATTTCTAAGGTGATCGTAATAAGCCTTTTGTAAACCACAATAATGATGATCAACTGAATGAACTCAATATAGAACGAAATTGAGTGATTCCATAATAATAATCCGCTAAAATAAAAGCACTGAACCGAATTAACTTATGTTTATTCAGCTACATAACGCGATGTATGTTTGTTACAATTCCATTACAAATGTACATATGTAACACACATATGTACATTTGTAATGGAATAGTAACAAATCTGCATGCAACGCTATCCAATGTTCCTGATTCGTAACTGTGACGCAACTCATTACGGCTTGTTGTGAGTTATATCACACTCAGAGCTACTATACCGTTATGACTTCATTAGTGACTTGCACTTAAGATTCAATTGACACAATAATCAGCTGTCGCTGGGAATTGAAACTGTTTGTAGATACTGTTTGGCTTTAATATGCAATGTAATATTGCATGTTGTGTTTGTTTAGTTACATCTTTCGCGACCTGCACGCGTAGCATGACCACCATAGTAACGGATCTTGTCTACAAAAGAATCGACAAATGATAAATGATATTTATTTCTGTAAATAGGTTTTCACAAACACCTTTACACGTCATTTTTTCAACTAGTAGATAAGATCGGAGTTTCACTATCTGACTACTCTGAGAAGAAACTCCGAACGAATTTCAGAGGTTATAGTCTCTTTTAAAGACCAGACATTATCTTGGTCAAATCATGTATGAACCATGCAAATTAGTGTCTGAGATGGTCTTTTGAGGAAAGAACCACACAGAATGAGGGGACCAGATCAGTCAGTGCAAGCATTTGTCAGTAATCGTGAGCTCAACGCGGAACATGAGGTGAAGCTCCTCAAGTTCCGCGTTGAGCTCACGATGCGACGTGCTGACAAACAAAAACAAAAAAAGAACATTTGGGTTAGTCACATAAAAAACTCAAACTGCCAGACAAAATAAATAAAAAAAAAAGAACTTGAAAAGATTTAGAAAAGAAAATTTAAAAAAGAATCCACATAGTCCTTACATTCACAATAAAAAAAATCTACAGGGTTATTTGTAAAACACCAACAACCTCGCAAGAGTAGATTACTAACATCATAAACAACAACATTTGACCACTTTTGCGAAAAAAAAATCAACTCTCCATACGAAACTCGATCAACTGTTCGGATATAAGTATGGAGAGTTGTTTTTTTTGTCTGTTTTCGAAAAAGTCGTAGAACAAATGTTGTTGTTTATGATGTTAGTAATCTACTCCTGCGAGGTTGTTGGTGTTTTACAAATAACCCTGTATAATATACTTTCAAAGTAAAGTGACAGGTTATAGAAACATTTCTTTTGTTTTAAGCACGACAATGTAAAGAAAGTAGAATATAAATATTATATGTAGGTAATGTAGATTCTTCAGTCGATAAAATAGGTACCCTACAATATCGAGCATTATTTTCTTCTATAATCGGCAAAAATGTTTGTATGTACCATCTGTTACTTAGTTGATTCTTCCATCGACATACTCTTGTCTATGGTAATCATGCTACGCGTGCTCTGTGCCATAGTCACAGAATTGTTCGTTCTTTTTAACCGACTTCATAAAAGGAGGAGGTTCTATGTTCGTGTGTGTATTTTTTTCTTTTTTTATGTTTGTTACCTGATTTCTCCGCCATTTATGGACCGATTCTCAAAATTCTTTTTTTATTTGAAAGAGTAGACTCCTGAGGTTGGCCCATTTTAATTTGATGAAGATCTGGTGCTGACCTTCGGAGATATACAATACAAAAAGTGAAAAATAAATAACTTCAGAAGCCGGTGACAAAAACACCAAATCAATCAAATGAAAGTTTAAGCTTCGAAGTCGGTGACCTTTGTTTGATTGATTTGGTATTTTTGTCACCGGCTTCTGAAGCTTAAACTTTATTTGATTGATTTGGTTTTTTTGTCACCGGCTTCTGAAGCTATTCATTTTTCACTTTTTTGTGTTTTTCTTTTATTTTTAACCGAACTGATTAAGAAGACAGGCGACGGAACTCTTCAACGCATAACAGCAAATTATTCGCGATTGCCATAGTCAGATGTCTATGCAGAGTTTTTGTATTTCCTTAACATATCATTACGCACTTCTATTTTATAAGAGGCCCGGCAGAGATTTACAGATTAATGTTTAGAAAGAATTTCTTTAGCAATTGTTAATCAATTTCAATGATTCTTTGAAGTTTTGAAAGACTTTATTCACATACAAAGAAATTAAAAATTGCAAAATATTATTTTTTACAAAAAATAAACAACCAACTTCTTAAAAAAACACTAACAGGTGAAAAATAACTTCAGTTTCGGAAGTCGGTGGCCAATAACAAACGAAACAAAACCATCAAAGCCACAGACTTCCGAAACTGGAATTATTTTTTACCTGTTAGTGTTTTTTTAAGAAGTCGGTTGTTTTTTTTTTGGTAAAAAGGTTTTTTTTTTAAAAACCATGTTCCGATACACTTCTACTCAAATTTTCTTGTCGTTGTAATCTTGTTTTCAAACGTATTTAAACTTACAATCACAAATAGCCAGACATGGAACAACTTACTTAGCATACAAAGTTTAGTTGGAGAGGTTTACAGGACTACTATTAATGTGCAATCCACATTGCTAGTACAGTAATCTTTTATAAAAAAAATCATCATTTGCCTAGCCTTTTCCCTACTTATTATTACTATGTTGGGGTCGGCTTCCAGTTTAACCGGACGCAGCTGAATACCAGTGTTTTACATGGAGCGACTGCCTGTCGGATCTCCACAACCCAGTAACTGGGTAACATGATACCCCTTAGTTAAACTGGTTGTCAGACTTTCGGGCTTCTGACTACAAGTAACGACTGTCAAAGATCTACAAATGACAGCCGGGGCTAACGGCTTAACGTGCTTTCCGAGGCACGGAGGGGTCTTGGTATGTAATAAATGGTTACCCATCCACGAACCGACCTCGTCAAGCGTAGCTCGACAAGCGTAGCTTAACCTTCGATCGACCCATGTGGCTGTTATAATGTAGCCACAAGCTCCTCAAGCTTATAAAAAAATATGTAATAATAATCATAGCCTAATGGCATGATTTCTACTAATAGCATAGTTCCATTTACTTCGATCACTTACATAATTTATTATTTGTAATTACATATATTTATCTTCATTTCCAGATTCGTTTACCCCAACAACCAGCATGACAGTATATCTCTATCGCTGGGCGTCAGTTCAAGCGATCCACTTCGTGAAACAAAGCTGTCCTTACTGACGAAGTTAGGGCTGGCCGGCGTCACCCACTTCAGTCTGTATCAAGGAGAGCACCCAATCAGCGCCGAGCTACTTGCTTTTATTAGGATATTTAATATGAATCAAGGTGAGTGAAATTACACTCATAAGAGTTATTATGACGTCACTTACGAATTCAGTCTTAAACAGGGTTATAAAGAAATCTACTGTTTCATTTAAAAGTTTAATACCTAGGTACCTACCCACTCAAGCGTCCGAGATGCGCGGCGACACTCACCCCACCTGTCCACGCATGAAATGTCACTTTCATTTTTACAACCGCGCGAGACCCTCTTACAAAAACTATTACTACTGAACAACTGCTATAGCTACATTCGAATAAAAAATACTCACGGAAAGCTCAAAGAGTGCAGAATTTAATTTAATTACAAGTAAATTACTTTATGTAATAATAAAGGATGAAAATATAGTTTAAAGTTGGGAAAAGCTAAAAAAATATCGTATTTATTTTTTTATTTCGAGTTTACAAGAAAAGTATAATAGTTACTATCAACAAATATTTTTTATTATAATAGTACACGATATTCCCTTTAAAATGACACCAATATCTCAACATAAATATTTAGTTTTCTGTCATGAAAAAATTAACGAAGCCAAGTACTTCAGCCAAGTACTTGATTAACGTGTTACATTTTAATCATTTCTAGACCCCATCTCAACGTATTTTGTTTGTAAAAGGCTATTAACGTGCTATTAATGAATAATTACCTTATAATTAGCATTCATTTAACACAAACAACCAACTAGAATACATTTTCCAATAAGAATCATCAAACGATGATCGCGTAGTGATCATTTAACTTTTCCAGCTAAATTATTCTATGTAACCGTTTTGAAATTGTCGTAATAATGCATTTTTCGTAAAGAAAATATCTTCACGTTTAATTTGATGTACAATAACAATAGAAATAAGGTATAAAAACAGAAAACTAACCACATTTTGCTTGGAGCTCCACACACAATAACAGTTAGCACAACCAGAAAGACGAACTGTCACTTTCTTTTTTTTTTCTAAATTTTGTGTTGCTATTGCACAGATTTAATTCACTCTCACGGACGACAAATTTAATAGAGCGCCATCTAGTTACGTTCGACTGTACGACTATCACCTGGCTTTAGCGCTGTACGCGTTTAAACTGAACGATGTCGTTCGGTGATGGAAGTACCATGGACGGTTTAGGCAAGTGTTTTTTTGGGGATTGTAGTAAACGGGGACGCTTGAGTGGCTACTCGAAGAAAATGTATGAAATAGCAGATTTTTATTCTCGAAATTTCCGAGTTGGTCCTGTAGTGAAAGTTGTCTATATTTATAAGTAGAACATCCTGTATTAGAGTGCACGCAAATCCTGACACTTTCTTCTTAATTATTTGTTTCGGCACAAAAAAGCATGACTTTTGTCTGCGTCGAATTTTATACTTAATGTCAATATTAATGCAGTTGTTTATTCAGTTAGTATAAATATTTATTAGGTACAATTTAATAATAAATCAAAGAAACATACGACACACTCAGTTCAAGCAGAAATCAAACAACAATTTTTATTATTCAGTGAAAGTGAATAAAATATAATTTATAAAAGTGTATGAATGTTGCTTGCTTGTAGCACAGTCTAACAACCTACAGACGCCCGACGAAGCCATCTAGACAGGGCAATCGTGCGGGGTGTGAGGGGCGAGACGCGGGAAAGCCGCTCCCGAACTGCGAACAAAACGATGTTCGAAGTTCGGGAGGTATTATTCAGGGCTAACGCGTGTAGCAGTTTTCGACATTTTTCCAGAGATCAAAGGCGTCGTCCTACTGTATTAATATGTATAGGCTGTGCTTGTAGTTTAAAAAGTGTTTGAGCTAATTTCCGTTTGGTGGTAACTGATAGCAGATTATCCATACACAATACTCACCAATAAAAGAAAAACATTCCCTTATTCACAACAGTTGAAACAATGAAACGTGCAGATAACTTTAAAATCGCGATCTGAAACTTATCAGATTTAGTTCGTATGTGGTGAGATAGATGGAGCTACATGCTCTTACCTATAATAATAGTCTTTTATTTTCTGACCAGTGGTTCTTAGCATACAAGTACTTTAAACACGTTAAAAGAAAATACAACTAAAGCATCATATCACGTTTTTGAATATCCCATGTGCAATCATTTCTTACTAAGACTTGCACCAAAAAACTATTATTTTAATTGCATGGGAAACTACTTTTTCTTTTTCACACTATTGAGACAACCTAGTTAGATACGTTTATAGCACAATGGTGATTTTTATCTAAATATTACGTTGACTATGAAACGCAATTCATCAATGTGCATTATGTTTACCTATCCATGCATTATGCTACATTTGTTTACCCTGTCTTTGAAGTGACAAAAACAATTGATCGAAAGTATTACAGTCGGTTATACGATTAAAATTCGACAACAAACAGTACGTTTTGAACGAATAATAGGAAATAAAGATATTTTCACAAACAATTTATCTTAATACAAACTACTATAATGCAGTAGAAACTCTTTCGTTCTTTGTTTTTTTGTTCTAACACGGATATTTGGATATCGTGGAACTTAACCGCCGAAAAATGTATGAGGAGTGATATCACACTTGCCTATAGTAAATTATCATCAATATAATTCTTTCAAGATATTTTTAATTGTATTATGCTAAATATATTAACGTTACATTGAAAACTGATGATTTAAAAGATGTAGTGGTTGTAAGTGCTATTGGTGAGCTAGAAGTCCAGGGATCTGCCATCTTGATTTTCTTAGCGCAATTGGCAATTGGGCTCACATCCTATTACATGGGTCTTAAATATAATTGGCTAAATGTGGGTGTGGTAGCTGTACACCAATACTTAACCTTTCAGGGAATAAAGATGTGTTGTTATTTGTTTTGAACCGCTACAAATATCTTCGGCAACTATTAAATATAAGTTCGAAATTACTAACATACAAAAAAAAAGTCACCTGCGCGCCACTTTATAGTGATTAACTGACCATGCGACTAATAATATATATTTTTTTTTAATTTCAGAGGAACTAACAAACTGGTCAAGTCAGGGTCTACCAGGGGACCTCGTGTCCTCAGACCAGTCTAGCTCCGAGGCAGTGGGCGCTGACATCGACCGTCGCGCCTACACGTACCTGCTGACGCGGTGCAAGCTCATCGCTGCTTCTTACAAGGAAATTGCCAATGGTGGAGATGAATCACTGCATAGGTACGTAGCTTACGTGTTTCCTAAGATGTTGAGATAGATGCTCCAGGAGTACTCTCTAATCGGGGGTTGCGGAAAAATCGTCTTTTTCCGCGACCCCCAGCGCAAGTATGAGACGGAATTTCCGGGGTGGATTTTCGTCAGTACGAGCCAAACAAACCCCTCCGCTTTCCCCAGGGTGGAAGTCACCCGTGGCGCATAAAATAAAATACTCTGGAAATATCAAACATTTCTTGCTTTCTATTTTAAAGTAGATTTAAAACCAAAGTATATTTTTTGTTTTATTTTAATGAGTGTGTATCTGTCCCTATTCTTACCCTATAATTAATTAAAAATGTCCAAAAGGTTAATTTTCGATATATCACATATAATTTGTGTATGCCCCAATGACTGCCAACGCTATTTTTGATCTGACAATATGTTTATACTGACGTTTATAATTTCTACTAAAAGATGACTTAAAGAAACCAGTTACCGAACCACCAAAAACTAAAAGATTGCATATAAAGTCGTTTATATGTAGACCAACATCAAAAGATTATATGTAACAAACAGGGTGAAGAAATGAACTAACAATCTTATTTTAGGAAAAATGTCAAGCTGCTGAAGAAATGCGAAGTACAAATACTTATGGGTGCCATGAAGTATCTAGAAGATACTTTACGTAAACTACCCGCCGCTGAGGAAAAATCTAAATAAATTGGTTACAAGTAAGCTGATAAATAAATTATATCGACATGAGATAATCGTCCCAGACACTGATTATGAATTAGTATTGCCATCTTCTATTGATATTTTTATAAAAAAATATAGAATAAATAGATATAAAGCTAATCTTATGAACAAATCATGACAGTATTGGTATTTTATGACCTCGTCAATATCATTTTTGCTAAGTTTAATTTACTTAAATATTTTTTTAAATGGTGCATCGAATTGTATTGCTGGGATTTTTTTTTGTTATATTGTTTGTGTGTTTATTATTGTTTTTTAGTTTTAATGTACTTACGATTTGCGTGCAATTCTTATTATTTATTATACTTAATTTGTGTTCTGATCACATCGTTTTATTTAAGTATTTTTTTGAAGTTTAATGTTTTTTTTTCTTCTTTCGCTGTGTAGCGTTCCAATTCATTTAAAGTCCCGTAAATGACCTTGGGTTTTTATTGTGTTTGCAAGGTTGGGTTTCGACTCGATTCCCAGTTTAACTAAACTTATCGAGCAAGCTGTAAATACAGTACAGTTTCTTTTTAAAATTAATGCAACGTTATCTTTAAGTAAAATAATCTATCTTAAATTTAAAGTGGTTTCAGTTTCTGTATACCTACGTTATTCTGATATTATTTATTTATTTTATATTAAAGGTTTAAGTACAGACTAACAATCCGATTAAATAAAGAATGTAATATTAAAAAATAGCTAATAACTAGCCTCCACATAAAGTATATGAAAAAAGTTGATAAAAAGTACAGTAATAACCGGGAACAAAGATTTAAAACTTGAAAACTATGGTTTATAAAATTATTTATTTTTCCTTTCAAAATGTACCTAGCCATATAAGTATAGTACTCATAGATACATTTTATTCGCCGTATAAATATTTAAAAATATAAAGTATTGTTAAAAAATATAACCTATGTATTTAAATAAATCTTAAATTAATATTTACAGTTTGAAATCTAAATTAAGAAACATCTTAAAATAAGTTAATCCTGCAAGAGAAAAATGATAAAATATATACCTAATATTTTAATCTTATTGTAGAATTTATTACTTTCTTGTAAACTATTATTGTTAAACATTAAAAACTATACTCCCAAAAAAAGCTGTGTTAGTGAATATTACCACAGTCTAAAAACATACAGTCGTCCGACGAAGCCGTCTAGCCAGGGCAATCGTGCGGGGTGTGAGGGGCGAGACGCGGCGAACAAAACGATGTTCGTAGTGCGGGAGGTATTATTCAAGTCTAACGCGTGTAGAAGTTGTCGGCATTTTTCCAGAGATCAAAGGTGTCGTCCTACTGTATTAATATTTACACTGTGATATTACTCTATACTTCATTTACAAAAGCTTTAGACAGAAGTTAAAACAGGTAATTTTCAATGCACACTTTGTAACGAAACTACAATTAAGCATGTTACAATTACGATAGACGCCGAATTTATTATAATCTATTTTCACAATTGCTGTCACACTGAGTTGTAGCCATTGCTACAATTTGTTTTAAGAATTGATGTGGATTTAATTCAGTTACTGATATTATGTAATTTTAGTTGAAATTGTGTCAATGATAAACACCTAAAAGTAGCAGGATGAACAAGACATGGACCAATGATATTATAAGTAAAAAGGTATAGATACGTTATACGCGCTCAGCAAGTGACACGTTAAAATGTGGCTAACTAGCCACACTTCACCTCAGTGTAGCGTTGCGCCCCAACGGACGCGTGCGTGCGTTAGTGTACCGTTGTTTAAGATCGAATGTTGTTTTAGTAACCCTATCTACACCTTTTCACTTATAATACCATTTACATGGACACGTTCTTCGTTTCACTTTTATTCTTCTTAATTTGAAATAAAACAAAACGGGTAAAAATTGTTTTCACTTATCTTTAAAATTAAAGATTCTGCATTCCTGCTTCTACGAACCTTTTTTATAAATAGATAAGATACGTTCAATTCATTCATAATAAAGTATTTAAAAGAAATGTCCATTAGATCTACATCAAATAGCTCAAAAGAAGTACCTAATTATTATTAGGTTGGCAATACTAAATAAAATATAAACCTTAACATAAAAAATAAGCATCGCTGTATTACAAATTAATTTATCATGTAGTTAACTCTATTTAATACTTATTTTATCACAACTTTGAGAACTGCATACATAAATAGTGATAGACAAACGGAGGAGGTATATTTTACGTAAAAAATATAGATCCTCGCAATTTGTCCAATTATAATAACGAGCATAAATTAATTAAATAACTAGGTACTTAACTTATTTTATAAACCTACTTAACAGCAAATCTTAATTATTACTTGGATACAAAAAAACTTTTAGAATTAAGGCACTATCTTTTTCATACCTTTTGGTACAAGACCATACAATAGCTTATTAAATGAGCTATTTGACAAAATTTGAGTTTTTAGTCCCTCATCAATAAATAAAATAACATCGAGTCAAAATGTCGCATGACGTCACTAGCCAGTACAGTTTATACTAGGTAATGACGTTACAAGCCCCCTCTCCTCAACTTAAATGCGCTAAATCTAAGCAGTTTTCCATTAATTTGGAAAAGGAAAAAATACGTGTCGAATATATTCTTGTAATCTAGATGACGGACTAAAAATTAACATTTTGTCAAAAAGCCCATTGTAATTCCTACTGCTTTATTTTTTGTGCAGTGGCTTAATATCTTCGACGTCAGATTTCAACGTCCTAACATTATTCCCGGATTACAGAAATTAAATGAACTACACAAATGTTTGCAACGCAGTTGTATGCAGGTCTTTAATTAGCCTATGGCAGCTCCTGCTCTATTCATTTCAACTGCCAAGTTGTGTATTTAGTAGACATGATAAAATGCTAAGAATGTCAATTTATCATGACAACGATCATCAATGTCGTCATAAAATCGAAATGAACTAGTTTTATTTCAATGTACTTTTTTCTCAGAAAAGACTAACTAAATGAACAGGGAACAGGCTTTTCGGCTATTTAAAATATGGAGTCGAGGAGCTCAATAGCTACTGTCATAATATTATCTCTGTACGAAGAGATTTAAGATAGGTACTTTAGAAATGTCATAGAAAAACCTTGATCCCATGTCTCAGTAGTTCCATGTAGAATAATATACTTGTTTAGACTACGTTCGTGAGTCCCGTCTATATTTAGCATTTATTTATTTATTAAAACTTTATGCACAAGTAAAAAAAAACTGTACAAAGGCGGACTTACCTAATGCCTTAGGCATTTTCTACCAGTCTACCATAAGGTGGTGCAGAGACTGAACAAGGTAGGTGCAACAGGGTAAAAAAAAATTAAGGACAGAAAAAATAAAAAGAGACACATAAAAATAAATACACAGATACATAAATACTTAAAACAAAATAAATACGGTAGTCAAGATAGGTACAAATACGTTCTTAGAGAAAAAATAATCTGAGTATCAATCAACTCTGTGATGAACCTGCCAACGTTTTATGAAAATGTTCACGAACTTAAACTTAAATTAACTTTAGTATTGAATGTCTTTCTCTCCGTATATGCAATCTCTGCGCTTCAGCTCCAAATTAACACTACTTCTAGCTATGACCATATCTTAAAAACATCAATGATCAACACTATCTTAGAAAAGTCTCAACAGTCATGTCACTCTGCATCTAACAAATATAAGAATGTAACCTAGATTATTCTAGAACCTATTTGATTCGTCCTTTATGGGGGACATACGCATGTAGGGGCATTCTTGGTTCACCTCGTCTGAAACCCCTCGCGGCCGCCAGGACTCCGCCACATAGCGCTGCGATCAGCACTCCACATGATACCATGATGGCGGATAGCGCTGATGTCTTCATGCAGGTTTGGCCTTCAGGAGCAACTGGAAATGAATACAGAATTTTGTTATGTCAGCAACAAAAGGACATACTACTCGTAGGTAAGTATACATGGTAATACACGCAGCTGTCCGTGGTTTGTAATAGAGTACCCAACCATTTCATAAAAAGACACCTCTGTGTGTACGAATACATGTGAAGCTGTCGGTTCTGTGTGTCAACAGAGATCTTCGATATTCGTTATATGGTTATAGGTAATTTATTACGGTAGGTACGGTTTATAAGTATTATGTGTATAACTATAAATGTATGAGCGTAAACGAAGCTAAAGTAGTAGGTATGTAAGAATCGTAGCATATAGCGCTCTGTAGTTTCTGCCTACCATCATGTAAAAAAGGGGTGAGTTTATGTATGTGTTAAAGATCTGTAATTATTAACAGCCTGAAAATCTGACCACTAATACCATCAGGGGGTATCCTAGGGGACCAGATATATTAATGTATATGAGCTGAACTGTCACATGAGACACAATTAGTTTTTCTATTATAAGAGATCTTTATTTGATTTCGCCACATCGGAGCGGTACCTACTTAAAAATAAAAAGAAGTATGAAGGCTCGTATAAGATGGCGTTCTGTAGTTGCTGCCCACTGCCATGAGCAAAACACGTGGGTTAAATTTATGTATTATTATGTCTTGCCAAGCTTCGTGGAGTTCAGATATTCAAGCACTCAATATTCATTCTTCTGGGCGTTGTGTGTAAGTGGTAGAATAATTTATTAATATGTCCTTTATTCTTAAATACTTACATTCCGTTTTATTTTTAAAAAAATGTATAAAAATGGTAGCCCACCGGTAACGGGAACAGGGTCCAAGAAACCGGTGGTCTGGGCTCCTGAGAGAGGAAACGCTTAACTATGCGCGCCGTATCCAAGAGTATCTACAGTTTTCTGGATCAAGCCTTTTATCCAGCCGCCCAATGAGAGCCTCCTAAAGTATTGAACGAGGCTCTTGGCTCTTGGCTATTATACTGTAGGCCGTATTATTGCGATTAAATTTGGTATAATTTGGTATAATTTGGCCCGCAAAATTCACATTTCCTTGTGTTTTTTTCTCAATTCGCCGTTCAGTGTCAGGTTGTACGTTAAAGATACCGGGTTGGTATCCGCAACTCCACGTCAAAGCGCGTATTTTGCGTATGGCAGGTTGTACGTTGCTTCAAATATGATTCACGACCGTAACAAATATGGTTTATCTGAGTTTTAACAATTAAAATCACCAATACAACCCTCTAAGATAATTTAATCACATTAAATATAGCCTGATACAGATACTGAACGGCAAATTGAAAAAAAAAACAAAAAAATGATAATTTGGCGGGCTACCCGTCGACATCAAGATAGTTGATAAAAAGTTTAAATCATAAGTCATTTCGATACAATATAGGTACATTGTGTAGAAAATCCTACTACAGCTTGGCAAAAACGTGTAGAAACGGAACTAAATTTTTAACTGTTGGCAACAATTCCAAAATAATGACGTCTCATAATAAAAAAAGTTCACGATTTCGTAAAATTTTAATTTCGACCACCAAACATTGATTAATAAACGTAAAAAGAGAAGAATAATGAATATAACCATGCTGGCAGGAAGGTTATTTATAAGGTGTACAGGCGATGTCTGGCGGAACATGAGGCCCAAACTATTCTTTCTGAACTTCACAATGTTTACCAAAGAACCGCTGTTAAGACAGGTATGTAAGAGTTTGTTTTGTTGATTTTAGTTGAATCAAGTGTTAATGATGAAAACAAAGCTATATTAATTTGCTTGTCTAGGGAATAACTAGAAATTTGAAACAATAAATGTCGAGCACATAGGTTATGTTTACATTTTTTCTGCATTACTCTGGTATAGCGCGCTGAGATAAATTAATACTTTGGTGACTTGACTTTTAACTGAATGAAAATTCAATTTCTACGTAAATTATACTTTAAGTGCGATATCAAGGGAGATAACTATTTGTTCTAGCGTTTGCATTAGAAATGTAAAAGAAATTGTCGTGCCATAGTCTAAATCTATTATTTACTTCCGGGAAATCTGTTATCGTTCTAAGCAAAATCGTGCTGGAAGGAGATAAACAAAAGGGTATATTCTACATCCGGCTTATTAACAGTATGTGATAAAAATGTTTTACTTTTAATATTGTTAGGGATAAATGAAATATTTCCTACATGACGTACATTCCAAGTTATTACCGAGGAAGATTGGAAGAACTCGTGCTGACATGTAATAAAAATAGAAAAGGATTACTGGAAAAAAAAAACTATGAACGAGGAAACAGAGCGATTGGTAATAAATCTAGAAGATGATAGCAGTATCACCTCTGAACCCGAACATACTACTACGTGTTCGGGGTAGAATATTTAGAGGAAGATTTACTAGAATAAAATATAGAAATTAAGTTATACAATGTAATGTTTTCTTTTTTTATAATTCCTGAACAATGTTGTGAACTCAGGAGTATTTACCCAATTTGTTATATTTAGGTAAGTAATCAGTTGCGTGTCGAGAACACGTCCTTGTTCAATTAATTCATTTCACCCCAAGAAGACACCGTTGTCCACGCTGACATTGTCTTTCTATTGTGTCTCTAATTGACACGATTAAGTGATTACTTACTGATATAAAAAAATAATACATAATTAGATTAATTTGTCTAAAAAACAGCTAAGTATCAAGACTAGGTTGGTACGCTATGCGGTTGCCACGGGTTGCCATACGAAGAGCACAGTGGCGCCTCCATTATTTTCTACTCTTTTTTGCCAAGCTGTAATATTATAAATGCGAAAGTTTGTGAGGATGGATGGATGTTTGTTACTCTTTCACGTAAAAACCACTGAATGGACTAAGCTTTAATAAAATTTGGTATGGAGTTAGCTGACACTCTGGATTAACACATTGGCTCCTTTTTACCCCTGTATTCCCACGGGAACGGGACCTACGCGGGTAAAACCGCGGGACGTCTGCTAGTTTGGAAAATAAAATAAAACATTTCTATCATAAAATTACTATCTTACTAACAAACATAGGCAGATGATGAATGAGGGTACTAACCACCAGTGCTGGCAGCAAGCTCGGAGTCTTCTTCGCCTTCCTGCAGCACCCGGAGCGACTGGAACAGCGATATGTTCTCGGACAGTCGCGGCGCCACGCTTGAGGCCGGGTCTAAACCGGGCTTCGACTCGATCGAACGGCGCTTCACGCTCTTCATGTTGCGCCAATGGCAAGGTTGGGACTGTGGATGGATGAATTATGTCTTATACATATAAGAATCGAGTGATAACAATGGGAAAATTAGCCAAGAAAGCGTAAACTTGTCAAAGCCAGTGATCTCTGAGATTATTATGTTCTTTCTTTTCAGATTAGTCAGCTAGTGAAACACTGGCCTCACCAAGTGTTTGTAAAAACTAATTTACAGAAATAAATATAATAGATACTATCATTAAGAAAAATAAGGAAATTAGTCTGCGACTCGGCAACTTTCAATTCTGCTGACATGGCGTAATCAACGAATCGCCAGAAAAAACAGTCGTCATTATTTTTTTTAGCAAATTCTGTAGGTATACCTACCTTCGTTATAGAAACAGGGCATAGTTTTGTACCTTTAAGCATAATTTTAAGTTTCAGACTAACTTACTCATATACCTAGTTAGTATTTACCATTTCTTTATTTTATTTGGGAAAGCAAACAATCGTACCTACATTCTGTATCACTTCTAAATACATAGGTAATCTTACATAGGTTAGTGTACAATCCGCAACTAAAGGTGTATTTAATTGCTCTTACGACCTGACATTGTTTTTGCGGTTGGGGACCTGGTGTCCTATATCACGGGCTACTAGCCTAGCTTAGGCACCAGTCTCCCACAATATTGGAGTTTAATAATTATAATTGCTAACAATATTACCATGTAATCTCTTTAAATATTGGGATGAGAAATAAGTGAATTTTATTATTATTATTTATTATCCACTCCGATTCCACTCACATTGCTTTAAAAGATCGAGTGTTGAATTACAAACCGTGCGCAAATATTAGCCACAAAAAAAGGATAAGTATAGCATCAACCGCCTTGGGATTACTTACCGGACATCTACCATGGCACATCCTAACATCGCACTCTATGTAAAGCGCTGGTGAACCGGTGAATCGGAAGGTCTTCATGTACGCATAAACTTGCGTCTCGAAAACGCCCGACTCTGACCACGAGCCGCGGAAACGGGAGATTAGTTTATCGTCTACGGGACACCTGGAAAATATTAATTAATCCATTTAGTGGCAATATTTGCCCCCCCCCCCCCCCCTTCATATCTGTGTGGTTCTTTCCTCAAAAGACCATTTCAGACACTAATCTAGTGCATGGTTCTTACATGATGTACCAAGATAATGTCTGGACATTAAAAGAGACTGTGACCTCTGAGTTTCTTTCGGTGTTTCTTCTCAGAGTAGTCACGTAGTGAAACACCGACCTCACCTAGTAAAAGAAATAACATGTAAAAGGTTTTGTATGAACCTATTTACGGAAATAATAATAAAATAATAATAAATATTCCACAACTTTTCACACAACGCCATTTAGTTCCAAGTTAAGCTTGATAGCTTGTGTTATGGATACTAAACAGCTGCTAAACATACTTAAATATTTCTAAATACATACCTACATATTATAGATAAATTACACCGAGACACAGAACAAATGATCGTGCTCAAATATAAATAAATAAAAACATATAATTTAATACCCGCCGTGGTACATCATTTATTTATTATTTTTGGCCAACCAACAATTGTACAGACGCCAGCACGTCAAGTTACCCCAATGTGTCAAATTTCTTTCATCGTTTTTCAACTTTATGTCAAACAGAATAAGGTTCTTAATCAATTGGAAAAATTTGACACATTGGGGTAACTTGACGTGCTGGCGTCTGTACATAGGACTGTTAACATATTAAAATAACATTCTTGAATTAAAGGTTGGTTGGTTTGGACCTCATTCACAATCGCAAACTATCAACCATTTGCAGACCCACTCAGGAGTAGAGTATATTGCTATTTAATCTTCCAAAATATAAAGAAATATGTAATTACGGAAGAATAATATTTTACCACTCACACATACGATTCAGTTTGAGATACAACTGCAACAGTTATTCTGACATTTTAATTAGTAAGAACAATTAAATACCTAGTAATTGTGAAATGGACTTGCCTAAGCAGGTAGGTACTTACTTACACTTGAAAGTTTAAATTAGTTGCATCGATATAGAAAAAAAAAGGAATGTGAAATTAAAAAATACCTACTGTATCTTTCTTTACTTCAAAGGGTGATCCCTATATTTTATGTCCATTTCTAAGACGTGATATCAGTGATATGGAAGTACCCAAGTTACTATTTTGCCTTGAAACCATATTAAACGCAATCAAAACTTACCCATATTCATCTATAAGTTGTATTCGCTTCGTAGCACCATTGTGAGCGAAGCAATCGTTCACGACTATGTCGAATCCGTCTGAAATTAGAATATTTAAAATTAGACCAGGCTCTATAAACACAGCATTTACACGTTTTGACAAAGTATTGAGGTTTGTTAACCCTTTGTCTGCGGTGATGGACAGAATTAGCGTTTTTTGTCATATAGAATGAGGTACCTACTTATATATTTAAAAAAAAACTCGATTGTAACACTATTACTTATAAATTCTGAAGTACTGTTACTATTGAAGATACTATACCTACAATAGTGACGTGTTGGTAGTTTACTGTACCTACTAACATAGGCCGTATTCATACAAATATTTGAGTTATAAAATGTAGGTACTAACGTACAAAGTCCAACGTCATTGCTCCCATACCGTTCCATATAATAAAAATTACCGAAAAACGCAAGATCTTGATTAAAAGTAAGAATTAATTGAAATAGTTCTGGAGCCGCATTGCGCACAGACATGCGATCTGTAACAGTTCAACCGTTACGATACTCGCCCTTAGACTTACGGTATATAATTGTTATTGGTATATTTAGTTCAGTTGTACTACGGTAAAAATAACTGCCAATTAATAAGTACGTTCGTAACGTTACATCACGGCTGTATCCCCTGAAAGGTTAGGCAGAATAAGTAAAGGAGAGTGCTCAAAATGATCTAAACAAATATGAAAATAAAACATAAACTCAATGCCAAAAGGAATGTATTATAATGCAGAAAGTACACATGAACGGTCAATCACACAAGGACTTACATGTACAACTTAAGAAAAAGTTAAATTTTCATATATATACCTAACCTACACAACAAAGCTGTTGAGATCATTTTGAATAGTCAGTGGTACCTATATTTTACCAAGTTTTTTTTTTTAAATCCCATTATGGGCAATCCGTTTTTATCAACTGGGCAATACGTTCTGCTACTAGCTATACTATGCTGATGAAAACTCCCAACAATGCTTTACCTGGGAATCGAAACCCAGGACCTTTAAGCTCAGCAGTAGCGCAGCAATTGACATGGTACTTACGTACCTAAAGGTATAGCGGCAAAAACTAGTTGAGATTCCTTTGAAGGCAAGTTTTAATTAAATTATTGCTAGCCACACTATCTTAATTAGTTACTTCGCGGTAAGAAAACGCAGTAGTCCAACTTACTTAAGTATCTGTTTGCGTAAGTATTTGTACTTATTTACAGAGTCATTTCAAAACGCAGATAAAAAAAACATTTTCATATCTTCTATTTACTAATTAGGCATATATATATATATATATATAAAAAGAGAAGCTGATTGACTCACTAACATATCAACGCTGGGCCTAAACTATGAAGGTTAGAAATTTGACATTTTGCACAGGGGTTCCTTTTATAACGTAGCGGAGCTTTAAGAAACGATTTTTGAAAATTCACTGCCTAAAGGGGTAAAACGAGGGTGCAAAGTGAGTTTGAAACTTTGCCGTTTTTGAAGTCACCCGACTAATAAATAATTTTACTTCAACCTAAATTACTACAAAAATACAATTAAGAAATTATCAACTGACGTAATCTTATAGTCTGTTATAACAAACTTAACAGAAAAAAAAAATATTATATTCTTACCGTAAGCGCTTCTCATGTAGATAAGTAAAGTAAGTGGATCGCCAACTCGCACTGGTCCCGACACCCGCGCTCCATTGGCTCCGTATCCTGACCGAATCTCCATGTAGCACTCAGGTGGCTGCAGGGTAAACACGACCGGGTTTCCTGTTGCCACCCTGGAAGAGAACATAGGGGGTTAATAAGGTAATACATACCTACACATAACATACACCATATTGAATTCCCCAAAGAGTTAGGAAAAGTTTTACCAATAGTACTCACATTTCGCCAATGAGAGTAATGGAAGTCGTAACACATTTTTATTCGTTTATCAAATGCTAGCCGATGCTCGATGTCCATGTTCATTTCAACTGCAAACAAATCTAGCCTTTCCCCAAATGCGTTAAAGTCGGCTTCAAGTCTAGCCGGCAGCTTAATTCCAGTATTTTACTCGGAGTAACTTTTTCAAAAGAAATATCAATTCAAGTCTCTATTGAGAAGCGGAAATCCCTTATAAAGAATCACCCATTTATAATTAAGTTGGGCGCTGGGGGTAGCACAATTGATGTAAAATCAAGTGGATAAATTAGATAAGTATTGTTTATAGCACCAAAGAGAACAACAGTGGGTCTTCTCAAGTCCCGGTTCACCAAATAATCCGGTTTCCCGATTACATTCAGTTATGGTTATGGTAATGCATTTATCACTAGATAATCGCTTCCCGATCTGTGTCAACAAGATCATGCGTGCGCGACGCCTTCTTAGCGACAGCAAATCTAATCTGCCATGGTTTGCAAACATTTTGTGGTGTTTCAATAAAAAAAATAATAAGTGTCTAAATTTTCACTTTTTCGCAGTGAATTGAATTGAAAACAAAATTCCTAGAAAATCTCACGTATTTTATCGATTTAAAGTAGAACATAACTTACCTAGAACAAACCACAGCTGTGCCTAATATTAGTGTTGTTGATACCGATTCAACTGAAATCTTTTAGAGAATTCTAAGCAATGTTCACTGATTCAGAACGGGCCGTTTATGGCTCAGATGAAACGATTATACTGATGAATGAGCAATAGCATCCACATAAGTAAACATAAATATCCAACTATCTTCGGACGTGAGCTAAAATGAATTAGGTTAGGAGCCAACAACATTAGCTGGGTATGTTAAAAACTAAAGTTTAGAACCGATGCTTATGCATCATACGCATTGCGCACTAGGCGACATTTTATCGAGCCGCGGTCACACAAAATCTCATAGGGTTTCGGAATATGTCTCGAAAGAATAATTATCTACTATCTACCAATAAATTAAATCCTTGTCACTCCTTTCAAGTTCTACCATAATAAACTATTATTGGTAACGACTATTAAATACAACATTGAACAAAATCGTAAGTTGGTAGCTCTGAACGAGTGGTATTACGAGTCCACGATTCATAACCTGACATCCTTTGACGGGCCAAATCTTATTGAAGTTTTTGAAAACCAACTGATAGGCGAACACGTTATAAGGAGTTAATAGTAGAGTTATAGAGTTCTACAGACATTCCCAGAAGCAGCGCCAGATCTAAGATATCACAAGGTTCCAGTTTCAACATTAAACACTAAGTTTCAAGTCGATAGATAAAAAAAATATAAGTTCCTATGAACAGATTTTCAATCATATGGCTTAGAAGCGCACCGAATAAACTAGCCTTATAATAACAGAAACCGAATTTAAATCGGACTATCCGTTTAGTAGCAACAATGTAACAGATCAATGTCAAACTCTCTCTCTCCATGTCAAGTTCTCTTTCTCTCTCTCAATGTCGGACTCTCTTTCTCTCTTTACACTTTGTGGGTAAAAACTGGTACTCACTCTACGTCCAAAAAAGGGAACGTGACAGTCTTCCAAAAATCGTATCCATATTCGCAGGTGACCTTGAAGTGTTCGTCCAGCTCCTCTTCGATCAGCGAGTTGTACTGCACCGTTATCGTGTTCCACATCAGGTTCTTCTGTCATACAAATTAATTTTAAGGACTTCATATAAGTTATAATGGCGGGCACAGATAATATCCCCAGAAAATTTTGGGGTAACGGGGCCATAATTTGGTCCTGATATTCCTTTTTTAGTTTCGCTAGCTTTGTCCGCGTCCATTTCATAGTTTTTTTTTTATTTTGATCACGGATCTCTAATGTGTTTCGTAAAAGTAAAACCAAGTTACTTCCAATGACATCAGCTAAGTTACAGTTAAAGTCCTATGAAAATTGATCCGGCTTTTTTGAAGACTAGCCCTTTATATTAAAGAAAACAAAATGTTTTCTTTTTTGTATCGCTACTTCCTTATGTATAATATTTTGACATTATTTGTAAATTAGCCTACGAGACGTTCAGGCTCTATGGCATGTCAATAAGTTACATTTATGTAGATCTCGTAGCAAAATGACTATGTACGCTACGCCGATACGCACTGTTTACATTACTATTTCAGAATAGAAAGCTTTAAAGCTTCATTATGCCTCAGAATGTACCTACATAAAACAAAGTCATGAAAATATCTACGAATCTAAATACGTCAGGATGCCGTCTACGAAGTCGCTAGATGTTATCATAATAATGAAATTCATAAAGTGCGTGCTCTCTTTATCTTATTCCGCAATATTACATACCTAGTAAATAACTATTTCGTACAGCCTTCTCTTTTGATAACAATATTACGTCTATTGAGATTACATCTTACTTCCAAATATGGTGGTTGTTGTTATGAATGCCAGAGATCGCTTGTCATAGCAGGTTTACTTAACATTCACTTGAGGAAATTATTGTTGACTAGGAGTATGACATAATATTCTTGCAAATAAAATGTTTTATAGTCCTTTGCACTCGCACCTCATGGCCCGGAAAATGATAAAAACAGGCAGTTTTAATTAAGATAGAGTATTTTACGTAAAGAAAACATTGTACAGACGCCAGCACATCAAGTTACCCTTGTGTGTTCAATTTTCCCAATTGAATATGATCCTTATTCTGTTTGACATAAAGTTGAAAACGATCAAAGAAATTTGACACATTGGAGTAATTTGATGTGCTGGCGTCTGTACCTACTTCTTAACAAGTATACCTGAAAACTCTCGACTAGAAAGCATCATACAATAAATATTTTATTTTATTATTACTTTATAAATAACAAAATTCAATCATCACTGTTGACGTACACGTCTACAGTGATGAGTGAATTTTTATACAATTTATATTTTATGTCTATCAACTCACAGTGGGATGTTTCCTGCTGTCGTCATGTTGTCCATTCCTGCCCAGTGTGCCACACCTGTTGAGCTGGATGTAGAACTCATAGTAGTCTCGTCCTGTGCCGTTGATGTACATGCAGTCCGGATCGTAGGAATAGCCTGTGAAAGGGATAAATTACTATGGTCTTCATAAATTTCGTGTTTTAAGTTCTCAAGTAGTAATAACATAATATTATAGGAAGGTGTAGGTTATCTACTAACCACTGAATACTGGTGTATTTAGGTATCTAGTAAGATAAAACCAGAAAAAAAAATATTTTTAATAAAACCTACTCCTCTTAAAATAACCAATTAATGAAAAATATTCTAGTTTGTAAGTCAGTCAGCGAGTTATGATATTATGTTGACTAGGTTAACCGGATAAAAAAAAATACTAAAATACAAGCCACTACTTCAGCTGTTGATACACTTATTATTGGGCATAACGTGCGTTTTCCAACACACAATTGTCCTGTTTTGACATACATTGCCAAATACTGTTGTGGAGACAGGAGTCTGAATCTGAACTAGTAACATAGGTATTCCTAGGACAGGCTCCAGTCTCCACAACATCAATGAATATATTATATTAAGTAAGTGTAACTGTACTGTATAAAATTGAAAATTTCTTTATACGGTGGCCAAAATAAACGTTATTATTATTATGATTAAATACTATCTCAAAAATATCTCATACGAAATAACTCTTTCAATTCATGCACCATAAAATATAAAGTGTCGAATTTCATGAGAATAGTCGCTTACAAACAAATAAAATAAAACATAACAACACAGTTGACCTAGCCACGGCAATAAAACGTTTCAAAGAAAGTGCTTAGAAACCGAAACCGCACTTCTTAATGCAAATAATAATAATAAGAATATTTAGGTAAAAGGGTGACATAGTTCACCTAAACTAAGTGTGTCACTCGACTTTTCTTAATTACTTAGGTACTTAACACACGCTTATTGCACTGTTACTTTAGTCAATTGACCGTGCACAGCTTTTAGTGTTTTTTTTTTTTATTATCAGCTGGTAATTTTATTATTTTATCAGCTCTTTTAAATATTATTCTAGATTTTAACCTACATGAAACTACGAGGGCATCACATGCCTCTTAATTATTTTTTAAACAAACAATAACAAGGGAACTATAAACAAACGTAAAACTGCATATTTGGCTAGCAGGAACTGGGTCAAAATCAATTTGCAAGAATCCAAACAAATAAACAGACAAAAAGTCACTTAACAATAAGCTAAATAAAAGCTTTTAAAAGGTAGTCATTTAAAGTTCCTTCTTGCGGTTAACGGTTGTGTGAATCAGCTAAGCGACTGTCCCACGAATCATAGACAATGCATCTTATCTCACACTAAGCGGCAAAATGGTATAATCTTATATTTCTGTACAATTGAATGACTAATAGATCCTGGTGTGAGTATAGACTCACAAAAGATCACAAAGTCACAGAAGTCCCCTTGCCCCATGGCAAGGGGACTTCTGTGACTTTGTGATACACGGGTTTTATTGACCAAAAATGCAAATATTTTACGTGACGCTGTATTTCCAGAAGATTTAGACAGAGGTGCGCATTATACAATAGGCAAGATAATTGACAACAAGCAGGCTTCAACTTCCGAGTTACTATTGAAAAAACCCCGATGGAAAAGCCCGATAGCTATTTATTTATTTATTTATTAAAGGTAGGTAAACCAACAGCTTCTATATACAGCAATACATTAGAATAATAGTAACAAGCATCAGACTTATACTGTCGCCAATAATAGGTCGACCATCATTCAAGTGAGAGAAAAAACACTCAATTATTATTAGCTTACTAATTATTAAAATTACAAATAATCAAATTAAAGTTAGAAAGAAAACATAACGAAATTACAAATACATACACAATGAGAGTTAATTTAATGAGATCAAAATGACAACAAATTTAAAATTAAAAATTAAATAAAATGTAAACAAAACAAAATAAAATAATTTTCGCATCTTGTCAATCAAACCTAGCACCTTATGATCAACAGTGACGCTTGTTGTTGTGACTCTACTAGGTCAACGACCAGTAAGAAATCTAAAATATAATGTAAATTCAAATGCAACTTCACCAAAAAATATGTTATAATGATACAAAAAACGATTTTGCATTAGCATCAAAATCTAGTTAGTACTCTTAATAATGTGACTCCATAAGTTATCTACTTCGTCACAGATCATATGAAGTATAATAAAACAGTTAAATAAAATATTCTCATAATCTTTATGAGAACATAACATTTCTGTGATGCTGTGCACTTGATTAAACGATAACCACTGCGACTTCGCGAAATTATCAAATCTCACATCCGACGCACATGCCCTTTGACAGCCATGATAAGAGATGTGGAACAAACACAGAATAGCAAATACATGGAGTGCTAACTAGTGTGGGAAATACCGTGCGAAAGTCTGCCAACACTGTAACTTTGTAATTTGTAGGTAAAGATTGTTTACCTCTGACAACTAGATATGTCTCATCAATGGAGTACAGCGCAATAAGAGAGTTATGGTTGTCAGACTGGTAGTCGCTGCTTCTTAGAAAAAGGTTGGACTGAAAAGCGAACTCAACAATTTGGTATTAGTCAGTATCCAGTGAACCGCATGCAGCTCGCAACGATCCTCAATCAGACTTAGTTTCTGACAACCACGTAAGTTCCTCACTCTTATTTTGGGGTAAGGCAATATTAAGAATTTGATACCAAACTGTGAAGTACGGTTAAGAAGAACTAATAATAATAATACAGCTCACCACATGCTGCCCTGCGAGGTTATTACCAGCTTGTGGCGAGCTGTTTGGCACCCCACGGACCCGATCTCCCCGGGAGACGTCTTGTTCCTCATCTCTGGTTTGCCTTATTTGGCCGGGCAGAGTGAACTCTGACGAGGAACGGAGCGCGCCGCATAAATATCTACTAGATCAATCTCCCTCTATGCAATTACTTCTGGAGGATTCTCCATTTATTATTTACTCTACGAGTACAAACAAACGGACAATGTGGGTATTGCGACGACGACGCGACGCAAAGACGTAAGTAACAATACCACGGTAATGACACTCGTCTAGTCTACACGCCTAATTGTTACAGCTATCTGCACAATGCGAAGGGTTAGCCTGATGACCGATTATACTGTAGAAACTTCCCTATGTAAAGGTTGGTTAAACCTTTTTGTTATGTAGACACTAGGATTAGTTGGAGGCGTCACTTTATTTTAACTTTATTAAAAATTGGGGCCCTGCCGGTCAATTGAGTAAAAATCTCACCGTACACTGACATCCAAAAATAAGAACTACACTTTTAAAATTACATTTTTTATATAAACTACAAAAGTTAGAGTTTTAAAATAAAAATAAAACTTTTTATAGCAAATTTTATAAGACAGTCAGCTTCTTTGATACTAATAAACTATACATTAGTAACATTTTTAACTTAAAAAGAAGATAAAACAATAAAATTTAACAATTAATAATCCAATTTAAAAATTGTAATAAGTACTTAGTTTTGCAGGCCTGTGTATTAGTGTCTTTGTCAAACTGACAAAGACACCAGCACCTTTTTTTACACAAGAGCGTCGTCAAGCACATACTCGTACATACTGCATACTGCTATGTATGTGCTTGAAGATTTGTCACTTATTGTTTTATTTTCTGATAAATTAACTGTTATCAAAATTGGAAGATATTCTCACCTGCTGAGTAGACCAGTCCGGCGAAAGAACCATTGAAGCCGACCCTAATCTTCATGAAGTCATCTTGACACTCGGCTTCAATATCTGTCAATAATAATAAAAAAAATCAGTAAGTACCCACTGAATAGGGTTTATTCTCACCCGTACGCATCATATGCGCTTGGTCGTGGAGTTGCGGACACCTGCCTGATAAATCTAAACCTAAGTACCCACTGATGGGTGAAAGGAACATTGACGCAAAACCGAACACAAGTTCTCTACATCATTCTGGATCAGCATAGACAAAATTTCATCGGCTTTACATAATTTCCAAGTTTTACCTGATGGTCTTTTTACTTTAAACTGTATAAAAATTTATTGGATTAGATATGAATGATGATTTTTTTTTAAGGTTCATTACAGATTCTAGTCAAATTGACATCAGAAAAAAACGACGCGTAGGTTAAATGCTGGAGAATTCTAAATCATTGTATTTAGAACCCATGGTATCAGTATGTGCGATAGTGCGATGATGTCGATTCCACCTGGTATAGAGACTGGCACTGGCATTTGACGTTACATAGGTACAGACGTCAGCACATCAAGCTACCCCAATGTGTCAAATTTTCCCAAATGAACATGAACCTTATTCTGTTTGCAATAAAGTTGAAAAACTATCAAAGAAATTTGACACATTGGGGTAGCTTGATGTGCTGGCCTTTGTACGTCAAAACTATCGCACGCTATAGTAACGTCGTGAGGACAATAGTATCTTGATACGTGACCATTATAATCCCTGTATCCTGCATCATAAGAATAGTTCAGTAAAAACGAATAAAAAGCCACACAAAGGGTTGCGCAAGCGCGGCGCCACGCGCTCCTTACGATACCATCTCAATTTGTCCGGTTTCACAACATTAAAGTCGACAATGTTTGCTGTTTATTATGATACTTTATGAACTATAATTAATATTTATAAGCTAGGACTTGACGAGGACTATGCTTGATAAGGTCGATCCGTGGATGGGACCATGCTGTACATATTAAGACTTCTCCGTGCCACGGCAAAAAAACATTACGTATACGTAGTTGGACCCGACTTATTTGTAGATCTTTGACGGCTTTAGTGGTAGTCAGATGACTCAGATGCTCGTAATTCTGACAACCCGATTTATCAAGGGGTATCACGTTAAACGCAAAAAACAAAAGTAACCTATGCACTTACACACGCTCTGAGACTAAAGTGGAACTGGGCTGGTCATGTCTCCCGATACACAGACAGACGGTGGACCATTGAAACTACGCGTTGGGAAAAACCACTACTAGGTAAAAGAAAGAAAGAAAGACCAATAACACGGTGGGCTGACGACATCAGGAAGGTTGCAGGAAAACGTTGGATGATGCGGGCTAAGGACAGAAAGGCATGGAAAGAGTTGGAGGAGGCCTTTACCCAAACTGGGGTCCATATCCAAACACAAACTGAAAACTAACACAATTACTAACAACTAAGATTAAGATAAATACTAACCACAACTAACAACATTGTTAATGAAATATGATTAAGGTTATGGAATAAATGGCTTATTATTATTATCACGTTACCTTACGTTAACTGAGTTGTGGAGGTATTCAGCTGCATCTGTTAAACTGGAAGCCGACCCCAAAAAGGCTGCGGCTTCTCGAAAGAAGGAAAGAATAAAGAAAGTCTTTTAGGGAGAGCAAATGAATTCCGTTCAATTTCTTGAGGGTTTTCGCTCGACCACCTGCCACCCCAAATCGCCTCACTTAATTAATGGACGCCCCCAAAGCTATATAAAGCTGCCTTCGGTTTCATATAAGAGAAACAGACCTATGAATTTCCAATTCAGAACTGACAAGCGTAATGTAGCAAATGATTTATTTTTCTTTGAGGTACGGCGTAACGGAACTACTAAACACGCGATCGAGCTGAAAGGCTTAATAGATACGAATGCACTGCTAACGATTACTTTTTAACTATTGAGAATCCAGAGGTACTGCAGGTTAAAAAGATTAAAGATACCGGGCAACGGGTACTGGGTATCCGCAACTCCACGTCAAAGCGCGTATTTTGCGTATTTTCTACCACGCTGGCCCAGTGCGAATTGGTAGATGACACATGTCTTCGAACTTTTTGGTTCTAGGACATGCCGGTTTCCTCACGTAGTTTATTACATTTATTTATTTAATATATTTTTTTTTTACTGCAGGTTATAACCCATTTCTTGTAGATGTTCCACACATTCGCAAAAAGCGCTTTGCCTCTTCTTTCATTATGCGTACAGTCAAGGAGTAGAATTGCCTGCCTGCATCGGTGTTCATAAGACCCCAATCTGTTTAAGTCGCGAGTTAATAGGCTTCTTTTGGGTAAGGTCGTTCCATCGTCGACCTCATCTCTGTCCTCAGGACAAGATTTAAGTCAAGAGTAGACCCATTATACAAAAAAGAAAGTTAGTCGTACATTCCACTCAAAGCATCATGCACTAGGATGGTGATGATGAAGGTTGACAATCTTATAAACAAATGCAACCTTGTAACCGACATTGCGACCAAACCACTAACATCAGGGTTCTTAAAGTCAAAGTCAAATCATTTATTTCAATTAGGCCTGATAACAGGCACTTTTGAACGTTAGACTTACAAATAAATTAAACTAATATGATTCTAGTTGCACATTCCAAAAGGTAGTTTCGTATGGAGAAGAATGTGCAAGAAACTCCATAATAATTATTATCTTATTGGTCACTTTAGGCTTAAAAAAGCTAAGATGCTTGATAGAGATTGAGAGACTCACACTGCACTCTGCTGCCATTGGTCCGATGCCGCCGGTACTCGCGCTCCCAGGCTGGTGGTTCCCGCCACGCCGTGTCCACGGCAGGCGAGCGTGGCTTGATACTGACTGGTATGTAGCTGTTCTTGTCTGATAGGAACACCACCTAGACATAGAAATTATAACTAAATAAAAAGGGTTCACGTAGAAAGTAATAAGAAAGAAAAAAAGATGTATTTAAGACGCCAGGCGGTGTTTAAAGTAAATAGCTAAACTGTAACTACTTCTACTGCATGTTATTATACACAGCAACTAGGTTGTGGAGGTTTGAAAGGCAGTTGCTCCAAGTAAAAACGAGCCAAAACTCGTAAATTAGCCCGACGTCACCTGGGTACCTAGACTGGAAGCCGAACCAGACAAAGTTGAGAAAAAAGCTAGATAGAAGTTGATGCTCAGTTGTAGCCATGAGCAACTGGAATGATGTCAACTGTGTAGTTTTCGATACTTCGCTTAAGAATGATGGGTTAAAATTTGCGAGGCCGTCCGAATTGAAATATATCACAAATACCTATATTTATATATTTATTTATATTTCCACGCTTACATCTATCATTACAAGGAATTACCTATTGCGATAGAATACATAATAGTTTATAATAATAGTTCTTAACCTAATTCTGAGCAACTTAAAAATCAAAACTTAGGTAGATACTCGTATAACGTATTATGAACAATGCATTCTTTGTGAATTGACTGAGAGAACAACTGAATAAGTCTGAGACATTGGCAATTAATATATATTTTATTTATTAACTAGTAATCAGATGATGATGCTCAGTGCATCAGCTAACAATTTGTATGCCTGATCTAGTATTGTTGCTCCGTCTATTGATCTTATATTGATATACTCATATCATTGAACATACCAACAAATTCTAATTTAATGGTAGCAAGTTTAAACAACATAATTATTCAACTTCATAGATCGCTGATCATCATTCGGAAATTGCGAAACTGACCCTTAGAACCGTTTAAAACTGGCGCAACAGTTATGTTGTATTATACTTTGTTACAATATTTAATTGAAATGACTCATTCTGTTTCATACAAATTTTACATGAAGAGCGCATTGCATTTGAGGAGGTAGCACTCCGTGGAGGTTTCGCAATCTGATAGCCCTGAGATAACATAAGCCTAACTACCACCTTCCGGCACACGCGACTTTTGACTGCCTTCAGCAAATAACACAACCTCCGCTAATTAGCGCCTTAAGCGACTGTTAACTTCAAACAAGAACCTAAAAAATACTCACGAAAGTAAAACCGTTAGCTGTATTGTGACTGAGTACTGCAACTAGATTGCAACCATTACCTGACCAAAGAAAAAAATTAAAACAAACTAACGAATTACGGCGTCGGTAATTCACCATTTCACAGTCACGACCCCTTGAAAGTTTTGCACAAAAACGATGTAAATGGCAGTAAGTATGCCAGGGCAGTTCGCACGCCGGCTGCCAGTACCTACGCATTATAAAATTGGGCCAGTGGAGTGCCGGCGTAAACGGCGTCGCCACATCACTTTGACAAATTGATTCCAAATAAAAAACAACAAATAAAGCTATTGGGGCCACAATTACATCATGGCGCGTCAAGACATGGCTTATCCGTAGAAATAGAAATGCCAAGAATTGGGAACACTTTCGTTCGGTGTTCATGTGGTTTATTCTATTTTTTATGCGGTTTATAAACCTTGCACAAAAGTAGATACAACAAACAAAGAATGGGATAAAAATCTGTAACTGTTATCCAATTTAAAAAATCTCGGTCGAACCGTAACAAACGTAGAAGTTTGTATTTCACGGCACAAATACAATTAAAAATTTGACAATCAACCATCACCGGCACCATTAAGTATGCAGCCAACGATGGTGCAGAAAAAGAAAAATAAAGGCATCAAGTTTGTGTATTGACTGCTTTAAATAATTCTACACTTAGGTAAAGTGACCAACAGAGTTAAGTGTACAGACAGTTTTCATTTTGTCCACTACACCATCTTCATTCATTATTATTGTGTGCAACTGTGCATATTGGTTTAATAAACTTCAGCAAAGCTTCACAACACACTTATAACATTGTTGAAAACTAACTGGGAGTTAGCTGCCTGATATCTACCTATTAGCCTAGCCTATCTGCTCGGTAGAAGTACCTAATGTAAATAAAACTGTATGAGTGGCGTTTCTGTACAAGTCCTCATCACGCTGCAGTTTTTCTTCTTCAACGAATATGACGCATCTCCAAGGGATGTTCTCGTTTGTAGGTCACATGGTGTGTGACCGTCAACATCTTTCATGGTTTAGATGCAATGTGAGTCAAACAACAGCTACCAGCCACTTACACCGGGTCAGAGATAGGTATCGCTAAACTTACACGTCTAAAGCCTTCTTGGAAGCCCACAATGCGCGTAACAGTGGCAGATTCAGTTTCTCACGACCTAATTAGTTAATTTGATTATGTTAATTTAGTCGTTCGTGTTTTATAGGGTGAGATGACAATTGTTTTACAGGATAATATAATATAATCATCATGTCTCGTCAACTTTCTTTTTGATGAACAATGATAGTATACCGATGGATACCTAGATAAGTTTTTGTTCGTTGGAGTCAATGGAATCTAATCGAATTACGCTTCAAATCGCTCCAGCATGCAAGTGAACTCGTACCCTACTATTCAATATACTTCAATGAATAATAAGAGCCTACGTAGCAGACCAACATAGTTCGCATTTCGTAGTACAAAAATTTCGCGTAAAACATCATACGTGGGGAACGGAACTACAGATGATAACCTAATCAGATTAGAAAAGCCCTTCGCAACTTCAATATTGTATATTGCACAAGCCCTCAGAGGCTGCGGCGTGGCCTCCTCCATTCAGTCGGTCACTAGAGTAGCAGCGCGTTGAGCAACGTGCTGACTGCCACCGTACGCGTAGCACACGGGAACTCACGCGTGACAGAAATAATAGCCCCGTAACCACTCTATTTGATCTTTCAATTCATTCTTTTCATCACACCAAATAATCATTTCATGCCATTCGTTTCATCGACTACAAAATTATCTGTAAAATAAGTTTTAAATCCGATATCTGCAAGATGCAACCGCTGCGGCTGCGCTAGTATACATTGTTATATTTTAATTACACTTCTAAAAAAGTAGGTCCTCTTACATGTCAACTAAGCTTCCTGCCATTCGTTCGTTCTATACAAATTGACCGTAAAACCAATGTCACAAATAAGTGCAGCAATTCTGCAAAACGAAAGGAAAAGATAGACTGTGTCGAATCGTGTATTCTTAGAAGAATTCTTTCAATCAATCCATCAATGCTCGTTCAAATGGGTGTAAATTGGTGACTATTATGGCGTACCTTTCACCCATTTCTGTGTTCATACCTCCGAGTAATTGGGTGATGTCTGTGACGACTATTTGTACGGTCATTCTTTTATTTGGCGTCCCCCAAATATGCCTAAAGTGAATGACTATGTGCAAAGTGGCCACAGACGTGAGAATAAATAATTATACCTACATCATATTATTATATTCCTCGAAGAGTCAGGCGGATGTGTGCCCATAGCACATCTCCATTTTTCCAATTATGTTTAGGTCCCATGTGAGTGAGCCTATGCCATCGACCAAACTCGTAGCTACCGTCTGGGCTACTACCTACTGAGAAGTTTCAAATGGAAAACTACACTATCCCATTTGCAAACCTGTGGTTCGGAACCTGGATCTTCATGGTTAGCAGTAGCGCTTACTACTACTAGATCAACGAATAGGTAACATATACACCCCTATTTTATGATTAGTACAAAAAAAAAATGGGCTGTACCCGTACCTGTTACTGATCATAAATATTTGCGTAATCAAAAGTAAAAAAAAAGAAGTTTAATTTTTAAATATGCCACTATTTAGTTAAACTTAAATAACGAAAACAGCTGTTGGAGGGGATGTTTGAGCGAGATCACGAGAACGTGAGCGAGATCACGAGAACGTGAGCGAGAGATGACGATTAATGAAAACTTCTTCTGCATTATTCGCGATACGAAACTGCAGTTTCTTTTCTATTAACCTTTCCAGCATGCTAAAACGCATCAGATTGATCGACAAAGACGTTTGTTATAGTTAGAAACACAATAGTTTTTCGACTGTCCACAATTCTATTGACGCAGACTTCGCTAACAAAAAGACACAACAATCTAAAAATCTAGCAAATAATTGAGTTATAAATCGTAGTTAACAAATCTGGCTATTTTCAGAGCCATTAAGCACGATGAAAGAGACAGGGCTGGCCGGGGCATGGCGGATTCTTTTATATCAAGAAATGGTTCATTGTTCTTGGCGGTTACGTTCCTACATTACTCGTTGTACAGTAAGTCACACGTCTGTGGTAAGACCTTATTTATTTAATACTTAAAGCACATATATGTACAGAGGCAGATGCCAGAGTAGGGTTACCATATCTCAGGATTTGTCCTGAGATCTCAGGATTGTCGGTCTGTTCTCAAGGTTGCAGCCGTATTTTGCAAATCTTATGAAATCTCAGGATTTTTAGAATTTTCAATAAAATACAGTTAAAACAACCTCACAAATTACGAATTGTTAAGTACGTTTGAGAGATTATTCTCAAACTGTAAGAAATATCAGGATTTTACAATGGAAATCAGGCCTTTTATCTGAACTTTTGATTTTTCCATCTGGTAACCCTATGCCAGAGGCATTTTTAGGTTTACATTGATAGGCGGAATTCCGTAAGAAAAAAGAAATGAAATGAATCGGAAAACTTTGAGACAATACTACTACTGTTACTTACAAGCTTTAGCACATTGACCTGGTCTGGCGTATGACAAGCTTTTAAAAAGAATGCAAGACCATTTTATACTGGTTTTTTCCCTCTGACGTGCAGCCTACCGTATATACTCGAGAACCTATGTAATAAATGTTGCTGCTTCAAGGCCGAATCGTGGATATGAAAAGCGAAACTTAGATAGGTGTTCGTTTCATTCATTAGTGTTTTGTTTACCGTTAATTCTTTTTTTTCAGTTCATCCAAAGCTTGTACATAAAAGATCGGTCTGTACGATTAGACCAGGACCACCCATTGTATGTTAGTCTGGTATTTTACTATTTTGGTCAGCAATAAATTATAGGAAAAAAAAACAATAACTCACCGGGTCCTGTTCACTGCCATCACTTTTGAGCGCCTCTCTGGTTTCATTCTGCAAATAGAGAAAAAATATATATAACACAAATATTTTTAAACGCTAACAAGTCAAATATTTTTTTAAGGTATGTAGCCTGTTCTTTATTTCTTTCTTTCTTTCTTATAGTGCCTATATTTATATTACAGCTAGTTGCCGCGGCAACTTCGTTCCGCTTTAGAATCAGTTTATTAGTTTTTATTACGTCCTATTTTCCGCCCCTATCACCATAACAGCGCTGCGGTGTTTGTCTTCTTTAAATATCGCAGCAAATTCTGTGATAGGGGCCTTTTAATTGGCCTTGCGCAGGCTTTTTTATTTTTTTTCTTTAGATAACTATATTAATTTTATGAGTTCCTTTTTGGTGTTGGGGGTTTTTCCAATTTTTTTTGTTTGTATTTTCATTTTAAATGCGTTCCTGTGCGTCTATATTAATACTTTTCATTCTTTCTATTTTCAGACCTACTGAATATACACACAAAATTTCATTAGATTCGGTGTATTAACCCATTTACACCCAAGACTAAAGTAGCCTCACGATAATGAAAAAAAGTGCATTATTTGGTGGAAAATAGGTACTTTGAAAATAAAACAAAAGAAAAAACATATTTTTTATTTAGTTAGAATTATCATGCCGTGCATGTTATCTTTTATGAATGAAATTAACAAAAATGTGTGATAGCAATCGTAAGATGCACTAATAACTTCAAAAATAACGTAGATAAACTAAACTTGATATGTCAATAAGAGACGTTTGGGGTAGATTTGAAGGTGTGCCCAACTGGGCTCAGTAGGTGTAAATGGGTTAAAAGATTTAATATTTTGTGATGTTACGCAGTTAATCAGGCCATTGGGTACCAACCTTCAGATTATTCGAAAGCACAGGATCAGGTGGATCCTCACCCGATCCCTCGTGTAGTTCCGATGAGTCTGATGATGAAGACGAGACGGACACCACCGAGACTTCCGTCGAGTCTGAGTACTCCGCCGAATCCAGGTGTTGGGACGCCGAGTGGACCTGCAGGTGATATATGAAACATTAGATAACAATACAATGGGATGTTTGGAATGAGGCAAGCAAGCACAATAATTATCACCTATGGGTATGAATAAAGTCTTGAAACTAACTTTATAATATACTACTAACTTCGTTCCGCCTAAGAATCAATTTATGTTGTGTTACATTGTTAGGGCAAAATGTCACCTAATATTGAACTGGAAAGAAAGTCACCTGTCATGTTATTCAAAATGGCGCTGCATTTGAAAAATGTTTAAGTAAACGAATTTTCTCAATATTATTTAATGAGTCAAATAAAGTCTATGTCCGTCTCCAGGATATGATCTACGATCCGTTCAGCAGCGAACATACTAACCAACAGACAAACAGTGTTATAATTCTCATTTATAATATATTTACAGTGCATACGAAACGAATACTTTCAATGTTTGAAACGTACGCATAGTTTTTGTTTGCGTCATTGCTATTAAATTATTGTATTGGCTATCATCAGCGTGTATTATGGTTATGATGGTTTCTGGTTTAGTGCACTCGCAGAAATGTGACTAAGCGCAACGTACCCCATTTGGTTGTCACTGTAACTTGAGGTCCACTTAAATTCAATAGCATTTCTTTTTTATTTATCAGTTGTCATCAAAGTTCGGTGTACAGACGCCAGCACGTCAAGTTACCCCAATGTGTCAAATTTCTTTGATCGTTTTTCAACTTTATGGCAAACAGAATAAGGTTCATATTCAATTGAGAAAATTTGACACATTGGGGTAACTTGATGTGCTGGCGTCTGTACAACTGAGGCTCGAGTCTGCTATTACAATCGTGTCTCAGTGAACGGTCATTGATCGAAAATTTGACAACTTTGACAGTTTTTGTATGGGAAATGTGTCATAAGTTTGACGTTATACGTCAAAAATCGATCATTGACCGGTCATTGAGACACGATTGCAATAGCAGACTCGACCCCCTGGACGCTTGTTACCCAGTTACCCAATCGCCTTGTTGGAAGGAACCTGTTAGAACACATGCACTGACTGGTACTTATAGTTTTGGTAATTAAGGTAAATAAGTGCCTCGCGCGAATGCTTTTGACGCAAACGTAGACTCTATTTCATTAAAGCATGCATTGACATACAACCTATTTCACGTTGTAGTCTATAAATATATGTAAGCTGAATATAAGCCGTAATTAATGGATGTCAACGACCTGATATAATGATGATGATAAAATAATCTTTACGAAAAACCGGAAACAATCAATGGAAATTAAAGAGATCGACCTAGGTTCCAAAATAAAGGAAGTTAGGATTAGTCACAAGTAAATACATGACACCCACAGATTATAAACAGATTGCTTTGACCTTATGCCACTAAAGAGATGGTCATTTAGCTAAAAATACAAAGAAAATTTCAATTGAAAGTAAAAAGATTCTCTTATACAAAATCCAGTTAATCTTGAACAAAGTATTCTAAGAAAAGTAATAAGGTCAGTGATTTTTAAAAATCCATTATCCATGAATATTGAAATTGAATGGTTTAACAAAAAGAAAAATACAATGAGCACTTACTCTGTAGATAATAAGGTAACTGCACACGAAGAGGAATCTGCAACAAAATTAAAAAAAATATACCCTTACATGTACAACACAATATGTTTCGTCGAAATAGATGATACAGTAGATTAAATAAAGAAATTTATTCAATAACATGTTACCGACAGACCAAATTGAATCGTGATACATTCTAATGATCACTTATATTTGCAAACAAATGTAAGTAAACGCGGCTAAACTTACTTTCGTGATACGCTTATATTGTCGGCGCGGGCGCATTGTTCCAAGTAATGCTACTTCCTAATGACGGGTCAAAAGACACGGCCCCATAATGACAGGCCTCGAGATTGGATTGATCCCAGAGAATCAATATCAATTACGTTTGCCAACAAAATTGTTGAATCACGTACAGTTTGCGATGTAAATATTATATATTACACAATTTCAATTTTCGTTTCACGTTGTATTGTGAACGCTTTCTGTAAAAGTTAAAGGTGAACGAATCTTTGCGCGATATTTACGGTTCACTCTGTTCATAGGAGCTCTATTAAATGGAGAACTGTAAATTTGGAGTTTAGTTATAAACTGAATTTAACTCCGTCATGTATTTCATATTTCGTCTGTTTTGTACTTAAAAACTGTGTGCGGAACTGGTATATACTCGTATGAGACACCTTGTCAGATGTTTGTTTTGAGGATTATATTTTTTGAGATAAATAAGATAAAATAACACTATTCTGCTACTGTCCTAGTCTGCCATATAGAGACGGTACAAGCATTGACCACGCTTGCTCAAGGTGTATTGGCGATTTCAGACCTACAAGTCTAGTCTTTCTCACGATACGTTCCTTTATTGATGTCAAGTATGTTTAATGTAAACTGAAAGTACTGGTACTGTCGCTTTTATTCCAGTATTTTTTTACGTATATAAATAAAATATTCCACAAATATTCCACAATTTTTCACACAACGCCATTTTAGTCCCAAATTAAGCTTGATAGCTTGTGTTATGGGTACTAAACAGCTGATAAACATACTTATATATATCTAAATACATACATATCATAGATAAATTACACCCAGACACAGAACAAATGATCGTGCTCAACACACAAACATTTGTCCTGGGTGGGAATCGAACCCACGACCTCCGGCATAGCAGTCAGGGTCACTAACTACTAGACCAACAGGGCAGTCAAAATAAATGTTATGTATACGTTCGTATACAACGCATAAATACTTTGATTTTTTCATCGTCGTTTAGTATAAACTCTCCTGTATCGTGGTTCCGGTTATAAACATTGTAACTCACTTCCAGAATAGCTTGACCCGGAACAACTATCTTACAGACCATACAAATATATGTTCTATGTTTCCAAGCGAGAATCGAACGCACAACACGCAGCGGAGCAGCCAATCGCCCAGCCATTGCGCCGACCGTAAACAAAAGTTAGTAGGTACGTTGTAATGAAATTTAAGTAAACTACACGGTCTCTAAAATTTAACACAGAAATTATGGATTTTCACAAAGCAGTATCCGTATGTAAACTATTCTATAAAAAAAACTTCTCTGTACGAGAAGAAGCCTTTACCCGGCCAGTGGGCAACAACAAATTAGTATTTTTTTAAACAGTTACATTGTAAATTTTCCCTATCTCAAATTCAAATTACTTGTTCTGCCTAGCTAATGCTTATTGTTTCGATCGCTACAGTTCTAATAATGTTATAGTAATGTGCCTCAGTCAGTGACCCTACCACCGAATCGTGACCTCTAGTGTCCTTCGGATTCGATAAAGTAATCGAGATCGATGAATCATATCATGCTGTGCCATCTTAACAATTCACAGAAATGAGAAAGAAATATGTAGTCTTTGATCAAAGATTAAACTACCTATGGAAATGGTAGCAAAAAATTAGAAGATATCAATATTGACTGGCCTGTTGGTCTAGTAGTTAGTGGCTCTGACTGCTAAGCCGGAGATCTTGGGTTCGATTCCTACCCAGGACAAATGCTTCGCAATTGATCATTTGTTCTGTGTCTTGGTGTATATATCTAAAATATGTATGTATTTAGAAGTATATAAGTATGATTATCAGCTGTTTAGTATCCATAACACAAGCTCTGCTTAGCTTGGGACTAGATGGCCTTGTGTGAAAAGTTGTGGAATATTTATTATTTATAATTTATAAGAATATAAAAGACACTGAGTTTTCTATTAACTTATTGTTAGTATAACTTAAAAAGCTTTGTTTTCGATTTGTTTACTTCATGAGTGTTCTTCTATAGGTAATAGCATAAAACGCTTTAAGGAAAATATCCGGTGACATGTTAACGTACTTTTTAAATAGTTAAATTTTATTTCTTCAGAAGAAATTGTTTTCTGCTCAGAAGCGAAAATGCACAATTTAATTTGAGTAAAATTTATTAGTATTTCGAGATGAAAACCATCAGAACCCTATAGGTACACTAACCGGCAGATATATTACTAGATCCATTGTCATAATGTAAATTCCTACCATTATTTCGTGAATAAAACATCAACTAGTCAGCAACGCATTACATCACAACCTTATCATTTGATTCGCAAACTCCAACAGCTCGTGATTATGCTCACAATTAATCGATGGCCAAACGTTCCTATCGTCGTTATTCGAGTTATAATCATCATAATCGCTTTGATTTCGTGATCGAGAATCGAATCCGTTATTCGTGAACATCCAGGGGGCGACATGGCGTATTACACCGTTTTGTATGAAGCCCTGCAGGTTTGAGATGACTGAAAGGCACGAAGGGTCAGCCAATCCTAGGTTAGGAATAGCGGGATTGAGTTTAATCGAATTGTATTGTTAGATAATCTAGTTTCATTAAATCATTCGAGGAACGGGTCTAACTTAAGCAAGAATATGTAAATATTAACTGCCTCAGCGCACTTAGTTTCGCCTTAGAATCAATTTATTCGTTTTATTTTATTAGTTTACGTCCCATTCTAAGACCTACTGAATATATACACAAAGTTCATTAGGATCGCTAAAGCCGTTTTGGAGGTTTTTGTTACAAACACTGTGACACGATAATTTTATATATTAGAAGAGAAGGTAGGCCCTGGCAAACATCGTTCCGCCTTTTTTTCCAAAAAAAAGTCTGCAACGTATTCTCAGATCTACTGGATATACACAGAAAATTTCATAAGAATCGATCAAGCCGTTTCGGAGGTTTTTGTTACAAACACTGTGCCACGAGAATTTTAAATATTAGAAGAAGATTTAAATTTACAGCTATGTAGGTAATAAAAGCGGGCACGCCCATTATACTTGGAGACTACTTTTTAGTCAATTCTTAGAGTTCTCTAGAGAGTTTAAAAACACATTTATATTTTACTAATAATTAAAAGCGTGAGATTAAGAAAATAATCCCTACCGATGAGTCTCGTAGCGAGTTCGTAGCACTTTGATTCGTTGATGTCTTTTGTTCACGCGCCTTCGCGTCACACATAAAAACTGTTTTTACTTCGATACAACCTTCGATTGCTCAGTGGTATGACCGGTGGATGGCCAAGTCATAGGTCTCGAGTTTGAACCCAAGGCAAGCACCTCAGACTTTTCGTATTCATGTGCGTATTGTACAATTACTGCTTGCTTTAACAACGGTGAAGGAAAACATCGTGAGGAAACCGGCATGCCTGAGAGATATTTCTCGACGGCATGTGATGCCGAGTCAGAAGCTCATGGGCAGCATTAAAACCATGACACCAGGTTAGTTACCAACCACACGATAAGAAGATCAGAGTAAGAGATAAGAAGACAACTTTACAGAAATTGGTTAAAAAAAGCTAAATTAGATCAAATTTAAGCAAAAGGCTTTTAATGTCATAGACATGGATACAAATAAATATGGCGCGTAACGGAAAAATTTACAAGATGGCCAGTTAAAAGTTACATTGCTATAAAATTTCTCCCATACGCTTGTTAATACAGGGCTCAAACCTTATTTGCCCAACGCAAACAAGGGCGGATCACTATCAAAAATAGGAACAAAAAACACTGCATTTTCTACATTACATCGCACATAACTGAAAGGTGACGGTCAAATTGCGAAACAAAAACGAATGCTTATTATATCATACTTTAGTTCCTCTATTAAATTAATTCATTTTCTTGCATAATTTTCACAGTAAGTGCGCGCGCGCTTGTATCTCGACGGTTCGGCTCGGTCCGGCGGCGGTCGGAACCACTCGGCCTTGCTCGGCTTCCTACATCTCCTATCGTAATAGCCTCATTTCCGCTTCCTCACTAACATTTACGTGTATGCTTAGTTAGCGGTATAACTAGGTCATAATGTGAGCTCAAGGACGTTGCTCGTCTCTTTGGAACAGAAAATGTGAAATAGAAAATTCTCCGGGAAGATGGATTAGTCTTAAAAAAGACTACTAAGTTGGAATTATAATAATTCTTATCGCGTAAAATTAATCTAAGGGCTTCAAAAGAACTAAGTACGAAGTTGCTTGGGAGTTTTTCGTATCGTCGTACCTACTTCTTCCCAGCGAAAACACTGCGAAATGGGAAAGAGTGAGAATAAAAATGAAAATTATTTCATTCCCGACTAGCAACAAAAGCAGGTAACCGATTAGCTTTTAATTTTTTGTAACATCTAAAATAAATAAATAAATATTCCAAAACTTTCACACACCGCCATCTAGTCCCACGCTAAGCAGAGCTTGTGTATGTGTATACTAAACAGCTGATAAACATACTTATATTTTTCTAAATACATTATAGATAAATTATAACCACTACAAATGATCGTGCTCATCACACAATCATTTGTCCTGGGTGGGAATCGAACCCACGACCTCTGGCATAGCAGTCAGGGGCACTAACTACTAGACCAACAGCTTAGGCCAGTCAAAAATGATTTCAATTACGGAGCGAGAATACCTATCTAGTATGTATGTAACTGTTTCATTAATTTAACAAACCCCGTGCGGAAGCCGGCTTCCGCGAACAATTGGTAATTTAATCGTGTCTGGAATTCCGCTAGTTGACGAGTTTATTCAACCAAAAACCTACTCCGGAGACAATGGTTTACAAGAGTGTATTTAATTAATTATTCATAGGTCCATGATACCCAATAAAATCTAAATCATCTGCTAAATAAGTGAAAAAGCCTACAATGCAAAAACAACAAATTGCAAACAATCGCAACTGAAACCGGACGTTCATGGATGGATTACATACGATTTCCGACAAAACTATTTTGATTAGACACTTTAACGCTGAAATATTTTTGTCAATTTATTGGATCTGAAAAGAGACTGATGCAAAATCAATCATGCATTCATTAGTTTGCTGTGTTTTACAATCGTTTCTAAGGCCCGTAGAGTATTTACTATTGAACCAAAAAATACAACCGACTTATTTAATGAAAAAACTTTAAAACCGTTATATTAATAAACGTTTAAACGGATGATTTATTTTTCAGTTAGAAATTATAATAGATTTTCAGAAATCGAAACCAAAGTTCAGAGTAAATTTCTATGTTAGTCAATTGGGACCACACGACAAGATTACCCTCTTAAAAAGAGGACTTTTTAAAATAGGTTAATAAAAGACGTAACTAAACGATAAGAAAAAAAACATACAACCGAATTGAGAACCTCTACCTTTTTTGTAAATTGGTTAAATAGTAATACCCGCCTCTTACTATCCCACTGCACGGCAGACCTCTTCAATCTTCACGCTTGCTTCAAGTGGATTAGCGATTTAAGACAAGGAAAGCCTCAAAACTTTGTCTATGAAATATTTTTAAATGTCACTGGCTGTTCCAGAGAACAGTGCGTTTAATAAAAAAACTCTTTCGAATAGGGATAGTCTGCACGTGGATGATGTTCGAAATGAGACTTGTCAAATCGGCAGGCACCATTGAGCCATTTTATAGTACTGTATAAGTTTTCCACTCTGGCGTACTTTGAAGCAAAACTTCGTTTGGAACACATTCACAACTACAACAAAACGATCGCTTAATAAGTAAACGTGGTAATTCTCATGTGTTTTGGTTTGAGATATCTTTATTTTATAGAAATTATACTTAAATACTAAACTTACATGTGGAATTTATTACATGAAATCTGTTTGATTAGCGCACAGTGACGGTTTTGATAAAAAAAAACAGTGCAAAATAAATATTTTCAAGTGTAGGCTTATTGTAAAAAAATCATTTTAATTAATTTTATGTATATCTACACATTAAGTCCATGTTTACAATATGAAGAATGTTCCTAATAATTTATAAAATATTTCTCTATGTAAAAGAGGCGGGTTAAGATTGTTCGTGTTAACAAGGTGTCCAAGCACTTTTACAGACCCCAGCACATCAAGCAACCCTAAACTGACAAATTCTCCCAATTGACCATGATCCTTATTCTATTTGTAATAAAGTTTATAAACTATCAAAGAAATTTGACATATTGGGGTGGCCTGATGTGCTAGCCTCATTACCTGTCATTACATTAATATCGATCATTAGAGATGCAAGCTATTTCTTCCTGTCTCATTTACGTACTTATTTGTGAGCTATTGGTAAATATTTAATCTGCAGAAAATCGAGAAAATTAATGTGCATCGCTATAAAGTTAAAGTTTTAGATTCGATATATAGATAAATTTAAACTACTTACGGAAAATTTGCCGTTTTTTATATTCGATTAGAAATGTACAGTATTGTATTATACCCGAAAACGTCAGGCAGACGTGCACCTCCACTTTGCCAATTATATTATGTTCAAGTCCAAACTAAATAGGAGGCGAGTTTATTGCCATCGACCCAAACTAGACAAATCTGGGCTCCGAGCAGCTACACAAAAATACCCTATACTGGTGACCCCGACGTGATTGGAGAGTGAACACTCACTTCCCCAAAAATAGATCTTTATCAGTGGCCAGAATGTAAGGTGCTTTTGGTTGTTTATGTATCAAAATGAAGCATTGATTCCCATCTGACCTATAAGTAATTGACCCGAGGAGCTAGCGCTCAGCAATAGTGGTTACGACCACTGTGCCAAGAAATTAGTCAAAGTGGGAAATGTGTAAACTGATAATATACAGGGTGTCTCATTCAAATGGGTCAGTATGGGAAAGTCTGAAACTATAAGACATACGAAGATCTGTTCTGAGGAACCATGTCATCGATTTTAATAACAAGAAAAACTGCATTCATACATTTTAAAAAACATCGTACTATTGTAGTAATATTGTAAACGTGGTCACTTCTAGCACCTACTAAAATAAATTTAAGTATGTGGAAACAATGCATTTTATTAATTTTAGACATCATGTTTCATACAGACATTTACTGCTTAAGACCTACACAATCGATATCTAAATAGAAATTGTGTAGGTTTTTTTTTTCAAAATAACCGGGTTCGATTCCCGAACGGAGTACAGATGTTTTTTAAAATGTATGAATGCAGTTTTTCTTGTTATTAAAATCGATGACATGGTTCCTCAGAACAGATCTTCGTATGTCTTATAGTTTCAGACTTTCCCATACTGACCCATTTGAATGAGACACCCTGTATATATTAATGTCCAAATGAATGCAGTATATATAGGTTGACTAAAACATAACATGTTAATTATAATATAAAAAATTGTACACCCCATGGGTATGTTACAGTGATACACTAACACTAATTGTAAGATCTTCTGTTTACCTGTGACAAACAATAAATAAATGAATTATGAATTATGAATTATGAATTATATAAATTTTTACCTCAGACTAATTCTAATAAACGACTTTTAATTTTGTACGGAATTACTACGGCCGATTCATATAAAAAAAAACATATAGGAGGTACCCAGATTGACCCCATTTTTCCCTATTTACGAGAGCCACTTAACCAGTCCTTGTATGTAAATCCAAGGCATATAGCGAGCCAAACAAGGTGTAGAGGCACCAACACACTTGTGACGTAGGTAGAAGGGTGGTAGACGTGGTAGTAAGGCAAGGTTTCACACATGTGAGTGTTAAGTGGGGTCGGTCTGCGGAACGCACCGTTACTACACGGCTGGTGTGACATGCGGCTCACAACACCTCAGAACGTCACCGTAACCCAGCGCCGTGACCCGTGTGTGTACGCTGTCACAGATTATGTAGGTACTGCTAGTCGATTCAGTAAAAGTCACCACGTAAAAACTTGAGTGGAGTGAACTGTAAATGCCTATCGTTAGTATGGAATGCCTGCTCAATTCGGCTGTTGGTTCGACTAAATAGTTACATTGATGGGCCCAATAGGATTCCCAAGTTAATATGGCTCCGTTAGTGGGTCCAACAGGATCTTCGATTTCCGATGGTTCCATTTAGATGGTGGAGTCAATAATCAAAATTTTAACAAGTACGAATCCGGTCTTGTAGCTTCATTGTCAAAACCTTGACTAAAAGAGTCTCATTAAACTATATTCCAAATTATCAGGCAGTTACAAATAATACTCACTAATTCTACTAGCTTCACCAATATCTGAAGTTGGACCCACTTACACTAAGTAGTGGAAACCAAAAGACTCGTAACCATTGGACCCATGAATGGAACTATTTAGTGGAAACAAGTCCAACCCTTAAGTTACTTTCACTTTACCTACATCTTTGATTTTAACAGAACAGCACTGCTGTACGTCAATAACTTCTTGAAGACCAAACAAAGCGAACTAGCGAAGATTAACTGACTGACAAGCCAGCAAGTCAGTCTCTGGTTAGACGATCATCTTTGGATTGACTAGTCTTATTGCCGATGGAAGCTTTGAGAGTTATGAAGGCTCTGGATGCTTGCCTGTTTCGAGAACTACCACCATCAGTATAACTTGACATTCGGTATAGGTAGTTTATGAAAATGGACATTTCCCTTTGCTTGGGTAGCACTGGATAATTTTTCTTCACTTCTAAAACAAACAAAGCGAACGAGATAAGATTGGTTGATTAGCCAGCTCCCTTGTAAGTTAATTTGTGGTTGAACGAACGACTTTAGCATATCGAAACTCATAAAACCCTTGGAAGGTGGACTTGTTTTCAAAAGTTACCAGATAAACGAGACATTTAATGTACGAGTACATAGGTATTTCAGGGCTTGGGAATCACTGGATAGTTTTTCCTCCATTCTGAATCACAGACAATTAAGGGAAGAAGTTGAATTATCATACGCCGACGATCAATCATAAGTATATTAGGATGGAGAGTGTTCAATCGGCATGCAAAAAATAATGTTCAAAGGTAAGGTAAAAAAAACTGCAAGTGCGCTATGAGCTGTGTCAGAAATACAGATCACGAGCGTGGCTATCTGATGATATCACCCCATTTGACGTGCTCCACACGACTCTCACTCCAGGAAATCTTGATTCGGAGTTCAAATGTTAACTGATCATGAATTCGAAATTTGAATTTACAGTACCTATTATTTATGATACTTTGTTCACAAGTACCTAATCGTAAACTGTTTTATAACAACTCAATTTTGTAAAACTGACAAAGGAATGTTTTGTTTCTACAAAACTTAACTTCATCAGTGCTAGAGAAACTCCAAATGTTATAGGTAAGGTTACAACACAACACTTTTAACCAACGCAAATTGTTGCATTTGAAAAGTAACACAGGCCCTGAATAAATGAAACTTATCTAGAATAAGAACAATAGCACAATAAATTATCTTGCGGTAAACTGCCGAATCTATACGTAAAAATGTCGTCGGGCTCAAACCTGCGGCAGCTGTTGTTGCAAATGTTCCTCTAAGAAGCTTCGATGCAAATAAGCTATGCCTTTTATTCCGTTCAAGCGTAGCCGGGTCACAGATCTAGTACAAATATAATTTTGTTGTAGCGTCGCGAATTTACTTATTTCTATTGATTTATTGGTCCAACTGTACATTCTTTTGCTATAATATTGATTGTCTGCTGGCCGTTAGGATTTGAATTAAGTTGTTTCGTGTCCCTGTGCTTTAGATTAGATTTTAGATTTTAAATTTTAATATTTCCACGAGTTCCTTGGCACGTTTGAAAACAAATAAATCGGGATCAGCGAATATTTTGAATTGGTAATAGGTATCTTTGGTTAGTACAATCAATCAGATGCCTACCGGTATTAAATGCAACTATTGATACCGCCCTAGACAAGAACGTCAAGTTCTTGTCCGAAAAATAAAAACACCTTCCACATCGACTTAATAAATAATCTTAACATCTAAATCAAAACATTAAATAGAAAATATGAAGACGTTTCACATTTCCATACTCTAATTACCTGACACTTAGCACCATTTTGCACTAAGCGATTCACGATTCACACTGGTTCATTCGATTCTATAACACTGCCACTGCTCGAGCTTTAATCGATAATCACTTCGCGTGACTGGTGCGTGCGTAAGTTCGCGGTCGATCGTAACAATCGATGTTAGAGGAAGGTAGTGCTGCGCGGCCGCCTCTCGCGGTGTCTGACCATCAAGTGTTGGTCGTCGACTCAGCCTCCAGCGTGCCTCCTCATCCGCGTAATGCTTCCCGCTGCGGTGAGCCCGCACAAAAGCACGAGGGGGGCCTTAATCACTTCCAAAACCATTTGAGGAAACAATGTCCAGGTGCGAACTCAGTCACGCTCAATCCGACCCGACTAATGACAAAGTTCAAAGGCAATTACTCCGCACAATGATTGACCACTGAAAACTCGGCTTCAACGCATCAGGTTTATTATTAACGACATTTGTTAAATTTACAACACAATATTCTTCTTTCAATAAATTACAGTGAGTTTTGACCATGTTTTGACAGAAAAAGTGATTTTGTAACAAAACCTATTTTGCTGACAAACTATGTAGGTAGGAATACCGTAAATAAAAAAAAAACAAAAAGAGATCGAACTTAGGTTTAATACCAAAAACTTAAAGTACTACTTACATTTTTTAACCGATGCCTTGGTTGACAAGGTAAACGTAATATTAGCCTATTTCCATCTTTTTCTGTCACCAGGAGCTGACAATTTTAGTTCCATACCAAAATGTTTGAACATTTGAAATGCACTAACACACCGTTCCAGGCAAAAATTAATTGTACTAACACATTAATAACACGTTAGTCTCGATCTGTCAGTCAGAAAGAATGACAATTTTTCTTTTTTTTTTAATTTTCTTTCGTTTGTGAACAAGGGAATCGGTGACGCTGGCAGAATAGTCGACATCGGCTCAGTTGCCAAAGAAAAAAAAAAAAAAGGGAATCGGTACCTCTGTTTTATTCCTTTTACGTAAATGAATGCATTTAATACACATTAAAATTATAAATGTATTGCTGAATAGAGTTAATTAATAGTTTAGTAAATTGGCTACCAACTTAAATATTGTCCGTTTGTATGAAATGGTTGAATGTATAAATACATACCTAGTGCATCAATTTGATAAATAAAATAAAAATACAACAGCAAACAATAATAAGTTAGTAAAATATTCCGATGATTCCCTCCATCCGCATCAGTATGTTGAACGCGACTATTAATGACGTCACAGTTACCACAGCAATCGAGATTTTCATAGGTCTGTAAAATAAATTAAATTGCATATCAGTTTATATCGGAGTTAAATAAGATTGAGTTAGAACATGGTTTTTTCTCTTAGCCTCTTAAAACAACAATAATTACCTACTTATTATCCGACGAAAAAATGGAGGATATATATTTTTTTATCTATGAAAACGCATAAATAACAGCTTCGCAGAGTAGTCCGATTTTGATAATTCTCTTATTAATCTCCAGCATTTGATAATCTATTATAGTACCCTCATGTTACGGGCAAACTCCAAAAACGTTTCTGTAGGTACTGATTGCGGCTGCTAACCAGGGTCTGATGATGGAACAATGAAACTTGCATTCTAATATAGAAACACGTTGTATCAAACAAGGAAGTCCTAGTTGACTGCTAGCACCTACAAATCGTTTTTGGACTTGGAACTGTCCTGATGGCTATGTTGCTAACATACTCGCTTGCTAATCCACTTTCCAGCGTGATAAATATTGAAGCAACACTTAGAAATACCGAGGCCTATGTTTAGTAGATATTATTTGTCATTTTGTTCAGGAAAAATTTAGAGACATCGAGTACTACGCAAGACCACGACTAGCCCACTGCACCAACCGTACCGTCCGGTTAAATGATTGCACGACTGGCTAGCACAAATTTTGTGTACCAGGCAAGAGATTGCAGCTAGGACCACGACCAAGTAGCTACGCAGTTCGCAAGGTCCTTAATAGACAAGCAAGTAATAGCCTACCCGTCAGCGTGGTGGAAGTACAGCGCGCAGCTGAGGGTGTAGTACACAAGTTGCATGTAACAGTAGATCAGGTAGTACAGAGCCAGCGCCGTCGCCGTCACCGCAAGCTGCAGTATGGTCACCAGTTCTAACATTATTTGCAATGATCTTCTTCGGTACGGCTGGAAAAAATGCTTTTTTTATATTTGTGGTAACATTTAGCAGTAGAGTTAGTATACTAATAGACTTGGCCGCTCGCAAGCATCTGCAGGATTTCTGGCTATCTTTACATTGCCAGTGCCTAACTGGCGTCCAGTTGGTCACCAAACTTGGATAAAAACATAGAAATTAAAAAAAAAATAGTATTGCACTTCAATAGTGGACTTCTAATTTTATTATGGTGACTATTTAAGACGGAGTCCGGTGCGCTTTGTCACATCTCTGCGAGCGCGCATGACGTCATCCTAGATACACACTGACGATAGCCAATACGAAACTTGCTGTTTGACAGTTAATCTCTGAACACTTTGCCTAGTAATAAACTGTCAACGTAGGTACGGAATAGCCTGCTGGACATGAACAAGGAAGAAATTAAGGGACATGGCGCTGATAGTTTTTATCCGTTACAATAATATAAAATTGTGAGCCGTCCCCATAGAACTATGTCTGAATGTGGTATAAATGTTCTAACAATTATAATATTTATGTACTTTTATTTTATGTTTGTTTCAGTCCTATACTAACCCATGAAGATCTACATCGAGTTCAACTGTATCAATTGCAGATTTTAACTAGTGCCTGCATTTATTTTTTTTGCACACTTGCTTTTCAATTCACTCTAGACATTGGCAGAATAGTCGACATCTGCTTTGTTTGCTATAATAAAAAATAGAATAGAATAGAATTAAGTGACATTCACTAAAATATAAATCTGGACTGGAGGAACCAATAAGCCGCATAACTCACAATACCAGATTGTGTCAGCGGACTTAAGAGATGTAAGTAGGTACATAATGTCCTATAGAGAGCTGCGTTTCTATGACAAGAGTTGCTTCTGATTGGGAATAATTATATCCTAACAGATCTTCCTGCCGCGCGTCTGCTTATAGTTTTTGAAAACTGATCGCATGATAAGATACGTAATAAATAGTAAGAGGGGGTAGGAAAGTTTGAAGGGAAACTCCAGCACATTAAACTACCCTAATGTGTCAAATTACTTTGATAAGTACCTATTCGACTTTATTGCAAATAAAATAAAATGAAATAAATAAAAATTCATTTAAAAAAGAAACTATATCTTTTTTTTTGCTTATTCTAAATTCTTCAAATAGAATAAGGTTCATGTTCAATTGGGAAAATTTGACAGAAAATTTTACATCATATTTTTTTGCATTACAGCAACAAGACACTAGTTTTTAGTCTTTGCCTTTAACATTATCTAACATGAGCACTTGAAATTTCTAGAACATCTAGGTAACTAAAATTGTATTTCCTCAAAGCCTGATAGCGATGTAAATGAATTTTCATTCAATACACAAATACCCCTGACTACTTACATTTCAGTCTGATTTTTTACTCATTACAGTTAGTGGATCAAACGATTAGCTTTAGCACCGATTTGCTTACGTTATAATGTGTTTTTTTCACATAGAGCTTGTGTTAAGGTATTAAAGTTAAAAGTTTAACAGCCAACCTAATCTATGTGGTGAATGAATGGCCTGACCAACCCAATTTAGCGGTCGACAGACGAACACTTTACTGTTCTTGGTCTTAACCTAGAGAGATCACTATCAAACGCTTTAATTACACTTTAACAAACATTACGCGCCTGCAACCTCAATTGGGTTCATCAAACAAGGTTTCATTTAGTACGTAAAGTAAATAAAACACTTTTAATAACTGCTTGCTTCCTTTTCCCCTTTAAAAGTGTAGATTTCTAATTTTTGGTTGAGTTAAATTAATTTTAATTTACATACATATTAGAGTTGCGCATTAATTAATAGAGTACTAAGAGTACGTAGTAGTAAGTATTAAGAGTACGTACAGCAATGAATAATAAGAAACTTCAAAGACTACAGAAGACAAACTTACATGCAAACTTTCATCGCCTATTTGGCACCCCTTAGGAGGTGAAATTTCAAAAAGTTTTCGGAGTGCTCATTTTTATTATTTAAAGAACTGTGCTCTGGCATCTACAAATTTTATACATCTTGTTTCAGTGGCTCCATGCATACTGTTCGTTGTCCGCAAGTAAACTAATTTAAGATTTTTATCAAATAAATATTTATAACTATTAGTCTCTTGAACAGGGGGTCGAGTCTGCTATTGCAATCGTGTCTCAATGACCGGTCAATGATCGATTTTTGACGTAGAACGTCAAACTTATGACACATTTTCACATTTCCCATACAAAAACTGTCAAAGTTGTCAAATATTCGATCAATGACCGGTCATTGAGCCACGATTGCAATAGCAGACTCGAGCCCCTGGTATGAGAATCGGCAAAGTTCATATCCATTTATCTTGCTGGGTAAGTGCCCTGGTAATTCCGGAAGGAAACCCAAGCATGAAGATATACAACATCCACGTAATTACAAAACAATGTGTAATATGGTATAGTGTCCCCGAATTAACACAGAGTTTAATGGAAAAGATAAGAATTAATTTGATACAAGTAGGTACACCAAGTTTATGTCGAAAACCTTCAAGCCATCCGCCTCATCATCCGGTAAATGTTTATCAATATTACGTATTGTTTTAATTTTATAATTAAGTTGTTTATATGTATAAAATTCTTTGTAAGATTGTTGCTATGACATGTAAATGATTAAGTGGATAAACGCCGAAGAATTTACTGATCTCGCTGTTATAATGTACCTAAATGATAATTCAAATATATACTTGCAAACTTGCTTATGTGAAAAACCTATATATTAAAATTTAACAAGCAGCGTGAGAAAGAGCCAGTGAAACGACTTCAACTTTTTTTCAGCAGCCTGTCCGAAAGGTATTGAAGGAAATTATTAATTTTGACCTTTTATTAAACTATTTAATCCATTAGATTCACCTACCATTACTTGATTTGTTTTACCATCGCAGCATGGGGCTGGCCAATCCACAGGGTCTGTAGCATACACTTCACCAGCCACCTTGTGGCTAATGCGTTCCTGTATAAGAAGGGTCTTATAGCAGATTTACCTTTCTAAATAACAACTAAATAAATACCTTAGCTTAGCTTAGCTACACATGCATGGCATTTTTATTTCACGATGCACTTTCAACAGCACTTTACGATAACCTGAACTGTAATTTCATTATTTTAATTTCGATTACTTTGATAGTAATTTCAGCTAAAGCCTAACCTTACAAACGTTGTCATAGGGTGTGTTTACAGGGTAATTAGTTAGCAAAGAGGTTTAAAATACTATAGAGTGGGCATGTCAAGGAAATAAAAACTTTGATCCCATGTCTCAGTAACGCCATCTAGGATAATATATGAATATTGGAGCGGCAGCGGAGCGTACTACAAAAAACTCATAGACTTGTATCCAGCAGGACACACTTTTTCGGACGAAAATTTTGTTCGTGATGTCCGGTCTTTATGTATTGAATGTATTTGTTAGTAAGTAACTTTGACTCCTAAATGTATGTTCCTGGGACTCAGAAGTCAGTGATCTTGCGTAGCAGCAAAGCTGATTAATATTTAATTTTAACAGTATGATTCTACAATGTTGATAATTTGATATATTGTCGACACACAGCGATGATCGGCTATGGGCTAAGACTAAGGGGCCGAGGTGAGTACTGAATTCTGGATTGGTAATGAATCCCTTTAAGATCGTGACCAACAATTTAATTGATTCTATCTTGGCATTCTTTTTTGGCACTAATCTTAAAGCATACAAATTAGAAGCCCATAAAAACTTTATTACGTAAACATTAAAAAATGACTATTTTACCTTGTAGTGGGAAGCGGCGCTGTCGCAGGGCGCACCGTGTCACGATCCTAGTCTCGATGCTATCTGTGTGCACGAGCATCCATTACCGCGTACCAACACTCCTACGCCGACGCCGACCGAATCGCCCCGTTTATGTATATTGTTATCTTCTTCACCTTACTGATCGAACTTTGATAGAGTTCAGTAGAGACAAGAAATCCTGGCGGGTTGCGATTCTAAACATCGATTTTACAGATCTAGTTCTTTAGAAAGTCGAGTCTAATGATGGTGTCTCTATTTTGAGGATTAATCGTGTGCAATTATAAAGTACGTATTTATTCAATTAGAGACACACAGATTGCAAAAGAGTGAAACAACAGCCTCATCAACAGTCCATAACTTAAAAGGCCTTAACAAAAATTAAAAACGAAAAGTACAGGAATCCAAGATCCAATTTACACAGTTTCCTGGTTCCTCGCGGCTAGTCAAAGGGCAGGTCGCAGCGTGTCCGTGTTGTAACAAGACAAGAGCAAGACATTCCTGAATAACGACAGGCGATGCATCGAGCAGGAGCGATGGCCGATACAGGGCGCACGAAGCAACCACAGCGCTCACGACGCCCCTTGCCGACGCCAACACCGAACTTATGAAGATGTTATCGGACAGCTAATTAGGCATCGTCACTTCAGTTTGATATACTGTTTTATGAACAGAAGAACTCACGAAAGGCCCTTCGTACATAGATGATGCAAGACAGTTACGTACCTACATGACATATGAAATGCTATCCACCTACATAAAGAATACGCTCCTTGCCCGTGGTATAGTTGCGATAGACCGGTGACCGGACCATGGTTAAATTTACATGCGGTAGTACAATTAACCGGACTACAGGACCACTGCATTTTTTCTTTTCTGTAGTACAGTTGACCAGATAAAACCACATTATAAAAAAGTCACTGGAATATCACAACTGTACAGGCGCCAGCACATCCACCCCACCCCACCCCTCATGTCTCAAATTTCCTTGATAGGTTTTCAACTTTATTCTAAACATAATAAAGTTTATGTTCAATTGGGAGAATTTTGCAGTTTGGGGTAGTTTGATGGCGTCTGTACCTCGGGCAAGGAGTGGAAAAATCACCGTACCAAAATTCGTCAAAATATCGAACAAAATCTATACATACGATTAAGTTCGATCTACAAAGATATAGTGCTACGAATTATAAATTCTTAAGTATATCTTACCATTTTCCCCATCCTGGCAGCGGCACAGCAACCGGTATTCATCTGCATAGGGTCGACATGTCCATAGCCGTACCCGACTGCCTTGTCGAACTATCAACAAAAGATTCTAACTAAGGTACACCTCAAAAATAGTTAGTATTTAACTCTTTTTGTTTAATTTCTCTTCGTTGGAGAGATAGCTGACTTTCCTGGCCTGTTGGTCAAGTCATCAAGTGGTTAGGTAAGTAGTTAGTAGTTGCCGGAGGTCGTGGGTTCGATTCCTACCTTAGACAAATGTTTTTTGATGAGCACGGCCCTTTGATCTGTGTCTCGATGTAATTTATTTATGATATGTATGTAATTAGAAATATAATATAAGTATACGTATGTTTATTATTTGTCTAGTATGCATAGCACAAGCTCAGCTTAGCACAAAGCCATCTAGTCCCAAGACTAAGATGGCGTTGTGTGAATGTTGTGGAATATTTATTATTTATTTATGGCTCTAAGACATTTAACAACATAGAATAACAACATTCGGCCTCAAGTCACCGGTAACACTTGGCTGCCGTCGAACTCAGACTAGCCTAACATACTTTTAGGATTTTAAATAAAATAAGATACCAATATCCACTGGTTTTTAACTGATTGTACGCTTATTTTGGACAATTCTTCTATTCCTCTAAAGCTTTTGCTAAACCGTCCACAGGACCAACGAACGCCAATATTGGTGCTGGTTGGTCCTGTTCCCCCGCTTTGTGCGCAGCACACGCTCCACCAACGAACCCCACACCGGACTTCTTCCTTGGCCTGGTGCGTACGCAGCATTAGAATTGAAGTAATAAATACCTAAGTATTAATTAATTCGTCTCTTACCTTGTGTGGCTGCATAGGAGTGGGCGGTGGAGGGGCGGGAAATGTATCTAAGAGTTCCTTGAGCTTATCACTGGTCCGTAAGCAGCCACATTTTCGTTTGCACTCCTCTACTCTTTCTCTCTTAAGGTCTTCTACATGTCTGTCTCTGTTGATCTCTTCTACCGCACCGCCAGTTATGGGCCCGCAAACGCCCCGGGACTTGCGTTCTTTAGACCGCGCCATCCAGTAGCTGTAAAGACCATAGATTTTCTACTAGTAGCTAAACGCCTGACAGTCAAATCTCAGGATGCGTTGCGACTCCAGGATTAACATTTTTTATGTTTGCTGTCTCTTAAAATAACTAGTCTGCTTCGACCACAATCTGTGTAGTATAACATAATTGCAATTGAAATGGTCCCAAGTGGATTTTTGTCATAGAGCATCAGTTAATATCGCGCCTAACATTGAGGTCATTTCGTAGTATCGAGACAAAGTGTTTGTGAAGTTTCCCACTAGCATTATAGGTCCGATTGATGAGGCTTTAAGCACTATGGCCTGAATTTAATTTTGAAAATGAATACAGCTGTTGTAAAGTTGTGCATAGTAACTATTAAGGCAATAAGTGTCTAGATAGGAAAATTCAAAATACTACCCTTAATATTCTATTGAATTACCAATTAGTTCACATAACACTAAGACTTTTGAATAAAACACGAAACAAAAATAACATATAATAACAACAAATATGACGTGTTTACAATGTCAGTCATTGTGATCGACCACTTTTTTACAACTAATTATTGACAGTTTTGAATGAAGGATACATTATGAAGTTTCTTGTTAAAAGGAGTGCATTGGCATGGGTCCAAAGACAACGGCCTTGAGAAAGTTTTTTTATTCTTTCGGTGTGTTCGTTTGTTCGCTCACTCTTCCGCTTTCACCCCTTTCAACCCCCTTGAGTCGAGGTGGGCGAATTCCCATAAAAAATAAACAAACTTATTAATTTATAAACAAAGTATTAATTTGAAGAAATACTTAAGCAGGTACTAAAATGTTCTTTGAGTACTTTTTTACCCTCTGAGTGCTTGGGTTGTCTTCTTCTTATCGTGTGGTTAGTAACTAACCGTGTCAGAGTTTTAATGCCGCCCATGGGCCTCTGACTTGGCATCACATGCCCTCAAGAAATATCTCTCAGGCATGCCGGTTTCCTCACGATGTTTTCCTTCACCGTTTTTGAAGCGAGTGATAATTATACAATACGCACATAAATCCGAAAAGTCAGAGGTGCGTGCCTGGGGTTCGAACTCGAGACCTGTGATTTCGCAATCCGCCGGTCACACCACAATAGGCTATCCGGTATATATGGTTGTGAAGACACACATCTTGGAAATAAAATAGGTAAGTTTAGTTTTGGTTCCTATATAGGTATTCGCATTATGGAACTCCTGGATGGATCCTGGTAAGTATTTCAAACTGGGACCGCTAATCTGCCTAGAATAATTTTATGTAGTTATCTTACTTTTTATATTTGGATACTAGGTATAACACCTACCTGAATACCAATTTTATAACTATGAAATTCAATTTACAGTCTATTAACGCTGTGATCTGAAAACGAGTGCATTTCGCGGAAGACAGTCGACTCATGCGCAGGCGGCCCGCTAACCGACGCGACGCCGCCGACGCGGCCGGTGACAGGGCACGTAACACGGCCCAGCGTGCGAAACACCACAGATATTATTTCACACTCAATTTTGACCCAATTATTGTTGTTTGCAGTTAATTTGTTTGTAAATAACAAGTTATTAAAAAATGCTGAGAAGTAGGTAAATAATGGTCGATTACATTTACCTGTCTTGTTCTTTTGAGGAAATCGTGAATTTATTTGCAATCCCTTGAAACCACTAAGTTTGAAAAGAAAACTATTAGAAGCCTCGTCATAACATAACATTATGCATTCATGCCTGTAACCCACGAAGCGTTGGGCAGAGGTGAACTGCAGTCCGATTCTGGTCAAATCACCGCGTGAAAATGTATATCCTACCTAGGCGTAGTGAGGGCGAATTGAGCTGTCATTCCATACTAATGCTAGGCATTGACAGATCACTTCACTCATGTTTTCACTGGGTGACTTTTACTAAATCGACCAGCTGTACTGTATGTAGTAGACCCACATTTCACCAGAGTCCCATGTAGTTGGGGGGGATGAGTGTCTATTGCCGCTTCTACTGATAATTCCCAGTTAGAAAGACTCAATAACGCTCTCCCTATTGTTTGTTTATTCCTAAACCGCTGCAACACCACTTTGCCCGACCCGGGGATTCAGAGGACTCGTCATCAGCAGTTACGCTTGCAACTACAAAGCCAACGAAGCAGTCTCTAAAATGATACCCTAGGTATCTCTCCACTTATGTTTAACTATAGCCTAGCTCCCTTCCGAGGTTCGAGCTTCAGCTGGCCTGAAGCAATACCTGTGTTAAATAGGTACAACTAACAGTTTAGGAATAAGATACGATTTTAACTTTTGATTTCAGGGTACCTGTCTACCTGATGAATTTACCGATATTGTTGAACGATCAGGAGAGAGATCAGCCGGGAACACACGGCTACACATCAAGCCACGCTGGTCTTGCATTGCCTGGAAAATCCTACGCAATGCGAGATCAGCTCATACTGCATAGCTTGTGTAGCCATGTGTACCTACCTGCCTAGATACCTACTAGCACTCTAAGTATTACTGAACGAGCACACCAACTCAATACATTTTCAAACTTGCTAATGTATTCAAATCACTTACCTACCTATGGCTTAATTTGTTTCGGCGATAATCGCTAGTGTCAAATGGCCCTAATTTACCGCATGCGGTTCCATACCGTTCCGCTATTGTTAGTGTTCTTACGGAGTTTATAACTTCGTGCCCCTTTGTAAAGTGTGCGTTTTCATTGTAGGTACAGACGCCAGCACAGGCGCACAGCAAGCTATGCCAAACTGTAAAAAAATCCAAATTTAACTTGAACCATATTCCTTTGTAATAAAGTTGAGAAACTATTAAAGAAATTAGACATATTTCTGATCTACACAAATCATCAAACAAGATTTTTTCAGTGACGCCGTTTATAATAATAATAATATAATAATAATCTACAACTTTCACACTACTCCATCTAGTCCCAAGCTAAGCAGAGCTTGTGTTATGGGTAGTAATCAGCTGATAAACATACTTAAATAAATATTTCTAAATACATACATATTATAGATAAATTACAGACACAGAACAAATGATCGTGCTCATCATACAAACACTCGTCCTGGGGGAGTCGAACCCACGACTTCCGGCATAGCAGTCAGGGGCACTAACTACTAGACCAACAGGCCTGTTTACAATGCATCGGGATCTTAAATATCAATCACAACTAAAATCTTACTTAGTAGAAAATTCGGTCTAGATTATTTTGTGTTAGTATTCGGAATCCGTATACTTAGATCCAGAGAGCCCGAGAAGTCACGCTCTATCTCGAAGTATGAAAAATCTTTATCGTTATCCCAACATTATAACATACCTAACATAACGCTATCATACCCGAAGGGAGAGAAAGCGAGGTCTACTTAAAAAAAATAAAACATTATTGATACGCGAATAAGGTTTCGTTGCAGTGCTGGCTGTACTTTTCAAGTGACATCTGACAGAGGTCTTTGACGTTCCAATTCTCATTTGAAACCTTATTTGAAACGCATAGTACCTACTTAATGCCGAATCGTAACCACCTAATGAACAGCGAGGTTATCGTAACGGGCAACAACGAACTCGCACCTTCCGAACCGATTAAATCGTTTGCGACGTATGCGTGTTTTCGACACTGTGAACTCAACTAATTCATATTACCGTAGACAGTTACATATAAATGTGGCATAACGGTAAAGCATAATTCTATACATTTCCCTCATTGTCGCTGCAAACGCATTACGCGACCGTGAGAAGGTCGAAAAGTCCTTATGCCAACGACGCGATGATGGACAAGTTGTTCATTGTAATACGTGCAAATCTTACCGAATTCTTACGACCATGGCTGACATAACTGTAGCAACATAACGTGCACTAAGAAATTGATCGCTGTGCGAAATTCATGTAACAATGCCGTGTCTAATAGATGATTTCGTCTGTTACCTACTCTTTATTGCTGTATGGTGGCTGCGGATGCCATAACACGTGTTTCTAGTTTTCAATCAGCTTCGATAGCTACTAGCAGATTGGTATCACTCCATGTATGTGCCAATACTTGTCATCATCATCATCTGCCCAACCTTTAGCCAACTATGTTGGGGTCGGCTTCCAGTTCACCTGGATGCAGCTGAATACCAGTGTTTTACATGGAGCGACTGCCTGTCTGACCTGCACAATGTAGTAACTGGGTAACATGATACCACTTGGTTATACCTACTGGTTGTCAGACTTTCGGGCTTCTGAGGACCCGTAACGACGATAAGACTGTCCAAGATTTACAAATGGCAGTTTGGTTGGAGTCAACTGTCATTTATAAATCTTTGGGCATAACGTGCTGTCCGTGGCGCGAGGGAGTCTTGGTAGGTATGTAATGAATGGTTACGGTACCCGTCCACGGACAGACCTTACCCGATTAATGGTAATAGTTTACCCTCAGGAGGTCACACCCCTCTGTAAATTATTAAAAAATAATCCGTATTAGAGATATAAATATCGGCACGATCGGTGCATTTTCTGAGCGACTGCGCTGCTTGCTTGTTAGATTCCCGGATGAAACAAAAATTTGTATGGCCTACCTATAACAGGTAATTACCTACTCCGGCGAGGTGAGCTTATATGGTTATAGGTACACGCACGATACAGAAATATTGAGCAGTGCAATAATAGTAGATATATTGTTTTCATCAAAATATCTATACCTAGGTACTTATAAGCTCGGAAAAGATGATTCCCCTTTTGGTAAACGATCGGTGCTTCAGTAAATCCGGACTAACTAAGTGATTATAAAAGTCCCCTTCACTCGGCGGTCAAGTAGTTCCGAACAAAAGGGAACTTTATCCACCGTGCGCAGCTATTGGTTCCGAGCTTTTGTTTTGTATAGATTGCTTTCGATGAAAACTCTGAATCCATTTAAATTTGACCGTAAATAGAAACTACATTGATCAGACTTGATTATTTTTAAAGATCGAAACCTATCTACACCTCTTTACTAATAATATCATTGCTTCCACCCTGTGTAAACGAGATTTTTTCAGTTTTGTCCGAAAATGCAAATCTTGGCTTTGTTTCTCTTTTGGAGACTAGTTTTAAGGTACCTAAGTAGGTACATCGCCCCAAATCTAAATAAAAGTAGGAAACCTAATGCAAGTACCTACCTATGTATAAGTATCAAAAATACACATGCTTCGTTGTAAAGGATCGGTAGCTACTAGATTAGTCGTTTTGGTTCATCTCATTTCATTATCGTCTTTTACGACCTAATGCTTCAATTAGCGCCCAGATATACGTACCTACACAAAACAATCAATCAAAAGGACGCTTCAGGAAGCGAGCCTATAGGAATGGAGAGCCTTCCTTTGTGGGTTCGGCATGGACGTTAGCCAAGGCCTGCCGCCTGGTGGGTGGCACGAATCGCACGGTCGTTCACTCGCGCACCTGCTCGATGTTATGATCGCTACCATTACGTTTGTTACACAATGAATCGTGCGAATAACATAGCTTTTTGTGCTAATGATTTGCTAAAAGTTTGTCTAGGTAGGTACCTACCTACATACCTACTTACATTATCTTAGACCATGTCATTAATACACTGTTTTTTCGACGAATTTTCTTTTAGACTTTGGTAAGTCAGGTTGGGTTAATTAATGGTTTTATTTTTCCAATTTAGCACTGATTATGGTGGTGTTGAATTTAACAATGTTTGGAGTAGTTAGGAATATTGGGTTATTTAATTTTATTGACATTTTTTATTTCCAATCTTTTATTTTAATTGATATTTTCTAATTGTAATTTCAATTGACAGAGGAGCTTGTGGCTAAATTATAAAAGCCGCATGGGTCGATCGAAGGTTAAGCCACGCTTGACGAGGTCGGTCCGTGGATGGGTGACCATTTATTACATACCAAGTCTCCTCCGTGCCTCGGAAAGCACGTTAAGCCGTTGGTCCCGGCTGTCATTTGTAGATCTTTGACAGTCGTTACTTGTAGTCAGAAGCCCGAAAGTCTGACAACCAGTTTAACCAAGGGGTATCATGTTACCCAGTTACTGGGTTGTGGAGGTCAGACAGGCAGTCGCTCCATGTAAAACACTGGTATTCAGCTGCATCTGGTTAAATTGGAAGCCGACCCCACTTAGTTGGGAAAAAGGCTAGGCAGATGATGATGAATTTCAATTGACATTTTGTATTCGTAATTTTAATTTGCCCTTTTGTATTTGGAATTCTAATTGGCTTTTGAATTTTAATTTGTATGTCAGTGACGACAAAACATAGCAAGAACCTTTACTACTGTTAATATCTATAATAATGATACCTATGTTTAACATGATTATGATTATGATTATGAATAGGTACTTACAGATACACAATACCAGATCGGCAGATTGGCAAGCGGCAAGTCATCATCCACAGCCATGGAGCAAACACTAGGGTTGTTTGCTTCATGTCCACAGCCCTACTTCACCCACTGCTGGGTACCTACCTATAGGTCTTTTTTGGTGCCAACCTAAGGACGTGTCCCTTTTTGTTTTTTGAGGGGTCTATAGACCCTCTCGCCCCGGGGAGGTCGGGGGTTCTGTCAAACTCTTACTGACTAAAAACCACACCGTGTTCCTTCTCACACCTGCGCCGGGGGTCACGGGAACAAAAGATACCTACTTCCGGGACCCCCGGCTGAAGGACGTGGGTCCTTGTGCCATTCTCAACCACGATACTCCCGCATAGCAACTATATCACCTGCTCATGTCGCCGCCGGACAACCAACACTTCTCCTTCCGTTTCTTGGAAACCACACCACTCGGTCACAGCTTAACTCTACCGCTAGGGTTAGGCCCGGCGATGGCCGGTGGGGCAAGCAGGACACTAGGTAGGACCATTTGAGTAAGCGTTGTAGGTATATAAAGCAGATTTGCGCAAGCGGCAAATAGGTTGGTAGGTATCACCAGCGAATGGTTTTATAATGTAACCGTTCGGAACAGCGATAAAGCGTTTAGTTACGAGCAATAGCGTTTTAATTAATAAATTACCGACCAATCTAATTTCAACTCAGCCTCACAACGTCACAACAAAACAGATGCAAAAAAAACACCAGAGCCAACAAATAAATACAAGACATCTGGGTCGCAACATAAACACAGCAAACAAACATCCCGAGATAAAAATACACAATTACGCCTGTTAATCATCCAAGGTGAAATTGCATGTTAAAGCTAAAATTGAAGACGTTTTGAACAATGGCCCGCTACACAAGGTCATCCATACAATAGCCGTGCGCTAAGTATTTTGGAAATAAGAAGGTCAACTGTGTCGCGATCCACGATAAGCCCTTCCTCCTTGTTAGCAACGATAACCTATTTCACGCTACTGTGGACACGCTCAACCCCAACTTGTTTACATCATCAAGATAATATTTTGTTTAGTCATAATTAGGGGACTTCTGTAAAGGTTTTTGAAAAAAATAGGCTGTTTTAATGCTCTTTGGCGGCAAGAGCCTCCTTAAAACCATCCTCCATCGATCGTAGATCTCCACAGTCCATTTTTCCGTGCCGTTTTTTTTTAATATAGTGTTTAATTTGTTAAGTAGGTATCCTAAATAAGGTTTATTAGGTTTGGACATGGATCCACGGTTTAGCACACAAGGGTAAAGATTTTTTGAACATGGATCCACGTCTTAAACAAACAAAGGCTATACTCGTAGAAAAGGGTACAAGGTTTCTTTCTTGAGTCTCAATTCTCTTTGTAATAAATCAAAAACACACATGTTCACCATAATGTTTAATAAATAAACACATATTACATTTACGCTGCTGAAGCTACAGTCAGTGAGAGCAGCCGTAGCACTCGTGTGAATATTGTTTTGAAAGCATAACCACAGTGTGACTAACTACTCCATACAGTAGGACAACGGGAATGAGTAAGGTACTCTTGGTACACCTATTTTTCTCATCTATAGTGTTATGTTCTATGCCATTCAATTTGAAATATTTATTGCATTATAAAGGTAGAAAAGGACATCGTCGATCATATTGATACCATAACTTTTGTAAGTACATCATTCTGAACCAACGAAAAATATTGATGCTGCGGGCATTAAATTTTTCATATTTTCAATTTTGTTTTAAAAATTATAAAGAACCATGAAAAAATCATCTTTCGATCAGCGATCTCCAATCCTTTAGTTTTTAATTAAAAAGTAAATAAGTCACTATTTTGAATAATCGTCTCATTAGTTTAAATAGAAGCCACAATATTACCTATACAGTTAAAGTTCCAAGAACATGAGAAAACTTGGAAATTAGGAAAAAATGACGAAATTTTTTCCCGGATCTTGCCCTTAACTCCTGATGTCCGGATGTGCGAAGATGTCCTTTCCACTCTGGATTTAAAATACAAACGCGCCAGATTATTCCGAAAGTAGGCACTTGAATAGATGGCAATAAAGTTCGCGCGGGCCAACTGCATGAAGTTAGACTGTGGCATATCTATATCTATCTTAACTACTAGGGTCAGCAACAAGCTTCGTGATCAATGGAGTGTTTCAAAGTAATAAGACCCACACAATAAATAAATAGTCATGATCAGAGGTGTCGCGTATCCTGGGAAAGTCTATAGTTAACGTAAAAATATCTTAACATACTGTAGAATTTGCGACAATATATAAAAACTACTTAAGTAGTTACATATAAATAATAAAAATGGCCTAAAAAAATTACAATGCTTCCTTCATAAAATAAATAAATCATCACATAGGTAGGTACTGGCAAGCTTTATACTCCAAAAGTGTCACACACGACACCCCTGATCGTTTCATCATTGCAAAAAATCACAGATCCACATTTCCAAACACTACCTAGCTGAAATTAAAACGTAAAACAGTCTAAATGATTAAATTTAATATAAAATTGGACTCAAAAAGGGAATGTGCTTGCAAGTAGTGCGGACGTTGATGACACAATCACTAACACATAACGACACTAAGTTGTGCTCAATACACTGAACAATATCCATCATATCATACCAACAGGAATGATCTACATTCTAACATTTTTTTTCCCTAACTACTGTATACTGATCGACCATAACCAATATTAAAAAATATATGCCATTGATATAGGAAAATATGCATAAAACACACCCATTTTTGATATCTATTATTAATATATTATGTTCTATATAAAACTTGTACATGTCGTGTAAGCGGAGGCTCGATAATACATTGTGTATGTAGGAAGTACGAGGGTAATACATTACGGACAAGGACTACATGTTCAATATTACTACAGTAAATACTGATTATGTTACCCCTGTAGTTTCTTATATTTTGATTAACTATTGATATTTATATACGAATAAGGAGTAGGTAAGTGAATGAGAAAGTAAAAACGTAAGTGGCTTGTCATAAAATAATGTAGGTACATATAAATCTAGACACATAGACAATGTTGAAACACTATATTTAAGACAAATTATATTATCACAAAACACGTAAAATATACTAAATGTACCTAATACTTTTGGTTAAGTTAAACACAAAAGACAAACAGTCACAAGAACTCTACGAAGTACGCCAAATTCTCAATGAAAAACGATTAACTTTCTTTTATAAATCCCCTTTTCTTCCTTCCCTGTGAGAATACGTCTCAAAATAAATTAATTATGTACACAATTTTGACACAAAATCCGTCAATGGAACGTTCTCTTAATCATATAATTTTATGGTAACATCAAAGTTTTGTAAGATATAAGAAAATAATTTCTGCGCCTGTTTTAGATATACTTTGAGTTAATTCAATGCTAGAATATTTTGTACGTTAGGCGAATTTAAACACTATCTTATACTTTGCATTTATCACATTTATTCGAAAGCGTACTAATATTGTGATAGTAAAAATCTGAGAGAAATGTACTGAACAAAATGACTATACATACACACTAACATAGAGAATAGAATGTCCGTGCAGTCTGCGCTTGCTAGTGAAGCCACACGTTTACAAATAGCTCTCGTCACTTGTCTTATTTTAATATTGGCGATGCTTTTTCCTATTCTAAGCTATTCTAGCAAACGACAGCCTTTGTTTTTAATTAATATTGATCTTTCAACACTAACACTGAACTCTCAGAACTATAATAAACAAACAAATCCAAAAGCTATAAATTCCCAATATTTATAATTTGTGCCTTACTTTACTTATATCCGTACGCTGCCATCACACCTGCGTTCTCAATCTAACTTCATTCTTACAAATCTTTATATTTAATTTTCATAAAATAAATGCTTTAAAACGCGGGACGCATTACAAATTCTTTATTAATATCTCTTATGCGCAATAAATTTAAACACGTAAAAGACTAGTATGAATGAATCCGCAAATAAGAGCGGTAAACAACCTTGACAATTATGAAGTATATGTGAAGTATCTACAATAAGGAACATGTTGCAAAAATATGTATTAGCAAAACGAGATAAAACTTAAAATTGATAGATTTTTTACAAGTCAAATAGCTAGCCAGCGTAACGAGCTGCATAAAAAATGGTATAAGACTGTCGCTTTTCGACCCAACATGGAATGCAAGTTGATTCTCTACCATGTCTACCTACTGTGGAATTATACATCAGTCTCAGTTTTACTGCTTGTGCGTCGACTTCTGCCTGCAGAGCCCGGGTTCACCCAATGGGGTCCACTCAACAAAAACTTCTTCACGTTGTATTCCATCCGCGCCAAATCTTCCGGCGTTATCTCTTTGTTACCTTTGGCTCTCAGTCCTTCGGCCACTAAGTCTGCTACGGTCTCTCTGGTCTTTGAGTTATCGCTTATTTCTGTAACTGTCGCATCACCACTTTCGACCGGAAAAATCGTTTCTTTAACCACATGACCGGCAAGTTTCGGCATCGCCATCACTTGTTTCACTAATTGTTCCTGACTTTGCAAAGACACGCTATTGTGAACCCACGCGCTATGACGGTCTTTGACATAAGACTTGGAGTATTTGCTGACAGGATGCGGCATGTTCAGCGCCAGCTCATTAAGAGTTTCCGTTAGCCTCGACAGCTTGCTATCTCTCCTCAGAGCTCTATTGGTAAAGTTAACATCCTCTTCCAAGGGATCGTTAAAGTTATTTTGCTGCTCCAAGTTCTTTTCCACCCACTCCGCAACTCTAAGCAACTGCTGTTTCTGCAGTAAAGCAGCACTATCGTCGCTTGATAACGAACTAGTACTCTGCTCATTCGTAAATACTTTGTTATCATTAACTTTCAAGTGAGTTTGGGTAAGATTTGGATAAACGTTTACAATTGGCGGCAATGGTGGCTTTGCTACTTCTGGCTTTTTTTCCATCTTTGTTATATCACCTAGAGGTGGCAGATCTTTAGAAATCTTAGTATTTTCAAGGGAGTGAAGTTGCGACATGTCAATTTTCCTTAAAGGTTTATTATATTGATTAGTTAATTTGTTCTGTTCATAGCGATCAAAGTTAAATATTTTTACATCGTGACTATCGGTGGGAGTAAAAACATCAACTTTTTTCGAGTCATCGTCATCGGTACTTTGCACGTTATTATTTTGTGTATTATTATTATCTGCATTGAAGTCGTTTAGTAAATTATCAATTTCAGTTGTGTTTTGTTGACTTGCAATGCTTTGGGATTGGTTATTGTTATTTTCAGAGCTGTTAGAAAAGGTGTGAGTTTTTAGCGGTTGCAATGGCGAAGAGGAAACGTTTAGTAAGATTGGGTTAATAGTTGTACTCTTAGTAGCGACACTAGTGTCTTTGTTACTGTTGTCCACGTGAACATCGATAAGCGTGCTTTCTACTACGATGTTATCATTTTTAATATCTTCTTTAATAATTAAGTTGTCTTCGATTTTATCTAAATCAATGAAGTTGTCTACGTCGTCGGTGAGATCTTTGAAGATGGAGTTTTCATTGCACTTACTTTGCCGCCTGTACAGGACAGGAGGCACGTCGGGTTCTGCGTTATCAAGAAGAATATTTTTAGATCCTGCCTGCATACGTAAATGACAGAACCTAGGCCCCGGCCCCACCTGAGTATGATTAGACTTGTGTGTACTTACTGTTGATTTAGCGATTGACGAGGTCCGACTGACTGCGCCCATCGAACTATGAGAATTCTTCCTCAGACTCATTTCATCTCCTGTTTTATCAATCATTGGTTTGATTTCTTTATTATTAAGCATATCTTTGTTAAGGGCATCTTTGTTTAGCAAGTCCTTATTTATTAAGTCCTTGTTTAGTAAGTCCTTGTTTTGTATGTCTTTGTTTATTAATTCTTTGTTTATCAAATCTTTATTAAGAATTTCTTTAGCAATCAGGGAATCCTCATTTCCCGCACTCTGAATGCTACTCTTCTTACTCGAAATTGAACTTTTAGTACGATCACAAAGCTTGTGATGTACTGCAGGTTCCATAGTCACACTAGTCTTTCTATATTGCTTTAATTCATCTACCTTAGGCATAGCATCCATCTGCACAATTGGTTCTAGCACGTTTTTCTCACTTATTTTGATGGTATCAATAACAATACCATTATTTTTTGGCCTCTCAATAACTGATGGTGCTACAGCCGGTAGACTATCTTTGAGCGGTTCAGTGTTTTGTGGCAGTATATACAAAGGACTAATGACTCCATGATTAATAGCCTTTTCATTGATAAGTTTGACAGGATGTGGTGACATACTTCTAATACTGAGGTTGGAATGTAGTGACTTTACATCAGAATTACAGTTGAGACAAAGAGAGTTTTTCGTTTCTCCACTCACCATTGTTTGTGTGGCTACAGAGTAATAAGTTTCATTGTAACAGAATGGTTTGTTTTGAGATTTATTACAAGTGCATGTATCACAGTGTTTGGTGACAGTATCTTGAATACTGTCTTCAAGGATTTTCGACATCAGGGAAGCAGAAATATTGAATTCGTATTCACTAGCATCAAAAGTGTCTATGTCATTACCGTTCTTGGATTGAGTTGAGCTTGACGGCTTCGATGTTTTGGACATGACGTACTGGGATACCCGCGCCTGAGTGTCGACTGGAAGCTGAAAACAAAAATAAACTTAATTATTATTTTGTAATTTTACATAATCTCATACATACATGATAATTACCAGAAAGTTAAGATTTTTTTTTAATAGAGAACTGGTTGGTCTTTCAAAAATATCTCATCTGCCTAGCCTTTTTCCAACTATGTTGGGGTCGGCTTCCAGTTTAACCGGATGCTAAATACCAGCGTATTACATGGAGCGACTACCTGTCGGACCTCCACAACCCAGTTACTGGTTAACACAATACCCCATGGTTAAACTGGTTGTCAGACTTTCGGGCTTCTGACTATCTGTAACGCCTGTCATAGATCTACAAATGACAGCCGGGACCAACGGCTTTACGTACTTTCCGAGGCACGAAGGAGTCTCGATATGTAATTAACGGTCACCCATCCATGGACCAACCTCGTCAAGCGTAGCTTAACCTTCGATCGACCCGTGAGGCTGTTATTATTTGGCCACAAGCTCCTCGTCTTATCTTTCAAAAATATCTAATGTCATTTTATTTTTCTACATGACCAACAAAATAGGTGCTTTGTAACCGATTAAGCAATCATTCACTTATTTCCCAAAACACAATAACATCAACACTAAGAAAGAAGAAGAAGAATTCGAGTTTTTGTATCTCATTATCGCTTTTTCTTGTGGTGTCTTAGATAATGTCACTCTGAAATTAGGCATCACTTGCTGCTATTTCAATATAGATATTCACAACTGTACTCATTAATGTTTTGGGCAAATTTTAATGATGTAAAAGTTAAGATCGCCGGCTCTCTCACGATTTACTTACGTTGTCCAGCTTCTGCGACACGAAATTATCTGGTTTGCATTGCAGCAGCTGTATAGCTAAATTCATATCATTTTTGTATCTCTCCTGCAATAAACATGAAATATTTAAGAAAAAAGTTTTCATTAAGTTTTTAATATTGAGACATAAAGTACATTTACACCTACATTTTCCTTCTGTAACATACTGTAGTTGTGTTTGGACTCTGCCAGTCGTACAGATAAAGTAGCAATATCTTTGGTGAGTTGACTTTTTTCTCCTTTCATCTTGTCAACCATTTGCAGTAGCTTATCTTCAAGCACTTGATTTAGTTTCTGTACTCGCTTGTGTGAATCATATAATCTGCCAACAATAAATATTTTTAGAAACAATTCCGTCTTTTTATTTATTGGTTTATCAGCATCTGATAATTATAACATCAAATAATTGTTATCCGAGTAGGCATTACATCATTAAAATAATAAAGACAACAATTACTGAATAATTTGTTACTATGGCAACTTACTCAAGGTTTGCAAATAAGAATAAGTTTGCAAGTTTAGCTCATGATTATCGACAAATGCTTGCACTGGCTGAACTGGTCTACTCTTATCTGTGTGGTTCTTTACTATAAATACCATTTCAGACACTTATCTGCGTGGTTCTTACATGATCTGACCAAGATAATGTCTAGACCTTAAAAGAGACTGACATATGAGTTGGTATGGTGTTACGGTACGGTACGGTGTTTCTTCTCAGAGTAGTCAGATAGTTGAAACACCAACAGAAATAAATATCATTTATCATAAGAAGAGATATAATATATCATTCTTTATCACATTATCACCAACATGTTCCGAATTTTGTATCTTGTTTAATTTTGTATGTTCAGACAGACATGTTTTAATACAGAGACCAGCAAATCGAGCTACACTAATGTGTCAATATCCTTGGATAGTTTTTCAACATTATTGCAAACAGAATAAGGCTTATGTTTAGTTGGTAAAATTTTACAGTTTGAAGTAGCTTGATGTGCTGGGGTCTATACATCTATGCCTCACTATGATAGAAAAAACATGATTACAACTAATACACTTGAGAGCAATAAAATCGCACACCCCTTGTAATTTGGTTTATTACTGATTGTTTTCTAAAATCGAAAGATATTGAGTAAAAATCATTAGACAAAATTAAAGCATACAAGCTTAGCTTTACAAAAACATAAAATTAAAATCATTGACCTTCACGTAACTTACAAAAACCGACCGTACACCGAATTCCCCAAATTCACGCGTTTGCGTTGTCACTACTTGCACCCTTAGCCGCAGGTATAAAAAGGTCAGTTTATTGGAATTTTTATTCAGTTGCATACCGAAGGTCAACGTGATAACATCTCTACTGGAAGCATACGGATTTACTGGAAAAATATGGATACCACGCCCGCAGAAGCCGCTCAAGTTATTGCCTTGCTCGAAGCAGGCCATAACCAAAGTGAAGTTGCTCGACGGCTAAATTTGAGCCGCTACTCTGTTCGTCGTGTATACCAGAGGTTCCAAGAGACCGGTGGCTACATTCGGCGACCAGGATCTGGCCGGCGACGCACAACATCAGAGCGTGATGACCGCTTTCTTGTGACAAGGTCTTTGAGAAATCGGCAACTGAACGCGGTTCAACTGGGACAACAGCTTCGAGAAGTTCGCAATGTCAGTATAAGTCGGTGGACAGTTCGAAGAAGACTAGGTGAAGCAGGAATGACTTCACATCGCCCAGCAAATGGTCCCAAATTGACCACAGCTCACCGACAAGCCCGGCTACAATTTGCTAGGGAACATTTAAATTGGACGTATGACCAATGGCGGGCTGTTATGTTCTCTGATGAGTGCAGAATGACTTTACATGGTCATGATGGACGCTCTAGGGTCTACAGAAGGTCATCAGAGCGATTTTCACAATGCTGCATAAGCGAACGTGTGGCTTTTGGAGGTGGATCGTGTATGTTTTGGGGTGGCATAATGTTGGACACTAAAACTGACATTGTATTCATCACTACGGCGAATACCGGCCCGAGATCGAGAAGTTTGACGGCTGCACGATACGTCGAAGAAGTGCTCGAAGAACATGTGAGGCCGCTTGCGTGGCTTATGGGAGAAGATTTTCTCTTAATGCACGACAACGCCAGACCGCATGTCGCTAGAACAGTTTGCGACTACATGGAAGATGTTGGAATCACCGCGATGGAGTGACCAGCTCGTAGTCCTGATCTCAATCCGATTGAGCATGTCTGGGATGAGCTAAAAAGAAGAGTTCGAGCAAGAAGCCCTGCTCCTACGCGCCTCCAAGAGCTTCAACTTGCCATTGAAGAGGAGTGGAACGCCATACCACAAGATTTCATGGTGAAATTAATACGGTCCATGAAAAACCGATTAAGAGCTGTAATCAAGGCTAGGGGAGGGAATACACCTTATTAAAAAACAATTTGATCAAGCATTTTGAGTTTTATTTTTATTCTTTGTTAAGCTAAATTGGGTAATTTTATCCGTATGTTGGGTTTTGTGCCCTAAAACTCCCTATGGGTACTTTTTTTACACTGTATTTGATATCATTAGAAAGGTACTGAAGTAAACATTCAAATAGTGTAAGTTTTATTTTAATATGTATTCACATTTATGAAAAAAACTGCTTTAACAACAAAAAGTCAACGTGTGCGATTTTATTGCTCTCAAGTGTATTAACTTTAGTCCCAATTTCCACATACCTTTCATACTTCTCCCTCCAAGTGCTGACCTGTTCTTCTAAATCATTAGCTCTTGTATTACTCTTGATGAACTCTCCCTCAAGAACAACAATGTGACTGTCCCGCTCCGCAAGGTGCTGCCTCAGGTGCTCCACTTCAGCATGCAACTGCACGTCTGTGGCATCACCGTCACACTCCTAGCAATATGTGCAACATCAAAACAAACAAGCCAGTGTGAATGTAATTTTTTTTGTGGATTGTTGAGTTTAGAGAAACATAAATTGTTGTTTTTCAGCTTAATTAAGATTACATTTATTTGTGTGCTATTCGCAAACCTACTGTACATAGGTACATCCAAATTCTTCAAGCCATTTTGCAGGAATTTCGTAACAAGCACTGTGACATGATAATTTTATATGTATATTAGATATCATCCTATATTGATTTAATTGTTTAATTACTGACTACCTATCTTTTAATATAATTAGTGCTAAATGGAATCAATTCAACATAAGGATTGAGTATGAAAATCAGCCATTCTGTACTCTTTTTATTGACATAGCTGTAAGTGTTGTTTATCAATATCTGTGATAATAATATTGAAGAATGTAAAAAAGGTAAGTAACAATAACCATTACACATAACTGTTACATTATACCACATGTAATAGCATTCTTTAAATAAACAAAACAGATATTTTAATATGATTTTGTTTTCAACTAAATAAATATTATTACTTTATTACAAACACATTTATGTTTCTCTAAAAAGTATATGTTGAAAAAGTGAATCAATAAAATATTTAAACTACAAGACTAGATACTAATTCTATTAGGTGAAATATTTCAGTAGTGTAATAGGAAAATGCAAATAAGAAAAGAGAAGCTATGTGCATTCTATCTTTATTACTGAAGTAGGTACAAAAGATTTTCTTATTATTATTATTACTGTCTGATGTAAAAGATATTGAATTAGTTTTACCATTATAATTGAAATTAATCTTGCGCATCAACCAGGTTTAAAGAATCTACAAAATTGGCAAGCAAATATTTTTTGGTGTTGTATGACACAGTTAGATAAAATTAAATCCCCCTTGATGTTTGAATCAATCCAAACAGTAGTATTTACACTTACGACAAGAAAATAATTAACTATTTGGAAGACAAAAATGTATAGCTATTATCACAATCTAAAACAACTGTATGCACTAATGGCATATCTAATTAAAGCAAAATTAATCAATAATTAATTATCAACCATAAGAAAAGTCAGCTTAGAACTTTCTACAATCAGAAGAGTATTAAACAGCAAAACATTGGTAAATTTTTACCTTACAAGGGGAATTCTTAGTACTCTCATCCATTGCTTAGCAAGCTTTTAATTCTAATTCACATTTCAGATTATGGTACGTCCAATTCGTTGAATAAATTGAACAACGGCACACACAAAGTGATTTTATTAGCTATATATTACCAATAAGCCACTGTTAAAACAAAATAAAATAAAATCAATCTTGACACACAACGTGAAATATTTACTTATTTTAAATGCTTTTGCCAGCTGCCAATGTTTAATGACTCATTATAATCAAGTTACTCTAATAATATTACTGGAAATGCTATATCCTTAAGAATGTGACTTGAAATTGGATTTTCCCAAAAGAAAATTCGTACTGTGATGTGAATTTCGATTATGTGGCTGAGGGCCAACTGACGTTTGGCAATTGTCAATTTTATTATATCTGTGCGAGGATTTTGTTTGAAACCCAGGGTTTTGGCCTTGCCGTATGTTTCACATTGATAAGAATTATCTGAATTATCATTTAAAATTTTCGACTTACCAATTTGCATTTTTTTTTACTTTTTATTACTCCCCTCCGTTATCTTCGTTGCCCGTTAAAGACATTCAACACTTACTACCTAGAATTTTAAATCTCTTACTTAGTTCCCCGTATTATTGCTTCTTTATTGGTCTTGAAGTGGTAATCAATCCGCATTGTTAATACTTTTAATACCAATATTCAAGTAAATAAAAAGGAAAGACCAATACCCCCACACGCCACATTCAGAAGTTGATCTTGTAACCTACGCTATTGGGAGAAGACTTGCAGAATGTTGAAATGTTCAAGAATACCTACCCCTCAGTACTCAGAAGGTAAGTACTTAGGTAGGTACAGGTAACCTCACGTTCTTTTCACAATGACAGCGCCTACTACACAAAAAGGAGTCGTTTCCCAGCCACCCGTTAAACCAAAACTAAAAGGTTCCCCGTACCCGTTGCCGTTACACAACGATGCTTGAGTTATGCAGAAAAGTGAAAATACTAGAGCAAGCGAATCAAGCCCAAAAATATGACTGCCGCTGAATGATTATACACCAAACAACACATGATAAAGAAGTGATTTCATTTAAAAAACGGCTTCACCTGTTAGGTACTTACTACATTCTCAGTTTATTGCTTTTCTGCGACCGACACTTAATTGCCGACTGCGATGTCAAAGGGGCTACAACTGGATACTATTTTTGCTATTTGTTTTCAACTACCTATTGAATTCTTAGCCGCATAGTAAAAAGAGTACCTACCTACTTATATTGATTTACACGTGTGTGCACATTATACCGAGTCAAAAGATTCTTGCAGCTTTATGCTTGCAGCTTTATATTTAATAATCTTAGGACATGTTCGTTCCTATTGTTTAATGCTACGTAGGTACGTAGGAACACATCGGACCAACGAAGGCCAACCAACAAGCGTGCGGCAGCAAAAGCTGACCAACGATCGTTGGCTTTCGATAGCCCGGTGTGTTCCTACGTACCTATACGCAGCATTCAATAATAGGAACGAACATGTCCTAAGATTATTAAATATTGGACGCTGTATTTTAGGTGAAGAAACAGAGGAAGTTAAGTACCTAACTATAGTAAAAAAAAACATAAAAAAATTGCTTTTGTACGGGACCAAATGGGCGTCCGATGAAAAAAGTGAGTCGGAAAAATAAGACATGGATGCCATCTCAGATTATTAGAGGGTTGGCTTCCTGTGCTAACAGAGATGATAATGATGATTCTCGGCTAATATCGCAGTAGCTACGCCCTGATCCGTAGGTCCGTGTTGGCCGTGACTTGGAATTTGGAATCTTTTAAGGCCAATGAAGCAGACCCGGGATGAGAAGTTCTATTTTTCATAGATAAGTACATCGACAGCCTATTTGTATGCCAGGCAAGCAACTCAGTTAGTGCAGAGCTGAGCGGACTTTAATATTATCCAATTCTAGGTAATACCCAGTGACGGATTAACCCTTAATCAAATTAAGCAATTGCCAGGGCATCACATCTGGGGGGGCACCAGAAGAAGCACAAAAAAAATCCGTCCTTAGGGCATCACGAGTCTCACTCTCACGTCACCAAAAACCACACCAAAAAAAGTTTCTAGGACTAATTTGAAAATTCACGCGTTTTAAGTTGACATAGAGTCCGACCAGTCATAACCCCGCTCCCGCTTGCCCACTCGCTGCCCGCTAGTGCATTCGGCAATTCGAATGTACCGGAATTGCGATCAGCCAATCACTTGTGGATTTTTTAGAAAAATTGCGGTGCGACTATGATTATTTAGAAGCCCGCGCCAAAGAAAAGTTACCAGAAGTGGAATACAAAGACACCCGTCAAAGACCGAGAAAGAAAATGACCAATGATGGTTCAGCTCCTGAAGTAAGTTTCAGCCCAAGAGAACAATTCAAAATAACTTGTTATTATAGCATCATTGATAAATTAAATGCAGAGATGCGAAAAAGAGGAGAGATGTACAAAGAAACAGCAGAGAAATTCTCATTCTTGAATAAAATACCCGATGCCGATAAAATTGTGTCCCGGTCAAACTGCATAATACAGTCAGCACAGTACAAATCTAGTGAACACATATCCAGAAGACCAATACCGAATTAAGAAATTCAACAGTTTCATTCAAATGTCATAAGTAAAATAAGTTCCAGACCCAGTGATTCGTCTCGCACAAGTTTACATCAAACTCACGCACAATTGTATAAAATAATACATGATGAAAAAATTGAAACGGCTTTCCCTAATGTGGAAACAGCCCTGCGTATATTTTTATCGCTTATGATTACAAATTGCTCAGCGGAACGTTCTTTTTCAAAATTAAACATTTTAAAAAATTAAAAAAGGACTAAGATACTACAAGAAAGACGCAATAAATTATCGATATTATACATAGAGCCCGATAAGTTAAAAACATTAGACGTTAATTACTATCTTGCCTTAATTCAATGCCCGAAAAAGCCCTAAATAAATTATGCTTTGGTTTTTATTGTTGTCGCACCTACTCCACTTCTAAGGTACGTTACATCTCATCATCTTATTTTACAAAAAAACTATTTTTTTTAGGCGGTAAAGGTTTAAACACCGATTCTAATTGACATACGGATAGGGGGGCCCACAGGCGTGGATTGCTTAGGGCATTAGGTAGTCTTTAGACCGTCATTATAATGGTAATACCTAGATAGATACTCTGAATTAACTGGATTGACTAGACCTGCAAGCCCTTCGAAAATGATTATCTATCCATTCATAACCAGTTTATTATTAACTACCAATCTTTCATAACGTTACGAAAGAACTGAAAGAAGTAGGTACATAACATGCGTGACCTAAGCCCCATTTACATGATACAAGTTTCTTGCCTCTTGCATACGATAAAATTGAAGCAATAAATTACCTGCATGGTCTAAACAGTACGTAACATTTTGATCTTTTGCGCAAGTTTTGCTTGCCAAAATTTTCTTGGTGTAAACAGCACATACGAAAATTTCTTAGGCGATTCTTGCATTCAATTAGTTTTCTCTTCATTTGCCAACATGAGTGCAGTAAGTGAAGGTGTGTTAATCGTGGGGCTAGTTCATAATATCGACAATCACTACATCGATGGTCGCTGTATCGAAAACGTTCCATCGACGGGCTAATGTATCGACAGTACCCCAAATCGATGGTACGCTACATCGATAGTACCCTAAATCGTTGGTACGCTACATCGTTAGTACACTAAAACGACGGTATGCTACATCGACAGTAAACCAAATCGATAGTACGCGTTTTAGTGTACTAACGATGTAGCGTACCAACGATTTAGGGTACTGTCGATGTAGCGTACCATCGATTTGGGGTACGGTCGATACATTAGCCCGTCGATGGAACGTTTTCGATACAGCGACCATCGATGTAGTGATTGTCGATATTATGAACTAGACCCGTAAATCGTTGCTGCTCTTCTGAGACAAGACATATTGAGAAATCGTCGTAAAAAGAGGTGTTGGATCAAAAAATGGATAGCAAGAAGAGGAGTTCTTGGAGGAGGAGTTGGAGCGTCTAACAATCTTTGTGTAGAATTACAAATAGAAAATGAAGATGACTTTAAGAACATGTTTCGTGTCAACAGAACCCAGAACCTCATATTTTTTAATAAACAGACTGTTTACAAAACCTTCCAACACTTGAATGAAAAATTTGACAACGCAAATATGTGCAATACTTGAAGCAACCCGCTAAAGAATGGTACACGCACATACAACTCTCTATTTAGACAAGTCAAAACTTGTAAGCAATAATCTCCTAAACATTATTGTATTGGTCTAAACAGAAGGCATTTGCAACTATTTTTTGTCAAGACTTGCATTCAATAATTGCGTTCAATTTTTTTACTTGTATCCACGTGTAAACAGTTGCGTACAATTCTTGAAGGGCAATTATCGCACTTCATTTATTGCATTCAATAATTGCACTTGAATGTACAAGAAAATTGTATCGTCTAAATCACGCTTAAATATAGGCGCTGTTGCCTTCCAGAAAACACTAGGTAGGTACCTATTTGTAAGTAAAATGCTACAAAAATAATTTTCCGTCAACCCAGCCAGGTTTACCAAAACATGCATTCCTAAAATTCTAATAATTTGATGCAAATACACCGTAAAAATAAAATACTGAGATTTGTCGAAAAAACATCAGCGTATGCAAACAGAGCTGTGAGCGGCAGTACCAAACGTGCTATATGTGTGTGCCGACGCATGTCTGGACCTGACGAGGGATCTATTTCGGGAAACGACTGCTTCGTCGAACATACGCGTGAGTCCACCGAGTCGACAGTCCTTTGTCTGATTAAAATCGTATTGGTCGTTACCTATTTTAAAAACACGTATCCTCGCGCTGTATATGTGTGGATGAAAGTGCGGCCTTGTTTATAAAAGTATTCCAAAATGGGAAATATTGTCAGTAGTGCCCCAACAAGGGAACACGACGCTGGTAACGTCACGAGTGAAAGTGAAACAATGAACAACACAAGCGGTTCCTGTGATGAAACAAATGGTAACGTTTTGATGGATGATGCTCAGTTCATGGCCGAAAAAGAAGCTCGAGCCAGAGCAAAGGAAGAAGAAATGATCGAGTTTAAAAAGCAGCTCGATTTAAAACGTGAACAAAGAAGACAGATACTAGCGCGACACAGACACGAAAAAGAAGAATTAGAGAAGGCTTTGCAAAATGAGAAGGCGACAAAACTGGGATTATATGAAAGCAACAGGTTGCTTTGTGAACTGTTGACGAGGAATAATATTGAAATCCCCGGTAATCTCCTCAGTTCAAAAGAAAACACTGAACTAACCGTCGCTTTAGCGCAAATGAGAGAAGAATTTGATGATTTAAAAGCAAACAACTTAAAACTTAGGAAAGGACTGTCTGAAACTAATAGAGCACTACAGGGAGCTTACTCCGATATTGCAGATTTGAATTTTCAAAACACAGAATCCATTAAACAAATTCGTGCACTAAAGGAAGTAGTGGCAGTCAGTAAGACAATGATTAGTCTTCGAGAACAGCAATTAAATGATGTGAGTATCTAGCACCACCTAAACCTTGATATACATGAGCGTTATGCGGGATAATAATTGCGAAGTAAGCAAAACATTCATAATATATTTCATTCAAGAAGTAAGCAGGAATAGGGGTACCTTGGTACTTCGTATGATTGTAGGTTGTATGTAGGGTATTTATTGAATGTGTGAAATAAACAATAGCATAGAGAAGGAAAAGAGGCGTATTTGGGCAGACGTAATAATTTACTGCTACATTTTAGTATTGACAGCGCCTTATCCTAGCTATATAGAATCAAAATTAAATTAATAAATTAACAGCACACTTTAGCCTGAACTTCGGTATAACTATAACCTATCTAAATGAAACGCATTTTACCATTCTCTAGATTTACCACACATTTTACGAGGTCTAAGCTAAGAACTACACATTTATAAATAAAGCTCCTTTTCATAAGTTTAACAAAATTTCTGTTTGTTTGAGATAGGTTACTTGTAGGAACTCTGAATTGGTAATCTTTAAGTTCATTAGCTTTGCCTTTGTATGCCTTTCCTCCTTATAGTTATAACTACCTCATTTCTAACATTAAGGGGTAATTTTTAAAAGTATTCAAGTAACTTTTCTAACTCTTGCTTCAAGCTTTCTCTGCCACTTTCGTGGTTTGAAAGTTTTGAAGATTTGAAAGTTCTGCCGCACTTTCAAATCTTTAACCCAAAATAGGTGGATATATATGTAGATATTTCCACAATGATCACAAAGCTATCCAATGCCAAGCCAACGACCTGGAGGCAGCCATGCTGCACCCGGTCAGGGACCGCCGATATACGGCATGCGACGCATCATCTGTTAGGTAGGTACTTGGCGTCTTACGTTTTGACAAAGTGCCAACTCTTCATAGCCGCTTTGACAAACCTTCCTTAATAAATATAATCAATTCTGATAAAGATATTTTTACTGACGTAGATCGTTACGTTTTTTTGACTATGTACTAGCCATGTGTTTGTAGCATAACAATTTCAATAGTATGAACCCACGCTGTTACATAATCAATTAGGATGCAATCAATAAACAAATTATGATGATAAGTTCTTCGTCAATTTTCGTGTGTTCCAGCTAAAAGAAAAACTAAATGAAATAGAACGTACTCTAGCCGATAGGGAAACAAATCTGCTGTCTGCTGATCTAAGGCAAGAATATGAGCGTCAATTGCAGAATATTCGCACACTTCGAAGTCTATATGAAGAACGTGCCCGACTTGCTGAAGTAACTAGGCAACGTCTGGTCCGAGAGCTGGATGAACATAAAGAACTTTACCAAGCTGAAGTCAAAAAGTAAGTTTAATCAGTAACAAAAAAGTAAAGCCACTTTATTGATGCTGCTTATTTTTAAGTTGCTATCGATGTAAGTACGTATGCGTGGAAATAATTACATCATTGTGTTAATTACGTTTTCAGGTGCAAAGATCTCAATACAAAAGTGGAAGAACTTGATTCTAAAATAGATTCACTAATTGAGACTATTGATAATAAAAATTCACAAATATCCTCATGCCAGATCGAAACAAATGTATTAAAAGCAGAAATGGCAGTCGTAAACAAAGTAAGTGTACAGACAGACCGTTTATGTTTAGATACCAATCTAATTAATGTCTTTAATTCTGTTTTGTGTTACAGCTCTTCTCCCAAGTATTGCTCGGTGATAAAACCAAACAAGATTTGGACACGTTGGTTCAAAGGCTTGAGGACAACCATGGTTTACTAACGCAAATGGCGGAAAAAGAAAACGGATCAGAAGCTTCATCAGCTTTACCCAAACTTCTCTTAGAGTTAGTAAGTCAAGTAGATGAAAATGAAGAAAAATATTCTGATGAAACTACTAATGACAATGACGAATCATCAAAAGAGGAAGTATCAACGTCTGAACAGAAGTTAGGTAAGGATCGATGACATCAATGCAACCACCCTGATACCTATTAATAAACTTCATTTACTTCTCAAATTACGATTCTTCATTGTGCTTTATATATTTGCAGAGACTTTAAAACCCCAGAGCACAACCGCCGAAGAAATTGTAGAGAATTTGCCAAAAGTTTGGAAAGTTCTCATAGAACTTCTCAGCCATCAAAATGCACCTGAAGAGAACTCTCCAGAAAAAGTTACAACATGTTATAAATCTGTCGAGACAAAATCGGGGCCCGTGTTAGTGCCAAGCGTTAGTCAGACGTACATCAGATTAAAGGTAAGTGATTATCTCATTGCTACAACAGTTATTATTTTCTAGATAAATTGAGTCATGGTCAACAGTCACACTGTAAAAATAAACATCTTCATGTTCATTATTTTGCAGTTCCTCAAGTACTCAAAAAATGCGCTGTTTTAATTTTGGTGCCGGGCCAATTTTTTGTGCTATCTCCGAAAACAAAACAGTTATCATACTACTTTCTCAGAATTGCACGATGTTATTTGTTTATCTTTGTTATTAAACTAACGCCAAGTGTCTGAATTCTATTTCAGGATCTGATATTAGAAAAATTGGGTCTGGTAAAACAGGTCAACCGGATGAAACAGCTCAATGGCCACTTAGAAACACGTTTGGAAGAACAAGAACGAAGATTATGTATGGTTACTAATGAGTTAAGCAAAACGTGGCATGTCGTTGGACGATTGAGGAGACATCATCACCAATTACATACTCACGAGAAAATCCTAAAATATGAACTACAGCAAAAAAGAAAGCTACTGAACGAACTCAAAGAAGAACTGGAATACTGTCGGGAAAAGTGGGAACAAGCCCGTGAAAAGAATACCCAGTCGGAAAAAGACTGGAAAACATTAAGAGCTGAACTCACTAGTAGAAAAACAAAATCCGGCTCACCGTCGTTTAATAATTCAGGAGAAAGTGGATACAGCGACGAGAGACCTTCAGATGAGTCGTCCGAATCGAATGATGAAAGTGAATACGTTGCAGAAAAACTGACGAGATGCAAGAGAAAACAGAAGAAATCATTCGAAACAATACCAGATTCCAGCACAGATTTCAACATAGCGGAAAGAGAAGATCCCGCTAGTGACCTGCAAGACGTAGCAGATTTACCATTGGACACTCAAGAGAGTGACAATAATCATGACCCAGCATCGGAGCTCAGTCAAAGTGAAAGATTTCCTAGAAATGGGATCATATGTGAAGAAACAGAAGATGAAGTTGGAGATATTGCACATGATGATTCTTGTACTGAAGAAACAAATGCAGAAGATACCGTTGGCAATCTGTCATATGAAACTACAAATACTAGTGGTCGGGAGAGCGAGCGACAAGTAACACCATCCACTTCGAATAAATCTTCGTCGAGACTACCACTCAGTAGTCCTGCTGAGATATTAACAAACGTCCAACTTCAAAACAAGATACTAACTAATGACAGAAAGTTTATTAATCCGGAAAACAGCAGCGTTGTATTGTTTGAAAACAGTCAAAGTACGTCCAATTTAAATGAACCAATAAGCACTAATGTAGACCATTTCATTAATCTGCCCACCTCAAGTGATTCTTCATTAGAAAATGCTGAAGATAAAGAAACTCTAGAGAAGACGACAAACATTGAAACTGACGAAGTAGATGGTAAAAAACTCTCTCACTTTGGAATGACACCTGACTTTGGAATTGAAAAAGATACTAAATCTAATCAAAAATCTGATGCAACCAGCCTACAGCACCATGGTGATGATATTGATACCATAATCACTGATCAAAAGGAGGAATCAACGACCGTTGATTCTGCAATAATCAATTCAGAGGCATCTAATAAACTACAGGACTTTAAAGCTATACTAGAAAATGTAAGGAAACAAACTGAAAGACTTGCAAAGAAAGACGAAAGACTGCAAAAATTGGAAAATAATTGTTCTGAAGTAGTAAAAACTCTAGCTAGCACTCTACATACAGGTGACAAAATGATTGAGAAACTTGAAATACTTCATATTGAACATCAAAAACCTGGTAGCAGTACTGAAGATACTGTTGACGAACCAAAAGACGATAATTCAAGTTCCGATAAAGAAGATTCTGTGCCATCAACATCCAGTGAAATTGATCATGAAGCTCGATTTGCTGCTCGTGATATTAGATTAAAAAGACTCGAAGAACAAACAAAATCACTTGTAAATAGAGTAAATAAAACAAACTCTAAAGGCGTAAAAATACATTACAAATTGGAAGAATTGCATAACATTTACGGATCGGAAAGTTCTCGGGCTGGTACTCCATCTGAAGAAAATGAGGACAAGAGCAATAGAAGCGAATCTCCAGAGGAATAAATATTTTGTTTATTATATCACAAAAATATGAAAATCATTTGACTTATTTAAAATTGTATGGAATTAAAAAACACAAATCAAGAATAAATGTATATTTTTGACTAATTCGAGTGTCACACAAAATGTGTGTTCGTGTATCACAATAATTTTAAACACTAATTCAATGGGCTCGTAATTAGAAGTTAAATTATATTAATGACGCCCAGATTTTTGGTACATCAAATGTTGAATTGCAAAAATTAACGACACAAAACCCAATATAAAAAGTAAAAAAGTCTAACTTAAATAACAATCTAAATTAAAACTTTTACACTGGATCCTAGTGATCTAAAAAATACCTAATATATGGGTTGTTCTAACAAGCCCATTCAGGTACATGTGCTCAAACAACATGCCGATTACAAAGATCACATAATTTGTAGTCATATTTTAAAACGTGTACAACACGTGTAACACAGACACGACACCTAAAGTGAGACTAAAGGTGCAACATCCATTGATACTTAAGAAAATACATCATTATTCTCTATACTTATTTCCGTTTCAACATAGATCCTAAGTCTATGTATCAACTATATATTAAAGCACACTATATTGACATCAAGATACATTAAAAAGAATATTCAATCATCAACCACGACATTATTATTGAAGGACTTGTTGTCTATACCGTCTTTAGCGAACCTAACGTCAACAGAGCGAACACTGTCTTCTAATACTGCGACTACTACTTTGTCTCTCTGCACTTTCTCGAGGTCCTTCCCTGGAGGTAAGCCGTAGATACGCGACGCCATGATTGATAGCAATAGCATCTCCAACATCATGATGCTGTTGTGTACAACTGGAAAAGAGGAAAAATACATTATTGGTAACCTTGCACAGGAATATAAATCCACCAGTGGCGAAGTGTCCATACAACTAGATTCTTGCCACCTTCCCTTAGAAGACTCGGAAGAGGCAACTCTAGGGCTTGTGAGCGGTTGCATATTAGACACAGACGCCAGCACATCAAGTTACCCCAATGTGTCAAATTTTCCCAATTGAATATGAACCTTATTTTGTTTTTCATAGAGTTGAAAAACGATCAAAGACATTTGACACATTGGGGTAACTTGATGTGCTGCAGGCGTCTGTACAAGTTACAAAGAAACAAAAACTGATAAGAAGTAGAAGTGTAAGAACCAAAGAATTTTTTGTTTTGCTTCCCTTTAACGAAAATTATCGTCTCGTTACCGATATCTAGTTTCATTGAATAATGAGGAGTTGTTTGTAAATAATTCGTGCGCTCATGTTTTTTCTAACTGTTAGGGAAGATTTAACGATTATCATTATCATCATCACATCAACATTCACAGCCCGACTTCACCCACTGCTGGGTATTTAATAGGCCTCTCGTTTTAGTATCAATTTACACATCCTGTGGTACCAATTTCCACAATTAAGTATTATAGATCATCATTATTGCTTGTTGTTGATTACAACATAACTTCATTTAATTAACTAGGGCCATTGTAACGTTTCTTGTAGGTAATCAATGACAGATAACATGACGATTAAAAACCGTTATTACATTGTCACTGTTTGTTGTATATTTTAATCGTCATCGTTACACTGCACTAGCTCATAGAACAGCAAGAAGGTTCGGTCTTCACTACCTTCTTAAAACATAGTTTGATGTTTGTTTGAACTATTGCTGTGCCCTGACAGGGTCTACAACGGCTTTTGTGAACATCTTTTTACCTTGTGGAACGCAAACAAATAAATATGATATATGATGGGGATTCATCGATTCCCAAAATACATTCCCTTCAATACTAAATTACTATAGATATGTAAGCAATAGCAAAATAACCGCGTCAAAATACGTCTATTTTATTGTGGGTTAAAAGGTATGATAAAATCTACTAAACTCACCATAAACAAAAACGGCGGGATGTAGCTTCACAACGCACGACAAATTAACAACATCTGGCAAGGACTTGGCCAGTCCACACTGCAGCTTCACAATGATCAGCACCAGCTGTATCACCAGGAACCGCGCTCTGGGAGTGCGGCCCACACCCGACGCGGCGCGGACCAGCATCACGACTCCCCACATGCCCGACAGGATGGAGGCCGCGATGAACGGTTGGAAGTATACGAAGTTACGGTGGTATAACATCTGGTAATGGAGTACAATGTTATTATTAGACGGTTGTATTGAGAATTTTCGTGTGTAATGCTTGTACAATGTTTGGGGTAGCTATTGATAGTAGTTAGATGAGAGTGGATACAAATCATTTAACAGCCTGAATATTAATACTTCTTTCACACAACGCCATCTAGTTCCAAGCTAAGCAGAGCTTGTTGAACTATACACATAAATATTTCTAAATACATACATATTAAAGATAAATTAAACCCAAGCACAGAACAAATGGTCGTGCTCATCACACACACATTTGTCCTGGGTGGGAAAGTGGGTGTTGATGCATTTGTCAGCTTTAGACTTATGGTGAGATTCTTTATGGCTTGATGCTACCTAATTTTAGTATAAAATGCAATTGGTAGGTAGGTACTTACGTAATCTTCTGACCAGATAACTACGATGATGAAGTAAATAATTCCTTGAATTATTGGTATTTGGAGCACTAAACACCGCAATCGCATCAAAGTTTCCCTGAAAAGTAATAAATAAGATAGATTAATTTCTCATAAATATGAACAACAAGGAGTAAACAAGAAGTTTTTAAATTCTATTACAAGTATTACAACTCTGCTAACTTGCTAAGTACCAACCTACATTATAAGTTATTATTACCAAATAGTAAATTCGCTCATTATCACTTCTTTTTTACCTCACTACCGTCTTTTATCAGTAACTGGTATCCCTCTAAATAACAAGTTACTGAATACGATTAAAATTTCAATTAGAGAGTAGTTAAGTTACACATATTGATTAAAATACATATAGGTAGGACAATTAGGATCGCGTGAACAAAATGTAATTTATTATTTTCTAATGACTGCCTGCACCCACCTACATGATTACTTAAAGTAATCAAGAGCTTCATAAAATCATAAAACCTTTGACTATTTACTGAGACACACCTTTAATAATAAGAAGCATGGGAACTGTCCTTGCTAGCACTTTATAAATTAATTCATTTTATAATAACTCCAATCAAAAGTGTCTAGGGATCAATGTGTTCGCTCCGGAGCAACTGGAACTGGACGATGTGCAACTGGACAGATTCTCAGCTGGACAGATTAGCGACTGGACAGAACGTGTACAGAATGTGTTAGGTATTTTGGACTCGAATCGTAATCGAAGCTTGATGAGCCCTTTTTCTCTAGTGCAAGTCGTCCACTTTCCTCTCTTGACCATTTCATTTTTTCATATCGTCCCTATTCTCAACTCAGCCACTTTAATTATGTAACGGACTGTACACATTCTGTCCAGTTGCTAATCTGTCCAGCTGAGAATCGGTCCAGTTGCGAATCTGTCCAGTTACTCCGGGGGGCCGTACCCGTAGTCGTATGCCACCTGTAAGCGACTATAAGCTTTACAACGCAACGGGACAAACAATCGCGGCTGTCCTCTAAATAAGAATATTCTCATACTTACCAATATTTTTATGGAACGACTGCCAATCTGTCTTTTACAAGACCCTAAGACGGTGTTGTTAAGCCCAGTTACTGGGTAACTCGATACCCTTTGGTTAGAATGTCTGCAGTGTGGCCGACTTCAGTATTGCAAGTGCTTTATTCCTAATACCATTTAAATGAATGCTGAGTCATGCGCAGTTTGACTTACTTGTGCAATGTCGGCCTTGGTATAACGCAACACGGCCAGCAGCAGCATGGCATCACCCTCGTCTCTAGGTCAGCTCCACCAGCGCTTCTGTAAACATAACATGTAGGTCTTTAATAACCCTGTTCTACAAGTTCTATGACTCCATCACAATGCGTTATGTCGCATCTAGCGTCGACTTTTACGAATATCAATAAAAACAATATATCGGATTGTTTGGAATGACATCACAGTTAGAACTTACAAAGATCCCAGAAGTCAAAACCAATCCCGGTAGTAAATACATGACAGGAGAACAATTATTACGACCCCCTTCCTGCCCCTAGACCAATCGACACCGTGTTCATAACTGCACCCCTATTGACAGTCGTCACCTTAGTGTACACTGTACACCCTTTCTAGCTATATTTATCATTTTTCTTTTGGTAAAATACCACAGCCACGTTTGAACTGGTGGTCAAATATCGTTTCGCAAGCCGCATTGCGAAAAACAATAACTCAAGATAGACTAACTTGGTGCCGCAAAGTGAGGCGACCCTACCACAAATAACCATACAAGGGAAGGAAAAGAAAAAAGATAATATCATCCAAATCCAAACTATCCACTTAACTGTTTCTTAGGTAAACCCAATAATTTAAAGCAACCTATATTCTATGTTTCCGCCAATCACTACAGGAATAACCCAAATGACCTTCGCAGTTCTCACAACTAACTTATTAACATACATAATTGTTCACATAATGCATTTTATCACAGAATCGTGACACATTTATCAAGTCTATTTGTTCGTGATAATTGTTAATACTTTTATTAAGTTATTTGATCTTAAATAATCTGAGTTTATTAAATCCTGTTAGTTTTATGCAAACAGTAGGTGCTGTTATCGAACAATGTGGATGCAGTGGTATTACGTGTTTGTTGTGTTAAGAATGCGTGATAATGAAACAGTAACCGGTCTTACGCAATGACTACCGGTAAAAATACGGTGGCTAAGTCGAAGACTCAGAAATCACCAGACTCGGGACTTTCTGCCACCTGAAATTAGTTTCCCAATAGCTTATTGCACGTTGTCATACAGTGACAGTCTGGCTTATAGACATAAGGTTAGAAGGGCGACAGCTCGGGAAATCTAGCTTCTAATAAAGAAGTTACTGTCCTAAACATTGTGTTGTATTGTGCGTTTTAAACCATCTTCAGTTGTGGCTCAAAGTGTATGCTAATAAATGTGCTTCACTGATTAAGATTCCCATTTCCATGCTAATTAAGATTGGGATAATAGTAAATTAGCTTGGATAAGGCATGATGGGATTGACGTATCCATGTGGATAAAAACCCCTAAAACAATAAAGATTTAATAATAAAGTTATTGCCCTAAAATTATGTATCTGGAATTCGATGTAGGTAAGTAGTAAGTACCTAGTACGCATGCAAAACGAATTTGGTAGTTGAAATTCTTTAAAATAATGCACATTGTCTCGACGGATGTTGCAAAATTATTACTTACTTAAATACTCGTACAACATCCACAACAACTCATTTCGTTCAGGCCAAGAGAACTCAGTATGTAAGTAATTCTATTTCAACATCTTAAACTCACGGATGATGAAGCGGACGCATCAGAATTTACACGCAAGAGTTCTTGTTACCTAACAACTTTGCAATAGGACAAATTCTATTCGCTACTCTGTGGTCATGCCATTCTTTCTCATCTACAATATATTAAGTTTTAGGCATGCCATTAAAGTATTAAGAGTTTCAGTTTCCTATTAATAATGACGATAATAATGGCGTCAGTTGGTGTATAGATAGCTTACTAGTTGGCCTGCTTGCGCAAATCGTACCATATAGTCAAGAGAAATCGAACACCAGTGCCTACTATTATCGCATTACTGACATCGTTAAGTCTATTACTACTACTTGCATCAATTTCTTCTAGGCATGCCTAGAAGAAATGGATGATAAATTAATATTCAAATTGTGTCAACACATTCATGTTGGCACAATTTCAATATTAATTTATCTATCTACCTGTGTGTTCCCGAACACAATGTCGATCGTCAACTGTTTAATTAGCACCGTGATCAGGGGTCTCCCTATGTCCGTTTTGCATTCTTTCTTTCGATTTTCTTTTACACTTGACATCGTTTATAACATCTTTAATTCCTATACCCACTTGTCACCCTCCCTAAGAAGTATAGGGGGTAGAAACAGTACAGAAGAGTAGAACGCTAGACATAAGATTGCTCGTCACTAAAAGATAATTCAATTAATAACAAATCCATTAGATATTTTCTTTTAGTTGAATTAAAGAAGAATATTGATGTGGTAGATCAATTTGCAGATCGATATACTTATTTAAATATGTTAAAAGAAAGTCACTTGGTTAACAAGTTCACTACATATTGCATTTGTAATTAATTTATTCATAATCTTCTCCTATTCGAGTGGTTGTGCAATATGAGTAGCATCTGCGAAATCTTTCTTTGTTGTTATTTGTAAAATTTCGACGGTAATATTTTAATTAATATGGCGCAGCTGAAAGATGTCACGATCCTGTGTGTCTTCACAAGTTATTTATGATCACCAGTCATATTTTCTGAATCTGTGGTAGGTCCCTACCGTCAAGATAATTAAATGAAATATAAAATTATATAATCTGACAGAATTAAGTCATGTTCAAAAATAAAAATAGATTTATAAATTAAAGCAACATGTTTTTTTATTAAACAATTAAGTTTTATTTTTAATAATATATTTAACAACGCACTCAAACCAACAAAACCTATTTCAAAATGCCAGAGTTATTACTGTTAAAGATTTAATTGCTTCCTGATTTGGTGCAAAAACACAAAGGCGTTATTGATTAAAAATACAGACCTGACGAACTGTTCGGTACCACCGCATTCTGCCACGACGAGGCAGAAGAAGTGGTACAACGCTATCATGACAGCTTCCTGGGCTATTGCCTCGCAAGGTACCCGGGATCTGGGCAGTATTAGTGTGATGAATGCTGTCCCTGCCACGATCTGAAAACACAGAAAAACATGATCAAGAGGCTACAATGGAAACATGAAGGATGCAAAGTCAACCCATGGCTTTGGCGACTTCTAGATCCACTATTTATTTTTATTTATTTAAGGTTCACCAACACTGTTTTTAACCCCCGACGCAAAAAGAGGGGTGTTATAAGTTTCACCGCTGTGTGTGTCTGTCTGTCTGTCTGTCTGTCTGTCTGTCTGTGGCACCGTAGAGCCCAAACGGGTGAACCGATTTAGATGCGGTTTTTTTTATTTGAAAGCAGGATTTCTTGCGATGGTTCTTAGATATGATTCGTCAAAATCGGTTCAGCCGTTTCAAGGTTATCAGCTCTTTTATGATAGCTACTTTTGCTATTTTAGACGTCTATGGGTATTAACTTTACTTACAAACATATGTGTGTCTTAAAATTTCAAACACCCATGTGTGTAATATTAATAAGCAACATTATGGTGTATTTGGTCTGATGCAGCCAGGATATCTAGCAGACTAATACACTCTTGGGAAAATAACAGCAGATATGTCGTGTTTGGATTCATTTTAACCTGCATTTGATTCTGCACGTAATGCACTGATGGCAACTGGATGAGCTGATGCTGCAGCCAGGCTTTCCAGCACACCAGTAGGTAGACTTTTGACAAAATAATAGCAGATATGTCGTGTTTGGATTCGTTTTAACCAGCATTTGACTCTACATACAATGTACTGAAAAATTCTCATAACTGTAAACTCTATGAAACAAAATGAATGCGTTTAAAAAATTTAAAATAAAAATTAAATTAAAAATATAAAAAACCCCCATCGCAAAAAATAAAACATTTAAAAAGTTAAAAATAACACTTAAGCCATGAAATTTTACGTAACGTCGGGGTACCGTTAAAATAAATACCTACTACCTACATACCTACAAGTACTAGGAACATTCCTTACTTAAGCGGTACCCCGACGTGAAGTAAAATTTCATGGCTAAAGTGTTATTTTTAACTTTTTAAATGTTTTATTTTTTGCGATGGGGGTTTTTTAAATTTTTAATTTAATTTATTTACATATTCATTACAGATAGGACTATAGGTACTTAGAATTTAAGTAGGTAATTGTACACCACATGCCCTACGGGGCGATTAGGTACTCTCGTGCTAAAAATGTAGGATGTGGACTTTGAAATTACTGTCGGGATTATGTTTACAGATGATGATAGTCTAATCTGGATGTGGAAGTCAGACAGTCCGGATATAGGTAAGTATCCATTATACTAAGATAACATAGGCAATCTTCGTAACATCGTAAGTAAGTATAGATTCTTTTTTGATGATGATATTAGATTTAGTTTTAAACTGTTAAATTCTTGTGCGTGTCCCAAATAAACATGTTTTATTTCTTTGTTCTTTCTTTCATTTTTTAAGAATCTACTTCCTATGTTTTAATACAATATTAAATCCTAATTTCAAGGATATAAATGAAATGTTTCACAGGACGTACCCACTCAGAGTTCAGTGCGGTCGAAAGATTGACCCAAGTTGTGTAATAAAAAAACCATGTATTTATTCATATAGGTCTTCAAACATTCACAAATTTATATTTTACCGAAGACTAATCCCTAAATTCCCTAATAAGGTACCACCGATACTTGTGGATATTTACATACGGACATAAAATAATTTAGACCTAACGTAGGTACGTCGTGGATATGTTTAATCTACAAATAAAATTCTCGTGTCACAGTGTTTGTTACTTCAAAACTCCTCCGAAACGGCTAGGCCGATCCTCATGAAATTTTGTGGGTTTATTCAGTAGTTCTAATAATAAGACTAAATTTTTGGAAATAAAAAGCTTGATGAAGTTTGTCGGGGCAGCTAGTTTTAAATAATAATATATAATGATCAAATTCTAAAAAAATAAACGTTACGTAATATAATTAAATAAGACGATTCTGATGAAAGCCTTTATTAACAATCTTTGTTATAACTTGAAATACGTTTTAAGCGTGAGAAAATAATAATAATTACATTAATTAGGCATAATGTTAAAATGTTTAAATTAGTTTAGAAAAAAAAACAAGTATCATCTACGTTATTTTTGTCTTAGTAATTAAAATTGCCGGTAACTTATCATTTGCATTGCATAACTTACAAATAAAATTAACTAAGACAATTTTATTATTTTTTGCCCTTCCGCAGTATCTTAAAGTTTCTTCACTTATTTTCATATTAAAAAAGACATTAAATACTTACTATATGTAGACGGAACATCACGCACAAAATTCATCCGATACTTGTGACCATAAGTCGATTAGTCTAGTTTAGTAAGCTCCGCTGCCGCATGCCGCTCCAATATTGCTATTATGCTATATAGTTGGCATTACTGAGCTAAGAGATCAAAGTTTTTTAACCGACTTAAAAAAAAGGAGGAGGTTCTCAATTCGGTTGTATTTTTTTTTTAGGGTTTGTTACCTCAGTGCTCCGTCAATTATGGACCGATTTTCAAAATTCTTTTTTTATTACGTTCCGATTTTTTACATTTTTAGTAACAAATCAAGCATTTTTATTTAGAAAGTATCATTTTGTGAAGGAAAACTGATGAAGAATACATGCGACGGAACTCTTCAACGCATAACAGCACATTATTCGCGATTGCTATAGTCAGATGTCCACGCAAAGTTTTTGTATTTCCATAATATAATATTACGCCCTTCTATTTTAAAGGGGACCGGCTGAGATGTACGAATTAATGTTTAGAAAGAACTTCTGTAGCAATTGTTAACCAATTTCATTGAGTCTTTGAAGTTTTAAAAGACCTCTTTTACATACGAAGAAAGTAAAAATTGCAAAATAAAATCTTTTTTACAAAAAAAAACAACCGACTTCTTAAAAAAACACTAACAGGTGAAAAATAACTCCAGTTCCGGAAGTCGGTGGCCAATAATGAACGAAACCAAACCACCAAAGCCACAGAGTTCCGAAACTGGAGTTATTTTTCACCACTTAGTGTTTTTTAAGAAGTCGGTTGTTTTTTATGACATTCCTTCGCATTTCCTCCCCCCTTAGTACCTATCTTAAATCTCTTTGCATATGAATGATTATTGCATTGCATATTGTCATTACGTAGGTAAGTACCTACCATTAAATACCTTTAATACTTACCTATAGACCGGACATCACGGACCAAATTTTCATCCGAAATCTATGAGTTTTATTAGTACCCTCCGCCGCTCCAAAATTCATATTATATATTATTCTAGATGGCGTTACTGAAACATGGGATCAAAGTTTTTTGACATATCCTCGCATGTCCGCTCTATAGTATTTTAAATATCTTTGGTAAGTACGACGTACTTACGTTTAATTAGTAATTAAGAAGTCAATGCAAGTCTTTCCCACAGCTCACGGCAAGTTGTTTGAGTATAAAAAATCGGTCAAGTACAAGTAACAAAGCGTCGCAAATCTTTAAATTCTTATTCACAGCCATTGTGAATCTATTGAGGTCTTCTCAAAAAAAAGAAAACTATTAAATTAATGAAAAACAAAGAATATTGAAAACAATAGCAATCAATATCTATAAGAATAATTGTGTCTTCTTTTGTTTGTAATGTACAATTAGATTATTTTAAAGGTAATAAAAAATAGACCCAAAGAACCGATGGACGGATTGTGTAAAAAATGCCGAATTGACCAGAAAAAGCTACTTTTTCATTAATTTCCAACTTCATTACAAATTATTCTAAGTAGTTCTCATCAAATGAGACGTATATATTTCTAAGTCGTATGGTAATCTAAGGAAACTGTATAGCGGATTGAGTTATACATAATTTAATATTATACCTACTATGGTTTGATATCGTATCTTTCGCGGCGTGCGGTATTGGGATAGGTAGCGAGATTTTTTATAGCAAACCACGGTCAATTTAAGTCAATGCTTTTGAAGATAAATAAAACGTTAGGATCGCGAGCACCAAATATATTTTATACTTTGGGTCGTTAGTCAAAAAGGATATGAATCGCTGATTTTTTGGTATTCCAAGTAGGTAGGTAGGTACCTAAATTGCATAAAAAATACTGCATCGGCAAACCTAGACGGTTTTATTCTTTAAAGGATTTCGTCTCTTTCGAAGAAAACACGCAGCACTGAAAAAAATATGTTCCGGATGGTTAACACAGGAAGGTGATGAGTCAGGGTTGAAGACAGTGTGACAGACAACTTCTTTATAATATAAGTAGGTACACAATTGTTTTTTATCTGTTTTTACTTGGGAACTGTAAATATATCTGAGTTACTTATCTGACGTATTCTTCCGGGGTCAAGCGTGACTATTAGGTAATTAATTACTTAGGTACGTAAATTTACTAAAATATTATCAATAAGGTACCTACTAACAATCGTGGAAATACTACAATCTAGACATAAACGCTCTAATTTTACCTACATAGATTTGTCTGATTTCTATGCCAAATATAAGTAAATAGGTAACCTTGCATAACTAGTAAGTTGAGATCTATATTTTGATTACAAAAATTAAATTAAAAATTTAAAAAACCCCCATCGCAAAAACGTAAAACATTTAAAAAGTTAAAAATAACACTTTAGCCATGAAATTTTACTTCACGTCGGGGTACCGCTTAAGTAAGGAATGTTCCTAGTACTTGTAGGTATGTAGGTACTTATTTTAACGGTACCCCGACGTTACGTAAAATTTCATGGCTAAAGTGTTATTTTTAACTTTTTAAATGTTTTACGTTTTTGCGATGGGGGTTTTTTAAATTTTTAATTTAATTTTTATTTTAACTTTTTTAAACGCACTAATTTTGTTTTATAGAGTTTACAGTTATGAAAATTTTTCAGTGCATTGTATATAGAGTAAAATGCTGTTTAAGACGAATCCAAACACGATATATCTGCTATTATTTTGTCAAGGGTCTACCTACTGGTGTGCTGGATAGCCTGGCTGAAGCATCAGCTCATCCTGTTGCCATCAGTGCATTGTGTTTAGAATCAAATACTGGTTAAAATGAATCCAAACACGACATATCTGCTATTATTTTGTCAAGAGTCTACCTACTGGTGTGCTGGATAGCCTGGCTGCAGCATCAGCTCATCCAGTTGCCATCAGTGCATTGTATGCAGAATCAAATGTAGGTTAAAATGAATCCAAACACGACATATCTGCTGTTATTTTTCCAAGAGTGTATTTGTCTGCTAGATATCCTGGCTGCATCAGACCAAAAACACCACAATGTTGCTTATTTATATTACACACATGGGTGTTTGAAATTTTAAGACACACATATGTTTGTAAGTAAAGTTAATACCCATAGACGTCTAAAATAGCAACGGTAGCTAACACAAAAGAGCTGATAACCTTGAAACGGCTGAACCGATTTTGATGAATTATGTCTAAGAACCATCGCAAGAGACACTGCTTTCAAATAAAAAAAACCGCATCTAAATCGGTTCACCCGTTTGAGCGCTACGGTGCCACAGACAGACAGACAGACAGACAGACAGACAGTCAGACAGACACACACACATAGCGGTGAAACTTATAACACCCCTCTTTTTGCGTCGGGGGTTAAAAATATTAAATTTCAAACAAAGCCCGGAAAGGGATTGTTTGATTGAGGGATTGAACAAACCGTGATGGTATCGTAGTTTGGTGTTATTATTAAAGGTAGGTATACAAAAGCCAAGCACATCAAGCTACCTACCTAACTATATAAGCTATAACAGCTATAACACTAAGTAATACCAACTACGTATACGAGTTTCTCTAACAACGTAAGTACTTGGTTATCTAAATCCGTTATATCGATTAGGATGATTAAGATAATAAAATGTAGAACTTAAAAACAAACACGATAGTTTGCAAATTATATTCTGTTCTCTGCCCTCTTTTTCTTTGTCCTAATAATTTACTTAGGCCTGAACATTTAATCTTATAGCATTTAGATAAAATTTACATGCCTAATGCACATACCTGATTGAAAAGTTTAAGATTTTAAGCACTTAATGGTTAGAAAAAACTATTGTGTTGAACATTTGAGCATGCTTATTATATGATACATTGGCAAATTCAATCCAAAGAATTGCTTCCTTAGTTTGGAAAGATCTCTTCCCGTAAAAGTATTTTCTTTTATTACTAAATGGGCTTATTCTTGACATGTCTTTGCTTTGTAGGCAGATGGGGACGTCTCGTCAAATACTGCTATGAATGATGTCAAATTGAAAGCTATTGTCATTGAAAGATGTGTTTCAAATGTTAGGCTGTTCTTTGCAACAAATAGATATCCTACCTCATCATCATGTGTCTAGACTTTTCCCAAGTATGTTAGGGTCGGTTTCCAGTCTGGATCCAAATTTTACATGGAACGACTATCTTTAACCCAGTAATTGGTTAACAGTACGACTAACCCTTAGTTAGAGTTTGTTTCTGACTTTCGGGGTATTAAATTGGTTATAGATCATCAAAGATGTACAAATGACAACCGAACCAACGGCCGGCGCAGTGTAACGTGCTTAACTAGGCACGGAGGAGTATTTTAAATATGTCATTAATTGAAAAGTGATCTTAATCTAACGTAGATTGTACAGACGCCAGCACATCAACCTACCCCAAAGTGTCAAATTTCTTTTATAAGTAGGTATTCAACTTTATTGCAAACTAAATAAGGTTCATATTGAATTTGAAAATTATGACAGTTTGGGGTAGCTTGATGTGCTGGCGTCTGTAATTTGTACAATGTACAGACTCCAGCACATCAATTAAGATGTTAAATAAAATGTGTGAGCCTTGTAGGTACCTACAAACAAGGATCACCCATTTTATTTTACATCTTATTTTACGTGCCTTCAATATGTGCGAATACATTTTTGCTTTGATTACAACTACAAGAGTAAAATATATATTGTTGACTATAGAATGGATACTTGGAAACTGTACTTTAGTTCATAAACATGGAATACGTCAACAAATCCATTAGACGCAATAAATAAATTTAAATGGTCATTAATGTGTAGAATTAAAATGATAAAGTACTCTTTTGCCTTTACAAGGGTTTAAAAACCTGATAGCGAATATTTATAGGTTATTGTTATTAAATAATATTTAACTTATTTCAATAAAATTGTTCGTGTTGATTACATTTCTTGCTATTTACTGAAACAAGTTAAATAAAGATTGCTAAGTTTTAAATGAAGGTCGTAAGTCACTGCACTGGCGGTTTTGTTTGACCCAAATTTCGTCGTCATTGTTTAATTTAAAACCAACCGCAAGCCAATTTTTATATTAAACGAATCATTAGGCGTGTATATTTTTATTTCCCAAAGGTTTCGGCAAAGAAGCGCCTTACGCAGATAAATCTATATGTCAGCTCCATGTAACTTATAGGGCTTATGGTCAAGCCGGAGGAATGCTACCGAAAAATTTTTGAAGTGCTGACCTAGGAATCCAACACTAGATCTTTAATTAAATTAATAGGTACTAATTTATTTATCGATCGCTACCAATATTTGACAAAACGTTATCAGATGAGTGCACCTTTAGGTACTAGAAGTAGGTACCTAAAACGGCAAACGAAACGAAATAATTTTGTTGCTCCAGAATATAAAACTTTAACTGAAGTGCATAAATTTCAGTTTCAATTGACACTTTAATTATTTTTGTCATCATAAATTCTACTCAGAACTCATGCACTTAAAGTTGATAATATGGACAAGCATAATCTGTATGACATTACCTACATGTTGTAACGTAACGTTTTCCTCAAGTTTCGATGAATGTAGACTTTTTATAGCCTTTCTCTGAACACTTGCGGTTGCCAATCACCGTTAACCCAATTAAATAACAATGAACTAACTGCAAATAGGTACAATGCCTTTTCATCTTCCACCGATGCTGTGATGAAGATTGCCGAATCTAGCACTTACAACGGAATATCTTTTGATGCCCCAATGGAAGTTTTTATGACCTCACGTTTAATAGTTCATTTAAGTCGTAGGGTACACTGCGTGCCTTTTGGCAACTAACATTTTACACTAATCTTAACTATCAGTTGCCCGTCCCATTGTCCGTGCCAAAAACAATTTAATGTTTTGCACTGAACCCAAATAGTGTTTCTAAAATAAGTAAGTTATTCCTTAAAACATCAGATGTGGGTCAATGAAATTCCGTCGAAATCGGTCCCCCTGTTTCGGAAATTACTCCTAAGTCCTAACAAACAGGCAGACCAAAAAAAATATATTTTGAGGGTGCAAATTTTGTCAAGAGACGAAAGGTTTTTTTAGGTACTCCTTCACGCTAAAACAGTTGAACGGATATGGATGAAACTCTTATGACGGTAGCTCATATTTTGAATTAACACTGACTAATCACCACTCGTGCCTGTGCACCACGCACATAGTAGAAGCAAAGCAAGCAAGTAATATTGTACACTCAGTTGGTGTACCTACTTAATTGGTGCATGACGTTCCAGTTCCAAAATATACATTATAAATTAAATGACGACATGATCAACATTATTGACAGCAAGGCTGGCGCAGTGGCTGAGCTATTTATTGGCTGTTGGCTGCGTCTCGCAGGTAAGATTCCCGCACGGAAAAAATATTCGTATGACCCGCAAACCCAGCCCCGGGTCGCTATTTGTCTAATAATGCCACTTTACGTAAAATCTTCATGTTCTATCAAATTTAAATGCTGATTGAGATATATATATATTATATATTGTAAAACGGTATTTTAAGAAAGTTGACTTTTTAAACAATCGAGTCGCGGTGTGGCATCGCACGGCGGTCATCAGAGAGCGGTATTCGTCACTGGCTTATTACGAAACAACGGTGACTTTACGCAATTATGACCCGCGTAGTCACAGGCCTCGCGAACTAATCGTACCCTACATTTCGACAAGGATCTATTAACATAGTTTATTTATTTTAATCTTATCATTATGTTTTATGTAGAACTACATAGGCACCCTGAGGATTTTTGGAATGACGGGCAATGGTGACGCAGTGTACATCGTTGTCATCATTTTCCAGTTCAACGCAATATTAAAGAAAAGATAGTACTGCCCACAGGTAGCTATTCCGGGTCCGGCTTTTTGTGAAACTCACATTGGTGTAAATGTTTGTTAGCGACCCCCTGATACAAGAGAAATTCTGATAAAGATAAAGATCAATTTATTTGTTTGACATGAGTAGATTACAATACAAATAGATGCATGCAATGGTGATAAATATGAGGATGTGCTACATGCCATAGGTACCATAATAGGATACCATCTGAGTGAGGGAAACTTCCCATAAGCTATCATTTGTTACGCCCATGAAGTACTTGGACTGTCAATAAAGGTCAGAGGCCAGACTCTATTCACGGCAGGAGTGGACCTCATTATTGATTACTTTTCATCAAGGTCATCTTTAATATATCTCTTTCGTTGAGTACTTACCCTAAGCAACCTTTTAGTAAACGCTGTAGGTGATTTTAACATCTTAATCATTATTTATTGAAGCATTTTTGTAAATGCGAAGCAATGCCGGAGCTGCCGCAAGCCCCGTTTTTTACCAGACGCGGCAGGACAATTCTCCATTTTTCAATGAAAAAGTGGTACACATCACCTTCCAAACAGGGAATATAGTTTATCCACGCGATCGAAATCGTCGGCACAATTAATACTGAATAAGGAAATTAAAACCTTGTTTATTATGAATAACGCCAAGGATACTAAACTTGCTATAGTACTAATACTACCTACTTGTTCTCATGAATTATTATGTAAATAAACGCAAAACCATCAGTATTTATGAACGCAAGTATACCTAATATCATTGACTAATTAGAAGTTATGTGCACTTAACAGGAAACGTATCGCTTTTAACATTATTAACTACATCGATACCCACATCCAAACCTTCATTATTTATTCATATTATGTACATTTTTCAATGAGTCCCATTTCCTAAAACCGAAATGTTTACGAAAGTGACTTTCCTAATACGTAGGTACTTTTAATAGTCTACAAGTCTTTTTTTAGAGGGGTTTGTAGGTGAATAATAAAGACAGCACAAGTCGATAGACGGTTAAACTAGTAGTTGGGTGACCATTCATTTACATATCAAGACCAAGGCTGTCATTTTTTGATCTTTACAGTCGTTAAAAGTAGCCAAAACCAGGCAAAGTGGAAGAAGCTCAGTCGGAAGGCGGACACTGGGCAATAGCCGGGATTAACGCCAGGTGGAAGAAGGAGAAACGTAGCCAGAACCGAACCGAATGCTTGACAACCTATCTGACAAAGGTATACCTATCGTGTTACTCGGTCACTAGGTCGTGGTTGTCAGACAGGCCATCACCCCATGTAAAACCAAACCCCATGATAGACCAAAAGTAAACCCGAACATAGTTTAGAAAAGGCGATTTTAGGGTAATGACTCAATTTGAAAATCATCTCTAACTAAAGCCCATATTTCGGGTTAATCAACGGGTTTATGAGCTGAACAGAATTAAATTAACTGGACCTCGTATTTTACTTAATTATGCTCTACCAGAGTACCTACCCACAATCCGACTTCAAGATCGAAATAACTTCAAGTTTACTTTTTAACGGTCAAGTGTAAAATATTTATTGTTGTGGCAAGGTTAAGGATTACGTAAATCAAAGGATATTAATGAACTGTTTTGTGAAACAATAATTAACTTTACTGAGAGGATTTTGCTTGTTTTTTTCCCCATTATTGTTACACAAGTGACTAGAATGTTACAATATTTTAATTTGAAGGTTGGCATAATCAAAATGATCCAAGTCTTACATCAGTAATTTTCTTACATCAATGCATCAAGCTCTTTTCCTTCTTATTTTTTTATGTCCGTTTGTTTTGTTTTTTTTTTATGATTAGTTGACAGTGCAATTATTTGGTAACCTAGGCTTGACTTGATGCTTTGGCCAGCAAAGGCTGCTAGCTAACTATAGACATCACGAACGAAATTTTCGTCCGGTAATTGTGGACTCTAGTGGACACATGTCGATTAATCTAGTTTAGTACGCTCCACTGCCGCTTCAATTTATTATTCTAGATGGCGTTACTGAGACATGGGATCACAGTTTTCCTATGACATTTCTTCGCATGTCCTCTCCATAGTATCTTAAATCTCTTTAGGAAAAACCAACAAACTCTTCCACAACATACAGCACACAAATACTATTTGAGCTTGAGCTCACTCAATTGGCCTTGTAGCGACATCTATCTCGCCACATACGAACTAATGACCGATATCCTACATCGCGGTATCAGAGTTATCCGCGCAATTTAAACGTATACCGTCGGGCAGCATTTGGCCCACCAGACACAACACCCGTCTGGTCGGAGGATCCTCCCTTTTCAATGGTGGATGAGGAACTTTACACCCTGTTCCTCATACCTCCAAACTGGTGACCCCAAACACGAACATCAGCGCAGCCTCAATGAGAAATTTTCCCAAAGATGGTGAATATAATCTGGTGATGAAGCAGGAAGGGGACCACAAGGTTAGGTTGTTTTTAATTAACAACATAATAATTAGTTCTATAGAGACAGAAACATAGACTCCCACTGGAAAGCGCTCAAATTAATAAGTTAGTAAAGTAAACACGATCGAATGATGGTTTTACTGGGGCTGGGTCATGACAGCAAACAACTACTTAGTTCAAAGATAATAATGATAAAGTGATAACTTATTACGGAGAGCGGGAGAGGTAACTCTATACTACCTATTTCTCAGAAATGTCGCCAGCATGGCATCAGGGCTATTCTCGTATCTCCGTTGGCAGTTCATAGTCATGATCACTGGGCAAAGTGTTCACCAATTAACTGTCAAACAGCTAGCTAGCGTATTGGCCATCATCAGTGTGTATCTTGGATGACGTCGTGCGCACTCGCACAGATATGACGAAACGCACAGTGCCCCGTCTGATAGTCAACGTAACTTGAAGTCCACGTAAATAATAATAATATAATTTTATTTCATTTAATGACTACATCCGTCCAATGGTTAGTAACTTATCAACTATAACTTATATCAACGAAGGGTTAGTAAAATTTAAAAGTAATCAGGTTTGCCGCACAAGCAACGCCAACAAATGCCTAAGTACCGGCGCATCAAGCTTGTCAGCCATGGCTTGTAGGATGCTGTTTGAGCTGGACCTAGATCTGCTTAGCAACGAGGCAGCCTTCTTCCTCATGATAGCGTGGAAATCATAAAGTTAAAGTTAAAGTGCAATACCATATTTTTTTTTAAATCTCAGTTGAGATCAAAGTTCGGTGTGCAGCTGGACTGGATATTATTATACATATACATATACTATTGGAATAGCAATGTATTAATGGAAACTGTGGTAACCACGAATAACTAACCGTTTGTCATACTTGACTACCTACATCTACAGCAAACACGGAACAAATTACACTACCTAAAACCTCCCGTTTACAATTAGTTTAATAATTGATAGCAATGACTTGCTTGAATTTGCCAATACCGTGGTCTGATTGAATATTTGTCCTGTTTATGTAAAAAACCTGAAAATGTGGAGGAAAACAGAGTTTGGTGGAAAGAATACTTATTTATGCTTTTTCTTTACAATATATTATAACAAAACTCATGAACAACTTGATCGAGTATTTTATATTACTTATAACGCTGACGCATATGACCTACAAAAAGTTGGGCATGGGTAATAACGGTCCAAAAATAAATAGGGCCGTACACAAGGTTAGGGTGTATGCCCTCCCACTTTGGCAACCCTAGTACCCACACAAGTTTCACGCAAAACCTCGGTCAACACGTTAGGGTGAATACATTATTAGCTGTTCGTGCGGAAAAACAGCTCCCTGCTCATAAAATTAATGATATTACCTACTTCCTTTCTCCGAAAAATAGCGATGGACTAGGCCCGATACCGATTTTTACTATGACATTTGGCAGACTGGAGTTGTGCCAAAATGAAAATATCCTTGACAATAAAATCCAATTACTTTTTGCCTACCAGATTACAGGTATTCCTATGTAGTACCTCGATAACTTTATCGGTCCGGAGCCTATACTAATGGAAACGCCATTATGGTGTATCAAATAAAATAGAATAGTGTAATCATTTTTGTAAGTGAATATATTTAGACCTGTTTACACGTTACGTTTAATGTAGGTTTACGTTCAATATAGGTTTACGTTCAATGTTTTATGTTTTAATAAGTGGAATGACCAAAGACTTAAAGAAATGCAGTACCAAATTCGCTTTCAAAGTAGGTACCTACACAGTTTGTTGTGTAAGTCTCACGATGCAGGATAACTGAGAAAACAAGGAGAACAAAAAGGTATTGCAGCGTTTAGTAGACCTGACTCCTGATCAGTCATCAAAATTATTTACTACAAAATTTGCGTAGGCCAAAAAAAGTACGAAACATAAAAATCATTAAGTATGTAAAATTAGCTTGTAGCCAACATGGTAGGTACCTACTCACTTTCGCAGTCAGAGTAGTTACCTGCAAGGTATGCTGTTGCGTTAACTCGTGGAATAGATGTGGACTTAGCTGTGAATACTTAATCGCTTCTTCTAGGTCAATGAGTGAATACATAAAAGAAATACTTACAGGATAAATACTTGTGACGACAGCTACATGGCTTATTTTGTCCCTCCAGTGCTTCAGCGCCGAGCGGAGGGTGATGACGTATAGCGCACATATTATCAGCAGCACCACTAGTCCGCAGGCCCACAGAGCCCAGGCGTATGAGTGGAGAGCTGTGGAAAGATAAATGGGCTTTTAATAAGTATTCACTTCCAGTTTATTTAAAAATTGCAGTACTTCTCAAAATTTAGAATAGCATCATAAGAAGGAAGAACGCATACTAGTAGGTACGTGAAAAAAAACAATACTATTATGAGCCTTGCGGCTGCTGTTGCATATACACGCGTTTGTTAGACAATAAATATCCAACTGCCTTCTGAATTAGCTATTGTATTAAAGACAACTAGGAGATTGTATGTAAAATGCGACTAAAGGTGGTTAAGTAGGTTTTATCAGGATGGCAGAGGGACAGCATCGTCTTTAACACCATCATTGTAGCAAAAGACAAAAGACGATCGAGACCAACATTTTAGGCAATCTGCAGTTCTGCAGACTATAACGTTACTGTATCAGCAGATGAATCAGTGCGCGTACCAAGTAGTGCAATCACGAAGGTGCAAAATGTTGCAGGGCACCAAAGGCTATTAAAGGTTGAGAACAGCCGTCTTCCTATACTGCTTAAGCAGTATGGGGTTTATTGTAGTATTTCAGAGTAATAGCTGTAAAGATTTTGAATAGAATAGCCTGTATTGTGTATTGTAACACTAAGACACGTTTTTGACTTCGATTGTCGCTAAGATGAAATTGCGACTAGATTTTGAACGTTTTAAATTAGAGGAATTGATCTTCTGATTGTTCAGCTACACAGTAAAATCGATAGAATTCTTGTGACAACTTGACATGTTTGAGCCCTTACGTCACACGTTCATGTAATATTTTCATTACAAAAGAATAATAAAGAAATGACAATTCACCTTGAACTTCTTAGGTGAACAACCTTCTGAAAACAGGAGCCTTAATAGCACCTTTGAAAACTCGGACTATATATGATTGCTTTACCCTGTTAAGTGGCAGCAGTGATGCGGTGAGTGATGGTAGTGGTCAACTTTCAACATCACTGGAAAGATGTCCTCAGTGTTCCCAGGCACGGTTTTTCAAAGGTAAGCGGGGTCTGAATGTGCACATTGGGAAAGTACACAGACCTCAAAATGCACATGTAGCAGACCCTGTCATAACATCTACACCTTTAATACCGGCAACATCCACTTTAGATCCGTTTTGGAAAACCCTTTCAAAATTCAAAAAATCTGTTCCCATTTTAAAGCGAGTTCCCCGTGGTGCTAGACCGCTTGTAGCACAACATTTGGCAGGTTGCGTTCGCCTTGCAGCCCAGGAGAACTCGCTAAATGCCTGGGAACAACTACTCACCTTCCCTTACAAAGTTCTCCATGTACAAAAGAATTTGGCAGGCAAAAAGACTTTAACTACACAAATTAAAGAAAATTGTAATATTTCGGATTTTAATTTAGATTCAAAATTACCGACCGAGAGTTGTACTTCTACTAGAGGTATATCTCATCTTGTGGAAACAAAGTTAGGTGAAGGTGACATTAGTGGAGCAGCCAGGATTCTTTTTAGTAGTGATGTGGTGGCTCCGTGTTCTGCGGATACCCTCGCAGCTCTTAAGAGCAAACACCCGGCCCCACCAGGTGATCTTTCTTTTCCCGACCCCCCTGATTCGGATTATCATACCCTCACCATTACAGGTCGAGAGGTAGTCACAGCCATTTGCTCCTTCCGGAGCGGGTCCGCCGGCGGCCTCGACGGCCTGAGTCCTCAGCACCTTAAGGACCTTACCAGTTCAGGCGCCGGGGAAGCTGGTGTGTTGCTTGTGAAGGAGCTTACGGCTTTGACGAACCTAATGCTCTCCGGCAGGGTGAACGAGGCCGTCATCGACGTCTTGTATGGAGCAAATCTGTGTGCCCTGCGCAAGAGGGATGGCGGCATTCGTCCCATTGCCGTGGGAACTACGTATCGTCGTATGGCAGCCAAGATTTGCTGTAAATTCTATGGTGAGGTTATTTCGAAAAAATTTCAGCCCCTTCAATTGGGCTACGGGTCCAAAGGGGGCTGTGAGGCTGCCGTACACGCCTTGTCGACCTACCTAAATTCTGGCAAAGGAGAAGTCATCTTGAAGGTTGACATAAAGAATGCCTTTAATTCTGTAAACAGGGACACCTTGCTGACAGAAGCTAAAAAAGAAGTACCACAAATCTTTAGTTTTCTTTGGCAATGTTACAGACATCCTTCTAAATTATTATATCGGGACAACCTTCTTGAATCAGCTGCTGGCTGTCAACAAGGTGACCCTCTCGGGCCAGTGATTTTTAGTTTAGCCATTCACCCAATCATTCGACAGCTAAATTCTAAATTTAATGTCTGGTATCTTGACGATGGAACCCTGGGAGGAGATGTGGACACAGTTTTGAATGACCTCCAGATATTGACAAATAAACTCCGTTCCACAGGCCTAGATCTCAACCTATCCTTGTGCCAACCAACCTATAAATGTGAATTATACATATCCGACAATACTGACAGAGAACTGACACTTTCCAAATTTAATACAATAGCCCCAGAAATCAAAACTGTTGATAAAAACTCCCTTCGTCTCCTTGGGTCCCCAATATTCGAAAATTCATTCCACAATTTTATTGAAGAGAAAATTCAAAACTTCAATGATGTTTCGCAACGTTTGTTCCAAATTAACATGCATTCGGCTATCACCATAATTCGATACTGCTGTTTCGGCCCTAAATTAACATACTTCCTTCGTGCTTCCCATTTATGGAAGCACACCAACCTTCTGGACAAAATAGACCAAATTATCAGGAATACTTTAACCTCAATTTTAAATGTGGCCTTGGACGATAGAGCTTGGGCGCAAGCTAGTCTTCCTATTCGAATGGGAGGCCTCGGCGTCCGCAAAATTTCTAGTATTTGTTTACCGGCATTTATATCCTCGGTCTGCGGCACTGAGAAATTAATCAGGAATATCTTAGCTACCACACTGGTTGATTTCAATGTGCCGTACTTCGCCGAGGCTATGGATGCCTGGAAAATCGCTTGCCCGAATTCAGATCTTCCCGAGAACCCATTTTCCCAGAGTCGGTGGGATGAGCCTAGGGCATGTAATATCGGATGATATTCGATTCCGGAACTGAGTTACGATATCACTGATTCGATTCCGGAATTCCGGAACCGGTTCCGGAATTAGAAAAAAGTATAGGAAATAAAAAAAAACAACACATAGGCATTTAAGTGTTTTGTTAAATCAAATCATTTTTATTAAATTAATCGACAAAACTCTTGACTGAGATCAATTAAACAGCCTTCTATTAGGTTTTACTTAATAAATAAAACAAAAAAACATCAACTTTGCAATAATATACATTATTGTAGCAAAATCAACGTCTGCTAGCTATTTCGGTTTCAAGAATATATATTTCTCTCAAAGAATTTTACAATATTCACTTACAAGAGAAACAAAAATAAAAATCTTAATACTAAAGGTGCAACATCGGGAAGAATGACAATTTAAATTATTTATATCCAATATCACTCACAATAAAAATGTTTACTGTCTATCCAAATCTGTTTCTTCTAAGTATTTTTTTAGTTTAATTTTAAAGACATTTATCGATTTAGATGATTTAATATCGTTTGGTAAATTATTATGCAATTTGGCTCCCTCAAATCTTATGTTATACCTGCCATAATTTGTTCTTGGGATGGAGACTTCTAAAGTGTTTAGTTTACTGCTTCTAGTGTTATAGTTATATTTTTTTCTGCTAAATGATATTTGCAATTGCAATGTAGCTTATTAAATAACTATCTAATAAAATTATGATGAATATAAGATTTATAACTCACAATGAACAAAATCAACAAGTTCTCCTCTTCTGAGATCTTAAAAAATAGGCGCAAAGAACAAAACTTAAAAATAATTTAAAATCATGTAACATGTATCATGTATCATGTGTGTGTCGTGTGGTCGTGTGTGTGTTTATGTTGTCGTATTTTTTGGAAATTGAGTCTTGTCTTTAAATCAACTTATACTAAAATGCAATTTTAAGTGAATAAGACAAGAATCACTTTTTCAAAAAAGATCGCTCTTCTTGATAATGTTCTCAAGAGTATCAGAGCACCTACCATTTTATCTGAAAGCCAGCTTCGTAGGCGGTTACAAAAGTACCCGGCACACGAAAATACTCTTTCACTCTCAACACTTGTAGGAAGAACACCTAAAATATAATTGTATGCCTGTGTCAAATAAATACCACGTTCTCCACCATTATCGTACATGGCTTTCTCAACTTTTACGAATCCAGGAAGATCAAAATGTCGTTTTTGATTCGTGCGAGGTTCTTTGCATTTACTGAGTTCCTTATCCAGCTGTTCTTGTATTGTTGATTCATTGCCTTCAGCTTCGTCAACACCTATATCACAGACTTCGGCATCACCTTCATCGTTGATCTCACTTGAAACGGCATTATCTTTGTACTTCAATAGCTGCGAAATGGCGAACGAACAAACCGCAAGCGTCGATGGCGGCGATTTAAATTTAAACTTCGCGCGCGGTACGGTACATTTCGCAAGAGAGTACAAATATGCAAATTTTATTATTCTGGTAACTTATCTTACAAATATTTATATGAGTATCGGATTGCGATATTTACTGCAGTTCCGGAATTGTAATATTGTAAAAAATCATCCGAAATTCCGGAGTTACGAAATCTCGGAATTCCGGAATCCATGCCCTAGATGAGCCGCTCAGCAGAACGGTGCAGAAGTACCTAATTGACTCATCTGCCACTGCTGCTGAGCGTGCGCGCCTGCTCGCTGTGGGTGAATGGGAGTCGGGACTATGGCTTCTTGCACTACCGTCGTCGAACATAGGTACGGTTTTCGATGACACTACTTTCCGCCTCGCTGCTTCCCTTCGTCTAGGAGCTCCTTGTGTTTCTCCTCATCGCTGTCACTGTGGGGAAGTTGTCAACAGCCTCGGGCATCACGGTCTATCTTGCAGTCGTAGTGCGGGTCGCATAGCACGGCATGCACACATTAATGACATCATCCGACGTGCTCTTGTTTCCGTCGGCGTTCCAGCTGTTTTAGAACCCAATGGCTTGGCACGCGACGATGGCAAAAGACCGGACGGTATGTCTTTATTCCCTTGGAAGATGGGTAGGCCTTTAGTATGGGATGCTACTTGTGTCGATACTCTTGCGCCATCCCATCTTCCTGGGTCTACATCCTGTGCTGGTGCTGCTGCTGCGGCTGCTGAGAACCTCAAGCGGCGTAAATATAGTAACCTTGTTAGTAGTTATACTTTCGAGCCGTTTGGGGTTGAAACTCTTGGGCCGTGGGGTCCGAGTGCTCGTCTTCTGTTTAAAGACATCTCCAAACGTTTGGTTGACGCTTCCCGTGACCCAAGGGCTGGCCTCTACTTTGGCCAGAGGCTAAGCATTGCCATTCAACGTGGCAATGCAGCCAGTCTTTTGGGCACTTTACCAGCTGGCAGCGATGCGGAGTAATTTTTTGATGCTTTGTAAATAGTTTTTGTTAGGTTTAGTTATTGTTTTTTTTTTTTAGTGTTCGTATAATATAGTTAAGGTTTTACAGAAATAAATATAGACAACTTTACCCTATGTATTTAAGATTAAAAGCAAGGAAAATTGATAAATCTAGATAGGTACTACCTAACGAGATTTATGGATATAATTAAAAAGACCATAGAACAAGCAAGCATTATGTTAGGACGAAAACTTAATAAAATGCTTTATTGGCTAATAAGTTTCTTATAATAATCTTATAAAATCATAGGTAGATTTTGTAAAGAAAATAATACTGACAAGTAAACATAAGGGAGTGGAATATTCAAATTCACAAATTCAGAAAGGTCAGGTGCGTAGTACTCGCAACCGGCGTGTGTGTACGACAACATGTATAAATTTGAACGAAGCAAAAGAAATATACTTATGTAAGAATCGTAGCAGATGGCTCTCAGTAGTTTCTGCCTACACCCATGGGAAAAAGGCGTGAGTGTATGTATCTAAGTATCATACACACACAAATTATTATTCTTCATTAGCTTCAGCATTAAGAGCAGATGAAGAATGTGAGTATGACGGATTCCAAATTGTCGACTTCATCCAAATTGTTTCCATTTGATGCTGAACCCACTAAGATCAGCATCGATCAAGTAACTTAATCGTAATAGGCTCAGAAATCGTGACTATTTCTGATACTAAAGCTATTTATAACAAGACTAGTTCCAGTTCCAAGTTTCCAGCCTAGCAAAATAAGCTAAAAAAGCCTGACGCGACCACAAACAACACCGTGTAAAATTAACCTGTAAGCAGTCGTGCGCGATATTTTTTTGGTTTTATTTTGATTATTAAGTACTAAAGTAAAGCAACATGCATATCTTTCATTTGTTCTCGTTATTTTTTTTTTTGTTTTTTATTGACATTGAAAATATTGAGAAAAAAATATTATACTTATTTGCTACGTGACGCATACGTTTTCCGTTCAACACGCTTCCTTGAAAAGTTCGTGAACGGCAGAGTATATTAAATGCCTTTGCATGTTATTTTACTTTATTACATCCGCCAGAAAATACCCTAGGTACCTACACGTCATACCCGTGGAATGGAAATTAACATAACGAAAAAGTATAAACAATTAAACAATAAAATTGCAAATTCGTTCCCATTCGCGCCTCTTTGTAAATATCTTTTGACGTAAGTAAACATGTTTCAAACGACTTTCCCTTTTCTTCACTAAGCACTTGCCTGTACTTGCATTGATAGTTTACCTAATGTCATGAATTTACTATTTGATTCCAACATTGCTTTAATATCTAAGTACCTTTGTACCTACAAGATAATTGATTGTAACTCATTTCAACTAAGCTATCGGATCGAAATTATGTAAATAGAGTGCCTTAAAATTTTAAAATAGTACTGCCTATGCCATATATTTTCTTCAAAATACTTACACCTATGTAAAAGGATTAAAATTCTTCTGCAATTCCATTTATTTCATAGGTACCTACTTACCTACCTAGTGAGCAGATAAATTGTAAAACCAATTGGAATATTAAGTACCTTTCGGTTGGCATTTTGCATACTTAAGTATTTTCAAACAATTAGGTAACCATTAGATAAAATGTCAAAATACTGATAGTTGGATCGCTATTACACTCTTTTTTAAATAAATTGAAACTTTAGTGGGTCAATAGATTGGTGATAGAAACCCCGTAGTTTATTCACCCCGTAAATGCTCCCGATACTTAAAAAAACACATATGTATTTTCCATGGTTCCCACTTTTGGAATACAGTAAAGGAAAACATCGTGAGGAAAACGGCATGTCCTAGAACCAAAAATTCGAAGACATGTGACATCTACCAATTCGCACTGGGCCCACGTGGTAGATTATGGCCCATACGAAAAATACGCGCTTTGACGTGGTGTTGCGGATACCAGCCCGGTATCATTATCTTTAGGTACAATGCCGGCAAAAAAACTTAAGGCCTTCTAACAGAAGGTAATAAACCTAACATATTAATATTTATTAAATAATTAGGAAAATGTGTCCATTAAACTACTAGAAATATGTAGGTACTTTACTCCGACCAATTTTTATTGGTCTGAGGTACTTTAACAATCTAAATCCTTTACAAAATACAAGGATTTTTCTTTAAGCTTCTATTATAGGTAATAAATGATCAATTGGAAGATCCTTAATAGACTCTGGTAATGTATTGGACGTATCCATTAATAAAAAAAACAGCTCCAAATGCGACACAAGCTACTTTTCATTGAAAGGATGAATCAGTTTGGCAGGATGTTGAAATAAGTGTTCAAATATTTGCAGTAATATTTTCACATCTTTAAAAACGGGTTTAATTTACGCCCATGTACACTTAACGACGGCGCAACACACACACACACTTGAAAAAAAAAGTTTACATTGCTTTTGGGCCAAAAACCTATCCTAATTTGCATAAACAGATTTAGGTAATTCTGTAGCTATTAAAACTAGCACAAGCCCGTGAGTTCGTACTGCTTGAATTTCGTACTTTACCATGAAAAATTTAACATCCCACCCCACTGTTGCTCGGTGATAATATAGCTTTCTGTTGTAACAAAATGGTTAGAACTGGTCCAGTGGATTCGGAGCTAATTCAGTACAAACAAGCTAACAAACAAACAAAATTGCCTCTTTATAGTAGGTAGGTACCAGGTAGATATTAGTTTAGATAGTTATACATATGTGTACTAGTAACATAACTATCTAGTTTCAGAAGCTACATATACCCATAAAAAAATACATAGTACTTAAATGTTTATCACTTTATCGCGATGTAACTACAGCAAAATGAAAAATATGGAAATAAGGCGTACAATTTCTTAATGCGTAAGACAATTAAATTCGTGTTTAAAGCAACGAAAGTCGTTGCTTTAAACACGAATAGGTTCGTGGTAGGATTGAGTAATTTTTACAGCGAAGTACATACTACTTACCCACCATAAATCCATAAGTTATGACATGTTACCATGCCAAATATTTCGTTTGTTTTAACGTATAAACACGACCGAATTTTCTGTTTACTTAGAATATGACGCAAGTTAATTACTAATCATAAATCAATCTAAACACGAAAATTGGTTGTAAAAATAATTAAACACGAAACAAATTCCCAGGGACACATAATTATGTATTTTAACCTGCATATCTAGGTTTTTATCAAATTAAATTGTTGGAGGCAGTCAATCTATTTTTTTTTTTTTGTTATTGTACTTCCGCGATGTTCATTATATTAATAAACTTCAATCAATTTTGATATATGTAAAGCAATAACTTGATTCACAATATAAATGATGTCGGATAGATGATCGATTAAACAAATTCCATCTTGTACAAAGTGCGAAAAGACTGATGATGAAGACTAGTTGCCCTTCCTGGCAATTTAACAACACTATAATAAACGGTTTCACAAAAGTTATAAAAAGGTTAACAACTCCATCAATTAGATTAAAGAAATTGTGGCGACAGCTATATAGCCACATGCTTACTACGCATAACATCTGAGTTCTGAAGTCACACAAATCCTAAAATCCTACATCAAGCAAGCAAGAGCAAGATAGGATGTCACATGTATGTATTACTAACCGCACATATCTAGTGTCGGAAGTATAGTACATAAAACCTTGAAACAAAAAAAAATATTATGTTTAAGGGGGTACCTACTACTACTTAGGTACTACTGTTAATCGCAATGTAACTACAGCAAAGTTAAAAAGCCCACCATATACAACACCAGTATTTCAATAGATAATGTGTAACTCTGCCTTGTTCCTCATAACCCTAAAAAGAATGGATCCCCTAAACTTTTAAGCAGTTTAATATCTACAGGACGGCATAACAAAGACGGTAAGTAGTGAGAAAATACTTCAAAAACAAGTCACACACATTTATGCACATGCTACAAACTATTTTAACTATGGAATTTGTTACCCTATTATAAGAATTGCTATTTACAACAGTCCTATGTCATTCATCAGGATAAAAATATACAATAATAGAAATAGTATTCAATGAAGTCAATTGAATGGAACGAATAATTACTTCAATTACGGGTAGGTACTCTGACCTAAAATACCTAGAAGGAAGGCATTTGCCATTAACCAGACACAACCAATAATCCTGGGAAGCTACTGAGAAACTCATCATTTAATTTGAAACACGAGATGATATTTTGAACATGAATATTGCTTTAAATTGATGATCTTATCTCAATTAACACTCCAATTGGTATAATTAACTAAGTACAAGCTAAGTACATGATCCTGTAAGGGAAATTGATATGACAGTGAAACCTAATTAAAGATGGGAATCTTTATTAATTGCAGAGACTATGCGTCTGCGCTGGTTCTATTAACTAACACTATTGTTAGAGGCCACTCCCGGGTGCCTTAAATTGCGTGCCGCACATTATGATGAAATAAAAGTAAAATAATATTGATTGTGGAAGTATATATGTATAAGTAGTAATCAACAGTATAGTAGAGTACCTAATCAACGGACCTTTGAATGCTTGACTCAATGCTTTGGACATAGTTATACCATGATTGCACCATCCAGTTCAAAAACTGAACCGGATGCAACTTGTCATAGAGAAGACTTTTCGAACAACAATAATGGTAATCATCGAAATAAATTTTAATAACAACCAGATAATTGTTTTCCGAACGGACTTCGGCACTCATTACTCGGAACTTAGATGTAGCCATCCTGCAGAAAATCCGACTGAAGTTTAATTTCGGAAGTTTGTTCGCATCTCAAGGTTTTTGATTTACACTAAAACATTTTGGGGTTTCTGCTTAGTGCTTACCATGAGTAAAAAGCTTGAGTTTTCGCGTAAAGATTTCATTCTTTGATACTCAAGTACCTAGAAGTGTTACTAAAACACATGCTATAGAGAGCCTGCAACTTATGCAAGTTTTCACTGTTGCTAGACCATAGCATATTAAGAGGGAAGTCTGCGAGCGTGGGAACTTATTTTTGAACGCATACATCGACATTTTCCACTTACACAGTAGCAACGCGCTACACACCTTACACACACATTAACACTTGCCCAGAAACAAACGACAAACAGTACGGCACGACGGGAAAATTATTTTTTCAATGCGTGTTCGAAATAAAAGAGCTAGTAATTATGTGTCAGTAAACAAGCAATGTAATAACAATTGACTTATTGCATCGCGATGCTCGCTTGCTTATGATATTGTTTGGTAGTAACGAAAGGGTGGGGTCTCAGTGTTCAACCGAGATTTAAAATTTAATTGATAAAATTACTATTTCTTTTAGTTGTGTTGTTTAATGTAATTAATAACTTCGTAATTTAGAATTTTATTTTATTATAATAATACTATAATTGATTGTTTAAACTGTTTTATCTACATGCATACTAAATATAGTTCCTTGATATTTTATGGTAAATATGTAATGAATGGCGTAAGGGGACAAAAAGACTAACTCAAAAACAACAAATAATTGTATTTCTATACCATACATTTAAATATTATAAATGCAAAAGTAACTTTTCATGTCTTTCTGCCTGTCTCGCTTTTACGCCAAAACTACTGCACCGGTAAAACTGAAATTTGGTACACAGATAGTCTAAAACCTGAGAAAGTACACAGGCTACTTTTTGATTCGCGAAAAGGCTTGTAAGAGATAGAAAAAGGGGATGAAAGGATGTATGAAAGTATTATCATTTTCAAAGCTAAAAGCATGCAATTTATATTTTGGGCAGTTGATTACATAATTATAAATAAGTATGGCATTAAAAAATTGTCAAAATGTTACCCTTAAGGGTGCAAAATAAAAATAAGGAATAATAGGTATATAAATAAAGGAATTCGATATTTTTGTAGCTAGAACGATAAATCTTTTGCGTTTGACTATTGATTCGAATAGATACCTACAATTAAATTTTGTAACAATATGATCGTTAAGCGAGTAAAGAAACGAACAAAACGTGTCAAATGTTGAAGATGTTGTCGAATTCTCAGTGTACAATATAGACTCTGAACAAGTTACAGCATACCCATAGGGTATTTTCAGACTCTCTACTCAAGAGGCTAAAAGTTGGTATTCCAGTCCTGTAAATCAGAAATCTTGACGCGCCGGTGCAACGGTACACGACTACAAATTACACATATGGGCACAACATTATAAAGGCTACAATCATGGCTGGAATGGCAAAAGGAGAAAACGTCTTGACTACCCGTATTCCAATAAATCTGTTTTTGCCATTTCAATTAAAAAGAGTCCATGCACGGTAAAACAAACAAAAGTAATTTATAAAAATGCACTTTAAACATAGGCTCATATTTTATTATTCCTACTACTTTAATATTTAAGCTGTTTGCAGTGCAACACTGCCAAAAGGTTCTTAATTCATTAGACCCCAAGCGTTTGCGCTGTCATTGTCTTTCTATCGTGTCTCTAATCGTCACGATTGAAAGTTTAAAGTATTTATACGTACAATGAGTATTATTCTTCAAACATACTTTTACACGCGGACGTAATCGCGGGCAGATAGCTATGCTCACGCTGTAGCCTAAAACAATAATTTTGTTTATAAACGTAGCATCATATAATATCACACCTGTATCCTGAAGAGTTAGACAGTGGTGTATACCCATAATTCACCACTTATGCTTTAAGTCTTATGTAATAGGGGGTGATCTTATTCATCCATCAACTAGGTACAAATCCTGACTCCGGGTTGCTACTGAGAAATTCAAAATTAAAAAACCCGATAACACTTGTCCAACCCAGGAATTGAACCCAGGACCTCATGCTCTAGAAGTAGTGCTAGAATTTTAACCATTAACATTAAACTAAACGGTTAGTTTTAGTAGCTATTCATTTATTTTTTATGACAATAACACTCTCACAGTTTCGTTTTGGCTTTTTGTTGGACGCAAACTAAAAATAAACATGTAATCATCAAGGAACAGTCTGTGTGTTTTAAACATGTAACCGATATAAATATATATATACTTTATACAATGGGAATAACGCTTACTGCTTTGAAATAACAACGTAATACTCTATTAATAAAAAAAACATCTTTGAGTTTTAAATGGTTGCCATTTTCGTAATTACGGGTTACGCACCCGGAAAAACCTTGGAAATGATACCCTTATTGTATTCCGAAAAGAAAGTGTTGTCCGCCATCCTGGAGGGAACTGGTCGAATGAGCTTGATTCCAAAAGGTTATAAAATAATAACCCACGTTTTATCATCGGAAAAATATCTTAAATAAAAGATACGTACTATTTTTTTTAATTTTCCTTTATTTCTTTTCGATTTGTCGGGAATTTTCCTTCTGTTTGCCCATTCTATAAAAGATGATGTAGTATTTAAGTTACGGAAATTTTATTTATTCATCAATTATTATCACACCTTTGGTTTGGGCTTTAACTTAACCCAGTTATTAAAATTCATGTGTGAATGTTAAATTTATCATTAAAATATCAATTAATAAACATAAAAAAAAACTAATGCCATCTCTCAAAAATGACGGAATCTAGTTATTAGTTAAAAATCCTCTAAAGTTATATTATTTATTTAAATAAATATCTAATAGCAAAGTAATTTCAATACTTTCATAGCTAGAGCAATAATTCTAGTGCAAAAATTGGTAGATACACCGTGTAACTTGCACCCCACCCTATAACTTTTGTGGATGTATGAGTTGACGTTTATCGAGCTCGGAGCGGACAAAAAACTGACGTGCTCTCACCTTGGTTTCCAGGGCGGCACTAATTTGTTTTCAGACGCATGTTCGAATATAAAACAAAATTTGAAACGGGGGACGCTCCATACTAGAATGTATGGCAAACGGAAAACATTTTGCGCAAAAATATTAAGAATGTTATGACGTAAATTACTAGTGTATGATTTTATTTTATTAAAAATTTAAAAGGGTTAACCTCATAATCATACACTTGTGTCATGAATTAACGAAAAATATCTATAAACATTGCTTTACATTTTAAGAAAACGTGCAAATAGTAAGTGCCGATTTCGATGTAAATATGAAATATTGAGATTGTTTTTAGCAGACATTTTAGGATAATTTAAAAAATATCACACGGTGTCACTGGTGATACATCCAATAAGTATCTTATTTAATTTTTTGATAATATTTGGTGTGTTAGATGTTTGGATACCTTGCAAACCGTAACCCCTGTTTTGGCGCTTTGCAAGGACTGTCCCCTTAAGCAACTGATTCCTCTAAGTACCTCTTACAACTTGCATAGAAATACGCTAGCCCGCACGTGAGCTTTACAAAACAGTACAAGCTGGCCTATAATTCTATTAAGTGTTACCGTACCATTAATATGAGTCGACTGTAGCACAAATTTTAATAACTGATTTGAATTGCTACAGTGTAAGTGCCGGCTCACTACGAGTACCTAAGCTATCCTTATTCTCCAAATAGAACATGAATCTCATTCTAAAGATTTATAATTGAAAAACTATCAAAGAACTTTGACAGTTTAGGAGTAGCTTGATGTGCTGGCCTGCTGGCCTTTTTACCACAAATAACTGTTACTGCGGCATCATACTGTACTACCACGGTATATTACCGTGGTACCTTCTACTAATCACCGGTTTTAACGTCTGTAACACAATTCTTCATAAGCATGTATCAATTTGAATGATTGCAAAGCAAAGCCTTTTTTTTTGTAGTGTATTTCTTTTTTTAAGCATCATAACGGTTTCTTTACATTTAAATCTAGATTTAACATACGTTTGCAAACACCCCTATCTACTATTTAATGTGTGTAAGACTTATTGCAAATAACACGAAGCGACTCTTTATCTGACCTCCACCTAGTGTTGTTTGTTACACGATACCTACCTACCCATTGATTTAGCAGGTTGTCAGACTTTCGGAGTTTCCGACTACTTACTGGTAACGACTATCTAGTGTTGGGATTTTATCCGGATAAATACTCAAAATGGATAAATACTCATAAATATCCGTTTTTACTCGAGTATTTATCCAAAACGGCGGATAAATATTATACACGATTTTAGTAAGGGAAATTTTATATTTCTACGAAGAAAAGGATGAAATTAAGTGAAATTCTAAAACTTATTAAGAAATTTAAAAAAAACAAGCCTGTCTAACCTATGATTACACACAATAATAAAAAAATTGGGTTATACTTTCCTTTATGGGCCATCGATTTATGGGTCGGAGACGGGCTGGGGAGAGGGAGGGGAGATGAGCTACCCCCCTGTCGGATTCCCACACCGCGGAGCCCCATGGTTATGGAGATATTCAGTGTTAAAGTTTGAGGTTAGGTTAAAACACTAATTTCCATTATTTTCACTCTAATTTCCATATATTTATGGAGCGGAGAGGGCGAGGGTAGCAGGGGCCTACCTCCTGTACCATCTCCAACCCGCGGAACCTAAAGGTTACGGAGATATACGTATTTTAAAATTTAAAAGTTAACATTTTGAGGTTAGTTTCGGGTATTTTTCGGATAAGTTGAATAAAGCACAAGGAATATTATTATTCTTATACCCTTACCTGCCAAGATGTCACCGGAGCCACGTGGCGGGGCTCCTACCTCTGGGTGGTTTAAAAAAATAACCACGAAGGAGGTGGAAGGGTCTGTGTTCGCTCACTCACTACGACCCAGCTACTTTTTTTTTTTTTTAGACCTGCGCCGGGTGTCACGGGAACAGAAGATACTTCCGCGACTCCCGACTGACTGCGACCCGAGGGCCTCGCCAAGTCAGCGAGGGGAGTGAGTTGTTAGACAACCCTCGCAACGTCTAAGAGGGGCGCGCGTAAACACGAAGCGCCACCACCTCGGGTCCATGTACATACATGGGGACGGCGGACATCCCGTGTCCGTCGCCCCTGAACCCATTCAGGGGGCTGGAAGAGGGCGTTGTCCGCCCTCCGCCTGCGCCCGGTACGTCTGCTGCGGGCCGGGTGAGTGGAGTTGCTCTCCCTTTCCCTTTCCGCAGCCTCCTTCTGCGAGACGACCGTTTCGCCGAAGGACACCACCACGTCCCAGGACTCGACGCTGCCGGCCATCCTCTCGACCACGGCCCGCAGCGACAAGTCACTGCCTACTCCAGAGACGAGGGCACGGCACGGCTCCTCTCAAGTGGCAAACTCTGCCAGCGTATGTCGCGCCGTATCCTCCCGACAGTCGACAAAGTGGTGATACCGGGCGTGTTATTTTCAATTTATATGGAAACTTTTAAAAAATATGTCTCTCTTTATTATTTTATTATAACTGGGAGTCTCCGCAACTTAAAAATTTGTAAAAAACCTTCTGCTTATGAGTACTATCTACAAAAAAAAATGGACTTCCAACTCTATAGCCCTTAAAAGAAAGTTTAGCCCGAGCACGTGTAATTTTGCACAGATTTTATTACGTCTATGCAGAGGAGTCGTCGGAGGAACTTGTGGCTAAATTATAACAGCCGCATGGGTTGATCGAAGGTTAAACTACGCTTGACGTGGTCGGTCCGTTGATGGATGACCATTTATTATATATCAAGACTCCTCCGTGCCTCGGAAAGCACGTTAAGCCGTTGGTCCCAGCTGTCATTTGTAGATCTTTGACAGTCGTTAATTGTGGTCAGAAGTCCAAAGTCTGACAACCAGTTTAACCAAGGGGTATCATGTTACCCAGTTCACTGCCTTGCCTTGCCACTGGGTTGTTTAGGTCTGACAGACTGAAGAACTGAAGACTGAAGCTGCATCCGGTGAAACTGGAAGCCGACCCCAACGTAGTTGGAAAAAGGCTAGGCAGATGATGACGTCTATGCAGAGTTTAATAAAATTGGTGAAAACTTCACATTTCAGTGCGTAATGAGCTAGCAATAGTGTGCTTTGCAGTTTAGGGGCACAACATGTTGTTAAACTTTTTTTACTAAGTTAGTTTAGTACTGCGCAGCACACTATTAATTTGCTGGCTCATGACGCACTGAGATTTCAAAACACTAAAAACAAAGAACTCTTCAGTCTTTTGTAGGTTTCTAGCGTTGTCAACAATAATAAAACTGCACTTTTCTATTTATTTTTAGCAGTTCACTTATCCGCCGATTTTATTAAGTGTTTAAACCTTTAACAAAGAAAGGTTCAGCTTTTAAAACATACCTTGAAACGCTATAATCCAACTTCAAAATCACTTAAATGTCTCATAAAACTAGAACACTATCACCTCATAATAATTATTTTGTTGTTAAAAACGCACACGCGCGTGCGCTCTCTAAGACACGTACCTGGGCACAGCGCAGGCGCGGTGGTGTGAGGGGAAAGGTAATAAAACAAAAGGGATGGAACAAAAGGAGGCCGGGATACAGTGCGGTGCGGTTAGAAACACGTTGCTTCGTCTTTACAATCAGAACTTGAAAAAGTAATAATGTAATAAGTATTTTCGAAAGCCTTAATAGTAAAACTAGCCTATCAATATAAAAAAAAAACATGCAAAATAATAAATATCCATCATTTTGGGTAAATATCGGATAAAAATGAGTAAAAACGAGTATTTATCCACTTCGGATAAATACTCGTACTAAACTGTCGTGATGGCCCAGAGGTTAAGGCGCCTACCTCTCATGCACGAGGTTGTGGTTCAAATCCGGGCAAGTACCAATGTGAGTTTTCCAATTCATATGTACTTTCTAAGTTTATCTTAGACATCATTGACATCGGTGAAGGAAAACATCGTGAGGAAACCTGGACTTATAGTTAATGTAAGTTTGAAATCGTCAATCCGCCTTGAGCAAGCGTGGCGATCAATGCTCAAGCCTTCTCTGTATGAGAAGAGGCCTTTGCCCTGCAGTGGGACAGTAACAGGCTGGTATTATTATAAGTAAAGAGATGAATTTCCGCCATCATCATTTGGAATGGAAAGCTATTACGTAGTATGTGCTTGTACACACGGCTACACATCAAGCTATACATTTCCCGTATAAGCAGGCCTCGCATTGTATAGGACTTCCGTACAATGCGAGGTTAGCGTAAACTGGAAATCATGTATAGCTTGATGTGTAGCCGTGTGTACGTTCAAAATTTATGGAGCGTGTGTGTCGGCAGGGACCTACAAGATGAGGAAGAAATTATTCGGGCTTAAGAGGATGCGTACGCGCAAGCATTGTTTCTATTTAACGATGAGTTGACATTTTAAAGCTTTTAATTGATGAGTAAAGTTTAAAATGACAAGTCATCCTAACAAAAATTTTCGATTTCATCGAATTACGAAAGTTATCACCTGCAAGCTGCTACTGCCTGCGATTTACAAAATAAACAGTAGCGACGCACACACAGGCAACCAGGCCGACAGAGAGACGAAGTCACACACACACATCTTAGCTAAGTTCCATTTTAATATGTTGGTTCGGAAGTTCGGAACCCTAGAGATCTAAAAATTTATTTGAAAAGTTTTTCGACATCTTTCATGTTGTATTTTTTTATACTTACTATATCTCGAAAACTACTACTACTAACTAAATTGTACTGTCGAGTATACACATAGGTAGGTACCGTAAGTATCTAAGAGTTAATGTTTTGTCTTCAATTTGTACGCGGATAGGTGCGATTTTGTTTATCAACCCTCATTAATCATAATTATTAATCAAAACAAATGATGTAGGCGTCTGCATTTGAATCGATTATCATTTTAAAAATAAAAACATTCTTCGTAGGTAAGTACCTACCTGTACCTACCTCATACATTTATGTACTATGCACTGCTGACGTACTAGTAAAGCTTGTTACTCTATCCGATTTGAAGGAAACCTCACTAGGAAATCGGAAGATGTAATCGCAGTTCGGACAGTGTGGATCCGATTTATGGAACCAACCGCTTTGTTGCTTCCTAACTAGGATCCTAGTTAGGATCCTACAAATCGGATAGTGTAATAAGCCCTTAAGTAATAAATTATATTAATGGGAATGAAGGTTTAGCTTTTAGAAGGTTAAAAACATTTGGTTGGAAGGCTTGATGGTTGACTTATTTTTTAAATTTTATAAACTAGTGCTCACTGCAATCCCACCTGATGGTAAGCAGTGGCTTAAATAGTTTAAATTCTTGAATTAAATTAGTTATTAAAAAGAAGAGACTTGGGTACATGCATTCACAACTTTTTTAAGATCCCTGAACTATATTCGTTGGTATACGTAGAGAGATACAAGATAGATACCTATGTATTGATGTACACAATATTTCTAGGTAGGTATACCTTATACAACATAATAGGTAGGTACATTAAATTCGTGTCGTCCATTTAATTAAACCACAGAACTGCGATTGCCTCTAAGGCTCTAACTATCCGCAGCTTGCATACTGCCTGACAACTAAGGAATCCTAATGCATATAATTATGTACAAAACAAAGCTTATGCAACAAAGTAGGTAAGTATGTATATCATTCCTATGTCCGTCAGACGGAGCTTAATCACGTTTGGACTTAATGGCCATTACAACAACACAACTTAACGCCGTTCTAAATGGAACTTTAAATGAAATACAAAATTGCATTCTTCAAGGAAGGACTTATTTTTCTTGATACTGCACCTTGCATTTGTAGGATCTGTAGGTCTATTTTGCTTTAAAGAAACGTATAAAAAAAGAACAAGTTAAAGTGAAGTGTACTTTATTTAAAACTCGGCACTATTTATCTCATAAATGTCAAGAGCGAGTTTCCTTGAACTTTGTCAACTCAAGTAACCCTTTTTTGTAAGTCAGGAAGCGGCTGCCTTATTATTATTTTTGCTGACGCTGTTGCTAAGAGCATCTGATTTATACAATATTTATGAAGTAGTTTTTATACACAGTGCAAGTGGAACGATCATCGTTGCACCTACGGACAGTTTAGGACTAGATCCTGGATCTCCTCTTGAAATCTTTCGTCGGCTTTACTTATTTCCAGTTCTTTGTAATAAGATTTATGTCAGTGAATCCGAAAAATCAGAGGTGCCTTGGGTTCGAACTCTAGACCTGGCATGACTTGGCCGTCCGCCGGTCACAGGGTCACACCAATAAGCTATCATTGCTTTTTACGGTTCCGTACCTCAAAAAGAAAAGCGGAACCCTTATAAGATCATTTTGTTGTCCGTCTGTCTGTCAAGCAAGACCCTTTATTTCGGAAATGCGTGGAGGTATAGAGTTGAAATTTAAACTGTAGAAGCCGGAAGGAATAGAGGCAATTCATAATATCATAGATTCATAGGTAAGTACACGGTACTGTTTTTCCTCCTCGGGGAAGAATTCGTCTATTTTTATTACAATTCTATTTAATGGGATTTTGATCCAAAATTCCCATAAGCATAGGTTTTACCTGAAATCGATGTCATCATACGCATGACTTTGCTTTATTTTTATCAAAATAAAACAGAAACCTAAACTAGACATCAGTCAGTACGGAAATTACACTTTGTTATTTTCGTACATAAGTACAGTATGTACCTAACATTTAATTTTCAGTTTCTTGTTTTACTTATTTATTTATCTAGACAGTACCTATCGTGTGTGTTTTTTTTCTTTTATCTAAGTATGTAGTATTGTGTGCTGAAGACTAGTGCCTAATGCTTTCTTTCAAATCTTCTTTCTTTCAATAAAATTCGAGGTTAGCTTATACTGGTTTAGTTACCGCGGCCTACCGTACCTACTTTTGATTTGACTATTTAATTATAGCATAGCGCTTCTGACGGTCATACTGTGAATACGACGATAAACCTGTAGATCTCTTTCACGTCAAACCACGTCTTTATAATTTCTTCATAGGTGCTTCCAACTTTTGTGACAGCTTATGCTATGAAACTACCTTTTGGTAGGGGCAACTATAGAATTATTTCTTATTTTATTTAAATGAGGTGTAACAGGTCTTGAGTTTTTTTCTTACTTTATACATAGACACATAAAACATCGCACGTAATTTAGACTTTATAGACTTTTTACAGTTTTTAAAACACAGTAGATATAAAGTCAAGAATATAGACCACATCTAGATCCTACACACAACTTTCCATGTTAAATAAAATAAACAAAATATAAATATTCCACAACTTTCACACAACGCCATCTAGTTCCATGCTAAGCAGAGCTTGTGTAACGGGTACTAAATAGCTGATAAACATACTTATAAATTTCTAAATACTTACATATTATAGATAAATTACACCCAGACACAGAACAGATGATCATCATCACACAAACATTTGTCCTGGGCGGGAATCGAACCCACAACCTCCGGCAAAGCAGTCAGGGGCACTAACTACTAGAGCAACAGGCCAGTCAATGTATAATGTAATGTACAGACGCCAGCACATCAAGTTACCCCAATGTGTCAAATTTCTTTGATCGTTTTTCAACTTTATGGCAAACAGAATAAGGCTCATATTAAATTGGGAAAATTTGACACATTGGGGTAACTTGATGTGCTACCGTCTGTACCTATAGCACGTGAGTAAACCGGCATTCCGATACAGATATTTCACGATGGCACGTGAAACAGCATAAACTCTGACACTAAAGGGCTTATTACACTAAGTATCTGATTTCTAGCATCCTAACTAGTAAATCGGAAGGTGTAACTTACACCTTCCGATTTACTAGTTAGGTGTAAGCGCAGTTAGGACAGATTGGATCCGATTTATAGTACCGACCGCTTGGTTGCTTCCTAACTAGGTTCCTAGTAAGGGTGCTACAAATCAGATAGTGTAATAAGCCCTTAACCACAGGATAAGAAGAAAATGCTAGCATGTAGATTAGATCAATAAAGCAGTCGTAGTCGTATCTTTTGGGTCTTAAAAGTGGGTACCTAAATTTCAATTTTATTATACCTGGCAAGATAATATTTTTGTTTGTTGTTACTAAATAGGTACACTAAGTACTATTGAACTTGATTCTAGATATATATTAAGTTATCATTTAAAAGATACATACATAGGTACAGAGGCCCCTGTCTTCCTGTCTTTGCCGTTGCTCAACTGGTAAGTTTTTGATAATACGCAGGTTGGCGCAGTGGCTAAGCGATTGCCTGCTACAAAGCGTGTCGCGGGTTCAATTCCAGTATGGAACCAATATTTGTATGTTTTTTTTTTGGTTTTTTAGGCTCTCTCTCTCTCTGTCTAAATTTGTGTTCCTAAACACACCCACGTTATAATAGAAATTTCTAGTGCGGGGCTACGTTTTTTTTAAGAGTTGTCGAGATTAGATCCTTTTAAATAATATCCAAGCTTGAGAGTAAAGAAGCCTACTCGATGTTGCATTCCAAGTATTTTCATGATAGTCTTTGGTTTACTGTACCAACATTTTATCTCAGAAGCTGGTTTAATTTTATTACATACCACTGACGTGAGGCCTATAAGACCTAAAACAATAACATGTTAAAATTTGTCGCATTTAGATAATTGGAAATAGCGTCTACCTGTTAGTGTTTACCTATTTATAACTTTGGAGATAAGAGCTACATTATCTATAATTTTATTGGATAAAGTATTATCTTTACGTATTTAGCAAGTATGTTGAACGATTATTTTTCCTTGTCTTTGTATTTGGGAATACCGTAAAATAGGTAATTGTTAAAAACAAACCGAATTTGGTTAACAGGAACCACTTGACAGTCTGGTAAAAGAAAGTTTGATCATTCATCGATCGAATACTTATTCATTTAAATTAGAAAAATATGATCCAACAATGATAAAACTAAATTTTAAGTTTTTTTTTCTCTCTTTATACATATAGATAGGTACCTACTTACTAATTTAATTTCTACATAACCATACCTGAGATTAGAACAGCGAAACTTAGCTTAAGCTCTTCGATGATATAGTTTTCCACTAGACAAAGAAAGTTTGAAATCGTATGAGGATTATCGGAGATTACACCCAACACATACAATTTAACAAACTACTAAATTTTATCTGTTTTAAAATATTAGTAGGAAGTATAGATATAGGTACCTACCTATGTATAGACTTATGACCAAATTGCTTCGACCTGCGACTTTGTCCGTATGGAGAACTTACTATATAGGTACCATAAAACTAGCACTCATCGATAATGTAGGTTTAGCGTAGGTTGAACTCCGAAACTCTTCAAAAAATTTTAGACATCTTTATGTCTAGATAATTTGTTGAAGAGTTTCGGAGATTACCACTAAATTACACAAACTTAAAACCTAATCCTATATCTACACTCGTCGATAGTGTTGCTTTGCAATTTTGCATTGATCAAAGAATGTTTTAATTCGGATAAGGAACATGGAAGATTACTCCTCCCCCATTCTTGAAATAGTTCACAAACTAAAGAAATTTACTTCTTTTAGTACTATTAGAAAGATGAAATGTTAAACATCAGTAAAAGCACGGTTTTAAATTAGTCAAACTTTTAGAGTTACCTGATAAGTAGGAAACAAAATCGGGATTCTGGCTGTAGCTATGGCACAATAGTGTTGTATTAACTTCAATGTTCGTTTCGGGTAACGATTTGTCTGCACTTATGTGACGAGCGGTGAGAATGCGCGTCCCACTACTAGCTTCGCCTGACAAATCCATTTTTACTAAACCACTTTAATCTATTAATAAATTGTCACTTAAATTATGTTATTTATTGTTGTATAACACAACTTTTATTCATAACAGTTATAATGAATTAAGATTGTTATTGTATTTCACTGGTTTTAAAAATCGAAATTCGCGCGTTTTCCGCTGCCCACGGTTGGTGCGGGCGCTGAGGCGAAGGCATCTGAGCATACTGCCAGAAACAAACAGCCAGTGAGCCAACCTGCTCGCTGTCGCCGCTTATTGCGTTCACTTTCTTTCGACATTTTAGTGGCCTGTCTGCGCAACGCCTTTACTAGTGACGTTCTATACACCTTTAATTTCTTTAAATATAATTACGAGTATTAAGTTAAACAGGCATTTGTTTTCAAACGTAGTATTCCCAATATTCACCCGATCATGGTTTATATCACAGTTAAGAATACAGAATTAATATCTAATAGTAGGTATAGTGATAACATAACGATAAGATTAGACAGTTTGATTTTGACAGAGCTTAAATATCGTAGTCGCAAGGGCGATTTTCGTATCGCAAGTGCAACCTCTAATGTGCGGTTAACTGTACCTTTGTTTAGAGGGAATACCTACTTGGAAATATTTGTGGCTACATTTTTATAAATGTGCGTGTAGGAGAGCGAGAGATAAGGGAATCGTTAAATCTAGCGTTAGCAGTATGAATCGTATTGATCATATTTGTGCCTGCCGATATGACAGCCTACACAGAACACATACATAGCTACTTACATGACTGTGTTCTATTCATAAAACATGCCCAAAACAACTTTCATTTTATCGATAACAACATTATCGACTGCGCGCACCACCAACTTAATATGAGGTAATACGCGTAGTAAGTAATATTAAAAATCGCTGGGTAATATCCAGCAGGTCAACTTCATGCTCTGCTTATAGCAAACAGCATTGGCATTAGGCATGAACAATACATGTGTGCCGTTTGTCATTCTAGTGATTTTTTATAAACAGTTGTGTAATTTAAAAAAGTTATGAGATGGTAATAGGGATTATCAAAGACATTCAATTTTTGGGGTTATAGACATTGGGCGTAAGTAAATCTTAATGCACCTATTACTGGAATAGGAACTGCTCGGTTCATGCATAGGTAGGAAGCTTCGGTCGGTCAAAGTGTTATTCGGTTTTTCCATCAGAGCCCGGATTCTGGATTCATGCTCGGTTAGTGGTAATATAATAGGTTCGCCACCTATTTTTTTTTATTATTTTTTTATTTGGAACAACAAACAGCAGTATATTAAGGATTACACTATATTTCACATAGGACTAAAAACATAACTGGAGAATGTGGGTGGTACACACGACTACACATCAAGCTATACATGTCCAGTATACGCTGATCTCGTATTTTGCATCGGATTTTCATGCTATGCGAGGTCAGCGTAAACTAGCGGTGTGTAGGTACCTACTAGACGTGAAGAAGGTTAACGACATTTATTTATTTATTTTAAAAGGAACACCAACGACATAATTACATGATCTTATACAGGTACAAATTATATAGATAATACAAAGATGGGATATAAAACTTAATTCAAGTCTATCTATCTATACAAGTGGGGACGAGTGACAATTGCAAAGTGAAACGCGAAAACCACCTTACATGAAGTCTAGAATGATAATCCCAAAAAAAATACTAAAAAGCAGGAATAAAAATATATAATACTAGCTATCTGGGCAAACAAATTAATTTTACTTAGTTTTTATTAGTCTACGTCCTATTCTCAAACTTACTGAGTATACACAAAGAATTTCAAAAGAATCGGTCAAGCCGTTTCGGAGGAATTTTGTTACAAACACCTGTGACACTCAGACCAATTTTATTGGTCTGAGTGTCACAGGTGTTTGTGACATGAGAATTTCATATATCTACTTATTACAATTTAATACTTATATGTATAAGAGAAGAATTACGCTGTATGGTAAATTTTATAAAAGCATATTAAAATAACGTAATATATTGTGATAAGTACAATAAGCGTAGGCGCTTGGCACGAAATAGTATGTACAATAATGATTACTGACTCTTAATTTAAATAGACTATGACCCCTGACTTACTTTCGGCATTTCTTCTCAAGGGTCCATTTGGAAATTCCGGTGTCATTTAGTTTTTTAAATAATGCCGTGTAGAACTGTCCGGAAAGATCTATTGACAGAAATCATATCATTTTATCATTTTGTTACACGGTTTTCACACTAAAATACCTAGTGACGGCTTTAGGGATGGATCACCAGGACCATAAAGTCACTCAGGCGCTTTCACTCACGCGAAGTCAGGCGGCCATAGAATGATGCGCCCATCTCCAAACCTATGGAGTGCTATTCTGAAAAAAATATTTGCGTAATCACTTCTGAATCCGCAGTTCAATTTTAGAATTTGCTTTGCTATCTCATAAGTAATAATTTTTAGTTGCAATACTCAGATCAATAAATTATTGGTAATTTATTGTAAGAAGAGAGTTCTTACAATAAATTATTGGTCTGACTTGCAAAAGTGTTGAACATATTGTTACCATCGTGTCCGGCTAGTGTTGGGAATTTATCCGGATAAATACTCAAAGTGGATAAATACTCATAAATATCCGTTTTTACTCGAGTATTTATCCAAAACGGCGGATAAATATTATACACGATTTTAGTAAGGGAAATTTTATATTTCTACGAAGAAAAGGATGAAATGAAGTAAAATTCTAAAACTTATCAAGAACTTTTAAAAAAACAAACCTGTCTAACCTATGATTACACACAATAATAAAAAAATTGGGTAATACTTTCCTTTATGGGTCATTGATTTATGGATCGGAGAGGGGCTGGGGAGAGGGAGGGGGAGATGAGCTACCCCCCTGTCGGATTTCCACACCGCGGAGCCCAATGGTTATGGAGAAATTCATTGTTAAAGTTTGAGGTTTGGTTAAAACACTAATTTCCATTATTTTCACTCTAATTTCCATATATTTATGGGCCGGGGAGCGCGAGGGTGGCAGGGGCCTAAATCCTGTACCATTTCCAACCCGCGGAACCCCAAGGTTACGGAGATATACGTATTTTAAAATTTAAAAGTTAACATTTTGAAATTAGTTTCGGGTATTTTTCGGATAAGTTGAATAAAGCACAAGGAATATTATTATTCTTATACCCTTACCTGCCAAGATGTCGCCGGAACCGCTTGGCGGGGCTCCTACTTCTGGGTGGTTTAAAAAAATAACCACGAAGGAGGTGGAGAGGGGTCTGTGTTTGCTCACTCACTACGACCCCGCTACTTTTATTTTTTTTAGTGGTGGAAAATCCTCATGGATGGCCCCCGCCCCGGGGAGGGTGGAGGGGTCTGTCAGACTTACTGACTAAAAACCACCCCGTGTTCCTTCTCACACCTGCGCCGGGGGTCACGGGAACAGAAGATACTTCCGCGACTCCCGACTGACTGCGACCCGAGGGCCTCGCCAAGTCAGCGAGGGGAGTGAGGTGTTAGAAAACCCTCGCAACGTCTAAGAGGGGCGCGCGTAAACACCACGCGCCGCCACCTCGGATCCATGTACATGGGGGCGGCGGACGTCCCGTGTCCGTCGCTCCTGAACTCATTCAGGGGGGCTGGAAGAGGGCGTTGTCCGCCATCTGCCTGCGCCCGGTACGTCTGCGGCGGGCCGGGTGAGTGGAGTTGCTCTCCCTCTCACTTTCCGCAGCCTCCATCTGCGAAACGACCGTTTCGCAGAAGGACACCACCGTGTCCCAGGACTCGACGCTGCCAGCCGTCCTCTCGACCACGGCCGGCAGCGACAAGTCACTGCCTACTCCAGAGACGAGGGCACGGCACGGCTCCTCTCAAGTGGCACACTTTGCCAGCGTATGCCACGCCATGTCCTCCCGACATTCGACAAAATGGTGATACCGGGCGTGTTATTTTCAATTTATATGGAAACTTTAAAAAAATGTGTTTCTCTTTATTATTTTATTATAACTGGGAGTCTCCGCAACTTAAAAAATTGTAAAAAACCTTCTGTTTATGAGTACTATCTACAAAAAAAAATGGACTTCCAACTATATGGCCCATAAAATAAAGTATAGCCCAAGCACGTGTAATTTTGCACAGATTTTATTACGTCTATGCAGAGGAGTCGTCGGAGGAACTTGTGGTTAAATTATAACATCCGCATGGGTTGATCGAAGGTTAAACTACGCTTGACGTGGTCGGTCCGTGGATGGATGACCATTTATTATATACCAAGACTCATCCGTGCCTCGGAAAGCACGTTAAGCCGTTGGTCCCAGCTGTCATTTGTAGATCTTTGACAGCCGTTAATTGTGGTCAGAAGTCCAAAGTCTGACAACCAGTTTAACCAAGGGGTATCATGTTACCCAGTTCACTGCCTTGCCTTGCCACTGGGTTGTTTAGGTCTGACAGACAGCTCCATGTAAAACACTGGTATTCAGCTGCATCCGGTGAAACTGGAAGCCGACCCCAACATAGTTGGGAAAAGGCTAGGCAGATGATGACGTCTATGCAGAGTTTAATAAAATTGGTGAAAACTTCACATTTCAGTGCGTAATGAGCTAGCAAGAGTGTGCTGTGCAGTTTAGAGGCACAACTGTTGGCAAAAATGTTGTTAAACTTTTTTTACTAAGTTAGTTTAGTACTGCGCACAACACTATTATTTGCTGGCTCATGACGCACTGAGATTTCAAAACACTCAAAACAAGGGACTCTTCAGTCTTTTGTAGGTTTCTAGCGTTATCAACAATAATAAAACTACACTTTTCTATTTATTTTTAGTAGTTCACTTATCCGCCGATTTTATTAAGTGTTTAAACCTTTAACAAAGAAAGGTTCAGCTTTTAAAACATACCTTGAAACGCTATAATCCAACTTCAAAATCACTTAAATGTCTCATAAAACTAGAACACTATCACCTCATAATAATTATTTTGTTGTTAAAAACGCACACGCGCGTGCGCTCTCTAAGACACATACCTGGGCACAGCGCAGGCGCGGTGGTGTGAGGGAAAAGGTAATAAAACAAAAGGAACGGGACAAAAGGAGGCCGGGATATAGTGCGGTGCGGTTAGAAACACGTTGCTTCGTCTTTACAATCAGAACTTGAAAAAGTAATAATGTACTAAGTATTTTCGAAAGCCTTAATAGTAAAACTAGCCTATCAATATAAAAAAAACATGCAAAATAATAAATATCCATCATTTTGGGTAAATATCGGATAAAAATGAGTAAAAACGAGTATTTATCCACTTTGGATAAATACTCGAGTATTTATCCTTCGAGTATTTATCCTTTGCCCATCACTATGTCCGGCCAAATATTTACAAGTCCAGCCTTTCCGGTTTTTATTAGGCTTTTGGTAAACAGATACTTAATGAAAGCACGAGAGTGACTCACGTGGTCACACATAATTTAAAAGTAGTGTAAGTCTAAAAAGGGGACTGCCTCGTCTGGTAAAGTGTTACTAAGTTTTTCCATCTGCAATTTCAGTAGCAGCCAATCGGCTCGCCCCCTATTACATGGGGCTTAAACATAACTGGCGAAATGTGGGTGTACGTAGTAGTACGTACTACCAAGTACACCTCTGCCTAGCCCTTCGAGTTTTACAGGCGTGACGTCATGTTATGTTTTGGTAAATCTAAGTAAGCGAGTAGCGAGCGAGTATTGTGAGTAAGAAGAACCGTATACAGCAGATGGGCGGTCTGTATTTTCTGCCTGCCCCCATTACTACACATACCTACATACATAAACTCAAGCTCTTTAGTTTATGTATGTATGTATGTGTAGTAAGTATTATCAAACGGATAACAGTCATAAATACGCCAATACTTATGCAGTTACTTTACTTTTTTTCTGCTCAAATCTGTGTCCAGCTTAGTTTCGGGCCACGTAACCCTAACTCATGATGGTACCTCCTTCACACTTCTGACTTCACACTTTTGGTGTGATTATAATGCCTAATGAATCATGTAGATCGCTTCTAATTAATATTCTTGTACGTAAGCACAGTGATGAACCTCGCCCTCCAATGTAAAAGCTTTAGCTGCATTAATGAATATCAGAATGTGTTAATAGACTCGGGCAAAGAAAACTTGAAAATATGTGGACGGGTCGAGCAGCAAACCAACCAAAAAATAAACTATTTTGAACAGTGATAATGTAGAAATCACCCCGTGAAAATTTGGTCAAGTGAACTGCCATTCCATACTAAGGCCAGCACTCGTAGTATGACCACCAAAGAAACGGATTTTGTCTTCAGAATAATGGACAAACTGACATATTGCAGAAACATTTCTTTTGTTTTGAGCACAACAATGTCAAGAATAAAGAGCAAAAATGTGGAGATTCTTTAGTCGATAATAGTGTACATAAAATAGTGTAGCATTATTTTTTCTATGCTCGGCAGAATTTTTTCTACGGTGAACATGCTACGCATGCAGGCGGCAGTATACTTAATAATAGAAATGAATACCTTGCATTAGAAAGTAAATACCCTATCATAATGGGAAACAAAACTGAGTTTACTCGATTAATTGTGAAGAACGCACACGCAGAAACTCTTCATGGACGAGTGCAATTAATGATGGCTTACATTAGATCTAGATACTACGAGCCAAAGACGTCGCGAAGGCATGTATTCGAAGATGTCTGATAAGTGCTAAACATAGTGCCACATCAAAACGACAACTAAAGGGTGATTTACCAAAAGACCGCGTCACTCCAGCCAGACCATTCCTTCATAGTGGAGTCGATTTTACTGGGCCATTTCAAGTAGTGATATCGTAAGGCAGGGGAGCTAGAACCAAAAAAGCAGTACACCTTGAATTGGTCGGCGATCTAACAGCAGAAGCATTTATTGGTGCGTTTAGAAAATTTACATCTAGACGAGGAAAATGCGCCCACTTAGGAGCGATCAAAGCAGGAACTTTGTTGGCAGTAGGGAACTCATAGCTGCATTACCGAAAGACGTTGCAGACACACTAGCCAAGGAAGGAACCCAATCGCATTTCATACACGCATACAGCCCAAACTTCGGTGGTATCTGGGTGTGAAATCAATGGGCTATTTGACAAAATTTGAATTTAGAGTCCGTCATCTAGATTACAAGAAAATATTCGACACGTTTTTTTTTCTTTTTCTAATTGATGGAAAACTGCTTAGATTAAGCGCATTAAAGTTGAGGAGGGCCTTGTAACGTCATTACCTAGTATAAACTGTACTGGCTAGTGACTTCATGCGACATTTTGACTCGACGCGCGACGTATCGATGTTATTTTTTGATTACCTACGTGAAAAAAGAAAAAATATGTGTTGAATATTTTCTTGTAATCTAGAGGACTAAAAACTAAAATTTTGTCAAAATGCCATTAAACACCACCTGAAGAGAGTTCTTACAACAAACCTAACGTTTGAGGAACTGACAACCTTACTGTGTCAGTCTGTGAAGCCTGTTTAAATTCGCGCCCTCTTACGCCTGCAGACAATTCAGTTAGGTACACCATTTGGAACTCTGCTTAAATCGTCAGGCGTCTTCAGTACCTCATAACAAAATCTATACTAATATTATAAAGAGGTGCAATTTGTTAGTAAGTTTGTATGAAGGGGGTAATCTTCGGAACTAATGATCCATTTTTTTTTTTTGGTGGAATGCTACACTATTCCCGAATGACATAGGCTACTTTTTATCCCTGTAATCCCACTGGAACAGGAACTACGCGGGTGGAACCGCGTGACGTCTGCTAGTATGTTATAGGAAAAATCGTCCGTCGCGACTGACTGTCTGTCTGTCTGTTCGCGATAAACTCAAAACTCGTGGCCGTAACCCCATGGGTACAGAAGCCAACACATCAAGCTACCCTACAGTGTTAAATTTCTTTGATTTTGTCAACTTTATTTGAAACAGAATAAGGCTCATGTTGAATTGGGAAAATTTTACAGTTTAGAATAGCTTGATGTGCTGTCGTCTGTACCTAACTTTAAAAGTTAGAATTGATCTCATCAAATTACTCTTAGGAGGGTTAGTACCTAATTGAAATAAATAACGGAATCTCGTGATCAACGAACTGACGAGACTTTCATTGACGTCAGCACCTACAACACAGATAGGCAATGTATAATATGGAAACTGATTCCAAAGCTTGAACTCGGAGATATACGACTATCTATGATAATTTTGTAGAGAAAGTTGTTATTCTGAACTCTATTATCTAGATTGAATCTTTAGTTACCTTTGTTACATTGTTCCTGTGTGAACTAAGACATGAAACTTACTTACTATTCTCACCGCATCTACTACCTACTTATAACAAAAACATCACGCCATTCTCCAAAGAGTTAAGCAGAGGTGTACCTTTAATACACCCGCAGTTCGCCAGATATGTTTAATTCACCTACGAGACTCCGATAGGTATTATGTTTATATATTTTTTAATTTTTTATAGTATTCTAGACGGAAAAACTAAATATCATTAGAACAGAATAAAATACTTTTTATTGTCATCATCACGCCTGTTACCCCCGAAGGGTTAAACAGTGTACCAGCAGTAGGTACACATCACCCACATTTCGCCAGTTATGTTTAAGTCGCATATAATAGGGGGCGAGCCTACACATTACCATGAATCGGGCACAAATCGAGAATCCGGGCTGACACTAAGATTCCAGATAGAAAAACTCAATAACGCTTTGCCCGGCCGGGATATCGAGCCCAGAACCTCATCTTCGGCGGTAGCGCGCCCAACGAGGCAGTCAGAAGGCGCTACGTTTATTGTACCTACACCATAAAAACTTACAGATTATAACTTTAAAGGCTACATAGGGTGTTACAATGGGCGGCCTCTTATGGATAATCTTTGAATAGACTACATCCAAAGATCATTATACCCGACCTGGAATGATTTTAACACCCATCATTACATATAGAGTGATAAAGCAATGGGCGGAATAATATTTTATGAGAATGTTACAAGCAATTTTTATAATAATTTTAATAATTAATCATATACATATAATGATAGCTGAAAGATAAAATAGGTTCTCTATCGCATTAGGTTAGCCTGTTATGATAGATGTAAGTTAGGTTCTAAATAAATAAATAAATTATTAGCAAGTTATTATGGTGTAGGTACATTATAGAGTACTAGCAGACGTACCCCGGTTTCACCCGCGTTGTTCCCGTTCCTGTGGAAATACAGGGATAAAAAGTAGCCTATGTCACCCGGGGATAGTGTAGCTTCCCAACAGTGAAAGAATTTTCCAAATCGGTCCAGTAGTTTCGGAGCATATTCAATGCAAACAAACAATCAAACATTTCCTCTTTATATATTAGTATAGATATTGAATTCTATTCTAAGAAATATACACTTTAGTTAACTGTAGTTCATCGTGTAGGTATTAGTAACAAAACCTGCGCTCCGGGCGCTTGGCGCCTGCCGATCACTTACGTAAACGTACCCTGAAGACGCAACATGGGCGCATTTACGTGCGAATTGAAGCAATTAGTGATCAAAAAAACAGATTGGCCATTAAAGTGATGTCTATAGTAACCATGAACTTTTTCTTTCCTTAGGTCGATTCAGAAAAAGTCACGCGGTGAAAACATTAGTAGGTATAGAATGACAGCTCAATTAGCCCTCACTAATTGAGGAGGCCAGGAGACCCATGACACAAGTTCTTTACTTAGTATGGGCTCCTGTCTCCCTTCCATGTATTAGCATTTTACGTTTTAAGAATCGAATGTATCTGGTTGGGAGAAATAAATGAATTTTATTATTATTATTATATTTTATTACTACGCCTACATTTTAAGTAAGTAGTGTAAATTAAATGCTATTTAAATAACTCAATCTACTTTTAAGCAATTTAATCTGTTTTATAAAATATGATTGATTATCTTATTAATTTTATTTATTTATTTTCTGGTAGTGCGGTGTTATCAGTGTGTTAAGTATTCACGCAAGTTATTAAAAAGCTTGCAAAAAATAACCATTTTAGGTTAATAAAGCGCCATCTATTAAAACCCACGTAGTACAACAACAAGTATAGTTCTGCTACTTGGCACTAGATGGAGCTTTCTCATAAACAGTTTTTTTAGCATTTGCATTATGATTGTCGATGGTAGTTTAGCCGTAAAACGACTACCTCTTAGAATAATCATTATTATAATTAACATAAATAAGGATTTCGTTGCGTATCGCTACTCTGTAGCATCTATCTAACCTTTTTCAATAAGGTTGGGGTCGGCTTTACGTAAAGCCCAATATTTTATATAGAACGACGGCCTACTTATCTTACTTCCACCTCCCAGTTAGACTTTTGGGCTTCAGTGCCCGTAACGACTGCCAAAGGTCAACGTGCTTTGTGAGGCCCAAAGAACTCTCGGTGTTTGTATGTCTCGGTATGGACCTCTTGATAGATGGTTTCAAATCTACGGATTGACATCGGTAACCTTGATTTAAGTGTTCCCCTTTTTTATTCATCCAAACCAGTAAACGTATCATATCAGTAAACGTTCCTACCTGAGGAAACCTAAATACCTAACTGGAGTAGGTATTTCAAATAGGTAACATAAGAAAATATGAACTGGTTTTTTGTTGATAAGCATAAATATTAATGAGGTTGACAGAATACTGTATAGAATTATTTTCTAGTAGGTATCTACCTATCTTTTATTATTTACTATATTTATACTATACATTAATATACTGTAGGTAAATAAAATCCACATTATGTTATTTATTTCCTCAAAACATAAAACATGTAGGCTACTTTGTGTCCGTGTTTACATTATTTACTTATGTAATCAGAAATAAAACGAGGACATACTTACCTACCTAATTAAACGGGGGTATTTCGAAATGTAAAAAGAATTTCGAAATGTAAGAATTGAGAGAATGATGTAAGTACCTACTTAGCAGGTAGATACAATTTATAAAGTAATTATAAGGTGCATTTTGATATTAAAGCCATTGGTCCCGGCTGTCATTTGTAGATCTTTGAAACTCGTTACTCGGTTAGTTCAGTACCTATTCTGAAATCCCAATAACTTACCACGTGGTATTTTAAACCTGGTTTAACTTTTTAAGTAGATACACATTATTAGTTTTGTACATTAATGAGTATAATGTTACCCAGTAACTGGGTTGTGAAGGTCAAAAGCAGTGGCTTAATGTAAAATCATATGCATTAATTTATCTGCTTCTGATTAGACTGGGACCCGACCTTTGTAGAAAAATAACTGAGATTATGATCAGGATTATGTAACAAATAGGCATTAATATTGTCTCAATATAACTAATATTGCAGACAGGTAATCAAACTGTTAATACGATAAGAATTGTCTAGAAATAGATAGCAAGTTTCTTAGTTCACTAAAGAGAAAAAAACGACTCAGGGTAAATATCCATCACGCTAATGCCTACTGTATGAAAATTGACTTGGTATTTTTTCTCGTAACTTATGTTGAGTCAAACTTCTTGTTATTGTAACATGTATGACTCATTAAAGATTACTGACAGTACGATACCTAGTAGGCTAGATAATAAATGCATATGCCTACTTACATTATGGTAACTAAACGATGTAATGTTTACCTACAAAGTCTGTTAGTGTTTTGGATTAAATCAAAATTATCCCTACTTAATAGTTACCAATGTTCCGCAGATGACTACAAAACAAAATAAAACGTAGTAACTTGTGTTATCATTATTCGAAGGTCAAATTAGAGCCAGTCGACGCCCAATACAATAAATAGCATTACACATTGTTTACCTACTATTAACGATAGGTAGGTACAATTATTTGCGTTAAATTGTTTGAAAATGTCTACATTTAGTTAAACATGATAAGTTTGTTATTTGTAAACACCGCATTTAATTTTCCTATTGAGGTAGAAAACAGAAACAGAGCTCTTAAATCCACGTGTCCGGCAGATACGGTAGGTAAGTATATTATTTTAGAGGAAGTGTGCAAAAATATTATTTTCCCTATTTGATATTCTTAAGGAAAACCCAAATATTAAAACATCTAAAGGTAGACCTTATTTGAACAAAACATTAAAAATGCCACTACACAGTGGTTAAAAACGTGGTTACAGAAAGCAACGGTCGCACTATTTAGGAGTCAATGACTTCATGTGGCAGTCGTTTTAATGTTGCTGGTAATTGCTTCCATGGCTCACAAGCATGCCAGCTTCCTTAGATTCCTGAGATACCTTGGTTTTAACACGCTAGTAAACTATTACCAATGTTAAGTGCAAAAGTGGCAAGATAATTCAGAATCATTCAAGAGAACGATCAACGTTGTTAAACAGTCATGAAGATGTGTATCTACCTAGAGTAAAACGGTCATAACAATACATACCTATCGCAATAAAAAAAAACTACGTGATCGTAGTCTGGAAAAAAACCGAGGGCATTGTCCGTTTTTAGTTTTGTTTTGGCCAAACACACGAGACTTGAAGATAGTTACACAAATAAACATTGCCAACATGACTGAGGACGCTGATATTTTAACATTAAGCATAATTAGCGATAAACGCAATGTCTTGTTTCGTACGCATGATCGTGATGTTTTTATTTTAATAACTAAAACTGTTAGATAAGATGTCAAATTCCGTACAACATCTTATTCAACAATCAGTTTATCTTTTAAGTAGGCTTATTAACTTTCCCAGTAAGCCTCAATGATCTTAGAAGTGCCGAATCATTTCCATTCAATTATACAAATGGTTCTATTGCCTATTTAGGTATCTTGTTATTCTTCGATTTTGAGTACTAGATGTTTCATGGCTTAAACTCATTGTCAAATCATATCTACATTTTATTCATATCAAACACGGCGGCAATTATTGAGCGGCGGACCTACCTGTCGTCTCTTTATTTAAGTCGTTTCAGCAAGCCAGTCGGCCGACTAGCTAAACCACTAACACAGAGATAACACCGTTCACTGTACAGGCATATCGAGTCTGTCTTGTGTTTATTTACGTCCATCGTATTGTTTGTATACAGCCCGGCACGACTGCGCATCAGACTACGTCATCCCTCTCCCCTCGTCTGATCCCCCCGCGGAGGCCTGTCTTTCCTACGCTGGGGTCGAGCTGGCTCACTCGCTCATTCATTCGGCATTCGCAAACGTTGTTGCTCGCCGCCCACCGTACCGGTGAGATCTCTAGTCCCTTACTTAATCAATCTTAAAATTCTAACCGTTCTATCCTTCACTATGTTGAAAGAGAAGTCTAGATATGACAATCGCCATACCTCTGAAGAACAGAATCGTCCGTTAAGCTCCAGTAGATTACCTGCTATTGAGGAACTCACCCTTGGCCTGAAACAAAAGCTTCACCTGCAGGCTCGAGCTCGTGCTGCACCTTACTACATTAGAAAACAAGAACCTGTCGATCTTGTGGAAAGATTGCTGGAGCAAAATGCCCTTGTCGCCGAGGCTGTTCGAAGATTACAAGAAAAGAAACAACTGTGTCATGAAATTTCTGTAGATTCATAATTTATAAACAAAACATTTTAGTTGTGAAAGTGTCGAACGTGTTGTGAAATCGCTTGTGTGTAAGAAACGTGTCGGGTTACAATGGTGCTATATGCGGAGAGCGTGCAAGAAAGAGATAGCCACCAATGACGTGTCCCGCACGACACGAGTCACGAGAACGAACCAAAATGGCCGCGCGTACTCTACAATCATAATATTTATTCTTCGTTTTATAGTGACCTTAACTGATCCTAATCAAAGTACTGAATGACGTAACTAGCCTTTAGTATTGTAATGCGTTATAAAGTACTTATTTCTATAATAATTAAAACATTGTGACTAAATGTCGCGTTAAGACATTTCCATCTAATTAAATTAGCTAATGTGAAGTATAATTCAAGAGCTTTAACTATTGTTTATGTAATTATTTAAAATATTCGATAGCAAATGTCCGTTGTCTTTCATACCTACTTCATGTTTGTACACTTAAGTGAACTGCTTTATTAGTTTTAATAATACCTCATATGAGTGACATATTTTTATCTCAACAACATTACATCAGATGTTTCGTTAAAAATATTTGTACTCTAGCGAAACATCTTATGTAAACACTCAATTAGGTCATTTTTCTGTGTTATAAAAACTTTCAAAAAGTGATTGTAGAGATAGCAGTACACTTTTACATTGAAATAAGTACCGTACACTTACTTCCTCGCATGTGGTAGTTTAGGGAACATTCATTTTTGTCGCACAGTGCGATTTCAGAAAGAACCTTCTAGTTGAATCGGTCACACACAGTGCAACCTAGACAATTCGTAGAGTTTAATTTATAAAAATCCTATCAAGCTAATACTTTATTTCATCAGTGTAGCAATGATGTACAATTGTACCAAAATATGGTATAAAAATCTTCGTAATATTACATGTGTGCATGTTTTAGTGCATTTTGTGATTTTTAGGTAGTTTAATTTATCGTCGATCTTGTGATTTAGATAAGAATTAATTAATAAAGGAATTAATTTCAAAAAATATTTTTTTGAATTAAGTTCTTGAATTTAGCTGTACAAAATATTTAATTAAAAATAGCTATCTACGGAAACTTTCAGTGTTAGATCTATTTTTCGTCTATTAAATATTTGATGATTTTATTGAATTTCTTTTATTGAACAGCCTGCCTCTATAACCTTTATACAAACATTGGATTGCTAACAAGAAATACGTTTATTTTCCAATCAATACTGATCTCCCACAGAGGCACAGACCCAGCATGTTAAATTTGGTAAACTACACTAATTCACTATGTATTCTTATAATAATTACGTAGCTGGCCAGATCTTTAGCTCTTTCTAGATATTCTTATTTGTTTTATAGCCAAAAATAAAATGCAGATTATGCGGAAAAAATACGATATCATCATTACAACTTCATTTTGAGTTTGATGTTGTTTACAATAACACAGAAATATCTGTTAACTCATTGTTTATTTTCCTACTGTGTAGTACTAGTAGCGCCATCTAGTATCGAGTAGCAAAAAGAAATACATTCAAATTGTCTGAACTTAAAAGCCTGGTGTTCCTTTTTCTCGTAAAACAATAATTGTTTACCAACCTACACAAATATAATTGTCAAAGTCAGTGTCCTCTACCTGAAGTCTGACGTATGTCAATTTTGTTTCAATATTTTCCTGTGAGTGTGTAGTGTGTTTTAAAATAGTTTGAAGTTCCGTAGATTTTTATTGTCTCCTAAATTGGTGAGCCGAGTAAATGTTTATTTATTTCGTTACAACACTTTCGAATATTTAAATAAATATGTAACATTGTTACTTTGTTTTAGAAGACTGATACATTCTGTACAGATAATTTACTTCAAACATGCCTATTTGGCTTTAGTCATCGATTTACGGTACCCTAAAAGCTGCTGATATGCCTACGCAAAATGTAAATAGTGTATTATAAAAGTTAATATCTTCAAACAGCGGTTATTTCTAACTAGTATAAATGTTAAGAAATAGATGTTTATTCAATTTATTAAGCAAAACATTTTTACAAGCGAAGTTGTGTCATAGTAACGTATGCAATATTGTTGTAGTACGTCGTAATCTATATCAATTACGAAGTTTGCGCTTATCGTCAGTTTTATACCGGCTGGCAACAAAACCTAGGACCAGTATTGCTTTGTCAGCTAAGATGGCAGCGACGTGGTCAATGGGTCCCGGGACGTTAGACGTACCTTTGTCCTTGTTTGCTAAGAACAGGAATAGACTTGCTGACAAACTAAAAAGTGGACAAGTGGTTGTCCTGCAAGGCGGAGAAGACATCAGCCACTATGACACCGACATTGAATATGTGTTTCGACAGGCAAGTATATCTTTACCTATAAAATGTGTGTAGGTATGTCACTAAACTTCTCCTATATGACTGATCTGATATTGACGAAACTTTGATCATCTAGATATTACCTACCTATGTGTTATTGAATAAATCCCAGGTAGGGTAGGTGTGCTTTTGGGGCAATAGGTACAATGATTGTCTGTCAGGGTAACTAGTTTAGAGTTTAAAAGTAATTATACTGACATTTCCAGTATAAACTGATCTTGCATTGTATTTAAATGTGAGGTCAAAGTTAACTGGAAATGTTACATAGCTTGCTGTGTAGCCATGTGTAGGTACTTCCCATTGTGCGGGTATTTTTTTTCTAACCAAATATGTCAATGTTTACTTACACCAAAAAAAAAAAAGAAAACTATAAAAAATAATAATAACAATTAAATATCTTTATCTTACCAGGAAGCCTATTTCACCTGGGTATGTAGTGTCCGGGAGCCAGGCTGCTATTTCGCACTGGATGTGTCCACCAGGAAATCATATTTGTTTGTGCCCCGTCTCCCAGAAGACTACGAAATCTGGATGGGCAAACTCTTGAGCTGTGACGACTTTAAGAATCTGTATGGAGTTGATGCGGTACATTATGTTGATGAGGTACAACTTATTCTATTTTATGACTATTATCTGTTAAGCTTTGCAAATACTTAATGCCATTGACAAATTACAATAAAATTCTAAAGTGCTTTTATTTTTATTTTAGCTTCAAAATGTCCTCAAAAGTTTGAACCCAGAAAAATTGTTGACTTTGGTAAGTGTAAAAAAATAATCATAATAGGTATGTAGAGAATAGAATATATGATATATGATGATATAAAGCAACGTTGTGGTTTAAAAGAAGATGTAGTAACAAAAATTGAAAAGAGTATGCTTATATGGTTTGGTCACGTTGAAAGAATGGATGAAAGGCGACTAACGAAAGGTATTTACAAGGCAGATGTAAGTGGGAACGCCGGGAGGGGACGCCCAAGAAGGACATGACATAGACCTTATTGGTGATGTTCTTCAGAAAGGTCAGGTGCGTAGTACTCGCAACCGGCGTGTGTGTATGACAACATGTATGAATGTAAACGAAGCAAAAGAAGTATGTCAGAATCGTAGCATATGGCGCTCTGTAGTTTCTGCCTACCCCCATGGGAAAAAGGCGTGAGTTTATGTATGTATGTATGTATGTAGAATAGAATATAATAGAAACATAGAATACTCTTGGTAATTCAACATAATAATATACCTAGTTGACATCGGTGAAGGAAAACATCGTGAGGAAACCTGGACTTATAGTTAATATAAGTTTGAAATCGCCAATCCGCCTTGAGCAAGCGTGGTGATCAATGCTCAAGCCTTCTCTGTACTAACATAGTGTGCAAGTGTATTGTTACTGACTCTGTGAGTCATGTTACTTGTCTCAATTAAGTAAATTATTATTATTTAAGTAATTCAACATAGGTAATAATACTTACTATACATATACAAAGTAATAAAATTTGCCATTTTCCTATTTCAGAGTGGCCCCAACACAGACAGTGGTTTGACTGCCAAAGAGGCAGTATTTGAGGGAATTGATGAGTAAGTAAAATCTTTTTTATCTCTAGAATTTAAAAATATTCTAGTCTATCAAGTCTATGGTGAAAATTTATTTTCGTTTGCTAAATTGATTTTTTTCTGAATTGGAATCGCGACCTAAAATCATCTTGAACAGATGAGTACCTACATCAACAAAATGCATGGAACCAGCAGATATTTTTTTCGTGATTTCATCATTCATCCCAAAGAAAATGTTTTTTTTTCCACTTTGGCAACTGAGCCGATGTCGACTATTCTGCCAGCATCATGTAATAGAAGAAGTTGTTCATAATAATGAGTACCTACAACCACCTCTATACGGGTTTAGGATATACTAAAAATAAGGTTGTATTCTCTTGTTAAAATTTTTAACAAAATATACCTACTCATGAGGTTTTTATTTTTTTTACAGATTTACAGTTGACAACGAAACATTGTTCCCTATCATTGCTGAGCTGTAAGTATCACATAATTAATCTGTAATAATATGTGATATAGGATTTCATAATATCTTTATACCTAGGTACTGAAAAAATGTTATCTTTAGACACTGCTTATGTTTATACAGCTTATGTTCATACAATATTATCAGACAATTACTTTTTTCAATGCCACTTTATTTTTAATAGGATTTCATAGTGGCGTCATTTCTGTACCTACGATTATCTTTTATTTATTGCCTATTGTATTTATTTTGTAGAATGTAACAAAAGCAATGAACCAGCTAAAATATATACGTTTAACTAGCCGATCCAGTCACGCGTTGCTGTGACTCAGAAATAAACATCCTCTGCAATCTGTTAAAAAAAAATAGGATATTTGATTTGCAATAATAAAGATAAAAATAAAAATATTCAGATCAAAATTAAGATAAAAAAAACTATCGAATCTTTTGAGTTTGACTAAAATAAATAGTACATATAATTACAGTAAGTCAAATTACATTAAAATTAATTAAGTAGTTCCGCGGTTAGTCCCGGACAAACATAGTGTCGCGAGATTTTATAATTATTTTTATACAATGGCCTCGGCAAAATTCGTTCGGCCTTAGAATCAATTTAGCAGGTTTATTTTGTTTTTATCAGTTAAACGTCCTATTCTTTGACCTACTGAATATACAAACAAAATTTAATAAGAATCGGTCAAGCCGTTTCCGAGGAGTTTTGTACTAAACACTGACACAGTTCTTAACCATTGCTAAGATGAGATAGATTATAATGTCTCCGTTTCCAAATTTGCCGTTTTGTTCATGTTCCTATCTACATCCATTTCTTTAGTATTCTTGAGATGTTGCCAAAAATAACGGAAAACCTACGCGTGAGACGTTGTCTAATCTAAGCTCCAATCATCTTTAGAGGTATAAATAAAGTCAAAACTCAAAGTTCATTGACCACAGATTGAGAAGTTCATCAAATTCAGGTCATCGATTTTCATTTCTAAGAAAATGGTTCTAAAATTAAATTAAATACTTACAAAAAAAACGCCTTTGTGTTCAATATGCATCTACTTATATAAATCTTTTTGACATAAACCTATCTTGCAATTTGTAAAAGGACCTAGATAAGAAGGTAGTTATTTACTGAAATGCCTTTATTACCTACCTACTGTAGGTAGGTACAGTAATTAAAAAACAAAAAGGGTTTAAATGTTTTAAATATCTGTGCTGACTGCTGTATCGATATCCTAACACACTCATGAAAACAATACCTACATGTACTATCAATTCTGATAGCTATGCTAACAAACATGTGTAGGTAGGTAATAAACTGTGTGTACTTTGTGCAGGCGCGTTATCAAGACCCCAGAGGAGATTGAAGTATTGCGATACGTGTGCAAGATATCGTCTGACGCTCATAAACAGGTCATTATGTTTTTAATTACATTCAATGCCAACTTTAGCTACAAACCGATTTGAGGTGGAGCGAAAAAAAAATTTAAAGATCGCGTCGGAAAATTTAAAATTCGTTTTAAGCTGGACGCAATTTTAGCTTCACTTTTGGCAACTTCATGTGTGATATAAAGTCTAATAAATATGATTGCTTGTTTATATCCAATTCCAAGACTGTTTAAGTTCTAAAATCACTATTCTCATTATTTTCAACTGAAAATATTTCTTAAATATAACAAGTTAGACTTTACTGCGCTCCAAAACTGGGATAGCCAACGTAGATTGAAAGGATGCACAACTTAAGTGGGAATAGGCAGAACTTGTCTGCCGCATGCCCGACATACTGTGGACTTAAGTAGCACACAGCTGGGCCCTGAAACAGGGAGATGGGGTCGCGGCAAACCACGAAGGAGATTGCGGGACGAACTTGACAAATTTCTACAGACCTGGAAAGAAGTATGTAGTGCGAAAAAAGATGGAAGGAGTGGAGGGAGGCCTTTACTCAGGAGTGGGACATGCTAACAAATAAATGAACAAGTTAGACTAACACGTATAAAGATACCTAAATAACCAACTTTTCTTTATAGGTACCATTGCATTACCAATAGTATTTTGGAACTCAAATCAATCGTATTTTTCCCCCAGGTGATGCTGTACACTAAACCTGGTAGGAAGGAGTACCAATGCGAGTCGGTGTTCTTGGACCATTGCTACCGCGTGGGCGGGTGTCGCCACGTGTCGTACACATGTATCTGTGGCTCGGGCGACACGGGCGCCACGCTGCACTACGGGCACGCCTCCGCGCCCAACACTAAAATGGTCAATGATGGTGATATGTGGTGAGTATCGAGGAGTAAGTTGATTAATATCAAACACACAACACACTCTATTTGTCTATGACTGGCCTGTTGGTCTAGTAGTTAGTGACCCTGACTGCTATGCCGGGGGTCGTGGGTTCGATTCCCACCCAGGACAAATGTATGTGTGATGAACACGATCATTTGTTCTGTGTCTAAGTGTTATTTATCTATAATAGGTATGTATGTATTTAGAAATATATAAGTATATTTATCAGCTCTTAAGTACCCATAACACAAGCTATGCTTAACTTGGGACTAGATGGCAATATGTGAAAGTTGTGGAATATTTATTTATTTATTATTCAGCAGCGTGATTTAGTTAAATGTTCACTTCACCCAAGTTGTCACGGAGTGAATTTTACTGAATCAACCGGCTGATATCTGAAACTCAAACTAAAACTGTTTGCATTCATGTGATATACATAGTTAGGCACACAGGCATAGTTAGGTTACATCTTTAGGCTTTCACACCTAAAGTATAAAAAAATGCCATTGAATACACAAAAGGTATAGCTACCACGGAACGAAAAAAACAGTGGAAGGTGCTTAAGAGCAATTTTGTTTGAGAAACGGTATCTTACTCCTTTATGTATGTCCCAATAAAGAAAATTGAAAATCACTATTTTATTCCACCCAGGTTACTACTATTGATTAATGTAATTATTTCTAACTATATAAAAACATGGTACTGACAGAACTATATCACTGCAAGGCAAAGGTATGGCTAACTTTTCTTACACCTAACAGGTAGTAAAGGAGAAAAGATATGCAGGTAGTTTGTGGTAGTATTAACAGAGTACTATCATTTGGCTGTAGTTGTTTTGCCCCTATAAGAAAAAGGTGTAATTTTAAAAGTGTTGTTTATCTTTTATTGTTTTGATATTTATTAGACTGGATTTTCTCTTTAACAGTGTCAAAATTATTGTTATTGTTGTTGAACTATTTTAATATTAAAGTAAATACTTATTAACTTGCAGTTTGTTCGACATGGGCGGCAACTACGCTGGCTACGCCGCAGACATTACTTGCTCGTTCCCGGCCAACGGCAAGTTCACGGAAGACCAGAAACTTATCTACGAAGCTGTGCTGGCTGGAAGAGATGCTGTCATTAGGTATTTCATTAAAAAATTATTTAAACCGAAACCGAGGTATTTAAAAATGTTGCTCAATTGCTGTACTACCAAATACAATTAAACAACATTTTTTTTTTATTTGTAAAAAGACCGATCACATAGCCTATAACAACAGATTCTGTACATTTAAAATGATGAACTTAGACCAAAAAATATTGCTGGGATAAAACTTTTTTTTCATCTTTAAAAAAGAGATGTTTTTTATTGCGCGCAATGAAAAGCGCGTAACTTTCGATCAGCTGAGCGTACGGACGGCCGCGGCCGCTCGCGCTTGGTTGTTGAACCGACCGCCCGCTTGTGTGCATGCGACGCTCGTTGTGTTTAGTATTCATTGCATTTTTGTTACTTCAAATGCGTAATTTGTTTTGAAAAATCGATAATTTTGATAATGTGATAACTAATGATACTTGGAATACGATTTTGAAAAAAAGTCGAAGAAAATTATTTCACTTTGACCTTCAATATCTCCAGAACCAGTGAATTCCCAGGTACATACCTATGTTCTCGAAGAAAAAAACTATCCCCTTGATGGGTAGAATATGTAGTTTTCGTTAACGTTAATGGTCTTCTTACATCCTGTATATTGAACAGTTGATTTTATTTTTAGTGTAAATTAATGATATGCAAATAACCCCAACTTCGGTTGATCATAAATAAATTGGGGCAATTCATAAATGGACACTAAAAAGAAGAACGGACCCAATATAGAACCTTGAGGTATACCAATTGTCAATTCAGAACATTTTTGAATGTGTATAGTTAACCTGTACTTTAACCTGTCTGACTTTCAAGTAAGATCTTTTTAAATTAAGAGCTGTATTCTAAATACCATAGTGATCCAATTTCAACAGAAGTATCTCATGGTAATCGAATGACTTCGCAAGTTCACAAAAAAATCCAATGGCATAATTGTGTACTCCCTCAGTAATGTGAAAATCTCATTTTCAAGTTTCTATTTACCCCTGCTTTCTAATATACCCCATTTGACTGTTTCTATTTCCCAGTGTGTTTGTTTTATAGGTAACATTACTAACATATAGTTTTGTCCTAGGGAAGCTAAGCCTGGAGTGCTCTGGACTGATATGCACCTCGCAGCTAATAGAGCCATGCTCGAACACTTGAAGAAAGGAGGCCTCCTTAACGGTAGTGTTGAAGACATGATTGCAGTAAGTGTTCAGTTAAGATAAATTCTTCGCCTTGTATACTATCTTCGGTATATAAACCGGCATTAAGTGGGAAGCATCAGCAGTGATAGCTTAGTGGTGGGACTGCATAGGTGGGACCTACCTATCTACTCAAGACCTATGGGTCTCGAGTTCGAACCCAGGAAAGAGGACAGGGTTGGATCTCACCCTATTAATATAAAACGTTATACAATTGAAGACAGTCGTCGTGCTATCCGAATTTCCCAGTTTTAATTAGTTGTGCGAAGACGCTGTGGTCAAAGGCGTTGGCACTGGTATTCAGCTGCATCTGGTTAGATTGGATCCGATTTTATCGTAGTTGGGAAAGGCTAGGCAGATGATGTTGGAATCGAAGGCATTGTTTTTACCTGTTTGTTCTATTTTTGATTACAGAATGGAATTAACGGCATCCTCCAGCCGCACGGGCTGGGCCACCTGCTGGGGCTGGACGTGCACGACGTGGGCGGCTACCTGGCGCACTGCCCGCCGCGCCCGAGCGGCGTGCTGGCGCGCCTGCGCACTGCGCGCCCGCTGCAGGCCCGCATGACGCTCACCATAGAGCCGGGCTGCTACTTTATACCGAGGGTAAAAAAATCAAAATCAAAAGTCTTTATTCAAACTAGGCTGAGAATCAGCACTTTTTGAACGTCAAAAAAATACATAAAGACAGTCCCCTAAAAACGGCCCACCCTTCGCCAGTTCCTAGTGTTTTGGCTGGGAAGAAGAAGTGGCGGAACAAACTCCCCAGCAACACATCTGTCTGATTCGTTTGAAGAACGAGGTATACAAAGAATATATACAATGAAATGCTCAATAAATAGCACTAATGTTTATACACATTGTAAAACATTACATTTCAGAATTATTGTCACGTGTTAGCTAGCACACTCCAATATACCGAGATTAAGAAAAAAAAAAAGTAAATAATAAAAAAAAAAATCATACTCTTTGAAATCTAAACTCAAGCAAAACAACTACAAAACTGAAAAATAACAGCCTCCAGGTATAACAACACAAAAAGCGTTTTATTTAAATTAAACCGTAAACATATAGAAATAGAGTAAAAATACAGTACAGAGACGCGCGGTACACCAGTGGTACATGATAGTTAGTTAGGGACCCAAAAAAATGACATGTGCCCACTAAAAATGTTAAATGTTAAAATAGTTTTTTTTTTTTTTTGCTTTGACACTAAGCTAAACATAGAGGGAGATTCTATGCTGCTCACCACTTGTTACGTTCCACACGTCTCGATGATCTAACAGAACGGTACCGGGTGAATTTTAGAGCGTTTCAACCGCCATCATCACCTTTCCCTAAATTCCCTAAAACTGGTTTTAAGCTGCATTCTATTTATACACGTAAAATATTATTTATTAATTAAATATATTGATAATTGTTACTCATCCGTCACTTGTCCCCAAAGGTTCATTTAAAAATCAGCGTCTGGCAGCATCTCAGCATCTGTCTGACATTACCGCTGAAATGAACCTTTTGGTGCAGCCGTGAGACATGCCATTTTTGTGTGTTAATATGTTTTTACTGTGCGTGTATCCAGCTGTTATAAATATATTTTCTTTTCTTTCTTCTTTCTATTCTTAAATGTTAATAATAATGTAAATGATAATATTTTTAATCCATTGTTTAAAACGTTTTAACATAGTAAAAAAATATAAACATGTTTAAAAATGCATTAATGAAGATTAAAAAAATATTTAAAATACAGAATAGAGCTGTTTAAACGCCGACATTTTCGCGCGCCATTTCGATGACGTCATTTACTATTATACTATTACTTTGGGTGTTTTCGTTCTTCTAACCATTTCACCATGAAACAAGCTCAAAAACCAATTTACAGGTATTGCTTGCCTACCCGAATGCAAAAACATTATCAGATTGTGCTTTTACAAGACCACTTTCAGTAATTTTCTTAAATGTATAACCTCACTATGAAGCTAAAATTACAGTTGAACATTAAATTAATTCACAACACACACGACAATAATTATGTTTTCCAATAAAAAGTCCATTCCAATACTTAACGTCATACTTACACATTGTATGTTTTGTAGGCGTAACTTGTTGTCATGGTATTTGACGTCACGTTTCGTTATAACCAATAGTGATGAGTTTCACAAATTTGAATTTCCCGCGCTTAGATCGCACTTTTATTTTTAATTTTAAATAATTATGACGCTATTAAAAAGTAAAACAATTATTTAGTTCATATTTTCTGCCATTAAAGATTGGGAAAAACAATATTCGAACCAAAGGACCATGCAAAAGATTGTATGGGCGCTGTCTCAACCCACCAACAGACATGGGACTTGTTTCAATATTATTATGAAGTCTCATAAAAATACAAATAACAATTTTTAGTCCGTAAATATAAGGGGTATTTAAAAAAAAAAGGTGTACTTATTTTTTTTTAAATAACCTTATTTTAGACATTTTAATAAACAATTGATCAACTAAACACTTTAGGTTTGAATAACATTTATAAGTACAGCTTGGCAAAAAAGTGTAGAAACGGAACTAAATTTTTGACTGTTGGCAACATTTCCAAAATAATGACATTTCATAATAAACAAAGTTCACGATTTCGTAAAATTTTAATTTCGACCACCAAACGTTGATTAATAAACGTAAAAAGTGAAGAATAATGAATAAAACCATTCGGAGTGCTTGCAGGGAGGTTATTTATAAGGTGTACAGGCGATGTCTGGCGGAACATTAGGCCCAAACTATTCTTTCTGAATTTCACAATGTTTACCAAAGAACCGCTGATAAGACAGGTATGTAAGAGTTTGTTTTGTTGATTTTAGTTGAATCAAGTGGTAATTGATGAATACAAAGCTATATTAATTTGCTTGCTTATGGAATAACTAGAAATTTGAAACAATAAATGTCGAGCACATAGGTTATGTTTACATTTTTTCTGCATAACTCTGGTATAGCGCGCTGAGATAAATTGATACTTTGGTGACTTGACTTTTAACTGAATGATAATTCAATTTCTACGTAAATTATACTGCGATACCAAGGGAGAGAATTATTGGTTCTAGCGTTTGCATTAGAAATGTAAAAGATAGTGTCGTGCCATAGTCTAAATTTATTATTTTAATTCAGGGAAATCTGTTATCGTTCTAAGCAAAATCGTGCTGGAAGGAGATAAACAAAAGGGTATTTTCTACATCCGGCTTATTAACAGTATGTGTTAAAAATGTTTTACTTTTAATACTGTTAGGGATAAATTAAATATTTCGTCTTTACAGGAAGCAGCTGAACGTGCATCCCAAGCTATTACCGAGGAGGATTGGAAGAATTCGTGCTAACATGTAATAAAAATAGAAAAGGATTACTGGGAAAAAAAACCCTATGAACGAGGAAATGGAGCGATTAGTAATAAATCTAGAAGATGATAGCAGCATCACCTCTGAACCCGAACTTGACTCAGATGAGTTTGCGACCTACGTGTTTGGGGTAGAATATGTAGAGGAAGATTTACTAGAATAAAATATAGAAATTATGATAATGTAATGTTTTCTTTTTTTATAATTCCTAAACAATGTTGTGAACTCAGGAGTATTTATCCAATTTGTTATTTCTAGGTAAGTAATCAGTTGCGTGTCGAGAACACGTCTTTGTTCAAATTACTTACTGATTTAAAAAAATAATACATAATTAGATTAATTTGTCTAAAAAGCAGCTAAGTATCAAGACTAGGTTGGTACGCTATGCGGTTGGCACGGGTTGCCATACGAAGAGCACAGTGGCGCCTCCATTATTTTCTACTCTTTTTTGCCAAGCTGTACATACATATTTATAAAATAACAACATTTTGGTATAAATCACATTTTTGTTATTGTTAATGTTAGTAATTATTCGTTTATCATTATAGTAGACTATAGCATTTCTGCCAGCAGATTAAATTCAGTGTGACGACCTTTCCCCATATTATACCGAATAATTGAGACTATAATATGCGCACCGCCAGACCGGTTTTTTATTCTGCGGATCTCACGGCTGTTCACTATCAATAGTTTTTTTATAAGTAGTTAAATAGTGTTCCTGTACATTTTTTTTACAATTAATTGTATCAAAAAGTGCGTATAAAAATTATTTTTTTGCGCGATACCCCCATGACTTACGGCGATGTCGCCATAATATAAAATGATCATGATGCCAAGATGAATTAATTGAGATACGTTTGAAATCTGTTGGTGGTATGGGACGATTTTTTGCATGGTCCTTTAAATTACATGCGTAATCCCTATTCCCAAATTCTAGTAATTTAGCAGATTCTTGAATTGCTGAAATATTCTATTAAATACATTCTCTTTCATTAACATTTAGGGAAAGGTAATGACGGCGGTTAAACTATATCTAAAATTAGATTGAATTCTTTTTTCCAGCTCCTAAACCAGGCGAAGAACAATCCAGCTCAAGCTAAATTCTTCAACTGGGACAGAGTGGACCGGTTCCGTGGTTTCGGCGGCGTGAGGATCGAGGATGACGTGTTGATTACGGAGGCAGGAGTTGAGAACCTCACTTTTGTGCCGCGGACGTAAGTTACTGTTGTCTCTCTTAACATCTCTCCGCCACCGCGCGCGATCTTTGGTCAAATCAAATAGCGCGCGCTTCCGGTTTTCTCTAACACATTTCCGTTTCTTTTTACTCTGGATACCAGGAGGATAGATGTTACACACCAAAAATAAGAAAAATAAATCATATTAAAACTAAAATAAAAAACTAAAATTGGCTGCTGCGGTTTAGTAGGAATAATTGTACAAACATTTACACTTATAGTGTAGGTTCTTTGTTTCATTTATTTTAGAATTGGGTTCGTGAAAATATTTCGAAAGGTTCATAACGAGAGTTTTTCTGTTTACAGTGTCGCCGAAATTGAAGAACACATGGCAAATGGAGCAAATTTTAAATAAGTCATCATTGTCAAAATAATTACTGAAAATCATTGCCATTGTTTAGTATTCACATATTGTAAATTATTTTAAAATTATAACCATGTACTGAAAATCGTTGCAATGGCTAGTTGACAAAATTTTAGTTTTTAGTCCCTCATCTAGATTACAAGAAAATATTCGACACATATTTTTTCTTTTTTCACGTAATCAAAAAATAACGGCGATACATCGAGACCAAATGTCATGCCGACACTACCCTATACAGTTTATGTTTTGGATAATAACGTTACTCCAAATCTCTAAAAAAAATAAAATAAAACTAAACTCTTAATACCATAATCCAAGTAGGTTTCCATCAAATAAAAAAAAAAAAATACTTGTGTATTATTTTTTAAGTTCTCATTTTATTTTGATAATTCTGTCAACTTGCCTATTGTTTTGTAATCATTGTATATTATTGTAAATTATGTAAAAATTATAACCATGTATGTTTATTAATTATATAAGTAGAAAGACATTTTGATATGAATAAGTCGTTTTATTGATCACAAAACTGAGTAAAGCTTTATAAGCTGAATTATTTTAAGTTTTATACTAATATCTTTGTTTTAATATCAACAAACTAGTCAATTTTGATTTTCACATATATCTTAAATAATTTTTCAGTTGTGTGGGTAAAGGAAAACTATCTATAATAGAAATAAATTCTTTCGTGGACTTGACACCAACTGTGAATTCCCTTATTAAGCTTCTAATTATGTATCTGCTTAAATGCTTCAAAGACGGCACGTAACATTTAAGGGTCTCTGCAGTAACATTGTCGGTGTTGTTGTCTAACAAATACAAGAGCTCACGCTGTACCTGAAAATTAGTAAGAAATCATTTTATCTAAGAACTGTAACTTCAAACCAGAATCAATGTTCAGATCTCATAAGTATTTTTTTCTCTGTGCTCTAGACAGACGGAAAGCACTCCAACTGTGCAAATTTGCTGTTTGAATACAGTTCAGTTCAAACAGCAGTTGGCACTTCTATTGCAGTTGTACAAACTGCACACATGCTGCGAAATTTGCTGTTAAAATGCAGTCCGCGTGTGTAGAGCCTATATAGGTTTTTAACTGGTGATTAACCAACAATCTTTGAAACAACTTAAAATCACACCTGTATTACCCATGGGGGGCAGAAAAACGTTACCCCAGCAGGAATCGTTTTTTTCCAAAACGACAGGGGGCACACATTTTTTATTTGGCACATTTGGCACATTTACAGCAGATAGGGCACTGGGGGCACATACTATACATTCTACTCATATAACTCTAGGAGATACTTTCTTGCTGGGGTAATGTACACGGCAGAGGTATCCTAGCAGAGTTTTATTATTATTATTATTCCAGATGGATAAACCCCAAATAACACTACCCAACCTAGGGACAGAACCAAGGACCTCATGCTTGGCAGTAGTGCTTCCAATCAATTAACCAACAAAGCAGTCCTTGGGAACTCTAGCTGAGAGCAAAATAATGACTTACTTTTTGTGGTATAAGGCCAAGTTGACCGCACTCATGAGTAATTAGTAGGATATCTCCAGGCTCACAATAAATGCTATATGGCACCATCATTGGCACTGAAGTAGGATACGAATGTACGGCAGCATATAATGCATCAGTTATGAAATTCTCATCGAAAGTGTCACTTGTACTGCAGTAATCAACATTGCAGCCATGTTCAATCAGTATTTTGAATACCTAAAATTCAGAAAATACATTATTAACAAAAAAAAATTGAATCGAGTTATTTTTAACATTGTCTCTCACACTTTTAATTTCACAAGTATTGTTGATACATGAACAAATATTTAAACACTAACAGCGGATCTGTTATATTGGTACACCATTCAAATATTTGTTCTGTGGGGAATCACTGCAACTGTTTTAAAATAAACTGAAGTCTTAATTATTACCTCATCAATATAATGAACTTACTTCTTCAAAGCATGATGTGGTTACATGATGCGCATGCACTAGGGGTGGGCAAACATTAGTACCAGAAGGATTCACCTCCACTCCTCTCATCAAAAACAAATAAAAGAACTCTCTGAACTTTTCTGGTGATATATCGTAGATATAACCACATATGTTCAAATATGAATTTAATGGTGCATGTCGGTCATAAATTGGTTTTTTGCCATGAACTGTACTATAATCTTTAAATGGTTCGGCAAAAGTAAAGAATTCCGGCCCCAAATCACTGTACAGCAACACTTCCAAGATCTCGAGTTTAAAATAATGTGGCTTACAAGCATAAAAAACGATGTCTTTGTTTAGAGTAGCTGTATCTGTCACAGACAATAATGTTTGGAATAGTTCCGTGTTGCTGTCTAGAGTTAAAGATATGTCAATGGCCATTTCTCCACTAATATTCTTAATGTGAGGATCAGCTCCATTCTTCAACAAGAAATAAACAATATTGTCATTTAATCCCTGAAGTGCTAATGTCAATGCAGAATCTCCAGAAGAAGTTACTTGGTTGATATCAGTTATAAATGGAAACAGAGTTTCCACAGTAGGGTAGTATCCTCTACAGCACGCTAAATGGAATGGTGTAAAGCAGCCAGGATCATTTTTAATCTCAGGGTTAGCTCCAGAATACAGTAGAGTTACCAAAGCTTCGTTCTGGGTGGCTAGAACTGCGTCATGCAATGGTGTATCGCCATCGAAGTCCTGTACATCAATTATAGCACCATAGTCAATCAATAATTCAATTAGTTTTGTGCTTCCTTGACTACTGGCAATGTGCAAAGGTGTCACTCCCTCAGTGCTGCCGTAATTTGCGATATCATCTGCAGAATTGAGCAAGGCAGTCACAGTCCTCAGTGAAGACTTATTTTTACATGCTAAGTACAATGCAGTGTGACCTTCGTGGGTTTCGGCTAATGGTCTACATCGCGGACTTTTCAGTATCAATAACACGCATTCATAGCTATCGTTGTACGCAGCTTCGTGCAGACATGTCCACCCCCTGTTATCTACGCAGTTTGGATTAATCTTTTGAAGCAAACGCTCCACCTTAAGAACATCATTGTCTCTAGCAGCAAGATTAAGTGCATTTGATGTAGCCGGATTCCGTGAACTGAAATCCATCTCCTAAAATATAGAAAAATCACTGGTACCACAAACTATCGAAATGTTATAGCAGTGTTCACGATCTAATCGATTTTTCAAACTCTGAATTCCACTTGGAAAGCAAAGAATCAGCCTAAGAAATGTATAATAAAAGGTTTATAGTGGGTAGGATATTAAAATCAATCATAATTGGATGAAGAGGAAGGTACTATGTTTCTTGTAAATTCATACAACAACACTAAAATGAACGAACAGCTGAGCACACAACAAGACAGAATCAAAATCAATATTGTTGGTCGAGTGTTGACAATGTTGCCATTCTCTGATTACGGAATTCCCCGAAAAGTTACACAGTTGATCAGTGAAAATGAAGCGCGCACTCTGGCCTTTTGACCGATCGGTTTGACTCCAATGGGCTGAAAATAGTAATATTATTTAAAAATGGAACATAAATTGCAACAAGGTTAATTTAAAAAAACGAGTGTGTTTTTGTTAGACCACACGACTGAGGAAATAATCTTTAAAGAAAATGTGCGCGTGCACTGCTCTTTTTTGCTCAGTGTGATACAGACATAGACGGAAACGTAACTGGCTATGAGAGAAAGAGAGAAAAAAAATGTTTGCTCGCACCTCTCTCTTGCCCCTACAGTAATATTATATGCGAAACGTAACTCTCTCTCTATCTTCACTAACTTATATCGCCCTCTCAACTTCCGTTCACTTAACCCGATCGCACCTTTCGTAACGCTCTCGACACGCATTCACCAGCTTACTCCCAATGTCAAGCGTGCGTAATGTTTTACTTTAAAAAATGGTTGTCTGTATAGTCGGTTTCGGACGATAATTATTTTACGAGATAACGTCATCCGATAGTGCCGCTCGATTGCTTGTTCCGCGCTCTCACTTGCACGCTTGGTGAAGCCGGTGTTCATCAATTTATAAGACGTTATCACGTATAAAATAACATTCGTCCTAAAAAAGTATCCACTGTTCAAAACTGTTAACTTTCAATTGTCATTTACGCACGAGCCACATAGTCTTGTGACTGTTAAATTAGTAAACGTGCATTGCGTTTCATTTCCCTTAAAATTATCTCCTCTACATTAAAGAATTTCAGATGGAAACACTACTGAACTCAACTGACAGTGACTTTAACGATTTCTATCTTGACGTCTCTGACGTCGCGTTGCCGTCGTCTGTATGCTAAGCTTAGATAATATACCTCTAGATCGAGCCACCGCGTGGCCGCACATGCGACAGCAATATAAAAGTTCAGTGTTGCTATTCCTTAAAAAAGTCCCAAAATACGACCAAAATTCTACTTAACTGCGGGTTCCAATTTTAGCACTATTGTAAATTATAATTTACGTATTCAACGTGGTAATAAGAGTGTAGAAGTATCCATGTGTGAGAAAATATAATTTCACGTAAAATACCTACTTTCAATCTTACCTTGATTCTCACAAATAAAATACACTACTCCCAGGTGAAGCTTGATGTGTGTACATAGAAGTAACTCTTTAGAAGAACACAACATTATAGTTTCGCGTGTTATTTATCATTAAAATTGTTAAAGAAGTTGTATGCTGGATACATTCTAGTCTATTGTAACTGTGGTTGCTAGGTAACTTTCTTGTTGAAACATGTATGTCACTCTGTAAAATATTTAAAGTAAAAGTAAACCATCTATTTACGAGTTTTACTAAACTAGCTCTGTTCACAACATATTTCCAACAGGTTATGGGCCCAGACCGTGCCTCGTTGTTGCTGAATTTGTAGGGCAGTTATTTATAGTAAATTCGACTATAAAAATGGAAAGTTCGACGAGTGCGATCAAAAAGCTCACAGGCCGAAATAATTATGGCAGTTGGGCCTTCAGCATCGAAATGCTATTAATTGATGCGGGGCTCTGGGACTGTGTAAGCGAAAATTTCGTTACTACCAAACCTGAAGACCAGAAACGCGACGAAAGGGCAAGGGCAAAAATTTGTCTGTCAATCGCAGAACAGTGCATCACCATTGTCAAGAATGCCAAAACCTCATGGCAAGCATGGAATGCGCTAAAAAAGGCCTATGCTGACTGTGGTCTAATTAGAAGATTAGGTCTGCTGCGGAAGCTATTTTCATTGAAACTGGATAATTTCCAAAATATGGATGCCTACGTCAATGAAGTGCAAGCTACGCATCAAGCAAGCCCTGGAGGCAATCCAAGCTGCACTGAATGATGAATTCATCGCGGTTATTCTCTTGGCTGGTTTGACGGATTCTTACGACCCTTTGGTGATGGCTATGGAACATTCTGGCAAGAAATTATCATCGGAGAACGTAATAGCGGCTCTTCTGCGTGAAGGTCACCGACAGCAAGTGAATAATGATAAGGACGATACGGTGTTAGCTAATGTTGCAGGTGGTAGTGGTAGCGCTCGTAAGAAAATAGTTTGTCATTTTTGTAAAAAGAAGGGTCACTTTAAATGGCAATGTAAGCTCTTCAAAGCCAATCAAGGCAAGACTGAGAGCAATTTAGCGGCTGTAGGCAGGATTAATGATGATGATTCTACTGATTTTGTTACTTTACTTGCCGCTAGTGGAGATAATTGCTGGGTGGTAGACAGTGGCGCGACATCACACATGACATCAAATAAGTCTATTTTAACGCCTATAACAAGCAGTTCGAAAGCTGTTACTTGCGCGAATAATGACAAAATAGTATCGACCTCGCAAGGTACTGTTAAGTTGGACGTACGTCACAAGGGACGTCCATTAGGACTGACAATGAATGATGTGTTGTTGATTCCAGAACTAGTCACCAACTTGATGTCTGTTGGCAAGTGCACTGATAATGGCAAGGTTGTAGTGTTTGACAAAAATCGTTGCAGAGTTTTCGATGGCAATGTATCTGTAGATGGGAACGTACTGTTTACAGCGCCACGCAAGCAAAACGGACTCTATGTTTTAGGTTCGGAGAGTACCAAGGCGATGACGGTTCTCTTAGGAGAAAGTCAGGATGACTTTGATTTGTGGCATAGGAGATTGGGCCACTTATCCGAATCTGGAATGCGCAAGCTTAAGGACATCGCCAAGGGCCTTCGTTATAGCCTTGGGAACTGCAAGAACCCCTGCATACCATGCAGTCAAGGCAAGCAATGCGTGAAGAAGTTTCCAAAAAGGAAATTCAATAGAGCTTTACAGATTTTGGAGCTGGTCCATAGTGACGTTGCAGGTCCCATTGAGGTGGAGTCATGGGGCGGCAAAAGATACATACTGCTATTCGTTGACGACTATAGCAGGAAAGTTTATGGCTATTTGCTGAAATGCAAATCAGAAGTTTTCGGGAAGTTTCGTGAGTTTCAGGTATTAGTTGAAAATCAAACGGGCCAAAAGATTAAGAAGTTAAGGAGTGACAATGGTGGCGAATACACCAGTAAGGAATTCCAGGATCACCTGAAAAATCGTGGAATTCAACATCAGACAACTGTGGCGCATACTCCACAGCAAAATGGAGTTGCAGAGAGAACCATCCGGACAATCGTCGAAAAGGCGAGATGCATGCTAGCAGAAAGCAATCTCAATAAGAGATATTGGGGTGAAGCAGTTCTAACAGCGATTTATCTGAAAAACCGCTCGCCCACTATGGCCATTTCGCAACAGGTCCCTGAACAGGTGTGGACCAGAAAGGCGGTGGACCTTTCGCACTTAAAAGTGTTTGGTTCAAAGGCACAGGTTCTTATTAAGGATGGAAGCCTCAAAAAGTTTGATCCCAAGACACGAGAACTTATATTTCTTGGCTATAGCGAGGATCAAAAGGGGTTTAAGTTTGCTGATGTTAAGAATAATCCAAGGCGGATTATTGTTGCTCGTGATGCCGTGTTTGATGAGAGGTTGCCAAATCACTCCAAGGACAATATGGATTTTCTCGGACCTCCAAACAAATCGCCAACTAAGATGCCGGTGGTGGATGTTCCTGAAGAATTTTTCGTAGTCCCCATTACTGGAGGGACTACCAGGGCTATTGAAACTGAGGAGGAAGTTCCAAGCCAGAGCGTACCAGCTCCAGCAACCGGGTCCACCACACCCGAAAACGTTGTAGTCGAATCTGAGGAGTTTCATGATTCAATGGATTCCATCTCGGATTCTGACAGAAGCGAAGAACAAGAAGCTGAACCAGCTTTAGAGGGGCCCCGATACCCTCAAAGGACCAGAGTTCCAAACAGACAGGAAGATTTTGAATATAATTTTCTCAGCGTGCACGATCCTATGTCTGTACAGGATGCAATGGACCGCGGAGATAAGGACCTGTGGTTGGATGCGATGAAGCAAGAGTACGACTCGCTCATCGAGAACGGAACCTGGGAGCTGGTGGATCGCCCAAGAGGAGCGAACGTAGTCAAATGCAAGTGGCTATTTAAGCTGAAGATTGGTGCTGATGAGACAGTGCAGCGCCACAAAGCAAGACTGGTGGCTAAAGGGTATTCCCAGAAGTGGGGGGAGGACTACTCCGAAACCTTTGCACCAGTGGTTAAACTGTCGTCGGTCCGACTACTGCTGGCGCTATCGGCAGAAATTGGATTGATAGTGCATCATATCGATGTTACAACCGCTTTCCTTAATGGAGACCTTGCTGAAGACCTGTATATGGAACAGCCAGAGGTCTTCATCACGAGGGGGAAAGAAGGAAAGGTTTGCAAGCTAAAGAAGGCCATATATGGTCTGAAGCAGGCAGCACGATGTTGGAACGTGAAGGTTCACGCGCACATAATTGAGATCGGGTTCACGAGGTCAAAATATGACCCATGCGTATACCTGAAGAAGGTCAAAAGCAAATTTCTCGCAATTGCCTTATACGTAGACGATTTCTACATTTTTGGGCATGACATTGACGAGATTCAGGCCGTGAAAGCGAAGATTGGGGACGCCTTCAAAATTAAAGACTTGGGATTGGCAAAAGACTGCCTGGGCATGGAGCTCACGCAAAGGAAGGGAGAAGTGGAGCTCAACCAAAGAAACTTCATAAAGAAGGTCCTCCGAAAGTATAAAATGGAAGATTGCAAAGTTGTCGCGACTCCCACAGAGACTAATCTCAGATTGGAGAAAGGCGATCCGACTGGAGATATGAGCTACCAGGAGATTGTGGGTTCACTCATGTACCTGTCCTGTGGCACACGACCTGACATCACATTCATAGTGAGCTACCTGAGTCAGTTTAATTCTTGTTGGAATTCAACTCACATGGCTGCACTCAAGAGAGTGCTGAGGTACCTAAAGGGTACAGTAGATCACAAATTGGTCTACAAGAAGACTGGCAATCCTTTGGTTGCATATGCCGATGCGGACTGGGGTGCCAACGCTGATGGACATTCTTTCACAGGGTATATGCTTGCCCTTGGCGGTGCTGCGGTTTCCTGGCAAACCCGCAAGCAACGTTGCGTCGCACTCAGTACGGCTGAAGCAGAGTATGTCGCTATCTGCGAAGCAGCGAAAGAGGTAGTTTGTGCCAAAGGTCTCTATCATGAACTGACAGGTCAGAATAATACGATTGATCTGTTCAGCGACAGCCAAAGTGCTATAAAATTAGTGTACGTGCCAACAGTCGGTAGGAGGTCTAAGCACATTAATATTAGATACCATTATGTGAGGGAATTGGCCGAGGCAAAAGAAATTTGTATCAAGTATTGTAAGACTGATGAGATGCCCGCCGATATCTTCACAAAAGGACTTACTAGAGTTAAGCAGGACTACTTTAAAAAATGTATAGGCATACAGTGGGGGTGTTAAAGAAGTTGTATGCTGGATACATTCTAGTCTATTGTAACTGTGGTTGCTAGGTAACTTTCTTGTTGAAACATGTATGTCACTCTGTAAAATATTTAAAGTAAAAGTAAACCATCTATTTACGAGTTTTACTAAACTAGCTCTGTTCACAACATATTTCCAACAAAAATATATTGAGGTATGGCTGACATCCAGTGTGACATTGACATTGCTGTATAATAACTATTGTTCTTTAGACAAAACCAACTTATTTTGAAAATATCAAATTTTTTGTTTATACTTAACATTTATTTATAAAAATGAATTCTTACTTCCAAATATCTATAACCTACGCGATTGCCTTCAAGAGTAAAACTTAATGATTGTCGAAAGGGCTCTGTTCGGTCGTACACATGTTCACATAAACTTAAAAATAAGGGTTCGCCCACAAATTTGTGTGTTTAGCCACCATAGATTTATTTGATTATTATGCCTACCTTTTGAACATTAGGCCTGACAGTTAAGGGAAAAGATTTGAAACGTGTAGCAACACTGTAAGTAAGTATTCCTAGGTTATGTGATATAATAATAATAATAATAATTTATTTATAAAACAGACTACAGAGGTCCACTGTGTTAGTAACAATATAACTTAGCCTAGGGTAAAGTACCCAATAGTCAGCCTTTTAGTGAGTAATCAAATTTAGTTTATTAATATTTTAAACAATAAACACTTTGCATAAAAACAATCACTCTTTTGTGAAAACTTAGTTATTAAAGTTTTTGAAAAAAATAACAAAATATTATATTTTTGTTAGCATTATAGAAAAAAATAACAAAAATCCTATTATGGCACTTTTTCCCAGTACTCAGCCTCAATTTTCCACAAGTCAGCCATGGCCTACCCTAAAGTCAGCCCCTCACTTACTTTACATACCTATTTGGTATAGAAATTTCTTATGATGTAATATTTTCATACATATCCCAGCGAATTCAGTGCAATTTAAATGATACCATGCAGAGATTGCAAGGCAATTATCACATCTAATATTTTTTTTACCACATCTTTTATTTTCGAGATCGTTGATTTCGGTATTGCTAGTCTTTTCTTCTAAACAATAATTACATCTTATTTTGTATTATTTATAGTATCTACATGTCCTATTTTGTTCCTAGTCATTCAATGTAGGTAGTTTCTTCAGTTTTGGTCATCACTGAATCCGGTCCCATTTTACGGGGTAAATCTGGAACCCTTTAATGCAGTCGATCCTGTACTTAACGTCCCTCACGGAACCTTGAAAACTCGACTGGCTTCCCTAATTTTCATTCCTTTTCTAATCACTGCCATAACTTCTTTCAAATTGTTCTTTTATATTGGTGAATTGGTATCTTTGACATGATGGAAATCTAAAACAACTGATTTTCAATCTAAAATAACTGTGAATAAATTAAACTCTAATTAAAACGCTTTAAGGTGCTTTTTAGTGCAACAGGACTGACGGCTGGTTACTGAATTGGTAGACCCATTGGTCGGCCACTAACATGCAGTTACATTTGTACGCGGCCGACTACTGGTAAAATACACTTTTCGTGTTAGAAAAGTTAAGTCCAAAGGAATAAGCAAATTGAAATTATTTTGCTACGTTAATTTCAGCTAAATCTAAGTATTCCACAAAAAACTAGTAGTCAGCCACTTATGGCTGAGCACTGGATCTGCAATCAAAATTCGCAACCTAGTAGTCGGCCACCTAAATAACAACATATTTAACAAATAAAATGAATGAAATAGTTGATTTTATGGCAAAATAAACATTTTATAGTAACACTATATAATCATCCACCGCAAATAACAATTAATAACCACAAAAACTTACCAAAAACTTTAACGGGTTTCCTAAAGAAAAAAATAGTAAAAATGGCGTTTCTCATCATGTGTGTGACGGCGGTGCAAATGAACGACCCTAGCTCGTCAACGTGATAGGATATTGGTTCGTGCATATGAGTATTAGCCAATAAAGAGACAAGGATTCATTCAAACGATATTTTAGTGGTGTACGCCAATTTCTACACTATTTATAGAGAAATAAAGTCTGTAAAGGCTGAGTACTGGTGCACGGCTGACTATCGGGTACTTTACCCTATGTTAGTACTTAATAATAATAAACAAAGACGATTCACAAACATTTACACAAGAGATATGTTATCCAACTTAAATTTGAATTATTAATAAATTCTGTAACAATATTAGAAGAGTTTCATTAATAAAAACATGGTGGCAGCGTGAACAATGGAAGACCCTTCGATTTTACAGATAATTCAGCAACAAACTGTGCTCTTGAGGTCTATGCAAGAAGAGATCGCTCGACTCTCTCAAAAAGCACCACCACAAAATGTGAATGTACCCTGGCCAACAGCTATTAATATTGATATAGACCCGCAAGATGCCTTTAAATCATTCTTATCTGCATGGACAAATTATTGTTCTGCAACTCAAATGGATGAATGGTCGGCGGAGCAAGAACCAAGAAAAGTGAGCGTGTTGTTCAGTGCCATAGGGGGTGAAGCGTTAAAGAAATATGGAAGCTTCGGTCTCTCTGACGTAGACAAATCAAAGAAAACATGCGAGGAAATAATACAGATAATATCTTCAAAAATGCTTCCTAAAAAGAACGTAATCTATAATAGATACATCTTTCTAAGCAGAATGCAGCAGAATTACGAAGTATTTGATGTTTTCCACGCAGACTTAGCAAAGCTAGTTGAAGATTGTGACTATGGTAATTTCAAAGATGAAATGTTACGGGACAAAATTGTTTTAGGAATAAAAGACATGAAAACAAAGAAAGAGCTTTTGAAAAAAGATAACCTATCATTATTAGATGCAGTCAATCTATGCCGTGCAGCAGAGGCCACTGAAAGACACATGAATGATTTATCTGGAGCAAAATTCTCAGAAATAAAGAAAATTGAAGATAAAGATGCAAGTAAAAAGAGAAAATGCAAGTTTTGTGCAAATTATCATGTGTTTAAAAAAGGAATATGCCCAGCCTGGGGTAAGGAATGTGAAAACTGCAAAGGTAAAAATCATATAGAGAAAGCGTGTAAAAAAAAGAGATTAGTAAAGGTGGTGATGAAAAATAATGATGAGGAACAGGATAGCAACAGCTCAGACTCTGAATTTGTTGTCAATAAAATCATCACCAAAAAGAATAAGAATTTAGCAGAGTGCTCTCTTGAATACCTTGTTAAAAACGAGTGGAAAACCACGAAATGTTTACTGGATACAGCAGCTGATGAATGTCTAATTGGTCTCCTGAATGTTAAAGACATGTTAGGTGAAAGTTATGTACAACAAAAAATGCGGAAATCAAATAAAACTCTGTTTGGTTTTGGAGGAAATCATATTATTGTACATGGGGAAATAGATTTAATTTTAAAAACCAATATTGCAGGTCATAAAAAGAATCACACTGTTACATTTCAAATAGTACAAAACACACACATCCCACTCTTATCATGTCAAGCTTGTACCAACATGGGTCTTGTAAAATTCTGCAAGGAAGTGCAATGCAATTATTTACAGGAGACACAGACTATTATCAATAAATATAGTTCAGTTTTTGAAGGTAATGGAAGTTTTTCAGGAGAAGTTAATTTAGAGATTGATGAGACGGTTTCACCAGTCATCCAAAAGGCTCGTCGAGTCCCAGTTGCTCTACGATCAATGCTGAAAGAAGAATTAAAAAGATTAGAAGAAGAAGGTATAATTACCAAAGAAGATAATCACACTGATTGGGTAAGCAATATACTTATTATAAAAAAGCAAGAAAACTTTAGAATCTGCTTAGATCCAATACCCCTAAACAAAGCTATTAAAAGGCCTAATTATCAATTTACTACAGTTGAAGAAATCCTACCAGAATTAGGTAAAGCTAAAATATTTTCTACATTCGATGTCAAAAAAGGTTTTTGGCATTTGAAACTATCTAATAAAAGTAGTAAATTAACAACATTTTGGACACCATTTGGTAAATACCGATGGAAGGTCCTTCCATTTGGTATTTCATCAGCGCCAGATCATTTTCAGATTAAAATGAGTGAAATGATACAGGGGTTAAAAGGTATTGAAGCACTTGTGGATGATTTGCTTGTGTTCGGAGTTGGGGATACAATGACAGAAGCCATTTTAGATCATAACAAGAATCTTGAAAATTTATTAAACAGATTGCAAGAATATAATTGCAAATTAAATAAAAATAAAACTAAACTTTTACAAACTTCAGTAAAGTATTATGGACATGTGTTTTCTAACAAAGGCCTCCAACCAGATCCATCTAAAATAGAGTCTATCTCAAATATTCCAATCCCAAGAAATAAAAAACAAGTCATTTAAGACATCACAACAAGATATTTAAGACATCTTACTCATGATAAAACTGAATGGTTGTGGGAAAAAAAAGCTCAAAAGGAGTTTGATACACTAAAGTCCATGATCTGTGACACAAAAACATTGAAGTATTATGATAAAAATGAGCCACTAATTGTAGAATGTGATTCCAGCGAAGGAGCTCTGGGGGTTGCATTGTTTCAACAGAACCAGCCAGTTGCGTATGCATCACGATGCCTCACTCCAACTGAAAAGAAGTACGCCCAAATAGAAAAAGAACTTCTGGCAGTACTTTTCGCCTGCAAAAGGTTTGATCAGCTAATTATTGGTAATACAAAAACAATTATTAAAACAGATCACAAACCTTTATTGAATATATTTAAAAAACCTCTTCTCCAGGCTCCAAAACGGCTTCAATCCATGCTTTTGATGCTACAAAGATACAGTCTCGAGCTACAATTTATATCTGGAAAAGAAAATGTTATGGCAGATGCATTATCTCGATTTTATTTAGAATGTAAAGACATTGATAGATCAAAAGACATGAAAATATTTAAAATCATAGAAAAAATAAATCCTTTATTAAACTTACCTATATCTGATAACTGCATACAGGAAATAGAGGATGCAACATCTCAAGATTACAATTTTCTGACTTTAAAAAAGTTTATCTTACATGGATGGCCAAGATATTTAAGGGATGTACCAGATTCCATTAAGCAATATCATAACTATAAAAGTGAGTTTACAACCTATAAGGGTCTAATACTTAAGAATCAAGCTATACTAATACCAGAAAATCTCAGAGAAACTATGTTAAGTAAATTGCATAAAGCCCATTCAGGTGTTGAAAACACTCTAAAATTAGCTAGAAATGTTGTATTTTGGCCATCAATGTCAAATGATATTAAAGAAATGATTAAAAATTGCACTACTTGTAGTAAGTATCAACCAAGTCAACAAAAATTTACCATGCAAAGTTGTAAAATATCTGAATATCCATTCCAAATAATATCTATGGATGTATTCTTCTTCAACCAAAATGGCAAACAAATTAAATACTTAATAACAGTTGACCATTATTCAGATTTCTTTGAGATTGATGTTTTAAGAGATTTATCTTCCAAACAAGTAATAAAGATTTGCAAGAATAACTTTTCCCGACACGGAATTCCAGAAATAGTTATCACAGATGGTGGAACTAACTTTGTCAGTCAGGAATTTTCAGACTTTGCTTGTAAATGGAACTTCACACAAGTTACATCATCTCCTCATCATCCTCAAGGTAATGGCAAGGCCGAAGCTACCGTCAAGATAGCCAAAAGATTATTGATGAAAGCTACTGATAGCAAAGAAGATATCTGGCTGAGTCTGCTCTGTCTGAGAAATACTCCTAACAAATTAGACTCAAGTCCTGTACAAAGACTGTTTTCCCGTAGAACACGAGGATTCTTACCAACTATTACAAATTTACTAAAACCAAAGGTGGTTGAAAATGTTTCTGAAGACATTAAGAGGAAAAAAGAGAGTGTAAAATACTCACATGATAAAAGGGCCAGAAGGGCAACTAAATTAGAAATTGGACAGCCTGTATCAGTTCAGGTTCATCCATCATCTAGCAAAATTTGGACTCCTGGAAAAATTGTAGATGTGCTTTCAGATCGTTCCTACTTAGTGGATGTGAATGATGCAACATATAGAAGAGATCTTATACATATTCGTCCGTTTTCACCACATTCAACGGACATGTCTGAGACAATAGAGGCCATGGAAGCAACACCTCAACTCCCTGTTGTTATTGAACAAGAAAATGTAACTTTAGCTGACACACAAAAGGACAATAACAATAAGTTATCACTTCCTTTTGCTTCTTCAATTGATTCAGAAAATAACCTAAAGGATCCTCAAACCCAAAACTGTTTATTGGCTAACAATTCATCAACAGGTTCTCAATGTCCTACAAATAACCCTTCTGTTTGTAAATCACCTAGCCCAGTATGTAGTGACAGTAAACCTAATAGACCTAGAAGAGACATTAAAACTCCAGCATATCTTAAAGACTATGTATGTTAAAAACCTATTAATATTTAAGCTTAGATTACATTATTAATTATTTTTAATTGTTGTTAAAGAGAGCGTGTTGTAATATGGCCAAAAGCCATTGTGTCAGATCCAAAAATGTATGTTTGACAGCCGGCCTTCTGCGGGCAGACGCTTTGGACACAGTAAAATGGAAACATGTTATCCAACTTAAATTTGAATTATTAATAAATTCTGTAACAATATTAGAAGAGTTTCATTAATAAAACAAGATACCTACTTACAATACCAGAACGTTAGTCGCAATATGACTTAAAAACTATGTTAGTAGGTACTTATATTCTACTACAGATAAGGTGGTTTTAATAAGATGCCTCACTATGGGGCTTTCGTCATGCCTGTCCGCAATAACGCTCAAGAGGCTGTTGCTACTACCACGCAACCTGGCGAGAAGAGACGCACTCTTCTTACGGACTACAGCTGAGAAGCTGTCTACTCTGGCTTGTGCAAACATTGCAGATGCACTGCAATATCGTGGTAGTCGCAACAGTGCCCTGAAAGCGTTATTGTATTGAACACGCAAAGCATTAGCTGCTCGTTTAGTACAGCTGATCCATAGGGCGCTCGAGTACAGTGATGTGCAGTATGCTTTAAAAAGCGTGATTTTGACCGCATCTGTACATCGCGCGAACCTACGGGCCAACATATTCGCCCGAACAGCCAATGCTCTGCGTAAGATAAGAAAGAAAGATAAAAGAAATCAAGAAAGATATAAAAAAGAAATATAAGAAATGAAGAAATCAAGTTTATTTTAAGAAATCTTCCATATTTTGGTCTGAAAGCCATGACAATAAAAGCGCACAAATGTATAAATTCAATAATCATACTAAACACTAACAGTATTGAAAACTTTCGAATGAAAAGTGATTTCGTTAATATCCTTTTCTGTGCGGCTTTTACAGCCTATTATACTGCATCCTCCCATCGTAGAGCATACACCATACATTAAACACTTCACTAATGGAGTCCATTTCTCATTAAATTACTCAAACTATTACAACAATTGCAAAAACCATCCGAAAACTTAAATTAAATCGACCATAATAATATACGTGACAGTGACAGCACTTTGTTTGGCTAACATTCAAAAGTTAGCCATGCAAAAATACGGCACGCCGTAAGGGACAGAAGATACGATGCTTTGTCTCAATTTTCCTACGAACTTTGTATTAATGCGTCTCACTTCCACACTGATCACACTGTCAATTAGGCTACGTCTAGAGGTATATGGTATAAGATGCTAAGTATGTATGACGGTTTATTCCCACTAGTACCACCAAACTGTACCACCAGTGGTACTAGTGGGAAATTGTGTTCTCATTTATACCACCTTTTACCACCATTTACTTAGTGGTACTAGTGAGACGGTTTGTTCTCAATCTTTGTTCCCACTAGTACCACCACTTATCTTTTTTCTCTATGGAATTGCCGTTCTGCAGTACTGGCCATTTCAAATCAAAATAATTTTTGTTTGGCTAAGAATTCTAATTTGAAATTAATTTTATTTTAAAAACATGTTTTTTTTTCCAAAAGTAGTCATTTGTTTATTGATTAGTGTTACATTTTCATCGCATTTCATTCTTTTTCGTCATCATGGATACGTTAAAAATTCGAGTAATTATGGAATATGAGTACCGTCGTGGCAGCAACGCGGCACAAGCGGCACGCAACATCAACGACGTTTACGGAGCTAACACTACAAACCAACGCACCACCTGTTATTGGTTTGCTCGCTTCCGTTCTGGAAATATCGACCTGAAAAATGAACCTCTCGGTCGTCCAAAGACTGGTCGACAATGACGAATTAAAGGCGATTATGGAAGCTGCACACAATCTACGGCTGAATTAGCAGCAGCTTTCGAAGTTAGCGTCAAAACAATATTGGTCCATTTGCGTTAAATTGGCAAGGTAAAAAAGCTTGACAAATGGATGCCCCACGAACTCAATAATCGCCAGCGTACGTAGCTCAAGTACGCGTCGAGACGTGCCTTGCACTGCTCAACAGACACACAAATGAAGGAATTTTGAACCGCATTGTTACCTGCGATGAAAAATGGATTCTGTTTGATAACCGCAAGCGCTCAGCAAGTTGGTTGGATCCTGGTTCAGCACCTAAACAATGCCTTAAACGAAAACTTACCCCTAGAAAAGTGATGGTCACTGTTTGGTGGTCTAGCGCCGGTGTGATTCATCACAGCTTCTTACCAAACGGGGTGAGCATTACTGCAGATGTGTACTGTGAAGAACTGAACACAATGATGGAGAAGCTGGCACATCTCTAACCAGTATTGGTCAATCGCTCGTCTCCGCTGCTCCTGCACGACAACGCGCGACCTCATACTGCACAGCAGACGGTCTCCAAGTTGCAAGAACTGGGGTTGGAAGCTCTCCATCATCCGCCCTACTCACCAGACCTTACGCCTACAGACTACTACTTTTTCCAGAATTTGGATAACTTCTTGGCGGGAAAAAAATTCAATAACCGAGAGGCAGTACAAAATGCCTTTGAAGAATTTGTTGCCTCCCGTCTAGCTGATTTCTTTAAGAAGGACATCAATAAACTGCCACTGCGTTGGCAAAGATGCATTGATTGCATGGGTGATTACTTCGATTAATACAAATAAAAATTACATGAAAAAAAATCGTTTAATTTTTTTCATACAAAACGGCAATTTCATTGGTAAATACCTATTATTAAGTAGGTAATGTAAGTGGTACTAGTGAGACATTTTGATCCTAATAGCTACCTAATTATGCAAATTGAGTAACTTTATATAAGTTTTACCGAACTAATGGGATAAACCACCTCCATATTGATTAGACGTAGAGAAGTCTATTTTTCTCATGTGCAAGAAGATAGTGATAGTCCAGGAAAATCAGGGGTTTTAGTTTTAACTCGACATGAGAGATAGCTATAAACTTGTATGCCTAAACCTTTATTTTGGCAACTTGAAACTTGTCTCAAAACTTACTTGTCGTAGGGTGTCCGCGACCACAGGTATCCCAAGGTCAATGGTGAATATAACAATTTTTCACACATTTATTGCAACTTTTGCATAATTATTTCTTGTATATCTTGAACCATCTTTTATTAATTTTCGAGTTATTATTTATTTATCATTGAGGTCAACCTGTAGTTCCGTTATGACAGGCCTCACAAAGTTTATACATAGGTTATTTGACAAAATTTTAGTTTTTATTCCCTCATCTAGATTACAAAAAAATATTCGACTCATATTTTTCTTTTTTCAAGTAATCAAAAAATAACAGCGTTTAATCGAGTCAAAAATGTCGCATGGGGTCACTATCGTATATAATTTATACTGAATCATGACGTTACAAGCCCCCTCTCTACAATTTTAATGCGCTTAATCTAAGTAGTTTTCCATCAATTTGAAAAAGAAAAATAAAAATGTACTATTTTTTATAATCTAAGGATGAAGAAGTCCAAATAATAACAAAATATCTAAATGTAATTAGGTATATTTTGATACTCATATTCTGACAACATGCCTATTATTGTTAAATATTCAATTCAAAATCATTTTAATTTTTTATTAAATCTAATAACTTTAAAAAAGTTTGAAAAAAGAAAATAATACTATTACTATTAGATTAGCAACCATATTTTGATTTGTCTAACATAAAAATGGCATGGTCAAAATCATAAACCGGGTTTCTTTTTGCTTCGCCGATGTCGAAGTCAAAAAGAAAAAGTACTGTTACGAAAGATCACATTAATCATATATCTCACATAGAGGTACTGTTTATGTTTATCAATAAATTATAAAATTTGTGAGGAGTGTCATAACGGAACCACAAGTTAATCTCGAATGATTAATATACAACGTGTTTTTTTTTATATCCCATAACTCTAGGGTATGATTGAGACAAACAACATATCAAAGAATCAACTGGCATATGAATTATGTTTCAATCATCCTTTTTTTTTTATTAACATACTAAATAATTCGACAAAGTCATGATGATTAATGTAAAACACCCTTACTTGAAAGAAAAGTGACGTTAGAAAGAAGATTCGTCGTTCGTCGATGATATCTCCGAAACTATGCATTTTTGGACCATCTATTCTAGGAGTTTTAGTATTATTTTTACCTACAGAATATAACCCTAGAGTTATGGGATATAAAAAAAAACACCTTGTATATGTCGTGGAAAGCGATATTCTTGAATAATAAGTTGTGAAGTTGATTAACTTAGTACGGAGTCTACGGTGACCAGCGTGACGTTACTTGCCATTTGAAAATGGCGCGAACGTGTTTTCGGTAATGTCACGTGGAGTACGTGGACAGAGTCGTGCTGGTGCGTGGGAGCTGGGCAGAGCTCAGATTGATTTGAGGCACCAACGAAGACACACATCCAGTACGAAACTGTCAGTTACCTATTTGAGTTATGTTTTGTGATTACGATTGTTAAGTGATGTTATTACTGCAATGAAGATTGTTATTCTACGTTATAAACTCGGTACCACGAAACCCCAATCGGTGTCAGCTCATCACTTAGCCATCGCTGACGCCGACATATATAATATCTCGAAAATGAATAAAAGATGGTTCAAGATAAAACTAATATAAAGTTACTCAATTTGCATGATTTTATTAGGTTGCTATTAGGATTAAAAAGTCTCACTAGTACCACTAAGTAAATGGTGGTACTAATGAGAACATAATTTCCCACTAGTACCACTGGTGGTACAGTTTGGTGGTACTAGTGGGAATAAACCTGTATGACTAGGTATTTGACCATAATTATTATGATAGACATATTATAACAAGAGTCCTAATCAGTGAAAAAAATTTCAAAGTCACATGTGCCTCCAGGCCAAACTCATTCAATATAATTATGTATATGAAAAGTTTGCTCGTGATGTCAATTGTAAAATTGACATCACGAACAAACTTTTCATCCGATACTTGTGTCCTAGTGGATACATTTCTATGAGTTTAATTTAGTTCGCTTCGCTGCCGCTCCAATATTGCTATATTATTCTAGATGGCGATACTGCTGAGACACGGGGTCAAAGTTTTTCTATGACATTTCCTCGCAAGTCCTCTCTATAGTACAGACGCCAGCACATCAAGTTACCCCAATGTGTCAAATTTTCCCAATTGAATATGAACCTTATTTTGTTTGCCATAAAGTTGAAAAATGATCAAAGAAATTTGACACATTGGGGTAGCTTGGTGTGCTGGCGTCTGCACCTATCATTAAAACATACTTAGGTATGACTGGCATCCAGTGTGACATTGAAATTGCTGTATAATAACTATTGTCCTTTGAACAAAACCAACTTATTATGAAAATATCTGATTTCTAAATTCTAAATCTTTATTGTTACTTAAATCTTTATTGTGCTGGCGTCTGTTTCTATTTTAAATCTCCTTGCTCCAGGTCCACCCCTGTCTTTGTGTGAGCTGTATTTGTGAGTGAGATACAATATGCTTGTCCGTGTCCGTAGATTTGCTCGTTACACGTGTGAGGTGAAACTGGACGCTTTCCAAAGCAAACTGCCAAACATTTCACACGAGCAGTCGACTATGAACACAGAACAGGCTGCACGCAGAAAGCCATTAATGCAGGCTCTCCGGGTCCAATATAATAATGCGTTCAGGATGCTGTTGGGGCTGCCACGCTTCTGCAGTGTTTCGGGCTCGTTCGCTGATCGCTTCACAGCAATCAGGCGTAAAAGTGCCGCTTCGATGCTGCACACTCACACTAGAGGGTTTGGGGCAGCACGAACAGTCATTGCGGGTAAATTTGATTGTCCAATTATGAATGAGTTGTTGTGTTTACATAGTTATATAACTTGCCCTTCTAGCGTGATTATATTAGCGAGTTATGTTGAAATTTCGTTAATGCGCCTAGTTACGTGTGGTAATTATTAAAACAACTACCTAGATATTAAAATGCAATTTTATTTTAACCCAAAAGCATTTTAACTTCATTACATATAATAACATTTAAGCAATCACTACAGTTTTTTTTATTTAGGTACTTGGTCAAAACGGTACCTAGTCAATATTTAAAATACGCACATCGTGCGGTGGCTTTTATACCTATCTAGCTAAGCAAAGATAAGCGTTGTAAGTCAAACATAAAATAAATAAATACTCAAAAAGTATGAACAATTCACAAGTTGCCAATAAAAATATTTTGTGCGATTGTGCCCTTTAGGAGTGCATTTTTTTTATCAGTAAAATAATCTGGTCCTTTGCCAGTTTAGCCCAGCTTCACTCAGGGGCAGTACCAGCTAAATAAAAAAATCCTCTGAATAATGTGGATATCATAAATACCTACATTATCTACTACGTTTACTCAAATAAAGCAGAACTAAATTAGATCTTCGTAGTCTTCTTGAAGTCTCTTTTTAAATCGCCATAAAAGTGGAATGCGCCAGCGATTCCTAACTGACTCGTTAAATAAAAAATGAGACTAAACATATCTCAAAAGTGTCAATATCGATTAAATAAACTGATCTGATCCCAGATAATCATGGCAGTTGAGTGTCAGCGTACTTATCTTTCAAAGTCTTAGCCCGCATGGCAAAATAGCGCGTTTGGCCTGTGAAATAGGCACACGTCTGAAAGTTTACAAGGCACGAATTTTAGTCATTCAATAATATCTAGCCTATTATTATTAATTATTCAAATTAGCACTACTGAGTTCAGTGCCGTTAGGGATTTTAAGAGGTGACATCGGTTTAACTCGTGGTAAGGAGTTGGCTCGGGGTGATCGGGGAGAATGGGGCGAACGGGAACACCTCGACGCAGGGTATGGTCGCGGTCTTAATTCTTCTGCACTACGGAAGGTATTGCGGGCCACTCGCCGCCGATACAGTGACGTCACCGTCGATTCTTGCAACAGGCACCTGATAACAATAACATAAAGGTATTTATTTTAACTTGCAATTACTAACTATTACTACGAAAAACTACGCAAAGATTTACCAATTTTTTTTGAAACGTGTTCTACTAAGCAATAAAGAAAACGACTGAGAAGGAGGAAACAAGATCAGAAATGTATGAGTTACAGAAGGGAGAATGCAAATCTCGTATACCCGATAACAAAGAGATTTAAAATACTATAGAGCGGGCATGTCAAGGAAATGTCATAGAAAAACTTTGATCCCATGTCTCAGTAACGCCATCTATAATAATATATGAATATTGGAGCGGCAGCGGAGCGTACTACAAAAAACTCATAGACTTGTATCCAGCAGGACACTTTTTCGGACGAAAATTTTGTTCGTGATGTCCGATCTATAGGTATTGAATGTCTTTTCCGATAAGTATTAAAAATAGTACTAGCCCTGATATCGTCTGTGTTGAAGTTAGTCACCGATGCTTTAGAACGTGACCGTCAAGATGGAGGGACCAAGTCTCGGATTTCTGTCTTACATATATAAAAATTTAATACCATAAATCTACTATTTGCTACCTTTGCTAAAAAAATTGCTACCTCTATATTTGCAGAATTACATCAACAAAATGTTGGTCCCTCCATCATGACGTCAAGATGGAGGGACCAAACTGATAAACTGCTCTCTGGAATATTCCACCTTGCTGGTGTTTTAATACCTTAATTCTACCTAAATAATATTAATTCTGACTGACTAAAAAATTTGTGGTTTTAAAAATATCGAGTAATTTGTTTGGTCCCTCCAAATTGACGATTCAATTATTAAGTGTAGTATATAGATGGTCAGTTTATTTTCAATTTTCGAAGGATAAATATTTAATACCTATTTACTACCTTCAAATGATATTATTTTTTTAAGTTATAGATTTATTTTAAAGAGCCAAAATCTAAAAAATCTATATTGATGAATTATTAAGTGCTTTAACGCAATAGGTATAGTTATATAACTAAGAACGCAGTATAGCTAAGAACCACCGCCAGGAAACTTGTTTACAAATGAAAAAAACCGCATCGAAATCGGTTCATCCGTTTGGGAGCTACGATGCCACAGACAGACACACACACACAGACAAACAGACATCGACGTCAAACTTATAACACCCCTCTTATTGCGTCGGGGGCTAAAAAATAATTTTGTTAAAAGTTAAATTAAAAATTTTAAAAACTGCCAACGCAAAAAAGTTAAACATTTTAAAAGTTAAAAAAAATAAAACCGACTTAAAAAAAAACACTAACCGGTGTAAAAAAACTCTAAATTAGGAAGTCGGTGGTGCCATCTATACTAATATATAAAGAGGTTATGTTTGATTGTTTGCTTGCATTGAATAGGCTCCGAAACTACTGGACCGATTTGAAAAATTCTTTCACTGTTGGAAAGCTACACTATCCCCGGGTGACACAGGCTACTTTTAATCCCTGTATTCCCACAGAAACGGGAACAACGCGGGTGAAACCACGGGACGTCTGCTAGTAATGATTAAGACAAAAAAAACCACCAAAGCCACAGACTTCCTAATTTAGAGTTATTTTACACCGGTTAGTGTTTTTTTTTAAGTCGGTTTTATTTTTGTTTAACTTTTAAAATGCTTATTTTTTTTGCGTTGGCAGTTTTTAAAATTTTTAATTTAACTTTTATCAAAATTATTTTTCTAACACATCTATTCAAAAAGAGCTAGTTTATTCCTCGTAAAGGGACCAAAATAGCTCATTAATCCCTAGGGACCAAAATTGATTTGAATTTGGAATGCGATTATTGTTAGTAAATGTTTCAATCAGCAAAGAGGTGAATCACAAACCATGCGGGAACAATGTATTGAATATGTGACTGGCTGAAAAACTGCGAGCGCGCCAAATTTAAAAAAAGTTGATGAAAAATAAACAACGCGCGAAATTAAATGCATTCTGCCAAAGAGTATAATAATTCTGCTTTTGTTCGTAGTTGATTCATATTCAGATTTTAGAATTATAAAAAATGAGTGCGTCTTCCTCCACGAATTGTTACGATACACTTCCATAATTGTTCAAATATAAACATCGGCCTCTAATTATTTACTCAATACTCAATACTTTATTGCATACCATAATGTATTACAGGATGTTGTTCAATTACATAAGTATCAATTATTTATGGACCCTGTCGGGCAGAGCATAGTTTGTTAGGAGAGAGGAGGAAGGGCGCATGTTAGAATACATGAGTTACCATTCAATATTTGAAGATGTATTAATAAAAATTAAAATATATTACACTAGTATTTATTTTATAAGATTATTATTAGTCAGTACTTACCTATTTTACTTTCATATTATTTTGTTTGAATGTTTTGGTATTTTTTTTAATATATTCCTATTTTATTACATTATAATATTTTAATGCGTTATAATTATAATTTATTGTAACTAATAATTATAATTATAATATATTTATATTTTATGTCTTAAGGTTCTGAATTGTACGTAAATAAATTCTTGTTCACAAGTTGCACTTACTTATTTTCTCATAGAGGGTCTTAGATCAATAATAGTACTAGATTCCCGATAAGCGCTTCAAAAACGGCCCGAAAAATAAGAGCACGAACGCGCACTCTTATTTCTAATTAGTATGGTCCAATCATAGCCAACGTTAAGACGTCAAAATGCCGCAGTGCGCGTTCAAAAATTGTGTAAATAATCACCGTAACACCAAATTTTCGGAAGGAATATTTTTTTTTCGGTGAGTTTATATCGATATGTATTTATCATAAAATAAAAACTGAATTAAATAGTAAATAAAGTCTTTTAGCAAAAATATTATGATTGTTCGACCAATGTTTGCTACAACGCGCCAACTATTGTAACAAACATCGACTATTCTGGAAAAGGGAATGCATGGAGTAGTATTGTTATTTTATGTTTCTTTTTTTTAATGAAATTTTTGTTTGTAAATTTCCTAGCGACACATTTCGCTGTGCAGAATTGGTATCTATTGTCGCGAAAGAAAGAGGAGAAGAATTATACAAGCGGTCCCCCGACACAACGATGCTTAGATTAAAATATTACTTCCTTTATTAAACTTAAAGGGTCAATACATATTATTTTGTTACTTTTTATAGGATACTTTTGGGTGAGGGGATTGTTTTTTTTTTTTGCTGTTTAATTTTTATTATCAATAAGTAGGTAACTATTAATATATCCGGAAATAATAACAGATGTCGATTGGTTATAACATCAGGTCCAAAATTACAGGTACATTCATTAATGATTCACAATCGATACGTTTTACAAAATGATACTTTCTAAATGAAAATGCTTGATTTGCTACTAAAAATGTAAAAATCGGTACGTGTGTACCTACATTTTTTGAAGAGTTCCTTCAATTCTTCAAGGTTCCCTCATGAAAATGACAGAGTACTGAGGTAACAAACACTAAAAAACAAACATAAAAAAATCAATTAATTGGTCAAACAATCATTATATTTGCTAAAAGACTTTATTTACTATTTAATTCAGTTTTTATTTTATGATAAATACATATTGATATAAAAAAAATACAAACAAATTGATAACCTCCTCCTGTTTTTGAAGTCGGTTATTAATTATTTGATGTCATACAATGATTTTTCACCAGCTGCGCCCCGCGGTTTCTCCCGCGTAAACCAGGAGTAGTTAAAAGTATACATGTGTTAATCCAGGATATAATAAGCTACCTACATACTAAATTTCATCCAAATCTGTTCCGCCGTTTGAGCGTGAAGAAGTAACAAACATACAAACACACACTAACACACACACACTCAGAAACTTTTGCCTTTATAATATTAGTGTGAAAACTTCTAAATCGCATACAAAAGTAGGCGCATTCATTTTTTTTGTGGGTTGATTATAATGAGCCAACCCGTAGACAATTAATAGCAATGTCCTAATAAAATAGCTATTGTACTAATTTAGCCCTACTACTTTTTTAAAATGCGTCAATTGTAATTATTTGCTACCATATAAAACAAATCTTCGCTCGCTTATGAAATATAAATTATTATTCTGCATCTCTATCTTTCAATTCTTACTGTGTTCTGAGCATTGGAATGTCATGCCAAGAACAACGTCTAGTTCCAAAATAGAGTAAAGACGAAATTGTGAACAAAACGTTTTTAACCGTATTTTTTAGGCCTTAAGTTTCATTTTAGAATAAATATTTTTGTACATATTATAAAAATGGCTTTTATTTCTAAGTGACATTTTAAATTTATTCCTTTTATATTTCTCCGATGACAGAAGGACTTAGGCATAAATATTTTGCAATTGTAATTAAACTTTATGCTTGAGTGTCAAGGTTTATAATAAACTGACTTGATAATATTATAAAACTTTTTTCAATATTTCCTAGTAAGAAATGTAATTGTCTATGTGTGTGTAAACGTGGACACTTTAGCGACGTGTTTTTGTTCCTGATCCTGTATCTAGTGCTATTATTGATCGAAGTAGAGGGTGATAAAAAAACTTTTTTGCAAAAAACAAAACCGACTTCAAAAAAAAAACACTAAACGGTGTAAAATAACTCTAAATTCGGAAGTCTGTGGCTTTGGTGGGTTTGTCTTACTCATGATGGTCCACCGACTTCCGATTTTAGAGTTATTTTACACCGTTTAGTGTTTTTTTTTTGAAGTCGGTTTTGTTTTTTGCAAAAAAGTTTTTTATTTTTCCATTTTTAGTTGTTACCTTATAAACATTTGCCATGAATTTATTTTATATTGTTAATTGTTAACAATACATGTCATCATAATAGGGTTTTCCACTAATCCCTAATAAATTAAAATTAACATACCTAACTGACGAAATCTAGGTATATTGTACCCACCTGCGTACCCCTCAGAGCATACAGGCGTGATGATACGTCATTATGTTGTATAAACAACATCCAAGCGATTCCAGCAATCACGACAGATTTGCCGTTCATTTTTGAAGAGTTCCGTTGTATATCTCCGAAGATCAGCACCAGATCTTCACCAAATTAATATGGGACCACCTCAGGAGTATACTCTTTCAAATAAAAAAAGAATTTTGAGAATCGGTTTACAAATGGGGGAGAAATCAGGTAACATACATAAAAAAAAAAAAAAAAAAAAAAATACATACACACGAACATAGAACCTCCTCCTTTTTTGAAAGTCGGTTAAAAAGTAGAGTGTCCACCTCGGGAGCAACACTATTTTAAGCTCGAGTGACATACTTTTAATCCCTTGCTGCGCTCAGGATAAAAAAAAACACTCTCGCCTTTAAAATTGTTGTTTGCTCCCTAGATAAACAATCTACTATTTTAGCCCCCGACGCAATAAGAGGGGTGTTATAAGTTTGACGTCGATGTCTGTCTGTCTGTGTGTGTGTGTGTCTTTCTGTGGCATCGTAGCTCCCAAACGGATGAACCGAGTTCGATGCGGTTTTTTTCATTTGTAAACAAGTTTCCTGGCGGTGGTTCTTAGCTATACTGCGTTCTTAGTTATATAACTATACCTATTGCGTTAAAGCACTTAATAATTCGTCAATATAGATTTTTTAGATTTTGGCTCTTTAAAATAAATCTATAACTTAAAAAAATAATATCATTTGAAGGTAGTAAATAGGTATTAAATATTTATCCTTCGAAAATTGAAAATAAACTGACCATCTATATACTCATAGATATAATAAAGAAGGAGATATGCCCGTTAGACGAAAATGTATCGGAACCATGTGTCTCCACTTTGCCCCTACCACACGGCAACTACTACACATGCAGTTCAGTAAAAGCAATAGATACGCAGTCGCGCACACACCAGCATTTCTTAAAACAGAACGTACTACACAATCAATTATAAACCTTATGCTGTCAAACACAGCGTGTATTTACCATGCACCATACAACTTACGCACACAAAAACAACGGTCGCTATCACTTCGTCGCATGAAGCAGCGGCCGTACCACGCGATGCATCCGCTCAATGAAGTATCGTTGTGTTATTTTTACATTGCTCGTCCAGCCACTTAGCGACAAACTTAGGTAGTGGTTACGGAGCAATGTATTTATTGCAACAATAGTACAGTCGCTGTGATATTTGAAAACAAAAATAACATAGTAAAAGCAAGAAATATATTACGTTTTGTTGTTTTGCATGATTAGATAGACAAATATAGTAAAATACGTGTACTTACATGTGATAAGACATTCCGTGATTTACATAGTTTTGATTTGTGCTTCGGATTTTACAAAAAAACACTGAACAACTCGGCATTGCTATAAAATGTCACAATCGCGGTCGAAAGCACACAAGTTCGCGCAGACGGCTTACGACGTGATCAATTTTAGCATGTCGCGGAGACACCGACACGCCCCCATGCCACTTCTCCTATTATTTAGATTTCTATGTATATACTACACTTAATAATTGAATCGTCAATTTGGAGGGACCAAACAAATTACTCGATATTTTTAAAACCACAAATTTTTTAGTCAGTCAGAATTAATATTATTTAGGTAGAATTAAGGTATTAAAACACCAGCAAGGTGGAATATTCCAGAGAGCAGTTTATCAGTTTGGTCCCTCCATCTTGACGTCATGATGGAGGGACCAACATTTTGTTGATGTAATTCTGCAAATATAGAGGTAGCAATTTTTTTAGCAAAGGTAGCAAATAGTAGATTTATGGTATTAAATTTTTATATTATGTAAGACAGAAATCCGAGACTTGGTCCCTCCATCTTGACGGTCACTTTAGAACAGCGGCCTTTTGACTGAGACGACCCAAAGTATAAATAATATAGGGTGACTGGTAACCGATACTTAAACACGTGATTGTAATCATGAATACGAATAACTTTCCCAAAGAAACTTTTTATAAACTCATTAACTTTCAATTAATTCAATTACGACTACTACTAGTAGATTTTGTCCTTTTCGAGGTCAGACTATCAGCTGATAGATCGTGCCGATTCGTGCCTAATGTGAGCGATCAAAGGCGCGCGCGGGGGAATTTCAAACAGCGTTTTTGTTATTTTATTGTGAATAATATATAAGTTATTGTGTAGGTATAAAAAACTTTTTTGCAAAAAATAAAACCCACTTCAAAAAAAACACTAACCGGTGTAAAATAACTCTAAATTAGGAAGTCTGTGGCTTTGGTGGTTTTGTCTTATTATGATGGGCCACCGACTTCCGAATTTAGAGTTATTTTACACCGGTTAGTGTTTTTTTATTGAAGTGGGTTTTATTTTTAACCGACTTCAAAAAAAGGAGGAGGTTCTCAATTCGACGGTATGTTTTTTTTTTTTTTTGTGTTTGTTACGCGATTACTCCGCCGTTTATGGTCCGATTTTCAAAATTCTTTTTTTATATGATAGGGTATACTAACAGATTGGTCCCATTTGTATCAACACTCATATCTGATGAGGGATCTTCAAGGAATTGAGGGAACTCCTCAAAAAATATAGGCACACACGCACCGATTTCAACATTTTTAGTAACAAATCAAGCATTTTCATTCAGAAAGTATCATTTGGTGAAGAAAAACTGATGAAGAAGACAGGGAACGGAACTTTTCAACGCATAACAGCAAAGTATTCGCGATTGCTATAGTCAGATGTCTATGCTGAGATTTTGTTATCCCACAACATAACATTACGCCATTCTATTTTAAAAGGGGCCGGCAGAGATGTACAGGTTAATGTTTAGATAGAAGTTCATTAGCAATTGTTATCCAATTTCAATGATTATTTCAAGTTTTGAAAGACTTTCTTTACATACAAAGAAACTAAAAATTACCTACAAAATAAAAACTTTTTTACAAAAAAAAACAACCGACTTCTTAAAAAAAAAACTAACAGGTGAAAAATAACTACAGTTTCGGAAGTCGGTGGCCAATAATGAACAAAGCAAAACCACCAAAGCCACAGACTTCCGAAACTGGAGTTATTTTTCACCTGTTAGTTTTTTTTTAAGAAAGCGGTTGTTTTTTTTTTTGTAAAAAAGTTTTTTGCAAAAAAGTTTTTATTTTTCCATTTTTAGTTGTTCCCATACAAATATTTGCCATGAATTTATTTTATATTGTTATTTGTTAACAATACATATCACGGTCATAGGGTTTGTCCACTTATCTACTATATAAAAATAAGTCGGGTTTTCCTTCCTGACGCTATAACTTCAGAACGCACGAACCGATTTCCACGGTTTTGCATTCGTTGGGAAGGTCTCGGGCTCCGTGAGGTTTATAGCAAAGAAAATAACAATAAATTTCATTATTGGAGCTAACATACTAATAAAAATAAATTAAATTACATAAATCAGATGCAACCTTCATAGTCACTATGAAAAACTAAGACACAAAATTAGAGAAAAGTAAATGACAGATTGACAACTGACATAATTTCAGGCAAAAAGTAAATATTGAAAATTATTAAATTTAATATTTTATTTTAGCAAAATCATAATCTTACAATCGAATAAGTCTACTATATAAAAATAAGTCGGGTTTTCGGTATTGTGTTCACTGTGAAATTGTGAAAAAAAAGTAAAAAAAATAAGTTATTTCAAATATATTCTCGAGTAACTTTATTATTCATTTATTAATAACTGATATGATATTATTGAATATAATTCATTATTAATCTATAACATACAAAATGAATCGCAAAATGTGTTGGTAAGCGCATAACTCAACAACGCCTGGACCAATTTGGCCAATTCTTTTATTTAAATGTTCGTTGAAGTTCAAAGATGGTTTTTACGGCGAGAAAAAATCGAATAATTGCCGGAAAACTCCTAAAACAGCTCTTTTCTTTTTCCCATACAAACGTTTTTTTCTACAATGAGCTTTATTGCTATTGTATAGAGTTCATATTGAATTACAAGCACTCACTGTTGTTTAAACAATGTAGGTATGTTCTTAACGTCAAAGGGTCAATTTGCACATTAAAAGATATACCTACGGAGCAATCATAACCAATTTGGTGGTGCAATGATTTTATTAGCAGGAGATTTTCGTCAAACATTGCCAGTGATTCCACGATCAACACCAGCTGATGAACTCAATGCATGTCTAAAGTCCTCCAATTGTGGAAACATGTAAAAGTACCTACTTCATTTAAGCAAGAATATGTATGTCGAATTGCAAAATGACCAATCTGGAAACATATTCTCTAAACAACTCATTGACATTGGTAGTGGCAAATTTTCTATAGACATGTTGACTGGCTGCATTAACATTTCTCAAAGTTTTTGTCAGTTAACTCGATCAAAAGATGAACTTATCCAGAAGGTGTTTCCAGATGTTTCTCAAAATTACAGGAACCATGATTGGTTGAACGAACGAGCTATATTGGCTGCAAAAAACATAGATGTAAATGAATTAAATTAAAAAATGCAAGAACAAATTACAGGCGATTCGAGGATATATAAATCAGTTGATTCGGCTACTAACCAAGATGATGTAGTGAACTATCCACCAGAATTTTTAAACTCGCTGGATTTGCCAGGATTGCCACCTCACAATCTTCAATTTAAAGGTTGGATCAGTAGTTATAATGCCGCGAAATATCAACCAACCGCGTCTTTGCAACGAAAAAAAAAAGGAGAAGACGTTCTCATACCGCACATCTCAATTATTCCGAATGATGTGCCGTTTGACTTTAAACGACTACAGTTTCCAGTTCTGCTTGCTTTTGCTATGACCATAAACAAGTCCCAGGGGCAATTATTAAGTGTTTGTGGTATTAATCTGGAAAACCCATGTTTCTCACTGTGGTCAATTGTATGTTGCCTGTTCCCGTGTTGGAAAACCATCAGATTTGTTTGTCTATGCGCCAGATAATCAAACAAAAAACATCGTATATCACAAAGCACAATGAAAATAAAACTGATTTTTGTTAATAATTAATTCACATGATTAACAATAAAGGGATTGCTTTTTTTTAAATGCTTATATATGTTTTAATTAATTATATTTCTTATTCACAACGCCCTATCACCAGGGTGACGGTTCTGTTCAGGAGAATTTTTTGCCCCGACTATAAAATATGTAGGAACAAAAAAATTTCACATTACAAATCATTTTGACAGGAATTTATTGCAATTTAATTAGGCAGTACGAAGTCTGCCGGGTCCGCTAGTCTCTTATAAATGAAACTTAACATACCTAACTGTCGAAATCTAGGTATATTGTACACATCTGCGTACCCCTCAGAGCATATAGGCGTGATGATACGTCATGATGTAGTATAAACAATAAACATCCAAGCGATTCCAGCAATCACGACAGATTTGCCGTCTATTTTTGAAGAGTTCCGTTGTATACCTATCTCCGAAGATCAGCACCAGATCTTCACCAAATTAAAATGGGACCACCTCAGGAGCATACTCTTTCAAATAAAAAAAGAATTTTGAGAATCGGTCCACAAATGGGGGAGAAATCAGGTAACATACCTACATAAAAAAAAAAAAATACGTACCTACACACGAAAACCTCCTCCTTTTTTGAAGTCGGTTAAAAAGAAAAGTTTCTTTGGGAAAGTTTAGTGAAGTCATGAATACAATCACGTGTTTAAGTATACATATAAGTATCGGTCAATACCGTGCAGTCACCATATATTTGATGTTTGCAACCCTAACGTTTTATTTATTTTCCGGTGACAATAAAGTAAAAGGATTGACTAAAATCCTGTGTTTTGCTTTAATTTATGTCTAAAAATAAATATAATGTCTAAAATAAAAATATCAAAAATATAGAAACGCTGCCTTTGAACATATCCCATGACACTCTTCAATAATGTTACTTTCCATCCACTAAATATTTTTTTGAAATCGGAGCAGCATTTCTATAGCTTTCCTCATAAAAGAAGTTAAGTTTTGTGCAGTTTAATTGTACAGCGTTGTTGTTGTTGTCTTAAGGTGGATGTTCCAAGGTAGCCCGCGAAATGCAAAAAACATCTGGCTACAGTGGCTACTCTGGTAAATCCCCCTTAAGTTATTTGTTTGTTTGTACATTTAGGATATTAAGACAACACCCTACGGAACTTTTGAATATAAGACTCACTTTTCTAACTCGGTAAGTTGTTGTTTAGGGGTTGACGCTGCAACGGGTCGGGCGCGTCCTAATTTGGCGCGCGTGGTCTGTAGCATTTGCTGCGTCACTAAAGGCTGCTGGCCTTCTTTGAAACCTGGTTTCGAGCGGACTGGATTGTCCTGGAACGTTATTTTTAAGTTAATGGAAACTGCTGAATTCAAACAAACATACTACACACTACTATATTGACTGAATTTTCCTACTGCAGGGAAAATACTTCCCGAATGTCTTTTTTTCCACTTTGGGCTTTTCAAGACCGGTGTGACCAGTTGCGCAGTGTAGCCAAACCTTGTAGCAGTCTCATCTTTTTATGAATCAATCAACCTCACTATATTCATTTGTATCGATAGGTCATTTGAAAAGGTCTTGGTCAAGGTTTAATTTTAAAAGACTGAGAAGCCAGCTTATACTGGTTGTGTTGGTCAAAGAGAGAATATAGCTAATATTGAAGATTTTACCCTTGTCTTCCTCAATTTAACATTCGCGATGTCTTGTGGTGTAATTGTCAAGTGAGGTCCCGGCGATGCAGTTCTACATCTTGGTAATGTGTGAGACCTGATGGGTAGCTTTGTCACGGGGGGGTGTGTCGGTGGTGGGAGAGGGGGTGGGGGTGGCGGCGGTGGTGGTGGGGGCGGAGGTGGAGCCTGTGCTTGAGGCTTCGGCTTAGATGGACTATCACCTTTTCTGTAAAAAAAAACACACAATCTTCTTCGTTATCGGTCATACAAGACACGAAGCAACTTTACAACAATAGGTACAACTTAAAAAAAAACTAAAAAGATGTAAAATACCTCGTTTTGTCTGTTGGTTTGGGTATGTTTTGTTTCATTTATTATTTGCAACCGACTTTGAGTTATTTTACATTTTTTGTGTGTTTAATGAAGTTGCGAATCATATTCTGAAAATCATTATCTGAGCGGTAAATTGCAAAAAACACTAGAAAATTTCGCGGGTTACCCTGGGACATTCACCTTAAAACGATTTATCTACTATACAGAGGTGTCGGTTACGGTAACAGTCGCAGTGTCGCGAGTTCAATGGTTTATTCTCATAAAAAAATGTCGAACGCACCTTGTAAAGTTTCCACTTCCAAAAAAATCATACGACCGAACTGAACACCTCCTACTATTTTGCTAAGTCGGAAATACATATTTTATAGGTCATACAAGTTACCAAAACTTTTACCTGAGCTTACCCTCGAGTTGTTCGATTTTATCCATCATCAACTTCATTCCTTCCTTCAAGCTCAAGTTCTCCTGTGCCAGCCGCTCTTGCTTCTTATCAACTTCTTCTAAATATTTCCTCAACTCTTTTAACTCTTCGGAACTGCCATTGTTTTCTTGGTGAACTAGTGGCTCGCGTAGTATGTCGGAGTACAGGCCGGTGATAGATTGGTAGCCCTGAAAGAGAAAGAAAAACTGTAAGGCAATGAAAGTGGCGTTAAAAAACCTCAATATGGCACTAAAGCGTGGAAAGAGACGACATCGACATCAAGTTTATGCTAAAGCAGGGTAGGTAACTACGTTTTATTGACGTGTGAGATGATGTGAGTTTGTTGCGCCACCCAGTAAAATATTAACAGAAGTGGTAAAGAGCGGGCGTTTTGGACGACCATCTTTGTAATTTTTGACGTTTAAAAAGTGCTGTTACTCTTAGCCTAATTTGTACATATCTTTATTGATATTCATAGGTATGTCTGCAACTTATAGCGACACGGCGAACGAAAGTCAACCGAGTGAATTTTCGGAACAACGACAAGTAACTCCAACGATCCCTACTTTAGAAATAAGTCCACAAGAACAACATAGGAAGAGCTCAAGTAGGTACAGTATTCGGTAAACCGCATTAAGAACCGTACCTACCTATTAGTCCATTCTCATTCATAAAATCATCATTAACTGCTTTTTCGGGCTAGTCATTCACACGGTAAAAGTTAACAATGAATTAAGTGCAATGACCTCAACTTTAGATTACGGGACTGGGACAATAAAACGCGAGATGCACTTTAGGTGCATTTTATATGACGTGACTTTGTAAGTTTTTAACCGACTTTCAAAAAAGGAGGAGGTTCTATGTTCGTGTGTATGTATTTTTTTTTTTTTTTTTTTTATGTATGTTACCTGATTTCTCCCCCATTTGTGGACCGATTCTCAAAATTCTTTTTTTATTTGAAAGAGTATACTCCTGAGGTGGTCCCATTTTAATTTGGTGAAGATCCGGTGCTGATCTTCGGAGATATACAACGGAACTCTTCAAAAATGAACGGCAAATCTGTCGTGATTGCTGGAATCGCTTGGGTGTTTATTGTTTATACAACATAATGACGTATCATCACGCCTGTATGCTCTGAGGGGTACGCAGGTGGGTACAATATACCTAGATTTCGTCAGTTAGGTATGTTAATTTTAATTTATTAGGGATTAGTGGAAAACCCTATGATGATGACATGTATTGTTAACAATTAACAGTATAAAATAAATTCATGGCAAATGTTTTTATGGTAACAACTAAAAATGGAAAAATAAAAAACTTTTTTGCAAAAAATAAAACCGACTTCAAAAAAACACTAAACGGTGTAAAATAACTCTAAATTCGGAAGTCGGTGGCCCATCATGAGTAAGACAAACCCACCAAAGCCACAGACTTCCGAATTTAGAGTTATTTTACACCGTTTAGTGTTTTTTTGAAGTCGGTTTTATTTTTTGCAAAAAAGTTTTTTAATAAGTAGGTACCTAGACAAGTTCGATTTCTTAGCATAATCTAAATAAATATTTTAAATCAATTTACTGACAGACTGCCGCAGTATGTCAGTAAATTTATTTGCGCAGCGCATAGCCTAAACTGATAGATTTCTAAAGGAGCACTACTATGGCGAAGGAACTATACCTACTTATTACCTAACAGTGAACGACGTTCACCAACTACTACAGGATTCTAAAAAATCATCCTCCAATGAGGTTGTACCTACAATGTTTTGTGAAATACCTACAATCGGTCTTACGGCTTATAATTTACTTAGGTAAGTCGTGTTTGTGTAAGTAAGTACCTAAAGGTTATTAATAATATCTTGCAGTATCGCATAAATCGATTATTATGGTAAACACGAGGTATTGATTGATGTAATTTCAAAGAGAGAACCAGTCGGTAATGCATTCAAAATAAAATGCACTTGTTATAAGATAACGCTTAAAATCGTGCTTATAGGTACCCCATTGTAGAACTGCCCTTAGTCTGAATCGTAATATAAATAAATTGATCATTATAATAAAATTATAATTACACCCATTTTTATGTTTAATTTGTTTTTTCAGTGTTCTAAAAACAAAGGTGTTTCAACAAAGGCGTTTCAACAAAGGCCTTAAAACATAAAGTAAAAAGGTTTGGTGATACTAACTACCTTTCTGCCGATCCACGCACACAGATCAACAATCTTCCAAGCCTTAGGTTTGCTGTTCCGTCGACAGCTCCTCTCCTTCCTCGGTGTTCCACCTGATAACATGAACCACTCCATATCACTCAACTGTCCCGTATCTAGAGCACATTCAATTTCTAATTCAACCTTTATGCTATTTTGTGTGAGAGCACCCATCACTAAACAAGTTTTCTAACAAACGAGGTCCTACTCAAGTTGGCACTTGTCGACAACACACGTACTGATTCAAAGTTGTTTCTTTATAATGCGCTTGAATTGTCCTACTGTCTTTGCTCAAGCTCTCGACCGTTAAAGCAAAACTTGAAATGCTACAATGTGCGCGCGACGATGATGTCACAACTATATTAGCAGCTGACTGAGCCAAGATGTTTGTAATAAAAATAGTTATCAATTGAGATAACAAGTTCAAGTTGTTAAACTAACCTCTGGATAAGTTGTATGCAGCTGATGACGAGGGCGACGTCATTGCATAGTTGATAGTAATAGTAGATTGTATTTGGTTTCCTGTTCTGGGACATGATTTCGTGAAATCACTTTCACACAAAAATAATTTAGTATATGTATTGGTAGGTAGGACTTGTATTATGTGTAGCCCAAAATAAGTCAATCATTTACTCGCTGTGCGGAACCGTGGGGTACCGCCAGCTCCTAGGAGGTGTTGTAGCCCGATATTAAACAGCTTTTCTCAAGAGTAAGGCTATCAACATAATTATTGTAAGGAGTTTTTTTTTAAACCGACTGATATTTGGAGTGTTTAGCGTGTTTAATTAAACAAACATAATTGAGACCCTTTAGCTTTAATTAGCTTTGTTCGTTATATCTCAAAAACCTGCACACTTATGCGGCAAAAGTAGGTACCTCACCGTTCCTATGTTATGTATTTACAATATATTTTTGTAGCTATGTGTGTCTGTGTGCCATTGATTTCTTCTGAATAAGTATCTAAGTGTTGGAGGAGTGACGAGGGTGACGTGAAGACTAGGTTACGTCACTCGCAGAAATTAATTCACGTTACATACCTAATATGCAAATATTCATTTTGTGTAAGTGATACTAAGTAATATTGCTAAAGTTGTCGGGACAACTTACTGCTCAAAAAGAAAAAGCATTTATTTGGCCCAGAAGGCATTATAAAAATAAAAATTTAAAGCAAACAAAAATAGAAAAAAAAATGTCAATAAGTATACCAGAATCAAATGGCGTGCCACACGGCTACGCCAAATAGCTATGAGCTTTTTATAACAGTGCCATATTTACCGACTCTCGCAGATTTTGAATGGAACGTAGTAATGAGCTCAGGTAATAGTTGAAAATGTTGAAATGCTACAAAAAATTTAAAATTTCAATCACAAATTACCTGGTGTAATATTTTCATGACGTTTGCTGAAACTAGTGCTCTTCCGTGACCTCTGAAGGGCGTCTTTAAACAAGTTCGATTCAGACTTCATGCGTCTTTTTCTAATTTTTAATGAATGCTTGCTGTTAATTGACTTAAATGATACGTCCGAATTACTGGAAAGGCAGGAGAGAGGTCCAAGCTCAAGTGGGCCATCCGTCAGATCAGATGCGCTAGATGAACATGAATTTGAACACTGTTTTTTCCAAGGTCGCAATTCTTTTTGCTCTCCATCACTGGAGTTCCGTCTACTTCGTTTGAATCCTAAAGACTGTTCCGAAGTTTCATTAGATGTTGTGTCATGTGTATTGAAGTCCTTACTGAAAGAAAGACTCACGTCAACAAAGCTGCAGTTCGCTGGCAGTGACGCAAATGCTTCCGTTTGAGTGGAACTGTCGGTTGAATTTCCTAGGGTCAAACTAGGGTCGTCAGTGACCATGATGCTCACAAATGGAGGAGTCTTATTATAATCCTTGTGTTTGTTATCGTGTGATGTAGCGTAACTACGATCCCATGACGTGTTTATCGTGTCCTGTTGAGAGCATTTCCTTATTAATTCTACCGAGTTATTGCAAACTTCTCTCTCTTCAGACGTATCAGTGACACCTAGGGTTATTTTTTTGCTTTCTTCAAACGGCATCTTAATATTTGATAACCACACGCAACTAAGTACTAAGGAAAAACTTTTTATTGCATAAGAGATCAATTTGTCACTTGTTTAGTTTTGTTCACTAACTATATAAAATCCAGTTACATAAAATAGCCAAAGACAGAAAAATAAGATTTCAAATCTACCCTCGCTAGCAGTCAAAACTACTAAAATGAAATCCTGTCATTCTAATCATATTTTGTTTCTTAAGCAATGATGAATATTAAAATATTACCTACGCTTAACGTGTAGTGTCCTCCTGATAAATTACAAAAAAAATAGTAATAGCCAATTAATTCAACAATAAATTCCACTCCTTCTGCACACATGCATGTTTCAGAACGACAATGATCAGCTGTTCGCTGAATTGTCAGTCAAAACAAAATTGACGAAAAAACGTAATAGAGTGAAGGCGCGCTTTTTTGATTTTAAAATTTTTATTTGGCTTTTTTCATAATATCTCTGTAAATATTTATTGATAGTTAGTGTAAAGTGTTAGTTAATGTAAGTAATGGCTAAGAAGAGGAAAAGGAAGGAGGGGGATCCGCCTCCGAATCCCCAGCAGGTATTATCCACCGATTCTGACTCAGCGGAATCGGCGGACACTTGCTTTTCTTTTAGGGAGACTGTTGCAGACAGGGACCCGAAGGAAAAGTACAAAATTTTTAAAGTGAAGGGGTACACTCGCAGCTACCCTGAAGATACCAAACAAAAAGAGTTGGTTGTATTCTTAAACCACACTGAAGAGAATAAACCTTTTAGTGATAGGGACCGTATGGCTCTATCTAAAGGAGTACGTGAGCATGGAGTATCGGGAGTCATGCATTTGCGTTCTATAAATAAATACAAGGTCGGCATTACGTTTGATTTGCCGAACAACGCAAATATGTTTATTAAAAATAAAAAATTATTGGATCAATTAACACTGAAGGCATCCATCCCTGCTGCAGACACAGAGGTCACTGGGGTTCTTACCTCGGTCCCTATCGATATGTCGAATAAAGAAATATTTTCATTGATAGGTAGTTCTAAAAATGTTGTTCAAGTAAGGCGTTTCATGCGCAGGGTCAGGAGTGATGAAGGCTTGTCCTTTGTCCCCACACAGGCTGTTGCTGTGACCTTTGCTTCGACCATCTTACCCGACTATATCTACTTGGATTCTTGGCGCCATGAGGTCAAAATGTATATCCCACCAGTTAAGCAGTGCCTTAAGTGTATGCAGTATGGGCATATTGCAAAATTTTGTAGAAATTCCGAAGTATGTTCTATTTGCACTGAAAATCACAGCTATAAAGTGTGTCAGGTTAATCCAAAGAACGCCAAATGTATAAACTGTAGTGGTAACCATTTAGCTATCTCTGCATTATGTAATATAAAAAAACAAAAAGTTGAAGAAAATAATATAAAAAGTAGAAATGCAACATACTCTGATCTCTTCAATGCTAACGCATTTCCAGCGCTATCTGCGCGTAATTTAGATACACAAGTAAGTAATCTTATGAAATCAGACAAATTTTTGAATAGTTTAGTTGAAACAATTACTAGAATAGTTAGCAATAAGGATACTCCTATCAATTCATCGTCGATTAAAGAAGCATTAGAAACTACTCTAAGTAATAAATTTCCTTCAACCTCTTAATGGATCTTTCTGATTTAAATATAGTGCAATGGAATGCTCAAAGTTTAAACAGTAATAAACATATCTTTATCGATTTTTTATACAATTACAAAATACACATAGCAATTATAAGTGAAACATGGCTTAAACCTCAACAAAATTTTAAAATCAATCATTATAATATTGAAAGAAATGACACTGGTAACAAACATAATGGAGTAGCAATAATTATTCACAAAAGTATTTCATACACTAAAATTAATACCTTTTTTGATAACTCATTACAAAATATCTGTGTAAAAATTAAAGTTAACAACAAAGAGTTAAGTATAGTAAGTATTTATAGTCCTTTGAATTGTAGTCCAGTATTCAAAAAAGAAAATTTTGACTTATTAGTGAAGTCTATTCCTGAACCTTTTATAATTGCTGGTGACTTTAATGCTCATCATACTTCTTGGGGCTGTAACTCTGACTCTGTACGTGGACGAAATGTTTTAGATGTAATTGATAATAATAATTTAGTTCTGCTCAATAATGGTCAGGCAACAACAATTGGTTCTTTAACTTGGCGTCCTAATGCGTTGGATTTGACGTTAGTTTCTTCGTCTTTAGCAATTAATTGCGAATGGAATGTACATGATTGTCCTCTTGGTAGTAGTTATCACATTCCTGTAAGGATAAAATTATTTATTAGCAAAAGCAATAATATTGTTAGCAATTGTACTAATGCTGAACATTTGCCTATTTACCCTAATTACAAATTAGTAAATTGGGAAAAGTACAGTAATTGTGTTGATGAATTGTTACTTGATTTTAAAGTTGATGACACAAGTCTTCCTGATTCATATTCCAAATTTTGTACCATTTTGCGCACAGCCGCTGCGAATTCTATGCCAAACTTGAAACATTCCAATACCAGTCATTTTGTCAACCCCTCATGTCATAGAAATAATCCTAAAGGGCCTTCACTTCCTTGGTGGAATCAAAAATGCACAGAAGCTGTATTGAATTTTAAAACTGCATATTTACTGTTTAAGGATAATTCATCTGAAGAAAATTATATAGAATTTAAAAGGCTTCGCGCAGTTAAAAAACTTACATTAAAAACAGAAAGGCAACTCCATTGTCTGTTATATGGAAATTCATGCGCAAGTATAATAAAACATATAATTTAAGTACTCAGGTGGACGATACTTGGGTTTTGGATTTTCTTAAAAAATACACACCAGACAATGTATCAAATGACTTAAAGTCTTCTTCCAATGCTAGCATTAATTCCAGCAATAGTTTTCTACTTAATCCTTTTTCCATACAAGAATTAATATCGGCCATATCGTCCAGAAGAGATACTACCCATGGTCTTGATGGAATACCTTATATACTGTTCAAAAAACTTAACCTTACTAGTTTGAATATTCTTTTAAAACTTTTGAATTTATTATGGGAAAATGATATTTTACCTGATAGTTGGAAGGTGGATTGTCTTGTACCTGTTTTAAAACCTGATAAGCCAAAAATGTGTCCTGATTCGTATCGTCCTATAGCTCTGACTTCTTGTGTTGGCAAGTTATTTGAACAATTATTAAAACAACGCTTAGAGTTCTATATTGAGAAAAATTCAATCTTACCATCAAATCAATTTGGTTTTCGTAGGAATCATTCTGCTAGGGAAAGTGTTTGTCAATTACAGCTTGATATATGCAATTCTTTATCCGCAAACCACAATTTGGTTGGAGTTTTCTTCGACGTTGCAGGTGCTTTTAACAGTGTAAATATAGATATCTTATGTAATGAGTTATCACAGATTGGGATACCTGTGAAAATTATAAATTGGGTTAAAAATTTTCTTCTTAACAGGCAAGTTTTTGTAAAATTTAACAGACACCTCTATGGACCTAGACTATCTTCAAAAGGAGTTTGTCAAGGTGGTATATTATCGCCTTTAATATTCATATTGTATATACGTAAATTAAATTTAATTTTAGGATCTCATGTTAAAAACCTCCAGTTTGCAGATGATTTAGTTGTATATGCATCTGGGAAAAATATAACACATGTAGTTGAAATAGTTAATGTTGCATTAGCAAATTTGTATAAATATTTTTCTTACCTTGATCTTAGTGTTAATCCATTGAAATCCAAAGTTGTTGTATTTGGTAAACAAATTCTTAATATGCCTGATGTGGTGTATAACAATTGTGCTCTACCCATTTCACTTGAGGTAAAATTCTTGGGTGTTATTTTTTCATATAATTTATCCTGGAACAATTATATAAAACATTTAATTAGTAAAGCAAATAAAGCTCATAACATATTAAAATCCTTGAGTGGTACATATTGGGGTGCAGACCCTAAAATTTTGTTATTATTATACAAATCTTTAGTTCGTAGTCACTTTGAATATGGTTTCTATTGCTTTGGTGCAGATTCCAAACATGTAAATAGTTTAAATATTTTGCAAAACAAGTGTTTGCGTGTAATAACTGGGGCATTCAGAAGTACTCCTGTGGTTGCAATGCAAATTGAATGCAATGTTTCCCCATTATCTATTCGTTTTGATTACTTAAAAGAAAGATTTTTGTTGAAACTTTATAGTGTATCTGGTAATAGACTACTTCTTAATTTGTTACATTCACCTGCTCATATTTCTTTAAAATCTATTTATATGGTACAAGGTCTCCAAAGTTTTATGAATTTTATTCAAAATGTTAACATTTATCAATCAAAACATATTTTACCTTGTTATGAGGGTACTTTCAATGGTAAATTTCCAGCAATTGAAGTAATTATAAATAATAGGAAAAATTTGCCTTCAAAAGAAGAAGTTTATGCTATGCTGTCACAGTGGTCTGATCATAAATTGGTGTATACTGATGGTTCCAAGAGTGATAAAGCAGTGTCTTTTGCTATTTATGACCCCTCTTCAAATATTGCTATTGGACGGAGAATTGATATAAACGCTAGTATTTTTACAGCTGAAGCAGTTGCTATTTTGAGCGCTATGAAACATATTAAAAAATGTAATTTAGAAAATAGTAAATGGCTTATAGTTAGTGATAGCATGAGTGTTCTGAAAAATCTGGATAATAATAAATTACTTGCTAACACCAACTACATAATTTTTCTGATAAAGCAACTATGGTTTGAATTGTCACAGTTGGATATTGTTGTTCGTTTTGTTTGGGTACCATCACATATTGGTGTTGCGGGGAATGAAAAAGCAGATTATCTTGCTAAAAAAATCGTTGAATTTGAAGAATTAATCAGTGACACTGAAGTGAGTGTTTTCCTGCCATATACAGACGTAATTAGCCTTCTACGGCGCCGCATGTGTGAGGCATGGGGGAGACATTCATACCATTGTACACATGTTGAAAACACGGGGTCTTGGTTTAATAGTCTTGATGTTCAAATTAACTCTGTACCTTGGTTTTGTAAAAGTAGTAGTACATACATGAATAGAAAATTTTATTCGATTATCTGTCGTATGCGCTTTGGTCATTGTCGTTTAAATTATCATCTTCATCGTCTTAAAATGGTCAGCTCGCCGCACTGTGATTATTGTCAATCTCAAAAAGTTCAGTCACTGTATCATATCTTCTTCGAGTGTTCGTCTTTCAACATTCAGCGCCTTGTGTTGTCGGATGAGCTTCTAAAAATTTATAAAACGCCTGATAAGGTCCCGTCGTCCATACAGGAGTTACTTGTGAATGCTACCACTTTTATATATTTGTACAAATTCATACTGGAGACTGTAAATGATATATAATCAGTGTTAGCTATAATATATGTATGTACATATTAAAATAATTATTACATAAGTACTTTTATCTTCGTTATTTTTAAATAGATCTACGATGGTTAGAAATAGCTTGTAGGTTATGTGCCTATCTAAACATAAACATGCAGAGATCGCTAAAAAAAAAAAAAAAATGTTTGACATGACATTACCCAGGATTTGACTGTACTTCGTACAAACTTGGATTTGACTAAAAAACGAAAAATTGACTATTAAAAATATCGAATTATGACTACATACGAAAGACTTAAAATAAAACATCATAATTACAAAGGAAATTACGAAAGACATTATATAATGCGAATGCGCTAAAAAAATCAATAGTTAAACCACTATTCAAGAAGCAGGATAGGGAGTTAATAGAATTTTACAGGCCAATATCGTTAATACCAATAATTTCAAAAATCATGGAAAAATATATATACAAAGAACTCAATACGTATCTTGAAAAAAATCATATACTCTGTGATGAACAGAAAGGATTTAGGGAGAAAAAAACAATTAACATGGCCATATATGACTTTTTACATATCATAATGACAAACATGGATAGAAATACACCTGTCAGTGCCATTTTCTGTGATATGACACAGGCATTTGATTATGTCCAACATAACATATTATTGAAAAAACTTGATGCATATGGTGTAAGAGGAAACATATTTAATCTAATACAATCATATCTAGACAACAGAAAACAAGTCACTCAAATTAATCGAATAAATATGAGCTCTAAACGTGAAGAGATTTTTAAGTCAAGCGAGCGTACAGTCCCTCATGGAGTACCGCAAGGCAGTGTACTTGGACCTCTCTTATTTACACTGTATATTAATGACTTCCCTAAATCCATTAATCACCCCATGACACTGTTTGCAGATGACAGTACGATAACTATACCATGCCATAATAACAATACTTATGAAACGGACATAAAAAATACATTAATTGAAGCGGTAACGTGGCTGAATAATAATAATTTGAAAATTAATATAAACAAAACTTTGATTATGCACTTCACCCAACGATCATCATTATTCTCTAGTCTGGACATCGAATATAATAATAATAAGATACAAATAGCTAATTATACAAAATTTTTAGGCCTAACAATTGACAAAAACTTAAACTGGAAACCTCATATTGAAGCTCTAGCCAAAAGAATAAGTAGTTGTGCATATGCGTTATATAAATTATCTTGTACTCTAAATATAGAAGCACTACTAACGGCCTACTACGGTTTAGTTGAATCCATCATTAGATATGGAGTTATCTTCTGGGGTAATTCAACTGATAGGGATATCATCTTTAAAAGACAAAAGTACTGCTTAAGATCTATGTTCAATCTGAAAACTACCGATAGCTGTAAAAATTATTTCATTAAGTATCACATATTAACATTGCCTTCACTTTATATACTAGAAATAGCAATGTTCGTAAAAACAAATCCACATTTGTTTCCTCGTATGGCAGACAAATTTCCGAGAAATAGACGTGATGATAGTAAACTTTGTGTACATCCATCAAAAACTGCACTTATGCGCAAGAGTGTATTTTGCATGGCACCAACTATCTATAATAAATTGCCCAAAAGTTGGAAAGAGCAGACTATACCTAAATTTAAGCAAACAGTGAAATTGTTTTTGTCACAAAAAGCATATTATAATATTACAGACTTTTTAAACGACTCATTGTGATTACTATCAAATAACAAATAAATCACATTACAGTAATTTAGGTCAGATAGATAAATAATAAATAATTTTATAATGTACATAATGTAAATTATTAAATTTAACAATTTTCTTTCATTGTGTTATATTTAATTGAATAGGTATTTAATATATAGTAATAAATGTAAAAATTATAATAATTGATTTAATAATATATTTGCACGCCATGAGAAATGGCAGACATGTCGTGACCCACTATTTTTATTTAAGATCTAACATGCATGTATTAACTTATTTCTGTATGTATGTATACACATGTTTGCGCAAATAAATCTTCTTATTCTTATTCTTATTCTTATTCTTATAAAAACTTAACACGACAGAAAAAAACATACGGAAGACTAGGCGGTATGGTCGAAAGACTTTAGCCTGCCCACTGGGCAATTTAAAAAAAAAAAAAAAAAAACAAAATTGACATTGACACTGATTGACACAAAGCGATCGATCAAACGTAAACAAGGCATTACCGCATTATTATTTTATTAAATTAATTTTATTTGTTTGTTCAATGCTTTTAGGCAGTTAATTGCTTTAATAATCGAGTACAGTTACGGGAAAAAACGGTATAATTTGTTAAAAATGCGTCATGCTTATAAAAAGAAGATAATTTACTGTGTTGTGATCGTTGTTACATTGATAATTTTACTGCATCCAGATATGAATGCCCGGCGTTCTTACGAGTACATAGAAAAAGATAATATTATTCATAGCCTTCATGAAGCTACTGCTGGCAATTTTACTAGTACCGCTGTACTTGACTGTGATTATTACGACATTATACACGATGAAACTACTCTGTCCATTAGTTTAGTTGACGGAGACTTGATAGAAGGCCATAGGATAAAGGAAGGTGGGGAATACGCCCCTCCTGATTGTAAACCCAAGTATAGCACAGCTATTATTGTTCCTTACAGGTAAATTTACTCTACTATAACCTTTACACACTGTTTTTAAACCCCGACGTAAAAAGAGAGGTGTTAAAAGTGTTTTTTATGTGTGTTTGAATAACACGTGTGCGTGTGAGTGTGTGAGCGTCTCTATGTTGTGAGCATCTCTATGTTTTGTTCCTAATTATTGTTTGCTTTAAAATAAATCCACGACAGATTTTTTTACTTCTTATCGTTACAGGGACAGAGCTGAACAATTACGAGGGTTCCTAGTATACATGCACACATACTTCCACCGTCAACATATCCACTACCGTATATATGTTGTGGAACAAGTGGACTCTCGCCCATTCAACCGAGCCAAGCTCATGAACATTGGGGCAGTTGCTGCAATGAAAGCAGGATACCCTTGTCTTGTTTTCCATGACGTGGACATCTTACCTTTGAGGCCTGCTAACTTGTATGCTTGTACTGAAAGACCTAGGCACATGTCATCTAGCATCAATAAGTTCAGGTGGGTATTTCAACTGGCCTGTTGGTCTAGTAGCTAGTGGTCCTGACTTCTAAGCCGGAGGCTGTGGGTTCATTTCCCACCAAGGACAAATGTTTGTGTGATGATCATTTGAACTCATCTGAGTGTAATCTAATATATAAAATTCTCGTGTCACAATGTAAGATACTATACTCATCCGAAACGGCTTGTCTGATTCTTATGAAATTTTATATGCATATTTAAAAGGGTGAGAATCGGCTACACTCTATTTTTCATCCACTCCACTCCTAACATATTTTTTTTAATTTTGGGCAATTTAGGGTTGTATGTATGATTATCAAAAATACATACAACCCTAAATTTTCACCCTTATATTACCAACCCTTAATTTTTAATAGTTATTTTACTAATGAATAATTTTTATCCCGCTCGTAGGTCTAAGAATAGAATGTAAAATATATTTTTTGGACTTAAACATAACTGGCAAAATGTGGGTGTAGGTACTACAGGGACACCCCTGCCTAGCCCTTCAGGGATTGATGTTTGCCGGGGCAGCTAGTTAATCTATAATATTGTGTATGTATTTAGAAAAATAAAAACATGTTTATCAGCTATATAGTACCCATAACACAAGCTCTGCTAAGCTTGGGACCAGATGGCGTTGTGTGAAAGTTGTGGTATATTTATTTTATTTTTTTAAACATTTAAATCACACCCCCATTTTTTATTTTGTTTATTATTTCATTTTTTTTATAGTTTAACACCTGGCAGCAATGATTTTGGATGAAAAGTAAAATATTTAAGTTGCACTTGAAAGTTAACTTTTTTACTGATATTATGACTTATCATTGAAGTTTCTGTTTAGTGAACTTAAGAGGTATTATTTTTATTTATTGATTCTTTTTTGCTTCTTTATACACAGATTGCTCTGAATTATTTTGTAATAAGGAATATTATTTATTTTTATTTCCTAACACAACATCATTTTCAGATTTGTCCTGCCATATTTAAACCTTTTTGGTGGTGCAATAGCCATTGTTTCAAAGCAATTTAAAGCTATAAACGGTATGAGCAATGAATTCTATGGAATGGGCGGGGAAGATGATGACTTGTACTCTCGATTAGAAGCAAATGACCTGAAACTTTGTAGGTTTCAACCTGACACAAGTCGTTATCATATGGTTTCATCTCAGGCTGAGAGGAAGACGTAAGTATTATTATGGACTAGTTATGCCCGCGACTTATTCTGCCTGGATTTTCATGTGGTTTTTTTGCATGTATTTTTGACCTTTTGCTAAAATAGAAGTAGTAAGTTACTCCATATAACATCAGCCAACTGACCCCCCATTTTTAAGATTAGGTAGCCCTAACAAACAGACAAAAAAATATTTTTGTAAAGCTACTGTATCAAAGTCATATCATTTATTTCAATTATTTTTCAATTAGGCCATTACTTTTACAATTAGGCTACTGTATATACTTATTGTCCATAAAATGGCTATTACAATTAGGCTATGTTATATACTCACTGTCCATTAAATGGCCATTACAATTAGGCTACTGTATATACTCATTGTCCATTAAATGGCCATTACAATTAGGCTACTGTATATTACTCATGCTTTTAAATGCAGTCAGTAAAAAGCTGTTATTTTAACATTATAAGCTGCATTTCAATTTTATTTATAAGTAAATTGATTACTAAATAATTATATTAAGCAGAAGACTTGAAACTATAACCAAACATTGTAGCCGTTGGGCATAGGGTTCGGGCCTCTGAGTTAAAGTCCTTGATTTGATTTTACACTTTTAATAACTTTTTAACACTTTAGGGACAAAACAAGAAGAACATAGAAACACATAACAAGAATTACAGGTAGTTTAAAGGTCTAGCATGGCTGGCACTCTACGAGTGCGGTGCGAGACCCGTCGTGTGCACGTCTCCAAGGCCGACTCGACTCTCTGTTTGGCCGCCAGAGACGCCTGCTCAACGCGGTGCGCGGGAAGCATCGTGGCGCGTGATTCGTTGCCTACATCAGTGGCGACAACCGTCCTACTGTCCCCGCGCTCATCCGATTGGATGTTACGATCAGTGGGGCCAACACTATCATTAACACTATCGTCGTGGGGTTGCCGCGTTACATACTCCCCCTCTAGATCACGATTACGTCCTCGATCGTGGTCTAGCCTTACATTACTGTCATTAGGAAAGGGTTGTAAACGAGGTCGGCCTCGCTTTTTCTTAGGCTCCAGTGGCTGAGTGCACTCATCTATTCGTCCTCGAAAAGGGGTGAGCTGATTTGCGTGGAACTTGCCCAATACCTCAGCAGGATTTTCAGCAGATGCGATTAGGTATGTTGTTGGACTCAATTTCTTCTTAACAACATATGGCCCATCCCTCTTAGGGAAAAACTTAGCAGTCTTTGACTTGCTGGCGTCGCTCAGCTGATGGGTGGTCAATAAAACCTTATCATTTACTTTAAAATCAACTCCTACTCTTCTCGACCGATCAGCGTAAGTTTTCCTTCTATCCTGCAGTTTTTCTACTCTATCACGAACTTCACCTAAGGAGTTCAAAAATTTTGTTAAGTAAGGCGTAATCTGTGGTACAAAATTATCCTTCTGTAAGACCGCTCTTGGATCATTATATACCTCTAACGGTGACCTCAGCTCACGTGCAAACGTCAAATATGCAGGAGTAACTCCTGTCGTTTCACAGACCGCACTGTTCATACTGAACCGTACTATCGGTAGCTGCATAGGCCATGAGGAATGATTTGTACCAACCAACAGAGCTAGTTGCGTCTTCATATCCCGGTTTTTTCTTTCCGCTGGATTGGCTTCTGGGTGGTAGTAAGGTATTAAGTCTTGTGTAATACCAAGAATGAACATGCACTTCTGCATGACCGCGGAGACAAATTGTACGCCATTGTCGGAAATAATGCGTCGTGGTAAGCCGTACCGAAGGAAATACTCTTCTATGAGTACTTTTGCGCAGGCGACAGAGGTTGCTTCTTTGAGAGCATACAATTCTACCCATCTTGTCGCGGTATCTTCCACTAGCAGGATCCACTTCTCCCCGTTTTCGCCCTCTGGCAGTGGTCCAAATAGGTCTATAGCCAAGACTTCATTGCGCTGGTTTAAAATCGGTGTTTGGATCAGACCAGGTGGTTTTTCATTTGTTGCTTTATAGCGTTGACATGATGAACACGATTTTACGTAATCCGTCACTATTCTTCTCATGCCAGGGAAATAATAGTTTTGAGCTATCTTCTGGTATGTTCTCTCTATACCAGGATGACCTGCAATTGGAACATCATGACATTCTCTCAGAATCTCGTTCCGTATGCTTACAGGTATTACCAATTGTGGTGACTCCATGTCTGTATCTGGGTTATAGCGGTAAAGGATACCACGCTCCATGAGATAACCGCGTTCTGTCCAACGACGGGAGGCAACTTCTTCTGTATCTTCTAGTTCCTTTATAATTTTATTTAGATCTGGGTCGGACTCTTGTGCTGCACGTAGCTCCTTAAGATCTCGCGTAGGCAAATCAATAATAACGGAACATATTCCACAGGTTTCACGAGACTCATCTGTACAGACAGGGCGGCTGAGTGCGTCGGCCACTACATTTACTTTTCCGGGAGTGTATTCAAACCGAATGTCATAGGCCTGCAGTTTTAGTGCCCAACGTACCAAACGACCGGTAGGCGACTTTAATGAAAGCAGCCATTTCAAAGGCTGGTGATCACTGGCTATGATTACTGGATGGCCATCAATGTAACCCCGCATACGGTCGACTGCCCAGACGACCGCCAGAGCCTCCCGCTCCGTGGTCGAATAATTCCGTTCCGCTGCTGACAACAAACGGCTGGCAAATTCAATAGGTCGTTCTTCATTCTTTTCTCCTTGAAGCAACACTGCTCCTATCGCATAGTTGCTCGCATCTGTGCGCAGGATGAATGGCTTGGAGTAGTCTGCCTGTATGAGGATCGGCGCTGACGTCAGGAGTCTTTTCAAATGACTGAAAGCTTCAGCCTGATGTGGTCCCCAAACCCAAGGTTGATTCTTCCTCGTCAGTCTTGTCAGTGGCTCTGCTACCTCTGAAAACTTGGGAATGAATTTCCTAAACCAGGAACATGTTTGAATGAATGTTCTAAGGTGTCCTATGGAAGTCGGCTCTTTCATATCTAAGATGGCTTGGATTTTCCCTTCATCAGCCGAGACTCCCTCCTGTGAGATCACATGACCTAAATATTTAACACGCTCTCTTCCAAATACACACTTTTCTCGGTTAGCACGCAATTTGTACTTAATCAGCCGTTCAAAAACGATTCGCAGGTTTTCCAGGTGCCTCGAAAAGTCCCCCTGCGTTATAATCAATAAATCGTCCAAATACCCTAGTATTGTAACATCTTTTAATGCTGAACCGGATCGCATTCTATCTATCAGACGCTGAAAAGTAGCCGGTCCATTCTTCAGACCGAACGGCATCCTTTTAAATCGGAAGGTTCCAAAAGGGGTCACGAAAGCCGTCTTATCCCTATCCTCTTCCTTAACTGATACTTGCCAGTACCCAGATCGCAAATCTATTGTACTCATGTGACAATGTCCACGTTTAGTAGATTGCAGCAGTTCATCAATGCGAGGCATTGGATAGGCGTCCGTCTTCGTAATTGCATTTAATTTTCGATAGTCGACGCAAAACCGATAGCTGCCGTCACGTTTAGGTACTAGCAGGGCTGGAGCAGCCCACGCAGACTCGCAATCTTCAATAATATCTTCAGCCAACATTTTGGTAAGCTCTTGCTGCATAATCTCCTTCTTTGCAGGTGTCAAGCGATATGGAGGCGTCGCTATCGGAGAATTATTTCCCGTGTCTATATGATGCTCTCCATATGGAGTCGGTTCCCCAATTGTATTAAACATCTCCTGAAAATCGGTGAGTAATTGGGCAAGCTCCTCACGCTCATGATCCTCTAAACCTACACCTTCGTCATCGCGTAAAACATTCATCGCGGCGTATGAATGACGAGGTGAAAAAGATTCCGAAATCAATTTATACTTTTGATCGCTACGATCCGAAAAATACCAAAGGCGCTGCTTGAAATCAATAACAAGACCAGCATTATTAATAAAATCTATACCTAACAGTGTTTCATTATCTAGCGCGTCGGGGAAAATTAAAAACTCGGTGGACACAATTACATGAAGAAGTTTCACCTGTACCTCTGCAACAAGCACCTCCATCAGGCGCGTGCATCCATCCGCCAGGCGAATGTTTCTAGTGCACTGTTGTAAAGGGTGGCCTTTTTCCTTCAACACACGAAAAAGTGTGTGACCGGCAATACAGCCCCTAGAACCAGTGTCCAGTAACGCAGTCCCATTTTCCCCCAAAATACCTATTTTCATCAAAGGTCTATTATTATTATGCTCCCCCTTGATTGAACTTCCCTTAGTTCGACCCTGTGCGGACGCGAGGTGTTTCTTACAATTATTATTATATCCTTCATTATTTCTATTTACATTTACTGAACTTAATTCTAAACATTTATAAACACTATCATCAGAAAAACATGAACATAAACAATTACACTTAACATTAATTGAACCCTTAACATTTCTATTATTATTCATGTAACATGACATGGCAACATTATCGTTATAATCTGATTGAATTAACGAACGGGTTTTATATGAACTTACAGAAAACTTAGTGTCTCTATTATTGTTATTAACACATACATTTTTACTGACACTTAAATGCTCGTTATTATGTTGTAGTTCAGTAACACAATCACTGTAAAGTTTTAAGTGATTCCCAGCGTTGCAAGACGCTGGGTTACCTGTGGTACCGGCAGAAACGAAGCGATGTGGACTCGGCGACTCTCGATCGCGCAGAACGTCGCGCTCGCGAACGGTCGCTAGGCAACGAGCGGCCACGGCTACGGCGCTCTCGCACGTACTCTGCCGGGCAGGCGCGGGTGGCGCGTGCCGGCGCGGGACGCTCGCGGCTGTCGATCTCGGCTCGCCCGACGGCGACGCACAGTCATTCCGCACGATAACGCGATGGCGGGAACCGCGCACTTTTGAATTTACGTTATCACTGGTTGTCGTAACCGAATAGAATGCACTTTGAGAACTAGATCGACACTTTTCGCACTTTGATTTTATAACGTTAGGGGTACCGCACCCATAACATTGAATAGCTTTATTTTTGTTTACGTTGCTATCACTTTGTCCGTTATCACTTTTACCGTTATCACTTTTATTATTGTTTATTAACTTTTTACACTGCGATTTTTCGTGTCCCCATTTCTTGCAGTAACTGCACGATAGTCTTTTGCTGCGAGTGGTTTTATTATCACTTGGTGCCGAAGTTGAAGGACCGCCGGTGACGGCAGCTTGCTGACTGGCGCTCGGATGCGTCACTGCCGGTTTCTTATCACCTGCGCTGTCTACTAACGATTCCTCGATCGCTCTGGCACGTTGCAGTAACTGGTCGAAAGACTTTATGGAGTTACGATCGAGCCGCTTTTTTATTCTACGATCGAGAAGCCCGTACACCATATCTAGTTGAACTTTTTCACTTAGACCTTCTTGTGGCAATCTCGATAAAAGCGCTCTCGTCTTCGCTATAAATAAATCTGTCGTGTCTGCATTTTGTTGTAATGAAAACAACTCCAAATATATACGAAATGGCGGACGATGCTCTCCGAATGCACTTTTTAGTTTATGCATAGCATCCGACCATGATGTGGTACTGGTTTTTATACCTTGCCACCATAATGCTGCTGATTCTACTAGCAACATGGAGAGTCCTTTGACAGCGTTATCGTCAGATATCTGTAGGCAGTTCTTGTACACTTCTATTGCGTCGATAAACCCGTCGACATCAGCGGACGATCCGTTAAATCGAGCTGTGCACTTTGAGAAGTTCGCGGCGGGCGTTGTCATCATAGACACTTCAGGCGCCGGTGTCGAAGTCCTAACTTCCTGGATGAGCCTCGCGAAAATCTCTGCCTGACTCTGCTGTAGTGAGTGCATCAGGGTTGCAAATTGACCCTGGTCCATGGTGATCGATGTGGACATATCCGTTTCCTCTTCCACATCTACTCCCTGATTCTTGGATTTCTTATTTCTTGTTTCCATCGTAGTCATACTGACAACGGAAACGGAACCTCGTGGCGAAAACTTTCAACCGCCAAAAACGCCACTTGTAGCGCTTCAGGTTCCGCAGCTCCCACGTGTAGGTAGGTATGTGTAACCGAAGACTTCTTCCTGGAGGAAGTACTAGACGCCAACTGAGGCGCTATATGCTTCGTAAAAAAAAAAAATCGCAAGCACGTGTCGTCAGAGGCTCCTACTGTTGGGACGCCAAATGTAGCCGTTGGGCATAGGGTTCGGGCCTCTGAGTTAAAGTCCTTGATTTGATTTTACACTTTTAATAACTTTTTAACACTTTAGGGACAAAACAAGAAGAACATAGAAACACAGAACAAGAATTACAGGTAGTTTAAAGGTCTAGCATGGCTGGCACTCTACGAGTGCGGTGCGAGACCCGTCGTGTGCACGTCTCCAAGGCCGACTCGACTCTCTGTTTGGCCGCCAGAGACGCCTGCTCAACGCGGTGCGCGGGAAGCATCGTGGCGCGTGATTCGTTGCCTACATCAGTGGCGACAACCGTCCTACTGTCCCCGCGCTCATCCGATTGGATGTTACGATCAGTGGGGCCAACACTATCATTAACACTATCGTCGTGGGGTTGCCGCGTTACAACATGTATTTTTACAAACCTGTAAAGTATATTTTATGTTTTCAGTGACCAGCGGAAAAAGGTGTTAAGTTTTACTAAGGAGAGGATGGCTGCAAATGGCTTAAGCTCATTACAATACACAGAGGTCGCCACCGTCCTTCATCCACTCTTTACCCATATCATGGTTGACTTGTAGCATATCATTTGATATAACAAAAAATACCCATTTCTCTAGGTATGTAAAGAAATTTAAACAAAATCTAATCCACTCTTCAATTCACATACGAAAAATAATTACCTAGCCTCTTTGAGAGGTACCTATTCGGCCATAACCCGCCATCAGTTTGTGAATCTCACATGTCTTCGAATTTTCTATTTACTATAATTCAAGTGTAGGGTAGTTATTAAGTAGGTACATTAAGACAAATGACAAATAGAGAATATGCATGTAATTTTTTTTCACTCAAATGCAAGAAATTCAGTACCTACTAAGAAACGTATTAAAAATCAAATTTATCAGATAACAGTTGCTAAAAATATTGAACTTAACAAACTTTTAATATAGTTCATAATAAATAATAAATTGTGCAATAGGTTTGGCAAAATGAAAGAAAAACCTAAATTGTTTCTACATTTCTGTTGAAAACATAATGCATATATGTACCTACCTATATTTAAACCATAAAACGGTTTTGAATTACTTGCATATTCTCTAATAGAAATATAGATTTAATCATATCACTTGTTCAATTTCGCTTTAATTACTTAAAAATTAAGACCACTTTAAAATAAGTAGTGATTTAGTAAGCTAGAATATTAGGGTTTAATTATTGTTAATACAAAAAAGTTGTATGCACCTGACGGGACCTACACATAGACATAAAGAGATTTGACGCACTAAAAAAGTTTTAGCTTTATTTATCTATTGGTCGCAAGCACTACTGCTAAGCAGGATGTTCTAGGTAAAATTCCCAGGTCGGAAAAACTCATTAGGTTTTGTCCATCTTAAACCTTTTGGCAGCAGCCCAAAGTCTAGATTTGTACCTAGTTAATGGCATAGTACAGACGCCAGCATATCAAGCTATCCCAAACTGTCAAATTTTCCCAATTGAACATAAACCTTATCTGGTTCATAATAAAGTTGAAAAACCATTAAACAAATCAAACACATTGGGGTAGCTTGTTGTGCTTGCCTCTGTACATAATTTAGCTGACAAAATGTGTAGGTATAGTAAATTACTCTGGAATCCCTGAACAACCCTTGTTTTGTCTAGGCTTGAGTCCCGTTGGGTTACACAATAACATTTAGACACGATTTCGATTATAGCTTGACTTAAGTAGATTTCGAAGCCATAGATTAATTAGAACGATTGAACTATCCAAGATAGATTCAATTAAAATTAGTATTTAAATATGCGAAACGAGGCAGAATTTGGAAGGAGCTTAGCACTTAACTTGTGAAGAAATCTGTCCGTTCTCGATAGCTTATATCACGCAGCTATTCAAAGAGGAGGCAGGTGGAAGTAGTAGTGTATACCTAGTAAAAGGCCAAGCCTCATTGAGTACCTAGAAAGCAAGCTTATTGTTATACTAACCACCCACGAACACGAACTCTAGACTACTGGAAAATACGCTAAGGAAACCTCAAAAGCGTTAACGCGACCCAGATATCGAACTCACCTGGATTAAATACCCAGCAGGTCAGGTCGCACTGCTGAGAGGACCTCCTCATAATCCGCCTGCTATACAAGTCCCATAAAATACAAGGGGGAGGTGATTGGCTTCTATTCGCTCCGCTAGCGCCCCGCTGCCCGCTGACTTCGTGTCCGTTCCCTAAACGTTTGTAAACACACCCACGATACAGGGGAAATTCTAAGGAAGTTTAATCCAAATCTGCCTCGATCGCAAAATTAGCAAAATAAGTCGTAAGAAGACCAAAACCTTTATCAACCTCTCAGCTATTATATTGCTACGTTCCTATTGTCATTTCAATTTAATTAAAGCAATAATACATAATAAACCAATGTGATATTCTTGTTGAGGGATTGAACGATTTCTGTCCATAAAATTCCTATAGTTAAAATTATTCTAGAACAATTAGGTACATCTACATACATAAGTCTTATTATGTTACAGTTATGGAAATTAATTTTATTTAACTCTAATCTTTCAAACTTGTTGACTTGTTCTTAAAAAGTTTACATCAATTAGTTAATGTTTATTCAATATGTGCTGAACCGACTGTTAATGTTGGTACAGGCAGCATAAAAAGTCGATTAACAATTATTATTCACAAAAATAAATGAACATTATTAAGATTATGTTAACTCGACACTTTTTCAAATGGAACGCTGAAAAGCAGTGTACAAAAATACTTTACGTCAATTTAGATAAAAGGTAGTGATAGTTCTTTTTTTTTACTGACTGTACCTACCAATTGAAGTTTGATGGGAGTGTCATAAAAGTGACATTAGAAAGTGTCGTATGGGTCAAGCCCTATTAACACCACTGTACCATAACAATATGTACAGACGCCAGCACATCAAGTTACCCCAATGTGTCAAATTTCTTTGATCTTTTTTCAACTTTATTTCAAACAGAATATTCAGAATAAGGTTCATATTCAATTGGGAAGATTTGACACATGGGGGTAGCTTGATGTACTTTATAACAAGGGAAAGAAGGTCCAAAACGCAATATCAATCCGACACTATTGATGTCTAAAGATCGCGTTAACACGTTAGGTATTGGTAAGATAAAACTATACACTGATAGAGATCAATTATAAATAACATATAAAATGTGTGGTAAAATAGTAACAATGATAATAGTAAAATTGTCGTAAAAGAAACGTCATATCACTGGGAAACAATGGAATTTGAACGAAATTGTAATCGAATAGGGTAGGTAGGAGTTATTAGAGCGGTTGTTAAGTAGTGGGGTTTGAATAGAAAGTTGATATGTACTTATTGTTTTTAAATATTGTTATTACTGCTTTAAACTCGGTTACACGTTTTACAATAAAAATAAATATACGAACATTACAGAATTAATGTGAAATGATTACTTCTAGTGACTGTTAGGTCATAATTTAATTTCAAGATTTCTGTTATCTAGATTTTTCCTTTAGAAAATATGTTTTTACTGAGGACTGAACTTTTTGGTTTATACGAGAAAATATGACTGTCCGACTTCTAAATCTGTTGTTAATATTCTAGACTAGTTTTTATTTCATTGGCAATATTTCTTGGTTGGTCCCATAGAAAAAAAACCACTTACTTAAGTACTAGCATTTTATATTGCATATCACTGCGGGGCAAAGGCCTCTTCTTATAAAGAGAAGACACGAGTATTATTCCCGTATTATAGTTTTGTTAATTCATGACTATTTTCATCCCCGGAATGATTGCCAATTAATTTAAACTCAGTCTGTATAACAATCACAATTTGATACTACATTTTAACCGCCACAACTTGTCGTAACCGGTGATATTGTTTAAAACAAAATAGACCTAGTCTACGTTTTCATGTATGTACACTTTAGAAAAATCAGCATAAATAGCCAGCTAGCGCATTTGCTCAATTTTACGCAAGGAATTTATTTGTAAGCACTATAAAATCTTTAGTAGCGAATAAACTGTTACAAGATCTACTTGTTTCGTTTTAATAAATTAATTACCTTCTTGACCGACACATTAAAAAAAGCAAAAACTCTTTCTGACCCGTAGAGGACCGACAAGGTAACGCATAGTGTAAGCAAAAACGGACCCAGGAACCGTGAACCACGTTGATGCACCAGGGATACAGGCAGTCAATCGTGGAACAGCTAGTAGGTCAACCAAAGGGAAATTAGAAAGATAACCGTGGAACACCTAGTGAACCGCTTTGGGGTTCTACGGGTCAGAAAGGGCAAAAACGTGCCTTACAGCGCCAACTTACGAGTTACGAGAGTTATTCCTTTGAACCGTCCGTCCGCATCCGTCATGTAGTCGTGACGGGTGGCGTGCTTTGCGAATGTTGGTTTGTCATCTATACATGACTGTAGCGTGTAGAGGGTTAATATTGACAACACCCCATCTCTAACCCCTTTAATAATATTAATAGTCTGAATATAGGCCTATCGTGACTATGGAAATGCTGCAATAGGCGTTTGAAAAATCCAACAAAAAGCAAAAACTAGAATTATTTCGAGATAATTTAAGTTATAAGGTAAAACTGGGGAATAATAATAATATTCCACTTCCACAACTGTCACACAACGCCATTTTATCCCAAACTAAGCAGAGCTTGGGCTATGAGTAGGTACCTAATAGCCAAGGTGTCGGCGATTAGTATTCCGCGTATCAATTTTTGCAAATTATTATCAGAACAAATTCTTTTAAAAAAAATTAATTATATTAATTAGGAAAATAAGGCATTCGGAAAATTAGGAATTGATAAAATTAAGAATTGTCATTAGGAAGTCCGGATAATAATTCGCGAAATTTGACGTGGAAAGTTAAGAAATAGCAACTAATCGCCGACTTCCTAGCCAAAAGCATTCAATAGTATCTAAAATGTCTTTGGTACTAGCCAACTGATAAACATTTTTAGGTTTTTAATATTTTTATAATAATCATTGTTCTTTCCCCTTTGGCGACCAATACTATTTACACCTCCGATTTTTTGGGCCCCCTTTTTTTGGGCTACGGCAATATCTTTGCCAATGCCCGTTTGTGACATTTTATTTGTCGTCAAATGGTTATAACAATATTCTGAGAAGTAGCGTTAGCTATCTATAGTTGCACAGTTCTAATATACTTTATACATTTGGGCGCAACGTTCAAAAAGTGGTATGGCAATTATTTTGCCAATGCTCGCGAAAGGGTTAATGTAAGTATACATACATATTACCTATAGATAAATTACACCTATACACAAAATAAGGTTTCTTTTTTATAAATTTAAACAAGATAACGCTATAAGCTTAGTTGGGCAGAATAGAAGTAAACATGTTGGTTCCATGGTCACAGAAAAAAAAACAATTATGTCGATTTGATTGTAGATATATTTGGCATGAACATTTTCACAGCAGGTGGTCCCAAATCACAGGGAGATCTAATAAAAATACATCAATCTGCATTAGGATTGGTTAAATTTTGTTATTATTTACAAAAACTCTTACTTTCAATCGTTACTAAGTAAATATTGTTTATATTATTAGGGAAATCTGTACATTGGTATATTACATCAATATTGTACAAACTACATGAACTATTTACACGAAAACAATTCTAGCATGTCTATTTAACAACACCACTTTATAATAAAACACAAATTTCAACATATTACATTTTTATACCATACGTAAGAATACATTGAGAAAGCATTTAAAATAATTTAAATTATTTGACTTATTTTAGCTTTAAAAGCAAGGTACGACCATGTGGTTCAAATTTTTTAAACTAAAACACCAAACCATAATACATATAAATTAAAAAGTGTTAGCACCTATTTAAAATTTAAATCACACTTTAATATTTTTTTTGCACCATACACCTATCACAAATTAAAAGACTGAAATAAACCTAGAAATAAACCATACACGTATAGCACTCAACCATAAAAAAATAAGTAAGAAACTACATTTATCTGCATAATATTATGTAGGTACAGACAAACGTCAGCACATCAATCTATCCCAACCCAAACTAAAAGAAACCTCATATTATAATTATGAACCTTATTCTGTTAGAAATAAAGTTAAAAACAAACAAAGAAATTTGACAGATTTGGGTAGCTTGATTCTTGATGTGCTGGCTTATGTAGTCGCCTACACATCAAGCTACCCCAAACTCAAAGACATTCAATACCTATAGACCGGACATCAAAAACAAAATTTTCGTCCGAAAAAGTGTGTCCTGCTGGATACAAGTCTATGAGTTTTTTTTAGTACGCGCCGCTGCCGCTCCAATATTCATATATTATTCTAGATGGCGTTACTGAGACATGGGATCAAAGTTTTTCTATGACATTTCCTTGCATGTCTGCTCTATAGTATTTTAAATCTCTTTGCCCAAACTGTAATTTTTTCTCAATTGAACATGGACCTTATTCTTTTGGGAATAAAGTTAAAAAACTATCAAAGAAATTTGACACATTGGGGTATTTAGGGTAGCTTGATGTGTACTACACCTGTGTTGTGATAGAACTTTGCACCAGCTTCAAAAAGCGTCGCTAATTTGATTACTTACACGTTTGAACAAATATGGCAGATCGTGCGAACAGATTTTTTTTTTTAAGTAGGTACATATGACGGTTATTATGACACCAAATTAGCATTGATGGGCGGAGGCCGACTAGCTCTTTACCGGTTTTTAACAGCAAGTCATAATATTAGAATCAGATTCATAAGAAACATTTTTAGTGGTCATGGTTAAGGTATACATAATCTAATTAATATTCTACAGGAGTTTAGAACTATGAAATTTTATTGCAATTGAAGAAAGTAGTTTGGTACCAGCTATGGCTACACTAGGCTAAAAATATTATTTCAGTTCTGTGCCTTCGGCTTGACCTTTCGGAGATTAGCTATCATTCATACAGCACTCAAAATCCTCTTACCTGCGTAGTTTCATCTATGAGTGAGTGGCGCGGCGCGGGGTGAAACCCCCGCGCGCGACAGAGGCGGAAGCTAGCGGGAGGCGCGAAGCGTGCCCGCGTTTCTTCGCTAGTACGCTGTTATTCACCATACAGTGCGCACGATTTTCTTAGAAACCTGCATAACGTCGTTGTGACGTTCGTAATTAGTGATTGTGAGTTTACCTCGAGTGATAAGAGTATCAGATCACAGGAAGAGGTAAGTTATTTTGATTTTTAGTTTTGTCTATGAGAGTTATGAGTGGCGAAGGCGTTCTAATTTACGTAAAAAATTACGTAAGCGTAAACAGTACTTCGATCATTAGAATGTTAAGTAATTATTATTTAACAAATAAGCGTTAATTCTGCTACAAAACTTGGTTGAGAATGTGCGTATGTCGTATTTTTTTTATATAGAACAGCTATTTTAGATTATTTGTCACCGGTATTATTTGTATGCTGGACTTGTTTGTCTTAACTAGGCGCAGCTTAACAGCTCACTAGTTATTGACATTAGGTGGCTCACACAGGCAGATTGGCCGCAGCAATTCAGCTCGCCATTCGATGCCACCTGGCTCACTGCATGCAGCCGTACGGCTCGTGAGCCGCAGCCGTACGGCTCGTGAGCCGCAGCCGTACGGCTCGTGAGCCGCAGCCGTACGGCTCGTGAGCCGCAGCCGTACGGCTCGTGAGCCGCAGCCGTACGGCTCGTGAGCCGCAGCCGGAAGGCTCGTGAGCCGCAGCCGTACGGCTCGTGAGCCGCAGCCGGAAGGCTCGTGAGCCGCAGCCGTACGGCTCGTGGGCCGCAGCCGTACAGCTTATAGGCCCACGTCATATTACTTGTCAGTGACACGCTTCACTACATGAGAGCCATGTCTGATAGCTATTTCATCTTTTGCTTCAGATGGTTCAGGAGGCGCCTTTCGTTTCACTGGGCGAGCTGTTGGAGGAGACAGGTGAAACAGAGAACGATAACGAGATCCTAGAACGAGTTAAACTTTTGGCTCAGGAGTTGCTACCCGATGGTTGGACGGCTTGGAAGGTAACCCGTTTGATTAAGGAAGAGATATTCGGTGAAACCATCGACCCCCAGGTGTTGAATAAGCTAAGGTTTGCCTTGCCAACAGACCAGCTAGCAAAAGCTTTCGTTCCGGAGGCTTCTCGGCTTTCTGAGAAGGGGTTTCGGGACATCAAACTTAAGATGACTGATTGGGCATTTACTAGGGCGTTAATAACCAGCCCACCGGCTATCTGTAATAAGATCAGAGGCTCAGCAGCTGCAACGGAGCTATTCAACGAGGCAGTTAAACCTGAAAGACCCATGTCAAGGAAGGAGGCCGATCGAGCCTTGTCTCTTGAGGCGGACGGTGACTCCGTGAACAGAAGACGACGAATATCATCAGATCCCGATTCAAGTGAATCTTGGGCGATCAGACCGAAACGTTCTAGAATTGACATTCTAGAACATCAAATGAACGGGATGTTTTCGGCCATCATGCAGAGAATTGATTCTTTGGCCCCACCTAAGAATAATTCAACATGGGAGGGCTCATTAGAAGGGGACACGTCATCGGAGGATGAGAATTGCCCTCCTGTCCCATCAGGGTCGCATTCGCCTAACGCTTGGCAGGCACCACCCTTAAGCTCTGGTTTTGACCTAGATCCGGCTGAATCCAGTTTGCCAGAACTGGAATTTCTTCCTGTGGTAAAGGAAATAGAACCCACAATCCCAGCGCCATCTAATCAGCTTAGAGCAGAGGGGATTGCCTGTCAAAGGTTCGGTTCGGATTCGTGGAATCGGATAAGGTACAAGGAAGTTGTGAAAAAACTGCATGCTTCACCCGTGTTTAGCACCCTAAAGACGAATGCCGAGCTGGCTGACATCGGTATTCAATCGTCGGGATTGCTGAGCAAACAGGACGGAGTTTTAGGTACTATTGTCCATGGTCTTCTTTGTCAGAGGAAAGCGTTGGCCGAAGAACTTAAAAAGCTAGCGACAAAGTTTCCAGCAGCCTCCACGGACTTGAAGACCTTGTTATCGGAGGGTTCTGATTTTAAAGCAACGTCGGACGATTTGCTTCAATATGTTTGCGCGCATCGGGCTGAGACAATTGATATGAGACGCAGAATATTTAAACCAAAGAGTGACGCTCTGTCGGGTATTCTTCAACAAATACCACCGTCAGAAACACACTTGTTTCAGGAGGAGAAACTTTCCAGTTTCATAAGAGACAGCGGTGGTGTATCTCGCATATTTCCTTCTCGATTCGGAAAGACTCTGGAAAAAGGGAGGCATAATTTTCAGCAGCCCAGCAAAAGCCAACAATCTAGTACGTCGCGTATGCAAAAACCAAAGAACTCTGGGTGGCACACCCAACAACCTCAAGTATCTATCCAAAAGCGCAGGCCAGCTGGCAATCAATCAGCGAAGCGTGTCGATAAAAAGATACAGCGTCAACCACGGCGTAAATATTGACACGACATTCAGAGGGGGGCAGCTAAGAAATTACAAACAACAGTGGGAAAAATTGGGAGCCCCGGTATCTGTATTAAAGATCATCACCAGCTATGCGTTACCTTTCGACAAAAGACCCCCCTCTGTTCCACTATCCCCGAGGTTGATAGCAAAGTTCGCGACAAAACCTTCAAAACCAATGATCAAGGAATTAATGCTTCTATTAGATCAGGGCGTTATCGAAAAATCGACGGCCAAAAGTGGATTTTTATCAAGAACTAGCTGCCCCGGCAAACTTCGTTGTGCCTTAGAGTCAATTTATTGCTCTTATTATTATTTTTTTATATTAGATATACATACGTTGAATAAGACGACAACAAATAAATCCAAACCAATAATAACTACTACTACTTTTAAATTACAACTTGTATATATAACCTAACCTAACTGACCATACCTATCCTATAGCTAAACCAATTATCTAACCTAACTACCTTAAAATGCATTGATTTAAAAAATACTAAATTCATAATTTTAATCTGAACTATTGCCTCTATGTTACATACAATTTATGCCTATAGTTTTCCCGGTCTACTTTAACTAAAGTCCTAACAGTAAATTTGTTCTATTTGCAAAGAATTATTAAAGTTCGTCTCTGTCATCATTGCTAATTACGTAAATTGATTTCTGAAATATAAGACTTTTACATGCTACATAAAACCTCTTAGTTTAGTAACAAAATAAATTTCAGAACGTAGGTGCGTATTATAAATTGACAACCTTACCTTCTTGGGTTTAGCTTAAGACTTGTCAATTTCAAATTGTCACCTGATAATGAACTGGGAAGTTTGACTCCTGTCATGTCATCCAAGATGGCGCTGCGTTTTTAAAATATGCAAAATTAAATGTATACTTTTCAATATTTCTGAGAGATTTTCTTAATATTTTTTTCCGTAAGAACCATCCTTGGACTTCCACAAACATTAAAAAAAAAGAATGATCGAAATCGGTTCAGCCGTTCACACGTGATGCCGTGACAACGCGAAACGGGTTTCATTTTTATATATATAGATGTTCTTGATACCCAAGCAGAATGGCAAGGTACGACAAATATTCGACCTCCGGCGCCTAAATCTTTACTTGAGCTCCAGAAACTTTCGCCTGGTGAATCAAACTTTCGTTCCCAAATTTCTTCAGCCAAGCGACTTCATGGGAAAAATAGACATTTCCCAAGCATACTATCATATTCCAATAAGGAAGAGCCATCGGCGTTACCTGGCATTCTCTTACGACAACCAAATTTATCAAATGACTTCCCTGCCTTTCGGGCTTTCAAGTGCACCACTAGCGTTTTCCCGAGTAACCAAATGGGTAGCAAGCATGTTAAGAGCGCGAGGAATTCGCGTAGTGGTCTATCTCGACGATTTTTTATTTGCCCACCAGGACCCTCTAATATTGGAGTATCAGATGAAGCAAGCTATTTCCCTCCTCCAAAGCCTGGGTTGGGTCCTAAACCTAGACAAGTCGATTGTAAAGGCGACGCCAGAAATAGAATATTTAGGAATTACATGGAACACTTCCACGAACAGAAAAAGCTTACCAAAGCAAAAACGCGATCAGCTAGCACGAGATCTTCAAAAAATTATAAAAGGCCGGTTTTGGAGCTGGTTGCAAGGCACGTCTTTGATAGGCAAGCTGGGTTTTGCTTCCCTAGTGACTCCTCTAGGACGTTTGTTTACAAGGAATCTTCAGAGAGCGTCTCGAGCGCTGCCAGAAAAGTACCCCAAGAAGTTGTACTTGCTGCCAAAGACGGCCATGAACGACTTACATTGGTGGAAGGAGAACTTAGACCAACAAGGGAAAATTTTCATACCGGAACCAAAAGTATTCGTCACCACGGACGCTTCCAACATAGGCTGGGGGGTGCAAGTAGGAGAACTTCACCTCTCACAGCGATGGACCGAGGAACAACTAAAGTGGCATATAAATCGAAAGGAGTTGTACGCAGTTTCGATGGCACTAACAAAATTTTCGGAAGAAATAAGGGGGCAGTCGGTGATGGTGCAATCAGACAACAGAACTGTTGTGGCTTATATAAAAAACCAAGGTGGAACAAGATCATTGACACTTCTGACATCGACAAAGAGATTACTTTTACTGGCTCATCGTCTGGAAGTGCACCTTCTCCCCTTTTACATACCAGGTCGGTACAATACGATAGCGGACTCTCTCTCTCGAGGCAAGGATCTTCCAGATTGGCATCTCAGTGTAGAAATAACGAAAAAAATATTTCAAACGATGGGCGTTCCGCAGATAGATCTATTTGCGACGAATCTGTCCAGGGTAGTACCACATTATGTGAGCATAGATGCGAAGGATTCTCAAGCACTATTTGTAAATGCTTTCAGCAAAGAGTGGCACTTTCAGAAGGCATGGGTTTTCCCTCCTCCACCTCTTATCCCCAAAGTCCTCCAGCACTTGAACAAGGCTTCGGGAACGTTTCTCGTTGTCGTACCTCGATGGGAAAACGTATTCTGGAGAGGAGACTTGAAAAGGAGGTCAATAGAAACACCGTTTCAAATTTGGAACCTAGAGCGACATTTGACAGATATGTCGACGAATCTGTCCCCTCCGGGAATAAAGGGTCTATCTTTAGAGGTTTGGAAGGTACGGGGTGGAGCAAACTGACAGCCGAGCTTCAGGCGGAAGATGTTGCGCTTCTTCGATCTGCTTGGCGAGACTCCACGTGGAAAACCTACAGTTCGGCATGGAAACAGTGGACGTCGTGGTGTAAACAGTTTGGGGCACAACCTGACAGGCCACGTCCACATGATGTTGCATCTTACCTTAGCTTTTTATTCAGGGTTAAAAAGTTTGCATACGCAACCATTTTGGTGCATAAATCAACGATAGTGACTCTTGCCAATCCTGAACAAGTAAAAGACTTGTCTTCACACCCGCTTGTCACGTCAATGTTAAAGGCAATTCATTTACAGAAGCAGGCATCCTATAATCCTAAGTCCCGGATATGGAATATTCAGGACCTGATATTCTGGTTAGAGTCTCATCCACCTGATAACAAGAGTATTTTTCAAGTGTCACGTTATGTAGGTTTCTTATTATTACTATCATTAGGCCGAAGAATACATGATTTAACACTTTTAAGTATTGATACAGATCATTTAATCATCACAGAAACATCAGTAACGTTTTGGCCCTTGTTTGGTTCAAAGACAGATGGTGCAAAGGGTCGTCAGTCAGGATGGTTATTAAATAAATCTGATAACCCCGCTTTTGATTTAGTACAATGGATTAAGTATCTTATTGATGTAACTTTAGAGAGACGCAATTCTCGAGACGAACTGCATAATCTCTTTATAACTACACGAGGGAAGGTAAAGCCTGCCTCCCGAGCAGTAATAGCTGGCTGGCTTAGAACTTCTTTTAAAGATATAGGTGTCAATTGCACACCAGGCTCAATACGATCGGCAGTAGCTTCTTACGACTACGCAACCGATTCGCCATTGGATGAGATCTTGAGGCGAGGGAATTGGAGAGGTTCCACAAACTTCTTTAAACACTACTGTAAGGCGGTCGAGAAACCTAAAATGCGAATGGGTAATACTCTTAGTAGCTCCTTTGAGGCCGTTTAGTTCTTCGTCCTAATTGTTGATTACTGAATGTTCATCTAAGAGTTACAAGCATTTCATGATTGTTAATTAATGTTAAGTGGAAAAATTGTTGAAGGAGATTAAATGTGTGATTCTTTTGTTGAAGGAGATTAAATGTGTGATTCTTGCCGAAATACAGTTTTGATTAATTTATCCCTTATTTTGAAAAGGATCCTTGATAGCAGAGACTTTTTATTGTTATTATCCAAAAGAAAAAAAAAAAAAAAAAAAAACATTAGGTCACAGTACGCTGATCTCTTAGGAGCCGTCAGATAATAAACACTTCTCCGAAAGGTCAAGCCGAAGGCACAGAACTGAAATACGACCGTTTTCTACCCTGAAGGGAGGAAAACGATTATTTCAGATCTTGCCGAGGCTTGACCTGAGCAATTCCTTGCCGACTCTTTCGGAAGTAGGTACTAGCGAAGAAACGCGGGCACGCTTCGCGCCTCCCGCTAGCTTCCGCCTCTGTCGCGCGCGGGGGTTTCACCCCGCGCCGCGCCACTCACTCATAGATGAAACTACGCAGGTAAGAGGATTTTGAGTGCTGTATGAATGATAGCTAATCTCCGAAAGGTCAAGCCTCGGCAAGATCTGAAATAATCGTTTTCCTCCCTTCAGGGTAGAAAACGGTCGTATTAATTATTTTCAATTTACCAATACGTTTTAAGCCTTTTTGGGGCAATTGAAAGATATAGTTGTAAGTAGACAAATAAGACATTGCCTTGCCCAAGTAATATTTGGCCCTAACAGCTTTTGTTCATTTAAGTACCTACACCAGCTGTAAATTACCTTTGCACGATTCACTGAGGCATTTCTCCATCTCCTACCATAAATAAAGTAGACTATTGTCTATTTCAGGTCGCTATTGTGAACCTACCAGTTTACCACAGTCAATTTTAGCTGCACTTGCATCAGTTCTGTACAAGTTTTGATTAAACACAATATTACTTATACAAACAAGTTGTATTTTAATACTGGCTGCACCTTTGCCTTAGCAATAAAATTTCACAATCCAAACTTTACAGCATAAACTCTATGGTCTTAAAACAAGCATACAAACAAGACCAAGTACGAAGGAGAATACCAGCTTGAGGTTGGATCCGATGTGGAGCCAATCAGGCCATTGGGATTTCGCGACTTGTTCCGGCTGTGTTGGTAGGAGAAGGGCGGCAATGCAGCATATGCTCACTGCTACTGCCACTACGTTCACTGGTTGTGGCTCTCTGCAATTGGAATACGTCTAGTGTTAGTACTGGAGCTGAGCAAAATGGAGCTGGCAAGTGTTTGTAAGTAACTATACTCCATTTCCAATAGCATTAGAAAAAAAACTTTTCATTACAATTATTTTATTTTAAATTTAGAAGAATAAAAGTGGACGGAGTGTTGTTTTTTTAACAATAACCGCGCGATTTATCTAGGTACTTACTAAAAATAAGTTCAAGTACATAATATTTTTATATTTTTACATAATAGCATGTCGTGATGGCCCAGAGGATAAGACGCCTACCTCTCATGCACGAGGTTGTGGTTCAAATCCGGGCAAGTACCAATGTGACTTTTTCAATTCATGTGTACTTTCCAAGTTTATCTTAGACATCATTGACATCGGTGAAGGAAAACATCGGCATCGTGAGGAAACCTGGACTTATAGTTAATATAAGTTTGAAATCGCCAATCCGCCTTGAGCAAGCGTGGTGATCAATGCTCAAGCCTTCTTTGTATGAGAAAAGGCCTTTGCCCTGCAGTGGGACTGTAACAGGCTAGTATTATTACATAATATTTTATATGACGAGTAGTAGTTGTATTGTGACGTTTTAGGTTGCATGAATTCGTCAATAACGCATCCAGACACAACTTTTTTTAGTTTACCTGGAAACTCTGAAAGGTAAGACTACATGATTTAAGTGCGGTAAGTTGAAAATTACAGCCTAGGTGATATTGCTTCAAGAAAGCAGAGGCTGTAATTATCAAAGCGCACGTATATAATACAACGTCGAAAGATGTGCGATGCGCGCTACAGCGCTTTTTTATTTTAAGGCAAAGGCATAAAAGCAGCCAGTATTACTAATAAAGTAAATTAATATTTTTTTGTAATTGTTACAAATGGTTGTAATTTACTGTCAAAATTAATTAAATTAAAGAAGTAAATGTTTATTTTTATATTTTATCTCCCAAAGTTAATTTTATTCATAAAATGTTGGCCACTTTTCTGACATAAAAAGTCTTTACTAAGATTTCAAAGAGTACCTACCGTTCATTTTAGAGGCATCTTGAAAAACCGTGCGTTTTACATTACAATAACGCACAAGTACGTAATGAGATACATTGCGATATTGAAAGTGGTGGAATAACATACCCTTTACGAGCAAATGTGTTCTAAAATAACTTTACTTACATTATCTACTTAGGTAGGTACAGACGCCAGCACATCAAGTTACCCCAATGTGTCAAATTTTCCCAATTGGATATGAACCTTATTCTGTTTGGCATAAAGTTGAAAAACGATCAAAGAAATTTGACACATTGGGGTAACTTGACGTGCTGGCGTCTGTACATTTATAATGAGTGCCAGACATTAACATAGTTTTTTAATTAAATCAACCGATCAAAACACAACACGCATTTTTATTGAACACTTCCTATTCAATTCATAAAGTATTTGTTTATGTAAAAAATACCTATATTTACAATCACAAAACTAAATAAAAACACGAAATAGGCATGTAGCGACATCTATCTCGCCACATACGAACTATTCTACATCGCGCTATCAAAGTTATCCGCGCAGTTTGAACGTATACAAGTTCCCGACAACAACCGTCGGGCAGTAGTTAGCCCACCAGACACAAAACCCGTCTGGTCGGAGGATCCTCCCTTTTCAATGGTGGATGAGGAACTTTACACCCTGTTCCTCATACCTCCAAACTGGTGACCCCGACGTGATCGTCAGCGCAGCCTTCGTGCAGAGCTACATCCGCGTGACGTCATCATCACTTCCTCAGCTTTCGAGCAGCGAGTCACCCAGCCAGCCAGCATCCACGGCTTCAACAGGTATCCTGACCACAAGCATGCAGCAGACGCGCATACCTGGTCATCACCCACAGCCTCCTCAAGCAACCTTGGCACAGCACACTGCACTTCGGCCGGTCAGCTAGCAGAGACGCATTTCTCTCCTGGTTGACACGGCAGCCAGCCACTACACAACACTGCAGCACTCCGACTCACTGGAGCATATATGCTGCATCACCCCGACTCACTGGGGCATCAGCAGCAACACCCCGACTCACTGGGGCGTCACCGCAGACAGTTCCGACCCACTGTGAACTATGCGGCATCGGGTTCCGACTCACTGGAACACCTCACTGGCCTGGCAAGCACTCCAAGACTCAACCTGCTATCGACCTCCGGTCTCGGAGGGGAGTGATGTAGCGACATCTATCTCGCCACATACGAACTATTCTCCATCGCGCTATCAAAGTTATCCGCGCAGTTTGAACGTATACAAGTTCCCGACAACAACCGTCGGGCAGTAGTTAGCCCACCAGACACAAAACCCGTCTGGTCGGAGGATCCTCCCTTTTCAATGGTGGATGAGGAACTTTACACCCTGTTCCTCATGCCTCCAAAGGCAAATGTAATTAAAATGCTGGAGGCAGGCAGCCGTATCGCATGTTTACGTACCGCGCGGCTGTAAGCATTTATTTCAAGATAATATTACCGTGCCCAAACTGTAAATACTGTAATATTGAACATAAACCTTATTTCTATCAAAGAAATTAGACACATTGGGGTAGCTTGATGTGCTGGACTCTATGCAGTTTATTATGTAGGTACTTCTTACTAAAGTGTTTCAATTTATTTTATATGTACACACGGCTACACATCAAGCTATACATTTCCAGTAAAGCTGATCTCGAATTTACAACATTTCAACATTTTAACCTGCATGTTTTAATACGTTAGGTATATAAAAGTAAATCCAAACCTAGAGGACCCACATTTTTTGGTTTTTCGAAATTATGTACTTTTCATTCATAATTTTAACTTCGAAGTTCGGTGCATTCTAAAAAGATGTAAGCGCCACATGACGTAATTCATACGGTGGAATGGTGATACATCCTTTGCTTTACTGTGATACGTCAAAAAAAACTGTTATTTAGATGTCACTGTCATTTAGCAGTTCTCAATGTCATACATTGACATGAGATATGTCTTGTTTGACATTAGATATGTCTTATTTGACATTATATACTTTTTATGTCTTGTTTGACATTAGATATGTCTTATTTGACATTATGGTTTTATCTTAAAAATTAGCTTGCCTCCGCAAAGGTAACTACCGCATACCACCATATAAGTGACGTCATCGCATGTTTTTGGGTTTTTATTTTATTTCTCAGAAACTAATCAATTAAAAAATTATTAAACTCAGCATACAAAAATGAAGAAACAGTTTTTTTTGTTTTAGGGTCATGTCAATTTTGAAATGTTGTCAATTGTATATGATTTTCATACAATACGAGGGGTCAGCATAAACTGGAACTGTATAGCTTGATGTGCAGCTATGTGTACATCTTTATTTACAATCATAAACCAAACAAGTTTAATAACAATTTTTAATCAGCCAAATTCCTTTGTAATCAATTTGAATGTCAGTACACTCATATCTGATAACATTTTACACTATCCAATCTATCCATTAGATATCTTTAATTTATTATTATTTGTTTTTAATAACAACAACAGCTGTTATCAAAACTGTGGTAAGTTATTGTTTTCTAAATTATGTGAAGTAACTACAAAACAAAAAAAAATTAACACTCTTATCAGTGACTTACGCCTTTAATTACGTAGTAAGATAAACTTTGTTTTGTTAAAGTTAAATAAAATAATATGTTAAAAAAATCTTAGTTATGTTTTGTGACATCATGACCTAATTACTATTTTATACTTATCCTATTTAAAGTTTATCTATCTAGGGTTCTAGGTGAATATTTAAATACAACATGGATGAATTATTTTATTTACATGTGTACTTATACTTTTCAGCATTTATTTGTTAATTATTATGTATTTAGTACAGTATGTTATAAATGAACGGAATGGCAGGATTAACTGTACACAGAACTGCAAAGATCCTAACATAATTAACCTTCATTCATCAGCAATACAGCATAATCATTGAGCATTGTGAAACTTTGAGCTTCAGCCTGACACAATTTTCTTTTTATTAATAAAACAACACATGTCAGTTATTAACACATGACATGCCTACAATATGGCAACAATGCTGGTTTTAAAAAAATGTTCATACAAGAGACTTGAATACCCATAACAAGGGAGTATGCTGGCTTAAAAGCAAGCAAGGAATCCTTAATCTTTTAAATTCGACTACATAATTGCATAAACTGGTCAAACCTGTGGGTTGGGTGTTGACAGGGAGTAACACGCGAATGTTCCTCAGTGGTGGGTCTCAAAGGAGCTGCTCTAGACACTAGTGGATGGAAATTGTCCCCTAAGCTCTCTTGGTTTGGGTTAGAGGGCTCTCCTTCTATCAGCTTTGTCAGAATATCTCTTTTGCCCAGTGCCTGCAAAACATGCAATTAATTGTATTGATTCAATAGACAATGCACATGACTCAAGCTCATGAATGAAAATGAAACTCAACACCTGTGTTGAATTACTTAAACACATGAACTGTATCAATATCAGCTAGATTTCAAGGAAACACATTTTCGAAAGGCTAATTAATTATTCATACCTGCTGGGTGTTTTTGTCATACATTGTTATCCTAAACTTTTCGACAGTGTCGCAATGGGAAACAGATGGCTGTGTGTAACGAACTACTATGTCAATACAGCTCTGTGGAGCGATAACACCCTCAGGGTCGATCACTGTGAACTTCTTCGGAGACGTACATAGTACTGCAAAAAAAACCATATTCATACACAAAAAACTTACTCAAGAAAATTACGACACGCTTTAGATTCATACAGTACCTTTGAAGTTAACAGAGAAGTCGTAAGGATTATACACAGTTAATAATTGTTTATGAGTGTGGCGAGCATTTAAGTAGAATTCTAAAGATACTGGGAACACGAAAACAGGGAAATTTTTCATTTTTTATTATATTTCGCAAACAACACAATAGAAAAACAATAACAATTTCACGATTGCACATACACAACTGACAAATTGACAATGACGTTATTATGTTACGTTGACACTTGACAGTGTTGACACTGACACTTTGACAATTCTATAATATCTCCAAAACTGCCAAAACTGCAAAGCCCATTATACTTAAAATTGTTCTACGTGTGGCCTCCATGCTTATCTGTATCTTCATGCCAAAGCCTACCCTTTTGCCAACAAGTTTGTGTGTATATTTGAACATATGACATCCACGAGACATGATCTTCTACAATACTAAAGAGGACATGCGAAGAAATGTCATAGAAAAACTGTCATCCCATGTCTCTGATGTCTCAGTAACGCCATCTAATTGGAGCGTACAATATGCGTTGTATATTCGAACCGTTTGGGGGTGAAGTTGAAACACTCGGGTCCAGAATGCCCATGGCCCATATAGTTACCGGGACACACACACCAAGTGGTTGGTGGACTCTTCATGTGCTTCTTTGTAGAAGGCTATTTTTAATTTAGGTCAGAGAATCAGCATTGCTATTCAACGTGGCAATGCGGCCAGTCTTTCTTTTGGGCACGTTTCTCGTTGACAGCGATTCAGATGAATTGCTTAATGTCATAGACATTTAGTACTTACTATTTTATACTTAATATTTTAAATCTCTTTGTGAGGCGTGCGCGCGGCGCTCGCCTTGGCGTTTAACCCCCTACAGACCTGCGCGCCGCGCGCACGCTGCTGCACACACGTCACACTGCGGCAACACCCGACGCTCACGCAGCGAGCACGCAACGCGCGCGCGGCGCTCGCGCTACCTGCACGCCCGAGGATCGCGCACGCCAAATGTGGGGTCAGCCTAACTAATAGTTGTATGTACCAAATGTTTAGGTGACGCCATCTGCGGGCTGAGCTTTGAGTTGCATTTGTCTGAGGACATGACGTTCTGCCACAGAGTAGTAGCACAGTATAAATATTAATACAGTAGGACAAGGCCTTTGATCTCTAAAAAATTCCGACAACTTCTACACGCGCTCGCTAGACTTGAATAATACCTCCCGCACTACGATGAACATCGATTTGTTCGCAGTGCGGGTGCGGCTTTCCCGCGTCTCGCCCCTCACACCCTGCACGATTGCCCTGTCTAGACAGCTTCGTCGGTCGGACGACTGTATGTTTTTAGACTGTGGTAGTAGAGTACATTATACTTATTGTTCTGCCCGTGCTGGTATCGCTTGACTCAGTTGACACTAATAATGACACTTGACTCCGAGATCGCGAGAGTACTGTCAATTTGTTTTGTTTGCTGTCAATTAAAATATAAATCAGGTATATAGTCTAAGTAAATAACAATACAAAACTTGGTTGGTTCTTGTACTTGTTTCTGATACCAATGCCGCGTTGTGCTGTAGCCCGTTGTAATAACAATGGAAATCATTCCTTTCCTAAAGACTTACGATTAAGAAAGCTATGGGAAAAAGCGACAAGGATACGCAATTTCACAGCAAACAAAAATTCAAGGATATGTTCGGAACATTTTAAAGAAACAGACTATCAAGGAATATGTGATGCAACAGGTGAGTAATAATTCTATTCAGTTAAAATACCTTGGCAAGGAGTACCTAAGGGTTTTGTAAAGAATTGACTTACTAACTACTGCATTAACTTTTGTTATTTTACTTTTAGGACTACCTCAAGTACACCGTCATTTAAAAAAGTCAGCAATTCCTTCAGTTTTCTCTCGGAGCAAAAAGAAAGAAACATCTTCTACAGCAGCAGTTAGGGCGGAGCGGTATTTACAACGTTCTTCTGTTAAAGAATTCTTTTTATCTACTCCAGAACGTATATCTTTCGTTGATGTCACTCAAGTTGTAAGTGAAGACACATATATACCAGAAGAAGCAGAATATTTACCAGCTAAAGTTGATGTTCCTGACCTTAATGCTCTATCTAACTATGAACATGAAGTAGAAGAAACAACAGTTGCTCCTAACGCACTAAATCCATCTAAAAAAACTGTTGCAACCCAGACACCTCCCATGTATAGACTAATATCTGGGGAAAATATATTGTCCAATGCAAGATCTGTATTCATTAATGCTGGATTAAAAAATATTAACAAATTTAATCTTTACTTAATAGAGGCAATCAAATAATAAAATTAAAGACAGTAATTACCAATTGGAGAAAACTGTCGAGTATTAAAATGTTACTTATAGCCACACATTTATGTCTCTAAAGTTTAGACAGAGGTATACATAGTAGTTTTTAGTCCAATATAATAGGGGGTCAGCTAATATCATAAACTCTGCACTAAATAAATCAAATCATCTTAAATATTTTAACTACCCTAAACATTATTGTTACTCTTTTTTCCTTCATCTTTTAGTTATTGAAGTTTTTGACATGAAAATTGAATAGTTTGACCTTTGCTAATTTTAATATTAGGCAGTTAAGAAGAAAGTGGTGACTAATCTATTATAACTGTTAAAAAATAAAAGCAAAAGCTATAATAACTGTTTTCATTCAGCAAACCTGTTTTTAGTAACAGACTTCCCTAATGTCCATTATTTTATTCATATTTGCAGTTGTTGGGTTATTATAAGGTTAAATTAGAATATTTTTATAAAAGAATAAATAACTTGTACCCAGTTTTCATGTCAAGCAATGTCAAGTTATGTTCTTAAAGTTGTTACTTGTGGAAAAGCCTAATATTAACTGATTTATTTTTTGAAATCTCTCAAACAGGTTTGGTCAGGTTATGGGCATTGCTCCATGGATAAGGGCTTAGAGGAAAGTAATATATCTGTTATGAGTAAAAATTAGTACTATGAGTATGCAATGACGTGTTTGGAACACATTTTTTGTTGTTCATTGCACACTACTAAATGTTTTTTCTAATCTTAGCATCCCCAGCCCAGCTGGCCCAGAATAATGCAGTATACTTCACATTCTCTTATTACTATCATTATTATTGATTATCCTCAAAAGGGTAATTTTGCTCAGTAATTAATAAACACAAACAACAATTTCCAGTTTAAATATTTTATTAATAAATACAAAATTACTTGTATTTTAGTGTTTCTGTTCAGTGGTAACCAGATAATCATATTAGTGTAACATAATACAATTACAGACAGCAAATGGGAAATGACTGTACCACCACATAAGTTTTATACTAGCTTTTGCTTGCGACTTCGTCTGTATGGAAATCGGGAAATAGTACTTTTAAGAAGAACCATTTACAATTCTGGTATGTAGAAAAAATATGTCCATCCCAGAATGAGAATTAAACGTGACTAACTCCACCTCCGCATCCCGACAGACAGCCTACCAATAAATAATTTAGGTACTTTTCTTATGATGACCATCACCAATAGTGTTGTTTTCTATTAGTGAAATAATTTTCGTAAACATACAATCCAACTAACAAAAAACCATTTGACCTCTATAAAAGCCATTAGTCACTTGTTGCCTTAATGGAGCTAGGTAATTTATTAGCCAGTCATATATATTTAATTGGCTCAATCTAGCACCTTATTTTATGGTAAAAAAACAAATTGAGAAACAAATGTTTTTAAAATAAATAAGTAGTTCTTAGAGGATTTGATAGCTGAGAGGGCGGGGACATCGCGCCATTGCGATGACGCTGCCAGTGGAGGGGATAGCAGACCGTGAGTGGCGTGCTCGATCGCCTCGGTCACTTTTGCTGCGGAGCTCGGATGCGACGGACGCGTTTATATTGGTCGTGTTGATTTAAATTGTTGTAACGGTTTTTCTAATTTAAATAAATTGTCTTAGGTCGTTTTGTGGTTTCTTTTTAAAAAATTAGTTAAGCTTCTGATCTATAATTTCAGAAGTGGGATTCGTTTAAATTCACGCGATTAAGATCGTTTGCCATCTATTTAACCGTTAAAAGTATTTTTTGAAAAATTGAGACTGTTTAAAAATTTTTAACTACGTGTTGTTGATCTCGTCTGTGATTAGTTCTTTGTGCTTTTTAATGTGATACGCCACTCGTTTCTACTCGGTTCGATTATATTTCGTGCGTTATTCTTAGAAGTAAACAACGTGTTAGTTATTTTATTTTACATTTAGTTTGTTGTTTGAATAGGGGTTATTTACGTTGCTTGTAGTCTTAATCATGTCGAGTCGCGAGTGCACGCCTCGAGAAAACACACCTAGGCGTGATTCTGAGGAAAACGGCTCGCACCGCCGTCGCGATGTTCATAAAAGGCGTCGTGACCGTTATCGTCAATCGCGTAGTAGATCTTCTAGGCGTCGTCGTGATAGATCAGAGTGCTCTCAAAGTTCGCGCAGGCGCCGAGATAGTTCGTATGGGCGCCGGGATAGCCCTCGCCGCGACCCTTTAAATGAGATACTGGGTCGATTGAACGCTTTAGAGGAACGGTTGCATTCAAATGCTACGCGTACGTCTACTCCCATCTCGTCGCATCCGGGCGGTACTCCGCCGCTGACAACTTCGGTGGCCGCCGAGACACCGGTTACCGGTAATACCGGAACTGTGATCACTGAAGCATCTCGGGAGGGTGACGTTGCGGACAGGATTGTGGGCGCACTTTCTTCAATAATTCAAGTAAGATCTAAGCATTACTATATTTCTAATTTTGACCCCAGTATGCACGACTTTGACATGTGGTGTGCAGAAGTCGATCGCGGGCGCGAGATATGTCAGTGGGACGATCGGGAATGCCTGGGACGCATAGGCGGGTGTTTACGGGGTGATGCTAAGACGTGGCTTAACGATTGGGTGACCAGTGACCGGTCGTGGTCTAATTTTAAAATTGAATTCCGGTCATTGTGCCCACGTGAAGTTGATATGGCTACCGTGCTGTATGATGTTATGAGTGTGAATTCTAATAAATTCGCTACTTATGCTGAGTATGCACGAAAGTCTCTGTTGCGACTAAACATCGTTAAGGGTCTTTCAGAGGAACTAAAAACCGCTATCGTGATCCGTGGCATCTCCGATCCCCAAGTGAAGGCCGCGACCGCCAATGCTAAGCTACAGTCAAGAGAATTAGTTGAATTTTTGTCAGTATACTTAAAACCTAGGGGCGCGCCGCCTGTTCATAACAATCCTGTTCGCACGTCAAACGCAGATTCCTCTGATCCGCGTAAACGTAAAGTCCCTCATTATGAAAGGCTAATATGCTTTTCATGCGGTAACGCGGGTCACAAGCAGGCTGTATGCCCTAAAAAGTCGGCAAAAATTGTTGCGGATTCTGATAAAACCCTATCTAAAACCGAATCAACTAGCTCTAATTCGCAATCAATTAAGCCGAATTCTAAACCCGTTAAGACCTGCACATTTTGTAAAAAGATTGGGCACTCTGTTGAAACTTGTTTTGTTAAAGAACGTGTCGAATCAAAATCACATAGCAATAATTCAAGTAATGTAAATTTTTGCTCAGAGTCTCCTCCAGGCAAAACAATGTGATGTCCGCAGTTATACAGAATGTGCCTGTTGATGTTTTAATTGATTCTGGTTCTGATATTTCGCTGATTTGTGGTTCAGTTTTAAAGCATTTTAGTTTAAATAAAATTCCCACCTACCGCCGTATGCGAGGTATTGGAAGTCAGGATGTAGAATCCACTTCGTACGTTAAAACCCTTATTGAATTTCCCGAATTATCTTTAGAAGTAGATTTGTTTGTTATTCCCTCGGATTGCATTCAGGCTCCGATTCTGATTGGCACTGATGTTTTAAATCGTAGCGGAGTTACGTATACGCGAACAAACGATTCCCAACGGTTAGTCAGGGTTTCGCGTGTTAACAACGTGTCAACTATAGATTTACCTAAAATAAGGACGCCTTTGGTAGGTGACGAAAAGGAGTGTTTGTTATCTTTGTTAAACGAGTTTTCTAGTACGTTTACTACCGGCACAGCGACCTCCACAGTAAACACGGGTCACATGGAAATTAAAGTAAATAGCGACACCCCAATCCACTATCGACCTTATAAACTATCCGCAGACGAAAAACTACGCGTTCGCGAGATAATTGCTGATTTAATTAGTAAGGGGGTTATTCGCGAGTCGCAGTCTAATTACGCGAGTCCTATCATCCTCGTAAAGAAAAAAGACGGGTCGGATAGAATGTGCGTCGACTATAGAGCTTTAAATGCTGTTACCATTAAAGAGCGATTTCCGCTACCGCTGATCGACGATCATATTGACAGGTTGGGCAGTTTTAAATATTTTACTAGCCTTGATATGGCAACGGGATTTCACCAGGTGCCGATGAGGGATGATGACTCAATTAGTAAAACAGCATTCGTAACGCCTGAAGGGCATTACGAATACTTAAAGATGCCTTATGGGCTCGCTAATGCACCTATTGTTTATCAGAGAGTCATCTCCAAAACCCTGAAGCACCTGCTGGATACTGGTAAGGTGTTGACTTATATCGACGATGTGTTGGTAATGTCCAATTCTGTCAGTGACGGTCTGAAAACCTTGCGAGAGGTATTAAAAACGCTGACTCATGCGGGATTTTCCATTAATCTAAAAAAATGCACGTTTTTAGATACCGAGTTAGAATACTTAGGTAGGCTTATTGGTCATGGTCAGGTACGGCCGAGCCCTAGTAAAACTGAGGCTTTAGTTAAGTCTCCTAAGCCATCTAATGTAAGAGGTGTTCGTCAGTTTTTGGGTTTAGCGGGCTATTTTCGAAGGTACATTGCTGGGTACGCCTCGAAAACTGCTTGTATTGCCCAATTGCTTAGAAAAGGTCAGCCTTTTGTATGGGGCACGGAGCAAGACCTAGCACGCGATTTTATTATCAAAAGTCTTACTGAGGAACCCGTTTTAGCAATCTTTAATCCCAATTTGCCTACTGAGCTTCATACGGACGCCAGTGCAATAGGTTTAGGTGCAATTTTATTGCAGGAACATGAGGGTAAACGGAAGCGAGTTGTCGGCTATTTTAGCAAATCCACGCAGGGCGCAGAGTCCCGTTACCATAGTTACGAACTTGAAACGTTAGCAATCGTTCGCGCATTACAACACTTTCGGCATTATTTAATAGGAATAAAGTTTAAAATAGTAACTCGTTAAAATTGACTGAACGTAAAAAGGATTTGTTACCTCGCGTGGCCCGCTGGTGGGTTTACATGCAAGACTTTGATTTCACGCTTGAATATAGAAAAGGTTGCCTTATGCAACACGCAGACTTTTTAAGCCGACAACCCGCTACTGTTCTCCAAATTAGAAATCCGCGAAATTGGGCGAAGATTGCTCAGACGGCTGACTCTGAAACCCAAAGCTTGATGCAAAAGCTGAGGGATGGTCAGTTAGACCCTACACGATTTTCTATAAAAAATGATTTGTTGTATTATAAGTATTCACCAACTGGTGAAGACTCGCGTTTGCTTTGTTTTATACCTAAAGGGCATAGACTTAGTTTGTTAAGGGTTTTTCACGATGATCACGATCATATAGGAATAGACAAAACTACTGAGCTTATATTGCGTCATTTTTGGTTTCCTGGGTTAAGAGCTTTTGTTAAGAAATATGTTGGCCATTGTATTGTTTGTTTGTCACATAAAAAAGTCCCTCGCGCTCCTAGGCAACCTATAGAGTCTTGGACAAAGCCTGATGTTCCCTTTTCAGTAGTTCATACTGACGTCCTTGGTCCTCTAACTGAGTCAAATGGTTTTCGGTACATACTGCTCGTGGTAGATGCTTTTACTAAGTACTGTCTGTTGTACACTCTGTACAGACAGGATACTGCTGAGTTAAAACGCGTATTTTCTAATACCATTTCACTATTCGGTACTCCCTCAACAATTGTGTGTGACCGTGGCCGAATGTACGAAAGTGCATCCTTTCAAGACTGGGTTACTGAGTTAGGCTGTAACATACATTTTATCACGCCTGAAATGCACCGTGAAAACGGGCAAGTTGAGCGTTATTGCAGAACGGTCCTGAACATGTTGCGGATAGAGGCGAACAACAAGGGTGCGCAGTGGTCGGATGCGTTGTGGAAGGTGCAGCTCACCTTGAACATAACGAGGCAAGCCACGACCCGCACCTCGCCTCTGCAGCTGTTGACTGGCGTTGAAGGGACTACTCCAGTGCTGAGGTCTCTTGTCCGAGACGTCGCGCTGAACGACTCTCATCCCAACCGAGAAGGTCTTCTGACGCTGAGAAGACAGAGGGCGACTGAGTTGCTTGCTGAAAATCAGCAGCGGCAGGACGCGTACGTTAATGAGCGTCGCCGTCCGCCGCGTACATTTGTCGTCGGCAGCTTCGTGTTCGTGAGCAAGGGCTCGCAGAGCACGGGGAAGCTGGACTCCGGGATGCGTGGCCCGTACAAAGTGGTACGAGCGCTCCCACATCACCGGTACGAGCTCGAGTTGCTTGCTGGCTCGTACGGCAAGAAAACGCAGACCGCCGCAGAACATATGGTTCAGTGGCGTGGTGAGTGGACCCCGGATGCTTGCGAAGCATTCTTCGATCATCTCGGTGGTGGTGAGTTAAAGCGGCAATGTGGCAGCTTTTTACTCGTGCCCTAGTGGTAAATGTTACTGGAACCCGGTGGTGGTTGCCAGGAGTTTTTGTTCACTGGAACCCAGATGGTGGTTGCCAGGTGATTGTGTTCACTGGAACCCAGATGGTGGTTGCCAGGTGATTTTGTTATTGTTTCAGTAATGATTGAGGTCCGGAACTCTTTCATTGGTGATACGATAACCTATCTGTTACCCATTTTGATGTTATTGCTTGAAGTTGTAACAAAACACTTGTAGTTTCATTATAATGGGTAGCTCAAAGTTAAGCCTTTAGAATGTTGTGTTGATATTCCTATGTTGTCATGTTTCAGATGTTGAGTCGTCAAATGATGATAACCAGGCGCAGGGAAGTCTACCATTGGAGACCCCATCCAGTGGTGGCCAGACGGACGAAGAGCTGAGACCAGGAAGCCAAGCTGACGAGGACGTTCAGCTGTCAGGAGAGGCCGTCTTAGAGGATTTGATAGCTGAGAGGGCGGGGACATCGCGCCATTGCGATGACGCTGCCAGTGGAGGGGATAGCAGACCGTGAGTGGCGTGCTCGATCGCCTCGGTCACTTTTGCTGCGGAGCTCGGATGCGACGGACGCGTTTATATTGGTCGTGTTGATTTAAATTGTTGTAACGGTTTTTCTAATTTAAATAAATTGTCTTAGGTCGTTTTGTGGTTTCTTTTTAAAAAATTAGTTAAGCTTCTGATCTATAATTTAGTATAATCTAGGTATTATTTTTAAATTTCTAGGAACAGGACACCAAATTAGCTTCGCAAATGTCAATATTAGCCTGAACAATAATTGAATGCAATATCAGGGATGTCTAGAATGTATTAGATTTCATTATTATTGTGCTATACTGAGAGAGCATACTTAATTATAAGAAAATATTATAATCAGATTGATAAGTGCAAGTATTAATTTGCAGAACTGTAAAATATGTAATTAGCAATACAGGGTGAAATTGAATAGATGCGACAAATTTAAATATACAATACTATGTGTTGTCAAGAAAATAAAGAACATATCAAATGTAAAATTAATGAACTTTTATCAGTGTTACGAAAAACGTTAAAATAATTAAAGTCGCGCGATACTTCACTAGAAAATAGGCCGCTATGAAAATAGGACGACGATTATTGAGCACTGCCATGAGTCGGACGAGATTTTTTGATACTTTTATTTTTTCTTATTTAATTTGCATATTATTTATTTTTCTGGAATACCGATAATTCCTATTTAAATGAAGATAACAACGTCAATGGACCATTTAAAAACGATAATCACGTTTAAAAAAAAGTCTTCAATTACCTACATGTTATTGTAACTAAAGCTCCCATTTCATTTTGTCGCATTTTGCAAAGTCACCCTGTATATTTTGTACATTGGCAACTTGGAAGCTGTTGATTATTATTAAAAACTTGTTGCTCAGTGTCGATTTGCGCCTCGGGCGAATTAGATGTGTGTACGTCGAAACACTAATTACCGGTTTTGCGATAAGGAATTTTTCGATCGTTGCCTCAACGGCCGGCCGTCAGGCCGTTCGTTCTTTTAAATGATGAGTAGATCACGGAATAAAGTGTTGATAGATGAATGTAGTGATACACCAAGAGAGAATTTAGAGGATATAATACATGTGAATATGGTGGTTCCTGTACAACAAGATAAGGGAAGTTTAGAAGGTGATGACGGTGATAATTTGGGAAGAAAAAGGGATAGGGAGGATGACTCATCGGGAAGTTGGACAACAGTTAATGGACGAGGAACTAAAGTAGCAAGAAGACAGAAATCAATAGAAGAGATAAGATTTAGAAATGAGGAAGAACAAGTGGAGATATGCATATACAATAAAGAAAAGTTTCCGAAACAATTTGCGTTAGCTAGACTATTTAAAACTAATGAGATAGCGGGCATATCACGCGTTAAATATATTAATCCGTACAAATTATTACTTACGTTTGACAATGAATTACATGCCGAAAAACTGATGAATTGCAAAATATTTACCGAAATGGGTTGGCGTTCACAAAAGTCATGGGAAGTTGGGGTATCATATGGGATAATAAGAGATATAGAATTAGATTTGTCTACTGAAGAATTTGTTAATAATGTCTCCTGTGATGTGAAAATTTTGTCAGCAATACGACTCAACCGTAGATGTGAGCTTTCTGAGAAAGGTGACAGCTCAAATGGATGGACCGCAAGCGAATCTCTACGCATTTGTTTTAAAGGTGCACATGTACCCTCGCATGTAAATATATACGGCATGAGAGCTAAAGTCGAGAGATACATACTGCCCGTTACCCAATGCTCCAAATGTTGGCGTTATGGCCATATTGCAAAGATGTGTACGTCTAGTAAAGTTATATGTCCGAAATGTGGAGGCAGACATGAAAACTGTGATAAAACTACATTTGTGTGCGTAAATTGTACTGGTAACCATTTAGCCTTAGACAAGAAATGCCCCACGTACTTAAAAGAAAAAAGGCTACGTGAGTTAATGTACGAGTTCAACTGTACATACCGTAAAGCGTTGTTATTATATGTACCTCCATCCCCTGCCCCCACCTCTCAAACAAATAAAATTTTACGAACAGAGGACAATAATACTAAAATCGCACAAGAAAATATCATCCCATTACAATCATATAACCCCGAGGTAACATATGCAGATATAACTAAATCAGCTGTCATTTTATCTGAGCAAAAACAGGCGTCGACTGTGCGTTCTAAGACGGAACCAAAACAAAAACCTACACAACATAAAAAACGTTGGCATCCGCGTCCGACCACATCTACGGCCGCTGACGGTATGGACTGCGATTTGGAGGTTTCATCCATGTCTGCTACGAGTGACGAACAAGAAACATCTTCAGAAACAAACCCAAAGAAGTCAAGTACTTATCGTAGAAAGACACCAAGCGATCATCATAAAATTGAAACGTCATTTAGTTACGTAATTAGCAAAATAGCAAATAGACTAATGACTAGAGGTTCGTTCAAAAATAAAATAAACAGCGTTGTTAAGATTATAATGGAATGGTTAATAGTAATTATAGTTAATAATTTGCCAGAGAACTCAATTGTAAGTAAACTCATTAATGGATTGTCATAATAAGAATAATTTCCTCGAATTCAATATTGTACAATGGAATGCACAAAGTTTAAGACCGAAAGCAGTTTTGTTCGATCAACTTTTATTTAAAGATAAGATTCATATTGCCGTTATCAGTGAAACATGGTTTGAGCCCGACAGTCAGTTTTACTTTAATGAATACAACAGTTTTAGACTTGACCGTGATGATGGTTACGGGGGGGTAGCCTGTATTGTGCACAAATCAATAAAAGCACAATTGCGCCGGGTAAATAACTGTAATCCAGGTATTGAACTATTGTGCATTCAATTGTTAAATTGTCAGTATATTGAGAATATAGTTGCTATTTACTGCCCTTCAACTGTTCGTACTTTACAAAGAGATTGGGATAATTTATTTTCGTTTGCAAGTAATAAAACTTTAATATTAGGTGACTTTAATGGTCACCATACCAACTGGTCGTATAAAACCGATCACCGTGGATCTCAGATATTCGATGCAATGATGGATCACGACTTTATTTCAGTTAATGATGGAAGTCCTACTCGTATACGATTAGTCAATAATGTTATGCAACAGTCTTCCCCCGACATTTCTTTTATTTCTATAGATTTGGCTTTGAACTTTACTTGGAAAGTTAGTAATGAATCGCTAGGGAGTGACCACCTGATTATCAAATTATCCACCAATTTTTATGTTACCAAGCAAACTATTAAAAAAAGGAATTTTAAAAAATCTAATTGGGAAAAATATGCTTCGTCCGTAGAGAGCATTTTTCGTGACTCGATCGCCCCCACGGACCCGCAGTTATGTTATGACTTTTTTGAAAACACTCTTCAAAGGGCAGCAGACTCCCACATCCCGTTAATTGTTATTCCTCAACATATCAGCTCTAAGTTCAAAACAAAACCTTATTGGAACCCAGATTTATCAAGATCTGTGGCTACGAGACGGTTAGCCTTAGCAAATTTTAGAGGTAATCCTACGCCCCAAAATTACGCTCTACTGCAAGAAAAAATTCAGGAATCGCAGAGGGAGACACGTAAGGCAAAAGGTGCTTCCTTTAGGAGCTTTTGTACAAGTATCGACTCAACAACTTCTGCTGGTGATATGTGGCGCAAAATGAGTTGGGTAAAAGGCCGTAAATCCAAATATCAGCACGTTGATTCAAGTTTAGCAGAAGAGCTCCTTAATGACCTAACACCTGATTACGTTTCTCCGCCTGAACCCTGCTTTCAATCCCACAACAATAAATTAGAGGCTACAATTTCAATTCATGAACTAGAAAATAGCATAAAATCAAAAGATACGGCACCTGGTTGTGACGAGATTTCATTTTCTATGATCAAGAATCTCCCTGACATCGGTAAATTATTATTACTTTCTCTGTACAACACATTTTACAATTCTGGTTTTGTTCCAAGACAGTGGCGTAATATTCTAATTATTCCTATCCCTAAACCTGGAAGAGACTCCGGACTATTATCATCTCTTCGACCTATTTCTTTGATGTCTTGCCTTTGTAAAATTTTTCATTCAATTTTGAACAAAAGGTTAGAATGGTACCTCGAAAATAGACGCGTATTTTCTGATTGTACTATAGGTTTTCGTAAGTCTAAGTCCTGTTTAGATAGTCTTAATACTTTGATAACAAAAATTCAATTGGGTTTTACTTCAAATCTTTTCACTGTTGGTTGTTTTATTGACATTAATAATGCTTACAATAATGTTGATATCGTTAGTTTGCTAAACATACTTGATAAACTTAAAGTGGGTGGCAAAATATGCTCTTACTTGTGGAAATTCTTGACTGAAAGAACACTTAAAATTATAATTAATAACAAAGAGTACTGTAGGTCTACAGGTAGGGGGTTGGCTCAAGGAGACCCTCTTTCCCCTTTATTATTTAACATCGCAACATACAATATCTGCGAAACAATTAGGAATGTTGATATATCTCAGTATGCTGACGATTTTGTTCTGTTTAAATCAGGTTCTAATGTCGATGCAGTCGTCTTGGAACTGCAGGTTGCGTTAAATACGTTTAATTCAATTGTTAGTAATCTAGGGTTAGAAATTTCTCCTACTAAAACTAAAGTCTGTATTTTTAAGAGAGGTATGTGCCGACAACCTGTTAATTTGATAGTTAACAATAGTAATATTTGTGCAGTAAATAATATTAAATACCTGGGAATGTGGTTGGATCAGTCGCTTAGGTGGGGGAAACACATTAACGAGATGGTTCAAAAAGTTTTAAAATTTATTAATATTTTCAAAGTGTTAGCGGGGTCTGGCTGGGGTGTTCACCCTAAACATCTACGTAGACTATACATCTCGATAATTCGTAGTAGATTGGATTATGGTAGCTTCCTATACGACTGCAGCTACAAATGTCATTTATCTAAATTGGATAAAGTGCAAAATAAAGCTCTTCGCGTCATTGGAGGTTTTATCAGAAGCACTCCCATCCACGTGATGGAGAGTGAATTGAATTTGCCGCCATTACATATTCGTAGGAAATTTCTAGGAGGCAAATTCTGCTTAAAATGTATGTCTTTTCGGGAGAGTATTGCGATTAATTTAATTGAAGAACTAACTTTAAGTACTAATCAGTCTCAATACTGGAGATGCCGGAAACAGCCTCTATTGATATCAATTTATAACGAGCTTAAATCATCTACAATACACTCGGTTGAATTGATTGAAATGTTTTCTCTTGAGACATGGGTCAGCAACATCAATATCCTTAAAGCTGTCAAACATACCATTCCATCTATATCTAAGCCTAAACGTGATTATGAGTGTAATCAATTGAGACAAATCTGCACAAAGTTTGTAGAAGAGGAATATGCTGATTTTCATAAAATTTACACAGATGGTTCTAAAACTGGTGTTGGTAGTGGAGCTGCTGTTTGGGATCCACAATTGAATACTGCGGTCAAGCTTGCTATAGATTCCGATATATCCATTATGCATATCGAGTTAATTGCAATAGCAGAGGCCCTTTCCTATTGTACCTCAATCAATCATAATAAATTTGTCATTCTAACAGACTCGAAGAGCTCGCTGCAACACTTGGCTCGGTGCACCTCGTCTTTACGAGGAGTGCCGATAGCCTACACGATTTTGGAATCTATATTCAGGTTTGGTCGGGACTCAATTTCGGTAATTTTACAGTGGATCCCGTCTCACGTACAGATTGACGATAATGAAATAGCGGACCTATTAGCCAACCAGGCCGTAACAGATGGAATTCGCGTAATTGTCCCCCCTCTTTTTACTGACTGCATCAAAATAATTAAAAAGCGGTGTTCAGATGTGTGGAGTGAATATTTCAACCAGAGGTCAACTGAAAAGGGAATTTGGTACAAGACCATCCAACCACAACTTCCACTATGTAATTGGATTGACCAAAATGCATTAAGTAGAAGAGATTTGGTTATGGCGTTAAGACTTCGTTCCGGTCACATTCCATCAAAAAAGTTTGGTTTTCTGATGAAAAAGGTTACGTCACCTAACTGTGAAGATTGTGGAGTAGTCGAAGATGTGCAACACGTTTTGATGGAGTGCGTCCGGAATGGAGCTTTAAGATTAACATTACTTGGGGTCACACACAATTATGATGTTGGAGAGTGTAATGCCATCCTAGCTTTTCCTTTATCGGATCAAGCCAGAATCCTGTACAAGCTTGCATTTTTTGTTTTAAGTAGACATAATTTTTAACTGTTAGTAGCTAGTAAGTGATGATGTTACAGGGCGACGTTATCGCTTAGCGATAAAGCCCTTTAAATAAAGAATTAAAAAAAAAAAAAAAAAAAAACTTGTTGCTCTTTAAATAGTATTTTATTTATTCTTGGTACTTGATTTTGTCCCCATTGGCAGTATTTGCGGACTTTGAAAATCAGTGTGATGGTGTTGGGTTACAAAATGCATTTGAATTACAGATTCTACCAACTGAAGTCACTGTATTCCATTCAATATCCTATATGCTTTTTATGACTTTCTGTTGAAGTTTCCGTACTTCTACACATTATCTGTAATGGTCCACCAAATATTGCTTTGATTTTATCAGTAGTGGATTTACTTTGAGATTTATTGATAGGGATATAACATGGCGACGGCAGGGTCCTCTGTCTCAAAGGTAATGAGGACATCTTTGAACTTGTCCAAGAGCTGCATCAGCTGTGATCGGCTCACATTCTCCATGAACATTATCTCTTCTAAATGTTGCTCGCCACGAAAGTAACCTGGAAAAGCATTTGCAATGAGTTGCTGCGAAGCTTGTTGAATCAATTCTGGTTCTCTGCTCAAACTCAAACAAATATTAAATGGGTTTTTGCCCTATTAGAATATAGTAAATTAAGTTTGATGCAGAGTTTAGATTTCTGTTTTCGAAAGTACGTACTTAACTATTTATTGTGTTTCTCAAAAATCCTTTTATTTTCAATCAATATTATGATGGCACGTTCGGCATAGTGATTATTAGACAAAATTTTAGTTTTTAGTCCCTCATCTGGATTTCAAGAAAATATTCCACACATATTTTTTCATTTTTCACGTAATCAAAGAATAACGGCGATACATCGAGTCAAAATGTCGCTACAAGATAATGACGTTACAAGCCCCCTCTCCTCAACTTTAATGCGCTTAATCCCAGCAGTTTTCCATCAATTTGAAAAATATATAAATAATTATTTTCTTGTAATCTAGATGAGGGATTAAAAACTAAAATTTTGTCAAATAGCCCATTGGCTGCTGCGTTAGGTATTGCTATTCGTTTTCTGTGTGGAATAAGTATTTGTATGGTCTATACAGGTTCTAGGTCCGACTACTATTCATGTATGTGTTTATAAAATGTTTGTAACACACCTACGATATAGGAGAAATTCGTAGTGTCCCACACACCGCCAACGTTTTTTTATTCAACCTTTTTACTATTCTCCTCTTTCTTATTTTTGTGTGGTTAGTCAGAGTTGTCTGATGTCAGAGTTTGAATGCCGACGATGGGCCTCTGACTTGGTAGCACATGAAACACCTATCAGGCATGCCGGTTTCTTCACGATGTTTTTCTTCACCGTTTGTGAAGCAAGTGATAAATTATACAATTAGCACATGAATCCGAATAGTCGGAGGTGCATGTTACTATCAGTGTGACACCTTTTTACCAAGTGTATTAAAACCTCATTAGTGTAATACCTTTTTTATGTAACTGTGCCAGTAACAACAGATCATCCGTGTTCTTGGAAGCCGGTACGCTGGCGAGCGCGGCGCGTTCCTCGGCCGTGAAGGTGTCGAGCAGCGACTCGGTGCTGGGCGGCTCTAGTGGCACGCGGCACGCGTCCACCACGTCACAGCTGGCGGGCACGCTCCACACGGTCGGCGGCTGGAAACTGGAATGGAACACGGAATTTTTAATAATAATAATAAAGTTTATTTCATTAAAAGATTGCAGAGGTTCTGTAACCTCTGCAATCTTTTAATGAAATAAACATTTGTAGTTGCTTTCTCTCTGTTGCATTTATATACATATTTAATTAAATAAACCCCAAGAGGACACCGGTGTCCGCGGTGTCATTGTCTTTCTATTGTGTCTCTAATTGACACAATTGAAAGGTTAAGGATCAATTAGGTATACAATAAAGACGGGTAGAGTACTGTTCTCTTAAATAGATTTTAATACATAGTATTCTGACTACCATAACGCCCCAAACTGTTTTACACTCTATTGGTATTGTTTAAGAGTAAATTTAATCTTTCAACTGAGGTAATTAGAGACACAATAGAAAGACAATGACAGGCGGTCCGCCTGTCATTGTCCTTAAAAGATGTTGGGCTTTTCAGCAGAAGTTGGAATTATATTTTGATTTCTTATACATTTTAATATAGCTAAATACTTAGTGGGTTTTAAGGATCACACACTAAAGAGTCTAGTCGCATGAGGTGCGGAAGAAAGCTTGCACAGCAATGCTCTCTTTCAATTTATATGTGAAAACGATGTCCACGCATACGGCGCAACTAAAACCCACAATTATTTTACTCTCTGACGAAAATATCGAGTTTTGAATATCTTAGAACTCAATATTCAGCTTACTACTCGCACGTCTTAAGGCCGTAATTGCTACGAGTCTCTGCGTTTTATAGCTTTATCAATAATCTTAGGAAAATCGATCTAAAAGTACAAATCCAAATTCAATTGCCTCATGTTATTATACTTTATGGACACAAGAACAAAGTGACTTCACCTTAATAAACGCAATGGACATGCTCTTAGATATACTTTTACTTTTAGCAAATTAAGTTAGACTAAAATTGCTTATTACCCTAGATTGTAATATCATAAACAAATAAAAAAAAATGTTATTCTACTGGTGTATAACCTACTACACTATATTTTCCTTCGAAAAAATGTTTATTTGTCCTAAATAAAGCAAGTCGTTTGTAAAAACAAATAGATTGTAACAAAAATAAATTGTACCTCATTTCACTCTGCAACTTCAAGTTCAAAGACACACCATTCTTCTTCTCAGTCCCATTCACCATTCCATTAATTTTCAGTCGCGGCGATATATCCTGATCGCTCTCAAACTTATCTTCATCACTGCTCGTATCTTTATTCAAAGTCGCTTCACTATCTTTTAACGAAAGATCCGACAACCGTGAAGGCAGACTCTTTTTATCCGAATCTATCTTTTCTATAGACAAGTTCGATATCAATTCTGACTTTAGGTCTGTGTGCCCGTTCTCTAATGTATCCCCGTTGGTGTTGCCACCGTTGACATTTCTTGTACCATTCATATTGCTAGATATGCCACTGTCAACTGAATTCCCTTGTATTTTCTTCTGTACTTTCGCTTTAGTATCGTATTCACCGTTTGTGTTTTGTTTGATACCGTCTACAACATCTATGCCATCATCAAATGAGTGGTTCGCGGAGTCGGCTTCTCTGAATTTGTCGTATTTCGTATGTTCTGATTCTATGACTATAGGTTTGGTGTGTGAGAAGTCTGTTTGGTTGAGATTGTTCTCTGTAGGGTAGTCTTCGTCGGAATCTGGAAAAGTGTTCGTGGTTTCTCTGGGTTCGACGGGTTCGGGGACGTTCAGCTGCATTTGGTTGAGAGAGGAGAATGACACGCTGCAGGATTGGTTGAATACGTCGTGTTTTTCGCAGTAGTATTCTTTTCCATCTAAAAATAAAATAAAAAAATGTAAAAAGAGAAAAATTAAGTAGTAAAACAACATTTTCAAAAAAGCAAAATTAAGAAATTTGAGAGAAAGATTAGTTTAGTTTAGTGTTAACACCCAACGAAAGTTTAGTTTAGCTAGGTTTTAACGCTTTAATCCTAAAGGGATCAACACCAATAATTTGCCTTCTATACTATAATACTAAACTAGCCGATGTCACGCGGTTACATCCGCGTAGCCGTCACCCGGGGATAGAGTAGCTTTCCAACGGTGAGATTTTTTCAAATTGGTCCAGTGCTTTCGGAGCCTATTCAATGCAAACAAACAAACAATGAAATCTTTTCTCTTTATAATTTGAGTTTCAGGCCGCTTACCGGGATCTCGCCCCCAGTGCGGCGAGTTGAACTGCACGTAGGTGTGCAGCTGCAGCAGCAGGCGGCGCCGCAGCAGCCACGCCACACAGCGCGCCAGCCGCGCGCCGCCGCCGCCGCCGCAGCCGTTGCGCGACACGTACCACAGCGGGGCCGGCAGCGAGAACTCGCTCAGCATCTGCGCCGGCGTAACGTTAGGGCACCAAGGAGCTTATTATAGCGCATATTGAGGCACTTGCGCAGGTTGTATGCATCGTAAACTTTACCGTTTGGGATACATTTTTTTTTTTTTTTTGAGAAATTGTTAACTAGGTATTAAGGGCGGGTAGACCAAGCGGTAACGTCCCGCTGGACACTGAGAAGCGACGCGTGGATCGAAATTTACTTGAAATAATCGTTAAAAAAAAAAAAAAATTCAATGAAAAAACGATCGGGTAGAATCGATTCTAAAATGAATTACCTATAAAGTGATATTATTTATAAAATATGGTGGTTTATAGTACTCGTTTAAAATGTAATTTACTTGTAAAAAACTGCAAATCGAAGTTACTTCAGTATTTTTTTCTATCGAGAAAATTGTATTGCATCGTGTTTTGAACGGGTACATGATAAAGAGAAAGAATGTATCCTAAATATATATTTATTTCAGATTCAAAATGTTATAATTTGCCTACCAAAAGTGAATTCTAAAACAGGCAAAACCGGGAACACAGGGCCTTAATTGAGACGCGTGCCATGGATTCAAACTCAAGACCTATATTACTTGGCAATCCCTGGTCATATACTACTAGACTAACACTGCTTATATGTAAGGAGAAGCGATTTTACACTTTTTAAAAGTTTAGACAACATCCAAAAGTGTAACATCGATTTACTTGAAATGCATTTTGCTGTTGAAATCTTGTACGAAATACCGTACCCAATTAACGCTCTTAAAGCCAATCTTAAATTTACATACCTGTAATAAGCATAATGCAGGGAACTCTTTCGCAAACTCTTCGACCAAAGGCGAGTGTATGTGTACGTTAGCGCCCGGAGCTACAACATACACATTACTTTCACATAACGGATAAATCACTGTTGCTTTTGCCCAGTAGACGAGATGGCCTGTGAGCTGAGATACCTGTAGAAAAAAAACATTCAAAATAGTTGTGAGCTATGCTTGATGCTTTATTAGCTTTGTCTCGGGATTACACACCAAAAAACAATCGGTAAGCAAAATGCATAACGCGATTCTTCACAAAAAGAAGTGCGGCGCTACACTCGCTACTCAAGAGAGTAAGAGATAGTCGTAAAAACATCCTGATGATTTTGTCTACAGAAGAATCGACAACAAAGTGACAGATAATAAGAACATTTCTTTATCTAAAATAAAAACTAAAATACTAAAATTTTGTCAAATGGCCCGGCTATTTGTCAAAATTTTAGTTTTTAGTCACTCATCTAGATTACAAGAAAATATTCGACACATATTTTTTTTTCTTTTTCAAATTCAAATTTATTTATTGTTTGCCACAGGTGAAAAAATATCAGTTCTTATGATTATTACATAGAGGTTCGCTGTTACATACCGTTAGGGTGTACAATATTTTTACAAATTATGTTCGTGAAAAAGTCATTATTAAATACATTAATATAAGTTCCATACACATAGTCAGATATATCACAAATTAAATAATAAATTGATTTTATACATTTCAAATTATTTCATGTTAGGTAATTAGATTATTCAATGAATTCATTTAAATTAAATTATTTATGATGTCATACAAATTACATTACGCAGTCAGTATTTTTGTCGTTAAAAAAATCATTAATTGAATAGTAAACTTCACTTATCAGGAACTGCTTTAGTGTTTTTTTTAAACTGTTTAAGGTTACACTGCTTTTTACACTATTAGAAAGTTTGTTATAAATTTTGAAATGATGGAAAACTGCTTAGATTAAGCGCATTAAAGTTGAGGAGAGGGGGCTTGTAACGTCACTAACTAGTACAAACTGTACTGGCTAGTGATGTCATGCCACATTTCGACTCGATGTATATTAAATTGTTTGTATTGTATTGCTGTGCCCTAGCAGGGTTCATGTATGAAACCTATACAAATGTAACAACTTATAAACTACATGAATGCAATAAATGATGATTATGATTATATTTTTATGTCCGAAAAAAAAAACATTCTATTCTAGTATTATATTCTATTCTATTCATTCATTCATAATGACGCCCGCATCGAGTATAGTCCTAGGGAGGGAATCTGATTGAATAAAAAAATGACGTGTGGCACTCGGAGACTGCCGCGGTAAAGCTATTGCATAGCATTTTTTATCAACTCCTCTCCTCTCCCCCTCCCCATTCCTCTCCTACCCCTCCCTCTGTTTCCCCTCCCTAACCCCTCCCGACCCCTGCCTCTACCCGTCCCCCTATCCCCCCTCTCACCTCCCCCTCCCCGTCCCTCCCCCTTCCCCTCCCCACTATCACCACTATGCCTGCAATATAAATATATAATATATATGCAATAGCTTCGGCCTTCAAGCCACACCTCCTTGCCCGTCGGAGTGTGAGGTTTTTTCGTTACGGAATTTCTGGATTCGGTCCCCGCGCTCAAGGCCCGCGATAGAAGCTATGCAATAGCTTAAAAAAAAGATGATTGCCAGGTGTAAAAAAATGTACCTGTTTCAAAGTCAGATCGGCTTCAATGGCAAGTGTCTGCAGACTCTTTAGCGGGCTATATAGTTTTATCAGTCTTAGGAGTGCTGAGCTGCTGTCCAACGGTATTGAAGCCAACAAGTCATTAGGGTTAACCTGAAAGAAATTAGAATACTACTAATGCATTGTAAAATAAATCTCCAATCTTTGCCACAATACCTTCGTAACCATTTATGGCCGAATGCCAAAAAAGTCCTGAACAATTATAATCCTACTTACCATAAGCAATATTCCATGGTAAGGTCGTAGTTTTTGTAAGCATTTGTCAATGGTTTCTGGCTCTATGATTAAACCTCTATTGTGTATTTGGTGAGCTTTGTGTGGCAAGCAGAATGACAGTAACACCCACTTGTTGATGCGAACTTGAACTATACCTGTAATTTAGAAAAAAAAACATACTAATAGGCAAATTATCAGAATCTGTATTTGTGCCTAATTGTTCCTTGGTCCCTATTACATGAAAATAGTAGAACTTTTTCGGATTTCATTTTCAAGGAAGGCCAACCAACATCACACATGTTGCTCTACTATGTAGGTAATTAATCTTTAAGGTAACTACTAGAATTCATGCAATGTGTAAACAATAGTAATTTTATTGAAATGACGCATTCATTGTAGACCATAAATATGTAACATAATAATGTAAGTATATGATTCACCATAGGAATGTCCCCATGCACATTAAATTTAATGATGTAGGTACTGCCGCTTGATGCAGTAAAATCACCCAGGTAAAAATGTAGGTAAAGTGACTGTGGATTGAGCACTACACTTCACTCACGTTTTTAGTGGGTGACTTTTACAGAATCAACCTGCTGATATTAAACTATGCCATTGTCACAAGCCGAGTCAGAGGCACAACTAGACATAACATGATCTACTAACCAGTACTGCTAAGCTCTTCAAACACAGACTTCATGGATCTCGCCAGCGAGCTTCGCTGAAGGATAAGGTGGAAAGCAGATTTTGGTGTGGTATCGGCACCATTTTCACTGCTATAAGTTGCAGAACTGACTGAGTGACGTAGATTGTCTTCTTCGTCGTCATTATCACCATTCATTTCACTATCTAAGGCTGATACTTCGTCGTGAGCTGCCAACTATAAAAAAAAAACTCTATAGTTCTAAAGCTTTAAACATGTATCTATTTAACCAAATGATTCTAATACTAAATCAATGTTTTTGACGCGACAACGTCTAATAAATCGATGAACGCCGGCTGCACGCACGAAAAAGGATGACTCATTGCAACGTTACGCTCGGAGATGAACGGAGCGGGACGCTACACGAGTGAGCGAATGACGCGAATGTTGTGTTATGACGTCGTCCGTAAACAGACTAAGACCACCATTTTTTTTTTCTTTTTTAATAAGCTCACTAGCAATGTTGGTTGCACTTGCACATTACTAGTAGTCTTGTTAACCCCTCCAAGTAAGCTTAATGCTAGTGTCTGGAGTGGGTTCATGCAAATAGAGTAATGGGGGGGGATCGAAGTCACGGCTTCATGATCGCCAGTCATGCCTTAGCCGGTCGAACTTGCATTGGTTTTATCAAAACGATATGTAATAAATTAATTATGATTACCATTATTTTCATTTCTTCAGTCAAATATGAACACCTTTTTTCTTCATGTCTCAGTGCTTTTCCCAGTCTTTTGCTCAAATCATAATAACACTTCACTAGAAAATAAAAATAAAAGAAATTGCTTATAAAATGCAAATGTACGAATTTCATATTGATATTTCTAATCAACTGGTACAAATGACTGTCTGGTAGAAAATGCCTAATGCATTAAGTCCGCCTATGTATGTACATTTGTGTGCTATAAGTATTAAATAAATAAAATCAATTTAAATATCTTCTTTAAGCTAATTTACCATCCTGCTAATTTTCTTGTCGCAAAATTCAATGAACTAAGGTAAATATTACTAAAATTTTGTTTATTCCGGCCAAATGGTATTTTTTATACTGAAATTGACTAAGCTGCCAACACTTAATTAATTTTAAGTTTGATAGCACAAGTGATTTAGTTACTCAATTTATAATTAAACGCAATTTTAGTTGTTCTACAATTAAAATGACTAAATCAGACAATTTTTTAATTTATTAATATAGTATAAAAAAAATGCTTTCATTAATTCTTTAATTTATTTAAGACAAATCTTGGCTTATTTAACTCAGCAATTGTTAAACTTATTTTAAGGCCGTCAAAATTGTTTTTAATTTTAGGGAATCTTGTCTACAGAACAGTTTTTGATATCCAAACCAAACTGAAAACTGGGCTATTGACTACTGAAAAAGTCATACATCGAGTTTAGTGTTGGTCACATTATGAATGTAACAGTCTTTCATTGATTTTTATTAAGTAAAGCATTACTTTAAAACCAAAAATAAAATAAAATCTTTTAAGTAACTTACCTACAGAATGACTCGCAGAAGCCTGTAGTGCGAACACAATATTGATAAGGATCATAGTGGCAGTATCATCCTTATTGGTCCTGTATGGCAACAAAGTCGGATGGCCCACAAACCTGACATCATTAACTTTGAGCTCAAACTTCCTGTTGCATAGCTCAGCTTTTACGGCAAATAGGGTTGAGAGCATTTCATCTGTGAAGCCACTTAGTTGACCTGTAATGTTAAAATACTATTTATGAATAAGAATAGTAAACTCAAGCACTAAGTGTGGATAATGGAGTTTACATAGAATACTCATTTTAAGATGTGTGATGGAATATGCCTTATTTCTTTGATCTTCTGCCGTCTACTGAAACACAGGTTTGAATAAACCTAGTTCAGGTGGGTTACTAATTAACAAATAACCTGAACCTTTTACTACTCTACCTGTACTAAAAATATTTTAGCTTTAGTTTATAATTAGAGACTTTAGTGTATAAATTGTATTACAGTATGTATAAATTATAAACTATTGTTTGGCTAAATGTACACACGGCTACACATCAAGCTATACACTGACCTCACATTGTACGGAAATCCTATATCATGCAATATCAGCTTATACTAGAAATGCATAGATTGATTCAATGTGTAGCCATATGTACAAAATGATTTTCATAAATAAATTATTATTATTTCATTAATAAATTATTATTACTGATAATTGTTTTATTTCTTTTTTTTTAATTTAATCCTTTCGGAAAACTTACAGCTAGGCAGACAAAATATTTAAAGTAAAAATAGAATGACGGCCAATTACATGTTTTTACAGATAACATTATGTAAACAAAACACAATTAACACTAGGTACCAGACAGTTACATATGGACACTGCCATTGTTGTTTTGGCAGTCGAGCCTAAAGCTATAGTCTATATAGATGTGAAGCAAAAATTCCAGACTAACTTTTAAGATGATTGATTGTACAGAGGACTGTGATATATGGAATAGTTAAATAACATATTATTTGGAAAGAGGGTGCAGAAAGCTAAAATGGTAGAGTTTTTAGAATTCATAGAATTGTACATTGCTCAATTTAATAAATGCAGTTTATCAAAATTAAGCATTCATATTAATGTGTTGCAGAAGACACAATTTAGGTAGGTGATAAAAGAATGACAACAATAACCCGGAGGCTGGGCTAGCATCCAGTTCATGGTAATAGGCTTCCTCTATGTCCCATTACATGGGACTTAAACTCAACTAAAGCATGTGGCTATAATGTAATATAGTATATAGTAGTATATAGTATTTCAATTTCAATGTACAGATGCCAGCACATCAAGTTACTCCAATGTGTCAAATTTTCCCAATTGAATATGAACCTTATCCTGTTTGACATAAAGTTGAACAACGATCAAAGAAATTTGACACATTGGGGTAACTTGACGTGCTGGCGTCTGTACATACATCTCTACCTAACCCTACAGGATTGTCTGTATTTTTGTCCTTTGCAGCACTTAAAAAAAATGGCTAATCTCTATGTCCTGGGTCAACAACTCAACATGAAAGTTTTATTAAATATTCCACAACTTTCACACAACGCCAATAGTCCCAAGCTTAGCAGAGCTTGTGTTATGGGTACTAAACAGCTGATAAACATACTTATATATTTCTAAATACATACACATATCATAGATAAATAACACTCAGACACAGAACAAATTACCGTTCTCATCACACAAACATTTGTCCTGGGTGGGAATCAAACCCACAACCTCCGGCATAGCAGTCAGGGTCACTAACTACTAGACCAACAGTCCAGTCAAACTAAACTATGCTAAGAATATAAACAGTACCTCATATATCTATTACAAAGGGCATAATCAATACAAATGCAAAGTGTATGTACTAGTACCTATATCATGAAAGGCCTTATCTATAAATAATATTGACATACTTTGAGATAAACAATTTGTTTTCTGGTATTCATCAGGGTGCAATGGAATTTAGAATGCAGTTATGACACCCAAGTAGACATGACCTATTTAATAACTAACCTTTACATATATTTGACGTCTGCGATTGAGGATTCTGCAATAAGTCTTCTGTAGAATTAATGGCGTAAGGATTGTGTCGACCATATTTTTTCTGTTTGCTTTCATCCTTATTGTCGGTTGTGTAAGGATATCTGAACAGTAACCTGTCACCTTTACTGTCAGATTTCACGAAAAATATATTCAATGGATTCACTTCCATGTTCACAAATGGAAAGTAACTATAAAATTAGGAACAATGTGGAGTAAACAAGGTGATGGTTCTCGAATTTTGCAACAATGTATTCAAATGATTCTTTGAGAAATATAATTTTACACTCATTTTTAGTTATATGTATACACGCAGTACACTTTTTTTCCAGGAATATTACACAACTGTTTAAAAACTAGTCACTATTTTTATTCTTTTTTACTTCTAGGTGATTACGAATTGAGACAAAACATGCACTCTGTCTGTGACGTTATGTGACGTACTATTGTCATTTAGCTGTCAAATTCTGAAATGTTCCGTAGTACACAGAAAAGAGTTATTACATTTTTAGCTTATTGTGTTCTTTGGCTCTCACTCTTTTTAGATGTAATGTCTGTTACTGCTCTTTTTTAATGTTGTTGTTTTTCGAGATCAAACTACAAACTGTATTTTAAACATTGTAATCCATAGACACCTTTTGTAATCATCTTTTGTACTGCTACTCGTCACTAGATGGCAGGAATTTATTTCATTTTAATACTCAATAATGCTTTGTTTTGTTACAATTCCAAACAGAATAATTATAGGCACTTTCAGTAAATAATTTGTTTTATTTTAAATTGATTTAACTTAAATTAAATAATTCTTCGTTCTTTTTTTATGACCATAAAATTCTAACTGAAAAGGCCAGATACAGTCTTCAAAAATTAAAAACAAACCGAGACAAATCATTTGACAGAAGTAGAATACGAAACAATTCATAATTTGCTTCGCAAAAATCTATAAACTAGCAAAAAATGGCTAACAAAGTGGAAAATAACTACAAAGTTAACCCCGAAAAGGTTCGCCTCGAAACAGATCAGGGAATTGTAGAGAGTGAAGAAAGAAAATGGGGAATGCCTCTGAAAGATGTGTACAAACATGGACTCTCTTTTTACAAAGGTAATTTTCTCCAATAATTTCCCAATAATACAACAGTATTTGTGACACAAAAGTTTATTTCCTTATTCTAATTTTAGACCCACCTAAAAATTTTATTTGCCCCCACTATCACCACCCTAAATATTTACGAGTTATCTGATGGTACCACTGTACGAAGCCGATATAACTGCCTATTATTTTTATTGATATGAAGCGGCATTACTCACACTTCCTAATAACTGCAGTGATTATTTTTGAATTAACACAGCACTACACTTACAGATAAGGAAGGCAAGGCTATCCACTTGAGCTATGAAGATAGACTAAAATTGGTTGCATACACTCAGCAAACGTCTCATGGGCCTTTAGATGTGAATTCTGCGCCACCCTTAGGTGTTCTAGATATGATTGGACGAGACAGAAGGGCTGCATGGCAAGCTTTGGGTCAGATGTCTCAAATCCAAGCTATGGTTGGTTTTGTCCATAAATTAGACAGGTAATACTATTTCTATGTATCCAATTAATGCAGTTAGTTTACAATATTTGGAAGCAGCAATAGCCAAGTAGCAAAGGCGTCCGCCTGGTCTTGAGTTTGATCACCCATTCCAAGAAAAAATTACAATTAAACACATATTCATTTTTTTTTATTTTTTTTTCAATTGATATGAACCCACTTCAGACACAAGCATATTTAGCTTAGTTGGAGTTGATAACAAGACTATTAGTAATGTGTAGTCTACATTGCTAGTAAGATTAAAAAAATAACAGATTTGCTTCTTTTACCTTTCAATTGTTTCAATTAGAGACACAATAGTTCAAAGACAATGACAGCATGGACGTGGGCACTTGGGGTTTAATGAATTAATAATGAATATCCTAGATACATACCAAGTAATTTTAATGAAGTATTTCAATATCCTCAAAGTGCATTTTGACTTTCAATTACAGGCTGTGCCCACTATTCAAACCATATTTGGAAGCAATACAAAAGGACATGGAAGACAAAAAACAGCAAGAGTGAGTTCCATTTCAAATATCCAAGTCTTTTATCTTGTGTTTCAAACAAAATCATAATTTGTGTACTCAATTAAGGCTGACTATCTGCCCTTTTGAAGGTCAAAAATTACATAAAGTAGTCCCTCATAGATGCTCACCCTTAAGCCAATACTAATTTATATAACTTACTTATTTAAGCACTGTTTTTAATAACACCAAAATTTTAAATTAAAAAAAAACCCTCAATGCCAAAAAGTAAAGCTCACATTTAAAAAGTTAAAAATAATGTTTTCCTATCATTGAACTATGTAATTTTATGTCACGTTGGGGTACTGCTAATAAAGTACATACCTACTAGGAAGATTAAGACTTTACTTAGCGCTTTATTTAGACATTACTACAGTTGTCATTATTATATAAATACAGGCTGAAGAAAGAAGAGGAAGAAAGGGCAAACATGGAACTGCAGAACAGAATACAGCTGGAAAAACAGAGGCAACAAAGTAATAAACTGACAGAGGAACAGCAGGTGTAAGTTAATTTTCCTATCAGATCAAAACTATTAGAAACAATTTAGTTGGTTGTTAGTTCTCATTGGAAACAAAAATACTTTTTTTGTTTGATACTATCCTCATTATTATCCTCTCCTATTGACTATGGTATACATACAGTTACTTAATCGGCAATGTTAATGCAACATTTGTAAACCTGCTCAGCTTCCACAATTAGACAATTTTTCACTGTATCATAAAGATCTACACTCAAGATTAAATATTAAAGATATTACTCTGTTGCAAATTAAATGAATGAATGGGTGCATAAATCCTCTTTGACAACCTGAATCATGCATAGATGACCAATCAAAATATGCCCTAGCATTACAACTGCATGGTGCCAAGGCATGTTTTTCTATTTTTGATGTGGTTGTGTTTTAACTCATCTATTACCAAACTTTCCAGTCAAAGGATAAAGGATGCCCTGAATGCGCAAACATATGAACAGTTCCTGCAGTATGCTCAACAGCAGTACCCAGGAAATTTCGACCAGCAAGCAATCCTCATTCGTCAGCTACAAGACAAACATTACCAGCAATACATACAGCAACTCGCTGTAGACCAGAGACTTGCTAACTCAAATATAAAGGACACCGTAGAGGATAAAGAGAATGAGAACACAAATAGTGTCACAGAAGGCCCACCAAAGGAAGAACCGGTCACTGATTGCAATTTGAATGAAACTGAGGTGGCTCCTTCGATGGATAATAAGTAAGCATATGAAATCTTAAAAATTATCTTGGTCTTTTAGGGTCAAATTAAGAATGGTTATACCAAAAGACAAACAAGTGAGATAAGATTTTAACCTTTTGAACGCCATTGTCACATATATGTGACAAACGAAATCTTACCCTGAACGCCAACGTCACAAATATATGACAAAATGCACATCGCACCATATTATGAAATAAGCAATTTAATCATTAATTTTGTGTTTTAATGTTTATGAAGGTCATTTGACAGAAAAAGTGGCCTGGCGTCAGGGGTACGGCGATACGTTTATACTCTGGCGTTCAAAAGGTTAAACAACAGTTTATGGGCACAAATTACAAAAATTTGTTAAGCCATAAAAATTTGTGATAAAGTCGACATTTTTACAGTTTATATGAACAGATTTGATATTTTGAAAAGCTAGCAAAGCTTTTTGATAAATATTTTAGATTAATCTTTTTATATATTTTTTATATTTTGATGTTGCTGTGTATGTTTTCTTCTTCTTTCTTTTAAGACTTGCCTGCTGCCTTGCCTTGCTTGCTGTACAGCTTCCCTAGATTCCCGTTTATTCATTAATTTTCATTAATTCGGTAATCTGTAAACAACACTACGGGCTACATTTTGTTATTTTTTTTTATTGCTTACTTCAAAATAAAATGTTACAGGGCCATGCAGACTACAGAGAAGACTAATGAATACATTGAAGAAACCAGGGTGGATGATAATACAGATGATGAGGGTAAGTCATGGTCCAACATAAGGAAATGTCCTATATTATACTGTAGTTGTAGTCTGTGGTTACTGCCACAGACTATAATATAATGTAGGAAGTTTCCTTCCACTGTAACCTTTTTACTTAGTTTTTTATTATGTCTGAGGGGTTGTTCTTTTTAAAAAACCACAAGGTTTTAGTCAGTAAGAGTCTGACACTCCCTTCCGCTTCACCCAGAGCGGGAAGAGTCATTTGAGGATTTCCCATCCTTAAAAAAAAGGTGTAACATATATAGTAGATTAGTAGTAGTGATGTAACTTTTTCGCAAACACATATTAACAAATAAACTACTGCTAAATCTAATGGTTCAATTGATTAGATAGTCATTATTGTTGTTTCATTTTAAAGTGATTGTTCTAAATAAAAATACATTAATAAGATCAATCTGTTTGTTTATTTTTAGTTAAAGTGGTATCCATTCTTAGCCAGTATTAAAGTTGCACTCGTTTAATTACAGCCTATTAGGACAATGCCTTTATTAGTTTTAGGTATTAGCAACACAGTAATGACAATACAGTCACATAAAACATTCATTGCTTAGCGATAAGAGGTCTTAGTAAGCCATATAATATCATCATTATGATGGAAATTTTGGTGTGACTGTAAATAAGTCAACTGGTGTTCTAGTAAATTCTCTATTCATCAGATGGTTTCCTGAACGTGGAAGCGAGCCGCATGTGGACTCGCGGCGACATCATCAAGTTTAAGAGTTCTGCGCAGCAGGGCGGTGGCAAGTTGACTGTGGGCCACGGGGAGACTATCACAGTTAGAGTGCCTACACACCCTAAGGCTAAGTGTCTGTGTTGGGAGTTTGCTACTGATAACTATGATATAGGTAAGTATCTTGTTAAGCTATTGCATAGCTTCTATCGCGGGCCTTGAGCGCGGGGACCGAATCCAGAAATTGCGTAACGAAAAAACCTCACGCTCCCCATTCCGACGGGCAAGGAGGTGTGGCTTGAAGGCCGAAGCTATTGCATATATATTTATATATATATTATATATTTATATTGCAGGCATAGTGGTGATAGTGGGGAGGGGAAAGGGGAGGGGAGGGGGATAAGTAGGGGGAGGTGGAGGGGAGGGGGAAGGAGGAGGTGAGAGGGGAGGGGATAGGGGGACGGGTAGAGGCAGGGGTCGGGAGGGGAAACAGAGGGAGGGGTGAGGGAAGGGTGGGAGGGGTGATGGGAGGGGCGTGGGAGGTGTGGGGGGTGGGAGGGAGGGGCAGAGGGGGAGGAGATGAATGGGGAAGGGGAGAGGGGGAGGCGAAGAATGGGGAAGGGGAGAGGGGGACGAGAGGAATGGGGAGAGGGGGAGGAGAGGAATGGGGAGGGGGAGAGGAGAGGAGTTGATAAAAAATGCTATGCAATAGCTTTACCGCGGCAGTCTCCGAGTGCCACACGTCATTTATTTATATTATACTACGCCAACCGCAGTATATTTACACACAACGGGCTACTTGACAAAGTTTTCGTTTTTAGTCCCTTACCTAGATTACACACACATATTTTTTCTTTTTTTACGTAATTTAAAAATAACGGCGAAACATCGAGTCAAAATTTCGCATGACTTTACTAGCCAGTACAGTTTATACTAGATAATGACGTTACAACCCCCCTCTCCTCTACTTTAATGCGCTTAATCTAAGCAGTTTTCCATCATAATTATTGAAAAATAAAAAAATAAGTGTCGAATATTTTATTATAATCTAGATGAGGGACTAAAAATTAAAATTTTGTCAAATTTCCCATTGAAAGTACCATTATACCATTGCCTTGTACCATAGGAATGATATGTTATCGTTTAGTTTATATTCATGCGGTCGGAATTTGCGGACAGGAGCCATAGTGATTTGATATGTTAGTGTGGTTAAGGCTTACTAACATTAGTAATTACGAACCTCGTAATTTGATCATCATCATAAAATCACGCCTGTAGTTCCCGATGGGTAAGGCAGAGGTGTACTGTGGTACATCTATAGTTCGTCAGTCTTGTTTAAGCCCCATGTAATAAGGAATGAATCTATGGCCAACAATCGGGCACAAATCCAGACTGGGTTGCTACTACGAAATTCTACATAAAAAAAACTTAATAATGCTTTGCCCGACCCGGAAATCGAACCCGGGACCTCGTGCTCAGCAGTAGCGCTTTTGACCACTAGACCAACAAGGGAGTAAATTGATCGGCAATCAAATCTATCCATACTCACAAACTTTCGCGTTTATAATATTAGTATTAGTCTATACTTGTTTATGCCAATAAATAAATTATTATTATTATTATACTAATATTATAAAGAGGAAATGTTTGATTGTTTGTTTGCATTGAATAGGCTCCGAAACTACTGGACCGATTTGAAAAATTCTTTCACCGTTGGGAAACTACACTATGCCCGGGTGACATAGGCTACTTTAAAAAAAAAAAAACCCAACGAACGGGACCTACGCGGGTGAAACCGCGAGATGTCTGCTTGTATATTATAAACGCGAAAGTTTACGAGGATGGATGGATGAATGTTTGTTAGTTAGTCTTTCACGTAATAACTACTGAATGGATTTTAATAAAATTTGGTATGGAGTTAGCTGATACCCTGGATTAACACAAAGGCTTTTTATCCCTGTATTCCCAAGGGAATGGGAAATACGCGGGTAAAACCGCGGTACGTCTGCTAGTATTTATTAAGATTATTTTCTAGGTTTCGGTTTATACTTTGAATGGACCAAGTCTGCGACCACTGAGGTCACTATACACGTGGCCGAGAGTGATGATGACGACGAAGATGACGCTGATGAGGATGAATACACTGTTTCAGATGGTAATTTTTGTCATTATTATAAAATGAAATAATAAAATAAATTTAATTCAGACTTATTCACATTTCCATATTATGTTACAGTATAAGTGCACTTAAAAACGATGTTAGTCAACGAGATTATATAGTGCGAGTGGTAATTAGTGACCGATACTTAAACACGTGCATTGAATTCATGATTTCAATAAATTTCCCAAAGAAACTTTTTTTTATACACAATAACTTATTACACAATATAATAACAAAAACACTGTATGAAATTCCCGCGCGCGCGCCTCTGATCGATCACAGGTAGGCACGAATCGGCACGATCTTTCATAGGGCAAACTCTACTAGTAGTAGTAGCGTCACACGCTCCCCCGCCACCAGTATGACGTAATTGAATGTTAATGAGTATAAAAAAAGTTTCCTTGGGAAAGTTATTTGTATTCATGAGTACAATCACGTGTTTAAGTATCGGTCACTAATTACCAGTCACTCTATATAGTGTAAATTTTGGTGTATTTAAATCAAAATTAAAATATCAAAATTAAAATTAAAATATCAAAATTAAAATCACACAAACATTTGTCCTGGGTGGGAATCGAACCCACGACCTCCGGCATAGCAGTCAGGGTCACTAACTACTAGACCAACAGGCCAGTCAATTTATAGTAGTCACATATCATATCCAAATATATGATCACATTTCAGGTCAGTTCCACGAGTACTCGATCCACGACACTCCCGCAGACCTAGAACAAGGTTCAGAGAAACGCGCAGAAAAGCATGTCAGTACTGCGCGGGCTCTGGTTAGCCTCGTGGTGCCCATTTATCGCCGGGACTGTCACACCGAGGTATATAAACAAATAAATTTATTATTAATTTAATTCTTCAAGCACACTAATGTACAGAGGCGGACTTAATGCCATAGGTATTTTCTACCAGTCAACCTTTAGGTGATGCAGAGAAAAACAGTGGTAGGTGCAATTAAAAATGAAAGGAATCAAAGAATACTAATACATATTATGAGTATAAATACATAAACATGTACACTATAAATATAATATTTTTAACAGATTAAATTACGAAGAGATAGAAAGAAGAGAAAACATTAGCACTGTGAAGATACTACTGCCAACTTCTCTCTTTTCTCTCCTTCTCTCTTCTTTCTTTCTTCTTCAAATTTGTTATTTGTTGAAGTGTCCGTTTGTAATGTCTAAATGACAGATTTTTTCTTAATATAATTATGTAAAAGTATGAATGGTATACAATTTGTTTTGTCTGACGGTTTGACTGTTTGTTTAGGCTTATCTCTGAAAAGACTGGACCGATTTTGATGGAACTTTTAATGACAAATAGCTGATGTTTTATTAAGAGTAACTAAGGCTACTTTTATTTTAGAAAAATAATAAGAGCACCTACCTAGAGGGAATATGAATATAGTGCAATCAACAACATAACAAAAAAAATAACCTACAAAAAGCCATTCTTACTGCTACGACAAAGTCGGTATCAAAGTGAAATTGTTAACAGGGCTGTACAATTGACGTCACTGTAATATATAGTTAGAATTAGGCCAAATAGATAAACTAAGCTCTTGTCGAATTTGTCAATATAACCCTAAAGTTCCAAAACTAGTCTTGTACCAATCAGGTTTGTGCAGGACTTATTCAAATGAAAATTTACATTCCACATTCAAAAGGTGCTCAGTCCAATTAGAATCGAATGTATAAATCAAATAATAATAATAAATAACGGAATATTTCCAGGTTTACGCCGGATCACACACGTACCCTGGGGAAGGAGTATACTTACTAAAATTTGACAACACATACAGTCTATGGCGATCCAAAACACTTTACTACAAAGTGTACTACACACAGTAAACATCGTTTAACCTAATCAGTAGAGCCATGACAAAGAAATTATATAGAAAGTAATATATTATATTAAATTATTTGGTACTTTAACACCTGATACTGTACTGCCAGTATTTTAGTTCCTGTAACCATAATTTATGTAAGAGATATAGTTATCACATGCGCAAGCACATATTGCAAGGGTTTGCTTAGAGATGCTTTGTATGGATCTAGATGTTTGCGAACGGGATACAGCGCGGGACGCGTTACAACTTATGTTGGCGTCAAATTTAAGGTGGAAGTGCCAGAGTAGCCCGCGAAATTCAAATTTGGTCGCTAATCATATTTTGTTCAACTTCCAACCTGCAGTGCTATTCTGTAAATGGAAAGTCATTTCGCAAATCATCTCGAAAGTCATACTTTCTACGCTTCTCATGTCGCCTGTACAAGTTTCGGTATTCACATGTCAACGTCAAAATACTCACCAGTTTTAGTTCGTCTCACTTTGGTGGCGCCAGTGTCGAAATCACTCCATTTAAGAATACGATATTTTAATTTCACATGATTTCACTGCGGATTCAGAAGTGATTTCGCAAATAAACTTTTCAGAATAGCACTGCTGACACTGAATTGCAAATTGCAAAAAACACAAGAAAAATTAAATTTCGCGGGCTACCATTGTACATCCATATTAAGGTACTAGTCTGAGAAGGGCCACACACCGCAAACTGCAACAGTTTCTATGAATCTTTATGAAATTGAGGCCTGCAGCCGCTGAGCGCTGCCTGCGGCCGCGGTGTTGCCACGCACGGAATCAATCTCATAGAAATTCATACAAACCCGTGCAGTTGGTGGTCTGCGATCTCGGACCTATACATAAATAGAAAATGGTCAAGCATAAGTAATGTTTTTTTCATTTTTTTTTTGTTAGATTTAGATTCCCGAAGTTTTAACGCCAGGAGCAACATCGCTTGCAATATCTGTTCGCGCCAAAACACATTTCAGTGCAATAATATGAGCTTCTATGCTAATTTAACGGTAGAATACTAAGCTTTGTATAGACGAGCCACAAGAATGCGTTTAGTTCGATTAGTTTGAAGGTAGTTTTATTTAGTTTGTCTGTTTATTCTAAATACAATTGTCTAGTTATCTCGTATGTATCTGTAAGTTATATACCACAAAAATATCTTATAAGTAGTTGTCAATTGTCTATGTTAACTTGTGCATGGTGCACGATTATTTTTTGCATTTTATTTGAATGTTTGTGGAATGAAGGTTATCTATTTATTTATTTGTTTCTTATGTTTTACCATAATACGACCCTAATTTTATAATTACATTTAAATGAAAATATTTTAGTAGAAATGTGTAAAACCGATATTAGTAATAGGCATGTACATGGCATGTTGCTGTTTGTCGCAAACCATGTTATTTTATCCCGTATATAATCCATACAGCAGTAGCTGCAGCTTACAACTAGTTCTATAATATTATTTTCTGTGCCATTAGAAGAAGTAAGAATGTTTATGGTTTAGGCTATTAGTACCGTACTTAAACTAATAACAACGTGTTTGATGTCTATTACTTGTGATCCCAGTTTATTATTTAATTATTGAAATAGGTAATTTAATTTATTATTTCTAATGAGGGGTGTGCAAGTGTTTGCGGCGCAAAATTCTGAGTATTGGGCTTCATTTAAAGTCAAATATCAGTGTGTACAACGCCCAAGTAACCTTGCACTACATCATTGTAGTAAGAATTCAGCAACACCAACACAGAAAATTTCCAATCATAGAGAATTTCCTAGAAAGATTATCATGCTCTATATATTCCATCTTTGTGTTGTGTTCATAATGGGACGAAATGTTATAATGTTTATTTATTTACTTATTTATTATAGTTTATATAGATCTGGGTAGTACAGTATTACCACAAGGATGCCCGAATTAAAAAAAAAAAAATACTTCTGCCTCTAATAAAATTGCAAACTAGAGCTTATTATCACCCATGCAACTGGATTTTGCAGTATTATTGTAACATAAATATGTATAAAAATTAACAGGGACATAAAAAGTCCAATGCAATCACAAAAGACTAATTCAGGTTTCGATTTGTAGCTCACGTTTGCTGGCTTTTATCACCGGCCAGTCTGCTTCTCCTCAAGAACTGACCTGCTAGACTAGTAAAATAATTATTTAGACCATTTTCTAAATGTGTTGTCCTCATTTTTTGTATCTGTGATTGTATTTGATGGCCCATGTTGCACATGTGTTTTATTGATTTGATAAAGGTGAATGATTTGTATACAACTGCAGTATGTGTTAAGTCTGTCCAACATGGGCCACCAAAGTCCCAATTTCAGGTTTTCTGGAATTTATAAAAGCTTAATTATTTTCATAAAACTACATAATTCAATACATCCATATCAATAATTACTTATGTCGAAAATTATGGAATTTGATTTTATTGTTTCGTTTTTTATTTTCATTTTAAAGCTATCCTTAAAAGTATGACAAAATGTAATGTATTTGGTTAAATTGTTTTTTTTTGTGAAATGTAATTTATTTGATTCTAGAAGAATTCTATTGTTAAATTCTATGTACAATACTGGATGTATAATATAAAAACTATATATAAAAAAAAGGTTTTTATTTTTTATCTCCACTGAACCAATTAATTAAAGTTGCTGCCTCATGGATGATAAATGGAAAGATTGCTTTGGGAATGTATAGCGATGGTTTTGGGTATTCTACATAAAAAAAATATTCGACAACTTTCACACAATAGGTACACAGCCTCTCTACCGTAATTTACCAGTCGGTTGTTATGAATTAAGCAAACTGGGTCCAATGCCCATGGTGATTACTGGGTGATGGTGATTATCCGAATACGCTATGGTCTGGTTACTGCCCAGGTTCAGTACAGTAGTAGCTACGTATGGGTGGACATGACATGGCCAGGCGCAATCGGCATTGTAGTGGAATCTATGTCACATACGATTCATATGAACCTCGAATCTATACCTGGCGTCACGTAAATCCTTCATCGGTCAAGCAGCTATTCCCACGATAAGCATGCCTATTTACAGAAACTCTCAACACCAACCTTGAGCCTACAGGACCACACACACTTTACACCGTCTTTGAAGTGAAAACGAGAAGGTGATACCTTTATTCAAGCCGACCTTGATTAGAACGGGATGTTACCTCTTCGTCCTATCTGACGAGCATCGATGCTAGTTTGCTGTTATCGAGGGCACCGCGTGTGTCTCAGTTGTAAAAATGTTTGTGTAAGATAATGTGCATTCCTAGTATGTCTATGATGCTGTTATCTCGTACCCTGGTATGAGCACGAAGCGAGCTACACGAAGTATTGTAAACTCACATTGCTAGGCCCTTGCAGAAAATAAAAAAATAATCTTTTAACTTTTTCTCGTAGAGTAACATTTATTGATATTTTTTTAATCCACGACACGAGTCATCAGTCACGAACGAAACGTCAAAATATTTGACAGTTAGCATGTTTACGGAAAGATGAGGTGTTTTTTTGTCTGGTTCTTAGTTAAAAAGTTTCAAAAAAAAAATTAAAATGTTACAGCGATTAATTTACAGTAGTTTTGAAATGAAAATATCTCGGAAAAATTCACAGTTACTGTTTAATATTCCGGCCAAAGCTCGATTGTGTCAGCAGTGCGGAACCAGGTTATACTCTCGCTACAAGGTGCCAGATAAACGAAATATTTATGAAAGGACCTTCTCAAATAAATATGGTATATTTAATTATAAATTTCGGTGCTACACAACGCAAGTGGACGCTCAGAAGAAGAACGAACAATTCGAAAGTGTTAAAGAAAAAAGTCCAATAGAAACTACGAAAAAGATCAATGTCAAATTAAAGACATCAGAACTGAAACGATTATTTACCTTAGCTGAACCAGAAAAATGGACCCTGGCAGGTAAGTGGTCCACCTTGTTGTTTGGACATAGTGTTGAAATTTTTGCAAATAATTAGTATTTTTTTTTGCAGGGGCTATTGGCTTCCTTGTTGTGTCTTCTAGTGTCACTATGGCTATACCATTTTCACTGGGTCATGTGTTAGACATAATTTATAGCAGTACAAGTGACCTGAGTTCTGCCCGAGAGAAGCTGGATACTCTATGTATGATGCTGTGTGGAGTATTCCTTGTCGGAGGTCTCAGTAACTTCGGCAGGGTGTATTTAATGTCTATATCAGGTAATTAAAACTTTAACAGAAGTAAAAGACAAGTTTCTAAAGTTCCAACTTGAAATAAATTTTACGCAATTCTTATTTGAATCTGTTTCTTGTTTCAAAGTATAATTAATTCTAAATTTTAACTGCAGTAATAGACAAGTTTCTAATGTTCCAACTTGAAAAGTTTGTATAAGATTCTAACTTGAATCTGTTTGTTGTTTTAAAGTATAATTTTGAAATGATAAGATAAACTTTTGACTGATTCTTCCAATCAACTTGACCTAATTCTATTGATAAGAATGTAAAAGAGTACAAAAGCAATAAATACCATCATATTTAATATTAAAATCCAAATTAGAAACTTCAACAAATATGCATATCACCCTCCCAAGCATAAGGTTGTAAAATCATTCTTTCAGAAAAGTAACATTAATAAAAAAATTGATTTGTAAACCATTTTAGTAGGTGTTTAGTAAAAAGCCATGTTTTGACTTTGCGTGGGAGGCATTGATATATAACATTATTTTAAAGCTTCTATATATTTTAGGCCAAAGAATGACGCAGTCACTTCGTAGACAAGTATATGGAGCAATAATGAGACAAGAAGCAGCATGGTTTGGGAAAACATCAACTGGAGAACTAGTCAACAGGCTGTCGGCAGATACACAGCTAGTTGGACGTAACCTCAGTCAGAATGTCAGTGATGGTCTACGTTCGCTGTTTATGGTAGGAGCTGGGACGGGAATGATGGTAAGACTTCAGCTTATTAATTTATTATTTGCAAGTTTTTATGGTGTACAAGGTAGACAGACGACCTCATTAAGACCGCGGGAATACGCTGGATGCGAGTTGCTTCCAACCGGTCTTATTGGAGATCTATAGGGGAGGCCTATGTCCAGCAGTGGACTTCCTATGGATGAAATGATGATGATGATGGTGTACAATAAAGAGTATTCTATTCCATTCCATTCTTACTTACATTACTGCTACTAGCCTAGCCTGGCCAGCACGCGTAGCATGGACACCATAGAAACAAGTATGTCAATAGAGGAATCAACAATGTGACAAACTATAGGAACATTTCTACTGATTATAGAAGAAATAATGCTCAATATTGAAGACTATTGTCAACTGAAGAATCAAAACATTTCTTCACTACTTTCTTGACATTGTCATGCTGAAAACAAAAGAACTATTTCTTCAATTTATCACTTTTCGATTCTTCTGTAGACATAATCCGTTTCTACGCTGGTTTCTGGTCATGCTACGGGTGGTGGTTGATATACATAGAGTTCAGGCAGGCTGTAAGCTTGTTTGCCACCGTCGTGGTATAAAAAAAAAGATAATAATTATAAAACTTTTGAGTAGGATTTGGAGTGGCCAGACATTAGAAGATTCTAATATAGCATCACTTGTGATACTTGTGATGCTACAATATAATTTTATCAGTACAACATTGAGGGCAGATTGCATCATCTCACTTTCACAGTGACCCAAATGTGTGCCAGTAGATAGTGACCATGTATGTAATAACAAAATACATAGATGTCTTATTTAATGCGTTATTACGATTTGTTATTTTATTTGATGGTTATTTTATTTCAAATTAAATTATCATAGTGACTGGCAGTCACTATGATAATTTAATTTGTGACCTTTAAAGTTGCTTAATATTTATTAGGTAATAATAGAATTTTAACTAAGACATAATTAGATATTAATCTACACTAAAACTCGGAAATTGGATCATAATTTTGGTATTGAATGCTATATTTTAAATGCGCGCCAATCAATTCACCTGTATAGGGGTCCTGTACACTTGTGGACCTCATACATTATATGATTTCTAATTGATAGTGATGATGTAAATACTGCATTAATTTGTTTAATAATATGACTTGCCTGCTGTTTCTATAGGTAACTATGATAAGCAAATATGTTTTATTGATAAGCAAAGTTATTAACTTTGCTTACATAATTCTAATTTCGATTTCAAGCATGATAACGAAAGTCATTAGTGCTGGCATTATGCAATAAAATTACTTCCACATAATGACTGACTGTTGCCCAACTTCGGGGAATTTAAGCATATTTTTTTGCGCTGCCCTTTCATCATTTTGCGAAAGCCTAGGTTACTCCTTATAACATTAACTATATTCCAGTGAAGGTCTGTCCAAAGCGATCGGCCAAACCACTTTGAAGATCACCAAACATACAGACAAAAATAATCGAATCTTCCTTTAGTAAAAATCTGGGAAATTACAGACTGGCACTTCAATTTTATTTGTTTGTGTAGAACTGTTACAGTGGATAAATAAATAATATTGAAGTGTATGTAATTTAAATACTAAAATCATCTTGTGTTATCAATGCAAGAAAAGAATATAAGAGGTGCCAATAATGTTATTATTTTGTTTAGTTCTACATGTCTCCGTCGCTGGCACTAATTGGGTTATGCGTGGTACCACCGGTGTCAATGTTGGCCGTCATATACGGAAGATTTGTGCGCGGCATCACGAGACAACTACAGGATGCACTCGCCGAATCTAGTGAGGTATGATTATCCCATTGAACTGGCTTTCAATGATTTTGTCCTCTCTCTATACAGGTCATCTTAAACAATTAATTATTATTGGTCTGTGGGGGTCGCTACTATCGCTAGTTGCGTTGGGGACGCGCGGACGGCCTCATAGTAACAAGTATGCCTGTGATTTTTGAATAAGTACCTACATCGAGGCAATATGCAAAAGGTATATACTAAAAGCAGTAACAATACAATCAGCCTTATAATATTCCCACTACAAGAACTTGTCTGTTAAAAACATTTTATCCTTTAGCATCCAATTTATATTATAGGTAAAGAGGTGAAAATCGAAAGAGCTCAATTGACGACGATTTGACGTGTGTTCAAAGTAACTGAGTTTCGGTTCGGTTTAGATATTTAGGATTTGGAAAATTTCAGATGATGAAATGTTCCAAATTCTTACATGAATATTATTGTAGTTTTCACATGATTCAATATTATACTGTGATCATAAATAGTGATTATCCTTATCTAGAATATCATATCATATTATAAAGTCTCGCTGTTTGCCGTAGGGTAAGGCAGAAGTGTACCTACCTAGTATACACTAATAATTCGCAGCATCATGCAGTACCTAATAATAACAACAATATGCAGATAAGATACGAAAGTGAACATGTGTTGTGCTATAATACGTTCACATGTACGATTCGAGGTACCTACCTACTTCACGCTTAATGCGTGTGTTCTATGAATAAAAAAGACGACTTAATTTGCATATGCAAAATTTATATGTAGGTATATGTTTAAATTAGGCACAACGTAACCTTTATCACATCTACTCGTTTCAATGAAAACATCGTGAGGAAACCTCTGCAGGCCTACCATCAACTTTTAGTTAGCCATTCAATTCCGATGCAAACCAGTTTAGGTTCCTAAACTGATTCGCTAATATTCATACCATGAAGTGCCTATAACTGAGTGGCGTTTGATTCGCTCATGGAGGAATGAAAGAACGAAATTTGTCGGTGGTCCGCGGTGTGAGAAAGAGATGACGCTAGACAATTGTTGCATAAGTTTGTCTCTTTTACTCCAACCTATGCGTTGCGTTCCGAAACCTAGTAGTTATGATTTTAGCGGTTTTATTTGTGTATAAAATTTCAACAAATATATTTTAAAATTGCGCTTATGAGTCAAATTATATACCATTAAGCCCAATTTTACTACTCGTTAATGTAATAGTAATTTAAATAATTCTTTAAAATAAAAATTAAAGGTTTGCTTAGTGTCATCGTAAAAGTAAAATGATTATGACGAGTTTAGAACGCAACAAACGCGTTTCGAAATATATACAAACTTTTTTGATTGAACCCAAGGAGTTCTAATTAGGTAGGTAGTACTCAAAAGAGTTTTTAGTTTTTAACGTTTAACTTGGATAAAGTAATTAGTAATACGAATAATGGCGTACATTTTACATTGTTACGTAAGAAACACATATTTAACTGAATTACCTTGAATTTGGTACGTATATTTCCACATTTTTTCAAACTTTTTTTGGATCGCTATTTTTGACATTATGCGAACCAATTTAGGTTCAAATGTCACCTCATGGTACGAAAAATGAACGAACTAAAACAGCTTGCGATTCAAGTGCCGACTTGATTTGGCGTCAACCTAAACCGGATCGTTTTAATGACGTCTTAGTATGAAATTGCAAAGCAGTTCATTTTAGGTCGTCAATTGAATCGTAATAATAGTTCATAGTAAGCCTGCTGGACTTAAATTAAATAGTTCTTGTTTTTATTTATTTATAATGGGCTATTGACAAATTTTTAGTTTTTAGCCCCTCATCTAGATTACAAGAAAATATTCGACACATATTTTTTCTTTTAGTAAGTATTTAACTAACCACACAGAAAGAAGATCCTACAGAATGTGAAATCAGCTTAAACTGGGGAAGTGTTTAGCTTGATAATATGGTAGCTGTGTGTACCTACTAGAAGCGAGATTTTTGCCATCAATCAGGCATGATTACAGTCGAAAAATTCAGTAAAGCTTTGTTCGAGTTGTGTTATTATAATTAGTCCTTAATTGCATTTTATTCTAATTGCAGTTGGCTGAAGAAAAGATATCAAACATAAAGACTGTGAAAGCATTTAGTAAAGAGGAGGCTGAGTGTCAGACTTACGGACGGCGGATAGAGAACTTATTGCAACTTGCTTATAAGGAGTCGTTAGCAGTCGGCAGTTTCTATGGATTGGTAAGTTATTTATGTTAAAAGTTCACAATTACTTCATGTTCATTATTTTATCATCTGCCAAACGTTGTTCCAACTATGTTGGGGTCGGGAACTAAACAGAACGTAATATTGTAACCAATCCTATTGCTATGTTGGCAATGATATTATAAGTAAAAAGGTTTAGATAGGTTATAATAAGCGCTCAGAAAGCGACAAGTTAAAATATGGCTAACTAGCCACATTTTACCTTAGTGTCGCGTCGCGGCGTCAACGGACGCGTGCGTGCGTCAGTGTGCCGTTTTTGAACATCGAATGTTGTTTAGGTAACCTATCTACAGCTTTTTACTTATAATATCATTGTATGTAGGTATTAAAGGATTTAGACCAGCGAGTACTTACTTATAAATCAGTCACTTGAATCAGAATGGATGCAAATATTATATAGGGTGACTGGTAATTAGTGACCGATACTTAAACACGTGATTGTGCTCATGAATACGAATAACTTTCCCAAATAAACTTTTTATTAAACTCATTAACTTTCAATTAATTCAATTACGTAGCCTACTACACAACGGGAGCGGTGGGAGTAGCGGGGGAGCGTGTGACGCTACTACTAGTAGATTTTGCCCTTCCCGAGGTCAGACTATCAGCTGATCGATCACAGACGGGCGCGCGGGAATTTGTTGTTTATTTTGTTAATAAGTTTTTGTGTATAAAAAAAGTTTCTTTGGAAAAGTTTATTGAAATCATGAATACAATCATGTGTTTAAGTATCGGTCATTAATTACCAGTCACCCTATATATGTGATATCATCATCTGTTTAGCCTTTTTCTCCACTACGTTGGGGTCGGCTTACAGCCGAAAACCGGTGTTTTACATGGAGCGCCTGCCAATCTGACCTCCACAACCCAGTAACTGGGTAACAGGATACCTCTTGTTTAGACTACTAGTTTCGAGGTTCTGACTACACTCAACTACCAATGCTTTACGCGCTTACTGATGCACGGAGAGGGAACCTAAGTCGTAAATGGTCACCCATCTACAGACCGACATCAGCAATCGTAGCTTAACCGACCGGCTGTTATTATTTATCCACGAGCCCTTCAGCATGTTGATTATTTACGATTGTAAATTAATACAGGTTTAAGTGTAGGAAATCCGATCAATGATATGGTTTCGTAATAGTGACGGACGAGTTGTCCTACTTTACCGTTTCCAACATTTTACCGCGTTGTTTTGGCCTCTACTTAACTTTTGGTATTTAGAAATCCTCGTTTATATTATTATTTATTGAAAAAATTAAGACCAAAAGTTGTAACGACACTTTTTGCTATAGTTGTAAGCCGTGCGGCGTGTGCGTGTTTCTCTGTCTGTCTTCGAACTTCGTGTGTCCCTTGACACCTCTCAAGTTTTTTTATTATAAACTACAATGTTCTTCAAATTAACAATGCATACAATTAGACATCTGGCGTGTGTCTTAGCATGTCATGATCTGGTGTATTCTCTACACTTCTTTAACTATATTCCCGTAAGACATTAAACACCTACTATTAAGTTTTATTCTCAACTACACTCGCGAGCAAAAGTATGGAATCACTTGTCTTACTTGAAATTGATTCCGCGCGATTTTGAATACTTGATTAATAAGTAGTTAAGAATAATAAAAATTTTAAAGGTTAAACTGTGAACTTTAAATTGTTACCAAATTCATTTAAAATTAACAGTTTAAACCTTTTAAAATGATACCATTTTTATTAAGCAGTTATTAAGTACTCAAGATCGCGCGGAATCAAATCCTAGTAAGTGATTCCATTATTTTGCTCGCGAGTGTTGTTTCTTCTAACTTTACTTGTAACTTTTATCCAATGTAATCACAGACGGGCCTCGCAGGGAACACTATAATAATCCTGGTGCTGTACTACGGCGGCGGTATGGTCGCCACAGAACAGCTGACGGTCGGCAATCTGACGTCATTCCTGCTGTACGCTGCTTACGTAGGCATCAGTATTGGTGGGCTGAGCAGCTTCTACACCGAGCTTAACAAAGGAGTGGGTGCTGCCTCTAGACTATGGGATATCATTGACAGGGTTCCTGCTATTCCTGTGTCAGGTAATACGTACTCTATTTTCTTATTTTGACGTCTTGGATACCGCAGTGGCTGAGTGGCGTTTATCTGTATGGCCTACAAGCCAGGTCTCGCTTTTTGTATGTTTGATTTTAAATAATTGAAAACGCACAGGAAAATTTCTTAGTCCGTTTGTCCGTCTGTCAAGATCCTATTTTTAGAAACTTAGTATCAAAATCAATTTGCAATTTCTTGAAGCTGTGAAAGATTCAAACTTTTAAATTTTTGTAATTTTTAATCACGTTATACAATTTTGTTATCTCAACAACATATTGATATTTGACCCCTTTATAAACTACTCTTTTGAAAGTTCTAATTAGATAACGAACCTTTTTATCTTCAAAGTGAGTTGTGAGTTTCGTTGACGGGGCACAGTAGGTATTTCATAAAAGAAAACGTCAAAAATATTGAAATAAATCAATTTTGATTTACAATAGAAGAACATTTTATGCTCGCTCTCCCTCTTTCTCTTTGAGGCCTTTATGAAATAAGTTTCCCTAACTAAAAATATGAAAAAAAAATCCCCTGAAACACCTTTTTTTATCAATTTCAGGTGGTTTGAAACCAACAGACAAACCTAAAGGCGAACTAATATTAGAGAACGTATTCTATTCCTACATTGACTCGCCTTTAATAAAAGGTATGAACCTGCACCTTCATCCTGGGAAGTCGATAGCCCTGGTAGGCAGGTCAGGATGTGGTAAAAGTACCATAGCATCGTTGATAATGAGGCTCTATGACCCTGAAAAGGGCAGGATACTCCTGGACGGAGTGGATATTAGAGATCTGGATCCTAAATGGCTGAGGAGTCACATTGGTTTTGTTAGTCAGGTATGTTTGATTTTTATTTATTTATTTATTTAATACTTCAAGCACACAAATGTACATAGGCGGACTTAATGTCTTAGGCATTTTCTACCAGTCAACCTTTAGGTCATGCAGAGACAAACAGTGGTAGGGTGGTGGTATTTTTTTGTTAGATAACATCACGGCGTTATTTGCCGAAGATGAGTGCATTGCGCTATCAGACTCTTGGTGACTAAAATCACCCTGAGTTCACTCCTGCGCCGGGGGATCGCAAGACCGTACAACCCTAATCAAACTTATCCTGATTAGGTTTTCTCACATTTTGCTATGTATAAGTACCATGTTGATGGTCTTTTACCATCAACGAGAAATGCTAGATGGGAAACCTAAAAACCCTTACCGTGCCGAAAATTAAACCTATGACCTCTAGGTACAGACGCCAGCACATCAAGTTACCCCAATGTGTCAAATTTTCCCAATTGAATATGAACCTTATTCTGTTTGACATAAAGTTGAAAAACGATCAAAGAAATTTGACACATTGGGGTAACTTGACGTGCTGGCGTCTGTACTTTACAGGCAAAAAAAGCATTTAGTTTTATTTTGCAATGGTAAACTTTACAACCAAAACTTTGTGACTAACAGCAGCGAGAGTACAGACACCAGCACATCAACCTACCCCAAACTGTAAATTTTTCCCAATTAAACATGAACTCATTGTGTTTAAAATAAAGTTGAAAACCTATCAAAGATATTTAACACATTCGGGTAGGTTGATGCGCTGGCGTCTGTACAATACGACCTTTAGAATTTCCTATTTCTTACCATAACTGTTCACATAACACCGCTCTGAAAACAGGTGCGCTGCGTTTTTAGTATGAGATTTACTACTGAGTAGGCACTTGTAGCCTACTTCAGAGCGGCAAACTTACATGACACGAACCTGCAGTTAGGTACGTATATATTTACAGCACTCTTTTGGCCATACAATAGATAACCTTAATGTCAAGCGGGTTATCAATTATAAGGCCTAAAAGTGTATTTTATAACGAAAAATAATTTATTTGTTTTCATTTATTTCAGGAACCAGTATTATTTAGCGGAACAATTAAGGACAATATACTGTATGGTGCTCTAGATGAAGATCTTGACGATCAAGAATTATTAGAAAATAATAATAAAGTAAGTTCCTCTCACGACCCAATATGTTCCCTTACAATTCAAACGACAACGCGGTAGGCCCAGGCGAAGATGGCGGGACGAGCTTCTTCGATAAGGGCTTGTCCCAAAACCGCCTTGACAGAGAGCGGTGGAAGAAAAGTAGGGAGGCCTTTGCCCTGCAGTGGACAAATTTAGGCTCGTAATAATAATATAAGTTCTTCTGTAGCCAGTCACCAGTGCTTGCTATTCATACAACTGGTACCGGTACCCGAATCGCATTCAACCCTAGTATATGAAAATTAGAATGCGATACAAAAGTTATTCAATTAGTCATTTAATTATTATTATTTTATTAGGTTTCGTTTTGTTCAACGGGTAGTCGTATGTGTATGTGAGTTTAAATGTTTGTAATCGCACCCACGATACAGGTGAAATTGCCGAATGGTTTAGATTCACAGTAGAACCCGGTAGGTGGCGCTGCGATCGGGTCCGAAGCCAAAGGTCATACAGGGTCTCTCGTGTTCACTAGTACACTTGTATATGTATAAAATATACATACACAAGGTGAGTTTTTAGTCGAGGTCAAATTTTCACAGAATTGCCTACCTATGAATATTCTTTTATCCTTTATTATAAAGAATCAGGTTCCTAATATTAATTACAATCTAGCTATAATCTAATCTAAACAACTAATAAGCAAATAAAACGTACCCTACTTTCATACGTGTTAATAATTTTGAACTTAGAATATTGTTAATTGTACTTTACACAGGGTCAGCTGTTAGCAGCATACACTTTGGTCGAGTAGGAGTCAAACTTTTGTATGCAACAGCTGATTTTTTTTTAAGAAAACATCACTGCGATTATATTTGCAGTTTTATAATTTCATTCCCAATGTAACAAAATTTGAAACACTTTCATAGTTTGCAGTCGTTGGACTGCGTCCAGTATACGTACGAAACTTAGAACTTATATCACGTGCGCAGACGCTAATATTTACATAGTGACGTAATCAAATATATAGGTACATAATTAGATGTTATGTTTCACAGCGCCAGTTTATAAATAGATTAAAGTTGCGCAATGATGCTATAGAAGCAGACTATCAATTTCATACTTGTATTAATACAATATTGCTAGAGTAATATATGTAGGTCTGTCTGATTTTTTTTTTTAACGATGGGAAATCATGAAATGACTTCTCCCGCTCTGGGTGAAGCGGAAGGGAGTGTCAGACTATTAATGACTTAACTTAACGTACTTATGTCCATCTAGATTTAAAATAAATGTTATAACATATGTATATACTAATTAACATACTTTTCTCGCCTTGACAGCTGACTGATTTATTTATTTATTATTATTTTTAAGCAAAACAATGTTGCCCCTTTTTAGGAATTTCTGTTTTTCTTGGGTGCATTTATAAACATAATTATAAGCTCACAAACACAAACTATCAGACCGGAAACAACAAATACCTGTAGGCCATATATAAATACTAGTTCCATACGAGAATCGAACCCGCAGCACCTAGCATAGCAGAATCTAATAAATAAATAGAATTAATAAATATTCCACAACTTACACACAACGCCACCTAGTCCAAAGCTAAGCAGAGCTTGTGTTAACAACTGATAAACATTCTTATATATTTCTAAACACATTTTGTGGATAAATTAAACCCAGCCGTGCCGTCAAATTGGCACACACCGTGGCTTAGGATATAGGATACTTTTTATATCGGTAGTATTCATTCCAGTCAGATAATTTGTGCGGGCGAAGTTTCAAGCAAGAGCTAGTAGTAAATAGATTAAGCATATTAGCAATGATCGTAAGAAATTATACCATTGTCAGGTAATAAATAGGTACAACTAAATATGTAAACTGAAACAGGGAAACGGTTTCTCATAAAGATTACTTGTCAAGTCACACTTGTCTGGCGAGTTTTCGGTATTTACCATGACTTCAACATATTTTTGTGTTATGCACACTCACTTTGAGTGTAAACTACGTTAGTTAACACTCATCGTGAGTGTGCATAATTTAGGACTAACAATGCCTTTGGAAACTATTTTGGTTGTTTGTGAAATGGGAGGGAGTCATGGTGGGGATCGAAAATTAGAGTGACAAGTGTGACTTGACAATAATTTTTATCAGGAAACTATGATGCCTTATATAACCTCACTTAGAATTTAGGGGTATGGGGACCAGGGTGCAAAGTTCCGCATCCCCCATAGAAAAGGGAGGATCTTCCGACCAGATGGGTGTTGTGTCTGGTTGGCTACTAGGCCAATAGGCTCCTATCTCAGCTAAATGCGAACCAACCACACCGACCGCGCCACCGTGCCATTGAACGAAATAGTACACTCTTCCTCTCTCCTAATTTGCTGTTCCAGACAGGATCTACAATGATTAAATTTGTGTTAAACCTACCACCTAAGTTTACATGTGGAAGCAATAAATGAATTGAGTATTGAACCGTGCAACGAAAGCCTCGAAAGATGCTCATCGAAGCTTTTAGCCATAAGGCCATTGGCTGTAACGACTATCAGCACAATGACAGCCGAGTCCACATCCCACATGTCGACAACCTCACGTGCTAAGTTGAGATATTTTATTATTATTATTTTTATGCACTGATATTTCTCGGAACCCTTGGAAGGCGTACGAGGAGCCTAAGCCAACTCGCAGAGGCCCTTTTTAATGCAGTGAGGTACCAATCGCAGATTTTTCCTGTGTGCATTATGCAAATGCACCCAAGGAAAACCTACGACTAGTGCAGGACTATTGTAGACTAAAACAACAAATGTATTGGGCTATAGGTTAGGGGTGGATAAGGTGAACTGGTTACCTAGTACTATGGAAGGAATATGGCCCCTGCCTCATCAATGCTTTATAAATACACGAATAAAATGGCAGGGGGTGACTTGCACACTTAGTAATTGGCCCTCTGAAACGGCCGCTAGCACACAGTGACGTAGCGACAAGAGTCAAAGTCAAATCATTTATTTCAATTAGGCCATTTAAAAGGCACTTTTGAACGTTAAACTTACAAGTTAAATAAAATTTAATGATTCTAGTTGCCCTTTCCAAAAGGTAGTTTTGTATGGAGAAGAATGGGCAAGAAACTCCATACTTACTCTTTTAAAATAGTTTTTACAATATTTGTATACCTACAATAAAAAATACATTATATGTGAATACGATGTACCTAGAATAAACAAAGTAAAATAAAAAAAATAACATACTATGCTAAGATAGATTAAGCATTTTAGTAGATAAGTACATAATTATGTGGATAGATACATGGTACTCTCACATTTACAAATATTAAAATCACGGATTAATATTTAACAAATCAAGAAAATATTAAATAAATAATAATAAAAAAAATACACAGCAGAATAGCGTGAGTGTTGCAAAAATAAAGCAAATTAAGATTTTGTCAAGTTCCTTGATTGCCCTATGGAGCTGGACCAGCATGTTGCCAAGCATTATTATCTTGAATATAATCCTCTAATTTGTAATATGCCTGTTTACAAAGTGTACTTTTAATATAAGTTTTAAATTTCCTTTCATTTAGTTTTAATACATCAAGAGGTATTTTATTGTAACATTTAACACAGTACCCCATGAAAGATGTCTGTACTTTAGCTAATCTGAAAAATGGTTGAGCTATTTTATCTTTATTTCTAGTATTAAAATTATGTCTATCACTTATTTTACTAAAAAGATGTGGGTTTTTTCTTACATGCATAATATTTTCGTAAATGAATTGACAAGGCACTGCCATAATATTAATTTTCTTAAATAATTCCCTTAAAGATTCTCGACGCGGTAGATTATAAATAGCTCTGACAGCTCTCTTTTGTAGAATAAAAATGGAATCAATGTCAGCAGCCCGACCCCACAGTAAAATGCTATACGACATTACGCTGTGAAAGTAGCTGAAATAGACCAAACGCGCGGTTTCTACGTCTGTCAACTGCCTGATCTTTCTAACCGCATAAGCAGCCGAGCTTAGCCGCCCCGCAAGAGATGTTATATGCGGTCCCCATTGTAACTTCTCGTCTAGCGTGATGCCTAGGAAAACGGTTTCATTAATATATTCCAGTTTTCCTCCATTCAACATGATGTCGCATTCGCTACTTCTAACGTTTGGTAACGTAAATCTAATACATTTGGTTTTTGTGTTATTAAGTACCAAATTGTTTGCCGTAAACCAATTTTGTACCTGAAGAATAGATTTATTTACGTCGTCAAGATTTTGAGAACGTCGGTCTACTTTAAAAATGAGAGATGTGTCATCTGCGAATAACACCATCTTCGGTTGATTCTGAATTAAATGAGACAAATCATTAATATATACTAAAAAGAGGAACGAACCCAGAATTGAACCTTGAGGCACGCCCATTGTCAATTCAGACCCCGATGAGTTTACGCCGTTAATCTGGACTTTGACCTGTCTGTCTTTCAGATAAGATCTTATTAAGTTAAGTTCTTATTAAGTTAAGTTAAGAGGGCAACATAACCTGAGGTGCTTGAGGAGTGGAGAGACATTCCACGGCTATCAGGACAATCCCGGAAATACGGTCAAGATCCTTACCAGCACCCTACTGGAATGCTTCCTTCCTCCGAGTACGTTTGCTATTATTATTATTACTAATCTTTCGTTTTGTTTACAGAAAGATCCGCCATGGATAGCGGCCGCTAAAACGGCACACTTGCATGAACTGGTGTTGGCCACAGCCGACGGGTGGGAGCGGGAGGTGGGCGCGCGGGGAGGGAAGCTTAGTGGTGGGCAAAAGCAGAGGGTGGCCATAGCTAGGGCTATCGTTAAGGTACGTATATGTTGTCGACTATAAGACCCACTTGCATCACAAATCCAGCCCACTTGCAATAAACTATGATCTCATAGTGTCCGCATGTGCGAGGATGACCCTTTCAACCTCTCTTCGATCTTTAGATCCGATCTTTTGGCTGGCCTGTTGTCCTAATGGTTAGTGACCCAGTCTGCTATGCCGGAGGTCGGGTGTTCGGTTCCCACCAAAGACAAATCTTTGTGTGATGAGTACATAATTATATGTATGTATTTAGAAAATATCTTCTTATCAATTGGCTAGTACTCATAGCACAAGACCTGCCCCCCTAGCCAAGTTACGCCTCAAATCCCTTTGTTTTGACCACGTGACTTAGCGAAAGGTGATAAGTCACGTGGTCGAAACAAAGGGATTTGAGGCGTTTTCGATTGTAGAAAGAGAATAGATACGAATCGTTTGTAACTTGGCTAGGGGGGCTGTTGGCCTTAGTTTGGAACTAGATGACGTTATGCGAAAGTTTTGAAATATTATTATTACAATGTAGAGCCTTTACCAATCCACCTCTTACCTTCCTCTCCCTATAAGTTGCGTCCTAAACCAGATTTTCGCTACTTCCGTACCCTGTTTATTATGGCCGCTGCTTCGGACGCTACATTTACCCATGGATACGTGATGCATACATTTGTTTACCAATATCAGCAAGTTATTTATTTACTTATCCATTAAGTACATGGAGGGCTAATAAAAACAAAAAAAATGAACCATAGTTAGACCAGAAACCAGAAAGCCAATTACAAATCCTCACGTATAGACTTTGTTATTTTTTTTATTGTGTAAGTAAGCACAAAATAAAAATAACTTTATTTAAAAAAATTAACATTTTAAAAATTTCGTTCGCTCAAATTATCAAATGTGGCTCAAAATAGATAAATAAATTAAAACAAGTAAACTACCGGTAGTTTACTTGTTTTAATTTATTTATCTATTTTTAGCCACACTTGAAATTAGAGGCTTAAGCACCTTCTGGCCGAATTCACACTAATTGTGAATCGATCAAAATCATACTCCTTGCATATATTACCATTTACATAGAAAACCAAGAGCCTGAACATGGTCCATTTCGTTTTAATCTTCAGCTAGGTCTAGTCTGGCTGCAAGCCGACCATTACCACATCGTTTCTAGAAAAAGTACAGACGCCAGCACAACCTACCCCAAACTGTAAAATTTTCCCAATTGAACATGAACCGTATTGTGTTTAGAATAAAGTTGAAAACCTATCGAAGACATTTGACACATTGGGGTAGGTTGATGTGCTGGCGTCTGTACTAAGAAATCTTTATCTATACGTCTTAATAATATCACACCGAGTTAAACTTTGTGTATTTGTGAGGTTAAAGGGGATATTCTTAGGATGTAATGAACCGATTTTAAAAATTCTTTTACCAAGTCTGCCGCGCTAGCGATAAGAGCAGTAAGTATGTTTTGTGTAGTTTTGAGTAATTGGCGCGCAAATTTTTTGTTACAATTTTGTTTTTCCGGACTTCTTTTATTTAGTTATATTAATTGTGATGACTGAAACATGTAGCCCAAATAAAGCGCTTTTATATTCTTCACTCAATAAAATCATATATGTATTAGAATAGTTTTAAATGACGTAAATCTTTTTATATCTAGTGTTAGTTAAAGTAACTGAAATATCAATTGCTTAGAATAATAGCTGTAAGTAGTAAGTTACTGCTGTTATTACAAGCAACTCATATACACACATCAAAAGTGTCTAGGGATCAAGCATTTTTATGCGGATTTCTTGAGATTGAGATGTGGCTTTGTAATAAATAAATAAATAAATATTTTCCCTATAAAAACATACAACGCATTGATGACATTATTAGTGCTACTGTTTCCCTACTACTGATTAAAACCAACGTTATTATGGAGCGGCGACGTCATTTAAGCAGGGAAGAAATGCTCAGAGCCGTGGGAATGATAGAAGCTGGTTCCCGGCAACGTACTGTGGCTTTAGCTCTGAATACAAGTCAGAGTGTTATCAGTCGACTTTGGACACGTTACCAAAGCACTGGTACCGTGGCTGAGCGCCATGGAGGACGGTATCGCTGCACCACACGGAGACAAGACCGATACATTCAAATCTTAACTCGAAGAGGTCCAACAATAACCGCCATGATGTTAGCCGTGAGGCTTCATCACTCTTCAGGGAACTTAATTAGCGACCAAACAGTCAGAAACCGCTTGCATGAAGTGAACCTTCATTCCCGAAGACCGCTACGGGTACCACCTATAGCAATGCACAATCGTAGGATTCGATATCAATGGGCTCTTGAACACAGAAATTGGGCAGAAGAACAATGGCGTTTCGTGTGCTTTTCTGATGAGTCTCGTTTTGGTATGAGACCGGATACAAGACGTATACGACACTGGAGAACCCCTGGACGCCAACAGCGATTAAAATCCTGCCAGGAAGTCCATCCTTATAGTGGTGGAACCATCATGGTATGGGCGGGTATTTGGATCGGCGGAAGAACTGAGTTGATTTGGATCAGAGGCAACCTCAACGCTCAAATTTATGCTGAGACGATTGTATCAGACGTCATCGTTCCTCTACAAGTGCAAATCGGTCCCTTATTTCAGTTAATGCATGATAATGCACGACCGCACACCGCAAGAGTTGTAAGACAGACTCTCGCCGCAGCTAACATCAATGTCCTGCCCTGGCCTGCTCAGTCGCCAGACTTGAACCCGATTGAGCATGCATGGGATATGCTACAGAGAAGAGCTCTGCCGAATATGGAGGGTATCCAGTCGCAAGAAGACCTTTTTTTGTTGTTGCAACGAACATGGGCGGCCATTCCACAGCGTGATTTGGATGAACTCATTTTGAGTATGCCAAACCGATGTTCTTGTGTTGTTAGTGTTCGCGGTAGAAACACGGATTATTAATTGTTTAAGTTACCCAATAAAATTTTAAAGAAAACTGTTATTTCAGTCTCGAACTTTAATGTTAGTGGTTCAAATGTCAAAAATCCCTTTATTAGGAAAATGGCAAATTTCTTTATTAATGCAAAGGTGACTTGGTTTATCGTTACTGTGACAAACGAAAACACTTTATTTGATGAATCCTTAAAGAAAATTTTAATTAATATCAATCAGGAGAAAAGTTATTGCAAAAATATATGTTGATCCCTAGACACTTTTGATGTGTGTACTAGGTTTAGGTTATAGCTTATGAATAAAAACAAAGTGTTAGATAAAAAACGTTTATGTTTATTAATATTTCTTTACTTACGTATTATTATTATATTAAATAACGAGGTTTCACTATCTGAGAACAATAAAATTTTAAGAAAATAGTCTATTACTACTGTTTCGTCAGATAGCGTGCTGTTCAAATCATCTTCCGGTACATAATCTTTGTCCCTTTCATCATCAGACTCGGCAAATGGGTCTTGCAGTAAGTCAGACAAACTAATTTCCTTTTCAATAGATAAATTATTTAACTCTTCATTACAGTACAACCTCTTTGCACGCAATCGCGGACGACACTGATATAATTTCACTGTGTAACACCGCGCCCGCGCCTCTCCCCCTAGCACACCATTTGAGTCCCAAAATAGTAGGCAAAATAGCTCTTAAATTAAAATCATTCTTGTATTATATCAGCGGTAATGGTATGTCGAATTAAAAAGCTGATACTTTAAGTAAATTGAACTCTCATTCAATAATATATTTGTCTTATTTTAGTCACAGTTTAATATATGATTATTACTGCTTACCTACAGTGTAAGTGATCAAGACCGAACGTGAAGTAGACCTTGCTTAATATAACCGCAGAATGATGAGTTACTGCAGATATTCTAAGTATTCAAAGAAGAATAAAAAAACAAACGTTACATAATTATATCCACAGTATGTTTAGTTACTGCCGATATTCTAATCGATTAAGACCGAATTAAAAACAAACTCTACTTATTATATCCACAGTATATTTAGTTACTGCTGTTCTCCCAAGTCATTAAGGCAAAATAAAAAACATGCCTTATTTATTATATCGACAGTATACACAGTTACTGCACATAATTTAAGTAAAAGTAAAACCTAAATGATAGAGCTTTACTTACTAACCTGGGGTAACTATACTTACTGTTGTTATGTTAAGGAAGATTTGTCATTTAGTGGACTTACTGCCTTTATCCTAAACGAAATTTACTGGTTCCCGATAAGCTATTAAAACAGGTGTCAGCACATCTAGTAGGGCTCATTGCGCTGATTCGGGATCAATATTTAACTCATTTTGTCAAAAATTTCACTTACTGCTAATATCGCTAGCGCGGCAGAAGTTTAGTCACATTATTTATGAGTGTCGCATGTTGGTTATAATACAATTTAGAAAATTAAATTTTCTAAATTGAGAGAGGAGGACGAAGTCGCGGGCAAAGTGCTAGTGTTCAATATAATTATTGGAAGCATGGTTTTTTGTAGTGTTTATATTTAATGACAGTAACACAATAAAATATGTACAAAGTCCTATTGTTAAAAAAACCTTGTAAGTATGTACCAACAACAAAACACAAAATAACCTGACTTTGATTAATATAAATGAATATTTAAGTAATTTAAACCAAACAAACTCATTTAAAACGTATTGTTTCCCATGGTAATAAAAACTCATTATCTAAATACGTTTGATTTAATTAGCTTGTCACGTTTTTTCATGGGTAATTTAAAAAAGTGTGAATTGTAAAGGTAAAAAATGGGGTATCAATTTCATTCAAAGGGAATGAAATTGATACCCAATTTTTTTTTCAAGTAGATTTTGACGATTTAATATCATTCTACGACCCTTAGAACCGCGTAAGAGCGTGAAGATCGCAGCTTAACATTAGGTCGGTGATCTGTTTTCTGCATCGCTTATTAATATGACAAATTAAACTATATTTAACAGGCTTTTGAACTTAGATTATGTTTCCTTACTTGCTCTTGCCTGCGACTTTGTCCTCGCAGAAGTTAACATTTTTTTTTGTGGAACCCTAATTCTTTTTCTAAAATAAAAGTACCCTTAATGGGCTATTTGACAACATTTTAGTTTTTAGTCCCATATCTAGATTACAAGAAAATATTCGACACGTATTTATTCTTTTTTCATGTAATCAAAAAATAACGGCGATACATCGAGTTAAAATGTCGCATGACCTCACTAGCCAGTACAGTTTATGCTAGCTAATGACGTTACAAGCCCTCACTCCTCAACTTTAATTCCCTTAATCTACGCTGTTTTCCATCAATTTGAAAAATAAAAAAATATGTGCCGAATATTTTCTTGTTATCTAGATGAGGGATCAAATAGTCCATTACTTCTTATAATATACGAGAACCTAAGTTATCTGCTAATGAAATACCCGTTAAAAACGGTCCAGCCGTTTCAGAGCTTACCTCAAACAAACAAACAAACAAACCGATATTAAAACATTTATAAATATTTTTATTGTGTAACATCCGTAATTATGTACTTGTATAATTGTGTAATATGTAAGAAATAAAGAAACTATCAAAGAAACTAAAAAGAAACAGACACTGCAATTTTATTTATTTGTGTGTTGGAAGATATTGTCAGATTGCTTGACTAGTTTTAAACTAAAACATCCTTTATTTATTTTCTGGATACTTAGCTAGCGTTGATGGCTTGCGAACTGAACTGACTAATACTAGTTCTGCATTCCTGATAAACTAAATTAAGTAAAGCTGTACTTATTATCAAAATTCCCATTTTAATTATTTTCTGAAAGATAAGATATGCAATCAATCAAAGTTATCGTCAATTTTACCTAATCTCAGTCATAGTCTAAGATAGCGTGTAATGGCGACAAAAATGAGTTTTTTTTTTGTTTTGTTACAGAACCCGAGAATACTTATTTTAGACGAAGCTACCTCAGCGCTGGATGCTTACTCCGAGTTTTTAGTAGACAAAGCATTAAAAGAGATCAGTAAAGACAGAACAGTTCTCACTATAGCCCACAGACTTAGTACTATACAGTCGGCTGACGAAGTAGCGGTTATGGAGAACGGTGTTATAGTAGAAAAGGGACCATACCAGGAATTGATCGCGAAACCAGACGGATTCTTCAAAGAGCTCATAAACCATCAAACATTCGTGAAGAAAAGCAGAGAACAAAACAGTGCACAACAAAAATAATTAGTTTGACTGCTGCGAAAGGGGAATGCCCATTGCCGGTCATGTTTTTCCCATCTACTTATGTAATAAAAGGCGAAAAATATACTAATTTTGTAACTTAAATGCGATAACCAATTTGTAAGGATTACAATAGTATTAAAAGACGATTTTTTTACGACACTTAATTGTTTATGGCATTCTAAAATTACAGAGCACATCCAGCTACCCCAATGTGTCAATTTCTTTGATAGTTTTTTAACTTTGTTACAAACAAAATAAGTTTCATGTTCAATTGGGAAAATTTGTCTGTTTGGGGAAGCTTGATGTGTTGCAGCTGGCGTATACACTATTAAAGTAGGGATTGTAATTCTTAATAAAAAAGTCCCACCGAGTTCTATTTGACAAGTAGCTGTTGTTTCTTCATTTGTGATGTCAATCCTATCATTTGTATCACTTGACCAAAGCTTCCTTAGCAAATGGGCATCTCCCTTTACAAGTTTTGTAATTACTAAAATAAGTAGTTTAATTTTCTTTTTTTTTTCAAATTTCTCAGTCAAAATCTAAGTAATTATTGATATACGATTACGTATGTTAAATTGCTGAGTAACCATTGCGTTATCTACGTAGCGGGTAGTAAATACCTGCTTTTTATATAATAGGTATTTTTTCTTATTTCCTGTTATTTATTAGTTTATTGATGTTTATAGCTAATAGTGAAAAATAGTAAAATGTTTTGTAAATAAACGTATAGAATATTTATTGGTGGCGAAGGGATTTTATAAAGGAAAGTGAGATAATAAAAGCAGAAAAATTTCAAGTACCTATGTACCAAGTAATAGAACTTTATTGCAATTTATAAAGGACGAATTAAAAAAAAAAATTACCCATCGCCACTGAGTTATAGCCTGAATAAGTTTGTGATAAAATATACCTAGTGGTGATAGTGTCTTTTTATTTTATGATCTAGCATGATACATATTTCAATAATATGGGCTTGAAGTGTTCAAACTGATGGAATGTCAAATTGTTACATAATTTATTAAATTTTATCTCGTAAGATTTAAATCATAGAGTGAGAAACGGGTAAAGGAATATTTTTGTCTGACACAAATAAAATGGTTGTTGTTATTTTAATACTGCATTTCATTTATCATCTTACCCATTCAAGTATGGTTCGTAATCACATAATTATCAGTAGACCGGGCACCGCCGCTGTGCTCCAAACGCACGTAGCGAATGGTATCGTGGTCTCGTGGCTCATTCATGACTACAATGATAACAAACTGCTTTCGTAACTCGTAACCTACTGTTTACTATGAGTTTTTCGTCGCAGCCACAACAAACAGGTTAAATAAGTAAATGGACCTTGCCCTCGGCGAGCGCGGAGAACGCGCCAAAACCCGCCAGTGGAAGCGGCGACTAACATTTACGCGCTAACGCTTCGCGGGAAAACATTGCTAGCGGAAACATGTCCAATTTGAAAGTTTTGCGCGGGAGTTTAGCGCGGCAAATTCTTAACTCGTTCGCTAGCGTAAAACATGGAAAAAAAGTTAACAAAGAATTGTTATCGTACAGCCGTCTTTTGAGTAGAAGTTTAGCTACTCAAGCTGCTACAGCGGCAGATAGTAAACATTTGAATTCACCGTGGGGTGAAATACAGGTTGGAAAGGAAACCTTAACAGACCATGTGTTTTCGGACGTCGAAGAATGGGCAGACGCACCATCCGTGGTAAGTACCCTCATATTATTATTTATGAAAAAAAAATCAAGTGCAATTTGGTAGCTCTTAAATTGTTTAAATATTTAGACCTTTTTTTAGATATTTTAATAGGATTAAAAGCACGGGGGTCCACACTGTAAGTGTTATAAACAAGAGGCTATCATAATTTTAAAGAATATCATTAAAAATCAGTTCGACCTTTGGAACGCACCTTGTAGGCAAATCACATCGCCAAGTAGTTTTTGTTCTTCGTTGTTAGACAACGGGTCTAGTTATTTATGTTCAATTAAATACTATTAAATGCGAGTGCATTGCGGACTGCAATAGAATATTGTTCCTAGTACAAAGTTCGTTGTTATATGGGTGCCTGCGGGTGTTATAGAAGAGTGATAGAGACTTATTAATAGTTCACATTTGAAGGTTGGGGCTAAATGTCTGCGCTGTGCCAAACATAGATAGGTTGTAGGTACATGCATCTCAGAAAATTGGAAAATATGTCTTATTCACAAGAGCATTGTTGATGGTGTTCTTAATGATTTAAGAGTAGTGGAAAATTATTTTTCATGGTTTAAAAATAGTACCCGAATGAGTCTTAAGCATGTGCAATATGTGCATCTATAGATTCGATATCGACAACGGATCCGTTGTGTTATTTATTTTTTTAATATATTTAATTCTTTAATCACGCTTATGTGCAGAGACGGGCTTTATGCTACAGACATTAGTTATGGTGTATAGTGTATGACAATGTATTGATAGTCGACTGTTTAATATTTGACGTCATATCGGAATTGAACCCGCAATCGTTATTCCGTAAAATTATTCTTTCACAATTATTATGCTCACAGGTTCATCTGCGATCATAATGCAAGATCTACTGATGACAATTAATGACAAATTATTAATGTAAGTGTCGAAGTACTAGATCGAGTAGATAGGTTGGACCAACTCGTAGTTACCCAGGACCAGGTAAATAATAGTCATATTCTTGAATCAATTTACAAAGTTGTGACGCTGTCCCCCAGTGGTGAACAACGAGAATAATGTTTTTAAGGTGTCTCGCTGTCCCCCAGTGGTGGCCAGACAAGTGGTGGACATCGGGAATAATCGTAGATAAACTGCGTATGTTGTCAAATGGTACGACTTGGTAGGTAACATTAATTAATTTACGTATCACGCTTGGATGGAATAAGAAAATTGATTTCAAGAGCTGAAATTGAAGAAGGCAGGTAGAATTACTAAGTACATGTAGTACTATCTATGCACACTTGCAACGTAGGAACAATCAGTTTCACCTTTCTTCCAAGTTATGGACCTAAATATTTTGTTTTTTGAATATACTATACAAATGTGAATGTAATTTGTTTTTGTTAGTTTTCCCACTTTATTACAAAAGAATTAGACTCATATTTAATTGGGATAATTTGGTAGTTAACGTTTGGGATAGCTAGATGTGCTGGCATCTGTAGGTACCTACCTCGGTTACTTCATTTATATTTTTTTTATCTTTACTTACTCGAGGGTTTCATCACGTAGTGAACATAGGACACCTTAGTTACATGTAATACTAAATTCATTTACTTATTATGTTTACTACAGTTTATGTTACACCTACGATTAAACGCTTTGTTTAGGACAAGTTTGTGTAGATAAAACAAAATATTTTCCCGCATATGAGTCAAGTCTACATAAGGATATAAATTGTTGTCATAACATATTCTTGAAATAGGTTTATAAGTTAATCTTTTATTCATTGTCGATCACTTATTATGTGCATACCTTCCTGATTCAGTGTCTTGTTACAGTGTCATTATGTTGTTGATCTAATACCCTTCGTGTAAGATGAAGATGTTCTAGAAAATTACGGTTAATTTTTCAGTCTTACAGTTAGAGTCGATCATGTAGATAAATAAAGAGCAGAAGAGTCAAAAACAAATTATTATGCACGTGATTCATAAATGTGGCTTGGTTACAGTGGCCCTAAAGAAAGAGACCGCGTATTTTAGACTAGTAGGAAGTTTAGGGTGAGGGCCAAAGAGGGTGATGGTGTTTTAACAAAATTAATAAAAGCATTTTGAATTTGTTGTAGATAATGCAAGAGTAAAAGAAACGTGTAAGAAATTAGACAGCCTCTTTAACACTAATATATTAATTAACGTGTCATACATAAGAAAAAAAAACTTATTTCCTGTTTCTGTCAATTACAGACCTTTTATTCCGAAAAATATGAGCTTCTGCATAAGATTTTGACTATGTTTTGCATTTTTACTTCGGGGCCTCTGTATCTAGCTAGAAACTCCATTTCACTGATATGGCAGTAACTAAGCCCCCGTTAGGTAGCTACTTAATAGTTTTCAAAACAAAACTAGGTACCTACATAGGTATATAAGTACCTATAAAACATCCCGTAAAGTGCACAATGCAAGCTGCGTCTAGCAGTAGGTAGGTAGCACCAAATGACGTCTCATGTGATTAATGTTATTTCAAACTTCATCACAATCTTTTGCTATTGAAAATAAATATGTAGGGCTCCCGCTATTGATATCGCGTGCCAAATATTCTTGTACCAGTTTATGCGTTATTTCAATATCAAACACTGGACTTCGGAGCGATTTCTGTACTTACATATAATAAAGGTTACAGAATAATTATAATAGCTGCGTTTGTCTATAAATACAGGGTAAAGTCCATTGACCTACATTTCGGACCACGTGTAGTGAACCTAGTTTATTTACCTACATAATTATTTACGAACAGTTATGTAACATGACGTTGCTTTACTTTGCATTTTGTGTGTCTACAAATAAAACCGTTAGATAAAAGTCGCTGTAGGTCAAGGCTTTCTGCCATCCAACGATTTTTGTATTAATGAGAGTAAGAAAACACGGAAAATCTGTGTCTCGATGCAATATGAAATCTGTAATTTCAGTAATTGAAGACCGAGAGTGGTCGTAGTAAGGATAACAACAAGATGATGAAAAAAAAATTACAGATAAGAAGACGTCCAGTTTTGTAGTTTTGTTTATCACTTGTTTTCATCCCTAATTTTCTTTATGACCCCCCAGTCCTGATATAGGTCTGTAGGTATAGATACCGGGTGCGTTCAAAATTTAAAATTCAAACCCTCTTAATTAAAGAAGTCATGTAGACATCGGCATCGTTGACAGAGAAAAACTCCACGATATATCTAAGTATTCATAAGAGCAGCCTACAAAGAAAACAAGATCTATAATAATCAGAGTTGCTTGCCTGTCCCCAGACATGCGGCGCATCAGGCCGTGGATACGACTACGGTATGATGCGCATGATGATCGACAGATGCGCGGGCGCTCTCGCGGGCCATCTGAAGCTGGCCCCTGGAGAGAGAATCGGCCTCATCCTGCCCAACCTTCCTGAGTTCGTCGTCCTGATTCATGGAGCTATGAAGGCGGGGCTTGTTGTTACTTTCGCTAATCCACTGTACACGGCAGGTAAGATTTGTTAAAGGACCAATTTCTGTAAGATTGAACCATAGTCCACAAATATAGGGTGATTGTATTCATGATTGCAATAAACCTTCCCAAAGAAACTTTTTTATACACAATAACTTATACCTCAATAAAATAACTAAAACGCTCTTTGAAATTACTTATACAGGGTGTAATTTTGACCGTGGGACAAACTTCCACAGGCTGTTCTACTGTTCAATATGAACAACTTTCGCTATAGGAACAACTCTGAAATCGCGAAAATAAAAGTTTGATATCTACTCGACGAAAATGTATGAAACAGCTGATTTTTTTTTCGCGATTTCCGAGTTGGTCCTATAGCGAAAGTTGTTCATATTCAACAGTAGAACAGCCTGTGGAAGTTTGTCCCACGGTCAAAATTACATCCTGTATAAAGAATGTGTGGTGCAACTCTGAATGATTGATTGAGGAATGACGTGAAAAATAACAACGTGTTACAAAAGGAGAAATACAAAATAAGAGTAGGTACCTATATTTTTTAATTTATAAGAGTAAATTAAAAGTAAATATGCTTAGATGGCTCGGTCAAGTTGAGAGGATAAATGAAAAGGACTAACAAGCAAGACGGTGTTTATAAATCTCTTGTTGTCAAAAAGTTTGAAACCGCCTGCGCTGATCAGCTCGGGATCGAGCGCTGCAAAACCTGTGCTGAACGGAGCTTACAAACGCTGGCTACCTGCTTTACTCGTATACAGAGTGCCTAGTGCGAGTTTGTTTTACGTTAACGCGATCGACACGTTCATGACGTTCGGCGCTCCGATTGGCCCGCTCCAAGCTTTTAACCAATCAGAGAGCCAAACGCGGTGAACGTTTCGATCGCGTTAGCGTAAAAACAACTCACACTTGGGGCACTGGACTAGCTGACGTCACGCGGTTTCACCCGCGTAGTTCTCGTTCCCGTGGGAAAACAAGAATAAAAAGTAGCCTGTCACTCGTCACTGTACACCTGGGATAGTATAGCATTCAAACGGTGAAAGAATTTTTCAAATCGGTTAGTAGGTAGTTTTTAAGTTTATTCTTAACATATAAGAAAAAAAAATCTCGACTATAATATTAGTATAAGTAGTACCTACTTAGTTTATACTGTAGAAGTGTAGATGTATAAAATGATGTTAATGGGTATTGAACATTTTTAAACCACGATTACGATATCTTCATAGACTTTGTAGCTAGGAAGAATAGTAAACATTTGTTTTTAGTTCTATTATATTTTACGATAAGATAACATTTATTTGTACCTCGTGCCGTCTAGTCAACAAATTGTGTCTATGAGAGTGTCATAATATATCATCGTACTTATAATAGATACCTCTTAGATAAAAATGAGGAAAAGAATAGGTTTGTCGACGTACTCGAGATAATAAAATTATATTAAATTAATGGAAATATTTCAATGTCATTCAGTTTGATTGCTTGTACTTTGATTTCCTTCTCAATAACGAAAAAATCTAAGTACCCCTTTGATTGGAGTTTTTATAAGTCCTACTTTTTTTTAAGTGTTTTGCATGCGGAGCGTAGTTTCATAGTCCAAATAACCGAAGGATAAAAGGTCAAGCAATCGTTCTTCTTTATCAGTTTAGACTTTAAATCCTCAACGCATGTAAGTAACATAATCTTCTATTTTGTGAATCATATTGGTCAAAGTACAAAGTCTATTTACAGAAATTCGAGATAAGGTCCATTTAGCCCCTTTGTATAAAAATAGTAGCTGAATCTCCTTGAGTGAATTTCGTCCTTTACGCATTGACTTCCACCCTTTCCATCCCCTTGTAGCAAAACTACGAGGGGATTTTAAAATATGCTTACGTAGACTATAATACTCGGTCATAATATATTTATTCCAAAGCTAAAAAATTCAAAAAAAAATTGATAGTGAAAGAATTGTCAAAACCCGTAAAGTACTATTATAACATATTTGCTCGTAAAGGGTATCTTATTCCACCAAATTCAGTATCGTAATGTATCTCATTACGCACTCGTGCGTTATGGTAATGTAAAACGCACGGTTTGCAAAATGCTCTGAATTAAACTGTTCCTTTGTTAAAATCTTAGCAAAGAGTTTTTATGTCAGAAAAGTGGTCAACCTTTTTCGAATAAAATTAACTTTGGGAGATAAAATATAAAAAATAAACATTTAATTCGTTAATTTAATTAATTTTGACTATAAATTACTACCATTTGTAACAAAAACAAAAAAATATTATAGTACCTACATTATGATATAAGTGCGATAATTTCAAATTCAAATTCAAAATTCCTAGGTTGATTATTACAACTCAGGCAATATTGCTCGTAACAAAAACAAAAAAAATATTAAATAATTTACTTCATTACTAATACTGGCTGTTTTTGTGCCTGTTACTTAAAATGAAAAAAAAAGTGCTGATGCGCGCGCATCGCTAATTTTTAAACAAGTTAATATATTCCGGGCGCTTTTTCTTTCGCTTTATTAAGGCTTTATTGTTTTTATTTGACAATTTCAGTCCGAGTTTTATTCTTTTCCTCGCAAATATGTTATAAAACGTCGTATGACATACGTGCACTTTGATAATTACAGCCTCTGCTTTCTTGTAGCCCTCGCCTGCGGCTCGGGCTAGCAATATTGCCTCGGCTGTAATTATAAACTAACCGCACTTATATCATAATGTACTATTTAAGTTACGCCTTCAAACATTCCTCTTTTTAAATATTAATATGCTGTCTTTATCATTATTTATTCCTAAGCTATTAAAGATCAGCTAGTTCAAATAAAAACCAAATTCAGCAGGACACCCGTTTCATAAAAATCTACATGAATATTTGACCGGGGGGCTATTCTCTAATTGCAACGTAGCACGCGATATAAAGGAATAGAAAATATCTTTAAGTAGGTACACGATATTTATCAATAGACACGTGCATAACATCTAGCAACAAGCAATAAATGATTACTAATTACTCAACTGCAGTCAAGGTTGAGGAAATCAGTCGGTTGCTTACCTAATTGCAGCGTGGACTATGTTATCTCTCTAGTTTGCGGTTCATTGCAATAATTATCTTTTAAATGCATAGATTGTAGACTATGTGCTATCTTTTGTTTGTTTATGATACGGGCTATTTGAGTAAGTGCAAAGATCACGGAAGTAAGGATTAAAAAAAAAAGTATAATTTATTATCTATGGGTACCTTAGCCACTTGTACGCCAAAGCGCGCGACGCGAACTGCAATGTGGGACTTCCGTCGTACCTAAATCTCAAAAAAACATCGCAAAAAATGTCACGAATCTTCCCCAATTTAAACGAATTACTGTTAGATATAATTATAAATACTCGTAAAGCCGATGAGTTTGTTTGTATTTTATTTCAATACCCTAACCCCTGGAACTACCAATCGGATTTGATCTAGATATTGCACATCACGCTACGACCCTAAGAAGCGGGTAAAACCGCCGACAGATTGTACTAATACGAGCCTTTTGCCATATCGTAGTAACTTCGCATCAAGTAGTATCCCACCTACTATATATCTTTTGATGTCTTTTGTTTGTATGGTGTAAAAGACATCAAAAGATAGTACTATATGTATACTTTTATAAGTCTAAACATTACAAAACCTTTGGACAACCTACAAGGTCTACACGCAAATACAGTCCTTAGTAATCTAGTTTTAAAATTTGCAATCAACAGTCCCACAAGTAAAAAAATCCTTTCAAATTTGTAATAATATTTTTTTTATGCTTTAGGTACTCCTTTCAAAACTCAATATTGTGCAGTACCACCGAAGATGTTGATTTAACTAGATCTTGATTTCCGTATAGATCTACTTCACACAAAGACATTCAATAAACTTCACAGTATTTAGGTGACCATGGTATTATGCCGAGTGGTATCCCACTTGCTACAGTTACAACGAACAACTTAGTTGAACTTAGTGTTTTGTCTTCTGTGACATAATTTTGACCAAAATGCAAAAACATTTTTTTGGTCTGTTTGCAACCTCTGTGGCAAATAACCCTTATTCTTTCTATTCAAAATAACACACAAGTGACAAGGTTAGCCGACTCCTACTTACGCCTGGTTCCAACATTCACCATTCGGCGTGGTTAACTTAGTGTAATTTTCCTTCTCATTGCAGATGAGGTGAAGCGTCAGTTCGGTGACTGCAACGTGAAGGCGATAGCTACAATCGAGCTGTTCATGCCTGTCGCTCAGGAGGTCGCTAAGTCCCTCAAGGACTACAAGGGTACTATATGGGTTGGAGGAGAAGATGACAAGGGTCAAGGTACCTACGGTTCTTTTTCTTTTTATGTAAACGGGTACCAATGCAAACATACATTACAATTTCTTTTTACCCAAGATATATAATGAGTTTGGACTATTCTCGAGTAGCACCCATATTACGAGTAGCGTTGTTTAACTCATTCAAGCAAGGACGTCTTAGGGAGTAAATTGACAGCTGTATGAGATCGTTAAGTCGAAACTAGGTAGTAGGGCATCGAATGTTATTATAAAACTATATTTGATGGTGTAAACCCAAATCTGTTTTGGGATGGCGTGAGAATTATTATATTCAAAAAACTATAACAAGGAAGATGAGGGTCATAGTTAAGTGTATCTGTAAGTGAGATTAGAAAAGGTTATCACACCCGATACATTATTATTGAGTAATAGATAATCTCAACTGAATTGTTTGTCTACTATTGAACGCAATGTTTTGAACCGGGTTGTAATAATATGTCCACATTTTGATACTTGCATACTTGCACTTGTGGTGGGATTTAGTTTTAGTAAGTATTTGTGTAGGTTACCCCGGGTTACCCAGCGATTTTGAGGAACTAACCTATACAGTTATAATACGCAGAGTTAGAGAGAGAGAGAGAGAGAGAGAGAGAGAGAGAGAAAGAAAACATGTCTGCTTAAAGAATATTATCCTTCCAAATGTGCATGCGAAACGATTGTATTCTATGAGCAGAAATGTTTTCCTGTACCCTTAAGTAATAAAATGTAAGTAATTAAAATTGAAATGAAATGTCACGAACCGCCAAAAACATTTTCCAAAAACAATTCGTAGTGATTTCTTTCAATCATCTCTTCATTAAGTACGTCTCATTGTTAACCTTTCGGCGATTTAATAAGTATGAGGTAAGTTCCGTTTCTATATTTTCTGCAAAGACATCTGCCTGATTGGTCTGGGATTTCACAGGTGGATTCATGTATCTACCTTCCTACAAACTTACCTGCGCGTAACCCACTAAATAAACGTCTAGTATCTATTATGAAATGCAAGTTCCGAGACAACATTCTCTATTAAGTTACTAGTTTAATATGTTAGTTGGTACACTCGATTATGGCGAAAGGAAATGCTTAAGGGCAAACAGGTCGAGCCGATTAATTCGTCAGTTTGGGTTTGAATAGGAGGTAGGTGCATAACTTAGGGCTGATTTTTCAATAGTCAGATACCTTTTAGTTGAAGAATTAAATATGGCGGTTTGACATACTATCCATAGAAGACCTGTCAAATCGCCATTTTTATTTATCAGATACGAGTTATTTGACCGTGGAAAAATCAGTTCTAAAACAACTAGCAGTCAGTTAAGTAGTTACTGACTATCTTAAGGTAAGTAGTTACACGTATAAGGGAGTAAGAAGTTAATGGTTAAGATTTTTAACCAAGTAACCGCCCAAATCAACTATTTTCGGGTCCATTCCGCCAGAGTCGTAATTATACGACCAAAAAAAACCTGTGTGTCCGATTTGATTTCTTGATTCTACTTTACATTCAACCCAAAAATAGGCATAATTCGGTAGGTAACACGATTGTTCAATGTTCGGTAAATGTATTGACGGTTTATAAGATGGGCGCTAGGGACACGGCAATTTATATAAAATCAGGCGGTTAAAGGGTTAATTATGTCTCTGAAACTACAACTACCTACATACATGTAGGTAAGAACTATCATAGACTAGAAAAAAACATATTTTATATTATGTTTCCGTGTCCGATGCTTATTTTAGAAGTAAATTACAAAATAATAATGATTATTCTATTCCAGTATTTAAAAACACATTAAGTAAGTTTTAATATCTATTGAATCCGTGGATTAGAATCGCTATGCTTATATAAATACAGAATTTGATTATGTTTTGTTAATTTAATTTAATTTAATTTAACTTAAATTAGTTTGATTTTGATTTAGAAATAATAATTACTATTTAAATTATTTAATTAACTATTATATTGATCATGTTTTAAATTATTTTATTGATTAGAGATTGTTTTTTTTTTTGTTAAGCTGTTATGGCGTATATTATTGTTGTGCATGTAGTGCTCTTTTATAAGTGATGGGGCACTTACAATTTTGTTAAAAATATGTTTTTATATGAATGTAACAGTGTACTCATTGTTAAAGAGCCAAGTTAAATAAATAAAGTAATACATAGGATGTTCCTAAAAAAAATAGATGGAAGTATAAAGGCGAATTAAGGAAGGCGGTGTGAATTGTGATGAACAATAATTAAAGGACATAAAAAAAAACAAAGTGGTTAGCACAGCTTGATCGAGATATTTGTAGAGATTGACAACAAAACGAATGCAGTTACTAAACGACAAAAAGATTTAAGATAGGTTCTAAATATTGAATGTCTTTGCTAAAAGATAGTGAAATTTATTTACCTAATAAATCCGACAATTCAGGTCAAGTAGCACAAATCAACTACAATCGATGACAAAAATGCCTTCACAAGCATTATCTTTGTATTTTCATAGTTAAAAGTTTTCAATTGATACAGATCTACGAATATACCTTTACAATCGATTACATACGTAGTGTATCTAACTACTTACCTTTATAATTTGGGAATATTAGATACGTCTTATCAACTGTGCTATTTTTTATGGTTTGCCCTTCCAAACCTTCAAAGGAAAGCCGGTATGTATCGAGTAGGATGAACGCCAATGGATGACGTACCTACATAAGATGTTTAAAACCCTATTGACACTTCGAAAGTAAATCTTTGTGCAAGCCCTTGTTCCAAATCAGGTGCCAACAATACAAAAATTCTTTCACCACATTTAGCACAAGATATAACTACTCGCATAGTCGTAGGTATATCTCGATTTGAGAACGAATGGAACTTTAGGGAGATCTGATATTAATGATGATGTAAAGTTGAAAGATGGCCGGCTGGGATCTCGTCCAGACAATTCTTAAATTTTCGACTAGAATCTATTAAATGAGGATTTATATATATATGAGGCTCTAATCTATAATAAGCACCTTTACCTTCTATAGATGCAGAAAATGGAAGTAGGTACCTACTATGGTACCTAGTTATAAAAAAACACATTTCTTTTTATTTTTTTGTGTTTGTTTGGGAAAATCTCCGAAACGGCTGGATCGGGTGTTGCACTGGCAGATAGCTAAAACGTTGTAGTAGGAGATGAAAGATGATGTAATTAGGGTTCTGAGCAAAAAAATATGTAAATTTCGCGCCAAAAAGACGCGCCAGTAACAGCTTCAATTTAATACAAACACAAAAATTTCAAAGTTCTCCTTCTTGGTTTCTAGGTGTATATGGCCTCCGATCACTGCTGATGGCTGATCACCAGGCTGACCTGCCAACTTTGAACTGCGACGACGTCTGTTTGATCCCATACTCAAGTGGCACTACTGGTATGCCCAAAGGCGTGATGTTGACACACAAGAACCTCGTGTCCAACTTGAAACAAACCCAGTGCCCCAAGATGATGAAGTATGAAGGAGAGAAAGGTAAAATATGGAGTGTTTATCTATTTATTTTTATTAAAAACTCCAATAATATTTATTAGCACAGTTAAAATAAATTGTCTGACTTAACTAACTACAATATGGAGTTGGGCATTTATTTTGCTCTCATTAAGTAATAGGTACTCGTTTTCGTGTCGATAATAACGGTAGGTACATACCTACCAGATTTATTACCAAAAGTCTTATTAAGTTTAACGATGTAGAACTTCATTTCGGCGCCTGCCCGCGGCTTCGCCAGCGTAAAAAGTAACTTTCCCAAGATTATCCCAAGGGAATACGTTACCGGGATAATAAACATCGTAATAATCCAGGGAATTTTCTGAATATGTGCCAATTTGAATCTGTTTAACGGTTCACGCGTGATCAAGTTGAATTGAATCATATTTTAAAATATTAGTAGGATAGTACCATTTGAAAATATGAGAAATGAATTGGCTTTTCTGAGTAGGTAAAGGTGTTGGTTTTTGTAAACTATAAACTGCCACTAGCCATTACTTCTTTTGCTTCGTCTATGTTTCAACACGCACGCCCGTTGTAAGCAGCACTACTTCCAAGCACCTGACCTTTCTGAACAACACCACCAATAAGGACATTGTGTCTTCTAGGACGTCCACTTGGGGCGTTGCCGCTTACATCTGTCTTATAAATACTTTTTGTTCTTCCGTCTTTCATTCATCCTCTCAACGTGACCAAACCATCTAAGCATACACTTTGCAATTTTTGGCGTTGCACTTTCCCTAACAATTTCTTAGAGACTAATCAAGCTGAGAATTTTATGGATTCAGTCCATTGATTGAAGTACCTAAATCTTACAATACCAAATTAATGTACGCACGTATAATTACGATGATATAATAGATACAATCGAAACGTTATCACAAATCAGCTAATAAGCGGATATGATAGATAGAATTACACAGCAGGAGATACCCAAGTGCGATTATGGTTTGGCAAATCATGTAACCTTTTAGTAATTTTGGGAAAACAAACATACAAACAAAAATGATTGACGTATAATTAGGAAATCGTTTATTGTTCGTAAATACCTACACGTAGCCTACCAATGCTCTTCCTGTCAAACTAAACTTAATTTGGGCTATTTACCAAGAAAAGGAGAGATATACACAAGAGCTATCAATTTAAGCTGAACTCAAGCTTTCATACTGTTTTTTTTTTATATTTCAAACCCATCAACCAAAAACATGACGAAGCGAAGTTCAAGACAAGAACTAATTTGACATCTCTAACTTAGTTCTCATCTGTCACGGTCTGTCTCTGCCGTTTTCTTAAGCTATAAGTCAGTAAGAGATGTCAATTCTCTCATTTTAATTTAGTTTTAGGACAAGGCAAGGCGCCATTAGATATTGTAGTGTTTTATAAATAGTAAGTCTACACACAACGAAATATTACGATCGGAAAGTAACCCAGAAACCCTAGCTCGGATGGATACTAATGTTTATCAAATTTTTTTTCTAGGCAAAGGCGATGTGCTCCTCACAGTACCGCCATTCTTCCACATCTACGGCTTCAACGGAATCCTGAACTACAATCTGAAACTCGGTTACCATATTGTTACAATGCCACGGTAAGTGTGGGAATTCAGTTCACCTCGACGAAGAGCATCACTTTTTATTTTTAAGTATGTGGGTAGTTTTACAAAATAACTTGCGTAGGTATGAAAATATTGGTGATGAGATACTTACCTACTCGCCTAAAATGTTGTGTTGTGGTGCTTGATGTCATTTGGATGGCTAAGATTAAATAAACAAGGTAGCCTACCCCAATGTGTCAAATATATTTGATAGATTTTCAACTTTATTACCAATAGATATTAAGATTCATGTCCAATTGGAAAAATGTGACAAATTGGGTTAGCTTGACATGCTGGCATCTGTACCTACCGTGATAAACAGCAAATAAAAACAAAACGTAACATCACGCCTGTAATACCCGAAGGGTTACGCAGATGCGTAGGGTACTGTAGGACACCCATACGTTATAATAACCCCAACGATATTATGTTTTCGAGATATGTTGTTTATCACTTAAACTAATTTTTACGAGGTAACTAGCGGATGTAAACTGGAAAGCACAAGTCATATTTCTACACCTTAAATACATCGATTATAACCTAGATAACTTAAAAAAAATATTTCAGGTTCACCCCAGACGATTACATCAAATGTTTGTCGGAGTACCAGCCGACGACGTTGTTCGTCGTGCCTTCACTCCTGGCTTTCTTGGCGACCCATCCGTCCGTAAAGAAGGAGCACTTGCAGTGGGTGGAGACCATTATGGTGGGCGCTGCACCCACCACGGACAGCATGCTGGAAAAGTTTTTGTTAAAGTGCGAGAAGACTAAGGACGAGATTAAGTTGTTGCAAGGTTTGTTTGGTTTTAACTAAAAGAACATAAAATAAGTAGGTAGCAGTATTATTAGTAAAACGGGGTGGATAGAAATTCAAGGGTGAATAGAAACAATACTTTGAGGAGGATTTTTACGCTTCGTTATATTGTTTGATACTAAAAAGGTGTCGAAAATATTTATCTCAATTATATAAAAGCATTACAGTCCTCGTATGTAACAAACAACTTTTAACTTACGTTAAATATCCTCCTCAAAGTGTTGTTTCTATTCACCCTTGAGTTTCTATCCACTCCGTTTTACCCGGTATATATAAGTACCTACCTAGGTACCAGAAATAACTTATGCATTTTATATCGGCATAATGTTTAAATTTAATTAAAAGGTGAAAATCGACTACTGCGTAGCATGAACACATTGAACACCGAAGAAACGGCAGCTACGCAGGCAGGTTTATTGAAAGAAATTTGACAGATTGAGGTTCCTGTCTATATAACCTGTCACTTTGCCGATTCGTCTGTAGACAAAGGCCGTTTCTTCGGTGTTCAATGCGTTCATGCTACGCAGGTTGCTGTAACTTGAGCTTGCTTGGCAGAGACAAATAATCGCACCTGGGTACCTATTAACTAACCTTATCCGCTGTTGTTTTCAGGTTACGGCATGACAGAGAGTTCTCCTGTTACGCTGATGACGCCGTACTCGTACCCGTACAACAAAGTGGGCTCGGTGGGTCAACTCGTGCCGAGCACACAGGCTCGAGTGGTGTCCATCACTACGGGAGAGATGTTGGGGCCACACAAATCAGGAGAGCTGTGGTTGAGAGGACCACAAGTGAGTACCTACCTACTGACTTTTATTTTTTCAATTTTTTTTTGGTTGTGTTGTTTGACATAACGTTCGATGAATGTCAAAATAGAATAGAACAGAATGAATAAAATACCTACCGTAAAACGGGGTGGATAGAAACTCAAGGGTAAATAGAAACGAAACTTTGAAGAGGATTTTTACGCTAGTTTAATATTATTTGATGCTAACAAAGTGTCGAAACTATTTATGTCAATTATTTAAAAGCATTAAAGCCCTCGTATGTAACAAACCACTTTTAACTTACGTGAATAACCTTTTCAAAGTTTTGTTTCTATTCACCCTTGAGTTTCTATCCACCCCGTTTTACCCGGTACTCGTAACCATACACTACAATAACAGACACCATTTAAACTTCAGAGCTTCTTAAGGTGCTACAATGGGCGGAATTAGTACGCCGCTAAAAGCGATTTCTTGTCCGTCCCTAAAACTACCTACCCACTGGCCAGTTTTTTTTTGTTTTTATCTGCCAGTTGTGTTCCCTATAAGTAGGTACTAAAAAGATAATTTTAGTAATTTTGTACAAACCTAACCAGAGAAAATAGGGTTGTGGTGGAGGAGGCACTGTCGGCTATCGACCCACACGGTCCTGGCGTAATTATATCATTTTTAAATTTAGTACGAAAAATGTAGATAGGTAGGTACTAAGATATTTGAACATTTTCCAGTATAATACAACAACCCAAATTTCAATTTCCAGGTGATGAAAGGCTACTGGAACAACGAGAAAGCAACCAAAGAAACCGTAGACAGCGACGGCTGGCTTCACACCGGCGACGTGGCGTACTACGATGACGAGTTCTATTTCTACATAGTAGACCGCACCAAAGAACTCATTAAGGTTAAGGGCAATCAGGTACGTAGGCGACATAACTGTGCTACTAAACTAAATATATCTCCTTGCAAAATTACTGGGACTTTGAACTTAGCAGCCGATAATTGGGTCAGCACTGTGGATTGTGATGGAATGTGTCTCTATGCATTGTGAAGTGCTGAGTGCCCAAATATAGCCTAAAAGTTGTGTGGTAATTGCTGGAAAGTTGCCAAAAAAGGCAGGATATATTAACACAATTGTTGTGTTAATAAAAAGACATAAAACAAGTCAGGCGTTGTTCTCTCTACTATAGCTATACCTACTTCTATTATGAAGGGGTTTGAGTTTATGAGGTTGTAAGTAGGGATGATCTCTGGATCTACTGAACCCATTTTGATATGTCTTCTACTAATAGAAACCCATGTTATTTGTGAGTGACATAGGGTATATTTTATTTACAAAACTAAGATCTGGTGGAAGGGATGTTAAAATACGAAATCCACGCAGACGGACTCGGGAGCAAAGTGCTCGTAATAACTAAGTATACCGCGTTCCACTTAAAACGGTGAGCCTATTAATACCAATAAGCGTACGAAAAATTAATAATTACTACTAAAACTTTCACAGGTATCACCGACAGAATTAGAAAACATTATAATGGAGCTTCCAGAAGTAGCAGATGTCGCTGTGGTCGGTGTACCGGACCCGTTGGCGGGCGAGGTCCCCAAAGCGTTCGTTGTGCTCAAGCCTAAACAGAAACTGACAGAGAAAGTTGTTACGGACTTAGTAGCACAGAAACTCACGAGATATAAGCACCTTGACGGCGGCGTTGTATTTTTAGAATCAATCCCTAGGAACGCGGCCGGTAAAATAATGAGAAATGAACTCAAAGTACTTGGTACTAAGAAACGTTAGGTACCTGTTTAACAGAGTATTATGAACCTAGTATTTTTTTGTAAAATTTTAGTTCTAAGTGAGGTTTATTTTTACGTAGATTTATAGGACTGAATTGTTAATATGTGATTTAGTATAATTAAGATTTATTCCAACACCTACTGTATGTACCTTTGTAAATACGATATTTTGTTCAAAAATAAATCTTTATTTTTATAAGTTTGATGTTGTTTAATTATCCTGATTTTTTATCCGTATTACAAACATGTGCGTGTGGTGTAAGGGCCACTTTGTTAAGCCTCTTTGAAAATGTGCTTAGGATTTAGTGAATATTCCAAAAGAATTGTAAAAGTTGGAATCAGATTTTGTGAAAGTCAAATAACCGTGTTATGGACTGTAAAGTTGGGCGATCAGTTCTCATACATAGAGAATTGAGGGCCTATCTGAACCTGATTAACTATGGACACTACAGAAAAAGCCTTTATGCCAAAATCTAAGCTAATGTCAAACAAAATGTGTAAATTCAAACAATATATTATCGCAAAACACTGTCTTACTTTGTAGAGTAAGTGCGCCATATATGGACCACCATAATTTTCTTAAATTAAACTCTGAATTTTAAAGTATGATCAGCCTTATTTATTTTAAATGGTTCATTAATGATTAAGTATTAACTAGGTATGATTCATTAAATTCTTACAAAAAATCAACATCTAAGAAATACTTAATCAATTTAACATTTTGTAAAATATAGCATATTAATGAATTCGCAAAATATGAGCATAATATGGACCACATGGTTTCAAATATGGACCATGGTCAAATGGGTTCAAAATAATAATTAAAATCAATCAGTCGTTTTGCGTAAAATTTAATAAGTTAACTATCAAGGCTAACTAATCATAGGTACCCAATTCGCACCCATTAAAGTCAATCACATCTGCCAGCAGCACACTCTCCATGAGCCAGGTGAGAATAATTTCTTATTACCCTCATTTTGTATAGGTACCTACCTACTTTGTTAGTGACGATCCTGAGTGATGATTTTTAGCTCTTTCTGCTGTTGTAGTTGCAAAGCAATCATACCTCAAAAACTATTCTATTGTTTACTTATATGCACAAGTTGAGATAGGTATTTAGTGTACCTAGCTACTAAACAATAGTTCATGATTTTGCAGTGGGAGTAGGTTTGAATCATTACGTTTCTTGATGGAGCGAATGTAGGTAGGTACCTACTTACATCAATAATAAACGAGAGTGATGAAGAATCATTGGCCGACTCCTCCACAGAGCCTTTGAAGAATTCAACGGATTCAGCAGTAATTGTTGTGCTGTCTGATGAAGGGTTTGTATCGACAACATTATTGGCGAGAGTTTCTGTAGATAACAGTAGGGATGCCGCAAGAATGGCTTAACCTTTTAAGCGTTTGGCTAAATATTAGTTGCCGTGCCCCTAGCACCCGGCCATACCTAGGTACATAAATAATATCTCAAACAGAATCTTGAAAATAAAACGAAAAAATCATGCATGTTCTCTGTCGCAGAAATACGACACCAGCCGTAGGGACACGGAAATATGTGTCGCAAATAGGTAGGTACCTATGCGGTTAAAAGGTTAATGCTTTTTCACCTACAATTTAAATTCCGCTGCAGTATCATAAACTGTTTAGTATCCACTAAATAATAATGTTTTTTTTTATGTCAATTTATAACTGCCTCGTTGGTCTAGTGGTCGCAAGCGCTACTGCTGATCATGAGGTCCCGGGTTCGATCCCCGGGTCGGGCAAAGTGTTATTGAGTTTTTCCATTTGGGATTTCTCAGTAGCAGCCCGGAGTCTGGATTTGTGCCCGATTGATGGCAATAGGCTCGCCCCCTATTAAATGGGACTTAAACATAACTGGCGAAATGTGGGTGTACTAACAGGTACACCTCTGCCTAGCCCTTCGGGGATTACAAGCGTGACGCTATGTATGTATGTATGTATAAACATTGGGAACGAAACTAGTTTATTGTTTCATCCCAAGTGTGTAACACAAAAATTTGTAGGGTGTCTAATATACCTACATTTGGCCAAGGCTGTCTGTCAAAACTACATAGTAATGGTTCTGTTAGTTTAGCACCAACTAATGATATACACGTAGATGAACACAAATGAAAAATATGTATGTATTAATATAATATTCCACAACTATTCACAAAACGCCATCTAGTGTTGGCGTTGTGGAAATAGTCTGCTTAGTTTGGGATTACCCAGGGTAAGCAGAGCTTGTGACGTTATGGGTACTTTCTAAGCACATCCATATTAATTATAGATAAATTACACCCAGACCAGAACAAATGATTGTGTACGCATCTCGCAAACATCATTCTGACCTAGGTGGGAATCAAACCCATGACCTCCATAGCATAGCGGTCAATCAGAATCGTGGCGTTCTGTAGTTCTAGTCTACCTACCCCCATTAGACAGAGTTAAGTGTATGGTCGTGAAAGTAGCTGGTGTAGGCACATTTAGGTAGAAACCCAGTATTTTCTATGGGTAAGCATATGAGGGGTGCTCACGAGTATCTCAGTCCTCAAATCTTTATATTAAAAAAAAAAGATTGGTAAACAAAGAAGAAGATTTAAAAAATGTATTAATCAAAGTACCTCTAGGTTTATTTTACTAGCTTATTAATGATAAATTAATAAAAAATTCTGATATTACGAAATTGATCCATTATTTATTTTTCACATATTACATTTTATTGGTATAAAATAATACTAAGTTACAATCATTCATTTTCATTTCAATCTATATTTTACTATAAAGCACTTGCACGTGTTTGTATTTTACGTGGGCAGCTATAAATACTTCAAGTTACCTGGATGATTGTCCTTCCCATATTCAGTTTGAGACCCCAGTTGCATGAAATCACTACACTGTAGATGCCCACCAAGACTGTGCTTAGTTTGCATTAATTGAAAACTGTTAAATCAACTAACCTTAATTTTTATTTAAAAATTAACCTTTCATCATGTCAATTAGAGACACAATAGAAAAACAACGATAGCGCGGACACCGGTGTCGTCTTGGGGGTTAATAAATTAAGGCATAGGTTTATAGCTGTACCTACTTTCATTCTCTTTGGTAACATTATGAATGTTGCAAGTTTAGGTGGCACCCGAATAATGAATTTTGCGTTGTACCAGTCATGAAAATCTCCTAAAGTGCAGATTATTCCACTGGATTCAGACAAGTGGCCGGTGTCTCAAATATAACATGGAAAGGGAATATGCATGAGAGTTGCAATTAATATTAACTTCTACAAGACATCTATTAACTGAGAAACTAAACACAGATGCAATTGTTCATAGTGCCTACGGAAAATTCATTTACTTTTCTACTTATTAACTAACAGTCACAGAATAAAAAAGTATTTGAAATGGTTGAGTCCAATTTTAAGACTCTTTGTTCTGCTCTGTTTCAGCATTATCAGACTTAATTTCTTCATTAATCTTTTCTGGTTCCTTTTTTTCTTCAGGCTCTTCTTGAATTTTGGGGACATCCACAGGTGGTTGAGGTAGTTCAGAGTTAACATCAGATATTGAGTAGTTATCAGATTGCATTTCAACTTTAGGAGAAACTTCCTCAGTTGGCCTTTCAGGAGTAGTCTCAGGTGTTGGCTCAGTTTCCTTAACATTGCTTTCTTCTGAAGCTGTGTCTGAAGGAGTTTCAGAAGGAGTGTCCGATTGGTTGGACTCTTCAAGCACATCTATTTGTCTCTCATCTGTCTTAGGAGAATTGCTATTGCCATCAGTGTTATCACTAGATGACGAACTTTCTTCACTTGATGTGGACACTTCAGAAATAAGTTTGGGTTCATTGTCTTCTTTTGTTGTGGAGTCTGAGCTATTTTCATCCATTGCTACAGGTTGTGGTTCTATCACAGGTTTAGGCTCTGTGCTTAGCACTTCTTTTTCAATCACAGGCTCACTTGTGTCCTCTACTTTATCTATTGATGATTGCGCAGTTAGCCTTTGTTCTGTCATTTCAGCATCATCAACTTTGATTTCTGGAATGATTAAAGCAGGAGTAGGAACTTCGGGCTTCATTTCAACATCAATTTTTGGTTCCTCTTTTGGACTTGATGAAGCAGTTGGTTTAATTTTAGGCTCCTCAGAAGACACAGTTGCTGGTGGACTAGGCAGCTCAGCTGGGGTTTCAGCTTTATGCTTGATATCTTCAGAGGGTTCATCTGCACTTATATTAAGTTCAGGAGGTGTAACAGATTCATATTGGGTAGCAGTTTTATCTTGAGTATCCATTGGGGTTTCCTGCTTAGCTTTTAATCGAGCCTCTATATCGTCTACAGAAATGTGGGCATCAGACGAGCCTGGTTGAGGCTCTGAGATCTGTGGTTGTTCAGCATTTTCCTTCCAAGACATATCTTCCATTTCAACATCAACATTGTATTCTGAATTATTGTCTGAACCATTTACAATAGGTTCTGCTGGTTCACCATTTTCTGGTTCGGCGTGACGCTGTGTACCCGGTTCTCTAGTGCTTACAACTAAAATGTTCTTTTCTATTGCCCTCATAAACTTATCAACGCGATTGTACTGTTTACGCGGAAATGTGAGTAATTCACATATTCTTTGAACTGTGAAGGGGGCAGAGGTGAATGAATCTAGGCGTTCTAATAGGCTGTTTTTCATGATGTCATAATTGAATGGATCGACGTTAGGATAAGGTGGAATGTCAATACCTGGAGTTGTTTCATAGAAATCGGTGATCACAGCTAGCAATTTTTCTTTGAATAAACTTTTAACAAGTGACCATTGGTAGACAGGATCACCGGTCCGTGCTACGTATGCCAAGTATTCATTGAGCTCCTGTGGGATTGTTTTAGGTTTGCGTTTGGAGAAATCTTCAAGAAAATGGAATATTTCTTCAGCATTCTCCATTTTAACAATATTGTATTAATCTTTGATAATTTAATAACCACACACAACAAACCAAAACCACACAACCATAACCATAGATCAAGATAAATGTTTTTTAAATAGCATCCACCCACAGAGTATATCATATCACTTCTATAAATTACTAATACTTAATACCTTAGACTATATACCTCTAGACGTAGCCCAATTTACAGTGTCAAGTGTGGAAGTGAGACGCAATAATACAAAATTCGTAGGAAAATTGAGACAAAGCATCGTATCTTCTGTCCCTTACGGCGTGCCGGATTTTTGCATGGCTAACTTTTGAAAGTTAGCCAAACAAAGAGCTGTCACTGTCACGTATATTATTATGCTCGATTTAATTTAAGTTTTCGGATGGTTTTTGCAATTTTTGTAATAGTTTAAGTCATTTAATGAGAAATAGACTCCATTAGATAAGTGTTTAGTGTATGGTGAATGCGCTACGATGGGAGGATTCAGTATAATAGGCTGTAAAAGCCGCTCAGAAAAGGCCAATAACAAAATCTCTTTTCATTCGTAAGTATTCAATACTGTTTGTGTTATTGTATGATTATTGAATTTATACATTTGTGCGCTTTTATTGTCATGGCTTTCAGGCCAAAATATGGAAGATTTCTTAAAATAAACTTGATTTCTTATATCACATAACCTAGTAATACTTACTTACAGTGTTGCTACACGTTTCAAATCTTTTCCCTTAACTTTCAGGCCTAATGTTCAAAAGGTAGGCATAATAATCAAATAAATCTATGGTGGCTAAACACACAAATTTGTGGGCGAACCCTTATTTTTAAGTTTAAGTGAACATGTGTACGAACGAAAAGAGCCCTTTCGACAATCATTAAGTTTTACTCTTGAAGGCAATCGCGTAGGTACTTAAAGATATTTGGAAGTAAGAATTCATTTTATGAATAAATGTTAAGTATAAACAAAAAATTAGATATTTTCAAAATAAGTTGGTTTTGTATAAAGGACAATAGTTATTATACAGCAATGTCAATGTCACACTGGATGTCAGCCATACCTCAATATATTTTAATGATAAATAACACGCGAAAAAATCAAAACAAGCTTCACCTGGTAGTAGTGTATTTTATTTGTGAGAATCAAGGTAAGATTGAAAGTAGGTATTTTACGTGAAATTATATTTTCTCACACATGGATACTTCTACACTCTTATTACCACGTTGAATACGTCGTATTTTGGGACTTTTTTAGGGAATAGCAACACTGAACTTTTATATTGCTGTCGCATGTGCGGCCACGCGGTAGCTCGATCTAGAGGTATATTATCTAAGCTTAATACTTATGTAGTATGTGGATTCTCACAAAACAAATTAAAATATGAAATAATAATCAGTAGGCTACTGGCACTACTCATTTTTTCTGGCTCAAAATAAAGCCTAGATATTGTCATATCAGATGATTTTATAATTTAATGCACGTTAATTAAAATTTACCTAATGATAAGTTTCCAGACGAATAGGTTTTCCATAGAGTATAGACTGTGGATGTGTGATTTTGACATTGACTGACTTGGCGGTTGAAGTTGACAGGTCGTGGTCGACTGAGTGAGTGTCATTTTTCACTGAACCAGTGAAGTGGCTTATTTTAAAACAAAAGACAGAATTTTAATTAATTCCTGCTAAAGTAAATAGAATACGTATATTTATTCCATAAAAATGAATAGCTTGCTACGAAGGAGCATATTTCCAATTTATAGCAATACTTTGAAGATATCATGTCGTACATTCGCCGATGCTCCAATAAAAGAAAAAATCGACAATATAGTTAAAAATAATAAAGTGGTGGTATTTATGAAAGGCGTGCCAGATGCCCCACGGTGTGGATTCAGTAATGCGGTTGTTCAGATAATGAGGATGCACGCAGTTCAGTACGATAGTCACGATGTCCTGTCGAATGAAGATCTTAGACAAGGTTAGTTTTTAATTCAAACCCTACTCACTTTGTACGTAGTGTCGATTTAACAATAAATCTGTTATCATTGAAGAGGCTACAAGTAAGATAACAATTGTGTGTCAAATGCTTAATCATGTAAAGGTCAAGCAATCCATCAGATTCTTCTTCACATAATGTACAGACGCCAGCACATCAAGTTACCCCAATGTGTCAAATTTTCCCAATTGAATAAGAACCTTATTTGGTTTGACATAAAGTTGAAAACCGATCAAAGAAATTTGACACATTGGGGTAACTTGATGTGCTGGCGACTGTACATAATATTCTAAATACATTTTTTTTAAATGTCTATCAAACCGGTGCAATAAATAATATTTCAATGAATACTAAAGAAATTAGTGTCTGTCATGAGTTGAAAACCTGAATAATGAATAAATGAATTGTTAATTTTGGTAGGTACTTCAGAGTTGTCAATACGCATTTACTGGCACTATTTGTTGTAAAATAGTTATCTTACTGTGCTGTAAATCAGTTATATTTAGCTCACTGAGATCCTTTTCTTCAATAAAACAACTTCATATTTTATAACTTGTTGAACATTCAAATTATTTATTTTATTAACTTCTTTTATAAACTTCAAAATAAACTTAATAAAACATATCTGATCCAAAACTCAAAAACGACTGCGTAGTTTTTCCTTTCTAAAACAAAACTACGAAACATTCCAAACATATTTTAAAACTGCCTTACTTTTAAACACCATAAACTAAAACCAGCCAGTATAATCATAGACATAAAATTCTATTAAGCTATGAATATATCAACACTATTGGTTGAAATTAGACTGTTTCGATTTTCTGCACTTATTTTCTATTCTTTCACCCAGTGGGATTTATCTATATGAAAACTTCTTATTTAATTCATTAAACCCAAATAAGACATTGGTGTCCACCCTGTCATTGTCTTTCTATTGTGTCTCTGATTGACACGATTGAAAGGGTAACCCTTTAACCTCCTAAGTCGGATTTATCCGACATCTACAGTAATACCCCGGACTTACGCAGTAGGTGGGTCCTAGCGATTGCCGTGTAAGTGGAATTCGCGTAAGTCAGGGTTCAACTTTACATATAAATACATATAAATTATGTTTAATCGGGACCAAAGTTTATAGAAAACAATCATTTTGAAGAAAAATGTTTAATAAAGTGTAAGATATATATTTTTTTCTCTTCTCTTTGTCTGCGTCATGGCAATCTGTTGAACACAACAATAAGCCAATACTCTGTCTGATATCTTGGATCTGTTTAGGGATTATAGCTTGGAGAGACACTTATTATGTATCTTAGTCCATCCTGAGGAATCTATCTAGCAGAGTAGGAACACTGTGCCTTTTTAGTCTTCTGTTTTGGACGCCTTGATCTCCACTTAGTCTAAAAGCGAACTCATTTTTATGTTTTGAGAGTCTCTTCTGATAGCTTTTGCTATACTTTATTATAGCTCTTGTTTTACAGTCGGTATCTTTAGGTCATAGTATATGTGTTTATTGCTTATGTATTGTGGGATGTTAAAGATGGCCCTAAGTGTTTTGGTTTGATAACGTTCCAGTATCTCTATATCGCTGTTGCTAGCTGTACCCCAGAGCTGGATACCATAAGTCCATATAGGTTTCAAGATGGCTTTATATACTGTCAGCTTGCTATGTGGGCTCATTTGTGAGTGGCGTCCTAATAACCAGTACATACTGCGTAGTTTCAAGTCTAGTAGCTGCTTTCGCTTTGTCCAAACGTGTTTTTGCCATGTCAGCCTTCGGTCCAAATGCATACCCAAGTATTTTGCGCTGTCATCTTGTGGGATTTCGTCATTGTTAAGTATTACAGGCGGGCACGTGTCTCTTCTGAGAGTGAATGTCACTTATATTGACTTGCTTGATATTTGCCTGAATTCTCCAATTTTTGAGCCATTCCTCAATTTCATTAATATGATGTTGTAGGTGTTCTGATGCAGTAACTGGATTCTTGTGTGAATAAAGTATGGCTTTGTCGTCTGCATATATGTTGCAACTGTTGTCTTGTCTGTTGTTGGTAGATTGGCAGTATAGATTACGTATAGAACCGGTCCCAGTATGCTTCCTCGAGGTACTCCTGATTTGATTTCGTACAGGTCGGAATAGTCATCGTGAAACTTTACTTCAAAACATCGCTTGTTGAGATATGATTTTATTATTTGGTAGAACGAGTGAGGAAGCATCTTCTTAATTTTGTAAAGTAAGCCTTCGTGCCATACCTTATCGAAGGCCTGGCTAATATCCAAAAAGTCTGCTGAACAGTATTTCTTTTCTTCCAGCGATCTGCTTATAGCGTCGACGATGCGGTGAACTTGCTCAATCGCTCCGTGGTTTTCCCGAAAGCCAAATTGGTGGTTTGGTACAATTTTATGTAAATGTTCTTTCATTCTTTTAAGTAGTATCTTTTCAAAGAGTTTACCCATCAAAGGCAGAAGACTAATGGGTCGGTACGAAGAAACTTCATTTGCTGGTTTTCCTGGCTTGGGTGACATTATTACTTGCGCTATTTTCCACTGTCCTGGAAAGTGGTTAAGATGTAAGCAAGCATTAAATATACTTGCAGTTGCTACTATACCCTTTTTGGGAGATTTTTCAGAAAGACACTGTCGATATTGATCGTTGTATCTTGAAGATTTTCCATCCTTGAGTTGTTTTATTTCCCTCGCTACTTCGGTTGCACTCACATACTTCAATGGAGGACTCATTTGCTGTGTACTTTGCAGATAGAGTTTTATCTTAGCGTCATGCTCAGGTTTTGAATTGGGGAATGGCTGAAAAACATTGCTAAGGTGTTAAGCAAAGATTGTTGCCTTCTCCATGTCTGATTTAGCCCAGTTACAGTTGTTTTTTCTGATAGGAGGAATATGACTTTTGGGGCTTTTGAATTTTCGTGTTGCTTTCCATTGTGAGTAGTTTGTGTCTGGACTTGGAGTCAGATTAGAAAGAAACGTTTGGAGATTATTGTTTGTGTGCTTTTAATGAGGTCCTTCAATTCATTCGAGGATCGGTTGAATGCTGTTTTGTCCTTAGGATATCTAGTTTCGTGCCACACCTTTCTTAGATTACGACGTTCGAATATTTTGTCTTTGATTAGAGTGAATAATAATTAAGATAATGAACAAATTTTTATTGTTATGAATAAAGTAACCTAAACCGAAGATATTTTAATGTCGAAGGCTTCATATATTCTAACAATGCTGCCTGACAAGTTATTTTTTTATTATTCTCACTGAGAATTTCCTCGTAACATACCAGAAATTTTTTATTCCCTGTTTTGTAGAAGAAACATGTTCTTCATTAGATTACATTGAGAGTCTTATACAGCATTATTATTTTTTTATTTTTTATGTTGATTCCGGTAGGTCAAATTTCTGTGCCAATTCACAAATTTTAATTTTGTCTCAAAGTCTTTAATTATGTCCAGTTTACACTCCAAAGTCAGTGTTTTTCTTTTCTTGTTAGGCTCAAATAACTAATTTTTCGTTCTTTTAGATGAAATAATTAGAGATTATAAGTAAAACACAACGTCGATGCGCGCGGCAATCAAAATGAAAAACCGCGTATCTCCGAATTCCCGTAAAACGGGGTACCGTAAGTCGGGGTAGGATTTACTGTATTTTCGGGTCCATTCTGCCTGAGTCGTATTAATACGACAAAAAAAAATGGTTGTCCAATTTAATTTCTTGGTTCTACTTTACATTCTTCCCAAGCAACATGGTAAATGGCGCTGGGGAGCTCGACAATTGATATAAAATCTGGCGGTTAAAAGGTTAACCATTAACATAGTGTATTCACTCAACAACCTATACGAATATATAATAAAGCTTTATTTCTCTACATATTACAGAGTTAACAAATATATTATAACAACATTAGGAAGTATTTGGTTCAAGTAGTCTCTCTTGGGTAAAAGCTTCCTCCAACTTGAACCATTCCTCGCGATTTTTGGCAGTTTGTATCCATTTTTCTGCTGTGTTATTATGCCATAATGCCACTCAACAACTTATCACCTTGCTATTACTACAGTCAAAATGTATGCAATCTTTACTAATTTTTTTTGTTTGAACAGGTCTTCATTCCTTTTGTCAATTTATTTGGATTTGGCCCAGAATACCTTCTTCAATGTGATGCATTGAAGAAGATACTTACTGTCATCCCAAAAGCTATTCCCCTCAATCATGCTTAAAGCTTTTCTTGCAACATCCCTGCATCAAATTAATAAGCTCATACAATGAAAAACAATCTTTTGGTCACTGGTGCTACTTACAGACTTCTTAGATAAATACTCATTTCTCCTTCGAGCCATGTATATTTAATTCATTAAACCCTTCGATCAATAATAGCACTAGATGTCGGGTCGGCGTCAAAAATCCGTCTCGGTAAATATAAGCTCACTAGAGACGTGTGTGGTTATTTTGTTTAGTTTGCTTGAAACACGGCCAATGTAAGCACGTCCAACAATGCCGCAGTGTTTATTCAACAGTTGCAAAAATAATCCCCGAAAACGTAATTATTCGGCCAGAGTATTTTACTTTCAGTAAGGACGTGAAGAATAAGTTATATTTTAAACCATAATTTAACAAATAGTATCAATTTTTTATCAAAGTTACTGATTTTGAAACACCGATACAAATGTTTGACCAATGCTCGCCAACATTTGCACAAACTTTTGTTTAACTGAACAGCAGATGCATGGAGTAGATTTGTATTGTAATCATTTTAATAATTTGTTACCAATACTTAAAAATTTGTTGGTCAAAATCGGTTAATGCTACTTTAGTTTGTTGGACTCTTATTAGGTACTTAGCTTTTCTTTTTTATTTTAGCTTTCCTAGCAATCCATTTACGTGTGCAGAATGGATCTCGATTGTCGCCAGAGAAAGAAGAGGTTTTGTTTCGTTCATTATTGGCCACCGACTTTCGAAACTGGAGTTATTTTTCACATGTTGGTGTTTATTTTAAGAAGGTTTATTTTTTTGTAATTAAGTTTTTGTTTCGCCATTTTTAGTTTCTTAGTGTGTCAAGAAAGTCTTTAAAAACTTCAAAGAATCATTGAAATCGCTTAACAATATTGCTAAAGAAGTTCTATCTAAACATTAATCTGTACATCTTTGCCGGGCCCCTTTTAATATAGACAGGCGTAATGTTATGTTATGCAAATATAAGAAATCTGCATAGACATCTCACTGTAGCAATCGCGAACAATTTGCTGTTATGTCTTGAAGAGTTCCGTCGCCTGTCTTTTTTATCAGTTTTTTTCACAAAATGTTACTTTCTAAATGAAAATGCTTGATTTGTTGCTAAAAATGTAAAAATCGGTACGTGTGTACCTATATTTTTTTAAAAGTTCTCTCAATTCCTCAAGGGCTCCTCATTAGATATGAGTTTTTATACAAATGGGACCAATCTGATTCAAATACAAAAAGAATTTTGAAAATCGTCTTTAAATGACGGAGTACTGAGGTCACAAAACCTAAAAACAAAATACAACCGAATTGATAACCTCCTCCATTTTTAGAAGTCGGTTAAAATAATTTGATTTCATTCAATGATTTTTAACCAGCTGCGCCCCGTGGTTTAACCCGCGTAAACCAGGAGTAGTTAAAAGTACCCTTAGCCTATGTGTTAATCCAGGATATAAGCTACTACAAAAGCACTCATACAGCATACATACATGCATGCATGCTGCATACTAAATTTCATCCAAATCTGTTCAGCCGTTTGAGCGTGAAGAAGTAACAAACATACAAACACACACACACACACTCACACTCAGAAACTTTTGCCTTTATAATATTAATGTGAAAACTTCTAAATCGCATACAAAAGTAGACGCATTAATTTTTTTTGTGGGTTTATTTGATTATAATGCGCCAACCCGCAGACAATTAAATAGCAATGTCTTAATAAAATAGCTATTATACTAATTTAGCCCTACTACTTTTTTAAAATAGGTAAAATGTAATTATTTGCTACCATTTAAAACAAAACATTAGAAATATAAATTATTATTCTGCAACTCTATCTTTCAATTCTTACTGTGTTCTGAGCATTGAAATGTCATCCCAAGAACTACGTCTAGTTCCAAAATAGAGTAAAGACGAAATTGTGAACAAAACGTTTTTAACCTTATTTTTTACGCCTTAAGTTTCATTTTAGAATAAATATTTTTGTACTTATTATAAAAATGGCTTTTATTTTTAAGTCACATTTCAAATTTATTCCGGTTACTTTTCTCCGACGACAGAAGAACTTAGGCATAAATATTTTGCAATTGTAATTAAACTTTATGCTTGAGTGTCAAGGTTTATAATGAACTGAACTTGATATTATTATAAAACTTTTTTCTATGTTCGTAGTAAGAAATGCAATTGTTTATGCGTGTCTAAACGTGGACACTTTAGCGAGGTATTTTTGTTCCTGATCTTGTATCTAGTGCTATTATTGATCGAAGATTAAACCCCAAGCAGACGCCGAAGTCCGCTCTGTCATTGTCTTTCTATTGTGTCTCTAATTAGCACAATTGAAAGGTACTCTGTATTTTTATTTCATCTATATACTAATTATTATAAAGAGAAAAGATTTAATTGTTGGTTTGTTTGCATTGAATAGGCTCTGAAATGAATGGACTGATTTGAAAAAAACTTTAAATGTTGAGAACGCTACACTGTCCCCAGGTGTCATAGGCTACTTTTTATTCCTGTATCCTACGCGGATGAAATCGCGTGACGACTGCCAGTTTATTATGTTCTAAATAGGTATATTGTTTACATTACAGGTATCAAAGATTACTCTAACTGGCCCACAATCCCACAAGTTTTCATCAATGGAGAATTTGTCGGTGGATGTGACATTATGCTGCAAATGCACCAATCGGGTGAGCTTATTGAGGAACTAAAGAAGGTTGGCATAAAGAGTGCGCTTCTAACTGCCGAAGAATCCAAAAAGGAGGGAGAGAAATAACACAGTATGGTTTTTAGTTTTTAATATTTTAATAGATATGCATAGGATATTATAATTTATTGATACCTTTCTCATGTGGCTGAGTAGTAATGGAATCTATTGAAACTTCTTCCAATTTTTATGTATGATTTATAATATTTAATATATTAGTTTATAGCATAGTGTAATATCAACTGTATTTAATACTGGCAAGCTGATCTGTATTCTAGTTGATTTTTTCAAATATATGAGCTGTTGACCTGGTTTATTTGTTTAAATTTTCTTATAGTAAAGTTACTTAATATTAGGTACAAAATAAAAAAATAAAAAATTGTTTAAGAGCTCTTTATTAAAGTAGCTGTACATTCGAGTTAGTATACTTTTGGGCACATAAGTCATTCTTATTCTACATACCGCTGCTGTCTTGTTGAAACATAATTGGTTGGTTTAACAACGCAGTCATTATTAAGAGACAAAAATATGGCAGATCTATCATTTATTTTGAGTACTCATTCCAATACTCTCACAAACGATAATCATATAAAAATGATAAATAAATAGATGCAGGCAAGCTATGGCAATCTATGATATAAATAATTTGTGTGACACTTCCCTGCAACATTTATAAATTTTGAAAACTTAAAACAATACTGTGCCTACCATCAAAGTACTATAATTACTAATGGCAGTAAATAAAAATTGATCTTGTATAAATAATGTTTGCTTATAAATAAAAAAATATAACAAAAACATTCTCACAATGTAAATGAGTCTTAATTTGGTGTCACACATTAGTCAAGCCTAACATTAGCACCATTTTTATCTTACAAATAATTTTTTTGTGACTTCCCTGAGAATTTCTTATAAAAGTTAAAAATACCTAATGCTAATGTATAAATAGAGTGTTGTAAACATATAAAATGATTTCTCTGATTTGAGCCAAAAGGTTACTAAACATTAGGAAGGAGTTTTATGGTATGAAAGTTAATGGCATTTTTGGTTTGAACATTGCACATAATAATATTTAATATAGAACTGTTTTATAGACTAAATTATACCACAAAAATTGTTTGCTCTACATTGACCTCGGTTTAGGGCGATTTCTGAGAGATAGGTCAATGTAAGGGAAATAATCTTTGTGCGCCATTACATCGCCGCTGGAGCCTCGGGCCGTCGTGTTAGTAATGAGCGCGGTGATCACGCGCCATCTTAGCTACCCTCCTTGACTGATGACGTGGATGACAGTGTTCTATGATACGACTTCTGCGACCTGCGTCTGAGTAAAAATCATTTCAGTTTCTATAAATATGTCTATTCAACAAAACATGCTAGCATGGTGGGCGTTAGGCAGCGACCCAATGGTGAACTGGATCTTTGCCAAATACCAGTGTGCTCGGGGGATTCGAAAGCCTGGGAGTTTTTTTAAATAGTTTATTTATTATTTCAGAGTTAGGTCTATGTAATAAATTAAATGTACATTTTCGTCGTGATGTAGCTACCTAAAGGTCAGTTTCGCCATAGAGTGCGGTGGAGAATGCCATGTAGTCAAGAGCGCCGGCGGGCGCGCCCGGCCCGCGGAAGGGTGGCATGCGCGCCACGCAGTACTCCGCCTGGTCGGGAGGCAGCTCGCGCCTCAGCTCGTCCGCGGTGATGTAAGGCTGCCGGACAAAATGAATGTCAGTACCAGCTCGGTTGTACATTTGAGATTGTATTTTCGAGTCTTTGTGGATAGGTATTCTTACCTTGTCGCCTGCTAAGATCCTAAAGCTGTCGATGACTTGTTCAGCGGTGTCTGTATCTGTGGATTCCCTCGTCATGAAGTCCAAGAACGCATCGAATGACACGTAACCTGTGAAGAGAATCAACAATAAGTTACTTTGCTCAGTGCTAGGTATTGAAGGCCAGCAAAAGTTTATTTCCGAAGTATATTTATTTGCGATATTTTTGGCGATGTTTGGAAAAAAAGTTTACCTGTGTTGTTGGGGTCGACGACGGCGAGAATGCGCTGGAAGTCGAGTTCTCCTTGCCTGTCTTTGCCAATGCTGTATCCGAGAGACACCAGGCACGATTTGTATTCTTCGGGTGCTAGGCGGCCTGTAAAGGAAAATTTTAGGTCTAAGTGTATTTAAAATTTAAACGTAACGGTTAAAATAATGATGGCCCACAGAGGTGTAGGGCCGGTTGATGTGACACATAGTGGAGGGCTATGTCCAGGAGTGGACGTGATCAGGGTTATATATGATAATAATGATTTTAACACTTTCACTGTCCAGAAAGTAGACAAAATAGTTAAACAATCAACACAAGTCATATGTGAGTCATGGGACAGGTAAGTGGTTAAAATTGGTCTAGAGTAGTGTGTTTTTGTTGTATTTACCGGTGCGGTTTTTGTCGAAGTGGTTGAAGGAAGCACGGAACTCGGTGAGTTGTTCCTGAGTGATGCCCTTCGAGTCGCGGGTGAGGATCTGGTTCTCGACTTCGTTGATAGTACGGTTGATGGATGTCAGGAGTTGTTCCCAGCCGACGCGCAGAGTTTCCATTGTGTATTGCGAATACCTGTAATATTATTAGATCGTTAATTTATAATATCTCCGGTATGGACTCAATGCAGTAATGTAGGCACTTTGAAATACCATTTTTAAGTAGGTACTGTTTTTGTAGTATTGTACTTAAAGGTATGTTATTGGTAGTTTTATCACAATTCAAGTTGACTTGCCTGTTCTCGAAGATCATGCCCTCCTGCACTGCCTGGTGGATACGCTCCAGTTCCTCGATGTGCGGTTTGTACGCGTACACACCCGCCTCGTACTCCTTGAGGCGACGCAGTTGGTCTTCCAGAGAGCCCTAATGAAAAGGGTAAATTTATTTGTTAGTTCTAAACAAATAGACTCAAAGTTTAAAATCGTTTGTACATTACAGACAAATCAATCACCTGAGTGCGAGCAATACATTGTTGGTTAAATTCTTCCCTTATTTTGCAAAGCAACCAAATGCATATTCGCAGGCAGGCTTCGAATTTCAGTTATCAAGTCGAATTGCAAGCATTTCTTAGTGGCCATTCTGGTTCATGCTACTGTTTTATTTTCAGGGTGGTATTATATGCTCTCGATAATGTTTTTGATAGTATGTTTTGAGTTACACAAAGGCACTTCAGTCAGTTACCGATCAGTTGATGGCTTAAAAATATTAATTGGTCGGTTAAGCGATAATCCATTACCTGCAGACCCATTCCAATAGCGGTGACGGCATCCATTTGCCTTTCGATCCAGGGTCCAACAGCGTTGGCCTTCTCCGCGAACTGGCGCCTGAGGGTCTCGTTGTTCTGTTGCTTGCGAAGTTCGGCCGCAAGAGTGTTGTCACGTTGGGGAACCAGCTGCCTCACGTCGGACCACTTGCGGTTCAGCTCCTGAATTTTTCAAATAAGACTTATTTAGGAAAGGTTATTTTACTTTGATAAAGGGTATCATTCTACGAAAGTTCAGTTATTAGATTGACGCGTAAGCCAAATACACACGCCACATAAACCTAATCTCTATTGAAAAGCTCATACACCGTCAAATAGGCCTTGACAACAGGCCTTTGTAAAAGTGGACTTCTGAAATTAGGTAGGTACTCAGTTGTGCTTTTTGATACTTTGAACGAATGATATTATGTTAAGACTATGTTTCAAATTGCACTCAACACCTACTAAATATGATTTGGCTTGTACCTACTAAATAAGTAACCAGGAATGAAATACTTACGTGAGCAGTAAGAGTGGTGTAGGGGTTCTCCAAACCACCAGGAATCTGGTGCTGTTTCACGATGGACTCAACCTGGTGCACCAGGTTGACTATCGCCTGAAATAAAATTAATGATGTGATTAAAAGACGACCTGTATCTTACCAAAGGGATCTCTTATAGTTGTTTCTCTACGCAAATAAGGAAGATAAATAAGAAACAGTACCTGGTATTCCTTGTCAGCCTCTCCGAGAGTGGCCTTGAACCGAGCGTGCGCGTCCATAAGACCGGAGATCTCTTCGATGGTGTGGACGATAAACATGTCCACGAGATCCTCCCGGGTGCCGTCCAACCTGATTAGTTAATAAGAGCAATTAAATAGTGCAGAATTGTACTCAACATGGAAGGTGCTATCTATAAATTACGTTACACCGTCACACGTTAAAGGGCCAACGAAATGTGGCATTGAGTAACAAGAGACAGGTTAGTTTGTGTATGAGTCTTTACACATCAATACTTCTCCGTGCCTCGGAAAATACCTATACGTTAAGTCGTTGGTCCGGCTGGCATTTGTAGATCTATGACAGTTGTCCCACTGCGAGCAGATGCGCTGGCAGCGAGCGTTGTAACTAGTTAGTACCCGGCTACATACCAGTTGTTGAAGGGCGCGGCGCGCTTGGCGAACTCGAGGTGCAGCAGGTCGATCTGCTCGAGCACGCGCTCGGCGTCGTCCAGCGCGTGGCGCCGGCGCTGCGTGAGCGCGCCCAGGCGGTCCCACTGCGAGCAGATGCGCTGGCAGCGAGCGTTGTAACTAGTTAGTACCCGGCTACATACCAGTTGTTGAAGGGCGCGGCGCGCTTGGCGAACTCGAGGTGCAGCAGGTCGATCTGCTCGAGCACGCGCTCGGCGTCGTCCAGCGCGTGGCGCCGGCGCTGCGTGAGCGCGCCCAGGCGGTCCCACTGCGAGCAGATGCGCTGGCAGCGAGCGTTGTAACTAGTTAGTACCCGGCTACATACCAGTTGTTGAAGGGCGCGGCGCGCTTGGCGAACTCGAGGTGCAGCAGGTCGATCTGCTCGAGCACGCGCTCGGCGTCGTCCAGCGCGTGGCGCCGGCGCTGCGTGAGCGCGCCCAGGCGGTCCCACTGCGAGCAGATGCGCTGGCAGCGAGCGTTGTAACTAGTTAGTACCCGGCTACATACCAGTTGTTGAAGGGCGCGGCGCGCTTGGCGAACTCGAGGTGCAGCAGGTCGATCTGCTCGAGCACGCGCTCGGCGTCGTCCAGCGCGTGGCGCCGGCGCTGCGTGAGCGCGCCCAGGCGGTCCCACTGCGAGCAGATGCGCTGGCAGCGAGCGTTTACACTCGCCACGTCGTGGTACTCCAGGGTACTGAGGAAAAGGAGATAGCTTCATACTCAGCTAATTTTGGTTTGGGTGTAAATTCCCAACAAATTGTTATCACTGTTTGCCAGCGATTAGTAGTGCTAACCGATCTGTTTGTGATCTGATCGTGCCAGCGATTTGTCGGTGACTTGTCATTAGCATACAACATTTGTAAAAGTATTTATTTATTCACGAATTAACTCATTCACTGAGAAAACAATTCATATTGTGTCGATGTCGCACGCACTTGTGTTTTGGAATAATTATTAAGCCACATCGGTTGGTTGGATACTCATTATGGCCACAGTGCGTATAGAGGCGCATAATTCGTTTTGTTTTTTTTCTGAATTGAAAACGCCCACGCTCTGGTTGACATAAAATATTGTAGCACATTTTTTAAAGAAAGTTTAGTTCTGAAAACAGTATGCATGGTATCTTACTTGAGTTCCTGGGCAATAGCAGCGATCTGCTCTACGCGGTCCTGGTGTGCAGCGAGGTCTGACTCGAAGGCCTCGTGCTTCTTCTTCAGAGCCTTGATGTCGTACAGTTTGCATTGACGGAAGTCCTGAGATTGCAGCATCTCCTCCTTGCCTGGAATTTAAAATGAAACGATTTGACTGTGCGTTTTTGATAGATAAATTGATATGGAATTTTCGTTTGTCGCTTATGAAGATATTGATAGGCAGTTATTATTGGTTTTCAGAACACCAAAAGTAAAAGCATCGAATTCCAAATAATATTGGTTGTAGATGTTTGTTTGCTCACCTCTGGTCCAGTCTTCGTGGATGTCGGCTTTGTGCTTGAACTTCTGGGCCAGGTACTCAAGACGCTCAAGACGCATCATCTCGCTCAACAGCCACTCTTCGAATGCCTTCTCAGATATCTCCAGGCCCTTCCAAGCTCCGGCGATGTCCTAGAAATGTTACCAGTACCCGTTAGATATTTTATGTTAAAAGCCTAGCCAGAGTAAGAGTTGATGAGACTTAAGACCAATAATTGTGATAACATTGAAGATTATTATTATTGGATACCATCCCTAATCTTAATCATATGTTCTGAAATAGTTTAATTGATATCTAAAAGAATAGGTTTTGTATATTGGTGATACTTACAGAGACCATCTTGCCTTCGGTGGGCATATACGCGGGGCGGTTGCTCAGACGGAGCTTGGTCTGCAGGGTGTTGAAGTTCGTCTCCAACTTGGCCTTCTGTTCTACACGTGGTGGCTTGTGCTTACGCCTGAAAAATACTTATTGTCAATATTCTTCTTCGTAATGTAAGGGCATACTGTCGTTGGTATTGACTCTGTGCGTATGAAAAAGTTCACATTGCTCCTTGTCAAAACCACGTATGGGAAACACAGGTATGTTCATTATAAACTTTTAGGATTTAGCGTTTTATATTTAACTAATGCGTTAATTATATCATTTATCAAAGCAATTTAAATTCAAATGATGGATACCTGTAAGTACGGTAGTCTTCCAGTTTTTTCTGGCAACCGGCAAGAGAATTGTCGGTTTGGCGGCTGTTCAGCCATGGCATAGTACGCCTGATCCAGTCCAGCAGCTACAAATTTTAAAACCTTCAGTAATATTTATTGCAGCATAAAATATTTTAAGTACGCAACAACGCGAGAGTTTGGTGGAGCACGGGTATGAGTGAAAAAAGATGCAGCATTAAAGTAATTTTTGAAATAGTAGGTAAGGGGCATCCGATGTTTCTAAATCTTTGCTTCTTGGTCCTTCTTAGTGATGTTTTTTAAGAAGTCTATCGCGCTGTTGTGTACCGAATATTATGATGGGATACTTACGTCACTGGCAAGACGCTCATACTCTTCCATGAGGCGTTCGTTCTCCTGGTTGACTTTGAGAACTTTGCAAATACGGTTCGCGGCCGTCTCAGCCTGTGAATTGTACATTAGATATCTTTTACATTTATGATTATTTTTTGTCGATTAAACTAAGTATTGCTAGTTTAACGACTTGCATAAACTCGATTCATAAGATATGTTTGTAAACCCAATCAAGCTTTAAAACACGAAGCAAAAGCTACTCAGATTCAAATCTATTTAAGTTTGATATAGGTGTAGTACTGTAGTTATTTGGTTCAAAAACTGCAGCGTTTGATTCATTAGTAGGTTCAGATGATACAAACCTTTTGTGCGCCAGAGAAGCAATGGTAGTATGAAGAGACGTATGTCATGACCGCACGCTCGTCCGGCATCGCTGTGTTCTGCAGATCTGACAAGCGGCACGCAAGCGACACGGTGTTAGTTCTCATGCGATGTATCATGAATTATTCCCTAGTAGAATGCTTGTGTTTTATCTTTTGGAAAACAACGTCGTTAACATTAACGTCCTCGTTTACCTACTTAGGATTTCAAAGTGTTGATGGTCTATATCTGCTATTTACGGAGAGTTGGATTTTAATTTATTTTTTGGCCAAGTCATCTTTAAAATAAAACAGGCAAAACTACGTTTAAAAACTTTGTGTTTTAATTTTAACAGCCCGCATTGTCTTATCGTATTTAATTATAGTACTTGAAACAGGAAATTAATTAATGTAGTGCTAATTGACAGTGTTCAACTGCACATCTAGACAGTAAAGTAAATGAGTTATATGTAATAACTGCGAATTATGAAAGCGTTTAATTTAGAACACAAGCATTCTTTCGTTTAAGATATCAATAAAATACTGTATGAGTTAACAACATAAAGCTTATTTTTTATAGAAACGTTTGTAGGATATTTCATAATTATTCAGGTACGGGGTTTGTTGCTTGGAATCGGTATAACAATAATATGGTTATTTTTTTTGGTTCTTACACTTACACATAATAAATATATTATTTTGGAATAATGGGCATTTCTGGATCACGTTTTTGGCCAAGGATATTTGACCTCGGAAGACCTTTCTATCCTTACTCGGTACATCAAAAGGCAGCCATCGTCAGTAGATGAGTTATGATGACCATGCAAGGACTGATAGGATTGGACTGAAATGTAAACATACCTATCGTCACATTTCTCCATTTTCTATCCAGGGTAATGTTACAACTAGCCTGTGAGACTCTTCCGAGGTCTTTAGCATTAGTTTATCAACACTGACATTTGGAGGTTTTTTAACATAAAGCGAGGCACTCATCATGCTATAAGTTACACACAAAGGCCTGGCGTTAGGGTTCGGGTATCAAACGCGGAAATGGCGGTAACGAGTGGCGGCCATTTTACATTCGTTTAGTACCTGTTGCGCGCCTTGGAAGGCGTGGTAGTAACACGACACATAGGTCATAATGGCGCGCTCGTCCGGCTTTGGTGTGTTTATTAAGTCTGCAATATCCAGTTACAATTTATATGTGTTGTCCATTTTTCATTTAGATACTGAAATGCGGCAATTTGGCAGTGAAATATCACGATAGATCCGTGAGTATAAAGACTGTAATGGTCAAAGAGCCTTGTACGCTCTATTCAGTGCGTTGTTTAACTCTTGAGCGAAAAGCATAACAAGCGTGTCTTACCGTCGGGGTCCAACATGCGTGGGATGTCAAGATACTTCTCGGCCACATCGAAAGCCGTGTTTAAGTTCTCTAGAGGATTGTCCTTGGACAATTTGCTGTAGTCGATGAGGTCGGGCCTGTGCCTGTGGATCAGGGCACAGAAAGCCAAACCGTCCTTGAAGGACAGATGGAAGTTCTGGACATTGACATTCTTGTATGGTGCTGTCTTGCGTTGGCACCAGAGCAGCAGACCTTCCTGTTGGGCGAAAAAAGATATCAATGATCCAAATGAAATTAGTATCGTTACTTACAATATTTTTGAACAGGCATAAAACGAGTTGATTGTGGTTGTAACACTTCAGACTGTGATGTGAAATTCATTCTCAGTTATCGAAACAAAGTATGCGAATTGTATTGAATTGTACCAACATGTAAAAAAATGCATTGCAAATTACATCAATGTTCACATTATTACTGACGATGACTAATGTCTATTGCACAAGTATGTATGTAGGTATATAGTTTATTGAATCGATTTATGTATGGTCATTACGGGGTGGATAGATTGTAAATTTACCTTGGCGGTCATTTCTTCCACTGAGATGTCCTGGATGGCGAATCGCAAGATGATGGTCCAGATCATACCCAGGGTCATTTTGAGGTTGCCATCAACGATTTCTTCGGCACCAATGGACACCAATTTCACGCCTGGAAATAGTTTTCAGATGTTGTAGATTTTTATTTGTTTGTTATTATAACTAACTGGCACTGCGCTTACGACTTCGTCCACGTGCATTTCCTACTATAACATCCCCTCCTTTTCAGTTTTGAAAACAAAATAATAGCCTATGACACTCACAAAAAATGTGGCTTTTATTGGTAAAAGAATTTTCAAAATCGGTTCTGCAGAGCCAGAGATTATCCCCTACAACGTCACAAAAGACTTTACCTCTTTATAATGTTAGTATTCGAGTAGACCGTAGCATTTGTATCTATAAATCTACGACACAGCTTTCAGCTTTTCTATATAAGGAATATGTTAGGTTTGTAAACAGTCCAGTCTTCCTCAAATATGGTGTGTAGGTATGTTTTAAGTATTACCTGTTGGCGTCATACCATTAAACCGTATTTGGATGTTATAATAATAATAATTGTGTTTGCTTAGTTGAAACGTGAGTGATTTGTTGTATTGCGGTTAATAATAGTCATAAGGCACACACAGTGATCATAACTGCCAATTCTTGTAATTATTTTTTCGCGAATTTCTTCAGTAGGTACTGGGTATAGTGGTTCTTGGTATATGCTATTGTGTATGATTTATATTGTATGTTTCAAAAGAATCTAAGGTCGTTAGCTAAAGAGTACAGGTTTACAAAGACTATTTTAACAGTAGGTATCTAAGTAGTATGAAATGATTTTCGAAGTTTTTTCATACTTCCCGGGCCCTCGTACGCCCTCCAAAGGTCAGGGTGACCTTTTGAGGGCGTACAAGGGCCCGAAGACAACTCGCAGAAGCCCATTGTTGCTTTTAATGAAATGAGGCACCAACCGCAGATTTTCCCTAATGCATTATGGAAATGCGCCCACCAAGGAAAGCCTACCTACGACTGGTGCAGGACTATTGCAGGACTATTGCAGGTTATAGAAACAAAGGTGGGCTATAGGTTAGGGTAGCTAAGGTGAACTGGTTACCTAGTACTATGGAAAAACTATGGCCCTTCCCTGATCAATGTTTTCTTAATACACGGATAAAATGGCAGGGGGACTAGTACCTACACTCGATAATGAGCCAACTGAATCCGCTAGCAAATAGTGACGTAGCGACAAGAGGACAACATGTATTTAGGTGCTCGAGGAGTGGAGAGGCGTTCCATGGCTATCAGGACAATCCCGGAAGTACGGTCAAGATCTTTACTAGCATCTAATTGGAATGCTACCTTCCTTCGAGGAAGTTATTAATAATAATATTACCAGTGTTAGTATAAATAGTATTGTGAAGAGCACTTCCCTAAATTAATGTTTCGTCTTTGTCCTTACAATACTTAATATCGGGGAGTCTCGAATCTCTCTCAAAGATATTTAAATAAACTGTTCTTGAGCACTATTGTATCCCTCTGAATCATTAAGGACATGTTCGTGTCTCTCTGGTCTCTATCCAACCTTCTGTTTGTTTACCTCTCAAAGTTTGGTTCTCATCTGTATAGTGTGGTGTTCGTCCGGTGTATCTGTCATCTTACTTCTATTATTAAAGTGATTTTGCTGTTATGTCCTGTGACCTAGGTTCTAATAGATAGTACCTACTAGTTGAGCATAAAAATAAATCACGCTCATACTTCCGAATGGGTTGGGCAGAGGTGAAACTGATACACGCATCTGAATTTTAGTACATTTTTTTAATAACGGGATGGGTCACTGCCATCAAGCGGCCAATCAGGCCTAATGCTAATAAAAAAATATTACTGGAAACATTTAATATCACTTTGAGCGACATGGAAATCGAATTCAAGACCATATACTCTGATTTTTTTGCTTATTGCCACTACTTGTAAAACGAGTCAGTGTGTCATCAACATAATTATTGTTTTGGTACTGTAACTGTTAGTTCGAAAGATACGTATTAACGAGATATTGATGGTTAGGTTCTTCGCCGTTAATTTATTTTATGTTTTACAAGTTTTGATATAATAGCTTACCGGTGCCGCTTGGATCATGTTTGGCAATAGAATTCGAACTTAATATTGTAAATTGCAATGAGTGTAGGTGTAAATAGAGGCAAGTTCTTAGCAAATAGCCTACGAAACACTAGTATTGAGCAATCAGTTTACATGAATTGCCCATTCCAAACTGTACGTACCTACTAACCGACAAAAGTATCTGTATGCACTTTAATGATAGATTCACATGTGCGCAGGTGTGGCACTGTATTAAGACTAAATGGCTAAACGTTTAATGCCTTGTGTATAATCGTTGTCTTATCTAAATCAGAAGCAATTGGGGCATACCTACTGTTGATATCATCGAAGAGACATTTAGTAGACACCCAGTCAATGATATTGATTATTACTAAGGAAAAGCCACAATTTATGGTCGATTCATTATTTATTCGATCAAGGGTTATTGTACCTAACCACGAAAATTCTATAATGTACCTAGCCACATAGCCTACTGGTTCTTATCCATAAAACTTCCAAATTTTGTACTTCGTATCGTCCCCGTTAGTAGATACGTAGGTATATGTTTACACCACTTTCATATAGGTTGCGAAAAACAAAATGGATATATTTACCTTTAGAGGCAATGAAGTCCAAAGCCTTGTTGACGTTAGCGATCTTGTGGAAACGCATCTTGCCGCGGTCAGGCTTGGGTAGGGTCTCGCCGGAGATGACCTCCAGCAGTAACATGAGCTTCAACCCATTGCGGAAATCCTCTTCGATGTTCTCGATACCGGTACCGGCCTTCCTAAGGTGGCTGTTGCACCATGCTGTGAAGGTCTGAAAGCGAAAGTGAGAATAGTTTAAGTGTTTTGTTTACATTACAGAAACGGTGACAGACTCGCGTTTCGTAATACCCAGCCAATGTTTGTTCATAGAATCACTTGCAATTTGTAAGCTATGCGTTCGAATTTCGTGTTCAGCGTTTTGGTAATTTATAGTGTAGGTACGTTCGCAGCCAATTTTGGAAAAACTATTCAAAAAATTGAGACATAAATGGATAGTTCTAAGTGTCAATCTATAACTTCTGAATTGGAATTGAAAATGCAGACGATCCATCCTATCCGTATGATATGATACGAATACGATTCCATTTTAATTTACTCCAACAAATTAATCGGAAATACGACACTGGACGTATACAAGTACCGTTAATCAATACTGCAGTTGCATCAGGTAGGGGAGCGGGCGACCGAGGGGTCCGACCCTCTCGCACTGCCAAATTCGCAGGCGGTTATTAGCACCCGCCACAGCGGGTTTGCAATTTCAACTCAAAATTGTGGCTACAGGAATATTTCGTAACAACGAATATTGTTTGTGAGAGTGGAATGAATGATTTCAGAATAAATTTGAACATTACATGCTCAGATTTAAGTAATTTAGTATTCCAAGTCCATCGCTTTGTTCGTTCAAAGAATAATGTGAAACGTAAAAGAGTTTTTAAATTCCTTTGTGTTTAAAGCCAACTAATCTGGCGTATATTTCAACGGATGTAGATATGAATGTATATTTTTAGTTATTCAAATACCATTAGATAGCAATAACCCACATAATAGGCCACGCAGTCATCACCGTTAGCTTGATAATGTCATTAACTGAGTATCGAAAGCTGAGCCGGCCAAATAAATAACTAATTCTATTGTAATGGACGTTGAAAAATATCCTGAAAGGCAGTATAGTTCACGAACGGCGCTCCTATGCAAACTCACAAACTCGATTGGTTCCGGAGTTGGCGTCAAGGTCGGAGCTGATAAATAGAATACATTACACTCAACAGACTGCGTGACCGTGCTGGACTAAAGCTGAAGTTGACAATTAATTCAAAGAATAGTACACTTCAATTGAATCGACTTACGTCATCAGTTTGTTGATTTCTGCGCAAGTAGGTTAGCCGTTAGTCTCATCCTAATTAGATCTAAGAAATAGAAAATCATGATATTATTCACGATTGCATAGATACTAGATTGATTTAAGTCGATGAAGTAGATAACAGTGCTATTGTTAACCAGTCCACAGACAAGGTAGACATAAACAAAGGCATGTGAGACATGAGCAAAAAATTCTACCTGCAAGCACATTTGAATTCAAAGGTTCGCGTTACAGAAATTTGATTCTTTTGTCGATGCTTTAAATAGTATTTTGCTATAGAAAACGAGTGACATAGAATTATCGAACACCTATATCCATAGATACAATGTGAGGTTAGCGAAGATGCCATCACTGCGGAACATTAAAAGTGACCGAACTGCATTCTGAGATCGTAATGTATGAATCATCTTTGGAACTCGCCTCTTGGCACAGGACAGAAAATAATAATAATCTACCTTCCATTACCACATGACCTACAATATACAGGTGAAGGTATAAGTCGCCTAGCTACCATATGTCGTAAATTAACAGCGCAGTTAACGGCGAATGGGAGCGCACGTCGTAAAGAAGTTTCATTTATTGTGGTTAATGTGATATTTCGTAAAAAGAAAGTTTTGTATCATTGATGATTTATCGGGGAAAACATTCGACAGCATCAGATATATGTGCATAAGGTCGGTTAATGCGAACGGCCATTATGGTGCATTAAGAAGATTGTTATCTACCGTGTAAGTATCTACTTGCGTTTTACTTAAACGCTCATCACTAAAAACGATGGCTGAACCGACCTTCTTTATTGAATCAGACTTGGTGACTTTGCTTCAAATTTGTTCAGATTGTACATAAAATAGTAAGGAATTCAGTGACTGAGGCACCTTGGACTAGGTGGAATTTAAAATATGATTTAGTAACGACGTTGTCGCATAAATACGACACGCGACCTCGTGTAAACGGGAATACCATCGTCCCTGAGACAAAGCACACATATAGTGACCCAGAATATGAAAATAATCCCGCGTCACCTTGCAACTGCCATCATGGCCAGCGTCGATCTAAAATAAGGCACGCAGGTGTAGACAGCGGTCTATTCGAGATGTGTAGAATGTGAACTAGACTGAAGATGCGTTGTCATTGAAGCGTTTAAACATTGCTGTCAACGTGCTAATGAGCGAGGTATGACAATTGTGTTGTCATTTGCACGAAAGTCAGCAAAAATTGTCGCTGAATATCTAAGGTAATATAAAATTAACGCGGTCAAAGTCAAAACATTCTTAGACTTAAGTCTTACATTTATTTTAGAGTCACCACGCGACCTAGCCACTGGATGTAGTTGCATCAAAGAATTTATCTAAAATATTTAGGTACTTTTATTACTTTAGGAAGGTTATATTAAATCTTTGCCTAAAAGGCTTTAATAGGAGGAGAATGTAATCTGCTTATGAATAGTTCGTCACTTTTAGATTTAATCCAATACATGGCATATTTATTCAGCCATACCTACAGCTTGTTTAACATAAACGTTTAAAAACTCAACTGCTTATTCATCCATGGTCAAATTCTTTAGATAAATTCTCCAGAAACCAGTATTTATACGTACTTTGAAAAATTAGGATAAACTTTGAAAGGTTGTTTCAAGGTAAACGTGGCATGGTAATACCCGCAGCTGTTGTGAGCTACCTTTTAAATATACAAACGCCTCGCCTTGGGAACTAGATGTTTTACTTTCTTTGATCCTTATAATCGAGAACAAGAAATAACTGTACCAAATGACCGATGAGTCTTCGAAAAACGGTAACAAATTGAAATCTCTTCTTCTTATCGTGTGGTTAGTAACTAACCTGGTGTCAGAGTTTTAATGCCGCCCATGGGCCTCTGACTTGGCATCACATGCCCTTGAGAAATATCTCTCAGGCATGCCGGTTTCCTCACGATGTTTTCCTTCACCGTTTTTAAAGCAAGTGATAATTATACAATACGCACATGAATCCGAAAAGTCAGAGGTGCGTGCCTTGGGTTCGAACTCGAGACCTATGATTTGGCAATCCGCCGGTCACACCACTAGGCTATCACTGCTTACAAATTGAAATTACTAATGACATTGAAAAGGATCACATGACCAAACTGATATGCGAAGAACGCAAGGAAGTTATTGAGCTCATTGAAACGTTAACGTTTTGAACAATAGCTTTGTTGACACTGATTTTTAAGGTCGTTTAAATGATAGGCTAATTTAGTTAATTGAGAAATATAAATGCGGTGAAGCATACCACGGGACATGATTTACGCAAACAAATTCTACAATAGTTCTGCCAAGAAACTTTAAGCCTGTGCAAATGTTACGTTGATGAGGTAGGATGAACGCAGCTGTATCCAGTTATTACAGCTATTTCTAGAGCCCGCAAGCCAATAACTTTTTGTTGAACGTGTGCTTTGGCTTATGACGCCTGTGGTTATATTACATGCCCTCTATTTGTCTTCAGTAAATAACAAATCTGTCAACTGGTTATGATTTATGCATAATTCACATGGAGTGCCAAACTGCATTTATATGAGCAATTAGATGCCAGGTAAACTAGTGCTGGCATGATTTAGTGCTTAAATCTTAGGAAGGAATGATCATTCATCATTATGTGAGACGACTGCTTTAATTTCCGCTTCAATGCCTTTGAAGATTTAGTGCTTAGATCCGCAGTTATAAATATATAACTGCGGATCTAAGGCCGATGCCGGATTAGGTGTACGCCACGTGCGAGATGTCAGAAATCTAAAGGGTTTATATCAATGTCTAAATTAAAGTGGACAATATCATAACTCTAACGATTCGTAATATTCGTATATAGCAAGTCAAAGGTTATGCAAAGAAGTTATATCTTCCGTCACTCTAGTCTAAAATATTGGGAAGTGAAGTTATATGATATAAAAGTTAGGTAATCGTAATAAAACATAAATATGAAAGTGAATATTAAACGATATCTACCTGTGTTGTTTGGAAAGGCGCCGATGTTTCTAGTTTCGGGCAATCATTTATATATCTTCTATGAATATTCAATTAATAAAAATGAACAGATCAAGGAAAGCTCGACATGTTCGTTGAATTATTTAACAGAGAAACGACACGAATAAATTATATTATCTTTATTATGAACAGTTTGGTACTTTGGAATGTTTTTAAATTATTTATTTTTTTATTGGTGATCATTATTTATCTATTGTTCGACGACACAGTCATGTAACCAAAGTGAACTTAACATTATGTGGATATATTTTGATTGCCCAATAAATTAATCTGACCGAATGACATTACGAAGTTAAGTAAAAACTTTATGAACATCTTCTATTTTCGTTAATCTCGCATTTATAGCTATATCATATTCACGGAAAGTTAATTCAAAGTGAAAATAATTATTTTCTCACAATAATTAAACGGTCTTTTAAAATGTATTTTTATTTTAATCAGCATGACATAAATTTTATGTTATTTACTTGACTGTGCCCATTACCAACACCTCGCTTTATTAAATGTTTATAAAGCGAGGTGTCGGTTCCTTGTTGAACGTTCCGAACGCTTTATAAATGTTTATTAATTAATTTAAATCTTGAATAACAGGTATTTCAGATGATTGTATAAAGTCCTTAAATTTTAATTTGGCATTGATTGATTGTTGCGTTCCACTTACCTAATCAAATATAATATGAACTGTATGATAGAGCAAATTATACTTTGTCAGAATTAGGTACTAATATTATTGTAAAATACTTAAAATCTTTAAAGTAGTTGATTTATGAGTTGTTTTTTAAACACATCTGTTGATATTTTTGGAAATGACATAGTTAATAAAGGATAACAAGCTTTGTGTTAGATGAATGTCCTATCTCTCTCTAAAGGTTTATCAGGATATCCATGAGGTTTGAAATATCACGTAAAAAGGCGCGGATAGTGTTCAAGAAAGACAAAATAGCTTCAGTTTCATAACATTTTCTTTACCACACAAACAGACTTTCGCATGCCTGTACTTACAATTGTAATACGAAGTATTGAACCATTATACCTATGTGCTGCATAGACTTTCACTGTGTAAATCATAAACGCAGTTCAAGGTGCAACACCGTCGTGCGCTGCGATTGCCCTATTAGCTGGCGATGGCGAGAGGTTATGCTCGTGTCAAATGGTATTAAGGTCTCGATCTTTCTTACCTAGTACCTATACTTAACTAGTACAGATTTTTATCGTACTTATTCGTTGAGTTGCGATTGCTTTTAGCGACTTCATCTGCGTGGCGTTCAGAGGTTAAAGTTTTGATCAGCTAACCTACTTTAATTATTTATTACAACTAGAAATAAAATAAGCTTCTCCACATAACTATAATCTGCATGCCTAGCAATATTAAAAATTCTATTTCTATTCTATTGCGACAATAGAAAGAAAATGGCGTATATAGAATCGGCTGTTTATCAACTGTCAAGTGTTCTTTCTATTGTCACATTTGTAATATGTCGAATTTGTAGAATGGCTAGGCCTGCAAAATAGTCTAAAGTTTTTGTTTATTTATTTATTTTAATAGACTATTAGACTTCTTCTTGCCTGAAACACAGGATTACCTAGTTCAGGCACTTCAGCTTTAGACATATAATTTGGATTTAAACTACTAACTAATTTTACTTACTAACTTTTATTTTTTAAATAAATGTATTTAAGTAATATGATTGATTTAGTTTCAGTGTAGCTAAATCATCGTGAAAGCTACAATGAGAAACCATAGAGAGAGAATAATGTTAAGGGAAATTGGTATTCAAGTGAGGACTATTGAGTATTATCTAATAAAGAAAATTCTCGTGTCACAGTGTTTGTTACCAAATTCCTCCGAAGCGGCTTGGCCGATTCTTTTGAAATTTTGTGTGTTTAATTAAGTAGGTTTGAAAATATGTCATGAACTATTTTTTTGTTAAAAGGTGGAACGAAGTTGGCCGGCACAGCTAATCTAATATATAAAATTCTCGAGTACCTGTTGCCAAACTTCTCCGAGGTGACTTTACCGATTCTAATGAAATTTTGTATGTAGTAGAAATTTTGTTTCAGTAGGTCTCAGAATATGACGAAAGCTAATAAAACCACGAACTAATATCTGAACTAAAAAAAGTAATAAACAGATTTTAAGGTGATATGAAGTATTCCGGGACAGCTGTTCATGATACGAGACAGTGGCAGTAAAAAAAAAAACATACCGTTGAAGTGAGAACCTCCTTCTTTTTTGGAAGTCGGTTAATTATAGAAAAGTGACTATCGTGACATTTGTTTTATGACTAATAGATTATTGCGTGATTTCTACTACACCCTACAGGCTTTTAAGGTGGATGATCAAAATTATCCTTTTATATATTACGACTATAGGTATCTACTACATAAAATAGTTGGTAGGTACAACGGCAGGAGGAGGATGAATAAGTAGTGGTATAACTTGCTGTTTCGTAATTAATACCAAATTCACGCCTGTAAATTGTTTACGCGCCTTTAAAAGGAAAATCTCTCTTGTTATTTAAAAGTTATGTCACAATTTTGATTGACTAACAATTCGTTTCAAAACATCATTGATCGACGACGCGGATACAAACAAATACTGTTATGTAGTTTTATACAAAAGAAGGTGACAAGACAATTGGTAATTATTTTGATTGATGATGACTGCCAGTGGGTGCTGATGATCGATCCTTGTATGTTGATACGATTAGTACACATTATTCATTCAATTACCCTCTTTATGCTGATGAGTCAACAATATCTACATTCGGTAGCTGGAATTGACACCCTATAATCAAACTGTTTTTAGTAGATAAGCATGCCACTTCTTTCATCATCATTCTTAGGCTAGTATTTAGTGGCCCTGACTGCTATGCCGGAGGTCGTGGATTCGATTCCTAACCAGGACAAATGTTTGTGTGATGAGCACGATCATTTGTTCTGTGTCTGGGTGTAATTTATCTTTAATATGTATGTATGTAGAAATATATTATATACTAGCTGTACCCTGCCACGCTTCGCTGTGGCACATTGTGATTGAATGGTTAAAAACAAAGAAAAAAAATAGATAAAAACAATCCTTGATGCGGATTATATTATAATCATGCTAAAATTTCAGCTAGATCGGAGCAGAACTTTTTGAGTTTTTGAAGCGTAGGTACACAAACCAACATAACATTTTTATATACCTATGTAGATAGATATATCAGTATCTTCATTAGCTGTTTAGTTTGTTTGCTTCATAACACAAGCTCTGCTTAGCTTGGGATTGGGTGGCGTTGTGTGAAAGTTGTGGAATATTTCTTTTTTTTATTTTATTTATCGTCCTTGTCCTTGACCCAGTGTAGAGCAAATACATTCCTTTCTCTCTTCCACTCCAGCCAGCTCTAACCTTGTGTATCACTAAAACATCTTCACCTGAGTCTGCAATGTTTAAGTTCATGAGTCGTGTCCGGCCCTGACTCGACTAACCCTTGTTGCTTTTTAAGTGAGTTCGTCGGGCATTTTATTAGAACCATCATATAATTTAAGTTTATGTCTTCCCGCTTTGCGGTAGTTCTGTCAATATCATCATCTGCTGCTGTTTTATTTTCCAAACTACGAGTAAGAAAAACACGCGGAAGAAGTCGCGAGCGAAGTACTAAGTAGTTTATTTTTAAATATGATACTTTTCATAAGAAACTTTTATTCCCTATCATCTGCGTAGTCTTTTACCAACTATTTCGGGGTCGACTTCCAGTTTAAATGGATGCAGCTGAATACCAGTGTTTTACATGGAGCGACTGCCTGTCTGACCTCCACAACCCAGTTACTGGGTAACACGGTACCCCTTAGTTAAACCGGTTTCCAGATTTTAGGTTTTCAGGCTTCTGACTATCTGTAACGACTGTCATAGGTCTACAAATGATAACCGGGACCAACGGCTTGAGGTGCTTTCCGAGGCTTGGAAGAGTATTGATATTGTGATGAATGGTTACCTATCCACGGACCAACCTTGTCAAGCGTAGCTTAACCTTAGATCGATTCGTGATGCTGATATTATTTAGCCACAAGCTCCTCCGTTTAGGTAGTTTCGTTAATAATTATAATATCTGAATAAAGCCTTATCCAAATTAAGACTAATAAACTAAATCTCATGACGGTTTGGCATGAGGAAAAGTGTCGAATGGCTGTGGAGTGGTGTGGGTGCAATGCTGTTGGCCCGTTAGCCTCAATATTCGTATTATTTCGTATTGACAAGCCAGACAAATTATTACTTCTAATATTGATCTTACCCAGATATCAACCGATCTCCGCTGTAATTATTTTATTCGTAGATAGGTACAGACAGTTTCTAATTTCTTATTGTAGAAAGTAATTGATGCACCCACTAATACTTTTTAGAATTTTAGAAGATCTTAACGATTTTGCAATGATTTGTTTAGGATGATATAAATCCTTTTAACATATAGACAAAAGGCGTATTAAAATTCTACGGTTGGTACCTTTATGTAATATTGTTGAAATTAATGACATTAAACCCAAACGACACACGTGGCCATGTTGACGCTAATTTTAAATCACATCTTTTCAAAGTTATTTCAATGCCACACCTAAATAAGCCTTCCATATGTAAACAAATGACAGTCGGTTAATATTTGTTCATATTGAGGTACGATATGGCGCCGGATTAATTAGGTAGGTAGGCATTCTATGGCTTGTTGGTGCGGTATCGACTGTTGGAATACTAATAGATAGACACACCTGTGAAGGTGGTTCAGTCGGGCCCGGTGCCAACCCGCCCACTATAATTTCGATAAACAATAACGTGACCGTTAGACGGCATACATTTAATTTTATGTTCTGTAAACACAGACACGCCGTGCTCTGCACGTTAGTACACCTAGAAGTATTAAATTGTCTACGAAATTTAAAATTGCGTTCGTATCTTATGATAGCAGAGTGCTAAGATCAACGACCCAAGATATCAGAGAGCAAAAAATATTTTGGGAATGTCGTAAAGCGCGCTAACAGTTCGCGCGTTGGTGTTAACTCCCAAATGCTTACACTCACGTTTGGCATGACGTGTCATGTTGAATGTATCCTGATAACTGTCAGGACCAGTTTAGTACCTGCAGAAAGGAAAAAGGTGATGAGTAATGAGGAAACTTGTATTTTTAGACACCACATTAATTTAGATTCGTCCATAATTAATTATTAATGTACAGAATTCCTTATCTGATTACTAATTTGTATTTTTATTAAATTAAAGTAATATTGAAAGTGATGGTTGATTCAAAGTTGTCTGTACAGGTTATCTGTTATGTAGAGATGAAATGTGTTTAGATATTTATACCTAACACGAATTTCTAAATTTACAGCCAAATGGTAATATATAACAATCAATAGAAGCACGTAGAATGTACATGTTTTTCTGCATCTTATAAATCAAACGCAGCTAAAACAATCATGGCAACGCGAACGGAATTCGGTAAAGGCTACCGATGACGAAAATAATACGTCTTTCGTAAAATAAAACTGACGACTTAGTAAAAAACTTTAATATTATATCTGCCATGGGAACAGGCGGTAGATAGTATATTAGATAGGCAAGTTTACGCGTAGGCGGGTAAATCCGGAGCTAGGGTATTTTCATACACCGGAGGCTATTTGCTAAAGAGAACATCTTCAGTCTGTTGGCAATGAGAAAACAATGGATTTAACATTGAAAATGTACCTATCTATTCAAGCTTTACTACCCGTATAATATAATTTATCAAAGAGGGCACGTATAATACATACCATTGACTTTGTGGCGAATGTACAATAACGTCAATAACCCATATCAAACTTTGAAGTGATGACAATTGTAATGGCTTAATTTTTTTACTGTGGAAATTTAGGGATATACCTTCTTTATATGTGTCATCCGAGTTCTTATTCGAGAAGTTATTAAAAGAGGACGTCATCTATAAAATCATATGGAGATTCACTCGAATTCTTAACCGTAGAAATGAACAAAAAATCATATGAATCACCTATTGGTTAACGAAATAAATTGCACAAGCAAATTCGTGGACAATCGTTTGGGTGCAGCCACAGTTAACTCATAAATAACTGATTATAACGTAACCTGAGAGCAACAAACTGTATTGTAAGCTACAATGGTTTTTTAAAAATACTCCTGCTATAAACCCACTTACTCATGCACCATGGTTTTGCTCTAAATAAAGATTTAGTTTCATATGTTTCGCAACCTTACACGTCTGTACTTCCTTGTGTAAATAATGATGTAAGAGTATCGTCAGTCAAAACATAAATTATCAAGTCTTTGCTAATCCTCAATTCGGTGACTGACGCATCAGTCGTAATATAGTCTTTCCCATAAAACCTGCTACTATTGTGAATCAATATCCGTTTTTCATAAATTATCGCAATTGACAGCTTTTTCAGGGTATGCTATTTATGAATTGCTGGTTGCTTAAAATTTAAGTTTCAGTAGCGTTAAAATTTTAACACTGTCAAACACGAACCAATAAAATTCTGAAACCAACATTTAAAAATATCTCTATTGCTAATCGCCAGTAGTCACGAGCACAGACAAATGAACTTCGACTATGTTCCACATTGTTTCCTAAACGTAACTAATCTTGCGAAAATTCATTACCTATGTCTGGTGTTTCGTTAAGTTATTTTCTTCCGTGTATAAAATAATATCCAACACACGTGCGGTTTATGGGGCTACCGGAATATATACGGGTTTACGACTAACTGGATCATGCCGGCGATATATCATCATTCGAACGCTGAAATATTCACTGGTCGACCCAGTTGCTCCACCAAGCTGTGAACTTTCAGTTAAATATAGATCGCCAGAGTGACACCAACTGTTACTTCCGCAATTTTTTTCAGCAGTCTAAAATTAGAGTCTTTGATGACTCAGGGATAGCTATAATTATGTAGCCAGTGCTAATTAATCCATCATACCGACGTAACCATTTCACAGTTATTGTAAAAATACTGTTCGGTTGAATTTAAAACTCTTAGACAATTTGATCACTTTAGCAACAGTTTAACAAGTTTCGCAACAATATTGCAGGAGTGTTTGTCGCAATTAAAACTGGATGTAAAAAATACTATTGTGCTCTCGCTTTTATGTCGAGTTGCGTCGTGTGAAGAAGATGTGGAAAGCCAGTCCCGCTCATATTTCATTAAAACCACACGTTTCACTTTTGCCTCTCTAAATCTTTGATACGTGCAAAGCTGCCGCAGTGTGCTTTTACACAAAGTTACGTAGATAGTTAACCTTCAAATGTCGGATTTTAGTTTAAGGTATATCTATTTTCGTGCTATTTTACAATAAATAACAGGCATTTATATAAACAGTAGCCATGCGATTGAGAGGTCATTACAAAAGAAAAGTAAATTCCTTCGTAAACAGGCAGCAGATGCACTTAAGTCACGTTGAGTTCACAATGACTTTTAACCTTTGAATCGCGTCAATTAGACGTAATTCTACTATTCCTATCTAAAGCAACTGGTGCGGATGATTATGGTTAGTTTTTCTTATTTGATAGATTTGCTATCATTTTTTTTATGTAGGTATATTTGAGCTAGTAAACGAAGAGACAGGACAATAGCGCGTTCCGCACGAAGGACAACAATGACAAGTCGGTATCAATGCATGTTCCGGTTCAATTTCACAGCGGTATCTTGTATGCTGACTAGCACTACCAGTGCTAGTAAGAAATGTAACTCATTAGCACGGATTTCTAATGTATATTAAGTATCGTCAAAATTTGAGACAGTTAGATGGTGCGATGTGTACACAATATTTTGACAATGCGATCTTTGCGTTCTGTCTCTGTAACCTTGGACAATAACTTCACACAAGTACCTACTCGGTATGCAGTTAGCTTATTAGCAACAGTGGCTGGCGCTAGTACTGGGAGTAACAGTAATATTTAAAGGTCACATTTAGCTACCTCGATTGCGACTTACGTTCCGTATGATTCAATTTGAATAGGCACCAGATATTTGTTCATTGTTTTGATGCCGTCGACCCTGGGGCTATGTTAAATGAGCGCGTTTTAAGTCTATTGTTACATTTTCTCCAGCGTTCGTTCACTTATTCGGTTGTCATAGCTACCGAGTCTGGCCGCAGCTCAGTCTGACTATATCGATCTTGTTCCGAGAGTTTCTAAGGCAACGCTGTCTAGCTCCGAACATTTTCCCAAGGACTTGTAGATTTTCTTTTGGGTCTTTTATGTAGTATATAGGTACATAAGCATAGGTTTATTAGTCATTGTTTTATACCTGTACAACATAAAATAGTAATCTGCATTTGGTTGGGTTGGGTCTCCGCTACCTTTTGTAGACAATGTGTTATTTTGAACAAGCGAAACAAAAGAGAGCGGTCAGCTATTCACACCGCGAAACAATGATGTAGACTTATGTGACGTTGGCACGCTTCGTCATACACTGTAATTTAAGAGCTTATTTGATATGCATTTTATTATCTCACAAAACTTGACATTGAAGTCGGGCCCATATAGATAATGAAAAAAAAAAGAAAATCAATTGGCTGAAACCAGTTGCGCGATAGCTATTCTATGAATGAATTTTACTTCGTTAGAATATGTAAAGATTTTCATTGTTAAATAATGTTATGTGAATGACGTTCCTTGAACGATGCGACCACGACGATCCACTTTTTAAAAGTATTTCTTTTAAGAACCATACAACTTTATTACCTCGTTGCATTTGCCAAAAATGTTGTATTTTTATAGTCATGACGTCCTTTCGTTCTCTATCACCTTTAGCGTTATCTTCGACATTGTTTTCATTTGTTCGGTGTTAATTACGGAGACCTCATTGAATAAAATTAGCCAAACGACTCCACCCACCAGTTCTAAATTGGAGTTTTTGGCACTTGTCACTACATTCATTAGTGATCTATTGTTATGCACGGGCTTGTCACAAAGTAAACAAAGTGCAGATTATGTCATTGTGTGAAGATGTATGAAGCTTTTTATAAACTAGTTACGGACATTGTAGTTTTACTTGTTTGCCTTTGCAGCTTTAGCCCTCTTTTGTTATTCGTGTTCTTTGCACATTTCATTTTTTGTAGCAAAAACACAATTGGTTTGAAGATCGCTATCGTGACCTAATTAATAATGGCTTGTTGTCCTTACGTGTCCATTGTCAATGTGACAATCGTTATTACCTATGTGTCGTTTTGTTTTGAATCTGCAGCGCTGCAACTAGTGTTTGTTCAATTTCAAAACATCTTTAGTTGTAGCTTCTTTTCATGTTTGTACCGATTATATAATTATTATATTAAAACTTTGTACAAAAATTTTCACTTCGACTATTCCTATACAATAACTATTCCTCGCATATAAACTTACACACAAATAAAAAAACCCATTATTTTCAATTCATCATGTTCTATGCCATTGAAATACACACAGTTAGTCGATCTATCATTTCCCGGACATATAATTTAATCTGTACTTAAATATAGTCATGGTTTTTTTTTACATTAACAATATATATACAGGGTGTCTCATTCAAATCGGTCAGTATGGGAAAGTCTGAAACTATAAAACATACGAAGATCTGTTCTGAGGAACCATGTCATCAATTTTAATACCAAGAAAAACTGCATTCATACATTTTAAAAAACATCTGTACTATTGTAGTAATATTGTATAAACGTGGTCACTTCGAGCACCTACTAAAATAAATTAAAGTATGTGGCAACAATGCATTTTATTTATTTTAGACATCATGTTACATACAGACATTTACTGCTTAAGACCTTCACAATCGATATCTAAATAAAAACAGTGTAGGTTTTTTTTTCATATTAACCGGGTTCGATTCCCGAACGGAGTACAGATGTTTTTTTTTAAATGTATGAATGCAGTTTGTCTTGTTACTAAAATCGATGACATGGTTCCTCAGAACAGATCTTCTTATGTCTTATAGTTTCAGACTTTCCCATACTGACCGATTTGAATAAGACACCCTGTATATATATACATATACATATACATATACACTAACATTGTTTATACTAAAAACTTTGATATCGTTTTGTCGAGGTGTTCTCTACATATAATAATAAATACCCTGAGTTAAAAAAAGGTACTTAGTATCTGGGTGGTAATATGTTGACAGAGCTTTCGTTCGCTAGCTTTGCTTGGTCACTCTAACCCCTTCATCCCATTTGAACTTAACGTTTCCGTGTGGGGTGCCTCAAGGTCGTCTTGTTCCCTTTTAAACCAGTTGGTTGGATAAACAGCGGACTTCAATTTTTATTTACAAACTGTAGCTCCTCTAAATTGACAAGTAATTAAAAGGAAAAACAAGCCAGTTTAAGCCAAGCCTTTTGAATAAAAATTAGACCTTCATATGTCACCGAAATGTTGATAAAGATGCAGATGTTCTTTGTACGAATTAAGATAAGTAGGTACCTATACGAAGAAACGTGTTGTTGTTGTTGTAAAGTATTTTGTAGAAAGTGGTTTACGTAAAAAGTATGGCTAAAGGTTTTCCCGTTAACCCGCAATAGTGAGTCCATAAATGCTTAAAAAATTACAGAAACACAAATTTCAAAAAAATCAAACCAATATACGATGAAAAAAGATGAACTGAAGTTTATTTGGGTCAATAATTATCAAGAAAATGTAAATATAATTAGCCTGTAATATTGCTAGTAGGTACTGGGATAGAGGATTTATTTCCGTGAGAGAAAAAAAGTACAAGTTAAAGTTAATTATTATTTTCATTCAACGTTTAGTATTAATGGAAACTAAAATTGACAAACTACTTAGGTCTCCGTAAATTCAAAGATATCAACAATATGCTAATACGTAGATGATAAGATGCTAGTATTTACTGATATAAGTGCGTTACTGACTTTTAGTGGAATTATTATTAGTCCTAATTCTGCATTTATAGATATATTTATAGATTCAAATGAACTCTGAAATTGTTATTAAAATTACGTAGATATAGGTATAATAAAGCATGAATTACATGATTATGAAATTAAATATTTGTGATAACGATATCAACATGCCCGCGTAGCGTTGCCAGGTCCTCATACCGAAAATCCGGACAGAGCTGTGAGTTTGGCCTAACATTTGGGTCAAAAAGCCGGACATCCTGCATTTTCAACAATTTTAAATATTCGTGTAAAAAATAATTTTTTTTTTGGCCTAACATTTTGGTAAAAGGGGATTTTTTGGTATTAATGTAGAAAATTAATGAAAACCAAGCTTTTTTGATAATTTACAATAAAACTAATGCCAAATTAGTCTAAAAGTACCCGCAGGCAGGCGACGCAGGGGAGCGGGTGGGCGGGGGCAAGCGCTCGCCCTCGCTCGGCCGGCCGGCGATGGCGCGGCGCCGGCTTCTTTCATTCACGAATTCGGTCTCGATGCGCGCGAATTTTGAAATCTAAAAAGCCTAACAAAAGCCGGACAGGCCGGACGACGCTTATTTTGGCCGGACAGGCAATCAAAAAGCCTGACTATGTCCGGCTAAAGCCGGACGCCTGGCAACGCTATGCCCGCGCAATCCATTGTTGTTATTGGTATCTTAGTTTAGATAAAAGATACGACTTGGATAGACAATCACGGCTTATCATTGCCTGCACTCGATCTATCAATATGGTTGAATAAAGAAATGCATCATTAGAATATCATTACCAATTGGTAGTGAATGCATAACTTTATAGAGGAAGGGCTTGGTGATCCAGACATCCTGTAAGCGAAGCGTGCAGTACTAATAAAAACAAATTCGCAACAACACGCGCCATATATGTAACACAATGTGCCGAGTGTAAGAAGTGATCTATTAGTTCTAGTTTTGGTGTGGAAACATGAGAGTGCCCTGTTTTAGAATGACGCGCATGTTTCTCAGAACAGTTAGCGTAGTTGATGAAGTTTGTAAAAAAGTCTTATTACGTAGTGCCATCGTGGTATTCTTTATGGGTTTGGATGATTTTTAAATTTTGACGTGTTCTAGGCAATATTTTACTAATATCGTTGGCAAATACAAAATTTGAGACAGCTCTGACTTCGTGTACTTAATAATATGTAAAAGGACATACAGCGTCGCACAACTTATTCTAAATGAGACTCTTACGTCGTGTAATAGAATAACTAGTAGTAAACTAGCATTTCACCTGTGACTTTAACCACGTGAATTTAGTAGGTAGGTACTTTAAAATCAGCTCCATTCGTAGTTATGAAAATAAAATATAGCCTATGTTACTACATAGTAATGTATCTTTGGACAGTTCAAGATTGTTTTAAATCGTTTAAGTAGTTTTTGAGTTAAATTCTTACAAACAAACTAGTGTTAGTATGTGTAGATCGAGATGTATTACGACCCTATCTAACTATTACTAAAAATTGGTGACAAAATGAGATAGACTGCGATATTTATTTTCTAATGACACATTTAATAATTTTATTAATTACGCTTATTTAGTGTATATTATATACCACCAGTTCGTTGACCCAGGATAGAATGGTGCAAAGAAGCTGTTGATATTGTTTTATTTTTTTATTCATTTTGCTCCATTAGTGTAATTGCTGTACGGCGTTCTGATGCGAGGGTAAATAAATAAATAAATATTAACAGCAGCAAGAAAAAAAAATCTAGGTATCTATGACGGGTGTGACGGTTGACTTTTTTGTTTAGAATAGTCACAATTTACACATATGGGAAGATTAGTACAACATAAACGTAAAATAGCAGATTTTGGAAGTATCATTCTTTACAAGGCCCTTTTTAGATAAGTGACAGTGCCACCCCGAATTTCAAGGATAAGTTGAAAGTTGTACAAAGTTTAAAATTATATGACACTGAAACTGCTCACCGCTTCGCTGCCATTCCGGTGTGACTCGGCCCTAAGTGTCATTCAAACTAAACAAAAATAAATAATGAAATACATAGTAAGATAGATTTATAAGAAATAAATTTAAAGAAGATATTTGAATCATTATAACCAACGTGATGATATGAGTTGCTAGCTATGTAACCATGAAAGTATTTGAAAATTGGACTCATCAGGTCTTTGTAATTAATGGCCTTGCAAACTTGTCCTCACACATATGGGGTTGTGCAACCATTATTGAATGCTTGGCTGCGCTACTGTTTAATTTGCCCTAATACATCTGATCTATCGTCAGATGCTATGATAAGTCATAGGGTTATTTATGGGAAATGTTGTGTCTCTTACCATAATTAATAATATGACTAATTACATCTCTGTTTCTGACGCAACTTCGAGGTAATTTGTGACTTTGTGTGCAGTTTATATTTGGCGTACACTTATGTTGATGCGATGTGGTAGCGGAAACGTCCTACGCATAGGTATCTGTTTATTAACACTGTTTGGAATCTGACACTGGACGCGCGAATGCGTCGACATTGGTAGCACTGACGAACGTTTGAAATCCCAATACAAACGTATTTTGTATTAGTCATTTTGTGTTTCGCTTGATTACGTCGCTTGATTACGAGTATTGCGGAACTAAATGTTATGTCTGCGTTTGAAAGCTGAGAAGATTAACAATCGGGCGTCCAAATTTTTCTGAACAGCTGTTTCGTTAATTCTCCATCCAGCTGTCCATTCAGATGTTTTTTGCTTGGCTCTGTACCCTCTTGGTCCTATTGTGGACGGGAGGGGTCCGAATGAATAACAACGAAAAGACAGTCCCCCTCGCTAACTCGCTATGACGGCTGTTGGATTTATCTAAACAGATAATCGGTGAAGATGGCTTGGTACAACGACACGTGGTTACGTTCGTGCGATAAAGACGGGAACAGTAACTCAGTTTTATAATATCACATTTTAGAATTTGATGCTTCTATACCAAAAGAATTTGTAAGAGCAGCAAAAAGGAGTAACGTCGACGTAGTCGACGTGTTTGAAAACGAATAATAAATCGCAACGTATGTTACATGAGAACCCCCTTGCACATAGTTCTATGGCAAACATGAAACAGTGTTTATACAAACTGTTAATGTGGCTTCGGAAGCTAACGCCTTTAGCGATTCGGAAATAATTTTAGTACCTACGATTTTCTAATTATATAGAAGCAAGTGAGTGTAAGCATTTCGCGTGGGCGATTGGACGAAGTCAAAAATAGACGATGTTGGCATCGGCTGGTTTGCACTCTGTTCGTGAAGTCGTACGATCCTGTCTGTCAGTCTCGATGAAAATGACTGTTTTTCGCGAAAATATAGAACACACGTGATTTTTTTAAAACGGGGCGTGTCAGCGTCACTCAGCTAACAATTCTTTTCTGAAACCCAACAGTTTGACTGATGGGTTTATTTATGTTTCTAGTCAAATCCATAACATATTTAGTTAGACCTAACGCAATTCTGGAAATTAATCTTAACCGCTACATGAAATACTGTTTCACTTCTCCTGATAGCAGAACCACGAATAAACCTGCGGAATCAAGTGACGTTTAAGAATTAAGAATCATAATACTGTAGTAGAATGCAACAACACAATTGTGTAACGATAAGACAAGGTTGACAGTGGTTGCGCGGGCGCAGTTTGGAACGCACCTGGGTGCAGTAAGTGGGCGGACACTGCGACGCCTACTTATCTACTCTCCGCGTTTTGAAACACACGACGGCTCCGAGGAATAATGAGACACGACTCGATAACGAACCAACACGACCGAGATGCAGCCTTCCACGAGTACCTTCCGAAGACTTAACTTGATGCACGGATGTAACAATTGTTGTGATCACTTAACAATTGAGATGATATTTTAAAATCTGAAGGAATTCTTGGTTTAAAAGCAAATACATAATAACGTAGGCATTGAAAATAATTTTATATAGATTTTGGTGTTTTACATATTATATCACAACCTAAAGAAGTTACAAAAGTAGAATAAGTAGGTAATAAAATGCAAAACTAGCTATGCTTAAAAACTGTATATAAAGAAGAGGACTGATGTAATATTGGGAGAACGAGAGCACTTAAGACAATATAGCTAATATATTTAGAAATGGATATGAGAACAAGTACTTGTAAGATACGCAATAGTAAACAGAGCAAGTTGTAATTAAATTTAAAATTGAGGACTATTCTGTGCATTGGCGCAAGTTAATCAGATGAAGCAATGAAAGCTAAAATAAGCAGTGAAAGATGAGAGTACATTGAACACTGATGTAACGTAGGTATGCGGAAAACAAGAAATATGGACAAAATAAAGATGTAAGGATCCGTAGTGATTTCGAAATATAAAAGTGTATTGACAATGGGACACAATATTGCCTTACATTTTATGCAATGCAGGCCCCACTAACCAAAACAATAAAAGACACTGAAGAAAAAATAAAACATAATAGATGTTTAAAATACTAATACAATATCCTCATTACTGTCAGTACAATAAAGTAATACGTAGGGTCTATAATTTAATACGTCTACGTGCTTAGTGGGATTGTCCGCGCGAGAACCGGTCCACTTAAAATGATATTATTGACGTGGGCAAGAGACCAAACATCGTGCTCCCTTTTGCCCCGAGGACTCGTATACGATGCGGTTTTTACTAGAAACCCAATGTGTAATTCTTTTCTATTGGTTTGTAGATTTACTTTCACTTAATGATTCAGGTTTTTAAAAGGATTTTCCCGTTCGTATTTACAAACATTGATGCAAGGTATTCTGAAAACTATCGTCTATATAAACAAGTTACTAAATGTTCTTGTAATTTTATTTAAATAGGTCGCACTGTTTGTATTCCAAGTACGCAAGGTGTTGTAGCCGCTGGTACTTTATTAAATGTTACTTATGATTCATCACCGTTAAGGGAACTTACATTTTAAAGTAGATTTTTGTCAGAAACCAGAAATTCATTACAAAAATTTCTAAAGCCATCAATAAAATTATTTTTTATCTTCTTATCTTAATCCTATTAACATTTTAATTAAAACCTCGAAGACCAGTTTGATTGACGCAAAGCATTCCCTTTAAATCCACGGATACATTTAATTATTTACTTATCGATTTGTGATATTACTTTATTATTGATTTGATTTGATTTTTATTCAGTTTATTGTTTATGTGAAGACTTCTATACAGTTAAGTCGTATTAGGTGGAAAGCTGGTTCGGAGTGGCTCGGCCGATGCAGGCGCATTGTGATAACAAACGCTTAGAAAGTTTCGTTTCACCGTTAAGTTTATGTTAATTTGGAATCAACTTATCGTGTCGTAGTTCAATATTCAAGGACGTCCATATTTTGTTTCGTTATTATTAATTTACATGCGAATTACAATAGATGTAAGCGAATCCCACATCTCTTGTAATTTTAAATCGTTAATTTAAGAATACTTCCCACTTGTTGTTGGAAAAATTATTATATGTCATAATTATGGTATATATGGCGCCTTATATTTGAAATTAATGGTGATAGGAATTTGTTTTAACCTACTTATTAATTCCAAACAGCTGTAATTAGTTGACGTTTATCAAGCTGCATATTACGGCCTGTTTCTGGGACAGGAAACTCCGAAGGTATTCGGCATTCTTCGAGGACATTAAAATGACGTTACTAAGTCAATTTGTCGCCTTTTTATGCACTTGATAATTCTTCACCTCGTTCAACGTTGAATTTTAATTGCCTCCTAGAATTATGAATGGCTGTGTACCGAGAAACACGAACAGACGGCGAACCTTGCGCAAAGGAAGTTGAATTCTCAACTATTGGTGTGTAGGCGGACGTAGACACCTTAGTAAACATTTGACACCACGGATGTGGTTGTCGAACATGATACGATATAAACCCAAGAGCCAATATCGATGCATATGTCCTGCATTTTAAACAAACACGAACAATTAATTTTAGGTTTTTTTATGATTTATCCGACGGTGTGGAGAGTCGCAAGCCGACACTTCTGTACCTCGATTTTTGATCGCGTGCCAGAAACGAGCTAACAACGACAAGGAAAAAATAGCCATGTCAAATGTTATGTAACTGATATTACAAGTCTACGTCAACATATTTGTGATCAACTACAAGAACTGTTCTCTTCTTAGACTAGTTTTCTTACAAAAATAACCGGGACTTGTTAATTTCGATTTCAGTTGACTTTACAGGCAAATAGTGCAATAGAAAGTGTTATTGTGTGCTCAAAAATACGTGGTCGTCGTTTATGAAACCTGTTGATCAATATTTTCACAATGTTACAGTAGTAAAGGTGAACCAGGAAAAATGTTATCATGGAACCCTCATAATATCCATAGAGTACCTATTGGTGTTTTGAGTTTATCAAGTGTCGATGACCCCGTGAGCGAAAGGTATGCCAAGGTGATAATACTTCGGCTAATGACAAGGTGAATCTTTCTGATAGTGTTTTTTTATGATGTTGTAAAAAGTGTTTGTAAAATATAAAAACAAATTATATTCTAAAGAGATAACGTCATTAGCTGAAATCATGCCGATCGTTGAATTAAACATAGGCTATGTTTTATTCAGATTGATTTAATAAGCCTGGCCTATGCTCAGTTTGCCATTATTATTCTGAATTAATAGGTTGTTATAGAATACCGAACAGGGGCAAATTGTGAGTTAGTTAATCCATATATGAACTCTGACAATATAAACTTAGAATAAATGAGCAGTTTTATGTAAATCACAGATTTCAGAACCAGTTTAGAGGTCGTCCTTACTACTTTCACACCCGATTTCTAGTATAGCCAGATGCTGTTCGATGTTACTTTTAGTAAATTAATGTCAAAAATACCGTCGAATATTGAAGCTTTGCTAAAATTGTTGATTTATGGCAATGACGCAACTTATGTTTTTGCCGATGACTGCTCATTCAAAAAAAATGTAGAAAGTGAATTATCAGTTTTGCATACACGTTCCAGGTCAGTGCATTGCGTTTCCTTGTACATTTGACGAGGAAAGCATGTCTGGCATGAGTGCGCTACTGACCTCCTTGCGGAAGACCGATTCCAGTCGTTGGGAGCGCTAGTGCGACTCGTCGGGCGACTTTTCCGCGCAGACGCATCTCAAGTTGGTCGGCCGCGACATTGACCCGCCATACATGATCGGCCAATGCACCGAGTGTCGCAGGCTCTTTGTTTATATCCTGTAAGGCCTCGAGCCTCGGTCGTTCATTGTCCCCATCCCTGACTACCTAAGTAATTTAGCTAGCATTACAGCTACCTTCATATTATTATATTGTTGCGTGGGTTGACTAAATGACATTGTGTTGCGGAAAACTATCTGAGGTGCGAATGATTTGTCTATAAGGTTACTTCACGAAATGCCTTGAAGTTCCGCCAGCTGGTATTGTTTTCATAAGCGACTTAAAGCGACATTTTTTTGTTGGGTATTTAGATTTTTACTATTCCAGTACTTTTTTTTACTACTTAATAGAAAAACATTGTTGCAAAATCCGCTCAGAAAAATATAATGAAACTAAAAGATTTTGACTAAGTAATCAATTGCTATTGAAGTTTATTTTGGTAAACATAGAAGCTAGGAGCTGAATGGAAGGACCAAATAAAATTGAATTGAATCAGAAGTGTGTAGAGTGTGGTGTCGTAAGTCGTTAATGACATTCCACAGGTTGCGCTGCCGGGGTGCGTCAGAGCATTCGTCACGGACCACCAGCTCACCGCGTAAATAGCGAACGATCAAAATGCAGTTAGCGCAGACACAGCACCTCAGCAATTTCCTGAAATATGGGTTTCATGGTGACGTAAAGTCGGACGCCCGCGCTTTCAGCGGCGCCTGCGCTGGACCCATTTTAGGACATGACTAACGGAAATTCGACTCCTCTCTCTCTGGCCCGCTCCCTCTCGTGGGAAGCGCCGTTCGCTCGTCTCGCTCGCGCGAAAAGCTTCAAGAAATCTTTTAATAGTGTCCACGGCCGCGATCTACTTTCAACTAGCGGCGGGAAATGTGCAAGACACAGTTAAAATTTTTGAAAATGCGCGGGGATTTTGAAAATTAATTTCCATAATTCACTTCATATATTTTTTTGCTATTTACGTATTTATTTATGTTTTTACAAACTATTTTTCATCTAATATTTCTAATAGATTTGATCTCTAAAAATAGATTCATAATCTGATAAATTATATCAGTGCGGGTAATTTATGGAGCAAGTGCAATCAGATGTAGTAGTGTAGTAAGTACAGAGCTGGTCTCACAGTAACTTCTGTTTTATCGATTTACAGATAAAATAAGTATTTTTTGTAAATACACAAACATGAGTCACGTTCGAGCAAGATAACGTTTTCCTGACAGTATTTTATTTTATTGCAAACTGGGTATGTGGCGCTGAATACAGTTTACGTTTACCTACCCCACATTACGTGTGTCAACATTGTGTGAGGTGTGTAAAACTGACCTTTTTTTGCTGTTTCTCCCAAGCCGGGTCTAGTAGACCCTCGCGCTCCCACTCCTCCTCCTGTTCCATATACCCATCCGCCCCGTACGACCCGTCATAGTGATTTGACATCACTCCGTTCTCCATCATCATGGTCACCGCACTGACCGTCGATTTCGATGTTCGTTCGAGCCTATGACCGCGAACTCGCGTGTGTTGGTTCGTACCGCGCACTGCAACAAGCAGCCGGCCGCGCGCCCGCTGCAAGAAGACTGGCGCACGAGCGCTCCCAGCGGCGGCGTGAAGAACTTTCAAATTACGTTTCGTTACACGTACACAACTGTCAAACTTATCCGCATAGATAAACTTAACACCTTGACTGCGGGACTCACATACGCTGTGTTCTCGCCGCCGGAACGCCAGTGCGGCTCGCGCACACCGGTTGTGATTTCATATTTTCCAATACGGCTGTGCGGCAAATCACGCCCAGCGTGTAAAATTTAATTGTGCCGCGAGTGCGGTTCTCGCAACTGCTGTGAGTTTTCACGTCTGCCTAGACGTTTGATAATTTCAAGTTTCAAGTCTATGAGAAATTATTATTTAAAATACAGAACCAGTAAGGGTTTCACTAGAATTACTTATAAAATTACAAAAATCATAAAGTTGAAAATTGTATAATTAAGCTTTTTATGACCGGTATGCCAGGCGTCTACAAAGGATCCTAAACCCTATTGTGTTAGAGCTTAAGTTGATATTCGCAATGTTGTTTTATTTCACTTTAGCAATTAAGATGCCAGGTGTTCACAAAGGATTTTAAACCCTATTGTGTTAGTTTGAGGGTCCTATTGTGTAGGATGGTCATTTTCGAAATAACTTGTTACATTCGTAAAAAAACACAATAGCCTGTGTTTTGCCGCACTGGAGGATTAAAACACACCCAGCGCTATATCCGCACTGGCGTATTGTTTTCGACCATCCGATACGACTGTGCGGCTCTCGCAGCAGGTGTGCGGCCGTCCGCACGGGCGGCTTGGCGTAGGCGATAGCGCCCGCAGTCAAGGTGTTAACGCCCTGTATTATTGTATTGCAAACATATTCGCGGCGCGTAGTGGAATAAACTTTGCATAACCTACTTTATTTTTACCCGACTTCTCATTTGTATCGGAGGGTTACGTATTTAGCGATTCTGTAAATAGTGTACAGGCGTTATAATGCGTGGGCAAGCCTGTTATTATTAAGTGCTAATTTGCTTTGGCCACTTATATTTTTTGCCTCGTTTATAAAATATTCAACGAACTAGCCTTTATCTTAACAAACTTGGTACATATTATCATTATTTTGAATTCATTAACCACTCTTTATCATTTTATGTTTATTCAATTGCCAAGGTTTGCAATATTCAAAGTTTTTCAGCTCAAATTATGAATGTCAAGATGACGGGACCCTGCCTAGTTTTGCGAATATCCTGTGATTATGATGTACCTAATACAATACTTCAACTATATCATAATTTCACAGAAAAATTCTTAAGATAAAATTTAAAATAAAACTGTTATTTCAATTAATACCCAAAGTAAACTGTAACAAACTAAACCCCTTAATAAATTGTATGAGCCATAAAATGATACTCCATGTCTTAAAGTGATACTTTTTAACCGACTTTCAAAAAAGGAGGAGGTTCTATGTTCGTGTGTATGTATTTTTTTTTTTTTTTTTTTTTTTTTTTTATGTATGTTACCTGATTTCTCCCCCATTTGTGGACCGATTCTCAAAATTCTTTTTTTATTTGAAAGAGTATACTCCTGAGGTGGTCCCATTTTAATTTGGTGAAGATCTGGTGCTGATCTTCGGAGATATACAACGGAACTCTTCAAAAATGAACGGCAAATCTGTCGTGATTGCTGGAATCGCTTGGATGTTTATTGTTTATACAACATAATGACGTATCATCACGCCTGTATGCTCTGAGGGGTACGCAGGTGGGTACAAAATACCTAGATTTCGTCAGTTAGGTATGTTAATTTTAATTTATTAGGGATTAGTGGAAAACCTTATTATGATGACATGTATTGTTAACAATTAACAATATAAAATAAATTCATGGCAAATGTTTTTATGGTAACAACTAAAAATGGATAAATAAAAAACTTTTTTGCAAAAAATAAAACCGACTTCAAAAAAACACTAAACGGTATAAAATAACTCTAAATTCGGAAGTCGGTGGCCCATCATGACTAAGACAAACCCACCAAAGCCACAGACTTCCGAATTTAGAGTTATTTTATACCGTTTAGTGTTTTTTTGAAGTCGGTTTTATTTTTTGCAAAAAAGTTTTTTCGTATATAATTCAGGGTGTTTACGTACAAATTTACAAATTTCATATAAATAAAGACAAGGCAAGGTCAAAATCTTCATTTCCTTAAAATGGGGCCTACAACTGTCAGTTTCATCTATGTTAACTAGAATTCTCATAAGCTTTTTCTGTATAGAAAATAAAGTGGGTGCGTCAGTACTATTACCCCATAAGATGACACCGTATTTTTATAACCCCGCCCTGATAATCATGTTCTCCAACGAGGTTTCAACCCCGACTTCTCCGTCATATACATTCATATAATAAGATGACTACTACAAATAGTCTATCTATACAAAACTATAAGTAACATTTACCAATACCTACATGTTTACTGCTACTACTTTTTTAATTGATTGATTGATTGATCAATCAATTGAGTCTCTAAATTTGCTCTGATCCTAAGCCTTTTGTGTTAAATAGAATTAGGATGCCGACAAACACGATGCCTATGGCATTAAGTCCACCGCTGTGCTTGAAATATTCAATAAATAAATTTAAATTAAACTAGGAGCACTAAAATAATTTAAACTAGGTAAGTACACTTAATCTATTTAAAAATTAATTAAAAAATATTCCACAATTTTCACACAATGCTATGTAGTCCCAAGCTAAGCAGAACTTGTGTTATAAGTACTTACCTACTAGACAGCTGATAAACATAATTAAACATTTCTAAATACATAATAAAAAAAACTTTTTTGCAAAAAATAAAACCGACTTCAAAAAAAGCACTAAACGGTGAAAAATAACTCTAAATTAGGAAGTCTGTGGCTTTGGTGGTTTTGTCTTATTCATGATGGGCCACCGACTTCCGAATTTAGAGTTATTTTTCACCGTTTAGTGCTTTTTTTGAAGTCGGTTTTATTTTTTGTTCCTTAGGCGCTTTTCAGATTTAACTAAACTCACTTTATATCTAAATCCCATGATATTCGCAAAACCCGGCGAGGTCCCGTCATTTTAACGTTCATCACTATTCTACGCTTATTAAGGCATAAATGTTTTCTCCACGGAGGAGCTTGTGGCTAAATTATAACAGCCGCATGGGTCGATCGAAGGTTAAGCTACGCTTGAAGAGGTCGGTCCGTGGATGGGTGACCATTTATTACATACCCGGACTCCTCCGTGCCTCGGAAAGCACGTTAAGCTGGAGGTCCCAGCTGTTTGTAGATCTTTGGCAGACGTTACTACTACTCAGAAGCTCGAAATTCTTAAACAACCAGTTTAACCAAGGGTATTATGTTACCCAGTTTCTGGTTTGTGGAGGTCTGACAGGCAGTCGCTCCATGTAAAACTGGAAGTCGACCCCAACTTAGTTGGGAAAACGCTAGGCAGATGATGAAATGTTTTGTTCACGATACTTAGAGTTCCGGGACATCTCGTGTGACTCGAAGCCCCGGGACTTTTCGTAATTTTAGTTGTCTCAAGACTCGGGACTTTTGGGGCGAGACTCGAGACGAGACAAGATTGTCGAAATTGTTATACAGGGTGTTTTGGGGATGAGTGTAGGCATTTTGCAGATGGATAGGGTCGGTCCATACGATTATTTTATAGTACGGGAACTATGGTCCGATATCCTTTAGTTTTTAAGTTATGGGCAAAAATCGTTTTTTATGAATACTTTACACTTTTTGGGTTATGAAGCTAAAAATAAACACAATTTCATATTAAATACAGTTTTTTTATTATTTGTCGATTTTCTTCACTATTTGATTGTTTTTGCTACCGGAATAGTTGTAAGACTTTTAATTTATCGTGTGTTATGTGTTTAAATCGACAAATAATAAAAAAACTGTATTTAATATGAAATTGTGTTTATTTTTAGCTTCATAACCCAAAAAGTGTAAAGTATTCATAAAAAACAATTTTTGCCCATAACTTAAAAACTAAAGGATATCGGACCATAGTTCCTATACTATAAAATAATCGTATGGACCGACCCTATCCATCTGCAAAATGCCTACACTCATCCCCAAAACACCCTGTATAATCATACGACTTTGTCGTGAAATACAGTCAAAGTGGAAGCATTTAGCTGACTCGTAAATCCAGTGGTCACAAATGCTATTGCTTAGCGCGAGGAGCTTACGATTACTGATGATTGACAACAAAAATCAAAATTTTAACCCGCATGTTTTACTACGTAATACAAAAGTAAATGCAGACTAGAGGACCCTTATTGTTTGGTCTTTCGAAATTATGTACTTTTCATTCATAATTTTAACTTCGAAATTAGGTGCATTCTAAAAAGACGTAAGCGCCAAATGACGTCATTCATACGATGGAATGGCGATACATCCTTTGCTTTACTGTGATACGTCAAAAAAAAACTGTTACTTAGATGTCACTGTCATTTAGCAGTAGTCAATGTCACACATTGACATTAGATATGTCTTGTTTGACATTCGATATGTCATTTTTGACATTAGATATGTCTTGTTTGACATTATGGTCTTTATTTTAAAAATTAGTTTGCTTACGCAAAGGTAACTACCTCAATCCACCGTATAAGTGACGTCATCGCATGTTTTTTGGTTTTTATTTTTTTTCTCAGAAATTAAGCAATAAAAAAATTGAAAAAAATATATTTGAACTCAGCATACAAAAATAAAGAAACAGTATTTTTGTTTTAGGGTCGTGTCAATTTTGAAATGTTGTCAATTGTGTGCACTGACTAGACTGGTCTACTCTCTGCGTTCTATAGAAACCCGTGCAGTTTACGGTTGGCGCCCCATCTCAGACCTGTTACCTGTATCTTCCTGTACCTCTAGCTGCACAGATTTATTTTCACGGGGGGTTTTTAGATAATAGACCTGTCGTCAATACTTCCATTACACGACCTGACGACTCGTCAGGTCGTGTAATGGAAGTATCTTTTAAGTTTATGTGTTAGAAATAAAAAGTACACAAAGAACAGGAAAGAGCTGACTGCAAGGAGTTGAGGTTATATTCCTGTTTTTGTACTTACCATCAGTAAAACGGGTCTATATATATCGAAAAGAAACGCGCGCAAATAGTACCTTATAAGGAAAGTCGGAGAGGAAATAAGAAAATCACACATTTAATACACAAAAAAATTTATTCACCACATAAAATTTCATTGAATAATAATCTGGCTTTGCTCTTGCAAAATAACAGTTATATTATTATAATTTTATATTCTTTGAAGATCCCACATTATATTAACATACTTATAGCAACATTCACGATCACAGGAAGGTTAAAATTTTGGAATAGAAAACTTATTTAACCATCGAAGAACTTGACACGTTAATATTTGGTGTTTCTACAAATTAAACCTATAGATACATACATGAGTATTATATAAATAATGTTAAACTCATAAGAAATCGGGTAACCATGCATTACATATTTATATGACATCCACTGAATATTACATATCGGCGAACCACCCATAGAAGCTTTGAGCAAAGTTACAACTTAACATTATAAAATTATTGACAATAGAAGACTTTACATCATGTATAATTTTCATAAGTATAAAAATTTTACCGACAATTCAACGTGTGTTCACCACCAGAACGTTAGAAACGTTTGAATTTAGGCTAAATATTTATTTATATATTAACACCTATTTTATTAGACGATTCATTAAGATTCAGAAGACCCATTTCATATATATTTATATATATATATATTATATAAATATTATTCTTTAGAATATAGACGACGAGTGCGCTCATGAATTTCCATTCCTTGGCACCAAGGCTGGGATTATACGAACATTTGTAAACATGTAAAGACGTCTTAGTAGAAAGGAGAAAATCAGTATTATAGTTTTTTCTTACAGTGTAATTACCTACTTATAAGCAACACACAGAAATAGAAAAAGACGGTGGATATGTATGTAGAAAAGAGCAAATGATCTGAATGAAAAACACCATTTTCACACGGGTTATTAATAAGTAAGATAACTATATTTATTTAAAAGTGATTCGTTCCAACTCAGTAGCATAAATATTCGTTTCAGGAATGTGTTCCCGAGATAGATATTACTATTAATCGTGCTACATAAAATGCTCGGATAGACAAAAGTGAAATGGGTCTCAAATATTCCGTACAGTAGGCATATGTAGAAGAATAAAAAATACTTTCAACACTTTGGTTCAGAAATCTTCACTTTAACAATTATTAACTTAAAGTAGTCAAACACTACCTAGGTGAGATTGAGTAGAAGATAGATATATCTAGATATAAAGTATATCTATGCAGTCTGTATGTGTAACCATAAGTTAAACTTATCCTAAGCACAGACTGCACAATACAGTTTCTTCACAGAGCATCACGATTATTACACGAACTGACATCGTTCACACAGAAGTACATATTCGAGACAAACACAATAGTTATCTGATGCGTCATTTACACTTGGTCGTTGGCCAAATTCGGTTATCAAATGCAAGCTAAACCTAGGATATACACCCTGCTATATTAACTACTACATACACATACCGATTACAAGGCGTTACGTAATCGATACAAATCGTAACCATTACACCTAGTATATTGAATATTTTAGCCCACTTAGGTATATATACATTCTATACTTACTTTATTCCATCGAACACAGATAGGGGCGAATTTTGAACAAAACGACCAAATGTAATGAACATGGTTTGGGATACTGACTATTATATTTCTATTACATACCTATACATTTGGATAAATATATTTTTCATTATATTTGATTAACGGTGTTCTATGATAGAACAATAAGGGTGTAGTTTCACGACATTAAACAAAAAGAACTGAACTCGATAGTAAAAAAAATAAAGCTTTGTTTGTGGATTAAAATTGTGCAAAGGATTAAATTGTCACCAATTTTGTGAAAATACATCAAGAAAATTAAAAATACCCATACATATTTTTATAATATTACTTACTGACCCGTTTCAAAATCTTCATAGAGGTACATTTTATAACTCCATTAGAAAATTACTATATTCCTTATAAGATAATATTTAACAATCATAAATCAAATTGGTGACAATCGTTCATGAATTTATTTGCTTATATCGTAAATACAACAGTATACATACAGGTAGGTACAACATACTATACACATTTGAAGGCAATAAATAGCATTATCTAAGATAATATTTTTTAAACATCTCAAGAATGAGCCTTAGGTGCACAGTGGGTTTATATACCTACTGAATTTCATTCTACGGATAACTCTTTTATATAAATGATAGGGATTGCATTTCTTGCACAAATTACTGTATTTTGAAAACATTCGTATAATATACGATATATTTTTATCAAGTTTTATATAAGTACAACTTTGAATAACATGTTCAGGTCCAGTTTTCAGTCGTTTACTAGAATCTTGTATTATTTTATTAAGATGGTTATAACAAGTGACACTCTCTATATATTTTAAATCTCTGATCACGTATCATTATTTTTTTTACTACTCATGGTATTATTGGGTCATATATTGACATACCCATGATAGATCACAGAAGGAAAAACTTTAATACGTGCTATATAACATGGATATAAACAATATTTTGATGTATAATTTTCTTTGCCAGACGATGAACGATTCATTCGCAATTTTGGTACCAAAAATAGAGATGATTATGTTGAACACATCTAGCTAGATGTAAAAAATATAGGTATCAATGAACAACAACAAGGAGTAGGTATCCGAGAAATGTACAAATATTTCTCGTAACTCTACAGTACTCGAGTACATCTATAACAATAATACTTTTAGAAGGCGTCAACATACCACATTATAAGAAGGACCCAGCCCAGTCACTCTTCATAATCTATCTAATACACTGATATTTCTCACAGCTCCATGTTTTATATACCATAGTCGAAACTTTCGAATTCCGAAAACCTCGAGTCCTGTTTCTGCAGCCGCTGCTGGCAGGCCTCGATGTAGCTGTCCTGGATCCTGTACATGCCGGAGTTGGCCTGGTACATGAGTGTCTCGAGGATCCGCTCGTTCTTGATGGCCTTTGACGGGAGCACCACTTTTATCAATTCCTGCGGTGAGATCCGATAGAGTTTCAGATCTCTAGTTAATCTTTCCATAGTGCATTTAAATTCATTTTTGGCATCAGTCTTATTGGCGGTCTTGGTTTTGATTTTGTTCCGGGCCCAGCTGAGCATTGCCTCAAACTTCCTCACCTCAGGCACCTCGAGGTTCCGGCACATAATCATTTGCACCATGGACTCGGACAAGTTGAGGAATTCCGGAGTTTGGAACAGGGCGTACGCTCGTTGTTCTATGAAGGCCAGGATCATGTTCACCAATTCCGAGGCTGACGTATACCGCCAGTAGTAATTCTCTAATGATATGAGCATCGTGCATACCACTTCTATTCTAAGAAACTGCTTAGCATGATGGAAACAGGCTTGTAGTAATTCAGGCAAGTCATAATGCTCTGCAGCGCAGATGAGCCCTGGTATAGAGGCGCAAGTCAGTGGACAGCTACCAGTATGCAAGTAGTCCAGGAGAATGCGGAACGTTTCGGGATCGAACTCGATTATTGAAAACTGGATAACAAAACAAAATCGTCATGTTAATCTAAACCAAACAATAGCTTAGTGACCAATTCTATTTCAGAATGAGGAAATTTAAAAATAGAACCGAACGATTTTATTTACCTCAGTTTGTGCTAGTTTAGCACGATCAACTTTCTGTGCGTCGGCGCATACAGATAGCCTGGGTACTGCAAGGGCTGCATTTTTATCCTTTTCTTTATCTTTTCCCTCTTTATCTGTAAATAATTTACGATCGAGTTAGATTTGAGGAAATAGAAATGAGGTTGCATGTAATGTGGCGATAAACGTTGCTCAAATATTTATTTTAGGCGCTTTGCCATTACATTGCTAATTTATTTTATTTATTTATTTATTTATGTCAATCAACTTCGGATCATAGTTACATTTTTACAAAAATTAATAAAACATTTCACATTCACAACAAAACAACCAACATAAAAATTGAACATTACATTTAAATCCAAATTACAATTAAAATTTAAACCATAATCAAAAACAATACATAATATATGAGACAGAATTTAAATTAAAATCAAAAAATTAAAAATTTAAAAGATAAAAATAAGTCAATTTAAAACACTATCTTAGCATTACCACTAGTCAGTACGTGAACCATACAGCAGTGGTTCACGTACTGACAGTCGAAACGTTCAGCAAAAGCTTTCAGGATTCTATTGCGGCTGTCCCGCACCCTACGCATCAGGGATGTGCACCGCTTGCGCATGATTGTGTAGAAGCAATCCACGCGCGCCTCGGCAAACATCCCCGACGCGCTACAGAAGCGAGGCAGCCCCAACAGCACCCTGAACGCATTATTGTATTGGACACGTAGAGCGCTGTACTGTTTATGCTTGTAATCTAGCCACAGACTGCTAGTATAAAAGGACGCACAAAATGCCCTAAATAGGGCTATTTTTACGTCCCGAGAACACCGAGCAAATCTGCGGGCTATCATATTCGCAAGAACAGACAGCGCCCTACGTTCCCTTTCAATATCTGCATCGTCTTCCAGGTCAGAGGTTAATAAATGTCCAAGATATTTAAAAGTATTAACTCTGCTAAGTGGGCATCCGTTGAGTTTAATGACCGGTAAGGAATCTAGACACGTCCTCTTGGCCCGAAAGACCATGCACTCGCTCTTGTACGTATTATACAACAAACCATGTTCTTTAGCATACTTTTCACAGATGCCAATAAGCCTTGACACACCACAGACAGAGGCGCTCAACAGCACCATGTCGTCGGCATAACTGATATTGTTTAGGCACACATCACCAATATGGCAACCGACATGCGTGCTGCTGAGCCTCTCTATCAGCGCATTAACATACAAGTTGAAGAGCTTCGGTGAGGTTAGCCCCCCTTGCCTCACACCGCACTCCAACCTGTATGGGGTCGAGTAAGTCCCCGACCACCGAACAACATTGACCTGATTTTTGTACCAGTACTGAAAGACACGGATTAGTTCGTCTGGCACTGACGCTTGCTGTAGCTTTTGCCACAGGAGATCGTAGCAAACCAAGTCAAATGCCTTCGATAAGTCGAGGAAGCAGGCAAAGACAGGTGTACTTCTATCAGTGTAGTACTTGACAGTCTGCTTTAAACACAATATAGCTGTTTCTGTAGAGTGACCGGCTTTAAAACCAAACTGGTTATCATGTAGGCTCAAATATTTATCCAGCTGAGTGTTAAGCAGACTGTCAAGCACTTTTGAAATAACAGTGGCCAATGAAATGGGCCTATAGTTATTCTTATCGCTGACATCACCAGTTTTATTCTTAATAATTGGCACCACCACAGTTTTCATCATCTGCTCAGGCAGATACGAATGTCCTATACACAAAGAGTAGAACATCGCTAAGACTCTGGGCAGATGATAACCAGCATGCTTGAGGTGTTCAATACTTAAATCATCGTGGCCTGGAGACTTGCCCCTCGACATAGACAAAATTACTTGTCTTACCTCCTTTGCCGTACACCGGACACTGAATTCCTGACCACTATAACCAGCACTGCTTGTAAACTGTGACGGTCCCAACGGTGACGAAACAGCGAAGTGCTGCCTAAATAGCTCGGCAATCCCTGTGTCATCAGCAGCGCCACTGACACTCACCGGCAGGCCCGGCCTACTATTGAGTTTGTCGGTGAATTTCCAAAAACTGCGGAAGTCGCTCTTAGAATGATGCGACGCCAACATGTCCATTTTAATTTGGTCACTATTGTCCTGGCACCACCGTAAGCGCGACTTAAAAATTTTACGACTTGTTTGCATTTCAATCCAAATACGCCCCTCGCGCGGTCTACCATAAGACATCCACTGCTCAAACTTTAGCCTGGCCTGTCTGTGAGCATCACTCACGTGCTTATTCCACCCCATTATATTTTCATTGCTAAGGAATGCGAGTATTTTCATGCATTAATACAACATAGTTACAATGGGCATCGATAAAAACATAACAATGTACTGCACTTGGACGGATATAGAACAAATAAAGGACACGGTGACATAATACTAACGTATTTGGTTACTAGTAACAAGTTTCTCAGGTGGACGATAAAAATAATGATGCAAGCAAATAAACGAAAACTTGAAGAGACTGTTAATGATAAATTATATTTATTTCCGTAAATAGGTTTCTACAAAAACTTTTGCGCGTCAAGCATGCAAAATATTTTTTTAAACTGGTGTCGGTGTTTCTCTATCTTTCTCTGAGAAGAAACAACGAAAGAATCTCTAAACTCACAGTCCTAAGAAGCAAGGTATAGAAATGAAGGTTATTTATAAACCAGATTTAGATAAACTACGGAGTTCATCATCTGCTTAGCCTTTCCTGCTTAAGCGATATTGGAGTCGGCTTCCAGTCTTACCGGATGCAGCTCAAGATCCGAGTTTAACATGGAGCGACTACCTGCAGTGCGATTCTGGTCAAATCACGGCGTGAAAATGTCGGCGTAATGAAGGCGTATTCTTCTTCTTATCGTGTGGTTAGTAACTAACCTGGTGTCAGAGTTTTAATGCCACCCATGGGCCTCTGACTTGGCATCACATGCCCTTGAGAAATATCTCTAAGGCATACCGGTTTCCTCACGATGTTTTCCTTCACCGTTTTTGAAGCAAGTGTTAATTATACAATCCGCACATGAATCCGAAAAGTCAGAGGTGCGTGCCTTGGGTTCGAACTCGAGACCTATGATTTGGCAATCCGCCGGTCACACCACTACGCTATCACTGCTACTAGAGCAGAGGCAGAGAGAGGGCGTATTGAGCTGTCATAACTCATTGTCATACTAATGCTAGGCATTGACAGTTCGGCGTGACTTTTACGGAATCGACCGGCTGTTTGACTTCCGCAGCCCATTTACTGGGTAACGGTTCCGACTTTCGTTCCGACTGTTAAAGATCTACAAATATCAGCTAGAACTGAAGGTTTAACGTGTTGTCTTGGGCAGAAAGGAGTTTTTATATGAAATGGATGGTCACCCATACATACATACATACATATTTAAACTCACGCCTTTTTCCCATGGGGCTAGGCAGAAACTACAGAGCGCCATATGCTACGATTCTTACATACTTCTTTTGCTTCGTTTACATTCATACATGTTGTCATACACACATGCCGGTTGCGAGTACTACGCACCTGACCTTTCTGACCCATCCACGGAATTACCTTGTCGAACGTAGCCCAATCTTTAATCTACCCGTATGATTGCTAATGTTACGCCGTAAGCTCCAAGATAGACTGCGGACTTCTAGAGATAAAAACAGTGATACTTACTGGAACAGTCTTGGGAGCTGGCCCACTTCTTTTTGTCTTCTGCGTTAAGTTGTGAATGCTGTTTGCGAATGGACCGACCCCAGCCTGCTGTTATAGTGCCCAGACGAGAGAAAGCACGCTTCACCATCGGCGAACTGGGAACGCTTTTCGGCCTGAAATTTCAAATACAAAAATGCTAATACTAACTCCTTATTTGCTTAGGACTGTCTCGTTGGTCTAGTGGTCGCAAGCGCTACTGCTGAGCATGAGGTTCCGGGTTCGATCCCCGGGTCGGGCAAAGTGTTATTGAGTTTTCCCATCTGGAATTTCTCAGTAGCAGCCCGGAGTCTGGACTTGTGCCCGATTGATGACAATGGGCTCACCCTCTATAATTGTAATAGGACTAAGGACTAACACATAACTGCGAAATGTGAGTGTACTACCAAGTACACCTCTACCTAGCCTAGCCTGATGTTATTTGCTTTAGCTGTTTTCTTTATGATTAACAGAGATCCATCTTACCTAGGTGATTCAATATCTGGTACTTGCAAGAAGTTGCTACTCTTTTGTCTAGCTGGTGTTGGAGACAGCAGGGTAGGCGCTGGACGGGCCAACAATTCAGCCACCGGGACTTGTGGCGACCCGAAACCAGTTTGTATTCCATATAACATCTCTTGGAAGACTCTGAAAATGATCAAACATTCGGTATAAGATCTCGACCCATAAAGAAATAGAGGGTTAGCAAAAAAAAAACATTGTTTTTTATTTCACGGAAACGTCAGATAGTCCGGTCTATTTAGACCAAAAAATGAGAGTGAAGTTACATAAAGTCCCAACAAGCTGAATTTCAGTGAAATTGTTCAAAATATAATTATAAACAATGTCTAGAAGTTCCCCATCATTCCCCTGTAAGGAAAAAAAAATATTCAAGGTCAAAGGTCAAAAAAATGAGTTTTTCGCGATTTTCAGCAAAACGGTAAGTTAATATACATAAAAGTACCTCAGACAAAAATTGTAGATCATAAAATTATCTATAAAAAATGTATCAATACTTTTTTTCTTACGAGCCACCGTTTCTGAGATATAACGATTCAAAAAGTTATAAAAGTTGTTATCGTCATAATATGCACGAGTACGCCACGTATATACATCTAGAGTTGTAATATTTTATATAATATATATATGTGTACATACATATATGTTTTATATATTAAATGTTTAAATATTTTTCTATCGGTCATTGTAACTTATACTTACAATATAAAATATACATAAGTTTTAACTACAAGAATATCAGGTAAAATGAAACCACCCAGTCCCTTAATCTTTAAGCCAGTGTAACTTCGAGACATCTGTCTCTTGTTCTATTGTGTGCGTGGCTTCGCTCCGCTCATCCGCTTTCTTCTTTCTATGTACGGAGCTCCTAAAAAAACTACCCGTTTAGATAAGCATCGATATGAATGTTTCGTTAAAAATACTAAAAATAAAAAACAAGTTCAATTAGCTTGTCTTCCTCCAACCTCAGTTGCTGCTCACCAACATCTTTTTCGAGTATATTACCAAGTTTAAGTGTGGCTTGGTTATCAGCTAGACCCTACAAACTGGGGTTGGAAGTTGGTCAACAATATATTAGAGCCAGTTCAAACTTTACTTCCACCTGCGCCGGAAAAACTGCTGAACACTATTTTTTGCAACTGCAAAAAGGGATGCAGTGCTAAATGTAGTTGCAAAAAAGTCGGACTGTCTTGTTCTTTGGCATGCAAAAATTGTCAAGGCCGGTCGTGCTCTAATATTTAATCACAAACAATGGAGGATTCGTTTGACTCCGACGAAGTATCATGCGATATACATCGCTATTGTCGCAATTTACTTGCATCCAAAATGAAGATGAAGAAGAAGCAGGAGAAGAAGAACAAGAAGAAGATCAAGAAAAAGAACAAGAATTTGAAACTTACGAATAGGACGAATAAACTTCAACACTTTTTTTTCATTTACATCGCTTTTATCTTTTCCAATCTTTGAAAATTTCCGTTATTTTGCAATAGTTTTACATTAAACAGGATCACAACTGACCCGTGGAGTAGGCTTACTGAGGAAACCACGTTAAAAAAAACGCGCTAAGTACACTACCTCATAGGTGGCGTGGAAACGTGTGCATATTATGACTTGATTTTTGAATCGTTATATCTCAGAAACGGTGGCTCGTAAGAAAAAAAGTATTGATACATTTTTTATAGATAATTTTATGATCTACAATTTTTGTCTGAGGTACTTTTATGATAAAACTTACCGTTTTGCTGAAAATCGCGAAAAACTCATTTTTTTGACCTTTGACCTTAAATATTTTTTTTTCCTTACAGGGGAATGATGGGGAACTTCTAGACATTGTTTATAATTGTATTTTGAACAATTTCACTGAAATTCAGCTTGTTGGGACTTTATGTAACTTCGAATGTCTAAATAGACCGGACTAAGAGTAGAAATACCGGTCATGCTCATTTGTCAAATTATTTTTGGAACGAAAAAAAACTGTCCATTCAAAATAGGAATGGGCAGGACATATCTGTCAAATTTAACAAAGCAAAAAGACATGGAAATGTAGGCCACTTGTCAGTGCAGCGACAGATTCCGACACCATCACCACACGAAGAAAAAAAAGATGTGAATTCGAGATTTCCATTCAATAACTTAGTATATGCATAATCACCTGCTTCGAACTCCAAGAATGGCCCTAACACCGATGAACTTGGTTTTCTGTTTAGACTGTCCCACTAAGAACACCACATCGAACAGCTGAGCATTCTGCGCCATATTTAGTTCGCTATTGAGGAAGACTCTTGTGAAGTCCTTCGCGAGTTGATCGTAGTCCTCAAATTGGTCCCGCACTGAGTCCAGGAGAGGTGAGGACGGTCGCATGTGACCGATGGGACGCCATGAGCCTGGTGTAATTTAAATGATTAAGACATTGGTGAAAAGATATACTGAAACAGTGTCTATTCTGAGTAAGGCGACCCATGTGCAGCACTCTAAATAAAAATATAAAACCAAAAACCTTATGACGTATTGCAAATAATATAGGTATGTACACTTGGAAGCTAATAAATCGAGCGACTTCGTTTTCCTCGCATTATTTTATATTTTTATTTTATTAGCTCAATTACACAGACACAGAGAAACTATTGGAAGTTCTAGTAAGATTGTAAGGTTGGTGGTGTTAAAATCAAATCAAAAATCAAATCAAATCATTTATTTGCTTGGAATGCAGGTAATTACAATAAAGTTGTTATAAAATATAGTGGAGCCATATAACATTCTGTCTGAATTCTGTGTAAGGTGGTTGGTGGTTGGTTGATTGTTTGTTGTTTGGTTGGGTTGGTTGGTTGGTTGTTGGGTTGTTGGTTGGTTGGATTTAATAAAGATTTGATTGATTGGTTTTGATTTTATTATGGTTACCTATTACTTTTAATATAATGAAAGGTTTTTAGATACCTAACTGTTTTGCCCATATATGGTTTAAATTGATACTTTCCATATCAAACATTTTGACCGTTATACCTACCTACGTGTAAAATGAAAATAGCACGATTTATTTGCTCCCAAGTGAATACAAGCTTATTGCATGTATTTTCATAATGACTCTGATTAAAAATCACATTATAATGATATATAAATTGATTCATTTGATTTCATAAATTATAGTAGTAGACAATTAGAATCAGTTCCATTCTATGGAACAGATTCTAATTAGAATCTGTTCCAATCCATGGAACAGATTCCAATTGTCTGTCTATATTTAAAGAAAGATATAAAACAACAACAATATGCATTGAGTGTACTGCAAAACCAAAGTAATGACTTATTTGGGTCAAAAATCAAAAACATATTATTCAATTAAATGTTTTCGACATTCCTTTGAACCTATGATCAACAATAAACTAATTTGAATTTTCTACTAGGTATGGTCAAATTAAATTCTAATTGGTGTATGATTAAAGAATTTCTCATAAATCTGGGAAGGTTAATGAAAAACAATTGAGAACTACGAGTATGGGTACTGCAGGCCGGAATTCTCACCTCTTCGGTAAGGTTTCGGAATTTGTCCAGTTTCGGCATGGTTCTGCAAATTAGCAACAATGTCTTCTAGCATTTGGCTTCGAGTCCTTTCTTGCATTCTTGCAAATTTGGGCGCGGAGTAAGAAGCTCTTTCACCGTTCACTATCTTGGTCAGCAACCATTCCCTGAAAAACAATGGTGAATGGGACCTGAGAAATGTGAAAAGATTTTTAGCTAAAGTCGACATATCTTTAAAACTATAGATGACGTAAGTTAGAACAGTAGATGCTAAAGTATTTGAGTAAACCCAAAATAGTGAGGCTGAATCGACTAGTTTCACCATTAGTAATATTTACTTAATAATACAAATAGTAGTTTCACCCAATCCTCATATCTTCTGATCATAAACTTTCCGCTACATCTCGCATATCTGTTCACTGCGGTCAATTATAACTTTATTAAACCATAGCAAGTTCTCAGTAAAACTAATTGCAATAGTTTTGCTCTAGTTCTAACAGAAGGATTCAGATTTCAGTTCTAATATCGGTACAAACTCAAGGTTTGCAAGGTAGATTAAGTTTCGAGATAAACTTAAACGAATCATTAGATGTAAGGCCGGTGAATGCGAGGTCTTAAGTTAAATTGGTGACTGGTGCGGTATTTGTATCTCAGGTTTTAGTTTATTGGGTTAACTTTGACTGATAATTATGATAAATGATATTAGCAACAACTTGAATCATTATATTTTATTTGACTCGTAAGTTTGGGGTATTCTTCGATGCGCAACCTTTTCTAAGCGCAACCATGGAAGCGCAACCATCTTATTTCGCGAAGCCCAACCGTTAGTCGCGCACACAAAATTAAAATAAAAAATACTATATTTTTATTCCTCGATGCACAACCATGATTAAAATTAGAGAGCGAGGGGTATGATGGATTAATCAAATACCTATATCAATAGACAGTTTTATACTTATCGACTGTCTAAATTTTTTATCAGCACGCGTAGCATGATCAACGAAGAAACGGTCTTTGTCGTGTCTCGGAAGAAAAGAAATTAAGTGTTCATGCTACGCAGGCAGGTTTATTGAAAGAAATTTGAAAGATTGAGGTTCCTGTCTATATAATCTGTCACTTTGCCGATTCGTCTGTAGACAAAGGCCGTTTCTTCGGTGTTCAATGTGTTCATGCTACGCATGCAGGTAAACATAAATTGACTGGAACTAAGTGTTACGCAACTTTTGGTCAATTATGTCAAAGAGACAAACAGCAGGTTATTAAATTGAATTATGACTGTTGTTTTGAAAGTACCAGGGTATCAGAAATGAACAGTAAGTCAACGCCTAAAAACAAAGCAGAATAAGATAGTTACGCTTAGAAAAGGTTGCGCATCGAGGAATACCCTGTAAGTTTGATGTTCAAAGGTAAACGGCCTAATTGAAATAAATATTATTTGACTTTGACTTTATTTATTTGTGTGAATTAGTTTTTACAAGCACTTTTCACACGTGAACTAAGCAAAATTTTTATAACTAGATACAATTTTTCTTTTTGTGTGGTTATTGATTAAACTGGCTGGTGTCAGAGTTTATGCAGCCCATGGGTCTCTGACTTGGCTTTACAAGCCATTGAGAAATATCTTTCGGGCATTACGGTTCCCTAACGATGTTTCCCTTTATCGTTTTTAAAGCAAGTGAAAAATTTACAACTCATAAAATATGTCATTGTTTTTAAAACTAGTCAAGACGTTTTTAACTATCTAGTTACTCAGTGAAGGAACGAGGTTACAGTCTATTTAAAATTCAAGACGTCTTGGTCAGATCATATGAGGACCAAACAGTCTGAGATGGTCTTTGAGGTAATAATCATACAAATATGAAACTTAAGGAACTCAACGATTCGCCGATCAATACCATTTAAATATCTTTAGAGTACTGCGAATGTACACACGTCTTCTTGCAATTTATCAATATGTTTAACTTTTAGTTTCCCTACGCTCATATTTCTTACCTGAACATAGGGCCCTTGTCAAAGACGCTTTGCTCCCACAAGTAAGGCTTGTACGCCCCCACTTCATCTCGAGTGACCACTGACACCTCGTATCGCGTTGGCCGACGCTTGATCTTAGCTGATACTCGAACTGTAAAAGATTTAATTATTCTTTTAGAAAGTGTACTAAAGAGCGTAAATTCTTTTAAAGAGTTTGTTATGATTAAAGGACCTAAAGATAGCGTAATTTTATCAACAACTTATGGGAATTATATATATGCCACTTTAGGTGAAAATCTACCAACATACGTAGGTATTTTTGTTATTAGTAATGGCAGCCAGTCTGTATATGTCCTTCCATTGTACTTTTTAAATACTACCTACACAATCTCTAGACGCGTGTAGCCCTGTTTAGCAGCCAGATAATAATTTTACTGTTATTTATCATCATTGTATTAACCTGTAAGTCTCCCTAAGTTCTTAAATATTTTTAGTAGGTATAAGCGATTCTTGAAAAAGGGTTGTTGTACTAATCATTATGAATAATCTGCAATGGTAAAGTGTGTAATGTAATGTACCTACAGCTGATTTATTTTACGCGATTTTAAGGTTCTTTCATACTTTGATGAATTGATGAAGTTGTCGTTGTTCATTACATAATGATGAGAGTTAAAGTACAGAATTTCCACTTACCTAGAATGAATGTATGCAAAAAGTGGCTCTTGATACAAGCCGGTGAGAACGCAGTGTTATCGGCTTCCAAGAAAACCACGCAAACAATATCGTTGCCTATATGACGTTTCCTTTGTAGTTTCTGAGGATCATGTCTCTCATATGGCAATAGAGTAGACACATGGAACATGATTTCGATTCCTCTCCAGTTTGTATATACGGAATATAGTCCAGTCAGGTCGTGCACTGTATCCAAACCGCCCTTGTATTTGTCGAAACCTGTAATCACGATGAGTTTAATTGTAGTCAATTGTATTTTGTTTCATTAGTATTGTTCTGGGTCAGGTAAAGTACAAGCTATTGCTATTTGTTCCTCAAGAAAACAAACCGTAACTGCGAGTCAGTTGCAATTTTATGTCGTTTATTAGGGAACCAAATTATTTCCGTCCAAATACGCCGTCATTTGGCTTAATGGATGAGGTGCTCTTTTCATATAAAGGTTTTGCAATTAAAGCTTAGTGAGCTACCGTAATTATTGTAAGAGACTCAAACTAAAACAATAAAACCTACCTTTAAGTCTGACTTTTTCTCCTAAAACTTGCAAGAACTCTTCAAACATTGGCGAGTTTTCGTTATTGTCCAGAATCTCTTCTTCTGTGTACTGGTTTTCCTTAACGTAGATGACCCCAACTTTCAGCTCTGATTTAATAAATACCTGAAAATTAGAACATTATATCTTGTTATTGTTTCTTAGAAAAAAGATCTTTTATTCCTCAAGTTTTCCTATATATCGTCGAATACAAGGCAGTCAACGGAGATAAAGTAATCAATTCAAGGACATATAGGTACGTACTATACAAACGTATTACGAGATAGGAAGGCAAGGAAAACGTTTTCCTTTATCGCTTTTCCGACTCACGGTTTTGAAATAAAATATAAAAACAAATTTAGGAACTCGGACAAAATAAATCGAAAATTCATGACAAACATGTAGCATTAACAACTAAGCTTACATACTTCAGTTATATGTATGAAAAAAATACAAAATTACGGTAATTCAATTTAATAATGACGAAACATATTTGTAAAGGTTTCCGTATCCTCCAATTGAAAATTCTTTCGAACATTATACATAGATACTCGGTGCTGTAAAAAACATGCGCGACCGTTTCTTCCTCAACTGTTAATAGTTAAACCACTTTTACTGTTCTGCGAACTGATTCACAATAGAAAAACGATTAACCTTAATAGTCACGACTCTAATAAAAGCTTCCCATTATCAAGCTACGATGAGCGTGATTTTCCGAGAAGTAGTGTTGTTATTCGCGAAGCAAATGAGGAGAGAGTAACAATTTATTCCTGCATGGCGTCTTTGATCAGAATGCCGCTACTCTTCGATCGGCAAGGGCCTCAGGGATCCGACTCATTATCTTTGCTATCTCAGTCTGCATACAATAATCCCCAAGTCCCACTATAATAAAAACAGCGTCCACTTCATCGATGAAGTAGCCTTATGTTTAGAAACGCTTGTAAGTTAAGCGTGATTTTTGCAAGAAATCGTTTTGAAAACTTCAGTTCTTGAACGTCTCTAAAGGTAACGTATTAAGAATAATGGAGCAGAAGCTGTCAACAACCAGGTGAAGGAAAGCATTATAAATAAAATATTTATCGTAAAGTGAAGAAAGAACTTTTCCTCGCTCATAAAATAATACTAGAAGCGCTTAGATGTTTACCTCTTCTCAATTACGAAGTGATCGGAGGGTACCAATTTCGGTGAAAGACATTAAGAAGAGCCGTAAAGCGGATTAATATAAATACTTTTTCGGTATCGAATCTAGTTTCTCTAGGGACGTTTGTAATCTATTTCGATGCGATGGAGGGGACGAAAAATTCGAGTAGATTACCGACATTATTTTTGTTATATAATATTCTACTCAAAAGCTGAAGCAAATTGTATGTCTCCCTTTTTGAAATTTACCATAAATTGACATCATCATCATCTTCTATCCCATATTATATATTTGGGGTCATCATCTTACAAATGATCCTAAACCAAACTAAAGAAAAAATAAAAATAATCATCATCTTGATGGTCTTCTCGTTTTTAGACATATCATTGCTCACACATTACTTATGGCTTTTTGGTCTTGTGAAACACCACATTGACAATTAGCAAAACATCTTCACAACATAAGTACATGATCCACATTTCTCCACATACATCCTATTTTTATAAGTTCCATCTAAATATGTAGTAATTCAATGTCCTAGTTTAACAATATTTGCCTCACCGGTATCAAGATCATGAATATAATAAAGTCAGAGATACGCTGGTAGAATGTATTCGAAATAGGTAATGGTTATGCAAAAACGAAAAAAAGGAACATTACAATTAAAAGCTTTTTGGTACTAATATGATTTCAAAGTTTACCGAAAGAGAAAAACATTACAGCGTATATAGCAAGCTTATTATACCTTTATACATGCTTTGCAAACGAATTGGAACATTATCAGTTGCACAGATATCTACTGGGTCAAAGTGTCATCGACTCACGCACGGATATCGAGACTCAAGTCTTGATTAGGTTCAGATCAGGTCCTGATACCGCATAAGATTTGCTTTTGGACTTGATACCAGATGATCAGGCATCTCATACAAAAGCAACTCTCGTTGAACGAGACCAATAATGATTATCATAATCACCATCATTTTTAGGATTTGGTTACTACAGGACCTGATGCCATGGGTAAAGTTCAAAATTTTGCATTCCCGCCGAGTAGATTTTTTTTGGCGGTTTTTGCTAATTCCTACTTTTTCTTGACTTCAGTTGTTGATCAAGTCTTTCCACCATTAACACCCAGTTGCTATAGTCAAAACTTATATAAATGACCAAATAACAATAGTTCGATTTCGACCCATGTTATCAAACACCTACTGAAAATACGCCCTAAAAAGGATGACAAGATAATTTTTAAGAAACACAGACAGGTAATACAGCCGTGGCTGCACGCCTGCATGTGACCACAGCTTCGATCATAAGACCTCACAATTGTTCCCTGGTAGATACAAACCTAATTGAGTTCTTAAATATTTCATTAACCAACGTTTTAAAGTGGGGTTATTGTTTGTGTCTATTGAATTGTTTATTAGATATCTACTAGAAGTGCTTTGAAAAGCCTAATTCATATTTGAAAGGGTTCAATACGTATTTATTCCAATTGATTGACAGCAGGTCCAAAGCTAGTTGTGGGCGACACGAAAATCCACTCAATTGTGCACAAAATACAGATATCTCAAGTGAGGATTCCAATGAATTATAAATAAAACGTTTATTTATATGCAGAAATGTTTTGGTGAACATTTGTAATTATTCAAGAAGCGTAGAGTTGTCGAAATCAAAATAAACTTTTTATTTATTGCATGTTGTGGTGTTGAGGCACTAACGGTTATAAATTACATTTTTAAAGTAAAATTAAGGGGAAATTGTAAATCTATTTTAGAACACCTCATTTATTTGTTCCATGAAATTTATCGACGTAAGATCATCGGTAACAACTGCTTCACCGTGTGCCCGCATACATCAGGCGGGAACTCGGATATATCACCTCACAGTAACAACACACAGACTAGACGAACATTTCGTTTGATGAGAACACATTTTACTGCCGTTCTACTACCTAATAAAGGAGACATAAAGTACTGTACGTACCTAGTCGCTATTCTTGGGTACATACATATATTCGCTGCGGGTCACAGCCCAGGAATACTTTATGTTTACTTTAGTAGCACTTTTTGTATCAGTGAAATGTTTATGTAAAAATAGTTGAGCAGAAATTGCATATAAAATGGAGATGAAAAGTGGATAGGAATGGCCTGAAGTAATAAGGATGATGTCATGCCGATGCATGGTTACCATACCGTTGGGGAATATAACACGGTATGTATAATAACACTCGAGCGCCATAATTATAAAGTAGATACTTGGCGAAGTGCCAGAAGAGATTATGATAAAAGTGACACACCTCCAGGAGAAAAGTTAACAAAAAATGGTGAAAGCTTTATCGAATATTTTAAATCTGCCTAAACGGGAAAGTCGAGGTGACAAAGACACTGAAACGGATATGAATTTTTAAAATGAAAATTTGATATGCTGTCAACAAAGGCGATTTGAATATTCGTTAAAAGTTTCTTGCACAAATAGATTTTAGGAATAAAGTATATTATTATGTACTGTGACTGTAAAGGTGAGGGGTGGGTTGATGTGTTTCACGATTGTAGGGGCAATTGTAAAAGAAACACATTTTATGACATCGTTAACGTTTTAACGGAGAAAAGCAGAGATAAGGTACGGTAAGGTAGAGACTGAGGGTAGCTTAATGTTTCCGTGCAAAGCTTTTGAAAATTGATCCTAAATGGTGTCATGCTGTTTGAATTTTCGTTTACTGGCTTCTGAATACCTGAGAATAATTTTATTATAATCGCGTGTCATAGCAAATTAACACGAAGATGCTCCATTTTAGACTGTTTAAATTTATCATTTTACCTATTATATCACGCATGAAATCTCAAATAGGGTTAGGCAGAGGTTTACTTGTAGTACATACGCATTTAATTGCCACTTATGTTTAAGTTACATGTAATGTTTCAAACATAAATGGCATAATTTACACTCAGGGTTACTACTAAGAATTTTCAGATGGTAAAACTCAATATTACACTTTGTTTGACCCTTGACCCTTGCTCTCACTAGACCTACAAAGCAGTCCTCATTATTCATTTTATCTCGTTAAATTGCAACCTATGGTTAGCAGTTGCTTTGGTTAAATCCACTTGAGGAACCTTCACTATCTGACTTGTACATTTTCGATATTGAATAAAAACCACCAATACCAAAGAGTTCGAAGATCATAAATCATTCAGGTGGAAGTGGCCGTCAACAACGATCTAAAACAATCTCTTCCAGAAAAATAGCGTACAGTTTTGTAACGTTTGGCCGGACAAGAGTTCTTGTCAAGCCATCCACGTCAGGCTGCGTTACTTTACTTCATGTTTTCGGTCGGATTACATTATACTCAAGGAAAAAGTTACAGACGTTTTTCTTATTTACAGATTTCAATCAAGAAGAGTGTAACTTGAGGGCTATTTTTTGGCCGAAGAATTTACATTTGATTGGTATCCAACGAGGCAATGTTGCCGGTCTTGTAGGCATATTAAAAGATAATAGCGATGCGAACGAGTACTTTGACGCCTATGTACCTAGTTATTTTTTTTGTACAAATAGATAAGATAATAAAAAATATGTGAAAAAAAATGTAGTGTAACTTATGCATTGTATCACAAGGAGTGTGGAGGATAAAGGCAGGAGAATGTAGCGCAGTTAATAAAATTTAGTAGGTATATTTCTTTGTATAAGAATGGTGCCTATTAGTTATGGAATTTGTTATTAGTTTTATCCATCAAAATAAACCATTAAATGATTTTTCGTCCGCCCATTGTCCTATTTTAGTAGTTAGCTACACCATTTTTGACTATAGGTAGAAAATAATGGGCTAATACCAATTTTTTTTTCCTTACGAGTGTTTTAGTACAGGTAGGTATTTGGATGGTTGACGAAGAAATGCTTCGGTATATTTTACGAGTTATTTAGATAGATTGACTTGAGTGTCTCAACTCATTTTGTTAACATATCACAAATATTCACAAAGAGGAATAAACATTTTTATCATCCTTTTGAGGTAAGTAACTACCTAAGCAACGTTGTGTTTGTTCTCCGCTTTCAAACATGAATGGTTGTAAGTTTTTAACATTAAATAAATAAATAATGTCGTGATGGCCCCTAGGTTAAGGCGCCTACCACTCATGCACGAGGTTGTGGTTCAAAACCGGGCAAGAACCAATGTGACTTTTTCAATTCATATGTACTTTCTAAGTTTATCTTAGTCATCATTCACATCGGTGAAGGAAATAAATCGTGAAGAAACCTGAGGCGTAGCCATATTACAAATTCTATTTCTATTCTATTTCTATTATAGAAAGAAAATGGCGTAAAATATGGAATCAGCTGTTTGTCAACTGTCAAGTGTATTTAATTTTCAGCCATATTACAATTTCTACTCGTTAACACTTGATAGTTGACAAACAGCTGATTCCATATACACCATTTTCTTTCTATTGTCGCCTTATTGATTACGCGCTAATAGCAATAGAATTTGTAATATGCCTAGGCCTGCTGGACTTATATAGTTAATATAAGTTTGAATCGCTCGAGCCTTCTGTGTATGAGAAGAGGCCTTTGCCCTGCAGTGGTACAGTAAAAGGCTGGTTTGGAGGTATGATGAGGAACGGGGTGTGAAGTTCCTCATCCACCATTGGAAAGGGAGAATCCTCCGACCAGACGGGTGTTGTGTCTGGTAGGCTAACTACTGCCCGACGGTTGTAGTCGGGAACTTGTATACGTTCAAGTTGCGCGGATAACTCTAATAGCGCGATGTAGGATAGTTCGTATGTGGCGAGATAGATGTCGCTACATCACTGAATCATCATCATCAGCATCTAGTATTATTATTATTTTTATATTAACAATAGATATTTTGTTCAATTATAAATAGGCAAAGTTACGGTAAGTGATTTAGAGCTTCGTTGTGGTTTACGAAAATAAAAGGCTGTGTTCTTGGTGTATTCCTGGTATATTGGATCAAAGGCGTAGTGACAGATGTGTACTTGTAGTACCCACTTATAGCCAGTTATGTTAAAGTCCCATGTAATAGAGGGCGAGCCTTTTGCCATCAATCGAGCATACAACCAGACCCCGGGCTGCTACTGAGAAATTCCAGATGGAAAAACTCAATAACACTTTGACCGACCCGAGGATCGAACTCGGGACTTCATGCTCAGCAGTAGAGCTTGCGAGTTGCGACCACTAGACACAATAAATAAATAAATATTTCACTACTTTCACACAACGCCATCTCGTCCCAAGCTAAGCAGAGCTTGTGTTATGGGTACTAAACAGCTGATAAACATACTTATATATTTCTAAATAAATAAGTATATTATAGATCAATAGCACCCAGACCCAGAACAAATGATCGTGCGCATCACACAAACATTTGTCCTGGGTGGGAATCGAACCCACGACCTCTGGCATAGCAGTCAGGGTCACTAACTATTAGACCAACAGGAAAGTTAAATTGCCAATGTAGATATTATGATGAACCTAACGTTGGTATACGCGTTACGTATTTAATTAGTTATGAAAAATTAGCATAATTTCACACATCGTTCAATTCATAAAGCAAACATCACAAAATCGTATTTTCAGTACTATGTAAGTATGATAGATTATGATAGTTAGACAGTTGTAGCTTATGATAGTTGTAGTAGTACAAACTTAATATTATTATAAGGCAACTATTTATGCATACCTACTCGTACTACAACTATCATAAGCTACAACTGTCTAACTATCATATTTCGTTAAAAATATAGATTTATAATTAATTGCAAATAAACTTTGAAGGTACTAGAGGTTTCGTTTTTTTATGGAATATTTAGATATAAGACAATGACAATAAATTGGTTAATTTTACTTCTCGATCGAAAAATATTAAGCCATTGGAATTTATTGAATTTCCAACTTATTGGCAAGGATTAAGTCCCTACATGAAAACCACTTACTGTATTCGAAAATCCGACATACACAGCGAATTCAAAATGCAAAGGACGGATAGGGACGGGCCGATCTCAACAAAGTTTCGACTTACGAGTATAAACGTACGTAACATAGGTACCTAATGAAAATTGGCAGTTCACTGGATCGAACAAACTTGCCTAAAAACAGTCTACATTCAAAATTGAATCTTTTGCTTTGGATTTTAACGAGCATTTTCCTTTTAACTGTGTGAAAGGCTAGCAGTAAAGATACGGACGTTTGAAAAATACGTTTATTTGAAGGTGGACGTTTATTGTATCGCTTTATAATGGTAGCGGTCGGATTGAGTTTTGTTTCGTTTTTCATCAATCTGTTATTTGAAGGTAACTAAAGCTTAACAGCTTGACATATGTATTGCGACTTGTAGCTTTTAAATGGCTCTTAAAGATCAAAATGAAATGTATTTTCTTCACGGCATTTAACAATAGAAAATTGTGGTTTGTGCCAAGTTTTAGCAGATATTGAATAACATGGAATTATTTGTATTCCCGTACAGAATATCTTCTTTATTTATTATGAGGTCAGTCTTGCCAATATGCATTCATTATACCTTCGTAGGTACCTACATATTGCCCAATCGTGTTAGTAGTTCTATTGCTTGAACCGTTAATTTTTGAATTGAGACTACGAAGTAAATGCTAACGCCAAGAGAGGACGCCCTAGAAGGACATACATAGACCTTATTGGTGAGGTTCTTCAGAAAGGTCTGGTGCGTAGTACTCGCAACCGGCGGCGTGTGTGTATGACAACATGTATGAATATAAACGAAGCAAAAGAAGTATGTAAGAATCGTAGCATATGGCGCTCTGTAGTTTCTGCCAACCCCTATAGGAAAAGGCGTGAGTTTACGTATGTACTACGAGTAACACCGTCCGCCGCGCCGGTGCATTACAATCTAAAATGTTTCAACAAACCAATGATTTTTTGCAAATTTTTGCGAATTTACTAGCCTATTTTACTCAAACAACTCTCGATTAAAAACGTTATATACCTAATTATTCACACGCGTTTACTTTACAAGGTAAGACAAACGTTTGAAACGTATTTTAATGGCTGCTTGTCTGGCTCAACTTCTGAGTAATTAGTTCCTACGTACCACAATAACACGCGTTTCAAATGCAAAGTTACAACGTTGCCGCGTAATATTTTAATGTGTGCCATCTCCCATCGTACAGGATTTCATGTAAACGTGAAGTTTGTGAGTGTGGAGAAGTAGTTGCGACTAACTTGTCATTACTCCATTACTGTGATTAGCTCGAGCTATGGGGAGGCACGTTCCCCCTTGGGTGTGAGAGGAGAACGCCGATAGACTTCCTCCACGTTCCTCGCGACTAACGGCCCTCATCAATGTTTCACGGCAGTAAGCGGCGGCATCGTTTATTCGTAATTTGTAACCGAAAAAACAATCGCACCGAGGGAAAGGTTTTTACTGCTAATTTACTTGCGATCCTGAGTTTGCTTCGGCCGAATGTTAAATGAGATAAGACGGGTTCTGATCGTGATTTTCTTGTGTTTGTTTAGTCGGTTGTGTGTGCCCAACCTTACTTTTAAGTTCGAAAATAGATACGGACTTGTACGGACTCGACACGTGTAAGGTTGGTTACATAATATTCCTATGTTATGTTACCCATTGTGTACAATGCTTAACTATACGGAAAATTTTCACTACACCTGATTAAAGTTTAATTTCGCTGAGGCGTTGTTATAATGGAGATCTTAAAGCAAAATTCTTCTGTTTTTGTGTGACAAATAATGGAAAGGATGTAACCGACGTTGTGGTTGTGATTGAACTTTCATCTTTCATTAAACGTAGCTTTTGCATGACAGACCGATTTTGGGACTCACAAAAGCATTTTTAAATTGAATTACTGTAATTCTGTGGATAGAATTTTGCTCCATTCTTTTTAATGTAAATGACGGACGGCGGATACGAACGTCGAGGTTTGCATTCGAGAATAACTTAGCTACTGGCATGGCTGTCCGTTTTATTTCAATCGTCAAAATCCAAGAGTCAACGATGTTTAGGCATATTTACTTGTAATTTGTTCCTATACATACACCTAACTTGGCCGGACTTTCGGACTTTAACATCCCCTCCACCCCCTTTTAGTTTTGGAAATAAATCATTTAGCATAAATCATTTAGCGTAAATCATAAATAATTTAGCTTTCAATTGGTAAAAGAATTTTTAAAATCGGTTCATTAGATACAGATATTACCCCCTACAAAGACACAAACTTTATCTCTTTATCATATTAGTATACCTAGATATACTGTTTTCATGCGGCGTTTTAACGATGTCAATTAACACGTTAAAACATAATGTCTACTTATTCCCACACATTTTTTATCCTTTTGCTAATTGCAAGCTCAAAGAATGCCACTTTATAGAAGAATCTCGTCCAGTAGAATCACAATGTAAGTACTAAATGAGCCTTTGGAGGTACAGTATTCTTTTGTGAACGTACAGTCAGCAACAGAAGTCCATGAACACATTCAAATTTACAAAACACCTGAACACTAATATCGACCAAGAGTTACTGTGACGAAAACAGAACAAAATAACCTTGACATCAGAGATTTACAAAAATCGCTGAACACCGTTTTTTAATCATTCCTTAACATCAATAATTGCATAAGTCGCTGAACAAAAAAAAATAATAATGTATGTTTATTTATTTATTTAATACTTCAAGCACACAAATGTATATAGGCGGACTTAGTGCCTTGTATGTTATTGACACACACAAGTTAAGAAATATGCAAACATAGAAAAATAAAAAAAGTAGGTATTAATAAATAGGACAAAACTAGAAGTAGCCGTGAGCCCCAGACTAGGCACAGCCTGTATCTTGGTGGCCCAAAGACATTCAATACTTATAGACCGGACATCACGATCAAATTTTCGCCCCAAAACTTGTGTCCTGCGTGGCCACAAGTCTATGAGTTTTTTTTCATATATTATTCTAGATAACGTTACTGAGACATGGGATCAAAGTTTTTCTATGACATTTCGTTGACATGCCCGTTCTATATTATTTTAAATCTCTTTGGTGTTAATCTACTTTTGTCGCTCATGATGTTCATCAACTTATAAGATAGTGTTTGCACATAATAAAAAGACGTTTTGTTTCATTTATTCGCAAACACCACAAAATAAACTTCTTTTATTTTGTAGTATTTGTTTAAGCAGTACCTGGTCAAGTTTAAGCAGTTCCTCGGGGGTGTCAGGCAGCTGTCCCAGCATCAGCGGAGGGTTGATGTTGACCTCCTTGCCCAGGGAGCGCACCACCTCCTCACGGTTGTACCGATCCGCGAACACGCAGGAAGCCGGGATCAAACCGTGGACCGTGTAGCTTATCGCTCGTACTAGGATCCTAGGTGGAGAGAAAGTTGTATTTAGAAAGCCTTTTCATTAGAAATTTCTTCAAAGAGTTCGTGTCATAGCCGGGTGCTTCGAGATAAAGTTACGGGAAAAAAATAATGACGTAAAAACTTAGAAAAGGATTTAGCTCAGCATGCACGGGGATAGAAAAAAAGGAGATATAATTATTTTCTTTTACATTATCTTTACCTGCATCAATCAATCAAAAGAACAACACTAGTCGACGGCCGATCATATTTACTGGGTTCCGACTGATTTACATATAACTACTCGCTGCCCCAGCCAATTTCATTGTGTATTAAAATAAATTTATATTGGCGTGGACCACTCTTATCACTTACGGATATGATCATTGATTTACGTTCTATTCTCAGACCTACTGACGATACAAATTTCGCAACAATCGGTCAAGGTGTTTCGGAGGAGTTTTGTCACAAACACTGTGACAAGAAAATTTTATACATAAGGTGTCGGTGAATTCGTAGTTTTTCTTTTGAATTCGCACACATATAATTAATTAACTACAGTTTAGACATAGCTGTATCGAGTGCCAAGAATTTGCTAATTACTAGACGTTCAATCATTTTAATTTGTAGAAAGAACGATTTAACTGTTTTTTTAGTCTCTGATAACGTGCCAAGTTTATTTGGTATATTTTAGATCAAATCGTTTGGAGACCGGAGTTTAAAATGGTGGCTGGTAATTTGTTATTGGCAATAGGCTCGTTCGTTCGATATTCGGTGTATTGTAGGTAGGTACATCTTTGTCTAACCCTTCGAGAAATATAAGCGAGATGTTATGATAAGAATCATATTTTATTTCGATAAGGTCAATGAATATGATGAATAATCTTACTAATATTATCAACGTGAAAGTTTGTTTGGATGAATGGATGTTTGTTACTCTTTCACGCAAGAACTACTGAACGGATTTGGATAAAATTTAGTACACAGATAGTTTATAACCTAGATTTACACATAGTTTATATCCCGATTATATAATATCTTCGCGTGGGATATTTTTCGAGTTATAGCGGGCGAAACTGCTGGCAACAGCTAGTCAATCATAGTTATCTAGCATAGAAACGCCAGCACCTCAAGCTACCACAAACTGTCAGATTTTCCCAAATGAACATAAACCTTATTGTATTAGTAATTAAAGTTGACATTCGCGTAGCTTGATGTGATGGCCTCTGCAGCATCACGTTTGGTAGGTGAGCTTTTCAACTATTGTCCTCAAAAAAGACCACAACTTCTAAGTTTCTTACGGCATTTCTTCAGGGATCAGTCAATTCGGAAATAAATACTTATCATTTCATTTCATAAATATCATTTTATTGGTTTGCAATCTGCACAACTGTTGTATCACAATTATTGTCAAAGATAAACCAATTTATCGTTAGATCTAAGTACAACCGAAGTGATAAAATCACCCTGCTGCAGCCGTTTTGATTTGTTTCGAGTCAATGCGTTTTATTATAATGATTAAAAATAACCATACGTTATGCGTTCCAAGTGATATATTATGTGACTGTTTCACTTGTTTGTATGAAGTAAAGATACAAATACATGCAAATAATATTAGTAACTAATAAATCAATACTAAAGTATAACACGATTCATTTTCATATGATGCTCGAAAAAGAAAATCAGTCTATGTTTAACAAATTAACAAATGTCCATTGTTACAACCTTAGTAGCTTTTAAAGTTAGATAATTATCCACGAAGAATTTATTTATTATTTATTACAAAATTTTACGATGAACGTCATTTAATAATTGAAAATCCTATGACTAAAATTATAAATGCGAAAGTTTGTGAGTATGGATAGATGGATGGATGGATGTTTGTTACTCTTTCACGTAAAAACGACTGATATTTTTTAATAAAATTTGGTATGGAGTTAGCTGACACCCTGGAGTAACACATAGGCTACTTTTTATCCCTATTATATATTCCCACGGGAACGGGACAACCGCGAGACGTATGCTAGTATACTATAAAATATACAGAACTCACTAGTTGAATTTAAAAACTTTACGGTTCTGTGTAAGTGTACGCGGGTTACATTTTATACTGCTTTTACAACAGAAAACATAACTACATCAATGTAGTAAAAGTCTACACGTTTTGTAACTAGTTCAATAGCGACAATGGCTAAGTGTCGATTCAACGAAATGGGTCACTGTTCTTGAGGGTTGGCCAATATTTGCCCACTATTGCAGTTCCGGTAAACATGTTTTATCATGTTGGTATTGTATTACGACTAGGTTGGTTTATAAATAGAACAAAATAATTGGATGAAAAGGTTCAAAGAGTGTTGGTAGTTTTCCACGTGGAAAAGTAAAAAGAAAAGTAATTTCACTGGTAGCTTTTCAGTTTAAAACACTTTAATAACATGGAAAGCGGATATTTATTTTTCTTAGGTGAACTCTTTCATATAATCTTCTAGATCTTTTTAGTAGGTCTAAAAAAATTGCAAATTCCAATAACCAGATACATTTTATTAGGAGGCGTACTTTACAATTGAAGTTTAAAACTAGTTCAACTTGAATTGTTTAAATAAATATCAACAATCAAAATGTCAAAATATCAACAATCGAAATGTCAAAATTACAATGCCAATAACGCTAATTAACATTGAATAGGAGCACTTCTAATACAAAGTAAAAAATAATTAAAAATATTTTATGGTACACACGGCTACACATCAAGCAATGCATTTCCAGTATACGGTGATCTCGCATCGTATAAGATTTCCATAAAATGCGAGGTCGGTAACTGGAAATGTATAGCTTTAAGTGTAGCCATGTGTACGTAATTATCCTAATGTTTAATATTATTGTCACGCCACCTGCTCGACAATGCCAAATTACATATCATGCAAACCTTACGTAAAGCAAGTCAGCCCTTGGCTTTAGCCGAGGTGTAAAGTTGGACTGAATCTCATTAGGTATAACCCGCTGGGTTGTAATATTTTCACTTTACATAGTTTTTATTGCAATGATCTTAAAGTCTAATTTCGTAATAATTGATCAACTAATACTCAAAGCCGGGGCGTCTAACTTATTTGAAAGTCGATTTTTTTCTAAAATCGAGCTGGCCATGACGGCAAGCTGAATGGAACACATTTAAAATTAAACAAAAGCCGCGAGTATGGTAAGACGCTGCATTAATATACGTAATAACTGCAAAGATTTTATAAAAATACCTAGGTATATCAAAATAGAAGCAAAAATATAAGTTTTTATTTCCACAACTGGACTAATGTCTCAAAGATCAATTTTCACTTTTAATTTTTACTATAATAAAACGCTGTTTTTAGTATGCCTTGCTTTTTATTGTCTCGCAATAGGTGAGAAAAGTAGAGTACACTCCTCGGGGATAAAGATGTTTATTTTAAATTATTGTTGATTTGACTTTATAGTTTTTGTTATCTTCTTGCGCCTACCATGTTCTGTCTGTGCATCACCTTAAGGTAGACTGGTAGAAAATGCCTAAGGCATTAAGTCCGCCTTTGTACAGTGTCTTTTACTAGTGCATAAAGTTTTAATAAATAAATAAATAAAGCTGTTTTTGTTTTGGTCGCGCTTGAACCCGTAACTGCGCTCAGGACAAGAAGTTCTTTTTAGACATGAATGTGTACATCTCTATAGGACTCCTTCTAAAATAGTCAGGCCTAATGTTTTATTATGAAAATACATAAACCATGCACAGACATGTGACTGTAGCAATCGCGAGTAATTTGCTGTTATTTATGTACAGTAATGTACAGAGGCGGACTTAATGCCATAGGCATTTTCTACCAGTCAACCTTCTGGTGAAGCAGAGAAAAGCAGTGGTAGGTGCAATTAATTTGTTATGCGTTGAAAAGTTCCGTTGCCTGTCTTCTTCATTAATTTTTTCACCAAATGATACTTTTTAAATGAAAATGCTTGATTTTTTACTAAAAATGTAAACATCGGTACGTGAGTACCTTTATTTTTAGAGAAATTCTCTCAGTTTTGATTAAAATGGGACCAATCAGGTAGTATACCCTATTAAATAAAAATTATTTTGAAAATCAGTACATTAATGGCGGAGCAGTTAGGTAACAAACCTTAAAAAAATACAACCGAATTGAGAATTCCCCTTTTTTTTAAGTCGGTAAAAAAGATCGTATTTAATGTGTCAGTCCTTGTTTACCAACATTGAAATTGTTATTAAAACGATTAAAGTTACCTATTTCTTCCCAATTTTATCCAACTAATTAATTATTAGAGTTATTACGGTGACTCAGTAATTAATTCAGTAAACACTTTATTTCAGTCTAGCAGGCACACACAGTTTAGAATCGTTTTCCAAAAGCCAAGATAATCACATTCGAGCCTCAACCATAATTTTGGTTTCACTGCCATTAAATCGACTCGAAGCTTAACGTTATGCCTAAAAGGGTTTGTTTGAAACGTCGACATATTAAAGGGTTTGACCCACTGAACATAGAGACACCTCGGCGCCTCAAAAACAAAATAAAACTTATATTTTTAAATTTTGCATCGTTACGCCTCGTTTATGAAAGTCATGTATACACCACTAATTTTTAATTAGTACAAATACTTAAAGGGCTTATTCTAGACGGTTTTCTCATTATATGTGTAAAGTATCAATTAATAATATTTATAAACAGCAAAGTTATTAGCGTTCGTTTATATCCCAAAAAGTCACCCAATTTATGAAAATATTTTACAGTCTATTCATGACATAGTGGTATTAATTAATTGTCATCTCTTGCTCACGTTTGCGTGATCTCGAGCATGCCCCGCCTTCAACTGCTGTTTGCGTTATTTAAGTTTAACTAAAAAGTGGCGAAATAAATTAATTAATAATAAATTAATTAGTAATAAATTTTAATAATATTTAAAAATTGAATTTCGTTTTTTTACTTTTGATTACGCAAACATGATTAGTAACAGGTACCTACGGATACAGCCCGTTTTTTTTTGTACTAATTAAAAAATAGCGGTGAATAGACAATGATATTCTAAATAAAAAGGTGCAGATAGGTTACCTAAACAACATTCGATCTTCAAAAACGGCACACTAACGCACGCACGTGTCCGATGACGGCGCGACGCGACACTGAGGGAAAATGTGGCTAGTTAGCCACATTTTAACGTGTCGCTTTCTGAGCGCTTATCACCTATCTACACCTTTTTTCTTATTGTATCATTGTATATAGGATTTTAATAACCAATTAAACGACTTATAGTATAGCTGACTTTTCAACAGTCAAATAAGTTTAATCTGAAGAATAAATATGGCGGTATGACATAGCTTAAGTTAGGTTCGCTCGGATGCGCGGCATACGCTGGCAGAGTGTGCCGCTTGGGAGGAGCCGCGCCGTGCCCTCGTCTCTGGAGTAGGCAGTGACCTGTCGCTGCCGGCCCAAGGCCCTTTCCACCCCTCAAAAAAAAAGGTTCACTCGGATATGGTTCGCTCAGTTGTTGTATAGCTGTTGAACAAGAGAATCTTCACCCTTGTTAAGGTAACTAACTATACTGTAGCAGTATTGAAGCAAGAGCAACCAGAAGTGCATTATCAGTTCAGTAGTCGGCACTTGTTGACTCAAGATAATGGTCACGGCGAAATTAAACTAGTAATAGCTAGGGACTGTCATTTGTTCCGGCTCTGTTTGGTTGTAATTAGGTTAACTGCTTTGCTACACTCGTTTACTTTGTTTGGGCATTTTTTTTTGTAATTTCCTTTGTAAGGGTGTGTGGTTTCCGGATGGTTCATTTCCAAGTTGAAAGTTCCTTTTTGGGAGTGCTTTAGAATTTATTAAAATTAAAAATAGCTTTTATTCGAGTTGACCTCTCAAGTAACAGTAAATAATACTTCTACCAAACTGTATGGCAGTTTGTTGGCAGATGTAACTCCCATTTTCAATTCTAGACAGATAGGTATCAACTTATTATACTTGCTACTTATACTACACACGAGTATTTTACAGCATCACAAAGGCTTAGGTATTTTAACTTAACGTTTCTATAATATCCATACTTCTCTTGATGAGCAACTTTTGTTTTTGTAAATTCTTGATGTTGGAATGTACCTAATGCTGTCAACGGTGAAATTCAAATTGTGTATACATTATGTTTATAAGTGGAAACTTGTAATTGGCCATCTTCTTTTTATTGTTTTTGTTAATTCAAATGTAATAGCTGTAAGTTTCCCTAAAATTAATAAAATAAAATAAAATAAAAATAAAATACCGGTAAAATGGGATGCGTACACACTCAAGGGTGAATAGAAACATAACTTTGAGGACGATATTCATGTAACTTAAAAGTTGTTTGTTTGTTACATATGCTTTTAAATTATTGAGATAATTATTGCGTGCAAGCGAACAGTTTAATGAAATACGTAAACAGTATGACTTGGATCCTTTTGCAACTAGTGTGTCGGCTGCTAGAGGGTCTTGAGCCATAACTTTTTCAAATAGCCGTTGAACCAAAATTGTTTAGGTTATTGCCTTTTTATTTTTTATAGTTTTAGCTTCACCATAATTGTTTTAAACAAACTGTAGGTATTCCTTTAAACTTTAAATGAAATGCGTGATAATGTTGCTTGCTCTCATCACAATTACCAGTCAAATTCTACACGCAAAGACTTGTAATTGGCTTTCTGTCGACTAAACATTCGTTTTTTATTTATTAAGTTTTTAAGCTGTAAGTCTTCCATGTTTTAATAAATAAATAAATAGTTTCGACACCTTGTTAGTATTAAATAATATTAAAATAGCTTATAAATCCACCTCAAAGTTGTATTTCTATTCACTCTTGAGTCTCTATTCACCCTATATTTCGGTACTGGTATTAATCTTGACAAAAATCTCCTCTTAACTAAAACTTAATAATAATAATAATAATAATAATTTATTTATTTGTATAGAATGCAGGTGTTACAATATTGGTGTTAATTTCTATAATACGTTCCTAGTACATTCTGCCTGTTGGCATACAAAAAATTTAGGGTAAAACTTACAGCTAATTTTAGAAAACTTACATTAAAAACCAATTACGTTTGAAAACTTATTACATAAACAATTAATGACATTATACATATATTACAATACATCATTTAAAAAGTCTGTAACAGAATAGTAACATCTGTTAGTCAACAAAGACGACAGAAGTTTCTTAAATTTCCTTAAGGGCTGATTCTTTATACTATTTGGCAATTTGTTATATATAATAGGTGCCATACCAATAATGTTTTTTTTAAGCAATGCCGTGTTATATCCACCTGTATACAATACATTTTGATATTTTGATCTCAAGGCAGTGGTTCGCATCCTCGTATCATTGAATGTAGGAAATAGATGCATGTTAGATTTAACGAATATGGCTACTTCTAAAATGTAAATACTAGGAAAAGTTAGAATGTTGTGTGTCTTGAAAATAGGAATGCAACTATCTGTAACCTTAAGATTAAAAATGGCTCTTATGCAACGTTTTTGGGCTTTAAATATAGTCTCCCTTTCGGAACAATTACCCCAAAATACTACACCAAACCTTAGAATGGAAACCACTAATCCATGATATGCAACCATTAATGTATCAATGTTCACTTTTTTGGACAGATTGTAAAGAGCATATGCAGACGTGCTTAATTTTTTGCAAATTTCTTCAGCTTGTGGTTTCCAAGTTAAATTACTGTCTACCATTATGCCCAAGAATTTTGCTACGTTAACGCTGTCAATACTTTGTCCCTTATAACTAATGTTTAAGTTTAATGGAAGAATTTTTTGATAGAAATGCATTATGTTTGTTTTGGTAAGATTTATGATCAGGTTGTTATTGTTTAGCCAATTAATTATTAAGTTAAGAGAATTATTTATTTCATCTTCATATAGTTCATTGTTGAGACAGTCTATTAGGACCGTACTGTCATCAGCAAATAACACACAAGGGTATGGAATGTGGCGGGGTAGATCATTTATATATAGTAAAAATAATAATGGCCCTAGAACGCTGCCTTGCGGAACGCCATTTTTAATTTCTCTAGGACCAGATAAATATTTAACCTCACGTTTGGATTTAACGCATATTTTAGAAATTTCTGTGTATTGAAGACGTCCGCTCAAATATGATTTTATTAGACTTAAAGCATTTCCTCGTATACCGTAAGCATTGAGTTTGTCTAAAAGCTTTTCATGGTTCACGTAATCAAAAGCTTTTGTCATATCGGTAAAAAGGGTACAAATTGGTGTTTTTTGATCTACATTAGTCATTATTTTATTTATTAGGTCGTATATGGCCATATTGATATTTTTATTTTTACGAAAACCTTTTTGTTCCTCACATAGTATATTGTATTTTGACAGAAATGAATAAAATATTTCATAAATTACTTTTTCAAATATTTTAGAAAATACAGGGGTTAAAGCTATTGGTCTATAGTTTGCGATATCATCTTTACTGTTCTTCTTGTACAGTGGTTTAACTTTTGTGGTTTTAAGGCTATCGGGGAATATTCCAGCGGATATGCTTGCGTTAATAATGTGATTTAGAGGGTTAGCTATAGTAGTGCATACAAATTTTATAACGCTTGTTGAAATACCGTCATATCCAAAACTCTTTTTGTTTTTTAAAGATTTGATCACCCTTATGACGTCTTGAGGGACAACTGGGGCCATAAAAATAGAATGTGGGTTATATGTTATTTTTACAGCACCTTTAATTGTGTTCGGTGGTGTATCTGAGGTCTGATCGATAAAAAAATCGTTGAATGATTGAGCTATTTCATTGGGGTCAGTTAATATTACATTATGTTTTTTGATTCTAGTTATGGGTTCACATATAGATTTTGTACTGTTTATTATTTGCCAGGATGTTTTAGATTTATTTTTAGAATTTTTAATTAGATAGTTGTTTTGTGCTTTCTGTGTCAGTTTAATAATTTTTTTAAATCTTTTTGAGTACTCTTTAAATGTCGTTTTATTTTCACTGGTTGGGTTAAATCTTTGTTTCCAGAGTAATTGGCGTTGTTTTTTACTGCAGATTCTAATCCCTTTAGATACCCATTTGATTTTTTTTTCTGATCTTAATATTACTGATTTAAAAGGAAAACACAGTTCATATAGTAGTAGAAATATTTCTAAAAAGTTATTATAGGCTATATTAGGATCCTCTGTGCTATATATATCTGAAAACGATAAGTTTTGGAGATGATTTCTGAAGATAATTAGGTTTTCTTCTGATATATCTCGTCTTGCTGTTTTCCAAGTTTTTATTTGACTAAATTTATTAACTTTCATTGTAAATATTTGAGCCGTATGATCGGACAATCCGAAGTCTATTATTTCACTTTGACAGCTTTGTTTTGAATTATGTGCAAAATTATCTAGGCAAGTCTTGCTATGAGGTCGGGTCGGTTTTTTTATTTCTAGTTTTAGATTGTAGTTCATCAGAAAATATTCGAAATCCATACTAATTTTGTTCTTTTTCAAAATATCTATGTTAAAATCCCCACACATAATAACTATTTTGTTTAATTTATCACATATCTTTTTCAGTATAATATCTAGGTTTTCATAGAATTTGTTTAGATTAGTGATTTTTGGTGGCCTATACACACATAGAATTATTAGTTTTTGAGAAGGTAATTCAATTGCGCAACATTCTATTATTCCTGTTACCGAAAATTTCACAATGTCAGGCAGTTCTTTATATTCGAAGCCTTTTTTAACTAAGATACAGGCCCCACCGCGTTTAATGTTTGATCTAGCATAACATGCCGCTAGCTTATAATTTGGTATATAAAGCAATTTTTCTTGGCCAGACATTATAAAGTGTTCGGTTATACATATGACATCTAAATTAATTTGTTTGCTTAACAATTCCTGTATGTAAATAACCAGTAAGTCGGACTTGCTCAAGAGACCGGCAATATTTTGATGCATTATATTTATATGATTAAAGAAAAAAAAGATCGCATCGTGGAGAAGATATGCTTGTTTGGTTATCTACTATAAACTCTGCTTGAGAAGAAGACAATTCAGCAATAGTAAACCACAGATTATAAAATATATTTCGCATACCACGATCGTTTATTTTCCTACTTAACTTAGAGAACATTGTAAAATCATAACACAAATCTAGATTAGTGTCAAATGCCGTTGCATAGTTGTATGTCTGCAAGTCTAAATGAAGTAGATTATTAAAGGTCTCTATGCGCCAGTTAAACAGTGTTGAATGATCACTTAATTTGAAAGTAGGTACACATATAACTATGTTGGTGTGCTGTATTTTCTGCAATGTTTCTCTCAGCTGTATTATTATATCCACATAATTTCCAGTTTTATAAAAGTCATTTTCTCCAATTAAAATAACACAGAAGTCATTCATTGTATATTCAGTTAATTTCTTGTCCAAGTTACTAATAAGCTGCACCGTGCCACAATTCGGGGAAATGTAATGACAAATTTTAAAGTTGTGAAATGTATTCTCGGCTATAGATAAGATCTTGTTATTTTTATTCGCACTGACAATACATAGCTTATGTGCGGTGTTTTTAGATTTGATAGACAGCCCTGTTTCTTGAGTTTGAACAGTGTTTTTCTCTATAATACTGCTTCCTTCGTCACATTTTTTGTATGTGTGCTGGGTAATGCCGGTTTGACTTTCTTTATTTTTCTTTTGATTTATTTTCTTTGGCGTGCAGTCTTTAGTTTTCTTTGCGGATACTGGGCTGCAGGTGATTTTTTTGTATAAATCATTTTTTTTTAACAATTCCTCATTTTGTTTTTTAAGACTATTGTTTTCTAAGGAAAGACACTCGATTTCTTGATGGGCAGTATTTAGTTCTAATTCAAGTCTATTTATCTGTTCCTTTAATTTTAACGTTTCTTCATCGCTACTGTTGACAGAAATATCGGGTAGGCTATTAGTTGTTTCATTTAATGTTTCGTTTGACACTTCAACATTGGAGTCAGATACAGTTCGCGTACGACGGAAAGTAATGTTTTCGAGGAAGTTCATATTGAGAGATTTTAATTTTAGATTTTAAATCCAAAAAGACAATCAATTCATGAGACTCGAACTCGAGCCACCCAGTGCACGCAGCCAGGTAGGTGTTATAACGTCTGCGCTACCGCGACAGTTACGTAGATACTTGAAATTCTTGATCATTAGGCTCTTGCGGACAAAATTTATTGTAAAAAAGACGGTTGCTGTATAAAATGTTTTAAATTTTTTTCCACCACGAAGCACTGTGTAATTAAACTTCTTTTTTTTTAAATATTCACTTATTACACATAGTTCGTCTTTAAGTCTGTAACATTGTTTATCGACAAATCGTTATAATTCACGCTCAGTCACGCTCAAAAAACTTTTATGCCTCAAAAAAGTTGTTCACTTATAATAGTCACATTTACATTAGTTCACGATAAATTATTTGTTAAGATAACGTTATCACACACGTATTATATTGTTTTTAACACTTTGACTACCACATTGAGAAGATATAGTTCATTAAATTATTTTAAGGAGTTTTTATACGGGAGCACAATATTTCATGTTTGACAGCACCTGTCAACGTCCTGTCGTTAACAAGTCCTATTTAAAATTATGAGTGACAATCTAGGCTAACTACTTAACTATTAAAGTTATACCTAGTAAGCAAACTAATTTTCTTTATGGTCCTTGCTCAACGACTAGGCATCGAATTACTAGATGAAGCATTAACGTTGATTAAATTTAGTAGTGCAAATCGATCATATTACAAGTAGGTATCTATACAAATCGATGTCAATGTCATTCCGATCAAATTAGCCCTAATATCATTGTTTTACTGCGGATTTAAATTAAATAATCCAACCGCAGGAGACGCTTGTTCTTTTGAAATTAATTAAATTTCACCAGGGCTTAGTATTCATTGAACGAATGAACGACTATGAATGAAACAGTAATAAAATAACAGCCTTCATCGGGGTTAATGGCTTCATAACCCCGAAGGTAAAAGCCGACAATTAGCAACACTTACTAAAAACTAGTAAGTTACTGAATAACACTACGAAATTGGTCGAAAATGCCTATAAATTTCCATCAAAATAATTATTATACCTATACAGCCAAATATTTAGGACCATAATTACGTGTATATTTCTACGTTCTGACCGTAAATTGTCGTATGAAACAGGGGTCACCCCAACGTCTAAATCTCGATGATTGATCACTAACCACCACGCTCGAGTCACATTGGGACTACCAAATAATTTTATCATTGTTCAAGTGGATGCTGATACCCATGTCGTGGCTTATAACGACACCCTCGGGAGGATAGGGCGTGACCTATTCGCAGCTGGGGACTCACGGCACGCCATAACAACAACAGCAAAGCAGCTATTAATTATAAAATTAATTCGTCACTCAGGTACTATCGGCTTGGATCACATACGTGGAGTATTAATGATAGTAGTTGTTTTACATTTCCAACCTATTCTCCATTTAGACTGTTTAAAATTCTTAAATTATAGGCATTTAAGACAAGCCCACTTTACTATACAATTTTGAACAAATGTAGGAGTCAGTGGCGTGTTCAAAATGTGCTCCTTGGAATTCTAAAAACCAATGTTTCCACAGAAATGCCTCTGTGGGTTTAAGGATATTCAACAGTCAATTATTCGGTTGCCGTTGTTAGCATAGAGTAGTATAAATTTATTCTTGAATTTAATTAGTGGGCCATAAAAAAACTGAGATGTATCATCACAATATGATACATAGTTTATAGAACAAAGGGGAATAAAAGCGAAAACTGTCATATAAAAAAAAACTAGTTTATTCCTCTCCTAAGGGATATTGTTATATTAATTAATGGATACAAGTTTGCTTAATTCTAGAATCTTTCTGAGAGCTGGAGTCTGAGTATTTTTTGGGCCTGTGTAACAAATCTCTAGGCTAACACTCTTATATAATCAACTGAAAAATGGAAATGAATTCAATTCAATAAAATAACAACTAAATCTTCTCAATAGACTTTATAATTACGTAAGCTTAGTTAATCGTATAGCGATGAACACGTATATATGAGCTGTGGAACCAGTCTAAAAATTTGAGCAGCTAACATTTTTAATTAAATGCTCCCGTTGTCTCGCCATTTCAGTTTTCCTATGACAGAGAATAATGAAAATGTAGGAATTTACGGTGAGCAGCCGAGGAATCTCCCTGCGAGCCATTCCTATGTAAAAAGGAGACATTTTTGCGGCGTGTCTTGATTTTATATTATGTAGTGTTTTGTTCTTTGTAGGCTCAGGGCTCAGCTCAATTTGTTTTGACACGAATTTGTATACCAACTACTCCCCGATCTACATTCACTCGAAAAGGAAATGGTAAATGCCAAACTGCAAAACAAGTAAAACACAGAAGTTGATCAACCTAACGATGTAGTTGAAAATGTATTCGAATTTTTGCGAACAAGAATGGGAATGCACGGAAAATTCTAGGAAAATATTACTCTTTTCCAACACGTTCGTTCCGCGAGTACCACAAAATGAAATCAACTTGATTGACCATTAAGCTACGAGTTTCTGTTGATTAGCAAAAAACAATTCTGGAGTAATGAAAATGTCGATGTGTTTTTAAACTAAATAGGTGGTGATGTAAAACAATTTATATTTTAGTTTCTCTTAGTAAGAAAAGTTAGTCAGTTTTTCTTATTTTTTTATAGTTAATCAGAATATTATTTTATTAAATTAGGCGGTAAGCTAAGTAGTGATAAGGTTTAGTTCCAGATAGCTTCACGTCCAGTTAAAAATTGCACAAAGGCTTGCAAGAAAAACATTTGAAATAATAAAAGAAGTTTTTCAAGTTTCAACAATATTCGCTTCTTGATTACAAAACAATAATTTTGCTCCATTTGTTTAACAAACGCTTCTAATTTTTATGGCTTATGTTTACAGCTCAATAAATTGCCGATGAGATCACTCGCCACAGGAATGTAGGTATCTTTAATAAAAACCGTTGCAGTTATTATTGAAAACAACGACCTATTTTAAGATCCCTTGACAGCTGTCTTAAGAAAATTAATGCCATGACACGGTGAGTGAAAATATTGTTGATGAAGAATTAAACAAACGAAACTCTGGATGTTTTTAATGTAATTTATATTTGTATCGTTCACGAAGTGGCGCCTGTCAAGACTAGTAACTGACTTTTGGCATGCCAAAATAATTTCTTTTGAAATGGTATGCATATTTTTTTCAATAATGAAGAGTAGTAAACTTTTAGGGTTCTGAACTTAAGGATTACCAGCCAGCGGGCTGTATCGAGCTTAATCACTTCCCTGTCCCATGAGCCAATTATGACTCATGTTGATTGTTTGACGGTTGTGTCTATACTTTTTGGACAATGAAAGTGTTAAGAACCGTAATAGGTAGAAAATTGAAAAATTGTCAGAGTCTATATTTCTTTTGGCACTTTAAAACTGTATTAAAATACAAGAAACACGATTTTTGCGGCGTTTGTTTGCTCGATCGTAAGAATGTTGTAGATAAAACCTTGTAAAAAGAACCCTTTGTGTGCTAACCCGACTCGCACTTGGCCACTTTGCAACAGACTTCCAAAAAAGGAGTTGGTCGCAATACTTTTATGTTGGGCTCTATATTGAACAAACATTCCATTACACTAGGACGCGGCCCCGAATCGGTGTGGTTTGGGCGCATTACGGCACCTTAGGGCGGCTTGGGGCGCCCTAAGAGCCTCGGCTCTCTTAAGCATACCTAAGGGCGCCGAGGATGTGTCTGTCACCCGAACTATTCTTAGTTTTGTCAAAGCTACCCGAATCCATCCTTGGCGTCCTTAGGTATGCTTACGACGACTGAGGCAGCTTTTAAGCGCTTCAAGCCGCCCTAAGCAGCCCTCAGGCGCCGGAACCAGTCCAAAGCCGCTGTAAGGCGTCCGGGCCATACCTAGCCGCACTGATGCTTACCGATTGTATTCGAAAAATTACCGTCATTCATTTAACCTGTAGTTAATGTTTGTTCACTTTATTAAAACTAATTCATAAATAACTCTTTTCAGGAAGATCACGATATTCACGAAAAATCTATTAAAAATACTTCACCCATCTTTAATAAAAGCGATTTTTATTTAGGTATCTAGATTACCGAACTCAACAGCATAGCCAACAACTTTTCCTTTCAACGAAATAAATTGTTTAGCTGTAGGTAGACACTTACATTGATAATAAATTATTATATTCGACCTAAAGCCTCATTAATGAACAGAACTAAAACAATGATTTCAGAAATAGTTGCTGAACTTGTTAAAAGCTTTAAATTAACACTCGAAAGCGAATCTACTAACACATAGATTGTTTCATACACACTATACAGTGTGGGTGTAATTTACCGATAGCCAATTTGAATACTCCAATACGTCTACCCTTCAAACAAACCCTTTCCCATCCAATTGCATGTAAATCAGGCGTCAGGGTCATTATATTTCAGGCTTCGTCCTCGAGATTAGCATTTTGATACACTTGTAGTAACGCGTAGTACACACCATTCCACACTATTTTGAGAATATTTGATTTCTTCTACCTCCATTTTTTTTTTTTTTTTTTAATATTTATTTTGCTGAGGGTAGATTAGTTCACTTGATTCCTGCGCTCGCAATCCGTCCCATTCGCTTTTTAGTGCCGCGCCGTTCCACACTCGCTCGCTCGAAAAAAGTTATTTTAAAAGTTAATATCTAGTGTTATTGTTATAATAATGCCTAAAAGAAAAGGTGATAATTGTGATCGTATAAAACAAAAAATTAGAAGATTAGAACGAAAATTAAGACGCAAGCGGCGTCGATCGCGTGATCGTTATTACTCGGATGACTCAGAGTTATCGTCAACAACAAGTTTGCGCCGGCGTTCACCGTTGCAAGGTATGTTTTTTGTTTTTCTTCATGCTATAATATGAATCAGTGTTTGACCTACTTACGCACTAACTTTATTTCAATTAGATTGCAAAGTGATCTGTTAGGTTATTAATATAAAAATAGACGAGATACCTATTTTACTTCTTGTTTAGTTTTAAACAAATATAGTGTTTGAAGTTTTATTTCTGCTCAAAAAATTAGTGTTACGGACAGTACAATGGGACTGATTTTTTCACTAATATGGGCCAGAATTATTAAATTTAAGTATTCTTTAGTTAGGAAATTATAGTTTGCGGACAGTACTTGCTTGCATTGGGACTGTTTCTTACTGTTAATTTCCTAATAACAATTTAGTTCAGTCTTTTAGACTATCATACAACTCACAAGTGAGTAAAGAATTTTAACAAAATGAAAACAACATTTTATTGTTACGATAATAATATAGAATGCAGTCACTTCTCGGCCCACCGATCAGTACATTGGGACTGTTTCATGGTGCTTGATAAATTTGTTTGTGGACAGTACGTGTTATCATAACTTGGGACTGTTACTTACAATATAATATTGACTCGCATTGCCAGGCTACATGGGACTTTACGTCTCCTTTTCAGACGGAGAAGGTATGGAGTTTTTAAACAATGAAGTGGTCATGTCAGGCCTATATCAGTCTTCTCCTGAGCTACAAACAGATGTAGACTTAACGCAGCCCGAAGTGGAGCCGGAACCAGATCCAATCCCCAGCACATCACGAGATGAAAGTTCTGACCAGATTCGGTCTGTTGTGATAGTTTCGCCGGATCCTAGGGACCCTTCACCACTCGTAGTCCCAGAGCCTGTTCCAGCTGCTGACCCGATGATACTTGCAACAGAAGACTCAGGACTTGATAATGAGCTGTTGGATATATTAGGCACAGATCCTACAACAGAGAAAAAATACGGAAAAGATATACAAAAAGATTTGTCGATAAGATTTCAACATTGGACTACGACAGGGATATCGAAAGAGCTGCGTAAGGAACTTAAAGAAAATTATTTAACTCCTGAAAATGCCAAGTTGATTGATCCTCCAGAGTTGAATGCAGAAATAAAAGCAGCTGTCTCAGATATTATTGCTAAACGCGATAAGGCTATTGAAAGTAAACAAAAACAACTTACCTTAGCCATTACTTCCCTAGGAGAAGCCATAACCCTTATATTATCTGCGAAGGAGAAAAATACGGCCCTACTCAAACTCCTGATGGATTCTACACGTATCATCTGCGACTGTCAACACGCTGACTCTGTGACACGGAGAAACTTCCTATTGAATGCTGTAAAGAAAGATGTTAGAGAGCAGCTACAAAATACAAAGATTGATAAGCTTCTTTTCGGCGAGAATTTAGCCGAAACCATTAAAACTGCGAAAGCCATCACTAAATCTGGTACAGACCTTAAACCTCCGGCACCTAGACCTCCCAATAAGAAGTTTACGCAGAACACAGTTAATCCTTCAAGGAATTTAAACTGGAGGAATCCGGGTCCGACGCGCAGGCCGAAGGGTCCACCAAGGATGAAGGAGCCTGCGACGACATCGACCAATCAGCCAGCCAGCTCATCCAAGCAGTCTCAGCATCCGCAGCAGCGACAGAACTACAGACGTCGCTAAACGAGGTAAAACCTGCTGGTCGATTGTCCTTATTTTATAAAGAATGGTCAATGATTACTCATGATCCAATGATTCTTTCATATATAAAGGGTTATAAAATTCCCTTTTCTAGGTCACCAATTCAGACAGTACCTCCTAGTATCCGGAAATATTCCGAGTCAGAAAGAGCACATTTCATTGAATCCATCGATAATTTATTATCATTAGGAGCTATTTCAGAATGTGAAGCCGAGTCCGACCAATATTTGTCAAACATCTTTTTAATACCAAAGTCCAATGGAAAGATGCGTTTTATCTTAAATTTAAAATCTTTGAATAAATTTATCGATACTAATCACTTTAAACTGGAAGACTTGAGAACAGTACTAAAACTGATTTCAAGAGATTGTTACTTATGCACTATCGACTTAAAGGACGCATATTATTTAATTAAGATTGATAAACATGATCGAAAATATCTCCGGTTCCAGTTTGAGCATTCTATTTATGAATTTAATATTTTACCATTCGGCTTAAATACTGCTCCGTTCGTATTTACAAAGGTTATGAAACCAGTCATGAAATTATTAAGAATAAGTGGATACTTATCTACAATATATTTAGATGATATTTGCCTTATTGGTCATGATTATAAAACTTGTTACAAAAATCTGCAAGAAACCAAAAATCTCCTGACGAGCCTTGGTTTTATCATAAATGGGGAAAAAAGTAATTTCATTCCTTCCCACACTTGCAGATATTTAGGATATGTTTTAGATACGAGAAAATTTCAGGTCTCATTACCAAAAGATAAAATAAATAGAATCAAATTTGAAATCACAAAAATTAAAAATCTAAAACAATGCAAAGTCAGAGCCTTTGCAAGTTTTGTTGGTCTCTTGGTGTCAGCCTGCCCAGCTGTGGAGTATGGCTGGCTGTATACAAAACTTTTTGAAAGATATAAATACCTTTATTTAAAAGGTACAAATAATAATTATGAATCAGTTATGAATATACCAAATTCATTAAAAGTAGACTTCGAATGGTGGAATCATGCAATCGACCATTCTGTTTGTAAAATTAAAGTAGATAAATATGACCTTGAAATTTTCTCGGATGCCTCAACTACGGGGTGGGGAATTGCGTGTGGTGATCAGAGAGCTAGTGGCCTGTGGGGAGACGCCGAACTCAGCCAACACATAAATTATCTAGAAATTATGGCTGCTTATATTGGCCTTAAAATATTTGCCAAGGATTATTCTAAGTCTCAGATTCTTCTTCGGATTGACAATACCACCGCTATTTCCTACGTTAACAGGATGGGAGGCATCCAGTTCCCCCATTTGACAGATGTTACAAGGCAACTTTGGCAATGGTGCGAACATAGAAATCTATATGTTTTCGCTTCATATATTAGCTCTTCTGAGAACTTTGAAGCAGATCAAGAGTCAAGACGTACGCATCCAGATATTGAGTGGCAACTTGCAAACTATGCCTATAGTAAAATTGTTACAATATTTAGTCCCCCAAACATAGATTTATTCGCCAGTCGATTAAATAATAAATGCCCAAGATACGTCTCGTGGCATAGAGATCCGGATGCGTACGCTGTAAATGCTTTTACAATTTCTTGGTCAGAATTTTATTTTTATGCGTTTCCACCGTTTACTATGATATTAAAACTATTACGGAAAATTCAGTCTGACAACGCCAGGGGTATAGTGGTTGTCCCACACTGGCCAACACAGCCGTGGTACCCATTATTTAAAAGACTTTTAGTGTCAGAAATGGTAATATTCAGGGCTAATGAAAATTTAATTTTATCTACCGATTTCAGTCGGCGCCACATGCGCAACAGCATTACCCTGGTGGCAGGAATCTTATCCGCGAGGCGATGATAAGAAGAGGTATCCCACCTTCATCTATGGATATATTGCTTAATTCACTCTCGGAAAACACTTATAAACAATATGAAGGGTGCTATAAAAAGTGGTTCATTTATTGTAATGAGAATAAATTGAACATGTATGAGGTATCAATTCCAAATATTATGAACTTTTTAACATTAGCGTATAATGGTGGTGCCCAATACGGCACTTTAAATTCATTCCGGTCGGCTTTAACTTTGATTACTAAAGAAAACATTTCTGAGAATGAAGATATGAAAAGATTCTTTAAAGGGGTATTTCGTTCTAGACCCCCTCTGCCTAAGTATAACGAGACCTGGGACACGTCTCTGGTATTAAATAATCTAGAAAAATGGTACCCTAACCAAGATCTAAGCCTTGAAAAAATTACAAAGAAATTAGTTACTCTGCTAGCTCTCGTCACTGCACATAGAGTGCAAACATTATCAAAAATTAAAATCTGTAATATTGAAAGGACTCCTAAAGAAATTAAAATTAAAATTCCCGACCTTATAAAAACTTCTAGAATTGGGGCATCTCAACCCATGCTAGTTATTCCTTTTTTTGATAAAAAGCCAGAAATTTGCCCAGCACAAGCTATACTCACTTACCTTGAAATGACAGACGGACTTAGAATCAATACTGACACCTTATTCATCAGTTTTAAAAAACCTCATAAATCGGTAGGTGCACAAACTTTATCTAGATGGATAAAGCATACCCTAAGTTTAAGCGGAATTGATACTTCCACGTTCACTGCGCATAGTACTCGGCATGCTGCCACATCAGCTGCGCAGAGGCTAGGTGTTAATATTGACCAGATTAGGAGAACTGCTGGTTGGAGCCACAACTCCCAGGCATTTGCGAAATTCTACAGTAGACCTGTTAATAATAATGTATCTAATGATTGTTTTGGTATGGCTATTATGAATGATTCAATTAACAAGCAAACCGGTTAGTTACTTAAGTAATTAGAACAATTGTAAAATTAAGTAATTATTAATTAATATTTTTTGCTTTGATTACAACAATATTAAATGCTTTGCAACTTAAAGCCCTGGATTTTATTCAATTATATTTTACGATTCATATCTCTAAAAGTCTACAAGTGTATCAAAATGCTAATCTCGAGGACGAAGCCTGAAATATAATTAGAGATTAAACGAACTTACCTGTGAGTGAAGTTCGATCCTAATTATATGAAGGCTTCGTCCGAAGAGATTAGCAACCCTCCCGCCCACTCGTTCGGTGTCTACCCCTATCAATCGTAAAATATGAAGTTAATGGGCTAGACTCTAAACTAAATGAGACGGATTGCGAGCGCAGGAATCAAGTGAACTAATCTACCCTCAGCAAAATAAATATTAAAAAAAAAAAAAAAAAATGGAGGTAGAAGAAATCAAATATTCTCAAAATAGTGTGGAATGGTGTGTACTACGCGTTACTACAAGTGTATCAAAATGCTAATCTCTTCGGACGAAGCCTTCATATAATTAGGATCGAACTTCACTCACAGGTAAGTTCGTTTAATCTCTAAATATTAGCTAATGATAAATATAAGGCTTATGGTAAAACCGTCAAAGTCGATCGTTTGATCACAGCCTAAATTTTAATAAGTAGTGCGTATATTGTACAAAGTCAAAGAATTGGCTATTTGACAAAAAATTTAGTTTCTAGTCCCTCATCTAGATTACAAGAAAATATTCGACACATATTTTTTCTTTTTTCACGTAATCAAAAAATAACGGCGATACATCGAGTCAAAATGTCGCATGAATGACGTTACAAGTCCCCTCTCCTTAACTTGAATGCGCTTAATCTAAGCAGTTTTCCATCAATTTGAAAAAGAAAAAAATATGTGTCTATATTTTTTTGTTATCTAGACTGAAACCGAAAGTATATTATATATTCAATGAATTCCTACATGCTAAATGCTTTGACTAAAAAATATTTAATACGAGCTGCCCCGGCAAACTTGATTCCGCCTGAGAATGAATAAAATGAATGTTGTGTTACCTTCTTAACCTTACCTTAAGACTTGTCAAATGTCAAATTGTCATCTGATATTGATTTTAAAGAACTGGAATGACATTTGTAACCTGTCATCCAAGATGGCGCTGTATTGAAAAATGTATAAGATTTCGCGCCTAAAGATGATGGCCCAGAGGCGCCTAACGCTCAGGTACGAAGTTATGGTTCAAACCCGGGCAAGTACCCATATGAGTTCTCCAATTCATACTTGCTTTCTAATTTAATCTTTGATAACATTGACATCGGTGAAGGAAAACGTCGTCAGGAAACCTGGATGTATAGTTAATTTTAGTTTGAAAATTCCACGTGGATAAAAGGCCAGACACTAGTTAGTATAATTGTAACATTATCGAAATAAAAATACATTTCTCCGGTCCAGTCAAGTGTATGGGCATTATACCACCGTAAGTGATTACTCAATAGTATGATCTTGTTCAGCTGTTGGCCTTTGCAACCAGTGACCACGCGACGGTTAACGACTCCTGGACACGCGATAGTCTCGTTGAAGAACATTGCCAATCTGAATGGCGGGCCATGAAGGGTAAGTGTGCCTATACTTAGCGTTTTAAAGGTCACATTACTAAGCCAACCCTGGTGAAATCGTGAAAGAAAAGAAACAAGAAAGGAAAAGAAAACAAACAGCATTTATTTCACCCCAAAGGCACACAATAGGTATATAAAAACAATGGCAAAAAAAGAGAAAAATTAAATTAATAGAAATTAAACAATCGAAATAACAGGTTAAAAAAAAACGTGGGCCTTTCGGCTGAGCCAAAAAGGTGATCTGCAGTTTCTTAATGCCATTTTGAAATTTGTACTTAGGTAATAATTTTAATAACCTTTCAGTGCTTTGAGTATTCCAACAGTTATGTGTAGCACATAAAGCGAAGTAGGTATACGAAATAAAACCGGAATACGTCAACTGGAATTTCCACGAAAATATTCCGAATCGACGCGTCGATCTTTAAATTTTACACAATTTGTTGGTAGGTGAAATCATTTCCAAAGGCCTGTAATAAAAATGCCAAAGTTTGCGGAACCGAGGCCTCCTAAGGGCGATGTATCACGATATTCACGATCAAATTGAATTCCATTTCTCTGAGGAAATATGGCTTCAAAGGTAGACTCGGATGGGACTTCGAAATTATTAAATACATAATTAACAACAACCTCTGCGACCACAATTGAAAAAAGAATTATGGAATTCACGCACAATTAATAAACAGGTAATTTTCAAGGCCAAGTACGAGTACCTACTTTGTCTAACAAAAGACCGTTATTCATGAATGTTTAATAAAACCACCAATAATGATCTAAAATTCCACAGAAGATATTTTATTACTAAAAAATAATGGCACTGCTTTCTCATATTTCTGAAAACAGGAATGTGATTATGCGAAGATACCTTGTTTAAAACATTCTACCAGCAATGGTTGCTTGGTTATGAAAATTTCACCAACATTTTCTAAGTGCTGCCAATGTAACGAACTTTGCGATACGAATTTCGGTTTAATGAAATACCTTGAGGTATAATTAAAATTCGGTAGAATTGTAATAACACCTTTTACGCGTGTAAGGGTGAGGCCACATTCGAATGGCCTAGTCCCCTTTTACAACTGCGCTGGCTGCCATTAAAGGCCGTTTGTGACATTTATTGCCTTTTGAGACTTACGAACGACTTGGCTCTAGGTCCGATTGTCTTTGCAAAACGAGATATAAAAGTCTAATGAAAATTACCTTAATTAAGGAAATGGAAGTGTGAAAGGAGCAAGTTACGCGGATAACTCTAAACATTTTCGTTGATGTGTTACGTATTTGCGCCATTCTAAACATTATTGAGTGGCTTTAGGGAGTTTAACACCTTGCTTTTACATTATGCTAATTGAATTCTTGGTTTACGAGAGGGTCGTGGAGGTTAACCCAAGTGAGGTCATCGCCGTTACAGGCCAGTTAATTATAGCTCCAACAAACACTATACAAACCCATTCCGTTTTACAATACCTTGCCATTTTTAATTAAAATGCACCCCACGGCGGCAGATAGCGCTAACATATTTTAAGAATAAAATACCTACGTGAAAGTTTATTTGTTTTACGAAATGATAAAAATAAGGTAAGCAAATATCTTTATAATATGCGCTTTAGAAGACTCATTATGAAAAGACTTTTTTCACCTGAATTTGAAAAAGATTAATTATGCGCAAAAGATGTTTTTTTTTTCTACAACACTTCTATTCTACATACTAAAATATAGTGTTTGAGAACAGAGAATCTGCAAATTCTTGTAGAGTAAGTTAAGATAAAAAAAAAAAAAATTAACAACCTTTTTATCTTAACTTACTGTTAAGATAATAAAGTTGTTAAAATTTAATTTCAATGTGAATTTAAAAATATAGAAGAGAAGTGTGATAAGACTATCATATCGATTACATAAATCAAGAAGCCATTGAATAATTCCATTCAGCCATTACAATAATAAAACCAGTAATTAACTCGACTCAAAATGGCGCCCCGGCAAAGATGGCCGTCTTTGCTTCGATAGGAATTTCATATTTTGCTAATCACTCGTCCGCTCACTGTACAGTGGAATATCGGATCAACATAATTATATTCTATTTAATTAAATTCCATTTCTGGCTGTATCCGTGATATACGATAGGATTCAGTACATTCCGAGAGTTTCGATAGATACAAAATACGCTTGAGTACCAACCTACCTTATCGATTCGCTGTGAACCTTATCATATTAGATCATTGTTAGCGTGGCTGGAATATTCGCCGTTCCTCCGAAGATATATGTTTTGAGTATTGGAGGTATTTTACCCTCTCTAAATAACGATCGTTTGGAAAGGAAATATATGAATGTTAAAGAAAATTACTTTAAATAAAATTTCAAAACAATTAACAACCTTAGCTTAGCTTGTTTAGTCACATATTTGTATTCTTTTGTCATAATATAAAAAAAATACGGGTAATAAAACGTTGTTGAACTAACTATGCCCGAAAGTCACTTGTTCTTCAAACTAAGAACTTACTTCCGAAATGAAAGAAGAAATGCATAGGCGAAGAACACCTGCGTACCTCAAATTAAGAACGAAAACTCCAGCAGAATGACGAACAGTTAAATGACTTAACAAAACATACCTAAACTGATCCCTCCCATTGAGCGTCTCCTGCTTAATGGACAGTATAACAGGCCCCAGATCTTCATCATTCGTGAAGTAGTTCCAGTGTTCAGTTCCATAGAAGTACTTCTCATACGTCTCCTGTTCCACTGAGGTGAGCTCGAAGCCACCAGATCTCTCCCACTGCTCTTCGATAGCTGTCTTCTTTTTTGGTGTGCTTCCTCCGTTGTCACTGCTGTCTTCGGCGGCTTCGTCGAGTGACCCAGATCTTCTGTGGCGATCTGTTGGGAGTCAAGGAAGGTTCTGTTAGTGCCTTATTGATCTTGATCGTAGGGGTTGTGAGCGTTACGAGGGAAAATCTTTATGTGTTTGAACAAAGTACTTAATTGCAACTCAATACTGTGATTTTTAATTTTTTTATTTGATTTATTTGACTGACCAATGATTGAGTACAGAGTTATGAGAAACATCTAATAGATTGATACATTAGTGTACCAATTTCATTCATTTACATACGTGGTAAATATTAATCTACATTACTTTATTTAATTATTACAAATAATAATATATTTAACTATTATGTACACACCTAAAAAATAAACAAACAAAAGAACAGTAAAACAATTATAGGGCATCAAAAAACTCATCCGCATCGCTGTCAACGGGAAAAGTGCCAAGAAGACTGGCCGCATTGCCACGTTGTATGGCAATGCTGATTCTCTGACCGAAATAAAGGCCAGCCCTCTGGTGACTTGAAGAGTCGACCAACCGTTTGGCGATGTCCCGGAAAACTAGATGGGCACTAGGACCTCAAGGCCCGAGTGTTTCAACCCCGTAGTAATTGAAGAAAAAAAACTAAAACATGACGTCAAATCCACCAACCCGCACTGGACCCGCGTGGTATATTACGACCCCCTCATTCTCATAGTGAAAAGGCTTGTGTACCAGTAGTGGGAACATTATAGGCTGATTACGAGTATGTTTTTATGTTATGTGCATACAGACGCCATCACAAGAAGTTATCCCAAACTGTAAAAGTTTGTGTATTTGAATATGAACCTTACATTATCGAGAAAGAACTATCAAAGAAATTGAACAGATTGGGGTGTCTTGATGTACCGGCCTTTGCAAATGGAAATCAAAAAGCACTACTCCATAACATTAGAAGTAAAATGCAGAAAACGACGGGTTTGTTACTGGTTCAACTGTTCCTATATGACATGTTCCAATCTCCTGCAGAACTTTGTTTATGTTTCCGACACAAATGGTCTTGAATCAAAACCATTCCTAGATTCTTTCGATACCCAAACAACAAATATGTTGGCAAGTATAGTGGAGATATATATCTGGGATTACATAGATATAGGGCGCTGACGTCGCCGACCCAAGCTTGTCGCAGATTAATGACGCCGATAAAGTTGTGTTGTCGCGCTTCGATATGTCACGAGCGATTTCTTTGCGAGCATTTCAGTCACGCAACGCGGATATAACATGACTCACCCTTAAAATTATCCTTACTTAATTTTTGGAGTGTCGAAAGGATACGCAAATACCAGTGTACCGCCATTCCACTTTACTTAGGTTTTTGGGTGATTCGTTAAAAGAAGCAAGTATATCTTTGCTTTTTTTAATTCAACACGTCTTGATAATGTCATTCAGGCTTGAAAAAATCTATGGGCCCTGAAACCACTTTCAATTCTGATGATCGTAATGATTCCTTTGTTTTAAAAAATAAGACATTGTATTTACATTCTCGACAACAATACTTAAAATGGGAATCCTCACTATTTTGTTTTACTAATCGATAGGATTCTTGCTCAGTTTATAATCTCTAAAAACATTTGGTATTTGAAATGAAAAAGATTATAAAATCTAACTAACTGTAACACAATCAATTGAAGTGGCAAAACTCAAATAAAAAGAACATGTTCTAGTTTGCCAGCTCGTCTTGGTCTAAGGACCAAAGAAAAACAGGAGCTCGGTTTCTTTTGGTTCAGAAAGCTCTGTTAACTTTAGACATACTTGCAAAAAGTAAAAGTTAGACATTTTCCAATGCTGGATAACGGATCTGTTTATACAATATAACCAGTCATTTATAAAACTCTAGCTGCCCAGCCCAGCAAACTTTGTTCCACCTTAAGACCTGTGCACACCACGTTTTTTAAACGCGCCGTGGACGCGCGTTGTTATCCTACCGAGCGGTTTGTATCGATTCTAACGCATGGCACCGGCGCGTGTATCGATACAAACGCGCGTTAGTATAGCGTTCCTTCCCTACTGGCGGGGTTACTCCCGCTACGAGGGCGGTGTGAACCTACATTAGTAGCAATCGAGCCATTCAGTGCACCCGCACGTCTTTGGAACAAAAAAATGGAGCCTTTCGATGCAGAAAACTTCACAGCGCGTTTGTATCGCGTATGTATCACTACATACGCGCGTCTGTTTCGATTCAAACGTGTATTTGAATTTATACCGGTGTGCAAAGGTCTACAGTCTGCGTCTGACTTGCGTGCGTATCGCTTCTGTATCGCTACAAACGCACGTCAACGGCGCGTTTAATCAGTTTATGTTGTGTTACCCTCTTAGTTCTAGCTAGAGACTTGCCAATTGTCAAAGTGGACAAGTGTGGACAGGGAATACATTTGTCACCGTCTGTCATATCACCAAAGATGGCACTGCGTTTAAAAAATATTAAAGTAAATAAATTGCCTCCATATTAATTTTTGAGACAAAAGATAGCCTATCTCCGTCTCCTAGATGTGATCTATCTCCATGATATAATTATGATCCGTTCAGCCGTTTAGTCGTGAAATACCGACAAACAATCGTTCAAACAGAGTCACATCATAGTAACATTTATCATTGATAATTATAAGTAAAAAGGTGTAGATAGGTTACCTAAACAACAATCGATCTTCAAAAACGGCACACTAACGTACGCACGCGTCCGTTGACGGAGCGACGCGACACTGAGGTCAAGTGTGGCTAGTTAGCCACATTTGACGTGTCGCTTGCTGAGCGCTTATAACCTATCTACACCTTTTTAGGTAGCCAGAAGTTTAGATTCGTGCTCGGTTGATGAGAATAGGTTCGCCCCCTAATACATGGGGCTTAAAAATACCTTTCACGAGATGTGGGTGTTGTTGTACACCTCTGCCTAACTATTCGGGGATGCAGGGTGTGATAGACAAGTATAAAATAAGTATCGGCAGAGTTTCTGAAGTTGAGATTTTAGTTATGAAGACTACTGCCATTAACTTATTTAGTATTACACTAATGGCTGTTGAAGAGTGTTAATAATGGGCCATAACATACAGAAGCCATAACAATGTTAAGTATACCAGCACGCGTTCCACAGATATTAAATGTAGACAATGATAACAGGATTCTGCCATTAGAACTTAAAATGAATAAATAATAAAATTTGACGTATACGCAGGTAAGAAAACACGTTAGGCAGGCTTCTAAAATTTACTAACAGAAGATACTCTTGATATTTTTAATGTTATTCAAAATCATAATTAGCATGTTAAATAAATGTGCAAGAAGACAGACTATATTATTTTATTATAATTAAATACATCTCTAAACTAAACAACATTTACAAGGTGTTTAAAAATTCTTTTGAGAAATAACTAAAGCCCCGCATTCATGGTAAACATTTGTTTAGCCACAAAGTTGAATCACCGTGTTGCGGAGTTGCTGTCAATATGTTGCTAGCAACACTGTGTGTTGCAGAGTTGTTAACAGCTCTCGCTCGATGTGAATCATCGTGTTGCGGTGTTCACGCTCGATGAGCGTAAACACCGCAACACGATGATTCCACTTTGTTGCTAAACAAATGTTTACCATGAATACGGGGCATTACAAACTTTTAAGTTTAAACAAATTGGGGACAAAGACCGCTAACGACTTTTTTTATTATCTGGGTAAAAACTCCTCATAGATGTCTAATGTCCTGGGGAGGACGGAGTCAGGTTCTCACTGACTAATAACCACCCTGGTATTCCGTCTCACACCTGCATCGGGGGTCACGGGAACAAACATTCCTTCGGTAACACCCAATTGAAGACTGCTTATTGTTTGTTTTTTATTCGGGGTGGAATATCCTCATGGATGTCCTCCGCCCCGATGAGAGCGGAGAGGTCTGCCAGACTATTACTGATTAACCTGACCTTAAACATACTGTATACTCGTACACGTACATTAATGACACAAGAATGTCACACATAGTTAATATTATTTTTTAGCAACGTCCTAATCTCATCCGAGCTTTTGTAGTCAGATTTATTTAGAGACACGTGATTTGTCGTAAACTTATTAGTTACAGATGTTTAGCGGTTATTGCTTTTGAAGGGAAAGTGTATCCGTAAAGTGCTTTAATGTAAAACAAAAAATATTTCACTGATAGAAAGCTTCATTTGACAAGGGACATAGCAGGTTTCTTTCACGCGAACTAAGTCGTGGATAGGAAGTACGTAACTTAAGAAACGAAATAAAAAAACTACTCTGTTGTTCTTCTATCTTATCCCTTCTTATTTTACTTTTAGACAACAAGGCATCAACATAGTTATATGTAGAACTGACAATTTTTTTTTTTTTATTTAGTTGACTAAAACTTTCGATGCAGATTAAACATCAAAAGAAACATAGCAAAGGTAAGCTGTTATTCAGATAAAGCTTCCAACTATCATATCTTTGTTTAATTTGTTTGAAGGAATCCATACCATTAAGTAGGTACACAATTAATAACAAAGTTAGCGCTCTACCTGCAAATCTTTAGCCTGGTTGTTCTTATTTAATATCCAATAAAAAGTGTCTCTCTTGAATTTTCACTAAATTCGGGCTTAATATCCATATCATAGACAGGTAGCTTTAACTTTTAATAAGAGAAGTGTCTATCTCCAGTTATCGGGCAAGCTCGCAACGTGTCGGCTGTCAGGCCAATACCGACGCTTACCGTGTCATTGCTGCCTGAGTTCACATATTTGAACAGTTCAAATTAAATTTCACAGTAGCTATTTCATTTTCACTACATTTACTATTGAATGGGGCTTGATTGCGTCTACACTGATGACGTGTGTAACTTTTACATGATAAGACGGTCTAATTAGGTCAGGATTCATAATACGGTTCGCGTTTATTAAATACGTCATTATGTCTGAGAGTAACAAGCTTGGCGTCTAGTTGTTGGCACTTTGTATATTCTTGTTCAGGATTTTCTTAATCCCCATTTGACGAAATTTTAGTTTTTAATCCGTCATCTAGATTACAAGAAAATATTCGACACGTGTTTTTTTTTTCTTTTTGTAATTGATGGAAAACTGCTTAGATTAAACGCATTAAAGTTGAGGAGTGGGGGCTTGTAACGTCATTAGCTAGCATAAACTGTACTGGCTAGTGACGTCATGGGTTATTTTAACTCAATTTATCGCTGTTATTTTTTGATTACGTGAAAAAAGAAAAAATACATGTCGAATTTTTTCTTGTAATCAAGATGAGGGACTATAAACTAAAATTTTGTCAAATACCTAGCCCATTTTGTGATACGTAAATTCTCAATAAGTACTTTATGGCATACCATTCTATGGTAGGTTATCGATAATGATAGTAAAACATAAGCTTTTAACTAATAGCTTGAGGTATTTATGGGTAAAAGTATTTTCTACTTTTTCCTTGACATAGTATTGGTTCTTAACTTTGATCCTTTTTTAGGCTTCTGTACTTACCAAAAAAGCCAATAATTAAATAAATTTTCCTTAACTTTCAAACAACACCATCTAGCCCCAAGCTAAGCAGAGCTACGTAGCCAAGCTAATTAGCTTAGTACCAACAAAACTCTATTACTAAGTCACCGCTGTGCGTCTGTCCATCTGTCTGTCAGCAGACTGTATCTCCGACTGTAGAACCGTAAAGTAAGTTTGAAATGTTCACAGATTCTGATTCCTATTGCCTCTATAACAACAAACATCAAAATTAAATTTCATTAAATTTTCGAGGCAATTCCTATACAACAAAGCTTTCCGACAAGCAGCCAGCGGCCAGCGTCAGACAGCATCACCTGTCTGGCAAAAATGCTGAAATGGACCTTTTTGACGCAGCCGTGAGGCACACAGCACATAATGTGTACAACCTACTATTGTGCATTCTCTATTGTTTCATAAATTATTGTGTGTATGTGTGTTTTAATGACTGATGTCAAATAAATATTTTTCTTTCTTACAAGTAAGAGTACCTTCTACTTGGTTGTTCTTAAATTACATATTTTCGTCGTTTACCTCTGTCATCGAAATATAAACAATATTTCTATCTAGTTTTATAGTACATTTTTGTTGTTCTTAGTAAAGGTTACCTTACATAAAAAAAGACCTTCGTCATTATTATTTACGCAATCCTAACCTCGAATATGTTTGCAAAATACAAAAATGTGAAGGCATAAGCTTTTACTTGTACAATTATGTACATCCCTTTCGCCGTCCCTATTTTTTTATCATGTCAAAAGACCGTTTGTTTGCTTAAACATAGCTGCGCTCTCAAACGGGCAAATTGCTATGAAACACAATCCTTTGCAAACATTGTATATGTGTTGACGAGCGTGTACTGTACCTCACCTCTATCAGGAATTACTATGAATGCAAATCATGTCCACATTTTGTGGGTTTTGGTATTTCGTACTTAGAGGTTTGATACAGGACCCTCCATTTCAATTCTTGGAATGACTGTGAAGACAACCGTTGGGGCTTCATCTCGTTCCGTTTTCGCTTAGAGATACTATTGACACATTTGTCTATTGTGTGACATGGTTTTAGATTGAGTCTAAAGTAGTCCTATACTGACCCATGATGAATATCTACACTGAGTGCAAATGTATCAATCGAAGATTTGTATTTTTTCACTGTTTTTTTATTTTTTTACGCACTCCAACATAGGCAGAATAGTTGACATCGGCTTTGTTTGCCATAATAAAAAAAATAGAGTAGAATAAAATCTTGAGTAAATATTTCCTTAACAGGACTGTCATTCAGAATTATACATATACTAATAATTCTAATGTTGCAATAATTCTAATGTTCCAATAATTCTACATTATATCTCTACGTTATATATCTACGTTACTACAAAGTTTTATAAAGTCAGCAAAACTATACAATACTAAATAAGACTAAGAATTTAAATGAAAGCTTAAAAATCTTTATTTGAGTTTCATTTTTAAACTCGCAATCAGCAAGTCGCACACTTTTAGCCTAATCCTCAGCGCCGGCTTAAGCCAGTGTGGCATGGCGCGAATTCTACTAAGGGGCTCCACTTATTATATTGACTTGATTTTTTTAAAGTTCAGAAGATAAAGGAGATAAAATAAAACAGAACTATCACAAAAGTTTTTTTCTTGCCTGCCTATAAGTAGCCTATTTATCACTGATTTAGTTTTATAAATTACCTTGTGCAAGAGTAAAAAATTGGAACCTTATGACTTACTAATCAGTGATTCTGTATGACTTACATGATTATTTTTTTGCTAGCTGATTCTGGCAGAGGTAAATAAGTGAAACTTGAATGTAACAGTGAGCGACGCAAGCGGATTCTTTTTTTCCCACCTTGAACGCGCGGATTCTTTTCTTACGAAATTCAAAAGAGTCGTTTAGAGTATCTTGAAATTTTTTGCGTCCCACGATCGATACATTTCCTATGATCATTAACACATAACTATTTATTAGTTCGTAAGCGCAGGGGCCCCTAAATCGTGGTGCCTTTATATTTTGCAACACCTGCCACGTCTCTAATCCGGCCCTGCCAACCCTTAGACACTTCTGTCTTTGCAGCAGTTGAACAGATATACCAAAATAATCTTATTTAAGCTGCTATTTGCACCTCGCTAAACGTGAAACACGCTACTCTTTGAAGATAACATTAGTCATAGAGGAACGATAAGCCTCGTATGAGAACGTAGGTAATTTAAAAAATATTATGAACACTACGTTTACGTTACGTTTTGTTTGTTGTTAAAGGTGTTAATAGACTCGAGGCCTTTCTTAAAACATATGATCAAAATCAAAAAAGTCATTTATTCAATTTAGGCTGAGGATCACCACCTTCACCACTTCCTAGTGTTTTTGCTGGATAAAGAAGAACACAGTTGACGCGTTGAAGTAGAATTTTTGACAAAGTGCTATTTTGTCATTCTCAGCTTTTGACTTTATACGCATTTGCGCGTTCTGCTCTTTTGACAATTTACAACCCATTTGTCATTTAGCTCTTTTATGCACTTATTCTGAAGAATAAAATTATTGTTCCGCCACACAAACACCCCAGCAGCCTGTCTGTATGTTAAAAGAACAAGATGTAATGTAGTGGCAATAGCGTAGGTACTAATTAGAAACATTGTTATTTATACAAACCAAAAATTATTGGAAAAATCTCCAACAAAAGAACAAGAAGGGTTCGACGGGTTAAATAAAACGGAATTGGAAATCGAAAAAGAAAAGAACAAAGACTCAAATTCGTCGGAGATTGATAAAAAAATATTGAATGTTAAGTTATTTTTTACAATAAGCCACAATTGGGCTGTGTCAAAATACAAAATGTTAATAATATTTTCAAGTTCTTAAGTGTGGGCTCGCTACGAAGAAATGACGGGATGTCAGAATAAGTTAGAAACAAAAATGTTTGGGCAGCACTTTTCTTTATGACATTTTGTTAATGCTGATTAAGTTTCATCAAACAAAAATCATCAATTCGGTTATTAGTACAAAGTTATAATATAACGTTGAAAAATAATCTTTATTTTATTACAATTTGGCCTGTTGGTTCTTTGTTCTGGCCTGTTGGTCCAGTAGTTGTGGCCCTGACTGCTATGCCAGAGGTTGTGGGTTCGATTCACATCCAGGACGATTGTTTGTGTGATGAGCACGATCATTAGTTCTGTGTCTGGGTGTTATTTATCATTAATATATAGATATACTAGCAGACTTCCCGCGGTTTCACCCGCGTAGGTCCCGTTCCCGTGGGAATACAGGGATAAAAAGTAGCCTATGTGTTAATCCAGAGTCTCGGCTAACTCCCTACCAAATTTTATTAAAAAAGTAACAAGCATCCTGACAAACTTCCGCGTTTATAATATTAGTAGGATATATACATACATATAATGTTTATCAGTCGGTTAGTACCCATAACAAAAGCTCTGCTTAGCTTGGGATTAGATGGCGCTGTGTGAAAAAGTTGTGGAATATTATTTATTTATTTATATATTTATTTGAAAGAGTGTTAGCCTAGCTTTGTTTTACAGGCCCAAAAAAATTGTTCAGAATTGTTAACACAAGCTCTGCTTTGCTTGGGACTAGATGGCGTTGTGTGAATAGTCGTGAAATATATTTATATTTATTTTTATTTATTTCGTAGCTGCGGACATTTTATTTTCATAATTTTGTTTTTCTAATTATCTAATCGACAATGTTCAGTGTGATTGTAAACTTGTAATACGATAGTAAGTTTCTTGTTTTAATTATATTGCATGACATAATATATTTCTACTTCTGTACGCTCTAGTGGCAAAACAGACTGGCCTATTGGTCTAGGGGTTAGTGGCCCTGACCGTTTTGCTGGAGTTCATGGGTTCGATTCCCACACAATACACATGTTTGTGGGATGAGCACGATCATTTGTTCTATGTCTAGGTGTAACCTCTCTGTAAGAATATGTATGTATTTAGAAATATATTTATGTATATTTATCAGTCCCCCCCGACTGTTATGAATTTATGATGTACTTATCTAGGCCGCCCATGTGTAACACCCTATGTAGCCTTTAAACTTATAATTTGTAATTTTTTATGGTGTACAATAATCTTGAATCTTAGCTGCACTTTAACTAGTGTTTCTTTTCAATTTAAACGAGGTTTTCATTCTGTTCCGTCTTTGTGCTTTCAGATACTTTTCGTCTGTGACCAAATAGGATCAAATAAAGAGAAAAACATCGTATAGCATCGTTCACTTACTACATTGGAGCTATAAAACGCAGCTTCTAGGGACGCCATACAATTTTATTAGCGATATTTTTTCGTCATTTAATGCTTGTTATTCGACCTTACGAAGATCCATTTCCAGGGATGATGTGACAATTTTATAATAATATCATCTAAGTAGATCAGATCAAGTTTTATTCAATTCTCCGTATGATAAATTATATTAGGGAGTAAAAATTTGATTAACGGTAAGAAAAAAACTTCCTTCTTTTATTCTATTCATAAGCGTTGGTACGCATTTTATTATTTTTCCTGAGAAACTTTTACTTAGAATATTTTACTTATTTGGTCATTGGCCCTAGACTGGCTGGACTTGGCTAGTGGACTAAATGTTAGTTTTTAGTCCGACATCTTGATAACTAAAAAAAATTAGACACGTATCTAGCCATACGCTCAGCTGATCGAAAGTTGCGTTGCGTTGTCGCGCTATGCAATGCGCGCAAAAAAAAGCATCTCTTTTTTAAAGATGAAAAATAAAGTATTTTCCCAGCATTCTTTTTTGGTTAAAGTTACTTTACTATACATATTTATATGTACTGAATGTGTGGTTATCGGCTATGTGATCGGTCTTTTTACACCCTGTAGTAATAATAATACTGGAGCGGCAGCGGAGCGCGCTAAATTAAACTCAATTATTGTTTATGATATCCCGTCTATTATAATTATAGTCTATAGTATTAAATGTCTTTGGTATTTTCAAAAACTTTTGTGATAAATATTCTCTACATATCACCAAACCTTCGTCTGTGCCGATCTAATTCATTAAACTCAAGGAAAAGTATGTAGCGAGTAAGTATTCAGTGATTGATAACCTCTCGGGGGTAGCGAAGTAAAACAAATAAACAGCTAGTGGAGTAAATTCGATAGCTATCTAATTTGGAAATGGATTCGCCATTGAAAGGAAGCTTTGTAGCTTGTATTGATTCCAACTTCTAGTTTAGGTTACGTTTGTTTTACACTTGAAAATAAATATAATAATAATGTTTATTTTTATTTGTATTTAAATATTCAAAAATATAATTTATAAATAAATCATTTATAAAATTGATTTGCGTAAAACATGGTATACAATGGTGTTATATACATATTTATATAGCACAAACATGTTGACCTATGACTGTCTCTACCCCCAGTGCTTCTAAAAGGGACAGTCCGGTCTGGCAGCTATCACTTTCAGGATGCGAAGTCAGGATGCCATTGTTATACTTGGTGGATTTTTTTTAAAGAAAACGTTCCTTTAGTTTAAAAAAAAAACAAAGATCTTTAGTTTCTTTGAGTACAATTTTTTTTTGCACTTAACATTGAGTATGGGATTTTGAGAGTTTTTCCACTTGTAATGTATTTAATTTAAATGTATTTATTGCTTTTAAATTTCAAGTTGTGAATCTAAATGAACAAACTATTCGTAAAATATTGTTTATCTTTGTTTTCCTAAAATAGATTTTGTGACCGCGAGTGCTATGAAGGGCGCTTGAAATGAAAATAGAATTTTAATAATAAATATAGAATTGGGTTAGGAGCATTCTCGAAGATTTTTGCGAAACAATGCATTAATATGTAAGTCGTTAAAGAACAATCTGGAATATTGTTTTGGATCCACCGTTGTGGGCATTGTGGGCATGCCCACAACCCTAGTTGAAGTTAGACAGAACCAATTATCGTCCTCAACACACAAGCATTTGTCTTGGTTGGGAATCAAAACCACGACCTCCGCCATAGCAGTCAAGGGCACTACCCACTAGATCAACAGGCAAAGTTAGTCAAGGCACTTTATGTATGGATGATATACCAATAGAGTAAAATTATTACCTCCTATAACTACTATTTCAGATACTACTACCTACTCTAGTATTGTATGTAACGTAGAACCACGCAGCGCTGTAGTTCAGTTTAAAATAATGTATTTTGTATCTTTCAAAATCAATGCATTTCAGTAAGGTAGTTAGGTTAGGTAGTTAGGTTAGCTATAGGATAGGTATGGTAAGTTAGGTTAGGTTATATGTATATATGTTGTCATTCTAATTCTATTTAGCACAATAGGTTTAATGTGCGCATTATAGACTCGCTAAATAAAAAGTAGTACTAGTTATTATTGTTTTGGATCTATTTGTTATCATCTTATTAGAAGTATGTATATCTCTAATTTATAAAATTCTCGTGTCAAAGTGTTTGTTATCAAACTCCTCCGAAACGGTTGAATTGATTCGATTCATTGTATAATGTATATTCAGTAGGTCTGTCTGAATAGTACTTGCATGAATCCGCGTGCCCTTACCTCAAGGCCATTAGTTAAAAAATTCAATAGCGTTTTCCCGAACCAGGGATCGAGCTCGGGACATGCTCAGCGCTTGCGACCACTAGATCAGTTGCTAACTGCTCCGTAGCAATTGATTCAAATTAGTTTCTGTTACTAACAAGGCGAGTATCTTGTTTCGTACCTATTATCCAAAGCCATTCGAGCAACCAGCCAAACTACGAGTTATAACAGGGTTGAGCTAGAAATTGAACAACATAATAGATGCCATAAATTAAAAGGACTACCATTACAACCTACACTTACTTTATCACTTGCTTCAAAAACGGTGAAGGAAAACATCGGCATCGTGAGGAAACCTGCCTGAGAGACATTTCTTAACGGCATGTGATGCTAAATCAGATGCACATGGGCGGCAATAAAACTCTGTCAACGGGTTAATTACTAACCCCTCAATAAGAAGAAGATTACAGCCTGAATCAAAGTTTCATGATATTGGGTGAAAGGGGCATCGACGCAATACTATGAGTTCTCTGCGTCATAAACCCCCGAAGCTAAAAATTTTCGTCAGATTTCCCTAATTTCTAAGTTTTTCTGATGCTTTTTCACTTGACACTGTATAAAATCATTATTAAGATAGAAAGATAGATAGATTAAACATTTATTTAGTGCACACAAAAGACACAGACAAACACACAATACGAAATCAAAAGTGATAAAACAATGAGCGATGAATGACACAGTGTGCGGTGTGCGTCTCAAGGCTGCACCATATGGGAGTCCAGCTCAGCATGTGCCAGGCAAATGTACCTGGGGCTGATATTCTGCTGGATCCGTGCAGTGGCGTAGGAACGCCTAGCAGACAAAACACGAAAAAAATAGAAATAAATAAGATTGAGATAATGAAATACCTACTTAATAATATTTCTATCCAAACTAAATAAAAGAAAGAAAGAAATAAGAAAAAAAAATGGAGAAATAAAGTGTGTTAATTGTTAATGAAAGAAGTGAGTAATTTAGTTTATACGAAAAAAAAGGAAGTAAAAAGTGAGTGTTAATGAAAGAAGTGAGTAATTTAGTTTATACAAAAAACAAAGAAAGAAAAAAGTGTGTGTTAATGAAAGAAGTGAGTAATTTAGTTTATACGAAAAACAAAGAAAGAAAAAAGTGTGTGTTAATGAAAGAAGTGAGTAATTTAGTTTTTACGAAAAAAAGAAAGAAAAAAGTGAGTGTAAATGGAAGAAGTGAGTTTTACGAAAAAAAAATCTTACGATTAGACAGAAATGATGATTTTAACAAGTTGGCAAAAACGCCAACAGGAAAAACGTTAAAACTTAGGAAATTTTCAATGTCGGTTTGGAATCATGTACAGTATGTGTAGCGATGTCTTTCCACCCTGTGTACACACGGCTACACATTAAGTTATACATTTACAGTTTACGCTGACCTCGCATCGTATGGAAATCCCTTATAATGCGATATCAGCTGATACTGGAAATGAAAAGCTTGATGTGTAGCCGTGTGTACACGTTACGAAAAGCCCTTCAAGATGTTATTGGAAGCCTGTTACGATGATTAACTTCAGCGTGGCCCGGTTAAAGCATCCACTACTACATAACCACTTAGCTTTGTCTTCATAATCAATTTCATTTATACGTTAAATGTGAGCGGAGCACGCAAACATAACGGTGGCTTAGAAAAATAAAACATTTTCTTTTGTAATGGGTTCTGAAATAATTATGAGAAATGTGTGGCTTACTTATATAAATGTCATGTGATAAACTAATATTAAAACACGCGTGTGGATTGAGTTGCTGTACCTACAGTTTATGATAGTATCTACCTATTACCTAAGTTATTCTTAGAAAATCGTTTGTCCTGAGACTTTCAAAACTACTAGATTTAGAAAGTCAAAATTTGGAATATAGGTTTTTTTAGAATCTTTGAGTCCTTTAAAGAAGAATTTATGGATATGTTTGTAATAAATAAATTTTACCACCCGTGCAAAACCGTGATAGGTTCACTAGTCGTATATGGAATACACACATTTAAATTCACGTCTTTTTCCCATGCAGAAACTACAAAGCGCCATTTGCTACGATTCTTACATACTTCTTTTTCTTCGTTTACATTCAAACATGTTGTCATACACACACGCCGGTTGCGAGTACTACGCACCTGACCTTTTTGAAGAACTTTACCAATAAGTAGTAATAATGTAAAAGTAGTAATGTATATGTATGTAAACGTAGAATACGTCATATAGTTCTGTTGGTTGAAAATGTGACAATGCATAACTATTGAGACCAAATAAATGTGAGCAAAAACATTTATTGATGTCATGGTCGAAGGATGACATTGCAAATGTAAACAAACGAGACGAGTCACGTACTGATTGTGATGAAGAACACACTGTGGAGCAAAATGTTCGGGTCACTGTGCCATTACAGTATCGTGGTACATTTACACATGACGTGACTTTTGAATAGGGCCGCCGATAAGGGAGGAGACACGACGTCGGGCGCCAAAGATCCTCTCACCATTCCAGACAATGAGGGCTACGCCGATAAATTGAAAACGTGTGTCGAATGAGACATCGCCGATGGACAAGAGCGTCCGTTTACACAGCCCGGGTGTCCAAACATTTTAACTAGAAAAATACAACAACTAGTGTATGTAGGTACAAGTGTAAATATATCCCAATTGTAACAATAAAATTATGCGTTTCAATGCCAGTTTCCTGAATTCGACTGTTCTAGTTTTAACAGGAATGTTAGGAATTCATATTCGATATAAGCAATAGTACGAAAAAGTTATTTATTTCGGCAAAATGTAACAATAAAAAAATATTAAAATGCTTCAGTAAATATTTCAGGTCAGCCTTGATATGAAGGTTTAGCTGCTGTTATTGATGTAAAAACATCAAATTACTAATCTGATCAAGAGCTTAGTAATGAGCAATTTCAATGAATGAAACCTGTTTGTTGCGAATGGTTGGCAGGTTGTCAGTAAGAGATCGCTTTTAGCGATAAGACTGCTCATCGTACTATCCTATGTAGTCATTCAAGTTATTATTTGTAAGTTTTTATGGTGTACAGTCAACAGCAAAAGTAGATGATCAAAATCAGAAATTCAATACTAATGAACGGAGTTCGCGCCAGAACTGTGTGGCGTCGAAGTGATTCAAAAGTATGTGATTGTAAATTATACCAAACATTTACTACCAGTACAGCTGCCATATGTTTGTGATCAGTTTTGACTCCAAAAGTTATAAACTCAATTCGCATCAGAACTAAGAAGTGAAAAAAAAATTCAAAACTAGTGAACAGCTAAAATCAAAAATTAAATGATGAAACTGAGGCCACGTAATGGTGAAGCAAATAATTCATCCATACGTATTTTTTTATTAACCCAGTAATTTAATTAGTTATGTTTAAAACAGCTGAATTTGATAAAAAAAATGCATTTTAAATATATGTATTTAATATATTTCATCCAATTAAACCCCTAAAAAAAGCACTTGTTTCACTTTGAAATGTTTTTTTGAAAGTAGGTTGTTTTTTTTGTAAAAATGTTTTAATTTTTCACTTTTAGTGGGTCAGTTTGTAATTTATCTAAGTTACAATAGTCCAATGACAACTGCTCATCACCTCTTACAACATATTGCCTTTCTCGATACAGGGACGTTAATTGTGAGGAGTTCTCCTAGATAGATCCAGGAGATCTGGAGCTCCATGGTGAAGGCATCATCACCACTATGCATTTTGACAAGCTTAAATTACTTAGCAACTATATTAAAGTACCTAATCGAATCGCAACCCATGAAATACTTAGGTATAATTGAGTAATTCCGATGCCCATCTGTGGTCTTCATCATCAGTTCCACTTTAGCAAACGGTGCTTTCCGAGAGCGAATGCACGAGTTACTATACAAAATACCCAAATCACTATAGGTGTTCCTATAACATTTGAGGTTTTCCCTCGATTTCCATAGGATCCCTTCATCAGATTCTGACTTGGTGACAATGAGACCACAGCGAGAGTATACCCTTTCAAACAAAAGAAATATTTTGCAAATCCGGCTATATATGACGAAGTTATGCCCAAACATACATAAACATATACATATTATAAACATCCGAATTGATTACTGTAAAATATCAATCTACCTTCCGGTTTTAATATATTGTAGCCGACTGGGCAAAAGCAATCATTGAGTTATGATTGTTATCGCATCAGCTACTTTTGAACATTGACATAAATTCGAAACATGCAAAGATAATAATATTTATTGAATTATCGTTTTGTGTCACATCAGCTGCTTTTGAACATTGACATAAATTCACAAATATGAAAAGATGATAATATTTATTCAATTATCGTTTTGTATCACATCAGCTACTTTTAAACATTTGACAGAAGTAACAAAAAAAACCAGTTTAAATACTAAAGTTTTTGAATTATATTATTTTTAACCGACTTCTGAAAAAGGAGGAGGTTATCAATTCGGATGTCTATATGTATATTTTTATGTATGTTTGGGCATAACTTCGTCATATATAGCCGGATTTGTAAAATATTTCTTTTGTTTGAAAGGGTATACTCTCGCTGTGGTCTCATTGTCACCAAGTCAGAATCTGATGAAGGGATCCTATGGAAATCGAGGAAAAACCTCAAATTTTATAGGAAAACCTATAGTGATTTGGGTATTTTGTATAGTAACTCGTGCATTCGCTCTCGGAAAGCATCGTTTGCTAAAGTGGAACTGATGATGAAGACCACAGATGGGCATCGGAACTACTCAATTATACCTAAGTATTTCACGGGTTGCGATTCGATTAGGTACTTTAATGTAGTTGCTAAGATATTTAAGCTTGTCAAAATGCATAGTGGTGATGATGCCTTCACCATGGAGCTCCAGTTCTCCTGGATCTTACTAGGAGAACTCCTCAACAACTAACGTCCCTGTATCGAGAAAAGCAATATGTTGTAAGAGGTGATGAGCAGTTGTCATTGGGCTATTGTAACTTAGATAAATTACAAACTGACCCACTAAAAGTGAAAAATTAAAACATTTTTACAAAAAAAAAACAACCTACTTCCAAAAAAAACATTTCAAAGTGAAAAATAACTTTAATATTTTTCACTTTGTAGTGTTTTTTTGGAAGTTGGTTGTTTTTTTTTGTAAATAAGTTTTTATTAATGAACATTGTGCTTTTTTAGGGTTTCAATTGGATGAAATTTGGCATATATTAAAAATGCATTTTTTCATCAAATTCAGCTGTTTTAAACATAACAAATTAAATTACTGGGTTAATAAAAAAATACGTATGGATGAATTATTTGCTTCACGATTACGTGGCCTGTTTCATCATTTAAATTTTGATTTTAGCTGTTCACTAGTTTTGATTTTTTTTTTCTCTTCTTAGTTCTGATGCGAATTGAGTTTATAACTTTTGGAGTCAAAACTGATCACAAACATATGGCAGCTGTACTGGTAGTAAATGTTTGGTACAATTTACAATCACATACTTTTGAATCACTTCGACGCCACACAGTTCTGGCGTGAACTCCGTTCATTAGTATTGATTTTCTGATTTTGATCATCTACTTTTGCTGTTGACTGTACAATAAAAAGTATTCTACTCTTTTCTATCCAAAAGCTATGGTAATTTCAGACACCCTAACTTTACGTTTTGTCTTACTCTGTGCTCATAACAATAACTTCTAGTAACTTTTGTGTTGCTAAAGATATACGAGCGTCAAGTTTGTGAACTACGTACATCGAACAAGTCAACCAGTAAAACATCGTCTTTCCGTGGCTACGACGACGTCGTGTACTCTAAATAATCCGCTTTGCATAACCAATGTGCTCCCAAGTTTGGCATCTTCCCGAACACCATTTGCGTCGTCACACTAACAGTCGTTACGGACAGAATAATACTAAAAGCTGCATAGAATTTTTAAACTGCAACAACATATAATAAACACTGAATAAATAGGTAATGCAAAATTTAATAATTTATTACTTGCATTTCGTTCATGAAACTTTGTAAATAGTTCCATATTTATGATGTATAAACTGTTTAATTAGCTCTCAAACACGTTTTTCGTGCACTCATTTCGCATTATTTGCTGTTCATCAATTAAAATTCTCTGAGTTATTTTTATGGAGTAGCGTTGTGGCATTAACTTTGTGAACCCAACAAAGGCAATAAACATACGTCAAATGAGGTGTATTTTCCACGTGAAAGCTCGAAACTTTTCAAAATGCGGGGGTTATGGTGTTCCATTCAAACGACAATCGGCTTTATTACCTATTTTGTGAGGCACCTCGTTCTGATTGGATGCTCCTGTTCGTTCCTGGGTGTAATTGGAACTATTTTACCCTGAAGACATGTTATCGGCTTGATTTGATGTCTTCACATTTCCGTTGATATCGGTAATAGGTTTGTTATTCTTTTAGGTATTGTTATATACGAAGCTTTTACTTTTTCCTCCAAAGTTTGTTTCGTGGTCATACCTGTCATCATGCGAACATGTTTCATATTCGGACATAATAATACGGTGTGAAATGATACTGGCAGCTTTATTACTTTAAGAAATGATTGTCAAAATAGTTAAGAACATACACTGAACTTATACCAAAATACTTTGAGAAGTACATAGCTACACCTGCTTATATCTTATAGGTCTAATAGCATTTTATTATCTCATTCGTCTTGAATGATGGCCTCTTTGGGCGACATATTCATCATCCCATATGACAGTATCAATATTCAGCTAAAATAATAAGAATATCTTTGTACATTTTGCTCCGAAATAATCCTGATGCTACTTCGAAATAGATGTAAGTGTAATCCTAGAATATAGCAACAGAAATGTGCTTTTATTTCATACGTGTTGTTTGTACATTTTCTCAATATTTCATCTGATGTGTTCGGAGCAAAATAACATTACAGTAGATGGCATGTGTCTCGAGCTTATGTGAAGACGCTATTTTATACGAAACTACACAATATTGTGTATATGCTTTTCTCCACAGTAGCTACCTAAATCATATTTTATTTAACGCAATTGAAATATTAATTGCTGGACTCCACCCCCCATTAATATAAACATGAAGTAAAGTTATACCAAACTAAATCCTCAAAAAATATAATTATTTCAGGTACAAACGCCAGCACATTAAGCTGTTAAAATTTCCAATTGAACATGAACCTCATTCGGTTTGTAATAAAGTTGAAAATCTATCAAAGATATTTGACTTCTGTACCTATATTAGGAAATCATAATGGTAGTATCTTCACTCCGCGTTTATTAATTAGAGAGTCTTAGGTTGTTCAGTTCTTTGTAGCTCAAACGAAAGCAACGCTAGACAAGATGTTTCATATCCAAAAAAGCTCTCAAGTTTGCACAAGTCCCATAAAATATTAATCCAAATTATGGTAAAGTCACAAAGTTCACAACAAACTTTGTGTTATAACAAGTATTTCAAGAACCGTCTCAAGTTTTGAATCACATTCCACATCACGCTTCCATTCAAAATTGAACTGCAAATGTTCACGTCAAGATTTATAAAGGTCGCTACATATTGTATGAGGTTTTCCTGAATCGATGCGCCGGAAAAAGGAGGTGAATTTAATTTTCGTCTCGACTGTTCGCTAATGTGACAGCAAAAGAATTATCTCGCAACTCTTACGTTAGGTAGGTACGTATTATTCAAGGGAACTTTAACTTAGTTTCAGTGTGGCATCGCCATTTGCTTTCGCGTTCTTTTGTTTTTTTAATAAGCCATCGTGGGAAGTGTCTTGTGTGGGTTTTGTCTATGATTGTTTAGGAAGTTGCGAATCATTCCGAGTTTTTGACAATTCAGTATTTCGAAGCCCTATAGCTACAGTTTGAGGAGTACCTAAATATTCATATTTATATTTAAATATTATACAAGGTGGAAGTGATGGACACCAGAAGATGAGACTCCAGGACATAATTCTGGACTCCCCTAATATTGTGAAATTTTGTCGGTTATTTCCTACTTATTTATAACAAAAAACGGTATGTTTTTTTGTTTTAAAATCGTAAGAACCATGAGATTTTTCCTTAAAAAGTAAAAAAGGTTGATCAGATGGTTCGGTGGTTCGGTTAGTTTGATTGGAATCTCAATCAACATTAAGAAAAACTTCAAAAAAGGTTCAGAATCATGCAGAAAACTCAAGTCTGATGACGTTGCACTTTGTTTTTATTTGTGGTAACTTCATTTTTACGTAATCTTTAACTGAATGTAAACGAACTGAGATTATCGCATCGTGTCAGGGAAGGTTTGTATAGGTTTTTATTATGATAGAATAAATCTCACTCCTACATACACATAAAGATTTTCCCCTCACCTTTAACTTTCTACACAGTTCAATCTTCCTGTCATAATATTTCTGCATCGAATTTTCTCTAGCTGTCACAAAAATGAAAACAGAAAAGTAACGCTGTGTTGCTCACCAGTTAATGTTAATAATTTCACTCTAAGGTTCAACCGCCGTAACGAAATGGGGTAGGTACCGACTGAGGAAAGTATAAAATTTCATTTTCTTCACTGAGTTAATATGACAGGGGAGAAATCACCGCTGGTGCGACCTTATTTAATAAACGGTGAACCCTATATTCGTGTTTAGGTATATCATGGTCTATTTGCGCTAGCTAGACAGGCCAGTCGGTAGGTTCAGTAAAAATCACTCCGAGAAAACCTTGAGTGAAGTTAACTGTCAATGTCTTTGACTGGCCAATTGTTTTAGTGGTTAGTGGCCCTGACTGCTATGCCGGAGGTCGTGAGTTCGATTCCCACCAAAGACAAATGTGAGTACGATCAATTTGTCCTGTGTCTGGGTGTAATTTATCTATAATATGTATGTATTTAGATTATATGAGTATGTTTATCAGTTGTCTAGTGCTCATACCACAAGCTCTGCTGCGCTGTGTGAAAATTGTGGAATGTTTATTCATTTGTTAATGCCAAGTATTAGTATGGAATGAAAGCTCAATTCGCCGTTACTATACCTAAGTTTTTCACGAGGTGGTTTTTGCAGAATAGCACTGCATGTGAGAATTGGTATCATAGATATTTATTGGTATCAGTAGCGCTCGTGAGCATTAGACCAACGCAGTAGATTATTATTAAGGTATGCTATATTATCATGTTCCTTTAGACTAGATACTTGCAAACAATGATACACCATAAACTGCCTACTCATCTTTTCTCCTCCACTATCAAGTCCATCCAAAGGTTGTCTGTAAGAGATCGCTTTTAGCGATAAGGCCGCCCATTGTAACCTATGTAGCCCTTAAAGTTATTATTTGTAAGTGTTTATGGTGTACAATAAAGAGTACTTATTGTATTCTATTCTAATGATAATATATTATATGTAAAAAGGTTACCTAAACAACATTTGATCCTCAAAAACTGCACACTAACGCACGCACGCGTCCGTTGACGGCGCGACGCGACACTGAGGTCAAGTGATGGCTAGTTAGCTAAATTTTAACGTGTCATTTGCTGAGCGCGTAAAGCCTATCTTCACTTTTTTACTTATAATATCGTTGCTTGCAAAGATAAAGCGCAATACACACTGAGCCCGCCGGGCCGCCGACCTATCCACACAAATTATATGACATAACTTTTTTCGACACGCGGCAATCACTAACTGCCAAATTAATTTTTCCGTCTCGATCCGCCGACAAAATTTTTCGACTTGCAATAAAAAAAAAAAAAAAAATATTTATTTCAGACCCAGGGTCCATACATTGTTAGTGAATTAGTAGTAGAATTTGCTTATATACTATGATAGTGTTATTAGTACTACTTAATTACATAAACCTATAGCTAACTTCACCCAGTGCCTCTGAATGGGACAGTCGGGCCTACCAACAATCATTTTCAGGATGCCGTTACGAGTGTTACGCAAGCGTTGCAGTAAGGAAACCGCTTTCTTACGCATGATGGCATGAAAGCCATCCGTGTGCGCTGCAGCAAACATTCCTGATGCACTACAACGCCGCGGCAACCGCAACAGCATCCTGAAAGCGTTATTGTATTGAACTCGCAGGACGTTATAAGCTCGATTCGTATATGACACCCATAGGCCGCCAACTAGCCCGACGACAAGAAGTTGCCGACATAGGTCGGCGGCCCGGCGGGCTCAGTGTGTATTGCGCTTAAGATCTACTCATTTACTCATTGTTATCATGTCACCTACCTTGCCTTCTACCCAACTATGTTGAGGTCAGCTTTCAGTCTAACCACAACTGTACACCAGTGTTTAACGTGGGGCGACTGCATATCTGACCTCGTGTACTCTTATTTTTTTTTAATTTTTATGTTTTATTTTTTTTTTGCTTGAGTTTAGTTATCAACCTCGGTACTAACTATTCTTATTACTACTGGCTTGTATATTGGTGTGTGCTAGATAGCTAGCACACACCATGTAGCCAATTATTAAATTTAATTTTAATGATTATGTTTATTAATTACCAATGCTGTTTAAACTGTTCTTCTAACATATCACACGGACGTGTTGTTGTGGAGTTTGTTCCGCCACTTCTTCTTCCCAGCAAAAACACTAGGAAGTGGCGAAGGGCGGGCGTTTTGGGGGACTGTCTGATGTAATTTTTGACGTTCAAAAAGTGCTGATATTCAGCCTAATTTGAATAAATGGACTTTTGATTTTGATTTCTTAGAAGAAAAACAAAGAAAAATAACGCATACGTTTTTCTAAGAAACTATAACGTCAGTGCGACGCGGATAGTAAATGAGATTTAAAATAAGTCTCTCATTCCATCTTAGCTAATTATTCCACAAAGAAATGATATCTTGGAAACTTCGAAAAAACTTTTTATCTGAGTTAGAAATAAAAATATTGCTTCGGAAAGTGTTGGAGTAAAGTAATTGCAAGGTCCACTTTACCAACGGACTGTAGAATTCTTTGTGGAGGCCAGAGTTACTTAGTGGAACATTGAATGTGCGGAGAAAACTTCCGCAGGTAGGTACAGGTAGGTTCTGAAGTAAATAATTTTAAAACGTGCTTGACTTGAGGCTACAGACTTATGCGACGCGACAATGCGATAACTCTTTTTATAAAAGAACTTGACCTGGCTACGCCATTTTGTGTAATAAAATAATATTCGAGATAAAAACTATCTTTTCTTTGAGTTTGACCATATTAAACATAGTAAGTCAAACTTCTATAGCTGTTCCTGTAGCTTTAAAAAGATGATGGTTTTGAAACCTTATTTTAATTATGCACTCTACATTGAGTATTACAACCCAATTTTCTTGTATCGTCGTAATCTCAATTAAGTAATGGAAAAATTTCGAAAAATCAAAACTGATGTAAAATTAACGTAAATTTTGGTACATACTAGTTTTCGGGACAATCTAAATTTACCCAAATCGTATTCACCTAATAGGGACTTTAGACCAGTATCCGATGTATAAATTTCAACTTGCTAGGCCACTCGTTCCCGAGAAAATCGGTGGTGACACACGGACAGATGAAAAAGAGAGTGATCTTATATCTTACCCTAAAGACAGATATAGTCAGTGACTTACCATTTTCAGCATTATCCCTGTCAGGTCCACTGTCATGTTCAGACTCTGACTCGTCCCAAATGGTGTCTGTGGCTATCTTCTGCCGGGAACACTCGATCCAGTAACCCGGAGTAGGAATCAGACTGTGTGGATATTCCTCGCAGAATTCATCTGGTGAGAGAAAAGAGTTGTCTTAATATAATGATATGAAGCTAATTGTTCTTCCCTGTAACGTAATCACGTTTAAAAAAAACATATCATATTTTCTTAAAATGCAAACATCTGAGAATGATATAAAAATAACATCTAAAAAAAATACTATGTGTCTATGTACACGAGCTAACGCAATGTTGAATATTTTCTAAATTCTACTTATTAAAACAACCTCAAACAATCTCTTTGAGTTTTTCTGTGAAATTAATTTCGTTATCGTTGTTAGAAGGCTCCGATCCGAGCCCTTTTATTGACTATTAATTTATTTAGCTTCGTTAAGTGCCCATTTGAGCGTAACTCAGACTGAGTTTTGATCATTACAGAACTTGGTCTTGTGTACTGATTTTACCTTTTACAGATATATAAATAATAACATTTAAGAGCCGAAATTATAATTATTATGAATCAGAAAGGAATCACGGAAATGTAATCCACGAAATGATGATTGCGAAGTGAAACGAATTATCAAAAGGAACCGTTTAGTGCTTAATTCCGTGAAGCAATATAATCCTTACAGTGGCTTTAAATTTTGCTTTGAAACTCAATCCAGTTGTCAAAATCAAACGGAATTTACCGACACCGAGACGAACACTTTATTAGCAGCTGAATATTTTAGGGAAATTTCAATCACAGGCGAATGTGAAAGTGAAAGCTTAGAAATTCATGTGCGATGAATATTGAACAAACTTGGGAGCCGTAACATTTTTATTAATATTTCTGCACTTATCCTTGGGTTCATATACGGGGGAAATCTGGTGCTGATGCCATTACCGGGCCGGTTGTGAGATGGGAATAAAATATTTACATAGAAAAGCGTATACGGAAGCGTCCGTCGTGGTCGCTGGGACCGCGGCATAAGTCGGGCCGACTTTGCAGCCACTACTACATATTCCACTATGCCCGGGTCCCGTTTATTGAATATTTTATGAGAACAGTAAGAGATTTTTAAAGTTGCGGTAAATGTGTTTAAGCGACACAAAGTTCACGCCTAAAATAAATTAAGCTCCGTGCGTGAGGTCGTTTTATTTTTGATCAAAAGGTCTTCCCTCGTAAAGATATACCTCGTTTAGATACACTTTTATGGGCGTTTACATACGAAATTAATACAAACACGTCTCTATAATAAAAAAAATACATAACCCTTCCTTGCGGTTGGGTAAAAATAGGTAGGTGAAAGTAGATAATAAAACATATTGAAATTTTACACATAAGTTTTTCTTCTCTGAATCTGTCTTCTATCTTCTTTCTTCTAATGATTTGTTGATATATCAGTACTAAGTTCACTGTAAGGTAGAACACCAAACTCTAATCGATATGCTTGGCGTTCATACTTAGAGTGAACCTAACTACCGAATTCTCTTCGAAGACCGCAGCTAAAGTCTTCTTCCTTGTCCTCTTGAAGTGCCTAGATTTTACAAAACAATCGAATAACAAAGAGTTCTATCAAACAAGTGAAAAGCTTAATAAGTAAAGCAATTATCAAGTTATTCGTTTTAATAGGGTGTTCAGCTATCCGGGGTGAAAATTATATTCACGAAGTTCATTTCGTGAGGAGTTACTAGCTGAGAAACATTCCGTAGTATTTTTCTTGCAGTTTGGTCTTTTATGGGCGATCCGAGTTTATTATTATTAGTTTCTGTTTGTTATTATTTCAAGCCTTCAAACAACGCGTTATATTATTAGTATTAACTATATTCCAAAATTCCTTGGATGTAAAGATTTGCTTTTTTTTACTGACAAAAAAAAACGCTTATGAACGTTATGAACGCTATAATATAGGTAGTAAGAGCTGTGAAATATTGCATTTATGAGTGTAATAAAATAAAAAAAATAACAATAATATTCTGACTACTTATTACTTTTATTCTGTATTTGACTTTGAAATACTGGTTGTTGAAATGTGGAACATGTTTAAAATAATAAATTAATCTTTATTCACATATAAGTTTTAGTTAATAAGTATTTGTTAGCCCAAGTCTTCTGTGCTAGTTTTTTACTGTATTACATTACAAAGAGACAGTGTATTTTCTTTTTGAATAGAACACTAGAATTACGTTGTACAAAACAAACTAGTAAGTGTATTACAAAACTAAGAAAACTAAAAATAAATTACAACACTTTTTGTGTGAGCCATCCAAGTTCGGAAACGAACAATACGAAGCACTTTAAAGGGAGAATTAAAATATTTAAAACATTTATTTATTTATTTATAATTCGATCATGTCCTTCAACAAGTTTTTAGTTCAATCATTTACAAAGAGTTTTATCATGGTGTTATCCCGCTATAACATAACGTATTCTTATTCGCGTGTATAATAATAATACAAGGTTAATCGTCACAACTTGCGTAGTAAATGTAAAATGGCGGCCGTTCAGTCCTTAACGACACACGTGGGAAGCAAACCAGCTGAAACATTTACATTCTACTTAGATCTACGAGTGATATCTTAGATAACTTGTGAATAAAGTTAATATGCAATAATTTCCGGAAAACTTTGAGATTTTGGAGGTAAACGTCTTCAAACTGTATAGAGCGATGAGGTTGAGCAAACTAACTTCCCATATGCTAAGTAGGGACATTTTCGCTAGGTATGTTGATGACTAGCACCCAGCAATTCGCTTGCGACTTTCGTAACTTTACCTTTAAATCTTTACATCCCTACAAACGAACAATTTTTTTATTCTCCCTTTATATTTCATGGCCTTCGCGTTATTACATATTATAGCTGGTGTGTTATTCAGAAGTATATATTTACAGTAAAGTTCCATCAAAATCGGTTTAGTTGTGTTTCCTTGGAATTGCAACAAATATGTAGGTACATCTATAGGTACATTCTAACAAACTTAAACAATTATAATATTAATAGGATTTGCTGTCGGACACTCTTCCCAGACTTTACCCCCTAGCACAATTAGACGATGGTGTATATGTAAGACATACGAATAATCATATACAGAACTCATGTATTAGCACAGAATAAATATTAATACAGTAGGACGACGCCTTCGATCTCTGGAAAAATGCCGACAACTTCTACACGCGTTACACTTAAATAGGAGAGGGAGGCATCTCCCGCACTACGAACATCGTTTTGTTCGCAGTGCGGGAGTGGCTTTCCCGCATCTCGCCCCTCACACCCCGCTCGATTGCCCTGTCTAGACAGATTCGTCGGACGACTGTATGTTTTTAGACTGTGGTATTAGTATATAACGAGTATATGCTAAGATATCCCTTCCACCCTGTGCAATAAAAAGACTTTTTCTTTTTCAATAAAGTAAATCACCTGTTAGCTAACCTGCCCATCTACTCTTTACCTATTCTAAACATAAGTGCGTGTCTTTCTCGTAACAAGCTATTAACTTAATACCGTCCTAAAACAAGTAAAACCTCAACAGTAATGTAATTATCTTACTCAACATAGGTAGCCCTTTCAGACCGCCCGGATATTCCACCAGTTGATAAAATTTTAATAGAACAACGAATTAACAAGAACAATATGTTTTCATTGCAAAAATCTCGGCGACCCACATACTCTGGTCTCTTTATCACAAGCACAAAGGAAATATTAATATCCGTTTTCGTAAAGGGTTCCTTTTTGGACTAGACTGGGCTGGTATGACAATGGTGGCGTACACATTCTTCTTTCCAGAATGTCTTTAAAACAAGATTTTAAAAAGTTGTATAGAGTACTGTGATTACAATAATAAATGGTTCTTAAAAAAAATATTCTGGGGTACTTATGGGCTCTGACCTTTCTATTTGAATTTAATAATCCATGTATTATGACATGTGATAATAAGCAGTGTTTAAGACTATGTTTGTTTAAAATTACATAGCTCACATGTAAGTATATGGTATTAAAATAATTTTACTGAAAACGTATTTTCGTCATGTTACTACGAGACACGACCTATGTATGTATGACACTACCTATTTCTTGAGAAAGTGGGAACATACCAATTCTTCTACTTCATGTTTCCACAGAAAGTAGAAGAATTGGAAGGCTAGTCAGCCTGCTGTCAGAGTTTAAATGCCGCCCATGGGCCTCTGACTTGGCACCACATACCGTCGAGAAATATTTCTCAAGAATGCCGGTTTCCTCACGATGTTTGGCTTCACCGTTTTGAAAGCAAGTGATAATTCTACAATACGCATATGAATCCGAAGAGTCAGTAGTCCGTGCCTCGTGTTCGAACTCGAGACTTTTAACTTGGCAATCCGCCGGTCCCTGCTTTTTGACGCACCAATTTAAAATGTTTGAACGTTTTAAGAATACAGGTGGACAAAGATTTTCTTTCACAAAACCTTAGTAAAACCGACGAAGGTCCCAAGTATTGGATAAAGTTTGAGCTCAACCTAACGTATCTAAAAGTTTGCAGTAATATAATACACTGAAGTCATATTAATCATTAGAATTACCTTCTATATAATAAAACAGACGTAAATATCACGTTTTACACGCGTCATTCATTATATTTTAATCTCGTTCCTATGTAATGCTATCTGTCAGCCGTTCTTTATGGAGGCCTGGTATAATAAAGGGTGTTTGTTTCGACAAACATAGCAACATTGCCTGCCGCCTGACTTGGCTCGCTTTTTAATTTTATGGCCGTTTTGGGCCTGGCTGTCATTTGTAGTTCTTTGACAGTTGTTAGTAGTCGGAACCCCTAAAGTCTGACAGCTAGTTTAACCAAGGGGTATTGTTTACTGGTCATAAAGGCAGTCGCTCCAGGTAACATATAAAGTTTGTAAGTATCGATAGATGGATGGATGGATGGATGTTTGTTACTCTTTCACGTAAAAACTACTGAATGGATTTTAATAAAATTTGGTATGGAGTTAGCTGACATCCTGGATTAACACATAGACTACTTTTATCGCTGTATTCCCACGGGAACGGGACCTACGCGGGTGAAACCGCGGGACGTCTGCTAGTAATATATATTTCATTTTTTCGTTTATATTTCGAAGAGTGTGCATCGGAATTTCATGATTTATAATTCCACCAACCCCTTTGTCATCATCGGACCACTAGACGTACGGCGCTGCGCCACCGGTACATGGTAGACATCCTACCCATACTAAACGTTTCTTGAACACATTCATTGTGCGTACAGCTAAGGAGTGGAATTCCCTGCCAGAGTCAGTGTTTCCGGATTGCTACAACCTAAGGGTCTACAAGTCTAAATTAAACAGGTTGTTTCTAGGCAGGCGCGCTTTATCGTCGACCACATCATCGGTTACCATCAGGTGAGATAGTGATCAAACGCGTATCTGTCTATAATTTAAATAAAAATATGTATTTTTGAGTCAGGAAAACTATAGTGGTGGGTTTTAAAACCAAGATTAATGCCAATTGAAATGGAGACGAAGTTGAAAGACTGGAAAGCAAATATGCCATTCAGTGGCTTCATAATCAGAACAAAGGTCAAATAAGGATCCAATCTTATCTGTAACTTTAGATTACAAAGGCTCTCTCAGTCTGTGGGTTGTGTCTAGAATTCAAGATAGAAGATCATTTATTACGCACCAACTTGACATTATATTATCGCTATCAAGTACCAATTACAACACATAACTGTACCCAATGTGGCCTTTGATTAGTACCTTGAAATTAATCCATTTGGAATCGTAAACGATCTTAGGTAGTGTGCGTACAGTGTTTACGTAGCTATGTATTGATTGATTTATTGGCGTGATATGATATTGCTTATATACTAGGCGTAGTGGAAATTAGACAGTTTGGCTTTGTGGTCTCCTTCATATAAACATTAGCCATGCCAAACAATGATATTGTAAGTAAAAAGGTGTTTATAGGTTTCCTAAACTAAACTAAACAACATTCGATTACTACACTAACGCACGCACGCGGTCAAATGCGACTAGTTTTGACACTGAGGTCAAATGCGGCTAGTTAGCCACATTTTAACGCGTCGTTTGCTGAGCGCTTATAACCCATCTACACCTTTTTACTTATAATATAATTGTTATAAGTAAAAAGATCCGTATCGATGGCGATACTAGTATTCTGACACTTATCTGCAGTAATTCTAACATTAAAGTATGGTCAGAATAAATATTAGAATATTATAATTTATAATCGATAAAAAGTCCTACCCTTTCAAAATAAATACTTCCAATGGAGGTAAATCCGTAATTACGTTAAGCATTGAAAAATCCTATGTGTGTAACACTGGAAATATAATGTTTTCTCTTCTTCCTATCTCTTCGTAATTTTATTTATTATATATATTATATTTATAGTGTACATGTTTATGTATTTCTACTCATTATATGTATTAGTATTCTTTGATTCCTTTTATTTTCATTTTTAATTGTATCTAACACTGTTTTTCTCTGCATCACCTGAAGGTTGACTGGTAGAAAATGCCTATGGCATTAAGTCCGCCTCTGTACATTAGTGTGCTTGAAGTATTAAATAAATAAATAAATAGTCATAATATAGGCATATAACAGGCTCCATATATTTTTGTAAAGTCGACGGATCCCTCATTATTAAAGTAGGAAGCACAATATTTACCAACATTAATAACTCACATATTTATTCAACATTATACTTTTATAACAGAGGTGTACAATATTCTATTCTATTCTATGATATTTACTTCAAGAACGCTATGCTCTTCATTGATTTGGGTTTAAACAAACAGTATGTTCGTTGCTATCTCGTTGGTCTAGTGATAGCAAGCGCTAAGCACGAGGTCTAAGAATTGATTCCCGTGTGATTTTCCAGCAAAGAGGAAATGTACAGTGTCAGTGGCGCTAGATTCGCCCCTTCATGGGTTTTAACTCGGTAATGTGTGAACTATACATCGGTAAACCTCTACCTAGCCGTTTGAGGAATACAGGCGTGATATTTCAATAAACTACAGCAATGTTTTTCTATAAAAATCACCCTGCGAAAACGTTCGTGAAGTGAAGGCAAATTGAGCTGTCATTCCATACTAATGCTAGGCATTGACAGTTCACTTCACTCAAGTGTTCACGGGATGACTTTTACTGAATCGACTGGCTGTTCAGATTTTACTCTTCATCATGAACTGATGACTCTAATCTACCGGTCAGTTTATTTTACCGACCTTCCAAAAACTTGGTATAAGGTAAACTTTTGGCTTTTGGTTGCATGAGATTAACTGGTGCTTCAAAAACCTACACTTTTACTGATTAGTAATGAGCGAAAATATCTATTTCATCCACAACAGTAATGAGTCATTACTGTAAGTTGTGAATGAAATTGTTACAAATGTCGATCTTATATTGCCTTTATCCTACACATGAAAAAAAAGTTGAGATGGCCCAGAGGTAAAAGCTTTCTCATGCACTAGGTTGTGGTTCATGCCCAGGCAAGTCACTTATGTGACTTTTTCAGTTGTATATATGTAGTTTTTAAGTTTATCTTAAACATAACTAACATCGGTGAAGGAAAACATCGTGAGGAAACCTGGACTTCGAGTTAATATAAGTTTCAAATCGCCAATCCGCCTTGAGCAAGCGTGGTGATCGATCAATGCTCATGCCTTCTCAGTATTTGAAGACACGTTTGCCCTGCAGTGGGATAGCAGCAGATTGGTGTTATTATTCTGTGATGTAGGTAATTCTATATTTTATATTCGTAGCAATAAGTGGGTATTTGTATGTGTGAGCCAGTCTCTCAATAAATCTGTTACGCGATTGACGTGGTTTTACTGCAGCCGATTCCCTGGGGTTCCCAGTGTCCAGAGACTCCTCAGTGGCGACGATTAAGTGATTTCACGCGTGTAAATTTTATGTTGCGACCAGAAAACTCGAAAGGTGCTGTGGATATTTTTCTCGTGCGAGCTGTGCGGTGTTAGTTAAATAACGGACTTAAAATGGCGGTTGGAAAGATCGGTGCGTTTGACCTAACGAAAGACAATTGGGACACGTATGTGGATCGATTAGATCAATACTTTATTGCCAACAGTGTAAAAAGTGAATTAAAAGTCGCAACTTTAATTACTGTCGTTGGTAATAGTGCATATGAGTTAATGGTTAATTTATGCACACCCGTAAAACCATCCACAAAGACTTATTCGGAGTTAATTGCGGTAATGAAAGGACACTTAAACCCCAAACCGTGTATGCTCGCTGAGAGGTTCAAATTTCGGCAACGGATTCAAAAACCTGGTGAAAATATCGCGACGTACTTCTCGGAACTTAAAAGACTGAGTAAAGATTGTTCTTTTACGGCGGACAGTTTAAAAGAAAATATGAGAGATCAATTTGTGTGCGGCTTAGTAAACGATGACATTCGGCAGAAGTTGTTTACTGAAGACGACAGCATCGGTATCGACCGGGCGTATAAGCTGGCCTTATCGATGGAGGCGGCTGAGACAAACGCGGCAATAGTGGAAGACGGTACGAGAAGAAGGACCGGCAGCAGTGCAGCGGGTGCGGAGTCCATACCCGTTCATAAGATCGGGCATGACGGCGGCGGAGGAAGGCGCGGGGCGTTGGGAGGCGGCGGCGGCGGTGGCTATCGGCCGGCCGCGAGGCGAAACACTCGCTCGACGCGTGACTCACGACAATCCGGCGGCGGCGGTCCGAGTACCACAGGCGGAGCGGGTTACAACTTACTTCGAGCGGGCACTAAAAATGAGGAATGCAAAGTCTGTGGAGGCAAACACAATGCGAATACGTGTAAATACAAACTGTATGTGTGTAGAATTTGTACCCAGGAGGGACATTTGAAGAGGATGTGTCCGAGGTCGACCAAGAATAATTTCTTAAATAACATACAAGAAGACGGGCATGGCAGCGACGACAGGGGTGGCGCTTACTCGACGGGGAGCGACAGTGACGAGGTAATAGTACCTATTAATCGCTTATCACTGGGACGGTGTGAACCTATTATGATTTCTGTAAGTGTGCACGGTTGTGACTTAAGAATGGAATGTGACACGGGGAGTGCAATCTCGTGCATTAATTACCAATTATATCAGGAAATGTTTTCCAGTTTACGTATTAAACCCACTAAGTTGGTTTTAAGATATTACACGGGTGAACTAGTTAGGCCTGTAGGTGTTATTAAACCCGTGGTTAAATATAATAATACTGAAAAGATATTGGATTTATATGTTATTGACAATGGAAATACCGTTTTAATAGGTAGACAATGGTTAGCGGAGCTAAATATATCGGTGTCGACTATGCATTATAATAAAGTCAATAATAATCGGAATTTAGATTTTAATTTCTCGGAATTCAGTTCCAGATACGGTGAGGTGTTTGCGGATGGCCTGGGACGGTTCACGGGAGGACAAGTGAGCATCTACGTGCGCGAGGGCGCGCGGCCGGTGTTCCTGCGCGCGCGCCCGTTGGCGTACGCGCTGCGGGAGCCGGTTGAGCGCGCACTGGAACAGCTGGTGCGTGACGACATCCTCACTCCCGTCCACCACTCAGACTGGGCAACACCAATCGTGCCGGTCGTCAAGAAAGATGGTACCATTAGAGTCTGCGCCGATTTTAAACTAACCTTGAATAAAGTGTTAGAAGTCGACCGTTATCCATTACCTAAGGTAGAAGATCTTTTGTCTCGGTTGCACGGAGGCGAAAGATTTAGTAAAATCGATTTGTCACAGGCGTACGCTCAGTTTGAACTGGATGATACTAGGAGATACGCGGTAATTAACACACATAAAGGGCTTTTCATGTATAAACGATTAGTGTATGGGCTGTCGTCGAGTCCAGGAATATTTCAACGATGTTTAGAACAATTGTTTGCCGATATACCCCACGTAGGAGTTTTTTTAGATGATATTATTATAACAGGAAAGGACACACCCCAACACTTAAGTAGCCTACATAAAGTTTTTAAACGCCTAAAGTCGAGTGGCTTAAAAGTAAAAAAAGAAAAATGTTCTTTCTTTGTGGAATCGCTCGAATATTTAGGGTATGTAATAAGTAAGGAAGGTGTTCACACGTGCAAAGACAAAGTAGAAGCAATTGTTAAAACTCCGATACCGATGAACGTATCGGAGTTGAAAGCTTTCCTTGGGATGGTTATATATTATGGTAAATTTATAAAAAATGTAAGTTCGATCCTTACACCATTGTATAATTTGTTGCGTGCCGGGGAGAAGTACGTATGGAGCGATGCTTGTGAGGTAGCCTTTGCTCGGGTCAAGCGGGCACTGAGCACGAGTGAAGTGCTTGTGCATTACTCCCTGGAGCTACCGCTTGTGCTGACGACAGACGCTAGCGCCACGGGGATAGGCGCCGTCATCTCGCACATCACGCCGGAAGGCGAACGCCCAATCGCATACGCGTCACGCACACTTAACTCCGCGGAGAGATCGTATGCTCAAATAGACAGGGAGGCATTAGCGATTATATACGGTGTTAAAAAATTCCATCAGTACTTGTACGGTAGGAAGTTTACTTTAAGAACAGACCACAAACCCTTAACATACATTTTTGGAAATAAAGTAGGCATTCCGGTTATGGCAGCATCCAGGTTGCAAAGGTGGGCAATAATATTAACAGGTTATTCGTATGATATAGAATATGTTGCGTCTGCTAAAAACTGTGCCGACGCATTGTCGCGACTGCCTCAACCAACAGATAAGAATAAAATCGGGCGTGAATATACCTATTTAAATTTTGCAGAAAGTTTTTTGCCGGTGACGAATGATGATGTACGTCTAGCAACAGCGCGGGATCAGGTGCTTAGTAGAGTGATGGTGAGCGTACAGTCAGGGTGGCCGTCGCATTGCACAGACGAATTGATGAAACCGTACTTTAATAGGCGACACGAATTATATGTGGAACGGGGTTGTATTATGTGGGGCTATAGAATTGTTGTACCACCAACTCTTCGGAACACAATACTAGAAGAGCTTCATGTTAGCCACATGGGCATAGTTAAGACCAAGTCGATGGCTCGAAGTTTTGTGTGGTGGCCCAATATAGACGCAGACATCGAATCGACATGCCGCTCTTGCGAAACATGTGCGATGGAAGCAGCTGCGCCGCCGCAGGCTGCACCACGTAGTTGGCCGTATTTAGCCCAGCCGTGGAGTAGATTACATGTAGACTTTTTAGGCCCATACCAGGGGAAAACGTTTTTCGTAATTATAGATTCCAGTACAAAGTGGATTGAAATTTTTGAAATGAACAAAACAAATGCTTTGGCAGTCATTAAGGTTATGAGGTCATTATTTGCACGATTCGGTTTGCCTTTGGAGGTTGTATCCGACCAGGGCCCCCCATTTACTAGTACGGAGTTAGGAGAATTCTTAAAATTGAACGGTATTAAACAGTCGTATTCCCCAGTATATCATCCAGCGTCAAACGGGGCAGCAGAAAATGCCGTCAAATTATGTAAGCGAACAATAAAAAAGGCAGTCCGAGATGGGGTAGACATCGACACAGCTTTACAGACATACCTACTAGCGTATAGAAATAGTATGCAAAGCACTACAGGGGAAAGTCCCGCCATGCTGTTGCAACGTAGGCCGTTGCGTTCCCGGTTAGATCTTCTGCGCGCAGACCGTGCGCGTCAAGACCGGGTGGAAGGGGTGCAACGTCAGCAGTCGACGAGTTCGGGCACTGAACCATTGCAACACACCGTTGGTGATACGATATGGGCCAGGAACTACGGTAGCAAAGACAAGTGGTTAAAAGGAACGGTAGTAAACCAACAAGGTTCACGTAGGTATGTAGTAAACAGCGATGATGGTCGACTTCTCACACGGCATAGCGATCAAATTAGGCATAGAACTCGACGTTCAAGTATAATGTACCCAGACGTAAGGTCCGAGGGACAGGTCAGTGCGGATGTCGTTGAACCGCAACAGCAACAGCTGTCTCCAAGTATATCGGAGCCAAGGGTTCGTGAGGGGACGAGTAGGGGCGAAGTCGTAGGCGACGACCCAGTAGTGAGTGACGCGGTGGATACAGCAGTCACTGAGTCCTCACCAACCCGTAGGGCACCATCGTCACCACCAGTCGGCAGCAAAACATCGCCGACGGCCGCAACCGTTCCAGATTCCGTGAACCGTCCCATCCGTATTCGCAAGAAACCGGTTAGATATGGATTTGAGTTTGATTAGATGTAAGAATATATTGTTATTATTATTATAGTACATAGAGTAAAAGTCTAGTTATAATTAGGTTAAGTTAGTGTGTTAGTTAATGTAAACGTTTAGTTTTATATCTTCCTATATTAGTTATATACTAGAAGTTAAGTGTGGAGGTGTGATGTAGGTAATTCTATATTTTATATTCGTAGCAATAAGTGGGTATTTGTATGTGTGAGCCAGTCTCTCAATAAATCTGTTACGCGATTGACGTGGTTTTACTGCAGCCGATTCCCTGGGGTTCCCAGTGTCCAGAGACTCCTCATATTCCACATGTAAATGTGTTTTTTATTGAAACTCTTCCCTACTTAACCAAACAAATTGTTTACTGATGTAGAATGACAACTGTGAATGACTCCCTGAAAAATAAATAGAAACGCAAACAGGAAAAAAAGCAATTCCCTTCCAGAAACCTTCGTCTGTATTAGAGCCCCATACATAAGTTATGCGTACACGCTGCATATTTGATACCTCCTTTAAAAAAACGTTTGGAGGGAGAGAGGACATAAATTATGACGTAGAAGGTTGGTGACGTATGACGTAAGTCACCAAACTATGTTACAGACCCGTCTAGGGAATGAACGTGCATGACATTGTTTTTTTTCTCTGTTTTATATTATAAGGAAACAAATTTTTTAGGGTGGTGATGGCCTGTCGGGAAAAAAAAGCACCCATTAAATAAATGAGTTAGGGAAACCTGGTATAGTACCTAATGCGAATAGGATAGGTTTGTTTTTAACCGACTTCAGGAGGAAGTTCTTAATTCGATCGGTATTTTTTTTTTTTTAGTTCACATTTTCACGTCAACAAACAATAATGAGCGGACCGATCCATTGAGTGAATGCAATTGTCAGTAATCGTGAGCTGAATTCGCAAAAATATAGGGTGGCTGGTAATTAGTGACCGATACTTATACATGTGATTGTACTCATAAATACAAATAACGTTCCCAAAGAAACTTTTTTTTATACTCATTAACTTTCAATTCATTCGATTACGTCAGTACTGCACAACGGGAGCGGTGGGGTTGGCGGGGTAGCGTGTGACGCTACAACTATAAGTAGATTTTGCTCTTCCCGAGGTCAGAATCATGAATACAATCACGTGTTTAAGTATCGGTCACTAATTACCAGTCACCCTATATAAGTCTAAAAACAGGTCCGCGTGCTATGTTTTATTATAGAACATAAAATAAATAAATAAATAAATATTTCACAACTTTCACACAACGCCATCTAGTCCCAAGCTAAGCTAAGAGCTTGTGTTATGGGTACTAAACAGCTGATAAACATACTTATATATTTCTAAATACATACATATTATAGATAAATTACACCCAGACACAGAACAAATGATCGTGCTCATCACACAAATATTTGTCCTGGGTGGGAATCGAACCCACGACCTCCGGCATAGCAGTCAGGGTCACTAACTACTAGACCACCAGGTCAGTCAAATGCGACATGCGTCATCATGCTTTATAAATATTAATATTAAAACCGTACTGTTGGTTTTAACTTCAGCAAACATAAAATTTCAATTTTGCCGTGTTTGGCTTTCAACTGATGAAATTGCCTGCAGTGGATTAAAATAGGTTCCATTTATTTATCTAGATATATTTTTGTAAAATTGTCATGAATGGGCACTACATACTGCAGGATGGAAGGTACATCGATGTATATCCGGACCCAGAGTTCCTAACGTTTTTGTAAGATACAGTATTAACTAGGTATAGGTACTGTTTTTCACAAAATTCTACTTTTTACTGTCGGACAAAAATATTACTATTTGTATTGGTCAATTTTTGTCTTCTGCTAGTCTCCTACCAGAAGACTAAAATGTGCGATAACCCCCATCAAGTATGTTTCAAAGTAATAAAAAGTAACGTACTGTTCATTGTATTGCTGTTAATTTGCCTTCTACAACCTGAATATACTGTTTTTCTTCCAAAAATAGTTGGCAACCCTATCCGGACCATATGAGTTCTTCATCGGTTTTTTCCTATTTTTTTTCTTAAATGCTTTTTATTTTAGGTCCATAATCATGCAGAGAATACATGGTTCCCAGTTGTACGGTGATGGCCCTTTTACTTTGCATATACTAATACGATTTCACGATAACCTACTGCTTAATGTTACGGAAATAAAAAAAAAACATTTCACAAAAAAAAATACATAAATCTTTTTATCCCATACTTAATGCGGCCCACTTTCCTTAAACAGACCCAACATAACTTGTGTAACACGAAAGAAAAATTACTCCCTACCACTATTTTTCACATTACCGAATTCAGGTTAAGCCGTTTCGGATACAGGGAAAGTTGGTGGAAGCGGCGAACTTTGCAAATATATTTGGTCCACAAAATGGGCCCGGCACAAACACAATTTGGGGCTGTCGCGACTGCGGCTCCCTTTCCTTCAGGGCTGCAATCGACACGCTTTTGTCCGTCGTTAGATCTCATTTACTACGTACTGATAGGAATGAGTTCCTAAAATAAGTGATTTGAAGAAAAAACAATTCTGACTGGCCTGTCGGTTTAGTAGTTAGTAGCCCTGACTGCTATGCTGGAGGTCGTGGGCTCGATTCTCACCCAGGACAAATGTAATGTGTGATTATTATATTTAACATTCGACGTAACACGTCTCACATTGGTTTAGTTAGCAGGTACACACATCAAAAGTGTCTAGGGATCAACATATATTTTTGCAATAACTTTTCTCCTGATTGATATTAATTAAAATTTTCTTTAAGGATTCATCAAATAAAGTGTTTTCGTTTGTCACAGTAACGATAAACCAAGTCACCTTTGGATTAATAAAGAAATTTGCCATTTTCCTAATAAAGGGATTTTAGACATTTGAACCACTAACATTAAAGTTCGAAAAAAAGACTGAAATAACAGTTTTCTTTAAAATTTTATTGGGTAACTTAAACAATTAATAATCCGTGTTTCTACCGCGAACACTAACAACACAAGAACATCGGTTTGGCATACTCAAAATGAGTTCATCCAAATCACGCTGTGGAATGGCCGCCCATGTTCGTTGCAACAACAAAAAAAGGTCTTCTTGCTACTGGATACCCTCCATATTCAGCAGAGCTCTTCTCTGTAGCATATCCCATGCATGCTCAATGCTCATCACACGGAGACAAGACCGATACATTCAAATCTTAACTCGAAGAGCTCCAACAATAACCGCCATGATGTTAGCCGTGAGGCTTCATCACTCTTCAGGGAACTTAATTAGCGACCAAACAGTCAGAAACCGCTTGCATGAAGTGAACCTTCATTCCCGAAGACCGCTACGGGTACCACCTATAGCAATGCACAATCGTAGGATTCGATATCAATGGGCACAGAAATTGGGCAGAAGAACAATGGCGTTTCGTGTGCTTTTCTGATGAGTCTCGTTTTGGTATGAGACCGGATACAAGACGTATACGACACTGGAGAACCCCTGGACGCCAACAGCGATTAAAATCCTGCCAGGAAGTCCATCCTTATAGTGGTGGAACCATCATGGTATGGGCGGGTATTTGGATCGGCGGAAGAACTGAGTTGATTTGGATCAGAGGCAACCTCAACGCTCAAATTTATGCTGAGACGATTGTATCAGACGTCATCGTTCCTCTACAAGTGCAAATCGGTCCCTTATTTCAGTTAATGCATGATAATGCACGACCGCACACCGCAAGAGTTGTAAGACAGACTCTCGCCGCAGCTAACATCAATGTCCTGTCCTGGCCTGCTCAGTCGCCAGACTTGAACCCGATTGAGCATGCATGGGATATGCTACAGAGAAGAGCTCTGCCGAATATGGAGGGTATCCAGTCGCAAGAAGACCTTTTTTTGTTGTTGCAACGAACATGGGCGGCCATTCCACAGCGTGATTTGGATGAACTCATTTTGAGTATGCCAAACCGATGTTCTTGTGTTGTTAGTGTTCGCGGTAGAAACACGGATTATTAATTGTTTAAGTTACCCAATAAAATTTTAAAGAAAACTGTTATTTCAGTCTTTTTTTCGAACTTTAATGTTAGTGGTTCAAATGTCAAAAATCCCTTTATTAGGAAAATGGCAAATTTCTTTATTAATGCAAAGGTGACTTGGTTTATCGTTACTGTGACAAACGAAAACACTTTATTTGATGAATCCTTAAAGAAAATTTTAATTAATATCAATCAGGAGAAAAGTTATTGCAAAAATATATGTTGATCCCTAGACACTTTTGATGTGTGTAGTTATTAACCCAACGATGCCAATTGATATATTCTACATATTTATGACAATATGTATCCAACATCACACAAAATCAGAACACGAATTTAAATAAATTAATTAATTCTACAACTTTCACACAACGCCATTTAGTCCTAAGTTAATCTTGAGAGCTTATGTTATGGGTACTATACAGCTGATAAACATACTTATATGTTTCTAAATACATACATATTCTAGATAAATTACACCCAGACACAGAACAAATGATCGTGCTCATCACACAAACATTTGTCCTGAGTGGGAGTCGAACCCACGACCTCCGGCATAGCAGTCAGGGTCACTAACTACTAGAACAACAGGCCAGTCATAAATTAAACTCATAAACTTGTGTCCAATCGGACACAAGTATTGGACGAGACGTGATGACCCGTCTATAGTATAGCAAGTATTGAATGTCTTTGTACCTAAATGAAATACAAAAACTCTAGTCAGCTAAAAAAAAGTCATGACATTTTCTGTCAAAAAAAAAGCGTAGAATCTAAAATCTCTTTGCCTGTGTTAACCCTACGCAACACTGTAACAAAAACCTGTCAATAGAAAGGAATTGATTGTTTGCCGGCCCTAAAACAAGCAATGAGTTCCTAATAGGGGAATTTGGCGCGTGATCGATCCGTTTTTAATTGTTAGTTATATCTTTTAGCTAATTGATGAAAAGCTCTCTCTGTTCAGCTCTATAGGGAACTAAGTAATAACAGAAGTTTTGAGGCGGTTCGTATTGGGTAAGAAATAACTGGATTAAATAAGTCCATAGGTACCTTTAAATGAATTTGATTGAATAGTTGATACATTCGACGACGAAAACTGCTTCATTGAACTGTTCTTGTAGGATAACAACAAACATATTGGTGTTTTTTTGTATGTTAATAAATACCTACCAATATTGTGAGAATTCAAGTTATTCGAACTTATCAGACAGACATGTAGCTGGGGAGGTTCCTGGCTCGCTCCTTGCTCCTGGGCAGCGGAGAGGAGTGAGGGTTTTGGCGGATCGTCTGTGTAAATTCTGACGTTTTAGTGGTATCAATATTTAAAAGACTGCGACTAGCACCAACAACATTTTGCAAATGATTGCATCCCGTCATGTCTGCGCTATACAGATTCACTGGGTAGGAATAGTTATGGGGATATTGCAAATGTTTTATGATGTACTAGTTCTAATGAAAATTGTGACAAACACTTTTATGGATTATATCCGAAATAAATAAATAATATTAATAAAAAATGCTGATTCTCGGCCTACTTTAAATAAATGACTTGACTTTCATTTCTCCCTGTAAAACTTGGTTAGTCTATAGATGGCTGGTCACTTGGCTTTCACTTCACCTACATTATTATAGGAATTGTTTTTATAGCATAGCACTACTGGTCAAATCTTGAACTACGGAACCTGCCACTTGCAAACAAGGAATTTTCACTAAAGTATTCACACAAGATATCAAATGATAGGTATTAGACTCTGCAGATGGAATCTAAACATAGGCTACAACATGACCTAAATGTGTCCGCGCAGACTGTGCTGGACAGGCACAGACAAACGTTTCATTAGCATGCATCATACAAGCAACATCAAATGAAAACTGCAATTTCGTAATAACAGATTATACAATATTCCAGTAGTGGAAGTTTTCATAAGATATGGAGTAAACACAGATATCTAATGGGTAAACCATGTCTCCATATTTTTATTTGCTAAAGTATTTTATTTTTTTTATTGTTTGTATTTTCGTTTTAATGTGTTCCTGTGGGTCCAAATAAATGATTTTCTTTCTTTCTTTTTTTGCCTTGAAACATATAATCCTATTAATAATATTATAAATGTGAAAGTTTGTGAAGATGTTTGGATATTTGGATGTTTGATACTCAATTACGAGTACTCCGTTTAACATATCTGGATGAAAGTTGGCATAAGTATAATAGATATAAGTCAAATAATTTATTTTTTTCTCCTCCTCCTTCCTCCTCCTCCGTTCCTTTTAGATGGTCTTGGGAAATTACTTTTTACACCGCCGAAGCTGCGGGCAGAAGCTAATATGTTATTTAACAGAGAAGAGCTATAACAGTAGACTACTGGACTGGTAGAATAAAAGTCTACGGCAGTAAGTCCGCGTTTGTACGTACGTATGTTTAGATACTTGTGCATAATACTAGTAAATATCAGCCAATTTAAAATTTCTGGCAATATCTATCGTCTCGTTTATAGTTGAAAGCCTAAACACAAAATGTTAAAGACAAAACCAATATAAGCTGGCATAGTATTCTATTAAATTTCCGTACTACCCTAGATCAGCTCAAGATAAAGGTGCCAACCATTGACGTATGGTCTGCTGTACCGCTGTAAATTAGAATATACTAATGTGGATATTTTGTTTATTTATTTTTTCGTTCTTGAAATAAATTAAATACAATAAATATAGTCAATGACCGCTATTGTTAGGTTCAAACGCATGAACTAGTATTATTGTCCAAATGTAGACGGAGTCTTCCCAACAGCAGATAAAGTACACGGGTATCTTTGTATGTTGATGCAGACTACACATTTTAGGTCCAAAAAAGTTAAAATCGGTCCCCAAACAGTGTCCTATACTCAGTACACATACAATATAAATTTCGCAAGACACATCCAACGGTCCTGAATCCCGGACTTCAAAACAACTCCTCAGCGAGTTCCACTTGCCAAAAAGTGTTGACAATGCATTACAGTATAGACACAGTACCGACAAAGGCCTACGTATAAAAATAACGAGGGCTAAATATTGTATGAGTACCTACATACCTCGTTTACGAAAGCCTTCCTGTATTCACGTGGGCGATACGGACCGGCCAGCCGGTTTATTATTAGAAAAGTTTTACTTTATTCTTTTTGTAAGTAGATACTTGGGCCCGGTAGATGTGCAAGTTAATCGCGCCATTTAAATCATTATTATGTCCTTCAAAGTACGGGGTGCTTGTCAAAAGTAGGCCATCGCACCGTTTGATCATCGTTTGCAATAAATTCGGGCGACGGAGTCAACTTTTGTTCATAATTTAGAGAAGTTGTGTGTGCTGCAGCGTTCTCAGGGGCGCAAATACCATTTATGCTGGTCTGCCTTTGGAGGTCACAATTGAGTTGAGGGTATTTCTGGGATACAGAGTAATTGGACAGTAAGCAGCAAAGGAAACTCTCTTTCTCTCGGATTGTCGACGACATCGGCGTTCATTTTTTTATGGTGAACCCGAATGGAATCTTGCCGTTCATAGGCGCTCGTCCGAGTATAAGCGACAAAATCGCGTATTTATTTATTTATATATTAAAGGTAAACCAGCTTCTGTATACAGCATTAAATTAGAGTATAGTAATAAGCATCAGACTTATACGAGTAGGTATAGTCGCCAATAATAGGGCGACCAACATTCAAGTGAGTGTAAAAACATTTAATTATTAATAGTTTACTAATTATTAAAATTAAGTACAAATAATCAAATTAAACTTAAAAAGAAAACATAATGAAATTTCAGATATATACACAATGAGAGCTAATGAGATCAAAATGATAAATGCGTATGAAAAGAAACACTCATATCTGGCCATGTTTTGCCCATCTATGTTATAAATACTAAAAATATACTAATTTAGTAACTTAAATATTGGTATTATCCATTAGAATTGAGTAAAAAAGTATCCAGTATCTACTACAAAGTAGGGATTGCAATTCTTTATTAAAAAGTCCCTCAAACAAAAACAATCAATACTTACTATAGGCAGGGACATAAACTAACTAAATGAATAATTTAACTTTTAACTTTTTTACTAAGAAATAAAGTAGTGAGATGTCGACAATGCCTAAAAGTACAGACGCCAGCACATCAAGTTACCCCAATGTGTCAAATATCTTTAATCGTTTTTCAAATTTATGTCAAACAGAATAAGGTTCATATTCAAGTGGGAAAATTTTACACATTGGGGTAACTTGATTTGCAGGCGTCTGTACAAAAAAAAACACAAATGATCTGCATGTCGAGTATTTGACACATTCGACAGAAGAAAATTGGATTTAAAATATGACTTTTTAGTTTCATGAAGCTCCGAAGTTGTGACACTTGGCCTAGCTGCGATGACAGGGTATGTAGGTTAAAAACATTTCGATACAGCCGCTTTGCTCTGTAAAATTTAGACAGCGAAGAGATAGGTTAAGTGCGCGTTAAGCTAACTGTCAGTCTCTAGCAATAGTATGGGATGGCAGTTTACTTCGCCTTTACTTACCTTAAACACTAGGATATATTATTATGAGATAATCGGATATCAGTTGACTACACTAGACGAAAACCTATCAAGAGTTAGGTACATATTAAACCGCCATGATTTCAACAGCCCAATTTCACTATTCTTATAGTTTGATGTTGGTAATTTTGTTTCTCAACAAACATTTAAAAGCACCACAACATTACTCAAATATTTATCACCAGCCAAGAGTGGGTGTACGAAAGCATACCTGTGTCTAATCCTCCGGGGTTTACACGCGTGGGTCAAAGAGCAATGTATATAAACTTGTGACGGACAACCCTGTATCATTTACAACATTACAACTAAAACTTTACGCGTATCCTTTGAACATTACCTACAGAAAATTTTCAAACCCAACAGGGCCAACAGGCACAACTAAAGTAGCTTTAAGACGAAATAAACTCTTTACTTCGCACCAATTCCGTACGAACTTTGTAAAATCTTCATTTGAATTAAAGTAAAACTGAACGTAATTATTCAGTTCTGCGAATTTAGGAACGTTTAAAAGGAGAACGGAATGGTTGGCGCGTTTAATCTTGTCAATTATCCGGAAAATTGGCACGACCGGGGTCCATGGTGCGGTTCTACAGGGGTTTATCAACATTAGCAGACTGTGCTGCCAGACTAATTGCGGTTACTGACCGATTGACGAAATATTTTTACGTGGTCACACTTTAGGGTTGAGCTCACTCAGCGAATGTTCACAGACACTTGAGAAAATATTTTGATAGAAGTTAGAATTTAAATCAACTAGATTGAATAGTATCTGTAAATGGGAATTTTGAACTTAGAAACCGTTAAGAGAATGAGATCGATTTCATTTTATATTCGCTTCTTTTATATCCAATCGAATCTACTGTTTGAAAACGATGTAAATTGGCTTCAAGTGAACACGTAATAGAGATAAGTTTTGGTTTGCACGTGAGAATGGTATGAAGAGAATCTAGTCTAGGTGTACTAACTACCTATTGTTGAGAAGATTGAGATCATGACTTCGATTCTCAGGTAGATATTGCTGGGGAGCTATCGTCGCTACCTTTTAGAACAAACACTAGAAAACACTATAAAGGGTGATAAAGAGCTTCAGAAAGAAAAATAGACATACTTGAACTGCGACTATATGCAGAATAAAACGCAAAATCGATAGTGTGATTTAATTTGAAACCACAACGAAAAGTTTGTATAGGTAAAACTTTTTCAAAAAGAACTCATTTGAAAATGGAGATGCCTTTTATTACCTCGAAAGTGGGAATACTACAACTTATTTGGAACTACAACTAAAAGTTTGTATAGCTTTTTCAAAAAGAACTCATTTTAAAATGGAATATTGCTTTTTATTATTTCGAAGGTGAGAAAAGTAGAATATTCTCCTTGAATACTTCGTTACGCTTGAGATTCAATATTATGGCGGCAGTGACTTAAGGCACTGTTTTTTTCCCTTGCTTGATGCAATATTGCCGTTCCCATCTATTCATCTATTATTGTACCTACAGCACAAGTAACAAAGCACGTTACTATTTTTTATAAAAGTTCATATGATATTCTTTTCATCTTTGGTTTAACTTTAACATAGATTATTTAAATTCCCTGTTTCTTGCGGAGGCAGACAGCGGTCGTTGCCTTCTAAACGTTCATTACGTTATGTATAAGCCAATCTCGTGCAGAAATAGTTGGGACTTACGAGTTGCTTGGCGACGATAAACAAAAGTCGTGGTTTCTTTTTAGTTTTAGTATCACGTACACAGGGGATGCTTCTTTTTCTTCGTTATACATATGTGTGTGTGGGGTTTTGTCTGTTCAGGACAAACTGGTTATTTTGAAGGATTTAATTTAAATAGAAAAATTTAGTAGATCCAGCTTCCTCAAAATGTTAAATTTACCCAATTGAACAAAACCTTAGTCTGTTTGTAATAAAGTTGAAAAACTTTCAAAGTTTGACACATTGGGGTAGCTTGATGTAGGTACTGGCCTCTGTATCTGCATTGTACTGAAAATATGAAAAATCTTTTTGTATTTGTACTAACATTAAATCTGTTTTTTTAAGCGGCACTAGCGCAATGGCCAAGGCTTTGGCCTGCCGATCGGGAGGTCGTGCCACCCATATAGCACTATTGACGTGAAGCAACTCTAGACCCAACCATATTTAGCTTTTTTGTAAAACATTTTTTGTTGTCTAAGCTTTTTACGTTTTCTGTGGCAAATAAATACTTTTTCTTTTCCTATCTCAAATCAAATATTTATTTTGAAATGTTATAATAAGTTTCTTTCACAGTGTTGATATTACTATTATTATGAGGTCAATAGCCTGATATTTCTTGGTATAAAAAGTGTTTAAGTACATCATTTTTACTTTTGATCAATATGTGCTGATGTGGGACTTTCATATTGTTATTAAAAAAGATAGGGGGGGGGGATTGCTTATAGCATATCACCCTGGGAATAACGATTGCAGTGGTCGTCTGTCATGACCTCATGAGCATGTTATAATCACTATAAATATGAATTATTAGTGCATTGTGAATTAACAACACATTGCACGCAAACATTAGGTACAACATATACAGGTTGTAATTTTGACCGTGGGACAAACTTCCACAGGCTGTTCTACTGTTGAATACGAACAACTTTCGCTATAGGACCAACTCTGAAATCGCGAAAATAAAATCAGCTGTTGCATACAAAAGTTTGATACCTACTCGACGAAAATGTATAAAACAGCTGATTTTTTTTCGCGATTTCAGAGTTGGTCCTATAGCGAAAGTTGTTCATATTCAACAGTAGAACAGCCTGTGGAAGTTTGTCCCACGGTCAAAATTACACCCTGTATAGGGATATTGTCGCATATACTGACAATATATTTGTTTATTTAATTATTAAAGCTTTATGCACAAGTCAAAAAATCTGTACAACGCCGGACTTAATGCCTTAGGTATTTTCTATCAGTCAATCCTAAGGTATATTGAGTTAGGTGTGGTCGATTCAGTACAAGTTACCCAGTGATAACTTAAGAAGACGCTGGCAGAATAGTCGACATCGGTTCAGTTTCCAAAGCAAACTTGAGTGAAGTGAACTAGTAAATGCCTAGCATTAGTATGGAATGATAGCTCAATTCGCCCTCACTTAACGTACATTTACACGGGGTGACTTAAACTATATGAACGTAAACGTAGCAAAAGGAAGTAATGCTTGTAACAGATAGCGTTCTGTAGTTTCTGCCAACCACCATGAAAAAACACGTCAGTTTATGTATGTATTAAGAACTTACAACTTCCACTCGCAAATTCTTCTCAATTGTAATCTTCAATCAGTTGAGTCAGTAATCTATCCATTTCATCGGAATTAAGAGTGTGTCTCAACCTCCTCTCAGTTTATGATAGTAATCTTCCTAAGAACCACTTACGAGTAATTATTGGGTTGTTTTTAGAACATAGCTAAGGAGATATTTAACCTTCGAAGAAACCCCAAAGGACAAAATTAAGTCGGACTCTCGGAAGAATAACAATCTGTCTGTTTCTTTTGAGAATGTAACAAACAGAAACTTTGGGATTAAAAACTGTTACTCGCTGTGTTTCTTTTTTGTGTTCGTCAATGCTATAATGTATGATTGAATGATACTTACAAAATTGAACAACACCCTGTAACACATTATGGTATGCAATAAAGTATTGAGTATTGAGTATTGAGTATTTCATTTATTATTATTAAAGAATTATTTTTCAGTCATTACTTGGCAGCGTGTGTGTAGATTTTGTTCAGTACTTTTATCCTACACTAGCAGACATCCCGCGGTTTCACCCGCGTAGGTCCCGTTCCCGTGGGAATACAGGGATAAAAAGTAGCCTATGTCACCAGGGGATAGTGTAGCTTCCCAACGATGAAAGAATTTTTCAAATCGGTCCAGTAGTTTCGGAGCCTATTCAATGCAAACAAACAATCAAACATTTCCTCTTTATATATTAGTATAGACAAGCTTTAGACGTGAAGACTGTAATTGGCTGTAATAACTGTACCGAAGCCTTTCATAGCACTTAAATAAATAAATAAAGATAAGGATGAAATCTTAAAAAAGTCGCATTTATGCCCTGCAATAAAAATCGTTTCATCGTTGCGCGCGCGACTTCAAAACATCGTGGTTAACTTTGTGGAAATAACTTTTCCATGTCCGTCGGAAACACCTGTCTAGTTAGGAAATAAGCTACGCGTGCCCTGGAACTGTCAAGTGCCCTGAACTCTACTGAGCGACACTTCATTCAATTATCACAAGTATACTTATTCTACAGAAGAGAATTCGTTTAAATGTAATTGCTTTCATGATGGCATTTATATATAAGAACCAATTAATTGTCTTTTGAGGATGGTTTTCCCTTGCGAGACATGATTTAGGTTTCAGATGATTTTTTTTTTGAAAACCTTTTTGAAATTGATTTCATCCAGCGTTACTACTTATTGTCGTTTCATACGCTTGCCAATGGAAAAAAGATTGAGTTGATCAGTTATTACGATAAGTACCTACAACACGTCAAAGAGTCATAATCTGACTGGCCTTTCCCAACTTTATTCGGGTTGGCCCCCAGTCTAATTAGATGCAGTTAAATACTAATTGTACAAGAAGCCACTGCCTATCTGACCTTCGCAAGCTCAGATACTAGGTAACATACTACCCCTTGGTTAAACTGCAGGTTGTCAGATTTTCGGGCTTCTGACTACCCCTAGCCAAACCCATGGCTTACCGTACCCAAAGGATTAGAGACAAAAATTAAACACCTAGGTATAGTAACTGACACATAACAAATAAACAACTGATCCTTAGCCACTGACAAGTAATTCCACAATAAAATAGCTACACCAATTATGTACAAACTCATAGGTAAGTAAAATATAACTGGTGAATAAGATACAAAAAATGCAATCGAACCCGTACCTGAACAAGCTTGCGGTGGTAACGGGAATATGAGCGTGGTGGAAGATTTGCGCCTGGCGACGGCGCAGCCCAGGGACTGCGGTTTGAAGCTGCGCAGCTGCTGCATGAAGTCGCTGCACTCCATGAGCGCCACGTCCGCGAAGTGCAGGTCGCACAGGATCTGGTTCTTGAAGCGGCGTGCGCGTTTCTAGGTAAAAAATGGTTAGATTAGTTAGATACTTGTGTATGGTACAGTATAGTATAGTATAGTACATATTTGCACGTCAAGTTACCCTAATGCGTCAAATTTCTTTGGTGTTTTTTCAACTTTATGTTAAACGGAATAAGGTTCATATTCAATTAGGAAAATTTGACACATTAGGGTAACCGGATGTGCAGGCGTCTGTACATAGATTTTTGTTGTTTTTGGATGCATTTAGTAGACCAGCCTACACATCTCTTCGTATCTTATAATCATACTATGGCTTTCATGTGAACCTTTTCTGTAAAATACAATGTAACATCACCAACGTTTTGATGCCTGAGCTTTATTTATTATATTTCGTGGCAGGCGTTAAGCTTAATACAACAGAAACGTTTAAAAAGAACATGTTTCGGTGTAATATGTGAAATGTAACAGATTCTGCTTCTATGTTACAATTCTCTTTTAACTTAATAAGAATTTAAATAAGGTGTAAGAGTAGTTAAGTGTTCGATATAAACAAAGTATTAATTATTAATTTACTTAAATATTTAATCATAAAAGTAAACGTAGGCAGTTTTGATAGCTTTTTTCTACCAGTTAACCTTAGTGTGAAGCACAACACAAACAATGGTAGGTTCAACGTTTACGAAAGGGATACTGACTCAAATAATGAACATTTTATGTTTGTTGAGCATGATAAGGATGTATTACTTTTACTCGTACTCATATGCTGCAACTGTGGTGAAACAGTCGTGGAGAGTACTTATTCACCTTTTCTGAGGCACTATGTGGGGAGAATGGTTGGGTAGCTATATTCATACTCTGTTGGTCTCTGCACATATTGCTGCAGTCACCAGCTATTTTTATTTTTGTGTAGTGTATTACTAACACTACACACACTGATAAGGTATTTTACTAACAAATTAACCGAACTAAATAAATAAATAATATGAATTCGGTATAACCAGGTATTTTTGAAGGCACATGATTACAATCCACCTCTTTTATTAAACGTGACGTAGAAAATGTTATGGAAAACCCATTAACTACATAATAAATTCATCGGTGAATGAATTAATATTCCACCTTGAATAAAGCATACACAGCAATATTATAATTGAAGTGAAGGTAATCCTTATGGGATACCTTTGAACAATAAGAGCTGGACGAAATTACAAATTAATATGTTCTCGTATTTCATTTTGTATCGAGACCCATTTAGCCTTTATCTGTTTTTGAATATTGCCAATTTATTTCGGCATTTCGGTTTATATCCCGTAAACATGGTTTGAATATTTTTGTATTGCTAATGCCTGCAGAGAAAACATCATAAATATAACATTTTCTCTGTAGGTTTTTTTTGTAAACTCATGTTCTTCTAAAATATCTACCAGACAGACGTGTTGCTGCAGGGAGTTTGTTCCGCCACTTCTTCTTGCCAGCAAAAACACTTGGAAGTTGTGAAGAGCGGGTGTTTTGGGGGATTGCCTTACGTAAATTTTTGACGTTCAAAAAGGGCTGCTCCGCCTAATTTGAATAAATGACTTTTGATTTAAATTTTTGTTTTTTTTTAATATTTTATTGGTCGTCAAAATTGCTGGACAAAACTGTGTATTTTTATAACTGTATTTTTATAGCTATCTTTTTTCATCATGTAAAGATCGTTTGGAGGAAGAAAATCAGGACTGAAGTCATATTTAATCAACTAACTGGCCCGTGCCGCGTGAATGATAAAACATGGGTTTTTAAAAATGTATGCGGATTCGAGATCCACACGGACGAAGTTTTGGACAAAAGCCTATACTCCAAGCTGCTACTGAAAAGTTCTAATATATATTATGCACACCTAGGCACATTTGTTGTAATTTGATTTTTTTTATGTTATTGATTTGCAAAGTAAGCATACTTGTTATTTACTTATGAATTTGAGATAATTTGCTTGATATTTTGGATTGCAAATATTAAGTAATAAATATGCTATTATTATTATAAATGGATTACCTAATATTTGGTTTAGGGAGACCTTAGTTTAAAGGGAAATGCCCATTTGCTAATGAACATGGAAAAAACAAATGAAAGGCATTAAAATTGACCTCTCAGATAAAGAATCAACGACTGTTTTTCATATGAAACTTGGTGGGACCTTTTTCTATTAAGAATTGTATTTCCTACTTTGATAGTACTGACCACCGATCCGAAATATTAGAATGCTATATACAATTGAGTGTCATGTGAAAATCTGCTTTTGAAAAGATATCAACACAAATTGGTACTAACAATATTAAAGACACAAACTTAGTATATTTTTAATATACCGCCGTTTTGTGGAATAATTGTTTAAACCTATAATTAATAATACTGCTGACTCAAATCTTATTCGCGAAACAAGTGCTAACAACAATTATTCGTAAATTATGATGATATTATCTAGATGTTTAAGACCGTAGTTATAAGAGTTTTTATGTAAACTATAGCGTACTAAAACAACGATGTCACTCTTCTCAAATCTGTTAAATATTGTTATAAAACCAGTTGTCTTAATAAACAATAATTTTAAGAACTCATGTCGCCTGTGACACAGGTTTATCCTAGTACAGGCATAATAATTTTGATATAGCCATATTATTAATAAGACTAAATACTGTATTTTACCAATTCAAATTTTCGAATGAAGATTATTATTAATATATATTACATCGATGGCATTCGATGGGCAAAGGAACACGTCGTAAGGTAACCTGGGCTAATGGTGAATATAAGTCTGAAATCACCAATCTGCCTCGAGAAAGCGAAAAAGCGATCAATGCTCGTGCGTTCTCTGTATGAAAACAGGCCTTTGCCTAGCGACAAAGTGACAGTTACGGACTGGTATTATTATTTAATATTACTATTATGTTGATACGAAGAAACAAATTGATTAATGATTTAATTACTAATTTGTACATTCCTAAAACATAAACAAAGAAAAAAAACAGTAAATCAATTATAGGGCATCAAAAAACTTATCCGCATCGCTGTCAACGGAAAAAGTGCCCAAAAGACTACGTGAAGGGTCGACCAAACGCTGGGCGATGTCCCGCAAAACTAGATGGGCATTCGGACCCCAAGGCCCGACTGTTAAATGAATCAACACTCGTCTGTTAGTATTATAACATCATCCACAAAAAACATGTATCACAAACGACAGTCAAACAAAAGCTTTAATAATATCTACCATTCAGGAACACCCCTGATTGGTTTTCCATTACCTGTCAGTGTTCATTCTCAAAGCTGATTAAACAATAACTTCGTTGAGTGTTATTTCAACAATGGTCTTTATTAATTTCACTCAGTAGCCTTCACAATGCTAGGTCTAGTAATCCCTTATTTGATTCGGTATAAGAACAAAGACGTTATTTATATTAAAAAGAGAGGGGATGAGAATGAATAAATATTAAATTGCTTATTACTGTTTTCGACAGTGAATTTTTTTTGAGTTTATGCTTTTAGGATGTCAACATACCTAATTTTTTTTTTACTGGAGTTTCACTACTAATTTGTTATGCATTCAAATTGTTTAATAATTGTTAATCTGCGTGTATATCCATGTATTAATAGTATTAACGTAAACGGTGCAATAAACTCCGTAGTTTCTATCTAGTCCCATAGAAAAAAGGTGAGATTTTATGTAGGTACCTATGTCATAACAGTCTTAAATATATTTATACGATATTATAGTAAATAATTATGAATAAATAAATATTCCACAACTTTTCACACAACGCCATTTAGTCCCAATATAAGCTTGAGAGCTTGTGATATGGGTACTAAACAGCTGACAAACTTACTTATATATTTCTAAATACATACATATTATAGATAAATTACACCCAGACACAGAACAAATGATCGTGCTCATCAAACAAACATTTGTCCTGGGTGGGAATCGAACCCACGACCTCCGGCATAGCAGTCAGGATCACTAACTGCTAGACCAACAGGCCAGTCAAAATATAATAATAGTAGATTATATGTGCATATTACATAAAATCAAGTAAGCAATCATAATGCATCAAAAATTGTTCAGGATCCCTAAATTTTTTTTTTCAAAATTTGATGTCAGTTTTCAGTTTTTATTATAGAACAGTATAACGTAACATCATGCCAGCAATCCTCAAAAGGTGAGGCAGATGTGTACACGTCGTACACCGACATTACGGTTACACTAGATTGAAGCTTCAAAATGAAAACTGGCCTATCACCATCAGCCGGACACAAATCCTAGCTACGTTTGAAAAAGAAACATTTAATTAGAAAACTTCTTTAAGGTCTTAGTTATTTCACAGCCTCAGAATCCTATCTTAAACTTTTATCACAAATTACCGGCGCCCTAACTCTTGACCCAAAAATGTATTCAGATACCAATTCTCCTCCATTGTTAATGAATAAATGGCTAAATAAATAACGAAAGCACAAAGAACTCTTTGTTGTTACAAAGGTTTGTCTATTACCGTGTAAATACCTGATTAGTAAATCTTTTGGCTATCGGGAATCAGTGATTGTGTCCAAAAACCAATTACCTAAAGGTATAAAACAAAAGCGGGCCCACCGTTGCAGGCACAGTGGGTATGCCCACAATCCTATCTGAAGTCAGATACACGACACGTCACGATATGTCTTGACGTGTGATGAGCGCGCTAATTTATTCTACCAAAGGGTAGAAATGGAACCCACGACCTCTGATATAGCAGTCAGAGCGACTACCCACTAGATCAACAGGCCACTCAAAGTAGTACTTTATGTATGGATCATATACCATTATAGTTAAATTATTACCTCTAATAACTTTTTCTTTAAATACTACTACCTTCTCTAGTATTGTATGGAACATAGCGACACGCAGCACAGTAGTTCAGTTAAAAATTATGATTTTTGCATCTTTCAAAATCTATGCATTTCAGTAAGGTAGTTAGGTTAGGTAGTTAGGTTAGCTATAGGATAGGTATGGTGAGTTAGGTTAGGTTATAGGTATATATTATAGGTAATTTATGTTGTCATTCTAATTGTATCTAACAAAGGTTTAAAGAGTACATTTGAGACTCGCTAAATAAAAAGTCGTTGTTATTGTTTTGGATCTATTTGCTGTCATCTAATTAAAAGTATGTATGATACAAAATATCTCTAATTTGTAAAATTCTTGTGATATATATGCTGTTTGTTACCGAACTGCGAACCGAAACAAGCGTGGATCCAGCATTCTGGGCACTCTAAGCATGCCCACAAACTAATTGAGGACGATAGGTCCATGTTTGTCACCAATATTAATAGTAGATTCTCCATTTAGACGTCTAAATAATAATAAATTATAATAGCACAAGAGTATTATTGTATTTATGGGGGTTGCCCCATAATGATGAATTTTGCTGGCTGTTTTGGTTTAAAGCCCTGGGCGACGGTCCCAATTGTCTACTTTGGGGTAGGTAATCAGGACCGTTGCCCATGCCGCCTTCTTCGAATCTGTCTTAGGTGGAACTCGAAAACTATTCGTGTGTCGATATGAATCGTGTTTATTTAGGCTTTCAGTTCAAATTATTGCAAAGTAGCGATTGTAATCTGGGATGCTCCTCACACCCTCATGTTAAAAAGTTGCTACATTTTGAATTTATTAATAATGTGTAGAGGCACGAACGTGCAGAACAATTAATACATGTTAAGTCATACATGCATGCCATTTGCGAGTACTACCTGTGTATGCGTCCCTTCGTGACGTTTCCACGTAACAAAATTACGTATAAATAATTTTATTAGTGTTTTGATAATAAAATTGTACATAATCCATAAAGGGAATACTATGCGAAACATTAAGTCATAAACAGAAACTTCTAAGTAACTATTGTTCTGCATTACATACAAACGCAGCATATAACAATGAAAGAAGTCAGAATAAAACCACGAAGTAACAACCCTAATACAGGTAGTAAGACGAGTATTCAGCTGCGTCACTGGGTGATGTGATAGGTTCGCGTGCCAGCCCTGTCATGCAACACTACGCGCAAGCGCAAGTTATAAGAGAACGCGTAAATTGTGGTCATTGATAAAAAAACCGCTAAACTTCCCAGAGGACCAGAGGTTTAAATTTAGCTTGGAAAACTTAAACCAAAGACTCATTTTAAACTTTTAAAGCCAAAATAAAATAAATAAATATTTCACAAATTCACACACAACGCCATCTAGTCCCAAGCTAAGCAGAGCTTGTGTTATAGTTACTAAACAACTGAAAGTAAACCTTTTAAAAAAATTAAACTGCTCAAAAATTTTAGCTTATCCCTTAGACTAAACCGATAACGTAAGCTCTAGGTACCATAACCTAAAAGCGAATTCAGACATCTTACGTTTACGTGACTCCACCTATTGGCTCCAACCGCAGCCAACATATTGGTTCCACCGAAATTTATTGGCCATATCATTCCATATTACCTTGGCCGAATGCTGACAAACATTGGGTCCCAAATGGAGTTCATTTGACTAAATTGTTCATGGCTTATATAGGCCAATAAGAATCACATTTTATTGGTACAGTGTGGAAGAAAGCGTGCATGGATAGAATTTTATATTCCACACGATTCGCTTAGTCCTGCATTTTTAAACAGTAAATTATGATATCTGAAGTGGGTATACGTGAATAATACAGTGAATGAAGTTATACTTATTTACAGAACTAAATAGTTTTGTTAGGTATTATTTTATAATATTCGACATTTTTTGGAAGTAACTTTGAACATAAAAAGGTGATTTTTTATTTACAATATTGGTGAGAATATAACAAAACATCGCACCTATAATCCTTGAAAGATTAGGCAGAGGTGAACCTACTTGTAGTAAGCCCGCCTTTCACCAGGTATGCCATCAATCGGGCACAAATCCACCACTAAGAAATTCCGGGAAAAACTCAACGACACTTAGTCCGTCCCAGGGATCGACCCACAAACCTCATGCGCAGGAGTAGCACTCGTTACTACTAGATCAACGAAGAAATCTACAAATAATTTAATTTGTAACATTCACACAAATATTCTCGACTAGCAGACATCACGCGGTTTCACCCCCGTTATTCCCGTTCCCGTGGGAATACATGGATAAGAAGTAGCCTTTATCAACCAGAGTTAACGTAGCTTCCCAACGGTGAAAGAGTTTTTCAATTCGGTTCTTCTTACCTCTTTATATTATTTAGTATAAATGTATAGGATATTTATTAGTTTTGAGAACTCTTCAAAGATTTAGTTACATTATCTACTATACACCACTATTTATTAATTATTACAAAAAAATGGGCTGTATCCGTACCTATTACTAATCATATTTGCGTAATCGAAAGTAAAAAAAAAACAAAAACAATTTTTAAATAATTATTTAGTTAAACTTATATAACGAAAACAGCTGTTATAGGCGCGGCGTGCTCGAGCGCGATCACGCGAACGTGAGCGAGAGATGACGATTAATGAATACTACCATGTCATGAATAGCCTGTACAATATTTCCATAAATTGGGTGACTTTTTGGGATATAAACAAACGCTAATAATTTTGCTGTTTATGAATACTATTTATTGATACTTTAAATATAATGAGAAGACCGTCTAGAATAAGCCCTTTAAGTATTTGTACTAATTAAAAATTAGTGGTGTATACTCAATAAACACTCTCTAAGCTTTAAAATCAAACGTGGCTACTTCGAGAAGCACTCAAACAAACTGTAGATGTAGAAGCAACGAGTGTAGCAGCCTGCTAATGATGATTAAAAAACTTTATTTTATGCCAAACACATCCCCAGTCCACATTGTTATTTATGACATTGGTAACATTCAAGGTTGTCACTAATAATAATGGTAGGTATGTTAGATTCACATTCATATATAGGTAGTAGAAAGAAAGAAAAGAAAGAAAGAAGAAAGAAAATATATTTATTTGGGACACGCACAGGAATTTAACATTAAAAAACTAAAACTAACATATTAAATAAAAATAAAACAAAGGACCTGTGCGAGGCCAAAAAGGCCCCTATCTCAGCACGATGCCACGATATTTATAGAAAAGCAATAAATACCGCAGCGCTGTTATTCTGATAGGGCCTACTGCAATGCCATGAATACATTAATGTACAATAGCCCACAAAGAGACATTATATATAAATAAATAAGAATATAAATAATAAGAATATAAAATGACAGATGCAACAGATGAAATTATCCAAAATTAAAAACCAAAATTAATAGAAGAATATTCTTCATATACACCATAACAACTTACAAAATTAGATCTTAAAGGGCTTTATATTTTCTTCTGCTACATTATTAATAAATTATTAGTTACGACTCAAAAAAATATTATTATTGTTTATTTCTCGGAGCCCTCTAAAACGATTGCTAGCACATAGTGACGTAGCGACAAGAAGGCAACATGTCCTGAGGTGCTAAAGGAGTGGAACGGCATTCCACGGCTATCAGGACAATCCCGGAAGTACGATCAAGATCCTTATCAGCACCTTACTGGAATGCTTCCTTCCTCCGAGCACGTTTGCTCTTGCGAATCTCCACTCTAGCCGGCCAACTAAGGCAAGAAAGAGGTGGGAACTCCGTTTCTCGTCAGAGTTCACTCTGGCCAGGCCAATTAAGGTAAGCCAGAAATGAGGAATAAAACTCCGAGATCAGGTCTGTGGGGTCGTTACTGCCCAACAGCTCGCCACAAGCTGCCCTGCGGGGTATGTTATTATTATTAATATTACTAGCCTATATTTTCCCACTGCAGGGCAAACGCCTCCCTTTCCTTCCACCTCTCTCTGTCCAGGGCTAATCGGGACCAGTCTTTATCGAAGGAATTCGACTAAAAAAACTAAAGACGTCTAATGGATTAACGACAAAATAAAATATAAAGTTAAGATTACCTATGATGCATAAAGGGCCTAAGCTCAGCATAATGCATAGAGATTGATAGCATAATGTCAGATAAAAACACAGACGGGAACACCTTACTCTGATGCTCAGCTGCAACCCGATTATACAGTTTTTTTTCATTTCATTTCATTTGATTTTTTCCACAAATTTTTTTCTCTTCATCTTGATTTTTTCTTTTTTTGTGGAATAATTACATTTTTTTTTGTTTGTAAGTAATAGAATTGTAAGGACAAGGTTTGTTTGAAGGATTTCTATATTCCTTCTTATGATTATGGTACAAAATCACAATAAAAACAACTATCTCTGTATATATAAATAAATAAATAAATAAATAATAATAATAATAATAATCTGAACCCGTGCAAAGCCAAGGTGGTGGCTAGTTTTATTATATTTTTCGAATTTCGTATCAAATAAAAAAAGGGTTACCTCAAAAGGGCTTGGTTTCGTGGCCATGACTATGAACCGTAAAATTAGGTTTTATTTTCGTTATTCCTTGTGTTTATTTCAAACTGATTGAGTTCAATTTACTGGGACTGAGATTTTTTGAGTTTAGAGATGTCAAATCTCTATTATCTTTTTGATAGTGCCTGTCAGACTAATTTCCAGATTGACAATGATGAATATTATTGATACAATTCCCCGACAAACTTCGTTCCATCTTAGAAATAATTTATATTGTGTTACTTCCTTAGTTTTAGCTTATGACTTGTTTAATTTGACTGATTTCGATTCTCACCCAGGACAAATGTTTGTGTGATGAGCATGACCATTTGTTCTGTGTCTGGGTGTTATTTATAAATGATTAAAGAAAAAAACCGGCCAAGAGCGTGTCGGGCCACGCTCAGTGTAGGGTTCCGTAGAATATGTAAACGAAGTTAAAAAAAATGCTTGCATATACGATTATACTACAAACTTAGTCCAGAAATTATTTTGTACAACTTTTTGTCTTTTTTGTACAAAAACTGTTGTTTCCATTAAAGTTCGAAATAATTTTCCTAGAAAGTCCTTATAAAGTTCTACATTTCAGATTTTTTTCATATTTTCTAAACTTATGGTTCAAAAGTTTGAGGGGGGGGGGGGGGGGGACACACACATTGTTTTTTACTTTTGGAGCGATTATTTCCTACTACTTTGTCGGCGTGATTGATACACATATTGGTACCAAATTTCAGCTTTCTAGTGCTATAAGTCACAGAGATTAAGCAAGGATGGACAGACGGACGGACAGACAGACATGGCGAAACTATTAGGGTTCCTAGTTGACTACGGAACCCTAAAAAATGACCATGAGCCCTGAGTTTCTTTCGGCATTTCTTCTCATGGATTAGTCACTTTGGAAATGCCATTAAGTTTAAAAAAAATACATCTACAATCTGGGAAGATTTACTTACAGCAATAAATATCGTTTCATTTCATTTCACACCTCTCTCTTCGTGGATTAAGAGTGTGATGTTATAATTAATCTTTAAAAACATTTTCACTTCACGAAACTAACTCACGTTGTTTCAGACGATTATAAACATCACACAATATTCCTTTTCATGTCAGCGAACATCTCGACAAAAGGAAACTTCATCTAAAACCTAATTCAGTACAAAAGCCGTTGAGTGAGAACAAAATAAGGCAGACTTGACTCGTCTTTTGTTTACAAGCGTCGGGAATTTTATGCACTCTTTTGAACCCTGTCGCCGTGCCTCAAATTTATTTTCCTTCTAGCGTATCGTCGTAGTTTCGGAGCCAGGGTTCATTTTCTCCTACATCTTATTATACACCGCGGTATTTTGTTCAAGACTTGTTTCGGGGTAAGTTTGTAATTTGTGTTTCAGATTCTTACAAGAGATTCTTATTTGTCAGTATCCGTTTGTTGTTTTTTCTTCATCTGATTTTTCAGATTCAAGGGCTTATTGTATAATAATCACTTGCTTCAAAAACGGTGAAGGAAAACATCGTGAAAAAATCGATATGCCTGAGAGATATTTTTCGTCAACATGTAAAGCAGAGTCTGAAGCCTATGAGCAACCTCTGAAACCAGTACCCTTAGCAGGAATTCCTGACGCAAAGGATCATTTCAAAAATTAAAAATACTTGTTTGGAATATATTGTTAAGACCAATGATATTATAATTAAAAAAGGTGTAGATTGGTTATACGCGCTTAGCAAGTGACACGTTAAAATGTGGCTAACTAGCCACACTTCACCTTAGTGTGGCGTCGCGCCCCAACGAACGCGTGCCTGCGTTAGTGTACCGTTTTTGAAGATTGAATGTTGTTTAGGTAACCTATTTACACCTTTGTACTTATAATATGATTAGTTAAGGTTATGTTTTAAGACTTTATTCATATCTACAGGTGTATCTATTTGTGTTTGCCTCAGTAATTTAAACCTTTAATGTTGCAGGGTAGTTGTATATATTTTTTTAAAATCTTTCTAATTTGCGTTACGTTTATGTTATGAATTTGTGCTAGACCCTTAGCACCAATTCGTTACATAAACAGCACTGCTAAAAAATCACCCCGAGAAAATATAAGTGACGGTAAAGTGAACTGTCATTCGTTACTAATGCTAGCCACTGACAGTTCACTTCATTCAAGTTTTTACGGATTGGGTTTTACAGAATCGACCGGCAGGTTAGTCACTACCAAAAAGAATAAGAAGATTGCCATTGAAATATTTTCAATTGTTCTTATACTCGTAGCTTTGTACCAACATTGGAACAACAAACATAAGGTACTGTTATAATTGAGAGTCCCAAACAAAGCAAAAATTTAATTAAAACTCAGAGCCCTACTGAGGCCCAAGTTTAAGTTTGATGGATTTATTTGATACCTGCCAGAGCTTTGTAAGCAGGCCCCGATCAAAGATGTCCAATACCGCTAACTTGGGCCGTTGATACTCGACGTTCACAATTTCAAGGCGACAAAGGACCATGCAAAAGATTGTATGGGCGCTGTCCCAACCCACCAACAGACATGGGACTTGTTTCAATATTATTAAGAAGTCTCATAAAAACACAAATAACAATTTTTAGTCCGTAAATATATGGGGTACCTAATTAAAAAAAAAGTGTTTACTTAAAAAGGGTGTACTTATTTTGTTTTAAATAACCTTGTTTTAGACATTTTACAATTAACAATTGATCAACTAAACACTTTAGGTTTTTATAACATGTATAAGTATATACATATTTATGAAATAACAACGTTTTGGGTTAGTATTAATCACATTTTTTGTTATTGTTCATGTACAAATATATTTATGTCAACAAAACTGTTATCCAGTTTGGTAAGTTAGTAATTATTCGTCTATCATTATGGTAGATAGCATTTCTGCCGGCAGATTAAATTCAGTGTGACGACCTTTCTCCATATACAAAAAAATTGAGACTATACAGGGGTCTCATTCAAATCGGTCAGTATGGGAAAGTCTGAAACTATAAGACATACGAAGATCTGTTCTGAGGAACCATGTCATCGATTTTAATAACAAGAAAAACTGCATTCACACATTAAAAAAAAACATCTGTACTCCGTTGGGGAATCGAACCCGGTTATTTTGAAAAAAAAAACCTATTCTATTTCTATTTAGATATCGATTGTGTAGGTCTTAAGCAGTAAATGTCTGTATGAAAAATGATGTATAAAATGAATAAAATGCATTGTTTCCACATACTTTAATTTATTTTAGTAGGTGCTCGAAGTGACCATGTTTACAATATTACTACAATAGTACAGATGTTTCTTAAAATGTATGAATGCAGTTTTTCTTGTTATTAAAATCGATGACATGGTTCCTCAGAACAGATTTTCGTATGTCTTATAGTTTCAGACTTTCCCATACTGACCGATTTGAATGAGACACCCTGTATATCATGCGCACCGCCAGACTGGTTTTTTATCCTGTGCATCTCACGGCTGTTCACTATCAATAGTTTTTTCATAGTTAAATAGTGTTCCTGTACGTTTTTTTTACAATTTACTGTACCAAAAAGTGTGTAAGTACCTATAAAAAATATTTTTTTGCGCGATACCCCCATGACTTACGGAGATGTCGTCATAATAAAAAATGATCATGATGCTAAGATGAATTGATTGAGATACGTTTGAAATCTGTTGGTGGTATGGGACGATTTTTTGCATGGTCCTTTCCATTTAGATCATTAAAGTGATAAGTCAAGCGTTCCAGACAATATTATCGGTGATATTTTTAAGAGCAATAACGTTTTTTTTTGGAGCTGAGTACGGTCTAGTTGAGAGGCTTAAGATTTTTTCGCTTTGCTTTTAAATTCGAAGTTTTGATAAACGTGTTTTCCCATGTTGTAAACTATAGAAGCTTCGAGTTAAATATACTCTTCGTATAGTTCACTCATTATATCAATTATTAGCCTATTAATAGTAAGGAATGTAGATAGGTACTCTTTTATTGATTAAGTAAATCAGAAACTTACCTGCCTTTAATAGCATTCATCGTTTCAAATAACATTCACGGGCATATTATTCCAGTAAGCATGTCGAATCAATGAAGCTTAAACATTCAACACAGTCCAAAAATAATTAAATTTTGCGATTCAGATAGATTTAATTAAAAATCATTCATTGATTTTGAAACCCAATCCAAATAAATACAATGTCTCCTTAAAAAGGACCAACGTTGGTCCCAGTGCCGCTTGGCTGGCAAACCCACCAACATTTCCTTTAATTTATTGAGTAAATATGTTATGGACCGTTTGGGCACTGATGTGGAAACCTGCCTGTTTATTCGAGGACAACATAATATGGACCGAACCCTGGAATAAAAATTTCGATTGGCTTTGCGCAGAGGTAAATAAATATTTATACCATGGACTGTAGGAGACAAACGAAATATGAAACGCTTGCAGAAATATATTGCACGGGTGGTTTGCGTTCGGTGGTAAATTATTGCAAAGTGGTTTACTTATGTCAGTAATTTCCGTAAATTAACTCGAATAAATATGTATTTATTAATATCTCTTTGTATTTATTTTTGCGAAACTCTTTATGGTAAACGAAATGCTAGGAAGTTATTTTATTTTCATGAAGAGATTGCCTACATTAATAATTACAATGTTGAAATAATATTTAATACTGTAAGTATATATTTTTGCTCTTGTTTTACTTCCATTATATGCGTTTCGTATGTTTATTATATACACAATGATAACACTTATTTCGTTCAACAAAAGCTGAAATTTAAGCTACATAAAAATTGTTTAAAATTGGATAAGTATTTGACAACATTTCAGTTTTTCTTTTTCAAATTGATGGAAAACTGCTTAGATGAAGCGCATTAAAGTTGGAGGCTTGTAACGTCATTAGCTAGCATAAACTGTACTGGCTAGTGACGTCATGCAACATTTTAACTCGATGTATCCCGTTGTTTTTTGATTACGTGAAAAAAGAAAAAAAACGTGTCGAATGTTTTCTCGTAATCTATATGAGGGACTTAAAACCTAAAACTTTGTCAAATGGCCCATTGTCATTGAATAACAGTGCCTTTAATTAAATTATTAGCACTTAAGAAAATGTTCTAAGTTTACTTTTGCACTCCTCAAGAATGGAAAACACCAAATCAATGGAACAATAGACCCACAACGGTCTTCCTAATTAGCCATACTCATTCATCTACGCTGAATAGGCGTATGAATGACAAAGAGAGAGAGTTTCAGTGAAAAATCGCTCGCTCGAGTATTTTGTCATTTTAAACGTTATTGGCTGAAAATGTGACGAAAAACTAACAAAGGTGGGCTGTATTTGAAATGTCTGTATCCGTTGCCTTTGTATGGGGCTCATATGCAAACAAAATAAACGTCCTCTACGGATTTATTAAGTTGCGTACGGCCTTTGTGTTTAGGAATTCGGTACGGTATGCTTTGAGTGTCGAGTTGGTCGAGCCGACTTCATGACGTTTCGAGCCCATGAGTCGAGCCATGGACACGAAGACAGCGGGTAGCAAGGAGCTAGCGGAGTTGCGCGGCTGTGGCGCTGGCAAAGCGGGCGCGGCGCGTTCCAATGTATATTGATATGAAACCGGCCTCGAATGTATCGGGGCGGGAGCGGAGCAGGGAAGTACTATTTAAGCATTGTGCGCCAATCGAGCCTTTTCCACTCCGCTGGCGCTCAACTACCCGCTAACTTCGTGTCCCTGGCCTAAGAGCGGCCTTGAGGGTCTCTACGCTTCGTACCTCTATAGGAATTATTTGATTCCATTTTCCAACCACGAAACTTAGTCTTTTTGTGAAGTCTTTTTGCTGACTACTAAAGTGCCTAATGTGACAGAGACATCGTTATATTGTTCCTATTATATTCATAAATTAAACCTCCATCAGCAAGATTCGATTCTGATTTTTATATATCATTATGTCGGCATCATTTCATAAAATAAAAATATACTTTATAGTGTGTTGAATGAAGCTCTTACGTAGGATATCCCTCTCAACCACTATTTCGGCTCCTATTCATAATTAATAAAATATCATTTTCATTTGTTAATGAAGTAAAAAACCTTGTTTCTGTTTTCTGATTTAACTATCTTTGACTGGCTGGTAGTTAGTGGCCTATACTGCTATGCCAGAGGTTCGATTCCCACCAAGGACAAATTATGTTTGTGTGTTGAGCACGATCGTTTGTTCTGTGCCTGGGTTGAATTTATCTATAATATGTACGAGTATGTATTTAGAAAAATATTAGTATGTTTATTAGTTGTTTAGAACCGATAACACAAGCTCTGCTTAGCTTGGGACTAGATGGCGTTGTGTGAAAGTTGTGGAATATTATTTATTATATAAACCAAATTTTAATTCGTTAGTAACAGTAGTTTTGCTCCTATTTTTTATTTTATATTTTAATATTATAAACTAGTGCTTGACTGCAATACCTCCTGATGGTAAGCAGTGATGCAATCAATGATGGTGAAGCTCACTAGTTTATTATGAGTCACTATATCACAATATTCACTCAAGCCTTGAAGACATCTAAATTATACACGGATGGGAAGACCGCACCAGGGAAGTTGTTCCAGTCCTTCGACGTACGCTGTATAAACGACGAGGCAAACTGTTTTGTCCGGATCGTTATTACTTATGACTTGAAATTTAACTGACAAAATGTGTGTGTACTAAATGGTACACCTCTGCCTTAACTTTGGAAATACGGGCGTAGGTATGTTATGTTAATAAACAAAATGATCATATATCATTTGACATTATATCTATCTCTAGGTTTTCAGTTATTCGTTGTTCATTGGTTGAATAAAACAATATTCATTTCAATATTTCTGTTGAAATGAATATTGTGTATTTAAAAACCGGATATTGAGTGCTCTACTTCAATCAGAATGAGTATTTTTTTTGTTTCCGAAGACGAGATGTTATTAAGTTATTATTTTAGACTTGCCCACTTTTCTGTGTTTCCAATTGAATTATTCGAAAGAAAATTGGAACTTTGAAAAAATAAAAGACTTTGTATATTTTTATCAATGTTCAAACGATTTCTGTTTCATTAAAACTTACTTATTTTTAGTAAAAGTCAAAAGAAATATAATTATATAAGAAATCAAAACTTACCGAAGATATTTAAATAAGTACGTAGGCACAAAAGTACCTAAGTATATACTTATTTTAGTTTACACGTGTCAGACGAATGACCAAACTTAAACGTTCATCTACCTACGTATTAATAGTTAAAGGAGGAATTTGCTTGTATGTAAACCTATATGTTAGCAGTATATCTCCTAAACTAGGATACTATTGTTCCGATTCCAATCGTTTTTAACCAATGGTGGATGACGCCTTGTATTTGTGTGCGAGCGAGCACAACACACAAACACACGCACACGGCGGTACGGCCGGCGCGAGAGCGGACGAGCGGCGAGCGGGCAGAGAACGCAGGGTGGGTCTCGCGGCGCGGGATGTGCTCCACCGCAGCGATCCACGCAATGACGAACTAGTCGGATCGACGGCACCGCTCAAATCACATTAATACGTGTCGAATTTATTCATGATTAATATTGCATTATATCTCATTATTTCTTTTAAAAAAGGTTTAAATTGAAGAGCACCCCAATCCATCTCATTCAAGATAAAGTTCAACCCTTCGTGGAGCACAGCAAAAAAAAGTTCATACAACTTAAAAATTATCTTATTTTCCCTAGTGGTAATTCATATTTTGTTGCTTTAGTTATTGCGAGAAAAGCGGAATATCTTCTGTTCCCGAGTTGCCGGGCCTCCGCCGGCCTCCTTTGTCGGCCTACGGCCCAGTGCCCACGCATATATAATATTTGATTATCTGTAATACGCACCTTATCATAATGAGCGGTGACACCCGAACTCAAATTCATTGAATACAGTTGTATTCAATGAATTTGAGTTCGGGTGTCACCGCTCATTATGATCTGCCGAACTATTTATCGAACCGCTCATTCTATAATTTTTACCGCTCATTCAGTTATTGGACTGCTCAATTATTTTTAGAATTGACATTGTATTATCATACAATGTCAATTCTAAAAATAATTATTATTATTATTTTATCAAATAACCGACTAATTGATTTTTTATTACTGTCCATGTTTTTACCTTAGCAATAACTAATTAACCGCCATTGAATTAAATAACTGCTCAATATGTTTTTCACCTGATCATAATAACATCTCGAATATTTAAATAACAGCTCAAAAAATTAGTTCCTAATAAAATATTGCCCACATATTGACTAAAGCATTACAAGGTGGTGTGAAACATTCACAATAATAATAATATAACCACCGCAAATAAGGACGCTAACACCATCTTTGATGTACCTAATCATGACATATAACAACCACGTGTAAATAGTAAATATAATACTATAATGGCCATTACGTCATCAAAGGCAAGATTCTACAAACTTAATAGAAAGCAATTATATCACCGTCTTTAGTAAAATGAACCATCATGTTTTGTGTATAAAGCTCAATTTAACAACACAGTCAGGCCTGTGATTGTTAGCTTTGACTAAAAAATATAAAGTGACTGGCAGCCCAAATTCTTGGTTTGCCGAATTCTTCACAATGTTTTCTTCGCCGGTTTGAGAACAGTGGTGATGAAATAATTAGCATAAAGCCAAAAGCCTAGGAGGTTCTTCAGAAAGTTCAGGTGCATAGTACCTACTCGCAACACACGCCGTTTATGACAACATTATGAATGTAAACGAAGCGATAGAAGTATATAAGAATCGTAGCTGATGGCACTCTTTAGTTTCTGCCTAGCGTTATGGCAAAAAGGCGTGAGCCGTTTATGTATGTATGTATGTAAAGAGCATGTGTAAGCAGGTTTAAACCTACGACGTACAAATCGTAAGTTGTGATAACTCACGGTGTACAAGTAAATGTATTCAGAATGGTACTACTGCGATACCATGCACTAGACCTTTCCGATAACTTTATTATGACATCTGGCGTGCGTGTATAACTTGATGTATGAACGTAAACGCAAATGGAGAATGTAAGGATAGGAGTAGGTGCCGCCTTGAAATTTGTACACACTCGCATGAATAAACTGGAAAATTAAATTTGAAATTAAAATGATAGGTCCTTAAAGTAGTGGTATATTTGGTTTAAATTTTACCTTATACTTGATGTGCTGGCGTCTGTACATTAATGTATTCATGGCATTACAGTAGGCCCTATCAGAATAACAGCGCTGCGGTGTTTGTTGCTTTTCTTTAAATATCGTGGCATCGTGCTGAGATAGGGGCCTTTTTAGCCTCGCACAGGTCTTTTGTTTTATTTTTAACCGACTTCAGGAGGTGATTCTCAATTCGATCGGTATTTTTTTTTTTTTTTTTTTATGTATGTACACCGATTACTCCGAGGTTAATGATCCGATTTACGTGATTCTTTTTTAGTTCGATGCGGAATAGCTGCCATTTAGTCCCATAAAAATATAAAATAGTTCGACCCGGTAGTTTTCATTTTATGAACAATTTTATGAAAATTTAATTTATTTTTGAACACTTTTTTGAATGTATGTTTACCGATTACGCTTAGATTTATGTACCGATTTACGTGATTCTTTTTTAGTTCGATGCGGAATAGCTGCCATTTGGTCCCATAAAAATATAAAATAGTTCGACCCGGTAGTTTTCATTTTATGAACAATTTTATGAAAATTTAATTTATTTTTGAACACTTTTTTGAATGTATGTTTACCGATTACGCTTAGATTTATGTACCGATTTACGTGATTCTTTTTTAGTTTGATGCGGACTAGTTTCTTTTTGGTCTCATTAAAAAATTAAATAGTTTGGTCTGGTAGTTTTTATTTTATGAACATATTTGTTCATGAATTTTACTTTTTGTTTTCATTGCGAACAGTTGTTGGTTATTTGTTTGATTGTAATATGTAAATATGTGTTGTAGAAATGGATAATAATTTATCATCTAGGTATGTAAAAATAAAAACTAAAAATTGTTAAATAAAAACTTTTTTACAAAAAATACAACCGACTTCAAAAAACACTAACCGGTGTAAAATAACTCTAAATTCGGAAGTCGGTGGCCAATCATGAATGAGACTAAACCACCAAAGCCACAGACTTCCTAATTTAGAGTTATTTTACAACGGTTAGTGTTTTTTGAAGTCGGTTGTTATTTAATATGTTAGTTTTAGTTTTGTACTGTTAAATTCCTGTGCGTGTCCCAAATAAATATATTTTCTTTCTTTCTTATACTAGAGTAAAATTGGATTATATTTGAACTAGGATAAACTTATATCTCAGGTATCTCACACCCAGCGTTTTAATGAACCTAAGTAAGTACTAGTTTGTTTTAATTTTATTGTAAAGAATTTTCTATTTTCGTAAAATGAAAGAATTGCATAATTATTGAAAGACTAGCTTCTGCCCGCGACTTCGTCCGCGGAAAATTTCTTATTTTAACATAAGATTACACTCGATTGATATTACTGTATTTAATTTTATTAGTAAAATATTATTTTTTGGAATCAGATCAGTAACTTCAAAGATTACCGAATGTTATGGCATTTTGCCTAGCGAGCCGCTGCGAGCGCTCAGCGCTAGTCTCCGTATCCCTTGTTTCAGAGACATGCTGCCTTAAATCAGATAGACGCTGCGCACGTTCAGCGCTAGATTCCTGAGCACGGGCCTGCGATGTTATGGCATTTTGCCTAGCGAGCCGCTGCGAGCGCTCAGCGCTAGTCTCCCTATCCCTTGTTTCAGAGACATGCTGCCTTAAATGAGATAGACGCTACGCAAGTACGCACGTTCAGCGCTAGATTCCTGAGCACGGGCCTGCGATGTTATGACATTTTGCCTACCAAGCCGCTGCGATCGCTCAGCGGTAGTCTCCCTATCCCTTTACTCAGAGACATGCTGGTGCGCACGTTCATCGCTAGTTTCTCGAGCACGGGCCCGCGACGTCCTCACATTTTGGCCAGCGAGGCGCTGTGAGCGCTCGGAGCTAGCTAGATTCTCTAGCGCGTGCTTGCAAAATATTTTCTCTATTTCTCGAGAGGCGCTGCTCATTTTCAGGGGCAGATTCGTCCGTACGGCGTACTCGAGCGGCTCTTGTCTATGATGTCTGCCGGGACAGTTGAGATTTCCTTTTAGGCATGCTCTCAACAAACTACGCACAGACTTGAAAACAATTATGAACAAAGGGAGAGCGACTCGAACACCGTCTGCCTTTACAAAACAAAACAATCGTAATATCGAATAACTCGTATCGATTATTACGATAGAACGAAGTACGAAACTACGAAGACGAACATACAAAACAACGTAATTACGATATTTTCGATTATGAAGTATCTATCAACAACAACAACCATACGAACGAAACAACCGAAACCACAGACACGTAATATTTAGAACTCCAGAACTAACAACAACGTGGGCATAAAAATTCGAGAGGGTCATCAATCCACGGAAAGTCTTAACACCGCGATTCAGAAAAATGACGTAATTGCAAATCGCCTTCTATGGGCAAATAGGTAAAACGTCTGCACAAAGCTGCTGAAAGTTATGCTAGGGCCTGGGCATTTTGCGTTTTAGTAATTTTATATTATCTCGGAAACTGTATGACCAATTGATATACTGTAAATAGCAAATCTTATCTGTATGATGTTCTTGTAATACTGAAATAATTTATTGTCATAAGAATTGATATTTTGTTGCTCAAATAATCAACCAAACGTAAGTAAGCCGAAAAAAATTTTTTTTAATGCAATAAAAGAAGTATAAAAGATAAAAGATAGCAGACGTCACGCAGTTTCATCCGCGTAGTTACCGTTCCCGTGGGAATACGGGGATAAAAAGTAGCCTATGTCCACCGGGAATAGTGTAGCTTTCCACCAGTACAATAATTTTTAAAATAGGATCATTAGTTCCGAAGATTACCCCCTACATACAAACTTACAAACTTACAAATTTTACCTCTTTATAATATTAGTATAGATAGCACTCAGGAATAATGTAGCTTTCTGCCAGTTAAAAAATTTTAGAATTGGATTATGAGTTCCAGAGATTACCCCCTACATACAAATTTACAAACTTACAAATTTTACCTCTTTATAATATTATTATTAAGATTAAGATTAAGATTAAGAATTAAGAATTAAGAATTAAGATTAAGAATAGATATGTTTAAATTTGTCTATGTGTAGAAAAATAAATAATGAGCGAACGTTTTATTGATAGAACATGAAAGGTAGTGTCTAGACTGATTTTTTATGTAATATTATTAAGAAAATGTCACAGTTTTAAACAAAATTGTACGTTTTCGGTGAATAACTGAAGCGCATAAATGAATGATAATAAAGTCGCCCTCTTATATTCGCTGCAACATTAGGACAATGAGGAAAAGCCGCCTTTTAATGTTCTGTCGTTTAATAATACTTAATATTCCTTGTCATTAAGAGGTCTTAAAATGATGATAAAGCTTTACTTCGTGAAATGGTCATTATAAAAACTTGTGTTACAAAAAATGATACAACTGACTTTTAAAAATAGCAGTAAAATGTGTAGTGGTTTCGGTAGTTTTGGTTTGGGGGCTTTGGTTTGGTGTTGGCTATGATCCGGAGGTCAAACCCGTGACCTCAAGTTCAGCAGTAGCGCTTGCGACTACTGGACCAAGGATACAGTCAAGTAATTGATCCATACTAATATTACATACATACATACATAAACTCACGCCTTTTTCCCACGGCGGTAGGCAGAAACTACAGAGCGCCATGTGCTACGATTCTTACATACTTCTTTTGCTTCGTTTACATTCATACATGTTGTCATACACGCACGCCGGTTGCGAGTACTACGCACCTGACCTTTCTGAAGAACCTCACCAATAAGGTCTATGTATGTTCTTCTAGGGCGTCCTCTCCCTGTGTTCCCACTTAGATCTGCCTTGTAAATACCTTTCGTTAGTCGCCTTTCATCCATCCTTTCAACGTGACCAAGCCATCTAAGCATACTCTTTTAAATTTTTGTTACTACATCTTCTTTTAAACCACAACGTTGCTTTATCACATGATTCCTCAATCTGTCATTCATTGTTACACCACACATACCTACTTCGCAAGGAACGCATTTCTACAGCATTTATACTACTTTCATGCCTCTTTTGCCACGCCCAACATTCACTTCCATTTATGTTAGTGTAGGCACCAGCACACCATTGTGAACAGCCAGTCGTGCCTTTTCGGACATCGACTGGCTGGTCACAACGCCATGTATGGCGCCATTCACTTTATTTATTAATATTATAAATGACAAAGTACGTCTGTTTGTCTGTTTGTTTTTGTGCTATACACGACTAAGCGACTGAACGGTTCGTCCATCCTAGAGACGGACATGAGCTATCTTTTTTCTCAAAAATGAATATGAAGAAAATTTGTTTTCCCAAACATTTTTCAAATACAGCGCCACCTAGGATGACATGACGGGTGACAAATTTCTTCCCAGTTCATTCATAGGTGACAATTTGACAAGTCTTAAGGGTAGGCAGAAACTATAGAGCGCAACTATATGCTACGATTCTTATACAACGTGTTTTTTTTTATATCCCTTAACTCTAGGGTATGATTGAGACCATATCAAAGAATCAACTGGCATATGAATTATGTTTCAATCATCCTTTTTTTTACTATCATACAAAATAATTCGACAAAGTCACGATGATTAATGTAAAACACCCTAAAGAAAAGTGCAATTAGAAAGAAGATTCGTCGTACTGGTGACAATTTTTGAACTAATTAGGTAATAAAAATAATATTAATAATACTTAATAATAATATTCCACGACTATTCACACAACGCCATCTAGTCCCAAGCTAAGCAGAGCTTGTGTTACGGGTACTAAACAACTGATAATTTAATAATGATTGATGATATCTCCGAAACTATGCATTTTTGGACCATCTATTCTAGGAGTTATAGTATTATTTTTACCTACAGAATATTATAACCCTAGATTCGAGTTATGGGATATCAAAAAAAACACCTTTATTTTTATATTCATGCATGTTGTTGTCGACGACAACATGCATGAATCCGTCGGGTGTGTACGACAACTTGTCACACCCGTTGCGGCGACCGTGGCGAGTACTACTCACCTGCCCCCCTAGCCAAGTTACAAACGATTTGTATCTATTCTCTTTCTACAATCGTGAACGCCTCAAATCCCTTTGTTTTGACCACGTGACTTATCACCTTTCGCTAAGTCACGTGATCAAAACAAAGGGATTTGAGGCGTTCTCGATTGTAGAAAGAGAATAGATACGAATCGTTTGTAACTTGGCTAGGGGGGCTGACCTCTTAAAGTACGTCACCAATAAGGTCTATGTATGTCCACTCCCGGCGTTCCCACTTACATCTGCCTTGTAAATAATTATGTAAACCTTTCCTTGGACGCCTTTCATACATCCTTTCAACGTACCAGCTAGTTTGACATAAATTAACCAAAGCCGCTAATATGCAATCAATCTATATCAAAAGTGTGGCCAAAATAAATCAAATAAAACCTCATTAATCTTGAGAAGAACTTCGGGACAAGGACTACTATTAACTCAATTAAGGATGACCCAGACCTCCTCGTTCCCTGCTTGATTTATTACTCTCATTATTTTCTGGATATTAAGACAATTTGGCTATTATTATGGAGATGTTTTTTAATTAATTTAAGCAGATAAAGGCAATTCGAGTTTGTTAACTTTGAAAATTGACTAATTGAGACAGTCATCGCGTCGTCGTGGTCTTGTGGTTGTGCTTCTGCTGAGCACAAGATTAGGTGTCTAGGTCGGGCACCATGTTGTTTGGATTTGTGCCCCATCCATCCATAATCAAGAGCCTTTTACCAAAGCCGACGATAATAGGCTCTTTATTACATGTGGACCTATATTTTTTTATTAAGCTTTTTCTATTTATACTTAATTTATTTTGTATTATTATTAGATATTTATAAGGCAAATGAAAGTAAAAATGCCGGGAGGGTGCGCCCTAGAAGGACATAATATGTCCATACATATATTATTACCATACATATGTTATGCTCGTGAACGGGTGCTGCTTGTGGTGACTGGTCGACTTGCTTACCAATGGTTTTTTTTTTGTTATAACAGTTAACTGCTTATTGATTTCACTTCGATGGTCCTAGATTATCATTTAAAATTTAGAGTCACAGCCTTATGAATATAAGCCAGCATTGCACATGTAAGCGGGTACGCCTTTTATACCTGGAGGCTGTTATTTTTCAGTTTAGTAGTTGTTTTACTTGAGTTTAGATTTCAAGTTAATATGAATTTACTTTTTTTTCTTAATCTCGGTATATTGGAGTGTGCTAGCTAACACGTGACAATCATTCTGAAATGTAATGTTTTACAATGTGTATAAACATTAGTGCTATTTATTGAGCATTTCATTGTGTAGATTCTTTGTATACCTAGTTCTTCAAACGAATCAGACGGATGTGTTGCTGGGGAGTTTGTTCCGCCACTTCTTCTTCCCAGCAAAAACACTAGGAAGTGGCGAAGGGTAGGCCGTTTTTGGGGGACTGTCTTTTTGTTTTTTTCTGACGTTCAAAAAGTGCTGATTCTCAGCCTAGTTTGAATAAAGACTTTTGATTTTGATTTTGATTTTATATGTATAGACTTTATTAATGAGGTTCTTCAGAAAATTCAGGTGCACACTCGAAACCGGCGTATGAGAAGTAACAACAGTTATGAATGTAAGCGAAGCAGAAGAAGTAAGTAAGAATTGTAGAAGATGGTGCTCTATAGTTTCTGTCTACGACCATGGAAAAAAGACGTATGTATGTAAACTTTTTCTTACTTTTGTTGCAAGGTTTCAACTGGGCCACCTTTCATCAATGATGTCACAACCTATTTTTGTCTTTGTATAGGCTTCGCGCAAACGATCCCATTTGGGCTAACTCTAGTCATATCCAAAACAATGTTTAACATTTCAATGGAGTGCAGTATATCTAATCGGTAGATCGAAGGAAATTGCAGGTCGACTGAATCAAGATTGAGCCGGAAGGTCATGATAGCGTCCGGGATTAATAACGTCAAGCTGTAGCCAGATGGTGAGGAAATTCACATAGTATAGAATGGAATTTGATCACTTCATTTTGATTAAAACTTCAGAGGTTTTGCAACAGTATTCTTGTTAGTAAGCTACTACTTACTAACAAGAATATTGTTGCTTTCGATTACACGTATTGTTTATGTACTCATAAACAATACGTGTAATCGAAAGCCAACAATTATATATAGGTAACCCTATTTGTCAGCTATGGTTCAAATCCCTGTTAGAATCCTTAAAGAACCCTATTGGCTAAAACTCTTGTCGCCTTTGCTGGAATGCGCATTAAATCTACATGCGTTTTCGCAAACAATCCTGATGCCCTTATACAACAAAAGCCATGGGGCTTCTATTGTATAAGAAAGACAATATTAAATTGGTCTCGAAGATTTTGCTGGTCTATAAAGCGAAAGGCAAATCGGCTAACAACTTGATAGGTACCATGATTTCGGTATGAGTCAAAAATCTGTTATTAACCGACTTCAAAAAAAGGAGGAGGTTCTCAATTCGACGGTATGTTTTTTTTTTTGTGTGTTTGTTACGCGATTTCTCCCCCATTTGTGGACCGATTCTCAAAATTCTTTTTTTATGTGAAAGAGTATACTCCCGAGGTGGTCCCATTTTAATTTGGTTAAGATCTGGTGCTGATCTTCGGAGATATACAATGGAACTCTTCAAAAATAGACGGCAAATCTGTCGTGATTGCTGGAATCGCTTGGATATTTATTGTTTATACAACATCATGACGTATCATCACGCCTGTATGCTCTGAGGGGTACGCAGATGTGTACAATATACCTAGATTTCGACAGTTAGGTATATTAAGTTTCATTTATTAGGGATAAGTGGATAACCCTATTACCATGACATGTATTGTTAACAAATAACAATATAAAAATAAATTCATGGCAAATATTTGTATGGGAACAACTAAAAATGGAAAAATAAGTCGGTTTTATTTTTTGCAAAAAAGATTTTTTTATACCTTTTGGCCGAGTTGGTATTACACTTAAAATGCAACAGCTGATTTTAACTGCCTGTCTGACTTCCAAAACCCATTAACTGAGTAGCACGATATCCCTTGGTTAAACTGGTTCTACCAATGACAGACGAGACCAACGGCTTAACGTGCTTTTCGAGACACGGAGGAGTCTTGATATGTAATTAATGGTGCTCATAAAGCATAGATTAACCTTCACTCGACCCGTGCGGCTGTTATTATTTCCTCTATTACCTCATCTATTCCACATAAATCACGTTCTATTTCCATAAAATCTTGGCTCGCTAACCCTAAATCACCATTGTCCATTCGGAAAGAGATTTCAGCATTTGTTTCGTCATCCTAGTCGTGATTGATTCGCCTTCCCGCGGTAATAACTCTCTGGCGGGCTTCCCACGTAATTCGCCTTTGATTAATTTAGATCAAAGTATCCGTGCCCTTGCCTTATAAGTGCTGAGCTTTATTTTTGCGGTATATCAAGGTCGGTGTTGTATTCATCGGAAGATAATATGGCTGTAGTTTAGGGCCTAGGTTATTAATAATTATTAATCATTGAATTGTTATTTGTAATATCTCGGCTCTCATGGTTATCATAATTAATAGTTATCACTCTATCACTCTCAAAAGCCTATCACGTCTTTAGGGATTGCCTATTTCTTAATTATGAATCATGCCAAATGGTTTTGTGTGTAAAACACAACTGCGAAATTTTCTAATAAATTTCCCAGTTGTGTTTAAGGGAAGGTTCATATCTGACGGAACATGCGCCGAGCGTTTGCGACAATGTAACTCGACACACTAACGCATCATCTGTTGAGTATGAACCGTCAAGTGTTTTTCTATACATTTGTCTGTTCTGGCGTTACGCGGCCTATAATACGCGACGCATTTTCCGTCAGATATGAGTCTTCCCTTACACACACATTCCAAAACAAGTATAAATTGACTTAAATAAAGAAACTTTTTAATTGAAAAAACACTCAAACCTAACCAAAATAAAGTAACAAATTCGTAGTGTGTCAACGAACATTAATTTTCTATTATTCATTAGATTTTCAGATTTCATTGTTTTTTTTTCATTGTGATAAAATACAAATTTAATAGGTATGAGGAACAGGGTGTAAAATTCCTCATCCCATGGGGATACTCCTTCATAGAAAAGGGATATTTCTAAGGGGATGTCTCAATAGAAAAGGGAGGATCCTCCGAAAAAACGGGTGTTGTGGCCCGTGGGCTACTACTGCCCGGCAGTTGTTATTGTATCTTCTATACGTTCAATCATGCGCATAACTTTAACATCGCAATGTACGATGTCAGTCGTAAGTTCGTTTGTGGCGAGATAGATGTCGTAACAATTTTATTTAAAAAACTAAAACAAATATTGTAATTTGATGCTAAAGAAAAAAAAAGGAAATGGTTACCAAACAAAGTCACGCCTAAGTCTACAGAAACATTCAAGGGAATATATCACTCGAAACGTTCTGTTCCTCCTGTTGGGGTGGTGGGATCTACCTCCTAGTGGTCCACCCCGGGCAACGGCACCGCGCGTCTACGCGATGGTGACGGCTAAAGATCCCTTACAGCGGTGGTAGGCTCCGGCCGCCTGGCGCGCGACCACCCTCCCGCCGGAGTCCGGCGCCAAACAGCTTGTCTGTGTTCCATCGGTGTGCGGGAGTGCCAGTGCCATTGGGGGTTGGAGATGGTCAGTTGCGCGACCTAGGACCGGTCTGGGTCTCTATGTAACTCCGTACTGGGTGACTCATACTGGAGGGTAGCGGGATCCGAGGCACGGTCTCTGCCGTTGGCCGACCGCAGTTAGTAGGGGGCCCAAGTACTTCGCCAGCCACGTGGGAAAGGCTGCCCCGCCAACTCGCGAAAAATCCCGAAATGCTCCACTGTGCCAGTTGGCGACTGGGTGGGAGGACCCAGTGGCCATTTCGGGGGGGCTCGGGCGTCCCCGCAGTCTCCAAATGAGTCTCCCTCTGGTCGGACGACCAAGAGAGTCCCGTTGGGTGACCAGGCCGCGTCTCGACCATCCTTCTGTTCCCCCAAGAAAATACTCCCACACACTATGAAGAAGCTTAAAAGAAAATCGGTTTTAAAGCGGCGGCACTTCCTCCCACTTAAAGTGCATCTCACCAATATCAGAGGTTTGCACTCAAATCTCGATTCGGTCCACCACCATCTCGAGACCGAGAAGCCGCACCTGCTCTTTTTAACGGAGACGCAAATTGCAACTCCGTCGGACGTGGCGTACCTCAACTACCCAGGTTACTCGCTTGAACACAAGTTCGTAAAACGGGCTGGGGTCTGTTTGTACGTCCGCGACGATATATGCTTTCGGCGTCTCCGTTGCTTCGAAGATTCCGGGTTATCTACAATCTGGATACTGGTTGATACCGGGGTGGAGAAATCACTCTACGTCGGTGTCTACCGGTCGCACAGTGGTGACCAGGAGACAACCAGGCTCTTTGAGCACCTTATGGTGAAGGCGGATTATGCCCAGCAACGGTACCCAACGGCGGAGCTTCTCTTTCTGGGGGACTTTAATGCCCACCACGAGGAGTGGTTGTTCCCGTTCCGGAAAACTGACCATGCTGGGAGAGAGGCGCGCAAATTTGCATTATCGCTAGATCTCACCCAGCTGGTGAATGAAGCGACCCGGGTACCAGATGTTGACGGACACACAGCCAATTGCTTGGACTTGCTGCTGACTACCGACCCAGACAGGCACTCAGTATCGGTATCAGCCCCACTGGGAACATCCGACCACTGTCTAGTCAAGTCCGTGTCGCTCAGCTCTCCTCCAGATGATAGCCCTAGAGGCATGAGGCGAGTTTGGCGGTACGAGTCAGCAGACTGGGATGAGATGCGGCATTTTTTTGCATCCTTCCCATGGCATCCAGTGTGCTTTTCTTCGGGTGACCCCACTTGCTCAGCTGAAGCGGTTGCGGATGTGATACGGCAGGGAATGGAATACTACATTACATTCTCCGATATACCGCTCGGTCACAAAGCCCGCCCTTGGTTTAATGCAGACTGCGCTCGTGCTGAGCACCAAATGCAGGCTGCATACCAGGCCTGGGTACGCACTCGTGACCGCAAAGTTCGAGCTCGACGGGTTCGCGCGAAGAAAAGAGCATTTAATTCTGCCGCTAAGTTCTGCAAGCGGGTAATCCGAAAGGCGCGTTTCGATCACGTCAGCCGTATAGGGGCTAAGCTTGCGTCCTACCCCTCTGGTAGTAAACAGTTTTGGTCCCTGTCCAAATCGGTCGAAACCAACTTCTGTCGGTCGTCATTACCTCCCCTGCTCAAACCGGATGGGTCGCTAGCTCACTCCGCCACCGAGAAGGCAAACCTATTTGCATCTCTATTTGCGAGCAATTCACGTCTTGATTTCGAGGATTTCGAGCAGAAAACAACGAAACTTACTTTGGAAATACAGAAAAGCTCCTTCAAGTGAAAATAAAAGTACATTTAAAAATTACTCACGTAAACTAAAAAAAATTATAAATCTTACTCAAAAAGCTCAAAATAATTACCTTATTAATTGTTCACAAAATAAATCAAAGGCATCATGGCAAATAATTAATGATAACAATCGGTCAAAAGAACCGACTTTGCAAATAAATAAAGATAATGAACTAGTAACAAACCCCAAGGAAATTGCTGAGTCATTTAACAATTTCTTCGTAGACCAGATACAGAATGTAACTAGAAACAATCTGGGCAAGACTAGGGGCATGACTAATATCAGGAATTCTTTATTCATGCCCCCAGTGGTACATCAAGATATTGTACGTGTTATAAAACATTTAAAGAACAAAAAAAGTTTCGGATACGATGAAATATCTACCGAGGTAGTAAAATTTGTTTCGGAAATCATAGCCAAACCGTTAAGCCATATAATAAATGCATGCATAAGCTCAGGTATATTTCCGGATCAATTAAAAACCGTTGTCATAAAACCACTGCATAAAAAAAACAATAAGGAAGACATGTCAAACTACAGACCAATAGCTTTAATATCAGTATTTTCTAAGATAGTAGAAAAGATTATTTATGAAACTATTTACGCATTTGTAACTAAAAATAATATTTTATGCGAAGAGCAAAAGGGTTTCCGAAAAAATAAAAATATTAACTTGGCAATATTTGACCTTCTAAAAGTGATCATGAATAATGTGGATAAAAAGAACCCTGTATGTGCAATTTTCACTGATATGACGAAAGCCTTCGATCATGTAAATCATGATACCCTGTTAAATAAACTTGAAGGCTATGGTATAAGAGGCAACGTACTAAACCTAATAAAGTCGTATCTAACTGATCGAAATCAGTATACAGAAATATCGAGAGTATGTCCTAAAAGTAAGCGTGAGTTCAAGTATTTATCTTCAAGTAGAATTCCTAAGTTCGGAGTCCCGCAAGGTAGTGTACTTGGGCCATTATTATTCTTGCTTTACATTAACGATCTTCCGCGTCAAACTCATCATACAATGACTCTATTTGCGGATGACAGCACAGCTATAATCGAATGCACAGATAAAACCAAATATAAACAAGACATAAACGACACCCTCAAAACTATAATAAATTGGCTAAATAAAAATAATCTACTTATAAATCTAAATAAAACACAAGTTATGCATTTTTACCAGCGGCTAGAGCCAGAAAATATGTTAATTAAATATAATGACCAAAATATAAATACAACTGCAGTAACAAAATTTCTAGGGGTACACATCGATAGTAAACTGACATGGAAACATCATGCTGAAAACGTGTGCAAAAAACTAAGTAAAACAGCATATGTACTTTATAGCATCTCGAAAAAAGTTAATATAAATACATTGGTGATAGCATATCATGGTTTAGTTGCATCCACACTAAGATTTGGTATCATTTTTTGGGGAAACTGTAGTGAGAGAGAAAGAATATTTAGGGCCCAAAAACGATGCCTTCGATCAATGACAGGTCTTAAAACCACAGAAAGCTGTCAACCTGTTTTTAAATCATTAAGTATACTTACACTGCCATCGTTGTATATACTAGAAGTTTTACTATTCGTTAGAACGAACAAACACCTGTTTCCGTCGATAGCGGATAAAAGGCAGCGCTCAGGACCATTAAGGTCACAATACGTAAATCAACTTCATACAGGTGGCTACCAAACGTCTCTACTTAAAAACAATATTTTAACCTTAGGTCCTACGTTATATAATAAACTACCGTCAAATTTAAAAGAATTACCCATCAACGTTTTTAAAAAAAAGCTAACAAAACTGCTTCTGGACAAGTGCTACTACGCAATTAAAGATTTTGTCGATGACAACATTTTTTGTTAATGACAGTTCAAACTTTTATTATCATTGCAATCCTAATGTTAATTTATCTTTTTTTTTACTATCTAATTAGATTTTGTTGTATTAAGTTTACTGACATTTGGAATTTATTGGCATTGAAATAATTGTATTAATACTTTTAATTTGTTCACATTTTTATTATAATTATTTTTTAACATTGTTAACACTAAATTTGTAGACATTTATACCTAATTACTACTTTATCCTTTTTTATTTATTATGTAATTTTTGTAATTTTGATTTGAATGTCTGTTAGTATCATTTAAAAGTGTAATATTAAATAATTTTGCATGCCGTAAGGCAAAATGTATTGGGACACTGACAAAAAAAAAAAACTACCATCATATTGTATACCTGCATTATTGGCAAATAAATGATTTGATTTGATTTTGATTTGATTTGATTTGATACTGAGTCAAAACAGCCACCAATGATTCCTCACTGTGGTTCTTCGATGCCGGAGATCACAATACACATAAAAGAGGTTCGTAGAGTACTTTGTAGCCTGGACGTGAATAAGGCTAGTGGTCCTGACGGCATACCAGCAAGAGTCTTGAGGAACTGTGCGCCTGAGTTGTCCTCTGTGTTGACACGCTTGTACCGCCTCTCTCTTAAAACGAAAACGGTGCCGAGCTCATGGAAGGTTGCCAATGTACAGCCCGTGCCCAAGAAGGGTAGTCGTGCCGACCCCGGTAATTATCGTCCAATCGCTATCACCTCCATACTTTGTAAAGTAATGGAAAGGGTTCTTAATGGGAAGCTGCTGGCGTACCTAGAAGCAAACGACTTACTAAGCGACCGTCAGTATGGTTTTCGCCGGGGACGGTCAACTGGTGATCTTCTAGTGTATGCTACGCACTGCTGGGGCCAGGCCATCGAGAAACACGGCGAAGCTCTTGCCGTGTCGTTGGATATCTCGAAGGCCTTCGACAGGGTATGGCATGCTAGTCTGCTGGGCAAACTTCCTGCATACGGCATTCCCATTGACTTTTGCTGCTGGATATCTGATTTCCTGAGAGAACGGTCGATCCGAGTTGTCATAGATGGCTGCTCCTCTGACCTTTTTGGTATTGACGCCGGAGTTCCTCAGGGGTCTGTTCTCTCCGCGACACTTTTCCTGCTACACATCAATGACCTCCTTGTTCCTGGTATTGTTGGGTATGCAGACGACAGCACTGTCATGGAGAGTAGAGCGAACGAATTCAACCTTAAGTCTTGTCTCCAAGTGGGGTGACGAAAATCTGGTTGTTTTCAACGCCACTAAAACACAAGTGTGCCTGTTCACCGCCAAAAGGAGCCCCTTCAATCTGGCTCCTACTTTCCGAGGTGCATCTGTACCAGTTACCGACGGCCTCGAGCTTCTTGGCACGAAGTTAAGTGCAAATCTTAACTTTGGTGCCTACATTGAGTCGAAAGCTCAAACTGCGGCAAAAAAGCTGGGCATCCTAAATAAAGTTAAGCGGTACTTCAAAGCTGACCAGCTTTTAGTTCTTTATAAAGCTCAAGTCCGGTCCAGCATGGAGTATTGCTGTCACCTTTGGGATGGCTCAGCCAAATACCAACTAGCCACACTCGACTCAGTAGAGCGCAGAGCCAAGAGGCTCATTGGTGACGAAAAGCTGGTGGGTACCAAGCTTCATACCCTGGCCCACCGCCGCAAAGTTGCATGTCTGTCGGTCTTTTACAGACTGTATTTCGGTGAGTGTGCTCTTGAGCTCCACGAGCTCATTCCGCCATCTCCTTTCCTCCATCGGGAATCCAGACGTACTGCAGGTTATCACCCATTCCTTGTAGATGTTCCACACATTCGCACGAAGCGCTTTGCCTGTTCCTTCATTATGCGCACAGCCAAGGAGTGGAATTCCCTGCCTGCATCAGTGTTCCCGAGTTCATATGACCCCAATCTGTTTAAGTCGCGAGTTAATAGGCTTCTTATGGGTAAGCTCGTTCCATCGTCGACCTCATCTCTGACCGCAGGACAAGATTGAGGTCAAGAGTAGACCCATTATATATAAAAAAAAAAAAAAAAAAAAAAAAAAAAAAAAAAAAAAAAAAAAACTAAGCGTAGTTGAAAGCAATTTCGATCGTACTTTGGTAAGGTGTTAATCAAAATGGTTGCAAACTTTGGTAAGTTCAAAGCAAACTACTCATCGGTAAAGGTTTAGTAGCCTTTGTAATTTAGTTTTACTAGTACTGGTAGCCTGACGACATGTGAAGCCAAGTGAGAGGTCCATGGGTGGCATAAAAACTCTGCCTCAAGGTTAGTAGTGAGTATCCTTGAGGCAGAGTTTGAAGTTAGTGAACTTCACGAAGGAGAAAAAGACGAAGGCCCTTAACTTTTACGTAAATATGAGATAAATACACGCCACCACATAAACTCACGCCTTTTTTCTATGGGGGAAGGCAGAAACTACAGAGCACCATCCGCTACGATCCTTACATATACCTCTTTTGCTTCGTTTACACATGTACACACTCGCCGATTGCGAGTACCTACTACGCACCTGATTCTTCTGAAGAACCACACAAATAAGGTCCTTGAAGAAATTGTAAAATCTCTTATGTGTTGAACTTTATTGTGATACGGAAAGACAATTAAATGCTTCTAGACCCAGCAGCATATGTTTTGCGTTATACATACAAACATAAACTCACGCCTTTTTCCCATGGTAGTAAGCAGAAACTACAGAGCGCCATATGCTACGATTCTTACATGCTTCTTTTGCTTCGTTTACATTCACACATTTTGTCATACACACACGCCGGTTGCGAGTACTACGCTACTGACCTTCCTAAAGAACCTCACCAATAAGGTCTATGTATGTCCTTCTAGAGCGTCTCCTCCCGGAGTTTCCACTTACCTTATAAATACTTTTCGTTAGTCGCCTTTCATTCATCCGTTCAACGTGACCAAACCATCAAAGTATACTCTTTTCAATTTTTGTCACTACGTCTTCTTAGTGTAGTAGTTTCATAACCCATTAATACACTTATTACATTAATTCTATCCTCAACTGTAATGTTATTAATATAAAACTGTGCAACTAATGAAGCAAAGACATTTAAATAATCAAAGTTATTACAAACAGCTGTTAACCGTAATAACCTCTATTCGCTGATATAGCAGCTTTTATTTGTAATAACATTATTGTTTTACATAACAAAAGTTAGTTCTAGTATTATTATATTAATGGGGACATCGGGGCTTCCAAATTGCTATTAAAAGTAGTTTTAGAGAACCTTTGCATTTACATAGCAGTATTTCCATTTTAAAATCAATGATTTCTCTGAATGACTTAAGACTTTAATTATTTCATTGACGAAGATGCCACGACGATTTTACTTGTAGTTCATGCATCGTTAGAATCACCATCTTTATTTAGATTTACTTAGATATAAACACACTTATGCATTTCGTATATTTTAATTATCATTTATATTTCTAATAGTTCAAACCGGGCACTTCTTGACATACACTTAGTTTAAAGTTTCCAAGAGTTTTTTTAATGGTGCACGTAGAGAGATGAATCTGTAAGGATTCTAGTAGATTTGTTCTGTAGTTATTACTCTTAAATCCATGAAAAACATGCATGACTTTATGTACGTATGTATGTACGTTACGTTGCTATACAGTGTAATTTATGTATCAGTATTCAAATTTTCACAGAGTGTGCAACCATGAATATGAACAACTTCTAAAATGTGACCAGCTCTGAAATCGCGAAAAAGAATCTGCTATTTCATACAAAAGTTTAATACCTAATCGACCAAAATATATGAAACAGCTGGTATAACTTTCGCTATTTCAGAGCTGGTCACATGGTGAAAATTGTTCATATTCATGGTTAACACACCCCCTGTGAAAAATTGGATACTTACAAAAATACCCTGTATTCATACATAGTTACGTTATATATTGCTACTCGAATCATTGTCATTGATAAAGTAACAAAAACCTATTTCCTTAATTTAAACTTCTTTGGCGAACGCATTAAAATGAAAATAGGCTATTAGCACATTGGTTGAGCCGGTATCGGCTACATCCTCATATTGGTTATCGTCCAATAAGGGTGGGACCGACCGCCATTAGGCTCTCCAAATGTATTTGTTTCCACGAACCCATTCTAAAAGGGTAAATTGAATGAGACACTTGTTCTAAATATAACTGAGATTTCAATTTGCGAAAACAATCATTATTAAAACGACAAACATTAGAGTTTAAACTAATTTGTATTGCAAGTAGAGTTGTAAGCACATAATATAAAGTGTATGCTTTCTATAACGCAACGCATTCAAAGGTATCTGGAAGTTATGAGTAGTTACGTAATATTAACATTTAAATCATTTAACCATTAAATGAGTAGGTATTGTAAGAAACCATCTGCCTACACAAGAAAAAAGTAACTGTTGATCATAAAAAATTTCAAAGCATAAATTTCCTTTTAATATATTTTTATTATAATATTTTAAGCAGTACTTAGTACCTATACAACCACAGAAGTTACAAGGAGATTATATCATTTCGATTTAAGAGGTTTCATAGCCGAGAACACAATCTATATTGTTTACAAACTTCTTACTTAATTCCTTATTTCGGTGAAATACTTCAAACTTCCTCGTCCTCAACCTTTCAAAAGCCTTTGCTTCAGTCCACAAAAGCGTAGAAAATCCTTTGGTTTACATTCAAATACTTCGCCACAATATTGCAAAGAGGGGGACGCAAAAAATAGATCTGCATATTTTTTTAATGTCGCCTGAGTTTCATTAATATGTTATTTAATTCTCTTGTTTTGGTAAGTATGACTTTTACTTAGTAATAACCTGTTTAGTCTTTAGCTAATGCCGGCCACACACGTTCCAGTATACTTGCGCAAGTCCAGACTGTAGTACAGTCAAATTAGCAAAAAGATTGGACGTAATTCGTGTAGTTGTATTTTTTTGTGGAATCATTAGAAGACATGAATATAAGTTTTCTCTGAGTTTGCACCATTCCTGTTATGTACGGAACATCGTTTAATATTAGGTGAAAACTTCAAAGTCCCAAAATTTTGAAATTTCATTAATAACTGATTGTGGTAAGTATAGATATATGTATATACCCCTTTGGTGTATACTTGCTGGTCACGAAAAAAGTGTGAGGTGTATGAAACATTAATAAATTAATATTTTTGATTTGCGGCTTAAGGGAAATTTTGTCTGTTGGTGCAAACTCATAATAAGCTTTTTAAAGCATCATAAACACACAGTTAAATTTGCACCCTTTTGCACCCCTTGGAAACCAGCATTTTACAATATTTGTAAATTGTACTTCGGGGCAAATTATTGTAGTCGTGGTTTTTTTTATACATGATGTATTCTAAGTATACTATATTCGCACCTAATAAAAATAAGAAATATATAACTGGAAGTTTATGTAAAATTAACGTGGATACGTCCGTCTGTCTGTTCGCGATTAGACATGTGTAAGTAATGCGAGTGATGCATCACATGTAATATCACCCGAGCGCATACTGTAACATCACACATTACACCACTGAAATAAGCATCACACCATCACACTAAACATCACACGCGCGGTAGCAGCACAGTAGCTCGTGACATGTCAATGACTCCGATGACTCGCAGCGCAGTCATGCAGTTCATGGGTCCTTCCTTGACTTCTTTCATTACACTTCCATAGATACTTTTAATCCTACGCCCAAGAATATTGCCAGTCCTAAACCTGGAAACCCGTTACTTGTTGATTTAGGGTATAAGTATGAAGGAAAATCAACTTTATATAATTTGTCTATTTAAATCTTAGTGATTAATGAGTAAATCACACTATTGTTCATTTTTTTTTTCTCATTATAATAATTATAATGTTTCACGTATTTGCATGCCTAGTGGTAAAATTTTTCTGTACCACCAATCATGTACCCATATTTGCAAATAAAAATATCTTTATCTTTATCTTTCATTTCTTTCATGTAATTATGAATCATCATAATGACACGCGGACAACATCGTATCGCTCGCTGGAATTGTACTATTTCAATAACACGTCCTATTCCTATTACACTAGAACATTGCACTACATTAGAACGCGCGATGGTGTGCTATCGCATGGCGCTACATCATAATATCACGTGTGATGTTTAGTGTGATACTGTGATGGTGTAATGTAATATCACTCGGTACGAAATGTAATGACATATCACATCACTTCGTAGTGCACTGTTTTGCACATGTCTATTCGCGATGAACTCAAACATGACTACGCGCCGATGCTGATTTTATCTGTAGATAGTGTTTTTCTCAAGGAAATTATTAGTAGGTATATAATTTGTCAAGTTTTTGTTTACATTGGCAAAAATATAATTATTTTTGTTGGAGGTTAAAAATAAACCTTCTGGGAGCTGACATGATAACCGACATCCTTGCGGGCGAAGCCACGGGCATCAGCTAGTTAAATAATAAATGAGTATATTTGGAATAAAAATAGGTTACGTGACTAATAATATTCTAACACGCGCTTGTCACTTCCATGGCGTAATAGATCCTTGGCAATTACTATAATACTAAAAAAATAAATGTTCCCTTAAGAAATTCCAATTTTTTATAGGGTGCAAATATAAAGGAAACCAAATTAATAAGATAAGATAAGATAAGATATTTATTTCCAGATAGAATGTACAGTTCCACTTACAGACTAATAATTTTATAATCTATTAAGTTTTACATAACTCAAATTTGTAAAAAATTGTAAGCAGTAAAATGAACTCTGGTACCCAAGGTAAGATTTAACTTGTGTTATGGGTACCAGTGCTCTCTCACGGTTAGCACAGAGTTACATTAATTATCAAAGATGGAGGACGTGGTTTTGGTGGACCAACACAATATTAAATTAAAAAAGAAATAATAAGCAGAGAAAAAAATAAAAGTAAGATAAATATAAGCCTCAGTATGACATGTATGCATGTGTTAGTGTGTGTGTTTATGTGTGTGTGTTTGTGTGTGTGTGTGTGTGTGTGTGTGTAAAGAAAGCGTAAGCGTATGTAATTAATTGAAGAGTCACTCAGGAATGTGTGTGTGAGTGTGAGTTAGTTAATATAGATTTATATGTACGTATGATAATATGACTGTAATAATTTCAAAACAACCAAAATTTCCCCCGAAGTACAGCGGCAGAAAATCGTAAAAAGCTAATTTCCATGTGTCACACTAGGGTGCAAAATCAATCATGTATTTAGGTCAACATGTATAACCCTTTCCTCAATTTACACAACTACACAGTTTTCCCCAAAGCTGCAATGACCAAAAAAGAAAAAAAAAAGGTTTTTATTTTTTTTCTAACGCCGCGTTGGTCCGATTAAAATAAATAAAATGTAATAATGTAGATTAAGGTGTATTACAGCATATAAAAAATTACGATGAGTACACCTGTATTATCCAGTTAGTTACGGCCAATAAACAATTTTCACCCCCTTCCGTAAGGGTGGTAAATGATTTTTTTTTATCATACTCGATTTTCCACTCATACAAAACCATCACAACCATTTTTGTCTCTCCAGAGAATTTATTCCAATCTTTATCAAAAAATGACCTAATTTGACTGTACTACTGGCACAAGTATACTGTAACGTGTGTTGTAGATAATTGTGCAAACTGACTTGCACAAGTTCACATGAACGTGTGTGGGAGAATTTCGCGCCAGTTTCAGTATTGTTTTAGCCACCTACGTGTACGTTATAAATATATACAGAAATGAGCCATGTCTTTGGCAAATAAGTAAAGATATAAGTGAAGATAAGAATAAATTAATAGAGCAACACGTTCGAATAATGCTTTCTTTTTCTTAACCAGTCTTTATTCCATATAATTTGGTGTCTCTTTTGAATTTTCAGTTTTATTGTCACTAAAATAAAGCCAACTACTGCCATTGCGTCATCCATAGCATAAGTAGCTCGCTGCACGTACGCACATTTGTACAAATATCACTCAGTGATATTTGTGCAAGCATGCTTGATCCGTTTGTGGTCACCTCCGAAATACGTGTATTTCTGCAAGTCTGGACTGGCGCTAGTATACTGTAACGTGTGTGGGCGGCTTAACCACACTCCTGCATGCGTAGCATGAACACATTGAACACCGAAGAAACGGCCTTTGTCTACAGACGAATCGGCAAAGTGACAGATTATATAGACAGGAACCTCAATCTGTCAAATTTCTTTCAATACACCTGCCTGCGTAGCATGAACACTTAATTTCTTTTCTTCCGAGACACGACAAAGACCGTTTCTTCGCGTGCTGCACGCGAAGCATGAACACCGTAGAAACGGATTATGTCTACAGAAGAATCCACAAAGAGGCAGTTTGTAACAACATTTATTTTGTTTTGGGCACTATAATGCCAAGAATGAAGAGAAGAAATGTGTAGATTCTTCAGTGGAGAATAGTCAACAATATCGAGCATTACTTCATCGATAATAATCGACAGAAATGTTTCTACCATCTGTAATTTTGTCCAATCTTTCGTCGACATACTTTCCCGTTGATCGGTGATCATGCTACGTGTGCAGGAGGAAATCTTCGAGTTACAAAAAGTCAGTCTGTAAAAATGTTGGTTGCAGTAGAAAGAAGCAAGCAGCTGTCATTTTATACACGGTTAAATTTTAGTCGTTTTAATCCTCTTCAGGGGTCATTGCACTCATCATTGTGAACAACTTTTACTATGGGACCAAACCCGAAATAGCAAAAAAAAAATTAGCTGTTCCCTACATTTATGTGCGCATTACTCGTTAAAATGTAGGGAACAGCTAATTTTTTTTGCTATTTCGGGTTTGGTCCCATAGTAAAAGTTGTTCACAATGATGAGTACAATGACCCCTGAAGAGGATTAAAACGACTTAAATTTAACCGAGTATATTAATGACGAAGATGATGGCTATGGAATAAATGAAATAAGAGTCACTTCGTCTTCACTTCCTTCTTAATTTTAACAGGATGATATTTAAAGAACAGCACTGCTAGAAGATCAAACCATTGTAAAGCTTAGCTTTTAATTAAAGCAGCAAATTACCTATACCGTCAGTAATTTAATTTATCCCTAAAAGATAACCTAGTTAATTCTAATGAAAAGAACCAGTACCAACTCTGAACAGTACAAATTCAAATCAAAGAACGAGAGCAATTTAAATGAATTTACTAAAATTGAGTACTTTTCTTTAAAAAGGATTGAACGAAACGGAGGAAACAGATCGGTGGAATTTCTGTTAACAAACGTTAGACACTCGAAAACGTTCGCTTAAAAGATAAAATGTAAAAAGATGATTGAGGAAAAAGGATTGATTTTTTTTTAATTGAATTATGTTAAAAGGTTTAAAAGCTTTTAGTGTCTGAATCCATTTCTTTGTTTTGCTCTTATGTGAGAAGTCGAGATGGTTTCCACATCTTAACTGTCTAAAAATGGGTTTCATTTTTTTCCGGCTGTATAGAGAAGTACACAATACCCTATTAGATACAGGTTAGTGATTATAATGATTTTTCTAGATTAAAAAAAAAAAGAAGAAAAAACAAAAATTCAGCCTGATTTTTTTTTAACAGCGGTCTGTCTATGTAGTTAGTCTGCCTACAATCCGTTTTATCCTTTAGGTATATTAAAACAGAGTTACCTATTAGGTACACTTGACAATTTCTAACTACTGACCTGGTTGGGGCCGGTCAGGTTCAGCCCGCAGGAGTTGCAGCGGAGACATTCCTCGTGGTAGTGGTTGTTGTCGTACAGCGGGGAAGGTTCTGCAATATACAAGTAAATTAATACACACTTAACTTGCAATTACTTATGAGGCCCGGTAATACAAATATTTAGTTTTATTTTTACATTAAACTACAGCTTTTGTGATGTTAACAATTCGGGACGCTGATAAAATGAAATAGAAAAACATATCAGAAGATCTTACAAATAATTACTAAACTCTACAGAGTTTCAGAAGCTACATAGGGTATTCTTATCGTCAGTGTTGTTTAAGTCCGTTGTAAAAGAGAGCGAATTAATTGCCTCTGACCGTGCTCAAATGTATTATTTTCAACAATTATCAATATTATAAGATCAAGAAGCTTTGATTGTTTGCCAAACTTCTTGTAATCGTTAGGAAGAGAGATATTTTTACCATTATTGTTTCGCTATCATAATACTGCAATCACCGATAAGCCGGCCAAGCTCTGTTATTATGGCTTTTATATTAAACAAAGCACTCCTTTTCACGCAAGTCCATGTGCATAATAATTTAACACAGGCAGCCTAGAGGTCGAAATTCAACCGTTTAAATGTAATGACACTCTTTGTTATGAATAGAGTTACGACTACCAGGAGCCTATAAGGCGGCTTTTTCTGATTAAAGTGGTGAATATCATCACGAGGGACCGCCTAGAGGTCGAATTTCGTCCGTTTTAGCTTTCTGTATTTTTCATTATGTATTTGAGCTACGATTACCAAGAGCCTATGAGACGGCTTTTTCCGACTTAGATGACCAATATTATCATCACTGATCGTCGAGTGGCCAAACATCGAACGTTTTGACTTTCTGCACTTTTTATTATGTATACAGCTACGATTGCCTATGAGGCGGCTTTTCAGAACTTAAGTGACGAATATTATACCGTCTGTGGCCTCCTAGTGGTCGAGTTACCACTGTTTCAGCTTTCTGCTCTTCTGTTTTCTAAATAAATTTTACTATGTCAAATTTCACATTTCTTTGTGAGCGCAATATTAAAAAAAAGGATCCAAAGTTTTCGCTTAGCAAAATAGTGATTCTAGCCTGTTTACCAAATTCCTATATAGACGTTCTGCAATCCTCAGTAAGAGTGGGTTAACCTTCAATCGATCCAGCTGAAGTTATTAAGCCACCATATGTCAGTGGTTTCCTATGACAACACAAGCATGATTTAATTACAATTCACATACTTAATGCTTTCAAGTTTACCCATCTTCAAACAGGTAACTTAGTTGGTAATCAAAGTCATCGAATGAAGCCGATGCTTCAACTTTCCAACTTTGTCTGCCATAAGTTTCAAGTTAGAACTTGATCGGCTAACTTAACAATCGATATCTTGAAACATTTTAAGTGTCTTGAAGTTTATTCGTATTTTTGTTTTTCATTTTCCTTGTAATTATCAATTTTGATAATTTTTTATTTTGTTTGTTATGTCGTTAATTGCTTGACATGTTTAGCAAATAAATCGGTCAAGTGCGAGTCGGAATTTCAAACAAAAGTACAGGGGCTAGCATCAAACTAAATCTGTATCTGATATTTTTTTTAACTTAATTACAAAAGAATAGAGTTAATGTCGAATTTGATAAATTATACTGTTTGGGATAGCTAGATCTGCTGACGTCTGTAGATATCATTGTAAAAGATTTAACGTTATGTACCTACTTTATAAGTTATGGAATTGAGCTATTTATACGAGTATTATTTTGTTGTTTATTTATTTAATACTTCAGGCACACTAATGTACAGAGGCGGACTTAATGCCGTTTGCATTTTCTACCAGTCAACCTATAGGTGATGCAGAGAAAAGAAGTGGTAGGTACAATTAAAAATGAAAATAAAAGGAATCAAATCAGGTTGTTACGGTTGCAATTTAAACAAATACACACTTTAGGAAATGTATTCTATCTAGTATGGTTTCTGAGATTCAGCCCGCTGATAGGCAGATGGATAGCGAAGGGTTCCGTTCCACTAAACCCTAAAACAATACTGTAAGTATTTATATAATTGTACATAAAAATACCTACCAGGTAAATCAACTTATGGTATCTACGTATTTTCACTTGACCCATTTCGAACGAAAGTTATTAAATTTTAGCAGACCGACACAAGGTGCGCTGATAAATCATAATAAGGGACTCTTAAGAAAACAGATGGGTCTTCAATTTGCTCTCAGCTCTCGACATTTACCTTAAAATTTCTATGGGTTGCCTAAAATTGTTAGGAAGAAAGATGAAATTTGGTTACATTTCTAAGTGAATCGACCTGTTTACCCATGGGTGTCGTGTTAACCATTCATTGAGTTATGGAGGGTAAGATTGTCAGTGGCTCCATGTAAGACTCTTTTGTTCAACTACATCTGGTTAGACTGGAAGCTACTCCATTATGGTTGGGAAAAGAGATTCCTCGTCTTGGTATGTAATGAACTGTAATTATTACGACTACAATTATTACCGTGGGTCATGCCTGAGAATAAAAAAAAACAAAATTTGGAAGTAATAAATAAAATAATAGTTAAATAATATTTTTTTTTATAGAGTGTGTATTTTCGTTTTCCGCTCTGGTTGCAAACGTAGACGTTTTCTTGCTCGATAAAGTACAGCCGGTCGATTCAGTAAAAGTCACACCGTGAAAACTTGAGTGAAGTGAACTGTCAATGCCTTGCATTAGTATGGAATGACATGACAGCTCAATTCGCCCTCACTACGCCTACACTTTTACGCGGTGATTTGACCAGAATCGCACTGCAGATTGAAAAACTTTGGCCAACCCCAGGATCGAATTAGGGGCAGAGCCCTTCTTGTTGAATTCGATAGAGGCTTGACTACTTCGGAAGCTGCTCAGCTCCTTTGACTATACAAGGGTAACCCATATGCTTTCCCCCATTTATAGTGTTACGAAATATTGTTAATAAGATTTTGAGTCTATGTTACTTGTGAAATATATTACACCGGGAAAACTAAGTAAATTGTATGTAACATAAAGACACGCAACGCAGTAGTTCAACTTAAAACTATGAATTTTGTGTCTTTCAAAATTAATGTATTTCAGTAAGGCATTTAGGTTAGGTTATATATATATATATATATATATGTTGGCATTATAATTCTATCTAATACAAAATGTTTAAATAAGAGCACATGAGAGACTCGCTAAATAAAAAGTATTTAGTAGTTATTATTGTTTTGGATCTGTCATGTTATTAAAATTACTACGTATATCTAGTAAATAAAATTGTCGTGTCACAGTGTTTGAAACATAACTCCAGCAGCTAGGCCAATTCTTATGAAATTTTGTGTGTATATTCATAAGTTCTGTGAATAGAATGTTAACTAATAAAAGTAATTAATTGATTCTAAAGTGGAACGAATTTTGTTGGGGCAGCTAGTAGAATATGGACCTCAAGTTATGGGATAAGCAGACGTCCCGCGGTTTCACCCGCGTAGGTCCCGTTCCCGTGGGAATACAGGAGTTAAAAGTAGCCTATGTGTTAATCCAGGGTGTCAGCTAACTCCATACCAAAGATTTTATTAGAATCCATTTAGTAGTTCTAACTTGAAAGAGTAACAAACATCCTCACAAACTTTCGCGTTTACAATATTAGTAGGATAAAAAAACAGTTTGTATAATAAGTGCAAGTAAATTAATCATAGGACTCTCTGATAAAATAATATCCTAACGATTGTTGATTGAAGTGTTCGCTAACGTATTGTAGGCAAGTTAATAATTCCTGTGACACATAGGTACACGTCACGGCCTTCAATTATCCCTTATGGGTGCTACGTAAAGAGAGTGGGTTGACCTATTTTTAGCCGGATCCGAATCCTTCAGCGTCTTTTATAATTAAATTATCAAGAGCACGTGTCCATTCATCTTGAATTTAATATTTATTACATTTTATGGGCTCGTGTTGCAGTCGTAAAACACTAACATGATAACACTTTAAGTTTAATGCTTAAAGAACGACTAGCACTTTGCTTGCGACTTCGTCTGCGTGAACTTAGTACTTTTCCCTTTGAACTATGAAATTCCCTTCACGTACATTTGAAAATTAAATAGCCTTACTAACTAACACAATGATAATATAGATGTCTCATGGTGAATCCTTAAAATTAATTCAGTACTTTTAGAGTAAAATCCCTGCAAACGAACAAACAAATGTTTCCTATTTATAAACAAATATATAAAATTCTCTGTTTGTAACAAAACTCCTCCAAAACGGCTTGACCGATTCATATGAAACTTTGTGTGTAAATTCTACCAAGGTCCAAGGTTAGGTTAAGGTAATAATACCTAAGTCTGAGAATAAGATATAATCTATTTTTCATACCTCTACGCGGAGTGGTCCACCGCCATTCAAATTGATTCTAAAGCAGATTCTTTTTTCTGGGAACGCTAGTATATGTAAAAGTATAGACTAGCTTCTATTCGTGGCCTCGCCCGCATAGAAGATCGATAGATAGGTAAGGATATCGTTTAAGAATTATCAAGTCAATTTCACCCAAATCTGTGCAACGGTTTAAACGCGTGATTGAGTAACAAAAATCCAGACATCTTCAAAAACTTTAAAATTTTAGATATTAGTAGGATGTAAACAGAAACTGCACATTTTCTCTACAATAACTTCACAGCTTGTAGCCTAGCCCCACTAAGTTATAGTTTTAAAATTTTTATTATCTTAAACCAGAGCTGCCTGGCAAAATTACAAACCCATTTATTAAAAAGTGAAAGTAGAATTTCTCCGTTGGCCCCAAGCCAAAGGGCATAGTGATGTATCTCGGAAACTTGCCAAGCTTCCAGACTTAACATTTTAAGACCAAGTTATTGACGACCCCTGTCGTAACATGTGACAACCACTTAGATATTCTTTGCGTACTCGCGATTGTTCCCAACATAATGCATTATTGATCAACCGTCTATATCTTCTTCAAAATATGAGGTAGACACCTTGACATGAGTACTTTCGTTGATGAAGAGGGTCTCATCTTTTTAAAAAGGTAAGTTAGACGGCAAACTGACAAGTCTTTATTTGGATGAATGACGTTTCTCTTTGGGTCTTACGAAAACCATTTTTTTCTGCGACAAAGTTTTGATTGATGGTAGATTAAACTATTTGACACTTTAATGCTACGGGAACAAGGTCGGCGTCTGAATGTTAGATAGTCAATTGTTTCTGCTGAGATACAAAAGTTTTTAAGACTTTGGCAGTGTAGGTACTCAGAGCCGATGTTAATTTAGTATTTTATTAACATAATTTTTTTAGAGGTCCAAAGTCACACAATGAATTCATGATTAAAAATTCAATAAAGTTCCCAGATAAATGAATAATTGTTGGCAATACACAATGTTCGTGGTATTGAATCGCTTTCCAAGTTATTAGCACACTATTAATATAAAAATAACCATCATTATAAGGATAAGCATGACATACATGCGTGTTTTTAATGCCTGTATTTCCCGAAGGTTTAGGCAGAGGTCTACATACTGAGCGTCCACGTTTGGCCAGTTACGTACATTGAAATCTCATTTTAGAAGACCCAGGATTTTTCTGAAACTCATGGATCAGTCATCATTTATTTTAATTACGCTAAAGTTAAGCACTTTTTGAGCGTCAAAATCATATAAGACAGTTCACCAGAAGGTCCGTCCTTCGGTTATCTTTAATGTTTTTGTTAAGAAGAAGAAATGGCGGAACCCAGCAATCTATCAATCGGGCATGATTTCAAGCACCGGGCTGCTACTGATAAGTTTCAGACAGATTACCTAGCAAAAAGCCCTTTGCCCAGCTGTGGGATGACGCAGGCTAGGAGTATCAGTAACCTAGTATCGGGAAAACCAGCGTCAGGCACTAGTTGTCTGGCTTTTTTTGCTGAACTGGACCTATTTGGCGCAGCCGCAAGGCACATAATTCTTTTTTTTTTACTGTTTACTAGCAGACGTCACGCAGTTTCACCCGCGTAGTTTCCGTTCCCGTGGGAATACGGGTATAAAAAGTAGCCTATGTCCACCGGGAATAGTGTAGCTTTCCACCAGTACAATAATTTTTAACATTGGATCATTAGTTCCGAAGATTACCCCCTACATACAAACTTACAAACTTACAAATTTTACCTCTTTATATTATTAGTATAGATAGTATAGAAGTATAGATTTGTTTAGTTTAATTCCTTTTTATTGTTACCTATTTCTATTATTAAAGTGTGGCTGTGTCATGCCAAATAAATGATTTTCTTTCTTTCTTTCTTTCACTCTCTCTTTCTTATGCTCCAGAGTAGCGCTTGCGACCACCTGACCAACGAGGCAGAATAAGGACGCTTCCTCGTTTCGTGTGACCTAACCAGGTGTCAGAGATCTTATGCTTGGACTTGGCCACGCATACCATCATCTGCCTAGCCTATTCCCAACTGGGTCATTGTCAAACCTGGGTATTTTTTTCGTAAAAAAATGAAACGCATGATTTATAAAGTTCAAAGCCATATTATTACTCATAACTTACTTAAAAACAAAAATGAGTATCAGTCAGAGATCAATAATTTGTAAAAAAGCTATTTATAAGGAAATAACGATATTTCGGTTCAACCGAAAAGACTCATTTGTCCACCGAGTGGACTAAAATGTTAAATAATGTCAAAAATACTAAACAAAATGCGATTAAAATCGAGACCAAAAGTAGTGTTAATGCTATATTCACATAATCACTAACAATCGGTCTCGTACAGGCAATCAAAAAGTAAATAAAAAATATTTTGAGTCTGTCTACCGAAAAGACAATTCGTTTCGGTGGACAAAATATGTCTTCGTCGTCAAGACCACCAGACGTTGAATGCGTTCACTCATATTTATGAGGATTGCTGGCTCTTTTAATTTGGACATTGACGTATATTAGCTGTTAGAATACACGTCCAAAACACGTATTCGTTTATAAACATCTCCAATCAGGAGTGATGGACTGCACTTTCCAAAATTCAGTGGTTGCTGCATCAAGCCACTCGGAAATGGAAGATTAAGGTAAACGCAGCTATCAACGACCCATCGAAAATCTGCAGGTATTACCGACCTATAAAAGTAACTCGAAATTTGTACGTTTCCAGAACAATTCTAGCTATAGGTAGGCACAGTTACACACGCGTTTATTCCTTGAGCATCGTATACTTTTACGTTAGAGTGAGTAGCTGTGCAAAGAAGAGATAAAATACGTCAGTTACTGCGAAGCAGCGTGGACGCAGGACTTGTCGTACTGTTCCCTTGTTCCTTCAAGTAAGTACGTGACTTTTCTATTTAAGACATTTATACAAACAAATGACGTCTATACTTTATCTTATATTACTAAATGTATTCATTTATGTGTCAACTCTTGATTTATCATGACATTTTATTAATGAAAATTAATTTGAAACGATAAAACTGTAAATTAAAATGGGACGGTGTTAGCTGCATCAGTTTTAGTCGTGGCAGCTATCAACGACCCTTAAGTCGGCAATGGCAGCAACGTAACTTTTAGTTTTATTTTTCTTTTATGTTATTATATCACACTAACACAAGTATTTTTATGGACCAGTTTAAATCTAAGCTATCAAACTTTATAAAAATCTATTAGCGACTAAACTATTTTGTCTAGTTGTTACCTTTTAGCGTTGTCAATATAACCAAAGTTTTGATATTTTTCGAGGCTCGATATTGAATAGTTACAATAATAAATAATTGTTTTTGTGTTTAAACCGTGTGCATAATGTTCATATTTTTTGTGATATTAAACAATTATAATCTATTTTATAGTCCGAAGGTCAATTGAATTAAAACAACAATTTTTTTATGAGTCGGTAATACAATTTATATTTATACTTCTATACTTTATTACCGACCCACTAGGGTCGGCAATAGCAAGTATAAGAAGCTATTACCGATCGTATAAAGATTATTTTAAACTATCTCACCTACTTTTATGACATAATAGGTACCTATCAATAAATGCTACTTCTTGGCTAAAACAACATAAAACATACAGTTGTATTTTTTTCCAGAAGTATGGAGCGACAAAAGTACTACCTAATTTGTTAAAAATAACGATAATAATATAATAATAATAATAATAAACCTATCTGAGCCAGACACACGTCGATAAAATTAAGTCCAAAGAATGACTCCACGAGGCGAATTGTTTCCTGCAACCGAGGGTTTTATGTTGGTCATACAGGATCAAATAGAAGCCACACGTAACTACAGAAAGTTTATAATTAAAGATCCGAATCAACAGACTGACTTAAGCAGACATTGCAATAATGCCTCCGAAACCATCCAACTCTACGCGCCTTCCTGAGGACGTGTATGGGGCAGTGGAGGACGGTTTTTCGCTATCCAGGATGTCAACAGATTTAGAGGAACAGCGAGCCGATTGGGATTTAGCGAGGCATATTCCAGGGTGGCAGTTTGAGTCCACTTCGGTTCTGCTTAGCCTTGAATCCTCTAAGCACACTGCTGGAGAATTCAGGTCTAGGCTATCGATTGAAGAGAGGAGGTCAGGTTCTTTTTTACATAGATGATCTAAAGCTCTTTGCCCCCAACAATTTACAACTGATGGAGCTACTAAAGGTAACTGAAACCTTCAGTAGCGCTATCAGGATGGATTTTGGTGTGGACAAATTTATATTCGGATTCCATAAACCGTAGAGCCCTCTCTCCAATCGAAACCTAGATGTATTTGGGTATGTCAGAGGTTTGGACATTAACACTACTGATGTGAAGCAATCGTTGAGGGAGCGTTTCTTTGGCCACCTGAAAAAAGTATTCAATAGTCTTTTGTCGGGCGGGAACAAGGTGCGCGCCTTCAACGGTTGGGTCATGCCAGTCTTGATGTACTCCTTCGGCATACTCAAATGGACTCAAACAGAGCTTGACACCCTGGATAAGAGGGTCCGCACACTGCTGACCGCATAACGAATGCATCACCCACGATCGTCGGTTATGAGACTGTATATCCCGTGAAAATGTGGAGGTCGAGGCTTTTTAAATGGCAAGTCACTCCACAATCGCGAGATATATAGTCTCAGATAATATTTCCTAAAAGCCGACGTGGGGATGCATCGAGATGTGGTTGCGGTTTGCAAAGGCCTCACACCGCTCTCTTTGGCGAAAGAGAACTCTAGCAAACCTGTAGTGCTTGACACTAACGATCGCAAGGAAGTGTGGCAGAGCAAGGAGCTTCACGGACGCTTTTTCCGGGCCCTTCATGGGCCTGATGTAGACCAGTTAGCATCCGTGTCCTGGCTACGTTTCGGTGACCTCTTTGGGGAAACCGAAGGTTTTGTCTGTGCAATTATGGATGAAGTTATTATGACGAGAAACTACAGGAGATTTATTGTGAAGGATGGCACGGTTGACATCTGTCGGGCATGTCACCGTCCAGGAGAATCAATCCGACTCATAATTTCTGGGTGTTCTCGCTTAGCTAACGAAGAGTACTTGCATAGACACAACCTTGTGGCCAGGGTTATCCATCAGCAACTTGCACTAAAATACAACCTCGTGGAATCGGAAGTGCCGTACTACAGGTATGTGCCCGACCCAGTTCTCGAAAATGGTCATATTACATTGTATTGGGATCGATCCATCATCACTGAAAGGACTATCATGGCTAATAAGCCTGATATAGTGGTGATGGATCGAACCGAGAGGCGCGCAATGCTTGTTGACATAACGGTCCCACATGACGGGAACCTCGTGAAAGCCGAACAAGATAAGAAAATCAAGTATCTTTACTTGGCTCGCGAGGTTGTCGACATGTGGGATGTGGACTAAGAAATCATTGTGACGATAGTCGTGTCTGCCAATGGCTTATTAGCAAAGAGCCTCGACTAATACCTAAAGAGGCTCTCGTTAGGCAGCTGGATCAAGGGTTTTATTCAGAAAGCAGTACTTCTGGACACGGCGCGCATTTTTAGGCGATTCCTCTCTCTGGACCCCTGACCCTTAGACCCTGTTCCCGATACCGGTGGGCTACTATTTTTTTTATGTTTAAATGTTTTTTTTTATATTTAAATATTTAAAAATGTATTTAATAAGAAATGAAAATGAACGATAATAAAAAAAAAGAATAATTAGTATTTGCATTTTTACTTTGTTTTATTTTATTAAGATCAATCATCATCATCACTAGCTTAAATACATTCCATTGCTGGAAAAAGTTCACCTCTCATACACGATCGGGAATAGCTGCATAAAAATCGTTAATAGCTTCACAGCCGTTTTTATGGGTCGGTAATGGCAACAATCGACGAAGTCACTTTGAAAATTATTTTTTACAAGATAAACCTTTATTTAAATGTATTTGATTCAATAAATTCATTTTTTATACATAACACTAGCATATAAAATTAAACTATTCATGTTTAGAGGAACCAGTATACTAAAAAAAAATGGTTGATTTTAAAATTGCCTTAAGGGGGTCGTTAATACCTGCGTTTACCTTAGCTGGTATAATTCCGGAATTATGCAGTCCGGTCGACTCCTCTGCAAAGTCCTACCCGGGTAGAATTTTGCAGAGGAGTCGACCGGACTGGACTTGGTAGAGTAGGGACATTATTTTAGAGTGGTCTGGGATATGGTGCTTTGCCAAGTTTTATGCAACCTAAACCGTAATTTATACGAGTATTATCTGAACTACATTTCATACAACTCAACCTACAAAACTGAAGAACTATTGGCTCTGTGTAATCGCATCCTATACTTAGCAACTTTACTTTCTAAACCCATCAACATCTTTTTTTTCTGTAATCTGTTCTCTACTTTTAATCTTCTGTTTCTCACTGCAATACGGGCACCAATTTCAGCTCTTGGTGATACTGAAGTTACCAGACTCGAGAGAGGTGTTTCGCATACTATGTTCTTTTCAGCTTCTTCTTGTTTCTTAACTTTTTGTCTTGTATTTTCAATCCATTTCTTCGTCAAAAGGTTTTTATGCACATCTGGTAAATCTTGTGCAGTTTTTATTTTCCTTTCGGCTTGCGATGATAATAATATTCTCCGTTCTTTCCAATGCTTTCCAATGCTTCTAGATCTTAAGTGTCTTAACCTAAAGCAACAGGAACTGCTTCCCTAACGTTTTACTATACCATGTTGACCAACATATTCGTATTATTTTATACATAAAAACCAAACGAGAATAAAACAAAAATAGGTCATTAATCCTTTTCTGATAAAAATAACAGTCATCAGAAGCACTTTTACCAGTCATTACATATAAACATTCAAGAAAACATTGCACTCGGTGGACATTTGTCGTTTCGGTGGACCAAAGTTCCACCGAAAAGATGTCCACCGAATGGACTTTTTGCAAAAAATCACTCACACCTCCCGCCGTTTATGGGTTATGTTAAAAGCTAAGGTATATTTGTAAAGTTTAATTGGTTAACTAGTTAATCAGAATGTTTAAATAATTTGTAGTGATTTATTTACCAAAATACAGCAGTAACCGAAAAGACAACTCAACTTTGACACACCAAAAAAAATTCTTAATAGAACAATATCGTGTTCTGTGTACGAGTCATGACAAAATGACCGCTGCAAGGGATAGTGCGATATTGGAAGCGTTCAATTTTACTTCTTTACATATGCCTTTGACATTTCCTTTATTTTAGTCAAGATCGAAAGTTATGTCCACCAAAAAGACTAAAAATGTTGTAACAAGATTCAATTATGCAAAAAGTGTGTTTATTTTTTATCTATTTTTTTAATACTGATAAAGTTAAAAGAATAACTTACGTAGATTAAGAAAATAATTAATTTTAGTTTAAAATAACAAAAGACACATTTTTTAAAGGCTCCATTCTATTAAAAGGTAGATCCCGAACAGTCCACCGAAGTGGACTTTCACTTGAATTTCGATGATATAAAGTAAAAAATAAATAAATTTATAGTAAATCTGTTACAGTATGGTGAAGTATGTTTTGTTTACTTTACTATTATGATGTTAAATTTAAAAAAAAGTTAAAAGTTTCTTTACTGATCCATATGAACAGTTTTTTTTAGGGTTATGACAATGACCCAACTATGTTGGGGTCGGCTTTCAGTTTGCTCAGATGCAGCTGAATACCACTGTTTTACATGAAGCGACTGCCTGTCAGACCTCCACAACCCACTAACTGGGTAACATGATACTCCTTGATTAATCTGGTTATCAGACTTACGGGTTTTCTGACTACAAGTAACGACTGTCAAAGATCTACAAATGACAGCCGGGACCAACGGCTTAACGTACTTTCCGAGGCACGGAGGAGTCATGGTATGTAATAAATGGTCACCCATCCACAGATCGACCTCGTCAAGCGTAGCTTAACCTTCGATCGACCCTTCGGCTGTTATAATTTAGCCACAAACTCCTTGGCTTGGCCACGCATACCGTCGAGAAATATATCTCAGAGTAATTGATACAGATATAAAATCAAAGTTGCTTTCGATGTCTATATTGAAATATTCAACGATCGCCCAAAGAAAACGAAGCGTAATTAATGTGATCATAGTAGACGTAATAAAGTGGCAGTAAATAAGTATTTTCATCTTTTTATAGCCGAGGAAGTAATAGCGACGATAATATTGATGTTACGATAGTCTATAACAACGTTGTTTCAATATTCTATGCGTTTATCGTTTTCGTCAGTCCTGTAATGGATTTTGTTATTAAAATAAGGCAGGCGTCGTATATTGGCTGTTGCTTAGGTTTTATGTTGAGCGTTTGTATTAACATCAGGCTCTTTATTCTGTTTAGTCAAGGTTATACAGCTGTTCTGTGTTCTACACTCTATAAATTCATACATAAACTCATGTCTTTTTCGCATGGAGGTAGGCCGATATCTATGGGTTAGGCAGATAATATATCTGCTACAATTCTTACTAGAATACTTCTTTTGCTTCGTTTACGTTCAAACATGTAGTAATACACACACGCCGATTGCGAGTAGGTACTACGCACCATTTGAAGAGCCACACACATACACGCACGCATACACATACACACACACACACACAAACAAACACACATACACACTTTCACCACACGCACACACCCCACAATTTTGTTTTCTAATAAATAATATTAATTTCATCATCCATCTGCCCTTCAAAAGTCAGGTCCTTCTTAAAATAGCCCTAACATCTTTCTTACAATTTCATCCATAATTACTTTAGTATTAGTCTACTTTTGTAACCATGCACATTCATACTTCATGAAACACAATTAATTAATTCTTCTTTTCTCTTGTGCTTAGTGACGAACTTGGTTATAGATTTGATGTGCCGCTCATGGGCCTCTGACTTAACTTCACATGCCCTTGAGAAACATCTTTCAGGTGTGCCGGTTTCTTCAGGATGTTTTCTTTCACCGTTTTTGAAGCAAGTGATACAAATATAAATGTGAAAAGTAAAAGGTGTTTGAGCTTGAGATTGGGTTTGAGCTTGAGACCTATGACTTGATCACTACCAGTGTTACAATGGTAGCTGCTGAAGTATGAGAACTTATCACTTAGCAGTTCGGTCACACCATTAGGCTATCCAAATACAGTAGTAGGTACAATGGTAGCTGCTAACGTAGGAAATGTAGCGTAGAAGCAGTACACCTGGATCTACGTAGGGCTAACTAACGTAGGATAGTAAATGTCTGCAGCTTATATAACGCCAAATTGTCTTTTAGAGCCAAGTCTGTTTAGTAACTTTACATTGTTTGAAAAATACCAAAGCAAAATATATAGAATACTTGACTAGGCAGTCATTGAAAATAACAAGGTATTGTTTCGATTTTACAACAATCACATTATTAAGAGCTCTGTTGTCAATAAAGCACTTCAGTAATAGTTTTTAGACCAAAAATAAGCGTTTCGCTATTTAGCCCTGAAATTGGTCTTTGTAGGCTGAACTTGGTCTTTTTAGGCTGAACTTGAGTACTTAAATAGAAATAGGCATCCAGCAAACCACCTGGGACATTTTCAAGTTACAAACCTAGTTTTTTCTCTGTAATTTAAGATACTTTAGAGCTGTCTTAATGGACTTCAAAGATGAGATCCTCAATTAAAATTAGATTATGTCTGAGTAAGCAGAAGGGATCCTATTTAATGGTTCGAAGGACCACATGTCTTTTTGGCTAATTGAACAGAAGATGATTAAAGCGCAAAAAAAATATAGAAGTTATTCAGGCTTTATATACTTTACTGGTAATGGGTATCAGGATTACCCATTACCAGTAGTAGTAGTAGTAGTTTTGGGTATTTGATTGGCCAAATTCCATTTAGAGGTGCTGTGGGACAGATGCCGGTCGATCAAAGGTAAAACTACGCTTGCCAAGATCGGTTCGAGGATGGGTGACCATCTATTACATACCAAGACCCCTACGTGTCTCGAGAAGCACGAAAATAAGTTGGTATTAACTGTCATAATATATTATGTCAGTCGTCATAGGTCGTTAGAAGCCCTAAAGGTCTGACAACCAGTCTTATCAATGGGTATTGTATTACCCAATGATTTTGTTGATAGACATACACTCCAGATGGAAATACTGGTATTCAGCTGCTTTTGGTTAGATTAAGAACCAGACCTTACTAAGTTGAGAAAGGGCTTAGTATATGATACGTACTTTTATAGGTGTAAATTTTCTTACCAAACACAAACCCTATTTCACTCTTTACTTAAAACACTAGTGACGATCTATCAAATAAAGAGTGTTACAAAATGAATAGTTTTCGTTCCAGAAACAGTTTGACAAAAGCAAAATCTCGTTCAAAGTTGTATTGAGCAGAGAATAGTATCGAATGATCATACATAGGTGGATGGTTAAAGTATTTGCCAGTAGCAATGATAATATTACTGTCCCGCTGCAGGGCAAAGCCCTATTCTCACGCAGAAAAGGCACGAGTATTCATCACATCGTATACTCAAGAAAGATTAGCAATTTCAAACTTATGTTAACTATAAGTCCTGTTGGGTACATTCTACGAAATTTATATCCTATTCTACAATTGAGACAAGACTCATTGAACTATTGAATGAACGGTGGATCACGATTGACAAGAGACCATCACGATATCTATGTCATTTCTATTTTCAAAGGGTATTCCCATTTCATATCCCTTTGTCGTTTTTCATCTGGGTGGACAATTATATCAAAGGCCTATCCTGAATGTGATTGCTAAGAGAAAGGAGAGATGTCACAGGCCGGTTGGGACAAAAACATTTTATAGAACTAAGAATACCTTTAAGTAGTAGCTAACTGTCTACCAAGTCAAAGTAAGACGAGGCTGTAAGAAAGAAAGTTAATAGAAAACTTATACTTTCAATTTTAGTTGTTTACTTAGTTTCGAGTAAAAGGCGAAATTAAAAAGAAATAATAAATTAAGTAGACACGTTCAAGATTGTTTTCAAATTGATATAAATTAATTAACAATTTACTACTCACCATATCGTTTCGGCTCAATTTTGACGTACGTTATTTAACTCGTTGGAAAGTATGTAAAATGTTTATTACAAATATTTACTACACATTAAAATAGTTACTTAAATCTTAATTTTAATGCTAACATTTATTTACGACACGACTACTACTTGGTGTTTTGTTATTTTACAGTACACTTATTTTTACAGGTTATATTATTTTAGTCCTAAGTAAATATTGTTTACCACCAATGACACTGGCTCCTGATAAGAAACTACTCTTATCACGTGAACCTTTCCACGGCACGAGAACAAAACATCCCATAAAAATAGATTTTTCCGAATTTTTACAAACTGTCAATTGTCAATATTTTATTTAATAACACAAACCGAATTTCTAGCACGACTATTTATGTATTTTATAGGAAAACAAGATTCGTTGTAACGTCTACGTTGAAAAATTGGTCACGATTTTTTTTTCGCGAAGTTAGGCTGTCAATGTTATGTTATTTGAGGTTATTCGTTGTGTACGGCACGTCACTTTCGTTCTAGTAAACATGGCAGCATTCGGCAACAGATGACAGGGCGCGGGCGGGCGAACCTGCGCCGATCGCTCGCGTTCATCTCATCTCGTGGTCCGCGCGACCGCGCTGCCAGTTCAAAGTGGCCGCCCGAAAACGGCTGGGCCCGACGGTGGCGCCACTCTGGCCCCACTCCCTCGGTAAAGAGGGATTTTCACCCGTCAACCCTCTTCTTCTCGTCGGTAAAGCAGTACGGTTAGACAGAGACAAGTAAGAAGCGCGCGAATCGATTGGCTGATCAAAAGGGGCGGGGGCCGAGCACGTGGCAGCGGCTGTTGTCAGTGAGTAGTGTTTCACTGCTCGTATGGCGATTGAGTTTGCTGTTGTAATGAATTTCACGTTCCGCGAAAGCTCTTTATCGCGCGGCAACGGAAAGTTATTCGACCCTCCGAGCGTTCATTTTAATCAACTTCGTCAATTTTAAGACACACCTAACCTTATGGATTCAAAATTTTTGTATTGTTTATTTACTTAGTTTCTTTTCAAGCCCTTTTTAAGTATATTATATTAACAAACTATATTTTAACAAACCTATTTGAAAGGACAAATTAAAATAAAATAAAAAGTACAGAAAGTAAAAGTAAAAAGAACACTTACCAGTTTGCGTACTGGAGTCGAAGAATGTGCTTGTGGTCTCAACAGTCATGGTCCCAATAGTTCCATCTAGTATTTGCGTCGAGGAGTCTCGGCGGCCGCGAGCTCGCATACAAGCGTCATCACTTTGCGAACTTTGACGGCGAAAATTCCGGCACCTGATCATCTCTTCAGTCGTTGACTGCCGACGAAAGCCACGGGCTATAAGTATTTCTTCTGTCGTAGATTGTCTACGGATCATTGTTCTCTCTGTGGGTGGCCGAGCACAGGGACTAGGGTCCCGGCTCGAGCAAGAACTTGATTCTGGACTTCGAGCGCGACCCATTCTGGCACATGAAGCCTGTCTCCGCAATCGACTTCGTCGTCTTGCAGCTGATGGACTCAACTCTCCACCACCAGCGCGATCAGGACTCAGTTGAGACCGCTCCCGCCTCGGTCTTACCGCAGAGTCGGGGCTCAGAGAATCTCTTCTAGCTCTTCCTTCGTCATCAGGCCCCAATGATGGTCCCGAATCCCTACGCCTAGTACCAGGTGGTCCTATTGGATCATCAAAAGCAGTTGCTTGACGTTGTAGTCTACCAAGTCTGCGTTCAGGACTAGCTGCGGCCCTAGAATCCCTGCGAGCTCGGCCGCATTGGGTAGTCGAGTCGCGACGACCTCCCAGGTTAGGTGGAGAGCGGCCTCCGGGAGTAACTTGAGTTCCTTGAGCTGATTGCGAAGGTTGGCTAGTATGAGCTGTTTGCGTGGCACTACTATTGGGAGGCGTAGGTGAAGTAGGTGAGGGTGTCACAGCAGATGTAATAATGGTTGGCATTGTCATCATAGGTTGGCATTCACCATCGGAACGGCTTGGTTCATGGATAGCGACTACAGTAACGCATGGCATATGTGTTGATGGTCCGGGATCCGACGACGCATCAACAAAAGAAGGTGGTGCAGGTGTTGGAGGAGATGTTCGTCTTTTCCTGTGGGTCGCAACTATTCGCGGAGGTGCAGCGACAGAGTCACGACGATGGCGGTGTCCATCTACTGAGTCTCTGCGCTCTTTAGTTTCTTCAGAGCCGCGTCTCTTTATGCGCCGCTCTCGTGTCGGCATGATGGTAATTGAGTCTTTGCGGTCCCAGTTTGGGAAATCAGCGCGAAAATCTTGAGGTGCCGCTTTTGAGTCGCGACGCTTGGAGGCCATGGACTTGATGCCGGAGTCGGCAGAAGAGTCGCGACGTCGGCGCGGCGGCGGTTCGTGCCTCGCCCAAGGCAAGGAGCGTGCGAGGTCCGCCAGGGTCTCCCGTCGGGAGAGCGGGGCCCGCTGGCGCCGGGGCGCGCTGCCCCCGCCACCCCACTCGCGCAGTATGTCGGTTAATTGAGCCAAAGAAGAGCGGCGGCGACGGGGTCCACCTATGAGCAATAGATTTAGATCTAATAAAAATTATTAACACTTAAATACTTACTATAGTTTACGTAAACATGTGTAAAATGTAAACAATCACTGCTGCGGCGTATGCTACGTACCTCTGGGTTGGTTGTCGACGTCTGGCTCCGGCGGCGAGAGGCAAGACACTTGTGCAGCCGAGTCTCTTCGACTGCCCAGTCTTTGCCTCAGAGTGGATTCTTCTAAGGTAGATCGTGTAAGCTCGTCCCAACCGTTGCCTCCAGCCCAGACCAATCCAACTTGATGAGACAGTATCGGTAGGTTGCAAACGAAACATATTGCTGTCATAGTCCTGTACAAAAACAAAAACACTGTTAGATCACTTGGCTGAAGTAATGACACAAAAAACTATGAAGATTTGGTAAACTAACGATTTATTATTCCGAAAATTGATACCGCGATACATGGTGGTTCGTGTACCCGGTAGTCGGTGCGAATAAGCGTGAAGCGTCATATCGCGCCCTTGTGCTCGCATCACCGGCCTGATAACCGAACTACCGATATTAAGTAATAACCACTCCCCTAGCTGTCGACATGTATTACATTATCAATAAACAATTGATGCGACACTATAATATTCTTGTCGGATTATAATTGTATTGATTATCACCGACAAGCGTAAATTTCTCTATCATCTTGTTTCATTTAGGGATCAGTGTATTGGGAAAAGCTTCGTCAATTCAATTGAAAATGCTTTCCGCGACCATGTTTATCGTCAGCCTTGGAGATATGTGTTTATGATATACAAAGTACGTATCGCTAGATAAAGCGTGTGATTATATTTGTTGCGACATAATAACAGTAGTATCCTCCTGACCGAATGTCGGTCACGGCGGCCAGTCTCAACGGAGATTAGCCGAATACGTGGGAGATATTTTATTGTACAAGCGTGTGTTATACACAAGTGCACTGCCTTCCTTCCGATCAAGTTGACGAGTAGAGATAAAATGGTTAGCCAACGGCTTTACGTGCCCTGGGTTTCACATCACCAACTTTTAAACTCCAGGCTGCTGTGAGATTCCTAATCGAATAACAATAATACTTTGCCCATCCTTGGGATCAATCCCCATTCTTCGAACAGCAATAGCACTCGCAATTACAAGAGTAACAGAGCAGTTTGTTGTGGCATAGTGAGTCGACGCATGATGTTTTGATAATGCCTATCTCCCGGCTATTCGGATGAGCGAATTTCCCCTAGTACGACTGACGATTGAGAAGCGGTGTTTAATATTATTGAAGTGGAAACAGGGAATGTGCTCAGTCAGTTTGAAATCTCTCGACAATGGGATCCAATTTACTCGTAAACTTAGAGTACCTTGTAATAGATAAGGCAGCAATACATAGGGAATAAACACTTGAATCCTCAAATTTCTTCTTCGTTATTAGGTGTCGAATAATCAAAAAGAGCCATGTTTCTTCATCCTTATAATATAATCATGTCATATTAAATATTAGCTAATAATACTATGAAATATAATAGGTATATAAACTATTTACGCACTACCTACCTGGATCAGAACTTTTACCTGAAGACAGCATTATGCTTTAAGTTAGACAATACCCGCTATTTAGTCTGCGTGATTTGAAAATTAATTAAGCGTATTCTGGCTAAAGTTCTGAAATTATCTAAGTGGATAAATTAATATTAATATAATTTGGAATTTAATATACTACTAAATTAATTTTAAAATAGGTTTCTATAATTTAAATCTACATTTAATTTTATGTTTGAAATGTTTACCTATAAATTTAGACTACAAACTTTTATTCAATTCATCCTACCTACCTACTTCTATATCTACTGTGCTATATCTTATAAACTACTTATTATTATGATAATGTTATCTATTTATAATAATGACATTGTGTTATGTTATGAGTGTTTTATTATGAAGTAGTGTTTCAAGAAAAGTGCAGATTGATTGGTAGTAAAGTTTTAAAAGACAGATATATCTGACGGCTTGTATTTTTTTTCTATAACAACTTGATTCAAGAGAACACAAATTTCTGAGAAACAGAAAATGTCAGGAAAAATGCTGTTTAGAATTAGGTAGAACTGAATATTTCTCTTCAATATTTTATTCAGAAGCCTACCTTTATTACTGAAGCCATTTTCATCTTACTCCGTATAAATAAATTAGAAATAAATTAACTGATAATAAAAAAAGCAAAAGATTCTGTGTCGAAGCTTCGTGCATATTGAATACGTTTCCTTTTAAATATAATTAAATAATTACTTATCAAGGTGTTTAATTTTTTCAATCATATTTGCTTATTTGGCAATATTATTTAATAGGTACTCGGGTTTTAAAAGAAACTTAATATATAAAAGCGAAGCATGCATGGATATCATGCGATTATAAACTTAAATGCATTGTGCTTAAGGCAGCTTTTGATACCTTTACATGCAAGGTTCATACATGTGTATTGCGGGTGATGTTCGATGCTCATGATTTCATGCTTGGTTCAACGTTTTCATGCTTGGTTTACATAACCATGCTTGGTTTCCAGGGACCTGTAATGGCGCAGTCGAGGTGAAGGGGACTGAGGCATGTCGAAAGCCGGGTCATTGGGTCAGGGCGCTAATTGAGGGTAATTCCCATACACAATTATCACATCAAACACTTTGTACATCTGAAACAATAGGTAAAATAAATTAATCATATAGTTGCAGAATGAGGCCGTCTTTAGAACCGCTGAAAATTTAAATTTTGTGGAAGATTAAAAACAGTTAAAATAAAGTTCGTGTTGTATTTTGTTGTAGTGCTAAAAAAAGTTGTGTAAAAGTATTAGAACAGATTAAGTTTTTTTTTGTGTTGTCTGTATACCTACCTAATTGATAGATATAATCTAAAATAATATCACGTATGTTACTTACCTAACTTAAAATACTAGTGTACAGTCAAAGATTTGAAAAGGAGCACTTTCAGTTACAAACTACGCTTGGCTAATATTACAAATGAAAGCAAAAGTTTTGAACCAATTTTAAAAGTTTTTGTCATTAATGTACGAAGGTTCAGTGCGGTAATAAAAAAATTAAACTTTAACGTAAACAATATTGTCGATTAAAACATTGAGACTAAATACCTATTCAATATCATCTTTGTCTAAAAATGTTTATACATGTTATTAATGTTGGTCTCTATCAATATTTATAAAAAAGTTCTGTGGCAAAATACTGCAAGTGAGAGATGATATTGATCCAAAATTGATTAAACATTAACATTAATTTTCTTCGCATTTAGAGTTTCCAAAAAGTCAAAATAACGAATGTGTTTAAAAATTGCTCCAGTTATCAAAACAATCACTGTAGGTACAGACGCCAGCACATCAAGTTACCCCAATGTGTCAAATTTCTTTGATCGTTTTTCAACTTTATGTCAAACAGAATAAGGTTCATATTCAATTGGGAAAATTTGACACATTGGGGTAACTTGATGTGCTGGCGTCTGTACATTACTTAGTCTAACTTTTAAATTGATAAATACATAAGCTAAGGTACGATAAAAACTGCGTTTAAGTTACCTAACTACTTTAAAAATATTCTTATCAATGTTTTAAAATACTTATAGAAAAATATTTTCAATTTACAGACAGTATTCCATTTCCTAAATACATATATATTTATTTTTATATTCTTAGTTCAAACAAAGGAAATAAACAGCATTAGGTATTTCCTCCTTAATTATGTAAAGTATAAATGGAGGATCCGTGTTCGTTGTCATATAAAGTAACAAACAAAGGTCACAGGTTATGAGGTGTCAACTCGCAAAATTGTCCTGGATACGTCAAATACTCGAAAAGTCAACGGAAGTCCGTATGTTTGCCGATTCCATTTCTATGTTACTTTTTGAATATTTTTTTGTAGAAATCAGGGCAAAGCTTCCTTTTTAGTATAAACTGCAGCCCTAGTACAAAGTCGTAATGTAAATGTAACTGACAGATTCGAAAATTACAACTATCCTAGAGCGTTTTGGTTGTTAATGAAAAAAAAGGCTTTTAAAAACAACTTAACTACGGAAAGGAGGGTGTAGTTACCTACTACAAATAGAAGCGGAATGTTAAACTTTTAAAAACATGATGAGTATCACACACGCAAACTAAATAGGTACCTAAATACAAATTTCAACAACGAATTTTAATATTGCGTCGCACGTTCGTGCTAGAATAGTTAAGTATTACTAAACTGGAATAAAGTAATAACTAAATCAAACTTTTCCTTTTTCATACGATTTAAACTGCCATAATGTTTGTTGTAAACAGCGCCACATAGTGAGAGTTTTCCGCAACATTTTCCAGAAGCTTGCTTGGTTTTCAGCATAGTTTTCGCTGAAAACTGTAGATGGCAGTGCAGTGTCCGACGCGAAACAAAGCTTGCATCCAGTGGATGTCTTTTCACAACCGATACAGAGATGGCGCTAGTAGGTACATTGCCCTTTTGGTCACAAAATATATGCTTATGTTAATAAGCACTGGAAAAAGTGGATATTATTTTTCATAAAGCTACCGTAAATGTTAGTTTTTACTACAATTTTTGTTATAATAAATAATACCTGAAGAAAGTACTTAGTGCAAAGTCGCCTTGAAAACTCAATGATATTCGCCAACGGTGATTTTCTGTAAAAATGAACCCCGTGAAATGAACATAGGTAAAGTGACGGTAAATTGAGCTATCGTTGCATACGAGGTTATTTTTACTTTTGAAAATTTTTAGTAAGCACATTTTCATTCATCGGAAATTCAGACACTCGATTTTCTCATCATTTTGAGTGGAGTGTTTTCCGCCCCGTACTTAATTAAAAGCAGAAAGCAAACTCTATCAATTATGACGAGGAATTATTGAATGAAAATGAATTGCCTAGTGCTTTTGATCTCCGAAAAGCCGCAAGTGAAGGGATAGGATACTTAAGTACCTACCTACTTATCAATTTCAATTTATAACATTAATATTTACCAACCCTCCTTCGTCATAACTTGATAAAATAAATGACAACTTAGACACAACGCCTGGAACAGATTGCGTTCTATATAAATAATCAATTCATCAGTTCGTTTTCAATTGTGGCATTTGTTTGTTTGTTTGCATTGAACAGGCTCCGAAACTACTGGACCGATTTGAAAAATTCTTTCTCCCTTTGGGAAGCTCTTCTATTCCTGGATGACATAAGGCACTTTAGGAACGGTAACTACGTCTGCTAGTAATATACCTATATTCACAAATTTTATAAAAGATGTTCCCAGTTTTACGGATTCCAGGAATCTAAAACGAGAATCCTAACAAAATACAGCTTAACAACACGTTTCCTACAACGCATTGTCGTCGCAACCAATTAGACTTTTCACAAGCCGACTTTACTCCACTTCTCAGGTACTTTGCACAATTAATTTTCGTATTTCAAGCTTTTGTGCACCTCCCAACAGCAAACTTAAAGGCAGTTTATTCAGTGGTTCGTAATAACGGAATAATAGCATTCACTCAAGCGGTTGCTTTTAAGTCTTTAACATTTTTAGGGGATAGTCCATGAACAAACGGGAATGTTGTTCAATTTAGATTGGTTTTTGATTGATGGGGACGGGTAAAGTTTTAAATGAATTTTGTTGGGTGCGTCCCGGTGCCCGCGGGTAGGTGCTCCTGTCGGCCCGGCCCGCTTCATTCAATTAGGCTTCAACAAATAATACGCTCTCTGTAACGACATATTTTGGCGTGAAAGAGTCCATTACGTATAGAATTTTCACAGACACAACATACATTACACAATCTGTTTTTTTCTTTCGTGGACTTTCTGTATTATTTTTACTTATCTATACTAATATTATAAAGAGGTAAAACTTGTTTGTAAGTTTGAATGTAGGGGGTAATCTTCGGAACTAATGATCCAATTTAAAAAAAATATTGCACTGGTAGAAAGCTACACTATCCTCGGATGACATAAGCTACTTTTTATACCTGTAATCCCACGGGAACAGAAACTACGCGGGTGAAACCGCGTGACTTCTGCTAGTAGAATATAAACCACGAGTTATGAGACATACAAAAAAAAACAGGTTGCATACTACCTACATACATTCTACAAACAAAACACAACTCATACCTTTTGCCCATGGGGGTAGGCAGAAACTACAGAACAACATCTGCTGCGATTCTTACATACTTCTTTGGCTTCGTTTTCGTTCATACATGTAGTCATATACACACGCCGGCTGCGAGTACTTCGCACCTGACCTTTCTGAAGGACATCACCAATAATGTCTGTGTATGTCCTTCTCCTGTCCTTGTCCTTTCTGTTCCTCATTAAGGCCGCGGGAACGCGCTGGATGCGAGCCACTTCCAACCTTATTGGACCAAGTCTTATTGGAGATCTATAGGGGAGGCCTATGTCCAGCAGTGGACTTCCTATGGCTGAAATGATGATGATGATGTCCTTCTAGGGCGTCCCCTCCCGGCGTTTCCACTTACATCATTATCTAAATATAGTACGTATCCATTTTCCCGCACACAGCATATTCTAAATTACAGTTTTGAACAACAGTGAATTTAGAACGCACAAACAACCGTCGTACCTATTACAAAATGTTCTGTCACGCGCAAATAAACTTACATACGTTAACAAAGTGGAACAGTTTAATGGTTGTACATTGGAAGTGTTTCGTTAGTTGTTGCGTTAAAGGAGGACGTATCAGGGTGGCCCGCGAAATTTACATTTTCTTCTGTTTTTTGGGTTAATGTTGGGTTGTTAGGGTATTCCTCGAAGCGCAACCAGCACGCACTTAGTTCCGGTCAATTTATGTTTGCCTGGTAAAAAATTTAGACAGTCGATATAAAACAATCTATCTATACATATATCTATGATGACTGGCCTGTTGGTCTAGTAGTTAGTGACCCTGACTGCTATGCCGGAGGTCGTGGGTTCGATTCCCACCCAGGACAAATGTTTGTATAATGAGGATGATCATTTGTTCTGTATCTGGGTGTAATTTATCTTTAATATGTATGTATTAAGAAATAAATAAGTATATTTATCAGCTGTTTAGTACCCAAAACAGAAGCTCTCAAGCTTAACTTGGGACTAAATGGCGTTGTGTGAAAAGTTGTGGAATATTTATTATTTATATATTTATTTAATCCATCATACCCCTTGCTATCTAATTTCAATCATAGTTCCGCTTCTCGAAATATAATATTTTTATTTTGATCTTGTGAGCGCAACCAGCAGGTGCGTTTCGCGGAATAAGATAGTTGCGCTTTAATGGTTGCGCTTCGAGGAATCTCCCGGTTGGATGTTGATTAAAATATGATCCGTGACTGTAACAAATATGGTTTATCTGAGTTAATTTTATATAATATTACTACGCTATAAGAAATCATTGGATCCCTTTTAAGAAAATTGCGCGAAAAAAGGAGCCGAGACGAATTCAAAATACCCAGAGGCATTCAATACCTATAGACCGGACATCACGATCAAAATTTTCGTCCGAAACTTGTGTCCTGCTTGGACACAAGTCTATGAGTTTTTTTTACGTACGCTCCGCTGCCGCTCCAATATTCATATATTATTCTAGATGGCGTTACTGAGACATGGGATCAAAGTTTTTCTATGACATTTCCTTGACATGCCTGCTCTATAGTATTTTAAATCTCTTCGAAAATACCCAATTCTAGGTTAAGTAAACGTCATTTCTCCAACCTGTGACGGTTTTAATTTTTATTAAATAAAAACCATCACGACTTAGGAAAAAAAACGTTATTCTATTCAGGGGTAAATTAACCAACTTCGCTAAAATGCACATGTTATGTCAGAAGCCCCATATAAAAATGAAACATCTCCTTTGATTTAACAATGTATTGGATAGAGAGGCAGCCATTGTATCTAGTGAGGCAAGGCTAGGCTAAATTCAGGTGTTTTGTTTTCACGTTACGTGTCTGCTCTACAATATTCGACATGCTTTGTTATAGTTGTGCTAGATTGTCGGTATAGTGAGTCCTGTGTCAGTGTGGGTACGCTTTTCATTAAATTCCGCATATTTGCGTGATTTCTGAGTAAAGATGTGAAAGTTGATGTAAGTTTGGGAACTAAGAAAAGCAATGTCGACGCAATATTTTGCTGTATTTTTTAAAACATTTATTAACACGCTGTTTGTTTGTCTGCCTCATTGGTCTAGTGCTCGGAAGCGCTACTGTATTAGCAACAAGGTCCCGGGTTCGATCCCCGGGTCAATCAAAACGATGTTGAGTTTTTCTGTCTGGAATTTCTCAATAGCAGCTCAAAGCCTGGATTTGTGCCCGATTGATGGCAATAGGCTCGCCACCTATTACATGGGACTTAAACAAAACTGGCAAAATGTGGATGTACTACATTGCGTGATTTTATGTTATGTTACGCTGTTTGATATTTAGTGTTATAATTCAACTTATTTTATCACGAAAATTTCAATGTGCCTGACTTCCACATTTAGAGAGTCTTGACCTGGCTTAGTTAGTAATTTTACGAGATGTTCATATAATTACACATCTCAAGCATTGATAGAGATACGAAGATAGCACTGTCATACGCAGGAATAGGCATAATAATCTGCTTGAGCTAGAGCCAACCATGCGTCGTGATGCGATATACGACAATATACATACCTATATGTCTCTGTGTGTATCTAAATTTGCTACATTCAAAGGCTTTCGTAGATTGCATACGTAGATTAGATTGTGTATATCCTAGCTTAAGATGCAAATGTCACAAACATAAACGAAGATTTTGAAAATCACCAAAAATAAGTCTTTCTGACCCACAGAACACCAAAGCGATTCACTGAGGGTTAACAAGGTGGTTCGCAGTTCCTCGACCCGTTTTCGCTTTTACTACGCGTTACATCAATTGTATCTCTGTAACACATTTTTCGTTGCTGCCTTGTCGGACCACTATTTAACATAATTTTCGGCGGCCCCTTAGTTAAATGAACTACGGATGCATTCTTTTGGATAATTGAACACGTAGGTGAACCAGGGGTACAGAAAGATAACCTAGGAACACCTAGGTGATCCACTTTGGTATTCTGCGGGTCAGAAAGGCATTTGACTACTGTTTGTGCATGAAAAGTAGTTGCAAAAGCAATACTCCTCAAGTTATTTTATTGATATTCCGAAAACATTCCTGACTCATCTGTTTCGACAATTTTGACACAAATATGCGAAAAAGAATGACCGGAAAAACGTATTATTTGGATTCGTCAGTCATTAAAAGAGCATTACTTTTATTTATTTTTTGTGAATATAATTTTGGCTACTGTACGTACTTTATTGGCATGTAATGGCGGTGCTTTTTTTGTTTATTCTACCTTTCCCTTTATTATAAACCCCCTCTTTTGATGGGGTTCCCATTTAACTTTTAAAGCTACATACTGCTTGTAACCTAATGATTGTTGTTTTTTTTTCTTTCATAGAACTGTTCTAGGGTCACGACACATTGATCGACGGCGTCCGACGGATTCTCTATACAAAAAGAGAGCAATGTATGGAATGACGTACGCATTCTTTGACATCGACGCGGTGAACGCGCTCCGACGGGTGACTGTCACTAAACGCGATTGGTCGTCGGCGGTTTCCGTAAGCTATGGATTGGTATATTTGGTATAATGCATACATGTGTGCTCCTTTTAAATCGGGAAAATGCGAAAAGCCGTGATTGATGTAACTTGACCCTTAATGAGCAAAAGACGAGGTTTGACCTAGTTCGATGATATCTTTCTGTAGACAGATCTATTTAGACACTTACACTTTCAAGTTTAGATGTAGTGAAATACATTCACCCAATTTAAAAAAATCTATTACTGAATGCCAATCGCTATGCCAGGTTTCAAGGTTGAAGAAGAAACTTGTGATTGTTATTTTAAAACTAAATGGCGCATTTATTTTCTTGCTGACAGATTTCACAAGAAAAATCGAAAGAATTACAGAGGGATATTAAGCGATATTATGCTAGTTTTAAGGTGCTGGGAAAAGACTGGTCAAGCGCCTTTACCCAATTCCCTGTCCCATGAGTCACATATGGCTCATGTTGATTGTTTAAATAGTGTGTCTTCTTTGTGGATAGTGAAAGTGTTAATAAAGCAAAGAGATTTAAGTTACCTACTATAATAGTAGGTATGTTATTATAATATAAATGAGTATTTAAACGATACATTTAATAAATAAACAATAATACCAAAAAGAAAAGCAATAATATTTTATAATACTTACCAATAATAATAATATGAGGTTTGAGATATCTTTATTTCCCATAAGAATTACAAATTCACTTATATGAGAAATAGTACATAAAATATTATGGATTGATTCACAGTAACAGCTTTGACAAAAATATAAAGTATTAACCCTTTACCGCATACTAACCCATATAAGGTTCTCTAAATTAACCATTTTTTTTTTGTTACTTTAAACGTGTGGAGAAACAAAACACAACTTATTCTAATTGGCTATGATCTTATTACTGCACAAAAAAAAAACAGGAGTCTAATGGTCTAACTTCTAAACGTTCCACATGCACTTTTTCGTTGGCGGGTGTGAAGTTCCTGTCAATGCCGAAAAAGAGTTTATTCAAGAAGGATTATTGGAAAGATAAAGGTAAGTTTCTGTCGCGTGAAAATTGTTTTTGGTTGCGTTTACTCTTCTTCTAAGCATTAGTGAACGGAAATCTAGCTTTTTTTTGCTTACCTACTATTTTGAAGGACTAATTACAGTAAACCATATATGGGTTAGTATGCATTCGCAGACTTACAACTGCATTTTGGCTATACCATATATGGTTTACTATGCATCCGGGGCTTTTTGGGCATTATGAGTTTTTTTTCTGCTGGCTTGCAGAATAGATCCAGCTCGCTTTTATGGAAGAGCTCAGCATGTCAATGTCATACCGGGTGAAGGATCGCAAAGCGATGACCAATGTGATTCCGATTCCGAAAGCACAAAAATGAATACATGAGCCTCTTCACTTTCAAGCAAGCTGTATCTGAGCATTTATTTAAATCCGGCAAAGCCATTTCCCGCAAAAGAGGAAGACCGTCAAACGCAGCAGGACACCACAGCAGAGATGGAACACCATATGTGCAAGCCGTAGCAGTCCAGCATTGTCTAATCCGGGCACACCAACGCAACCAAAGAAGGTCAGGAAACGTGGAAGGCCTTAAGACATGCCACTGGTCTCGGTGAGATCCGATCATGTCGATCATATGCCAGAGTGGCAAACGAAGAGGCTAAAATGCTAAGTTTGTGACAAAAAACATTTACAAAATGCAGAAAAAATGCAACTTATGCTATAACGATAAACGTAACTAATTACGTACTCAAAATGTGATTGGCTTATATAAAAAAAAAGATTGTTTTCTTACTGATGCATGTTAACCCATATATGGCCCATAACTTTTTGATGCTAAGTCACGGCACTGCATACTAACCCATATATGGCCTTTTGTTTTTTTTCAGTTTCTGAAAGAAGTAAATTTTTTTTTCTTGTGCTTTGTTACTTCTTTGTCTTCAATAAAAACTATTAACCACACTTAATTTTTTTTTTCCACTTATTTCATAATTGATCATGCGGTAGAGGGTTAAGTATACATCGAAATATTTTAGAGGTGTAGGGTAAATGAAAATAATTTAGTCAAGCGAGTAATTTAGTAGAACGTAAACATACACGGAGCGCCCGCAACTGGAAGTGGCATGTACTAAGGTGCGCTTACAGTTTGAAAAATATAACATTTTAAAAGTTTTTTAAACATTGCCATTGTTTTTGTATTTTTAATGTTGTTTGGTAACTTATTATATAATGCAGCACCTTCATACATCACATTTTTTTACCATAGTTGGTGCGTGGTGTGGAAAGTTGGATATCATTTGCATTTCTGAGCTGAATTTTGTGTATTTGGTGTTTTTTTCATTCATTAACTTAGTTTCTTTGTATATTTTTTGTGTTGGTGCGCTGTAATCGTAGTGGAAAAGTGTTTTTATTAGCTTATTTTGTGCTGTTTGTAGTGTTTCAAGATTAGTTTTAGCAGCTGTGCCCCAGACTTCTATTAAATAATCTAAGTGGGGTTTTATAAGAGTATTATATATATTGTATCGTATCGTGCGTGGTAGACATCTAACGACACTCCGTAGGGCTCCCGCGAGACACGTCAGTTTAGATCTAACCTTTTCAATATGTGGCTTCCAGTTTAAGCGGCTATCTAGAATTAATCCAAGATACTTTTCAAGATGAACTTTTTTAATTGGCTGGTTATTTATAGTTAATTGAGAATGGTGTAATATTTTTTTATTTTTTGCAGCGAATATTATGTAGTTTGTTTTAGCTATGTTAATGGTGAGTAAATTGCACTGAAACCACACATTTAAAAGTTAAATATAATAATTTAAACAAATACCAATGTATAAGTTCAATACATGTGTAGTAAAAATTATATGTATACAATTATTTATAAGCCTACCTACACTAAACAAAAGAGATTAATATTAAAATTGGAAATATTTATAATAGCCCTCCTTCTAATTCTTCTAATTCTTATATTGTTATGCCCGACAGGGCCCACAATGATCCAAAACTAATGCATATTATTATATCTTTATGTACAGACGCCAGCACATCAAGTTACCCCAATGTGTCAAATTTCTTTGAGCGTTTTTCAACTTTATTTTTAACAGAATAAGGTTCATATTCAATTGGGAAAATTTGACACATTGGGGTAACTTGGTGTGCTGGCGTCTGTACCTACCAGTTCACATTGTGGAATGCAATAAATATATTGAGTATTGAGTACTTATTGAGGGGACATGCTAAGAAATGTCATAGAAAAGCTGTGATCCCATGTCTCAGTTAAGCCATCTAGCATAATAAAGCAATCATAGAGCGGCAGCGAAGCGTACTAAACTACTTATCAACTTGTGTCCACCAGGACATAAGTTTCGGACGAAAATTTTGATCGTGATGTCCCGTCTAAGTAAGTGTTAAAAAAAATGTCTTTAAAAGAAAGATTAATTACTTACACCTTTCACCTTTGAGTGGTAATGTACAGACTGACGGCATGTATGTATCAGTAATCTATAATATATATATAATATATTATAGCTATTTACGAAATACATAAGTAAATGTAATTGCTTGTGATAGTCAAAGGGAGCTACATCTGCCAACAAACTGTTTTGCATTTTGGCGGAGGTAATAATTATATTGTTGTCTGTGTTGCTTAGGTGAATAAACTATTTTTCATTTTTCATTTCATTTTTTCATTCATAAAATCACTAGCTCTACCCTGCCACGCTTCGCAATGGCAAAAAAAAAATAGAAACAATCCTTGATTCGGATTATTTATCATGCTAAAATTTCAGCTCGATCGGTGCAGAGCTTTTTGAAGCGTACACAAAACAACAACATATTTTGTTCTACGACTTTTTGAAAAACAGACAAAAAAAATCAACTCTCCATACAAAACTCGATCAACTGTTCGGATATATGTATGGAGAATTGATTTTTTTTGTCTGGTTTCGAAAAAGTCGTAGAACAAATGTTTTTGTTTATGATGTTAGTAATCTACTCCTACGAGGTTGTTGGTGTTTTACAAATAACCCTGTATAGATTATTTCATAAAGGAAATTATAATTCACAGATAATCCTTTAGTAACATCAGATATGAAAACACCTACACTAATTCTACCAACTAATATTGAATTAACATCAAAACCACACTGAAAGGGAATTAAATAACTTTTGATTAATTTAATGAAACTTCTCACGGCTCAGATTACGGTTTAATAACACAACTACCTGTATTTGTTCGATCCTACCTAGTTATGAACTATCGAGTTACATCGTTAGAAAGCCCCTGTTAGAACTTGATACCTAGGCACTAGGAATATTCCGGGTACCAACTGAATTTGAATTTCTAGATTCGGTAACACGAGTATTGAGTAAATCCTAGATTTTACGCAGTAAAAGGGACTTTGAATGGCTTTTGAGGTAGTTATCTGTTTTGCGGTTCAACCGAGAGTCTCTATAACGACGCTAGGGAACAGGAAATTTCTATGAAAATGATTATTATGGAAATTGGAATTGATGGCTGTCAAATAATTTTGTTACAGAAAATATCGTTATTGAAAAGTGACTTAAGAAGATAATTTCGGTTGGCGTTTGATGTTCTCTGGTGATAAAGGTATGGTTTCAAATATTGCCACGAGGTTCACTTAAATTTTTAGTATTTCTTACGTAGTCGTGTCAAGTTGTTTCGTTTGTTTTTTTTGTTTCCAAATGAATTTAAAGACATGTGACATCTACCAATTTGCACTGGGCTCGCGTGGTAGATTATGGCCCATACGCAAAATACGCGCTGTGTCGTGGAGCTGTGGATACCAGCCCGGTATCTTTATCTTTTTGTTTCGTTATCTATATATTTTTTTTTCTTTTTTATATTTTTAGGGACTTTTATACAGGTGTACATGCCAGTCCCATCGGACCTTCTTATGTAAATCGTAACAAAACAAACTTAATTAAATTATAAGCAGCTCCAGAGCAAGGTGTTGACAAAATATGATGGAACATGGAAACATCGTGCATATTTATCTCCAATTCTCTAATTAGATCCTCCCTTGCAGACTGAAATTTGACACACTCCGTTATAAAAATCTTGTGTCATGATATTCGTTTGCGATAAACTGCGAAACCACACAGCATTTTGTTTTATATTATGGTGTACAATTTCCCGTCTTAAAAGAAATTATTGGTGACCTTTTTGGTGAAGTTTTGAAGATGTCAGGTGTATAGTAGGTACTCACAACTGGCGTGCGGGCGTGACCGCATGTATGAAAGTAAACGAAGCAAAAGAAGTATGTAAGAATCGTAACATATGACCCTCTGTAGTTTCTGCCTACCCTAAAAAAAAGGCGCGAGTTTATGCATGCATGGTTATGGTTATGTATGTCTATGTTTCCTGTTTCTCAGAAGTTAACTTACACTGCCATACATTAGAAACTTCCAATACCTAGTTAAAATTTATTGGGTAATAAAAATATTGAGTTCAATAGGAATGGAAATAAATATTATATAATATCCAGTATTGCATTTTTTGAACTATAAGTTTCTAATAAATGGCAGCGTAAGTAAACTTCTGAGCCACAACAACGCGTGGCTGTGTCAGCTGGATATTTATACATTTAAACCTTCTATCTATATATATATATAAATGTTATGCTGGTTTGTGTACGCTTCAAAAACTCAAAAAGTTCTGCACCGATCGAGCTGATATTTTAGCATAATATATAATCCGCATCAAGGATTGTTTTTATTTTTTTCTATTTTTTAACCATTCAATCACAATTTGCCACAGTAAAGCGCGTGGCAGGGTACAGCTAGTTAGTTATAATTCCGTGTCTTTGTCTTGATTTCTTTTCAGACATCGTTCGTATCATCAACCTAAGTATTGACGGCTGTAATAATATGTCTAAGTCTGCCGCTATGACAAGAGTCAAAAGCCATCTTCTCTCAGAGAACGTTAATCATTATTAGACAAGACTAATGTGATTACTCTGGCTTCCCAACGGCCAGTCTGCATCAGTTACGAGACTGTGAATAATGACGCCATATCTCATACATCAACATAATTTCTTCGGAGTTTTCTTATGAAATTTGATGAGAAACTACTCGTACTAGAAGGTAGTTGGTAGGACGTATAGCGTAGAAGCTAAAATCAATTCTTAATTAGGATGGAAAGAACATCTGCCGTGATATTGCTGGAAATGCGAAATGAATTAAGCGACACATAACAAGACATAATAAGCACAAATATTTAAGCACGTTATTAAATGGATCCTTTGTATGAAAGCGTGATTTATTTACTGTAAAAAAAAATGTTAGGAATCAACACTCCGTAGCAATAACGAAGTTTCAAAAATACCTATTAAAGAGGAACTCGACTACCCATAAACATTAAGTTATCATAAAATATCGTATTGTTAACCTAAAAATCGATGCCCAAACATGTTTTTTTATTGTCAGCTCGTGATTACGTGTCCCCAAAACAAAACAATACGTGGCAGGAACTTTACATATAAACGTATCTGAAACCACTTTTCCGTTCGTCGGGCAAATAAAATGGGCTCTAAACCCGCGGGACGATTTCCCTTTATGACCCGGTGATCATAAACAGTTACATAGGTATACATGTTGGGAGGAATACCGTTGCACATAAGTACTGATACCGTACGTTCTGTTCATAGGGGGTCCAGAATCATGTATTTCTTGACCAGCATTGGATATTTTTGTCTAATTTTGCGTTATTAAACTGAAAAAAAACCCTTTGATATTCATACATTAAAATGTAAACTAATCACATCTCTCATTACATACATATATACATTACAAACAAATTACGACACTTACGTTACTTATTTATTTTTAAAATATTAGTAGGAGTTTCACATACGGGTAAGTTAAGTTATTTTTAAAAGATATGAAAGTCCTAAAATCTCCTGTTGACGTACCGGAAAAATATAAAAAAAATATTTAACGATGTACTCGTTAATTACCTACATTTTTTTTTCTTACCTGTCTATTATGAATAAAATGTCACTTACGATAAATAATACTACTGGTACTGTGAGGGTATTATTCCTTTGTTTTAACTGCTGCTTGACCCAATAACGTCCTATATGGTAGTCATGTGATAAGCTATTCCAAACTTCGTGGTCGTGTCCCCAGTATGTAGGTACCTAGATATGTAAGACATTCAGCTACTGTAGCCTGTAGCAGATTGCAGTTAGTCGTTTAAACCAGATTTTTTGAGGCTTTCACTACGTTTTCTTACTTCAACATCAAGATAAGGTCAATGTTTATATAGGATTCAAGTCTTCTAATTGTTCAAGCGTTGTTTCAATTATTATTTAAGTACTTATGCATATTTCGCTGTCCGTGATTCCGCAGATCATGAATTTTGATACGCCCGTCAACATAATTCACGTGCAAAACAGACACTGCATTTATCAATGTAATTAAAATTTCAATATGAACAGGAATAATTATCACTGGAAAATGTTCGCTGCTTTCATATTTCAATATCCATTCGGTTAGGTACAAAAGAATTCGTTTGATGTGTTGGATTTCAATAGCTTTTGGTTCAAGCTTTTGAATGCAATTTGTTTTGGTATTTATGTGCAAACCAAACCATTTTCAGGTAGAATTTGGACTGAAATAATTACTCCGAGTTCCATGAATTCGCAAAGCTTTTCACTACGTGTTCAAACCATAATTGGCATGGACCATAATGTTTAAAACATTATAACTAATTAGTGTTTCCCAGAATTTCTGATTTTAATATAACTGCAGTAAATATTCTATATGACTGTGTTGTTGGCTATTTCAATTTTTTCATACATCGTTACGAATTCCAGGTATGCAGATTTTATAGATATCTTTTATAAATGCTGGCTCAGAAGAGTCAGATTTCTCTTCGCAGAAACCTTTGAACGACATAATTTTTCAGACCAGCTTTAGAGTGAATTGAAGCATATACGAAGACTTTCCAAGAATTTCTTTACACAACCGTAATCATTTTTTGTTATTTTCCGTAAACGAAAAAAATGTTATTCCATGAGAAAAGCAAACGTGTAAAAATTGTATAATTTGCTGGTTTATAATATTACTAGATAAATATCTGCTAGGATGTTAATAGTAGTAAATATGTTACAAACACAAATAGTTAAAATGAGAAGTCAGATATGTTGGAGACGTGGGCTTGTGAAGTATAGAAAATAAGGTTATCAAAGCCCTCAAGGCTCTGCGCTTACGAATAGGTAGCTATTTTAAAAGTGATCGATGCGCGGAAACGTGATCGTACTTGCGTAGATTGAAGACGAATCGAATGCAGTTATTAAGAAGTCTGTCTAGTTTATTGAGGAGATCTGCATTCAGGTCTAAGTTACACACATCAGCATAGTCAATTATGGGAGAGATAAGTGCCTGTACAAGCATTGCCTTAATGTGTGGAGGAAGAAGATTTTTTAAACGATAAAGAGACCGCAACGTTCCGGTGACTTTTTGACTGATGGTTGTAACCTGCTTCCGCCAGCCAAGGCAATTGTCAACGTGCAAACCAAGATCCTTGACGTCGGAGCTAAACGGGATGACAGTGTTGTCAAAAACGACCGGCGGTACAGTAGAGCTTATCACCTTTCTCATGCTATGAGGGCTCCCTACAATGATAGCCTGACATTTAGAAGGGTTAACCGCTACCCCGAAACGATCAGACCAGTTTTTTACATTGTCTAGATCCCTATTTAGCTCCTCGATTGCGAAGGATAGGTTGTCAACACTTGCCTGACAGTAGAGTTGCAGATCATCGGCATAAAGATGATACGCACACTGAAGTTAAGTGGTTATAAGATTAATAAAAATAGAAAACAAAAGAGGAGATAAAATACCGCCTTGAGGGACGCAAGTTACAAGATCACACCAGCTGGAAGAAGAGTCTCCAGCATGAACTGATTGCTGACGCCCCCGAAGATAAGAAGCGAACCACCCCAACGCCTCGTGTGAGACCTTCAGATAGAAAAGGATGGATAAGAGGACTTCGTGACTGACGGTATTGAAAGCATTAGAAAGAATTTAATAATTAAAATCATGTTAAGAGGTTGATCTTTTTTGGACAACATAACGTCTTATAAATCGATGAACGTCAGGTGCATGGAAAAGGATGACTAGTTGTCACACTAGAGTCGAGCGTGCAAGCGCAAAACAAGCGATAAGAGGCACGATCGAATGACGTAATCTTCATGTACAATTATCATCCGTGAACCGTCTATACAGACAACCATGCTTGTGGGTCGACGCATGTTAAGAGCTATTTTGGTAAATGCTTAGTGTGCAGTAATGCATTAGAAAAGGAAAACAACTACAACATACCTACTATTATTCCTATACAGGGTAAAAGAGTGATGACACGAGTTCGGTGAATGATTCTGGGCGACCGCGACAGTAAGTTTCGAGGCTGGAGCCTCGAAACTTACTGTCGGCTTTTCCAAATTGAAACATACTTTTTTTTTTTTTTTTAAATAGTCAAAGTCAGTAAATAGTTCAACAATAATATTAAACTATACTATAGCTATAGCTGTACCCTGCCACGCTTCGCTGTGGCACATTGAATTGGGAATTGCAATCATTCAAATTGAAATGATGTATCGGTTAAAATCGTTATATATATTAAAAAAAAATAGATAAAAACAATCCTTGATGCGGATTATATATCATGCTAAAATTTCAGCTCGATCGGTGCAGAACTTTTTGAGTTTTTGAAGCTCACACAACATAACAATTTTATATATATAGATGTCGTGGTATCGGGTTGTACGAATAAAATAAGCTTCACACTGTCACTTCAAAATGGTCAAGAATAAACTGTTACAAAAACAGTCATCAATGTGCCTTTAGCCAAACAAACATAGTCCTATGTAAACCTTATCTTTAACTTGTATACCCGGCAAGGTCGCACAGTTTACATCAAAAGGACCCTGTACAGAAAAAAAAGAAGATTTAAACATCTAATTTGAATAAGAAAAACTCGCAGATAACGAGGTCTAATGAATGATAAATGAAAGCAAAACCGTTGTAAAGTTTGCGAAGGTCCTTAGGTTATGATAAAGAGGTCAGATAACGGCCTGTCCCGGAGTATTTGGTGACTTTGAACATTTTAATAAAATGTAGTATCATTGCGTTGAGCCGTAGGTAAATAGTGTGATTATGGAAGGAGCACGTTCCGTGCGACACAGTAGTGGTTTTGGAAGTTAGCAGTATTTTTGTGTACGTATGCGTATTGTAAAGCAGTATAGGCACAGTGTTAGTTGATGATATGCGCACAGTGTTGAAACGTAATCTGTCAATTTTAACATAACATTACGCTTGTAATACCCGAAGGGTTTGGCAGTGGTGTGCCTGTAGTCCTCCCAAATTTCGCCAGTTATGTTATATATGTAAGTCCCATGTAATAGAGGGCGAGTGTATTGCCATCAATTGCACAAATCCAGACTCCGGGCAGCTGCTGAGAAAGTCCAGATGGAAAAACGAAAAACTTAATAACACTTTGACCGACTCGGGGATTTAGGCTCAGCAGAAGCACTTGCGGGCAGTACTGTTAGTTTTGCTATTTATTATTTAATTTTTATTTGTTCCAGACAGAATTTGTTGGTGATGTCCTTCAGAAAGGACAGGTGCGTTCAAAACAAAACAAGTATGTAAAAAAGTCGTTCCTTGTAATTTTGTAACTATAACAGCTAGACGAGAACAGCTTAAGCCAGAACTAAGTGGAATGAGATGGAAAAGGCTGAAGTTGTCTAGAAGTCCTTTATTCGTTAAACCCCGAGAGGACACCGGTGTCCGCGCATTCATTGTCTTTCTATTGTGTCTTTAATTGACACAATTAAAAGGTTAATAATTAGCAATTATGTTTTTTTTTTAAAAATGACAAAAACAAACAAAATTTCTTCGCAGGGGGTCCAAAATCATGTAAAGAATTCATGACGTTTGGACGTGCGACATAAGGCGTTAGAGCTTGATAAAATCTTGTTTTAGAGAACGTATGTTTTGATTCCTTAATAAATTGCAGTTTCTAGAGAAGGTTCCGAAAAAGGTTATATTTGGTATAGTATGCATATCTAAAAGACAACACACTTTCCCGTACTTTACGTAAGTCGTAAAAATTGTCTAGGAAGGAAAAGGGTTAGGTAGCTACACAGTGCCCACACAACATCATTAATTTTAATATAAAACGCCCCATTTTGACGGGTACATTTTGTAGGACAGGCGAAAGGCCTTGACATTTGACCTGAGTATTCGTGAATAGTTTTGCGAATACAAATTATTTACAGGCGGACAGCACTGTCTAGTGCAATCTGTGTTTTAACCTTTTCACGAAAAGCTTTCAAAATTTCTCGTTAGCAAAGATGTTCAATACTTACTCTATAATATAACAAATTTCTCCTCTCTATAGTATTTTAAATCTCTTTGGTTTTGAGTATGAAAAATTCAATAAGGTCATGTCACATCATTAATCGTTCATTCATTTAACATGATCGTTTTTATTTTAGTTACAAAATTTAATAAAAGACTTATTTCAACTTTTGAAAATACTTACTGTTATAAACCTTAATACACACGGCCATAATGTCTAATAAACAAAATTATCGTGTCACATTGCTTCTTACAAAACTCCGGAATGGCTTGGCCGATTTCAGAAAGTGTGTATATTCAATAGGCCTGACAATAGGTCGTCAAATAATTTACCATAAATATTGTATTATTGAATTATCACGTATTGGGAAACATATTTTTTACATATTGTGTCAAGCAGATAAACCTGTATGTCTCTTAAACATAATTGACCAAAAGTTGCTTAACACTTAGTTCCAGTCAATTGATGTTTGCCTGGTAAATAATTGAGACAGTCGACATGAGCTTTGATTAATTCATCATACCCCTCGCTCTCTAATTTTAATCATGGTTGCGTTTTGAGGAATAAAAATATAATATTTATATTTTGATTTTGTGAGCGCAACTAATGGATGCTCTTCGAGGAATAAATTAGTTGCGCTTCGGTGGTTGCGCTTAGAAATGGTTGCGCTTCGAAGAAGCAGGAGGTACCTATAATAGTTTGATCCGTCATAAAAGACAGTTGAAAGAGTAAAAACAAAGCGAAATAACGACACATCACGTCGTAAAGACCATAAATGTTGAAAACAACATTTTTATGGGATAGGGGCATAGCTTTTATTGTTTATCGCACCGTTTATTGGTTTTAGGACATCGTTGCGACAAGATAACGTGTTTTCCTGGTGAATAAGTGGCCTTAATGGCGGAAACTGACGATTGCGAAGTAGAACTGATGTTAGTTAAGTTATTTTTATTGCTTTTTGTATGTTACGGTAAGTGTGATTAACCGAACATCCATACTAATATTACAAATGAGAAAGTAAATCTGTCTAACTGTTCGTTTCTCTGTTTGTTTGTCAGATATTCACAAACGGATCGAAATGAAATTTGGCGTGGCGTTATGTAAGGTGAGGACCGATCTATTTTTTCATTGCTTTCTTGTTTGAATCTGAATGTATTTAGGTTTGTAAATTTTACTTTGATTAGTTTATTTGTTGGATCAAGTTAAGGTTTCCTAACCACTTCCCTGTGCTATGACTCACATATGACTCATGATGATTGTTTAATTATTGTGTCTATTTTGTAGACGGCTAAAGTTAGTATAATAAGTTGCTCCTAAAGATTTAATGTGTAGCGACATCTATCTCGCCACATACGAACTATCCTACATCGCGCTATTAGAGTTATCCGCGCAACTTGAACGAGTATTCGTTCAAGTTGCGCGGAGTTGGACGTTTGTCGTCGGGAACTTGTATAAGTTCCCGACGACAAACGTCGCCGTCGGGCAGTAGTTAGCCCACCAGACACAACACCTATCTGGTCGGAGGAAGGATCCTCCGACCAGATAGGTGTTGTGTCTGGTGGGCTAACCACTAGGGTGTTAAGTTCCTCATCCACCATTGAAAAGGGAGGACCCTTTTCAATGGTGGATGAGGAACTTTACACCCTACCTGTTCCTTTACCTCCAAAAACGTAAGTAAGTAAATAATCAGACAAATAAGCCAGAGGTGTACCTACATGTAGTTAGAAAGAAAGAAAGAAAAGAAAGAAAGAAAAGAAAATATGTTTATTTGGGACACGCACAGGAAATTGACAGTTTAAAAATAAAACTAAATCTAACACTACTTAATAACAGAAAACAGACCTGTGCGAGGCCAAAAAGGTGGAAGGTGAAGGTGGTGGTGGTGGTGGTGGGTGGTTCACTCTCATTTTGCTAGTTATGCTAAAGACCCATGTAATAGGGGGCGAGCTTATTGCCATTAATCGGGCCCAAATCCAGGCAGCGGGCGGTGCCTAACCTAGCCCTTCGGGTATTTCTGGCGTGATATTCTGTTTATGTCATAAACCAGCCAGGTGGATCAAGACCACCCTCTGATAGAGAGCCCTATGTTCCAACGACACTGATGTAGGCTACCATTCTAATTACAAAAACGTAATCAATAAAAGTGTTTCAGACTTCAAAACTCAGGTCTTTTTATCACAAACTCAAATAGTACTTCATCAAGTACCTTTTAGTAGGTACGCAGTTTTTGTTTGTTCGTAAATACCAAGCGCCGCGGTTGCGGCAAAGAGTTTCTTAAACGATTTTGCACTAAGTAGTGAGTTAATTGAATTTTATGCTAATTTATTCTTGCTAACGACTCCTGTGTGGGATTAACAATGGAGATACTTTGCTGGAAGGGAGTTTTTGCTTTTGCGAGTTATGTTCGGCCAATAAAGACTTAAATACAACTTATATCGAGTCAAACATTACAACTTTGCTATGTATAGAAAGAAAGTATAAATATAACTAAAATGCTGGTTATTTCCTTGTTCTAGTATTGAGTAGGTACTTATTTCCTGGGAAAGTCTGCAGTGTTATGCATTTTCTCCTAAATGCTTATCAATAAGTTAAGAAATAAAGAATAATAAAATTATACTTAATGCATTTGGGAGTTTTTAACTATACGTTTACCTATATATTATATATTAATGATTGCTGTACATGATTTGATTAATCGCAGCTACGGTGCAAAAACGTCACTTATGCAATTTTTGTCGCAATTGATCTGAGTTATATAAGTACCTATCTATTTGTATATAAAACTGTGAGATGTTTGTTTTTACGAAGTTCAAAGTTGTAGTTTAAATATTATCAGTTCATTTAATTACACCATATCATGTCGAATTTTAAACGCTTTTCCGAAAAAGTTGCAGAATTTGCATTCGCAACATTTTTGCATCGTAGATGCGCAATATAGAAATGTATGATTTGAACTTGAAGTAAAACTCTTATTTAGCGAAAAAGACATTCACAGCGCGTTGTGGTCTCTTTGAACCCAACCCACCGAGGTGTTGCACTTACTTCTCACGTCACACACTTGTCAAAACAGCCACAACGCGGTGTATGACTAACTTAGACAGACCACAGAGCCTTGTTTGCGTCGCGGTAAACCAGAGGGGCAATCCTCGTATTTTAAGAGACATTCGTTTTTAAATCTCAGTCACAATCTGACAAAAATACGTCGTCGACGGTCACTGAGATGAATTCTATTTTAATTACGAAAATTAACCCTCTGAAATCGTGAGAGGGTACAGCGACGCTGCTCTGTAATAATATCCCCGTAAAAACTTTGTCGAACTGGGTAATGTTGAGGGTTGGTAGTGTCACCCAGCATAGTTACTTACGGCCAGGCTATCAAAACATCAATGACAGCGTCATACCGGTATGACGGCCACGGGTAAGCCTAATGGCTAAGGTCTGCTTGGTGATCGAGAAGCCGTGAATTCCATTGTCACCCATTGCACTATTGACCTGAACCCACTCCAGACCCAAGCATATTTAGCTGAATTGAAATTGGTTAACAAGACTATGCGTTAGTAAAATGCAACCTACGTTGCTGGTAAGCTTTATATAAAACAAACTTGCTAAGAAAAAGTATAGTCTAGTATAGTTTTCAAGAGGAGGTTTTTACAGAATTGAGTAGCAGTTTACATTTTGGTAATCTGAACTCAAGTTAACACTACAATAATATAATCTTACCTAGTCTTAATTAAAGTAAATAATAGACTACTTACAATCCTTACCATGACAAATTGACAATATTACCTAAAGTGAATGTTTCAATATTTGTTAATTTTATTTTCAATTAACAAATAAACAGCGAAACCACACGATATCCCATACTGCAAAATTAAATCATTGTTAATTGGGAGCACATATTAATTTGCGTAATTACTGGCCGTGGTTGTTCACTGAAAACAAACATTATTGTGGGCACAGTTTAAAGTGTTTGTACTTACATTTTGCTTATTATATATCACCAATTTCCCCTTCCGTATTGTCTGTTGCAGCATCTGTAACAATAGAGAAAACATATTTATAAAACATAACAAGAGCTAACGAAGGACCATATGCCTACATCATAATAGTCGCAAGGGTCAGTCGAAGGTTAAGCTACTCTTGCCGAGGACATTTTGTGGATGGGTGATCTTTATATATCAAGGCTCCTTCATACCTCAAAAAACACGTTAAGCTATTCGTTCTAGCCATTATAATTCACTTAACTAGCCTAATATCATTACATTATAAGTACAAGAGTGTGGATAAGTAATAAAAGCAAAGTGTTACCTCACTTTATTATTCCCGGGTTGCAAAATTGCTCCACGAAGTTGTTGCTACTTAGTGGAAACTTGGGTCAGATTACTACTGAATTCTATTAGTACAAAAGAATGAGTTGAATGCAAAAAAAGTAAAGTTAGCGCTATCAGGAAAGTAAGAAATATAAAGTCCATCTTAGTACATTTTCCATCTTGTTACAGAAACGACTGTTATTAAAGTGAAACTTAGTTATGTAGTGCAACGTTTTTACTTTCCATATAATTTTAATGAAAAAGGCTGGCAAGAATCAGAAACTATTTTAAATTTTGTAAGCAGTCTACATGCAACGCTTTGATCTATAGAAGCATACCACAGATTGGTACTTTTTTACCATAGACGACTGTTTACACTGTTTATTAAACACAGTTTTATATAATAGCAAATAATAGGGCTTTTACAAAATGAATACTATTTGAGCACGTTGTGCAATCATGGATTTTTGCAAGGAGACATTTTTCAATGATTGAATTAACCGATTCGTTGGGATGTCCAATTTGTCAAACTTATAGCTGTGGCTGTGGTAATTTGAAGGAGTTATCATCGATTTAAGAATGACACGGCTCCCGTGCCTAACGCCACATGCAAAAAAGAATGATGGCACGGGAGACGTACCATCCGCAACGAATCGGTTAACGAACGTGAGTAAGAACACTGAGAATGCTAAGCAAATCTATCATAGACTTCGACAGAAGGTGTCATAGACAATTTTATTACTTTTTAGGTAATGCTGTCCCATAAATCAATCAATTTTCTACACATTAAAAGATCTTTTTTAAAGAGTTGAATAGGTTACTTTGTAATCTGATGTAAATGTTTTCGAGATGGTCGTGGAGATCAATCCATTGGTATCCAAAGTAGGTGTTGTTTGACAAAGTAAAATCCGAGGCCCTTTAATTGTAGGACCTGATGCCTAAGAGCCAATTACAAGTCTTCAAGATCACGCCCTTCATCTTTGTCCGTTCGGAAATAAACGAGGAAAATATTTTGTTGCTCGGTAGTTAAATCTTTTTTTCATTAATTGGTTTGTTACTGGCGAGTTGCTGAGCGGAGTCTCGCTTCGCGTAAACTTTGTGGCGACTTTTTTGTTGACGGTGATAAATTTATAATTACATTCCGCAAGTTTGTGGCAACACCACCACAAGACGAGCGTGATTTTTGTATTAAATGGTTAATTTGTAATATATTACAAACTAACTCAAGAAGTATGTAAGAATCGTAGCATATGGCGCTCTATAGTTTCTGCCTACCCCCATGGGAAAAAGGCGTGAGTTTATGTATGTATGTATGTATGTACAAATTAAATGTGGTTAAGTAAATAAATGTGTCGAGGAACGCTGGGAGGGAAGCCCTAGTAGGACATGCACAAACCTTGTTGGTGATATAAGGCCAGTTTAAATTTCATTTGTATCACAATAGTCAGATTACACTTGGTTTACCATCTACTTACTAGTAGACTAGCAGCCTGAACGTGTGTACCCACTGAAAAGAAAGCTCTGCATTGTGTCTAATGTACATATTTAGATACGATTGGCTCATCATCGTCACTTAACTGTAGGCCAAGCATGAGTACACTCGTTTCGCATGTAATGTTCATTGATGAACCATTTGTTTTTCATAACATAACTTTAAATCACGCCTGCAATCCCTGACGGATTCGGCAGTACCTGTAGTACACCCACATTTCGGCAGTTATCTTAAAGTCCTTTATAATAGGAGGCATGTTTATTGTCATCAATCGGGCAGAAATATAGATTCCGGGCTGCTACTGAAAAATTCCAGATGGAAAAACTCTATAACACTTTGCCCGATCCGGGGATCGAACCCGGGACCTCATGCTCAGAAGTAGGGCTTGCGACCATTAGACCAACGAGTCTGTCATCTATTTTTCCGTCTGGAATTTCTTAGGAAGACGCTCCTAAGAAATTCCAGATGGGAAAATAGATGACGGAGTCTGGATTCGAGCCAGTTTGATGACAATAGGCTTGCCCTTGCTTGTTAGCTTGCTTAGGCGACAATAGAAAGAAAATGGCGTATATGGAATCAGCTGTTTGTCAACTGTTATGTGGTAACGAGTAGAATTTGTAATATGGCTAAAAGTGAAATACACTTGACAACAAACAGCTAATTCCATATGCGCCATATTCTTTCTATAATAGAAATAGAATTTGTAATATGGCTATGAAATATGGCCTGCTGATTATCTAACATTTGACAGGTATACTTGTAAGTTTAAGTTCCTGAAACGTACTTGTCGAAATGTGGCGGTACTTTAGGTACATCTCTGCATAAGCCTTCGAGATATAAAGGCGTGACGATATGGTATGTTTGATAAAACTCATTTCCCAAGATTATTGTCAGAATAAATGAAAAAACTTTACATACAAATCCCAACAATCCTGTGATTTGTACAAGTTTTATTGCAAATAGAGAGAGTTGAATCCATGTTGAATCATATAAAGTAATGGTCTTAGACAATTTAATTATTACAGTCAATTGTTGTTGATGCGTACAACAAAACCATGAAGTTTTGTTGATAGTTGGTAGTTGTTGTCGATTGAAAAATCGTTTGAATGTTTGTTCCGTTTACGTGTTTACCCGCTACTAAATAACATGCTAAATTATTCACCCTTGTGTATTATTTAGTTAATAATGGTGTTATCGTCACACATCTACGTCACTATTAATTAGGTACTGTGCTGAGTTTAACTAATTGTCTGCTTGGATTAAATTTCTTCAGCCTAATCTTTGAATCTTTATGTTGCAGTTACCTTTTAAATGATAAATGATGATGTTATTTAATGAAATTTATTTCTGTTAATTGTTTTCACAAATATTTTTACAAGAAGGTAATATTTGAATTCTGGGTTTTCTATCTTACATACCGACGTTCGTATGACCACTTGGATTTAAGACATTTTTAAATCGTCATATAAACATGTTTTTTTATATAAATGTGTATGATACAATTAGTCATAATGATAAGACTAGTCTTATATTTCCCACTGCTGAGCAAATACCTCTTCTCAAGCAGGGAAGGCATAAGCATTGATCATCCCGTTTCCTTTAACTCATTAGGCTCCGCGTGGACACCGGTGTCCGCAAACAATAGAAATTTAATTGTGTCTGGATTGCGGTAATTGACTAGTTAAGATGATTGGTGATTTTAGACTGAAAATAATTGTTGGTTTAAGTTTCCTCACGGTGCTTTCCTTTACCGTCGTCAGTGATGTGCTCAGTTAAAAAATAAATGGAATAACAAAAAAAACAACATCATCAGTATATTAGTCGAAAGATGTTCACTTCTGGACAAGGCTCTAAGCTCCTAAGGATTTTTACGATGACCGTATTTGTGTCTCTAACGTCCAGCGGTGTCCAGCGATCTTTACCAGGTCATCAGTCTACCCAGTAGCGAGCCTGTCATCAGCATAATGGAACTAACCATGATTTGTCAACCTACAAAAGGTAATACTATAACTAAGGGACTACATGCCATTTTCACACATATGTAAATACATATAGCGTTAAACTTTGAACGTCATCTTGTTATTACGGTAGAGATGGCTGAAGTAACGAGAACGCGATACACAATTTGTGACGTCACTGCATGGTAGTTTAAAGTTTCTGAAACTGATATCCCTATCTCTCTATAATATTTATACACAAGCTAAAGCCGGTTTCGCTTCGCTATAGCTTAATTTGATATTTTGTTAAGGGAGTAAATAAAAGCGCGGTTGTGGATTCAGATCCAGGTAAGTATGTCCTAATATAACTTTTTCAACTCATTTCTAAGTTTACCTTAGACAACATTGTGAGGAAAGGTAGACTTATAATTTTTGAATCTAAATCTGAAATTGTCAATCAGCCTTGAGAAAGTATGGTGATTAACTTTTGGTATGGAACGTGGATCTACGCGAGACACAATTGCTTTTGAATTCATTAAAACCCAAGAGGACACCGGTGTCCGCGATGTCATTGTCTTACTATTGTGTCTCTAATTGACACGATTAAACGGTTAATTGTTTCTATAATTACGGCATACGAGTGGTTAATGCTCGTGCCTTCTCTGTAAGAAGAGATGCTTTTGTCCTGCAATAGGGCAGTAATAGACTGGTATTTAAAAAAAATCTAGCAAACACAGATTCACCGAGAACAACGCTCAGTTTAATAAAATAACCTACTTTGTTATGCTGTGAGGGGCTTGAAGTTAATTAATAACAGCCGAACGGGTCGACTGAAGGTTAAGCTACGCTTGTCAAGTTTAATCCGTGGATGGGTGACCCATCCATAACGTATCAAAACCACTGGTGCTAAAGACTGTCAAACATCTCTTTGACGGATGTTACGAGCTTTCAGAATACCCAAAATTCTATAACTAACCAGTCTAACCAAAGTGTATGTGGTACTTACCTAGTAAAGGAAATTTCTCAAACTGGTCCTGCAGTTTTTAGGTTTATTCATTATACACAAATACAAAACTGACTGATTGACTGGCCTATTGGTCTAGTAGTTAGTGATCCTGACTGCTATGCCGGTGGTCGTGGGTTCGTTTCCCACCCAGGACAAATGTTTGTGTGATGAGCACGATCATTTGTTCGGTGTCTGGGTGTAATTTATGTATAATATGTATGTACTTAGAAATATATAAGTATGTTTATCAGCTGTTTAGTACCCATAACACAAGCTCTCAAGCTGAACTTGGGACTAAATGGTGTTGTGTGAAAAGCTGTGAAATATTTATTTATTTTATTTATTATTTAAAACTTTCCTCTTTTCTTATAACAAGAGTGAGTATAGAAGTAGTGATATCATCGTGTGTCCGGGTCTAACATTTTGTGTTTCATTGAGGCTAGCGAATGACATTCTGTACAGGATTGAGTTCGATATTCCTCACTGTAGTTCCCCAGGCATGCGGCTTTATGAAGCATAGTTCTTAGTTCATAATATTCAAAGGCACTGTCAAAGGCTAGTTTTACACAAAGCCGGAATACACACAACATATCAATACGCAGCTTACTATCGTATCTAGCAACATATCAATTTCAATTTACTGAACTCTCAATACAGTCGAAATTGGATTTTTGAAACAAAGGATACGTGGAAGCCAAATAAAGCAAAGAGTTCCGCACCTTTCAACGAAATTGGCAGAAATATTCAGGGTATAGGGCACTCGTATGTGTACTGAGAACATTACACATAGCGAATTGAGGCATCGACATACAGTTGGAGTGACCGCGGCAATGGGATTGGTAACCTTAACTATAATGAAATGTTTGGATTGGTCCTGCGCTGCTCTCATTCATCTACTTCCCACAATCCCTACCAGATCATCATACCACCTTGTGGGGGCCTACCGATTATATTATAGGCCTACCAGTACGCGGTTGCCAGAAAAGAACCCTTACGTCCCAACGGCCACCGTGAACTCAGAGCACTGTTACTTAAGTTTGGCAACTCTTTGGACTATGTCGGTCACTTTGGTTTTCTTGCAGATCTCTTCGTTTCTCATCTCATCATTTGATCACGCAGACAACTCCAAGTGTTACCTTTGCCATGTGAAAAGAGACATGATATAGAAGGGAGTTTCTTGTGTAAACCACAGTGAAAAAGTTGGTCTGGTCACCAATCCTCTGACTGTTTTCTGCTTTCGCTTGAAGAGGTTCAAGAATTGGTCACCTTGACGAAAAACCCTTTCAATCCTTCTATGGTAGTCCTGTCCTAGTTTGAAACTACAGCACATCAAAAAGAGCAACAGCTATAGTATCTAGTTTAAAGCTCAGAACATTAGGACTATGTCCCTCAGTGCTTTGTGTATAGAAGAATGCAAAGAACAATGGTGTTCCAATTCCATTCGGTTTTTTTTCAATGGCACGGACTAAAATTACGGTTTGGCGAAAAAATTAAAGTAAAGGATTTAGTTCAGATGCATCTTTATTAAAAATGTATTTTTATAAAATCGATTGCATTATTTATTGAAAAAGCTTTAAATTTTGAGTAGGTAAGTCTGTGCCTTGCACAAATTCTTGATACGTATTTTTCCCACATTGTAAACAGTTATAACAGGTATATAACGCCATCAACATACACCAAGCAGTCAAGTCACAGCAAACGAAATACGCAATTCTGTTTACTCAGTAATATTTAAAATTTGCCAATGTTGATAAAATATATGTAGGAAAAATTAAAAGTTGAAACAAATTGGTAGAAAAATGTCCGGGGTTTGAAGTCTTAAAAACTGGCATCAATTAAATAAAAAAAGCTATCAATGAAATACTTCAACGAAGTGATATAATTTTATTTACTAACTCATCACCAACTTAACAAACTGTTATAGCAGCATGCTTCATAAAAAGCGAATATTTTTTATGTGTTTTTGTTATACCATCTATGTATATGTAATACATAAATAAGATGGAATACAATAAAGAATTTGTGTTTAATAGTTTTGAAATTACTAACGAAAATAAAAAAAGTGAACTGTATAATGTTCTTATCTATACTAATACTAATACTAATACTAATACTAATAATACTAATACTAATACTAATACTAATAATACTAATACTAATACTAATACTAATACTAATACTAATACTAATACTAATACTAATACTAATACTAATACTAATACTAATACTAATACTAATATACTAATAATAATATAATATTATAAAGAGGTAAAATTTGTAAGTTTGTATGTAGGGGGTAATCTTCGGAACTAATGATCCAATTTTAAAAATTATTGTACTGGTGGAAAGCTACACTTTTCCCGGTGGACATAGGCTACTTTTTATCCCCGTATTCCCACGGGAACGGAAACTACGCGGGTGAAACTGCGTGACGTCTGCTAGTGAGAAATAAAGATTCTTTGACCTAAAATAAATTCCTAGTGTAAGGCAGTGTTTGATTTGAAACTAGCTATTCGGTTGTCTAATGGTATAAGATTTTATTTAATCGGTTTTATAGATCTAGAGATTAAGCCCTACGATGTGGCAAACTCACATACTTTACGTTTTTATTATATTAGAATAGAAGAAAGAAATAAGGAACTCACTCATGCCGAATACCTAAACGGATTTTGATAAAAAATAAAGCATTGACGAAATTCAACCTGGAATACCCATGTGACACTTCTCGTTCTAGTAAAAGGCACTTAGGGATCCAAAAGTCAATGCTAATGAAGTATCGGAAAAAGCTGATACAATGTAAGAAACAAAAATGGCATGCCCCTACGTCATGAGCTTTTTAGGACTTGTTAGGGGAATCTACATTGGAAGGGAAAATAATTCTAGGGATTTCGTATGTAGATCTATTTTATTTCATTGTCCATAAATTTTTTTAAACTAGCTCAGCTTAAATTGTCCATTGGAATTCAATGTCTTAGAGTATAACTTGTCACTCGCTCGTGCATGCCTATAGTTAGTTCAAATATAATCATAGTATATTTTTTCCGTGAGTAACACATACAACACAAATCTTAAATACTAATGATAACTAATAATAAGAAACTTGTTTGTAAATGCGTGTATTCTGATTATAAAGAAATAAATGAATTAACTCCAACTCTGTTCACGTCTGCTATTAGAAATAGATACGCCTATTCCACTAGTCCCTAAAGTTTGTTTAAAAGCCGCAGAACAATGAACACATTGGTAAAATCATTAGAACCAGCAATCAGAGTCAGTGTAGGAATTAGCACACCAGAGAAGTCGAGTCTTGTGACACCGCTCACCATCGGAACAATTGAAATAGGCATTCCAATTTCCGGCGACTGGTGACTGTTCGCGGAAATAGAAACGTTTTAAAACCTTATTTTTTAATAGCGCGTTCATTTCATAGCTGCTCTGTTGAATGAGTGGTGTGGTGTTCTACGTACGCGGGTTGTGACGTATCACGAAATATTATTGAAATAATATTTATTTTTGGAATAATAATAATTTATTTTCATAATTGGTTCCCAAGATACAGGCTTGCCTAGTTTGAGGCCAATGATAAAATTTGTATAAATATGTTGAGCAATAAATTATTATTATTATTAACTATGTTAGTTTTAGTTATAAATAAAAATAAAATAAAAAAATAAATATTCCACAACTTTTCACACAACACCATTTAGTCCCAAGTTAAGCTTGAGAGCTATCGGTACTAAATAGTTGATAAACATACTTATATATTTCTAAATACATACATTTATAGATAAATTACATCCAGACACAGAAGAAACGATCGTGCTCATCACACAAACATTTGTCCTGGATGGGAATCGAACCCACGACCTCCGGCATAGCAGTCAGGGTCACAGTTGGTGGTTTATTTTTGACAATAGGATTTTATCATGCGGTACGGGTGCATATAAACAGTTGTGCTGTGTTTAGTAATGGGCTTGTAAGTGTAAGAAATAGTCGCACGGGTCAATTGAAGTCGTCGAAGGGTCGGTCTTTGGATAGGTGATCATTTATTATATACCAAGTCCCCACCGTGCCTCAAAAAGCACGTTTAAGTCGTTGGTCCCGGCTGTTATTCGTAGATCTATGAAAGCCGTTACGAGTAGTCAAGGCCCCAAAAAACCGACTACTAGTTTAAACTCGAGGTATCGTGTTACCTAATAATTAGATTGTGGAGGTCAGACAGGCAAATAAGATTAAAAAATAGATTAAAGATACCGGGCTGACATCCGCAACTCTACGTCAAAGCGCGTATTTTGCGTATGGGCTATATAATCTACCACGCGGGCCCAGTGCGAATTGGTAGATGTCACATGTCTTCGAATTTTTGGTTCTAGGACAGTATCCTCTCGATGTTTTCCTTCACCGTTTTTGAGTCAGCGGTGATGAATTAAATTACACAAAGTAATGCGCCTGCCTGGGTTCGAACCCACGACTTACTGTTCATAAGTCGGGGCCGCCACCACTGTCAGACAGGCATTCGCTCTATTTAAAATACTGGAATTCAGCTGCATCCGATTAAACTGAAAGCCGACCCCAAAATAGTTGGGAAAAGGCTAGGCATATGATGAGCTTGTTCATTTTCATAGCTGCATTGTTAAATGCAGAGTGTTCTGCGTACGCGGGTTTTGATGTATTACGAAATATTTTTTGATTTATGTCGGTTTCAGTTGTACAACTCGTTTGAAATTGTTTCGACAATGGAAGGCTTATGACACACGTTGTGTATAACAAAAACACGCTTGTATTTTTAAGGTTCCGTCGCAAAAATGAACAAAAACATTTTTATCTAGCTTAGTTTTTAGTATTATTTTGAGGCTTTCAAAAGATTTGCTGGTTAAGCAGTGGTAAAAATAGTACATTGTGTACTATTTTTATCCGGGGTGGAAAATCCTTGCAGATGTTTTCCGCCCTGCGAGGGTAGAGGGTTTTGTCAGACTTTTACTGACTAAAAACTACTCCGGTCTCACACCTGTGCCAGAGGTCGCGGAAAAGGACGATTCTTACGCAACCTCCGACTGGAGCAGACCCTTCTCATTTTACATGAGAGATGCCACTCCAAAAAAAGAAAAAGACTACATTCAAATTCCTCAATTACAAAATATTTTTTCAAATAAATGTTTGTAACTAAGTTCTACTTTCTTTATTAGTTGTCGCTGTAACACTTACTGAGTGGGCAAGTGAAATCCTTATAATTAACTGTTCGTCGTGTAATGTGGACAATTACTTCGTAACAGTTTGTCCGACGAAAATAATTACGACCCAACTTGTCTCTAAGAGGAAAACCTTTGTGGGTTATTTTGTTTTCCGACAATCTTGTGTCTTTTGTCATCTGTTACACATGTTCTTTAGTTTAATAACAGAGAAAAATATAATTCACGTTAATATTTAATATGAATAGTTGTCCTACCAACCTTCGTTCTGCATAAGAATCGATTTAAATTGGGGTGGACCACTCTTATCACTTAAAAGTATGAAAAACTAGCAGACGTCACGCGGTTTCACCCGCATCGTTCCTAATCCCGTGGGATTACCGGGATAAAGTAGCCTCTATCATCTGGGAATAGTGTAGCTTTCCCTCAGTGCAATAATTTTTAAAATTGGATAATTCGTTTTGAAGATTTATATATTAGACACCCACACCCTAGAAATTTATATATTAGAATAGCCTTCATTGTCTCTCTGCTGTGCCAAGGCTTGCTTATTTTCTTTCCACTTCTGTCTGTGTGGGGCTTTGTGGGAAAAGCCACTATCCAAGAAATCCAGCTTGTTTCGCCATTTTAGCCTAGGCCTACCGCGAAGTCGTTTTCCACGTGAGGAAACCCATTGGGTCGTGTGATTGGCCCATTTGATTGATCGTCTGACATAGGGCAGATGTGTCCAGCCCAGTTCCAATCTACGAGTGGCTGTTTTTAGTGACATTGTCGCAATTAGGTAGAAAAATTGTTACGAAACATATTTTTTTTGTAAGTAATGTTTGAGTCTCATATAATGAGAGCCTTTTGCCAACAACAAAGCTTAGAACATTAGGACAACGTCCTTCAGTGCTTTGTGTATAAAAGCACACGAACAACAATCGATGTTCCAATTCCATTCGGTTTTTTTCAATGGTACGGATTGAAGTCGAAAAATTTAAATCAATCATATTTCTGGATTTCTGGTATTCTATTTCCTGACAGTTTTGTGTATTTTGTCACATGTTACAGTATGATCACAGAGTAAATATATAGTACACATTTCATGACGAGTTGACCATGAAGAGTTAAGCAAAAGAGTTATCACAACACACTTACGTTTAACCTGATAAGTCCTATTCCCATGTAAAGTGAGGCATTGCCAGCAATAAACTAATAATGCTACTACAATATCTACACTAATAATTTAAAGAGAAAAAAAAATTGTGTTTGACCAAAAAGAAAAATTCTTTCACCGTTGGGAAGCTACACTATCCCCGGGTAACATAGGCTACTTTTTATCCCTGTATTCCCACGGGAATGGTGGAACTAAAGTATCTGATAAAAAAGACCCATATTGCACATTTATCCCTGAAATCTAAGACAGGCTTAGCAACCTACTCGTTGGTCTACTGGTTAATCATAATTTGTGTAAGAAGTGCCTATTTTAGTGGTGTAAAAATAATACCAGTCTGTGACTATCCCAATGAAAGACAAAGCCCTTTTCTCATAGAGTGAAAGCACGAACAAATGAGGATATTACTTTTTTTTTTTTTTTTTTTTTTTTTTTTTTAAATATTATAAACTAGTACTTGACTGCAATCCCACCTGATGGTAAGCAGTGATGCAATCGTTGATGGTGAGGCGCACTAGTTTATTAGGAGCCTATTCACTCTTGCCTTGAAGACACCCAAATTATAATCGGACGGGAAGACCGCAGCAGGCAAATTGTTCCAGTCCCTTGATGTACGTGGTATAAACGACGAGGCGAACCGCTTGGTCCGGGTCGTAGAGGTTTCAACAACATAAGGGTGGATACTCGCCGTACGTCGGCTTGTCCGATGGTAGAAGTGAGATGGTGGAATCGAATCATGTAATTCCTGCGCACACTCTCCAAAATGCATCCTGTAAAACACCGAAAGGCTGGCTATCCTTCGCCTGTGCTCAAGACTCTGTAGATTGGACTCAACCAGATCTGGATCACCAATTAGTCTCTTCGCACGCCTTTCCACCGAGTCCAAAGCTGCCAGGTGGCATTTTGCAGCACCGGCCCATATGTGGCTGCAGTACTCCACACACGAACGGACCTGTGCTTTGTATAGCATTAAAAGCTGTCCCGGTGTGAAGTACCGCCGGACCTTTGCAAGAACGCCAAGTTTTCTAGCTGCTACCTTGGCTTTGGACTCAATGAACCGCCCAAAATTCAGGTCTGAGGAGATTTCGACTCCTAAAAGCTGAAGACGATCGGTGCATTCCAGGGAGACATCACGAAAAGCAGGAGCTAAGGTAAACGGGCTCCTTTTGGCGGTGAACAGACACGCTTGTGTTTTGGCGGCGTTGAATCCCACCAGATTGGCTTCACCCCACTTGGAGACTGCCTGCAGTGAGCTATTCGTACGCTCCACCATAGCCTCTCTTTCGGACCGGATTAGCTCCTTACTAGCCCGAGCACCGGGCAGGTATCTCTCTACAACTGTGCTATCATCTGCATACCCATAGATACCGGGCACCAGCAGATCGTTGATATGCAGTAGGAATAGGGTTGCAGAGAGAACAGACCCCTGAGGAACTCCGGCATTAGTCGTCATGGGCTCTGATGAGCACCCGTCGACAACTACTCGGAGAGACCGTTCACTCAGGAAGTCTTTTACCCAGTTAATCAGACCAGGGGAAATGCCGTACGCTGGAAGCTTACTCAAAAGGCTAGCGTGCCATACCCTGTCGAAGGCCTTCGAGACGTCTAAGGAAACAGCAATCGCTTCCCCATTCTTCTCGAGGGCCTCGCCCCACAAGTGGGTGGCATACACTAGTAGGTCCCCAGTAGACCGATTGCAGCGAAATCCGTACTGTCGGTCACTGAGGAGATCGTTACCTTCTAGGTATGCCATGAGGCGCGAGTTCAATACACGCTCCATAATCTTGCAGAGTATGGAGGTTACTGAAATCGGCCGATAGTTGGCAGGATCGGCACGACTGCCCTTTTTGGGCACGGGTTGCACGTTGGCAAGCTTCCAGGACTTGGGCACTATACCAGTCCTAAATGAGAGGCGATACAAGCGCATCAGTACAGGAGACAACTCGGGCGCACAAGCCTTGAGAACAATCGCTGGTATGCCATCTGGTCCACTAGCTTTATTCACGTCTAGACGACGCAGCTCTCTCAGAACTTCTCTGTTCCTTATGTGAACCTCGGGCATTGACGAGTCACAATGAGGCAGAGTCGGTGGAGTAGCACTGCCAGTGTCCAGACGAGAATTATGGGCGAAGAGAGATGCAAAGAGACCTGCTTTCTCTCTTGCCGTATGAGCTAGTGTTCCATCAGGTTTTACCAGCGGAGGCAATGTGGGCCGACAGAAGTTCGCCTCGACCGACTTGGCAAGGGACCAGAATGCTCTGCTACCGGACGGCTGTGCAGAGAGCTTTTTGCCAATATGGGTAATGCGGTCGAAGCGTGCCTTCTTTAGTGCCTTTTTGCAGGACTTGGCAGCACGGTTAAAGGCTCTCTTCTTTGAGCTCAGATCCGGAGATTTGCGGTCACGAGCGTCAACCCAGGTTAGAAACGCCGAATGCTTACGCTCTTCAGCATGAGCGCAATCAGCATTGAACCATGGGTGAGCTGAGCTTCCGATGGGTACGTCACTATAAGGGATAAAATACTCCATAGCTTGACGTATCACATCGGTTACAGCATCCGCACAGCTCGACGGATTCTTAGAAGAGAAGCAGACCTGCTGCCAAGGATAAGACGCAAAGAAGTGCCGCATCTCATCCCAATCTGCTGACTTGTAACGCCACATTCGCCGTTCACCACGTGTGTCGTGGTCAGGTGGGGAGAAGGACGATACAGACTTCACCAGACAGTGATCTGAAGTTCCAAGTGGTGAGGAAACTGTTACGATACATCTGTCCGGATCGGTGGTCAACAGTAGGTCCAGACAATTGGCAGTATGACCAACTACATCAGGCACCCTTGTCGCTTGCTTTACCATCTGAGAGAGGCCCATCGAAACTGCAAAGTTTCGCGCTTCTCTCCCAGCGTGGTCGGTCCTCTGGTATGGGAAAAGCCAGTCTTGGTGGCTGGCATTAAAATCCCCCAGAGCGACAAACTGCGCATCAGGGTGCCGATGCAGAGCCTCATCGGCGGCCTCACTGAGGTGGCCAAACAGTCGAGACGTCTCCTGGTCGCCGCTGTGCGACCGGTAAACACAGGTGTAGACAATTTTGTCCACACCGGTGTCCACCAGCAACCATAAGGTTGAGAAACTGGGGTCTTCAAGGTGACGGAGACGCTGGCAGCAGATGTCATTGCGGACGTATACACAGACCCCGGCACGCTGCAGGAAATGGTGCTCCAATGAGTATCGTAATATTTAACGCACGAAGGCGAGCGAGCGAAGCGAGTGTGCCGCGGCAGCGGCCGCCAAGCGCCAGATCCCTTCTATATTGGGAGAATCATGTGGGTTAGGTTAGGTTAGAACCATTACCATTAGCGCGCGAAGGCGAGCGAGCGAAGCGAGCGTGCCGCGGCAGCGGCCGCCAAGCGCCAGATGGCTTCTATTGTTGGTGAATCATGTTGGTTAGGTTAGGTTAGAACCATGACCATTAGCGCGCGAAGGCGAGCGAGCGAAGCGAGCGTGCCGCGGCAGCGGCCGCCAAGCGCCAGATGGCTTCTATTGTTGGTGAATCATTTTGGTTAGGTTAGGTTCGAACCATGACCATTAGCGCGCGAAGGCCAGATCTCTTCTATTGTTGGTGAATCATTTAGGTTAGGCGAGGTTATTACAGTATGATGTTTTCTGATATTTACTTATTCACTACATAGTTTGGGCAGAAAATGAGTAAATATGAAAATTAGGTCAACTGAACGTTATACATATTGAAAATTATACAAAATGAACGTTATACTAAATGTTATTATGTTAAATGAATATTATATGATGTGAAATATTAGGTCATATGATTTTATGTCATTTGATATTATGTCATATGAAAATTATGTCATGTGAACGTTAGTTCAAGTGAAATTAGAGCATTTGTTATTATGCCAAACATTACACACCCAATAAAAACAACGTTAAAAGGTCGGTCGGTTTTCCCGGCCATTTTGGCCTCCATAAATAAGATGCATTTTTAATCAAGCGAAAAAATATACAAACAAAAACGCCTCTACATTCTTGTTATCATTTCGCGCCAAAAAGGTTTGTTACCGCCATAACGTTTCATTTCAGGCAAAGTCGGCAAGTCCCTTGGATAGTCATGGAATATTCAATGGGGCATTTGAAACGACGTTGATATATTGACGGCTACCGGACGCGAAACTGCAAGCGTTGCTGATGTCGGACTCAATCTGTTAGAAATACGTCTAATCGAAGAGGCAATCGTTGTCTAAAATGTGGGAATGTTTTTGGGGATGATTGCCTCTGCAATGAGATCACGACTAGATTTTGGCATTATTATATAGTCTTTGATTTCGTTTATTAGGTCTGCCAACAATTGTTAACACCAATCTACAAACAAAGATGCGTTTAACCTCTACACCATGCTACAATCACGCAAGTTGTAAGCAGTACTAGTAAAGTACTTATGAGACTCTAAAATAGTCAACCTAAATGCTAAAAGCAGAAAAGAAGTCGACGTATAAACAAATACATACATACATACATCCATACATAAACTCACGCCTTTTTCCCATGGGGGTAGGCAGAAACTACAGAGCGCCATATGCTACGATTCTTACATACTTCTTTTGCTTCGTTTACATTCATACATGTTGTCATACACACACGCCGGTTGCGAGTACTATAAACAAATAATCACAATAATACTTTAAAGACGATAGTTTGTGAGTGTGTTTGTTGTTAATTCTTCACTTCTAAATGGCTGGAGTGATTTTAATAAAGTTAGCTGACTCCCTGGATTAACACTAACAAGCTACTAATTTTAATCCCTGTATTCCCACGGGAACGGCACCAACGCGGGTGAAACTGCTTGAGTCTGCTAGTAAGTGTATAAGTTTAAGACCTGTATTGGCAGGAAAAATATATGACGTAGTCTATTGTCTCATAGGTAGGTAAAGGCACGGAAAGTTCATATTAGCAGAGGCCAGGCTGATATTATTTTATTAACTACGTCTTTGAAAATAGTGGGAGCTGTCGTTATCAACCCGTTTACGACCATTTACCTATATCTATTAATATTAAAAAGGGGACATATTTGATTGATTGTTTGTTTGCATTCAATAGGCTTCAAAACTAGTGGACTGATTTGAAAAATTCTTTCGCCGTGGAGAAGTTTCACCATCCCCAGGTGACATAGCCTACTTTAGATAACCTAACCAATTTTTTTTTTGTTAAATCAACAAATGACAAGCTATTAAATTGAGCCCCCCACTAGCTGTGAAAAAAAAAAACAAAAAATAAAAACTTTTTTACAAAAAAAACAACCGACTTCTTAAAAAAAAATAACAGGTGAAAAATAACTCCAGTTTCGGAAGTCTGTGGCTTTGGTGGTTTTGTTTTGTTCATTATTGGCCACCGACTATAGTTTATTGTATTAGTTTCTTTGTATGTAAAGAAGAAGTCTTTCAAAACTTGAAAGAATCATTGAAATTGGATAAAAATTGCTAAAGAAGTTCTATCTCTAAACATTAATCTGTACATCTCTGCCGGCCCCTTTTAAAATAGAATGGCGTAATGTTATGTTGTGGAAATACAAAAGCTCAGCATAGATATCTGACTATAGCAATCGCGAATAATTTGCTGTTATGCGTTGAAGAGTTCCGTTGCCTGTCTTCTTCATCAGTTTATCTTCACCAAATGCTACTTTCTAAATGAAAATGCTTGATTTGTAACTAAAAATGTTGAAATCGGTGCATGTGTGCCTATATTTTTTGAGGAGTTCCCTCAATTCCTCGAAGATCCCTCATCAGATATGAGTTTTGATACAAATGGGACCAATCTGCTAGTATACCCTATCAAACAAAAGAAGAATTTTGAAAATCGGTCCATAAATGACGGAGTACTGAGGTAACAAACCCTAAAAAAAAAAAAAAAAAAAAATATACAACCGAATTGAGAACCTCCTCCTTTTTTTGAAGTCGGTTAAAAAAGATAATGAAACAAAGAATCCATAGATAAAATTAAGTAATTAAGGATTGTTCTCCCATCGAACAGTGCCGTATTGTTAAAGAAACCAGATAAACAATGAAATTAACCTTGGATAGCTATAACGTTTTCGGGAAAAACTTTTCCCGCTGTCGTGAAAGAGGATAGTAGGGAGCAAAATGCAATAATAACACAATTACAATCAGTGTAGACAACAGTTGGGGAAAATCGTAGATCTTTAATTAATTATGTTGTTAAGTAGCTGGCAGGCTTTGACTTGGTTCTGTTACATACTTTATTGTAGTATCAGGAAATGAAATGAAATGAAATGAAATTATTTATTATGCAAGTAGGATATGGAAATCACTATTACACGTCATTTTTTCCTTTAAAGCTAGTTGAAGTCGGCATTTCCTAACTGACTACCTCTGAGAAGAAAAGCCGAAACAAACTCAGGGATCATCGTCTCTTTTCAAGTCCAGACATGAATAAATTTATTAACAAAATTTTCGTGTGACGAACCGTGCAGAGCATTGTCGGGTTTAGCCTTTTGAGGAAAGTGCCAGAAACAATTAAAACAAAACAGGGGCTTTTATTTTCAGTACCTATAGATTGAAGAGGAAGTTTATTAATCATCATCTGCGTAGTCTTTTTCTAACTATATTGGGGTCGGCTCCCAGTTTAACTAGATTCAGCTGTGTACCAGTATTTTACATCGAGCGACTGCTTGTCTGACCTCCACAACCCAGTTACTGGATTCAAATTCAAATTCAAAAGTTTATTGCTCAACACAGTACATAGTCATATATTTCCAGATGTCAATTGAATGTAAAGTCAACTGTGTTGCACCAAATTAGGCATGCAAAAATTATACAATTTAATAATGTGATTTTAATACAATAATAATATAATGCCTAAATGTGACTGCCTCGTTGGTCTAGTGGTCTCAAGCGGTACTGCTGATCATGAGGTCCCGGGTTCGATCCCCGGGTCGGGCAAAGTCTTATTGAGTTTTTCAATCTGGGATTTCTCAGTAGCAGCCCGGAGTCTGGATTTGTGCCCGATTGATGGCAATAGGCTCGCCCCCTATTACATGAGACTTAAACACAATGGCGAAATGTGGGTGTACTACCAGGTACACCTCTGCCTAGCCCTTCGGGGATTACAAGCGTGACGATATGTGTGTATGTATGTAATAATACAATGTCAAAAAATTACAACATAAACCTCATACAATGTCATTGAAATTCTCCTGCCTATTTAAATTACAAAATTCTAAATTCTAAATTATTGATAACACGATACTTCTTGGTTAACCTAGTTGTCAGAATTTCGAGGTTCCGACTATCTGTAACGACTGTCATAGATCTACAAATGACAGCTGGGATCAACTGGTTAACGTGTTTTCCGCGGCACGGCGGAGTCTTGATATGAAATTACTAGTCACCCATCCACGAACCAACCTTGGCAAGCATAGCTTAGCCGTGCAGCTGTTAATATTTAGCTCCTGAAGAAGTTTTTTAATCACCTTCTTTATTTTTTTTATAAATCTGTACGCGAGTTTGTCACCCAACTCCTCTGAAACAGCAGGACCGCTTTTAGTGTTTCGTGTGTATATTTGAGTGGGTTACTGAAAAAAATAAAAAAACAATTGAATGCTATAGCAGACTTTGTTCGGGCAGAACAATGTCTACCAGTTCAGCTAATTATAAAAGTAATCTTTTCATTTAAAAAAATTAAAGCATTTTCACGATACTTATATTGTTATGGAAGACTAGCAGACGTCCGCGGTTTCACCCGCGTAGGCCCCGTTCCCATGTGAATCCAGGGTTAAAACGTTACCCTATGTATTAATCCATGGTGTCAGCTAACTCCACACCAAATTTTATTAAAATCCATTCAGTAGGTTTTACGTGAAAGTGTAACAAACATCCATCCATCCATCCATCCTCACAAACTTTCGCATTTATAATATTAGTAGGATTACTAAGGAGTTATGATTTAACTTTTTGTTTATAATTTTATTATACCAGCATTTTGTTATACTGTCCCACACCAGGACACTAACCCTTCTCATACAGAGGAGGCACGGTCATGACTCTCCTCACCAGCTCAATTCCTTTTTATCTTTTTTTTTTAATATTATAAACTATTACTGCTTGACTGCAATCCCACCTGATGGTAAGCAGTGATGCAATCAGTGATGGTGAAGCGCACTAGTTTATTAAGAGCCTATTCACTTTAGCCTTGAAGACACCTAAATTATAATCGGACGGGAAGACCGCAGCAGGCAAGTTGTTCCAGTCCTTCGATGTACGCGGTATAAACGACAAAGCGAAACGCTTTGTCCGAATCGTGGGAGTGCCAACGATGTAAGGGTGGATACTCGCCGGGTTGTCCGATGGTAGAAAGGTGATGGCGGAATCAAGTCATGTAATTCCCGTGTATACTCTCCAAAATGTATCCTATAGAAAACCGAAAGGCTAGCTATCCTACGCCTATGCTCAAGGTTTTGCAGATTGGTTATCTCCGTAACTCAACCTACATAATTTTTATGTTACCTTCATACATTCATTATTCCTTGGATAGATAACTTTATAAGGAAAATGAAACAGTTCCAATTCCCAAGAATCCTGTCAAACACTTTCAAATATTATGACAGCTAGGCAAAATATTTTTAGCACAACGGTCTTGTGTTCAAAACATTTTTGATTAAATTACAACTTCGAATAAATGAATTTTCGTCGCAAATTACTTTAAAATATGGCGCTAGTGTTTTTTCACCTGATCATAGCACTTAAGTCGATTGAGAACGACTTTTTGAAACATGATTGGTTGAAAATAAATGGCACAAAAGAAACTGTCATTGATTAATAGGACTTGGGTTCCGAACAGTTAATGACCATAATAACTCATTCCTAAAACAGATAAATAGTTCCAGGTAAGTATATTAATTTCAATTTATATTGAAGACGGCAATAATGATTGTTTTTGTATTATTTTGAAACCTTATTTTCGTTGTTTCCTATTTGTTTGCGTTTGAGTGATTATTTATTTTTTAAGTTGGTAATGTTTTGTTTTTTTAAGGTTGATAAATAAATTGATAAATAAATCTATTTATCTATATTTGTCAGTCTAGCCAGAGCGGCAATTTTCGTTTTCGTTCGAATGTTAAGAATTCGAACGTTCTTAAAAATAAGAGTATTATAATAAAATTATTGTTTTAGAGATAAAAATCATTTACATACATAGACTCACACCTTTTTCCTTAGATGTAGGCAGAAACTACAGAGCGCCCTAAGCTACGATTCTTATATACTTCTTTTGCTTCGTTTACATTCATACATGTTGTCATACACACACGTCATGCTATTGCTACTTCCCCGAATCCTCGTCATAAGCGATGCCACCTTTTTCCGGATGAATTTGTACATTAAAAACAAAACAATAAAGTTTATTAATTTTCTCTAAATAAACTTGTTCCATTACGGAATGTATGATGTGGTAAGCTTATCCGTAGATTAGCAATAGGCTCAAAGCTGTGCGAACGCAAACCTACAAATTAGCATCGGATAAACCTGTTTTGTTGGTTACTGTACATATTCATGATTTTATTGTTGAATGAACGTGTCAAAGAGTGAGTACGATCGCGCATATTTAGCGCTTTGTATGTGATTATAGTTTATGATCTAATCGTTAGCAAATAAATCAGTGTTCCATTTTTTTTTTAAACTGGTTTTTATATAATCAGCCTATGGGAAAATTTCCCACTGCTGAGACACAGGCAGACCCAGATCCATTCCTTCTCAAAGAGAAGAGTCCTTGCAAAGGAATGGGCTGTAACCTACTCCGAAGCGGTACGCTTACACCACGCACATCAAAGGACTGGAACAACTTGCATACTTCACGGCTAGAGTGAATCGCAACTTAATAAACTAGTGTGCTTCACCATCATTGATTGCAAAACTTCTTATTATCAGGTGGGATCGCAGTCAAGCACTAGTTTATAACATTATATAAAAAAAACTACCAGCTATGCGGGTTGGTAGATGTCAAATGTCTTCGAATTTTCGTCCTTATTCAGCTTATTCAAGATGCATGTTTCACTGTTTTGAGAACAATGGTGATGAAATAATAAACATAAAGAAAAGCGCCTGTCTGAGATTGAAACTATGTCGTGGGCAGTTATTACTAGGCCATTGCTACTCTCTTATTGTAGTAATCTACTATATAAAAATAAGTCGGGTTTTCCTTCCTGACGCTATAACTCCAGAACGCACGAACCGATTTCCAAGGTTTTGCATTCGTTGGAAAGGTCTCGGGCTCCGTGAGGTTTATAGCAAAGAAAATTCAGGAAAAATAACAACAAATTACATTATTAGAGCTAACATACTATAAAAATAAATTAAATTACATAAATCAGATGCAACCTTCATAGTCACTTTGAAAAACTAAGACACGAAATTAGAGAAAAGTAAATGACAGATTGACAATCTACTATATAAAAATAAGTCGGGTTTTCCTTCCTGACGCTATAACTCCAGAACGCACGAACCGATTTCCAAGGTTTTGCATTCGTTGGAAAGGTCTCGAGCTCCGTGAGGTTTATAGCAAAGAAAATTCAGGAAAAATAACAACAAATTACATTATTAGAGCTAACATACTAATAAAAATAAATTAAATTACATAAATCAGATGCAACCTTCATAGTCACTTTGAAAAACTAAGACACGAAATTAGAGAAAAGTAAATGACAGATTGACAACTGACATAATGTCAGGCAAAAAGTAAATATTGAAAATTATTAAATTTAATATTTTATTTCAGCAAAATCATAGTCTTACATACAATCGAATAAGTCTACTATATAAAAATAAGTCGGGTTTTCGGTATTGTGTTCACTGTGAAATTGTGAAAAAAAAGTAAAAAAAATAAGTTATTTCAAATATATTCTCGAGTAACTTTATTATTTATTTATTAATAATTGATATTATTGAATATAATTCATTATTAATCTATAATATAAAAAATGAATCGCAAAATGTGTTGGTAAGCGCATGCATAACTCAACAAACGCCTGGACCAATTTGACCAATTCTTTTATTTAAATGTTCGTTGAAGTTCAAAGATGGTTATTACGGCGAGAAAAAAATGAATAATTGCTGGAAAACCCCTAAAACAGCTCTTTTCTTTTTCCCATACAAACGTTTTCTTTTACAATGAGCTTTATTGCTATTGTTTAAAGTTCATATTGAATTACAAGCACTCACTGTTGTTTAAACAATGTAGGTATGTTCTTAACGTCAAAGGGTCAATTTGCACATTAAAAGATATACCTACGGTGCAATCATAACCAATTTGGTGGTGCAATGATTTTATTAGTAGGAGATTTTCGTCAAACATTGCCAGTGATTCCACGATCAACACCAGCTGATGAACTCAATGCATGTCTAAAGTCCTCCAATTGTGGAAACATGTCAAAGTACTTCATTTAAGCAAGAATATGCATGTCGAATTGCAAAATGACCAATCTGGAAACATATTCCCTAAACAACTCATTGACATTGGTATAGACATGTTGACTGGCTGCATTAACATTTCTCAAAGTTTTTGTCAGTTAACTCGATCAAAAGATGAACTTATCCAGAAGGTGTTTCCAGATGTTTCTCAAAATTACAGGAACCATGATTGGTTGAGCGAACGAGCTATATTGGCTGCAAAAAACAAAGATGTAAATGAATTAAATTTAAAAATGCAAGAACAAATTTCAGGCGAATCGAGGATTTATAAATCAGTTGATTCGGCTACTAACCAAGATGATGTAGTGAACTATCCACCAGAATTTTTAAACTCGCTGGATTTGCCAGGATTGCCACCTCACAATCTTCAATTAAAGGTTGGATCGGTAGATAAAATGTTGTGAAATATCAACCAACTGCGTCTTTGCAACGGCACACGGTTAGCGATAAAAAATTACTAAACAACGTGATAGAAGGAACTATACTGAAAGGAAAGTATAAAGGAGAAGTCGTTCTCATACCGCACATCTCAATTATTGCGAATGATGTGCCGTTTGATTTTAAACGACTACAGTTTCCAGTTCGGCTTGCTTTTGCTATGACCATAAACAAGTCCCAGGGGCAATCATTAAGTGTTTGTGGTATTAATCTGGAAAACCCATGTTTCTCACTGTGGTCAATTGTATGTTGCCTGTTCCTGTGTTGGAAAATCATCAAATTTGTTTGTCTATGCGCCAGATAATCAAACAAAAAACATCGTATATCACAAAGCACTACAATGAAAATAAAACTGATTTTTAACCCCCGACGCAAAAAGAGGGGAGTTATAAGTTTCACCGCTATGTGTGTGTGTCTGTCTGTCTGTCTGTCTGTCTGTCTGTCTGTCTGTCTGTCTGTCTGTGGCACCGTAGCGCCCAAACGGGTGAACCGATTTAGATGCGGTTTTTTTTTTTTATTTGAAAGCAGGGTTTTTTGCGATGGTTCTTAGACGTAATTCATCAAAATCGGTTAAGCCGTTTCAAGGTTATCAGCTCTTTTGTGTTAGCTACCGTTGCTATTTTAGACGTCTATGGGTATTAACTTTACTAACAAACATATGTGTGTCTTAAAATTTCAAACACCTATGTGTGTAACATTAATAAGCAACATTATGGTGTATTTGGTCTGATGCAGCCAGGATATCTAGCAGACAACACTCTTGGGAAAATAACAGCAGTGTTACGGAATGAAACCTTTTTTGTTGTGTGCATTTGAAATGACGTACTATGTTTTTTTCGTCTTCTCTTAGCTAGAAAACAATGAACGTCCGTTTTTAGATTTTTTACGTTTTCCAATATTATAATCCATTGAAGCAATATTATTAAACTTGCCGAAATAAAAAGAACCGAAGTTTTAGTCCATTACAAGCAGATATGTCGTGTTTGGATTCATTTGAACCTGCATTTGATTCTGCACACAATGCACTGATGGCAACTGGATAGCTGATGCTGCAGCCAGGCTATCCAGCACACCAGTAAGTACACTCTTGACAAAATAATAGCAGATATGACGTGTTTGGATTCATTTCAACCAGCATTTGATTCTGCACACAATGCCCTGATGGCAACAGGATGAGCTGATGCTGCAGCCAGGCTATCCAGCACACCAGTAGGTAGACTGTTGACAAAATAATAGCAGATATGTCGTGTTTGGATTCGTTTTAACCAGCATTTGACTCTACATACAACGCACTGAAAAAATCTCATAACTGTAAACCCTTTAAAACAAAATTAATGCGTTTAAAAATTATAAAATAAAAATTAAATTAAAAACTTAAAAACCCCCACCGCAAAAAAGTAAAACATTTTAAAGTTAAAAATAACACTTTAGCCATGAAATTTTACGTAACGTCGGGGTACCGTTAAAATAAGTACCTACATACCTACAAGTACTAGGAACATTCCTTACTTAAGCGGTACCCCCGACGTGAAGTAAAATTTCATGGCTAAAGTGTTATTTTTAACTTTTTAATTGTTTTACTTTTTTTGCGGTGGGGGTTTTTTAAATTTTTAATTTAATTTTTATTTTTGTTATTAATTATGATTCACGTGATTAACAATAAAGGGATTACTTTTTTTTAAATGCTTTAATTATATTTGTTATTCACAACGCCCTATCAGCAGGGTGACGGTTCTGTTCAGGAGATTTTTTTGCCCCGACTATAAAATATGTAGGAACAAAAAAATGTCACATTACAAATCATTTTGACAGGAATTTATTGCAATTTAATTAGGCTGTACGAAGTCTGCCGGGTCAGCTAGTTCACTATACTTATAGTAATTCTTCCCGATAGCAACATACCGAAACTAACATATCTCTTTCCAAGGATTACCTTGGCGAGGAAAGCATTTCATCATGTTAGTATTGTGTGTAATGTGTAAATATGTCTTCTTCAATTAAAGAAAGCTTCGTTTTGTTTTCAAGGAACAATAGGAACAAAGCATTTAATTACGTAATAAATAGTATCAGTGGTAGTGTGTAGTTTGACGGTCCACTTGTGGCAGTTGCCGAACTATTGGCTTCTGCGCTGCATGTTTTGGGTTCAATTCCCAATACGTAATAAATATTTGTATGACTTACAGGTGTTCCAGGTCTGGTTCTTAGTGTGTGCGAGTTTAAATTAAAAAAAAACGCATCCACGATGCAAAAGAAGTTCCTAGTATGCGGCAACGTTTTTTTAAAGAAAGAATGTATGAACTTTGAAAAAAAACCGGGTTTCTCTTCAGTACCGTATTCCCATGATTACGGTCCTGAAGAGAAACCCGGTTTAGATGTATCAAAATGTTATCCAAACACACAGCAACAGTGAATAAATTGCAGGGATTGGATTTCCCAAAACCATTTCCGCAACTAACCCGACGATGAAAATTTCAGTACGGTGTGGTGCGTTTTAAACAGATTATTGGAGGGTCCGAATCACGATTGGATTTTCTGCATACGTTGGCGCTCTACCTGCAAGAAGTGCTATGCACTGATTTGTCGGACAAATCATGTTAAACACACCGGTGGAGCCAGTTGAACATTGAATTTTGTTTGACCCTGTGAAGTTTTGAACTTATTTGAGGTAAACTTATTTGAGGTATCATAATGTTTGTCACTAGCTGCTAGCGCAGATCCGCCTTTTTGTTACCAAAATTAAATAGTTTACAATCTATCCTCAGACTTAATGAATATTCACTCAAAATTTCATAGGAATCGGTCAATCCGTGTCAGAGGAGTTTGGTTACAAACACTGTGGCACGAGAATTGAACATACGACATATATGTATAGAATATAGAAGGTATGACATTGTTTTCAAGTGTTGCACTCGTTAATCGCAAACAGCATTGCTATTTAAAAAGTGTTTAGCGTTAATGTGTTTGCTTGTGCTAGGCAAAGGGTTTATACATCTGACAAAAAACTGCTTTGCATTTTGGCAGAGATATTAATTATATTGTATTAGATTATCTCTGTAAATACACTATTTTTATTCTCTAAAAAATTACCGCGTAATTATTACGTGAAGTGAAGGCCACTTGAGCTGTCATTCCGCTTTAAAGCTTGACATTGACGGTTCACTTCACTTAAGTTTCCACGGGGTAAATACATTTATGTACAGTGTAGACAGAATGTTTGCAACATAATATTTCAGATATCGTCTAATAGACAAATTTTTCATAACACACAACAACCTTCCTTAGGAGTTGGTATACCTATGCTAGTAATGATTTTGTGAATGGGAAAAAAAAATTAATTAATTAAACCCAAGAGGACACCGGTGTCCGTGCTGTCATTGTCTTTCTATTGTGTCTCTAGTTGACACGATTGAAAGGACTTAAAAGTTACTTGTAGAAACGTAAAATAATACATAATCCCATAGCTCACTGTAATATCAAGAACGTTTCTACAAAAGCGATTTACCGCTTCAAGTGCAACTATTAGTACCATGCCACTGAGTAAAACTGTGTGTTGGGATCGGAAATACACCGAAGGCATTAGCCTTAGATTACGTCTGCCTGCAATAAAAACAGGTCAAGATTGAGACGGGATTGGACAAGTAGGGTTCTGATCAAAGTACAGTGAAGAGTCTATTGACATTCAGTGATAAACGTTCTGACGCAATTACTACTATACTGTAATTAATACACCTGTAGCAGCTTTAAAATTATACAATAATATGGTTTACACTGTCAAGGCTAGAAGGCAACTGAAGAGAAAACAAAATATTAGCAGTAATTCATATCCATTACATTTTTAACCCCAACGCAAAAAGAAAGGAACAATTTTTAATTTTTATTGATAAAGTTGAATAATACACGTTTTAATTTGTTATGATCTAGCTTCTACGAGTATTTAAACAATCGTACATGGATGTTATTCTCCTGTTTAATATGTTTTAATGTCTGGGTATTTTAAAATTCAAAATTCAAAGGATTGCAATCAATAATATAGTATTTTGTATTGACTTTGAGTAAGAATAAAAGTTGATCAATATTCTTTGAAGAAACTCCTTCATATTGAACTTTACACTATACATTTGTTAAAAAAAATTTTTTCCTGGAATCAAATTAAGTATACCTGAAATAAACATCTTAGAATGTGTTCGCGTCATAACATTAAATAATTGAAATGCCTATTGCATTGATCTCGAGAAAAACTTCAATGACACAGAACGATCTTTAAAGGTTTTTTCTTCTTAAGGTCGGATCCCTAATAATAAGAAGCAAGCAACGCGCAATGCATTAACTGTTACTAATGCGATTCCCATGTCTGCTAATAAAATGAAATTGCAATACGTTCATGATATAGCGGAGAAAATATTTCTGAGTTTCATTTATGTCGAGTGGAAAACTAGAGAATAGCTTAGATTAAGGCTAACTTAAAGAATTTGTTTGCACATTGTTAATAAAGAATAGAATTCTCTTTAAGGACTGGCTTGTTGGTCTAGTAGTTAGTGACCCTGACTGCTATGCCGGAGGTCGTGGGCACCCAGGACAAATGTTTGTGTGACGAGCACGATCATTTGTTCTACGTCTGGGTGATATTTATCTATAATATGTATGTATTTAAAAATATATAAATAAGTTTATCAGCTGTTTAGTACCCATAACACAAGCTCTGCTTAACCGGGACTAGATGGCGTTGTGTGAAAGTTGTGGAATATTTGTTTATTATCTTTTATTTCTCGGAACCCTCGGGTTCCGGACCTTTGGAAGGCGTACGAGGGGCCGAAGCCAACTCGAAGAGGCCTATTGTCGTCTTTAATGAAATGAGGCACCAACCGCAGATTTTCCCTGTATGCACTACACAAGTGCACCTAAGGAAAACCTTCGACTGGTGTAAGACTATTGCAGACTATGAAAACAAAAGTACTGGACTATAGGTTAGGGTGTCTAAAATGGACTGGATATCTAAAACTATGAAGGACTATGGCCCCTGCCTTACCAATGTTTTATATACAGGGATTAAATGGCAGGGGGTGACTTGCACACTCAATAATGGGCCCTCTGAAACGGCCGCTAGCACATAGTGACGTAGCGACAAGAGAGCAACATAACCTGAGGTGCTTGAGGAGTGGAGAGGCATTCCACGGCTATCAGGACAATCCCGGAAGTACGGTCAAGATCCCTACCAGCACCTTACTGGAATGCTTCCTTCCTCCGAGCACGTTTGCTCTTGCGAATCTCCACTCTAGCCGGCCAACTAAGGCAAGAAAGAGGTGGGAGCTCCATTCCTCGTCAGAGTTCACTCTGGCCGGCCAATTAAGGCAAGCCAGAGGTGAGGAACAAGAAATCTCCCGGGAGATCAGGTCCGTGGGGATTATTTATTTATTTATTTATTATTATCATTTATATTGTACACCATAAAAACTAACAAATATTATCCATCTTATAGAGCTACACGTGATGTAAAAATGTGGGGCCTTTTGGCCTAAACTATCTCTTTAACAACAACCTTCGGATGGCTGAGAGATATAGAATAGAGAAGAATAGACATTTATTTTGCAAATTTAGGTAATACATAGTAGTGTAAAATACATTGAAGCTTAGCCATATTTTATTCCAGCGCTAATCAGACAATTCTTTTCTCTGATAAAAAACAGAGGTATGCAAAATATACACCTTTGTGTTTTTGAATTACTTTGTTTTTATTTTGAAGATACATAGGCATACCTATCTTTTCTAATTCAATAGGCATACCGACCTATGTATCTTTTGTTTTATTAATATATATGTATACAATACAGAACCTACACTGACTCACTGATGAGTCAGCATGGGTAGTGTACACCGCTTACCGGTTTAATTGTTGTCTACTAGCAGACGTCTCGCGGTTTTACCCGCGTATGTCCCGTTCCCGTGGGAATACAGGGATAAAAAGTAGCCTATGTGTTAATTCAGGGTGTCAGCTAACTCCATACCAAATTTTATGAAAATCCATTCAGTAGTTTTTACGTGAAAGTGTAACAAACATCCATCCATCCATCTATCCATCCTCACAAACTTTCGCGTTTATAATATTAGGAGGCAGGATGCAAAATTTGTCAAAATAAAGCAATGTTTCCTTCAAATGATATAATTTGTTTTACAGATTTAAAGTGGTTTCCCTTCAGAGCCTATTGTTTTTTTTTCACCTTGTACAGACGCCAGCACATAAAGTTACCCCAATGTGTCAAATTTTCCCAAATTAATATGAACCTTATTCTGTTTGACATAAAGTTGAAAAACGATCAAAGAAATTGGTCACATTGGGGTAACTTGACAAGCTGGCGTCTGTAAATAATATTTATAAATCTCAAGCAGCGTTGGTGCGTTGAGCGATTTTTTCATAATCTAGTAGACTAGAAAATACTGAAGTAATAAAATTCACAAACATATTTACCGCTCATTTAATTTCATACCCATGTTTAATTTCACGGTCTTATTGGATTAATTACTTGTTTAATTTGAAATTAGCAAGAAAACTGAAGAGTTTCAAATTCCCGAAGAATCCTTGTTACGATGTAATTGGATCTACTTGTTTTACTTCTGTCTTTAGTTAATCAGCAGCGTTTTCGCTATTAAGTAGTATGAAACGATGATTATGGTAAATTAATTTTGCTTATTTAATTTAATTATAAGATAATATGATCTATATATATACCTATCCGATGTTTATTTTTACTTGAACATTGATTATAATCTAACGGCAAAAATAATACAAATCTCTGCAACTATTAACATGTGGAGTGCTTAAACGATTAGGATTCAATCGTTCGGTTGCTCTGCGGGGTAGCCTTAGTCGAATGTTCAATGTGTATGTTATAAAACATACAATAAAATTGTCAACAACCATTTGGTAATTTAAATTTGAGGTTTGCTAATAAATTTGGAGTATGCACAATGACAAAAATATAATTTCTAATAAAAAAAAAAAATTTCTTCATATTGTGAATTTGAGTGCATAATATGAATCGTTTCTTAAATATATGGAATTTTGTTGTCTTGCAGTGAGTCGATAAATTCATTTAGTTCAGTGTAACTACCTGCATGCTTATTGCTCAAATGACCTGTATAATATCTAGGCTGAGTCTTTTGAGTTCTTTTGCTTATAACACTATCTCAGTCATCAATCTACGTGGTCATCATAATGATTCAATTTCAAAAGACAACATGACCTCCGCGTTCGCTTTGTTACTAGGCAAAACCGCCTTCAAGTAGTAGTCAAAAAAAATATTTACTTCTGAAAGTGTTATTTATAACTCATCGAGTATAATTCATCGAGGATCACCAGTAGAATAACTTGTGTCTAAGCAAGATCATTCACTAAACATAGACTAACTAAGATACACTAATGTATTTCCCGTATCTCAAATAATTATCAAACTAAGAGGAATTACTTTTATCACATAAGCAGTTCTAAGTAACACGACTCCGAACTTCAGAGAGATAAGTACCATTTAGGAGTTAAGTAAGTACTTGAAACATTTATGCTAACGCTTGCTACAAAGTAGTCTCATACAGTTTGTATTCAAATAGAGTAATTGAACGCGATGGAGTTCAAGTATGAAGGGAGATAGTTCGTGTTGTTCCTCAATACGTGTGTAAGTATTGTCATTGTTAAATACTAACAGAGGTCACGCAGTTTCATCCATAAAGTTCCCGTTCCCGTGGGAACACAGGGATAAAAAGTAGCCTATGAAACCGCGTGACGTTTGCTGGTATAAAATAATAATAATAATATTTCACAAAAATGTATGTATAGTATAAATTTTCCCAATTGAATATGAACCTTAGTCAGTTGAACATAAAGTTGAAAAACGATCAAAGAAATTTGACACATTGGGGTAACTTTATGTGCTGGCGTCTGTACGTAAAGAAACAAATATTATTTATTGTAATTGTCTATTAATTATTGCTGGCTTGAAAGTGAGCAAAGATTAGTTTCATCACTGAATGCGATAAACTGGTAATGTTTACATGAATTGAACAGACTTCCAATTTCAGCGTAAAGCTTTAATTAGTCAAGTCATCACATTACTTCGGCCACATACACGATTCACCTAATAATCTATTATATAACTAACAAACTAATTATTACTGATACGAGTATCACGTTTAAACACGCCTCTTTATGATATTTGTGTAGGGTGACCGCCTTCTGAAGTTGAGCAAACTCATTTATCTGTGGTTTGCCGCCGCTTGGTACCACAGCCTCCCGACTGATGTGTTTTATTTACCTATTTTCCTTGCAAAGTCAACGGAGTGTGTATTTTGTTAGCCAATTTTCTACTAAAATACGTCGCTCTTTAAAACTTGCAAAGAAGAAACAAATTTGTGGAAAATCGCATCGTTTTCCTATTAACACATAACATAATATCACGCCTGTAATCTCCGAAGGGCTAGGCAGAAGTGTACCTGGTAGTACACCCACATTTCTTCAGTTATGTTAAGTTCCATGTAATAGGAAGCGAGCCTATTGTCATCAATTGGGAACAAATCCAAACTCCGGGCTGCAACTGAGAAACTCCAGATGGAAAAACTCAATAACACTTTGCCCGACCTGGGGATCGAACTCGTGACCTAGTAATCTAGATAATAACATTAAATACTTGTTATAATTTTCATGCTTCTATTGATTTGTGAGACTTTATATACTTAAGGACTTTGTGTATGTTTATGCAACTCAAAGCGCAGTATTAATAAAGTTAAATTACCTCTCTACCTTTCAAACTCAAACGAGGAAAATACACAAAGAGATAAGAGATAAAAATGTCTTTTATCTTTTCGTGATTATTAAGCACACAATGCTCGCGATATGTTCATAAAGCATTTATGCTTGTTTTAGTTGTAAATTATAATAAAAATAATGCATATTCATATTGTCATTTTTGGCGTATCTTGTTTGCAAATAGGAAAATTAAAGATTACTCTTTGTGAAGCTTCTTTTGTTTGAAACAAAGAAGTTTACAATGGTACTAGCAGCTGGATGGAGTGTTTTGTGTGTTTTAAAAATGACTAAAACGTTTAGGCTATTATTTAGTGGCAAATATTATTAGCTACTAGTATTAAGAACGTATTAAATCGGTTTGTTATCTTAGTCTTTTATTGAAGTCATTTTGGCTTACCTAATACTTATTCTTAACATAACGTAAAATACATAAGAAAATATTTATTTTAATTTAAACTAGTGCTTTACTGCAATCCCACCTGGTGGTTAACAGTGATGCAATTAATGATGGAAAGCGCTTTAGTTTATTAAGACCCTATTCACTCTTTCTTTGAAGACATGTAAATTGTAATCTGACGAGAAAACCGCAGCAGGCAAGTTGTTCCAGTCCTATATAAACATCTTAAATATTTATGAACATAAAAAAAGTATTGTACACATAATCTGACTACTACGGTAGTTAAAACTGTTTTGCGGGAGCCATATTTAAGAGTAAACCACGAGAATTTATCTAGTTTAGCTGTGCTATTCTGCAAATATCACCCCGTGAAAGGTGAAGTGAAGGCAAATCGAGCTGTCATTTCACACTAATGCTAGAGATTGACAGTTCACATCATTCAAGGGGCGTTTTTTTTTTACAAAATCGTCCGGTAAAGTATTATTACTCTGCAATACCGAAATATTGTAAAAGCCGTGATATTACGGCAGAATTCATCCTGTGGCCGTTCAATATAGGCAGAGTGCAGACAGATGATTTACAACCGTCGATGAATGATAAGTGGGTCATGGTGCAAACGCAGGGGAGGCCCGGGCAAGACTCCAAACCCAACGAACGATCTGTTTGCGAATGAATGGACAAGATTCTATTGGTACGAATATGTGGGTAATACGGCGACAGGGACTCATAACGGTGTTGTTTTAATATTACTTGTAATCGATTTATTGTTACCTTATTACAAACATATTTGAATAATACTTATATATTAAGATAACATGCTAAGTCACAACCTGATATAATTAACATAACTCGTTGCGCTTTTTATTTGCCATATTTAATGCTATAATTATATTAAGTACAGTCTTTGAAAATACTCTTTATCCTTTTTACCCATCCTATGTTTTTTGCCCACCATTTCTAACGTAAAGTAGTTTAAGAAACCTTAAGAGGGCCTATTAAACAGAAAAAATATACACCACTGATTTTTGTAAATATTATTTTTTTAGTTCCTGTAGTGAGAAAAAATACTTCCTTGGGATAAAGACGAAATAAATACCAAAAGAACGATTTTTTTTTCAAAATAATAATTGTGAAACCTTTATCATGTGTTAGTTCCATTTACAATTTTAATCACACTGGATGCAAATATGATGGTATAATATACGTTAATGCTTTGAAATTAGTGATAATTTTTTAAAGAGTATTTAATTTCCATATTCCAAATGAGGCCCTTCTTAAATATCATGTAAGTCATTATAATTTATGAACATTTAATATTTTGGCTTTACTATTTCAAAATTAAATTACGACTAGCAATGTTGGTGTGTACCTGCTCTTAATAGAAATCACAAACAACTGAATTAGAAATTGTGTCACGTTTCTTTTTCCTTTAAGTGTGAGCAAAGCTTTAGTAGACTGAATGCTTGATGCATTTACTCTTAGCCACAGGTAGCCAGTGAATTAAATTGGAAACCTTAATGGGCTTTAGTGAGTTACAGTGACTGCGGGAAACGTTGTTTAATTTAAGTTTGGTGGTACTAAAGCCTTTAATAGGATATTATAACTTTAATAATAATGAAGAATACAGAGCATGTATGTTTTTGCGTTAGTGTGCAAAGTTTCGAACACACAATTTAGTCATTTACATTTTTCGTCAAAAAACTTTTTTTCAATATGAAAACTGTTAGTTGACAACCAATTATGCAATTTACTTATAAATAATGCTGATGTCTATACTTTTATTATTAACATAAAAGATTATTTGTTTATTAGTTTGTTTTTACCGAATAAGCTACAAAACTACGGACACAATTTTCACCATTTTTCTCCAACAATAAACTGAATGGTCAGTAACATGGGCTATTACTTATTTTCGAAACTATGAGGTATTGGAAGGGATGTTAAAGTTTCAAAGAAAAAGATTGAAATTCACTCACAAATAAAATCGTGATTCTGATTCTGATTCACGCAGACGGTCGCGAGTGAAGTGCTAGTCTCTTATATGGAATAAAAAAAAAATATATATATTCCACAACTTTTCACACAACGCCATTTAGTCCCAAGTTAAGCTTGAGAGCTTGTGTTATGGGTACTAAATAGCCGATATACATACTTATATATTTCTAAATACATACACTTATAGATAAATTACACACAGACACAGAACACATGATCGTGCTCATCTCACAAACATTTGTCCTGGGTGGGAATCGAACCCACGACCTCCGACATAGCAGTCAGGGTCACTAACTACTATACCAACAGGGCAGTAGTCATATTTATACCTAAACAACTTTTACCTTTAAAAAAATTATCATATTCTGGGATGGTTAAAGATTAAAGGTAAATTTTCGTTGAAACTTCTTATAAGCTAAATAAATAATCGAAAAAAATATCTTACAAGCAAAATCAACATTTACTCGTATAGTATCGTAATAAAATGCATATCTGTTTTGCATCGGCTGGTCACGTTTGCTGTATAGCTCTTAAAGTATAATAGGTTTACTAAAGATTTACTTGTAAATAAGTCAATTAACATAAACAAATATCGATGAATACGACGACAAGACATCAGAAACCCTTTTTTTTACAAAATATCAAACAAACCACAAAATATTAAACTCTTTCTGTCAATCATTAAGTTTCTCTTTGATTTGTGTAAATCATTTCAACTAGAACAAATAAAAGGTTATATAGAAGAGCTTACGTTACGGCACCAAGTTAATTTATTTGAAGTAAAAGCTGGTTCACAAAGTTAAATTGTGTTGGGCGAGTTACCGGCAAATTTAAGGCTTTAACACAGTTATTTCTTATCGGCATGGCGTCAAACTTAGGAAGATTTGCTTGATAACGACTGTTATTAGTAGGTTGGATTAGTATTAGTTGTTTGTGTTAAAAAACTATATATACAACAACGCAACAATTACATTTAATTACCTATACTATAATGTTTAAAAAAATACTTTTATAGAATCTTCGTATTTGGTCAACTGTACTTGCAGTACATAAAATAGCATTTTAAACACATACACTCTATAAAACACCGAAAAATTAACAATTATACTACTTTGCCCTAATTGGTGATGGTAGTTATGTGTGCGTGTGTATCAGAAGGTTGGGCAAATGAAAGGCGTGTTCTCAGTTGGAGGTGTACTGAACGACTGGTTGTATACAGAGGTAGAGAGGACTTAAATCTAACTTACGAGCTACGTCATACAATGCCAAAGAGTAAAGATGTATAATATGCCTACGCGCTACAATCCTCCCCCCTTAGATTATAATAAGTTTCGAAATGAGTTTTAATTTATTACAATTTTATTGATAATTACAATTAATGGTTATGATTAAGATTTAATTTATTACTCCCCAAACAATATTTAAAATTATGAACTAACTAAGCTACAAACGTTAACAATAAACAAATTGGATTACAAACAATTGTTTTACTTATACTAGAGCGTTCACAGTCTTTCGTCACGCATTGTTTACACTACACTACACCATAAGTTTGTTTGAGGTTTGCACTCGCGATATTTGCTTGTAGGTTGGGTACCCCTGGTGGTACGCAGATAGCACGTTGTGTGAAGGCGCGGCTGATTCTTGTCTCGACGGCGGCTTCGATGCGGCGCCTGCAGTAACACCACCCCACGTAGAGTATACATAGAGTTACCGCTGTGCTGACTAGGATGACTGCGGCTAGTGACATCTTGTGTGTGGTGTTCAGGGTTTCATCTTCCACCAAGGCTTTGTTGCTGGCGGCTGCGCTGTTCTGCGCAACGATGGTCGTTTTGCTAGCTGGCTGGCCCATGTTGTCTGACTGCTGAGTGGTATGAGTGTGGCGATAGTGAGCGCTTGTTGACGTGTGACGGTTTCGTATAGAGCTGATAACGACGTTGGTGACGGCGGCTCACATGTCGAATCTCACGGTCTTCTTAACGATGCGGCCCGATTTCGTTGTAACCGGCGGTGTCGTATTGCTTGAGGTGTCGCATGAAGTCATAACGGTCGCCGAGTGTGGGACGGTGTCGGGTGGTGTTGTTTGGGTCTCCTGGCGTGGGACCGACACATTATCAAAGTCTAATAGGTAAGCTGGTTTTAGACGATCAAGTGATATTGTGACTTGCCTGCCGTTACAGTCTATGGTATAGAATTTTGGATCTCGCTTTATTACTTTATACGGACCTTCGTACGGTGGTACCAAAGATCGCCGTGCTTCGTTCCTAACAAATACATGAGTGTTAATAGATAAGTCTTTATGAACGAATACATTATTGTTGTTACTATGTAAACTTGAATGTGAGAGGCTGGGAACGGATGACAATGAATTAGTTAAGTGTTTGATATAGTCGCTCTCGTTAATATTGGTTGTAGGCTTTGAATTAAATAGGTCACCTGGGAGTCTGAGACTACTGCCGTATAAAAATTGTGATGGACTGTATCCCAGATCTAATTTAACTGCCGAGCGCAACCCTAGAAGTACTAGAGGTAATTCCCGTAACCATTGTGTGCTATTTGAACATTTTGCCATAATAGCAGCTTTTAGGGTACGGTGCAGTCTTTCGATCATGCCGTTCGCCTTTGGGTTGTATGCGGTTGTACGAACTCGTTCGATGCCGAGTCTTTTTAATAACTGCCGGAATAAGTCTGATTCGAATTGACGACCTTGATCTGAGGTTATACGTATTGGACAACCGAAACGAGCAATCCAGTGCTCTACGAACGCCTTAGCAACCGTTTCAGCTGTTATCTCTTTAACGGGTATAACTTCTGGCCATTTCGTCACCCTGTCGATGATGGTAACGCAATATTTAAAATCCTCTGCCGGTGGCAGTGGCCCTATTATATCGATGTGTACGTGTTCAAAACGATTTCCTGTGTTGTCAAATTCGCCTATCGGTGTTACTGTGTGGCGTTGGATTTTACATTTTTGACAGGGAATACACGTTTTGACGTAATTTTTTATGTCGGTATTCATGCTGCTCCAAAAATACCTTGACTTAACTAAGCGTTGGGTAGCTGCGACGCCGGGATGACTCACATTGTGTAAGGTTTTGATGGCGAGTTCCCGGAACTGTTTAGGTAGATAAGGACGTATGTTATTTGTTGATGTTTCGCAGGCTATCTTTATCTCCGAATCTGGCATTGTGATTAATTTAAATTGGAGTTTATCGTGTTTGCGTAGATTTTCTAATTCTGAATCGCATTTTTGTAGTTCGGATAACTTTTGATAATCAAATAATGGTGGCACGATAATCTCATCGATTCGGGATAATGCGTCGGCGACTGTATTTTTGTCACCTTCTACGTACATGATGTTATCACAAAATTGAGAAATATAATCTAGCTGTCTTAATCGCCTAGGTGAGTCTGAAGGCGACACCTTTTTAGATAGGGCGAAAGTTAATGGCTTGTGGTCTGTTAGGACTGTCAGCTTTCTGCCTTCTACCAAATGGCGGAAGTGTTTTATTGCCATGTATATTGCTAAAAGTTCCCTATCATAAGTACTGTATCTTGTTTGGGTGTCGGTGAGTTTCTTTGAGTAAAATCCTAGAGGTTCTAATTTACCACTAACTCTCTGATTTAAAGCTGCACCTACGCAAGTACCGGAAGCATCTGTCATCAACACTAGTGGCACAGTTGCGTCGGGATGTGATAACGTGACTGTATTATGGATACTTTGTTTACATCGACTGAATGCTTCTAATGCACTTTCGGTCCATGTAATTACGGTTTTGTCGCGTTTTTTGGAATTATGTAAATACGCGTTTAGTGGTGCTTGAATTTCTGCGGCTTTTGGAATGTTTAGTCTGTAGAAATTCATCATTCCGAGGAAACGACGGAGTTCCTCGATTGTTTTGGGTTGTGGATAGTCATTTATGAGTTGCGTTTTGTTTGCACTTGGTTTTATACCCTTTGAGTTGATGTGGTAACCAAGGAAGTTTAATTCTGATTTACCAAATTCACATTTATCTGTGTTGATTGTTAAACCGTAATTGTTTAAACGTTCTAAAACTACCTCTAAATGTTTTACATGCATTTCTTTTGATTCCGACGCTATAATTACGTCATCAAGATAAGGAAATGCGAAGTCTAGACTTTTTAGTGCATTATTAACTAGCCTTTGGAAATCTTGCGCTGCGTTGCGTAACCCGAAGTTCATTCTTGTAAATTCGAATAACCCGAATGGAGTTATGACTGCGGTTTTTGGAATGTCTTCGGGAGCCATCGGTATATTATGGTAGGCTTTTCGCACGTCAATTTTTGAAAATATAGATTTCCCTTTGAGTACGTACGTGAAATCAAGTAGTCTTGGTAATGGGTAACGGTCGGGAGTAGTTTGTGCGTTAAGTCTACGATAATCTCCGCATGGTCTTATTTCACCGTTTTTTTTAGTAACACATACAAGTGGGTTAGCCCAAGGGCTATTCGAAGGTCTACAAATACCTAATTGCATCATCCTCTCGAATTCTGCTTTGGCTACTTTGTATTTCTCCGGATTAAGCGGTCGTACCTTTTCATGAACCGGTGGTCCAGTAGTATAAATGTGGTGTTGTACATCATGTCTAGGATGTATTTTAAAGTTTTCCAATTTGGTGATGTCGGGAAATTTTTGCAATATGAGATGGTATTCGTCGTTTACATCAATTGATCGAATACTCGATTGGCAATTTGTAATGTTTGTGGCGCGTGATATTGAAGTGAGTTTGTCTATTAGTTTCCTACCATGTAAATCTACTATTAGTTTGTTAGCAGCAAGGAAGTCAGCCCCTATAATTGAACGTTGGACATCGGCTAATATGAACTTCCATTGGAATGGGCGACGTAAACCTAAGTTAACCGTGATGGTTTTTTCGCCGTATGTTTTAATTTTTGTGCCATTGGCTGCATATAATGTGTAATCTGATGTGGAAGCGTTTTGCCTTTTACCGGCTAAAACCGACACATCAGCACCAGTGTCGATGAGAAATCGTGCACCAGTTTTAATATCTGTAACACACAAACGATAGGAATTGCTGACACCGGCGACATTGTGTATTTGACCCGGTGTCTGGATTAGTTTTCCGGGTTCTTTTTGTTGCAGTTTATTGTGTCGCCGCATTTACGCGCTTGGGTATCATAAGTGAAGTGATAGAAACACAAGTAATCCGCATCACCTGGTTTCGCTTTTTGTCTTAGGTAATTTTCCCTATTTTTTTGAGTGTTTTCGCGACTTTTAGAGCGTGTCCGGGATGTGCCACGGTTATAACGATCTCGACTTCGCGACTCACGGTTTTGATGATTATTGGAACCGTTTAGTTTATTACGTAATTCCGAAATTTCTAGTTTCATTTGTTTTAGTTCGCTGACGATGGTTTCGGGAATTGTTTGATCTGCACTCGGAGTTGTTTTAGTAACAGGGGCTATTTCAGATGGCCTGGTATTTTCCAGGATTTTATCTGCAATTTTAGCCAAACTGTCGAGTTTTACCTCGCCAGTGTCGCATGCGGTTATGACTGCCCTAATTGAGTGTGGAAGACGACCTGACCACAGTAATTTTAGAGTCTCGTCTGGCACTCTATTTTTCCCTAAATCTCGCATACGCCGTAATAATTGTGAAGGCTTTTGGTCTCCGAGTTCGATTTCGTTTAAGAGTTGGTTCATTTGTTTTGTTTCCGACTCTTCGTAAACCGAAATTAACCTATTTTTAAGAGTTTCGAATTTATTGTTCTCAGGCATGTTTTCAAGAATGTCACTTATATCAGGTAATTCGTCAGGTTTCAGCCTAGCTATTAAAAGTTGACTTTTGTGCAGGTCACTTGCCTTTTGGGGATCCACGATGGCGTTGAATTGGTGAAACCAGAGCCTTGGTCGGTCTCGCCAAAAGTCTGGTATCCTCGGTGTGATGGAAACTGCCGTCATTTGTTGCGGTTGTGGCTGCTCCGGGGTTGACATGGCTGCGGGTTGCTGGAGAGCTGTGGCCTGGTAACGCGGGTCGTTCATATTTACGCGCGGTAGAGCTACGGTCTCTTGGTTACGAAAACTTGGAACTCGATACGCGCGCGGACACGTACGGGTGTCACCACTTTGCCCTAATTGGTGATGGTAGTTATGTGTGCGTGTGTATCAGAAGGTTGGGCAAATGAAAGGCGTGTTCTCAGTTGGAGGTGTACTGAACGACTGGTTGTATACAGAGGTAGAGAGGACTTAAATCTAACTTACGAGCTACGTCATACAATGCCAAAGAGTAAAGATGTATAATATGCCTACGCGCTACACTACTTTCATAAATATTTATTAATAATTATGAGAGTACTTTCGTAGATTTTAAGTTTCCACCTCTTCCTGGCCTCGGCCATAAAATATTCGTAGGCCGTCTACGACGTAGCATATTGACGTAGCACCCTCTACGACGTAGCCGTAACTCATAGTTGACGGTGCAAAATTAGGAAAAGTATTGCCCCATTAAATTTAAAGGAGTTCTTGGGGAACATTTGTAATCAGTACGGTTCATGTTGTTCCCAAATAAAGAACGGCAATAATTACTGCTCATAAATTAAAGGCACTCAGCAAAAACGTTTGACATTAATTTTATTCTCCTTTTGTTGAAAGGGTGGTGTTTTGTAGAGACCCAAAATTTAGTATTTTAAAAGCATATACTTGTTTGTGTTAAGAATAAAAAAATGAAGTAATCGTATTTCTTAGATCAACGGATTGTTGGAAGATTTCATTTGTAGCTACTACGTATTCCTATGAGATATAAAGTTATTTTTTACACCCACTTCATATAATTTTTTAGAAGACACCGCAATATGAAAATGAACGCATATTTCAAGGCTAATCTTTGATGGCGTGGGTGGTTGCTCATGGGAATAATACTATTATACGGTATGTTTACTAACAAGTCAACGTTCTTCCAAATATAACCTCAAATATGAAACATTATAGATGACTAAGAATTTGTTGGCTGTCCATGTTCAACAATGGGATGAGCATTAATTACAATGGAATGATTGACTCATTCCACTGTTTGGTGATTTCAAATTTATTATTATATTATATTAATGTATTATTATTAATAGGAGAACCATCAGCAGATGGTTAACAATAAATTGTTAATAGTAATAAGCAACACAAAGCTATATATAATACCTATATACCTACTTATATACTAATATAAACGCTTAAAATTTAAAAAAGATTTGTCAGACCCAGGGATCCATTTTATGACCTCATGTTCAACAGACACGCTTCCAACAACAAGGTAGTTCATTGATGACTACGATAATATCTAAGCTGATAATCTAACTGGATTAAAAAAAAAATACATAGTTACTTGCCCTGATTTGAATTTACAGTCTCGTGCATGAAAGACGATTCGAACTATTAACTTGTATGCCGTCTCGATATTTATTTCGAAAGTCGATTGAAATTGTGTTATACTTCAAATAACCCACTGTCCTTAGCAGACATAAAAGCTATTTATGGAATTGGCCGTTCTCTTATTGTGTGGGAGTAATAAATGGATTAAAAGATGAAACTAAAGCTAATACACTGCCCGCAACATTTTCCTTCGCAATATATATTAATCCCTACTCGACCTTTCTTCGCGACCATCTAAAGTAAACAACTGAACATAACATTTCTATAACTATAATTAAAGATACCTTTTATGTTTTATGAAAACCTAGGCTTGTATATTTACTGAATTAGGTTTCAAAGTAAAGTGAAAAAAGGTGGTTTTGATCAATACATAATATATTATTATAAAGAGGTAAAATTTGTTTGTTTGTTTGTAAGTTTGTATGGAGGCGGTAATCTTCGAAACTAATGATCCAGTTTTAAAAAATATTGCACTGGTGGAAAGCTACACTATTCCCGGATGGCCTAGGCTACTTTTTATCCCTGTAATCCTACTGGAATACGCGGGTGAGACAGCGTGACGGCTGCTAGTATTTTGTAAAATGGTGTGTTTATGCAACACTCCTAATGTTTTTTACGGCCAGTGTTGAAATATAGTTTGTGTCAATTAGTTCCTGCCCATAAAATATAGCTTCAAATTTTATATCCATGTTGAAATCAATGTTTTGTGTGCTCTTTGTAATAAACAAAATTCAATTCAAATTCGTATCGATTTTAAGATAAACTGATCCACTGGAAATTATGTGGGTAAGGTAATACCCTTACGAAAATTCGGTAACAACAGCTCCACCGTACCTTCCTCACGATGATTTAAGATCTCATTACTTTCTTAACAGACACTTACAATACAACGTAACATATGTAAAAAGTATTAAGCCTGGAACAAGGCCGTAGGCGCTCATATGAAGTGGATTTAAAGCATCTGTTGGAAATTAAATATAATTCTCAAAAAGATGCAGACACCAGCACATCAAGCTACCCCAAACTGTCAAATATTCCCAATTGAACATTAACCTTATTCTAATTGAAATAAAGTTTAAAATCTATCAAAGAAATTGGAAACATTGTACATCACGTCTGCCTCGGGGATTTAAGTACTGGTGCAAAGGTACACCCAGATTTTTACAGGTTCGTTAAGGTCCAATGTTGGAAGGTTAGGTCTATTACATAATAAACAACTGAGAAAATATTCAGACTATAAAAGCTTTTAAAACAAGTCTGCTTTAGTAATAATAACGATCATCATTTTATTTCAGTAATTATAAACCATACATTGTTAGTAAACGTTGAAACATAAAAACGATTTAGTAAACATGTAAACACGACAACCCACTTGAAATTGGACAATCAAATTAGCCCGCAATGCCATTCAGGAGACTGTTACCACTTCCCTAAACCCTCTGCAGATACGAAGCGGCACGCTGCAAAGCCATCAGTACCCAAATCAGCGAACATGGCCAAAGCACTACAAAAGCGTGGCAGCTCCACAGGATCCGAAGAGCATTGATGGATTTCTGCGTGCTGCCTGTTTCAACATCCCATAACACCTACGGTAACTTTTACTACGGAATCAAACCCATGTCTTGCAGTCGCATTTTAAGCGTTAAGTTTAAAATATAGGTTCTAAACCTATATTTTAAACTTAACAAAGGCGAGATAGTCAGCAGACAACACTCCTTTTATATTATGTATTATCAAATAATTTCTCGGAAATGAAACAATAAGTCATTGCGTGAATGATAAACTGTATCATAAATCTTGTAGAAGTTGACAATCATTTTGATGTACTGTTAGCAATATCTCGACGAACTCATCGCGGGACCAATTTGTAATGGCGCACCTGCGTCCCGATTGAGATCAAACAAGCCTTTTATGCTACGTAGCCCCTTAACACACCGTCTTGAGTTACGCCTACTTATCTCAGCATAAAAGTAATACTAGATGCTTGTCATACCTAGCATGACGTAAAGTCAACTGTGTGAAAGGAGCGACCTTTTTTTCGATAAAGGTTCTTTGAATTATGTTATGATTTTGTAGCGTTAAACCTAGACAGAGTATATACCTACCTAGTTTTTTTTTATGCTCTAAGTCGTGATGGCTCAGTCGTAAGGTCATGCAAGAGGTTGTAGTTGATATTCGGGCAAGTACCAATGTGACTTTTTCAATTTATGTGTACCTACTATCTAAGTTTATTTCAGACTAGCAGACGTCACGCGGTTTCACCCGTGTAGTTCCCGTTCCCGTGGGAATACAGGGATAAAAAGTAGCCTATGTCATCCGGAGATAGTGTAGCTTCCCAAAGGTGAAAGAATTTTTCAAGTTTTTAATGTTTGTTTAGTAGGTTCGGAGCCTATTCAATGCAAACAAACAAACACACAAACAGTCAAACCTTTCCTCTTTCCTATCAGTGCAGATATCACCAGCATCGGTGGAGGAAAAACATCGTTAGGAAACCTGGACCTTATTATAAGTTTGAAAACGCCAACCCAAATCAATAATCAAATTATTCTCTATTTATACATAACTAGAGATATGTGGATGCACCTCAGCTTAACCTTTTGAGGAATACAGGTATGATGCTATATTTGATATTTGTTATGAATGAAAATAAAATAAATTATGTAAATACATACCAATAATAGCTTCGAATGTCAATGTTGATCTGTAAAGAAAAGAAAAATGTTTTAGATCATTGATCACATAATAATGTCATTATACTGACAATAATTATACTGACAGAAATCCTCCCTACTAAGATAATCCCTATTAAGATATTTTTTTTTATTCTGACTAACCCCCCCCCCCCCCTCCTTTTTTGATTCTGTCGTTTTGACTGGCCTGTTGGTCTAGTGGTTAGTGACCCCTGCCTGCTATGCCGGAGGTCGTGGGTTCGATTCCCACCCAGGACAAATGGTTGTGTGATGAGCACGATTGTTTGTTCTGGGTCTGGGTGTAATTTATATAATATGTTGTATTTAGAAATAAATAAGTATGTTTATCAGCTGTTTAGTACCTATAATACAAGCTCTCTACCTTAACTTGGGACTAAATGGCGTTGTGTGAAAAGTCGTGGAATATTTATTTTATTTATTTATTTATTCTACATTTCCACGGAATATTTTTTAAGGAATAGATGAATTTTGTATAATATAGGTACTCACTTATTTGAACTGCATTTTAATATATATGCAATAAGGCAAGCAAGCATACAAAACACATACCTTGAAAAATAACAAATGATACTCGTTTAGTATATTATACAAAAAAAAAATAGTTTCCATACTTTTTACATCTGCGAGCAAAAAGAGACGCCGACATCGACAAATTATGAACATAAAAGTGAAAGAAATGTTGCGTCAAAACTTGTTTAGTTAAAAAAGTAAGGAGTTTTAAATAACAGTTCTTTTGTTTTTGTACCCCGTACTATCCATCATTGCCATCTACATTTCTTTTTCTCAACTTTCGACTTTCCGATCTGTACAATCCAGTTACTAGGTAACTATACATTACTACTGATAGCTGGCGAAAACACAGTTATTTTTTTATTTATTTCTCAATCTTACATCTACCATTACAGGTTTTCTCCAATGCGATAAATGCGCCTATGTAAAAACAATTGTTGTTACTAACATCTATAACTTATAATAAACAATTAATTTCTTTTGAATTCACTCATAATACAAAAGAATAAGTCCGTTCCATTAGCCATGGTTGAGGGTTGAGCGAGGTTGAGCGTGTAGGCAGTGACCTGTCGCTGCCGGCCGTGGTCCAGAGGATGGTCGGCAGCGTCGAGTCCTGGGACGCGGTGGTGTCCTTCTGCGAAACGGTCATCTCGCAGAAGGAGGCTGCGGAAAGGGAGAGGGAGATTACCTCCACTCACCCGGCCCACAGCAGACGCACCGGGCGCAGGTGGAGGGCGGACAACGCCCTCTTCCAGCCCCCTGAATGGGTCCAAGGGCGACGGACACGGGGACGTCCGCCGCCCCCCACGTACATGGACCCGAGGTGGCGGCGCGTCATGTTCACGCGCGCCCCTCTTAAACGTCGCGAGGGGAGTCTAACACCTCACTCCCCTCGCTGACTTGGCGAGGCCCGCGGAGCCGGCACCAGTTGGGGGTTGCGGAAGTATCTTCTGTTCCCGTGACCCCCGGCGGTGTGAAAAGGAACACGGGGTGGTTTTTAGTCAGTAAAAGTCTGACAGACCCCTCCGCCCTCGCCGGGGCGGGGGACATCCTTGAGGACTTTCCACCCATAAAAAAAAAGGTTGAGCGTGTTGAGTGCGTGCGAAGTTGGGACCAACGACGGTTCAACATGCTTTACTAGGCACAGACGGGCCCAGATATGTAATGAATAGTCACCCATCCACGGACTAACCTCGACAAACGTAGCTCAGCCGTCAATAAATAAATAAATAAAATAAATAAATATTCCACAACTTTTTCACACAACGCCACTTAGTCCCAAAGTTAAGCTTGAGAGCTTGTGTTATGGGTACTAAACAGCTGATAAACATACTTATATATTTCTAAATACATACATATTATAGATAAATTACACCCAGACACAGAACAAATGTTCGTGCTCATCACACAAACAGCATCAACATCAGTAGCTGTTATTATTTAGCCACAAACCCCTAATTTGGCCACAAGCCCCTTATTTATTCCAAAATAATGTCTTAAATATTTTAAAAACTTTGTAGCCAAATTATGTACCCACTTCAAAGAGATGCACATCGGTCAAGGACCTCGTAGTACGTTCAACTTGGACTCAGTTCACGAACTCCCTTTGAGAATTTCAAGTGTACATTTTACATAAACTCGCTAACATTCCATTATTTGCGTTCATTGCTTTTATTATGACCTTCACTGTGTTCTACTTTTATTGAATGACTCTTGTTTGCACGTTAATTACCTTTGAGGTAATTACGAGGTACAGTTCGACGGTATTCGTCGCCAGAACATTTACCGGTTTGGCGACCTTCAAATGTTGCAAAGAGCTCTGTATCTAATATTAGTGTTGTTACAAAAACAGTGCATATTTTTTTTTGTAGTAGTAAATACTTTAAAATGTTAAAATACAAACATACGTCACTAGCCTAATGATTTCATCTACCCTTTGCACTATTGACGTGAAACCACTCCAGATAATAGCATATTTAGCTTAGTTGGAGAAGTTAACAAGACTACTAGTAATATGCAACCCACATTGCAAGTAATCACTTAAAAAAAACTATTTCCAGCCTTTTACCATGGAGGTAGGCAGAAACTTTAGAACGCATAATTTATATAATTCTTAAGTTTTGTTAACGTTCACACATTTTTTACCTTAGCATGAACTCTTGACTTTAGCGTAACACCAATTCAAACGATTGTAAAATTTGAAGTATAATTTTCCGGCTAATTAAGGTTTAAATTTGTGAGGCAAGTATAATATTTGGGCCACTGTCGATGTCGGTTGATTAATTAAAGTCACTCCATGAAAACTTCAGTAGATTGAACCATCCATATCAAAGCGCAGCATTAGTGTAGAACGACAGCTCTATAGCGACTTAAAATGTTCTTGAGAATTTTCCAAAGAATTCTCTCAATCCCTACAAATAAACATAATAGCAATCAATCTTTCCTCTTTCTTCTTTATAATATTAGAATATATAATACACACATCAAAAGTGTCTAGGGATCAACATATATTTTTGCAACATATAGACTCTCGCCGCAGCTAACATCAATGTCCTGCCCTGGCCTGCTCAGTCGCCAGACTTGAACCCGATTGAGCATGCATGGGATATGCTACAGAGAAGAGCTTTGCCGAATATGGAGGGTATCCAGTCGCAAGAAGACCTTTTTTTGTTGTTGCAACGAACATGGGCGGCCATTCCACAGCGTGATATGGATGAACTCATTTTGAGTATGCCAAACCGATGTTCTTGTGTTGTTAGTGTTCGCGGTAGAAACACGGATTATTATTTGTATAAGTTACCCAATAAAATTTTAAAGAAAACTGTTATTTCAGTCTTTTTTTCGAACTTTAATGTTAGTGGTTCAAATGTCAAAAATCCCTTTATTAGGAAAATGGCAAATTTCTTTATTAATGCAAAGGTGACTTGGTTTATCGTTACTGTGACAAACGAAAACACTTTATTTGATGAATCCTTAAAGAAAATTTTAATTAATATCAATCAGGAGAAAAGTTATTGCAAAAATATATGTTGATCCCTAGACACTTTTGATGTGTGTAGTTTTAGTAAAACGGTATATTTGTACGAACTAATAGGTATCCTAAAGTATACTCCATCATCTCCTATTACAATCCTGCAAACTATGTCAACGTGAGTGAAGCAAAATCACATCCATTTGCAGAAAGTCTGACTTCATTGCTTTAAGCGTAGAGATACTTCAGCTCAGAACGTAGTGACTTTAAGTGCGTTTTCTGCTCAGCTTAACGTCATTTATTTTCTGAGTAACTTTAGGTCTAATTAAATTTAAGAATCTGTTATCTGTCTATTGTCGATTTCAACTGTTTATAAAATGAAATTTGTTCTGTATGTCATCATGTATCTAAGATTCGGATTTGTTTTGCAACTTCACATAATATACATACATACATAAACTAAAGCGGAGGAGCTGGAGGAGCTTGTGGCTAAATTATAACAGCCGCATGGGTCGATCGAAGGTTAAGCTACGCTTGACGAGGTCGGTCCGTGGATGGGTGACCATTTATTACATACCAAGACTCCTCCGTGCCTCGGAAAGCACGTTAAGCCGTTGGTCCCGGCTGTCATTTGTAGATCTTTGACAGTCGTTACTTGTAGTCAGAAGCCCGAAAGTCTGACAACCAGTTTAACCAAGGGGTATCATGTTACCCAGTTACTGGGTTGTGGAGGTCAGACAGGCAGTCGCTCCATGTAAAACACTGGTATTCAGCTGCATCCGGTTAAACTGGAAGCCGACCCCAACATAGTTGGGAAAAGGCTAGGCAGATGATGATGACATAAACTCACGACACACATAGCCAGAAACTACAGAGCAAACGCAGTATGCTACGATTCTTACATACTTCTTTAGCTTCGTTTACATTTATACATGCACACACATGCTGTTGTTGCGATTACTACACACCTGACCTTTTTGAAGAACCTTACCAATAAGTTTTATGTATGTTCTTCTAGGGCGTCCCCTTCCGGCCTTTACACTTACATCTACTTTCTAAATACCGTTCGTTGCTCGCCTTTCATTCAACCTTTCAAGGTTGAATGAGGTTGATGTTGAGGTTAGGCCAAGGCCATAATAATAAGTATGTATATTATATTTACACAATATATGTTATTATAATACCTGTCTGCTATTCCTCTGATGCCCCTAGCCAGGCAAAGTTCCTTCTTTGCATTCAGATACGGCATGAGCAATGAGCATATACTACGCTTGATCAAAGCGCAATAGTGTTGGCAATAGTGTAGCTTAATATCAGTGAAAGGTTTGTCTAAATCGGAGGTGTAGGTCCCGAGAATACTTTCTACTTGCACAATTAATAACTTACAACCAAAGAAATTTTACCCGTTTTAAGTATTAGAATAGAAGTATACATAACTGCAGGTCCCCTATGTTTCACTTCACCGATGTACACGTATTACGTCTTACAGTGTCTCCAATATGGCACATAACTATGTCGACACAGCAACACACACATCAATACCGTGTCGATACCATTACAAAGCATTCAATGAGCCTATCAAATGGATGACCATTACCTTTGTGATGTGGCTTTCAACCATTCCTGTGGTGGCTCACTCCGGCTAATTAGTTGCCAGTTCGACTGAATGCACCCTCGAATCTCGGATTACATGAAATAACGTTCATTATTATATACGGGCCCGGAAAATGAACAGAATTTACGTTATTTGAAACTGTTGTTATTTTATGCATTGTTTGATGCTTAATTTGGTGCCTACCTTTTTGGGGTTGTGTGAAACACGATATTGTAATTGTTACATAGATGCGTCGTGAAAGTATTTGGGCCTTCAATTTTTATAAGCATAAAAATTAAAGGCATTGAAAAGTACAGATAAAAATATTTTTTTGCAATAGATTCAATGAAAGTAAATTTGTCATTGCACAGTGTGGGCAGCACATCAACCTACCCCAATATGTCAACTTTCTTTGATAGATTTTCAACTTTATTGCCAATAGAATAAGGTTCATGTTCAATTGGGAAAATTTAACAGTTTGGTGTAGCTTGATGTGCGTACTTTTGTTTACATTACCCGCTTGCCATCGTCATTGGCTACAAAGCTGTCTTCAGTGCAATGTTGATCAATATATTTGCGAGTAAACAGCGAATGCAATTTCATAAACATTTATAAAAAAAAACATGTGTCGCATCATGCCCTTCTTTTTTGTACGCCAACTCTTAGCATTTTAAAGACGATGAAAAGTCATCAAACAGCCTCATAAAGGATCTATAAGAAACTGAATAAAATAACGAATAACTTGTTACAATGTATTATGTGGGTACACAGTTCCTAAAATACTTTATTTCATAACAATATAATTATGCTAAAAATATTTAACCGCTACCAAGTTATTTTTTTTTTTGTAACCAAGTAGAAAGTCGCCTAATAAATTGTTATTCGTCAAAAATAATTAGCCCAAAACTTTTAGGTATTTTGATAACATTTTAAATAAATAAATAAATAAATAAATATATTCCACAACTTTACACACAACGCCATTTAGTCCCAAGTTAAGCTTGAGAGCTTGTGTTAAGGGTACTAAACAGCTGATAAACATACTTATATATTTCTAAATACATACATATTATAGATAAATTACACCCAGACACAGAACAAATGATCGTGCTCATCACACAAACATTTGTCCTGGGTGGGAATCGAACCCACGACCTCCGGCATAGCAGTCAGGGTCACTAACTACTAGACCAACAGGTCTAGAAAATAAATAATAATAATTTAAATAACATTTGAATCTTTCATTAGTATCATAATTCTCTGAAGTGGACTTGGCTGCACCAGTACCGCAAAATCTATGCTTAAAACGTATACCAGTGTGAAATACAATGAGCTATAAACCTTAAAGAACTACAATAAGTGTTATTTTACGAGTAAGTGAGTTAAAAAATCTTTAACATAATACTTTTCTATTTCTTACCGTAAAAGCGCAAAGTAATAAGTTCTGTTTCTAAGAAAAATATAATACAGTTAATCAGGTCGTACGCTGTAAAAGGTTCATTTATTCTTAGTGTAAGGTAAGATTAAAATAATTACCCAGACTCGGGTACACGAGTTTATACGTAAGTACAATAATTATGTAGGGTCTAACAAACTTCACGGGTCTTGAAAGCAAATAATATAAAGACCAAATCAGTATTCATTGCTAAATAAGGTACCTACCAGTAATTACTAGACTTTTTTTGTAAAGGTATAAGAACTTACTGTAAAATTGTTCAAATAAACCAAAAAATACTCTAAGTTTTGTACATGTAAGCGGGCACGCCCTTTTTACTTGAAGGCTTATATTTATTCAGTTAGTTATATTTTTTTTTTGTTCCGCCACTTCTTCTTTCCAGCAAAATACTACGAAGTGGCGAAGGTTGGGCGTTTTGGGGGACTGTACTATGTAATTTTTGACGTCAAAAAAGTGCTGATCCTCAGCCTAATTTGAATAAATGACTTTCGATTTTGATTACTATTTGATTTTAATTTTTAAATAGAGATGGTTCACAAAAAATATCTTTGCAATTCATCATTGAACATTGTCCGAAGTGTAAAACCTACTAACTTTGGCTTTTGTTTCCGTTTGTTTAGTTAGTGAAGACAAAAGCAGGCCATATCCTTTACGTTATAAGAAAGTATATTATAAGCCTTACCTTTCTTTCAACATTATTCGTAAGTGACGTAATATATTATGTGGATCCAGATCAGATGAAACTGATTATAATTTAAGGGCATGTATGTATTTGCTGACTGACTTCTTCTTGAAATATTTCTCAACCAAATACCAACCTACAGACAGGTATGCACATGAAAGCGAAGGTCAAGTCACATTTTCAATAACGATAGCCCTATGATCATTGGTAATTCCCATGATTAAAGCATCCTTTTAAATAAAGGCAAGAGTAATCTCACTGGAATTTCTCAGTAGCTGCCCGGAGTCTGGATTTGTGCCCGATTGATGGCAATAGGCTCGCCCCATATTACAAGAGACTTAAACTAAACTGGCAAAAAGTGGGTGTATTACAGGTACTGCCTAACCTTTCGGGAATTACAAGCGTGATGTGTGTTATGTTAATGTGTTTTATAAAGGCAAGAGAAATTTATTAATTAAAATACTACTACTAGTATTTAAGGAATAGAAACAAAGTGAACTCCGAAGCTTCTAAATCAGGTAACCCATTCAATGGATTCATTATCTGAAAGTAAGTCAGCAAGTCAGATAGTATGAAATAGGGGTAAACACAAAATAAATATGAATAAAATCTTCTTCGTATTCCAAGGGAAATTAGTTCCAAAAAACATGCAATGTGGGTGGTTCGAGACAAAGAATGATAAGGCCCTCCATTTTTGTTCGCCGCAGTGTCACAACGGTAAAACAAAAAGTTTTTATCTCATCCCCTCTTTGAAGATAGCATAGTGGAAACAAATATACCTGTTTGAAGTAGAAAGCGAAACTGATGGCACACGTACGGCATTTACATTTTTTATGTGAAAAACGGCCGATCAAATAGCAGTATTTGGTTTACTGTTTTACGTGACCACGGACTGGTCGAGTTTGTTTTATCTTTTTTGTAACTATGTTTTGTGGAAATCTTTTTTTCCTATTAGGTTTAAGTTATTTACAAAGTAACAGTTCGTTAGTCTGTAAATGATTAGTATTTATGTATTGTATTTATTTTATTTTGTACTTTATTTCTTATTTATACTTATTTTATACATCTATTGAGATAGTCATGTATGGTATATATTTGTGTAAATAGTACACTCCAAACTGCCTACTCATCTTTTCTCCTCTAGCCAAAGTCCATCCAAAGGTTGTCTGTAAGAGATCGCTTTTAGAGATAAGGCCGCCCATTGTAACACCCTATGTAGACCTTAAAGTTATAATTTGTAAGTTTTTGTGGTGTACGATAAAGAACATACATTCTATTCTATTCTAATGGGACTACGTTTATTTATTTACTAGGTACTAAGTACACATGTAAAAATAAAAAAAAAACAAAAGAACAGTGATACAATTATAGGGCATCAAAAAAACTCATCCGCATCGCTGTCAACAGGAAAAGTGCCCAAAAGAGGGAACATTAAAATGGGATTTGAAATTAAATTAAAATTAATTAATCAATGGGACTTAAACTTAACTGGCGAAATGTAGGTGTATTACAGGTACATCTCTACCTTACACTTCAGGGATAACATGGGTAATGTTACATCACGTTACCTTCTTCAATTTTTAATTCTCATAATTTATCTACATAAAAGGTAGGTACCGTCACTACGTTTGTCGAATTTCTTTCGCATTCAAACGAAAACTCGCATAAAAAGTTTGACGTAAGCACCAACAATTTGTAACAATCTGTTCATAAAAACAACAAAAAAACGGTAATACATCACCGTCAAACCTACTGATTTTATTCAATACCCGGAACGACAAACAATAAAAAAATCTTGCGGAAAAATAAAGGCAATCCCTTGAGATGAATTTACATAATAAAGAATGGTTTTACCGAAGGTTTGGGGATACAAATATTTCGCATAATCGAGCACTTTGTGGAGGAATTGAATTTCACCTTCGTGTAGTATTTTTTATTTAGTTCACTTCGAACCTCACTCGGATGAGTGTACCTATACGAATTGATGAAGAATTTGTTTTGTCACTTCCAAACATTCATGTTTAATTATTATTGACTGCCTCTTTGGTCTATTAGGTTCGATCTCCGGGTCGGGCTAAGCGTTATTGAGATTTTCCGTCAGGAGTTTAGTTATTTTCAGTTCATTTTAATCAAGGATTCAAGGGGTGCGCAATTGACAACATTTCGAAATTGACATGACCATAATACAAAAATACCGTTTCTTCATTATTGTATGTTGAGTTCAAATATATATTTTTTTATTTTTTATTGCTTAGTTTCTGAGAAAAAATAAAAACCCAAAAACATGCGATGACTTCACTTATAAGGTGGAATGAGGTAGAATGTCAAACATGACATATCTAATGTCAAACAAGACATATCTAAGGTCAATCAAGACATATCTAATGTCAATGTATGACATTGACAACTGCTTGACAGTGACATCTTAGTAACAGTTTTTTTTGACGTATCACAGTAAAGCAAAGGATGTATCGCCATTCCACCGTATGAATGACGCCATTTGGCGTTTACGTCTTTTTAGAATGCACCGACTATCAAAGTTAAAATTATGAAAAACCAAAAAATATGGGTCCTCTAGTTTTCGATTTACTTTTATATAACGTAATAAAACATGCAGGTTAAAATTTTGAAATGTTGTCAATTATTATTAAGACGTTACACCTACATGCGTATCGTGGATAATATTATGTCAACAATCAGTGAACTTATTTTCCAGGTTCAACAAAGCTTTTATAATTGAATGCCTGTGTCCGATATAAGCATGAAAGAGAAATAGAGTGTGTCACCGCGTGTTTCCGCACGAACTGTGCGGGTCATCACTCATCTGAGGGGAATAGGTTAATATCGTGGTTACAGGCGGTAAGGCAAGTTATGTCACGTTTTCTATGGGCAAGCATAGTTTTTAGTTTAACCTGTTATGAGCTCATACTTGTGGCGCAGTAATAAAAGCCGGACTGCTCGATGAAGGGTTAATCTGAACGCTATGTAGGAACGCCAGTCAGCTAACAATTGGGTGTTATCTGACTGGCGTTCCTACATAGCGTACTTTTTACTTTTTATAAACTAGTGCTTGTCTGCAATTCAACCTGATGGAAAGCAGTGTTGTATTCAACGATGGTGAAGCGCACTAAGAGCCTATTCACTCTAGACTTGAAAACAACTAAACACCCACCCACCTTTAATTCGTCTACCACCGGAATTCCAGGCACAATTAAATTACCTATTCGCGACAACCAGGTTTCGCTCGGGGCCTGTGAAGTAATGTTATAAGTTTACTGTAAAGATTCGCTTTCGATCCTGTCTGTGTCCACTAAGTTAATTAATATGAATAAATATTGACGGTGTACTGGAAAAATATTACTTTAGTAACATGCTTGTCTAACCTTTCATTAGTCCTAGGTTGGTGCTAGTGTTACTGAAATCAGTGTCAATGTTTTAGTTAAATTAGTTTTGCTAGCGACGAGGCGGCTTGCGTGTTTCTTTTCTTATTTTCTTAATATTGTTTCCTACTTATTATACCCAATTGCACCTTTAACTGTATTTGATTTGGTGTTTAATATTAATAATAATTCAAATGGCGTTATGTTTTGGCCAAATATTATTATCGTCATTTGAATTATTATTTAATTAAGATTATTAATTGATAATTTATAGATTGGTAATAAAATTATAATTTCCGTATTCTGCGAAGAAAAGTTTAGCGCAACATTGTCATAGGGTCAATATTTTACGTACGAGAAAATGTTATCTGAAAATGTTGCTTTCACAATGAGTTGATGAAGCTGATTGAACGAAGTTTTCAACGTCGTTGCAGGTATTAACAGTACCTTGTTAAAGTTGTCAGCTTACCTGTACTTAATGTTACTTAGAGTTGACAAAGATATACAATATGCTAATTTAATATAAATTATAATCAAAGAGAAATTGTAAACGGAATAAAGAAATTTTAACTAGGCTTAGTAAAGTCGATGATACAACGTGGCATTTGTAAAAATATATAATAATAAGAGACTAAAAGACCAGAACCGAAGCAGACTCATTTTGAATTGCAATTATTTGTCGAGACATTTCTGTAAATTGCTTCGCAGCTTCTGTGTGTCTTCATTTTCAATTAACCACTGCACAGATATCAATAAATAATGGAACAAAGCATATTGCAAAGTCCCAGTCTCAGAAATCTACATACAATTTTTCCCGTCAGGGGAAGGTCGTTCTAAAGTCTTACTGGGTAAAACGACCACGATGTTCTTCAACCAACCTTTTGGCTGGGGTACAGGATTTCCTATTGCATCCAACGCGCTTAATTGGTATACAGTTTCAATGTCTTGGCTATCAATTAACCATGGCACAGAACAGATAACAATAAACAATGGAACAGAGCACAATGCAAAGTCTCAGTTACCCGCGCAATCCATACCTACTCTTCGACATCTGCAGTTGCTTTCATCGCTACTAGTTATATCCTTTAACAATAGCATTATTGCATTTACCATTTCAATACCTAGAGTATCAAGTTCAGACATTGCATTTCTGCTTACCCAGTGACGGGCTCTATGATACTGTATAGTTCTTCTTATATAATTCAATGTAGGTAATCCTACTCGCTCTTGCCCAGATTTTATAAAATTCTTCATATTTTTTTGCCAACTACGTGCCAACTATGTTGGGGACGGCCTCCAGGTTCCAGGTTACTGGATGCACCTGAATACCAGTGTTTTACATGGAGCGACTGCCAGATGGACCTCCACAACCCAGTAACTCGGTAACACGATATCCTTTGGTTAAACTGGTTGCAGGCTTTCGGGCTTCTGACTATACGTAACGACTTTCAAAGGTCTTCAAATGACAGCCGAAATCAACACTTTTACGTGCTTTCTGAGGCACGGAGGAGTCTTGATATCTATGAATGGTCACCCTTTCAAGTAACAACTTTGTCAAGCGGAGACCTTCGGTCGACCCATGAGGCTGTTTTGATCTAGCCACTAATAATGGTACAAATAATCAATAAGTACTATTTATTTATTTAAAAAAACATGTAACTATCATTACAGTAACCCAATGCAATAGCGTCGACATACTTACATCTAATAACTTATAATCGCACTTATAATCTAATAAAATCTAACCGGCAAAAGTCTCCGACGAAATGATACAGAAGGCAGTCCGTGTGAAATCACTCAGTGAACAATAAAAACAGTCAATCCTTTTGTGACACCGCATTGAGCGAATGAAAGAATGCCTCCGTACTAATAAATATATATCTGGATGTTTAAAAAAATAAAAGAAACAATTTTTTCAAGCCATGCACGCACGAGATACATAGGTAGGTAGGTATACAGGTGTGCACGATGCGCACTGACCTGTCCCGCGATTTCACGCTGTTACAAGTTTAAAACAACGCCGGTCCGAGTTGTACGCAGCCTACGAGTACATGCACGGCACATCAAAGGGAAGAGCCGAGACACAGCGCCCGGTGAATGGACGAGCTCTCCATTCTAAACAGTCTTTAGATTTGAATTTCGGCCTTCGGGCTTGAACTGACGCGTTTTGCCGCCTTTACAGTATAAAGTGTATTGATTTTTTTTGGTCTTATTCGTAGGAGAGCCTGTCGAAAAAAGGCTGTGATACCGTGGAATGAGAATCAGATTCTGAACATGAATATCAAGGGTTAACAACATAATCTTCAGAAGGCTTTTCCAGACTTTGCTCGAACCAACAACGTTATCCACAGCATACAACAAAATAATATAACGCGTTACTACAAAAGAATGCAAAAAATAAAATGTATCGAAAATCCCGGTAGTGAAGAGCAAAAGAGTAAACTGTCTGACTCTTTAATTGCTTTGAAGGAAGAACTGCAATATTTTCCTCGTATTTAATAATGGGAATAAAATCTTTGTGATGTTTTAAGTCTAAGGATCATTCAACAAAAGACACTTATAAAGTTGACGATACTTAGAAACTCTTATCAAAAGCTGTTGCAGTGTGTAACATCAGCAGGCCTAGCCATATAACAAAGTATATTTCATTTCCAGCCATTTTACAAATTCTACTCGTTAACACTTGACAGTTGACAAGCAGCTGATTCCATATACGCCATTTTATTTCTATTGTCACTTTATCGATTACGATACTAGAAATAGAATTTGTTATAAGGCTAGGCCTGCAGGCGCGGTCTCACCTACCCAAAAAAAAGACAAGTAATATACTATGGAGTTGATGCGATCCCTCAAATAAAGCATTAAAAAAATTTGTTATGACACTTCGAACAAGACCTTCTACAGTAAATAGCTCCACGCAGGCAAAGTCGCGGGGCTAACACTAATTATAGTACTATGTTCCAAATATTATCCTATAGATCTCAATTAGGATTGTGGTTATGCCCATCGTGCCCACACGGTAGATCCGCGCTTTTGTAACGTAGAATTCAAATAATAAACGGTTGATCTTTCTACCCGTCAGTGTGTCACCCATTTCGATTTACATCAGCTGTTGTCCGAGATTTTGGAGGGTACAATATGACGTCCGCATCGGTCCTAAGTACACTCTCGTCTATGGAAATTTACCACCCCTGGTTATTAGCTACACCCACGAGGCAATTCTGAACGTATCCACTCAAAATGATAATTTTAGGCTATAATATTAGGAAGCAGCATTCAGAGCGATTTGGCTTCGATTTTTGTTGAAAAAGGATTGTGCATTTGTCATGGACGATACTCGTTTTAGTAGTAGTGTGGTGTTGTTTGTTTCAAACCCGGAGTTTAAAACTAACTTTCTTGATACGGAAAACATCGTTAATGTAAGTCGGAAATTCCAATCTGCGAATTTGATCAATACCGCGCCTTCTATGTATGAGAAGAGAGAGCCTTTGCTCTACTCTGGTACAATAACAGATGGTTTAAATTTTTATTAGTTTGAAGTCTATGTCTATGTTGCATCACTGACATTGGTGAAGGAAAACATCGTGAGAAAACCTATCCTGGTAAACTCGAAATGAATTGTCAATCTCTAGAGTTTGTATGAAATAACAACTCACCACTAAAAACATTTCATATAAATTGAAACTATTAGCAGCTCGTAAATATGATTCAATGTAATTAATAAAGATATGCTGAGTGTTGAATCGCTAAATGTTTGAGCCTGTAAAATAAATACTCCCACCGCATGCATTTTAATAAATTAAATATGAATTTAATTAAGAGCATACCACTCGCTGCTGAATGTAGAAAAAATCTTCGTAATTTTACGTTCCATTGTAATTAAAATTTGATTTTAAAATGATGGAAATCCAATCTGTGAAGATGAGAGAATTTAATTTAACCCTGTGTTATTTAATTTATTTGAAATGAGAGAATGTGATGTTTTATTATTAGTTTCACTGTAATTAATTTCATTTAGGTAGGTATTTTGTAATTAATTTTGATTTATTGAATAAGTAGTATTAAATAAATCAAAATTAATTACAAAATACCTACCTCACTAGGTGAAAGGAGTTTAATAGTGTACCTATTATTTCGATTACTACACTATTCATTTGCTAGTGACTTAGTAGTAGTTAGTATGAAGTCGCTCAACTTGTAAATTGCTTCGATCAAGTTCAATCAGTGACTAAGTGATGCCCTATCTTGGGCTCATTTAATTTGCATGAAACTACTAACACACGGCAAGGACAGTATTGCAATATAATAAGATAGGTAACAGTCATTCGAGAATTCAAGTTTGATAATTGTCTATCATACAAATGAAGTAACAGAAAACTTTAATATAATGTTGTATTTCATTAATTAATTTATATTCATAAATACTAATAAATTTGTCCGCATCACTGCCAATTTTAAAGGTGTCCAAAAGAGTGGCGTCATTGGCATGTGGAATGGCAATACCACAGGCAAAAAAATTTGTCTCTACATTGCCTAACGTTTAATTTCGATCTAAAAATATACAAAAATTAAAAAATGTACAAAGTAAAAAATTTGCGATGTAAAAAAAATATGTTTTTCAGTAAAGTTGCGAAATGATGAGGATTATTTTATGTGGCCAAAGTAGAGCCTTTGAGCAACAAGAAGCATAGGTATTATTAATTATTTTTTATCAGTGATCCAGAGATAGCTGGAGCTTGATATATTTCTGGTATATTATATTTATAGATTTACAATGTATAACATTGGTTGTTTTTTTTTTAAATTGAGGTTTTTGTACACAATGGCAAGTCACCCTCATCATAACTTAAACTAGTCTAAACTAAATCTAAAAATACAATTTACAATATTAAAAACTAAATAAATCACTCAAGAGGTTTGCTACCTCAGATAAAGGCGGCGCTATCATTTTTACATACCAATATCAAATTTATTTATCTTAAGAATGCTTAATAGTAACTCTCTTTCTTTTTTTGTCCTAACACATTCCAACAGTAGATGATGAACATCTTCAACCATGTATTCTATGTATTTATTTCAATTATATCTTTGTAATATTGACTGTCAGCAGAAAATTTACCTGATTTCTTACAATTCATTCAAAAGTTATCTCACATTGAACATTAGTTGTCCTAGTGTACGTTAATAACGGTTGGCCTGTATTATTATTAATCATGATCAATTACCTAAAAACATTGACCAATCAACATTGTGCTTGTAATTTAGAATCTTCCCCACAGTATAATTATTAAGTCAGCGGGTCCATTTTACCTCACTAAACGGTCGATGACCAAATGCTTGCTTGTAGTTACTCTGTGGTACGGACGACTAAACAGCCAGACCGTCCCAGCGTGTGGCCTGTAATTTACAAAGCAACCGTTGATTACTCTGAAGCTACGTTTATACGGGCCCACAGCTATAGTGACCCAGTTTACATTGTTCAAACGACCTTGCTTAGGTCCTAGATGTTTTCTTGTAAGATGTAAAAAAACATTATGGTTAATTTTGTTGTTGAATTAAAGGTTTTTTTAGGGCTGTTGGCATTTCGCACTTATTCTAGAAGAGTTTGTGAACTGCTTAACCACCAGGTTGTGTGGAGATGGCAAAAAAATTACAACCTCCAACCAGGGTATAAAACGCTAAAGGCACTCCCTGCGGAGTACGGGCCTCGTATAAGGGTGTCGTGAGCTGGATTAAATAAGCGCCTAACAATACGTATTTATAAGGGTAAGTGGAAACGCTGGGAGAGGACGCCCAAGAAGAACTAATACGCCATATTGGTGATATTGCTTTTCTGAAAGATTAGGAGCATAGCAATCACAATCGGTGTGCGTGTTTGACCACATGTATGAACGTAAACGAAGCAAAAATGGTGTGTAACAATAGCTCTATATAGATGGCTCTTTAAAGTTTCTGCTTACCCCCATTGTAAAAAGGTGTGAGTGTTTTAATGTATGTAAAATAGTTTTTGTTCGTTACAGGGCCGTAAACTAAAACTGAGTTTCTTTCTGAAAGCTAGTAATAAAAGACGAAATGGATTTTTTATTGTTTGCCATTATTAGTATTGGGGTCTTAAAGTTGGTATTGATATTGGTATTGAACTTTGCTGAAATTAAAGAAGTTATTTTTATTCGGTATACAGTAGGTATTAACCATTTTATTTTCAGACTGAAGTTAATGAAAAATGTAAAACCTTAGTACCTAATTATCGTACTAAGAGCTCTTACACACGAGCGGCATTTTGTTAACATTCTAATTTTGGAGGTATGAGGATCAGGGTGTAAAGTTCATCATCCACTATTGAAAAGGGAGGATCCTCCGACCAGACGGGTGTTGTGTCTGGTGGGCTAACTACTGCCCTACGGTTGTAGTCGGGAACTTGTATACGTTCAAAGTGCGCGGATAATTCTAATACCGCGATGTAGGATATCGGTCATTAGTTCGTATGTGGCGAGATAGATGTCGCTACACTAACTTCTAAAATCAGCGGCAGCTGTCGCTCTCAGTATAGGAGTCAGTTGGACTGCCGCCGAGTCGTGACGACGGCAGCAGTTGCTTCTGCCGTTGACAGCATGCCGCTCGTGTGTAAGAGCTCCAAAGTATTCGTTTTTTTTATAAGAATTACGAAATACATAAAAGTGGTTAGTAGTTCAGTCACTACATGTCATGAACGAAGCTGCGAATATGTATGTAATCAGATTTGTTTAAGTAGTCACTGAACCAATTAGGTGTCTTCACTAATGTAACACATTATAGACTGTTCGATCCAGTGAACATCTTATTTTTTTACGAAAAGGTACGAAACTCGGCGAAAAGCTTTATTAAAATACATACCTGAATCAAAACACTAAAGCAAAAAGTCCAGACATATTTCTTAAAGCCTTTGAAAGCTAAACATTCTTAAAATGCCATTCCAACCAAAATGTTCTCTGAATCGGAATCCCACGAAAATCTGTTTCGAATTTGATTTGTATTTACTACTGTGAATTTGCAGCTTAAGGTTTTAACAGAAACATGCGTTAATTTAAAAAATCGCTTCTACCAGTGGATAGAATCATTTGTCTGACTGGATTTTCTTATTCTTCACAAAAAAGGTAGATATCTAAATATAAACTTCTCACTAAAACATAAAATCCATGCCAGATAATGCAAAACATATGCTGCTGGGTCTAGTAGCATTTAATAAAGAAAAGTAAACAGTTAAGAGATTTTACAATTTCTTTTCAAATTACGTTTCATTTTCAAAAAAAATTCTTCCAATGGATAGTCTCTTCAATAGCTTACTTACTCAATAATAATCATTAAATTTACTGCAAGTTATATTGTCGTTTTAAACAGTAAAGAATACACTTTAGCACCCCTGGTATACCGTACCTAGTACCTACTACTTGCTACTAATGTTTAAAGGCTAAGTTACATTCTGTTTGCCTCGAACATGGTTTGTTTAACGTGTACCCACCTCCATAAACATAGCGTTGTTATACAACTTATTTCACAAAATATTCAATACATTGAGTGTTATGTGCGACCTTGTCCAAAGTTTACAAACAAAGACTTTGTTACTACCGTAACTACTTTAGACTTATGGAACGAATTAACGAGCATATAAACCTGATTTGATAATAACATAATTTTCATTCGGTTGATAGGTGATAAAAATATTGTCAACCCCCAGTTATTTATTGAATACTTTAAGCACCCTAATCTACAGAGGCGGGCTTAATGCCATAGGCATTTTGTACCAGCCAACCTTTAGGTCATGCAGAGACAAACAGTGGTAGGTGTATTTCCGCAAGAAATATGAAAATAGTAGAAGATCTTAAACATAACTGGAAAAATATGGGTATGCTTTAGGTAACCTTTTGGGGCCATACAGGCATATGGGTATAATTTTACAAAACAAAACAAACTTAAAAACTTAATTTACTTTTGTTTCACGGCAACTTGTCGGATAAAAACCAAACTTCGCTGTCAAAATACAGCTACCATGTCTAGTTCAGTAGTCCATATAGTCTTTTAAACAGGATTCACATTCCGCTTTGCATTTGTATCTTACTCAAGGCTTTCTTTTCATCTTATGCATGCAACTGGGATATTATTATGAAACGTATAAAGCGGTCGAACGTCACAGAGCTGCGGTACAATCCTTTTGGTCGGAATCTTGTACAAACTATGTAGCTTAACCAACGCGTGCAGAGCAAACTCTCATATTCCGACGGCAAGGCTGTTAGAGTAAACTCTCTAGAAGCTGGATTTGAGAGCAGCCAGCTGCAGGAATGAATGTGGTTACTAATTGTTACGCCGAATAAAATTACTTATAGAATTATTGTATTGCTTATTTTCAAGTAGACTGGTAGAAAATGCCTAAGTCCGCCATTGTACAGTTGTTTTACTGGTACATAAAGTTTTGATAAATAAATAAATTAAACGCTGTTTTCTATTATCACAAAAAAGTTTCATAGTTCTTTTATAAATTAATAGAATAAAATTGTGGTAGTGAATAGTGGGTATAATACCCGGAGTTTCGTTTTGTAGCTGTGTGTTGTTAATGGCAAAAGGCATGGTCCTTACTACATGGGACTCAAACACAACAGCCGGAATGTTGGTTGGACTACTGGATAGCCTTAGGCCTTGGCACCTCTGCCTTACCCTTTAAGAAATACAGGCGGGATGTTCATGTTTAAGTTAAGATGAAAACACGATGTATACGAATATAGCTGAACGGATTTAAGTATATTTTATACTTAGACTAAAAAAATATAAGAAACATTTTATCCTGATATAATTTATCCGAACCTAATTTAGAACCACAACTACAGCCGTTCATACTAAAATAGCACTATACAATAATGATTTTAGTTTCACCGTAATAGAAAAGGTAAGCGAAGCGTTGATTTCGTTTGCAGTGTTAAAAGTACTGAGAGTTAATTATAATGTCTATGGTAATCCCATAAACTAAACCGGAATATTGATTCCTGTTTATCTTTTTATTATAATAAAATCAACTCATTGGAGTTGATTTTAAGCCGATAATTATGAAGTCATAAAGTCAGTGCTTGGATCATTTAATTTCTTTGCAGTTAATCACAATCGCAATAAAATAATTTGATGTAAAGTCCCATGTTATAAGAGGCGAGCCCATTTCCATCAACTGGTCACGAATCTACACTCCGGGATGCTACTGAGACCTGATGAAAAACCCCAGTATCACTTTGCCCGACCAGAACCACGCTCAGCAATATTGCTGGCGTCCACTAGACTGTCGAGACAGATTTGTAGAAGTAAAGCTATTCACGAACGATTCATCTTAATTTATATATAGGTATTTATTTTATTCTATTCTTTCTCTTTTCTAAAAGGGTCTTCTTATTTTCGTGTAGGTATGACTAACTGGTATCAGAGTTTATAAGTCACTCATATGCCTCTGACTTGGCTATACCGTCGAGAAACAGCGCTCAGACAAGTCGATATCCTCGCGATGTTTTCCTTCACCACTGCAACAGTAATCTTTTAAAGTCAATTTATAAATTATTGAACGCTAGTGCTTTTTTGCTAGAGTTGAATTAGGGTAAAATAAATGCTGTAGAAATGCGTTCCATGCGAAGTATGTGTGGTGTAACAATTAATGACAGATTGAGGAATGATGTGATAAAGCAACGTTGTGGTTTAAAAGAAGATGTAGTAACAAAAATTGAAAAGAGTATGCTTAGATGGTTTGGTCACGTTGAAAGGATGGATGAAAGGCGACTAACGAAAGGTATTTACTAGGCAGATGTAAGTGGGAACGCCGGGAGGGGACGCCCTAGAAGGACATACATTGACCTTATTGGTGAGGTCCTTCAGAAAGGTCAGGGGCGTAGTACTCGCAACCGGCGTGTGTGTATGACAACATGTATGAACGTAAACGAAGCAAAAGAAGTATGTAAAAATCGTAGCATATGGCGCTCTGTAGTTTCTGCCTACCCCCATTGGAAAAAGGCGTGAGTTTATGTATGTATGTATGTATGAATTAAGGTATTTGGTTACTTATGATTGTAATTGCTTATGAGTTTTAAGTAATAATAATTGTAGATTGATACATTGCAAGGCAAAGGCATCTTCTCAAACAGCGAAGGCACAAGCATTAATCGTCACGCTTGCTCAAGGCGGCGCTCAAAAACTTATTTACAATTTTCAAACTTATATACGCCATTACTCCAGCAGGCTTACTATGAACTATTATTACGATTCAATTGACGACCTAAAATGAACTGCTTTGCAATTACATACTAAGACGTCATTAAAACGATCCGGTTTAGGTTGACGCCAAATCAAGTCGGCACTTGAATCGCAAGCTGTTTTAGTTCGTTCATTTTTCGTACCATGAGGTGACATTTGAACCTAAATTGGTTCGCATAGTGTCAAAAATAGCGATCCAAAAAAAGTTTCTAGTTTCGTGGCGTAAACTGAATCGTTTTGTTATAAACTTTGAAAAAATGTGGAAATATACGTACCAAATTCAAGGTATTTCAGTTAAATATGTGTTTCTTACGTAACAATGTAAAATGTACGCCATTATTCGTATTACTAATTACTTTATCCAAGTTAAACGTTAAAAACTAAAAACTCTTTTGAGTACTACCTACCTAATTAGAACTCCTTGGGTTCTATCAAAAAAGTTTGTATATATTTCAAAACGCGTGTGTTGCGTTCTAAACTCGTCATAATCATTTTACTTTTACGACGACACTAAGCAAACCTTTAATTTTTATTTTAAAGAAATATTTATTACTATTACATTAATGAGTAGTAAAATTGGGCTTAATGGTATATAATTTGACTCATAAGCGCAATTTTAAAATATATTTGTTGATATTTTATACACAAATAAAACCGCTAAAATCATAACTACTAGGTTTCGGAACGCAACGCATAGGTTGGAGTAAAAGAGACAAACTTATGCAACAATTGTCTAGCGTCATCTCTTTCTCACACCGCGGACCACCGACAAATTTCGTTCTTTCATTCCTCCATGAGCGAATCAAACGCCACTCAGTTATAGGCACTTCATGGTATGAATATTAGCGAATCAGTTTAGGAACCTAAACTGGTTTGCATCGGAATTGATTGGCTAACTAAAAGTTGATGGTAGGCCTACAGGTCTCCCCACGATGCTTTCCTTTACGAATGTCAATAATGTCTAAAATAAACTAAGAAAGTACATATGAATTGAAAAAGTCACATTGGTACTATTTGGTACGTATGAATGTTAGCGAGGCAAAATAAGTATGTAGGAGTCGTAGCATATGGCGCTCTGTAGTTTCTGCCTACCCTCATGGAAAAAGTCATGTGTTTATGTATGGTACGTGAATGAATTTAAGCTACAACCATATTTGAATACAACACAGAGTATATTAAAAGAGTAGCGCTTTCTGTCAAGTTTAGTTGTTGACGGAACGTAAACAACCTTCAGTGTTGACTGTCAGTTAACCTATTTGCTAAAGTGGTATTTGTGAAGCAAAGCAAAGTTTCGAACAATTTCTGCGGAACACAAAACCAATTAGGCACGGTCGAAAGTTCTGAGAGCGACAGTTCTACCTAATTTATTATAACGTGACTATTTTCCTGATCAAAATATAAGTATGACGGCGCCGCGACATTTAGAGTGTTAAGAAACTTCTAGAATAGCATCTGACATGCGCGGGTTGACGTTTCTGCACTCTGACGCAACTCCGGGCTCTTTTGAAGGACCGTTGACATGGCAGTGAAACAAAACGTGTTCGGTGGAGCGTCGCCGTATTCCTATTAATTATAATGAGTTTACCGTGATTCTGTCAATATTACGTTAAAATAATAATATAGTGCACTGCTAATTATCTAAGCACGTGGATTTATTCTCCTCGCCCGCCTACCCACGGTAGCTCGGCTGAAACAATGAACCCTGAACTAAATGAGAATCATCATGTGCCTTTAAGTACTTCAAAATTTACTGTAATACAAACATGTTTTGGTTACAAAACAATAAAACGTGGGTTAATAAAAAAACTTAAGAAAAACATTTTGTAATTAAATTGGAAAAAAAGCAACAAAGTTTTAATGTTATTTTATTGAATTTTAATGTTGTAATTTTAATTATTTGATTTGTATTGTGTACTGTACTTTAATTAATGTAATGTACTTTATTTAATTATGTTTTGTTTTTCTACACCGATCTCAAAGATTTCCAAGATAAAGTTAGACAGGTATATTTACAAAGTACATAATTAAGAATCGTAAAAGTCACAACAGATGGATTGGGAGGTGCATGACCTGTGTTTTTGTTTCTTACTCAACTCACATTTCTGAACAAACTAAATTAGATTATTTGTGTACACAAAGTAGTCTAATAAGTTATTAATTAAAAGTTATCCCGAATTCGAAATATGATCCCCTTTGGGACCCTGGGAAGCAGTTAATGAATTGCAACTATTTTCTTTCGTTGATACACACAATCCAAAGATCCACAAAGGTTATTTCATCAAACCCCGAGAGGACACCGGTGTCCTTCTATTGTGTCTCTAATTGACACGATTGAAAGGTTAATAAAACGCAAGACCTATACTGGTTCAGTAGACCATTGAAATATAATCTACCGTCCGAAAAAAATACACATTTCTTCGGACCCCAAAACGGACAAATATTTAAAAGAAACCCATCCAATAATCCTATAGAAACTTCGAATCCAAAGAGTAGAAACATGCAATTTGTGTGATCAGAAACTAGGTACACATAGAAGATAGGACCCAATATCCATTGAAGAGTAGCCACCTGTGAAACGTGTCCCAAGCAAGGAGTTACAAATAGTAGTACACATAGGTAAATACGTATATTGAAACTGGAGCGTCAGTCTGCGCGATCCTGTGCTAAAAACTAGGTATACTCGTACACGATAGAATAGTTGTTTCGATGTTGAAGTAAATATTTGTTCATATTTTTGTAGTTTTATATAGAAATAGAATAAAATGAAATGATATAAATTGATGATATTTCTGTAAGTAAAGGATGACTGCCTCGTTGGTCTAGTGGTCGCAAGCGCTACTGCTGAGCATGAGGTCCCGGGTTCGATCCCCGGGTCGGGTAAAGTGTTATTGAGTTTTTCCATCTGGAATTTCTTAGTAGCAGCCCGGAGTCTGGGTTTGTGCCCGATTGATGGCAATAGGCTCGCCCCCTATTACAAGGGACTTAAACATAACTGGCGAAATGTGGGTGTACTACCAGGTACGCCTCTGCCTAGCCCTTCGGGGATTACAGGCGTGACGTTATGTTTATGTTTTATGTTTAAAGGGTGACGGGCGAAAATGTATGGGACGCGTACCGTAAAAATGCTGCTGGAGGATTGGACACTTCATGCCTTGCGTAACCAATGTACCATATTATTGACGTTATTTGTGTAACGCTGATAGTATTAATATACATGGAATCCACACAAAATCTGTTTTTTTTTAATATCTAGAATTAACAACTATTATTTAATTGGATATCATTTAAGTAACTATAACATTTTCCCCATAGCGAATTGAGACTAGCCCCGATAATAACAAATGATAGTCATGAAAAGAGCTTTCTAACGACATACGTCTGGTCGTTATTGGTCGGTGGGTACATTCCGCCCGTCATCCTTTATCCAGTTATTTTACAACAACCAAGAAGCATCGTGTTACCCAGTAACTGGGTTGTGGAAGTCAGACAGGCAGTCGCTCCATGGTAGGTAGATGATAAGTTTTTGTAGTTTCATCTGGTGACAATTTAAGATTCAAAATTTTCTAAAAAAACGTATGCAACTGTAATCAAATTCAAAGCTTTAACAAGGCTGTAATAAAAACGAAAAAAGCATCGTGCTCTGAATATTTGTGTAGCGGCCATACCGAACATCACATACCGCAGATTGGAAACAAATTACTCGATGTGTTGAAAAAAATATGATTTGCCTGTTCAACTAGTGGTTAGTGGCCTTCACTGCTATGTTGGAGGTCGTGTGGTCGATTTCCACCCAAGACAGATAAAGGTTTTCACAAACACTTTTACACGTTTTTTTTTTAACTAGTAGATAAGATCGGAGTTTCACTACCTGAGAAGAAACATGGCACCGAAAGAAACTCAGAGGTCATAGACTCTTTTAAAGTCCAGTCCATTTGTTCTTTGTCGAGGTGTTATTTACTATAAGTCCAGGTTTCCTCACGATGTTATCCTTCATCGACGTCATTGATGTCTAAGATAATCTTAAAAAGTACCTACATATGAATTGACCGGATTTGAACCACAACCTCGTGCATGAGAGGTAGGCGCCTTAACGTCCGGACCATCACGACGATTATTTAAGTTTAAATAAGATAAATTTATATAATTTTAAATCATATCATGGCAACCCTCGCTTTTAAGTCACTGACGACTCGCGACGTACTAAGAACGATGCGCATGGTTTAAGTGCTGTGTGTGCGTGAGTGTGTATTTTACTTGCAGGATCACGGTTTAGTAGCTTCACTTTTGATGTTCGCGGCGCGACGTCTTCCTTTTGTTGTTGATTTAAGGACGTACGGCACACCACCACAAAATGTTCATCATTGTTCAGAATCATCAAATGTTTACGTCTGCGCAGGGAGTGGCTTATTTCATACTGGTTGTATAGAAATGAAATAAAATAAATAAATAAAGATTCCACAACTTTTCACACAATCCATTTAGTCCCAAGTTAAGCTTGAGAGCTTGTGTTATGGGTACTAAACAGCTGATAAACATACTTATATATTTCTAAATACATACATATTATAGATAAATTACACCCAGACACAGAACAAATGATCGTGCTCATCACACAAACATTTGTCCTGGGTGGGAATCGAACCCACAACCTCCGGCGTAGCAGTCAGGGTCACTAACTACTAGACCAACAGGCCAGTCAAAATTCAATAGTGGCCTGTATCCATGACATGTATGACATGCCATAAAATTGTCCACGTTTGCGTAAACCTAAACTACCGGCAAACGCAGACATTACTGTTTAATTTGACAAGTACAAAAATACAATCCACAAGGGTTCTATATTAAACCGCAAAACAACTTCAGAGTTCAAACACTAGACCGCAACGATCAGTTTTGTTACTTCCAATATTGCGAGCAAACATTAGTCCCGACTTGTTGCTACTGATTCGATCCCGCAACGTTCACTCTTACTTGTTGATATCGCGCACTTATTTATATAGCCTATTGCAGTCCGATGTTATGAGCCGAGATTATAGACATTGGGTTTTATAGCCGAGGATAAAGTTACGGGCGTATTGTTGGATCGAATTATGTTGAAACACAATCATGATTTATTTATATTGGCTTGTAAAATATCTAATTAAATTCCACGTTGTACAAGATCGAGTTGAACGGTGACTACCAAAATAGAATCTTGGAGGTCAGAGTTGTAAGTTTTTTGTAATTGTTGGTTTGTTTATAATAAAGTCACCGATTGTCATAAGATAAAGTATTATTGCGGTATGTGTAGTGTGAAGTACCAGTGAAGTGAAGTGTGGTGTTGGTATGAGGTGTGGGTGATGTGTGTGTGTAAGCATGAGCTAAGGACTAGTTATGCTAAGCCAATTTTGTTACTTATTAAAATTATATTAGACTAAAATAATTAAGATAAGTAGTACAAATAATTGTGTCTGTTATATACGCATAATTTTTTTTTCGTATTTAAGAAAAAATATAAAGTTGAAGTTATAAAGTTAAAACCCAAATACTTAATTCGCATATCTGATTAGATCTTTCCAGAACAAAGTGAAACGTTAAATGAACCCTACCCTACGACAGCAAACCTCGCGTAGCGGTTACGTCACCGCGTAATCGCTACGCGAGTGCTACGCCGTAGCATCTGTGAAAGCCTCTTGGCGAGATGACAATCTCCGATAGCTGGGAAATAAAAATGTCAATTCAATACGGAACTGACATTTACGAACGGATCACGTGACAGTTCGAAAGGTTATGTCAATCTTGAGCATTTTATTGAAGTTGCCGCGTTTCTATTTATTGGTTGTCATCCTGTCTAAGATGACAATCTTTTATTTATTCAATCGGTTGAACCCGCCGTTTTAGCAGATTATTCTTGAACAAAAATAATGCATGTTTTGAGAATAATGTAACCCCTAACTTTCAATTAATTTTAACATGTTTTTTTATTACGCTCCACGATTTACTTTTACGTTAAATAAAATTGAAAACCTTGTCGTGAATCGTGACAAGTCAAACAGGTGTTACTAAAAGTGTTTCAAAAACATTTATTTTAGTGGCAAGGTCGTCTGGCAATTTCAGAAATAAGGCTGTGTAGCAATTTATTAAACACTCGAAAACATTATTACTACATTCAAAGTATTTCTAAAGAACTCCTATGATTAACTATTTAGATTTAAGGTCACCTTGTTACGGTCTGAAATACTTCATGAGAAGACTAGAACGAAAGGGCAATGCCCATTTCTGGCCATGTTTTTCCCATCTATTAAATAAATACTAAAAATACACAAATTTTTTAACTTAAATATTGCTATTACCAATTTGTAATGAGTACAAAGGTATCAAAAGCAGATTTTCATATGACACTCAATTGTTTTCGGTTCGGTAGTCAGTACTATCAAAATAGGGATTACAATTCTTAATAAAAAAGTCCTACCAAGTTTTATGTGAAAAACAGCTATTGTTCCTTGATCTGTGACGTCTATCGATATCCACTGGCTACTCATCGGATCCGCGGATCACGTAATTAAAATTGATTAACTTAGGTCATGTAAGTTAAGCTACGATTGACGAGGTCAGTCCCTATGGGGAAAAAAGGGTGAGTTTATGTATATAGGGTGACTAGCAATTAGTGACCGATACTTAAACACGTGATTGTACCCATGAATTCGAATAACTTACCGAAAGATTTTTTTATAGTCATTAACTTTCAATTAATTTAATTACGTCAGTACTGCACAAGGGGAGCGGTAGGGGTGGCGGGGGAGCGTGTGACGCTACTATTACTAGAAGATTTTGCCCTTCCCGTGGTCAGACTATCAGCTGATAGATCATGCCGATTCGTGCCTACTGTGATCGATCACAAGCGCGCGTGCGGGAATTTCAAACAGCGTTTTTGTTATTTTATTGTGTTATTAGTTATTGTGTACAAAAAAAGTAAGTTTCTTTGGGAAAGTTTATTGAAATCATGAACACAATCACGTGTTTAAGTATCGGTCACTAATTACCAGTCACCTTATATATGTATGTAGACTATTGTCGAGTGAAGAATCTACATCTTTCTTCTCTTCATTCTTGACATTGTCGTGCTCAAAACAAAAGAAATGTTTCTACAACCTGTCACTTTGTCGGCTCTTCTGTAGACACTCTGTTTCTATGGTGGTCATGCTACGCGTGCAGGATCATGGACTGAACTCCATGATGTCCAGATGTGCAACATTTTCAATTCCACCCTGTAAAACTGTTTCAAACAAAACTTGCAAACACAAAATTTACGAGTAGCTATACTACACTAAAATGGCAGTATAGCAAATGAATGACGGTCAAAATTGTTAATTAAAAACGACATGTGTCCCCGTCACATGCGTTTTGCTCTGTGATCTATCACATACTAGTTTATTGCATTTTTCGTCATCGTGTTATTGCGTTGGAATTGGAGTCATCTAATAATAAAGTAAGAAAAAAAGACCAAACTTTTATTGGCAACACATTGAAACAGGCACAGTAAAAATATGATAACTAAACTATGTGTATTGTCATTTAGTTTAAACAAGACTACCGTGATATATAAAGTCATGGTTTAAATTCCTGGAACGGGTAAAGTGTAAGGCGATTAATACACTACCACACACCACTCAGCGTAGCGCGTGGAAGCGTGTTTTTTGCTTGTAAGTATCTCCATTTGTATAGAAAACACGCACAGTTCAACACACACAAAATGCATCTACGCGCGTTCATTTAGATGAGAGATTCGCAACATGCAGCGTGATGCGTGGCTGTGTGATGATCGCTTTAAGGTCATGGCACATTATTACGGCACCGCAATTGCAAGAAAACTCGAATTTAGGCTACGGCTAGCTGCCAGTGTGCTAGCTACGCTTCGTTGGCAAGGTGCCAGCTTGGTGGTCCGCACGCCGCCTGCAGGGTACAAGCTCGCAGCCCACCCACTTGCCGCCAGGTGCAAGCTAGCTGTCACCGCGAACACAATTGTTATATGGTATTTATAATTAAACACGCTGAGGATTTGCACGTTTTTATAATGACTCGGTTTACGACGGCGCAATGACGTTGTTTTGCTGGCGACTCGGGAGTCGGCGAGTTGTAAGCTTGCAATCGGCGTGCTGTAAGCGTGCGGTCGACGCGCTGTAAATACATGGCCCGCTCGCTATCGGCACGCGGGCTGCGAGTCGAGTTGTGTTGTTGGGGCAAGCGCGCTGACTGCTCGCCGTTTTTTTTTATTGACATTGTGAAATATACGTTGCGGTGGAGCGGTGCCGGTGCCGTGTCGATATAATGTACCGTGACCTTTATTGAGATTTCCCATCTTGAATTTCTCAGCAGCAGTGGGGGTCGGAATGTGTGCCCAATTGATTGACACATAACTTGCAACATGTGGTTGTATTGCAGCTACTGTTGGTTGTGATGCCTAACCCCTGCCGGGGTATAAGGCTATAATGTTAATAGAAATAATTAATGAGATTAGATTAATTTGCAATCGTAATTCGAATTAAATTTTGTAAACATAATGGGCAATTCGTAATCCAATTATTGCTTGCCTAACACTCAACCAAGAATTTTAATAACGAAAAGTTAATTATCAACTATGTTGAAAACAAATAGACTTCTAATTAAGTCGAATCAAATCACGGAACTCGCACCTACATCCATACACAACGTGCAACGCTCCAATTTGTATGTAAATTCTCAACACAACCTACCCACATATTGTACCTATAGCAACAGTGCAAAAGTAATAAAAATCAGTTTCCGCAGTTAACGAGCGTGTTAAGGCTCTTAACATAACACTTAATCCGGCTTTTAGGCTTTCAACAGGCGTGCCTCACGAGGCAACGATTTCATTAACATATCTTGACACGTTACTTTACTTGCGTGCCGGACGCCCGGACGTGATGATTGTGAATCATGCTACGTAGCTCATTCTTCTGTGTTTTTTTTTTCACTTTATTTATATCAATGACGTGTTTTTTAGCTCTCCCTAGCTACTGGTGTTCTATACCCCATTTATAATAGCATTAGAAGAAAGAGGCTCGTAAAAGCAGGAATAAAGAACATTTTATTTTAAAGATAAGTGAAAACATTTTTTATTTAAATTGTTTTATTTAAAATTAAGAAGAGCGTCCATGTATTGTTCATCGCTGCTTTTTTGAGGTTTTTATTAACCGAGGTTCTCAATTCGATCGGTATGTTTTTTTTTTTTTTTTCTTATGCATGTACACCGATTACTCCGAGATTAATGATTCGATTTACGTGATTCTTTTTTTGTTCGATGCGGAATAGTTGCCATTTGGTCCCATAAAAATTTAACATAGTTTGATTCGGTAGTTTTTATTTTATGAACATTTTAATGAAAATTGAATTTGTCTTTGAACAGTTTTGTGTACGTAAATGCACCGATCACGCTGAGATTTATGTACCGATTTACGTGATTCTTTTTTAGTTTGATGTGAAATAGTTGCTTTTTGGTCTCATAAAAAATAACATAGTTTGGCTTTGTAGTTTTCATTTTATGAACATTTTTATTCATGATTTTTTTTTCATCGATATCTGTTTATTTCTTTGTATGGTATATTGAAAGGAATGGAAAATAATGAATCATCTACTAAAAATAAAACTAAAAATTGTAAAATAAAAACTTTTTTACAAAAAATACAACCGACTTCAAAAAAAACACTAACCGGTGTAAAATAACTCTAAATTCGGAAGTCGGTGGCCAATCATGAATGAGACAAAACCAACAAAGCCACAGACTTCCAAATTTAGAGTTACTTTACACCGGTTAGTGTTTTTTTTGAAGTCGGTTGTCATTGATACTGTCATTTTCAATTAAATGAAATAATATAACGAAATAGAATCGACATCATAGCTAAAAATAAATTGTTGCATTAGAAAAAATAATATGAATTGGTTGTTCTTGTTGGTTGTGGTTAATAGTTTATAAAAAATTCGGCGTCTATCGTAACTTAACCTTTTTTTGCTTCTGTCTAAATAGAAAATAGGATAGAATACGTGTTATGTACAGACGCCAGCACATCCAGTTACCCCAATGTGACAAATTTTCCTAATTGAATATGAACCTTTTTCTGTTTGACATAAAGTTGAAAAACGATCAAAGAAGTTTGACACATTGGGGTAACTTGATGTGCTTTCGTCTGTACACATAAAGACAAGGTGTACCACGAGCGCAGAAGCTTCAGAAATAAGCAAAATACTCCAGACTCATGACGACACGTGCCTTTACTTGGTATAAAGAAGGAGAGAGTATACAATATTTGCCTATCATACATAAGTAACCCAAGCCCATCCGACCCAGAAGGCGACTAGGTGCCTCTTCCCAACGGTTGCCCAGCTAACTTCGAAATCCACCACCTCTTACCTCATGAGTCCGACTGCAAATATTGTACAGACGCCAGCACATCAGGTTACCCCAATGTGTCAAGTTTTCCCAATTTTAATATGAACCTTATTCTGTTTGACATAAAGTTGAAAAACTATCAAAGAAGTTTGACACATTGGGGTAACTTGACGTGCTGGCGTCTGTACATACTCGTATATAAATGAATTGTAGCACACAGATTAGTGTTTATTTTTTTAATTGCTAAATAAGCCTGCTCTTGACCTCGATCACGCTTGATAGAAAGCGATGGATGAGGCCTACGAAACGAGCATGCTTAGAAGATGCCTGTTCATCCTTTCGTTTAAGGCAGATGTGTTAAATGAGGAAGGGAACACAGATGCCATGATGCAGAGAGTTCAACACTGGCTGTGCGCATAATAACCCTCCGCGTTTCAGCCAAAGAAACGCTGATTACAACTCCTTGAGATATTGATATCTCAAGGAGTCGTAATCAGCGCTTCTTTACCATCGGACGGATCTTACCACCGGACTAGCTGACTTGGTTGACCAAGTCATCACAGTATAAATATTAATACAGTAGGACGACGCCTTTGATCTCTGGAAAAATGCCGACAACGTCTACACGCGATAGCCCTGAGTAATACCTCCCGAACTACGAACATCGATTTGTTCGCCGTTCGGGAGCGGATTTCCCGCGTCTTGCCCCTCACACCCCGCACGATTGCCCTGTCTAGATGGCTTCGTGGGACGACTGTAGGTTTTTAGACTGTGGTAAGATAATGTCTCTATTTCGTAACATTTTAATGGTGTTATACAGAGTTGTTTTTGATCTTATTAAAAAGGTTTTTGACATTGTTTAAGTCACTTTACCTTGTTCTAGGTTAATAGGTTTTGAACCTGCTCGAGCTACGTGATGGCTAGGTAAACGTGCCACCACGAAACACTTAATTGAAAACTCACAAAAAAGAGGAAAATAAAAAAAAAAAACAGAACGTCATTATGTGAGGCGCGACAGCGTAAGGGACCTTGTCCTAATTAATATTTAACTACTTTTTTGACACCAACCGTATTTTATTTTGTGAATTGTTCGCAAATAACGGATATTAATAACTGTTCTTTGTTTACGGTCCGACGTGTTTGAAATTACTTTTTGATGTACTTTTGAACATTTGTACCTTTAACTTGACGGTATATTACGTTATGAGATAAGCATCGTAAGAAAACCTGGATGAAGGAAACCTGTTAGTAAAACTTGGAAATCGCCAATTCGCCTTTAGCCAGTATGGTGATCTCTGTAAGAGAAGAGGTCTTTGCACTGCAGTCGAACAGTAACAGGCCGGTATTATATAGTTTAATATGAGATAAACAATATTTCATAATAATAAGAAGGCAAATGGACAGCTGCGTTCATTATTAAATAAAGGGTATCATTTAAGCTATCACCAATTTAATTAGTTTTGTGTTTCTTAAATAATAGGTTCTGTCCGAAAAATAATAGATTTGTCACCAAACAATATAAAATCAATTCCACAATAAATCACCTAAAATCACGGTGATTTAGGGTTTAGTACCAAAAAAATGTTTTAGTATGTATTATAATAGGTTTGTCCTAATAAGTATTTAAGCAAACTTATTTAAAGAGATCACCAATAAATCATATATTATGTCACTAGAATATTATTTTAATAGCTGAACGAAATAAAATGTAACTACTGTATTGGTGACAAAATAACAAACAAAAAGGAGTCGCAGTCAGGGATCGATAATCGATTTATTTGGTGACAGATCTACCATTCTGAGCACAAAGCTATTATTTAAATAATATAACTATTATTATCAGAACGAAGTTTATATTCATCTAATGCACTACAATTTTATTGGTAATCCATCTCTTATTTTACACATAACACATTAATTACACACACACACACATACACACACATTAATCATACACCCACACACACACACACACACACACACACACACACACACACACACACACGCACACACACACACACATTAATTACACATACACACACACATTAATTTGAAAATTCATACCTGAGAACACTCTATGTTTATCTGAGAACGAAAATAATTAGTGGCGATAGATCTATTTATTAGGTGATACAACTTGATGACAAATATAAATTTTGGTGACAAGAAATATAGTCCCCTTAAATAAATATCTATCATAGAAATTTTAAACATATACCGTAACCTTTAGGTAGCGCTTCCCATAACAGCCCTTCTTTTGTTAGAAGCTAAGCGTTGTCATTCAACGGGGCTTCTGCCAGTTTTTTGGCACTTTACCAGTCGACAGAAATTAACACGGGTGAATTTACCGACGCTTCGTAATAATTTACTATTAGTAGGTCTGTTTTAGTTAAGTTTGTAAGAATACATCTTATTAAGAATCTAAATATACACCTGTTAATATAAGCCCAGTGCTTCATGAACACAAGGCTCTTATAGAACTTATTTTGTACAAGCAACAAGTATGAAATAATAATTCCAGTTAGTACTTTGGTCAAGAAGCACTTTGAATATAAGTCTCCCAGAAATTCTACGTAAAGTCTTCATGAAGTCAGTTGGGTGCAAGTCTGAAGTAGAATCAGAATATTATAAGTCGAGCTCTCACGATGGACGAGTTCCTAGAACAAGCTTAGTCGAAACTTTTACAGTATCGGAGGTTACTACAATATGTACATTATTAGTTAGGTGTGTATTTTTAAGGAACGAGATTTATAGTCAATTATACTGAATTTCTGAGTATGATCATACAAAGTAAAAAGGGATATTGTCGCATAAACTGACAATATGATACCAGCACACAGATTGATTTTATCGTTTTTTTTTTACACTTTACGTTTTATTAAAAAAAAAGAAAACATTTATTTGAGACTAGTTTGCATGTCCTATTTTAGTATCAATGAACTTAAAACTATGTTAGTCAAGGAATTTTAGATGAGATTACTTTACAAAGTGGTGTTCAAATCAAACCAAAAAATTAAAGTGAAAAACAATTTTTTTAGCGTAATTTTTGCTTAAAACTATAAAGGACTATAACAAAATTGCCACTCCTTTTTCTTTTATAGGATATAAGTCACTTCCGCCCTTTATAGACGACACAAAGCGATATCATGTTATATTATGAAGTAAAATGTTTACCCGTTTTTGCAACAAAGTAAAGGTCAGGATGATGTATCAGAAGGTTCCTTTTTTTTAAGGATGGGATTTCATCAAATGACCCTTCCTGGTCTGCGTGAAGCAGAAGGGAGTGTCAGACTCTTACTGACTAAAACCCATTCGTGTTCCTCCTAATGCTTTTTGCGTTCCAGGACCGTGGTGACACTTTCGAACAAATTCTGCGACTCCGGCAGGATCAGTGTTCCCTAGGCATATGAAATAGATTTTCTGTGAGTTAAACTATCATTACTATATCCATCAGTGTTTTTCTTTTAGTAAATAATCATTATTGCGAAACAATTTACAATTTTCTTCAGTCCCTAAAATGACATCAAAATTTACTCATTTTATCGACTAACCACAGCTCAACATCCGGTATTAAATCAACTATAGCCCTACAGCCCGAGGCTATCAAACCTGACCTCAACGCAATTACGGCTAAACGAATATTTTATACTGAAAAAGCAATCACCACGAAAATAAAGGTTTCAGATGAAGAGGCTATTTACATAATTAAATCAGAAGACAATCACTTGCTCGTTAATATGCAACTATTCCATATAGAAGGTGGCGCGCGGTGAGTCGAGAATGTTGTGGAGGTGGTAAAAGTTGTTTTTGAAATCTCTATGTTACCAATCGCATCGACAACGTGGCAATAAGATCGACTACGCGTACCAACTTCAATATATTAGCTAATTAGCCTCTTTCCACGTTTTAAGCTTAGCTCTCAGCTGTGTGGCTCCAACCTTATAGCACCCATTTCTGTCATCGAGATACATCAAATTTTCAGCGTTCGAGAAGATGCTCGTGAAAATAAAATCAATTCGAATATTCCGAAATCACATTCGAAAATGGTACTGGAATACGATCTGGGTCACATTCATTAAGGAAATATTCTACGTTTCATATTTTCAGGGTTTTCAAATATCATTTGTCGATAGGAGGATTCAATTTATTTTTAACATTTAATACGTGGAAACGTTGGTGAGGGGCTTATGAGAAGGGAAGAAAGGAACAAAAATACACATAGCCGCCAGATTGAAACACGCACGGTAAATAGACGTTGAAAATAAAAATAAATAAAATGGCATGTTGCGCTAGAAAGGTCAGGCAGCCGATAGGTACGTTTTGGTTGTCATACTTGTGGCTAAATAATGACAACAGCACGGGCCGATCAAAGGTTATGTGCTAGGTGATCATTCATCGCGGCATACGCTGGCAGAGTGTGCCACTTGGGAGGAGCCGCGCCGTGTCGTCTCTGGAGTAGGCAGTGATTTGTCGGTGCCGGCCGTGATCGAGAGGATGATCGGCAGCGTCGAGTCCTGGAACGCGGTGGTGTTATTCTGCGAAACAGTCATCTCGCAGAAGGAGGCTGCGGAAAGGGAGAGGGAGATTACCTCCACTCACCCGGTCCGCAGCAGGCGCACCGGGTGCAGGCGAAGGGCGGTCAACGCCCTTTTCCAGCCACCTGAATGGGTACAGGGGTGACGGACGCGGGGACGTCCGCCGCCCTCCACGTACATGGACCTGAGGTGGCTGCGCGTCGTGTTCATGCGCGCCCCTCTTAGACGTCGCGAGGGGAGTCTAACACCTCACTCCGGGCTCTACCAGTCGGGGGTTGTCTCCTGTACTCGTGACCCCCGGCGTAGGTGTGAGAAGGAACACGGGTGGTTTTAGTCAGTAAGAGTCAGACAGACCCGATTATCCGTTTGCCGCAATTGCATATTATTACCGGCGGTATCACATGCCGTAACATACCACAGACTTCTAAACTTTTCCATATGGAATATCTCAGTAGAAACCTGGAATCTGGATTAGTTTTTAGTTGATGGCAGTAGGCTCGCCACATATTACCATTTACTTTTATGTGTCATTTTTTTCTATCCTCAATTTTTTCACCCTGTTGCACCTACCTTGTCCGATCTCTGCACCACCTTAAGGTAGACTGGTAGAAAATGCCTAAGCCTTAGGCATTTTCTACCGGTCTACCTTAAGATACAAAAAAACTGTACAAAGACGGACTTAATGCCTTAGGCCCTAAGGCATTAAGTCCGTCTTTGTACAGTTTTTTCACTTCCACTTTATTTATTTATTTATTTATTAAAACTTTATGCACAAGTAAAAAAAAACTGTCACTTCCACTTTACTACGTGAAGTTTTAATAAATAAATAAATTACCTAGTGGATTGACGCTATATCCGAGAGTGTCTATAGGCAGAAATATGCCCATCCCCTTAGTAAAAACACGCGTGATAATACCGATGAAAGATTTCTCGTTCAACCACATGTAAAACTTATTTTTAATTTTATCAACACTGTTATTTAATTTTAAAAGAACGTATGTTATCGAAATGATGAAACAATCTCAATAACGTTCATTCGTTGAATTATTAATTTCGTTGAATGCTTTTCTTTTATAATGAAAATACAAACAGTGTGTTCACGTTCCATTTTATTTATTGATCACATCCACATTCATGTATGTAATGAAAGAATAATAAAACGGCCAGTGTGTGTATAAGGTTTGGGCACATTTGTTTAAAAGTTTTATATGTTATTTATCAAGGAGTTATCTTTGTACATAATATACACGTCATCCTCGCACATCCAATCACCATTGAGTTCTTTACATAATTCCGAACACAAATAAGTAACTTGAATTACTATGTGTGTATATTAGTTGGACAAACGTAAAAAAATTAAAGTTAATAATAATATCTAGTTTATGAGCTTCAAATATTTTTTTAATTGAATATTAATTGATCAGGCTCCGAGCGCAAGCCGGGTTCCGCAAACAGGAGGTAATTTTATTGAGTCTGGAATGTTGGTTATTGACGAGTTAATGTTTCACAACGTATTATGTATGTACCCAACCTTCTAACAGATAAATAATAATAAATAATAAATATTCCACAACTTTTCACGCAACGCTATCTAGTCCCAAGCTAAGCTAAGAGCTTGTGTTATGGGTACTAAACAGCTGATAAACATACTTATATATCTCTAAATACACACATTTATACAGGGTGTAACGGAAAGGGTATATACATACAAACAGGGTGAATAGAGTATTTAATAAAGAGTCTTTCCTCAAAATTTCAGCTCCCAACTAATAACTTTGAAACTTCACGATATTATTTAATATCGACAGTTTATTAAATGAAAAATCATAACAAACGTGTCACCGCACTATGAGGGTCATAATCCTGTCCGGCAAGGTTCAAGTATATCTATCTCGGGTTCTGCGCGCCTAGTACAGACCTATCGGGCTCTGCCTAACCGACGAAGGCGCGACGGCGCGGGCGGGCTCAACTTTACAATTATGTATGTTAAATGTATAAAAACGTTGCCATGTCGTTTCTTATCACCAAGATAATCCGTGCCCTTCGGATGTATATACCCTTTCCGTTACACCCTGTAGATAAATCGTACCCAGACACAGAACAAATGATCGTGCTCATCACACAAACATTTGTCCTAGGTGGGAATCGAACCCACGACCTCCGGCATTGCAGTCAGAGTCACTAACTACTAGACCAACAGGCCAGTCAAAGATGGCAGTGTTATACTTGACCAGGGGCTTGAGTCTGCTATTGCAATCGTGTCTCAATGACCGGTCAATGATCGATTTTTGACGTATAACGTCAAACTTATGACACATTTCCCATTCAAAAACTGTCAAAGTTGTCAAATGTTCGATCAATGACCGGTCATTGAAACACGATTGCAATAGCAGACTCGAGCCCCAGGTCATATAACGTGACCAGGTCAGCTAGTATTGTAAAGATTTAAATTCTTCCAACTTATCAATTAGATATGTTATTGGGGAGTTTGTTGCACGACCTCTTCTTTGCAGCTAACACTAGGAAGTGATGAAAGGGCGTTTGGGAAGTAAGTCTAAGTTGAATATACTTTGGTTTCAATTTTTAGTTAACAACATTAAAGAGCTTGTGAACGTAAATAATCACATTTTGTAATAAAAAATAAGTGATCCGCAAAGTGTTAGGTACTTAGATGCTCATAAATGTTAAACGAAACTGAACATTAAAACATGAATAAAATTATTCAAGGAAAACTTGGATGACGTCATTACAAGTCGAGACCGATAGCAAACTTCGGGGTCACGTAAACCAAAAATGTTGCCAACAAATTATTAAACGCAAGGACGGGCCCTAAATAATTTGCTCATGGAATTCCTGAACTCGACCCATGTCATAGAAATATTATACGCAAAATTATACCGAGGTCACACAGAGAATGTTTAAAGAAGGTGTAGTAAGACCACCAGTATGTACCCGGCCTAACATAGCGTCTCATAAAAAGATTAGGATCATAATTATTAAGGCATGAGCTCACTGTATTTTTTGGTTATGTGGTGGTTTTGTTTTGCCAGTTTTGAGGTAGAACAATGATTTAAATAAATGAACAGGCAAAAAAAAGCTTGTGCTGGAGGAGCTTGTGGCTAAATTATAACAGCCGCATGGGTCGATCGAAGGTTAAGCTACGCTTGACGAGGTCGGTCCGTGGATGGGTGACCATTTATTACATACCAAGACTCCTCCGTGCCTCGGAAAGCACGTTAAGCCGTTGGTCCCGGCTGTCATTTGTAGATCTTTGACAGTCGTTACTTGTAGTCAGAAGCCCGAAAGTCTGACAACCAGTTTAACCAAGGGGTATCATGTTACCCAGTTACTGGGTTGTGGAGGTCAGACAGGCAGTCGCTCCATGTAAAACACTGGTATTCAGCTGCATCCGGTTAAACTGGAAGCCGACCCCAACATAGTTGGGAAAAGGCTAGGCAGATGATGAACAGGCAAAAAAAAAAATTGGTAGCTTGATCGAGCCTTATTCTATCTATATCTAAACTAATACTATAAAGAGGAAAGGTTTGTATTTTTGTTTGTAACGAATAACTTTAAAAACTACTGGACCAATTCGAAAAGTTCATGCTCACACACTGGAGCCGAAATGGTCCCGTACAGTGCGGTTTCAGAGGAATTTCCTCCCGCGTACACTTGGATTGTGGAATGAGCTCCCTGCCGAGGTTTTCTCAGAGGGCTACAGTATGGAGTTCTTCAAAAGGGGAGTAAATAGGTTTTTAAAGGATCGGCACCGCGCGTGTGGCGCCTCTGGTGTTGCAAGTGTCCAAAGGCTACGGTAACCGCTTACCATCAGGCGGGCCGTAAGCTTGTTTGCCACCATCGTGTTATAAAAAAAAAACTCTTTTAAATAAATAAATAAATATCCACAACTTTTTACACAACGCCATTTAGTCCCAAGTTAAGCTTGAGAGCTTGTTTTATGGGTACTCAACAGCTGATAAACATACTTAAATATATAATGGCATATATGTCTAAATACATACATACTATAGATAAATTACACCAGACAGATATTAGATTTTCTTTTACCAGTACTACACTATCCCCAAGTAATATACTTGTGGGCTACTTTTTTATCACTATTATATTATAATTTAATTTAATAATTTATCTATAGTATGTATGTATTTAGACATATATGTATAAGTATGTTTATCAGCTTCTTTCGGGAACGGGAACTACGCGGGTGAAACGGGTTGTGATCAATTTGAAAAACGATCAAAGAAATTTGACGCATTGGTGTAGATTAATGTGCGAGCGTATGTACATAGGTATGTAGTCATAAGTTCTGTGGCCCTAGTGAAAAGGGGTATAAGTCCAATTTTGTCGAAAATGAGTTAAGTGTACCAAAGTGATCAGAAAAAAATGCTCTATCGTTTGGTGAAGACAGATCTAAGCTATGTATTTTAAACTTCACTTAGAAGGGTCCAATTACGGCGAGGTATAAATAATATAGCACTATATCGGTATAATTGCGTATATTATATACCAAGAACACAGTAGGTTCACAATGGGTTCACACAAAACAATTTTTTTTTTTTTTTTTTTTTTTTTTTTTTTTTTTTTTTTTTTTTTTCGGTGGGGCATCTCACAATGCACCCTCTGAGGGTGAAGACTGCTCAACCGGGCAAACCTGTGGATGTCCTTGTACACAAGGGCCTCCAGCCAGGGCACTAATGATCGTGACTCTAAGTGAACACTCGCTAAGGGCGCCCCCTGTGGGGCTCGGACCTCGGCTTAGGGTGTCACTGGGGGGACAGCAAAGGGAAGCTGGATCTCATTTATATTATTTGGGGACTATTTAACTCTAGCGGCTCAGCTTCGCGGGCTGGCTCAATCAAGGGTCGAGGAGGGCGTCTATTAGAGCGTCGCGACGGTCCTCGGCGGCGAGGACGGAAGATGTTCGGTTTGTATATGTGTTTTCTGATCGTACTGGTTTCCCTATTACTTTCTTGGTAGAGGGTGATAGGGTCATCAGGGACAGTTAGAACATGCCTCGGGCGGCGAATCCTACTAATTTTGGAAGGAACGTAAGTGACGGCGGATGTCACGAGCGGATTGGGATGCTTTTCCGCTGAATCGAAGTAGCGCTTGGAAAGGCGCTTCATGAATTGTTGGATGGTTGGCAGTCTTAGGTCGATGTGGAGCTGTTCATTACGGACATACAGGGGGGCCCCTGTAATTTTACGCAGGAAGCGATTCTGTAGTGTCTGCATTCGGTGGAGATAACGTCGGTGAGCGTGTGCGAAGACAACGCATGCGTACGTCATAATGGGACGGATTACCGTTGTGTAGAGTCGCATCTTGCACCTAAGTGACAATTTGCTTCTCGCGGTTAAGAGGGAGTGAAGGCGACCTAGTGCAAAAGCAGCCCGCGAGCGAGCTGTTCTTATGTGCACAGAGAAGGTAAGCTTTTCGTCGAGAATGACGCCTAAGTATTTGGCTTGCTTTTCCCAAGGGATCGGCTTGCCTGACATAGTGATCGGTCTGGACACAAAACAAATTAAAATTCTGACCTCTTATACTTTTCGTTGTAACGAAACCATAGCGAGATCTAATTCGACGCCAACGCCATCTATCGAGCGCGGTGACAACTCTTGACAAAAATTAATATTAGATCACGCTATGATTTCGCTCCAAACCCCAACATACCGCCCACCAAGGACATGTTGACAAAATGTCCTTAATTACCGCCCACCGTGCCAAACGCCCGGCTTATATCAAGCCTGACCATGACTGGAAACCAAAAAATAAAAAGAAAAAGGTTTGCGTCCTTGGCAGTAGGTTTTTAACACAATATAGGGTTTATCAGAACAAATATCATACCCTTGTTTTTACATTATAATAAACAAAAAATAACAAAGTAAAACAAAATCTTAAGTACAACAAATTTTAACTTAACCTTAACTTAACTGATTACTGGCAAATAGGTAACACACACAATTTAGAGGTAGGTCTCTTAATGACTGAAGCCTGTGTGCGTATGGTTACGACCCGAGTAATTCCGTCAGGGCCCGGATGCGTCTGCTCAACCTTACCCAATAACCACTTGCCTGGAGGCAAACCGTCTTCCTTTACTAACACTACCTCCCCAACTGATGGTTCTGGATTTTTATTGGCCCATTTATGGCGTTGCAGGAATTGATTTAAATAATCCTGCGACCAACGACGCCAAAAATCCTGCGTCATCCTCTGATGAAGCTGCCAGCGTTTTAAGGTACTCACATTGGACCTTTCGTAATTTGAATCTGGTACTAAAACTGGTGGTTCTCCGATCAAGAAATGCCCTGGCGTTAAAATGACACACTTATCTTGATCCTCGACATACGATAAAGGCCTGGAGTTGAGGCAAGCCTCAATTTGAGCCAGCACTGTTGCCATCTCTTCGTACGTCAGTGTAGAATTTCCAATAACCCTTTTAAGGTGGTACTTGGTCGATTTTATTCCTGCCTCCCATAGACCACCAAAATTAGGTGCGTGGGGCGGGATAAAATGCCAATTTGTGCCATTATTAGCGAGGTACTCTGCTAGTTCCGGATTGAGGTTGGACTTCTCTTCGTTAAATAAGTAGAGTAACTCGCGTGACGCTCCCACAAAGTTTGTCCCATTGTCGCTATGTAAGTCACTGCATCGACCACGTCTTGCCACGAATCTTTTGAAAGCTGTCAGGAAACCTCTAGTACTTAGTTCACTGACTGCCTCTAAGTGTACTGCTCTAGTGACCATGCATATAAACAATGCTATATAGCCTTTATAGGATTTATTACCTCGACCTTTCGATACCCGAATGTTAATAGGGCCGGCGTAATCTACTCCACTATAAAGAAATGGTTTACTAGGTGTAACACGTGCCGAAGGTAATTGTCCCATTAACTGCGTTCTAACTTTAGATGAATATCGAATGCATTTAATACATCCTTTAACATGTTTTTTAACCAATTGCTTGACACCAATAATCCAATATTTGGAACGCAAGTATGTCACCATGAGTTGCGGACCACCATGCATCGTTTTTTCGTGAGCATCTGCCACTAATAGATCTGTCAGAAAAGACTGCTTTGGTAACAATATAGGATGAACTCGATTATAACTTAATTGAGCCATCTCAAGTCGCCCTCCAACTCTTATGATTCCTTTTGAATCCACGAATGCATTTAAAGACCTTAAATTACCGGACTTTTTTCCTACTTTACCACTCTTTAAATCCTCCATTTCCTCGGTAAATTCTTGTTGACATTTTTTGATACATGTTTCTAGAGCAAGTTCAAGTTCTAATTTGGATAAATGTCGTGTATTATGTCTGATTGTTACTGATCTCCTTAGATTTAAAAATCGCCGACAATAAGCAACAACTCGGACTAATCGGGATAATGACGAAAACTTAACAAACCTTCACGTTCCAAAGAAGTCGTGTGAACTTTCACTTCTTCTAAGTTTGTAATAAGGTGTTTGGGCCTTTTGTACTCCACCACCAGCTGTCTTAGATAATCCGGCCCATTCCACCATAAAGCCGTAGATTCAAGATCAGCTGGAGAAACTCCGCGAGATGCACAATCTGCGGGGTTATGTTTCGTTGATACGTGAGACCAATGTTTCGTATCTAACAGACTTAAAATCTCAGAAACCCGATTTGCGACGAACGTTTTCCAGCGACTTGGGTGTCCGTTGAGCCAAGCTAGCACTACCTCACTATCGGTCCATGCATGCCAATTGGCACGTGGTATGTTTAATACTTCTCCTACTTCCACCATTAATTTAGCAAGAAGAGCAGCACCACAAAGTTCTAATCGTGGAATAGATACTTGCCTAACGGGCGCTACTTTCGTTTTCGACGTGACTAATGAAATGTGAATATCCCCTTTGTGATCCACTACTCTCAGGTATATGACTGCCGAATACGCTAATTTCGAAGCGTCTGAAAACCCGTGCAATTCAGCCTTTAAATTGCTACTTTCCTGTTGCAACCATCGTGGGATTTTAATATTCACCAAAAAGGCCAAACTATGGTGGTAAGTAATCCATTCTTGTACTAAGTTTTTTGGAATTTCTTGGTCCCAGTCTAATCCCGCTAACCATAATTTCTGAATAAATATTTTGGCTAAAACAATGCTTGGTGCCAACCAACCCAAAGGGTCAAATAGACGTGATATCTCGGAGATAATTTTTCTTTTTGTTACAGGTGCAGTCAACGGTTGGAGTTTTACAGAATACTGAAAGAAGTCTTTGTTCGAGTTCCAGGTAAGTCCTAGAATCTTCGTTACATCATCTATTTTTATCCTTAATTCCTCTGTAGTTTCCTTCCCATCCCTTATTTTATTTAGTAATTGCTGACTATTACTCCTCCATTTTTGTAATGGAAAACCTCTCTTGTCTAACACTTTGCTTAATTCCGTGTAAATATTAAAACAGCTTTCTATATTTTCAGATCCTGTCATCACGTCATCCATGTAAAAATCGTTTAGAATAATCTTGGCTATTTCGGGCTGATCTGAGCACTCATCGTACGCCACCTGTTGAAGTGACCGTACTGCCAGATATGGTGCCGATGCCGTGCCGAATGTTACTGTTTCTAATTCATACACTTCTATTTCCTTTTCAGGACTGTCTCTCCAGAGGATCCTTTGTAGTACTGAGTCTTCTTTGTGAACTAGCACCTGCCGATACATTTTTATTATGTCAGCTACAAGACATATTCTGTGCGTTCTCCATCGCATAATCGTATGACGAAGTTCCGCCTGCAATGTAGGACCAACTAACATACAGTCATTAAGTGAAGCTCCCTTTGATCCCTTACAGGAGGCGTCAAATACGACGCGAACCTTCGACGTTACTTTATCCTCCCGGACAACAGCATGGTGTGGTAAATAAATAGCTTTCGAATTATTCTTGTCATTTTCTAAAACCTTTTTCATGTGATTTAGATGTAAGTATTCCTGAATAACCTTCGAATAATCTTCCTTGAGTTTACTGTTTTTCCTGAATTTACTTTCTAACGACATTAATCTTTTTTCAGCAATAACTTTCGATTCACCAACCTTGTCGACCGGGTCCCCCTCGCGCAATGGTAGCCTAACTATATACCGGCCACTTTTGTCGCGTTCCGTTGTATCTGCGTATAATTTTTCGCAGTTATTTTCTTCCTCCGTTAGCGTTTTCTTTCTCGATGGTTCTGCCTCTAACTCCCAAAATTTTCGAAGCAACTCATCGGGATCAAGACTTAAATGCATCACGGTAATATGTGCGGGGTAATTTGAGTGATCCAACTCAAAAGTACCCGACAGTATCCACCCTAACGTGGTATTTTGTGTCAAGTAAGTTCCGCTTACGTTTCGTTTGATTCCTTCTTGGATGACTTGGCTGTAAACTTCAGCACCTAACAAAACATCAATTTTATTAGGCCTATCGTATTTTGGATCAGCCAAATCATCATCGGCCAAGTCAACCCATTCTACCCTAGTTACTTTCGTAGCTGGGAGAAGGGCAGTGACCGACTTCAAGACGAAAGCATTGACTGTTATCTTGACCGTCGGATCTATTCTAGATCTCATTTTAAGGGTTACAGTGTACTTTGCGGTCGCACTTTTTTCCCCACCTACACCAATCACTGTTTGTCGCGATGGAGTTTTATTTAAACCTAAATATTGTACCACGGATTCTGTAACGAAAGAACCCTGTGATCCTTGGTCCAGCAAAGCCCTTTCTATTCGATACGAGCCGTCTTTAGATTTCGCCTCGATTAAAGCAGTAGTTAATAAGACGGTTTTCCGACCGCCTCCTGTGGATAAACAGGAAACCAGTGGCTTGCTCGACCCCTCCGCTTGCGCGGCCCTTTCAACGTTACTAGTTTTATTATCCTCCTTCATCAACGATGAGGTTTCCTCGTGAGCCCTATTACTACCTTCGCCCATATCAGACCCAGAAACACCAGTTGGGTGTAACAAAGAATGGTGGCGGCGTTTACACACCTGGCACTTGAGAGTGTTTTTACAATGTTTAGCAGAGTGGTTATTGTATAAGCAAACAAAGCACAAATTACGTTCCTGAGCAAAACTACGCCGAGCGTCATTAGACTCCTTTCCAAACTTAGGACAGGACGTAATTTTATGATCGGCTGAAGAGCAAAACGCACATGCAACCGATTTTTTTGCTACGTGAAACGACTGAGTCCCTTTTTGGTTTGAATGTCTATCTTTGTTATCGACCTTATCTAAATTTTCTAAACCTCTAAAACGACTATTTAAATATTCCGAAAACTGTTTAAAGGTAGGTAATTCATCACTTGCGTCTGAAGCCGCCTTAAGTTCCCAAGCTTTCCTGGTCTCTTTATCTAACTTTCCACTAATTATGTGTATCACAATCAGATCCCAGGAAGACACATCTACCCCTAAATTACTAATTGACTCTAAACATTCAACTGTAGTCGTAATAAGTCGCTTTATTTCAAATGCCGATTCAAACGATAATGTCTTTTGACTTAACAATCTTTTCATTACACTATTTGCCAGAAACCTTTTATTATTATACATTTTTTCTAACTTAAACCAAGCAATTTTATAGTTGTCCGATGTAACATTAATATTTCGTAACAACTGTTCAGCTTCCCCTATTAAATGACCCTTTAAATAAAATAAGCGTTGTGCATCATCCAAAGATTTGTTTTCATGCACCAAACCCACAAATAAATCTTTGAATGTTTGCCACTCCGAATACTTTCCCGAAAAAGAAGGAATTTTTATTTCAGGCAACTTTACTCTACTGAGGTTCCCTTCTGGTTTAGAACAAGTATTTGAATCTGTACGCGAATCAGTAAACTTTCTTTCGGATAACATTTCTTTTATATCACTTTTAAAATCCACATAAAATTCTTCAACTTCATCATAAAGATTATTTTTAACATAGCTCGAATTAGCCAATTCAGTCTTTTTTATCGTGCTTAATATTTCTTTATGATTAGAAGTAAATGCGTTCCATAATTGTTCCAAGTTTTCAAGTCGTGTCTCTAAATATGAAGTAGTTAAACGCTCTTTAGGAGCTTTCTTAACATTTGATCTAGCCTTAATCATTTTAGAACTAACATCTTCCTGTATACTACAGAACGACTCCATTTTGCAACAATTATGGCACAACTTATAATATCAACACAATCAAAACACAAGTCACAAAAAAAATAGACTTGTTTTAAGTTATCCAACAAATCCCAAAAATTTTACAAGTGTTTGGAACAACTTTTATTTGGTTCTAAAATCGGGCATGGATTCCCCGTCAGAACCGCTTTTCACATAAATTACAAGTCCTAAGCTAATAAACACCATTAAAGTTAATGTTAAATTTAAAGTATGTTTTAAAGTTCAAATTACGCGCACTTTTTGAGGTTTTGATTGATGTAAACACTGAACTTCCTGATCTAAGTTATAATTCAAATGTACTCACGATTTTTAATTTCCACTCACTGACACTTTATTGCTGTACTGCACCCGAGCCACAGCCGGCACGCGTGCTGTACTGCACCACGAGCCGCAAGCGCCTACTTCACAGCGCGCTGCACTGCACCATACAAGTGGCACACTCTACTCGACGAAATCCTCCCTCGCGACGATCCTCCGACTGCTGGGTACCAGGTTGGCTGCGTCCACGCTCCACCTGGCTGCTCCCGGCTCCAATCGGTTCCTCCTCCAACTCCTGGACACCTCACCTGGTGCCCGTTGAAGGGGCTGATCTGGACAGCGATCCACTGCCCAGTAACGACGCGAAGGGTGGTGATACACTACCACCTCTGGAAACCACCACACACACTCCCGACCGATCCGGTTCCGAAGGACCATGTATTTTAAACTTCACTTAGAAGGGTCCAATTACGGCGAGGTATAAATAATATAGCACTATATCGGTATAATTGCGTATATTATATACCAAGAACACAGTAGGTTCACAATGGGTTCACACAAAACAAATTAAAATTCTGACCTCTTATACTTTTCGTTGTAACGAAACCATAGCGAGATCTAATTCGACGCCAACGCCATCTATCGAGCGCGGTGACAACTCTTGACAAAAATTAATATTAGATCACGCTATGATTTCGCTCCAAACCCCAACAGCTATCTCTAAAAATAAGAAAGTTACTTTGTGTAAAAGGGTCCAACTGACACCAAAAAAAACTGTAAAAGTCGGTTTTCTGATCACTTTGGTACACTTAACTCATTTCGACAAAACGGGGCTTATAATACCCCTTTTCACTAGGGCCACAGAGTTATGGGAGTAATTATAACGATACTTACACAAAATATCAGGTTGCTTTGTTTAATAACATGAGAGACGCGAATTTAGTACCTACCACACAAGGTAACTTGGGTTTCACTAAACAATGATGCTTGTCGAAGTTTTAAATACAAGAATGTTCAACAGAATAGTACTGCAGCGGGTAAAGTGAAGGCGAAATGTGCTGTCATTGACACTGACATTGACAGTTTACTTCACGCTAGTTTTCACTGGTGATTTTTATTGAATCGACCGGCAGATGGTTGTTCTGGTTGTTCATAAAAATAAGACGGCATTTAAACTTAAGTGTTTCCATCAAGCTAGAGAGAAAATTTATCAAAATCATAATGGAAACGTAAGCCACTTTAAAATTAAAAATAAAACATACATTTTTTGTGCACAACCCAAAAATTAACAGATAGTAAAAAGTTGCTTGCAATTATATGCTTTACGTATTAAATAAATAAATAAATAACTGGAATAAAATTAGACGACGTGGTATGCGCTGAGTGATTTGCACCTTGGGTCGCAGTTCTTGGGTTCATTTCCCGCACGGAACAAATATATTATTTGCATGACCTATAATCCTAAAAAACCTCTTAAGTCTAGACCACCACGGCATTAATTTTAATTTTATTTCAAAATTATCTAGTCCCAAAAAGCCTCGAGTCTAGGTTTTCGTAAGTTGTAATCAAGCAGTCCCAGTATACGTAGGGTCTAGTGGTCTAATATGTAGGTACGGTACGCACGTACCTACGTCCAGCTCAGTGCCACTTAGTGGCCCGCCGCAAGCTTTGCCAAGATAGGTTTTAAACTGTGTACAGAATTCGGAATGTGAGTACTTGATGTTTAAGCTCAGTTAATAATCACGTGCCTCGACTGACCTTAATAAGTACTAAGACCTGTGACCCTAAGTACTAGAACTAAACTGTAAAACAGTGTGAAATATAAAAAAATATTTATAAAGTGTTAAAGTAAATGATATAAATAAAATCTACTATATAAAAATAAGTCGGGTTTTCCTTCCTGACGCTATAACTCCAGAACGCATGAACCGATTTCCACGGTTTTGCATTCGTTGGAAAGGTCTCGGGCTCCGTGAGGTTTACAGCAAAGAAAATTCAGGAAAAATAACAATAAATTACATTAATAAAGCTAATAAAAATAAATTAAATTACATAAATCAGATGCAACCTTCATAGTCACTACGAAAAACTAAGACACAAAATTAGAGAAAAGTAAATGACAGATTGACAACTGACATAATTTCAGGCAAAAAGTAAATATTGAAAAGTATTGTGTTCACTGTGAAATTGTGAAAAAAAAGTAAAAAAAAAGTTATTCGTTTCCTAACATTTAAATTGGAAATCATCAAATCAATAACGTGTATTGTGCAAATTTTTATTGAATTTCAACAGCAGGCATTTGTCTGTGGTAAGTTGAACTGTGTAAATTATGTGGATCGTGCATAGTTAGGTACCTAATAGAAATAATGTTAATAATCTTCTTTCTAATATATAAAATTTTCGTGTCACAATATTCGTTCCCATACTCCTCCGAAACGGCTTGACCGATTCTCATGAATTTTTTTATGCATATTCAGTAAGCCTGAGAATCGGCTACTATCTATTTTTCTTACCTCTAAGTGATAAGGGGTGTTCACCCCAAATTTTATTTTTTTATTATGTGGCATCAAAAAATACATACAACTCTAAATTGGCACTTTTTTATCACCAATCCTTGCTTTTTAATAGTCATTTTCATAATTTTATCATTTTCTATCCCGCTCGATAACATCAATTATTATCACTTGGTAAGTTATCCCCTCCATGTGTCTACCGGTGTCACTTCTCACCCTGTAAACAGCACGAAGTAGGGATGTTACCTCTACAGTTTTCGGCTATTATTTATTAGTGTTTATGCTTTAAGCGTAGTAGTTAAACATTTTTACTATCTCAGTGTAACTCTCATATCAAATATATTCTTGAGTAACTTTATTATTTATTTATTAATAACTAATATTATTGAATAATTAATTATTAATCTAAAATATAAAAATTAATCGCAAAATGTGTTGGTAAGCGCATAACTCAACAACGCCTGGACAAATTTGGCAAATTCTTTTTTTTATTGTTCGTTGAAGTTCAAAGATGGTTTTTACGGCGAGAAAAAATTCGAATAGTTGCCGGAAAACCCCTAAAGAGATTTTCGTCAAACATTGCCAGCTGATGAACTCAATGCATGTCTAAAGTCCTCCAATTGTGGAAACATGTCAAAGTACTTCATTGACATTGGTAGTCCTATAGACATGTTGACTGGCTGCATTAAAATTCCTCAATGTTTTTGTCAGTAAACTCGATCAAAAGATGAACTTATCCAGAAGGTGTTTCTAGATGTTTCTCAAAATTACAGGAACCATGATTGGTTGAGCGAACGAGCTATATTGGCTGCAAAAAACATAGATGTAAATGAATTAAATTTAAAAATGCAAGAACAAATTACAGGCGAATCGAGGATATATAAATCAGTCGATTCGGCTACTAACCAAGATGATGTAGTGAACTATCCACCAGAAATTTTAAACTCGCTGGATTTGCCAGGATTGCCACCTCAATCTTCAATTAAAGGTTGAATCGGTAGTTATAATAATGTTGCGAAATATCAACCAACCGCGTCTTTGCAACGGCACACGGTTAGCGATAGAAAAATTACTAAACAACGTGATAGAAGCAACTATACTGAAAGGAAAGTATAAAGGAGAAGACGTTCTCATACCGCACATCTCAATTATTCCGAATGATGTGCCGTTTGACTCTGAACGACTACAATTTCCAGTTCGGCTTGCTTTTGCTATGACCATAAACAAGTCCCAGGGTCAATCATTAAGTGTTTGTGGTATTAATCTGGAAAACCCATGTTTCTCACATGGGCAATTGTATGTTGCCTGTGCCCGTGTTGGAAAACCATCAGATTTGTTTGTCTATATGCGCCAGATAATGAAACAAAAAACATCGTATATCACAAAGCACTACAATGAAAATAAAACTCATTTTTGTTAATAATTATGATTCAGATGATTAACAATAAAGGGATTACTTATTTTTAAATGCTTAAGATGCTTTATTTAATTATATTTCTTATTCACAACGCCGTATCACCAGGGAGACGGTTCTGTTCAGGAGGTTTTTTTGCCCCGACTATAAAATATGTAGGAACAAAAAAATGTCACATTACAAATTATTTTGACAGGATTTATTGCAATTTAATTAGGCAGTACGAAGTCTGCCGGGTCAGCTAGTGATATAATAATAATAATATAGGTATATATAAATATAATAATATAATATAAAAATAGCCATAATATTATATAATAAAAGATTGATTAAATAGTGTGTAAGTATTTCTACGAGTACCTATATTGAAATTGTGTTGCTGCGCCCTAACAGGGTATCATGTATGTACTTTTACCTTTTAAAACATTCTATGTATCTACTCATGATCGCAAATTTTTATATTTGAAGTTTGAAGTTTGAAGTTACTGGGAGTAAAGACTATTTTTATCTGTTTAATTGAAATGTTTTCGTAAATCATCTTCTAATCTTGCAAATATTTGTCAGTGGCCAAATAATAAGTTTTTACTTGATTGACTTAGGTATAACTACCTAAGTTATTAAGTAACCGAAACCTTCGCAAAACCTTCAATCCACTTTAATGTAGCTGTAGTCGCCAAGTTTATAGAAACTGAAACTTAGATGTTCTTTTTTGTCTTAACTACATAATATATTGAATTGTAAAGTTTTACATTTTACTTTTATTACGGCAACTGGGAGTTATCTGTAGCCATTTTGTTATCGTCACGCCTCGCCACGTAACTTAAGGTTACTTAACAAAATAAATTAGCTATATGCATAAGTTGCACGCGCAGTATTACCGTGAAACTGAACTTATATATCAATACTAGCAGACGTCTCGCGGTTTCACCCGCGTAGGTCCTTTCCCGTGGGAATACTGGGATAAAAAGTAGCCTATGGGTTAATCCAGGGTGTCAGCTAACTCCATACAAAATTTTATAAAAATTCATTCCGTGGTTTTTACGTGAAATAGTAACTTCACACGTTCTATTTAGCTTTTTATAAAAGAAAAAAAAAAGAAAAATAATGAACTATCCTCACTAAACCTTACAGATTGTACAATAGAAGTTAAACAAAACAAGTTATTGTAGAAAAGTTCTATTTCAAGACCTTACAAGTAAGTTCAGCAGCCATTCTAAAACGCTGTCGTGGCCAGCCTCTGCAGACTTGGTGCACCACAATTTACCGGCGCAGACTTTGTTTACAATCTTTTGCAGTTTAAGCTCGGAGTCAACGTTTTTTTTGCGAGATGCAGCTGTGGCCGCAACGAGGGGCTTAAAACAAAGTAAGAAATATTGGAACTCTTAATTCTTTTGGCTGCAAAACTTTGCGCAGGCTTTAATTCTTTCCAACTTATCGTATATGGCATTACATTATTAATAGTGCACAATTTAAACTGTTATTTATGAACAGAGCCCAGCACATTAAACTAAGCGCATCAGAGGTCGGAGGTCGTGATTTCAATCCCCACCCATTACACTATTGACGTTTTTTACCACGCTTTTTACCTTGCAAAAAAAAAACGAATTAGAATCTTAGTGAATATTGCAGTCACGGATAGCTGTAAGTCCCACTTTCAGGAACTAAAGATTTTATCCCTACCCTGTCTTTATATATTTGAAGTGTGTAAGTTCGTTCGTAAGTACCCTGAATTCTTCACAAAAAGAGAAAACATACAAACAAAAATTTTATTAAGACATAAAAACAGACTAAACTTACCAACATTGCGACTAAAAATGCACTCCAATAGTACCAATGTCATGTCTATAAGAATCTACAATAAATTTCCTGAAATAGTAAAGAAATAAAATGAAAATAACATCTTTATCAATAAACTGAAGCTTTTTCTTATTGACAAATGCTATCTACTATAGTTTAAATGAATATCTATTTTAATGATAAATTGTAAGCAACTTAAAACCAATTAATTTCTATAAAATTCACACCTGTGCTCATCCTCCTCTCTCCAACTTGATCTATGCTGTGCCCGACAGGGGCCATAATTGTATCTATTATTATTTTTCTCACCAACTTTTAACACAATTATGGTATGCAATAAAGATTTGTGAATTTGAATTTGACATAAACCCCTTTCAGATACAAGCATATTTAGCTTAGTTGGAAGGGTTAACAAGTCTACTAGTAATGTGAAAACCCACATTGCTAGTAAGCTTTAAAATAAAATAAAACTTCCGCAGTTTGTCAAATTTCTTTGATAGTTTTTCAACTTTATTACAGTTAGACTAAGGTTCATGTTCAATTTGGAAAATTTTACAGTTTGGGGTAGCATGATCAAATCAAATCAAATCAAAAGTCATTTATTCTAATTAGGCTGAGGATCAGAACTTTTTGAACGTCAAAAATTACATAAGACAGTCCCCCAAAACGCCCGCCGTTCGCCACTTCCTAGTGTTTTGTTTTGATGTGCTGGCGTCCGTTGTCTGTACCAAAAAAAACACTATCAACTTTAATCATGGTCACAGAATAAAAGTAAGTGCCCTAAATACACGCCAGTCTATCACTATTGACCGACTCTCTATGTTGCTCTAAAGAATCTTTCAGCTGATATCAGCATCGGAAGTACTTGTCGTTTTCTCTCACGTTGACAAGGGTAGCCACTTTACTCCAATAGATAGAATCGCACTTCTCTTTTACATATTTTTCTATGAAATATTGTTGTTGTGGCGAAACTGTAATATTTTCTCAGTATCCCGAGAAAATATTACAGTTTCGTTTACCTATGTAATTTTTTACATGTCATCTAGGCGCTAAATTGTCTTACGTTTATTTTTTGAATAGAGAATACTGGCAAATGAAGAAAGAAACTCTGACGTTTAAAATTGGAATTCAAAACTATCTTTGAAAAGAATTCTTTAAAGTTTACGGAGCCTATACTTATTAGTTAAAGGTACCTAAATAAAATCTCCGAGACCTTTCAAAAAGTAATTAAAGAACTGTAATTTAATCATAGATACCTAAACGGTTTGTAAAATATATTTGTTAGATTATAAAATTAATATCCACTGATATAGTAGTAACATATAACTGGCCTAGTATTAAAAGACTGCCGTTAGATGGCTAATTGCACAGAAACTGGTAGAGATCCCGGAGACTTTGGCCTGCATTGGTCTAAAATGATTGTACCAGATTACTAGAGAAAGCACAGTACGAGGAAGTTTAATTTCAGATTAACCTACCTCGCGGCCCGGGATAAATATTTTCGAAAAATTAAATGTATAAAAAAAAATTGTCACTTATTTACAGTCACATTTCGTAAATTTTAGAAAATATTAATTGTACAGGACATAAATAAAATGTAAAAAAATACCATTTTTATTTTTAAAACAATCACCTTGCTCCACTTAAACTAGTAGTTATTAACAAATTGTTTTGTCAATCAAATTTTAAGTGAACAATATTATTATGAGATATTCATTAAACAATAGTTTTGATGAATCTTTATTTTTAACCCCCGACGCAAAAAGAGGGGTGTTATAAGTTTCACCGCTATGTGTGTGTGTCTGTCTGTCTGTCTGTCTGTCTGTCTGTCTGTCTGTCTGTCTGTCTGTGGCACCGTAGCGCCCAAACGGGTAAACCGATTTAGATGCGGTTTTTTTTATTTGAAAGCAGGGTTTCTTGCGATGGTTCTTAGACATAATTTATCAAAATCGGTTCAGCCGTTTCAAGGTTATCAGCTCTTTTGTGTTAGCTACCGTTGCTATTTTAGACGTCTATGGGTATTAACTTTACTTACAAACATATGTGTGTCTTAAAATTTCAAACACCCATGTGTGTAATATTAACAAGCAACATTGTGGTGTATTTGGTCTGATGCAGCCAGGATATCTAGCAGACTAATACACTCTTGGAAAAATAACAGCAGATATGTCGTGTTTGGATTCATTTTAACCTGCATTTGATTCTGCACACAATGCACTGATGGCAACTGGATGAGCTGATGCTGCAGCCAGGCTATCCAGCACACGAGTAGGTAGACCCTTGACAAAATAATAGCAGATATGTCGTGTTTGGATTCGTTTTAACCAGCATTTGACTCTACATACAATGCACTGTAAAATTCTCATAACTGTAAACTCTATGAAACAAAATTAATGCGTTTAAAAAATATAAAATAAAAATTAAATTTAAAATTTAAAAAAACCCCCATCGCAAACAAGTAAAACATTTAAAAAGTTAAAAATAACACTTTAGCCATGAAATTTTACGTAACGTCGGGGTACCGTTAAAATAAGTAGGTACCTACTTACCTAAAGTACTAGGAACATTTCTTACTTAAGCGGTACCCGACGTGAAGTAAAATTTCATGGCTAAAGTGTTATTTTTAACTTTTTAAATGTTTTACTTGTTTGCGATGGGGGTTTTTTTAAATTTTAAATTTAATTTTTTAATTACTTCTTTCAACAAAAAACTCCAACCATTGTAAGATCGCACATTACCAACAGGATCCATAGTCAATCTACGTAGGCGTATTAATCAATCTAAATCAATCTCTATGGTTGCAAGCCTTCGGCGGAGCTTGTGGCTAAATTATAACAGCCGCATGGGTCGATCGAAGGTTAAGCTACGCTTGACGAGGTCGGTCCGTGGATGGGTGACCATTTATTACATACCAAGACTCCTCCGTGCCTCGGAAAGCACGTTAAGCCGTTGGTCCCGGCTGTCATTTGTAGATCTTTGACAGTCGTTACTTGTAGTCAGAAGCCCGAAAGTCTGACAACCAGTTTAACCAAGGGGTATCATGTTACCCAGTTACTGGGTTGTGGAGGTCAGACAGGCAGTCGCTCCATGTAAAACACTGGTATTCAGCTGCATCCGGTTAAACTGGAAGCCGACCCCAACATAGTTGGGAAAAGGCTAGGCAGATGATGGTTGCAAGCCTTCGGCACACCAACCCGGTTGGTCCTTTATCAATCCGTTCATTGTTTTCTTGCCTTTGACAATCTTCGTTGTACCATCGCCCCCTTGTTTTCTTCACCATGTCTTTGCTAGAAATTCAATTCTGCAATTCGACGAAATATTGGGAAATGAATTCTGAACTTACGGTTTCATTTAACTATACTCCATTTAGCAGTAGTCATTGTTATTTAGTTATATTATTTCATTTTAGTTGAAAATTACAGTGTCAATGATGAACAATACATGGACACGTTCTCCGTACGACTTTTATTTTCATAAAATTAAAATAAAACGATTTGAATAAGATTTGCTTTTATTTTTCTCTAAAATATGTTCTGCATGCGCGTCTTACCCCGTCTGTTAGTCACGGTAACTTGAAGTCCACTTATATTACATTGCTAATTTTTTGCATAAAGGGAGATGCCCATTTCTGGCCATGTTTTTCCCGTCTATGTAGGGTGACTGGTAATTAGTGACCGATTCTTAAAAATATACCAATTTAGTAACTTAAATATTTCTATTTCTAATTTGGGATGAGTACCTTGGTGGTATCAAAAGCTGATTTCCAAATGACACCCAAATTGTTCATTTTCCTTCGGTGATCAGTACTTAGAACATTGAATAGAATCCGTACTTTTTTTTTAGAATTGCAATCCCTACTTTGATAAAAGTAGGGATTGAAATTCTTAGTAAAAAACAGGTCCCACCAAGTTCTAAGGAAAAAACAGCCTTAGTTTCTTTATCTGTGATGTCAACCCTAATGTCTATCATTTGTTTTTTCCATGTGCATCACTTGGCCAAAGTTTCCTCAGAAAATGGTCATATCCCTTTTAGTTGTCATCAAAGTTCGGTGTGCTGCTGAACGCCAGTTAGTCACTGGCAATAAAAAGATAGCTAATATCCCTGTATGTTGGACGCTATTGACACAAAAAAGATAGCGAATATCCCTGTATGTTGGACACTATTGACACAAAAAAGATAGCGAATGTCCCTGTATGTTGGACACTATTGACACAAAAAGATAGCGAATGTCCCTGTATGTTGGACACTATTGAAACAAAAAAGATAGCGAATATCCTTGTATGTTGGACCCTATTGACACAAAAAAGATAGCGAATATCCCTGTATGTTGGACCCTATTGACACAAAAAAGATAGCGAATATCCCTGTATGTTGGACACTATTGACACAAAAAAGATAGCGAATATCCCTGTACGTTGGACACTATTGAGACAAAAAAGATAGCGAATGTCCCTGTATGTTGGACACTATTGACACAAAAAAGATAGCGAATATCCCTGTACGTTGGACACTATTGACACAAAAAAGATAGCGAATGTCCCTGTATGTTGGACATTATTGACACAAAAAAGATAGCCAATATCCCTGTATGTTGGACACTATTGACACAAAAAAGATAGCGAATATCCCTGTACGTTGGACACTATTGACACAAAAAAGATAGCGAATGTCCCTGTATGTTGGACACTATTGACACAAAAAAGATAGCGAATGTCCCTGTATGGTGGACACTATTGACACAAAAAAGATAGCGAATGTCCCTGTATGTTGGCCACTATTGACACAAAAAAGATAGCGAATATCCCTGTATGTTGGACACTATTGACACAAAAAAGATAGCGAATATCCCTGTATGTTGGACACTATTGACACAAAAAAGATAGCGAATATCCCTGTATGTTGGACACTATTGACACAAAAAAGATAGTTAATATCCCTGTATGTTGGACACTATTGACACAAAAAAGATAGCGAATATCCCTGTATGGTGGACACTATTGACACAAAAAAGATAGCGAATATCCCTGTACGTTGGACACTTATCACACAAAAAGAAGAATACCTAAACAAAACGAGTAACTAGGAGTACTGAAAGAACCACTAAAACTGAATGCATACCTAACATAAGCGATCTTCCCTATTTGATCTAGTCTAACAACCACTCTAGCCTTTAGCTTTTTACCGTGTTTCCCTAGTTTTCGAACACACTCGCTTTCATCATACCATTCTGGTTTGTTTGTGTATTTGCAAATGGATGAACCGATATTCATCTGAATGTTGAAAACATTTCCACTGCAATCAATTCAAGTTTCATTTCGCAACATACGCAGAAAACCTACTCTTTTATTACTAGTTCTCGCTATACAATATCGGCTTGTGTTACTTCTACCCATAGAGTATAGTAATATTCCACAACTTCATCTAGTCCCAAGCTAAGCAGAGCTTGTGTTATGGGTATCAAAAGACTGATAAACATACTTATATATTTCTAAACATATTATAGATAAATTTCACCCAGACACAGAACAAATTATCGTGATCATTACACTATTAGTGACCTGGGAGGAAATCGAACCCACGACCTCCGGCATAGCAGTCAAGGCTACTAACTACAAGACCAACCGGCCAGTATAGTCAAAAGAAATGTAAAAAAAACTCGTTTCTCATAGCATAAGCTAGCAGTGTCTTGGTACTCAGTTTTATCCCACAAAAAGATGTAATTTAGGAGTATACGCATAGATAGTTATAGGCTGTGTCCTTATTTATTTTCAACTTAGGTGTTTAACAGTCAAAAGATAGGTGTACCCCTGATGTTCATCTTTAAAGAAAAGAAAGAAAATACATTTATCGGCAACAGCTGGATAAACGCACAGCAATACACAATAACACAAAAAAAGAGACAAAAATGTCATGTCTCACGGCTGCGCCAAAAGGTTCATTCCAGCGGTAATGCCAGACAGATGCTGTGATCCTGTCTGACGCTGATTTTCAAATGAACTTTACTTTTACTGTAATTATAATAATGGCTTCTGCAGACTTGGAAGTAATATTTTTTTAATTACTAGAGCCCAAAGTTGGAATTAGTTTACTTAACATAACATCAAGCCTGTTGTCTCCGAAGGATTAGCCAGAGGTACACCTATGGCTGTACCTCTGGGTACCTCCAAAAATCTGGCTATACCTCTGCAAAATAGCGGGCGAAATTTAATAGGAGGCGAGCCTATTGCCATCAATCGGTACAAATGCAGTCTCTGGGCTGATATTCAAAAATTACAGGTTAAATTCTAAAATAATAAACAAAAATAGTAGTAATAAAATAGTATACATAAATTATATAACATTATTATCTATCAACACCAACATAATAAAGCCCACTTTTAAGTGTTGTCTTTAGTAATATTGCTTACCTTCGAATACAGCGATAAAAACGCTAGAATGTTCAAAGCTTAGAAATCTTAATTCTCATTTTGCTGTCATTTGAACCCCCGTTGTTAGCTTAATATTTTATTTTAATGTGAAAGGATTTTTGTGTTCTATTTTAAGGTTTCGATAATTAGAAAACATATTTCTAAGGCAGCGAGCGGTCCATGAAATAATTAACAATTATAAAGGCGTTTTTACATTATAGTGGCTTTTATTGAATACCTAATTATTATGTAACCTTTTTCTGGTACGTCTTTGTACAGTTCTCCCATAGTAATAATGCGCATAGAAATATTCGTCACTGTTCGGCAACAGCCATATTCCCCGAGTGTCGGATGACTATATGTATATAGAGTGGTTAAGTGCATTTTCTTCATGCATAATTAGGGCTCTTACGATTCAATGATTCGGGTGTTTCCGGGAATACGACAATTAGCGAAGATCTGCATGTGCATTATTAATTTGGGAATAGGTACTGTACTATTATTATTGGTCGATAATGGAAACGGTATATTTTTGACGGTAAGACCGTTTGGTAGACCACGATCTATCGAAAAACAATTGAAAACATATTAATTAAGTGCGTGTACATGGTTTTTGTACGTATGAACCATAAATAAATATTTAACTGGAAAATCTTCATTAATCACATTAAAACGTTTGTTTTGAACGACCCAGTGTGGGAACATCTTAAGATCTTTTTAATCCATTTTGTAATCTTGCCTTCTAAAGGGAAATATAAAAATGTTTGCTTTTAGAATGAATTAAGTGGGAGTTGAGGAGGTATTTTTATAAAATTCACTAATAAAACATCAAAATTCAAATATTATGATAGAAGCCGTCAATTGATATTAGGCATTTTTAACCCCCGACGCAAAAAGAGGGGTGTTATAAGTTTCACCGCTATGTGTGTGTGTCTGTCTGTCTGTCTGTCTGTCTGTCTGTCTGTCTGTCTGTCTGTCTGTCTGTCTGTCTGTCTGTCTGTGGCACCGTAGCGCCCAAACGGGTGAACCGATTTAGATGCGGTTTTTTTTTATTTGAAAGTAGGGTCTCTTGCGATGGTTCTTAGACATAATTTATCAAAATCGGTTCAGCCGTTTCAATGTTATCAGCTCTTTTGTGTTAGCTACCGTTGCTATTTTAGACGTCTTTGGGTATTAACTTTACATAAAAACATATTTGTGTCTTAAAATTTTAGACACCCATATGTGTTATATTAATAAGCAACATTATGGTGTATTTGGTCTGATGCAGCCAGGACATCTAGCAGGCTAATACACTCTTGGGAAAATAACAGCAGATATGTCGTGTTTGGATTCATTTAAACCAGCATTTGATTCTGCACACAATGAACTGATGGCAGCAGGATGAGCTGATGCTGCAGCCAGGCTATCCAGCACACAAGTAGGTAGACTCTTGACAAAATAATAGCAGATATGTCGTGTTTGGATTCATTTTAACCAGCATTTGATTCTGCACACAATGCCCTGATGGCAACAGGATGAGCTAATGCTGCAGCCTGGCTATCCAGCACACCAGCAGGTAGACTCTTGACAAAATAATAGCAGATATGTCGTGTTTGGATTCGTTTTAACCAGCATTTGACTCTGCATACAATGCACTGAAAAAATCTCATAACTGTATACTCTATAAAACAAAATTAATGCGTTTAAAAATTTTAAAATAAAAATTAAATTAAAAATTTAAAAAACCCCCACCGCAAAAAAGTAAAACATTTAAAAAGTTAAAAATAACACTTTAGCCATGAAATTTTACGTAACGTCGGGGTACCGTTAAAATAAGTACCTACATACCTACACGTAGGTACTAGGAACATTCCTTACTTAATCGGTACCCCGACGTGAAGTAAAATTTCATGGCTAAAGTGTTATTTTTAACTTTTTAAATGTTTTACTTTTTTGCGGTGGGGGTTTTTTAAATTTTTTATCAAGAAGAATTAGTAGGTTATGCTGGGTAGTTTTAAAAAGGAAAACACACTCAACTGCTGCAACTTAAAAAAAACTGAATTACTATTTTGACGAAAATAATTTAGGACATAACTAAACGCGATCAATAACGTAATTTAGTCAATTAATTTCCATTAAAGTGGTTAAAGCATAATATACATTGAAATACAGAATAATACTAATTAAACGTACCAATAGTACCAAAATATTGTTTACCCTCTAACGAATAGTCTTGTCACACCTTCGGGGGTCAATGAACCATATTTATTTGAATTAGGCTTGCTCCAATGAGCTACTATTGTCCTTAAGATTTATGTTGATAAACAATTACTTAGTGAAACAATCTCACTGTGGGTATCGGAATATTGTTGTGTGAGTGATCTATACAACTGAAGCTGAGAAATAGATTCAGAGATTAAACAATCTCGGATTTTGCACCAATCAATATTAAGGCTCGCTTATAGTTAACATACATAATACATACCTCACATACACGTCACTCCTTCGTCTCTTCATTCTTCATCACATTGTGTTAATCATCGCACATTACAATCAATCAATGCACCCCACTGCACTGCACTACACTACGTTACACTACACGAATAAACTCCTATTATTATAATACTAGCTTCTGCCCGCGACTTCGTACGCGGATCCTGTTGCTTATGCCAGCGACAACGGGGTTGTCAAAATCGAAGATCTGAAACGTCTGACGTCGAATTCTAAAAGCCCGGGGACGGCAAAACAATGGAATGCGCGAGACGATTCAAGACGTTCCAGATTTTTTATTTTCGTTGGTCAACAGGAAATGCCATCAGAGTTAACAACTTTTGCTAAGACGCCATTTCTATTATGTATAATTATCTTATATTGTCGCTGGGCTTTGGAGTTCCACTACAGGTGCTCCAGATCTTCAAATTTAGTTTCACAGCAGAAAACACTCTTCACGTGGAATAGTTTTTGCAATGGCACCATTTTTATATCTCTTTTACTTTAGGTGTTCCATTTTCCAAAATAAATTATAGCCTGTATGTTGCGTCACGTTCACGATCAGCGGTCAGTCGCGCATCTCCTTCCCCCACTTATCTCTAGAGTAGATGCGTAGGTATTTACGCTGAAAACTCAAGCGTCATGCTTTTTCCGTGAACGTCTCCAACTCGCGAGACAGTGCATGATGTTCACGATCAGCGGTCAGTCATATATTCTTCACTGGTGTCTAGAGACCTGGATACCTGGTAGATGCGTAAATACGCTGAGAATGCAGGCGTGCTTCGCGATCCCAAGAAGTTTCCACGGAGCGAGTTGCAACCTCATGTTGTCGAACAGCATCAAGTCTCTCCTAACGCTCTTCGGTAGATTGTTGGGATCTTATGATCTTTAATCATTTAGCACCTTTGGAATATTGGGAAAGATTTGACCTCTTTCTAGGTATGGTTATAGTTTTATTGTGATGATACCTGATCAATTAAAATCTAAGTGGCTGTTCCCCTGCGTTACCGGGTAGGCAACCATGTAACGAAAATAAATAGAAAAGGAAATTAAACACTCAAATAATATTAGCCCGATGGCATATTTATACGATAAAAAGAAATGGAAGTTTTGGCCAGTAGAGTCTAATTTTCAATGATATACCATCGTCATCAAAAGTCAGCCCTGAACTGTTCCCGCCTTCACCGCGTGAAGGTACTTATTTTTTTTTATAAATATGCATGAAATTAGTGATAGCTTTAATTTCTATATCAAATGTATCTGATCTTCGATTTTTATAAGTCAACAGGAAATGCCTATCAGACCGAACAACTTTTGCTAAGATGTCATTCCTATGCGAGTTATGGTGTAGCCGGGCTCTTGGAGTTCCACAACAGGTGTTCCAGATCTTCGATTTTTATACGTCAACAGCGAGTGCTCATAAGGCTGAACAACTCTTGCTAAGACGTCATTCCTATATATGTTATAGTGTAGCTGGGCCCTTAAAGTTCCACATCAGGTGTTCCGGATCTTCAAATTTATTGTCTCAGCAGAAAATGCTCATCACGTGGAACAATTTTTGCTATGGAACCATTTTTGTATCTCCTATAGTTTAGCTGGTCTGTTGCGGTTCTGCATCAGATGTTCCGGATCTTCAAATTTATTCTCTCAGCAGAAAATGCTCATCACGTGGAACAATTTTTGCTATGGTACCATTTTTGTATCTCCGATAGTTTAGCTGGTCTGTTGCGGTTCTGCATCAGGTGTTCCAGTTTCCAAGATTAATTATAGCCTATGTGTTGCCCAGACTTAATATCTATACAACAAAAAAAAAAAACATTCAAATCCGTCCAGTAGTTCCGAAGATTAGCGTGTGCAAACAAACAGACAAACAGACAAACAGACAGATTTTTTTTTTTGGATTCGTGCTCTATTACTGTTTCTAAACCCCCCTTAATTATTATTTTTTAAATATATTCAATGTACAGACACAGTTTTTTTACAGTCTTATTATATGTATAGATTATGTAGGTATTACAAAAAATTGTGAATCACTGTAGTGTTCGTGATTAATTCGCACGACGTGCTTCCTCACTGTCGGTCGGACAGCGACTGACTCCCCACTCCGAGCGCACCAAAATATATAGACTATGGTCCACGCCTCGTGACAGTTGTGACGTATGCGCCCGAGACAAATCATAAGTGCATACATTACAATCACCTTTTGTAAACCGATGCCTGTGCAAAAAAAGTCCAAAACACAGTTGTGAAACAAAAAAAAATTAATGCTATCGAAAATAATTCGACATAACAATTTAATTCACACCTGGTGCCCCTCTGAAATCCACAGATTATTGAAAAATGATCCGTGAGCCTTTCTGAAACGGTTTCCAATCTGATGGAATCTCCCGTAAATCTAAGTCAAGATTTTACTGCCAAAACTCTTTTTAATCCTGTAAAAATCACCCAAAGCTTTTCCTTTAAAATACAATTTATGAATGCTTTATTGTTCTTGGTTGTACGTACAGACGCCAGCACGTCAAGTTACCCCAATGTGTCAATTTTCCCAACTGAATATGAACCTTATGCTATTTGACATAAAGTTGAAAAACTGTCAAATAAATTTGACACATTAGGGTCACTTGATGTGCTGGCGTCTGTACAAATGTCTCCTCCAACAATTTCAATACGAATGAAAAAATTATACGTATTGAACTAAGGTGAATGCTATGTTACTGGGTAAACTGGAGTAAAGTTGATGATGATTCATAGAAAAGTTGTAGGGCATTACAAATATAAGCAGCGACTTGTAAGTACATTTTATGTAAAACTAATAGATGCGCACACAGTGTCTGAGCACAAAGGAAATGCCCTAACCATAATTAACTAGATAAATTTTAAGTGGGTAGGTAATTTAGATGGAAAACATTATAATTAAAGTAATTGCCTCCGTATCATATACTTTTAAGAGTGTAGACAATATGAACATTGACAATTACAGACCTCAAATCTTTTTCTTATCCGCAAGTCACCTTTAATAGTTCAATGTTTGAATTTGCGTTAATGCCTTAGATTAATCACGGATAGAAAACGAATGCTGCATTAAGTGACGTAACTAAAGCAGAGCCGAAGTGGTCTTCTTTGCTCGGGGATGAGCCTTAAGTAGGTACTCAAAGTCACGTTCCGTCGAACACAGCTTTTTTTTTTTTGAGGGGTGGAAAATCCTCATGGATGTCCTCCGCCCGGGGTGGCGGAGGGGTCTGTCACACTCTTACTGACTAAAAACCACCCCGTGTTCCTTCTCACACCTACGCCGGGGGTCACGGGAACAGAAGATACTTCCGCAACCCCCGACTGGTGCCGGTCCCGAGGGCCTCGCCAAGTCAGCGAGGAGAGTGAGGTGTTAGACTCCCTTCGCGACGTCTAAGAGGGGCGCGCGTGAACACGACGCGCCGCCACCTCGAGTCCATGTACGTGGGGGCGGCGGAAATCCCCGCATCTGTCGCCCTGGACCCATTCAGGGTGGCTGCGCCCGGTGCGTCTGCTGCGGGCAGGGTGAGTGGAAGTAATCTCCCTCTCCCTTTCCGCAGCCTCCTTCTGCGAGATGACTGTTTCGCAGAAGGACACCACCGCGTTCCAGGACTCGACGCTGCCGACCATCCTCTCGACCACGGCCGGGTCGAACACAGCTCACTCAACATAAAGTGGACACACGATTTCACCTGTGTTTTGTACTAGACGCTCATTCTATGCGTCATTATTCTAAGGTTTATGCATTTGATTTTAAAGTTACGTAATTTTCAATTTATAGTCGATGTAATTTGCTTGTAGAACAAGCTTACTTGGCATAAAACAGCAATTAATTATACAACCGTTTTTTAATAACACAGTTTTTCATAGCCAGTATGCTAGCATAGTTTAATCGAGCTTAATTAAAATGTTCAATTAACAAGCCCCGTCGAAAAAGAAAATGAAGTTATGAAAACAGCTTACCTACGTTTAAAACAGTTAAATCCGTAGCTATTTTAATTCTGCACTGCAACGTTAAATCGAAGTAAGTTATTTGTTAAACATGGAATAGATGGAGTTTTGACTGGCCTGTTGGTCTAGTAGTTTGTGACCCTAACTGCTATGCCGGAGGTCGTGGGTTCGATTCCCACCCAGGACAAATGTTTGTGTGATGAGCACGATCATTAATTTGTTCTGTGTCTGGGTGTAATTTATCTGTAATATGTATGTATTTAGAAATACATAAGTATGTTTATCAGCTGTTTAGTACCCATGACACAAGCTCTCAAGCTTAACTAGGGACTAAATTGCGTTGTGTGAAAAGTTGTGGAAGATTTATTATATTATTTATTATTTTAATAGTTAGTTCGATCATTGGTTAAATTCAACACTATTTAACATAACATCACGCCTGCAATCCCCGAAGGGTTTAGCAGAAGTGTACCTGTTGTAGGTACCTACACCCACCTTCCGCCAATTATGTTAAAGTAATATGTAATAGGGGGCGAGCCTATTGCCAATAATCGGCAATTGCTACTAAGAAATTCCAGATGAAAAAACTAAATAACACTTTGCCCGACGCTGGGATCGAACCCGAGACCTCATTCTCAGCAGCTGTGCTTGCGACCACTAGACCATCGAGGCAGTCGAAGTAAATTCAAATAGTATTTTTTCGATTTAATAATAAATTGAGACAAATGTTTTATAACATTCGAAATGTAATGGCAAATACTAACTGTCAGGTTAACTTACTCGTTACATAAAAAAAAGCCTAAAAACGCAGCAAACGAATTTGCGAACACCATGCATCGCATCCGTCAAATGTCCAAATCAATCACACAATCGGTGTAAGTGCGCACTATAAAAAGTGCACGTGTCCCTTTCAGCTAAAAACTCCGCTAATTGTTGTCGGCAGGCGCATCAGTATCAATCACTGCCAGGAAATACAAAAAAATGTATCTCTAGTGCAAAATGTATCCAAATTCAATTTCCTTTGGCCGACGGAACAAGGTTGACTGAATACCGGTATCTATCGAGAATATACCGTTTGCATACCTGTGGCACTGTGTTCTTGACCCAATACAGGAACTACATTAGATCCCGATAACATGTTCAGGCCGCACATACCTTGACCTAGTACTCTTGTCCTAGTTACACGGGAAAACCGGGATGTGATGGTTTTATTTACAGCAATATTGATAACGGTATTATATTTAGTTAAGTTGCGCAATATGGAACATGCGTAGTTCCGTGTGTGTATCATTGGAATCATAATGGCAATACAAGTGTACCTACTTTAGACACACTACACTCTTCTTAACCATATAGGGTGCAGGGCTGACGACAGAATATTTATACGACTATTTATATATTATATTTATATATATATATAGAACCTACGCAATTGTATGCAGTAACGCATACGACACGCATAATTAATTTCAATAAGACAGTTATAAGCCACTATTGTACGTCGAATCTAAGTTAAATTGAAAATGATTGTAGTCGTTTCCATTATAGCTGACTAAACAGTGCGTCACGAATTAGTCGTCGTCTGCGCTGCACTGAAGGATTAAAGACAGGCGAGTGACCTTTACGAGTACAAAAAAACAAACTTGTTATTCACAGTTATAATCCTATGAAATCAATATATCTTCTAGCCATTGTTGTAAATCTTTTTGACGTTTTGTTTCTACAACGTTTTGTCGTATCTGAGCTGTCTACCTCACCGTAGCTACAGGATCTTTATAAATGTCACGAACATGCTTCTAAATGTCGGGTACCTTCTAAACTTTCCCTTCTTTATGCACGAGTAATTTCAATACAGCTTATGAAAAAAATACTGGTTTTACTCCATGAAGTCCGATAATTGACCAGTCGCTTGCACCAAAATGAAGTTACAGCGCTGTAATAAGTTTAGCTGCAAAATAACTTATCGTGAAAAATAATATTCTGCACGAGGAGGTGGGAATTTTCTGAAAATACTTTATTGCAGGGAGTTTTTACAAGGTTACAGTTGTTTTTTTTTGGTGGTAATCTGCTTTGCTGGAGGTCAAAATCAACCGGTAAGCGTTAACCTGTTTACCTGTTATTTATTTTGACTGGCCTGTTGGTCTTGTAGTTAGTGACCCTGACTGCTATGCCGGAGGTTGTGGGTTCGATTCCGACCCAGGACAAATGTTTGTGTGATGAGCACGATCATTTGTTCTGTGTCTGAGTGTAATTTATCTACAATATGTATGTATTAAGAAGTATATAAGTATGTTTATCAGCTGTTTAGTACCTATGACACAAGCTCTTAGCTTAGCTTGGGACCAGATGGCGTTGTGTGAAAAGTTGTGGAATATTTATTTATTTATTTTCACTCCTTCAGTCTTCGATAGCCTATCAAAAAATTCCAATTTGAACGTAAGCTTTAATAGTCAAAAAATATTAATTATTTAGTCCTATGCCTATATTTATTTGTTTATTTAACTATTCACGAGTGATTTACCAACACGTGACGTCATTGTATGTTAGGCCTATTAATTAGTAATGTGATTGGGGTTGAGGCATATTATTGGTTATAGCCAAACACTGAATATTTAATGCATGCTAATCCATGTGATAATATTGGATGTTAACTTTCATTAGTAATTTTTAACAAGCCTACACATACACATAGAGTCACGCCTGTAATACCCAAAGGGCTAGGCAGAGGTGTACTTGGTGGTACACCCACATTTCGTCAGCTATGTTTAAGTCCCATGTAGTGGGGGACGAGTCTATTGCCATCAATTGGGCACGAATCCAGACTCCTGGCTGCTACTGAGAAAATCCTGATAGAAAAACTCAATAATAAATTGCCCGACCCGGGGATCGAACCCGGCACCTCATGCTCAGCAGTACCGCTATTGACCACTAGACCAAGGAGGCAAACGAGCCTATTCAAATCTAATGTTTTTTTCATACCAATTCTAATCCCTTTTTAAAATAATCAGTTGAGAAATGATAAATAAAAATTAAACGCTCCCTAAAAGCCACGCATATTAATCAATTAGAAAAACAAACAGAAAATTAACCCCGTATAACCACACCTCGTAAATTTTCATGAAACTTTATTATACCTCGATATTTTTGTCAGACTCGGTTATAATCGGGCAAGCTCGGGTGTCTTCGGTGTAATTGTACCGAACTTTTGCCTCTGGGTAGAAGAGCAATGAAACAAATAATACGGCTATAAGAGTCGCCACGTGCTCGCTAATAACCATGTAACTATGATTGGAAATAAAGGTAACAATTGATCACCAGCGCATTAAAATAAAGACTTTTATAAAAGTATTTAAGGTTCAATTCCTATTAAACTAATTTTGTTCAAAATTCACCTGTCGAAGAAAATCGGTACGCAAACAACTAACATGAGATAAGTTGTGTAATGCAGGCACAGCATGGGCTCATTGTCACATAGGACCACTAGCATCCACTTGCGATTTCTAACCCCTTACTGTTTGTGAATAATATTCTAATAATAAATAATATAATATTTTTTTTATTTTTTTTTGTGTAATATTTTTTTTTTGTTTGTGAATTCTATACATTATATCTTTGCTAAGATTTTAATGCATAATACCAGCATGATATGTCCCACTGCAGAGCAAAGGCATACAAAGAATGCACGAGGATTGATCACCATCTTCAAAAAACAAAATGAGTAAATAATTAATAGATTTTGAGTTGCTTTCTTCTGAAGAAAAGAATCACGACTCAAGTGAAATTAATATAATGTTCATCGCTACACTACACTACACTACACAAAATTGGACAAATGTTTTGATATTTGTACGTATTTGTGGCTGGTGACCCAAATAAATAAGTATGACAAATACAGGCTCTTATATGTTGCTTGCTGAGTATTAATAATCTTTTCATCTGGGTGTTTTCTTAGGAAAATGGTCAATTAAGCTTAATTAAAAATATGACGTGTGAGTATACAGAAACAAATAATTACTATCTGGACTACGGTCACAGGTGGTGGACTTAGGTCACAAAACTACGGTTACTGACGGTAGACTTAGGTCACAAAACTACGGTCAGAGACGATGGACTTAGATCACAAAACTATTAACATTATCTCATTTCTTTTTCTTACTATGGGGTCGGCTTCCAGTCTGACCTGAGGTAACAGGCTGAATATTGCTTTTCATGGACTGACTATCCTATCCTAGCTTAGCCTATCTGATCTCTACATCCCATTAACTGGGTAACACTACACTCCTTGATCATACTTATTGTTCGACTTTCGGGGTTTTTACTACCTGTAACGATTGTCAAAGATTTGATCTTTAAACCGGTAACGTCTTATCGTGATTCTCAAGGTACGGAGGGGTCCATGAATAGTTATTCATCCACGAATCGACCTCGGTAAACTTAGTTTAATCTTCGATCTATCTGTGCGGTGGCTTAACATCATCTGTAGAACGATGAGGCAGCTCTTTTTACCAGAATACTCAGTCTTTAATAATATAACTCGCCAGTTAAATTTTCTCGTCAGATTTGTCTTCCACCCAAAATAAATAACAACCAAAGAAAATTACCCATGAATGTTTTGTTCGCTGCACAATCTCTAAAGCAAATCTTTAAATATTTTACCTGAACAAGGGAAAACCCATTTATCTGAGGACACCACAGTATCCAAGGTTGGATTGTAAATAGATTCAACGTAAGTAATCCCATCTCTCTTTTGTATTCAGACAAATAAACCTCACAAAATATGAGGACGATAAGAATAAGGGAATGGGGGCCCCTCGGTTGACAATAAAACATTTTGAGATAAATTGCATAGTCGTGTACCAAATGTAAAAAGCAAAAAAAACAATGGGCTATTTGACAAAATTTAAATTTTTAGTCGCTCATCTAGATTACAAGAAAATATTCGACACCTATTTTTTTCTTTTTTCACGTAATCAAAAAGTAACGGCGATACATCGAGTCAAAATGTCGCATGACGTCATTAGCCAGTACAGTTTATACTAGTTAATGTTGTGACAAACCCACTCTCCTAAACTTTAAAGCTTAAGCGCATTAAAGTTGAGGAGAGTGGTCTAAACAGTTTTCCACCTAATTGAAAAAAAAAAATACTATAAAAGTACAAAAATCGACAACTTTTACACAACGCCATATAGCACCAAACGGAGCAGAGCTAGTGCTTGATTATTAGACAACTGATAAACATACTAATATATCTTTAATTACATAATTATTATTGTGGATAAATTACACCGACACAGACAGACACAGTAGATATTTTAACGATCTTATCACACAAACATTTGTCTTGGGTGGGAATCGAACCTATGACCTCGGGTATAGCAGTCTGGGCCACTAATTAACTCAGGCGTGTCAAACAAAACCCTTTGGAATCGCAAATAAAACCATTAACCTAAAAAATATCAAAAAAAAATTTTGCTTGCTTAAGTCAATTTGGCTGAATACAAATGTATAGGCACAATGAACGCCAGATATTGACACTATTATAAGGATTGATTTTCGATTTTTAAATCATAAACTCACACATAAGATTTGAATATTTTAAACAAGCTGTTTTTGTCAAACATGCGTTATTTAAGACGTGGGTACTGGGTATCCATCACATTCTGTCAACAGTACATTGGATGATCGATCTTTTAAAAAGTAACTTTTACGTTCGTCAGCGGCACTATGCTAGGTGACATTATAATGGATGTTTTCACAAACATGGATATATTTCGTTGAAAGAAAACATTTACCTGTGTTATACAAGTAAATATCATAGTGAGCAGCACAATATGAAATTCGCGGAAAATTAAATGTTTTTTTTTTGTATTTTACTGCTTCATTTCTGGGCAAAGTATTCTACCAATCCTCGCATCTTTTTAAGACTAGAAGATAATACATTAGTCAGTAGTTGTAGTGTTATGTCATGGGTTTAACATCTGACCATAATCAGTGATGGTCCATCTATAAAAAACGCTAAATGCAGCATGTTGCAATCACTACCGTTAAATTCTATAATGGCGTCCTGTCAATAAACTGAATCATATTTCGTGTGTTTTAGAGATTGTCATACGAATGGCTATACATAATATATAATAATACACCACTACTGCCCGTTTTAACTGACACCAGACCTACTAATTTGAAGTGAATGTATCGAAAAGCAAAGCTAGTGATGATAATAATATCTCGAATATTAGTTTTATCACTAGTTTTTTTTATCAAATAGCATAACAAAGCTAGTGTAAAATATTAGGTTGAATAAATTAGATATTATTTTGGCCTTCACTAGAAAAATGGTTATTTCTTATTGCATGATTTTGTTTGTTAACATTAAAATGCTAGTCAATTAATAAGTGCCCACTAACTGCTATGTACGTATCATCAAAGTTTTCAAGACTATTAGCAAGCAAAGCTTTCCAGCAATTACCATAAATGGCTTAGTAAATTGAGAGCACCGCAAAGTTGCGCCAACCCTTGAATATTTATTAACATTATTGAAGCAGTTACGGAAAATTAAACATAGTCACAGTTTTATAACAGCGAGGGGCAGAGAATGAAGCAACAAGTTACTTGATTTGTGTCAGAACCTAGCTACAAGGCGTTTTCTAAATAATAACAGCCGCAAGAGTTTATCGCAGATTAATCAATACTTGTTGAGAATGGTCCGTGGATGATTGACCACTCTACATATATGTAGACCCCTCCGTGCCTCTGAAGGCACGTTTAGCCGTTGGTCCCGGCTACCAGAGGCTAGTCAGAATCCCAAACATCTGACAACCAGTCTAACAAAGAAGTATCATGTTACGTAGTCACTGGGTTGTGGAAGTCAGGAATCTGATAAACCATATTTGTCCCACTATTTAAAACACTAGTATTCAGCTGCATTCAGTTAAACTAGAGCTAATGCCAATGCAATTAGAAAAAGGCTGGACTGATGATAATGATAAAAAGATTGAGACGTAGACTGATATGGCAACAGTGGAAGTCTAAACATTTAAGTTTGTGTGACTGGTACCTATTCACAATTCTTTTTAATCATTATTTTATTCACTCCCAAAACGTACCCTGCAAAGAAATCTCGTAAATTCTCCTTAAAAAATCCACTCATAATATAACGAGGCAACAATACATGTCCCTAAGCAATACACAGCCATTAAAAATTACCTACCCACTTCGTATCTAACACGGTCTCGAGCTAAAAGCATCAAAGGCGTCACGTCTTTTACCTCGACTCGTTTTGTTTGCCGTCCGTGAAAATAACTTTCTTCGTCGCAAGAAAACCTCGAAAAATAATATAGAATATGTATAAACGAACACGGTACACTCTTGAGAGTTCATGACTGACGAATGTGATTGTGGTCTCTGGAATGGGTGTAAATAGGCCTATTGTATAGGTGCCAAAGCTCGGGGTTTGTTCTGCCGCTTCTTCTTCCCAGTAAAAACTCTGAGAAGTGGTGAAGGGTGGGCGTTTTAGGGTACTGTCTTATGGATTTTTGTCAGCTAGAGCTTATTCGCAGCCTAATTTGAATAAAGACATTTGATTATGATTTTATACTGTTTTATTTCTACACTCTTGCTCAAAACCTTTCTTTACTTGGACCGCTTTTAAGTTCACTATGTTCAGGATATTTCACATGCGTGCGTTTTAGTATGCATGTCGGCGCAAATATTCTAAACAACGCGCAGAGAACACGTGCAACGAAACTTTACGAACTACTCATGCAGCGCGCCCCGCCCACCAGTCAAAAGTAAAAGGCACAGAGCTTATAAGAAGAGCCGCGTGCGCGGCGCGTGAGTGGTGATTCGTTCGTCAACATCCAAGTTGGTTGGACGTTTTTGAGTGGATGTAATTAATATTTTATTTGTTATTATTTTTAAATTGATTTCAATAAATTATTCAAACGTGATTTTTATTTATAAGTTAAATTACACAAAATGTGTTTTATAAATAAAAACATAATAAGTAATGAAGATGCTTTTATTTGTGAAGACACTTCTCCACTTATATGTATACCTCAAGTAATGTGGAAAAGTACCTACACCAAAAATAAATAACGTCCAACCCTAAGATCAGAGTCGGACAAGTGCGCTTTTTAATCACAACATAATTGTAACATTTGTGCCTTTTTTGGCTTAGAACTATTGAGAGTATTATAAATAAATATTGTACATATTTTATCAATTAATAAACTAGAAATAAAACACTAGAACTTAAATGTAAACAATGAAATGCTCCGTAAATAGTAGAAAAGTTCATTTCAAGGTCATTCACTTTTCAAAATAATGTACCGCCTTGACGGCAAAGAGAAACTGCGCACACTGGAACTATTAATAAATTTACTTCACTGTATTATCATTCAATTATAGACCCTCAGCCTTAGTCAAGGAATCCTCATTAATTTTGCCTTACTTGAAAATTGTAACAACAATAATTGATAAACATTGAGTAGTGAGTAACTTGTTTTAGTTTCATAGTTTAACCGTTTGGGCCGCACCGATTAATGCCCGGCTATCAATAAAAACAATGGCTGTCATTGTTTTTATTGATAGCCGGGCATTAATCGGTTGAAATAAGATACCGTATTGTATATAAACAAAACTTGACCTGTTTGGAAACATGCATTGAAAACATACCAAAAAGGTAGAGTTGTGTCATTCATCTTTGATCCCTGAACACGACACTTTTAGCCAAAGGTTTTGAGAGTTCTCACCGGTTCAGGATGTTCTCAAACTCGGATATTTTCTGTTAACTAGGTACTTGACCTGGTTTAGGTGTAAAAAGTGCACGGATTTTTGTTAATTCATTTCTTTTTTCTCTTTCTAAACAAAATATACCAGCCTGTTTCTGTCATACTGGAAGGCACAGGTCTCTTCTCTTAACATAACATGTAATTGTGTTTGCATGAACCCAATTTACATAAAGAAATATCATTTATCATTGCTCATTCAGAGAAGGCGTGAGGAGCTTGTGGCTAAATTATAACATCTGCAGTGTCGATCGAAGGTTTAGCTTCGCTTGACGAGGTCGGTCCGTGGATGGGTGACCATTTATTACATACCAAGACTCCTCCGTGCCTCGGAAAACACGTTAAGCTGTTGGTCTCGTCTGTTATTCGTAGATCTTTTACAGTCGTTATTTGTAGTCAGAAGCCCGAAAGTCTGACAACCAGTTTAACCAAGGGGTATCATGTTACCCAGTTACTGGGTTGTGGAGGTATGACAGGCAGTCGCTCCGTGTAAAACACTGGTATTCAGCTGCATCTGGTTAAACTGGAAGCCGATCCCAACATAGTTGGGAAGGTCTTGGCAGGTGATTTATAGAAGGCATGAATGTTAATCACCACTTGTGTTCAAGGCAGATTGGTGATTTCAAACTTATATAATTAACACAAGTCAAGTAAGTACCTAAATAATAAGTTAGTTAGTTATACCTAGTATAACTTAAAAAAACCGGCCAAGAGCGTGTCGGGCCACGCTCAGTGTAGGGTTCCGTAGTTTCCCGTCCGTCACAATAAGTGCTCAAAATGCTTGCATATACGATTATACTACAAACTTAGTCCAGAAATTATTTTGTGCAACTTTTTGTCTTTTTTGTACAAAAACTGTTTCCATCCAAGTTCATAATAATTTTCCTAGAAAGTCTTTATAGAGTTACACTTTTCAGATTTTTTTCATATTTTCTAAACTTATGGTTCAAAAGTAAGAGGGGACACACACACACACACACATTGGTTTTTACTTTTGGAGCGATTATTTCCGAAGTTATTTACATTAAGTATCAAAAAAATGTTGTCGTAAACCCCTATTTATTTTTAAATACCTTTCCAACAATATATCACACGTTAGGGTTGAAATTAAAAAAAAAATCACTTCCCACTTTACATATAGGGGGGCTACCCTAATAAAACATTTTTTCCAATTTTTATTTTACCACTTTGTCGGCGTGATTGATACACATATTGGTACCAAATTTCAGCTTTCTAGTGCTAACGGTCACAGAGATTAAGCGAGGACTGTCGGACGGACGGACAGACAGACATGGCGAAACTATAAGGGTTCCTAGTTGACTACGGAACCCTAAAAATTATACATATATCCGCCAAGAAAAATCTCGATTTAGTGCCATCAATGCCATCTATTAGTAGCCGCAGTGCAAATCAGAATATTTTTGTTACATGGTTAACTTTAATTAACATAGCATCACGTCTGTATTCTTAAAACTTTTCCGAAACGGCTTGACCGAGTCTTGTGAAATTCTGTGTGTATATTCAGTAGGTCTTAGAATAGGTAGTAAACTTTTTTTTTTAATAGCAGGACTAACTTTGCCAGGGCATCTGGTTAAAATATAAAAATAATAATATTCCACAACTTCTACACAACGCCATCAAGTCTCAAACTAAGCAAAGCTTGTGCCATGAGTACTAGACAACTGATAAAAATCCATTTCTGAATACATTATACGTAAATAAAATGAGATTTTTTTTACGGTACTTAGACTTTAGAGCAAGGCAATATCACCCTTTGGAATTAAGGCGATCAATAAATGATTGATGTTTTTTGGCTAACATTGCGAACGGTACGATCGACTGTCCCGAGCTTACTTGGCAAAATATACCTTCGTACCAACCAAAATAATTTAAGACAGCAACCCGTGTTACACAAACCATTAACATCGACAAAATTTACGCGAAACTCTTTCTGCATACGTAGCGTTATAGCATTTAATAGTTTACCGGCTCATTTGGAGATCGACCTATTTTGCACCAACACTCAAAAAATTAGGAAAAAGATGAGTAACGAATTTTTAGATGTTGATTATTTTTTCTTATTTTTGATTAGCGTGTATTACCTATGTATGTATACATTGTTACCTATATGTGGAAGCTTGTAATTAGCAAAAGTATCACCTACCTTAAAATTATTTATATTGTTATTAGTCTGTAAGCTTTCTTTAAAATAAATAAATTATACCCAGGTACAGAAAAATTATCGTGCTCGTTACACAAAAATTTGCCTTGGGTAGGTAAAAATTGAACCCGTCGTGGATTCAATACGGTACTTGACAGAATATGAACATCAAAATGTAATTAGTCCATCGTTAGATTAAAAAAAAAATATACTTACTAGTATTTTTTTTCATTTTCAAATTCATGGAAAACTGCGCGTTAAGGAGAGGGGGCTTGTAACGTCATTATCTAGTATAAACTGTACTGGCTTGTAACGTCATGCGACATTTTTACTCGATGTATCGCCGTTATTTTTTGATTACGTGATTAAATAAAAAGTATGTGTCGAATATTTTTTTTGTAATCTAGATGAGGGACTATAAACTAAAATTTTGTCAAATAGCCTATTGGTACGGCATAGCAGTCAAGGCTACTAGCCACATGACCAACACAGTCAAAGGCTGCTGGAATCCAGATACAATTGAAATTTATTTTAGTAGGTGCTCGAAGTGACCACCGCCTTTTTCAATACATCCTCTGGACTATTTCTTGTGGGGTTACGTTAAGGATGAAGTGTACAAAACAAGCTATGACACCGTTGTAGACCTAAAAGTAGCCATAGAGACATTGTCAACGCAAATTCACCACATGAAGATACAAAATGCAATTGTAAGATCGTTACCTAAACGTGTTGAATATGCATTTCATTAATTTTAGACAACATGTTTCATACAGACATTTACTGCTTAAGACCTATACAATCGATATATAAATCGAAATAGTGTAGGTTTTTTTTAAAAAATAACCGGGTTCGATTCCCGACCGGAGTACAGATGTTTTTTAAAATGTATGAATGCAGTTTTTCTTGTTATTAAAATCGATGACATGGTTCCTCAGAACAGATCTTCGTATGTCTTATAGTTTCAGACTTTCCCATACTGACCGATTTGAATGAGACACCCTGTATACCGCTAACCCAGAAAGATAAGACCAAACTAATACATAAGTAAACCCCAAGTATATTTGCTGTTGTTTCAGTGTTAGTCTTAGGGCTTGGAATTTGTTTCTCATTAGCAAATTGCGTGGGTAGCATTATACAAGAGACGGGTGCTTAGACGTTATCAATTATGTTATTAAGGTCTTGAATATTATTTGTTGAGCTGTTGATAATTTTCTCTTGGCATCATCTTTCTCTTTCTTTCACGAGCTTTCTGCATTTTCTTATTATTTAATCGTGTCTTTATCATCATCGGCCTAGCCTTTTCCTAACTTAATTTATTGGGATCGGTTAGTTAAATTGGATGCAGCTAAATACCAGTGTTTTACATGAAGCGACTTGAGATTGTCTTCCAGTACCTATAACTGATGTAACTAAATAACAGTTTTTTACATGGATTGGTTGCCTTATCCAGTGAACGGGTAATACGACGCTAACATCGAAATTAGGTCGCGGAATTTGTTCGAAAGAGTCACCGCGGCCCTGCCCCCTAGCCAAGTTACAAACGATTCGTATCTATTCTCTTTCTACAATCGAGAACGCCTCAAATCCTTTTGTTTTGACCTGATAAGTCACGTGGTCAAAACAAAGGGATTTAAGGCGTTCTCGATTGTAGAAAGAGAATAGATACGAATCGTTTGTAACTTGGCTAGGGGGGCTGGACCGCAAAAGGATGGGTTTTAGTCAGTAAGAGTCTGACACTCCCTTCCGCTTCACCCAAAGCGGGAGGAGTTAAGAGGTTGATGATTACCTATCCCTAAAAAAGAAATCATTTGATGATTTCCCATCTTTAAAAAAAAACATCGAAATTACTGTCAATGTACTTCAAATAAGAGCCCCTGGTCCCAGTGGTATCAAGAGTAAAGAGTTTAAAGAGAACATATTATAAAAGATGGTTACATCCACAAACCGGCCTCAGCAAACAGAGCTTGAGCTTGAATCAACCCATGCGTCTCTTACTAATTAGTACAAGCTTCCCCCAGTCTGAGTTTCATCTACAAATATGCAAATAGTTTGAATTTGTACATTAGATGCACTCATGTTTTATTTCTACGTTTTCAACATAAACTTTAAATAAATTGGTTTAAACTGCTTAATAAATAAGCCCAAGTGAGTGCTCAATTGAGTTGCGCTGCTGCGCATCTCATCGTAAGTATTCATCATGAATAAAATATTCCCCAACTTAAGGTAATTTCCTAGTTTATGATGGCAGCAAAAAAGAAGGTCTCAGTTACGTGTTTGTTCGATGTTCGCTCTTTCAATCGGTTATTCTTTTGTAAGGCTTTAGTATCAGAAATTATTATGAAAAGAGCTTAGCGTAATTTATGTACGGAACAGGTTATTAAATGAGCAAAGACTGCAAGACTTATTTTTTATTTTATTAAGCTATTGCATAGCTTCTATCGCGGGCCTTGAGCGCGGGGACCGAATCCAGAAATTCCGTAACGAAAAAACCTCACGCTCCCCACTCCGACGGGCATGGTGTGGCTTGAAGGCCGTGCATCGTCTAACGTCGTTTCAGTTCGGCAGTCTTCGACACGGCGTTGTGTGCATTAGACGTATTGGATAGTGGGGAGGGAAGAGGGTATTGTGAGAGGGTACGGAGGGGCAGGGGAGGGGGGTGGAGGGAAGAGGGTATTGTGAGAGGGGACGGAGGGGCAGGGGAGGGATGTGGAGGGGGGTGGAGGGAAGAGGCAGGGGACGGGAGGGGAAAGTGAGGGAGGGGTGAGAGGAGCGGCGGGGGAGGTGTGGGTGAGAGGGAGGGAGGGGAGAGGGGGAGGGGGAGAGGAGAGGAGTTGATAAAAATGCTATGCAATAGCTTTACCGCGGCATTCTCCGAGTGCCACACGTCATTTTTTTATTTTATTTTATTTAGCTTTGAATATAGTAACGGACACATACAGTATCGATTCCATTGACATAAATATTTAGATATTTTTATTATGAAAAGTGTGAAAGTACTTATAAAGTGCTTACAGTTGAGCGTTTTCAAAAGATTGAACGTTACGTTCTCGGTCCGGAGTGCTTTTGTATACCATGAAGTGGAAATCGGATACTTGAAATGAAATGTTGAGTTCTTTCACGTAATGTGGCTACGTGCTACGGCGTAGTCGCGTAGACACGAAGGTTTAGCCAGCTACGGACTTTTTGTGTTCGTAGGGAAATTATGATTTTGAATTCAAAAGGAGCCTTGAAATATAAAATGTAACACGAAAATTTTCTGATAAAGCATATTTTTTTCTTTTGGTTTAAAATTCATTTCAAATGAAATAATACGAATAAAGATTCTTTGAAAAATTATTAACATTCAAACATTTGTATCACGATCGTAACAATTATTAGACTTAAACTCAACTTCGTTTTTCAGTTTAATCAGATACAGCTGGATACCAGATTTTCTATGTAGGGACTTCCTATCTGACCTGGACAATCTAGTGACTGGGTGACACGTAACACTTAACGTTAAACTGGTTGGTAAACTTTCAGACTTGTAACTACACGTAATAATTGACAAAGATCCACAAACGACAGCTCACAATCACCACCACACTACATACAAAACTACACCAAAATCAGAATCTGAATTCATTTATCCAAATTTAGCTGACCGTCAGGAACATCAAAATTACATGAGAAGGTCCCTCAAAAAATTGCCACTTCCTAGTGTTTTTGCTAGGAAGAAGAAGTGGGGGAACGTACTCCCGAATGGCTAACCAATGGCTCAAAGTACTTTTCGAAACACGGAGGAGTATGCAATGAATGGGCACTCATATAACCTCAGTTAGTAGCTAAACAACAAAAAAAATAGTAATAATTTAAATTAAATTATTCTTTCATTCTCAAAATAGACTGTCAAACTATAAAAGTATCACTTACATTTTTACACAGTGGACATAGCATTACCCTTCTCATAGAATGGGACACCGAATAAAATGTCACGACTGAATGGAACGCCGTCAAGTAAATCACGGTACACTTGAGGCCCGATAAATAATCCCCGTTCGGTATTTCATACATTCCTATCACATTCGCGTCGATTTGTAGGCCTTTCTTATTTCGGACAGAATTGATGGGCTCGTTTGAATATCGGAGAAGTTCGGTGTTCAATATGCGAAGGAATTTATGTCGGTGAGTTTGTCGTGGTGGATTGTTTATTTTGGTGGGGAGTGTAAAATTAATTTGTGAGGTTTTTCTCCATAATATGAGTTCATATTATACGGTGCGTGTAATTTTATTGAAACTAAATAAAATTGTTTTGATGGAAATACGAGTATTCATCAATATTGTTTTACCCTTAGTTACTTCGTTCAGATAGTTAGTTAATGCCGCCAATAGACTATCTAACAATACACAGTGGAAGGGAAATCAACCCACGGTCTGATATAACATGTTGTTACGTCTGTATTTTCGAAAGTTTAGACAGAGATGAGCCATATCTAATAGAATTGCAGCTCTGACGTGATCTGTATTTTATCCATATAAATTAAAAAGAAATGCTGCTCCGACTGTTAGACAAATAACTAGAACGAACTGCATGACATTGACACCCATCCACTAACCGACCTGAGTAAGCGTAGCTTAACCTTTAATCAACCCGTAGAACTGTTATTCTTTAGCCGCAAACATGATACTACAGCCATCTCATATTCAAGGACAGCTGCTCATCCTCTGCATAATTAAGTGACCCGTTAATAAGTTTGACCTACTTACCAATTCACGTTGTCCTCATTACGATCGAACATCTGAAACAAACGTAAAACAGGAATTTAAATGTGTTCTTAAGTAGCTTAACGTTTTTTTAAAGCTGCTATTTTCAATATTTACGATACTGTGCCACTGGCAAATCCTGCAATAAGGATAAAAGGGAACAACTTTACATTGCGGGAAATCTTTATTTTATTCAAAAAATTATGAAGTAAATCCCGTAATTAAACTTTGTGGCATGATTGTGGAGGGTTTCTCCATAATTTTATAAACAATACTGAGCCCAACAGGGATGTTAGGATCAAGACACACTGATCGACGGCCTTTTGTATTTTGCCAATTGAAAAAAAGTACACTTGTACGCATTATGTTGACGACCAATCGTGCTTTGTGCCAATGCCGCATCGATGCAAAGGGATGCGAACGTCGTTCCGTCGAACGCCGTCGATCAATGTATCCTAAAGCATATAGAGCGACTAAAAGCACTCCTAAGCGACGCCTGTACAGACCCATGTCAAAAACCATTATTAGTTCGCTTTCAAGGAAAAATTCAATATCCCCCAAATCGCCATTGATCCTTTAGCGGCCGCATCTTTTGTTGCGAACTTGCTGGGCCTCTGTTTATGCACAGAAGCACAACAATGGAGTCTGTTAGTACTTTGCAGCCTTTGTTGTCGGTTACGGCGTGACCTTTTCAATAGATTAATAAATGGATAATTAGGTGTTCCAGATTTGTTAGTGCCCAAAATAGAATTTTGCTGACAGCGTTTTTAAATAACCCAGAAACAAAGGTCTTTTGAAATCGTACTGAGTTTTTTTTTTCGACGAATCCATGATTTTGTACTGAACTCATGTTAAGCTCAAGCAATAGTCTGCCCCAAACTAGATTAAGAGTAGCGTATAAAGACAGAATTCTTACGCGCGTAATCTTGCATTCCTACTATGGATTTATGTGTCAAAACTATTTACGCTAGTTGTTACAGCACAATGCGATAAAAGATGGCTGTTGATGATGTTCTGCCTCGAAGAAAGACTACTTCATCAGAAAATTGTTCCATCTTAATCGATTTATTACGAAACTAGAAGGATTTTATAAAGATAACTACAAAAATTTTGTGTCATACATCGTAAACAAGGTATCGGAGAAATTATATTATTTTAATGTTTATGCTTTATTAGGGCCTTCCAGAGAATTTTGATCTTGAGGAAAAAGTCTCACATTACAACACTACCTGTCTGTCTGACCTTAACAACTAGGCAACATTATATCTCTTAATTTTTTTGATTTAGGTATATCAATACCTTAACAATTTCGAATATCGAACATATCTATAAACGCTATTAATGTTGTAATTACCTTTTAAAGTTTTCGTATTCGGTACCTATTTGATAACCAATCTAATCAGTCAGCAAATTGTATAGAAATACTCCGTTTCGATCATATTTGTCACATTAAGTTTTTTATTCTATCAATATTTTATAGAATCAAATAAAACTCTTTGCTCAAAACCTTTTCAAGCAATAACTTTCTTGGCCACTAAGAAATAATATTTTTATTACCAGACACCCTAATGGTCTCCACGATTCACTGAAACTAAACCCATAAGTAATAGCAATAATATAATAAAGGTTAAGTGTGTGTTATGCACACAATCAAAGGCCCGTAGATATGGACGCAAAACAGTATTGATTTTATTGATTGCAATATTTGCAATAAAAGTTAGATTCCTTAAAAAAATAAACAAATTCTAAATTAGTTACCTATGTTTTTTTTAATTTACGTGGTTTTTCTGACGTGATTTTTACTTAAAATTGTGAATAATGTAAAAGTAATGATTACTATCTAATTCAATGAGATTTTTCCATAGAAAGTAAATAAATCACAGTACAGAATTCACTTTCATATAGTTTATAAGAAAATAAACTTTTGGAAATATGGAGATGCTGACAGAAAGTTTCTACACTGAGGGGTTTAGAATCATGTACTGACTTCATGGTATTACGATGTGGGTCGATGTTCCTTCCACCACATAAAAATCAGGAAACATCTGGTTTACTTAGTTTCCTAATACCAGTTCAGGATAAGTTTCTAAAGAGCTGTGAGGCAATTGGCAGGTCAAGTGGTTATCAAAACTAAAAGTGATTTGTTTAAATACTCGGCAGGATGGAGTTAAGTAATTTATATAGCGTCGGAATGTCTGAGGTAGGAATTCAGTGAGTTTATTTAGTTTATATTTCAGTAATTTCGGTTTTAGTGAGAAACTAAAATATGACATAGTGTCTTTTTTAGTTATATCTTCAATTAATGCATAGTGCATTAACAAAACAATACAATCCCAAAAAATCCCGATGCACCATATTTGTGAAACATGGTACATTGGGCACGCAAAAACAAAATAAAATTAACTTTTATTTCTACATCGTACTGTTATTTGTAGCTGTTGTTTACTGTTAGTATGTACTAAGTAGTTAAATTTAAAGTTAAAAGTGTCATCAACTTAAAGAAAAACCGAATAAAATGAAGATTTTCAATACGGCCGTTGCGTAAAAATACCTCTTTTCGCCGGCAGCGACGGCGTTTCGCATCAAAGATTTATTTATAGACAGAAAAGGTGATACCTATGTTTTTTTCAGAATAAAAAACAAAGCACTTTGGTATTTAACGCTCCATAAATAAAATTACGCCCTAGATTAAAAATAAAAACGCTGCCTCGTAAAAGTATGTCAATTATTCCAGCAAAGGAAATATTAACTACTACGAGGCGTACCCAATTTAACGTCCTACTTGGTATAACAGGAATTCTTACACATCATTGTAATAATGACCCACAAGGCCACAACCCAATAATCACGTAACCGACACAGGTAAACACGAAACAATTTCAGACCCACCGTACCAAACACGATCCTCATCTGATCACGTATTAAGATATCACAATCGCCAAACCAGCGGTGCCTCCAACAAAATTCCGATAGTAATTCCATTATTGTTACCATCAATTTCAGAGAAATGGGACGCTATGGGTATCTACCACAGAGTTTGTGGGGATTTGCCTCAAGACTAACCGATTGGTTGGAACGCAAAATAGTTTGTAGCTGTGGTAGGTACCTATTTCAAGCGATTTTGATGGAGAAAATGAAGTGTAAACTGAAGGCCGATTCCCGTTATTAAAAACATTCAATTCTAGCCGCAGTCTCATAGAATAATTTTTTTTTTTTCTTTTAGCCTTTTTCCAGTGGAGGTAGGCAGAAACTACAGAGCGCTTTAAGTTACGATTCTTAATACTTCTTTTGCTTCGTTTACATTAATTCATTTTATATTCACACTCCTCCTGACCTTTCTGAAGAAATCTACGAATAAGATCTATACAAATTGTATTCTAATAAAATAGATAAGAATTTGTTACAATTAAAACGTCCTTAAAAAATTGGGAATTGCCCCTCAGGTGTCTATTTTCTTTTTAGTAACTAATTGGTGTCGATATAATCTGAAATATTTCAGACTAGTTTTGTCCGTGACTTTTTTTGCCTGGAGGTCTACTATACTATATCATAAAGCACTTGTCGATTCTGTAGCTTACTATGAGCGGATTTGTTTAAACGGATCGATGAGTTTTGAAGTTTATCTCATCACAAACACAAATTTTATTTTATGTATTGTAGTGCAAAGTATTAATAGAAGTAAGTTCAGTAGTAGTAGTTTTTTATAACATTATTATTATTGTTGTAAATTTTATGAGTACCCAATAATGGAGACCAGTAGACCGGAATCAATCTACAATGAAAGCTTTCGGAAATTACTCATGTACTATTTCTAAAAAAAAGTAAAATGTAAAAAGTTTTAATATTCTTAATGAGTTAGCATAGTTTCTAGCAATCCTGTAGTAATAAATGACAACCAGAACATCTTTTTTCATAAAGAATGGACCTGGATCGATACTGTATCCATCTGACAGATTTCATAATAACTGCTGAGCTAAAAGCACCTTTCATTCGAACTTAATAATACAAAATTCAACACAAACATTTCGCAAATATAACGCCATAATACGTACAGGGGCAAATGAAAATCTGCATTAAGAAACTCTTGTCCTAAATTATAAGGAAATTTAATTAAGAGCTAATCCTAAAGGTGTACAGCATTTGGGTGAAACCATGACCAAATTAAGAAGACCCTAGGGTTTCGTTCGCCGCCATCTTTGTTGAAGAAAATTGGAGGGCCAAGATACCGTAATGGTTTTTGTTAAGGTGGTAACCGCATCCAGCCTTTTTGATTTATCGTTCATACCGTAAGACCGTGGCCACCTGAGCTGACAACTTTTATTGACCATTACAAGAAAAACAACTCAATTTATGCTTTGTAAAATATATGAAAGCATTTACGTTTTTATAGACTGTGAAATTATTGCTGTTTATGTAGAAGCGTTTACCGGTTGACTATTTAATGGGCTTAGTAAAAGTCTGTTGATATCGAGCTGTAAAATTGATCACTGTTAACCTAGTGGTGTGACCGGCGGATTGTCAAGACATAAGTCTCATGTTTGAACTCAAGACACGCACTTTTGACTTTTTGGATTCATGTGCGTATTGTATAATCGTCACTTGCTTCAAAACGGTGAAGGAAAACATCGTGCAGAATCATCAGAGATATTTTTTTATATTTATCGAACTTTTTAGCTTTTGTTTTGATACTAATATTATTAAAACGCGGGATAGAATGATGTCTAAGTTTACCACACATTTTTTCGAGGATTCTGTTTGCCATAATGTTTCCGCACATCGATTTATAAGTAGGTTTAAATATTGACTAGAATAAGTAGCGCAAAATACTTGTACAATTTAAATTTTCTACATCATCTTTATTTAAGAAACAAAAACCTACAAGACTTTTTATTCGTTACAAAAGTACCTTGAAATATAAAACTAATTTACTTTTCAAATCACAAAATAAGCTAATCCGCAATAACAAGTTTACCAGCCAGTCAATAAACGCACTTCTAAGAAAAAAGGTAACAGGAGAGCGTCCTTTGATCTACACCTCCGCAACGAAGAAACTTTAATAAATGATTAAACTTTATGCCTCAGTATTTATGATTACTTTGAAATACTTAACGTAATTTTCGTCAAACAAAATAACAACTTAACGGGGACTCGTAATTGTAGCCCACGATTTTCACTATTTGTTTTGATTTATTGCAAAGTGCAGCGCGTGCGCTTTTTGATGTTGTACTTCTTCGTGATAAATAACGAAGAAGTACGGTGATTATATTAAAATTGCTAATTGATAATGACTACAATATAGCTCTCTAAACCATAGTTTATGGATGTAAGACTATAAAGTAGAAGTACAACTGTTTTTGAAAACTTTCCGATTACCTTTCTGTCTTAAACAAAACATTGAATGATGTGTTAATGATTATCTAATACAATTCATAAATAATAATTTAGAGCGCTACAGAGTAATATTTAATCATTTTTTGTCACACCTATCTAAGTTTCCTTTTTTGTCGGAACTGGAAATAAAAAGGGTAAAAGTCGTGTTTCTTAGAACATCTCAATCTGTCAAAAGTACGTGAATTTTGCTACATTTTATAGTTTGTTCCTGGGATGAGTTCGCGGCTAGATTTTTAAGGTTTTCAATTACTGGAATTGGAATTTTGATTAAAAGTCCAGTCTAGTGCTGACTGTTATTTCAGAAGTCAGTCTCATTGCTCAAGAGACTTACCACCTGTATACCTAACTAATTCGCTACTTGCATTAAAAAGGCAGCGACACACAAACCACGCCACAGTCCAAACTAAAATATTGTCCGTGCGACGTTGTGGGTACAAACGGATACTAAAAACAAAACACCAACTCCACAAACTGGGCCACTCATGAACAGTTAGAGTTATGAACAAGAGTGTTTATATAGACAACTACTTGTTTAAGAGGGCACGTACTTCAAACAAGCCTTCGTAGATAATATTTGTGTTTGCACCGCTAATTCTCGTCTTCGTTACGGCTTGGTCGCGTCGCTGTTTCACTAAACTATTTCAAGTTTCACCCAGTAAACACAAATAGAGCCATGTTTGTCTTTTGTTTGTTTAGTATCAGACTATAAATATGAACACCTCATCAGGTCTAATTAGATACCTACGTGAAGCGTGAGTAGCGGTCAGATAATCTAGATCAATTATTACATACTGGCAATGTTAATAACAAAGGCACACACGCACCGAAATTCTCGTCGTAGTTGAGCCTTGATGTATATTATATAAGCCTTTCTCATCGGGTACTACAGGCGTGATTTTATGTTACAAGAAACCTTTTTGTCATACTTATTTAACAAGGTTTACTATGGGACAACATTGAATCGCTAAAACTAAAACCAAAATGTAAACGATATGTAACTCGGCAAATTGTATAGAACAGCTGTTGTTTTTACGCGGTGTCCGGATTTTAAAGTCAAAGTCAAACCATACGTTTGACTTACAAATTCAATAAATTAAGAGAATGATTTTAGTTGCACATTCCAAAAGGTAGTTTCGTATAGAGAAGAATGTGCAAGAAACTCCATACTTTATCTTTTGGTGTATTTCATAACTATGATGAGTTCAACAAACTTTATTTGAGGTTTTGTGTTAGCCTAACTTTTACTAATAAGAAACAATTACGTTTTCTATTGTCAGATTAAAGTGTATGTATATATATATATTTTTTTTATTTTTGCCTGGCCTGTTGGTCTAGTAATTAGTGACCCTGACTGCTATGCCGGAGGTCGTGGGTTCGATTCCCACCCAGGACAAATGTTTGTGTGATGAGTACGATCATTTGTTCTGTGTCTGGGTGTAATTTATCTATAATATGTATGTATTTAGAAATATATAAGTATGTTTATCAGCTGTTTAGTACCCATAACACAAGCTCTCAAGCTTAACTTGAGACGAAATGGCGTTGTGTGAAAAGTTGTGGAATATTTATTCATTTATAATCATGTAGGTACTAAACATAAGGTACAATCATAGGTTTACAAAAAAAGAGGTCCAGTAAATAACAGAACATTACTTTCTGAAATCAGGAAACCACTAACGATGTTCTATTATTTCAAGCAATATTCATTATTCACAGTGATCCAACCCTTTTGTTGGTCAATAGACCTCGTTTCAGTCGCTATTTGAAGATATTAACTGCCTGATAAGAGTCCGTTTTACAAATGTAAGCGACCCTCTATTTAGTGCGTACCTTTGAAATTAATTCAAGAACAGTTGAGGGTAATCTCTAATTGTGTTAACTACCTCATTTGGAAAGTAATTTGAGTTTAGATCGTCATTTTCCTTCCATTTATAAGGTATTTGTATCGACTGTTGTAATGTTGTCTTTACATTGTGATTTTACTTACATTTTTGTACATTGTTTAACCTGAAATTTTAAAGCATTCACCCTCCCTAGGTAGTTACATGCTCATTACTTGGAGGCAAAGCATACCTTTTGTCTTATATTATCATATTTATTATTTAAGTTTTTCTATAAATTATGTTTGTTTACATTCGTAATGTCTGCTAGTGACAGGTCTAGTTTTATTTTTAATTTGTCTGGAGCTAGTTGTAGGTCGTATATGTAAACCACATCGACCTCATTATTTTTCTTTTACTTTGCTTTGTATTGTGTTCTAAAACCTTTCAAAATTCAATCATCTGTCATTCTGTCCATTTACCTTGGAGCCAGGTGGAATTTGGCAGTCTTGGTCTGGATCTGAAAGGCTTAGCAAGTCATATTAGCTGCGAGTCCAATACTTATGGCCTCTCTGTCCTCCGGCCCTCTAAACTGACGTCCTCCGCCTCCTCTGCAGAAGTCTGAAGCCTAACGTCCCTCGGCCATTACTAGAGCCGAGAGGACCACCTCTGACGGCCTCCTCCTCCGCTGCTGAAGACTCAAGCCTGACGTCCCTCGGCCATTACTAGAGCCGAGAGGACCTCCTCTGACGGACTCCTTCTCCTGACGGCCTCCTCCTGCGCTGCTGAAGACTGAAGCCTGACGTCCCTCGACTATTCTACAGCAGAAGAGACACCTTTGACGGCCTCCGCCTCCTCTACTGAAGACCGAAGCCTGATGCCCCTCAGCCACATCTACTGCTGAGAGAGGGCCACCTTTTCTTCATTAATTTCATCCTTCATCTTTCATTCATCAGTTTTCCTCTCTTCTTTACCCTAGCTCCACTAGGTAGGCTTGGTATTAATAAATTCTTATTTATTCCCTCTAATCTTTTCATACAACAGTGCTCTCCTCCTAGGTAGGTAGGTACTGTTACGTTACACTGTATAAATTTGTACTAAATACCAAATAACAGTATTCTTTGACATATTGCGCGGTTTATGAAATCTAATGGTTCAACCAGCAACGCTTATTCAATTAATATTGTTATTATGGATAACGTTTTAAAGCTTATATTTGAATGCACAAAGGGCTTACCGTAAAAGCTCCTTGTTTTTATATCAAATTACTTGAAAAACATGTAAGGATCACGTGCGTGCAATCTTAAACAGTAGTTTATTTTTCGTACAATTGCATCAACACATTCAACAATCTTTAGAAACATCAAAACAAAATAATAACTTAGTGTTCATTTCCTTTTTATTATTTTCCAAATTTGTCCTTCACTGATAATGGTGAAGTAAATGCAGAGCAGTTCTGTAAAAATCTCCCCTTGAAAATGCATGTGAAGGCAAATTGAGCTGTCATTCCATACTAGTACATACTAGCAATGATATTATAAGTAAAAAGGTGTAGATAGGTTATAAGCGTTTCGCGCAAGCTACACGTTTAAATGTGGCTAACTAGCCACACTTGACCTCAGTGCCGCTTCGCGCCGCCAACGAACGCGTCCATGCGTTAGTGTGCCGTTTTTGAAGATCGAATGTTGTTTAGGTAACCTACGAGTATCTACACCTTTTTACTTGTAATATCATTGAACGCTAGGCATTGACAGCTCACTTCAAGCCAAGTTTTCAATCGACCAACTGAACTTAAAATTAAAATGATTATTCACCAACTTGCGGTAATTATTGATCAAGCTTTCTCTGTACAAGAACAGACATTTACACAGCAATGGGGCAGTAAGACGCTAGTAATTTGAGATAAACGTTCAATCTGAACGTAAGTCCATATCAGAACTACAGTAGCACTGTGCGGAATCCCTGCTGATATGCTCTTAAAGGGATTTGCGGTTAACATAACCCAAGCGACGACGTCCACCCAAACGACAAAGTGGATTGTAACGGGCACTCAATAAACGTAATCTGTGCTGAGTGGTTTTCTTGAAACAGCCTTATTATTGAAGGTCATTAATGCTGTTTCAAGAAACCGATATACCTACATAGGTAGATCTTTTAAATTCTAAATAGCTACCTGATTTGGCACGCCGCACATAAACTCTGAAAATAAGGAATCTAGTCCCCTTTTATTTTATTTATTTTATTTTTATTGATAGGCTCAAGTTTAACAATTCGCCATGACCATCTCGCCTTATGGTAAGCGATAATGTGGTTGACGATCGATCGATATTAAATAATTATGCGTTTTTGGTATATTCATTTTAGTCATCTGCATAAACTAAGAAGTTTTTGCGTCCCGTACGAAAATTGAGTATGAAGCATTAACTAGACTTTGATGTAGGGTAGCTCTATCACCATACAAACTAATTAGACTTTGGTTCCCCCTTCCTTCGTGTTTGCTTGCTACATCTACAAGAATACTCATCCCTGTTTCGATTTAGCTACTCGGCAAAGTTTGTCCTGGACTCTGACTGTCTGGGGTGTTTTCTTTAAAATATACCTTGTATCGTGCCTGTAAATTCTACAAAATAATAGTTCAGGAACATTTTTCTTTTCAACTAAAAACTTCCAAGAACAGTTGAAGTAGACTAAATTTTAATTCCATTCATGATATCTGATATTCATAGGAAAAATGGAACATTGTTGAAGAAATACTTTTATGTTAGTTATTTCAGTAAAGAAGACGAAAAGAAAAATACATTAATATGAATCTCATTTTTTTTTAATTATCACAACATAAAGTTCGATTCTGTTAAAATCTACAGAAAACTTGTATTTTACTGTTATGCAATAACACTAAGTAGTACCCTACAAATTAACTCCTAAAATTGTATTCTTGGATTTTCAACTCTAGGGTCAGCGCCAAGAGTAAAAAATCCATTAAAGTTGTAGTGTTTAGGTGTTCAGGTTTTCTAGTGTCAATGGAAGCGAGCATCAGTCTCGATTCCTTCAGAGAATTCTGAACATCGTAGTTCCGGAGTTTAGTGTCACTTGGGTCATGTAAAACTTGATACATATAGTCGTCGGCATCGCGTTTCTTATCCCTTAGGAATTGGTATAGAGGTGCACTTTCGTCGAGCGACAGACTTACGAGGTTGTATCGACGACGATTGATGAAGATGGTTCTATAGGGAGATGTTTTTCTTCTTAAGTTTTAGAACTCGTATATCTATTTATTGCCGTAGCAAAAATTTGGTAGTGCAAGGTGGTCGTAAGTCCAGAACACAGTCCTGGGTCCACAAAAGCGCGGTGTTATTAAAATTTTACCAAAAAATTACGGTGTATTTTAACCATTTTATAAGAAGTATAAATCTCTATAAGTTACACTGAAATTATAAATTTCGTATGATTTATGTGAGAGCTTAAAGGAAAAATAATTATTACAAAACAAATATGAAACAATTTTGTTACCACTAACAACTTATGAACTAATTTAGATCTCAATTACAGATCTCGAATGTGATGTTCTTTCGGATATGAATGGATTCAAATTATGCGTAAATGTGCATGCGTGTATATACTAGTTCCAAGTTATTTTTAAGGTTTTTATCATATTGCAATTGTCTTTATACTACTGTGCCTTTTTAAGTAGCCATTAAATTAGTAAAAGAAAAACAAAGATATTCTAAAAAAATAATGAAATATTAAAACGCTAGGAGGTGCAGAATGATTATAAACTTACGCTATCAGGTCATGGCCCGATCTCTCTTTCACTCTTGTATAATATTACTACATATTTAAACACGTCATGTGCAGGCTTTAAAAGTACGTACTGGCTGCTCTTGACCTAGTTCCCGGATAAATGGTCTATGATGGAACAAACAAACTCAGATGATGCCTGTTCACTCTGCGTTGATGGTTTAAAAGTACAGAGCAAAAACAGCATAGACACACTTGATTATTATTCGTAGATATCGAAATTACAACAATGATTCTACGGTACGACAGTGTCACAATATCGATCAGATAATATAATTTACTATGGATGATGCGTTTAAAAGTTCCATAGTCAAAAAAACAACCGACTTCTTAAAAAAACACTAACCGGTGAAAAACCGTCGTTGGTGCTTTTGTTTAGTTAATTATTAGGGCCCCTTTTAAAATAGAAAGGCGTAATGTTACGTTATGGAAATACAAAAACTCTGCATAGACATCTGACTATAGCAATCGCGAATAATTTACTGTAATGCGTTGAAGAGTTCCGTTGCCTGTCTTCTTCATTAGTTTTTCTTCACAAAATAATACTTTCTACATAAAAATGCTTGTTTTGGTACTAAAAATGTAAAAATCGGTGCGTGTGTACCTATATTATTTGAGGAGTTCCTTCAATTCCTCGAGGATCCCTCATCAGATACGAGTTTTGATACAAATGAGACCAATCTGTTAGGTTACCCTATCAAATAAAAAAACCCTGATTCCATACTACGCTACAGTCTTCAATTAATATGACACAAGCATCTACAGTAGGTACAGACAGCCTCAAAATTCGATGACCATATTTATATTTCCTTACTTGCACTTCAATTCTGGCACTGACCTTGTAAAGCAATTTGTGTAAGCTAAGGTGTTCATGAGTTTAGGAAATATGGAAATGGTCATCGAGTTTGAGGCTGATTGTACATGCTCAAGGCTGGTTACGTGCAAAAGTTTAAAAAACAAATGAAAATTAGGTCAAACCCATAATTACCGTCAGTGTTTCTCTCGCTTTCAGAAACTTTAACGTGAAAATTGAACTCCAAAACAATACATTACAGTCATTAGCTTTGTTCTCACGTAACGAAATACCAACATTGCCACTGTATACTAATGATTAAAAAGAACTTTGACTTAAATTAATATTTCTCATAAAGAAAAGTGCTCTAGATAATAAATTGATTGTCAAAGCGATGGTTATTAATGATATTTCCCTGAGTTAATAATGAAGTTTTGGTGGCAGTTGGCTTGTGCTTTTCCAGTGTATCAATGTACCTATTCTGGGCTTAAAAAACGAAATTGGTAGTCGGAAAATTATTAATTATGGTTATTCTTGCAAGGCTATTTTTTTTACTGTCAGTGACTACTTAGCGGCGTCCAGTTGCACATCGAACTTTAATGACAACTGAGAATTTATAAACCACTAGCTGTACCCTGCCACGCTTCGCTGTGGCACGTTGTGATTTAATGGTAAAAAAAACACACACATAACATAACATAACGTCACGCCTGTAATCCCCGAAGGGCTAGGCAGAGGTGTACTTGGTAGTACAACCCACATTTCGCCAGTTATGTTTAAGTCCCATGTAATAGGGGGCGAGCCTATTGCCATCAATTGGGCACAAATCCATACTCCGGGCTGCAACTGAGAAATCCCAGATGGAAAAACCCAAAAACAATTTGCCCGACCCAGGAATCGAACCCGGGACCTCATGCTCAGCAGTAGCGCTTGCGACCACTAGACCAACGAGGCAGTCTAAAAAAAAAGAAAAAATAAATAGATAAAAACAATCCTTGATGCGGATTATACAGGGTGTCTCATTCGAATCGGTCAGTATGGGAAAGTCTGAAACTATAAGACATACAAAGATCTGTTCTGAGGAACCATATTGTCATCGATTTTGATAACAAGAAAAACTGCATTTATACATTTAAAAAAACATCTGTACTCCGTTCGGGAATCGAACCCGGTTATTTTGAAAAAAAAATCTACACTATTTCTATTTAGATACCGATTGTGTAGGTCTTAAGCAGTAAATGTCTGTATGAAACATGATGTCTAAAATGAATAAAATGCATTGTTTCCACATACTTTAATTTATTTTTGTAGGTGCTCGAAGTGACCACGTTTACAATACTCAACAAGTTCAGGTATACAAAATTGTCTCTATGATTATTTGTACCTCTTTGCTGATATTGCAACTTGATACATACACCGCTTGACATATTTTAACGCAAATTCACCACATGAAGATACAAAATGCAATTGTAAGATCGTTACCTAAACGTGTTGAATATTGTTTTGAAAAAGGTGGTGGTCACTTTGACCTAGATTTATTCAAAGGTGTGTTTCAGGCCATCACTTTACATTTCAGTAACGTACATTGGGCTAAATAAATTATAAGTAATCTGAATAAAACATAACTGAGTTTTGATAATATGTACATTAAAGTACACATCTGCTGAACCATTTGCGGAATACAGAAGTAATATTATATTATACGTCCAAATTCTCCCTTTCATTATAACTGTATCAGCGTAACTTCTATCAACAATTTCCACGATGCTATTCAACCATTCTCAACTAACTTGTACAACAATCAGATAACGCAATCTATACGAAATTTCCACTCCACCGGTTCCTGTTAACCGTACGCTAGGGTACCATATTATATTGTGTCATCGCTAATTTTAAACACATGTGCGTTAATTTTCCAGACCATTGAATATGGCGCGTTAATCCCATTTACGATCATGAATAACCCGGATCGTATGCAAAGTTAATGATTGAGTAGGTATCGACAAAGATATGAGCGTCTTATTGTTTATTGAAATGTCTTGGATTTAGGGTGAATTGATAGAGGATAAAGTTAAGATATAGTTCGAACCAATATTTAATTCAAAATCGGTCAGTTTCTATCTTCATTCAAATGCCACTAAAGGTGTTTACAACATTTACAGAGGATTGAGGCATTGCGCAAAAAGTATTTGACAAAAAGATTGGTCGTTCCCTTTCTATTAATCTCTAATATTATAAAGAGGAAATGTTTGATTGTTTGTTTGCATTGAATAGGCTCCGAAACTACTGGACCGATTTGAAAAATTCTTTCACCGTTGTGAAGCTACACTGTCTCCGGGTGACATAGGCTACTTTTTTTTCCCTGTTTTCCCACGGGAACGGAAACTACGCGGGTGAAACCGTGTGACGTCTGCTAGTGATATATGAACTACATTGCTTTCTATAGTAAAGTTTAATCACTCTGCAAAATATTAAAATTACTCATTTATTTTTTTTACTGCATGGGCTACCTATTCTAGTTTTTTGTATAGCCAGGACCAATTATTTTTCAAAGGAGTCCAGCTCTTACCGCAACTCCTCACTGACCATGTTATGGAACCTATTAGGTCGTGCGTTTCGCCAACCCAGATCCAAAAACTGTGCCCAGTATCATAATTATAACACCGTGACTTTTTTTTTGAAAAATAATATCACAATTAAATAATGGATAAGTGGCACTCGTGATACCTACTTACGAAGTGATATTAAATCAATTTTTAAATGCTGATAATTCTTAGGAAAAACAACATCATGATTTCCAAAGCAAATACGAAAATAACGAGCACGAAACACTAAAAGAAAACGCTAAAGAATTACCAAGAGGAATATTCAAAGATGATTGGGAAGCAACAATGGCGTCTGCCGTTTGTATAAATTAACAATACGCCACACAAGGTAAAGTAAGAAGAAATCGATATAAGCTCTTTCTGAAAACAGTAATATGATTTCCTTTGCCTGGTAAAATAAGCTTTATGGAAGGGACGATCTTTTCTTTCGCCGTTTTCGCTTGTCATCGTGACTTGTCTTTATAAGTACCTATATGACGTTGTTTACGTATTTTCCAAGAAATATTCCTATGCTAACGATTTCATGAGAATTTTGGCAATAGAGGTGTTTCGGGCTATTAGATTCGGCTTATTGAAAATGGGGTTTGAATGGAAATTTGGGTGAGGGCAAAACTCACAGTCGTCCCAACTTATGATTGAATTTTGTTTATACTTTTGGCTTGAGCAGAAAGAAATAAAATGTTATCTCACTTTAACAATGTTATTATTAAGCGTTGATTTTCAGGTATTTAGACCTTAATATTAGAACAATGTGTAAGAGCTAAGGTGCTCTTATGTCTTGATCGTTTTAATGGTGTACAAAGTTTCATAGCTTCAAGTTCATGTACTAACCACCGGCATATGTATATGACTAGAAGGTAAATTTCCCTATTGTTCCCTCTCAGTCTCAATTTGTCAAATAAACTGAGACTGAGAGAGTCTCAATTTATCAAAAAAAAAATCGACTTTTATCGAAAACAATGCAATGATCCGATAGGTCTATCTGATGATGATAGTTACTGCCTCTCCCTAGAAAGTAATGCATTTGTGGGGCATCTTGCAGATCGTCGTAGGAGGATATCTACTGCTTAACCAGACTTTCCTGCGGATGCCTCAATAAATTTAGCCCTCCAGCCAGGGTGAAAAACTTCTTTACCTATGTACAGACGCCAGCACATCAAGTTACCCCAATGTGTCATTTTTTCCCAATTGAATAGGAACCTTATTCTGTTTGAAATAAAGTTGATAAACGAGCAAAGTAACTTGATGTGCTGGCGTCTGTACATATATTGTATAATTTCTCTAAACTCCTAATCATCCTTTCAATGCTTGTTGTTGCACTCACTTATAAAGCAATTCTAAAAAAGCCCCAAATTCAACGACCATGAAATTATTTTGCACAAATCCATTATATTTTCACAGCTGAACTTTCACATTAATCATTCACAATCGGGTAAAAGTCTTGTATAACATCTTCGAGGACGAAGCCTGAAGTGTTGAACCGCCTTTCAAGGTCTAAGACAAAGGCAATTTTTCATCTTTTTATTTCTCGTATATTTGAAGGCTTACCGTGATCACGACAACCATTTTTCAAGGAAAAGTTGTAAACGAGACTTACTTGTGTCACAGATATGTTAGGATTTGAATGCTTTGCAGCAAAATTTCGAAAAAAATATTTTAGATAACAAAAGTGTACCAGGGTGTAGGTTTGTCATGGTGTACTTACTAAGTTGCTACACATCCACAGTAATTTTAAGGAAACTATCATGTCATCGTTGCATTACTTTTCAATTACCGCAGGAGCCTATAGATTTTTTTTTTACCAAAAAAAGCTTTCTAGTAATATAAATAAATAAATATTCCACACCTTTTCACATAACGCCATTTAGTCCCAAGCTAAGCTTGAGAGCTTGTGTTATGAGTACTAAACAGCTGATAAACATACTTACATATATCTAAATACATACATATTATAGATAAATTACACCCAGACACAGAACAAATTATCGTGCACAACACACAAACACTTGTCCTGGGTGGGAATCGAACCCACGACCTCCGGCATAGCAGTTAGAGTCACTAACTACTAGACCAACAGGCCAGTCAGATTAAATAGTATAATATATAGTATAATATGGGTTGCACCTTCCTAGTAATCTTAACCCCTCTAACTAAGCTAAATGTGCTTGTCTGGAGTGGGTTTACGGCAATAAAGCAATGGGCGGGAAGTGTGGGGATAGACCTCACGACCTCTCGATCGCTAGCTGAAGTCTTAGCCGTTGGGCTATTGCCGCTTAATCTTCTTTATTGTCGGTTGTTTGTGTGTGTAAGTTTAAATACACACCCGCAATACTAGAGAAATTCTCAGAGATAATATTAATATTACCTACGACCTATTTTTTACTCGTTTATGTTGTTTTAGCTGTAAGACTTCCATGAAAAGAAATTTAAAATACTATAGAGCATGAAATGTCATAGAAAATCTTTGATCCTATGTCTCAGTAACGCCGTCTAGAATAATATATGAATATTAAAGCGGCGTACTAAAAAAAACTAATAGACTTCTGTACACTTTTTTTTTATTACTGATAGGCACGCATTTGACCACTATCTCACCTGATGGTAAGCGATGATGTGGTCGACGATGAAGAACGCTTGCCTAGAAGCAACCTGTTCACTCTTGACTTGAAGACCCCTAGGTTGTAGCTATCAGGAAACACCGACACCGTCAGAGAATTCCACCCTTTGGCTGTTCGCACAATGAATGTGTTTCCATAGCGTTTAGTGCGTATGGTTGGGAAATCTACCATGTACCGGTGGCGCAGTGCTGTACGTCTGGTGGTCCGATGATGGAAAGGGCTTGGTGGAATTTAATCGTGCAAAACTTATGTTTTGGATGAAAATTTTGTTCGTGTTGTCCCGTCTATTGTAAGCATTGAATGTCTTTACTTCCATGTATTAAATAAATAAAACCTACTTATTAATTGTGTTCGTAAAGTAAGCACCAACCATGTAATATTTTCCGACAGCTGCTTCAAATTGAGCATACACGTAATACAAGTAAACAATATAATATCATATTCCGCCAAAGAGACTATAATTATGTAATTAATTATGTCATGGCGTAACAAGGCGCTTCATAATATCTAGTCTACCTTAAGGTGACGGATAAAGGGTGTCTAATGATGTTCCTAAGCTCAGCTTAATCACGTCATGTCGTGACGCTGATCACTTGCGGTTCGCCTTGTATGAAATTAATTTGCCTCTCAGCCTTCGGTATGTACTTGTGAAGACTTTGCTTAAACTAGTCTACCAAAATAAATAAAACCCTAATTAGGTAGAACGTTATTAATTATGTTGCGTATTTTGTTGATTTTTTTAAAATTATTTTTATACAGGGTGTAACGGAAAGGGTATATACATACAAACAGGGTGAATAGAGTATTTAATAACGAGTCTTTCCTCAAAATTTCAGCTCCCAACTAATAACTTTGAAACTTCACGATATTATTTAATATCGACAGTTTATTAAATGCAAAATCAAAACAAACGTGTCACCGCACTATGGGGGTCATAATCCTGTCCGGCAAGGTTCAAGTATATCTATCTCGGGTTCTGCGCGCCTAGTACAGACCTATCGGGCTCTGCCTAACCGCCGAAGGCGCGACGGCGCGGGCGGGCTCAACTTTACAATTATGTATGTATATGTATAAAAACGTTGCCATGTCGTTTCTTATCACCAAGAGAATCCGTGCCCTTCGGATGTATATACCCTTTCCGTTACACCCTGTATACGGTACGGTATACTCCTCTCTAATTAAAGACCGTATTTAAATACGGAATTTGAATCGACAACATACATGTAAAAAAACTTTTTTACAAAAAATAAAACCGACTTCAAAAATGACACTAAACGGTGTAAAATAACTCTAAATTAGGAAGTCTGTGGCTTTGGTACTTTTGTCTTATTCTTGATGGGCCACCGACTTCCGAATTTAGAGTTATTTTACACCGTTTAGTGTTATTTTTGAAGTCGGTTTTATTTTTTGTAAAAAAGTTTTTTATTTTTCCATTTTTAGTTGTTCCCATACAAACATTTGCCATGAATTCATTTTATATTGTTAATTGTTAACAATACATGTCATTATAATAGGGTTATCCACCTAACCCTAATACATGAAACTTAACATACCTAACTGTCGAAATCTAGGTATATTGAACACATCTGCCTACCCCTCTGAGCATACAGGCTTGATGATACGTCATGATGTTGTATAAACAATAAACATCCAAGCGATTCCAGCAATCACGATAGATTTGCCGTCTATTTTTGAAGAGTTCCGTTGTATATCTCCGAAGATCAGCACCAGATCTTCACCAAATTAAAATGGGACCACCTCAGGAGTCTACTCTTTCAAACAAAAAAAGAATTTCGAGAATCGGTCCACAAATGGCGGAGAAATCAGGTAACATACATAAAAAAAAAAAAATACATGCACACGAACATAGAACCTCCTCCTTTTTTTGAAGTCGGTTAAAAATATTGGAATTATTAAGTATTAAAAAAAAAAAGATTTAAAAAACTATACGAAAAGATAAATAGTGTCACCATGACAACGGATCAACAGAATTATTTTTGGTTGTCAATTTATGCGTACGTTCCGAAATTTATTTTGTTACTTAACTTAAAAAGAGGTTTTATGAAGCATAAAAAAGTTTTATATTTTAGAAATCAATTTACGTAATTAGGATGACGACAGAGACGAACTTCAATAATTCTTTGATAAAAGAACTTTTTTTACTATTTGGACTTTAATTTAAGGAGATCGGGAAAACTATATCAACTATATAAACTGTATGTAACATAGAGGCACGCAGTGCAGTAGTTCGGTATAAAATTATGAATTTAGTATTTTCTAAATCAATGCATTTCATTAAGGTAGTTAGGTTAGGTAGTTAGGTTAGCTATAGGATAGGTATGGTAAGTTAGGTTAGGTTATAGTATATTATATACCATGATGTCATTTTAATTCTATCGAACACAAAATGTTTAAACAAGATCACATTAGAGACTCGCCAAATACAAAGTAGTAGTCGTTATTATTGGTTTGGATCTATTTGTTGTCATCTTATTAAACGTATGTATATCTAATATATAAAATTGTCGTGTCACAGTGAAACGGCTTGACCGATTCTTATGAAATTTTGTGTGTAAATTCAGTAGGGTTAAGAATAGGATGTAAACTAATAAAAACTAAATAAGACTAATAAATTGATTCTATGACAGAACGATGTTTGCCGGGGCAGCTAGTTATAAATAATTTCCTTAGAAACCTGTTACTTTTAGTTTACTCCGGTTCGACTATCAAAGTCAAATCTATCAAAGTAAATTTTAACATCGACTATCAAAGTTTACATCGACTAGTAAAGAAACTTTGATAGTCGATTTTAAAATTTAAACATAAAAAAATTTACTTGATCGACACGCTGAACGTCATCTGCTACGATTCTTACATACTTACTACTTTTACTTAATTTACGTTCATACATCTTGTCTTACGCACACTGGTTGCGAGTACTACGCACCTGACGCTCTTAAAGCACAAACTCTTGCTACATAAAACGTCAATGGGCCCTGAAGGTAAACCACGTTAAATTCTGAAGCAAGAAAGAAAGAAAGAAAGAGAGAAAGAAAGAAAGAGAGAAAGAAAGAAAGAAAGAAAGAAAGAAAGAAAGAAAGAAAGAAAGTAAGCGTTAGGATCTATAGTATCTTAAAGGCGAGACTCCACCAAAACTTGCCACATTTTGACCGCTCAGTACTTAGTCTCAAGGCAATAAAATATCCTATTGGTTAATTACGAGACATCTCTTCTCGTCTCCGCGTTGGTGGAGCCCCGCCCAAAATCTCTTTGGTATACGAATACACCAGCGCAAACAAGCGACGCGCGGGCATCGAAAATCGCTACACCAATTCGAAATTCAAACAAGAAAATAACGAGATGTAAAACTTAATTCTCACATGCGAAATATTCCGTGCAATATAACGGGTTTTGAAAATTTTGTTCGGGCAGCAAACACGAGTTGAGGCACGTTCAATACCACTCCAACTTCACGAGCGCAAACTTTTTTGAAAAGAACCGATTTTAGCAAGTTGCTCAACTTGAATAACGATAACAAATATTTTGCCTGGGTATTGTTGTAAGTAAGTATCGATTTATTTAAAGCCATGCTTCATTTGTTTTCGGTTGTAATAAACTTGGAAGTTGTTCTCGTTTTCGTGGAATAATTTAGTTTTGTTTTATTTAGAAATATTGAATAGAACGGAATACTTTTTTATTGTACAATATAAAAACTTACAAATGGTAACTTTAAGCGTGACACGTCATGTACAATACGGTTGTCCTTCAGATTCAAAATCAGAGAGTTAATTATTTATTTACCTACTTAAAAGATAAAGTTTTTGACTTTGCATGTCGCCGAGATCAAATGCGCGACTAGATTTTTAATGCAGAAATTGATTTCTGATCAGAAAGTTAAGTAGTTTTATTGGTCGTTAATTACTTCCAACTTATTATGATTTAACTCATTAAATCCCAAGCATCCGCGCTGTCATTGTATTTTTATTATGTCTCTAATTGACACGATTGAAAGGTTAAGGGAGAGGCAAGCACCATTTTTAGGGTTGCGCACTGAAAGGGTGCCAACGAATTCCTTAAAGTAAGCCTCTACCGTACTTTGCCTGTCTTGACAAATATTATTATAAAATAATGACACAATAATTATAAAATTTAACATGAATAATAGGTATAAGCAAAGTGATAGTAAGTTATTCATGATCTCCAAGTTTTGATTATTCTTATTTCGCAACTTTTTTCTAAATCATCTCGCAAAATAGGGCTCCTTTCCTCCTACCAGATAATGAAACACCGACCTAACCTTCTAGCTAAAAAAATACGAGTAAAAGTGTTTGTAAGAATCTATTAACAGAAATAAATATATTTTATCGTTTACCATTTTGCCTTACAGGGTCCATAATGATGCTACCTATGTTACCACCTAAGAATGCACGATTGTAATGAAATAAAATATTGAATAGGTATTGATTATTAACCTTAATCGTTATCGGTATACAGTTACAATTTTCACAATTTCAATTGCCGGTGTAGTAGTAAGAAGTAAAATAAAACATTAATCGCTGTGTCTCTAATCTTAAAGTCAAAGCATTTAATTCATTTAGGCTAGTACATCGCACTTTTGAAAGGCATACTTACAGTTTAAGTAAAATGTAATGATTCTAGTGCCCTTTTTAAACGGTTATTTTTTTATGGAGAAGAATAGGCAAAAAACTCCATACTCACTCAAAATAGAAAATCCTGTACGATGGTACAGAACCCGTCGCATGTGAGTCCGTTCCAGTTTTTGCTGAACGAAAATGTTTAATTTCGCATTGCATAAGATCGAAGTACAAACCTAGAAAGATGAAAATATGCCGTGTAAGAATTCCGATATTTGACTTCGGGCAAATCATTTGTAAATCTTTTTATTTGACACGTCTCTCGCGTCGTTGGATGTCGTTCCGATGTGCACACATGGCCTCACTTGCGCTTAGGATCGGTGTTTGACACTTACGACCTCGAGTATTACAATGTCCCAATTCTGTTACGATGCCATTTGTTTTTTTTTTATTTTAAAGATGGAACTCATATTTAATTGCTAATTTAGAAGAAGATTTCATGCTGCGTCGACCCAAAATAAATTTGAATAAAACAGCTGAAGATTGTAATTGCTTGCTTCATTATTTGGTCTCATGGACGCGAACGGAACTGCTCATCATGACGTCATGCCCCTGCATGACTAGGTACTTAACTGTCAACGGAGATAAGCAAAGCCCTCTATTTTGACTGGCCTGTTGGTCTAGTAGTTAGTGACCCTGACTTCTATGCCGGAGGTCGTGGGTTCGATTCCCATCCAGGACAAATGTTTGTGTGATGAGCACGATCATTTGTTCTGTGTCTGGGAGTAATTTATCTATAATATGTACGTATTTAGAAACATATAGGTATGTTTATCAGCTGTTTAGTACCCATAACACAAGCTCTTAGCTTAGCTTGGGACTAGATGGCGTTGTGTGAAAAAGTTGTGAAATATTTATTATCTATTTATTATTATTAATTATTTATTTCTTATCTTCGTTGACAGTTCATAATGATGATCACTGGGCAAAGTGTTAAACGATTAACTGTCAAACAGCTAGTTTCGTGTTGGCTATCAATGTGCATCTAAGATGACGCCATGCGCTCTCGCAGATATGTGACGAGATGCACAGTACCCCGTCTGATAGTCATCATATCTTTATGTGCACTTAGAGTGCAATACCAATTTGTACATTCTCAGTTCTCATCACAATTCAGTGTGCAATCGCCAGTTAGTTGATGGCAATGAAAAAATTGTCAATGGCCTTGAAAGTTCCGATAGCCTTGCAGGTTCCGATAGCCTTGCAGGATCCGATAGCCTTGCAGGTTCCGATAGCCTTGCAGGTTCCGATAGCCTTGCAGGTTCCGATAGCCTTGCAGGTTCCGATAGCCTTGCAGGTTCCGATGGCCTTGCAGGTTCCGATAGCCTTGCAGGTTCCGATAGCCTTGCAGGTTCCGATGGCCTTGCAGGTTCCGAAGGCCTTGCAGGTTCCGATGGCCTTGCAGGTTCCGATGGCCTTGCAGGTTCCGATGGCCTTGCAGGTTCCGATGGCCTTGCAGGTTCCGATAGCCTTGCCGGTTCCAATTCCCTCTTTAGGCAAAGTGTTATTGAGTATTTCTATCTGGAATTTCTCAGTCATGACCCGGAGTCTCGATTAGTGCCGAGTCGTGAGAAATAGGCTCGCCCTCATTACATGGGACTTAAACATGACAAGCGAAATGTAGGAATTATATCAAAATAATTCCATTCTCTGATTTTCAAGCTATTTGAACGACTATAATAACAACCCCAAGTGCAAAATAACTTGAGTTAGTTTGTTCCCTTCGCTATGCTAACAATGAGGTGCCTGTGTGTTTCGTAAATTAAAACGTCGCTCAGCAACCTGTTATAATGAAGTGCACAGTGTGTTAACTAATATTTGCGACTACAGAATAACTTGCATAAAATTGTGTGTGCACTATTAATTGCTTATTATTAAAATGTTTCAAAACTAAACAAAAAAATTATTTATAAATCAAGTTTAGTTTGTTTTCTAGACTTTGAAACATGTTCAATGAACGAAAGCTCATCGAAACCGCAATATTAAAGTTCATTCATTTGATTTTAGAATAAAATAAGACGATTAACTAATTAAAATCTACGTTTCTATTTAAATTTCAAACTCATCATTCAGTGAAAGATTAAATGTTCAACTAAAATAAAACTACTATAAACTTATTAGCAAACGTTATTAGTTAATTAACGCTGTAAAACCACCCTGAGCATGTAATCCGAGACGACCTTACAAAGTCATTTGTAATTAAAATTCTCAAAAAATAAAGCCATATTAAATTTGCAATGTCAAAATTATATTCGGCGACAAGGGCATTACGAAGAAACAGAGATTTTTAAGTAATAAGTACGTAGACCCTTTTGTCTAAAGTAGCGCGCGGCCGTCCCACTGGGAATTCTTTTTACAAGTTGAAGATGACCTGTTTTGATATATTTGAAACCAGACGACCTTTAAATGGCATCGTTCAGTTGTAATGCTATAGTCGAAATTGATTTGTCTCCCGTCAATAGGTACTAAATATGAGTGAGGGTAATATTATTGAAAATCGAGTTTTTGGGACTTTTAAAAGAATTACCTATTCTGTTAAGTGGAAACTTGGGATCCTTTTTTAAGAATATACATAGAACTGTGAGATTTGGCATAGTTGAAGTTTATAATGAAGATGCATAGCAGAAAACAAAAATGGTTGATTTTCAACAACTAAGTAAACATTAATAATTAATAATTTTGGTACAAGACACTGCAGACAAAAGAATTTCAATGGTCCGCATTCATTAACATGAGTTTTTTTTAAACATATTAGCGTAATGGTTATTAATTACAATTAATTTCAGCAGGGTACAATTCTGTGAAAAAAATGTACATAATATACCTCGTACTTCATACTAAAGTGATTTATTGTCACAAGCAGAACTTAACTTTTCTCAAAAGATTCTTACCGATATGGTAAAGTTTGCGCAATAAATCAAAGGCTTACACAATGTCATATATCTTAGTGTTTATTCATGTGTTCGTATTGACACATCCATGTTTTGTGTGTTTGCGAAGGTGTGCAGTGTGTGTGAATATATTGTAATCTTGCGGCACGCGGATGCCGTTTGACGCTGTAAAGGAAATTGACAGAATGCACTCGGAAAATCATTTATTTTCCCGTTGAGTTTGTAGCACTTTCCGGATATAAAATTTTACGATGCACATCCAACATCGGAAATAGGAGATTACCAATAAAAATCTTCATAAAATTTCTTGACATTTTGCCATTCCTATTTTCCAAGTACAAAAATGCTTTTTATAGAATTACTTTAACATTTGAAACATCTTGACGAATTTGGTTAAGCTTTCGATTTTTCACAAAATAAGGATTCCCCGTATTTATAAACCCGTATTTCAAAAAACGGATTACAACAAAACCCGTTTTGGGACCAATGTCAGTGATCTATTAACCTCAGTGTTACCCCAAACCGAAAGAACGGATTCGTTTGGATACAAAAGGCATCTCGGCTTTACAAAATTAATACAACTTTCTAGAAATTTCCTCGCTCCTGTGATGGTATAATACAAGTATTGTCAACTTCTAAGGCATGCCAACAATGGCCGTGGGTTGGATGCCATTTTAATTAATACTAAACAGTATATAAAAGGTGTTGCCAAACGTTTACGGACTCGTTTTGATTTACAAAGTACGAACCGCGATGTGGTTTTAAACTTTTTGGGGACAATGAGATGACTGTTTTTGGAGGTTAACTTGATCTTTGAATGAAATAATTTCGTTTTTGAATTTCAAGCGGTTCTAAAAACCTTTAAGTAATGAATTTCGTGGACCATGTTTGTTTATGGGGTCAATTATGAAGAGTTAATTGAATATTACATTTTTGCAAACGTTAATAAGCTATCTTGTCAATAGAGATATTCCAGATGTCAGGTCATCTAGGTAACTAAAAACAATACTCACCCCACTTATTTTATGGCACCAGACATGTCAGTCTATGTTAAACAAATTCGTTAAATAGTCATAGTCATAGTATTTTTTTGATAAGGGATTCTCTTCCTTCTTCTTTATATCAGTACACACATCCCGTTGGCAGTATTGCATAACAGACGCTCCAAAAGTCTAAGATATAAGTAAGGAGATATAAAGCGTAATAGTCCACCACCGTAGTCCTTGAGCCATAAAAGTGCAATAATATTAAAAATAAAAAAGTAGATTTTCATGTAAACAGGACCGCAGAGCCGGGTAGTATTAAACCACTCGTTTAACTAATGACGAATTCACCAAAAAACCATTCAATTCCCTCAGAAAATACCCTGAATTCGTAGAAAAGACTCAATCTTGTTGACGGGTATTTTTTTGGGTCCCATCCCAAATTGATATTTAATCACGTTTTAGAGATCACTGGGTTTGTCAAAGCGGTCGCGGCTTACTAATCAGACTGATATATTTTTTGTTCACGTTGACTTGCATTGTGGTCTTATATTTAATTACTTGTAATTAGGACTTTCTAGCAGTAATTTAAAGCTTAGTAGTGTGACCGGCGGGCGGACCGTCAAGTCGTTGCTCGAGTTTGAACTTAATGGCAGAGTCTAAAAACCTACAGTCGACTGACGCAGCCGTCTAGACAGGGCAATCGTGCGAGGTGTGAGGGGCGAGACGCGGGAAAGCCGCTCCCGAACTGCTAACAAAACGATGTTCGTAGTTCGGGAGGTATTATTCAGGGCTAACGCGCGTAGAGGTCGTCGGCATTTTTCCAGATATCACGTCGTCCTACTGTATTAATATTTATACTGTGGCATTGGTATGGACGTCTGATTTTTCGGATTTATGTGTGTATATTATGATCATCACTTGCTTCAAAATTGTTAAAGGAATACATCGTTAGGAAACCAGCATGCCTAAAAGATAATGGCATGTGGTGTATTTCATTTTCAGCCATATTACAAATTCTACTCGTTAACACTTCGCTCATTAAATTCAAAAGGGCCACATTCCAAAAACTTCATTTTTTACAGGAGAGCGTTTTGAAGTTTTGGCCGTCGTTTTTTCGTATTATTTTGTATATCATATTTTATATATACATGTGGAATATACCATTCGATGCGTATTTTAAACCGTTATTTACCTTTAAGATAATTTTGACTGTAACTTTCACCCAGAAACGTACAAAGTCAAATAAGTCCCTTTTGTATATAAAAATGGTCAAAATGTCATATGAATTTATTAAATGAAAGGCCACAAATCATACAAAAAATAAGTTTAATTTCAAAATTTACGTCGTTCTTTAGCTAAATGTTTTAAAAAACATGAAATAAAAAATCACACACTTGTGTTACAACTAAAAAACATACAAACATGCAAAATCAATCACATAAAATGGTTTAATCGAAAAATAAAACATGGTAGAATCTAAAAAGATTTTGTTTTTATAGTTAAAAATGCAATATCTGACACTTTGTAAGTCTAGTTTGTGATGTTATAACGTTTCAACAAAATTAATCAATAAAGGTGACTATGTATCATTCAAATAACTACTAAAAAGACTGCAAAACAGGCAACATTTAAAATTCTTACACAAAATAAAATTCTTAAAAAAAAATAACAGAACACAAACTATCAATGAGATCAATGTTGTTACTACGAGTAAATGCAGCAACAAACAACAACTATCAACTCTTTATTCAAGCAATGTCACTTAGAAAATAAAATGTTTCATAAAATAAAATAAAGCCTTGACCTAAGAACTAGTAATAACGATGAGATCTACGATATTTATTTTCCGAGTCGTTACAATAAACTCTTTATTTAATACGTATTTAAATTAAACATCATCCTAAATCAGTCTGTTAAACCATCAGTCTCAACTTTCATCATCTGACGAGAAATCTTCCGTACTTGAACTTGTGCTTGAACTCGTAGATGAAGATTCATTGGAGCTGCTATCTGATTCACATTCTGTACTTTCCTCAACAACGAAATTAGCTCTTTTTTCTGAAATTATCACATCAGATACAGTACTTTCATCAAGTATCGACAGATTAAGATGTGCGCGACTATTCATTCTATGAACGAAGGAAAAAAATTGTGAGTAGGTACTTAAGCCCCAAAACTTACTTTAGCAAGTTACCAAAAACCTACCTAAATAGCACCACAAAAAGGCACATACCCTTTAATAGATCTTTTATTAATATTTTCGTCATTTCATTTTGAAGTAGGTACAGAATCTTTCGAAAATGCCATACAATGATGTAGGTAGGTAGCTGAGAGGGGCGGGGGGGAGGCTGGCCCGGGGATACCGCACGGTCTCTGGCGAGGCCGCGAACCTCCTTGCTGGAATGCCGCCATGGGACCTAGAGGCGAGAGCCCTCGCGCTCATCTATGAAGGGCGCGTGGAGGCGCAGGGCCGGGGCGAGAATCTCATGCCGCGGTAAATCGCGGCACAGCGGACGGAGCTCCGGCAAGATGGCGGTATAGAGACAACGACTGTTGCAACCCAGCGCTGGGCACGCCGTAATCCAGGCAATAAGTCCCTTCTTTAAGGAGTGGCTAGAGCGGCGCCAAGGCGTCCCCTTATTACCTTCCGCTTGACGCAGGTACTCACCGGACACGGTTGTTTTGGGAGATATCTGTTTCGAATTCGGCGGGAGGTAACGCCCGAGTGTCAACACTGTGCGAGGACCGTCCGGAGGATACTGTAGAGCATACGGTGGAGGTCTGCCCTGCTTGAGCGGAGCACCGACGTGTCCTCGTCGGGGCGATCGCCGGCGGCAACCTCTCGCGTCCGGCCCTGGTTCAATCCATGGTTCGGAGCGAGGAGGCATGGGAAGCGGTCACCTCTTTCTGAGAAGCAGTAATGCTAGCGAAAGAGGAGGCCGAACGCATGAGGGAGAGGGAAACCTCTCGCCCCAGCCGCCGCAACAGAAGAACACGCCCCGGGCGTCGAGAGTCGCAGGGCGATTTGCGGCCACCGTAGGCGCGGGTCTGCGGACGGCGAGCTTTGGGTGGCTCGCCGTCTGATCAAAACCAGGCCCGGGTCGACGGCGCGTTGAGTTCCACGCGCGCCTCAAAGAGCTGTCAGCACTCAAGACGGGGCCCGCTAGGGCCTGTGCCTGCCGGGGTCGCGGAATTTGTTCGAAAGAGTCATCGCGGCCCTGGAACGAAGGAAAAATTAAAAAACTTGCTCAGCCAATTGAAATTTGAACAGACCAACTTCTATCGGGTTATCTAGCAATAAAAAAACCGTTTTATAAAAATACTGCACTTTGTAATAAAAAAAATTTTTAGACATCATAGCTCACGAACATCAAAATAGCCATTAAACAAAAAGGTACATTATTGTTTAAACAATTCTTACCAAACTTAAACTAATTTTATACACAAAACAGACATATTCCAAATACTGCTCCTTTGTTTCAATAAATGATTACCAAAATTGTAGTATTTAAAATCAAAAGAGACGCGTTTCAAAATATGGCAAGTTTTCTTATTGAATAATATTGCACTCACGTGTTTTCTTTATTAAAAACGGTCACATTTCAAAATATGGCACTTTTCACTATAATCTATCACTTCAACACCAGTTGTTTTCCGGAATGTGGCCTTTTTAAATAAAAATGACGTGCGCTCACGCAGACTGCCGGGTCACAAGTAACAATATGGCCGTTTTAGTCTGAAGTTAGTCGTCAATGTAGCAAAATGGCCAACGGGTAGTTGTGTGATTGGAACATTTTAAACGCTAAAGCAATGGGTGTCTTTTTCGAATATAAAAAATTGATCAATTTTAATACGTTTTATGCAATAAAAACGATTTTGATTTTTTTCAGAATGTGGCCCTTTTGAATTTAATGAGCGACTTGACAGTTGACAAACAGCAGATTCCATACGTCATTTTCTTTCTATTGTCGCCTCATCGATTACAATAATAGAAATAGAATTTGTAATATGGCCAAGCCTGCTGGTTAGACACTAACTACTCGAAAGATCTAGAGAAACTTTGTTGATAAATTACTTAAATATAGTTTAAAAGCGCGTTTGACTGCACTGTCTTATTAGTCTGAGTAGAGAATAAAATAAGCACAGCTACTGTAGGCACAAAAGAAAACCCAAAAAATCTCATTGTAAATACCCATTTTTGGGTGGACCAAAGCTAACAATAATTTATTTATTCATTTCATTTTAAATAAGGCTAACAGACTAACAATCCAATTAAATAATTAGTATTAGAGTAGTACGTATAATACTGATATATTTGTTACGGAGTGCTACCACCATTATATTAGTCCTAGTAGAGATACCAAATGATTTCATGAAGTATATTTACGCGTCTAAATTCACAAACTATCACTTAAATGCTTTGAAATTACTGTAGATGATATCATGGACCGAAGCCTCTGAACATTGGTTAATGCTAGCATAATTACGTTCAAATTAATTTGCTATAGATGTTCATTACTGTTAAGCAGGTAGGTAGTTACTACATAATGAAACTTGGCTATTGGAGCCCTCAATTGGAGCGGACTGTGCACAAACTTAATGGGTAATTACGATTTGGACGACCTGTTGGGTGCATAAAGGTTATTGAAATCCGTATTTTATTATGTGATGACGTAAAATGTTAAAGTTCCAATCAAATCTTATTAAAAAAACCACTAAACTCTAAAAAGTGAATTCGGACTGCTATTCTGTAAAAATCACTTAGTGAAAATATAGGCGAAGTGAAGGTGAAGTGGGTTGTCAGTCATTATAGAATTAGCATGGGATGACAACTCACTACGCTGGTATATCGCCTACATTTCGACAAGGTGACTTTTACAGAATATATTGATATTGACACTATAGACTTAGCACGCTTGCTCGACGTAACCCTTGCCGCCAATTTGGACAATTTTAAATTAATAAATACATTATCCTGTAGCATCACCATAGTATATTATTAGGTACCTATAATAAAAATAGTAAAATCTTTTAAAGATTTCATTTTAAATATTAAATTCGGAGCGAGTGCTTTGAATATCAATATCTTGCGTATTGACGTAATGGCGTTTACGTCAAAGTCATAGACAAATCATTTATTTGGAGTAGAAATCAAAAAGTCTTTTGGTACAGACGCCAGCACGTCAAGATACCCCAAAGTGTCAAATTTTCCCAATTGAATATGAACCTTATTCTGTTTGACATAAAGTTGAAAACCGGCCAAGAGCGTGTCGGGCCACGCTCAGTGTAGGGTTCCGTAGAATATGTAAACGAAGTTAAAAAAATGCTTGCATATACGATTATACTACAAACTTAGTCCAGAAATTATTTTGTGCAACTTTTTGTCTTTTTTGTACAAAAACTGTTTCCATCCAAAATCAAAATAAGTTTCCTAGAAAGTCGTTATAAAATTCTACTTTTCAGATTTTTTTCATATTTTCTAAACTTATGGTTCAAAAGTTTGGGGCGCATTGTTTTTACTTTTGTAGCGATTATTTCCGAAATTATTGATATTATCAAAAAATTATTTTCGTATACCCCTATTCATTTTTAAATATCTTTCTAACAATATATCACACGTTAGGGTTCAAATTTAAAAAAGAATCACTTTCCACTTTACATAATAATATAGGGGGGCTACCCTAATAAAACATTTTTTTCCATTTTTTATTGGTACCAAATTTCAGCTTTCTAGTGCTAACGGTCACAGAGATTAAGCGAGGGCGGACGGACGGACTGACAGACAGACATGGCGAAACTATAAGGGTTCCTAGTTGACTATGGAACCCTAAAAACGATCAAAGGATTTTGACACATTGGGGTAACTTGATGGCTGTCTGTACATTGAACACAATACAGTGTTGGTATTTTGGCTAACCAGAATTGCAGTTAGCTTTTTTACCTTATTTATAGTAAACTATACTTACAATGTCTATCACTTATGTTACTAAAAAAACCTCAAAAATTTACACTTACCATGTATCGGGCTAAGTGACAAAACAATAAAGTAATCTAATATATCCTTTCCCCTTAACACGAACACATAAAAATAATCTTGTGAGTGTTTCCCAACCAGATGGAGACCCTACTTTACCCTAAAGTATAAGATTATACTCGAAGGATTTTGCATATGACTTACTGAATAAACCCATAAAGCTACGCTACGACGCCAAAACGAAAGTAGGCACAACCCTACCTTCAATATTTTCACAGTAACCAGGTTCCATTTGAATTCATAGCACATTCTTGCCGTGTCGTCAAACTTTGAACCATCAAAAAGAATTTTCTGGCGTAATCTCCTTTCGTTTACTGATTGCTGACAAGATTTGAGGAGAATTCGTAAATAGTATTGACTTCAGTGTTGTGGTTATCAATTGACTGGATGATTTTGCTGGGGCATATTTTGAAGGATGCTTGTTTAGAAGTCGTGCTTTCATTTTGAATTCGATGGAATAATACAGTTCGGTGACGTTATGATACGTCACCGCGTTTACGAGTGTAAAAACTGTCAAGGACCAACAAGAACTTGGCGTTCCCTCCGTCCGATTCTCGTACTGGTTGTTGGTTTTTTGAGGATCTGACTATACTCAGACACCCTAAAATTCAGCAACCAGTTTGAACAAGGGGTACCTTATTACCCAGTCGCTACTGACTTGTGGTAGTCCCAGCTAGGTTGTAAGCCAATCCCAGTCCATTTGGCGAAAGGTTAAGCAGATGATTATTATGACTGCTAGAAACAAAACCTAAAAGGACAATATCCAATAACACTATTCTTCAGTAATTGTACTCGTACCTACGTACTGACTCCAGTCTATCAAGCTTTTTTTTAGGGGTGGAAAACTCTCATGGATGTTCCCCAGAGGAGGGGAGGGCGGAGGGGTTTGTCAGACCCTTACTGACTAAACACCACCTCGTGTTCCTTCTTACATCTACGCCGGGGGTCACGGGAACAGAAAAACCCTCGACTGGTGCCGGGCCCCGCGGGCCTCGCCAAGTCAGCGAGGACAGTGAGGTGTTAGACTCCCCTCGCGACGTCTAAGAGGGGCGCGCGTGAACACGACGCGCTGCCACCTCGACAGTATATCAAGCTTTTCCAACCTGATCAATTTTCTCAATTGAACCCTATTCTACATACATCAAAGACATTCAATACCTATAGACCGGACATCACGAACAAAATTTTCGTCCGAAAAAGTGTGTCCTGCTGGATACAAGTCTATGAGTTTTTTGTAGTACGGTTCGCTGTCGCTCCAATATTCATATATTATTCTAGTTGGCGTTACTGAGACAAGGGATCAAAGTTTTTCTATGACATATCCTTGACATGCCCGCTCTATAGTATTTTAAATCTCTTTGACATACATACACATACATTCATAAACTCACGCCTTTTTTCTCATGGGGGTAGGCAAAAACTACAGAGCGCCATCTGCTACGATTCTTACATACTTCTTTTGCTTCGTTGACATTCATACAAGTTGTCATACACACACGCCGGTTGCGAGTAATGCGGACCGGATCTTTCTGAAGAACCTCACCAATAAGCGTTCCCACTTACATGCCTTGTAAATACCTTTCGTGCGTACGTACGTATCCAAACCATCTAAGCATACTGTTTTAATTTTTTTTTTCTTTTATAACCTTATTCTGTTTGTGATAAATTGAAAACTTTCAAAGATCGACGCATAGGGTTAGCTTGATGTGGTCAGCAAATCAAGTTACTGTATCTGTATCTAAGATCTTATGCTCTGTAGCATCAATTGTGACCACTAGACCTTTGTTACACGAGTAAGTATAATGAAGTAAAACTTTATAAATTAATATCGTTAGGCCTCTTGTGTCTTTACATCGTTCTCTCTGACATTATTATCCCATTGTCATGAGATGAGGTTGCAAAACCTTGACCTAAAATTCAATGTATATTTTCATCGGCCCAGCTAACAATGTTTCCGCATTTTTGGTACTAATAAAAGATTTCATCAAGCGGTAGTTTAATTATTTACTCAGTTCACTGAAAATGGATAGTATGATCTAAATTGCATGATTAATGGTTTATTATTAATGCGCGGTACAATAAATAAGAGTTTGTATTAAATATTCGTTTTTCGATTCTGGTTAATTATTTTTAAAATTCATTTTCGGTTCATTAACATTATCATGAAACATTATCATGTTTAAACTGACATTGTAAAATACATGTCAAAATAGTTAAAGTTTAAATGTGAAAGGAATGTAGGAAAATAAAATAGTCGAATTTATACCACTGAGTAACTACTAGTACGTCTATTAATGTAATTCTTTAGTACGTGTATAGACATGTCACTGAATTTTTCCTAAACGGCTGGACCAGCTGAGATTTTTCTTGGTGTTTGACTCGGTCCCTGGATCGTTTAGATTTATAATTAGAGCTGGTAGGTGACGAAGTTCAGGTAGGACAACGATAATCGAGTCCGCTTATTCTAAATAAAAATCTTGTAGCGCTACCCAGTATAAACATTTTAGGGTCATTAATTTAGGTATATCTACAGCATACCACATCTAGTTAAGCCAGGTTTACACACTGCAAACCATTAGTTGAAGCAACAATTAAACTTGCGTCGTCTAAATCTAAGCAGTGTGTTTTAGACAATACAAGTTTGTTGTAGCCTTAATTTTATTACTAACACTGCGCTCGCGACCTTTTCCGTAAACATTTCGTACTTTAACATCGTATTTTTATTTAACATCCCTTTCACGCTTCAATGTTTTGAAAATAAAATATAGCCTACGACACAAACAAATAATGTAGATTTCTATTAGTAAAAGCTTTTCAGTAAAATCGGTTCAGTAAATCCAGAGATTTACCCCTACAACATTAACAACTCACAATCTTTACCTCTTCATAATTTATGTATTATAAATAATTTATTTATTTCAGGCCTGTGACCCATTTATGGCAACAATAAACTCAAAAATACAAATAATAATAAAAATACAGACACATCAAATATTGCTCGGCTTGCTAGGTTAGAAATGTCAGAATTACATATACATCAAAATAAAATACATTAGAAACATTAAAGTATAACCTAGCCCATTTATGTATAGCCTAGCTTATTGTCGCGATTTAGTCCGAGTACGATTTCATGTTTGAAAATTAATAAAACATAACCCATAGTTATCTCAGCTTTTCTTAAGTGAAGGGTTTTTTTTTAAACCGGATAAGTAGTTTCGAAGTTTCGATATCATTTCATCTTCGTTTCGTGAACTTAGTGTTAGTTTTAATGGTTTATAATATGAGCGTACCTACATCAGAGGCTAGAAATACACCTAATAACGTTTAAATTGGGTACGAGTGTTTCTGCCCTCTGGACCTGAATATGTAGGCTTTTACTACGGCAGTTTAGAAATGGAATAACAACTTATACAGCCAGGACAATATACATAATATTTATTATGCATTGTTGTTGAGCGAGTAATTTAACATATCTGTATGTGTCGCCCAGAAGTCATCAAATACGGCAACTTTTCTCATTTATACTTATGGAGAGTGCGCTAAGTAATAATAAACCTATTGCCATAATTGGCAATAGGTTGATTCAACAGACGCTAGTGTAATCACTAGCGTCTGTTTGAGGTTGATCATAATGTTTTCTTTTTGTGTAGACATTTTTGTGATATCTTGTAAGTCTTTCATAGTAAAGTTTTGTTCATGATACATTAGTATTGTTATGGCATTTTGTACGTCTTTACTTATGTTTTAATAAATATTATATGAAGAAGATAAATTACGCTTTCTTTCTTATTAATCCTTTTAATAATTGCTTCACAGATTCAGACAGACAGGTTTTATTTTCAGTCTAGTTTATGAAATTGGTAGTGTCTATTCCTATGAATGATATACCTATATACTTTTAATAAACTATGCTGGTTTCAAAATTGGAAGACAATACTTGATTGAATTGAAAGGTTCTTAGCGAAAGTACTCGATAATAATTCCTAAAACTTCTTTTTATAACCTTTTTTCTTTTTTTTGGATAAAACGTTACAGTACGTTACACGTTACACTAGTGCTACCAACCATTCATATCAATTCCTCATACTACTACAAAACATAATATTATGGTCCTCTTAAGAGAACCGTGATTGTTTTGGAGTTTTTAATTCGATATTGTACGGAATCATCAACTTCGAAAAGTCTATTTGTGTTGCTGAAGACTACCTTTTTATTATTATTACCTACTAATTAAATACTACACTAATTCACCTACAATGTAAAATGATGATGTGGTCGACAATAAAGAAAGTTTGCCTAGAAGTAACCCATTCACTCTTGACTTAAAGACCCCTAGGTTGTAGCTGTTAGTAAACTCCGACTCCGGCAGGGAATTCCGCTCCTTAAGCCTAGGCCAAACCAAAGCGTTCAGCTCGCGTCCGCGGTGGCGTGCGCGGTGGCGATTACTGCGCGTGCAAAAGTTATGTACACTGTCGCGTTTGTTCTTGCGTTCACCAGTACCTCTACCATGAGTTTACACCGTCAAAACTCGCTAGCGTCTCCGTAAATTATTTGTATGAAATATTGTACAGCGCCCCTAGCGGTCACAGATAGAATTAAAATTCGTACCATGAGCACTATAGATTTCGATAGGTTAAAAACCTAACGTAATCTATTCGATAGTCACTAAAGTTTTACAGCTGTCACCATACAAAACGGTACCATGAGTCACTAATTTCACTGACGCTATCGAATAATACGCTTACGATAGTAGTTACGTAGCTCACTAGCATTTTGACGTGTGAAACATATGTTTACATTAAAATCATATACATTTATGAGTCTAAAACAAGTAATACCAGTCAAAATAATGACTGCAGGAGCTTATTTAGCAAGGAATATGTTAGTGGCCGCTGAATTCGAAGACCAACGACGTGAACAACGCGAATTTCAAGCGAAAATGAGAATTCATTTTGGTCACCAAATGGAAAATATAAGTGAAATAAAGTTTATTAAACTTTACAAGCTCTCTAAAGAATCATTTGAATACTTTTTATCCCGGTAGTAAGATCCCATGGGACAATCATCAAACTTCACTAAACGAACGATTTATCAATCCATACAATACATTGAATGGAAAGTTGAAACATACCTTTCCATGAATTCCACCAACAATTGAAACTGTGAGACACTGCATGGTCCTCATTGTAATAAATAATCTGTTAAACTTTCAAACAACACCGCGCAGCTCTGTGACACAAGTACACAACACACAACACAACGTCAACAAACGATCGGTTTACTTGTGATATTGCCTGTCGTCACATTTTTAGCATAGCGATAACAGACACTTTGAGCTTTTATGAGCCGTTCTCTCTTCTTATTAGTGGGAAAGAAAGAAACAAAACATAAGTAGTGAATCATAGACGAAAGTATTCTAATGAGTAGAGTGAAGTTAGCTAGACGACACGATCTATCGAGCTTACCTTAGCGCCTGCGTAAGACTCCGTAAATCTCATGGTGCATGCATTATCGAAATGTATTTGATCCGCGTTAGCACGCTAGCGACTTCAACGCTAGCGAGTAATTTTTCGATGACAACTCATGGTAGAGGTACAGGCTGTAGTCACGTCATTAACTACAATGCTCTCTGATACAGATAGTGAAATTGAAAAAAAAATACTTCTGTCTGCTCTCATTGAAGATGAAGGGGATGTGATGTGAAGTAAGTACAACACAATCACAGTAAGTCTAGTGGACGCCAAGTAAATAATATTGAAAGATAATGTCCTTTTTTCTATTATTCTTATAATCATAATGAGATGTCTCATATAACAATGGGTATTTGTGAACCACATTTATATAATTTGTTCCGGTTCCATACTTTAAAAACTAAATAACACAGTTTTTATCAACAATTAAATAGCTGCGTGCAGCGTCCAAACGTAGCAAGCGCGATCTGATCGCCATCGCTGCGTGCAGACGCTGCACCGGACGCCGCGGCCAAACACAGGACGCCTCGATGTGAACACGTCGCTACAAGTTCGTACGCAACAACTGACCGCCACCGCGCACGCCACCGCGGACGCGAGCTGAACGCTTTGGTTTGGCCTAGGCTTTAGATGTACCTACGCACAATGTCAACCAATTTATCATCAGATGATAACTCGCACCTTCTCTAAAACAGCCCTTTGCCATGCAGAGCAATAATAACGGACTGATTATAATTATTCGCAATTATACTAGTTTATGTCACATAATTCATGCACTAACAGTAATGAGGTGTCCTAATCGTAAAAGGAACTCCTCAAGTTAGATAAACTTGTCAAGTTTCTGCTATACGCAACACAAACTTCCTTCACTATAAATTAATAAAGTTTTAGTTGAGAACACGTGTATACAGGCTGAAGGGACTTCGTCACAGATCTGGATACCAAGAATTCTCTGTACCTTTCAGTACTCCCCTGAGTTGAAATTTTTCGTCGACTTCCTATTATTTCCAAGTCTTATTGTTCACTTTATTTTCTAGATGTCAGTTCACATAAATCGCAATTTTAAAAAGTGGCTCGTAGAAGCAGAAATGCAGAAGATTTTATTTTATAAGTGAAAACAGTTTTTATTCAAATTGTTTTATTTCAAATTTAGAAGAATAAAAATTAAACGAATAACGTGTCCATGTATTGTTCATCCCTGCTCCTTTGAGGTTTTTATCATTGACACTACAAAATTTTCAACTAAAATGAAATACATATTATACTTAACTAAGTGAATGAAATCCACAACATTTCTGCTAAAACATTCATTCATTTCTGCTTTTTTTTCTGCTAAAATAAATTGTTGAAATGGTTACAACTAAGTGTGCCGTCTGCAGTAAAAAAGATTATAATAATTTCGGCGTCTAATCGTACTTGTAACATGCTAATTATTGTGCTTTCGTTACAAAGTGTGCATTACAAAATAACTTTTTTTAACTTCTGTATAATGCTATTGTAAATGGAGCATAATTAGGTACCTAAAACACTTCTTACCTCACTTATATTGATACCTGATTTTTCCGTTTATGTTAGGCAAGGTCGTGAAAAATCAGTCAACAATACCACAGACATCCTGTGGACAGTATTGTATGTCAGACACTCTAAAGTTCTAAGACATAAGTCTTATGGTGTGGTTAGTGACAAATCTGGGCCTCTGACCTGGCGCACATGTCCTCTAGAAATAATCTCAGACTGCCGGTATCCTCACTATGTTTTTGGAACAAGTTATAATTATTATAAAATGAGCACGCACATTTATCCGAAAAGTCGTGCCTTGGGTTCGAGCTCGAGACCTATCATTTGGCAAGCCACTCCACTAGGCTAAAATTGCTTAAAATTTCCAAGTGATGTTTCGTTATACTTAACTACTCGTATATAAAATCATGATTTCTGTCCGAACCAATGAGATTTTATTTAAGCGAAAGAAGAAATCTTATTTACTTTTTTAGGAAAATATCATTGGGGTAGATATAGGAACGATGATTGTTTCATGATTTTACTAGTCTTTAAGGAAAAATAACGTAAACATTTCGTGTCACTTCAAACCTGTACCACCTAATAGTGAAAGTACAGACGCCAGCACATCAAGTTACCCCAATGTGTCAAATTTCTTTGATCGTTTTTCAATTTTTATGTCTAACAGAATAAGGTTCATATTCAATTGGAAAATTGGGGGAACTTGATGTGCTGGCGACTGTACTTTCACTATTAGTAGGTACATACATAGATCATCTGTGAAATTGAAACAGACAGTACTCGTGACGTTCATTAATCGCGACAACGCCTAATTATCTAGTTATGACACACTAGGTGATAATCATCATGAATAATGTACGGGTTTATTGTTTACTGTTTAGAATGTGATACTAACACCCACAATGTTCGGTGTGTATTAAATTACTTTCAATTCAATTTAAATTTTGAAAATACTTCGGAATCTCCCACTTTATATTAAACTGCAGTTGTAAGATTTAGTCTAAGCGTTTTTTTTTCGGAAACATTCAAACCTAACATTAAAGACAAGGAAAAACTATGTAAGTCCAAATATGTATGTAAAACTCAATTAGCAATAAGGCCGATCATTCCAATACACTATGTAGTTCAAGTTATATTTATTATTTGTGAGTTTTTATAGAGACAATAACGAGAATTCTTCTATTCAATATCGTAAAAATGTGACTTAAACCAATTAGTCCTACAACCGTTTAAATGTTGTAGTAATCTTAATAATTATGTTGTAAAGAGTCTATTTTTCTTCCAGGTCGAGCAATATACAGTCACATCTGAATAGGGCACGTCTTCATCAAAAAAAGATTCCATATGCCCAGTACTGGGTAAAGTCGGGTAGTGGGGAACAATAATAATATGTAAGTCTAAACCCTCTCAGAGAGTCCTATCACAAAATATCAACATAATAATATATTATTTCCTCTTTTTCTATAAAGTACAGACGCCAGCACATCAAATTACCCCAATATGTCAAATTTCTTTGATCGTTTTTCAACTTTATGTCAAACAGAATAAGGTTCATATTCAATTGGGAAAATTTGACACGTTGGGGTAACTTGATCTGCTGGCGTCTGTACATCCAAAGGTTGTTTCGACCTATTGTTTTATCTCATCTCTTGAAGAAATTATTTCTAAGTTTTATTGGTGTAAAAAAGTATTCTGATTTTTACTTTTCAATAAAACAATATCGCTCAACAATAGCAAAGCAAAAAAAATGTCTTCTTGTTCCTAGCTTCCTCTATTTTCGCGCTATAAACCATTCCTATGGAGTTATAAAATTGTGGTCATATTACTTCACTAATGGTAGTGGCCGTTTACGTCCAGAGCCCAGTTTACGCCTATAATCACTCCAAATAAGGTGGAAAGATTTACCGCGAACCGTAAAAACGTGTACTTAATCGCGAATCGATCCCCCGGGTCTGTAAAACGTGACCGGAGTGAATGACTGGAGTTAGGGTATCGTATGCGAAGGACGAACGTATCGGCATTTAATTTTTAAAATTTATGACAACGTGTTAAGACTACTTTTGCATCGTTAACGTTCCGTACCTATAGTTGCTACTAGCATAACTTTCTTGTTGAAAGTTTATGAACAGTACCTACGGCAATTGTTTAATTACAAAATCAGTTTCTCACACGCAATGTAGGGGTGCTGTTAAAATTCTGATACAAATTGTTGCCGATTTGAAAACCAACTGCTGCATGTGCTTATTCGCTAGGCTGATTCCCCTAATAAAAAATATAAAATCCTAGTCGCAATCTCATTGCAGTGAAAAACCAATAAGTCAAAATCATGTGTTATTGAAATAGGTTATATGAAAGAAACATACATATTATAAGAAAAGAGCGTGAGTTCATGTTTGTTTGTATGTATGATATTTGTTTATGTTAATGCCACCTTTTTGTCTTTTAACTGATTATCGTGATCGGTAAAGTAATCATGATTCACTGTATTAACTTAGAAACACCTCAGCAACATGACAGAAATAGCTATCAAGACTTCAAACTCATAGAGGTCGACTCAGTTTCAAACAATCTAAAGTATTCTAAATCTATCCCGTAGGAAGTTAGAGGGAAGTATGTGATGTATAGGTAGCAATGCCTCTGGTCATTTAAACTTTGGTCTTGCAAAACATGCACTGGCTTTGTGATCACAGCAACATACTTTAACAATTGAAGAACTCCTGCAGTATATTGACCAGATGCAGAGTAAAGGTGTGGAAGGGGACATCAACATGACAGAATGAGTTCAGTATCATAAAGACAAAGTCAAATCATGTATTTCAACAAGATCTACGCGGGCACGAAAGAACGCGAAAAAAATGAGCATGAAAATAAAAATAAATGAAAGAGCTGCTTTTTCCGCGATTTCCGATTTGGTCCCATAGTCAAAGTTGTTCCATATTCATGGGTGGAACTCACACTCACACGATGTGAAAGTTTGTACAGACGCCAGCACATCAAGTTACCCCAATGTGTCAAATTTTCCCAATTGAATATGAACCTTATTCCGTTTCTCATAAAGTTGAAAAACGATCAAGGAAATTTGACACATTGGGGTAACTTGATGTGCTAGCGTCTGTACTATGAAAACAATAAAAATATATATAAATATTCCACACCTTTTCACACAACGCCATTTAATCCCAAGTTAAGCTTGAGAGCTAGTGATATGGGCACTACAGCTGATAAACATACTTATATATTTCTAAATACATACATATCCCACTAATATTGTTAACGCGAAAGTTTGTGAGGATGTTTGTTACTCTTTCACGTAAAAGCTACTGAACAGATTTTAATTTAATTTGGTATGGAGTTAGCCGAGACCCTGGATTAACACATTGGCTATTTTTATCCCTGTATTGCCACGGGAACGGGACCTACGCGGGTGAAACCGCGGGACGTCTGCTAGTTATAGATAAATTACACACAGACACAGAACAAATGATTGTGCTCATCACACAAACATTTGTCCTGGGTGGGAATCGAACCCACGACCTCCGGCACAGCAGTCAGGGTCACTAACTACTAGACTAAAAGGCCAGCCTGTACAATACAACACTCCGCAAATATTTACATGTAAACTATAACCAACCGGCTGACAGCCAAAGGTCAATCAATTATATACTAAATATGAAGTAGAATTTATCATTTCATTTCATCTCATATTATGCCATGAATAAATGAAATGTCCATGGAGGTCCAAATTATCTACAGTGTCTATAGTACCTTGCAAAAGAAAAAAAAATAAGGAGTAGTGAACCCTGATTAAGAGAATCATTGGCAGGCTTGACCGTGTCCTACTTTTTGTGCTCTAGATTTGATTTATTCTGGTGATGTTACTGAAGTTGGGCTTACACAAAAACGTTCTGTTTCTATTGAACGGCCTTACTTTTGTAGCCAGACGAGAAATCTCTGGGAAGATTTTGTACATTACCTAGTAAATAATATAATATTCCACAAGTTTTATACAACGCCAAATAGCCCCAAACTAAGCAGAGTTTATGCTTTGACGTGAAGACAACTGATAAACATGCTTTATTAAAAATAAACTACAACCAGACAGAGAATAAATTATCGTGCTCATCACACAAACCTTTGTCTAGGGTGGGAATCGAACTCACGACCTACGGCACAGCAATCAGGGCCATTAACCGCTATACCAACAGACCAGGCAAGCTTTTCCATGTAAGTAAATTAAAGTGTGTTTACTCCGCTTACTAATCACTTAGCACTCAGTATCTAATAATTGTACTTAACCGTTGTATATGTACCTAGATAATAATCAAATGTGCGTTCATGTCTCAGATTGCAGCTATTAATGAACATGCAAGCATCATTATGATTAATTTATCATAAATAAGAGTAAGCAATATGCTTCACATTATAGATATTGTTGAACTTAATCATATACATCAATGCATTCATAACAAACATACACTAACTTACACCTTTTCCCATGAGGATAGGCAAAACAAAAACTACAGAACGCCACATGCTTAACGATCCTCTAAAACTTATTTTGTTTCGTTAACGTTCTTACATAATCTGGTCATACTATAGAAAGAAAGAAAAATATTTATTTCACATCAGTCATTAACACACGTACACACAATAATTTATGAAACATACAAAATATACAATACTTAGTAGATACACATTATGTGCTGTGTGCCTTACGGCTGCGCCAAAAAGGTCCATTTCAGCATTCATGCCAGACAGGTGAGCTGTCTGACGCTGGTCTTCCAATGAACCTTGAGGGGTACCCAGTGACGGAAAGAAATAAATGGAAATAAATAGAAAACGAGTAAGTAAATCAGTTAAGTGTGTATTCAAGATGTCTCCATATGCACTGAACCTCTCCAAAGAACATTAACAATATCAAAAAATCTAAATCAAAAGTCACTTATTTAAATAAGGCTGAGAATCAGCACTTTTTGAACGTCATAATTAGGTACATAAGTCACCAAAAAACCCGTGCCGTCTTTCGCCACTTCATAGTGTTTTTGATCTCATCCATAAAGGTCTGTGTACTATGTCTTCCTAGGGCGTCCTTACTGTTTTCACTTCATTTTTATTAACATGTAGTAAGTGACTACCCCATCCTTACCCTAGTGACAGAGTTTATGTCGCCCATGGGTCTCTGACTTGGCTTGATATGCCGTCGAGGAATATCTCTCAGGCATACCGGTTACCATACATTAATTCATTAAACACCGGTATCCTCATTGTCTTTTATTATTTTTTTTTATTTCTATTGTGTCTCAAATTGACACGATTCAAAACAACAAAACACAAAAATACGTTGAGAATGTAAACCGATAATTTTTGGCTAAAACGAAAGCTTGCAAAAATAGGCAACGCAAACAAAATCGCACCACAAATCGTTTGAATTTTCATAATAAACTGAGCGAACAAAGCTGTTACAGGAATTGAATTCAGTCCTTGATTTATTCAACGATTCTTTGCGCTCTGTTGCTTAAAAACGGCGTCATCGCTTCAAGCACAGTGGTAGGTAAAAAGCCCGATGCAGACACTCTACGCGAATCCCCGTCAACAAATATTTTTGCGTTTAACGTACAATGTTTACTCTATTCAGAGACGTTTTTTGTTAAATGTAAATACTCTGTACTTTCACGGTTTTTATTCGGCGGCAAAAAATGGACGTATATAAAATAACGAACATTTTTTTATGATGTTTCGTATCAAACATAACCACTGAGGGAAATGGACACCGGTTTTCATGGAAGTGAGTAAATAGCTGGCGACAAATATTTGTCCAAGCTTTTATGTTCAGTCTGTTAACCGTTTATTCTATGATTATGCAAAACTCAATGCTTGAATTCCCGAAGGGTTAGGCAGAGCATTACCACACCCACGTCTATTGACATCGACTGGAAATAAAGAGATTTAAGAGATTTTAGAGATTGAAGAGATTTAAGAGATTTAAGAGATTCAAGAGATTTAAGAGATTTAAGAGATTTAAGATACTATAGAGAGGACACTTGAAGAAATGTCATAGAAAAACTGTCATCCCATGTCTCAGTAACGCCACCTAGAATAATATAGCTATAATGGAGCGGCAGCGGAGCGAACTAAATTAAACTCTATGACTTGTGTCCACTAGGACACAAGTATTGAATGAAAATTTTGTTCGTGAAATCCGATATACATACTTATATAATATTTCTAAATACATACATATCATAGGTAAATTACTATAATTTATATATTATTATTTTTTTTATAATGCTGATAAAGTGTAAATTGTATGTATTATGTCATAGGCTGATCAAAGGTTGATCAAATGCAAAATACCTTTTAGGAAACGCTAAAGACATCGTCGATTCCCTTAGTAGTAAGGACCATGTATCTAAGGATATGGTAAAAAAAAATACTATTTATATCACTTAATGTAGTATCGTTTTTCATAATAATTAATATTATGTTATTATGGATTCACTGGACCATAGGTGTTCTACGAAATGGATAGTATAATATTGTTGGTGTTATTTTATTAAATAAACACTTCAGAGATAAAATGTGTCTTTATTTAGTGCTTTATGCGTTCATCTCTCCGGACGTAATTAGTCGCCTCAAAGGGATCTCGGCAAACTTTTTCTAAACACCTACAGTTTATATTTTTTTTTTATTTAATACAACGTACAAAATGAGTAATAAATTAAAATACAGAAAAAGTTTAACTGCTAAATACGGTAAAATAAAATTATGTTTTCAAAAGTTCTCTGTCACGCACATTACGTATAAATCGATGAAAATCATAAATTTGTTATTTACTAGAATTAAGATTCTATTTGGAATTAAGGTCTTTTAATTAATGGTCTTAATTGCTTGTAGGATTTCGATTACAGAAACATTAAATTGGATTGTTTAATGATTATTATTAGTTGTAGTTTTTGAGGAAGGTGAGGTGCTTAGTATTTTAGGAATCGTATAAAAACCCAATTATGAGACATATATATTAAATGATATCGAGCACTGTTTATATGTCAAGTTTCATGAATGTTTATTGTTGTTAGTAATAAGTTATTCCTGGTCCAGGCATGAACTAAAGACGTAGGTGATAAAAATAATTACAAGAATTTCATTTACTTTACGCCTTCACGTGCGTATACACAGACACACACGTACACATATTTGTTACTTTTTTTCTCAGTCTTTCTTAAACCAGATTGACTTAAAATAGATGTTTCTTTTTGCATGTCTTTCGGGCTAACATTACTGTTTGAAAACCCAATAAGGCTTAGCCAAAGACACGTCCTGGCACCGCAATAAAACCCTATGTTTAATGACCTTGGGTCATGCGTAAATGTTTAACTCGTTATATTAATATGGAGAAATATATTTTTTTACTTTATAGGCTTTAAAAAAATAAAAACGCTATATTTATTAACACAAACACAAACTAGGAAAACAATAATAAATATCAATGAAAGAAAATTAAAACATACTAAACAATTATAAGTAACCACTCTATGGGAATAGAACTCGAATTCGCTACATTTTCTAGCCTGAAAGATAATAACATTATTAAAAACGTATTTTTAACTCAAAACTCGAGATGTAAACACCTAATTCTAAAAGCAATCTAAAGTGTCGCGACGCGTACAGCACTAAAGGCTACCCTTACCTACCTATATACTATTACTCTATACCTATTCTGGTACACATGTGTATATTATTTTCCCAGCTCAAGGCAGGCACACAATTTCTGCAGCGAACGTAACCAATTCTCTATATGTGTATAGACGTGTTCTGTCCGGAACACCCATTAATGGAACACTCTTAATAGAATGCTTTGTACCAGTCAGACCAGGAGTGATCAATTAATACTATCTTTGTGCACATGTCCTTATGTTTTAGTAGCACGTATGTATTCGCTGTTGATATAAAACCTGCATGGTTTGGTCGACAATATGATCTGTGCGTGTCATGGCGATCTATTTGCTTTAGAGAAATATCATGTATTGGTCATAGCCAGTGCATATTTCTTTCGCGTCACGACAATAATAATAATAATAATTCGTGTATTTATTAAGCATTGATGAGGCAGGGGCCATAGTCCTTCCATAGTACTAGCTAACCAGTTCACCTTTTCCACCCCTAACCCATAGCCCAATACATTTGTTGCTTTAGTCTGCAATAGTTCTGCACTAGTCTTAGATTTTCCTTTGATGCATATGCATAACGCATACAGGGAAAATCTGCGATTGGTGCCTCAATTCTTTAAAAACGACAACGGGCTTCTGCGAGTTGGCTTCGGCCCCTCGTACGCCTTCCAAAGGTCCGGAACCGAAGAGTTCCGAGAAATAACAAGGAATGAAAATATTTTTTTTTTTTAGTAGTTAATGACCCTGACTGCTATGCCGGAGGTCGTGGGTTCGATTCCCACCCAGGTCAAATGTTTGTGTGATGAGCACGATCATTTGTTCTGTGTCTGGGTGTAATTTATCTATAATATGTATGTATTTAGAAATATATAAGTATGTTTATCAGCTGTTTAGTACCCATAACACAAGCTCTCAAGCATAACTTGGGACTAAATGGCGGTGTGTGAAAAGTTGTGGAATATTATTATTATTTATTCAGATAAGATATAACATTTAATTTACAAACACTGAACCTCACACTAGGATACTCTATGTCTTGAGGTCCAGTCTCATCACAAGATTCGTTAAATATAAAAATTACCATTAACATGTATTGAGTACCTGTAGAAAAGAGTAAGGGGAGTGTATGTTTAAGTAATGTGTGAAGTGTGCATGTACAGTATAATTGTAGTGAGTGTAGTGAGCAATAGATTTAGCATTGATTTATGCTAATGATGTTTGTCTAGTATAAACTCGGGGACTCCTTAGCCATTTTTTTATGAAATTCGGTAAGCTTGTGCAAAATGCGTGTGTGTAATTTGTCTAAATTAAAGTTAGCATAGTTTATGTCACGATTTATTAACCTTGATATTTTTTCAAAGTAAGTAAATGGTAGTGTTAGTTACAGTGCCAGCCAGTTTTACTACAGCTGTTCTGTTTTTAGCACACGCATATTAAATTGGTGTCTACGTCATGTCAAAGTGAGAGGTCACTTCGACCGGTTCGCTTGTTTCAGTTTCGTATGCACGCAGTGTTTTGAAGTTTGTAAATCGACGTTCAGCTTTATTCGCTGTTGAGATTTTAAATTGCCTTTGAAATTGTTACGCCACTTTATTGCTACTTGTGTCGGATTTATACTTTATGTTAATTCAAGATATTTTTTCCGAATGAAGAAACATTTCGATTTAGACCCGCGAAATTTGAGTCGGACTAGCGCATTAAGTGTCCAATAACACAAGTAAAAACAAATGGAAAGCTTCATTTGTATATTTTTTATTAGTGGCTATAATTTTGAAACATTATAGTTAAACGTGTTTTATTAAACGCTACGGCGTAGTTACTACGCTAAGCTACGCCGTAGCACTCGCGTAGCATCCGCGTAGCGAACTAAATTCTCCACATTTTATAATGTTATACGAGTCTTAAAACAGAAAAATAAGAAATCAACAGAACAACAATTCAATAACCGTTCCAGTAAAACGAAATTGGAACGTAGTATCGGACAAATCCGCAGCATCCCGCGCTTGGTGTAAATAAAATACCAAATAACTGTCTCAATAACCGAGACGAAGAAGCAACAGATTGCCAGGGCTGGGTAGACTGTATCAAATCGATATAACCGTACGATAATCGGGCTATAAAGGTCCGTACCGACAAGCTGGCCGTCCTTCTTCCCCAGTTTTACGACTCCCCGTTTATCTTGACATGATGCAGGACAATACTTCACTGAGTATTATGGTAGATGTTTTTATTTGAGTCTTTCTTTGAGTGGGCTTAAGGAACTTCTGTATGGTAGCCGATGATTAAAGGTTTATTTATGAATTATGCTTTTTTCGTATTTTTTAGGAATATTTTAGTGGATTTTAAAAACTTATCATTGGGGTTGCGCTAGAAATATACTTGCTCAAGACTTATTAGTAAGCCCAGAATTTCTCACAATGTATTTCCTTTGCCGATGTCAGTGATGTTCTTGAACATCACAGACACTAACCACTATTGTTCTTGTCTAACTTTCTAAGTCTATCTTGATAGAATTAGATAGTACATACTTATTTTAAAAAGTCACTAGTCAATTTCATACATTTAATTTTCTCCTCTCAAGAAAAAGAAAAGGCGAAAAAAGGTCTTGTCATATTGGATACTGACTAAAGTGCCCGTCTAACCCGGTTTTCAACCTTCTATGCTATCACTACATAGCCATTACATTGCCAAGACCCTACAACCAACCCAACCATTACTTACTAAAATTAACCCAAATAAAATGTATATTCATTTTTCTTCAAGACTCCAGCTTCAGAGTCTTTAAAAACCTTTTACAACAGTTCTTACTCAAAACGTATTACGTAACTGCAAAGCTTCTTAGTACCTGATAAAATGCGGACATTTGTTCTAACTTGTTCTAACACATGTTACGCGATCTATGTTTTTAAACTTTTACCGAGTGCTGTGACTTTTACTACAAAATGAGAACGCAAAAATTGGTTTCACATTATTTTAATTCAAAATTAGAAAAAGCTAAATCCGAAAAAAAAATATGTAGGTATTAAAAATGATAATATCTTTATCTCTTTTTGAAATAATTATAAAAAACTCACAGCGCGCGTTCCTTCTTTTGTGCGTGATGAACTCCAGAAATACAGTGTTATATTGAAAATTTATAATAGTTTTTATCTCGACTATTTTGGCCTCAATATTTTTTTACTGTATGTGTATTGAATGTTTTTGGTTCAGCGTACTAAAACTTCCTAAACCTAACTACTAATAAATTTGGCCACCTAGATAAATAAAAAAAATAATTAATTAAACAAATAAATTCACACTACTTCTTTAAAAAAGTTTCCTCTAAATGGCAGTCACTTTTTTTCGAGCTTGTTTTATGAGATATGGTCAGAATCCTTGTCTCTCGTAGTGTTACGAATTCGGGTTAAATCTCTTTGATTGTTCAAATCTTTCTATAACCCGTTTTTGTATGTATATAAATTCAGCAATTTTCCAGATAAAATATATTCATAAACGACAGTCCGATTACTCACAAACAATACGATTTCAAATAAAATTCGAATCTAATGTTAAGTGATTTGTGAATATAACTGGTATAAATAAAATAGCTAGCCCTCTATTACATGCTTACTCACGCTTTTTCCCCATGGAGCTAGGCAGAAACTACAGAGCACCATCTGCTACGATTCTTAAATAAATATTCCACAACTTTTTCACACAACGCCATTTAGTCCCAAGTTAAGCTTGAGAGCTTGTGTTATGGGTACTAAACAGCTGATAAACATACTTATATACTTCTAAATACATACATATTATAGATAAATTACACCCAGACACAGAACAAATGATCGTGCTCATCACACAAACATTTGTCCTGAGTGGGAATCGAATCCACGACCTCCGGCATAGCAGTCAGGGTCACTAACTACTAGACCAACAGGCCAGTCAAAATACAGTTAAATACTTCTTTTTTTTCTTTACGTTCATACATGTAGTCATACACACACGCCGGCTACGAGTACTACGCACCAAACCATGGGACTTACATTATAACGAGCTGACAAGAAGTGGGTATACTATAGGGTTAAGAAAATACAAAATATGTACGTACAAACACCTACATCTAACCTTCCAGGAAAAACAGGCATAATCCTTTTTTTTGTGAATGTTCACACTCGAACATTCGCTTATCAAAAAAAAACAATTGAATAATGGCCGTGTAAAATTATCTAAATAAACATTTGGGTCGCACCTTCTGAGCGTATATTGGAACGGACACTCGTTACCACCACGCTATTGAATTACGAATTATATTGAAAGGGCTATTGTTCCATATAACAATGCTCTTCTGGTCAGTACACGGAATTCATTTATTTCATCATTATAAAGCACGGCTGGCGATCTTTAACAGGAAATTCAATTAAGAATTTTGAATCGGAGAACGTTGAAATGTTGAAACATTGAGCAGTATTTAACAGAATGCAAACAGTTTTTTATGACGTATTTCCAATAATTACTTTGTGGAGATACTGATCATCGTCTGCCAAGCCTTTTTCAATTTGATAGACAAAAAAAATATAAATTCCACAACCTTTACATAACGCCACCTAGTGTCAAGCTAAGCAGAGCTTAAGTTTTGGGTACCAAACAACTGAAAAACATACTTAAATATTTGTAAATACACATTAAAGATAAATTAGGTACACCTTATTATTGACAAAGGTCAAATTAAAAAATGTATATTCGGTATTTTTAGTCCTGTATCAATAACAACTCTATTCACTGTGACCCTGTTATATAATACTAGCAGACGTCACGCGGTTTCACCCGCGTAGTTCCCGTTCCCGTGGGATTACAGGGATAAAAAGAGCCTATATCATCTGGGAATAGTATAGCTTTCCACCAGTGCAATAATTTTTAAAATTGGATCATTAGTTCCGAAGATTACCCCTTACATACAAACTTACAAACAAAATTTTACCTCTTTATGCTCTTTATAATATTAGAATAGATATACGAGTATAAACATTAATCCAATACTATTTATCTTTTATGAGCTTATATCCGCATGCATGATATTGGTGCATATTTACCTTTTACAGTTTGCTTTCAAATCAGTAATTGAGCACCTACCATCTAGCTTATAAATCATAACTACATTTAAATTAATTATCTTGCTTCTTTTTGCGTACAATGTAAAGTAGACCCAAGGACCAACACAGGTTTTTTGATGTCTAAATACGACTCAAACCAAATGGTCCCCAAAATATTAGTCGGTTAAACCCGACTTGGCCGGTTAATAGGTTAATAAAGACTAAACCAAAGTATGGGTATCCAGCGTAGATTAACACCACAAAATGTAAGTCACTGTTAGGTGGTATGCGGTTCTACACAATATCGCAATTTCCCTAGCTCCTTGGATAAATACATAAACTCGCCCCTTTTTCTTATGGAGGTTGGAAGAAAATTCAGTGCGCTATCTATTACCATTCATACATACTTCTTTTGCTTCCTTAACATTCATACATGTTGGCAAAATACGCTTGCAAGTACTACGCACCTGACCTTTCTAAAGAACCTCACCAATAAGATCTATGAACATCCCTTTAGGGCATCCCCTCCCGGAGTTTCCACTTACATCTGCCTTATAAATACCTTTCTTTCGTCGCCTTTCATTCATCTTTTCAAAGTGACCAAACCATCTAAGCATACTTTTTTCGATTTTTGCCAGTGCATCTTGTTTTAAGCCACAACGATGCTTTATCACATCATTTCTAGCTCCATACGTACACAAAAACTCAAATTTAAAGAGTAACTATACCTCTACTAATTAAGAACAAAACACAATATCGAGTTATACTTGTCTAACCTCTCCCTAATTAGATTTCGTAGTTAGCTACAAGTAGTACCAGTAATTTTCTCATTTTAATTCGAGAGCAAAAGTTTAAGTTCTCAACGATAATTACGAAAATTGTTTAATAAGCGAATGACGTAAACCTACGCTTCTTAAATTACTTAACCTTTAATAAGAAAAGTTCCAAGGTCATATTTGTAATGAATTTTTAATGCTCATTGGCTGTATAAACAACCTAATGCGATTTAGAGTAACATCGAGCAATTGTATAATAGCTTCGAAATGGCATTGACTTAGTACCTACTTACTGTTGATGGGAAAAGTTGTTGATGACAAAAGTGAATGTCGGCTCGACTTTTTATTTTACGTAATTTGATTCAAAGAAGTTGTGTTTTTGATGAGTATTATTATTTGGGTCATGATCGTTTTTTACGTTTCTAAGAATAAATAAATAAAATAAACAAATATTCCACAACTTTTCACACAACGCCATTTAGTCCCAAGTTAAGCTTGAGAGGTTGTGTGATGGGTACTAAACAGCTGATAAACATACTTATGTATTTCTAAATACATACATATTATAGATAAATTACACCCAGACACAGAACAAATGATCATGCTCATCACACATACATTTGTTCTGGGTGGGAATCGAACCCACGACCTCCGGCATAGCAGTCAGGGTCACTAACTACTAGAACAACAGGTCAGTCAAAGAAATATTGTATGTGAACTCAATAGATTTAATTGACTACGAGACCATATGGGTTATTACGTAAACTTATATTAAAAAAATGAATACTATGTTTAATCATAGAAAGATTCACAGGTATACGTGGGAAAGGCAAGATAGTAAAAGTATGATAGATTTTGTGATTGTAGATGAAAGGTTAAAGAGTAAAGTTACGGATACAAGAGCTTATCGGGGAGCTAATGTAGGTACTGATCATCATCTGGTAATGTGTCAGGTGCATGGTTTGTTCAAGCATTGGCGCCATCGAGTTCGAGTACCTGTGACTGCTCTAGAAAGGATAAAAGTAGAAAGACTGCAAGAAGTCAAAGTAAAAGAGGAATATAAAAGGGAAGTAAAAGAAGATACGGATAAATTATTTGATGAGATGAATGATTATAGTTTAGAAGAAGTATGGGATATAATGAAAGATAGTATGGTGCAAGCGGCTACAAAAGTATGTGGCCTAGCACGAAGGAAATGTGGTAGTAAAACGAATGATTCTTGGGTAGATGGTGAAGTTAAAGAGGTTGTGAGAAAGAAGAAAGAGGCCTGGCTTAACGTGCTAGCCTGTAAGGCCCAAAATAGAGTGAATCTGGCAACAAATGTTAATAGAATAGATGATTTAGAGAGAGTGAAGAAAAGTTACACCGAAATGAAAGCGAGAGTGAAAGAAGTGGTAAAAAAGAAGAAGGATGAAAAAGATGAAGAGTATAATAGGAAGTTCTCGGATAACTTCAGAGCCAATGTTAAGATGTTTTGGAAACAGGTAAGATTGGCTCGTGGAGTGACAAAGACTTCGAGTATGAATGTTATAAGAGCAGAGGATGGTTGTTTGATAAGCGAAGAATGTGATGTCTTGGAACGCTGGAAAGGATATTTTGAAAGTTTATTTAGTTTTCAGGATAGTGTGCAAGGAGTGGGTAACTGGGCAGAGGAGAGTGGTGAAAACCCAAACCCGGATGTAGATGAAGAGAATGAAATAGGAATGGATGAGATCGTAAGATCGTTAAGAGAAATGAAAGTTGGAAAAGCTGCAGGGTATGATAGATTGTCCGCTGAAATGCTGAAGGGCGGTGACGGGGTAGTAGCAAGCCTGTTGTGCCGGATCTTTAATATGTGTTGGAGATATGGCCGAGTCCCAGATGACTGGTGCAAGGCTGTAATCGTGCCACTGTATAAAGGAAAAGGCTCACAGCAGGAGTGTAAAAACTACCGCGGCATTAGCCTTTTAAGCGTAGTTGGTAAACTGTATGCAAAGGTTTTGATTAAAAGAGTGATCAGACTGACAGACGAGAAATTATGGGACGTGCAGGCAGGGTTTAGAGAGGGAATGGGATGTATGGATCAGATCTTCTCCTTGAGGTGCATAGCCGAAAAATATCTGGCTAAGCACAAGAAAGTTTACTGTGCTTTCGTTGACTTGGAGAAGGCCTATGATAGTGTGTGGAGGGATGAGCTGTGGTCGACACTATCCATGTATGGTGTGGACTGGTGCTTGGTACGGGCACTGAAATCTTTATATAGGGATTCCAGTGCCTGTGTCAGGATAAACGGGGCATACACAGACTGGTCTGACCTGACCGAACTGACCAGCCAGTCTATGTCCGAAAAGGCACGACTGGCTGTTCACAATGGTGTGCTGGTGCCTACACTAACGTATGGAAGTGAATGTTGGGTGTGGCAAAAGAGACATGAAAGTAGAATAAATGCTGTAGAAATGCGTTCCTTGTGAAGTATGTGTGGTGTAACAATTAATGACAGATTGAGGAATGATGATATAAAGCAAAGTTGTGGTTTAAAAGAAGATGTAGTAACAAAAATTGAAAAGAGTATGCTTAGATGGTTTGGTCACGTTGAAAGGATGGATGAAAGGCGACTAACGAAAGGTATTTACAAGGCAGATGTAAGTGGGAACGCCGGGAGGGGACGCCCTAGAAGGACATACATAGACCTTATTGGTGAGGTTCTTCAGAAAGGTCAGGTGCGTAGTACTCGCAACCGGCGTGTGTGTATGACAACATGTATGAATGTAAACGAAGCAAAAGAGGTATGTAAGAATCGTAGCATATGGCGCTCTGTAGTTTCTGCCTACCCCCATGGGAAAAAGGCGTGAGTTTATGTATGTATGTTATATTAAAAAAAAAATAGAAAAAATATTGTACGTAACAACAACTAAATATAATTTCCTCCGCAACATTATCGAAATAATTACTCTGCAAATGATTATAATCGTCGTCTGCCATCGTTCGCTGATCGTTTAACTGAGTGGAAAATAAACCGTTTCACTTGATGAAACATTATCCTTTTATTGTTTGATTGCTGTTAATGTTTTACCAACTTAAGTATTATTTTACACTATTCATGAAAATTAGACTTTTAGAGAACCCCTGTATACACAAAGACTCTCCGAATATGTAGTTACATTTAATAACTGCGTCGTTGGTCTAGTAGTGGTTTCAACGCACGTGGCGAACATTTCATAATTGAGTTTATCAGTAGCATCCTGAATTTATGTCTGATTGCTGGCGATAGACTAGCCTGTACATTACACAGTTGCCGAAATGGGGCTTTACCACAAGTACACCTCTGCCTAAGCCATCTAAGATCACAGGCGTGATGTTATAATATGTTATTAAACTAAATCTGTGGTATTGAACGTCGCCTATTCTAAGCATATCGGTATAACCCAGTTATTGAATAACGGAGGTCAAAGTCGTTCTGTGCAAAATACTAATCATCTGGTTGAACTAAAATGAAACCGAAAGAGAAACGGTTAGCTGAAAATTACTGAATATGTAGTCATTTGTGGGTTATATGTGTCTGAATGTGTAGTGTATGTGTATGTTGTATGTGTGTGTATTTAAGTATGTTGTGTGTGTATAGGTGTAACATGAAAGAGCCCTTGTCAAAAATAATACTCATTTAATCAAATATTGCATGGTATTTAGGTAGATTGTACATGTTTTTAATGCCAACATCTCATTGTGTAACTACTTTATGTGCAAATAAATATATTCTATTCTATTTTATTATACTAATATAACATTGACAGACAAATACATTCATAATGTAGCACTTATAAATTCTCAATTCTTCGAAATAAGAATAAGATATAAAAAGGATACCTACTTGAGAACATAGCGTTTTCAAGAGGGCTTTATTTTGATAGGTACTTCAATAATATCTTGAAGTAGCTTATAAATAGCCTTGCACTCGTTATTAACAAGGGAATAGTACTTTAACAATTTTCATTTCATTGCGCGAACAAGGGTGGGTAAAGAATAAATATAAACCAACAAATAATGTCTGCCCATGGGTTCTATCAAGGTAAATCAATTTCAGTAATGGACTCCCATTTTGATTTATATCACTTTGTTTTACAATTTCCGAATTGTGACTGGGGAGGGATTGAAAAATAAAATATACTTCAATGTCATTGCTGTTGACATTATATTTTTTAATAATGTTATATGTAATCAGAGATATAATGTCATATGTATACTATATACTTAAACTTGTTTTGATGATGTATGTCATACAAGGTATTGTGTGCTTATGTCTATGTCGAATACATAATAATCGTTATCCAATTTATAAAATTCTCGTGCCACAGTGTTTGTTACAAAACTCCTCGGAAACGGCTGAACCGATTCTTATGAAATATTGTGTGTAACTTCAGTAGGTCTGAGAATAGGACTAAAACTAATAAAAACAAAAAAAAATCTAGCAAATTGATACTAAGGTAAAACGAAGTTAGCCGCGGAGGCTAGTTCTTATTTATGTAAGTCTTCTATGCGTGAGTTTGCAATTAAACTCCTAAACGGCAGGACCCATTTGGGAGTTTTTTTTTGGTGTGTTCAAGTGGAGAAAAGCTTAAATTCACAATTGGACCCTGTAGATGGCGCTGTGATTGGGTTCAAAACCAACATTCGGACATGACAACGTCTGCTGGGTCCGCTAGTTGTATATATTTCTTTCTCATACAGTTTAAAAGATACTGATTGTCAGTCATAAAAGACAAAACCCTACTCAACTCCTGACAATAGATAAGACCTAAAATGTCTGCGACATAATTTCTATCGAAGTTTCAATGACATATTTTATATTGCATTCTCATTCGCCATTCTTACCCTCGTTCAATCTTTCAGTTAAAAATGACTTCGTGTTAAATTCCTTGATGTCTTGAAAATAATAGTTATTTGTAAAACCTCTTGCTATATAAGAACACTGTGTTTAATTCGGCGTAAACACTAATTTACTCGTATATGAATAAAGTGTGTCCTTGTATGCCGATAGAAGACACTACATTAAAGTTTTCCTTATTCTAGTATCACAAAGAAGTTCAACAAAGAAAGTAGGACACGTGAGAATTATGAAAATACGTCCACAACATCTAGTTTTTATTTGCGAACTCTTTTTCCGTCACCTATTACTTTGCGGCCCCGGTACAGAATAAAAAGACCAGTACGAAAGCAGGCTGCATCAACTCAATTTGCGTAATGGAACGTTCGTATAGACTTGGACATCCTCTGTTTTACATCACGAAAAGTTACTTTACGTTTTTTCTTATATTCATAATTATGATATCTACTATAGAACAGCGGTAACCCAGTGGTGGCGGCCCCGACTTACGAACAGTAAGTCATGGGTTCGAACCCAGGCAGGCGCATTACTTTGTGTAATATATTTCATCACCACTGCTCACAAAAATGGTGAAGGAAAACATCGTGAGGAAACCGGCATGTCCTAGAACCAAAAGACATGTGACATCTACCGATTCGCAATGGGCCCGCGTGGTAGATTATAGCCCAAACGCAAAATACGCGCTTTTACGTGGAGTTGCGGATACCAGCCCGGTATCTTTATCTTTTTATGATACTATAACATAATATCACTTGTGGCTAAATACTAACAGCCTTACGGGTCAATTGAAGGCTAAACGACGCTTGACGAGGTTGGTCGGTGGATGGGTGACCATTCATTACATATCAAGGCTTCTCTGTGCCTCGGAAAGCACGTTAATCTAAAGTCAAAGTCAAATCATTTATTTCAATTAGACCTGAAAACAGGCACTTTTGAACGTTATACTTACAAATAAATTAAATTAATATGATTCCAGTTGCACATTCCAAAAGGTAGTTTTGTATGGAGAAGAATGTGCAAGAAACTACATACTTACTCTTTTAAAATAGATTTTACAATATTTGTATACATAATCAGATTATATGTAAGGACGATGTACCATGAGAAAAAAAAATAGCTATCCTGAGATAGGTGATATAAAATAAGCAACGCGGCTGGTAATTGTATGAGCGTATTGAAATATACATGGATCCGTTCGTCCCGGTAACTACGGATAATCAGAAACTCGAAAATCTGACAACCAGTTTAACCAAAAGGTATCATGTTACCCAGTAACTGGGTTTAGGAGGTCCAACAAGCACTGGCTTCATGATAAACACTGGTATTCAGCTATGTCTGGTTAAATTGGAAGCCGACCCCAACATAACTGGGAAAAGGTTAGGCAGATAAATAGTAAACTAAAACCTAGATTCCGGGCTGCTTCGGAAAAAAATCCAGATGCAAAAACTCAATACCGTTTTGTCCTGTACGGAAATCGAAACCGACAGTTCTTGCTCAGTTGTACACACTTACGACCAGGAGACCGACAGGGCAGTAAAATGTCGCATAAAAATATAAAATTTGACCTCACCCTTCACCCTTTTAGGAGTTTCGCTTGCGATGTAAACCTTTTTGTCCGCGGGCGTTCTGCCGTCGTAGTATATTTTGGGGAGGAATAATTATCAATAATGCTATATACATGTTAGGTACGGTTGGTGTATTACGTTTGTGAAGGTCACGAAAGTATGGAGGGATTGTGTGAAAGATAATAATGGCCGAGTTGTAGGATGTTAATTTAAAACGCACCATAATGTGTGGAACATCTACAAGGCATGGGTGATAACCTGCAGTACGCCTGGATTCCCGATGGAAGAAAGGAGATGGTGGAATGAGCTCGTGGAGCTCTCTAGAGCACAGTCACCGAAATACAGTTTGTAAAAGACCGACAGATATGCAACTTTACGGCGGTAGGCCAGGGTATGAAGCTTGGTACCCACCAGCTACCAGTTTTAAAGTGAAGAACATTAATTTTAGTGATTCATACTCCTACAATGGCTAGGAAGGAGGTGACATGCTGCGCCGGCTCCAAATAAATTGGCATATGGCTCATGTTTGTGAAGGTCAATGTTATTTAATTACATTGTCTGCCAGTAGACGTGAACTAAAAAAAAAGTAAAACTCATCTTGTCGTGCCGTAAAACAAAACAACTCTTAAGAATGATTACTTTTGTCAGAGAGCATAGTTGACTGCAAGTAACAACAATGAATATTCTGGAACTTTGTAGGTACGAAGTTTCTTATACTTTTATTTCGTCTCATCACCATTGTTTTAGTAACAGAGATACTTTCAAAGTTTGTGTATCGTTTGAGCCATCATAAGGATCCTCCACTCAACTTCATTTTCTTCAACTTTATTACATACTACCTATCTAATACCCTGCAACTGGGGGGAGTCCTGGTGTACTAAAATACAAGCGTCATGTCTAGCTTAGGCACTAATCTCCCACAATATAATTGTTAAACTGTAGTAGATTTGCAATGTTCTTGATTACATGTTGTTTGGCCTGTTGGTCTTGTAGTCAGTGACCCTGACTGCTATGCCGACAAATGTTTGTGTGATGAGCACGATCATTTGTTCTGTGTCTGGGTGTAATTTATGTATAATAAGTATGTATTTAGAAATTTAACAGAAGTTATTTAGAAGTTTAACAGCTGTTTAGTACCCATAACACAAGCTCTCAAGCTTAACTTGGGACTAAATGGCGTTGTGTGAAAGTTGTGGAATATTTATTTATGTAAAATTATTCTTATGTTGTGATGAGAAATAAATCTTATTATTTTAATTTTATTACAAACTAGCACTTAGCTCGCGACTTCATCCACGTTCATTTCGTACTTTAACATCCCTTCCACCCCTCTATGTTTAAAATAAAATATGCTGCTTTCTATTGGTTTTTCAAAATTTTGAAATTGGTTCAGTAAATTCAGAGATTACCAATTACAACGTCACACTTTACCTCTTTACAATATAATTTTAGACTATCTGTAGGCCTGCAACTTCGTCCGCGTGAATTTAATATTTTTCCATTTTTACCGCTGCAGCTACAGTTATCATTTTCACCTTAAAACCTTTTAGTAATTACTGTGAAGCGAGAGAGGTGTTTGATCCACCGCTTCGGTTCTGAATTTGCATCGCAACGAGCGCCGGTGATTGGGTTACCGCGACCACGGCCACGTTCGATCACTAATGTTTATCGAATTAAAACCTAAGTCAATATAGACGACGAACTCGCTAAACATAGCTTTTATTGATTTTCGGTGGTGCTTCGTAAAATTTTACAATGTTGTTATTCATTTTGTGGTATTCGCTTGTTGGTTTTTCGTGTTTTACGTTCAAGAACAGTGGTTTGTGGTCTTTTGAATTACTTCAGGCCACACGGTTACGGTGAAAAGACCAGTATAAGCTGGCCTCTTGTTACATTAAAACTTTGTTCTTTGCCAGGTCAGCTCAATGATGAGATGAGCTTTCTCAGTACTGTTACCTGGCAACATGCTAGCGAGGCGTTTTCCGAACGCCCACCTGGCTGGCGCTGCTGAAGAGCCGCTCAGCAACCACGCACTTCGACATACATTGCTCCGCTAACTCTTAAGTGGCCACGGTGCAAGACTGGGACAAAAGCCCGCTTCATCAAAGGTGGCAGTCCTACCATACGCCGTAATCACCGGTATAATTTACGGCATCATTATTGTTGTCTATGTGTGTTAAATATTAATCTGTCAATTTACAATTTAAAATTTTGTTAAACGTGCTTTGTGTTTTTTTGGTTTACCTTTGTCCCACCCATTAGAGTACCTAATTTTAAATCCGAGAATAGCAACCTGCTGACTCAACCATTCAACAGTCTTTGAAAATACTCATCGAGTTAAGTATCTTTTCAGCTTCATTGGAGTCTACTACATGGCCGTTTTTGTAAAAATGTGGGCGTATTGATCTGTCATTCCACATTAATACTAGGCATTGACATCACTTAAACTTTGAGTTTCTAAACTACATCTAACTTCACCAGTAAAAATGCTGTCTCAAAACTAGTGAGCGCCGTTTCTAAACAACATTACGCAGCCAGCACGTCATGCTCCACCAATGTGTCAAACTTTGGTAGTTTTTCAACTTAATTATAAACAGAATAAGGTTCATGTTCCATTGAGAAAATTTTACAGTTTGTGGTAGCTTTATGTGCTGGCGTCTGTATCTCCCGCATTTCAAAACAAACACGCACTTACAACAACCTTATAAAATCTTGCTCTTCAATCTATCGTCGTCAAAAGATAAATATGGTGTTTCTCTGTAACAGTGTATTCACAAACAAATGACGAGAGAACAATGAAAGTCGTGTTTTGATTAACAGTAACGTTTTCTCCGGAATAACGACATACAATAGGGTTGAAAGTAAAGTTAGGGCCGTATTCCCGACCCCAAGGGGCGACTCAATACTCGCGCAAATTAATTCTCATTAATTTCTTAGGAGCTTATACTCGGGGGCCTAGTTAATGCCTGGCACCTGCGCTGGGATGTCTTTTTAAACGATTCATGTTACGCACTTTATAAATATAGAGTACTTACTTTATAATGTTGGTATGTTTACGAAATGAATGCTTGTGTTTTTTCGTGGGTTGGCGAAAAAATTGATAATGTACAGACGCCAGCACATCAAGTTACCCCAATGTGTCAAATTTGCCCAATTGAATATGAACCTTATTCAGTTTAACATAAAGTTGAAAATAGATCAAAGAAATTTGTACATTATCGTCCCCATGTTTAGTATTAATAATAACTGTGTTTTGTTGTAATAATGTAACATTTCTCGTCATTTCTCTTTTGTCTTTTTTTAGGACACAAGATTTGATTTGCTCGGAGTCTGGTCAACCTGCTCTCTGCTTAACCTTTCGGAGATTACAGACGTGATATTATGAGATATATAAGATTTAAATTAACATTAATGTTAATATTTTTTTTCTTTATTTATTTATGTTTACTTTTAGTTATGTGATTTGACATCAAATACTATAGCTAAGAATTATCCAAACATTTAAAGTTATCAACGTTTTTTTTAACCTCTCTTTCAGTATTTCTGTCGCAAATTGCAAGCATTACTAGTACCAGGCAGGATTTCTTGTTTAACCGTAGTGATTACCAAGGTTGGGAAAAAATATGTAACTAGATATTTCCAATTGGAGTTTCTCGGTAACAGCCCGAAGTCACTTCCTATTCAATCAATCAATCAAAACTTTAATTCGAACAATAGAAACGAACCGAACCGAACCGAACCTGTCTGACCTATTGAATCGAACTTAAATGTAATTAGCGAAATGTTTAGTATGTACAGGCGCCAGCACATCAAGTTACCCCAATGTGTCCAATTTTCCCAATTGAATATGAACCTTATTCTGTTTGTTATAAAGTTGAAAAACGATCAAAGAAATTTGACACATTGGGGTAACTTGACGTGCTGGCGTCTGTACTATCGGCACACATTAAATAATAACAGCTGCACGGCACTATAAATCAAAGGTTAAGCAACGCTTGACGAGGTCAATTCGTGGATTTCTGACCATTCATTACCTATCAAAACGAAGAAAGCACGTTAAGCCGTTGGTCCCGGCTGTCATTTTAAAAAAATGAACCGTAACCACTTTACTGGTATACAGATTATCGAAGGTCTGACAACTAGTTTAACCAAGAGCTATCGGTTTACCCAGTAACTGAGTTGTGGAGGTCAGACAAGGCAGTCGCTCAATTTAAAACATTGGTACTTAGCTGCATCTGGTTGAACTGGATAACGATACTAACATGATGGTGTCCTATAGGCACACAACTGCCTAACCTTTTGGGGAATACAAGCGTTATGTTATGAGTTTACAGAACATCATGCCGATACTAACATAGTTGGGAAAAGGCTAGGCAGATGATGATGGTGTCCAATAGGCACAACCCTGCCTAACCCTTTGGGGAATACAAGCGTTAAGTTATGAATTTACAGAATATCTTGGCGATACTAACATAGTTGGGAAAAGGCTAGGTAGATGATGATGGTGTCCTATAGGCACAACCCTGCCTAACCTTTTGGGGAATACAAGCGTTATGTTATGAATTTACAGAATATCTTGGCGATACTAACATAGTTGGGAAAAGGCTAGGTAGATGATGATGGTGTCCTATAGGCACAACCCTGCCTAACCTTTTGGGGAATACAAGCGTTATGTTATGAATTTACAGAATATCTTGGCGATACTAACATAGTTGGGAAAAGGCTAGGAAGATGATGATGGTGTCCTATAGGCACAACCCTGCCTAACCTTTTGGGGAATACAAGCGTTATGTTATGAATACACAGAACATTTTTATTTGTACTAAATTGTGAAAACATCTCCAACTTTTGCTAAAAGAAAGGAAGTTTCAAGTGACTTCCTAATAATATTAGAATTTGATATAACAGAGGTCCTTGAAAATGACTAATGTAAGACAAGCTGTCACTCCAGAGCTCGACAAGGGACCTCAACTTTGAACGAACATGCGCATGGAAATTAATTAGGTCATGTATTTTAATATTGGGAAATATTGCCGTCTTCTTGTTTATAAGAATATTTTGAATTTATGAGATATTATGTTTCTTGTTTATTGACAATCTCAAATATCAGTGATGGAGTTTCTTTCCCATTCTTTTTCATACGAAACTACCTTTTGGAAGGTGCAAATAGAATCATTTTTATATTTAATTCAACTTAAGTTTAACGTTCAAAAATGGCTTATAACGGTCTAATTGAAATAAATGGTTTGACTTTGAATATTTTTAATAGATTTTATTGCTTTTGCTTCATAAACATACAAATCGTACGTATCTATAAATACTCCATAGATCTCTCAGGTTTATTCCACTATGTTGACTCGGTAAAATATTTTTCCTAATTCATGTGCATATTGTATAATCATCACTTTGTTCAAAAACGGTGAAGGAAATCATCGTGAAGAAACCGGCATGCTGGAGAAATATTTCTCGGCGACATGTGAAGTCCAAAGGTGGTTTAAAAAGTCCAACACCAAGTTAGTCAAAACCCACCCGAAAAAGAAGTAAAGATCAAGTTTTAGTTTTCCTAATCCCAAGAACATACCAACGAAAAACTAATACTTGACCTGCTCCATCCATTCGTACATTTTTACAATTACTATGTAGTCTGTCCTGCCCCCCTAGCCAAGTTACAAACGATTCGTATCTATTCTCTTTCTACAATCGAGAACGCCTCAAATCCCTTTGTTTTGACCACGTGACTTATCACTTTTCGCTAAGTCACGTGGTCTTAACAAAGGGATTTGAGGCGTTCTCGATTCCCCACCACCCTAGTGCTACCAACTTAAGCTGACTGGCAGTAACCTTATGTTTTTTAACCGACTTCAGGAGGAGGTTCTCAATTCGATCGGTATTTTTTTTTTTTTTTTTTCTTATGTATGTACACCGATTACTCCGAGATTAATGATCCGATTTACGTGGTTCTTTTTGAGTTCGATGCGGAATAGCTGCCATTTGGTCCCATAAAAATATAACATAGTTTGACCCGGTAGTTTTCATTTTATGAACAATTTTATGAAAATTTAATTTATTTTTGAACACTTTTTTGTATGTATGTTCACCGATTACGCTGAGATTTATGTACCGATTTACGTGATTCTTTTTTAGTTTGATGCGGACTAGTTCCTTTATGGTCTCATAAAAAAATTACATAGTTTGGTCTGGTAGTTTTCATTTTATGAAAACTTTTGTTCGTGAATTTTACTTTTTGATTTCATCGCGAACAGTTGCTGTTCATTTGTTTGATTGTAATATGTAAATATGTGTTGTAGAAATAGATAATAATTTATCATCTAGCTAGGTATATAAAAATAAAAACTAAAAATTGTTAAATAAAAACTTTTTAACAAAAAATACAACCGACTTCAAAAAACACTAACCGGTATGAAATAACTCTAAATTCGGAAGTCGGTGGCCAATCATGAATGAGACAAAACCACCAAAGCCACAGACTTCCTAATTTAGAGTTATTTTATACCGGTTAGTGTTTTCTGAAGTCGGTTGTATTTTTTGTTAAAAAGATTTTTTACTTTAACGTTTTTTCGTGTAATAAACTAATGTTGTTTAGAAGTTTGTTGTTTCTTTGAAACCATACCAACCCACCTTGCGTTTGGGCTTTTATCCGCCTACTACTAGAGGGACAAAATCGTAAATGTAACAGTGACCACGTGACTTATCACTTTTCGCTAAGTCACGTGGTCAAAACAAAGGGATTTGAGGCGTTCTCGATTGTAGAAAGAGAATAGATACGAATCGTTTGTAACTTGGCTAGGGGGGCTGATGGCACACGTCATATGTTACGAATTATTACGGACCCACGTAATAGTGGTCGATCTATTGTCGTCAATCGGTCAAAAATTCAAACGCCAAACTGAGAACTGCAGTGCTTTTCTGTAAAAATCACCCAGTGAAAATGTGGGTGAAGTGAAGGTAAATATATCTGTCAATCTACATTAATGCCAGGCGTTGACAGGGCACTTCACTGAAGTTCTCACGGGGTGACTTTTGCTGAATTGACTGGATGAAATATCACCCATAAGTAAAAAAGGATAGGTTTGACCCAAAATGTTTAACCATGTTTTTGGTAGGTTTACAAATATCAATAAGCAAAACATCAGTAGTATAATAAAACAAGTAGTTATTACCTATTAGCTAAAACTGATATCTTGATAATAATTATGTTCATGCAATGAGGTGCATGAACAAGTATGATAGACATAATAGCGAAGTAATTAAGGCTAACCAAGCTGCCGTCCAATTACTATTAGTTAGCAACTAATATCCGATAAATCAAGTCAATACACGTCTACTAATAACTTAAGGCGATTTGCAAACCAAAATTTTAGTTTGGATTTAATATTAAATAGATAATACCAATACATGCACATCGGATTTCGCGATAAACCCTGCAATTTGTTGAAGGACAAAGCAAAAGTATAAAAAATAAAAACATTGAATTAATTGAAAATTGTCACAAAGTTACCTCTAACTACTTATAAAGCAATTTTATTTATGTACATAACTACTTAATATTCAATAAATAAATACTCAATACTCAATATATTTATTGCATTCCACAATGTGAACTTAGGTGGTAGGTACATAAGGATATAATAATAATATGCATCATTGTGGGCCCCGTCGGGCATAACAATATAATAATTAGGAGAATTACGAGGAGGGCTATTATAAATATTTCAAATTTTTATATTAATCTCTACTACTCTTTTGTTTAGTGTAGGTAGGCTGAGGTAGGCTTATAAATACGGGTTATTCACCAACTCGACACAAGAGACTGGACACACGTGTGTCCAGTTGGTGAAAATCAAAATTAGTATCACTTATTATTTCGTCATCTGGACACACCAAGATTTTTATTCGTGTCCACATAGTGAAACTTAAAATAAATTACTTTTATGTTTTCGCCAACTGGACACATAATCGCATTTTACCCGAAATCAAGCTAAAGTACAGTCAAGCACATTAATGTTTTGTGTCACATTATCATCAGTCACTAAACGTCCTACTGCTGAGAACGGGTAATTAAGTAAGTATGTAATTTTAGAATTATTCACTATTTGTGAATTTTTATAGAATATATTTTTGACACTGACAGTATTAGGAAGTCACTATCTCTATGCTTGTCTTATAATCTTCAACATGTAACCAGTTTTATTACCTACACTTTCTGTATTCCCGGCGGCCGGCGACTAACTATGACGTAGTTTGCGCTAATTGTTTGTAGCAGGTAATAAACCCCAACCCTGTGACCCTTTGGTCATGATTCGTTATCAGTTTAATTCGTTTCGCGTGTACATTAGGTGCAGTATTTGTGCCATTTAAAAGTGACGTGGATTTTAATATGGGTAAGTACTCAGTTAGTTTTAGATTCAACATTGTATTTTTTAAGTTACCTATTTTAATTTAGCGATGCCGCTATATTTTATTTTTTCATAAAAAAATCTAATTGATTGTTTCATGTAAAGACAAATATGTCTACAGAAGAAGTCGCAGGCCCATCATTGGCTAACAGAAATACATTTTCATTCATCCATTCTCAAAGAAATCGTCCAATTTTATTAAAAGATGGATATAAATATGTTCACCAAAGGAAAAATAAAGATGGATCTTCTACGTGGCGTTGCTCGAAAAGGTCAACTTGTCGAGCTATGCTCAAATTAAATTTCAATAACACCACTATATTAAAAGCAACTGATCATAATCATGAAGGCGATTTGGCGAATAATGAGATTCGAATGAATTTAAATGATTGCGAGGATCAAGTAAAGCGTAATCTAGCTGCTTCTGTCTCAAGTCTATACTTTGATACTATTGAGCGAATAGAAGAGAAAGGACTCCATTTAGTTGCAAATATTCCACAATTCCAAAGTGTGAAAAATAAACTGTATAGAAAAAGGAACAAATCATTTGGCGTTCAACGCATATCATTCAATAATATAGCTAATACAGTTGGGCTTATGTTTAACTTACCACCAGATATAGTAACAAATAGCAGACAAAAATAGTAAATGATCACCAAAATGAAACTCGCATTTTAATGTAAAATTATAACCAAAGATTTAACACTTTGCTATCCTATTTAAGTAAAATAACTCCAAGTAAATCATGAGTAACCAAAAAATAGTAAATGATCACCAAAATTAAACCAGCATATTAATGTTAAATTATAACCAAAGTTTTTACATCTTGCTATCCTATTTAAGCAAACTTAACAACGCAGAAATTTAAAAGCGTAGACGACGGAGCCCCGCTACGCGGGGCTCCTATTTCTCTCTGCAGGGTTTAAAGGAACCTAACTAACCTAACATCGGGATGCCCCAAGTCCTGATTATGGGAGCAAACTCTTTGGGGTTTAAGCAATCCCGTACAAAAATAATTATTCATTTTGAACCAGTAGTTCCAGATATTACCTCCTACATACATTTCATTTGTTTTTCCAGTTGGACATAATTCCACCGTTGTACCACGGAAATAGTGCATTAATTTGCTCGCTAAGATTTGGTGATCATTTACTACATTTGGTGTTCGAATACAATTTAAAGTGCAGTCGTGACTAAAATAGCTAGTACTATTGTTATTATAGACTTTATTTTTCTGGTGTCAAGTTTATATTTTTGGTAAAAGAACTAAGGGTATCAGAGCATTTTATGGTGGTCATTATATTTAATCCCATACAGTTGTACTATATCTTGAAACTGCTCAGGTACCTGAGCAGTTTCAAGATATCTTGCTTGCAGATCGCATTGGAGATCAACGTATTCTCGTTTTTGCCCACCAAAATATGAGAGAAATTGTTGCACATTCAAAGAGATTCTTCTGTGATGGAACGTTTAAAACATGCGTTAGAAAGTTCCATCAGCTATTCACCATTCATGTCGATATTGGGAGTACGAAATATCATACGAACATTATTCCCACTATTTAATTTACAGTACAGTACACAGTACAGTACAGTACAGTACTCCGATTCGTTGGAAAGATAGGTATTTAACAAAAACAGATAAACATTTCTCTTGTTAAATTTTTATTTTACGATTACCGACTTATTGTTTGGGGGCATCGATATATTTTTTTTTTTTTTTTTTTTTTTTAAATATTATAAACTAGTACTTGACTGCAATCCCACCTGATGGTAAGCAGTGATGCAATCGTTGATGGTGAGGCGCACTAGTTTATTAGGAGCCTATTCACTCTTGCCTTGAAGACACCCAAATTATAATCGGACGGGAAGACCGCAGCAGGCAAATTGTTCCAGTCCCTTGATGTACGTGGTATAAACGACGAGGCGAACCGCTTGGTCCGGGTCGTAGAGGTTTCAACAACATAAGGCTGGATACTCGCCGTACGTCGGCTTGTCCGATGGTAGAAGTGAGATGGTGGAATCGAATCATGTAATTCCTGCGCACACTCTCCAAAATGCATCCTGTAAAACACCGAAAGGCTGGCTATCCTTCGCCTGTGCTCAAGACTCTGTAGATTGGACTCAACCAGATCTGGATCACCAATTAGTCTCTTCGCACGCCTTTCCACCGAGTCCAAAGCTGCCAGGTGGCATTTTGCAGCACCGGCCCATATGTGGCTGCAGTACTCCACACACGAACGGACCTGTGCTTTGTATAGCATTAAAAGCTGTCCCGGTGTGAAGTACCGCCGGACCTTTGCAAGAACGCCAAGTTTTCTAGCTGCTACCTTGGCTTTGGACTCAATGAACCGCCCAAAATTCAGGTCTGAGGAGATTTCGACTCCTAAAAGCTGAAGACGATCGGTGCATTCCAGGGAGACATCACGAAAAGCAGGAGCTAAGGTAAACGGGCTCCTTTTGGCGGTGAACAGACACGCTTGTGTTTTGGCGGCGTTGAATCCCACCAGATTGGCTTCACCCCACTTGGAGACTGCCTGCAGTGAGCTATTCGTACGCTCCACCATAGCCTCTCTTTCGGACCGGATTAGCTCCTTACTAGCCCGAGCACCGGGCAGGTATCTCTCTACAACTGTGCTATCATCTGCATACCCATAGATACCGGGCACCAGCAGATCGTTGATATGCAGTAGGAATAGGGTTGCAGAGAGAACAGACCCCTGAGGAACTCCGGCATTAGTCGTCATGGGCTCTGATGAGCACCCGTCGACAACTACTCGGAGAGACCGTTCACTCAGGAAGTCTTTTACCCAGTTAATCAGACCAGGGGAAATGCCGTACGCTGGAAGCTTACTCAAAAGGCTAGCGTGCCATACCCTGTCGAAGGCCTTCGAGACGTCTAAGGAAACAGCAATCGCTTCCCCATTCTTCTCGAGGGCCTCGCCCCACAAGTGGGTGGCATACACTAGTAGGTCCCCAGTAGACCGATTGCGGCGAAATCCGTACTGTCGGTCACTGAGGAGATCGTTACCTTCTAGGTATGCCATGAGGCGCGAGTTCAATACACGCTCCATAATCTTGCAGAGTATGGAGGTTACTGAAATCGGCCGATAGTTGGCAGGATCGGCACGACTGCCCTTTTTGGGCACGGGTTGCACGTTGGCAAGCTTCCAGGACTTGGGCACTATACCAGTCCTAAATGAGAGGCGATACAAGCGCATCAGTACAGGAGACAACTCGGGCGCACAAGCCTTGAGAACAATCGCTGGTATGCCATCTGGTCCACTAGCTTTATTCACGTCTAGACGACGCAGCTCTCTCAGAACTTCTCTGTTCCTTATGTGAACCTCGGGCATTGACGAGTCACAATGAGGCAGAGTCGGTGGAGTAGCACTGCCAGTGTCCAGACGAGAATTATGGGCGAAGAGAGATGCAAAGAGACCTGCTTTCTCTCTTGCCGTATGAGCTAGTGTTCCATCAGGTTTTACCAGCGGAGGCAATGTGGGCCGACAGAAGTTCGCCTCGACCGACTTGGCAAGGGACCAGAATGCTCTGCTACCGGACGGCTGTGCAGAGAGCTTTTTGCCAATATGGGTAATGCGGTCGAAGCGTGCCTTCTTTAGTGCCTTTTTGCAGGACTTGGCAGCACGGTTAAAGGCTCTCTTCTTTGAGCTCAGATCCGGAGATTTGCGGTCACGAGCGTCAACCCAGGTTAGAAACGCCGAATGCTTACGCTCTTCAGCATGAGCGCAATCAGCATTGAACCATGGGTGAGCTGAGCTTCCGATGGGTACGTCACTATAAGGGATAAAATACTCCATAGCTTGACGTATCACATCGGTTACAGCATCCGCACAGCTCGACGGATTTTTAGAAGAGAAGCAGACCTGCTGCCAAGGATAAGACGCAAAGAAGTGCCGCATCTCATCCCAATCTGCTGACTTGTAACGCCACATTCGCCGTTCACCACGTGTGTCGTGGTGAACGGCGAATGTGGCGAATATTTGTTTTATTTCAAAATTTGTCTTAAATAGAAGCTAATAAGGTTTTTCAAGTAAAAAAGTGAGGCAGCTTTTTCATGAAATTGAAGCGATTATTAACCTGACTGTACCCTTTTCTGCAAAAAAACTGGGTGTGTCCAGTTGGTGAAAACATAAAAGTGATTTAATTTAAGTTTCACTATGTGGACACGCGCAAAAATTTTGGCGTGTCCAGATGACGAAATAATAATTGTACTAATTCTAATTTTCACCAACTGGACACACGTGTGTCCAGTATCTTGTGTCGAGTTGGTGAATAACCCATAAATACTTGTAAAATCAATGGACTAAGCAAAAATGTTAATTAAACTATCACAATATGACATATCATTTAATTTGACAACTAAGCCTGTAAATTTGCTGTAATCTGCTTTATAAGTTGTTTTACAATATGAATTCAATTGTAGGTAATCTTGCTTGTTACTTAATGTTGTTGTGCCCTTACGGGGTCCATAACTGTACTATAGCTATAAGCCTTTGTAACAACTTTATCTGACAATATGGTATGGAAATAAAAGAATATGAATATGAATATAACAAATTTTACTTTGACAATGTATTTTTTAATTTAATTTGTACTCCTTAAGTGGTTCAAAATGGACTATTTTTCTTATAAATTACTGTATATTCCTCTTATTGACAAATAGAACATAAGTATCCTTACCTCCTAAAATCACAAAAATAGAACTGGGGACATGAACTTTGGCTGGATGTGCTGGTCTCCGTACAAAGTACAATTTCGCTTAATTTTTTAAAATATTATTGCTGTTATTCTAGCATTATTTTTATCATACAGTTTGGACCTACAACTTTTGTGCCAAAATGGTTCGGAAGGAAGCACATTTGCAACTAAGTACGTAATTTTGTGGGATAATTTCATTTTCGAAATTATGTACCGAAAAGTTTAGGGAACCGTAACTTTTTAGTCTGCTCTATATTTAGGGTCGAGATTAAAGTTTAAAGCTCTTCGCCCACGACGAAACAATAGAGCAAATTATTTAAAAATTAACCCTTTAATATTTTTACTTTGTATTTATTTTTGTTTGAAGACACAAATACGTATAACCCACACAATAATTTACGGCTCTTAAATTACGCCAAGAACATTAAGGTCAACGGTCGGACATTAACATTTCTACATAATCGCAAATGTGAATCAAACCGCAATAAAACCGAATGCGGCATAACTTCAGCGACTCATTTTGAGCGGCGCAGTTCACGCAGGATTTATCTCTTCATCCTCATCTGCTAAGCCTTTTGTCCAACTATGTCAAAGACATTTAACACCTACTACGAGTATAGACGGGACAAAATTTCCATCTAAAACTTTTGTCCTAATGGACACAAGTCTGAGTTTTTTTAGTACGCTCCGCTGCCGCTCCAATATTCATATATTATTCTAGATGGCGTTACTGAGACATGGGATCAAAGTTTTTCTATGACATTTCCTTGACATGCCCGCTCTTTACTATTTTAAATCTCTTTGAACTTGAATATCAGCATTTAATTCGTTAAACCCCAAGTGGATGCCGGCGTCCGCGCTGTCATTACCTTTCTAATTGAAACACGATTGAAAGGTTAACACGGAGCAACGCTAAAACTGAAGTGACTGAATAACACGTTAACCCCTGGTTAAACTAGTCAGATTTTCGGGGTTCTGTCTATCCGTAACGACTGTCAAAGGTCTACAAAATACCAACAGGCCGATGAATAATCCTCTTTGGTTTTAGCCAGTATGGTCCCATTTAGCTTAGGTAAGTTAGAAAATCAACTTCTTTTATTGTCCTAAAAATTCATCTAACATAAAAACATCGACATGTTCAGCCGCGTTCGCAAAACCATACGGCACAATTGATAAGGGGAAATTGAGTAAATCAAAATTAAGTGAGTGATCATCCGATGTTGCTTCGTAAATATGATTTATAAAAGCTTCATAGCCTTCGCTGCAGGTATATGTGGAGTAAATGGAATAAAACAATATTGGCTTTACGTCGGCAGTCCGGGATATGCTTTGGTAATAGATGGAGAGGATTTGCTGGCTGCATTGAGTAGGTAGGTATCCTGTTACTGAAAGAGGGGAGAGTATTGTTTTATTTTTACTAAAAGACGGCTGAAATGGATTTTTCAAACAGAATTCGTAGATGAATCCGTCCGTGGTGGTATGATTATACTTACTGGGATATGAGAGAAATACTAACTTACACTTCATTTCATTTTGTAATTGTTCACTTCTTAAGCTTTATTCGTAATTCAACCCATTCCATCTAAAATCAACGCAAAGGGTTAGATAATACAAATATTTTGATCGAATTTTAGTGCTGTTAAATTACGAAGCAAAAGAAATATGTTAGAATCGTAGCAGGTGGAGCTTTGTAGTTTCTGCCTGCCTCAAGGAAAAAGGCAAGAGCTTTATTTTTATTATGTGTAACTTTTAAGGTCGGGTTATTAGGAAACTGCTCACCTAACATTTTTATTGAGATAAACATTACTAAATACAAAACATCTAAAGATAGCACCCTCAATATCTGTCACTCAATTCAGACATTTAAATTTAGACTTGTATAGAATGAACATAAATCAATCATTCAATGAATGCAAAAAGACATCTATTCCGATTTCATGTCATGTAAAATCATATTTTACACCTTTATGATCAGTGAATGGGTGCGTGAAAGCATTATGTAGGTCCCAAAACACATTTATGACACGAACATTGGCTCACGTATTGCGGCGTATTCGGAGGTTAATGTACACATACATAAACTTACTCTTTATTCCCATGGAGCTAAGCATACATTTTAGAACGCCACTTGCTACAATCCTTACGTTCGTCTTTTGCCTCGTTAACGTTCATACATCGATTTCTGAATAATATATTCTAATCTCGATGTCAATCTGTCAAACACACGTCAGAGTTTCTTAGATTTTTGACAAGGTTATGACTTTGATTGTCGCTGAGATCAGATTGTGACAGATTTATTAACGTTTATCAGGGGATTGGCTCTGTAGCAGGTTGCAAGTGTACTAAATATCATAATCAGTCCTTTTTGTAGAACATCACTAATAAGTACGACGTACTCTGCTTTATAAGGCAAAAAAGAAACTGTTACATTCTGAAATGACCTAGATTTGAGCTAATGCTGGGTTTTTCTGCTATTCGTGCGACGATGTACAGAGGCTACCCCGAAACTGTAAATTTTCCCAATTGAACCTTATTTTGTTTGTAATAAAGTTGAAAAACAATGCAAAAAATTTACACATTTACACATACAATTTACTTCTGCGTATGTACAGACGCCAGCACATCAAGTTACCCCAATGTGTCAAATTTTCCCAATTGAATATGAACCTTATTCTGTTTAACATAAAGTTGAACAACGATCAAAGAAATTTGACACATTGGGGTAACTTGATGTGCTGGCGTCTGTACTTAGGTAACTACTAATAAAAAATGGATCGATTGTGTGGAAGACATGAAATGAAATTATGAGTTACAGTATTACACAATTACTTTTATTATGTTTCTAAAAATCTAGAATGCGTACGTCTCTCAAAATACAGAAAATACTGTTCTGGTTACAACGACCTACCCTTGGGACGCATCAAAACTTAGCTAAGTATTGGAGCCTTATATTTTCGTTGCTAGCCATTCCGAAGCCAATCTAAGAAGGGTCAAGTAGTGGGTGTAGTGCTTCGGGTGGCAGGTCCACGCTAATAGAACCATCATACTAATGTAGCTTTGAGAGAACCTGGCATTTGTTGTAAGTGGCTGAAAGTGGTGTCAGTACATATTGTAAAAGGTAACTTAAATACAAGTACCTACAAACAACTGGTAATTTTAGGAAGCTCTACATCTCCACCCATTTGTTTATTATACCGTAAACAATACCGAAGCATTGTTTAGAATTCTGTATACAAACTTTTTTCGGTGCCTCTTGGCATTTATGCAAAGGTTTCTTTAATGCAAAAACTTTGTGAAATGTCAAAAGTTTTATCGTAAGGTTTCGACAACTTCATTTGTCTGGTTTAGGAACTTAGAAGAGGTTGAAGATATGTTTTATAAAGTGTTTTTAGGTCACATGTAATGACCATACATGTTATTACCGATCTATCTTTTTTCCAACCATGTTGGAATCACCTTCCAGCCTATCAGCATGCTAGTGAATATTAGTGCTTTTCTTGAACCAACTACCTATCTGCTATGACTACTTTTCTGGCTGACAAACGACGCGGAGGCGGCTTCTGATAGTCAAAAATCAACAAAATAGTTACTGCAAAAACATGCATACTACTACTAAAAATTATACTAAATTCACACGAAAACTAGATAGTGTATTACTGATTACCTACGTATGACTCTGACATCGGAACTAGGTACGGAAAGTTGTGATATCAGTCTCCGGTATTCTCGTGGTATATGAAACACTGTATGGTATGAGAAATCAGTATATTCGCAGGGAGATACGGTTCAAATAATGTCGGTACAAGCGCCATCATTGGTTACAAGCAGTAATGAAATGTAATCCAGAATAAGAGCTACCTATAGGTACTTATTTACTGACTGTGCTTGCGACTTCCTCCGATTATAACTTGATAAATTTTCTTTTTAAGTATAGGGATTCCTCATCTTTTTTGAAATAATAACAAGTCCAATTCTAACTTATTCCTAATAACATAGATTGGAATTATTTGGAAGGTAAATTCTTCCTCCCATAATGCATTTAGTAAAAAGCTGTTATTTTTACGTCGTAAACTGACACTTTAGTATATTTCATCTGTACCTACTTAATTCCGAAATATTTTCACCGTTTTCTTTATCGACGTCAATAATGCCCAACTTGGACTTCTTGTGTCTGCATTCGACAACCTTGAGCAAGCGTGCTGATTAAGAACCGTGCCTTCCTAGAATAAGAAGAGATATGAGAGCCTAGAAGTAAAATAGAGACAACATGAAGTTAGCTAAACAATAGATTTTAAAAGGTCACTCGACTCGTACATTACATTGCACATTGTATACAAAACATTGGCTTTACAACCAAAACAATACTTTCATAGAATATTGCCAATATACATAATTATATACCAAAGTCTCAACAAAAGTTAGTTAGTTGTCGGACCATTATCCGAAAGTGTAAAGACCACTTCAAGCTCATGATATAAAAAATACTTTTAGTACAGAATACCTAAACCTATAACAAGGCTTTATTCGTTTTTGCACTTCAATTACGAAGAAGTGGACCAAAAAAGTGGCCATTTTATTTGAGAGGTATATACTAATGACCCGAGGGGCTAGTTCTTTTTCAACAGAAACGCGAGAACAGATAATCTCGTATCGAGCTTCGATAAAATGAAGGTTTAGTCTGACAGTAAATCCAGGCTTAATGTGCGATCATTGCTTCACAAAATAAGAAAGCTGCCTTTAATATGCGCTGATCAAGAAAGCTTCGCACCAGTACTGAATGAATGCTTATAGAGAATATATTAGATTAGTGTGCGCTTGAGTTGCTTCTCAGCTTGTCGGAGATTATAAGCACTACGTTAGATATTCAAATTCTAGTTTAGGTAATTTTAAAAAAAATCATGTAAGGAAGAAATGTAATATTGGTTAAATATTTAAGTTTGAAGCAAAATTTTTCACTTTAGCATTCACATTTACGTTTTTGCTTTTCTTTTTGTTTTTTTTTTAATTGCCAAGAGCAGCATACGGTACAGTAAATATTTAAACATCACAAACACACATAGACATTCACACACACACATTATTAAAGCACACACACTATCTGATAATAAATATTAATATAATCTGTCATTGAACAATGTGGTATAATGTTAACTTCTAAATCTTTTCTTAAAATAATTCAATGAGTATAGTTTTAACATAACTTTGTTTTTTGTATTTTATATCCAGTCATAAAAGATTAAAGTCTTTGTGAACAAAATGTTGAGTTATTTTATTGCTCCCAGCATGCATACTCAAAACTTTAGTGATGTTAAATAACTGACACGAAACATGTGTGAGACAATTAAGTATTTTATATGCAAATGAATTTAATTAAATCGTTGACATTTCGCTACACCCACTATCACGTTCTTATTTGAATATTCACGCCATGTACCAATTATGTTTACTTTTAATTATAGCTAAGTAGGTTTGCGACAGAAAGAAATACTCATAATAACACTTTGTCTAATTTAAGACTTAAAACACTGCTTCTGAAGTCCAACCTTGCTAAGGGTATAAATGGGAGCGCATCGAAGTACAACCCAATTATATCAGATCTGAACACGATTCTTATTAACCCTTAGCGTAGAAAATTGATGCGTCGAGTTTTTATCCTTCATTTCTACTTACATCATAACATGGATTTTTAATTAAAGAGCTGACTGAAATAATTGACTTCTTCTATTAGAAAATCTATTGGGTCATATAAAAATATTTTAAAGTTCAAAGTAAAAACCAAACATCAGAAAAATAAATCAGAATTTAGAGTAACCGAAAATTTTAGCTCTAGGCCAAAATGCAACAAATTGAACCCCCCATATGAAATGTATGGCCGAACTTCAATAGTTTTCGATATTTACCCAAAATTTGACATTAAATTCCAAATAAAAAAAAACTAGATATTTGAATGGGTACCATTAAAAATGATGTTGTAGCTGGCACTTCCATTAAGCTAAAGACATAATCAAAACAACTTAATTAAAAAAAAAAATAACTAATGAGCAATATGAGAATAATATTTTACCAATATTTTTATTTTACGCTTCAAAAATGTTGTCTCGTCACAAAAATATCTATGACATTAATCGTACAAATAACTTAAATAACTTGCCTATTCTGTAAGCTTTCCAAAAAGGTTTAAATTCAATTTTAAAATACATAATTTGTGGCATGGCATGTGTTTGAACCGGCGTACCTAATGTAATGCAAAGTTTAAAAAAAAGAAAACAAAGATAAAAGAGATTAGCAAAACATGGCAATATTTGAAGGCATTGAAATACCCACCGCTAACTCAGTCGGGGACCACCGTTCACTTTACTACAGCTCGAATTTTCTATTTCCCTTTTAGTTTAGAATTTTGCTATCCCCTGTGTATTGAATATTTCATAAGTATTTCGAAACGGATCAATTAGACTTAACTTCACCATTTAAGCCTAATTGGAAAACAAAGTCCCGAAATGACCAAAGGATCCTCTTACTCTTATTCCAATTTACTTCGGATCGGCGCAGTAGGTAGCTTCTCTTCAAGTCTTCTCATTCACTTCTTTCTTTGCAATGTAATCTCTTAAATGAAACATCACAACATAGATCAATATTTAGTCTTCATTGTACAGAGGCCAACTGCACATCAAGCTACCCCAATTTGTCAAGTTTTCTTTTTATAGTTTGTCAACATTATTACAAATATATAGAATGAACCTTATTTTTTTTAATTGGTAAAATTTGATAGTTTGGGATAGCTGCTGGAATGTGCTGATACAAACACATTAGCTGTGCCCCGTGATTTCACCTACTTCCAAGAATCGTGATTTAAATAGTTTACAACCTTCTTTAGAGTTAGGGCTATCAATTGCACATTTTTTTTTTAATTGCTGGTTGTTCCACAATACTAGCAAATTTAATAAAACTAAGCTCTTTCCCCAGCAGTGGGACAGTTCAGGCAGGCGTAATAATAATAAATAACCAGCTCTTTAGTTTTTGTTAAATATTTTGCTTTATGACTGTGTTTTTGTATAAGTAACGGTATGGATGTCAATGTAGTGATAAATAAAGGGTCTATGTATACCGCTTAAAGTGATCTCTTAGAGACAAGCTTAAGATGAACTTGAGAACTAGTATAATATTCCATGTTGTACTGTTTCCGTTCACAAAACTTAATGAAAATATATATTTTTGGTTACCTACTGTGCTATTTATTTATTACATATTTTGCGTATTAAAACATAACTGATACTTGGAAATAGCAACATCAACCGAGTCAAATATCAAGAGACTTTCGATAATATTGACTTGATCCCTTTCCTTTACCTGTATCTATTGAAAGAACCGTTCAAAGCCACTACGAAAAGTAGATTTTATGTTTAGGATATCGCTATGCCATTTTAAACTTTAGGTACTCCACATTTCAACGGTCGATATATGTCATACTACGGTCGAGAATTTAATTTTCTCAGGAATGTAATCCGCTTAGCAATATTAGCGTTTCGGGTATTCGGTTCGATGGCTTAAAATATTTGTGGTTTGTCGTGTATTTGTTGGTATTATATGTTGTTATTTTGATTGTATAATTTAAAGACATGATACGTATCTTGGCTTTTAATATTAGGGAAGCATCTTTAGACTTTCATAAGGATAATATCTCACTCTAACACACCGCTGGTTTATGAGATGAAAATATGCTTCTAGTTGCAATTTGCGAGGGAAGACGATTTCTTTCTTGGAAAAAGAACTTAGGAACTTATTACGCCAGTCCAATTTGCTGAATTAGAAAGAAAGATAGAAAATACTTTAATTGGACGCAAAGAACTTAAAACAAAAGAACAACAATACTGATAATAAAAAAAACAAGAAATGATTAAAAAACTAAAGACAAAATATAATAATAAAAAAACCGGCCAAGAGCGTGTCGGGCCACGCTCAGTGTAGGGTTCCGTAGTTTCTCGTCCGTCACAATAAGTGTTCAAAATGTTTGCATATACGATTATACTACAAACTTAGTCCAGAAATTATTTTGTACAACTTTTTGTCTTTTTTGTACAAAAACTGTTTCCATCCAAGTTCAACATAATTTTCCTAGAAAGTCCTTATAAAGTTCTACATTTCAGATTTTTTTCATATTATTATTGTCTAAACTTATGGTTCAAAAGTTAGAGGTTTTACTTTTTTAGCGATTATTTCCGAAATTATTGACATTTTCAAAAAATGATTCTGGTAAACCCGTATTCATTTTTAAATACCTTTCCAACAATATATCACACGTTAGGGTTGAAGTTAAAAAAAAAACACTTCCCACTTTACATTTAGGGGGGCTACCCTAATAAAATATGTTTTTCCAATTTTTATTTTACCACTTTGTTGCCGTGATTGATATGCATATTGGTATTTCTAGTGCTAACGGTCACAGAGATTCAGCGAGGACGGACCGACGGACGGACAGACAGACATGGCGTCGTAACGTGTGCTGAAATAGGGGCCTTTTTGGTCTCGCACAGTACTTTTTTAGTAATAAAGAAAACGAGAAAGCAAGCCTTCATAAACACACTCGTAAATTTAAAAAAATATTTAAAAGTTTTTCACTGGTACCTAACACCGTCACAAAATTAGAAAACATTTTACACAAAAAAGGTCCTACCTACATCAGGACCGCTACTTGAACTATTCAAAAAGCGAAGAAAACGTTCGTTCAAAGGTTTCGTGAGAAGCATCTCTTATTGTACCTTTGAGAGTAGAAACAAAGGTTGTATTTAGAGAACAAAGAATAATTAATATTTAGTTTCATCTCCTTTTGTAAACATACAAAAGTTTTGAGTACATTTTAACTCTTTCATTGCAGCATTCTACGTTTGTAGGAAAAACAAGTAAACGTTATAATTAAAGTATGCTAAGCAAATGCAAGCGTTGAGGTATACAAATTAATTTTGAATTTTAACCTTAACTGCACTGAGCAGGATTTTATATATAAAATTTCTATGCACAAGTAAAATTAACCCTACTCAAGCAGACTTAACTAATGCGCTAGGCATAACATAACATCACAACGTCACGCCTGTAATCCGCGAAGGGTTAGGCAGAGATATACTTGATAGTACACCCACATATCGCCAGTAATGTTTAAGTCCCATATAATAGGGGACGAGCCTGTGCTCAAGACATTTCTACCAATTTACTTAGGGTATACCGAAGGCGACCGAATATAGTCTGCCTTTCAGTTTCTGCATCACCGTAAGGTTCCGGGGTAGCCAGCGAGTTTTTTTTTTTGTAATTTGCTATTGAGTCTCAGATTGTATGTTGATTACCTAAAATATGTTTGGCGGCCGTAACTATTATCGAATGCCAGCTCAATTCGCCTTCACTTCACTTCCAATTTCACAAGATGATTTCATCAGCATAGCATGTTTATTTAGCTTCGATGGTGTATCATTTTTTTATTTTTTATTGTATCGTTTTTTATTTATTTTTGATGTAATGTCGTAGACCTAGACATGTATTCCAGTTTTGTACATGTAAGCGGGCACGCCCTTTTTACTTGAAGGCTTATATTTATTCAGTTAGTTATATTTTATTTTTTTGCATGAGTTTAGTTGTCAACGTCGGTACTTACTATTCTTATTACTACTGTCTTGTATATTGGTGTGTGCTAGCTAGCATGTAGCAAATTATTTAATTTAAATGATTAAGTTTATTAATTACCAATGCTGTTTAAACTGTTCTTCTAACATATCAGACAGACGTGTTGCTGGGGAGTTTGTTCCGCCACTTCTTCATCCCAGCAAAAACACTAGGAAGTGGCGAAGGGCGGGCGTTTTGGGGGACCGTCTTATGTAATTTTTGACGTTCAAAAAGTGCTGATCCTCAGCCTAATTTGAAAAAATGACTTTTGATTTTTGAGCACTCCAGATGTCATGGGGTCGATGCCTCGTTCACCCTGTCTGTACAGATTGCCATTGACACGTTGACTAGCAATGTGACCACTTAGTACTTGTCTTACTTGTACTTTCAGGTTCACTATACGTGTAGTGTTGACATTTGCTCCGTATTTATGTATAATATTGATTTATCTCTTGTAACGGTTAGCTGGTAATATTCTGTCTCATTAAATGCTGATTGTATACTGTTGATTTAGTAGCTTTTCATGCATCAGCTCCAGTTTTAGTATTCATTAAAGCATAATAACCATAATAGTTTTAATAGACATGAGAATTACTGCTGAGCTTGTGGTCCTAAGTTCGATTAATTACCAGGGCACAGAGCTATTGGATCTTTGCATCTAAACCTCACTTTCTAATTAAAAATGACGCCTTTTAAATGGAAATAGACTAGCTATCATATGGGACTTCCACGAAACTGTATTTTGGGTGTATTGAGATACACTTCTGCCTAATGTTATGTGTAACGGGTTTATTTAGAGGAATAGTCAAAAAACTCACTTTAGAGGTCCAACTAATTTATTTAACAGTGTAATTTATATGGGTTTAGATTATGGAGAAGATACTTTTATGCGGGGAAATAAAATGCATATACATCAACTGTAAGGTACAAACATATATAAATGACGGAGAAGGCTTCCGGTTGGGGTTGAATCTTCATCGTCGAACATGATTATCACGGCGTTATGGGTTACAAGCAGAAACGTTTCTTCAGGATGACTTAACCGTTACATTTTTACACTTTCAAATAATAAAATACAATGAAACGAATGACAGTTTCTATAGTGGAGTTGATGTTGACTCCACGACGGCAGGATGATAAGGGGCTGTCGTCGTAGCATTCCTACGTTTTATAGGCTCCGTCGTAGCACGAAGTTTAGCCGTCATCGCGACGGTGCAGTGTTGTCATCTCTCGAAACTTGTGCTGCGTTTCGTTTTCGCTACATACTATTGACCGTCTCCGACATATATGTATATATATATTTAGGTTTATAGATCAGTTTGGATGACTGATCCAGCTATAATCATGACGTATTTCCTGCTATGTTAATACACTCCATATTATCAAAACATCTCCACTCATAATGCGATACATTCACTCAATGGAAAATACGAAGTCAACCCAAAACTCGGTCGTGTCTACGTAACTTAGATAAAATGCGAGTATTCTCAATATTTCTTATTTTTTTCTTCCCAAAATAAACGGCCAGTGGTCTTTTGAATACAAAGGGCCTACGGGTTCAATATACATCAAGTAAATGAGAGGTTGAGCTGTGACGCGCCTTTTTTGCTGAGTGCAAGGGATACTATGTTTTATTATAATAAACTTAAGGAGCTCATGACGTAATGTGATTACGCCTCTTTGAAACTACTAACGCATCGTTTTAGAAAGGAAGCTTACGTTGGAAGCGATGTGAATAAAATATCTGATGTGTAAACGTTTATTTGAGTAAGAGCCGTGTACGCGTTGAATTTTAGCTGCAACCTGTCGTTTTTTGCAAAATATGGTGGCCTGCAGGTGGCAACTGACCCACAATTAGAGTTTATGGACCGTAGGAACTTTATCATTGAATTAATGTTGGCTCTGGCCATGCTAGCTGTGATATCGCCTTTAAAGAGGTTTTCGTTGAACTTTATCGTTATAGCGCATTGTAGGTTGTGTGGTTATAGAAAAAAACTTAAACCTACTCGTGAATACAACAAAATTAAATACTAGGTACAGAGCACATTAAGCTAACATAAACTGTTAGGTTTTTCCACTTAAACATGAACCTTATTCTGTTAAAAATAAAGTTGAAAAACTATCAAAGAAATTAAACACATTGGGCTAGCTTGGTGTGCTTGTCACAAGCACAACGATTGTTCCACGAGTTACATTTATGTGAATTTTGTGATTAATTTCTCATTCGCCACACACCATCATCGTCTGTATTCTTCTACTCTAGGCACAGGTTTACCTTATAGTACCTACATCAACGTTGCACCAGCGACGAGTATGTTTAACAACAATTGAATTTCTATTGTGCCTAATAGTCTGGCAGTCAAGGTGCTAAGTCACATGTAATAGGGAGCGAGCCTTATTGCCATCAACATTTGTAAGTAACACAAAATGAAAACTGCGACAGTGCTTGGTGTATAATGATTTGGTGCAAAGTGAGATATTGAAAGGGCCTCCCTAAAATACCCTCCTAAAATATATTGTCGTTTTCAATTTCACTTTTAATGAATAATTGTAGTTCTAAGCTGTAAGTCTTCCATGTTTTAATAAATAAATATAGATTGTACATATTGTAGTCAGAAAACGTCAGGGCTGTCGAAACATTGATTGTTTCGACAGCCCTAACGTGGTTTGCTGTCGTCACCTCACCCAACGCAAAGGAAATTGAATAGCGATCTACTTGAAACTTCCCGAAGGGCATGCTCGGACCTCTGATAGGGCTACCATAAATTCGCTGTGTTATTGAAATCACAATGTAATGTTATGCTCCATGTTTCTAATGGGGATGTTGAAATTCGTATTCAGATTGTGTTATTGTAATTCGTTATATAAGTTGGTAGCAGGCACCTACACTAAACTGAATTATTATGATAGTACATACCTTTAAATATAATTATGTGCACAAGCTCAAGTCCTTTTTTCCATCATGGAGGTAGGCATAGGTAAGCTATCTATAATTAAGTACTTTGGTTTCGTTTATGTTCCCACATCAGATTCTGTTCAAATTCAAATCCGCATCACATCACACGCACACATCACATCTGCTACATGCACGCCGTTTGTGACTATTACGAACGCATGCACGCACAATGGTCCAAACTTGGATTAAGTGCGGAAACCAAATATATATATATATATATATATATATATATATATATATATATATATATATATATAGTTAGATAGACTATTATCAATACGTGCTTTACCTTTTTTAAAATCATCTCCAATCATCCCAGAGTATGTCCTTCAAAGGCCAGTGCTTCCACTTACATTTGACTCACAATATTTTAATACTTTATAATTGTTATGGTTTTAAAATAATACAGTTGTAGGTACTCAGAACTTGTCTTTGCTTGGAGGAGACCTATCTCTAGCATTACATCTCTTTCAATTGCTGTGATGGGGTTTAAAATTACCTATTGAAATTAAACAATAACAGGAGACCTTTCTTTTAAAACTTGAAACAAAATTTACAAACACCGTTATTTTCAAGGTTTTGCTAATCCTCCATTCAATGCTAAACGGTGTTGAGGACCCAAAAAACCGTTTATAGTATTTTGTCTCCATTGTACAAAAAGCTGCGGCGGCGGTCTGCCCACATGGATATATTTACGGCCAGTCATTTTGCTAAATGGACGTAGGTACTAAACATCGACCGACCTACCTATTTTGGCTATGTACCGGGTTTTTGTTAGAAGATTTATTTGAAACTAGCAGACGTCCCACGGTTTCACCCGCGTAGGTCCCGTTCCCGTGGGAATACAGGGATAAATAGTAGTTTATGTGTTAATCCAGTGTGTCAGATTACTCCATACCAAATTTTATTAAAATCCATTCAGTAGTTTTTACGTGAAAGAGTAACAAACATCCATCCATCCATCTATACTCATACACTTTCGCGTTTATAATATTAGTTGGATGTCTTGATGGTATAGTAGTCGGAAGTGCAACTACTGAACATGAGGTGATCGATTCTCGGGTGGAGTAAAAAAAGGCAAAGTAAAAGTAAAGTTTTCAATCTAGAATTTCTCAGCTGCAGCCCAGTTGGTGGAAACAAGCTCGCTACTATAACATTCGACTTAAACATAACTTGCGAAACGTGGGTGTACTATTTAGGTAACACATCAACCTTATGAGCATGATCAACATTTTATTTCCCATGCAACCAAAAATTATTATTCATCGAGAACACGTCGAGATTTACAGGCGATGAGTAATCAATAATCATTTTTATTTGTGTAACATAGGGAGTCAATACAGTTCTTTAATTAAAGTCACCTTCTACTGGAAGTCACAATTATACGTACAGTTAAATAAAGCCAATGATAAACAATGCTAAAGAAGTCATGTTGTTTGGATATGCGTCGATGTCCACCGTGGATAATATTTATAACCAAACATATTACAACGACCGCATTGTAAATAATGAAAAAAATACGCTTAGGTAAATATTTAAGCTCTATTCATAACTGCTAAATTACCATATTTACAGAACGAACAAAGTATAAGGCAAACAAAATGTATGCTATTATCGGAGAATTTAGCGAGAGCAGCTCGTAACCAATAATAATAAATATCGAGAAGCGAACAACCGAGTGAGTTTGTGGTTTTAGAAGTTCATAACACTCACATTCTAACTATTCGTACCGGTAATTTGTAGAAGATACTAATTAAACTGTTTCCAGTTTCAGTTTTCACTCAAAATTGCTCGTTTGTTTTCTGCGAAATCCAAGCCATGAGTATTTTACCAGAAAAAGATTGTTGAACATTTCCCTTTAAAACGCAAATCCAGGTTTATAATCTAACCATTTAAACTGTTGACCAAGACTTTCTAGTTTAGATAGAGATTTCAAGTACAGGGGCCAGCACATCAAGCTACCCCAATGTGTCGAATTTCATTGATATTTATTTAACTATATTACAAAATGTTTTTTTAACCGGCAATAGCCCAATGGCTAAGGCGTCGAGAGAAGAGAGGTCGTGAGTTCAATCCCCACCCATTGCACTATTGACGTGAACTCATTCCAGGCACAAGCAAATTTAGCTTAGTTGGAGAAAAGACAAGACTACTAGTAATGAGCTACTCATATTGTTAGTATGATGCGTTTCAAATAAGAATAGGAACGTCAATGACCTCTATCTGTCAGATGTCACTTGAAAAGTAAAGTCCACAAGACTAATTCATTTAAGACGTTTTTTCATTTTGAATAACTGCGACTCGGTAAAAATAAAAACTAAAAATAATTGATACGCGAATAAGGGTTTCGTTGCAGACCGTACTTTTCAGTGACAGTTAGAGGTCATTGATGTTCCTATTTTCATTTGAAACGCATAGTAAGTATAAAAAAATAACAATAGCATAAGGTTCAAGTTCAATTCGGAAACTGTCAAATATTTCCAATTGAATATAAACCTTAAAACTAACTGCGTGATGACGAAATCGAACGAACCGCGTGATGTGTAGCGCAGTACAGTCTAGATAATTATCCACTTTATTGGTGTTCTTCAGAAACATCTGGTGTGTAGTTCCTTCTTGTAGTTGGTAAAACCACTCGTGTTAATCTCTTAAAGAGCCCTCGTGAAAGTGTAGGTGAAATGAAATTGAATTGAGCTGCCATTGATTTGATTGATTGATTGATTTAATTATTCAAAAACAAATTTCATTGTGCGTGAATATTACAGTTTTTAAAAAAATACATAAGATTATATTACCGTTCACAGAATTGCATAAAAATAAAATAATAATAATAAAAATAACAATGTCAAATGTAAATACTTACCTAATAACAGTGTCCAAATAAAAACAAAATCACCAATCATCTCATTCTCATCTCATTCCTTACTCATGATGGGAATTGAGAGTTCCCTTCACTTAAGTTTTCACGGGGTGACTCTTGCTTAATCGACCGGCTGATGTATCAACGTTAATAAACCAAAAGTGTCTTATAATCGTTGTTAGTAGCGCAATGTAGTTTCTGATTACCCCAATAGGAAAAAATAAGCTTAACCTTACATAAGGTATGTAAGGTTCTCTTGTCAACTACCAACCTGTAACAAAATTCTTAAATATTACCTATTTATTGAACCATGTGACTTATTTATTGAAACATTGACTGCCTCGTTGGTCTAGTGGCCGCAAGCGCTACTGCTGATCATGAGGTCCCGGGTTCGAACCCCGGGTCGGGCAAAGTGTTATTGAGATTTTCAATTTGGGATTTCTCAGTAGCAGCCCGGAGTCTGTTTTTGTGCCCGATTGATGGCAATAGGCTCGCCCCCTATTACTTACCCCTGGGACGTAATGGCGAAATGTTGGTGTACTAGCAGGTACACCTCTGCCTAGCCCTTCGGGGATTACAGGCGTGACGATATGTATAATATATGTATGTTATTGAACCAAAAATACTACTGTACAAAATGTTAAGTAATTATAAAATCTTTTAATTAGCACAGCGCTTCAGTTAAAATAAAATATATTTTTCACAGATTCGGCCAATATTTTGTAACAATTACTAAAAATAGATTTTAGGACCTAAAGGTTTTTCTCACCCCATTTTATAAATAGGATCGATTTACTGACCGCTTACGAAGTATCGCGTGAGATTCCGTGCTAACAGTCCCTGGGAGAATATTGCTATTTACTCAAACGCCTACGTTATTTACCTCTAATGAGTCACACTTTATCCCTCTTAAATGATTGGTTTATGATGAGTTAGTTATTTATTTTCCACGGTTTGATTCGCATTCTGGACTCTAACTATAAATTACATTTACTTAACCACACATAAATAAATAATTATTTATGTATGTGTGTATTATTTGTGTTAAGCTTGTAATTAGCAATTGTATCTTAATTATGCATGATATTTAAATTTTTATTAGTCTGTAAGTTTTCTTTAAAATTAAATAAATACATAATGTAATCTTAATTATTTCCCTGTTTCATGAGTCACATATGACTTATGTTTAAGTCCCATATAATAGTGAGCGAGCTTATTGCTATCAATCGGGCACAAATCTAGACTCCCGGCTGCTACTGAAAAAATCCAGATAGAAAAACTCAATAACACTTTACCCGACCTAAGGATCGAACCTGGAACCTCATGCTCAGCAGTAGCGCTTGCAACCAGTAGACCATCGAGGCAGTCTACTTAGTATTTCTACTTAGTGCTATTCTAAAATTATGATTAAATGCCAAACATTTTCAGATGTAACATTGGATTTATTATGTTAAATATAATTGTAAATTATTTTATATTATTTAGAAATGTCAATTAAATAACAAGAAATAAAATTTAAAGAAAAAGAGAAAAATAATTATAAAAATTAAAGACCTTGTTTTAGTCTTAACAACTCTAAAACAACTTTTTTTAATGCGTATGGCTTGTCGCCGAACACATCCACTTCACCGCAAATGGAATGGCTTTTGACAATCGATTTATATGGAAAAACTCTTTTAAATTTGGTACTGGCAAATGGCGGTTGTAACAAACCTGTGTTGACTTTTAACTGTCTAGGCACCCGACTCGTGTTGATTATTTAACTATTGTGTCTAATTTGTGGACAGTGAAAAATATTTAAAAAAAAAACCCTCCTTTTGGCGCAGTCGAGTAATTATACTCGCTACTTCGGCATACTTCGTTCCACCTTAAAATCAATTTATCAGTTTTAAATTCAATTCTTAGGCCTACTGAACATACAAAAAAAAATATAAGGTTAGGTTATGCATATTTTTCCCTGCAAACGTACAGGAAATAGTTATGTCAAACTTATAGCAAACGGATGTTCGTAAATTGATAACGTGAACTCTTTGTTAGAGATCCTACTTAGATAAACAAATGAAACAAAAAAAAACTCCTAGAAAAATTATTGTGTCTATTATATGCATTACTGAGTGACAAACAAAACTAACATCTTTGTAGATTTTCGTATATACAATTTTATTAGTATCAGTAATATATTTATTCAAATGTATTACCTACGTATTATGTTTCAGGTTTACAATGAAAAGCAAAAATGTCTTCATGTGTCTCATATAATTTTATACAGCTTAGTTTACGAGGTGAAAGGAATAAAAGCGTTTTCTTGGTAATAAAACGAACTTTATTAAAATTTCTTCTGTATAAAGTTGGAGATGAAAGACAACTGAATTTGGTTACGTCAATCATAGAAATGTTAACATTCACTTTATTAAATCTAAAGTTAAATGATCATTCTTTTATTTCTCTTCGATCGTGATAAAGGATTTGATATCTGAATTACATTATTCATATTTAAATAGTTTGTAAATCAAGTTGCAACTTGTAATGTCGGAGATATGACGTTGTGGTTCAAATCAGGGCAAGGACAAATGTGAATTTTTCAATTCATATGTCCTTTTTAAGTTTATCTTGGACATCATTGACGTCGGTGAAGGAAAACATCGTGAGGGAACCTGGACTTATAGATGTTTAAGTTTGGAGCCGCGAATCCGCCTTGAGCAAGTGTGGTGATAATTGCTCGTGCCTTATCTGTACGAGAAGAGGCCATTGCCTTGCAGTGGGACACTAACAGCTTGGTACTATTATTATTATTATTAATTTCAGTTGCATAGTTTGTACCTTATGAAAATGTTTACTTCCAATCTTTCATTTCAAAAGTTCCATTCTTCACCAAATATTATGTTTTGCATTTCACGTCGACATGGTAGAAAAGGCAGCCAATGCCTTATTCAATGCCTTTTCTCACAATTTACTCATTCGTGCGTAAGTAATCTAATTTTGAAGTCTCTTTACAACTCGATTAGATCTTGTATTGTGATTGAATTGGTAATTGGAATGGAGACCGCAAAATTACCATTCCATTAATAAAAGACTGCCCTTCTTCATTTTAACAAGAATACGTATATTGAACAATGTTGTGGCTTCTTTTATCTGAAGGAAAGGTAGGCCTTTTCTTTCCCAAGCTATGTTGTTTTCGGCTCCCAATCTATCTGGATGTAGCAGAATACCAGTGTTTCACACGGAGCTACTGACTATTTTATATTTCCTCCACAAACTATGCAGTTATTAGGTAACACAATACATTGTGGTTAAATTGGTTGTCAAATTTTGCGCTTTTGACTAGCCGTATCGATTGCTAAAGATTTGCAAAAGACGGCTTTACATGATTTTTGAGTTATAAAGAGATCTTAATATGAAGAAAATGCTTACTTATCTACGGACCGAACTAAGCAAGCGTAAACTGAATGCAAGGTTAGTATGTCTATGAATTCAAACAAAAACAGGACAATCTAAATCATTTCACACAGTAATTTTACTGCAAAAACTAAATCCAACGTAACATCAAATAACATCTCAGCACGATGCTGCCACGATATTTAAAGAAAAACAATACAAGCACAAACAAACGAATATTTGAAAAAGTAGTAGCACATTTGACCGCTACAAACTTTAAGTATATTGAAAACGTTGATTGACAACAAATTGTTGTAATTTATTGTCAATATGTTATTTCAGTAAAATGTATATACAACCTTAACTATATTATACAAAAACTAAAAAATAAGGCTTAAATAGGTTGCAAGTTATTTAAGAACCATGTTTAAAAAAAATTAGATGTAATCAACTTGAAAATCTCAAGTCCACGTCGACCCGGCAGACGTTTCATAAGGCAAAGATTTTCTAATTTCCTTTCCTGACCGTTTCAGGTAAGATCATAAATTAATAGCTCTTTAGAGTTATTTTCATGTTAACGACAGAATATTGCAGAACATTTCAACATGCATCACGACCGAGAAATTTAATATTGGAAACTATTTTTACGGTGCAAGAAGATTATGAGAAGAATTTAAATATGTCCTAGTTATAATATGTAAAAGTTCGAAACTGCAAAGAATTTTATACCTGGGTATAAAATTCTTTGCAGTTTCAAAATTTTATTGAAACGTTGGTTAGGTAAGGTATTTTTAATAAGTCTGGTATTAATAATTTTAGTATAAGGTACACGGATATTGAAAACCCACAATGGCTCAGCATGGTAGATTACGGCCGACTACTTTTCACAGAGAAGAGGCCTATGTTCCAGCAGTGGGAACATTATAATTATGTTGATCTAGCTACACAGACATTTATATTTTCGACAAAATACGTGCAGACCATATTCAATGGACAAACACAAAATTAAAAAAAAAACTTAACACACAAAAAAAATATTTGCCATAATATCGTAGCAGCCCTCTTGGATTTTATTTTTTAATTCTACTAGTCAAACTCTTTCATTTGATACCCATATTAAGGGAGATGTGAAATAATATGTTACCCGCCATTTTGTGGCGGCGGCCATCTTGAACCAATTTTCATCAAACATAGCTAAGAATACTCCAAACTAATTCACATTTGAAACAAAGAAAATAATCAAAATCGGGTCATCCGTTAGGGAGCTACGATGCCGACACACACACAGACACGTCAAACTTATAACACTCCGTAGTTTTTGCGTTGGAGGGTTAGAAAAGAAAATGGCAATTGTAATGATAATGTTAATGAACATTTTACTTAAAACTATGTTGCTCAGTACAAATAAAAAAGCAAGGTATAACACAAACAAATTTCGACAGTTGCTGTGGCAAAAGGGATACCACGAAGCATTATGCTGTGCCATTGGGAGCCCAAAGTATTGTTCTGGTTTTCAGTTCTCACCTGAACACTGTTACGTACTAATTCGCGTTCTTCAAAACGGAATACATACTAACTTCAAAAAGGCATAAAAAAACAATAACAGTTTTTATGACGTCCTAAAACGTAATAAAAATGATACTAAACCTTATGGACAAAGGGACCCCAATTAGGTACTAAATGTTTTTATTCCTCTGAAGTCTTCACAATTAAGATCATAATTTTCAGATCATTAGGTTTAGTTATTCAAAGTCCTGGTGTTATCTTAAGCTTATCCCTAATTGATAGAGTATTAAAAGTATGTATTTTTGCTATGAATTTCTTTCTTTTAGTATTTCTTCTCACAATAATTAGACTGTAATAAATACCGACCTCACCTCTCTAGAAAAAGAAATACTTGTAGGACGGTCTGTAATCCTAATATTATAAATTACTTTTTTGAAACGTTACCATATTTGATTTAAAGTGACGTTACACAACTTATATCCGGAGTACAAGCTAGATACTTCCGACAATACGATTCGATTCCGACGATTTGATTATGGCAAGCAGTTTGGCAGTTATGAGGGAACAGATGAACATACATACATCGCGGTCAAAATGATAAACCTCATTTTTGCTTCGCTGAAGTGTTCCCATAATAAATATTCGGAAATAGCCAGCCCGCGTTAAGGGCCTTTGCACACCATGTTTTTAAATCGCGCTGATGGCGTGCGTTTTTGATAAGCGCGTACTTTGTGCGTTCTACGCGCAGCATCAGTACGTTAAAAATCGTTGTGTGCAAATGCCAGCAAACGTGGCGATCCCTCCTTATATGTATGGAAAGAGGCAATACAATACGCTTCTATAGTTTCTATTTATTTCAAAACAAATAAATACTAACTAAAACATCGGTGGACATAAAACCAGAATATACAAATATAAAGCTACGTTCAGGCGTCAGATGCTGTAAATATCACAGTAAATACCGATGGCCTAGTTACCAGTTAAGATAACCTACTTCGCTCGGTTACCTCGAGGAGGATTAAGGATTAAAAAAAACACGTGACATCGATGGGGCATAACATTATAAAAATGTCCATACCCGACATATAACAAAGCCAGAGAACTTTTGAATTTTCATCTAAAGATTTTTCCAATTTTCAAACGTGTCAGTCGGTTTTTTGTGGACATTTTTCACGCTCGATTCGGTTTGTCCTTTTTCGGTACCCGTTGAACATGCCCCAGGCGAAACATGCCCGCAACAACAAAAGTTTCCATCCGTTGACCGCCCCCTACATTGAAAATATTTTTCTCAGGAACATCGGTTTTGCGTAACTTAACGTCTTTTGAATGATTATAACGTCGAATGTAGGGTGACGTTAAAGTGTATTGAATTTTGTACTGCATCAATGTTTCTATAGTGTATCGTTCATTCTAAAGGCAATGAAAACATTGACGTATTAATATCATTGAATGAAAGATAATGATGATGACGCAACAAAAACTTTTTAGTGCCCTGGCAGGATTATAAATCGCACTTAGCTTTAAGCATTTTGTAAACATCTTGTTTTTACCTTGTGGAACGCAAATAAATGAATCTGAATATGAAGGCATGCAGCAGATAAAGTATAATGACTATCCGTCTAAACATATATGTTACAAAAATCTCCTTAGACTATTTCATTATGAGGCATTTCGAGTATTAGTAACAGAATACGAGCTAACACTGAATGTTATGTTAACACAATTGCGGTCTAACTAATATAACAATTAAACAAACTGCCACGCCATTAGAACAGGCAGTTACAAATTGAACCACCACTAAAATAGCCCTCCAATTTGGCGAGGAGCTTAATAAGTACCTACAACACGAAAAAGCACTTAAAACATTAAATATGGAGGCAAACCGTCCGCTCTGTCAGTATATATCTGCGACGCGGTAACACCACGAAATTTTAATGCTGACCGAACACCTCTTCCTACATTGTATCGAAGCCAGACAACCAGTGCTGAATGCTCAGAATATAGAACAGCCAGAAGGCATTTTCATCCAAAAACAATACAGGAATGTACATTATTTTTGTAATCTTTGAGTGAAACTCTGAAATTTGTTGTTTCCTACGATATCAAAACCAAAATCTTAATTAATTTATTCAAAGTAGACACTTCGAACGTCAAAGACTACATAAAATAGTCCCCCAAAAATAAATAGCACGCCTGCGTTTTTGCTACAAAGAAAAAGTGGCGCAACCCGCGCTACATATTCTCCAGCAACTTAAAGTTCCGCATAACTTGACATAATGTAGAAAGCTGCTGTTTTTTTTTATGTAAACCGTGATGGACCAGACTGCCCTTATAGCAAACCAAATGAAACCACCAATGAACCAAATGAACCGGACTATTCAAGAGTCATTTCCACTACCATACTCCAATGCATGTTTGCACCTTCTGGATTGTTCTATATTCTGTGGCCGAATGTTACATCGGAGTTGGAACGACCCGGACCGGACAGTCAGAAATCAAACTCACTCAATATTAGTTCCAAACAGTTATTACTTCCACGAGTAAATAATGATTTAGCTCTTATTTGGGAAGATGTCGTACCTATTAATTGGAAACTTTGTTTGTTGACGGTCGGCTAATGTTTACTGCTGCGGGATATGAAATGCGATATATCCACGTTTGTTTCCAAGTTCTTTGTTTAGGGAATATATTCGGTCGAATACTGTTATTGAACAAAATATTAGATTTCTTATCATTAAATATCACTTACTGCTTCGCAAGAAACCATTAATTGATAACGCTATATTAGTTTCAATTTTAATTTCCGCATATCTTTAATGCAGTAGGTATTCTATGATGGGGCCCGAAATGTCACTGAAATATCACTCAAAGATAAAGGTGAAGCTTGTCCCACCAGACAAAAATAGTCGTAATATATGTCTTCGCATATGTAAGTACCCTATAAACGTCAATTTTTCAGCCGTGGATACGGCCGAGGTCCCCAGTGCACGCGCCAGATCCACCCCAAATTCGTCGTCAATGTCACCTTTCCCTCGTACCTCGTTTACCTACCTACACTCTTCGCTATATTTTTTTGACCCACTCACCAACAAATTATCATATTTTTCGTTGAAGATCAACCCTTGTTTGCATGCTTATATTTTTTGTACTTACTTGGTGTGTTGGTAACGCACCTCGTTATCTGTAAACAAAAGAGGAATATATAATTACTTAGTGAGTTCTCTTAGTAAAGTTATTCCGTGGTGTGCCAGACGTGTCACAGGGACGTTTTCTTTGTAACTTTTTGACAGCTCTCAATGGAAAAGGGTAGGCTTTTGTCCAGCAAGAAAGTTATCAAGAGGTAATTCAAATGTATGTTCAACGAAATAAAAGTTATTGGCCTATATTAAATAAATGTTCGATACTTGTAGGCATCTTTTATCAGCTAAGTACCAAGTAATGTACATACGGATCCCGGACGCTGTGCCCCTGATAACAAAGAAAAGCACTCGCAATATTGAAATTTTTAACCATTGTCGTTTTACTTTTTATTCTATTACGTTGTTTGTAAAATCCATGTTTTGTTTTATGCCAGCATAAATATTATTTTGAAGCGAGTGAAATTCAATGCCCGAATGCAATTTCGATGTAAAAAACTATGAAAGGAAATTGATAAATACATAAACTAATACTGTTTGGGATGCTCAATTTTCGTTTTGTTTAGTTTGACTTTTGGAAACGTGGATTTAAAGATTTATTCAAAATAAATAATGTTCTCGGATTGTCCAATATTTGAAACTGTGTGGTAATTAAAAGGGATTAAATGTAATCACGTGGATTATAACCCTGTTTTCCACCTTGAGGCTCAAATTGACTAACAAATCCATGGGTTAGTCTACAATATTCTTAAAAGCTAAGTTCTCAACAAAATTTTGTAAAAATAATAAATTCGAGTATTGAAATCGACATTCATACCACAGCTTCCAGAATACGGGCCTCTCCCCGTATTTTCATTAAAGTGTCAATATTTAATTGCTTATGCTTTTGGCATTTCAAATAATTGACGAGTCTGTCGAGGAAATAATTGAGCAAGAGGCCAGTGGCGGCGGAATAATAATGATTATATTTCGGCCATCAATTTAAATGTCAAAGATTGTATAAATTGATAGACGCTAAGTAAGCAAAATATAGTGAATTAAACTTGGGATAAAGTGATTTAAGCTGAATTATTTACAAGACATTTACGCGCGAGGAATATAGACATCAATCCAGCTTTGTTCTTGTTGATTTAACAAGTATATAGTACCCATATATGTATGAGTTGAATAAAATATAGTAAGTTAATGATTTTAACATCACAATAATCATTATCTGCCGAGCTTTTTCCCCACTATTTTGGAGTCAGCTTCCAGTTTAGCCGGATGCAATAGAGTAGTTGGTAAGATTAGGTAAGAGAGCGTCGCTTTCTTGTTTTGTTTTTACGACATTGTTCGTTAGCACGTGGAGCTCCTCAAGTTCCGAATTGAGCTCGCGATTACTGACAAATGCTTGCACTGACTAATTTGATCCCCTCATATCTGTGTGGTTCTTTCCTTAAAATACCATGTCAGACACTAATCTGCGTGCATGGTTCTTACATAATCTGACTAATACAATTTCTGGACTTTAAAAGAGACTTTGACCTCTGAGTTTCTTTCGGTGTTTCTTCTAAAAGTTTTTTGCAGTATGAACCTTTTTTTAGAAAAAAAGGTGTCATTCTTTTTTTGTTTCTCTGAGCACCTAAACGCAACAAGTAACGCACCTCTCAATAATAAGTACATTGAACTTCCCCATGTAAACATTTAATACCATAAACGCATACACGAAAGCACTACCTTATTTCCTCAACCAACAGATAATGTTATAAAAATAGGAAACGAAGATGTCTGTGGTACAATACACCGAAATACCAATATCCGTGAAAAGGAAATCAGAACGACAGTGTGCGCCGCGAAAAGCTGATGTCAGAGTCGAACGTGTATTGAATCCTCAAAATATTATCATAATGAACCAAAACCAACAGCTGGAATAGGAAACTGCAATTTAGGTGTACACCTGTGTTCTAACTATAGTTTTGATTTAGGTTTATAGAGTTGAGGAACTTGTGATGCTCGAAAGGTAAGCTACGCTTGGCGAAATCGGCTCTTGGATGAGCGAGAATTCATTCAATATCAATATCAAGACCTTCTTCATGCCTAAGCACTTTAAGCCTGTCGCTTCAAGATTTTTTTCTGTTTGTTACGAGTAGTTTGAGACCCGTCTGTACCTTATGCACCATTGACCTGCACCATCAGTGGTGTTGAGGAGATTCGTTAGTTTTGTTTGCACCATTAATATTAATACAAATAGGTACTTTCACCATACTTTCCTTGTCATTTATTTATTTTAAAAAATAGTAATAAGCTTCAGACTTATACAGTCGCCAATAATAGGTCGACCAACATTCAAGTGAGTGTAAAAATATTTAATTAAAAATGTCATAAATATGTCATAAATGTCAATGTCACAAAATATCCCGAACATAAAACAAGATTTAACAAACTTGTAAAACAAGCTAAAGAAAACACTTGCAGAGCAGAAACAAATTGGCATAGAAAACTACCTCAGAAGCCTCGATGCCACACCAGCTACTGATTACTCACTTTGGAAGGCAGCAAAAAGATGTAAAATGCACCACCAGCATCCACCGCTCAGCTATTAAAAAACAAGATGGCACATGGGCAAAAAGTGACAGGGATAAAGCCGAAGTATTTGCGAAACATCTTTCAAAGGTACTCACCCCAAACGATGATAGCGGATCATCTAAGCTAGACGAAGTTTCGAATGCACTTACCCAAATCCATCAATTGGACCTACCCATTAACAAGATAAGTAAAGGAGAAGTAATTCAGGTCATCAAGAAACTCGATGCTCATAAAGGCTATGACCTGATTACAGCAAAAATCCTAAAAGAGTTGCCAGACATAGGTTACAAATATCTCACTCAACTATATAATGCTTGCCTTTGGAGAAATTTTATCCCACCACAGTGGAAGGTGGCAGAAATTATTCTTTTTCATAAACCTGGCAAAGACACTATTGATGTTAAATCTTACCGGCCAATCAGTCTCCTCCCGTCAACGTCCAAACTACTTGAAATCCTGTTCCTTAACCGTCTGGCCCCGATTATTGCGGAAGCCAAACTAATCCCTGAACACCAGTTTGGCTTCAGAGCATCTCACAGTACAATCGAACAGGTTCACAGAATTGTAGAAAAAATCAACCACACGTTTGAAAATAAGTAGTGGTGCTCTGCAGCTTTTCTGGATGTTTCACAGGCCTTTGATCGCGTGTGGCACGATGGACTGCTGTTCAAAATCCTGAAGAACTTACCTCTGAATTATTATCTTTTTATAAAGTCTTACCTTCATGATAGACATTTCTACGTCAGACATGGTGACAGCGCGACAAAACTGAATGAAATTAAGGCCGGGGTCCCACAGGGAAGTGTGATGGGCCCAATCCTCTACTTAATTTACACATTCGATCTACTGAATACAGAACATGTTCTAACAGGGACATATGCAGACGATACGGCGGTGTTAGCAGTTGATAAAACAGCTACGGGAGCATCTGTCAAGCTACAAATCAACCTAGATGAGTTGTCTCGTTGGCTTAAAGATTGGAGAATAAAGGTCAACGAAATTAAATCAGTGCACGTTACTTTTAGTTTGCGGCGTGACAAATGTCCCGAAGTCGAGCTAAATCAAATAAAAATTCCACAATCCGATGACGTACGGTACTTGGGCGTATACCTGGACCGCAGACTAACGTGGAAAAAGCACATCCAAACGAAAAGAAAGGCACTAAATTTGCAACTCCATAAGCTGCAATGGCTAATGGGTCGTAAGTCACAACTAAGTCTCGAAAACAAGCTTCTTCTCTACAAAAGCATCCTAAAGCCTATTTGGACCTACGGCATTCAGCTGTGGGGAACGGCATCCGTATCTAACATAGAGATTCTGCAGCGGTTCCAGTCTAAGACCTTGCGAATGATAACTGGTGCACCATGGTATATAAACAACACGCGCCTCCACAAAGAGTTAAAAGTAGAGTCCGTCAAGGAGGAAATAAAAAACTCCTTGCATAAATATATGGAGAGACTAAATCACCACCCAAACCTCCTGGCTAGGGAGCTGATGAGCATAGAGCCAAAGTCTACCTTCAAAAGGCTGAAAAGACGCGCTCCTCAAGACCTAATTGCATGAAGAGCTAACACCAAATTTGGACGTATCACTGGATATTGTGCCATACACGCCAACTCTTTAAATTTCAACGACAAAAATCCAGCTCAATGTCGAAAAGACAGATCGCAGGACAAGAAATTATAAAATAAAAAAAAAAAAAAAAAAAAAGGAAATAAAATTATTTAGTATGCAAGTAGGGTATGGAAATCACTTTTACACGTATTTTTTTGTTTTAAGCTAGTTGAAATAGGCATTTCCTAACTGACTACCTCTGAGAAGAAAAGCCGAAACAAACTCAGGGATCATCGTCCCTTTTTAAGTCCAGATATTAAAAATATTATCAAAATTTTCGTGTCACAAACCATGCTGAACAGTGTCCGGTGTAGAAACCCAATAATAGGTTGATAAGAATCTATCAACAAATTCAAAACAAAAAAAAGTTTAGTCGTGATAATCCGACAAATAAACAAACAGTGTTACTTTCTTGTTTATTTTAGTCAATAGCGCATAGCCACAACGGGGTCTAACAACCAGTCTAAATTGATGCTCATGCCTTATGTGCCTACATGAGAAGGAACCTTTGCATTTGCAATAGTACAATTGTACCAGTCTGGTAATATATTTATTAACTTAAATAAGGCTCGCTTATCTGCAACTTCTCTTTTAGAAAAGAGCTGTCACAGATATTTCTCATGTCAATTAGGTCTCCGTAAATGTTTCACTAGAAGTGTTAAATCAGAAGTGGCACTGAATTTTCTATATTTATAACTGTTACATTCCGCATTTGTCCCGTTTTGTTTCTGTAAGTCAATTATAAATACCCTATTTTTATTTTATCCGGGTATTTGCAGTGAGGAACATTCACTGAAAATAAAGTTGAGATTTTATTTTAAACGGACAGGCTTTTAGCCCGTTAGTAGTTTTATTCAGAATATAAAAGCGAACAGCGAAATTTGAGTCGCAGATAGGTGAAGTTTTGAGTTTAAAAAATATATAAATTACATTAATTGAATCGAGGTAGGCTGTAGACATCATGGCGTCATGGTCATAACGTAAGAATGAATAGTAGACCATGTTGTATTCCTAAGTTCTATTAATCTACATAAATACAAACATAATCTCACGCCTTTTTCTAATGGGAGTAGGCAGAAACTACAGTACGCCACCTGCAACGATTCTTACTTATTTATTAACCGACTTCAGAAAAAGGAGGAGTTCTCAATTTTTTACTCCGTCATTTATGGACCAATTTTCAAAATTGTTTTTTCATTTGATAGGGTGTATTAGCAGATTGGTCCCATCAAAACTCAGATCTGATGAGGGATCCTCGAGGAATTGAGGGAACTCCTCAAAAAATATACGTACACACGTTCCGATTTTTACATTTTTAGTAATAAACTAAGCATTTTCATTTAGAAATTATCATTTTGTGAAGAAAACCTGATGAAGAAGACATGCGACGGAACTCTTCAACGCATAACAGTAACTTATTCGCGATTGCTATAGTCAGATGTCTATGCAAATATTTTGTATTTCCATAATATAACGCCTTTCTATTTTAAATGGGGCTAGGCAGAGATGTACAGATTAATGTTAAGAAAGAACTTCTTTAGAATTTCAATGATTCTTCGATGTTTTAAAAGACCTTCTTTCTTTCTTCTTTTGCAAAAATACTTTCAAATCATTTAGCACTATCAACTCTTTATTTAAAAATCGTTTTCCATCTCTAAATGTGGAAAGCAAAAGAATAAAAGAATACGTTTTTTTTCTCGAATTCGTTGACCTGAGAAAATATTTGCCGAAGTAGAAAAGTTAGGAAATAATGACACCAATGATTAAAAAACCTCGCTGCGAATAGGATAAAGATTTTGTTCAAAATTTCGTGTCGGATTGTAAGAGACAGTGAGATAAAGTAAAATGGATAGGATCACGAGCGAATTTAATATTAATCACGCTGCTTTTAAACATTTTATTGCGTATCTTTTTAGTAAATATGATTGCTAACCCAGGGTGCTGTTAAATCTTACTAGTACACGCAAGGTAGAAGCTACGCAAGCGTGACGATTCATACTTCTAGGCAACGATAGATCAGTGCAACAAAGCGAAAACAGTAAGTGTAGATATCACCAACAATACAAACTGTTAGGTACGAGTACAGCTCTTTCATACCACTATGTACAGACTTCCTTGTTCTTTGACTTCTCTTCTTCTACAAATTTCTTTGATCGTGTTTCAACTTAATGGCAAACAGAATGAGGTTCATATTCAATTGGGAAAATTTGACAAATTGGGGTAACTTGATGTGCTGGCGTCTGTACCTACAACTAGTCAAGAGTTTTACCTTCAAAAGTCTACTTGGTTAAAGGAAACTTGTTTTTTTAATAAACCAATTTCTGTAATTAAATTACTTTGACACGTTTGCTCACACGTTTGCTCTTCCATTTCGTTCACAAAATTATATTAATATCAATCTACCGTTTCCCCTAATGGATGTAATAAAAAATGTTGGCCATTTGTCCACGAATCCGCCATGACAGCGCCCATTACATTAGCTAAACACTACGCAGCTTATGTTGTATCATATCTTAGTGATGGGCCAGTCTTACTGTGAAAATCGATACCACCCTAATGGATGCAAAATAGTTATACAGGGTTATTTTTCAATGACCGGCCAAATTTTCACAGGGTGTTCTACCCATGAATATGAGCAACTTTCCCTATGGGACCAACTCTGAAATCACGAAAAAAAAATCTGCTGTTTCATACAAAAGTTCAATACCTACTCGACTAAAATGTATGAAACAGCTGATTTTTTTTTCGTGATTACAGAGTCGGTCCCATAGTGAAAGTTGTTCATATACATGGGTAGAACACCCAGTGAAAATTTGGACGGTCATTGAAAAATAACCCTGTATATTTTCGTACCTATGAAATCATAATGACATAAATTATGAGCCTACATGCTTTGATGTTAATGACGACCGTGCTCTCAAACGATTATTGTTGAAGGTAAAATTTTTAAAACTTTGGTTACACCAGACTCAAACCGATAATATTCTCACGTATTGTATTTGAGCTGCAGCCATTATCGACTATTTCATTTTAAAGGCTACCGATAACATTACCATCGAAAGTATTTTCGCTCATCCCTATCACCTTTGTAACTGTTGGGCAAAAACTACATTTATTATAACACGGCAATTTAGAACACAAAGCAACACCAGGGTTCTAGTTATGTGTGCTTAGTCGCTTAGCGATCCCACCATTGTTATTTCGGTCACGGATTTGTCGTATGTCCCTAATGCCATTCTCCTAATGGCAACGGAATGTATGATTGAATCTTTGTTGGTCATTGAGTTAGCGGTGTCATTGCCTCTCGTGTGTTATGTGAGCCTGGTACTTTCATGTCTTGTAGGTGTTTTATTTAATAAGTATACAGCTAATGAATGCGGTTAGAGGGGTAGAGTGTAGTAATAAGTTTCATCATTACTAGTTGTTTATTTGTTTATTTGGTTTGCACTATTTTTAACCTTAAGTATACGGTAAACATTACAATATAGTATGAGGAGCCAGTAACAGTCACATTACCCCCTGTCCTAGGTGATACTGCCCCCTACTGTCATACAATATTAACTTGGACTGGGGGTACGTTGTAGTCGCTTAGTGGTCAAAATTCGACTGTTTTAGATTAATGTAAAGAGTTGCAAATAAAGAAGTCCACACTTCTTTCTTTGCATCTCCTTACATATTAAAAGTATAAGGCTCCAACTACCACCCTGTAAGGTGACTTTTCCGACTAAGGGCGCCTTCAAATTAGCCGCAAAGAGTCGCGCGCCTACAGCGCTGCCGCCGCGCTGCAACCGCCAGGTTCGAGCATCATAGTGTTGTACATTTAGTTTCAACCTCATCGATAAATTGTTCAAGTTGATTTTCGTTCATGTCTGAATAAAAACACGTACGCATCATCACTAGTCGATTGATGAACCGATGCGCGGCGGCAGCGCGGCTGCAGCGCTCCAATCGCGCGTTTTTTTTATATGGATTATCAAAGCAGCGCGACGCTAGCGCTGCAGCCGCACTGCCGCCGCGCGGCACCTGGCGGCAAATTTGAAAGCGCCAAATATCATCAGTGAGAGTTGTTAATAAATAGATGCATGCACTTTTTCTTACAATCCTTTTTACGCGCCATATCTTAATGCGTATTTATGTTATAATAATTTCACTTACATACATGACATCTAGATAAAATTATTACAATAATTATAAGCATGATGGAAGTCTTCTCTTGTAGATGGACCTCCTTATAGCGAACTTTCACAGTTTCTGTATTTACCATCTTCATCAAAGGTTATGTGATTTAATAAAAGCTATAGTTTTTCCTTCGTAAACAATATTATAGGTAGTACGAGTGAAGGACAAAGTAATAATGAAAAATATAGGTACTACTGGTTTATTCATTTTCCAAGGTAAATAGCAAAAGCCAATTGAGAAAACAAAAAGTTAATAACGTCCAACCTCCCGATGGACTGGCCAGATGAGCTTTGATTTCAGTATTGTTCGTAAAACATAGGTCCTGTGGCTATAGTTTTAGTATTATTTTTTAATGTTGTGATTTCTTTGTAAAAACCGTTGTTATTTGTAATCGGCGTATGCCGCATACCCCATTAAATGATAAATGAATACAAACACCTTTACATGTCATTTTCTAACAAGAAGGTGAGGTCTTTACCTGACTACTCTGAGAAGAAACATCAAAATAAATTAAGAGGACACAGTCTCATTTAAAGTCCAGACAGTATCTTGGTTTGATTATGTAAGAACCATGCAGATTGGTGTCTGAAATGGTCTTTTGAGGAGAGAACCACACATATAAGTAGGGACCATCTCTGGCAGTGCAATCATTTGCCAGTAATCGTGAGCTCATCTCGGAAATTGAGGAGCTTATTGCAAGGAAAAACGATGCAGTTTTAGTAATTCAAATAGTAATTCTTTTTAATTGATATGTGGCTGTGAGTGTCGTGAGCTCGGTAGACAAATAGAATCTTCGAATCAAACGCGTGCGTTTGTGCATTGCTGTACTTACGGACGCTCGTTTTTTTACCACAAGAATAAAAACTAGGTACCGATACGCCAAATGGTTCTAAAACATTAGAACCTTTGTTTCTGTGTATTATTTATAATATGCGTATGACGACAGTTTGCAAGCTTCGCGTTCGCATGCTTGACGTACTCGCGACGAGCTATGTACCTACATTGTACATACTCCAGCAACATCGCGAGGGCATACAGCGCGTAATTGTATCTTGTTAGCTATAATCAACTCTGTTATTGTCGATTTTAAGTTTGTTTTGTTTGACAACGATTGACAAAGTATTTTGGTTGTGCTTAACAAAGTGTTATATCCGTAACATTTTCTAGAGTGTGCGCCAGAGGAAGATAATAGTCCAAAGAGTTTTTAATAACTTTCTCACACCAAACGATCACAAAAGGTCATGGGCCATACAGACTAATACTTAATTTGTATTTTCAAACAAATAAAACAAATTAAACAACGACTATTTGTAGTCATCATTGTCCTCATAATAACAAACTACGACACTTAATCACTATTTACAAACAAACAATGAAGTGAAATAGACAAATGACGAACATAACGCAAATTGTAAAGTGAAATCAGTTACTGTAATAGCTTCGTTAACTTATTACTTAAACTGGTTTTTGCTCGCGGCTTCACTCACATAAACTTACGCCTTTTCCCTATGGGGGTTGGCAGAAACTACAGAGCGCCATCTGCTAGGGTTAATTTTTAGTCATTTTACAAATTCTACTCGTTAACACTTGACAGTTGACAAACAGCTGATTCCATTTTCTTTCTATTGTCGCCTTATCGATTACGATAACAGAAATAGAATTTGTAATATGGCTAGGCCTGCTGGTGTCAAAGTTTGAATGCCGCTCAAAGACACAACGACGTTTTAATGACTTGGCATCACATGCTCTCAAGAAATATCTGTCAGTATGCCGGTTCCCTCACGATGTTTTCCTTCGACGTTTTTGAAGCAAGTGATAATTATACAATACGCACATGCCTTGCGTGCGTGCCTTGGGTTCGAACTCGAGACCTATGACTTGGCAATCTGCCTTTCACACCACTAGGCTATCACTACTTGTATTAATTAACAAATCAAACTTGTAATCATCTGAAAAAAGTGTAGGGTTCCGTAGTTTCCCGTCCGTCACAATAAGTGTTCAAAATGCTTGCATATACGATTATACTACAAACTTAGTCCAGGAATTATTTTGTACAACTTTTTGTCTTTTTTGTACAAAAACTGTTGTTTCCATCCAAGTTCAAAATAATTTTCCTAGAAAGTCCATATAATGTTCTACATTCCAGATTTTTTTCATATTTTCTAAACTTATGGTTCAAAAGTTAGAGTGGGGGGGGGGGGGGGGTAACACATTGTTTTTTTACTTTTGTAGCAATCATTTTCGAAATTAAAAAAAAAAGCTCACATTTGTATATAAAGTATTAAGTTACAATGGGCTAGAGGTTTTAAACAGTTTTTTTTTTATAAGTTACATTATATGAAAACGTAAACGCAGTATAATTAGGGTTCCGTAGTCAACTAGGAACCCTTATAGTGTCGCCATGTCTGTCTGTCCGTCCGTCCTCGCTTATCTCTGGTACCATCAATCACGCCAACAAAGTAGTAAAATAAAAATTGGAAAAAATGTTTTATTAGGGTAGCCCCCCTATATGTAAAGTGGGAAGTGTTTTTTTAAATTTCAACCCTAACGTGGGATATATTCTTGGAAAGGTATTTAAGAATAGGGGTTTACTACAATATTTCTTTGGTAATGTCAATAATTTCGAAAATGATAGCTACAAAAGTAAAAAAACAATGTGTAAAACTCTAACTTTTGAACCATAAGTTAATATGAAAAAAATCTGGAATGTAGAACTTTATATGGACTTTCTAGGAAAATTATTTTGAACTTGGATGGAAACAACAGTTTTTGTACAAAAAAGACAAAAAGTTGTACAAAATAAATCCTGGACTAAGTTTGTAGTATAATCGTATATGCAAGCATTTTGAACACTTATTGTGACGGACGGGAAACTACGGAACCCTACACTTTTTTCAGATGATTACAAGTTTGATTTGTTAATTAATACAAGTAGTGATAGCCTAGTGGTGTGAAAAGCAGATTGCCAAGTCATAGGTCTCGAGTTCGAACCCAAGGCACGCACGCAAGGCATGTGCGTATTGTATAATTATCACTTGCTTCAAAAACGTCGAAGGAAAACATCGTGAGGGAACCGGCATACTGACAGATATTTCTTGAGAGCATGTGATGCCAAGTCATTAAAACGTCGTTGTGTCTTTGAGCGGCATTCAAACTTTGACACCAGCAGGCCTAGCCATATTACAAATTCTATTTCTATTATCGTAATCGATAAGGCGACAATAGAAAGAAAATGGAATCAGCTGTTTGTCAACTGTCAAGTGTTAACGAGTAGAATTTGTAAAATGACTAAAAATTAAATACACTTGACAGTTGACAAACAGCTGATTCCCTAAACGCCATTTTCTTTCTATAATAGAAATAGAATAGAAATAGAATTTGTAATATGGCTAGGCCTACGGGTTATTCACTAACCACTCGATAAGAAGAAGAATACAAGGCCACTATTTCTTTTATTCTCTCATTTAACTTCTTCTAACGAAGTATAGGTAGGTAGTTACTGTTTATTTTCCTTGGCCAGCTACGTTGCTAATTGAAACTCCTTCCCTGACATCAAATTGAAATTCAACGTAGATTCCAAAACAAAAATATAGGACAAAATCAAATATTCGAAGCAAGTGCTCGTCAAACAAAATTCAATTCAGGTTATCCTTAAAAGATAATCTTAACTCAAATTTATCATCGTTAAGAAACAGATTATGGTAATGTAAATCGGACACGATGATTAAATAATACTTTTATTAGTAAACAACGTTATTCTGTGAAATAATCTAACTTTAAATTTATTCCCTTAGAAGAGTGTTATAATGAGGCCACGGTTCAGGTAAGGCCAGTTTGATTCAAAATATTCTGTCCGCTTGTCCCAAAATAGGATCATTTCCATATCTTGTAGGTTGTGCTAATGTTGAGAGAATTTTCTAAAGGGTGGGCTTCGGATTAAGGGCGCCTTCAAATTTGCCGCCAGGTGTCGCGCGGCGGCAGCGCTGTAGCCGCGCTGCCACCGCGCTGCTCTTTGCGGCTAATTTGAAGGCGCCCTAAGGGTTTTGGAAAGAGTGCCTTTACCACGTAATTTTTTTGGCAAATAATAAGCAGCGAAACTGGTAGAGGAATTACAAATGAGTGATCAGCCGGTCTATTCTGTAAAAATGGTCCCGTTAAAAGTAAGGTGAGTGATGATCCCTAATTAGTACAGAAAGAGAGCTCACTGCGCCTTCTTTTCATCTACGTTTTCATGGGGAGATCTTTACCACACCACCTGACATTCATTCGTAGGGACTTGCAGAATGAACTTACTTTTACAAGTAAAATACTAAACTATTTAAACAAAATCTTCAGTCAGAAGGTTACTCAAGTGAGCCTTCTAACAGTTAAAGTAGAAAATCTTGTTTCAAATAAAAAAAATATCTTGAAAATTTCTAGCATCTTGTATTTTATGCATTTACAGGTATACTTTTTGGCGTTAGGGGTTTTTTATTCACTTTTTTTATTTATTTACAATTCCAATTAAGCTAATTAATATAGCATGTACCTGATAGGTTAAGTTAATTCTGGTCTATACTAATATTGTAAAGAGGTAAAATTTGTTTGTAAGTTTGTATGTAGGGGGTAATCTTCGGAACTAATGATCCATTTTTAAAAATCATTGCACTGGTGGAAAGCTACACTAGTCCCGGATGACATAAGCTACTTTTTATCCCTATAATCTCACGGGAACAGGAGCTACGTGGATGAACCGCGTGACGTCTGCATGTAACAAATAAGCATAATAAAGTCTTATTATAAAAAAATACTTTATCATCATAAAAATATATATGACATTGTACTGATTCGTTTATGGCCATTCTTGAAGGTGCTAAAATAGAAGAGATACGAGTTATGTTGTGGATATAACAGAAATAGTGTGGCAGTAATTTTGCTACTATTTTCCTAACCTTCTGAGGCTATCCTATACATGCATAGATGTTTTGAATGCTAAAACTAATAGACATAAAATACAACACTTCCTTGATCATACACACTAAACAATTCTGCAACTATACTTAGTTACATAGAGTGCTCCCAAAGAAAACGTTGGGCTAAACGAATTAATATTAATGAATGGAAAATAGCCCAAAGGCGTGCGTGGAGTAACGGATTCAAATCCAACCCTTGAAGCTTGACCCTATTGTTAGTTATTCTCTCCTAGCACTGTTTGCAAAAAGATTTTTAATATATTTCGCACAGAGAGAAAGATATTAAAGTAACGCTTTGAGGGTCCTGAGATGATAAAATGATATTTATTGCTGTAAGTAGGTACTTTCAAACACTTTTACACATCATCTTTTAGCTAGGTGAGATCGCTGTTTCTCTACATGAATACTCCGAGAAGAAACACCAAAAGAAACTCAGAGTCAGTCTCTTTTAAAGTCCAGACATTATCTTGGCCAGATCATATATTAAAAGAACCACGCAGATTAGTGTCTGAAATGGTCTTTCTTATATTTCAAGAACCACACAGATATGAGGTGGCCAGATCAGTCAGTGTAATCATATGTCAGTAATCGTAAGCTCCTGAGGAATTTGAGGTGGCACACGACACGGCAAATTATCCCGCAGTGGTATTTAGCTTGATTGTAGGCAATTAGCATCGTGTAAGGCCTTTTACGCTCTTTGAGTGTGACTAGAAACATGCAATCTATTCTGAAAGGACTATGCGTGGTGGCGTATATGGGTCATTCAATAGTGACAGTGACAAGACACTGACAGTGACAGATAAGAAGTTGGTGACAGAAAATTAGTCAAATTAGTTTATTATGCTTTCGCCACGTGATTTTATCGAAGCATTAAAGGCATCGATAAATTATATGCATTAAATGGCTGAGATATTAAAGTATCTGCAAATAACATTGTAAATTGAAATTAAAATTTATATTAGTTTTTTAAATTAGATATACAGGTTGGGTTTTTGAAGAACAGGAAAGTTGTAAGTGTCACCATATTCTGCACTAGGCATGCAACTTTTAGTTCGGAACGTGGTTAGTCCCTATATTACAAATTTATACATTAAAGTTTAAAATTACATGGCTATTAAATTGTCAATTAAAGTCAAAGTATATAATGTCAAATTAATGACGCCAAAGTTTAACTATAATGCGAAAATGTCATGAATTATCAATATCTAGTGAAATACGCAATTTATGTCAAACTTAAGTAATAAACATTATTTAGAGTTTGTCACACAAAAACAATAACACTTAAGATTTTACCAATAACATTTTTCAAACATTACATTTAAATACCTATATCGATACTTTTTAAGTCTAAAATACATTTTGGTAATGTGTTTTGGTAATTTTGTCTACTTTTATAGTCCTAAATATACTTCTTTTCCTTCGAGTAAATGAGCACTGATAACCTAGTAGCGTGACCGGCGGATTGCTAAGTTTTAACCCAAGCCTGTAATTTTTTTGGATGCATGTGCGTATTGTTGAATGACTTTAGAAACGGTGGTGAAAAACGTGAGTAAAGCTGGGAACATATTTCTACGGTATGCCTTTGAGGTATTTTTCGACTAGTCACTAACCAAACAAAAATAAGAAGAAGATGGAAATAGCCTTATTTAATCCAGCTTGCGAACAAGGAAATAAGCCTCACTAAGTAATAAAAATGTTAGGCACTCAACCTAGAGGCAAACCCGTAAAATCATTTCGTTTTCCTGTATCATTAAGTACGTTTTGTTAAACCCCAAAGTAAAAGCAATATTTTAGTAAAAGTTAAGTTTGGCTAGTTTCTACTTATTGACGTGAAATGGATGATTGGAACACGACGTTCTATTAAGCATTAAAAAAACTCAAATGGAACATTAAAAATCATTCAAATGCTTGCTTGCTTCTTATGTAGCTCTTTAAGTTCAAAATAAATAATTATTATTACAAAATAATTATTATGATAAGTTGTAGTCGGTATTATGGTGTAAATACAGACTGCCTGCTCTATATTATACTACTCTTATTCATAGTTTTGACTTAAAGAGTAATTAAAACGCGTACCATTTGTAATTCAAAGAAGAAATACAGTTTGCCTTTGACTAACCGCGAATATAAACATTAGCTCGGAGGTCACTTTCCGTAAGGATCCTGTTCAAAGTTCCAATTAGGTTTGTATACACTTGTCGCTTCTCGATTCCCAGGAATTCGTGGATTTCATTTGTTTTTACTCCAAACATTCGATGTTTACGAAAGTGTCCAATGATGGCTTCGTTACTTACTGCTCTTGTTATTGTTTTGTTCATTAACGGAATTGAATAATGAAAATGTACGATGTTTACTCAGTGACATTCTTCATATAAATAGATGCTGGATACCTATCAACATATTGTTTATTTTTTATGAATTCTAGGTGTTTGGTGAAATATAATATATTAGGAACCTCTGCCTCGGTAGCCTTTCTAAATAAATTCGCTGCAGTTGAGCAATTCCAGATGGTAAAATCCAACAACAATTTGCCCGACCCGAAAATCAAACCTATGACGTCATGCAGAGCAGTCGTGGTTTGCAGTCTAACTTTTCTTAACTAACACGGCGGTATTAAAAACTTTTACTTAAACAAAAATAAAACGTCAAAAACGTGTTTTGCGTCGAAAAAGGAAAATTTAATCTAATGAATGGATCTGATCTGAAAAGACTGAATTTGTCTTTAATGTATGATTTAATATTGCTGCTTAAGAGAGAAAAATATCTAACAGATTCTACGGACTAGGGACTATATTTCTATACTTTTAAAAACTTAGGTAGGTTAGTCTGTTAAACCTGGTAAAGGCTAATTAATCCTACCTAGAATTTTTCCTATTCACTAAGAGGATGATTTTTTAGAAATTATTTATGTGAAATCTAGACTATAAATCCTGCACTTTAGATTACTACCTTTATTTTGTCTCGTTACGGTTTACAGAATATGCTGACACTTTATAGATTATACACCTACGCCACTACGTCACTGGCTTCAGATCTCAACAAAGGCTAATGGTCGGTCCTCGCCCGCAACATGCATGTTAACACAGGCAGAAATCGCTTCACATGAACAGTTTACATTGTAATAATACACCTCAGAATTCTCGCAGAATACATTTGTCTATGTCTCTCATGTGACTTTCGTTATAGTTGCTGTGTTTCACCAGCACATTGCAATTTAAACCTTATGTCAAAGCAGCAAAAGTCACATGATTTGAATCGACCATTCTGACGCTTGTAATTCCTGACACTATTCTACATGTTATCTATTAAATTTGTGTTTGAATCTTGAGTGTTTGCTTGAGAAGTTCTAAATAATACCAGCCACACGGATTGAAAGATGGTGAAACTACGCTTCTCGAAGTCAGTCCGTGGATTGGTGACATTCATTACAAACCAAGATCTCCTCCGTGAATCAAAAACCACCTTAATAAGCAATTGGTGACAGCTGTCATTTGTAAATCACTGACAGTCGTTACAGGTGGTTTAAGGTAAGCGTCCACAGGTCCGCATCGCACGTATTGGACGCATCGCACGTAACGGATTAATTAAACTGCGTCCACTGTATCGGCAGCGATCGGATTGCCGACGCGAGTATCAGCAATCGGATTGCTTCATTCGGATTTTTGTAGTGATCGTACGTGCGGAAAGTGTTTGTGAGAATGGAGGAAAGCGATGAAGAAGTCATTATTGCTTGTTTACTAGCAGAAGAGGACGAACAAGAAAAAAAATCTAGAAAAAGGAAGCATAACTTTTGGAGCGCGTCCACTGATTGGCATTCCGTATGACGTCATCGGTACGCATCGCATGTAGGCATTGCCGATACGCGGTCCGTACGGTGCGGATCAGTGGACGCTGTTGTATGAGTTTTTATACAAGGCAAACTAAAATCCGTTACGTGCGGTGCGTCTGATACGTGTGACGCGGACCTGTGGACGCTTACCTTTAACCACCTACCAGTTTGAAAGTCTGACAACCAGCTAAAGCAAGAAGTGTCGTGTTACCCAATCACTGTGTGGTGGAGCTCAGATAAGCAGTCGCTCTGTGTAAACCATTGGCATTCAGCTGCAACCGGTTAAACTGGAAGCCGACCCCAAGATAGTTAGGAAAAGGCTAGGCAAATTATGATGATCAGTAATTAAATGTAATCATTGACTTAGTCTAATTGAAAAATACTTAGATAATTATGTCTCAATGCTCAGAATTGTATCGTTTTAAAGACACTGCTGACTAAGTGTTTGCTCCCCACATTTTCTTCGTGCAAATGTCGTGCCCCCAAATAAGCACTAGTATTTTGCCTAAGTAAGTTTACGATATAGAAACCTATTTAATTCATTAAATCCAAAAAGGACACCGGTCTCCGTGCTGTCATTCTCTTTCTATTGTGTCTCTAGTTGACACGATTGAAAGGTTAAAGGAACTTTTCAATTTAATTCTAAAATAATATCAGCATTAAAACAAGCAGACAGCTTCCATGTTGATACCTACTAACATGGGAATTTTCTCGAGTTCAACGTGAGAATAATTCACAGAGATATTTACAGTTATAAATCATATGTTATGTTCAAACTTGAGGCTGGGATTAATATGGCCTTATGAGTGCCATATTACAGTGTTGTATTATACATATGAGAACACGCTTTAAGGGATTACTCAAGTTTTTAAGTAATTAATGCTTGTTTACTTTGATTAATTGTTACAATTTGTATAACCTACCATGTTTTAATGTATTGCTTTAGTTTTACTCTTAAGGGGAACCACGACAAGTATTTATGGCAGAAAAAAGGTCACAATACTGTACGTATAATTTTCGGGCTGGATTACATATTACGTAAATTGTTAAAGCTACGTTTAACACTTTAATTTTTTTCGTCAATTTGATCGCGTTTCAAATGCGGAGCTTGAATTTCTCAATTCTTTTTTTCTTTGGGTGATACAATGATGCAACAAATATATAAAATAATTAATTATTTTATAATTGCATCGGTTTCCGCATCCAAGACGTAGTTTACTATCATCAGCCAAGGTGGGCTGAAAATCTGCGATTTGCTGGTGATCGCGGAAAGTCAATGGAAGAGGGCACTGCATGACCAATCGTTAAGTACGTCTTAGGGGAGGCTTTAATCCAGCTGTGAACGTCTTTTGGGTGAAATAATGAATCCAGATTAAGATTTCTGAGTAAACTGACTGAAGCCAGACTCTTGCCATGGTTCCTTCTAGGAGGAGTACAAGCATTTCGCAGTAATTATGTACATGTTCATGTTCATGGTATCAATGTAAAGGTACACGAAATTCAGAAGAGTGAATCACCAATAGCAAGATATGCCCATCGTATGACCAGTTTTAACTATCAACAATATGCGTCATGTAATAGGCATGTATTTTTTTATATTTTTAATTCACTGTTTACGACGTTTTAACATAGGAAAAAAACATAAACATATTTAAAAATGCAGTAATGAAGCTTAAAAAAATATATAAAATACAGAATAAATTTGAGCTGTTTAAACGCCGCCATTTTCGCGCGCCATTACGATTACGTCATTTAATATGATCCTATTACTATTACATTGGGTGTTTTCGATCTTCTAACCATTTCACCATGAAAAGAGCTCAAAAACCAGTTTACCGGTATTGCTTGTACCCGAATGCAATAAACATTATCCGATTGTGCTTTTACAAAACCTCTTTCAAACATTTTTCTTAAATGTATCTGTGTATGTACCTTACTATGAAGCTAAAATTACACTTGAACATTAAATTAGTTTACAACACACACGGCAATAATTATGTTTTCCAATAAAAAGTCCATTCCAATACTGTTTTGTAGGCGTAACTTGTCTTGTTGACGCAGTATTTGACGTCACGTTTCGTTATAACCAATGGTGATGCGTTTCACAAATTTGAATTTCCCGCACTTAATTCGCACTTTTATTTATGATTTTAAATGATTATGGCGCTATAAAAAGTAAAATAATGATTTAGTTCATATTTTCTGCCATTGAAGATACGGAAAAAAAATATTCGAACCATATTTAAATTACATGCATATTCCCTATTGAAGGAATGTGTAATAGAATTAGTGCAATTAATTAATATATAGGAATTGGGCATTAGTCATGCCTCTCAGACTTGAATGATCCAGTCCATGTAATCTAATAATCCATTTGCACCTACTTTACTATCATGACACCTACCAAAATATTTGAAAAACGCCAAGTTTCCTTAAAACTCATAAAGATATCATTATTTTCAACAAAGCATGGTACCAGGATAGCATAGCCTTACGGTGTCATTTGCGTACGTTGATTAAGCCGTGGAGACTTACACTGTCGCTCATTGTTACTGCGTCTTTTACTATCATATTTCAGAGCGAGCATTATTTATTCCTGACATACTGTGACGTGCGTAACGTAACACTTTCTTGTGGGTGGTGGGTGGTGGACTAGCGTATACTTAGATGGTGGGTAAATAAATATTAACATTCATTTACACAACATCTAAGTATACGTTAATTAATTACGTTAATCCCACAGACATTGCAGGCAAGTGAAGCATTAAGGGTGGGTTGTATTAAAGTACGAGCACCCGGACGATGCGGAAGAATCATAAGTTCCCGCGACCCCCGGCGCAGCCAGGTGTAAGACGGAACACCGCGGTGGTTTTTCGTCAGTAAGAGTCCAAATCGCCGTCGAGCTTTTTACCCCGACAAAAAAAGGTAGAAACGGACACTGTATGCCCGGTTCCAGCGCGTAAATCTTAAGTAACTACAGAGAAAATAAAATAGAAATTTTAAAATGTGTTTTGCCCACCAAAAAATACCCTAGTTTAGAAGGGAAGTAGTGTACGTTTTAACACTTTAGCTATATAGAGTCTTTGTGTTTCTTTTCTATCATGACAATTTCTATAAATATTTCTGTCTTCGCACTTAAAAAAATGTAAGGTTTTTTTTATTTTTACTACCTATAATAAAAGTTTTTCATACTCTGTGACCTAATCCTAGATTCTGGCTCCGATCCTCAACTGATTAGTGGGTGTCTATGGGCAGTCAGACTATACACCCACCAATCTGTTGATGGACGATTGTCTTTTATTCTCAAAGAATAACTAGGTTAAAGAATAACATGACTTTCGAGGCAAAGGGCTCTCCATATGTAATGTATCACCTTTCTTGAGACAACCTCAGCAAGCGAAACTTAACTTTTGATCGACCCGCGCAAGAGAAATAAGAGTACCTAGGTACTCTCACATTTCTACAGCTCGCAAACAGAAACAAAAAATAAACATCGAAACGAACGCAAAGAAATAAAAGCTAAAAGTTTCACATTTTGCTTCCGATCATTAAAAAAAAACATTCGATTCGATGAATGCTAATTCCTTTCTATGTAGGTAATCTTTTTTGTTTCGTCAATACGTAGTCCATGTTTGTTCGTATATTCTACATTAAGAGCTCACTAATAAATCTCTGTAAAGATATTGAAAAGCTCTAACAAGATACCTAATTAGTGGATGTACAATGCCTTTGGGTACGTGTTTCATTTATATAGTGTCCTTTACTTTAGCGACCATTGCGATCTACATAAAATGTACAAAACCAACTCACTTTGATACAGCTTGGCCAATTTTCTGAAAGCTTTCAAAAATAAAAATAGATCCCTACAAGTTTTGCTATTGATTTGCAAATAAATCTACAAACCAATTTGCAATTTTAGGAAAAGCGAAGGTTATATTGATAGGAGACTCGAGGATTAAGCTTGCAGCCAAATAAAAAGAGCCGCATGAGTCGATGGGCTAATATGCTACGATTACCGAGGTATATGTGGTTGGAGAGAGACCTTACTGTACTTCGGAAATCACGTTTGTCGTATATTTGACATCGTTACGAATATTCAGAAAACTGAAAGTTTGACAACCGGTCTAAGCAGAGGGGTATCGTATTTGACAGTAGCTAGGTTATGGAGGACAGATTAGCAATCGTACCATGTACAGACGCCAGCACATCAAGTTACCCCATGGTGTCAAATTTCTTTGATCGTTTTTCAACTTTATGTCAAACAGAATAAGGTTCATATTCAATTGGAATTTGACACATTGGGGTAACTTGATGTGCTGGCGTCTGTACAATACTGGCATTTAGCGATCCCAACATCATAGTAAATAGACTTGGCAGATGATTGATCACAAACTAAACTACCTCGAATTTTTAGCTAGGTACGTATAGTACTTTCGATTCCGAATCAATCCAATAAATTACTGTAACATGGAAATTAAATTTATTATATTTTAATATTTTGCAAGCTACGCGCGGTATACTGACGCATTCGCCTTAATACATTTCAGTTCCTTATATTGCTTTGTCAGGTGGTCGATAATATCTATTAGTTTGTTTCCCAAGAGTGGGCTCAATGCTGAAGTAGTAGGTAAAGTAGGGCGGAACGAGTGCGATAGTGATGCACTTTTAAAACTATTGCTTTTTCATACCTACGTGGCTTTTCATGTCGTTCTGAGAACCTAAAATAAAACATTCTTACATGAAAATATAAAGGCTATAGATACATAATAATAATAACAGCCTGTTACTGTCCCACTGCAGGGCAAAGGCCTCTTCTCATACAGAGAAGGTTCGAGCATTGATCACCACGCTTGATCAAGCCGGATTGGCGATTACAAACTTATATTAACTATAAGTCTAGGTTTTCTCACGATGTTTTCCTTCACCGATGTCAATGATATCTAAGATAAACTTAGAAAGTACCTACATATGAATTGAAAAAATCACATTGGTACCGCCCGGATTTGAACCACAACCTCGTGCATGAGAGGTAGGCGCCTTAACCTCTGGGCCATAACGACATCTGTACGACATAGGTACATACTTAAATTATTTTATTGGGCGTATTGCAAAACGTATAGGTAGTTAGGGCTGTTTAGTACCCTTAACACAAGCACTCAAGCTTAGCTTGGGACTAAATTAGCGTTGTGTGAAAAGTTGTCGAATATTTATTATTATTTATTTATTTAAAAGTATTTTGTGGTAGTCAAAGATATTTAATACTTCCTTAATGTCTTTGGAGATAGCATAAAAAAATATTCAATGGTATTTCAAACACAAAGCAAGAACAAGTTGTGTACAACACAAAGTATAAGCGTAGCTAAAAGTGACTCAAAGTTAGTGCAGTAGATGTGAGATTTTAATGATGTAACATTTTAGTCATTTTTTAAAGTGTCCATACATAGTTTTTTGTTTCTTTAGCTCTCTTGGTAGTCTTTGAAATTGAGACCCGTCATACATAATGTTCATTCTTTCGTAATTCTATCATCAATACTTAATTCGATTCTATTTCAAGGTTTACGAAGTCTGTCAGACAAACAAACATAAAACTGGGTTTTATTATTAATAAAGAGTGAGTTAACAAAAGAACAAGTGATAAACCGAAAGTAGAGGATAACAACGACAAACCAACAGTATAAATATTTTTATTTTTGAGAGATTTATTGAACTAACTATGTTGATAGTCACGGAAAGAGAAATGCGTGGGAAGTTTAAAAAAAACGTATCCTAATTAATGTTATAAATGCGAAAGTAGGTTTGTTTATCACCATATCACGCCAAAATCACAAAACCGATCTTTCACACAAAAGACACAGACAAAGACATAATACAAAATAAAAAAAAGATAAAACAATAAGCGATTAATGATACAGTGTGCGGTGTACGTCTCAAGGCAAGGTACAGAAATGGACGTATTATCTTGATCCCTGAAAAGAGTAATGTTCCCAAGGAAAACAAAAAAAACTTTCTTATGATAATTTTTATACTCGTTGATGGTTTCAAGTGTCATGATTGAATTATATTATTACATCAGAGGATAACTCGAATTCATTGACAAATTCTAAACAAGTGTTAGCGAAGCCGCGGGCAAAAGCTAGCTATTAATGATAAAACATTTCTTTTTCACTATCCGTCTTTTATATGTCTCAAAATCAACATACCTGCCTCAAAGTTCATTAATGTCTAAAATAAGAGTTTGGTTCAATAGAATTACCAACAACTTTTATTAGATTTTTTATTGTAGTCTATGTTTTGTCAAAGCAATAATGTTAGGTAATATTTGAAATCTGGAGATACTTTCGCTTGTACAAAGAAAAATGGTCCTTGGTAATAAAATATTATTATACTATTCAAAGCAAAGAGTCTTGTGTTCAATTAATTTTTATATCGTTTAGTAATAAAGGTTAAAGTTGTAAATGCACTGACAACTTTAACCTTTATCAGATTTGCAATATCGCAATAGCAACTAACTGGAAAGGTGCTTAATATTGTGAATGTTAAAAAATATTCACAATTATTGTGTAATGGCCACTAGGCAATAACACATCAGTTTTGAGATTCGTTTGAAAATCTTCTAGTGTTTAGGCCTTGTCTCTAATGCGTGATAATGAAAGTGTTAAGTGGCTTTTTCAACAAAATTGCATTAAAAATAGCATTAAAAAAGAGGCCCGTAGAAGCAGGAATGCAGAAAATTTTATTTTAAAGAAAAGTGAAAACAATTTTTATTCAAATTGTTTTATTTCAAATTTAGAAAAATAAAAGTGAAACGACGAACGTGTCCATGTATTGTTCATCCCTGCATCTTGGCCGTTTTTATTACTTTTGTTTTTGACACTTCAACTAAAATGAAACAATATAACTAAATGAAATCCACATTATTTCTTAAAATAAATTGTTGAAATGGTTACCACTAAGTGTGACATCTGCAGTAAAATTAGATTAATTTCGGCGTCTATCGTAGTTGTAGCATAATAATAATAAATAATAATACCAGCCTGATACTGTCCCACTGCAGGCCAAAGGCCTCTTCTCATACAGAGAAGGCTTCAGCATTGATCACCACGCTTGCTCAAGGCGGATTGGCGATTTCAAACTTATATTAACTATAAGTCCTGGTTTCCTCACGATGGTTTCCTTCACCGATGTCAATGATGTCTAAGATAAACTTAGAAAGTACATATGAATCGAAAAAGTCACATTGGTACTTGCCCGGATTTGAACCACAACCTCGTGCATGAGAGGTAGGGTAATGAAATCAATTGATATTTATTTCTGTAAGTAGATCTTCTCAGATACTTTTACATGTCTTTTTTTTTAACTAAACTAAATGGCATTTCCAAAGTGACTGATCCCTGAGAAGAAATGCCGAAAGAAACTCAGGGGTCATGGTCTCTTTTAAAGTCCAGACATAAGGTAATTGTAGCATGCTTAATAAAATTGTACTTTCGTTACAAAGTGTGCATTAAAAATAACCATTTTAACTTCTGTCTCATGCTATCGTATATGGAGTCTAGGTAATCAATGATTGCGAAGAGGATGGATAGGTAGTGCAGTAAGAGACTGGAATTATTTTTATTAAATAGATAAATATTAGAATAAGAATATGCTTATTTCGAAAAGAATATTATCCTGATCGAGCTCTATTCGCCAGTAAGAACACACAAATTTTCGGAAAAAATACCAGAAATTCCGTTTAAGGCACTTCTGGTGCCCAAAATTTGCGCAGTTTTCGAATTCAATTAATAGTGTAAAACAAAAATACACGTAGGGTACTAAATATGTATTAAGAATATATTACTACCGAAGCAAAATCCTTTATAAACTTCAAACTGAAACTAAGACTTGCGTTTCCTCCCTATATAAATAGTTGGCATTAACCCTTAATTTAATTAAGCTGCAGTCGCCAAGTTTCTGATTATTATGTTATTTATAAAGCTACATTATGTATGGAGACTTACCTGTCAATGTAATAACTTCCATTCCAACTAACTTGGACGTAAGTTTGTTGAACGTTCTAAGTGAATGTTTGTGTGCCTGTGTGTGTCTTTAATATGTGAGGTGAGTTTGTGTGTATATAAGGCCGTCTGTCCGTTTGAATAGAGAACGTCTGAGCAAGCAGAGTGTTGTTCGGATATGTTGAATTTTGTTGAGTTCTATTTTGGTTAATGTATCTTGGCTATGCAATGTAGTTTAGCACCGCACTTTACTATTAACACTAGTGGATGTCACGCGGTTTCACTCGCGTAGTTCCCATTCCCGTGGGAATACAGAGATAAAAAGTAGTTTATGTCACTCGACGTTAATGTAGCTTCCCAACGGTGTAAGAATTATTCTAATTGGTCAATATTTTTTTAGGTTTATTTGTTACATACAAAAATACGAATATTTTATTCTGTAATCTAGATAAGCGACTAAAAACAATTTTTTTGTCAAATCTAAAAAAAACTTTGGTTTTATTGTTTTAATTGCTTCGAAGGTCTGACACCCTTTCAAACTTTGTGGCATCTGATAAACAATCCCACTGTGATGTCATTTCACGAATGTGACGCCTGAATAATCTCATAGACTGAACTCATCTTCAATTGTGAATTAATACGATTGAAATTAATACTTGTCATTGTTCTGTCAACGGTGTTGTTAATTAATTATAATCTCGTTCACTTGTAATTCGAGGCGTTTCTCTATATGTACACGAAGTTTGGTAATCTAATTTTAAGTAGGTACAGACGCCAGCACATCAAGTTACCCCAATGTGTCAAATTTCTTTGATCGTTTTTCAACTTTATGTCAAACAGAATAAGTTTCATATTCAATTGGGAAAATTTGACACATTGGGGTAACTTGATGTGCTGGCGTCTGTACATAAGTAGGTTATGAAATAGTATTGTAAGTATTGATAACTTGATGCACTTGTTATAGTAAAATAATCATTTTGTAGAAAACTGATTAGGTAAAATAGAATAGAATACTCTTTATTGTACACCATAAAAACTTACAAATAATAGGTAGGAGGGAGGGGGGTTAGGTATTAGTAATTAGGCCTAAAGTTGGTAATTTTTTAACTCCTCATGTGACTAGAAGCACGGTAATTTATGATAATATTACCGTGCTAGAAGGGGGCAGCCTTCTAGCACGGTAATATGCTACGCTTAATGGCAATGGCGCGCTTTTTAATGCTAAAAAGCGCGCCATTGCCATTAAGCGTAGCATTCCATAGGTCAAGGCATAGGTTTTTAAAGGGTCGGCAACGCGCGTGTGGCGCCTCTGGTGTTGCAAGTGTCCATAGGCTACGGTAACCGCTTACCATCAGGCGGGCCGTAAGCTTGTTTGCCACCGTCGTGGTATAAAAAAAAAAAAACCAATCTTTTGGGCAATTTTCCGTTGACATCTACGTGGACGAATTTTATGACGTCCTATGTTTTTTTTTTTTCATTTGTACAGACGCCAGCACATCAAACTACCGCAAAGTGTCAAATTATCCCAATCGAACATGAACATTATTCTGTCTGTCACACACTTGAAAAACTATCAAAGAAATTTGACACATTGGGGTAGCTTGATGTGCTGGCCTCTGTACAAATGCTAGCGCATCAAGCTTTCCCAAACTGTAAAAAATTCCAATTGAACATTAACCATATTATTTTGTAATAATGATGAGCTTGGCTCTATAGAAACATAAAAGTATTTATTGTTCACAAAAAAATAGCAGTAAAAATAAGAAATTCTAATGGCGACGGTATGTTCTAAAGTTGGTGTTGTATTGAACTGCCAAGAAATAATAATCTTTGTAGGAAAAACTGCTCGTCAAAAGTCCATTCTCTTAATATAACAAAGAACAGTAAGCCTTAAAAGCTCAGTACATCTCACGTTCCCTACTGTATTCTGGATTCCTACTGAATAAATTACGTATTGACCTAATTTCTACCGATCCAAATGTTATTTGCAAAATGGATTTCACGCTTAGAGAAGTGAATTAGCGACTAGTCGGTCGGTAAATATTTACTATTTTGTCTATCTAGTGTGGTAAATTGAGTTAATAAAATATCATGGCTTTTGTCACATATCACAGATATCTGAGAAAAGTGTTATTAACTGTACCTACAGCTGTATTTCGCTAATTCTATTGAAAGGGCATATTGTCCATTATTCAAATCCCACATTGAAATCTTTGTGAGCTACGATGCCTCAGAAACACACGTCAATCTTGTAACAAACCCATTGCGTCTTGGGCTAAACGTTTCGGAGCGATTTGTTAATTATATTTATCCTTTAATTTTTTTTCATGAATTACCAGCACACACAACAAGCTGCTTCTATATATATATGTCGGCGTCAGCGATGGCTGAGCGGTATGGGCCGACAACAGGGGTTTCGTGGTACCAGGTACATAACGTCATTGCAGTAATAACCTCACTTTAATAAAAGTAATCACATAACATAACTCAGGTAGGTAAACAGATAGTTTCGCACTGGACTAGTGTCTTCGTTGGTGTCTCAAATCCAACTGAGCTCTGCCTAGCTTCCACTTCCCAACACGACTCCATCCACGTGACATCGCTCGCGCCATTTGCAAATGACAGCCGACGCGACGTCACGGCGTTTACCGTACTCTGTACTAATGTAATCAACTTCACAACTTCTTATTTCTGAATATCGTTCGCCACGACATATATATATTAAATAATTTGCCTTTAATATCTTACTAGGTATTAAAACGTAGGAAATTTATATTCCAAAACATTATATTTATTATGGCAGTGCTAAACAGGTTTACCTCAATTAGTTATGTATGTAAGTTTGCCGTTTGTCAATCACAAAAACAAGACAACCTTTTGACATTTCGCGGTATGTAAAAATGTGGTAGCTTAAGTCATAATTTGTGTAAGTTACAATGGTGTCTAACGAAGCTTCGCATTCATTTTTTTCGTGTTCTTTTCTCCCTCAATGAATTACTTGTGCTCATTTAATTTCTAGTGACACTGTGAAACAAAAAGTTATCCATACATGAATACAACTCCCTAATAAATCAACTTACTGATAACATCTTTGCTACAATCTTATTTATTGGCTCTAGCAAGGAGATAAATCATATCCCGGAGTCATAGTCATACCGGAATGAAACTCGTAAAAATAATTACTCAGAATCACTGAATAGTTCAATAACTTATATAATTGTCTTGTTATCACAAGTAGTTATACGCGAAACATGTTTTATGCTCCAATTCCGAATTCTGTTGAATAATAATTATGTGTCATATTTATCACAACAGTGGATAACTTTATTTATTTATATTAAAGACAAACCAACAGCTTCTACAGCATTACATAACAATTAGTAATAAAGCATCAGAATTATACTGTCGCCAATAATAGGTCGACCAACATTCTAAGTGTGTGAGAAAACACTTGTCTTAATTATTATAACTTATTAAAATCTTATCATCTCTTAGGTAAGTAACCGCACAGATCGAATAAAGGTAAAGTTACGCTTGTACAGATAGGTGACCTATGTGGCCAATGTGGCCATGCACTGCTTTGTGCCTCGTAAACCATGTTAAGAACTTCTATGATTCAGGATATTTGATCGTCGTTACGGGTAGTCTGTCTCAAAAGTCTGACAACTATTTTCACTAAGAGATTATTCAGTAACTAGGTTGTAGAGGTCAGATAATTATGATGATATACTGATGATAATGATTTTCATTTTTCATTCATCTATTCTCTAAAGGAGACAGGAAGAGGTATAGACGTAACTAATGCACACTTCACTAGCTCGAGTTATGAAAATAGTAAGAGGCGAATTAATATTACCATTCACCGGACAGAATTCAGGATTCTACTGAGAATTTTCTTTCGAAAAATCTTGGAAACTGTTGGAATTTTTACTTAAAAAAACACATCGTTTTATTCGTCTATTATAAATATTTAAAAGCAAAATATAACAGTTAGATACAATTATCTTATTTTTCCTTTCTCATACTTAAAAAACTTGGCCTGACACCGAATATTAGTGGCGATATTATTATCGACAATGGACCTAGGAAATAATGTGTGGACCATCAAACGAAGTGGCATTGAAGAGGTTTGGCCATATTTTTATTATATGTGAGCACGCACGTCCTTGACCGTTTTCATATATTTAACATTCATGCCCATGTTATAATGGGAAATACAAAAAAAAAATGGATGTTGAAATGATTACATCTGACATACGTAACGTATAATAGTAGAATAGACGCACAAATAGGACGTTGTCTTAGAATATCTAGGCAAGATATACAGCCAAAAATCAAACACTGCTTGCACGGTTTATTTTAAACATTGTCAATGACGTCGACATTGACAAAGTTCGTTATAAGCCGTGCAAGTTACATTTTCAATTACAAAAGTTAACCATGAATTGGACAAAGGTCAATTCTAGTAATTAAAAACGTTAAAAATCTAATCGCCATCTCACCTCAGTGACAGTCAACTAAAAAATATTCAAAAATGTGTCGCTAGAATCCGTCGTAAGAATATGTCGTAAGCTTAGACATATTTTTGACAGATTGAAACTAAGATTAAATTAAATTACAAACGTTCATGAAAATACGGCAATTGCCTTTTAGGTGCTAAGGTTAAGCACTAATGCAATTCGCAAATTTTTAATATTTGCAGCAATGAAAAGTTATACTCAACCGTAACAAATGCCTTATTTCGTAGTTCCCGAACCTGTGAGAATACAAGGATAAAAAGTAGCTAAAATGTTACTCGGGGATAGTAGCTTTCCAACAGTGAATGGTTTTTTCAAACCGGTCCAGTTGTTTCGGGGCCTATTCAATGCAAACATCCAAACAAACAATCAAATCATTCCTCTTTATAATATTAGTATAAAATTATAGATATAGATATGGATAAGCGTAATATTTTATTATAGTGGTGGTCATCTGATGGTGGTAATGAGAAATGGTATGGTGTACATCATAGATTATTCAATAAGTCTAGGTTTCCTTACAATGGTTTCCTTTAACGATATTGATGATGTTTTTTTTTTTTCAAGTCCTTGAGCTTCTTAAGTTCTGAAAAGAGCTGCACTGCGATTATTCACAAATGTGTGAACTGACGATACCTGTTTAAATACTGTTATGCAAGGCCCTTCATTGATTGCTCTGACGATGACAATGTCTAGACTTTATAAGACATGCTGACTGGGTTTTGTTTTTGCCTTTACGTTTTTCGTTACTTAGGTCAAAGAGATTTCCTGCTAATTGCAAACTAAATTGGCTTTTACATTGGTAGCTAAACCCAACACAAACCGATTTGGCGAAGTTCAAACGTAATAGCATGTTCTTGACACGTGGCTAATTGAAATCTGTTATTTACGCGAGTTAAGATACAGGAGTATTTTCTGGTTTTATTAATGGGTTAAACAGATTTTAAAGTTGTTTACGAATTTGATATTATATTATCCCGTGGCTATTTTCCTTATTGATCTTCCGGAGCTTAGAGTTGTTATTTTGATTACCGGGTCGGGTTAAAAGCGATATCGGGTCGATGAAAATTCATAGTAAAGACCCAATTTTTTTTGTTAAAAGTTTCACATATTTTTTTAAATAAGATGCATTTTCATGGCAAATCGTATTTTTACCAAGATACTTACAATGTATCTGGCATAATGTATAGACTACAACTGAGTCTTCCTAGTGGTCTTGCTTCGTTGTGTAACTGGCAGACTGCAAAGTCAAGGGTCTCGAGTTTGAGTTTTTTACTTTTTTGGATCTACGTTCGTTGGTATAACTTGCATCAAAAACGGTGAAAGAAAACATTGTCAGGAAACCAGTATGCCTGAGAGATTTTTGAAAAAAAAAGTGCAAAAAAATACAAATGAAAGAATGAATGTGTGTGTGTATGTGTAATGTTTAAATGCATATGGCATTGAGTCCGCCTTTGTACAGTTTATTTTACTAGTGCATAATTTGTTTTTCTTAAGCAGCATAAAGACATTGACACCAACCAGGCTAGTGTCTAACTACAAAAACAGAAGAAAACTTTTGTTCCTACAAGTCTCAGTCGTTTAATTTGAGGTTCTCAGCTAAAACTATTGCCTTTAAGTCGACACGTTAGCAAGACACTGTTTTCATTGAAAACCTAGCTATCTGGGTGGTACCGTACCACCTACACCCACCTAATGTTTGGTGGTGTTTCAGTGAGTGGATGGTGTGTTGGCGGGGGTTGTGGGTGTCTGACCACGCAGCATCCTGTATGAAATAAGGATGCAGGATACAGGATGCTGCATATTGCGTAGCATTTCAGTATTATTTTACCTCCGTCAATCAATTCATTCAATAAGGTATTTTTATGTGCTATTGAAATGTGTTGAGTGCGCACTCGGAAAAAAATGACGAAGCGCGCAGTACTCCGTCTTATAGTTATCGTAACTTGAAGTACAGACGCCAGCACATCAAGTAACCCCAATGTGTCAAATTTCTTTGATCGTTTTTCAACTTCATGTCAAACGGAATAAGGTTCATATTTGTCTGCGCCATTCGCATTACTTTATCTATGTTTATTTTATCTATACCTCATTATGAAAATCATAAACGCATACTTGCAACATTATATTAGGTACACTTTACTCATCAACTCATTCGAGAAGGATTTTCCATTCAAAATCAATTCCTTTCTTACTCCCACTCTTTCCTGTTCCGTTCATTCGAACGACCCCCGCCCTCTCCCTCTCGCGAATCCGCTCGCTTACTGGTGACACGTATCTCCGTGCGCCCGCGCTCCCGCCAAAAACTCTAAAGGTGAAAATATTGGTGCGGTGTGGTGAAAATCTCAAACTCTGTCCTCTCGCGAATCTTGGAGGAAATAGCGCCTGAACCGGCGCGCTGGAGGCTGCTATCGAAGGGACGCATCTAGTCATCCTCCTGTAAGGTCCTTTTTCCTTCCAATATTCAACTGGGAAAATTTGACACACTGAGGTAACTTGATGTGCTGGCGTCTGTACCTTTAAAGTGCAATACCATTTTTTTGTCAATTTTCAGTTGTTATCAAAGTTCAGTCCTGCTGACCTGACTTGCCATTTTGGCGCATCAAAACTTTATAAGAACAAAAACATTGAGCGACAAAGCAAACCTCCAACCCAGTTGTATTTCTAAACTTTCTTAAGACAAACCTAGAGGGTAAAATTAGCGGTTTACCTCCGAAGAAAAGTCACTTTAAATATTAAATAAGTAAGTAAGTACTTCTTTCCTTAACTTGGCTTTTTAGCATCGACAGAATATTGAAATTTCCTTGCAAGTCGCTAACAGCTTAAATTTTTAATCGCTTTATTGATTTACTCAGAAACTTTCCTGAGCTTTTCTTATAAAAAGCTTTTTAATTAGAACGTAAGTAGCGTTTTTTAAGGTCTTCAAATAAGGTAAGGCTCTAAGGATTAGCTTCATACAAATATATCCTCTCTACCTAAGCAATAAATATTATTTTCGTTTATGATAGATGTGAAATAATTGGTTTCTACTAACGTCGAGGATTAAATCTTTTAATGATCGACGGATTATTTTGGATCAAAATTTAACTACTTACATCTTATATTCCGTTCAGTCTGTTTAAAAAAATACAACTTGTTCATTATATCAAGATTGCTAAGGTACACGAAATCTATTGACAAATCAGCTGTACTATTCTGTAAAAATCAGCCCATTAAATTGTAGGTAAAATGACTGCGAATTGAGCTGTCATTCCATACTTATGCTAGGAGTTGACTGTTCACTTCTCTCAAGTCTACACACGGTGAATTTTACTAAATCGACGGACAGATCACTATTTGTGAGGAAGGGTAAAAGAAAATAAACAAATTAATGGTGATTTGGAAGTAATTTCTCAAATAAACTTAACACTGGCCAATCAATCATATATTTGCTCAAAAAAGGTACAAATGACGTCTAATCTTTGTTTTTCAGATACCACCTCCAGATTTGAACATTAAGAGGCATTAAGTCCGCCTTTGTACAATTTATTTGACTAGTGCATAAAGTTTTAATAAATAAAATATTGATTTCATCAAATAATTCTTATTATGTACATTTTTATAAAATGTGCAGTGCGATTCTATTAAAATCATCCCTTGAAAATGTAGGTGAACTGAAGGCAAATTAAGCTGTCATTCCATACTAATACTAGGCTTTGACAGATCACTTCATACAAGTTTTCAAGGGATGACTTTAACAGAATCACACTGTTAATTATTTATTGCATATTGACTGGACTTGTTCTAGTAGTTAGTGACCCTGACTGCTATGCCGGAGGTCGCGGGTTCGATTCCCACCCAGGACAAATGTTTGTGTGATGAGCACGATCATTTGTTCTGTGTCTGGGTGTAATTTATCTATAATATGTATGTATTTAGAAGTATTTAAGTATGTTTATCAGCTGTTTAGTACCCATAACACAAGCTCTTAGCTTAGATTAGGACTAGATGGCGTTGTGTGAAAAGTTGTGGAATATTTATTATTATTTTCATTCCTTGTTATTTCTTGGAACCCGTGGGTTCCGGACCTTTGGAAGGCGTACGAGGGGCCGAAGCCAACTCGCAGAGGCCTTTTGTCGTTTTTAAAGAATTGAGGCACCAATCGCAGATTTTCCCTGTATGCATTTTATGAATATTTATTATTATCTCGTTTATTCATTTTAAATTCTTATAAATTACATTTTTAATTATTTAAATAAGTATAAAAAAAATATTATTATTATTATTATTATTGCATAATACAATGGGCTTTTTGACAAAATTTTAGTTTTTAGTCCCTCGTCTAGATTACAAGAAAATATTTGACACATATTTTTCTTTTTTCACGTAATCAAAAAATAACGGCGATACATCGAGTCAAATTGTCGCATTACGTCACTAGCCAGTACAATTTATACTAGATAATGACGTTACAAGCCCCCTCTTCTCAATTTTCTTCGAGAAATTTTTCTTGTAATCTAGATGAGGGACTAAAAATTAAAAGTTTGTCAAATTGACCATTAGTTTAGATATCGACAATAGGGGGATTTAATTAGGCACGAATCCTTAACTACAAAGCATATTTATAATCAACTTCATGGTCCAACATAATAATAATGTGCGGATGGGCGTGCCGCCAAAATTGCGAACATCCGAACGACCTTTTTTCATGCATGCCTTATTAAAACGCGTAACAATAGAAGGGTAGGTGTACATACGTGAACCGACGCTAAAGGTAGTTACCCAAGTGATAATCCCCTAATTGCTGCTTTACATTTCGTCTTTTGTCATGATTTTGACATTTTGGTGCCCCTTCCTGTCCCACTTGACTGCGGGGCAAACGCTTGCTCTAAGCTGATTGGCGATTGCTTAAGAACTAAAAAAGTCACTTTGGTGCTTGCCCGGGTTTGAACCTCAACCTAATCCAAGAGACCTGTGCTCCGAAGTAGACAGTGCCACTCTGATATTTTTAATATTTTATTTTTATGACACAAATCACATATTTTATATGCGCGATCGTTATATAACTCAATGGCAAATACCAACGGTCCTACTATGAGCCCAGGAAGGGTAATTAAATTCTATCTGAATTCGTTAAACGTGAATGTACAATGTACATACGGAATGTTCTAAATTGTTGTGTGTTTAATGTAAATTATTTCTCGTAAACTCGTATCTGTATGCACAGAGCGTTCGGTCCTCCCATCCTTTATTAGCAGTTCGACGTTAGAATGCGTGAGTGCGTTTGAGGATCTTCTAGAAATAGGCCAAGGAAGTGTATATTATATCTGTAAAGTTCACTTACGAATATTCGACTGTAGGAACCACATGGTAGGAACCATCGACTTAAAAATTAAGGACACTACTTTCTAAAGTTTTATTAAAAGTTGTACACTTATAATCAAATGTTCACTCCAATGGATTTTCCACCCCGAATAAAAAAAGAATGAAGAACGCAAGCAGAATAGTGAAGCCTTATACTTGCAATGGTACAACACACGTTGTTCATTATTATTAACTTTAATTATAATTAGAAACCAATGTGAGCTACCATGCTCTACTATTTTTCTAAGACGCATAATGCATATTTAAAAAAACCCACATCATCTTCAAGATATAACTACATTTACATATTCTATTTCTATTCTTCTCTTTGGTAGATAAATAAACGTTTTACATTTAAAATGTCTATAGTAAGTCGCTTCGTCAGTTACAAGTTGAGCTTCAAATCCCCAGTCTGTGGTCTGTAGATACACGTATGACCAAACTAAGGGTCCCGGCGGACAGACCGACAAGTCACAATTTATGTAGATAATATTAGGGTACAGCTGAATAATCTCACACAAAATGAACGATTATATTCCCCAGACAATATAGGATTAGAGTAATTTAAATTGTTTGTTGTAAACGATTCAACAAATGTCGTAATAGAAACCCTTGTAGAAATACTTGATTAGACATTGTTGCGTGTTAAACCTTGGTATGGGCCTTACTGGTTTATTTTTATTGGGAGATGAATCCAAAAGAAAATAAATAGTGAACACACTGTCCTAAATAAAGTTTGTGTTGTGAACTAACGAACTACGTCCGACTGTTGGGACCTTTAGTGATTTTCCTTACGTCTTCATTTCCAACGCCATGTGACTTTTGATTGGAAATCTAAAAAAAACAATGTTCCAAATAGACTACATCTTTTGTTATACTCGTAGTTGACTATTTTATTGTAACTTTAATGTTTTTGTCACTAATTGTACAGACGCCAGCACATCAAGTTACCCCAATGTGTCAAATTTCTTTGATCGTTTTTCAACTTTATGTCAAACTGAATAAGGTTCATATTCAATTGGGAAAATTCAACTCGATTCCTATCGGGTTTCCCTTTGGATATTTGGAAAAGCAACTCTAGCGCTATTGACTAATGGCAGCCAGACTCTAGTATCCAAATATAAGGCATTTAAGTACACAAAAGGTACACAGGATGGTAGGATAGACCAAGGACTTCAATAGAGACAACATATAAGTAGTAATACGAATACCAAGATTTTTTTGTCGACTTCCCTATTAAGAAAATTAACCCCTCGATAATACATACTAATTGTATAGAAATAACAGCTAATTTAGAATACATGTTATTAAAATATCAGATGATGTGAAATATGTATATTATTAATTTACACATACTTATTGGAAACAGTTTTATTAATTAGCCTTGCTTGACAGGAATCATTCTCAGGTTAAAATTGTCATTATACAAGACTTACCACATTAGGATAATAATAATAATTCTAGCCTGTTGCTGTCCTACTGCAGGGCAAAGGCCTCTTCTCAAACACAGAAGACACGAGCATTACTCAGTACGCTTGTACGCGGATGTGCAATTTCCACCGACGCCAATGAAGTCCATATGAGTTGAAAAAGTCACATTGGTACTTGCCCAGATTTGATTGAAGATTAATTAGAAATATTAAGATTGAACCACACCCTTGTGCATGATAGATAGACGCCTTAACCTCTGGGCCATTAAGTAATTAAGGAAATAAATAATTGAATTCAAATAATTACATAATATATCAGCGTCTATATAATAATATACATACGCTCGTAATACATACGCTCTTAATTAACTCCTTTGAGACATCAGAATAGTATCTAGATATACTGTACTGACCTAGTATTTACAATCAATAAGACCATTGCAAACACTTGCAGGTAACATTACAAGGTTCATATTAATCATAATATTATGTAATACGTATGCAGGTATGTAATTACACAAACCAATAATCATGGTAGTTCATAAATTGATTTGAATGCATCATTAAATCAGTAATCGCTATTAATGGTAAAGCTTAACCAAATAGGGGACATGTATTGGTAAATTGTGATTGATTGTAATAATTATTACAGTATTATTCTTCGATATATTTGGCAAATATCAAAGGATATTATTAGAAGAGTGGCCAATTGGGTTGTTGGTAACTTACAATCACGATATCGTTCACGATTTCATCAAATCTTTAATTCTTTAGTTTAGTTTTTTAGTTTCTAGAGTTCTTTTTTCTTTTGTTTAGTTCTTTAGTTTCTAGATTGGTAAATTTAAAAACATTAATATGGAGAATTATGCAACAAAGTCAAAATGGACGGAATGATAAAATAGTCTTCATTTTTCGTGTGCATCTGTGTGACCTAAATCTTCTAAATTGCACTACGGATTTTGATGAGGATGTCTTTAATGTGTATAAAAAATAAAATCGCTAAATATACCAGCCAAATTCAAGAACGGCTGCACATATTTGGGTAATTCCTTTTGTTGTATTTGTAATTGTCAGGACAAGGTTTGTGTGAAAAAAATATTACAAAAATTGTATTTTCCCTCTGGAGCGGGTTAATTACAGCTTGTTTAACTTAATTATAAGACAGAAATCTTTATGTCTAGTAAGATTGGCTGTTGTTGAATAAAATAAAAGTACTAAAACAAACTTGTCTAAACAGAGACTAAATGACGCAGTATTGACCTATTTCTTGGGTTCATCTTGAATCATTCTATTCCGGGACCGTCGCGTCGTCTTCGCCATCCAACAGAATTACGCTACATAAATAAATTTAAAGCTAAGTGAGAAATATTGACTCAATATTTACCAATAAGATGGAAGTCTACTGACTTTGTTACTGCTGTTTATACAAATCAAACAATCTAAAACAAAACTTGCTTTACAGATGGTTTTTTCTCAGCTCTTTATTTTTCATGTGGTAGGTAAGTGACTGGTCGTCAGAGTATTAATGTTTCAGACAAGACTTCACTTGTCGCCGAGAAATTTCTCTCAGGCATGCCTTACGATGTTTTCCTTCACCGTTTTTGAAGCACGAAGTGGTAATTATATTATACGCACGCTTTATTTTTCTTGTGGTAAGTGACTAACCCAGCAGTGCTATTCTGAAAAGTTTATTTGCGAAATCACTCCTGAATCCGCAGTGAAATCATGTGAAATTACAATAACGTATTCTTAAATGGAGTGATTTCGACACTGCCGCCACCTTGTGGTGATCAAAGTGAGACGAACTAAAACGTGTGAGTATTTTGACGTTGACATGTGAATACCGAAACTTGTACAGGCGACATGAGAAGCGTAGTAAGTATGACTTTCGAAGTGATTTACCATTTACAGAATAGCATAGCTGGTGACGTCAGAGTATTAATGTCGCCGAGGGGTTCTCTGACTAGGTTCACTTGTCGTCGACCAATATCTCTCAGGCATGCCAGGTTTACTCGCGATGTTTTCCCTCACCACTTTTTAAAGCAAGTGACAGCTAAATAATGCACATTTGAATCTGAAAAGTCATAGGCGAGCCTTGGGTTGAAAACCAAAGACTTCTCAATCCTCCAGTCACGCCACTAAAGGCTTACACTGCTGTGTTCTCAGGTTTTTTAACCTAAATTATTTTCAGATTTGGACTGATGACCTGGCCTTATGGCTTCGCATTTTATGCACGAGGTTGTGAGTTCAACTCCGGGCGAGACCTTAATTCTACTGGGCTGGAATTAGTTTAAGAAAATTCTCAAACTAAACTTTACTAATGTTTTAAAGAGGTAAAGTTTGTGAGATCGTAGGAGGTATCTACTGAACCGATTTTGAAATTTTTTTCACGTATGAAAGCAACATTTGTAGTGTCATAAGGCTTTATTTGATTTTCAAATTAAGAGGGGTTGAAAGGGATGTTACAGTACGAAATGAACGCGTACAAATACACGAACGAAGTGCTAATGTTATAATAAACACAAATGTTTTAGGTTTGATTTAAATTAGCAATTTATAGAATACAATAGCACATACCTACATTCAAAACCTCACACGTACGCAATCATCTCCCTCTCGCCAATTGGGAGTTATCTCATTTCTCAGACGTAATATTTACTCTGTATATTAGGACAATGATCCTATTTACAGGTATATTTGGACAGGATCGATGTTGCCAATTTGGACGTAAGTGCCGAAAGAGCAAAGACACATTACGTTGGTATAGATATTAGCCTATTTGGTTTATTCACCTACTGTATTTACTTTAATAAAGCTTATTAAGACTTAATTTTGGGAAATACTTAGCAATACTTAATGATTATATTAAAACACATAAAACGTAACTACAATATTTTAAATCTATATTTTGTTATTATATGTCTAATACCCATAGAACTTATTATAAATTGTTAACTTAGTTATTGTGTTCTTGTTGTGCGTGTATCCAGCAGTTGCCAATAAATTTATTTCACAATTTTAATCACACAGCAAGCAATATTAAAAAATATACGTGTAAAATAAAGAACCTTTCCGTATTTTGTGGGTTCAAAATAGTAAAGTAGTTCAGGAGAGTTTATTCTGGAAAAACGTCGTGATGCAATTTTATTTAGTTATAACGATGTGTTAAAAGCTTGAACTCATAGGGCACCGAAATATTTGTCCACATTTTGACAACCGAAAAAGTGCCTAAAAGGCTAGCAGCATTGCTATAGTAATAGGCAATTCCGATTCGATGATGATAGATATTGTTATTGCCTGACCTTCAAATATATTCGAGAATGTCATCGAAATCTCTTAATATCTTATTTTAGCTAGAAATAGATCCAAGTTAATAATTGACCAAATAACTTGCGTAATTTCTAGGACTTTCGACATCGCTCATAAACTTAAACTAGTCTCCTTCACGCTGCATCTATTCTCTAGATCTAAAACCGTTCTTTCAAACTTTGACAAGCTGTCTACACCGCAGACATCTTTGCAGTGGTTTTTGGTAACTTAACATGAACTTATATTGTTAAGTTTGCACGTCCCAAACTAATCTTGGACTATTAGAAGTTTTACTGACGATTTACAGAGGTTGGACGTTTTGAAGACGTGTGACAAAATGACAGGGTATTGATTTATTTGTAAAGCTTTAAATTAGTCTATACAGGTTGGGAGGATATTCTGCTATGTTTCCAATTCATATGTACAAAGGCCAGCACATCAAGCTACCCTAATGTGTCAAATTTCTTTGACAGTTTTGCAACTTTATGACAGACAGCATAAGGTTCATATTCAATTGGAAAAATTTGACACTTAGGGGTAGCTTGATTTGCATGTGTCTGTACAGTGACATCGGTGAAGGAAAACATCGTTAGGTAACCTGACTTATAGTTAATATAAGTCTGAAATCGCCAACCCGCCTTGAGCAAGCGTTGTGTTTAATTCTCGTGCCTTCTTTATATGAGAAGAGGCCTTTGCCTTGCAGTGGGACTGTAACAGGCTGGTATTATAATTATTTAGGTAGGAGGGCCGTCGACGTATAGCCATCAGATAAGTACTTGCGTGTGGACCGTTAAAAATCCAGCTAATAAGATTAAAGCGTTAGGTATGCTATGTAGAAAACATAGTTATCTTAAGAAAAGTATTGATGGATGTGAAATATTGTTGTTTGTGTGTGTTGTATGGATGATGTCATAGTCATAGTCATAGTATTTTATTGATAAGGGATTCTTACAAGTCATATACAGATTTAATATTTTGCTGATAAACAATTATTAAAAAATACGGTACCTAAATTATTAAACAAATGTCAAATACAAGATCTCAAATGAAAGTGATGCAGTGTGAGTGATGTTCCTCATACATAATCATCTGCCTAGTCTTTTCTCAACTACATTGAGGTTGGCTTCCAGTCTTACCGGGTGCAACTGAGCACCAGTATTTAATATGGAGTGACTGTCTATTTGACCTACACCAGCCACGAACTGGGTAACACAATACCCTTCATAAAAACTGGTTGTGAGACTACGGTTTCTGACTACTCGTAATGACAGTCAAAGATTTACATTCACTTTCAAGGCGCGCATTTCGAGGCATGGGTGGGACTTGTTATGTAACGAATGGTTACCCATGCAAGGACCAAGTCTCCAAGAGTAGTTTAAACTTGAATCGACCCCAGCTACAAGAGACCTTATCCATGGTAGTAAAAGAAAACGTTTTGTTTTTATCTGGAATTTCTCAGTAGCAGCCCGGTGTCTGGATTTGTGCCTCGATTGATGGTAAAAAGCTTATCCCCTATTACATAGAATAGAATAGAATGGAATAGAATAATTTTTATTCACAAACTTTTACACAAATCCTATGTCCCTGACTTCTGAGCTAGGTAAAAAACCTGTGTTACAGAAGTCAGTGCCCTCTCCCAGTTATTAATACAAATTGTGAATGTAAATAAATCAAGTAATTAGGGGTTATGTTTACGTATGTTGTGTATATGTGTGTGAGTGATGTGTTTGAGTGAGTGTGTGTGGGCACGTGTGCTTGAGTAAGCGTGTGAGTGTGTATGTGTGTATGTGCGTGTGTGACAAATGTTTGATGTGAGTGGGATTTGTGGGTTATGCGGAATATTAATTTGTGAGCAATAACATTTCAGTTTCATCGTAATTTAATTGAAGTAGCCAGTTCTTAATTTTAATTTTAGTTTCTCGAAAGATAAGTGGATGAAAGTTTAATATTTTATTTATTTTATTATATAAGTAGGATGACCTATAAGATTGCTGTCTTCTAGCCGTAGCTGTCCGACATCAGACAGGTGAACACACATTACTAATAACTCTTTTTCTCTTATGTGAATTTGTATTGTAGGGAGTTTGCCTATGTTGTTTTAATAAAATATGGAATATATATAATTGTCTAATTGTTAGTATTATTTCGCAATTTATGTACAATTGTTTAGTCGGATATCTGAAGGGTTTGAAAGTCATTACTTTAGTAATGATCTTTGAGCCCTTTCTAATTTAATCATGAGGCTTTTACAGGCTCCGCCCCAGACTCCTACACATGGGACTTAAACATAACTGGCAAAATGTGTGGGTGTACTACCAGGTACACCTGTGCCAAACCCTTCCATTCATTCCATTGGGATGACAGGATCATATTATGATATATTTTTTGTTGTTAAAATTAAGATAATAATTTGACAGCCGACAACGCGCGTTTTTGATAAGCACGTTCACAACATGTATTGACAGACTGACTATCTCGCTTACGTGTGCTGACCGTACTGGTTGCGTTCTACGCGCGTTAATAAAACGTCGTGTGCAAACTAAAGGCCCTAAGGTCGAAATTCGTTTCGCCGACAAAACAATCTTCGGGAAAATATTTTCCGTGTAACTTAAACGTTTTCCGAGATCGTACAATTAATCACCGCGGATGCTGCTGGGATAGCGTTACTCGGGGGCTGCAATCAAACTAGGAAGTGGCTAGGCTAGTGAACTTCCTACGGATTCCACTAGGAAATAAAAGAACTTCGTAGTGTTCGGAATGCTTTTGAAGAAACTTACCCCGTTTTTCATCGAACAGATGTTGTTTATTTATTGCTGGAACGCTCTTTTAATGGATTTTTTTCGTTGATGTTAAGTTATTAATATTTGCGAAAGGCATTAGTAGGTACCTAGTAATAAATTAATTAATGAATGTTATTTTTTTTATTATTGCACGCGTTTGACCACTATCTAACCTGATGGTAAGCGATGATGTGGTCGACGATGAAGTACGCTAGCCTAGACGCACCTGTTTACTCTTGACTTGAAGACCCCTAGATTGTAGCTATCAGGAAACACCGATTCCGGCAGGGAATTCCACTCTTTAGCTGTTCGCACAATTAATGTGTTTCCTAACCCTCAAATTTGCTATGCCCGGAAAAGGCCGCTAAGTTGTAAGTTCCTACATTATAAAATAACACAAATGTACACTTAGTCTGCAAATAAACATTTGACTTTAACTTTGGCTTACCTAAGGGCTGTCCTTTCGATATGCTGGCCAGAAAGCGTATAGTAATTTTTACCTTTACATGGTTCATCTTTTTATCATTTTAGAATGATTGCTATCTATTTCTCAATAATAATATTCCACTTCGATTTGTTTTATTATTACTATATTCCAATTATAATAGTATTAAAAAAAGAGGCTCGTAAAAGCAGGAATGCAGAACATTTTATTTTAAAGACAAGTGAAATCAAATTTTTATTCAAATGTTTTATTTCAAATTTAGAAGAATAAAAGCGAAACGAAGAACGTGTGGAGTCCACGTTATGTTCATTCCTGCTTCTTCGAGGTTTTTATGATTGACACTACAATTTTCAACTAAAATAAAATAATGTAACTAAATGATATCCAACTAGTTTTCTTAAAATACATTGTTGAAATGGTTACAACTAAGTGTGACATCTGCAGCAAAAATTGATTATAATCATTTCGGCATCTATCGTAATTTTAACATGCTTAATTGTACTTTCGAAACAAAGTGTGCATTAAAAATAATCTTTGTGCATTAAAACTTCTGTCTAACGCTTTTGTAAATGGAGTATAATTACCTATAATAAGATAGCATTTTTTTTCTAAATTCTCGACAAGGTTACTTCCATGTAAACAATATTTAAAAACAATGATTTGGGAAGGCATTTGGTATTTTTATATATCTTCCAGCAAACATAATTTGATACAGCATTCTTTTCATCGCAAATAAGAAATATTTACGTAATTTTCAAAGCTTGATACATACAGATGATTTACATTCTTTGCCTTTGACATTTATGTATTTAATTTACAAATATCTCCGATCTTTATGATACCTACTCTCTTTTAGAAAACATTAAAAAACACTACCTCGTTGGTATAGTCGTCGGAAGCGCTACTACCGAGCATGTGGTCCTGGGTTAGATTCTCGGGTCGGGTAAAGTGTTAAAAGATTTTTCCATTTACCCTGCCTGTTGGTCTAGTAGTTAGTGACCCTGACTGCTATGCGGCGGTCGAGGGTTCGATTCCCACCCAGGACAAATGTTTGTGTGATGAGCACCATCATTTGTTCTGTGTCTGGGTGTAATTTATCTATAATATACTATGTATGTATTTAGAAATATATAAGTATGTTTATCAGCTGTTTAGTACCCATAACACAAGCTCTCAAGCTTAACTTTGGAACTAAATGGCGTTGTGTGGAAAAGTTGTGACATATTTATTTATATATTATAATATTGTTATTTACTTAAAGTTCAGTTTTTCTTACTTTTCAGATATTTTTCTTATCGCGTGGATAACGACTAACCTGATATCAGGGGTTAATGCCCCCATGGGCCTTAAATTGGCTACCCATACCGTTGAGAAATATTTCTCAGGCATTCCGCTTTCCTCACGATGTTTTCCTTCACCCATTTTTAATCAGCGTTTTCTCAGATGGTTTATTAATAGTCAGACTTAAAGTTTATTACAAATTTTGTTCAAAATGTCGATAGGTAGATACTAAATTAACTACGAGTTACATTTTAAACTCTGTTTCATTTAAATAAACCTACAAAATAACAACGTAAATAAAAAAGTGTAAATAAAATATAGCAGCATTGCACGGCATCGTAACTATATCTACATGAAACTGGCATCAAAGCGTCGCATTTATTCACTTTTTTAATAAAGTCATAAAGTAAATAACTGGTCCAGATACAGTTACAGAGGAAAGTAAACTTTTTATCAAGTAAATACGACTGTATTTTCCAGTAATTTGCTCCGACTATGTTTGTTTTCATACTGTTTGTAAATGGACAGTCATTACGTATACCTATATCAAGCGTTTCACTGGAAACAGACTGGCTATTACTGGTACCGCACGAATAGAGATAACCTAAAGGTGTGATTGCATGTGGGACTGCCAACCCACAGGCCTCGAATTCGAACCCAAGGAGTGATTCTTTGACTTTTTGAAATAGTCGTTACAAAGTTAAAGCCAAATCATTTATTTAAATTAGGCCATTTTAGATGGCACTTTTGAACGTTAAATTTACAAGTTAAACAAAATAAATATTTATAATGATTCTAGTTGTTCCTTCCAAAAGGTAGTTTCGTATTGAGAAGAATGGGCAAGAAACTCGATTTAAAATAGTTTTTATAATATTTTGTATACAATTAAAAATATGTACAGACGCCAGCACATCAAGTTACCCCAATGTGTCAAATTTCTTTGATCGTTTTTCAACTTTATGGCAAACAGAACATATTAAAAATTTTCGTAACAAAATAAAAATAGTACAAAATGTTATAATCTAGTCTAGGGTTTCAATGTCAGCTAAATTAAAATTAGTGAACAAAAATCAATAAGGAATAATAAAGTCACAGAAAATTTGTTAAGGCAAGCTACTCTTTTATAAATACTTATAATACTGACCCAACCAAGTATACCTATAGGCTTTAAGACCTTTCTATTGTTTTTAATATTGGTGCGTAAAAAATGGCAAATGGCTAATACTCCTAAAACCACATGATGTGGTGATAAATGTAATATTATTATTGTGCGGAACTCTGTGCAGGTGACCACTAGTTATAAAGCGTCGCTTACAGAAACTGTAAGTAAGTAGGTACTGATTTAATAATAGATTTCATAAGAAAATAATCATGGCATTAAATCTTTCATCAGGGTTCTCGAAACAGATAATATTTCTTGGCAAATAATCAGGATCTTTGTAGCGCACTTTTATTATTTTCTTAGTAAAATTAATTTACGGCGAAGAACGATGTACCTACTCGCATTTATTTCAGACTAGCAGACGTCCCGCGGTTCCACCCGCGTAGGTCCCGTTTCCGTGGGAATACAGGAATAAAAAGTAAAGTAAGCCTATGTGTTAATCCAGGGTCTCGGCTAACTCCATACCAAATTTTATTAAAATCCATTCAGTAGTTTTTACGTGAAAGAGTAACAAACATCCTCACAATCTTTCGCGTTTATGATATTAGTAGGATATAGTAGGACTACCAGATGTCACGCGGTTTTATCCGCATTATAACTATCGAAATACAGCAATATGCAGTAGGAGGAGGAGCTTGTGGCTGAATATTTACAGCCGCAAGGGTCGATTGAAGGTTAATCTCTTGTCTAACCGTTTGAGTACTTTATGCGACCAACCCAAATGCTCTTTCTTTGGTATTGTTCGTCAGGACGTAGAGCTCCCTAAGTTCCGAGTTGAGCCCACGATAACTGACAAATGCTTGCACTGACTGATCTGGTCCACACATATCTGTGTGGTTCTATCCTCGAAAGACCATTATCAGACACAAATCTGCATGGTTCTTACATAATCTGACCAAGACAATGTCTGAACTTTAAAAGAGACTGACCTTTTAGTTTCTTTTGGTGTTTCTTCTCAGAGTAGTCAGATAGTGAAATACCGACCTCATTGTCTAATTAAAAAATGACATGTAAAAGTCTTTGTATGAATCTACTTTTAGAAATAAATATCATTTATTATTTAGCACGAGATCAGTTTGTGAATGATTGACCATTCATTTCTACGGACGAGTCAAGACTCGTCCGTAGCCCAGAGAACACGTTAAGCCGTTGGTCCCGGCTATCATTTGTAGATCTTAGACAGTCGTTACATGTAGTCAGAAGCCTGACAGTCTGACCACCATTTTAACCACCCTTTGGTTATTGGTTACCCAGTTACTGGGTTGTGGAGGATATACTGGCAGTCATCCCATGTAAAATACTGGTTCAGCTGCATCCAGTTAAACTGAAAGTTGATCCCAACGTACTTAGGAAAAAGCTAGACAAACGATGATGATGTAATACCGCAATGTATTTATGAAAATTGTGTGCCGATAAAGTCTACCAAACTCGACGAAATTACAACGTAAAATAACTTTCTAGGTAAGAGTGACATGAAAATTGAATATGGGGGAATATGAGCGTTGTTTATTTTTTAGTCTTCAATGGCTGCCTACGCTTAAGTGGCTGCCTACGCTTTTCATCTTTACTGGGTAATATTGGAAATAAACCCTTCAGAGGTAATAAGAACAATCATTTTCAATCGTCAATTGAGACATTCTTCAACCGCGCCCACTCTAATGTTTCGGCAAATAATTCAGAATTCGTTTTGTTTTTTTGATTTTGTGGTTTTTTTTTTAAAGACAATGTCATCCCGACCTTTTCCTCACCATTTTGAAGTCGGATTCCAGTCTAAGTACCAATGTGAGTAACTGTCTATCAGCAGTGCGATCCTGCTTTAATCACCCCGTAAAAATATCATAAGACAGTCCCCCAAAACGCCCAACCTTCACCACTTCCTAATGTTTTTGCTTGGAGGAAGAAGTGGCGGAACAATAAAGGTGAGATGAAGGTGAATAATAATTGAACTATCATTCCATACTAATGCTGGGTGTTAACAGCTCACTTCACTCAAGTTTGTGTAATTTCAAGAGAATTATCCGGCTGACCTCCACAATCTTGTCACTGGGTAACACAGTACCCCTTGGTTAAACTGGCTGTCAGACTCTCGGGGTTCTGTTGAAGATCTAGAAACTACAGCCAAGATGTGGTTATTAAAAACACTGTCAGTTCTGTAAAACAAAGCAAGGCATTAAGACCGCCTTTGTTTAGTTTTTTTTTACTTGGGCATAAAGTTTTAATAAATAATAAAACAAAATGATCAGTTTGCAGTCAAACAATGCCAAGATCTATTATTATTTTTAAAATCTTATGGTGAACAATAGGCCAGGCGAAGATGGCGAGACGAGCTGGACTCCTTCGATAAGGACTGGTCCCAAAAAGCCCTTGACAGAGAGAGGTGGAAGGAAAGTAGGGAGGCCTTTGCCCTGCAGTGGAAAACACAGGCTAGTAAAAATAATAATATGGTTAACAATAAACAGTCTTCTTTTCTATTCTTAAACTTTCAAGACCTGGGCCATGCGATCATTGTTCGTGCCCTAGTCGCTCCATGGAGCCTAAGTTCATTATTTGGTTTTAAGAGGTATTCAATTCAATTTTTTTGAAGACAACCAGTGGGCATCAAAATAAATTGAATTGAATAAAAAGCTATCCAGCTAGATATTGATACCTTGAGTGCACTTACTCAAGGTATCAATATCTAGTTGGATAGCTTTACAATGAAACAAAGAGGTGACATTGAGATATGTCTGCCGAGCAGAGAAGATAAAAAACGTGTTACGTGTTAGAATTTGTGACTCAATGTAGACAAGAGCTTACAATTTCCAAGTAGTTGTTTGTAAGAAACACATCGAATAAATGTTCCTTTATTTTGTTTTATTTCTTTGTATTTTCAAACAGTTTGTTTTGTTCAATAATAATTCGTTGTGGATTAGTTACGTATATTGAGATAAATGTAAAAATAAATACAATGCCAAATTTTGTGTATTTACTAGTCATAGTAAGTGCACGTCTCTGAAGCACCAACTTAGATAATACCAACCTATTACTGTCCCACTGCAGAGCAAAGGCCTCTTCTCATACAAAGAAGGCACGAGCATTGATCACCACGCTTGGTCAAGGCAGAATGGTGATTTCCAACTTATATTACCTATAAGCCCAGGTTTCCTCACGATGTATATCTTCATCGATGTCAATGATGTCTAAGATAAACTTAAAAAGTAGGTACCGTACATATGAATTTATAAAGTCACATTGGTAATTTTACGTATTTAAATCAGAACCTCGTACAGTCGAGTTCATTAATATGTTAGCCCTTTCAGGCTTCAAAAATATATGACCGTCAAAAAAAAACATAACATTGTGACAACTAAAGCATCATTAAATTGTGGTCAAGATTTAGATTCATTAATATGTGACTGGGTTTTCTCAGTAACATGTATACAGCCAAAAGCACATTATTATATGAACAACATTAAGATCATAATATTATCTGAACATTGTAGGATTCACAATTATGTATGCACACATCAAAGACATTCAATAAACTATAAATCTCTTTGGCACACATAAGTACAATAATATCTAAACAAGTAAATGTAATTCAAATTCAACCTTATTACTTACGTTATAAAGATAATTTTACTCTGAATGATGAATCTTAAAATTGCATGGTCAAGGAGTTTGCTACATCATTTATCACTGGCTAGATTAACTTCAAATGATGTTAAATGTTTTTCTAATAAAATTATAACTGACGCACATGTCATTCAACGATTAAAAGACACTCATTTCAAAAACAAAACGCAAACGCGCTTAAAACAATGGAAACTACTGTCATTTCTGTAACAATGTAAACTAGATCTTATTTGTTCGCGCAAATAATTGACTTTCCCATGCATGTAGAGATAATTAAGAAGCTTTTCCTGCTCAGATATTATAAAAGCCAATACTATATTTTTGAAAAGGGTGATCACATATTTTTGCCTAATGCACAGCATATATTATTGAACCGTTCATGATCACATATTATTGAACTGTTCATGATCACATATTATTGCACAATGCACAGCATATATTATTGAACGGTTCACATGAGGACATATTTTTGATCTATAGGTTCTATAGAATTTATTGTGCTTTCCAACGCTCACAATATTTTGAATCCTTGACAGTGCCAATATATTAATGAACTCGACTGTACATGGGAGGTAGGCGCCTTAAGTTCTGGGCTACATTTTTATCTTTAATGCCTAACACATTTACCTATATAAAAAAGCTCTGATTGCAATTATGTGAATCTTATTATCTTACGAAGGTACACCAATGTCAGCTGAGATCTTAACGCGCTTGCCGAAGTATGAATAGGTCTCATTACACAATGAATCCTCATCCATCCCAAGACTGACCTTGGCAAACGTAGCTGCCCGCCCGGCTATTATTATTTACCCACAAACTCCACCGCAGTAGTACCCAATGTTGCAAATTATTATAATTATTGTTCCTGAAACCTCAACTCTCCGAATCGATACAATTTCACGTTGATACGATTTAATGTCGCAACACTCGCAACATTCAATAGTCGCACACAATCCGATTATGGTGCTCGTAGATCGGGACGTTAAACGCATTATTCTGTTAGCATTGTGTAAGTGCACGAGACAAAGGTATACCATGTCTCCGCACATGTAGGTGAGCTGCGATCACAAATAGGTAGGTGCAATTACCTGTTGAATGCAGTCTAATATCTACGTTTTATTGTCTAAGACGACGGATTGTAGCATTCTGACATCCTTACGAAACCTATTGTGAATTAACTCAATGAAGTCCTGGGAATATTCAAATAAAATGTGACCTTTTTATATCACATTAAGCTTGATTTATAAGCCATAAATGGCGCCATAAAAGTAATTTACCGGTCTTCTAATCGTAGTTATTTCACCCCTTATGAAAATGAATCATAACGATTTATAATGTCACTTACCTGTGCTCAGCAACGCTCCACAGCATAACGAACGATATTAAAATTTTACAGCGACGTATATCTTTTATTTAATTCAGAATTTTATAATATAATAAGTAAGTAGTCAACAGGTAACACAGATGCGAGTATCAACAACAGTTTCTAAATATCTCAAAAGTTACAACAAGTTACAACGCGCTCAGGATCATGTTACTGAGAGAGCCGTCCGTAACAATAATAACACTGACAGGAAGACGAAACCAAGCTTATGTGGGAGAGAAGAGAAGGCAGAGAGGAAGCGAAGAGTAGGCATCACAGGTAGCTTGAGATCAAGTCAGAAGTACAAGATACTAACCGGAACGAAACAAAATCAAAGAAAACCGGACACGGGAACGTACTGTTAACACGCGCGACGTGACTCGAGTGAGTTCGGTTAAGGTGTGAAAAGTCTGTAAGATTCAACAAGTGGTTTGCGAGCGCCGGCGACGCGGGCCGGCTCGGAGGTCCTCGCGGCGGGAAAGCTCGGCCGCCAGTGCCCCGACGAGCTGCGCCGCCCGCCTGCCTCCAGCGCGCGCTAGTGTGCGTGCGCTACACCCTTCATTGTTAACAGCGCGCCTGTGTGCGTCCCGCCCCTGTGTGCACGGCTGCGCGCGCCTGTGTGAGTGTATGACGCGCCTACGGGTCTGGCGCACAGGTGAGCCCGGGCCGACCTCCAGCCAGCTCGTCCCTGTCCTATCTATACCGCTTTTACAATGAAATGGCTCGGTGAACACAAACTACCTGCGTGCTACATTAGCGGACGCATAGCTCCCATAAGTCACCCACTTTATTCACTCAGCTTTTTGTAACGAGCTCGTAATACAAAGCGAAATTACTGCTGCGATTGTTGGTACATGAAAAGGTTGAATTCCTCGCACTTGTAGAATGCTCGAGCGAAACTTTTGCGTGCTTCACCGAGCTTCGGTACATATTTATTTAGTGTACGCGTTTCTTGCTCAAATATCATGAATAGTTCACATTGCATTGTAGTGAATAATTTTATATTAATTTAGATTGTTTAATTAAACAAGCGCCGAGTTAATTATACTGTTACGTGTCTGTCAGTCCGTGATGAAGTTTCTGTTGCACAGTGTAATTTAAACCTTTTAAAACATTCTGTTGGCTGTTTAGTTGGGAAATTGTTTCTAGAACGTTTTGCAACAATCATTACTAAACTCTCTAATTATTTAAAACATTGTTTTACCAATCCGTTCTGTCATTAAGGCGTTGAAATAATTTTTCATAATATATGGTAATGAACCCATTGTATCTGTTAGCATCTAGCAGATATTTTTCATGATCACGTTTTGTCCTGACAGTTGTACGCTACGCGCGTAGCAAGACTACAAAGCTACGCGGCTACGCCTGACGCTAATTCGTAGCAGACGCTTGTAATCAGCTTTTCTTGCTACGGCGCGGCAGCGTAGCGGCGTAGAAGAAACGATATATTGTGGTACTGTAGTAATGTCTTACTATTTTCTCACAATTGTTTTAATAGTTTTGTTTAATCGTGTTGAATATAAATGCTTAAACTAGTTGTTCTTAATCTGACAACTGAAAGAAGTGTGTAAGTACATCCAGAATTAACCAGTTATGTTTAAGTCCCATGTAATATAGGGCGAGTCTATTACCACAGGCACAAATCTAGGCTCTCGGCTGCTACCGTGGTATTCCAAACGGGAAAAATCAAAAACCCTTTGACCGACTCGGGAATCGATCCCGGGACCTCAAAAAAGTATTAAAAATACGTGTGTAAACTGTGTTTGTGCGTATTATTATTATTTAAGTTATTAATGCGTATGTAGATACTCATATCAGGTCAAAATCAGCATCAGATAGTACACCCTGTGTTCTCATTTAATATTATGCTGAGCTGAGGCTCTTTTGGCATTATTATCTTTGTGTCTATAGTTTTAAGGTGTATTTTGCTATAATGCCAATTATCGCATTTTTCTTTCTTTTTCTTTAGTATAATTTTTGAACAGAGATAATTATTGTGGACGGATACAGATACTAAATGCGTAGGAAAACAAATAATTGAAGTCTCCTTTACAGCTGAAGTGAATAATATTCCTCCTACTCTTTTAGAAATGGCAAGAAGAGGTGTATTGCCCTACATTTGTTTACGCCTACATTTTGATAACTCCATAAACTTTCAAGTAAGGTGAGATGGTGATACAAGTTTTCCTTTATTTAAAACTGTATCTGTAGGTACTGTTGGCGACTGGCTGGAGCTTTGTTATAAACCTTATTTGTTTTTTTTTATGGTTTGTCCTTTTATATTTGCAACTAGAATCATTCTCTTAATTTATTTTATTTTGTAAGTTAACGTTCAAAAGTGCCTGTTATGGGTCTAATTGAAATAAACGATTTGACTTTGACTTTGACTTTTATAATTTTAAAACTGTGACTTTTGCCTTTGTCTTGTGTGTCAACGTACTAGATTTGGTTAACATCAAAGAGATTTAAAAGACTAGGTATAGAGCGGGTAGGTATGTCAAGGAAATGTCATAGAAAAACTTTGATCCCATGTCTCAGTAACGCCATCTAGAATAATATATGAATATTGGAGCGGCAGCGGAGCGTACTACAAAAAACTCATAGACTTGTGTAGCAGCCGGCAGGACACACTTTTTCGGACGAAAATTTTGTTTGTGATGTCCGGTCTATAGGTATTGAATGTCTTTGGTTTACATAGTTTTACTTACTAAAATAAATCTACTTAATAATCACCATCATTTTCCTTTAAATCGTCCATCATACAGTCCACACGCTCATCAACAGGTACTAATAGTATATAGACAAAGACATTCAATACCTATAGACCGGACATCACGAACAAAATTTTCGTCCGAAAAAGTGTGTCCTGCTGGATACAAGTCTATGAGTTTTTTGTAGTACACTCCGCTGCCGCTCCAATATTCATATATTATTCTAGATGGCGTTACTGAGACATGGGATCAAAGTTTTTCTATGACATTTCCTTGACACCGCTCTATAGTATTTTAAATCTCTTTGTATAAAGAGGATAGATTTGTATTTTTGTATGTTTGCACAAATCAATCATAAATCGTTATTATTTCTGTACATAGGTTCGTTTTCTTAACTAGAAGGTGAGGTCGGTGTTTCACTGTTTGACTACTCTGAGAAGAAACACCGAAAGAAACTCATAGGTCATAGTCTGTTTTAAAGTCCAGACATGATCTCGGTCAGATCATGTAAGAGGCAATGAGTTTAGTGTCTCGATTTCGAATTAGCTGCCATATAAGTAAATTATTTATTTTTATTTATTCTATTTTAAAGAAAGCTTACAGCATAATGAATTAGATAGCATACCAATAGCTTTCACGTGGCATAGGTTTGGTTACTGTTGAAGATTTTGACCCAAAATTACTAAAGGTCTGTTAAATAAAACACAACGAAACGTAAATCAATTTCCTGACCAGTTCGACGAAGTCCAAAGATCAAGAAGTAGCTTTATTGAAATGAAATGATTTTTATTTCTGTGAGTAGATCTTCTCAGATACTTTTACATGTAATTTTTTTTTTAAACTAAATGGCATTTCCAAAGTGACTGATCCCTGAGAAGAAATGCCGGAAGAAACTCAGGGGTCATAGTCTCTTTTAAAGTCCAGACATAAGATTGTATTAATGTATTATGCGAGTCTCACGATGCAGGGCAAAGTCTGGAAAGGCCTTTTGATTATTGGCGGGGCGCCTTTTTTAGTTGGTTACTGGCTGCGAGCTTCGGGCTGTCAAAGCGCGCCAACTCAGCACTTGCGCTTCTTATTACACCCAAAAAAAAATAATCGTGCTAATGACACAAGCATTTGTCTTGGGTGGGAATCGATCCCACGACCTCCAACATAGTAGTCAGGGCCACTAACCACTAGTCCAACAGGCCAGTCAAATGGACACTCTTAATAGTTTTCTGGTTTCTTTAACAAAGAGTGCAAATAGAACAGTATCACGATATGATATAAATAGAATATATCTATCTCTTAGGGATAACCCACAATAACCATTTTTATCTTTTACTTTAATGACTTATTTACGAAGCTATTTTAAGCAATACATCATTAATCCTTATCTAATTAGGTACCTTAAATAAATCGTTCACTTCATACAGATCAACATTGCCCTTTAAAGTATGTAATTTATATGATGTTTTTCGAAGATATTACAGATTTAAATTGTTTATGGGACCAAATGGCAACTAGTCCGCATCGAAATAAAAAAGAATAGTATATACGTAAATCGGATCATTAATTTTGGAGTTATCGGTGTAGGTATAAATAAAAACCGATCGAATTGAGAACCTCTTCCTGAAGTTGGTTAAAAATGCAGCGGCATAGCGCCTACGACGGTAGCGGCCGGCGGCGCGCGCCTTTAAATAGCGCGTCACGCTATGTTTTGTCATTTTTCTGTATTTTTTTTTAACATCGTCACGTCCGCATCCCCGAAGGTTATAGAGCCACCCATACAGTACGTCTAAGTTCCATGCAACAGGGTGCGAGTGCGAGCCATCAAATGGGCACACTTTAAATAATAAATAAATATTCCACAACTTTTCACACAACGCCATCTAGTCCCAAGCTAAGCTAAGAGCTTGTGTTATGGGTACTAAACAGCTGATAAACATACTTATATACTTCTAAACACATACACATCATAGATAAATTACACCACACAGAACAAATGATCACAGACACAGAACAAATGATCGTGCTCATCACACAAGCATTTGTCCTGGGTGGGAATCGAACCCACGACCTCCGGCATAGCAGTCAGGGTCACTAACTACTAGACTAACAGGTCAGTCAAGTCCGGTCAGTTTAAGACTCTCCGGTGCGCCAATTTTGTATTAGCATTGCACCCGTGTGAAGCCGGGGCGGGTCGCTAGTTTATTACAGAATACAATGTTATTAAAATTAACAAGTCACACAATTAGACCTCTGGGGTCTGTCTTAGCATGCCATAATAATGCAGTTGTAAAACTGACAAAAAATGTTGATGTGATTGTTCAAGCCTTTGTATCTAACTGACACGTCAGCGGTCTACCTAGATTTCAACAACAAAAATTAGGTTGTTACTAATTGTTCCCCAAGCCACGACAGTAAACAAACCGGAGATATGTAATCAGAACTGTTGGCTAAAATTAGAACGCGGAGGTAGCGTAGTACTACTTACTACACTATTACTCATTCAATTCTTTTCTATTAGGTAAACACCCACGGTTGGGAAATACGTTTGCAAAGGCGTTGAGTGTAATTTCTATTTAAGGGAATATTATACGTCTCCGCTTATGGAAATTATCAAAGAGATTTAAGATAACTACAATAGAGAGGACATAATTACGAAGAAATGTCATCGAAAATCTGTAATCCCATGTCAAAGTACCACCATCTACTTATACACCATTTACAATAGCATTAGACAGAAGTTAAAAAAGGTTATTTATAATGCACACTTCGTAACGAAAGTACAATCAAGCATATTACCTATTACAATTACGATATTATAATCTTTTTTCACAGCAGCTGTCACACTTTGTAACCTTTGCAACAATACCTATTATTTTATTTTAGTTAAAAACTACAGAGTCAATGATAAAAACCTCAAAGAAGCAGGGATGAACAATAACACGGACATATTCTTCGTTTATTCTTCTAAATTTAAAATAAAACAATTTGATTAAAAATTGTTTTCAGTTCTGCATTCCTGCTTGTACGAGTTTCTTTTTTTATAAATGGAGTAGGTATTAGAATAATATTCTACCAAAGGGCCAGGCCAGGGCCTAAACTCATAGATTGTGATGTGACGGATAAAAAAATTGTTTTTGATGTCCCGTCTATATAGCCAGTATTGAATGTCTTTGGAAATTACTAACAAAAAAAAAACACTAACCGTTGTAAAATAACTCTAAATTGGGAAGTCTGTGGCTTTGGTGGTTTTGTATCATTCATGATTGGCCACCGACTTCCGATTTTAGAGTTATTTTACACCGGTTAATGTTTTTTTTGAAGTCGGTTGTTTTTTTTGTAAAAAGTTTTTATTTTACAATTTATAGTTTTATATTTTTATGTAGATGATTAATTATTTTCCATTTCTTATAATAGTAGGTAAGTATTAAATCAAACAAATAAACAGATTTACAAGGTAATGTCTGAATTTCATGTTAATGAGATGAATAATTAAAATTAAGAGTAGGACGTAGGTACTTGGTTATTGAGTTATGAATCACTGTGCTCGATATGTGCTCACCATTCAAGGGGGTTAACAGTACACTACAATTTTTCAGTTTTTTAGCCACCGTTCTATCTTTACTGCCATCTGTTGAAACATAAATGAACTAGTTTGAGATTAGCTTTAAAAATAGTTTTAGAACAACGTAACAGATGGCGGTATAGAGCCGCGGCAAAGAAAATGAAATAATATTGGTTCTATTTAATTATAAGTTTTATCAAAAAAGTTTAAGCAACTGGCCATAAGAGTATTTTTTTTTTTAATAATCAGATACCCAACTGAATTCACATTTTTAACAATTATTTCTGCTTACTCAATTACATCTGCACTGCCGTGAAACTTCCGTCTTTTTTGTGGATGTTGATGTTTGCTTGAGACAAAAAGAGACAGAGAACCCAGATATGCTATTAATTTTTGTTCTGACGCGTAAGAACGTAAAATATCTGTGAACGATAGCGTCAAATCAATGTCAATCTGTCATTCGTCGACGGCGAATCGGCCGCATCAGCGGACTCGAGTTACCGAGTTCTTTTTCAATATATTGTAAACTGAATTGTAAAAGAATGCATTAGCAATTGTGGAACGCCCGTGCAAAGTGATCGAAAAAGCAATTGAACGAAAAGTGATCGGCAATAAGATGCCTTTTGTAAACATCAAGAAGCAGTATCTAGCTATCGGGATGTTGATTTTCGTTATATTGTTTTTATTTAATACTAGGCCTGTATTTCAATGCCAGTTTAATGCAGAAGTGAGTTCATATCTTCCAGTGATTTATGGGATAACTCCGACATACCCGAGACTAGCACAAAAGGCTGATCTTACAAGGTAAGAATTGTTTATCGTGCTTCTTCTGCCCTTGATTGATAGTTTATCCTTAGATTGTATGAGTTTATCTTACCTCATTTGTTTGGCTAAAGTATTTGGCAATGCTCTTCGTGAGCCGACAATTATTTTAATTGGTAAACATAATTGATGGGCTTACACAATGAGTGCCTTGAGAATGTGCAGTAGGTGCCTATCAATTTATTTTAAGGACTTTATTTACGGGCTTCTAAGAAATCTGTGCTTTGTAAATGAACTTACTCACTGGTTGTTTCGTGGAATATTGCCTGTTGTACATAATGTATTAGTAATTAATAATAAGTTATATGTGAGCCTGAGTACTAACTTAAGTAGGTATTTATTTAAAGAAGAATATCATTAATATTCCTAATTACAATGTCTTAAAGGAGTCGCTTTTAGACTTGATGAGGCACTGACTGGTTTAAAAGTATTACTCATAGCTTTTAAAACGCTTATTAAATTTAATAATTTAAATAAGACTAAATCTGATGTAAGTAAGTATTAACAGTCTTGATAATCTTGATCATTATCTAGTCAATTTGATAAACTCAAACTGCCCGCACTCATTTATTTCAATTAGAACCAAAAAAGGCACTTTTGAATGTCAGATTTACAAATTAAATAAATTAAAAGAATGATATACCTATATCATTCTTTTAATTTATTCAATTTGTAAATCTGACAGATAGTTAACATAGGTATCGCAAGTACCTACCTAGGTACTTGCGATACCTATGTTAACTGTATGGTTGTGCTGAATCATTTACATTACATTTAAATAGATGAAATCTTATTTAATTTGTTTTCCTTGTTTTTACTATATTTTCCAAAACCTAATATAGCCTATAGTCAGGTAATAAGAGCAAAGGTCAGTATGATATCAAATTTAAAATAAATAGGTATCTGTTGGATTGAAGATTTGATGAATAAAATTGTTCCTGTAGTTTTCAATGTCACAATTTGTAATGACTAGCAGTTACCTAATTTCTCTGCTAGCACAGTTTCTGATCAGTAGTAGTTACAAATTATAAAATACAGACAGACAGTAAATATTTGCTACTGTCTGTATGTTATTGGTTCAGCTTCTGTAAGTGTTGTTATTATAATAATATTAGTTTGGCATCTTAAATTATCTATAGATAGGTACCTACTCTTCGCAAAACTCATCGCTGATCATTTTGACAACAAAATACTATGCACATGATGAGCAACACAGCTGCCCTTTTTATCTGTGTTTATCTTATTTTTTTATTATATCTGGAACTTTTTATTATATGGTTCTGACAGGCAAGACAAGAAACCATGCTGATGCCCACTCTGCTATAGGTACTTATTTATCTGTTATATAGCTGGGTGATTCTACGGTATTTGAGTATTTTGTGTCCCATAAGCAAAATCATCTGTTTAATTTAATATTAATAATTCAACTACTTGGCATTATTTTGCCTAAGTAATGACAAGGGCCAGAAGATATTTCTATTTTTTTTCATTTTATAGGCTCCAGGGGAAAATGTGTTATCAGGGGAGAGACACTATTGGCAGAGTAGTGACAAATTATAGCAGGAAAGTGACAGGCTACTAAGTATTATCTAAGGAATTTTAATAATACTGTATGAAATGAATAAATAATAGCTTTATCGTTATATTTTTAATGAATAGAATACAATCAGCCTTAACAGTTGAAAAATATTCACAATATTAAGTTCTTAAAAAATTAAGTTTCGATCACCATCAAATAATTTACATATGAAAATAATAATAAAACAATAATAACATCTTATTATAATATAATATATATATTAATGCATAATATCACTCTCGTCTGTGAATTAAACAAAATTAGTAATTTTTCCCATTAAATAATCACAACACTTACTGTTCAACAGTTTTTAATAATTAAATACTCGAAAAAGTGTAATTTCACATTTAAGGCTTACCTAAATAGTAAAATGATACACCTATGAGAGGTTATCTTAGCAAGTAAACTTAAAAATCATTATTATAAATGTAAACATCCATTTTAAGAAAGAACTGAATCAATAATTTCGGTTAAACTAAGTATTTTCTACTTATATACTAAACAATAAATAATTAACTTTTAGAGCACATCAACCAGCTCTAAAAAATTGTAGAATACTCTATTACTCATCATAAGTAAACTGGCAAAAAAGAGTAGCACCTTCAATAGATTTCTTTAAATAAAGTAAAATAATAATCTCTCCTTCTTCGTCATCAAATTCAGACTTGCATACGGCAGCATAACTATATTTTTTATCACTTATCTGGTATTCCACAAGTATAAAATCACAGGTATCACTAACATATGAATGATAGAACTTTAAAAAAAAAATCTCTGGTAAAGTGGTCCATTGTAGCAAGGTTTGTCTACATGCCCATCTGATATACCATGTCCGGTTTCAAGATAATTCCAAGTAAAATCAGAAAAAAAATCAGCCCATTCCCTTTCAGTCGTGTTTAACACACTTAATTTATCCCTTTTCTCCTTTTTGAAAATTTTGCTTTTCTTTCGCTTGTAATTCTGTATTTTTAATCAGATTGTTTTTAATTTTTTGGTAGCGTATTTTTTCTGCTTGGATCTGGTTTTTTAGCCTCTCATCCCTTGTTTGCTTCTTTATCATGTTTGACATGATATCTGCGTAACTAGAACAAATGAAATAAACCGTTTTGAATAGTAAATATTTACAAAAAAAAAATTGTCACTGCCCCTGCATGGTATGATTTTCCCCTGGCATAGAAACTGGCAGAGAAGTGACTCCAGAGAAGTGACAAAATTGGACATAATCTCCCAAAAGTAATACCGCATGTTTTTCTGACCACATTTTACACAATAAATGTCATCTACACACACTAAACATTGCACTGTGCAAATTCACAATTATTTAACGATGAAATATAAAAAGATATACTTACCAAGGGAAATACTGGAACTACTGGCACAAGCACGTTCTCAGACAATGAATTGAAAACTGACGCCACATTGTTTTAGTTGTGCTCAACACTGTTAGCTTGCATTTAACTTCACACTGTCCCACGCGCGTCGTTTATGGTCAAAAATATACTTTAGCACTTTTAGGTGAAAATCACAGTCTTTCAATTTCGCCAGGTGAAGTGACGCTTTTAGCAAGTGACGTGAAAATAAGATTTTTTTAAATTATATAATAAACACTTTTGCAATGTATTGTTATAACATATGTTTCAAAGTTATATTAGCTATAACACAATATTAAAATAAAACACAATGCCATAAATATTAAAAGTATTAGGCCATAAAAATGAAAAAAAATGCAGTAATGGGGTAGGCCAGGGGAGTATACATTCGTTACTATTTTATAATGTTAATGTGTAAAATTAAACCACTATCGTGAATTGACTAAGTGGTCCAAATGAAAGAAGTTATACTTTATTGCATAAGCACACATTAACGGCAATGTAATTAGTTTAACATAAAAAAAATCTAAAGGCCGTTGGAATTCAAATAGCGTAGAATCACCCAGCTATAGTAGCGCCTACTTAGGCGGTACTATAGCAAAAGCAAAATAAAATATAAATGTAATAATAATGCCTATGTATGTTATATTAAAATATATACTTATAGTATCTGTAAAATTTTGAGGAACAATTCATTAAACCAAGGTTTAATGAATTGTTCCCCAAAATTTTTAATATTACAATTTCAAAAAAGTAATAGGTAGGTACCTACCAACTTTCTCTGTTATAACCACATTTTCTGATCAGTTGTAGTTACAAATTATATGGATAGTCAGTAAATGTTTGCTACTTGTCTGTACCTACATTATTGATTCAGGTTTCTGTGTGTTCTTAATATAATATTATATTTTTCTGTTTTATATCATAAATAATTTGGATGTTCAGTTTCACCATATCACATTTTATGAAGTCTCTTAACTTTAAGCATTACTTTCCTTAAAAATAATAATAATAATAAATTATTTTATCTATGTAATTAAAAATCCTTACAAATTATCTCTGTCCAAGTAATGGCCATTTAAGCCACAGGCAATCATACTTTAATCTTAATTTATTGAAGTAACCAGTTGTATGCAACCAATAAAATTACACTCATCTTTTTATTATGGAAATCTGTTGTCAATAGGTACATAAGAAGGTTGTTAAACTAGCTTCCGTTTTCCAGGTTATCACAAACTCTGATGCATGTGAAGAACTTTCACTGGGTTGTGATAGAAGACTCCTTGGAGAAGACGAAGTTGGTCGCTAATTTGCTCAAAGAGTCCAACTTAAAATACACACATCTTAATATCAAAACACACAAAACCAAAACGTCTACGGTATGTATGTGACATAATATGTTTGATTTTTAAATTTTTGTTTTGATATTATAAGTTTTTTTTAAAGTAATCCAGGATGGTATGCTGAGGATGCTGAACAATGAAGGAGATCACGATTTTGAACATGTTGTTTTTTTATTATCTTTGGATAGTTCAAAATTGTGTGCTGAATTTATTGAAAAGTTGGGAAATCCTTGTTCCGAACATGTTAAAAAAGATAAAAGATACCGGACTGGTATCCGCAACTCCACGTCAAAGCGCGTATTTTGCGTATATTAAGATATTATAAGTAGTATAGGTATTTTCCGAACATCTTTTTTGCAATAACGTTACAAGAGCTTACAATGCTGTAACTTACAGCATTGTAAGATTGATTACACATTGATGGCAACGATGGAAGCTACACTCGCCAACGTCAGTCCAGTGATGGCTGACCATTAATTACATATCAAGAGTTCCTCAGAAAGCATGTTAAGACTTTGGTCAAGGCTACCATTTGTAGATCTTTGACAGTCATTACGAGTACCGTAGTCAGAACTTTGAAAGTTTGAAAACTACCTAGTTTGACCTAACGTATTGTCAACAAGTTTGTAGATCTTTGACAGTCATTACGAGTAGTCAGAACTTTGAAAGTCTGACAACTACCTAGTTTGACCAAACGTATTGTCAACGAGTTTGTAGATCTTTGACAGTCATTAAAAGTAGTCAGAACTTTGAAAGTCTGACAACTACCTAGTTTGACCAAACGTATTGTCAACAAGTTTGTAGATCTTTGACAGTCATTACGAGTAGTCAGAACTTTGAAAGTCTGACAACTACCTAGTTTGACCAGACGTATTGTCAACAAGTTTGTAGATCTTTGACAGTCATTCCGAGTACCTAGTCAGAACTTTGAAAGTCTGACAACTACCTACCTAGTTTGACCAAACGTATTGTCAACAAGTCACTGGGTTTATGAGGACAGATTAGGCTGTTGCTTCATCTAAAATTCTGGTATTTAGCTGCATCCAACTGTTACACTTGAAGCGGATCTCAACATAGAAGAATGGGTGGACAATGAGTTTTTTTTATATTCATGATAATTTATTTTGCAACATATTTTTTTGTTAAACAAACTAACTTTTGATGCCTTGGGTACAGAAAGTGGGTTATGGTTAATTAACTTAATTATCCCATTCTTATTGTGCTGTTTGGTTATTAAGGCGACCACAGACACAAAAATATTACTAAAGAGGCTGACTACTTTTTTTTCTTATTTTTTTTTAAATATTTCAGATGATGGATATCAATATATGTCTGTTTAGAACACACATATACAACACGACTTGGTATTGTGTATGTCTGTTTATTTTTTTAAAGGAAATTATATTTTTAACTGTGTCATAAAACTTGCAATTTATTTAGTTGTTCTTTAATCTTCAGACATTAGATTGCTAAGAAAAACTAAATCCCGATACTAAGTACTTACACTTGAAATACAAATTAAAAAAAAACGTGTGGTTAAAGTTACCGAAACTTAATCATTTTATTCCATCTGTACACTGTAAAAGTACTTTCTAAAAATGATTTAATTTATCCTTTTGCAGTCTATGCCCGCAATTTCACATCAAGGGGCGATCGGTAGAGTAGTGAGTAAAGTAGTAAGTGATTACAAAGTAACACAAACGCACATTCATCTAGGGCATTGGCCCATAGCCTATATCGTCGTTGATAGGGCAGTGAGTTCCATGTCAGTTGTAAGTAACCTTTTTTACACACAAAAAAAAAACTGGCAGCGAGCGAGTCTTCTGACAGGCCCACCGCACGTTGATTTAAAAAAATGACATTCTATTTACAAAGTTTTTTTTCGTAAATTCAAGAATAAGTTTGTCTGTGACGAGTTTCTATTCATTACTAAAAGAAATAAAACAACTATTTCTAAGATTTACAAAAACTGTGCAACTTGTGCAAGTAAAAAAAACCTTTTCGGCCTATACCTATTGTAACAATTTTGAGGTGGCTTTTCAATTTAGTATGTCCTAAAGTTTTGTTCCCAATCTTTCACTGGCTATGTAAATGAACAAGCATTGATATTAATTGTAGCTATTCAAAGTTTCAAGTCGATAGCGCCAGAAGCTTCTAAAATAAAAAGCTTTTACAAACCAACAGACAGACAGACAATGTTGCACCATTGTGGTTCCTTTTTTATTACCACTTTGGTACAGAACCCTAAATTGCATTATCAACGACGATATATAAGCTAATGTATGTAAGGGAGTGGTGTTGTGTGTCCTCAGTGGGATTCGAGTAATCTAGCCCATCCCTCATGATATGTCATTTCCAATTTTATGTTGTGTTGTTTCCATTCTTCATTATTATTTATTCATTACAATTATCACTTTTCATTTGACTTTATTTTTCGAAATTGGAAAACTCGTCGCTGTAATCACTTGATTTTTCATATTGACTTCAGCATGTTATCTTGAATCTGATTGGTTGAGACATAATCATAAATTATAGAATAAAGTAAATATTATGCGGACTCTTCTGCACTTGGTTTCGACTAATAAGAATAAATAAAAATCCTGCGTGCAATAAGGCATTATTTCCAATAATATATTTTTTAATTAAAATTTTATCATTTTTCAAAAAGGTTGATCCCAATTTTTAAAGTTGCCATATACATTATACAATTTAGAAACCGGCTAAGTGCGTGTTTTGAACAATGAAGGGTTCCATAGTCGGAATAAATATTAACTCATGCATAATATTGAATTTATCGACTGCAGAAATAAGTTTTTTATTCTCAAAGAAACTGTTATAAAAAATAAAGTTATTTCCGCAGTTATAACACTAGAACTTTCAAAAGTTGATCTATTCTCTAAAATCAATAAAGTCAATTAAAACAACACTTTATTTTTGAGTCGGAGTCCAGTCGGAGGTTGTGGAAGTATCTTCTATTCCCGTGACCCCCGGCGCAGGTGTGAGAAGGGACACGGGGTGGTTTTTAGTCAGTAAGATTCTGACAGACCCGTCCGCCCTCCCCGGGGCGGGGGACATCCATGAGTATTTCCACCCCCTCAAAAAAAAAGTCCTAAGTACCTACTTAGTTTATCGTGTTACCCAGTTATTGTGTTGTGAGTTGTGGAGGTCAAATAAGTTAGACTTAAAGCCAACCCAACATCTTAGTAAAGGCTAGGCTCATTATGAGTCTCAGTAAAATTACAGATATTATCCGAAGTTCCGGATGGAAATACATATACCTACATACCTATATCCATTTTTGCCATTGACTGCCAAACCGTAAAAAAACCCTTAACGAGTACATTAGTGTAACCTACATAATGAAATGTATAGCAATTTAATAATGCATAATATTTACAACTTAATAGGTACCAGTATACATATTGTAAAATATATAGTCGTGATCTCATCACTAAATAATTTGCAAGTTGATCCGTAGTTACTGATCTGTTTGCGAATAATAAATTGGCTTGTGATTGTGATGTATTAATAAACATAAATGAAATTGCTTTATCTATTTTCTTATTCATTGGTATGATATTCTTTAGGTAGAATAGTAGCAATATTATCTTAATATAAAGTACCTACTTATTTCAAAAGTAACAATTTCGGTGTTTCAATTTCTGTAGTTCAATAAAACTCTTTAGTTTAAATAAAATGGTATTTATAGACTAAAGGATAACTAGTGGGAGTGATTCCTATCAAACATTGCACTCAATACTTTACAATAGGGCTATTTATTAGAGACAGAAGCACTTAAACTGCCAATACGAGTCGGTATTTAATTGGAAGCATAGGCTATCCCACAAAGGAAGAGATAGAATAGTAAGTAGGTAAACACTCACCATTCATATTGCTTATTTACACATATTGCCAACTAGACTATTATAATTGTGATAATTGAGGTAACCATCAGGGGCTCGAGTCTGATATTGCAATCGTGTCTCAATGACCGGTCATTGATCGAATATTTGACAACTTTGACAGTTTTTGTATGGGAAATGTGTCATAAGTTTGACGTTATACGTCAAAAATCGATCATTGACCGGTCATTGAGACACGATTGCAATAGCAGACTCGACCCCCAGGTTTGCTGTGCGTTTGCGCACGACACAATTTAAGTTCTCGCTTCTTCATACGGGGTGAGGTTCTAGGTTGTTGGTGTGAGTGTGTTGGTGAGTGAATGAGTATTTTATCTACTTACAAGTTTGTCTCTTCCTTTTTAACTTGATTTGAATTGTGACGTTTTAATCAAATGGATTTATATATCTTCCGTTTGTTTGTTATACCCGAAAAGGGGAAAGGTTGCTGTAGGTTATTCAAGAACTCCTTTTCATATTTTCCATATAGGTAATAAAAGTAATGAATTGCTGGCATTCAATAACAGAGGAATTCAGCAATAACATACTGATTTACGGTTTGTTTTTATTGATGTGTCTAGATAAGACCTGATTTTGTTATCAGCGAAAATCTCTTAACTAAGTATTATGCACGTTGACTCAATGAGTCAATTCTAGACGTTTTTTTGGGAATTTACTTAATTCTTACCATGCCCTCTCTCATCTTTTCTTTATATTTGGGTTTAGTTTTTTCTTTTAACTTAACTGTACAGAAGGAGGGTACCTTATGTTCTGGAGTAGCTGCGTGTCAGTGTACCTATGTCTCATTTCTTTATACCATGCCCAAAATCTATCGAAATTCATCATTCCGTTAAGACTTAATGGCTTGGTGAATTTAAACAAACTTGGTATCGTTAGATTTGTATTGACATCCTGAGTTATTTATTAGTTTAAATGATTAGGGATCAATTCTGTGGCCCTAGTGAAAAGGGGTATAAGTCCAATTTTGTCGAAAATGAGTTAAGTGTACGAAAGTGATCAGAAAACCGACTTTAACAGTTTTTTTTGGTGTCAGTTGAACCCTTTTACACAAAGTAACTTTCTTATTTTTAGAGATAGCTTAGATCTGTCTTCACCAAACGATAGAGCATTTTTTCTGATCACTTTGGTACACTTAACTCATTTTCGACAAAATTGGACTTATACCCCTTTTCACTAGGGCCACAGAATTTAGGTCTCAATAATACAAAAGGTGCTTTCACTTGTGCTTCTTTACAACAGGAGATCACAGCATGCACATATTATTTGGTATTAAATAAACCAAAAAAAATAAGTATAGTAAAAAAATGTGTAAAATGGACAAAAAAAAATCTGGATTGAAATTTAAGCCAATATCATTGTAGTATACAATTACAGTGATACCGGCTAAAGGGATTTTGAAAACAACATGGCTGGCGTATTTTTCGTGACATGGTCAAAGGGGGCCAAAAAAAAGGGCACCCTTTAGCACTAGGACATTTCAAAAATATATGTAGTCATGTAAAATGAGTGTGTTAGTGGTGGTAAATGTATTTCATTGATCGTTTTAGTGTTCGTCTCTTCTTGTTCTGTATTTGTTACTACAAATGGGATGTTTGTTACTAATTGTTGACAAATAGCTGAAAAGAATCTGTGGAATTGATGACTAACAATACATGTGGAAATCTTTATTGGTTGTTCAATTTTGTAATTGGTTTGTGTAAATATTTTAGGCAAGTGGTGTGGAACAAAGGAATCTGGCTTTGGATTGGCTCAAAGGCCACTTGCAGAAGGCCGAAAACAAAATAGGCGTTGTGTATTTTATGGATGATGACAACACATATTCACTCAAAGTATTTGATGAGGTAAGTCTATATCTAAATATACCTATGCAGTAGGCAGTTGAACAGGTAAACTTTTAAATTAACAGCAACTGATTTCGATAAAGTCCCTCCATTTTTATAGGCACTGTGACAACCTACTTGTCGTAGTCCCTATTTAAATGGATCGACCCGTACAACTACCTACTATGATGCTATTCATGAATTAGCTACTATTAATATTATCGCTCTTATGCTTCTGAAGCGAATATCATAGGAGCTACAGCTGTTTTGGAGATTTCTTATCAAATAAACGACGCCCACGTCTTTGTTATTAGTTATTATTACTACCCTGACCTATACAATAGCTGGGCAAAGGCCTCCCTTCTTGCCTTCCATCAGTCGCGGTCCATCCAGGTCTTTCCGACATCTCCTTCGTAGTAGGGCTTCAATTTTGCGTTTAACGGGCCCACTACTTATTCGGCTTGCGGCAGTCATGTGCTGCTCATTTAACCTAGACAGCATTTTGTGCACAGTCGACCATTTGGGTTTGCAACACAGCGTGGTGCTTCAAACGTTCACGTCCTTAAAAATGTAAATGATGTATAGGTTTATAACATACGGTGTATCTCGATTTTTAACTGTCATTGTATAGGTAGTACCTAATCACAAGTCAAATTATAGCAGGAATATGGATAAACTTCACTATGGGACCGATTTTGAAATCTAGAAAAAAAATCAGTTGTTGTCGTACATTTTGGTTGAGTAGTTATTAAACTTTTTTAACATGTCCTTCAACAATGGTTTATAGGTTGTTTGAGTGGTAAGTATGTGTACCTATAACTTGGTCAATTGAATAAATAAATAATCAGCTTGTGAAAATTTGGCTGATGATAAAAAAAAATCCCGGTAAGCATACCGGGTTTTTTTTTATCATCAACATTCTAATTACTAGACGAGTACGTGGCGATACTTCGAACAGCAGTTCGAAGTATCGCCACGTACTCGTCTAGTAATTAGAATATGATCTTTAGAAAGAATAGTTATTTTACTTCCTATTTTTTTACCTTTTAGTGTTTTAATATTTTTACATAGCTGTCCCTCGATGACGATATTATTTACATATTTTTTGCTATTTGTATGCGGTATTTAAGAAAAGGTATTTTACATATTAATGGAGAATTTTCTTTGTGTCTGAGTAGTATGCGGTACAAGGAATAAACGTACAATGGTTTTGGAAGATTTTGATGAAGTTTTTCCGATTAGGTATTTCTTTGAAAAATGTTTTTTTTTAAGCTTGTTTGAACCCGACATTTAAAATGGTTTATACCTACAATTTGGTGACCTACATACCCTATATAATTATTTATTTTTTGAGCACGTGTAAGTGAGTGCCAAACTTTATTAATAAATGTTATCAAAACTATAACGGGTATCTTAATTTTGGATTTCCTCCGGTTGTTGTTTCCTCAATCGTGGTTACCTATATAATGTTGAAATCTTCCATAACAACAAAAAAAACCCAATGATATGCACAGAATCATAATGAGCGTACCTTAAATAATGTTTTTGAACACTTTTTTAGTAACAATGTTACCTACTCAATGCGTGCATTACCTACCTAAGTATAGTATAATAAAGTAAAACGGTACTTGACAGAATATGAACATCAAAATATTAGTACCTACCTATGTAATTAGTCAATCAGTTAGATTTTAAATAATACACAAGTATTTTTATCTTTTTCAAATGGACGCAAAGCTTACTAGATGTGCTTATGCCAAGCGTCTTTTTGCATTCTCGTCAAATTCACAGAGTTTACTATGCTACTCATTCTCAACACGAATCAATAATAAAATTTGTACTTAGGTACTTTTTTATTAGTTTTGAATTAGGTATTGGACATTGGTATGTGTGGGACACACGAGGCCTGCAGGTCATCGACATGCACGCACACAGCGACATATAGTTGTACGTCACTGCCTACCGCATACGCAACGGGGTCTGTCCATTTCAAGTAGTATTTTTCTGAAATACTGACGTTGTTTTGCCCAAACGTTGGTTTCGAACCCGGTCTCAGCGTAACCTACCAGCACAGTATAGGTTTTTAGACTGTGCTACCAGTTCCAAATGTTCATCTTAATCACCCAGGGCCCAACACGAATACAACAGAAAAAAAACATTTAAATCAAATACGATGCAGTCGTACAGAAGTTATGCCAGTACATAAGTAGGTACATTCCGCCAATTTATTTTTATTTTATTTTAATATTATGTCTTTCTCAACGTGACGTTTTGCATTCTTATCAAATAACAGGGGCCCCTGTAATTTGATAAGAATGCAAAACGACACGTTCATGTGTAACATTCACATTTCGTCAACCATGTTTTTAGTCTCTTGTAATTGGACACAAGCCTGTTGCCATCGATACGGGATGCTACTGAAAAATCATTTTTGAATGAATACCTACTATGGTTTCACCTGCTTTTAATTGTCACCTGTGGCTCTTATGGTTTTCGTAACGGATGTCAAAATATCTCGCACACGATACGGCAGAACTTTATGAGACTTAATTTTTTTTGTTGATTTTGACAAATTTACACAATTCATAATTATTCTGATGTAGGTACGAGCAACATATCTGTGAAGTTTAGTTAAAGTCCATGCAGTAAGTTTTGCGTGAAATAGTAACAAATATCAACACTTACATATGTATGTAGGTAAATGTTGATCTTTATTTAGTAGGTACTATTCGTCGTGTAAGAATGGATGTCCATTCTTACAAACATAATAATATATTGACATTCATAATATTTGTAGGATATCTATTTAATCGTTTGTAGACATTGTATTGTTGGTATTGTTTTTTTTCCCTCACAATTAGGTAAATATGCTTTATCAAGCAATGCTTATAGACTTAGGATGTTGCATGTTATCGCGAAGATCTATTTTTACCAGACGCTAATATCCGCCATAATCAGCGAATTTTCTAAACTACGGAAGGACTGATTAAATGATTTTGATCTCAAAAGGTTGAAAAATAAACTTGTATCAAAATGAATTGCCTCGTTGCATGGCAAGCGTTACTGCCGAGAATGAGGTCCTGGGTCCGATTTCTTGTTTGGGCATGTTAGTGTAATTAAAATGTTCACTCCTCCCGTTGACCTAACGAGGCTCGTGGCTCGGGTCACCTGTCGTGGGTTGCGGAAGCATCGTACGATCCCGCAATCCCGAACCGTACGTGGCGCAGTTGTGAGACGGAAAACCACAGTGGTTTTTAGTCAGTAAGCCTCCGATAGACCCATAGAACATCCATAACGATTTTCTATCCCGAGATATTAAAAAAAGCTTGGTAGGTACTTAGATGATGAAGTATACGAAGGTATATGCGGTTGGTTAATCTAATCAGAAAGATCATTATGATTCGTATGCCAAGCGTATCCACTGAATTAATAGTTACAGCAACCCTATTAACTACTGCTATTACACTTCTTACAAACACACTCACTTCTTCTTTTCTTTTTAAATCAAAATTGAGGATAGATAAAGTAGTAAAACAATCATGAGTGCAGCTTTGAAATCTTTTGAGATAAGTAGGTACTGGTTTGTCGATAATTAAACCATCGTCGATGCTTATATTGGTGGGAGAGATCGAAGGTTAAGCTACGCTTGCCGAGTTCGGTCCGCAGATGGGTGACAATTCATAACACATTGCGCGTAAAGCCGCTAGTCCCGGTTATCGTCTATAGGTACTAATATTATAAAGAGGAAGTTTGATTGTTTGGTTTGCATCGAATAGGCTCCGAACCTACTGGACCGATTCGAAAAATTCTTTCACCGTTGGAAAGCTACAATGTCCCCGAGCGACATAGGCTACTTTTTATCCCTGTATTCCCACGGGAACGGGAAGTACGCGGGTGAAACCGCGTGACTTCTGCTAGTTAATAGATATTTGACAATCGTTACGGGTAGACAAAAGCTCGAAAGTCTTGATATGTATCGTGCAGTAAGTTCTGGAGGATAGATGGGCAGCCACTCCATGTTTAACACTGGTATTTAGCTGCACCCGGTTCCACTGGAAGCAGACCCCGACAGAGTTGAGGGAGGGCTAGCCAGTTGTTGAAAATGCAACGTTTGATAATTAATAAATTGACTATCCTTCATCATAATTTACTAATTTTCGGGAAATGAGAGCTGCAGATTGTCTTCAATACAGGCAACTAAGTAACCTAGCTAGGAGATAAAATCGTTAAATTAAACTGTTTATTTTCTATATTTTCGACGGCTTACAGACCAAAAGACTTAAATTGTTACTTACTCTTCTTAGTTGTAAACTATCCTGTATCTCAATCTATGGAGATGAGGAATAGTACCTACATGCCCCACTCTCATTCAAGTATTTATTAATACCTGCTGGTCTGAATCCTTTAATACCCACATAGTACAGTGGATTGGATTGGTTATAATGTTACGTTTTGTTTAGAAATAGACCGGCCGTCTCTGGTTGTAACTGACAGCCGCCAGCTGTGTCTAGAGCATCCGGCTAAATCTAGGTGTTTCACACTTCAGATTCAATCCTTATCCAACGTAGTTCTAATGTTAGCGCACCTATAGGTACCTACCTAAGTTTCTATACAAGGTGTTTCTTTTCATTTTTCTATTCCTTTGTGTATGATTGAGATTAAGTACCTACCTATATCCAAAAATCAACTGGCTTTTCTTTATTTTTTTTTATCACTGTTGCCAAAATATATCATTCGACATTAGTAATATAAATAAAACTTAATACCAGCCTAATACTTTCTCGCTGCAAGGCTAGGGCCTCTTCTCATACGGAGAAGGCATTGATCTAAAGGTCGAGCTTTTCTTTTAAGGTGAAACATGCAACATGCTGTCGCCCATTTTTCCATTCGATAGCGCTGAAGTAGTTGATGCGGTATCAGACATTAGTACACTTGGTTTTCAATTTCATTAACATAGCCTCAGAATCCACCCAATTTGACGTTTTGTCCATAAATAATGTTTGTGTGAGTAAACGACCTTAGTGTAATGACAGACTTTATTAATGAACTACCTAGGTAAGTGTCGAACTGCGTGAATAACGAAATCAACTAAAAATGTTGACTTTAGCGCCATCTAGCGGGAAAATAGGTGACAGTTGGACGTATTTTTCACCTCAACTATACTTATATTCAAGACTAGCTTTTGCCCGCGGCTTCGCCCGCGTGGATGTCGAACTTCCGTCCCCTATTTTTTTCCCTTTAAGGGTTGTATTTCCAAAAAAAAAATGGTTTCTTAGTAGATACTTACTCTTCACATAGAACACCCTTTCAAGTTTCATGACTCTAATACCCTAATACCAGCGGTTTGGGCAGTGCTTCGATATATCAACGTTATAATTTAAGCACAAAGCTTCCGCATAGACTATATTGAAAGTTGACCCTTCCAGTATGTATGCATAAAGATTTCTGGAACTTCTAACCCCGAAAAGAGCGACGTACAGTTACCGGCACGTAACTTGGCAAGAGTTTTTGTAGTGGGGGAAGTTTGCGCACGCACAATTTCATACATTTTTATATGCGCGAACTTCCCCCACTACGACAATCTCTTGCCAAGTTACGTGCCGGTAACTGTACAACTGACCATGTGATAAACAACTGAGACTAAGATCAACCTGCCCAGGCGTATTGATTACAATCGTACCAAGTTTGGTTAAAATCCCTATAATAGTTTTTGAACTATGCGTGCACATACATACAGACAGACAGACAAAAAATTTACTGATTGCATATTTTGCATCAATATCGATCACCGATCATCCTCCAATATTAATTTTGAATATATATTCAATGTACAGAATTGACTTCTCTACAGTTTTGTTATAAGTATTATTTATTATCTTCGTAGTGTGTGAGAGTCCATTGAATTTTATGACGAACTATATTCTATCTTAAGATAAAGTATTATAGTATCTTAGCCGTGTGCAGAGCCCTTTGGTGAACTCCAATGCGGGTGACGTAACCTACGACAAAGTTATTATTTGCGGTTGGTACATTAGTAGGGTCTAAGGATCGAACCGCAAAATTAAGTTTGTTTTTCATTGCATATACTTTTCCGGGATAAAAAGTACCCAGTGTTGTGCCCAGGATATTAAAGAATAAGTATACCAATTTTCATCGTAATCGAACCGGTAGTTTTTGCGTGATACCTGAACATACAGACAGACAGACAAAATTTTTTTAAATCATATTTTTGGGTTCGGTGTCGGTCTAGTAACACCCACTGCTAATTATTTTTTTGATATTTTCAATGTACAGAAATTTTACTTCTACAGATTTATTATAAGTAGGTATAGATATAGATAAAAGATTCTAAGAGTAGAAACCTACTCTTAGAATCTAAGCTATTCTTTATCAATTGAATAAATAAAACGTAGTAAATCTCAGTTAAATTTCAAGTGCAAATAATTTTTCTAACACTTTCATTTAGATTTAAAGTGTAGAAGCTGGCACATGTTTAATTATTATTTATGCAGTCATACGGAATTATGGTGAATGCGTTATCTAGCCAATAATTCAATGCCATTCAAATTTTAGTACGTTGTTTTGCAATTTACAGCTCACCATTAACTTGTATGATAATAAAAAAGTTATTCACGATCGTAACAATTGTGTATTTACCGAAGTATAAGTCATAAAATTTGTTAAAACAACTAGCTAAGTTATAATTAATAGATTACGAGACATAGTCTTTTTTATTGTTAACTAGCTGACGTCACGCGGTTTCACCCGCGTAGTTCCCGTTCCCATGGGAATACAGAGACAAAAAGCCTATCTCACCCGGGGGTATAGTTTGCCTTCCCAACGGTGAAATAATTTTTCAAATCGGTCCAGTAGTCGGGAAGCCTGTAGTCGATGCAAACAAACAAACAAACAAACAATCACATCTTTCTCTATATAATATTATTATTATTAGCATAGGTAGGCTCGTGTTTGACCACTATCTCATCTGATGATATGCGATGATGTGGTAAACGATGAAGCACGCTTGCCTAGAAGTGACCTAATCACTCTTGACTTAAAAACCCTAAATTAAAGCTACCAGGAAACATACTCCGGCAGGGAATTCCACCCCTTAGCTGTGCGCACAATGAATGTGTTCCCAAAACGTTTAGTTTTTTTTATCATAGATGACGTTGTGTAAAAGTTGTGAAATATTATTATTGTTATTTTAAAAAAAAACATTGAATGTTTTACTATGACTCGATATGCATCATGATATTTTGTTGTCAGTAGAGACATAATATACATCCTTATTATTACCTTTCTTCTTACTATCTTACTAATATTATAAATGTAAAAGTTTGTTTGTTAGATTAACACATAGGATAGTTTTTATCCTGATTATATATTCCCGTGGGATATTTTTCGAGTTGTAGCGGGTGAAGCCGCTGGCAACAGCTAGTACCTATATTATATTTACGTAGTGACAAGCCTATATACGAGTCATATGAATGCAACGTTGTTGAATAAACAATACCAAGATCGCATTAAATTAAACAGGAAAATTGAAATACAATCTTACTGCGTCACACTATATTTGTCAAGAAATAATCATTTGTTGTTAAAAACTAAAGAATTACGGTTCTGGCCTTTTATTGATAAATATGGTCGTCTGTGCAATAGTTTGTGCTCTTGACACTAATTAATTCGATCTACATAAACTTACGTGGTCAAATCAACTGGCGACCGATCATGTTTTTGTTATTCCGCCAGCTAATGAAACCGTGTAAGTTTTGATCTTGTTTGCGTCACCTGTCGGTGATTTTAAACAATCTGAAAAATGTGAAAAGAATCTACGACTGTTTCTTTTTTTCAATTAATAATTTCCCTGCAGTGCATACAGGGAAAATCTGCGGTTGGTGCCTCATTTCATTAACGCCCGATATTAATATGCTATCTCAATCCAAATCCCGATCCTTTGTTTTTGACGGCTGCTTCTGATTGGACATCTTTAAGACTCGGATAGGCGAATTCGGTCGTTGATTGGTTACAGACAAAGATCGGGATCAAGATAGCAACCGAGATAGATTATTAATATCCAGCGTAAGATGACAATGGGCCTCTGCGAGTAGGCTTTGGCCCCTCGCCTTCCAACGCTTTATTTCTCTACATATTACAGAGTTAACAAATTTATAACAATATTAGAAAGTCGAAAGTAGTAGTCGAAAGTAGTCCCTCTTGGGTAAAAGCCTCCTCCAACTTGAACCATTCCTCGCGGTTGTTGGCAGTTTGCATCATTTTTTTTCCAGCAGTGCTAATGATGTTATCCATCCATCTTTTCTTTTGCCGTATTAGTTATCTTTGTTGAACTAACTTAGCTTAGCTTGGCTTAGGTCCTGGTCTCGGACGTGATTGTGGGTTCATATCTGGGCAGGTACCTCTTGCTTTTCAAATGTGACTATTTAAGTTGACATTCAGAATCATTTAATGTGGAACATAGGTAACTATGAATAACTATGAATAACGTTGTGGACTTTTGTTATTTATTACAAGACTGAAATCACCATCCCGCCTTGAGCAGACGTGGTGATCAATGCTCGTGCTTTCTCTATACGACGAGTTTGCCCTGCAGTAGGACAGTAACAGGCTGGTATAATTATGTAGCTTAGAAGTTGGTGATATTATAAGATTGTGGTGTATTCGGATTTTGTGATAATTATTAAGTACCTATGTCTGTCCATGAGCTCGTGTTCTTCTGGTGGTTAATGTTTCGTTAGCTGCTGGAATACATGAGGACTTTTCCATCGGAACAGGAACGAAAAAGCGAAACAACTTTTTCAACGAAAAAATCTAAAATTACTGTATTTAGAATCGTTGGTTTCTGTAGACTTATAAGAGTAGGGTGGCATTTCGAGTGTTTATAGAGACTTAGAGCTTTTTGGGTAATTCCCGTATTCCTAATTTTAATCTTAGTCTGAATCTCTCAGAAGAACGTCTAATTTCCGTACACTTTTGACAAGTTTTTGACACTGATTGTTGCTGAGATGAGATAGCGACTGAATTGAGAAGGTTTTAAATTAGAAATTGTCCTTCTGTTGTTGACAAGATTACAGGAACTATCGAGACATTGTAAAGACGCCACATTCTGTTGATTACATCTTTAAGGTCCTTTGTATTTTGAGAGATTTTCAGCTATTGTGTTCAGTAAAATTGTGTGTATTATGAATGGCTATATCTTTAAATGGTGCTTTTTTGTGTATTTTATCTAATATTAACGTATTATTAGGTAGGTATATTAGTGTAGTGTATTGTCGGTGAGTATATCGCGCTCAAAGTAAATACAATTTGTAAGTAGAATGTTAGAGAAGTCTCGGTTTGATATAATTAGATGGAATTTAATTTCAGACTTATGTACACGATGTGCGACGTTGTCCCTTACACCTTGTATAGGATAGTTCAGATACTTCCCTGCCTATTTACTTATACATGACCTATAATGGTGCCTTTTACTAAAGACACTATCTATGACCTGATTTTCCCTGATTATTAGTAGGGTCTGCTGACTTAAAATGGTTCTCATGTTTATTTCTAATTTTTGTCATCATGAAGGGATAATAAATCTGACATAGTTATTACTAAGCATAAAACTATTACAAAACATAAACTGGTTACTTGCCTTTATAACATTGCTCGAACAATTAGAAGTCATCCAACTCAGTATATTATATCTAAAATTAGCAAATGTATAGCCATTTAGCGGCTTGGGTCATCGACACTATCTTATCATTTCCTCCTAACCCGAGCGTGTATCGGGAGCTTCTACGTCCCCGTTCGTTTCTTTAGCCAATATACGAATAGATAAAACTTGATACGGGCGAAAATTTATTGCGTACTAAATGTATTTAATTGGATCTAGTGCTGTCTATTGTGGTTTAGCAATACAAGATGTATTTTTAATCATAGGATAAATTTTAACAGAGTTTTCTACGAATATGACCAACATTCTCTATGGGACTAACTCAGACTTCTGCTCGTATTTTTTTGTTAGGCTGTTTTTTACCCTGGGCAAAGGCCTCCTTCCACCTACCGCGATTACGCGCTTCGTCTTTCTAGTTCTGCAGAAATATATCTTGTTCGTCCCACCATCTTCTTCGTCGCCTGCCACGACCCCGTCTCAGGACACCAGATCTGTGTTATTTCTGCCCACAGTTTGTCCGGCATGCGGCAAACATGTCCTGCCCAGTCCCACTTTATTTGCCCAGCCTTTTCACCCACGTCAGTAATCCCAGTTTTGGAGCGCAGCAAGTGATTCAGACTTAATCTATCAATATCTTGGTAAACTCGGAAATAAATTAATAGAAAGCGAGCAATCTTATTATTTTAAGCGTCAGGATGTTTGCCAAAAACTCCAGAACTTCATAACTAATTTTTATTCACTTCGGCTTACTCAGTGTAATTTCGTCGGTCGAACATAAAAGATGTTTAAATGGAAATTAAATGTTTTCTTTCATAGTTCAACTGTCGCTAATAAGACACTAATTAAATTACTGTTACGGACCTTTAGAAGGTTTCGGGACAGATGAGGGGTAAGTTCAATGATTTTCTATCAGATCATGGCAGTTTCCTCATACTTCATCCTTCACGGATATTACTCAGATACAAAAAACCGGGTGGTGTAAGCTCCTGACTAAATAATAACAACCGCACGGGTCAAAGGTTAAACTACGCTTGCCGAGGTCATTCCGTAAATACCCTGACCCTGCCGAACCTCGGAAAGCATGTTAAATATTGTTCCCAGTTATCACTAGTGCCTACTAAGATCTTCGATAGTCGTTATGGGTAGGCAAAAGTCCGAAGGCCTAAGAACCAGGGGCCCGAATCTGCTATTGCAATCGTGTCTCAATGACCGGTCATTGATCGAATATTTGACAACTTTGACAGTTTTTTTATGGGAAATGTGTCATAAGTTTGATGTTATACGTCAAAAATCGATCATTGACCGGTCATCGAGACACAATTGCAATAGCAGACTCGACCCCCAGTTATGGGGGTTAAATAAACCAAGGGTTTTACCCAGTCACTGGGTTGTCGAGGTCAGATTGGCAGTCGGTTCTTGAGGTGTTGGTGGTGTTTAGTTGTATCCAGTTACACTGGTCACGTCTTCAACACAGTTGGGAAAAGTTTAGGCAGATGGTAGATATAGGTATGACGGCAGCATGTTTAGATATAGGCCTAATGGCCTCGTTATTTCGTTGTGATATTTTTAATTTTTTTCTTCACTTAAAAATTTGCTTTTTTTTTGTAGCTACTTTAACCTTTTTTTGATTCGTCTTTTTTTGCGTGTGTAATTAATTTTTTTTCTTTTTTTTTTCTTAGGTACTTAGATATTCTACGGACAGACAGTGTGAAATATTTTAAGGTGTTGGATTGATTGTAGAACTTATCATTACGCTTGTCTACTGCACAGCTCGTATCTTATAAACATGAAGTTCGTTGACATTTGCTCAAGTGCATAATCTTGTGATAAAATTGTCATGATTTTCACCTAGTTCTCGGCCCACCTAAATATGATTTTTTATCATACAGTGCTCTCTATTTGATTCGATTAGTGTTTATTGGCCAGCCTCGTTGGTCTAGCGGTGGCAAGTGCTAGTACTGCTTAGTTAGAGGTCTTAGGTTCGATTCTCGGTTGGGGTAAAACGTTATTGGGTTTTGTCCATTTGAAATTTTACAGTAGCAACGTTGTTGGCTTGCCTCTTATTTATGCGGGTACTATTGGGGCTACACCTCTACCTAATCCTTTGGTGATTTTATTTTATTATTATGTAGTATTTAGTTGCACGATACCGAAAATAAATTATTTATAATGTTATTCCGTTTGTCCATTTAATCAACACCAGTTTTTTAGTTAGATCTGCCTTAATAATTATGTATTTACTACGTTTCGATAACAGTGTTATCTTAGCACAAATTAGTGCCTAGTGATTAGATAAGAGTTAATTACGTCATCTATAATTGACATTTGTTTCCGTCATCTGACACCCTGTATATTTATTGGATTTAAGATTTAAGTACATATTACGGAAATGTGGTTGTCGATTCTTTATCCACAATAAGGAAATTTAAAAGAAGCTACCAAAATCTCATCTCAAAGACAATCAATTTTAGAAATATATCAAAGAATGTAGATAAAAAAGACGTATTGTGACAAATTCAGACTAAGATAAAAATGCAAACGTTCATAAAAGTACTGGGATTGCAACACAGTTTTTATTTTTATTTTTAAATCGTTCGAATTGACATTTACGCTAACTTATAAGCTATGCACTATATGCACATTGCTCATTTAAACTTAGAAGTTCAAACCGGTCAGTGTCACCGCTACCTATACAATAATAGCCCGTGGCTTCGCCCGCGTAAGAAGTATTTTTTCCCAAATTTATCCCAAAGGAACACATTAAAAGAATATTTATGTCTATGGGGGGTTGTGAAGGAATCGCACATTCCCGGGACAGGGTGGATTTTAGTCAGTAAGGGTCTAAGAGACTCTTCGGCCTCACGGAACGGAGAACATCTATGACAGCCGGTCGATTGAATAAAAATAAACCTCGTGGAAACATGAGTGAAGTGAACATGAGTGAACTGTCAAATGGCTTGCATTAGTATGGAATGACAGGTTCAATTCACCTTCACTTCACATTTATTTTTACAGGGTGATTTTTACCGAATATCGCTGCCGGACTTTTGGACAAAAAATTTAATCAAAACGTTTGAAGCGTGTAATATTTCAATCAGTTCTATACTAAAGAGGGCGCGTCCATAGCCATTACTTCCAATTGACAACCCTACTCATAAACTGTTCCATTTCGTTTGACCTGATTTCACTGAATTAATGTCTGGTATCAATTGGTAATTTATCTTTTCCTTGTCAACATTACTTTCTTAACAATTCGACTAATAAACGGTACCTAAGTGATTAACAGATTAACAGCCAATCTTTTCTCTGTAGGAATATCAATCAAACTTTTATAGGTAGGCTATAGTAACATTATAATGATGGGAATAGTAGGTATAATAGTTAGGTATTAAATGTATTGTATAAAAGTAGGAAAAGCATATTTAATGCAACATGATGCACTCAGGAAACATGATTGTACCCAGTAACGTCTCTAGCACACTGAAGCAAATTAATAAAAAAAAAATATGTAAATGAAACATTGGAGATTTTAATGATAAAATATTGAAATGATTTTAATGTTTATTTACTAACAAAATGGATCTTGTGTATGATTTTTGAATAAATAACAATCATATATAATAGCACTTAGTATCTCATATTAAGTAGGTACTTAAATGTAATTTAAGTCCTTGTGAGAGAAAGAAAGAAAGAAAGAACATACATTTATTGGCAACAGCTGGATACACGCACAGTAAAAACGCAATAACACAAAAAAAGAGACGAAAAATGGCATGTCTCACGGCTGCGCCAAAAGGTTCATTTCAGCGGTAATGCCAGACAGATGCTGAGATCCTGCCTGACGCAAAAAAATCCGCGCTAAAATCCTCTAAATCTAACCTACATACCTATGGATGTGACGACGATAAAATTAACGATGACTTTTGGTGTTTTATCTTTGTTTTAACTTTATATCGTACTAGCAGACGTCCCGCGGTTTCACCCGCGTAGTTCCCGGTCCCGTGGGAATACATGGAAAAAAAAAGTAGCCTATGTCACCCGGGGATAGTGTAGCTTCACAACGGTGAAAGAATTTCTCAAATTCGTTCCAGTAGTTTCGGAGCCTATTCAATGCAAACAAACAATCAAACCTTTCCTCTATAGAATATTAGTATAGATAGCCAGTTTGTGTTGGAAATAAGCAGAACCTGGCTATTGATTACTCTTGGCTTTCAGTGTTCATAGTAGGAATTATTGGAGGAACAACAGAGCGCCTTCCCCCCGATTACCCCCATAAATACTAACGAAAATTTCTTATTGCATTGCTGAGCGAATGTTCAAGAATTTCAAAGTATGTAGGTAATTGTTCACTTACGTAGGTATTTTATTGTGACGTTTAAAACATTTGGCAATTAAAATGCGGTAACCACTGTTACGATAAGCTTCGTTTACTTTGTTGATAGTAGCAGATAATACTTACAAAACAAGTCGACGAAATAAACCCGAGATAGCGTCATTTAGGTAACTACTGTAGCTATGAACATCTACGCTGTGCTTTGACTCATACACCGGACTATTTAGAGTTATCCCATCTACTATAGATTCGTCTATTAGATGCATCATTTGATTAAAAACTGATGGGGTTCGCAAAGGTTCCGTACCTAACTAAGCCTAGAAACATACAAATAGAAAGGTTATCAAATCAGAAAACGAATTTGGATAATACACGCATTGTTCAACAATTAATTGAACGCTTAAAGTAAACAATGAAAAAAAAACCATTAATGAACGAAAGCCTATATAAACTAGGATTTATAAAAGTAATCGTATATAAACAAGAGGCTTTGACTAGGGCACCACACATTGAAACCCTAATGAGTTCAAAAACTCAAACCCGCCTACTGAAAAATCACACTCTAAAAAGTATTAAACAAGAAAATATTCTCTTATGAGGGTACTCTCTTAGAGGAGAACCGCGGGGGGAAGTCTAGAAGCATGAAGGTACTGAATTCATGTTGTAAGGTTGGTTGTAACCGAGGGAAAAAACCACGAATTAGCAAATGGTAAGCTAGCTGAGGTTGGTCCGATGGGTAACCGCGCATTACAAATCAAAACCCTTCCATGCCTCTGAAAGTACACTTAGCAGTGAGTCCTGCTCTCATTTGTAGACTTATCAGTCTATACAAGTGGTCCGAAGCCCGAAAGGCTCAAACAGTCCTCCCAAGAAGTATTACCCAGTAACCTATCTGACATAGGTAAAATAAATAGATTTATGTAAAAGAATCGTCCCCGACCGTACTTAATAGGAAAAGGCTAGACAAAAAATGGTATTTATAATTTTGTTCGTGTGTTTGTCACCTAACTCCTCTTAAATTGCTGGACCGATTTAGACGAACTTTTGCGTATAATATACAGGTTGTAATTTTGATCGTGCGACAAACTTCCACAGGCTGTTCTACTATTGAATATGAACAACTTTCGCTATAGGACCAACTCTGAAATCGCAAAAAAAAATGAGCTGTTTCATACATTTTCGTCGAGTAGGTATCAAACTTTTGTATGCAACAGCTGATTTTATTTTCGCGATTTCAGAGTTGGTCCTATAGCGAAAGTTGTTCATATTCAACAGTAGAACAGCCTGTGGAAGTTTGTCCCACGGTCAAAATTACACCCTGTATTTGTTCTTGGATGGGTATCCGATAGATGGCATTGTCAACGTCTGCCAACTCAGCTAGTTAATTATACTCTTTATTCCTGTTTCCAGATGCGGAAAATAAAGAAAGTGGGTGTCTGGCCAGTTGGTATAGTGGGGGGTATGCGGGTAGAGATGCCCCTTGTGACTGACGGGAAGGTGAGCGGATACAACGCGTGGTGGAAACCATTCAGACCATTCCCTATCGACATGGCAGGGTTTGCCATCAACGCTACTTTGTTCCTAGATCACCCAGAAGCTAAATTCTCTAGAAAAGTGCAGTCTGGATTTCAGGTTGGTAGATTATTATAGTTTAGAAACTGTTATTAAACTAAAACCCGATCACTGAAAAATCACGCTCTAAAAAGTATGTAACGAGAAAATATCCTTTTAGTAAATTGTTATACGAGTAAACAAACTATTGAACATTTTATCGTCTAAGTATTAAATAACCTTGCACGTAAAACTAATAATAATTTGTATTTAATACATAGGTAACTGTATTATAATCATGAGGAAATTTATATCCACCCAACATTTTGTTTAACCAAAAGCAAATAGTTCATTGGATTAGGTAGACAGCTAAATGTTTTGTTTTACAGTTGAATGTCGAAAAAAAAAACGTAAGATACCTACTGTTGGTTTTGAAATTTCGCCCCTTAAGATTAAGATACCGGGCTGGTATCCGCAACTCCACGTCAAAGCGCGTATTTTGCGTATGGGCCATAATCTACCACACGGGCCCAGTGCAAATTGGTAGATGTTACATGTCTTCGAATTTTTGGTTCTAGGACATGCCGGTTTTCTCACGATGTTTTCCTTCACCGTTTTCGAGAGCAGTGGTGATGAAATAAATTACACAAAGAACGCCTGCCTGGGTTCAAACCCACGACTTCTATTACCTTCATTAATTTGGTTATACACCAAATTAATGAACGTAATGGAAGCCAAAGTATGATGTTTTTTTATCAAAACCTATGAGGAAATAGTTGATTTTTCAGTTCATTATAGGTATTGTATATTCAAGGTAACAAACAACTTAAAATAGAGGAAGTAAAATAATCTTGGAATAACGTTCCTCTGTTATTTTCCTTTTATTCTTGAAAAATACTAATTAGGCGTGTGTACTCTGTATGAGTAAAATATTTAGTATAGTATTTAACAATTTTTCAATTAAGTAAGTAGTACGAATGCGGATCGATAAGATATAGTTAAAAAAACAAATAATAAATGAGAAATATATACCTTCTATAATGTAAATGCACGAAGGAAGTAGGTATGGATAATATTAATAGCTACTATATGAAATTATATCTATCAATTTACTAAGTAACTCTTATCCAAATTTAATAAGCACTTTTTCAACTACTGATAAAATGAACTAACATACCATATCATCATTATAATAATAAGCTAAGCGATTTTGGATCTCTTTTAAAGATCTTTCTGCGCACGGTATTAATTATAAATTATTTTGATTGATTTGACTTTCTAGTTTTGATACCTTCTTGCGCCTACCTTGTTCTATCTCTGCATCACCTTAAGGTAGACTATATAACAGTTGTTGTTGACAGTTGTACTGTGTTTTGTAACGAAGCACGCACCTACTAATGTGAGTGTGATATTGAATATAAAGCCTACAAAAAGCTAAAATGATCAAATTCCGGACACAGACCACGATGACCTTTCTTAAAATTTCAGATATTATTTTAGCCTTGCGAGGGTTTTAATAAAACTTAGTAGGTAATTAGATATCGACTTTGCCAAATCTAATTATAGGCATAGGTTTGCTTGCCACCTACGCACGTAACCTAATTATGTTCCCTTAATATGACTATAGTTTTATTTTCAACATACTCGATACTTTCATTACAATTACATTTTCGTATGATAAAAACTAATTCTGTGAAATTGGAAAGATGATATCTCATGATAGAAGTTAAAGAATACTATCCCAAACACGAACAATGGTCTAATCCACAACCACACAAATGTGTTTAATTCATTAAACCCCATTAGGACACCGTTGTCCGCGCTGTTATGGTCTTTTTATTGTGTCTCTAATTTACACGATTGAAAAGTTAAGTGCGGAAACCAAATCACATAGATAGACACTATGCCAAAAAATAAAAACATAAAACGTAGGAAAAATCCAAATAAAAATTTGAATGTTTTGAGAACCATTACTTCGGTGCCTGATTCAAAGACAGAAGAACAGAACAGAAGTTATGTTATAAATATAAATAAATATTCCACAACTTTTCACTCAACGCCATCTAGTCCCAAGCTAAGCAGAGCTTGTGTTATGGGTACTAAACAGCTGATAAACATACTTATATACTTCTAAATACATACATATTATAGATAAACACCCAGACACAGAACAAAATGATCGTGCTCATCACACAAACATTTGTCCTGGGTGGGAATTGAACCCACGACCTTTAGCTTAGCAGTCAGGGCCACTAACTACTAGACCAACAGGCCAGTCACAAAATAAAAAAATAATAATAAATGTGTGTGTGTAAATTTGTCACAATGTCCATTTAAACCTGTAGATATAACATATGACACGTCTATTTTGACCTCATCTAGTTCATTATTATTCAAGCTTAACTTATGATCATTTAGCTTTCACTCAATGCCAACATACATCAGCTCTTATCACTTATCAGCAGCATCCTGTAGCATTGTTTCATACTCAATTGTATTGTAATAAAACATTATTTCTAATAATACATTGCGGACAAATGTTGAATACTTGTAAATCTATTTAGATTTTAACATACAATGACTCTATAGAAAAAAAATACATTTATTTCCTTTAACGTGTGTGTTGATTACAATTACAACTTAGTAAATGAAAAAACGAAACCAGTGATTGTTCCTCATCCATTTAGCTTTTAAAATAAGGGTCTTATTTAAGTTTAAAACAAAAACAATAACTGTAATCTTGTGGTCGCTAATGCCGAGCATGTGGTCCTGGTTTCGATTCCCAGGTCAAGCCAATTGTTTCTCTGATGCAGCCCAGAGTCTGGATTTCGTGTATAGTTGATGGCAATAGGCTCATCCCCAATCACATAGAACTTATACTGCTACTTACTTTGACTGGCCTGTTGGTCTAGTAGTAAGTGACCCTGACTGCCATGCCGGAGGTCATGGGTTCGATTCCCACCCAGGTAAATGTTTGTGATAAGCACGATAATTTGTTCTGCATCTGGGTGTAATTTATCTATAATATGTATGTATTTAGAAATATATAAGTATGTTTATCAGCTGTTCAGTACCCATAACACAAGCTCTCAAGCTTAACATAGGACTAAATGGCGTTGTGTGAAAAAGTTGTAGAATATTTATTTTATTTATTTAAACAGAAATGGCGATATTATACTGTGTTCTAATAAGCAAATCTCTACATAGCCTATCAACAAATAAGACACTTGCATGATTAGTATTTCTTATTATCATGCAGATATTTACTAAAGATGTTGTCAACATCTATAATAAACTTAAGTTTACTGTTTCTTTGTAAATTTACGCATACACACACAGTCAAAACTCTCTCATACAAGACTACAGGCCTAGCCATATTACAAATTCTATTTCTATTAGCGTAATCGATAAGGCGACAATAGAAAGAAAATGGCGTATATAGAGACAGCTCTTTGTCAACTGTCAAGTCAGTCAAGTGTTAACAAGTCGAATTTGTAATATGGCTGAAAATGAAATAGGTACACTTGACAGTTGACAAACAGCGGACTCCATATACGCCATTTTCTTTCTATAATAGAAATAGAATAGAAATAGAATTTGTAATATGATTAGGCATGCTGTTTACATTCAAATAATAATAAAGTGATTTATCAGGTATTGTCATTTCTACAAAAATCATACCGAAGGTGGGGGTCCTTTTGACCTGTAAAACAGTTTTTATTCCTTAACCTACTTCGGGCACCAGTCTCTCACAAGTTTAACAGTTTTAAGTTTACATTATTTTATAAAGACCACTGATTTTGATGAGAATAAATTATATATTATATTGACATTGAACAACATCATGACTAATATTAAACATATTTCAATTACAGGAGAGCGAAATATTAAAATACTTCACGAGCAAAGAGGAACTCGAACCATTGGCAGAGAATTGCACGAAGGTGTATGTGTGGCACACACGTACGCAGAAACCAGCAATACTCAACCCTAAGAAGATGAAACGCCCTATTATCCCCGACGACCACATCGAAGTGTGAGTCCAAAACAGTATTACATTGGTCTTCATGTACGGGGAGTCACGTCCTAACAGAACTAAAACCCGCGATGTATAGACAGCGCACCCAATTGGCCACTTTTTCTAACGTACCATTTTACTAAGGGCCATCCTTGAGCGCATTTCATAGTGTGCTAAAGGAAGTTCAGACTTAATAACAACAGTTAAGTTTCATTTTTTAATGGAATTTTTACTGGTTGGTCGTATAGTGAAAATCGTACATAAGACGTTTTAGAGTGAGGGATGCCTTGATTGCGCTTTCTATACGTTGAAAGGTCAAAAGTTCTCTTTACAGTGTTAATCTTTTACGATCTTCAAGTATTTCAATACTCAATTTGGTGTATACTCAGATCAAAAATTGTATCGTCTATATTCTACCTTTTGTAGATTTTCCTCGGATTTACTTTATATTTGCGTGTTGTAAACTTGTTATAGTTTCATTAGAAAGCGTATTTATACAATAATCTGTATTTTAAGCTCCGAAATGCCACTTAATTCGTTGTATTATTTATGAATGTAGTCACGACATAGTGTTTTGTGCAATTAATAAGAGCTTATTTATTATTAATTTTACTTACCATTTGGTACAATATTGAGAACAATTATTTAAATGGCAATATTAATTAATAGTAAATTAACGTGATCTAGTTTCAAGCTAGAATATTTTATGTAATGATCAAGGACAAATAATGTAACCAAGATTCATGGACAAAATAAATAAAAAAAGCGTCATCAAATAGAAACCAATAAAGTTTTGTACGTTAATGATCAAGATAATGATGAACAAATTACCTTATCCTCTTCTGTAGTGAGGTCAATAAATAAACTTTTCATTCATAACTATGGCAGTCATTCTGAACCACCGCCACTACGTTATTCAATCGCATAAATTAACTGTCAAAAATATAATTAACCACTCCCTGTCCCATGACTCACATGTTCAACTTTTCTGCCTACTTTGTGACAGTGACAGAAGTTTCAATGGTTCCGAAAAATCCCATTATCGAGCATATACTTTTTGATTCCGATGTCGTTATAATTGCGCAATTTTCCATGCAAGATGCTCTTAAGCAGAAATTAGTGGTACTTATTATATTTATATTCTAAATAAAAGAGAATATGTAGATGCAACTTGTGTTTTGCTAACCCAAAATGATGAAACGATTGTTTAAGAAATCAAAGAAAAGTTTTAAAAGTCAAACTCAACTACTGCTTTGCTGCAACTATTTATTTTACAGTTCAAACGCCTGTTGTTACTCTCCTTTCCGTCATGTGACCTCATTTTCCACAAAACTTTATACAAGACAAAATTTCATTAAGGTACTAATAGAGGCCAGCACATCATATAACCAAAGTGTGACAAATTTCTTTGATAGTTTTTCAACTTTAGAACAACCGAAATAAGGTTCATGTTCAATTGGGAAAATTTTACAGTTAGGGCTAGCTTGATGTGCTGTCATCTGTAAGTACCATAGGACTTATCTGATTTTTAACAGTTCGCTATATATAGATTACATATGCGTTCCATCTCAAAAATCGCAAAATAAAGTAATGCATTCGAGTAAATAAAAAGTATAGAATGTATACTTTGATACTCAAGACACGTGTTCTTGCATATTCTCTTTTATTTTTTGTGCTCATAGCATCACAATAACTTTCTACTAAAAACGGAGTTTACTTAGGTAGTGAGATCATCCTTTTTCGTATTTTCACCGCAAAACTTGGTACAATTAAATTATTTCTCAAAAATATTTAAACTAAATAAGATGATAACGAGATATTTTTAATAACATTTCATTTTTATTTCAAATAATTGATAGATACACCTCTCTCCTTACATTTTAATATCGGTGAGCAAAAGAGGCTATACTTATTAACATTTTTGTTTTAAGTATCTACTAAATCAAGCAAGAGAAAATCCTAGTATTTTTAAACAAAAACCAAAAAAGAAAAGGCTAGTTTGTACTACGTGTAAGCAATTTGACGTCATCGGTACCAAAAGTTCCACCTTAATCCCTTGTTAAGGTTTTTTGTGCGCATTCAAGAAAATTTTGATTTATGACAGTGAATCTTACATATGGAAAAACTAAATTTTGTGTTTGTATGTTCATTCGCTGACTAATAAACAAACAAGCCATGTTTTTCAAATAATGGCATTGAAGTGTATGTAATGTATTACTAAATGACCACTTATTATATTGTCAGCTCTTAGAAATAGGTTTCTCAAGGTCTACTTCATTTATTTCTATGATAATTATCATCACAATCTATCATAATAACTAAAAAAGGTGTAACTTATTTGACTTTAAAATAAAATTGTTCCATAGCGTTCAGTATTATTACTATTTTTTTTTAAATTGTGAACGCTTTTGTAAAATATATTCTGTGTCGCGTAGATAATGCTAGATTTTATAAATAAATATAAACGTTTTATACAAACTGTAGGTAAATTAAAGTAATAGCGTAATAATTATATTTTACGAAAAAAATAACCTCTAGTGTAATGCTAGTCTTATATTTTATACTTTTAAGTAATATTTTGCAATAGTCGATTTGTCATCACTGAAAAATTATAACATTCTAAATGGTTAATTTAAAACATTTTCATTTTATATCTTAGTCGTCATTTATATATCTTTAGATTTTAGTAAATTATTTATAGAAATTAGTTGAAAGTTATGTATAGTTGTGGCGGTTTTGTATGGCAATTGTGGTCCTGCCCGATCAAAAATGTAAACAAAGATACTATCCGTCAACATCTTTCAGTAATGGTAAACGATAAATACCTAGGTTTTTTGTCAGGAGATAGATATTAGGGATAAAGCAATGACCGCCATTGTCATTCTAAAATCCTGCAACTATTTCAATTATTTTTAAACGTTTAAACTGTTCTGTTATTTAAATGCCATCTTGAAACACTGCTGCCATCTAGATTAAGTCTCCAAAACTAAGTTACACACTTTAAAGGGGCTTGTTATGCAAGTACGCAGAGCACTTTAATTTGCGTTACTACTTAAATCGAATAACACTATCATAAAAAATATTTAAGTATGTACTTTCATAATGACCTCCGTTACTTACATGTAACATTAAGTTTTGTTTGCTCATTTTGAATCTTAGTAGGTAACTTAAAATGGACAAACAAAAATACACTCTCGACAATTTGTACTCATTTATTATTAAAATTATCTAAATACTTTTTTTCCGTTTGTGAGATTATTGGCTGTTTCTTTTTATATTTAAAATTAAAACATCACTTCGAGAATCATTAAGAACAGGGTAATAAGCACTTAAACGACGTATCGTTGTGTCTAATTGTTTTAACCCGACTGCCCCAGCAGGTGTTTAATATTTTGACTGAATGTATGTATACATACATTCAGTCAAAATAAATAGACATACATGTCTATTTATTTGGCTCGCCCTGTAAACGGCTTTGTCACCCTAAATGATATGAAATGCAATCATTTTGAAAAAAGAAACAAGTTGGCGACCGCCATTCAGTAAATTATTGTAGTCGATTTTTTGCGAGATTGTAATTTGTGTATTAAAATACGAGCTCGAGGAGATTCCAAAAATGTAACTCACTAATAAGTATAGAAAATAAAAACGAAAAAATACAAAATACCGACAGTTCAATCTCTGATTTGTTACATTAGATTGCATAAAAACTGGTCGTGTTTGGTTGATATCTTTTAGTCGACTTTGCAGTTGATTCTTAGGGCGTTTTATTATATTTTTTTATTATTTTAGAGCATAAGTTTTTATCCAGACATGGCACCCTTATTACATTATGTATGCATGTTGACTGTTGCACTCAGTTTCGTCACTTAAAAATAATCAATCACTTAATTAATTAACTACCGCTAACTTAAAATGTGTCAATAAAAAAAAATGTTCTCAATAACTCCTCGTCCGTGGCATTTGTGAAAGATTATAGGCCATTATTCCATTATCATTTATGTATTTACGTATATATCTATGACAGATAATAGACATGAAATAAGATCTAGAGATTATTAGGTCAGCTGTTGACCTACTATGAAGAGAAAGTAAAGTAAAATTAATAATAAATTGAAGAAAAAGATACATAAATGGATGAATATTTTTAAGTGACATCTCAGAGTAATTTAGTTTGCAACTATGAAAGTAATCAAATGTGACTTTAATGCAGAATGTTTAATGTGTTTAGTTTCCTATAAATCACAATCCAAAATATCGTTAAGTTATTTTCGACTATAAATAAAACCAGTGTTTTAATATTAAGAAACTATCAAAACTCTTCCACATTTCTTGTAATGGAATACTGCCAAAATCCAAGACAGGATAATGTTAACAATCAGCTCTGGCAAAGAAATCTAAAACTAGAAATATAAATCCTCAAATAATTGTATGCTTGCACGGTTAAATAGAGTATGCAACTCTAAGTAATAATGTGGTTTTCTATGACGTTTCTTACTACCAGAATTGCTTGCCTACTTGCCCGTGCTAGTATACTATAAGTACCTAAGTTAATTCCCAAGCCTAATTAGTTAGTAGCTTTGACAGTTTAAAAATAGCGTTGTCGTGAACAAAGTTGGGTCAGCACGAAGTTTCAATTGCACTAAAACATTTCAAGTAAACTTTCTTACTTGAATCACTTGTTACAAAACCCTTCGTTTTTGTACTAGCTGTTAGTCTTAGCTGTTAAACTAAGCATAATACATTAGTTGATTACGAAATGCTCAAACTTCCGAATCGGTCTAATACTCGATTCCTTTTAGCGTAGAAAACTTTTTGTACTTACTTATATATTTGTTATTAGATAATATTGTAAATGATTTATTTTATCAATTTTATGACGCATGTCAAATTTTACAGAGAATCGTGCACCGCAAGCACGAAATTCTTCTTCTATTTTACCGACACCTCCGTGAAGAATGGTACAAGTCGACTTGCATTAGCAATGAGTTGTTTATTATCAAATTATTCAAGCGATTTCATTGATTATAGTAATGATAATGATGATATTAATTCTGATTATTTGTATCTTTAATCAGTGTTTCTGTATCTGTTATAGAACAGCAAATGGGTTAGTTGAGTGATACGTTTCAGGTTCATTTTGGCGATCAAGAAATTGTTTTAGTAATTATAACGTTGTCATCAAGCAAGTATAAGTAGTGTTAATTAGTACCTCAATCTTAATTAAGAGTAACACACAAAAATATGCGCTTTGAGCGCTATAGTAAATAGCACATTATACGAAGCATTGACATACTAATTCAAATTATATCTAAAATGTTGTAAACTTTCTTAGAATACAGCTTTAGACACTATTATGCTCAACAGTGTTAACTGATACTATGAAACCTTAAGGGAAGGTTCATATCTGACGGAACATGCGTCGCGTATTATCGGTCGCGTAACGCCAAAACAGACAAATGTATAGAAAAACACTTGACGGTTCACACTCAACAGATGATGCGTTAGTGCGTCGAGGTACATTGTCGCAAACGCTCGGCGCATGTTCCGTCAGATATGAACCTTCCCTAATAGGACACACGCCAGAATACACACACGTGAAAGACTTTACGTTGGTTACACTTTAATTCAATGGATTTTGACTTCTATCACTCTTCACGGAGGGTACAGATTTAAATGAACAGCTGCAGCTGCTTTTTAGTCTTTTTGCTGTCTCGAGAAAATCAGCAACTTATGATTCAATAAAAGTACCAAAATACACACATCAAAAGTGTCTAGGGATCAACATATATTTTTGCAATAACTTTTCTCTTGATTGATATTAATTAAAATTTTCTTTAAGGATTCATCAAATAAAGTGTTTTCGTTTGTCACAGTAACGATAAACCAAGTCACCTTTGCATTAATAAAGAAATTTGCCATTTTCCTACTAAAGGGATTTTTGACATTTGAACCACTAACATTAAAGTTCGAAAAAAAGACTGAAATAACAGTTTTCTTTAAAATTTTATTGGGTAACTTAAACAATTAATAATCCGTGTTTCTACCGCGAACACTAACAACACAATGACATCGGTTTGGCATACTCAAAATGAGTTCATCCAAATCACGCTGTGGAATGGCCGCCCATGTTCGTTGCAACAACAAAAAAAGGTCTTCTTGCGACTGGATACCCTCCATATTCGGCAGAGCTCTTCTCTGTAGCATATCCCATGCATGCTCAATCGGGTTCAAGTCTGGCGACTGAGCAGGCCAGGGCAGGACATTGATGTTAGCTGCGGCGAGAGTCTGTCTTACAACTCGTGAGGCTTCATCACTCTTCAGGGAACTTAATTAGCGACCAAACAGTCAGAAACCGCTTGCATGAAGTGAACCTTCATTCCCGAAGACCGCTACGGGTACCACCTATAGCAATGCACAATCGTAGGATTCGATATCAATGGGCTCTTGAACACAGAAATTGGGCAGAAGAACAATGGCGTTTCGTGTGCTTTTCTGATGAGTCTCGTTTTGGTATGAGACCGGATACAAGACGTATACGACACTGGAGAACCCCTGGACGCCAACAGCGATTAAAATCCTGCCAGGAAGTCCATCCTTATAGTGGTGGAACCATCATGGTATGGGCGGGTATTTGGATCGGCGGAAGAACTGAGTTGATTTGGATCAGAGGCAACCTCAACGCTCAAATTTATGCTGAGACGATTGTATCAGACGTCATCGTTCCTCTACAAGTGCAAATCGGTCCCTTATTTCAGTTAATGCATGATAATGCACGACCGCACACCGCAAGAGTTGTAAGACAGACTCTCGCCGCAGCTAACATCAATGTCCTGCCCTGGCCTGCTCAGTCGCCAGACTTGAACCCGATTGAGCATGCATGGGATATGCTACAGAGAAGAGCTCTGCCGAATATGGAGGGTATCCAGTCGCAAGAAGACCTTTTTTTGTTGTTGCAACGAACATGGGCGGCCATTCCACAGCGTGATTTGGATGAACTCATTTTGAGTATGCCAAACCGATGTTCTTGTGTTGTTAGTGTTCGCGGTAGAAACACGGATTATTAATTGTTTAAGTTACCCAATAAAATTTTAAAGAAAACTGTTATTTCAGTCTTTTTTTCGAACTTTAATGTTAGTGGTTCAAATGTCAAAAATCCCTTTATTAGGAAAATGGCAAATTTCTTTATTAATGCAAAGGTGACTTGGTTTATCGTTACTGTGACAAACAAAAACACTTTATTTGATGAATCCTTAAAGAAAATTTTAATTAATATCAATCAGGAGAAAAGTTATTGCAAAAATATATGTTGATCCCTAGACACTTTTGATGTGTGTATTTTAAAATCGTGCTCGTGGTATCTGAACATAACTGTTTTTGTCGTAGGTGTAGCCTTTTCACCTTACAAATAAGGAATGAAAGGGTTACTTACATTAAAGTGTATCAGTTAATACAATGAATCTGTAATTATTTAAATTCAATTACTAAATAATTATTAGATGCATATTGAATCTCAATTGTAAACAAATATTGTCTATTCCTGTGGTTTATTTATTGGAGGAAAATGAATAAAACTTTACAAGTTCTTTCATATTTTGATTGAATGCAATAAAATACCTACACCACCTTTACCAAACAAGGCCTAAATTTCTCCCTATGACTAATCGTTGTATTGTATCGTTTTATTCTGATTCAAATTTATTTGTGTTATAATTATTGAACATTTAGGTAAATGTAAATTTATGATTGTATTGAAATACGTAAAAACAATGTTGTTTTATTGAATGACCGTGTCGCGATGGCAATAATGTAATATTTACCTTCCTACTTTTACAATAGATTTAATTGTATCTCTATACTATAAATAAATAATTCTTCCGTTAAATAAATTCTATGGTAGGTATTATTTTGTAGTGTTGAAGTATGAACGACTAGGTAACTCTTTATGTGATGATTTTTAGATTTCTATTTCTATAATTTTGTAAATAGGAATTTCATATTTAATTTTATTGTATGAGAATAAAAAAAAATGCAAATGATGATCTGTATTGTTTTATTGTATTACCTGCCTAACAGTTAAAATAACAACACAGCTGAATTTATTTATCAGTACCCATAATACTAATTCATATATTAGGACTCCACCTTGCCTCGGAAAAAACGTTAAGCCGTTTGTTCCAGCTTTTATTTTTTGATTATTGACAAACAGTTTTGCCGTGTTACTGAGTTATTGGATTGAAAGGGTCAGAATTGACAACTCTCTAGAAAAAGACAGAGGGACTGTGCGGAGTGTGCGGCCAATACCTGTCTCTTTTCTGTAGGTCTGTGGCTAAATAAAGAAAGAGACAACTATTGGCCGCACGTTCGGTTTATCTCTCTCACACGTTCTTACCAGTATTTACTTAAATAAATAAATATTCAACAACTTTTCACACAACGCTATTTAGTCCCAAGCTAAGCTTGAGAGCTTGTGTTATGGTTACTAAAAAGCTGATAAACATACCTACATATACATTTCTAAATACATACCTATATATTATAAATAAATTACACCCAGACACAGAACAATGATCGTGCTCATCACACAAACATTTGTCCTGGGTGGGAATCGAACCCACGACCTCCGGCATAGCAGTCAGGGTCACTTACTACTAAACCAACAGGCCCGGAACACTCAGTCCATTCTCTATGTCTATGGTTTTCAACCAGTGCGCTCACAGCAAAGCTGGTCTGCGAGTTTAAAGTCGCACAGCGAGCCATGGAAAGGGCTCGAAGTTTCTCTGAAGGATATAAATCAAAATAAAAAACTTTTTTGCAAAAAATTAAACCGACTTCAAAAAAACACTAAACGGTGTAAAATAACTCTAAATTAGGAAGTCTGTGGCTTTGGTGGTTTTGTCTTATTCATGATGGGCAACCGACTTCCGAATTTAGAGTTATTTTACACCGTTTAGTGTTTTTTTGAAGTCGGTTTGATTTTTCTTTATATTGTTAATTGTTAACAATACATGTCATGATAATAGGGTTATCCGTGACCGTCAAGATGGAGGGACCAAGTCTCGGATTTCTGTCTCACATATATAAAAATTTAATACCATAAATCTACTATTTGCTACCTTTGCTAAAAAAATTGCTACCTCTATATTTACAGAATTACATCAACAAAATGTTGGTCCCTCCATCATGACGTCAAGATGGAGGGACCAAACTGATAAACTGCTCTCTGGAATATTCCACCTTGCTGGTGTTTTAATACCTTAATTCTACCTAAATAATATTAATTCTGACTGACTAAAAAATTTGTGGTTTTAAAAATATCGAGTAATTTGTTTGGTCCCTCCAAATTGACGATTCAATTATTAAGTGTAGTCTAAAGATGGTCAGTTTATTTTCAATTTTCAAAGGATAAATATTTAATGCCTATTTACTACCTTCAAATGATATTTTTTTAAGTTATAAATTTATTTTAAAGAGCCAAAATCTAAAAAATCTATATTGACGAATTATTAAGTGCTTTAACGCAATAGGTATAGTTATATAACTAAGAACGCAGTATAGCTAAGAACCACCGCCAGGAAACTTGTTTACAAATGAAAAAAACCGCATTAAAATCGGTTCATCCGTTTGGGAGCTACGATGCCACAGACAGACACACACACACACAGACAAACAGACATCGACGTCAAACTTATAACACCCCTCTTATTGCGTCGGGGGCTAAAAAAATAATTTTGTTAAAAGTTAAATTAAAAATTTTAAAAACTGCCAACGCAAAAAAAGTTAAACATTTTAAAAGTAAAAAAAAAACCAAGTTAAAAAAACACTAACCGGTGTAAAATAACTCTAAATTAGGAAGTCGGTGGTGCCATCTATACTAATATATAAAAAGGTTATGTTTGATTGTTTGCTTGCATTGAATAGGCTCCGAAAAATTCTTTCACTGTTGGAAAGCTACACTATCCCCGGGTGACATAGGCTACTTTTTATCCCTGTATTCCCACAGGAACGGGAACAACGCGGGTGAAACCGCGGGACGTCTGTTAGTAATGATTAAGACAAAAAAAACCACCAAAGCCACAGACTTCCTAATTTAGAGTTATTTTACACCGGTTAGTGTTTTTTTTAAGTCATTTTTTTTTTTTTAAATTTTATAATGCTTATTTTTTTGCGTTGGCAGTTTTTAAAATTTTTAATTTAACTTTTATCAAAATTATTTTTTTATCACATCTATTCAAAAAGAGCTAGTTTATTCCTCGTAAAGGGACCAAAATAGCTCATTAATCCCTAGGGACCAAAATTGATTTGAATTTGGAATGTGATTATTGTTAGTAAATGTTTCAATCAGCAAAGAGGTGAATCACAAACCATGCGGGAAAAATGTATTGAATATGTGACTGGCTGAAAACTGCGAGCGCGCCAAATTTAAAAAAAGTTGATGAAAAGTAAACAACGCGCGAAATTAAATGCATTCAGCCAAAGAGTATAATAATTCTGCTTTTTAACCGACTTCAAAAAAAGGAGGAGGTTCTCAATTCGGTTGTATATTTTTTTTTTTTTTTAGGGTTTGTTACCTCAGTACTCCGTCATTTATGGACCGATTTTCAAAATTCTTTTTTTGTTTGTTAGGGTATACAAACAGATTGGTCCCATTTGTGTCAAAACTCATACCTGATGACTGATGAGGGATCTTCGAGGAATTGAGGGAACTCCTCAAAAAATATAGGCACACGCACTGATTTCAACATTTTTAGAAACAAATCAAGCATTTTCATTTAGAAAGTATCATTTGGTGAAGAAAAACTGATGAAGAAGACAGGCAATGGAACTCTTCAACGCATTACAGCAAATTATTCGCGATTGCTATAGTCAGCTGTCTATGCTGAGCTTTTGTATTTCCACAACAAAACATTACGCCATTCTATTTTAAAAGGGACCGCCAGAGATGTACAGATTAATGTTTAGAGATAGAACTTATTTAGCAATTGTTATCCAATTTCAATGATTCTTTCAAGTTTTGAAAGACTTTCTTTACATACAAGAAACTAAAAATTACAAAATAAAAACTTTTTTACAAAAAAAACAACCGACTTCTTAAAAAAAACTAACAGGTGAAAAATAACTCCAGTTTCGGAAGTCGGTGGCCAATAATGAACAAAACAAAACCACCAAAGCCGCAGACTGAATTGTACGTAAATAAATTCTTGTTCATAAGTTGCACTTACTTATTTTCTCATAGAGGGTGATAAAAAGTAGAGTGTCCACCTCGGGAGCAACACTATTTTAAGCTCGAGTGACATACTTTTAATCCCTTGCTGCGCTCAGGATTAAAAAATACACTCTCGCCTTTAAAATTGTTGTTTGCTCCCTAGATAAACAATCTACTATTTTAACCCCCGACGCAATAAGAGGGGTGTTATAAGTTCGACGTCGATGTCTGTCTGTCTGTGTGTGTGTGTGTCTGTCTGTGGCATCGTAGCTCCCAAACGGATGAACCGATTTCGATGCGGTTTTTTTCATTTGTAAACAAGTTTCCTGGCGGTGGTTCTTAGCTATACTGCGTTTTTAGTTATATAACTATACCTATTGCGTTAAAGCACTTAATAATTCGTCAATATAGATTTTTTAGATTTTGGCTCTTTAAAATAAATCTATAACTTAAAAAAATAATATCATTTGAAGGTAGTAAATAGGTATTAAATATTTATCCTTCGAAAATTGAAAAAAAAACTGACCATCTATATACTACACTTAATAATTGAATCGTCAATTTGGAGGGACCAAACAAATTACTCGATATTTTTAAAACCACAAATTTTTTAGTCAGTCGGAATTAATATTATTTAGGCAGAATTAAGGTATTAAAACACCAGCAAGGTGGAATATTCCAGAGAGCAGTTTATCAGTTTGGTCCCTCCATCTTGACGTCATGATGGAGGGACCAACATTTTGTTGATGTAATTCTGTAAATATAGAGGTAGCAATTTTTTTAGCAAAGGTAGCAAATAGTAGATTTATGGTATTACATTTTTATATATGTAAGACAGAAATCCGAGACTTGGTCCCTCCATCTTGACGGTCACGGTTATCCACTTATCCCTAATAAATGAAAATTAACATACCTAACTGTCGAAATCTAGGTATATTGTACACATCTGCGTACCCCTCAGAGCATACAGGCGTGATGATACGTCCTGATGTTGTATAAACAATAAACATCCAAGCGATTCCAGCAATCACGACAGATTTGCCGTCTATTTTTGAAGAGTTCTATACCTTTGGAGTACCTAAATGCCTTATATTTGGCAATACTAGAGTCTGGCTGGCATTAGTAAATAGCGCAAGAGTTGCTTTTTCGAATATCCAAGGGAAGCCGATAGTACCTACCTAATTGAGTTGTATGGACGCTTCGCCACTGCAATTTAGGTAATAAATATCTGGACTTTTTATATTGTGGGATACTGCTGCCTAAACTATACGTGATGTCTGTATTTCAGGCCACCAGGTCTGCACCCCTTGGATAATGGTCCAACACCACATAGTTATTTACACATCCAATCTAAAATGCGGTATATTTTTTATTTTTTCCATAATATAGTGCTGCTGTGTTGGTTTAATTAGTAGGTATTTGTTTGAACCCCCACTGGTACACTGGAACACGGCACTGTTAGGATATTGACTATTATGAGGCAATTCAGTGTTCTATCCCCCCTGGGCACACCCATGGTCACGCCAGCTGCAGCAAAAGGGGGTTAATTAAAAAAAAGAGTCTAGGAACTACTGTAGTGTATTATAAGTAAAAAGATGTAGATAGTAGTGTAGGTGTAGTTACCCAAACAACATATTTTGACTGGCCTGTTGGTCTAGTAGTTAGTGACCCTGACTGCTATGCCGGAGGTCGCGGGTTCGATTCCCACCCAGGACAAATGTTTGTGTGATGAGCACGATCATTTCTTCTGTGTCTGAGTGTAATTTATCTATAATATGTATGTATTTAGAAATATATAGGTAAGTATGTTTATCAGCTGTTTAGTACCCATAACACAAGCTCTCAAGCTTAACTTAGGACTAAATGGTGTTGTGTGAAAAGTTGTGGAATATTTATTTTATTTATTTATTCGATATTCAAAAACGGCTCACTAACGCACGCACGCGATCGTTGACAGTGCGACGCGACACTGAGGTCAAAATGTGGCTAGTTAGACACATTTTAACGTGTCGCTTGTTGAGCCCTTATAACGTATCTACACTATTTTACTTATAATATCATTGACTGTGGCCAAATTATAAGTTGAGCATAGGTTCGGCATATCTCGTAAAGGGCGTCTTTAATTTAAGAAACGCATTCCATTTCACGTTTTTATTTGAGGAATATTTGATTCAACATCACATATTTTCATTGTTTCTTATTTTTTTTATTTTCTTTATTCAAGATCTATAAAACAAAAACTTACGAAAGGAATGCCAAACTGCAAAACAGTTAGTCGGCAGTTGTTCTCGTTCGACAGGAGTTTAGAAACAACTACCTAAATTTAATTGTGAATCCAAATGTGTAGGTACAAGCATCTCGTACCTATAAAAACAAAGTTAGTTACATACCTAGGTAGGTACCTACCTATTTTACCTACGTTAACTAAGATAAAGTAAACTTAGGATAGAATAGATAAGTATCTATGTACCTACTTTACTTATCCAATAAAAACAAACTATGACGGGTTTAGCATTATGTAGGTACTTACCTACCTACCTAGGTGACATCCACTGAAATATTTTCAGAAGGGTTTACCGTCATAATCAAGTTTAGATAGGTGGGTAGGTATGTACCTAAACTAGAACTTCTGAAATTCGATTTACCCAATAATCAAAGTAGGCTTGTAATGCAAAATGTTTTCGACGTGCGCCTGACTTGAAAACTTTTTGAGTGACAAGTTTTTCTGACGCCAGAAGGTAAGTGAAGTGTGCACAATCGAGGGGTGAATTTCAATGAATCCGAAAGAATAATACCGAAGTACATACCTACAGGCAAATGTCTGTAGATTTGTTTGTCTTTTTAACTGGATTCTAAAAATGAGGAGGTTTTTTCCACTAACAATAACATGGATTTCATTTCCAATACAATAACTTTTATTAAATCGCTAAGAGTGTAGGCAGGTAGGTTCAAAATAGATTAAGCAACATTCAAAATATTTAACCTTATGTAGTTTTTAACTGTCAAAACATTTCTTCCCAATCTTATAAACAAAACCAGCAAACAACCTAAAATCTAAGTCTAAATCCATTCCGCCCAATGTAATGAGCAGTTGCTCGTACGAACCCATACATGGCAAACCACTCGGTTAGATTATCTAGCCGAGTGGTTGCCGTATAACTACGTTTCCACCAGAGATGAGCGAGGATGCGTAAGAATGCGTAAGAATGTGCGTAAGAATGTGTCTTTTAAAAACAGTGGAATAGTTTCATAAACTTATCGCTCAGCGCAGCTCCTGTGGACACACCTCAGTGGACCGAGGTTTTAGCCTTTCCAAAATTAGCCAGGGATGGATCCGAGCGTTGTGTGTTGGATAAACGCAAGCGAGAAACTGTACGGTGTCACTTACCTACGTTCAAATTTCTCGATACAGCTGTGCTATTCTGTCAGGTAAGTAACCACGTGAAAATGTAGGTGAAGTGAAGGCGTTTTGATTTGTCAACCCATATAATGATAAGCGTTCACGTCACAAGTTTTCACGAGGTTAATTTTACTGAATTAACCGGCTGATCATAGATGGGTAAATATTCGAGCGTTTCAACCGCCGTCATTACCATCCCCTAAAAGGCAAGGGAAGATAACGTATTTAATGGAATATTTCAGACATTTCCAGATTCTGGTACTTTAGCAGATTCTGAGAATTGCTGAAATATTGCATTAAATATAATGTTTCTCTCAATACCATTTGAAGATGGTAATGAGAGCGTTTGAAACGCTCGAATATTTACCCAGATACTTACGAATAGGCAGGTGAGTGCTCCACGGGTGTTACATTCGAGCAGGGCTATAGACGCTATATCCCCTTCAGTGCCAGTGACTATAACTGGCATCCAGTTACACACCGAACTTTGGTGGCAACAGAGAATTTGCAAAAAATAGGAATTGCGTTTTAAGTGAACTTCAAGTTACAGTGACTATCAGACAGGAGACTGCGCTTCATCACATCTCTGCGAGTTCGCATAACGTCATCTTAGATACACACTGATGATTACCAATATAGAACTAGCTGTTTGACAGACAGCTCGTTGAACAACTTTGCCCAGTGACCATCACTATGAACTGTCATTGGAATCCGCTAGATCCTCCTAAAATAAGCACGGGATTTTGATGCTATTTTTAAAATCATTCAGAGAATCTCTTCGAATGTTATGTTTCCATTGTTTTCATAACAGTCATCTGGTGGATTTTACGTGTGTAGACGGGAAAGTTAGAGCAGCCATATTATATTACAATCAACGAAGAAAATTATTAAATACCATTAAAAATATAACTTACTGCTTATCGATCCTATTTCGTCTAAGAATGAAAAGCTTAAAAATCTTCCCTACCTATTGTACGGAAATGTGATTAATGAACTCAAAATATTCATTGCTGTCAAACGATCCTAGTTCTAACTGAAACCCAGAAGTCTCTCTATAGCCAACTATGTTAGGTCACAAAATCGGGTTTGCACGCAGCGGGCTAGGAATCAAAGCTTACTTGAGTCAACTTATCCTGAGCTAGTTTTAAGGAACTGAAGGTAACACCGATCGTCAATGCCTTTCTATTCGTAGTATCTAGTTCGGTAAGTAGGTAGGTATCTCGAGCGTTTATTGAAACAGTCGCTGTAAAAACCCAATGTGAACAGACCAACTTTTCACCATCACACAAACTATCAAACAAAGCACAATCGTTTGAACACAATGCACCCTATTCGTCACAGACCCGCAGCATCCGCTTAATCACTCAGTGAATACGCTGTTAACGAGAACATATTACGTGTTTTGCTACTCAAAATGATGCTTCTATTGAAAATTGCGAAAGTTTACGAACAGCTGTACGAATTTTTCAAAGAAAATGTGGGTGAGCTCTTGAAACTTCGGCAATAACGCCCAGAAGTGCAGAACTGGAATGTAACACTCATGGAGCACTCACCTACTCATAAGTATCTGTGATCTGAGAAATTTTGAACATTGGTTAAAGATACAGATACAGAAGTCGAAAAGCTGTTGTTGTCGTTCCGAATCACTTTAAACAAGTTTTACTATTGACTGAAGTTCTCACTTATACACACACACACACACACTATCTCACACTCGTTCAATTGATTTTATTTCTTATAATATATTTCCAACTGCCTCGTAAGTCTAGAGTTCGCTACTGCTGAGCACGAGGTCCCGAGATCGATCCTTTGTGCCCGATTGATGGCAATAGGCCAGCCCCTTCTTACATGGGACTTAAACATAACTGGCGGAATGTAGGTGTACTACCAGGTACCTCTTTTTTACAAGGGGACGAAAACCCTGAAATCACGAAAAAGAAACAACTGTTCAATACCTAGGTACAGACATGTAACTCGAGAAAATGTATTTATAGTAGGGTTGATTTCTTTTCGCGGTTTAGGATACCAATATTATCTTGATAAAAGTAAAAGCGTTCTAAAATTTTAAATGTAGGTAACCAATTTCATATGAGATGTTTTTGGTGGGTAATATCTTTCCATAGGTACCGCGCTTTATTGCCCGTCTAATGAGAACAGCGCTTAAATCTCAAAATTTATCGAAATTTCATAGCAACTCCGAACCAAGAGTTATGAACATTTTTCAGTTAACTTCGAACGGCGCACCAGGGAACAAGTTATAGGGAGGAGGTAGTAATTAGCTTGGATGAAGTTTCGCTGGCGTATACGTCTTACCTTTACAGTACCTATGATAGGTTTCCGTAACGGTATTTTACCGCTGAGTTCTGCAATGCTTAAATAGATCGCTACCTACTTGTAGAAGCTAACAATAGTCTATTTAACAATATAATTATGGCGGTGGTTAAAAGCTCCCCTACTGTCATGTCAGGAAATGTGTCCGACAGAAACTCTGGCCTTGATATATGTGGTTTCGTAGATAAGATTAAGTGGTCAGAAATGTTTCGCATCTGAATCAAAATTGTACCCAACGCTATCTTAAAAGGGATGTAAATTAAAGTCACGAAATCTTGGGCTGTTTTTAATAGGAACTACCTACTTAGTTATGTAACGAAATTTTTCGAATTCTTTTGCTGTGTCACAAAGTTTTTGTTTAGTATCCAAAGCACGTTTTCATTAATTTAGATCTTAGTTCATATGCTTTTCCTGTTGTCCTACAACTAACTCGATCGCCTTCTATACTACCTTTTCGGGGTCATACCCATCAAATCACCGTCCTTACAAGACCTTACAGACTATCACTACAGTGTCACTTAAGTTTACCAAACATTTGGCGCCGGCACGATTACCCTAACGTTAGGGCGAGCTTCATTTATCTTAATAAGGGACGTTGATTGTCACAGGAGCGGGTCGACGTCACGTCGCTCACTGCAGGTACAATGATGAACAAAGAAAAATAGTGTACGGAAAATGTTATTTTTTTTCTAGTTGCTTCGACATTTTCTCGAGGAATTTATTTCTAAATTTGGTGCATGGAAGTTGACGTTGTTTAACATGAATTCACTTATTAAATACCAGCCTGTTACCGCAACCTATCCATTACTTTTTGCTAATATATTACCAAAAAGTCTAGGATTCCTCGCAATGTTTTCCTTCGCCGATGTCAACAATGTCTGGGATTTACTTAAAAATTGGTACTTACATATGATTTAAAAAGTCATAATAATATATTGGTGCAAAGCCTGGATATTAACCACAACTTCGTGCATCAGAGTTAGTGTCCTTGACCTTATCATTCGGGCCATCAAGACCCAAATAATCAAATAAGTATTGTTAGCGACTGGCTGGAACTTTGTGTTATGAATTTATGAACCTTTTTTAATATTTGTTTTTTTTATGGTTTGTTATTTTTAACTAACTTCAGAAAAAGGAGGAGGTTCTCAAATCGGTTGTATTTTTTTTAGGGTTTGTTACCTCAGTACTCTGCCATTTATGAACGTACCGATTTTTACATTTTTAGTAACAAATGAAGCATTTTCATTTAGAAAGTATCGTTTTGTGAAGAAAATCTGATAAAGAAGACAAGCGACGGAACTCTTCAACGCATAACGGCCAATTATTCGCGATTGCTCTTAATCAGATGTCTATGCAGAGTTCTTGTATTTCCATAACATAACATTACGCCCTTCTATTTTAAAAGGGGGCCGGCAGAGATGTAGAGATTAATGTTTAGAAAGAACTTCTTTAGCAACTGTTAACAAATTTCAATGATTTTTGAAGTTTTACAAGACAAGGTCTTTTTTACATACATACTCGTATAAATTGCAAAATAAAAACTTTTTTGCAAAAAAAAAACAACCGACTTCTTAAAAAAAACACTAACAGGTGAAAAATAACTCCAGTTTCGTAAGCCGGTGGCCAATACTGAACGAAACAAAACCACCAAAGCCCAGACTTCCGAAAATGGAGTTATTTTTCACCTGTTAGTGTTTTTTTATGAAGTCGGTTGTTTTAATTGTAAAAAGTTTTTATATACTTATAAACTGTGACTTTTACCTTTTGTCTTGTGTCTGTCAACTACCTAGACTTGGTCTGCATAGTTTTACTTGTTACATAATAAAGCTCTTAACAACCATCATCATCCCATCATTTTCCTTAAGTATCGTCATTTATACAGTCCACACGCTCACCAACAAGTAGGCATAATCAAATAACATAAAAGAAAAAAAAATGTAGCCTGTCAACTCTTAAAATGTTGCTTCAACACTACTCAAGATTTTTGATTTAGTAAACGATTGAGATAACGAGAACACTAGCATGAATTTACCTACATACAATAAATTGTACATGTGCCTCTTTTATAAAATAAACAATTATTATTATCATTAATAAAATAAAATGTTACTTCGTATAATGTGCTATAGGTTTTGACTACGTCCAGCAAATAAGAAATAGATTTACCTACGTAAGTGCAAATTTAGTGCAGAAACATAGTTGCAGCTTCGCCTAATGCAACAACCAAAATCCCATTACCCAAAATCACATAACAAACTCACATGGAATAACATCTTGAACAAAAGTTGCAACGTGTGACGTTTACATGAGATTCTACATCTCCAGGACTTTGCAGTGAAGCGGAGACAAATTATGGGACAAAATTCCGTTCCCCGGAGTTGAAATATTGCCTTTCTGCATACTTCCTGAAATATGGTCGTCATCTGAAATGTTGCTTGATATAAATTGCTACAAGGGAATTCTAGAAATCCTCACCTGTAATTAGAGAAACGTCTCGTCTGGATGCAGATTAATTGTCTTTGTGAACGTTTTAATCTCATTTGCGTTGCTGTTGCTGCAAGCTAGGAAATTGTTTTTTAACGAGGCTTTCCTAGCTTGTTCGTTTTTTTATCGTGATGTTGTTTTATTTTGTTTTAATAATATTGTAGAAACCACTTTTCAGCCTTTATTACCATTTATTGGTAATCTGATGAATGATTATAGTTTAGAAGAAGTATGGAATATAATGAAAGATAGTATGGTGCAAGCGGCTACAAAAGTATGTGGCCTAGCACGAAGGAAATGTGGTAGTAAAACGAATGATTCTTGGGTAGATGGTGAAGTTAAAGAGGTTGTGAGAAAGAAGAAAGAGGCCTGGCTTAACGTGCTAGCCTGTAAGGCCCAAAATAAAGTGAATCTGGCAACAAATGTAAATAGAATAGATGATTTAGAGAGAGTGAAGAAAAGTTACACCGAAATGAAAGCGAGAGTGAAAGAAGTGGTAAAAAAGAAGAAGGATGAAAAAGATGAAGAGTATAATAGGAAGTTCTCGGATAACTTCAGGGCCAATGTTAAGATGTTTTGGAAACAGGTAAGATTGGCTCGTGGAGTGACAAAGACTTCGAATATGAATGTTATAAGAGCAGAGGATGGTTGTTTGATAAGCGAAGAATGTGATGTCTTGGAACGCTGGAAAGGATATTTTGAAAGTTTATTTAGTTTTCAGGATAGTGTGCAAGGAGTGGGTAACTGGGCAGAGGAGAGTGGTGAAAACCCAAACCCGGATGTAGATGAAGAGAATGAAATAGGAATGGATGAGATCGTAAGATCGTTAAGAGAAATGAAAGTTGGAAAAGCTGCAGGGTATGATAGATTGTCCGCTGAAATGCTGAAGGGCGGTGACGGGGTAGTAGCAAGCCTGTTGTGCCGGATCTTTAATATGTGTTGGAGATATGGCCGAGTCCCAGATGACTGGTGCAAGGCTGTAATCGTGCCACTGTATAAAGGAAAAGGCTCACAGCAGGAGTGTAAAAACTACCGCGGCATTAGCCTTTTAAGCGTAGTTGGTAAACTGTATGCAAAGGTTTTGATTAAAAGAGTGATCAGACTGACAGACGAGAAATTATGGGACGTGCAGGCAGGGTTTAGAGAGGGCATGGGATGTATGGATCAGATCTTCTCCTTGAGGTGCATAGCCGAAAAATATCTGGCTAAGCACAAGAAAGTTTACTGTGCTTTCGTTGACTTGGAGAAGGCCTATGATAGTGTGTGGAGGGATGAGCTGTGGTCGACACTATCCATGTATGGTGTGGACTGGTGCTTGGTACGGGCACTGAAATCTTTATATAGGGATTCCAGTGCCTGTGTCAGGATAAACGGGGCATACACAGACTGGTTTAACATCTCTAGGGGAGTTAGACAGGGCTGTGTAGCGTCACCTTGGCTGTTCAACTTATACATGGATAGTTGTCTGACAGATTTAAAAGAGAGTGAGTGTGGATTGAGGATGAATGAGTTGCCTGTCAAATGCCTCCTCTACGCAGACGATCAAGTTCTTCTTTCATCGTCAGCGGAACAGTTGCAAGACATGGTGACCAAGATGAATGAAGCATATAAGATGAAAGGGATGAACATTAATGTGAATAAGACGAAAGTAATGGTGTTTGAAAGAGACGAAAACGTGTCGTTGTGCAATGTGAAAATAAACGATATGAGTGTAGAACAAGTGAATGACTTTGTATATCTGGGAAGTCTGTTTACAAGGGATGGAAAGATTGATGCGGATGTGGAAAGGAGAGTGAATGCAGGAAATAAAGTGAATGGCGCTATACATGGCGTTGTGACCAGCCAGTCTATGTCCGAAAAGGCACGACTGGCTGTTCACAATGGTGTGCTGGTGCCTACACTAACGTATGGAAGTGAATGTTGGGTGTGGCAAAAGAGACATGAAAGTAGAATAAATGCTGTAGAAATGCGTTCTTTGCGAAGTATGTGTGGTGTAACAATTAATGACAGATTGAGGAATGATGATATAAAGCAACGTTGTGGTTTAAAAGAAGATGTAGTAACAAAAATTGAAAAGAGTATGCTTAGATGGTTTGGTCACGTTGAAAGGATGGATGAAAGGCGACTAACGAAAGGTATTTACAAGGCAGATGTAAGTGGGAACGCCGGGAGGGGACGCCCTAGAAGGACATACATAGACCTTATTGGTGAAGTTCTTCAGAAAGGTCAGGTGCGTAGTACTCGCAACCGGCGTGTGTGTATGACAACATGTATGAATGTAAACGAAGCAAAAGAAGTATGTAAGAATCGTAGCATATGGCGCTCTGTAGTTTCTGCCTACCCCCATGGGAAAAAGGCGTGAGTTTATGTATGTATGTATGTATGGTAATCTTTCTACGAGTTGTTCTATGAAAACTTAACTATAGGTAGGCATAATGGCAGCATAACTAAAAAATCTTCCAACTAAGTGACAATCCTAAAAATGGGGAAACCATAGAGGAGATGTCGCATATTAAAAATATTTATAGTAAAGTATTAATATAGAAGGAAATGCCTAACTATCGAAGTCTATAAAAACAGGGCACTTTCCTTTCATTTCGCTATAAATGCAGCATCCGTAATACGACTGTGTTATATTTTATTTATATGAATAAAATTGTATTCGTTTATTCTTTTTTTTCTTACCTATGTCCTATGTGCTGAAAGAGATTTCAATGGAAATGTGTATCACCTTTGTGCTATGTTTTCTGTTCCTTCAATCTATTTGTGTCAACATACTGATGTCATTCGCAAATTTTAGATACAACATGTGTAACATGATTGTTGCGACATACCTTTGGATGTTATGTATAAAATCCAAAGGTATGGCGCAACAAATGTTCACGAAAGCCCAAAAATTAATATCAAAACTATTATTAGTCGTTCCAACTCCACTTTGATACCTGCTATTGATCCTTAAAACAATGGCTCGGAGCTCGTTTCGATAAATTTCCCAATCAGAAAATTTCAGTGGCACTTTGGCTAGCAATTAGCATATAAATTAATTCTGTATTATTATACCTCTCCGTAGGTATTGCTGTCCATCGGGTCCTCATAGATAAGGGAATTTCATAGTTCGCTGAAGCGAGCCGGTTTTATGGTATAATATACTTAATTATTTCGAGGAGTTATTGATTGACAGATGTACCTGATGGAAAATTTAAACGGACTTTACCTATGTTTTTTTTTGTTGATATATCTACTCATGTCAAGTGATTCAAATCAATTTAAATCGACATTAACTCTACTGAATGATGTTTTCATTAAAGTAATTGGTCGGACCTTTAATGTTACTTTATCCCTTAATCAAATTGTACATATCTTTAAAGAAGGCACAAAAACAATTCAGGCAAAGGTTAAAAATCCCACATTGTGCGTGTGCTATGCGTTGCATCAGGACCTAATGTGATTATTTCTGACGACGTTCTGGCACATTTTAACTGAATCACGTTAGATTTGCTACAATTAGAATTTCCAGTAAACAGATTTTCTTACCTCAGAGTAAGTTGTATAAGACAGAGTAAAGACTGCGGAGATAAGTATGAATTCTTAGGTTCAATTCCCTGGTCAGGCAATGTTGAATCCCCTCGGTGTTGAAGTGTGCTTCTATCTGAAATTTCTCTGTACCTAACAGCCCAGAGGCTGGATATAAGCTCGACCCAATATCGTGAGACTTAAACATATTTGGCGAAATTTGGGTGTGACCATACGTAGGTACACCTCTGTGTTTCCCTTCTGTAAATGCTAGTGTGATACTATGATTTATGTGGTCAACTGCAATGATATGCTAAACGCGAGTCAATATTCATTGTGCCAAATCTATTATCCACTGACACGATGCTATATCCATAGGTACAAAATACATGATAAAAGTGAACAAATAAAAAATATTCTCGAAAGTGGCAACCAGTTCCTGGTGACGATGCAATGTAATTCCAATAGATTTTAATTGGCCCGTTCACTAGCTACAAATCACTAAATCACTGGAGTGTAATTTACAGGTATTTTAATGAAATTCCTATCAACGAGCTAACAAGCTAACATCGGAACAAGATACCGTTCGCTATTTGAATTTAACTAAATCCAGGAAGGGTTATTACAACTACTGTTGAAAAAACTAACTTTTTTTATTGTTTAAAAAGTAACGTTGTCATTCAAAGGATCGGTGACCATTCAGTATGTATCAAGACTCCTCCGTGTATCGGGAAGCATGTTAAGCTGTTGGTATTTGTATTTATTGTAGGGGGCTTTCATTTGTAGTTGTATGTCAGTCGTTATGGGAAGTCAGAGCCATTCAGAGCCCCGTAAGTCTGACAACCAGCTTAACCGGGGGGTATCGTGTTACACGGTAACTGGGTGGTAGTTGTCAGCCATTCGTTTCATATAAAACACTGGTATTCGGCTGCATTTAGTTAAACTGGAAGCCGACGCCAACTTACTTGGGAAATGGCTTGGTAGATGATGATGTATTAGGTTTTTATTTCTGGGGGGCCCTATTATCCGTGAAAGTCAAAGGGTGCTTTGGTATTCACTATAAAAATTGCAGATCTGTTAAATATTGTCTTCAAAATGATGCAAACTGCATCCTGTAACTTAATTTAAAATGTGGATAGAACAGAACTGCTTCATTAAAATTTATTCAATTTCAAATATCACTAGACTATAATAGACTAACGAATGAATAGTACTGTTATTGGTCGGACAAGGCACCGTGATTAGGGGTGGCACGCACCGGCGCGGTGGCATGTGACGCGCATACTAAATGCAATTCGGGCAGTCCACTCGCTTGTACAAATTATAAGCGTGTTAATTTGTGGGTGGCATCCCTTACGTTGATTTGGTTTAGTTCGTTAATTGGGTTACTAGAAATTTTGAATAATCTTCGTGGATTTTGTAGACATGGTTTGTGTACCTTAAGTAGTTATCATTGTCTTTAACCTTAACAAATAACATATCTATGTACTGCCTCGTTGGTCTATTGGTTGCATCTGCTACTGCTGAGTGTGAGTTCTTGGGTTGAATCCCCGGGGTTGACAAATTGTTGTTCAGATGAGTCAAAATTACGCATGATTATCTTTTATGTGACTTTTAAGATGTTAAGTAAAATGGTAGTTGTATTGTTTTTCAAATGATTTTACTTGTTATTTCGTTTTGTTGTTTGAGTTTTAAGTAAAACACGAGGTTCAAAGATATTGTTATTTTTATATTAATAAATACATTTTGAAACATTACAAGGGGTTTTAATTATTTCATAGAGATGTAAATAATTACGTTTGGTTTATTCAAATAAACAAGTACACTTGACATTATAGCTAATTGAAACTCATGCGTAAATTTTACGCATGATTATCTTTAACGGATATCACAATATGATTATCTTTCTAGGGTTAAATACGTGAAAACCCTATTGGCCTTCTAAAGACTAATATAATTGGTATTTGCTTGTAGATTGCTGTAATGTAAAGATTCCCCGGAGTGAATTTCCAGTATTTATACCCTGTCGATTTCTACTAGCTAAAGCAAAGTAATTGCACTTTAGTGGAAACAACTAAATAACAAGATAAACGGTACAAAAACTATTTCTGCGAAACACTGTTTGCTGCAGTTTATATTCTACTTAAGTTCTCTCAACATGTTATTTTACAAAGAACTTCTTTAATTAAGTATCTATTTCCTCTACGAAGCGACTAACTTGAGAAAATGTACCAGTGTTTGTATGTAGGTAAATACAGCGATTCCTTGAATGCATTTAATACGTAGCAAGATACGAATATAGCCATATTTAATAAGCTTGCGGAAAACTAATTTTACTTACTCGTAATAGTCTGCCATTATATGGCAGGCAGTCATAGCCTTTGGATTTGACATGACAAAAAAATAGTGGTATTTTTTCTTCGCACATTGTTGGGGGTGGTCAATAGTTATAGGCTACAGTTTTCAGAATTCACACTCTGTTGCGTCATCTTATATTTGAGAGTGAATTTTCGTTTCCAAATGAACAAAAATTTGACACAAAAAAACAATTATGAAAATAAACAAACTCACTAGAGTTCTTAGCACATAAAAATTGAAACCAAAATAACTTTATACCTACCTATGTTAAACCTAATAACAGTATCAATCGCAGTCCCACCTAGTTATAAAAACTTAAAAAAAAAAACAAAAAAAAGTATTGATAATGTAAATGCAAACGCCAGAAAAGCGTTAGAAGGACATACATATCGCATACTGACCTTATTGGTGACGACGACCTAAAAAAGTTGACTTCACTCAGAAATTCTTAATTTAAATCTCAATTTAACATAATTAACATTTATAACACTTATCACGAATCTCTCAACGAACCTAAAGGATGCAACTTTGACGTTTCGGGTTAATGGGCGTATTGCAAGGAAAACATTGTGACTCGGACTGAGAGTAGAGAATTATTTCTCAACAGCATGTGAAACCTGGTCAGAGGCTCGTGGGTGACTTAGAAACTCTAATAATAAGTTTGTCACTAGAAGAAGACTGCGTACAGTTCTTATTAAAACCCTCAGTAGGTAATAATAAAATTCCGTGATGCAATACCCACTCTATCATCTGTTATATACTAGCTACAAATGACAATATCACTATTCTACAATTTCATATCGCCCGCGTCCCCGTACATGAGTGGAATCTTGTTATCCGGTGCGCCCGACTAGCTATTTGTCACCGTATGTAATTTTATCTGGTATACCTGGATGCATAGGTACTGGAAATTTCTAGCGAGCTACATTCATATTCCTCCTTTATTTTTCATGAAGTAACTGGAGGAATACAGTTCACATTTAAGTTGTCTTAGAAAATATATCGCTGTAGGTACAGCTTGAAATAAGCTGTCTTGTCGTCGCTTCGTGATATTTTTCTATTATGAATTTTTGTGATATTAGTATGTTACTTACTAACGAACGTAGGTACAATTTGTTTTTACGAAATTTGTAAGTACAAACACCGGGAGGGGATGCCCTAAAAGGACATACACAAACCTTATTGGTAATGATCTTCAAAAAGGGCCTATCCTTTTTGAAGATCATTACCTGTAAGGTTACTTTACGTAGTACTGGCACCCGGCGCGGCATGTTAAACATAAACGACGCAAAAGAAGTAGGTATGTAAGAATCGTATCAAACGGCGCTTTGTGGTTTCTTTCTACTTTTATGGAAAAAGGACGTGAGTTTATGCATGTATGTGTATGTGCGTACCCATATGTTATTATAACTTCGTTGCTTGTGTTATGGCATCCGACCAATACACTAAGGCCTTTTTGATGATATAATTGATTGAATTTATACACCATACATTTTTAATTAGTACAAATACTTAATGAGCTAGTTCTAGAAGGTCTTTTCATTACATTTGTAAAGTTTCAATAAATAATATTCATCGTTCATCTTCTTCGCCATACAAAACTACCTTTTGGAAGGGGCAACTAGAATCAGTTTAAACAGCAGAGTTATTAGCGTTTGTTTAGATCCCAAAAAGTCACTCAATTTATAGAAATATTGTAGGTACCTACAGGCTATTAACATTAATCGTCATCTCTTGTTCTCGTTCGTGTGCTCTCGCTCAGACTTATCCCGCCTCCAACAGCTGTTTTCGATATTTAAGTAATTAAATCGTATATTTATGCTTTACGATAAATAAAAGGTTTACGGAAAAATAAAAGGTAGGTACTTATACAATTGTTTTGAAAACAATTAGGTAGCTATAAGTAAAAAGAAATTAAATTAATAAATGCTCAAGAATTATAGCATAATATATTAAAAAGTTTGAATCGGCTGATAATTTACTATTATTTAAGTAGCTACGTAAATAATGAAGTAAAACTTACCTACAGGTATATTAATGTTGTCCTTCGATATGTCCATTGTCCACCACCATTATCAAAACATAAACGGGCACGTCTCACTTTTCACTTTTCGTCTTTTAACTTCACTCGCCGAAATAAGGTCTAATGGCGTGAGATCAGGTGAGCATGGAGGTCAGACCACGGGGCCGCCCCAACCGATCTACTGACTCCCGAAGACCCGAACCACTCCGTCAGGTATTCACGCACTGCCCTATGGTAGTGCGAAGGCAAACAAAAAAAAACTGTGTCGATTCTTCTTTGTTAGCTTAGCATTGGATTACGCATTGACCGCGAATTATCTGTCCCAAAGTAAACACAAATGAATATATGTATTACAAATAATTATAATAAAAAAAGTTACGAATTTTGGAAATTCTCTAACGTACCATTATCAGACGTGGAAAGAAACTGATAATTAAAGGTACCTTTCTTTTTATTTCACTTGAAAGTACCCTCAACATTACCATATAATTTTAATAAAATTAACAAAGAACAGGACAGGGAAACTGTCTAAACACATACATTCGTAGCTTAGCGTAACTTAAAACGTAATACTTAATTATTATTATTTTAAGTTTTCTTATCCATAAATCAAACTATTAAGTGTTGAAATAATAGTAGAAAATAATCCGAGCTATATAGATAAGATTATTTCCCTTTTGTTTTGGCAACACTCAAGTCGCTGATCGAACGTTAAATGTCATTTTGTCACAAAATATTCGTTTCCCCCGGTCCGGCCAGTTTGTTTTGTTTTTAATCATAATAAGTAGGTATACATTAAATCCAGGCGTGACTATTAAACTTGCATTGCTATCCTATCCTTGTAACGCTATCTTTGGTTATTTATTTATTTATTACGGTAAACCAACAGCTTCTAACAGCATTTCATTAGAATAATAGTAAAAAGTATCAGAGTTATACAGTCGCCAATAACAGGTCAACCAACATTCATAAGAGTGAAAAATTACAAATAATCAAATTAAAGTAAAAAAGGAAAACAAAATGAAATAACAAGTACATACATAATGAGAACTAATGAAATAAAAAATTATTGGTGTAATTGTGTAGCTGGAAACAGGGCAGTTGGATATTGTGCTCATACAAAGGGATTTAAAATACTTTAGAGCGGACTTGCGAGGAAATGTCATGGAAAAACATTGATTCCATGTCTCAGTAATCTAGAATAATATAATTATGCATATTGGAACGACAGCGGTTTTTCTCAGAATACCATCGTAGGTAAATGAATATATCGTGAGGAAACTGCCTGAGTTTACTGACGGAATTTGAAGCTAAGTCAGGGCGTATACCCATGGCTGCATAAACTCACAAGGACCACCAGACGCCACGTTAGTCACTACTACACACAAATAAGACTTCCTGATTAAGTTCATAAACAACTAAAATCCTAAGAGCTTGCACTAATGCGTTCCAAGAACAAAATTTTATCGAAAGGCGAGAGTATAATTTAATCTCCGTTCTCATCGTAAGGGGTACGTCAAGATAGTTCTTGAGCTAATAACTCAGATGCCAGTGGTTTACGCTACCTCTGTTTAGGTAAGTCCCGCGTGCACCACAAATCACTTAACTCATTTACTGCTATAAAATATTGTATTGTTCCTCTCAATGGTTTGGAGTTGAAGAAGTCAGAACGATGTTTTGAATTTGTGCGTGTGTGGGGGTGACTGTGACGCAAAGACATTTAATTTTAATACTAACTGTAGATTGGACATCAAGAACAAAACTTTCATCCGGTACTGGTTGGTGGTCTCGTGGACACAAGTCGATTTATCTAGTTAGTTAAGTACACTCCGCTGCCGTTTCAATATTGTTACATTATGCTAGATGGCGTTACTGAGACATGGGATTTCTGTCACAGTTTTTCTATGACATTTCTTCGCATGTTCTCTCTATGGTACCTATCTTAAATCTCTTTGGTAATTTCCATGAGCAGTGACGCATAATATTCCCATAAATAGAAAGTAAGTGATGCAAGTAGGCTCAAGTTTTTCTTGCTATGTGGGTTTTGTCGATGAAAGCATGACAAAGAGAAGAAATGTCTCGATTCTTCAGTAGGTACACCAAAATCTACCATGTCAAGCATGATTTTTACGATATTTTGCAGAATTTTCAAGAATTGACTCGACGTCGACATTTTTATAGTCACCCGTTTCTAAGGTGTCTTGCTGTGCCTGCATATTTTTGGGAAATGGTAAACACAAACATTGGTACAATACAATAAAACCTTTGATACATTTTTTGACATGATGAACAGCCACACGTAAAAATATGACCTTCATGAAAGTATATACGCGTCTGGTTCAAGTTCTCAACTAAAAATACATAGGTGCCATCGTAGGTACACAAGTCAAGTCTCTAACTAAATGCTGGGTACATGAAATATTCAACGGTGAAAAGGGTACGATATCTAGGGAACTGTAATTTAAACGAATATTATTTCATCATATATTTTATGTATAAGTGCCGCGTCGAGCACTACGTTTAATGTGGTTCTTTTATTTATTATAAACGAGTTTGTGTATTATTATTTTTTATTTATAAGCAAATAAGTACCAAGTAAGACTATGTGTACCCGGCTGGATTTTTTTCCGTAAATGTAACATTAATTCAAATTTTCAATTCAAACCTTTATTTACTGTACTGGCTAGTGACGTCATGTGACATTTTGACTCGGTGTATCGCCTTTATTTTTTGATTACGTAAAAAAAGAAAAAAAATGAGCCAAATATTTTCTTGTACCTAATCTAGATGAGGGTATGAAAACTAAAACTTTGTCAAATAGCCTATTCATCCTCAACGTGGCTAAAAAAACCCATTTGCAAACGAACCATAGGAGCAGCACAGGTTATATTTACGGCCGCCGCATGCTGCATGCCTATCTCACGTATCGGACATTAGTTCGGCAGTTTCCGGCGCCAGCTCACTAATGGCTCAAACGTACGTGCTCGATCATATTCCACACTATTCTGTTAGGCTATAGGTACGCAAGGAAAAAATTGGACTGTTCCTCCTAACAAGATTGCAGGAAATCGATAGAAGTAGAATATAATAGAATAGGTATAAAATACAGATGTTTGCAGATTGATAATTATTTTAGTGTTGTAAACCATGTCATATTACAATAATATATGACAATCCTAATTTTTCATCATAATTTTCTACGGCATCTCTTTCCTGCTTTTCCACTTATATTACCTACATCTGCCAAAAAAAGAAAGAAGAAAACCTTCAACTTCTTTTCTCTGCTCTGCTCAATTTCTGCTTGGTTACTTACATAGTTACGTCTTCGATCTCAAAGATAAATACAGGTTTCCATTCGACGGTCTCATGCTTCGTTAAGGTGTGCACTATACGAGAGATTGCATTAACATTGCCTGAGCGCAGTCGGCACTCCCCTTTGCGTCTTTGTTGAGAGAATATTGACTAGGTTTCAGTGGTCAGGCAGTATGTATCTACCTAGTCACTACAATTCGTGGTGAATAGAAACTGAGTGTTGGTGGACTGAGTGCGTTATCATAATAAAATCTAATTTTTGAGTAGATGTGCGTGAAAATCTTCCTACAAATTGATTTCAAACAAAAAACTATTTTAAAAAAATGTATTTGAACTGACGGAAAATTAGGTGTGACTGTGGCTCTCATTGTAGTCTTCTTCTTCATTTTCTGCATTAACCTAGTGTCAGCGTTTTTATGCCATCCATGGGCATCTGACTTGGCCTTACATGCAGTCGAGACTTTTTTTTTAGGCAGGTCAGCTATCTCACGATATTTCCTTCACCGTTTTCGAAGCAAGTGATAAATTTATAATTTCGCAAAGTTAGAGGTGCGTGCCGTGTTGAACTCAAGACAAAACTCAAGACTTGACAGTCCACACGTCACACTAGGCTATAATCATTGTTGTAGTAATAATTTTTGAATGAGAAGACTTTGTAGACAGATATTTTTTTTTTTTAATTTTGTTTAGTAGTTTCAATCATTTACGTAGTTAACCCAAATATTCTTTGAGGAGGTGGTAATTTACTCTTAAATGCATTATCATGTCTGATTTAAACCGTTATCATCTAGGTCTCTTCTGCTACAACAGAATTTTGACAAAAGGCTTTTTCTCGAAGAATACGAAATCTTAATATCAAATAAGAATAAACAAGAAGTCAACAAAGCTTTAATGTTGCTGTTCGTTTAAATCTAGAAGTGGTTAACTGTTTAAGTGAGTACAGTCCGTTATTTGATACAACATCGGCTAAATTAAAGGAAATAAGTAGAGCAAAACCCTACCCAAGGGACACACATTATTTAACATTTAAAATAAACTATCCCTAAAAGACACACATTTGAAAACTCCAATCGTGCAGATAGTCAGTGTCCGTATAACTTCGGTTCATTAAACAGCACGGACACTAGTGAACCGGTGCTGGAATTGAAAATTTATCATTGAATTCCACTATTCGTCTGATCGCCCGTTTAGTCGTAGGAGTCCAGGTACTTGCCTGCAATTTATTTTACGTAGGTAAGTACTTACATACTAAATGTTTGACAAACCGAAAATTGAATAGGTTAAATTCAACGTCAAATCATTTATTTTAATAAAAGTAATCCAAAGGAATCAAATGATTTATTTGAATTGATCCAGTATTAAAAACTTATAAACACCTAACTTATTGGTCAAGTAAAATTGTTTCTACTTTAGTTGGTTTGATAATAATAAAATGTTTGGTTTTGAGAATAAAGTCAATTTTGGAACAGTATTCCTTACCACAAGCTCACGTTTTCTTTTTATTATTCTCTTTTACTCAAAACTTACAAAAACCGGCCAAGAGCGTGTCGGGCCACCCTCAGTGTAGAGTTCCGTAGTTTCCAGTCCGTCACAATAAGTGTTCAAAATGCTTGCATATACGATTATACTACAAACTTAGTCCAGAAATTATATTGTTCAACTTTTTGTCTCTTGTACAAAAACTGTTGTTTCCATCCAAGTTCAAAATAATTTTCCTAGAAAGTCCTTATAAAGTTCTACATTTCAGATTTTTTTCATATTTTCTAAACTTAGGGTTCAAAAGTTAGATTTCCAGCAATATATCACACATTAGGGTTGAAATTGGGTTGAAAAAATGGGTTCTGTGAAAAATACAATTTATTTAATGAATGCCAAAACGGCTTCCGGAAAAATCGTTCGACTACCTTGGCTGTTTACAAATATATTCAGGAAGCCCTCAATATTGTTAATAATAAAAAATATGCAGTAGGATTGTTGCTTGACATGACCAAAGCTTATGATAAAGTCCAATTTAAAATACTATTAAAAAAATTATATGACATAGGAATCCGTGGTAAATGTTATGAATGGTTTGTATCTTATCTAAAACAGCGGGAACAACAAGTAGAAATAGAATATTTTAACGAAATTACACATGAGATAGAACTCATCCGATCCGATAGGAAACCAATTAACGCCTCAATTCCGCAAGGAAGCGTAATTGGTTGTTTCTTATTTCTAGTTTTTATCAATGACCTTCCTAATAATATAAATGAAACATGCGTATTATTTGCGGACGATATTTCAATCTTAACGTCATGTGGGTCCGATACGGATATAAATGTTAAACTATATTCAGTAATAAACGACACGTCAAACTGGATGAGCACGCATAATCTAGAAATTAATTATAATAAAACAAAAATAATAACTTTTCACCCCCGCCAAAAAGAACCAGTAAATATTAATTTTAGTTATAATGATAGTAAATTAGAAGTAGTAAAAAAATTTACACTATTAGGCATAGACATCGACACAAATATTAATTGGAAAACGCACGTACAAAAAGTGAGGGCCAAATTATCGAAATTCTCATATGCCCTCCGCGAGATAAAAAAAAAACTATAATCTCAAAACTGCGCTAGGAATGTATTACGCGTATGGCTTTGCGTGGCTAAAATATGGTGTCATTTTATGGGGTAACAGTACAGACTCACACACACTATTTACCTTACAAAAGAAACTTATCAGAATCCTAGTTAACATTAAGGAAACCGAGAGCTGTAAACCCCATTTTCAAGAACTGAAAATCCTAACCTTACCAAGTATATACATTTTTGAAATATGTAAATTTGTGCGATGTCACCCAGAGTTGTACACTAGAAGGGAAGATATACAATCAAAATTCACACTACGACATAAAAACCGACTGAACATACCAACTTCACGATTGAAAATGCACTCCTCTAGTACTTTGGTAATGTCGATAAAATTATATAATAAGTTACCAGAAAACTTGAAAATTGTTAATAAATTTCCAATAAATTAAAACTCTTTTTATTAAATAAAACTTACTATAGCATAGAGGACTATCTAAATGATAAATGATTACTATAACTCAATAAATTATTATCATAAATTATATATCATTAAAATTATATTATACGATCATTATAAAATAATGATGACATTAGAACAATATATATATTTTAAATTAAATAGGTACTAATAATAATCTAATGTAAAATAATTACTTTTCAATAGATTAATATTTTAATTATAACACAATAAAATAACATTATTTTTCTAAGTATACATATAATATAATTGTATTAAAATAAGTATATAATAAAATGAAATCATGTCATTAAAACAAAAGAATACGGAAAAGAAATAGGTAGGTAGTTCCTAAAAATAATCGAATACAATATAATTACTTTAACATAGATTCGATTACTTAAATAGGAATATAATAAAATGAAATCATGACATTAAAACAAAAAAAAAAAAATCGGAAAAGAAATAGTAGGTAGTTACTAAAAATAAACGAATAAAATTTAATAACTTTAACATAGGTTCAATTATTTAAATGAATTGTACAAATATACACCATAAAAAGTTACAAATAATAAATTAAAAAAAAAAAAAAAATTGTATTATTGCAATAAATTATAATTATAACGCATTAAATTATTATAATGTAATAAAATATGAATATATTGAAAAAAAAAAAAAAAAACTAAAACATTCAAACAAAATAATATGAAAATAAAATAAGTAGGTACTTACTAATAATAATCTTATAAAATAAATACTAAGTGTTAATATATTTTAATTTTTATTAATACATCTTCAAATATTGAATCGTAACTCAAGTATTCTAATCTAACATGCGCCCTTCCTCCTCTCTCCTAACAAACTATGCTGTGCCCGACAGGGTCCATAATTGATACTTACGAAATTGAACAACACCCTGTAACACATTATGGTATGCAATAAAGTATTGAGTATTGAAATTAAAGTAAAATCACTTCCCACTTTACATGTGGGGGGCTCCCTATATGTAAAGTGGGAAGTGATTTTTTTCCCTAATAAAACACTTTTTTTCAATTTTTATTTTATTTTTTTGTTGGCGTGATTGATACACATATTGGTACCAAATTTCAGCTTTCTAGTGCTAACGGTCACAGAGATTAAGCGAGGTCGGACGGACAGATAGACATGGCGAAACTATAAGGGTTCCTAGCTGACTACGGAACCCTAAAAATCAATGGAATATTCTCATTGACTCATTAACTTCATTATCTATTGGGATTTTCATGAATAAACTAAGTGATTCACTTTTTATTAAATCTAACAGTTAGACAGAAATTTTAATCCCGGGGGTCCAATCAGGTTCACCTTTATACAGAAGTAAGTTTTATCTGGTTCTTCAAATAAAATAATAAGCTTTAGTGATTTCCTACACCGACAAACAGTAGGTATTTTTAACAAGAATACCTAATTCATTTTTAAATTTTCGCACACGACAGTGATGTCAAAAAATGAGATTTTATAAGTAAATCGGGGGTTTTCGGAAGTGGGACGCGCGGATACGATCGCGACCGGATATTGCAAGTCACGTGACCCGGATATTGCCTGAGAAGGCATATTTTATCATTATTCTGGAAGCATTGTCATTCTTTTTTTAGGGTTTCTTTAAAATAGGTTTAATCCAGAGGTTTACTTCATTATGATTACGCACAGTTAAGTCATGCAGTACCTATGTTTAGTTGCGATGGAACGCAATACCTACTATTACATCATCTAAGCGTAACAAGGACTTAAAGCAAAGACATTCAATACCTACTATTTTAAATCTCTTTGATATAAAGCAACATTCTTGTCGAAAAATCTATAAAATGTTTCTATTAACTTGTCAATAAAATTAAAGAACAAAAACGGCTGTAATATTGTAAGCCGATCTAAGGTTAAGAGACGCTTGGCGATGTCGAGCCGTGGTTAACCTCTCCACGCATTGAAAACACGTTATGCCGTAGGCAAGCGTGGATCCACCGTCGTTGTAGGCACTGTGGATATGCCGACAACCCTTATTTAGGTCATAGAGAACATATGATTGTGTTCATCACACAAAAATTTGTCTTGGGTGGAAATCGAACCCAAAACCTCCAGCATCAGGCCAGCAGCAAGACCTAATCAATAAATCAAAAGCCTAGTCAAAGTAGGACTTTATGTATGGGTGAAATACCAGTCATGATATATTATTCCCTCGTACTACCTACTACTATTTCTAATGCTACTAACTACTCTTGTATTGTATGTGACATAGAGACTGGCAGGGCAGTAGTTCAGTTTAAAATGATGTATTTTGTATCTTTCAAAATCAACGCATTTCAGTAAGGTAGTTAGGTTAGGTAGCTAGGTTAGCTATATGATAGGTATGGTAAGTTAGGTTAGGTTATATGTATATATATTGTCATTCTAATTCTATCTTACACAAAAGAATTAAAGAGCACATTAGAAAAAGTAGTAGTAGTTATTACCTATTACTTTGGATTTATTTCTTGTCATCTTATTAAAAGTATGTACCTATGTATATCTTTTAATATATAAAACTCTCGGGTCCTAGTGTTTGTTACCAAACTCCTCCCAAGCGGCTTGACTGATTCCTATAAAAGTTTGAGTGTAGGTATATTTAGTTGGTCTGACAATAGATTGTAAACTATTATTTTTAAAGGTGGAACGAATCAATCATGTATCCACCGATGTGGGCACTAAGGGGATGTGTACAACCCTAATTGAAGTCAATAGGCCATTGTTTATATCCAATAGTTATAAAAAAGAGTCGTATGAGTTCACGACGTTGATATCCGTTTAGACGTCTGAATAATAATATTCAGATTTTCTTCGGGTGCTGGTGCAATATTTAATTACGTATAATACGCCTACAATTCAATGAGTTTTTTTATATATATAGTGTGCACTCCATATCATATATTCAAAAACTGATTGAATTAGTAGAAAGATTTGTAGAATTAATCAGAGAAAAATTTCAAAGTCGTATGAGCTTCCATCCAGGTCAAACCACCCAATCTACCAATCACCGCGTGTAAATGTAGGCGTAGTGAGGGCAAATTGAGCTGTCATTCCATACTAATGCTAGGCATTAACAGTTCATTTCACTCAAGTTTTCACGGCGTGATTTTTACTGAATCGATCGGCAGGACGCCAAGTCCGTAGACATCGCTCTATTCGAAACCCATCTGAGATGGGGTCCAAAAATGTAAGTTTAAGCTTGGTGACTTATCGTGTTTCTCGGTCACTAGGTTGTGGAGGCAGTCACCTAATGGAAACAGGGGTATTTAGCTATATTTGATTGCACTGGAAGCCGATCCCAACCTAGTTGGGAAACACTTTGATGAAGATGATGAGGCAATCGCTACTGGTATTTAGGTGCATACGCTTAGACTTACAGGCAACCCCGCAAAAGTTGGGAAAATTTAAGCAGTTTATGACAAAAACCTAATTGACTAAAGTAGAATAAACACCACTTGTTTAATTATGAAATGTATAACAAATAGACTGCCTCGTTGGTCTAGTGGTCGCAAGCGCTACTATTGATCATGAGGTCCCGGGTTCGATCCTCGCGTCGGGCAAAGTGTTATTGAGTTTTTCCATCTGGGATTTCTTAGTAGCAGCCCGGAGTCTGGATTCGTGCCCGATGGCAATAGGCTCGCCCCCTATTACATGGGACTTAAACATAACTGGCGAAATGTGGGTGTACTACCAGGTACACCTCTGCATAGCCCTTTGGGGATTACAGGCGTGACGTTATGAGTGTATGTTTATGTATTACAAATATAAAACAATGAACGATTCAGATTAAACAGTGCTAAATTGAAAACAGAAAGAAAGTCAACAATAGCGGCCCACAAAGTTTCAGTTACGTTCAGTTGATCCCTGCACTGGCTGACTTGCGGCAAGCGACCACATTGCTCCGACAACGTGTGGACGATGTGCCAAAAGATAAGGTTCCCTAGAAGAGGCAATACAACGTTTTGTGTTCATCTAAGCTACTATCAGGAACCTATACTATACTATCCACTGATCGACATAAGCAGAAGTTAGCGACGTTTTATAAATCTTTCGAAATCTTGCTCAATAAAACTTTGATAGCTAACTCGTGTTAACAAAGATGAAATGGAAAAAAAATAGATGTAAAGTATGAAATCTTTCCTCACTATTCTAAAAGCAAGTAGAAATATTATAGAGATATCTAAATAAAACACATTCGCTGTGAAATTTCCATTCCGTTCTAATTCTGTGTTCTTTCGTTTAGTTTGGCTATTCGCACATGTAAACATGTTTAGAATGTTTCGGTTACTGGCTCCGTTTGATACAGCACGTCTGATAAATGTACATATTTAACTAGCACTCCTACTCCACATACATTGCAATTAGATCTGTACAATTAACAATGTCCTCTGTTATTATTGGTTTAGATGCCGAATAGGATAATGTTAATAAAATTTGTGTAGGTTTGTATGAATTCATAAGCATTTTTCATTCACCCCTATCTCAGGTAATGTAAGTACTGCAGTTGACTAAGTAAATGATGGTCGATTTCAGTGCAATACTTGCATTTGTTTCTTGATTTTAATCTAAAGCTGTCTATTAAATAGGGTTATGTATTCGTAGTTTATTAAATTTTTCATTTCACGTCAATAGCATCAAATTTAGTTCAAACAGCTTTGTTCAAATTATGTAAGGTAAAGCTAGCTATGCTATGATGGGATAGAAGGAAGGTTAGGGAGGTTTTTGAAGTCACTCCACACTGACATTGATCTGAGAACAGTCGAATATACTCCATTTGTTCAAAGATTTAAAAAACTTTAGAGAAGACATCCAAAGAAATGTCGTAAAAAAACTGTGATCCCATGTCTCAGTAACGCTCCATATTCCAATATTGGAGCGGAAAATATTAAACTAAACTATTGAAATTGTGTCCACTAGGACATAAGACTCGGATGAAAATTTTGTTCGTGATGTCTCGTCTTTAGTATTTAAGCACTGAATGTCTTTCTTTGTATAGGGGCCTACCTGACTCCGCAATCGGTTCAGACATTTTGACTAAAACCAGACAATACAAGACCTACCAAAACATTTCGCATTAACCTAAAGCCCTTCTAATTAAACAGGACCAACAGAAACTTCAAACATCACTAGTCAATGAGTTAACCACAGCTAATAAATTCAGAGCGTACGACAGATAATGTGTCAAACTAGCACAAACTCGCCCCTAGATGAAAGGGACCAAAGTAAATAAATCATTCATTTTTAATTAAACTGTTAAGGTAGGTATAATTTATGCGTAAAAAGGAAAGGGTAATTAGTGGCCGCTGTCCTCTAACTAGAGTGATTTACGAAGAAAAATGTCAAGGGAGAAACTCTTCTCCCTTGACATTTTGTAAACAAAGCATTGTTCTAATTACCCACCTCTGCGTAGTTTTTATACTAAAGCAAAGTGAATATAAGGAGAGTGCAGACATTAAAGTTGATTAAGAATACTGAAATGAAAAGAAATGACGTGTCTCGTTGGTTTAAAACTTTTTAAAAGTATTTTTCTTTCTGCTTTATTGATGTTTTTTAACCAACCATGTAAAGGAAATTTATTATAAGGTTAGTTTTGGCTCAAAAGATTCAAGTACCTACTTGGATATAATGTTATTATATTCACAACGTGACCCAATGACCGGTGACAGATAGCGGATGTATAAATTATTCAAATCTTATAAAAATATGTATAAGGGTAGATTTGGTCGACAATGTTTAAATCTAAATTTATTGACACAGTGTCGTTAAATAAGATTTTACTTCTCTACATTTTGAACCATACACGTAACTTATTTAACATTACATAGGTGCAGGTTATAATAATTAATTTGACGGCACGGTTGTCACAGTGGCTGAGCGATTGACTGTTGCGCCGCGTGTCTTGGGTTCAATTCCCGCACTGAAAAAATACTTTTATGGCCTACAGGTAGTTGGTCCGGGGTCTAGTTATTTGTGTATGTGAATTTAAATGTTTGTAAACAAGCCCACAACACAGGGGAAATTTATGATGTGGGACAAAGTCTAAAAAAAAAATTATGTATTAAGATTGCGATACTTAAGTCACATTGTAAACTATTAACTACCTAAATAAATGTATAAATTATATTTATTTCAGCAAATAGGTCCATACAAACAATTTTTCATGTCATTTTTTATCTAGAATATGAGGTCGTGTTTGATTATCTTCTGACTACTCTGAGAAGAAACACCGAAAGAAACTCAGAGGTCACACTCTCTTTTTAAATCCAGACAATATCTTGGTCAGATCATGTAAGAACCATGCAGATTAGTGTCTGAAATGGACTTTTGAGGAAACAAACACACAGCTATGAGGGGACCAGATCAGTCAGTGCAAGAATTTGTCAGAAATCGTGAGCTCAACTGGGAACTTGTCACCTAAGTTAGCAAACAATTAGTTAAATCGTTCATAAGCTTTCTCTGACACGAACTGTTTCATTTCATTTAGTGAGTGTGACGTAATATTAACGGTCATGCCTCACTGAATATTCGGAAACGGTCATAATTTTCCGCAAACCGCATCAATGCGTTTTGTGGATGACTAAATGTAGCGAACGAAGCAAAATTATAATGAGAGAAATAATTGGTGATGGATAAGGATAATTAACTTGTCATAGGTATGAAAATTTTCTTTATAAAAAACCACACCGGTGCTTACTAAACGCTTATATTGCAAACTAGTTTCTGTAGTGACTGTAATGCGTTCGCAAAGAGTTTGAAATAATTTTTGACACGCGTCCCCCATATTCGTATGAAGATGCGGTGCAAACGACTGTGCTTCAGTTCCGTGCCAGTTGGCGTTAAAACAACGGGATATGCACACCAATCCTTATATTCAAATTGGTCGATGATGAGTAGTAGAAGACAAAAAGTCTTGATAGCCTAGAGGTTAAGGCGCTTATCTCTCATGCACGAGGTTGTGGTTCAAATCCGGACAAGTACCAATGTGATTTTTCAATTCAAATGTACTTTCTAAGCCATCTAGATATCATTGACATCGGTGAAGGAAAACATCGTGAGGAAACCTGGATTTATAGTTAATATAAGTTTGAAATCCCCAATCCGCCTTGAGCAATGCGCGAGCGCTTGAGCGTGGTGATCAATGCTCGAGCCTTCTCTGCAGGCTGGTATTATTAGACAAAAAGTGGTGGACACTATAACATAGTACCTAGTATAATATAATCACCATATTATGATTCTTCTTCTTCATTTATCTGGGTAAGAGTTATTATACGAATTGAAAAGTAAATATTAGAATACTCCTTTTCTTTAACTCTTCACTGTTTTTGTTTCTTTTTTTTTTTGATTATTATTATTATAATAATTGATATTGAAATATTCAAAATATCAGCAAATTAGTTGGAAAGTTGTTGGCTTTTGACGAGGTTGACTATTCAAGGTACATCTTACTACAAAAAGGTTACTCGTGGATACTTTTGTTACAATCTTTGGGAATAACTGTATACATACATTTTTTACAAAAACAAAGACCAAACAGCCAACAAAAACTAAACACCTAACTTTATATCTATTGTTAATACCTGCAGCAGACACAGTTAATTTACGAGGAGTTTCGTTTTACCGGAAAATGTTACCTTTAAAGGCTATTATTGACACCTGCGGGCCATTCAGTTAGGAAGCCTATAAATCGGCCAAATAGCCGCTTATTCGTGGGAACTGACAGTTGCATCCACTAACCGTATTGCTTGCGGTTGGTTACTTTAACAGATTTTAATGAATATTGGGAATAATTTTGGGGAGATCTAAAGAGAAAATGGTGATGGGTTGTTATTAGCTAACCATTTGGAATATGGATTTAGTGGAAACGTTAAGAGAAATTAATTTGATGAGATTTTTTTTTATCTTTCATTGGCACTATCTGGTACAGACGCCAGCGCATTAACCTACCCCAAACTGTCAAATTTTCCCAATTGAACATGAACCTTATTATGTTTAGAATAAAGTTGCAACCCTATCAAAGAAATTTGACACTTCAGTAGGTACATGATTCAAAAATATCAATTATTATCATAATAATAGGTTAAAAAAAGTTAAAAGTAAAAATATGCCGAGGAAAAACTTATAACCCTGGGAGGTTAAGCTGAACCTATTGTATCAGGATGTAGGGCGCTGGTTTTCCATTCCAAATTTTAAGTAAAATACTATAATATCTAGTATGTACACGGCTACAAATCAAGCAATACTTTTCTAGTTTACGCTGACCTCGCATTGTACGGAAACCCTACACAATGCGAGATCAACTTATATATGAAATGTATAGCATGATGTGTAGCCGTGTGTACATCCAGAATCTCCTCTTTATACGCTAATAACATCACGCTGTGCTCATTAATCCTCTTGCCGAGTGGAAATTACGGCAATAATCTCCCAAACGACCATTTCATTTTGAGAGGTTATCACAAAAATTTATGGCGTCATAATTTAGTCAGTGCAGCATAGAAGATAGGTAAGGATTTTTGTGAAGCTTTATTACCCAGAACACTACTAATTAATTGGTAGATACATATTATACTTACCTGGAAAATTATATGTTAGTTCAGCGAAGAAACTCATAAATTAGTCTAGTGGTGATATATCATAAAATATCAGAATTTTTCAATAACACGCTCGTCTGCTTTGCAGTTCAAACGTTTAATATCAGCGGTGCAGGTGGCGCTGGTTGACCCAAGTTGTGAGATGAATAAGTTTAAATTTTATCAAAGTCGCCTTGTCGGTATAGTAACAGAAATTGACGCGTCAGAGGAACGTTCCAGTAAATCGAAATCACTTAGCTCATGGCAAGCTTGACCTGCCTGCGGTGATGCCCCTATGTTCAGTGACCAGTCTGGGAGATGCTACATATGCTCCAGTGTGGCATAATGCTGCTGCGTCTATTGAAACAACTATCTCACCACATACGAACTAAAAGTGACATATCCTACTTCGCGATGTTATAGTTATTCGCGCGATTGCATGTATACCAGATCCCGAGAACAACACTGTCGGGCAGTCGCCGACCAGACACAACACCCTTCATATGGGGAATTTTAATTTTCATATTTTTCATAATTCTTTTTTTTTTGTTTTATTTTTATTGTTTATCATGTGCTTTTTGGGCCAAAATAAATGCTTTTTCTTACTTACTTTCTTTATTTTAACTCTACACCCTGTTCTTTATAAGTTCATACCTTTAAACGTCGACCAAGATTGAAAGTGAGTCTTGCTGATATAAACCTCTAATCTCTCATAACTTATGAGATTGTATTATCGATTCCATTCTTCTAAAGTATTAATTTTCAATAACAGGTGCGCCGTGTAGCCTTTGGAATTGAATTCATTAAGTATTCAGAATGATATAGATCGTGCTAATGATTGTTTTATGAAACAATTCAATTAAAGATTATAACGGTTAATGAACATTAGTTTATTGTATAGTTAGTATATTAGGTATGGTATAAAAAGTACGGAAGAAGTTTGTGCTGGCCTCGGGTGATTACTAACGAAAAGCAAACTTAAAATGGAACTATTTATTGCTTTTTCCGGACAAATGACCTCATTCTTGGATTGGCCTAGGCTAGCGTAGCTTACCCTTTGAACTATATGTACGACTGTTGTGTACCTGTACCTCATGAAGCCAAAACATCAGCTTTCCTTCCTTAAACAATTATTTAGATAGTAAAACACATGTACCTATTCTAATTTGTTTGAGCATTCTAATGAGGTAAACAAAAACCTTAATTTTGTCCTGGTAAAATTACAAAAAATAATTATGTATCCACATTATGTAGAAAGTAAGGTTTAAATACGGCAGGATTAGTGCGAAGTCACGCTTAAGTGTGGTAGACATCTTGCCTTGCTTTTAACATATAATTATTATGGAAGAAAATGTACACGGAAAATGAGACACAAGAAAATTTTATATGAACTTTAATGAGAAATAAAAATATAATATTTTATAGTAAAAATACTGTTAAGTAGACCTGCAGTTGTTTCTAGTGATTTATGGGGTAAGTACTGAGACAAAACATCTGAATAATTTACTGTTTCTTAATTAAAAACTACAGTTAAGTGAAGTAACAACAAAATAGCTTGTTTAGATACAACCATCAACACAGTCTATTTAACAGTACATTTGCTATATCCGTGAATTTTTTATAGTAATATTCTTTGGTATAAAGTTATAACGATCTTAAGCTATATTATCTGCCTATATTTTAAAGGATCTCTTAATTATAAATTATACTAGATACATTTAAAAAATGGTCTCTTTCGTTCTTTGTTCTTTATGTGCTTAAAGTTCGCTTTCCAAAAGGAAACTTACAGAAATTTTGTACCCACTAATAAGTATAAATCTTGGATAAATAATGTCTCATATTATATATTATATATATATATATATATTTAAATATGTATTCTATGTCTATTTTTAATAAGGTAACACAATGAATATACTAACATAATCTGTGATGGAACCTTAAGGTTAGAATTTGAATGTTTTAAGGTACTGTTATAATGAGATTTAATTACATAGGTCCTTATTAAAAATATAATTATAAAATCGAGGAAAACTTATTAACTGTTAAACATTATTCTTATTTACAAAGTATGAAATCAGGGCCTGATTTCAACTTAAAGGTAACTGCGTTTAAATTAAATCAATAAATATAATAATATATATTTTTACAAGATAGCTTTTGGACCCAAAAAATCAACGATTCTTTCAAATTCATTAAACCAACATCGTCTAATTTCAATGTCAATGACTGATCTGAGAAATAGAAAATATTGATAGAACCAAAAGTCGAAATCAAATTTGGCGAATGATCATAAATTCTACATATCTACAAACTCATTATATTATAAAAGTACCTAAGTGTGTAGATAAAGTGTTGAAAAATTACACACACAATTTTAAGAGTAACTTAATTAAATAGGTTTATAATTTAAAAACATAAATCAACTTTACACATTCTTACAGATTCTCAATATCACTTTGCTCACCACTTATTAGGGTAAACTGTAGGATTTTGTCGCAATATGATGTCATTATCCTCATCTCATTAACATAATTTCATAAGCATGATCATATCAAGCGATTTTAATAAGTTCTAAAGCGATGAATTACAAAAAATGATCCTAATGACTTTTTTAAATCTTAATTAGAATAGTAAAGCTATCCATGCAAAGCGCACGTTTCCATTATCGCCACTGGTATAAGAAAAGACCCAACAATGACAACAAACCTGACAAAAATCGCTCGGTTCACGTCATCTTAAACGTTTTAAAATTCTTTATTTTAAACGGAGGAATGTTTCCCGGTAATAATGCCCGTGGTCTTATTGTATTCGTACTCTTTGTGCCCATTGTTAGGCCTCTTCACAGTATCGTCTGTTCCAGATTCTCCGTTGTCTTTCAACAGACCTTTCTTGTCACTGAAAATCAATAGGACTTTTAGAAACGTGATTTAAGACTTCAACAAAAAGACGTCGGATCGAGGTTAAGGTGACGTGCCAATTCAAAAACAAATTATTCCCGAATTTTCATTAATCTTTTTTACGAATTTTATTTTGCTTGATTGAATTCGGGATGGTTTAGTACATTTTGATTTGATTTGTCGTTTATTACTTTCCTTTTAATAATTGGTAGGAGAAATTCTGAAGTTGGAAATTCGGGAGCGTTATTTTTGGGATTTAACCGTTCTAATAGCCAGCTCAACTCGTGACGTAATTTGAGAGTTTATTAATAAAATTAGATTGCGAGGAAAATTAATTTATGTACTATGATGATGTTATTTAATTTAACAGAATGATGATCCTTTTTATTTACTTGTGAGGTAGGTACTTTTTTATATACTAAATACCATTATTTTAGGACCAATGTTGCGTCATAAAAACTTACCGTGCGTTCGAAGGGTTCGGTTTCCTCTTCTTGCTTTTCTTGCAACACAAGCTGGCTATGATGCCCTGTTTCTTCCAGAAGTACAATAGTAAGTCCAGCAGTACGAGACATACAATTACTACTACTATTGATATTCCTATGAGTGCTCCTGCTGATAAGAGAGATGCTGGTGCACTTAAGATTTCACCTGCAAATAACAGAATTGTAACTGTTGATTCCATGTAGGTACATATTATAATATACATTGTACGATTAAGTGTCGACCGTACAGACCAGATTTTTTACCTACATGGGCCACATTTGTCCGTGGTCTTTTGTAAAACAGAAGTAAAATGTCGTCGTGATGGCCTAGATGTTTAAGGTGCCTCTCATAGCCGGGTTGTGGTTTAAATTCAGAAAAGTACCAATATAACTTTTTCAATTCATATGTACTTTCTAAATTTATCTTAGACATATTTAACAACACAACAACATAATTAAAAACACAAGTTACGCCGACGACATGGTGTTGCTGGCCCCATCAATCAGCGCCCTCAGGACGCTGTTGTCGGTTTGTGAGCGATATGCGGAGGCCCAGGGTCTTAGATACACAATGCAAAGAAGAGCGAGTACTATTCAAGGCAGGCGCTATGCAGCTATGCTGTACCGCCTATTAAACTTGTGGGGACAGCTCTTGAGTGGGTTAATTATTATTAACATTGGTGCGTGGAAAAACGTCGTAAGAAAAACTGGACTTCTAGTTATTTTAAGACTGTAAACGCAATCCAATCCATCAGAGCCTTGAGCAAGCGTGGTGCTCGTACCTTCTGTGTATGAGAAAAGGCCTTTGCTCTGCAGTCGGACAGTGACAGGTTGGTATTATCATTAGAAGTAAAATATCCCACCTGGTATAGTAAGTGACATATTAGCGGGCGTTGAATTCCCTTCGGCATTGTGTGCAATCAGTTCTAAGTAATAAGTGGTGTTGTGTTGCAGATCGGGGGCTTCCAGCTCGGTTGTTGCTCCTAGTTGGTGTTCTCTGCATAGTGACTCATCTACTTCCTCATCGATCTCCATCTATGGGACATTATTAATAATGTTCTGTGTTCATTTACATTGAGAAGTTAAAAAAAGTGAATATATAGATTGTTACAATTTCATTATTCTATTAACTTCAACATGACATGTGATATTTATTTCATTCACATTTTCTAAAATATCTTGTCTTACATTGTCACATTTTCTAAAATATCTTTAATTCTGCCATTCAAAAATATGTTTACGATATTTTCTTCTTATTTATCTTAGATATGATAATTTAGAAGAAAATATCGTACACATATTTTTGAATGGCAGAAGTTAAGATATTTTAGAAAATATGACAATGTATACCTACATGTTATTGCTCGTGACTGTACATCATTAAATTATTTTCCTGTCTGCAAATTTACAAACAAACCTTAGTGGCAATAATGAAAAATAATATCGGTAAACTCATCGAAATGTAGCGTTTGACGGAAACAAAAGATGGAAGATCGTTAGGAAACATTATTAGCTTGTTATTTTATAATGGTGACAGTTGATACCGTAACCGACTGATAAAGCGGCAACTGTAAATGACGGAAGCTATATTTGAAAGCCACAAAGACTGAGCATCACCGATTTATTGTAATAATAATAATATTGATTCTTAAAATTGACTATCAATACTTTTAAGATCTAGAAAACATGAAATTTAGCAACGGTAAAAATGTTGTCATAATTGAAGGTATGGTATAATTATGTGTGCAGACTGCAGACAGAAACACGATTGATAACAATTGCACTTCAAAAGAAAAATCGTAGACGACACTATTTTACTATTAAAATTTAAAACGTACATTTGTCAGAAATGCCTTAATATATACCATGTAAATAAAAAATCGGGTTTACTATTTTTAGGGTACAGTAAAAACACATTCAATTATTTTCGCCTGTGAAAGAAAAAAACACAAAAAATAATCAATTTGAAGCCTCACGGCGCACGCTGACTGCGCCCACCTTTGGTTGTACCTGCAGTACCTGCTCAAAACCACTTATTCTAGTAAAATCTATCCTTACAAATTCTATTAATGTCGTCACACTCGTCACGCATACATACCGGGCAGTATCGTAAGGTGTATGAGTCTATTGGCTCGCCGTTGTTCTCCGGAGCTTTCCACTTCAGTACCTTGTTCGCAGCTAATTCAAGCGCGTTCACCTGCCATATGGGTGGTTCCGGGGCTGACCTACAAAGATAATTTGCCAAATAAGAAAGAAGAGGTCTTTGAATCGATATAGTGTAGGTACTAAACTGTATTTTTAACCGACTTCAAAAAAAGGAGGAGGTTCTCAATTCGACGGTATGTTTTTTTTTGTGTGTTTGTTACGCAATTACTCCGCCATTTGTAGACCGATTTTCAAAATTCTTTTTTTATTTGATAGGGTATACTAACAGATTGGTCCCATTTGTATCAAAACTCATATCTGATGAGGGATCTTCGAGGAGTTGAGGGAACTCCTCAAAAAATATAGGCACAAACGCACCGATTTCAACATTTTTAGTAGCAAATAAAGCATTTTCATTTAGAAAGTATGATTTGGTGATGAAAAACTGATGAAGAAGACAGGCAACGGAACTCTTCAACGCATAACAGCAAATTATTCGCGATTGCTATAGTCAGATGTCTATGCTGAGCTTTTGTATTTCCACAACATAACATTACGCCATTCTATTTTAAAAGGGGCCGGCAGAGATGTACAGATTAATGTTCAGATAGAACTTCATTAGCAATTGTTATCCAATTTCAATGATTCTTTCAAGTTTTGAAAGACTTTCTTTACATACAAAGAAACTAAAAATTACAAAATAAAAACCATTTTACAAAAAAAAAAACCGACTTCTTAAAAAAAACACTAACAGGTGAAAAATAATTCCAGTCTCGGAAGTCGGTGGCCAATAATGAACGAAATAAAACCACCAAAAACCACAGACTTCCGAAACTGGAATTATTTTTCACCTGTTAGTGTTTTTTTTAAGAAGTCGGTTTTGTTTATGTAAAAAGGTTTTTTGACAACAATAAGTTGAATCAAGCATAATTATCACGCAGTATAATCCTGCTTAATTAAATCGGATCGTATTACTCGATAATGTCTACGACGGGTAATTTTATGGAGCGTTGAAAAACAATATGGTCGGTAACGTTAAATTGAATGCGTAGGAGTCGGAAATATCCAACAATATGAGTCACGTATGCGGTTTAAAGCAGGGTTCTTTAAACCGCATACGTGACTCATATTGTTATAGTATTTCTAAACTCATTATTGATGGGTTTTTGTGTATTTTGTAGACGTAATTTTGGAAATTCCTCACACTGTATATACCTACATTGAATTTCGAGGAGCAAATTGAAACGTTACGAAGATTTTTTTAGGTATATGTAAAAGTTAAAAGAAAACTTCAAATTTTGATTGCGAATCAATCCATGCAAGCTCCTCTGTATATTTTATAGTTTGAAAATTTCTATGTTTGAAGGAAATTTTTGTCTTTGTGAAACTACTATTTGTTTTAAATGCAATAAAAGATACCGAAAAACCGTTAAAAAACAATAGATGAAAAAACTTACTTATCCTTAGTATCAAAGGAGAGCGTGTCACTCCAATCTCCAGTGCCAACGCGATTGATAGCAGCGAACCTTATGTAGTATGTCGTGTTAGGCCTTAGTCTCTCTAGCTTGAAAGGGATGCCAGTAGCCCAAGTCCTATTGGGGTGAATGTTGGTAATTTCATAGTTATCAGCTTCGTCGTATTCAGCTATGAAGCCGATGACTTCAGGACCGTCGTAGTCCGTTGGAGGTTGAATGTGAAAAGTGGCTGATGTTGCTGCTTCTTCAGATGTCGTTGCCTAAAACAATCAAAATCAAAAATCAAAATCAAAAGTCATTTATTCAAATTAGGCTGAGGATCAGCACTTTTTGAACGTCGAAATTACATAAGACAGTCCCCCAAAAAGCCCACCCTTCGCCACTTCCTAGTGTTTTTGCTGGGAAGAAGAAGTGGCGGAACAAACTCCCCAGCAACACATCTGTCTGATAAGTTAGAAGAACTTGAATTTACACAGTACAATTAGTTATAATTACAAAATAATTAAAATAAGTTATTCACTACATGTTAGCTAGCACACTCAACATACAGAATACCAGTAATATATAGCTACCGACAATAAAACTAACTTAACTCAAGCAAAAGCAACTGACTAATAAGAATCCTCCAGGTAAAAAGGGTGTGCCAGCTTGCATGTGCAGAGTTGGATTAAATCCATAGATCTGCAAGACAATGTAACAAAATGATAAACTAGAACTGTGGAAGTTAAATAAAACAAAAAAAAAAACAGGTAATAGTTAAAACAATAGCAAAACCAAAGCCAGCAAGACGACCAGTTACCACAAGCAGCACCCGTTCACGAGCATAACGCAAAGATCAGCCATTACCCCCCTCGCCATATTAGAGGGAAGGTGGTAACCCGACCCTCGACGCTACCGCAAGCAGTAACATCTGAGGGAGCATGACGAACTTGCTACCGGTTATTTACGTAAAAATTAACCAATAAATAGGAGTCTCTAGTTCACCACATAATGCAAATACATCTCATTTAATACAATGTACTGAGAAGATTATGTCAACAAAAAAAAAATATAATAAAAAATAAAAATAAAAATGAAAAGCGGCACACACAAACAATAAGTTTCAACTAGTTAATAAATTAATTTCAGTGAAAGAACATTAAGTGTCTTGCGTTCAACAAAGCGACCAACTATTCTTATCATCTAATCAATAATTTTAAGTATAGAATTTTTAAGTTATTTAACAGCCAAACGTCGAATAAAATAATGTAACCCTTGACCTTATTTTGAAAAAAAAAAAACTAAAGGTGTACCAGCAAATACATCACTCTACTGAATATATTTCTGAGTTACACGATAGTTCTTAGGCTGTGAAGGTTATATAACAGAATTCGGATAACTTTTTTATGGAGATAGATGATATTGAACAGCAGGAAGACAAAATAATGACATACAATGCACTTGAATTTACGTATAAATACTTAGATAGATACTGTTACAGCTTTTATTCAAGGTACTAAAAAAAGTAATTCGTCAAAACTAAACCTAGTTTATTGTGATCTGAATAGAACCTTGCATTTAAACTTAAATAAAACTATTATTTTAACAATATCAAGTTTTGAAACATCATCACAAAGTGACTTTCATAACCAAATATGAAAATACAAGTTTGTTGCTCAATTTCAAAGAAGCAAAATTTATCCACAATACCGTAATTTATTTGTAATTCAAATTAACTTTGTGTTTGTTTAGTAAAAGTTTAAAAGGCTTAACTCTGAAACCACTTAATGTATGCAGAACTTGAAATTCTTTAGATGTTATGTGAATGGAAAAAAAAGGTCATGGCTCAATTGTTCGCTAATTGTTTAGAATGTCAAGTAAGGCAGCTAGATAGATAGATGACCGAGTTTATGTTTTAAAATGTTAAGACACATGGATTAGTGACGTAAAGCTACCATATTTAATGTAAAACTGCTGTTCTGGTTAACTTGTTATTATAGCACAAATCTTAAATGAATATAAGTATTTAATGGTTAAACATTAACAGCCGTATGGGTCGATTGATGGTTAACTTACGCTACCTAGGACAGTTCCTGGTGACCATTCATTACTTACCCAGACCGTTCCGTGCCTCCGAAATTACGCCAAGCCCTCATTCCCTACCCTTAATCTTTGAGAGTCGTAACGAGTAGTCAAAACTTCGAAAGTCTGATAACCAATTTAACCTAAGGATTTCATGTTGCGGCACTAGGCAACTGCATTCGGCTAGACTGTAAACCGACCCCAACATAGTGGAAACTGTCCTTACGATGTATTCCATGATGCATGTGATGATGCCGACGAATAATTTAAAATTTAAATCCTTAATTATAATTTAAACTTTAAATAATTATAATTTAAACATAAATAATTATAATTTAAACATAAATAATTATAATTTAAACATAAATAATTATAATTTAAACTTAAATAATTATAATTAATATACGCATGGAGAAGTAAACCAAAAATTTGAATACTCACATTTTCAACAACTGAAGGTGGAAATCCTTTTCTGATATGATAAATTTTTTTGGCTCCTCCATGTTCATTTTGAGCAGAACACTCATGTTTTCCAAACGGTGCAAATTGATGAGAAAACGGCAACGAATGTTCCAATGATGTTTCATAATTTAAAACTATATTGTCATATTCTTGTTTCTCTATCGTTGAATAATTGCCTGTTATATAGCTGAAAAGAAAAAGATTACATTAAGTCTCCAAGTTTTGGTTAAAAAAAATCTGGGTTATTTAGAGTACGACCAAAAATTTCTGTGAAACCATAGGTGGAGCAGCTTGATAAAAACAAACTAAAAGCAAAAATAAAAAATAAATATTTCACAACTTTTTCACACAACGCCTTTTAGTCCCAAGTTAAGCTTGAGAGCTTGTGTTATGGGTAACACAAGCTCTAACTACTATTTCACAAAAAGTTGGTGCAGTACGTAATCTCCTATCGTTTCCAAATTTCAAAAGTTGTAAACAACAGTGGTGGCAGAATTATTAATTATGTCATTGATGTTTGAATTTATTTTCTGAACATCTATATATTAAATTGTGGGATCTCAAATTTATTTTCAAATCGAATGTAGTTTTATAGATATAAATAAAACATATTATAGCCGTTCTCCAAACATGTCTGGATCAAATTAAGGTAAACGCAGCTATCAACGACCCATCGAAAATCTGCAGGTATTACCGACCTATAAAAGTAACTCGAAATTTTTACGTTTCCAGAACAATTCTAGCTATAGGTAGGCACAGTTACACACGCGTTTATTCCTTGAGCATCGTATACTTTTACGTTAGAGTGAGTAGCTGTGCAAAGAAGAGATAAAATACGTCAGTTACTGCAAAGCAGCGTGGACGCAGGACTTGTCGTACTGTTCCCTTGTTCCTTCAAGTAAGTACGTGACTTTTCTATTTAAGACATTTATACAAACAAATGACGTCTATACTTTATCTTATATTACTAAATGTATTGATTTAAGTGTCAACTCTTGATTTATCATGACATTTTATTAATGAAAAGTAATTTGAAACGATAAAACTGTAAATTAAAATGGGACGGAGTTAGCTGCATCAGTTTTAGTCGTGGCAGCTATCAACGACCCTTAAGTCGGCAATGGCAGCAACGTAACTTTTAGTTTTATTTTTCTTTTATGTTATTATATCACACTAACACAAGTATTTTTATGGACCAGTTTAAATCTAAGCTATCAGACTTTATAAAAATCTATTAGCGACTAAACTATTTTGTCTAGTTGTTACCTTTTAGCGTTGTCAATATAACCAAAGTTTTGATATTTTTCGAGGATCGATATTGAATAGTTACAATAATAAATAATTGTTTTTGTGTTTAAACCGTGTGCATAATGTTCATATTTTTTGTGATATTAAACTATTATAATCTATTTTATAGTCCGAAGGTCAATTGAATTAAAATAACTATTTTTTTATGAGTCGGTAATACAATTTATGTTTATACTTCCATACTTTATTACCGACCCACTAGGGTCGGCAATAGCAAGTATAAGAAGCTATTACCAATCGTATAAAGATTATTTACTTTCTCACCTACTTTTATGATATAATAGGTACCTATCAATAAATGCTTCTTCTTGGCTAAAACAACATAAAACATATACCTATATTTTTTTCCAGAAATATGGAGCCACAAAAGTACCTACTACCTAATTTGTTTTATTAAAAATAACGATAATAATATAATAATAATAATAATTAACCTATCTGAGCCAGACACACGTCGATAAAATTAAGTCGAAAGAATGACTCCACGAGGCGAATTGTTTCCTGCAACCGAGGGTTTTATGTTGGTCATACAGGATCAAATAGAAGCCACACGTAACTACAGAAAGTTTATAATTAAAGATCCGAATCAACAGGCTGACTTATGCAGACATTGCAATAATGCCTCCGAAACCATCCAACTCCACGCGCCTTCCTGAGGACGTGTATGGGGCAGTGGAGGACGGTTTTTCGCTATCCAGGATGTCAACAGATTTAGAGGAACAGCGAGCCGATTGGGATTGAGCGAGGCATATTCCAGGGTGGCAGTTTGAGTCCACTTTGGTGCTGCTTAGCCTTGAATCCTCTAAGCACACTGCTGGAGAATTCAGGTCTAGGCTATCGATTGAAGAGAGGAGGTCAGGTTCTTCTTTACATGGATGATCTAAAGCTCTTTGCCCCCAACAATTTACAACTGATGGAGCGAGCTACTAAAGGTAACTGAAACCTTCAGTAGCGCTATCAGGATGGATTTTGGTGTGGACAAATTTATATTCGGATTCCATAAACCGTAGAGCCCTCTCTCCAATCGAAACCTAGATGTATTTGGGTATGTCAGAGGCGTTGGACATTAACACTGCTGATGTGAAGCAATCGTTGAGGGAGCGTTTCTTTGGCCACCTGAAAAAAGTATTCAATAGTCTTTTGTCGGGCGGGAACAAGGTGCGCGCCTTCAACGGTTGGGTCATGCCAGTCTTGATGTACTCCTTCGGCATACTCAAATGGACTCAAACAGAGCTTGACACCCTGGATAAGAGGGTCCGCACACTGCTGACCGCATATCGAAAATGTGGAGGTCGAGGCTTTTTAAATGGCAAGTCTCTCCACAATCGCGAGATATATAGTCTCAGATAATATTTCCTAAAAGCCGACGTGGGGATGCATCGAGATGTGGTTGCGGTTTGCAAAGGCCTCACACCGCTCTCTTTGGCGAAAGAGAACTAGCGCAAACCTGTAGTGCTTGACACTAACGATCGCAAGGAAGTGTGGCAGAGTAAGGAGCTTCACGGACGCTTTTTCCGGGCCCTTCATGGGCCTGATGTAGACCAGTTAGCGTCCGTGTCCTGGCTATGTTTCGGTGACCTCTTTGGGGAAACCGAAGGTTTTGTCTGTGCAATTTTGGATGAAGTTATTATGACGAGAAACTACTGGAGATTTATTGTGAAGGATGGCACGGTTGACATCTGTCGGGCATGCCACCGTCCAGGAGAATCAATCCGACACACAATCTCTGGGTGTTCTCGCTTAGCTAACGAAGAGTATTTGCATAGACACAACCTTGTGGCCAGGGTTATCCATCAGCAACTTGCTCTAAAATACAGCCTCGTGGAATCGGAAGTGCCGTACTACAGGTATGTGCCCGTCTGCCCGACCCAGTTCTCGAAAATGGTCATATTACATTGTATTGGGATCGATCCATCATCACTGAAAGGACTATCATGGCTAATAAGCCTGATATAGTGGTGATGGATCGAACCGAGAGGCGCGCAATGCTTGTTGACATAACGGTCCCACATGACGGGAACCTCGTGAAAGCCGAACAAGATAAGAAAATCAAGTATCTTTACTTGGCTCGCGACGTTGTCGACATGTGGGATGTGGACTAAGAAATCATTGTGCCGATAGTCGTGTCTGCCAATGGCTTATTAGCAAAGAGCCTCGACTAATACGTAAAGAGGCTCTCGTTAGGCAGCTGGATCAAGGGTTTGATTCAGAAAGCAGTACTTCTGGACACGGCGCGCATTTTTAGGCGATTCCTCTCCCTGGAGCCCTGACCTTGTTCCCGATACCGGTGGGCTACTATTTTTTTATGTTGAAACGTTTTTTTTATATTTAAATATTTAAAAATGTATTAAATAAGAAATGAAAATGAACGATAATAAAAAAAAAGAATAAGTATTTGCATTTTTACTTTGTTTTATTTTATTAAGATCAATCATCATCATCACTAGCTTAAATACATTACATTGCTAGAAATAGGCCACCTCTCATACACGATCGGGAATAGCTGCATAAAAATCGTTAATAGCTTCACAGCCGTTTTTATGGGTCGGTAATGGCAACAATCGACTAGGTCACTTTGAAAATTATTTTTTACAAGATAATCCTTTATTTAAATGTATTTGATTCAGTAAATACATTTTTTATACATAACACTAGCATATAAAATTAAACTATTCATGTTTAGAGGAACCAGTATACTAAAAAAAAATGGTTGATTTTAAAATTGCCTTAAGGGGGTCGTTAATACCTGCGTTTACCTTAGACTTTATCCGAATACAGCGGAATACCAGAATTAAAAATAACAAAAATTAGGTAGGTATGTTGTATGCCACAGCTTTTTTTTACTCCGTTCACAGATGCCTATTTTTAGTAAAGTGTAAATAAGGGCGTCTGAAACCCTGAACGCGCTAAAATTAGTTTTTAGTTTGCCAAGATTGTTAATTAAGAATCATGTTGTGTGATTTAAAAAAAAACCATCTAAAACATACCTCCAAGTAAACTTCGCTGGTGGGTTGCTGTCATGTGCACAGCTGATATTGATAGTTTCGCCGTTCCATGCCCAAATAGGTTCATACGTTTTGTCAAAATATGGCTGATGCAGTACCGATAGGTACATTATCTTCGTCTCTGTGTCCACTGAACATTAAAACATAATTTATTTGACCCGAATAGTATTAAAAAAATACAATCATATTAAGGCTTCTTTTTGAAGGTAAAAAAGAACATTGACATATAGGTACAATATGTTAAAAATAAATGAAAAAAATCAACAGTTCCTCGTCAACGGGAAAAATAGGCTAGCAGGAATAATGATGCTTATGTAAAATGATCAGCAGACTACATTGGACAATGACACATAAACTGCACCAATGCCAATTAACTGGAAAAGGTAATTGAAAACAAAAATCCATTTAAGTCCCATGTAATAAGAAGTGAGCCTATTGAATCTAGACTGGGCTAGTACAGATAAATTTTAGCAGAAAAAGTCATTAACACTTTGCTCTTAAGGTTTGAACTCGCACAGCAAGCAAAATGTTGGTGTACTTACAGGTACACTTTAGTCTAACCCTTCGAGAAATACAGGTCCAATGAAAGGTTTTGTGTTCAATAATTTTTACTTGTAACTTTCGTTAACATAGATGACTTACAAAAGCAAGAAGACTGCTTGTATTTCAACAATATACAAGTTCTTGTTTAATATAACAATTGTTTACTCACCATCATTAGTAGCATTACAAATGTATATTCCTTCTCTGAATCTGGTCACTTCGATTGTTGAGTAATTAGTTATTTCCTCTTCATCATAATCCATTTCTCTGAAAATATACATTATTTTTTGTTAGATGTGATCTAATACTGAACGATTATAATACTCAGTATTCAATCTAATTATCATTATCTCTAATCTTTATTGCTTTCGATATGTACAGACACCAGCACATCAAGTTACCCCAATGTGTCAAATTTTCCCAATTGAATATGAACCTTATTCTGTTGTACATAAAGTTGAAAAACGATCAAAGAAATTTGACACATTGGGGTAACTTGATGTGCTGGCGTCTGTACTATGCGTTTCAAATGAGAATAGGAACGTCAATGACCTCTATATGTCAGATGCACTAGAAAAGTACGGTCCACAAGACTAATTCATTTAAGACGTTTTTTCATTTTGAATAACTGCGACTCGGTAAAACAAAAAAATAAAAAAAATTGATACGCGAATAAGGGTTTCGTTGCAGACCGCACTTTTCAAGTGACATCTGTCAGATAGAGGTCATTGACGTTCCTATTCTCATTTGAAACGCACAGTATTGGTGGTAATCCTACTAATATTATAAATGTGAAAGTTAGTAAGGATGTTTGTTACTCTTCTACGTAAAAGCTACTGAGTGGATTTTAATGAAACTTTACAGTAATATAGCTTATACATCAGAGTAACACGTGGGCTATAATATATAAAGATATTGAATGAATTTTCAATAATATAACGACAAGTGTAAAGTAAGTTGGAAAAAGTTCTGCCATCTGCGAGCTATTCTGGCGTGCTTTTTGCTGGGCAGATGAAATCGCGGGCACCATCTAGTAACTTTGCAAATAAGACCATTATGGACCCTGTGGGTCACAGCAAAATGGTAGGAGAGAGACAGCCCTGCTTTACTTTTTTAAATATTGGTAAGATCACGGTGATCAGTGAGTTTCAGTTCTAAATTGGTCCTAAAGATTCTGATACTGTTTTGATAATTGTATATATTTCACAAACCTTTCTTCTTCTAAGCTCTTTCCTTCAAAAGTAATTGTCACGTTTGGTGCTGGCAAGCCAGTTGTGTTACATATTATTGGTAACTTTGTTCCTTCCACTACCGATCTATTGTTGAATCCTATGATCTGAGGACGTATTAGTACCTGAAGATAAAACATTATGTGTTAGTCAGTGAATGACAGTTAAACTAAGAGGTATCGTGGTGGCTAGTCGCTGGGTTGTAGAGGTCAATTAGGCAGTTCTTCTTTGTAAAACAAGTAGGATCCAGTAAAACTGGAAGCCGACCCCAACATAGTGGGAAGAGTCAACGCAGAGTAAAACTATGAAAGTAAGCAGTTAAATATTGTTCTTGAACATCAAAATCAAAACTCATTTATTCAAATTAGGCCGAGGATCAGCACTTTTTGAACGTCGAAATTACATAAGACAGTCCCCCAAAAAGCCCGCCCTTCGCCACTTCTTAGTACTTTTGTATTTTTTTATTCCTTTTCATTAGTAGTATTAATTCAAGATCTTAAACGAATTTGGAACTGCTTGGATTTCAGTATCACACTTAAGAATATTCATAGAAATTTTAACTCGTCAAAGTATTTTTACCACAATATTAATTTGCTTCTTATTGACTCCAACGAAGTTGCGAGCGATACACTCGTATGTGCCAGCATCATTAGGTGTTATATTTTTAAAACGTATAGTGTCGTTCGTTTGCGTCCAATTAGCAGTCTTGTTTTCACTTGGCTTCTAAAAAGAAAAATACAAATATTAAAATATTTCACATTTTATAACCTTACATGACACAACATCACGCCTGTTATTCCCGAAGAGTTAGGCAGAGGTGTACCTATACCCACATTTCACCATTCACGTTTAAGTCCCTTGTAAGTTGCACTAGGGGTGAGCCTATTACCAACCATTGGACACAAATCCAGCCTCCGCGCTGCAACCGAGGACTACCAGATGGAAAAATATATGTGTACCGTTTTTGAAGATCGAATGTGTTTAAGTAACCTATCTACACCTTTTTATATGCTGTGGATAACGGTGTGTGTTCCACATTTATGTAATATCTTTGTTTATATTATTTGCGCAGATATAATGTGTTACTGTTTGTTTATCCCAAATAAATAAATAAATAAAAACTCAATACCCGACCCAAGGTTCGAACCCAGGACCTCATGATTTGCAGTAGCGCTTGCGACCGCTAGACCGGGATCTCTAGATCCTTTTTGCACATAAAATAATAAAATCTCTGAATCTCTTTGATCATCTTAGCGAATTTTATACAAATTTTTCTTCACTATTAAATTATGTCAACGGCTAAAATATTATACAAATTCTATATTCAAACTACGAATACCTAGTTCTTCAATTTATTCACCACAAACAATTTCTAAAGAAATCCCGAAGCTTTACACCCAGCACCTCAATTACCATCAGTCAACTTTAGCTCTTGCTATTAACCTCTTCGTAAGTTGAGTACTTTCAAAGTACTAAACAAACTTGCTTTTATAGTCCATTCGAGTTATGGAGCTACAATGAGTCCTTAGTGAGTTTAAGGTAAGTGAGCTGTCAGATTTAATAAAGGTTTACTACTGTCGCGTCGGAGGGCCTCTAAAGAAACCTTCAAAAGGTTACCACAAAGAGAATACCTACTTAAATATATAAGGGTAATAATACATTAAAAAAATAAACTTTGACATTTAGACATACAAGTACATAACTATTTCGTTTCTTGAAAAACAATCCACACTAGTACTTAAATTTTGTCGGCTTAATTCCTTTCTAACATTTTAGAATTTAACATTAATTATTAGCTTTCGGTTATTCAGAGAATAATAATAAGTACCTACCTACCTAATATTGTTAAAATATTGGTAACATATATTTTTGTATCAAAAATATAATATTAAAATACTTGAAAATTAAACTCTTCTGACAGGATTACGTAAAGATCAAGTCATACTGTCTTTGTTTGTTCTTTACAATCTATCGCAGCTAAAGCTTTAAAATTATATGACTGATCGAGATTTAACCTACACTATGATACCAGGTCAATCACTTACCTCTCGAAAAAAAAAGAAGATATATTTAGCAACTACAGCAAATTGCAAAATTCCGTCTCCTCACAGAATCAACCATCAATCAATCAAACATTGATAAATAGGTAAATACGCCTCCAACGCGAATTATTTTCTCTTACTCAAGCACATCATCTAACATAAAATATATTCAATTTTGATATCTTTTCGAAGATGAGACCCAAAGAATATTCATAGAAGTTATAACTCTCAAGTGTTTATTATTATTATTATTATTTATTTATTCATTTATCATTAAAAAGAGGGTAACTAAATTATAAAATAAGCCCCACAAAACCGTTGCAATGGTTTGACTGTGGGGGCGAAGAGTCTCTAGACATGTCAACATAAACATACCTAAAAATTAAACAATAATTAGATTTCAATTGTAAAAAACTTAAGATATTTCTAAATAATATAATTTTAGTTTACCTTTAAATCTATTAGCGTTTGTTTCACTTCTTAAGTCCGCCGGTAGACTGTTCAATAAGTATGGTATTCTTTTGTTTAATGTTCTGTCACCAAAGTAATTGGTGACTCTGGGTACATTGAATCTACCAGCAGCCATAGATCGTGTATTAAGGTTGTTGTCTACGTGGGTTAAGATAATATGCTCTAGGGTACTGTTGTATTTTATTATTTTAGTAAATGTTTCAATTTAAATAGTACCTCAATTGACTTAATGTGAACAAGTGGTGTCTTATTTTATTGATTTCCATAAATTTAGTATGTCAAATGACCACCGGAAATGTCGGTTGGAAGCATTTTGTTAATATGTTATTTCTAATATTTTAAACCGGATGGCGGGAATTCACTGACAGAATTACCTAGTATAAAAGTTGAGATGGTGTGTTTTTTGATTCACTTGCTCTTTGATCGTCGAACTTGACACCCTACCTTATACTGTGTTCATAATTATTAAGAAGAAGGAAATATATTTGTGTGCAAAGTGTTTGTGTGTGTTTTGGTATAACTCCCGAACCCAGAACCTTTTTCAGTTCAGAAACGGGATAGTAAAAGGATTACATTCCTACCACGCCCACACGTGGCTGTTAACTTGTATTACGAGTTTTTATTTTACGTGATTGTGCGTCCCATACTTGGATATAATGTCAGAAGTTGAAGAAATCGAACAAACTCGCTGTGCACAGGCAGAGACCCCTCAGACCCCAGTGCAGGGTCACCGCAGGTCTACAAAACGGAATTTTTCACGAAGGCATCGTGATTACGGTAGTGACTCCAGATCTCCTTCACGTACGCGTCATCGAAAAAGTGGAGCATCCAAGCAACGTCGTAGCCGAGGTGAAGACCGTCCACGTAAGCATCAGCGGCGGCATAAGCGGAACAAGAGGCGATTATCAACTGTGAGTACATCTAGTTCTACATCTGAAAATGATTTTTCGTGTACCCGATCTACTAGAAATAACCGTCGCAAGAGTTCAAAAATAACACGTTTTAATAAGAATAAAAATACCACTAGGCGTAATGTTGAGGAAGCCGTAACTAGTTTTTCTGCTCGAGAGTTGTTGAATTTGATAAAGTCATTGCCTACTTCACAAAACCATTTTTCGATGAATAACAATGCAATCCCTGAATTTGATCCCTCGAATAAAGAACAAACTGTCGATATTTGGATAAATAAAGTAGAAGAATGCTCTAAGTTGTATGGATGGAATGAACCACAATTATTGCATTATTCATTGCCTAAGTTAATGGGGGTAGCAAAGGTGTGGTACCAAGGGCTTCCTTCCGTCAATTTTACTTGGTCAGAGTGGAAGGATAAATTAATTAAAACATTTCCAACCATTCAAAATTATGCTCTTTTATTACAAGAAATGTTAGATAGGAAAGTTAAACCCAATGAAACATTAGAGACTTATTTTTACCATAAAATTAATTTGTTGAACAGATGCGAAGTATATGATAAGAAAGCAATAGACTGTATAATAAATGGTTTAGATGATAGGAGCATGCGCTTAGGTGCTCAAGCCGCTAATTATACACAACCTGAACAATTATTAGCTTATTTAAAAACGGTTAAACTAGAAGATGTTAAGGATAATCGGAAACCATTCTTAAAAAAACGTTTCGACACACAGAGTGACAGTCAAAATAAAACGTCAACAAATACAATAAAATGTTTTAATTGCGGTGAAGCTGGCCATCCAAGTTTTAAATGCTCGAAACCACTGGTAACTTGTAACATATGTAAGCGACTAGGACATTCGTCTACTACATGTCGGCGGCTCATTAAGAGTTCTAATGAAAACACTAGCAATAAAAATAGTGAAAAGTCTGTATCAGAAGTAAACCTAGTGGGTACTATAGATAATAAATACGTATTAGATATTAATGCTAACGGCAAACCGATGACTTGTTATGTTGATCTTGGAAGCCAGAGTACTCTTATTAGACAAATTGATTTTGAAGCATTATGTTTACCCTATGATTATACCAATTTGCCATCACTCAAAGGGTTTGGCGATGCAGTTATAAGCCCCATTGGGAAATCGATTATAAATTTAACTGTTCAAGGAGTTTCTGCTGCAACAGAAGTTTTAATAGTACGCAATGATTTGCTTAAATATCCAATATTGTTAGGACATACATTTACAGAGCAGGCGGGTATAGTTATAATTAAGACTAATGAGCATTTAATTCTACATAAGCAAATTAACGAAAATAACGTTACTGATAAATTGAAACTAATTATTAATTCAGATATAGAGGTGAAATCTATGGTGGCTGTGCCAATTAAGGCGTATAGTTTAATGTCTTGCACTGTTTATGTACGAGGATCTATTCGTGAAGTAGATAGATGTAAATATTACATAATGCCCGGTGCTTATACTATTACCAAGGGGTTAGGATGCGTTCTAGTAGTAAATTTGAATCCGAATTCTTTTACGTTATTTAAAAATGTCTTGTTAACTAGGGCTCAAATTATTAGGGATAAAAATATTTTAGACATAAATAAGATTGATGTTGAGGGACCTACTGCTATTAAAAATCAGCTTTCGTTAGGGGATACGTTAAACTCCAGTGAGATTCAAACACTAGAAACGTTGTTGCAAAAATATAGTGATTGTTTTTCATTTAGTCTTAGCGACTTGGGATTGACAAATTTAACTGAGATGACGATAGCTTTGAATGATACTACACCGGTCGTATACAGACCATATCGGTTAGCATATGTTGAGAGAGAAAAAGTCAAGAGTATGATACAAGAGATGCTAGATAGCGGTATTATCACTGAATCAACTTCATCCTACGCTAGTCCTATTTTGTTAGTTCAAAAGAAAACTGGTGACCAACGTCTTTGTGTAGATTATAGGGCATTAAATTCAAAGACTGTTAAAGAGCATTACCCGTTACCTAGGGTGGAGGATCAAATTGATAGTCTTGGGGGATATAAGTACTTTGTTACACTAGATTTGGCATCAGGGTACTATCAAATTCCAATCGCTCCCTCCTCTCAGGACAAAACTGCGTTCGTAACTCCTGACGGGCAGTATCAATTTACTCGCATGCCATTCGGACTGGCCAATGCGCCTTCTGTATTTCAAAAAACTATAAATAAAATGTTAAAGAATACTAGAAATAGCCAGGCATTTGCATTTATGGATGACATCATCATCCCGTCTCAAAGTGTTGAACACGGAATGGAGCGATTGGAAGCGGTACTTAAATTATTAAGGGAGTCTGGACTGACGCTTAAACTTGGTAAATGTAAATTTTTCTATACTAATATTGATTATCTGGGGTTAGAAATTTCCAAAGAAGGCGTCAGGCCCGGTACTAGAAAAATTGATGCTGTGAGATTATATAAACCACCTAAAAATCAACACGAAATACGTCAATTTATTGGGCTTGCCAGTTTTTTTAGGCGTTTTGTAAAAGGTTTCGCGATAATGGCTTCCCCACTGACCAAACTATTGAAGAAAGATACTAAATGGGAATGGGGTTCAGACCAAGACATAGCGTTTTCTTCGCTAAAAACTGAACTAACTAATCGACCAATTTTAGCGATATATAATCACTTAGCAAAAACACAGCTACACACTGATGCGTGTAAAACAGGCATTGCAGGTATGCTTTTACAAGAAGATGAGTTAGGTAGGTTACGTGCTGTTGCATATTACAGCCGTCAAACGAATCTTGAAGAACAAAAGTACCATTCGTTCGAGCTCGAAACTTTAGCTGTGGTTGCTTCTTTGAACCGGTTTCGCGTTTACGTTCTTGGCATAAAATTTACAATTGTTACCGATTGTAATGCATTGCGAACGACCTTATCTAAAAGAGATATTATACCTAGGATAGCTAGGTGGTGGTTGCAATTACAAGAGTATGATTGCAGTATCGAATACCGGGCAGGGACTCGAATGAGTCACGTAGATGCACTCAGCAGAAATGCAATAGAACCAACTTATGAGTCTGAACCTGTATTCGATATTTTAGCGATCGAAACTGAGGACTGGTTAGCAACTATGCAAAATGTTGATGACGAAATTAAGAAAATTAAAGCAATATTAGAAGATCCTAATTCTAAAAATGTATTAGATGTGTATCACAATTACAAACTTAAAAACGGTAAAGTATATCGTGTAGTTAATGATCAACTGAGGTGGGTGGTGCCAAAAGGGGTAAGATGGCAACTACTAAAAAAAAACCATGACGAGTTGGGTCACTTTGGCATGGAAAAAACTCTAGACAAGTTGAAAGATCATTATTGGTTCCCGAAAATGAGAAAATTTGTAAAAAAGTATGTTCAGTCTTGTCTAGAGTGTTCTTACCATAAAACACCTAGTGGAAAGAAACAGGGGATGCTTCATCCTATTCCAAAGGTTGACCAACCTTTTCACACCATTCATTTAGATCATTTAGGACCGTTTGTTAAAAGTAAAACCAAAAATACATACATATTAGTTTTAATTGATGCGTACACAAAATATATAAATTTATATGCCGTTAAAAATACTAAAACTAAGAGCACTTTAAAAGTTTTAAACAATTACGTTAGTTTATTTGGTGTACCAAATAGGATTATAAGTGATAGGGGTACATCATTTACGAGTAAAACTTTCAAGGAGTTTATAAATAAATTAGGTATACGTCATGTCTTAAATGCGGTCGCAACCCCTAGAGCTAATGGTCAAGTAGAACGATTTAATCGGACAATTTTAGCTTCGCTTGCTACCAAAAATCATAACTGTTCTGAAAATGAATGGGATAAACACTTAGAAGAGATACAGTTGGCTATAAATACAACTATGAATAAAACTACTGGAAAAAGTCCATCGGAAGTATTATTCGGTATACGGGTACGAAGTAAGGGGGACGGAATGATAGCTTCATTGCTGGATTGCGATGGAAATAGCACAAAAACATTAAATGAAGTTAGGAACGAAGTCAATTTAAGGGTTTCGAAAGAACAAAATAAACAGAAAGAAAGGTTTGATAGGAAAAGAAAAGAGGCGGTAAATTATAAAGCAGGTGATTTAGTTAGAATAGAGAGAGAAATTGCAAGTAATAATGGAAAATCAAGAAAACTTTTACCTAAGCTACAAGGGCCTTATAGAATTATTAAAGTTTTGGATAAAGACAGATATGTTATAGAGGATACTCCTTTGACGCGAAAGCAAAATAAAAGATATGAGGCAGTTGTTTCAGTAGATAAAATTTATCCATGGCTGGCGTATAATCAACAGTATTTAGACGAGACTGGTGAGAGTTCAAATACGGAAAATGCACAATCTGATAATAATGAGGCTGAAGTAGACCATGACAATAACTAAATAATTAAGTTTATAAGAAAAAAAAAATCAAATGAAAATAGAACGTTATTTGAATTAAGAACTGGATGAATCATAGGATTAATTATTACTTAGTGGTATTCTAAGTTTATTTGAAGGTATCAGATACACATGAGGCCGGTAAGCCAATTCTGGGAGCATCTGATTACCTACTTGTATTATAAGTTTAATGATGATTTGATAATTTTAACAAGTATAACAATGTTGTTGGAATTAGAAAGGTATCGGATCCACATGAGGCCGAGAAGCCAAATTTTGAGAGCATCTGTTTACCTTTGTAGAGTATATAATCTGCATACACATGAGGCCGAGAAGCCAAATGAAGGGAGTATGTTAGATTTTGTTTTGGAGTATGTCCACACACATGAGGCCGACAAGCCAACTTACAGAGTGTGTTACTACTTGAAAAATGAGAATGACAATGATTATAAATTAATAAGAACCGCTAATTGAGTTCGATTAGTGTCGATCGAAATGTATCTTTTAGCTGTAAATTAAATACAATGAAATGTATAGTTTTGTTTTTGGTTGTGATTAAGTTTTATATAAATCTTAAATTGATGGAACAATTTGTAAAATAGATGGCCGAGGCCGTAAAATTGAGAAAAAGCATTAGTATTTGTATTGTATAGTTGAATAGATTAGTTTTATTACATGTAATATTGTTAATACTTATGGTTTATCATTGTGAATAAGTATTTATAGTGTTAATTACGAGAGGACTCGTAAAACTCAGAATGGCCGACTGTTGTATTTTATTATTTTAGTAAATGTTTCAATTTAAATAGTACCTCAATTGACTTAATGTGAACAAGTGGTGTCTTATTTTATTGATTTCCATAAATTTAGTATGTCAAATGACCACCGGAAATGTCGGTTGGAAGCATTTTGTTAATATGTTATTTCTAATATTTTAAACCGGATGGCGGGAATTCACTGACAGAATTACCTAGTATAAAAGTTGAGATGGTGTGTTTTTTGATTCACTTGCTCTTTGATCGTCGAACTTGACACCCTACCTTATACTGTGTTCATAATTATTAAGAAGAAGGAAATATATTTGTGTGCAAAGTGTTTGTGTGTGTTTTGGTATAACTCCCGAACCCAGAACCTTTTTCAGTACTATGGTGGTTAACTAATAGCAGATATTTCTGTTTGTAAGTGATCGGTAGGATTTTGCATAATTTAAATAATTTTCGATAATCTCCTTTACAGCTGCTTTTAGTTTTTTTAGTAACAAGTAGTTTTAAGAATCTAATTTGAAGAGCTTCTAACAAGATTTTTTTTATTTTTTTTATTTTTCTCTTCTTCTTCTTTTAACACAATATTCTTTGCAATTTTCTTACCGGTTCTGGAATTTTCCTCCATTCCAGTTTAGGTGAAGGTAACCCATCCGCCATGCACTGAATCATCAAAGCTTCTCCTGCAGGCAACACTGCCTCTGGACTAGCGGCCAATTGTGTGATTATTGGTGGTGTCATTACCTGTTTGATAGAAAAAGTATTATAGCTAATGTTGATGTTGAACGTGACCATAGAACCTGTCTCACGATAACATAGAATAGAAAACTTTTATTGTACACCACAAAAACCTACCTACCTACCTTTAAAATTTAACAAGTAGACCTGCCTATTTTATGAGCTGACATCACGAGGTTAATGTACAGACGCCACCGCATCAAGTTACCCCAATGTGTCAAATTTACCCATTTGAATATGAACCTTATTCAGTTAGACATAAAGTTGAAAAACCGTTCAAAGAAATTTGACACATTGGGGTAACTTGATGTGCTGGCGTCTGTACATGCGTAGTTCTCGTTCCCGTGGAAATACAGGGATAAAAAGTAGTAGACTGGGGACAGTATAGCTTTCCAACGGTGAAAGAATTTTTCAAATCGGTCCAGTAGTTTCGGACACAAACAAACAAACAACTAAACTTTTCTCTATATAGAAAAAGCGCACTCAAAATTTACTTTTCCGGCAACCAATCATGGACGAGATAAATGACTTTTTTAATAGTATTTATGGCATCAAGTGAAACCTTTTTACAAGGTTTGAGTTGCGGTGGACTTTCAACCAGTCACTTTAGTTATACAAGAAGTTCCTTTTAAACGTATTCTTTTGTTTTTCTTTAATTATTTAGGTTTCGATTCTGTTAATCTTCTTATATATAAAATTCTCGTGTCACAATGTTCGTTCCCATACTCCTCCGAAACGGCTTGATCGATTCTCATGAAATTTTTTATGCATATTCAGTAAGCCTGAGAATCGGCTACTATCTATTTTTCTAACCTGTAAGTGATAAGGGGTGTTCACCCTAAATTTTTATTTTTTATTTTTTTGATAATTTTTATTTTTTTTATTTTTTTATTATGTGGCATCAAAAAATACATACAACTCTAAATTTGCACTTTTTTATTACCAACCCTTGCTTTTTAATAGTCATAGCAGAACTTTTAATGACTTCTTGAAATATCACGAGGAGAGGGAAGAGGGAGGGGAGTGGGAAAGGGAGAGGGGGAGGGGAGTTGGAGCGGGGATCGTGAGCGGGGAGGGGGAGATTGTGAGAAGGGAGGGAGGGCAGGGGCAGGGGCAGAAGGAGGGATGGGGAGAGGAATGGGATGAGGGGAGGGGGATGAAGGGATGAGGGGAGGGGGATGGAGGGGTGATGGGAGGGGCGTGGGAGGGAGAGGGGGAGAGGAGTTGATAAAAAATTCTATGCAATAGCTTTACCGCGGCAGTCTCCGAATGCCACACGTCATTTTCTCTCTTTTTTTTTTAACCATTCAATCATAATGTGCCACAGCAAAGCGTGGCAGGGTACAGCTAGTTTTATATATGCCTGTGCGTTGTACGACGGCCAGCATATCTATCAAGCTACCCCAATGTGTCAAACTTCTTTGAAACTTATTACAAACAGAATAAGGTTCACGTTCAATTAGGAAAATTTTACAGTTACGTGCCTTCTACTTACCTTTGCCTCAATATCCATCTCAACTTCTTCTCCAGTTGACAATACTGAAGCTGAACACTTGTATATTCCTTCATCATCATTAGTTACGTTCTTTACAATCAGTCCTTCAGGCATAATCTGATATTTTTCTGTATTGTTGAGTATCTGCAAGAAATATAAAGACATTGGATTAGGTACAGGTTTTTTTATTTGAATTAGTGCCAGGCAATGATAAATTATAGTAAGGTGTAGATAGGTAATAAGCGCTAAGCAAACGACACGTTAATATGTGGCTAACTAGACACACTCGACCTCAACGTCGCGTCGCGACGTCAACAAAGATCTAATGCTGTTTAGGTAACGTATCTACACCTTTTTACTTTTAGTATCATTAGTGCTAGGTATATAAAATATGTAAGTATCAAAAAAAAAAAAATTTAAGTGTCCGTTCGTCGTTTTACTAAATGAATATTATGTAAGGGCATATACTATCAAAACTACTTTTAATTTATTTGTCTGTGTGTATGTTTCTTTGGGTTAATTTACAAAATGACTAGACAGTATTAGACAATTTCACAGGATTATCACTGTCAGATAGTAACGGTTATAAACAATAACGATTATTATTTTATACCTACAAAGAATTAGGGATCTGTTCAAAATCGTGGGTAATTCTAGTCACGAATGAAATAAAAGTAAGCTTTCTTAATTTCTTCAAGGTTCGGCTGTCAAAACAACAATGGCGGCGTCATACCGATATAGACTGGGGCTCAAGTGGTATAGTTTCAACATTCTGAAATTTCAGATACTAAGTCGCTTAAAATTTTGCAACTATCTGTGATATGAACGTCGGATGTAAGAGCCTCCAATCAGTTTGATAGTTGTACAAACTGGAAATGAGTGGCCCGGGGGCATTATTAACAGGCTATTAAATCCGGGGATTACTTGCTCAGACCGAATGTTGGCCAGACTGCAGCCATGTAACCTCATTATACTTTCAGCTAAATGGCTTTTCAACATCAGGTCTGTTATCGTATCTACCTTGCTAAAGATGTTTGTGTTTTATATATTCTTCTCGTCCCTCGCGTGAAAAGTAATTTTCCTAATATTGTCGGTATAAAAAGTATCCTATATGTGTTAATCCAGTTAATTCACACATAAATGAAAATAAAGAAGAATGATGAAAAATTAAGCAAATATACAATTATTCTACATATTTATGTGCCGATGTGTGATGTGTGTGCATCTTAATCTGTTCAATGGTATACGCGCAATTGAGTAACACACATGCAAACATCTTCACAAACTTTCAAATTTGTAATATTCGTAGGATTCCTACGAATATTACAAATTTGAGAGAAAAAAAAAAACAAAACGTAAGATTACCACCCGGGTATAAATAAAATTGTAATGTTACCCGGGTATAAATAAAATTGTAGTGCCACATGAAGGATCGATAACCGGTTAGTTATTTATTTATATAACACTTCAAGCACACTAATGTACAGAGGTGGACTTAATGCCACAGGCAGAGTTAGGTTAGGGTTTCTTGTATCGATAGTTGTGGAAGAATCGTTCGTTATAGCGACACCCGACGCAGGTATGAAACGGAACAACACGCTGGTTTAAAGCCAGTAAAAGTCTGGCAGACCTAACCGCTCTGGGAAGGGCGGAGGGCATCCAAGGCGATTTCTTCGTCTCGAGATCACAAAAAAGGGTAGCATAAATCCGTTAGGTTGTGGAAGTTCGGTTAGTAAGTGGACGTCTAGGTGGCGGCGCGTCGTATTCACGCGCGCCCCTCTTAGACGTCGCGAGGGGAGTCTAACACCTCACTCCAGTCGCTGACTTGGCGAGGCCCGCGGGGCCGGCACCAGTCGGGGGTCGCGGAAGTATCTTCTGTTGCCGTGACCCCCGGCGCAGGTGTGAGAAGGAACACGGGGTGGTTTTTAGTCAGTAAAAGCTTGACAGACCCCTCCGCCCTCCCCGGAGCGAGGGACAACCATGAGGATGTATATAAAAAGCTTAAGGTTTAGGTTTTTTCTTACCTCATCCTGTCCCTCTTTTCCTCTGTACCACCTGATGAGAGGTGGACTAGCACCCATAGCCTCACAATGTATTAGAGAGTTGTTACTGTGGACTAAATACTGGCTCATTGCAGTCCCGTAGAAGTATAACGGATCTGTTAATGAATAAACATAGTCATTTTATTTCCATGAAAATTAGCACTCAATAATGAAAATCTTGCAGTTTCCACTATTCAATTATTGCGACTCAAAATGGTTTTGGTAAGATTCTTATTTGTATAAACGGAACTTAAACTAATAAAGTAGTAGTAGTAAAAAAATACATAAACAAACTTGTTTATGTATTTTTTTTTAATGTTGCCCCATTACGTACTAGGATTTTTTCCCGTATTGCCGTTTAAAAACATTTAAACTCACATGCACAAACAGCCAAACCCTGAACCACTATCTGTAGGCCCTACAAATATTTGTTTTGTGCAGGAATCGAACCCGCGACACGCAGACTGCGGCCAATGGCTCAACCGCTGAGCGAACCATGTTGATTAGGATATGTTTTCCGTTGATAAGAAGCAACTGTCTATCCACCGTCAATTTTGAAGAAGTGGGTTTGGCAAAAAGGACTTGCACTGTTAGTGAAGTAAGTATTTCTTACCGAAAACGTCTAAATTGTGAACTTGAGAATGTTTCGTTGAGGAGACGCATTGGTATGTTCCAGACAACGCCTTGCTTGCACTTGGGATGTGAAGTGATAAGCAGTCAACCTGCTCCTCGATGAACACATTTGAATCTGTACCTGGTCTTGTGGAAACAATGTTCTTATTTAGGACTTGACAGCAAAAAACCACAAATAAATAAATAAATAGTTTTCCACAACACACAAAGCCATTTAGACTCTAACTAAGCAGAGCTTGTGCTATGAGCAGGTACTAGATAACCCTGACCCTGACTGCTATGCCGGAGGTCGTGGGTTCGATTCCCACTCAGGCCAAATGTTTGTGTGATGAGCACGATCATTTGTTCTGTGTCTGGGTGTTATTTATCTATAATATGTATGTATTTAGAAATATATAAGTATGTTTATCAGCTGTTTAGTACCCATAACAAAAGCTCCCAAGCTTAACTTGGGACTAAATGGCGTTGTGGAATATTTATTTAGTTTTGAATCGCCAATTTGCCTGGAGCAAGCGTGGTGATCAATTCTCGTGTCTTCTATGTTTAAGTAAGGCTTAGTTCTCTAGTGGGATAGTAGCTGATAATATTTTTGTGTTTCAATTATTGTTAGGTAGGTAAACTATTAAACATATCACATACCCCACAGTATTGCTGTTAGGATCAAGCCATTTCAGGTCCTTAAGTGTGAAACCTGCCTCGGTACAGCAGCACTCCTCATAGAACGAACTGCCTGTTGTAACACTCCTGTTGTTGACTGAATTTTCAAGGAAACAGGCTGAACAATCTGTAACAAAAACAATTATTATTATTATTTATTAGACTACAAAGAGGTCCACTGTGTTAGTAACAATATAACTTAGCCTATATTAGTCTTAATATGATAAATAAAGCAGATCCGGAGCGATGTGTTAGCGCCCACTCTAGCGAGCTATCTGGGGGTCGAGTCTGCTATTGCAATCATGACCGGTCAATTATCGATTTTTGACGTATAACGTCAAACTTATGACACATTTCCCATACAAAAACTGTCAAAGTTGTCAAATATTCGATCAATGACCGGTCATTGAGACACGATTGCAATAGCAGACTCGAGCCCCTGGCCGAGTGGCTATCAATTACAGGTTAGTGTTGCTACTGCCACGCAGCCTCATATTCCCTGATAAACATACTGTTGGGGTCGGCTTCCAGTCTTGTATCGGATGCAGCTTGAAACCAGTGTTTGACATAGAGCGACCTTTTATCTGACCTCAACCAAGCGACTGAATAACCCGAGTCTCCTCTAAATTAGTTGGTAGACTTATAGGGACCTGACTACTCACAATAATTCTGAGTATCAGCTACTTTCCACCCTTGACCACTTCCTTGTGATTTTTCTGAGAAGAATTAAGTGACGAAAGAAACTCCTCAGCAATACTTCTGTCTCACAAGTTGGAAACTCAAAATTGCTCTCAAAAATTTATAACTGACAGCCGGGACCAACAACAACATAACATGCTTTCCAAGATACAGGGGGGGGGGGGGTTGTAAAAAATTTAACGAAGGATCACCCATCCTGGGGAAGTTAAATCTTCCATAGACCAGTGATGATAATATTACTAAGCCACCTCAAAAACTAAGTTTGCCAAATAGATGATAAAACTAGACTTCGAAACACATACCTCTTGACTGCAATCCCACCTGATGGTAAGCAGTGATACAATCAGTGATGCAATAGTTTATAAAGAGCCTATTCACTCAAGCCTTGAAGACACTTAAATTATAATCGGACAAGAAGACCGCAGCAGGCAAGTTGTTCCAGTTATTGTGATGTCTGGCAATGCCGACCGACTGACCGACAATAGGAACTTTCCAGTCCGTCCTCGGGCAGATCTGAATGTTTATTTAAGTCGCGGGTGTACCAGCTAGTAACAACATACAATCTAAAAGACAATCAAATCAGCATAGTTACCTACCAATTATAACCACACAATAAAGCTCCATATTAAAGAGAACCGTACTTATCCTTGACGAGGTAGAACGGCCGAGTTTTCCCATGGCGTAGCTTATTTAACTTTGCCAAAAGTCAGTCGTCGGGAAAGATCGCAATCCCGCGCTTTCGACGCGTAACGTAATATTAAACTTTTATATAAGTTCATTTATCGGATCAGTCGAGTTTGTCGTAAGGCGGGATTAGATCGCAGTTAAACATTATCCACAAAAATCATACAAGTTCTGTGTAATGTGAAAAGTTTTATTGCAGATGAAAAAGATGTGGAGAAAGTTAATGATACGCGTGGCAATGATTTTACAAATCTGACAGGTAGAAAGTGTAATTATTAGAAGACTAGCGCTTTGTCTTTTTTTTGCTTTCTGTTTTAATATTTTTTTCAACCCCTCGAAGTTATAATTCGTGCCTTGTACTAGAATTATATAGTATTATGTTACTTGGTTTCAATGTATCTTTCCATAATTATGTAAAAGAATTATAAAGTTAATCCATTACAAACAAACAAAGTAAGAAGTAAAAATCAATTATTTCGTCATTATTAGAAAAGTTAGGTTTTTCATTAGTTAAGCAAAGGTTCGGGGACCTCAATTGATCACTAACTGGGCAATTTGTGATTTAAAACAGATACCTAGTCACTAAAGCTAAACAAAAACCGTTACCGTCTAATAACCAAAAATTATTGTATGGTTAATGTGTTTATTAACTTTACTCTACATTATTTAGTCTTATCATCATAAACCCCACTTACCTCCTATTTAAGAAGGTTAGGCAATTCTATTGTTCTATTATTATTTAAAATTTATCTTAGACATTATTGACATCGGTGAAAGAAAACATCGTGAGGAAACCTGGACTTATAGTTAATATAAGTTTGAAATTGCCAATCCGCCTTGAGCAAGCGTGGTGATCAATGCTCGAACCGTCTCTGTATGAGAAGAGGCCTTTGCCCTGCAGTGGGACAGTAACAGGCTGGTATTATATTATTATTAAACTAGCTTTTGCCCGCGGCTTCGCCTGCGTGGATGTCGAACGTCTGTCTCCTATTATTTCTCTTTAGGGGTTGAATTTCCAAAAATCGTTCCTTAGTGGATACTTACTCTTCACAAAGAACACCCGCTCCAGTTTCATGTCTCTAAGACCAGCGGAGGCATTGCAAAAAGAACATACTACGTTCATATCACCGATTTTCGAATATGATCTGTAATCAATAGTGACAGCGTAGGTGAACCCACTTTTATATTTGTTGGCCCACGGTAGTAAATTTGTAGCTTCATCTAAATCCACTGCATGTGCATCTAAGTTATTAAAAATATGTATAAATCTATACGCGGAAAGCCTGGCTTCACGCTGCTCGTCCGTTTCCTGCGATCAAATATTATCAATTCGTCGTCTTTCATTTGACAAACTTAGGTGTATCCTTTCAACTGCCAGACGGTTGTGATATTGAGTATATGTTTCGGACTCTCAAGACATAACGTGCCTTTCACGGTCAGTTGTAAGTCTTAAGGGAAGGTTCATATCTGACGGAACATGCGTCGCGTATTATCGGTCGCGTAACGCCAGAACAGACAAATGTATAGAAAAAGACTTGACCGTTCACACTCAACCGATGATACGTTAGTGCGTCGAGCGTACATTGTCGCAAACGCTCGGCGCATGCTCCGTCAGATATGAACCTTCCCTAACTCACGCTCAGTATAATGTTTTGGACTCTCGAGACAAAACGTGCCTTTCGCGGTCAGCTGTAAGTCTTAACTCACGCTCAGTATAAGTTTCGGACTCTCGAGACAAAACGTGCCTTTTGCGGTCAGCTGTAAGTCTTAACTCACGCTCAGTATAATGTTTTGGACTCTTGAGACAAAACGTGCCTTTCGCGGTCAGCTGTAATTCTTAACTCACGCTCAGTATATGTTTCGGACTCTCGAGACAAAACGTGCCTTTTGCGGTCAGTTGTAAGTCTTAACTCACGCTCAGTATATGTTTCGGACTCTCGAGACAAAACGTGCCTTTCGCGGTCAGCTGTAAATCTTAACTCACGCTCTGAGTACGTTTCGGACTCTCGAGATAACACATGCCTTTCGCGGTCACATGTAAGTCGTAATTCACGTTAAGTACCTAGATCTTTCAGATTCTCGAGATAGAATTCGCGATCAGCTGTAAGCCTTAAATGTCGCTCGGTGAACGTTTCCGACTCTCGGGAAGTCGGGATAAAACATGAATTTTACGGTCAACTGTAAGACGCAGCTCTTGTTGAGAAAAGGTTTCAGATGCTCGTGATGTAGCTCTTCTTTCCCTATCAGAAGTAAATCGCATCTCCCTCTCAGAACTTCAGAAGTGCTTTCATGTGCTCGTGCAGTTGCGTTATTCACTCTCATAGAGTTTAAACTATGTGCTCTTTTCTTTGACGATTCCTGAGAACGCGCATCTCTCATTCTTTTGGCTTTATCGAATTTCGAAATAAAGAGGACCGTTTTCTAGGTGGCATCGTACCAACTTGAATTCAAATAAAAAAAACAGAAGCAACAGTTTATTTCCTAAGTCAAAAAGACGCTAATCGTCGAATAACTTAAATCAACTAATATCATAACTAACTTAACTTAACTAAATAACTAAAAAAAACTTACCATATAGGTACTTTTATCTTAAATATAAAAAAAGAAAGTATGAATTACCTATGGAATAAAAAAAACAAACTAATTATATTAGGTAGCTATACCTATTTAAAACGAATATCTCAAAACTACGTACCTACTATATTTAAAATCTAAAAAAACATATAAGGAATAATGATCGTAATTAAGTACCTACGGAATAAAAAGAGTTAAACAAATAAAAATAATAATTATATTTAGGTACTAAAAACTACCTCAAAATAATATCTAAAAACTACTATAATTTAAATCTAATCTCATGAAAAGGACGAATAATAAATTAATAAAAGTCTTGCTTATTCAATAAGAACGAACAATGTTTGGCATGTCCCTTCGCATCCACAGTCAAATAAGTGACGTTTTGGCGCGTGAACGCCCGCCAAGTGCCGCGGTGAGCCGCTTCGCGCGTTAAACAAATAGCAACCGTATAGCATACGTAGGCTACCATACTGGCGCGGCGAGATTTGGAAGTTTAAGGTTTAAGTTCATCTATATCTTGTGTGTTTATAAACCAATGTCTATATTTTTTATTTCATTAAATAGTATAAAAGTATACGTTATTATTAAATATAGGTACTTTGAAGAAATGCCTAACGATTAGGTAAACGTGTAATTGTGGATAATTTATAAGATTTAGATATATGTTACTGAGAACTTTTTTGTGGATATTTTGAAAATCAACATCTTTGTAATACATACTTTTTGTGTATGATCAACGTATGCGAGGATAGGAGCTCGAAAGCGCATATTTTCATCCGACTTGCTTCGAATTTATCGTCACTGCTCGGCTCCTATGTGTCTTAGTGTTATGTTATATAGCCTATAACCTGCCCAGGAGTATGGATTACAATCGTACCAAGTTTGGTTAAAATCCCTTTAGTAGTTTTTGACCCATGCGTGCACATACAGACAGACAGACAGACAGACAGACAGACAGACAGACAAAAAATTTACTGATTGCATTTTTGGCATCAGTATCGATTACCAATCATCCTCCAATATTAATTTTGAATATATTTTCAATGTACAGAATTGACTTCTCTACAGATTTATTATAAGTATAGATTATTTAAAAAAGTAAATCGTCAGTCAGCCGAAGGCTCTTTTTTTCTTCTTAATCTGAACTTTTGTTTATCTTACAACGTGCCAGCACCAAATACCCGTGGATATCGGAAGATTTAGGTACAGCTACCATAGACAACAATAGGCACATCTAAATAACAACCAAAACACTTGAATAGAGAAAAACATCCACGTGTATCTCCCCAAGAATTAATTCCCTAGGTACATCAAAGACACCTTAAGCTTCCCACAAGTCATTATTTTCCCTGTACGATATCATTAGGTAGAATCCCAACAGACAACTAATCAGATGAAATTGACGTAGTGACCGAAAATTGTGACCAACCTGTGTCTCCGCGTAATCAAAAGCGAAGGCTTATAAGGGGAGACGTATTGAAAGAATCCATTCAATATTGCTAACGATGTTATTGGGAGTGTCGTTATAGCAACTGTTGTATGGTTTCTCAGAATATAAAAAAATAATTCTGAGACAGGCTTTTTATTTGTCTTGCTGTGGAATATTTTCACTCATACTTAGATGATTTAGGTTAAACTGTTAATTTTTATAGATTTAAAATTCATTTGTATGAAAATTCGGTCATCACTAAGTACGCGCAGAAAGCGATTCCGAAACGTGTTGCCTTCAACAACTTCAATTGGACAAACTTTTACAGAGTCGTAATGTTGGACTTACCGCGAACAGAATTCCGTATAGTTCCTAAACAAGTAATTACTTGTGCGTCATTGATTTACTTTGATATTTTACATACATACATCCTACCTACATAAACTCACGCCTTTTTCCCATGAGGGTAGGTCGAAACTAGAGAGCGCTTTAAGCTACGATTCTTACATACTTCTTTTGCTTCATTTCCATTCATTCATACTATACACACGCCGGTAAAAACAAAACAAAAAACCGATTATGTTAAATGTAAATAATTTTCCTGCCCATATGCTTCTGAAGTCCAAAGGAATAATTTCAACCAAGAGATGTCTGGATACCTACCACCTCTTTAGAGCTGACGAATGTAGAACAGCCCAGCAGCAGCTAAGATAGTGCAAACGTAAATCTATGCAGTAATTAATTGAAATAGCCTGTCCAAAGCACATCGCTTGCCCATAATGCCTACTATAGATAATGGTTTAATTCATACTTTGAAATGAAAAACGTCTTTTCTACTAATGTTTAGATTCGAAAACTAAAATATTATCTTTCAGCGATTAATATTTTCAGGACTAACATTACTGGAGAGTGGGGACATGAACACATGGGATTTACAACGAATTATATCTCGTTAAAAACAATGAAACTTAATTGCCCACAACATTAATGACCTACAAACAACGTAAACAAAAAACTATTTGATGATCCGACGCTTAGCAACCAACGTGCCTTTGAACGAAACATAAAATTTAATTACACCGTAGTTAATTGTAATTTTATAAACAAAACCACTTCAATTTTAAGGGTAAATAATGTTGAAACTGTAAAATTAATTGCTTTGGCTCTCGAATTTATAGAGATACTAAAATGTTGGCTAGAAGATTAGTAAACAATTGGAATGAGGATGGAGGTAGATAATTTACAAAATTCCTTACCAAAGTTCTAAATACCTAACGTCTCAAAGGCAATACGGACTGTAACGGACTTAATTACCCACTAGAGAATCATTAAAGATCGAAGTAGATTCTCGGATTCAACAGTAACACAGACAAGAATCAGTCTGAGAGAGTAGATAAATAAAACAAGGTGATTGAATGTCAATCGATTTAATTTAAACATTGACGCAGTAGAAGCTTCACATTGTACCTATTATATAAATTTGATACTAGAACTAAGATACTAACACATACATAACATCACGCAACATACTTCGAAGGGTAAGGCATAGGTGTCCCTATAATACACCCACATTTTGCCAGTCATGTTTAAATCTCATGTAATGGAGGGACTACTTTTACTAGCCGATCACAAATGGATTCCGGGTTATAACTGAGGTATATCAGATAGTAAAACCCAATAACACTTTGGGCAAACCAACAATCGAATTTAAGAGCTCATGTTTAGCAGCTGCACTTGCGACCAACGCGGCAGTCCATATTAATGTTAGATGACATGATGAAACTATTTTGTAACGTGTACAGTCATACATTCCAGGTAGGCTATTACGACCAAGTCTGAAACACAATACACATGGAAATAGATGTAACAAAATTACAGATCTCAACATTAAGGTCCCTTACATCACTGCTAAAGTCAAAGATGACGGTTTTTTTGTCCTCTTAACAAAACAGATGATGAGTAGTATAATTTGTGTTAGGTTTGAAACCTAGCATCTCATGTCTTTCAAAGAATGCAAGGTCGGAATCATTGAGGGCGTTAGAAACATCAATAAGGAGCAAATGTTAGCCATTTTTATTTAGCGCTTCCTGCCTTTTTATTGTGACGTAAGACATTCTATTTTTGTCGTGTAAAAAAATGTCGGTTAACGAACCAATTACGTTATTTGTGGCTAGGTGGTGAAAATGGAAGTGGGACACTGTTCACGGTGGTCCCTCGATAAAAGTTGCTTGAAAATATTGCTAATGCTATTTTAAATCTTATTAGCTTCAGAATAGATTTTGGCTTCCCTCTACTCTGAGAATCTTTCAGCAACAGCCAAGAGCACTTACGTTAAGCTTTTTAGCGACCCCAACTTTTTTTGTTGATTTCGGTGTATAAAATCCTTATACAGGGTGTAACGGAAAGGGTATATACATACGAAGGACACGGATTGTCTTGGTGATAAGAAACGACATGGCAACGTTTTTATACATTTATACATACATAATTGTAAAGATGAGCCCGCCCGCGCCGTCGCGCCTTCGTCGGTTAGGCAGAGCCCGATAGGTCTATACTAGGCGCGCAGAACCCGAGATAGATATACTTGAACCTTGCCGGACAGGATTATGACCCCCATAGTGCGGTGACACGTTTGTTATGATTTTGCATTTAATAAACTGTCGATATTAAATAATATCGTGAAGTTTCAAAGTTATTAGTTGGGAGCTGAAATTTTGAGGAAAGACTCGTTATTAAATACTCTATTCACCCTGTTTGTATGTATATACCCTTTCCGTTACACCCTGTAGATGTCTTCGGAGGAGTCTCACAGAGTCTTAATGACAAAAAATCACGCCGGTGTTCCGTTTCACACCTGTGCCCAAAGTCACGGGAACGGACGATTCTTCAGCAAAAGGGAACTAAACCTAATTTAACTATTCGGCCAGTAGTTCCTGGCTTTACGTTAAAAAGAGTGTCATCTAGTCTTTGATAGAACCATAATATTCTTTTTTCCCCGTAACACAAGACTCACGAACAAAACACATTTCGCAATGGCAGACCAAAGCGAGGGAAAATCGAACAAAAATAATGTAAAACCAAAGAAAAGATCTCTACTCCCCCTAAATTATCGGTTCGTTAGTGGAAAAGCATTGGGAACGAAGGAAACCACTACGATTTAATGTTATTTCTCCCAAGTGTAGGAATTAACACATGGAAAACATCGGGGGGTGAAGCCCTATTGTTATTTTTATGGATCAAATGGAAAAAACCTATAAAATGAGCGGAAGATTTAAATATGGAGGGTTCGTGTCAATATCACTTTGTGGGATTCTTATTTTGTTATTAAAAGGTTTCGCAACAGAACAAAGTTCGTTTTCAATTAACACATACAAGTATCAGTAAGTAGTAGTATGCTCTAAAACGTAGTCATATTCAATAACGCTTTGCCCAAATCACCGGGGTATTGAACCCGGCACTTCATAATCAGCAGTAACGCTTACGACCAATAGACCAATAAGGTAGTCTGACTATAAGTGTCTGATTTAATCAAGACCTATCTATACTATTAAATATTATAAATAGGTAAAGTTTGTGACATTGTAGGGGTAATATCTGGATCTAAAGGACCAATTTTGAAAATGTTTGTACCAATTGAAAGTTACATCATTAGTGAGTGTCATAGATTATATTTTATTTTCAAAACTAAGAGTACGAAACGTACACGGACGAAGTCGCGAGCGAAGTGCTAGTGAGTAATAAACGATGTCCTACTAATGATTACTAGTGACCTTACGTACTTCTAAATGTAAAGTCCATAATCAAATAAGAACATTGCATATCAATCTTATTGAAACATGTACCCAAGGCCTCTGCCTTTTTGCTGCGTATGTTATGTAATAATGTGCGTATTGTATAAATAACAGTTGCTTCAAAAACGGTAAAGGAAAATGTTGAAGATTATTTTGTACCACCAACATTAATTAATGCAAATCCTCATGTCAATAGTGGCAACACTATTTATTCCCTTCCATCTGCGACACTGGTCCAATACAGACGTACATTTTAATTACCTACTTGCCATATTTTATTTATCTTCCTCGGCACCAACGTACCAGCTATCCAACATCCAATTACAAGCTACACAGAAAACATCATGACGAAACCGGCATGCCTGAGAGATATTTCTCAAGAGCAAGTGATGCCAAGTCAGCAGCCCATGAGCAGCATAAGAAGAAGAAGAAGAATAAGTAGTAAACAAGAACCAACAAACAGTTATTATACTCCATCCGATTAGGTAGTTAACAAAAGGTAAACAATTTCGACATGTATTTTTAGTTAATAACACAGTTTAAAAATAAAATGCAGCTGAAAACAAATTTAGATACAACAAAAACGATTACATGATCAATTAAACAATTTGTTTAATTAAACAGTAGTTGTATTTAATTAATAAGCGTTTATGTAAAAAGACTTGTCAAGATTGTTTACATTTAGTTAACTAACTACTCGGATGGAGTATAGTTACCTTTCCTACTAGTACCTACGTGTATAGTCAAATAAGATCATCTAATATTCAACAAATAGCTCGGCACTCATAAAATATTCCGTTCTAACAACGTATCGTCAGACTAATCGTTCCATAATTTAGTCGCCATAGTATCGACACTTGCCACAAGTTGCCTGTCGCGCGAAGCATTATTAAAGTGACATAAACTATCGTCGCGCCGCGATGTCTTTCAATTAAGCTCCATTATATTGCTGTTGTACAAGTGTTGTTTATAAAACATGTATTGTTGTTTGTCGTATCGTATTTCTGAAGTGCTGCATTGTTTTCCCGTTCTGTTATGAGAGAAAAATATGCATTGATTTTGATGTCAGACAAATTTTCAGATTTGAGTAATGTAATTTTAGTCGTAATACGTACTAACACACATAAACTCAGGCAAAGCTCTCACCCTAAGATTAGAAGTAGATATTGTTAAGTAAAGTGTAACTACGACTGATAGATTGATGAATTATGTGTTAACGTTGTGGTTTAAAAGAATGAAAAAATTGAGAATATGCTTGGAAGGCTTGGTCACGTTGCGAAGATGAAAAAAACTAAGCTATAGTTAACCAACTAAGTTATAGGGTGATGTTAAACCATTTAGTCTAAATGACAGACAAAATGAGAGATGTCACCTTTGGCTCCTTGACGGAGATTTTCACTAGAAATTTGCAATCTACTTACAACGTTCACCAGGGCGAAAACCTAAAATCTATTTTGAATCCGAATAATTTAAGAATTATATTCCAGAACAACATTTTTTTTGCATGTTTTCATACGTTCAGACTAGTTTTTGCATATTATTCATTCACACCTCCACTATTCAAGCTATGAAGCTAATTCCGCACAGCCGGAAGGCAATACTGCATGACGATACATGATACAATGAATTAAAAGTTAAAACGGACATCTGTCACATTCCATATTCCATCCATTCACGGAGCCAGACGATTGTATGAAATAAACCCAAAATAAAACACATTGAATAATATTTTTATGAGCATTTGACATTGAGTGCAGATGCGTGTTAATCACTGTTCATCTAAATAAAACAAGAATAGATTACACGTCACGGTTTTGCCCGCAAAACAATGTGTGTGTTCCTAATGCCTGGAACACACTAGCAATTGCCTAGCGTTTTCGTGAGACAAGATGCCAGAAGCCTTAGCACGAATTCTTGACTTGCGTTGTGACAGCCAATTCGAACGAATTAAAAATTTGAATAAAATTCAAGTTTAATGTGATACGTGGGTTTAAATAAAATAAGGAAGAAATCACAATATGTATCACCCATAGAGAGTATCTAAAGACTTAATACTAACTTAATCGTATGTTCTAAACGACAAGTTTAAATTGTGCGTTTGGATGTTGCGTTTGCATCAAGCATTCACGCTAGAAGTGCGTATATTATAAACCTAACAAACAACACGACAACGCAAAGACGCATACGTATAAACGACAGTATGGTGCCGGCCTTAATCGAGACATGAAATAACTAATAAATTGGTTATGCCGAACTCGGTCTCGTTTTAGCTAGATATTACATATTTCAGTACTTACACAGTGGGCAAATTAGCCCAGTGCTCTGTCGTTGTGGTTAATATAAGTGGGATAAATAATTGCTTACGCGATATTATCAACGTAATTATTCACATTGATGAATTTGATGATTATATTGATATATCGCGTAGAGTTACGTCATTATAAGGTATCTGGATTAATTACTACGTAATTATATACTATAAATTGAGCCCCTGTTAGGTAATAAACAGCTCGTTAGCAAAGGGTAATTTTGAGCTGTTGATTTAATTTTGCTTGTTCGTTAAACAAAACAAATAAACTTTGATCTAAATTAATCTGTACTACATTTGTAACCAAGTTGTTTTTGACATGTTCCATAGTCTATTAATAATGTAAAACACTATTACGGAGAAATATGACTTATAATGTAGTTACAGTATTTTAGCTTCAAATATTATGAATGATTGGTATGCAAGTTCATTAGGTACTCATTATTCAAATCTATCAATAAAACTTGGATAACTTATCACTGATGATATCCTCGTGTAATTATCTATAGTATTACTACCTCTTATAAGTATTCCTTTCAAAATTATTATTACATGAACTTGAACCACTTAGCTTCCAATAGAAACTTTAACATCTAACAAATGCATCGTTGATTGCTTTTATTTTGTTCGGGTGTCAGTCACAGTCATGCAAGTCATCAATCTAAGTAGAAAATGAGGAACAAATTAATTTGTGTGTGGTATACGACCAACAGTAGGTATAATGAAAACATTATACGTACAGTTAGTACCTACAGTTACACATAAAGCTTGGTAGATGATGTTAGATAAACTAAATTCTGCAACTGTGTTAGGATTGGCTTTCAATATAATCAGGCGCAGCTGGATTTGAGCTGGAGACTCTGCATAATGACCTCCACAACCCAGTGACGGTTAGACAAAACCGGGACAAACAGCTTAACGTGCTTTCCGAGGTACTGAAAGGTCTTGGTATGCAATGAAACAAGTCGTAAAAAATAAAAATTGACCGATACCTTCCCGAAGATCAATACAGTAAGTTGTGCATCCGATGTTGCGTTATAATGTTGAAGACCTACTAAAAATTCAACTAAAAAAATCTAGTCGGCAATTCGCAAGTGTGGTCAAGGCCTAACACTTAGTTATGAATATAATTTCTCTGAACATTATTTTCTATCTACCTTTGTCAAAAACTTGACAAGGGAAATGGGGTACGAATTGGACACCTTGCAGGAATATGAATATTTTCTGTTTCCCCAGAAAATATGAATATGGGGAGGGTAACATAATATACTTTTAGGAAAATTGAGGGCATGTTATCTACTGTATACCGACCTATTACTGTAGGTACGTAATCATTTTTTTGACTGGCCTGTTGGTCTAGTAGTTAGTGACCCTGACTGCTATGCCGGAGGTCGTGGGTTCGATTCCCACCCAGGACAAATGTTTGTGTGATGAGCACGATCATTTGTTCTGTGTCTGGGTGTAATTTATCTATAATATGTATGTATTTAGAAATATATAAGTATGTTTATCAGCTGTTTAGTACCCATAACACAAGCTCTTAGCTTAGCTTGGGACTAGATGGCGTTGTGTGAAAAAGTTGTGGAATATTTATTTATATTTATTTATTTATATTTATTTTGATAGATTTTGTTGTTAATATTTGTTTCTCTTACCAATATTATCTCTAACAAACCATCAATCTTTTTCCAGACTCAAGCACAAAATCCTGGAATAGGAATTCCCGTTAAAAGTTAACAGGTCACGGATCATAAAATTCCTATAAATAGTTGGTCGTCATCTGGTATTAATTAGGGCGCCCATTGTATCGTACGTAATAGGCGATCGACGTAATTATAAGATTATTAAAGAAGCTAGCGGATATTCAAGGTGATTTTGCTAATTAGTAGAACCGATTGGGGAGGAAATGTGAAACGTTAAGGTTAGGAAGGTATAGGTTATCAACTTCATCCTTTCTTTGTCTTTTTCGCAATTGATTCCAATACGCGGAGCATGATCACTGTAGAAATGGGAAGGTATGTCGACGGAAAAATCAAGTAACAAATGGTAGGAACTTTTCATCCGATTAAAATGCTCGATATTGTAGACTATCATCACAGTATAAATATTAATATAGTAGGACGACGCTTTTGATCTCTGGAAAAATGCCGACAACATCTACACGCGTTAGCCCAGAATAATCCCTCCCGAACTACGAAGATCGTTTTGTTCGCAGTTCGGGAGCGGCTTTCCCAATCAATTGCGAAAATTTGACACATTGGGGTAACTTATTATAAAACCAAACCAACCGACCAACCGACAACTTTATTTTGCAAACCAAAATTTTGTGTCCTTGGTTATGTTGTTTTTGGTTGATAATAAATAATTACCGGTAGTATTCAATACCGACCAACATGTAATTAAGTTAAAGTATTGTATATTAATAGATTTTCATCTACGCATGATGAATGTAATTAAATTTATATCCGCCTACGGTCCTGACAATTAATTAGATAGTAGTGTTGATTCTCCATATTATATCTACGGTGGGTGCTGGAAGTATAAACTATGAACACCTAGAATAAAAAATCGTGTGAAATGATTATGGATCATGATATTTTATCCGACTTCTTAGGCGTAACAGGTTTGAGCGAACGAACTACGACTATCCCTTGGTGCAAAATATTTAAACTTTACAGACAGAAGTAGTACCCCTTTGAAATTATAAAAAAAAAACCTTAAACAACTAATAAACAAACATAAACAGCACAAAAACATTAACAAAATGACAACACCAATATTAACCATTTTTAATAAAAATCACCAAAGAAGATTACGCCATTTATTTGGTCATAATATTTTAACTGTTCACTGACGGCTACTTAACTGCGAAAATAGACACATAAAGTAATATTTAATTTTGTACTTGCTTTAAAATCAACTATCAACTACTGTATAATAAAATAACAGAGTAGATAAAAGCAAACTAAAATTTAGTAATTGGAAAGCGTTTAAAATTATTTCGTAGACCGACTATAATATTTGTTGTCTATGTAAATACTAATCTAACTGGTAATTATGAATGATAAATTACCACTGGGGCGGCGAACTGCGTACCGGTTTTAGGGACCCGCATTACAATATAAAAAAAAACCGTAACAAATATGATTCAAACTTTTTAAATAAAATATTTTCATACACGTATTTTCATATGTGTGTTATATTATAAAGTCAAAGTCTTTATTTGCTTCAAAACATGGTATTTAGAGGTGTTGCAGTTAAAACAGTAGTTGTACATGTTTAGCTATTAAATCTATGGCATGCAAAATTGAGTAACATTGTAACTTATTTATTAAATTTGCTAAAATTTATTTTCGAAGAATGCTTCATGGGAGTAGAAATTATGAGCATTCAACCATTCCAACATTTTACTTTTAAACAGTCTACTATTTTTTTTTTTAGCGTATTTTATTATATTTTTTTACACACATAGACATAGGTAGGTACTGCCAAACTTTATCACGGACATCACTGATATCTGTTATGTCTCTGCATCACCTTAAGGTAGACTAGTAGAAAATGCCTATGACATTAAGTCCGCCTTTGTACAGTTTTTTTTCTAGTGCATAAAGTTTGAATAAATAAATAACATTAAAGGAAAAATTCGTAAGGAAACTTGAACTTTTGACATCACATGAGTCTGCCAAACCTCCTTGAAGCCAGCCTCAAAAGGTGTGATCAAAAGTCTAGCGAGCCTGCTCTGCAGTAGGCCAAACATAACCTGGTACGACTAACATACATTTTCAAACGATATTCACAAAAGCGACCATCATCATCTCGCTGCCCTTGTCCCATGTTATTTGGGGTCGGTGTACCATGTTTCTTTCTTCTATTTAATGGTCGTTCATCGTACTATCATTTACTCTTTTCTCCTTGACATAATTTCTCACACAACCCATCCATCTTTTCTTTGGTCTACCTCTCCATCTTCATCCATCAATACTCAAATATCGTCTTTCTTTTAGTGACATATGTGCTTCATCCCTTCTCATTATATGTCCATACCAAGACAGCCGACTCCTTTTCATCTCTTCTATAATAGGCGCCACTTACAAACTTTATCTGTGCGTCGTGTTAAGATTGGCATCTCTTTAGCAAGTACGCGTTTATTGTTAGGAAGAACTAGGTACAGAGGCCAGGCAGAGGGTCATAATACTAACAATATCTACATCTACAACGATATTATACTAACACCCAAAACATTCCTTATTAAATATAAACAAGGTCACTCTTTCCGACTTGTCTTATATCAGTCAAGAACAGACATTGTTATTATCCAATTGAATACATTTAGTGAACGGTATTAGTCTTGCAGCTTAATAAGGGCAAATCAGGAGTAAGTGTTTGAGTTCCGAGGCCTTCCAACCTTTTACTTTTATCGTAAAAGTAAAATAAAACTCAAATAAAGGAAGATATATTGACGTAATAACAACCAGGGTTTGCAACAAGTTGCTGTAGAATACAAGTTAAATGAGAAAAGCATTTTATACGTTAACTTTTTTATTGACCGGTATTCAATTTAGCAGTTTTATAAACATTGGCAAGTCGTTTACTAACGTGTCTAACTTTTAATAGAATCCAGTTTTATTTTGTATTTAATCGACATTCCAGAGTATAGGTACCCATTTCAAGTCTCGTTTGTACTCACAAAGTGATAATTATACGTAACCTGCTGTTCCTTAGATTGTTCTCTTATATCGTTAGACGATGAATTACTTATGAATCTTCAATCAATTTGGGTTTACTTTATTTTAAGGTTCAAAGTTTATCACTTGACCTGCTGATTTCATCATTCATAGTTCTTATAATAAAAAAGTACCAACATCAATCTGGTATTTAGAAATTCCTCAATCTTCGTGAGTTGTTATCTTCTCAGACGAAATAGTTATTTGTGTTCGAAATTTCAACAACTCATCTAAGAATAATAGAGCTATACAATAACATACACATACATTATTTACAATAGCGTTGATCGAGTTAATCATCTGTTTGCTAGAACAAGTTTTATAACAAAACAAAACGTATGTATGTTGCGTGGTTGGATGACATAAATTATGGAAATTGTGACAAGTAAAGGAAAACTAGGCACCATTGTAATACTAACTATTATACTTTTCGCACGGGAGAATTACCATACTATATCCGCACATCTGTAAAATGTAAATTCTAGAGTTGTATACGTCGTTTATACGTATACTCGTATATACTAATATTATAAATAGGAGAGATTTGTATTTTTGTACACAACGAGTAAACTTGAAAACTACTGGACCGATTTGAAAAGTTCTTTCACCATTGGGACGCTACACTATCCCCATAGGACATAGGCTACTTCCTATCCCTGTATTCCCATGGAAACGAGAACTACGCGGGTAAAAACCTCGTGACATCCTAGTTATTTGTGTATTCATCTGCCTAGTCTATTAATCAATTTGGTATTTTAATTTGAATTAATTCAATTATTTTGTTGCGCTAGAACACTGTGAACTTATTGACTTTGTGTAGTGTTTGGGTCACTAAGATACAGTCTGTGCCTAGTTTGGGACCCGCTGTTAAACCTATCCGTGCTTAATGTTAGCAAATAAATGAATTTTTATATTACAAACTATGTTGGTCTCGGCTTCCAGCCCAACCAGATGAAACTGAATAACAGTGCTTTACACGGGGCGACTGCCTAACTGAGCCTAGTGACTGGGTGACACGAAATTCCTCGGTTCGACTAGTCTACACGACGACTACATCACCCCAATGTGTCAAATTTCTTTGATATGTATTCAACTTTATTGCAAATAGAATAAGGTTCATGTTCAATTGGGAAAATTTTACAGTTTTGTGTGTCTTGATGTGCTGGCGTCTGTACCTTTAGGGTTCTAACTACTAGTAACGACTCTCAAACATCTACAAAGAACAGCTGGAACCTATAGTTTAACGTGCTTTTTGAGGCATGTAGGGGTCTCAATAGAGCCCTTTTATACATTTTACTTTTTCTAAGTAAAGTCTTCAACTCATCACACACTACTCTAAACTTAGATGGTGCTAGTGTGTAGCTTTGTTTGTTTTTGATGCATAATAATAATTGTCTGGTTAAAATATTATAAATCCGTAACTGGCATTAGTTTACCATTACGTATAACATTTATGAAGAGCTGTGGTAAACAGTTATCACGTGCTTTACAGTCAAGGCGTCTAAATTACATCGCAAAGCATAGCACAAAATTCTTCAATTCAAAAGCCCGAACATGCGTCCCATTTAGCAGCACCATGACACAAATAATGGGCCTCATAATTTCAGGAATTGATAACGTCACGTTTGCTTAACGAGCTCAACTAGTCGGTGACCGAACGAACGCATCAAATTGTTACTGATGCACGGTCCTAATGTTACGCTTTTAAATATTTTGTTACCATTACTAACACTTGTGAAACTTTTAGAACTACGTATTGTATACTAGTGAAAATGCGGCTTTCGCTTCCTATATTTGAATGCAATTTATCAGTTTACACTTATAAAACTAAGCCATAAAGCACAAAAAAAGAAGAACAATTTCATGTTTCCGAAAAGCTGTTCAAAGTTTTGTGAAATCTAGTAATTAATCACAGAGATTTGATTGGCTGTTTGTTTTCGCCAAGCTACGTGTTAGCTAGCAAATGAGAGTTGAATTGCATTTGATTGTAATTCAAAAGGCTTTCAGAAATCAGTAGTGTTTTTTACCACTTTACAAATGGCAAATTTGATTTTTGTGAATAGTAACTCGCCGCAACAAATGGACCCGAGTTTAATCTTTAATTATTTTTGTTTTGGACTGACTTAAAAAAGGAGTGGGTCCTCAATTTGACACGTATGTTTTTGTTTGTTAAATGAACTCAAATTTAAATAAAATTCATGGTAAAACATAAAGCAATATCAAGCTACTTAGCAACTTAAGATCCTTTAGCCAATTTATGATTCTATTTTATTATAATATTCTATTTAACGAATGAAAGTGCCTAGTTGATACTAAAGCCACTAATGTAGGTACCTAAGTCTTATAAAACTCAAAGAATATTTTCTAGAAACGTGTAATGGTAACATTACTTGCACTTATCTCGCTATTCCGTTTACACTGCCTCAGGTATAAGAGAAAAATATAAACTTTATTACGTACCTTCAATAAACTAAGTTTGTCACTGAGAAATGGTTTACTTTAGCGCTGAAAGTAGTGTAGCTACTTTGTGTCACTACTAATAAAACTAGAACTAAGTACCAACAATGTTGATTCTAAGGGTTTGACCTAGTTCAGAATTATATCTGCTAATGAAACTGCGCTGTCCTTGTTAAATTTATTTGCGGTATTTAGATGTGTGTGAGATTTAATAAAATTCTTCTTAAGCCGTATGATACATGAATGGATCTCGGATAAAAAAAGTTTAAGACTCAATGCCCGGCTATTAAAATAATCAATGGCTGCAACTCACCGGTGCAGCGGTGGGGCGGACAGGACTTTTAACGCGCTAACATCGTGTTGCAATGAGAAAAAAAAACAGCAATAAATATAATTATAAAAACACTAAAAAAAAAACAATAACCAAACTTAACAAAAAATAATTACAAAACATCAAAAAAATCCTCTGCATCGCTGCCAGCTGGTAAAGTGCCCAAAAGACTGGCGGCATTGCCACGTTGAATGGCAATGCTTAGCCTCTGGCCAAAGTAGAAGCCAGCCCTTGGGTCACGTGAAGCGTCAACCAAACGTTTGTAGATGTCTTGGAACAGACGACGAGCTCTCGGACCCCACGGCCCAAGAGTTTCCACCCCAAACGGCTTGAAAGTATAACTACTAACAAGGTAATATTTACGCCACTTGAGGTTCTCAGCAGCCGCAGCAGCAGCGCCAGCACAAAAATTATAATTACTTAAGTATTTTTCTTTTCTGATAACTTTATTTACCGCTATTAATTCTTTTCGCTTGCAGGACAGTGGTCACGTCACATACTCGTTAAAGTCCTACAAGCTTTGACCAAAAGGTTTTAGATACCTACATCAATTTCGAAACTCAAGCCAAACTTCCCAGACCGTCATCCAAGCATTCAGTCTCCAAACTTTAGAACAATTAACTTGTGCCTTCCACATAAGTACCACACTAAAAGGTACCTATAGCTGTTTTCTTTGAGCAGACTTTTAAGAACGAGGCGTTTCTACTTTAAAAGTTCAAAAATGCCTTGATGACCTAATACTAGTCACGAATAAGACCATTATTGATTAAACATTAACGTGTTTATTCTGAATCCCGATTCAAATTGAATTTCAAACACTGAATCGTTTGACTTTGACGAGAGATTTATTATACTATCTTACAGTCAGACAAACATTAACGGAATTTGTTTATAGATCTAAATAAATAGCTATTGCTGTCTGAAAAATATGGTCGTGTTATAGGAAGTTAGATGTAAGATCACATCTGGGTATAGTGATCAAAGGAGACGGGCCTATTTTTATTTTACACCTGTGCCGTGCCTTACGATAAAAAAACGTTTTACAGAGTGTGTACAAAACTAAAATCAGTACCTACACCATTGTTAGAACATACATACATACCGTACATTAACTACAAGTACAGAACGCAATAAGCTACGAATCTTACATCCTTCTTTTGCTTCGTAAACATTAATACTTACATGTTGTCATACGCACACGCCGGCCGGTTGCGAGTACTACGCACTTGAAATTTTTGAAGAATCTCACCAATAAGGTCTAAATTATGTTCTTCTATAGGGCGTTCCCCTCCCGGAGAGAGGACGCCCTAGAAGAACATATTTCACTTACATCCACCATTGTTAGTATTTTCATCATAAATCTGCTTCTGTTAATTAGGTACCCTAAATTCTAACATTATTTGAACATACATTTTTATGTTTGTACACCTAAAAACTTGTTTTAAGTTCTATACAGTAATTATTTGACGCTTATCTACAGTAAATATACCGTATGTTGATAAATAAATGTACGAACACATATCAAAGAATAAAGAAGGCGCTCTTTATTCTACATAAAAATAAAAACCAATATTCGTGCCAAGTTTCAATGGAAATCTTTTACCATTTATTTCAATTTCCCTGATTCAGGTTATTGGGTAATGTCAAAAATATATAATATTTTATTCCGCTTTGACACACAACTCTCGAAAAGCGTTCGAAATGGTTTCTTGTTTGATAGACAGAATGAAAATTGAGTTGCACCAACTTCATAACACGGAACACTGGCACATGCACGCTTTGACAGCCCTATTTTCAGTTTGCCTTCGACTTTGTTGTTAAAGGAGACGGTCAAAAGTGTTTCTTTAGTCCAAAAAAAATGTAGGTACACCAATGTAGTAGCTTATTTATTAAGCTACTCGATTCTGGCTAAATATGATTTGACACCCCTCCGTTTTTTTAAAAAAGAAGTGCATGTTTGTAATACACGCACAATAGGATAGAAAACAAACAAAAGGTATAATGCAATAATATAAACGTATTTGAAGTAGTAATTTCAAATAATCCACTGTTTTAATCATAAAAGTTAAATGTGTCAAAATTTTTTTTAAATGTCTGTAAATGTTCTGACTAATCGGAAAGTCGCTGATTTTTCATTCTTCTTTTGGCACGTTTACCAATTCCTGTATTTTTTAAAATAAGGTAGGTATATCATGTTCCAAATTTTCTTCTGAACGTGCGGTTGTTAGTATTTGTAAATAGTCATAACAATGATAATATATAATTACTCCCACCTCATACACTGTAATAGCGCAAATGATCTATGGAGCAGCCTACACAGTTATTGAACATCTCCTGAACCATATTCATAGGGACAAATAAAAATGGCAAAAAATCGCTTTTTTTGTTGCCATTATGAACAGTTTCAAGGTTTGTTTGATCAAAGTACAGTTTATAGGAAATATTGAAATTAAAACCATAAACATTTAAATGTGATGAAATAACCTTCAACTTATGCAATAGATTATTTTGTAGTATAGATATCTTATGGCAGCAAAATGAGACATCGAAAAACCCGACGCGAGACGGCATAAAGAAGTTCTTTAGAGTAAAAATAATATAATCATTATTTTGATGAAATTGATAAATAAAGTATGACATTGAAGTCATCCTACGTAACATCTGTAGGTATGTCTACTTAAAAATAATATTCCACGCAAGTCGTTGCAAACAATCATTGCAAAATTGTATGACACTCAAAGTGTCGGCCAAGATCATTGCCTATTGATACAATAATTGACCTACACCTCTCATATTGGGAGGTTCTTCTGCGAAATTACTTCGGCCTTGTGGCTATGTGCACGCAAGTTCCCGCCATTACGTATTATTAGAGTAAATTATATACAATAAGCACTGCATATACACAATTGAACAAGTATATTACTTTTAACAAGTCTGTACATACACTACGTATATTATTATTATCACGTACACATACACTAATAGATTTAATAGAGAATATGAGTATAATTTCCTCATTGGTCTGGTGGTCGAAAGCGCTATTGTTGAGCATTGGGCCCTGCATTGGGCCCTAGTTTCGATTTCCAGGGCAGGCAAAGTGCTAGTAGTTTTTCCATCTGGATTTCTCAGTCAGAACTTTGTGTTCAGTTGATACTTACTTCAACCCTTCTACATACTTACATAGGACCTAAACATAACTGTCGAAATTTTGGTGTAATATAGGTACATCTCTGTCTAATTCTTCAGGGATTACAAATACTTATGACCTTTATTCTAATCTTATTAAGCTTAAGATGCAGTACCTACTTGTAGATTTATGGCAGAGTGGTAAATTATTACTTTACTTTCCCTCTCAAAGCAAAAAAAACTTTCCACAGGATAAAGCCGTGATCACAACATGGCAAGTAAGTAGGTTTTTATGTATAGATACGTTCGTGTTAACTTCATAGGTTTCTCAATTACATTTTAACTATATATACAACAGCAGTCGTCGTGTTTAGATTGATATCGCGGTTGTGTTGGAAGAATTGAATAAACTATACTACAATATGTGTTAAAATCATATCATACAGTTCTAAGGTACGTACACCTGCCGAAGTCCGTCCGTGGATGGGTAAACATTCATTATATCAAGGCATCTCCGTGTCTCGGAAAGCACAAAGCCGTTAGTCCCGGCTGTCATTTGTAGATCTTTGATAGCCCCTTTGTGGAAGGACAAGCTGTGGTTTGAAAACCGATCGTCAGTAACAATATTTAATAGAACTATTGTAAAACAGCAATAAAGGCTTATTTTAGTTTTATTTATTTATTTGATAGTCGTTACGAAGCAGTAAGAGAGTCTTGCAACCAGTATAACCAAAGGGCACCGTGGAACCCAGTAACTTGATTGTGAATTGTGAAGGGCAGATCGGCAGTCGCTATATTATGTAAAACATTGGTATTCAGCTGCTGCATCTCCAACATAGTCGAGAAAAGACGGGTAAGATGATGATGATGAATAATGAACATCTCTAGCACAGCAGGCCGCACGTCAGTGGAGACTAAACCTGTATACGCTGGATGAAACTCAAAGAAATACACGGTATTCTAGCTCAAGTTCAAAATTTTACCACCAGGTCAGCGTGAGGTCTACTGTATAACAGAACAATATTGTACATTCACAAACATATAATAATGGTGTAGTAATTACATCCGCCTGAAGTAATTAAGTATGCATAAAAAATGTTTACAAACAGGTTCTTAACAATTTTTTACATGCCATTTTAATGTTATTGTAGTACGAAGTGTCCTTGTTCACACAATTGGTTTGTTAATTTAATTATATTATTAAAGTTCTCCGGGAGATAGGGTTCGAATTAGGGTTTTCCATCTGGAATTTGTCAGTAGTCCGTAGTCTGGATTTATGCACGTTTGATGACAATATGCTCACGAACTATTACATGGGACTTAAATATAATATAAATGTTTAACTAGCAAAATACGGATGTACACTACCTACTACAGGTACATACATTTCTCTTTTTTCGAGGAATAGGTACTAGCAATTGGCTTATCCCTTAATAAAACCTGCAGAATATGGGTCCACTAATATGTAGTATACTTTTGCTTTAACCTTTTTTTAGTGAAATCAAGGTGCGATAATATGTTTTCCGAAAAATTCCATGAAATTATTAAAACTACGTTATTTATAAGGTTTTTTTTATATTCATAAGTAGATAAGATCACTAATAAATGCTAAGTAGGTGGGTTTTTAGATTCATTTTCGTAATAATATGGTAAACATAAGTCTAGTAATACCAGCGTAGTTAGGTACTTGTGTGATTGTAAAGCAATACGCAAGGACAAGTTTCTTTACTTAGATTTTGCATCTAAATGGCACAGGTCAAACGGATTGCAAAAAAAATATTTAAACACACTGATTTTAAAAGAGGCGACTGATCAAACATATATTAAAGGTTAAAACTTTGTTAACAATAAGTAAGTGGCGTAACAAAATGTGTAAAAATAATAAATAACTTTTCAAACTCACCATTACAAAATAATATCACGAAAACAGCATAACAAACAAAATTCTTCATGTTTGAAATATTTTTCCTTTTACGAAACAAAACACTAACAATACAGACAATAAAAGTTCAAGGTTGACACATTCTATTTTCGCGCCTTTTTATTCAAACGCGTTCGAAAAAAGTAGTTGCGTTCCAAATCAAGTGATTGTTTATGGCTTGTGCTCGTGCAGATGCGGGCAAGGCTTGACGCGACTGACGTTTGTGCCTCTTTTACTGACACTGTGAGCTCGGAAATGGGACGTAATATTGAAGTATAAACATCACGCTTATTTTTAGAGCATTTGAACTACTGGAATGTCACTCTGGATGGTGTAGGTACTACTGCTACTCACCCGGAGTTCTTTAAACGGTTAAATTAAAACCTTACGTAACTTATTAACAAATGGATTGCAGTTATGTTTTCTTTGTTTTTACAAAGACGACCCAAGAAAGGCGTTGTTTTTTGTTGTTATCTGTTTAATCGTTTTTCTCCTGTTAATGGTATGATATTTCAGATTTTTATTCTTGTGGTAAAATCCCCCTTTTGAATGTCTAAGGGGTTCTTTTTGCGCACGAAAATGAACAAGCTGTGTGCTTACCCACTTAAATAAATTGTTCCTTGTTACTGAAAAGAACAGCATTAGGATGGCGTATAATGGTTTTTGGTAACTTAAAGGGTAGCATGAAAGTAGCAACGTTGCTTAATCATGTTTGAAATGCGCTCTAATGGATTAATCGCGCTTAAAAGCACCCGAATTGCTGAAAAGAAAAGTAATCTTAACAAAAGAACCCCTTCATAGAAGCTACTTAAACATAAAATTATGATCGAGTTGCAAAATAAAAGCTTGTATTTTTTATTCGCAAAACAATTCTCTGAATATTTTAATTCAGCACAGAAATGAAACGAAAACATTCCTCATTATCTGCACTACTGATCACTTATAAATAATCAGATCATACGTGTTATTTATTTCGTTTTAATTAATTTTATTGGCAATCACAAAAATAATGTTGATCAGCCATCTACTTCAGCTACAAATGAATAAATCAGTAAGCAAACTACAAAAAGGGATGTCCATGTCTTTTCCCAAATTTGTTAGCACAATTTAGAAATCTGCCCCTTTTGAGTGTTTGCCCCGACAATTTGCCTAATTGCCTTCCTACAAAAACAATCATCTCAAACCTGAGGCAAACACTGACAATAACATTCCGAGAAGGGAAACACCGATTATTTCAGAACCCATTGTCCAAACCTTTCTGGGATGGTGTTTTCCTGTTAGAAGGCCATTTTGGTCACCTTTCCCCTAATTGTAGGCAAGCGCCTTAAGCGCCGACCAAACAAGCCCATGAGATCTTTTGTTACGTACATTGTGTTACATGTTTGTGTCTTAGGGCGTTTACACATAGAACAATTTCGATTTTTTTTTAATTTCGGTTGGTTTTTATTTTGTTTTCTATAATTTCTAAACTTTTGTTTTTCAATATCCAGCAAACTGCGATAGCTAGTATATAATATATAATATAATAGTAAAAAAAAATGCTTGTGTAGGTCTCTAGCCCAACCGTATGCAGCTGAACCGCATGTTCTTGTAAATACCGTTTGGCAAGACAGGCTATCAGACATAAATACTTCTGGCTACCCGTAATGACTATTGAAGATCTACATACATTTACGAGGCACTGAAGACTAACGGTACCTACTTAATGAATGGTTATCCACGTACCAACTTCGGCAAGTGTAGATTAACTTTCATCGACCGGTATGGCTGTTATCATTACTATGGTAAATAGGCTACCGCAATTTTCTGAATCAACTCTGTCTCAAGGAGCTTTAATTAGACGGTGCCAAAATAAAGTAGGTATATCCTCGAAAATACAAAAATGCGAGGTTGACAAATGAACTGGGTGAAAATTTTCTCATCCACCATTAAAAAGGGAGGCTACTCCGATCAGACGCGTATTGTGTCTACAAGGTTTATATTCAATCACCTGGAAAGTTTTGACACCGCGATCTAGTATACGTCAGCTAAGTTTGCATACGATGGGATAGATGTCGCCACTACACTATAGGTACAAGTTAACCGAAGTGCCATCATTCTATTACCGGAGCGACACCTCTTTGAACTTCGTTCCTGGAATCACATGGCATATTTAGACTATTTCTTCTCCTGAGTCATCCATTCTGTTTGATCCTTTGTTATTTCAAACTTCGTTTAGAAGAATGGTGTCGCAAAGTCGGTATAAAATAATTAGTTCACTTAAGAGTGTACGTACAATTAATTGAATGTTTCTTTCAAGGCTCTTCTTTTGATATGAGTGACAGATCTTTTTTTATCAGACTTTATGAAGTTGATATACTCGTATAATACTGTATTGACGTGAAAATCTCATTTAAAGTTTTGTTTCGATTCACCTGTGTTACCGAACTTCTTACTATCGCTAATATAGGTGGCAAAAAATATCATAACGTTTTTTGCAACTCTGCAAGCGTTAACAACTTGGTTTCTAATACTTGCTTTTCTGAATAAAAAGGATTTTTGCCCTTAGTGGGACAGTACCTGCAGCTACCCTAAACTGTCAAGTTTTCATTCATTTCATTTTTTGCCCAGTCATCCTGGCCATTTCAATTTCAATTTGTTCACGACATTATTTTCGAAATTTCTAATGAAACTTTATAGAGTGACTATGTCTGGCCTTCGCAACCCAATTAGGGGTTCGGAAAAACCGATATTCTAAGAATAGATACGTTGTCAGACTTTGTGCTCATGGATAAAGCTTATCGAAGTGACGGTTATATTATAACTATTCAAATAGATCGACGGTATTTAACAAGCTGTCCGTAACGAGGGGAGATTTAACGTCTAAAAAAATTATGCGAGTGCTCGAGCTTTTATGTGTTCCTCTCTGTATTTTTCAGATCAGATCCATATGGATGGAAGACACACATCCATCCGGACAGAGTTTTGTACGTGATTCTAAACCCCCGTTGTTTTTTTCTTCTTAAAACAGTAAGAGTAGATGTCACATGTCTTCGATATATTGTTTCTAGGACAAGCCGGTTTCCTCATGATGTAACTTAATATGTAGTTCTTTAAAAATCTTCATATCTTCAAAAGTGTTGTCCATATGAACAAACCCTAAGAACACCTTTATCTCCCAGATTGTATGATAAAATCTCTTTGTACGTATGAACTCTTCGTACCATAATACACATTTGTATATTCTACTCCAAGTATGTGTTATATTTACATTTGGGCTGATATCAGTTTTAGCTTCTAGGCATAATATTACTTATAGGTTGTGTAGATTTCAACAAAAATTAAAAAAATTACTAATTTTCACATCGGCAGACTATTTTGCAGTAACGGCAAAGGCAAAGCCTAAATTAATACCTAAAAGTATTGCGGATTTGCTTTGAAAATCAAACGGTAACTGTAGAATACTATTTTCCACAATAAGTACCCCCTAGATGATTGAGATTTATTTCGTTGAATTTTCATTTTCATTTTATACTGTTTAAACAGCTTATTATACTTGGGTTAAATGTGATATCCGTGGCTAAATGTAACCTTACTCACGCCATGTGTATCCCTCTACCAGTTTATAAAGCAATCTACTTTAGTTGAACTCCTTGATTAAATTTTAAATCGTCTAGCAGAACTAATATCTATGGTTGACATCTGCTCGCAGTTGCGGAGTCTGGTACAAATGTCAGGAGCCATCACGTTTGTCTGACGCCACTAACTTTATTACGGGAAAACTTTCTGTAATCGCATCCATGGTAGGTAATATTGTAGGGTTTATGTCTACGGGTTCCGATTTGGTTTTGTTATAAATGTCTTGTAAATTTTAATTATACAATCGCTATATTTAATTTTGCTATTCCAGCAAATGAAAGCTAGTAGTTATTTTTAAGATTTCTCCGCATCGCCGTCGACTGGTAAAGATCCTCAAAATCTGGTGGCAATGCCAAGTTGTATGACAATGCTGACTCCCTTACTAAAACAAGCCCTTCGATCACGGGAAGCGTCACTCAAACGTATTTTGAAAAGACTCAAAACCGCACTGCCCAAAATTCCAGTAACTTTTTGGATTTTATATATTTTGGGTTCCTTCCACAATCTATTCTAAATCTGATGTTATATAAAAACTACTTGAAATACTAGGAGCTAAGGATTATCATATCACTTAAGCAACCCGCATCGGTTAAACTGATTTAGGTGTTAGATAATAATCTTTCGTTTCATTTTAAATTAAAAGTTAGATGAATCCTTAGTAAGTAATACTGGTTATTGAAGATTTTATTTTAGTTAACGTTTAAAAATGTTCGTCATTTTCGTCTAGGTTTTGTTTTAATTCACCCTCTGCCCTTTACTAGGTGCCCTTTGCGAAGGTATATGGACTACTTCGTTTCTCTTTGCCTTCATCTCCCCGGTACATACATTAAACTTTTCTGGTAAAATGAACCCAGCACAATATGCCATTTATCATCAAAACTTTCACCTCAGTCTCCAATAAAAGTAAAACAGGAAACTCAAATTCATCAGTTCCGTGACAAACTTCGGAACTACACTATCCTTTTGTCCATAATAAGGAAACTCGAGTTCCGACGAGATTCTATTTTAGGCGTTATTCTCACTTGAACTTTTAAATTGAATTACTTAGGCACGTACACACCAGACTTTAAGTACACCGGTTTCTACCGAAAATTGCCCGAAACTTAGTTGCATTTCCAGTGCTGCTTGGGTAGGTAATACTTGAGAGTATTTATCAAAAGTCCCATAAAGTCTGGTTGCACCTTTAGTAGCTATAAATATTTCTGGCTTGCAATTTCCTCTTTCTTAACTCAGTGTTGGAACTGCTGGCGCAAGAAATTGTGTTATCCAGCGGGGTAATTGCTTTACCCGCTTACAATGGCAATACCTTTAATTTTTGATGGTGCTCTTTGCCTTTTTACCAGAATAGAATAGAATATTTATTTGCCAGAAACATGGTATAAATACATAGGTGGTCACAATGATAAATAGTGCTAAAGACATGTCTCACCGTTTAAACGATGGTTGATCAGACGATTTTTTCAAACGTATAAAGCAATTGCTTTACATATAAACATAAAAACAATTGTTTAGGAGTGTCCTTGGAAATTCTTTGGATTTGATATAGAAAGTGTGTTAACTACGTCATTAGGGTGCAGGTTGGCGCCAGAATGCCTTTCTTAGTCTAGTCTGGAGTTTTACCTTTGTTTCTTTAACTTAGTTTGCCTGCATTGTACTGAACTTTGTCTAACTGTGCATTAGTTTAGTTACATAGTACTAATTTATGTTTTACATTTGTATCTCCGTAAATATATAGGTAAAAATATCAACTCATATAGCTTTAATTCTAAGCCGAAACGCCAATCGAGTGTTTTCTATCTTGTTACAATAAATATTATGACTCTTTTAATTTTCAATTCTTGAAATACGCAGAGTAACTGACATACAGAAAATTAGATAAAACCTTACTATATTTTAGTACGGAACCGTAAAATTTATTTTTTGGCTTTTTAAGAAACAAATATACAAATAATATATTTATTTGATTGTTCCAATGCAAAAGTCTCCCAAGCAATAGCTTTACTATAAACCTAACTCTGTGGACGTAAACTTAAAGGAGACACACACTTACATATCTCTTGGGTAAGCTAAAAATACTATATCAGAAACAAATAAAGCACAGTCAAAATATTACCACGACCTTACAAAAATAACAAATACAAAATATAAAGAAACAAACTAGCATAGGTAGGTTCTATTGCTGATAAAATAAATTCACTGAAGAAATTTAATACATATTCTATTTCCCGATAAAAATACGATTTGGATACGAATTCTGCTTCAGGCTATGCAAGGAATGGCAAGGTAATATATGAGAAAGTATTTATAACATATTCAGTTTAGTAAGATTGTAAAATTCGAATAAAAATGTTGGAATAAACATGTATAGAGTTTCGTTTCGAATGTTTAGGATAACAATAACTACAAAACTATAGAGATAAAGACTTTGACTTTTGTTCATTTCATCATGGATGATTTTGATCGAATAATTAACCTGCAGGCCTAGCAATATTACAAATTCTATTTCTATTATCGTAATCGATAAGGTGCCAATAGAAAGAAAATGCGTATATGGAAGCAGCTGTTTGTCAACTGTCAAGTGTTAACGAGTAGAATTTGTAATATGGCTGAAAATGAAACACACTTGACAAACAGCTGATTCCATATACGCCATTTTCTTTCTATAATAAAAATAGAACAGAAATAGAATTTGTAATATGGCCTGCAGGTGTTTTATAAAACGATCAATTTATCAACGGTAATTTAGCCTACCATGACGCTCAAACCGAAATCAGAACTTATTAATTCAAATTGACCTAAGAATCAGGACTTTAAGAACTTCAAAAATTACATACGTTTTATTACATTACTTACTTTATGATATCCCATTCTTGTTGAAATCTATCAAAACGATTTAACTAGGTTTAACCTGGCCAAAGAAATAGACAAGAAATAGACAAAATGATATAATAGGTTAATAAATAAAGTGTTTAGTTTAAGATTAGTGTTACATAGTATCTACATAATGTTAAGTTAATTTTCACATACCAGCAATGGTCAATATGAGGATCCAACATTTAATTTATGCATTTATATACCTAACATCTATTTATTTACCCATATTATGTGAATAAATAATTTTGATTTTATTTTGATTTTGAAGCATTATACCTACATACATACGCCTGGAGATACACGTCATGTTCATTTATATGTTCATACTACGTATACACTCGAAAAACATTACCTTCTTTCTGGGACAGTGGGGTACAAGCTGCCAAAATCGAAGGCACAAAAACACCTAACCTGCATTATAAAAAATATTTTCCTTAAAAAGCCGTTATTGTTTGCACTCTCAAACAAAGAGCAAGATTGATTGATACGTCAGTGAAAAAATAAAGCAGAAATGAGTGGTTTCCCTACGGTCTGTGGGCCAAGTTGTTACACAAAATAGCTTTTAAATTAAAAGCTGATGGCCGCCCTTAGGAGATTCGTAACCTGGTGGTGTCCCAGGGGCCTGTCGTGATGTTTGATTTATTGATTTCGAATTTGGGAAACAGGAATTTTGACCTATATGTTTTTACTGTGTTGAATGTGAGTGGAATAACAAATGTGGCGTTGTTTCGTGTTGTGTGATAAAAGGAACGGATATGTTGGAGTGTTTCGTATACCAGAATAAAATGGACTCAAAACTGCTTGTTGAATGATGTAAAATGAAATTATACATATTTATTATTAAGAAAGATAAAAAAAGCATTTATTTGGCACAGCACAGGTACACGATAATACATATTAAATAAAAGTACAAAAGAAAAACATTACCTAAACTTGAAAAAAATATAAATACGTAACATCACGCATATTATCCCCGAAGGGTTAGGCAGAGGTTAAGTTTAAGTCCCATGTTAAAACAATAATAACAAAAGAAAATTATATGCTTTTTGGCTGCGCCAGTATAGCACGATTGCCAGACAACTAGTGCTTCACCTTCATGGGTTTAACGTACAACGCCAGCACATCCAAGTTACCTATTATAGGTAACTTGGATGTGCTGGCGTCTGTACTTCTTGTTGGTTAATCGTACTTTTTGTTCTCTTTTTGTATGGTTATTAACTAACCCCTGGTGTCAGAGTTTTTAGACCGCCCATGGGCCCCTGACTATACATGCATCGAGAAAAATCTCTTAGACTTACCGGTTTCCTTATGATGTTTTATAAATGTAAACAGATGTATTCGGGATATTTTCACTTAACTCTCGTCTAACTTAACCCATCATGTGCCGGAACGTAGATCCACGCGAGACAATATTGCTTTTTTATTGTTTCTATAATTAAGTTACTAACAGCTATAGGTACGAGTGGTTAACCTTTACCTCTAGACCAATAGGACATACGCTTCAGTCACTTTAAGACAAGATGTTTTAATGGTCATTAACGATATTAAGTATCATATTTAGATACGAATACTTAAGTGACAAACCAAACAGGTTATTCACATTTAACAATTTAATCCAACGAAACATTATAAACTGCTAGTACCTACTTAGGTACTTACCTGTTTGTCTTCACAACTGAATGTTGGTCAAGAACGGTCGTTGGCGTGACAATCGAGTTTATAATGAGTGACAAATTGCACGGAATTGTTGCTGTCACAAGATAACAGTTTTATACGATTATTAATTAAATAATCATTACCTACTGCCGAGGTACTGTCGGTTGAAGTTGAATGCTACAAGAACCTTAAGATTCTAACAGATAGGTCATGTAGGTTTTATACTCAAGATAGTGTTACGATAAATAAAAATATTTGTCATTGACATGGATGTTTTAAACAAATTGCTCTTAACGACAAGATTTCAGAAAAATAAGGTAGTCATTGAATTTTTTTCAATCTGTTAATTTATCAAAAGAAGTTAATTATTTCTTCAATACTTTAAGTACAGTAATGTACAGAGGCGGGGTTAACGCCATAGTCATTTCCTACCAGTCAACCTTTGGGTAAATGCAAAATGATGAGTTAAAATAATCTAAAATAAAAATACAAAAAATAAATAATTCGATGATTAATTCATTCAATTTAATAAATGATGTACACAACCATAGTTACGCGGACGACTCTAAACTAGCGAGTTATGTCCCTGCAAGGGCGCTGCAAGATAACTCAAAACTAATATAAAAATGGATTAAAGTACAAAAAAATAATACTTCGCAACGACCAGTACCTATTCCATAGCCCTCTTTCGATTCAGGTAAAGGTACAGAAATTGTTTTATTGTTCTGAAAGCCATAAATAAAATAAAACGCACGATACATAATAATCCAATAATTCAGTATTAAAAACGTATTATTTAATCTCCCAAAAGGGCAATTGTACCTACTTACACATTTATACGAAGTTATTATTTACGTTGAACAAACCGCCATGCGCCATGTTCAAATATTGGTGCATCTCCCTAGGGGAGACGCGGCACAGATGGTCCACTTATATTACCACCTTAACGCGGGGAAGTTTAGGAGTAACGTAAATCGGTAATCAATATCTCTAGTATGGCCACGAATATAGTTGCCCAACTGTTTGCGTAAGTTGGCTTAATTTGGTCCTTCATAACGGGATGAAATCGGTACTTACAAAAGTGGTTGGTCGGTTGGATTTATTCCGTTGAAATCGGACCAGTGGGCGAGAAAATTAGTCTAGTGCAGTAACAACACACTTGATCCGATACAAGGCTTTTATTAAACAATCGAAGTTAATAACATTTCACTAGTAGGCTATTTGACTAAATTTTATTTTTTAGTTCCTCATCTAGATTACCTACAAGAAAATATTCGACGCAGATTTTTCTTTTTTCAAATAGATGGAAAACGGCTTAGATTAAGCGCATTAAAGTTGAGCAGAGGGGCTTGAAACGTCATTATCTAGTATAAACTACACTGGCTAGTGATGTCATGCGACATTTTGACTCGATGTATCGCCGTTATTTTTTAATTACGTGAAAAAAGAAAAAACATGTGTCGAATATTTTCTTGTAATCTAGATGAAGGACCAAAAATTAAAATTTTGTCAAAAAGCCCATTATTCTATAGTTTTTTTTAACGCATTGATTACATTACCCAAAGACATTCAATACCTATAGACCGGACATCACGATCAAAATTTTCTAGGAGTTTTTTTTTAGTATGTACGCCCCGCTCTATAGTATTTTATATGTCTTCGTCATTACCCAAAGGTTGACTGGTAGGAAATGCCTATGGCGTTAACTCCGCCTCTGTAAGTAACAGCGCACTTGATCCGATACAAGGCCTTTATTAAACAATCTTTAAAGTTAATAACATTTCACTAATTAGGTACGTGCCTGCGAATATTATTATTACAATACAGTTCCGCAAATAGGGCGACCAGACACTGTATACAGGCCATCTTCCGCACGCCCGGATTTGAGATCCACACACATTCAATACTTACTAAAGATCATAAACAAAATTTTCATCCGATACTTGTGTCCTAATGGACACAAGTCTATGAGTTTAGTTTGGTACGTTCCGTTGCCGCTCTAATATTGCTATATTATTCTAGACTAGCAGATGTCACGTGGATTCACCCGCGTTGTTCCTATTCCCGTGGGATTACAGGGTTAAAAAGTAGCCTATGTCATCTGAAAATAGTCCAGCTTTCCACCAGTGCTTTTTTTTTGTAAATTGGATCATTAGTTCCGTAGATTACCCCTACATACAAACTTACAAACCTACATACAAACAAACAAATTTTACCTCTTTATATTATAAGTACAGATGGCGTTACTGAGACACATCACATATTTAAATATATATAGATATTCTATGACATTTCTTTACATGTCCTCTCCATGGTATTTAAATCTCTTTATACACTTAAAATGTGAATTCTTTAAGGAGTACTTAGTATCCCCGAAGGGTTAGGCAGAGGTGTACAGACGCCAGCACAACAAGTTACCCCAATGTGTCAAATTTCTTTGATCGTTTTTCAACTTTATGGCAAACGGAATGAGGTTCATAATAAAAAAAAAAAAAATGGGAAAATTTGACACATTGGGGTAACTTGTGCTGCTGGCGTCTGTACCTATCTGTAGTACACCCACATCACACAATTATAATAATAATACCAGCCCATTACTGTCCCACTGCAGGGCAAAGGCCTCTTCTCATACCTACAGAGAAGGCTCGAACATTGATCACCACGCTGGCTCATGGCAGATTGGTGATTTTCACAACACAATCGACAACACACAATTCACACACCTAATTCTATAAGTACATATTATGTATTTATTTTGAAATTCTACAGTATCTACCTAGAGAATAAAATATAAATAAAACCCACAATTTCGCGACCTTACTCTTTATTTTCTAAGAATCGATTACTGCTTCTCGTTACAAAATACACTCCCGATAGTATCTGTCCTTTATAGCCTTTTAACTCATCTATTCAGTTTATGGTTCAATCGACAACCTGTGCCAAAGATTTCATATCAGAATATTGCTCGTTCAAAAATATGTACAGACGCCAGCACATCAAGTTACCCCAATGTGTCAATTTTTCCCAATTGAATATGAACCTTATTCTCTTTGACATATAGTTGAGAAACGATCAAAGAAATTTGACACATTGGGATAACTTGACGTGCTGGCGTCTGTACAAAGTAAGTTATAAGCACAGACGCTAGCACATCAAGCTGTCCCGAACTTCAATATTTCTCCAATATAAATAACCTAAGAACCTCATTTTCCAACCTGACTTCGGCGAAGCAAGGAGGGTTATAATTTTGACTGCGATGTCTGTATGTACCTATGTTCATCAGTTCCCTCATAACTTTTAAACTACTAAGCATGATTTTTACCAAATGGTGTAGTTGGAAGCGTCTCGCTTGTCCACTAGTAATGGGCTATGTGACGTTTCATTAAATTGAATAAGTATGGTGCTCTTTATAGGATATAAAGTAGTAAACAAAAGAAATGTCATGTTGGGTATCAAATGATAGGGTTAATAGGCACATTGCAAAAAAATGTAATATGAAACGCCAAAAAACGTAAATACAAAAATAGTTCAAAAACTAAAACCCGACTATTGAAAAGTCTCGGTCTAAAAAGTATGTAACAATAAAATAGTATCTTATGAGGATTATTCTCTTAGAAGATAGCCGGGGTCATATGCCACCTGTCCTAACAAAACAATACATTTGCAACAGTAGTAAGCGGTCATAAGCCTTAGGGCAAAGGGGCATACCAATGATATTCCCTTAGAGATAAACCACGGACTGTGGTTAATCTCTAAGGGAATATCATCGTAAGAGAATATTTTATTGTTTCAAACTTTTTAGACCGTTATCTTTGATTAAGTAGACGGTTTTATTTTTGTAAAACAAAGTTATTCAACCATAAAAAAATACATATTAGGGTATATGCGTTAGCCTCTGTCTGAAATTCTGTTTTTATAGACTTCAGATTGTTTTGAATATGCCTTTATGCTATGTTCGAATATCCCTACAGTTCCCCAATTAAAAGGAAGAAGCATTTCAATTGATCATCATTAAATCAACCGGTCGATGACCATTGCAGTGACCATTCAGGAATATAAATATAAGATGTTAAGTCTTCTTAAAGCACAACACAATGTGATTCATCTAAAATAGAGTTTTATTTATTAAATACAGACAAGTTTTACATCAAATATTTATAACAAATAGAAAAGAAATGAAAAAGTTCCTAACCTAAAATAGAGAATCGACAATTAAATGTTCATGTCTTACTTTTCAACTTTAATTGCACAATAAATCAAAGTAAATTCACAACATAACTAAACATAAAAATTATTAAAGAAAAATCAACGTTTATTTTGTCATTTAAATTCTCGCTAGTCATTGTCAATGTCATTGTCATTGTATATCATATTGGCACTCAAGTGGAGCGGACGTGTGTATAAGCGATTTTATTAATTATATGACGTAAAATAATATTCGAGTGATCTGTGACCTAGAAACCGAGTCGGACATTTGTGCTAAGTTTGTGATTTACTTTGGTCAATAACAAGTAGTTATGACAATTATCATAAAACTACATATTTAATTATGTCAAACATTGAAAACAGGTCACGGGGTATTCCACCGCCTAGTAGCCCTACGACCAAACCTCAAACACCCTACCATGCGGCAGAAGGAAGAGTAGAAGTTGTGGAAACCAGTGAGATTAGTGGTTGGTTGACCTCCATTAATAGATGCCTGGATGAACTATGCCTCATTGCTCAGGAAGGAAAGCTGAACGCTGAACAAAAGCTGAAGATCAATTCTCTTTCGCGCAAGGTAGGACATGGCGTGTCACAAATGGCAGTTTACTACCAGGACTTAAGGCTCAAGGCCAAAGAACTTCACAATTCTGCTCAGGTGTTGAAAGAAAAAAGGGACCTCACGAATTGCTTTGAAAATTTCCAGCAAATAATTCAAACAAGCATTCAAGAAAACTGCATCAAAACAACTACTGCGGAAACGGCTACGTTTGCTGATATGGTTAAAACCAACAAGAATAATTACTTACGCCCAAATACTCTCAGCTCTATTGCAATTTATCCAACAGATAAATTGAAATCTAGTGACGACACAAAATCTCTAGTCCAAAAGATAATAAGACCGGAACAAATGAAACTGCACGTGAGAGGATTACGCAAAACCATAAACGGTGGCGTTATTATCAGCACGGAGACAAAAGACGACATAGAAAAACTTAGACAATCATCACAGCTAAGTAGTTCCGGTCTGAAAATGGAAGAGCCCCATAAGAAAAGGCCAAGAATTGCTGTAATAGGAGTACCTACCGTTTTAAGTGATCAAGAAGTCTTCGATTGCATATATGAACAGAACTTAGCCGACAAGTTGCCTAATTTAACTCGTGATTCTTTTATGGCTTCTATAAAATTAAGTCACAAATCGGGTAAAAAGGAAGGACCTACGTGTAACTTTATTGTTGAAGTTACTTCCAGCATTAGAAAGGTCCTTATAAATCAAAACCGAGTGTACATTAATTGGACATCGTGCCCAGTGAGAGACTTTACACTTGTGACCAGGTGTTTTAAATGTCAACAGTATGGACATGCTGCTAAGACTTGTCGGGAAGCTACCTATACGTGTGGACATTGTGGGGAACAAGGTCATCAGTCCAATGATTGCAATAGAAATGCCGAACAGCCACAGTGTGCAACATGCTTGCGATTTAAAAAACCGAGCAACCACAAAACAGGCGATCCAGAATGCCCGGCTAAGAAAATAGCTGAGGCAAGATATGTCAATTCTATCGACTATAATGCCGCGTGAGAGCGCCGACTTTATTCTTATAATAAATTCATTTTAGTCATTTGTGTTATAGTTTACCTTATAAATAATTGTCGTTTAACATAATTTTAGTCTTTAGCATTCACAATTTGTAGTATAATGATTAGATAGATACATTTTACATTTTATAATAATTTTAATGACATTGCATTTAGCAAAATGTTGTGCTCTGTAGACACAAAATAAACGTGACCTGATTTTGTTGTGTAATGTTTCATTATTAAAATAATGGTATGTCGTATGAATTAAATGTAATTATTATGTAACCTATGTATTATATTTATTGACAAGTTATATACTAAGTATTTCTTTATGGAATCTTAGATATTATTATGTATAAGTACTAGAGTGAGTTACCTGAGATACAGGTTTATTCCTAGTTCAGGTAGAATCCAATAAACTGTATACCTATAGTTGTTAAGGCCATATTGTAAATATTTTTGTATATCAATTTTCAATAAAAACAATAAAAAAAAAAAAAAAAAAAAAAAAATTGTCAACGTCATTGTCAATGTCATTGTCATTGTCAACGTCATTGTCATTGTCAACGTCACTAAGCCTACATAAATACTTTAGTAATGGGCTATTTCTGTCCTTCCAAGGGCCATGTTAGCTTCACTCATCAAGAAGTTTAGCGGTTGGAAAGTTTTGGGTTCTGGTCCACCTAAGGCAGCGTTCCCAGTCCCACTCTATCGTGACGACAGATAGCCGTACAGTTTGAAATGATCGGCGCGCGTCGTAGCTTCATTTAGGACAGCATGATTTATTTTCAAAAGTGTAAGAATATGAGTCTAGAGAATATAGTCTAACCACATAAATCGTTACGACATAATGGCAACGGGCTTAAGTAATCCTAACTTTACCTAACGTTGGTAATGCATAACAAAACCCCGGGTATATGTTGGAAAGTTGTTCCATGTACCAAAAGTTTTATGTATATCTAATATATTTCTAATACTTACTCATCTATGAATGTAACGTTTGTTGGCTAATAATGTTTCAATAAAGATTCCACAATATTCCACAACTTTTCGCATAACGCCATTTAGTCCCAAGTTAAGCTTGAGAGCTTGTGTTATAGGTACTAAACAGCTGATAAACATACTTATATATTTCTAAATACATACATATTATAGATAAATTACACCCAGACTCCGGAGATGTCCTGGGTGCGAATCGAACCCACGACCTCCGGCATAGCAGTCAGGATCACTAACTACTAGACCAACAGGTCAGTCGCAAGATACTCATCAAATATTTCAAGTTTGCATTCATGCAATTATTATTAAGAATTGCCAATTAAAGTTGCAAATAAACTAAATCTGTGTTTTGAATAAGTTTAAAACCACAACCACGCAGCCCGTACATTGCGTACATATTAGTATAAAATGCAATAAATGTTCGGTTTTATACCATTTGATCTGATTTAAAGCGGGTTTTGAAACACTGGTTTAAAACGGTTTATTTGCCAATTTAGTTATTCCACAGTCTCCCAAAGTTCTATTACTTAAACTCCAGAAATCTATATAGATTAGATGCAGTAAGCCATTTCGGCTCCCAAATTCATTTCATCACTCATTCGGAGCGTGTGCACAAATCACTGACGAAGTTACTTGCACAGCTGCGTCGAACATGGCGATATCCATTCCACTATAAGCTGCTTGCTCATATAAAGCTACGGAACTTCGCTTTTTCGTCTACCCTGCATGTTTACGAACACTTGGAGAAGTTACGAAAAGTTTCAGTTCAAATATTACGGTGGTACCTAGTTCGTAAGAACAATCGGGTTTAATACCAGTCAAGGTGTTTGATGTCCGTGTCAAAAGTTTAAAGTTTCGCCTTTAATTCAAGTTGCACTTTATTTGAATACTTACTTTGGTTTGATATTTATTTGAAATGGAAAATGGGGAAAGTTTTCGGTTTTCACTTGTATTTATTTTAGAGGTCTTTTGAATTTGCGGCTAGGAAACCGCTCAAAGGATTCAAATTTCTTTGGTATTTTGAGTTGCGATCAAGCTTTTACATAACGTCACGCCTGTAATCCCCGAAGGGCTAGCGTAGGTATACCTGGTAGTACATCCACATTTCGCCAGTTCTGTTTAAGTCCCATGTAAAAGGGGGCGAGCCTATTGCCATCAATCGGGCACAAATCCAGACTCCGGGCTGCTACTGAGAAATTCCAGATAGAAAATCTTAATAACACTTTGCCCAATCTGGGGATCGAACCCGGGACCTCATGCTCAGCAGAAGCGCTTGCGACCACTAGACCAATGAGGCAGTCAAGCTTCAAGCTCAAGCTCAAGCATCAAGCTTTTAATCTGGTGAATACTTTGCTATCACCACCGAACGAATAATTTCACTTATATAATAACTGTACCTATGTGTCTTTCTTCAAAAGATCACTTCAAATACTAATCTGCATAGTTCCCACATTATCAGACCAAGATATTGTCTGAACTTGAAAAGAGTAGTCAGTTAGTGAAACACTAACCGCACCTTACTACTCAGTTTAAAAAAAAACATATCTTGCTTGTTTGACGAGTAAGTGCATTTTTAAAAACCAATTTATAGGAATAAATAATTTTAATAATATTTTTTAATAAGTGCTCTATTTGCCAAATGCGCCTAGTGATATTTTAGTGGCAATGTCTAGAGTATCATATAATTAATCATACCTCTCGATTCCCGACTTTGTTTCTCAGGACAAAGCATAGTAATGATGATGATGTTTTATTTCTATAAAATGTTTTTAGAGATAGTTTTTACACATATAAGAAAAACTTAAAATAAATAAATAACTAAAACTAATAATAAATAACTACAAAGCGTCAAAAAATTCTTCTGCATCACATATAAGTAATTAAACTAGTAATAATTTAATTAGGTAAGTAGGTACCTTCTAAAAAAAACTAAAGCCTAGGTCACAATTGAAAATGAATCTGTACATTCTATGCTAATATTGTAAAGAGGTAAAGTTAATGAGTTTGTGATGTTATAAGGGATAATCTCTGAACCGATCATGAAAATTATTTTTTTAATAAGCAAGCCACATTATTAGTTAGTGTCAGGTGCATATTTTATTACTAAGAATGGGTGGAAAGAGTGTTACGTAAGACCCCTGTACTTCAAACTAGGAAAGCGAAACTCAAAGGCAAACATGCTAAACAAAATTAAAACTAAGGGTGTCCAATAAAATCCATGCAAGAAAATATTCATACAATTTATTACGATCACGTGATAATAGTAAAATGTAGTTGAAACTAATCTCCAAACGCTTTAACCCATTCATCGACAACGCGGTAAACACAATATGGTAATCCGGAATTGAAATCATCATATTTTCAGCCCATTGACTGCCATAACAGCCAGTTATTGCAAATATCAGATTGTTGATTGCAGTATTGAGTTATTTTGTGTCATTACTTGCTATTTTAGAACTTAAGTAATTTATTAAGGTAGAATGTAGCGAAAATCCATAACCATGTATTATCTTATACTTACCTGTACCTACATTGTTGGGAAATTTAATGAATCTAAATGATTTCTAGCTGACCCAAAGCCGACCCGACAGACGTTGTCCTGCCTGAACATTGGTTTCACCTATCGGGTCCAATAGGCTCGACGACTCAATTTTAGTATTTAGTCCCTCATCTACACACATCAAAAGTGTCTAGGGATCAAGCATTTTTATGCGGATTTCTTGAGATTGAGATGTGGCTTTGCAATAAATTTATGATTTTATAAATTTATATGGATCCTTTTTGGTGCATTTCATAATTTGAATCAGGAACTGTGAATCAAATTCGAGTAAAAGATGAAAATCAGCTGTCAATATTTTCCCTATAAAAACATACAACGCATTGAAGACATTATTAGTGCTACTGTTTCCCTACTACTGATTAAAACCAACGTTATTATGGAGCGGCGACGTCATTTATGCAGGGAAGAAATGCTCAGAGCCGTGGGAATGATAGAAGCTGGTTCCCGGCAACGTACTGTGGCTTTAGCTCTGAATACAAGTCAGAGTGTTATCAGTCGACTTTGGACACGTTACCGAAGCACTGGTACCGTGGCTGAGCGCCATGGACGGTATCGCTGCACCACACGGAGACAAGACCGATACATTCAAATCTTAACTCGAAGAGCTCCAACAATAACCGCCATGATGTTAGCCGTGAGGCTTCATCACTCTTCAGGGAACTTAATTAGCGACCAAACAGTCAGAAACCGCTTGCATGAAGTGAACCTTCATTCCCGAAGACCGCTACGGGTACCACCTATCGCAATGCACAATCGTAGGATTCGATATCAATGGGCTCTTGAACACAGAAATTGGGCAGAAGAACAATGGCGTTTCGTGTGCTTTTCTGATGAGTCTCGTTTTGGTATGAGACCGGATACAATACGTATACGACACTGGAGAACCCCTGGACGCCAACAGCGATTAAAATCCTGCCAGGAAGTCCATCCTTATAGTGGTGGAACCATCATGGTATGGGCGGGTATTTGGATCGGCGGAAGAACTGAGTTGATTTGGATCAGAGGCAACCTCAACGCTCAAATTTATGCTGAGACGATTGTATCAGACGTCATCGTTCCTCTACAAGTGCAAATCGGTCCCTTATTTCAGTTAATGCATGATAATGCACGACCGCACACCGCAAGAGTTGTAAGACAGACTCTCGCCGCAGCTAACATCAATGTCCTGCCCTGGCCTGCTCAGTCGCCAGACTTGAACCCGATTGAGCATGCATGGGATATGCTACAGAGAAGAGCTCTGCCTAATTTGGAGGGTATCCAGTCGCAAGAAGACCTTTTTTTGTTGTTGCAACGAACATGGGCGGCCATTCCACAGCGTGATTTGGATGAACTCATTTTGAGTATGCCAAACCGATGTTCTTGTGTTGTTAGTGTTCGCGGTAGAAACACGGATTATTAATTGTTTAAGTTACCCAATAAAAATTTAAAGAAAACTGTTTCAGTCTTTTTTTCGAACTTTAATGTTAGTGGTTCAAATGTCAAAAATCCCTTTATTAGGAAAATGGCAAAGGGAAATGCCCAAAAAATGCCTGAAATAGACAGAAACTACTAATAGTCCTTAATTCTATCAAGAATAAAATATATATAACGAAATGTATCTCAAGTTTGTTTACCTAGGGTGAAAATATTACGATAATTAAAATATTTATTTTGATATCCGTCATAGTCATTCTTAATTTATAATGGCGGTCAGTGTTTATTTGACATGAGTAATCGACATTCAGCCTAAACAGATATCGTCAAATAATCCTTAACGAACTATTTTATGGAATTATTGCATAGTTATCATTCATTTAATATTATTCGACCTATTAATACCGTAAATATAATTAAAATAGTATAAGCGTATGAATATTTATCAAAATAAAAAAACTCGAATTATAAATCGTATCGTAGGCTGTATGCATCACATGTCCTTTGCGTTATTGACAATTTGACATGCATGCATTTTCATTTTTAACCGACTTCAAAAAAAGGAGGAGGTTCTCAATTCGGTTGTATTTTTTTTTTTTTTTTTTTTTTAGGGTTTGTTACCTCAGTACTCCGTCATTTATGGACCGATTTTCAAAATTCTTTTTTTGTTTGATAGGGTATACTAACAGATTGGTCCCATTTGTATCAAAACTCATATCTGATGAGGGATCTTTGAGGAATTGAGGGAACTCCTCAAAAATTATAGGCACACATGCACCGATTTCAACATTTTTAGTAACAAATCAAGCATTTTCATTTAGAAAGTAACGTTTGGTGAAGAAAGACTGATGAAGAAGACAGGCAACGGAACTCTTCAACGCATAACAGCAAATTATTCGCGATTGCTATAGTCAGATGTCTATGCTGAGCTTTTTTATTTCCACAACATTACGCCATTCTATTTTAAAAGGGGCCGGCAGAGATGTACAGATTAATGTTTAGATAGAACAAGTTAGCAATTGTAATCCAATTTCAATGATTCTTTCAAGTTTTGAAAGACTTTCTTTACATAATACAAAGAAACTAAAAATTACAAAATAAAAACTTTTTTACAAAAAAAACAACCGACTTCTTAAAAAAAACTAACAGGTGAAAAATAACTCCAGTTTCGGAAGTCGGTGGCCAATAACAAACACAACAAACCCACCAAAGCCACAGACTTCCGAAACTGGAGTTATTTTTCACCTGTTAGTTTTTTTTTAAGAAGTCGGTTGTATCGATTCATGGTTTTGCGGATTTTTGCGTTTGCGGCTTGAGTTAATTCAGGATATTATGTTATAACGACGACTGTGGCTATTTTTTAAGGATTTTGATTTTACTTCTGCACACGTTACCCATTTTTGAACACGACTTAGATTAGACCCGCCTAAACGTCAACTCGGCTTTTTGACGACGGATACGACTCTGCTGTTGTTTTGGACTTGTGCACCGTGTACATTTAAGAATGGATAGAAACATACACTGTATTCATTGCTATCTCGATATTGCAACGATGAGATGTAATCTCATATCAGTACAAAATGATGAAGTACGTAGTATCCTTAACCTTGACTTAACCTATATTTTAGAAAAAATGTTTGGAACTGGCTTCTACCAAGTTTTTTGATAATTATTGAAATAGTCATGGGTTCCCTACGATTTATAGTGCAATTTGGCGTATATTTCATTGTTGTTCATTTCAGGCATTTTTTTGTGTGGCCGATGGGCATTCCCCTTTCTTTATTAATGCAAAGGTGACTTGGTTTATCGTTACTGTGACAAACGAAAACACTTTATTTGATGAATCCTTAATGAAAATTTTAATTAATATCAATCAGGAGAAAAGTTATTGCAAAAATATATGTTGATCCCTAGACACTTTTGATGTGTGTAAATTAATAGAAAATATTTAACACATTTCTTTTCCTTTCTAGACGTAATCATAAACGGCAATACATTGAGTCAAAATGTCGCATGACGTCACGATTTCTTAGAGTTTGTACTAAATTATGACGGCACACGCCCCCTCCTTAATTTTAATGCGCGGTTTTCCATCAGTTTAAAAAAAAACTTATCTATTATTTTTTATGATCTAAAATTGAAGGACTACTATAAATAGAATTTTTATATTCAGACACCGACGTCATTTCTATTGTTAATCTAGACACTATCCAGAGCCCAACACAAATACAACAAAAAAAATGTTATCAAATTTGTTGCAGTCTTTCGGAAGTTATTAAGCGTACATACATTTTTTATGTTTAAAGAAGATACATAGCACTCATAGTGTCCAGGAAAAATTTTTGGGGTGACCTAATTTGTAAGGTGACCCCGCAAAATAATTTAAATTAACCAATTGTACCTATGCAGTGTGGTCTGCTGATCTGAATTATGTAAAGCGATTTAAATGAAGACCTTGGCTCACTGATGTTTGATGTAGTAGGTACTTAAATTAAATACTCGCTGAAGTTATCTGTTGATCGGAATTCCAGTTATCTAGGAAATCCTCTGTTGGCAAATATCAAAAGGATTCATTTGATGTGGAATTGAAATATTCATTTAAACCAGCAGTGGGCATCACAGTATTAATTAGAATAGGCAAATCTAAATTCGAGCCTAATATAATAAAAAAGTTACACTGTCTCGAAACAATATTCATCTAATTTCAAAAACTCTTTCACTTACGGAAAACTGCACTTTCAAAAATGTCTTCTTTCTTATTTCCACCTTGATACTAACGATGTCGCAGGCAGAAGCTAGTCTCTAAATAAAAAGAAAATTTCTTCAAAAAAAATAAAACCGACTTCAAAAAAAACACTAAACGGTGTAAAATAACTCTAAATTCGGAAGTCTGTGGCTTTGGTGGGTTTGTCTTACTCATGATGGGCCACCGACTTCCGAATTTAGAGTTATTTTACACCGTTTAGTGTTTTTTTTGAAGTCGGTTTTATTTTTTGCAAAAAAGTTTTTGATTTTTCCATTTTTAGTTGTTGCCATAAAAATATTTGCCATGAATTTATTTTATATTCTTAATTGTTAACAATACATGTCATGATAATAAGGTTTTCCACTAATCCCTAATAAATTAAAATTAATATAGGTACCTAACTGACGAAATCTAGGTAAATTGTACCTACCTGCTTACCCCTCAGAGCATACAGGCGTGATAATACGTCATGCTGTTGTATAAACAATAAACATCCAAGCGATTCCAGCAATCACGACAGATTTGCCGTCTATTTTTGAAGAGTTCCGTTGTATATCTCCGAAGATCAGCACCAGATCTTCACCAAATTAAAATGGGACCACCTCGGGAGTATACTCTTTCAAACAAAAAAAGAATTTTGAAAATCGGTCCACAAATGGGGGAGCAATCAGGTAACATACATAAAAAAAAAAAAAAAAAAAAAAAAAAAATACATACACACGAACATAGAACCTCCTCCTTTTTTGAAAGTCGGTTAAAAAGCAAAAACTTCCTCTAATGTCCTCCGTTTAATTAATCAAAACTCAATTTGTCTTTAACAAAAGCTTGGTTTTATTCTAGAATACTGCAAAAACCACTTTCCTTCAATTATTTCCTAGAAATAAAAGTAAAACGACACTGATAAATGAGGTTTTTTGTGTCTTAAACTAATTAATTAGACGCTGTGCTCGGATTGGGCAGCTCTAAAACTTTAAGTTGGGTAATAATGTTGGTTCGTAGGTCTGTAAAAGGAGGTCTTTTAGTCTTTTGTAGATGTTGATCTGGTGCTTAAAAGATAAATGGGAATTATGGATTTATTTTTATTTTAGGGACTCGGAGAGTCCTATTTATAAGATGTATCAGAACAGATGAGCCAGGATCGTCATGTAATGGATGTCTGGAGAAGAATGTCCTCTCCGAGGTAAGTCTTAAAAACACTGGTGCATCGATCTAGATTCGCGTAGAAAAGCAAGGGTGAGACTTTTGGTAGACTATGGTGTAAACGAAAAAAAAATTGTTATAGTTTTCTAAATAATTTTTATCCCATGAAAAAATCCATCACGCCTGGTAATCCCCGAAAGGTTAGTCAGAGGTGTACCTACCTGTAGAAAAATGAAGAAAAACATCGTGCGCTCGTTATCCGGCGCAATTTATAAAAGTCAAGCAAAAGAATTAGATTACCTTAAAGCTTTTCTGCCTTATCCTGTTCGAGTTCTATTAAATAATATTTTCTACTTTCTTTGTTCGCAATTTTATTTATCGGAATGAAAGTCCCTTCTTGGTGAGGAGTTCTTCAAACAAATAAATTTTATCTCTGTAGCAAGTATTTCTGCCACAAACAGATCTAATACGCTTCAAGTATCATGTCGCATTCTTCTCTCGGGTAGGTATACACTATAGAGCAGGGAAGTTCAGTCACATGCAAGAATACTGCTACCTAGTGTACCTACGTGTGCTAGTGCTACCTATTCTGTAAAAAAATCCCCGTGATAATGCGGGTGAAGTGAAGACTACACTTAAGTTTTCACAGGGTGACTTTTACTGATTAAGGCGATTGTGAGAGCTTTAAAAAAAAATATTTCTATTTTTAAAATCATAATTTCGAAGCGTAATAAGTTTGACGTTTGACATTGTCTTAACTTTGAGCTTAGGAAGAAAAAGGAGATTCTCCTAATGTTTATGAATATTTAAGAAGAAAATCTTTTATGAATTAAATTTATCATGTAAGCTGCTGTTATATCCAAAAACTGTACAATTTTATAAAAAAAAACATGCATGCATATTAGTATATAATTACTACTATTAATGTATTGTATACCTACAAATCGAAAATGAATGGCCCCCACCGTATCTAATGTGGAATTAATTGTACCATCGTTTTTAATATCTTCCAACCTACTTGACATTGCTTTATGTATGAGGAAACACATCATAAAGTGATTTGTTTGTTAATAACTTTGATGGAAGTTTATTGATTGTGGAATGTCTCATCATTTTGTTGAGCTTAAACAAATACCAAAGGCGAACACAAATCATTTATTTTAATTGGATATGATGAGTATTTTTGAAAGTCAAGGGAAACTACTATAGAGTGTCGCAAGAGATATTTTTCTTAAACGGCCCGCTGCTGAGCAATGGTATTTCCCAAATACTTTCAGGTATACAGGGTTATTTTTTAATGACCGACCAAATTTTCACTGGGTGTTCTACCCATGAATATGAAAAACTTTCACTATGGAACCGACTGTGAAATCACGAAAAAAAATCAGCTGTTTAGATACATTTTAGTCGAGTAGGTATTGGACTTTTGTATGAAACAGCTGAATTTTTTTTCGTGATTTCAGAGTTGGTCCCATAGGGAAAGTTGCTCATATTCATGGGTAGAACACCCTGTGAAAATTTGGCCGGTCATTGAAAAATAACCCTGTATATTCTTGCTCTGAGCTACCTCAAACAGGCCTTGCGGTAAGTATGTAGGTCGTCTCATCACTTCTACATAGGCCGGTCTAGGTGGCGGTGATTACGCGGTGGCGCGGCGTTGTGTCGTGAGTCCATATTCTGTCAAACCCGTGGAGTCAGTGTCCAACGTATAATTTGAATGCGAATTGATGATGTGATACGCCCAATCCCATTTAGCTTTGATGCTCTTAAAATTTATGGTCCATGGCGTGGCGTTAGATTTGTTGCAGAATAATAATCATTTTTATTTTAAAATACATTTTAGTTAATCTTTATTCATGGACGCTGGTTGAATTAAAGAAGAAACGTTATTTAGGTGACTGCCTCATTGGTCTAGTGGTCGCAAGCGCTACTGCTGAGCATGAGGTCCCGGGTTCGATTACCGGGTCTGGCAAAGTGTTATTGGGTTTTTCCATCTGGGATTTCTCAGTTGCAGCCCGGAGTATGGATTTGTGCCCGATTGAAGGCAATAGGCTCGCCCCTTATTACATGGGACTTAAACATAACTGGCGAAATGAGGGTTGTACTACCAGGCACACCTCTGCCTAGCCCTTCGGGGATTACAGGCGTGACGTTATGTATGTATTTTTTTTACGTTATTTAGAGATCAGAGCGTGCAAGGAAAGATTACTAGGTCGTGTCGGACTTGCTTCTTTCTACAGCAGGGGTTGAAATATTAACGTATCTTTAAATTATATACCTAATTAGTTAATGACGATGTTTGTTAATGAATCTAGAAATAAACCATTTGCAAGTGCTATATGAATTTTATGACATTTACCACTACCCCTGATGTGATCTAGCGAAATCTCGGCGCCATATTCAATGTCGAAACCGAACTTGACTTGACTGGCCTGTTGGTCTAGTAGTTAGTGACCCTGACTGCTATGCCGGAGGTCGTGGGTTCGATTCCCACCCAGGACAAATGTATGTGTGATGAGCACGATGATTTGTTCTGTGTCTGGGTGTAATTTATCTATAATATGTATGTATTTAGAAATATATAAGTATGTTTATCAGCTACTTAGTGCCCATAACACAAGCTCTCAAGCTTAACTTGGGACTAAATGGCGTTGTGTGAAAAAGTTGTGGAATATTTATTATTATTATTTATTAACTTGTATCCATCCACTCTTAGAGACGAGTGTACCAACACGATAGTTTTCTGGCACACTTAATATTCCCGTCAAGTGTACGCGTTGACTGAGAGACGGGTTACTACAAGTAAGTTGCAGTACCTGACTCAATGCGTCACAACGCCACGTAGAACTAATTTGTATGAGGAAACGCGCCGTCGCGTACTGGAATTACGTATTGGTAGGAGGTACGGGCGTCGGGCATACGATACGCTTATGTACTATGTTGCAAGCAAAAAAGCACTCGCTACGTGCAGCTTCGGTAGTAAGAATTCCGATTAAGTTTCAGTATTTGCAGAGTAGGTTTAGTAGAAACGATTCGATGGTGAATTGAAACAAAATAATAATAATAATAAAACGATACCAGCATGTTACTGTCCCACTGCAGGGCAAAGGCCTCTTCTCATACAGAGAAGGCTCGAGCATTGATTACCACGCTTGCTTAAGGCGGATTGGCGATTTCAAACTTATATTAACTATAAGTCCGGGTTTCCTCACGATGTTTTTCCTTCACCGATGTCAATGATGTCTAAGATAAACTTAGAAAGTACAGACGCCAGCACATCAAGTTACCCCAATGTGTCAAATTTCTTTGATCGTTTTTCAATTTTATGACAAACAGAATAAGGTTCATATTCAATTGGGAAAATTTGACACATTGGGGTAACATGACGTGCTGGCGTCTGTACATATGAATTGAAAAAGTCACATTGGTACTTGCCCGGATTTGAACCACAACCTCGTGCATGAGAGGTAGGCGTCTTAACCTCTGGGCTATCACGACCATTGAAACAAAATAATAAGACGATAGAATATAGGTAATTTAGTAACACGGCTGATTGTTTGTATACTGGACACACTGCTGAGCTGTTTCCCAACTATGTTGGGTTTGGCGTCCAGTTTTACCGGCTGCAGCTGAATACAACATGATCTGACTGCCTGTCTGACCTCTACAAACAAGTTACTGGGTAACTCGATACCCCTTGGTAAAACTGGTATGGGCTTCTGACTACCCGAAACGACTGTCAAAGATCTACTAAATGACAGCCGGGACTAACGGCTTAACGTGCTTTCCGAAACACGGAGGAGTGTTTATCTTTAAAAGAAACCATGACCCCTGAGTTTTTTTCGGCATTTCTTCTCAGGGATAAGTCACTTTGGAAATGCCATGTAGTGCCATTTGGTTTAAAAAATAATGACAAACATGTAAAAGTATCTGACAAGATCTACTTACAGAAATAAATATCATTTAATTTAATTTCATTTATTTCATCTTATCATTCCTTATATAATTAATTGTCGCCCATCCACAGAACGACCTCGGCAAGCGTAAATTAACCTTCGATATATCCTTGCGGTTGTTATTATTAAGCCACAAGCTGTTAACTTTGCATCCTCAGCACTATGCATCTATACATAAATAATAAATAAACAATTAAATAGCAAGAAAAAAACAGTTGCTCAATACATTTAAATCGCATGTCATTTTTCCACGAATTCAGGTACATTTTTTATAATTATAAACACAGGTTTTCAGTTTGTTATTTTGTTAAGTATCTACACCAAAAACACTACATAAGTACCTACACTGATTCTTTTTTACTAGCACAGCAGATCAGATAATCTTTTGGCCAGTCTTTTCTGTTGCATGTACATGCCTAATTATAATGAACATTACTTAACGCCACGCCTGAAATCCCGAAGGGCTAGGCAGAGGTGAACCTGGTAGTACACATTTCGCCAGTTATGTTTAAGTCCCATGTAATAGGGGGCGAGCCTATTGCCATCAATCGGGCACAAATACAGACTCCGGGCTGATACTGAGAAATTCCAGATAGAAAAACTCAATAACACTTTGCCCGACCTGGGGCTCGAACCCGGAACATCATGCTCAGCTGCACCGTTTGCGATCACTAGACCAACGAAGCAGTCAAATTATAATGATTACACCCAAAGTCACGATAACGATTTCTTACCAATACTGTCCCCAATGATTAATGTACAACAACCGCTCAAACCGAATAATGTAAACAAAGCTTCCCTGTGCGACTATCAGCCCTTATCATGCCGAGTCATCGGAACTTGGCGATAAATCTTATGCGATACAATTTATCTTATGAACTTACATTAACAGGGATTAAGATTTCGAATTATTGACGTTAAGAAAGATGTGTTGTTGAAAAGAAAACTATTTGATTGCAACGTAGATTGATGGTGAATGTTGAAGATCAGTCGGGGGCTGCAGAAGAATCGCACCGACCCGCGACCCCCGGTGCAGGTGTGGAATGTAACAATGGAGGTGTTTTTAGTCAGAGAAGTCTAATAAGCCCTTTTTATTTAATTCATGCGAATGTCGAAGGTAGGTCTATACTCGTAAGTTCGTAACTATACTAATATTATATAGAGAAAAATATTTAATAATAGCAAGCCCAATCCACATATATGAATAAAGTTTTAAAACTACTAGAATAATAATATAAGTAGTCAAAACGAGAATTTACGTTTGCGTCAAACATTTGTGCTAAAGGTATAGTTATAGCTGTGGTTATAGTATACCTTATTTAAAAAAAAACTTTAATATACATAGGTACCTAATCGAGGATAACAGCAAAGTGATCGGAAGCGACCACAAGCCAGGAAATAAAGGGCGATGACCTGATGAGGGTTGCGGGAAGCCATTGTGTTCTGTGACCCAAAGTTCTGGGAAGGTTTAATTTTAGCCAGACCTCTTTCCGCTCGTGCAGTGTGGTGTAACAGAATAATAATTCAATGTTTACTCGGTTCGAGAACAAAAGGTGAATCTTTCTTCTTCTAGGGTTTCGGACCTCAAAAGAAAAAGAAACATAACGTCCCATCTGTTAAGACCTTTTTTAAATACGTAATTTAACCTTTCGATCGTGTCAATTAGAGTATTTAATTCTGTCTGCAATCCTCTAAAGCAGCGAAAACAAAACAAACTTTGCAAGTCGACACAGGCAAAAGAAACAGTGTTCGCTGCATATTTTGATGCCAGCGAGGTAATCAAAATATTTAGGGTACTATGCATTGACCTAGAATTTTAGCTAGAAGCTACAGGTTTTTTGCATGTATGGACAGAACCCTCAGTGCGTGAATCCGGCTAGCACTTAGCCGGTTTTATGTTTTATACATTTACCGTCTATAATGGAAACTTTAGCACTAGAGGTAGATATTTCCGTAAGGTGTATAGTTAAAACGTGGACTACATACACCGATATTGTAATAACAAGATTTCCCCGAGGGTCAAAGGGGTCAGACGAGGCTGTCGATCTAAAAACTGGCATGTCATGGTTTTAGAGTGCCTTTACATCTAGTATAGGTTCAGTGTAGGTATATATTGTGACGTGGTTAACAAACCATTAAATTAATATTTAGGTAAAGTTTACCTTGAAAATAAGTCCCGTAATTAAAAACATGAAAAATCTAGTCGCAATCAACATGCATGCATGTTTCATTTAAAAAGCCGCATCTGAGTATATTCCTAGCATTACCGCGGAAATGAACCTTTTGGTACAGCCGTAAGACATGCAATTTTTGTGTTTTATTTTGTAACATATTTTCTACCGTGCGTGTTTCAACCTATTGCCAATAAATGTTTTTCTTTCTTTCTTTCTTTCTTAACTGTTCCATCTCAGCGACAGTCAATTTCAAATACTTGTCACAAATATAGGGCAATTAAACGTAATTTTGATAGAATGAGAATGAGATTAGCGTGCAAACGGGTTTACAAATGCAGGTATTGCCACTCTTTCCTGCAGTGTCTATGTACCTAACGTTAATGCTTTAACGAATACAAAAAATATGCCAGAATACATAACAAAATGACGCATGTATTTCCCAAACAGGACCTAAACCACACCTACATTATGCCAGTTACGTTTAGTCTCATGTGTCCCAGTTAGTTAAACCCAGTAACATTTGCCCTTCCCGAATTTCCTTGGTTCAATAACCCAAGATCTCATGCTGCTGAGCAGTAGCACTTGCGTCCAACGAGGCAGTCGGAAACTCGGAATACAAAAAATACAAGGATATAGATTGCAAATAAATAGCAAGGAGAATATCTAAGCAGAAGTAGTATCATTACTTTACGTTCGCGTTAGTTTTTTACCATTTTCGTACAAAACCAAAAAGTTGACCAACTTTGAAAAGCTTGTTTTTTTTAATGCTCTAATATTTGCAAGGTTTCGGTTATGCATTTATTTGTCCATTGGCTTCCATCGACTTTGACACAAACGAAAACGTTTTATTAGAAAAGACATCGTTGTTTTTTTATGTTTTGGTATTGGTGTCTCTTTGTTATAGCAGCTTCAGTTTGATTCAGTGCTCTTATATCTGTTCCGTGAATAAAACGTACGTCGTGAAACTTGTGAATATTATCTTATACTATGAGAATAATTATTAGATAAGCTGTGCCCTGCTGGTTCACCCCCATTTTTTTTTATTTATAGGATAAATGGGCAGGTTAAAAAATTATGGGTCGTAACACAAATAGATAAACCTACAACCCACACCATTGTCCACAGGTTTTTAATAATAACATTTATGTAATTCTTATGGATTTTTTATAAAACACATTTAATATTTTTTTGTTATATTTTGGCCAATTTATACAACACCTTTATAGTAACGTATCAAAAATATATGTTATTCTGATGTATTAACTACCATAACTGCAATAATAATAAAAAAAAAAAAAAACTGCTCAGTTAAATGAAAGTTTAATAAGTGGTTTTTGCTTGAAAAAGTAACAAAAAAATAAGGAGCACCCTGTGGGGATGGATTTACGTGAGTCATAAATCCATCCTCACAAACTTTCGTATTTGTAATCTAAGTAAGATTTTTAGAGATTATTATCTTCTTTAAATGTATACATACTTCTATAATATTTTAGGTATAACGATTGTTGTTACAAAAGCTTCCTTGAGACCGACACAAACCCACTTGTACTCCCACGTGGACATAATCTAAATATAACAGAAACCAATTTCTAAGAAGAAGTCCTCAACTCAACATTTGCAAGAGAAATCTTCGCTGTAACATTACATAATATTCTGGTAGAAAATAATTATGTTATAAGAATAGAGGGCGTACTTATTTAGCAAAGTTGAATAGGCTGGCTTATGGAGAACTTAGGTCGTAGTCACACTGTATAGGGATTTTCGCTTTGCTTGTGGGATTTTCGCCTTTCATGATCTAGTACCTTCGATTCTGCGATAGGTTCTTATAATATTTTAGGGTAATTCTTCGGATAAATTATTCAAAATAATAGAAAAAAACAATTGTTTTGGTCAGAGACATTAAGAGCCATGGCTTGAAAACAATTTCTATTGATACGTTAGCAGGAGGTAAATTATTAAGCCTGTTTTTGTCATAAAATATTTATACTCTAAAAGGTACATTTTTAGCTTTTTAGCTCAGTCTGTTTTGTTTTGAACTTGATTTCAAGCACGGGAAGATTTTTAATACAAATATGATGAAATACAATTACATAAAAATGTTAAATGTAAAAACAAGACCTTTTAAAAAAATATCCTTAGAAGGGCTTATGAGGTAAATTATTAAGCCTGTTTTTGTCATAAAATATTTATACTCTAAAAGGTACATTTTTAGCTTTTTAGCTCAGTCTGTTTTGTTTTGAACTTGATTTCAAGCACGGGAAGATTTTTAATACAAATATGATGAAATACAATTACATAAAAATGTTAAATGTAAAAACAAGACCTTTTAAAAAAATATCCTTAGAAGGGCTTATACTACCGGTAATATAGTATCTTTGTTAAAACAAGCCGAAAACCAACTATTTGGAAAATATTTCGATGAAACAGATTTCTAGGAGCTCATGTGAAGTGGCACCATGCTCCAGCATGACTTTTACATATGGTACAAAAACTGTGAGATGATTCGCTAAAACTTGAAACCTACCCCACAATGTAGCACTAAGCGAAACTCCTACCTGTGTAGCCTCGGCCTTAGTAATACATTTTTCTGGCAATCGTGTACTTGAAATCTCTCAATCGGCGTAAGTAGATTATGTGTGTCCTTTGAACAGAGGATCAAAGAGGGTCAATAGAGCTTATGGTTTTATTGTAGGCATTACGCTTATTTTTTCATCTTGAATACTTTACTTAAAGATATGGCTTTGGTTTCCCCCATTAAAGGTTACTTTTCTACCTCATCTGTTTTAACGTAGGTACTTTTGAATTGTACAACTTTTCTGATACTTGTTACAGCTGCTTAGTTAAGGATCGACACCCATGTCGTTCATTTCTAATCCGGGTTTAGACACAAATACATTGATCGGTCTAATAAGTCTTAGCTTGATTTATAGGTTTGTCTACAAAATTGTGATGGCCCAGAGGTTAGGCCTACCTCTCATAAGCGGTGGATCAGATCCCGGATAGTACTAATGTGGCTTTTTCAATTCATGTTAGACATTATTCATTAATAATGATGAAGAAAAACATCGTAAGGAGACCCTGATTTTATTGATAATATAAGTTTAAAATCACCAATACGCCTTTAGCAAGCGAGCTGATTAACGGAAGAAACGACCATCTGTCTGTCTGTCTGAGAAGAGGTATTTGGTCTGCAGTCGGACAGTAATAGCACAGTATAAATATTAATACAGTAGGACGACGCCTTTGATCTCTGGAAAAATGCCGACAACGTCTACACGCGTTAGCCCTGAATAATACCTCCCGCACTACAAACATCGTTTTGTTCGCAGTGCGGGAGCGGCTTTCCCGCGTCTCGCCCCTCACACCCCGCACGATTGCCCTGTCTAGACTGCTTCGTCGGACGACTGTAGGTTTTTAGACTGTGGTAATAGGCTGGTATTATTAGATCCTTGGGCCATTTTTGATGCTTCCCAAACTGGAGGATCAGGTCGGTCCATCGTTCTAGTGTGAAAGAAGTGATTTATTTACATTTTAGCTCACAGTATCAGGTTGTGCGTCGTTCTCCGTTCCAGCCAGAATGCCTACGTCATTCACGATCGGAAATTATTTAATATCACGTTACCGTAAAGATTATTTACAATACATATGATTGACGAGCGCTAATTGCAAATTGTTTGATCATCGTGACGTCATCAACGCATCGCCCGGTTGATTGCGAGCGGATTGCGTTGCGACATCAAATTACTTATTGATCACATCGTTTTACATATTCGTTAAACTTTAACAAGTATTTCTTATCGACTACTAACTCCATGTGATTATGGTGATGGAAAACTTAATATATCAACGGCTACGGTTGGTCAATTTTCTTTGTTCAGTTGACTCGGAACAATTGAGTGGCAATTGTTTTATGTTTTCGTTTATTTTGAAAATTGAATAGTGAGCATATCAATCTAAGGAAAAACAATTGATCGTTGCTAACAGTAATCAAGTGACAGTCAAAATTTTTCGGAAAGGTTACTAATCAAGTGTTCCAAAATCCTTCATCAACTTACGACTAAAGCGAAAGCTAACGGGAGGGCATTTTGTTTCCAACCTCCGGTTTCCGTCGGCTTTTTCCTGACTTAAATCTTGTGACACGTGACCCGAAATCTCCGAACGCAACAAAGGACAGCCAGGTAATGCCCTGCCCGGACTAATAGACCCTTTTGTTGACGCATTAGGGTGGCCACACGTCCCAAAAGGATCATCTAGATTAGCAACAACTTCTGAATCGGCCTTCTGTTATTTTATAATTTGTAATTTAATAACCTCACCCCAAACTTTAATTGAGATCCTAAGTTTTGAACAAACGTTTTGTTTTTGATTACTTTGTTTTATGCTTGGGAAGGAGTTGTTTTAGAAGAATGGTGTTTTAGTCTTTTGACTTATTATTGTTGTATAAACTTTTGAAGCTTTTGTGCATGTCATTACTCACGTTTTGATGAAATATGATGATTAAATGAAAGAAGTAGAGTTAGCATTTATGTTGCAAGACAGACACTTTTAAGAGAACTCTTAGTTTAAACTTTGCGAAGCCTCAAAATAGATTTCATAGACAGAATATCTGTTTACCGTTTTTTGTCGTACTTACACATTTAAGATTCGATTAAATATTTGTTATTGTGCTAAACTTATTAATAATGTGCATGTTCTGAAATAATTTAACAAGATTTATTCTTTTTGTCGTGTATGGTGTTAAAAAAACAATATTACCTACTGATAAAATCGGCCATAAAAGGTTTTGGATCTAATCATTATTAAAAAATAAGTTTAAATCGCCAATCCATCTTGAGCAAGTATAGTAATCCATGCTCATATTTTCTCTGTGTGAGAAGAAGATTTTAACTTGCATTGATTTTAATCGTCTGGTATTATTCATTTTTTTTTACCATTGTATTCTATTCTATTCTACATTCAAACTCCACAGTTTTTCTAAAACATAGATGTCACAACCATAAACAAACCGCGTTCGAAGCGGGGTTTAATAGATTTATGACGTAGATTGCTCGGACTACTTCGTAATAGCGAAGTAATCGCTTCGGGCTATTATTGCTCTTTCTGATTGCCTTCACAAACTGCGTTTTTAATGTTTCGCGTTTTAAAATTGATTTTCCACTGCCTATGCAGAAATGTAAAGTGGATTGTGTCGCTGTTATTGTTAGGTATGGTATTGTTTGTATTTGTTTTTAAGTGTTTTTCTGGCTCCAAAGTGAACTTTAGTTACAATTATTATGCCTATAAGTATAAATACTAGAGGTAGTTACGACGGTTACGGTAGGTAGAAACTTGTTTATTATTTAAGATATCAGGAGAAATTAGATTCGCCTTAATTAGATACTTTTGAGTTGAAAATTGCTGTATTTAAATCTTGCATTGTATGTATGTTGGTCATCGTTGATATAATAGTTGCAAAGTAGTGGTAGTAGTAGTTGTTACGGCTGCCAAGCATGAGGTTCTGGGTTCAATTCCCAGGCCAAGCAAATTTATATGAGGATTTTCATTTAAAATTTTTCAGAAAGAGGCTCGAGTCTAGTTGTGTGTCCAGTTGATGCCAATTGGGTCACCCCCTATTTTTTGGAACCTAGAATTATAAGAGTTTACTGTAGGTACACCTTTGTGTTTTTTTCCCTTCGGGAAATACAGTTGGGTAACATCCCAGTTGGTGTTATGTAAACGTACGTGGGTACCAAAAGGCAATCTATTTCTTATAACGTTAATTTACTAATATACAGAGGTGTCTGTTACGGCAACGGTCACAGTGTCGCGAGTCAATTGTTTTTTTTCATTTATACTAATATAAAGAGTAAATGTTTGATTGTTTGTTTGCATTGAATAGGCTCCGAAACAACTGGACCGATTTGAAAAATTCTTTCACCGTTGTGAAACTACACTATCCCCAGGTGACATAGGCTACATTTTTTTTTCCCTGTATTCCTACGGAACCGGGAACTACGCGGGTGAAACCGCGGGACGTCTGCTAGTATATCAATTCTATACTAATATATAAAGAGGAAATGTTTGATTGTTTGTTTGCATTGAATAGACTCCGAAACTACTGGACCGATTTGAAAAATTCTTTCACTGTTGTGAAGCCACACTATCCCCAGGTGACGTAGGCTACTTTTTTTTTCCCCCTGTGTTCCCACGGAACCGGGAAATACGCGGGTGAAACCGCAGGACGTCTGCTAGTATATCAATAATGTACAACGCGCCTAAATAAGTTTTCACCTACAAAAAATTGCCTGCATAAAGTCCGCCCGGTCGGAAAACTCTTCGATTTAGCCACGGCTAGGCGCCCGCTGCGAAAACAGTTTTTTATGATTTAAAATTTAAATTTTCCTGACAGATAGACGACATATTTCACCGCCAAACTTTTAAATGGTAGTTTAAAAGAAAATACTACTTTTCTTCTGCTAGTTAAGTCTTTCTCTTTGCTATGACCGATAATCAACAGCATATTGAATAGTGTGTCTGTAACAAAAAAGTAATTTGTATTTAAAGATGTTTTCTTAATAACTTTATATGAATGATTTGTAATAATGTCAGATTGATAAGGCTACTTGTTTTAACTTCTATATATATAAAAATGAATGTTTATTTGTATATTTTCATAGAATTGTAAACTATGCATTTGATCAAGTAAAGATCTTTAGCAAAGTTGTTGTGCATATGAGTCAAAGAAGGTTTCTGAGTTTTTTTTTCATTTCAAATGTTCGTATATAGCTACCTACTTATAATGGGTTTGTTTTTAACTTTACATCGGTGAAGGGAAACATTGTAAAGACACCTGTAGTGCTATCTTCTAAAAATCACCCGGTGAAGTGAAGGTGATGCGACCTTGTTGACCATATTCACATTACATTTAGAGGGGAGATTTAATAGAATAAACTTACTGGTCTTCTAGCGTACTAATATGCATACTATAAAGCTGAAACTGTTTGTTTTCTTCTGTCATTACGAGCCCATAAACCCTTACAAGTCGATAAATCCACTAAATACAGCTAGTAAATACTATAAAACTTAAATTGGTAACCCGCGTTAAGACAGCATGGTGACCAATGCCTATGGCCCATGGCTAAATAAATGTTTATACAAAAACTGGATGATATAAGTAATAGGCAATCATCTAGCATTTCTTCCTTTCCCAGGCTCTCTTATGATCGCCATTGAGTTGAAAGCAAATACGATAATTATGTTAGATGCAACAAATGGTACTGTTCCAATTCAACTTATTACCGAGTATTTATGCTATTTCTACAATTCTTAAAGTACTTCTAAGAACAACAACAATACCTGTAAGATTTCATAAAATCTGTTTTGTTTAGGAACTCATTGTAGAAGGTAGTTCGTAAAGTCTTTAAGAGCTTCCTTTTACTTCACTATTTATTATTGTTTTAGTTTTTCCTCGAGCTCTTATTTTTCTATAAAAGTTAGTCTAGTACTCTTAAGTAGGTCTGTGCCTTCTTCTGTAAAGAAAATTAAGGAAATTCTCAAGATGTTATCTACGAAATGTTTCCGTAGACACGCTGGAATTTAGAATGAAAACTTAAAACACGTTAGCAGCGATTTGTGTGCAAAGTACTAGGAGGTCAGCACACCCGAGGAGATTATAAATGCGGGGTGCAGGGTTGCTAGGCGACGAGAGAGGCGTCGGCGACGCGACGCGACGGCGCGACGTGGAGTCGCGACACGTGCGTGACGCATCCGACACCTCCCTGTTCAACCTATCCAGAGAATGATTTTTGATGCTTTCACGGATTTTTCCGATAGCATGAATAGTGAATTCAGTTTTGAAAGCTACTTTGTATCGGAGCGGAAATTGTCAAGCAGAAAAATGAAAGAGAAATCTTACAACTTCGGTTTGATCTTTTCTAAAATAGTAAACAAAAGCCAGTAATGGTGTGACTTTGTTTGTTTGTCTATCTGTCACAGCTGTTTATTTCCGAAACTGTTAATGTTATCGACTTGAAATTTTGAATAAGTAGTTATAAGCAGTGTGTTTATTAACATACCAAATTAATATAAGAATAGAAAGAATATAGTTTCTTTTTTTTTGCAATTGGAGCCTAAAAACTTTATCTTTATACAACAAATGATATTTTTTATTTTACTTATGATGAAAAATGTTCATGAAAATACCATTTCCTTCCTCTCATCTTCGAAGTTTTAGCCAAAGCGGGGCTCCGAAGAAAAACGCAAAGTTTTTTTTAATGCAAAATATTTAAAAAAGGAGTTGAGTAGTTGGTGGAAGTTTATGTAAATACTACAGCAAAAAGTATACGATGTCTTTGACCAACATTTTAGTACCAATCAGTGTAAAACCTTTACTATACTACAAATTACATTTTGCGGTCGTAATAAGTATTTTTCTTACTAGAGCACTATAAGCAACTTTGACTCGCTCTATGCGGTTTTATTTTTTATAAGAACGCAATTGGATAGCAATTTTTTAACTGACTTCTATAATTGAGAAGGTTCTTGTGTTATGCTACAAGTATTTTAATTATTGATTGTATTTGATTAATATAACTATTTGTACAAAATATACTACAAGGTGTAGCCTGCAGGCCTAATTACCACCATACCAAAACCAAATACAAACCACCACCACCATATTACAAATTCTGTTTCTATTCTATTTCTATTATAGAAAGAAAATAGCGTATATGGAATAAGCTGTTTATCAACTGTCAAGTACATATATTTCATTTTCAGCTATATTACAAATTCTACTCGTTAACACTTGACAATTCTTTCTGTTGTCGCCTTATCGATTACGATAATAGAAATAGAATTTGTAATATAGCTACGCCTGCTTTCTGGAGTAGTAGCTACTTTTGGGTATTTTTCATCTTTTAGTGTTTTTTGAAGCCGTACATTTTTTATAGTCAGTTAAGATACTTTGCCTATTATCAGTGCCTAAAGTTGACTTCAAATATTTGTACTGTGTCTAAAAAGGTTAATCCTGACACGGTAGGTTAAGCTAAGGGCTGGCAACACAAATATGTGACCCTTACCCTCATTACCTGCTAACTACTTTGATAGATCTCTCGTACAAATAGACCCATGGAAGTTGATGGAGGTATATCGTCCAACACTGGCCATTGTGTGTATAGTGGAATTTAAATGTTAGGTTAGCTCGGGGCTATCAGAATGTCGACATAATTATTCCAAAAAGATAAATATTATAAAATAACATTTAAGAGATATTTTTTTTTCTTTAGAACAATTTGTTTTTCCTTAAGTCAAACGTAAACATGAATTGTAAAAATACTATTTGAACATGAACCTTATCCTATTTGTAATAAAGTTAAAAATTATCAAAGTAATTCGACACATTAGGGTAAGTTAATGTGCTCACCACAGCCGTAATAGTCATAAACATTTCTTAGGTTATAATTATTTGTAAAGTGTTATGGTAATTAAGTGCTACTTGTATTCCCACCTTAATTTCATCTCAATATTAATACAAAAAAAACACTAAACGGTGTAAAGTAACTCTAAATTCGGAAGTCTGTGGCTTTGGTGGGTTTGTCTTACTCATGATGGGCCACCGACTTCCAAATTTAGAGTTATTTTACACCGTTTAGTGTTTATTTGAAGTCGGTTTTATTTCTTGCAAAAAAGTTTTTATTTTTCCATTTTTAGTTGTTACCATAAAAATATTTGCCATGAATTTATTTTATATTGTTAATTATTAACAATACATGTCATCATAATAGGGTTTTCCACTAATCCCTAATAAATTAAAATTAACATACCTAACTGACGAAATCTAGGTATATTGTACCCACCTGCGTACCCCTTAGAGCATACAGGCGTGATGATACGTCATTATGTTGTATAAACAATAAACATCCAAGCGATTCCAGCAATCACGACAGATTTGCCGTTTATTTTTGAAGAGTTCCGTTGTATATCTCCGAAGATCAGCACCAGATCTTCACCAAATTAAAATGGGACCACCTCAGGAGTATACTCTTTCAAATAAAAAAAGAATTTTGAGAATCGGTTCACAAATGGGGGAGAAATCAGGTAACATACATAAAAAAAAAAAAAAATCCATACACACGAACATAGAACCTCCTCCTTTTTTGAAAGTCGGTTAAAAAGATAAATATTATAAAATAACATTTAAGATATATTTTTTTTTCTTTAGAACAATTTGTTTTTCTTTAAGTCAAACGTAAACATGAATCGTAAAATTACTATTTGAACATGAACCTTATCTTATTTGTAATAAAGTTAAAAATTATCAAAGTAATTCGACACATTAGGGTAAGTTAATGTGCTCACCACATCCGTAATAGCCATAAACATTTCTTAGGTTATAATTATTTGTAAAGTGTTATATGGTAATTAAGTGCTACTTGTATTCCCACCTTAATTTCATCTCAATATTAATACAAAATTGTTAACTTACTTGGAAACAGTTTACTATGTCAATAGATAAAATTTAAAGCAAGAAACGATATGATAATGATATTCAACCCACTTGAATCTTAATACATAAGTTAATGCTTTTAAAATAAATCAGTCAATTGATAACCCGCTGGTCATTTTGGTTTTAAATAGCTGGTAGCTGACAACTCGAATTATTCACCGAAAGTTTGAACAACAGTTAAGACAGAAAGTTTTCTATTAAGTGCAAAGGAACGTCTACACTTTATTTGCATAAGTACCTAGTTTCTTTTTTCAAAAGCTGTATTTTTATAATAATTAAGTATTTGACTCGCATATAAATGGTTGACAGACGTTTTTTAGTACAACTGTTTAGCGCGTACCTATAATTTTTACAATATTTTTACAAATAAAAAACAATTTACATTTCACAGTAAAATTTTCACGAATGAGAACAAGGCCGTGATGAAGTATGAATGTCTTTCGTACTTTAATGAAACTTTGGTTTCAGCGAATCTTCTTAACAAAGCAGCGTCTTAACCTAGTCTAGTTTCGTCTGAAAGTAGATTTTCGTGAACATCTCCCACCCTATAAACAGCGTAGTTAGTTAACACAGAGTGACAAATAAACGAATAAACATTTGGATTACCTAAATACTTACATCGGTTCTTGTCAAGCAAAAATCTACTCTATTTAGAGATTGTAATGGCTGCTTTTTGTAAAATAATAGACAGCAAAAGAAAAAATTGTAAAAAAAGCATCTTGAGTACTAGCATGAGAATATTGTAAGAGCTTTTAGACCTTATGTTCAACAATTTATCGAGCTGACTTGAGTACTTAATCATGTAAACGAATAGGACTTCTAAATAGAAGTCCACTAATTTAGCTTATAGGTACGTATCAAAGAAAAAAAAAAGAATGTTTGCTACAAAGCATGTGCAAACAGACAAAACAAATAAAAAAAAAGAAAAAGGTAATTTTAATGTGCACTTTTGTAATTTACTAGGTCTGCATCAGTAAATGACCTATTTTTTGAGTTGGAATAAATAATTTTGTATTTTAAGGGTTATAAACCATTTTGTTTATAATTAGTGTTAGTGACGTTTGCTTCATTACAAAGTTTTACTGAGGATTTACCGATCGATTTTCAAATGTCATGTTTGTAAAGAATGCAGTGTTGCTCTGCCGCGTGGTTAGTTGGCAAATTAGCTCTCCAGGTCTTCATCACTCCGTGGCAATAGGCAAGAGACACGGGAAGTGGTCTCGGTAACGGGGTGTTAAGCACTGTGATTACGCCACCCAGTTTGCATACAGTGCTGTTACCAACTCAAGTTAGCAACCACTTCCAAAAGTTCCCTTCCAAATTGCACTTACATGTTCCTTCCCGATATACTTGGAAACGGAAAGTTTTTTAAGTGGGTAAATTAGTTTTTAAAGTTTTTCATGTAGATATTATAAAAGGGCTTATTAGGCGACTCGGCCGCTGAGTCTCGTCCGATCCGGTCGAGACAGGAATTTCATTATTATTAATATTTTTGAGTGGTGTTTCAGACGAAACCTTTTTTAGAAGCAAAGTACCGTCAGACACATAATTAAATAATACATATTTTACTTTGTCGCTATGGATAAATTATTAATTACAAATAAAATAAACATTAAAACACATTGCAAATTTTGCGCAAAAAGTGGCATCAGTGCTAAGCAGATTGAGGGGAAGCAGCAATAGCGTTCTAAAGGTATTTTCAGAAAGATTGGAAGGGTCTACGATGGATAGGTTTATCAAGCTGCATGTCAGACATGGGTCTTGATGAATCCTTCTCGAGTTGGGAGCTGTTTATTTTGCTGTGTATAATTTGTGTTCTTGTGTGTGTCTAGATGTTACTACTAACATAGTTTTTAAGTTATTTTTGTACTGAATACTAACACGCTATGGGCCGTCGACGCCTGAAAATAAAGATTTTTTTTTATTTGTTATTAATGAGTGATGAGATGTCAAGTATCCCTACTTGTCAGCTCACTCTTGCTTTGATACGATACCGATACATCGGTATCAGTATCGTATAGTATTTTTATATAAGAGCATCGGCTATTATAAAAAAATATCGGCGATACTGATACCGCAACAAGAAAGGTTATTTTTTTAATAATATAAAAATAATAATAAAAGGACAAACTAAATAAAATCATTTGAAACTAGAGACAGATTGAGATTAGTTAAAAGTTTTAGTAATAAAAATTAACATTGATGAGATTTTTGTATCAAAAACAAAGTAGACGAGACAACACGCGCGTTTATTTTCGTTAAATCGGCCATAAAAATATCGCCGATGCCGATATATCAGCAAGCTTCGAGTATTGCCGATATATCGGCATCGGTATCGGTATACGATGCATCCCTACGGACAAGTTGGTTATTGAATAATTGTTTTATGACTTAGTTATGTGAAAATAAATAAATGGTGGTAATGGTAGAATATTGTTAAAATCCAAGACGACATGTACTTAATTTTGACATTGATTTTAAAGTAACGACTACCTAGTTATAATGATTCATATTGGACTTATTGTCAATCATTAAATCATATAATTAATTGTACATAACTATATAAGAATGACATTTCAATATGTGTACACCATATGTTATGGTAGAGTTTATAGAACTTAAAAAAATATTAATACCATACTATGTGAAACTACATTCAGAAAGATTGATATAATTAAATAAATTCTAATTCTAAATTCTGATCTCTCACGAGTCGGTTAGTTTTTGACTTTTGGCATTTTGCGCGTGCAAGAATGTGCGTACATTGAGACATAAAAACTTCTAGTTGGTAGACATAGGTACACAAATGACCCTTTATCTCCCCCGATTCAGACACAAGCCATGCCACGATTATGTATTTTAAAATTGACTTTTATACCTTTTTGGAAAATTTACAGAATAGGCAAGTTGTTTTATTTATTTATACGATTAATGTCATAGAAATTTTTGTGACGAGGCAACATTTTTGAAGCGTAAAATGAAAATATTGGTAAGATAATAATATCTCAAAACAAAATAATTAAAATAATGAGCGATATGAGATTATTTTTATTAAGTCGTTTGAAATATGTCCATAGCTTAATTAAAGTGCCAGCTACAACATCATTCTTAATGGTACCCATGAAAATTTTGGTTAAATATCGAAAAACCCTTAAAATTCAAATATCTCGAAAACTATTGAATTTCGGCCATAAATATGGGGGGTTCAGTTTGTTGCATTTTGGCCCCCTTATCAGCCTCTCACGTCTAATTACCAGTAACCCTGAATAAGACTGATTAAAGTCATTTACATTTAATATTCTTGTTGTACACGTTCCAATTGATATAAAAGACTGATTATTGTTGTTAACATTTATAATTATTATTGTACGCTTTTTAATTGATATAATTATAAGACTGGTTATTGTGATTTATCATGTTTACTGTTCATTGTTGTAATTGTATATTAAACTTTATCTCTTTCTAACAATTCCCTGACTTTAACTTAAATAATAAAACTCTACCTAAGGTTTTTCATTCTGACTGTACAAAATTTGCTTAAAAAAAGGTATCGTCCGAAACACCACTCAAAAATATTTATAATAATAAAATTCCTGTTTCGGCCGGATCGGACGAGACTCAGCGTCCGAGTCGCCTACTAAGCCTATAAAAGTAGGATAAATGTTTTCACTTATCCTTCTTTTATAATATCTACATACCTACCTATTACATATTTTTCATTAAAGTGTTTCAGACATTTTGATACCTATTAACACACTTCTTAATTGCTTAACTTTAATATCATAATCCTAAAAACATTTGCCAATGGCATCTTAAGTCATGAAGTAAGAGTTTCACATTTAAATTTATTTAAGTTGCTTTATCATTTTACTATAAGATTAAGTTATTTTTTGTGGGTTTGATGTACAGTACATACTTAATTATACATAGTTAAGGTGCCTATGTAGATTAATAAGTAAATCAAGTAAAGAATTAAAGTTTGTGAGGCTGATACAAAAAAAAACCAGTATACTTTCAAGTTGTGACAACCTGCAAAGAAAACTGCCGATAAATTGATTAGGTACCGTAAAACGGGGTTAATAGAAACTCAAGGGTGAATAGAAACAAACTTTGAGGAAGATTTTCACGCTAGTTTAATATTATTTGATATTATCTCAATTATTTAAAAGCATTACAGTCTTCGTTTATAACAAACAACTTTTAACTTACGTGAATAACTTCCTGAATATTTTGTTTCTATTCACCCGTATGTATCTATTTACCCCATTTTACCCGGTACCTATGCAGTTTGCCAGACTTTCATATTTATTAAAAAATATGAAAGTCTATATGTTTTAATTAATTACGTCGTTTGTGACTTCATACGTGGGACTAACATCCCGTTCACCCTCTGCAAGTTCAGAAAGTTTTTTTTACATTCAAGTTCCAAATCTCAAAGATTACATTGTACTCCTTGAAATGCTAAAAACCACAAAAGAAGTAAAATAAAGGCTATGTTTCTATTTATGAAAGACTTTTTTTGAAATCGGTTCCTTTTTATATATTTGTTGAGATGAATAAAATAGAAAATGAGAGAAGAAAATTTCGCATTTTCTGTCAATTTTCATTAAAATTATAGTCTCCTCATTTTGTCATCAATCAAGAATATAAATATAATCGCTGTTGGTCGAATGTTTTCTGTTCATCATTATTGTTATTGATATCCCGCAGTACTTCATTCATTCGCGTTATATTGAAGCCTTGATGGCCATTAATTTGCTTCCTGCGGATGTATCGTAATTAATGGCGGAACATATAAACAGATACTTAAATATATAAGCTATGTGATGGTACTGATTAGCTTTGCCGAGATACTGTAATAATCTTATAGTAAGTATAGACGAAGCCCATGTTATTATTATGTCTAGTGTCTACAATATTAGCAACAGACTCAGTATTTTAACTCATTATTAAGTAAACTATGTTCTTTACCTATAAGTACTAGTAGGTATTATAAAAAGAAATATTTGTATTTTTAAACGACTTCAAAAAAGGAGGAGGTTCTTTGTTCGTGAGTCTGTATTTTTTTTTATGTATGTTACCTGATTTCTCCCCCATTTGTGGACCGATTCTCAAAATTCTTTTTTTATTTGAAAGAGTATACTCCTGAGGTGGTTCCTTTTTAATTTGGTGAAGATCTGGTGCTGATCTTCGGAGATATGCAACGGAACTCTTCAAACATAGACGGCAAATCTGTCGTGATTGCTGGAATCGAATTTGGATGTTTGATATAACTCTAAATTAGGAAGTCTGTGGCTTTGGTGGTTATGTCTTATTCATGATGGGCCACCGACTTCCGCATTTAGAGTTATTTTACACCATTTAGTGGTTTTTTTTAAGACGGTTTTTTTTACAAAAAAGAATTTTGTATGTAATGAACAAATTTAGAAACTACTGGACCGTTTTAAAAATATATTTTACCGTTTTGGGAAGCTACACAACCCCCGGGTGACATTAGGCTATCTTTATATGTATGGATAAAAAGTAGACAAATGTCACCCGGGGGTAACCATTGGCTGCTGTTCCGTGTGTCTCGGGTTCGATTCCCGCACAAAGCATATATTTGTATCGCCTTACAGGTTGTATGTGAGTTTAAAAATACTGTTAATACACCTTTATTTCTTTATTTATCTATAATATGTATGTAGTTAGAAATATATAAGTATGTTCATCAGTTATTTAGTACCCATAACACAAGCTCTGCTTAGCTTGGGACTAGATGGCGTTGTGTGAAAGTTGTGTAATATTAATATTAGATATTTATTTAATCACATTATTTTATCTCCTAGACTAAACCATCAATATTCCAACATAAATCAATTTCAACTGAAACTCCCACCTAATTTACCAGTGCCTTTAGACAAAGAGAAGTGTCGAAACTAGACATATGATAACCACAATCACATAGGTACGCAACAATTGATTACACAGTATTAGTCCTATTAGATAATGTTTGACTTTGGCAAGTAATTACAAGCGTTGATTAAACGATTCGCGCTGTCGAACTATGACGGCACCCAATTATACTTATTATTAACTCCACGTATAGCTTTTGGCAATTAATTTATACCGACACAAATAGCTACCATTAGATTAGATTACATGTGGATATATTAGTGGCTTTGATTGTAATTTAATTTAAACGCCAGTTCCCGTAAACATTTAAAATCTAGCTAGCAAGCTCATCTCAGGGACAATCAATATCAAAACTTTGTTTGACAGATCGAGACTTAGGTAAGAATATAAAGTTAACATACAGATAGTCAGAAGCCCGAAAATCTGTCAACCTGGCTAAATAAATAAATAAAATAAAATCATTTTATTTTGGACAACTGCAGGATCCATAAAATCGTTAGTAACCGGTATACACTTAAAAACTATTGTTAGCAACTTAAACTACATACGAATTAATAAGAAGACCGCCCTTGCCCAAGTTCCCTGTTCCGGTTGATACCAGAACAAAGAACTCGAACTAGGGTATAAGTCTTCTCACAAACTGCCTTATAAATATAGAGGAAGTATCGGCCGCCACAGCCTTCAGGATGCTATTGTGACTAAGTACTTCTTATTCTTCTCAGGAGCGAGGCCGTTGATAATGGCATGAAACCCATCAGTGTGGGATACCGCGAACATTCCTGAGGCACCACAAAAACGAGGCAATCGCAATAGCATCCTAAAAACTAACCAAGGGGTATTAGGTCCGACAGACCTCCAAAACCAAACTCCATGTAAAACACTGGTATTGAGCAGCATCCTGTTAAACAGCCGACCCCAATATAGTTGGGAAAAGGCTAAGCAGATGATGACTTAGGAGTTTTCACCATATTTATCTCTTCATCACACACCGTATCATAGTTGCAATAGCTAGCAGAGGTCAGTCGCCGAATCCAACTCGGCTGGGCAGCGTTCGGAAAATTGCGTAATGTCTTCTCGTCCGACATACCTCAGTGTCTCAAGTCGAAGGTTTTCGACCAGTGTGTGTTTAGTGATGACTTATGGCACTGAAACGTGGTCCCTCACTATGGGCCTTATGAGTAAGCTCAAAGTAGCCCAACAAGCTATAGAGAGGGCTATGCTCGGAGTCTCTCTGCGGGATCGAATCAGAAATGAGGAGATCCGTAAAAGAACCAAGGTTACCGACGTAGCCCAGCGGATTAGCAGGTTGAAGTGGCAGTGGGCAGGGCACATAGCACGGAGGACTGATAACCGATGGGGTCGAAAGGTTCTCGAGTGGAGGCCACGTATCAGCAAGCGCAGCGTAGGACGTCCACCCACAAGGTGGACAGACGACCTCATTAAACCGCGGGAACGCGCTGGATGCGAGCCGCTTCCAACCGGTCTTATTGGAGATCTATAGAGAGGCCTATGTCCAGCAGTGTCAAAGTCAAAGTCAAAGTCAAACCATTTATTTCAATTAGGCCCCTATAAGGCACTTTTGAACGTCGAACAAAAATTAACTTTAAAAAATGATTCTAGTTGCCCCTTCCAAAAAGTAGATTTGTATGGAGAAGAATGGGCAAGAAAGTCCATACTTACTCTTTTAAAATCGATTTTACAATATTTTGTATACATCACTAAGATTATATGTGAGGATGCACCTAGAATAAAAGCTTTTATTCTAGGTGCATCGTCCTCACATATAATCTAAGTCCACTAAACCTATCTTAGTATAGTACTTAAGTACTATACTAAGATAGGTTTAGTGGACTTCCTATGGCTGAAATGATGATGATGATTAGCTAGCATATTATTATCCTCCAAGCATAGGCGAGGACGCTGGTACCCCACTAAACACATGTTAAATCTTACATTGGGTGCCAGGGCTTATCGAAAACACTCTTTTTCCCGATTTTTTAATGCTGTATAGTTTTTAGAAAAGTATTTTCTTGTACAACTGTTGAAGGTAATATTTTTTAAAGGCATTAGATTTTAAAAGTACAGCAATTGCTGAATGAAAGACTCTTTACTTGAAAAATATTATACCTAGAGTTAACCTAAAAAAAAAACATTTCTTTTTATACCTTTCAACCGCCTGATTTTATATCAATTGTCAATACATTTATCATGTTGCCTGAATTAGCCTATTTTTGTGTAGAATGTCAAGTAGCACCAAGAAATTAAATTGGACGAATATGTTTTTTTTGTCGTATAAATACGACTCAAGCGCAATGGGCCCGAAAATAGCTGTCGGATGAATCTAACTTAAGGCGGTTCTACCTAGGGACAAAGATTTAAGTACTCCATTATGGTCTTTCGCTATTCACTTTTTCAAGTTGGAGGGAAGTTACTAGTCGTCAGTGCAGCTGCAAAAATATCGTTTCCTCCGTACAAAATTAAAACAGGAAAACATAAGCTTCTCAGTCCTCATACATAATTCCTCATCATTCGTACCTTTAACTTTTCAAAGTACTCAACACAGGGGTGTTACACGTCATGTACTTACTTACGTGTATAAATTGCAATGGCGGCGGCGGTAACTGCAGTACCCCAGACCATAACAGCCTCTGATGAGGCAATAACGGCGGCCGACTGAAAAAATAAAAGCATTTCGTGATTGTCCGCTAGGGGGCCAGTCTCACCACCCGCTGATGTATACCCGTCTCTACCCATTTAATTGCGGATTTCCGAACACATTTTCAGTTACTATTTCATTCTCAGCCTTATGCCCTTGCCAATAAGAGTGTTAAGTTTGTTAAAATGTTGCTAGTCCTGTTTAAAACTGTTTCGTGTATTTAGGTTTTAACGGCAGTGTGAAGTTGACATGATTTACAGATTAACCCTCGTTCCACGGTTGTCCGTTGGCGTCCGGCGCATACTAAATCTATGGTCGGGGGTTAATTAATTGAGTTTATTTAAAAGTCTTAGCTGAATGAATGATAGGCTTATTCTGGTTAGTTTTATCTGTTGAAAGTCTACAAAGTAGGTTTATTGGCAACTAAGTTACTTAGATAAAGTTAAAATAATTTTTAATTTTGTTGCACCTGGTTAGTTTGATCCCAATATAGTTAGCAAAAGGCCAATATAGTTAGCAGGTAATGAGTACCCATTTATACATTTTCCATTGTATTATTATATAGTATTGTATAGTCTCAGGTGTCCGGTAGTAAATCCACATTTTGTTAGATATTTTTAAGTCCCATTGCCTTTTTAACAGAAGCAAGCCTATTGCTAACAATCGGGCCGAGATTCTGTGACCGGTTGCTACTGAAAAGTTTCAGATAGAAAAACCTAATAACACTTTGTCTGACCCGGAAATCAAACTCTCAAATCCAGCTTAAAAGACTAATGAATCAGTCTGACATAACTACGACTATTTACAAAGTAAATACCCAAATATTTCAGGAATGCAGCCTTTTAGTGAGACGGTTGAAGTCTATATAAACACAGTTCTGTTTGAACTTAATTCAAATAGCTGTCCTCTTCAGAGCTACAAAATAAACAGTTACCTGCAGCAGCTTGAAGAAAATCCGAACTACAACAATTTCATTATTTCACAAAATAATCCTGCCAGAGTGAAGCTGGAAGTGTTATTAGAAAAGATGTTCTCGACTGCATAGCGTGTAATCCAAAGCCACAGTCTCACTTAAATTACATCCCAGAGAGATATGAGTTTGCACAAAACCAAGAGTATAAAGTTACTCTGGAATCTGGATATGAAATGGTTGCCTGGAAGGCAAAGACGATATAAATTATATAGTATAATAGTGGAGGATATTGTATAATTGTCTTAATATAATATGATAAAACTTTTGACAGTCTTCTTTTTTAACCGACGAGAATTCAGAGTTTCACAATGTTTGACCACGCATAACTTTTAACAGTAAGGTCCGGGTTCTATGACTTTTTTTTTATTAGATTGAGTATACCCCAAATAGGGTCCAAATTGTTGTGTGTGGGTTCATTGGAAGACCAGCGTCAGACAGCATCACCTGTCTGGCATGAATGCTGAAATGGACCTTTTTGGCGCATTATTGTATATTTTGTATGTTTCATAAATTATTGCGTGTGTGTGTGTTTTAATGATTGATGTCAAATAAATATTTTGCTTTCTTTCTTTTAGGTAGGAACTGGTTTTTATTCTTTCTTTTTGGGTGGTTAGTGACCAACCTGGTAGTATAAATTTTATGCTACCCATGGGTTTCTAACTTGGCTTTACATGCCGTCGAGAAATATCTGTCTTGCATGCCGATTTCCTCACGATGCTGTCCATTACCGTATTTTGAAGTAAAATATGTGATACATGCACATGAATTCGAAAAGTCAAAAAGGTGTTGACTTGGGTCCGTAGTCGAGACCTATGACTTGGCCGTCAGCCTGTCACACCACTAGGCTATCACTGATTTTAAATTTTTGTTCGGGTAAATTAAAAACTAAAAATAAAATATTATAGTTAATTTTTTTTTCCAATATGTGGACTGCTTAGATTACTAAAAAAACTGGCCAAGTACAAGTCTGTCTCGCGTCGTGCTAATCAATCTTGTTTATTTTTTTTATTTTTATTTATTTATTTGACTCACCAACAATAGAGTAGGTACACTAAAACATTTCTGGGTTACATTTAATCAATTCGGGTCTAGTGTATCAATCTCTTACAGTTAAGCATAATATCATGCATTACACATTGATTAAATGTATTAAAGCTAGGTACTTAAAATTACAGGATATTTGATACACACAGAACAATCAGGCTCCTCGGGCCAAATTAAAACTAAAAATTGAAATAAAACATTTAAATCACAGGTAGAAATAAAATTATAATCGAAAACCTAATTGAATTAAAATTACAATAAAATTAAAGTTAAATAAATTCAAAATAGTATCTAAATAAAATTAAACAACGAAATCAAAATTAACATACTACATTATAGTAGTTTTTATTATTTTGTTGTTTTAATAGAAGTACACACTGTAAATATTTCAATTGTGTATTAAAACACAGTATGTGAATGAGATAGAATCCGCTAACAGAGAGATAGACAAACGGACAGTTGAGGCTTAGTAATAGAAGCCCATTAAGACCTTAAAGTACGTAACTAAGAAAGTAAAATTGTGATTTTAAAATTTATCAAGACAACCTGCATTTCTACACAGCTTCATTACCGTTCATACATCCACATCCGGTCCCATCTGACCATTTGAAGAATATCACTAATTAAGACAGTATACTGCATCCATGGCCTTTTGGGACGCCAACGCTTGAAGAGTTTCTTCTTACATCTGAACCCTTTCCTCCTCCTTCCTTTTTGATCTCTGATCTCTGATCTTGGTGACTAGAAAAATAAATGACCTAACAGAGAAAGTGCCCTTAACAAAAAAATCTTACCGCAAATAACGCTTTGTTAAAAACATGAACTACGCTAAAATCGCAGCAAACCTAGGGTTACATTAAGTTTCTCTTGATATGTAATTTTAAATCCTGCTTGGCGAATATGAATATTTTATTTACCATGAAATGAATATATTCGTGATGGAGTACGAATATTAACATTATGTATATTATAAAGAAAGCCAGCGAAGTATTTCATTTCCATGCAGATTAGGGAGGAAAATTGAGTGAGTAAGTTGGTTTTTTTTTGTTGGGCTGAGAAAAGGTATAAGGAGGAAAATGAAAATATGGTTTTTAAGTTGATGGAATCCTTCATAGCGAAAAAACAATCTTAGATAGTTTCTTTACACATTGTAGGTACTGGTCTTGTGGTTTGTGGCCCTAACTGCTATGCTGAAGGTCGTGGGTTCGATTACCACCTAAGACACATGTTTGTGTGATAAGCACAATAATTTGCTTTGTGTGTAATTTATCTAATAGGGTGACTGTTAATTAGTGACCGATACTTAAACACGTGATTGTATTCATGATTACAATAAACTTTCCCAAAGAAATGTTTTTATACACAATAACTTATAACACAATAAAATAACAAAAACGCTGTTTGAAATTCCCGCGCGCGCGCCTTTCATCGATCACAGTAGGCACGAATCGGCACAATCTATCAGCTGATAGTCTGACCTCGGAAAGGTCAAATGTACTAGTAGTAGCGTCACACGCTCTCATACCACCACCACCGCTCCGCAAGTTAAAGAGTATAAAAAAAGTTTCTTTGGGAAAGTTATTCGTATTCATGAGCACAATCACGTGTTTAAGTATCGGACACTAATTACCAGTCACCCTATATATATGCCTGCCATATGTCGAGACAGGTCAACTCAAAGCTGAATTGATCCTTTCTTCAAAAGGCTTTTCTAGACATTGCCCTGCAGCGTTAGACTCGCATAATACATTACAATCTTATGTCTGGACTTTAAAAGAGACCATGACCCCTGAGTTTATCTCAACATTTCTTCTCAGGGATAAGTCACTTTCGAATAAGTCATTACCTTATCTCAACCCCCTGTTGAGGGTATGCCAGAGTTTGAACGAAAAAGTACGACATTAACGCAGAGAAAGTCGCGAGCGCAGTGCTAGTTTAGAATGTTCAACTGGTCTAGATAAAACACGTTTCGTGTTCGTGTCACAAAAGGTTTTCCTAAACAAACTAGGTTAGGACACAGTACTACAAACTAGAGTTAACAAACTATAATAAATCAACGTCATAATTAGGGAGCGCGTGTTAGTTTAGTTTTAGTTCATATCTCTAGCATACGAGTTTGCAGCTTAATTAGTTAGAAACCGCTAAGCGCATCGAAGCAATGCATTTAATAGATTTTAGTAGGTACACCCGGTCTCTGGAAATAACTTTATCACAAACTTATCGCATTTGGAATGTTGCGATTGGCTGTTGAAAATTAATTGATCCAGTCACGGCTAATTTGAAAATGTATCACATTCTTCCTTTTGTGTGGTAAGTGACTGATTTGACGCTATTAAAAAAGAATTGAGTTGAGTTGAGTGACTTACTTGATGCTATTAAAGAAGAGTTGAGTTGAGTTGAGTGACTTACTTGGTGTTAGAGTTTGTGCAGCCCATTAGGTTCCACGTGCCAATAACATATTCAATGCAATAACTTATGTAAAGTTGTTATACAAAGAGTTCCTAGGCACAGCAAATATTTATTCACACAGCAAACATATTTCATACAGCTGAAAATGGCGGTAAAAAACCGCTTGAAATAACTCAAACGGATACATCAAACAGCAAAATGTTTTATAAAAAAGATTCAATTTCAATACAAAATGTACTGTAATGCGGTACAAAAAAAAGGTGTTCAAATAAAACCAAAGAAATGCAAGAATAACTTATTCACAAAATTCATGTTCCTCTTTGTAGAACAATTTAATTTTAAGCCAGCCAAATCCATTGGTATGCGCGTAGCGATTTAACAAATCAACATTCCGAATGAGCATTGTCTATTCAAGTCGTGTCGGAACCAACCCTTTCTTCTCTCAGTTCATTTCTTTCCCCAAGTTGTGATTTTATCCCCCAGTGTAAACGCAATAAAAGATCAATGAAATATCCTCCCAGCTGAATATAAAAATGTCAATGCTTTTGTTCTACACTTTTTATGCACGTGTAAAGCACTATTGGTGCATGAATTTATGATATTGACCGCTATGCATGTATTGTAATATTCATAACAATAAGCCCTATGTTGGCAATTTCATATGAATCTAATAACATTACGGTAATGTGATTAAAACTTGCTTTTGTTAGTATGAAAAGTCTCTTTGCTTGCTGGCTGCTTTATCTTTTACATAAGAATCGGTACTACATTTTATTAGACAACTATTAAAATACGGTCTAGAGGTAAAAAGGGTCTAAAAGTACACAAAAAGACATATCAGTGCAACGGGAACCATTAAAGGAAGAAACCTGGAAATCTTATACTTAGCTAGATAATTAGTTTTTTTTTAGATTAAATTTTATTATTAGATAACAATTGCCGCATGTTATAATTTTTGAACTGCACTACCACTGGATCTGTTTTCTTTTTCCACAAGTAAACGACGAAGCACATCACATGTCTGATCTACCTACAGCAGCCACCGCCCATTCGATGACACAGGATATAATGATGTTAAGAAGCAGATGAGATGATGAAAAGACTTTTATTTTTTTATGAATTTAGCTCCATTAGTGTAATTGCTGTACGGCGTTCTGATGCGAGGGTAAATCTATATATTTAAAAGAAAGTCGTGTTAGTTACACCACTTATAACTCAAGAACGGCTGGATCAATTTCAATGATTTTGGTCTTTTTGCATTTGTCATAGCATAATAATTAATAAAAACATGAAAAGTCCTCGAAAAAATAAATATCAAGAATATTCGTTGTCTTTGTCTCAAACATTTTTCAACCGCAGCGCCATCTTGGATGACATGACAGGAGTCAAACTTCCCAATTCATTATCAGGTGACAATTTGACATTGACAAGTCTTAAGCTAAACTTAAAAAGGTAAGGTTGACAATTTATACGTTCCTACGTTCTGAAATTTATTTTGTTACTAAACTTAGAGGTTTTATGTTGCATAAAAAAGTCTTATATTTCAGAAATCAATTTACGTAATTAACAATGACGACTGAGACAAACTTTAATAATTCTTTGGAAATAGAACTTATTCTACTGTTAAGGTTTTAATTAAAGTAGACCGGGAAAACTATAAGTATAAATTGTATGTAACAAAGAGGCTAAAAACAGACAGACTAAAATCATGAATTTAATATTTTGTCAATGCATTTTAGTAAGGTAGTTAGGTTAGGTAGTTAGGTTAGCTATAGGATAGGTATGGTCAGTTAGGTTAGGTTATATATACATGTTGTAATTTTAATTCTATCGAACACAAAATGTTTAATTATGATCACAGTAGAGACTCGCTACATAAAAAGTAGTAGTAGTTATTATTGGTTTGGATCTATTAGTTGTCATCTTATTATACGTATGTATATTTAATATTTATAAAAAAATTATAAGAGCAATAAATTGACTCTAGGGCACAACGAAGTTTGCCAAGGCAGCTAAAAAATAAATAAATCCCTAATAAATAATATGTTCTAAAACAAAATACTTCACCGAGTTTAAGTCAGTTACAATACGATACAAATATTTGCGGGTCTATGTTTTTTCGGTGTGCAAAATAATGCCAAAGTGCAGCGTATAGTCACGTAACACAAATATTGAACTGAGTTTAGTATCTGCGGTGTTGGTCTTCAGTGCATGCCCAACTTAATACAGGCACGGTTCCATTTTGTTGTCTTTGTGTGAGAGAAGCTTAAACCCATGAACTGTAATGCAAGATACAAAACAAGAAACATAATATAACGCCTGTATTTCTTGTAGGGTTTAGAACCTACCTTATATGATCTGACTAAGATAATGTCTGGACTTTAAAAGAGAGTGTGACCTCTGAGTTTATTTTGGTGTTTCTTCTCAGAGTAGTCAGATATTGAAACGCCGACCTCATCTAGCTAAAAAATGACGTGTAAAAGTGTTTGCACGAACGTATTTACTTACAGTATTTTCTTCAGTCAGTTCCGTTTTTTTTTCTTTCTTTTATTTTTTTCCTTCTCTAAAGTGGATAAAGTACTAGATTGTATGTGGGTAGTGTGGTGTGGCTATTTGAGTATCCACATATCGCTAGAAACGGTTAGGTCGCGTGCAATAGGATGAAAAATTAATTGCACTTTGTCCGACCCGGGGATTGAACCTAAGACCTCATGCTCTCAGCGGTACTACTTGCGAACACAAGACCAACAAGGCAGTTAGGGTTCCGTACCTCACAAGGAAAACGGAAGCCTTACGGGTTTGTCTTTTTTCCGTCTGTCCGTCCATCTGTCTGTCTGTCAATAACCTTCATCTCGGAAACGCGGGGAGGTATCGAGTTGAAATACAAACCATATACTCAAGTAGGTACAGTGCCATGAACCTATAAAATATCGAACTTCTATGTTTAATAGAAAAGAACCTACTTTCCGTTGACCCAGAACTATCAAATGCAGCAAGTACAACACTCTTAATGGGAGTGAGGATTCGGAACCCCCCTCCCCCCCTCCCCCCTCCTACAAGTCCAAATTTTTAAACCAAAGAAGACTGTATTATATGAAAGGTCTTGATTAGCACAAGCTAAAACTGATTTTTAATTATTTTTACGACAAAAAATTAATGGTATTAAAGACAAAAAAATACCATTTATACACTTATAAATTTGTACACATGACTACACATCAAGCTATACATTTCTAGTTTAAGCTGATCTCGCATTATATAGGATGTCTGTACAATGCTAGGTCGGTGTAAACTGGAACTCTATAGCTTGATGTGTAGCCTTGTGTAGGGTGCACTCGGTGCGCGAGTACAATTCGCACTCTTGTTTTTTTTTAGAATTTGAGCAGCAATCTGACCAAAGCGAATCTACCTACCTCAAAACCCGTCTACGTTTTGAAAAGGCCGCCAGTCCGTCTATCGCCCACGTGTGAAAAGGCCACCGCTTTCAGTCCACCGCTTTCAGTCCACTACCGTAATAGGAGTTTTAACCCATTCAATTGCCACAGCCTAAATTGGACACTCGAAAAACACAAAAGGGCCACAATCTCCCATTGAAATAACAGAGAACGATGTTCGGTCAGCGGGTGAAATGTCGCCTGGACCGTGTTTCCCGTTTCCCGATTAATTATGAAGGACGATAGCAGTCACAGGGTTGGTTAAACCCTTGTGGCTAACGTCAGTTGCACTCGCGACAAATTGTATTTTATAGCATGTTGAAATTTTGATTAATATTTGAAACTATTCAATACAATGGACGCTATTCATTTTAATTTAGGCGTTTGAGGTTCCTGTTAACTATGGATTATTAATTTCTGTGAACTAAGTAGCACTAGGTTGGTTGCATCAAATCAGAAACAGAGTGAATCGAGTTAATAATATTGTTATACTACTATCTGTGCCTTACCTACTGGTTATTGGTCTCAAATAGATAGATAATTGATAGATGAAACATTTATTTAGTACCAATACCACAGTATAAATATTAATACAGTAGGACGACGCCTTTGATCTCTGGAAAAATGCCGACAACGTCTACACGCGTTAGCCATAAATAATACCTCCCGAACTGCGGACATCGTTTTGTCCGCAGTTCGGTAGCGGCTTTCCCGCGTCTCACCCTCACAACCCGCACGATTGCCCTGTCTAGGCGGCTTCATCGGACGACTGTGGGAATTTAGACTGTGCCAATACACAGAACACACAATACAAAATCAAAAGAGATAAAACAATAAGCGATGAACGATACATATGTGTGCGGTGTGTGTCTTAAGGCTGCACCAAATGGGAGTACAGCAGTGCGATTCTGGTCAAATCACCGCTTTGAAATAATGGCGTAGTGAGGGCAAATTGAGCTGACATTCCATACTAATGCAAGGCATTGACAGTTTACTTCACTTAAGTCTTCACAGCGTGACTTTTAATGAATCGATCGGCTGCTCAGTATGTGCTAGACAAATGTACCTAGCGCTGATATTCTGCTGGATCAGTGCAGTGGCGTACAAACAGCCTATCATCTGCCTGGCCTTATCCCAACTATGTTAGGGTCGGCTTCTAGTTTAACCGGGTGCAGCTGAATACCAGTGTTTTACATGAAGCGAACATGAACCCAGTAACTGGGTAACAACATACCCCTTGGTTAAACTGGTTGTCAGACTTTCGGGCTTTTGACTACAAGTAACGACTGTCAAAGATCTACAAATGACAGCCGGGGCCAACGGCTTAACGTGCTTTCCGAGACGCGGTGGAGTCTTGGTATGTTAGAAATGGTCACCCATCCACGGACCGACCTCGTCAAGCGTAGCTTAACCTGCAATCGACCCATGCGGCTTTTATAATTTAGCCACAAGCTCCTCTCCACAAGCACCGCTTCATTTTCTCAATTTTTGTTTCTGGTCTGTTTGTACACCACAAACAGACCAGAAACAAAAATTGAGAAAATGAAGCGGTGGCTAACGTAACAAATACCATAACACAACACCTGTATACTCCGAAACATTTTGCACTGCATCAAAGAGGTAGATAGAGATAGCTAAGTAATAAACAAATAAAACTTAAAAATAATCATCAGTGGTTGCGAAACATTGACTCATGTACAGACGCCAGCACGTCATTTACCCCTGGTGAAGCGTCAATGCCTATTTGCATTATCAAATACTTTCAAATAAATAAATAAAAATAAAATAGGAATTTTCCACACATTTCATAACATATTTAGCTATCTATTATAAAAGAAGTAACACAATTAAGTGTCCTTTTGATGAATCCATTCGCCAATTACTTCGTACCGCAGCACCCATTGGATGCGTATTGAGTGTTTCCTCCGAGACGACCGCAGTTGGCCAATAGATGGAGCTTTCCGCAATTAGTACTTCCGTTACCGCTGCTATTCGCAATACGTTATGTGCGCACCGCTCCGCGATTAGAAATTGCTTTTTTGGTGAAACCCTGATGATATTCGTAAAATACATGGACCTGCATCTGTTCTTCGTTGAGAACTTATAGTGCAGTGTTGATTTTTGGAGTTTCAACGATTTCACCGGTGCAATAACGAGGATTTAGCTTGCCGGCCGGCAGCCCAGAACGACCACGCGCTCACGACGAAGAATCCACGCAAGCTTCCATCTCCCTGGGTCTGAGTGGAGTCTCAGGATATATCGAAGGTACGTGGGCATTTTTGCTGCAAATCGATGTGCTAGGTAATGGTTTCTCGGGGATTCATCAATAAGAAAATTAGTTTTAATTTCTGAAATCCGCCATTCTTAATTTAAAATTTGGTAGTTCCTAAAAACACCGTTCTGAAGGTGCAGGCTATTTACACGCCATCACCAACCCCAATGTGTCAAATTTCTTTGATCGTTTTTCAACTTAATGATAAACAAAATAAGGTTCATATTCAATTGGGAAAATGTGACACATTGGGGTAACTTGATGTGCTGGCGTCTGTACCTAAACTGTGGTACAGACACTGCACATTAATCTACCACAAACGGTAAAAAAAATCCAGCTGAACCTTATTCTATTTGTAATATTCAATTTCATTACATTTATGTATAAAATATCTTAAAGCTACGCACAATCACGGACCATATAGGGCACAGCAAAAATTTAATAATATTTATTGAAACAGTAACAATAAAATTACAAATTAACTGTTAACAATTTTAAGTACTTCTCTTATTAATATTCCTATTTATTTACACTATAAATAAATGAGATCAATAAAGTTGTCAATAAAATCAAAATAGGGGCAGCGTAGTAATGCGCTCGCCCCAGTACATTAAACATTAATCAACGTTTACGTATGTAACGTAAACGCTAATTAAAACTTAATTGTAGTTTCAGTGAATAAAAACTTCAAGCTCCGACTAAACAGGAGCGTTACTAATTGTTCCACAACGTTTCCCGCTAAAAGTTCTCATTAAAGATACAAAGAGTCAAAAGAGTGTGTGACAGTGCACTATTTAATAGTAAATTAGCTAATAAATGCGCCAGAGTCAGTGGGGAATGAAAGGCATACAATATGGTTGTTTACTTATACGAGCACGTAAGTTTCAAATATTTTTATTTCAGGCAAATTCAGACGCAATGAACAAATTTTCGCAATTGAACGTGAACCTTATTATGTCTGCAAAAAAGTTAGTTATCAACGAAATTTGACACATTGAGGTAGATTACTGTGCTGGCGTCTATACCTACTCGTATTATAAAAAATATAAAAAAAAAGTTTATTTATGGCAATTAGGCCCAATTGTTAATAAAAAAAAATAAAAATATATTGTAAAGTTGTTAATTGTTGTAATAAATTGTTTGTAAAAAGCACAGACTCGCCATAAAACAATATAATAACTCTCCATTTTTTTGTGTGGTTAGTGATGAGTCCTGGTGTCGGAGTTTTCACGCCGCCCATGGGCCTTTGACTTAACTTTACATGCCATCGCGGAATATCTGTCAGACTAGGCTGGTTTTCTCACTATGTTTTCCTTCACCAATCCTTCAATTATGCAGTACACACATGAATTAGAAAAGTCAGACGTGTGTGCTGCTTTGGGTTTAAACGAGACCTATGATCTAACATCGGTCACAACTCAAGCCTATCATTGCTTTATGGGTTTTCTATATATTTTGACAATTCAATTGTATGGAATATTAGCCAAACATTCGTGCAATGGTTAAGGCTGCAGCACACTTGTAACACCCGACGCCATCCCACACGGTTCCATTGGTCAAATCTGAAACATTACTCCACTGAATGTAATGTTACCAATGCGAACACCACATTGACGTCGGGTGGCATGGTGTGTTTTATGTCTGTTGCCAGCCTTATTGTTTGGAAGACTGCAATGCACACTGTAGATTTTTTTAAACGAAAACTCTTCCAATTGGTCCTGTGGTTCTTAATTAAATGTATTTATTTATCTTTACAAATTTGAAGCGGTGGTTTGCATGTCAAAATACACAAAACAGCTTTTCACTAAATGTGTGTGAAAGTGTACCTATACAGCAATTTTTTTTGTCTGTTTCTTTGCACTCATTCCCGAAACCAACTGTGCGAACTTCGACGGGACTTGCATAGAATAAAAAAAAGCTAAAACACACAAAAAAGTATCACATAACAGACTAGTACCTAACAAAGCAATTATACCCGGCTTTTGTGTTGCTAATTACCTACCTAGGTACATATGAAACCTTCATAAAAAGAAAGCAATATTCCCATTTGTAAATTAATAAGCGAATTGTCCATTCAAGCGTGGAATTACAACGTGGATTTAATTTTTCCATCTGACTGAGTTCTACGTGGAACTTGTTTTGGGCACTCTCCTGGGCACACATTATATGAGCGTTGTTACAAATTTTCCCGAAATTAACATAAATGCAAATGTTCCACTTTATGTTATTTGCTTTAACCATTTCATTTTGTGTTCAGTTTAGTTTTTTGTGTCGTACCTACGCTTTTTTATTTAGATTTATCCTGTGTTTTGCTTGTTTGGTGGACGTCAAGAGTAAAAGAAAGGAAATAGGGCACGCGTTTTTTTTTTAACTTAGACTAATTATATAATTAAACGAAACTATTGAAAGTCTTTTTCGTCGCTAAAAATTAGAGATTCTGTGAAAACGACCTCGTAGAAATATATGTGAAGTGAAGGCGAATTTACCTGTCATTCCATACTAATGTTAGGCATTGACAGTTTACTTCACTCAAGTTTTCACTTTTCCAGAATCGACCGGCGGTGGTTAAACTTGATTTTTGTCATCAGTGCATTGTACGAAGTAGTAGTCAGTTAAAACGAATCCAAACACAACATACCTGCAACACCAATAAAGAGCTGAAAACCTCGAAACTATAACTCGGCTTAACCGATTATGATGAATCATGTACAAGAACCATTGCAAGAAAGCCTGCTGTCAAATAAAAAAAAACCGCATCTAAATCGGTTCACCCGTTTATGCGCTACGGTGCCACAGACTGACAGACAGACACACAAACACACACACACACACACACAAACATAGCGGTCGTCAAACTTATCCCTCTTTTTGCGTCGAGGGTTAATGATAAAAAATAAAATAGAATGAATCAACCGGCATTACGTTTTGTCGAGCTACGGTTGCGTAAATGTAATGAGAGCTGATTATTTTTCACGACTTCAGGGTTCTACAAATCGTAAAAGTTTAACAGTAAAACAACCCCTTTAGAGTTTATTAAATCCTACTAATATTATAAACGCGAAAGTTTGTGAGTGAAAGATGGATAGATGGATGTTTGTTACTCTTTCACGTAAAAACTACAGAATGGATTTAAATAAAATTTGATATGGAGTTAGCTGACACCCTGGATTAACACATAGGCTACTTTTTATTCCTGTATTCCCATGGGAACGGGACCTACGCCGGTGAAACTGCAGGACGTTTGTTAACTATAAAAATTATCTGTAAGAAAAAATATGACGGTTTGACATCGCTCAAGTTAGGTTCGCTCAGTTAGCTTAGTTTTTTTTATTTGGTAGGAGTGGAAAATACTCATAGACGTCCGTACTTACCCACGGATATACGAGATACGAGTAATGACTGATAGTTTAGCCAGTGCCGGATTCTTACCGACTTTCTTGCCACACTTTTGACAGAACTTCTAGTTTTGTTGGTCAATCGCCAGAACTTTTAAATAAAATGGGGCGCAATTTATATCATCTCCGTGAAAACAAACACTCTTTTTAAGTCAGTAAAAATGAACATTTTCCCCCTGTCTGACACGACAGAAATCATCGCAGAATATAGAAGCAATTCACATAAAAAAAAACGAAATATTGTTACGGACGTGACTCCCGAGCTACTCTTGAGGGAAATTCAAATAAATACATCCTCATCAATTGTTATTTGGCCCGAAAGGCACATTCAACGCTGTCAAATATAAATGACGCACATCATGATGGAAAATTGTCCATAACTTTTATACAAAAGACAAAATAATAGCTGCAGTGGCTGTTCCACTTGATGGCAGAGGACACTTCTCATACAAAGAAGATACGAGGGTTAATTGCTAAACCATCTATATATATAAAAAAAATCGTGTTAGTTACACCACTTATAACTCAAGAACGGCTGGATCAATTTGAATGATTTTGGTCTTTTTGGATTTCTCTTTGTCCGGAATAGCATAATAATTAATAAAAAACATGAAAAGTCCTCAAAAAAATAAATATCAAGAATATTCGTTGTCTCAAACATTTTTCAAACGCAGCGCCATCTTGGATGACATGACAGGAGTCAAACTTCCCAGTTCATTATCAGGTGACAATTTGACATTGACCAGTCTTAAGCTAAACCTAAGAAGGTAAGGTTGTCCATTTATACGTACCTACGTTCTGAAATTTATTTTGTTATCAGATTGAAATTATGAATTTAGTATTTTTTAAATCAATGCATTTTAGTAAGGTAGTTAGGTTAGGTAGTTAGGTTAGCTATAGGATAGGTATGGTCACTTAGGTTAGGTTATTATATACATGTTGTAATTTTAATTCTATCGAACACAAAACGTTTAAATAAGATCACAGTAGAGACTACTCGCTACATAAAAAGTAGTAGTAGTTATTATTGGTTTGGATCTATTAGTTGTCATCTTATTAAACGTATGTATATCTAATGTATAAAAAATTGATAAGAGCAATAAATTGACTCTAGTGCACAACGAAGTTTGCCGGGGCAGCTAGTTAAGAATAAATACTGGCCGCAACGTCTGGTCCACTTCACAGCACAGAATTCTTCTCGTATTAAGAAGGCACGATGGTGTATCATAACTTCACGCCTGATATTTTTTAAAACAAAGACAAATTAATTATTTCAATAAGCCACTGAAAGGTAGGTACTTTTTGACGTCAAACTTCCAAGTTAAATAAACTAAATAAATATTCAAGATATCCTTCCAAAACGTAGTTTCATATGGAGAAGAATGGACAAGAAACTTTATTTTTTATATCTTCTTATAGTTTAATGAGGTAGTGCAAACGACAACCTAAATGCACATGAAAGAAACCAAGACACTTTAAAACAAAATAGTTTTAGAAATAGGTCACTGAAGAACTTTTCGTTCTCAATCCCATGAAGGTTCTATATCACCCTTTACTATAAACTCTCACGCTAAATAAACTCTAGTGCCGATGGCGGTATTCGCTGCGGCTGGCAGATTTCCGTTCCGAACCTATACGATCGTGTGTTGACGGCCTAAGAGAAATATAGCCGACGATACTGTCTTAGGGTTCCGCAGAACTTCGACACATACCCTCAGGGTGTGTAACGTGCATTTATCTTAAGCCTACACCCCCTAAGGGATTAAGAGAGCTTCCAATTTACGTGACAAACATGGAGTATAATTTGCGGAGCTTTTGTTTTAGATGTGTTCGCGTATTATGTATTAATACGATTTTACAACAGCTGGAAGTAATTATGAGGAGGTTTAATACTGCACAGTTTTGTTTTATAAGTAAAATTTTAAGTGAAAAGAATGTCTTAAGTGTCTCGTACTTTCTATTATCTCATGTACCTAGATGGTAAAAAATACGCGATATCTAATGTATATTAGGGAATATCCATGTATATTGTGAGTTCGACATCATCATCACTAGCCTAGCCTTTTAACAAGTAAGAATGTGGTTGGCTCACAGTCTAGTCAGATGAAGTCGCATACCTTATATGAAACTGAGCGACTGCCTTTTTTGAATTGCTTGCAATAGGAGAGGCCTGTATCCAGTAGTGGACTGCTATTGGCATGATGGTTTTAGCAAAGCTATTTGTCAGAATTTCTGATTACAATTAGTAACTCGAACCATAATGATCTAGCAATGGCTGCCAGGACGTACTTTCCAAGGCAAGAAGAGGTATGTACTAAGAAGATGGTAACATTGGTAACCTACCCAAGGATAGACCTCTGCAAGCGTAGTTACTTTCATCCTTCGATCTTCCTGATGGATGTTATAATTATCATCATCATCATTTTAGCCATTTGAAGTCCACTGCTGGACATAGGCCTCCCTATCCTCCTAGGATGTTGTATACCTACTTCTTACATTCGATGCGAATTATATTTGTTTTATTAATAACGTAAATTGAGCAAACAAAACGGAAACGTGACCACACAATCTTTTTCAGTAACTATTCACCATGAGCCATAGAAAGACACGTAACTTAGGGTGACTAAGAAAAACACGTAAAACTGAGAGCAAATTAAATAAGAGACGTCTTCGCGACAATGATTCATAGTTAGGGCTGGCCCTCAAATCTCGATGGCTCACGCAGGGCGACCCCTCGTAAACACAAGATTGGGTGAGATGACCAAATTTACTTAGACGGCACTGCACAAATTTTGCGCTGACCGTATAGTCGTACACACTAGTGTTCGGGAAAGTGCAGTTGTGATTTTATACAGCTTGAATAATTTTGGTTGGCATTTTTGATTCTTGGATATTTTTTTTAATGACTGTTAGAACGGTTGTCCAAAATCTGAGAGAGGTAACTTGTAGGTTAGAGTTACATATAGTAACTTACTTGTGAGTTATGCTACCAAAAACCATTTGTGATTATATTCTCAAAAAAATACCGTCGAAGTAAAATTATGTTACCTAGTTATCGTCTTCTTACCTTTATTTCTTACTTATTATTGTTATTAGCTGGCTGACTGCGATTTAGCGCAGATTAGTTAGGAATTCAGTTTATTTTATTAAACCCATGCTAGTTCAAGTTCAATGTGTGCCTACTGTAGGAGGACAATAATTCGTCTTCGTAATTTGTATACTGTACATCACAATATCTTTAAAAATAAAACGTTTCACATCCATTTTTTACAGGCCCATGCGACAAAGTTTATGAAAAAACCGTACTTTCGCTCGGTAATTCAAAAACAATACCAGCTTTACGATATGTGCCTTTAGCACGCGAGCATACCATCTTTGCAAGCGAGGGCTTCAGCAAACATAGAGATGAATCATAAAAACGCACAATAGTTTACGAGTGCGACTGAAACGACCAATTTTATTACTACGACGCACCCCCTTGCACTTGTGTTTTGTATCAAGAGGTACCTACTTGTACAGTGGACAAAAGAAAGTGGTGTACCGGTACAGGTCCAAATTGACATTTGTCGCTACGCGCTAATTAGGGCCCGGTTACGGCGCGTACACATAGAGCGTCCGTTTTACAGGTCCGCTTAAACGTATATGTTATTAGCGTATGTAGTTATATGAGCGAGTTCACACAGAATACAGTATTCCGGATCCAGTAAAAAACAGCGAAATAAGCAGCAATAAGAAGGATCCAGTAAAATCGGACGTTCTATGTGTACGCGCCCTTACGCTATTCGCGAACTCGCGATAAATGTGAATTTGAACTATTTTTTAAACACAGAGATTATAAAATAAGAGCAAAATTACAAAATGATTTTTACAAGACCCTAAAAATTGATAAACCTTATTTTTACATAGCTGTCATATAGCAGTCAGACAAGGTGTAACCGTTGAAGATATTTTATTTAAATAGCAAGTTTTGCTGTCAGTGTACGTTGGTTTCGTATCAGGTCAAATTTCGAAAATCATGTATCTAACTTCACAAATCTCTTGGCTATATGTTCAATTTCGATAAAAAAAAAAATTGAGGTTCTTCAGAAAGGTCAGGTGCATAGTACTCGCAACCGGCGTGTGTGTATGACAACATGTATGAATGTAAACGAAGCAAAAGAAGTATGTAAGAATGGTAGCATATGAAACTACAGAGCGCCATATGCTACCACATATGGCGCTCTGTAGTTTCTGCATACCCCCATGGGAAAAAGGCGTGAGTTTATGTATGTATGTATGTACCTATGCATTTTTTTTGCGCATTTTTTACATTCATCTCGCCTTGAGAAACAGTGAAAAGTGAAATCTATGGTCAATCATTTTCTCACTCGGCAGACGCTCAAGATACTCGTAGATTAGAAGTAATGGCAGATTAGCTGCCTGTGTACTTATCTCTTTTGCCAACTATACGAGGTTGAATGTAGTGGTAGTGAAACTTTTGTAGCCGCTCGTACAATTTACATTCATTGTTTTTCCGTCGCTCGCTGTATTTCCACAGGTGAGGATGAAAGCAAATTATTTATGTATCGGTAAATAATTTATTGTGTTTATATCGTTATCGTGTTTCGTGACCTACATATAAAAGTTCCTGCTTTTGTACGTGTTTAGGAAAAAACCGTAGTCTGTCTCAATTTAAAAAGATAATTGGTTAACATTATTACGGTTGATACTTACAACAAAACAATAAAAGCCACATAGTTCGATTGAAGGTTAAGCTACGCTTGCTGAGGCCCGTCCGTGGATGGTTGACCATTCTTTACACAGTAAAAAGAGCTCTTCGTGCCTCGGCAAGCAGCAACCATTAGTTTCTAGGTGAAACCCAGTCTTGAAAACCAGTCTAATCATGGAGTATCATGATACCCAGTCACTGACGTTGTGGAGGTTAGATAAGCAATCACTTAAGACCCGGTCAATCGTTACCAGCAGCTACTTTCTCTGTTAACACCACCCATTCTTCCAACTTCTTCTCCTAAATTGACAGAAGTCTTAGCTTTAGAGTTAATGTTTACGTTAAGCATTTGTTCTAGGCATACTGATAGTAAGACAACGCCATATTTATGAAATAGGAGGTCCAATATACTATTACATTCTTAAAGAATTTAAAGAGCAGTGCCAAATGTTGAGATAGGCGCCTTTAATTGGTCTCGCACAGGTCTTTTTAGTATTATTTTTTATTATCTGTATTGTTGTTCGTTTGTTTTATGTTCTGTGCGTCCAAATAAAGTATTTTCTTCCTTTCTTTTCTTTCTAAATGCATTTTTATAAATAAATAAATAAGTTAATTCTTCTTCTTTTGTGTGGTTAGTGAATAACCTGGTGTCAGAGTTTTAATGCCACCTCTAGGCCACTTACTTGGCTTCACATACCGTCGAGAAATATTTCTCAAGTATGCCGGTTTCCTCACAATGTTTTCCTTCAACGTTTTTGGAGCAAGTGATAATTCTACAATACGCACATGAATCTGAAGAGTCAGAGATGCGAGCCTTTGAACTTGAGAAATGACTCGGCAATCCGCTGATCACAACACTAGGTACGCTATCACGATTGCTAAATTATATTTATTTATGTAAATAGGTTCATACAAACACCTTTACATGTCATTTTTTAACTAGAAGGTGAAGTCGGTGTTTCATAACCTGGCTACTCTGAGAAGAAACACCGAAAGAAACTCAGAGGTGACAGTCTCTTTTAAAGTCCAGACATTATCTTGGTCAGATCATGTAAGAACCATGCAGATTAGTGCCTGAAATGGTATTTTGAGGAAAGAACCACGCAGATGGTGATGAGTTAATTAACTAGTTAAAGATAATTAGTTCCACACAGTATGAAATATTAGTAAGCTGCGGTAATCAACTCACCTGAAACCTAATCAAACCTTTGAATAATACAGTTAGCACTTGCAATGCTGACTGGTGATTATTAATGAGGTTGTTAATTGAACACCAACGAACCTAATGTGGTTCTAACAGGCAGGTGTTAGCATTAATAATTTATCTTGTTCGATGTTCAGTGCTCACATAAACGATGAAAGGCAAGTTGTATTTAGGTTTCTGTTACTGCCGGTCATCATCATCATTTTGGATTATGAACATTAAATTACCAGCCAGCCCCACCAGCCCCCCAGCCAGCCCCGCTCTGACGACCAAACATTAACCTATTTACCGGCTAGCGTGGCGGTGTCGACAGGTCGCGAGGAGTGGCGATGCTGCGTCCTGCCGCGCGTCTCCTCCGCACTCTCCCACCACACGTTCTCCGCCAGTTCCACTCTGACGACCAAACATTAATCTATTTACCGGATAGCGTGGCGGTGTCTACAGGTCGCGAGGAGTGGTGATGCTGCGTCCTGCCGCGCGTCTCCTCCGCACTCTCCCACCACACGTCCTCCACCAGCTCCGCTCTGACGACCAAACATTAATCAATTTACCGGCTAGCGTGGCGGTGTCGACAATCGCGAAGAGTGGCAATGCTGCGTCCTGCCGCGCGTCTCCTCCGCACTTTCCCACCACACGTCCTCCGCCAGCTCCACTCTGACGACCAAACATTAATCTAGTTACCGGCTAGCGTGGCGGTGTCGACAGGTCGCGAGGAGTGGTGATGCTGCGTCTTGCCGCGCGTCTCCTCCGCACTCTCCCACCACACATCCTCCGCCAGCTCCGCTCTGACTACCAAACATTAATGAAATCTATGTATCGGCTAGCGTGGCGGTGTCGACAATCGCGAGGAGTGGCGATGCTGCGGCCTGCCGCGCGTCTCCTCCGCACTCTCCCACCACACGGAGGGGAGGGAGTAGAGGGGGAGGGGAGGGAGTGGGGGAGAGAAAGGGAGAGGAGGGGGAGGGGGGAGGTTGTGACAGAGGGAAGGGGGGTTGTGAGAGGGGTCGGAGGGGCAGGGGAGGAATGTGGAGGGGAGTGGGAGGGGAGTGGAGAGGCAGGACAGAGGGAGAGGGTGGAGAAGGAGGGGGAGGGGAAGGGGAATGGGAAGGATGAGGTGAGAGGGAGCGGAGAGGGGGAGGGGAGGAGGCGGGGAAAAGGAGGGGAAGGGAGGGGAAAGTGAGGGATAGTGAGGGAAGGGGAGGGAGCGGTGAGGGGAGGGGTGTGGAAGGTATGGGGGAGGGGAGGAATGGGGAGGGGGAGAGGAGAGGAATTGAAAAAAATGCTATGCAATAGCTTTACCGTGGCAGTCTCCGAGTGCCATGCGTTATTTTTTTTTTTCAGTTCTAGACTTTTACAGAATCGACTGGCTGTTTATTCATTATTAGTTAATTATTAATGTAGTGTCGAACGAGTACTTTTAATAGGTATGCTATTGTGGGAAAGTATGCCACGGATACGTATAACCTCATCCAATAATAGTAGGTAAGATATGCGTTTTAAAAATCACAGCATATGCCATACACATTTGTTACCAATTAAGCTATACTTGGGTCATGCGGAGACATACAGTGGTAGGTGCGATTCCGTAGAGGGTAGGTTTATAAGTAAGCGGTTGTATAGGTACTAATTCCTATCATAAATAGAAGTATGAAATAAAATTAATAAGTTGTTTGACAGCTTGGAATCAGTGTCTTGTCTTAAGGTCAAATTCGAACAAACGGTACACGAACCACAAAATCTGCGAGGCATTTTTACATTAAAATATTTGCTACAAAATATTGTTTATGAAATTCTACATATTGTTTCCTCGCGAAAGTGTTAAATCACGTTGTTTGGAACGCTTGTCCATTTAAAATTGCAATATGCAAATTGATTTAAACAAACTTTGTTCACTTGCATTAAAATTTATGTTGTAATAGTGGGGCATTGTGATTTCTCAGTGATATATTTCATGATAGAAGTTATTTATTTACGTTTACATTTTAAGACAAAACACACTAGACTCGACATGGCCCTTTTGATTGAGCAATTTAATAACGACAGCATTCAAATACCCGTAGCACATAAAATAAATAATCACTCATCACAACAAAACACGTAAAAATAAAAAAGCCGTTGCAAAAATTCAACGCTGAGGGGTTTAAAACCATGTACTTACTTACTGATCTCATGCCATCAAGGGGCCTAGCCAATTTAACATTTTCATTAATAACAACGAAGTTCTATTAATCCGATATATGTGGAATTCAGTATTTAGAAAGCTCATGCCAATTCGATACATTTCGTATTTACTTGTGACCTTTGTCTGAGCCCCTAGGCTATACTTCGATGTCTATTTCTACCCTGCATATCTTTCTACATGTGACAAGAATTACTTTTTTATCTCGGTTCCGTAGTACTACGAACATTTAATATGGACATAAAACATAGCTCAGATTAGTCCTTGCAAACTGCGACCTTTAAAATACAAGATATGAATAAAACATAATACATTACAATCCAGCCCAATAAACATCCCACGCAAATTGAGATTTATTTCCACAATGAACAAAATATAATTTCGAACACAACGTAATAAGGATTAGGGGTCCGTAAATACGTAAAATGTGCCCATTTTACATTGTTCCGGTTGAGTCACACCCTTCGGAAAGTAATCCGCGGTAATGCCACCGAAACGTCGGTGGAAGTAAAGGGTTCTGTAGATAACTTAATTCCAATAAAACTGAAAACGTGCGACGAATAGGGATCCGAGGCTGTTAAGCGTGGATCTATTCTTTTGAAGGAAGGACAGCGTTTTAAATCCTTTGTCTTGGAGAAGGGTTGGTTACGACTTAATCTCGCTAGAACAATATTATGGGAAATTAGAAATTGAAAATGGATCGACAAATTTTTCGTTAATGGCTGAATTTAGACAGCAATTCTATGCTTCGTAGGATGAGAAATAAATGGGTTGTAAAATTATATATCGCCATGATCTTGACTTTTTCAAATTAAGCTATGTTTTATAAAACTTTATCATACACATCATTGACATCGGTGAAGGAAAATGTCGTGTGGAAACTTGAACTAGTAGTTAATATAAGCAAGTCTGAAATTGCTAATCCAGCTTCAGCAAGCGTAGTGAACAATGCTCGTGCCTTTTTTGTATACTAAGAAGCCTTTGCCCTGCAGTGGGACAGTAATAAACTCGTATTAAAAGTCAACTTGTAACAACAAATTACTTAAATAAAATTGAAAACTGACAACCTGATTTAAGGCTCTCTAATTAATTGTATCGATACCTATACCAATTTATCAGACCCCAAACGGAAGCGAGCTTCTACGAACAATAGGTAATATAATTATGTCTGAAATTCGTTGACGAGTTAAAAGCTGTACATGGTGATAATAGTAAATGATTGGAAATTAGTTGAAGCGATTATCAGTTTCAGCTAAATTAAGTTTCCAAGCTGATAACTTTAATTAATTATCGACTGAAACATTGGCGTATTTTGTGCTGGAGTTTTTTATAAACATGTAGGTAGGTATATGTTATGTACGTGTTGTCTTATTTTTAATTGAATATTAAATTTTCTGTAACTATGGATGTATGTGTGGAGAGATTGCCTATTTTTTTTTAATCAATATAAATACATTTGGATTTTTTTATTTTCAAAATTGCACATATACCGATAAACAATATCTATGATATTAACTCCGCCTCTTAGCATGTCTATTCAAGTAGTATTAAACAAAAACATATTATGTTTTAAAGCAATTTTACTTACCTATCTAAATACCTAAAGTCACGGCTGGTCCCTTCATTTTAGTGTTAAAGCAAACGCAGCCTATACACAACCAATAACATATTCACACAGCGTGCCAACAAAATGACAAACAAAACACAAAAAAGTGCAACATATTTGGTAGAAAATGCCGAAATATCGCATGATAGGTCTGGGCTGAACCCGGTAGGGATGCAGTAATGAAATGCTACGGGATGTGTCCCCTCCCTAACTACGAAAACTGAATACTGATATCATGGAATGCCTACGCTTCGGGTGCATGCCTCTCAGCTGTCAGCAAAGCGATACGGTGGATATTTATTGTTGATTCATGGGTTCCGTCAAAATACTGAAAGTAGAATACTCGTGATATTTTAGAACGTAAAAAAAGGAACAACATGAAAATGATTCACCTTCTGGTCGACCCTTCCCGTGACCAGAACGCTGGCCTTTATTTCGGTCAGAAAATCAGCATTGCCCTACAACGTGTCAATGCGGCCAGTCTTTTGGACACTTTTCCCAATGACAGCCATGTGGATGAATTATTGATGCCCTATAATTGTTTTTCTTTTTGTTTGTATATTTTTAAGTTTGTACATAATATTTGTAGGTTTGTCAATGGCTATTATAAATATGTTTAAGAAAAATAAATACCTACTAAAAACTTCAGACAATACTTAAATAATATATATCAGAACGTAAGCAACAACTTCGAATCCCTTTTTAAGACCTATAGCGCACGCGGAGAAGATTGAGGTTGGGTATGGTTAAAGTTTATATAGAGAGGTAAATCAAAAAGGTAAAACGGTTGAAATCTGAGCAACCACTAGTCTCTATTATTCGGTAAAAGAGAAAATGTAACTCCGGTATACACAGTGTGGCTAGTGTATAAACGGTATAAACTATTGAACGTGTAGATGCTATGGATGCCGGCACTTTGGTTTGGAACCACGCTCTAAGATCAGCATGATACGGAGGCGATTCAATCCAAAAAAAACAATAAAAGAAACGAAATAGCAACATAGATCAAAACAGACATGCAAACTTCTCGTTATTCTGTTTAAAACTGTTACAAACCTCTTTAAGCTGTAGTTTTTTGGCTACATGCCAGACTCTGTTCCGCTTAATGATGAAGAAACACAATCAGTATGTTTATTTATTACGAAACTTTGCCAATGGCTTAACATTGGACGTGTTGTCTTGAACTCAGTTGCAATTCCAGAAGCTTAATTGGAGTAACGATGCATACGATGCTAGAAGAACGGTTTGTAGAAATGTAACCAAAGAGTTAATATACAAAATGGTTTTTTTTTCAGCTAAGGTCTTAATCTAAAGTCTGTGTTGCAACAAATTTCATAAAATTTGAAATCAGAATCTAATTTTTCTTGTACATTTTCTGAAAAACATCACCTGTGTTTTTCATTTTTTATTATAAAAATAAAATACACAGGTGATGTTCTTCAGAAAGCTCAGGTGTGCGTTGCACTCGCAACCGGTATTTATTTAAATGGCCAGATTTTTGAACCTCAACGAATCAAAATAAGTAAGTAAGTACGTAAAGAGTTGGCATTCCATCATTTCGGCCTGCTACTGCGTAAAAAGGTGTGAGTTAATGTTTGCAAAAAAAAACCTGTATATATACCGATTTACTTTGACTGTGCAACGAATTTATACGACCACGACCAAAACTAAATACCTACCTATGTCCGTACGACTTCGGTAGCCTATCACGTACAAGCTCCATTAACTTACCCGGCTTCCTCTGTACCCTAATAACTTTTAGGGACGATAAGGCACTAACAAGCTCTACTTTTTTTTATTCAATCCTGGCCGCGTAAAGTTCTTTCGATAGAATGAGTCTGTAAATTAAAAGGCCCATCCCTATGTAAGCTTTTTGGAAACAATATTAAGAAGTCTACGTATATATGTATATATAAAGGTTAACTTGTTTGGTATTATGTTGTCAGGTACATTAGCTTCAACGTCTATGTAAAAGAAACTGTTCGTTAAATTGATCTTGGAAGACATTATAATCCTTAGGAGTTTTGGTGCTTAGATAGATCCCTTATAAAAATGTCAACTATCATAACCAAGATTTGTAAAAGACAGAAGAGATTTGTAGATTTGTAACTTATGCTACTAATTATGACAGTAATTTAGCAATAATACTATGAATTTAAAGAAAATTTGGTAGACCAACGATAGGATCATAAACCGCATTCAGCAAATAAACAATACGCCAACGAATTTTTGTTTCTGGGTTTCACTTGTCGGTAGGTATACTTTTGTACCTACCGACTAGCTGGTTTTAAAATAAGGTTACTGCAAAATATTTTTGGTATAAAACTCTTTGCTCCTGGCTAGAAAGAATTCGGTGCGAAGCCACATTCTTGTTTGCTTCAGTAACTGGCTGGAATTTTCTGAGAGTTAGGGTAAGTTTGTTCCTATAGTTTTTATGATGTATGGACGCGGAAATATAGTGTGTGTGCTCTCGTTTGCAAACATGTCATGTAAAAAGTGTAGCAGTTTACTCTTCCTATGTAGGTATGTACATATTTCATATAGCTTTCGGAATTTTATTACATTGCATTTACAATGTTTGTCATGGGAGGTTAAACGTTGAATCAAATGGTGTATGTATACTCGAATCTTAGCCAATAATAAGTTTAACTTTTCTTAAAGACTCATAAGTTCATAAGTCAACTGAATTCGATAGTATACTATCCGTTTCAAAAGAGAATAGGAACGTCAATGACCTCTTTATGCTAGATGTCACTTGAAAAGTATGGTCCACAATTAAACTAATTCATTTAACACGTTTTTTCATTTTGAATAACTGCGACTCGGTAAAACAAAAAACAAAAATATATAATTGATTACGCGAATAAGGTTTCGTTGCAGACCATACTTTCGAAGTGACATCTGACAGATAGAGGTCATTGACGTTCCTATTCTCATTTGAAACGCATAGTACACATGTTCTGGTTAGTGGTTTTTTATACAAACTTCAAAACAGTAAGAATAATATCCTTTCAAACGAATGTAGATCATGGCTGCCAATGTAAACGGAAATTGGTAAAATAGGGAAAATGTAGTATAGCGGCAGTGATAGTGTGTGCTCAATCACAGGTGCGATTTCCGTCTCTTTGCTCTCATAGTCCGATGGGACAGGAACTCAACACGAATGGGAAGAGACCAGGGGCTCGAGTCTGCTATTGCAATCGTGTCTCAATGACCGGTCATTGATCGAATATTTGACAACTTTGACAGTTTTTGTATGGGAAATGTGTCATAAGTTTGACGTTATACGTCAAAAATCGATCATTGACCGATCATTGAGACACGATTGCAATAGCAGACTCGACCCCCTGGCATTGGACTAGCGGCTGTAATGCCGATCCCTAAATTAGAACTGTTTAGACGTAACTTTGCTTCTAAGGCACCACATATTTACAACTCCTTACCCAAACATATTGCCGAATTTTCTTATAACAAGTTTGGTAATTTTACGAGAATGATTGACAGAGAAAAGTTTCTTACCAGTAAAATGTTTTAAGAAAAAAGAGTTAATGTTCTTATATTTTTAAATGATGCATTGTAATCCGCAGTATTTTATTTTGTTTTGTTTTTCGTTTACCTCTTACTTGTAATTTATTAACAATAAAATATAATTTACAAAATGTATTTTTTTTTTTAAATTGATGAATCCAATGTAATGACAATTTTCCTTTTCAATATTTGCATACCTGTAACTCAGGTTAAATTTGCCTTGTTTTACAATTGCTGTAATATCTCATGTACCGTATCTCACCTCACACCACCAATTTCTAAACTCAGGGCCATTTCATCGGGAATTTTGCCCCTTTAGAATTTCTGTGGTAGAGGCTACTGAAAAATTCAAAAGAGACAATATTCCAATAACACTTTGCCCTACCTGAGAATCAAGCAACATCGTAGTTGGAAGTGCTATTGCCGAGTCCGACCTTGCTGGGTCCGATTTCAAGTGTTATGTCTTTGTATTATCCTTGTTTTTGGTTTGTTCTTTTTATTGGTATACTAGCAGACGTCACGCAGTTTCACCCGCGTAGTTTCCGTTCCCGTGGGAATACGGGGATAAAAAGTAGCCTATGTCCACCGGGAATAGTGTAGCTTTCCACCAGTACAATATTTTTTTAAATTGAATCATTAGTTCCGAAGATTACCCCCTACATACAAACTTACAAATTTTACCTCTTTATAATATTAGTATAGATATCTTGTGCGTGTCAAATAAATGCTCGGGCTATTCCTCAAATCACACAATTCCCTATTTCATGGGATATTTAAATAATTCCTAGTTAACTATGTAATCTTTTGCACAAGCTACCCACCGTTTCTTTGGTTTTTCACTACTTATGTAACCCTCCATCATTTTCAAAACTTTTCTTTTACTCGTTTTTCTTCCTATCTTTACATACACATGAAAACAATTTCAATATCTGTTTCATATCAGATACATTTCGTTAAGCCAGCCCATTTCTGTCCAACGTTTCTTCAGTTAAGTTACTGTACAGGGCATTTATCTTCTGAGGGATACAAAGGGCTGTCATAATAAAATATCCCACTTACGTAGCGACCACGTGATATGGGTTGACGTTATAATAACATACGTCTTCGTGCCAACCTTTCTGGCTGCTGGTCATCCACGTATTTTTAAGGTTCCTTACCGACGTTGTAAAAAAGAAACCTTTATGCTTTGACTTTATCCGTTCGTTCGTTTATCACAGCTGCAATTTTTAGAAATTAAATATGTTATACGGTCACTAGAACCAGTGCTATTGTGCTACCTTAACATCGTACGTAAAAAACCCATTACAAAAAACTATACCTAGGTATTATAATTTTTCTTATTTGGATATTTTATTAGAAATCTTAAATAAATCTAGTGGTCTGTTTACGTAACAAATGTAGTCATGTGATCGCCAATTATAAAAAAAATCTTTGAAAATGGGATATTTTTTTCCTGCCTTTGTTTTTTTTGTAACTGATGGTTTCAGGCGATTACTAGACTAACTAAAGGGTATCCTAGTATCCAGCTAATGGCTGGTGTTAGTCATACATACAGGCAGACTTTGCCCCATGTTAAACACTGGTTAAGAAAAGACTAGGTAAATGACGATACTTTTAGGCGCTATATTATGCTATAAAATCCCGGTGCCATCACGATAAAGTAAAGGAGACGATAAACTTGAAAACTGTCCTTCCAAATATTTAAGTAGGTAGGTATCGCTGTATTTATCATAGTTGATTTATTGTACAGACGCCAGCACATCTAGTTACCCCAATGTGTCACATTTTTTTATCGTTTTCAACTTTATGGCAAACAGAATAAGGTAAATATTCATTTGGGAAAATTTGACACATTGGGGTAACTTGATGTGCTGGGGTCTGTACATAACAAATGTAAAGTGATCAGGTAGTCCTGTTAGTCAAATTACTAATTTCAATTAAACCATTAACAGACACGTGTAAACGTCAATAAAAATAAAAATAATTCGAGTTGCCTCTTCCTAAAAGTAATTTCGTACCTATCTAATAGACATAAAAAATGCGCTCTTTTGAATTAATTTTCTGGCATTATTTCACTACAATATTTTTTAAAAGAAGATGATGTAGAATGTAAGATGTAGATGTGAAGCTACCCCAAACTGTCAAACTTTCCCAATCAAACATGAGGCTTATGCTGTTAGTTATAAAGTTAAAAAACTATTAAAGAAATTTGACACATTAACTTGCTGGCCACTGTACCAAAAACAACTATTCTAAGATATGTAAGTACAAGGTGTGACTCAAAAACAACTTTTATAGTGGCTAGCGTAAACTACGTTTAGTAGTTCTATCACAGTTTGTAAAGTTATGTCATGTTGACGTTAAACTTCGGTCATTACGACTTCAACGGCTTCCAATCGCAGGTAGTCCTCGTGAAGTCGTATTGAAAGTCTTGAAGACGTAAGAACTTCGAGGTAACGTGAACAGTTGAAAGATAATGATCAACTGAATCGCTCATTATAACTTTATTTGCTGATTGTATTGATATAACTCGTTGACACGTTATACAAGATTTAAAATTATTTTTGGTAGTGTCATGCAACTTTAAGGTTCCAGCTTAGTAAGGTTCTGCATTAAAGGTTCTGAGACTTTATCTTTCTCAAGTGATATTTAATATCGAAAATTATGATCTTATTCAATAATTTTGTCGAAATTCCAGACAACCACGATCAAAAACATACTGGTTGGATAAACTTATTGGTTATTAACATATGCAAAAAAGTAATGATATCTGGACCTATAAGACAACTTTTTGTATTGTTATATTTCTTTCATTTTATTTTTTTTGTATTTTTGTATTCTCTTTTATTTTCAATTGCATACACAGTATATTAATGTTAAGAGGAACAGCGGAGTCACCTAACACAAGCATCTCATTGCTTAAAAGGTGACCTCCAAATCGTGTTTGCTGTAGCCCAATTGTAATTGAAATAAACATTTTTATTTGTATTTATTTTATTTTTTAAGACTAGACATGACCACGAGACTACAAATACCTATCTAATACAAAAATTGTATGTTGATAGAATTATCAACAAAATATTCTGCGTTCAATATTTAACCACAATATTAGCCTATACACTTATAACTTTACCTGAAATTCGAAGACATGTGACATCTGATCCACCCATTCGCACTGGACTCGCGTGGTAGATTATGACCCATACGCAAAATACGCATTGTGACGTGGAGTTGCGGATACCAGCCCGGTATCTTATCTTAACCTATACACTGGTAAATGTTCTAGTGGTGTTTTACTACTAAAAGTATTTTCTTGAAATAATAAAACCAAGAAGAAGAATTTGATGTAAGTAATATCAATCACACAAAAGGCGTACAATGTTTCATGTAGGTAATCACAAAATTCCTTTTACAAAACTTTTTGCGGTGATAATATTAAACTCTGATGAATTGCGAACAAACTCTGTAACTCCAATTAAGCGTATTAGATAAGAGTTGAAATTAATTAGCGCAAACGAATCGGTCATAAATTAAGTAAAAGCGGATGTTTGAATCCCACCAAGTTGGGAATTTCTCGCTTTACACCGCCTGTTATTAAATTTACAACCATTTTGTTGCTTTCTTAATATTTCCGCAGATGGAATAATTAATTTTATTTCTCTATATCGTTTTGTTGTGGAAAATGTAAAAAAATGCTATGTATGTACTATTATTTTTGTTGCAATTTGGCAATGACCATAGCTCACTATGGTCGATGTCAAATTGATATAAGACGATTGTATTGCTAACTGCGTTCTTCTACTTATAGAGTTGCATAAGCTATTATTCCATGAATAATGAAAGAAAAGAAAAAGATTATGTTGCGGTTATAGATTTTACTACACTTGTCACAAGAAATTAATACCAGTTTCGTCGTTTTTGATTACAGTTCCATCACGGATTGAACGTTTGAATACATGGATAATGATTGTAAGATGATAAATAAAATAATTGAATAAGATTAGTCAGTTTACTTTTTATTACACACTGGCACACCGCTTGCGATTTTGCGAATATTGTCCGCGTGAATTTCGTACTTTTCCCTTTAAACATTGACATTCTCTCGACCGCGATCTTCTAGTACTTTTGAAAACAAAATTTATCCGGTGACAATACTTGTGATAACATAGCTAACTTATGCTGCTGACAAGTAAAGACCACACACGTCCTAATAAACAAAACAAACACGATGTCATTTGATACACCAGTATAATTCTCCTTAAATACATCTCATTACGAAGCTATAAAGCCGTGTAAAGTCTAGCAATTTTCCAATTAACTATAAAGAAGCAACAGATTAGGCAAATGAGACGAAACCCTGACTCATAGGTCTTCCCGGCGATGACATTGCCCGCCAACTGAGTCAGCCAGATGAGAAATCTCTTGAACGGGAGAATGTTAATAAGGGTTTTATCTTACAGGGTTTATTAAAGAGTGGCTGGTTGGTGAGGTCACTAGAATTTATGCGTCGATTAGGTCTACAAATTATCTTTGATGGTGACGTGCTTATACACCCGCCTCGCTCCTTTTTTTGTAATCACGGCTGTTTTTTTTTTATTTGGGCCATAAATTCTTTTTTGTTGTTAGAACAAATATTATGAAAAATGAACTTTAAAATTAAGGATTATGTTTTTGAGTAATGAAATCAAATTATGCAATAGTTTTCCTTAAATTAAATATTCCAGTATTTGTTAAAACACCTAAACCCATTTATAATAGAATTAGAAAAAAAAGCCTCATAGAATCAGGAATTTAGAACATTTTATTTTAAAAAATAAGTGAAAAGAATTTTGATTTGAATTGTTTTTTTTTTTTAATTTAGAAGAATAAAAGTGAAACGCAGAACGTGGCAATGTGTTGTTCGTCCCTGCTTCTTTTATGTTTTTTCATTGACACTGTAATTTTCAAATAACATAATCATGTAAGTAATTAAATGAAATCCACGTCATTTCTCAAAATAAATTGATGCAATGGTTACAAGAAAGTGTGACAGTGAAAATAGATTAAAAAGCGTACCTACATTAAAAATTACCCTTTTGAACTTTTGTCTAATGCTATTGTAAATGGAGTAGGTGCCTATAGATTTGACAAAATTTCTTTTGTCAAGGCTATACCAAATCAATAGCAGAAATTTTCTAGGTGTTTTAATAAAATATTAAAAAAGTGAAACGTTTGCCACGACGGCGTTTATTTAAACGAAAATTTAACTTTTTAATAGCAATACAATACTAACTACTAATTATCTATTATTTAATAAACACCATTGAAATATTATTTACGGACACAATACTTGAGATAGGCTGTACTGTACGTTATCGAAACAATATCTGAAGATTTGTGAACATTACTGCTACACAATAAATGCATACGGAATATTTATAGTTTTATCGGGACTTTTATTGTGAATATGATTTAGTGGCAAACGACTCAGAGGGGTTGTGCGACGTCCGCCATTTTCGATTTTACGGTTCGATTCATACTACTTCCTCAGTTATTCTGATTTTTGGGTTTGGGAATTTGTTTTCCGGGACACGTTTGTTAAATTTACTACCTAACGGTACCTACGCGGTGCAACAATTTATGAAGTTTTAAGCAAATTACATTACGTAGCAGCGTGAATTCTGCTATTTCATGCAAAATGCAACATTTACGAAGGTGTTTTATTTCAAACTGATCATGCTTTTTATCTGTCTGTTTTCGAGTTAATACCAGTAAATTTCGATTTGAAGTAAGTTTGAACACAGGTATTCAAATATTTACCTACTCATAAATTTTATCATGGAATTTAGCTGAAATATTACTAAGTAATTAATAAAATAACAATAATTATTAAGTAGTAGGTACTTAATAATTGTTGTTGTTTTATAAAAAAACAATAATAATTATTAAGTAGTAGGTACTTAATAATAATTGTTGTTTTATTAATTACTTAGTAATATTTCAGCTATATTGTTTATTTTCAAACCAGAGCCAATATCAATATCTACCTAGTGTTTTCCCAACTAGTTATGTTTGGATTGGATGTAGCTTAATAGGTACCGCAGTGTTTCACATCATACTGTCTATAATGTGTCCTCCAAGACCTCCAGAAAACCCAGTAACTTGGCAACACCTTTAATAGACTAAAACCAGAGGTACTTAACAAAAAAGAAAATACAAAATTAAAAAATGACCAGGTATCGTTAGACAATTAGGTAACTACTACATACGTACCTACGAGAAGAAAATACTAGGGATATTAAAAAAAAAAAATCTGTCGCAAGTAAGAAAGCCATAAATCTTATGCAAAAACACGTCCAAAATCTTTTACACAAACTTGACACATTATTCCAAAATGGCTGCGGACGTCTGTCCCAAGCGTTCCCGCCATTTCACAAGTTGCTAGTGACAAAAAGAGTAAGCATGAATTTAAACTAAGGCCACATTATGCATGTTTCATCCATTTCAACCTTGTTCCTACTAAATCGTGGAGAATTTAGGTATTTCTTACTGTGATCTTGGCAGATGTAACGTGTCGAGACTGTAGGTACTTAGAAGGTTTTAAATGCAAATAAACCCTTTAAACCAAAATCTGTGAATTGAAATTAATTTTCCAAGAACCAGGTCATTTGTACAATTGTTAGGTAGTATGTACAGACGCCAGCACATCAAGCTACCCCAAACTGTCAAATTTTCCCAATTGAACTTGAACCTTATTCTGTTTGTGATAAAGTTGACAAACTATCGAAGAAATTTGACACATTAGGGTGGCTTGACGTGCTGGCCTCTGTAGATTGATTACACAAAACAAAGAAAACAAACGATTAAACAGCTGTTTGTGGTGTGCGTACTACAAATTTTCGCGCGGTTAGTAACTAACTTGGTGTCTGAGTCTTAATGCCGTCGATGACCGTCTGCCTTAAATAAATATTCCACTACTTTTTCACACAGCGCAATTTAGTCCCAAGCTAAGCTAAGAGCTTGTGTTATGGGTACTAAACAGCTGATAAACATACTTATATATTTCTAAATACATACGTAATATAGATAAATTACACCCAGACACAGAACAAATGAGCGTGCTCATCACACAAACATTTGTCCTGGGTGGGAATCGAACCCACGACCTCCGGCATAGCAGTCAGGGTTACTAACCACTAGACCAACAGGCCAGTCAAAAAGCCTTAGCCTTAGTTTCACATGCCGTCGAAAATAACACTTAGGCATTTATTCTATATGTATACATAAAAGAAAGTCGTGTTAGTTACACCACTTATAACTCAAGAACGGCTGGATCAATTTGAATGATTTTGGTCTTTTTGGATTTCTCTTTGTCCGGAATAGCATAATAATTAATAAAAAACATGAAAAGTCCTCAAAAAAATAAATATCAAGAATATTCGTTGTCTCAAACATTTTTCAAACGCAGCGCCATCTTGGATGACATGACAGGAGTCAAACTTCCCAGTTCATTATCAGGTGGCAATTTGACATTGACAAGTCTTAAACTAAACCTAAGAAGGTAAGGTTGGCAATTTATACGAACCTACGTTCTGAAATTTATTTTGTTACTAAACTTAGAGGTTTTATGTAGCATAAAAAAGTCTTATATTACAGAAATCAATTTACGTAATTAACAATGACGACAGAGACAAACTTTAATAATTCTTTGCAAGTAGAACTTATTCTACTGTTAAGACTTTAATTAAAGTAGACCGGGAAAACTATAAGTATAAATTGTATGTAACATAGAGGCAATAGTTGAAAAAAAATAAAAATTATGAATTTAGTATTTTTTAAATCAATGCATTTTAGGAAGGTAGTTAGGTTAGGTAGTTAGGTTAGCTATAGGATAGGTATGGTCAGTTAGGTTAGGTTATACAGGGTGTACCGGAAAGGGTATATACATCCGAAGGGCACGGATTCTCTTGGTGATAAGAAACGACATGGCAACGTTTTTATACATATACATACATAATTGTAAAGTTGAGCCCGCCCGCGCCGACGCGCCTTCGGCGGTTAGGCAGAGCCCGATAGGTCTGTACTAGGCGCGCAGAACCCGAGATAGATATACTTGAACCTTGCCGGACAGGATTATGACCCCCCTAGTGCGGTGACACGTTTGTTTTGATTTTGCATGTAATAAACTGTCGATATTAAATAATATCGTGAAGTTTCAAAATTATTAGTTGGGAGCTGAAAATTTGAGGAAAGACTCGTTATTAAATACTCTATTCACCCTGTTTGTATGTATATACCCTTTCCGTTACACCCTGTATAGACATGTTGTAATTTTATTTCTATCGAACACAAAATGTTTAAATAAGATCACAGTAGAGACTTGCTACATAAAAAGTAGTAGTAGTTATTATTGGTTTGGATTTATTTTTTGTAAAGAAAAAATGATAAGAGCAATAATTTGACTTTAAGGCACAACAAAGTTTGCCGGGCAGCTAGTGATATTATAAGTAAAAAGTTGTAGATAGGTTACCTAAACAACTTTCGATCTTCAAATACGGCACATTAACGCACGCACGCGTTCGTTGACGGCGTGGACGCGACGCTTGAGGACAAGTGTGGCTAGTTAGCCACATTTTAACGTGTAGCTTGCTGAGCGCTTATAACCTATCTACACCTTTTTACTTAACATATCATTGTAGGCATGCCAGTTTCTTCACGATGACATTCCTTCACCTTTTAAAGCATGTGATAATTATACAATAAGTACCTACATGAATAGGAAAAGTCATAAGTGCCCATTGGGTTCGGACTCAAGACTATGTTGTTGCCATTGCACACAGGAGAAAACTGATGGCAAATGACTTTTGTGCTACCCTCAAGTTGGATTTAACGGCACACAGGTGACCAAGGAGGGTGGCAAAGTTTTCTTGTAACCACAGTCTCGACACCTTTTACCGTTTATTCAAGACTTATTCGTTAGACTGCCTCGTAAGTCTAGTGGTCGTAAGTGCGTAAGTCTTGATTTCGATTCCCGAGTCGGGCAAAGTGTTATTGGGTTTTGCCATCTGGAATTTCTCAGTAACGGCCCGGAGTCATTAAGCTAGCTCCCTGTTATTTGGACTAAAACATAATTTTTATTTATTTTATATGGTCAGCTAAAAACCATAGGAAATTGTTTCGTCAAGAACATCAGGATTGCAATTCAATACAATCCTGATTCTCTCGCTGAAATAATTTTGTAGAAATACTTTTACGTTTGCAAACAACGAAGAGGTATAATACTGGGTCTACATCAAAAAGATTCCAACATAAAAGCGTGCAACTACTTAAAATACCTCCAAAAATGAAGTATGTAAGCACTCTTTGCAGTTACATATCAAACAGAGAATGAAAACATACGAAAGAGTCGCATGAAGATAAAACTCACAAACAAGTGTGTCTTACCTCAAAAATTCTCTTTGCCATGAATTCTTTATGTTCGAAAAGCCAGGTTAGTAAAACGCGATGTAAGCCGCGGCTTTACGGTTCCCTTAACAGCCATTTTTGGGAGCTTGGGATCAACATAAAATAAAATTGAAGTATAATAATAAATAATACACTGTATTCCTACGGGTGTGTTGCAGACAGATTTCGTTAGAATTCTTCATAATGAAAACAATATTATTATTTATCGACAACACTTTAAAAAACTATTTTATATGAGAACCCAATTTTTGGGTTAAAAGACTATTCCGCCTACATCCCGCCAATTTTCAAATTGAAATATTGAATTCACTGCTGCAACTGCAATCGAATTGGGATTCGGGTTCGATTTTTGAATATAATTTTCGAATATTTTCTCCGAACAACTTTTATTTGTGGAAAATCGTCTTTCGATAAACTACAGAATAAATTATTGTAAAATTTTGTCAGACACGGAAAACATACCTATATTTTATTAAACATCTTACGATTCGTCGTTTATTTTACTTGCAACAGATACATCTTAATATCGTTCTCATTGCCGCAACACGAGACGATATAATCTCGCTCCCTTCTCGGGCGGGAAATAAAAGAAACAACACAGTTTTGTCTGTGGTTTTGTTGTCAATAACATCAGCAGGTGTCCCTAGAGACGGGGTCATTCACCTCTGGACGCAGCTTGGCTGTGCTTAGAGCCGTTATTAGGAGCTGTGGTTAGGGGTAAACTTATGGGGATGTTTCGAACTATATGGGGCTGTAAAAGTTGAACGTATGGTTGGATTGCAGGTCAAGACTACAACCTACACATACGTACCTATTTTGAGATTTTGTTTTGTTTTTTTTTTGCACAGTGACAGGCGCGGTCGTAGCCAAAGATTTCGGGGAAGTAATATTTGAGTAAATTAAAAAGTATTGTGCAAAATGATCAGAAACTAACTTTATAAATTTTATTAAATTAAACATCAAAACGAGTAGGCACCTACTCATAATATTTGAGACGTCTTAGGTTATGTTGTATGAGTGGTCCAATATAGATAGGCAGGTACTGTAACGAATAATATCTCCCTATAATTTCATGGGCTATCTCCCATTTTATTTTCGTCGTAGATTTCTTTAGATTAGAGAAAGAAAGCTTTGCTAAGTCTCCGATAACGAACCTTCATATTTTTATATACTCTCGCACAACTGCGTAATCCTCAGATAGGTATTGTTTTTTGTGTTTTGCTAAGTACAAGATTGGCGCAGGCACATTCTCTTAAAAATACAAACAGGATTAAAAACACCGAGTTTCATTAGTCACAAGAATTTATTTATTTGGACAATCAGTAGTTGTTATATTTAAGAATTCTTCATTACTTAGTGCTATTCTAAAATAATATATGTACTTACAACATATTAAGATGTCACAGCATACATGACCTGGTAACACTGGATTTATTATGTTAAATATAATTATAAACTTTTAGAAATCGCAATTAAATAACAAGAAATAGAATAAGAAAAATAAAAAAAATAAAATGAAAAATCTTGTTTTTGTCTCAACGACTCCAAAAACAACTTTTTTGAATGCGTATAGCTTGTCGCCGAACACATCTACTTCACCGCAAATAGAAATATAAGCTTTTGACAGACGATTTATAATAGGGTAAAATTCTTTTAAATTGGTTCTGGCAAATGGTGGTTGTAACAAACCTGCATTGACTTTTAACTGTCTGGGCACCCGACGTGGAACGCGCAGTTTAAATGACTCAAGAAGACGTGGTCAATCAACCTCATTCCTTAAACCTTTTTAAAGAATCGTCATATCCTGAAATTGTTGACGACATAATAAACTGTTCATTTTAAAATGTCTTAATTTGTCGTTAGTAGATGGTAGTTGTTTGTTGTTGTATTTTAAGAACTACTTATAATACTCTTGTTACCAACGATATTTAAGATAGATAAGTACTATTAATATAAGAGAGGACATGCGAAGAAATGTCATATAATAACTGTATATCTATCTCAGTAACACCACAGTCTAAAAACCTACAGTCGTCCGACGAAGCTGTCTAGACAGGGCAATCGTGCGGGGTGTGAGGGGCGAGACGCGGGGAAGCCGCTCCCGCACTGCGAACCAAACGATGTTCGTAGTGCGGGAGGTATTATTCAAGTCTAACGCGTGTAGAAGTTGTCGGCATTTTTCCAGAGATCAAAGGCGTCGTCCTACTGTATTAATATTTATACTGTGGTAATACCATCTAGTATAATATAGCAATATTGGAGCGGCAGCGGAGCGTACTAAACTAAACTCATAGACTCGTGTCCACCAGGACACAAGTATCAGAAGAAAATTTTGTTCGTGATGTCCCGTCTATTGTACAGACGCCAGCACAACAAGTTTTCCCAATGTGTCAAATTTTTCCAATTTACTATGAACCTTATTTTGTTTACCATAAAGTTGAAAAACGATCAAAGAAAGGAGAATGAGTAATGATGGGCCCACCTCTCAATAGGAATAAGACACTCATAAATGAATGGGTATGTTTATGTAGAATAAAACTTATTATTACGAATAAGGTCAAAAGTCAGTACTTTCGGAGTTATACTACTTATTATACTGCCATAAAAGTGATCGTAGTTTACTTCGTTATAAGATAAACTATGGCCAGACTCAAAACGGACGGCACCTATCTGCTTGCTCCTTACCTGCGCCCCCACCCTACCCACTGCACCCGCCGTTTGCCCAGGCGCATTTGCAAATAGCGACCAACGGCCAGTGACGCGCTAGCGCTAGTCACACAGAGTACATTCTATATATATGGGCTAGTCATAAGAGCAAGAATATACTATTGCTATATATTAATTGATCGAAACCAAGTTGGAAGAAACGCGATATCACAATATTATTGCTCTTGCTTGACCGGACGGCGAACTGTAGGAAGTTGCGCTCACACTATTTCTTTGATTTGGTACCTAGGAGTTGGGAGACATAAACCATTCGTGGCCCCCGCGGGTTTTTTAAATGATGTAATTGTCGTTGATGTCCAAGACGAATAATAAATCTCTTTTGTTTTAAAGTGTACTTATTATTACTACCTACCTTATTTTACCTTATAAGTATCCTTATAGAATATGTTAGACTGACGACTTTAAGACGTCGTATCTCCGAAAGTACTAACATTTGACCATAGTTATATTAGTAACTAATGTTCCACTTAAAAAGCCCTATCCAACGGTATATCAGATGTTTCTATTGAAGGGTGGGCCCAGATTCCATACATTCATTTCCCATTGTCCTTTGACACATTGGGGTAATTTGACGTGCTGGCGTCTGTACTTATACCTATGTTTGCTTGCTTGCAAAACAACTGTCTCTTGCGACACAAGATCAGCCTTTTTCCACAGATAATGAAATTCTACCCGTTTTATTTACAGCTATACCTACCTATATCATAAAAACAAAGGTGCGGGCCGGACCTCCCAGCGGGCCAGGGACATCATCACGGCGCCCTTACCTTCAGTCTCCCTTAATAAATACTTTATACACAGACTACATGGACACATTTTCTTTTTATACCGGTTTAGAAAGCCGTAAAGTGAAAAACAATGTTTTTCTTGACATTTCTGTGGTGATGGATTTTTGTTGATGTCAAAAGAAAATTCTTAACTTTAAAAGCTTAGAATCATAACACATAGAAGCCGCGTTAAGTGTAAAAAACTTTTTTTTTTTTTTTCTTAACTATGTTAGTATTATAAGGGACCAAATTGCAACTATTCCGCATCAAACAAAAAGGACTATGTCGGATTATAAATCTCAGCGTAATCAGTGCATGTACAGACGCCAGCACATCAAGTTACCCCAATGTGTCAAATTTTTCCAATTGAATATAATATGAACTTTATTCTGATTAACATAAAATTGAAAAAAGATCAAAGAAATTTGACACATTGGGGTAACTTGATGTGCTGGCGTCTGTACATACACATAAAAAATCAACCGAATTGAGAATCTTCTCCTGAAGTCGGTTAAAAAGTAAGTATAGTTGACTATTTCACATAATTCATAGAAACAACTTCTTGTTTTTTTAAAATAAACTAGAACATTCCATGTTATTTTATTTTCTCACCTAAAATGTAAAAACCTTTTTAACTACACTAATGACAGAAGTTTTGTTGCGACGACCATTAAAGAGTTGTTCCATAAAAAGTTTTTAATAACTATAAGTTACACGAAAATTGTTATTCCGTTTCAGAGTTTATTTGTTAGCACTGTTTGTATACGTAACAAAAATAGTTTTAATTTTTCTTAGAATTTTATTTCTCTTTTCACACTAATGAAAAAAGTATGTTTCAGTTATATAACGGGCCGTGAAACTAATTAACAAATTTTAAGTAAGTACTGTGGCCAGCACATCAAGCTATACTTCAATGTGTCAGAGAACAATGGCAGCTCCCCATACATTGTACTATTTGTGATTAAAAGTAAATGTCTGCAATTGAAAAGTATTCTGTTTTACTGAGCATCAACCATCAGAGTTTTGGCAACACTAAACAAACAAAATTTCACGAAAATAGTCACTCAGCTTTTCATTTAAACTTATTTTATATTTTTTTTGTACGGTCTTAATTAGTTTATGTGATAGTTTGAATAAACGTTAAGTAGTATATACAGGGTATTTTTTTTATCACCAGCCAAATTTTCACGGGGTGTTCTAACCATGAATATGAATACATTTCATTAAAGAACCATCTCGGAAATCTCGAAGAAAGAATCAGCTGTTGCATACATTTCGGTCGAATACCTATTGAACTTATGTATGCAACAGTAAATATTTTTTTCGAGATAACCGACTTGGTCTTGTAGTGAAAGTTGTTCTCATATTAATGAGTAGAACATCCTGTGAGAAATTGGCTGGTGATTAAAAAATAACCCTGTATGTCACTTCTAGACACTACATTTTTTGTTTAATAAGATTCTGCCGTTGTTCTTTATTTGCTAGTTATTCAGCTCAATTAGAAACAGAATAAGGTTCATGGTCAGTTGGATAAATTTGACAGTTTAGGGTAGTTTGATGTGCAGGCGTCGTCGTACTCGTACATGGAACGTAAATTTCATACCTTACTAAAACTAACTTTACTTTAATTCAGTTACGTAAGTTTCCATCAAAAAGTTATCATAAGTTCTTAGAAATAAAGAGCTTTTTCCTTTCTCAGAAATATTATTATATTTTGTATCAATAAATAAAAAAAAAGCTATTACAACATAATGAGCTTTCTCGCGAGTTGTTATTGATACTAAACTAATAACAAGATATAAATGGGAACAAATAATATTGTTTCCTAATTCAATAAGTGCTATAAGTACCTGCCTGTAAACAGGGTGGAGTGGACTTCTTCGGACCTACTGATACTACGACTTCTGTAATGGATACGTTTTATTCAGTGTTTGAAAGTGTAAAATTCTTATTCAATCCAATTTGTTTTCCTTAAAAAATAAATAAGTCTCTTCTCTAATTAAGAATTTCATTTGGTTGGACTAAAATCACAATTTTGTTTAAAGTAAAACTAACATTAGGTAAAACTTGGAAATTAGGAAAAGACGACAAAGAATTTCAACGTTGTGCAGTTCAAAGTGATGTAGAAAAGTGATGAAAAATCAAGACTCATTTATTCGAATTAGGCTGAAGATCAGCACTTTTTAAACGTCAGAATTACATAAATCAGTTCCCTAAAAAGCCCGCCCTTCACTAGGTACTTCCTAGTGCTTTTGTAACAAACTTCCCAGTAACACGTCTGTTTGATAAGTTAAAATAACTTGAATTTATACAGTACTTACAATTAAATATTATCATTATAAATAAATCAAATTAAATTGATGGTGTTCGGATGTATGTACATACGTTGATGTTACTTCCACCCTGTATATTTCAATTATAAATACAAATTTAGTATTTTCTCGAGTTATTATACCTTGAAATACTCACTTACCCTTTGTACATAATAGTGCTCGATTTTAATAAAGATAATTCTATTTTGAATGAAAAAGGTCTGAGGGAACTATTTCAGGTTAGAAGGCTGGGTTTTAAAGGTCATGAATACATGACCTTTAGCTACGTAATTACGTAGCTATAATAATTATCGTGTAACTCAATACTTTAAAACGAACTCAATGGCGAGGTACAAAATTAATGACAGCTCCTAGGTAGACTGAACCCTAAGTTATTACCATTGGCAACTTTCCGCCAACTTCCAATTTTAAAACTTCATTTTTTATAATTATAACGCACGTAGGTATATTACTCTTAGGTTACGTTTGAAAAGAGAATGTCAAGAAACTTATTACGTTAATTATCTGTGAATACGCTCAAAACTTTGATTTTACTAAAACACATCCATAGATTCTACTTTTGTAATTCTCACTTAAACTTGAACTCATTTATTCGAACCGCATGCCCATAAAAACAACCGATTTTTATATATTATTTGCAACTTCTCAGTCGCAAAGTGGAACCTTCAAATCACTTCCAACGAACATGATATTCACTCCATATAATATCAATATAATGACTTCACTTTTAAATCAAAACACACGCTACAATCACAGACTAAAACATTACTACACTTTCCACATCACGTAGGTAACGACAATGAATTTGGTAGTCGCACAGCTGAAATCCGCCAGTCCATCGGACGTGGATAATTAATTAATTGACAATACCGAGGGAGGCTAGGGGAAAGTCCATTTCGCTGTTATATTATAACCAGTGCAGTTCATTTTGCGTCAATATTGATAAGTAATCTCCCTACAGGAGGCGTACAGTGCACGCACACATTTGAATCTGTCCTTTGTGCAGTATTTTATTGGAAGTGTGTGAGTTGGTTTTATTTAATATTGAATTAAATTGTGTAAGATTAATCAGCTACGTTAATATTATAATTAGTTTATTTTTATTAACCTTGTTTAACTTGTTATTTTATTTCATTAACCGAATTATAAATTTTACCTATGACAACACTATGAATTGTTTTTGACGTATCAGAATTAAAAAGAAAACGAAACTAACGTTAATCGTTGGACGGTTGATTCAAACGTTGTCAGTTTAAATTACACCAACCCTGGTTTTATTTCTGAGATTTAGATTTGATCTTTTAATTGGTTAGTAAAAGAATTTGAATGATATTAAACTTATCCTAGTAATAAACAAAAACATGAAGTTCTTGTGTGTGTATTGTGCCTACACTGTCTGTATACCTACCTACACGAAAGAAAAAAGAAAAGAAAAACTTTTAAAAAGCGAATTAGAATTTGACAGATCGAACATTGCATTTAGTGTTTCTAAAGTTTTAACAGAAGTAAGTAGTGTCCAGTTTTGTGAATAGCATGAAATGCTTAGTAATATCTGACTGGATTTAATACTACCTATTACAATACTTGAACAAACTCATGTAAGTAGACAATTTATTCATAATACATTTGCTTTGGGAAAAAAAGGGTGTTTGAAGAAACTAATTTACAGACAAAAAAAACATTTTATTTACCTACCCTGCTTTATCGCGTAACGTATACGTAAGGTATAGATTCTAAACTTAACAAGCTCGTAACGTTGATCTATTACACTTAACTACTTTTTCTTTAAAAAAATATGTCTAAAAATTTTTGTTGATGCTCCAAGTCGGTAGGTACGAACGCGCGGGAAAGCCGCTCTCGCACTGCGAACAAAACGATGTTCGTAGTGCGGGAGGTATTATTCAAGTCTAACGCATGTAGAAGTTGTCGGCATTTTTCCAGAGATCAAAGGCGTCGTCCTACTGTATTAATATTTATACTGTGGTTATAGGTACCACAGTCTAAAAAGCTACAGTCGTCAAGCCGTCTGGACAGGGCAATCGTCTGGGGTGTGAGCGACAAGCCGCGGGTTAGCCGCTCCCGAACTGCGAACAAAACGATGTTCGTAGTTCGGGAGGTATTATTCAGGGCTAACGCGTGTAGACGCCTACTGTACTAATATTTATACTGTGGTTGTACCATGTCATCGACGGTTTTGCATGTGTGTGTATCAGACGACAAATATAGCAAGAAGGGGGTATCAGTGGGCAAATACGAAAGGGTGGTCAGGGCCAGTGGACAGGGGTCACTCTACTATTAGCAATGAAGTTTGTTCTGCGTGACCAATCGACGCACGTGGCGCACTCAAAATATTAGCACCAATTTGGGGGTTTGAAATTTACGTATAGATCTATCGCTAACTCCGGGGCTCTCGTACTTAATAGTAGTTAAAGGGTCGCAGTTTTGATAAAAATCTGTGATGATATTATTAAACTTGTTTAATTTAGCTTACGCAAGTATGCGTAATAGGTACACTACTTCTTATACAAAAGGAAATAATTTCTCTTCACTAAAAAGAGTTTAATTAAACTTACTCAAATGTAACAGTATTTTTTGAATAATTATTTAATTAAATATAAATAAATAAATATTCCACAACTTCGTTCGCACAACGCCATTTAGTCCCAAGCTAAGCTACTCAAGCTTGTGTTATGGGTACTTACTAAACAACTGATAAACATACTTATATATTTCTAAATACATACATATTATATATAAATTACACCCAGACACCGAACAAATGATCGTGCTCATCACACAAACATTTTGTCCTGGGTGGGAATCGAACCCACGACCTCCGACATAGCGGCCAGTGTCACTAACTACTACACCGACAGGCCAGTCAAAACTCAAAGTCATTTATCTTTGTTTATCCTTGATTTTATAATACGGCGCACAAAACTCACGATAACAATTGTTTTTTTTTTTCATATAACAAAATACTAACTTATCACGCCTTCAACTGTTGTGCCAGACTGTACAAGATGCCACCGTGTTGAGTTTCAAAGAAGTAAACGAGCGGCAAGTAGTTACATTCAAAGATAAACAGTTTGGTAACAACTGGGACGAATGCCGAAAATACTTTTGAAACTGAGATGATGATTGTGAATGTGTAAGGTGATAAAAAATGAAGGTGCATTTCAGAATAAAACGTCACATTACAAACTGAAGTAAAGTGAACTATCAACGCCCAATCGTAGTATGGAATGACACCTCAATTCACCCTGCATTCATGCTGAAATGGACCTTTTTGGCGCAGCCGTGAGGCACACAGCACATGATATGTACCTACTTTGTATATTTTTTAGTGTTTTATAAATTATTGTGTGTATGTGTGTTTTGATGACTGATGTCAAATAAATATTTTTCTTTCTTTCTTTTTTCTTTCTCTATTTTCACGGGGTGGTTTTTACAGAATAACAAGGCTTATACTTAAATTTAGTAAGCGTTATGTTTATTACCATCATCATCTAACGTCATTCTTTTACTACTCATTCACCCTCCTAATTTAATCCACATTTTACCTCAACACATACAAATATAAGCAATATGAAAACAAGCAACCTTTCTCAAAGCGAAATAATTTTCCATTAACTTTCCACGGGCAGCAGAATCAGCCCCTCTCTAGATTTATAATAGCACACATCCATTATTTGACCGAAAAATCCATTAAATCAGGTATTTTGTTTTTACAGATGCACCACCCAGGCAGACCATCATAATTCCGGTGAGTAACACGAGACAATTAATATCGACTAACAAAATGAATACGACAATACCCCGTCGTACCCTAATTTACTAAATAAACGCAATAAAAAAGATCGTTTAAGATAATCGCGACAAAAAAGAAACGTTATATATAACGTTAATAAAAACGCTTCAACGCACAGCACTACAGCTATTGTAGAAAAAAAAAGAATAATGTTTGCTTGAACACGGATCTGCGAGATGAGAATTTTCTTCTAAGATGATATCTGTTGGAGTTACAAATCATACCATTGTCTAAGGGTAGCCCCTCATGGGGCGGGCTTCTTCCACACCATAAAATTAAATATTGCTTTGAAAATTGTATAATGTTATTACGGGGTGCGTAATTTTATGTCGTAAGTACACGGTGGTTTAATTTGGGAGTATTTTTGTGATACAAACTTAATATTTAATCAGATAAATAAAACTGTACCTAATAATAAATAGATGTTCTATAAAACTAGAACTAATTTTGCATACCTACATGTACCTATCTAATACAGTAGTAAAAACAGAATTTGTTTTAGATTTCTATTATTTTACTATGTAAACCATAAGTTGATAATTTCTGTCTATAAACCTTACCTTAATTTCAACTAAAACGTACAAATACTAAAAATCATTTAGTGTGCGCCACACAAAAACGGTTTAATTTTCTCACGCCAACAAACTCCTGTTCAATTACTTATAGCAATAACGCACACCTCCGGCAGCAAGCAGACGTTTTCCATTAGGCGAACAGGGCGAACACTTTATAGGCACTAATAACTTCGTCTTCTAATGCACCATAAGTGCTTACAATGCGTTTCAACGCTGGTCGGGTATTCAAAGTTCCAACACACCGCATCCCGAGTTACGCTAAAATGGCTGGTTATTTAGCCAGTTTAGTGGTAAATGTACTGTGTACGTACACACTAACACGTTCGGTTGCTATTTTCAAAAATCCGCTACATTTGTCTAGAATAGTAGAAGCAAACAGTGGTTTCTTAAACTACTGCGATAGTTTAACTGTTTGTTTCTAATCAAAGAACTTTTTTTACTGTTAAATAGACTTAATTAAATGGCATAAACATTTTGAAGCAAGATTTTTTGGTGTAAAGTTTTACAAAAGAAGAGTCCTACAAAAAATATTTAGACAGGGTTATTTTGCTTTACCAAGTTGCAGGTTAAGCTTATTTTAATCATTATTGTCACCTAAGTAAGTCAGAGTGGTAAAACTTGTGAAATATATCAAAAGCTCAACACACAAGGATCAGAAAATCGTTTAGACATCTTCGCAATTTTTTCAGAGACCTTGAAAACTGAAACTTCTGGACACAACAGACGTATATTACACGCATTCCTCCCTTCGGTGGCTCAGCTGTTTGGCCAAAGCGAGAGTGAATGTGACCATTTACGTACAGCCCTAGCACTTGGCCAGTCTTAAGTAACTAATGTTTAGCAACCCTGGCTGCGGTGTGTTTATGTTAGGTGAACGTTTGAGTTGTAATTGCATTGAAAGAAAGGAAAGAAAATAAAGTATTTACTACAATGGACTTGCATACTATAGGCTATGTGTTGTGTGCTATATGTTAAACAAAAAAACTTATTTACAAAAAAAACAACCGACTTCTTAAAAAAAACTAACAGGTGAAAAATAACTCCAGTTTCGGAAGTCTGTGGCTTTGGTGGTTTTGTTTTGTTCATTATTGGCCACCGACTTCCGAAACTGGAGTTATTTTTCACCTGTTAGTTTTTTTTAAGAAGTCGGTTGTTTTTTTTGTAAAAAAGTTTTTATTTTGTAATTTTTAGTTTCTTTGTATGTAAAGAAAGTCTTTCAAAACTTGAAAGAATCATTGAAATTGGATAACAATTGCTAAAGAAGTTCTATCTCTAAACATTAATCTGTACATCTCTGCCGGCCCCTTTTAAAATAGAATGGCGTAATGTTATGTTGTGGAAATACAAAAGCTCAGCATAGACATCTGACTATAGCAATCGCGAATAATTTGCTGTTATGCGTTAAAGAGTTCCGTTGCCTGTCTTCTTCATCAGTTTTTCTTCACCAAATGATACTTTCTAAATGAAAATGCTTGATTTGTTACTAAAAATGTTAAAATCGGTGCGTGGGTGCCTATATTTTTTGAGGAGTTCCCTCAATTCCTCGAAGATCCCTCATCAGATATGAGTTTTGATACAAATGGGACCAATCTGTTAGTATACCCTATCAAACAAAAAAAGAATTTTGAAAATCGGTCCATAAATGACGGAGTACTGAGGTAACAAACCCTAAAAAAAAAAAAAAAAAAATACAACCGAATTGAGAACCTCCTCCTTTTTTTGAAGTCGGTTAAAAATAAGATAGTGTCAGACATCATCATCTGCCAAGCCTTTTTGCAACTATGTTGGGGTCGGCTTCCAGTTAAACCAGATGCAGCTGAATATAATTAACAGTGTAACACGACAACCCTTGGTTAAACTGGTTATCAGACTTTCGGGCTTCTGACTACCTGTAACGACTATCAAAGTTCTATGAAAACCGGGACCAACGGCTTAACGTGCTTTCCGAGGCACGAAGGAACCTTGGTGGGTACCTTGTCAAGTGTTAAGCTACGCTTGACGAGGTCGGTCTGTGGATGGGTGACCATTCATTATACCTATCCTCCGTTCGACCCGTGCAGCTGTTAATATACACCCCTATGTTTTAATTAGTATCTACAAAAAAAATTGGGCTGTATCCGTACCTGTTAATGATCATATTTGCGTAATCAAAAGTGAAAAAAAAAACTTTTTTGCAAAAAATAAAACCGACTTCAAAAAAAACACTAAACGGTGTAAAATAACTCTAAATTCGGAAGTCGGTGGCCCATCATGAGTAAGACAAACCCACCAAAGCCACAGAATTCCGAATTTAGAGTTATTTTACACCGTTTAGTGTTTTTTTTGAAGTCGGTTTTATTTTTTGCAAAAAAGTTTTTAAATTGTTAATTGTTAACAATACATGTCATGATAATAGGGTTTTTCACTAATCCCTAATAAATTAAAATTAACATACCTAACTGACGAAATCTAGGTATATTGTACCCACCTGCGTACCCCTCAGAGCATACAGGCGTGATGATACGTCATGATGTTGTATAAACAATAAACATCCAAGCGATTCCAGCAATCACGACAGATTTGCCGTCTATTTTTGAAGAGTTCCGTTGTATATCTCCGAAGATCAGCACCAGATATTCACCAAATTAAAATGGGACCACCTCAGGAGTATACTCTTTCAAATAAAAAAAGAATTTTGAGAATCGGTCCACAAATGGGGGAGAAATCAGGTAACATACATGAAAAAAAAAAAAAAAAATACATACACACGAACATAGAACCTCCTTCTTTTTTGAAAGTCGGTTAAAAACGAAGTTAAATTTTTAAATATGCCACTATTTAGTTAAACTTAAATAACGAAAACAGTTGTTGGAGGCGGGGCATGCTTGAGCGAGATCACGCGAACGTGAGCGAGAGATGACGATGAATGAATACTACTTTAATGAATAGCCTGTACAATATTTCTATAAATTAAGTGACTTTTTGGGATATAAACAAAAGCTAATAACTTTGCTGTTTATGAATATTATTAATTGATACTTTACAAATATAATGAGAAGACCGTCTAGAATAAACCCTTTATGTATTTGTACTAATTAAACATTTGTGGTGTATATTTAGCCCCAAGTTCCTCAAGTTATAATTATTGTCACTAAAACTTACAGACAAATAAACACTATTTGCTTTTATTTACAAATCAGATCTCCTGGTGCTGTGATGGAATGAGACCTAATTGCTTTGGTAGGATAGGATTCTTCCCCTAATACTGTTAAACAATAGTTTAAAAAAAATCGAAGTTATTTTATATTGTAATACCATTTTGGCGAAGAGGTCACTAACCTCTCATGCTCGAGATTATGGTTCAAATCCGAGCAATTACCGATGTGATTTTTTCAATTCAAATGTACCAATTTTCTAAGTTCATCTTAAATATCATTGTCACTGGTGAAGGGAAGCATCGAGAGAAAATCTGGACTAGTTGATATAAATCTGAAATCCACCAAACTACATTGAGCAAGGGTGGCGAATAAAGCTCGTGCCGCCTCTTTATGAGAAGAGGCCTATTAACTGGATTCTTACAGGCTAGCTATTTTACTATTTTATTTGAACCACATGAAATCATGTGGTTCAAATAAAATAATAAAATAGCTCTATTAAATAAATATTTAATAGAGTAAGTAGGTGCTACTTTCGTCTAATTTATGCACTTGAATTCTTCAGTCCAGTTTCTTTGTGAGATTTATAGCTCTCAAAGGAATTACTCTAAGTGGCAGACAATTTTTAGCAGAGAAGCGTTTTAAAGCGCTATTTTATACGCTAAGCATAGGATTAAAATTTTTCGCTTAATTAAGCCCAAAACCTGATACTTTGGCGCGGCCAAAATTACTGTTTGAAAACTTCATTAAGTTGGACTAATAGGTACCTTTGGAATTAATGCCAGCCTAATAAAGTTCATGGATAAAGTGTAGAGTATTGTTAGTTCATAACTTGAAGTCAAAATTGGGAGTCTGACTTAAATAACTCGTTGTTTAACATGGCGATTCAGTAATTCAAATAGAACAGAATGTCTAAAATGAACCTGACTGAGAAAAGCTTGCAAAGAAATACGCGTACCTAATTTAAAATCTCTAACGAATTTTATCTTGTTTTCAGGTAAGTCCTTGGCCACTTAAACAAAGGTATCAAAACAACTTTTTTTATAATATTAGGTAATGAATCGACGTACGTTATTATAATCATTGATTAGTATGATAACATAAGCTACATAACCACCATAACTTTAATCATAATTTACAAAATCGTTTACTTCGTCCGTGTCATTGTATAAAACTGAAATAGTTAAAAATACAAACACATTCTTGCTCGGCTAAATCCTCAATAACAAAAAATACAAAAAAGTATTGGAATATTGAATTAAATTAACCAGTCAAAAGGAAAAACACAATCGATTTAAAATAAATCAATAGTCATAGAATACTTAGACCCAAAGAAATACATTTTTTTCAGAATTAACATAACAGTATAGATGCCTGTACTCTCAAAAGGTTTAGTGCAAGGTGAACTAATGGAGCATCCACATTTAACTGGCCTGTTGGTCTAGTAGTTAGTGACCCTGACTGCTATGCCGGAGGGCGTGGGTTCGATTCCCACCCAGGACAAATGTTTGTGTGATGAGCATGATCATTTGTTCTGTCTGGGTGTAATTTATATATAATATGTATGTAATTAGAAATATATAAGTATATCAATCAGCTGTTTAGTACCCCTAATACAAGCTCTCCACCTAAACTTGGGACTAAATGGCGTTGTGTGGAAGTTGAGGAATTTTTTTATTTATTTATTAATTATTTATTTATTTATAAACTCACTTCTTTATAAGGGTATAGGTAAAAACTACAGTCAACGTCATGCTCAGTAGTGGCGTTAGAGACCGCTGGACAAACATTACAGAGTCAGAATACTAAGCAATTATTTTCGTTTCATCCAATAGAAGTACAAATCCACGTTTGAAATGCACAGAAGTCTGTGTAACGGCTCCTAAGGGTGTTATAATTAAATTATAAACTTTCGGTACCGGGGTTCACGGTAGGGTCAACTTATGCGTTAAGTAAATGCCATAACGTAAAACTTTATGACGTGCCAAATAAGTATAAAGGGGTTGTAAACTTTTACATTTTGTTTCGTACCTCGGCGCAAGATTGTTACGTTGTAAAAGTAAATTGCACCGATTCTCATTGTGGACGTAACAATTAAATTTTGTTTGGGTTACCTACCTATATTTTATGTTAGTCGTGTTTGTTAAACTAATTTGGTATTATAACTTATAATGTATGTTTCCATTATTGTATGTTGCACTAGCTCTTCGCTCGCAACTGCATTCGCGTGCATTTACGTACTTTATCATTGAAAATAAAACAAAGCTTAATGTGGCTTTCTATTGGTAAAGGAATTTTTGAAAATCAGTTCAGTAGATTTCGAGATTACCCGAGATTACACTGACCGCGCATTGTACGGAAATCCTATATCATGCGAGATCAGCTTATACTGGAAAATCATAGCTTGATGTGTAGCCGTGTGTACCTATAGATAACAATTTATTGTTAAGTGTTTATTTCTAGATCTCACTAGCCGGAGACAGTAGACTTGTCTTATCAGCATCTGTCTAGTCTTTCCCTAACTATGTTGAGGTCAGCTGCCAGTCAAACTAGATGCAAATAACCAGTCTTTATATGAAATGGCTGCCTATACATGGTTATTTGTAAAACACCAACAACCTCGCAGGAGTAGATTACTAACATCATAAACAACAACATTTGTTCTACGACTTTTTCGAAGACAGACAAAAAAAAAACAACTCTCTATATATCCGAACAGTTGATCGAGTTTTGTATGGAGAGTTGATTTTCTTTTGACTGTCTTCGAAAAAGTCGTAGAACAAATGTTGTTGTTTATGATGTTAGTAATCTACTCCTGCGAGGTTGTTGATGTTTTACAAATGAACCTGTATAACCTTTATAGCACAGTGATTAAGAAACACGATACTCTCTGTTTAATGTAGTTGGCAGACTTTTGGGCGACTGGCTACCTGTTACTACTACAAATATCAGTTGGGACCAAAGGCTTAACAAGCTTTCAAGGGCATGGGAGGCTCTTGATATGTAAATTATGGTCAACGATCCACGGACAGACCTCCCCAAGCGTAGCTTAACCTTCGATCAATCTGAGCGTCTGTTATTATTTAGCCACGAGCCCCTTAGACTTTTGTTTTATGATCCACAGTTAAAGATTTAAAATCCTGAATTTCAAATTTTCGAGAATGCTTCAATCATCTATGCAGAAAGTAAGTAGTTGGTTATTTACCAAAATTACCAAATCACCGACGTATGCTCTACAAACTTAAATAAACAAAACACAAGAGGAAGCTCACGTGTATTTTTCGTAGCTGCCACAGCGGCCATGAAAAGCTCTCGAGTCTCAAGCACTTCTGCGTCATATAATTCAATTTGAGTCAAAAATCGTGAAAAGCTGCCCTTTTACTAAATACCCGAAAAAGTTTCCGTACGTGACCCCATCAAACTACATCCCAGAGGACCCGTGTGTTCGCTTTTCCTTCTTCTTTACCATTTTTTCGGGAAAAAATGTTGCCCATGTTTTATTACTCACTTTAGTTAAAGAGCACGTAGGTTTTATGTGGAAAGGATTCATTACGAAACACGAATGCTCACGAGAATGCCTTAGATTTACATAATTTATTTACAGGAGCAACGTTCAGTTCATTTGTATGAACGCTGTCACAATTTGTGTGCCTCCAAGATAAATTCAAATGTAATGTGAAAAACTCAAGTGTGCTAACATAAACACTAAAATTTACCATTCTTGATACTTCACTTAGCTGGTGAGGATATAAGATCTTTACGCTCGCTTTTGTTTTACAACTTTTTTGATATCCCGACAAGTTTGTACTATGCCTACCTCCTTGCCATTTCACATGCGTTCAGCTGAAGTGTGAATCACTCTTCTAGCATTTGTGGTTGTGGTGGTAAACGTCGGCTATCAAAGACAGACTTAATAGGCAGTTTCTGAGCACGCACGTTCCATTGTACACCACGGCTTTTTGCAACCTGCAGTGCTATTCTGTTAAAATCACCCCATGAGAATGTAGGTGAAGTGAAGGCGATCTGAGTTGTCTTTTCTATTCTATTTTTTGTTATGGCAAACAAAGCCGCCATTCTGCCAAGTGCCAATGTCTAAAGTGAATTGAGAAGCCAGTGTGTGAAAAAAAAAGACTTAAACCAACTGAAGGCACTTATTCAAATCTTCAATTGATACAGTTGAACTCATTGTAGATCGATTTGATATGTTATTTCATACTTATGTTAGACATACAGTTCACTGTACCATTGACAGAGCAAGTACATTCTTTGTTCTCCTCATTGATATATAAAAACCCATATTCTTATAACATATTCTTCTTTCATATAATTATTTCAATAAAATTTTCCGTCATCTTAATAGTCAGCATCTTTCACATAATCTGTATCGTTTCTTCTTTTTTGCATTACTTACTCTTAAAATCTCACTGCAAATTCAACCACTCCACATGCCCATTAGCAATAATGTATGACATAGGTCATATCTGCATTCCTGTGTACATTTTCGCGCCAAGTATCGTAATCTCCATTTAACAAAATATTTAAGATGTTTCAATCATCTCATCATAATTAACAGCAGCGGCTTGTGTCGATCTGCTGCTTGATGTTGAAAGGTCGTCTTATATTTCTATTTTTTCTGTAATGTTGTGTACTCGATCGCACCAAGACACCAAACTGACTTTTTTTTGATCCGCCTACTATCTCAGCTTAGTGAAACTGATTTAGTAGCTTTCGGTACCAGACCTATATTTGATCAATTTTATTACGCAATTGACAGATTATTTGCGAAAACAGTTAGAAACTGATCTGTATTTGATTGGTGGCAGTATCTTCACACCCTCCTACGTGGGACTTTAACATAATTGAGGAACTAAGGGGCGTAGGGTTACAGGTAAACCTTTAACCCTACGCATGTATTGTGTTTATTTAGTCATAACACTCGTAACCAATGATATTATAAGTAAATTACTTATAATGTCATTGGTCGTAACATTAAGAACATTGAACGTAGTCCGACTTCTATAAAAACTGTTTGTGTGAGTAATGTAAAACTTTAATAGGTGTTTTAAAGATACATTGTTATTGATAAAATGTTCTTAAAAAAAATCATCCAATGCTTCTCAGAATCTTAACTACCAAAATTGTTTTTACAACTTACAATAACGGTTTAGCAAGAGCAGAGCATTTCCGATTTCAAGACAGACTCTATTGACATGACTGTAGGCAGTACCGATAAAGTTTGATTCAAATTGATTTATTCAATTGTGTCCAATTTAACCAGCGTTATTATTATTGCCAGTAAGGACATATATTTATAGTGGGTAAACTTGGATATGAAATCGTATTGTGAACGGATTACAGAGCATGTCAAAGGCCATTCACAGGGACATAAAGCTTGTAACGATTAGATACGGATTGGGATGTTACGATTGTCATACATTTGTATGTGTGACGAAAGCGAAGGGTTCTAAAATCAAAGGATGTCTGATCTGTTGTTAGATGGTATCGAGCACGGGGGATCTGTAACGGTGGTTGTTATCACTAACCATTGTTTGATAGGTAGATACTAGGTTTGCATTTGCCAAGCTCACCTTTAGAACTGGTATCTTGTGTATCAATTGAGTTTGCAAGCCCTTTTGAATTGGCTAGTAAGTAAATGCTAAAAGCGGCAAAAGAACTAGTTAGAATTTGTTTAGAATTCTTCAATTCTGTATCCTGATAATTTAGGGGATGTATTAATATCATAATATCAACCTAGAGAATGAGCATTTATCACCACGGTTGCTCAAGGCAGGTTGAGTCCAGGTTTCATAACGATATTTTCTTTGTAGATTTCGATGTCAGTGATATCTGAGATCATCTCAGCTTTTTCCCAACCACATTGGGATTAGCTTTCAGCCTAATTGGATGTGGCTGAATACTAGTGATTTACATGAAGCGACAGTTTATCTACCTCCACAACCCAGTGACTGAGTAACACGGTTCCTTTAGTTAGACTGGATGTCAGAATTTAAGGCTCTTGTCTACCCGTACCGACTGTCCAAGATCTACAAGTAACAGCTGAGACTTATGGCACAGTATAAATATTAATACAGTAGGACGACGCCTTTGTTCTCTGGAAAAATGCCGACAACTTCTACACGCGTTAGACTTGAATAATACCTCCCGCACTACGAACATCGTTTTGTTCGCAGTGCGAGAGCGGCTTTCCCGCGTCTCGCCCCTCAAACCCCGCACGATTGCCCTGTCTAGACGGCTTCGTCGGACGACTGTATGTTTTTAGACTGTGCTTATGGCTTAACATGCATTCTGAAGTACAGAGAGGTCAAGATATCGTCACCCATCCACGACAAACGTAGCTTAACGTTCAATCGACATGTTGGTAACTTCATTATAATTTTTGGTCGCTTTCTAAGGCTTGTTGAAACTAGGAGATGCTCTAATACAGATTGTGCTCAAAAAACTAAATCTAGATAACTTTTCAACGCAGAGCGGAAGGCTATCTATAAAGTTTAACCTGAACAATGTTAGAGTTTTCAGCAAACTTCAATCTTTCTTGAAAAGTTTAGCGTGAGTTTTTCAATAAATATTTTGTTTTACAACTACGATTCCTTTTGTATTTATTTTTGTGTTGATAACAAATAAAATGCATGTTTCTGATGGTAATCTTAAAATAATAGCCTTTTACTATATGCATAATAATATTATTATGAAAGTATGTTAAAAGATATAGATAGAGTTAAAAGATGTAGATGGAATATTCTTCAAACAGGCTAGACAGATATCAACGCAATTTTCACTGTCAGATAGCTGCTCGTAAAAGAGTTACTTGGGCCACTTTTGCTTTAGCAAAATAAATAGCGATCCGTGTCAAAAATAAACCCATGAAATACCACGCAGACGAAGTCGCGGGCACGGTTTGTAAGATTAATAAGTCACGTTTACACATTTACTTACCGATGGTTAAACAAACTTACCGACAGTTACACACAGGCAAACGACCGAACATCTGTCGGTGGCAATATTCGGGCATTAGGTGAGATTTTGTTCATAGAAACCGATCCTGGTCAATTGCTTGACCATCTGCGTCCGATTTGTGAGGGCCCGAACATTCACGAATATTGTCGAAGTGCCGAAGTTGATAAACGCGTGGTCACGGTGATTCTCCTTTGCGTCATGCGGGCCTGGTACAATGAAAACTAATGCCAATATGTGTAATGTGGGATTTGTGTTGTCGTATGTGATGTATGAATGTAAACTTGTAATAAATCTTCCCAATTATACATTTGGATTTAGAATAATGTAGGGCGTTTATGTGAAATATTAAGCAGGTCAAAACAATTAATTTAAATCAGAGTTCAAGCCAGCATTGACCCAAATGTTGTTTGTCATGAATGTAAACTGCACTAGTAGTGCATGAATTGACTAAACCCGTTCTTTAAAATCTGAGCCAACATAAGCAGTCAAGAAGACATTAGGCGCAGCACTGACGACAGACTATCAGGGACGCGCTTTTTAGTCTGTAACAATTGAACCTATTAGAATTATTTTCTAATTGAAATAAACGATGCGCGTCGTATGCGTTATTGCTTGTAGTTAGTTGTATAAGTTCCATTTTACGAGCAGGTAAGTACAGACTACCGTCAGCGTACGGTGACAGTGACTCCACTGTCACCGTACGATGACGGTTTAGTTACTAACTAAAACTCACGTCAGCGTGCTTTGCGTTCCGTACCTTAAGCTGTCGCAAGATTTACTTTTTTGCTTATCTCACGCCTCTTTTCCATGGAGGTAGGCAGAAACTGAAGAACGTGATCTGCTACGATGTTTACATCGTATCTGCAGAGCTATTCTGTAAAATCCACCCGGTGAAAATGTCGGTGAAGTAAAGGCGAATTGAGCTGTCATTCCATACCTGCTAATGCTTGGCATTGACACTTTACTTCACTCTAGTTTCACATTGTTGACTTATACTGAATCGAGCGGGAGGTAATGATATTATACTTAAATTAAAAGGTGTAGATAGGTTACCTAAACAACATTCGGTCTTCAAAAACTCTAACGCACGCACGCTTCCGTTGACGGCGCGACGCGACATTGGGGTCAAGTGTGGCTAGTTAGCCACATTGTAACGTGTCGCTTGCTGAGCGCTTATAACATATCTACACCTTTTTACTTATAATATCAGTGCCGGCAGGTCATACATCTACGTCAGTTGTGAGTATGTTCGGCTAGCACACTAAGGTACCCCGATGTTTCTATGATAGTTAAAAAAAAATATCCAAACAGAATGGTTCATGTTCAATTGGGATGATTTGACAGTTTGGGTACCTTGATATGCTGACGTCTGTACCTACTACGCAAAATTGAAAAACAAAAATTGCAAACTGGTGTAAAATTTTGATTTGACAACACCAGATGTTCATTGGTTCAGTCCGTATAGGTAGGCACAAAATTTACCCAATTTCGTTAATACACTCAACAACTCGGGCTTAACCAATAGAAATTCTAATCAGGATGCATCATCACGCAACAGGGGTGCGATGTTTAGGTTTTGGACCCAAATAACGGTGTCAATTAGAGTAACGTCATAATCCGAGGTCCCTCTGTTTGTCCGGTGGGCTCACCCGGACAAACAATGGCTCGATTAGATTAATATGAGTCCCGACCACGTTGGGTTTACGATAATTTATTGCATTGTTCATCATGCATATGTGGGGTTAGTTCGGTTACCTTTGTTGGAGTAAATTAAAAATTGTTACTGGTTTTTGGGGGTTTTTTATGACGTCGCTTTTAAAAGGATGCTTTTTTGGATTAATCTTTTATGTAGGTAAAAAACTCAGTTCATTGTAATCGCATAACCTCGAACCACTATAATGTCACTTCGTACCTTTTTAACTGTCTCACGAAAATAGAGGAGGTTCTCAATTTGGTAGGACTTTTTTTTCTTGTGTTTGGTACTACATTCATTTAGAAAAATGACCAGTTAGGAAAATTCTTTTTGTGTTTGCGATGATATGCAGTTTCATTTTAATGTTAAAAGTAATCATTTGTATTAATTTTTTTAATGTTTTTGTTTCCTTTCAATTTACTAGTTAAGGATCCAAAACAATCTGGTAAAAGAAGCACAGTAAAATTGTGCAGTTTTTTCTGTATATCTCAGCTGCTTGTTTAAAGAATTATCGAAGCTATCGCCATGATACTTTAAAATCTATTTAGCTACAAACTAGCTTAAGAAAATATATTACTAAAATGTAATAATTTCTTCACCCTATTTTGGTGGTCTACTGGGTGGAAGCGCTATTATTCCTAGGTCGGGTAAAATGTTAATAAGTTTTCTATAAAGAACTTTTATGTAATAGCCCGCAATCTAGATTTGCGGTTGATGGCAATAGGCTCCGGTGGCGAGGGGTCAATTTTCTTAAGAGGGAAGCTGACAAAAAAAAACTTAGTATTCATATTACTATTTCTTGAGAGCAGCGCTGGCCCAGTGGTGGCGACCCCGACTTTCGGACAGTACTGGCGCATTACTTTGTGTAGTTTATTTCGTCACCGCTGCTCTCAAAAACGGCGAAGGAAAACATCGTGAGGAAACCGGCATGTCCTAGAACCAAAAATTAGAAGACATGTGACATAGTACCCATTCGCACTGGGCCCGCGTGGTAGATTATAGCCCATACGCAAAATACGCGCTTTGACGTGAAGTTGCAAATACGAGCCCAGTATCTTTAATCTTTACTATTTGTTGTCTATCTTGAAGTCATCGGTCTACCTACGACCCTGTACTTACCTTTTTTGTAAATCCCTGGCAATACTAGAGTCTGGCTGCCATCATTCAATAACAGGATAATTACTCTTTCGAACCTACAAAGGGAAGCCGATGGGAATCGAGTTGTATGGACACTTCGCACTGATAGGCTCACTCCCATTCACATGGAACTCAAACATTACTAACAAAATGTGTGTACTTATGGTACACATCAGTCTAACCCTACGGGGTCATTATAGGCGTGATGTTATGTTAGATAATAATAATTTATTGTTCAATTATAGAATGATATTAACCATCATTTCAACATTTCTGCAAAAGTATGCTGTAATTCAACCGAGGAAAATGGGCCATCAAAGTTTTACTACTTCATTCGAGAACCAACGAAGAGAGAACGATGCCCAACAATTTTATAGTCAAGTTATAAGTAGATATGTAGGTACCTAATTATTATTTTAAAATTAGTTCTAATATAATTACGTTCTTGGTAAAACAGCCTTATTTTTTGCGAAATTACAAAGCTTCTAAGAAACAATGTTTTTCACTTATTTTTACCCGAATAAGTCTCCAAGCAAAAGGAAGGTTATAATTTTTCTTTTGGATTCATGACATAATTCGTTTGAAGGATCATTCTTCTTTAAATTCACGTGTACTTGAGCTTTTATTTCTCGGAACTCTTAGGTTCCCGACCATTAGAAGGCGTTGTCGCCTTTAACCAACCGCAGGTTTTCTCTGTATATGCACGAGACAAGTGCACCCAAGAAAAACTAACGACCATTGCGGTCTATTGAAACAAAAATTCTGGACTATAGGCTAGGGTGGCTAGTGGACTTATGAAGGACTATGGCCTCTGCCCTACCAATGTTATAATGGGTGGTGGAGGGCGCAGGGCAATTAATTATAGGCCCTCTGAAACGGCTAGTAGTAGGTAGGTATATTATGAACTCTTAGAAATTGTTTTTTTTTTTATGAAAAGGTCAATAATATAAAAATTTAGAAGCAAAATTTCTTGGTTAGACCAGTGGGTGAGCTGCAGTGCTGTGTGTAGCCAGTTTAATTCCCGAACGGAATCAATATTTGAACGGCCTACAGGTAGTTTTTCCGGGTCTGTATGTGAGTTTAAATGTTTATAAATGCGCCCATGATAAAGAAGAAATTTCTAGTTTAGGACAACGTTTATTTCACAAGGAATTCTACTGATAGTATGAATTCCTAAATTTGTGACTATGGCCGATTTGAGTTTTAGTGAAAAAACTGCTGAATATATTTTCATGAACCTTAATAGTAGGGTATATAGGTATAGGTAATTTATACATAGATAATATGTCTTTATTTATCGTTTAAATTAATTTGCAAATAATTATTACCTTAATACTTCCGACTATTATGTACAAACGCCAGCACATCAAATTACCTTAAACTGTAAAATTTTGTCAATTCAACATAAACCTCACTTTGTTTGTAATAAAGTTGAAAAACTCTCAAAAAAAATTGACGCATGCCGCATGGCAGGGTAGCTTGATTTGCGGGCCTCTGTCCATGCGAAAACAAGAGGATAAGGAGATGTAGGTTCGCACCTATGATGCTACCAATATGAGCCTCAAGGACGGGCTAAGGCAATTTAACTGTGTCTGTGTCCTTACTAACAATACTAATTCTAGACTTTTAAGAACTTTTGGTTACTAACCCATCACTTTACTTAATATGAACTGTTCATGTATGTGTTCATGTCTGAAATAAACATTTATTATTATTTATTATTAAATATAACAAGTTTTTAATTTGAGCCGTTTTAAACGGGTTTGAACACAGGGACCATGTGGTCCAAATAGTTTTTCGGGACATCGCCACACGATTGATTGACTCTTTACGTGACCAGAAGGCTGGCCTTTATTAAGGCCAGAGATAAAGCATTGCCATGCAACGTGGCAGAGTCCAGTATTGTGTGTACTTTTCCCGTTGACAGCGATGTGCGTGGATTGGATCTTTTTATTCTTTTACGTTTCCTTTTTTTTACTTATAGGTACAGATGCCAGCACATCAAGTTACCCCAATGTGTCTTTGATTGTTTTTCAACTTTATGCAAAACAGAATAAGGTTCATATTCAATTAGGAAAATTTGACACATTGGGGTAACTTGACGTGGTGGCGTCTGTACCTAAAAATAACATAGATGTTAAATTTATCAGAGGTATTTTGTTAAAATATTACAAAGATGTTTTGGTGTGTGCTGCGAAAACTGTTCGATAAGGGGAATTCTCAGAGCGCAGCTACTTAGTTCCATTAACGTCGTATTTATTTCGCCATCTCAGTAATTTATCGTCATCGATATTCATCAAAATGAAATGAACTGACGTCACTACCTACTATTTGTGGTTGATCTATGTCTTTATTTATTCCCCCTCATCTTAACCTCGACAACTCAGTTCATGGCCATGTCCACCCATTTGTTATCACTAGGCCTTAATTATATTTCACTTTGGTTTATTTTTTATCAATTCCAAAACTAAAAGTGACATAATATCATGCTTCTATTCCACGAAGGGTTAAATAGAGGTATATCTTTAGTACTCACAGTGCGCCAGCTATGTTTAAGTCTCATTTAAAGTGTCTAGCCTATTGCCAACAATCGGAGACAAATCCAGACTCCGGTCTGCCAGAAAACTAATATCATTTGCCCGACGTGGGAATTGAACCCAGGACCTCATGCTCAGGAATAGCGCATGCTACCATTAGACCAACGAGACACATAGAAGCTTTAGTTTATATACATGGTTATTGTTACCTTCACAACCAGCTTTAAAGAAGTATAATAAGGCTCGTAAGAAGTAATAATAGCTTGTATTTTCCCTGCCGGAGTCAGTGTCTCCTGATAGCTACAACCTAGGGGTAGAGTCAAGAGTGAATAGATTACTTCTAGGCAAGCGTGTTTCATTGTTGACCATATCAGCGCTTCCCATCAGGCAAAATAGTGATCAAACGCGTGCCTACCAATAGTTATAAAAAAATATTCAAGGTAATGCAACACTTGCCTAAGTTGGTCCGTGAATGGGCAATCATCCATTACATGCTAACCTCTGTGCTTTTGAAACCGTGTTAAGCCGTTAGTCCTGGCTGTTATTTGTACTTTGACTGTCTTTACGGATAGTCTATACCATACATTTTTGACAAACAGTCTTAACAAGGGGTGTGTGTTATCCGGTAACTAGATTGTGAGGGGAAGAGGCTTTCGACTGGGAGCTCACCTCAACGTAGTTGGAAAAGGCAGCCAGATCAATAGTTCCTGTCCTTACCAAATCTGCTGAACGATGAATGACAAGATAACTACAGACACTTTACGAAAATTCAATAAAAGGCCTACGACCCTACAAAGCCACTCTATAAAACCCATTAGGTACCTACCTAAGTTTTTATTTCATTTTCCTGGAAAAATGAAAACATATAGCGGGAAATAGAGCGCGTGGCAGAGGCACCGATTTGTTATGATTTCAACAGATATCATTTTTATTTTCGGCTCCAAAACTTTTACGGGAAAAAGAACATTTAGGGGGGTGCGTCAACGTTGCCTTCCATTCCGAACTTTGCGCTTGTTTCTGACGTTTTCCTTTATTTATAAACGTGGTGTCTAGACGAGTGACTAGACGCCCCTATGGCTCCCCATACTGCCAATTATTGAATGCTGCAATAACCCTGCAACGGAGCAAAAAGTTTAATCTCCTTTGAGTGATGACGCACAAGTCTATTTTGACGTAAGTTATATAGACACTTGTATTAGAAAGGGTAGATATTGCTACTGCGTACACAATGTAACAAATGAATGGCGAAGCTATGGGTGCAAGATAAGGTAGTATGAAACAAAGTCGTTTCTCGCCGTCTAGGTCTGTACGCTATCTTTAAAATTGCACAACAGATTTTAATGCGGTTTCTATCAATAGATAGAGTGGTTCTATAAGAAGGTTTATATCCACATCACACTCGTGCAAAGCCAGAGTGTGGGTCCCTAGTAGGTAAAATGACATAAATCATGCAGCTTAAATCATTTGTTTATTGGCAAACATGGGTAAAAATATACATTGATGTTATTTTATAAATAATTCATATAGTTCTCCACGTTGAACCATCACATGGGTATGCACATAATTATAAACGTAGTACAAAACAAAAAATAATAATAATGCCAGCCCTGTGAGTCACAGTTATGACAAAATTATTATAATATTTGTAAATATGTGAGAACATCATTAATTGCTTAGTTTTGGGTATAGAAACCAAATAAACAATGGATAGATTTTAATGTACGATATGATTATGTAGAAGAAACGTAGACGATAAGTCTACAGTCAGATCAGTCTCCACAAATTATATCTCTTTTGTTGTGCCCAACAGGGTTAATGATTGTTTCTTTAAATGTATAAGTATCACCTAAGCCTGCATTGTGGAATGCAATAAAAAATTAAGCATTGAGTAATATGAGTATTGATTAGAAAGAACTGCTATGACGATGACAAATGGAAATGTATGGAAGAAGAAGACCTGTTGCGGCTGCCCCAAATAAATTCACATAATGATGAAAATTCTTTGTTTTAACTTAACTTAACTTTTGACGGGCCTGTTGGTCTAGTAGTTAGTGACCCTGACTGCTATGCCGGAGGTCGTGGGTTCGATTCCCACTAAGGACAAATGTTTGTGTGATGAGCACGATCATTTGTTCTGTGGCTGGGTGTAATTTTATCTATAACTAGCTGCCCCGGCAAACTTCGTTGTGCCTTAGAGTCAATTTATTGCTCTTATTATTTTTTTTTTATATTAGATATACATACGTTGAAAAAGACGACAACAAATAAATCCAAACCAATAATAAATACTACTACTTTTAAATTACAACATGTATATATACCCTAACCTAACTGACCATACCTATCCTATAGCTAACCCAACTATCTAACCTAACTACCTTACTAAAAAATACTAAATTCATAATTTTAATCTGAACTATTAAAATAAGTTCTATTTGCAAAGAATTATTAAAGTTCGTCTCTGTCATCATTGCTAGTTACGTAAATTGATTTCTGAAATATAAGACTTTTTTATGCTACATAAAACCTCAAGTTTAGTAACAAAATAAATTTCAGAACGTAGGTACGTATTATAAATTGACAACCTTACCTTCTTGGGTTTAGCTTAAGACTTGTCAATTTCAAATTGTCACCTGATAATGAACTGGGAAGTTTGACTCCTGTCATGTCATCCAAGATGGCGCTGCGTTGGAAAAATGTTTGAGACAACCGATATTCTTGATATTTATTTTTATGATGTCGAACGGGATAAAAAAGTATCCTATGTCCTTCTCCTGGCTCTAAACTACCTCCCTGCCAATTTTCAGCTAAATCGGTTCAGCCGTTCTTGAGTTTTAAGCGAAGTAACTAACACGACTTTCTTTTATATATATAGATAAGTATGTATTTAGAAATATATAAGTATGTTTATCAGCTGTTTAGAACCCATAACACAAGTCTCAAGCTTAGCTTGGGACTAAATGGCGTTGTGTGAAAAAGTTGTGGAATATTTTATTTATTTATTTTGTATTTATTTAAGATTGCTATTTCACTGCCAAGCTGATATCTCTCATAAAGATTTTCCAAGATAAATATCTGTATTAATGGTCTATAAATAAACTGTTAGAAAGAGTATTCATAACTTTATGCAAATAAACACGTAGCAGTCTCTCTGTATTTTCTTTTTTCAACACAATGGTTTATCTTCTACGAAATATTGTTCTAAAAGTAAAGTAGGTACACTGTGAAAATGAAACTCTTAAAGAGTTCGTTTCGTATATAGGATTTTAATTACTCAGTTTCAAATGAGTTTCATCCAGCTGAGATATTATCTACGCCGAGATTCAGGTACGAAGGCGAAGAAGTTTTGAATTGTCTCTAAAGCTTTTTATTCATATCAACATGATGTTTTTTTGTCGCTTGTAGTATGAGAGACAAAAATTTGAAATTAAAAATTCTCAACTTTCTTTATAAAGGTGAAGCTAGCGCGTAACATTATGTAACATCAGATTGTACCTGTAGTACACATTTAGTCGGTTATTTAAAGTGCTTCCCTCACCCTTAAGAGCCTATACCTAACAATCCTCTTTTACTTAGAAATTCCAGATATAACAATGCAATAAGGCTTTGCTCGAGACGAGTATCGAAACCGAGACCTCATGCTTAGTAGTAACGCATGCGGCTACTGAACCAACGAGGCAAAATAAAAGTCAGTATTATGTCATTGCTTGTTTGACTGGCCTGTTGGTCTAGTAGTTAGTGACCCTGACTGCTATGCCGGAGGTCGTGTTTTCGATTCCCACCCAGGACAAATGTTTGTGTGATGAGCACGATCATTTGTTCTGTGTCTGGGTGTAATTTATCAATAATATGTATGTATTTAGAAATATGTAAGTATGTTTATCAGCTGTTCAGTACCCATTACACAAGCTCTTAGCTTAGCTTGGTGAAAAAGTTGTGAAATATTATATATTTATTGTAGCTTCAATAATATATAAAACCTGCAAAATACTCGAAGTACCCATTAATCAAAATCCAGTAGCCCCTTTGTGCCTACCTGGGTGAAAATGGAATCATGTCTGAAAGTGACAGAATTCAATAATTACCTTTCACAACAAACCTTAATTTCCATTTCATTTGTTGAAAAGTAGGAGGTTTGTATCATTAGACTCATTATATGTAAGCGTATAATAACAGGGGTTAGTTACTCGTATAAGAAACCTTTCGCTCATTAGGGCACGGTGACGTATGACAGAGTGGAACGGGCATCGACAGACAACTGAGGAGCTTAAAATGTATTATTATTTATTTATTCTGAATTCAGCCGGTCGATTTAGATTTATAAAAGTCACCACGTGAAAATTTGAGTGAAGCGAACTGTCCTAGCATTAGAATGGGATATAGGTCAAATCACCTTCACTTCGCTTAAGTATTGCTCGAGTTTAGATATTTACAGATTGTTCAGAAAAATTGTCTGACTTCTTCTGTTGAAAATCTTATCAGATAGCCAGAAATCACTTACACTTATAATGATTGAATTGAATTTAGTACCTATGTGACATTCTTTTGAATTACTTTATACATTGTATTTACTCATTCCTGACATATTTTATATTCCTTGACATTTTATCTGAGAACTCTTGATATTATAATTTAGATTGCCTTGACATTGTATTTAATAACTCCTGACATAATTATCTAGTATTCCGTTAATATTGTATTCGATAACTCTTGACATTCTAATTAGTATGCATTTGACATTGTACCTATGTAATTGCTTCAAATTGATTTAATTCTTGAAAAATATTTGTACGCTGGAAACAGCAGAATATTCTGGACATAAAATTGCGTGTAACATCTTGTATAACAATATACTTACAAATAAATTTATTATTATTATCAAAAAAAATATACAGTTTATAGTAAAACATCGAATTTAGGGCAACGCCACATTTTGACGCTGGCAGCTGTATCTATCTCGCCATATACATATGAGCTAAAACTGACACATCCTACATCGTGACGTTAAAGTTGTCCCCGCGATTTAACGCACACATCCCGACAACAGCCGTCGGGCAATAGTATCCTACAAGACACACACTCTGGTCTTGTCTGGTCGGACCATCCTCCCTTATCTATGGGGGATAGCCACACACCACACAACACCTCACTGCTTACCACACCACGCTTTAAATCACTTGCACTGACTGGGAATAAGTTCTACAAGTTTTATTTTACTGTCAATAATTTAAATTGCAACTTTACTTATATTTTCAACTACTTAATTTACTTTAATTCTACTTACATTGCATATTTACCCATAAGGTCACAGTATACTATATGCCAACCTGTGTTAGTATACTATATGTACCTACGACAATGATGTTGAAAGAGCGGAGCCTTCTAATACAGGCATTGTTTGCTTAAATAGGGGCTCAAACACGTCAAAATGTAATTCCTAATTAGTTTTAAAAAAATAGTAGTTTCTAATTGACACAATAAACTATTTGTATGTTTTTGTATTTGTATTTGTATTTTGGATGCGGAAGTTTACGGCCTGTTCCTCATACCCCTAAAGGGGGTCCAGAATTATGAATAGAACTCATGGTATCACAATGTCCGTCGATGTTCTTTCCAATTAGTATACTATACATATTGTAATATTAAACATGCCCCAGTTTCCCTTACCCAAATTTAATGATACGTACAAGTCGGTAACATAGGTAAGTATTTTACCCACTCAAATCTATTTTTGTATACTAATAATCTAAGTAAGAACTTGTTATTTTATTTAGTACTTACACAAAGACCGGCAAAGAGCGAATCGATCAAGCCCACCAGAGATTTCGTACTTATTAAGAGACATAATTTTTTCGTTTTTAAAGGCAGTTTGTAGTCACCGTTTCATATACCGTACAACAAGCCGTAAAAGCTCCATCTACGATGCGTATTTCAAATAGTTTGCTGTGTAAACTTAAAGGTTAAGGGTTTCAAGCATTATAAGACTCAGCTCTGAAATGGCGACAAAGAAATCAGCGGTTTCATACATTTCGTTCAGCAGATGTCGAACTCGAACTTTTATTTGAAACAGCTGTTTTTGTGATTGCCCACAGTGAAACTTGTTCATAATATTGGGTAAAACACCCTTCAAAAAAGCTGGTACTGATATTCTGTTAAGGCGATGACATTAGCAGTTCTTAGATAAGCATGCAAAGGTAGACAGATAGACGACGTCGTTAATAATTGTACTTGTTTTATCATTTGTATACAGAACCCTAAAATTTCAATTATTTTCATAGTTATAAACGTCGTCGTCTCTTCGCATTCTGCAATCCGTATGAAATAGCTAATTTTAAATTTTATTGCAAAGATCTTGGAGAAAATGATGGTACATCATTTTTATAACCTTTCCCGAAAACGTTTTCTTGCGGAACAGCTGTCATTACGTTTGAACAGAAAATGATAAGTTTTCATCATAATAAGATCTTTTTATAATATGGTGAGGTAAGACACAAAATAATTTCATTAACAATTTTTTTTTGTTATTTTTTTTAAATAAAACGTTGCCTTACTCTATTGTTCACCTATCTGGTAACTATATAAGAAAGTTCTGCCAGGTAGAAAAATCCTACCTAGTGGTAAATTCTGTCTCTAATGGTAAAGTGGTGGTTCTTAAATATTGAATTCATTTTAATTTCACAAAACTTAAATTTAAAAATGTTAAAAACTCCAATGCTTTTTAATAGATCTTATAAAAAATATATGTGATTCACCATTTTCTGGTGGCGGTTATCATGTACTTTTTAAATTTATCATAGTAGTATTCTACGGTGAAGCCCTTTCATTTGATTGTCACATTGAAGGAGTTGTAAATAAACATGTAATCTGCCATTTTGTGACGGCAGCCATCTTGAACCCATTTTCATCAAAATTAGCTAAGGACATTGCCAACAAATTAACCTTTCAAACAAAAAAAAAACAAAATAAAAATCGGTCCAGTCGTTCGGGAGCTACGATACCTCAGACACACACACACGTCAAATTTATAACACACCGCCTTTTTGTATTGGGAGTTTATATACTGTTAGACGATTATCACACTGCCACGCATCACGCTGCTTGTTGCGTGTCTCTGAACTGAATTGAACGCGCGTGGATGCATTTTCTGTGAGTTGGACTGTGCGTGTTTTCTTTACAAACGGAGATACTTACAAGCAACGTTAAAACACGCATTCACGCGCTACGCTGCGTGGCAGTGTGTCAATCGCCTTAAAGTTGTGAGTTAGTTGCAGACAAAACTTACTACTTAAATAAAAAAAATATTTTTCATTTTAACTTCTAAATTTACTGCAACTACTAACTTGCAATCATTTTATTTATAATACTGCATTTTTTTAGAAAATCCATGTTGTTGTTTTCTGTTAACTTGGTAAAGCCCTTGCATGGAGGTTGTTTTATCACCCTCGCCAGTCAGAGGGGTAGAGTGGCATATTGATGGATGAGAGACTGTTGTTCCCTGTCAATATCGGAGCTAAATTGATAAAGCACGTAGGTATGTTGCACTTTCCAATTATAATTATATTATCTTTGCGCTAGTTAAAATCCAATTATATCGTGTGATACTCGCGTTATTAGTGCTAAGTGCAATTAATATGATTTTAGCGGTTAAATGGTGGTTAATCATTTGTTTGATGTAGATAGTGTTTTTAACAGGCTTTTGCCCGAATACAATATTGCAGTTGGTCCCAGCTGTCATTTGTAGATCCTTGTATATATATTTTATTAATGTATTTTAATTAATTTAAATAAATTCAAATTTAATATTTTGCATGCCGTAAGGTAAAATGTATCGGGACAAGAACCAAATATTCCAACCTATATGTATACCTACATTATCAGCAAATTAATGATAAATTTCTTTCTTTCTTTCTTTCTTTCTTTCTTTCTTTCTTTCTTTCTTTCTTTCTTTCTTTCTTTCTTTCTTTCTTTCTTGACGATCATAACGTAACTGGTTTAACCAGGGGATATATCGTGTTACCCAGTTACTGGGTTGTGGAGGTCAGACAGTCGCTCCATGAAAAACACTGGTAACTCTGGATCCGGTAAAACTGGAAGCCGACCCTATACAATATTTGCTTAGTTACAAAGAAAATAGGTAGGCTATGGCATCGATTCTCCTTTTCAAGCTAAACTAAAATTAGAGAATTGAAATCTCTTACTGACTTACAGCTTTAGAAAGAGACAGACTAACGGTGACAGTTACGGCCTAAGTTACAGATGTCCAATGAGTAATTTTGTTGAACGTCGTCATGTTTTTGGTCGATGCCTTTGAAATGTCAACTACATATTTATGTCACAATAAGTAAGATTTAAATTCACAGCTTTTGTAAACCTCCAGCCTTTTCTAATCGTGTATTAGTGCAAAACTTAAAGATAGCCTAAATAAAGTTTAGTTCGACAGAAAGGAAATTGGCACCAGAGTGAAGTTGTACACCTGTTAGGTATTGCATTTTGTCTTTTAATGTATTTAAGTATTATGCAGCGCATACATATTATTAATCACGTAAAAAATCACTAATAAATAATACACGTACGTAAAACAAAAAAAGATGTAAAACTGACCTGAACATTAACGTCACTTACGTCCATCCATATTGCGACAAAAGATTCCCTCTCCAGCATCGCATTGCAAGCACGTGAAGTAAGAGCGTACTTCACGTGCTTGCAATGTGGAATGCCATACTAAATAATGGCATGAAGGATGTGCAAAATTGAATAATACTCGAAATTCTTTGATTATTCGATTACTTGTGCATATATGCAATGATAAAAGAACACTGACCTCATTGGTGGTGTTTCTTCAGCATGGTCAGGCGCGTATATTCACAAACGCTGAACATAAACGAAGCAAAAGTAGTAAGTACTTCATAATTATGTAAGAATCGTAGCAATTGGCATTTTGTAAATTTGGCATTACGCCCCTTTAGGATAAACTTTTCTCCACACTAGAAATTTCTCCTAGGTTGTGGGTGCACTAACATTTAAACTCGCATACACAAACAACCAGAGTCGGAACAACCACCTTGTAAGCTATAAACATATTTGTTCACTGCGCGAATCGAACCCGCAACATACAGCAGCCGATCTCTCAGCTACTGCTCTAGTTGTGTCGTTGTAACTTACCGTCAGTATGGAAAGCCAGCACATCAAATTACCCCAATCTGTAATTTTTTTGTTTTTTCTACTTTATTACAAAGGTAATGGTTCGTTTTCAATCGGGAAAATTTAGCAGTTTGGTCAGTTTGATTGGCACCTTTATTTTGGTTTCTTAGTAAGTACATCATAGTATTTTTTAGTTTTCATATAGGTAATATAGTTAAGGCGTATACATAGATTAAAAAAAAACAATTATGATGAAAAAGTTCTAATAAGACGGAAAACTTTTTACGTACAAGATCTACCTAGTAGATATACGTGTAAAGTACTAAATCTAAACTAATCTGCTGCAATTAGACGGAGAGCTGGTATTTACTAGGTAAATGAGATCTGCTACTTCCAAGAATACATTTAACTAATTAGATACTAGGACGATTGTAAGTAAGAGCTTAGAGAGACCAAATAGTAATTTGGTTGGTTTGGGGATGAATTTATGCCGTTAAACAAATAAAACGGTTACATTAGGTAATAAAAATATAACCTGTTTATTTGTTTGTAGGTCCTAATAATAATAAAATATTAAATATTGGTCTGGCACAAAGTTATTTGTACAGAATTGTAATGAGCATTATCACACCTCTATGTTTCGTTTAAGATGTCATGTCAGAAAAGTATTGAAAAACTTTCCGAATACTTTTTTACAACGAAAACTGTAATAATACTTAATTAAGTTATCATTACAATTCATTATCAATATTTATGTGCACTTTAGAAAGATATTCCATTACCATTCATTCTTCATTCGTACTAATAAATTAAACAAAAAATTACGGGTACTTGCGACGATGCCAACTTTTAAAGTGCACGCCCTTTAATCAAAATCATTGTATCAGTTACCTATTCAAAAAACTAATTTCGCAAACTAATTTCAAGCTAAGCATCACTTACACAAGTAATATTGAACATATCCTTTTAATATGAACCCTAATTAAAAAGGGGCACTGGGCACTTTTTAGGGGTGTATATTTTCGTAATGACAACTTGTATCGGAAATGAGTCGACCTGTATTACTTTCTATTGTGTTTAGGGCTGTTCCCCGTTAGTAATCCGTATCATCTGCTACTGGGGCAATTATTTGAAAGGGAAGTTATTCGGAGCGAACATAAGCTGGCCGCGTGGACGGCCCTAATTGTTGCCAGCGATAACCAATATGGGCTTAGAGTAGGGTGACTACGAGAAGGACTTTGAATTATTATTATTGTATCGCGTTTTCTGAACTTTTGGTGATAGGATATTATATACCAAGGATTTTAATTAAAAGTGTGAAAACAAGTTCATTTTATTTAGGTACTTAGGTACCAATTACCAGGTTATGGATACTAATCTGGGCCCACCTATATGACTCATCAACGAATAAAAATCACGCCTTTGATTGACTTAGGTTAGGCAGAGATGTACCTGTGTACAACTGTACATAGATACAGCCAGGTACACATTTCGCCACTTGTGTTTAGTTGCGAAATAATCAGGCACAAATCCATGAGACTTCAAGCTGATACTGACAAAAAAAAGCAAGTTCAAAAATTCCAGATGGAAAAACTTAATAACGCTTTGCTCGACCCAGTGATCAAACCCTTGTGATTTTTAGCCCTACGAAGCAGTTATTCAATTCTTATGGACTTTTTAAGATTATCTTAGACATTATTGATATTTGTGAAGGTAAACATCGTTAGGACACTTAGAATTGTAGTTATTATTAAGTCGTTATGCTCGTGCCTTCTCTGTGTGAGCCTTCACTCTGTAGTAGAACAGTAACAGGTTGGTATAATTATTTATTATGTTAGGTACCTATCAAAAAGCCTCAGTAAATATTTTTGCTGTTGTGCGCACGTATATTTGGTCATTTTCCTCATTTGGGACAGAACAATATCCGTTGATGACAGGCCTGTCAAGTAGAGTGATTAATGATTCCAGCAACGATAAAAAAATCTTCACAAGTAACGCTTTTACTTACTCTTTATTTATCATGTCAGCTTTATATTATCATTAACAATCTTTCGTAATTTACTTTGACCCTTAATCTTGAGATTTCCGTGACTATACTTGCCACAGTCCACTTCATTTTTTTCGTCGCTGTCCCGCTAGATAAAGCACGCACGGGCCCCCTACAGTGAATGTCAGTGAAAAATAAATTATAACAGAACAGGGTGCGTCATTGTGTCCTTCGCCTCACGCATAGACCGCAGAGATTGACTGCACCCCGTGGATCAAGCGTGACGCATTGCTTTTGCGAAATAGTGCTGCTAACTGCGTCACGGCTCATCTAAAGTCGATAGGTTCCTATGGCTTTCAATAAATTTTGTACTAGTTGACTGGTTGGCCTTTACATGTTTTATTATATGTTCTAGACGAGAAATTACTTTGTGTCTTTGCTGTCTTTGTAAAATGGTATATTGACGAAGTACCTGATATTTTGAGTTACGCACATGATTCTGGGTCTCACTGTCTTTACATTTTTCGACAGGTTTTCGTGAAAGCTATGTTTTCTGCAGTTTATTCTGTGTAAACTTTAACGTAGGTAGCTTATGATAATTTGAAATTAAACAGTAAATTATTTGCTTTTATCAAAAACCTCACAAGGTTAGATGGAATCACGTCAGTTTTCTCATAACTTTAACTTAAAAATATGTAAAATGCCAATAAAAAAAAACATCATTAGGGGGTTTATAATCATGTATACTGAATTTATGGTATCTAGATCTGGATCTGGTCTATCAAAAAGCAATTTACATCGCTGAATAAAAATGTCCTAAATTTTTGTTTAGTGAATACTAAACAAAATTTTATAAAACATTATTCCTTTTTATAAATCTGATTTATACAGATATTTTACTACTGTCTAATTTATTTTAGAGCGCATCTAGCTAGATATACCTTAACTATTACAACTTCACCAGTCGGTGTCCAATCAGCTAAAAAGCTCAAATCGACTAGCGGAACTAAGCCCATCACTACAGTTAATACGCTACTAAGTGTTGTTACACAACATTTGCTTCATTGTCCGCAAACTGCGGGCCCCGTCTGTTCACTACATCATCCCCTCACTAAAGATTACATTGTTATTACAATAACGATTAAAAAGCATAACGTTTTGTATCGTTACAGTAACAAGAATAAATCATGTCTCTTTGTCGACAAATTTTTTGGGCGTCCCTATGTTGTAATAGCTCTATTTGTTACGCAAATTAATATTAATGAACCATAAAATGAGATATATTTTTACCTTTAGAACTCCTTTATAAATCCAAATAAATTAGAAATGTCATGAAATGGCTTTTTTATATGGCCATCATTTCCTTAAATGAACCCCTACTCTGAATGCTACCCAGGAAATTACATAATTAGGATGTTTATAATGATACACAGAAACATTTTCAATACATTTATTTTCATATAAAAATGCGCCTTTCGTCCTTTTGATTACCTGGCCACTAGAAGCAGACAGTCATACCTTACATACGAATAACATTTAAGCTTGTACATGAGGAAGCTAACGACTATGCTGAAGTTTTTGCTGCTCTTCAATTTGCAATTTGTTCAATGAATCACGTAATTCTATTGCCCTAAATTGTTTCTATTGAGGCAGAATTAGTTGCTGTTTGATGGATAAATTGAAATCGATTGTTGAATTTTACAACAAAAGAAGTTGTTGTTATAGGTATGTAGTTTCAAGACGACCCAAGATTAATTCACAGTTCTGAGTCACACCTGGTTTACGAGTTTTAGAAACTTTTCGAACTATTAACCAACGTCTTTTTCTCAAGTAGCGTCATTAGCTGCACTAACAAACAATCGATATATTAGTATATCAGCAAACAGATCCGTAACATTTATTTCCAAAATATTATCCTACGGTTACTTCGTAAATTCTTTTTTTTATCAAAGGCTCTGTATGAAATTTTTAAAAACATAAAAAACGTGAGAGTTTAGGTACAAGATGTAGATAAATACTATGATAAAAATATCTTATATTTATTAAGCGGTTATAAAACGTTATTAACTCTATTTAAACAGACTGCTAAACTGCTTTCTGGCGCTAAGAAACATTGTGTTATGATCCGCAATGTGTAGGTATATGTATTTGGATCCGACCTTTTAAAAAGTTATATGGTAAATCTCGCGTAGACAAGACAATTTTGTCCTTGTTCCCTTTTCTCATGATTTTGATTTAAACACCCTTCATTTAATTTAGCAGTCTGACTCAAAGGAGCTAGCACAATACACATAAAAGACAGAAGTGTAATAAATTCTTAAAGCTAAGAAGTAGTATATTAAAACTAATATCGAGATCAGAAGTGTAAAAATATGTGTAGATAAGTACATCAAAAGTTTAAGTGTATTAACGTGTTAAGTACTAAAGTTTCATTTGCATTGTGATGGCTGCATTTGTGAATAATATTAAAAGACTTCTGAGTTTTATGTGTATAGTGCTTTATCACACCTAAATCATTACAATAAGTAGGAATATCTAAAATAGTCTTAAATCATCTAACAGGTATACATTACCTAACTAACGAGTTTGTTTATAAAATTAAACATGACACCTAGGCAGCTTACACTAACATAAGCAAGCGTCCTAATAAAATCGTCTCATACAGTATTTGGAAAAATAACATAACAGATTTTTTTCTCTGGTTCTATTAATATTCATTAAGCCTTGGTTGATCTCTCGTCAACTTATGAGACGTTAAAACAGTTAGAATAGGAAATATTTACAGTCTTAACATAAGTATTTACAAAGCCTAACGTTAACTTACAACTACAGTTTCAGATTTTTACTTAAAATTAAAGGCAACTCACTAACTAAAAACATTTCGGCAGAATGTAGTTTCAAATTTATTTCATTTAGTACGTTTTTTTGTGTTAATATCATGATGGTTAAGACTTATAATGATTATCTTGATTGTGATGGCTTATGAGAATATTAAGTACCTACTTAAAAAATAATATAAACAAGAAACAGAGATAGAGAAAAATATAAAAATAATTGTCTTTTAAATACTCATTGTTATAAAATTTGCTGATATTAACTAAGATAATAATATTTTGACGTGTATCGTTACATATACATTATCCTATATACACTAAAATATAATACCCTCATTATAAGAAATATACTAAAAGGCACATTTCGTACCTCTTGAAGCAGCTGCATCTTTCAAGAAATGTAAGAGTGCATACAAGTTCTATTGATAAAGACAAAATGATTGCCTCTAACAACAACTCTAGAAAGTCGTATAAAATATGTTTTGCATGATTATATTTAGAATTTTAGAGGTTATAAAAAATATATAGAGATTATGTGATGATGAATTAAGATGAGATAGTAAAGCTGAATACTTAAGTAAAGTTTTGGCAGTTTAAAATACTGGTCGCGCTCACATATACACAAGCATATAGAATGTAACACCAACTTTTGACGATTAAACATTCACGATGATTTAAATCTCCTTTTAACTCTACACATGGCCCTTATACTGCGGAATTCTTGCCAATGATTGGTCCACCACTGGTTGCATATACTCGGTGTCCGTCGAATTCAACTGAAGAGTTTCTCTTGATAGCGTCCTCATTGGTGTCCTTGAGTGGCTCCTTTTCATCCCTGTTACATAAATCTTGATTAGATCTTGTTTACAGTTTAAGTGGTTTTCATTTTTTATTTACAGCACGTCAGCTGTTTAGAGTTGCAATTATTTTCAAACAAAGTTCTTTTACGTGTAGATTTTCAATAAATTCAAGAATAAAAATCGTCTTTCTTTCTGCTTTATTACTTTGCAACTTTAAACAATGACCAAACAAAACTACGCGCATGAGTGAATGTTTTATGTGAGATATTATATAAGTTACACAGATGTGATGATAGATGATTGAAGGTAAATAAAGCGAACACAACAGAAAGCCAAGGAATTAATGCAGAATACAGTTTGGCACACACTGCAATCACAAAACACAAGGCACAAACCAAAACTGATAAAAGGAATAAAGTTGTATGATATATTTGAATGTCTTACACTGGCGTGGTCGGTACATAGCTACACGTGGTTGAAATGAGCAGCATTGGGAAAGACAAACAGAACTTGTTAGTGGATTGTGCAAATAGTAAAAAAATCTAAAAGATAAACTATGAAAACCCGTGAAAAGTGCTTGAAAAAGAGTTATACACATTAGGTAATGACGGGAGTAAAACAAATCAATTAATCTAAAAAGAAAAATTGTCGTAAGAGATGTTCCAGTTTAACAGAACTTAGCGGAAGTTTTCGAATATAAAAGACCTGGTACCTGCTTCCAATTAAAAAATATACAAATCTCTGCTGCCAATTAATTAGTTACCTTCAAAAAGCGGCTTTATACACTACTTCACAACTACAACACTTTAACAGTTTTCAATTCAAAGCAAATACGATTTCTAAGATCATCTCCATAGCTATATACAAGAGGCAAATCGCGAAGCTTTCCGTCCTAGATATGTACAAACTGCTCAGCCCCAGCGAAAAGTCTTATACATACATTATCCCCTTTAATAATAAGTTAATTGTCCGTCCAAACCAAATGATGGTTCGGTTCAGAATATGTTCCTCCTCACAAGGGCCGAACCATATCATCCGCACAAACAAAGCATGCAGGCAGTCTCAAGGTTTCGTATGGCTATTGTGTGGTGCCTTACGTAGGGGTCGGCACGAGCTTGACCGGTGGTGGCAGGGGCGCGGGGGAGGGCGGCGCGCGCGGCTTCGTACTGCAATAAGGGAGCGGGAAGCGCCAACCGTACAGACTAGCGGGCAGAAACATCTCTCATCGACACTAACATTTAACATGGAACACGGGACACAAAGGGATAGGCTTCGACACGATTAAAAATAAGGAGTAATATAAATATAGATAGGTAATTATTAAAATCAATGGAAGACTGGAGTGTAACGGTTATGATGTCGATGAAGTGCTTTCGAATGAAAAGTTTGTTTTAGAGACTTTTGATAACATAAATACGAATTATCGTTAAAGTAACAATAACGAAACAAGAAACTTTACCTTCCCAACTTGGCTTCATCATCATTGTGTTTCTTTCCTCGCTTGCCACAGATAGTCGCAATAACTCCTTGACGTCTGAAGCACAGGAGAAGAAGGTCTACGATGAGAAGACAGATGAAAACACCAGCCAATGCCAATCCAATTATAGAGCCACTTGACAAAAGTTGTGGCGGCGCAAATCCGGAACGTTCAACACCTGTTAACACAAGATTGTTTCGATATATTTCTCACGATGTATTTAAGAGCAGTAGAAGCAGGATACCAGTTGCTATAAAAGGATAAAGCCAAAGTGTGATCTTCAAATTACGTGGTAAATGTATCTACTGCTCTTGGTATTGTTAGTTTATGCATCATGTCACAGAAGCTGAAGATGTTAGATGACATGGAAGTGATTGTAATCAATGTAGTGTCAGCTCTTGTATATTTAGAAGAAAATATGATATTTAAAGTTGTATACAGCGATACATACATTAATTACATTCAGAAAATTGGTGACAAACAGGGAGTGCTTTCAGATAAAGAAATCGTGCACCCAATCACCGGCAACTATTCTATCATAAGAAACTCATCAAACTGTTTTGGAAGAAAGCTCTCCTCTAGAATGAAATGGGGTTTGAATGAAAAATGAAATAGGTATGACGAATAAAAGAAACGAAAGATGATGATGCATAAATCGACGACCTTAAAATTAATGATAACAATATAATAATCATAAGAAAGAAAAGTTGTCAAGATGCAAACATTCCAAATGATTTTCTTTATCGCAAAATAAATGTTCAAACCCCATGACAAGTTTTTTTTTCTATTGAAGCGGTATCGGAATCTAATGTAAACGTATAGTAAGAATAATAATTTGGAACAATAATAATGTTTTAAAATAACTAAATATTGGATGGAACTCTATTAACCATCACCTCAGTACACATATAGTTTTAACTTTAGGAAAATATGAATTGATGTTTGAAAAAGTTGGATTGAATCCCAAGAAACCTTAAATATGTAGTCAAATATTTGTCAACTTTTTCAATCAACAATTTCTTTTTATTCTAGTAAGAAATCCTAAAACCTGGTGAAACTGCCAATGGAAGCAACAAATGGTTTAATAGCTTCGGTAGCAAGACAGCAAATTAGTCAAGCCCGTCTTGGCAGTTTCATAGATTACACCATCCATGCTTGGGAAACATAAACCAGCACGACTAGGGAAACTTTAAAATCCAAAATATAAATTCTATAAACATTGTCATCTATAATGACTACTAAGATAATAATTAAAATGATAAAGACTGAAAATATATTTGATATAGGAATCGATATAATGTAATAGTCGTCGAATGTTTGGACCATGCTATCGGGACAATGTGAATTAATCAGCGTTGAAGGGTGTACATGAAGGTCATGCAATAGTAATTAGTACATTCCAAAGGATACTAGCAGCAGGATTATTAACTATTAAAAATATCATATTAAGTAAAATTATATTTACCCAAATTTCAGTCAGGGCGACACATACACACTTGTGTAACGATCAACATTCAAAGGGTTAGGTAATGGATTTCTTGATAAGCATCTTGACAGCTTTCTTTTTGATCTCTTATTACAGTTAATCATTAGTTTCATGGGGTACATTAAGGGATGAGGGTTATTCTAAATTCATGGAATTTGGTGATGGAGTTACATTTTGAAAATGAATGAAGCTTTTGCATAGTACCAGTACCTTATACCAAAAGTTAAAATGAGTATTTACAGCTAGAGAACTGAACTTCATTCATTTTATGCACTATACAGAAAACTACAAAGGGCAAACTTCGTTTTGAAAACATTTATTACTTTTCACATTGGTCATATTTTTTTTCTCCTAAAACAGATCACAATTCGAACTCCTTGCAATTATAGTAGAACTTTTGGCTAACTACATTATTTTTTCAACCCTCAATTTTCAACATTCATATTCCCTTCGAACTCCATTTTATCATTAAGATGGACGATTTATTTTCCCACCTTTTATTCTATATCAAAAAGACAAAATAGTCATCAAAAATTCGTACACAAATCTTATGAATTCTTATACAACGTTCTATGATAAAATGTTATGGATGCCTTAATTTTTGGCATTTACTTTTCTTAATTAACACTATATTACGATTTTATACTTTGGCAGTGTTCATTTATTAGCCGTTTAATTACCTACATACGATTATATTTAGCTTTTAAAACAAGTGTGGAATAAGTTTTCAGTATAATTCAAAACGCCGTTCCGAAATTTGATCAAATCATATTAAACTTTTAATTATTTAATAGTAAAGACACACAATTGGAATCACTAAAGTTCAAAAATCATTTGATGATATTTTCAAACACAAATAACATTTACACTTATTTACACATCAACAAATTGCATTATCACAACAAGTATTTTCCCTAAATAACAACAGTCGTCTTTGGACTTGCTTAATTTAGAAGATTATTTATTTTAGATTTTAACTATTAGTTTATATTACGTAAAACATTATTAATATCGTTGCTAAAACTTCCATTTTAGTGTGAGCCCATCTGAAATGACTTGGACATCCATTTGGGTTACCTAGAAAATATTTGATAATGATAAATACGTATAGTTAATAAGGCAAATGAAAAGAAATTATAGGCAATTCAAACTTACCACTGGTAATAAATTAACACCAACATAATATAAAATCGTCAATACGAAATTTTATAAAACTATAAAAGTACATAATTACTAACTTCAAATCATAATAAAATTGTACTCAAAATCTACAAAGTAATTTTCGAAATTATATAAAAATTAAAGAAAACGCATGCCAAAATACAACATTTTCACACACTCCTCACAATTGATATTTGCAATATTTTAAAAGTATTTGTACATTTTAAAAGTTATTAATGTTAATTTTATTTTGTATAGGCAAGATTTTACAATAAAATATGAATGATAAATTAGTATCATAATAACCATTCAGAAAAATAAGAAGAAAAATAAATAACACAAAAAATGCTAAACAAGCGGATGACTTAAACTATAAATATGTTACTTGTACTTGATCAAAAAAATGCAAAAAAAAAAATCACTGGAAACACATGACAGGTAAAAAAATTCGTTGTAAAAATAATGTTTTACAGGAGCACGACAAAATAAATAAAGGCGCACAAAACACTAGTTCGAGGTCTGAGTTCACAAAACCAAACACAAAACAAAGGTGAACAGGCTGAAGGAAAAGATGGTCGTTGCTTTCGAATTGTATATTGATTCTGAGGCGGTGTAAACGTCGTAGAAGCCGGCCCTTACGGGGACTTCATTACTCTCTTGATTGTACTCACCGAGAGCCGTTTGGACGTAAAGTTGTGCAGGCAAGGAATATCCGAGGACGTTGTGAGCCCGGACGTGCATTCTGTACCGCGTGTCTGGGTGGATACCACGTACTTCGTAACTGATTGCCTCTAGGGATTTAAGCTCCTCAACTATGCATTGAGATTCAGATGCGATGCGCCATTCTCCACTTACTTTCAGCACCTAAATAAAATCGTGACTATACATTAAAATCAATTCACCTAGCCTCAGTTTGTTGGATCATGTTTCTTATTCGGTAACAGAATATTCTTGTAACATTTATCTAAAAGCATTATAGAAATATAAAAGATTACGATAAGTAATAAGTTTATCGGATTCTACGTGGTATGAAAAGCGAAATAAATCATCCAAACAAATCTATTGAAAGCGTCTGCATTGTGTGTGGAAATGGGAATATTATATGATGGTACAACACAATAAAAAACTTACGGGGCAGTAGCTGATCTCATACATATCGATGGGTTCGCCATTGTTGGCGGGTACGCGCCATCTCAGCTCATATCTGTCTGCGTATTTACCATGAATAAGTGATTCCGGACTTTCGTTTTCCCACCATTTTGGTTGCTCCGGTGGCGATCTAAAAAGTAAGATATGAATAGTGATGACAAATGCTAATGTTGTGATTTATCTTTAAGGGAAACCGTAAAGTATTGTCATTTGTAACAACAACTTAATGCCTGAATATCAAATTACACAGATTGTTTGTACTCTTGAGTACAAATGCAGTTTACCTTACTTCATGTTCAAATTAAAACTCAATTTAATAATAAAAGCTCACTGATTTTATATTGCGTATCAGAGTAAAGATGTTAAGGCATGTCGGTTTTGCCAAGTGTTTGTAAAAATGAGCAATACACAAAAATCTTTATAAATCAGATAATCTAACAAGCGAAAAAAAAGCAGAACCTTACCTCCTAGGCATAATGACGGTAATAGGCGCACCCCAGCTGCCAGGCCCGACCCTATTGACAGCGGCAAATCGGAAATCATAAGTGAACATCGGCCTCAAATTCTCCACAATGTACGGTGAATTGGCAGACCAAGTCCTGTTCTGGGAGAGATTCCAATCGAAATTGCCATTTTCCTTGTATTGGGCTATGTAGGCCAATATTGGTGGTCCCATTTCTTCAGCCGGTCCCACAATATTGAATGATACTGATGTCGCTGTTATTGTTTCTTGGCGGGCCTAAGAAATAAAAGGGATTTGGTATAAGTTATGTGGAACAAGGATCAAGGAAAGTTTTGATCTCGAAGTTTATTGCAGCGACAGTGTTGGAACATGGTAAAATTGCCAACTAGTACTGTAATATTCAGATATTATACTAAATTAGTTATGCATAATATTGTTGACGATAGGAGTTGGAACATTTAAAGTTAAGTTTAAAGAGAAGCTGTCTAACTAAATCTGTGTGGGATGACCAATTTTAAAACAGCGAGCCCCTAATTGAAGCTCAGACTATTCTAAACTGGGTCAACCTCAACACTGACCAATTGAGGCGATTCTAAATTTAAATCCATTATGTCGATACGAAATGTTCCCTCGAACCGCAAACTAGTGACGTCACAGTGGTTTTATTCGAATCGATTTCCGCTGTCCAAATAATCGCCAACCAATTAAGCCGTGATTACAGTTACACTTACTTGAACAACAGGTCCCGGTGGAAAAGCTTCCCTGAATTGAATAGTGTACTCGGCTTCACCAAGAGTGTTGGTAGCAATGCATTTGTAAAACCCGTATAGGCCTTTATCTGTTGGTGTGACGATGACGTAGCTAGATGGACCAGAACCGTAGATCTTCACTTGAGGAGTTTCTACCAGGTCCAGGTCGCGGAATCTAATGGAGATTTGATAAAACTTTTACTAGGATACTTTATATATGACAAAAACACAGTGTAAGTTTTTGTTGAGTTAGAATTTTACAATATGTATGTAACAAGCAGTATTAAGGCATATGGTACGTGGCCATAAACTAATTAAATGACTGAGTGGTGTTCCATATTATGTACCGTATTACATATATACAATACGATACATAGTTGCACGTAAAATTGAATTACGAGTTTAAAAACATCATGTTCTTAAAAGGATACCACATAAATTTGCTACTTAAGAACTTAGTGAAATGTCTGCATCAGAACCTATTAGACTTTTTGTTTTAACGCACTTACCTCCATTTAATGGTAGCGTTTGGGATACTCTCTGCAGTACAACTTAAATTGGCGGGGCGGCTGTTCCAACTCCAGATAGGGATTGTCGGCATGTGTTCGAATGTTGGCTTAAAGTTAACCGTTAAATGTCCATTCTTCCTTGCTTCACCACCTAAAATCGCAATAAAAATCGTAGATTTGAAAAGAGATAAACATGCAATCGCTATGTACGTTGAAGGAACAGGGGAAAGAGTTGATAAACATTGGGCTTGTAACCCTCTTGGGTCAGGTTTGGGTTTGTCTTGTGTCAACAAAAAAGTCATTTAGAATAATAGAGACAAACATGGAAGACTGTATTGACCTGGGAAAAGCTTTTGATAAATATGATAATAATAATTACCGGTATTCTCAGCAAAACATTCATAAAGGCCATCATCAGTTCTGTTGAGTTTAGAGATCGTAATAACGCCACTAGATTCCATCTGATCTCCAGTCTGCCGTGTGCTAGTTTCGATAGTAATCCTGCAGAAAACGACACATATTTGTAACAGTTCATAAAAACAAATTCTGTCGGAACCTGAATAAGCTTTTATTTTCTGAATTTGCAGCTCACAAAAAAAGATACAAATATAATCACAACTTTCACACAACGCCATCTAGTCCCACACTAAGCAGAGCTTGTGCTAAGAGTAAGACGGAGACAAAGACACCGATAAGAATATTTGTATATTTCTAAATACATACCAAACTATACATAAATTACACCCAGACAGTGATACAGATATTATTTATATTGGGGGGGAATCGAACCCATGACCTGATCAGCATATCAATTAGTGCCACTGACCACTAGACCAACAAGCCAGTCATATTAGTTTTTAATCATTTTTATAATTAATAAAAATTGCTGTTGCTAAATAGTTTTCTTATTCAATAACTCATCACAATTTAAATATGGAAATACAGCTACATCTTCTATTTACTTCAAACAAGTTATATAAAGCATTATGTTGTTAGTTCACTACTAACAACATAATGCTTTATATAACTTGCCAACCCCAATGTGGCACCTGTGTCAATTAAGATAGTAAAACACCATTGTTATAGTCAATTGTCTTACCTGCCCTCGTCGTTAGGTCCATTTAGGAAGCGGTCAGTGTTGCTCAATTTGCGGAAACTAATGCGAGGAGCAGGCCGGCCGGTTGCTTTGCACTCTAATCTACCCTCTTGCTTCTCATCAGCTGTTTTATTGAACAGTTCGAATATTCTAGGTTTCACCAACACTTCCACTTCTATTTCAGTTTCGTTTTGACCAGCTTGATTGACAGCGCTACAGATGTATTTACCATAATCACCGGCTTCTACGCGGTCGATTTTTAAGAGGCCACTGTTTTCGTTGACGCTGAATCGAGATGTACTTGCCAAATTCTAAAACAAAACATTTTGGTTTTTGTAATAGGTAACTTACACTTTAATAGAAAAACAAAACAAAACTTGTCACAAAAATTAGCTTTATGTTAAAATAATCACAATGCTCTTTTAATACCTCTCGAGTTGAAGCCTTGATCCATGAGTAAGTAGGCAGTGGCTTTCCTCTAGCTTTACAAGAGATAGCAGCACTTTCACCCTCTTTGATTTCAACTCTAGATTCCCTTTCCTCCATTTCTGGTGCAGTATAAACCTGAATATAAAAATATTAATTTGTTAACAATATGTCCGAAAGTATTTGATTATTTTATTTTTTTTTATTTACTTACTTCGAGTTTAATGTTTCTTTCGGCAAGTTCACCAGTTTGAATGACCACTGCACGGCAAGTGTACGTTCCATCGTCACTTTCTTCTACTCCTTTGATCATCAGCCCATTCGCGTGAATTACGTATCTGTCACCGGTTGTAACCTACAACGATATTAACCATCAAAATCTAGATTTCCTTACGTTTTATTTAAAAGATTAATTATAAAAGTTTGGTTATTACTTACAGGATTCCCTTCCTTGAACCAATCAACAGACGGTGCAGGTTCGGCAGTAACTTCGCACATAATTTTAAAATCTTTTCCTTTGGTAGCGTATTGGTTTTCATTGGCATTCGTCCAAGTAATTGCAACTAAAATGAAGTAGAAAATTAATAAATATCAAGTCTCTCATAAAATTAAACAATTCAACTATAGTAATGTGCAAAATTGCAAATAATTAAACTATATTCGACGAAGTACAAATGCATTGCATATTGATGTTCACTAGCGCTCTTGTTACTAAAAGTCGTATGCAAAAATTTATTTAATATGCTATTACCTTGATAGACAATTTCAAATCTAAAAATTGATGGAAGAAAGTATTACGTTGTATGTTATACAAACTCAAACTCCACCAAATATTTATCTGTCCAGCAAAATTAATAAGACAGTCAACATTTTCTTCCGAAGTACTTACTAAACGTATCCAGTACAACACTGGCGCTCAGTGGCATGTTAGTGTAAGTGGCGACGCAGGTGTAGTTGCCAGCCATGGCCGTAGTGATCGACGATATGTACAGCAGTTGCAGCTGCTTCGCTGGCATCGGTTCTGTGTATATCTCAGGTCGGGTGCCAGTTCTGTTAAAAAAGGTTATTGATTTATCACACGTCATGTACGACATAATCTTCACAACAACTTTTGAAAATAAGATCATAACACAATCTATTAAAATTGTATAACAAAGTCTCGTTACGAGCAATCTAAGACTTTGTTGTACAGTTTTGTTATTCACTTTGTTGTTAAAAAGTTTAGCTTTTTGTAAGATAAACATATCCTACAAAAAGCTAAACTTTTTGTAAAATTGTAACTAAAGGTGCACTTGTTTTTAGAAATTATTCAAAATAAGAAACTATCATACTACTATACAATTATCCAACCGCAGCGCGTGTAGCTTAATATGGTATCATTATATTTTCGTTAATATTATCTCAGCATAATTTCAGTTCAGTCGCTACTTACGCAGCTTCATTAATGACGAATCCTTTAGGGTCCTTCCATTGTGGCTGCGTGACGAGCGCTGGGTCCGGAGCGTCTACTTGACACGTGAGCACCACTGATTTGCCCACGGCTACCGTCTGCTGCTTTTGCATCGGAAATATTCTTAGGGTCTGGGCAGAACATCCTGCGAAAAAGAAAACGCAAAATTACAGACGCTACACAATTATTTTCTTATGGTTTTCGTCGAATTTGTCGGAAGTCGTTCGAATTTCTTCAAAGTTAATTTTTCATGTTTTATTCTTTTACAAAATACACACGTGTCATAATAATTTGCAATTCTAAATACAAAATTAACTTCTTCTAAAGCAAAATAAACACACGAAGGCTGCGGTCCCGCCTCGGTGCAGGAACGTAACTCTTTAATTAAGTTTACCGCAATTTATTCGGTGGCACGTGACCGTGATGCTTATTAGAGGTCTTTATATGTCCCTCAGTGACCGCACCGTTAATGACATAATGTGCATATACCGCGTGCATGTCCCCGAACCCTTAAAATATTAACAAGTTCGTTGATAAAGTTTTCTTTGTAGTTCATGTTCCTAATGAAGTTGGGATACAAATCGACTATAAAGCTAATCTTGATGGTTTAGAAGTAAATGAATTGGTTAAATAATATCTATTACATTTAGTTCAAAGTAATTAATCCTAAAACATTTCTAGTAGTCTAAGTCCAACTCCATAGATTTTCAGTGCCGTCTGCGTCTTTGTAGATCCTATAGCTGTTATGTGTTACGTTATCTCCTGCGTCGTATATCTAAGGCATCAACTCAAGTGTTGTCAAGTCTATTCATGTGGGCACGTCTCGTTATTGCAGGGATTTCGAGCCGTTGCCTCTCGCTTCCCGCTCACAATTTATTTTTAGGGTCATCTTCACGAAAAAATGGGCAAGGGATGCGAAGTTTCTTTTGGGCCGGCGACATATTGAGTTATTTTGGAGTTGGCTCAGTTTATTTTTTGTGATATTGTGCACGTTTTGGGAAAATTTTCCGAATGTGAAAGTATAATATTTAAATATCAACAAAACAGTACTCATTTCGTCTGATGTGTTACTAGACTACACCTTACAGACAAAGAAGAAAGAAACTCATGCATATATCACGATGTATGTTAAAAATTGACCCTGAAACATTTACGGGAAAGCTGATGATCATGTATTAGTTAGACTATCTGATAATTTGAAAAGTTCCCTATACAACAAATTACATTCTATCATACTCATAAATAACAATACAAATTACACGAACACAGAACAACACAAACAAAGTTTTATTACAAAAACCTTTACGTAAGAGTATAAAATTAGAAATTAATTAAAAGTTTACCGAATTTAATTTTACGTTGTGCGTTGTAAGGTGGATTTCATTAATATTTATTATCGTTTAAACACTGATACGCCAGAAGTTGTTAGGTAAATTAAAATTCGACCTGTCATAACAATTATTATTTTGTTGGCCTGGCCGTTATAATTTCGGTTTTCAATTGGTTAGTATGGATGCAAATGGTAGTGAATTAATACGTAATATCTAATAATTCAGGCTTTATGATATTGGTCAATAAGAGTTTGAAGAAAAAAGTCATCTTTGTGCTAAATTTTATTATGGAAGTGTTGTTCACGGCTAAAGTGACAAAATCACTCTTGATTTTAAGTATTTATGTAAAAGCGTTTAAAGAGTGTATTTATTAGTGAATAAGTCGTTACGAGAGCAATTAATAAATCCTTGCCGTATACCTACCTTATACCTAACTAAACCTTACCTACCTAATTCAAATAAATGGGACATGCTCCTATATCACTACGTTTGAAAAACGTGATCCGATCTTTATAAAATCCGCAGTATACGGTACCTATATGATATACCTTTGTACCTATTTCTCTCTTGGTAGGAAGCCGACGCATAGAATTGTTTACCAAGTTTTTAGGTATGCAGCCCACGCGCCGACCCTTCGTTTTATTCTTGAGTTTGCCTACAACTGCGTCGGTTGCATTTTATACGATACAACGTTGAATTTCTATTGCATTTTCTTGCTTTTCCAGCTGACTGAATACATCCTGGAGCAAATTCTCTGCCTAGTTGTATATAAACGTTAGTTTGAGTCACTATCAAGTTATTTAGAGCTGACTGTTATGGTGTAAAGGGTAGTAATATCAACTATTCACGTTCTGAATTGGGTCTTTCTGACAATTTAGTGCAGATATAACTTTCACAAACATATAAACGTAGGCAATTGCGCGAAACAGATCGTCAAATGTATGAAAATAATAAGATGAAGAAAGAACAGCATGTAAGGATTGTAACACGTGATTTTCTTGACCATTTGACTAGAAAAGTCGCAGAACGGCTGTTTTAAATTGCGTACTTTGAATAAAACTGTGGATTGTTAGCATTCCAGGCATCTACCCAAAGATCTACCCAAAGCAAATTTAATTGTCCTTATCTCGAAATTATTCCGACCAAATTGGTTTTTGTTTGAATTAATCTTATCCACAAAAAAAAACTGACACTTACTCAAATAAAAATAAAAGGAAAAATCTGAGTAGATTTGAGCATTATATCATAAAGATATTATTCTCACTGGGTTGAGTTTTTTTTTGCTTTTTGTACAAAAATCGGTTACGCGATCTCATGTAGATTGGGTGAGGGAATTTGTATTGAGTCCCATGTGGATTTCTGAAGCATTGCGAGGGATGCTTCTTCAGTGTAGGTACGTAATTTTGAGTACGTTTTTTGTACTGTGTGTAAAGAAACTTAGCATTACTAAGAGACGTAAATCATAAAATAAATAAATATTCCACCACTTTTCACACAACGCCATTTAGTCCCAAGTTAAGCTTGAGAGCTTGTGTTATGGGTACTAAATAGCTGATAGACATACTTATATAATTCTAAATACATACATATTAAAGATAAATTACACCCAGTCACAGAACAAATGATCGTGCTCATCACACATACATTTGTCCTGGGTGGGAATGGAACCGACGACCTCCGGCATAGCAGTCAGGGTCACTAACTACTAGACCAACAGGCGAGTCAAATCATATAAATTACAAATTGTTTGTGAGCTGCTGCAGTACTGCTCCGATGTTATTCATTGTTTGACGTTTTTGTTGATATATTTGTTATGTTTGCTAAATTGCTCTTTTTAAAAATGACGTAATTTCTAAAAGTACGAGTATTCTAAATCACAAAAACGATCCAAGACCCGTTGTAAGACAGACACATTGCTAATTAAAACATACAAAAGCAGATAGCAGTATGCGGCATTACGCCTGCTACTGCAATAAGTATGCAACTTTACCGACTGCCTCTGAAACTTTCACAACCGGAACAGCTGCAGCATTTTGTTCCTTTTTTCATGAACCTCGGAAATACTAAAAGCACTAAGTATCTATGCATGCAACATGGCCCAGCGGCATTACCTTTTTGTAGTTTCAAAATTTACATAAAAATATCACAAAAAATCCAGCGAGACAAAGGTGGAGTGAAAAATGTTAAGTGAAATAGTATAAATATATCATAACATTAAAATAACAATGCCACATTACTCTTTGTTCCCTTGAGTACTATTCCGCAGAGCAAAATAATGTACCTGTGTGGAAACAAGTGCGGAACTACCGCATCAAATGCTTACCATGAATTTTACAGTTTATACCTTTGAGGCATCACCGAAATTTCATCAACTAGCATAGGGGAGTTAGGGGACATTCGACAACGAGGGGCCAAGTGAAATAAGCGAGCGCGGGATTAAAGGGTTTGCGGAAAATTTGTGTGCTTCATAACAACCCTGCGTCCCTACGCGGTTTTGTATTACCAATTATTTTCATTTAATTCATAACAAGCTGTTTGGATGGATTTGTCTGTGCCGCAAAACTCATTAATAACAAAGAGTTATGCTCTAATTGTCTTGTGTAAGCTTCGTAATGTATAAAGACGCAGTAGCTTTGCTGCGTTCCACGGATTTGATTCCCGTTCGGTGTAAATAAGTATTTCTTGGTCTTGCTGTTCATGTATGTGAGCATAAGTTTATAAACGCACCTACGATACAGTAGAAATTTCTAGTGTGTGGAAACAAAAATATAAACGAACGATAGAAAAAAAAGAAACGGATAAAGGTGTGTGTAATAAAACAGTGATTCTCCATTTAGTAGGTATCTAATTAAAAATAACAACCCACGTATGAACACCTACACGTGTATCTAAACATTATCATCTTTGTAAGCAGTTAAATAAATAAACGTACCCAAATAATTTCCGCCATAAAACCTCTCAGACCGTAAACTTAAAAGTTGGAAACATATTTTCACCCATGGCCGTCCCTCAATTTCACCTCTGACTTTTACAATAATAGGCAAACAGCAATACGGGAATGTGAAACGAACCGTCACAGTTTCAGGTCTGGCGGAGACGTCCCTCGCTCTCCACTTCCCATTGGAAATCAGCCTCAAGACCGGGTCTCGGGTTCACAATTTAGAAACAAAAGACTGTCTACGTACAACCACCTTCGTAGGGGTATTGTGATTAATCGTTTAGGCATTATTTCCTAATTAAGCCCACCTTCCCCTCACGATGAATGCGTCGCCCGAGGGAGTGTCTGCGAACTTGAAACAAATACAAATGGGTCGACTTCAGCTGAGAAAATCGGAAAATCTGTTGAATTAACGCTGAACGCAAATTAGAAGGGTGGAGTTATTTCTACAACAAATAGCACAGAGAATGCCTGTTCAAATAACTAAGAAATGTAATCCATACTGTAAATTATCTGACACCGCTCAAGGGGGTGCGTCTGGAAACGTGTTTAGGGTTTATAATTGAATATACTATTATACCAAATATTGATATGAATACAAACTGATTACAGGAAACGAACACCAATAACTTGATCATTCTTACTGCGTACACATAAAATATGTATGCACACTTCGTCGAACAAGTTCACCCCATTTGACATGTGACTCCATCTCTAGTGAAAAGCACGTAATTGAGGGAAATGAGATAAATTACTCTTGCGGATTGTTTGAACTCAGAAAGGGGAGAAGAACAGCCCGAGGAAGCCCTCGTTAGGTGACTCATAGAACAAAACATTTGATGAAACCTGATGTCGCACGGAAACGACAAAACTTCCGCGAAAAATATTACACATACCGATAAAAGTTATCACAGTAAGCTTTTTCTTCTGAAAAAGGAACATGAAATTCTTTTCATGTTTTGATTTCTCGACTTTATTCCCAAGGGTTATGCTAACGCCACTCTTTTATTGTGCCGTTTATAAGTCAGCGGATTTATTCCGAACACCTTCAAAAACGCTGACCCAGGTGTTTCAGTTCTTAGGATTACCGTTAACGGCCCTATTACGAGTAAAGAAAAGCATTACAATCGTTACAATAAATTTTCATCGCTAAAGCCTTGCTAAACTCCGCGTACATTCGAATTCCCCCCCAGCCTGGCGTCATTATCAGTTTAGCGTGAGGGCTCTTCCGCCTAAAAAGAATATAAAAAGGCCCGATCTCAAAAATTCGCCTAACGGCAGGGGCGTAACGAAGTGTAGCCCACTTAAAACAATAGCTAAATACGAGGGTCGGATGCTACCTACACCACGCTTCCCATACTTAAAACTGTTCGAGACCACTCAATATGTGCTGAATTCGTAGAATTTTTATGGAGAATTTTTGGACTCCTTTATTGCGGTGGATATTTATAGCGTCCCATGGGTTCAATAAATTTGGGTTGAATTTTGAAAATAACCACAACACCACATTGTCTTTGTGTAAGTTAAATTGTTCACTCTATGGATCCCAACTTCAAAGTAACTAAACAAAGGTAATCTTTAGGTACGGAAAAAGGAAATAAAGCCCAAAGATAAAGGAAATTCCTAGCCTAATCAATGTTTATTTGCCAATAGCCCACCCTTTGGAACGAAGAAAAGCCAGAAAATTGATCCGATTCCTCCCCGGCCGCCCCTTCGGCGAGCATTAATTACTGGTTGGTGCTTTCTAGGCCCCCAAAGCCTGCTCCTCATTTTATAGCCCGCAAACAAACCGACATCATTTCACCCCGCGTTGTTTATTACCTCTTGTAAAGTTTGCATCTCATCTTTAATTGACTTCACCGGAAAGTTTTGAATATCTTTCATTTTAGAGGCAAGCGGTTGCAGGTTATAATGAAAGACTTTGAAACGCTAGGTAAATAAGAAGAACTCTCATCGGTTCATTAATAAAACAGAGAGTTATTAAATATTCTTTCAGATTTTTCACTTTGATTTTTCCGACTCCTCCGGGTGGATATTAGATTCAAAGGAATATTCAATGAAAAGTTTGCTCTAGAACTACTTTAGTTTGCTCTATTCAAGATCATTGTCCGGTGCGCTGACGTAACTTTGTCGTAACTCCACATAACGATGAGCAAGTGGTCTGCCTACGCGCACTATTAGATTCAATTCATGATGCTCGCTATTTGGAACCGGTTCTAATGGTCGCGACGCCGATGTAAATATGCTTACTGATAATATGTACCTATTCACAACTACGTCGGTGTCGTTTAGTGCACAAAACAGAATAAGTGACTCATGCGAGTTTGAATTTGATTGAGATATTTTATTTGTCTATGTTTACTAACATTACAAATATCGTTTTCTCATTTTTTTTTAAAGTTTCTATTTGTCTGCGAATACGGTATGAGCGTCGTCTGTGACGAATAATCATATTTTTCTTGTTCCTTTCCTCCAGTATAACAGGTGAGAAATCATCTTTATCAAGTCCATCCCTATTTATAAAGTGCTAAAGAACTGTAGCAAAAACTAGGTTCCTTGTATAAAGAGAATTTGCGCAGGATGAGCTTTTATACAAGACTATGTAGTCCTGTTGTGGACGATGGCAGCCTTTTACGCTAAGCTGTCGTCGCAAAATTGCTTGAAAATTTCATCTAACCTCAAACAACGACTAAGCTGCGAAACGTTCTTACTACAGGGAGTCATTTCTGACTATGGTCCTCGAATGTTCATGAATAAACTGGGCAAAAGAAAAAGAAAGAATTGGGTCATAAGAAAGGTGGAAAATTACGTTGTACTTGTATAAGTAGATTCAGTCATTAGTATTCAGTAGAGAAGAAAATGTTGTAAAGTCAAGCATGAGAAATGGGGACAGGTATTAGAAAAAAAAACCTTGCGGGACGTATCCTATGAATTGACCTATATATTTAGGCTGAACGTTGAATATAAATTTATTTTATGACGGTCAAATTTTTACTATAATCAAGCGAACACGTAACAACCTTTTAAAAGTAGGTATTCAGGTATCAAGACTTTATTCTTGACCTTACCTTTCGGTAGGTACTATATTTGGGAACCCCAAATATAGGGCTGAAGTCGTTTAGCGATTTCGAGTTTTTAATTACACACTGATACATTACGTTGAAGCGTCCAATACATTGCTTTACTTTTTGCTTGCAAAACTAGTTCGACAGTTTATGGCGGTAACACTGGTGACAATCAAAGAGATTTAAAATTGAATGTCTTTGGTGACAATCAAGAATGTTTTTCCTTACGATGTTTTCCTTCATAGATTTCATTGATGCCTTAAATAAACTTCGATTGTAGTATACTAGGTGCTCCGGCAAACTTCCCTAATATAATGTTGTAACTTCATAGTTTTAGCATTTTGTCACATGATGAACTGGGAAAACATTTGTCACCGTCTGTCATGACTTCACAGATGGCACTGCATTTGGAAAATGTTAAAGAAAACGAAGTTTCTTTATATTATTTTTTTTAAAACAAAAGATTGCTTACGTCCATCTCCAGAATATGGTATATCTCCATGCCAAATTTTAGAACGATTCGTTTGGCCGTTTAGTCGTCAAAAGCCGACAAACAAATCGACAAAAAATCACAAAACTAACAGAGTTACTTTCTCATTTGTAATATTAGTATGAATGTACAACCATGGTCTCTTAAAAAATCTCAAATAGTTGGAGCTGATACGAGAGAAAAAACATTGAGAAGCTTATTTCTATAACAAGTAGGTAATCAAAGTTTATCATTTCGAACAAAACAACATTCGCCATCAAGAAGAAACAGGCTCAATCTATAAAAGTTTTCAAAGAGAAAATGCCAAGCTAGAAGGAATGCCAATTTCGTTTGAGACGTAGGTACTTCACGATTTAATTTTATTTGTTGATAGCGGTCTTCGTTTACCTTGTACAAACTTCATTTAGAATCAAATGCAATTATTGATAATGTTGTGCAGATCTGAAGCCCAATTCTCGTAATTAAAAACGTTCAAAATCTATTCGCAAGTTCATATCAGCGACATACTTTTTTAAAATTTTACCCTATCTGTTTTGATTTATCTTTACCGTGCTTGATATAAATTAAAAAAAATCCTAAATCTGTAAAAGAGGCCCGATTTCAGAGGTTAAGCAAAGTTTATCAAGGTCAGTCGATTAATGAATGACCATACATTACATACAGTCAGTTGTAGGTATATCAAGTAGTTTATACAAGTCTTAACAAGGGGTATCATGTTACCCAGTAACTGGGTTGTGGAGGATAGATTGATAGCCAGTCGTGCTATTCTGAATACTACATCTAGGCTAGACTAAACTAGAAATCAACTCCAACAAATTTGAGAAAATCTAGACTTGCGATCACCTTTAAATCCATAGAAAAATCTTTTGACAGAGTAATGTCGGGAATTTCAACCAAATGTTATACAACGATCAGCTTAAAATACCAACAAAGCGGCTTTTCGCAGTAAACTGCTATTTTTTTTTCAAGTCGGACACTTGCCGTACATCCAAGTTGAACAATGGGATTCTGGAGCGTGTTTTAATCTACACCGCAATATCAGAAGCTCACACAAACGGACAAAAAAGGCCCGTAGAGTGGAATCATGGAAACCGACCACGTGTAAACGTTGGAAACGGTTTATATCTTCCAGTTAATATGAGAGCTTTTAGCTAAATTTGTAATGGGAATAACAAGGTGTCACGTTTGTCTAGACTTATTATATTATATGTTATAGAGGGAAATGATTTTTTGTTTGTTTTATTTGTAGGGATTTAACTCAAAAAGTACCGATAATCCGATTTCAGTAAATCTTTCACCGTAAGAACACTATAAATATTATTAAAGTGTTACAAACTAAGAGAGACATATTTTACTATCGAGAGAGTGTGGAAGAGCTATTAAAGTTGAAAGCAATAAGAATCTACGGAATTCACGCGGACAACGTCACGCGCAAAGTGCTAGAATGTTATACAGTAGCAGAATACTTCATATTATGTCTGACTAATTAACGACTGAAACTTCACGACTTGGCGTAGCTTGTTTCATGAAATACGTGACAAATACCCTTCTACTAATTCAACTACACCAAAGTCCGTTACGGTTGTATCCAATGTTTCATAAATTAAAATTCTAGCCAAATATATAACAAGTATCCCCATGAATAACAACAGCACGTCGCGTCACCGCCGATTTGTATTCCGCACCTCTCGCCCATCCGTCTGGCCAGATTAATTATCCACCACCCTCCCATGTTTGCCAATAAGCCAACCAACCCTGACTTTTCACTATAAATCTTTTGACATCACACAATTTGTTCAGCCGTGATACGCCTTACTGATAATAACGAACCTTATAATAGCAGAAGATACGTAAATCTCAATAAAGCAAGAGTAATTTAAACTTTGATGGAACGTGGAAAATTTTCACGAAATTCATAATTTCCGGAGGAACGATCCCGCTGCGTGCTGTACTTTTGACTGTTTCTCATAAAATATGAATCGCCTGTTAAATGTTTAAGTAAATGCGGTACTAAGTAGACTTTTACTAATATTTCGTCAGTAGGTAAATAAATGGACCATTCAGAATATTATACTTTGGATCAAAATAAATCCAAATGCTACGTTTCATGTAACTTCATTATGTTGTTGAGAGAACGCAAGTGTAGTAGAAAAACATGACGCATCCGCGTGCGAAACCAAACATTTACTTTGGACGCTTCCATACACATGAACTATAAAGCCTGCTACGCTCGCAAATCCTAAAGAAAACATAACTAAAGCATTACATGATACAGTAAGTTCCTCTCATAGATCTAGCGGCAACGTATATGATCACGCATTGTTTGTCGATCGTTCAAAATTAAGAGCGCCGCGAGAGCAATACACGTTACTTAAAATATCAGTGGAGGCAAGCAAAGTTACGCTGCGCTGTTTACACGCTACCATAGTGGATTATAAAGACAAATTGGAGCTTTTAACGGATTCAACACGCTTTGTTGACGTGTACAAACTGTACCCCGAGCGCGGTACTCTTAGATTTATTATCCGTTCGTATCATAAGACATCTTATCTCTGGAGACTGTTCCTTGAACATCGCGGTTGTAATTATATTTGGAATCCTTCGCGGCTGTCCATGAAGGATTCGTTGCGTAAAGAGAATTCAATTAACAAATTTTGCTGCACGCGTACACACAAGCCGCAAAGCGTCTTAGGTGATAAGTACTTAAATAGCATGAAATTAAGAAAATTGTGCGTCATTCACCAGTCTGTGTTGCTTTGCCTTCAGTTTCCATTTGCTTAATTATATACGAGTTTTAGAACAATCGGTTTTTGAAATGCAGCAACAAATGGACAAATTGAATTACTTGAGTGTATCATAGTGATTTGTTAGGTACGGGGCGGAGATACAAAACCATGAGAAAATTCTTTATCATATTTGTCCGATTGAAGTAGGAAAAGTATAATAAAAGATGAAAGAATATCATTCACAATATAATACCTCTATCCCAATGAAAAAGAAAACAACAAAACAAGTGAAAGAGACTCCTTTATATGAAACCCTACATGTTGAATATACGGAGCCGTTGGAAACTCCGCAGTCAACTCCAGCGAAATGGAACCACAGAACCATTTGTATGGAACAACTTTATTAGAAAATTCTCCGTTACGTTGTGTGACAATCGCACCAGCAGAAAATTGGAAATAGTGACATGCGTGGCCATAACAGTGAAATGTGGAATCGTGAAACGCAGAGGCAATTCCAAATATTCAGACAGACAGGAAAACTTGGGGTTGAGAGTTATTAAAGTCACAAAAGTGGCATTGCAAAATCGGATTCTAATATTTGGGAAAATAACAGTTCCTGAACCTGTAGCAATGTAGCATTGAAAAACGTTTACAGATAGACTACAAAATGGGATTTGGTTTTTTGGGGTTCTAATAATTGTAGAATAAAACTGTCAAGGCAATTAACTTCTTTTCAATTCAATTCAATTCAAATCAGACAAATAAAATATCCATATTTGTAGACACTTTCGACGTAACTTATAGTATTAGCTATCATAATCAAAATAACAATAAAAAATAGCGTGTAGTGTTAATAATTATTAACTTCTTTTAACTCAAATACAACACTCACAAACAAAATGGCCATGGACCCTAGTATACAGCGTACTCCTCGTGGGTGCCTTCAATTTACACATTTATATTAGAAGGAAGAGCATCCGCTATAGACTTGGTACGTCAACCGGAAAACTGACTATTGTGACAGAATTTGGCGAGGCCAGTGTAGAAAAAGACTTATTGTTGAGTATGATCAAATAAGAAGAACTTACGCCCTTTTATCGTGTGTTCTAATTTCATTTAGCAGTTATTCAAAAAGCTGTTCGAGCTCTATTACACACTCGTGCTTAGTTTGGACTGCAATCCTACCTCATGTGACTACGAACCCACAAACCAATCTACGTTTTTTCTATCTCTCTTTTATGCGACTAAAAGGAACTACGGCGTGAAATGAGATTGGGTCGCTCTTTTATGGAAACTCTTAACATCGCGGACGCAGAAAATAGTGTCACTCGCACAGCGTAACCCATATGTATGTAATCTATTGGTGAACTTAAACTCTTTGTCCAGCTCACATGGCAGTATTTTAAAACTGGGTTTTAAGATTTAACCTACAATATATTTGTATAAGTAAAAAAGAAGATACCGGCCTGGTATCCGCAAATCCACGTCAAAGCGTGTATTTTGCGCATGGGCCATAATCTACCAAGCGGGCCCAGTGCGAATTGGTAGATGTAACATGTCTTTGTATTTTTGGTTCTAGGACATGCCGGTTTCCTCACGATGTTTTCCTTCACCGTTTTTGAGAGCCGTGGTGAAGAAATAAATTACTCAAAGTAATGCGCCTGCCTGAGTTCGAACCCACGACTTACTGTTCGTAAGTCGGGGCTGCCACCACTCGGCCACCGCTGCTCGAAGGTACTAGTATAAATGACAAATGCAAATACTCACAAATAAAAATTCATCAGTTTATTATATTTCACTCATTACTCTAAATATTTGGATTAGAGCAGTAAAAATCCGTTTGGAAACATATTTTCACATGTTTATTTTACAAATGGAACTATAACAACACTAAACTTAATGTCGACACTTACTATTGCAAGTATTAATGTTGTAATGCGCTATTAAGCGATATTTCATAATTTAATGTAGTAACATATAAATTATTCAATGAAAACAAGGAAATATCTAACAGCTATTTGCAAATCGACTAACGTCAAACAAAGTTCAATGAAAAACATACTTCATTTCAGTATCGTAAAGCTAAGCTAACAGTGGCCGCCTTTACGCATGACAACACAGTTTGCGCCGAGTAACGTGTATTAAGCTACCACGGATCCCTATCAGACTAGTGGAACAGTAAATCCGTTTCAACGTGTACCGCAGTGGCGGTATGTATCCTGGTGCGAAAATTGCTTTATTTTGTTGGTAAAATCTTGACTCTAGAAATTTATATTTTTATAATGTAAATAACTTTTAATTTAGCGATTATGGGTACAGAGGCCAGCACATCAGGCTACAGTTCATAGAAAATTCGTCAGTTTGGGGTGTGTTGTTGAACTTATATTTAAGTTTTAAAACGCGAAGTTTCAACATGCGAGACAGGAAATAGCTGTTAATACGAGTATTGAGTTTGGAAAAATATTTTTCAAAAACAAACATTATTTGTCAACAGCCTCGATCCGTCTGTCTCGTGGTTTTTCGGTTGGAATCAAATTATTTTCCAATTTCAACATGCCAAGGGGCAGTAAGTAAGAAAAGTCATCCGCCCCAGGGTCCAACCCATAGGTGCACTAGCAGGGAAGTGGCGAACCCTTATAATTTTCCAATTATATTTCCCGTCCAATTTTCCGTCATGTCGCCCACGGCTCTCGTCAAATGCAGCCCTACAAAACCTCCCCTAGCTGAGGATCTATTTATTATACTGCAAAAGTCAGGTTAACACCAATTACCGCGTTTTGTTAGTACGGAATGTTTTCATTAGAGGTGCGTATGACGGACCGATAATTTTTTCATATATTTCATATGGTTGACGTTTTATAAGCTTTTTGTGTAAAACTCATAATGAAAAGTGGAAAATGCAAATGAAGTGTTTGTTTTTCTGACGTGAGCTATTGTAATAACGGTCTTGTTTAAATATAATTTTTGAATGAATTCCTAGAGTAACGTAGTCATTAAAACCTCATGCCTAAACCCTACGAATACAATAGTGGTTAAATTTGAAAGGTTATGAATAAAAAAATTAAACAAACCAACGATACGATCTGATCTTAAACACAATACTTTTGATAAATTTTCTCGTAGTGTTGATAAAGACACACCTGTATCAGAAAAATATGCCACTCTAAACAAAATTACGCACACAACCGTTGAACATCCATGTTGACAGACAGCGTCATCCAACGAGGCGTAAACTGGCAAAACACGAGGGATGTGAGAACAGCTAATTTTAGCAGTATCACGGGTCCGCAAACAGGGGGCATGGTTGTGCATACATTTCAACGCCGAAGGGATAAATTCAGCTGGAAAGATTATTGAAGCCCATGTTTGTTTAAGTTAGTGCGTCGACGAATTGCAACTGCAGCGCATTTTGACGGCTTCACTCGTTGTTTTGTGGTACACATTCAGATCGAGTGCTTTTAAAAGAGCACACAAAATACTATTGCTACTTAGAATCGATTATGTGGCTCCCGGCATGAGTTTTATTTCACCGAAGTGAAATAAAAAGAAAATAATATATGTTTCAGTTTATTATGGTTAGTAGGTATGCGTGGTGGTTACTGCTAATAGCTTCTCTGTTTAAGAAGAGAGCTTTGCACTGTATTAGCACGTGTTAATTGGTATATTTTCCAGAAATGCATTCACTGGAAATTATACCAATTTCCATAATCGGATAGATGATGGATGAAATTTACTTTTTCCAGTCACACGTAAATGTCGAATTAGTCACTACGCAAAAATAAGCTTCAAATATAGGGTGACTGGTAATTAGTGACCGATACCTAAACACATGATTGTACTCATGAATAAGAATAACTTTCCCAAAGAAACTTTTTTTTATACTCATTAACTTTCAATTAATTCAATTACGTCAGTACTGCACAACGGGAGCAGTGGGGGTGGCGGGGCAGCATATATTATGACGCTTCCTACTACTAGTAGATTTTGCCCTTCCCAAGGTCAAGGACTATCAGCTGATAGATCGTGCCGATTCGTGCCTATTGTGATCGATCAAAGGCGCGCGCGCGGGAATTTCAAACAGCGTTTTTGTTATTTTATTGTGTTAGTTTTTGAGTATACATATAAAGAAAAGTTTCTTTGGGAAAGTTATTCGTATCATGAATACAATCACGTGTTTATGTATCGGTCACTAATTAGCAGTCACCCAATATACATATACATATAATGGGTCTACTCTTGACCTCAAACAAAGAGATTTTCTGAATACAAGCTAAAACTAATAAATATTATTTCCTGCATAAAACTTTATGTTGTCACAGAGGAAACTAGTTTATATCACGCATGAGTAAGATGCAAAGTTTTATGTATAACTGCACTAGATTAATTTTCGCTTCGCTTCAACTTAAAACAAAATTAGTTCTAAAGCTAATATAGTTTCTGTAGTCGGTGTATCTTCACCTTAGCTTTTCGAGCAAACATGAGCTCATAGTAGTGAACAAATAACAACTTTTTTATTTTCTCATAAGAGGAATGAAATATGTTGTTATTTTTTCAAGGCATCATATGGCCTTTTTGCTTTTAACTTACTGTATCTTATCACTCGCAGTCATTTTTATTATTTATAACCCTATCCTCCATAACAGGTTTATTTATGGCAAATCAGTTAAGACCTAGATAAATCAATTTGTGAGAACCTGTAATTGGCTTTGTGAGGAGCTTGTGGCTAAATTATAACAGCCGCATGGGTCGATCGAAGGTTAAGCTACGCTTGACGAGGTCGGTCCGTGGATGGGAGACCATTTATTACATACCAAGACTCCTCCGTGCCTCGGAAAGCACGTTAAGCCGTTGGTCCCGGCTGTCATTTGTAGATCTTTGACAGTCGTTACTTGTAGTCAGAAGCCCGAAAGTCTGACAACCAGTTTAACCAAGGGGTATCATGTTACCCAGTTACTGGGTTGTGGAGGTCAGACAGGCAGTCGCTCCATGTAAAACACTGGTATTCAGCTGCATCCGGTTAAACTGGAAGCCGACCCCAACATAGTTGGGAAAAGGCTAGGCAGATGATGATGATGTAATTGGCTTTGTGTTGCTTATTTAATTGTTAACCATCTGTTGCAGCTGTTGGTTCTCCTATACCTAAATAAATAAATGAAAAACTGCTCAAGCTGTTTACAGTTGTAGCCCCGAACCTTACTCTCCGTATTATACCCCGATACTCGAACAGACACATCAAGCTACCCCAAACTGTCTAAATTTTCCAAACTGAACGTGAATCTTATTATTTTTGTAAGTTAAGTTGAGAAACTATCAGATAAATTTGACTCATTGTGGTATCTTGATAAGCTGGCCTTTGTACATTATGTTTTATTAATTTATTATGTACTTACTGCCCTTACTGTAACTGTTAGCCTGCATCATCCCACTTTTGGGCAAAGGCCTCTACGATAGTAAATTACTGCTTACCAAAACAACTATCTACTATATCGAAAAATTGAACTACATAACTTTAAAATCTCTGCCCGAAAATCATCGCTTTACGTAACTACTTCTAGCGCAGCGTGACATTAAATTTCTATCCGGGTAAATCTCAGTACTAAATTAGTTGTGTTAGTTGTGGAGCTCGCACTGTTTCGCACCCCGTGTATTTTGGCGCGTGAAAACCAACCCGTCTGCTGCGGTAGGACTCAACACCCCGAAAATTCCAATTCGAAATTCGAGTTATCGCACTTTGGAAATTAACGCTTCGTGTAGTTGTTTGTATAACTGAGCGATTGAGGGTTATGTTTTGATTGGGTTTACAAGTTGTACGATTAACTTTACTATGAATACCGTTCTGATGTAGATTACTGAACATTTACTGCGAGTTTCGAATAGAATAGGCTCTTTATGGTACACCATAAAAACATACAAATTATAACTTTAAGGGTGTTATCGCTATAACAAGCGATCTCTTACAGACAACCTTTGGATGGACTTGATAGTAAACCAGAAAAGATAAGCAGGTAATTTGTGGTGTTAACGGTGTTTCGGCTGCGTGAATAGGATTAACAGTAAAGAAGAAGAAAGCTAGAACCTTGTACAGTCATAAATTTTCATAATGGGGTACTTAGGCGAATCTTTCTTATCAGGTTTCTCTAAACCTAGAAAAGGAAATCAAAGAATATAAAATGTATGTTTTTAGCAAACTTAGACAACCGCTGCCTCTGACGTCATAAGACAGTATAAATTGTCAGTGTCACTTCACGTCTTGACAAATAAAGTTGAAGAGGTTCAGGCTATATCTTCGTCGAATGTTTAGGTACTTTTAAAACAAATCAGAGACCCTTGTATTGGTTGTTAGCCGACCTCGAAACAGAAATCTATGTACTAACTACATAAAATACCGTTGAGTGTTTCATATATTATTATAATCTTAATGTAACACTTTACACCATAAAATCAATTGTCCATTTCCGTTACTAGCGTCATCACAGGTGAAAAAAAACACACTTCACTAACAAACAAACTGACCTATAGCAGAGCTTGAGAATTGATCTCTTTTCTAGTTCCCATAGATGACTGATTAAATAAGTACATCACGAATTCCCAGATCGATTGATTAATATTAGTTTTGTTTTAATGCTTTAAGACGGAAGTCTAGGAAATGAGCATTAATGGGTATACAATAAAAAAGCAATTAATTTGGGTTAGATGTGCAAATTGCGATCATCCGCTGACATTCCATCATTAAGCATACTCGTCTACTCGGAATGCTGATGATGCTTCGCTATTGGAAATTTGTTTGTCAATTAATTTGATACGCTACTATAATTCGGGATTACGTTTTAGATTCCAGAGAAATACCAGTGGTATCTATAAAAACCTTGCCTCAAAAGTATAAATGCATTTAATGACGAAAATCCAATACGAATCGGATTAGTAGATTTTGAGAAAATAATGGAATACCACTTATTTCTAAAGCGGGTGATAAAATTATATTAAACTTATTTTATAAACAGTTTTCAGCGATAAAGCCGCCTATTGTAACACCCGATTTATGAGTATTCCATTGTATTTAGCATTTATCACTATCAGGTTCTTCACTGTGATTTTTGATGATCTTTACGTCACCCTTCTTCATTTTGTTCATCAAATTCTTTTTAAGACCACCCACTGTTCTATAATAATTTTAAAGGTAACTAAATAAACACAATCGCGTGATGGTGGCACTTAATAACAGTTATTTATCCAGCGAAAGCTTCAATCGAAATTAATGTTCCCGGATTATATCGTTGTATGCCGGTCGTTTATATTTAATAGGATGGGTAACATTAGTAACGGGTAATGATACAATGTATTTAATATTATAATTAGTCGCTTTTATTTTCTCATATTGAAGATAGGTAGTTTTCCCAGAAATAGCATTTGTATCTTTGGATGCTAATACTAACACTTCCAATAAAGATCTGAAAGACTATTGATATTGTGCCCACCTTTATAAACGGAAATGCTAACCATCTTGTTTCGCTATTACGTCAATGGTCGCCTTTTTTCTTGCTGTTGAAATGACTTCGTGGTAAATAAAGTACCGTAAGGGCAAAGTGCGCTGTAATTCTGTACAAATGCTAGGGATTGACAATCTTTACGGTCAATTCACCCCATTTTGGACACATTTAGTACAAATAGCACTGCAGGAGTCAAATATTGGTTGACTTAACTATATAGATAGTGTAGTAGTAAAATACTTAATATGATAATAACTTCCACATTAGAAAACAATAAATCTACTATCAGCTCTAAAGTGTCAAAGATATAAAATTTCAATTACCTTAATCGGATATCAATAAATTACCAGTACCTCCTGTGTGTAGCAACAATTGATTGAAAAGTTACATACCTTAATCTCTAACCGTATTAATTTAAAGTATACCCCTATCATGTCATGTAAATGAGGTACCAAGCACCAGGGAAGACGTATAATAATAATAAAATAAGTCTATCTCGGCGTGCCGACGGGATTCAGCCTACAATCCGCTTTCACGGAATTAATATATTCCCTTGAGAAACAGTGATAAAATGTCTGTTTAAAATCGTGAGATTAGGGAATGGAGAAATAATGGTAAGGTCTCGTTTGCAAGTTTCTCTTGAAGATTTTTCTTTTCTTCACAATGCAAGTAAGATTCAAAGTGCGGTATAGACACAGCTCATAACAATGTAGAACAAATTAATTAGTGGAAGGATCTACAGATTCAAAATTCAGTTTATGTCTTCAACAACCAAAAGGACGCTGTTAACCTCTGGATTAACTACCAGACTATCAACATTGACACTTTAAAAGCAAAAGAAGGCTTAAAATTGCCGCAAATGCAGTTCATGTATTTCTTAAAACGTAACAACAAAAAGAAACGAGGGTCGACTTTCAGTCTAACTAGATGCAGTTGAATACCAGCAAATTATTTGGGGCTATCGCCTATTCAACCATTACAACCCACCAACCCAAATTCAAATTCATTTATTTGCAAAAACATGTGTAGATAATAGTCATAGTATGATGCTTATTATAGGTGTTACAGTATAGTCTTTGGCACAACATGTTTGACCATGGCTGGTGTACAAATTAGGTCAGAAGACCATCAGATTTCAAAACAATATAAAATAATATACAAAGTTAAATTGATCAAAGAAAAAAAAAAGTAATAATATAACAATTCACATTAATATTAAATACTTAACAATAGAACAGTGGGTATTCGTGCAATTTAAAATAAAAAATATAATAGATTTAGTCAGTGTATCAGAGTGATTTGTCATTTAAAAATTCATTGACATTATAGTAGGCTTTTCCTGTCAGTAGTTTTCTTAATGTTTTTTTTAAACTGGTCTGTATTAAGTTTTTTTTACACGGATAGGGATATTGTTATAAATTATCGGTGCTCTGCATACAACGCTTTTATACAGTAGTGCTGTCTTAGCTGGCTGAACACGAAGTTTACTATTATCCCGGCGATTTCGTATTACCAGGTCTGATATTCGAGGAAACAAATGAAAGTTAGTTCTTACAAATAAGGCGATTTCCAAGATGTAAAGTCAAAAACTGGGTAATAGTCGCCGACACACTATTTCCAGCCCGGACCAACGATTCAGCGCTTTTCAAGGGACGAAGGGATCTTGGTGTATATTGTAGGCTGATCACCCATCCAAAGACTGACTGTCTAACTTTGACAGACTGTACTATGAAATACAAAAAATACAAGATAAAAAAGCGTTATTTTAAGTAAAGATATCGGTCATATGATATTTTCTCATAACAATTTCAAAGAAACTGACACGGTAAAAGAACGAACAAGAATAAATGTGCTTTAGAGTTGTTTTTTGTTGCTTGTCATCCCTTGCAAATTGGGAGAGCTACCTCTCGGGACAACAAGACGTCACTCACGATTTTCACAAATGTCTTGATAAGTGTAAGGGGCAGAGGAACTCTTGAAACGTCAGTAAATTGTTTTGCTCACTAATGGCACAGTTGGCCGCATGTAAGGGGTAATGCTTTGAACCTAAGCTGGCCTAGTGTAGTACAGTTTTAGCAGAATTAGAGGCCAGCCATTGGTATTGTAACTCGTTATATTTTGCATAAAGTGCTATACAGTACACAGGGGTAAAGGGACATAATCGCACATACTAGTACTATGAGTTTTGTTCTTGACATTCCAGCATTTAAAATGTTATGTTTTTTCAAAATGTATGCGTTTTTTTGCTTAAACCAGTAAAAACACATAAAACCCTATGTAACTCTATAAATTTATTCCTTTGAAAGGAAATAAGTCACTTCTTTAATTAAAAATCTCATTAGTTTGGACAGTGACTACGATTTTAAATAGTTAACCGTGAAAAGAACATAAGGTAAAACTTAAAAATTAGGAGAAGCCAATGAAATTTTGCTACATTGGAGGGTCCAGAATGATGAAGAGAATTCGTCTCTTCCACCTTACATACCTTTAATATTTATACTACCATGTTGTGAATATAAAAGCCTTCCTTTAGTACACCCGGTAACAAAAAGATCCAGAAAGGATTCAAACTAATTTTATGATGTATAGATAGATGATTACTATAATAAGCGTCCCAATAACTGCTACAGTGAACAAAAAAAGAAAAAATTGCTAAAATCAGCATGCTTGGCACGTAGATGTTAGTGAGTTGGTATTAGTAGACAGTAGGAAGCTACTAGCCATCCATAAAGGAGGTAGAATAGAAAGGGAATTTCACAGAAAAAAAGCGACCACCGCTTCGGAGTTTCTTTTCAGAAACGAAGGATAACTTTGTCCTTTGTCTTGTTTTAAAAATTACAGACAAAGTCATTTTGTCAAGTTGCAACAGTACAGTTTAAAAACGCTTGCAAGAGCTAAAAAAGGAAACAATATTTTGTAGCATTACTTAGATAAAATGAGTTCTCAGGTAAGTTATGCTTCTCGCTCAAGTGCGATGACATGATTTGCCATCTAGAACCTACTCTTCTTGTGTACAAAAGTGTTTACTAAATACAGCAATAAATATTGTTATTATTTATTTAGGTATAATACATACTTAGAGAGCAGCGGTGGCCCAGTGGTGGCGGCTCCGACTTACGAACAGTAAGTCGTGGGTTTGAACCTAGACAGGCGCATTACTTTGTGTAATTTACTTCATCACCACTGCTCTCAAAAACGGTGAAGAAAAACATCGTGAGGATAGCGGAATGTCCTAGAACCAAAAGTTCGAAGACATGTGACATAATACCAATTCGCACTGGGCCCGCGTGGTTGAGGCCCATACGCAAAATACGCGCTTTGACGTGGAATTGCATATATCACCCGGTATCTTTATCTTTTTTTTTACATACCTACGTAACTTTATACACTAGATATGAAAATAAAATCTAAAAACTAGCTTTAAAATATGGCGTCAAAAAACTAACCCGCTACGCTGTCCACTGGAAGTGTACCCAAAAGACTGGCAGCATTGCCCCGTTGTATGGCAATGCTTATTTATATTGACTTAGCAAGGTATCACGTTTATAGTACTAAAAGCACTACATAAGTCTACGTAAGCACCGCATATTTCAACGTAACACCAAACTAGTTCCCTCAACGTTAAAAAGTCAATAGTGTGTTGAGCTTTAACCAAAAGTTTAAGTTGAAAGTTACACATTTTCAACTTCGTCGGTGCACCTATATTTGAGTTTAGAGTCGTTCTGACTACTTCGAAAAGCTTAAATACTTTTACCTATAATACTCAAGTAATGTGTACTCCAATGTTTCGTTCGAAAAGGGATTTTGGACTCATTAGCAAGCTCCGAGCGTACGTTCAAATGAATTCTAATAAAGTTAATCACAAGAAGCACGCCCCTTTTTGTAATTCGTGAAAATTCGAACAAAAAGTCGAGTTCCACTTTATTGCTTTTAAAAGTGGGCCGCTATTACTTATAAGTTCCTCCTGTTGTTTTATTTTGTTTTCCAACTGATAAATTTTTCCTCATCTCTCGGGGAGTATATTTATTTCTACTCGAATAACACATAAATATTGGATAACTCTCGGAATAAATCATAATAAAATGCGGGTTCAGTAATAAATAAGGACAAAAGAAAACACGCCTCCTTGTTATCCGGCAATTTTGTACACTTTTCTCTGATCTCTCTTTAATCCCGAACGCCTAAAAATATTTATTTCGTAAAGTCTTCCCGTTTCGTGTCCGAAGGGATAATAAACATCGACGTATTACATCGGTTCATATTATATTAATGATAATCCCGAGCTAATAGAAAAAGCGGTCCGAGGGAAATGTATTTTCACGCTCTTTTGTGGGTAAAGCGGGCGTTGTATGCGGTAAAAACGGTTCTCAGTTTCGCTTACGACTGTATTGCTAAATTTTTAGTACGTATTAGACGTTTGTGAGGTTTTAGCGTAATACTTTTGTAGACCTTCTACTTAGAAGAATTTAGAAAAAAAAAATAGACGAAAACATGATATATTATCATTGTATAACTAGTAAATCTTTATATTTTCTTCCTTATTCTTATTTCAGATGAATGGTCGTTTTTACTAACACAACGCATTGGTTAAATAAATACGTAAATTTAAATGTCAGTTAGTAACTACGGGCATTAGTCTCTGAAATCTCTATTTACGTACAAGAAATAATCGTAAAATAATTTTACAGAAAATTGCGAAAAAGAAGGTACCTATATTTTAATTTATGAGTTCTTGGATAGGAATTAGTAATTCGTTTCCCTGTCTAAGAACCTATAAATTAAAACCTATTCTATTTTGGTGTGTAGTACAATGCCTACACATATACCAAAACAGAGGCCACGTTCAGTCTCGTCACGTATTTCGCTATAACGAGGCGGCGCGACAGTGGCGCCCCCACACGCGTGACGACGCGGAACTTTATGTAGGTACAGACAACAAAAGAGATAAGCCAGCAAACAACCAACCGCTTCTCCTGTTTAATCCATTTAGTGCATCCGGTAAGTGCGCTGGTCTTTAACATCTCGATTGTGAAACTTATACCTACTTCAAAAAAAATATTCGCCCGAAGAGTTAAAATATTGTCAGTGCTTTCATGGTATCTGCTTGGCTACCAAACTGTTTTGCTGACTTTACTTTGTTCCGCACGTCCGCGACACATGTATTGGACCTATTATGTATGGGTAGACGGTGATAATTATGTTTTTTTTTCTTTTGGCCGTTCGGTATTGAATTCAACGTTTATCTTTATTCAAGAAACTTTTGCAGCAATAAACGTTGGCATAACTGAAACTGTAGCTGCCTGCTTGCCCATTTTTCTCCATACAAATCTACTTTTTGGAAGGGGCAACTAGAATCATTTTTGTTAATTTTTGTTCGACGTTCAAAAGTGCCTTATAGGGGCCTAATTGAAATAAATGGTTTGACTTTGACTTTGACTTTTGACTTTGACTTTGACTCTGAGAAAACTGGTAAACTGTCGGTAAAAATTTTCTTTTCGCAATGTTTCATTTTCAATGAATTGGTTTATGATTTGTGTAAAATTAAAATTGTTCAACAAACTACCGTAGAAACTTCAATGCACAAAGCACTTGACTCAAATCCAGATAGAACTTTAACGAGGACTATGAATATCAAAATATTTATCGATGTAGTTATTCTGTAAGACAATCAACCCAAATCTACCTAAGATATTCCACCTACCTAAACCATTAAGTACTATCATTGTAGACTGCGCACTATCTCTAGCAACAACCACGGACCATTTGCCAGTCAATAACAGACACATTAAGATTGTCCGTTCTCCAATAAATTAAGAACCTTGTTTCACGTCTAGTGCTAAACGATTTGCTTACAAGACTAATGTGCCAAATACGAACCAAGGCTGGAATTGTTGCACCAATAAATATTGACGAATCCCGTTCATTGTTCTGACGTGGGTATTGGACATTGAACTGTGTGATCTTGAGATACGAATCAATTTCTACAATAATTGTTCAAAATTTTCTTGGTGTCATCGTATCTCATTCTCATTGAAAGTTATTGTTAGAAGTAGACCAAACAATACCCAGTTAAGGGTTTGATATTTGATATTCAAAGGTCTTATTTTCATAATATTCAGGTTTGATATCATCATGCCTTTTTTTTATTTGACTGGCCTGTTAGTCTAGTAGTTAGTGATCCTGACTGCTATGCTGTTATTTGTTCTGTGTCTGGGTGTAATTTATGTATAATATGTATGTATTTAGAAATATATAAGTATGTTTATCAGCTGTTTAGTACCCATAACACAAGCTCTCAAGCTTAACTTGGGACTAAATGGTGTTGTGTAAAAAGTTGTGAAATATTTATTTATTATTATTTATTCCAATTTATTTAGAATCGGTGGGCAGTACCTTCTCTTTCTTCTTTTACAATGTCTAGTTGTCGTCATTCTAATAGTCATGTTCTGTCTAGCATATTATCATCTTTCAGACAATCGTTTCTTTTGCCATCTTTTTATCTTATTACCGTCTCTATTCATACTTATCAAATATTTGGGTCTGATATATGTATAGGAAGAAAATAAAAGCACCTGTCAAACGCCGCCGCCGTGAGAAACCATGGACATAAATTCAGGTTTTATGCCGTTATGACTGTATTTTGCATCGTAATATTTCCTTTCCAAGAAATAAAATAGGACATGGTTAGTGCCTTTTGGGGCTGAGCCAAATAGTGCCTCCCGAGCTACTTTCGCAAGACGTGTGAGGCTTACATTGCAGTGCATGAGTGATGGGATGCAAGCCTCAGAGTTTTGCTTGTACTACAGCTTCGTAGATTCAATCCTTTTACAATTTAAGCTAGATGTAAAGCGAAGTAAAGTGGGTAGCCCAAACAAAATTATGGTGTAGATGGTGTTACGGTAGTACAACACGAAAGAGTATAAGACGGAAAGTAGCTCAAAGTAGCAATAAGTATGGCTGTCCATCTAAGAAATCACGATAACAAAGGAACCAATCAAACAGAAAATAAAAACATCATGATTATAAGATAGATATACCATGGAATAAAATCTAGTTGTGAAGCTAAAAATAAAAGGGTGTAGGCAAAAAGTTTTCAATATTAAAGCCTGTTAGTTTCTTGAAAGCGTAGGTTACATCGTATCACGAAGCAGCAGGCGTTGAAAATTTTCCAATATATCAGCCTAACATAAAATTTTGTGATATTTTCATCTTTTATTTCCAAGTTCCAACAGCGAAATGCGATAAAGATTTATTGTGTATTCTGAGACGCTGAAATCCGTCGTCTAGGTGTTAAATAAACACGATTATTTCACAAATCCGAGTGAAACGGATTAAACATTTCAACGAGGATTTATACCTTTTATAATGAAAATATCAGATATTTTAATGTCGGGATGGTAAATGAATGTTGATATCTTTTTCTGCGAAAAGACTTTACGTCCTTGTAAACACCGGCTACTCAAGAATCAGAGACCGTCTGTCTGTCGCATTGTGATGTCTGCACGGCACCGTGAGAAAGAAAATCTCTATTAAAAAGAAAGCATTTAGCTGATTCAACATTTCCATTGCAACGTTCAACATTTTACTGCATTAAGCTGTAGGTACTGATGATACTGATCATTGTGTTTTACGAAGTTTCCAAGTAAACTGATCTGGCTTCATTTGGGAACACAATAATTTACGCGGCACAGTTACATGGACGCAAATTAACGTATTAGCCAAGCGAGCGATGTATAAACCGAAATACATTTCCCGCTAGCATTTGTAATCTAAACAGACATTGCATTGGAAATGTAGCGAATGTAATCCGATAGTAATGAATTACTTACGCCTCGTTCTTGGAACGAAATTATCGACGCGTCTCAAATCAGAGGCAAGTCAAGTGATGCGATTGGCTGTTGATAATTTATTCAACCAATCACAGTAGTTTATGCGCGCTTGACAATTATTTTTGTTAATCTTCGTTCAAAACTGGATGCATGTTAGATCTTAGACTTATACTACGCAATATGTTATTCAATAATAGTCTATCGAGCTATAAACACCAAAGAAAATTCAATAATAATAGCTAAGAAATAGAATTTTCTCATTGTATTATTATTATTTTTTAGGAAATCGATAATTCAACCTATTAATTCTTTGCAAAATTGCCTAATACATTTTATCGCTTCATTACACAAATGCTGATTGAATGACATTATCTTCACCTAAAATCATTCGATCACATTTCTGTATTAACTATTTTCACAAGCACAACGAGAGCAAACAGACATAATACCGAATGCATTTTCATCTTTAACTACTTGGAATCTGCGTTCCGGTTCCGGAATATTCCATTTCTCTTGTACCGTAACCAGTGTTTAAACGTCATGTTTGTTACCTCGCATTGTTAGTGAGCCTTCTGTCTTGCCTAGTGCTAGATGTACAATGGTGATGTACGGTTGTGTCACCCCCCTGAGCGTCCCATATGTCTGTGGGACAAGTCTCTACTGGCTCAGGTGCATGCTCGCTTAATTTGTCAAGAGAGATCACTCTGCCACTACTAGGGTGGATCAGTGTGGTTGGGTAAAACTATGAGTTATACGGGTATTTGAAAGGGGGTATTGTATAAGCTAATAATGAAGTTATTACCCAAGTTGATCGAGAAAGGAATTTGTGGAATTCGGTAAGGGTATAAACCAATATTGCCACTCCTAAATTTATTTGATTAAATCTACGTGAAATAGACCAACGTTCTAAATCTAAATTTGACGAGTGCTTTCAATACTTTCTACGGTCCTCTTAGGTCAAAACTATTAAATAACTAGCTGTACCCTGCCACGCTTCGATGTTGCACATTGAGAAAGAATGGTTAAAAAAACAAAAAAATAAAATAAATAAAAACAATCCTTGATGCGGATTATATATCATGCTAAAATTTCAGTTCGATCGGTGCAGAACTTTTTGAGAGTTTGAAGCGTACACAAACCAACATAACATTTTTATACTATATACATATAGATTTTAAATATATAGATAGATAAAAATTTTCCGATACGAAATCATCAGAAAAATGCCACTAACATTATTTTTTATTAATGAAGTACCGCTTGGTTTTTTTTTTATAATTATGTAATGGGTCTACTTTTGACCTCATCTTGGATTGTAAATTAGATCTATGTACTACATTTTTTGTTAAAAATAGGAAGAACTTTAAAAAAAACGTAAAATTAAAGGTACACCTCTCCCACGCGTTACATTATTTTCGTACAACATGTGCCTACTACCACAAAAACAAAAGCGGAACATAACATCTTTAAGGTTATGTAAAAAAGTAGAATAAACACAGTTCAGTCTACTCTCACGACATCTGTGAACTGTCAGCTTCAGGCGCCCACCTGTTTCCTCTGGGATTGCAAATATGTCGTCACGAGGGAATACAACTGGTGACAGTTGACAAGCGCTTTAAGTTCAGCAGGTTTTAAAGCGCAGTTTCAAGATTTGCATGTTTTAGTTTTCTTTTCTTTTTCTTACAAACCTTGCTTTGGTTTGGAGTTCAACACGTACAAACGTATGTATAATGTGATTTAGTAAGGATTCGAATATCACTTTTAGGTATTGAATACATACAAGAACTCACACAGTTTCACCTATTTCGTGTGGGGGTAGATAGAAACTATAGTCTGCTATCTGCTAAGATCCTTAACATACTCCTTTTGCTTCGTTTGCAAACATACATCTTGGTCATACACGCAAGCCAGTTGCGAATACTACGCACCTAATATTTCTGTAGAACGTTACCAATAAGGTCAGTGTATGTATTACTATAAGGTATGTCTATCGAAAGGAAATCAACCAGAGCGTCTATTACTTTTTCAAATCATGTCAGACCTAACTTCGTACAACGACCTCCAGTCCAATTTTAATAGAATTACAGCATAGACCTGGAGGTACATCCCATAATCTGGTTTTAGTCCCTGTAACGAAATAATAATCCTACAATAAAATAAATCAGTACTACACACGACAGCAAAATCAGCTCTTGACCGCGGCCGGCCATGTCCCGATAGTAACACTAACACCACGGGTTTAATAGAAACTATACCACAAACAACAATTTGTTTACGTTTGTTTTAAACGTATCAGCGAGAACTAATCCAGATTTATAGCAGGTTTGGTCAACCTTCGGTGCAAACCCCCGGCTGTTCCTATCTGTTGCAATTAATTAACGTTTTATTAGCGTTTCGCCGGTATAGGGGAGCGTGGAAATATTGCAGGTATGCCCAAGGTTGGCGACCCGGGCGGCTCAATTTCGACCTTTTTCTATCAATCCTCATTTTCAGATAATTAGGGCTGTTTTCGTCAAGTTTGACGTTAATAGGTGATTATTTTGTATGTGATTGTTGTTAACAGTTTAATGAATGGGTTTCTACCTAGCACCTACCTACTTACATTAGGTGTTTTTTTTTTATTTTTCATCCTATTTTATAAGCTTTATTTTTTAAGAAGAAACAGTCTGTTTTTTCAGAATACTATTCTTTTAGATAATAATTATAATGTTGATATGTATTTTAATCACACTGTAACTATATTTGATTTAGCTCATTTTCATACAGGCGTGAATTGCCGCTTTAATAATTATCCAATAAATAATTAATCCACCCCAAATGGACGCTCTTTGAATAATTAATGGAATATTTAAACTGTGTTCAACGACATTTGCCTGTTGCGGTTGACAATATCACAGTCACTTTGAAACTTATAATATGTCAATAACAATTATTAATTTATAATAAGCAAACCAAAATCGGTAAAATTTAAATTTCAGTAACCATACAAATAACAGGTATTAACAATGAAAACCATTAGAGACAAAAATAAATAACTGTTACCAGAACGCTTAAATTAAGAATAGATAGTACAATAACAAAACAACTTGAGCTACATAGAAATAATAATATGTTATAAAATAAACTTCATTGGGTTACCCCAAAGGGTGAAAGGTACAGAGGCCAACACATCAAGCTACCCTAATATGACAAAATGTTGATAGTTTTTAACTTTATAACAAGTAAAATAAGGTCCGTTTTCACACAACAACACAATGAGATTTCTAATGAAAACAGTTAATTATTTTCTGTTTCTTTCATCTCATTGGGTAAGATGGAAACCATGATTTGTTCATATTTTTTACATTTTAAAGTAAAATAAAACATACCTAATAATGACGAAAAACTTCAATACTCCAGAATAATGTACTGAACACATTATCAATGTTAACTCAACCCTGTATAATTCGATAAAATTATAGCGACCAATTCTCTCAATTTAACATAACAAAGGATATACTGTTATGACATATAATTAATTAAATAATTCAATATAACAACATTATCATTTTAATATACACTTCAGTAAGGTATTTTCAGTAAGCGTGACGAATATACGAATAATAAATAATAATACGAATTGTACTCTAGCTTTAAGCCCATTGTAAGATCTCAACACATTATGGAATGCAAATAAAGATATGAATATAAATATGAATATGAATAATATGGACCTATACCTTACCTACCTTACCTTACTTACAAATATTCTTAAAACAGATCTTTAATAATTAGATTCATTACGCCTGTAGTTCCCGAAAGGTTAAACAGTTTTAATAAATGTTTATCCATCTTATCAATCTATCTATTATATCACAGAGGTGTACCTGTAGTAAGTCCCATGTAATAAGGGACGAGCCTATTGCTATCAATCGGGCACAAATCCAGATTCCTGGCAACTGAATTGAACCTAGGACGTCGCTCAATAGTAGGGCTTGCGACCAAGGAGGAGGAAGTAAAAAATTACAGTCTTAAGACAAAACTAAACAAGATGCAACTCTTTTTTACACCCCTGAATTCTTAACCTTCCAACGTCTCGTCTTAAAACAACAAGGGGTTACTTCAGTTTACATAATCTTCCTTACAGCTATGGAGCCTTTACGAGGGTGAGATATGACGTCACATTATATATTTGTTGAAGGAATTACTTTAGACAGTGTGAGAATAATCACCGATTTTGACGATAAATCACGTACCTACCATGATTACGTGATTATGAATTGCTAATGTGTTTAAGATTATGAATTCACACTGCAAGCAAGGTAAGTAAGTTTGAGCCTAACACAGAGTATAAAGGGCCTGCCCGCGTAGCATGAAATGTGACAAATGTTGATAGTTTTTTAACTTTATAACACGTATTATAAGGTTCGTTTTCAATTGGGAAAATTAGAATTTTTAAGTTACGTTTTCATTCTAGATCTTTCCTAAGGAAAGGAAATTCCGTAGGAATACATGTTTATCGGATTATTTTTCTATAAACTGGAACTAAATCATGATTTCTATCTTTACATCTAAAACGGATTTTGTCTACGGAAGAATCGACAAACTGACAGATTGTAGAAACATTTCTTTTGTTTGGAGGACGAAAATGGAGAGAAGAAATTTATCGTTTCTTCAGTACCCTAGACAATAGACTACAATGTCGAGCATTATTTCTTTTATTATCGGCTGAATTATTTCTAAAATCTGTTACTTTTTTCTTCCGTCGACCTACTCGTTTCTTTTAGCTTTCTTTTAGTTGATTTTTTTTGTGTACTAAATAAATATCAACCCAAGAATCGACTCTCAGACCCCAATAGTCACATTTTGTGACCACGCAATAATCTATTACCGAAAAGGAGTGATACGTAAAAACCATAATTAAGTAATTAGGAATACCATTTTAAATTACGTCTCTCTACTCCACATAATTCCAGTGAGGTATGTTTAATCCTCGGTATACAGGGCGTGGTGTCATTAACCGAACAAAAATTCAGTAAGAATTGGCCCGACTTGGGGATAAAACCCAAGACTCTACAGTGTATTGAGTATATTTGTTAATATGTAGTACAATTTATCTATCAACATTTTAATTTTAGTATCGAGTCCATTGTTTATTTTTTATAAACCTATCCCAGTACCTATAGTTCCTCTTATTGTAGGTGCATCGTTCTCACATATAATTTGATTATTGCATACAAAGTATTATAAACCTAAGGAGTAAGTATAGAGTTTCTTGCCCATTATTCTCCATACTAAACTACCTTTTGGAAGGGGCAAGTAGAATCATCTTCTTATTTTTTGTTACTTTTAAGTATGACTTTCAAAAGTGCCTTTTAACGGTAGTTTTGAAATAAATGATTTGACTTTAACTCAATCTACAGTAGTCGAGGTAGCGACTAGGCACTAATTGATCACCGACTCAGGCAGGCATTGATACGAACTTCAATTCTCGCAGCTGATGTCGCGTGTAACTCGCAGTATCCACTATTTACCTGAAAAGAGAAAACAATTCGTTAGTTTAATTCAAATAACTGGTCAGACAATTTTTTGCTATTAATGTCAACTCCATAAAGGCATTTATTACTGTATTTCCGCACCCATACAGCTTTATTTTAAGCTTCGAAAATCGATAAAATGTAACGGTGTGTAACTCTGATCTTTACCTCTTATATCCGTTTTAGTCATCATGCGTCATCAATCATGTACCAAATAAAAAAAGATAACAGTGTATTCTTTGAAGGTTTTATTTTATATCGCGCTCACTAAAAGTAAAATACCAAACCGTGATTCACCTTTTACGAAGAAAATTGTATCGCTGATGCACTCCATTTTAGAAAGTTGGTTTATAAAAGTAATCCTGTCTTGCTCAGCTTATCATTTTAAAGAAATCGATTTTAAAAACAAACTAATACAAAAAAATAAGTCAACATTGCTTAAATGCTTTTTTCCAATAAAATATATTTTTTTGGGTACACATTCATTGTGTGTACAGCTATGTAGTGGACTTCCCTACCGGTGTTGGTGTTTCCTGATAGCTACAACCTAGGGGACTTTAAGTCAAGAGTGAACAGGTTGCTCCTACATCGCTTACCATCAGGCGTGATAGTGGTCAAACGCCTGCCCATCAATAATAAAAAGAAAAAAAAAGTATGTGCAATGAATAAAGTCGATAGTAATAAATTTATTGCGAAGGTGCGCCTATCAATTAAGTAACTAAACTTAATGTCAGTCTGTAACTTTGGCGATCTTTATCTTCATCAAAAGCTTGATCTTGTCAATCACACACAGTCAGAGAAAGAATTCAAAGACAACAACAAAAAAATCTCTTTGGACTCCGAAATACAAATGGCAGCTAAATAAAAGTGCAAAAACCACCATGCACAGAATGCAAAATGATGGTCAAATAATTCGGTTGTCAAGGGGAACAAACCGTAGGAACACGGGCAGGGCACTGACTAATGGGGAACGTCGGCAGGCTCCGCAAACATCGGTGCCTCTTACACGTCCATATTAAATCACGGGCTTTGTCTTAGACCTGGGCAGATGGAGCATGCGTGATCGCTTGAATAAAATATGTGGCTAGCCCGAGTCTGTCTATAGTCAGGGATTAGCCGTCTGCTTTGTTGACCGATGCCTTATCGTTATCGATTCTGTCTTTGGGGATTACTGACGATGTTGCTTGTTGATGCATGCTTTATGTGTACAGTGTCAATTCGTTTAGTATCAATTCAAAACTCGAAACTCTAATGACTGATAAAATGAGAATCATAGGAAACATAAGTGACGAAACCTGGACTTTTCATTACCCGATATAAGGGTGAAATGACCCACTTGTCTTAAGCAAGCGCGGTAATTACTGCATTTTCTGTATAAGAGATGCCTTTGCCCTGCAGTGTGACAATAACATGCGGGCACGATAAGTTTTTACAAAATTAAGTACTTATTATACCAGTCAGGTACAACTTTTGAACTTCTAAAAACAAAAACGTACAACAACAGAATTTTACAACTCCACCGGTCCATTACAAATAGAATAAAATTTCCATTAAACGTTATGTCTGCAAAAGGGGAAAACGTTTAAACAATCAGGGAAGTAATATTATGCGCTCACTTACAAAGAACCCCTTGCTCATTTCACATCAAGTACCTGCATTTAATTTACTCCTCTGTCTGTGGAATCAATTTATATAAAAGGTCTTGCTCTGTTACGGAGGTAGAAAACGATGGTAATGTTAATATGTTATTGAAACTTCTACTTCTCCAATAAAAATAACATCGATCAGCAAAGCAAACATTGCCCTTTGATTTCTAAGATACAACACATCAACTGCTAACCGTGCATCAGTGTACGTTTGTACAGACGCCAGCACATCAAGTTACCCCAATGTGTCAAATTTCTTTGATCGTTTTTCAACTTTACAGCAAACAGAATAAGGTTCATATTCAATTGGGAAAATTTGACATATTGGGGTAACTTGATGTGCTGGCGTCTGTACATGTATTTGTTTGGTTCTTAATGCATCCGGGTCGAACTACTTATAACTTGCATTAATATCATAACATTAGAACTAATGCCCGATGAAATTAGTTCTTTTTTATAACCCATCTGAAGTGGGGCAGCTAATAAATGTTGCACTGGATTCATTTATAATCAAGATGTATACGTTGCTTCGATAAGTTACTTCAGCGGAAGTAATTCATTCGTTACTGATTCATCTACTGTTTATATTTCATCATGTTTAAGTAAAAGCGTGTCTGATTAATTATTAAAATGATGCTATCATAATATAATCTACTTAGCTAATCAAATTACCTCAAAATATATAAAAGTCAATGGCAGAAATGTTTGGTTTTACGCCATGATCAGTATAACGGGTCGGACGTAAAGGCTCGGATAACGTCGGCACGTCTCGCCAAAATAAATTCTAATAAACTTAATTAAGCTGTACAACGGTATTATCTCTCGTCAAATTTTACCTCCCCAAATTAAAAGGCGAAAAAGTTATCCCCCCGTGCTTTGAGTGTCAAAGGAAAACCAGATAAAGTTGCTCTCTACGTGACTCAGCTATGCAAACATTTTTTGAGTAGCATTGTAAACAGATGAGGACGCTTTAGACAAGGCTAGTCCGATTTGCTTTGGTATTTTTACTAGGATACAACGGAAAAATACCTTGTTTTATTGCATAACATATTTATGTTATTAGATTAATTAAATGTTACCAACTGATTTAAGAGAGGAAATCATGAAAGTAAAACGCATTCTACATATGAATGGACGTAATAAGTTCTCTAAGTTGCGTGCTTAACTTAAAAGTTATAAAACAAAACGCGGCTGGCCAGTAACGTAAGCATTTCCAACCACAAACGAAAGGGGTAAGCTGTAACTCAATCCGCTATTAATACGGCTTCTTATGCGAAAAAAAAACAAACCGACCATAATTTTGTCAGCGGCCATTCGTGTGAATGAGAAGGATAGAGGGACTGAGAAAGCGTGAAAGAGATAGAAAGAGAAGAAATATAATCCTCCGCTAATGATAACCGGTGCACCTGCGTGATATTTGGCCCGAAAATTATGGGCAATACAGATGGAGCGGGATGCTGCTTTGTAATAAGAGGGTAGATGTCGCAAATGTAAAATACAGCGCACGACAACGAGCTTTAATATTTTGAAGCTTGTAGAATATTTTTGGCAAAAATATGTTTCATTAATATTTACGTAGCTGCAACATGTAGCGAGAAAGCGACAAGTAATAAAAGAGGTGGTCTTGTCAACCTAAGCCCTTGGGGTTGAAGCAAATGACCCATTTACCTCATTCTGACTTGAATGCCTGTTTGGGAGTAAACGGGCTTTGAGCTATTTTTAATGGCTGTTCAAAGTTTACCTTAAAACACATGTAGTAGGAGCATTTGTTGGTTCTATTATTGGCTTAAAATTATTGTTTTTATCATAAACTAGCTGCCCCGGCAAACTTCGTTGTGCCTTAGAGTCAATTCATTGCTCTTATTTTTTTTATATTAGATATACATACGTTGAATAAGACGACAACAAATAAATCCAAACCAATAATAACTACTACTACTTTTAAATTACAACATGTATATATACCCTAACCTAACTGACCATACCTATCCTATAGCTAACCCAACTATCTAACCTAACTACCTTACTAAAAAATACTAAATTCATAATTTTAATCTGAACTATTGCCTCTATGTTACATACAATAATTTATGCCTATAGTTTTCCCGGTCTACTTTAATTAAAGTCCTAACAGTAAAATAAGTTCTATTTGCAAAGAATTATTAAAGTTCGTCTCTGTCATCATTGCTAGTTACGTAAATTGATTTCTGAAATATAAGACTTTTTTATGCTACATAGAACCTCTAAGTTTAGTAACATAATAAATTTCAGGACGTAGGTGCGTATTATAAATTGACTACCTTACCTTCTTGGGTTTAGCTTAAGACTTAAGACTTACAATTTCTAATTGTCACCTGATAATGAACTGGGAAGTTTGACTCCTGTCATGTCATCCAAGATGGCGCTGCGTTTGAAAAATGTTTGAGACAACCGATATTCTTGATATTTATTTTTATGATGTCCAACGGGATAAAAAGTATCCTATGTCCTTTTCCTGGCTCTAAACTACCCCCCTGCCAATTTTCAGCTAAATCGGTTCAGCCGTTCTTGAGTTATAAGTGAAGTAACTAACACGACTTTCTTTTATATATACAGGGTGCAACGGAAAGGGTATATACATCCGAAGGGCACGGATTCTCTTGGTGATAAGAAACGACATGGCAACGTTTTTATACATATACATACATAATTCTAAAGTTGAGCCCGTCCACGCCGTCGCGCCTTCGGCGGTTAGGCAGAGCCCGATAGGTCTGTACTAGGCGCGCAGAACCCGAGATAGATATACTTGAACCTTGCCGGACAGGATTATGACCCTCATAGTGCGGTGACACGTTTGTTATGATTTTGCATTTATTAAACTGTCGATATTAAATAATATCGTGAAGTTTCAAAGTTATTAGTTGGGAGCTGAAATTTTGAGGAAAGACTCGTTATTAAATACTCTATTCACCCTGTTTGTATGTATATACCCTTTCCGTTACACCCTGTATAGATAAGTACTTGAAAATTTTGTAACGGATCAGAATAATCTATCAAACCTTTTTGCGTGTCGAGTCCGGAATGAAATTGTTCTTTGCACATTATGTTTTATGACTTGTTCCGTGCGTGCATTGCGTGCAACACTATTGCAATTACTTATTTATTACCGTTTTATCTTTGTCCATATCCAAACTTAAAGCCACACTTCGTATTTTCATTAATTATTCCATCCACTAATTAAAATGAAATTTAGATAACAAAAACGCGGTTAGATAATTGGGAGAATTCCGAGTCCATTACGGATTCGAGGAGCAAAATGAATGAAATGGGAAATACCTGTTTCATATTTTGACGAATTAATTTAGATTTATTAGTGGAATGGTTCGAAGAAACCTGAAAATGAATTCAAGAAATACAGTTTTAGAATGAGAACCCGACAAAAACTTCGAAGAATAAAATTACAAGACTGAACAACCAAACGGCAAACAAAAAGTTAAAATGATGTCAATGAAGTAAATACAAATGCATTTATTATGAATAAAGCTGTCCCCAATGAGCCTGACCTGTTGATGGGTATTGAATGTACAAACCGCATTGATTTGTCTCATCTTACAATTAACACAGATAGAGAAACTAAATACCTATGACCTTTGCTATTGAATAAGTACCTATTTGATATCGTTAAGAAAAACCACAAAACAATGATTATGATAATGTTGGCACCTGCGTAAGGGCTAACAAGAACATTCAAAATACATCAAATTGAATGTTTAAAGGACACATAATTCATCCGACAAGAGAATTTTATTATGACATGTTTTTGTTGAATCTCTAAGAAGCTAGTTGTAACAACCAACTGAGAAAAAACAGGTGTCAGTTGGCGCTCACGAGCTAGTTCAGCTGAATTTACTGGCGCTTCTTGTACTATCGTCAGTTCTAAGAATTTCACATCGATGGGAAAATTTAGAATGCTTTTTAGGTCCCATTTACAACTTTTAATAATACCAACCTTTTATTGTTTCCTGACAAAGTTTTGCTTTACTGATTTTGAATGATGTCTAAAAGAAACGAAAAAAGTATTTGATACTTTAAATTTCGTAATTTATAATTAAAAACTGAAAAAAAGATGAAATGTTAATTAAAGAAACAGAACAAGAATGCGAGCTATATTATAATTTTATTCGTATTCTATAAATTACCGAAGACAGTAGGTTTAATTTACTTGAAACTTTTGCTCCCCAAGTTGGCAGAGTGGGCAGCAAAGCCCCGAATTTAAAAGCGGGTGCCGCAAGCAAACTCCGTGTTAACCGTGAGAATGCTAGAGAATGGTGTGAACACGTACAAAATGTTTACTCTTCCTTTGTGAAGCTAGTTCCCTGGTTGGCGCAAAGGATCGGCGACGAGCGGGTGGCAAATGTTTGCTTTTACTCGCATTTATGTTTGTTTGTTAACGTAAAAGGAGATGCAGTACTCAGAATATGCTGTTTAACGATAAACGGAGTATTCACAAAGTTGTGTAGGAAACAAGTTAAGAGATAAAATTTCATTTGATGTCTCAAGCGTGTCTTGCAGCGTTTTATTTCAATCAGTTTTGTAAGTTATGTATTAATTGTGAACCTGTGTAAAGGTTAGTTATCTTAATGGATGATTAGGATGTAAGCGTTTACAAAGTTTTTTCCAGCTAAAACAAATTATTATACATGTGGAAGTGTAATCACTACAGACATCAATACAATTCTCTAACTTTTAAGTACCTAATTTTGAAGTCTTGATTTCTTGAAAAAGTTCACGTATACAAGTTCACGTTCTATTTGAGAACAGTAAAACTGTAATCATGACTCAGACAGGACATCCTTTTTTGATGCGGTAACTTTTATCTTAGTATGCCAACTTTTGCTGAGTATATAGTAAAAAAGGGAAGAAAAATTTATTTCGCAGCAAGTCCCATTTTCCATCATCTTCTTTTCGTATGGTTTGACTAATCTGGTGAAAGAGCTTTAATGTCGCCTTTGGGCCTCTAACTTGGCATTACATGCCAGCGAGATATATCTCTCAACCATCTCGGTTTCCTTATGATGTTTTCCTTTACCGTTTTTTTCCTTTCCTTTACCTTTACCGCAGAATTATTACTTGCTTTAAGCAAGTAATAATTCTGCCATACACTGATTAGTTCGTAAAGTGAGTGCCTTTTTGCCATTATCATGATGCTTTAGTTTTCTGTGATGGAGAAAATACTACCTATTTCCCGCCAAAACTTTCGCTCCTCACTTGCATCCTTGTCAGACAAACGGTGAGACTGGTGGTGGACTTAAGGACTTTTACTGTTATTGTTATTTGGACTAGGAATGTTTGCCATTCTAGACTTCCGGATGCCGGGGAATATGGATTTCAAATGCATTTTCTTTTGTTTGATATTTACAGGGGATTTTGAAGTAATTCCTACTCCACTTTAGTTTGTTTATTCTCTAGGACTGGCCCGAATCTTTGTGTTGTTTGGTGCGCTTGCACGAATAGTATTCTTAAGTTAACTTATGAGACATCCTCAGTGCAGTTTGAATATTTTGAGTGTAGAAATATTACTTTGAGTACGTTATTGTTTAACTTGAATATGTATGTTTGCCTACCTGAGAATATTTTGTTGTAAATTATGAAGAACTGTACGTTTGATGGAGAACATACAATTAATTGTTGGTGTATTTTAATCTTTCCCGTATATCAGTCGAAGTTTATTGTACTTGGCGGTTTCTATTTATATTATCGAGGTCATTCATCAGTCAGGTAAAACACAGTATCATTAGTGGGTACAACAAAGCTAAAAAAAATCACCGCATTCAGAACGAAGTTGTTAATTAAAATAACAAAACAAAAGCAATTATTACATTAACATAAAGAAGCAGTTACTAAAATAGCACTCGAAAGACTAAAGTCTACAAACATCATTAACTGTAACGTAACAGTTATGAGTAACCCGTCAAACTGTACAGCAAAGTTACGGTGACGCCTCATTAACCTGTCTGTGCTACACTTGAGACTCATTGTGTCAGTAATCGACGCTTTCAATCGCTTGTTTATACGGCCCAGTGATCAGACGGTAATGTAAACGTGATACAACCAAATTATGTTTAGTCTAAGGACGCTAAGAATAATGTTTACTTAAAAAGTAACTTTGGTTTACGTTTGTAAAATATTATATACGATAAACCCAAACAAACCAACATATCAATATTGATTATTATGATCAATTTATGGAACCGAGACCACTTGTAACAGTTAAGTTAACTTTAAGTTTAGTTGGTTTTATTAAAGTGTCATTTTAATGTTATGTTTGCCCTCAAGCACATGCTGATTTACAATCTTGAAGAGCTTGAAGTATTCATAAAGTACTAAATACAAAAGCCCCAGTTTAAACGATGTTCATGCAATATTTTACTATGAATCATATTTATAAATCGACCCTAGCAATTAAATAGACAATAACAGTAATCTTGCTACCAAGAAACGTCTTGTTCTATTTTAAATAAACGACGAAGCCGCTAAAGAATCCCCATCAAGATAATAATCTTCATTTGAATTAATTAAAGCTTGACTTCAATTCGTATCATGTTCCTTAAACTGCTCATCATAAATTCATGACAATTATACAAGCGCATATCAACGACACTCGTTACATAAAACATAATAAAAATGATTGCAAACGTGCGTCGTTAAAGTATAATATGGTCCGTGACTGACTGTATAAAAAATATCATCAAAACTTGGAATTAGCCAACAACTTACTTACAAGCCATAAAACAAAGTGACAGGGAGTCTCGAACGCTCTAATCAAATCTAATCCAGTTAAAACTTTTCCAATAAGCCTCCCCTGCAAATGCATTCCTTCATCACCATCGTCGTAAATGTTAGCAGAATGAGTCACGGATTTGAAATGTGCAAGTATCGTTGGTTACAGGTTTGGTCTTCGATATGTAAAGGTATGATAGCTATTGATAATTCTTGACCATGCAAAAGCATAATGTATTAAAAGTTCAACCCGGGACGTATTATGGGCCCATGCATTGATTTGAGCGTTTTCTAACAAGACTGTTAGTTGGTACAATCAATATTACTAAAAAAGGTCTTATTAACAATTTATTTAGAGAATGTCAAAAATATTATCATGACCAGCATTTTGAATATTTTTTTTCCCATGAATATAAACAGAATAAATTACTTCGTATGACTACAACAATAGTTAGTTATATCGTTAATCTATTTTAGTATTCATAATGACAGAATTGTTTACCTACTTATTTCTTTTAAATGAACCCTTGGTAACAATAAAATTGATAGGAACCACCTTATTCCAGTTGTCGGGATACCCAAACTTGATCTTGCGTCTAGCCGACGGGCCATTTAACTAATGAGATAAATCTTCAGCCCTGGGGTAGATTTTTACCCCAAGCAAGTGAACAAGCAATCTTTCAATCTTTTAATGACATAAGTTTGGGTACGCGATGATTGTCGGATTTTTCGCTGCGATCAAGAGGATTACAAAAAGTCCCAGTTGGGCACACTATATTAAGATGGTTAAGAAAGTGTGGGTAATCTAACAACTAACAAGATTTTCCGGATACTTTGTTTTAGCTGGGTAATATTTGCAATTGGGACTGTCAATGGAACAAAATTATTTCTACATTTACGTAGAAAAACATCAAAAGTTTTTAACATCTCGGATATATGCCCGGTTAATGGCAATAGGCCTATGGAACTTATACATAAAGTGTAAGTAAACGACAAAGTTGCGGTATTAATTACAGGATTAACAAGATAGTTAGAAGTTTTCACTACAACAGGATAATTACCTTGACAAACAATCTAATTTATCTGCCTACTTCAACAAAATAGTTCTACCGTTAAAATCAATTCTATTAAATTCAAATAATAAAACAACTTGTATTTAAAATAAATATTCTGCTAAGAAAATTTACATATATTTTCCTTCTTGGCAAATAGAAATTTAAGCAACGGGAGATTTATGTACAGTACAAAAAGAGCAAAATATTAATCAAAGAAACAACGGTAGATGGGTATCATCCGTCACATAACACCATCCCCTAGACAATGAGCGCGATGGAATGGAAACGATCAAAAATGTAATCCATTTCCTTGTAGTGGATGGTTCATGAGATAATAACGCAAAATATACGAGCTCCCAAGTATGACACCTACTTTAGTCTTTAATATTCGGAGTATACGTCATTTTTTATTCATGAAGTAGTTACTTTATCACTTTAAAATACATGGGCATCCACATGACTTTATGAAGGAATATTAAATTCCATCTATCTTTTAAGCACGTATTACAGACGCATGCTATTGCATTAAAGTTTGCAAATAGCTTGACTACACTAGTCATAGAAAAAAGGCACGCAATATACCTACAAGTTTTTTTGTAGCCTTGTTATATCTGGTTCTAATACCAGCCTGTTACTGTCCCACTGTAGAGCAAAGGCTTCTTCTCATACAGAAGGTATGGGCATTAATCAGAAAAGGGGTTCTGGCGTATACTATAATATGTCTAGATTTCATTACGATGTTTTTTCTTGCACTGACACATGTAGAATTGGTATTAGACTAAGGAACATAAAAATAAATGTTGCTAACATACGCAAGTGCAAGTAATAGACATGTATTGTATTTGCGGCTTTAATAGTGTAGACTTTCATGGTAGCAAGTCACTGACATTCAATTTCTTTAGGTCGTCTCACGCCCCGTACAGCGGCGTCTATACGTGACTTCTGTTCAACGACTCGGAATATTTTATTTCCACGGTTCATATATCTTTATTATTAAAAAATAAGCGTATCGCATGACTTTGTGAAGCGAGTAAGGTAAATGATTTTGTATCGTACGAGTATATTATTTTTCGTGTACGTTTTCATAAATGCCTGTGATTCATGACGTAATATTTATTTTGGTATTAAAAATGGAATTGTTTTTCAGATGCTCTTCTGTTATTCTTTTCCTAACTTCAGATATGAAAATTCAACTTTACCTAACAACATATCTAAACTAATATTATATTCTAAGAGGAAAACTTTGTTTGTTTGGTTGTAATGAATAGGCTCCGAAACTACTGAACCGATTTGGAAAATTCTTTCACTGTTGGGAAGCTACACTATCCCCGGGTGACATAAGCTACTTTTTATCCCTGTATTCCCACAGGAACGGGAACAACGCGGTTGAAACCGCGGGACGTCTGCTAGTCGTCTATAAAATGTATCTACTTAAAATATCTCAAGCCTTTTTAAATGGGATTAAGCAGAAACTAGAAAACGCCATCTGCTGCATCCTAACATACTCCTTCGACCACCTTCATAATAATATATTCGTTCATCCATTTCTTTAAAATATTTTTTATAATTCTTAATCTTCATCTGCTTAATCATCTTTTAATCATGATGGAATCGACTTCTGTTTGATGGAGTGACGGTTAGTCAAGACTCTTTTTGGTAAGACTGTTTACATTTTAATAATTAAGCCAGGAATATTTTTCCATGAACAAAATATATTGCATATTCCTCTTATCTATTCCTCCATTTTGCTGTTGTACACCCATCACATTTTATCTTTATGGGATCAATAACTATTTACATTTAATAAGGGAGGAGTACTACAGAATCATTTTAAGGAAAGTCCTCCCTCCGATGTCGTTTCGTTACGCCATTATTCAGAATAGGGGACTAAGCACTTAGCGACATTGCTCTTATTGTTATTTTTGAACATTTTTTGGAAGTAATTTGAATGTCATGTCAAAATGTGAAAAAGATTTGCAAATCAAACTAGTGTAATGATGCAATTAGTTTAGATTGAATGCTTTCTAATCTGTCGGCATGTAAAATCGAATATTATAACCAGCTAGAGCTTGTTAACTTGTGGAATGTCTAAGTAGGTAATCTAAGAGTCTAATCAAGTAGTCGATTCAACTAAAGACTCAATATTTTCTATTAAGCAATTAGTTTTCATTAACATCAGGAGATATGAATGGACCACAATTTACACCCTTTTCATGGAAGACCAAAACAATAAAACTAATTTAAGTTCGCAGCACTGAATAATCAGACAATGCAGCGGATATACGTAACAAAAAACAAAGACAGTAAATAAATTAATAATGATTTGAGCATGAAGGGCTTAACATCGCAATTGAAACTTCCGTCGGCCATACATCATGCGATATTTCGTACGACATGACGGATCGCGGAGAGCCCGCTTAACTAGGACAACCACGCTGAACGGTGAACTACTTTACTTTAATCTATTTATATTGTATGTGTTGATTAATTGTGTCATTTGCATGTGTCATCCACAAATTTTGTTGTACGATGTACAATACAACGAGTATCTAAGAAATGAGATATAGATTTAACACTACCGAGACTTGCTTGGTCTAATTCATCATTATTAGACTCTGTCTTCAAGCTTGCTTCATCGTTTTATCTTAGATTTCGTCTTACTTGTCAATTATCATTAATATGTTAGACGGTAATTGGACGCAAACCAGTCGAGGGATCGGAGTCAATCTTAATTTTTCACAATTAGTAGTAACATCAAGCATTATCTGCTTTGACGTCAAGTCCGCTCAGTACAGGCCTCCCCATGGACCTCGTCGTTAATTGCCATTATGATTGCACTTAGCAAACAGATACGAATCTTGGCACGTTAACATTTAACTGTAAGCAGAAACGGCAGACTCTCTACTTTTATGTATCAAACAATTTATTCCATCAGTCTGAGGCATACAAAAATGAATTCCCCAGAGTTTTAATTAAACATTTCGAACACTTTATACGTCCGAGTACCCATCTGTATCTACATAAAACCAGCTACGTATAAACAAAACAATATTAATGTAAAACCGCGCGTCATCGTGTATCAGACATGTCCTGATATTAAAGTTTGTCAGTTTATCCTGGGACTGACGGCTGATAGCCACAGCGCTTTGGGAATTCGTAACATGTTCGGATTAAATGCATTTTGTTATTATATTCCACATTCGAGCCTCGTTGTTATCTTTCAAACGACTAAATGAAAATGTTTTGTGAATTATTTTTATTACAGCTATAAAAATGTTTCAACCGAGTTTCTCTCTTTTAATGTATGTAGCATTTAATACTTCTGCAGAGTAATGACTTCATGAAAACATTACTGTACGAATTAAAACATTAGTTAACATTTTATTAAAATATATATACTTATTACCTACATTTGTTCATATAAATGCATGCCATCAATTCCATTAATGTTAAAGTCTTTGAACATTACGTTGGACTCAACCTAAATTTCCTTTAAAATGGATTCTATTCACGCGAAAGCCTCACTTTCTTTAAGTGACTTCGACTAATCTGTCCCGAGTCTATTAGTAACCTCTGGTTTTAGAGTCATTAATCCACTGTGGGCACTGGACAGTTGACTGACATCACGTGAAGGGGAGCTATACGCACAATGTAGGTAGGTACATGAATAATTTCTTTTGTGAAAGTATGTGTGAAAATTGATGAGAAAATCGCGCTTGGAGCCATTAAGGTGATTGACGCACGATTTTTGTTATGGCATTCTCTTTACTACTGTATATCACGATTTTATAGATAGCCATGAGTTTTTATAGGCATAATAAAACTTATATCTATAAAACCTTTTCTCTGACATGTGATTTGTTATAGAGAATTGCGATCGATATCAATTTGACAAAAATTTAAACATAGTTTTAGTACCCATCCGTTACTTATAAATGTATAACCGATCATTGATTCTAACTAGAAAACAGGTTATTATTAATAGGAGAAAACTTACAAAACTACTAGTAGTTAGAAATCAAAGGAAGTCAAAAGTATTTATACCCAGGCGAGCGAAGCACTTACACAAGTATTCATGGAAAAATAAAGAAAACGAGAGAGCAAAGGCCAGAGTAGGTATACAATACAACGCATTCCTGATGCTCGTAGTAAACAAAAAAGTTCCTCATAAACGTTTACTTTTTTATGAAGCAACCGGAATCAAGGCGCATACTCTTTCAGGTCGTCACGTCTCATTTGAATCGGTCACCCATCCGCCAAGCAAACAGATCGATCACATTTCAAAATTTTACAACTTCCTCGTAAAATAGCAGACACAGTGCCTGGCCGTAAATATGGCACAGCATAAGAAACGGCTTGGCTTTTTAGGACGTCGTCTCCTCATCTCTGCCACTCATATCACTAGGGCTGGCAGTTGGTCCCGTCAAGTGTATTACACTTGACGTTGAATTCTATGTAGGTGTACTTTATAATCGTCAAAATTGAGTGAATGCGGTATTACAATTCCCCATTTGTATTTTTTATCATTTTAGTTATTTTTACATATTTAATACATTTGAATGAGGTTTTTGATAACATTTCAGAACTTAAAAACGGCTTCTTCTCAAAAAGAAATCGACAAAAACAAATATACTATTTTACACGATATTTTATATCTGGGGGCACGGGAGTGCCCCCGCCAAGACGAGCCAAGCGAAGCGCGAGAAGTTTGGCTCTACATGAGATCTGATATCTTTTTCACATGGCAAACCTTATGTGGTCGTTTTGGCAACATTTTACATGAAATGTTTTGGTGGGATTGAGTTTAACTTTAATAGTTGAAAATCTTGGAAATGATCATTTATCGTTTAATGGTAAGAAGAGTCAAATGATCTGGTCCTTAATTTAAATTCAAAACTAGAAATAATACTCTTCAGTATAAATCTACTCTTTATTTGCCCTTCTGGAATAAGACATATTTTTTCTTTTCACAAAAAAAGTTGAGCAACCCTATTCATATCTGCATGACAGTCTTTTTCAAAAGCTCGGTGGCCCATATCTACGGCCGGGTACTGTTAAGTGTAAATACTTTGACCTAATAACACTTGTATCAAGCAAGAACCTTTAGATCAAATAAAGTGTTGTCCTACAAAAGTGTCGTAAACATGGAGCTTGAAGCTTTACATCGTGTGCGAACGTAAACATTGAACGTTTCTCTAAACAGAGTACAGAGTTTTATTCGCAACATTCCAATGGATCCCGTTTTATTCAAGAGTCCCAGTGGGAACAGGGTTACCGTACGAATCACTAACCCACTAACAATGAGCTTTATAAGAGGAGTCCCTTGTGACTTGGATGTTTTAACTTGGAACTGCTCTTATATTGAGCAGCATTTTAGATTTTTAATTTGTATGCTATAAAAGATTTACGAAGCTTGCAGGATATTTTAATATGGCTTAAGCAAGCTGTGTTTTATGATAAATGATATTTGGTTTTTACAAGCACTTTTAGGTACTATATAATTTTTAAATTGTGAGGTGAGGTCGGTGTTCCACTATCCGACTATGTACTTTGAATTCCAGACATTATCACGTTCAGATCTTGTAAGAACTGTGCAGTGAGATAAGAGATACATTATCTATATCATGCCATTCTAATTTCTAAGTTTCATTTTATCTTGTTTTGAACTTTTGCATTTGACATACATAATTTATTCCAGAAAAGGTTTACAGCAACTAATGCTTACTAATGCTTTTTACATATTATAAAAACTTATTTCAAAATCAAACTTAGTTAAGTATTATTATATTAAAATAAAACCTAATAATTTACGGAACAACACAAGGATAAAATTATGCCAACACAGGCGGTAGTGCTGTGCTCAAAATAGCGTTTGCGCAAAAATAACCGGCTGTTTCCCACAGCCGAGTGCCATGGGCAACGTAAACATTCCTAGTTGGATTGCAAGTTCATTGGCTCTTAAAAACAAAAGCCTGGCTGCCTGTTAAAACTAAAAGAATTACTAATGATGAAAAATTCCACTCAAACTAAGCTGCTGAGATTATCCTACCTTATTATAAAAGAATAGCGTAAAATGTTAGCGAAATTAAAATGTTTTAAAACTCAACTTTTTTTCTCCTATCCTACTAAAGTATTACTGATGCAGTTTTCTTCGGCAGTTTTATTAAAACTACGCTACACGCGTTTAACGTTACGTCCAACTTCAGATTTTCTTCTGCAACTAATTTAAAGTTATTCTGGCCAACACTTCAATGGATATGGATGAGCTGCGGCGGATTCAATCATTGCGAATATTTTTCCTTCAATGGAAGTTTGGATAATCGAATAAAATGTTTTTTTTTTGCGATAATAAAATCGATGTAATCAAGCAACACAAAGGTTGATCATTAATTCGATGGCAGCAATGAACAACAAAAACATTTTAACTGACTCCGCGTTCCGGACTGAATCTTAATGTACGTTAATCTAAATTTCAATGGATCTGAAATAGGGTTGTGCTCGATCCCTTAGTTAAAGGTTATCGCTAGAAATGTTCCGTTTTTTTTTAAACATTTGTGTAATTTGGCATGATGTTGCGTGTGGTCTGTCAAAACTTTTTAAGTTGTCTAAAGAAATATCGAGATATATTAGATACAGCAACTAAATTTCTTTCTCTTCAAGATACGACAATACAAAAAAGAATTCGTTTCCATCAATCTGTGTTTACTACACTTTGTTGCTTTGAGCGACCCAACTGCAAATCGCTCTGCGTCTTTTTTAAAATAAATCCTTTACATTTTCGTTTCGCTATCCCAGCATTTCCCAATTCTACTGGCTGGACAATGTCTGTCCCAAACTTAGTCGTTTGTATAAATTCGGTACACATTTTTATTCGAACTGTTTGAAATTTTGAGATTTTAATTTACTACGCGTAGCATGATCAACGTAGAATTGGATTTTGTCAACAGAAAAACCGACAAAGCGACAGATTGTAGAAACATTTTCTTTTGACCACGACAATGTTGATATTGTCGTGGTCAAAATAAAAGAAAATTATTTATTCTTGAGAATGAAGAGAAGAAATGAGTAGATTCGTAGAAGTCAACAATAGTCTACAACATCGAGCATTATTTCTTCTATAATCGGCAGAAATGTTGCTCTTGCTCTTGTTGATTTATTATTCATTTATTTATTCATTTTTTTTTTTCATTTTTTTTTTCATTTGTCTTTTTGTCGATTCCTCCGTCGACATGGTCCATATTTGTGTGACTGGCCTGTTGGTCTAGTGGTTAGTGGTCCTGACTATGCCGGAGGTCATGAGTTTGATTCCCACCCAGGACAAATGTTTATGATAAGAGCACGATTATTTGTTCTGTGCCTGGGTGTAATTTTATCTATAATATGTATGTATTTACAAATAAATAAGTAAGTTTATCAGCTGTTTAGTACCCATAACACAAGCTCTCTAGCTTAACTTGGGACTAAATGGCGTTGTAAGAAAAGTCGTGGAATGTTTATATTTTATTTATATTTATTTATTTATATTTATATTTACGGTGACCATGCTAAGCGTGCAACCCTAGTTATAAATTGATGACGCCAACAGTAAACGATTTAAACTCTTTACCTATTTTGTTGTTTACAGTATTTTAAACTGAGTAAATTGTGTTTACAGTAAACTAATAAAATAGGTTGAATAAGTAGTTTTTTGACTTCGTTCAGTGGAATTGGAATTCGGCGAAACGTTTCTTAGAACAACCTAAATAATAGATGTACAGTTTGAATAGAATCGACAGTTTTAAGATCAAAGTAGTTGCATAGGTATTATTTTTTATTTGTACTGAATGTTTCCGAGATATCTGTACATTGCCATTATTCTTCTTCACAATTAGAATGCTAAACTTATTATCGAATGTAAGATTTTCTACAATTGTTATCTATTAGGTACCTACTAACTTACATAGGACTTAAACATAACTGGCAGAATGTGAGTATAGGAACTAAAAATTACATCACTGCTTGACCCTTTTGGGAATACAGGTCTGATTTTATGTTTATGAGATTTTCTTAATTGTATATCCTAACGGAGTCAAACAAAGAGTGAAGTTAGTGCTTAGATTTCTTTATAAGACTTGTTTTACCGTGTGCCTGTGTTTGGTTCAAATAAATGCCTTTTATTTCTTTCCAACCAAAAAACTATAGGCTGTTGCGATGATGCCTATGGCAAACTCTGTATTGGAGTAGTAGGAAACTAAAATAATGTAAATATTAGACTATTATACACACAAAGTGTGAATACAAGCTTACACATTACAAATCGCATTCCGGGCACCTGAGAATTAATAAAGAATCATTAAATGTTTAGAGGAGAAGTCCATTTAGTGGTTTTGGGACTGATTTTACTGATTTTACTGACATTTTAAATATTATTTATACATTTAATTCACAGATACAAGATGTAAATAACAGTCCTTTTTGACGTTAAAATGAGGTTAAGTAGTTAAATGTCGTGGAACTTTTTTCGCAGTACTAACTCATTGTCAGTAATATTAGTATACTGTTCACCTATTGTCTAAAACATTAATTCGTTCGAAGTAGGTACGAGTGAATAAATCGATTTCCAATTGGTATTTTCGCACCGATATCAATTCGTATTGTATTGTTATTGCGCCCATTAATCATCATTGTTTTATTGTACATTTCGGTGTAACAAACATGTGTCGATAAACAACTGGACGTGCTTGTAACAACAAATAGAAACGTTCCGTTGCGATAAGATTCGTTAATCTCCAAACATACCTACTGAGAATTTTCAAAGTACGACTTGTAAAGAATTTCAATTGACTCGCCTTTGAATTTGGTAGAACAAAACTACAGCGGGTTGGTCGACCTACTTGACTTTTTTCAACAATATTGGTTAAAAAAACTACTTTAGAGGGTTTCTATGAAGCTTCAAAATCAATGAAAACAATAGACAATTCCACCCCAAAATTAATCTCACAACAAAAACTGTCACTTGACAAAAAATCAAACAATCAATAACGATTTGCAGTTAAGCATAGTTCATTGTGCTAAACGTTCGCGCCATTGAACGACAAAGCCGGCGACATCTTGCTGACAATAGGGCGTTCCGTACCACAACGTATCACAATGGGCGTTCGGGACCAAATCGTCCTACAAAGCCCTCGGAAGCCACTCGATATCCACCACTAATAAAAACCGGATCCCGGATACTGCGATACCCAACACAGCGACTATACTTTTTGTCCGCAAAAAAAGTGAAACCCCCAAAATTTAGAGCCCACTTCATAAAGTACGAAGTTTTAAAATTTGGAGCCTTTTTTGTTGGCTTTATCCTTTGAGGGTTGGCAACGTAAGGTAGGTGGCTGGTATATGTATTTATACCTACACCTAAATTGGTTGTAAAATGAGCATTTAATTGTTTTGTTTATATATGCATTGCAAAAAGAAAGTGTCATTACATTGGAGTTTGATCCATTCTTGTGTTCGTTCGTTTATTTTCTTTTGGCGGTGGTTAATGCCATCGATATCCTTTTTCAAAAACTAAATTGAAATTAGAGATTTGACGTCTCTTTCGAACTTAAAGCTTTAGAAAAGGACAAAGACGGTGACGGTGTCGAACTAAGAGATTTCCAATTAGTGTTTTCCTTGAAATTCGCCATGTTTTTGGTCGATGCGTTTGAAATGTCAATTAAGTCACTATGAAAAATAAGTTTGACTAATATATAGACGGCTCTTTCTTTCTCAGTGACTCTCTTTTTCCTATTGAGTAAGAGGGAATGATATGAAAATAGCCTAAATTAAGTTAAATTTGAGAAGACGAAGAAGACGAATTAGTTTGGTAATTGGTCCTTATATATCCACCGAGTACAGCAGTCCAGCTTTTATGAGATATTTATTAGTCGTAATTTTGCAAGTGAATTCTTTTTCGTTTATTTTACCTACTGTTGTTTTTATAAATAGAATGTTCTTTTGTTCCTATTCATTCTCTCAATCATATTATTTTTTTGTTTCTTGTCTGCTCGGCGTCCGAACGCCACTGCACGGATCCAGCAGAATATCAGCTCCAGGTACATTTGCCTGACACATGCTGAGCTGGACTTCCATTTGATGCAGCCTTGAGTCGCAGACCGCAGACTGTATCATTCATCGCTCATTGTTTTATCACTTTTGATTTTGTATAGTGTGTTTGTCTGTGTCTTTTGTTTGTACTAAATAAATGCTTTATCTATCTATCTGTTTATTCGTCGTAAAGTTAATAACACTTACGGATTATTGATTTCCTTTGGAATTAATGTCCGACCATTATGAAATTACTCCCTCGATACTACTTAAGTTGTTACCTGTATTTGTTTAATCAATTTAGGTTCAATATCCTTCACTGTTATTAAACCGTACTCGTGGTTAGGTAAATGTAGGTTTCTATACAGGTTGTAAAAAAATCAATAGGCCCTCAAAGACTTAATAATCCTTGTAAAGAAATAAAGCTGCAACGTTTTCTTTTGTTCGCGGTGCAAGACTGAAATTTGATGATAAAATGAAATAAACGTCACATTCAAGATCTTTTTAAATTTATAAGAATGTTTGTTAAATGCTTTTAAAGAGATTTTAGGAGTATTCCCGTTCGAGCACCTATTTATTGAGCACCAATGCATTAACCTATGGGAAATGGGAATACCTTTGGTGCTAAATGCATAGGTGCTCAAAAAATAGGTGCTCAAACGGGAATACTCCAGATTTTATACTGAACAATAACACTAATTTTTAGTAGAATAAAATAGTGAGAGAAATTTTTTATTTTTAAGCTGTATTAGGTGTGCTTGTTGAGAAATCTGTAAATGCAGTTCAGTTTTATCTATTATAAGAATTTAACCTGGTTCCCCTTTAGAACCCATTGATATTTTCCATCCCGTATAGGTACCTATATACAAGTTGGAAAAAATCAATAGGCCCACTATGTACTGAATAACATAAACCGCTAATTATAGCAAAGGATTGACTAAAACAAGACTAATATTTAGCATAGTTAGTAGAAAATTGGAAAGGTGTTACCGTTACGAATTTGGAAAGGTCCCAACACATTTGCAAAACATTTGCACAAGCTTTAATTTTCATTTGACAGGCCACGTTACCTTTTTCTCAAAAAGCCAGAAAAGCAAAAAGTCTAGCTTGACTACGTCGGGACAGTAAGCCAAAAAGCTGCATAACTCCGAACAAATTTGAACGGAAACCCCGGATTCAGCCAACATTACTATACATTGCGATGTATATTATAACTAGCTAATGCCCGCGGCTTTGCTCGCTCGGATGCCGGTTATTGCGACTAAAAGTACCTTATCATGAAATAGGTAACGGTTTTGATGAAAGCTCCTAGATGACTTATTTTACCGACACCTCCAATAAATATCATTATATTTTTGCCAATTTATACTAAACTTAACAATTTACAGAATTATGTATTGAAACCTTACTTGAGAACCACTCTATTCATTGGTAAAAAATGGCATGAAATTCGGTGCAGTAGTTGTTGAGTTTATCGCGAACAGACAGATATACAGACGTGGCAAAGGATTTAGTTTTATAATATGTTGTGATGTTGGCTCTATCTCTTTTTTTTTATTTTTTTCGTGTGTTTAGTTACTAACGTCGTGCTACTGATTTGGCTTCACATACCGTCGAGAAATATAAAAAATATTATGTGAAATATATTGTATTTATAGTGTTAGTGTATATGTATTTTTACTCAAATTATGTAGGTACTATTATTTATTTTTTTAATTTAAAATTGCACCTACCACTGCTTTTCTCTAAAGGCTGACTGGTAGAAAATGCCTATGGTATTAAGTCCGCCTCTGTACATTAGTGTGCTTAAAGTAATAAATAAATATCTCTCTAACATGCCACTTTCCTCACGATATTTTTCCTCATAGTTTTGTCAGCAAGTGATATACAATACACACAAAAATCCAAAAGCCACGAGATCGTGCTTGAGACTTATAACCTAGCAATCCGACGGTTCCACAACTAGAGGCTATCACTGCTTTTAAATAATAATTTGGACACTACATAATTATTTAAAAACGCTGAGTTCAAACTCAAGACCTATTTATTACTTGGCAGTCCAGGCTATAAGTAAATCTACACTGAAACAACTTGTATCACTTGACTTCAAGCTTAAAGCTTCGCAATAAAAATGTATCTCACGCAAATACAGAGTAAACATCCCCGCCACACAGGGAAAAGTGTAAGGACCACATACCAAAATACACATACAGTAAGACGATATGTCTGGAGGTTACCAAACAAGCCACCCCAATAGAAAACAAATTGACATTTCAATGGAACTCGCCCAAGGACCAGCCTATTTGCAATTCAAAGAAGCACTCTTCAATAACATGCCAGCGTATGGGAATAAGTGCGTTTTGAAAAGGATCTGATTTCTGTGGAGATACGAGAGAATGTGGTCGTGAGGAAGGTTTTTGGGTAACTATAGGGATATTTGTTATAAAACATGATTTTACACAAATAATTATTTTTTACTGAGTACTTTTTGACCAAGATTTTTTTTTCACAACCTGTATTTAAAAAATTGAGATTTGAAAGGATAAAATTGTCGCAATAATAATTATTAAACTGGATGGTCTTTATAAGGAAAATTAAAAAAAAAAACTTGTAAGTAATATCTTAGTAAATGCTAGTATTTAACGGGGATGTTCGAGGAAAGTCTGGTTCGAGGCGTCAAAGTAATAAGGCCATGAAAATGTTCATAAATTAGGTACAAATGAAAATGTTTGTTACGTTTAGTTACATTTATAATTTATGGAAAAAAAGCTTAATAAGCTACCTAATTAAATATAAAGCCATGTCTGTCACTAGTTCTATTTACTGCTGAGCATGGGATCTTAGATTTGATTTCCAGGTTTAGAACTTCTGGCATTTTTCTGTTCAGCCCTTCTGCCTTTCAGTATTTTATCTGTGTCCAATTTAAGGTAGAAGGCTTGCTTCAATTAAACGGGAGTATCTACTAGCTGTAGGGACAGTTTTACCTAACTCTTTTAAGATAAATAGGCGTAAAATAAAGCTTAATATAAAGAATGGGAAGGGTAGCTTAAAGGACCCATTCTTAAATCATCACATAAACCAGCTTTAAGCATTCAAATAAGTAAGAACTAAATAATCCCTATAAAAATTTTCATTAAACATTCTTGTTATAAGACCTAATTAGTTGTCACAGTATTCATAACCACTGTCCCCGCACTCAACAATTTAATAGCACAGTAATAAAGTTATTCTACATGGGATATGTAGCTAAACAAATAAACTGGCAAAGTAAAGTGCATTAACAAAGTTCCCTTACCCCGAATGAGTCAGGCTCCCTGCGGGGGGGACGTGCCCCCTGCTGTGTAATTCAACCACTACCTACCCACTGATACTACATTATTATGGTTTCCTATACAAAACTTATAATAGAAACTTGTAAGCCTTTGAAATCGAAGAGATTCGATCACTTTTTAAACGGTTTCCGTCAACTTTTTTCGAGGCTCCTATTAATTCTCCATTTATTTTATAAAAAAACAGTCTCGTAAAGGCAGGAATGCAGAACATTTTTATTTTAAAGATAAGTGAAAACAATTTTTTTCAAAGTTGTTTAATTTAAATTTAGAAGAATAAAAGTGAAACGAAGAAAGTGTCCATAACCTGTTCATTCCTGCTTTTTTGAGATTTTTGTCATTGACACCGTAATCTTCAATTATTTTTTATATACAAATTATTTTATGTAATAATATAATTTTCAACTGTAATTATTTTAATCAATCATGTGGATTTCATTTAGTTATATGATTTCATTTATAAAATGAAATAATATATTAATGATTTCATTTAGTTAAATTATTTCATTTTATAAATGAAATAATATAAGTAAATGAAATCCACATAATTTCTTAAAATAAATTGTTGCAATGGTTACAACTAAGTGTGACAGCTGCTGTTAAAATCGTTTATAATAAAATTCGGCGTCTATCATAATTGTAACACACGTAATATATTGTGGTTATACATATATTGTAGTTTAGTTACAAAGTGTGCATGAAAATAACCTTTCCTTATTTTCTGTCTAATGCTATTGTTAATCGAGTATAATCATTTGCACAAAATCACTTTTTCTCTCACTGACTCAATCTGCGATGACAAAAATATTGTCATCGCAGATTGAGTCAGTCACTCCGGGCTGCTACTGAGAAATTCCAGATAGAAAAACTCAATAACACTTTGCCCGACCTGGGGACCTGGGGAGTTGAAAATTATATTCTAGAACAAAGGAAAGTATTTAACACAGTATTTTACATCTAAAGACTATCTCAGGGCTGTTTCATATATAGTTCTTCCTTAACTTTACCGTTTAGGAAGGCGGTGGTCACGTCGAACTGTGTCAGTTTCAAGTTTTCACGAGTAGCGACTGCAAGCAGTGAACGTCCAGTGCTCAGACGAACCACTGGGCTAAACTTTCTGTCGTAGTCCACTCCAGATAGCCTTTAGATGTAAAATACTGTGTTAAATACTTTCCTTTGTTCTAAAAAATATTGATAGAAAAAGTAGTTAATAAAATTTAATGACAGTAATCAAACAAACCTCTCTACGAACCAAGACACTTTACGACGACGACGTAAGTAAAAGTTTTAATACGAAATTACAGTAATAAGTTCCGTAATGTAAGTTTATTATCAAGATGGCGGATATTAAATTAAAATCCACTCCACCAGTGACTTACTTATTGAATTGTTTCCTGATTCTATTATCGATAGAGGTTGCAAGAGAAAAGACAATGCCAAAAATTGTATGAACCTGTGCCCCAGGCTGTACATAAATGAAACCTATGTATTTTAATAGTAAAGATCTTCTACAACAAAAGTATAAAAGGCACATATTGCTCAGCAGTCGTGGACAAAAGTTATAAAGGTTTAAAGAAACCGTTTTTGTACCTACCGGCTAAAGCATTTTTATGTTTATTGTAAACATTAAGGTATAAACATGTTTAGATATCTGTTCCAGGCATTAATATACCCAGTGTATTCGTTATAAAGCACTGGGAGGGCATTATTTTTCAAAGTAAATCTATTATGGTTAGTACTTGGTTAGTATCATTTGTAGACAGAATACTTTGTGACATAATGACATATTACATTACACATGACACATTACATTACACATTATAACACACATTATTACATTTGACGTTTGATCGAAGACTTGAGTGTTGCCAAAATAGAAGTAAAATAATGTTAGATATGAATGCTCAGATTATTTTAAACTATTAATCTAACAATATTACAGTTCGATTTATGGATAAGAAAACATAAAACACTAATAATAATGTATTACGTTTTAAGTTACGCTAACTTACAAATAAATATTATTAGAAAAGAAATAGTTTTTTCCTGTTTTACTCTTTGTTAATATTATATGGCAATGTTGAGGGTACTTTCAAGTGAAATAATAAGAAAGATACTTTTTATTGTGAGTTTTTTTCCACGTCTGGTATGGAATGTTAGTTATTTTCTAAAATTCGTATCTTATTTTATTATAAGTATTTGTAATACAATGATCTCTGTACACTTTGGGGCACAAATTGGCATTCTCCTTTCAATTGAAAGTGTTGTACTTGTACTGTACAGACGCCAGCACAACAAATTACCTCAATATGTCAAATTTTCCCAATTAAATATGAACCTTATTCTGTTTGACGTAAAGTTGAAAAACGATCAAAGAAATTTGACACATTGGGGTAACTTGATGTGCTGGCGTCTGTAGGTACATACATAAACACACGCCTTTTTCTCGTGGGGGTAGGCAATAACCACAGAGCGCCATCTACTACAATTCTTACATACTTCTTTTGCTTCATTTTCATTCATACATGTTGTCATACACACAAACTACAGTCAATCGGGGTGAATAGAAACAAAACTGAGGAGGTATTCACTTAAGTTTTTTTTGTTTTCGTTTTAAATTCAAAGTTGTTTAGTTTACATACGAGGACTCTAATGCTTTTAAATCATTGATATAAATAGTTTCAATACCTTATTACCTTAAAATTGATTGTCTTAGTTTTGTTTTTAGTGAGATTTAATATGTTTTATTTTAATTTAGTTTAATTTATTGAGTTTCATTTTATTTTATTTTTTAACTTTTTGTCAATGGGTGTACTTGCCTGAAATAAATGAATTTATTTATTTATTAGTTACCAAATAATATTGAACTAGCGTGAAAATCCTCTTCAAAGTCTTGTCTTTATTCACCTCTGCGTTTCTATTCTACTCACCCCGTCTGACGGTACGCAACTGACCTTTTTGAAGAACATCACCAATAAGGTCCATGAAATAATAATATCTAAGGTATTATATAGGAATATCTAAGGTCCATGAAATAATAGGTTCTTCTAGGGCGTCCCTTCCCGGCGTTTCCTCTGGCATCTGCCTTATAAATACCTAGTCGCCTTTCATTCATCCTTTCAACGTGACCAAACCATCTAAGCATACTCTTTGCTTGTACTGTACTATTCTTTATTAAGCTTGCGGTTATTTCCCATGTAAATCATGTAAGCCGAAATGGGTACGTTCAACCGAGGACGCAAAACGTAATCATCTGGTATCCATCCACTTGTAAAAAGCAATCTTTCTCTCAAAGCGACGACAATGTGAAAGTATGGCGTTTAATATTAAGAGCATTACGTCACACATTTTTTGTTGGATCTTTATGAAAAATAGGCTCATCTCGGATTACTCATGATAAGTGTTGAAAGCTATTCATCATTTTATCCACAGTGAGGTAAAAGAGAATAATATACGCCTTTGATTTTGTTTTAGGTAATCTGTGGGGATTGTGCAGATCATTTCCGCGGTAAGTAATTAAGTATGGTGATGCTGTAACAGTGATATCTCTCAAAACTATGCAGGCAAATGTGTATTTGGTACGGCGGAATTTAACGGTTGACATAAGCTTCTAATTATCAGCAAAAAGCAGCCTGATTAAATCCAGTCAAAACAAAAGAGAACCGTTGAATGTAGTTCCTTTTTCAAATCAATGATTAAATCCAGTCAAAACAAAATAGAACCGTTGAATGTAGTTCCTTTTTCAAATCAAGTGCCAAATTTATATTTTCCCTGCATCATGTCACAATTTTAATAAACTTACAAATAAAAATCTACGAGCGACACTCACAACATCAAAGCTGACACGACACGACGCCCTTATTAATTGCTTCTCTTGTGTAATAAAACATCCTACCGTCTATAAAGTGTCATAATTATGTATCTAATAACAATTCTTACACGTGTTCACACGGCCATCATCTGACGAACATTTAATCCGTTATTACGAAATCGTACATCTGCACGGTATTAAGTAATCGTACGAATCGTACAATGGTCGCTACACGTGGTACCGCAGTTACGAAGAACAATAAAAATCATTTTAATGCCCGCACATATTTCGTTGGGCCCCGAAATATGCGACATAATTGTCGTTAACAAGAAAACGTAATACAGTCGTGCGTTCATGCGAAGTTTATGACTTCGTGAATGGAAGGAAAATATCGATTACTTTTTCTTTGTGACGATATTGTATGCATTGTTTTTGTGGTATGCCCACTTTTGTGGGTATTCTGAAGGAATTTCTATGATTGATTACATATTTTTAGTAGTAAGTAGGTATAGTTTTATTTTTCTTTTCTTTCTTGGTAGTGGTTAATATGTCAATAGCTCAATGTTAAAACGGAAACGGGTGCCAACAGGAAATTATAAATTCAAGCGATTAATTTTAACTCTTCTCATACTTCAATTACCACACCGATAAATATCCTTATCAATTGACACAACAGTTTAAATTAAATCCCTTCACAAAAACATGTGGGTAGTTTAACAAAATGCACGTTTCATTCATTGCCTTCATCTGTTTATGAGTTGCATCAACAGGTCTTTGTTTCCCTGTGACGTAATCGGAACCGAAATTAGAAAATAGAACGAAACGTTCTTTGTTCAAAATGGAAAAAATCCGTTAACAGGATTCATTTTTCGAACACATTTGTAATAGAGCTTTGAGTGCTCTAGCAAAACTATGTTTGTGGTTATTTATATTTAGGGTGAGTTCAAATTAAATTTTATGAGCCGTCAAAAAAGGTCCTTTGTCTCGAGTTCTTTTGTTGATTGTCAAATGTTGTAATAAAATTATATTGACTGGGACTTTTTACATAATATTTAATGAGCATTCTTTGTATTTCATTCCCGTTTTGTGGTCTTTAAAGTTGCTCGGTAAAATTATGGTTCATAAATTATTTCCAACATTTTTGTGAGTATTCGTATGTACTTTTTGAAAGGTACGCTGCCTTATTTAGCGGGTCTGTATTCTGTGGTCCCGAAAGAAAAATTAATGAAGCTCTACATGTGTGTAGATTCATTAGGAATTGTTAATTAAAACTGTGTGAGTTCTCAATTTGGACGTAGTAAAAACAAGGGTCATCAAGTGAAACAGTAATTTCCTCCGCGGCAGATACTCTTGTAGTGTAACGACAAATTTATTACCGGCTATTTATAGTCAGGCGCTAAAACTCCAACCGGAGGTTATCGTGAGTGTGCGCCGAGCTTTACGAGTGCAAGGCTTGCGATACGACTAATTTGTAGCATAGTGTACAGTTAATCTTATTTTAATAGCAGGAACTCTTGAGATTAGCCTAAAAAAATTATAATCGTGCTTTTGTACCTGTTCCTGGCTGAAAATATTGTAGCGAAGTTCGTCGTTCGCACATACCTGTAACAACACAATATACAGTTAGAATATCGAATAGAAATTAATCAAAGAATACCCAAGAGTTGAGTTAATTAAAACAACAATAACATTTTAATCATTAATCCCCACACAAGATTACGTGAAAGTGAAAACAAAATTATAATTAAATTAATTTCAATCATGTTTGAAATAATTTGATTTGAAATTGAATTAAGTAACAATATTTTGCATCGGTGTTGTTATTATAATTAGATATCACGAAGTTATATTAATTAATTAAAATAGCGTATTGAATGCCTATGCACAGTAATGATGAAGTTAAATGATGAAATGAAATGATACCAGTAGGTACAGTACCAACAGTAGGTACAATAATCTGCGTTTTTTTTAATAAATTAAGTGGTATCTGCAAAATCTATAATTTAGATTAACTCCCAACTCTTCTCTTCTATACAGTGATTAACCTTTAAGTTTTTAAGTCGCCCATGGAACTCTGACTTGGCATCACAATAATTGGTCGAGAAATATTTCGCAGGCATTTCCTTACAATGTTTTCCTTCACTATTCAACTCATAACCGCAATTTAGATAATCACACGTGCCTACCGCTTGGTATGCGCTTTCATATAGACCCTAGGTATATGAACGCGCTTACCGCCATCGTATATTTTTGCAGCCAGCGCAGAGACGACCCAATTACTGGGGCATAGCGATATCTTCTGTTTCTGATAATCCACAAAACAATTGTGGAAACAAATGGCTGCAGGACTTTCTGACTCCAGACTGCTTGTAGCCAGTGTCAACGGCTTTATGCTTTATGACTTAATTCTTTGTACGCCATACCGGTCACCGGTGAGCCGCAAATAATTGAATTTCTATTGTGTCTGCTAGTCGGCAGTCCACGAGTTGAACACTGCTGGCAAAATGTGGATGTTCTACAAGGTACTGCTCTGCACAACGCATCGGGTATAACATATGTGAATGGTGTGATGTATAAAGTTTCACTATTCCACCACACTGTAGGTACTCAGGTTTGTTTAAAAGCAAAATACGAATGTAATCTAACTGTTTCAACAAAAGCAAATACGAACATAACTCAATAAACTTCTACAATGTGCAATCGCAATACCAGCTAAGCGTATTATTTAGCAATTCAACTCAAAACGACATTTTGAACAAGCTTTAGCGGGAGTTTAACCGCAAATCGGTAAATACATTTGATTTTCAGAATACAGTAATAACTGCACCGGGTACTCGAATAGTCATTACTAACTTGTCTATTTATACAGGGTGACTTTTAATTTAATAGCAGTATTTCAGGGCAGAAAGTACAATTTTTACTCTAGGATGAACAAATAAAATAAATGAAATAGCTTTGCTCCGCGGTTTCAGCCGAATTTTATCCGGCTTATATTATGACATTTTTCATTCAGGTTCAGATTCATTTATTAATTTGCCAACAATGTAGGTACAGAAATAAGATGGTACAGACAAATTTTCCCAATTGAATATGAACTTTATTTTGTTTGACATAAAGTGACACATTTGACACATTGGGGTAACTTGATGTGCAGGCGTCGGTACATGGTTGAAAATTTTCGCTACACTCTACCTTACGGCATGCACATACATTGTTTGTTATGTTTTTGCCTATTTACAGACATTATAAAATTATGTTACACGACTGTTAAGTTAAATTGAAATCCATTTAGTAGTATTTGCGTGAAAAAGTTACAAACATCCACACTCACTCACATACACCCATCATCACTAACTTTGTCATATAAATTTTAATAAATGAAAATTATATTTATTTGTGTACCTATACATATACTTAGGTTTATACAAACACTTAACAAGTCACTTTTTATGTAGTGAGTCGAGGTCGGTGTTTCACTTTAGACTACTCTGAGAAGCAACAACGAAATAATTTAAGAGGTCACAGGCCGTTTAAAAGCCCAGAGATTATCTTAGATCATGTGAGAAACATGTAGATCTGAGTGACTGAGATGGAGTAGGACATTAACAAAAAAAAACTGCAGTTAAATAACTTCATTGTCAGAATTTTAAATCACATTATTGACGAGTGGTATAGAATATGAGTTATGAACTCGTAGAGCTCCACGCTGATAAAAAAAGACAGTAGTAAATAAATTCACATTAAGGAGCACATCCACCCCTTAAAAAGATCGCCAATGAATTAAAAGTCACCCTGTATATCGAATAAGAGACCGTCCACATAAGTACTGCGATTTGCCGAGTTTTATTGCGATTGACGAGTGTCGATAAGTCCGGCCCCACACGCCCGCCCCATCCAATTACTTACAGTTCGCGACTGTGTGAGGACGCGTCCTTATCTAAATTTCATCTGAAGAAGTCGCAGAATCAAGCCGCTTGCCCTTCCATGCGATTGTATCGTGATAGACACATCGCAATTCTATTTTATATCGACACGTATAGTAAGATAAGGCTACGGCGATGTCTATTTATTTATATACAACTGTGTCGACTTATAATGGAAAATGTTGTCGTGCTTTTGTTGTGTTTCGATACTACATGTGTTGGCCACGTTTATGTGAAACAGCAATCGCTGGAACATTTAGAAAACACATTGATTTTAAAAGACTCTCTGTTATTTTATTTAATGAATAAATCGCTTAAAAGAGTTCAAGTCTCTTAATACCCACAGTATACTTTTCCACTGTATTTTTTATGTACCTACTACTCAGATTTCGGAACGAAAATACAATAAAAAATGTAACGCAGGTCAAATGAAATGATCGGCTGTTGATAATTTATACAACCAATCACAGCTGTTAACGCACTTTCGAGAATGTATCACAATCGTTTTGAGATCAATTTTAGTTCCCGAAACTGGATATCGGGTACTAGCAATAAAAACAAAACGTATGTCAAAGTAGTCAAACTTCCAGCTTTATATTATGTCTTTAATGTTTTTCCAGTATTTTTGTACAACTTTATGTCGCTAAACATTACAATATCTATTCTAATATTATACAGAGATAAAGTTTGTGATATTGTAGGGGGTAATTTCTAGATCTCCTGAACCAATTTTGAAAATTCTTTTACCAACAGAAAGCCACATTATTTGTAAGTATCTTAAGCTTTATTTTACTTTCAAAACTAAGATGGGGTAGGGGAATGTTAAAGTGCGAAATGCAATGAAGTGCTAGTAGGCACTCTATAAAATTGTAGTCTTTTTTCATATTATAAACCAGTGCTTGACTGCTATCCCACCTAATTGTAAGCAGTGATGCAATCAGTGATGGTGAAGCGCACTAGTTTATTAAGAGCCTATTCACTCTTGCCTTGAGAACACCTAAATTATAATCGGACGGAAAGACCGCAGCAGGCAAGTTGTTCCAGTCCTTCGGTGTACGCGGTATAAACGACGCGCGAAGCGAAATGCTTTGTCCGAATCGTGGTAGTGCCAACGATGTAAGGGTGGACAACCGCCGTACGCCGCACGGTTATCCGATGATAGTAAGGTGATGGCGGAATCAAGTCATGTAATTCCCGTGCACATTCTCCAAAATGTATCCTATAAAATACCGAAAGGCTAGCTACCCTACGTCTGTACTCAAGTCTAACGCCAGAAATAGATTCCGAAATCTAAACATACCCAAAGCCCGCCAAATACTCAGTCCTCAATCAAAAAGTACAAACAGTAAAATAATTACAAAAGGCATATAATTGAAACTGGCACGAATTTTAATCAGGATACGGTTAATCAAAGTTGGTGGTAAGTTTTGCACGGGCGCGGCCAAGTACCCGATTTTCCCGGTTTTCAATTTTCCAGTTGATTTATCCGGGAATGGTAAGATAAGCTCTAGGCAGGGGGAACGTACGGATAATTATTTCTTATTTGGAAGCGGTGAGCGAATAACTGACAGCATACTTTTTTACCTTTGTATGTGGATATTCGATGTTTTAGTAACACGTTGCACACTTTTATTAACATTTGCTTCGAAATCGGTAAAGGACAACATCGTGAAGAAACCGGCTTGCCTGAGAGATATTCCCCGACGGCATATTAAGCCTATGGGTAGCATAAAAACTCTGACACCAGGTAAGTCAAGTCAGTTTTATAAAATAACTTCATTACCATATTAACTAGCATCCCTATTTAGTGAACGATGCACATTCCTGTAAATGACTTTACTTACACAGGAGTTTTTTGTTGATTTCTTACTAATTTTTTCATTTATAATTAAGTCGTTGCTGTGCCTATTAATAAATAAATTAATTAATAAAAAGTCACTAACCCCCCGATAAGGAATAAAAAAATAAAAGTCACTAACGACCCGATAAGGAAGAAAAGTAACTGATTTGTCAAGAGGTCGAACGCACTTCTGCCGAGGTCCCAGGTTCGATCACCGAGTCAAGCAAAAAATTAATGATCAAATGTTCATCTGGAATATTTCAATATTAGCCCGGAATCTGGATTTATGCCCGATTGATGGCAATATTACATGGGACTTAAAGTTATTGATGAAATGTGGATGTACTACCGGTACTCGTACCCTAACACTATAAGGATAACAGTTGTGATGTTATGTTATTCAAAGTAGGTACAGAATCTTTGCAACTAAAACTCTGAACAGACAGAAATTTGGGTTTTGTTCTAGCTAGAAACAAATATTTACATAGCCTACAAATAAACTATCGATGTTTTACATTAGGTATTTGCAATGATGAAGTGCTGCAGGTAAACGCACAAAGGAAGTCTGGTGTGATGCAACATTTTAAAATAACATAAACCAGCCATAACATAGGGGTAGTGGGTAGCCATAACATAGGTACTCTTACACATGTTTTTCACAAAATTTGCTATGATTAGAGCTGTACTAAAAAACCTGCAGGGCTATATTAGGCGATTAACACACTGCCACGCACCACGCAGCGTAGCGCGTGAATGCGTGTTTTAACGTTGCTTGTAAGTATCTCCGTTTGTAAAGAAAACACGCACAGTCCAACACACAGAAAAAATTAAATTAAAATTTAAAAAACCCCCATCGCAAAAAAGAAAAAACATTTAAAAAATTAAAAATAACACTTTAGCCATGAAATTTTACTTCACATCGTGGTACCGCTTAAGTAAGGAATGTTCCTAGTACTTTTAGGTATGTAGGTAGGTACTTATTTTAACGGTACCCCGACGTTACGTAAAATTTCATGGCTAAAGTGTTATTTTTAATTTTTTAAATGTTTTTTCTTTTTTGCGATGGGGGTTTTTTAAATTTTAATTTAATTTTTATTTTAAAATTTTTAAACGCATTAATTTTGTTTTATAGAGTTTACAGTTATGAGAATTATTCAGTGCATTGCACATTATGTAGAGTCAAATGCTGGTTAAAACGAATCCAAACACGACATATCTGCTATTATTTTGTCAAGAGTCTACCTACTGGTGTGCTGGATAGCCTGGCTGCAGCATCAGCTCATCCTGTTGCCATCAGTGCACTGTGTTTAGAATCAAATGCTGGTTGAATTGAATCCAAACACGACATATCTGCTATTATTTTGTCAAGAGTCTACCTACTGGTGTGCTGGATAGCCTGGCTGCAGCATCAGCTCATCCAGTTGCCATCAGTGCATTGTGTGCAGAATCAAATGCAGGTTAAAATGAATCCAAACACGACATATCTGCTGTTATTTTCCCAAGAGTGTATTAGTCTGCTAGATATCCTGGCTGCATCAGACCAAATACACCATAATGTTGCTTATTAATATTACACACATGGGTGTTCGAAATTTTAAGACACACATATGATTGTAAGTAAAGTTAATACCCATAGACGTCTAAAATAGCAACGGTAGCTAACACAGAAGAGCTGATAACCTTGAAACGGCTGAACCGATTTTGATAAATTATGTCTAAGAACCATCGCAAGAAACCCTGCTTTCAAATAAAAAAAACCGCATCTAAATCGGTTCACCCGTTTGGGCGCTACGGTGCCACAGACAGACAGACAGACAGACAGACAGACAGACAGACACACACACATAGCGGTGAAACTTATAACACCCCTCTTTTTGCGTCGGGGGTTAAAAATGCATCCACGCGCGTTCAATTTAGTTCAGAGACCCGCGACAAGCAGCGTGATGCGGGGCAGTGTGATAATCGCCTTATCATTACCAGTTTCATTACCAACTGGCGTACAGTTGATGACAACTGAGAATTAACAAAAATTGGTATGGCACTTTAAATGGACTTCATGTTACGGTGACTATCATACGGGGTACGGTGCGCTTCGTCACATCGCTGCGAGTGCGCATGAAGTTGTCCTAGATATTCACTGATGATTGCTAATACTCATAACATACACATGTTTTTCACAAAATTTGCTATAAGTAGAGCTGTACTAAAAACCTGCAGGGCTATCTTTTCATTACCAGTTTCATTACCAACTGGCGTACGCGCGCCGTACAGTTGATGACAACTGAGAACTAACAAAATTGGTATGGCACTTTAAGTGGACTTCAAGTTATGGTGACTATCAGACGGGGTACGGTGCGCTTCGTCACATCGCTGCGAGTGCGCATGACGTCATCCTAGATATACACTGATGATTGCCAATACGAAACTAGCTGTTTGACAGTTAAAATCGTTGAACTCTTTGCTAACTGATCATCACTATGAACTGTCAATGAAAATAAATGATAGCCTAACTAAAGAGTTCATTTGTTATTTTGTTTTCTATACTAATATTATAAAGAGGAAAAGTTTGATTGTTTTTTTGTTTGCATTGAATAGGCTCCGAAACAACTGGACCGATTTGGAAAATTTTTTCACTGTTGGGAAGCTACACTATCCCTGGGTGATATAGGCTACTTTTTATCCCTATATTCCCACGGGAACGGGAACTACGCGGGTGAAACCGCGTGACGTCTGCTAGTGATAAATAAAATCAGTCGGATTCGAAAAATACTTTTTGCATTCGATAACCTAGTCATTGAGAAAGGTTTATAAGCTATTGAATGTCACGCTAAGATTCTTAGAAGCAGGTAAATTTGCGGGGCACAACCAGTATGTTACGTGTGTACGTTTACTACATTTTTAAAGATAAAATCGATCTATCTCATAAATGAATGCAGAGACAATATTATTTTACTATCTACTCTTAAAAATAACGATATTGGTTACCGTTTCAAATTGTATCTGGAATTGAATTGAAACAACAATGAAACGATCGCATAACAAACACGGCTATTTCAATTTTTAGATTTCTATTTTGACATTTTAGATTCGACTGCTATTATTTAAACCGACAATCATTGTTTTAGGTATTGATAGATATTTTAATTAAATAATAGAAATCCGTTTTCAATGTCAAGATCATTGCTAAAAAGTTAGTTTCAGTAAGGAGCTAAAAAGTAGCGGATGTATTTGATGATTTTTTAACTTTATATCATACTAAATAAGGTCCATGTTCAATTGGGAAAAATTCACAGTTCAGGGTTGCTTGATTTGCTAGCGTCTGTAAAAATATTACACCCAGATTTTGCCAGTTATGTTTGTGTGATTGTGATACCGGAGATACCTATTAACAATATTGCCATTGACCCGTCACATATTATTCAGAATCCAGGCTGCTAAAATATCACAATTATGTCCAAGCCACCATGCTCAGTAGTAGCTCTTGCAATCGCTAAACTAACCAGGCAGTTCCTTATTTCTCTGATAGTACCTACAAATGAATTTATTTCTTTAGATGTTACCTGACTAAGTTCAAATATGACGAGGCGCGCGTAAGCTATTAGTGACGTAATAGAATCCAATTAATAATGTTCTGTGGCTTCCATTAATATATTCCTTACCATTACCTATCAATTTCTGATTTAATATAAAGCCTGTTAAGTTTTCAGTAGGCAGTAGCTTGAAACGTACGAAACTGTACGTTTTAATTAGAGTTCAGCCGAATTATGTTTTCGACCTTTGTCCGACATATCCATTTTCGGTCTAATTTAGAAGAATTTATAATTAGGTCCAATGCATTTATTTGGAGAAAATCCAGCATCCAATCACAGCAAATAGTAATACAATACTCATTTGCACGAAAATGTTCCTAAATTATAGCCGAATTTAATTCTTGATCATCTTTTGTTTTTTTTTGTACGATTAAATCATAGGTGGATATCACAAAAATTGATCGTAAGTTTCAAATGTTCTTTTTTAAGTTACAGTTTTTTTTTTGGTTTTTTATTTTTGCCGTATATTTTAATCATAAGAAAAACTTAAAATAAATAAATAACTAAAACTAACAATAAATAACTATAAAGCGTCAAAAAATTCTTCTGTATCGCTGCCAGCTGGTAAAGTGCCCAAAAGACTGGCAGCATTGCCACGTTGAATGGCAATGCTTAGCCTCTGGCCAAAGTAGAGGCCAGCCCTTGGGTCACGGGAAGCGTCAACTAAACGTTTGCAGATGTCTTTGTAAAGAAGACGAGCACTCGGACCCCACGGCCCAAGAGTTTCAACCCCAAACGGCTCGAAAGTATAACTACCAACAAGGTTGCTACATTTCCACCGCTTGAGGTTCTCAGCAGCCGCAGCAGCAGCGCCAGCACAGCATGTTATAGTTAGCCAATTTATTATTCAATTGAATAAAATAAAGTGTCCTACTACTTTATTGTCAATAAATAGAGTTGATTATATTATAGGCCACGTTGATAACAGGAACGATCCTACAAGTACACTCGAGAGAAAAAAAGCACAAAAAATATTCCGAGAATGCCATTGGGTCTCATCGAGGATATTCCGAAAAATATTTTTCAACATCCCCCGTGCGGAATCAAAGCGGAAATATTCGGAATATTTAATCAGACGAAGAAGTCATTTTAATCAGGTTGGCTTTTCGTTCAGAATAAATAAAAGGTACAGGTAGGATGAAATGGCGTTGTTCCGTTAAAATGACATGTACAGGTTTGAAGTTTCAATCAAATCCTGTTTTTAACAATTACAAACATCATCTGCCTAACATTTTCCTAACTATGTTGAGGCCGGTTTCCTACAGTTGGATACCAGTGTTTTACACAGAGCCTTTCTGACTTACGCAACCCAGTTACTGGGTAACACTAAACCCCTTGGTTAAACTGGTTGTGAACCTTTTTGGGCTTCTGACTACCCGTAACGACTGTCAAAGATCTACAAATGACACCTGGAAGCCAACAGCTTAGTGCTTTGCGAGGCATGGAGGAGTCTTAATATGTAGATCGATAGATAGATAGATAAAACATTTATTTAGTACACACAAAAGACACAGACAAACACACAATACAAAATCAAAAGTGATTTAAAACAATGAACGATGAATGATAGTGTGCGGTGTGCGTCTCAAGGCTGCACCAAATGGGAGTCCAGCTCAGCATGTGCCAGGCTAATGTACCTGGAGCTGATATTCTGCTGGATCCGTGCAGTGGCGTACGTACGTACGCCAAGCAGACAAGAAACGAAGAAATAAAATAAAATAAATAAATAAGATTGAGACAGTAAAGAGGTGTTGTGAAATTGTGTTTTCTGCATCGTGTTTATACATTATGCAGACTGATTATGAATATAAGGTAAATAAATGGGTTGGTGGTAAATAAATAGGTAAATAAATGTAATACCTAAATGGTTAGACATCTACAGACCGAACTGATCAACCATTGTTTAACTGTCGATGGACTCGTGTGGTTGTTATTACTTAGCTACGAGTTCTTAACAATCACAATATGCATACATACCTACATACCTAACTAACTACAAATGTAACCTAACAATACAATTTCAAACAAAAAAAAACGGATAAAACCAGAAGAACTTAAGCGTCTAAGTCCCATACGCATCACTGTCATCCAGAAACGTGCAGAAGACTGACAGCATTGCCACGTAATAAATGGCAATGCGTATTCTTTCTTCTTATATTGTTAACCAGATACGCACAACGAAAGTGCTATTTATAAACTTAGATTATATTTTATTAAGTTTGTGAGCCATTTCCGAAGAAACTTGAACTACATTTGAGAAAAAAAAGGAAATAGAAATAATACTTTACGTTGAAAGAATTTCGCGTTTCTTATTTTTTTGGGTTGATTGATGTTTGCTATGGTTGTTTAATTGTTTAAACAAGTTGAACTGTAGAGCATGATAGGAGCCGAGCAACGTAGGTACCTACTCTCCAACCTTAGTAACACATAGAAGCCGCGTTTACAAAACACGGGCAAAATCGTGTGTTTCTCGCGACTGGGTGTCGACGGAACGTGACTTTTAGTAACTACTGACATGGCTCGCCGAGACGAGGAGCCAATCTTGGCTCAGTTTTAGCTGTCTCACTTTTTGCACTCGTACTCGTAGGTTTCTATGCGTTATTATTTTAAGTCTCCAACCTTAGGCACGTCAGTAATTCTTTCACCACGATGGCAAATTCAAGCTCTATTTTAAGTGCGCCATCGACACGCTAATAAGAGAAACTAGAAAAAAAGGTCTGAATATAATTATTAATACTTGCTTATCAGCTAAGTAAGAACGTTATTTCCTTGGGTTTTCTAATTGCTTACCTACAGGACGGAGAAGTTTCCTCAAGAAATACAGTGTCAGTGGCAGCGGTTCTATTATACTTTACTCACCAAAACCAAGCCCCCATCGGATATTTTAATTGCTATAGCTCCATTTAAAGCCCATAAAACGTGAGATGTCAACAATTTTACAACACAACACATTCCGGAAACCCAATAAAAGACGCCATTTGTATTTTCTTTCAACGTCTCATTTTGGGACAATACGCCTAATGTAATGCCACAAATGAATAAGGAATTCCGGCAGGGGAGTACCGAACTAGGGGGAATTTAAGGAATAGCGCACGTTTGCGATTACCCGACTAAATTGTTGGGCAGAACAAATTCGCAATTTCTATTATTACTACGTTCGGAGCTAGATAATAAAGTGGAATCGGGCACGTATTAATTTCGCGTAATAACATGGTCCGATTTCTCATAGAAATCTACGAAGATAAGACTCATTGAAATCGGTGCGTGAAATTAAAATAGTGAGGTGAAATCACATTTTGCCAAAAACCAATTTTTGCACACATCTATAGGTACCTATAGCGAATAGTCATAAAAACTCGCACTCAGAACAGTTTGAGTTTTTATACCTATTTCCAAGTTGAAACTGAAGCAAGCGGTATCTGAAATCTGAATACAATAATGGGAAGCTAAATTCACGGGTTGACGGACTACATCTACATCACATAATTTAAAAAAGTTTTAGTGTTTCCTAAAAAAAGTATGACGTTTTGACTTACGTGTTTTACTCTGGCGACGGTAAACGCGATAAAAACGTATAAAATCTCGCACCAGGCTCACTAAACTTTGGTCAACTAAAAATCGCACAGAATGGTTAACTAAACCGAAACGGCTACAAAGGAAGGAGTACCATAATCAATCGGCTTGGATCGGCGATGGCTTGATTATTTCGTTAAGATACTTTCACGGCGGGACATAAAAATAGACGGGTCATCTTTTGTCCTACCTTCGGCAATTTGCTTTCACCCATTGTTGTTTTCGAAGCCCATTCAAAACTTCGCGGCTCATTTTTTCAATATCCTATTAGAGTTTACAATAGCGCGGTTATTTTATACTACCGTATTACAAAAATAATTGCACGTTTTCTGTTGTTAGTACTAATTGTTTGTTTTGTGTAATAGGTGTTTTCTAAAATAATGTTCTCAGATTTTGTACGAACGTGTTTGCCTCCAAAATTGGTTCTACTTTCATTTGCATTTTGAAAAGCAATACGTGTCATATAAAAATGCTATTTTTTTTAATTAATAATGTAACATAGAAATGAAATGAAATGATATGAAATGAAATAATTAAATTATATTTATTTCTGTAAGTAGATCTTCTCAGATACTTTTACATGTCTTTTTTTTTAAACTAAACTAAATGGCATTTCCAAAGTGACTGATCCCTGAGAAGAAATGCCGAAAGAAACTCAGGGGTTATGGTCTCTTTTAAAGTCCAGACATAAAATTATATTCATTTACTATGCGAGTCTCACGATGCAGGGCAAAGTCTGGAAATGCCTCGTACCCTCACATGCCTAAATTAAAATAAGTGGTCACTTGATAAAGTGAACACTGTGGACAGCGATATACTTATTGCTCTAAACATTTATTTTTAAAATTAAATTGATTTCGAATATTATATAAGTGTAAGGTTTGAAATCAGTTCCATTTTAAAAATAACTGTGTTTTTTTAATAAACGAATGCACCGATCATTTATCTGTGCAAGTGACGTAGAAAACAGAAATTAAATGGCTCAGTTCCGTATGTTTCTATTAAGTGAACCGTAAAATCGTATATCCGCAACCGCATGAGGACTCTTTGATGTTCAAGTGTATTTAATTTAAATGCGGAATGTGTACAACAAATAATACGTTTGTAAGTAGATAGTGAACAAAATAACCATTGTTGATGTAACAAAATAACCGATACGACCACTGATAAACCGAATAATCTTTCGTCATGGCGTCATCTTTAGAAACTAAACTACTACTAAAGAAATCATCTGCCGAACCCTTTTCCCAACTGTGTTGAGATCAGCTTCCAGTCTAACAGAATTGCCGAACCCATCCACAGACTGGCCTTGAGAAAGCGCATCGTAACCTTCTTTCGGATGGTGAAGTTTTTATTATTATGCCACAAGGCTCCCAACCCCTTTTGTAGGTAACTAAATAAATTCAAATCATTGTCGGTAGATTGTAATAATATCAGTGTTTCATGTTTCTAATTATTAACCGAGACTAATTATTAACTAATCTATACATATAAAAGAAAGTCGTGTTAGTTACACCACTTATAACTCAAGAACGGCTGGATCAATTTGAATGATTTTGGTCTTTTTGGATTTGTCTTTGTCCGGAATAGCATAATAATTAATAAAAAACATGAAAAGTCCTCAAAAAAATAATTATCAAGAATATTCGTTGTCTCAAACATTTTTCAAACGCAGCGCCATCTTGGATGACATGACAGGAGTCAAACTTCCCAGTTCATTATCAGGTGGCAATTTGACATTGACAAGTCTTAAGCTGTTTAACTAAGAAGGTAAGGTTGTCAATTTATACGTACCTACGTTCTGAAATTTATTTTGTTACTAAACTTAGAGGTTTTATGTAGCATAAAAAAGTCTTATATTTCAGAAATCTATTTACATAATTAACAATGACGACAGAGACAAACTTTACTAATTCTTTGTAAATAGAACTTATTCTACTGTTAAGACTTTAATTAAAGTAGACCGGGAAAACTATAAGTATAAATTGTATGTAACATAGAGGCAATAGTTCAGCTTAAAATTATGAATTTAGTATTTTTTAAATCAATGCATTTATGTAAGGTAGTTAGGTTAGCTATAGGATAGGTATGGTCAGTTAGGTTAGGTTATATATACGTGTTGTAATTTTAATTCTATATCGAACACAAAATGTTTAAATAAGATCACAGTAGAGACTCGCTACTTAAAAAGTAGTAGTAGTTATTATTGGTTTGGATTTATTTTTTGTCGTCTTATTAAACGTATGTATTAGATATACATACGTTTAATAAGACGACATGTAAAAAAAAATGAGCAATAAATTGGCTCTAAGGCACAACAAAGTTTGCCGGGGCAGCTAGTAATACTATATTTGGAACATTCGCGATAAAGTCTAGTTGTAGCATTTTTTTCTACTCAACGACCAACGTTCATACCACACGCGTAGATAAAAAAGAATAATATTTTTAGACTGAACTGTAGACTTAATATTTCAACCTAGTTTAATAATACAGTCCACGTTTTCTATGCATGCAAAACACGTGTCAAAAATTTCAAAAGAAGAAGCTTTTATTTCACATTTTATAATCTAAACAGCAATCGGTACACCATCAATCAATTTAACCAAATTGGAACATCCCGGGAAAAACATGTTTTTTTATTATAAAGCCACAGGCACACCGGGGTACGAATATATTGTAAAGCTGAGCGCACACGGAAACCTCAATAAATTTTGATGGAGTATCGCGAGCTGTGTTTTCACGGCTTACTGTTTTCCGTCCGGAAAATATAATAAGCGGGTTATAACATTTGCATATAGATCACCATGTCCGCGGCACCCTCCGTTACCTATATTGTTATTTACACCCATTTCTTATGAGTGGGCGTAAATAACGTCAAAGCTCGGAAGCGCACATGCGTTCATATAATATGCGTTCCAGGATTTATTTTGCATATCTGTACCGCAAGTAATTAAAACCGATGGTGGTTTTATTATATGTGGCGTGATGAGTGTGTGGACCCCTCATAATATTAAAATCTGCTTTATACAAACTCAATGCATTAATTAATCATATGACTTAATGAATGCGCGCGCTTCATATCATTAAAAAGAATTTTAAGACGATATAAAAGTACTTAAGTACATTTTGTCGAACACATTTACCAATTGAAACTTCTAAATTGGGATAAGTCATGATCTGGCTAACCAACAATTTGGGGTCATCATCCAAACGAACCGGATTCAGCTGAATGCCAGTATTTTACGTGCAGCAACTACCTGTCTGACCTCTACAACCCAGGTACTTTGTACCACGGCTATAGTAGTGAATTATCTGTGGTTCCAAATCTGTCCTTAAATCAGTTTGAAACATACATTGATTACATATTATTACTGATAAATGTCACCAATATACGGTGCACATGGTCGTGGTTATAAACCAATTCAAAACGGCTTTCACTCCACAGATTTTGTTTTAAGATGGTTTATTAGTAACTATGAATACAATACCCCTTGATAACCCTAAATACTAAAGCCATCCAAATTCTAAAGCTCCTAATATTACTTCTATTTACTACTATTATATGTCATAAATGTACGATACTCATGATCGTGGTGACAAAATAGTTCAAAACGGGTTACACCACACAGATTTTTTTAAAGATAATTCATTTGCTAACTATGAATAAGATATCCCCTGGTAATACTGGTTGGCCAATCCGGCACACTAAATCCATAAAACTTCTGAAGGTCCACGTCCAACATCTTCACCATTTGCGAAAATCGTCTCACTATGATAAACAAACGGGTACCTCCAATATTCATAACCACAACCCTCAATAAAGAGGTAAAATAAACAAAATCTTAACTTTCATGTTGATTTATTGCTCATTTGTCATTGCCCCATCAAAATTCTGCATGTGTCACTGAAGGGGGAGCTCGTACAGTCAAGTGCAAAAATATGTATTCACTAACAAAAAAAAGAAAAAAAATGCATATATTTGACACAAGGCTTAAGCACACAATCGTAACTAAATAAAAGCTAAAAGAAAAATAATTAGTTAAAAAAAATAACATTGATTGTTAAGTGCTTTAGCTACTTCTTTATGTTAATGTCTTTGTCAATGTATAGGCTCGTCTCGTGTTACATTTATAAGGAAATTTCACCTAACTGAAAATATGTGGTTGTACTTAATACACTCTCTGACTAACCCTTTGTGAAAAAATATTGAACAGAGACTTAAAAAAATGTCGCTGTTAAAATTTTCTTTGTGCATTCCTACTTCTGTCCTTGACTGTACATGAGACAGGAAAGACGTCAATACGGGAGCAAGAGGGGACAGGAAAGCCGGTTATGGAAAACACACCGCCTTCGTCATAGCCACTCACACAGATTTAACTCAAAATTTACGAAACCCATTCAAACAATAATTTTACCATTAGGAAACTATAATATTACCAAGTAACAAAGACTAGGTATATTTTATTTTCGAAACTTCGAGGTGGTCGAGGGAACGCCAAAGTTTAAAGAGAAAAGAACGAAATTCACACTAAACAAAATAAGTCTGATAAATTAATAATAAATATTAATATTATTCATTTAATTATTATATTTTTTTTTTTTTTCTTATTTCATTTTTTATTTTAATATTTTTACTGTTAATTGTTTTGTTTACAAACACTTTTACGCCTCAATTTTTGAGTAGTGACGTGAGATCGGTGTTTTACTACCTCTCTACTCCGAGCGGAAACACCTAAAGAAACAAAGATCTCAGTCCCTTTTAAAGTTTATTAATATTCGTGCTTTCTCTGTATGAGAAGAGGCTTTTGCCCTTCACTGGAACAATAATAATACAAAAATAATTTATATCAAAATTGTTGGTAGTTCAAAAGAATGAATGAACATAATAAAACGACATTATTAGTATAGTTCGGTACGCCGAGATTTTCATTACATTGAGAGCTTTTATTCAACGTGAAAGTAACAAAAACTTTGAAGTATGTGAACTAATGAGAATTCCATTTCCCTGCTAACGTATTTTATCTCTTAGTAGAAATGTGGTTTGTTTTGCCCTTGAGAGTATTTATATAGTTCTGACTTATACGTATTACAATTTGTAGCGTTAGCTCAATGGTTGGAAGCGTTACTTCAGAGCATGAAGTCTTAGGCTCGATTGCTGGGTCGTGTAAAGTGTTAAAATTACACACGGTGCAGCTAGGCAGTTCTGTTAGATTGGATTTTTGCATCAGTATTTTTATCTATGCAGAGTACTGTGTGGGCCTATTTGTTGGAAATAGGCTCGCTTCTTATATATATAGGAGGAGCTTCTTATATATATATAGCTAGGAGCGTCACGCGGTTCCACGCGCGTAGTTCCCGTTCCCGTCTGAACGCAGAGATTAAAAGTGACCAAAATCATATCCCAATGGTGAAAGAATTTTTCAAATCCGTCAAGTAGTTTTTAAGTTTATTTGTTATATAGGGTTACTGGTAATTAGAGGCTGATGTATTCATGATGATTTGAATAAGCTTTCCCAGAGAAACTTTTTTTTTTATACACCATAATTTATAACACAATAAAATAACAAAAACGCTGTTTGAAATTCCCGCGCGTGCACGTGATCGATCAGATGATAGTCTGACCACGAGAAGGGCAAAATCTTCTATTAGTAGCATCACACCCTCCCCCGCCACCCCCACGGGCTCCCGTTGTGCAGTACTGTCGTAATTGAATTGATTGAAAGTTAATGAGTATAAAAGTTTATTTGGGAAAGTTATTCGTATTCATGAGTACAATCACGTGTTTAAGTATCGGTCACTAATTACCAGTCACCCTATAAACAAAAATATAAATCTTTCCTCTAAAATATTAGTTAAAATATCGATGAGATGTAAAACAACTTGGAATATGTGAGTGTACATATAGAGTAAACCTCTGTAGAAACCTTAGGCGAATACAGGTATGATATTGTGTTATATGTAGCACAGTATCTATAATTGATAATAAGTTTTACTTTCTATAGTTTTCTTGCACTTGAAAGCAATTATAATTATAAATAATTATGTCCAATAAAACGAGTAAACAGATCGAAAAGTAGATAAGAAAATACAGATAATTATTAGCGAAGTCGTAATCGAACACAGGCCTTTCTCCAGAACATCAATTAACTTTGACAAACGATGCTACCTAATCTGAAGGCAATCTTAATCCAATTTGAGATTCCGGACATCTGATGGACCGTAAACAACCGTTTTTGGAGCATCCCGAATCGCATAGTTATCTAAGCGACCAGTCAAATGAACTAGGAGAGGTGAACTTCATGTCTCATTCAAATAGGTTTTCGGAGATGCAATTTCCTCAATTCTAACAAAGCCTGGCCTTTGTCATCCGACATTGTAACGCGAATCACGTAGTCCCCACTATTTTGACAGAATGAACGGACAATGTACGGATTTCAGCTTCCAAAAGCTTTGGGTGTGTGTTAAATCAGCGCCACGTAACCCAATCAATGATTACTAACGGTTCACTATTGAGTACACCTCATTACACACATGATTTGGCTTTTGAATGATTTCCTTAATAATAATATGTGTAACAAGCCAGTCCGAATATTCTTAAACATAAAAGCGTAAGATATAAATTCTATAAACTTACATGTTTGTTGTGTTGTTGTGTTTGTTTGTTTGTTTGTTGAGGATGTAAACATAAAAACTACTGAACGGATTTTAACAAAATTATACAGCATATCATTTAAAAGGAAATATACGCAGACGAATCACGGGTGACAGACACATAAAATAGTACAGCAATCACAGTTTATGCATTCAAATCCTTTTTCAGAAATTTGTAGCAAAATTTTACTTAAAATTAAACTCTATAACGTTTATTGAACAAAGATTTTTGTAACGACAATACAAACTGTTTTACTCAATGAACTTATCAACCTTTCTATCTTGCTGCATGTTTCCAATGATAAGGCTAACTAAAACCTATTCATTAAAAGCCTCGAACAAAGCAAGATCTAATCCACTATAGACATCTCTTTTAAAACAAAAGACTTTACTTTCTAGGATAGACTTTGATAAGTTCTGTTATCAAGATTAAGGCGAGCTTCGGCGTGATCTACAAAAGCCACCCTTTCATCGTCTTAGTTACGTTCAACGAAACAAATTGATTTTTCAAGAGAGAGTGTGTCAAACCGCTGTTCTTAGAAAGCTCTTGGCGCTTATCTACAATCTTCAGGAAAAAGTTTACTCAGAAAGATTCAAGCTGCAACTTTATACTCTTCTATAGTAATTAATCCATCTGTCATAGTTATTTTAAGAGATATGAAATCGCAAAGATTTAAGATAGCACGTAAACAACGCTTAAATGTTGCTTTTATGGTGTAGAAAGTTGCTGTTTTGGGCAATCATTATTCATCATTAAACGGTCCGGCAATGTCTTTGCAAAATTCAAAATGGTGATCAATCATATTACCCGCTTGGTTTCTAATTAACAACAAAATTGACACCGTTAAATTCAAAAGCAGTCTATTGTATGAAATACTTAATGGATAGAATGGAAATTCAATTTGTGATGAACTAAACTATCTAAATATCACCCAAAGCAATCTCTAATTAAATTGTGTAGGATTAATTAATAAGATAGCAAAAAAATAGATTTGAGTGCATTATGTCTGTTTTCCGATAAAAAATAATGCATAAATTAAAATGTGCCATTCGATTTCCAACGCACAGCTCGGCACTAACAAAGGTTAAGAATATAAAACAAATAGATGTTCATTTGGGTGCCACTAAGTTGTACTAAAAAGGCATTAGTATCCAAATACATATAACTAGATGTAATAACAGGATAGGCCGACTATGACTGGCCTGTTGGTCTAGTAGTTAGTCAGGGTCCTGACTGCTTTGCCGGAGGTCGTGGGTTCGATTCCCACCCAGGACAAATGTTTGTGTGATGAGCACGATCACTTTTTCTGTGTCTGGGTGTAATTTATCTGTAATATGTATGTATTTAGAAATAAATTAGTATGTTTATCAGCTATTTAGTACCCATAACACAAGCTCTCAAGCTTAACTTGGGACTAAATGGCGTTCTGTGAAAAGTTGTGGAATAAATTTATATTTATTTATTATTTATAGCCAGCAGCATCTATTTACGTGTGTTTAATAAATTAATGCAATAAATGTACTAATATACTAAAAAATATTCTCACAATTTTAGCTAGGTAGGTACTGTAATTTTCAAAACCACATTATATTAATAATGAAAAGAACAAAGCAGAGCCGACATTGTGAAACCATAGTAAAGGTCAATCTCACAATGAAACCGCTCGTATGGCTTCGCAGTGCCACTTTAATTTTATAATTATTATTTTCACCGTTTTATTATATCGGTATCAAGGGTACAATTTTCTAAGGATTCCGTTTATTTATTTTCATTCTTTTGCCACATCAATAAATTATAAAGTGCGCCTTCAAATGGTTTTCCATCATTGTTTATTATTAACTTGTATAAGTAAAATGGTATGGTTTATATTTGAACCCCGTGGCACCCATCAAAATGCGCATAAATCAAAAGTTTTGGACAATCCCGAACTCGCTACGGTAATGTCATTTTCAGTCTGTGGAAACGTTCCGAAGTTGTTTATCTTGATTTTTGTTTGCTCTATTGAGTGTGTGTTAATGTGTTTTTATTGAACACGCTTTGGCACCTTTGTTAACTGAAAAAACACCGTCTGTTTACCAATGATATCATTATATAATTATGAATTGTCGAATCGTCATTTTACTGTCAGAAACCCATGATTTCGCACAAATAAGTAACAGAATATCCGGGCGACTGGTTCCAATGAATCGATTTCGATAGCTTTAAGCAGCTCCGCATAAATGGGAAAAAAATCTTTACAAATTCAAAACATGGTAACAAAATTTAAATAGACATTCAGTATAAAATTCTGAATTTCATACGTGAAAGAAAATGTGCCATTTTCTGAACAAATACTTATCTGATCCTAACTATTTGGCACGAGGAGCAAAATTCAAATAAGCGCTGATAAAAAGGATTAAATCGAAAGACGACATCGCCGGGATTCCAAGAATGACCTAAATTGGCATAAAACCGTGCAACCCGGCTTGAAATGAACTCTTTTACGCCCAAGAGATTATGATAGAGTCAGCAATTTTATGGTGACTCAAGGAAGCGTAAAAACTCATACTGCCTTCTCGACTTAACACAAAGAAAACTTATTCCTGGACTGAAATGATTCCTTTTCATATACTCAGCGACGTTAAAGAGCATATAAATTCAAAATGTTGTGTTATACTAATAAACGATCGGCATGCAAGTGCTTACACCGTAAAAACTTCAAGTGAAACTAAAGTTCCTCGTGCCAAGAAAAAGCTAAAGGTCTTTGTTCTCACCAGCCAAAACAAACGTTGTGTTTGGGCATTTGTTACAATAACAAACATTGGGGAACAAGCGCGCTCCACAGGGAATGGGCAAAAACGTGCCTAATCGAGGCGAATTGGAAATAAAAGCGCCATGATTCGATGCCGACGTGTCAAGTTCCTTCGAATAAGGATTAAGAGCTTATTGTTAGCTAAATTCGCGGAACTTACCTGTTCCTGCTACTCAAGCATTGAATGCCTGATTTATGATGTAATTTGTTTTACTTCACGGGCAAATGTTTTTTCATTTCTGCAGCTCGTGAATCGCGACCATATGCGATTTTACGCGTAGTTTTAATAATAAAGTATTTCTTGCCAAGCAGGAAAATTGTTTAAGAAATCCAAAGTATGTGAGACGAAGCCTACATTTTTATTACAAAATACTTATTTGGTACGGTAATGTAGAACGTCCTGATGTGTTATATTATATGGGCATCCTTTAAAAGTTTCAACATCAATTAGATGTCTGCAACTTGTAAGACGCTATTACCTGCACGCGGCGCCTGTCCCGACGGGTCCCGGCTAAACAAGATGTGTACCAAAGAAAAATGTTTTGATCTGTTCACGACAGGACGCTGCTGATGTAGCAATATAGAAGAATTGTTGCAGAGGGGTCACTAATTGTGCAAACAACGCGGATAACTTGACAAAACTATTTGCAGAGGAGTCCAATAGTCTGATACTATAGGTACTATTCGATACAAGTGATGGAATCATTTTTAGACAATTTCATGTAGCTAAATTACAGCAATTACGCGGAAAGCTACTTAATTATGAGAGCTTTTAAAGCGCAGAATACGAGCAGTACAATTACTTAATTGAAATATCACGAAACTGATAAATATAAATGGAACATCCGAAAATAATACACTCAATGCTCCACCATACCGTACACACTTGGTTACTATACTTACTTATCTCTATGGATACAACTCAACCACATGTTCAGAATTTAAGAGACAAGTCGACCACAAAATTGCTACCATATGTCGTGAACGCTTTAAAATTTGCATAAAAAAAGTTACCTGAAAACAAGTGGCTAACACTTGAAACAAAAATGTGATGAAAGATATGGCAAACGTTCTTGCAAAAAGACGACTGTAACTCTAAAAGTAAGTAGTGTCTACTTCGACGTAAAAAATAATTAGTCTCCCAACAACGCACTAACGTAGTAGCGTTCTATTATCAAAAGCAACAGGACAAAGTCGATAACAAAGGCGGGAATTCTAAAACTGCAACAGCAAGGGAAATGGACACAAATGCAGGCGGCTTCAAAATTAACTGGCGTTAAGTCATAAATTGAAAATGAGCCGAGTCGTGTACGCGTTCAAAGTGGCATGAAACGGCGAGTACTGATGACAGACGACGACACAGGGTGGTCGCGTTCCCGGCAATCATGCAACGTATGGTATTTAAAACGCGACAAAGCGACCACGTTACTAGCTAACAAGGAATACTAAAATATTCACAGACGAGCGCTAAGGGAAACCATTGCAAAGCAGAAATTAATTTTCAATTCAATTCCCTGGAACTGACAACCGTTTCCATGTTATAGGTACTTATATATATTATTCTGTACAAACACTGAATGTTCTATTATTAATATTTATTTTATGGTTTTGTCGAAACATCTTTCATATGTTATGTTTTGGATACGACATAATCTATTTCGTTCTCTTTTTCTCATTATAGAAATGTATTTCTATCAATAAGACTGTTCAAATTCTAAACAGAAACTGAGCTTTACTAGGGTGTGCGTGGTAAATATATACTCTGTAATATTTGGTTGGCAAATATAAATTCAAAACCCAAAATTCACGTAAGTAGGACCCAGGGGTGCGAGTCGAAGCCAATAAATTGCCAGCTAGGTTACTGTTATCAGCACTCACCGCTCTCTACCTAACGTTAAAAGTTAACTGGTTAGAATTTCGAAATTGCACTACACTTTAAAAGGATACTAATAAAATTGAACCCGTTAACACTTCTAGACACTAATGACTGGGTGGGATATAAATACTAAAATTCTATTTTTACATATTTTTACAAGTTCTAATAATCAAAAAATGTTTCAATATTGATAAATGGTTGATCTATTTAGGGCAGGCTTTCGAAAGACTCATAAAGGTTGGGTAAAAAAGTCAACTTTATCTCAATCTTATCCTTCTAAAATAATTATGTCTACTTGAACGGTTTGTTAGTCAGTTCTAAACAAGTAATCTTGGGTATAGTGAATGACTTGGGGCCTAAGAGTGATCCTTACGGTATGCCTAATTTATAACCGCCACTCATAAACTTGGAATACTCATTTGACGTATTTATACCCTAGTGAAAGACATAATCATACTTCGGAGATGAGAGTTAGCATTTCTAGGTTTGTACACAGATCTTCAAAATCCAATGATGTGTATTTTAGCAGCGAACTCCGTACAAACGGATTGACGTTGGTTCTGCTAAATCCGATTTGTTGGTACGAGATTCGGCATTTCAAATTCAGAAATTCGCACATCCGTATCTAAGCTTTGCACTGTTTACGGTTTGTAGAACTCAAAATAGCTATTAACAGTGTACTCTTTTTTTGTGAATAAACCTTTTGGCATATTTTTCTAAAATCTCAATTAACAACCTGAAAACCAACATTGAAAGCAATCTAGGTTTTTTTTACTTTGATTCCTAGCATCTTTATAACAAACCTGTATAACAAACTTAGCAGTATAACAAACTTAGCAGAAACTTGCCTATTTATAGCTTACCATATTCCAAGTGTAAATCTACCGTTCACTCTTTTCTTCTTTTAAAAAGCTATGACGAGACTGAGGATCTCTTAATATCTACCACATAACTTCTCGTTTTAGCCACAACAAATTTTAAATAGTCCAATAATAATTTCATAAACACACTCAAACACACATCACATACACACCCGCACTCACAAACAGCAACCACTCGTCCACACACAGTACACAAACATCATACATTCACGCTTAATCAATCATGCATGACTCTCATAAAACTATCCCATTTGTACCTACTGTTACTTTAAACTTACTTTTTCACCCAGACTTTGTAATCAACTTCAGTGTAAATGCAGACTTAATCTAGTAAACATTTTTACACGTTGTATAATAATAGTGTATTTAAGTAAACTAAGTACTTGACTCTGGAGAGAACCCGTAACACTATTGTTAATTACTATTTAAGATCTTTTTTAGGGAGGCAAACTGTCACTCCTTAACACAGGTTGCTCTGCTACCTAGCTAGGAGAACAGTGGCTCACCCCAACTTATTATTTGTTAGTTTAAGTCCTACGATAATTTAACTCACTAACTCCAATATGTACGTACTACAAATATCTTTATTGCAATAAAAAATATTATTATTATTATTATTATTATCTTTAAGTTCACTTTTAATTAAGTAACAAAGTACCGAAGTAATTATAACAAATCCCACGAGGAATTCTAAAATAGTATAGTTTCTAAAATTGGTCTCCGGGCTCCCAAGTTCAAACTGAGTATCAAAACTTTTCTCTTCGATTCTCGGCTGAACTAATCTTTCCAAAATTTCCTAATTATCTTGTAATACTTAAGAAATTATAAGTTAATTTAACCCAAACATAATTTATTGTACTTGTAGATTGAAAATAGAACTCAGCTGTGTTTTGAGTTCACGTTGATTCCGTATTATTTAAGCTGATCATGCAAAGTTTGATTCACTAATTAGTTGAATGAAAGGGTACGAGGATATTGCTCGCTTAATTGTGCACAAAAAACAAAGGGCGGAACTGAATATAAGTTAAGCTCGACGCTCAGTACATTTTGTATGAGAAATCACATAATTCTACCAGTAATTTAAAGCGATTGCTTTATTGTTTTCATGGTTTCATTAAACTGCACATAACTTCGTTTTAGTCAGCGTTATCAACCATTCCAAAACAGGACCCATTTGACATGCACTTAAAGTTGGCAAACCGTATAGCTCCTCACATATTGTCATTTTAAAGAGTTAATTAATGAACTTCGGCCACATTATCAATGTTACGTAGTTCACAACGGAATAAAGTTAAGCGGTTCTACTATTTGCGCCGACAAGCCGACGTAATGTATTATCTCGCTCGCAAAGTTTTAGCGCAGCTACACTGTTCATTAAACAGGCGAATGAAGCAGTTTAATTTATACGCAAAGTACTATATACTGAAACAAAACAACGATACCGTTTTGAGATTTGTTTTTGTGTAACTAACTCCACAAAAGTGGCACCATTGTTAGTAGTTAACTTTTTTTTCACTTTTTGGTCCTTGACTTCACTTTTGGCTGTCGAGTCTTGTATATCTCCGCCGTTATCAAAACACTTAAAGCAAACTTAAGCCAGGCTTATTTTTGTACCGCGTTATCTGGATGTTGCTCCTTCAGAGTTAAGTGAACCAATAATCTGGATTGAAACGTTCACTTCGGATGCTCGTTTAAAATTGTTTCTTGATTACGATGGAATTACGCAATTCAATATTTCCTCACAAAGTAGTGTTAAAATAAATGTTATGTACTTTGTGGGGCCAAACAAGTTATACAGAACACGTATACCGCTTTTGCGAATCAAAATCTAAACATATTTCACTAACTCATGTTAGGATAATGTTTACGTGGAAACTGAAACCTAAGTTGCAAACTCGCCAACTAGTATTGCAAATCATATGTGGATAGCGTGGATATCCTAGAGAAGTTCTTGCTAACGACTTTGCTAAGATATGACGAGCGCATTGAACCTACAACTGAGCTGACGGCTCCCAATCATAAACATTGGTCCCGCTTTGGGTTCGCTAGTCTCTGGCAATAAATTGAAGTTAAATTAGTTGCTCTGGGTTCACCAGACATGTGTCTGAGGACTTGGTCGGTTCTAACTCAACTATTAATAACAGTTAACTGTACCTTTAGCAGTTTCCTCATGTGTAATTGATACGGGAACTGAATCCTTACAAACGACTACGCGAAATGTAACCTCTATTGTATTAGTGGTGGTAGGTACTGATAACTAATTTAATAAACTTTAACGTTTGTGGTATTCAGAAGCAACTTCTGTAACACTATCTTTCCTTGGATTTATATTGTTTGATTTCCAAACCATAATTAATTCATTTATTCAAATAAGACTTAGAATCAGTCATTTGTGGACGTCAAAAACTAGATACATATAAGACAATCCCCCAAAAATCCTTCCCTTAGCCACTTCTTATTGTTCTTGCTGGAAAAAAGAAAGAAGAAATAGCCAATGAAGTTTTTTATTGTCTTCAACATCATTCTCTTCAATTTCATTACATCCATCATAATTAATTTTAATTTTTTTCTGTTGAATACTACCTCTTAAGATACAAGTGAACCCTAGTTTAAAAGGTAGAATAATTACTTTTGTACAGATTAACCATTTCCAAAAAAATAAATATCTATCTGTATTTCTTTGGCATAATAAACATTTTATTATTATTATGTATTATCCAAAGATACCTTCATCACTTTCATCTAATATGTCTTACACTGCATTAACAGATGTAAACCAGACCACCTGCCACTCAGGAACTCGCACAAGTCTCGCGAACAGGTAATGATTTATGAAGTGCGTACAAAGCGAGTGATACACAGAAGAGTCAGTTACATTAGACCGCATCAAAATAAGAAAAGGGACCGTATCAAAGGCAGTAAGGCGGTATCCCCAGGGGTAGCGTGTGGGGACCTTTATTTATGGCCCGCGCCTTTGTTACACCGCTCCACAAATATAAATAGTTCCCGTTGAAATATCGAAGACGAAGCTTTTTGAGGGTGCGATATTGTAGAGAATTAATGATGTGGTCAGTATTCGAATTGGATTAGGGATACAACGAATGGATCGGCGCGAGATGCTAAAAGGCTTGGGCGTGTTTGTACGGCTTAGTAAAACATAAAACGGTGAAGTGAATTGAGCAGATCGGAGGGTCGCAAATGTGGGTGTCGAGATTGCCCTCAGGCTTTCTATCCTAACTGTATTTTCAGGTGATAAATATGTTAAACACTTTAATGCATATTAACAACTTTCAAGCCCTTGAAAGCTGTACATGTTTGGCCAACAATTGTATTTTATTGTGTAGTACCAGTAGTAGCCAGGTATAATCTGAACAAAATCGTAAAAGAGAATTCTAATGGGAACCAATAAAAGTTTTACTGGTATCGCGTGTAGCATGTTTCAACGAAATCGTAAATATTATCCAAATAAGGGACGTTGATGCGTGTACGTTTATCTAGAAGGAAGGAAGATGTAATTCTTTAATAAAAATGTTATACGTTCAGTTTCTTTGGTTTATGGTGGCAACAAAACAGAACCGAACCCTAACTTTTTTATTTTAGTGCAATTTTATAACCTAGATTGATGAATCGTGTCCAAAACCAATGCCTTAGTGTAAGTTTGAGTGATGGCTTATAGAAATACCAACAGTCGTAAAACGAATTTATACGAATTTTATGAAGACTAGTCTAAAGAGCCAAATATTCTTTAGGATTTCATATTGAAAATGTTACTCTATGTAAGGCAAAACTTGCAAGGAGTGAGTGGGACACCTCCGTCATGAATTTCGTATCTTAAAGGAAGGAAAATAAAATTCTATTTTCAAATAAGTAATGTTGAACGTTTGCGACCACTAAGCTAAATTTCGATTGTAAAGTCGTTTGGTCAATTATTAAAAACTTGGTAATCAAAGACTTTGTTCTATTTTTCGTGTTATTTACATGAAACTTGATTAGCAAGGGGTGATATTTGGGGTATAACGGAAGAGAAATAGTATTTGCCAATCATTTTTCACTCAGCAGTGTTTATATTATTCCTGACAAGTTTATGTTAGTAGTAGTAGTAGCTGTAGTTTCACTATTAATCAGCTCTGACAGACTGGAAGACTAACAGACAAAGCCGCACCAAAAAGGACTCGACCACTTTAATATGCAACCCGATTAAAAAGAGCAACGTCCGCCAATAAATTTTAACGGTACCAACCAAACTTTAAAACTCAAGACTTACAAACATTTATCATGGCCGCTCACTACAGAAAAATATTCTCGCGGAAAATTCACACAGAATAAAAAGTGTCCGATGAAAAGCGATACGGGAGCAATTTGTCACGTTGGGCCTTAGGAGTACACCGACTCCATTCACGACGATAACCGAGCTCCCTAGCCCACTTATGGGATTACATCCAGTTTTTATTCAGTCTAGTTTTTGACTGATACGTTTTTAAGCACCCCCACATCAATTTTTATTTTCTATCGTACGGATGACGTAATCCTTTTAGTGTTTGACGTATAACAAGAGTAACCTCGTTATTGAAGTTTTTCACTATAATAGAGTTGGGGGGAAATGGATCTGACGTTTATTACCATTGATGGATATAAAAATCTTTAAACTCCTTGTTTAGTCATTATATAAAAGGACTGTGACGTAAAAGATTTTGTGAAGCTACTTGTCAAAGCAAAACCACTTTCAGCAAGCAAACCAAACGGAAATAAATCAGGAAAACCCGAGGATGAATCCATATAAGATTCAAAAGCAAAAATATGAATCAGTCAGCAACAGTATCTAGAATAGAAAAATATGCATACTCCATTCTCGGCGCACAATGCGGACGGAACCCGCACATTTATAAGCGCCCGACTTTTATATTGTCATCTCGTCCATATAGATGGGTTATTGACCCCGGTCAGAACGTTCGTGTAATGTTTCATCAAGTGCATAATTCATACGAGGTCGTCTTCCTTGCAGGTATGTACCTCTGATAAAAATTCTTCACATTTCAGCCGTTAAACGCCAAGCCAAAGGAAATTTGTGGGAGTTTATTTATGAATCACTCGGTAAAATCTCGATCGGCCGAGAGGAATGTTTAGCCTTGGCATTCAAGATAATACTGGATTCTGGAACTTGTTCTGCAAGACAGTATCGCAGCTGACCTTCAACTTGTGTATGTAGAGTGAAACTTTCAATCACTAGACTATTTATGAATAGAGTACAATATATTGTTCACTTTCTAAATCCTTAAATTAATAAGTGGCTTTCTCGTTTATCTATACTTCTATACTAATATCTATACTAATATTATAAAGAGGTAAAATTTGTAAGTTTGTATGTTTGTAAGTTTGTATGTAGGGGGTAATCTTCGGAACTAATGATCCAATTTAAAAAATTATTGTACTGGTGGAAAGCTACACTATTCCCGGTGGACATAGGCTACTTTTTATCCCCGTATTCCCACGGGAACGGAAACTACGCGGGTGAAACTGCGTGACGTCTGCTAGTATAGACTAAATTACTTACGCTGATAACAAGATTTTAACTGCTAACTAACTGTACGGGTGATTATCGTAACTTTGTGTGCTTATGGGTGCTTAAATGTGGAGTTGTGGTATTGTATTGTATAGTTAGGCGAGCTAGTATCGGCATTGAACGCAATACCAAAACTTCGACTGTACTACTCTGATCAAATGACAGCAGAAAATATATATTTTTAATCATAATTTATTCTTTCATAACTGCTTTTTCATTTCATTGAATTATTTTTGAACTTGTAGATCTACAAGTTCAAAGAAAGAACTTAATGATTATAATATGATCAATATGTTAGATACCGATCTAACATATTGATCATATAATCATTAAGTTCTTTCATATTGCTACTGTGCAGCGTGCGTGCACTTCTCTATAAGTGACGAATTCACTATACCTAAATAATAAAAATAATATGTAATTTTTGCTTTACGTGAATAACTCGTTGAAGCGTCTTATCAAAATAATATACATTCAGTTATAAAAGGAACTTCGTTATTCAATTGTTTATGTCCAATACGAGTGCTTACAAGACTTCGGTTTTAAATATATTATCTGCCATACGATATTCAAAACGTCTCCATAATAGTCCCCAAAATGTAAGTAATGGCCGTCTTATATCACTGTGGGCAGGCGACAATAACCATTGTCTGTGTCACATGAATTCAGTGAGAAGGTAGGTGCTATGAAGGTGATAACGCTCTCCTGACCAGCTGGTAAATTTATGGCTTCATATTATGCGGGAGATGACCTGGATGCAATCGGGTGGCGTGCCACCATCTAGGTGCACTTTGTTTTAAAATTGAACAAAGGTAGGTACTCTAAAACACGCGTATATTTTCCACAAAGTATTATTTTCCGTTGGATTGTTGTAAGAAAGCTTCGTTGTTTAAAATATGGAACATCCACAAATGATTAGACACATACAACAATGTTGCGATGGATTATGTTTGAAAAAAGCTTCTAGCTGTAATAATTAACAAACTTCTTTTTACGGACCAACCAAACGTATGTTGATATTGAACATAAGCACATAAACCTATGTGAATTTAAAACAATGTATACGTGTTGAGGGTGTCAGGGATATATTTCAAAAGCAAAATAATAAAACAAAAGAAAAACTAACAATACTCGTATGGAGCATCTCAAAAACATTTCTTTATAACAGTATCGTGTGTCGATAGCGTTATCATAAGGAGCTTCCTCTTAGACATAGACGGTCGTCTTTTGTTTCCCAGTACAAGCACATGATGCCCTTTGTGAGTTAGTAGTAAATATGAAGGTAAGCTTAATGGGGCTATTGTTTCACTTGCAATACTTTGTTTTTATGAATAGTGTGTGTATTATTAACACTGCCTTTTTCATTCGTATAAGACTTTGGCAAAAGATGCAATCAAGCAGAAATATTCAGTTCAGAAATGTAAAAGCAGATACTGAAAACTTAAATTAAAACTTACAATGTCTGGTCCTTTATAATTCTGAAAGCTACTTAATTCTGAAAACTTTATAAATTTTAAAGACCCCAAGAGAGCGAACGTGACAGTATTTAAATTAGCAATTTTTAAAAAACATAACCCAATTTGTAAGAGGAACAGCTTCGTCACAGTTTCATCTATACATATAATAAGACTGTAAAAAAACTGTGTCTGTACATTGAATATATTTAAAAAATAATAATTGAGGGGGGTTTAGAAACAGTAATAGAGCACGAATCCAAAAAAAAAAGTCTGTCTGTTTGTCTGTTTGTCTGTTTGTCTGTTTGTCTGTTTGTTTGCACGCGCTAATCTTCGGAACTACTGGACGGATTTGAATGTTTTTTTTTTGTTGTATAGATATTAAGTCTGGTCAACACATAGGCTATAATTTATCTTGGAAACTGGAACACCTGATGCAGAACCGCAACAGACCAGCTAAACTATAGGCGATACAAAAATGGTCCCATAGCAAAAATTGTTCCACGTGATGAGCATTTTTTGCTGAGAGAATAAATTTGAAGATCCGGAACACCTGATGCAGAACCGCAACAGACCAGCTAAACTATAGGCGATACAAAAATGGCCCCATAGCAAAAATTGTTCCACGTGATGAGCATTTTCTGCTGAGAGAATAAATTTGAAGATCCGGAACACCTGATGCAGAACCGCAACAGACCAGCTAAACTATAGGAGATACAAAAATGGTCCAATAGCAAAAATTGTTCCAAGTGATGAGCATTTTCTGCTGAGAGAATAAATTTGAAGATCCGGAATACCTGATGCAGAACCGCAACAGACCATCTAAACTATAGGAGATACAAAAATGGTACCATAGCAAAAATTGTTCCACGTGATGAGCATTTTCTGCTGAGAGAATAAATTTGAAGATCCGGAACACGTGATGCAGAACCGCAACAGACCAGCTAAACTATAGGAGATACAAAAATGGTCCAATAGCAAAAATTGTTCCAAGTGATGAGCATTTTCTGCTGAGAGAATAAATTTGAAGATCCGGAATACCTGATGCAGAACCGCAACAGACCATCTAAACTATAGGAGATACAAAAATGGTACCATAGCAAAAATTGTTCCACGTTATGAGCATTTTCTGTTGAGAGAATAAATTTGAAGATCCGGAACACCTGATGTGGAACTTCAAGAGCCCAGCTACACTATAACATATATTGGAATGACGTCTTAGCAAGAGTTGTTCAGCCTTATGAGCACTCGCTGTTGACGTATAAAAATCGAAGATCTGGAACACCTGTTGTGGAACTCCAAGAGCCCAGCTACACCATAACTCAAATAGGAATGACGTCTTAGCAAAAGTTGTTCGGTCTGATAGGCATTTCCTGTTGACTTATAAAAATCGAAGATCAGAAACATTTGATATAGAAATTAAAACTATCACTAATTTCATTGCATAATTATAAAATAACATAAGTAGGAGGTACTACGCGGTGAAGGCGGGAACAGTTCAGGACTGATTTTCGATGACGATGGTATATCGTTGAAAATTAGACTCTACTGGCTAAAACTCCCATTTTTTTATCGTATGCCTTCGGGCTTATGTTATTTGAGTGTTTAATTTCCTTTTCCATTTATCTTCGTTACACGGTAGCTTACCCGGTAACGCAGGGGAGCTGCCACTTAGATTTTAATTGATCAGGTATCATCACAATAAAACTATAACCACGCCTAGAAAGAGTTCAAATTTTTCCCAATGTTCCAAAGGTGCTAAATGATTAAAGACCATAAGATCCCAACAATCTACCGAAGAGCGTTAGGAGAGACTTGATGCTGTTCGAGAACATGAGGCTGCAACTCGCTCCGTGGAAACTTCTTGGGATCGCGAAGCACGCCTGCATTCTCAGCGTATTTACGCATCTACATCCAGGTCTCTAGAGACCAGTGAAGAATATGTGCGCGACTGACTGCTGATCGTGAACATCATGCACTGTCTCGCGAGTTGGAGACGTTCACGGAAAAAGCATGACGCTTGAGTTTTCAGCGTATATACGCATCGACTCTAGAGATAAGTGGGGGAAGAAGATGCGCGACTGACCGCTGATCGTGAACGTCACGCAACATATTATGATGACCTAAAGTAAAAGAGATATAAAAATGGTGCCATTGCAAAAACTATTCCACGTGAAGAGTGTTTTCTGCTGTGAGACTAAATTTGAAGATCTGGAGCACCTGTAGGGGAACTCCAAAGCCCAGAGACAATATAACATATACATAATAGAAATGGCGTCTTAGCAAAAGTTGTTAATTCTGATGGCATTTCCTGTTGACCAACAAAAATAAAAAATCTGGAACATCTTGAATCGTCTCGCGCATCCCATTGATTTCCCGTCCCCGGGCTTATAGAATTCGACATCAGATGTTTCAGATCTTCGATTTTGACGACCCCGTTGTCGCTGGCATAAGCAACAGGATCCGCGTACGAAGTCGCGGGCAGAAGCTAGTAATAAATAAAATCCACAATTTGGAGAGGAACATGAATGAGAAATTACATCTATCTTTCATAAAAGCCGCGTAGTATGAGGACTGCGCAAATACTGTTTAAATTAAATCCAGCTCGGCTTTTAATCCTGCTAAAAGCCTTCTTATACTGGCGGTAACTGGCGGTTTCTCAGCGAGGTGCGGCTGTGCAATGCACACATCATCATGTCGCGTCCCTATCTTTGACATTTATGACATCATAGGTTCGAAATGAGAAAGCGCTGTAGAAACGTTCTTGTACCTTGTAGAAGCAAATGCTAGTCGTAGTCGTCGTTGCACTGACGTAAGCGACTTTTTCTTTAAGGACAGTTTCCACTGCTAAGCGAATCTTAGCGAGTTTATGTCGCAAATATTCATTGCGAGAGCTTCTGTTTCGTTTTGAAAGCGATACAGTTTAATGCGTATGCGACACGTAATACGAATTCTCGATGCGAATGTTCGCGGTGAGTACTATCCTTTTCCTTTACTCGCCCGCAAACCTTTGAGGCCGGTGCAGGCATTTCGAGTTTTACGCAACCTATTACCACAGTATAAATATTAATACAGTAGGACGACGCCTTTGACCTCTGGAAAAATGCCGACAACTTCTACACGCGTTAGACTTGAATAATACCTCCCGCACTACGAACATCGTTTTGTTCGCAGTGCGGGAGCGGCTTTCCCGCGTTTTGCCCCTCACACCCCGCACGATTGCACTGGCTAGACGGCTTCGTCGGACGACTGTATGTTTTTAGACTGTGCTATTACGCTTAAGTCGCTTGTACTATAAAGTGGCATGCACAAGTTCAAGTTCGTGCGCGGGTTACACTTATGCATCGTGTATTTAATTTTGTAGTGTAGCAAAGTAAGTTGCACACATGTCATCCACACCTTTACGTATCCAACACACCGATTAAGAATAAGCGCCAAACAAGTAACAAGCGCCAGTGAATAAGGCAATAAGACATTAAACACGTGTAAGATTCAAAATCACTCCCAAGCTAAGGCCAGCCTTGTTCAAACACAGACACAAGACTTTGCCAGTTCATTTTGACATTTCAAAGGTTCATCTTGATCCTTACCAGCCATAACTCAAGTTCCAACGTTGTTTTGACAGTTATATACCAAACGTGAGATTAGAGAACAACAAGACAAATTGACCTTTATAAAGATAAAATAATACTTGTTAACAAAAATGGATTTTGAACGTTTCGTAGAGAGTATTTTTAAAGTTACCTAGGAGTAGTTGAAACGGTACGGAAGGGCGGGCTTTTTGGGGGACTGTTTTATGTAATTTTGACGTTCAAAAAGTAATAAATGTTCCACAACTTTTCACACAACGCCATTTAGTCCCAAGTTAAGCTTGAGAGCTTGTGTTATGGGTACTAAACAGCTGATAAACATACTTATATATTTCTAAATACATACAATCATATTATAGACTAGCTGTGCCCGCGACTTCGTCCACGTGGAATAGTGACTTTTCGGGCAGCATATTTTGAATTACATATACCGTCGTTTGGGTAGCTAAAAATTTACTTTACAGTAATGCTTCTCTGTATACGATATTTGACGTGTGGCCATGGGGGATGAAAGCATACAGGCTCCTAGGATAGAATGTACTCTGTGCTCCTAGGATTGCTAACCCGTGACAGAGCCACATACAACTGAGCGTGCGAGAAACAGCTGATACTTAGATCTACACGCACAACTTTCAGCGTCTGACCATGGGCTTTATTAATTGTCATCGCAAAATATAGGCTGACTGGAAACTGGACTCGTTTAAAACTAAATGGAAAATTGTTTGGAATGAGAGGAATTCGAGGAATGAAAACACTTTCACCCTTTCCACACCCTGTTAAAATCTCTGCTTCTATCAGATTTCGTTGTAAATTGGTCACTTTTAACCTGGTGCCATTGCAAAGTTTTGGGGGGCTTATATTTCTAAGAAGCATAATGGATACGCCTACTTTTAATTTTATTTTATGTCCTGGTAGTCCAGGAGCATTGAGGGATTCTAAAAATTATACTGGGTAGCTTGTAGATTCTCCTTCTTCCATCCCTCTGTTAATGGAGATATACTCAACATAATCCCCCGAAACATAGCTCAAAATTTCAGCGTTTATTGTTGTTGCTTGGTCGTTTCGTGGCGTCAAAATAGCTCTTTCGCAAAGCTCGGAATTTTCGCAAGTTGGTATTTGCGTTGCGCTTCCATACACAGATGATAATACTCTCCAGGATACGTGCGTTCAAATAACAATCCTTATAGCAGCGGCGCGTTTTTTTTATTTTTTATTTGAGGGGCATCTCGCTGTCGTGTCCTAGAAGAGGACGTGTACAGCTTAACCGGGCATTCCTGTGGAGATGCCTTAAAAAATTAAGACCTCCAGTCAATGGCAGCGGCGCGGCTCTGAGCGCGCTTTACCCGCAGGCGCGAGGCGTGTACGTACTCTGATAGAATACCTTAACAAATGTTCACCGTGGTTCTTTAAATTGACATAACTTTTTTATTTATAAACCGATTAACATGAAATAAACACTAAATGTTAAGTGAAGCTTACTTTAATATATTAGTGAAAACCGCATCTAAATCGAATAAGCCATTTCTGATATTAGTGTGCACAAACACACAGACAAACAGACAAACCGACAAACAGACAAACAGACAAAAAAAAAGTTACTTACAATTTCAGGTTCGGCATCGATATAATAACAACCCCTGCTACTTTTTTTTTATATATTTCCATTGTACAGACACAACTTTTCTACAATTTTATTATATGTATAGATAAATTACACCCAGACACAGAACAAATGATCGTGCTGATCACATAAACATTTGTTTTGGGTGGGAATCGAACCTACGATCTCCGGCATAGCAATCAGGGTCACTAACTACTAGACCAACAGGCCAGTCAAAAAGTGATTTTTGATTTTGGATTTGGTATTTTTTTTTAAAGATACAATCAAAAAAGTGCATACTGTATCGCTTACTGTGACTGTTTAATGGGAAATTTGAATCTATATATTGAAACAAATTACTTGACAAGAGATGATTCAAAATTATGATCTTCTTTCTATTCTCTTCGTCTTTCCGTGTACTTAGTGCGTGACACTCCTGGAGGTCGAGTCTGCTATTGCAATCGTGTCTCAATGACCGGTCAATGATCGTTTTTTGACGTATAACGTCAAACTTATGACACATTTCCCATACAAAAACTGTCAAAGTTGTCAAATATTCGATCAATGACCGGTCATTAAGACACTATTGCAATAGCAGACTCGAGCCCCTGGTGTATAAGTTTTTATGCCAACCACGCCACAGCCCTCTGACTTGGCTTTACATACCGTCGAGAAATAACTCTCAGGTATATTTTTTCACATTTTTCTCCCACAATGTACATCCTACTCTACTCATTTACCCAGTATTTAATGCAAAAGTTGAATGAAGACAACAGGTTACTTGTTTCCGCCTTAAGTTTTAATAAGAAAACATACTGATAATCGCTTCGCCAAAGGGAAAACTTTTTGAATAGGTTGTTGTCGGGCTTAGGATCTTATCAAATACTGTGAAAACTTCGTTTTGTTCCGCCGTTGTAAAGTCTGGCCTACCGTGTAACAAAAGAAAGTTAATCGTGGAGTTTGGTTTTTTTATTGCTTTATTTCGATTCAATGGTGTTTAAGCTTTATTCTGAAGAAGTCAGCCCACGAAATGAGTCAACATCTTTTCGTTTGAAATACCCAAAGAGATTTAAAAGACTATAGAGCGGGCATGTCAAGGAAATTTCATAGAAAAACCTTGATCCCATGTTCCAGTAACGCCATCTAGAATAATATATGAATATTCGAGCGGCAGCGGAGCGTACTAAAAAAAACTCATAGACTTGTGTCCGGCAGGATACACTTTTTCAATTTTGTTTGTGATGTCCGGTCTATAGGTATTGAATGTCTTTGGAAATACCGCAGTGTCTGAAGACGAGTCTTCAACCAAAAACTGGCCTGTTGGTTTGTGGCTCTGACTGCTATGCCGGAGGTCGTGTGTTCGATTCCCACCCAGGAAAAAGTTTGTGTGATGAGCACGATCATTTGTTCTGTGGCTGGGTGTAATTTATCTACAATATGTATGTATTTAGAAATGTTATATATAATTATGTTTATTAGCTGTTTAGTACCCATAACACAAGCTCTGCTTATCTTGGAAGTAGATGGCGTTGTGTGTAATCTGTGGAGTATTAATATTATTAATAAAAAGGGAAGGTGTGGGAAGGGCTCAAATTAGGTTAACTGACGATCTGGTGAAGGTCATAGAAGCTGACAGATGCGAATAGCTTAGGACCGATCGCTGCAAAAATCTTTGGAGGAGCTATTTAACCAGCAGTAAACGTCTTTTGACTGAAATTATGATAATGAGTCCAATGATTCGAAGTCAGTTATTACAGCGAAAAATAAACAAGTGTACAAGAGCCAAGGAGGCCCAGAGGGAAAATTATGGGAGGCAAATAAATTATGAATGTAAAGTCTAACGATGCAGAAGAGCTAGGAATTTAATGTTCCAATCCTCCTCTTTTATTGACTTCTAAGACGTTTGTGTAAGAATGGACAGCCTGCGGTGATACTCAAGGAAATAGTAGTAGCTGACAAATTTAATAGTGTGCTTATTAACGTCGAAGAAAAGAAATACATGTATTAAAAAACCGCAACATTATGTTCAGTTTATGTAAACATAGCTAGCTGTACACCACATTAATTTTTTTTACGCTTGTGTATTACCGTAAAGTCTTAAACATTTAGCTAACATTAATGCCGTTTTGTAGGTTAAAAGAGAGCGGAAAAAATGACATAAATTAATATAAAAAAGGGTCTCCTCTTAATTACTTTACCGTCGAATGGCCTGGACTGGACACGTACCTGCAACAAGATTAACATACATAATTATTAACACAGTAGTCCCGTATTTAATGCGACTGGATTAACATGGCGAGGGATTAAAATTTAACCGCCTTTTGGCGTTCTCAGCTGCTGAGCTCATACGAAGTAGTGAAAATTATATGGCAGTGACAAAAACGTTTATGGAGCATAATTTTATGATAATTTACCACGTAAATGTTAAAAGAGTACGTAACAACATTATACAATATCAATTTGATTTGGAATACTCTCGATTTCTATAATAGTATACATTCGCCATTGAATAGTAAAATGCTTAACAATTTCGTAATCAGCCGTAACTTTGACAAACATTTGGTAAACTGAAACTTTCTAATCGTTAATCAAAGATTAAAATCTTAACTACATGTAAACAAGCTTGAAATGTGTAAAACGTCCATTAGATTTTAATCAAGAGATTAATTGAACAGCGTTAATATTAACCTTGTTTTAATACTTCCTCAAAACGAACATCAAAATCGAATTTCTGTCTAATTAGTGAATAATTTATAGACGCACACTAAATCTAAGTTTTAATGTATATTTTAGTAAGTTTGAGCAGCGTCTGTGTGTAATGAGACTTAAATTGCGTTTGTCTTAGTTGTTAGCACTTTGATGTTTGAGTCTTGACATTCAAACTGTTAGTTTAAGGTGGAAGTTGGCACATTATGTTACGTTTTAGTTGGTAATAAGTTGAATGTGCACACGGTTTCATACGCGTGTATGTTTCTTCGTTTACTGTTAAATACTCGGATCGGGGAGACCAGTGAAACACAAGGCAGCTATGGACACACTGTTTATTCTCCATTATACACGTTGCGTAGCAACAGCCAACGTATCTATGGAAACCATGCCACAGATACACAACAATCCCTCCCCCTATTTAACAAAAATAGAAAAGTACAAATAATACATTTTTTGAACTGCTTATAATCTACCCTGGGTATATCCCGCAGCAGTCGGCTGGGACATCTCGAATGCTGGGGTGAGGGTGTGGATGACAATTCCACCACGTTCCTTTCTCCGTCCCCACTAACAAGCGATTGACCGCTGGGTTCGCTTTGAATTGGGTCGTTGGCCAACGTAACGTAACGTGCTAGAAAATTTTGTTGTGGCTTGTAAGCTACCATAATATGAATACTTCTCTTTGTCTACTGATTAAAATCTACTCATTAGGAATGTAGCTAAGGATTGTGGAGGAATAGTCCGTTTTCGCGACACCCGGTGCGTTTGATGGGATACCATAGTTGTCTTTAGTCAGTAAGAGCCTAACAGACCCCTGAGCCCGGCGTTGAGAATTTTCCACCCCGAATAGAAAAGGACACAGAGGGCAGTTGGATGAAGGAGTTGTGACCACGGTGAGACTGATGAGTAAAATGTGCAATATTCTGTAAGCGTTTTCGTCTATTGAGGGAGTTTATTGGATAAGTGTTAATTCTAATGAACTTAATATCCGTTAGTGCCAGTATGTACATAGATTCGTACCGGTGGTAAAAATGAGTTTATAAATCAAACATAAAATATTTTCTTTCCAACCACAAATTTTCTTACCGCAGCAGGTACAGCACTTAAAGGCCTATTATTGGTCGACCGCTAATTAGCAACCGTAACACCATGACACAGCAAGTTCCCAACAATTAAATCAACTCCCGCATCCCTTTCCAGCCATCTTTGTTTAACTAATTAATACCATAAAACTTAATCATGATCACAAGGGCTCTAACCAAACAACGGTTATGGTACCAGTAGCTTTAATAATTGCTGTTGTACTTTATGACACTTTAAGATCATTACATTGTCTTTTGGTCCTATAAATTCTTTCCTGCTGTTAATTGTATTAATTTATGACCACACTGGGTGGCAATTGATTGTTAAGTGGGTCTTAAAATAGAACATTTAAATTTAGATGTGCATCGCATATATCATAGGATGTGAATGAGCAATAGTTTTGTAAAGCTCTTGTTAGTATTTGAGATTATGTTGGGACTAGTATGATTTTCAACTAGCGTAAATGTTTTTATTCGAATCTTCTACAAGTATGGCCTTTACTTTGTTTGGTAATATTGTACAGACACCAGCACATCAAGTTACCCTAATGTGTCAATTTTTTTTTATCGTTTTTCAACTTTATGGCAAACAAAATAAGGTTCATATTCAATTAAGAAAATTTGACACATTGAAGTAACTCGATGTGCTGGCGTCTGTACAACAATTTAATTCTACAACTCCATGCATTGGATTAGGCACCCAGTCCCTTTATTTTTTATCATGGCATAAGTATTCCTTATTAAGTTAGTAATGATTATGTTGTAATTGTTAAAATATGAATGAATGAATTTATTAGTAGCATTAGGTAAGTATTTATCGGTATTTATGAGATTGTGTATTTTAATATTTTATTAATTTAATTGGTTTGATTGCGTAGAATTAATTTCACCAAGTAAATAAAACATCGTTAAGGTGTGTATATTAATTGCATGTAAAAACAGAATCAACTAATAAATAAGTAGATGTTGTAGATAACATGGTAAATAAAGGTAAAAACGACGAACGAATGCAAATCAGGACCTTTTTAAATCCCCACTGAGATTTCCCATAATTGCTCCACAGTACAAAACAGACAAGCAAAGAAATTCGGTTTCCTTGTCAATATAATAATGTGTGTTGACGTATATGTCTCTCACAGTCTGCCAATCCTTGTGGTGAAAGCATGTGTCGAAGATACGGTAAGCCGCATATCAGTCGTAACAAAACCAGTATGACATGGCCTCGTCGTTCTATTGAAATTCCATAGTATACCAAGCCAACTCAAAGTGATCGTGCTTTACTTTACCTTTACGGTACGCCACTCAAAAGATAATTGAGTTCTCACATGGCAATTGACGAGTGATGTACCTGTGCTGCGTACGGTTGTAAACCACTGTTTCCATCCACAGATAATGTATTATATTTGAGTTACTTCTACATTGTTGTGCCGTTGCAAGAGTAAGTTTTGATGAAATATACTAGATGACTAGGATATGTAAGTTAAAACCGTTGTTTGTACAGAGAAAATTTTTATTATATTATTAATGACACAACTCACAAGTCATTATTTTAGAACACATGTTTGAATATTACTTTTTAAATATTGTTCAACTAAAAAGTTTCCACACTTCCCCTCAAACAACATTCATCATCAGATAATATCCTCACATCACTTCACACCAGACACAATCAAATTCATATCGCGCACACTGTTCCCTCCCCAGTCAGCATCTACAAATCCCGTGATGTCCTGCACCGATGACTTGGGAAATAACAAACATAGATCCCTTGTACCCTTAAGGTATCTCAAGATATGTTTAGCAGCTTTCAAATGACGTTCCTCACAACATGAGTTATACTGTGCCAAAAAAAATTACCGCAGCCGCAATATCCGGGCGTGTGTTACAGGCCAAATAGTTCAGCGACCCTATGAGTGCCTGATAACTACGAGAGTCTTGTTACAGGCCAAATAGTTCAGCGACCCTATGAGTGCCTGATAACTACGAGAGTCTTGGCAGGATAAAAACTTACCTCCTTCCCCTTCCGCCAAGGCTCTATGGAAATTCATTTCCGTCGGAGTTTTCACTGGTTTTCAGACATACCATATTCATCCAATATCTTCGAAATAAGCCTCTCTTGATTCAAATATATTCCAGTATCTGTCTTCGACAAAAGCATACCCAAAACTTGTCTCGCTTCCCCTAAATCCTTTATCTTGAAATGTTTACATAGATTGTTTAATAAAACTTCCTTCTGCTGTTTGTCTTTGTAAAATAATAAAAAATCGTCAACGTACAGAGCGATATAAAAATTATTATTTTTGTAAAGACAGCTATCAAAGTCACAGCGCTTGAAGTTCAAAGACAATAACACTTCATTTACTTTTTCATTCCAAGACCGTGAAGCTTGTTTGAGGCCGTATATCGCTTTTTCTAGTAAGCAAACTTTTTCCTTCGAGTTTTCATCTATGCAACCCTCCGGCTGTCGCATATAAACTCTTTCATGCAAATCACCGTTGAGAAAAGCGGTGTTCACATCGAAGTGACTGATGAACAAATCCTTTTCAACAGCCAACGATAGCAGCAATCTCACTGTCGATCTTCTCACGACCGGTGAATAAGTTTCGAAGTAGTCGACCCCGTAGGACTGAGTGAAACCCTTCGCCACAAGTCGAGCTTTGTAGGTCTTATTACCATCTGCATCAAACTTGTACTTGAAGATCCACTTGTTTCCCACAACTTTAGCTTCAGGAGGCTTTTTGACGAGCTTCCAGACCTTGTTCTCGTACATCGAATCCATCTCTTTTTTCATGGCTTCCTTCCAGTTATCCTTATCTTTTCGACTTAAGGCTTCCTTAACTGTCAAAGGCTCCTGATCTTCTGTACAGCATGCAAGTCCATGAAGATTTCCTTTTCGGATTCTATTACGTAGAGGATAACGACATTCACCTTCGTTTGACTCCCCTCTGTTAATAGTCTCTTCAACTTCAACGTTTTCCACCACGACATTTTCTGCTTCGCTATCACCCGTTTCTCCCACCTCCATCTCCACGTCTTGATATACTTCAGCTCCATCTGTGGAACTCGGCCCTTGAGAAGCTTCTGCACTACCAGGTGACAAACCTGATTGGCCTTCAACCTTTGCTAGTTCCCAGATTACTTCAGCACCTTTGCCACCACTACCTACGAGCTGACTAGGGTCCGCTGAAACTACTGCTGTAGAGTCCTCCAAGAAAACTACATCCCTTGCTCTAACAATGACGCGAGGGTTACTGGGATCTATGAAACGATATCCCTTGGTTTGTTCACAGTAACCAACAAAGATATGTTCTACCGCTTTAGGGCTCCATTTCTTCCGAGTTTCCTTGGGCACGTGTACAAATGCTGTCGTTCCAAAAACTCTGAAATGATCGAATGACTGAGCCTTCCCTGTCCACAACTCCTCAGGAATCTTACCATTATTGCCACTGTGAGGCAGCCTGTTTTTGGTATAAACAGCCGTATTACAAGCCTCTCCCCACAGTCTCGCACTCAGACCCTTTTCCGCCAACATAGCACGAGCCATCTCCACAATTGTGCGGTTTGCTCGCTCCGCTACGCCGTTCTGCTCCGGAGTGTAGGGAACAGTCAACTGATGCTTTATACCCTTTTGCTGTAGAAAGCCATCAAACTTCCTGTTCACAAATTCTGTTCCATTGTCTGTGCGTATGCACTTTACCTTCAACCCGGTTTCAACCTCTACACTAGCTAGAAAAACTTTAAAATAATCGAGCACCTGATCTTTTGATTTAAGGAAAAATACAAAAATTTTACGTGTAAAATCATCTAAAATAACTAGCATATACCGAGATCCACCGTACGTGGATTCAGACATTGGACCACAGATATCTGCATGAACCAGTTGCAGTCTCTCGACTGCCCTCGCAGCCTCACCAACTGGAAAAGGTAAACGATGTGCCTTCCCCTTAATACAGGCGACACAAGGCTCCATTACGCTCTTTCCAAAATCCGTACACGGAAGCTTACGTGAATCTCGCTTATTTACGTGTCCAAGCCGCCGGTGCCACAACATCAAAGGATTACCTGCCTTCACTGACGCCAACGCAGTCCCATCTACAACCGCTTGACAACCTTCAAGCTTGTAGATCCCTGAGACTTCACTTGCGGTAGCCAGAAGCTTTCCCTTGAAATGGCCTGGAACCAAATGGTGAATTAGCTTGCACCCATCTCTGTCAAAACTTACTTTCCATCCTTTATCTACTAATTTAGACACTGATAACAGATTAACACGCAAACCAGGTACATACATGACATCCCTCACAGCAAGCATTTGACCTTTCAAACTCACCATGATATCACCCTTACCTTTGCATTCAATCTTATCATTACTCGCACATGTCACTTTACTCATACCAACATTCACAACCAAATCTTTAAACCAATGTTTCTGGAAAGACATATGTGAAGATGCCCCGCTGTCGATGTACCACTCCGTCGGATTGAAGGAGTCCCCGGCGTTGAATGAACGCAGGCTCACGATCGCAACGTCACTCAGTTTTGAGATCGAACCCGCTTTCCTTCCTTCAGGACAGTCCGGCTTCTTATGTCCACTCTTTCCACATTTAAAGCATTTAATTTTGGTCATATCAATATTTTTGTTCCCATTCCGCTTCTTACTTTTACTCACAGCCAATGCCGAGTCCGCTGAAGACAATGTACTACAACCTTGACGTGAATCCTCCTGTAGTAACTTCTGCCGTACGTTCTCTGAAGTCAACTTCATCCCAGAGTGTTCCAGCGCCATTCGCATAGGCCTGTACTCTTCAGGTAGTCCTCTCAGTAACACGACAGCTACAAGATCATCGTCAAATCCGGTGGCAATATCCTTCAACTTTTGAGATAGAGACATAACTGCAGCAACATATTCGTGCATCGACGAGTGTCTCTCTAGCTTCTCATCTAACAATGCGTTCATGAGGGTGATCCTGCGATTCACGCCTTTGTCCTCAAACGCTTTTGCTAAGCTATCCCAAGCATCTTTAGCATTATTTGAATTTTGTACATACGCATAAAGTGTAGGTTCCACATGTAGACAAATCAAAGCTAGTGCATCTTGGTCCTTCTCGACGGCGATAGAGTCTTTGGAATCCGGGTACGTTGACGTATAAGTGAACAACTTTTCTCGTATGAGAATCATTTTTATCGCGAATTTCCATGTAGAATAGTCATCTAGGCCGCAGAGGTTCTTGATGGCAAATTTAGTGACTGGGCCCATAACCTTTTGATGAAATATACTAGATGACTAGGATATGTAAGTTAAAACCGTTGTTTGTACAGAGAAAATTTTTATTATATTATTAATGACACAACTCACAAGTCATTATTTTAGAACACATGTTTGAATATTACTTTTTAAATATTGTTCAACTAAAAAGTTTCCACAGTAAGCTATAACACTCATAGTGTTAAAGGATTTATTAGAAGGAAAATTATTCACCAACATTCTGAATTAGACCTTATTAGGTGGAATATGAAAATATGACACACAGACATATATCTTCACACACACACACACACATACATACATACATCTGTATCTTTTATTTCTGTACAATTATGCCTATATACCATTGGCAATTATACCTTTTTTGTAAAATCCTACTAATATTATAAACGCGACAGTTTGTGAGTATGATAGATGGATGGGTGGATGTTTGTTACTCTTTCACGTAAAAACTACTGAATGGATTTTAATAAAATTTTGTATGGAGTTAGCTGACATCCTGGATTAACACATAGGCTACTTTTTATCCCTGTATTCCTACGGGAACGGGAACTAAGCAGGTGAAACCGCGGGACGTCTGCTATTTGTAAATAAAACAGACCACCACTTAAGAATAACCTCAATTGTCTCATTTCCTTTTCTGACTCAGGTATAAATAAGCAAATGAATCGGCTTTCTAAGTCTATCCCGAGTTAAGTTAAAATACTAAAGTTTAATTTTCCTAATCGCTTAAGTATTTAGTCAATCTTATAAATAAATCGTCCTTGGATAAATTCGCTTCTGGGCGTTTTCTCATAAATTAAATATTTTACGAGTTTTGGTATAACATAAAGTTTCAGCCATCAATTTTTGGTAGCTCAACTCCAAGGTTATTGAAATAAACTGCCTTCGTAAATACTGATAACGGTAGGTGTAAAAGTGTCAATTTTACGACATAAAACATTCGTGGTTCCGTTAATATAGCTATAAAATAATGCTATAACACAACGTAAAGGTAATATTCTAAATGGGAGCACATTTTTAAGACAAGAAAAGGAATAATAGGATCTTTACTTATATGGGTAGTCTTACATAGTAAGGATGTTCATTAACAAAGATATGATAAATGATGTAATCTATTATTATTTCTACTATCATGAATATTGGTATGTGCTAACAAAACATGCAGCAAATTATTTAATTACCAATATTGATTATGTTTGTTAATTACCAATATGTATTGTGTAAACTCAAGTTTTTCTAACAAAACAGACAGACGAGTTCCAGAGGAGTTTGTTCCACAACTTTTTTTCTCCAGAAATAATACTACGAAGTGGTGAAAGGCGGGCGTTTAGGGGGGCTGCCTCATGTAGTTAAAGACATTCAAAAAGTGCTGATCCTGTGCCTTTTTTGAATAAACCATTTTTTTTTTTATTTTGTTGCAAGTACGTTTTGGTTTTTTAAGCCTTGTAATGTATTTCGTTATCAACCTAGCCTTTTCCCAACTATGTTAGAGTCGGCTTCCAGTTTATCCGAATGCAGCTGACCTCCCAACCCAGTTACTGGGTAACACAATACCCCTTGGTTAAACCAACCAACCAACACCATTATCTTGTTACGTACCTACTACACAATAATTATGTTTACTTCTTCCTAAGCCCTTCTTGCCAAGCGGTTGAAGTATCTTATGCCACGTACGAGATTGTGAGTTTATATCCATGCAGCGTTTTTTTTTTAATTTGTAATAGTAATGTGTGTCGATTTATTCGATAGTTTTTCAGCTTTATAACAAACAGAATAAGGTCCATGTTCATTTGAGAAACTTTTAGAGGTAGCTTGATGTGCTAGCTTGATAGGGTATTTACCTACCTACTTTCAAAGTGTATCTTAGACATTGCTGATATTGGTTAAGGAAAGGAAAAGCAAGCGTGATGATTACTGCTCTAGTCTTCTCTGAGTGAGAAGAAGAGTTTCTCTGCAGTGTAGCAATGGGACAGAACTAACATTTTACATGTTTTTTTTTACTCTTCATTCACCCCTCCTAATTCATTAAAATAATCATGTCTCAAAACTGTACTTTCAACTTCGCTGAATATAAAGAGGCTACAATACTGAAACAACCATAAAATTGCCTACGTATACAATATAAGCTTAAACGAGCTGTAACTTACGAAGAACTTTATGATTTACCGTTAGCTTTAACACTGTGATAAATGTTTAACTCCATAACCTGAACATATAGCAAACCACATGACATGTGTAAGTATGTGAAACTGTATAAAAATAAGTACGAATATGCGGTCCAAAAAACTCGGCATGTACTCGAAACTGTAAAATTTTCCCAATTGAAAATGAACCTCATGCTGTTTGTTATAAAGTTGAAAAACTATCAATGAAATTTGACTCATTGGGGCAGCTTGATGTGCTGGCCTCTGTACTACTTTTATTGTAACTTGTTTTATTTTTCTCCAATATTCCGACAAACTGTGGTCAGTATGGAATTCACTGATATGTTTAAAGGCTTTCAATAGTTTCAATATTATTGCTAGCATCGGATAATCTATAAAATGTTGTGGTACTATCATAAAAAGGAAAGATTTGTCTGTTTGTATGTCACAAAATAAAATTTAAAAAAATACTGGGCCGATTTGAAAATTCTTCCACCGTTGGGAAGCTATTTTATCCCCAGGTGACATAAACTAATTTTTATCCCTTTATTCCCACGGAAACGGGAACTACGCAGGTGAAATCGCGTGACATCCGCTAGTACCTACTATAGGTGTATTTCAAGTATATATACATATACTGTCTAATCCTTTGCTTGGCGTGTAGTCAATGTTAACAATTATATTTATGTGTAATATGTACCTATATGAATTAATCAACATCTAAACAGTCACACCAAAGTTGGTCCCAGACTTTAGGGCAACCGTATTATTTATTCATAACGAACATAAAGTGTGATTTCGAGAGCCCGACGTAGATATTATTGCAGTTCAATTTTCAGGTCGATCACAGTCTAACAAAACCGGAGAAAATAAAAAAGGAAGCGATCGGTTTTGAGCAATGTACACGTTGCGCCGCACGTTTTTAAGAGAAATGTTCCTTAAAATTTATGAGATTTCATGTTTTAAAGAAATCTTAGCGCAGACAAACAAAAAGTCCGGACCACTTGACCGGATCGCTCGTCTCCAATGTTGCTAGGGGCGTTCTAAGGCCATAAAAAACAAAGCACTTTGGACCGCAGCCAGCCATCTCCCGCTTCTGAATCAACCTCATTGAAAAGAAGCGTTTAAAGCCAAAGTAAGAGCACTTGAATTCATTTCGTGAAAATGTTTAAATCTCCTCCTTTGTAAAATGTTCAGGTTCGGATGAGTTTTAAAATAAAAGTTTGTTATAGAATTTAATTAATGATGCCCGTAAAAATTAGGGAGTTCGTTAATATTCAAAATTGCTGTACTGTAAGTTGTATTGGACTTTTTTCGTGTTTCGACTGCTAAGCGGAGATCTTTTGAAGTGTAAATAAGGAACGTAAAGTATTCACGATAACAACGATGAAAAATTTATAAATGCAACACGAGATCTTCCCTCAAAAGAAATACAAAAGGGGAATTGAATCGATAAATAAAATTTCGCACAGTTCAAAAAAGGAGTCGCCCAATCGGCGACGTCTCGAGCCACCCAGCCGAGACGTTCGTAAGCAATAAACAATCTCCCGTATCCTTCATCTGTGTGGTTCCGCATCGCGACCACATTGTCGGGTAGTTTTTAGGTCGGCACGGTCGTTGAACGACCCCCACGACCATGCATTCCTTCACATGCGACAAATCTTTCTACATTCTTATATCTCAAAATAGCACGATTATGGACCACCAATATGAGAAAGATCCCGGTCAAGTGGCATTCCTTTTTTGTGCCTAAAGCTTCGCTGTCAAAATAATAATCGCTGCACCACAGATGTAATTCACGTTCCATCTTCAAAATAATTCGCCACAGACGCTCTACATTCCGTCAGTCGTTCGTACACGAGGATTTATTTAAAAGGTTGCAAGCCGCGAGGAATTTCATAGAGGTTTTAATTTTATTTCAAGCCGAGTAGAGTGGAGGTGGCTGAGGTTGCCTGGTTCTACCAGATACCTGAGCTTAAAATAGATATAACGACCGCGGGGGTAAAAAGCTGTACATTTCATAGTCCACCTTCACTTGTTCAATGTCTTTGTGTGAAATTTTAACAGTTTTCTCTCACATAAAATTCTAAATAAATAAATCCTGAGTAACCGTGTTAGAATTAATTAAGCAATTAAGTACTCGCACGCAAGAAAAGGCACAATCAAGCCTTTCTTTGATGGGATTGGCAGTCAGCCGATGCTACTCAATGCTATCTCCGATTACAATATGATCCACATCTCAAGATGCACTTGAAATCTGATCAGTTGTACCACCGTAATATTCTTAGACAGTACTTGTTTCAATCGGAGTAGGGTGGAAGAATGATGAATTTCAATGCTCATCCGTGCGCGTATGATTGAATATGGATTAATGAGGATTGAATACGAGGAAGCAAAACAAAGGGCCCACGGTATAGATGCACATAATTCATGGTGAACCAGTACGGGCCCGAGGACAGCGGTGACGCGACAAGGTATTTAGTGATGGTATTTATTATGACGACACACAAGGCATTATAATGGCGCAGTCAATGCTCAGCGTGCTGCGAGGGGTTGGTGACCGCACGACGTCGCAAGGCATCGCCCACACTTATTAGAGATGCAGTGTAATTGTTACGATGAACCTCGCATTGCCGCAATGTGCGACAGCCTCGTGGAGAGAAAAAGGTTACGGAGCAACGACTTTGAAATTCGACTTCCCTGCAGAGTGCAGAGTCCCTTCCTAGCGGAGGAACAATGACGATCGCTCCTGAGACTCACTATACGTCACGCACGCCATTGTTTGGGCCGTCTTTTGTTTTTTTCTTTGTTATGCAATTTGGCGGTCGGTGGGGTAGCTGGGAGCAAAATAGGCGTGATGCTGGTGCATATTTTAGGGACAGTAATTTACTCTATTCAAGTTAATAATTGACTTAACGGTAAATATATTTATGTCTGATGGCGTAGAAAAAATGAGCACTACCCACTATAACTTGTACAGCCCAATTAATACTCTACAGCTGTGCGCTCGTCTCCCATGTCGAAATTAAAGAGCCATTTTAGTAAATCTCTAGCGAAACTACTCACAAATCTAAATATAATTCGTTACCGAAGTGACATTCATTTTATGTCAATTTTAGATGCATAATGCTTATGTAATGGTAGGTTACAGAGTCAAAACGACTTAAAGAACTTGACTAAAATGTTTGACAACAGGAACATGACAATAGGAAACTATTACCGGTGCAATTGTATGGTGTATCTTCAATCACTATGGGAGCTCCTCCCTAGGCGCTTACCCCGGGCGCCTCACCTCTCACAAAAGGGTAAATAAGTCGGAACGAGTACCCAACTTTGTAAAAAGTCGAGCACGCGACCAGCCCCGAACTCCGCACAGGTACATTACACAACACAATGGCTTTATAGAAACACAAATGTCACTTACTTCCTTCCCGAAATCCGACGAGCAAAATTATGTTTTCAGATATTTATGCGAACGCTTTCAGTGAAGTTAATATGTAAGAAAATAAGCTAACTTCGTAAATTGCTTCGCGTTCGTAGTTTAAGTTTTATTCCAATGGAGTTGGTTATTTACAGGGCTGAATTTTCTTTGGTATGCCGAGTTATTTATTACTGACGCTTTTTGCTGGGATGAATTGAGTTTCACCATTAATATCGAACCAAGAACGCCGTACAGAAACACGTTAAGTTTAATGTAGCTAGCGTTAATGTACGAAGTCGTTCCTTCCTACATTGTAGAGGAATGTAGCTTCTGCCAAAGTATGCATGCATAGTGTTACATTTTAATGTTGTAAGTTCAATATTTTTCCAAATAAAAACAAGGTTGTGCTACACAATAACACATGAACGTAGTGTTTCTTAATAAATTATATCAGGACTCTAAGAAAGTGCTACGGACTTGAGTAAAAGTGCAAATGGACACTATTCTTAGTTGTTAACATACCTAATCAATCACGTAACATATTAGGTTTGATTTCAATAGCTTATTAGTCTTTTAGGCTTAGTGCCTATGGCATTAGGTCCGCCCTTGTACATTAGTGTGCTTGAAGTATAAAATAAATAAATAATTAATTAAAGATAAAGATTAAGATACCGGGCTGGTACGCTGGCCGCAACTCCACGTCAAAGCGCGTATTTTGCGTATGGGCCATAATCTACCACGCCCAGTGCGAATTTTTATTTTAAGATTAATTTTTAGATTTCATAATATATGTCTTCGATTTTTTGGTTCTAGGACATGCCGGTTTCCTCACGCCGTTTTCCTTCACAGTTTTTGAGAGCAGTGGTAATGAAATAAATTGCCCAAAGTAATGCGCCTGCCTGGGTTCGAACCCACGACTTACTGTTCGTAAGTCGGGGCTTACACCACTGTGCCACCGCTGCTCTCAAAAAAAAAAAACATTATTAAGAATGTTATTCTTGCTAATATAGGAGAAAAAAAAACTTTAAAAACAATCATTTCGTTTAGATATAAAGTAAAGATACATGAATACATTCGTAAGGAATAGGCTGATTCAGATTCTCTTGACTTTTTATTTCTTTGGTTTTTATATATATTTTAGGTAGCTCTGTACTTACTTGCTACTTTCTTTTATTTTACAGTTTACACTTATTTAGTCAAGAACCACAATATAATTGCGAATTAGTTTGTCATAAACCTTAATTAGGTAGGTAGGATTAGATAGGTAAGTTTGTGATCAAAGTTAGGCCAGCAACTTGGCAACCGCACTTACAATCACGTAACTCAAGTTTTTCGACTCATATTTCCTAAAAAGTAAACGGCAATTTAAAAGGCTATTTCAAGAAAATAATGTTTATTATAACCCGTTCGAGGACTTTTTCAAGAAATTCCGAGAACACGTTCCGACATTATTTCCTCCTGTTGAAAACGAAGCTACGTGCTTTAATAATTGCAAGCAAACTGCTCTAAATTTGGGGAAGGCGACAGTTGGCAAGCGGACATCGTTAACCCCTTCTTACATATTCAATAACTTGCAAACTTTACGATAAAAAAGTTTAATGTAGCGTGGACTTGAATGACACATAAATATTACATAATATCACATTATTGTATGAGCAATAAAACGGTTTTAAATACGATTAGTATGTATGCATGAGTAAGATTGAAACTCGATGCTTCCTACACATTTAAATTAAACTATAACGGATAATTTGCATTTTAATGGCAACTGTAGTGATTCAGTTCAAGCTATTGTTGTAACTACTGCTTGTTTTAGGGTTCCATATCATAATGGTAAAAACCCCGTCTGTTACATCTGTACATAAATCCTTACAAATGCCAACAACATAAAACGAATAATTTTAAACAATGCTTGTGCATCTACTTACATTGTAGGTAAATGAGAGAATTATAGAAAAAATATTACCATTTTGATTGCACTTGAATGGTTCTACCTATAAATTAAAAAAACAGCTTTTATTTTTAATTTACAACGCATAGTTTCTGAATTATGATGAAAAGTACCATCCATATTACCCCTTTTCCCCATTGTCTCCGAATTTTGGCAAAACAATAAATCTCGAATAAATCTAGCAGGGCTAGGTTTATTTCAATAGTAGGTACACGAAAAACAAAACAGTTTGTCTATCTACACGAATATGAAACGACAAAACAATGACAACTTATCTTTTTAAATAGAAAACATTTTTCTTACCAAGGGACAGAACACTTGTCGCGTGAGTACAACTCGCTCTTTGCTAATCCACTCTACGTTTAAACACCTCATTTTTGGGACTCGCCAAATAAAAACAAAAGCCTAATTTTAAAAATTTATGCTCTACATAGCAATTGACAATCGGGCTTGCAGTTTAAAATAATAAAATGGCGACATTTAGATAACAGTGGTAAGCCAGGGAATGCGGCCGTGTCGCATTCGTAATTGTACCAATTAGCTGAATGTCTACGTTAATTTATGAGCTGGGATAAACTTAGAATGACTGGGAGAAGAAACAGTAGCCCTTATGGTGTGGTTAGTTAAGTAATATTGTATTTAGTAAAACAGTCTTTACAAGTGACCTTAGCAGCTGTGTCTTTAAGTACTGAAATTTTATAGAAGAAATTAATTTTCTGTTTGGTTTCTTTGTAAGGGTTAAATTAATAAAATACTCAAGCGGTTTAAAAAATTCTTCCACAACTTGAAAGCTATATTATCATACTATCACTGAGTAACAAAGGGTATATTTTATTTCCGAAATACACAGACGCAGTCACAAGACGAGCGAAGTAGAACACCTACATAAATAATTATGTATAAACCATTGAGTACCTAGTGCCAAAGCGATTCACTTTTATTTAGGCTTAATATTTGGGTGACCACAAAGTGACTTCTGGCTAAATATTAACACCACACAGATTGATAGAAGGTACGCCACGTAGGTAAGCTACGTTTGCCGACATTGGTTTATGGGTTTTGACCATTCATTACGTCATAATCAAGATCCCTTCGTGCCTCGAATAGCTCGTTATTCCGTCGGTCTTGACTTTCGTTTGTACATATTTGACAGACGTCACTACAAGTCAGAACATCTAAAGTCTTACCAATGGGTATCGTGTTCTCCAACCACTGGGTTGTATAGGTCGGATAGGCAGTAGTTCCATGCAATATACTGGTATTCAGCTGCAATCGGACTGAAGGTCTACCCAAACTTAGTTGGGAAAAGGTGCATTCGTTTCAGAACTAAAGTTTCCTTAAAAATGTCTAACATCGAAGAGAAGAGACGGAAATTAGCCTCCAGGAAGTAAATAATAGAATTTTCACCAAAAGAAATCCCCGTGATTTTCGTCACTGTCAGCTTAGGACAGTTCGTTAGAATCGTCAAATAGTTACTTTTATCATTTGGATTCTGATTTAATAAATTGATTCAATATTGAACGGATCTGCGAAATTTTCGTTTCGCTTTAATCATAAATTCGTCACTGCTCAGTCTCAAAATTGGTAAAAAAAACACGGTACGAAATTTTCAATTAAAACCGGATAGCAAACTCTTTTATCCGTTTACCATATGCGTGTTATGTAGGATTATCCGTATTTCAGAAATACTTTGAGTGCATTTTTATACATTTGTTGGGTTAAACTGAATAAGGTTTAAATACTTTTCGACCACTTTTTATTATTTTAGATTTACCCTAACAGAACAGTGCAACTACACCTAATAAAATTACAGCTGAGCTGTGGGCTCTAGATAGGCAGTCGGTCCATGTAAAACAGTACTCAACTGTATCCAGTTTGACTGGAGGCCAACCCCAACATACCTGGGAACTAATCTAGGCAGATGATGAGAAGAACACAACTTGAAAAAAAAACATACATACATACATACATAAACTCACGCCTTTTTCCCATGGGGGTAGGCAGAAACTACAGAGCGCCATATGCTACGATTCTTACATACTTCTTTTGCTTCGTTTACATTCATACATGTTGTCATACACACACGCCGGTTGCGAGTACTACGCACCTGACCTTTCTGAAGAACCTCACCAATAAGGTCTTTGTATGTCCTTCTAGGGCGTCCCCTCCCGGCGTTCCCACTTACTTCTGCCTTGTAAATACCTTTCGTTAGTCGCCTTTCATCCATCCTTTCAACGTGACCAAACCATCTAAGCATACTCTTTTCAATTTTTGTTACTACATCTTCTTTTAAACCACAACGTTGCTTTATATCATCATTCCTCAATCTGTCATTAATTGTTACACCACACATACTTCGCAAGGAACGCATTTCTACAGCATTTATTCTACTTTCATGTCTCTTTTGCCACACCCAACATTCACTTCCATACGTTAGTGTAGGCACCAGCACACCATTGTGAACAGCCAGTCGTGCCTTTTCGGACATAGACTGGCTGGTCACAACGCCATGTATAGCGCCATTCACTTTATTTCCTGCATTTACTCTCCTTTCCACATCCGCATCAATCTTTCCATCCCTTGTAAACAGACTTCCCAGATATACAAAGTCATTCACTTGTTCTACACTCATATCGTTTATTTTCACATTGCACAACGACACGTTTTCGTCTCTTGAAAACGTTTTCTACACTCATATCGTTTATTTTCACATTGCACAACGACACGTTTTCGTCTCTCTCGTTGAAAAAAAAAAACTCCCATATTTAACTTTCTCTGCACATGCTACACCCAATAACTCATACTAGGTACTCAGTAGCTATTCAAATAACAAACATTATACTAAACGCGGCCAACTCGATGCAACGAACATTCTCCCATTAATTTCCAACCTTAATCAACGCCCCACTTCCTTCATGATGTTCGAAACCCTAATTGTCCCCTTTGTTTATTCAGAAGTAATGTGATACGTCACTGGGACCCCGCCGGATACGTTATGCGTTAACGTCAATAAAAGTTGCCCAAATAATGCCCAGACAGACATTAACTAATGAGTGAGTCACAGCGATGAACGCGACGTGTGAAATATCACGAAAGTGTGATTGTTCAGAATGGGTCTGATTTGATGAACGGATGTGTACTTTCTCGGAAGGAAACTGAAGTGCCAACATCCTACTGTGGGCAATATACATACGTGTTAAAAGTAAATTCAGGAAAAAAGTCGATGCAAGCGGGAGCTGGAGGTAGCTCTGGAGCTTGCGTCTTATTTTTCTTGAATGTGCTTTACTGTGTGGGTCCTGGACCAACTAGAAACAACGTATCTGAATCTCGATTGCCAGAACCAAAATAAAAGAAAACTCACGACGCGTGATAACATTGGATTAGTCTAATACATTTACACATACATTTATTGGCAAACGATTTCTTCGTATTTTTTTTAAGATATCATCACTAAATACAACTATGCAAAAACGGACTTAACGCCTCAACCATTTTCTACCAGGCTACGTTAAGGCGAAGCAGAGACAGAACATGATAGGTGCAAAACAATAACTTTAAAGTAAATATAAATTAATTAACATAAGCGAAAACTTTAGATCCCTTTTTATGAATATTGCCGGCTCGGAGGAGTTTGAAATTTGGCACAGTTAAAGTTTACACGGAGAAGAAGTGCAAAATGCTAGAACGGTCGAATTTAATCCTCTAGGCAACTACCTACTAGTGAATATAAATACACAACACAATAATACACATAACGGTATAATATTAAAACATGAAAAGTCGCCACAGATAAAAATACGTTGATGGTACCGCATCAGTCGATGATACGTATTTTACGTACGGGAGAAAACTGATGTGCCTTCGTATTTTTGTAAACGGAAGCGAAAAATCGTATTTACTCGATATGATTTGTACAATATAATGCCTATATCCGTTTTAGGGAAAACGGTTTCAAGCTTTGTTTGTTTTGCCACCCAGCACTATAAATAAAATGGGTCGTATAAAGTTAAATCGTTTTCTTACCTTATATTTTGTTTTTTTCCTCAACAATTATGTAACTAATTACCTGGTATTTAGAACTGCGTGTGTCATATTATAGTCGTTATAAATAAATGGCAGGTGTTAACTAGTGTTAGCTCGATTTCTTGAAGTTATTATGACGTGTTTGACATAATAATTTTCAGTTTTTATTACTAAGGAAGTATTGGTTCATCTTCAACATACATACATGCCATGAAACTGGCAATGTATGTACATATCATAAGTTTACTTACTATTTCACGTGTTCGTTGAAAAACAAACGAATACTTAAACAAAATTTTGTGTAGTAGGTACGTACAAAGAGTAACTTCAAAACTCAAACCACTATAACTTTTAAAACTTCCAATCCAGAACAAAGATTCCCGTTTAAAACTGTGATAGTGTAATTTAAAACTGTACTTACTGAAGACACTGAAGAGCGAATGAACTAAATTTAAGGAAATTACTGTTTTAAAACGCCTGGATAGTTTAATTGTCTGCAGATGAGCCTCATTCAATGGCAGTAAGACTCACTAAAATAAGCGAAAGTCTATTGATGTTCCAAACAGAACACTACTTCGATTTATTAAAGCTTTTTTACTGAGAATAGTTAAACTGAATTTTACGGTAACGAACGTTAGCAAGTACAACCGTCAAAGGTCTACCACTCGGGATTTTTATGGGTGCTTAGCCAGCATGTCTTGCAGTACTGTTAAACTTTCAGAAACCGTCTCCCCCAGGATATTCCTAATTGCGGTGCCTCGTTGAAACGCCGTAAACAACCGCTTGATGACACATTAAGCACGCCTCAGTTTTACTTAAAAACATATAAAACTTTATGAGTACTAATGGAGTAAATAAGTTTTTATTAGACGTTGCGCTTGAAGTGAGAGTAGTAATAAATGTAAATTGACATCTACAGCATTTAATTTATGATCATTAACCGCTGTTGTAAAAACTATAATTATATTCAGCAGTTATGACGCCAAGTCAACACTTTCAATAATTAAAAGCTACTAATTTAAAATTTTATGTCATTTTGATCATAATTATTTACTATGCAGATAATACTATGAATACACTTTGACATACATTACTATGAATTGACAGATTTACAACATAACACCAATGTTAAAAGGATGATACTAGATAATTGTCACTAACATAATATAGAAGAGAATGAAATTAATTTGTAACCTACATTTTTGTTTCCCATAGTAAGTGAAAACGGAATCATATTAGTTGCATTGCTCAACATACAAGAGGTCAAGGACAAAGTTAACAATAAACTATTTAAGTATTTTTTTGCAACAGAAACGATCAATATTTATTACTCAACGATTACCAGTAGCCGTTACTTCACCAACAAAAAATGAATGAATGATGCTGAGACCTAGTTTTTATGTCGCCACTGGTTTTTCTAAGGTAGTTTTGGAGTTTGTGCAAAATGTTCAACTTTCACGCTTACTACAACCTAATCAGCCTGTAATTCTCTCGCAGACAAGTAGTGGAACTTATTATAAAAACGGTCAAAAGGTTTTTGTTGCATTGTATAAAAAGTTTCTGTTTTTATTTCATAATAATTAACATCTTTGCTTACATCTTTTAACGTTTCTATAGTTTTTATATCGATGTCTTTATCTCTCTTAGGAATGTTGACAAGAAAATTTGTATACTTAGGTACGTATACATTTTCCACTTAACATCGCAAAATCTAAATTCTAGTTACTATTGTTTGTAACAAAAATTTAAATCCGAATTCTGTGTCCAATGTGTACTCGTGAATGCATTTCACACTAAATGCAAAATGGCGTTCATTTGTAAATCATTTGTTTTATTCACTGATGTATTTCAAGCATGAACAGCGTAGTTAATATTTGTAATGATGATATACGGTTTTTCATACAAATGTATTTCATTTGGATTTATGGACTATTACTTATTTTACTATAATGAGTCAGGCAGTAATTTTTGCCATGTGAATATTCTGAACAAATCGTTTCCATAAGTTGTAACAATTACATTTTCTTTTAAATTTTTAGTCGTCTGAATACGATTTATGCGCTAGCTTAGTTACTGAAAGGACTAACTTCACTTAATCGCAAGTCGGACAATTGAACACAAATTCCTGTTTCTATAATTTCTTTGCCATATCTATGAAAACATTCCCTAATATTCACATACAAACGCAAGGGAACAAAAACAATAGAGCATGACGAGCCTTTTTATCAGTCACAGAGAAAAATTATAATTTCATCGCGAAAGGGGGTCTCGGTGAACGAGTTATGCTACGAGCAATTGAACACATTAATTTTAATACAAGACAAAGACAAGTGGGCCCCATTAATATTTATGAAAGCTGACAACCCTCTTATCACGGTTGCGACTAACCTTCATTGTTGTAATACTAAATTACCTTTAGCTAACAAAACGAATTCTGACTTGATTGAAAAGGGAAGCAGCTATCCTAACTGTCACGCTTCCTCGTTGGAAACTTTTTGACGCAAGGTTCTATGTTCGGCCCGCTGATGCTTTTGAAGTATTACTAAGATTTATCTCCATGATTTAATGAACCGCTTTAAGCTAATTACACCGTTTAAAGAAGAAATGTAAGAGAGATAATCGTTTTCTTCATAATAGTGTTGAGAAAAAATAGAATGTAGGAAGCCATTACCAAGTTAGTTTCAACATAAATGGTCGTCACTCCCAGACTCAACGATCACATTTCTAGCGAGCTCTCTCATAAGTGTAACGACTTTATCGTATCATCAGATGACTGTGATGTCTTAGCTATAACCCTTTCAACATAACCTACTTAGAGACTACATAAGTACTTATGACCACTCGAGGAAACTTCTGGAAACCTGCTGGAAACGGTTGGTCATTACCCGGGCATTAAGCATCGGGGTAAGCCGGGTCGAGTGGCTATCAGTTGGCATGCGGCCAAAGTAGCATTCATTCGATAACGTCACAGTCGTAAAGGCGAGCCAGTGCCACCAAAACCACTGAAACTGCTAATAAAATGCCTAAGCACTTGACCACACGATGGTAGGCATATAAGTTGGGTATGAAAATAATATGGTCTGCCGTCCCAGTTTCCCTAAGAGATAATGACCTGTTTTATTGTATTTTCCCTATCTGGCGTATTTCCTTGAGGAAACGTAGAAGAAATGTAAATCAGGACTTGTTGCTCGCTTTTTTGTTTTGGCAAATAAACGATATTGGTGTAATGGAGATCAGAAGTAACAAGTTGGATGGGCTAGATATAGACATCCATAATATTTGAAAGGAAAATGAAGACAAAAAGATCGACTGCCTCAAGTTACATTTACTGGGGAGTAAGCGCTTCAGCCTACATTTTCAAGAATAGCGCAACGGGCACGTGCATTGTACCAACAACGGGCTATTACTAAGCTTTCGTCATCCGTGCTATAGTCCGTCCATCTGTGCGTTTGTCCGTCAGCGGTGTGTTTCTTATAATCCGAAATAATAAGTTGAAATTTACTTTGATTTAATTTGATTGTGTTTATAAAAAAAATGAAAAACATAAAAAAAAACTATTAAGAAAATGCGGAACCCTTGGTGTGCGAGACGATTTATTTATATTTGGATGGACTTTTAATATTGAAAAAATATCAGCCTCTTACTGTCCTTCTTCAGAAGAAAAGATCTTCTTAGACAGAGAAGGCACGAGCATTTTTGTTACTTCTACTGGTTTTTGAAATGAGACAATTAGTCAACGAAACATCCTCCAAATGATACATGCGAAAGTTTTTATGGATGCTTGTTACTCTTTCTCGGAAAAACTACTAAATGGTTTTTTTTTTAAATTGGCTATACTAAAGCTTTATACATCATAATAGCTCAGACAAAAAAAACAACTCTCCATACAAAACTCGATCAACTGTTCGGATATATTATGTATGGAGAGTTGATTATTTTTTGTCTGTTTTCCGAAAAAGTCGTAGAACAAATGTTGTTGTTCATGATGTTAGTAATCTACTCCTGCGAGGTTGTTGGTGTTTTACAAATAACCCTGTATATGACCTTGGGCATGAAAATAAACTACTCTAAGTACTAATCTTGCACTGACGAAGTCGCGGGCACCAACTAGTATAAAAAACTGAACAGGTATAAGCTGATCTAAATCCCCAAAGGTGGATGTTTGAACAAATATCATATTTATAGCGTGGGAAAGTAACATACGGCATATCTTTTACACTTTCATTCGGGCGAATAAATATTTCAATATACTCGTACATGTTTGCTAAACATACAAGGTAAATAAAACGTATAAAGAAGAATTCGCCCTGACCTTGTGCCGGTTTCCTGTTCATCGGTCTCCTTACATAACCTTTGAGTTCCATCTACCGTGGTTAATGTGGAATCCTTTTTGCATTGCCTGCTTCATAAAGCGTAATGTGGAAAGCAACAGCAGTTGCTGAATTAGATATTTTCCCTTGAGATAAGATTTGCATGAAATTTTATGGTCTTGCTCCTGTCCCTTTTTGGGATTTCCGGATGATAAAAATGATAAGTTATGTTTGGGAGGTTTTCCGGACTTTAAATGCGTAGTTGACTTTTTTAAATTACCTATGGAAGTGTAACTTTTCATCTTTCCAGGTTTTTTATTTCGCCAGTAGATTTCTCGCCGACTGGTCGACACTTCCCATGACCAGAGGGCTGTCTTATTCTTTGGCCAAAGAATTAGCATTGCCATCCAATGTGGCAATGCTGCCAGTCTTCTGACGGACAGATGACATGGCAGCGATGGGGAGTAGTACTTCGACGCCTGAGTGTTCCAATTTTGTTTTTCCTAGGGGGATTTTGTTTTTTTCTTGTTACTATTCTATTTGTAGTTAGTTTCAAGTGTACATATTTAATTTCTTTTCGCCAGAGTTTAAGTCCCATGTAGTAGGGGGCGAGCCTATTGCCACTAACCCGGCACATATCCAGACTCCAGGTTGCTATGGACAAATACCAAAAAAATAATCCGAGACCTTATACCCTTGCTTGGGTATAAGGTCTCGGATTATTTTTTCAGCCTAGCCTCCTTTATACGAAGCAATGGCACTTGCGGTTACTAGACCAACGAGAATAAAAGTGAAATTGGAACATATTTCTTATAACAAAGTTCTTTAACAACAAGCTACTTATAAAACAGCAGGAGGCGATTTCCCAATATCAATCAAAAGAAACTACAAAGGAATCAAAACCTCATTCAGACAAACAACAACCAAACTCCTTATCAAGATGAAGACGTTAGCCAGTCATATCGAAGCAGAGGCGTTTAATATCGAACATTAAACGGGCCCTCTCTTCCTGTTCACTTAATGTTCCTCCGATTGGTACTCCAACCATGGTTATCACTCCACTCATGATCCAAAATAGCCACATAAAGATACCAATGAATCATTACTGAGAGATAATGTGAAAGTACTTGAATAATTCAGTTTCTGTATCAATGAGAGCGAATTGTTTTATCGGAATGCATTCTCGGGGAATGCGTTGGGTTTTTCATTGTAAAATAATGTTTAATTGCATTTTTCTTTTGTACCGTGAAAGGTTGTTATTGTTATTCATTGCGAAACCTTATCTTTTATTTGTATTGTAGTCGCAGTAGTATCAGATTACCAATTACGGTTGACGTTTTAATTTACTAGTAGAAGCTTTACTCCTCAACAATGAATTTAAAAAAATGGCTTTTTTAGTACGATTTTGCATTCACAATGCATTTAATATCACTTTTTTATAATAATGTTACTAAATGTAGTCAAGCGTTTCATTCCTAATGGTCTTTAAACTTAACCTATTCTATGTTTAGTTTCCGAGTCCATTTACATAAGGATGCGGGAGAAGTTATGATGACCAACTACTGTCTCGACTTCTCGAGTCCCCTCTAACTCCAAGTAGCTCGTCTCATAGTTATCAAGACATAACACCGCAAACAAGCCATGCCTATTAACCACTACCATTACAACAGTTAAAGAACGAATGGCTTTTGTACCTTCAAGGAAGTTCATAAATCATTCTTATTCTACTTTGTTTTGTAGTTACTTTTTAGGATCATCAGGGATATGACCTCAGAAAACCGTTCCATTCATACAGCGACCATTTCTGCGGTACGTAAGATTTTATTACGGATCTTGAAGAGCCTTTTACCTTTGGGTTTACGTAACCGTAATATCATATAAATAAATAACAACCACTATACATTTAAAAGAAGCTGAGAACAAAGAAAATATACTTAAAAATAAAGACATTCCTATGGGTATTCTCTACGTGATTAAGGCACATAATAGTGCAAGTGAAAACGTCATAAATACCTTTCAAAAACTGGAGCGTTACTCACTTTATTGGTCTGGCATGCAAGACTTTCATTTTTAGCACCAATATATTACATGAAGACATTTTATTCTTTACGAAATATGGTAATTAAAGACATGCGAAACGCAGCCCTAACAAGGTGTGAAAAATTGAGACATACGTATACATGAACATTGTTTAAAAAGTAAAGTGAGTTATAACGGCCAGTGCTCACAGGGCGAGACAGAGATATGTGAGGTAGATAGTAAAGATCACGTGGAATCATTAACATTGTACAATTATATGGGAACCACAATGGTGGGAAACAGTTACGAGAACGAAATTCGTGTCTGTGTGTGGGAAATAAAATGCAAATGATTGCATTTCTCTTGCTCCTTGGCTGGTGCGCGCCCTTTTTTCGCGGTCTCTTTTTCATTTGTGCCGGCCATAGTTTTAAACAGATGGTAAGCTTTGTTTAACAATTCAAGAGTTTTTTGCCTGACAATCTGAATGGCGTAGTTTCGCGCTGTGCTTTTGGTGTGTGATGGTTTAATTATGATGGTATGTTCTTTGATTATGGATGAATTAGTGTAGGACGAGATGGCACACGAGATATGGAGATATTTTTATTCTAAAACTAGATATATAACAAATTTAATTAACACATATATAACGCATTTCCATAACTAGTGTTAGGGTCAAGGCACTATGGCGCTAACTCAATGGAACTTGAACTTTATCTACACCATCTAAGTTTTACAGTAAAACGGAACAGTTTGTATAAGTATCACAACTTCGTGCGAAGTCTCGTGAATGTATTGTGACTTAAATCTGCGGCAATGTGCCTTGACCCCTTCACACTATATGTATATGTATAGGACCATTTAGAATAAGAATTAAAATGGCCTTTATTTTTAATTATGAACTAAAGTAAAAATTGTGTTACGCGTAAACAAAAAGGAATTTACTATTTCGTAACACTTCTTGATTAGAACCGTTTGAAAGATTTTAAAACCAATGTTTTAATAATCCTACAGTTATGTAAATATACGAAGGTTGAGTTTCTAAGGAGTAACGGAACTATTTTTCACGCATACAGACTACACAGCTATGCATGTTTGTCGCGTGTATCGACGAGTATTGTTACGTTCAGTTTTCTATAAAACCGTTTGTCTCTAGCTGAATCTACTGACAGGAACACATTTATTCACTTCTCAGTATTGCGTTTTTGGCTTGTGAATGTAATTGTAGTTGAAACCTGTATATTTATTTCGTCGACATGTATGCTTTGGGGTTAGTCATAAGATCTTTTGTTAAACACTATCTTAATGGAGGGTCTTCTAGAAGTGACGATACAGAGACCAGCACATGAAGCTACCCCATTCTGTAAATATTCTTTTATAGTTTTTGAACTTTATTACAAAGGTCGAAGATTCTTGTTTAGTTGGGCATATTATTATGGGCGTTATATTTGGCAAAAGTATCAATTACTGATAATATACATCTGTCAACACAGCTGCTAGTACCAGCCAGCCAGTCTAAAGTAAATTAATAATAGGTACCTACTATTAACATGTTAAACCATTTTTACTAAATATTACCTAGTTAAACCTACAGTTTATGCAACATTATTAGGTACGTATTTCCATAGGTAGGTAATAACTGGAAAGCACGAGAATTTTAATTTTATTTTTGTTCTGGTTATTGTCAGTCTGGATTATCTTTGTGCTGAACAGGATCTCATTCCTCAGCTTCCTGCTTTTTTATATAGGAGTTATGAAACATGGCCATTTCGCTATCTTCTACGAGTTCTGTTGCGATGCCTTCTGGCTAAGTATGAGCTCGACATAATGACTACTATGGGCATCGGTTCATAGGTCTCACAGTCGCAGGACGTCGCGACGTGGCTAATTTAATTAGTAATCTATACTTCTTACTTTCACATCATATATAAAGAGGAAATGTTTGATTGTTTGTTTGCATTGAACAGGCTCCGAAACAACTGGACCGATTTGAAAAATTCTTTCACCGTTGTGAAGCTACACTATCCCCGGGTGAAATAGGCTTTTTTTTTATTTTACCTGTATTCCCACGGGACTGGGAACTACGCGGGTGAAACCGCGGGACGTCTGCTAGTTTCAATTAAATTAAGTGAAAGAGTTACCATCTTTATGTTCAATTAAAAGTAGATGAAAATAAAGCAATACGAAAATGTATTAATTGAATTCAACAATTTTTTACGCGCAGAAATCCGTAAATGCATGGATTTTTTCACTAGATGTTGCTTTAATTGGACCATCAATTCAACATGGTTGTAATTTGTCACCAATAAATAACAATTTACTGGTCGGTGTGTCGGACATACCTAATAAAATATGCATAAATCTTTCGAGCTTTTTTATAGCTTGTTAAGTCTTAATTATATTTCCTTTGCAGCATATACCAGCAATCCAACATTAATTACCGTGAAGACAATAAAATTGAGGATAATGGTGCAAAAATCTTAACCAATTGATTTCATTGTTAGCACAACTTAATCATTGTAGTTCACCGTAAATTCTAAATATTTCAGCTATAAAATACATTGAAGCCTAAGCTAGTCTAGTCGTTTCGCTTTCTGGTCTTACACGAGCAAAACCGTTAAATATCTTTAACGGTCTACCTCGCTTACAGCAACTACCGTGCGAAGATTGCGAAGTACAAACTGATTTAAAGTCTGTACATCGCGGAGACGTTCTAACAAAAAGTATAAAGGAGACTGTTTAAATGGCACGATGCGAAAAACTTGTATAACGTGTAGTAAATATTCAACCCTGTAAGTCCGTCAAGGCCCACGGACGCTCGGTCGCCGGCCGTCAGCCCAGTCTTACCGACACACTCTGTTTGCTACATTGTGCCACACAAACCCGTTGTCTTTGATGTTTCAAGCGTTGACCAAGCACGCGTACTGAGCCCATCTCTCATCAGGCCAATTGAACAATGGAGGTTTTATTTCTATAAGCCCGTGCTGGCCATTTCAAACAATTTACGAAGTCATAACATTGCATGTGACATCTTTATGGTTGTGACATGATTCGCTGTTCGACTATAAACTCTGAATTGGTTAAGTAATGATGACAGTCTAAACTGTTCCGTGTCTACTGTGTTCAACTGCTGGTTTTGTTTCGTAAGTCAATTGATAAGAATTTGACAAGTTGAATGTTTGGTATAGTTCATTATGTTGTCTCATATCTACAGAACAGCTGTATTATGCAAATATTTTATTTAATAAAGAGGTAGGGCTTGGCTTACTTGGCTTGTTTGGCTGCTTACTTAACGCAAATCCATTTAAAGATAAACCAAATGGCATTGCAGTGCCTACGAATTCTTTAAATATACATTACTAAGCCTTGGCTAAGTTTATAGAGTAGGCACGTTACCGGTTTTACTACTGAGCAAAGGATAAAAAAACTTGAATCTATCTATTCCAGTTTTCATACCGTATGTTATCAACTTATCACTTAGCAACACCTGGTTTACACTCAATTAATTTCACATTTCTATCATTGACTAATTAACAACTTTATCTTTTACAACGACATCCGGACCATCACTTCTAATTCACATTTACACATTACGGACATCCGTCAAAACAGTGATTCATTAATAAGTAGTTGGTACTTACGCTTATTGGTAGAATGATTGATACGACACGCATTTCCACTGATACCGTCATCGTAGGCATCAATTAGGTCGAATTAAACTATTACATTTATGTGTTGGTACAATGTATTAGTCAGCTCATCAGCTGTTAACGCCCACATTTGTGAACTTATCTAAAAAGCACTTACAGGCTTATCGGCTTCTTACATAGGTTTCTTCAATCAACGAAAAAGGTGAAAACATCAATAAAGAAAGAATTGGAGACAGTAGGAACATTCTGCTATAGGCCTATATACAAATACCTGGCCACCTTGTTGACTTCATCCCTGAGTCACCAGTAGTCACCACAATAGATCGTTGAGAGAACAAAGTGTTACAAAACACAATGCTCCTTTGATGTTTGTACTAAATGATGAAAATAGTTGATGCTTTCACCTTTCACTGAAAGATATTTACAGACTAAAATTGTACGCCATTCCTTTTGTATAACCACTGGGTTGTGCTCCTGACTAATAATAGGCCTATATTTTGCTCTGGTTGTTATGAGATAAGAAATTGATTATGCCTATACCTACTGGCGATGAAAACACAAACCAAATCACTACTTCAATAATAACATAGAAAATCGGGAATTCGTATACATTTTTCACTTGAGCTGCAAACGTAAAACTAAAGAAGGTAAACCAAAATGCATAAAAAAGAAATAGGTAGATGTTATTTCCACAAGAATATAGACCATTACGATTTCTTTAAAGAACCCAGACGATCTCTTAATGGTCGGCGTAGCGACACAAACGAATTATTGGCAGCAATCAATTCTGTCACAACTCTAAAAGGCACTAGTGGGCCAGTTTTTGTTGAAACTTGGTAGGCTGAATCAGCTTTTGAAATTTTGATTACTAAACTAGCTCTCATTGCCGTTAAGAATAGTCAAAAGGGTGATTCTACGCTATTTGAATTCCAACGGCCTTTAGATTTTTTTTATGTTAAACTAATTACATTGCCGTTAATGTGTGCTTATGCAATAAAGTATAACTTCTTTCATTTGGACCACTTAGTCAATTCACGATAGTGGTTTAATTTTACACATTAACATTATAAAATAGTAAGAAATGTATACTCCCCTGGCCTACCCCATTACTGCATTTTTTTCATTTTTATGGCCTAATACTTTTAATATTTATGGCATTGTGTTTTATTTTAATATTGTGTTATAGCTAATATAACTTTGAAACATATGTTATAACAATACATTGCAAAAGGTTTTATTATATAATTTAAAAAAATCTTATTTTCACGTCACTTGCTAAAAGCGTCACTTCACCTGGCGAAATTGAAAGACTGTGATTTTCACCTAAAAGTGCTAAAGTATATTTTTGACCATAAACGACGCGCGTGGGACAGTGTGAAGTTAAATGCAAGCTAACAGTGTTGAGCACAACTAAAACAATGTGGTGTCAGTTTTCAATTCATTGTCTGAGAACGTGCTTGTGCCAGTAGTTCCAGTATTTCCCTTGGTAAGTATATCTTTTTATATTTCATCGTTAAATAATTTAGAATTTGCACAGTGCAATGTTTAGTGTGTGTAGATGACATTTATTGTGTAAAATGTGGTCAGAAAAACATGCGGTATTACTTTTGGGAGATTATGTCCAATTTTGTCACTTCTCTGGCGTCACTTCTCTGCCAGTTTCTATGCCAGGGGAAAATCATACCATGCAGGGGCAGTGACAATTTTTTTTTTGTAAATATTTACTATTCAAAACGGTTTATTTCATTTGTTCTAGTTACGCAGATATCATGTCAAACATGATAAAGAAGCAAACAAGGGATGAGAGGCTAAAAAACCAGATCCAAGCAGAAAAAATACGCTACCAAAAAATTAAAAACAATCTGATTAAAAATACAGAATTACAAGCGAAAGAAAAGCAAAATTTTCAAAAAGGAGAAAAGGGATAAATTAAGTGTATTAAACACGACTGATATCCGAGTAGGTAAGGGAATGGGCTGATTTTTTTCTGATTTTACTTGGAATTATCTTGAAACCGGACATGGTATCAGATGGGCATGTAGACAAACCTTGCTACAATGGACCACTTTACCAGAGTTTTTTTTTTTTAAGTTCTATCATTCATATGTTAGTGATACCTGTGATTTTATACTTGTGGAATACCAGATAAGTGATAAAAAATATAGTTATGCTGCCGTATGCAAGTCTGAATTTGATGACGAAGAAGGAGAGATTATTATTTTACTTTATTTAAAGAAATCTATTGAAGGTGCTACTCTTTTTTGCCAGTTTACTTATGATGAGTAATAGAGTATTCTACAATTTTTTAGATCTGGTTGATGTGCTCAAAAAGTTAATTATTTATTGTTTAGTATATAAGTAGAAAACACTTAGTTTAACCGAAATTATTGATTCAGTTCTTTCTTAAAATGGAAGTTTACATTTATAATAATGAATTTTAAGTTTACTTGCTAAGATAACCTCTCATAGGTGTATCATTTTACTATTTAGGTAAGCCTTAAATGTGAAATTACACTTTTTCGAGTATTTAATTATTAAAAACTGTTGAACAGTAAGTGTAGTGATTATTTAATAGGAAAAATTACTAATTTTGTTTAATTCACAGACGAGAGTGATATGCATTAATATATATATATTATATTATAATTAGATATTATTATTGTTTTATTATTATTTTCATATGTAAATTATTTGATGGTGATCGAAACTTAATTTTTTAAGAAATTAATATTGTGAATATGTTTCAACTGTTAAGGCTGATTGTATTCTATTCATTAAAAATATAACGATAAAGCTATTATGTATTCATTTTATACAGTATTATTAAAATTCCTTAGATAATACTTAGTAGCCTGTCACTTTCCTGCTATAATTTGTCACTACTCTGCCAATAGTGTCTCTCCCCTGATAACACATTTTCCCCTGGAGCCTATAAAATGAAAAAAAATAGAAATATCTTCTGGCCCTTGTCATTACTTAGGCAAAATAATGCCAAGTAGTTGAATTATTAATATTAAATTAAACAGATGATTTTTTCTTTGGGGACACAAAATACTCAAATACCGTAGAATCACCCAAAAATATTTTGGTGACACTAATAGAAGGACCCGCCTTGTCAATAAGTACAAATTGAGTAATTTAGATTTGTATAATTTTCGTAGGAAATAGGTACGATTTATAAGCAATCGCTCGTGCTTCCGTGGTGCCTGAACATAAGAAAAAGTTGAAACGAGAGCATCAATTAAAACTCTTCAAACCATGAACCAATGATATTCTTAGAAATAAATCTAAAATTATGACATCAAATTTGGTCACACCACCGATCTCGACAAAGGGAAATCGGTCTACCATGAAACGGCAGCTATAACAAAACAGACAACACGAACCATGGCGGTGTGGCTGCCAGATGCGATACACGATTTTGGTTTTAGTTTGTAGTACAATGAGTTATTCGCAACACAACCTATCGCAACCTCCATAAAAACTGCAATTGAATGACAAATGATCCGTAAAATTCTGAACCTCCTAACTTTCATGGTGGACCTCTGAACCTCGCTTCGAGCATTAACGAATTAGAAAGCATTACTTTTACTCTTTACAATTGAAGTGGTTAATGCTTACTTCTTTCGTTCATGTTATAATGACGCAAGTAAAACGAATTAAAAATGTTTTAAGCAAAGGCAGAACTAATTGTTCACATTTTCGTAACAGTAAGTTGGTAACGGTCTGTGACGTTTCTGTTCATGTGCATTGTATGGTTTTATTTGAATGTGTTGTGCTTTGGATGGGTTTTTTCAACTTGAACATTAGAACTATGACATCACGTGTTTGAACTCCAAAAAATAGCTGTTGCAAAGTCTATTTTGGAATCTATAAAAAGAACTGATAAAATTACTTCATCATTCGCACATTACATATCACGAGAACGAAGGATTTTGTTTTGAACTAATAATGACAGATTACTTTGCAATCTCATGTTACCTCTGACCTTCAATTTTTATCAGACATTTTATCAGAGCATTATCCATAATTAACTCTTGTACTAAAAAAAAATACTTGCATTATTATGAAAGTAGAACGGATTATCTAAAGCGTGTTTAGTTGCTACCTAGTTGATATAACAGCCTTTTATGTTACGTAGTGCTTTATCACTAAATGTGCTAAATGTAAATGTGTTGCGGTGGCCGAATTCTGGGCTAAACATTCAATTTAGAATTTAGTGTCTTTGTTTGCCATCGATACGCTAAGAAGAAGATCACTAAATATGACTCTCAAGATACGGCCAAAAAAGCGTCAAAAAAAGTCCCGGAACAAAAGTTTCCTTAGCACCAAATCCTTATACAGAAACTGGCAAAGTTCCTGCAATCCCAAAAATCTGCTTTAACAATACCAAATAGGCTGCACTGGACAAAAACATTTCATACGACATTCTTGCGTAAGGTAATGTTGCGAAAATCGTCAGGCCCGACATCCCGACGTCCAAACCGGTCTGGACTACCGGTTTTACCAGTAACTCAACAACCACTCGAAAGCAATATCGACGCGATGCTTAGGGAAACGGAAACACATATCCTGGAAAAAAAGAAAGAAGATAGTAAATACTGAGACAAGACTTTTTGTACGAGGTAACTTTTTAACGAAAAAATGCTAACAAAAAATTTGTACAGGTATAAAGCAATCACTATTAGACCCATTCAGTCAGTAGTTCGTCACAATTTTTTGTGGGAATTCGCATTGTTTTGAAACTCAGCGTAAACTAAAACAAAAAAAATGCTGTGCAAAAAGTAAAGATCCGTAGCTTTAATAATCCTCGCGTAGGTGTATTACATGGCCGAGGACATGGCCTGGCGCCTATTGTAACACCATCGTTCCAAGACGTTAAGTTTAAAAATAACCTTGACAGCATTATCTAGAAAGTTGCTATAATGTGACACTATCATATTAACCTTGAACTTCTTTGTTCCCCAAAGATATGTGTTTCGTCGTAATAATCAACTCAGAATTTTGTTGAACTTCCGCTTTGTTTTTTGGTGGGCGTTGTTTAATAAATGACTCATTAGTAATTTTAAGGTGTGATTTTATATCAAATACTTTATCATCTGGTGACATTTTGTTTAAGACCTATTTGGTATCGTTAGCTGTCTACCTGAGAAGTTCATATCTTGTTCCGTCTAATATATTCCAAGTTCACGTAAAATAATGCTCCTTTAAGATAAGTTTCACAATAGCGTCGAGATAAACTTCACAATACAAGGTGTCAACAAAAACACTGGCGTAATTCAGGCGTCCGTTTTTGCATAGAATTTCGTCGAGTCCTTATCTGGGACGGTTTACGTCGAATACGTTCCCGATTGGGAAGCACCTGTACAAGATAAGATAAGTCTTATCAATTGATGACATAGCCCAGTAACGTGCTGGCTGGCTGTAGTATAAACGTGTATTGTTTACTTAATGACTGGCTTGTGTACTCATGATCGAACACGAATTGTAATTCAACGGTCTTGTGCATGAACGGAGATTCGCCGTTGGGCTTATATTTCTATTAGCCTTGTCATCTTCGAATTCAAAGTTGAAATGGCTTCTGTAATGTTTATAGTTTGCGTCTTTGTTTACTACAAGAAAAGTGTATGAAAGAACATAAGTTTCCGCGTCGAAAAGTATTTCTAATCATTGAAAGCAATTTCAGTTCAATTTGCTCAACCACTTTTCTTTACACAATAAACGGAAAAGTAATAAAGTTAGCTGTTATGTGACAGCTTCTAACGTTCTAAGAAACCTATCTGGTCTTCGTTAGTACGAGATTACGATGTCACGTAACGTAAGGCAATTTAACGTGTTAGTCTGAGTTCACATGATTCATCGAGATGACCCACATCACGTGCCCGTACAGTTAGATATATATAAATTTACTTCATTCACTAACACGTATTTTGATGTGAAAAATGATTTCGTTAACGTGACCACTTTTCTAAATGCAGTACACATATGGCACACATGAGTTACAGTTAAGATTAAAGCAACGAATAGCGTTGTCGAAATTTTAACATCTCTAAATACTGCAACAGTAACAGTGTTGCACAATCAGAAACGCATTAGATCCTAAGTCGCTATTCGCGTCCAGGAAGCTCCAGTAGCCGATATAATCCTAAGAGCTAAATTCATATTAGCTCCAGAATGCACCACTAAAATAATCCAAGGAAGTAACAAACTACTTCCAATAAATGCTCGCATTGACAGAAATATTGAGACGGATATTCTGATGGGGAAATAAGATGAAGCATTATTTCAGTCGTTATAGTTAGTCATTGTTTCACAGATGAATTTTCATATTATATTAATACATCCAATAAATATTTCAAGTACCTTTTCAAAGGATCAGGTTGGCTTAACTTTTCAAAGGATCAGGTTGGCTTAACATGCTATTAGATTTAATGTGATTAAGAGCTAGGTAACTTCCCGTTATTTACTGAGTACGATTTCTACCCAATCTCCGAAAACTTCACCTCGTGTAACAAATTTAGTACCTCATCTCCTCCAGCTGCGTCCCATAAGACCAATGAGACCTTATTCTCGCGCACTAACTGAAATATAAAGTAATATCTCTGCATCTTATTGCTAGTCATAATCACAAACGGTCATGACCGTGGAAAGTGCCGTCAACATGCCATTACAGCGGTCTCGCTGCGTTAACAGGCTTAAATGACTGAGGGTAATGACACGGCAGATGCTTAGAATTTGTACGGATTGTATTCCATGTGTAGATAAGGAAATAATAGTTTCAATAGTTACTGAATCCTATGTCGAACACATCCTCGCCCTGTTTATTATTCTTGTTACTAATCATCCTACAATGTCTGATACTGGTATATCTGAAGTGAAATTCCAACGTAGGTACCTACTATCTTCAGACCGTAGTTTGTAGATAAATTATTAATCATTACAGCAGGTAAGTATTGAATGCTCTCACGCTCAACGAGGCTCTGCCAGGTTATTGATCCAGGGCTCATGCCGCACTGACAATATCAGAGACTGTATCAAAAATTTTACAACTCCATACACACCGCGAAGCTGAAAATTCAAGTTAATTATCGCTTTGTAAATCCTCTCTCTTATCTGTATAATATGCCTCATTACTGTAAAAGAATTCATTTTGCATTAAATATATAGTTTTTGGAATGGATAATTCTTAACTTTTAATAATTGTCTGATGGCATTTATATTTTGTCGAATAATACCAAATCCAACTATTTAGATAAATGAGATTTTTAAATAATTTACTTCTGGGTTTACCTTAAACCTGAGTAATGTTGACCCTTTTAATTAAAACAGTAAAACGATACAAATATTTGAAACCAGGAATAGTGCTATGCAACCTGGGGCTGGGTTGCAATAACGTTTCGTTACTACAGTTATTAAGTCTACCATAAAACAGTAAAATAATAAAAAGAATGTTCGCCCTCCCAACGTATGAGGGGCCAATGTTTTATCACAAGCCCAAGTTATCCAGATTGATTGAGGACTTTGCGGAGGAGGGAGAAAATAACTGCCAATATTATCTAATGGAAAAAAGCCCCGAAACCTCCAGAAACATCAATTCTTCCGAACGAGCAAAGAAACTATAAATTATTACAATTCCAGTGGGCTCGTGTGAAAAAAAAACGCTTGATATAATAAATGTGACTGAATATAGATTTCCAATTGATTGGTTCGGTTCGATGAGAAAGTAACGCTCGGTTACGCTCTGAACAAATGTGGCATAATTCGCAATTATTCCTGGAAAGCCCGGCTTCCGTAGTAGCCACCTGTTCAATGTATAACGGACTACAACGGTTTTTGCACAACTAGGCCTTGGCTTGTCGCTAATCGTCACGTTCGACAATCCACTGAAGTTTCTAATTGTTTTCGCTTCGGATCTAGGTGAATGATTACTGTTCTTTTTCTCAAGTGAAGACTACACAATGGCTAATTGTGAGTTTTTGTTAATTACCGCGTTTATGGGGTTGGGATTTTCTTGTCGCAAACATTTTACAACTTTAGTGCTTTACGAACTGTTCTTCATGCAATTTTCGTTTACAAATAGTTAGTTGCAAATCTTATTACTGTTCAATAGTTTCTTGATATGAATGTTGCGGTTTCTTGAAATTATTCGTTAGAAAAAAGTAAATAGTTCCTACAGACCAATGGTTACTCAAGGTAATAGTTACCGGTTTGCCTTAAGTCTATCTATGTGTATTAATATAAGTATACATAATACTAAACTAATAAATATTAAATATTTATACAAATGTTACAATTTCAATAATTTACTGGTTTGCACAGTAAAATTGCACTTGCTTGAGACCAAGGACTAAAAACAAAAATACCTTTTCTCATAAAAACACACACACTTCAATGCAGTGCCAACATCAGAAATTTTTTATCAAGTTTGATAAACTTAGTACACAAATACTATGACTGTTTTTTGGAAAATATGGTTTTACTTGGTCAAAAACAAGTTAAAACTACAATCTAATTAGCACTAATTCAATGAAAACAAAGAATAAAGTTGATAGTTATGAACTAACTTACCTGTTATAGTTGCCAACAGCACCGCTAAAGCAACCACACCTGTCGCTCTTGCACGCATGGACCTCATCTTGTCTCTTTTCAACACACTAAGGTTTGCGTCCTTGTAAACAATAAAAAACAACAGAAAATTCAAACTTTTCAACGGATTGTCTTTTCGAACAATAAACAATTTCACTCGCGTTTCTGTTCCACCTTTACGAACCGTATCTTTCAATCAAGATAATAAAGCCACAAATTCCACAAGTAAAGTAAAATAAAATTAAGAAAATACTTCGAGAAAAGTACTTTTTAGATGATCACTCAAGTCCATTGTGATAAGTATCTAAATATGTTTACAATTGTCCGAGGTTAAATTGTGAAACTTGTTTCGTGCGCTGAACAGGAGTGCGGTGCGCAAGAAGCGTACGTCCACTCTCACCAAGCGCCGGGCAGTACTGACTGCCGCGATGGAGGCGACACACTGCTGTGACGGACGCGGATGGAACTAAGGAGCGTCGTTCGTCGCGGACCGCGCGGTTGTGTTCACAGCATGAGATAGAACATGCAAGGATCAAAACTAGTTGCTCATAGTTTATTAGGTTGTTAACCAAGCTATGCGATCCTGCATCAATGCATTTTACTTAGGTATATTCGTAGTGGCATTCCTAGTTCATTTTCACTCATTCGCTTTTTATTTCTATTGCTGATATAAATATGTAAATATTTGTTCATAAAAATGGCAATGTCTTAACTGTAAATTTCTAAGTTGAATTCAAAGTCAACTGTAATTTGAACGAAAAGTCGACACTAAAAATTCGGTTAACTTAATTAGGTAAGTTACAACTGTAACAAGCTGAGAGATTTCAACAGTGCAACCGTGAAAATGCAATAGGCTTTGTAAATAGCTAACGGGGTTTAGTTACAGACGAATAACGATAATGTATTTAGCAATGTTATGGAATCTCACTGGGAAACTAAATGAAAATATTAAGAGATAAAAAAGATGTACTAACCATTATTATGTATTGAATTCAACATAATGTAGAAACATCTTCTGAAGCACACAAATTACCATTTCGAGTGCGTCTAATAAAACAAAACCGGCAAAAAGCGAATTGGACTCGGCAATCGTGGATTCGTAAAGAGTTTTTGAGGATAAATGAAAAATTAAGGAAGTTAGATTTAGATTTGTTTCAGACTTTGCGCTAATCAAATTTACAGAGATGATAAATAAATGAAAACATCAATAGGTATCAAGTCAAGTCAGCAAACAATAGTTCCCGGAATCATTGAAAGACAGACAGATGAAGACGAAGACGCACCAAAAGCGTATTTTTTACCGTTTCGGTACGACAAAACCCTAAAAATCCAAAAATAAATTAGCGACAAAAAAATCGCATGGCGTCGATACATACCTGTGACTGATTACAAAGCGTGGCATGAATAATACATGATCGATGGTACTGCTAATACCCGGTACCAGCCAGTCACGAACTTTGAGACATCGATAGGTAGGTACAGCTTTTATAGATAATCCAACGGTTTGATTATTCGAAAAATTATATTTCATTCGTCTGGTGAATAGAAATGGGATTTTTTCGCGAATATGACATGATGTGTAGACACGACAAGATGCCCTTGAAAGACGAAGTAGTATGGAAAACAAAAGTTGTTGTGTATTATAATCATGCTGGATATGTACTGAATGCCCTTCTGGTTGCTAACCCGGAATTTGATGTGGTTAAATGTATTTAAATTATACGTATATGTCTGGTGTTTTGTGAGAGGAAGTATGCCTGGGAGCGTACTGTACCTTGTTAGTTTTGGGGTTTTTATTTTTCATTTAGTTTTTATCGTAATTGTCTCTTCGTTACTTTATTTGGTTGTACCGTTTTATGTAAATAATAAAAATGTAAATTAAATAAATATCAAATTATAAAAAAAAAAAATTAATTGTATCGTGACCGTTGAGTATTTTTTGGCATTTCGTTCCAGGAATCAGTCTAACAAGAAATTTCGGTGCCATCTGAATCATAAATTAAATAGTCTGGAAAAGATCTAGCTACTTATACCTACTAATTAGATATACTTTTACTAATTTCATTTCACTTCATAGTAGTCGACTGATAAAAATACAATATCATCCCAATTAATATGGAACTACTTTTCCCTCCAACTTAGCTCACACTGCAAATATACTTGTGTGTTCACTTCAATAGTGCAACTGGTGGGGAGCAATATCAGGGCCTCTCGATTGCCAGTTCAACGCCTTATCCATCGGGCTATTGCTGCTTAATTTGCTTGCAATTCTTTTCTATTCCAATATATAAAAAGAGGTAAAGTTTGTGAGTGTGACATTGAAGAGGGTAATCTCTTGAGCTCCTGAAACGATTTTAAAATCAAATTATTTTACCAATACAATGGCCCAATGTCGTGATGGCCCAGAGGTTAAGACCGCGCCTACCTCTCATGCACGAGGTTGTTGTTCAAATCCGGGCAAGTACCAATGTGACTTTTTTAATCCTTAAGTACTTTCTAAGTTTATCTTAGACATCATTGTCATAGCTGAAGGAAAACAGCGTGAGGAAACCTGAAGGCCTAGCTAGAATTATTATTATATTACATATTCTATTCCTATTCTAGAAAGAAAATGGCGTGTATGGAATCAGCTGTTTGTCAACTGTCAAGTGTTAATGAGTAGAATTTGTAATATGGCTGAAAATGAAATACAGTTGACAAACAGCTGATTCCAAATACGCCATTTTATTTCTATAATAGATATAGAATAAAAATAGAATTTGTAATATGGCTAGGCCTGCAGGACCTATACTCGTAGTTAATTATAAGTTTGAAATCGCCAATCCGCCTTGAGCAAGCGTGCAGTGATCAATGGTCGTGCAGTCGTGCCTTCTCGGTATGAGAAGAGGCCTTTGCCCTGCAGTGGAACAGTAACAGGCTGGTATTATTATTATCAATATAAAGCCAAATTATTTGTAAGAGAGGCTTTATTTCATTTTCAAAAAATATTAAAGTACGAAAGACACGCGGACGAAGTTCGAACAAAAATATTTTTAAACCATTTTACAGTAAATCCGCCTCTATACATTTGAATACTTGAAATTATTTTAGACATGAATGCAGTGGATTGAAATGGTGTGACATTTCTCACTCAATAAACAACTTATGACAGATCCAAACAACTTTTCGGATTTGCCATTCTAACTTGCACGTCCAAATTGTGCAAGTTATAACAGAAACGTCAAACGAGATGAGTGTGTGTGGATGGTAAATAATGTACAAAGCAGCTTGGGCTGATTGGACCTTGCCTTACCATACCGCTTTACCAACATGTTTAAGATTAAAAGATAATGTATTTGTAAACTGGCCAGACTTTGGAGCAAATCGTAGTTACCTAAATAGTGCGATTAAGATCGGACAATGCTTTAAAAGCACTACGAAACTCGCTATAAAAAAAAAACAAAATCCAATTTTCTTAAGACCATTTAAATAACTCAATAAAATCTAGATAAAATAATGCGAAGAAAACTAACTCATTCTAATAAATTAGGTACCTGTTTGTTCTGCTTTTCTTTAATTTTACTCTTGAATTTGAGACAGCTTATTCTGCGTCAAGTGAAGTTATAAGTATTATTTTATTTGTCAGTGGCTCGTGGCTAAATTTAAACAGATCGACGAAAGGTAAAGGTTGGTCGTTGAGGGACCGTTTATTACCAATCGAAACCCCTCTGTGCTTCGCACAACACGTTAAGCCATTGGTCCTATTTTAATTTCTATATCTTTGACAGTCGTTAGGATTAGTCAGAAACCAACCAGTCTTACCAAGACGTATTTCATTTATTGACCCAGTAACTGGGTTCCAAATTAGATGGTTGCCGTGCCAATAGAATACAGTTCTGCTTCCAGTTAGACTGAAAGACAACGAGAGCCCTGTCTACATAAAGGCGTAAATATACACATGCATTGATACTATTGAGTGAAGGCACAATGCTTACAGGTAACGGGACTGCAGCACGCTATTTCACGCCTCAACGTATCTTCCAAACAATATTTGTTTTGCTATGGTGTTAGTTGCGTGCAACAATGACTACCGTTGCTACTCTAGGGGTACCTATAATCAGCCATAACGTAAATATACTAACAGGTTAAAGCTACTTAAGCTCTGCCGACAATGATGATAAGTTTTAGACATAATATATTAACAAGTATCTAATAGTTCTGTTCTGCTTAAAGTGGAATTACCGACGTATTTTTTGCACTCCTTTGCTGGTGTTTTCTGATTAATTTCGTTGTGGGATTCAAGTCAGTTGAATCGTTTTTCCTCGTCGACTTTTATTGACGCGGCGCTTCTGGCTTTCAAAAGTTGCAGTGGTTTAGGAAGAATGGCATTGTCAAAAAAATAAAAAAAGTGTTATAGTTGTCATATTTTAATCATCTGCATCAGCAAAACACACAAATTTCTTAGTATAACTTAATAATAATTATAAAATGTTTTGGTTATTGCAAAAAGGTAAATCGGCTTATGTCCCTTCTTACTCTTTGTATCTTTGAAGTTTAATCAGAAAATACTTAGGTATTTAAACTACAGATAATACACTTAATCAGTGTCGAATCTGCCAAACCTTTAACTTGATTTAACTAAGTAGTTTTCTTTGAAAGTTTTCTAGATTTAGTAAAATCCAACTAATCTTACACAACAGATTACTAAGTAATTTTAAATTGACAGCGCTTGCACAATTCAATATAATTCTTTTTAACGCACCATTAAATTTATTTGACAACGTAATCTATAACGAGGGTTATCAAGTGCTGCTCGCGCAATTTTCGAGAAATCAGGTGAAAGTTATACAAAATGGCAAAATGTAATTATTAAAAAAGAACTGGCCAATTGAAAGCAATTATTATGACGTCATTCTGCCTTTAGACAGGCGTCAATTTTCATCCAATCGTAATGAAAACGTATAAAATTATAAAAGGGTAATGTTTTAGAAACGCTACTAAATAAAATTGCTATTTTCTCGTACTCATATAGATGTAAAGTATTCATTTATGTGTATTGCGGAACCATAACGAAATCAATTATACATTTAAAATTATTAATTGATACTTGCTAACATATGTTTAATCACAAATTGGTGTATAAATTGAATTTACAGGTTTGTACGCTCATTTTTTTTATTAACTTAATCACAAATAAAAAATTTCCTATATTCTTAATAATTAATTTGTCTATACCTAGTTACTACCAATACATAAGTGTCTGTTAGACAAGTCATAATAACAGCTTTTTACTAAATGCACATGGCATATCAGCATATGAATAGTGCTATAGTTACCTATATCAAAAGATCTAGGTACATACTTCATTGAGGTTCCTAGGTTTTTAGTAAGTATTTGTTGTTATAGCTGCAACAGACATACATTATCTTTAAATTTCAACTGTCTAGCTACGACAAAAATTTCACTGTCATGAGATACAGCCTGGTGCAGACAGACAGACAATGGAATCTTAGTAAAAGAGTCCCGTTTTTACCCTTTGGGTACGGAACCTTAAAAAGTAATTGTATCTCATTAGCAAGATTAGATATCATTCGGGTTCCGCTAATGAAATAAGTAGTTTAATTCCACGTGAATTAAGTCGCGGGTAACAACTAGTTTCTATGCTAATCTATACCAATATTATAAAGCAGAAGAGTTTGTTTGTTTGTTTGTTTGGTTGAACGCGCTAATCTCAGGAATTACCGGCTCGAATTGAAAAATATATCTTGCGTTTGATAGTCCATTTATCGAGGAAGGCTATAGGCTATATAAAATCACGGTATGACCAATAGGAGCGGAGCAGCAATAAGAAATGTTGCAAACGGCAAAAAAGCTTCCGTTTTTCATGCGGACGAAGTCGCGGGTAGAAGCTAGTGTAATATAAAAGTGTAAGAATTAATACATCTTCTCGGTAGCCCCTCACATATTTATTGAGTATCGTAGGAACACCCTCATACCTACTTGTATTGCCACGCTTAAGTTCACCTCGACAATTATTACTTCAATATAAATTCAGATATAACAAACATTATTATTTTATTATATCAATCAATGAATATTGTGACAAGATTTACTGTCTCGCTAGCGTGTCGCTTTCATTGCGAAAAATGGAGTATTCCCGTTTGAGCACCTATTTATTGAGCACCTATGCATTAACCTATGGGAAATGGGAATACCTTTGGTGCTAAATGCATAGGTGCTCAAAAAATAGGTGCTCAAACGGGAATACTCCCGAAAAATGCTTTGTAATATGGTTGTTAACTTTCAGTTTTTTTACACGTAAGTAGTAGGTACTTACAGTAAAATGTTTTTTTTAGATTTAGCGGCTACATTCCGTGAAACTTGGATGTCACGTACCAATCGTTTAGTTTTTTTTTTATAACTTGGGATACTTAGTAAGTTTTTCAATCAAAAAGTCTATTACTGAATTTTGGCTGAATACTTTTTACAAGCGATTTGGTTAATAGTTTCATAAATTCTTTTTTTTTTCAATAGATTTAACACGTTTTCTATTTGAGAAAATAACAGGTTGTTTTCAAATTTTTTGTTTCAACTTTTTTTTTACCATACCTAGCAGTCGATTTCGTTCCTAAATAAGTTTAAGTACTTATCTCAAATTTCTAGTTCAGAAACTATCTCGCAAAAAAACTACTGCTCATTAAGCTAAATCTAAAATACTTCTAGAGAAAGATTAAATTACAACTGTTTTAAGAATCCCTAGAGAAGTTAATCTAAGGAACGAATTGACGACCGACGGTAAGTAGGTATACCTACAAAAAGATTTTAAGGTTAGAACTCTAGAAATTTTACTTTTACCTCGGTACATAAAACATCATACAGTATAGTTAAATCAAAATAGTACTTATATTTTAGGATCCAGCGTACGTAATTCAAAAAGACATTAATCATTTTGATGCTATACCACAAAAAATATAATTATAACAATCCGAATCCACAGCTAACTCAATAATATCTGATACGTCGTCAAGTTAGCACAATGTACTCGCATTTTCGATTTGCCCAAATGGTGATAGAGTAAAAAACGGGCCCCGGGTTATTCGGATAAATTAATTGAAAAGGGCTCAGAACTGACCCTTGTTTTGACTGCACAAATAGAATTAGAGTACACCCCACGTACTGATATTGAGAGGTCGATTAACAGAACAAATAAATTTGATACCTATGACTGTGTATTACAAAAGGTTGGGCGCACCTCATCTGCCGACATTTGGATTGGACAATGAGCGCTTTCGCCCAAATATTAGCTCACCTATTAAAAACTATGGCTTCTAGTCAGCTGTTAACAATGACATGGAATTTGGTGGAGCATAATAGGAAAAGTCCAATAATAAATAATAAATATTCCACTACTTTTTCACACAATGCAATCTAGTCCCAAGCTAAGCTAAGAGCTTGTGTTATGGGTACTAAACAGCTGATAAACATACTTATATATTTCTAAATACATACATATTATAGATAAATTACACCCAGACACAGAACAAATGATCGTGCTCATCACACAAACATTTGTCCTGGGTGGGAATCGAACCCACGACCTCCGGCATAGCAGTCAGGGTCACTAACTAACTATACCAACAGGCCAGTCGCAATAGGGTAGTAAATGGGTTGGTTGTTCCAATGTTTTTCTAGCCATGTTTTTATGTGTTTCCTTACAATAATTATGGCAAACGACCTCGTTGTAAGCCTTTTTTTGCTGGGTGGAAAATCCTTACGTCCTTATGTCCTCCGCCACGGGAGGGCAGAAGGATCTGTCAGACTCTTACTGACTAAAAACCACCCCAGTATTCCGTCTCACACCTGCCGGGGGTCACGGAAATAGAAGATCCTTCCGGAACCTCCGACTAGTGCTGGCCCGGCGGGCCTCGCCAAGTCAGGGGAGTAAGGTATTAAACTCCCCCCGCGACGTCTAAGATGGGCGCGCGTGTAATACAACGCGCCACCCTACCCCGAGGTATGGACCCGAGTCCATGTACGTGGGGGGCGGCGGTCGTCCCCGAGTCCGTCACCACCAAACCCATTAAGGGCGATCGTAGTAGGCCTTGGTAAAGATGGCGGGACGCGTTGGGCTCCCTCGATAAAGACTGGTCTCAAAAAGCACTAGACAGAGACAGGGGGAAAGAAATTGGAGGTGTTTTTCCTGCTATGGGAAAATCCAGGCTATTACCTAATAATAATAATAAAGCACGTAAGGAAGGCAGTACGGTTTGATATGGCCCCCATCGTGAGGAGGTCTCTGGAGCCTTAACTACCGGTAGCTTGGACCCTGCGCCCGCCACCGGTGGTTTACTGTTTTCTATATTTTTTAAATGTATTTACATTTTTTTATGTCAATATTTAACCTTAAAAATATTATTTATATGTATGGTTATTTATAATGTACCAAATTAATGGAAATAATAATAAAGTTTTATTACGAAACCACAAAACTCAAGCCACGCAAATCGACCCCTTGTTCCTTACTACAAAGTATCATGTATTTTTCACTGGAATTTGCATTATCTTAATAGAATTAAAAATATTTTTTTTGATAACCTTTGCCAGTTTTAATCATATAAGACTACGCATTGAGCAAGAAGCTCAGTCACAACAAAATTAATTGTTACTTTAAATACTCATCCCTTTGTGTACGGGATTATCTACTTAAGAATTTCTTGATATTAATTAATTAGGTCATCTGTGGTATAGTGACCTCCACACAAAACTCAAAGCAGGAAAATGTTATCTGTTTAATTACCAGCCCAGTACTTATAAGTAGAGACTCAGTTACTAACTTTGATAATTATGTTTTATTAAATTCTTGACTTGCATTCTTGAGTTTTGCAATATCTATCTGCCTAGTCTTTTGCCAACTACCTATGTTAGGGTCGGCATCCAGTCTAAATGCACGCATCTGAATATACCAATGTTTTACATAGACCAACTGCATATATGACAACAACAATGTAACATGATACAACCAGTTTAACCAGAAGGTATGGTGACGTGATTTTTTCAAATATAAATTACCTACATTCTGTACCATTATCCAGCAGGCCTAGCCATATTGCAAATTCTATTTCTGTTCTATTTCTATTTTAAAAGAAAATGGCGTATATGGAATCAGCTGTTTGTCAACTGTCAATTTATTTTTTTTTATTACCGATAGGCACGCGTTTGACCACTATCTCACCTGATGGTAAGCGATGATGTGGTCGAAGATGAAGCACGCTTACCTAGAAGCAACCTGTTCACTCTTGACTTGAAGACCCCTAGGTTGTAGCTATCAGGAAACACCGACACCGGCAGGGAATTCCACTCTTTTGCTGTTCGCACAATGAATATAATATATTTCATTTTCAGCCATATTACAAATTCTACTCGTTAACACTTCAGTTGACAAACAGCTGATTCCATATACGCCATTTTCTTTCTATTGTCGCCTTATCGATTACGATAATAGAAATAGAATTTGTAATATGGCTAGGCCTGCTGCTTTCAATCATAATCTCTTTATATTATGATTATTATTATATATATTTTTTAAATTATTATTTTTATGATTTAAAAAGCAAAGGCTTTAAAGTCCTATCTTACTCGAAGGAGTTAGATAGGACTTTTAAAGCCATTGCTTTTTATGTTTGAATAAATCGTGTGATCGGTAATGTAAAACACGCAATGAATATTGTTTACCTGCCAATGTGAAAGGCATTGCTATTGTGTTACTAAATTAGTCCTTAGCATAAACACTTGCCGTAAACTTAACGTAAATTCAAACGTTTTTCAATAAAAATACAACTGTTTTAAGTATTAAGCGGCAATAGTATTTTGGTTTAAACTTACGAGGCAAGCAATATTTTTTTCAATACTAGGTGTTTTTTCAGTGAACGTTCGTTTTATTAATTACAATAATACTCACAATATATGGACGGGCTAATATGTCTAAAAATACAAAAAAAAGTTACGTTACTCTTCGATTACGTCAAATATTCAAGGCACACCTGTCACCCAGTTACTTCTTTGTGTAGAATTACAATGGGTGCCACAGAAATAGAGAACAGTTTTAATAGTAGCTGTCTATTTAAATGGTACCTACAGCTGCACCACACGAATCTACCTATCCAACAAGATAAAAGCAACATTATATCCCAGCTAGCCACCGTCTCCATGACAGCATACGATAGACACAGTGAGGGTTATAGCGAGACCCCACCAGGCCCCCGATCCCGAGAGCCACCACCCGTCCCGACGGATTACTCACACTCCACCAACTTGATCCGAACATCCCATCGTTAAGGTACACGAATATTATAACAAAATTCTAAATATACCAATATGGTACGGTGATCATGCATGAAATTAAGGGATGATAGCATTCGGTGCACGGTGTGAACGTGATAAATGGTTGTGGAATTTGATCGAAATGCCTAACCTTGCGAAATGGGTCTCTAGGATGGGATTTCGGTACGGATAGACAAGGATATAATAAGATTGTCTGTCAATAAACGCAAAATTCTTGGTGCTGCACATTCCCGTATACACGGTTAATGGTCAATATTTCTTTCTGTTACTACCTATGTGTTTTGTCTGAAACCGGTGATGTCAAACTTTTCGTATTTTTTTTTATATAAGTAATGCGTCTACTCTAGACCTCAATCTTGTCCTGCGGTCAGAGATGAGGTCGACGATGGAACGAACTTACCCAAAAGTGACTTAAACAGATTGGTGTCATATGAATTCGGTAACACCGATGCAGGCAGGGGATTTAAATTATGTTTTGGTATTTTTCTCAAGTAAGTGACATATGTAATGTTTTCATTAAGGATAAAGTTCTTTGAACCTAAACCTATACCTACTTTTATAAAAAAAAATTAATCAAATTTAACCTTATGTGGCTTAAAAGTTTATTTAATAGCTTTTACAATGAGAGTAGCCTCATCGTACTGGCTATCAAACAACCTACATTTATTATTCGAATCGATGGATTCGTTTTATTATATTAAAAACAATATACAAAATGCTTGAAAAAAGCAAGTCGCTCGATTTCTTTTCTAGCTTATACATATGCAAATCCATAGGTTGTGAATAGTTGCTAGTCTGTACTCATTACATACCCTGTACACCCAAACACAAACACAGAGTGGAGTATCTGAACAGATTTTCGACACGTAGTAAACGTTTGATGCGTTATTTGCTTTATGTGTTGCCCTCGAGATGGTCTTAGCCCAAACAACACGCGCACTATTTAAGCTAGGCAAACACAAAAATCAAAATCAAAATCATTTATTTGCTGGAATATGGGTACCTACATGAGATATTACAAACAAAAAAGTTCTTATTCCCACACTTTACCTAAACAGGCGTGCAAATATATATTATACATGCAGCAAAATGTCAAATGTTATTTTATTTATTCGTCATTAATTATTAATTATCCATTTCAAATTTTAAAATTAGTAGTCATCTAGTTAGTATATATTCATTACATTTTTTCATTTAAATAATCATTTACATTATAATAGGCTTTATTAATTAGATACGTCGTCAATTTACTTTTAAATGACATAAAATTCTCAGCGTCCTTTATGTTCCTTGGTAATTAGTTATAAATTTTAGGGCCCATACAAAATGCACTCTTATCAAACATAGCCGTCCTATGGCTTATTGCACGAAGTGTACTTGCCTGCCTGGTACTTTTTAACGTTTCATATTTATTAATATTATTTCTAATGTCTAATGCTAGAATGTCAATATTTTTAAATTTATAAAATGTGCCAAACACAGCCTAACGTAGTAACATAGATGTTGGCTAATTCAGCTCAGAGTGAGTTTGTTGATAAAAGCGGTAATAGCCATTGGGCTATAAGTTTGACATTCAAAAGTGCCTTTATCTATTTTAACAGACTAAAAAGTGCACCACAATTAGTTTGTCGTCTGTGCTGCACCTTTAGTTAGGGTGCTTCTACGCGGTGCATGTAGCTGGAGCAAGTAAAGATGTTGGTTACACGCGTGAGTAATATGCGCAAGCTACTTGTTCAAGTTACTCGTTTGTACTTGTGATAATGCAAATAACCGGAGCAAGTAAAGACCTGGGCTACTTGCGCAAGCAGTACGTACAAGCTATTTGCTCGTGGTCAAGAGCTACATGCGCAAGTGACGCGCGACTCGCTTTGGTACATGCTCAAGTCGCTAGACCCGCACAAGTTTTTCAACGGTAAAGTTTACGATGCATATTGAGATATGCGCAAGCACTTGCACCGTGTAGAATGCAACCTAACTCACTTCAGATACAAGCGTATTTAGCTTGGTTGGCTACTTAAAATAATAGTGCTGATATCGATACTACCCAAAGACTTTAAAAAAAGTCTAAATGTCGACCACAGTCCGAAATCTAAATTGATTGCCGCCATTAGGTACTTCTACGTCTTTAACTTTTTAGAGTTGCTTACACAAAGGGTGTCAACGAGCCACTATTCGTAAGCGTACCCTCTCTGTTTGTCTGACCGTCTATCGGATCCATCCATCGGTGCGTCAGTGGGCTGTATCTCATGAACCATAATAGATACTAGGCAGTCAGATAATTTTTTTAAAATTTTCGTCGCGCTTACGCTGAGCGCGTAGTTATTGAAGTGCATATTTGCTTATTCCTATGTTTCATACGTTAACTATATCCTTTAAAAGCGTATATGAGTTTCAATAATTAAATGCCTGTATAACCATCACTATTATATACCTACTAACAAAGGCGCTGCTATCCTGTGAAAGTTTTCGCTGCAATATTAATGTTATTCTTACTTTGTTTGTACTGGTAGGTTTTTGATAAGATTTGTTCTCAACTAAATCTAAGTAAACATGATACAGAACCCTTCGCGTGCGAGTCAGACCCACACTTAGCCAGTTTCATGTTCAGGTGATAAAAGCTAAACTTTTTTTGTGTAACAGACCATTGTGATTTAGAGGTGGACATTAGTATGACATAACATAAAATAAACGCAGAAATTACAACTTCAACACCTTTCTCGGTTACCAAAGATCCGAACAGACTTAATATCTTTGATAATTGTAGGCATTAAAGTTTTCAGATGACTGAATCTGAAAAGTACTGCTGCGTTTAGAGCTCTTGCTAGGTCCTCAGTTCGAAACCCGGGTCGGACAAAGCGTTATTGAGTTTATCCATCTGGAATCTGGGTTTATCAGCCCGGAGTTTGGATTTTTGCCCGATTAATAGCAATAGGTTTGCTTCCCATTACACCGGAATTTAACATAACTGGTGAAAATGTGGTACAGCTCTGCCTAACCCTTCGGGGATGTTTTACTGATTTTTTGATTTTGTAGATATCTTACGCTGTTTTTTGACAGTCGTTACGGGTAATCAGAAACCCGACAACCAGTCTTCACAAGAGGTACCTAAGTGGTACCAAAGCACTAGGCTGTGGATGTCAGTTATAGGGAGTAAGCTGCATGTAAAATATTACAATTCAGCTGCATTAGGTTATGTACCTATAGCCCGGCAACTGACCCCAAAATAGTTGAAAAATGCATGTCAGATGATGAACAGTTCAGATGACATAATGTTTAAACTTATCATCATCTGCCTTGTCCCAACTATGTTGTGGACGGCTTCCAGTTCAAATGAAAGCAACTGAGTATCAGTAGTTTAAACTGCAGGCCTAGCCATGTTACAAATTATATTTCTATTCTATTTCTATTTTAGAAATAAAATGGCGTATATGGAATCAGCTATTTGTCAACTGTCAAGTGTATTTCATTTTCAGCCATATTACAAAGTCTACTCGTTAACACTTGACAGTTGACAAACAGCTGATTCCAGATACGCCATTTTCTTTCTATTGTCGCCTTTTCGATTACGTTATTAGAAATAGAATTTGTAATATGGCTAGGCCTGCTGGTTGTCTAATTTTTGGGCTTTTTACTACTCGTGACGACTGATTACAAAGGACAGCCGGGACAAACGGCGTACTTTCAGAGGCACGGAGGAGTCTGATGTGTTACAAATGGTCACCCATCTATGGACCGACCTTGTCAAGCGTAGCCTAACCTTTGATCGACCCATGCAGCTATTTTTGTTTATCTACAAGCTCCTCCAAACTGTTGATAACGTATCAAAAAAAAAACAAGAAATCAAAAATGTTTACCTACTTCACTAATATTGTTGTCGTTGTTTGTTTTGTTAATGTTTTTTTTTTGTTTATGTATTTAATTTAATGTATAAATGAGAAAGAAACTTTTCAAACACAATAAAGTTACTTGGATCCCACGAACTCAACACCTTCTGCAGTAGCTATTCAATTATATTATTAATACACACACTCAATTAATTCAACAAATTACTGTCTTAGAAAAAGATAATAGTGGGTTTCGGCTTTTAACACTCGGAATTATCTGTTGAATGCTGACTCACGGAGGTCGTTGAACTGTACAACAAAGAATAACAACCGTCTCGCGGGGGAGGCTGGCAATAAATCACGTGACGTCATAAATAGGGAGAAACTCTCGTTGTCGGTAAGTGTCGCATTTTCCGACTCATAACGTAGGCCTCCTAATGCAGTCCCGCGAATGTAACATTGTAAGGGTTTCTTCGATTGTTGGGGAGTTTACTTATGGGTTCATGACTGTGCGAATGTTGTGGGCGCTGTCTTTTGTTTTGTGACGTGTATAGCATGGTCTGACGTTTTTGGTAGAAGAACAATAGAATAGAATAAAACAGAATACTCTTTATTTTACTCCCTGTCATTTATAGATCTTTGGCAGTCGTTACTTCTAATCAGAAGCACGAAAATGTGACAACCAGTTAAATCAAGGGGTATCGTGTTACCCAGTTACTGGGTTGTGGAAGTCTGACAGGCAGTCGCTTAAGGTGAAACACTGGTAGGTGTTCAGCTGCATACGTTTAAACTGGAAGCCGATCCAACATAGTTACCATAAAGACTCGACATTAGTAGAGGACGACAACTTCACGTGCACTTCACTTACCTACATTTCATGCACGGAAAGATACAGAATATTGCCACGGATTGGAATTTTGCAACTTCTTAGCTACATACAAACAATAATAACTAATTAAAATAAAAACTTAGGTAGGTACGCCTCATCACTGAATAAACCTCTTTGATAAAAGTATGACGCCATTGTTATCCATTGCTTTTATAGAATGATAATTTAGAGTTGTCATTCGCCAACGTCCATACTACGTTGAATACACCGGTTCTCGTCCGATCACCGAAGTTAAGCAACATCGGGCGCGGTCAGTACTTGGATGGGTGACCGCCTGGGAACACCGCGTGACGTTGGCTTTTTGCTATTAATAGCATATATTTTTTTGTCTCGTCCGAACGACCGAATAACCGGTGTAGTCAAAGTAGTATGGACGTTGGCGACTGCTAATCCGAAAATGTCGTTCGCTATTGCCTAAACATGACGTCATAGGAGCTGCCAAAATAACTGGAAGTAGTTAATAATAACTTAGGTATTTCAAAAAAGTTTCAACTGTGTTTTCTGTGTAAGATCCATAGATATCTAATAAGTGCGCGCCGGGATCTTGGTGAGTTTTAAAAAAAATATATGCTATTAATAGCAAAAACCCAACGTCACGCGCTGTTCCCAGGCGGTCACCCATCCAAGTACTGACCGCGCCCGATGTTGCTTATCTTCGGTGATCGGACGAGAACCGGTGTATTCAACGTAGTATGGACGTTGGCGAACGACATCTCTAAATTATCATTCTATAAAAGCAATTGATACAATGGCGTCACACTTTTACCAAAAAGGTTTATTCAGTGATGAGGCGTACCTACCTACCTAAGTTTTTATTTTAATTAGTTATTATTGTTTGTGTGTAGCTAAGAAGTTGCAAAATTCTGATCTGTGGCAATATTCTGTATCTTTCCGTGAAATGTAGGTGAGTGAAGTGCAGGTGAAGCTGTCTTCCTTTACTAATGTCAGGTAGGTATTGAAGTAATTTTTGGCTTGGCAACACTAATGGCAATTGTAGATAAAAATTGTTAAACACCATATTATGTGAATTTAAGTTATTATTTGTAAGTCTTTATGGTGTACCAATTATGTTTGATCGGCTTCCTGTTTAACCGTATGCAGCTGAATACCTAGCGACTTCCTGTCAGACCGCCACAACCCAGTAACTGGGTAACACGATACCCCTTGGTTTAGCTGGTTGCCACATTTTCGTGCTTCTGACTAGAAGTAACGACTGCCAAAGATCTATAAATGACAGGGTGTAAAATAAAGAGTATTCTGTTTTATTCTATTCTATTGTTCTTCTACCAAAAACGTCAGACCATCCTACACGTCACAAAACAAAAGACAGCGCCCACCACATTCGCACAGTCATGAACCCATAAGTAAACTCCCCAACAATCGAAGAAACCCTTACAATGTTACATTCGCGGGACTGCATTAGGAGGCCTACGTTATGAGTCGGAAAACCTACATTATGAACAAACAGCAGACCAACGAGTTTAGACAAAATCGCCATCCTTATGATACGAATATAAAAGTACTGTCAAATTGTTATTTATTTACACGAATAGTACAACATCTTTCAGAAATCCTTTCTAAGACGATGCTATCCAATACAATAGGTACCATAATGCTACAAACAATTAGGTACCATTGTTACCTTGATGTGCAGTTGGCTGTACTAACACAATAATTACTTGAAATAATTTGGCTATTTTCGGATTCCTACACAAGCAGAGTCCAAGCGTCACAGTACTCAATTACAATTCCAATTCCATAATTATTATTCCATAATTACAGAGTACACCCGAGAATTGAAGTTTTTATTACGAATGAAATAAGTAAGCGCGATACAAGTTACTTACCAAATTATAACTTGCGGTGCCATAATGGATATAAATTAATATTATAAGTTATAGACCTGTATATAAAGCGTAGTTATTTTCTGTAGCTTATCGCAAGTAATGTACCTACATTTTTATTAGAACCTATATTTCAGTGGTAAGGTCATATTTATACCTAAGCAGGTTCGGGAGTAGCGATTATACAAAGTTTTCTCTGCACAGCTTTTTAATATTTTGAAAGGTAGAAATAAATATGCGTTACAGCAAAATACACCTTAAAACTATAAAATGCAAAGATTATAATGGCAAAAGGGCCTCAGCTCAGTATAATACCTATCTGACGCTAATTTTCTGCTCCAACCCACGAGTACCATACGCAAAACTTACTAACACAAATAAGTAGTGCGTTACAGTTAAGTATACAAAATTTAATTATAATGGAAAGTTTGAAAGCTTTATACATTTACAATTTATAGTCAAATCATTTTTTTGTGATGTATGTAGATGTTTGCTGGGGAGTTTGTCCCGCCACTTTTAATTCTTCCCAGTAAAAACACTAGGAAGTGGCGAAGGGCGGGCATTTTTGGGGGACTGTCTCATGTAATTTTTGACGTTCAAAAAGTGTGGATCCTCAGCCTAAATTGAATAAATGACTTTTGATTTTGATTTTGGTAAGTACATGTATGTGTCTGCGCGTGTTTGTGTGTGTGTTTTTTATAACTACATTGCTCTTTATAACTACGAAACGGACATTGCTGCAAAGAAAGCAAAGGTATACTCATTAAGCCAACCAAACCTCAAAGCAAGTTCTTACAAACAATCCTTTTGTTGTACTCAAATTGGAACTATGTTCAGCATTTGTAAAAAGTAAACAAAGAAAACATAAAAAAAGAAATGCAAAAAGCCAACGTCACGCGGTGTTCCCAGGCGGTCACCCATCCAAGTACTGACCGCGCCCGATGTTGCTTAACTTCGGTGATCGGACGAGAACCGGTGTATTCAACGTAGTATGGACGTTGGCGACTGTTTAACCAAAAGTATCGTGTAGTATATAACAGCCCAAAAATAGCGTCAAAGATAAAAATGAACGATAAAACTGTACTAAACGAAATTATAAAGTTGGCGAAAGAGACAAAAAAAGTTTATTTCTGCACAACCCATTTTCTATAAACATACTTAATACAATGACGAATTTATTGTTTTTCTAAAAGAATTTTTAATTTATTGAACTTTAATAAAGTTTTTATCTTTTTAACTAATCCTTACTATCTTCAAGGTGAGTGTCTACCTAGTATCAACGTCTGGTAAGTACCCTTGTCTCACAGCAATTCTATACCAACATAACAAACCTCTTTTCTGCGCCATTTATTAGAAAAAGCTACGGAACAATTCCTTTCACGCCCAAGTCACTTAAATTAAAACAGAAGCGGAAAAAATGCGAAAATGTAAAAGACAACGCGCAAAATAACAAAATACCAGAGCACCATGTGAAAACAACAGTTTCAAATTCTCTATGCTGTGTTTGGTTGCTATTCCCAATTCGTACGGCGTTTCGCAGACCATTATTCACATTTCATTTGTTAGTGACATGTGGAGTGGTCGTACGAAGCGACGGGCCGATGCCAGTCGCTGACGTCACTCACATAACTGCTGAGTACCATTTTATTTTGTTTAGCTTTTATTTCCTTAGGTTATTTACTCTGATGGTACGCTTTGAGTGATTGTTCCACACCGATAGAATATGATGCGCCGCTGTCAATGATGATAAAACATAAAATAACACTGTATTTTAAATTTTTAATTAGATAAACTATTTATTTCTTTTACTGCGGTCTTCTCGTCCGATTATAATGTAGGAGGTGTCTTCAAGGCTAGAGTAAATAGGCTCTTAATAAACTAGTGCGCTTCCCATCATTGATTGCATCACTGCTTACCATCAGGTGGGATTGCAGTCATGTAGGTACTAGTTTATAATATAACCAGTTTAATTAATCACGAGGTACCATGTACCCGATAGTTGGGAAAAGGCTAGGCAGATGAGACATACATAAATGCAATGAATAGTGTACTTAAGCAATTTTATTGCTTTGGTAAAAATGCGGTCCATTGTTTAAACACAACAACTTAGTAGATAACTACAACTTGTGTTTTTACAATTAAATAATGTTTGTCTTATACTTACGAATTTCCTCGTAAACTTCGCATTCCTCTTGTAATTTTTGTAACGCCTTATGTTTATTCTTAAAGTTTCCATTTGTTATTTTTTCCAATATGCACATACAATTTTAATGCGTAGGTACTTTTTACTACTTCAGAAGAGGTTTTCGCGGCGACGCCTGTACCTTGCGGTTTTCTTAATCGGAACTGATGTAATTAATGACTTTTATATCTGGAGAACGGACAATTATCCAGCCTTTCTCTAGTAATTTTCAAAGAAACTTGGAAGAATTACGGACAAAAGGTGTGATTGAGTTCCTTAAATAGGAAAATTAAGGCATTAGGTACCTACCTATATATATATAATCCGCAGGAGAATGTTTTATCTCAAAAGACCGCTTCTTCAGACACTAATTTGCATGGTATATGATCTGACCAAGATAATGTATAGATGTATATGTTTCGGAGTTTTTTCTCAGCGTACACAAGGCTACACATCAAGCTATACAGTTCCAGTTTACACTGACCTCGCATTGTACAGACATCCTATATAATGCGAGATCACCTTATACTAGAAATGTATAGCTTGATGTGTAATCGTGTGTACCTAGTGAAACACTGACCTCACCTTCTAGTTTAAAATACATGTCATGTAAAAGTGTTTGTATGAACCTCATTACATAAATAAATACTATTAATTAGTTATCATTTATAACATGTACTTACATATTTAGTAGGTAGGTACAGTTTGACACAACTGAGTAATTAACCCAAGCAATTAAATACTCCAATCGATTACCTCTCGCGCCCAAGACGGAGATAGCGCTTACCTGTCTAAAATTGCTCCGATATAGCCTATTAACAATTTGCAAGCCCAAGTAGCAGCGATATCCGATTAGCACTAATAGGTCGGCGACGCACCGAATATCTGATGCAGGCAGAATCGATAATGAATGCTTATCGATGCCGTAAATATGTACCAATCGCAAGATTATAGTTGCTGGTGTTACCTACTACTAGCACCGAGTTTTACACTTAGCCTCAAGCGTGAGAATAATCATATTATAATTGATCCGTGAAAAAGCGCCAAGTAAAGGTAAAGTCCAAGATGGGCCGCAGACCTCAATTTGCGCCGTTTTGCCGCACTCGCGATCAATTTCATAAAGATTCATAAAAACCCGTGCAGTTTGCGGCCCATCTCGGACTTGTACCTTTACTTGTACGCTTTTTCACACTTCATTTATAATATTATTCCCTCGATGAACATTAGGCTTAGTTCAAAATTAAAATCAAAAGTCTTTATTCAAACTAGGCTGAGAATCAGCACTTTTTGAACGTCAAAAAAATACATAAAGACAGTCCCCCAAAAACGGCCCACCCTTCGCCACTTCCTAGTGTTTTTGCTGGGAAGAAGAAGTGGCGGAACAAACTCCCCAGCAACACATCTGTCTGATTCTGTTGAAGAACTAGGTATACAAAGAATCTATACAATGAAATGCTCAATAATTAGCACTAATGTTTATACACATTGTAAAATATTACATTTCATAATGATTGTCACGTGTTAGCTAGCACACTCCAATATACCGAGATTAAGAAACAAAAAGTAAATTCATATTAACATTGAAATCTAAACACAAGCAAAACAACTACAAAACTGAAAAATAACAGCCTCCAGGTATAAAAGGCGTACCCGCTTACATGTGCAATGCTGGCTAATATTCATAAGGCTGTAAATGATAATCTAGAACCATCGACCAGTTGGTATAATGAGTAGGTACCTACTAGAAGTGCATTACAAATCACGCATCATCTAACATAATATAGAAAAGATGTTCCTTATACACATCGGAACAAAAAAACTTACAGTTACATGGCGAATTGCAATACAAGTTAGTTTACACTTATCTTAATTATCGTGACACTGAGTAGATGGATGAACCTAGTAAGTTAAATAACCCACCTTACATCTAACCAAATCCTACATAAAAAATTCGGTCCATGCGCATAAAGAAATTGATTTTTAATTTACAATCCCAATGCGTCCTAAGAAAGTAAGTAATAAAGAAATAACTAAAATGTTCATCATACACTATGCAAGTATGCATCTAGTGCCGCTGCAATAAGTCTAGACATTGGCCGTCTCCCAGTTCAGATCGGAACAACCAAGACCAAGACATCGGCGTCTTAAAGTCTAGACAAAGTCACTCAAGCGCTTAGCCAGTGTTTAAGCTCATATTAAATAGCTGACCAGCCCAGTGCCGTGGTGCACATGCTAAGTGCCTTTACATTATTTAAACGGGGTCAAATTAATATTTACTAATTACCAGTCACCCTATATGTAGCTTAGTTGGAGGGATTAAAAGACTGCTATTATTGTGCAATCCGCATTTCTAGTAAGCTTTTAAAAAGAATAAATATTTTAGGTGATGCGCAGACTATCTGTGACGCACTTTTCGAATCGTATTACATGAATCTATGCAATTATAAGCAGCAATTATTTATTTTGTTAATTCATAAGTGCCTTATAAATATCCAACTTAAGTTAAATTAAATAATTAAATATTATTCTAGTCAGTTCTATTCTATCAGACTAAACAAAAAGTGCGTCGCGGATACTGTCGTCTGCGCTGCACCTTAAGAAGACGAAAATTTTGCAGGAGCTGGTCTTTTAATAGAATAGAATAGAATATTTTTATTTCAGGCCGGGTTAGTAACAATTTTAACTTATATTCTAGTGTTACAGACACATAAAAATATACAATTAGATTTCGCCAGATTTCGGCGGATTTCGGATTTAATAAACGATTACGAAGTTCATAATAGGTATCCGAAATGGATTGAATTTAGTATTTCGAAAGCTCCATGCCAATGCTATACATTTCGGATTTATCGAATTTTGTCATCGTAAGTAAAAAGTATGGCGTGCGCGTGGTCTACCTATACAAACACCCACATAATTAAAATTATAATTAAAATAACTGAGACTTAAAAAAAAAACTTCAAATACTACGTAATTACTTCTACAAAACGTTAGGTTAATAATAAGAGCGGTTCCCCGACGCGACCACATTCAAGCAAAATATTTCATACCTACGTAACTTTAGTAAGGATCATAATTGAGTCGGTGATTTTATTTTCAACATCTCATAATCGATATCGTTTACCACATCACTACTTTTTGAACTCCTGTCATTGCTATTCAATGACAGGAGTTACTCGATGCATTTATTACGATTACCCACCTACCCACAGTTGATAGTTAAATTTTCATTTTGGTAACATATTAAACGTACTCTGTGTTGGTAACTTAATTGGTTGTTTAGATAAAAAGTAATGTTTGAATTTTTGTAATCTATACTTCTATAGGCTTCAACCTATAATACGTTTGTGAAATTGTGAGGTTGAAGGGGATAATCTCAACATTGGATAAACCGATTTTTAAATTCTTTGACCAATAAAAAGCTACATTATTTATATGTGAGTGTTATAGGCTAAGTTTTATTTTCAAAACTAAGGGAGGGGTTGTTAAAATAAATAAACATTTTACAACTCTCACACAAGGCCATCTAGCCCCAAGCTAAGCGGAATTTGTGTTATGGGTACTAAACAGCTGATAAACATAGTTACTTACTTATATATTTCTAAATACATAGGTACGTATTATAGATAAATGAAACACATACTAAACACGCGGACAAAATCGCGAGTGAAGTGCTATAGTGTTTTAAAGTTACAATTAGTTGAGTGGTTTACCTTTTGTAGGCAAACAGTGGCTGTATATGATTAAAGTCAGTGATAAGACTTGTCCTTCCAATTGTTTTTGTGTTCTTATTAACTTTTTGGACTTTCATTAATTTTGTGATTAGAAAACTCAGTGCAAGTTGTTTGTAAAGGTAAGAGCCAAAGAACTTTACGGTTGTTTGGAATATATGTTTTATTTGTACTTATTATTGTGTCAAATACTTTCAAAAGAAAAATAAACAACAATAAGTACCTACCTGCTTAACCTTTCAATCGCGTCCATTAGAGACACAATAGAAAGACAATAACAGCGCGGACAACGCGGTCGTCTTGGGGTTTAGTGAATTAAATTAATAATGTCCCACTACAGGGCAATTGACTCTTCTCATACCGAGAAGGCAATGCTCGTGACGATGATCATCACGCTATTTTAGTTTACCAGTCTAGGTTTCCTTACGAAGTTAAAAAGTACATAATTATGAATTGAAAAGTCACATTCGTACTTGCCTGGATTAGAACCCACAACATTATGCGTGAGAGTAGGGGCCGGTACCAATGCGCCATCATTATCTTTTAATTGTTATTCAATAACCACTCAGCGCGGCAGAGCGGCGTATGTCAAGAGGTAACCTGTGATTGTATTGATTGATGAATTTCAATTATAATTTAAATCTGTAAATTAAATAACAGAGATGATTGATTGAATCATTAAATACTAGCGCCGACTCGCGGTTTCACCCGCGTAGTTTCGTTCCCGTGAGAAGACAGGGATAAGAAGTAACCTTTGTCACCCGGGAATAGTGTAGCTTTCCAACAGTGAAAGAATTTTTCAAATCGGTCCAGTAGTTTTTAAGTTTATTCGTTGCATACAAAAATACAAATCAATAATTAATCAACAATAATATTAGTATAGATTTAATATTTTTCGTGACTGCCTCGTTGGACTAGTGGTCGCAAGCGCTACTGCTAAGCACGAGGTCTCAAGTTCAATCTCCAGGTCGGGTAAAACATTGTTGAGTCTTTTCATGTAGAATTTCTTAGCAGCAGCTCGGAGTCCGGATTGGTGACCGATTGTAGGCAATAGGCTCGCGCCCTAAATACATGGAACTTAAACATAACTGACGAAATGTGGGTGTACTACCTACAGGTATATAATACCTCTGCCCTACCTTTCGGGGATTACAGACGTAATGTTATGTTAATTAATCGACATAAAAGATCATAGATCAGAGTGGCCAGATACTTAAAACGTCGATGCTAGACTAAGGTCCGATTTTTCAATAGTCAGATACATGGCGAATAAAAATGGCAGCTTGTCTTTTTTTATACACTATGAAAACTGTCAAACTGACATTTTTATTCCTCACGTAAAAGTTACCAGGCTATTGAAAAATCGGGCCTCGGTTTATTTCAGAATACAAGCAAATTGAAAATATTTTATAAGAAATAGGGGTAAGTTATAGTCACCGTATTTCTCTTTGCGCAGCGTCAGATACCTACCTAAATGAACGAATTGATTGATTTTGCGGCTTTCCCTGTAGGCAGCGGGATGAGAAGACTCGCCACGGCTCTCGACGTTTAATCAACACGGGATTCTGCGGATTCACGATTTAACGAGACGATAAATATAATTACTATTTGTAAGGAAACTGATTTTCTCTTAACGTTTAATAGGTCTGCTGGATGCTTTGTTGTTTTAGGTAAACGATTAGAACATTAGCCACTCACTACTGCTTAACAAAAACGCTACTTAGCAAAAAAGTTACCTAGCAAGAAAGAAAGAAAGAAAACCTGACCTATTCCTATCTTGATAATAATGACAATAATAATAGTTATCCAGTCCATTTTAGCCACCCCAGCCTATAGCCCAGTAGGTACTTTGGTTACCATAGTCAGCAATTGTCTTACACCAGTCGTAGGTTTTCCTTGGGTTGTCTTGTCTAGTGCACACAAGAAGGATCTGCGTTTGGTGCCTCATTTCATTAAAGACGACAAAAGGCCTCTGCGAGTTGGCTTCGGCCTCTCCTACTTCCAAAGGTCCGAAACCCAAGGGTTCCGAGAAATAAACACAATAATACCAGCCTGTTACTGTCCCATTGCAGGGAAAAGGCCACATAACGAGAAGAGGCCTTTTTTGTATGAAAAAGAAGGCACGAGCATTGATCACCATGCTTGCTAAAGGCGAATTAGCAATCCAAACTCATATTAACTATGTCCAGGTTTCCTGAAGATTTTTTCCTTCACTGACTTCAATGCGATGTCTAAGATAAACTTAGACATAATGAATTGAAAAAGTCACTTTGGTATTTGCCTGAATTTGAACCACAAAGTTTTGCATGAGAAGTACCTAGGCACCTTTACCTCTGGACCATCATGAAATTATGGCCTGTAGTGATAGTTAACTTATGTAGGTATTACAAATAGGTACTAAAGTGCTGCTTTGCTGATTCCATCGACCAACTTCAATAGGAATGTAGGGACACAATGTAAGCACGGAAAGCTAGAACGCCAGATACGCAAAATTGCGCGAAAGAGATGAATGAACGGACGGACAGTTACTGCGCACGCACGGTTCTCTCACGAAATAAACGTGGACACTCCTAACACTAGACTTTGATTTTTGTGACTCCATAGCTTACTACAACCAGACAAAGTAGTGCTCACTTGGGGTATATGTAGACCCTCAAAGGAAAACCAGGCGCTTAATACCATAATGTGAGTCTCATCAAAACTTAGTTATGGGTACTTGCGACATCCAAATATACCTACGTAACATTGTTACTACTAAACTACTAACTACAGCTCCATTCGTGGACAATAGAACCTAAGAAACTAAAGCTAGAGTTTGAGCACGCAACAAAGTTCCATTTTATTCCCCTAAACACTTTTAACAGCAAAAGTTTTGCTAATACGTGTTGCTATCATAAAATCTACAGGCGTTTGTATCGTATTGCTACGTGCGCCGTGCGGTACACAGTTGCAATCTGCGATGCAGGCAGAAACAATTAAAATCTAACTTAGTTACGTGCAAAAGTTCTCGGTGGAACTGGAACGAAAAGAATAATGGAAATTCTGACGAAGTTAAAGCTGGTAGATAGAGAAGTTACCTGTAAAGTTAAATCAAGGCAATTTTCATTAAGTAGTAGGCCACAGTTTTTCTAATATTTTTTTAAAGTGGAACATACACAACATAGTCACTGCATTTGATCATGTCTTATCGATATATCTATCGAACACAACTGTAGGGTGCATCCCTAACTTGTATTGTCAATGCAAATATAAAAATGTCAATGTAATGCACGTCGCAGCCTAAACTTAAATGCATAAAATGTCAGCGTATGCTCAACGGGATGAATCTAAATAAAAATGCTAGTTGTTCGACTTGAACACACTCGACACGTCTAATTGAACACTAACTATAGGTAATAGACCTACTTAAAATACATAGAATAAGGTAATGTCCCAGTGTCAATGCACTGCCTAAAGTAAGTAGGTCGCGTCCGAAGTGCAAATTCGCGAGCCTACTGGCAAACTTATTGCAATAAAAATATTTGAAAACCTGGGTTTTTAAATATTTAATAATTTAACAAAATATATTCCAAAACAGCTAAATAACTCCTCTCACTTTAAAATATCAGGCCAGAAACATTCACGGGATAAGTTTCCTTACACGTGTTTACAAAAACCATTCAAGAACAACATAGATATAGGTACCGATGTTTACTAAGCCTAGGGCTTATGTGGCCTTATAACAGAAAAAGTATTCTTCGACCGTGTATCCAAAGTCAGCAAAATTTACCTCGAAAAATACACTTAATCCCAAAAACAATCAAATCAAAAAAGTTAATCAATAAACAAACTCGCAAGCCTAGAAATTCGTAAGTAACAACCCCTATTGTCGCCGTTAAATATACAGTTGGGAGTTTGGGACCATTTGATATACATATAAACTTGGGAGCAAATAAATCAAACCACTTTCTTTTTCACGTATTATTAACCGTCTAACCGCCTAAGTCGGATTTATCCGACAACTATATTTTCGGGTCCATTCCGCGTGAGTCGTATTTATACGACAAAAAAAAATGTTTATCCAATTGAATTTCTTGGTTCTACTTTACATTCTCCCAAAATATAGGCTAATTCAGGCGACATGATAAATGTATTGACGATTTATAAGTCGGGTGCTGGGGGCACGACAAGCGATATAAAATCAGGGTTGTCAAATAAATATTTTTTCTTTCTTTCTTTCTTTACTTATCTACTAAATTTTCTATCAAAGGACATGTTTCATTTTTGTATGGGCCTCCGGCCATAACATGTACGTCGTCAGCGAAGCTGCGGAACTTACCCCTGAATAGAATAAAGTTACATTTTTTACATAATATCATATGGTTTTTATGTACAAAATTAAAATTGAAAAAGTTTGACGTTTGTCCTAAGGGTTATTGACAGCCATCCATGACAGGTGTCAGGTTGTAGAAATGACGTTTACTTAACCTGTAATATAATTGTTTAGTTTTTGTTCATCGAACAAATAAATCATTAATAGTCTAAGATCATAATTACTGTGATCTTTCATAAAAAATATTAGACAAAAGTGGTTCACTAAAGCAAGATCAAGAATCATTTCTTTAGGGAGTATTGGCTTAGCATATAAAAGTTAAAACCAACTGTGTTCAATCCCTGCTGGATGCGTTTATTTAAATACATTTCCTTCAGCTAACCGGTCTCATTTGTCTAATGTTTTACAGAATATGCTATAATGATGCTGTAATTATTGAATAGATTGGTATGGTACTAGTAAGATTGAAATTAAAAATGTAAGTAGGTACATAATTGGAGAACAAGGGACCGGCCGACCCCAAAACCATTGGAGAAAGGGTCATTGCTTTTTGGGTCGGCTTCCAGTTAAGCTGGATGCCGCAGAATATAAAGAGCGCGGTAACTGGGTAAAATGGTACCTACCATTTGTAAATACTGTTATCAGATTTACCTACTGACTTTTATCTATCCATAACAACTGTCAAATATCTTCAAATGACGATGGAGATCAATAAATAAGCCATTAGGCTTAACATGCTTTCTGAGGGATGTTAAACCTTTGGTGAACTACAGAAGGAGTGTAGGGACTCTCCAAAAAAAAAAAAAAAGAACAAATCAGGATTTAAAACTTTATTCTTCTTCTCTTACTGATACATCATCAAGTACACAGGCACTATGTGTCGTTCTAGGTTTGTGCAACCTGGTACATAACAACTCGAACTAGATATACCAACTTTTCTGTATGAGTTTAATTATATGTAATGGGCAAAACCTGTGGAGGTTAGTTTGGATTAGAGTCAGCTTCGACGATAGGTGGGTCATATTCTAAACAAACAGCACTTCTAGTCCAAGTCCAACAAACATTGCACACCAATGAATGATAACTGACCTGTAAAAACAATACAGAATAAACTCACACATTCACAGATCAATACATAGTAGTCATAGTATTTTATTGATAAGGAATTCTTACAAGTCATATACAGATAAATACCACACACTACATAGATTTACAGTTAACTATTTTACACACCTGTCTAGGTTATATTCTTCTAGAAATGACATCTCTTTCTGGACCATTCAGGAACAAATGTGTGCGACGTCTCAATGTTGATGTTGAACATACAACACAAACATTCATAGGAATGTTTGTGTTGTATGTTCAACATCAACCTTAATAGTAGTATTAAGGTGAAGATTGTCTGCACGCTGTACATTTCTTCTCGCAGATACCCAGCATGAATAACATACTCTGCCTCCAGAGGGTATCTAAAAATAATACATTTGTTAGGATTTTTACCAAGCTTGATAATAAAACATTTTCATAGTTTTATTATGTACTAGCTTTTGCCCGCGGCTTCGCCCGCGTGGATGTCGAACTTCCGCCCCCTATGTTTTCCCATTAAGGGTTGAATTTCCAAAAATCGTGTTTTAGTGGACACTTAAGTCCCCTTCAAGTTTCATGTCTCTAATACCAGTGGTTTGGGCTGTGCGTTGATATATAAACGTAATAATTTTAGCATAATACTTCCAGATAGACTACTTTCAAAGTTGATCCTTCCAGTATGTATGCGAAGGGCGGGCGTTTTGGGGGACTGTCTTATGTAATTTTTTGACGTTCAAAAAGTGCTGATCCTCAGCCTAATTTGAATAAATGACTTCTGATTTTGATTTTTTAAAGATTTCTGGAACTACTGACCCGGGAAAGAGCGCCGTACAACTGACCATGTGTAAAACAACTGAGACTAAGATCAACCTACCCAGGCGTATTGATTACAACCGTACCAAGTCAATCCCAATCCCTATAATAGTTATTGAACTATGCGTGCACATACAGACAGACAGACAGACAAAACATTTACTGATTGCATTTTTGGCATCAGTATCGATCACCAATCATCCTCCAATATTAGTTTTGAATATATATTCAATGTACATAATTATCTCCGTAGTGTGTGATAGTCCATTGAACTGTAGGTATGGCGAGCGATATTGTATCTTAAGATAAAATATTATAATATCTTAGCCGTGTGCAGCGCCCCTTGGTGAACTCCAATGCGGGTGACGTAACCTACGACAAACTTATTATTTGCGGTTGGTACAGTAGGGGTCGAACCGCAAAATTAAGTTTGTTTTTAATTGTATATATTTTTCCGGGATAAAAAGTACCCAGTGTTGTGCCCAGGATATTAAAGAATAAGTATACCAAGTTTCATCGTAATCGAACCGGTAGTTTTTGCGTGATACCTGAACATACAGACAGACAGACAGACAGACAGACAGACAGACAAAAATTTTTTTAATCATATTTTTGGGTTCGCTGTCGTTCTAGTAACACCCCCTGCTATTTATTTTTTTGATATTTTCAATGTACAGAAATTTTACTTCTACAGATTTATTATAAGTATAGATAGATATAGATATAGAAGATATAGATTTTTCCCATACAATTGACAATCATTACTTTCTTATCGCATGAATCAGTCTATTGCAGGAGAATTGTAAGTGTAATCTTAACATATATAAAAATCATATATAATGCATATATACAGTAGGTAACAGACCAGTTGTGGAGTTATCCGGGCTGTGATTTCATCTCTCTCAGGACCATGTGGAATACTGTGTGATCTTCTCTGAGAGAGAAAGAGATCTGGTAGATACATCTACCAGCCTGCAGGCACTCACCTCACATCAATGGCAAACAATGGCACCATCTGGTATCTGAAATTATTATCATGATGTTAGTGATACTATAAATTGTTGTAAAAGCCAAAAAAAAGCAAAGTGAACTGTTTGCAAATAATAGGTGCCTGTCTTGGGGCAATTAAATTAGATATTGCATCTCTCTGAGGCCACTCGTTAAATTATGCGACCTCCTTGATAAGTAAAAACAGAAGATTTACAATGGGCAGACGAATCCAAATCGCAGATTTCTGAGTTCGAGTACTGCTAAACAAAGCCAAAGTCAATCCAAGAATGAGCAGATATCACAAAACCGAAGTTGTAGTAGTATAAAATTGAGAAAATGCAAAATAACACTGAAAACCACCACAAGCCAAAATCAAAGAGTCGAACGAAATTGTCACTGACAACTTGACAAGTGACAAGTTTTTTTAATTCGTTCAGGAACACAGTTCAAAAATGGAGACTAAAGATTTTTGAAACGATGAAATCATCACACTTAATTATATTTACCCAAAATATGTACCAGAGAATAATAGTAATTTATTTTTAACCATACAAGAATACACACATTTTTTAATTATTTTCTATGTTTAATGGATTTGATAAGACATGATTTCAGAACGAATGAAGTATGCAAGCAAACGAGACGCCATGTTGAATAAAACATGGCAATAATTGAAAAACTATTATTTTTGTACACAACAAATCAGACTTTAATTCACCAGATACTATTTTTCCCCAATTCGTGGTATTTTTTCCTTTTTTTTCGACAAACGTACATCTGATGGCCGAAAAAGAAACATCTCCTTTACCAAATTTCTCTTGGAGCCAGATTAATCATTTAGTAAAATATGGTTAAGTTTAGGTGGTAAATCAATCATTTTACCCTCATTGTAAGGTTATAAAATAAAATTTTAGGTGATATATTGTACCTACGAATTTATACGTTTCCTATTACTACGAATATAAACCATGAGCACTTCGACGACTCCCTCCGCGTTTTTTCGTACTTAAACCTTAATTTTTAAAATAAATTTAGTCTATGACACTCACAAATAATGTAGCTTTCTATTGGTAAAAGAATTTTCATAATCGGTTCAGTACAACGTTGCAAACTCACAAACGAGCAAACTTTACCTCTATTAAATATTAGAAGGTTAGAATATACGTGAAAAATAGAAATGGCTTGATTCTTTTGCTCCCAAGTATATTTAGTGGTAACACTGTTTTATCACGCAACACCACGACCCTGCGACCTACCACAAGGGCTGATCGATGAACATTCAGGTCATTGCCGCCAGAATATGGAGCAGCTACCTGGCCGGACTTGCGTAATTCCTTTTGACCGATTGATGGAACTGATCTACTAGACGTGTGGACGGAAAAATGAAACGATGGAATAGCGTTGATTTATTCGTTGTGTAATGGTAAGTGATAAGAGGGATGTATATTATATTCATAGCCCTACCCCAGGGTTTATTTTAGGTCGGTAACCTTCAACTGTGCATGGCTGACACACGTTAGGTACTGCTATAGGTTTAGATTTATAGCCGTAGCAGTGTTACGCGTTCACGTTATAAAAATATAAACAAGTTTATAAAACATTGACGAATAGGGGTAGAATTACAAAAACGATGTACGGAATATATATTATTATAGGGTGACTGGTAATTAGTGACCGATACTTAAACACGTGATGTGACGTGAGTTTTTTTATACTCATTAACTTGCAATTAATTCAATTTCGACAGTACTGCATAACGGGAGCGGTGGGGGTGGCGGGGGAGTGTGTAACGCTACTACTAGTACCTAGTAGATTTTGCCCTTCCCTAGGTCGTGCCGATTCGTGCCTACTGTGATCGTCACAGGCGCGCGCGCGGGAATTCCAACCAGCGTTTTGGTTATTTTATTGTGTTATAAGTTATTATTTATAAAAAAAGTTTCTTTGGGAAAGTTTATTGAAATCATGAATACAATCACGTGTTTAAGTATCGGTCACTAATTACCTGTCACCCTATATATGTAACGTGTAAGGAGGAGTCAGGAGTGTGACTTTCGGCGTAGTTAGGTACCTATACTTTTATGGAAAAATGCACAAAGTCGGAAGATGGTGGCGTTTTGACCGCAGAACGACTGCTAGTAGAATAATACCACCCTGACTGTCCTACTCCAGGGCAAAGGCGTCTTCTCATTCAGAAAAGGCACGAGCATTGATTACCTACTTACGATGATTGATCAATGTGTAAGGCGGCTGTAAGTCCAGCAGGGGTTTTGGCTATCTTTTCATTGTCAGTCATTAACTGGCATCCACACCGAACTTTGATGACAACTGAGAGTTTACAAAAATTGTATTGCACTTAAATTGGACTTCGTGACGTCATCTTAGATATACACTGATGACAGCCAACAAGAAACAAGCTGTTTGACAGTTAGTCGTTAAAAACTTTGATCAGTGATCATCACTTTAACCTGCAGGATTTCCTCACGATGTATTTCTTGGCCGATGTCACTGATGTCTAACGTAAACTTAGAATGTACCGACATTTGAAAAAGGCATTGGTAATGGCACATGCCCGGATTCGAACCACAACTAAAAATAAATAAATTCGTGTATCAAAAATAAATTTTAAATAAATATTTCCATAACTTACCACACAACGCCATCTAGTCCCAAGCTAAGCTTGAGAGCTTGTGTTATGGGTACTAAACAGCTAATAAACATACTTATATATTTCTAAATACATACATATTATAGATAAATTACACCCAGACACAGAACAAAAATGATTGTGCTCATCACACAAACATTTGCCCTGGGTGGGAATCGAACCCACCCACTCTCACAAACAAACACAACGACAATCATAACGCCTACATAACAGACGCCAATCTTAGAATACTTTAACATTTTAAACAATTCATCATACAATATATCTGTCTAGCCGCCAGAGAAATGGACGGAGTTAGTTCAATACTGCACACATGAACGCACCGCTGACTGCGTCTAGCTTTGTAATTAAATAGGCCGCCCCTCTGCCGGTGCCATTTGAATAAACGTCAATATACACATGCAAGTAATCTGATTATGGCCGACTGGGGTTTTGAACGGCATGCAGCCTATTAATATTGGCTTAACTTAATCATGCTGATGTCGGAATTAATAAAACTAGCCAATGGTTTGGAACGAAATTAAAAATAATTATTGTACTGTGACTTTGCTATGTGACATCTACCAATTCTCACTGGGCCCGCGTGGTAGATTATGGCCCATAGGTACGCAAAATACGCTTTGAATCTTCGGTCCACGAATAATCGTCTTCTACGATGTCCTTCTCACCGCGCTGGTTTTATTCGCTCTTCCTTCTTCGTCCAGGCGGTTTTCCATTGGAATGCGCTCCCTCTGAACATGAGGATGGCAACTAGTCGGTTCACATTTAAAATGAAAGTTGGTGAACATATGCATAAGATGTTGGCAGGTTTATAGCTGGGTTGATTGGTACTCTGAATGGTTGTTCGATAAAAACGTATTTTTATCTCTCATGACCATGTATTTATTCTGTTAAGTACATACTGAAACAAAATAAATACACAGATACATACATATGTATCTGTGTATTTATTTTGTTTCAGTATGTACCTATGTATCTGTGTGTTTATTTTGTTTCAGTATGTATGTATCTGAGTATTTATTTTTATGTGTCACTTTTTGTCCTAAATTTTTACCCTGTTGCACCTACCTCGTTCCATCTTTGCACCACCTTAAGGTAGACTGGTAGAAAATGTCTAAGGCATTAAGTCCGCCTTTGTACAGTTTTTTTTTTACGAGTGCATAAAGTTTTAATAAATAAATAAACAAATAAATACGCGCTTTGACGTGGAGTTGCGGATACCAGCCCGGTATCTTTTTTTTTTTGTTTTTTATTATTTTGCGCTTTTAATGAATCTGCTATAATAATACTCTTTGGTCTAATGGTCGCAAGTGCTACTTCTGACCATGAGGTAGGGCAAAGCATTATTGAGTTTTTCTATCTTGAATTCTTAGTATCAGCCTGGAGTTTAGATTTGTGCCCGATTTAGGCTCACCCCCTATTACATGGGACTTAAACATAACTGGCGAAATGTGGTACACTTCTGCCTACTTCTGGTAAACCTCTGCCTAACCCTTCGTGGATAACAGGCGTGATGTTATGTTTATGTTATCTAAGATAAAATAATCCATGTAATGTTAATACAAATTTGACTTACCCTAATGTAAGTAATTATTACCTAATGTTACGTCGACTTCCATATAAAGAACCTAAAGGTCTTTGATACCTTTTCATATAATATCTTCCACGTCATCGCCTAGTTATGTATAGCAAGCATCTTCAATATTCGCAGCTGACCTGCTTCTGTTTGAGACCGACAATGCTTATAGACCCACCGTGAATAGACTTCGTGAATGGCGAGTTAAGCGGGCTCTTTACCTCATATTGCCATCTTAGTTCCTTTCTGAGATTGAAAAGATTCAAGAGAGTATACTTAGTTGGAAATGAGTAGCGGGACATAAATCTTGACGAAAATCAGAATTTTTATTGTATGGGCGTTTTGAGTTGATGCTTAGCAATTTGTAATAGAATTAATACTGACCGGTTACATAGTACAGTAGCCCCAGCACGAATATATGTACCTACTTATACATAAGCGTAACACCAACTCGAAATATTTGAAAACTAATAGCTATCCTGCAGAATTGAGGTCTAAATTAATAAGGAACTACAATAACTACCACCCATAGATATGAATATAGTTTTTCAACTTTCTAATAATATTCTAAACAATTTTTAGATTATAATAAAATAATAAATAAATGTTCCACAACTTTTCACACAACGCCATTTAGTCCCAAGTTAAGCTTGAGAGCTTGTGTTATGGGTACTAAACAGCTGATAAACATACTTATATATTTCTAAATACATACATATTATAGATAAATTACACCCAGACACAGAACAAATGATCATGCTCATCACACAAACATTTGTCCTGGGTGGGAATCGAACCCACGTCCTCCGGCATACCAGTCAGGGTCACTAACTACTAGACCAACAGGCCAGTCAATTATACGTTTCGACTTGCTAGACATCTTCAGCTTCACATCATGGTAACAGTTTTACCTTGACCTAAATAATGAAAAATAATCGGATATCAATTGGATTTTAAAATCACATTACTTAATACGTCAGCACTTTAACAACTGGCCTAGCACAGTAATAATATAATTAACTCGTCATGCTGATACTGGTCTTGTGTACCGCTTCAGTGCGACCTACCAATACGTATACAATGTGACCTATTTACAATAATATCATAAACAAAAACAACTTAATTAACCACTAGAGTAGGTATCTACCCCACCTAGTTCTCACTAACAGTTTCACTAATAAAAGTTGCATATTAACCTAAGAAATACTCAAAAAAACTGAAGTGGATCACGGGAAAGAAAATTACCCAGGTGAACGTATTTAGACCACAGGCAATGCCCGAACAGAACTTGTACTAACTAAATAGTCTAAGATCCCGCCTCAGATCCCGCTATAGAACGACCTTCACCCTTCACCGAGCTGGGTCTGAAAACTATTTTATATTAAAATTAATATGTCAATAAATATATTGCATATGGGTTGTCTAAAAAAATTCAGTCCAGGATATAATTATTTAATAAATAAAAAATAAAAAATAACCGGTTTGGTTAATGAACAAATTCCATACCTACCAATTTTCGATTGGTATGGAATTTGTCTGAAATCTTTATTTTCATTTAACTTTCATCCATTAAACAGCTCGGTGAAGGTCGTTCTATAGCGGGATCCTATACTGTAAGGGTAAACTTCATTATCTACGAGTGCTATAGAATGTCTATTAATAGATTGCATCTACTTGCAGATAAGTCGCAGGCAGAAGCTAGACTAATAAATCAAAACTTTCACATTAGAAACAAAAAAATAAAACAATAACAATTAAAAATAAAATTCCTTCATAATTTCGCGCAACACATTTTATATACAGGCTGTCCCTCTATCCGCAGCCGCTACGTCGCTGTTCTTTCTCATGCATACAAATCCCGACAATGCAATGTCATTTCATTCCGGTGGCTCCCTACCGTCATTCACATGTCATACTGGATGACAGGCGGCGACGACGGCTGGCACGTGGGCTGTGTCATATCGGCTTTATTTTTATTAAAAAGTTTATTATTACGTAGTACGGTAGCGTTATCTCATGGTGATGTGAAGATGTTTTTATTGTTTAGAAATAAAAAAATGTTATTTAAGTATTTGGCTACTTATTTGAACCGAATTCTGCAAATGAAAATTGAAAATATTCTAAAATATAATACTTACGTGGTAAAAATCTATAGGCCAGGAGACAAATGAAAAAAATGTCAACTGGGTCGTATCGGACGGCTTTTCCTAATTCCTAAGATTTTTTTGTTGCTCATTTTATTTTTGTGACTCAAGTATATCGATCCCAATGATATGTTTAATGTACGAGTGACGTATTTTTAAGAAATTATCCCATTGAGTTATTAATGTTAATTTTTTCATGGCATTCTACAGTTTATTTGGATAAGATAACATCACACATTTGGGTAAATCCTACGAACAATTAGACGTCATATGGACGAAGATTATGTCATGATGGCCCACAAGTTGAGGCAACTTCCAGTGTGACTTTTTCAATTTATATGTAAAGTACATATGAACTGAAAAAGTCTACGATTTCTTAGACATCATTGAGTGGTTAAGCAACAACATCGTTAGGCAACCTGGACTTAAAATAAATACGTATGAATGCCAATTCACCTTGAGAGAGCGTGGTGATCAATGCTGCCTTTACCCTGCATTGGGACAGTATCAGGCTGGTATTATTTATTATTATGGACGTCGATGTAGCTTACACCCTATATAACATCACAAATGAATTGGAAACCAAACGTTTAATACCAATAACATTAGGTATTCAAGCATGCAATAGTAATTAAGTGCGCATGTTATAATGTGAGCTAATACATTCCCTAATTCGAGAGCACGCTACCCATCTGCATAACACGGATGAATTAAACATAACTCTATCAATTAAATCAATTCAATTGATCCCTAAATATCTGCGGACTAGTGTACCTACGATTGTACGTGCAAAATATTATATATGACTTTGAAGCTTCGGAAAGGTTGGATAAAATCGTGATACAATCAATCATAATTTAATAAAATGAAGTAATTGGAAATAATAGACGTATTTTTTAAACTTTCTTTTTCATATAAATAATGGGTCTACTTTTGACCTCAGCTCAACTGAATTCATAGTACCTGCGTTTGTGTCGATAACTATTCGTAAGCACGTAAGTCTTCTGTGACATATTTTCCTTCTTGATTCGGTTTCAGTATACCATTCCACTGTTGCAGCTATACAAAATATAAAACACAGCAAGTTACACAGCAAAATAAATCAATAAAATACTACTTAACAAATTAAAACACTTAAATTTACTCAGCCATTTAACAATACCATCCCCTAGTCGTCAGTAACAATAGCAGTTAAGCTGAATGCTAAACACGTGTCAAACGGCGTGACATCGACTTTAACATATCAACGAGAGTTGCAATAAAATAACCGTTTGATATCTAATCAGAATAGGGGGACCGATATATGACCGTGTGCATCACCGTGACGAATGTACGCACCGCGTCATTGTGGGGCCCCGTGCCCAATGACGTAAAAAATGAAATTATCGTATTAAGCCCATCGAGTAACTGTACCGTGAAATATAGGAATATTGTTAAATCCTTGTCAGTCCCGGTCTGATTGGCTCTCCCGATTTGGGCGACTCTAACGAGATTAGACCCGTTGCAGTGTCAATTTCATTTTTATTCGCGGCCACTGCATGTAGCAGCACTTTTTGAGTTTTGTTTTAGATCTTCGTGATTGGTTTATTTCGAATGTCGGAAAGCACTTAGAATCTAGCGGTCGTAGAAATGAAAATAAAATTGCTTTTTTCGAACTTATATACAAGTGGCGGGTTTTTTTACAGAAAGAGATTTTATTGAAAGTATTCTTAGTTTTTTTCTTAGTCTACTGTTCCATGGCTAATTTAATAAACTGAAATAGACTGCGGACCTCCATTAGAAGTTATTTCCGTATTTTTTTAACCGATTATCTTTCTTAAAATTGTTCTTATTTATAGAGGTTCCGGCAAATTTTGTAATGGTGACGAATAAGGTAGGTACTGTAAGAACATAACTTGGTTTGCACTAAAAGACGCATTTATTAAAACTAGTGGTCGCTCAGTACCTAGTGAAAATTTGTGTCAAGATTGTTTTAGTTTTGCGCACATGAAGGATTTTCTTATAAAATATATATATATTGCAGATAAATATTTACAGCAAATGTTAGCTCCAAACTAGTCAAGCCTGTACCAATAACCTACAAAAAAAAAACATAATAAACAGTCAAATGAGTTACTCATTGAAAATCTCACTGGGTAAGATAGACAGTTGAAAATAATTACTTATTTAAACAGTGAAAAGAAAGTAAAAATAACCTGAAAACAATTAATAATTAACAAAAGGCGACGAGGTTTTGTATAGCCATTTTAAAAATAGGACCCACTGTAATCATGCTTCTCCAGATGTTTTTTTTTTTATTATTGATTGGCACGCCTTTGATCACTGGTATCTCACCTGATGGTAAGCAATGATCTGGTCAAAGATGAAGCACGCTTGCCTAGAAGCGAAGAGATTTAAAATACTATAGAATAGAACATATATTATAGAACAGGCATGTCAAGGAAATGTCATAGCAAAACTCTGATCCCATGTCTCAGTATCGCCTTCTAGAATAATAAATGAATTTTGGAGCGGTAGCGAAGCGTACTAAAAAAAACTGTCCGTGTCCAGCACGACCGCGACACGCAAGTAACCCCATGTATGTGGCTCCCAATCCTCCAAAACAACAGATACAGCACTATCCATAAACATACAAATAACCTCTGACACACACTGGCTAAGCAATCATTGACGATACGATCATTGTCCCCACGATGCGTTTAATATAAGTTTGGCAAGCCAGTGCTAGGCCACGCTTGCATATTCATGAGGCAAGCCAACTTGCCCGCTCGGAACTCGATCTTTGACAAATCAGTTTACAGCTTACATTACGGCTAAATAAACATGCAAATAGGGATATTTGGTGTTAGACGTTGAAAGGGTGTGATTGAACGGTTGAAGTTTAGGCAAAATGTGATGATGATAGAAACAAAAGTATTGGCATCTCAAATTTAAAGTGTGTTGCAGAACTAATCAATTTCAATGTACTACTACAAAGTCTTTCATTTTGGGAATAACTCATATTCATATTCATTCAATTGCATACCATAATGTCAGATAAAGGTGAAACAAAGGCTTTATAGCTATAGTACAGTTACAGTTATGGATCCAAAGCAAGATTACAATTGAATTCAAATTAACATAAAATTAAATTAAATAACGTCTTTAAACATATTATTATTTATTCTTGCTTATATTAAATATATTAAGATTATAAATTACAATTAGTTACTTTACTATTCTTAAAATATGAGAACTGATAGGGTAAACAGCCACCTGCGACTTTCTTTGCAAAAGTATTAGAAACACTTCGTTCACGACTTTGTCCGCATGAATTTTGTACTGTTTGTTCCCTTCAAACTGTAAAATCCTCCCTCAAAGCCCTCTCATAGTTTTGAAGTTGTAATATAGCCAATATTTAGTGATAAAATAACTCCCTAATTATGCAAGATTTTTTAAAACTGCATTTGAAGTTTTTTTATTTCCTCTTTTATTATACTAATATGGTACGAGCTCTAATACTTTAAATAAAGTTTCAACACAATGTAGTCAGTAGTGCTTTGCGGTTTGAAAAAGTAAAAAACATCAACACATTCTCACAAACTTCCACATTTATTCATATACCTAAATAGAATAAGTAGGACCTCTGAGAAGCTTGCTAACAGAAGGCAGACGAAAAGGCATATCTGTAGGCCATACAAATGTGTTGTTGTTCCATGCGAGAATCCAACCCGCGGCACGCAACGCAGCAGCCAATCACTTAACCAATGCACCAACCGTGCCGTCCAATCTGACTGGAACGTAAACGTTGATAACTAATTAAAGATTGGATGACTAAGAGTAAGTTTCGCATTGTGTACATTCTATTTGTGATTTCAACTTTAATCCTACTGATGTCAAGTCTGAGTCTTAGTTTATGCCCACAACAAACAAGCTATCTTCTCTAAGTTCCACAACGTGTCTGGGCACGTCGCCGCGTCGACTGGCTCATCTGACAGTGTCGGGCGTCGATTGTATATTCATGTGTTTCCAAATCTGACGTCTTTGAACTAGCAGTAAACAGCCCTGTCATTTCTCGGTATCCCTGCTAATTGGATTTGTAGTTCATACTAACATCTAGGGTATTAAACTATTGATATCTTAATAGTCTGGTTGTGTTGGACATACGTGTATGCATGTTTTGACTGCCTATTGCAATATTCATAGCTCCTATTAGCCTATAGATACTGTTTAATTTTTCATCAGTATCCAAATTTTTACAAGTTGTTCAAGCATGAATATGAAAAACATTCACTATGTGCCCAAATCGGAAATCAGCTGTATCATACAAAAGTTAATACAGAAGTACTCGACCAATATTATGTGCAGTGAAGGTGAACTGAGCTGTAATTCCTTACTAATGTTAGGCATTGACAGATCACTTCACTCAATTTTTTGGAGTATTCCCGTTTGAGCACCTATTTATTGAGCACCTGTGCATTAACCTATGGGAAATGGGAATACCTTTGGTGCTAAATGCATAGGTGCTCAAAAAATAGGTGCTCAAACAGGAATACTCCCAATTTTTCACGAGTTTACATTTAGGGTCAGTGCACAGTGACAGAATTTTATTAAGGTACTCGAAAATCAACTTTAAATTTATTGAAATAAAGAAGGCCCGCTGTACAAAATATACATTCTCACGTAGATGATGTAGATTTTCAAATCAGGCGTTGTTACTTTAAAAAAAATGAGGATAAAGAAGAAATGAACCGTAAGTACATATTTCTTCACTCACAAATATTTCATTACCATCACTTAAATCGTAGTTATAGTCCACGATATAATCTACGTTAAAAGCCGTTACAATTCCTTTGAACACCAACACATTAATTTGGAAGTTCAAAGATTTTACAGAAAGCTGTGATATATTGCGTATGTAGGTGTGTTATGTTATTAAATATTTTTCTGCCGTCCGCTATATTAACCGCTTCATTTCTGTGCCATCCAATATCTTGTTTATTTGTTCACATTGTAATCGTTTTGGCGGCTACTAACGCGATCACGTGCACCCACCTGACGTCTGTTTGTCCACTGAATATTTCATGAGCAGCCAGTGGTTTCGGAGTTTCGTCGCTGGTACAGTTAACCGCACTCCCATGGGACTTTGACAAAGCCTAAGTGCAAGTGGTCTTCTTTGCTCAAGTGTTAGAAGTACGTGTGGTTGACCGTACGCCGCACACGCCTCCTGCAAGGTTTCCAAGATGTCGTTGTCATTAATTAATTCTGTAGAAAATTGTTGCTTAGAAGTTTGTTTTTCATTCTTAGATTGTTTGTATTTCAAATAGGTATCGTGCTTAGTCGTTTGTTCATTTTAATTTAATGCGGAGAATTTATTCGGTACCTACTCTGATTTTATTAGAGACATCTTTACGAGTATTATGAATGTTCTGAAATGGATTTTTTTCGCGTATTCCCTACTTTGCAAGTGCAGTTTCTCGCAAAGTGGTTCTGCTTGCACTACTTTTAGGTTCACAATGAAGTGTTGTTTCATGCATGCGTTTTACTTAAAGTGCATCACAAATGCACTACAATCCAATATTACTGAAAGATGTGTATATTTTATTTATTTTATCAAAGACTTGGTATCTTTTTGGCCTAAAATACACGACGGCTACTAATCAGTTTTATAAAAAATATAAGGTTGTTTCGCGGCTTCGCGTCAGTGCCTCCAGAACGCAAAGGTAAAGTGGCGGGCAGAAAAAATAAAATACGAGAATCATTGTTCATAAATATTTGTAACAAATTAATTTATTAATAAATTCCATCATAATTTGTATGGCTGTTTCCCAACTATTTTGGGGTTGGCTTCCAGTTATACCGAATACAGCAGATTAACAGAGTTTTACGGAATGAATGTCTGCCTATCTAACCTTATTATGTAATCTACAAGTATTTAACCTGATACTATAATATAAATTATGAGAACGTTACTCTGTTTGTTTGTCAGTTCGTCACGACTCTACAGGTTGTAATGAAATTTGGCAAGAATTTTCATTTCCTGGAGACAGACATACGCTATCTTCTGTCTATTGAAAACAGTAGTTCACGAACGATGATATAAAAAAAGTGTAGATAAAGTGTAGTGTAGATAAAATGTAGGTAAAAAGGTGTAGATAGGTTATAAACGCTCAGCAAGCGACACGTTAAAATGTGGCTAACTAGCCACAATTTACCTCAGTGTCGCGTCGCGCCGTCAAGGGACGCGTGCGTGCGTTAGTGTGCAGTTTTTTAAAATGGAATGTTGTTTAGGTAACCTATCTACACCTTTTTACTTATGATATCATTGCATACCTACTTCAATAAAATTGATTCTAAGTCGAAACGCAGTTTGTCAGGGCCGCTAGTATTATACAGCGTGGTGACGACAATGCGACAATAAATGAAATCACGGACACTGCTAGTTCCTAGGAATAATTCTAAACCATCAAAAAAATCCTAACACCAAAATTAAAAAAAAATTAAAATCAAACAAACTAAATGGTATAAAACTGAAAACAAAATAGAACGCCCTTTAGAAACATTAGTTCACTAACCTGTGGTAAAAGTGGCAACAGCGCGGTCTTGCAGCGACTTGATCTTTTGTCGCCATTATTAATGCTCAGTAAAAACAATAACACTGAATCACAGATTATTAACTGAATAATCAGGTAACTCTCACCAGGGCGTCATTTATTAATCACAATCAGGATCACTATTCAATCACATAACTCAGTAGGTAGGTAGGTACCTATGTCACAAAATTTTTCGTTTTTCGATATGGCCGCCATGAATACAAATACACAAATCGCACCGTCGGAGAAGGTTATTTTTAACGTTTGCTAAGAGGTCACCATTTGCAGCCATGTCAGTTAATTTATTAACAGACAATATTATCCTATCTTTTAACAAAAAACACGAAAGCACAATAAAAACTAAGCGTTTAATTTCGCACATTCACTTAACTATTTAACTAAGTACCTATTACTATTATACGTGTCATAATTATGATCTTATCACTAAAATAAAGCGTCCAATTTCGCACTTATAATCAGTCGTTCGTTACAAAAACACACGAGCGGCGGCGCGGCGGGCAGCGCGGGTAGGTACTTGAAAGGCGGCGGGTAGGTACTTCAAAGGCGGCGCGAGCACCGGTGCTCCTGTCTGCGGCACTCGACGTGCGCTTGCACAAATCAATGACGCGTGGATCGTCACAGGATTACGGCGATACACTGACCAGTGACCGTGACCTAAATTTGTAGTTGCAAGTTTCGACAAGAAAGTGAAGTAATAAGCAAACGAAACTAGATTTATCTCTTTCGCACACACTAAATTTTCTATTGATATGAGTGCATAGCAACTTACTTCCGCGTGCGTTATTTTCTTATCGAACTCTGATGACATGACACGCTTTATGACTCTTATGACACGGGTTTAAGGCATAATTTTCACTAAATTAAATTTAAAAACTGATTTGGCGAAAGTTTTTAAGTAGGTTGCGAGTTGGCCACGTCACCACGTGTCTTTAATGTTTTGATGTTACCGATGCGGGGGTCGTTAACCTGTCAGTGCTTCCGTATTAACAGATACATCATGTAATAAATGTTAAAAAAGTAAAATCACCTCCTGTGACTAAACTACTGGATATTTTCAAATGATTTTTTGTATGTAGACTGGGAACGTCCTTAAGTATACGAAGTTTCATTTATTGTCGCATTGTCATCACCACGCTGTATATATATTTTAGACTAGCAGACGTCCCGCGGCTTCACCCGCGTAGGTCCCGTTCCCGTGGGAATACAGGAATAAAAAGTAGCCTATGTCATAATCCAGAGTGTCAGCTAACTCCATAACTACCAAATTTTATTCAAATCCATGTAGTAGTTTTTACGTGAAAGAGTGACAAACATCTATCCATCCATCCATCCTCACAAACTTTCGCGTTTTTATTATTAGTAGGATTGACCTATCTTACTAGTCAATAAACCTTTAAAGAATTAAAACACTGTATGTATAATGTGGACTCAAGAGACCTTTACAAGTTTCAAGGCTGTTCTCAATGACGGATTTCTCTTTCTTCAATTCTTTCTTTCGAAAAAGTTTGTAATGTGTAAACATTTGGAGACCCGTAGGTAATTGGTTGACTTTGAAAGTAAAGTTAGTCCTGGATCTTCCCATTTGAGTAGGGATCGTAAATGCAAATAGGTATTTGATTACGTTGATCCATGAGGCATAATTTTCTTTGTTGTTTGTTTTGGTAATTTATTTTTCATTATGGCTGGGTTAAGGCACTTTAAGTTGTATTGCAGCTCGTTGTGAAGAAACTAGTTTACAATTTACAAGTACTTTTAATACTTTTTGCTATAAGTAAAAACCTTGCTAAAAATTGGTTATTCAAAATTATTGACGCTTAGATTTTTCTGTATGTAGGTATAGGTAAGTACCTACTTAGTTACATATTATACAGCGTCATAAGTAGGTTGAATTTAAGACAAAACCTGATACTATAATATAAATTATGAGAACGTTACTCTGTTTGTTTGTCAGTTCGTCACGACTCTACAGGTTGTAATGAAATTTGGCAAGAATTTTCATTTCCTGGAGACAGACATACGCTATCTTCTGTCTATTGAAAACAGTAGTTCACGAACGATGATATAAAAAAAGTGTAGATAAAGTGTAGTGTAGATAAAATGTAGGTAAAAAGGTGTAGATAGGTTATAAACGCTCAGCAAGCGACACGTTAAAATGTGGCTAACTAGCCACAATTTACCTCAGTGTGGCGTCGCGCCCTAACGGATGCGTGCGTGCGTTAGTGTACCGTTTTTGGAAATCGAATGTTGTTTAAGTAACCACTATCTACACCTTTTTACTTACCTGTAATATTATTGCACCCAATGGTTTTAGTATTTAATATTTTGATAATCTACCAGATTAACTGCAACTCATTCTGCGCCCGGCCGCCGTCGCGAACGCACGCTCCTGTGGACTCCGCGCTCCCTGCTCCGCTACGCCGTAGCGCTCACGCTACGACGCTCCGCCCCGCTCCGTAGCCTCGCTACGCGTGACGCACGTCACCGTAGCTTGACTACGCTCCCTCACTCGTAGCCCAGCTACGAGTGACGACACGACTGCTGTAGGCCCGCTACGTCGTAGCGGACTTTACAGTTGTTCGCTGTCCTTTGCCCCTTCAGGGTAAAGCCACTGTTGGTTTCAAGTGGTCACTTGGGGAAACCTAACGGTGTCAACGAACCAAGTGGGTGCGGACCCGACGCACCGGCCTAACCCCTTCAGGGTTAGGCTAAAGTCGGAAGGACTTTGGTTAGCGACCTTGGGGGGACTCCTAGTCGCTACCATTGTTTAACCCCCCCCTTCCTTTCCAGCTGCACCCGGTGACGTCTGGGTGTGTCGACCCCAGCGGCACCGGATCGGTCGAAAGACCCATAGGACCCCGCTGTACATTAAGACTGACAGCGGGCAAAAATCAAGCTTAGGGTACGCCTTAGGCACTCACCTCTCTGCCTTCACCCGGCAGGGAGGGTTACTCATCTCCGGGCTTTCCCACCCGGAGAGCTAGGTTATTAGGCCCCTAAGGCAACAGTCAGTTTGTGTTGCTGGCGAGTTTGTTTGAGTACTTCTTCTCGCCAGTAATAACACTAGGAAGTACTCAGGGGAAGGGCCCTTTAGGGGACTGACTGCTCTAGGAGCTCACGTTTCACGTGTCTCCTAGAGGCTGTGTAGGAGTTTTTACACCCCCCCTCTCCCCCCTTGCTTCACCCTTCTCAACCATGGAGGCCCTTTTGGACCTGCTGGTTGAGATGCTCGCTGAGCATCCGGCCCTGGCTGCCAAGTACGGTGCCAAAGTGGCTGCCCTCACAGGCAGCTCCACTCTCTCCCCCTCCGCGCCCCTCTTCATGGAGTCTCTCACTCCTTTCACCGACGCCCTCGACAGCCCGGCGTCTCCACCCGCGGCTGATCAGGGCACCCCCCTCTCTGCCCCCTCACCCCCTCTACCGGAGAACAAGATTGCCTCCCGCATGGAGGACGACTCCACGTCGGGCTCTGAGAGCGACTGCTCCCAGAAGCCCTCTGCCGCCTCGTCTTCTGACGAATTTGAAGTGGTAGCGGGTAAGCGCAAGAAGCGCCACAACCCAGCGACCCAAGCCCCCTCCAAGGCCATTCGCCTAGCTCCCCCCTCCCCCGCCCCCTCCACCTCTCGCCCTTCTAGCCCAATGGCTACCTCCCAGGCTGACCCAGCTGCGACCTCCACTCCCTCCGTCGCTGCCAAGAAGCCCCGCCCCCCCCCCGCCCATCTTCATTCACGATAGAAATCTGTGGCTCACAGTATCTAAATGGTGCGCTGAAAAGCGCATCAACTATTCCAATGCTCGCCCCACCCAACAAGGAGTAAAAGTGTCCACTCCAACGAGCACAGACTACCGTGATCTTTCACGGATGCTGCGGGAGCGTAATGTCCCGTTTCACACATACTCCATCCCGGAGGAGGCACCTATTCGTATGGTGCTCCGCCGGGTGCCCATGGAGCTTCCCGAACAAGCCGTCCTGGACGACCTCCAAGCCCAGGGGGTCCCAGCGACCGCCGTCCACCGCCTCCATAAGTCCAGAGGTGGTGAAAAATATGATATGGTGCTGGTCATTAGTGACCCCACCGAAGGTCCCCATCCCATTCTCAAAGTGAAGAAAATCTGTCACCTTTCCGGCGTCATCGTCGAGAAGCCCCACCGACCCAACTCCATAGGCCAATGCCACCGCTGCCAACTTTATGGCCATTCTCAAAGATACTGCTTCGCCAAGCCCAGGTGCGTTAAGTGCTTGGGTGAACATGGCACTGGGGACTGTTCCCGTCCCAAGGACCTGTCCCTCTGCACTGAACCACCCAGTTGTGTTCTGTGCGGGCAATCTGGCCACCCAGCCAATTACCGTGGCTGCCCCAAGGCCCCCAAACCATCTTCCAAGCTCTTGGCGAATCGCGCTAACGATCGCCAGCAAAGGGAAAGCCCCCTCTCGGCGGCTCCCTTCTCCCAACTGCCCGAAAAGCTAAGCCCCCAGCGTTCTTCTCCGTGGAATAAACTTAACCACCAGAGGAACTTCCCAGCTCTGGCGCCCCCTAAAGCCCCTATCCCGGCGCTGATGGATTTGAGCGTTCCTCAACCCACAGCTCTGGCCACCCCCGCGGCAACCTCCGCCCCCGCTAAACCTCGCCCTCAAGCGACACCCCCCACCCCCGCTGACACTATGTCCAAAGTAGCCCAAGGTCAGCGAAACATGGACATTATAATAGGTGCCTATCAGACCTTCTTCACCCCTGAAGCCACTCAGATGGCTGACGAACTGAGTAACGCCGATATCGGTAACTATACCGCAATCTTCGCAGCTTATCCTAAGATAGCTGCCGCCCTCGCTAACCTCTCTCACAATAACCAATAATGGCTAACACGAGAGCACGCACATTCAAACCCCGCTCCCTAAGATTAGGTTTCTTTAATGCCGATGGCATTTCCAATCAACGTGATGAAATCGCCCTTTTCCTTCGCGATCATCACCTAGACATTCTCCTTATCCAGGAAACCTTCCTCAAGCCTTGTAACCGTGACCCCAACATTGCCAACTTTCGAGTTGTCCGCAATGATAGGACACGCTGCTTCAAGGGTGGCACCCTCATATACTACAAGAACTGTCTGCACTGCACTCCCGTAGTCACCCCCCCTCTCACCTCTCTTCTTGAGGTCTCTGCCTGTCGGCTAGGAATGACTGGCCACTCTCCCATCACTATCATCTCGGCCTACCTTCCTCCTACCGCCTTAGCGGAGGACCCCAATCTTATTACTCACGACCTCACGGCCCTCTTCGGCTTGAGTGACTCCGTTATCATAGCGGGTGACCTCAATGCCAAACATCCGGCCTGGAATAGCTCAATAACCAACTCCAGAGGTAGAACCATCTACTCCCTAGGTTCTACTCTCAACTTCGATGTCGTCGCCCCGATGACTCCCACCCATTACCCTCATAACCCGGACCATGCCCCTGATGTACTCGACATAGCGTTACTCAAGAATGTAAGCCTACGACTACACTCTATTGAGGCGCTTTGCGAGCTCAACTCGGACCACTGCCCAGTGGTCCTTCAGTTGCACTCCAGATCAGACCCTTTCGGCTCTAGCCCCCCCACCGAAACCAAAAGGATAACCGACTGGAAGAAAGTAAGCGAAAAGCTGAAATCAACCACGTCGGCCCACTTGGACTCCATCCCCGATCTGATCGAATCAGTCGCTGACACCACGGCCGCGATTGACTCGCTCACAGATCACGTGCAATCTGTCCTGAACGAATGTTCAAGGGAGGTTCCCGCGATGAGCGATCATCGATGGAAACTGCCGGACGATGTACGTGCTCTGCTGCGCGAGAAAAACGCGGCCATGCGTGCCTACTACTCTTTCCCCTGCGCGGCTAACAAAACCTTTATGCGACGGCTTCAGCGTAGGCTGTCACGGCGCGTAAAGGACCTGCGTTCAGCGCGTTGGGAAAAGATGTTAAGCAAACTTGAACCCACTCATTAAGCCTTCTGGCAATTGCAACGTAAGTTGCGCTCCTCTCAGGAAGCCTCCATGCCTCCTCTCATCCGACCCGATAAGAGCGTCGCTTTTGACGACTCTGAGAAAGCCGAGTGTCTGGCCGACAGTCTAGAGGCCCAATGCTCCCCCAGCACCCAACCGGCCGACCAACAGCACTTGCTTGAGGTTGAGGCCGAAGTTGAACGCCGATCTTCCCTCCCTCCCATCGAAGACCCTGATGATCCTCTGCCTCCCGTCACTCCAGACGAAGTGCAAGACATCATTAAAGGGCTCAAACCCCGCAAAGCCCCCGGCGCTGATGGCATTACCAACAAAGTCATCCAGCTATTCTCTGCCCAACTTATCCTGCTAATGACCGCCATCTTCAATGGCGCCATGAGCAATAATATATTCCCACAAGCGTGGAAACAGGCTACCGTTATCGGTATTCCTAAGCCAGGCAAACCCAAGTCTGAGCCATCCAGTTATCGCCCCATTAGCCTCCTCAATGTCTTCGGTAAAATCTATGAGAAGCTTATTTATAAGCGCCTCAAAGACTACGCCGAGGCAAAGAGTCTTATTCCTAATGAGCAGTTCGGTTTTCGCACCGGTCACTCCTGCATCCACCAAGTCCACCGCATCGTAGAGCACATCAGCATCGGCTTTCAACGCCGGTCGCTGACTGGTGCAGTCTTCTTCGACATAGCGAAGGCCTTCGACAAAGTCTGGCACAACGGCTTACTCTTTAAGCTTTACCAAATGGGTGTGCCAGATCGTCTCGTACTCATCTTACGAGACTTTTTGTCGGAGCGCACTTTCCGCTACCGCATCGAGGGCGCTCTGTCCGCCCCCCATCCCATACGCGCAGGTGTCCCCCAAGGCTCTGTGCTGGCCCCCCTCATCTTCACTCTGTTCACGAGTGACATTCCCAAGTTTAAAAAAGCCCAGTTGGCCCTCTTCGCCGACGACACGGCCATTTTCTGTTCAGGCCGTAACCAACATCTTATCGCTCGCAATCTCCAATCTGCCGTGAACGCACTGGGAGAGTGGTTCCGGAAGTGGAGAATCGAGGTTAACCCCGACAAAAGCCAAGGCGTCCTATTCCACAGGGCGCGTATCAAAGTGGTTCCCCCTAAACCGATCACTATGTACGGCAAACCAATCCCTTGGGAGAAGGAAGCCAAATACCTAGGTGTCACCCTAGACCGATCCCTTACCTTCGCTCAGCACATAAAGACGGTTCGCTCGCGAGCCGCTTTTGCTGCGAGTCGGCTCAACTACATAACATCCGCGAACAGCAAATTGTCACTCAAGTGCAAATTGCGACTGTATACCGCGGTAATCCGTCCGATTATGACTTACGCCTGCGTTGTCTTCGCACACGCCAAGCCTAGTCACCTTCGTAAAATGCAGACCCTGCAGAACCGTTACCTCCGTAGAATAACGGGTGCCCCCTGGTTCGTTCGCAACGAGCAACTACACGTTGACCTTAGAATTCCGACTATTCAACAGTTCATGAAGCGCCTTTCCAAGCGCTATTTTGAATGTGCCTCCAAACACCCAAACCCACTTATAACTGCTGCAGTCAGTTACACCCCTTCACGAATTAATAAGCTTCGCCGTCCCAGGCATGCCCTTACCACCCCCGACGACCCCATCACCCTGTTCCAGGAAAGTCGTAGGGAAACTAGCACAGTCAAGAAACACTACAATTACAAACCGAACGCCTTCCGGCCCCGCCGTCGTGGCCCGTCGCGAAGTATAGTTAATCTCCCTCCCCGACCCTTGCATGAGCCAGCCCGCGATGCTGAGCCGCTAGCTTAAACAGTCCCTAAATAATCTAACTCAGATCCAGCCGTCCCCCTTTTTATTCGATCAGTGACACCCTAAGCCGAGGTCCGAGCCCCACAGGGGGTGCCCTTAGCGAGTGTCACTTAAATTCTGACGTAATGCTCCTGGCTGGAGGCCTTGTGTATTGAGGTCGTCCACAGGTTTGACCGGTTGAGCAGATAGCGGCGCCACCCCTCAGTAGGGTGCACTGCGAGACGCCCTCTATCAAAAAAAAAAAAAAAAAAAAAAAAAAAAAAAAAAAAAAAAAAACCAGATTAACTGTCTTCTACAACGTGTTTTTTTTTATATCCCATAACTCTAGGGTATGATCAAGTGGCATATGAATTATGTTTCAATCATCCTTTTTTTTTTTTGTTAACATACAAAATAATTCAACAAAGTCACGATGATTAATGTAAAACACCCTCACGTGAAAGAAAAGTGACGTTAGAAAGAAGATTCGTCGTACTGGTGACAATTTTTGAACTAATCTATACATTATGTAATATAAATAATACTTAATAATAATATTCCACGACTGTTCACACAACGCCATCTAGTCCCAAGCTAAGCAGAGCTTGTGTTACGGGTACTAAACAACTGATAATTTAATTATGATTGATGATATCCGAAACTATGCATTTTTGGACCATCTATTCTAGGAGTTTTAGTATTATTTTTACCTACAGAATATAACCCTAGATTTATGGGATATAAAAAAAAAACACCTTGTATATGACCCCTATAATGTTTTAAATCCTTATTTATAATGTTGGTATAATTTAAAGGTAGCTGCATACTTTATGAGTATAAATAGTATAAAATTCTAGGAGGGTCCTATTTATTGGTTTTTTATTCTATTTTCGTCCAATGATAATTTATATTATTACATTAATTTTCATCTTATGAATCCGTGATTGGACTAAGGCTCGCTGAGGACATACTCAAATAACACTTATTAATTTTGATGTTTCACTAGAATTTCACGTTGCTTTATTGAGTTCCAAGAACGAAATTAACTGTTTTTGGATTTCTCGGTATAGACCTGAAGGAATCCATAATACTTTCTTTCGAGAATTCCTAACTTACTTAATCTACAAATTCTCAAAACTACCCGAATAAAACAAATTAAACCTTTTTGGGCGTTCCTTTAAAGTCCGTAAGTGTATAAAAAAATGCGAAATTCGAAAAAAGAAACATTCCAAAGTTTTCTTTTTTTTATAGTTTATACTCATGGTTGTGGCCAGCAGCCCGCACGATAATTTTATTAAATAGACAAAATTGACAACAACAGAAGAAATTAAACCTTTTTTGCGTTTCTCTTTGTCCTGTGTTTTGGTAACAATGACCAAGTTTGTAGATGATCATTTCTGTAAATCAAAAATAATAATAATAATATTACACAACTTTCATTCACACTACGCCATCTAGCCCCAAGCTAAGCAGAGCTTGTGTTATGGGTACTAAACAACAGACAAAAACCATACTTACTTATATATTTTGAAATACATACTTAGTATTATAAATAAATGTTAGACAGTTACACAATTAAAGAATTTAAAATTCTCCTATTCACTTTTTAATCTGAATCAAATTCATACAAGAAACGTTACAGATAAAGAAACATCACTCTGTATCAAATACGATCAAGTCAAGAGTCAAAGGGGACACTAACATAAATTGTACCCTTACATTTAAGGGGAAGTGCAGACATCTATTATAGTCGGAAATTAAATCTGCATGGTGCCTGCTCACATCTCTATTTACTAATGGATTGCACTCACTTCAATTGGCAACGTCAATAAGTGGTAAGAATTGGGCCACTTGACCATTGTGTAAAGGCTAATTTGTAACATTGTTCTTTTTTTAAACGTTTATGTTTTGATTATTTTAGTGAATTTTGTTTTATCATTGTACTGAACTAATAACAGACATCTTCAACGTCGGTGAAGGAGAAGTTTATGAGGAAAACTGAATTAATATTATTATCCTGGAGGTATCGTTTTACCCAGTCTTGTTAAGTTGATCAGAGAAGTAATAGCTCCATGTAAAATAATAATATTCCACAATTCACACAACGCCATCTTGTCACAAACTAAGCAGAGCTTGTGCTATGAGTACTAGACTACTGATAAACATACTGATATATTTCTAAATACATACGTATTATAGATAAATTACACCCAGACGCTGAACAAAATATGATCGTGCTTATTATAAACATTTGTCCTGGGATGAAATCAAACCCACAACCTCCGGCATAGCAGTCAGGGCCACCAATCACTAGACTTTGACCGTGGTTTTGACTGGTCTGTTGGTCTAGTTGTTAAATATTTAAGTACCAGTAGGTAAATAACAATTTTCGAATAGGTTAGATAAGGCAAAGGGCAAATGATCCATGAACGATATTTTCCACTATTTTTTAATAAGTACAATAAAAAAATGGGCTGTATCGGTACCTGTTACAGATCATATTTGCGTAAGTAAGTAATTGAAAGTAAAAAAAACTAAATTCAATTTTCAATTATATTACTATTTAGTTAAACTTAAATAACGAAAACAGCTATTGGAGGCGGGGCATGCTTCAGCGAGATCACGCGAACGTAAGCGAGAGACGACGATTAATGAATACTACTATGTCATGAGAAGCCTGTACAATATTTCCATAATTTGGGTGACTTTTTGGGATATAAACAAAACTTTGCTGTTTATGAATATTATTTATTGATACTTTACAAATATAATGAGAAGACCGTCTAGAATAAGTACCTATTTGTTAAGTAGGTATTTGTAATAATAAAAATTTGTGGAGTAGATCCTCAATCTGCCCATACCTTCTCTTTGTGAGAAGAGGCTGTACGGATCCAGTATTATTATTTTATAAACACAATTTCATCTTCAAATTCAATCTGCAAGTGAAGCCGCGTTGTGTTGAGACATCAAAAGAATCTATTTATATGTATGAGTATGATAGATATTGATAACGGCATACAAATGTGAAGAGAAATGAAAGTAGTTTTCACTTTATCTATTTCAGTAAATATAGCTAACATGAAAATTTAATTTATCCTCTAGTCAAAGTCAAATCATTTATTTGAATTAGACCTTAAAAATGATTTGTGGAACGTCACACTTCAAGTAAAAAATTAAGAAAATAATTCTAGTTGCCCCTACCAAAAGGTAGTTTTGTATGGAGAAGAATGGGCAAGAAACACCATACTTATTTTTTTAATAGTCTAGTGATACCTGAGAAAACACAAGAAAGAAAAGAAATAAATAATAATTATTTTCCAACAGGTTCATCATTAATCATCTGCCTAGCCTTTTCCCAACTATGTATTATGGGGACTGCCCTTCAGACCCCCACAACCCAGTTACTGGATAGGATTCCCCTTGGTTAAACTGGTTGTCAGACTTTCAGGGCCATAGATATCCGTATTCAGGTACTCGTAACAACTATCAAATGACAGCTGGGAACAACGGCTTAACGTGGTTTCCGAGGTACGGAGGAGTGTCGACATGCAGTAAACGGTCACCCATTCGCTACCCGACCACAGAATAGAATAGTATAGTATATATCTATTTCATTGGTTGGAAGGTACAGAGATAAATTACATGTCACTTACAATTAATCTTAATTTTACAAGTGCATTTAGTGTTTTATTCGGCGCAGTTTGTCCGGGAGGGGGTCTTTTGCAACCTATTGTATTCATCTTTTCACACACGGTTGAATTATATAAAGCAAGTGTGAGAAATTTTATATTTAAGATCCCATCAGGTCCTAGTCCTGAAGTAACTTACGAGCTAGGAGTACGAGCAGAGTAACCTCTGTGAGTCAAAGCCTATGCTGACGAGGAAGGCCAGTTCTTTTGTGAAGCGGTTTTCCTCTCTCGGTTTTGTTTAGGTACGTATCACCTATTCGATTAGAGAAAAGAAACGGGTTAAATTGTCCATATTTCGTGTAACCGATCTTAAGCCGCTGATCGTCAGTGAAGCTAGTTTTTCGATCAAGAATCAATCAAGAATCAAGTGATGAAGGTCGTGTGCTCTGTAGATTATAGTGTGTATCTCAATAATGCACTGAAAAGGTATAGCAATATATCACATTGCTATTCCTGGAAGGATTAGGCAAAGGAGTACAAAATAATGAAATGATTTCAACTTTGATTTTCTAATACACCTACGATGAATTTTGATATAAGAAGTCTGTTACGAAATAAAAAAATGTTATCCATAAAGGACCATGAAATTAAAAACGGCTAAATTCACTAGCACAGGTAATCCATAAAATAAACGACGTTAGTCCAAACATCCTAAGATGAAACTATCTCCATAGAGTACTCAAATCGAAGGTAGAGAGCAACGCTATTGGATATTCAGATCCGAACTAATGCGTAAGATAGACTCAAAGTTCGAAGTATTTTCTCAAAGTTAAGCGGATTACCTTTAATATTTCAACTATTCACCGAATGAAACATCTACGGGATTTGCATCATATTGAAATGAAATGGGCGCTTCCTTTGGAGATTGGAAAGATGAGTCAACGGGGATAAGTAAGTACGTTCCTATAAGACCGGAGGATGTTGGGCGTGTCTTAGTAGAAGATTGTTTCAAACTAGCTATTGCCCGCATCTTTGCTCGCGTGAATCTCGAACCTGCATGAATTTAAAACAGCATGCATGTTTCAACATTCTGCTGTCCCTATTTTTTTTTGCGACAGGCACAATGAAAATATAAGTTCTGACATGAACCTTAAAAACTCTAATTATTCAGAGAAAAAATAAATGAACTACGTGATGCATCTGAAATCGCATTGTGTTGGGGAACTGTTCGTTTATCATCAGACTTGTGACGATTTTACACATACTTTTTATGCATGTGACCAATACACTTTCAATGTATGGAGTTTACAAAATGTGACGAATTTACTTTGTGGCGAATGTACAATAACCCAACATAAGGCCTATTACTTAAAGAAATAACTTAACTATTATTCAACATCGCCGAAATATACATCAGATATATGTTTTTAGTTTAATAGATATGATATCGTTCAAGGTGTTTACGAAAAGGGTATAACATCACGTTTTGTAACATTTACTTAAGGTTATAATTGTGTATTTAATTTTGGTATACATAACTCTCCTTTAATATAAAAATCACTTTAGTATTAAAAAACATTTAACGCAAGTAAGAACTTGTAGTCTAGACGACGGGGTTACGGGTTATTCGACTTGGTTAAACATAACAATTTAGATACCTTCTGTCTCTTTCTGATGTCATTTGCAAATAAGTGACAGAAGTTGTTTAATATCTTTCTACCCACTTACAAGGAATCTCTCCCATCAAATACAATAGGAGCACCTGTGCATAATCGTCATTGTAAATGCTAAGTACTTAATGTATTCAGATCACGTCGACAGTTTCAAGTAATGTGACAGATGGCGCCACCTAACCTATAACGTAGATAAATGAACAGGCTGCCTCGTAGTATAGTTAGGCAAGGTAGGTTGCTTCTAGGCAAGTGTGCTTCATCGTCGACCACATCATCGCTTACCATCAGGTGAGATAGTTGTCAAACGCGTGCCTATCAATAAAAACAATAGTGGTCTCAAGGGCTACTACAGAGCTTGGGGTTCTGTTTTCGGATCCCGGGTCGGACAAGCTTTTTTGAGTTTTTCCATCTGAAATTTCTCTGTGTCAGCGCGGAATCTTGATCTGTGCCTGATTGATGGCAATTAGCTTCGCCCGCCCCTTATTACATGTGACTCAAAAATAAATGGCAAAGTATGGGTGTTCTACGGGTACATCTCTGAGTAACGCTTTGGGGATAACAGGCCTTGTATTGTAATGAACAGTTATCAATTTAAATAGGTGCTATTTCAAGAATAAACAACTTAATACTTTATCAATAGACAATCGATTGGAAAAATGTCTACGATTTTTACCCTTTCTTATTCCAACAGACATATTAGCTAACAGATTGACTTTTGGTTTCAGGTTGTGTGTCAACGCATCATCCTGTAAGTGTTTTTGTTTTATTTTGAATCATTATTTAAATATCAAACCAAAATAAAACACCTTGGAGGGACTGATGGCAAAGAAATGGCAATCAAACGATTTAATCTTCAATATGAAGAACAATAGTAAAGGCCGGATAGTGGATGTATAATTTAGGACGGGTAAACCTCAAACCAAGCTTCTTAGCTCATGTAGTAAGTGTAGTTAGTAGTAGTTTGAAAGACACAATTTTGCAATAAAGGTAGATACGTATCCATTGTACAGTTTATCTAAAACTAGCAGACGTCCCGCGGTTTCACCCACGTGGGTCCCGGTCCCGTAGGAATAACAAGTAAAAAAAAAAAGCGAACACGGATAAAAAGTAGCTCAGGGTGTGTGGTTCAGTGTTCATTCAGGGTGTCAGCTAACTCCATACCAAATTTTATTAAAATCCATTCAGTAGTTTTTACGCGAAAGAGTAACAAACATCCTCACAAACTTTCATGTTTATAATATTAGTAGGAAGGAAGTAAGATGTCACGCCAAACGTTGTTGTGTCTACATGAGGGCTGTTGGTGGTGTTATGTTAATCGTGTAGGCGAAATCCCAACCCTAAATTAAGACTTCTTATCATTTCCAGCGAGGACTCCCGCTCTCAATACAGCCACAAGTATGTACATGAGTATAATTTAGCACCCTTGTACAACTATTTTGGGCCCTACTTGGTCGAATAACAACTAAGTGGAAGACAGATAATTTCATGAGTATAAGACGTTAAATGCCAGTCAGTTAGGTACCTACTAATTCAATTTGGTTGGCATTAGGTAGTAAGATACGTTAGTTTAAAATTAGGGCTAATTTGTCTATTGGTTTGGAGATCAGCGATCAAGCGCATTTATTAAGTCATGTGCAAACAGAGAGTTGGTTTAATCTCTGTTCTTTACACTAGTCTTTTCTCAACATTGCTGGCGTCGGGTTCCAGTCTAACCAGGTGTTGATAAATACCTGTGTGCAATATGGACCGATCGTCTTTCTTATTTTTTTTTGTTTTTGGGAAAACAAACAGCTACACAAATATAGTAATAAACAGGTAGTAAACTAAAATTACATTGCATATGTGCAACTAGCGACGTTATCCACATCTTAAATACAACAAATTATTAAAGAACTATATGCACACGACTGAAGGTGAAAATTTCTTTTACAATCTATTTTAAATAAAAAGAGAAGATTCTGATTCTCAAAACCCAGTTACTGGGCAACAAAATACCTTTAAGTTGAACTAGTTTTCAGTTACTGGGCAACAAAATACCTTTAAGTTGAACTAGTTTTCAGTTACTGGGCAACAAAATACCTTTAAGTTGAACTAGTTTTCAGATCTACAAATGACAGCCAGAATCAACGACTTGAAGCATTTTTTTAGGCTTTTTGCTTAGTTGGTACTCTTTAGTAAATTGCTCATATTCAGACTTGCCGTTCTGAATACTCGTAACGATTTTCAAAGATCTACAAATCTCTGCTCTTAGTACACGTTTCAGCGAATTTCATTATGTTAATGATAACCGATGCTTCGAATCAACCCTGCCTTAATCGTGTTTGAATAGTTTATTGTGGCTATGAATGTTGTAGGTACTAAGATTCTAACTATCTCTCAAATACATCTTAGTTGGGTACTGGAAATTGAGGATCGATCAAGTGAGATAACTACTCTAATTGTATGCATTATTAAGGTGTAATTCACTTAAAATATGACGTAAACTTTACTAAAAAAATCTGCAAAAAGATGCCATTTGAAATTTTCTTCAATTGACTCAAAACCATATTACTCACATCCGACGCGGCGACGCGACGACGCGACGTTCGTATTATTAAAGTTATTACATATTTCCTTTTTTATATGCTTATTTTTAGCAACGAGGCTACGAAGCAAAAGAAATATGTAAGAATCATAGCAAGTGGTGCTCTGTAGTTTCTGCCTACCCCTATGGCAAAAACCCCAAAAAGGCGTGAGCTTATGTAGGTATGACTAGCCAAGAGTAACTTCAAGTGACCCTAATTTTCTAGCACTATTTAAGTTTGTGGGTAGTCCGGGATGTAGTTTATCATCTTCCGGGTGTTGTGTCTTGTGGGCCCGTTGTTCGTTGTTAAGTTTATGTATATTGTATCTTCAATCATGCGAATAAATTCAATATCGCGATACGGTATACGTCAGTTTAGTTCGTATGTGGCGATATAGATGTTACTATAAAAGCAACAAATATGCAAGCAATAAGGAGCTTGTGGCTGAGTTATTACAGCCGCACGAGTCGATCGAAGGTTAAGCTACGCTTGACGAGGTCGGTCCGTGGATGGGTGACCATTTATTACATACCAAGACTCCTTCGTGCCTCGGAAAGCACGTTAAGCCGTTGGTCCCGGCTGTCATTTGTAGATCTTTGACAGTCGTTACTTGTAGTCAGAAGCCCGAAAGTCTGACAACCAGTTTAACCAAGGGGTATCATGTTACCCAGTTACTGGGTTGTGGAGGTCTGACAGGCATTCACTTCATGTAAAACAGTTGTATTCAGCTGAATCCGGTTAAACTGGTAGCCGACCCCAACATAGTTGGGAAAAGACTGGGCATGAAGATGATGATGACAAAAGCAACAAATATAGCACCTACCTTTTCTTAACTTCCAATCTATTTCACACAATTTCAGATTCGACAAAACCCTTTTTCACAGCACACAATAGAAAAATAATCAACAGCAATATTTATTTATCGCCCATATCCCCCAATTTACAACTTACAAATAACGTGGTTGGTACCCGTGGTACATTTCATAAAAATTCAAATGTGTACCGCTTCGATATTATCACGTAGTCATGTCATAAAACTCGTGTGGTGCCATTCACCCCTTGCATGGGTTGAGGGCTGTCACTGAATAGTTTTATTAAAGATTCGCACACACGCTGGCAATCCCGATTTTTCGGATTAAAGAGATATCATGTGCGTACAGATTCATGATACATGATGTGTATTAAGATGACTGTATTTTTATTTATTGTATTACAAGTAATTTTCTAAGAAAAAAATCATAAACTGTCTTATGTAACTATGACGTTCAAAGAGTTAATTTTAATTTTTCGAAGTTTGTACTTTTTTGGCGCGTTAAGGAAAAATGATGAGAGTGAATTTTTACAATGCGCGCGCACACCGTCACGAAAAATCAACACCCTGAAGTTAGCTATAGTCATCAACATTTTTGGTTTTTTTTTCTATAATTACGCCAAAGAAGTACAACTTCTGACGCCTGAACTTAAGGACAAACACATAAAAAAAAACATATACCTATTTGGTTCAGTCAGACAGTACTACGAAAGTAAGCCAAAAAAATATTTCAAATTTAAAAAAGACAAACCAAGTAAGACTAGTGGATTTTTATGGTATTTAAGTTGTTCATAAAAGTATCAAACAACTGTACTCCATTTGTTAGAAAAAACGCTTGTAGAAGTAGGAATGCAGAAAAAAAATATGTTAAAGATAAACGAAAATATTTTTTTCAAATTGTCTTATTTTAAATTTTGAAGAGTAAAAGTGAAATGAAGAACGTGTCCATGTATTGTTCATCTCTGCTTCCTTTAGGTTTTTATCATTAACACAGTAATTTTCAACTAAAATGAAATAGGTACTATAACTAAATTAAATCCATATCATTTCTTAAAATAAATTGTTACAATGTTTACAATCTAAGTTAACAGCCGCTGTGAAAATAGATTATAATAAATTCGGCGTCTATCGTAATTGTAACATGCTTAATAATTGTACAGACGCCACCACATCAAGTTACCCCAGTGTGTCAAATTTCTTTGATCGTTTTTCAACTTTATGGCAAACAGAATAAGGTTCATATTCAATTGGGAAAATTTGACACATTGGGGTAACTTGACGTGCTGGCGTCTGTACTTTGGTTACAAATTGTGCATTTAAAATAATCCTTTTTTTAACTTCTGTCTGATGCTATTGTTATAGTATAGTGTCACATGAAAGCTCAAGTGAAACATAGAATTTTAAATCATTTAGAAACACATGGTAACACATTTCACACATCATCATAACATAAATTTACGACTATTTTGATTTTTACGACTGCTATTATTTACTACACACAAAGTTGCCGGCCGCCTATTATAACACCTACACCACACGGAAATTCGGAGATCCGTAGTAAAGTTATTGAAACGTCGCCAAATCCACTTAGTTTTATGACTTGGAAAATGCGATACGATGTGCCTCGCAATGGGGCGCTGTGCATGTAGGCATATGACGAGATTTCCTTATTCGTTCCCATGGTAACCGAGAGGTGATTGAACTAGTTTTTCACCTGTATTTAGGTATGTTGTTTCAAGGAGGGAGCGGGTTTTTTCCTCAACATGATCTGCTTAGCCTTTTCCTAAGTATACTGGGGTCAACGGTTGCAGCTGAATACCAGTATTTTACATGCAGCAAGACTATTTATCTGACCTCTACAGACCAGGGGGTCGAGTCTGCTATTGCAATCGTGTCTCAATGACCGGTCAGTGATCGATTTTTGACGTATATAACGTCAAAGTTATGACACATTTCCCATACAAAAACTGTCAAAGTTGTCAAATATTCGATCAATGACCGGTCATTGAGACACGATTGCAATAGCAGACTCGAGCCCCTGGTACTGGGTAAAAAGATACCTCAATGTAAGATTGGATGTCATATCAGGTTTTCGAACTTCTGACTACCAGAACCGACTGTCAACGATCTTTAAAATAAATGACAGCTGGGATTAACGACTTAACGTGCTTTGCGGAACACGAAGGGGCCTCAGGTTATAGTGGATGGTCACCCATCTCTACGAACTGACCCAGGCAAGGACTTTAACTTGAAATGAAACCCATGCGGCGGTTTTGAATTTGCCATTCTCAAACTTACAGGAGTTTCTCAGCCCCTTTTCTTTCTTCCCATAAACGTTAAAGCGTAACATTAAATCGATAGTAATAATAATATAACTCCACAAGTTTCACACCACGCTATCCAGTTGTAGTAGTAGCTTGTGCTATGAGTTCTAGACAACTGATAAACACACTTATATATTTCTAAATACATACATAATATAGAAAAAATATACCCAGATAAGATACAGGACAAATAATCGTACTAATCACACAAACGTTTATCTTGGATGGGAATGAATCGTACCCACGACCTCCGACGTAGCAGTCAGGACCACTAACCACTAGACTAGTCCAAACAGTCAAAAAACTAAGCTTCATTCAATTTTATTAATGTTGGTAACTTAAATCAATGGCAACATAATATTTTTTAGTTAAAAGCCCACAATGCGTAATCCCACATTGCCAGTAGTTTGGCAACGGACGCAGTATTGCCAGCAGCAATTAAAAGCCAAGCGCCAACAAATCAACTTAAGTACTCTTTCTTGAACTTAATAAATTAAACTACAAACACACTAAACAATGGTCCTAGCCAAATATTTAAAAAACATTAGGAATAATATCGTCACTTGAAAAGCAAAATGACTAATGTTTTTGTAATGCAATTCTTTCATAATGGTTAGATACAGAAAAAATCTTCTAGATGAATCTTTTAGATGTTGGATTGTTGGTATACCATTAGCATCGGTTCCCCTAGGACTTGCCACAAAAAGAGAAGATACACTGTGGCCCTAGTGAAAAGGGGTATAAGTCCAATTTTGTCGAAAATGAGTTAAGTGTACCAAAGTGATAAAAAAAATGCTCTATCGTTTGGTGAAGACAGATCTAAGCTATCTCTAAAAATAAGAAAGTTACTTTTTGTAAAAGGGTCCAACTGACACCAAAAAAAACTGTAAAAGTCGGTTTTCTGATCACTTTGGTACACTTAACTCATTTTCGACAAAATTGGACTTATACCCCTTTTCACTAGGGCCACAGCATTGTCATCATCTTTCTTTCGATTCTGCTCTCGTCCCGTGCTAGTTGGGGTCGGCGGAACACGTTTTATTTACTTTTACAGAAAGAGAAGATATTCTTCTTCTTTTCGGGTGGTAAATGACTGAAATGGCATGTAATGAAATGAAATGAAATAAAATGAAATGAAATAAAATGAAATTAAATTAAATTAAATTATATTAAATAAAATGAAATGATTAAATGATATTTATTTCTGTAAGTAGATCTTCCCAGATACTTTTACATGATTTTTTTTTAACGAAATTGCAATTCCAAAGTATCTGAACCCTGAAAAAAAATGCCGAAAAAAACTCAGGGGTCATGGTCTCTTCTAAAGTCCAGACAAAAGATTGTATTAATTCATTATGCGACTCTAACTATCCAGGGCAAAGTCTGGAAAACCCTTTTGAAGAAAGAATCAATTCAGCTTTGAGTTGACCTGTCCCGACAGACGGCATGCATGCTTCAGTCGTCGTATAGCTCAAACCTGTTTTAGGGAGCTCGACGCCTAATCTGGTGCCAGGGTTTATGCTGCCCATGGTCCCTTACTTTACTTCACATGCCGTCGAGCAAGTCCCGATGACTTGGTAGTCGGTCGGTCCGCCGGCACTCCACCCACTAAACAATTGCCATTCAACAAACAAAGCTATAGCTATTTCTTTTTTCCAACATTAATGTGTCAGTTTGTGAATACTCTGCTCAAGAAACTTCGTAAGTGTTAAGTCTTCTGATGGTATTCTGTGGGCCCATTAAATTGTCCTTAAAGCCAAGCAGATCTGGGTCAGCAGTCGACACTAAAGTTTCACATTTAAATTCTCGAATTTAGTTTTTCTGATTAGCGCTTTCTTAGCCCTAATCGTGAGACCGTATTGTGGACAGTAGTAACATTTTAATGGATCTCTGTTATCTGCTCTGATTATTTTTAGTTGTAAGTAAGGATTTATGGTATCTAATATAAACCGTGCCTATAACAGTGCATTTTACTTTTACTAGCATGCTTCTATTACTGTAATTAACAAAATTAAACGCTAATATTACTTATTAATTAGGTTAAGTATATTTTAACTCTATTAAGGCACATGTCTAATACAAGTACAAAATATTTTAAGAAATGAAAAAAAAATCATTGCTTAAAATTCCTCTCGATGTTTTCCTTTGCCACCGCGCCGTAAGCTAGTGATAATTTATTATACAATACAAGTTTGGTAACGTTGATAAAATGAATGAAAGGCGACTAACGAAAGGTACTATTATAAAGCAGATGTAAGTGGAAACGCCGGGAGGGAACGCCCTAGAAGGACATACAATAAACCTTATTGGTGAGGTTCTTCAAGAAAGTCAGGTGCGTGGTACTCGCAACCGGCATATTATGTGTATGACAACATGTATGTAATTATGTAAACGAAACAACGGCGCTCTGTAGTTTCTGCCTACCCTCATTGAAAAAAATCGTGAGTGTAGGTATGTATGTATATGTGTAATTTAACGAACAATGCGCCACAGCAATATTTTAACCACTTATGTAATAATTGTTGGCTTTAAGGTATAAACTTCTTCATCTCAGAAACTGGAGACCTTTCTCAGCAAATTGAGATCCCGCCGACAGGTGACATCAAATCAAACGCTCCTAATAAAGATAAAAAAAAATCCAAGTTTTTCCACGTTGACGCGGTTCGTCTCTCTTCAGCGAATAGTTAGGGGCTGAGTGAAAACCTGTGTCGAGTTTTTGTCGCCTCTCAATACGAATCAAGCCTAATGTCCCGGAAATCGCACTTACCTAACCTGGTATACTTTGGCATGCGGCAGCGCCAAAAAACTAGAGTGAAATGTACCACTTTTGACACTGTGACTTTTGCGAGCAGCGCCATCGTGAGAGGCCAAGGTAAACTGGTCGTCCGATAGATACCGTTCCCTTATAAAAACTGCGCCACAGACGAACAAATTTGGCGTCATATTTCCGCGACAAATTTCAACTTCTTGGGTTTATCTCGTCGTTTTGGACTAAACTTATGGTAAACGTTTGCGTTTCTTTTTTATGAAAACAATACAACTTTGTTGATACAATATGCGTATATATAAGTTAATTCGCTTCTACGTTTACACGAAATGCTTGTTTTCAACGAAATAAATTATGCATGAGAAGGGCTTGAAATTTAAATTTCTAATAAGCAACCCCTGTCGCATATTATTTTACAACATTATTATTTATAACACATGGTTTGCTCAATGCGAAAATTCTGAAGACTATTCATTTCACAGAAACAATTGCAATAACATGATTCGAAGTCAGATCGTAATAACATACCAGCGCAGGTAGGTACTCATAAGCGCAGTCAATAAGCCCGCGCCCTTACCCCAAAACAAACCAATTGAAATACTTCAGCCAACTTTGAGAAAAACAATGTGCGGTTTGAAAAGGTTTAATGAAATCTATCAGGTACGATTTAAATGTTACACAGAAGGGTACTTCATAAACAATGCATGGTAGGCTCGGATTACTCAAATGGGACTTTTGTTCACTACATGGAGTAAGTAACGAATGGATAAATCAAGTTCGAGTTCAAATTCTCACGCGGTTTATGCAGAATTGCAGATTTGCGAGGATACACTACAATAGTCCAATAGTTATTTATAATATAATCTAGTAGTTATGTACTCAATAACAATTCACACTGACAGACTCCGCGACCAAAAAAATCGAAAGTGGGGTTTCGCACATAGCACCGACCTTCAGGGCCTATGCGGTACCTCTCCACGGACCATGGCTCATATTTTATCTTGCACCGCGTGCCCTATTACCTGCACAAGTGAAGACCTAATAACTGCGTCAGTGGATGGTATTTCCGTAGCTGAATTCCGGACTAAACACACAATTTGGAAATGTAGTGTCAATCTTTTTCATCGACACGCCCGGTAGAAGATCATAAAATAAAACGTTTCTAAGAAAATGTGTCAATTTTTTATGTGATCGCAAAACCTATTCAACATTTTACACCTTGAAAATGAAATAAACAAATTCAAATTTCATTTCCTACGTCCTCTACTACAAAATAAAGGTCCACTCCTCGCGTACCCGATTTTAGTGTCGTTCAAAATTTACGATGGCCCCACAGTTTGAAAGTTTACACTCGACCGAACTCGTGTGTTTATGGTCTAATGCTACCAGCTTTTAGTTTTCACGGCTTTACGAGAATACAACTTTTTGGCCGCCATATTTTTGACTATAAACAGTAAACACGGTCTTTCGGGTAAAATATTTTCTATCCTGTAGTTTATTTTAGTAAGCATTTTAAGTTTTACAATGTACTCGTACAACAACATACAATATTAATGTTTTAATTTAACTAAACTTGAAACTACTATTACAGTTTCAAATTAAAAGTAACCGTTGTGAGACCGTAAACTAACCACCATTTATTTCAGTAAAAAGTGATTTAATCAACATTCGTTTTTTAATTAAAGCAGCTCAATAGTCACTCAGTCGTTCATTCAGGGAGCTTTCGTTAAGCCGCCTTCGAAATCAGTGTCCGCGAACTGGCATTTCATAAAAAAAAGGAAAAAGTAGGTAATAAAATGGGACTTTAAAGTTTTGAATACTGTAAAAGCAGACAAAAAATGCGACATATTATATATCCGTAGAAAAAAATCTATGAAACGCGACAAAAGTATCGCTCTGACTAGAGGTTTACCGTGCCTATAATTTAAATAACATTAAAAATAACAATTAGTCATTGTGGTCATCTGTAGATGCATTTTGGTATAGAGGCCAATGTGTCAAATTTCTTTGATAGTTTTTCAACTTTATTTCAGAAGGACTAAAGTTCATGTTCTATTGGGAAAATTTGGCAGTTTGAGGTAGCTTGACATGCTGGCGTTTGTACTTTCGAAGCGAAATATAATACTGAGTTGGGTAAACAAGTATATCTACGTAAATCTATAATTAGATTTCAAACAATAAAGACAGGAATTGTCTGTACAAATCGGATTAATTTCGAAGACTTTCGTGCTGCTTCCGCTTTACGTTTCAAAAGCTCAGATTTGATAGCTGTCGTCCATTGTAATCGCAAAATCTTTAATACAACTGCCCGATTAAATTGTTTCATCAGAATATGAAGCGCTTTGAAATCCAATACAGAATCGACAAGTTGAAATTCTGCGAACCAATACAAATGCGTCTATCAAACGCCAAACGTCAGCACAGACTCTGTTAACGTTACCCGAAAACGGACAAAACATCCCAGTGATCTGAGTTGATCTACTGGTCAATGTTCTGCTGTGGAGTTCGTCTCAAATTATAACAAATGGCTCCATACATTACGTTGTCTGGCTAAGCCCACGAACCGCGGCCCCGCAGGTGAGTAGAAGGTAAACTGGTGGCAATTTCACTTTGGCCCCTTTATCGGCGATGTCAGCTTGTGGTACTGACATTATTTATGACTGTAGGAAGTGTGAACTTTAATTTTGTAACATCCTTAGGGTCTTGGTTTTTATCTACGCAAGGGCAATGGCTTCCTTGCGGTTTTGTTTGGCGAGACATGGCTTTATTTTTTGTTATGTTGTAGGAGAGTAATAGAAGGAATTTTTGAGGAATTGTCTCTTGTTTTTTCCATGTAAACCTATAGTATTCACGGCTTTTAATCATCCCAAACAAAAACACTTTAAAAGTGTGATGTGCCAAGGCCACTGAAATGACTCGAGATACCTTTAGAAGCCGTGCATACTGGCTGGTTGTATGACTCGCAGTGCTAGGGCTTGAAGTAGTGCCGATGACGTCACTTAGGTGTAGTTCTCCACTCAAAATCAAATCAAAACTGGATTATTTAAATTAGGCTGAGGATCAGCACTTTTTGAACGCCAAAATACATAAGACAGTCCCCCAAATCGCCCATTCTTTACCACTTTCTAGTGTTTTTGTTGTGAACATGAAGTGGCGGAACCAAATCTCCAGCAACACGTCTGTCTGATTTGTTTGAATAACTTGACCCAAACTCAAAAAAACCTACTGCGTTCACACACAGTGTCATTAGTTCAGGAGAATGAGAACAGCAGGCCTAGCTATATTACAAATTCTATTTCTATTATCGTAATCGATAAGGTGACAAAAGAAAGAAAATGGCGTACATGGAATCAGCTGTTTGTCAACTGTCAAGTGTCAACGAGTAGAATTTGTAATATAACTGAAAATAAAATACACTTGACATGTTGACAAACAGCCGATTCCATATACGCCATTTTCTTTCTATAATAGAAATAGAATTTTTAATATGGCTAGGGCTGGAGTTGAAAGTTTCTTAGCTTCTATTGAAAAACAAAGAAATTTAAAATAGGTAGGTACTATAGAACGGGCATGTCAAGGAAGTGTCATAGAAAAACTTTGATCCCATGTCTCAGTAACGCCATCTCGAATAATATATGAATATTGGAGCGGCAGCGAAGCGTACTAAAAAAACTTATTGACTTGTGTCCACTGAGACACAAGTTTTGGATGAAAATTTTGTTCCAGATGTCCCGTCTATAGAATGTCTTTGATTGCAAAGGGAGAATTTTACCGGATGGGAACTAGTGTCTTGTAGCAGAGTTCTGTAGGTATATTTGTAGTTTTTCAGATGGATAAGTTAGTTTTAATTTGTATATAAGGGTATAAATACCACCACAATCAGTCCTAAATATAAATAAATAAATAATCTATACTAATATTATAAAGCAGAAGAGGTTGTTTGTTTGTTTGGTTGAACGCGCTGATCTCAGAAATAACTAGCTTAAATTGAAAAATATTTTAGTTTGGATAGTCCATTTATCGTGGAAGGCTTTAGGCTATATAACATCGCTATGACCAACAGTAGCGGAGCAGCAATAAGAAATTTTGCAAACGGTAAAAAAGCTTCCGTTGCATGCGCTGCGTAAACCGTTTAAATTACGCAAAAATCAAATAATACGAAATGATTCCTCTAAAAAAAGTTCTAAAAAAAGTCTTCGAAAGAATATATTATGTCTATCTATTACTGATAAAAGCGTGATGTAGGCACCTAAAATAGCTCCTTAACGTACGTCTTATTTAAGAATAATTTCACCTTCTACGTAAACGAAGTCGTGGGTTAAAGTTAGCGTTAGCCCAAAGTAACTATTTCACACGGACGAAGTCGCGGGCAGAAGACAGTAATAAATAAATTCCACAACTTTCACTTACCGCCATCTAGTCCAAAGCTAAGCAGAGCTTGTGTTATAGCTTACTTGGGTACTAAACAACTAATAAACATACTTATATATTTGTAAATACATGCATATTAAAGATAAAGTACAATCAGAAATCGAACAAATGATTGTGCTCATCACACAATCATTTGTTCTGGGTGGGAATCGAACCAACGACCACCGGCATAGCAGTTAGGAGCCTCTAACTACTAGACCAATTTATAGGCCAGTCAAAAGCCAGTGAAATAAGAACCTCACAATGTCTTCATGTAAAAAGAAATACGTTTTAGTATAATCCGAACTCATTGATACATTGTCGGTATTCAATATTCAGATTCCCATATGACAATGCGTAATGGGAAAGCAAATATATGAGAAGAAACATACATGAATTTAACAGGGAAAAAAGTCTTAAGAACGTCATACTTCACCCCTTATTTACATTAGGTATTGACGCAAAGTAATCGGAAAGGGAAGAGTGTCCCTTATTGACAAAACGTGCCTTTCGACGAAATATTAAAAATAATCCTCCACGCATTTTGCCTGACAACGAATTTCTAAAGAATTGAAAAAAAAAACGGAAAAATCTGATTTTTCACCGGCAGGAAATTATTTTCCGGTTTGTTCAGTATTATTTTTCGATTAGTTGAAATATTCTTTTTTTTTCTACCTTGTGTCGTTGTTGATGACATTTTTATATGTGAGTTTACTATGTTGGTGTATCTTTACGATGGCTTATGTTTTACACGTCTGTATTCTTTGGCATACAGGACGGAAAGCTCATTATCGCACATCGGACAACATGGAGTTCTGTACATGAAATATTGACATGTTAAATATTAAAAGTGTCTGGAAAGACTTCTTACAAATATTAAAAATGTCAAAGTTTATGAGTTTGGTTGTATGTGAGTTTGTATTGTTTGTTACTCTTTCACACTAAAATTACTTAATAGAGTTTAATTAAACTTGACATTTGATAAATTGTTTGTCACAAAACTCCTCCGAAACGGCTTTGCCGATTCTTTTGAAATTTTGTGTGTAAATTCAGTAAGAATGAGTATAAGTGGAGATGTATGTAGATAGTCCGATGTAAATGCATTGCATTAGAATAAGATGGGCAGTAATAAATGGTCGACTTTAGTCGTTTTAATTACGCTAGTTCATTAAAGGTCGTGATTTTTTTTTAAATAAAATTAAAGGTTGTATGAAGTTTGCCAGGGTAGCTAGTAATGTATAAAAGTATAGTATAAATAAGTCTGATAATAATACTGTAATTTTGACGCGTGCTGTGAAAAGCTGCTGCATGTGCACAAATATGCTAGTGGACCGCGATGCACAGTAAGTACAGAATTAAATTTCATTTCATTTCAAAATGATTTTGTGAAAGATTGAAACGTGTAATAAAACTGTTAATAAAACTGATCGGCCGGCTCATTGACAGAACGTGTCACATCAGCATCAACGCTCTCGTGAATGAGGTCAGCGTCAATGATTTGCATAATAAGCTAAAATGTTCCGCGGTTTTCATTTATTTGCACTGATTTGTAATCAAAATGGACGTCATTATGATGAGATTGAAACACTATACTTAGGTATTGATCCCAATAGTGGTTAATTAATAGAATATATTATTATGTTAGGTATGGTATGTTATGTTGTTGTAGTAAGTATAAGCTATGAATTAATTAAGGCCCATTTACCGCATTGGTTAGCTGTAACAAATAAATAAATATTCCACAACTTTTCACACAACGCCATTTAGTCCCAAGTTAAGCTTGAGAGCTTGTGTTATGGGTACTAAACAGCTGATAAACATACTTATATATTTCTAAATACATACATATTATAGATTAATGACACCCAGACACAGAACAAATGATGGTGCTCATCACACACACATTTGTCCTGGGTGGGAATCGAACCCACGACCTCGGCATAGCAGTCAGGAACACTAAATACTAGACCAACAGACAAATGGTAAATTTATGTTGATAAATATATAAATAAATAAATGCTTCACTACAGATTAACACAATTAGGTTTTCTCATTTTGTTTACGAACCCACATCCTAGCTTTTCGTGGTAAAAGATAAGTTTCTCTCTTCTTCTTCTTATCGTGTGGTTAGTGACTAACCAGCAGGTCTAGCCATATTACAAATTCTATTTCTATTCTATTTCTTTAGTAGAAAGAAAATGTCGTATTTGGAATCAGCTGTTTGTCAATTGTCAAGCGTATTTCATTTTCAGCCATATTACAAATTCTACTCAATCAGCTGTTTGTCAACTGTCAAGTGTTTTAAAAACAAACAGCAGTATATTACACCGTAGGCATACAATGGAAAGCTTACAATAAAAGTAACAAATACACTACTCAAGACGTTATCCACAGATTACAATACAGAATAGCTAGCTGCTAGCAGAACAAATAAAAAAGCACTTATTAACTAATTACTAGGGCTATGTTAACACACTTGGCAGTTGACAAACAGCTGATTCCATATAAGCCATTTTCTTTCTATGTCGCCTTATCAATTACGATATTAGAAATAAAATTTGTAATATGGAAGGCCATATTACAAAGGCCTGCTGGTGTCAGAGTTCTAATACCGCCCATCGGCCTCTGACTTGGCATCACTTGCCCTTGAGAAATATCTCTCAAGCATGCCGGTTTCCTTACAATGTTTTCCTTCACCGTTTTTAAAGCAAATGACAATTATACAATACGCACATGAATCCGAAAAGTAAGAGGTGCGTGCCTTGTGTTCGAACTCGAGACCTATGATTTGGCAATCCGCCGGTCACACCACTAGGCTATTGCGGCTGCTGCACTTTGTCGTTTATTTCGAATGTATGCATGTTGTTTTTCGATTGCAAATAACTAATCAAACAAAACAACGAAACCCATAGACTTCAAAATCTTTAATTATTTTACACCTTTTAGTGTTTTTTAAGTCGATTGTACGAGTAGTTTTTCACTGATTGTATTTTAACAGTATTGATTTTGATTAATCTATTCAATTAACATCTCTGCAATAATATTATTTTGGTGAAAAAGTCACAAAAATAAAAAAGGTAAGTACCTATAAAAGTGTGGTGAAATATACATCACCATCTTTTTTTAATTACCGCTTTCTTTCTTGATGTTTTTACCGACTTTTATTTGATTTAATAAACAAGCGCTACTGCTGAGCGTGACATGCATCAGGCAAAGTGTTATTGAGTTTTTCTCATATCTTCAGATGTTGATGAGATTTCTCAGTAGCAGCCAAAATTTTGGATTTGTGTCCGATTTTGACGGTAATAGGCTCGCCTCCTTTATTACATGGACCTTTAATGTAACTGGCGAAATGTGGGTGTACTATTACAAGTACGCCTGCGCCTAACCCTTCGGGGATTACTGACTGACTGGCCTGTTGGTCTATTAGTTAGTGACCCTGACTGCTATGCCGGAGGTCGTGAGTTCGATTTCCACCCAGGACAAATGTTTGTGTGATGAGTACGATCATTTGTTTTGTGTCTGGGTGTAATTTATCTATAATACAAGTATGTATGTATTTAGAAATATATAAGTACGTTTATCAGTTGTTTAGTGCCCATAACACAAGCTCTGCTCAGCTTGGGACTAGATGTGTGAATAGTCGTGGAATATTATTATTATCATTAAATAAATAATAATAATAAATATTCCACAACTTTTTCACACAACGCCATCTAGTCCCAAGCTAAGCTAAGAGGTTGTGTTATGGGTACTAAACAGCTGATAAACATACGTATATAATTCTAAATACATACATATTATAGATAAAGGACATTCATATCATTATTACAGGCGCGATGCAATATATACAAGTAAATTAAAACCTTCACAGTACCCTCATGCAGTACAATTAGGAACTTACTGCCAAATCACCAACCACGAAACACGAAACGCTCAACATTTAATCAAATCTATCTCGTGCTTACAACCGTGATGTACCCAGGCAACACTGGTACACAAGTACCACTCTAGCACACGCCACATTGGCGCCACATCTCATAATGACGCCGCCACCACGCCCCAGAGTGTCCTATTTAATAACTTGTTTACCCTTAATGGATGTGTTGCACACCGAAGTGTGAGTGTAATTCGTGCGAGTTCGTCCGTGTGAGATGTGAATTTATTTACCGAGTTCAGATCTACGTGTGTCTTCAGCGGTTAGATGCTAAAATTGGAGCAAGTATTAATTATTAGTAATGATTTGCATATTAGCTGTGAAAGGTTACCAAAAATCCTCGTAGAAATAAGAAAGCTAATTGAATGACAGTGTTCTATCTTCTTGAAACTAATAACATTCGTATTTTCTTGTTTTCTTCACTAGTCCAAACATTCAAGCAATTAGAAGGACGTTTGTGACGTTTTATCTTAAATGAATAATAAAAAAAAAACTTTATTACTGGAAAAATTAGTACAATAAATCTCCTTATTAGGTACATAAATTTGGTCAAGTAAAAAGTGCACTTTGGTGTGAAAGGTGTGCTTTGGCCCTCATACTAGGCATATTATGCTGTATCACGAATGCCATCACCTTCCTCCGGACCGGCCTGGTAGTTCGTTTTATTAATACCTAGATTTCAAAATAACAAAAAAAGAAAACTATTAAAATAATAATAATAAAAAAACAAAAACCAACTTATGGTTTACAATAAAAAAATAACTTGAAACATAGGCCGCACGAGAATTTGAAACACTACTATTTTGTAACACTTCTAAAGTAACTTTTAGACCGTCAAAAAGACAGGTGTTTGCAGATTATTAGCTCTCATTCCGAGTAAATTAAAATTAGTATCAGATTAAACTATACCGGTTATATTTAATGCAGTGGTAAGCGTGATAACCAATAAAAGAGACTTTATTTTTCATAGGGAAGTTTAGTACAAGACTTTCTTGCATGCGTGCTAATTCTATGTCTAAATAATAAGTTTTTTTTATCTTAGTACTTATTTATTTATATATTTATTTTATGCCTCTTAGTGGGCTGTATTGTATCATCAATGTATTCATGGCATTACAGTAGGCCCTATCAGAATAACAGCGCTGCGGTATTTATTGTTGTTATTCCTAAATATAGTGGCATCGTGCTGAGATAGGGGCCTTTTTGGCCTCGCATAGGTCTTTTTGTTATTTAATATTGTTAGATTTAGTTTTATTTTTAAACTATTAATTTCATGTGCGTGTCCCAAATAAACATATTTTCTTTCTTCTTCTTTCTTTCTTTTAAATCTTGAGCAGGAGCTAAAACATAACATATTGGCCGGTATTGCCTGAAAGAATAAAGACAAGTGCATAGTAGACTATAGTATGCTTATCGCTACTTAGGTCCCAAAACCAATATAATTTGACTTTATTGCCGTTACTGACAAATTGCAGGATAACGAACCTTTGCCGCTTGAAAATCGAACTCGTGACCTCATGCTCGGGCACGCAGTAGCACTTGTAACAGTTGTAACCACTAGACCAACGAGGCCAGTAGAGCTATGGAATATCTTTTTATTGCCAGTAACTAACGTGCGGCCAGTTACACACCGAACTTTGATGATAACTGAGATATTTGACTGGTCTGTTGGTCTAGTAGTTAGTGACCCTGACTGCTATGCCGGAGGTCGTGGGTTCGATTCCCACCCAGGACAAATGTTTGTGTGATGAGCACGATCATTTGTTCTGTGTCTGGGTGTAATTTATCAATAATATGTATGTATTTAGAAATATATAAGTATGTTTATCAGCTGTTTAGTACCCATAATAACACAAGCTCTCAAGCTTAACTTGGGACTAAATGGCGTTGTGTGAAAAGTTGTGGAATATTTATTTATATTACAAAAATTGGTATTCTGAATACCAGTATTACTACATCTAGGCTAGACTAGCTTCATACCCTGGCCCACCGCCGCAAAGTTGCATGTCTGTCGGTCTTTTGCAGACTGTATTTCGGTGAGTGTGCTCTAGAGCTCCACGAGCTCATTCCACCATCTCCTTTCTTCCATCGGAAATCCAGACGTACTGCAGGTTATCACCCATTCCTTTTAGATGTTCCACACATTCGCACGAAGCGCTTTGCCTGTTCCTTCATTATGCGCACAGCCAAGGAGTGGAATTCCCTGCCTGCATCAGTGTTCCCGAGTTCATATGACCCCAATCTGTTTAAGTCACGAGTTAATAGGCTTCTTATGGGTAAGCTCGTTCCATCGTCGACCTCATCTCTGACCGCAGGACAAGATTGAGGTCAAGAGTAGACCCATTAAATATAAAAAAAAATAAAAAAAAGGCTAGACTAGAAATCAACTCCAACATCGTTGAGAAAAAGCTAGACTTGCGATTACCTTTAGGTGGACTTTAAGTGACGGTGACTAACAGATGGGGTATTGCACAGGGGCAAGCATCGTCACATCTCTGCAAGTGCACTACACGTCACCCTAGATACACACTGACGATGAACTGTCGAACAGTTAGTTTTGTATTGGTTATTCCAATACAAAACTAACTGTTCGACAGTTCATCGTTCATTGAAAACTTTGTCCTGTGATCATCACCAAAACCGTCAACAGGAAAGGTGCAAAAGTGCCGTCAAATGTATTAAACAGTCGAACATCGGTGTAACAGGCACTTTGGTTTAATAGCCTCCGCTGTGTCGCAGCCCGCTTAATAATCATGATCAACGTTGTTTATTGCCGATACTCCATATTTTTGGCTCAATTAAGCCTATAATTTTATCAACTTCCGCGCCCTTCATTAACTCGACTTGCTCTCAGTTCGTAAAGTTACTCCTTGAGAGAATGGGATGACTCATCAAGACTGTTTTAAGATGTGCTTCACGAGGTCTCTTGTGGTTAATGGACTTCTCGCGCTCCAAATGCTTGTAATGATTTAGATTGAGTAGTTTCTAAATATGCACAAGCAAGTTTGAAAACTTTATGTCCACGAGGAGCAGGTAAGACTTGTATGCCATTTTATTTTCCATTTTTAGCCATAAATAAAATACAGAAATCAAGTTAGCATTCAAATATGCAAGCTTTTAAAAACAAATATAGCATGAACGGCACACATTGAGGACATTTCTTTGAAACAGCAAAGCCAGCTTTTATTCTTTGAAATAATAAAATACGTGCTACGCACCTACGTGGCTACACACCTACGAAGGCTACGCGCCTACGGCGTAGCAACGTGTGCTTTTGTTTGCAATGCATTTATTTATTAAAAAAAGTATAAAATATTGTTTTTAGAAACTAACAAAAACAATATAATTTTTGTTTGGCACACTGTATTATGAATAGGTCTTTAATATGGTACATACTAAGTCAAACTCAAATATTTATTTGCGAACTGAGTATAGATTTTGGTGATATGTAATAATTAAGGAACTTACAACTAACCGGCCTTTTTCGAGCCTTACAAAAAGGGTGGACATGATTTTACGTTAATGATTTCAAAATTATAATATTAAGTTAAAATAAAAACCTTTTTATAATTCAATACATTACATCTCGAGATCGCCTTTTTAGTTTATTTAGAATTACTGCCTAAATTGTCTAATGTAAATAGATACATAGTAAATCCCCGTACCGGAAAAGCCTCACACAATCTGAGAGTACCCAACAGTGCTACGATTTCCATTTTTCTGGTTTAGCTTGTGGCTGCAGGCCATCGCTGTTACATTATTCAGGGCTGTGTGCACTCTCCGCTTGAACTCGGTCAATGCGAGAAACAATATGTCTGTAAACTTTTTCATGATTTGTGTATGTAGTTTTGTTTGTTAAAAATAGTATCAAAATTGCTCTTAAACCCACAAACATAAAGTACTTAGTCATGAAAGATTTATACACCACTAATTTTTATATAGTACAAATAATTAGAGGGCTTATTCTAGGCGGTTTTCTTATTATATTTGTAAAGTATCAGTTAATAATATTCATAAACAGCAAAGTTATTAACGTTTGTTTAAATCCCCAAAAAGTCTCAATTTATGGAAATGTTGTACAGGCTATTCATGACACAGTAGTATTCATTAATCGTCATCTCTCGCTCACGTTCACGTGATCTCGCTCAAGCATGCTCCGCCTCCAACAGCTGTTTTCGTTATTTAAGTTTTAACTAAATAATGGCATATTTAAAAATTAAACTTCGTTTTTTTTTACTTTTGATTACGCAAATATGATCAGTAACAGGTACGGATTCAGCTTAATTATTTTTGTACTAATTAAAAAATTAGGGTGTACCTATAAGTAACACCTGTGTTACAGCCCTTGCCATTATGGAATAAGAAGAGAAGAATTAAGAATTATTAAGAATTAAGTATGGCCTTAGTTTGTCTAGTGGTTTGGAAAGCCTACTGCCGAGCAAGAAGTCGTGGGTGCGATTTCCGGGTCGGTGTTATAGGGTTTTTGTATCTGATTTTTTTCAGTAGCGGCCCGTAATCTGTATTTGTGCTCGTTTGATGTAAGTAGATTCGCCCCCTAATACATTATAGGGACTGAAACTGGAGACTGGTGGACTGGAGACTGGTGGACTGGTGGTTGGAGAGGTCCTGTGCAGAACAGTCATATTTTTGCAAAAAAACGTGGTCCAACATTAGGAATTCCTCCTGTATAGTGGGAGCGTTTACAAACATTAAAATACGCATACGCAAACAGACCTACCCGGAACAGCTACCGGTAGGCCATTCAAATATTTGTTCCCTGCGGGGATCGAATCCGCGTCACGTAGCGCAGCAGCAATCGCGCCATCGATTTCTATAACCCCGTTGTCTTTGTAAATGCGTGTAACCTTCATAGTAATACTCAAACCTTTTCTTACAACATAGTCTTCATTGGGGTGTCCATCATATTAATATATACATACATATATACATATTTATTTTTTATTTTTTTTAATTACAACTAAGTCAACTAACAAGTCTTATAACATAACATAGCATCTGCCAAACTGCAATGCAATTTTTCGGCAGTTAGTTCTCGTGGAAATAGCACGAATTCAATTTTTTGCTTAATTTAAACTAAACTATACTAAATAATTATATACTACATATATTACTAAGTAGGTCTTATATATACTCACGCTTTTTTCTCATGAGGGTAAGCAGAAACTACAGAGCGCCATCTGCTACGATTCTTACATACTTATTTTGCTTCGTTTAACTTTATACATTGTTGGCAGGCAACTTTAAACCGAGCTATATCTGGTAACCCTACAGACCCATTAAAGCATAAAAAATTATCCAACTTTCATATTTTTATTAACAATAGGTCAATTTTTGTTTTTATTATTCTATTCTGGCCTTTATTTCAGACAGAGAATCAGCATTGCCATACAACGTGGCAGTGCGGCCAGTCTTCTGGGCACTTTTCCAGTTTGACAGCGATACGGATGTGTTGTTTGATGCCCTATAATTGTTTTACTATTCTTTTGTTTGTTTTTAGGTATGTACATGTCGTGGAAAGCGATATTCTTGAATAATAAGTTGTGAAGTTGATTATCTTAGTACGGAGTCTATGGTGACCATCGTGACGTTACTTGTCATTTGAAAATGGCGCGAATGTGTTTTCGGTAATGTCACGTGGACAGAGTCGTGCTGGTGCGTGGGAGCTGGGCAGAGCTCAGAATGATTTGAGGCACCAACGACAAATCCAGTACGAAACTGTCAGTTACCTATTTGAGTTATGTTTTATGATTACGATTGTAAAGTGAGGTTATTACTGCAATGAAGATTGTTATTCTACGTTATAAACTCGGTACCACGCAACCCCAATCGGTGTCAGCTCATCGCTCAGCCATTGCTGACGCCGACATACATAATAGTAATAAATTAATGAATAAATAACACAATAGGTATATTGTATACCTAAGTTATTCACAACAAATAGCACATTCCTGATTGTTCAAGGTTAGCCGGAAGGCTTTGAGGCTTTAGGCTTCGAGTTTCCACGTAAAATATGAAATTATTAAATATAACTTTAGCACGTGTATAAAGGGTTCTGTTTGCCTCGATAATAAATGTTCAATATGAAATAAACCGCCAATGTCCGTGTTTTAACCGTAATAAATTGTTTATACACAACCGATAACATCCACACTTAAACATTTGCACAAACTGTATTATTTACGGGTGGATTTCATAATAAATGGTTTTAAAATGACGACTATCATTGATTCGTTTACATTTACCAATTGAAATAGTAGGTATATCATGTTGCTATGCCGGAGGTCGTGGGTTCGATTCCCACCCAGAACAAATGTTTGTGTGATCAGCACGTTCATTTGTTCTGTGTCTGGGTGTAATTTATCTATAATATGTATGTATTTAAAATTATATTAGTATGTTTATCAGCTGTTTAGTACCCATAACACAAGCTCTCAAGCTTAACTTGGGACTAAATGACGTTGTGTGAAAGTTGTGCAATATTTATTTATTTATTTATTTAATGTTGCCTCGATAAATCGATTTCATATTTGCTATCATGATTTTTTTTCCATACCAGCACTTCGCTCGCGATTTCGTCTGCCTGCATTTACTACTTCAACATCGTCTCCACAGCCTCTTAGATTTTAAAATAAAATATAAGCTAAGTCACTCACAAATAATTCAACTTTCTGTTAGTAAAAGATAATGATGTGATTTACAGAAACGGTTCAGTAGATCTAATGACTAGCTCTAATAACGTAATGTTCAACATATGACAAGAAAACATGCCTCTGAATTCGATTGAAAAATGTACTATGTTATGTTGTTAAAAGTAATCAGATTGTATCTGTTCCACAAATAAAAATTAAAGAAAACTTATAACTTAAAAAGTAAAAAAAAAACTACGCAAACGTAAGTATAAGATACATAAGTTAACATTATTATATTTGCAAGAGGGAAGGCGCCTAAACTTCGCCGAAAAATATATTTTACACACTGTAGGTACTTTCGAAATCATCACATCAAAATAAAATAAGGCTCATTTATAACAAGTTTAAAATCCTACTCATTAATATATTTATTTACACTCTTCCACAAAAGCAACAAAAGAAAACCTGTCAATTCACATGAAAAATAAAAACTATATCAATATAATTCTCCGTCCAATTCGTTCTACCATTACACTTAAATTCATTAGAACTAACCTGATTGGTGGAGCACTCCCTATTAGTTCGCGATGGGCTCGCTAAAACAATTCGCAGCATCCGGCCCACCGTCCATTAACGATAGCAGTCGTTGCACCGGGAGCCGAGAGATAGTCGCTCTTATTAAAATACTGACGCTGAAGATATGAAAGGAAAAATTCTTTATAAATTTGCTTATTTTTGTTGGTGGAAGATATTTGTGAGCATGCTCGCTTAGCTCTTTAATCTAAGGTAATATTTTAATCGAAATGTTTTGAAATTAAAATGGTTCAACAACGAGGTCTTCGTCGAATTTAGTAACTTGTCATAATTGCCCAGAGGCGAAGGCGGTTCAAATCCGGGCAAGTACTAATGTGACTTTTAATTTTGTATGTACTTTGTAAGTTAAACATTGACATTAGGGAAAGCAAACATCGTTAATCTGAAATCACCAATTAGCCTTTGGCAAGCTTGGTGATTAAATCTTGTAAGTACTTACTATGTATGATAAGAGGCCTTTGCTCTGCAGTGGGACAGTAAGAGGCTGGTATTATACACCCCTATTTTTTTAAATTGGGCTGTATCCGTCCCTCTTACTGATCATATTTGCGTAATCAAAAGTACAAAAAACAAAGTTCAATTTTTAAATATGCCACTATTTAGTTAAACTCAAATAACGAAAACAGCTGTTGGAGGCGGGGCATGCTTGAGCGAGATCACGCGAAAGTGAGCAAGAAATGACGATTAATGAATACTACTATGTCATGAATAGCCTGTACAATATTTCCAGAAATTGGGTGACTTTTTGGGATATAAACAAGCGCAAATAACTTTGCTGTTTATGAATATTATTTATTGATACTTTACAAATATAATGAGAAGACCGTCTAGAATAAGTCCTTTGAGTATTTGTACTAATTAAAAATTAGTGGTGTATAGCACTGATGGATGACTTGCAGTGAAAGTCAGCTGTATTAATATTTGAATAAATAAACAGGATGGCCAGTAAGTTTGATACGTGTTTGTCAAGTGATTTCTTTACAATAGAAAGAGATAAATAGATAAAAAAATAAATAATAAATATCCACAACTTTTTATGCAGTGCGCAAATCTTTACAGTAAAAATGACTCTTGAATATTAACAACTTTCACTAAGGAACAAAGTCTGAAGTCAAGAAAAAAGATACCTTCTCGACAATAATGTGTGAAACAGTGGATTTTTTTCGTGATCTCAGAGTCCATCCCATAGTGAAAGTTGTTTGTGTGTGTAAATTTGCACACTGCATAAAAAGTCATTCTGTATAGACATCGGCAAAAATGAAACATGGCGGCGTGTAACAAAACAGCTGTTTCCAAGTCACGTCAGCATAGTTTTGAAAATGACAGTATTTTATTCTCAACATAGACCAAGACTTTTGCAATCGTGAAAAAGTATAACAATAAAATTCCGAAAGCCTTTCTTAGTATTCCCAGCAAAGAAATTCTTCTTACAATATAGTCGAAGTATTTCTTTTACTAAACGACTTCGTAACCTGCTGGGGACAAAATAAATCTGATAACTTATGGCGAATAATTCTAGGCACGTCGGGACATGACAGCGATTTCTTTGAAATTCTATTCGGCATTGCTATGTGCTGAGACTCTTTAATAGTACGATAGACTCAAAGTTTACTTTATGTGTAACCTGTGACTTTACGTGTTTTAAAAAAGTTATCGGGACCTTGAAAGTGTGTCTCATTGTTTTGTTTTATGACGTACGTTTTCTAGAGACCGTGACTTTTCCGGTGTTTTCCTTTGTATTATAAGTTAAGGCATTTATTTATGTACGTGCACAGATCTGCAGTACTATCTTTCCACTGCCAGTGACTAAGGGTCAACTCACACCAAAAGAGCGGCCGAAGGGCAGCAAAGCGCAGCGAAGCGCAGCGAAGCGCAGCGAAGCGCAGCGAAGACGGCTCCGTTTATGGAATTCGCCGGAACTTCCGCGGCGCCGCGGGCATTCGCGCGACTTGTTCGAGTTTCACATGTGATAATAAGTATTATTGTAATGAAAATAAAGTTAAAATTTATATGACACAGAAATTGCGCTCCGCTTCGCTGTGCTTCGACGCTCTTTTGGTGTTCGTTGAGCCTAACTGGCGTCCAGTTGCACATCAAACTTAGATGACAATTGAGAATTTACGAAAAAATGGTACTTATTGTAATAAATAAAATATAAAAATATTTCACAACTTTTTCACACAACGCCATTTAGTCCCAAGTTATGGTTGAGAGCTTGTGTTATGGGTACTAAACAGCTGATAAACATACTTATATATTTCTAAATACATACATATTATAGATAAATTACACCCAGACACAGAACAGTTAATGATCGTGCTCATCACACAAACATTTGTCCTGGGTAGGAATCGAACCCACGACCTCCGGCATAGCAGAAGGGTCACTAACTACTAGACCAACAGGCCAGTCAAATTGTACTTTAAGTGGACTTACACAATGATGATAGCCAATACGAAACTAACTATTTGACAGTTAATCGTTGAACACTCTGTCCAGTGATCATCACTATGAACTGTCAACGGCGATACCCTGCAGGCCCTGTTGTAACAAAATTACATAAAATGTTGCCAAAGTTAATGCGACAAAAAAGAAACTTACAAAATTGTTTTGTTTAAAATCCGGTTCACAAAAGTTAGTTTTTGTTTATTTTTTCCGGGACTTTGCCAAGCGGTTATTAGACTCTTTGCGTGACTAAAATGCTGGCCTTTATTTAAGCCAGATAATCAGCATTGCGAATCAACGAGGCAACGTGCGGAGCTTGTTCTGAAATTGTCCTTGTTCTTTATTCAAGTAAAAACATTAGGAAGTGGCGAAAGGCGGGCTTTTCAGGGGACTATCGTAAGTAATTTTTAAGTTTAAAACGTGCTGATTCATCAGCCTAATTTGAATAAATGACTTTTGTTTTATTTTTGCAATGTCGCCAGTCTTTTGGACACTTTTCCCATTGACAGAGATGCGGATATTTATTTAACATTCTGATGCTTGTTTTTGTTCAAACATGTACAGACGCCAGCACGTTAAGTTACCCCAATGTATCCAATTTCTTTGATCGTTAATCAACTTTAAGTCAAACAGAATAAGTTTCATATTCAATTGGGAAAATTTGAGACATTGGGATAACTTGATGTGCTGGCGTCTGTACATAATTGTCGTAAGTATTAGTGATGATTATGTGATTAAGTTTACAAAAAAATATCCCGAAGCCGTATTTCTAATTAAACATGTAAAAAACAACCCATTGACTTACTTATCCTGCAGACTGCACGCCGTGGGTCGTTACCGTCTTCGCTATAATAAAGATAAGGTCTTCACTTATAATTGCTGGGGCGCCTTAATGGACATTAAACCCTGACTCAGATCCTCTAAACTGAAAATTAGAACCCAGTCCGTACGTGTTCTAATTTTAAGTTTAGAGGGGAGCTAAATAATATTTTAATTAAAGAGATTACAGCAGATTAGCGTTAGTTGTTCTATGATTTTGAATGGATATTGCAGTGCGAATGGGATCATGAGCTCTGGCAAATGTGTATAATGTATTACCTGTAGAATTTGTAATATTAGTTGTTCTAACCAAATTGAGCATTTACAATTGCGTTTGTTTATTGTTTGTTAGAATATTATTAACAGTGTTGATACAATTATATATTCACTTTAAACAAATGTTAAATAATATATCGTGCCTGTATGTCGATACTTAAATAAATAATTATACAATAACAACAATTGTTAATGCATAGTTACGCTAATTACAATAATATACATCCTTTTGTATTCGACACTAGCGTCACGCGCTTTCACCCGTGTAATTCCCGTTATCCTGAGAATACACGGATAAAAAGTAGCCTATGTCACTCGAAGATAGTAGCTTCCTAACAGTGAATATTTTTTTAAATCGGTCCAGTAGTTTTTAATTTATTCGTTACATACTAAAAAATAAATTTTCCTTCTTTATAAAATCAGTGTAGAGAGTGTTTTGGTGTAATGCGTAACCGTGTGGTCCTTTTCAATCGGCAAAATGCGATCGACGCCCGCCGTCGTTCAATGTATCTTGGCCCTTAATTTAATTTTATTCATTTATTTAATTTGGCTCCTCAACAATGAGTACCCTGTTACATCCTTACAAAAACATTTCAGACATCATTTTAAGTGCCCCATCACTTATAGAAGAGCACTACATGCACCACAATATGCGCCTTAACAGCTAAACAACAAAAAGAATATACTTAAATACAATTATAAAGAAAACGACAAAAGAACAATCAACAATCTATAAACAAATAATGTAAAACAGGGCAACCAGCCCTAGGCAGCGTTGGTGGTGGCTGGCAGCGGCAGCGCAGACGGCCAGCAGGTAGCGGCGGCAGGCCATTGACTACACGGCCACGGCTTAAAGGTAGCTCGCGGTAAGGCGGCCGTGCAGGTGCGTGCTTCTCACCGCGTTGGTAGGAACGCGGGAGCACAGCTAAGCAGCAGAGCAGTGCAGCGTGGGCGAAGCAGCGATAGGTTAGCCAGCGCTAGGAACCCTGAAACAGCGCCAAGGGGGGCGCTTGAGCTCCAAGATTGTTCCTGTAAGCCCCTACGATATGCGTGTCCCTGCCATGCGTTAGATGCGGCAAGCTCAAGGCAGTGAAGAAGATGGAAGATGGGTACTCACACATCGCAGTGGTTTACAGTGATTAGATGATAGGTGAATAGGTTGACAGGCTAAAGGCAAGGCGTGGCGTCACATCGCGACGAGGTTCTCATTGACCGTCGACTAGCGTCGCCGGTTTATGATACAGCATGGATGAGCATGATTTAGTTTATAGAGAATAGAATAGGATGCACGCCATGCGGAGAACCATATAACCATTTAGAGTACATGTGCATAGTGAATAGCTAGATGCTAATTAATATTAGATACAGAATACATTGCCGGCAGCCATGTTAAATAGACACAGAGATTACAAATAGTTATGGCTTGCCGGGACATAAATTTAGCAGCAAAAGAACACAATGGCGGAGTTCACTTACCCAATAACTGGGGACTTATCTAGTAGGCTGCTCGCTTGATGTAAAAAGGACAGAGCCTATGCGTGCAGCCGTTTATAAAGGAGATCCTGAGTGACGTTCTCCCTCCATTGTGACATTTCAGAACATTTAGGGTTGTACCGATAATTTAGTTGGTGACTACTATTTAGAATTAGTCGGTTTTTAGTGAATCGACTAATTTATGCTACACTGTCTGCCTATTATATGTCTTCTTAAGTCAGTAGTGGAATATTTGTGGAATATTAATAAATGTATTAATTAGGTATTCGTCCGCGTTAATTTCATACTTTTCCCTTTGGACTTCAATAGCCCATCCACATCCTACTAGTTTTGAATATACAAATCTAGTACCAACTGGTCTGCGGGACCGATGAACCAGTTACTTGCCAACTGCAGGAAGGGCATGAACATTGATCACCACGCTTGCTAATGGCAGATTGACGATTTCAAACTCTCTTAACCCATGAGTCCAGGTTAACCGCAAATGTTTTAAAAAACTAATAAAACAGACTAAATTAAACCAAAATGTTGTGAAACATAACATAACATCAAGCCTGTTATCCTCGAAGAGATAGGCAGAAGTGTACAAGTAGTACCTACACACACATTTCGCCAGTTATGTTTAAGGGGGCGAGCCTATTGCCATCAATCGGGCAAAAATCCAGACACCGGGCTGATACTGAGAAATTCCAGATGGAAAAACTCAATAACCCTCTGCAAGACTCGGGGATCGAACCTCGAACCCCATGCTTAGCAATAGCGCTTGCGACCCCAACGAGGAAAATTATTATGAAATGGGAATAAAATGCACAAGTCAAGAGAGTAAAATAATTCATAGAATTGTCATACAAAACCGGAGTAAGCCACACAAAAGGGCTGTGAACCGCACCATTATAATATTTCATGCAATACTGTTTTCAACGTAAATGCAGCCACAGTTTTCACAGAATTTCAAACAAAACATATTTTTATTTTTCTGAAGGAAATCATAACGTGTGTACATCATATAGTGAGTCTATTTCAAAGAATGATGACACTGCCCAGTAAACTGGTATTATTGTCATTAGGTACCTAATTTTTTTTTTGTTCTCGTATTTATTTGTAAACAGTCGATAATTTGGGATACGTAGTTGAAAAAAAACTTTAAAAACAACACTGACCGGTGTAGGCTTCCGAATATGCTTCCGAATATGCTTCCGAAACTATTGTTATATACACCTGTTAGTAACATACTATAACATCCTGTTATCCCCGAAGGGCTAGGCTTAGTACTTGGCCATACACCCACATTTCGCCAGTTATGTTTAAGTCCCATGTAATAGGGGGCGAGCCTGTTGCCATCAATCGGGCACAAATCTAGACTCCGGGCTGCTAATGAGAAATTTCAGATGCAAAACTCAATAACACTTTCGGGACCTCATGCTCAGTAGTAGTGCTAGACCAACAAGATAGTCACACATACTGTAAGTGTGCGTCCACAGTGAATCCGCGGTGGCTGGGGCCTGTGGCGAGCGCGACAAGCGGTGCGGTGCGGTGGCCACATTGACGCGCGAGCTGTTGTAGCGTTTGGATGTAGTTCAGGGGTAACAGACCATGGACGAGGATTTCATATTAGTACAAGACAGTTCGATCCTGAGATGGGAGGTGTTAAGCACTCGAGATGGTGTGCATCAAATAAATAAAAACAGACAAATAAGTGGTACTTAATATTTGTGCGTTTATTGTGATGTCGATGCATACTTTGCCACTTAAAAACAATTCAATATTTACCGCTATTTTAGTGCAAACGCCCTAACGCCGAGCGACAAGACCAAACTGATTTGATATCCCCGCCGCCCGCGCATTGGGTCGCTCGATGACTAGGCCCGTAGTGTGGCCAGAACGCGCGGACAGAAGCGTTTGAAAAGTACGCGCGCTTTATCGCTCAGTCCCGTCGTGCTAGGCTTCCGCCTTAGTCACTACAATATGGACGCAAAGGGGCGTTTCATATGTTTGATACTTCGCGCCCGTCGTCGCAACCGCGCTAGGCTCGCAGTGTGGACGCACACTTAGTGTTTTTATAAAGTCGGTTGTAATTTTATGGAACAAAAGTTTTAATGCCCCACATTGCGCTTAGTTTGCCTATAACTCCTTACAAACAAAACCATGGACGCACCACACAAACATTTCCTCTACAGGTTTATCCCAAAGACGAAAATTTTAACGAGGTTTTAAACAAATTCTTTTAATCCTCACGTAAACTAGTTACGGTCTGCGGTCGTTCTTAAAGCTCGCCAACTTTAGCGCGCACTTCTTCAAATTGAATTAGGGATTTAGTGCACGAGACCACAAAGAAAATTGTTTTTCTCTCATTTAACGTCGATTCTTCTTGTTGAAGAAAAATATGTTGGGACAGCGGTGCTCGCTTAATGAGTCGGAAAGGTTTTTTGTGTCTCTTTTATCATGCATATTATATTAATAAAAACCGGCCAAGAGCGTGTCGGGCTACGCTCAGTGTAGGGTTCCGTAGTTTCCCGTCCGTCACAATAAGTGTTCAAAATGCTTGCATATACGATTATACTACAAACTTAGTCCAGAAATTATTTTGTACCACTTTTTGTCATTTTTGTACAAAAACTGTTTCCATCCAAGTTCAAAATAATTTTCCTAGAAAGTCCTTATGAAGTTCTACTTTTCAGATTTTTGTCATATTTTCTAAACTTATGGTTCAAAAGTTAGAGGGGGGGGACACACATTGTTTTTTACTTTTGGAGCGATTATTTCCGAAATTATTGACATTATCAAAAAATGATTTTAGCAAACCCCTACTCATTTTTAAACTTTCTAACAATATATCACACGTTAGGGTTGAAATTAAAAAAAAAAACACTCCCCACTTTACATATAGGAGGGCTACCCTAATAAAACATTTTTTTCCAATCTTTATTTTACCACTTTGTCGGCGTGATTGATACACATATTGATACCAAATTTCAGCATTCTAGTACTAACGGTTACACAGAGGTTAAGCGAGGACGGACGGTCAGACAGACATGGTGAAACTATAAGGGTTCCTAGTTGACTACGGGACCCTAAAAAACATGCTGGATAACCTTTTTCTTTTCATCATAACCTGTAGTTTCCGAAGAATAAGATAGCGGTGTACATAGTCCACCCACATTTCGCCAGTTATGTTCAGGTCACAAATTCAAACTTTAGGCTACCACAGAGAAATTTTGAGATGAAAAAAATCAATAACATTTTTCAGACCCTGGGTTGGAACCCGAGACATCATTCAGTAGTAGCGCTTATACTACTAGACCACCGACACTTTTTTAAAAAGCTTTTTTGTAAAGCCCTATACTAAATCCATAATGAGCCCGTACGTACCTTTTTGAATACACAATCAATATTTAAACAGAAGAGTATTAAATTGGGCAATCAACTAAAACACGATAAACGCCAGTTGTACCAAGTTACACACTTATACTTGAAAAAACATAGCTTGATCTCTGGGACAGCTGTCAGTAAAATCGCGCCTACGAATTTCTGAATTTAACAGTACGAACAAATGTACAAGTCAATGTCATACTTTATGGGCATGCTGAGCTAATTAGTGATGAGCGACGAATCATCGTGACCACAGACTTTAAACTTTCGATATTTTGTATAAAACTTAATTCAAAATTAATTTATCACATAATTTTATTGTCTATTAAAAAAAATACATTATTTACAATAGTGTGTAAATAAAACTAAATTCTAACCTACTTACGTAACATTCCTTCCGACAACTTTGGGGTTCAAGAGAAGTTTGGCCGCGGCGTGTCTAATATCGATATTTTTTTCTGTATCATAACAGCCCTAGGAGTGTCAGTTTGACAAATGTCGCAGAGATCAAGCTATGTTTTTTCAAGTAATTTAGTGATGACAGATTTTAACAGGACTTTCACTGGCATTTCTAGCTGATGTTATAAGGAAAAGGCTCACCCTCTATTAGAAAGAAAGAAGAAAGAAAATACATTTATTGGCTACAGCTGGATACACGCACAGCAAAAAAAACAATTACACAAAAATGGCATGTCTTACAGCTGCGCCAAAAGGTTCATTTCAGAGGTAATGCCAAACAGATGATGAGATGCTGCCTGACGCTGACTTTCAAATAAACCTTTGGGGCCAAGTGACGGATGAGTAACAATTTACAATACACTTCATAAATACTATAAATATATTTTTACGTATATAAATAGAATGTAGCCTATTACATGGGAATTAAACATAGGTAACTGGCTAAATGTGGGTGTACTATAACAAGTACATAACTGCCTAACTGTCGGGGATTACAGGCGTGGTTTTATGTGTGTTATACGGAATAACTTTCTTATTTTAAAAACATGATTAGGGTTCTGCCCTAGACAATAAATTGTTTTTATAACACATTTTTTCGTAAACGGTCTCTTATTCTGTCAAATACAGTATATCGTAATGTATCCCATTACGCACTATTAATAAAGTACAACCATTAGTAACCAAAACAAAAAAAAATATGAATTAGATCTTTGATACGTACAGCCTCTGCTTTCTTGTAGCAATATTGCCTCGGCTGTAATTATCAACTTACCGCACTTTATCATAATGTACTATTGTTTGGTTTATTTTCATAGTTGAACTAGAAAACCACTAAACGTAAACATTGTCACATACCTAGTTTAACAGTATCCGAAGAAGTAAGTCGTAATGTTTTATCCCACATCATTTAAAACTAAACACGCGTCGAGCCGCAGGGCACAGGTTTCTATATAAAATTCTAGTGCGATGTCATAAATGCGGACAAGGTTTGTACAAAAGAGTCGCCATCTTTTAAAAAAGTTCTAAAGACGTTTCTGTCTGCAACATCCCTCTTTGTGGACGCTGCTGGACGTTAAACCTATGGAACTGGATTATCTTGTACCGTAGCAACCAGGCTAAAGAAAAACTCATCTAAAGGGTCACTTTTAGTTGCTTTTTGTAGTACGGCATTTTCGTTACCTACTATCATTTTATCACTAGTAGCCTTAACTCAAATTCTAGACATATTAAGCATAGCACAAATTCGAACGAATTCAAAATTACAATACCACTACTCTCAGCTTTTTGGTTTAAATTTATGAAGGGCACCCTTAGTTTCATCCATAAACTAACTGCATAATACATCCGAAACGAGTATTTTCAATTCATTTCAATTCTAAAATCGTACATGTGGACGTGACGGTTGCGTAGCATTAGCTTGAGGCATATGTCACTTTAATCAACACTTAATGGCAATCGTTTAATGTTATTTTATATTTTTCAAATCATATAACTGATTTCTGTCATAACTCATGACAAATCAAATCAGCTGCTTAGGTTACAAAACGTGCTAAACAAATAGGCATACAGTCATTCATATATACATTTAAAAATACTTTGGGACAGTCGCCAGCAGGGTAAAAGCTGTCCAGTGAAATTTTGCATGAAAAGGAGCAGTTTAAATATGAATTGAAATTCAATAATGTTATAGGTTACGCCGTATCTTACAAAAAACGGTTTATTTAGGCAAATACAATGGAGCTTTTCCATTGCTAATAAAACTGCCAACCCACACACAAATTGTATAAGAAAAAAAGCATTTTTAAAAACGGAATGGTATTTTTATCCAAATTTTAAGGAGTCCTTGTTCAAATCCCTGGTAACCCAGCAGGATAGGATGTCTGTGATAAATGCGTATTCCCGGTCCACGGTCGGCTTGGCCGCGTGTCGGCCATCTTTCTTATCGCATTATTGAGTAAAATTCAGTGCGATGGAAAAATGCCGCGTGCGTTCCGTCGTGGGTTTGATTCAAGGTACGTCGTTCAAGAATCCGTGGAGGCGTAAGTACGTATGTCGCTTATTTTTGTAAAATACGCATGTATGGTTTTTCATTATGTTTTGTTATTTATTTGTGATAATATTTTTTTGTGAATTGGTAGATCTCTGTCTCTGTATCGAACGTTAATATAATTATAAATTATTGCAGTACCTACTTATGAAATCTTGAGACATAGTTTACAATTATTTTGTTTAATTTATCAGGCCCCATGCGAAAGCCGGCTTCCACGAACAATAGCTAATTTAATTGTGTCTAGAATTCCGATAGTTCACGAGTAAATTAACACAAGGACATCATTATCAGTATCCATACTCACCCCATCTAGGTAAATCTTTATTTCCCTCTTTTTAAACTTGATTAATGCCTACAGACTTTTCATCTCAACCAGCATTTTTCTCGACTGCCAACATTCTTAATGGCAAGTCCATTGTGTGTAAAGGAAGTATACTTAATTAAACTTTGCTTCGCTTCATTAGCCTGGCACAGCTCTAATAGCCCACCTCTATTCTGTACCGCCAAGTAATGCAACTGTTACTAACGTTATTATTTAATGACGATAGTTGTAGTTAATATTTTGTTACTTTGGTTATCCTGTGTACTATGATGATTTTATTTTCTATCCTACTGATATTATAAACGCGAAAGTTTGTGAGTATGGATAGATGGATGGATGGATATTTGTTCCTCTTTCACGTTAAAACTGCTGAATGGATTTTAATAAAATTTGGTATGGAGTTAGCTCACACCCTGGATTAACACATAGGTTACTTTTTATCCCTGTATTCCCACGGGAACGGGAACGGGACCTACGCGGGTGAAACCGCGCTAGCACAATAGGCATCGGCCGGGCGATCAAGAAGACCTGAGTTTGCTTCCCACCCCTTGCACTATTGAAGTGAACACACTCCAGACACAAACATATTTAGCTTGAGCGTGGCTAGGGTTCGATTCTCGTACGGTACAAATGTCTGTATGGCCTACAGGCAGTTGTTCCGGGTCTGGTTGACTGAGTGGTTATGTAAGTTAAATCTTAGCTAACGCACCCGCGATACATGAAAAATTCTTAGTGTAAAGCAACGATTTTATAAAAATGGGCTAGACTCTCCAGACTTAGGTACTCTGTATTTGTTCGCAAAAAAAAATAATCATTTATATAAATATACAATAGGATACAATAAAATTACTATACTACCATTACAAGTTACAAAGTGTTAGCAAATTAAGAAATATAGGTAACTTAATATTATCAATTCGCTGTAGACGTGTATTCCTTTTAATGTTAATAACATTTCATAATGCAAGTAAAGCTCACAAAATCGTACAGTCTCCTTACAAATGCACGACTAAAGCTATACGGATAGGTGAATATTGCATTCTGGCAACCCAAACTTTACACTCGAGTCAAGAGAACTAACAAAGTGTATTCGATTACAAATCCTTTTTACACTCAAAAACTTTTAAAAACATTGAAGAGCTACGAGCTCTTTAATTACTCACATATATAGGGTGTCTCATTCAAATGGGTCAGTATGGGAAAGTCTGAAACTATAAGACATACGAAGATCTGTTCTGAGGAACCATGTCATCGATTTTAATAAAAAGAAAAACTGCATTCATACATTTTAAAAAACATCTGTACTCCGTTCGGGAATCGAACCCGGTTATTTTGAAAAAAAAACTACACTATTTCTATTTAGATATCGATTGTGTAGCTCTTAAGCAGCAAATGCCTGTATGAAACATGATGTCTAAAATGAATAAAATGCATTGTTTCCACATATTATACTTTAATTTATTTTAGTAGGTGCTCGAAGTGACCACCGCCTTTTTCAATACCGCCTCTGGACTATTTCTTGTGGGGTTACGTTGAGGATGAAGTGTACAAAACACAGAACAGATCTTCGTATGTCTTATAGTTTCAGACTTTCCCATACTGACACATTTGAATGAGACACCCTGTATAGCAGTGATTAGTGTTGCCAAAGACATACATGAAAAAGGTACAACTGTGAAACTGTCATTTTTTGTTCACTGCGCTCAAAGTACCAGATTTAACTGCTGTAGCTAATAAGGAAGGAAATTGGCCTATTTAATCTAATAATCAAATTGTGTGTGTCGTGTCCATAGAATTCTAAATATATCTAAGTATGGTCGTGTCACAGTGTTTGTAACAAAACTCCTTCTAAACGGCTTGACCGATTCTTATTACACTTTATGTGTATATTCAATAGGTCCGAGCATATGATGTTAGCAATTTTTCAAACCCTAAGTGATAAGAAAAGTTCATCCCAATTGAAAATTATTCAAATGCAGATGAAGTTTGCTGGAACAGCTAGTTGCAACCTATGAAAATGTAAATAAAAACGATTAAAGTAGCTGTGCAAGGCAGAACTTACCCTTTAAGTATTTTCAGACAAGAAAAACGGACTCGTAGCGCGCGCAAACTGTGAAAGCCCCAAAATTCAAACTGGTATCGAAAAATCCTGCAAAAATAAACACACTTGGCAACACTGGGGTGATGTATCGTCGGTAATCCGTACTTCCTGAGTATACTTCAGTTTTTATTGAGTTATTATCTCCGGTAACGACTGAATTTATTTTATGGACGCAACGGCTTCGCAACTGTTCCACTATTTGACGAATGGCTACGTTTATTTTATTGCATTTAAACAATGTTGTTTGCTCTTACGAATTACGTGCAGGTAAATTCTCGTATTGTCCAATAAACAATATGAATGAACTGATTCGATGGAAAGTAGGTTTAAAAAATATCTCATAAATGTTAAAGTCTTACCGGTGTTTAATGGTTGTTTTAATTTATTTACTTTTAGTATCTATAGTTCTTGTTGTCAAAACAGTTCAACTCAAAAGTATTTATTTGATTGAATATCGTAGGTAAACTCAAACTCGAAACACAGGTACAGACGATAACACATCAAGCTACCCCAAATTTTCAAATTATCCTAATTGAACATGAACCTAATTCTGTCTGTATTAAAGTTGTAAAACTATCAAAGAAATTTAACACATTGGGGTAGCTTGATGTGTTGGCTTCTGTACGTAAAGTAATCATAACAATTAATTTGTTTCTGTTACATATAATTATTCTACCATGGCCTGAAAATGTTCACAATCAGCGATGTTAATTAGTCTTAAAACTTACAAAAAAAAATCTAAGTACTAATTTATCTTCTAAATAGTTCTTAACTTATAGTATTTACTACAGTGCCAATAGTATTTTTACGCAGTAATAATTTGAAGTGTATTTTATTAAATAATATATTGTCTGAAGAAGATCTAAAAAACTGCTTGATAAATTATTGAAAATAAATATCACCATTCACTCATTTATCTAAATTAATTTTAGTTTTATTGGGTTACCAATAAAACTAAAATTAATTTAAGCTGTTAAGCTTACCACCATTTAATAGCAAACCATTTCAGTAACAAAGGTTTCACACAATGAGGGTTTCATTAAAATCTGTCCTTGTGAAAATACCACATGAATACAACACACTACACCGTTGAAATGATTTTCCACGCACAAAATATTAGAGAGTTGCCATCGATAAAAAAAATCACTCTACGAAATTGCTCCTTACGCTGTTAAAGAGCAACAGCGTAAATAATTTAAAACAAATCTGTTATCTAAACAATGACATAAATAACGTATTTCGTCTAAGATAAGGGCTGTAAGCACTATCTGATGTAATTTCGTCTCAGAAGGGTGACCATAGGCGAAGTAAATTGAGTAGGGCGCACCCCGTAGCGCTAACTTAGATTTATGTACCCAAGTTGTGTGTACTTGGCTTTATGCTTGCACTTATTGAATTCTAAGTGTAAAAGAGAAAGGAAAAGTTTTTTTTTTGACAGGTTTCTTATAAGTTCCGGGACAAAATGTCTGCCTTTGTAGTTAAGCTTCAGGTGTTAAGGGTGAACTTAACTACGACGTATGGAATTTCCACTTGCATGAAATTTCAAACTAATCACCACAATAAAATTATGTTAGTATAATAATTATACAGTATGGTAGTACTCGTGACATCGTCGCAGATCCGTAAATCATCTCAAAATCCGTCTATGAGTTCAGGACAATATCCTGACCCTAACCAGCGTTGAATTTTTTCATCAACTTTTTCTAATTTCCTAGTTTTCCCTTACATTCGTGACTTGTGCAAACTAATAAAATTTCAAATAATAAAAGCTTAGCTTGGGACTAGATGGCGTTATGTGAAATGTTGTACAATATTTATTTATTTATTTATTTAAAAATAAAAATGTTTATTGCGACAAATTAAATTTCAGTTTACATTCTAATTAAAAATAGAAGTATCCATTTAAGCAAGAAGTTTAATAATAATAATATTCCACGACTATTCACACAACGCAATCTAGTCCCATGCTGAGCAGAGCTGTGTAATGGGTACTAAACAGCTGATAAACATACTTATATATTTCTAAATACATACACAGGTATTATAGATAAATTACACCTAAACACAGAACAAATGATCGTGCTCACCGCACAAACATTTGTCCTGGGTAAGAATCAAACCCACGACCTCTGTTATAGCAGTCAGGACCACTTACTACTAGACCAACAGGCCAGTCAAGTTTGCTTGTGGTAGGACACTTCCATTCCTTTAATACATTTAAAGAGATTTGAAGTATTAAGCACCAAGCTACAATTATAATTACATTAAATAAAAGAAGTGACTTTATATTCTTGTAAGGTTACATAGTAATGATGGCTTTTGCATAGTTCTTTACAGTTTAAAGCAAAAATAACATAACACAAAATCGTGAAAATTGGTAAAACTAACAAAAAAATTTAAGCTCTGGGAGATCCAGAATCATGTACAGATCTCATGGTAACAGTATGGCGACGATGCTCCTTCCACTCTGTATAGAGAAGTAGTGCAGAAAGCTTAAATGGTCTAGTTTTGACCTCTGACCGACTACAAGTAAAAATGAACACTCCGATTTAACTATGCAGCTTTAATAAACCATTTGTGTTAATTATTGCCCAATGATTATCGAAATGCAATGGAAGCCAAGCAAACTGAGTTCAAAAATGATGCTGAGTGCCTAAAAACAGACCCAAATATTTAACCAACGTATTTTTACGTATCATTTTGTATATAGTTTCGTTCAAAAGTTATGGCTTACTGTTTATGGCCGAGGGGTAATTAAATACAAGGTCGTCACTGCAAGGTAGAAAGCAAGCCTTGCCTTGGTTGTGGGTGCAAATATAGGCAAGCCCTCACGGGACTTTTCAATTTATGTGAATTTAAAATGTTTATCTTAGACATGACTGATATAAGTGAAAGAAAACATCGCCCACACACTTTTTCAACCGTGGTGACCAATCAATGATAAGGGTCTGTTAAAAAAAAGGCATTTGCCCTGTAGAAGTACTAAAAACCTGGTATTTCTTTGGGTTCAGTTTTGTTTTCATTTAATCTACTCCCGTATTTTAAATTATATAACAGCTAAAAACATAAATGTACCTTTCCCAGTCTTTCAAAAGATAAATAATAAAAACTCATAATGCAGTGAGTACAGCGGACGAACATTTAAAAAACAGAGTTTAATTTAAAAGTGGGGAAAAGATAAGAGTGGTGTGTTATTTATGGCGTCATTACGGCAGAAATTAAATGAAAAATGCCCCAGAGCCGACGTTACGTCCACATGTAACGAAATTCTGCGTTTCAATAATGAAAAGCTGAATCGCTGAAGCAACGCTGTGTGAATTAATGAAAGAGAGCAGTTTTTTTTACTTAAAGAGATCTTCCTTTCGTGTGATTAGTGACTAACATTCTTGTTGCTTCTGACCTAGCTAGGTTTCCTCACGATGTTTTCCTTCGTGTTTTTGAAGCTAGTGATAATTATACAACTACTATTAAACAACTACTACTATTTTAACTATTATTTTGTTCTTTTTTTGCATCTGGTGTCCGTGGAATCCTGTCCTTTATAAGTGAGGACTTGTTATTGGCTATTAGGTTTAGGTGTTCGTGCAATGGAGCACAGTAATAAAAGTGTTAAACCAACAGATTATGTTCGAAACACCACGCTGCGCTTCTGAAGAATAGAAATTAGTCGACTGTGCTCAAAAGTCTGCCCTACTTAAATGGGACTACGTAGGACATACCTGCCGCATACCATACTAGTTGTGGGCCTGTACAACACAAAATTGGTGCCCTGAAACAGCTACAGAGACCGCATGAGACCACGGAAGCGATGGCCTGGATATCTTCCTTAAGAATTGAATGGAAGAAATGAAGGTAAAGCCTTGCAGTGGGATAGTTTGCCTAGCAATAATAATGAACGGTTTGTAATATTTTCTTAAGCGTTGCTATGAATTTGTAGTGGCGTACTTTCTTGTAGCGCCATTTTCATTCTTACTTCAACATTGTTTTCGCAAAAGTATTTCTAAACTCTTCTAAATAAGCACTTCTTTGTAATGGGCTTTATACCGTTTAAGCAGCTCGTTTGTGAAATGCAATACCTATAGAAGTAAGACGTGCTCGAAAACTACCAATACTAAAGAAAATGTTAAATTTCATTCTAGTTTTCCTCCTCGTTTTTCAACTACATTTCATACATATTTGATAATAATATTAGCACTTTGCTCACGGCGTCATTAACATCCCCTCCACCCCTTCTTAGTTTTAAAACTATTGGTAAAAGAATTTTCAAAATCGGTTCATTAGATCCAGAGATTACAAACCCCCTACGAACGTCACAAACTTTTCTCTTTATAATATTAGCATCGATTAAGTATAGAGTGTAGATTTACTAGAGGTTATTGTATTATTGTGTTCTTTTATGGAAAACAAAACAAAGATTTGAATCAAAACTTACAAATTATAACTTAAACAGCTAGATAGGGCGTGACAAAGGGCAGACTTGCACCGTGCACATCACCTACAGTCGTCAGCTGTCAATATAATACCTACATTGTTTTGTGTTGTAGGTACCTATTGTAATGTATTCAGAATGTGTTTTATGTAATGTTTGCTATTATGTTTAATTTCTGTGTTTTAATGAGTCCTTGTCGCTCGATAAATAAATTATTTATTATTATTATTATTTTATCGCTAAAAACAATCTCTTACAGACAACTTTTCGATGGATTTGATAGAGCAGAAGAAAATTACATGCTGGCTGGCAGTTTCTGGTGTACTATTAACAGAATTATATGCATTACGTAAGTATTTATTTCTAAGAATACTATGATACTTTTGTACAGAGGCAGTTTAAAATCTGTTTACTTTTTTTTGGCACATTTAATGGTCATCTGTAAGAAATCTCCCTGTGCGATATGGACACCTATTGGACACTTGTTTTATAATGTTTATCTTGTTTCATTATTTAGTGTAAAGACGGCAGCACATAATCTATTCCAAGCTGTCCAATTTTCCGAATTCAACAGGAAACTTATTCTCTTGTAATAAAGTTCCAAAACTATCAAAGCCATTTATTTATTTACTAGCTGTTGCCAGCGCCTTCGCCCGCTACAACTCGAAAAATATCCCAGGGGAAGATATAAGTAAACGGAATAAAAACTATCCTATGTGTTAATCTAGGTTATAATCTATCTGTGTACAAAATTTTATCCAAATCCGTTCAGTAGTTTTTGCGTGAAAGAGTAACAAACATCCATCCATCCAAACAAAATTTCACGTTTTTAATATTAGTAAGATTTATTTATTGTATTTTATTTTTTTATTTGAGGGATGTATTGATCTCTGTGCAATAAACCATGAAATAAATAAAAACTGAGTCTAACTAATATTGAAGGGTGGTAAAGTATAAGATGCTATCGGCAAATCACAAAACCTTAAGCTTTGATACTGTATGCATAATTCATAACAATAAACAAACGTATATTAAATTCCACAAATATCTATCTTGTGTCCTTAGCAAACTATTCGGTGAAGTTAGCAAACTTTAAAGTACCTAAGTCATAAATCTTGATGACATGGGCCTTTCCGCGTGTACGCGAGATGTCCCAAACTTAGGTAATAATCACTTCACAGTTAGGTGCGTGTAATGCTTTTGTCAACTAACATTAAGCTATGCTAAGAGCTGTAGCTTGATATTATGTTCTTAGGGAAAACCTTCAGTGTTGTATTCAGAGCACATAAGTATCCTAATCACTTGGTTTTCTTGGTTGACGTCTCGTTTTGAAAAAATATATAAAACACTCAAATCAGCATTGAGTTCGCACCCAGGACGGCCGCAGTAAGGATAATCTCCCGAAGTGGGGTTTCGCAGCTAGCACCAAACTTCAGTGCCTGTGCGGTACCTCTCCACAGACCATGGCCCACCTTTTGTCTTGCGCCGCGTGCCCTGTCACCTGCACACGTGAAGATCTTATGGTTGCGTCGGTAGATGGTGTTGCGGTAGCCGAATTCTGGGCTAAACATACAATTTAGAATTTAGTGTCTTTGTTTGCGATCGACACGCTAAGAAGAAGAGTAAGCATTTTTCTTTCCTTTTTTTTTCGTGACAGCTGCAGTGAAAACAGATTATAATAAATTCAGCGTCTATCGTAATTGTAACATGCTTTGGTATTGTACTTTTTGTTACAAAGTGTCCATTACAAAAAACCTATTTAATCTCTGTATTATGCTGTCGTAAATGGAGTATAAATGTCATGATTTCGATAAGATAAACATTAAGAATAAATAACACAGAAAGCTTAAATTTCGATGCGCCCGGTCGTAGTGTGGTACTGAACCTCACCACCATAGAGATTTGCTAAAGCAAGTATGTGACTGGCGCGTTGCCTGCTAGAGCATAGAAATTTAAATACTGCGTTGGAATAAATATAGTTTTGAATATAAAAAATAACAAATATACATAATTATGCAATTGGGTGTTTACAGCCGCATGGAAGTGTCAAGCATATTTTACACGAGACGCTAGAATTAAACAGCCATAAATACTTACAAAGACCCTGTTCAAAAATTCTGCTGAAGTGCCTTGTGTATTTTAATTCTTCTGTTTAAATAAGTCTAGTTTAATGATTCAAAATAATCCTACTAATATTATAAACGCGAAAGTTTGTGAGTATGGATAGATGGATGGATGGATGGATGTTTGTTAAGTTCGCGTAAAAGCTACTGAATGGATTTTAATAAAATTTATTAATTTTTAATAAAAAAAAATGTATGGAGTTAGCTGAATAAAAAGTAGCCTATGTGTTAATCCAGGGTGGATTAACACATAGGCTACTTTTTATCCCTGTATTCCCACGGGAACGTGACCTACGCGGGTGAAACCGCGGGACGTCTGCTAGTAAAGAATATTTCGCGACCACTCGTATCCTAAAAACGGTTAACTGTAGTGATGTTTGGGACGAGCAAGAGGCAATAATGGGTTAATTTACTCACAAACACGTATCATACTTGCTATACAGGTAACTATCGGATAAGACAACAAGCTTAGCCAGACAGTGTCCTTCCTTTAGGCCTGGGTCTCGAAGTTAGCGGCGCGTTTCAATGGAAAGATTTATATGTGTGTAAATTTATCTATTGGTATGTATTAAAAAATTATAAGTACCGTTAAAATGAGGTTATTAAGGACTTTATTAAAACTTTAAATTCTAAAGATCATAAATCATTTGTTTATTTGCAAACATGGGTAAATATATACATTGATATTTCTTTTTAAATAAGTAAAAGAGTTCTCTATGTTTAACCATCACATGGGTATGCAAATATTTATGTAAAGTTAGTTCAAAACAAAAAGTTCGATAATGTCAGTCATGTAAGAAAAATTTTTAAAGGGGATATTCACACTACTTTAATAGATATTATTTGATACTTACACGGTGTCGAATACTGTCGAATCTATTTATATTAATTACTAGCAGACGTCACGCAGTTTCACCCTCGTAGTTTCCGTTCCCGTGGGAATACGGGGATAAAAAGTAGCCTATGTCCACCGGGAATAGTGTAGCTTTCCACCAGTACAATAATTTTTAAAATTGGATCATTAGTTCCGAAGATTACCCCCTACATACAAACTTACAAACATACAAACTTACAAATTTTACCTCTTTATAATATTAGTATAGATTTAAAGGCCTTAGTCTCCTCCTATGTAAGAAACAACTTTTAATGTTGGTGAATTCCTCCTCAAAGTTTTGTTTCTATTCAGCCTTGAGTCCTTATTCACCCATTTTACGATAGTTTATCTGTTGTCTGGTACTCATAGCAAAAGCTCTGCTTAGTTTAGGACTAAATACAACACGACTATATACTTTTTTTACAACACGACTATATACTTTTTTTATTATTTAAATGGCGTTACGTGAAAGTTTTAAAATATTATTATTTTTGTTGTTTTACACTTTCGTATCTCGGCCTATTGCCAGTTTAATAGATATCCCAGAACTACTAACCTAAGTGATAGATGATAATATCATCTGGTGTGATGGTCTAAAATCACTTTGCGTTGCGTGAGTATGGTCGTGTACTTGTGTGACAGGTGATAGATGTGTGTGTGTTCGTGAGGTGAATGAATTTTTATTAGGTATTATTATAAAGAATTGGCCGCAAAGACAGTGCAATGAAACGCGCCGCTGCCGCCGCCTTCCCGCGCCCGCTTGCTTCGAGACCGGAGCCTAACAGGACCACTACAGACACGTCAATCCGTGCGTGTAAGCTCGTTGATTACGTCAACAGCTCTCCTTTATACACAGTGGCCCATAATGGACGGTGACGGCTACATTAGTGACGGTGATGGCCGTAGTAACACCCTTGCCTCAATTGATTCATACATATTGTAGTGGATATTGCGCAGGTTGGACGATGTATGCAGGTTATGGTAGTTTACCGTTGAGTAACAAAAACAATACATAATATTACGCTTGTATTCCCCGAAGGGTTAGGCTTAAGTGTACATAACTAACACTCACATGTCTTATGGGAGCAAGCCTATTGCCAACAATTGGGCAAAAATTCAAACTCCGGGCTGCTGAGAAATTTAAGACAGAAAACCCAATAAATAACACTTTGCTCGACTCGGGAGTCGCACTCAAGACCTCACGCTCAGAAGTAAGTAACGCAACCACTAGATCAACGAGGCTTATTACGTTTAAATAAATAAATATTCTACAACTTTTTCACACAACGCCATTTAGTCCCAAGTTAAGCTTAAGAGCTTGTGTTAAGATGTTTGTTACCAATAAAGTTGAACAACTATCAAAGAAATTCGACATACTGAGGAAGCTTGATGTACTGGCATATGTACAAGTTTTCAGTAGTTTAACTTAATAATATTTATGCTTATTCATTAGCAGAATTATGCAGAAACGTTTTATTAAAAACTAGGTGACGTCACGAAGTTTCAGCACATGTTTCATGTCACCTGGAGGTAGTGTAACTTCCCAACGGTAAAAAAAAATTCAATCGGTCCAGAAGTTTCTAAGTTTATTCGTTGTAAACAAAAACACAAATCTTTTGCTCTTTATCTATATATATAAAAGAAAGTCGTGTTAGTTACACCATTTATAACTCAAGAACGGCTGGATCAATTTGAATGATTTTGGTCTTTTTGGATTTGTCTCTGTCCGGAATAGCATAATAAATAATAGAAAACATGAAAAGTCCTCGAAAAAATAAATAACAAGAATATTCGTTGTCTCAAACATTTTTCAATCGCAGCGCCATCTTGGATGACATGACAGGAGTCAAACTTCCCAGTTCATTATCAGGTGGCAATTTGACATTGACAAGTCTTAAACTAAACCTAAGAAGGTAAGGTTGTCAATTTATACGAACCTACGACGTTCTGAAATTTATTTTGTTACTAAACTTAGAGGTTTTATGTAGCATAAAAAAGTCTTATATTTCAGAAATCAATTTACGTAATTAACAATGACGACAGAGACGAACTTTAATAATTCTATGCAAATAGAACTTATTTTACTGTTAGGACTTTAATTAAAGTAGACCGGGAAAACTATAGGTATAAATTGTATGTAACATTATAGGCAATAGTTCAGTTTAAAATTATGAATTTAGTATTTTTTAAATCAATGCATTTAAGTAAGGTAGTTAGGTTAGGTAGTTAGGTTAGCTATAGGATAGGTATGGTCAGTTAGGTTAGGTTATATATACATGTTGTAATTTTAAATCTATTGAACACAAAATGTTTAAATAAGATCACAGTAGAGACTCGCTACAGAAAAAGTAGTAGTAGTTATTATTGGTTTGGATCTATTTGTTGAAGACGTTTTAAACGTATGTAGGTATATCTAATATAAAAAAATTGATAAGAGCAATAAATTGACTCTAAGGCACAACGAAGTTTGCCGGGGCAGCTAGTAATATTGTAAGGATAGATATGTCAAAACACGTTCCTACGACAAAAATGGTAGCCGCTGTTTGTAAAACACTGATTCTTAACTTTTTCTGGTAACAGGACAAAAATAACCCTTAGATACATATAAGAAGAGGTAACGCTTATGAGTGTGTATGATATAAAAACAAATGCAAAGCTATTACTTTGTCCTTAGACGACAAAATATCGATCTATGTACAGTTTTACCACGAACCAATTCATCATAAGACCGGAGGCTAGCTCGTAAAGCCGGGTTTGTCCGCATATTAATCTCTATAATCCTAACGTATGTTAGTTATACTTTCTATTTTATGACCGTGTGTTTAAAATTCATGGAGCTGAACAATTTTTTGGTGGTCGACATATTGTGTACCTATACATTTTTACGGGTTGATGTTTTTTTTGTTATGATACAAACATCAATTGGTTTGGTACAAGTCGTGATTATCCTAAAAAGATACTTTGCGCGATTTTTTTGTCTAAGGGTCTATGCAGGGGGTAATCTCTAGATTTACTAAACCAAGGAAATTCTTTCACCAAAGAAAGCCACATTATATTTTGTGAGTGGCTTTACACCACAAATTTTTAATTAGTACAAATACTTAAAGGGCTTATTCTAGACGGTCTTCTCATTATATTTGTAAAGTATCAATAAATAATATTCATAAACAGCAAAGTTATTAGCGTTGGTTTATATCCCAAAAAGTTACCTAATTTATGGAAATATTGTACAGGCATAGCAGTATTAATTAATCGCCATCTCTCACTCACGTTCGCGTTATCTCGCTCAAGCAAGCCCCGCCTCCAACAGCTGTTTTCGTTATTTAAGTTTAAATACATAGAGGCATATTTAAAAATAGAATTTGTATTTTTTTTTGCTTTTGATTACGCAAATATGATCAGTAACAGGTGCGGATACAGCCCAATTTTTTTTGTACTAATTAAAAAATAGTGGTGTATAATATTTTCTAAACTAAGAGGACCCACTCTTTTTGAGGAGGGATGCGAGCGAAGTAATTTTTTAATATTTCCATTAAACGTCAATTTTTTATTTCCTACAGAACCCGACAAGACAAACGTCACTAAGCAAACTTTTTTAATTAAGCAGCAAGCAATATCAAGCGCAGAGTGTGTCTACAATGCTTCAAACTCTAACTTCATACATTCTGTATGCTTGAATTTTGCACATTTGTACAGACGGATGGAACGCCTTGTTTATGCATAAGCCTTTTGCATATTTTGCTTGGTAGCTCGACGCGTGGCCAATTTGCCCAATTTAGTATTGCGGCCGAATACTTGAATAATAAATGGAACTCAAAATATACAATGTATTGTAATTGCGATGGTTTTTTTTTTATGAAAATGGAATTTGTGTGTTGAGTCTGTATCCAATTCGCAATTAGTCTAAAATTACTGTTCTTTTAAAAGTAGCTTCGAATTCAATTCGGACGGAAATAAAATTGATCTAATTTAAATTATTTTTGTTCCTATGGTAGGATTTCAACGATATTTTTATTCTCTTGTGCATTTATTTTTAATCCAAAAGGCTCATTATATAGGTACATATGTATAGTTTAAATGTCTTGGTGATAATATGTATAGCTGTCTAACGGTAAAAAAATAATCGGTTGAGTAGTTTTTGAGTTAAATTCCTACAAACAAACAAAAAATCTAATCTTTCCTCTTAATAATAATATTAGTACTATAGGTACATCGTAAGATAATAAATAGGTACAAGATGAAAAAAAAACATCCTAAAGTCATCATCTGTCGGTGTATTCTGTAAAATTCGCGTTTAGATATAAAGGTGAAATAAGCGTGTAGTATTCTGTCAATCCCTAGCATTAGAATGGACTCACTTCGCCATCACTTCACCTATATGTGCACAGGGTGATTTTTCAGAAAAGCGCAGCTTTACATTAAATCACAGACGCCAGCACATCAAGCTACCCCAAACTGTCAAATTTTCCCAATTAAACATTAACCTTATTCTGTTTAAAATAAAGTTGAAAACCTATCAAAGAAAAGACAATGCCAAAAATTGTATGAACCTGTGCCCTAAGCTGTACATAAATGAAATCTATGTAATTTAATAGTAAAGATCTTTTACAACAAAAGTATAAAAGGCGCATATTGCTCAGCAGTCGAGGACGAAAGTTATAAAGGTTTAAAGAAACCGTTTTTGTACCTACCGGCTAAAGTATTTTTATGTTTATTGTAAACATTAAGGTATAAACATGTTTAGATATCTGTTCCAGGCATTAATATACACAGTGTATTCGTTTTAAAGCACTGGGAGGGCATAATTTTTCAAAGTAAATCTATTATGGTTAGCATCTATTCTATTCTATTTTTGTTTATGGCAAACAGAGCCGATGTCGACTATTCTGCCAATGTCTAAAGTGTATTGGACAGCAAGTGTGCAAAAAAAAAAAAAAAATTCTTCAGTTGATACAGTTGGACTCAATGTAGATCTGCATGGGTTAGTATGGGACTGAAACAAACAAAAAATGAAATTACATAAATATTATAATTGTTAGTATTGTTAGTACATTTAATAAAATTTATACCACATTAAAACAAGCAGAGATTTGAGGCACCATCTCACAATTTTATATTATTGTGACGGATAAAAACTATCAGCGCCACAAGCAGTTCAGGGGAGGAATATGTTAGAAGGGAGGAAAAGTTAATTGGGAGAGGGATCTTAAATTTAGGAAGACGTCTATATAAATCTAAAGGGGGGGCATTATTTGAACATTCAAAAAATATATGGTCCAACGTGCCCTCCTCCAACCCGCACTCACAGAGAGACGAGTCACGAATGCGGAGTTTATGTAAAAAAACAGGGGTACAACAAAAACCTAAACGTATTCTACAGAGGGTAGATATAATGGGTTTTGATACCTTTTTGAAGCGGTAGAACCAAGGTTTTGGTTTTATGATGGGTTCCACTGCGTAAAAAAACCTGCCACTTTTCCTACTGGACAAATTCCACTGTTCCTGCCAAGAACTCTGAAGTTTCAATTTAGGAAGGGATAATAGGTCATAGCCTTGATGGAGGTTGTACTTAAGATCAGCCGTTGCAGATGAACAAGCGTCCTTGGCCAAGAGATCGGCACATTCGTTACCCTTTATACCACAGTGACTAGGAATCCAGACTAAATGAACATCCTTTTGATTATCAGCGCAAGACAGTAAAGTTTTCTTAATTTTCAAAATAAGGGGGCTGTGCAATTTACTTTTAAAAGGGTTTTTGTTTAAAGCTTGAAGACAGCTTAGTGAGTCGGTAAAAATAACAGCTTTTACAATATTATGGTGTGATTCTAAAAACTTTTTTGCAAAAAAATTAAACCGACTTAAAAAAAAACACTAAACGGTGTAAAATAACTCTAAATTAGGAAGTCTGTGGCTTTGGTGGTTTTGTCTTATTCATGATGGGCCACCGACTTCCGAATTTAGAGTTATTTTACACCGTTTAGTGTTTTTTTTTAAGTCGGTTTAATTTTTTTGCAAAAAAGTTTTTTATTTTTCCATTTTTAGTGGTTCCCATACAAATATTTGCTATATATATTGTTAATTGTAACAGTACATGTCATGATAATAGGGTTATCCACTTAACCCTAATAAATGAAAATTAACATACCTAAATGTCGAAATCTAGGTATATTGTACACATCTGCGTACCCCTCAGAGCATACCAGGCGTGATGATACGTAATGATGTTGTATAAACAATAAACATCCAAGCGATTCCAGCAATCACGGCAGATTTGCCGTCTATTTTTGAAGAGTTCCGTTGCATATCTCCGAAGATCAGCACCAGATCTTCACCAAATTAAAATGGGACCACCTCGGGAGTATACGCTTTCGAATAAAAAAAGAATTTCGAGAATCGGTCCACAAATGGGGGAGAAATCAGGTAACATACATAAAAAAAAAAAAAAAAAAAAAAAAAAAATATACATACACACGAACATAGAACCCTCCTCCTTTTTTGAAAGTCGGTTAATAAAAAGGCAAGCTTCCAATATAGCCACACACTCACCAGTGAATATAGAGGACTCACTAGGACATTTAAATTGAAGAATAATTTTAGAATTTTGATAAAAAACCGCAGCGCCAATGTGATTAAGGTCTGAAAATTTAGAAGCATCCGTAAAAAATAATTGAAAGCCATTCCATCGGTCACCCACCACCGCGTTGAAGGTCGAATTCGCTGACGGGGAGTTTTTGGAGATACCGATATCAAAGCGTATTTTTGGAGTAAAATTTAAAACATTGTAAGAAAAATGGAAAAGGGGTAATCTGGAATACTGGTCAATCGGGCATGCTAAATTTTGTATTTGTTGGAAAGCTTTTAGGGTAAGAGGAATTTCTTTATTTTTCCAGTAATTTGAGGATCTACATAAGACATTTAATTTGTTCAATTTGACTATAAGAGGGTGGGAAGATCGACATATTAGTCTAGACAGAAAACGGGAGGCCAGATATTGCCGTCTCAGGGCTAAAGGAGGTTCAGCGCACTCAACCTGCAACGCGTTAATGGGAGAAGACTTCATACACCCTGAGATGATACGAAGACATTTGGACTGAACTCTATCCAGCCCAGCCAAAGCACCTTTGTTGCAAGGAATTAGTAGGTATGTACCGTAGTCTAGAACACTACGTACCAAGGCGTTATAAACCAATTTCATGGTGTAGGGGTGGGCACCCCACCACACTCCTGCAAGAACTTTTAAAATAGAAACTACTTTTTCACATTTTTGGATAAGTGAATTAATGTGATGTTTACCCGTTAATTTTGTGTCCAGAAAAACTCCCAAAAATTTTACTTTATTAACTAAAGGAATACTATTGCCTGAAATGTTAACTGAAATATGAGGGATGTGTCTTTTACGTGAGAAAATCACTGCCGAACTTTTTGGTGCCGACAGCGACAGTCCGTGGCTTAAAAGCCACTGGTTCAAAGAATCCAGAGAAAGGCTTAAAGATGATGCGGCGTCTATAATAGAAAAATCTGTCACATACATGACTATGTCTCAATACTCAATACTCAATACTCAATATATTTATTGCATTCCACAATGTGAACTTAGGTGGTAGGTACATAAGGATATAATAATAATATGCATCATTGTGGGCCCTGTCGGGCATAACAATATAAAAATTAGGAGAATTACGAGGAGGGCTATTATAAATATTTCAAATTTTTATATTAATCTCTACTACTCTTTTGTTTAGTGTAGGTAGGCTGAGGTAGGCTTATAAATACTTGTTTACATATAATTTTTACTACTCATGTGTTGAACTTATACATTGATATTTGTTTAAATTATTATATTATTATTATTGGTAAGTATTATACAATATTTTTGCTTTTCTTTTAGGTATTATTGTTTATTTATTAAATTTATCGTTTAAATATTCGTTTATATTATAATAACATTTACGGATTAGAAATTGTTTTAATTTATTTATAAATATATTATATTTTTGAACATTTTTAATTTCGTCTGGTAATTTATTATATATTTTAATTGACATTACTAAAGTGCTTGTGGAGTGTATTTTCAGCTTAGATCCTGGTATGTTTAATCTATTTTTGTGTCGTAGTGTGTAGTGAGTCTGTATGTGTTCGCGTGTAGTAAATAGTTTTTGATTGTTTCTGACAAATTTGCACAATTCCAATATATATATACAAGGAAGTGTTAAAATTTTATGTTCTTGGAAATGGGGTATGCAGCTGTCTGTGTTATCTATATTAACTAGTATTCTAATCAGTCTTTTTTGTAGTGTGAAAAGTGTTGGTGCATCTGTGCTATTTCCCCATAATATTACGCCGTAGTTTAACCACGCGTATGCATAGGCATAATACGTAACCAGAGCAGTGGGGAGATTTGTTGTTTTTTTTATTTCATCGGCGTATTGTAGTATCTGGCAATTATGGTTTAAGCAGGACCCAATATCAGCCGTATACAGGTTTTACAGTAGGGGACTGAGGACAGAGCCTTGAGGAAGTCCCCTCTATGACAGTCTTTGATTAAATTCCTCTCCCTGGACTCTCAGAGTCAGTGAGCGAGACTGGAGTAGTTGGCATATGCACTGTATCATCTTTACCGGGAGGCTCAGCTGTTGCAATTTTTGCCTGAGCACGGGAAGAAGGACATTATCATATGCGGCAGAGATATCAAGGACCCACGGACAAGGCAACCACGGATTCGTTTTGAGAAAAGGCTAGTCTAATATCCGTTACTAAAACTCCAACGTTGTCCATAGTACTAAGCCCTTTTCTAAAACCAAATTGAAATTTCGGCAGCAATTCTCTCGTTTCGACAATCCACTCGAGACGGTTTTTAATTAGGTGTTCCAGTAATTTGGCTAGGACTGAAGATAAAGCGATTGGCCTAAGGCCGTTCGGATCATCTGCAAGTTTACCTGGTTTCAAAAGTGGTATTATAATTTGTGTTTTCCATTGGTCTGGAATCCAACAATATGAGTAGCAAAAATTAATAAAATTCAAAAAATAATGTTTAGCTTTTTCACCAAAATGAGTGATAAAAGAATATGGCACACCATCAATACCTGGGGCTGAATCACGGACATGTCTGAGAACCACATTTAGTTCGTCTAAAGAGAATGGAGCATCAAAAGGATCTTCTGATTCGAAGCACAAGGAGAGACAATCTGATTGACATTCTAATAAAGAGGGAACATATACTGGTGCGATTTTGTCAAAAAAAAGTTCAGCAGTTTCTCTAGTTATTGGTGAAGAAATTGATGGAGAACAACCACGTCTGAACCTTTTTATATTTTTCCAGACCAATGAGATTGGGGTGGATGGGGATAAGGAGGAGCAGAACTTGACCCAACCTGCACGCTTCTTCTTACGGAGAAGACGTTTGGTTCTGGCATTGATCTGACAATAAGCCAACAGGTTTTCAGGACTCATATCAGCATTGTAGCAAGCTTCAGCCTCGTTTCTGGCCCTGATTGCGGAAGTACACTCTGGGTCCCACCATGGAGGTGAAGGGATTTTATTCCGGGCACTATTCTTTAGCGGAAAGCTGGTATCTGCACTCAAAGTAATGGCTGCCAACAGACCCTCATAACAGCTCTTGGCATAGCAGTGACCAGAATGAACCGGTAAACATGAGTTTAAATTTGGAAGGGAATCAATTTCATCCTCCAATAGTGATGCATATCCTGTCCAATTTGGGTTAGACAAGTTATACCTCAAGAGTGGAGGAGATGTTTTTTCTAAATAAGATTTATTACGCAAGGATATGACAATGGGGTAGTGGTCACTGCCATGCGACAAGGTCGTGCATTCCCAGTCAGTTGATGGTGCTAATTCAACAGAACAAAATGTGAGATCCACACAACTCTTTTGCTGACCTGGAGGGGATCTACGGGTTGGGCAACCATTATTCAGGATGCAGAGATCTAATTCATCCAGAATCTCAACCAGAGCTATACCAAAGGCATCACAGCGCTCAGATCCCCATCTGTAGTGATGGCAGTTGAAGTCACCCATGACCAGAATCGGGCTACTAGTATTAGATAAGATGTTCTTTAATAAAGCTAAAAAGTTAAGGTGAGGATGTGCAATATAAATAGAAAACACTGTGATGCCTTCGATCCTGCCTGCAACAATGCTCATATCACCAGCAAGAGGGGATAAAGGATAGGGTAAAAGTGAGACACGATCATTAACTAAGAGGGCTGACCCTCCATAGCCGTCCAATCTGTCACATCTGAGAATGTTAAAATGTGGTATACGAAAGCTGAGACTTGGGGTAAGCCAAGTCTCAGCTATGGAACAAGCCAAAGGCTTGAACTTATTTAAAAGAAATGTGAGATCGTGCTTTTTATGCCACACGCTTCTCACATTCCACTGGAGAAAGACTTGGCGTAGAGCCATTTTTAATATTTAATAAAAGAGAAACAAGTTGATCGGCAACGTTGGACGGTGATAGAGTGTCAGAAGAAGAAGAGAGTATAGTTGGAAGAAGTTTTATAAGAAGGTCAATAATAGCAGAAGTACTATTATTGGAAGAGTTATTTTTACAATTGAGAGCGCAGCCATTAGGCTGTGAAGGTTGAGGGGAACTAGTTATTCTCTGATGGGAAACCTTATCATAAGATGGGGAAAGGGGGGCGTGGGACTTAGGTTTAAGGGTGACAGTTTTGCGATAAGACTGAGAAGTTGAAGACTTGACAATGTTGGCATAGTTACGAGAAGCTGTTGGAATGCGTTTGCTGGCCTCAGCATATGAAATAGATTTTTCTGCCATAACAGTCTTAATGGCTTTCTGTCTGCCATACTCAGGGCATGATGTGCTATTAGCAAAATGATCCCCCGAACAAAGCACAAAGAAGGCCTCGCCCTCAGAAATGTTGCAATCATCACCAGAGTGATCATGGCCACACTTACTGCAGCGTGGTTTAGACCTGCATAAGTTAGCTACATGTCCGAATCTGCAGCACTTGCGACATTGGATTGTGGGGAATATGTACTGTTGGACAGGAAGGGACGTGTAACAACAGTAAATTCTGGCAGGAAGTACTTGCCCATCAAATGTAATCACACAAGTTTCAGTGGGTTTCCACTCAGTAACACCGTCTCTCTGGGATTTCCTATTGATACGCCGTACTTTAAGAATTTTTCCGCAACCTGAGGGCACGGTCAAATACGTAATGGCCTCCTCCTCTGAGATATCAGAGGGAACACCGGTTACTACACCCATCCTTGTGATATTAAATGTGGGTATGGATGCAGTGTAACTGTGCTTGGCTAACAGAGTGTTAACCAAGAAAGAGTTGGCATCCTGAGGGGAGGCAAACTCTACGGAAACACGGTTTCTACCTACTCTATTTACACCACCAAGAACGATGTTACTAATTTTGTTGGTCATTAAAAATTTACCAAAGTTGACAGGGTGCAGAGTAGTACCAGCATTTGGTTGGGTATCAACGCGAGAGACGTGGACAATGAAGGGCGCTTTATCTGTTGCCGAATATTTGGCACGGCCGATTTGAGTTTTTATTTGTTTGTTTGGGGGGGTAGGAGTCAAAACATTTACTTCTTCACTAGGGCGTTTGCGAGTGTTTTGTGGGATTTGGGACTGGGTTAAATCCATCTCTGTGACACTACACACAACATTCGCAAATTGTGATAGTGGATTGGGGGACAAAATACGAGACGAACGATGAAAGTCGGGGGGATCAGGATCGGGAGGTTTAGTCCTGTCCATCTTGGTAGAAGCGCGCTATTAAATACAATAACAGTACTTACCTGTTAACAAACACAAGGACAACACAGTTAGTTAATAACACGACACAAAAGTATCAACAAACACTCAAAAACAATTAAAAAATTCCTGACACACGTGCTACCAATGACACCCGTGGCGAGAAACTATGGTTAGCATCATTTGTAGACAGAATATTTTGTGACATAATGACATTTGACGTTTGATCGAAGACTTGAGTGTTGCCAAATAAAAATAAAATAATGTTAGATATGAATGCTCAGATTATTTTAAACTATTAATCTAACAATATTACAGTTCGATTTATGGATAAGAAAACATAAAACACTAATAATAATGCATTACGTTTTAAGTTACGCTAACTTACAAATATTTAACATTTTAGGCCAGGTATGTGTTAAGATAGTTTTACCCTGTTTTGCTCTTTGTTAATAATATATGGCAATGTTGAGGGTACTTTCAAGTGAAATAAAAAGAAAGATACTTTTTATTGTGAGTTTTTTTCCACGTCTGGTATGGAATGTTAGTTATCTTCTAAAATTCATATCTCATTTTACTATAAGTATTTGTACTACAATGATCTCTGTACACTTTGGGGCAGAAATTGGCATTCTCCTTTGACACATTGATTGGGGTTAGTTGATGTGCTGGCGTCTGTACATTAATAACATTATAAAAAAATAATTGCTAAATAAGGACTTTTACTTTTAGTGCAGGTAAAATATCACTGTTTGGGTGCACCATGTACTGCATGCAATACACTGTGTAGCCATATGCATATCTGTGCATGCAACGTTGCAAGGGACTGCGGTCTTCTTCATCTCATTGTGTGGTTAGTAACTAATTTGGCAGAGTCAGAGTTTCAATGCTGCCCATGGGCCTCTGACTTGGCCTCATGAAATATCTCTTAGGGATGTCTGTTTCCTCCCAATGTTTTCCTTCACCGTTATTGAAGCGAATGACAATTATACAATACGTATATAATAGACGCCAGCACATCAAGTTACCCCAATGTGTCAAAATTTCCCAATTGAATATGAACCTTATTCTGTATGGCATAAAGTTGAAAATCGATCAAAGAAATTTGACATTTGGGGTAACTTGATGTGCTGGCCTCTGTACATTAATCCAAAAAGTCAGAGATGCGTGACTTGGGTTCGAACTCAAGACCTGTAATTTTCAATCCGCCGGTCACACCACCAAGCTATCGCCGCTCCATAGGGTCTTTGGTGTATTTCATGTAAAGTTGAGAATATACATTTGCATTTAATTTGTGTTTGTCATTCAAATTACTTGCATCAAATGCAAATACGTTAACACATATTATATAGAAATACCTACATCAAAATATGAAACATCTCAGCAATAATTAGCGGCGGTAATTAACAATTTTCATCACTCCGCCCAATTTCGCGCTGCATCTATGTACTACACTTGTAGTATGTAGTGAAATAAGGCACTGGCAGACGCGCCGCGAATTTTCAGCAGGGTTACTACACTGTGTATTTATGATGTATGAAAATAGCATAATATTCGGACCACGGATATCTATGATTCGGACAGAAAATATTCCGTAAGCTGGCTAACCATTACTTAGTCAGCTTAGGAGAGTAAATGCCTCTCGCGATGAGCTTTTTCGGATGAGCTCAGCAGTGCGATTCTGTAAAAATCATTCAGTGAAAATGTACGTGAAGTCCAAACGAGCTGAGATGTCATTCCATACCAAAGAGATTTAAAATACTATAGAGCGGGCATGTCAAGCGAATGTCATAGAAAAACTTTGACCCCGAAGATTTGAACTTGATACAATTTAAACGGAAACTTAATGATTTTTTAATTGAAAAATGCTACTATACCATTGTCGAATTCCTTCTTGACAACATTCTTTAAACTGACAATTATTATATATTTATGCTTGAAAATTCTAATTGATTGTATTCTTAATGTTTGTAATAATAATTGATTTTATTTGTATTTGCATCGTGATTTAAATCTTGACATTTTTGTTTTGCATGTTATATATCAATTTTAATTTTTTGATATTGTTAAATAGTGTATGTCTAATGGGCAGCTTTTTGAGCTACCATAAATTACTTATAAGACCCGCTGTATCGCTGTATCACCAAAAAGCACACTAATCAATACTTTGACTTTGACTTTCCCATGTCTCAGTAACGCCATCTCGAATAATATACCAATATTGTAGCGGCAGCGGACCGTACTAAATGAAACTCATAGACTTGTGACCACTAGGACACAAGATTTGGATGAAAATTTTGTTCGTGATGTCCTGTCTATAGGAAGTATTGAATGTATTTGTTCCATACTAATGCTAGGAAGTGACAGTTCACTTCACTCAAGTTTTCTCGGGGTGTGTTAATAAATTGACCGGCAGAAGACGTTATACTGGAAATTATGGAGTTCCTCTACATATACTGGGGAACATGATTCATCATGCGTTTCTATCTTCTTCCTACATCTGTGTGGTTAGTAAGTAACTTGGTGTCAGAATTTATGCCGCCCATTAATCACTTGGCTAAACATGCCGTCGAGAAATCTCTCTTAGGCATGCCGGTTTCCTCACGAAGGTTTCTTTTACCATTTGAAGCATGTGAATCCGAAAAATCAGAGCTGCATGCTATGCCATTTTAATTAAAACACCGAAACCCTTTACAGTGAAGTGTTTTAATCTTTCACCAAAAATTGATCATCGGTTAAACTGCCAACGCTTTCATTAACAAAAACAAACGACACAATGGCTTTCAAATTGAAAATCCCCAAACCAAAAATTCGACACCAATTTTGCAGTTGACAACCCTGAAATTACCTCATCCGCGTTAGATTGCTCGTAACGCCGCTGCTACAAGCATCTACTAACGTAACGGTAATGACGTCATAAGGGAAACGTCCAATCTGTGACGTAGACGGTTTACTGCTGTATTAACTTTAAGGGCTTTTTATGTGTGCACCACGAATTGCTGGTAGTTGTAGTTTTTATTGGTCTGTCCTAGTTGTCAGAGGAGGTCAAAAGGACTAATTTTCTCAAGGAATTCTTGCGTCTATAGCTCTGTTAGTATCCTCATTGGATTAAGAGACGCAGTAGCGACAGAAATGATAAAAGTTTGAAAAAAAATAGTTTAAAACGTTTTATGTTGTTTCCGTAGAAGCGGTTGTAAGCTGTCTGATCTTTATTTCAATCATTCTAAAGCAGCTAATGTCTAACTGTGAAAATAAGAAGACAGAAACATTTAAGGTCTTTTCATGTTGCCAACAGCTAGAACATTTAGAGTGCATTGGATCTTCTGGCAAAGAGAGAAAACAGCAGTCTCCTTCCTCTCCTACTAGCATAAGAATCTTCTGAAGGTAAAGCTCTAAAATACGATAAGTATTGTGGTTAATGTCTTATCTGTTGTGATATTCTGTGAAAATTTAGATGAAATGAAGGCATTCTATACTAATGTTAGGATTTTTCCTGAATCGACCGGTTTTAATCCTCAAAAAAGATTCTGATTAAGTTGAAGTGCCAGCTATGTAGGTATAAGTCCCATGTAATAGGGTCCCAGTCAGGCTCCAATCATTACTCCAGGGAGACAGGGGAACTAATATTGTTTTATAGATTAACACTTGTAAATCGAACCATCAACAATATCGTAATATTAATCCGCTTGACGCGTATTCCGCGGCCCATACTAATTGCTTGCCGCTCGGCTGATGCATTGAGCTGAGATAGAATGTCGTTGCCAAATACGCACGCCTCAAGCTTCCAGCGTTCTGGCGTTGATTACACTACGCTTTGAGATTAAGCGATGCAGCCGCTGTATGTATCATCACGCGACTAACGGTTATAGTGTGGTTGGAATTTGTTGTGCTGGAAATAGAAGATACGATTGTGAGGGAAATAAAAGTAAGAGAAAAAAACTTTTTACAAAAAAACTACCGACTTCTTTAAAAAACACTAACAGGTGAAAAATAACTCCAGTTTCGGAAGTCTGTGGCTTAGGTGGTTTTGTTTCGTTCATTAATAGCCACCGACTTCCGAAACTGGAGTTCATTTTTTACCTGTTAGTGTTTTTTTAAGAAGTCGGTTGTTTGAAGGCGGTGGTCACTTCGAGCACCTACTAAAATAAATTAAATTATGTGGAAACAATGCATTTTATTCATTTCAGACATCATGTTTCATACAGACATTTACTGCTTAAGACCTACACAATCGATATCTAAATAGAATTAGTGTAGGTTTTTTTTTTCAAAATAACCGGGTTCGATTCCCGAACGGTGTACAGAGTTTTTAAAATGTATGAATGCAGTTTTTCTTGTTATTGAAATCGATGACATGGTTCCTCAGAACAAATCTTCGTATGTCTTATAGTTAGTATATACGCTGTCTCCACTCCAGGACTCGTCTGCTTCACTGCCCAGCGGTCCTTCGACAGGTAAGGCCTTTTTATATTTTAACAGTTTTATTTAACATAGGTCTGTAATAATTAAGTTGATATTTTTAGTGAAAATTTGAGTTTTAACAATTTTATATAATGAAAACGTTTGCATGCCGAATGGTGAAATATGGCAGAACTCTGATGAAAACCTTCTTTTACCTACTTATGTATAACCCATATTTGCAAATAAATGCTATTCTATTCTATTCTATATAGGGGCTGCGCACTTTTTTATTAACCGTCACTGCATACCATCACAAAATGTTTAGGAGCATCAAACTTTTACGTCTGCGCAGGAAGTGGCTGGTTTTATACTGATTAAATATGTAAAATAAAATATTCATAAGTAGCTTATTGTATCCACGTTTGTGCAGCGCCATCAAGTTAGTTTAAAAGAATAATTGAAACAATCAGTACCTTAATTCCAAAGTATTTGGCCCATTATATCGGTTATTAAAGATAATAGCGTGGTTGGCAGCGGCAAGATAGTGTGGCTGCCAAACACGCTCCGGCTTAGATTACAGCAGACAACGACTTATGGATGAACGTGATGCTATGGCATTCCGCGGGACAATGCTTGTAGGAACATCTTTAAGTAGTTTTAGGTTTAATGGCATGGAACCAATGATCCCGAGGACGTTCTGAATGAAGATAAACGGTGTAGTGTTAATAATGATAGATACATGCCTCATGGCCCTAAATGGTTCATATTATTATTTCGACTGCACAAAAAAACCATTAGTGTATGTATTGTGACTCGCCTGTTGGTCTAGTGGTTAGTGACCCTGACTGCTGTGCTGGAGGTCGTGTTTGTGTGATGAACACGATCGTTTGTCTTGTGTCTGGGTGTTATTTATCTATTATAATTATGCACGGATATCGAATTATACGTATTTTTTTATCAAAAAAATCAAAAAAAAAAATCAAAAATGTTTATTTGTTAGAACATGGTACAGTATAGAGCTAGTTACAGAGGTAGTTCAGCATGTCCTGCCATACTATGGCGTACAAATATTTAATTTTAAACACAACAAGATTAATAGTCAATGAATAAATATAGAAATTGTATTGTTGTAATAATAATATAAAAAAAAAATAGAAATATATAAGTATGTTTATCAGCTGTTTAGTACCCATAACACACGCTCTGCTTAGCTTGGGACTAGATGGCGTTGTGTGAATAGTCGTTGAATATTTATTTATTTTTTCATTTATTCAGGGATTCATTTAACGGATTGCACCAAAATACGTGTCGGTGTGTTCACTTAAACTGCTTATTTTGTGTATTTTTTGTCGACATGTTTAATAATCACAAAATCATAAAATACTACCTTTTGCCCACGACTTCGACTGCGTGAAAGAAACCAAGCACATCCTATGGCACTCGGCAATGAATAGTGTAGTCGGGTGAGTAGTTCTGGAGATTAATCCCTACATCTAACTAACAAATTTCGCTTTCGTACTTACCTATAATATCGATATCCGTGATAATATCGCTAGATGTTTTACCACTCTTTATAAAAAGTACCTAATCCTTATTTTATATAAAGCTTTTGCATGGTCTCATAGTGGTATTTCAGACCAAAGTAAGTTTTGAAACACTTTAAATAGCGATTATGAAGTCGCTAATTAAAGTGTATCTATAGTTTTCATTTCTATTTGGCCAATTTAATAAATCATGTTTCAGTTCCACACATCATTTAACCGTGTGTGCAAATTTGATACTTAAGCCATTATTTTTCGGTAACACTAATTTTCACTGAAACTACAGAGTTTCGAAAAAGTTACAAATTGCAGTAGGTAACCTCGACTTAATTACCAGAACTCCAGAAGACCGTAAGATAAGCTTTGCCATAACAGGCACATTGCAGTTTGGCACCGAATCTGAAATCGATAGATGATTTGCTAAACGGATTGCTGTAGAGACGCATGGCTTGTACCGATATTTGGAAATGTTTGCATGCGAGTACGTTTGTTTTCAGCAATCCATCAAGCAATTTCTCCAGCAAGATATATCTGCGTGGGATTAGTGTTGTACAAAACAGCAACAGCAAAATATAGGAATGTCAAAGCACTGATTTAGAATTTAACAAAAATCGAAATAAGTGCTGTCGACATCTGAATATTTTTAAGTTCTTATGTTGTTGTTGTTTTATGTTGTTATTGTTATTTTATGTTGTTGTTTGTTTTTATGTTGTTGTTTGTTTTAATGTTACTGTTTGTTTTTATGCTGTTGTTTATTTGCAAGTTGTTATTTTTTTGTTTCTTTGCCTATTGGTAATACCAGCTAGTAAATTGCTGACAATGCTACACCTCATAGACGACAACCCTGCCTGTTGATGTTTGTTCTACTTTACATGCACTAAAAACTCTATTACCTACCACTAAACTAATACGAGAGTTATCATAATGGAACCTTCGTCTCACATCAAGCACCGAGTCTACCAGCTGTAAAAAGTCGTATCCCATTTTAATCGTGCGCTAATTATACTAGAAATCTTGATGATGTACAGTGTTTTATCAAATTATATTAATGAAGAATTCAATTATTTTTCATCTCACATGTATGCTAGTTTTTGACTGCTCTGTTGGTCTAGTAATTAGTGATCCTGACTGCCATGCCGGAAATCGTGGGTTTGATTCCCACCGAGGACAAATGTTTGTGTGATAAACACGATCATTTGTTCTATGTTTGGGTGTTATTTATCTATAATATGTATGTATTTAGAAATATACAAGTATGTGTATCAGCTGTTTAGTATCCATAACACAAGCTCTCAAGCTTAACTTGGGACTAAATGGCGTTGTGTGAAAAGTTGTGGAATATTTATTTATTTATTATTTATGCTACAACAGCCAGAACTGAAACAATAAACGTCACAATCGCTCAGCCACAGCTCCAACCATGCCATTAAAATTCCTCATAAGGAATCATCATTTCGTATGATAATTTTACACTTTCTTCTTTTAATAAAATTGCGTCCGTTTGTAAACTCACCGTGAATGTTGGACGCATTAATTAGAATCCGCCTTAACAAACTCCAGTGGAAGTTTCTAAAGAAAACTGGTCGATAATTACGTAATCTAATAACGGTAAGATTACACAGTTCGTTTAAAAGTCTTTGATCATCAGAAAGACGATTCACTTTCAACTCAAGTTTAGAGAGGGGATAAACTCCGTATTTATTTAAATAATAAACGAGTTATGCTTTATATATCCTCAAATTAAGATGTTCATTAACGTTTGAATTATATCATTTAATTAATCTTTTCTGCAGTTCGGTTTCATAGAAAACATGTTTGAGAAAAAGATATAAAGGTATATTAGGAACATATTACAATACTACACTCGGCATCCCAAAGCGATCAGGTATTACTAATAAAAATACAAATTGATTTATATAGTTTACAATTTCAGCTTAGTATTTTATGTGGGTACAGTTATGAGCTTAAACATATCGGTTATTCCTGAAGTACTTACTAATAAAGTCATATTTGCTACGCATTTAGAATTTTTAAGATCACATTTGGTACTTTAGTTACATCGTTATATCATTTTTTAAATTTTCGTAAGTGTAAGGTATTATCATCGTGTCTGTAGATATTTAATGCATTTACTTACCCGTTTTTCATTGATTAGGACAGAAAGTACTCTCTCATTTATGGACTTAAACACTGTTATAGGGCACTGGCCTCTTGTTTATTTACATGCAAATGGTAAGGACAATCAGGCTAGCCGTTTCTTCAGTTCCTCATCCACTATGCTCGAACCAGGGTATTTTATCGGGTAGGCCTCCGACATTTGCGATAGGACAACAACTGTTGCAACCAAAGATTCAATACCTATAGACCGGACATCACGAACAAAATTTTCGTCCGAAAAAGTGTGTCCTGCTGGATACAAGTCTATGAGTTTTTTTTAGTACGCTCCGCTGCCGCTCCAATATTCATATATCATTCTAGATGGCGTTACTGAGACATGGGATCAAAGTTTTTCTATGACATTTCCTTGACATGCCCGCTCTATAGTATTTTAAATCTCTTTGGTTGCAACTGTCCGGCTATCTATGCAACGTCACTTTCGTTCCTTAGTGGTGATATAGATGTAACTGAAACTGCAGTACAACCCTGTCAAATACTTCCGTGATAATGTAGGCAAAGTCAAGGCCTAGAGAGATGTCTTACCTTACTAATTCTAGAGATTATTAATTTACTTTAACCTAATTTCTTCACGGGGATAACAAAACCGACCAGCAGGCAGGCATTAAGGCAATAAAATACTAGGCGCTGACTTTTCCACAGCGAAGAAGTTTCAGTTTTTGGTAGCGTGTCTCATTACATCGCTAAAAGTATATTGCTTCAGGATCCAATGAACCTTCGTAACTGCTAACAATTATGCAGAAGTAAATAAAAACAGCTGGAAATAAAACAATGTTGTCATTATAATGCTTGCCAATAAGGTGTTTATAAAAACAACAACTGAGATGTAACATTCCAAATGAAATTAAATAACTAAGCCAGAATTATAGTTATTATTTCTTAATAAAATTCTCAAAATATTTTTTGTTGTTGTGTTGTTTTTTTTTGCACCCATGAATACTCTTTATTGTACACAATGAAAGCTTACAAGTCTGAGGGACAATTCCCATATTTTTAAGAACGTTCAAATTATAATAACAGTCTTAATCTATGAAAAAATCTTCTAATTTAAAAGTTGTTGACATTAGACCATGAGATTGTGAATACATTTCAACAAGAGATTGCGAATAGATTTCAACGTCTTTAACTATGATAGGTAATTGGCTTTTATAACTAGATCTGAGATGACATTTTTAATAAAAGAGGTGTTTTTTTTACTATTGCATGAAAATGGTAAAGCCAATCAAAGCTAGCTTCGCAGACATAAGTTGTAAAGGGTCGTTAAGGTACCTTCATAAATGATTCCGAAGATGGTGTTTAAACATGCTTGCGCATATGATCTGGCGCTGAGACAGACGATGATCCTCGATAGGAACAAGAAGAAGAAAAGTGACAGGAGACCTATGTTTGACACGAACCACAGCGTTAGCAGGAAAGCCATTATTTTCTGAGGAATAGAGTTAAATTGAATCTTCTTATCGTGTGGTTAGTACCTAACCTGGTGTCAGAGTTTTAATGCCGCCCATGGGCCTCTGACTTGGCATCACATGCCCTCGAGATTAGTCTCTCAGGCATGCCGGTTTCCTCACGATGTTTTCCTTCACCGTTTTTGAAGCAAGTGATAATTTAACAATACGCACATAAATCCGAAAAGTCAGAGGTGCGTGCCTTGAGTTCGAACACGAGACCTGTGATTTGGCAATCCGCCGGTTCAACCACTAGGCTATCACTGCTTTTAATTTTAATGAGTACCACTTATTGCAGTAGGTATAGACTTATTCCAAAATTTATTGTAATCATCTAAGTAATGTTTAGTAGGAAAGAAGGGATGGGGATTTAGGAATTTCTACCGTAAAGCAGCATAACTCTGTGTTCTGATATAGACACGGCCACCGTTGTACTAAAAATATTTTAGCTCTGTCTGCCAGTGTCGCATCTGCTGTATCGCTGACGTCTACAAGTCCACTGTGACGTCACAAATCGTTTAATAACATAGTAATCCGAAACTATTCGATTATATTAATTCTGTGAGTCTACCATGAAATAAATTCATTACCAAGAGAAAGGCCTAGTTGGTCTAGACGTGGTTACAAACGCTACTGAGCATGAAGTCCCGGGTCCGATGCCCGGGTCGGGTAAAGTGCCATTGAGTTTTTCTATCTGGAATTTCTCAGTAGCAGCCCGGAGTCTGGTTTGAGCCCGATTGATGGCAATAGGCTCGCCCCCTACTACATGGGAATTGAACATAACTAAGCGATATGTAAGTGTAACACCAGATTACACCTCTGTTTAACTCTTCGGGGCGTTACTTTATTTTCTTACAGGGGTATTTTATGTACGTATATGTACTAACAAAAAGGACCAAAATATTAGTAGTCAATGTAAACAATATTTACCGAGCGAATAAACCACAGCATAATGATGGTTATGAAGATCTGGTACAAAGAAGTGCTGGTACCGATAAGGGCGGTCATAAAATTGATCGCCTTCACGGGGTCCGAGTTGAGCACCGCTTCATGTGACATCGAGAGTAGGTAGATTATTGAAGTGAATAACGTAAACATTGATATTATCTGGAAATAATTGACAGCTCTCCACTAGGTACTCCTGTAGGACCCGAAAAGGTTTCGTAGAAGAAGTCAGTGTTGATAAATTCGCTTCTTCCCCACTGCTCAAAACTCAACTGCTTAAAGTTGAGCAGTGGGTAATACCAACGGCTCATCTGGTAATTGCTCGACAGTGAATAGTTGAGCAGTGCGTTATACCCGCTGATCAACTAAAACTGCACAACTATAGTTATAGACTAGAAATAAAAACTCCAAATCTCTTAATTAATATCGTCGTATCCTACGAATAGTGCCCTAACGAACTTAAGGGCTTTCTTTTTTTATTGCATTATTCAATTCTATTCATCATACCACATCTAATCAGTTCAACAAAACAATTAAAAACGGTACAAGTTGTCAAATAATTAGGTTTTCTAAAAAGCTACAATTATAAGCACTACGTTTTCAACGAAGAATAAAGCCACAATAGCCGTCGCGCCCTCTTTCTTCGCGAGTAGTGAGGGTGTGCGGGCGCCGGGCAACGTGCAAGCGCCGCTCGGCCACTATTGGGTACATTGAAAAAAGCCCTTATGGTGATTGTGGCCGTGTTCTATGGAATGGCTAAATTGGATATGTATAGAAGAGACTAAGACCTAATTACGTTTGTGTCTTTTTTCTACGTTCAAATTATGTTTTTGTCTTTTATTATGGCGACTGTGACCTAAACATTTCCGCAGATAAAAGGCGTAATGTTACTTATTGCTCAAGTCCAACCCTACTTTGCCTTAACACAACTGAGAATAAGGATTTAAGGGTCAAAACGCGTATAAAATATAAAGGTAATTTATTGAAAAAAATGCTAGTCGAACCATATGATACCCATACACATTATATGGAACCATAAACACATAACTGTTCATAAGTAATTTAAATAATCACAAAAAAGTGTCTCCTGAAAAGTAGCTATTATGCAGTTACGCCCCTATTCGTAGGATACGACGATATCACCAACAACTTACTAAGAAATTTTAAAAACTATAAACAATTAACGCAATATAACACGACAACACAACACGCTAACACGCATACGCATAACATGTATTGATCCCGAAGAACTGCCCATATCCCCATGTATAGTAAATGGTTGAGTAAAAGGATTCGGGCAGCTGCTAAAAGTTCCATCGACAAAAAATTCTTTCACATTTTTAAGCTGTTCTTTATTTCCAGGAGAACAAAACACCAAAATTCGCATTAGATCGTCATGAAAATCAGCTAAAAGGAATTCGAGATATTTTTTCGGAACGTTGACCTCGTGTATATTATTGAAAATGCTCTTTGTAGGTCCGACCGAATTATATCTAGCATCATATCTAATAGACCATGTTTGATGCTCGATAGAGGTATACTAGCTATGATTTCCTTTTTATGGCCATCATGTTTCATCTGAAGTATCGCCTCTACATACAATTGAGGAATTGGGGGATCAGAACACATTGCTGCCTTTTTAGTAAATAGGTACAATAGATTAGTGGGCAGTGCCTCAAGAGCAGTTCAGCAGTAGGTTATATGTTTGATACAGGATGACGACTACTGATAAACTAAGTAGATCAAAAAATAGTTGAGCTATAAAGCATAAAATGTTCGGTAATACAAACTATGTCCTACAGCTCAACTGCTCAACTAGTTGAGCAATCTGGTTGAGCAGTGGGGAAGAACTGGATAAATGAGGAATAACACTTTGTCCAACCAGCATATCGTATTCTGGACCCATGAATTTATCAAACCAGTATGTATTAGTTTGGGTTATTTTTATATCTCTCTTTTATATGCCTATCTTTTTTTTCTTCTTTTCGTGTTAGTGAGTAAACTGCTGTTAGAGTTTTTATGCCGCCCATGAGCCTCTGATTTGCCTTCACACATCAGCTTCACAGCTTATTTTACTGTACAAACTTATCTTCTTTAAGAACAAAAAGGAATTGCGGCTCCTCATTAAGCTACACGGTTACTGACGATTGCCTGCACTGACTAGACGGGTCTACTCATATCAGCATAGTTATTTCCTCAAAAACCACTCACAACAGTCTTTTCTACATACTGCCATTCTTTGCTGATGTGGTTCAACTCTGTAGGTAAGAGTCAACCTCGTTAGTCTATCTTTGCGATGATCTTTGTCGATCTCGCCTAGTGAGGAGTGAGTTACTGTTAAAATTTTACTCAACTTTTTTTCACTTCGTTACCTTTACCACAAAAAGAAATCATCAGTTCAGCCCATTGGTCGTTTCAGATGCTATGCAGATTATCTTAACTCCAAAAGGCAAAAAAACAACAATAAATACTTACAATAGTAGTTACTGCTACAATTAGAATTCCTCGCTTAAGTGTGTAACCACACACGTTGGTTATAATGCAAAGCCTCTCATTTGAAGTCACTGTCACCGTGTCGTTGTTCATTGCATTACAAAAATTAATATTAAAGTAAACTGATATAAAAACATAACCTTAATATATATATATACATGACAATGACATTTTACCATTGAGGTTTCAAATAAACTTTCTAGTCATAGGGACAAAGGAAACAAGTTTGAAAAGAAGAAAAAGGTTTTATTAAAAACAAAATAAATATAACAGACCACCAGGCTGGTTTTTTCCCAAAAGGGTTTGGCAGGGCTTGACAAAAAATACAAATTGTTTTTTTACAAATAGGTAAGTATCTTACAAGTAACTTACGACGACAATACATAATTTGTTTAATGTTCAGACGCCAGCACATCAAGTTACCCCAATGTGTCAAATTTTCCCAACTGAATATGAACCTTATTCTGTTTAACATAAAGTTGAAAACCGATCAAAGAAATTTGACACATTGGGGTAACTGGATGTACTGGCGTCTGTACTAATAGAAATGGTACATTATCAAAAAAATTCATAGCGTTTAATACGACAAAAGGTAGGTACAGACGCCAGCAAAATCCAAGTGTGGCCCATACCTACATAAGGGTATTATGGAGAAACAGGGTGTAAATTTCCTCATCCATCATCCTCCAACAAGACGGGTGTTGTGTCTGGTGGGCTTCAAACCGACGGTTGTTGTCGGGATCTTGTATACATTTTCAATTGTACGGATAACTTTAAAACCGCGATCTAGGATACGTCACTTTAGTTCGCATGCAACACTACAGATGTCGCTGAACCTACATTCTGAAACAGCTGATACGGTGTTATGGGTTTTCCACAGCGTTTTCAACAACTTTTCTCAGTCGCAGTCGTTGGTAGCGATCTGAAGTATTATTGCTAAAAGTACATTGCTTCAGGATGTAATGAACCTTTGTAACTGCTGACGATGGCGCAGAAGTAAATGAAAAGAACTGAAAATAAAGAAAATGCTGTCATTATAATGCTTGCCTATTAATAACTCATGCATACTGACTTTATTGGGTCCTGAAGGCCGGGTGCAACTATCTCAAACACCGTTTCTGTAACTGAGGAGGTGGTTTAGGTAGCTCCAATTCACTGGTTAACCTCTAATACATAATTATGTATTAGAGGGCAAGCCTAATCTCACTAACTGGGCACTCCAAACTGCGAGGTTCTTCTTAAGAAATCCAGACAGATATCCCAATAAATCTTTGCCTAACCCTTAAATCGTGCATATTCAACATACATAATTATAATATTATTTATTTAACGAGGCAAACATATTTATTTCTATTATAAAATTAGGTTTTAAAAGTGTCTTGCTAATCATGCTTCCAAAGGTTTCGGGGTATCCTCCTGATCTGAGTCGAAAGAGTCTACAAATATTATTTTTTTTGTGTTGGCTTGATCTACACGGGATTACTAAATTTCGTGGCAACGCGAAACGAATCTGACATAAGCGTACTAAGGCATAACTAGCAAATGAGAAGTTAAGTTACCTTCATAGATTATTAAAAATTTGGCGTTAAGAAATGCGAACAGATATAATTTGGCATTTAGGCAGACGGCGGTCCTTGCCAAGAACAAGAAGAAGAAAAGCACCAGGAACCATACGTTTGTCGTGAACCACAGCGTCAGCATATAAGTAGTATTTTTCTGAAAATAAAATTACGAATATTATGCTTTAAATTGAATGTAAATGCTAATTGCTGTTAGCAAGACGGCGGCAGCGATGTCCTCCGAGGAAGGCGAAGGAGTCTGTCAGACTCTTACTGACGAACAACCACTCCGGTGTTCCGCCTCACACCTGCGCCGGGGGTCGCGGGAACAGAAGATACTACCATAAACGGACCCAAGTGCGCCGCGCATGAAACACGTCACGCCGCCCTCTCAGGTCCATATACGTGTGTGATGACGAGGGTCCCCGAGTTCGTCGCCGTTACAATTCTAACCTAGCCTAACCTAGTAAGCTGGCCCTAATGTTACTGCGAGGGATAGGTCACTCTAATTCCAGACACAAGAAGCAGTGAAGCTTGAACTTCTACAGACCAAACTAACTGTTACATTTTGAAGTATTTGCGCTGTTTGTGGTATTGCAAATGAATATACAGGGTGTAAAAAGACCGACCGAGACATAGCCGATAACTATACATTCTGTACATATAATTAAATAATTTGAACCAAAAAATATTCCTGGGAAAATACTAATTTTTTCCATCTTTAAAAAAGAGATGCTTTTTATTGCGCGCAATGACAAGCGCGACAACGCATCGCAATTTTCGATCGCCTGAGCGTACGGCCGGCCGTGGCCACTCGCGCTTAGTCGTTGACCCGACCGCCTACTTGTGTTTACTATCTATTGCACGTTTGTAACTTCAAATGCGTAATTTGTTTTGAAAAATCGATATTTTCGACAATGTTTGTTCCGAAGAAAGTTTACTAATGATACTTAGAGTATGTATCCACAAAATATTTACCGAGCGTATAAACCACAGTAGAATGAAGGTTATGATGATCTGGTACAAAGAAGTGCTGGTACCGAGAAGGGCGGTCATAAAATTGATTGCCTTCACGGGGTCCGAGTTGTAGGTCTCTTTGGACGACATCAAGGAGAGGTAGATAATGGAAGTGAGCATCGTAACCGCTGATATTATCTGGAAGAAAACTAAAGCTTTACACACAACATCATGCCTAACGCCATCGAAAGGATTGCGCAACAGAATAAAAGATTTAATAACATTCACAATATTTGCTTTCAAATCTGTTGTTTACATGTAAACTACACGACAAATTACCTGATCCATCTTTGAAGAAATATAAGGGGAAGATGGGTCAGGCATCGCAGCTCAATGACTGTAGATACGGACGCCAGCACATCAAGTTACCCCAATGTGTCAAATTTCTTTGATCGTTTTTCAACTTTATGTCAAACTAAAAAAGGTTCATATTCAATTAGGAAAATTTGACACATTGGGGTGCTTGATGTGCTGGCGTCTGTACATGAAAATTTAATTTGAATACTTTATAGGTATAACTTTTTGTTATTTTTTGGCATTGTTCCTTGATCATAAAGTTGTTTACGATTACTAATAATTATTCGTGAACTAATTCGACAAATTCCAATCCCTTCTTATCTAAGAAAACCTACTAATCATCATAGTATGTAAATGCGTTCTTAAAAACTTTTACATATCATTTTTTAATTAGAAGGTGAGGTCGATATTTCGCTATCTGACTACTCTGAGAAGAAACACCGAAAGAAACTCTGAGATCAGGAAATATAAGAAATAAAAACGCATGTTCGTCACAAGTTTGTAAAATCCAATTAACTGATATAAATTTTATTCATCATCAAACGTTAACATATATTATTATGGCAACGCATATTTTACATTTTGAGGCAAAATTCTACGGAAGTAGTAACATTAATAGGCGTGAGTTATAGTATCAGACAGAATATGAGGAAATAATAACTACCTATTAATAAAATTACATTGCGTCGAAATTCGCTGAATATGATTGTATTTTGTTTCACGTTAATACGTTATTTCCACGAAAAAAATTCAACTCCAATACGCTGTACGAACCTGAGTAGCAATAAAAATAATAATAAAGAAAAATAACACGGGCAAAAAAATACGCCTCAATATACTGCGCTTCATACTGTTTCATTTTTGGGAAAGTTATTATATACAAAGAAAATACCGACATTCATTATTCTCACCAAAGGGTTCAACAGAGGTGTATCAAATCAACAATTTACAATAATCAGTTTGGATAGCAGTGTTAGCCTAGTGGTGTGAGCGGCGGATTGCCAAATCACATGTCTCGTGTTCAAACCCAAGGCACGCACCTCTGACTTTTCGGATTTATGTGCGTATTGTTAAATAATCACTTGCTTCAAAAACGGTGAAGGAAAACATCGTGAGGAAACCGGCATGCCTGAGAAACTATTCTCGACGGCATGTGATGCCAAGTCAGAGGCCTATGGGCGGCATTAAAACTCTGACACCAGGTTAGTTACTAACCACACGATAAGAAGATCAGTTTGGATCTGAGCAACTATTTGTATGGCGGATATTTGCACCGTCATGAACTCATGGCCAATTAATAATAACCTACTCTTATAATGAGTCGACCGTCGAAAGTAAACTTTCCACATTACCAGTAGCAGCCTGGACACTGGAGGGGCACTCTATGAGCTGAGCTGGTAGAATTATGTCCAGGGATGCCGGTTCCCTCACGATATTGTCCTTCGTAGTTTTTGAAGAAAGTGATAATTATGCAATACGCACATGAATCAGAAATATCGGAGGTGCGTGCCGTGGGTTCGAACGAGACCTATGACGCTGCTAGTCACTGCTGTACGTGCTGAACTTTGGAACCAGTTGTATCAAAACTCGTATCTGATGGGATCCTCGAGGAATTGAGGGATCTCCTCAAATAATATAGGTAAACACCCATCGATTTTTACATTTTTAGTAACAAATCAAGCATTTTCATTTAAAAAGTATCATTTGGTGAAAAAAAACTGATGAAGAAGACAGGCAACGGAACTCTTCAACGCATAACAGCAAATTATTCGCGATTGCTACAGTCAGATGTCTATGCAGAGTTTTTGTATTTCCATAACATAACATTTCACCAGTCTATTTTAAAAGGGGTACGGCAGAGATGAACAGATTAATGTTAAGAAAGAATAATTTTAGCAATTGTTAACCGATTTCAATGATTCTTTCTAGTAAAGAAAGACTTTCTTTACATACGAAGAAAATAAAATTGGAAAAAAAAACTTTTTTACAAAAAAAACAACCGACTTCTTAAAAAAACACTAACAGGTGAAAAATAACTCCAGCAGCAGCGCGATTCTGGTCAAATCACCGCGTGAGAATGTAGGCGTAGTGAGGGCGAATTGAGTTGTCATTCCATAACCTGTTTCAGAAGTACTAATGCTAGGCATTGACAGTTCACTTCACTCAAGTTTTCACGGCGTGACTTTTACTGAATCGACCGGCAGTTTTGATAGTCGGTGGCCAATAATGAATGAAACAAAACCAACAAAGCCACAGACTTCCGAAACTGGAGTTATTTTTCACCTGTTAGTGTTTTTTTAAGAAGTCGGGAGGGATGGTAAGTATCATGATATGTACCGAATGATTACCATGGACCGACCGACCCATAGTAGTTTTGCCTTTAATCGACCTCGGTGTCTGTTATTATTCAGCCATAGGCTCTTTTATTAAAGATTTACATTATAAAACAAATTAATACCAGAACCCTGACATAACAAAATAATCACAAATACGTACCTACATTAGAGGAAAACCATCATTTACTTATTCTGACTCAGTAACTACTTATATTATCAAGTTTGTGTGGCTCAAAAATCCAATGACCTCCATAGCAACAAAGCCGTTTAATAACGAAATGGGATTTTTATTTAGAATAGAATATAATACTCTTTATTGTACACCATAAAAACTTACAAATTATGACATTGGGGGTTCATACGGGTATAAGACAGCCTTTGGGTATTCCTTCGCTTGATCAAAGAAAGCCCATGGCTCGACCATTGGTCGCATATGACGTTCTGCAAATGTCTGGATCACAATAGCCCCAAAAATATCAACTACTAGCGGACACTACAGATGTTGTCCTGTCTGAACGTTTGTTTCAAACCCGATCAAGCGCTGTCTACCGGGTTTTTTTGTGAATCTAAACTATGTAGGGCCCAAAACATATTATATAACAAAAAATGAATCATTCCATTCGGTGGAATGTCCTTCGGAAGTTATGCACAACATATTATAGATTCGTAATACTCACTATTGAAGTAACTGCTACAATAACAATTCCTTTTTTAAGTGTGTAACCAAGCACATTGGTCAGTACGAAAGACCTGTCCCTGTTCATTGCGTTAATTTTATTTTACAAATTAATAAACTTTAAATAATATAAAAATAAACTGATATAAAAACATAACCTAAATTATTTTAATGTCACGGGTCACGACCGATATTTACACATTGTACCACCACAATGACATTTCGGTATTGACGTTACAATTACACTTCCTGTTATTTTAATAAGGCAGGCAGGATAACGCGGTTTTACTTGATTGGATTATGATTTTGATTTTTCAATTTCCTACGCCACACATGAAGATAGAAACGTCAAATCGTACTTCTTGTACCGACGGCGACGCGGCGACGGTAGATAAGAATAGTTCTAAAAAGCATGAATGTTAAGACATTCGTGCTTTTTTTACGTGATATGATATTCGTAGACAAACTACTTAAATATTAAATTGAAAAAGGCACATTTATGATACTTATGTAATTTTATCCTTGTTATTCATTTTACGTTTTATTGCCAAAACTACGCCAAGGCGCTCTCCGATGGGGAGACGCAGGTGCATAGCGCGACGAAGCACACACACCTGCAGTGATAGAGATTTAAGATACTTTGGAGGTATGAGGAGCAGGGTGTAAAGTTCCTCATCCACCATTGAAAAGGGAGGATCCTCCAATCAGACGGGTGTTGTGTCTGGTGGACTAACTACTGCCCGGTTGTAGTCGGGAACTTGTATACCTACTTACGTGCAAATTTCGCGGATAGCTCTGATACCGCGATGTAGGATATCGGTCATTAGTTCGTATGTGGTGAGATAGATGTCGCTACAATACTATCATGCGAAGAAAAGTCATAGAAAAACTGTGATACCATGTCTCAGTAACGCCATCTAGTAGAATATAGCAATATTGGAGCACAAAGTCAAATTGAAATCATTTACCTATTTTTCAATTAGACCGTTAAAAGGCACTTTTGAACGTCATAATTAAAAGTAAAAAAAAAACTTTTTTAACAAAAAAAACAACCGACATCTTAAAAAAACACTAACAGGTGAAAAATAACTCCAGTTTCGGAAGTCTGTGGCTTTGGTGATTTTGTTTCGTTCATTATTGGCCACCGACTTCGAATCCGAATTTTTAGTTTCTACGTATTTAAAGAAAGTCTTTCAAAACTTGAAAGAATCATTGAAATTCATTAATAATTGCAAAAGAAGTTGTATCTAATCTATGAATCTGTTCATCTCTGCCGGGCTCCTTTTAAAATAGAAGGGCGTAATGTTATGTTATGGAAATACAAAAGCTCAGCATAGACTTCTGACTACAGCAATCGCGAATAATTTTCTGTTATTAAACGTTGAAGAGTTCCGTTGCCTGTCTTCTTCATCAGTTTTTCTTCACCAAATGATACTTTCTAAATGAAAACATATTATTATTTGCAAGGAAATAAATAAAACTGAGACTGAAATTTTCGAATAAAAACAATACAGCCAAAATAAAAAGCGCGCGGAATCATTTTAACTTGATCACAACTTGGCGATGCGCGCGCTTCATTTTATTTATTAAGTCAAAGGCACAAAAACACACAGCCAGTATTATTAATAACGTAAATTATATTTTTTTTTTGGTTACTTATGATTGTAGTTTATTGTCAAAATTAATTAAATTAACGAATTGAATGTTCATTTTTATTTTTTTTCTCCCAATGCTAATTTTATTCATAAAATGTAGACCACTTTTCTGACATAGAAACTCATTGCTAAGATTTAAAAAAAGGAACCGTTCGTATTAAGTCGGAGCAACTTGCAAACCTTGCGTTTTACTTTACCATTACGCACTAGTGCGTAATGAGATATATAACGATACTGAATTTGGCGGAATAAGAGACCCTTTACGAGCAAATGTGTTATAAAATAGGTTTACAATGCTTTGTATACATCATTAATCTGATTATATGTGAGGACGGTTAGGTTTTTAAAAAATAAGCAACGGAATTGATAAGTAAATTTTAATGTTAGAGTTAAAAACAAACAGCAGACCAGTGTGTGAGTTTATAGAAAATAGCAAACAAAAATTTAAGTACTCTAACATCCAATTTTATTTTGTCCATACTCTTATGTCCTATCGAGCAGGACCAGCATGTTTAAAGCGGAGCGGAGCGACGCAAGTCAATGAGTCTAGTTTAGTAGTTTAGTCTAGTTTAGTAGTTTAGTTTGTGTCCATTAGGACAAAAATATCGAATGAAAATTTTGTTCGTGATGTCCCGTCTATAGTAAGACAATGACTGTCTTTGCTTGAAGTCATACTTGCAGCGTTACACTTTTATTATTATTTCGCTTTTATACCGTCACGCAGGGACATAATAATGGCAAAATTTACATAAAAATGTCAAACAATAAATAAAACTCGGTTAGCGTTGGTGACATGCAGTTCGTTTTCACGTGAAATTAAAATGCTTCCCATTTTTGCGCGTAATACTGCGGAATAATAGGCTTTATTTTTTTATTTAAAATTGTTTGTAGAAATATTTAAGCCCACTAGCACAATTCAGTTAGCGCAAAACATATCTAATTCTGTCTCTGTCATCTTCAGACTACTAACAGAAACAGAACGATGAATCTTAAGAAATCTTAGGAATGGAACAAAAACTATATTCCAGCTCCTTCTTTTTCCAGAACAGTGCAGAGGACCACTCTGATGTCCATTACCGTCTTTGACGCACCTTTTGTACTATGAGTGAAACTGAACACCATAAAATAGATCCTTTGTCTGTCGAAGCGACTTGAGTCAGTGTGACGTGGCTATGCGGCGCGTGTGGCGGCAGCGTGGCGTGGCGTCGCGCCTGCATGGCACAGACACACACAGATGCGACACGTTTCGTTCCATAGATACCTACCTAAGGTCAGAAAAGGCTCAATTTTGAGTTACCACTACAAATAAAAGGACTATGCAAAATAATGTAGAGTACGTCCTCTCGCCATGGAAGCTTCAAATCCCCACCTACCAAACGAAGCTTTGGGGGTATTCGATGTAAGTATCTATAAAATTATCAGGAAGCTTTTGTTACAGTATTAAAAGCTTAAAGCTTCACCTCACATACGCGAAGTTGTCGGTTAGTTCTGTGTACTTAGGTACTAAATGTTCCTTTTTTTCATTCATATGTATTGTATTAGTATCTATACTTAAACTGACCTTGACCTTGGTGAAGGAAAACTCATTAAGAAACCTACAGGTGCTAGTGTGACAATCTCCTCGTGTAAACGTAGGCGAAGTGAGCTGTCAGGCCATATTATAGCTGAGAATATTGTCAGTTCAATACACAACGTTCATTGTCACAACGTTTATTCGTATCAAACTGTACAATCAGACCACTAGTTTCTACCACTTGGCGACTACTAGCTATTATAGATATATGCTAGATGACAAGATAGTTTCTAGTTCTGACTACCAAAACTACAAAAATAATAATAAAGAAGCCTGATTTGTAAGCTAATTCACATTCTACGCTGGTCCAAGAATTAACTAAAAGAAATGGCGTCACGTACACAGTTAGAACACGGATGCCTTATCCGACCTATCTTTTTTGCATTAAAACGTGACTAACAGATTTTCCTAGCGAAATGGAACAGATATGTTTTTTCTTCAGCCTACTTGTTTTTTTTTTTAGTAATAGTATTATAAGTAGTATATTATTGTTGTTGTTAGTAATAGGAGAGGCAAACATGTTGCTGGGGAGTTTTTTCTTCCACTTCTTCTCAGCAAAAGCACTGGGAAGTCGCGAAGAGCAGGTTAATTGGGGGATTAACATTAAAAAAAAATATTTTTGACGCGAGTGGCTTCCTCCGATCTGGTTGCTCATAGGGTTGGTTGCTCATAGGGCTGGTGGCCAGATGGTAATAATATCTAGCTTTTTACAATGTGTCCTGTGAAATCTACGGGTTGGCACATCTATAGGTACCTACCTACTCATGAATAATGGAAATAAATGCACAAATAAAAGTTTAAAATTTTATTTTTTTCAATAAAAAACCGGTGTTTCAGACTTTCAGGACAAAAGGTTTCACTTTTTGTGAACACAGAGAAAAAAATTACGAAATCATACAAGATAAAGTTACTTACCTCTTACTGATAAACAATAGGTCCTATTTTTTATGTGACTTCTATATGGTTTCTTTAGCATACCGAGCAATGTAAGTTTCGACACGTTTTCAATTGTGATTTAGTTCTTCATGACATTTTTCTATCGAGAATTTTTTTATACGTACACGCTTCTGTCTTTGATTATATTTTTTACGTAATGTTTTTATTTTTACTAGATACATTAACAGAGGTTTATAAAGGTTAATAATTGCTACAAAAACGCCTAAACTTTTCTGGGCGTTTTGGCAGGCTGCAACTGTAAATTCTTTGCCAAGCTACATTTAATTATGTAGTTAGCAGAACCACGTCAGTAGGTCCTAATGTTAATTTTAATAACTGTTACGTACCCTGTCTCATTAAATCGGTGGTTGCAAGGACTACTGCTGAGCATAAGGTCCTAGAGCTTTATTCCCGGGTCGGGTAATAAACCGTTATTGGATTTATCCATCTAGAATTTTAAACATATGACTAACATAACAGGTGTAATATGGGTGTAATATAAGTAGGTAGGTACAGACGCCAGCACATCAAGTTACCCCAATGTGTCAAATTTCTTTAATCGTTTTTCTAACGTTATGTCAAACAGAATAAGGTTTATATTCAACTGGGAAAATTTGAAATATTGGGGTAACTTGATGTGTTGGTCTGTAGACCAGAACGCGTATCATGATAACCGTAGAAACGAATTTTGTCTACGGAATAATCGACAAAATGGCAGATTGTAGATAGATGTCTTCCGTCTTGAGCATGGCAATGTCAAGAGTAGAAGACAATGTAAAAGAAGGTATGTGTCGTTTCTTCAGTCGACAAGAGTCTACAAAGTCCAGCATAATTTCAAATTCAAACTCAAATTTATTTAGTTGTGACACATTAGGTACAATGTAAGTACATGCTGTTAAATACAAAGAGTATCGCTGTGCGATGTCTTGCAAGGCGTAAAAAACGTCTCCTTTACCTACAGCAAAATATATATCAACTTAGGTGTCTAATCTACAACTAAATTAAAATAGGAACCATTAAAAGCTTTGTTATAAAATAAAACAAATATCAAATAATAATAGTAACAAATAAAAAAATACCAATGAAATATTAAACAAATCGGCACGACTTAATACATGACTAACACATACAATATTAAAGTAATAGCACATTAGGGAGAATAAAACATTGGATAGGGTTTTATTAATCTTCTAAGTACCTAATCATTCGGACAATAATAAGCTTTCTACATAAGATACTTGTGGAGCTTGTGTCGATATTTACGACTAGCAGTTCTTCCACCCTCGTAGTTCCTGTTTCCGTGGGATTACAGGGATAAAAAGTAGCCTATGTCATCCGGGAATAATGTAGGTTTCCACCAGTGTAATTTTTAAATTGGAAAATTAGTTCCGAAGATTACCCCCTACATACAAACTTACGAACACAAACTTACAAACAAATAAACAAATTGTACCTCTTTATAATATTAGTATAGATATAATCGGCTGATTTTTTTCTGCAATCTGTCACTATGACGTCGATTCTTTTGTCGACCCGTCTCTACAATGATCATGCTACAAGTTGTGCATGTGTCCAACTCTTCGGGGAATACAATCGTATTGTCAAGCTATGCCTGTTCTGTACATTGCTCCACAATGCACCAAACATTCACAGTTCCGTTCAATTAATCTCTCGGTAAACCAGCCTTGCCCTCCGCAATTGGCCGCATTTCGGCCGCATCAAGCACAAACTTTCGTCGCATGTCCAAATCAAACGGCCGATTTAGTTCGCTGATTACACATTTGAGGCGCCACCGACGCTTTTGATCTGTTTTGCTAAGGCTGGCCATGCGCGAAACAAGCGCTTTGTGTATTAGTAGATTATGACTGATTAAAACGTATTAGTATTGCCTGGTAAATTATTAATGAACTCGAACGGGATGTGCTATTTGGATAATATACAAGTTATTTTAAACTGGGCAGGGTACGTTAGTCGATAATAAGCTTTTCATTTAAACACATTGCTCGCGCCTTTTTCCGCTTGTAATTTTAAGGGGACTTTTCTCCGAATTTAAAAAATAGCCCTTCCTCATAACATCACCAGTCTGACAATAAAAGTCCCAGCATAATTTATTGGAATGGTAAGCCCGAACTTACAAATTGTTTCCCAAACAAAACCTTACCTTAAGTAACGACAATTTCCATTTTGACTCAAACCAAGCCAGTATTCATGTAGACTTTAAATACTGTTATGTACTTACACTGTCTCATTAGATCGGTGGTTGCAAGCACTATAGTGCGGAGCATAAGTTCCTCGAGTCGATTCCCTGATCGGGTAGAGCATCATGGATATTCACGAGCATTGATCATCACGCTTACACAAAACTGATTTACATTTTCAGACTTACGAGAACCCACCAAAAGACAAAAATGTACTAAACATTTTTGCCATTAGTCGTCAAAAGGACACAATTCGGGTTCCTCATTATTCTTCAGAAGTTGGGCGGCGTTACCCATATTTTAGGCCGAACATCTTGGGACACCGGCGGACTGTCCCGTTCCGCGGGCATAAATAATGCCCCCGCGGGACATGTTAGGTTCACCACACCCTTAGACCCTTTTATAACCGCACATAATGGCCACGCGTAATGTGAATAGAGGATATATTCACTTCTTCTCCACTTTGTGTCAGTGTGATGTTAGCCGTTTGTCTTGGCTGTGTTCAAAGAGTGGCAAATGTTGCGTTAAATCGAATGCCAGCGAGAGCTTCGTTCGCGTCCGACGCAGGGAATGCTTTAGTGATTTATTTATATCGAAACGACCTTGGAATGTTTTTGAATGTGCTTATTTTTACGTAAACCGAGGAGTTATAGCTGTTGAACGCAGCCTTATTCGTGGAGGCAATTCAATAAACAATATCTACAATATCTTGTCTTTAATTTTATGGGTTTGAGGAATTGAGTTCAAAATTGCACATATCTATAGGTACTCCATTTTATAATAGCATTAGAAAAAAGAGGCTTTTAGAAGCAGGAATGCAGAACATTTTATTTTAAAGATAAGTGAAAACGAAATTGATTCAAATTGTTTTATTTTTATTCTAGGTTAATGAATGAAACTTATTTTAAGTATATTAAATTTAATATGCCAATATTTTATATTGCATATGGGTTGCCTTAAAAAATTCAGTCTAGGATATGATTAATCAATCATTTAAAAAAAAAATGTTCACCGGGTTGGTTAATACACAAATTCCATAGGTACCAATTTTCGATTGGTATGGAATTTGTCTGAAACCTTCATTTTCATTTAACTTTCATTCATTAACCAGACCGGTGCAAGTTACTAGTATCCATTTACCAGTTTATACCTGCCCGAGAGTTTTGACGGGAAAAAAATACACAACGTAACGTTTGCATATTCTATGGACTTCATACTTTCGATTGGTTAGGAATTTGTTTATTAACCAAACCGGTGAAATAATAAAAAAAAATGCATCCTGGACTGAATTTTTTAGACAACCTTTAAGTAATATATTTATTGACATATTAAATTACATATAAAATTGGTTCCATCCACTAACCAGCTTGGTGAAGGTCGTTCTGAACGGGATCCTATACTTTTTGAATTTAGAGGAATAAAAGTGATAACGAGGAACGTGTCTATGTATTGTTCAATTTGTTCATCCATGCTTCTTTGTGATTTTTATCATTGACACTACTTATATTTTTCAACTAAAATGAAATAATATAACTAAATGAAATTCACATCATATCTTAAAATAAATAGTTCAATGGTTACAACTAAGTGTCGACAGCTGCTGTGAAAATAGATTATAATGAATTCGGCGTCAACCGTAATTGTAACATATACCTACCTACTTTCGTTAAAAAGTGTGCATTAAAAATAACCTAATGCAATTAAATATTCCACAATAAATATTCCACAACTTTTCACACAACGCCATTTAGTCCCAAGTTAAGCTTGAGAGCTTGTGTTATGGGTATTAAACAGCTGATAAACATACTTATATATTTCTAAATACATACAGATTAAACCTTAACTATATTATACAAACACTAAAAAAAAAAAAAACAATAACTAAACCTAACAAAAAATATTTACAAAGCATCAAAAAATTCCTCTGCATCGCTGCCAGCTGGTAAAGTGCCCAAAAGACTGGCTGCATTGCCACGTTGAATGGCAATGCTTAGCCTCTGGCCAAAGTAGAGGCCAGCCCTTGGGTCACGGGAAGCGTCAACCAAACGTTTGGAGATGTCTTTAAACAGAAGACGAGCACTCGGACCCCACGGCCCAAGAGTTTCAACCCCAAACGGCTCGAAAGTATAACTACTAACAAGGTTACTATATTTACGCCGCTTGAGGTTCTCAGCAGCCGCAGCAGCAGCACCAGCACAGGATGTAGACCCAGGAAGATGGGATGGCGCAAGAGTATCGACACAAGTAGCATCCCATACTAAAGGCCTACCCATCTTCCAAGGGAATAAAGACATACCGTCCGGTCTTTTGCCATCGTCGCGTGCCAAGCCATTGGGTTCTAAAACAGCTGGAACGCCGACGGAAACAAGAGCACGTCGGATGATGTCAGATTATAGATAAATTACACCCAGACACAGAACAAATGATCGTGCTCATCACACAAACATTTGTCCTGGGTGGGAATCGAACCCACGACCTCCGGCATAGCAGTCAGGGTCACTAACTACTAGACCAACAGGCCAGTCATATGGCAATTGTAATGGAGTATAGATAGAGGTTGTGTCTGGTGAGCTAATACTACTTGACGGTGGTTGTCGGAAGCTTGTATAGGTACGTTAAATTGCGCGAATAGCTTTAACACCGCGATGAAGGACTTGTCAGTTTTAGTTCGTATGGGGCGAGATAGATGTCACTAAATACGTTATTATACGAATATAATATACTAGCAGACGTCACGCGGTTTTACCCGCGTAGTTCCCGTTCCCGTGGGAATACAGGGATAAAAAGTAGACTTTGTCACCCGGGGATAGTGTAACTTCACAACGGTGAAAGAATTTTTAAAATCGGTCCAGTAGGTTCGGAGCCTATTCAATGCAAACAATCAAACCTTTCCTCTTTATAATATTAGTATAGACTAACACTTTTAGATTATTTTCATCAGTCACTTTTTGATATGGTAAGCCCTATTTATCTATTTTATGATATTTAATTAAGCTCATATGCGATAAAGTCGTCTGTTGTTGTTTTATTTGCAAGTTTTTATCTTGGTTGTTGCGTTGCTTGCCAAAAACTTGTTAATCCTATCTTTTGGAATTAGCTTCCAGCCTTACTGAATAAATACCAGTTTATACTTCCAGTGATTGTGTGTCAAGTGGGGTTGTGAATTTCAGGTGACCTTTATAACATGATTCCTAGATACGAATGAACCCCTTGGTTGAACTAGTAATCTGACTTTCAGGTTTAGGACTACCTCAAGGATTATTAACGAACAAACGACGAAGCGAAAAGCTTCTCTATCTTGAAATTAAACAGTTCTTCTTTCTAAATTAAAACAGGTGATTGTGATAACGCAAAATTTGATAGCGTCACAATAAATTGTTCACGATAACACCGGTCAATTTCCGCAAATAATAGGTATATGCAAATCAGAAACATTCTTCCGCACGCGTAGATAGGCCATCGAGCACGTACAAAATGTCATGGAAGTTTATATTTGCTTAGGGACAAGCGTTCGACTGAACAGCGAAGCACTTGTTAGGTTAGTTCCAGGCCAGATGACGGTGATATAATGCGAAAAAGATTCTTCCAATACCTACCGAAACAGCTACGCAATAAACACAAGCAAGTCCGGGCAAGTAGCAATGTTAATTTTCTCAATTCATATGTCATTGTACTTTTTAAGTTTATGTTAGACTAATACTTTGCTCGCGACTTCTTCCACGTGAATTTCATACTTTTTCCTTTTAACTTTGACACTGAGACTATTATGTTACTCGGTGTTCTAATGATGAAGAATTTTTGAAGTTGGTTTAGTAGTTATTGAATTAAATCCCTACCAACAAACGAGTCTTTCCTCTTAACGATATTTGTATTAAGTATAGATATTAACATTGTTGATATCTGCAAAGGAAAACAAGTCTGGAGTCACTCACCTATCCATGAACAAACGTGGCGATCAATGCTTGAGCCTTTTTTTGTATGAGAAGAGTGGAACAGTAAGAGGCTTGTATTATTATTAAACGCACCAATGATGCAAGAGGAATTCCTCGGGTGGGTGCAATGTTCTTTTTTAAAGTCTATCAAAATTAATTGCTAAAATGTTTGCGAGCACAGCTTCCGAGCGACTGCACCAAATTGGATAAAAAAATGAACAGATTAAGTTCACAATTAGACCCAATAGGATTGGGTTCGAAACCAACTCTCGGGCAGGACAACGTCTGTCGTGCCCGATACTAAAATAAAATAAAGATACGCATATTATGGATTTACTAAAATATATGATGAGCCCTTCCACGCTTCTCGCATACAAATACACCACAACAGCACTCATTTAAAACCGCCCATCTTCCCTCGACAGTCTGAACAGGCTTTACCTTGGAATTCGGGTCACGTTTGTCATTTCACACCGATCCGTCGAGACACAGAATTTTCACACTCTATAAATTTTCGCCAATACGCGATAAGGAAATCCGTGGGGTTTACTCTCAATCCCGGACCGGGATCCTGTTTGAGATGTATTAGTTGACTCCAGTAAATATATGCCCTTTTTGATATATTATTTATTTACAACCGCATGAATACGGGACGTTTGTACGACATGCTGGATAAAAGGGAACATACTCCGAAAGGGAACTTTTCTCTTTCATTGCAAGTATATTTTTTGTAGCTATCTGAGCTTTGACAATTTTATCAAAAGGTTGAAAAGCAAACTGGTAAAACCTTTTCTAGTAGGATATTTTGAAACCAAACTGTATTCCATTCATTCAAACGAATATTAACACACGCTTCTTCTCCATAGGGGTAGGCAAAAACTACGAAACGGAAAACGAGCAGAGAAAAATTACAATATCGATGTACCTACTTACCGATTTCTGTAACAAACCGTTGATTCGGCGGCGTTTCTTGAGCCTAAGTAGGAGCCGAAGTGTTGTTGGCCAAGTTGTTTAAGAATTTTCCCGTGTGGAAAAACAAGCAAGAGTTAGTACTTACCTGCCGGAAAGACTTACCTTCTACAATTCAACTGAATTAAACTGTGATTTATCTACAGAACAATTAAAGAACGTTAGAAATCGTAGCTGGGAGTCATTACGGGAAGTCAGAAGAACGAAAGTCTAACAACCAGTTTAACCAAGAGGTGTCGTGTTACCCAGGCAGGTCAAAAAGGCAGTCAATCCATGCAAAAAACTGTTTTACTTTATTACAATCATTCATGATTGTTTTAAGTTCATGTAATCCCATTGAATGATTATGTTATGAAAAAGTAATTGATAGGTATTAAATTAACTTAGATAGCCATGTTGCAAAAAACACAAGAAAATTTGAATTTCGCGGCTTACCCTGGCGCATCCACCTTAAATCGATATTTTTTTGACAAGCCCATCAGAAGTCTTTGCATTGGCGTAGCAAACACGTCGCTACCAGCCGCGCCGCCGCGAGGCATTATGATATCATTTTAACACCATATTATTATTGAAATTTTAAACTGGCAGATACTGGATTGTAATTTTAGTAAAACTGTAGTCACCCTTAATTTCAGATAATCTTGGTGATAAATGATATTTATTTCTGTAAGTATATGTATAGGTGTTTACAAACAGTTGTACACGTCATTTTTTAACTAGTAAGTTTAAGTAGAGGTCGGTGTTTCACTATCTGACAATTCTGGGAAGAAACACCGAAAAAAATCAGAGGTCACAGTCTCTTTTAAAGTCGAGACATTATCTTGGTCAAATCATGTAACAAACTATACAGAGGCCAGCAAATCAAGCTACCTGAATGTGTCAAATTTCTTTAAAAGTTTTTCAAGTTTATTACAAACAGAATGAGGATCATGTTCAATTGGGAAAATTTGACAGTTTGGGTTAGCTTGATGCTCTGCTGTCTATACCGTCTCCTACCATTTCTTCTTTTAGGGAAAATATTGACAGCTGATTTTCATCTTTTACTCGAATTTGATTCACAGTTCCTGATTCAAATGATGAAATGCACCAAAAAGGATCCATATAAATTTATAAAATCATAAATTTATTACAAAGCCACATCTCAATCTCAAGAAATCCGCATAAAAATGCTTGATCCCTAGACACTTTTGATGTGTGTATATATTAGAAACATGCAAATTTGTCCGAAAACATTAAGAATTATATTCAAAACGTGAAGACATCCAGTCACGTTATCTACTCAGACATGGCTCTAGGCTAAACTTACCAAGTTCTCGATTAAAAATGCACGCAACAAGTCCGTATGTAATGTCCATCAAAATATATAATAAAACTACCCGCGCCAATCAAACAAGAAGAAAAAATAATCATATTTTTAAAAAAACTTAGAGAATTTTTAATACAAAAAAGCTATTATTTGGTAAATGAATTTCTAAACGATTGACTTATAAAAAAAATGATTTAAATGCTCAGGACTTTACTTTACTTTATTCTTATTTATTCTTATTTAACTTTATTTTTTATTTTTATAACATCAATGACATTTACATTAAATACTCACTGATTATACGTAATACTTTTAATAACCGTGCAATAATTACTTACCTACATCTTAGCAAATACAATAAATAATACATTTAAATTAATAATAATAATAATAAAGAATATAAATAATTTTAATAATTTTAATCATTTCATAATTTCATTATATACTTAATACATTACATTCATTTTTATATTGTTTTATGTATCAAATAGTAGTTTGATAAGTAATATTTAAAATTTATTTTTTATTTAATAAAATATTATCTAGAATAAGCTTCCTCTTTCCTAAACTCACTTATTTTGCTGTGCCCGACAGGGTCCATGTCATGATCTAATTTTAAGTTTTACCACCTAAGAATACATGTGGAATGCAATAAAAGTATTGAGTACATTACATGAATCCTGTTTGCATTAATTATATGTCTCGACAAAAATTAATTAATATCAATTATTTTCATATCCGTGTTTGTTTATCACTAACAAGGTTTTATGATACTTTTATTTAGATTACTTGGCTCTCATAGAATGACCAAATATAATTAACGTAATTAGCAAGCTAGAGACGCCGTTAAACTTTATTAACGCTTTAATTAATATCTGAATTAAGAAGTAACTCAATTCCCTCTTGAAATCATCTCTTGTTGGCGAATGGCGGTTATTCCCTTAGCATATTTAGATCTCTTACTATTCTTCAACGTTTGGAATATTAATCAACTAGAAATCTTGTAGAAATTCACCTATTTTCTGAAACAGTAAAAAAAGCATAAAGTGATTTTTTTTTGCTAGTGGTACATTCACAAAGAGAGAAAGGAATTCTGGTTTGACGTGCTTAATTGAATATATCCAAGTACAGGTCATGAAGATTTTATTTACCTATATGAAATAGTTTTTATTATTTTTTTTAATTTTTATATCTGATGAACTCAAAGACATTCAATACCTATAGACCGGACATCACGAACAAAATTTTCGTCCGAAAAAGTGTGTCCTGCTGGATACAAGTCTATGAGTTTTTTGTAGTACGCTCCGCTGCCGCTCCAATACTGACATACATACTGAGACATGGGATCAAAGTTTTTCTATGACATTTCCTTGACATGCCCGCTCTATAGTATTTTAAATCTCTTTGGATGAACTAGAAGTAAAATAAGCCAGGATTGGAATAGTATAGACTTATCAGATCTATTAATCAACTGTATTAGAATACATTAGCAGATGACAGACATAACCGGAAGAAGAAACTACTCAGAATATAATAGAATACTCTTTATCTCTCTCTCTCTCTCTCTCTCTCTCTTCACCATTAAAACTTAAAAATTATATCATTTGGCAACATAGGGTGATACAATAAGCGATACTTATACTTGGGTGGTGCCGCAAGTGCCGTATTCTAGTATTAAATATGTATAATAAGAACTGCTTGGTTCATACATTTATGTCCTGACATATCGAATAGTAAAACTTCGTTGTTCCGAATAGTAATTATAATTTAATTTACCAACAATACTGAACTGCCGAAAATAAAAACGAAAACAGTCATGCTAATAGTTTCATATTTTACTATTACAATCGATATATATAAGTAACGGCATTTTTTAGGTATGTATGTAACCAGTTAATAAGATAGAATAGTTTTTTTTGTATAGTTATATTATTCATTGTTAATTGTGTTTTAATTTCACTTAAGTACTAATTTTAAATTGTTGATGTTAAATTGTTAGTAACGGCAATCGATATCCATCCTTAAAACTTTGGATCCCTGTTCAAATTTTACGAACACAACACAACAAAAAAACAAACAAAATACACGGAAAATCTTGCCTCAAAAGACCAAAACAGTTTTCAGCTAATCATCTCATTTTGGTAAAAGCTGTGCGGTGACCGTGGCCTAATCTCCTTACGTTACCGGTGCCTTCGACAAATAGACGTACACTCTGCTAAAGAGCCACTAACTGGCTCTTGCTGCCAGCTTGCAGTTTACATAATCCTCGTACGGCTCCCTATCAACTAACATCTAAGTATACATTGTAGTTTTTGTTGACGTTCCGGGTATGGTTTTGGCATTCGATACTAGCGTTTATTTATTTCGGACTGGACGAAATGGGTTCTCATTTAAGTGTTAGTAACAATTTTTTCAAGAACTATGGTAGTACATAATAAAACATTCCCAATCTCCCCGTAACTTTCATAATAATAATTTCTCGTCTTTCGTAAAATAAATGGTAAAGGCGTCGCGTGTCGGTCTGACAATCAAAAGGTCGTGAATTCGGTCCCCACTATTGACGTGAACCCACGCTAGGCACAAGCATATTTAGCTTAGTTGAAGGCGTTAACAAGACTAAAAAAAATAAAAAAATACTTTACCCACCCAGTGAGAGTGTATAGGACAGTGACGTCACTGGCGGGATGCAATTGTTTACAAAATGCTGTCACAAAATCAAAACTTTGGCTCTGTTGAATATGATTTTTAACCGACTGGAGAAGATTAGTACAAATAAATAAACGGAATTATAATAAACGTAAAGTAAATACGCGACTAACGAAAGGTATTTACATGGCAGATGTAAGTGGGAACGCCGGGAGGGGACGCCCTAGAAGGACGTACAAAGAACTTATTGGTGAGGTCTCTTGAAAGGTCAGGTGCGTAGTACTCGCCACCGGCGTGTGTGTATGACAACATGTATGAATGTAAACGAATCAAAAGAAGTATGTAAGAATCGTAGCATATGGCGCTCTGTAGTTTCTGCCTACCCCCATGGGAAAAAGGCGTGAGTTTATGTATGTATGTATGTGAATGTATGTAAAGAAAATAAAATTTTCCAAAGTGACACAAGATAAAACAATTCATAAATATATGTAGATACAAACAAAGTGATAGCAGTAGGTTAATTTATTCATGAACTCCAAATTTTGATTATTCGTTTTAATGTAAGTACGCATTGTTTCTACTACAAATTAAATGATCCCGTGAAGCAAGGCTTCTTCTCTCCTACTCTTTTGCTGTGCCTTACAGGGTCCAGAATGATCTCATTTATCAACGTACCTATTACCTATGAATACATAAGTATAATTATGGAAAGCAATAAAGTTGTTGAGTATTTTTTGTAATCGATTCCCGTGTTTTTAATATGTTCGGTTGTTTTTATGTTGCTTAAGAATATATTAGGTTGCCTTCGGTTCTATAAAAAGGCATTATTAGACAATCCAAGGATTTTGAGGTAGCGGTTTTTCTTCTTACTTCAACTTTCCTTGATATTTACGATTTTACTTTTTGCAGTATTCCTTATAGCCATTTTTACTACCCACAGGGCACTTAATATCAAGTTTAATAATGAAAGCCGGGTTACTATTTTAAGGCATTTTTGTCGAATTTAATTATAGTCAGTGGATTATGTGGTTATAATTATTCAATTGACATCATTACCACAAAAACAATTAAGTATTTTTGTAAATGGTGACCTAATTTCAGTTAAATAAAAACAAGGAATATTATCCTTAATTGAGTGTTTAATAAAATTATGATATTTTGTTTTTAAATTTCTCATTCAGAACAACAACACCCAAACAGATGTCTTCTTGGTTCTAAGGGCCGAGACACACCGGAATGGCAGCGAAGCGGGCGGTGCCGAGCAGTTTCGGTGTCATTTAATTTTAAACTTTATCTTGATTAATATAAAACGTAGTATATCTTGATTAATATAAAACGTAGTATCGTTTCAGACTTTTTTGCGAGTAAAAGTCGTCGAAAAGATAGCGGCGCGGGCGCCGCGGTTGGCCTCGCGACCTCTTCAATTTTCTCAAACAATACGACGTGTTACAGTAATCAGGATAAAATTTTAAATTAGATTGCTACTGAATCTGCTCGCCTCTTCGCTGCCATTGCGGTGTGACTCGGCCCTTAGATATCTCGCACTACGACACATGTGCAATCGCCCTCGGTTCTGAATCACCCTTTAGACTATAATCGCTTGCACACGTCATCCGAACTCAGAGCTTTACCGCTTATACGCACCTTGCGTAGTTCAAAGTATTTTGTTAGCTAACTGAATGGCTGCAAGTGAGGCTGATGGTACGTCACGTTCACGAAACTACGTCAACGTAGCGGTTTTCTTTGACCACGTAATGCAGAGGACATTTACGCCAAGGGCAGGTCAAGAAATCCAATGCTATGCGGCACAACAAAACGCCTGTCTCTGGTTGTCTTTGAGTCTCAATGAAAGCCGCTACGAATGTACGACCGTACCTACGAGAATACCCACTACCACTTATCTATGGACCAATCTCTGCAGCTGATTTTATTTGACCAGTCATACTAGTGTTTTACATAGAGCAACTCCCTCCCTGACCTCCACAACCCACAACACTTAGGTACCTAGGTATAGGTACCTATGTTAAATCGGAAGTCAGACTCTCGGGCTTCTGACCACCCGTACTGACTGTCAATGATCTTCAAATGATAGCCGGGATCAACGGTTTTCAGAAGCAAGGAGAAGTCTTGATATGTAAAAAGTTGTTACCTCGTCAAGCGTTGCTAAACCTGTGATCAACTCGTGACGCTGTTACTATTCAGCCAAAAGCTCCTGCATCAACACATTCAGTAGTCTATTTGACCGGTAACCCCTCTAAAAACTGCTTTGTTTGAAATAGCTGAAGGTCAAAAGCAGCGTCATTAACAGGAAACATCTGAGTTACACCGCTGCAGTAATCCGAGTGTCGGTCGAATACATCCGAATGGACTTCCCAGCTTCGCAATCTGCTTTCTTTTTGCTCACTCGGACAAATCTATCAACGGCTACCAACTACAAACCCATTAGGATAGCATACAACGTAATGGGGTTTCTGAAAGTCGTTGGGAAGTTGGATAATATTCTCTCTTTCTATCTACTCTCTTACTATTTTAAAAAACATTGACCTACACTACCAATTTCTCCTGTATCGAAGCGTATCGGTGCGTTCACAAACAGCTAGACCCGAAACAACTACCTGCAGGCTAGACATACAAATATTTCGATGTCTGCAAAATATGTAAAAAAAAATCTTATAAACCTAAAATTATTTTTCATGTTATGTACAATTTAAAGAAACTGTACAAAGGCGGACTTAATGCCTTAGGCAATTTCTACCAGTCTACCTTAAGGTAATGCAGAGATGGAACAAGGTTGGTGAAACAAGATAAAGAATAACATGCAAGGACAAATAAATGACACATAAAAATAAATACAAATATACATCCATAGGTAGGTACTCTTAAAGCAATACAATGACAAGAGAAAAAAAATACATTGAGAGAAAAAAATATTATCTGACTTATAATAGTTATAATCCAGATAGTAGATAGTCTTATGGTCCTGATTGTTAATTTAGTTACACATTGTTATTTGTTGAGTACTTGCATAATTATTTATTTAAGATTGATTTGTGGCTATTAGATGTTACTAGTTACTATATTGTGTAAAACTATATAGTGTAAAAGAAAACTACTTAAGTACCTACTATACCTATTGTGTAAAAGATTAAAAAAAAGATTTGGGTAGATTGGTATTTTTTAATTTTTTATTTGAATCATCTCAGTGGTGAAACTGCTATCAGTCACGAGCTTTTAATTTGTCACAAAAACAGAATTACCACCAGTAGGTAATTCTGTTTTGTGACAATAAAATAAATGACCAAAACTGTTTCATACATAAGAAACACCCAGCCGCTTACAGGTCTGCAAAATTCTCAAGTATCTCACTTAATACATCGTATAACAAAAGCCTTTACTTTCAGGCTCTGCTGAAACAAAGAGAATTCCCACAAAGCTTATTCTAGCCACTAAACTATTTATTGTCTATAAACAAGAACGCTATTTACAGCGTAGGTACTAGCCATTATTTAAAGAACGATCGATATTCGTTTGTGGCTACAATTTTAGTTGACCACCGCCCGCTGTTTTAACAAACGTAGTACAACTAATGAATCATTAAATGTCGCTGATTATTCTGATTTGATGTCGTGTTTGGTGTTTTAACTACTTATACTCTATTTACAATAGCAATAGACAGAAGTTAAAAAAAGTTATTTTTAAAGCCCACTTTGTAACGAAAGTTCAATAAGCGATAGACGCCGAATTTATTATAGATAATATTTCTTCATTTCAGGTGTCACACTTATTTGTAACCATTTGAACAATTTATTTTAAGAAAAGATATGGATTTTATTTGATAATCTTAACTAGGTAGGTATATTATACAAAAACTAAAAAAAAACTATAACTAAACTTAACAAAAAATAATTACAAAGCTGCAATGCTTCAGACCAAAGTAGAGGCCATCCCTTTTTATTGAATTACTAGCTGCCCCGGCAAACTTCGTTGTGCCTTAGAGTCAATTTATTGCTCTTGTCATTTTTTTATATTAGATATACATACGTTTAATAAGACGACAACAAATAGATCCAAACCAATACTAACTACTACTACTTTTTATGTAGCGAGTGTGTACTTTTTATGTGTGTGTCTACTGTGATCTTATTTAAACATTTTGTGTTCGATAGAATTAAAATTACAACATTTATTTATTTTATTTATTTATTTACTTATTTACTACGGTAAAAAGAAACCAATTACAGTAAATAGACAGTAAAACAACAAAACACACATTGTAAAATTAATGTAAAATAAAATTAAATAAATCTCTAAAAACTAATTTCTCAGGCATGCATTCTCCTCCCAGTTCTTCAGACATACCGACAAAATCACCTTCCATTCATCCGCAAACATATCACATTCCGGTCTGGTGTCCAGGAGGGCATTAAGTGCGGCGAGGGCTCGCGGTATTGGGGATCTTGTCCTAGCAACCGTCCGACATGATGGCACTGCGAATAACTTGTGCTTTCGACCGCGCCGGTAGTTGTTTGGAACAAACAGGCGACACAATTCTGTATTTAAATCGGGGGCATCTACTTTGCCTCGGAGGATTTTACACATTTGCAGCAGTTGGTCATTAGATCTTCGAACGTCCAAGGAGTTGTATCCAAGGCATCCCAAGAGGAACCTAGTTGGGTACATGAATGGATAATATCCATACATGCGCTTGTAGAGGTATCTTAGGAAAGCCTTCTGAATTTTCTCTAATTGTAGTACATATGTGCTCTGATGTGGATGCCATACGCAGGAGCTAGCTTCAAACTTGCATCTTACCAACGTGCTGTAAATAAGTTTGATTACTCCAAAGTTTTGGAAATCGTTGGAGTTTCGAAGAACAAAACCCTAATCGCCGGAAGGACTCTTTGGTCAATGCTGTGATATGGTCATGGAATGTGAGCTTCCGATCAAATGTGACACCCAGATCTTTTGTTTTGGTAGATCTTGATATGGTATTACAACCCAGCTTATAGTAGAATTCGATTGGGTGACGCATTCTACCGAAAGTCATCTGGTAACATTTGTTGGCATTAAATTCCATTTTATTTTGAAGGCTCCATTGGTACACGGCATCTATGTCTTTTTGAAGCCGAATACAGTCCTCCACCGTCTTTATCTCCATAAAAAGCTTTATATCATCGGCATACAGAAGACATTTCGCATGCTTTAAAACTTTTTGTAGATCATTTATCATTAGTATGAATAGGAGAGGTCCGAGGACCGATCCCTGACTCACACCGGAACGCGTGTGATAGGGTCGAGAGTCATAAATGCCAAGTCGAACAAACTGCTGGCGGTCACGCAGATAATCAGCGACGAATTGGAGAAGGCTTGGGGGGGACCTGTATATATAACCTAACCTAACTGACCATACCTATCCTATAGCTAACCTAACTACCTAACCTAACTACCTTACTAAAATGCATTGATTTAAAAAATACTAAATTCATAACTTTAAACTGAACTATTGCCTCTGTGTTACATACTATTTATACCTATAGTTTTCCCGGTCTACTTTAATTAAAGTCCTAACAGTAAAATAAGTTCTATTTGCAAAGAATTATTAAAGTTCGTCTCTGTCGTCATTGTAAATTACGTAAATTGATTTCTGAAGTATAAGACTTTTTTATGCTACATAAAACCTCTAAGTTTAGTAACCAAATAAATTTCAGAACGTAGGTTCGTATAAATTGACAACCTTAACTTCTTAGGTTTAGCTTAAGACTTGTCAATGTCAAATTGTCACCTAATAATGAACTGGGAAGTATGACTCCTGTCATGTCATCCAAGATGGAGCTGCGTTTGAAAAATGTTTGAGACAACAAATATTCTTGATATTTATTTTTCGAGGACTTTTCATGTTTTTTATTAATTATTATGCTATTCCGGACAAACACAAATCCAAAAAGACCAAAATCATTCAAATTGGTCCAGCCGATCTTGAGTTATAAATGGTGTAACTAACACGACTTTCCTTTATTTAAATAGATATTATTTTATTTCAGTTGAAAATTACAGTATCAATCAATGATACTATTAGTTAAAAGGTGTAGATAGGTTATAAGCGCTCAGCAAGGGACACGTTAAAATGTGGCTAACTAGCCACACTTGACTCAGTGTCGCGTGTGCCGTTTTTGAAGATCGAATGTTGTTGAGAGAACCTATCTCCCTTTTTAATTATAATATCATTGGTGTCAATGATAAAAACCTGCGAGCACCGGCAACTTGAAGGAGCTGTACAAAGCTACCAAAACTTTGGCAGGTAACAGCAGGTCAAAGAAGAAGCCGCTGAAGTCTAAAGACGGTCAGCTCATTGTGACATCTGAAGGGCAGTTACATCGCTGGCGTCAACACTTTGAGGAGGTCTTTCGTTTGTCAGCCTCACCAGCGCCTGATGCGCTGCTAGTTAGTTCCACACCATCCCGGCTTCTAAACATTGATACGGAACCACCGACAGCCTCTGAAGTTGCGGAAGCGGTCCTCTCTTTGAAAATAGGCAAGGCACCAGGACTCGACCTAATAACGGCGGAAATGTTACAAGCCGACTTATCTTCTGCCGTTGACGTTCTGACGCCTCATATCGAAAGGATCTGGACCGCCGAAGAGCTCCCTGACGACTGGAACAAGGGTCTTATTATAACAGTCCCCAAGAAAGGAGATCTCAGCCAGTGCGATAATTGGAGAGGGATTACGTTGCTCTCGATTCCCTCTAAGGTTTTCTGCAAGATCATCCTGGATAGACTGTCGAAGGCTGTGGACCCTCTTCTACGCAGGGAACAGGCTGGTTTCCGCGCTAACCGCTCATGTGCAGACCAGGTCAACACTCTCCGTATTATACTGGAGCAAGCATCAGAATGGCAGAGGGATAGATTTATCTAACCTTTGTCGACTTCGAAAAAGCCTTTGATACTCTGAAGTGGTCTAGTATCTGGTTCTGCTTACTGGAAATTGGAGTGCCGCCGAAAATCGTCCGTTTGTTGGAGTGTATATACAAAAAGTACTCTTGTAAAGTAACGCACGACGGACTTATATCGGATGACGTAGCAGTACACGCAGGTGTACGCCAGGGCTGTCTCCTGTGCATTACTGATAACAGGCGCCGCGGCATAGAGTGGGGATTATCCAACTTCTTGGAAGACTTGGACTACGCCGATTACCTGTGCCTGCTGAGTCATACCCACGCCGACATGCAAGCAAAATTGAACGATCTGAGACGAGAAGCGGCAGAATCGGGGCTTAAAATAAACAGCAGAAAGACCCAGGAAATGAGAACTGGTGTGAAGAATATATCACCGTTGCTGATTGGCACAGAGGCAGTGGCACGCGTCCACAAATTCACGTACCTCGGAAGTGTCGTGGCAGAGACTGGAGGCAGTGAAGAGGATGTTTCTTCACGGATCACCAAAGCCCGAACTACCTTCGCGCAGCTGAGACCTGTCTGGCAGTCGCGGAAACTGACCCGAAGGATTAAACTTAAGATTTTCGGGTCCAATGTGAAGTCCGTACTGCTTTACGGGTGCGAATCGTGGAAGGTCTCAAAGGACATCTCACGCCAAATCCAAGTTTCGTCAACCGCTGTCTTCGACGCATTCTCGGAATTTACTGGCCCGCGAGACCATCTCCAACGTTGAACTGCTGAAGAGATGCCACGAGAGCCCGATCGGCGACCAGATCAAGCGTCGCAAGTGGAGATGGATTGGCCACACGCTCCTAAGGGACCCCGACCACATACTTAGAACAAGCGTTGGACTGGAATCCCCAAGGGAAAAGGAAGCGTGGCCGTCCCCGACAAACCTGGCGTCGCACCGTTTTGGCAGAAGCGGCGAGCATCGGATTGACGTGGAGCCAGATGAAGCGTGAAGCTCAAGACCGATCGCGATGGAAGATATCTGTGGACGCCCTCTGCCCCATCTAGGGGACATAGGACATTAAGTCAAGTAAGTCAATGATAAAAACCTAAAATAAGCAGGGATAAACAATACACGGATACATTTTTCGTTTCCCTTTTATTCTTCTATTTGAAATAAAACAATGTGAATAAAAATTTAAAATTAAATGTTCTGCATTCCTTCTTCTACGAGCATATTTTTTCTTATGCTATGATAAATAGAGTATAGTTGACAGACAGTTTACCTTACAAATATTTTGTAAATTGATTGGTAACTAAAAATATCAAACACTAATTACGGTCACGTGACATTGAATGGAGCTCAATACGTCAGTACCGCCAAATGACTGTATTTAAATTTCTTACGTCACGGCACAACAATGACATCGTCATAACGGTATGACGGCCGGAGTTCAAATTGTATGCGCTTAGGGAATTTAATTTAACTATATTTTGCACTAGCAGACGTCACCCGCGTCGGTTCCTCCCGCGTAGTTCCTGTTCCCGTAGGATTACAGGGATAAAAAGTAGCCTATGTCATCCGGGAATAGTGTAGCTTTCCACCAATGCATTTTTTTTTTAATTGGATTTTTAGTTCCGAAGATTACCTCCTACATACAAACTTACAAACATACAAACATACAAACTTAAATATTAATATAGATGATCTGACGTTTTAACGGTTTTGAAAGTAACAACACTTATTAGTAATAACATCCGTCCAACACAATGTGACACTGTTATGCATCTACAAAATTCTTAGTAGACAAGTACCTATTGGATTGCTTCAGTAAATTTAGTAATATTCAATGGAAGAGGTAAGCAGTGATGGCGTAGTGGGAAAACCGGCGGACTACCAAGTCTAGTAAGTAGGTTTATGTGCATAGTGTACAATCAGTTACTTTTTCTTTATATTAGAAACCAGTGCTTGATTGCAATCCCACCTGATGGTAAGCAGTGATGCAATCAGTATGGCTCAGTGGTGGTGACTTCAAAAGCGAAGAATGAGAACGTTGTGGGGAAACAGGTGTGCCAAAGAGATATATCTCGACGGTATGTGAAACCAAGTCAGACGCCCATGGGTCACATTAACTCTAACACCATGATTAGTCACTTACCAAAAAGAAGAATGGAATAAGTAGTTTTCGTGGGCACAGACATGAAATGAAATGAAATGATATTTATTTCTGTAAGTATATCTTCCCAGATACTTTCACATGTCATTTTTTTTTAAACTAAATGGCACTAAAATTTTCCAAAGTGGCTGATTCAGCTTTGAGTTGACCTGTCCCGACACATGGTAATAAGAGGGACAGTGTTATGGACAGTGTTATTGGGTTTAACCACCTGGAATTTCTCTGTAGCGGCCCGGAGTTAGTTAACCTTTCAATCGTGTTAATTAGAGACACAATCTACAGTGTCTCTAATTACCACGATTGAGAGGTTAGGTTATTAGAGAGTTCACTGGCGACCGCGCTGTCATTGTCTTTCTAAGACTATGACAGCGCGGACGCCGGTGACCTCTTGGGGCTTAATGAATTAATGGCTATAGGCTGCACCTTATAGCTGGCGAAATGTGGGTGTAGGTACTAATAGTTTTACTGACTTATCATCATCCTCAGGGAATACGCATGATGTAATGTTTTGAGAAAACTGACCACAACCAACATTACTAAATAGCCAACCGCAAATTAAACGTTAAGAAACTAATTATGTTAATATTAATTCATTTTTCACTTATTGTCAATATTAAAATTAATTGTAAGTATTTAGTTTTATAATAAAGACATTTAAATATTTGTTCACTAGGTAGGTACCTACTATGTTATTATGGTGGTGTGAAGAGAACCTAAAAACATTGACATCAATTATATAACCACCGTATAACTACTTCTTTCTTACAAATCTAATCTATGCTATTTCTAATAAGACAAAGAAATAACGGTAGAAAATTTAAAAAAATAAATAGAAAGTATTATGCGTTTCAATGAGAATAGGAATGACTTTGCGCCATGTTGTGACGTCATAGCTATCAATTCGAATAAATTGGGTAAGATCAGCAAAACAAGGTTTTTTCTGAATACAATTTATTTACGAATTACGAACGAATAATTTTCTAAATTGTACTCTCAATTTAAAGTATTTGTTTAAATTGGAGACAATCTCTCGAGCCCTCCCATGCAAAACAGCGCCTCGTTCACACATTTTCGAGCAGTCAGGGAGATGAAAACAAAAACAAATATCAACAACAACATTAACCGTGTAACAAACAGAATGAATAAATATAACGTAAGCACTCCGCAAGACTAATTAATTTAAGACGTTTTTTTATTTTGAGTAACTTCGACTCGGTAAAACAAAAAAAAAGAAAATAATTGATACGCCATTAAGGTTTTGTTGCAGACCGTACTTTTCAAGCGACATTTGACAGATAGAGGTCATTGACGTTCCTATTCTCATTTGAAACGCATAATACAGAGCATCAAGCTATTCTATCAGCTTTCTTTGATATGTTTCATAGAAATTTCACAATTTTACAATTTTCCTAATTGAACAATAAAATAAAGTTGATCATCAACTTTATCTTTACTTCATTGTTTAATTAGGAAATTGTATAGTTCGGAAAAGCTTGATACGCTGGCGTCTGTAGATACCTAAGTAGTACGTAGGTACGTAGGTACATACATTGAATCATCTTCCATTAATAAACGTTACCAATAATAGGTACAGACGCCAGCACGTCAAGTTACCCCAATATGTCAAATTTTCCCAATTGAATATAAACCTTATTCTGTTAAACATAAAGTTGAAAAACGATCAAAGAAAAGAGATTGCCCAGGAACAGTACTCTTGATAAATCACTTGTGTCTCAAGTCTTTAAACGACATGAAATATCTAAAATAAAAATATCTTTTTTAAAAAGACTTATTGATCATTTAAAATGGGATAGTTTTTTGAACAATAATTAGTACTTTTATGTTTCCGACGTTATAGAACGCCATTTTTTACTATCAGCTGTCAACACTAGGGATGTTTATTTTTAACCGCCTTCAAAAAAATAATTTTACGTTACGTTTTTTTCTTTTGCGGGTAATGTGCATACCTACCTACATAAAATAAAACGATATCGATTTTGTGTTGATTGTTCAATCTATTATTGTAAAGTAGGTAATAACAGAGTTCTATGTATAGTATTTTTAATATCAGTGGTTGTAAACGACGGCATCGGCGCCCATTGGTATTCGTGAAATATCACTGGCTGGTTTACGGAAATCTATCTCTCATCAGTATGGGTACAACCTTATTTGACATTTATTGCGTCTGTCATATTTTTGCAATACAATACTGTTATTTCTACTGGTTTTGGTACGTTGTGCGTCGAGTCGAGCCTTTTAGTTCCTCCGTTACTGCTGCCAAACCATTGAAAATAAACATAATTCTAACGCCGCCGCGCCGCAGCTGCACCGTGTGTGTTGTTTATTACGAAAGGCAGGACTTTTTTAGTTGTGATCATGGCGAGTGCGACTGTGATGCAATGTCTCAACTGCTCTTTGAGATTAACGCTACTTAGCCGCAGACGCATGCTGTCGGAGATTTCGAATAACATCATGAACATTTTACGAGTCTGGATTTCACCAACGCTGGTAAGAATGCACATTGTCTCTTTAACGTAGTATGATTTGAGTTGCTGTGTGCATGTAATGTGCATAGTGTGGTATTTGAGCTGGGCACGTTAAAACAATGTTAGTGTTCCAGCTCTATTTTTGCATAACGTATTTTTAGAAGAATAAATTACAGGTTTAAGAAATAATCATTCTTTTATTTATTGTATTTAGTGTTGTGTGTTTTTCCTTCCCTCTCTACTTACGAAGACAATTTCATGATACCTACCACATCTATGATTTGAGTACCTAGGATCTAGATCCTGATCAATCGCTCAGTTTCATATCTATATAACACAGCAATTGACTATCTTATTAATGATTTCTTCCACGCTTTGCAATTTCATGAAACGAGGGAATAAGATTTAAAAATGCGTAAATTCTAAATCAGTAAGACTTGGTGAGGTAGACACAGATTTACACAAATATGCTTCAAAGACACCAAGCTAACCCGTAAACCCATTCAGACCCTTTTAAATAACTTTTTTCAACTAATTTTTGGTCTAACATAACCTCAAAATAGTAATTTCATTTTTGTATATATCTCGGAAATGCCATTGTCGTTTGTGTTAAATCTTTTGAGGTAGTATAAAGACATGCCATCGAGTATTTTAAAGATAATTTGATGAAGACACAACAATGTTAAATTGAGTACATTTGTCCATAGCGCCGTGGGCATTGTCCTTTGACACATTGGGGTAACTTGATGTGCTGGCGTCTGTACTTAAATGTTTTGTTTGTATGAAAAGTGTACTTACCTTGACGTAGGTGTTTCTTTCCAAAGCAACTGACATCTTTTTATTATTTTATTTATAGGCACGCGTTTGACCGCTATCTCACCTGATAGTAAACGATAACGATAATGTGGTCGACGATGAATCACGCTTGTCTAGAAGCAACCTGTTCACTCTTGACTTAAAGACCCCTTGGTTGTAACTATCAGGAAACACCGACTCCGGCAGGGAATTCCACTCCTTAGCTGTACGCACAATGAATGTGTTCCCAAAACGGTAAGTACCTACGTATGGGTGGGAATTGGGATGTCCACCATGTACCTACCGGTGGCGCAGCGCCCCGTGCATCGTACGCTTGATTTACTTTTATTTTTATAACTATCGATAACTAGCTTCTTCTCCGTACATCACCTGTGTAAGAGTCAACTAAGGACCTATGGTTGACACTCACGAACAAAAATGTCGATAAATTCAGCAATAGTATAAAATAAATTTTGAAATAGGATGAGTAATTTGGAAGATTACTTCTTACATCCATACTTTTTCTTTTTTCTCTTTATAATAGTTAAGATTAATATAGCCGTGTTGTCACAAAACACAATTAAAAAGGAAGGAAGATGATGAGAAAGAAAAAGGAAGATGATGAATATCTAGTCTCAATATAATCATGAAGAACTAAATGGTCATATGAGACTGTGGGCCAAAACCTTTATTTCTGTTGTCAACACGAAGCGTATCAGTTTTGGGAACAATGAGGTGAAATTTAAAAACAGATAAATCTGTATAATTTATTCATACCTTCGATACTTTTCACAATATGGGACTATTCCAAATAAATTAATATTCTAACCACAGTATGGCCTGACGCACAGGAAAAACGTTTATATGCGCTTTAGGGAATTATTAGCGAACACTGACTCCATTTATAATAATAACAAGAACACATAATACATCCACCAAACAGGACAGTGACAGTTGTATTATGATTGTGAACAGACCGCTTTATTAATTAAATATCTATCAAAGTGAATAGACCCAAAAGTTCTCAAATTCAAAATTGGATTAAAAAGGAACGCAAAACACTTGGGAGTGTAGCAACCATTGATATTTGTATTTCATTCATTGAGTAGTTAATAATTATATTTTAGAACATTGTCAGACTGTCAGTTGTCTTCAAGACAATTGAACCAAAGTGAAAGATGGCTTTATGTAATTATACCAGTGAAGGATCAAAATTCGAGACAGAGTACCAGTCAGATGAGACAATGGCGGCCCAGGATCTGTTTCATTGCTACTCGAAAGATCTGCTTCAGTTTGCTTCTGCGTGCTGCGCGATCTTCACGCTCATCGGAATTCCTGGCAACTTAACCACCATTGTCGCACTTGCAAGATGCAAAAAGGTCAGTATTTATCTTGCTTTTCCTGTCCATATGTTTCTGTTTTTGCTCGAGTAAATACCTCATTTGAAGAGGTGACAAGAGTCATATAATTTTTGATATCTAATAGGTTGGGAAAAAAGTTTCTTCGCAATTTTTAAGAAAATTCAAATTATTATTTAATATAGTTTATTTACGTTTAATTAAAGTTTGTAGGTACCATTTTGTTCGATAACTTTTTGCCATCTTGTAGGTAGGGACATGATCCCATTGCTATAGAAATGGGACTTATGATCAACATACTGCGACTAGTGGTTTTGGCAGTCCTCTCGTGATGTTAACCTGACACTGCCTAAAGAATTCTGAAGAGACCGAAACAGGTGGAAATCTGAAGGTGCAAGGTCAGGACTATACGGTGGATGCATTAACACCTCCCAGCCAAACTCTCTTAATGTTTGCTGAGTGGCTTAAGATGTGTGAGGTCTAGCGTTATCATGATGAAAAGCCACACCCCTTCTGTTGATAATTTTCGGCCGCTTCCTCTCAACTTCTTGCTTCAATCTCATCAGTTGTTCGCAGTAGAGTTCAGAATCGATAGTCCTGCCTGGTGGTAACAGCTCATAATGAATAATGCCCTTCCAATCCCACCACACACACAGCATCACCTTGTTGCTAGTTAAACCGGGTTTCGCCACAGTCTGTAAACCCTGACCGGCCTTTGGCCACGACCTTTTTCGCACGTTCTTGTCGTACGTGATCCACTTTTCATCACCAGTTATCAGCTTCTTCAAAAATGGTTCGGTTTCATTACGTCCTTATAAAGAATCACAAATGAGTACACCGTTTGAAATAAATGAAAAAAATTAGGTTTCTTTCAGTCAGCTCGTGAGGTACCCAAATATCGATCTTTTTTGTGTACCCAGTTTTTTTCAAATGCGCCAAAACTGTTTTGTGGTCAATTCCCAGTTCTTCAGCTACGTTGTAACTACTGATAAGCCGATCTTGCTCCACTTTTTCAAAAATGGCATCCATTTTATCCGTAATAGGGCGACCAGAGCTACGCGCGTCTTTGACATCAAAATTTCCGGATTGAAAACGCTTAAACCAAATTTGTACTACTCTTACAGACACTGCACTAGGTCCATAAACATCGCAAATTTTTTCGCGGCTTGCGTTGCATTTTTACCTTTTTAGTAGTAAAATTTCAAAATGTATCGAATTTCTTCATTAGATTCACTCATCTTGACAGTACGAAAAACAAATGAAAATCCAGATTTGCCTAATTTGAATTTGGAATTATGTTCTTTAACATTTAAACTTTCAATGATACCAAAACCATACAAATAGTATAGCCAAAGAGGTTTTATTACAAGTTCATACATAATAAAATGCGAAAAGACTTTTACCCCAACCCATCAATAATGTTTGCATTAAAATCTGACTATAATCAACCGCCAAGAGATATAGCGACACACTAAGTATACATTTCTTTTATGATTTGTGGTTGTCCGTCTGCTTTCATCTTATCACGTAAAGTTTGCTAAGGTTCATAATTATACTAACCAGAGTGTTATTTTCCTTTTTGTACTTAACAATTGATTTGTAGTTAAATGACGGTTTTTATCGAGTCATTTCTATTAAACACGTCTTTACTCCTTAAGCTTTGCCGTATGTATGTACAGACGCCAGCACATCAACCTACCCCAATGTGTAAAATTTCTTTGATAGGTTTTCAACAGCTTTATTCTAAACACAATAAGGTTCATATTTATTTGGGAAAATTTGACAGTTTGAGGTAGGTTGATGTGCTGGCGCCTGTGCATACAATTTCAATAAAATATTTCTTCAGCACAACTTTTTAATTTTTATTAGGTTAACAGGGGTTAATAAAAGTTAAAAATGACTGCAACGTCACTTTAACTAATCTCAGGTTTCGCGCTAAAAGTGACTGCGAATTCGTTTTACTGTCTTATCGCCAATGATGACGCGGCTTTATATTATTGTCCCATCCGACGTAGTGTCTAAACGTGGCTTATTTTAGAATTCTATTGAATTGTTGTTATAAACGTTAACACAATTAGATACTATTTATACAATTCTTGCAATAACATTGACGTTTGTCGTTACTCAGGTTCGGAACGCGACAGCTATATTCATTATAAATCTTCATGTGAGCGACCTGATATTCAACAGCTTCATCCTGCCCATGACTGCGATGACCTTTGCGACGGGACACTGGACATATGGCTCGATAATGTGCCGCATATATGCATATTGCAAGTTTGTACTGAATAGTGCTTCCATCTTCACCATACTTGCCATCAGCCTCAACAGATATGTCATGGTTTGTCATCCACTGCTGTATCCCCAGTAAGTCATGGTACACATATTGAATACTTTTGATTGTTAATTTTAAAACAGAAATCTGTATCATATTTTTTTTGCAGGTTGTATAAAAGAAGAAACATATCAATAAGTATACTGATGATTTGGGGAATGGCCTTGGCTATATTTATAGCGCCTAGTTTTGGGGTATGGGGTCGATTCGATTTGGAACCCAACGGAGGATTCTGCACCATGATGCCCGGTACAAATGGCACTTCACCAAAGAAGTTCCTGTTGACTGTTGCCTTTGTGGGGCCGTACCTTACCATAGGGTTATGTTACGCACGAATATGGTGGGTGGTGCAAACTGCAAAGAAAATTCGAAGTAAAAATGTTAAACCTACACGGCCCACACACTTGCCACTCTCGGAAACTCAATTAGACGTTTCAACTGACGGGAGAACGCTGACACACGTCGATCCTACGAATACTATGAGTAGCACCGTTGAATTAGAGACAACTGACTGTGACAAGACGCCGACTAACGAAACGTCAACTCCTCAGTCTCCTAGAGAAGATAAAGCGTTGAATAAATACTTCAAAGCACCGTTCAGACTTACAAGGAAAATAGTCAGGCGGAAAGTCCCTACAGGCAGAGACAAGAAACTATGCGCCATGATTGCTGCCATCATGTTATCTTTCTGCATTTCTCATCTACCTGTTATGGCGACAAAACTTGCATACAAACAGTATAAGTCTGAACCTACAATAAATGTGTTCTCCCATTTGTTGGAGTATTCAGGCACGTGCATAAACCCCGTCATCTACGTCTTGATGTCAAAGGAATATCGACAGGCATACCGGAGCCTCTTTGAGGCTATCATAACAAAGTTTCAGACACAGAAATTGGGTAGAACATAGTGATATTTTTGATTCTGGATGGTTCTACATTGGTTGAAAAGATTGTTCAGCATTAGTGCTAGAGAAAAAGTACTTGCTGCATTAAATAGATTTTTGAAGCAGACTGCTCAATAACTTAAAATGACATAAGCCACAGAATCTATACAAAATTATTGCGATACATAAAAGATGTTGAAGTTGTAATCGTTGTAAAGTCTTATCTAGACGGACAGAGACAGCACTGATATCAACAACGTCACGCAATAGATCATTATCTTCAGGATAATGATTGTTTTGCGTGATAATTAGGTTCGAAGAATTATGTAAAAAGCCTGTAGCTTTTCCATATTCCGGATTCATATGTGTAATAGTTAATTACTCGTATCACTTGCTTCAAAAGCGATGGAAGAAAACATCGTGAGGAAACCGGCGTGCTTGAGAGATATTTACCTATAAACGACATGCGAAGGCTTAGACTCTGACACTAGATTACCACACGATAAGAAGAAACCCGATTTTGATTTGATTTTTTTAACAAATCATACTTTTTTGTAACTGCTTTAAAAAAAATGAGTGTTAATTCATGTATCTTTTTGAAAGTCTGTTGTCAAATTCCTATTGTTTAGAGCTCATTTAATGTTACATAGAGTATAAAACTACTGATGAGGAAAAGCTATGACTTTAATCATCCTATGTAGGCCTTTCATATAATAAACAATGTTTTCTGAATAATATTTTCATCGGGAAAGACAAAACAGTATTAGTATTGTTACGGTAATTACGTCGTACGTGAGTTACGTGACACAATTTTTCCTGTTGATCCATATTACATAATGATCTCATACTATTAAATTAATAAATTTAAGTAATTTTATGCATAAAATTACAAATAAATCTCTTCCCAGCTTCGTTAAATTCGTACTTACAATGCATATCTGGGTAGGCGTCATGCGTCGATTAAAAGTATGGCTGTGTTTACCGAAGTCGGCCCGTGTATATTCCCAATTGAACATGAACCTCATTCTGTTTGCAATAAAGTTGAAAACGTATCAAAGAAATTTGACACTTTGGGGTAGCCTGATGTGATACGTCGGTATGAGTAGTCAGAAACCCGAAAGTCTGAAAGCGAGTCTTACCAAGTTGTATAGTGTTATCCATTATCATTATCTGCCTAGCCTTTTTACGACTATGTTCAGGTCAGCTTCCAGTTTAACTGGATGCAGTGCTGATGACCATGGAGCGACTGCCAGTCGGACCTTCACAACCTATAATAGTCACTGGGTAACACGATACCCTTTGGTTAATTCTGTGGCCTTAGTAAAAAGGGGTATAAGTCCAATTTTGTCGAAAATGAGTTAAGTGTACCGAAGTGATCAGAAAACCGACTTTTACAGTTTTTTTTGGTGTCAGTTGGACCCTTTTCACAAAGTAACTTTCTTATTTTTAGAGATAGCTTAGATCTGTCTTCACCAAACGATAGAGCATTTTTTTCTGATCACTTTGGTACACTTAACTCATTTTCGACAAAATTGGACTTATACCCCTTTTCAGTAGGGCCACAGAATTATGGTTGCCAGATTCGGGCTTCTGACTATCTATGACGACTGTCATAGATCTATGAATGACAGCCGAGACCAACAATAGTGTTAGCTAACTCCAAGCTTTGGAAAGAACTAGGCAGATGGTGATTTATAATGTATGCCTCCACCAAATGACACTATAGAACCCAGCACATCAAGCTACCGCAATGTGTTAAATTTCTTTGATAATTTTTCAACTTTATAACAAACATAAGGTTCGTGTTTAATTGGGAAAATTTGACAGTTTGGGCTAGCTTGTTGTGATGGCGTCTGTATGTTTTAACGGCATCAGAAAAGAACTCTAGAAAATTCCTTAGGCAGGAAATAAATAAATGCCTTATTTTGCCATAAGTATTAAAAAAAACTATGTACCTTCTAATATTTTAAGTACATTTAGATTGTAGTTTAATTTGTTTTTATTGTACAGACGCCAGCACATCAAGTTACCCCAAGTTTTTTTTAATCGTGTTTCAACTTTATGTTCAACAGAATAAGGTTTATATTGAATTGGGAAAAATTGACACATTGGAGTAACTTGATGTGCTGGCGTCTGTACTTCTATGTTTTAGTACTACGCTTTAAATTAAATAAAAACAGTACATTTATACACTTTTGTTACCTGACAAATGATTTTATTTTAGCATTTATAATGAACTTTGATAGATGAAATTAGATAGTAAGCAGTGATAGCCTAGTGGTGTGACCGGCAGATTGCCAAATCATAGGTCTCGAGTTCGAACCCAAGGCACGCACCTCTGACTTTTCGGATTTATGTGCGTATTGTATAATTATCACTTGCTTTAAAAACGGTGAAGGAAAACATCGTGAGGAAACCGGCACGCCTGAGAGATATTTCTCGAGGGCATGTGATGCCAAGTCAGAGGCCCATGGGCGGCTTTAAAACTCTGACACCAGGTTAGTTACTAACCACACGATAAGAAGAAGATAGATGAAATTTAGTGATTATGGATGTGTTTTATGATTAGTGATGGTGGCAATCGGGAATGATCGGTGATTATACACAAACACATAAAAAATAACCTGTAGTACCCGAAGGGTAAGGTGAGGTGTTATATACCTGTAGTACACCCACATTTCGCCAGTTATGTTTTTTTTCGGGTATGGAACCTGGGACCTGGCTCAGTTGAAATCCTAACATCTAAAACACAACAAGGCATCCCAAAAACACATACTTAGCGACATCTGCAACGACTCTTACATACTCATTTTGCTTCGTTTAGGTTCATACCTACTATGTACATGTACTTAGTCATACACACACGTGGATTGCAAGTACTACGCACCTGACCTTTTTGGAGAACCTTACCAATAAGATAGAATAGAATAGAATAGAAAAATATTTATTCAGCACAGACACAACAAGCGCACAGCAACAAAGAAAACAAAAGTAATAAATTAATAGCAGGTACACAAATTGCGCTGAGCGTGCCCATGCCGAAAGGGTAACCATCTCAGCATTTGCTGGGCGTCAGACACCCAGCGCTGGTTATATATTTTATATGTTTATATGTTTGTGTTCTTCTAAGGCGTCCCCTACGCCGCGTTTCCACTAACATCTCCTTTATAAATACCTACCCTTCGTTAGCCGCCTTTCATTGATCCTGTCAACGTGACGAAACCAGCAAAGCATACTTTTTCGATTTTTGTCACTACATCTTCTTTGAAAAAAAAACACACTTGATAATTTTCGTTCCGTACTTTTATTGTTCAGGGTTGTTAAGACCGGCAGCAGAAAGGCGTCGCAAAGTGCTTGTCTCAGTTCGTTAGTTGTTCATTAGTGTACTGGGAGACAATGGCGTACTGTAATGTTCATTTGCCCACCACTACGCGGTACGCGGTACGCCACTTTGCTCCCAATTCACCACTTCTTTTTAATGACTCGGCGGGTTGTTTACATGATAATGTCTGCTAAATTGCTGTGATACAAACGACTGCTGTTGTTTATAGAGAGAGAGTATGAAATAAAAGTGTACCTAATCCGACTTAAGTCATTGACCCTTTCCTTCCTCTATGGAGGAAAGAGAATTTTAATGGCAGTATACAATTCCTTGGAACTTAAAGCGGAAAATTATTATATTTTCTGCTCTAGGTATTTTTTTTTACATTTTAGTTACGTTGAAAAATCTTTGCCCCACACTAGGAATTACTCAAGTAGGTATGTAGGTAGAGTAAAATACGTTTTCTTTCATTTGTTTTACAGTATAGGTACCTATACCTACTTCTGTAAAATATTTTTCAATCCATTTAACAAAACTTTAGTGTTACCTATCATGTATTATAAATACAATCTCAAATCTTAAGTCTTTACTCTGACTATATTTCGATATTTAAAAAGACTAATAATTAATTACACTCCTCATATTTTCACAATCCTAACAGTCTAAACAAACACCATCAACACAGAAGGGTTCATTGACCTCAAGTACATTTACGGCACCCACCTATATTGTCGATGTGAAGTTACCTAAGTTAAATTTTGAATAAAAACTTTTTGGCAAGCTATACTGCAAGGTGCACTGACATTGAACTCATTTAAAGTGTCATTTGTTTTTAAAAATTGGCGAAAATTTAAAAACCGCGCCAAATTATGCTTCGAAATTAATTTGAATAAAGAACATTTTTGCCGAATACAACTTTCGTTGCGGTTCTTCTCTTAAATCATTTTACTTTCAATGTGACTCTCATGTCTAAACTTTTTGTCATCGATAGGTACTTAGAAGAAGGATCACAAATTAGTTTCAAACTAAAACCAAAATACCCGTATAAAGACGAATTAATGTGAATAAATATCACTTACCTAGTTAAATTAGTGGTGGAAGTTTCCTCGATGTTCCGAACGTAGGGGTGTGCCCCGCTGTGGTTCATATTTCACGTTCATTGGTCCCTAGCGGGTCCTAGTCGAGAGCAGTGCATTGAGTTCAATGTTCGATCATTGCCCAAACATAGAAACTATGGAGGTTAGACAGGTAGGTCAGTTGGAAGTTTGGCACGGCCCTTTAAAGATGCGTTTAAAGAGCGGGACATCCACGCTGCGCTGATTCGGATGCCATGATTTCAATACATGATCCTGGACTCTTCCAACGTTAAACTTTTCCTAGGCTTTCCCTAACTTCCACGTTTTTTCTTATGGTTGTATAGGTACCTACCTACTTTAAACTGTACTGGAATTTTATATTTTTATAGACAACCCGCAGACGTCACGCGGGAATACAGGGATAAAAAATAGCCTATGTAACCAGGGGATAGTGTAGCTTCCATTGAGCTTCCTATAATAATATAAGTGTAGATTATTAAGTATAGATGAATTAAGCATATCAAGTAAAATGTGCTGCAGATAAAGAAATGGACTACCTATATAATGTGCAATTACCCAATGATATGTATGAGTAAAAAAGTGTAGATAGGTTATAAGCGCTCAGCAAGCGACACGTTAAAATGTGGCTAACTAGCCACATTTGACCTCAGTGTCGCGTCGCGCCATCAACGGACGCGTGCGTGCGTTAGTGTGTTTTATATGACATACCTACCTATCTTTAATCTCTTCGAGTAAGAAAGTACCAATTACAAACTCTTCAAAACCATGTTCCTACCTACTTGATATCACACAAGTACCTACCTACACCTGACAGATATTCGTACAAAACTGCAGATTTAAAATGTGCCCGCCGTTTAATATGAAATGAATTTTCGAGACAATGACGAATGGTCATCGTTACCATATTCAATTTCAATCGCAAATATTTAGTTTCGATTTCGCTGTCTGAATGGCACGTTAAATATGGAGGAAGTGACGTCATACGTTCGGATTTTAAAACCTGGCGGATTTATGGAGGAACTGGGAAATGTCTGGGATTTAATGCTCTGATTTTCACATTGCCACACTTCCACACTGCATGTTGCGTGTCTCTGATCCAACTAAACGCGCAACGTGGATGCATTGAGTATTTTCTGTGCGTGTTTTCTATACAAACCGAGATACATAAACAAGCAGCGTTAAAACAGGCATTCACGCGCTACGCTGCGTCACTGCGTGGTGTGTATCGCCTAGTCTTAGTTCAACTGTGACTGGGATTATTTAAAGCGTGCTATGCAATTTTTGGGATTACTATAATATCTATGTACCCCTCTTCCTCATTCCAAATTTTACTGAGGCTGTCAGTGTGTCGTGCATACTGGTTAAAGCCATTATGCACGACACACTAAGCTTTAATAAACCTTCCTAAAACATAATAAATGGAATGCAATAAAGAATTAAGCATTGAGTACTTACATCTGCTTATCATAATCGTAGCGGCGCCGCGCCGCGGTGGTGTGTACATAATGAACTATTTGACAAAATTTTAATTTTTTGGCCCTCGTCTAGATTACAAGAAAATATTCGACACGTATTTTTTCTTTTTTCACGTAATCAAAGAATAACGACGATACATTGAGTTAACATGACGCATGAAATCACTAGCCAGTCTGGTACAGTTTATGCTAGCTAATGATGTTACAAGCCCCCGCTCCTCAACTTTAATGTGCTTAAGCAGTTTTTCATCAATTTGAAAAAGAAAAAAATATGTGTCAAATATTTTCTTGTTATCTAGATACATGAAGGACTAAAAACTATTTTTTTTTCAAATAGCCCATTGTGGAGTGTGGGTATGGTATACCTATGCATATCAGCCTAAATATTATAAATCTTGTTAATAAACATTTTTATTACAGAGATTTTTATTACAGAGGGCTACAGTATGGAGTTCTTCAAAAGAGGAGTAAATAGGTTTTTAAAGGGTCGGCAACGCGCGTGTGGCGCCCCTGGTGTTGCAAGTGTCCATAGGCTACGGTAACCGCTTACCATCAGGCGGGCCGTAAGCTTGTTTGCCACCGTCGTGGTATAAAAAAAAAATATATATTATTATTTAACATACTAGCTGATATAAACATAAAACAACTCCTGTATCTATTCTCCGAAGATTTGGGCAGATGTGTAACCTACCTCTGTATAATTTTCACCCACATTTCACTAGCGCTTGATAATTAAGGTTTAAAACATACTACAGTATCTCGCAGATGCGACCAGCAGTTTCATTGTGCTTATCTGTACCCATCAGGAACGGCCAGCTCTTAGAATTAATTAATTATTTAAATTTATTAAGAGGAACGCTAAATAGTGTTGCTACGAGTAAAAAAAGAACTTTATTTCCACTCTTTTACTCTATGGGAGGCAATTTATCGATCTATTAAGTAAAAACTAAATGGGAGTTCTTAGCATACATAGACGTAGGGTAAGTAGTTGTTTTATTAAAACGCAAAATATTTTATTAGTATTATGGATGTATGAAACTGGCCCGGATAAAAAACTACTTCTAAAAACAAATTAATATCTTCACTAAAACACTAGAAGATTTTAAAAAATCTGTTCATACTTAATATAGTTTCGCCAGTCTGTGGTTTTGACTGTTCTGTTTGATTCGTCTTTAGCGACCGACTTCCGATACTAATATTCCTGAAAATCTTAGAAAAATCGAGTAGGTACTTAACACACACATAAAAAGAACTTTGTCCTTTTTTGAAGTCGTTTTAAAAGTCACAATGGGCAAAATTTTACCATACTACCATCAATCAAAAATAAAAAACTCTAAGAAAAAGGACTTGGAACTTGAGTAGGACTACACTAAGACTTGTAACTTATATACGCAAAATACGCGCTTTGACGTGGAGTTGCGGTTAAGACTTGTAACTGTTGTTTTACCCTTATAACATTTGTAAGTAGGTATCTACAACCTACATTAAAGAACTAAATATTCCAATCCACATCTATTTACCCCGAACGATGACTAAGTAAAGCCATAGCATATTATCTCCCCTATTCTACAGATGACAAACTCCCCTTATAAACTTCGGAGTCAAAAGATAAATAGGCAGCGTTTTCCCTAAAGTTGGACCAAAATTTAACTTTAAAAAGCATCTGTAGCTACTTAGATTGAGATTATGAGTGTAACATTTCGTGCTGAAGATGCGAACGGTATTAAAAATGTAGATTTTTGCGCGAGGACCTTTCCCATCGCCGCTGAATTCTAAATAGGGTGGACGCAAACCGCATTCGATGTAACAGTCCCTTTTGCCGCTTCGCAAACTATGATTGGGCTTTGAAAACAGCGGAAACAAGCATCTACAAACACACTAGCCGACTTGCTGTGGCTTAGTCGCTTAGAAGTTAACTTACTCTGCTGTTTGAAAACGTTTATTTAGTAATAAAATGAAAATATTAAGGACAATAATCGAGTTAAATACTATTTTGATACTAAAGTACCTATGTAAGAAATTTACACACTAAGCAAAACTTCATAAAAATTGGTTTCTCATGCCTCAAATTTTTAAATCAACTTGTTCGTTTCATGATTTATTTCCAAAAAAATATTAGTAAAACTCCATAATCTGTATAAAATGGTACCTAATTACTTTTTATTAACGACAAAAAAAAATATTATGCACCTTTAGGAACGAGAACTGTGTAAGCGAATAGGATCTAAATATAGAATCAATTCACCGTTGTGGGCACTGTGGGCATGCCCACAAGCCTAATTGACGCCTGAAAGGCCAAACGGGATATAGGTCTTCTGTAAACTGCAGGCCTAGCCATATTACAAATGCTATTTCTACTAACGTAATCGATAAGGCGAGAATAAAAAGAAAATGGTGTATATGGAATCAGCTGTTTGACAACTGTCAAGTATTAACGAGTAGAATTTGTAATAAGGCTAAAAATGAAATACGCTGGACAGTTGACAGACTGCTGATTCCATATACGCCATTTTATTTCTTTAATATAGAAATAGAATAGAAATAGAATTTGTAAAATGGCCTAGGCCTGCTGACCATCTTGCATGCTCTGTATGTAAACTCATGTTTGCACAAATAAAAACATCTTGAATCTTCACTTTTTTTTCTCTCGCCATTTTCGGGGCCGTGATTTTACTACACATCCGAAAGGGATTTGGCGAGAGCTTGAACAAAGAGCATGCGCAAGCAAATTCAGACTTTGCGTTCCAAATATTAGAACTCAACATTGGTTGTGGTAAATAGCTTGACTATGTTGAACCTGAGTCAAACAGTGCATAAGCATATTTTTATGTTTATTTCAGGGCTGGATTGCGCCTGCAGTGAATTTGAATGGCACAGTTTGTGAAATATGCAAGTGATATCACGTGTAGTCGTGTAGTTTTATTTACATCCGGCCGTTGAATATGAATATCCGGTTTTGGCTGCGGCGTTAATAAAAATTGTAGCACATAAAAATATACTGTTATTCTTATTACCGCCAAATTGCATGGCTTTTTCAACTTCAGTTTATATCTCTAACAAAGTCAATTCATACATACAAACAAACATAGCATCACGCCTGTTATCCCCAAAGGGACCTACTGTACTGTACCTGTACGGACACAAATACCTTTACTTCTACTATTCAAAAATATGTGTACGATATTTTCTTCTAAATTCTGTGGCCTTTTCACTAGAAAGGGGTATAAGTCCAATTTTGTCGAAAATGAGTTAAGTGTACCAAAGTGATCAGAAAAAAAATGCTCTATCGTTTGGTGAAGGCAGATCTAAGCTATCTCTAAAAATAAGAAAGTTACTTTGTGTAAAAGGGTCCAACTGACACCAAAAAAAACTGTAAAAGTCGGTTTTCTGATCACTTTGGTATTAGAAGAAAATATATAATACTAGCTGTACCCAGCCACGCTTCACTGTGGCATATTGTGATAGAATGGTTAACAAAATAAATAAAAACAATCCGTGATGCGGATAATGCCTACCTAAAGCATGCCAAAATATCAGCTCGATTGGTGCAGAACTTTTTGAGTTTTTGAAGCGTACACAAACCAACATAACATTTTTATATATATAGATAGATATTATTGCTCGTGACTATGTACAGGTACAGCAGGTACACACGGCTACTAGTGATGGGCAAAGGATAAATACTCGAAGGATAAATACTCGAGTATTTATCCAAAGTGGATAAATACTCGTTTTTACTCATTTTTATCCGATATTTACCCAAAATGATGGATATTTATTATTTTGCATGTTTTTTTTATATTGATAGGCTAGTTTTACTATTAAGGCTTTCGAAAATACTTAATACATTATTACTTTTTCAAGTTCTGATTGTAAAGACGAAGCAACGTGTTTCTAACCGCACCGCACTATATCCCGGCCTCCTTTTGTCCCATTCCTTTTATTTTATTACTTTTCCCCTCACACCACCGCGCCTGCGCTGTGCCAAGGTATGTGTCTTAGATAGCGCACGCGCGAGTGCGTTTTTAACAACAAAATAATTATTATAAGGTGATAGTGTTCTAGTTTTATGAGACATTTAACTGATTTTGAAGTTGGATTATAGCGTTTCAAGGTATTGTAGCGTAAAAAAAAATTTGTCTACACATTCTCTAACGTTTAATTTTGATCTAAAAATATACAAAAATTAAAAAATGTACAAAGTAAAAAATTGGCGATGTAAAAAAAATATGTTTTTCAGTAAAAAGTTGCGAAATGATGAGGATTATTTTGAAACGAATAAAATTTGAATTTGCAAAATAAAGCCTAAAGGTGAGAAGGGGTTGCAACCGCTATCCGGCCCTAGGCGCGATTAAATTGTATCCGTGCTTAAAATCATAAAATATCAAAAACAACGGTTCATTCCGCGACCTTTCGACACGAATAGCAGATATTATAAAAATAATAATAAAAAAACTATTGATTAGGTACTTCGCTATTGCTACAATTTATAAAAGAAGATACGACCAAAATGTTGAGAAAACTTGACGTGGAGCGATGACACGACGTCCTTCAGGGTCTTCGCTCGTAAAATACGGAGTCACCCGCTTGCATGCACACGCTTCACGAACTCAGTCGGAATTAAGTCGCGGCGTAGAAATTACTCGGAACACCAGTCCGCTGATAAAAAGGTATTCCTTGAACCGATTCTGAGCGAATCTATGGTGAGAAAATAAAAGGAAATGAACACCATAATACTCAAAACAGAACCTTCCAAGCAGCTAAAATTTAAAATGTTTTAAATACATACCGGTTCTTAGTTAAAAACAGACAACTTGCACTGATTGCAGACAGTAAACAATATTGATTAGATTTATAATTTAGTTATTTCTTCATTAAAACAGAATATGCTTCTTCTCAGAGAAAATGACGCCAATTGACCAGAAAAATTTTCTCTGTCATCCAATGGAATGTTCATGCTTCCAAGTTTGAACCGAAATAAGAAAAAATTAGAAATGAGTTCGACTTACACAAAAAGGAAATAGTTTTTATTCAGCCGAATCAATTCAGCAGCGTGATAATGCTGCAATACCCCCTTTCTAAGAAAAAAAGGACGTAAGTACGAGTGAGAAACAAGATAAAGCTGGAACAGGCAAAGACAACTGCAGGAATCATTTCTGAATCAAACGATATCGAAGTCCAACAGATACTGAATAAACACGATGGCTACCACATCTAAACGTTATCCGAGCGAACTCGCGATATCTCAATTACATCTATGGAGAATATGAAAGAAAATAACGAACTCATAAATCAAAATATAAATTATTCAATTAAAGTCAAACACTAACCTACCACATCTTAACATCTATGAAGAACAACAAGGGAACTATACATCTAAGAAAAGCTAGCCTAACTTAACATAAGACTTAACTATTACCTAACGACAATAAGAAAAAAACCGGGGATCCCAATAAATAAATAACGTCAACACGTAAAGTCCAACCTTAGTTATAGAAACGAAATACAAGTTGGACAAAAAAACAAAAAAACTAAGTTTGAGAAAGAAAACTTAAGTCAATTAAGTCAAAGAAGATATCAAGACAAAGAACTCAAATCAAAAAAACTCAAATCAAAAAAACTCAAGTCAGAAAACTCAAGTCAGAATTCAAATTCAAATTGAATGTTAAATGACACGCCATTTGTGTTAAAATAAAAGAAATAAAAATAACCGAGTACACAGGTTGACACAACACAGAAATAAATAGATGTCATTATTAACAGATAATTTAAGAAGATTTTAACATAATCAAAAACTTATGCAAAGAAATATTCCCAGTAACCAAAGAGGAAAAAGGTTTAGAAAGCAAATGTTAATGTAAAATATGGAACAAAGAGAATTCAATTCAATTTATTTTAAGATATCTTTGATATGATATTGTCCGGAGTGGACTGAATCACAATCCTGTAGCAAATAGCTGGTCCTAGAAATGACTCTTATCACACGACACTTAATAAAACGTGGAGCAAGCTTCCCAGAGAAAAAATCATTTCCAGAAGACTTAGAAAAGTTCCTTCTCCATACAGTATCACCAATATTCAGAGTGATAGCTGATCGATTAGAATTATATGCACGAGAGTTACGGAGGAAAGCTAAAGAAAGATTATCAGCAACCTTTGCATAAACTTCGCTGAGAGAAGATAGGTTAGAAGCATGACGAGCCCGACTGTCTGCCAAATTAGAGCTTCGAGTCTGACTATATACACGACTGCTATCCATAAGGACCTCTCTACCAAACATAAGAAAGTTAGGCGTAAAGCCAGTAGCTAGATTAACACAAGAATTGAGGTAAAGCTTAACTTTAGGTAACATTTTAGCCCAACTTCTTTGGTTTTCACCAACCAAAATACCTAAACACGTAATAACACTTTGGTTGTATCGCTCAACCGTATTTGCTTGGGGTGTATAATATGGCGTAAAAGTAGGTGATTGAATATGGAAAGATCTGAGAAAATTAAGGAATTGATTACTACGAAAAACTGTAGCGTTGTCGCAAAGAATAGTACGCGGAACCCCAAAATTAAAGAAAATTTCAGACTCTAACGCTTTTATAACAGAAAGAGCGTCAATCCTTTTCAGAGAAACTAGCCAAACATACTTGGAAAAAACATCTACCATAGAAAGGATATATTTATAACCATAGTAAGCACAGGGCAACGGACCAATTATATCGATAGAAATCATCTGTAAGGGCAAGGAAACCTCTTTAGGGTAGCACATCTGACCGCGAGGTTGCGTGTTCGAAATTTTATAGGCTTTACAAACCTCACATTGACTTAACGTCGAAGTAACGTCACGGAACATATTTGGCCAGTAGAACAACTCCCTAAGCTTTAGATACGTTTTAGTAACACCGGGATGTATCGAAGGAAAACTATTGTGAATTTCCCAAATAGCGTCTGGAACCTTTTCAGCTGGTAACACTACGTGCCATGGTTCAGAAGTTAGAGGACAAGTAACAGGCATGCGTCTCATAAGGATACCGTTATTAATAGCGTATGCTGGGAACATTTGTGGCGTGTCTCGAGCACCTATATATACCTTCTTATACCAACGGTCATTAGTATGTTCAGGACCCTGGTCAAACGACACAGGATTTTCATACTCCTTAATAACTTGTTGAAGACAAGACTCTTGATCCGGCGATAGGATGTTACGAGGATGAATATAACGAACCTCACTAACAGAAGAAACTTGAGGGGAAGAGTGCTGAGCAGAAGGGATAAACATATTACCATCAATATTTTTATCAAAAGCCTGACTAAAAATAGACGTCAAACCGAATTTATTCCAAAATTCGATACCTAAAATAACAGAAGATGACATCGAACTTGCCACTAAAAACTCGTGAATAAAAGTTGTACCGTTAAATTTAACTGGAAGATATACAGAACCAAGAATATCAATCGGTGAATTATTAGCCGATATAACACGGGGACAAGCGTCTTTTGATGTCAAAGAAATACCAAGTTGCTGAATAAAATTATCGCTAACAAGCGAAATCTGAGCACCAGAGTCAAGCAATGCTATAACAACTCTACCACATAATAATACCTCAATAAACGGTCGGTTATCAAATGAATCTGAAGTAAACACTGGGGATACTGTAGGGAAAGAAGCGTATCGCCAGTGGTCTATGCATTTTTTTGGATTACATTTCGGACATTCTCTAGTAATAAATCCAGGAGTGCGACACTTAAAACAAATCATGCCTGTGATCTCTGGGCAAGAGCGGTAAGAATGACCAACTTTGTTACATTTTAAGCAAAGCTGAGACTGACTACAACTAGGACAAATCCGAGGCTTACTAGTTGTTGGTTGATGGGAAATTTTGTTCGGCCTGGGTTTTGGTGAGTTAACAGCCTGAGAAGTCGACTGGTCGGCAACACAATCGAGACTGGCTACCGCCTTTGGAGGTTTTAGAAAGGACTCGAAATGAGTAACGGCTTCGATTAAATTATTGATGTCATGAAATTTTTGGATGGACAAGCAAGGAGTGTACTTTGGCAACATGTTGTGAGTGATGATCTGCAACAACTCTGATTCTTCAATAGGCTTGCTCAGTTTAGCATTTAAGTAAGAAACCTCGATAATGAATTCTCTTATTAGCTGTTCCGGTCTCTGCTTGAGGTTACGGACCTCCTGGTTTATCTTAAATTCAAAATCGGTCGTACCGAATGTCTTAAAAAAGGCCTCTTTGATCTCAAAGAAAGAAAGACCCGGACGACGGATTGACCTAAAATATTGAAGTGCGACACCTGACAAGACTTCATGGAATCGCTTAACTAAGTAACCATCGGACAAATTGTCGGCCTCCCTGCACTCTTCTAGACTCGTGAAAAATTCACGTACGCAGGTCTTTCCATCGAAACCAATCTTCCACTTAGTAAGAGAGAACTGCCTGGTAAATTGTAGGCATTCATCAGAGCTTATTGGAGAAGGAACGACACTTTGTGAGGAAGCGCGAGAAGCTCTTGGCGGAATAGGAGGTGGTGGTGGTCGCGAAATGATGGGACTACCACGACATGGAGTCTCACCAATAGGGAACCGATCTTCTGACATGATGACTAGTATAAACCTAATAACGAATGAAAGAACAGACAAAAGACGATTGAATCCTAGCGAAAAAATAGGCACGGCATGTACAGCTGGACAAAAACAATCCAGGAACCAGCAGTCAGCGAACGCCAAGCTAGTAAACAAAGATATAGGCTAAATAACCGTTCATACTAAGCTTACCTTGATAACCGAAGCCTAAAAATTCATACGTCACCAAATATACCCTACGGGTTCTAACTACCGCAAGCTAGGGAAATTAAGTAAAAATCAGGAAACCTATCGTTATATTAGGTGCGATAAGTGGACAAAATAAAAGACGGTTATGTGTTATATAGTTCACAAAATTATTTTTCATTAAAGAAACATTACATTTCATGAAAAAAATATGTTAAGAAAAATAACAGCTTCACAGATCTGTACTGGTGGTATAAATCCTAGAATACCTATCTTGAATGGAAAAATATCCGCGTCCTGAAACAAATAGGCTTAAGAATGATTAGCTCCCAGAGGGAGTGACCATCCTCAATGAGACAAAAAAAAAAATTATGTGGAAACATTCAAATTTCAAAGTTATTAGGTAAAAACACTTACTTTAGTTCGGGCGCCAAATTTGTAGCGTAAAAAAAAATTTGTCTACACATTCTCTAACGTTTAATTTTGATCTAAAAATATACAAAAATTAAAAAATGTACAAAGTAAAAAATTGGCGATGTAAAAAAAATATGTTTTTCAGTAAAAAGTTGCGAAATGATGAGGATTATTTTGAAACGAATAAAATTTGAATTTGCAAAATAAAGCCTAAAGGTGAGAAGGGGTTGCAACCGCTATCCGGCCCTAGGCGCGATTAAATTGTATCCGTGCTTAAAATCATAAAATATCAAAAACAACGGTTCATTCCGCGACCTTTCGACACGAATAGCAGATATTATAAAAATAATAATAAAAAAACTATTGATTAGGTACTTCGCTATTGCTACAATTTATAAAAGAAGATACGACCAAAATGTTGAGAAAACTTGACGTGGAGCGATGACACGACGTCCTTCAGGGTCTTCGCTCGTAAAATACGGAGTCACCCGCTTGCATGCACACGCTTCACGAACTCAGTCGGAATTAAGTCGCGGCGTAGAAATTACTCGGAACACCAGTCCGCTGATAAAAAGGTATTCCTTGAACCGATTCTGAGCGAATCTATGGTGAGAAAATAAAAGGAAATGAACACCATAATACTCAAAACAGAACCTTCCAAGCAGCTAAAATTTAAAATGTTTTAAATACATACCGGTTCTTAGTTAAAAACAGACAACTTGCACTGATTGCAGACAGTAAACAATATTGATTAGATTTATAATTTAGTTATTTCTTCATTAAAACAGAATATGCTTCTTCTCAGAGAAAATGACGCCAATTGACCAGAAAAATTTTCTCTGTCATCCAATGGAATGTTCATGCTTCCAAGTTTGAACCGAAATAAGAAAAAATTAGAAATGAGTTCGACTTACACAAAAAGGAAATAGTTTTTATTCAGCCGAATCAATTCAGCAGCGTGATAATGCTGCAGTATGTTTTAACAGCTGAACCTTTCTTTGTTAAAGGTTTAAACACTGAATAAAATCGGCGGATAAGTAAACTACTAAAAATAAATAGAAAAGTGTAGTTTTATTATTGTTGATAACGCTAGAAACCTACAAAAGACTGAAGAGTCCCTTGTTTTGAGTGTTTTGAAATCTCAGTGCGTCATGAGCCAGCAAATTAATAGTGTGCTGCGCAGTACTAAACTAACTTAGTAAAAAAAGTTTAACAACATGTTGTGCCTCTAAACTGCTAGCAGTGCGAAGAAATGTGAAGTTTTCACCAATTTTATTAAACTCTGCATAGACGTCATCATCTGCCTAGCCTTTTCCCAACTATGTTGGGGTCGGCTTCCATTTCACCGGATGCAGCTGAATACCACTGTTTTACATGGAGCTGTCTGTCAGACCTAAACAACCCAGTGGCAAGGCAAGGCAGTGAACTGGGTAACATGATACCCCTTGGTTAAACTGGTTGTCAGACTTTGGACTTCTGACCAAAATTAACGGCTGTCAAAGATCTACAAATGACAGCTGGGACCAACGGCTTAACGTGCTTTCCGAGGCACGGAGGAGTCTTGGTATATAATAAATGGTCATCCATCCACGGACCGACCACGTCAAGCGTAGTTTAACCTTCGATCAACCCATGCGGCTGTTATAATTTAGCCACAAGTTCCTCCGACGACTCCTCTGCATAGACGTAATAAAATCTGTGCAAAATTACACGCGCTCGGGCTATACTTTATTTTATGGGCCATATAGTTGGAAGTCCATTATTTTTTTGTAGATAGTACTCATAAACGGAAGGTTTTTTACATTTTTTTAAGTTGCGGGGACTCCCAGTTATAATAAAATAATAAAGGGAAACATATTTTTTTAAAGTTTCCATATAAATTGTAAATAACACACCCGGTATCACCACTTTGTCGAATGTCGGGAGGATACGGCGTGGCATACGCTGGCAAAGTGTGCCGCTTGAGAGGAGCCGTGCCGTGCCCTCGTCTCTGGAGTAGGCAGTGACTTGTCGTTGCCGGCCGTGGTCGAGAGGATGGCCGGCAGCGTCGAGTCCTGGGACGCGGTGGTGTCCTTCTGCGAAACGGTCGTCTCGCAGATGGAGGCTGCGGAAAGTGAGAGGGAGAGCAACTCCACTCACCCGGCCCGCAGCAGACGTACTGGGCGCCGGCGGAGGGCGGACAACGCCCTCTTCCAGCCCCCCTGAATGGGTTCAGGGGCGACGGACACGGGACGTCCGCCGCCCTCATGTACATGGGACATGGACCCGAGGTGGTGGTGCGTCGTGTTTACGCGCGTCCATCTTATGTTGCGAGGGTTGTCTAACACCTCACTCCCCTCGCTGACTTGGCGAGGCCCTCGGGTCGCAGTCAGTCGGGAGTCGCGAAAGTATCTTCTGTTCCCGTGACCCCCGGCGCAGGTGTGAGAAGGAACACGGGGTGGTTTTAAGTCAGTTAGTCTGACAGACTCCTCCACCCTCCCCGGGGCGGGGGACATCCATGAGGATTTTCCACCACTTAAAATAAAAGTAGCGGGGTCGTAGAGAGTGAGCGAACACAGACTCCTCTCCACCTCCTTCGTGGTTATTTTTTTAAACCACCTAGAAGTAGGAGCACCGCCAAGCGGCTCCGGCGACATCTTGGCAGGTAAGGGTATATGAATAATAATATTCCTTGTGCTTTATTCAACTTATCCGAAAAATACCCGAAACTTATTTCAAAATGTTAACTTTTAAATTTTAAAATACGTATATCTCCGTAACCTTGGGGTTTCGCGGGTTGGAGATGGTACAGGAGGTAGGCCCCTGCCACCCTCGCCCTCCCCGGTCCATAAATATATGGAAATTAGTGAAAATAATGGAAATTTGTGTTTTAACCTAACCTCAAATTTTAACAATGAATGTCTCCATAACCATGGGGCTCCGCGGTGTGGGAATTCAACAGGGGGGTAGCTCATCTCCCCCTCCCTCTCCCCAGCCCCTCTCCGATCCATAAATCGATGACCCATAAAGGAAAGTATAACCCAATTTTTTTATTATTGTGTGTAATCATAGGTTAGACAGGCTTGTTTTTTTAAAACTTCTTAATAAGTTTTAGAATTTCACTTAATTTCATCCTTTTCTTCGTAGAAATATAAAATTTCCCTTACTAAAATTGTGTATAATATTTATCTGCCGTTTTGGATAAATACTCGAGTAAAAACGGATATTTATGAGTATTTATCAATTTTGAGTATTTATCCGGATAAATTCCCAACACTAACGGCTACACATCAAGCTGTAGGTACACTTACAGTTTACGCTGACCTCGCTTTGTACGGAAATCCTATACAACACGAGATCAGCCTATACTAGAAATGCATAGTTTGATGTGTAGGCGTGTGTAGGTACACCCACATTTCGCCAGTTATATTTTTAAGTCCCAAGTAATAAATGGCGAGCCTATTGCCATCAATCGGGCACGAATCCAGACTCCAAGTTGATACTGAGAAATTCCTGATCTAGAAGAACTCATTAACACTCTGCTTGACCTGGGGATCGAACCCGTGACCTCATGCTCAGCAGTAGGTAGCGCTTACTAGATACTACCACTATACCAACGAGGCAGTCAAAGTCAATTCATTCGTTGTAAGACTGACATTATGATTTTATAAACTTTAGGTACCTATATTTCGTTACTAAGTAGTTAGTAAAGGAAATTAATTGAATAAGTAAGTAATGAATGCATGCCTGTGTATACTCGTACGACGATATTCTACGAAATACAGTTAGTAAATGGATATACCCGAAGTAGATTTCGAAAATGATTTGAAACAAAGAAGTACAAAGTACACCTAATACACAATTAACCTGATGACGTCAATGTAAATGACCACGACGACGATTTATTTTAAACCTTGCCTTACCATAGTGATATCTCCCGTATTGTGAGTGCGTTTACAAACACTAGGTACTCACAAACAACCAGACCTAGAAAAACTACTAATATTTACTAATATTTGTTCCGAGCGGAAGTAGAACCCACTACGCATAACGCAGCAACCAATCGCTCTGCCTCTGCGACAACCGTGTCGCCTAATAAATATTCTCCGTGACTCGTGACATATCCGGGTGGACTGCTACTCGGTTACTAAACATCGTAGTCATGTTAATATACCTACTACCTAAGTGACATGTGACAAAATAGAGCAGGAAAGTGCAAAATGGAGATCTTTCTTGTAGATCAAGCAAAAATAAAATAATTCGTATTATAATTAAAAACTGTACTTAAAATTAAAATTACGTAGCCACCTCTAGTAATTTACGTACCTACCTATAGTAATTTTTAAATTAATATTTCAAAAACTTAACAATTACGACTATAAAGTTACTTATCACCATCTATATTTTTTATACATAATACTTACTACAAGAAATATAAAAAGGATCTCGACTGTCTAAAAACTATATTGCTAGAAATTATCTGCTCATAATGTATCACGAATTCACGATATTCACGATAGATAATATTACCACAGTATAAATATTAGGTAATGACTGCGATATTACCGTGAATGTCTGTAAGTGACCGATTTGATAGATGACTTAAGTACCATTATACATACCTACATTGTTTACAATCATTTGTAGGGTTTCATTTTCATCGAATATCCATTTTCATTCCAGTTTTTAGTCACAAAGTAGTTACAAGACCTGAATCTGGATTGTCTATGCAAGTGATTTAGTCATAAGCTAAGATGCTATGGCAGACATGATGAAAGGCCAAAAAAAATAGTCTGTGTTAATAGCCACCAACAACAAAAAATATAGTCTGTGGTCACAGCTACTAACAAAAAAAGAAGTCAAGTATCCGCGGGTGCTAGGCAACCCTGATCTTCCATCCGAGAGTAACCATCATCTATGACGATCTGATGCGTGTGATTTTCTTTAACAAGATTTCTATGAGTTTTCTTTGCAAATTCTTCATACTAAGTACCTACATTTACTGGGAAATACGTAAAAAAATGGTTGGCTAAAAAGCAATAAAAAATTTGACCATCCTTTTGGCGAAAGATATGGGTCCCTAGACGCGCTTAGACGGGGTTGTCACGACAAATATTTTGTGAGAGTTTTTAGGAACTTCAAGGTCAAGTAGATGTCAGGGCCGATGGAAACCTTGATTTAACGTGCCGTTGTAGGTACCTACGTTGGTAGGTATATCGGCATGTTTCTTTAGCGCTCTGAGATAGCAATAAATATAGGTACCTCGTTTCTGAAAAGTAGGTGAAAATGTAGGTATGGTCGAGCTTCATAAAATAGGTGGGTTTGCAATGAACCTAATTTTTACGTATAAAAATCCTTTGTTCTATATATTTTTAGTCATATATTTTTAGGTAGGTACTGAAGATATTTTGTAATTATTTCACGTTTTTAGGGTAAGCTCCAAAGTAAAAGTTGTTCATGCGAACTGAAACAAACTTAATTATACTGATAAACCATAACTACAATAATACATTTCCGAAACAGGAATTGTATTCAATAGGTAAGTAATGAAATTCATAAATAATGTAGAATAAACTATAATAATTTTTAATTATCATTTTAATATTTACCAACCACGGACACCCAATTCAAAGAGGTAATAATATAATTATATGGTAAAAATATTATCACGCGTCAATGCCATTTAAAATAAAAAAATATATTTTATGTAAAATATTATTACTGGCCACTCTAAAAAAATATCGGTAGGCCACAAGATTCCTTAAGCTTTCCCTCTCTCTTCAACTTGGTCACAATAGCTGAGCGACAGTGAGACGGAAGATCCGCTATGGCGCAAACGCTGCCGCCATTTTTAAATCCCGCCAATTGTAATCTGACATTGAAATTGAATCAACGCAAGTGAAATTAGAAATTCCCAATTCAAAAAACAAAAGCAAGGCTGAATGCTGATTATGTATGAGTTAATAAAACGAAGTTTATAAATTTTTGAACTGTGGTGCTAGTGAGTGTCTGAGAGTCGTAGGTAGTGCACAATGTCGCCCGTACGTGACTCCTCAAGGCGTCACCCGCCACGGTTGGATAAGGAGCCCACCTCGCATCGTCGTGTTAATCTAAGTTGGGTAATTCATCATCACCATGCTCTTGCCGTAGCTCACCAAGTAAGTTCCATGATTATATTGTAAACTTTACTTGTGCAACTGATCTTACTGAACCGCCCCTAATACGGTCCAAAGAATTTTCGTTCTTTTTTTGAAAAGAACAAAAAATAAAAAAATCAATCATTCAATCTAATCTAAAAAATCATACTCACATCTGGAAGTTTATTTAACTTCAAGATGTACAGACGGCAGCACATCAACCTACCCGAAACTGTTGTATTTATTGTACCGAGATTGTCGTAAGTACGTAGGTTGATGTGCTGGCGTCTGTACTTGTATGATTTTTTATTTCGACACGATGTGTCTGCCATGTATTTCCAGGAACCAATCTACGACTTAAGAATTTGTTTTTCCTTTGAGCAGCTGAATAAAGATTTTCCTTTCTGTGTGTTGCCTGTTGGTAGTGCTTGGTACAATAGGATGTAAGAAGAAATAAGCTAGGTAAGGTAGGCCGCACATGTATATAGCAAAGTAACCAGTAAATAAGCTGACCTCGAATTATATTGGAACTATGCGTAAAGACAGCTAAGATCAAAGGTTTACCACTAAACGATGCCCTCTACTGGACCTTTAAAGATTTAAACATCGAAGGTGCAGAAGAGAGGTCATTATTAAATGCTATTGTTAAGTTCATTTCAGGTTAGGTAGGTAAAGTGTAAATATGATTTTTTACAAGGAATTTTCATTGTTAGTCACTTGATTTATGTCCATTCATTGTTATGCAATATTCTTTCAGTAAAAATCTTCATAAAATATTCGATTAGGGCTTTGTGTCATTAGCTTAAGTTTACTTTTATCTTTTTTTGCAGATACCTACGTTGGTCCACTAGGAATTTCTCCTGTATTGTGATTTGTGACAAACTAGATAAATGAGCGCGGGGCGCCACGTCTCGCTGCGAATTCGTGACAAGCGTCGCCGCCGAGAGGAGCAGCCGCAGCAGTTGCAGTAGAAACGGAATGCTGAAAATATTTCAGTACAGCAACTCCAGAGGACTTAGTCTTACGATGGCGACGTACTTCAGTATTGGAAGGTAGGAAAACTTGAATTATATTAAACACTCTTGCGAGCTCTATTTTAATTATACCAGCCACTATCTTTATTTCTTTTTTATATTTTATTATAGACAAAATTTTTGATACTTCGGTGTTATAAAACATTAAGTATACAAAAATCGATCTTTTATAAAAATCGTCGTCTGTGTTACGGCTGCCCGCCAGCGTGCAGCGCCCCGTATCGCCGTCGCGCGTCGTAGCGTCGGCGTCGCCGCGTCGCCGTGTAAATAACCACCAGCGCTTATATCTGAATAACAAACTATTAACAACTCAAAAACTGCGGTGCTAATAAGTATATGAATGTAAAGTCTAACTTTACATCCATGTAAACTCTAACTTTACATCCATGTAAACTCTAACTTTACATCCATGTAAACTCGAAAACTCGTCAAATAGTTTAATTCGTTTCAGAGCATGTGGTGCCTAGAATTCTAAAAATGTCAGCTTCCTGAATTCGTTTCGTTGTATCCATTTCCCTATTCTGTATCTATATTCCGTAAAGCATTTGGCCTTGCCGGGCATCGTCGAAGGCGACTATTTCCTTGGAATGCTCTCACGGCGCCCACACAAATCTTCCCGGTCGAACGGAATGGATTCGAACCATTCGAGACATTACTTTCGTTCTGTAGATTTCATTCGTGTTTGGTGTGGCTTGCAACAGCTGTACTCAAATACACAAAAATAGTTTGAATGTAGAATGTAGGTAAGGAAATAAGGCTAAGTGGCGCGTAGCAAGAGTACATCCGTACTTTCTTAAATTGCTTTTACCAATATTCAGACACTTAACTCACACAATACATTCTAGCCACTACTACTGCCACTACTACTTGCTTCATAGACAGTGAAGGAAAACATCAAAAAAACGTAGTATTTTTATTTTAACTCTACAGTACCTAGTACCTACGATTGTCTTTGTAGATCTCGCGTTATTGCCGTGAAAGCATTTTTATAGGTATAAGCTGTATAAAATACACACTTAATTCATAAAATCCCAAGCGGACGCCGGCGTCCGCGCTGTCATTGCCTTTCTATTGCGTCTCTAATTGACACGATTAAAAGGTTATTTGAACCTTAGCCATAACTAGAACTTATTCATGCCACACTACGTGTTTTAGTATTGACCTTTTAAGTATAAAACTAAGACATTATAAAAATAAATTAAAACAAAAATATTAAAATGAAAATATTGCTACCGTCATACTGCAGGGCACGTGTCTGCACTTACACAGAGAAGGCATTCATCACCACACTTGATCAAGTCGGACGAGCAATTTCAGAATGTTAACTGCCTGTGTAGGTTCCTTCATGTCTAACATAGACTTAGAAAAATGCGTATCAGTAAACTTTGTTTTTGGACTAATCATTGCGTTGGGAAAAGGCTGTAGTACATGCCCATGGCCACCCATCTACATCTCAAAATTTTAATGGTTGCTTTCCGGCCGCCGCAGCACGGAATTGCTGATAGTTATTAAATCAACTTTTACTATGAGACTGATCCTGAAACATAAAAAAAAAAAAACCACCGATTAATACATTTACATTTGGTAAAATGTTCAGTACAAAACATAAGTAGGTACCTATTGGCCAGCGTTCTATCCTTTTATTGTGGCTCAGTGTAACCGTGTAACAAAGGCCGAGGCCGGGGCCCTAATACCTCAGGGGCCAGGGGTGATCGATAGCACTAGCGGGAATGAATAACTAAATTGTAAGTTCTGCGAACTCGTAAGCGTAAAGACATAAGTGCGAAGCCATTATACTTTGCTCCCTGCACAAACCCTACTTGGTGTCCATGTTGTACCTTCTTAACATTATTTATTTATTTATCAAAATATGGAAGACTTACAGCTTAAAAACTTAATAAATAAAAAATGGAAGTATAGTCGACAGGAAGCCAATTACAAGTCTTCGCGTGTAAAAGTTGACTGGTAATTGTGAAGAGAGCAAGCAACAATATCACGCATTGCATTTATAGTAAAAGGGAAAACAGCTACAGTTTGTTTAAAACAATTATGGTGAAGTAAAAACTATAAAAAATAAAGACAATAACCTAAACAAATTTAGTTCAACGGCAATTTAAAAAAGTTAAGGCTCAAGCACCTTCTAGCAGTTGTCACACTAGTTGCAAAAGGATCCAAGTCATACTGTTTACATATTCCATTAAACTGTTCGCTTGCACGCACAATATAACTATTCTATCGTCTATGGTTATTATCGTCTATAGGTATTATTATCGTCTATGGAGATGCAAGGTAGAAGATACATCGATCGATCCACACCCTGTGTACCATGAGTTCAGAAAATGATTCTAGATCCCCTAGCGTTAAACATTTTCTACTTATTATTTTTGTGTTGTTAGTGCTTATGTTAGTGCTTAACCTTGCTTGGAGCTTGTTGCTAAATTATAACGGCCGCATGGATCGATCGAAGGTTAAGCTACGCTTGACGAGGTCGGCCCGTAGATGGGTGACCAATTATGAGATACCAAGAGTCCTCCGTGCCTCGGAGAGCACGTTAAGCCGTTGGTATCGGCTGTCATTTGTAGATCTTTTACAGTCGTTACTTTGTAGTCAGAAGCCCGAAAGTCTGACAACCAGTTTAAGGGGTGTCATGTTACCCAGTTACTGGGATGTGGAGGCAGTCGCTCCATGTAAAGCACTGGTACTTAGCTGCATCCGGTTAAACTGGAAGCCAACCCCAACATAGTTGGGAAAAGGCTAGGCAGATGATGATGATGCTTAACCTGGTATCAGAGATTTAATGCCGCTCGTGGGCCTCTGACTTGACTTGGCATCACACGCCGTCAAGACGATGTTTTCCTAACTAAAAAATATTATATTATGTGTTGCATGACTTTCAGTGAAGAACCTTCATACTAAATTCCATATTCCATTCGAATAACTTCAAAAACGGCAGTTTCATACTAACTTTACACCCCCCCCCCCCTTTACCTCTTTAGGGAATGATTTTCAAAAAATAATTTATACGTGTTTCATGACTTTCAGTGAAACAAACTTGATACTGAATTTTATTCGAATGACTTCAAAAACGGCAAAGTTTCATACTTTGCACCGCCGTTTTACCCCCTTAGGGAGCGAAGTTTCAAAAGTCCTTTCTTAGTGCTCTCTTACGTTGTAAGAGAAATCCCTATGCAAAATTTCAAGTTTCTATCCCTTATACGAGTAGTTTAGGCCCTGCGTTGAAATATGTCAGTCAGACAATCAGTCAGCTTCTCCTTTATATACATATACATATATAGGTTAGATTGGGTTAGACAAAAATCGTGAAATTTTTAAAAGTAAAGTAAAATAACATAATAAAAATGTAGAAATTAGGAAAATACTTGTTGTGCCTACCCCTTTTCAAGCATATTGCGCGCTCGGGATGTGATCACTTAACTCAGTTAAAGTTTACCTTGAGAAGGGGTAAAAAAAATTAGGTAGATTTTCAACCACGGGCGACCAATGATTCTGTTAAATTAGAGGAATAAATAAAATAATACAATTTTCACGGTAAACAATAAAGAGTATTCTATGCGATTCTACTTATGAATTGACAAGACGGAAACATCTTTAACTTTTCGCAAACTTTTAACAAAACAATATGAATCAGTTAATAACTTCGCCGACTCAATAGACTTAACAAGTCTCAATAGATTTTCAACTTGAAAGACAATATAATGGAGAGAGAAATTTTCATTACTCCAGCATCCTTTCCACTCCACATCGCAATAGCTTCAGAACGGATAACAGCTGCAAAAGTTTAATGAATACTAGAAAACAAATTCCCGTTAGTTCCGTACAAACTAAGTTATCGGTTGGCAGCACTAAGTTTCTAGTTTCGATCGAAATCAATTTGGAAACTGCACGAAGTTTTTAGAGTAACTCTTATCAAGAGTTTGAGGAAGTTGCCAGGGGAGACGCTCCGACGTAAACTAATTTGTCATCGAATACGTAACACACGGAAAAATTTATCAAGATATAAGGTTCTGGGAGTTCCTGATGCTAGTTTAGTGTCTAGAGAGAAAGATTTTCATGAGTATAAGATAAGGAATTCAAATTTAATTATAACGGTAAGATTGTACTGAAACAGGTAGTATAGGATCCCGCTATAGATCGATATTCACCGAGCTGGTTAATGGATGAAACCTATTTTATATTCTATTTAATATGTCAATAAATATATTACATATGGGTTGTCTAAAAAATTTCAGTCCAGGATATTTTTTATTATTATTATTTCACCGGTTTGGTTAATGGACAAATTCCTTACTAATCGAAAGTATGAAGTCCATAGAATATGCAAACGTTAGGTTGTCTATTTTTTTCCCGTCACAACTCGCGGGTAGGCAGGTAAACAGGTAAATGGATATTAGTAACTTGCACCGGTCTGGTTAATGAATGAAAGTTAAATGAAAAATAAGGTTTCAGACAAATTCCATACCAATCGAACCTAGGTAGGTTGGAATTCCAAACCGGTGATATTTTTTTTAAATTATTTTTTAATCATATCCTGGGCTGAAACTTTTAGGCAAACCATATGCTATATATTTATTGACTAATTTGAAAAATAGGTTTCATCCGTTACCCAGCTCGGTGAAGGTTGTTCTTAGACTAATCAGTTGTTGCGTGTTTGGCAAACCAAAGACACTAACTAATTAAGTTATTTTTTATCAAACTTGCTACTAAAGTAGCAAGTGTGTTATTGCTTCGCTTTTAGTTTAATCATTAATACTTACCGGATTTATTTACGGGAACGTGTGTGAAATCCTTACCTTTTGTTAACTACCTAATCGGATGGAGTATAGGTAGTAATAATATCCTATTGACTCTCGATATAAAGAATGATTCACATATTATTTAGTGCTGTGTCCATGTCAGAGCCGTTATTATGTTATTCTCATAGAAATCTAAATAATAGGAGAAGCGAACTTGTGTGCTTTCGACCGACATTTTATAGCAATGCCGTGTTGTTCAGTGTTTTTTTGTAAAATCCGAAGCACAAATCAAAACTATGTAAATCACGGAATTACTTATCACATGTAAGTACACGTATTTTACTATATTTGTCTATCTAATCATGCAAAACAACAAAACTTAATATATTTCTTGCTTTTACTATGTTATTTTTGTTTTCAAATATCACAGCGACTGTACTATTGTTGCAATAAATACATTGCTCCGTAACCACTACCTTAGTTTGTCGCTAAGTGGCTGGACGAGCAATGTAAAAATCACACAACGATACTTCATTGAGCGGATGCATCGCGTAGTACGGCCGCTTCTTCTTGCGACGAAGTGATAGCGACCGTTGTTTTTGTGTGCGTAAGTTGTATGGTGCATGGTAAATACACGCTGTGCTTGACGCCATAAGGTTTATAATTGATTGTGTAGTACGTTCTGTTTTAAGAAATGCGGGTGTGTGCGCGACTGCGTATCTATTGCTTTTACTGAACTGCATGTGTAGTAGTTGCCGTGTGGTAGGGGCATAGAAATCTAAATAATAGGGTAGGGGCAAAGTGGAGACACATGGTTCCGATACATTTTCGTCTAACGGGCATATCTCCTTCTTTATTATATCTATGGTTATTCTCATTCTATACTTAACTCAGATTGAGCTCGGAAAAGATTTTAATGTATTGTTCAATTTACTTATAAAATAAAATCACCTTATGTAGAGGTGGTGGTATATATATATATATATTTTTATACTTTGTTTTTTTTTTAGTGTGTCCGTGGCATCACAACACAACGTGCCCTATCAGAATAACAGCGCTGCGATATTTATATTTTTTAAATATCGCAGCTAATGCTGAGATAGGCGCCTTTTTGGTCTCGCACAGGTCTTTTTATTATTATTTTTTTATTTTTGTCTTTAGTTTTTTAATCTTTTCTTTTTTTTATCTGTATTTCTGATCTTTTGTTTTATGTTCTGTGCGTCCAAATAAAATATTTTCTTTCTTTCTTTTTCTTTTAGGTGTACCCAGTACACCCACATTTCAGATGCTGCTGGATCTGTCCTGAACCCTACGCAAAGTCTTGACAGAATATGAACATCCAAATATAATTAAAGTCCATCAGTTAGATTAAAATACACAAGTATTTTTTTTCTTTTTAAATTGATGGAAAACTGCTTAGACTAAGCGCACTAGAGTTGCGGAGAGGGTGCTTGTAACGTCATTATCTAGTATAAACTGTACTGGCTAGTGATGTCATGCGACATTTTGACCCGGTATCGCCGTTATTTTTTGATTACGTGAAAAAAAAAAATTGTAATCTAGATGAGAGATAAAATTTTATCAAATAGCCCATTGTGTTTCGCTTTTCGCACAGTAGGATAAAAACAGTCTACCCGCAACTCGGTGAACATCCCTGATGCGCTGCAAAATCGAGGTAGCATCATTGGTACCCTGAAATAGTGCTTTACTACATATATTGCCCACGCTCGGAGTTGTACTGCAAGATGTACAATATCCTCTGTAGGTACAGACCATTCAATGTGAGCTCTTCCGAGCATATTGTACATCTTCCTCATCGGCAGAAAATTAATTTGATAGCATAACTATCTTCTTAATTAGAAAGTTACATTTTAATTCGTTACAACTTCGTCCAAAGTCAAAGTTTACAAAGTGTAACTACCTACAAAACTTTCTAGTAGGTAACACCACTTTCATTGTAAGTAACTACGGAATGTATTGATTCTATACGTAGACTATATTATCTCTTATATATAAAATTCTCGTGTCACAATGTTCGTTCCCATACTCCTCCGAAACGGCTTGACCGATTCTCATGAAATTTTTTATGCATATTCAGTAAGCCTGAGAATCGGCTACTATCTATTTTTCTAACCTGTAAGTGATAAGGGGTGTTCACCCCAAATTTTTTATTTTTATTTTTTTGATATTTTTTATATTTTTTATTTTTTTATTATGTGGCATCAAGAAATACATACAACTCTAAATTTGCACTTTTTTATCACCAACCCTTGCTTTTTAATAGTCATTTTGAAATATCACGAGGAGTGGGAAGAGGGAGGGGAGTGGGGGGGGAGGGGGAGGGGAGTCAGAGTGGGGATCGTGAGAGGTTGAGGGGGGAGATTGTGAGGGGGGAGGGGGGAGATTGAGAGAGGGGGAGGGGCAGGGGCAGCGAGAGGGATGGGGAGGGGAGTGGGGGGAGGGATGAATGATGGTGAGGGGAGGGGTTGGAGGAATGAGGGAAGGGGCGTGGGAGGTGTGGGGGAGAGGGAGGGAGAGTGGGAGGGGAGGGGGAGAGGAGTTGATAAAAAATGCTATGCAATAGCTTTACCGCTGCAGTTTCCGAGTGCCACACGTCATTTTCTCTTTTTTTTTTAACCATTCAATCACAATGTGCCACAGCGAAGCGTGGCAAGGTAGGTACAGCTAGTTATTATATATTATCGATTCGTTCATAAATTACTTACTCAACAAATCAAAAACGTACTTTGACTAGAATTAGCTTATAATTTACTCTTAATGTCCCGTTAGAATGCATCATGTAACATATCCTGCACCAGTGAGTACCTACCTGCTTATTTACATAAATAACATAAAAAGCCGTACTAAGTACAACGGTTGCGTAAGCCTTGTATTAATTTTAACTGTATCTCCCTAAACAAAAGCCGGTCAGTTCAGTGCTCGACATACATCTACAGTCACAGGACGTGCGCAGGAGCATAGTGCATTGATCGAACGTAATTGACGTCGAATAATAGGCTAGTGCTTTATTTCGAAATCACGCGACAATATTGCAACGAGTGCAACATCCTGCAATTGAACTAAATTCTAACTAACGAGCATACACACAGTACACGATGCTCGTGCAATCTCTGATTTATATTGTTTTGATAAAATTTTCTCTTGCTCAAGTAGACGGCACATTCTGGTGGCTAAACGACAAATTAGCTACCATCCAAGGCGTGAAACCACCACCTCCAAAATTTGAGAATTTGACTGAGTTTGATACAGATGAAAGTGCGAAAATCGTGTTTAGAGATAATAATCAAATTACTGACAGTGTTGTGCAATCCTCTGAAAGTATAAGTATGAGCAAAGCTGATGTATATAAAACGAGTGTCGAAATAGTTGATCACAATTTTGTTAAATGGCCTGAAGAAGACAAGAAAGTCATTATAGATAACGTAGTCAATAACAGTATTCACGACCTGCAATCAGCTGAAGAACGAACTGATTCACCTGAGATAGGCGATAAATTAGTATTTAAGTTTCCTGAAAATGATATGTTTGCTTGGAAAGATTTAGTTAATTCCATTACTACTGCCCCGCCCACAACTGTAAGTGCAAACAATACAGAACTTATTGTTGCTAACGGTACCATTTTGTATAACGATAATGTTTCGTTCAATATGAATTACAAAGAAAAACAGTCTGAAAATATTTGCACTTTTATGAAAAAAACTGAATGCAATCGCAAAAATGGACTCGTTTTGGATATCAAGTAAGTTCATTTATTATTTATTCTTTATTAATAATCCAAACAAGCTCTGATAACATCTACTTGAGCCTTTGGTATAATCATTTATCTTTAATTTGTTACAGGGATGCAAGGAAGATAAACACTGATCGCTACCAAATATGCTGCGTGCTACCGTTAGAAAAAAAAAACCAAGATGATTCAAAAATATCTTTCCCTGATGCCATATGGAAGATTAAACGGCCTAAAAGATCGAACAAGGAAAATGTTGCCGTAAAGCAAAGAGATGCTTTATTACAACGTAAACATACACATCAAAGCCACAAATCAAATCCTGCTACACAGACAAAAATCGCATCACCAGATTACGATTACGATGATCCTTATTGGAATGTCAAAAACGTAAAACACACAAATAAACAGAAACAAGAATCAAACACGAGGTACGACTATACATCAGACGACTATGTTCAAGATTATGAAGTCGAAGTACCAAAACCAGGCCTTATTGGGCTGTACTCTGACCATGGACAAAAACCCCCTGATTGGGTATTTTACAACAAAAATAAGGGCTCAGGTTACGAAGACGACGACGATGATTATGACGATAATGACAGTGGCACGTTTGGATATTCTACGATCGATCCTAGAGCAGGTACTTTTTGTGTATCTATTAACTTGTAATATAGAATGGCCAAGTGCATATTTCCTTTTGAAGGACATTTCTCGCCAATTAGTTCACATTTTGCGAGAGCAAACAGCTGGCTCATTCATTTTCATTTCCTTTTATTTCAATTATCATTGCCATTCAGCATGGAAATACTGCCCCAGTATTTTCGTCTAGTTTCCGGATAAGAGCGATGCGAAGGGGTACTTTAACGCCCAGCCAGTCAATTCAATAAAACCCTGTGAAAACTTGAGTGAAGTGAACTTTCAATGCCTAGCATTAGTATTGAATGCCAGATCAATTCGCCTTCACATCACCTACATTTTCAAACTCTGATTTTAACAGATTAGCACTGTAGATCTTCTTGATATTTCTCTCTTATATTTTATTTTGACTTTGTATATACTAATCTGTCGACATTTATTTGATTTTAGGCAGCGAAAAGAAATCAAAACCAAGAGTAAAACCCATAAAACTCACGACCGCTTCAGAGGAATCGAATTATGACGTAGAGAGCCAAACCATCAGCTACCAATCTAACCCAGACTTCAACGTGCTACAAGACTTTAAACTCCTTAATTTGATGAGAAATAAAAATAAGCAGCCATCTGTAATTGCAAGAACCACAACCACAGAGAGCTTTACAGACGATGACAGCAAGGAATCATTAGTGGACGGATCTTTTGATACGAGCTCTGACGTAAATGATGGCGACTTTGAAGATCGCCAAGTATTTAGCGGTTGTGGAAAGGCATCGAAGACTGCTGGCTTGAGAAACAAAGGTACTTTTTTTCCAAATGTAGTTTCAATTAATAAAACTAAAAGCAAAAATATGTCAGATGAATTAGGTATACCTACTGGTACGATTGTATATAGTGGGTAAACCTTTATATGGATTCGTATGACCTGAAATAAAAATTGTAACCAACGACTCCGGAACATTTATTTGCTGCTTAAAAGTAAATTAGATTTTTGTACATCTTACATTAAAAGGCTGAAAAAGTTCTGCTATTGCAGACCCTACCAATCAGTTTTAACATTAATTTTATCCTTATAGGTAAACAGATAGGCGACACGGAAAATGGGTCACATCCTTGGTTGGCGCTGGTGGTACCGACAAACAAGATAAACACCGTACAGTGCTATGCGACTCTTATTCATCCCAGAGCGGCTATCACAGCCGCTGACTGCGTTCATAGGTAGGTACTAGATCAATTTATTCTCATGATCATGGAAAGACTCGTAAATGACCACGATGGCCACATTTTGGGATCTATTGCACCTGGACACAAGTGGCCAACCGAGGTCATAGGGGCCATGACTAACTTTTGAAAATAGCCCGTTTTTAAAAATAAATGTTACTAACCATAGAATTTAAGTCTGCCATACAATGATATTAAATGATAAATGATAAATGATATTTATTTTTGTAAATAGGTTTTTACAAACACTTTTACACGTCGCCTTTTTTAGTAAATGGGATCGGTATTTCACTATTTGACTACTCTGAGAAGAAACACCGAAAGAAACTCAGAGGTCATAGTCTCTTTTAAAGTCCAGACATTATGTTGATCAAATCATGTGAGATCCATGCAGATTAGTGTCTGAGATGGTCTTTTGAGGAAAGAACCACACAGAATGAGGGGACCAGATCAGTCAGTGCAAGCATTTGTCAGTAATCGTGAGCTCAACTCGGAACTTGAGGAGCTCCACGTGCCGACGAACAATACCAAAGAAAGAACATTTGGGTTGGTCCCATAAAGAACTCAAACTGCCAGACAAAATGTAAAATAAATAAATTAAAGAACTTAAAAAGATTTAGAAACGAAAATCTAAAAAAATAAAAACAGAATCCACATAGTCCTTACATTCACAATAAAAAAAATAAATAAAAATATAATATACTATACTATATTATACTATACTATACTATATTATAAGTAAAAGGTGTAGATAGGTTAAACGCGCTCAGCAAGTGCCACGCGCCAAAATGTGGCTAACTAGCCACATTTTACCTCAGTGTGGCGTCGCGCCCCAACGGACACGTGCGTGCGTTGGTGTACCGTTTTTGAAGATCGAATGTTGTTTAAGTAACCTAACTACACCTTTTTATTTATAATACTATATCATTGCGACCATACATGCCTATGTTTTGATTTCCATTTATTTGCATAGTCCTCATGTCGTCGATCTAAACACGATAATGTCTGGACTTTAAAAGAGTCTGTGACCTCTGAGTTAGTTTCGGTGTTTCTTCGAAAATTACTTACTGTTAAAAAACCGACCTCATCTAGATTACCTACCTACTTCTAATCGGTTTAAAACAAAAAATAACGTAAAAAAGTGTTATTATTAACCGATTAACAAGATCTGTAGCATACACGTCTAAACTTATAACAAGGTCCATATTTAAAGAAATCATACCTATAATATGAAAATGACCACAATAAACTGGGTAAGAATGATCATTCTATTCTCTTGAAAATCCCATTTAGTGCTAAAAACATCTAAAATACCTGAGTCACATAATTCAAATCATTTACTTATTCCAAAGTCCATATTGCATAGCCTTCAGATATTTGTTCGGACTTTGAACGATTGTGAATGCACGTAGGTACCTAATGACGTTAATTATGACTGCGCTTCCCAAAAGCGCTAAAAATATAGTAGGTCATTCAGATACTAAGAACAATAATTATCCTATTGTACTACTGTCAATGTGCAATCATCGTTAATTTCACAAAGAGGTCATTTATCTTGTCCTGTTCCAAAGGTCTCATGCACGAGGTTGTGGTTCAAACAAATCCGTGTACCAATGTGTCTTTTTCAATTCATAGCAACATGCATTTTCTAAGTTTATTGTTCAGACAACATTGACAGTGGTGAGGAAAACATTGTGAGGAAACTTGAACTTCAGTTTAGTTTATCTAAGTTTTAAATCGCCAATCCGCCTCGAGCGAACGTGGTACTTAGGAATCAATTTAATTTTACAAAGGAAAAACGCTACAAAAATTTAAACTCTCTTATACAAACAACCAAAACCGGAACAACTACCTGTGCCCATATAAGTATATTTGTTCCGTTCGGGAATCGAACACGAGACACGAGGCGCTGCAGCCAATAATTCAGCCACTACGACAACCGTGCCTTAAAAAATCAATGTTTGTAGAGAGGCCAGCACATCAAGCTACCCCCAATGTGTAAAATTTCTTTGACTTTTTTTCAACTTTATGGCATACAAAATAAGGTTCATGTTCAATTCGGAAAATTTGATATGCTGGCGTCTGTAGGTTCTCTGTATGAGAAGACTGTAGAGGCCTTTACCCTGCAAAGGGATAGTATCAGGCTGGTAATAAAATTATATCTTGACTAAGGCGATTCTCACACTGCCCCGCATGATGCAGCGTAGCGCGTGGATGCGTGTTTTTCCGTTGCTTGTAAGTATCTCCGTTTGTATGGAAAACACGCACAGTCCAACACACAGAAAATGCATCCACGCGCGTTCAATTCAGTTCAGAGACACGCAACAAGCAGCGTGATGCGTGGCAGTGTGTTAACCGCCTAACCGTTGTCTTTTCACCACTAGGAGTGCCCCCGGGGACATCACACTAATCGCTGGACTTTGGAACCTTAACGAAAGGTCGCATTCGAGAAGCCGTGTCATTTCCTACCGCTTACATCCCCAGTATAAGCACGGTGGGCTTAACAACAACCTCGCTATTTTGGTGAGTCATGAACATTATTATAATAGACACTACTATCCACCTACTTGATAGCTGTCATTTCAGTAGTAGGTAAGTGTTATTCATTGCAATTTGAGCGTTATTATGATGGCTTACGTCACAAATGTCATACTCACTCCCGTGATTCTAAACAACTAGCGCATTAGCGGTCTATGATTGTAATATTATGGATTTAAATGGACTCCCTTTTGTCCTGGAATACAAGTCACGGCTTGATTTTATCATTGTCCAATACCGTAATTATTATTTATAGTGGAAGGAAAACAAACCTTTTTATTATTATTATCTTTTATTTCTCGGAACCCTTGGGTTCCGGACCTTTGGAAGGCGTACGAGGGGCCGAAGCCAACTCGCAGAGGCCTATTGTCGTCTTTATTATTATTATTATTGTTATTATTGAAATGATCGGCAAATAGTCTTGCTCTTAAAACAAAAGAACTAAAAGTAAACCTAGAATAGCCTGTAGCCCTTTTGATATTATTTTGGTAACAAATTTTATATTTTCTCTTCAGCACTGGAAGCGACCCTTTAAACTTGGTACTAACTTGCTACCAGCCTGTCTCGCTAATCCACAGCTGGGAGACGAATGTATGTTCATTGGATGGGGCGGGTTTGATCAAGGTTGGTACCTTTATAATGTTTAACCGTAATTCCATCCATTTCGTTGTAAATAGTAGGTATCCTTTTACCCAGCCAGACCTTAGATCGCAAAGGTTACATTTATTACGTGGATTTTTGGCTCAAGTTACATTCAATCAATCAATTTTAAAAAAAAATACCTACCAAATCGGTGGATTATACTGAGATTCATAATCTTATTTTTGTGATTTGATGCGAAATAGTGGGTTATTCACCAACTCGACACAAGATACAGGACACACATGTGTCCAGTTGGTGAAAATTAGAATTAGTACAATTATTATTTCGTCATATGGACACGCCAAAATTTTTGCGCGTGTCCACATAGTGAAACTTAAATAAAATCACTTTTATGTTTTCACCAACTGGACACACCCAGTTTTTTTGCAAAAAAGGGTACAGTCAGGTTAATAATCGCCTCGATTTCATGAAAAAGCTGCCTCACTTTTTTACTTGAAAAACCTTATTAGCTTCTATTTAAGACAAATTTTGAAATAAAAGATTTATTAAATAACAATTTGATAATATCATCATGATTTATTAATGTGAAGAAAAATATACTTAGCTAATGTTACCCGTTCTCAGCAGTAGGACGTTTAGTGACTGATGATGATTGTGACACAAAACATTAATGTGCTTGACTGTACTTTATCTTGAATTCGGGTAAAATGCGAACATGTGTTCAGTTGGCGAAAACATAAAAGTATTTTATTTTATGTTTCACTATGTGGACACGAATAAAAATCTTGGTGTGTCCAGATGACGAAATAATAAGTGATACTAATTTTGAGCTTCACCAACTGGACACACGTGTGTCCAGTCTCTTGTGTCGAGTTGGTGAATAACCCGAAATAGTTGCCATTTGGTCCCATAAATATTTAACATTGTTTGACTCAGTAGTTTTCATTTTATGAAAAAAAAAATATTCATGATCATTTTTAGTATGTACAAAAGCCGAAAGGGGCTGTTGTATTTTTTTTTTTAAGTATATAGTAGGTGTACCAACATATTTAAAAAAAATATCTACCAAATCGGTTGATTATACTGAGATTTATAATCTGATTTACGTGATTTGATGCGAAATAGTTGCCATTTGGTCCCATTAATATTTAACATTGTTTGACTCAGTAGTTTTCATTTTATAAAAAAAAAATATTCATGATCATTTTTAGTACTTATGTACAAAAGCCGAAAGGGGCTGTTGTATTAATTTTTTACACAACTTATACCCACAAATGGACCACAAATGTATTGAACTGCTGTTTTGTTTTAATACGCGGTTTCAGGTTTCTCCTCAGGCTTTTTGGGCTTTTGCAGTAAACTAAAAATATTGTTCTATACCCGTGTTAGTATTAGGTACCTACTAGTAGGTAGGTACTACGGTATGATTATTCTATTCATCAATGTAATTCTGTGTATACCTATGTTTTGCAGCCATGCGTCCAAAGTCTCGATGGCAGCGTGCGTCACTCCACTCGTGCAACGGACGCCTGTCACTCAATGGAATCAACGTACCGAAAGATGCATTGTGTGCTTCTGTCCAGGCGCGTAGCACCGTGGTAAGTGGATAATTGACTAGTTTTATTTTATGTTTGTAGCCAATGCAGGCATATATTGTTAGGAGCTTGTTTTATACAGTGTGACGTCACGCGTAAAGGGAATCAGTTTTAAGTAAAGTTAGTGTAGCGACATCTATCTCGCCACATACGAACTAATGACCGATATCCTACATCGCGGTATAAGAGTTATCTGCGCAATTTGAACCTATACAAGTTTCCGACTACAACCGTCGGGCAGTAGTTAGCCCACCAGACACAACACCCGTCTGGTCGGAAGATCACCCTTTTCAATGGTGGATGAGGAACTTATACGCTGTTTCTCATACCTCCAAATTAGGAATTCAATCCAGATCCGCACCAATTTTGACTCTACGAAATAAAATGCCCTTCTCATCGCCAGAGACAGATGCAGATACAGGAATATCGTGCGAATAAAAGTTTATTTTTTTATTTATTTTATTTATAACCAACATAAACTAACAGTTATTAACTAAACATATACAAGCTAAATAAACTGATGAAGCAGGGAGGTCTCGACCCTCAACATTAAGGAGTACGACGCAAAGAAGAGGAGGAGGCGGAATTAAATGATGAGCAGCTGATGTGTAGTGTAGGCATAAATCTAACCATTGCTGTCTAACTGGCCAAGTGAGCATCGTCAAGCAGGTTTCCATGAAATGCAAGGGAAATTAATAGAGACAAAGCTTTCAACAGAACTTTCTTATACATGGCTTACATAAACTCACGCTTTTTTTCATGAGGGTAGGCAGAAACAGCAGTGCGCCATCTGCTACGATTTTTAGCATTTCCACGTTAGTTCTAAGTTGTTTATTTTAAACAATGAGTCGGAATGTTTTTAATGAATTAAAATTAGTTTTAAATGATATTGAAACAATGTGAAAATCCTCTTTATTAACGGTACCTACTTAGTCAGGGGAGGGAAAATATGTTTTTAATAATAATAATAATAATTCTTTACTCACATGAAACACGGTAATACAGAGATGGTCAGTTCATTATGAACGTACCTACATGTTTGCAAAAGTTAGTACCCATGAAGAAGTTATAGTGAGCAAAAATTCAGATTCCCAAATGTTGTATTTTATGAGAAATTAACTAACTTGTCATTGTCAATGGTATTGAGCTGATAAGAATTGTACACTCGTGCACATAAATTTATGGTCGTTACCCATGGCCTGTGATAACTCAGTTAACGTGGGCAGGTTAATGGTACTCGAATATTATTTTTCTGTATTGTCATCGATAAATTTATGTGCACGAGATATATTATAGATAAAATTACACCCAGACACTGAACAAATGATCGTGCTTATCACACAAACATTTGTCCCGGGTGGGAATCGAACCCACGACCTCAGGCAGTCAGGGCCACTAACTACTAAACCAACAGGCCGGTAGACTAATAGTCATGTATTTTCACAGACAGGTATAGGAGGTTCGTTGATCTGCAGCATGCACGGGCGGCAGGCGGCCGTGGCCGTGGCCGTGTCTCGCGACAGCACGCTGGTGCTGCTGCCCGTGCACGAGTGGGCGTTGCGCGCTATCGGCGTGCTGAACGACTAGTTCCGCAGGTACGTTCAATTAACCCTTTAACATATTTCCGTGTCCCTACCGCTCGTGTCGTATTTCTGCGACAGGGAACATGCATGATTAGCGCTACTGCTGAGCATGAGGTCCCGGGTTCGATCCCCGGGTCGGGCAAAGTGTTATTGAGTTTTCTATCTGGAATTTCTCAGTAGCAGCCCGGAGTCTGGATTTGTGCCCGATTGATGGCAATAGGCTCGTCCCCTATTACATGGGACTTAAACATAACTGGCGAAATGTGGGTGTACTACCAGGTACACCTCTGCCTAGCTCTTCGGGGATTATATACAGGCGTGACGTTATGTTATGTATGTAGAACATGCATGATTTTTTCGTTTTATTTTCAAAATACTAACTATGTGGTACAACTAAAACCATTATCGAATTTAGATATATTTATGTAACAAAAACTAAAAACCGATACAACAATTGTTTCTCCTTATTTACTAGTAGGTATTATTTTATTGATTTGTAGCAATTTTGGCCCGGCGCTAGTAGGGGCACGGCAACTAATATTTAGCCAAGCGCTTAAAAGGTTAAGGAAATAACTGGCCATCAGTGGCGAAGTGTCCATAAACAAATAAATAATAGTAATAAATATTCCACAACTTTGTCACACAACGCCATCTAGTCCCAAGCTAAGCTAAGAGCTTGTGTTATGGGTCCTATACAGCTGATAAACATACTTACATATTTCTAAATACATACATATTAAAGATAAAATTACACCCAGACACTGAACAAATGATCGTGCTTATCACACAAACATTTGTCCTGGGTGGGAATCGAACCCACGACCTCCAGGCCTCAGGGTCACTAACTACTAAACCAACAGGCTAGTCAAACCATACAACTCGATTCCCATCGGCATCCATTTTGCATTTGAATAATGCCAGCCAGACTCTAGTATTATCAAATATATTAAGTTTCTTATTTACATCAAAGGCATAAAGGGTAGTAGGAAACCCATACCCACCAACCTACTGATTCTGACTTCAAAAGAAACAAAAACTTGTGATACGAAACTTTTAAAGTGCCCTGTAAACGGACTAATTTGCTTGACAAATTTGTTTGTCAAACTTCACGTTTTCATCAAACAATCGCTTAAGTAACGCCTCAAACACAGCTATACACTATCAAAAAATTTGACAAACACGTAAAATTTGACAAACAATTTGATCGATACAGGGCACATAAGAAAATGAACCCCTCGCCACTGCTTGCCATAACATTCCTTGCTTCGAAAAGTGCGTTAAAGCTGTTGGTATTTTGAGTCAGAACCTGACAAGTAGTCTAGCCAAGGACTATCATGTTAGCTAGTCACTTGGATATAGAGGTTAGACAGGTAGTCACTCCATGTCAATTACTGGAATTTAGCTGCATCCGGTTAGGGCAAGACTCCACCAAAGCGGAGATGAGAGGAGATGTCTTGTAATTAACCAATAGGATATTGTATTGTGCTGAAGCTAAGCACTGAGCGGTCAAAATGACGCAAGCTGATTGGTTGAAAAACACATCTCTTCTCGTCTCCGCTTTGGTGGAGTCTCGCCCTTAGACTGTAAGCTGTGCGGTTAGGTTGTACTCTCACATTTATGTAGTTCGGAAGTTTTCATAAGACTTTTGAAGTAGCAGTAGCAGATACGGGAAAATATTTGAATAAAACAAAGTTGGACTTTTAAACATTTACTATTTTTAAGTTCACAGTTTGCATAGTATATGAACCCAGCCATAATAACGATAACTTAACAATTTCACGAGGCTGGCCAAATAAGATGACGCGGCACTAAAACGTTAGGAACTAAAGTAAAAAAAACACTACACAAACACATTGGGAATGTCGAGATCCATGATAATGTAACAACAGTTCAGCTAGATGTTAATATCTCTTTACGTTGTACTTATATTCTTTGGTGCCGAATAATTATAATGAATTGAGAATTGTTCATGTTACCTACAACGATTCCGATATGCCCGGAAACTTAAAACTTATGTCTTTACGTACATTATAAACATAATTTAACAAGTCTTACCATTTACAGCCCGACGGTCGCGTTTCAGACATTTCTTTAACACCTTATCATTGACAACTAATTCGGCTAAAGTACAGTTCGCGTCGTTTAAGGTTGACGCCCTGAATTTGGTCCAAATGGCTGTGCATTTGTCAATAATTATACGATAAAACGGTACGACGCAATGTCGTGCGCGCCAGTAATCCAAGTTTCAGAGCGGCAAACTTAAATATCGCAAAGTGTACGGGTGTTAAAGAAATGTACGCAACGATCATAAAACTAAAGTAATATAAATTGTTTCTGCATAAGTATAACATAATAATACTCTGGGCGTTTGAAATAAAAATAATAATCGCATCGATGCGCTCTCGATGATTCAATACAATGTCACGGAAGTTGTTATAAACATTAATTAAAAATAAATTCGACTATTGTGACTAACACAGAATTTACAACCACAAGCAGACTACAAATTTGTCTTAAAATGTGTGAGTTTTTTATGTAAAAATAAATACTATGTTTTTGACAAGATCACGGTTACATCACATTGGTCGGCGCGGGCGCAGGCAGCTCACGCGATCACGAGCGGCTCGTCGTCCGAGAACCCGTGGATAGGAGGCACGTCGTCGTCATCTGGAACAATAATAGGTTTAAAGCACGGTTTTTATTATGTTTTTAATAAAACATTATTTCATGTCTCATTACTTTGATTTTATGGTTCTGTAAGTACAAAACTACATAGATAAATATTCTGAATGATTAAAAAGCGGGTTTCTATAAGATTCGAACCAATACGTTTTATGACAAATATTTTATGCTAATAAACTTCTTTCACCATGAATTTTTCTTTAGAGAAAAATAAAAAAGCAACGATGTTCGTCTGTGCTCTAAAATCATTCGGCTGATACGTCTATATACGTCATCAATGTCCTTAAAATGCTTCGTATTTTTTCCTTCTAAATACGGGAACGAAAACTGAACAATTTTCTAATAATTATTACCCAAGTACTCGGGCTAAATCGGGATTATAAACTTGTATAAGTGCGGGTCGGACTCGCGCACCAAGGATTTCGTACCGTCAGCAGCGCCCGCCCAGCCCCACCACATGGCCGACACGCCCGAGCGGGACACCAGCTCCCGACAATAAACATCACTCACCATGGTCGCCGATGATGGCCTGTCCCCGGCGCGAGTCGTACCGCGGCGTGTGCGCGGTGAAGCGCAGGAAGGAGCGCGCGAGGCGCCGGTGCCGCAGCGCCACGTGCAGCAGCGCGCCGCCCAGCGCCGCGCACGCCAGCAGCGCGCCCGCCCAGCCCCACCACATGGCCGACACGCCCGAGCGGGACACCAGCTCCCGACAATAAACATCACTCACCATGGTCGCCGATGATGGCCTGTCCCCGGCGCGAGTCGTACCGCGGTGTGTGCGCGGTGAAGCGCAGGAAGGAGCGCGCGAGGCGCCGGTGCCGCAGCGCCACGTGCAGCAGCGCGCCGCCCAGCGCCGCGCACGCCAGCAGCGCGCCCGCCCAGCCCCACCACATGGCCGACACGCCCGAGCGGGACACCAGCTCCCGACAATAAACATCACTCACCATGGTCGCCGATGATGGCCTGTCCCCGGCGCGAGTCGTACCGCGGTGTGTGCGCGGTGAAGCGCAGGAAGGAGCGCGCGAGGCGCCGGTGCCGCAGCGCCACGTGCAGCAGCGCGCCGCCCAGCGCCGCGCACGCCAGCAGCGCGCCCGCCCAGCCCCACCACATGGCCGACACGCCCGAGCGGGACACCAGCTCCCGACAATAAACATCACTCACCATGGTCGCCGATGATGGCCTGTCCCCGGCGCGAGTCGTACCGCGGCGTGTGCGCGGTGAAGCGCAGGAAGGAGCGCGCGAGGCGCCGGTGCCGCAGCGCCACGTGCAGCAGCGCGCCGCCCAGCGCCGCGCACGCCAGCAGCGCGCCCGCCCAGCCCCACCACATGGCCGACACGCCCGAGCGGGACACCAGCTCCCGACAATAAACATCACTCACCATGGTCGCCGATGATGGCCTGTCCCCGGCGCGAGTCGTACCGCGGCGTGTGCGCGGTGAAGCGCAGGAAGGAGCGCGCGAGGCGCCGGTGCCGCAGCGCCACGTGCAGCAGCGCGCCGCCCAGCGCCGCGCACGCCAGCAGCGCGCCCGCCCAGCCCCACCACATGGCCGACACGCCCGAGCGGGACACCAGCTCCCGACAATAAACATCACTCACCATGGTCGCCGATGATGGCCTGTCCCCGGCGCGAGTCGTACCGCGGCGTGTGCGCGGTGAAGCGCAGGAAGGAGCGCGCGAGGCGCCGGTGCCGCAGCGCCACGTGCAGCAGCGCGCCGCCCAGCGCCGCGCACGCCAGCAGCGCGCCCGCCCAGCCCCACCACATGGCCGACACGCCCGAGCGGGACTCCAGCTCCCGACAATAAACATCACTCACCATGGTCGCCGATGATGGCCTGTCCCCGGCGCGAGTCGTACCGCGGTGTGTGCGCGGTGAAGCGCAGGAAGGAGCGCGCGAGGCGCCGGTGCCGCAGCGCCACGTGCAGCAGCGCGCCGCCCAGCGCCGCGCACGCCAGCAGCGCGCCCGCCCAGCCCCACCACATGGCCGACACGCCCGAGCGGGACACCAGCTCCCGACAATAAACATCACTCACCATGGTCGCCGATGATGGCCTGTCCCCGGCGCGAGTCGTACCGCGGTGTGTGCGCGGTGAAGCGCAGGAAGGAGCGCGCGAGGCGCCGGTGCCGCAGCGCCACGTGCAGCAGCGCGCCGCCCAGCGCCGCGCACGCCAGCAGCGCGCCCGCCCAGCCCCACCACATGGCCGACACGCCCGAGCGGGACACCAGCTCCCGACAATAAACATCACTCACCATGGTCGCCGATGATGGCCTGTCCCCGGCGCGAGTCGTACCGCGGCGTGTGCGCGGTGAAGCGCAGGAAGGAGCGCGCGAGGCGCCGGTGCCGCAGCGCCACGTGCAGCAGCGCGCCGCCCAGCGCCGCGCACGCCAGCAGCGCGCCCGCCCAGCCCCACCACATGGCCGACACGCCCGAGCGGGACACCAGCTCCCGACAATAAACATCACTCACCATGGTCGCCGATGATGGCCTGTCCCCGGCGCGAGTCGTACCGCGGTGTGTGCGCGGTGAAGCGCAGGAAGGAGCGCGCGAGGCGCCGGTGCCGCAGCGCCACGTGCAGCAGCGCGCCGCCCAGCGCCGCGCACGCCAGCAGCGCGCCCGCCCAGCCCCACCACATGGCCGACACGCCCGAGCGGGACACCAGCTCCCGACAATAAACATCACTCACCATGGTCGCCGATGATGGCCTGTCCCCGGCGCGAGTCGTACCGCGGCGTGTGCGCGGTGAAGCGCAGGAAGGAGCGCGCGAGGCGCCGGTGCCGCAGCGCCACGTGCAGCAGCGCGCCGCCCAGCGCCGCGCACGCCAGCAGCGCGCCCGCTTAGCCCCACCACATGGCCGACACGCCCGAGCGGGACACCAGCTCCCGACAATAAACATCACTCACCATGGTCGCCGATGATGGCCTGTCCCCGGCGCGAGTCGTACCGCGGCGTGTGCGCGGTGAAGCGCAGGAAGGAGCGCGCGAGGCGCCGGTGCCGCAGCGCCACGTGCAGCAGCGCGCCGCCCAGCGCCGCGCACGCCAGCAGCGCGCCCGCCCAGCCCCACCACATGGCCGACACGCCCGAGCGGGACACCAGCTCCCGACAATAAACATCACTCACCATGGTCGCCGATGATGGCCTGTCCCCGGCGCGAGTCGTACCGCGGCGTGTGCGCGGTGAAGCGCAGGAAGGAGCGCGCGAGGCGCCGGTGCCGCAGCGCCACGTGCAGCAGCGCGCCGCCCAGCGCCGCGCACGCCAGCAGCGCGCCCGCCCAGCCCCACCACATGGCCGACACGCCCGAGCGGGACACCAGCTCCCGACAATAAACATCACTCACCATGGTCGCCGATGATGGCCTGTCCCCGGCGCGAGTCGTACCGCGGCGTGTGCGCGGTGAAGCGCAGGAAGGAGCGCGCGAGGCGCCGGTGCCGCAGCGCCACGTGCAGCAGCGCGCCGCCCAGCGCCGCGCACGCCAGCAGCGCGCCCGCCCAGCCCCACCACATGGCCGACACGCCCGAGCGGGACACCAGCTCCCGACAATAAACATCACTCACCATGGTCGCCGATGATGGCCTGTCCCCGGCGCGAGTCGTACCGCGGCGTGTGCGCGGTGAAGCGCAGGAAGGAGCGCGCGAGGCGCCGGTGCCGCAGCGCCACGTGCAGCAGCGCGCCGCCCAGCGCCGCGCACGCCAGCAGCGCGCCCGCCCAGCCCCACCACATGGCCGACACGCCCGAGCGGGACACCAGCTCCCGACAATAAACATCACTCACCATGGTCGCCGATGATGGCCTGTCCCCGGCGCGAGTCGTACCGCGGCGTGTGCGCGGTGAAGCGCAGGAAGGAGCGCGCGAGGCGCCGGTGCCGCAGCGCCACGTGCAGCAGCGCGCCGCCCAGCGCCGCGCACGCCAGCAGCGCGCCCGCCCAGCCCCACCACATGGCCGACACGCCCGAGCGGGACACCAGCTCCCGACAATAAACATCACTCACCATGGTCGCCGATGATGGCCTGTCCCCGGCGCGAGTCGTACCGCGGCGTGTGCGCGGTGAAGCGCAGGAAGGAGCGCGCGAGGCGCCGGTGCCGCAGCGCCACGTGCAGCAGCGCGCCGCCCAGCGCCGCGCACGCCAGCAGCGCGCCCGCCCAGCCCCACCACATGGCCGACACGCCCGAGCGGGACACCAGCTCCCGACAATAAACATCACTCACCATGGTCGCCGATGATGGCCTGTCCCCGGCGCGAGTCGTACCGCGGCGTGTGCGCGGTGAAGCGCAGGAAGGAGCGCGCGAGGCGCCGGTGCCGCAGCGCCACGTGCAGCAGCGCGCCGCCCAGCGCCGCGCACGCCAGCAGCGCGCCCGCCCAGCCCCACCACATGGCCGACACGCCCGAGCGGGACACCAGCTCCGAGCCTGCGGGAAACCAAACGATGTTATAATCGGTTTCAAATACATGTATATGTGGTGTTTACCGCCATCTTAAAGCAACCAAAGTTATATCTGTCTACAAAAAAAGCCGTACAACCGATCCTAAAATTACAGGCCTATCTCTTTGCCTACCAGTGCTGTCAAAAATATTTGAAAAGATCATAAAAAAAACGGCTCTTCACTCATTCGTGTAAATACAGTGTTAAAGATCAAAGACAGTTTATTTACCAAAAAGGTGTTGGCACTTCTGACGCCATATATTTACTTGATGACGTAACAGGAAAAATAAATAGTAAAAAAATAGTGGCCGGAATTTTTCTTGACTAAAGTTCTACGTGTGATACTATAGACCGCGAATTGCTGTTACTAAAATGATGTATTATGGTATTAGAGGTAAAACCTTGAAGTTATTCTCTTCATATCTTAATAACAGGAAAATGTTCGTTGTGATTGCCAAAACAAAAAATGGCTACAAAAAGGTTTACAAATCAGCAACAGTAATGATGAATTAAAACGGGCGTCTCGCAAGGATCTATCTTAGGACTTGTCTATGTAATGGCCTACATAATATAGCAAGCGCGTCACACGACGGACGTCATCCCTGCGTCGGAGACCATTGTGCACAGACTGTTGGAAGCCGTGCCGCTCGTATTTACTTGCCGCGCCACGCGCATATTTCCTACGTTCAACGGCCGGCACCAAACCTGTAACTGCGCGCCCCTTGGTCCATTTCCTGGTTGGTTCGAAGCTACCACCATTATCCAAGTGATACCCTTTGGTGATGTAAGTGCTTATTTAATGTGAATAAATATTCTAATTGATTCGTATACGCATTTATCATTTACTTCCAACAACCTCTAAATCTTATTTATGCACGAATATTTTGACTGATATTTTGACCGAGTGGTAGTTACAGTTAAAATCGCCATATAGTTTAGAAACATCTCCACTAGTGGCGGTTTGTTTATTTCTAAGTATAAAACAGATGTCTGTAATAATTCCTGTATTTTTAGGAACATTCAAATCTTAAACTTAGACTCAATCCGTCGAAAATACGACTTATTTACCTACTTTACTACCTTTTTATATTTGACTGTTGTTGAGAGATTGCAACTAGATTCGATCGTTTTTAATTACGGGATTGCCTTCAGATTCCTGTCCAGCAGTACAACTATATGTCGAAAATCCAAAATAGAATTTAAGTGTAAAATTACATAATGTTTGTCCACTTACTCTCCATGACCAAGGTGTGCACCTCGCTGAGATCGCTGTAGTACCCGTCGGGCGTCACTGTTCTAACGCCGACGTAGAGCGGGCCGGTGACGTCATCCGGCGCCTGCATGAGACACGGCGACATGTCCGCCGTCATTGTCTTCATCTCCTCGGTTGTGTGCAGTATATCTTCTGGGATCTCCTTATCGGAGACTATTATTTCGAACTTGTTCCTGTCGGTTTAGGTTAGGTATGTTAGGAATAATTATTATATTAAAAGTAGTCAACGTAATGCTATCATCTATTTGATAAATAACTTAGTCTGGCTAGTATTATGTTTATCTTAAAGATTTTGACGTTGTATGCAATTAGCATCTCAGTAGTAGAAAAAAAAGAAACATGAAAAGTTGTCTGCAACCTTAACAGTTTTGTATTTACAGGTGTTTATTTGGGTAAATACATATATAACCATTGAATTCTCAATCATACTGAACGCATGTGTCTACAAACGAGAAGCATAATATATCAAAATAAATTCATTAGAAGCAACACCTCTTTTAGTTTTATCAACACCCTTACAAATCAACTCAACCTTATGCACGATAGAACAATCATATCTTACACTGCTGAACTATGTTATGTTACGATTTATGATTCATTTAATCCCATAATATACAGAAACTACGGAAGAATGTATAAATATGGACGGGTTGTGTACGAAGAATTCCACCAAAAGTACTGACTTGTGCGGCGGGCCGCCGTCCCAGCTGACCATGACGTGTCCGTTGGGCGACAACCAGGCCAGCACGCCGCTGGGCGGCTGCAGGCCCTGCCCGCGCACCGAGCTGCATGTCACCGCTGCGTCTTCTACGTTCACCTGCAAACAGAAATCATCCAATCATATTTATTTCTGTAAATAGGTTAAAATAAATAAATATTCCACAACTTTCACACAACACCATCTAGCCCCAAGCTCTGCGGGTACTAAACAGCTGATAAACATACTTTTATATTTCTAAATACATACATATTATAAATCAATTACACCCAGACCAAGAACAAATGATCGTGCTCATCACACAAACATTTGTACTGGGTGGGAATCCAACCCACGACTTCCGACTTAGCAGTCAGAGTTACTAACTACTAGACCAACAGTAAATAAATAAATAAACAGGCCAGTCACACAAACACTTCTATACATGATTTTTTTTAACAAGATGGTGAGGTTGGTGTATCACTATCTGACTAATCTGAGAAGAAACAACTGAATGAAACTCAGAGATCAGTCTCTTTTAAAGTCCAGACATTATCTTGGTCAGATCATGTAAGAACCATGCAGATTAGTGTCTAAAATGGTCTTTTGAGGAAAGAACCACACAGATATGAAGGTACCAGATTAGTCAATGCAGTTTTCGGGCACAACAAAATGATTAACTGCAATATTTTTGCATTATGCCGTCGGGCAGTATTATTTTAATTACTTACATGAACGCAGATATTATACCTCCCGCCGACCGGCACGTTGACGATCACGTGGGAGTAACTCGACGACTTCGACGGCACAAGTTCGTAGTGACTCTCTTTGTTGTGGGTCAATTCTGTTATGTCCAGCTGAAATAATGGAAATAGATTAATATTTTTAAGTTCAAATCACTATTACTGATGGGCTCTGTCATCTTAAAACTCTTGACGGAAATAGAATGATGTTTTTATTTCGTTAAGGGTTAAAAATCTCACCAAGTACGTAGCCGGTTTGCGCAGCGCGTCACAGCTGGCGTCCCATAAGATCTTCATCTCTGCTTTGGCTTCATCATAATCAACGCGTAAGTTCTTCACTGGAGCTCTAGTTAACACAACATTTAATTATTAGTTGCTGCTCTATGGATCAGTGCACAGGGAGCTGCAAAATGCTAGTGCATCTTTTATGTAATGTACAGTACTATCTGGCCACATACGAACTAACAACTGACATCAGATGTAAGATACATCGTGGTATTAAAGTTATCCGCGCGATTTGAATGTATACAAATTCCCGACAACAACCGTCGGGCAGGCTAGCCCATAGACATGGAGAATGGATTGAGCAATACTCGCACAAAATTGACTACTCCGTAGAAAAAGACAGAACGACTGTGCGGCCAATACCTGTCTCTTTCTTTCTCTTTTAATCAGAATTCTAGAAAGAGAACTATTGGCCGCACGTTCGCTTTATCTCTCTCACACTTTCTTACCAGTATTTACTTCACAGCTGGATAAGGAACACTTTGTCTATTGTCTATGTCTATGAGTTAGCTCACCAGACAGGACACGCGTCTGGTCGGAGGATTCTCCCTTTTCTAACGGGGCTGAGAAACTTTACACCCTGGTCCTCATACCTCTAAAGTACTGATAACGAACTGCGTTACCATACATCCGTGTTAAGGCCTCATACATAAGTGTATATAATATTTAACAGTGACATTTATTCTGAAAAACTAAGGCAGTTCGTGGACGATGTTGCGTCGTTTACCTCGGCTTCTGTATTGCAGTGTTTGTAAGTCTGTTGTAATGGAGATGATGAGGTTACAATTCCTTACTTGTCGTTCTCTCTCGTGATGATCTCCACAAACTTGGCAAGGGGGCCGCCGTGTATTCCCACAGTGAACACGTAGCTCTCGCACGCGTGTAGACCCTCGATTAGCACACTTGTGTTTTTCGTTATTATCCTGGTATCTGTTGGACAGTAAAATAGTTGATATGTATAATAGTACTTATTGCCGACACTATCTATTGGTGCAATGCAACCTGCAGGTTATCCGGCGCAAAAAAAACTTGGCTTCTCTCTAATATTCACTACTATTTTTTAATTAGTACAAAAAAAATGGGCTGTTATCCATACCTGTTACTGATCATATTTGCGTAATCAAAAGTAAAAACAAAACGAAATTCAATTTTTAAATATGCCACTATTTAGTAAAACTTAAACAACGAAAACAGCTGTTGGAGCGGGGGATGCTTGAGCGAGATCACGCGAACGTGAGCGAGAGATGACGATTAATGAATACTACTATGTCATGAAATGAATAGCCTGTACAATATTTCCATAAATTGGGTGACTTTTTGGGAGATAAACAAAAATCTGCTATTTTATAAAACCAGGTATTTTTTATGACGAAATAAAACATGTGTGCAATTCACACGTGGTAGCAATGAAAGCTTCAAAATTTACAAACTTATTTTTTGAGAACCACAAATATAAGTAACACTATATATAATTATAAATAAATAATAAATAAATATTCCACAACAATTCTTGCTATCTCATTTTCTCCCACGCTAAATCTTATGAATTTATGTGTCTTTTTGTTGTCTCTTGTCTCTTTTTATTGCCGCTTTGTTCGTTACATCGACTTTCAAATCACAACGATTCTAAAGAAGTTTTCAGTTCAATTCTAATAAAACAAAAAACACTCACCGTTAGACATCTCCCCAGGATTAGTCCTCCTTATCATATTAGTGTAATGCACCTCATACTCCAGCTCTTTGTCCTTATACTGCTCCCCTTTAGGCGGCCACCACACCACTTGAACTGTAGTCTTCTTCTCCTTGGAAAGTATAGCGGTGAAGTTCAATACTTCGTCCTTGACACCATCAGTTCGAATGGGGATAGTGAACGGGTCGCCGTTCACGTGGTTCTTATAGGCTCGTATGTCTATGAATATCAGCACGCCCGTTGGTAGGTTGGTTACTGAAAAAGGAAGAAAAAAATGGTTATTTTTGTCTTTTTTTCGTGTCGTCATTATCAACAGCACCTACACCTGTGTGCATATTATACATAATTCAAATTAAATTGGGGTAATGGAGTCCCCATACATGAAATGTGATTTTTCCGCGTTTTTGTTCAACCCTAATTACACATTTTTCACGAACATTTATAGTCAGATTGACCACGGGAAAAAAATTGCTCGTGGTACACCAGGTGAACTAACGTAGGTGAACCACAAACTCGAGAAAGGGTTGTGATACACATAATTTCGAATAACTTTTAATACTGATAAAGCGAAAACAAATCATCTGTTCAATATATTTATTATACGTGTTTAGACAAAATGCATGGAACAGCTGATTTTTTTTTTGCGACTTCGTCTTTCTTCTATAATGAAAGTTTTCATAATGAAAAGTACAAAAATCCCTGTGTTAAACATTTACTAAAAATAATTTAACCTAAGCAAATATAATAAAAGACATTGAACACTTACGCGTAACATTTTTTGCTTTGGTAATAACAGGTTCCCGGACCGCATATTCTGGAGGTAGCCTAGTATTTATGATGTACCCATCGACATTCATGATCTGATGCCAGTAGACTTGCACGGAGCTCGCGTTCAAGCGCTTCAAGCTCGCGTTCACAAGGTCATCGACATCGTTGGCGGGATCGAAAGTAATGTTCATGACTTGGGATGACTTTGATGTAAAGGCGTTGTTTGTGGCTGTAACCTGCAGAAGTAAATTTGAACAACTATCATAAGGAAATGATGATTATGATTATGATTATGATTAGAGAGTCCCGTCAACCGGGTACAGTTCCAAGCTTTCAAACTATTATTAACAAAAATTCAGTGGGGTAAAACCTATTCAGAGAATCGAATTCAGGCCTTTTCGCCCGCCCAGTTGTGCATTCACTAGACCGTAAGAAGGTATGTTACCTTTTTACGGCCGTGTGTTCGTTTTTAATAAGAATATAAAAATATAGAGCTTCTGCAATCCGGCTCGAAGGACCAAGGAAATTTTAACTGTGCCTGTGATAAATGACCTTGTGCACCGGACACGTATAATTATTATTTATTAGTAACACCGTCTCTAGTAACTGCTGGTATAGTGATTGAACCGAACTTACCCAGAACGAATAGTTTTTAAATGGCTCAAAGAACCCAGTGACACCGATAGACATGGTCTTGCTGTCGGTGGCGGGTATGATCTTGTCCACGGGCGGCAGCGGCGGCGCGTAGTACAGCGTGTAGTAGCGGATGTTGCCGCGCGGCTGTTCCGGACGGTCCCACACTATGTTGATGCGGCGCCCGATCAGTTGGCGGACGCTAAGGCGGATTGGCGGGGATGGCACTAGGCAAAATGATGGAAAAAACAACAAATATAAATAAAGGCTGGTCTCAAAATTTATATCTTATACATAACATAAAACATCACGACAATATTCAAGTACATTTCATTAGTAATGTTTGTTAAGTATCATGTAGTAGGGTGGGAAATTATTGCCGTCATCCAAGTTCATATTTATAACTAGCTCAAACTGGAAATCGAACCCAGCACACCATTCACAGCATTAGCGTGCTAGCAACCACAGACTAACAATGAAATTATAGATTAATTTATCTATTGTCAGTTTATCGAAAGAATTGACTTTGGCTGACTCTAGCAAAAAAGTAAACAAGATAATAGTAATTATGATCCCTGAAAGGAGTCAGAAAAAAATAATAAATAACCAAAACTGTGTAGAAATTTAATGAAGAGTTTGCAAGTCTTACCTCCTTCTCCCGTGGTGGTGTTGACATACTTCATGGACGCATAAGTCTTGTTCGACTTGCTATCTCGTATGTAGAAGGTCACATTATAATTGGTGTACGGCTCCAAATCTGTAAACCTTTGGACAAAATAAATACATTTAATGATAACTCCGATATTTCCGTGTATATTAAGAACGGATGACATCATTATGGACGTAAAATGTTTTGATAACATTACCTCGAGTGCAACAATCATTTGATATGTACAGTTTAAGGTGGGTTTACACTAAACGCACCAAAGGCCAAAACAAAATCTTCTTTTACTTTTTCTATCACTCTTTACTCCATAAGAATATCACAAAAAAAAAAAACACTTTGAAGAGACCACTCTGAGGTGCTGGTTTGTCCAGAAAATGGAAACGTTATTAGATTTCTGATATTATTACTTTGACTGGTAGACTACTAGACACAATAGAAATTTTATTTTTCGCGGCTCACCGGTGACCGGCGTGGCGTATAAAGTGTTAAAAACTTACAAAATATTACGTAGATATGATTTTTCTTTCAACTCTCCCCCTAGGGATTGATGAAGGACCTTACATAAAGAGGACAGCTTTCTTATAATATTTCATAGTGTGCGCAGAGTGAGCATTCGCTCGTTTGGTGTAAATCGGCCTTTAGACAACATCGCTTTGTTCAAAAGCAATGACCTCGAAATGATTACTACACAGTAAATGACCTGCGAAGTTCAATGGCAGAGTTGAAGCTATCCGCAAAACTGTTCGGAAGCAGTCTAGACAGATAGTAGAGATGAAGATGAATCATTTCATGAAACAACTAATATCGTAGAACTATTGAGGGCATTTTGTCATGAACTCGAGTAATAAGAGCAAGTCATTTATTGTTAATTGATTTAGTCATTCTTAATTTATGGTCGCCTAGGTGTAGAAGTTTGTTAGTTTTACTTTTCTGCTCTGCTTTATACAAACTTCGGCTATGCCAGAACGAACACGCCTCCATGAGCCCCTAATGTCAATAGGCTTCTAGAAGAGCATACTGAGATTAATTAGTTCAAGTTTAAGTGGTTAAGTTTAATTAGATTAAGTTCTTCAAGTTTTAATATTGATCGACAAGAAATCCTTAAACACCAAATAATTAAACGCCTTAAGATGTATTGCGTTTGACTTACGTACTCTGCAATAATCCGCCAAAATGCCTGATAACCTGACATTGTGAATGACTAACAGAGGTACAGTTGAAATTGCTCTTTATTGTAACGTTACAGAATCAAAATTCTGACCATAGGTACACTTATTTTAATCTAGTAATAATAATAATATAATACCAGCCTGTTATTGCCCACTGCAGGACAAAGGCCTCTTCTCATACAGGGAAGGCTCGAGGACTAATCACCACGTTTCTTTGAGGAAACCTAGTAGTACGGCGGATTGGCGATTTCAAACTTATATTAACTATAAGTCCAGGTTTCCTCACGATGTTTTCCTTCACCGGTGTCAATGATGTCTAAGATAAACTTAGAAAGTACATATGAATAGAAAATGTCACATTGGTACTTGCCCGGATTTGAACCACAACCTCGTGCATGAGAGGTAGGCGCCTTAACCTCTGGGCCATCACGACACTTTTTCTAAATCTAGTAGTTAAGTTATGTACCTATAAATACTGTCGTTGGTCCAAGTCTTATTAGTCCAAACTCCGTCGCTGATCTTAGAAATGGACGGCAGGAAGCTGTAGAGCACCATCTTCTGTTGCGCCATCCAGCACGAGATGAGGAAACTGGTCGAGTTTATTGAAGACTGGTCCACGCCAATGCTCAAAAACTGAAGAAAAAGTAATTAAGTAATATTATTTGTTAGAATCTATGTAATGGTCGGCTGCCAGTCTAATTCCAGTTGAAGCTGAAGCCGAATGAATATGACATGGGTCGAATGCTTCTCTAACCTCCACAACCCGGTTTTAACTCGGTAATAAAATACTGCCTTCAAAGCAAGAGTGAATGGACATCTTCTGCCAAGCTCGGCCCAACATAGGCCTCATCTATCGCTTTCCATCAGGTTTGATCGAGGTCAATAGCAGGCCCATTTAGCAATAAAACAATAAAATAAATAAACAGAAACACTGGTTGATAGACTTTCGACCTTTGAAAGGAAAGAAAGAAAGAAAGATAATACATTTATTAGCAACAGTGGATACACGCACAGAACAAACACAATAAAACAAAAAAAAAGAGACAAAAATGGCATGTCTCACAGCTGCGCCAAAAGGTTCATTTCAGCTGTAATGCCAGACAGATGCTGAGATCCTGCCTGACGCTGCAGGGCTAGCATGGGCTGGGGATATAACTTTTATCCACCGGTTATTTCCACTGACAAGGGATACAATTATCTTATCCACCTGCCAAAGCACGGCAACAGGGGGAAAGAGAATTATTTCACTTTTTACATTAGACGTGAACACTCATCCACGGCTTATAGCATGGCGACTAGTGAAAGATTTCGCGATTCGAGCAATCCTAATTGACAAATAAATATCCAGTACAGATGTAATAAAACGATGAAAGTACTTTGGTTTACATGACATTCTGGACTATTGTGTAATTTCATAAAAGTTTTCTTATAATGGCAATAATTTCGAGGACATGCGTTTCCCCTGGTTTATCCCCGTGAATAGTTTATCCACCCATGTCGCCATGCTCGGAGGGTGGATAAAATTGACAGAGGGAAATAGTATTTTATTCTCTCCCCGTGGATAGAATATCTCCCGCCATGCTAGCCCTGCTGATTTTCAAATGAACCTTTGGGACAAGTGACGGATGAATAACAATTATCATTATACTTTATAAATAAATAATATTTTACGTATATAAATAGATAGAATGTAGCCTAAAAACCTGTTTAAGAAAAATAATAACCATGGATGCATACAAATGTATAGTGTGCCGATAGTGTGTGTTTTTGTACCCGTAACGACTGTCAAAGATCTACAAATGTCAGCCGGCAACAATGCCACATAGCTTAGGTAACCCGTTTGGCATGAATGATTCGTATGTATTTTTAGAGACGATTAAATGGATATTAAATGGCGTGCGGTTTGAAAGGCCTATGTTCAGCCGTGAACTGCAATAGGCAGATTGATGAAAAAGGATTCAAAGTAGATAAAACTAGCACTGGTACAATCAATTGGAAGCATTCATGAACGCAATCGATGAAAATGAGAAAACCTGTACAAAACTTAATAAGCTAACACACACAAAAGCTCAGCCGCCGACTATGAACGTCTAGTTTGTTGGAAGTGTAAGAGAAATAACATCAGCCGAGAAAAATGAATAGGCATATCCTATACCATGCTTTTTTTTTTAATAGCATGCTCTTTTAGCATGCATATCATGCTTTTTATGAAACTTTTTAACTCACTCGACTCACTTGATACATATGAATGTTATCGTTGGTGGCACTGGAGCAGTTCAGTTCGTCCGTTCCATCGTAGCAGTCTTGCCTGCCGTTGCAGACACTCAATAAAGATATGCAGTTAGTGCCGTCGTCGCACATAAAGAAGCCTCGCTGGCATACTACTGTTGGTTTGTGGCTCTGTGAAATAATTGTAGGTTTCGTTAATAAAGCATTGATTTTACTGTGGAAAAATCTTATAAAATACGACTTATGAGGTGGTGCAAAACGTATTCGACATGACAGACTTAATAGTAATATTTATTTCACTATATAGGTTTTTTATTAAAATCTTTTGACGTCTATAAATATGTTTTTAAAGGAGGTGTGGTGGGTGTTTCTTTCAGACATAATCTTGTCCAGGTCGTTTATATCCTATCCTAATAATATTATAAACGCGAAAGTTTGTGAGTATGGATGGATGGATGATTGTTACTCTTTCACGTAAAAACTACTGAATGGATTTTAATAAAATTTGGTATGAATTTAGCTGGCACCCTGGATTAACACATAGGCTACTTTTTATCCCTGTATTTACACGGGAACGGGACCTACGCGGGTGAAACCGCGGGACGTCTACTAGTAAGTAATATTTGCAGAATAATGTCTGAAATAGTCTTGTGTGGAAGAATCGTACGATTTGAGTAGGATCTGTTTAATAATCTTAGTTTTCAGTAATCGTGTAACTCCGAATATAAAGACTTCACTGCCTACTCAATATTAACTAAATCAGTACGATGTGTACAATATTACAGTAATGCAATAAACGTACACTTATTTTTTTATATAAATAACTATGTATGTTCATCGAGTTTTTGTTCCAATAAAAGAGTTAAGAATGTATTGTTTTTTTTTTGTATTAACATTAAGCTTTCCAGTGTTTTTTTTTGCTACAAAGACACCACTTTAGAATGGAGAAACAAAACAACATTAATGTTGCAAAGCGAAATGAAAGGCTTATTTCACTGGCGATTACTACCTTTTGGTGCCTAGTATTCGGCAGAACACAATATATACTGCCGCACTCCTCAGAGAGACGACCTAAGAGAATCTCTTGTCTAAATAAGCCTATATGGGTGAACGGACTGTACGGTCTGAGATCTACAAAAAACTTTTTTACAAAAAAAAACAACCGACTTCAAAAAACACTAACCGGTGTAAAATAACTCTAAATTAGGAAGACTGTGGCTTTGGTAGTTTTGTCTCATTCATGATTGGCCACCGGATTGGATCGGTTGTTTTTTTTTTTGTAAAAAAGTTTTTATTTAACAATTTTTAGTATTTTGTTTATTTACCTATATGATTCATTATTATCCATTTCTACAACACATATTTACATATTACAATCAAACAAATAAACAACAACTGTTCGATGAAATCAAAAAGTAAAAAACATGAACAAAAATTTTCATAAAATGAAAACTACTAAGCCAAACTATGTAATTTTTTGATGAGACCAAAAAGGAACTAACTACTACTATGTTATATTTTTATGGGACCAAATGGCAGCTATTCCGCATCGAACTAAAAAAGAATCACGTAAATCGGATCATTAATCTCGGAGTAATCGGTGTACATACAAAAAAAACCGATCGAATGGAGGTTCTCACCTCCTGAAGTCGGTTAAATACGTACCGAGGTGCCAGGACAGTTGATTTCGTCACTCTTGTCTTCACAGTTGAATATTCCGTCACAGATCTGGTCAGTTTTGACACAGGCGCTTCCGTCTCGACAGGGAGTCTCTATGAGTCCACAGCGCGGAGACACGCTGGCGTGTGTCGGGCACTCGCGTTCGTCGGAACCGTCCAAGCAGTCCACCGCGCCGTCGCATACCCATTGGAGAGGAATGCAGCGACCTGTAGATGGTAACATCGGTACAGTTGCTGATGTTACAATTTCTCTGTCCAATACGAACGTTATATAAAACAAGTTTTGTGTAAAAGGCTAGACAGGATAGACCTTTTCTTGCCTATGTGTGTGAACTCTTAAGGCAACACGGGCAAATCCTTATATAATAGACAGATTCTATTACTCTAAAGTCCAAACCAATACAGTAGCTTTAGGTTTTCTTGTATCATGTTGAATTTTTACGAGAACATAAACATGAAATTTAAAAAAAAAATTACAATGTTACAAAACTGTATCTTTGTAATATTTCAGATTTTTGTAAATCGAGCGCAAAATTACTGATTACCTAAACAAAATGAGTATAGGTTGTAATTCTGTAAGAAATAATAGTTGTAAGTTACATAAATAAATAAATGTGGAACTCAATTGCACTTTTCATTAGTATCCAACCCAAAAATTCAGGCAAAAGTTTACTTACCAGGTTCACAAGTAAAATCGTTCTTCCCACACTTTCTTGTAATCGGTATATGATGGTCGGGCGTCACCAGTTTCCATTCGGGCATCTCGATACCGCAACCGACCTCATCGGACCGGTCGCCTTCCCCACAATCATTAATACCATCACATCTCCACCAATCCGGCAAACAGTTTCCATTGTCACACTTGAACATCCACTCTAGACAGGTCCCATTGCTAGGGAAATTAGGCTTATCTGTACCGGGAATAGGGAGCAGTTTAGAGTAATTGGTGTTGGTGCAGTTGTGCTCGTCTGAAGAAATCTCGTCGCCGCAGTCATTTTCGCCGTCGCAAACCTAAAAGGTGAATTCAATTGAGTTCAAATAGATAAACCTAACATCATGACTATATTTCGGAGTTATGCAGAGGTGGACCACCAGCTGTGGTTTAAGTCGAACCTATACGACGTCTGCTCAATCAACACGAAACAAATGCTTAATTTCATTCGGTCTTTGCCAGTCTTCAAAGCATTTATTCAAACAGAAACAATATGAAGTTATAATCTAAAAGCTTGGACTGTACACTGCCAACTTTAAAGTAAAGTTAAATTTTAAAGTGCACGTTTAAAGGCACGGCTGACTCAGTGGCTAGGAAATTGACTGCTGCGCCGCGTGTCTCGGGTTCGAGTCCCGCAATGTTTGTATGGCCTACAAGTAAGGGCCTAGAGCTATCTATGTTTGTTAATATATTATTTCAAAGTGTGAGAAAAATAAGTTTAATAATATACAGACGCCACGCCAGCTCATCAAGCTACCCCAAACTGTTTTGTTCTTGCCGAGCGGTTAACCGCTCGGCAAGAACAAAAGAACAACAACTCACCCAAGATTTAAATATACACTTGCCGCTGGGACATCGGAACATGTACGGCGCACATGTGGAATCCTTACACCTCTGATCCTGTTCATCCTCTCCGTTATCACAATCCTTCTCGCCGTCACAGACCCAGGAGTTGGGGATACACATGCTGCTGTCGTTGCTGCAGGCGAAGCCGTTACCCGAACAGCTCTCTATTATGTCAGGGAGCTTGGTTTGTAACTGTGGAAGGAGAAAAATTGTATTTTAGTAATGGTATTTATTCACAAAATCCACAGACTCTTTTACAAATTTTACTAGCCTACATAGGCTTTCTTTTATCCCTGTATTCCCGTACGCCTACAGGAATACAGGGATAAAAGAAAGCCTATGTCCCAATAGTGAAACAATTTTTCAAATCGGTCCAGAACTTTCGGAGCCTATGCATACAAACAATCAATCAAATCTTTCCTATAATATTTGTGTGGATAAACTTATGTCACCGTCAATTACGAATTTACTATTTATTAATAACACAATTATGCATCAGAAACAAACAGGATGACATGCTAGCAGCATCTGAGCATGGTATTAGGTGGTATTAGTGTGTGTGTGTGTATTTATAGAAAATGTTTTGTGAATATCCCGGTGTCACTCAATATATTATCATGTTAAATCTATTTGTAAGTTTTAGATGACGAAGGAAGGTATCACGGACAAATCACTAATTTACATGAACATAATGTCGAATAATTTTTTAATTGTTCAGTCATCTTAAATAGCCACATCAGATTATGTATGACACATAGTATAAGCGTAGTATCCACGCTGGTAGGTAATGATTGAATCGTTTAAACTATAGCAGATAAAAATAACTTAATTATTTAAAAGATCTAAAAATAATTTTATAAAACTCAAGTAAATTCATGAAAATAGAAAGAAAACATTAACAAAAAGTTTGTCAGAAGTGGGATTCGAACCCACGCCCTCAGAGAGGACCAGAACAACTCGACTCACGTTCAGTGAGCAAGGGAACCTTGAGTCTGGCGCCTTAGACCGCTCGGCCATCCTGACATGTACAATACTAGTCGAAATTAACAACCACTATCAGAAAATTTGATAAATCGTTTTATTTTGACAAAATGAGTGTAAACAAATGATAATCTTGTGACGCGAGATAATTCAATGTTATAATAAATTATTTTAAAGAGAATGTTGTTTATATTAAAAAAAAACACTTAGTGCATATAAAATCCCGCACAGTGGGATTGGAATTAATAGTTACAATAGATTAATATTTTAATTTCTCAAAGGAAATGCAAATTAAAGTCATATTTGCGGTTATAACGGAGTTATTGATGTTAACAAAAAACTAGCAATGACACAATTCAGTGAAGATTTATTTTCTTCTCTTATTATATTGTATATGGACTTTGTGAAGTGTTACCCTAATCATTATTGTTAAACACCTAATCTAATACAGTTAAAGGTGCAATTGGGTATCATAATTAGATCACAAAAGTCTTATAAATAAGTTGGAAACAATATTAAATGAAAAGAAACACGCAAGCCGCCCCGTCGCAAGCCAAACAACAACGAGCCCCTAGCAACGGGGTTGCCAGATCTGTCGCCAACAATTATTGTTAACATAATTTCACTCCACCTTTGTTTAACAGTACATAGGATATACCTTTGATGAGGTGCTAACAGTGTAAAAAAGTCCTGTGTAACAACAGACAGTCAGACAGACAGGTCGCAATTAAAAGAGGTTCCTTTTTGCAATCAAACTATTAAACCCTAAAAATCAGTTAGATACGTAAAATGCCAATCGTACATATTTAGTACATACTTGAAACTACATGCACACCACACTCATTACACACCCTCAGATACACAACCACAATTAGTCAATCACTCACCCCCTTTGCTGTGATAGCAACCACTGTTATAGAAAAGTCACGGTTGTATTCCATAAAATGAAACCGCAAAATCTCCGACTTCTAAGATACAGGTCTGCGTACCTAGTTTAGGAGCCCGAGAAGCTGTCTTTATATCAATCTTTGTAGTACAATCCAATGTTTTCATACGCTATGTATCGTGTTGTTAAATCTTTCAGGGACAGTTCTGGTAGTAAATGGTTTAATTGAATTAATAAAAAGCTGGAGTTTGTTGCGCAACTTCTTCTTCCCAATCAAAAGACTATGATGCGTTGAAGAGTGGGCATTTTAGTCGCCGTCTTATGGCCTTTTTTTTGTCGTTTAAAAAGCTGATTTTTCTCTTGAGTAAATACATACATACATAAACTCACGCCTTTTTCCCATGGGGGTAGGCAGAAACTACAGAGCGCTACGATTCTTACATACTTCTTTTGCTTCGTTTACATTCATACATGGACACAACCTCCACAATAAGGTCTATGTATGTCCTTCTAGGGCGTCCCCTTCCGGCGTTCCCACTCAAGAATAAAATAACTTTCGTTAGTCGCCTTTCATTCATCCTTTCAACGTGACCAAACTATCTAAGCATACTCTTTTCAATTTTTGTTACCGCATCTTTTAAACCACAACGTTGCTTTTTCACATCATTCCTCAACCTATCATTCATAAAAAGAGAGAGAGAAAATAAGAAGAGAAGAGAGAGTAAATACACTTTGATTTTAATTCTGTTAAACCCGTACATCGAATCATATTCATCGCTTACCGTGCAGTTACGTTCGTCAGATCCATCTTTGCAGTCATTATCTCCGTCGCACACCCATCTCTTTTCAATACAATGACCATTGTCACATTGGAACTTGTTTTCAGAGCAGTTGCGGGGACCACAATCTGAAATAAATGTAGATCATGTTAAATTAAAATGTATTTATTTGTAATGACTAAGAACAATTTATCTTACTAACATTATAGAACATCACGCATGTATGAAGGCTTAGGCAGAAGTGACCCACATTTCGATGAAATGAAAAAGAAAAAAAGAAAGAAAGAAAAATGCGTTTATTGGCATCACATCAGAAATACACCTTAAAACTATAAAATACAGGGATTATAATGCCAAAAGGGCCTCAGCACAGCATAATGTCAGATGAGAAAACAGGGTGTATTATCTGACGCTGATTTTCAGCTCCAACCCACGAGTGCCATTCGCAAGAATAACTAACACAAAAATAAATAATAGAACAGTGTGTTACCGTTATAGAAAATATTATACATTAAATAAGCAAGAAGTGAAGATTAAAAAGCTTTATACATATTCAAATAAGCCTATGTGCATATGTGTGTGAGTGTGCGTGTGTGTAAGTGTGTGTAAGTGTGTGTGAGTGTGTGTGTGAGTGTGTGTGTAAGTGTGTGTGCGTGTGTGTGTGTGCGTGTGTGTGTGTGCGTGTGTGTGTGTAAGTGTGTGTGCGTGTGCGTGTGTGTGTGTGCGTGTGTGTGTGTGTGTGTGTAAGTGTGTGTGTGAATGAGTGTGTGTGTACGTGTGTGAGTGTGACTGCATTGCTCTTTATAACCACGAAACGATGGTAATGTTCAAATAATAGGGGAAAGTCTATTGCCACCCAAACAGGCTCAAATCTAAACTTTGGGTTCATCATCTGCCTAGCCTTTTCCCAACTATGTTGAGGTCGGCTTCCAGTTAAACCGGATGCAGCTGAATACCAGATTTAAGACTAATAATAATAATATTCCACAACTTTCACACAACGCAATCTTGTCCTGAGCTAAGCAGAGCTTGTGTTATGGGTACCAAACAACTGATAAACATAGGTACTTATTATATTTCTAAATACATACATATTATAGATAAATTTCACCCAGACACAGAACAAATGGTTGTGCTCATCACACAAATACTTTTGTCCTGGGTGGGAATCGAACCCACGACCTCCAGCATAGCAGTCAGGGCCACTATCAACTAACCAACAGGCCAGTCCAGATTGTTTCCGCTCTTTAAATTGAATCTCGAGATTTGAGGCATGTCTTATTCTTTTGCTGTATGAAATCAGTGCAAGTACATAAATAACTACCCATTTTCAACCTCAGTTTATCCTACAAATATTATAAACGCGAAAGTTTGTGAGTATGGATAGATGGATTGACGGATGGATGTTTTTACTCTTTCACGTAAAAACTACTAAATGGATTTTAATAAAATTTGGTATGGATTTAGCTGGCACCCTGGATTAACACATAGGCTACTTTTTATCCCTGTATTCCCACGGGAACGGGACCTACGCGGGTGAAACCGCAGGACATCTGCTAGTAAAGCAATTTTTAAAAGAAACCTCTTGTTAAAAAAATTATACACACCTTTCTCATCACTCATATCCGCGCAATCAATATCATCATCGCACTTCCAGTGCGGTAGATAGCATCTAGTGTTATCGCACATGATCATCGGTGGTACACACAGACAGCCGATCTCGTCTGATAGGTCTCCGCAATCGTTATTACCATCACAGCGAGAGAATGAGGAGATACACTTGCCATTCTTGCACATAAACTGGTCCTGAGGATAACATTATAAAGTTTTATTTATTTGACTGTCCACAGTCATGTATACTTAGATGACAAACCAAAATGTGCCTAGAGCGCCACGAGTCACGACTACATGACAACTTGAAAGGGTTAATTCGTAGCTTGGCGCTGATGGCACATTCTTGCTTTTTTGACATGGTGGTGGTTATGAGGTTAAAGCTATCATAACAGGTCTTACTCAATATACATACATACATAGCGTCACGCCTGTAATCCCCGAAGGGCTAGGCAGAGGTGTACCTGTTAGTACACCCACATTTCGCCAGTTATGTTTAAGTCCCATGTAATAGGGGGCGAGCCTATTGCCATCAATCGGGCACAAATCCAGACTCCGGGCTGCTACTGAGAAATTCCAAATGGAAAAACTCAATAACACTTTGCCCGACCCGGGGATCGAACCCGGGACCTCATGATCAGCAGTAGCGCTTGCGACCACTAGACCAACGAGGCAGTCAGCAGTCTAAAAAAAAAACATTATCTCAAAATTACCATTGTTAACATTCAATTAAACTAAAAGAATCAACAGAAAATATTAATGGTAGGTATCTGTAAAGTTTACACCTTAACCTTTGTATAACAAAGGATACCCTCGTTGCGTAAATCTATACATGTTTTACCACGCTCAAGTTTGGTGAATCATTTTCACCGCAAGGGTATGTGTTTTGCTAACATTTATCTGTTCAAATATAGCGTGACCTTTTTATAAAATACTAGCTGTACCCTGCCACGCTTCGCTGTGGCACATTGTGATTGAATGGTTGCGAAATGAGAAAAAAAAAGATAAAAACAATCCTTGATGCGGATTATATATCATGCTAAAATTTCCATCGGTACAGAACTTTTTGAGTTTTTGAAGCGTACACAAACCAACATAACATTTTTATATATATAGATTTGCAATGATGTCATATTATTCCGTACTCTTAAGTATTTAATGTGTAATTAAATATAAGGATATTGTAGAATTAAATTGCGCGTCCCTCAACGCCTCGTAACGCCTTTACACAAAGGTTTCATTCTATATCTTCCGAATCCTTTGTGTACTGTAATGTTATTGTTTACATTTCACAACATAAATCACGTAAATACCTTTGTAGATATCAATATTTCTAGACCACGTAATCGGCTTATATCTGACGTTACCTACGTGGATAGATAACATTGATAATATAAACATTTTCATAACAAAGGGCATTCAATCAAAATTTCTTAAGAAACATTTGAATACTTACTTAAAGTACTTTGACCTTTTAAATGACTGATTTTATATCAATTGCCGTGTCCCCAGCGCCCAACTTATAAATCGGCAAAACATTTATCATGTTGCCTGAATTAGCCTATTTTTGGGTAGAAAGTAAAGTAGAACCAAGAAATCAAATTGGACCGGCGAGTGGTATAAATACGACTCGGCTGTTAATGGGTTAATTGAAGTACTTACAAGTCCACAAGTAGAGACAGCTGTTTCAGGGCAAGTCAAGTTCGCAAAGGGTTCAGTGTTATTGGCGCACATGCATTTCCCGCCAACCATCGTCAATCCATCGGGGCAAAGGCAGCTGAAAGTATTGCCCGGTCCACCGAGACATATAGCATCGCAACTCGTATTTTTGTACGAACAAGCGTTGCTACCGTGTTGCACAAAGTGAGCGAACACTTTCAAGTCCATCAAACCGACGAAAGAATCGTTAATCGTCACCACGTTCGATCCAGCATCCTTGTCGGCGACGAATATCGATTTCACCTTCCAATCGTCCCAGTACATCTTGTCCTTCAATACTGCGACGGCGAAAGGATGCGTTACTCGCTCGTCGTTCCATAAAATCCGTTTAAAGTACTTCCCGTTCAAGTCGGAGCTAGCGATGTAATCCTCCATAGCGTCTACCCAGTATATTCTCTCGGACATTTGATCGATCGTTATCCCATTAGGCCACTGGACAATTGCCTTCCCGAACAATTTCTTGTCATCCTTACCGTCTAGGTTTGACCTCGACACTGATGGGTTGTTCCTGTCCCAGTCGGTCCAGAATAGAAATCCTGCTTTTGGATGAACGGCGATACCTCGCGGTCTGGACAGAACCTTCGAGTCTAAAATCGTAACTCTCATTCTAGCTTCTTTTATCATGTCCGTTCTCACGGCTTCAATTTTTTTCCTCAGCCCGTCAACAAAGAATAAAACGTTGGATATCCAATCAAACGCCATTCCTTCGATGCTAGCCAGGTCTCTGTCAACGATCACCTCTTGAGCGGTGCCGTTATTGAAACATTGACGACTGATCTTGTCCAATTCGATATCAGCCCAGTAAATACAGTTGTTCTTGATGTCAAATTCGATAGCAACGATGTTCCTTTCGTTTACAATGGGGTATAAAGTAGAGTTGTCCATCAGATCTATGCGGGCGATTTTACTACCCAAGGCAACTAACATGAATTCAGTTGGCTGGTCGATGGGACAGGGGGTCATATCTGGTACATACGCCATGTAACCGGACACGGTGCACACATCTCCATCAATTTTCCTGTATCCCTTTGTGCGCTTGTAGAAGTGTCCAGGTGGGCAGTCGGCGGGTATCGCGTAAGGGTCATATTTGGACGATTTGTTGTGAATACATTCGTTGCCAGACAGCATGAATCCGAAATCACATTCGAAATCGCGGCGACTGCACTCGCAGGTTTCTTTCTTGAATGGTCTGTCGTAATCTATTCCGTTGTAGCAGTTGGTGTGAGCGAGACGTCGTTGGAAAGTGTTCCTAGTACCGAGCACACAGGAAACCGAGGAGTTGGGAGGCGACGGCGACCAGTACTTGTAGTCGTCATCGGTACAGTTACGAGGGAAAGTGTTCCTCAGATCCATCGTGATTATGATCCACTGATGTTGGTCATTCGCGGAGCCGAACATCGTAAACGTTGTCGTGTTCTCTCCCGGCTCGGTCATCAGTCCGTAGATGCGGAGGTCATCGGCATTGAACCTACAAATTAATGTTGTTAATAACGACAAATAATTAATTTTATATCGATAACATGAAATGCATTAAATGACTCACTGATAAGAATGCCATTCGATGCCTTCGTTGGTGGAATATAATATCTTTCTTGTTTCGCCGCGTGATTTGAAGTATTTGACTGCTACTAGGACACCGCCATGGTCTCCGTAGTTGAAGAAGTAGTAGTCTTTCAGGATCCTCTTCCAAGTAAGACCGGCGTCACGACTGATATACACTCCGGGTATACCTTTCAGAGATTTTCCCATGACACCAGTAGCCATTATAATTCCTGGAGCTGATTTAGAGCTCATGATACTTGCCGATCTAAAATAGAAAATATGTTTTTATACATGTTGTCAAGCTATGAAATATGCTACACCAGACATTCACTAAATATTCCCTTATGTACAATTTATTATCTGAATGAATAAATCTAACACTAACCACCCACATATATTACACCATGCTCAAATAAATAAAACAAAAATCTAAAATAATGTATTCTGAATCAAATTCTACATAATTCTACTAAAAACAAATCGATATCTCTAAATGTTATTAACAAATGAGTGAATAAAATTATAATGAAATAAATACAATTAAAAACGGTTTCAATTATACAAATGTGGTTTTTAAATAAAAATGAATATTAAAACTTAATGTCCGTGCAGTGCAAATTAAACTAAAAGCAAAATGTAAGTATTGTAGTGCACTCTATTCTTATGAGTTTACCTCAAACCGTTCGCAACCACATTTCCTGGTGGGCTGCAATCAATTTAATATTTATGAGCATTTATTATTTTAAGGGACTAATTCTTCAACAGCCAGATATATTTTATTTGAAGAATACAATCAGCAGTTTGACATTTAGTTAGACCCCGTAAGGCGCGGTAAATTTTCCGCTTAGATTAATTTACTATTAATCGGGGAATATTTAACCTTTCTAGCGAAAGTTAAGACACCTGTAAGTACAATAATACTTGAATACAAGTTTGAGGCCTTGTATCTAGATAAAATGGAGAAGTTGCTGGCTTATTAAATGTTGCAAAAAACACATTTTTTTTAGAATTCATGTTTAGATTTTGTATTGATGTTTAAATGCAAACTCCTTCCAGCTTGAATGACGCGTGTTTTTGTGAAACGTATCTCTTGGGTAAAGCGGGGTATTTAAGTAAGCCGTCCGTATTCGGGAAGATTCATATCTGACGGAACATGCGTCGCGTATTATCGGTCGCGTAACGCCAGAACAGACAAATGTATAGAAAAACACTTGACGGTTCACACTCAACGGATGATGCGTTAGTGCGTCGAGGTACATTGTCGCAAACGCTCGGCGAATGTTCCGTCAGATATGAACCTTCCCTTATTCCTCATATAAAAAGAATCTGTCAATCGAAAAATAGAGCTCAAAGCACAATTTATTATTAGTAGCTTGTTACGCTAACAATAATTTGATGGCATGGATAAAACGAATACCGATCGACCCAAGTATTTTTCGGTTGAATACGCACATTTTATTAATGACCTTGTACTAGTGTGTTTTTATCTGTTAGACATACCTACATAGTGAAATTAACTCTAGAAGTGTGGTGGCAGTTCATATAAAGTACCTACATATGCAAAAGTATTTTTTCTAACAATTTGGCTTTGTAGGTACCTACATAAAGTATGTCATTGTTACTGTATTATTACAAAGTATTGTTTATCACTTTTATAACTTTGGATTAGCATGACTAATATGCTATTTTCATATTAACCTACGCCTACCTACTGTTTAGCGATCGTATTTAAGTTTCTACCTACCCATAATACAACATTTTATACGACCTATTTTGAAAAACACCATATGGTTTAAAATGAGTCATTATAAGGTCCAATGTTCTGAAAGAGTACATTCCTGTTTATTATGTTTCTGAGAATTGTGGAATTTGCAATAGTTTTCATTGTTAGTCAAACGCTTAGTCAAAGCCAAGTAAGTAAGTCGTATTCGAGAAATATCTTTCATTTAAAATCATACACTGGAAACTTATGATAAAAGATATATTTACGTCAATAAAACATCATTTCTATTAAAAAAAACATAAGATATGTTTATTATATTATCAAATGTATTGAAATAATACTGTTTCGAACAGTGCACCTAGTGTCTTTTTTGTTGAAATCCTTAGAAAAGTAAGTCAATTTTTTTTCTTGCTTTTGTCCTTATCCTAATTTACTGAGGGGCCGAAGAGCATCTATATTCTTCCATACATTTCATCACCATTTTTCAATCTGCCGTCATCTCATAAGTACATAGACTCTAAAACAAATTGACTTAATGCATTTGTTCGACAATAACGTGCCGTCACAAAGGGGGTATTGCTAATAGGCTACTGCCGCGAGAATTAAGCCTATAAACGATTCGTACCTATGCCAAGCAGGTCAACAAACTATGCAGTAAACAGATAGACTCGTCAGTAAGCGGCTTATAAATTAAATTATCGACAAAGTTCAAGGTGACATTGCTACATTTGCTACTGAGATGATAAAGGCAATCGTGCACAAGTTTATCTTTTACTTCAATATTTAACCTATTATAAATTGTGTTAATTATTTCCGTCAATATTTTGTAATGGTAGAAGCATATTTTTTATTTTTGGTGTAGCGACATCTATCTCGCCACACACGAAGTAATGACCGTTATCCTACATCGCGGTATTAGAGTTATCCGCGCAATTTGAAGGTATACTAGTTCCCGACAGCCACCGTCGGGCAGTAGTAGCCAACCAGACACAACTCCCGTCTGGTCGGAGTATCCTCTCTTTTCAATGGTGGATGAGGAACTTTTTACCCTGTTCCTCATACCTGCAAACTGACAACTAAAACACTAACAAAACATACTGAGTGACCTAATTATAGTTATGTCATTTTGTATTTTGTTACATCTAATAATAATCACATTACTGAGTTTATGTTTGGCGATTATGAATTTATGACTTCCTGACTTGGACAGTAACATAAAACCTATATGATGCAATATTTATTTTATCAAAGAGCGGAGAACACTTTATGGTCAACGGTCGACACACACCAAAATGAGTCTGGAATTAGGTACCAGGAAAACAACATGACTCAACTACAAATGTGAATACAAGGCTTGTGATAACAAGGTATGTATTCGTATACAGGACCATTCTAGAAATATTTAGTGTATACTTGGGAGCAAATAAATTGAGCTACTGCCTTATAACACGTATATGGTGAGTATTTTTGGTAATATGGAACGTTATCAATTTATCCTTTTAAGGACTAAAATCTTATTTGACAATGAAGGTAAAGGCTATTAAATAAACTATTTTAGACCATATGACATTCGCACCGATGCCTTTTTATTATATTCAAAATAATAATCATAGGTATGTGCACAAAAAAAAAATGGCTCGATACATTTGCATCCAAGAGTAGTTGTTATAAACTGCCCACGTAATTACACAAATTATAATCTGAAGCGTCATCATTAATTCGCGGTCTTTTTGGTATACATTCCAATTTTAGATATCCTATTTGTCATAATAATTGTATTTTAATAATATGCTTCCTACAGAGTTTTCCGTTAAGTATGCAGGTGATATTATAGTGCTCAAAAGTGTGCGAAAACGCAGATGCTACAATCTGGCGACACGATCGGAGAAAGGAATAGCCTCTTAACTTCGGGCTGACCACTTGTGTCAGATCTGAGAACTAAACATAGGACCCTACGTTTAACTGTCGCGCTTACTATCCCGAAATTAACAGTGCAGTATTTTAAATACGGTTTATATAAATAGTGGGTTTTCGTTTCCTTTGTAAACAAATCATAACACAGTCATATTGTTCCGATAAGTAATCTATTGTTTGACCGTAATAGGCGATTAGTACAGTATCAGATTGATACATTACACCATGTTACGACAATAATAACTTATTTCCTGAACCAAAGTAGTACAGGAATTATAAGAATATCGACGTGTTAAGGTAACAATCTTCCTAACCAATCTTCTAATTACATGAATTTTAAGACTTTAGCAATAAGGTTAATTATTTAACGATATAGTCGAGACAGATGTTCTAGCGTATTAAAATAGATCATGTTCTTACCTTGTGACTGGGTACAGTTGGCTGAACTTCTGACATAAATGCAGACTGCATGAGTTTTCGACAAAACAGTTCAGTGGCTTGCCTGAGAACAAACAATACAGTGAGATGGAGGTCGATTAAATTGGCTAAAACAGTTAAGGATTAAGTAGATGATGATGGTAAAATCCGGTAGACTAGTAGTAATTTGTTTAGGGTTGTGTTCCGAGGAATTGTTTGATATGATGCCCACGGCCACTTTCTATCATCGCACCGCTCGCCGTCGACATGGAGTTCATGCTCACACACTGGAGCCGAAATGGCCCGTACAGTGCGGTTTCAGAGGAATTTCCTCCCGCATACACTTGGATTGCGGAATGAGCTTCCTGCCGAGGTTTTCTCAGAGGGCTACAGTATGGAGTTCTTCAAAAGGGGAGTAAATAGGTTTTTAAAGGGTCGGCAACACGCGTGTGGCGCCCCCGGTGTTGCAAGTGTCCATAGGCTACGGTAATCGCTTACCATCAGGCGGGCCGTAAGCTTGTTTGCCACCGTCGTGGTATAAAAAACACGCTCATTAAAAAAAGTGGATTAAAGACCAGCTTTTCGCTGACATTTAGGCATCATCTTCTAAAATAGTCATTCATTAATTATTTATTTTATTTTTTCATTGTTTTTTCATATCAGCCGAAACATTTTCAATGAAACAATGGCACAGAACATCCGCTATCTATTTATTTATTTTTTTACGAAATCCACAGCTCTTTAACAAAATTTTACTTAATGATAAACTAATGTTAAAGTCAATTACGGATTCGCAGTGTGGTGTGGGTGGTTGTGTTGAAGTGTGTGTGATGAGTTGCTATAATGACAATAATGACAAACTCTCGAAACAGTACAAAGGATAGGTTCAGCCGGTCGATTCAGTAAAAGTCACGCCGTGAAAACTTGAGTGAAGTGAACTGTCAATGCCTTGCATTAGTATGGAATGACAGCTCAATTCGCCCTCACTACTACCACAGTATAAATATTAATACAGTAGGACGACGCCCTTGATCTCTGGAAAAATGCCGATAACTTCTACACTCGTTAAGACTTGAATAATACCTCCCGCACTACGAACATCGTTTTGTTCGCACGATTGCCCCGTCTAGACAGCTTCGTCGGACCACTGTATGTTTTTAGACTGTGCTACTATGCCCATATTTTATTTATATATTTTTTTATTAAAACTTTATGCACTAGTAAAATAAACTGTACAAAGGCGGACTTAATGCCTTAGGCATTTTCTACCAGTCTACCTTAAGGTGGTGTAGAGACAGAACATGGTAGGCGCAAGAAGGTAACAAAAACTTGAAAGGAAAACAAATTATTCACGCATTCATTTTCACGCGGTGATTTGACCAGAATCGCACTACTGTTTTAGCCATACGCTAGCTAACTAGAAATTCGTCAATTTTGGCTTGCTGCACTTATTAGTTTCTTGTTCTTGTGCTCTACTTCTAGATATAACCTTTTAACTATGCCAAATTAATCTCACAGCCAACACCCTCCATGCGAAAAGGCATCCGAAGTATTCACTTAGCGTATTAATTAATTTATTAAACTAGTTTCGTGAGGTTATTGATTAGCCTGGTGTAAAGAGTTTTTATACTGCCCTCTTACTTGGCTTCACGTACCGTTGAGAAATACCTCTCCGGCATGCCGGTTGCCACGCAGTGTTTTCCTCGATGATAAGTGCAAACTTTATTGTGGTTGATTCGTGGAAACGATACCTATACATTGGGTATTTTTTTCCTAGGACACAATCACAACTAAATGCATGCATGGAAACTATCTACATTAATTCATTAAATCCCGAGAGGAAACTGGTGTCCGCACTGTCATTGTCTTTCTATTGCGTCTCTAATTGACACGATTGAAAAGTTAAATAAATAAATTGAAATAATTAATTGTGTTATGAGTACTAAACAGCTGATAAACAAACTTATATATTTCAAAATACATACATATTATAGACTAGCTTTTGCCCGCGGCTTCGCCCGCGTGGATGTCGAACTTCCGCCCCCTATGTTTTCCCATGAAGGGTTGAATTTCCAAAAATCGTGTTTTAGTGGATACTTATTCTTAACTAAGAAGTCCCCTTCAAGTTTCATGTCTGTAATACCAGCGGTTTGGGCTGTGCGTTGATATATAAACGTAATAATTTTAGCATACTACTTCCAGATAGACTACTTTCAAAGTTGATCCTTCCAGTATGTATGCATAAAGATTTCTGGAACTACTGACCCGGGAAAGAGCGCCGTACAACTGACCATGTGTAAAACAACTGAGACTAAGATCAACCTACCCAGGCGTATTGATTACAACCGTACCAAGTCAATCCCAATCCCTATAATAGTTATTGAACTATGCGTGCACATACAGACAGACAGACGGACAAAACATTTACTGATTGCATTTTTGGCATCAGTATCGATCACCAATCATCCTCCAATATTAATTTTGAATATATATTCAATGTACATAATTATCTTCGTAGTGTGTGATAGTCCATTGAACTGTATGGCGAGCGATATTGTATCTTAAGATAAAATATGATAATATCTTAGCCGTGTGCAGCGCTCCTTGGTGAACTCCACTGCGGGTGAAGTAACCTACGACAAACTTATTATTTGCGGTTGGTACAGTAGTCGGGTCTAGGGGTCGAACCGCAAAATTAAGTTTGTTTTTTATTGTATATACTTTTCCGGGATAAAAAGTACCCAGTGTTGTGCCCAGGATATTAAAGAATAAGTATACCAAGTTTCATCGTAATCGAACCGGTAGTTTTTGCGTGATACCTGAACATACAGACAGACAGACAGACAGACAGACAAAATTTTTTTAAATCATATTTTTGGGTTCGCTGTCGGTCTAGTAACACCCCCTGCTATTTATTTTTTTGATATTTTCAATGTACAGAAATTTTACTTCTACAGATTTATTATAAGTATAGATATAGATAAATAACACCTAGACACAGAACCAATGATCGTGCTCATCACACAAATATTTGTCCTGGGTGAGAATCGAACCCACGACCTCCGGCATAGCAGTCATAGCCACAAACTACTAGACCAACAGGCCAGTCAAACATTAGGCAAACAAACCAACGCCGGTTACCTACATATCATATTTGTTGAACTATTTATCCTTTAAACATAAAGAAAACAGAAAACCGCGATATTAATACCGACAATTCATAACAAAACAAAAAAGACCTTTAGAACTAAGGAGGAAATATAATTAAAATTCACCAAGGCAAGCATTGTAAGTTAATTATAAAAAGATTACAGTGCTTTTTACAATGGTTGGATGATTAAATCATTAAATAGTGCTGTTTTAATAGCAGCAGAAATGACTTAGCACGTAAGACTGGAGAAGAAGCAGAAAGCTGGTTTCGAGAAAATTAAAGTTTTGCAAATATTTCTTTTTACTTTATAGATTGTTTTGAATAAGATACCGCTAATTAGCTTAGTTTATTGGATGTGCCTTTCTTTAAGCTTTGATGCCATGCTTTTTTTGATGCCATACAAATCAATTACCTGTACTTTTTTTTTGAGATACCGCTTTTGAGCTTAGTACGGCAGAATTGTGGTCAGACAGAATAAATAATCATATATACTCATCACACAAGCATGGCACTAGATAAACAGGCTAGTCAAAGCAATCCTACTTCCTACTAATATTATAAACGCGAAAGTTTGTGAGTATAGATAGATGGATGGATGTTTGTTACTCTTTCACGTAACAACTACTGAAAGGATTTTAATAAAATTTGGTATGGAGTTAGCTGACACTCTGGATTAGCACATAGGCTTTTTATCCCTGTATTCCCACGGGACCGGGACCTACGTGGGTGAAACCGCGGGACGTTTACTAGTACTTTATATATGCATAATATACCAATCGAGTTAAATTATAACCTCCTACTACTACTTCAAATACTACTACTACCTACTCTAGTATTGTAGGTAACATATAGACAGGCGGCGCAGGACGGTTCAGTTTAAAATTATGTTTTTTGTATCTTTCAAAATCAATGCATTTCAGTAAGGCAGTTAGGTTAGGTACTTGGGTTCGCTATAGAATAGGTATGGCAAGTTAGGTTAGGTTATATATGTATTCGTCATGCGGCATATTGACTCAATGTATCGCCGTATTTGCATGGTTACGTAAAGAAAGAAAAAATAGGTGTCTAATAATTTCTAGTAATCTATACTCGTTTTACAATAGCATTAGACCGAAGTTAAAAAAAGTTATTTTTAATGCACACTTTGTAACTTGTACAATTAAGCATGTTACAAGTACTTTTTTTAATCTATTTTAGAATCCATTTTTACTGCAGATGTCACACTTAGTTGTAACCATTTCAACAGTTAGCTGACACTCTGGATTAGCACATAGGCTTTTTATCCCTGTATTCCCACGGGACCGGGACCTACGTGGGTGAAACCGCGGGACGTTTACTAGTACTTTATATATGCATAATATACCAATCGAGTTAAATTATAACCTCCTACTACTACTTCAAATACTACTACTACCTACTCTAGTATTGTAGGTAACATATAGACAGGCGGCGCAGGACGGTTCAGTTTAAAATTATGTTTTTTGTATCTTTCAAAATCAATGCATTTCAGTAAGGCAGTTAGGTTAGGTACTTGGGTTCGCTATAGAATAGGTATGGCAAGTTAGGTTAGGTTATATATGTATTCGTCATGCGGCATATTGACTCAATGTATCGCCGTATTTGCATGGTTACGTAAAGAAAGAAAAAATAGGTGTCTAATAATTTCTAGTAATCTATACTCGTTTTACAATAGCATTAGACCGAAGTTAAAAAAAGTTATTTTTAATGCACACTTTGTAACTTGTACAATTAAGCATGTTACAAGTACTTTTTTTAATCTATTTTAGAATCCATTTTTACTGCAGATGTCACACTTAGTTGTAACCATTTCAACAATCTATTTAAAGAAATAATGTGGATTTCATTTAGTTTAATTATTTCATTTTAGTTGCAAATTGTAGTGTCAATGATAAAACCTCAAAGAAGCAGGGATGAACAATACACGGGCACGTTCTTCGTTTCACTTTTACTCTTCTAAATTAAAAAACTTTTTTGCAAAAAATAAAACCGACTTCAAAAAAAACACTAAACGGTGTAAAATAACTCTAAATTCGGAAGTCTGTGGCTTTGGTGGGTTTGTCTTACTCATGATGGGCCACCGACTTCCGAATTTAGAGTTATTTTACACCGTTTAGTGTTTTTTTTGAAGTCGGTTTTATTTTTTGCAAAAAAGTTTTTATTTTTCCATTTTTAGTTGTTACCATAAAAATATTTGCCATGTATTTATTTTATATTGTTAATTGTTAACAATACATGTCATCATAATAGGGTTTTCCACTAATCCCTAATAAATTAAAATTAACATACCTAACTGACGAAATCTAGGTATATTGTACCCACCTGCGTACCCCTCAGAGCATACAGGCGTGATGATACGTCATTATGTTGTATAAACAATAAACATCCAAGCGATTCCAGCAATCACGACAGATTTGCCGTTTATTTTTGAAGAGTTCCGTTGTATATCTCCGAAGATCAGCACCAGATCTTCACCAAATTAAAATGGGACCACCTCAGGAGTATACTCTTTCAAATAAAAAAAGAATTTTGAGAATCGGTCCACAAATGGGAGAGAAATCAGGTAACATACATAAAAAAAAAAAAAAAAAAAAACTTTTTTTACAAAAAAAACAACCGACTTCTTAAAAAAAACACTAACAGGTGAAAAATAACTCCAGTTTCGGAAGTCTGTGGCTTTGGTGGTTTTCGTTCATTATTGGCCAACGACTTCCGAAACTGGAGTTATTTTTCACCTGTTAGTGTTTTTTTTAAGAAGTCGGTTGTTTTTTTTGTAAAAAAGTTTTTATTTTGCAATTTTTAGTTTCTTCGTATGTAAAGAAAGTCTTTCAAAATTTGAAAGAATCATTGAAATCGGTTAACAATAAATTGCAAAAGTAGTTCTTTCTAAACATTAATCTGTACATCTTTGCCAGGCCCCTTTTAAAATAGACAGGCGTAATGTTATGTTATGGAAATACAAAAGCTCAGCATAGACATCCGAGTATAGCAATTGCGAATAATTTGCTGTTATGCGTTGAAGAACTCCGTTGCCTGCCTTGTTCATCAGTTTTTCTTCACCAAATGATACTTTCCAAATGAAAATGCTTGATTTGTTACTGAAAATGTTACAATCGGTGCGTGTGTACCTATATTTTTTGAGGAGTTCCCTCAATTCCTCGAGGATCCCTCATCAGATATGAGTTTTGATATAAATGGGACCAATCTGTTCGTATACCCTATCAAATAAAAGAAGAATTTTGAAAATCGGTCCATAAATGACGGAGTACTGAGGTAACAAACCCTAAAGAAAAAAAAAAAAAAAAGAAAAAAAAACATACAACCGAATTGAGAACCTCCTCCTTTTTTTGAAGTCGGTTAAAATACATACACACGAACATAGAACCTCCTCCTTTTTTGAAAGTCGGTTAAAAATAAAGCAATTTGAATTAAAATAGTTTTCACTTATCTTTAAAGTAAAATGTTCTGCATTCCTGCTTCTACGAAGCACTTTTTCTAATATTATTAATAATGGAGTATAAGATGAGGTTCTAAAACCAAAATTCAGTCATCTAGCCTTTTCAATAGATTACCATTCTCATCTTCGGTGGGTGGATTGATGGGGGACCAAGTGACACCATGGTCGAAGGTTATCAGCGAGATCAGATGCTCCGGTCCAATGTTCGCAAGGGGAGCCTTCGAGTCCACTCGCGATGCTATATAGATGCCTTTCAGACCTTCCACGCGATACAAGTCAGTGAACGGGTCTTCTGTCACGTCCCTGAAAGTCACCCATGCTTTGTTTACGTCAAGTATTTGAAAATATAACAAAGTGCAGTGAAATGCTGATGATTGATCAGTGTCACCTCAAACTGACATTCCTGAGACAGAAATAAATGAATTCCGGCCAAAATACTCGTCGTCCTCGAAGTCAAGGTATTTTTAATGTCATACCTTTCGATAATGACTTTCATATGTATAAAAACAAATGGCGACGGCGTAAATAAAGGGAAAACAGAACAGAATGCCGTATTTTGTTGTGAGGGGAATGTGCCAGTGTAGATCGCATAATTCAAAATGTCTTTTGTCAAGTTGTATGCTGATTAAAATATGATTCGCGATCGTTAATAATGTGGCTTATTTGAGTAATAATAATTAAAAACACAAACACAACCCAAGTCAATTCAATCCCATTAAATGACTTTTTCATGAAATAGTCATTCAATGGGATTATTTATTACTTAATTCATTAAACTCCAAGCGAACATCGCCGTTCGCGCTGTCATTGTCTTTCTATTGTGTCTCCAATTGACACGATTGAAAGGTTAAAGGGTTGTCTTTATGTTTTGAAAGATCAAATTCACGAATTAATCAAATTGCGTATCATATTTTAATCAATATAGGTACAAACTCACACTGAAAGACAAATTGCAAAAAAAAAAACAAGAAAATTTGAATTTCGCGGGTTACCGCTGGCACTTCCACCTTAAAAGAATATTATTCGAATACTAAACAAATATGAGCTCTATTCCTCTTTGGGATATTTAGTACTTAAGACAAAATTCAACTTACTCAAGCCAGCTGTCTTTCCAGTTAGCATCAGGGAAGTAGCACAGTATCTGTTCCAAACTCAGGACAAAGTTGTACTGTGTGAAATTGTTGCTTATCTCTGACACATACAGGTCTGCTAAAGTGTCAGTGTGCATGACAGACACAAATATACGTTTGTCAGTTACGTCCGCTATGTGGAACCTTCTTAGATCTAACTCGGTTTGGAACTCGGCCTTGAAGAATGGACCTCTTTGGTGTGAAATATATAGGTGCAGGCTGTTTTTCTGAAAAAAAAAATTATAAATTGTCACTGAGTAAAAAGTAAAAGAAAATTAAAATCTGAATTTATCTTAGACTATATACCTCTAGACGTAGCCCAATTTACAGTATGAAGTGTGGAAGTGAGACGCATTAATTCAAAGTTTGTAGGAAAATTGAGACAAAGCATCGTCGTATCTTCTGTCCCTTACGGCGTGCCGTATTTTTGCATGGCTAACTTTTGAATGTTAGCCAAACAAAGTGCTGTCACTGTCACGTATATTATTGTACTCGATTTTATTTAAGTTTTCGGATGGTTTTTGCAATTTTTGTAATAGTTTGAGTAATTTAATAAGAAATGGACTCCATTAGTTAAGTGTTTAATGTATGGTGTATGCTCTACGATGGAAGGATGCAGTATAATAGGCTGTAAAAGCCGCACAGAAAAGGCTAATAACGAAATCACTTTTAATTTGAAAGTATTCAATACGGTTAGTGTTATAGTATGATTATTGAATTTATACATTTGTGCGCTTTTATTGTCATGGGTTTCAGACCAAAATATGGAAGATTTCTTAAAGTAAACTTAATTTCTTATATCACATAACCTAGGAGTACTTACTTACTGTGTTGCTACACGTTTCACATCTTTTCCCCTAACTGTCAGGCCTAATGTTCAAAAGGTAGGCTTAATAATGAAATAAATCTATGGTGGCTAAACACACAAATTTGTGGGCGAACTCTTATTTTCCAGTTTAAGTGAACATTTGTACGAACGAACAGAACCCTTTCGACAATCATTAAGTTTTACTCTTGAATATTTATTTGGAGAATAGATATTTGGAGGTAAGAATTCATTTTATAAATAAATGTTAAGTATAATAGAAATTTTCATAATAATTTGGTTTTGTCTAAAGTACAATAGTTATAATACAGCAATGTCAATGTCACACTGGATGTCAGCCATACCTCAATATATTTTAATGATAAATAAAACTCGAAAATATAATGTTGTGTTCTTCTAAAGAGTTACTTCTATGTACACACATCAAGCTTCACCTGGTAGTAGTGTATTTTATTTGAGAGAATCAAGGTTGAGCTGAAACTGTCGGTCCGACCTAATGTGAACCAGCTCTAAGATTGAAAGTAGGTATTTTATGTGAAATTATATTTTCCCACACATGGATACTTCTACACTCAAATTACCACGTTGAATACGTAAATTATAATTTATAAAAGTGCTAAAATTGGAACCCGCAGTTAAGTAGAATTTTGGTCGTATTTTGGGACTTTTTTAAGGAATAGCAACACTGAACTTTTATATTGCAGTCTCATGTGCGGCCACGCGGTGGCTCGATCTAGAGGTATATTATCTAAGGAATTTATATATCACTCTAAGAATGACAAAAAATACAAAGACAGTCCCTCAAAATGACGTCCGTCCTCACTTCCTAGTGTTATTGCTTTGAAGAAGTTTGGTCGCAATCAAGTAGGTACTGCTTAAGAATCTCATACCTCAGACAAATAATAGTCTAAATTAACTACACCTTAAACACATTGTTGTATTTCTAATATAATGTTATTACTTTTTACGAACAATTCCATCTGCACTAACAATAACTTTATAGATACTTAAGACACTCCAAGTAAGCAATATTGCTGTTATTTAACAGCTTAGCGGACCTCATGTATTGTTTCCAACATGAAACAAAGTCCCGATATTAACTTGAATAACCTATTCAAAGCTCGCTTCATTTTATTCTTTATATGCAGACCGGTTTCTGTATTGAGTTATAGGTATTTGGCCTTGTAAAGTTTTACATGCATATGGTCACAACATAATAAATACTTTTTCGACATTCAAAAGGCAACTTCAGACTTGGGGTCTCTATGTGATAGCGTTAGTTATAGTCCTCCAATTTCAAATTTTATTGCTTCTTATTAATAATAACTCCATATTAGCTTAATATTAGCTTATATGGTAACATAAAACTTTTTACCGACCGTAAAAAATATGTTTTTACCGAATGCAACTAAATTTAGATCTAGATAAGCTACCCGTTCAAAATTTTTTGCTGCTACAAAGAAATAGATACTTAAAAGAGGTCAAAAATGTTTTAAAACAAGCCCGTTTAGAGAATTTGAGTCTTATCATCCCCCTCAGGCATGGAGTCAGCCAGGACACAAAATTGAATACAACAATAAATACACAAATTAATTAATTGTTCTTTCAGCAATAAAATATTTAGCTAGTCAAAGCAAATCATCACTTGATCAATTTGTTTCAACGCCAAGACAATTTGTTATTTTTAAATAACAAAATTTACATCATTTTCACCTTTTTATTACCCATATGCATAGCTACTAAGGTATGTTGCAACATTGTTTAACACACTTAAGATTAGACAGAGATTTATGTTATTTTTTTGGCAACCAACATAGATTTTTAAGTACCTACTTGAGAAGTATATGAAATTAAAACATAAGTACCTACTTCAAAACAGTGTTCATTTTTTGCTGAAATCTTATCTCAAGGAAAAATCTTTGTACTTCAGATTGCTGAATAAAACTGTTCAATTTGATTTCACTAGTCAATTTAATTCAATTACTTAGCGAAGAAATATGTTATAGGTAATAAAATTGATTGTAATTATTTATTGTCATGGATAAAAGAAACTAGCAATTCACTTTAATTGTGACTCATTCTAGTAGCTCAACATACTTAAAGCTAAATATAATCATATAAGTAAGGAGGCGTTTGTAAATATTATTTATTTGCAGCCAAACACATTAATATTCGATTAAATATAATATTAGGAACATTTCCATGACGTCTTCTGTGCATGAAATAAAAAAAAACGCAGCTTACAGATATTATGTGCATATAAAGCAAGTTGAATATAGAAAATTGTTGTGATTTAGGCCTGGCGCTCACTAGCGGCACGGCACGGTCGGTTTTTTAGATGAGAGATTATAACCATAAATACAGTTATTGCGTTGCGAGTTGAGCTCACGATTACAGATAAATTCGTGCACAGACTGGACAGGTTCACTATGTATGGTTCTTTCCTCAAAGGACCATCTCAGACACAAATCTCTGTGACCATGAATTTCTTTCAGTGTTTCTTCCCAGAGTAGTAGTAATATAGTAAGGGCGCCTTCAAATTAATCGCTAGGGTCAAGCATCATAGTGTTGTACATTTAGTTTCAACCTCATCGATAAATTATTGTTCAAGCTGATTTTCGTTCACGTCTGAATAAAAACACGTACCTACGCATCATCACCAATCGATTGATGAACCGATGCGCGGCGGCAGCGCTGCAGTCGCGTGTTTTTTATTTATATGGATTAACAAAGCAGCGCCACGGTAGCGCTGAAGCCGCGCTGCCGCCGCGCGGCACCTGGCGGCTAATTTGAAGGCGCCCTTAAACACCGACCTCACTAGTTAAAGAAATTATTTTGCTTGTTTGACGTCTGTTTGTAACTGTATTTACAGAAATAAACAAAGGTACATAATGTTATGAAAATAAAGTCAATACATACCCACATAGGTGCCTACCCACATTACAATAGCCGTGCCTATGGATATCACGCCATGTCTAGAAGCAACGTGGTTTGAATCGTTTCAACTAGGTAGGTATATGCCACAAAATTATGGTAGATTATACTATTATTAAAATTTGTCGCGCAAAAACCTTGCCTTGCAGTCCCGCCAGTGGGCATCAAGCCTTATACATACACCAAGCAGATTTTGTGGCATTTACATTAAAAAAAAAAACATTGAATAAGAAATTTACCAATATATTTATAGTGTCTACGTATGTCTGAAGGTGGAGATGCAGTAATGCAAAATGAAATAAGGGGTTAAAAAAATGTGACGACGTTGTTAGTGTGTTCACTACAATTTATTATTATGACCACAAAAAAAACCAAACAAGTAACACAGCATTTTTTTTTTAAAAGCATCACCTATTAAAACTTTCTTATCGTATGTTAAAATACTTTAATGGTACTTAATGCAGAACGCAAAGGCACTTACATAAACAACTAAGATAGAACGACAAAAGTGCCATTTGTCACCATGTCGCAAGTGTCGCAACGTAATACTCAACAAACTGTGGTAACAAAATGGTTACCCATTACTGGTGACAGTAATAAGGTAACCATTTTTCAACAAAAAAAAAACAATTAAATAACATCACGCCCGTAATTCACGAAGGTTTATGCAGAGGTGAAGCTGAAATAGGTACACCAGCATTTCGCCAGTTATGTTTAAGTCCCATGTCATAGGGGGCGAGCTTATTGCCTTTGATCGGGGACAATTCCAGACTCCGGGCTTCAACAGAGAAATACCACATTAAAACTCTCCGTAACGAAGGCCCAGAGATCGAACGAACCCAGACACCCATGCTCATAGTACGCTTGCGACCACTTTACTAACGACAAACAATTACTACATAACATAAAATGACGCCTCTATTCTCTGAAGGATTACTCAGAGGTCTACCAATATTCGCCAATTATGTATGTTTTATGTCCCGCGTAATAGGGGGCAAATCTATTATTAAGGAGACATATCGCGACTCCGACTTGCTAATGAGAAGTTCCAGGAGGAAAAACCTAATAACCAAGACCATAGACCAAGTAAGTACCTACATGTCAAGCAAGTATAAAAGCTCAAACTATAAGCCCTGTGTTGTTTACATGACTTGAGAATACTCTCATTCGAGTTACGAAAACAATGACATCAGCTTGTGAAGCTCTTATATCGATCGGGACTCTGGTAAACAACCTTCTTAGAAATGTATAGAGATGTTTGTTTCACTTCGACAAAGTAAGGGCATTTAGGACATTTTTTGTTCGAAAGGCGTACTAAGAACGTTTCAAGTGCTTTTCTTAGTGTTTCATTCAATCAGCGATATAAGTATGTTATCTTAAGCCTGTCAACTTAAAGTAATATATCAAGTAATTAATTGTCCAGCCCAAATGCTCTTGCTTTGGTATTGTTTGTTAGCACGTGAAGCTCCTCAAGTTGCGCGTTGAGCTCACGAATACTGACAAATGTTTGCACAGACTTAGTCCACTCATATCTGTGTGGTTCTTACCCAAAAAAACATTTTAGACACTAATCTGCATGGTTCTTATATGACTAAGATAATGTCTGGACTTTACAAATTGACAAATTAATAAACAGTTGAAGAACAAGCATGGCAATCAAAAGGATAATGATTTGAAATTAACACTGCTCAAGGCCAGACAAGATTTCTTAAAAAAAAACTTGGCGTTATACACTTTATGGGTAGGTATTAATTAACCTCTATATGCTTGGTACAAAACCATGTAATTTTCTTTAAATTTGCAACACAAGGAAATATGATATTCTATTTATAAACAGGTTTCTAAGAAGCCTCTATGTATGTTTGCCCAATCGAAACTAGTAACTAACGTTGATAAATTAATTGTACAGACCGCACACAACGCAAAAAGCTTAACTCAGATCTTCCGCGAAATAAAACGCAGTGTCTTGCTGGGTAAATAAAATTTGTTAGAACAAGATACAAGTAGATGTGTCTGTCTATCTTAAATTTAAGTCCCTTCAGTCAATTACTTTACGTTGACTTCTGTTACAAGATTCGGGCTGTAGCGACACACAAACCAAGACATTCTCGGGAGCTTACAACAATTGTTTTATCTAGGTATAGTCTATACTCATATTACAGAGAATGTTTGTAGTTTGTATTAAAGCTGTAACCTCCGAAACTGCTAACCCGATTACAGCAATTTTTTTCAATATTATTAGTAGTTTTTAAAATGATCTTGAAGTACCTATAAACACTACTTTTGCCAGCAACCTCGCCCGTGTTAATAAAGTCGAAAATTACCACAAGGAAACTCAGGGAAGGAACAAGTGGGGATAGACAGGTCTAATCCACGTCATGATCTAACCAAAGTTGTACTTCTTACTAGAGGAAAATAGTTACCTATGTAAAACATTATGAAAAAAAAAAAACTACAATAAATCTTCACGCAAAACTAGTGTTGGGAATTTATCCGGATAAATACTCAAAATGGATAAATACTCATAAATATCCGTTTTTACTCGAGTATTTATCCAAAACGGCGGATAAATATTATACACGATTTTAGTAAGGGAAATTTTATATTTCTACGAAGAAAAGGATGAAATTAAGTGAAATTCTAAAACTTATTAAGAAGTTTTAAAAAACAAGCCAGTCTAACCTATGATTACACACAATAATAAAAAAATTGGGTTATACTTTCCTTTATGGGCCATTGATTTATGGATCGGAGAGGGGCTGGGGAGAGAAAGGGGGAGATGAGCTACCCCCCTGTCGGATTCCCATACCGCGGAGCATGGGGCTCATGGTTATGGAGATATTCATTGTTTAAGTTTGAGGTTAGGTTAAAACACTAATTTCCATTATTTTCACTCTAATTTCCATATATTTATGGGGCGGGGTGGGCGGGGTAGCAGGGGCCTACCTCCTGTACCATCTCCAACCCGCGGAACCCCAAGGTTACGGAGATATACGTATTTTAAAATTTAAAAGTAATCATTTTGAGATTAGTTTCGGGTATTTTTCGGAGAAGTTGAATAAAGCACAAGGAATATTATTATTCTTATACCCTTACCTGCCAAGATGTCGCCGGAGCCGCTTGGCGGGGCTTCTACTTCTGGGTGGTTCAAAAAAATAACCACGAAGGAGGTGGAGGGGTCTGTGTTCGCTCACTCACTACGACCCCGCTACTTTTATTTTTTTTTAGTGGTGGAAAATCATGGATGTCCCCCGCCCCGGAGACCGGGGTCTGTCAGACTTACTGACTAAAAACCACCCCGTGTCCCTTCGGGTACAGAAGATACTTCCGCGACTCCCGACTGACTGCGACCCGAGGGCCTCGCCAAGTCAGCGAGGGGAGTGAGGTGTTAGACAACCCTCACAACGTCTAAGAGGGGCGCACGTAAACACGACGCGCCACCACCTCGGGTCCATGTACATGGGGGCGGCAGACGTCCCGTGTCCGTCGCCCCTGAACCCATTCAGGGGGGCTAGAAGAGGGCGTTGTCCGCCCTCCGCCTCCGCCCGGTACGTCTGCTGCGGGCCGGGTGAGTGGAGTTGCTCTCCCTCTCCCTTTCCGTAGCCTCCTTCTGCGAGACGCCCGTTTCGCAGAGGAACACCATCGCGTCCCAGGACTCGACGCTGCCGGCCATCCTCTCGACCACGGCCGGCAGCGACAAGTCACTGCCTACGGCACGGCTCCTCTCAAGCGGCACACTCTGCCAGCGTATGCCGCACCGTATCCTCCCGACAGTCGACAAAGTGGTGATACCGGGCGTGTTAAACTATTTTCAATTTATATGGAAACTTTAAAAAAATATGTCTCTCTTTATTATTTTATTATAACTGGGAATCTCCGCAACTTAAAAATTTGTAAAAAAACCTTCTGTTTATGAGTACTATTTACAAAAAAAAATGGACTTCCAACTCTATGGTCCATAAAAGAAAGTTTAGCCCGAGCACGTGTAATTTTGCACAGATTTTATTACGTCTATGCAGAGGAGTCGTCGAAAGAACTTGTGGCTAAATTATAACAGCCGCATGGGTTGATCGAAGGTTAAACTACGCTTGACGTGGTCGATCCGTGGATGGGTGACCATTTATTATATACCAAGACTCCTCCGTGCCTCGGAAAGCACGTTAAGCCGTTGGTCCCAGCTGTCATTTGTAGATCTTTGACAGTCGTTAATTGTGGTCAGAAGTCCAAAGTCTGACAACCAGTTTAACCAAGGGGTATCATGTTACCCAGTTCACTGCCTTGCCTTGCCACTGGGTTGTTTAGGTCTGACAGACAGCTCCATGTAAAACACTGGTACTCAGCTGCATCCGGTGAAACTGGAAGCCGACCCCAACATAGTTGGGAAAAGGCTAGGCAGATGATGACGTCTATGCAGATTAATAAAATTGGTGAAAACTTTACATTTCAGTGCGTAATGAGCTAGCAAGAGTGTGCTGTGCAGTTTAGAGGCACAACATGTTGTTAAACTTTGTTTACTAAGTTTGTTTAGTACTACGCAGCACACTATTAATTTGCTGGCTCATGACGCACTGAGATTTCAAAACTCTCAAAACAAGGGACTCTTCAGTCTTTTGTAGGTTTCTAGCGTTGTCAACAATAATAAAACTACACTTTTATATTTATTTTTAGTAGTTCACTTATCCGCCGATTTTATTAAGTGTTTAAACCTTTAACAAAGAAAGGTTCAGCTTTTAAAACATACCTTGAAATGCTATAATCCAACTTCAAAATCACTTAAATGTCTCATAAAACTAGAACACTATCTCCTCATAATAATTATTTTGTTGTCAAAAACGCACACGCGCGTGCGCTCTCTAAGACACATACCTGGGCACAGCGCAGGCGCGGTGGTGTGAGGGGAAAGGTAATAAAACAAAAGGAATGGGATAAAAGGAGGCCGGGATATAGTGCGGTGCCGTTTAAAACACGTTGCTTCGTCTTTACAATCAGAACTTGAAAAAGTAATAATGTATTAAGTATTTTCAAAAGCCTTAATAGTAAAACTAGCCTATCAATATAAAAAAACATGCAAAATAATAAATATCCATCATTTTGGGTAAATATCGGATAAAAATTAGTAAAAACGAGTATTTATCCACTTCGGATAAATACTCGAGTATTTATCCTTCGAGTATTTATCCTTTGCCCATCACTACGCAAAACCTATTAGGCATGTTACACGAAAACTATAAATTATGAGGATGGAGCGGATAATTACGTAGAATAAAGTTCAAGAACTACATTTGCATATTCATATTATTGTAATTACACATACCTAACAACAGCACTGACCTACTTTGGCAAACCGCAAGAGCTCTCTATTTTTGCGACTGTGAATTTCATTTAAACCATCTGAATTGATTGTTCTATGAATTGCAATAAGGCCAGACAGATCGAAAGATATTATAACAAAAAAATAACATTTTTAAAAGTGTATTAATAATTGATTATGTAGGTTCATACAATACCTACAACAAATAAACACAAGTATTATTCAGTACACATAGACAATCGTGCCCCCATTTCTTTTCAACAAAAGTGCATCTCACTCTGACATCACAAATGCGACATTGCGCACGCGTGCAAATCTAGGAAGACGTCATCTTTAAACATCCACATGGCGTATAAGAATAGAAGTTGCAATAAACGGTCTAATAATGAATAAGAAAATAAAATCTCTTTCAGAGAAAAAAGCAAAATTAAATTATTCCTAACTAGCGGACTTCACACAGTTTCACCCGTGTATTTACCGTTACCGTAGGAATACAGGGTTAAAAAGTAACCTTTGTTACCTGGGGATAGTGTAGCTTCCAAACAGTGAACTAATTTTTCAAATCGGACCAGTAGTTCCTGAGATTAGCGCGATCAAGCAAACGAACTCTTCAGCTTTATAATATTAGTAAGTATAGATTAATAGGCATTTTTGGTAACAAGTCCACATTGCAAATCGTGCCAAACGCTTTATATATCGAATTTTAGTGCTAAAATTAAAATACCGTTGACCTATTAACCTGGCTTCTACTTTAAGCTAAGTGTTGCAAACACAATACTATTAATATGCCTGTTACCTAGTTATGTATAGTAAATGACCATCTTTTCTCATATTTCATAATAGGTACATATTCCTCGATCCGGTATAGTTGTATACGTGATTGAGTTTCATATCATTATAATAATTATGAAGACATGTCTGACCATGATAGGTGTTGTTCAAAACTCCAGAGGTTAGTACAATTTGCTATCATGGACTTAGAAACATACATACAAGAAATCAGAAAACATTCGTCCGGAGAAAAAATTCTAGTGCTTACTTACTGGTTCGAGAAAAAAAAAATTGAATTTATTTAAGCTATTTTTGGATTTTTCGGTAAAAATATATGTGAAAGAGGAAAGGAAAACATTAAATCAAACAAACAAGTATACTTAGGTTCTAAATTAGCCATACTATTAGCGGTAAACGACACGACTTTTTAAGCAATAAATAGATCGCCTTAGAGTGCGTAGACAAACGTTTAACTATCAACGCGCTCAACAAACAATGTCAAGTCAATAACCTAGCGCATTATATGCGTATAAATAAAATATAGTTAGTATAGAACCCACAATAAGACGTAAAGTGGTGCATACATTATCGTATCAAGTGAGGTGATTCGGGTAATTCATGTACTAACACCAGACGGTCAAAGAGTTGGGACAATTTGCGGTATCATTCGCTTGACAAGGCACTTCCTTGCGACGTATACAATATTATTCACGAGTATAGAACTCAGAGGGGTAGACTAACAAGATGGTAGACCACAATACCACGGGATGACACTTAATTGATGATTCAATACCGTCCATGACGTACCTAAGCCAAGTTATATATACAAGCAGTATATACCTAGTTAACTCATTGGCTTCTAGTGACACAATTCGATTTAACTCTGGGAAGAACATGATTTCCCCAAGTACTGAAAGGTTGTCGAACCTTTAATACGTCACAAAAGTAGGTACCTATACACTATTAATTCATTGTTCATAGAAATGTTTGGCTGAATATGATACGTGCCAGACCTTATAAGGAACCACAGATTCTTAATTTGATTACTTTAATTACTTCTCAAATAGTGTAATCAATATTTAATGTCTCTTCAAGTCCTTTAGTATATCAAATTAATGTGAGTAAGCAGCAGTGCGATCTCATTGAACTAAACATGCTGTTCCAACTATGCGTCATATTGATGAATCAGACATTTGTATAGTCATAATATTCGACGTAAAGTTCGATTCTATATTAAAAACACAACTGTTTTTAGGAATATTGTTTACGCAATCTATAAAATACATATAAAATAAAATCATCGTGTCAGTGTTTGTTAACAAAACTCTTCCGAAACGGCCGCGGCGTGAACGAGTCCTATGAATTTTTGCATGCATATTTAATAAGTCTGAGAATAGAACGTAGACTAATAAATTGACTCTAAAGCATTCAAAAAACGAAGTTTTCCCGAACTAGTAACTTATAAATTGTCTATCTTGTTTTGATGAACAGTAGGAAAGCTATGCGAATGAATGAATACAAACAATCGATAGAGCGGTGTTGTTGTGAATAATTTATATCTACCGTCACATGATACTTTCGCACGAGTTAACGACTGATAACGGTATAATCGGATACAATGACACAGTGAGAGCAAAGAGTTTATGAAACAAAGAGCCCCAAGTTGGGTGACAGAGAAATTGGTTGTTTCGATGACCCAAAGCGGTTGATATGAGATAGGCGTAGGGAAGAGTTTATCGGTTATAATACAGACCTACCTTTTTTATTAAATGTTTCCTGTGTCGTCTGTTTCATGAGTGAGAGTGAGCTTTTGTTTGGTCTTTGAATATCGAAGAGAATAGACTACTCTTTATTGTACACAGGCCAGCTCATCAAGCTACCCTAACATGTCAAATTTATTCGCTACTTTTTCAAGTTAGTTGTAAACAGAATAAAGTTCACGTTCTATTGGGAAAATTTGGTACTTTGGGGTAGTTTGATGTGCTGGCGTCTGTACACCATAAAAACTTACAAACAATAAACGACAAAGAATCAACGGGAAACGTGTTTCGTTGAAGAGCTACATTTCACGTAAAAACTACTGAACGGATTTTAATAAAATTTGGTATGGAGTTAGCCGAGACCCTGGATTAACACATAGGCTACTTTTTATCCCTGTATTCCCACGGGAACGGGACCTACGCAGGTAAAACCGCGGGACGTCTGCTAGTTTAATATAAAACCGATTGATTACAGACAACATTTGACTGAACTTACAGATTTGAATATTGCCTACGTTTTTATTTCTCTTGTAGGTATAATCTAACTGCCGCATGTGACTGGTCATCACTTTTCGATCGATTGATTTGTCTGATTTTTATTAATTCGTTGAGTTGGTAATTCTCATGACAAGGTTTGTTTGGCATTTTATGGAAAATCCTCCAAGAAAAGTCGATGAAAGATTTGAACTTGGAAGGTATTTTAGTACCTATCATAACAGCAATTTAAAAAAAATGTAGGTTGCAGTGCTTTGCCAGCCGCTAAATCTCTTCTTCTAATAGTGTGATTAGTAGGTAACTATTTTAACCTGGTGTCAGAGTTTTAATGCCTGCCATGGGCCTCTGACTTGGCATCACATGTCCTCGAGAAATATGTCTGAGGCTCTTTGAGGTAATTATTGTATGAATATAGTGAAAGATGTCACAGACTATCTTCTCATACATCATTAACAAACACAAATATATGACAAAATACACGTCGCACCATATTATGAAATAAACAATTTAATAATTACTTTTGTGTTTTATGTTTTGTGAAGGTCATTTGACAGAAAAAGTACCCTGGCAGAGTGTTTTACGACACAGCATCGTTTTGACCTAGCAAAAGGTGACTTTATAATTAATATTGTATTATGAATTTACGATTGATTGATAAACCTACATTAATTCCCCTCAACACATGTACCTACAGACATTCCTTTGTTCATACGCTATTTTTCTATTTCTTCTGGTAATAATGCGAAAAGCGTTTGAAAAATATCATAATCATTATTATTCTGTTGGCATTGACATGGCAGACAGTGTTTTGTTTCTCATTTTATCTAAACTACGCAAACGTAATCGGGAAACGTGTTTCGTTGACTAACACTGTGTTCAAAACAGATGTTAGATTACCGTAAAGAATAGTGGCTGCAGAACCTACGAAAGTTTTGGTAAAAATCTATTAGAAAGAATAGAATTTTACTACACACCATAAAATTATAAACTGACCAGAAGAACTATTTTGCGTTACATCTCTGTTGCTAGTTAATATTATTGTGATGATTACTGCACAAAGTGTTTAACGATTAATAATTGTCATACAGCTAATGGGCTATTTGACAAAAAAACAATTTTTATTCCCTCATCTAGATTACAAGAAAATTTTTGACACATTTTTTTTTCTTTTTTCACCGTAATCAAAAGTAACGGCGATACATCGAGACAAAATGTCGCATGACGTCACTAGCCTGTACAGTTTATACTAGATAATGACGTTTCGAGCCCCCTCTCCTAAACTTTAATGCGCTTAATCTAAGCAGTTTTCCATCAATTTGAAAAAGAAAAAAAAATACGTGTCGAATATTTTCTTGTATTCTAGATAAGGGACTAAGAACTAAAATTTTGTCAAATAGCTCATTTCGTATAGGCTATCATCAATGTGTATCTAGGAAGACGTCATGCGCACTCGCAGAGATGTGACGAAGCGCACAGTACCCGTCTAAATAGTCACCGTAACTAAGGCGATTAACACACTGCCCCGCATGATGCAGCGTAGCGCGTGGATGCGTGTTCTTCCGTTGCTTGTAAGTATCTCCGTTTGTATGGAAAACACGCACAGTCCAACACACAGAAAATGCATCCACGCGCGTTCAATTCAGTTCAGAGACACGCAACAAGCAGCGTGATGCGGGGTAGTGTGATAATCGCCTAAGAGCAACACCATTTTTTTTTGTAAATTCTCAGTTGCCATCAAAGTCCGGTGTGCAACTGGACGCCAATTAGTCACTGGCAAGTTACCCCAATGTGTCTTTCTTTGATCGTTTTTCAACTTTATGTCAAACAATATAAGGTTCATATTCTATTGGGAAAATTTGACACGTTGGGGTAATTTGATGTGCTTGGCGTCTGTACAAAATATTAATAAAAAACACTTACATCTTTGGATTGTTTGGTAGCGAACATGTAGTCTCCTTTAATCTGGAAGTCTTTAGCTTCTACGAACAGTGTCTTAGCGTTGACCAGGTCCGTGGGATCGTTGGCACTGAATACGGTACTCGTACCATCTGGCTTCCAGCGCTCCATGTAGAAGACCTTCGCGAAACTAGGACCGGAAGACCAGACGAACGTCTTCACAAAGCTTTGGATCATTTTGAATGTCTTGCCGCCATCCAACGTCAGATACAGCTAAACAAACAGAAATGTATTTTTTAAACTGAGTGAGAGAAAATGCACCCAAAAGAGTGAACTTGGAAATGAGCTGATGATCTTCAAACACCTAAACAGATCGTAAGTTATCAAGAATCATCTCGATTAAAGCAGCTTTCAAACCAAAAAAATCCGCATCAAAATCGGCGCATTCGTTTGGGAGCTATGGTGCCACATATATAAACACACACACATACATACATGTTAAACTTATAATAACAGCCATATTTGTGGCGGGGGGTTATAAATAAACCACTTTAAAAACAAGATTGATTGCCAGTCAAAAAATAACTACATCCATGATACATGCATTCAACCATTAAGAGGTGTCCTAGCCGCTTGACGGTCAAACCGGCTTAACGTATAACCGTATGATTGGTGATATCCCTTCGTTCATGTCCTCAGATATTGTCCCACTCACAACCAGATACAACTGCCCCCCAATACAGACCTCATGAATCACGACTTCACGTATCAAATCACTTAAATAGGTCTTTGGAATATATTTGTTATCCTACGCCAATATTGGTATCGATAAATGAAATGACTGGCCACTTAAACGTTAATACAATTGTTTTGAATTAATAGTATTTGATCGAATCGAATCGCACGAAAAAAGAAAAGAAGGGGCTGGTGTTTAATAATCACAGTCGATCGAAGGTTAAGCTAAGCTTGATGCGGTCAATCCGTGGAAGGTTGTCTGACCACTGATTCTACATATCAAAACTCCTCCATGCCTCGGAAAACACGTTAACCCGATGGCCCCGGCTGTCATTTGTAGACCTGGGACAGTCGTTAAAGTTAGAGCCCGAAAATCTGAGAACCAGTTTAATCAAGGGTCATCGTTAACCAGCCTTCAGTCACTTAGTTGTGGAAGTCAGATAGGCATTCGCTCTATATGCTAAATACTCATCTGCATCTTGTTAGTCTGGAAGCCGATTCCAAAAAAATCAAAAAAATCAAAATCAAAAGTCTATATTCAAACTAGGCTGAGAATCAGCACTTTTTGAACGTCAATAAAAATACATAAAGACAGTCCCCCAAAAACGGCCCACCCTTCGCCACTTCCTAGTGTTTTTGCTGGGAAGAAGAAGTGGCGGAACAAAATCCCCAGCAACACATCTGTCTGATTCGTTTGAAGAACTAGGTGTACTGTGTGTAACAAAGAATCTATACAATGAAATGCTCAATAAATAGCACTAAGATTTATACACTTTGTAAAAACATTACATTTCAGAATGATTGTCACGCGTTAGCTAGCACACTCCAATATACCGAGATTTAAAAAAAAGTAAATATAAATATTCATATTAACATTGAAATCTAAACTCAAGTAAAACAACTACAAAACTGAAAAATAACAGCCGCCTGGTACACAGTTGGGAAAAGGCTGATGACAACTATAAAGATCATTGGGCTTCCAATTTTCGAGCTGGTTAAAATAGAAAGCATAATGGTAATAGAAGGATAGTTGTCCACTTACTTTTCTGCTGCTGTCAACTTTGTCCAAAATAACGTATTTGTCGGGAAACTCCTCGTCAAAAGCGAGCTCACTGGGGTGGAACACCAGGTCAGATCGGTGGATGTTGCGTCCATTGTCGCTAGTGTAGAACAGTTTTTTGTTCGTCGAGTCAACGAATACGCACTGCGAAAGAAAATGAAACATTAACTTACAAATACTATAAACTAACATTTACTACGGAAATATAATTATGTATGGTCGGCACGAGCGCTGGGGCTCGAGTCTGCTATTGCAATCGTTTCTCAATGACCGGTCATTGATCGAATATTTGACAACTTTGACAGTTTTTGTATGGGAAATGTGTCATAAGTTTGACGTTGTACGTCAAAAATCGATCATTGACCGGTCATTGAGACACGATTGCAATAGCAGACTCGACCCCTGGTACTGCTTATTTTGGGTATTTTTACCAGACCATCATTATGGCATCTCTGACAGTTGATAACTCTGTTATGTACATTTGCTCAGCAGCGGCAGCTGAAAAAAAATACTTACTAAAAAAAAAAAAGTTGACATTGAACCGCTCCTAACAGATATCTGTTAGGAGCGGTTCAATGTCAACTTTATGTATATTTTTTTTCAGTAAGTATTTTTTTTAATTATGCTGATATCATAATTCGCTTAGGGGTATGTTCTATTTAAATTAGATTTATGGGACTATTTATAAGCAGCCGCACATAGCTTAGTGGTGTTTCTCCTTAGCATGTGAAGCAAAGTCAGAGACCCATTACTGCCCATTAGCGACAATAATTTCGACACCCAGGTCAGTCACTAACCTCACGAAAAAAAGTAATTGAAATACAATTTTAAGTAACTTTCAATAACTCCAATTTTTTAGTTGTAGGTATGTTGAAAGTACTAGGTATTATTTTAATAAAATATCATGGTTGCCGGCCATCGGAAGCTGGGGTAGGTCGCTTTAACAATAACTAAACAACAAGAAGGAAGCTGGCATGACGTCATGATGAATAACTTCCACTGCAGTAGTGTATAATATTTTTTATCAAATTATAACTGAAAATTTTGTTTATTTCCTGTAGTTTAAATTAAATTGCGAGAATACCGGAAATTGTTTATAGATTAATGGCATTTAAATATTTTTATATCACAAATATTTTAGCGATATATTTTGTAAAGTACAGACGCCAGCACGTCAAGTTACCCCAATGTGTCAAATTTATTTGATCGTTTTTCAACTTTATATCAAACAGAATAAGGTTCATATTAAATTGGGAAAGTTTGACACATTGGGGTAACTTGATGTGCTGGCGTCTGTACATCATTCTGGTGTATTTGAATAGTTGACTACCCTCTAGGGGAATTACGACTTGATCTACTTATATTTTAGTTTTTCAACTTTATTGCAAACGCAATAAGGTTCATGTTCAATTGGGAAAACATGTCAGGGTTAGCTTGATGTGCTGGCGTCTATACTAGAATTGGTTGACGCTAAACGCGATTAGAGCGTACAAAAAACAATGTTGTTTCGGGCTACCACAAATAAATCATCTAACTGTAAGTAAACTACACATAGGTTAGTAGACAGTGAACGATACAACAAAAATGAACGGCGCATTAAAATTAAAGTGCAAACAAACCATTCGCCAAACATCATTTGCAGTGTAATTGTTATGGTAATAATGTATTAACAATGTTAATAAACGAAGTGGTAGAGAATTAACAATATTAATATGTTTTTGTACCCGGGTGTGAATGACCTCAAGTTCTGTTACTTGGCTTATTATGTTCAAATCATTATTACATAGCCAAGAGGCCATTACATTAAGTTACCCAATCTGTCCATTTCCTCAATAGTTTTTCACATACACAGAACATCACGGCAGTAATCCCCGAAGGATTAGGCAGACGGGTAATGTTAATGTAGTATGTACACCCACAATTTGACAGTTGTGTTAAAGTCTCATGTAATAGGGGGCGAGCCTATTGCCATCAATCGGGCACAGAATCCGGGCTGCTACTGAGAAATTCCAGAAAAACTTAATACCTATAACACTATGGGCTCGTACACAAAACTGCGATGCGATGCGATGCGAATTCGCAACGCAGAAAATTACGAAGAAAATTAGAATCAGAAAATTAGAGGGAGCTCGCACATTTTTGCGATGCGACGTCGCATCGCAGTTGTGTACGAGCCCTATGCCCGACCCAGGGATCGAACCCGGGACCTAATGCTCAGCAGTAGCGCTTGCGACCACTAGACCAACGAAGCAGAATAGTTTTTCAACTTTATTACAAAAGAATTAGGTTCATGTTCAATTGGGAAAATTGTACCTTTGGGATAGCTTGATGTGCAGCGTCTGCGCAGTAACTATTTCAGTTCCGTTATATTATTGGCAAAATAAGTACCTAGTTTTGGTATCGAGTCTCGTAACAGTAGTTAATGTGCAGACGGGCGCGAATTAGTTTAATAGATAGGTAGGTACCTACTACCTATCTGATGCTGTCGCAAAATCATGTCGGATATCGCGTCGCGCCTGTCTGTAGGAAGCTTTAACTTGTTTATTAACGGTATTTTTCTAAAAGGATGTGGTCACAACAATAACTCAGTATTATGATATTATATTGTTTGGTCACGCAACATAATAGGTATTCTATCTACAAAGTAAACCTTAGTATTTGTTTCACTACATGATCTACGTACCTACCTACGTGTTTGCAGTTCATTGAACTCATGATGATAACTGTGAATTTAACTACCTACCTGTCTACTACAAAAAGGTCAATCTTTGTCAAACTCATATTAATTTAATACTATAAAATGTTACGACCTATTTCATGGTTCCCATTCATGTAGGTATGCGTGATTAATTATTATTTTACTTATCCATTACAAATAAAATACATAGTTTGATTAGAGATAACGAATTGTTATCAACAAAAAAACATTTGGAAATTCCTGACGCGATTTAATTGTGAATGTACATCTAACCCTATACCTAGGTTTCATTCGGTAAAACCTATTCATAATAAACCACCACCAAATATCAGACTAAATTATGTAAATTAAGTGTTATCTTTCGATAAACAATGCTATCAATGTTCGTTGTTAAATATGAACAGACTGTTCTTACTCTTCATTACTTATGTTGGTACATAATCAAATTAGTTTAAAACTATTGTAATGAACAAATAAATAATTAATTTAAGGTTTTTTTTATATAAGGCAGGAAAACTTAATAGTTACTTTGAATATCACAGTTTGCAAAGTTAAGACAGTGAAAAATGAAGGTACATTTGGGAAACTGAGAGTAAATGAATAAATTAAATACACATTACTTAGTGTTAATGTGCAGACGAGATAAAAAACAAATCCATTACACAATGACTCATCATTCATCATAGTTGTTGCTTAGTTAAAAGAATCTTCAATTGAAATCTACGTATTTGGGATTTTGTTTGAAAATAAAATGTCCAGAGGCCAGCACACATCAAGCTACCCCAATGTGTCTAATTTCTTTAATAGGTTTTCAACTTTATTGCAAATAATATAAGGTTCATGTTCAATTGGGAAAAATTGACAGTTTGGGTTGATGTGCTGGCGTCTGTACAAATCGTAAAGTACTACAATTAATGAATATCCAACACCTTTCACACAATACTATCAAGTCCCAAACGAATCAGAACTTGTGCTATTTTAATTTATTAATGCCTCCGGCATAGTAGCCAAGGCCACTAAACACTATTCCATCAAGCCAGTCAAAAGGTAAAAACAATTATTATTTTTATTTCTACTGAACCTGCATTTTACAACAAACAGTAATCTTTATGTGTTTTTGTTTTATTCACATGCCTTTGACCTGTAGTGGGACACAATAGGCTATTAAACTACAGACAAGTAAAATGGCCTTATTTTATTTTAAGAGTCTATTTCTTACACAACAGATTATAATTTGTTAAACCCCGGAAGGACACCAGTGTCCCCCTGTCATTGTCTTTCTATTGTGTCAACATAGTTAATAATGCAATACCAAACATGTAGTCATTTATTTGCATTACTTATGTACAGACGCCAGCACATCAAGCTACCTCAAACTGTCAAATTATCCCAATTGAACATGAACCTTAATTCTATTTGTAATCAAGTTGAAAACTATCAAAGAAGTTTGACACATCGGTGTAGATTGATGTGCTGACCTCTGTACCATACCTATGTTCAGAAAAACTTTGCTAATTCCTATAGTACTTTTTAAGTACTCTTATATTATCACCATTATCATGTTTGTGTAAGCACAACATTGATAACCATGTATTTCAACAACATATATTAGACAGGAGGTACTTTCTTAAATCTGGTCTTACAATGATTGAACTTAAACAATTATTTTATTGAATAAACTTCCTCCTTCTGCGGGAGTTTACTGAGTCATCAACTATTCTGAGAGTGACTTGAATGATATGGGACTTCCCCACAAAATGCCAACACTGAATATAGAACACACCTTCCTGAATTATTTGGATGAAGAAGACCCCCTGCTTTTTGACTATTAACCCATTATCAACCTAATACTTTTGGCCCATACATCCAAAAAAACCTGTTTGTCCATTTTGATTTCTTGGTTCTACTTTACATTTTACTCAAAATTAGGCATAATTTAGCAACACAATAAATCTATTGACAATTTATAAGTTGGGACAAGTCAATTGTTATCAAATCAGGTGCTTAAAAATGTTATTGCATTACGATGTTATAAAGGTGTTTAATAGTATAATGTAACCACTCTGCTGTGGTGAAAAAAAAGATTGATAACAATTAAAAGGTAATTGCATCTCATTAGTCACAGTTGAGCCCATACAAGTTTTAAACATGAACTCTGATAAAGCACGGCAATATGTGCTACTAATTTATTAATTATGTACAATCATTGCATGCATTATTACAGATTTTTATACTGTAAATACATTAGTATAATTTTATTGTACACCGCAAAAGGAGATGTTATTATGAGCACTGGATTATAAAATACCCTATCTTATGAAAAAAAATGTATCTCCTTGTTTGTTTACATTTACAAATATTTTTTCCATAGGCATTTCCCATGGATTAAGATAAAATAAAAGATAATACTTACAAACTCAGGATATTTCGGATGATTGTAGAACTTATCCAGTTGTGCATATCCACTATCAGGGGCATCGCCCAATCTGAAGTTCTCTGTCTTATTGGTGAAGTTCTTGCCGTAGTCATAGGAAATGAAGAATGCTGATGGTGAGACTCCTCCTTTGTTCCTGGGACTAGAGTCCCTGGCTAGACAAATGATGACATTGGACCCCTCACCCACCCAATGAACCATCAGCTGCTGATGACTGTCATTTAGATGTGTTGTCTGTGGAAGAATTAACTTTTTAATTTCAGAAAGTAAGTTTCACATTTTTATAACAAGTGAAAGTGTGGCTGTAAAAGTTAAACTCTGGTGCTTGTAAAAATTACTGATTGTTAGATTACAGTAGAATAGAAAGTTTACTAACTAAGACTATAAAAATGGGGATGAGATATTAAAATGTAATTAAATAAGCTCAATATCAAATTATATGATTTGTGTGTGAGCATAGAAATCAAAATGAATTCTATCAGAATAGTTTTTTTATCACAATAACTTCAATTTGCCAAATAAATATTACACATTGACATACCCACAATAATTCGATATTCCTGTACCTACCTTCTAAGAGGTATTCTCAAAAATGCTTAGTCACCTATACAATTATTTACGTCTAATTAAAAATAGGTATGTTTACTGCTAAATATAAATAACGAAAGTACGCGGCCTTCTGGGCTAAAACTTCAGTCTTCAGACAAAAGACGTCGACGTAATACTGCGATATAAATAGTAGTAAAAGGAATAAAACAGTAGTAAATATAATACGAGTAAATATAAACAGTGCCACGAAAAATACGGGTTCTGGTGGTCTACATCAAAGTTACAAAGGGGAGCAATCGTATTTAATAAGGATATGGACCATTACCCATGTACTTATGTTTTTCTGTATAGCGGGAGTTGTTAACGTTGTCGCTTCACGTTTTCTCCTTTCATAACGAGAGCTGCCTTCATTCTCGTCGTATCTATTGATAACTTGCGATTTTCCAAGACGCTGTTGCGAATCTTCAGCCACGTACAAAGTGTTGCCCGGCGTCCCATATTGACGCAATGAAACAACACATGATAACAAACACACTAAAACAATAAAGCCGATACTACGTCCAAATGCCAACAACATTTTGTGATCACTGCATATCCAAACACATCCAATCGAATCCAATATTTCAATGAAACTGCTGGAAATTGCGTGTGTTCGTTACTGCGCTAAACAGAACAGATACAAAATCCTGAGGCTATGATCTGAAGTTAGCACCAAAACGAATAATTTTGACATTACTGACGTTTCGCTTTTTGAACGATTTTTTTCATTCCAGACCTTGGGCTTTTTGCACGTTTTTTTTATAAGTTACTAGCTGACCCGGCAGACTTCGTACTGCCTAATTAAATTGCAATAAATTCCTGTCAAAATGATATGTAATGTGACATTTTTTTGTTCCTACATATTTTATAGTCGGGGCAAAAAATTATCCTGAACAGAACCGTCACCCTGGTGATAGGGCGTTGTGAATAAGAAATATAATTAAATAAAACATATTTAAGCATTTAAAAAAAAGTAATCCCTTTATTGTTAATCATGTGAATCATAATTATTAACAAAAATCAGTTTTATGTTCATTGTAGTGCTTTGTGATATACGATGTTTTTTGTTTGATTTTTTTTTTTTTTTTTTAAATTGCCCAGTGGGCAGGCTAAAGTCTTTCGACCATACCGCCTAGTCTTCCGTATGTTTTTTTCTGTCGTGTTAAGTTTTTATATAATGTCTTTCGTAATTTCCTTTGTAATTATGATGTTTTATTTTAAGTCTTTCGTATGTAGTCATAATTCGATATTTTTAATAGTCAATTTTTCGTTTTTTAGTCAAATCCAAGTTTGTACGAAGTACAGTCAAATCCTGGGTAATGTCATGTCAAACATTTTTTTTTTTTTTAGCTATCTCTGCATGTTTATGTTTAGATAGGCACATAACCTACAAGCTATTTCTAACCATCTTAAATCTATTTAAAAATAACGAAGATAAAAGTACTTAGGTAATAATTATTTTGATATGTACATACATATATTATAGCTAACACAAACGATTATATATCATTTACAGTCTCCAGTATGAATTTGTACAAATATATAAAAGTGGTAGCATTCACAAGTAACTCCTGTATGGACGACGGGACCTTATCAGGCGTTTTATAAATTTTTAGAAGCTCATCCGACAACACAAGGCGCTGAATGTTGAAAGACGAACACTCGAAGAAGATATGATGCAGTGACTGAACTTTTTGAGATTGACAATAATCACAGTGCGGCGAGCTGACCATTTTAAGACGATGAAGATGATAATTTAAACGACAATGACCAAAGCGCATACGACAGATAATCGAATAAAATTTTCTATTCATGTATGTACTACTACTTTTACAAAACCAAGGTACAGAGTTAATTTGAACATCAAGACTATTAAACCAAGACCCCGTGTTTTCAACATGTGTACAATGGTATGAATGTCTCCCCCATGCCTCACACATGCGGCGCCGTAGAAGGCTAATTACGTCTGTATATGGCAGGAAAACACTCACATCAGTGTCACTGATTAATTCTTCAAATTCAACGATTTTTTTAGCAAGATAATCTGCTTTTTCATTCCCTGCAACACCAATATGTGATGGTACCCAAACAAAACGAACAACAATATCCAACTGTGACAATTCAAACCATAGTTGCTTTATCAGAAAAATTATGTAGTTGGTGTTAGCAAGCAATTTATTATTATCCAGATTTTTCAGAACACTCATGCTATCACTAACTATAAGCCATTTACTATTTTCTAAATTACATTTTTTAATATGTTTCATAGCGCTCAAAATAGCAACTGCTTCAGCTGTAAAAATACTAGCGTTTATATCAATTCTCCGTCCAATAGCAATATTTGAAGAGGGGTCATAAATAGCAAAAGACACTGCTTTATCACTCTTGGAACCATCAGTATACACCAATTTATGATCAGACCACTGTGACAGCATAGCATAAACTTCTTCTTTTGAAGGCAAATTTTTCCTATTATTTATAATTACTTCAATTGCTGGAAATTTACCATTGAAAGTACCCTCATAACAAGGTAAAATATGTTTTGATTGATAAATGTTAACATTTTGAATAAAATTCATAAAACTTTGGAGACCTTGTACCATATAAAAAGATTTTAAAGAAATATGAGCAGGTGAATGTAACAAATTAAGAAGTAGTCTATTACCAGATACACTATAAAGTTTCAACAGAAATCTTTCTTTTAAGTAATCAAAACGAATAGATAATGGGGGAACATTGCATTCAATTTGCATTGCAACCACAGGAGTACTTCTGAATGCCCCAGTTATTACACGCAAACACTTGTTTTGCAAAATATTTAAACTATTTACATGTTTGGAATCTGCACCAAAGCAATAGAAACCATATTCAAAGTGACTACGAACTAAAGATTTGTATAATAATAACAAAATTTTAGGGTCTGCACCCCAATATGTACCACTCAAGGATTTTAATATGTTATGAGCTTTATTTGCTTTACTAATTAAATGTTTTATATAATTGTTCCAGGATAAATTATATGAAAAAATAACACCCAAGAATTTTACCTCAAGTGAAATGGGTAGAGCACAATTGTTATACACCACGTCAGGCATATTAAGAATTTGTTTACCAAATACAACAACTTTGGATTTCAATGGATTAACACTAAGATCAAGGTAAGAAAAATATTTATACAAATTTGCTAATGCAACATTAACTATTTCAACTACATGTGTTATATTTTTCCCAGATGCATATACAACTAAATCATCTGCAAATTGGAGGTTTTTAACATGAGATCCTAAAATTAAATTTAATTTACGTATATACAATATGAATATTATAGGCGATAATATACCACCTTGACAAACTCCTTTTGAAGATAGTCTAGGTCCATAGAGGTGTCTGTTAAATTTTACAAAAACTTGCCTATTAAGAAGAAAATTTTTAACCCAATTTATAATTTTCACAGGTATCCCAATCTGTGATAACTCATTACATAAGATATCTATATTTACGCTGTTAAAAGCACCTGCAACGTCGAAGAAAACTCCAACCAAATTGTGGTTTGCGGATAAAGAATTGCATATATCAAGCTGTAATTGACAAACACTTTCCCTAGCAGAATGATTCCTACGAAAACCAAATTGATTTGATGGTAAGATTGAATTTTTCTCAATATAGAACTCTAAGCGTTGTTTTAATAATTGTTCAAATAACTTGCCAACACAAGAAGTCAGAGCTATAGGACGATACGAATCAGGACACATTTTTGGCTTATCAGGTTTTAAAACAGGTACAAGACAATCCACCTTCCAACTATCAGGTAAAATATCATTTTCCCATAATAAATTCAAAAGTTTTAAAAGAATATTCAAACTAGTAAGGTTAAGTTTTTTGAACAGTATATAAGGTATTCCATCAAGACCATGGGTAGTATCTCTTCTGGATGATATGGCCGATATTAATTCTTGTATGGAAAAAGGATTAAGTAGAAAACTATTGCTGGAATTAATGCTAGCATTGGAAGAAGACTTTAAGTCATTTGATACATTGTCTGGTGTGTATTTTTTAAGAAAATCCAAAACCCAAGTATCATCCACCTGAGTACTTAAATTATATGTTTTATTATACTTGCGCATGAATTTCCATATAACAGACAATGGAGTGCACCTGTTAAATGTTTCACAAAGAGAAACCCAACTTTTTTGCCTTTCTGTTTTTAATGTAAGTTTTTTAACTGCGCGAAGCCTTTTAAACTCTATATAATTTTCTGCAGATGAATTATCCTTAAACAGTAAATATGCAGTTTTAAAATTCAATACAGCTTCTGTGCATTTTTGATTCCACCAAGGAAGTGAAGGCCCTTTAGGATTATTTCTATGACATGAGGGGTTGACAAAATGACTGGTATTGGAATGTTTCAAGTTTGGCATAGAATTCGCAGCGGCTGTGCGCAAAATGGTACAAAATTTGGAATATGAATCAGGAAGACTTGTGTCATCAACTTTAAAATCAAGTAACAATTCATCAACACAATTACTGTACTTTTCCCAATTTACCAATTTGTAATTAGGGTAAATAGGCAAATGTTCAGCATTAGTACAATTGCTAACAATATTATTGCTTTTGCTAATAAATAATTTTATCCTTACAGGAATGTGATAACTACTACCAAGAGGACAATCATGTACATTCCATTCGCAATTAATTGCTAAAGACGAAGAAACTAACGTCAAATCCAACGCATTAGGACGCCAAGTTAAAGAACCAATTGTTGTTGCCTGACCATTATTGAGCAGAACTAAATTATTATTATCAATTACATCTAAAACATTTCGTCCACGTACAGAGTCAGAGTTACAGCCCCAAGAAGTATGATGAGCATTAAAGTCACCAGCAATTATAAAAGGTTCAGGAATAGACTTCACTAATAAGTCAAAATTTTCTTTTTTGAATACTGGACTACAATTCAAAGGACTATAAATACTTACTATACTTAACTCTTTGTTGTTAACTTTAATTTTTACACAGATATTTTGTAATGAGTTATCAAAAAAGGTATTAATTTTAGTGTATGAAATACTTTTGTGAATAATTATTGCTACTCCATTATGTTTGTTACCAGTGTCATTTCTTTCAATATTATAATGATTGATTTTAAAATTTTGTTGAGGTTTAAGCCATGTTTCACTTATAATTGCTATGTGTATTTTGTAATTGTATAAAAAATCGATAAAGATATGTTTATTACTGTTTAAACTTTGAGCATTCCATTGCACTATATTTAAATCAGAAAGATCCATTAGGAGGTTGAAGGAAATTTATTACTTAGAGTAGTTTTTAATGCTTCTTTAATCGACGATGAATTGATAGGAGTATCCTTATTGCTAACTATTCTAGTAATTGTTTCAACTAAACTATTCAAAAATTTGTCTGATTTCATAAGATTACTTACTTGTGTATCTAAATTACGCGCAGATAGCGCTGGAAATGCGTTAGCGTTGAAGAGATCAGAGTATGTTGCATTTCTACTTTTTATTTTATTTTCTTCAACTTTTTGTTTTTTTATATTACATAATGCAGAGATAGCTAAATGGTTACCACTGCAGTTTATACATTTGGCGTTCTTTGGATTAACCTGACACACTTTATAGCTGTGATTTTCAGTGCAAATAGAACATACTTCGGAATTTCTACAAAATTTTGCAATATGCCCATACTGCATACACTTAAGGCACTGCTTAACTGGTGGGATATACCTTTTGACCTCATGGCGCCAAGAGTCCAAGTAGATATAGTCGGGTAAGATGGTCGAAGCAAAGGTCACAGCAACAGCCTGTGTGGGGACAAAGGACAAGCCTTCATCACTCCTGACCCTGCGCATGAAACGCCTTACTTGAACAACATTTTTAGAACTGCCTATCAATGAAAATATTTCTTTATTCGACATATCGATGGGGACCGAGGTAAGAACCCCAGTGACCTCTGTGTCTGCAGCAGGGATGGATGCCTTCAGTGTTAATTGATCCAATAATTTTTTATTTTTAATAAACATATTTGCGTTGTTCGGCAAATCAAACGTAATGCCGACCTTGTATTTATTTATAGAACGCAAATGCATGACTCCCGATACTCCATGCTCACGTACTCCTTTAGATAGAGCCATACGGTCCCTATCACTAAAAGGTTTATTTTCCTCAGTGTGGTTTAAGAATACAACCAACTCTTTTTGTTTAGTATCTTCAGGGTAGCTGCGAGTGTACCCCTTCACTTTAAAAATTTTGTACTTTTCCTTCGGGTCCCTGTCTGCAACAGTCTCCCTAAAAGAAAAGCAAGTGTCCGCCGATTCCGCTGAGTCAGAATCGGTGGATAATACCTGCTGGGGATTCGGAGGCGGATCCCCCTCCTTCCTTTTCCTCTTCTTAGCCATTACTTACATTAATTAACACTTTACACTAACTATCAATAAATATTTACAGAGATATTAAGAAAAAAGCCAAATAAAAATTTTAAAATCAAAAAAGCGCGCCTTCACTCTATTACGTTTTTCCCGCCTTTTTTTCGTTTTTTGTTTGATTATCTGGCGCATAGACAAACAAATCTGATGGTTTTCCAACACGGGAACAGGCAACATACAATTTATTGACCACAGTGAGAAACATGGGTTTTCCAGGGTTTTCCAGATTAATACCACAAACACCTAATGATTGCCCCTGGGACTTGTTTATGGTCATAGCAAAAGCAAGCCGAACTGGAAACTGTAGTCGTTTAAAGTCAAAGTGCAAAGATGCGGTTGGTTGATATTTCGCAACATTATAACTACCGATCCAACCTTTAATTGAAGATTGTGAGGTGGCAAATCCAGCGAGTTTAAAAATTCTGGTGGATAGTTCACTACATCATCTTGGTTAGTAGCCGAGTCAACTGATTTATATATCCTCGATTCGCCTGTAATTTGTTCTTGTATTTTTAATTTTAATTCATTTACATCTATGTTTTTTGCAGCCAATACCTATAGCTCGTTCGCGCAACCAATCATGGTTCCTGTAATTTTGAGAAACATCTGGAAACACCTTCTGGATAAGTCCATCTTTTGATCGAGTTAACTGACAATAAAAATCTTTGTGGCAAAAAATAAAACCGACTTAAAAAAAAACACTAAGAACCGGTGTAAAATAACTCTAAATTAGGAAGTCTGTGGCTTTGGTGGTTTTGTCTTATTCATGTTGGGCCACAGACTTCCGAATTTAGAGTGATTTTACACCGGTTAGTGTTTTTTTTAAGTCGGTTTTATTTTTTGCAAAAAAGATTTTTATTTTTCCATTTTTAGTTGTTCCCATACAAATATTTGCCATGAATTAATTTTATATTGTTATTTGTTAACAATACATGTCATGGTAATAGGGTTATCCACTTATCCCTAATAAATGACACTTATCATACCTAACTGTCGAAATCTAGGTATATTGTACACATCTGCGTACCCCTCAGAGCATACAGGCGTGATGATACGTCATGATGTTGTATAAACAATAAATATCCAAGCGATTCCAGCAATCACGACAGATTTGCCGTCTATTTTTGAAGAGTTCCAGTGTATATCTCCGAAGATCAGCACCAGATCTTCACCAAATTAATATGGGACCACCTCGGGAGTATACTCTTTCAAATAAAAAAATAATTTTGAGAATCGGTCCACAAATGGGGGAGAAAACGCGTAACAAACACACAAAAAAAAAACATACTTAGGTACCGTCGAATTGAGAACCTCCTCCTTTTTTTGAAGTCGGTTAAAAACTTTGAGAAATGTTAATGCAGCCACTACCAATGTTAATGAGTTGTTTAGAGAATATATTTCCAGATAGGTCATTTTGCAATTCGACATGCATATTCTTGCTTAAATGAAGTATTTTGACATGTTTCCACAATTGGAGGACTTTAGACATGCATTGAGTTCACCAGCTGGTGTTGATCGTGGAATCGCTGGCAATGTTTGACGAAAATCTCCTGCTAATAAAATCATTGCACCACCAAATTGGTTATGATTGCTTCGTAGGTATATCTTTTAATGTGCAAATTGACCCTTTGACGTTAAGAACATACCTGCATTGTTTAAACGACAGTGAGTGCTTGTAATTTAATATGAACTTTATACAATAGCAATAGAGCTCATTGTAAAAGAAAACGTTTGTATGGGAAAAAGAAAAGAGCTGTTTTAGGGGTTTTCCGGCAATCATTCGAATTTTTCTCGCCGTAAAATCCATCTTTGAACTTCAACGAACATTTAAATAAAAGAATTGGCCAAATTGGTCCAGGCGTTGTTGAGTTATGCGCTTACCAACACATTTTGCGATTATTTTTTTATTAATTTTCAATATTTACTTTTTGCCTGACATTATGTCAGTTGTCAATCTGTCATTTACTTTTCTCTAATTTTGTGTCTTAGTTTTTCATAGTGACTATGAAGGTTGCATCTGATTTATGTAATTTAATTTATTTATATTAGTATGTTAGCTCTAATAATGTAATTTATTGTTATTTTTCCTGAATTGTCTTTCCTATAAACCTCACGGAGCCCGAGACCTTTCCAACGAATGCAAAACCGTGGAAATCGGTTCGTGCGTTCTGGAGTTATATCGTCAGGAAGGAAAACCCGACTTATTTTTATATAGTAGATTTCATGACCATGCATGGATGCAAAATGTTTCAGTCGGGACCTTAGACTAACAATAGAGATTACTTTTTGCACGAAAACCACTGTGTTGCCATACAAATACATTTGATTTGTTTATTTGTGCTTTTCAATTTTGATTCCACAAATAAATAAATTAAAAATAATGTAATCAGTCGCGCCACCTCCGGGCCTATTCATTCGGGTGAGTTCGTGGCTCTTGTGTCATCAAGGAAACGGAATTTGCTAGAAATAAATTGTTGGAAATGAGCATTATGTTAATTTAATACTAAAACCAAATCTACTAAACTGATTTCGATGAAATTCATATCCACACGGGAGGTACTAAAAACCCTTCCAAACATAAAAAGAATTTTCGTATCAAAATTAACACAACAGCTGAGCAACCTTTTTTTTATTATTTCTTTTTTCCATTTTTTATCGGAGTGCTAAAATTTTTTGAACAGAAATTGAGAATTGTTGTCCAGATTCTTCTGAACCTAAAATGTAAATTTACCCTTTTAATGATTGTGGAGACCTGATTCATGAAAAGTGTTAACTTTCAGAATAATTCTGGGCAACTGGGATCGTCGCTCAAAGCGCCAAATACGTAAAGGCTAACCGCTAACCCAAACTTGTATGAGGCAAAGTGCCAAAAAATATCACCCCACAAACGAAAAACACGATCAAAATGGAAAATATCTAAGCTGCAAGCTGCGGCAATAGCAAAGGCTTAGGCGTCGGCCTGGCGATGAAGTGGTCGCGAGTTCGATCGCCATCCATTGCTCTATTGACGTGAACCGACTCCTCTGAGACATGCATAACATGGCTTGTCTGGTGCACGGTGTACCCAATGCCTACATAGGGTTTACCCTTCCCACTAAGCTAAATATTATTTAGCTTAGGTGGAGGGGTTTACATAACTACAAGTAATGTGAAGCCACATTGCTAGTAGCTTGAACGTTCTAACCGCCCAATTTTATATCAATCGCCGTACCCTCGGCCATGGCTGTGGTAAACAGTAGAACACAATGTGATTCACATTGACCCATTAAGATTCATTCAAATAGTAAGCAGGCAGTTGGATTGGCTCTGTACCAGCATCTGGATGTTGCGGTGTGTTGTTGCTAAGGCGATCAACACACTGCCACGCACCACGCAACGTTGCTAGGAAGTAACTCCGATTCTATAGAAAACACGCAGTCCAACGCTCAGAAAATGCATCGACGCGCGTTCATTCAGAACACGTGCCTACAAGCGGAGAATCACGGGCACCGCCGCACACGCGCGTGGGTGCGGAGCGAGAGACGTAAGGTATGGCACACTCTGCACTCCCGCAGTACGCGCGTAGGTGCGTTGACACGTAACAAGCAGTGTGATGAGTGGCAGTGTGATAAAATCGCCTTAATGCCCAACTATTCCTCTGTTTAACTGTTCTGATTAGTCTGAATGGCTTTAATCTGGCAAACAGGTACTGGTGTGATTTGTTTTTGAACTATTTTGGGATAACATAAACAACAGTAGAAGATTTTAATTTTTTTTAATTAGCCATAAAATTACAGAACAATGACCTGCTGCTTGGCGGCCTGCTTAGCCTTTAGGCGGACCTGAGCGGCGATTCTGTCCAGATCACGTCTACCTTGAACGGTAAGGATGCGACCACCATCTTGACCCTTCTCAACCATTTTCAGGGCTTCGAGGGCTTGTAGTGACTTGCGGGCGATGCTGCCTGATGACCTGGAAAAGATAGGAAACGGTAAATTAGACATCAGAATGGCAAAAAAAAAACTGCAATGGTGCAATTTAGTCTGTCAGTCGCAGCTATTCCAGGAAATGATACTTTGAATAGTTGTAAACAATGCTTGTCTACTTACAAAGCAAGTGGAGATAAAACAAAAAAAATACATGGCAATAGGAGCTTATAATTATAGTAGAGTGGCGGAGACATTTTAAAGTGGAGTGTAAATTTTATGGAAAAAACTAGTAAAACTAGCATAGTAATCATTAAAACCCTTTACAAACCCAGATTCGTGATTGCAAAAAACAAATATGAATAAATTTTGAAAATATTTTCCGAAGCCATTTCACCTAAAAGACGGAAACTCTCATTAGGTGCCAATAAAGGCATGGGTTGCATTGCTATAGAAGGTTAGAATTTACGCAGTATATATGTTTGATTCTGCAGCCGTATGGGGCCATTAGCATAGCCCCATCTCACAAATGATATTAAATGCTTGGTGTTGTCAGCACTGAAGCCTTATCAATGGATAGTTCTCTATATTATTATGAGTTGTTAACATAGGTAAACCACATGATTAATATAAATCATTTATTTCTCAATAATGTAGATATACAGATATGATGGTCATTTTGATAGCCCAATTCATTTTGCCTTACAGCATGCAAAATTATTTAACTTAATAGAATATTTTGTTCATGAAGATATGTCTTATTTGGCGAGATGGTAGACAGGCCCTAGACTACTTGCAGTAAAGCAATTCATCCTAATAAACAACCAACTGCACAGTCTATATGTTTACACACAATTAACAGGGTTTTACTGGCATAGATTTATGAAACGGCCTTTGCTTCAGAAATATATGCCAGTAAAACCCTCCAAAAAATGACTAACTTCACTGCATAGAAGTCCTTAAAGTCTGGCGAAAACAAGATATAAATAAACAAATTGTAGAATATGTAGTGAAGAAAACAAACAAAATTTTGATATTACAAATAATTAACCACTAAATAATTACAAAAGCATTGCCTATGTCAAGCAGTGGACTAAGAGCCTGGTTCACTTGACAAAAATCCAAGTAGTATTCAATTTATTATTGTTTGTATGGTGTACAATAAGTAATATCTATTCTTCTCTATTAGTAAATAGAACTTCATAGAATCGTCTTTTCTTTGCCCTTCCAGTATTCATTATCTATCCATATATTTAAATAACAAGATATTGTGTGTATCTCAAATGTAAAAAGTGTTTCTATGCTTCACATATAATACATTTTAGACAATCACCAATAATAATAAACAATAATTACCTGCAGAAATGTGAGGGTGTAACTCCATTACGTTTGCGACCACCAAAGATCTTGGTGACAGTCTTGACTCCAACGGGGGAACGGATGTAGATGTGACGAAGGATAGCGGCACACCTTACGTAGAACCAGTCGGGGTCGTAGGGAGCCAGTTCCTTGAAACGGCCGGTCTTGACCAGGTCCATGTGTTCTGGCACCTTGACCTTGCCTGTCCTGGAAAATAATGCATAAATTCATGAGTAAAGGGATGGCATTACATTAAGAATAGGCTTGGCGAGTTTATATGTTTTGACTAGGTTTCATTGATACAGCACAGCTAAACTGTGGATACAGTATGGGATTGAATCCTACTGGAAGTTGAAAAATTACCTAAATATTTATAGTAGGTAAATGCAACAAACGTTAAAACACAATTTATAATCTTGATGTAAGAGAGAAATAAAATACATATATTCATTTGGGACACATAGGAAGATGGATGGTCTTGGGCTTATGCACAACAGTACCCCGTAATTTCTTCCAACTGTTAGTATTACCCGTGATTTGGGATCTAAGACTGTCTTGTGAGTAGGGCCCCATTTATCAAAATAAACCAATGCCAAATGAATAATCTATACAGATTAAAAAAATGGATATACAATCAATCACTTGTCCAGTCACGAGGGTGTAGGTCAATCCCATCCCAATCCCAAACCAATCTAATTTGCAAATAATTCATACTGAAATCGGAGAGTTATTTATTATCATAGAAAAATAAATAGTTAATATTTACTTCTTCAGATGGGCAGCGACGGTCTTGACGACCTTGTCCTGTTCAACATCCTTCAATGTGACGGAACGCATCTGTAATAAAATAGAAAATGCTAATATTTAATCACTTATTCTATGTAAATAACGAATACATGTATAGGACCATGTGCAATGGATAGTATGAACAGAACTAACATGAAGAACAATAAAAAAAACTACATTTCAGATTTTCAAAATACTTAGCCCTAAGATGCTTTACGTCTGACACTATAGAAGTACATCTAAATAGAAAGCACACTAGAATATTAGATATATACAGGATAAAATGCTTTTAGTTCGTTTTCAGCACCAGTTCTATCGTTTGATGTTTGTTACAAAGCGGGCATTGAAAAGTAAGGTTATGATCTATTGGTTTGCATCAACGATGTCAGATTCTCGTTTAAGTCCTGAAACTTAGCAATTACAAGATTCCATCACGATCTTTGTATTATTTAAATTCACTTTATCACTTTGAAATCTTGGTTCTGAAAAGTTAAACGAATACAACATGACACTTCATGCGCGTAGCGGTGCACTTCCCATTTTAGTTATTTTGAACCACAAGGACTAAGACTGTCGTATTTATCATACGAATTTTACCTTGGGCTACAAACTTATGTAGTTATATCACTTTATTCTATAAACAGTCAATTATTTCACAAATAAACCATGTGGCTTTTCCTATAAACCCACCTTGCCTTGTGTTGGCAACCGGAAGAAAGAAATTGAAATTTTGTAGCAGTGTTGACATTACAAGATTACAATTTATACCAGCAGTCCGAGTAATTTAAGTTATATGAATCATAAAAACTTAAAAATAGAAGAGATAAATAAAAAAGAGCATTAATAACAAAGAAAATTCATCTGTTTTTTGTTTTAAGTATTCTCTTTAATTATTTTCATTGAAGTTAAATTAAAATTAATTAGTAGTAATTCAAATAATTGGCAACAAATTTAACAACAGAATAAAAATACTCCACTAGCCAAGTGCATGTCCGTAGAGGACAGTTTCCACGCAGTTTTACGGATTCTTAGGTCTGATCAAAATTCAAAGACGTATTACAATATTACAATTTATTGATAGTACAACATGTTTGATTTTAAAAGACACCTCAAAGTTTGAAAAGTCATCTTAAACTTTGCTGTTTCAACTTTCAACCAAAAACGAATGAGGGCCAGGAGTTTGCCTGGTGCAAAGATCAAACGGCTTTGATAAAAAAAAGCTAATTAGAAGCATTCCTAGTCGCACGCATCTGTGTGCATCTTTACTTTATTTTTAGGTGTGTAAAATGCCTCATTTTGACTAATCCAGCAATTTACAAAAAAAACTTGTAACTATACTACCTGTACTAATCTATATTAATAATATAAAGAGGCAAAACGGTAAAATGGTTTGTTTGTAAGTTTGTATGTAGGGGGTAATCTATGGAACTAATAATCCAATTTTAAAAATTATTGCACTGGTGGAAAACTACACTATTCCCGGATGACATACAGGACATGACAGGCTACTTTTTATCCCTGTATTCCCACGAAAGGAAATTACGCGGGTGAAACTGCGTGGCGTCTGCTAGTCGTCAATAAAGAGTACATTTCAGTGGAATATTCGGATGGAATGGTGGAAGAGGATGAATTTAAAAGGATTCCATTTTGGCGTTTTTGGCCATACTTAAAAGAATCTGCCATTGGTTGCAAGAAAAGTTAGGAACATATCGTGTAGATACTAAAGGGCTTCTTACACTATTCGATTTGTAGGATCCTAACTAGGAAATCGGAAGATGTAATCGCAGTTAGGACAGATTGGATCCGATTTATGGTACCGACCGCTTGGTTGGTTCCTAACATTCTAGTTAACATCATTCAAATTGTAAGAAGCCCATAATAGACCCAGAAGAGTACAAAAAATGTGTAAGGTATCTCGGTGAGCTTTTAAAGCTGATGCTGTTTACAATTTCTAGTTTCTTCCTCGTGGTTAAACTAAATGGTCAAACTGATATGACCGCGAGGAAAGTCTAAAAAGCCACCACATTAAGTATAACCACGAGAAAGGAAATTATTTCTGCTAATGACTGTACAAATATACAAAGGGTGCATATTTTTGGTCAAACTAAGTAGTTTGACTACACAGAACAGAATTCCTCGTGTTCAAATCAGTATGACCATGTAATTTGACCACGAGGAATGAACGCAATTTCTTCATTTTGGAGTTGACCAGATTATCTTGTTTTCCGGAAGCCCGAAGCAGATAGTATTAACTGCACGAGTGTACACGCGTGCTTTATGGACTGAACATATTATACTATCCAAACTTTTCGTCAACAAGTCGCAACCACGTATACAAGCTAAGCTTACTTTTAAAACTAATTTTAGTCTACCTACAGTGCTTCAATGCAACCGTTTACACATAAAGACAGTGGATGTCTGATATGATGGGTCCACCGAATAGGACGTGGACTGCTAATTAAAAAAATCAAAATTGGTAACATCTTGGTAATAGTAGTAGTAAATCAGATTATGATACGAACAGAAATCATCAATAAAAATCAATGTATTGTATGTGTCTAGCCTCAGGGAACTTATTGTCTATGATACAATAATTAGTTCTGGGCATTTTGTTTTTCAAATCATCTGTTGTCTACAGCTATGTCTATGAATTGAGAATTGTCAAAAATTGGAAAATGGCCGCGAAACAAAATCCTATTGTTCAAGAAGGTAAATTATTGTTGTTAAATAAAGGATTAAAATACTTTAAGCCATTTAATGAATAGTGCACTCAACGCCACATTATCTTAATTTGGTAGTTATATGCATGCAGCGCAGCTATATTACAGTTTTATGCTTACTATCGCGTGTGTTGTTTCAGAACCAACACCATCTGATGATATTCCATTGACGTCGTTAGAAGAAAGCTTGTTTAGCTCGGAGAAACTGGATCGTGCTTCTCCGGAATTGTGGCCTGAGCAAAGTATGAAAGCTATTTTAATGTTCATCAGTTTTATACGTACGAAATAGATAAATTTCATTTACAAGTTTTCAAAAATCGCGCGAAACTTATTAAGTTTCTAATGTTGTCATTCCGTTATTCATGATTTTGATTTCATTTTGTTTTGGCATTTCGGTTATAAACGACCAGTTTTTGAACTTAAACCTGCAATGAGCGACGATAATGCTAATGTAGTGAATTCTCACGAAGAATCCCAATGTTCTACCTCATCGTTTGCAGTTCCTGGAGTGTCGGAATTCGCCCCCCTGCCGAACAACAACCAGTCTCCTCCATCATGGAGCCGAGGGGCCACCACCAAGGAGGATTTTAACTATATGCAGCGTAAGTTTTTGTGATTTTACGTTATATTTTTTCTAATGTTTCCGTGTTTCTGCTACATCTATTATTGACTTTAAACGTTACCTAACAACTTGATCGCTAACAATGCGAGTGATATAAATCGCTGATCAGTGGGTCGTCATACGAGGCATAACTTGTACTTCTTTAAAAGCAAGCAGAAGCTTGATGAATTCCCAAAATTCATCCTCACTACCACACCAGCTCATAGAAGAAATGAAAAAAGAAAATTACAGGTTCTCTTATAAAAAAAAGTTTACAGGTTCAAACTTTTATAAGGAAAGCTTACATACCTATTTAATGTTTTACAGAATTGGGGTCACTGTCTACAAGTGGTCTAATCATGGAAGTCAAGAAGCTCCATGACCTCGCATACCAACTTGGACTAGAAGAAGCTAAGGAGATGACTAGAGGGAAATATCTAAATATATTTTCCTCAAGGCGGCAGCGGTAGTTAAAGTAGTTGTTATAGGTAATATAAATATTTAAAACTATGTAAAACCACTTTTTTTAAACCGTAATGTTATTGGAAATGATGACTAAATTAAACAGTAGGTAATTTTTTAAACTTTTATTACTTTTAAAATGTTAGAGAATACCTACATTGTAAATTAGTAGACTTTATATAATAAACTATTTTAAGTTAACAAATATTATTTTTAATAAAACACTAATAAATCACTTGCAACTAGATATTGTTGATATTGTGGATTTGCCACTCTGGAGACAGTATGAATCAATATTTTTGCAACAACTGCAAATACTTACACGCGATCCACAAACCTTACTTTCAGTGACTTATTAGGTCTAGATATAAAACTCCTTGTTGATTCAATATCTCCATAATGATATTCAAGTTTATATCTCTGGATAATCTGAAAGATACAAACAAAAAAAAAACATAATTAATTCATACTTGGTATCCCATATATGAAAGTTTATGAAAATGTTTAGATGTTTGTTACTCAATAAACCGTTGAACACTTATGAAAATTGGCACCTAGAATTACCATTTTGTGGGTTTACACATGGGATACTTTATATCCCGGTAATATGTACCTCTGGGATAATCTTGGGACAGTTACTCATTACAGATTTTTATAAAGGCTTCAACTCACCCTGATGGTCAGCAGGGACAGCAAAGTTTCTGATATGTTTTGCCCCAAGCACTTCCGGACACCAAATCCAAATGGTATGGATGAAAACGCATGATATTCTTTCACGTCATCTTTCAACCACCTCTCAGGGTAGAATACTCGAGCATCATCATAGTTTCCTTCTTTCAGTGATGCATCTTGAGTAGACATTATAATAAGAGTGCCACGAGGAATACTGTAAATAAAAATAACACTAAGTTCCTAGTTTTCTAACAATAAGAAACATACATTGTGCCAAACCAATTGTGAAAATATTTGATAGCTCATCCCTCTATGAATAATTAAATATAATTTGAAATTGTACTCACTTGTATCTATCCAAAGTTATATTTTTCGGCAAAATCCTTGTCATCACAGGGATTGGTGGAGCTAATCTGTAATTCAGAATATGTTCAACAACTTTAGCTGTTATTTTTAGTAACAATAGTAAATCATTGTTGTGTTGCTTACCGCAAAGACTCCTTAATACAAGCTTGAAGATAAGGCGTTTGTTCGACAATCTTCGCCATATCGTTAACGTCGATATTGGCACTGACTTGATCTATTTCTCTGAATAATATCTTTTGTGCTCTTTGATACTTGGCTAAGTAATATAAAAGGAAGGACATTGAGGAAGTGATCTGCAAATAGAAATGTATTTGTATATAAAGATTATTTGCTTTCTAGGATTTATTTACTAAGTTGTTACATGCTTAGGGGCTTATTACACTATCCGGTTTGTCGGAAACCTGAAACTAGAGAATCGGAAGATGTAATCGCAGTTAGGACAGTGTGGATCCGATTTATGGTACCTACTGACTGGCCGCTTGGTTGCTTCCTAAACAGGATCCTAGTTAGAGTCCTACAGATTAGTGTAATAAGCTCTTTACTGGCCGGGTCAAATTTGTAGTAGTCATGAACGTAAGTGTTGCTTGGATATGTATAATATACCTAATATTGTAAAGAGGTAAAGTTTGTGAGTTAGTGATGTTGTAGGGAGTACTGAACTGAACTGATTCTCCGGATCTACTGAGCCGATTTTGAAAATTTCTAATCTTAGCAATGGAAAGCCATATTACTTGTGAGGGTCATGAGCTGTTTTTATTTTCAAAACTAAAAGGGGGTGGAGGGGGGGGGGGGGGATATTATAGAACGAATTCCACGCAGACAAGGTCGCGATTCGCGAAGTGTCAAGTGCTTGTTTGTAATAAAAAATAGTAAAGCTTTATAACAATGTTAGCTTTGAATGGCCATTAACTGAAAATTATGAATAAAGAACAAGTGTGATCTTACAGTGTTTACTCCAATTAGAAGCATGTCCATGATAACTGTGACAATATCTTCAGCATTCAGTTTGCCTTCTCCCACAAGCATGGCATAAATCAAAGAGCTGTTTTTATCTGTTGAAAAATACAGTATTTTATATGAGTAATATTGAACTGGGTAGTAGCTTGGCTAAACAATGTAGCACGAATCAATCGAAGGTTAAGCTACGCTTGACGAGGTCGTTCCGTGGATGGGTGACAATTCATTATATCAAGACCCCTCCGCGTGCCTCAGAAAGCGTTAAGCGGAAACGTTATACCGTTTGTCCCGGTTGTCATTTATAGATTTTAGACAGTCGTTAAGGGTAATAAATAATCTTGACAACCAGTTAAAGCTAAAGGTACCTAATCTTTTTTAAAAAAAAAAAAAAAACAAAAATCAAAAGTCATTTATTCAAATTAGATTGAGGATCAGCACTTCACAGCACGTCTTCTACACAGACGTTCAAAACGTCAAAAATTACATAAGACAGTCCCCCAAAACGCCCGCCCTTCGCCACTTCCTAGTGTTTTTGCTGGGAAGAAGAATTGGCGGAACAAACTCCCCAGCAACACGCCTGTCTGATATGTTAGAAGAACAGTTTAAACAGCTTTGGTAATTAATAAACTTAATCATTTAAATTGAATAATTTGCTACATGCCAGCTAGCACACATAATATCGTCAATCGTAATACCCAGTCACTGGGTTCTGGATGTCAGTCAGGCAGTAGCTCTTTGGGAAAAGGCTAGGCCGATGATAGAATAGAATAGAATATAATCTTTATTACACAAGAAAGTTTTTACAAAATTGTGTAAAGTAGGTACCTGCATGACTCCTGTGTGCTAGGTAGTAAACCTGTGTTACAAGTGCCAGTGCCCTCTCCCCGGAGATATAAAAATAATCGTATACAATATGATGATTCCATTTAAGTAGGTACTCAGTACCTACTAAAGTAATTTACAATCACGCCTATTTTCCTGAAGGGGTAGGCTAAAAAGTATACTGTATGTAACAACATAGGTACACATTGACATTGTGGTATCTTTTCTTTGGAGAGTGTGCACGGGAATTACATATTATGACTTCATTCCGCCATCACCTTTCTACGATCGGATAACGTAGGTACGGTATACGGACGGCGAGTGTCCACCCTTACATAGTTGGTACTTCCACGATTCAGACAAAGCGTTTCGCTTCGTCGTTTATACTGCGTAAGTTCATCAAAGGACTGGAACAACTTGCCTGCTGGCGGTCTTCCCGTCCGATCATAATTTAGGTACCATCACTGCTTACCATCCGGTAGGATTGCAATCAAGCACTGGTTTATAGTACTAATTAAAAAAAAAACAATGTGGTAGGTACCTACATAAATATCCATGTAACTAATAGAGTAGGTATGTATAGGTACCTAATTCCCGATTATTTTCGCAACACTTCTGATTAACCTTTTGAACGCCAGAGCGTAAACGCATCGGCGCCCCTTCCACGCCAGGCTACAAATTCAATGCAAATACCTACAAAAAAAATAGGGATTCCAACATATTATCGATAACCAGTTAGTCATTGCTTTTCATCCCATATTTTTTAAATAAAATATTACTTGTTACATCATTCTTTTATTTAATTTGACCCTATTTCGTATCATAATATAATTAAACAGAAGTTACAAAGTTCTAAACAACGTAAGAGCAGACATTAGAACTACAAACGAATAAAATAAATAATAATAAGGTACATCACTAATCTCGTTCGTGACGTCATCCACTGTCGGTAAGTCCCGACTCTGGCGTGGCTGGCATGACCTTTGACAACTTCCTCGCATGCGAGTAGGGATGTGACATTGTGGGACATAATAAATAATAATCATAGTATTTACCAACAATTTAATCAATTCACTTTTAATTAGTCTGACTCTTCGTAACTCGGCAAACTTATGTCATCTAGTCCTTCTGCTGTCGCACTTTTCTTATCAGGTTCAGTAAATTGACGACATTGACGTACGTTACTGAACGCTTCTCTTCTGGCACCCGATCTAATTCAAAAGCGACGAGTCTTCCGAACTCCGCATTTCGTGGGTCGCTAGGTCCTGGTAAAATGAAACTCACCTCTAAATCATCATCGTATATAGATGTTGCATCAGAGAATTCTTCATCTTCTTCTACACTTCCTAACACACGAAGGAGTTCTTCAGTAGTCATTTGACTGCTAGCCAATTTTTTATCAATTTCATACACTCGCACAATAATAATGCCGTTACTAATATTACCACCGATGCACCGGTCATAATAATGAAGGAAATCACTAGCAGTCTCTCGTAGCGCTAATGACGTCACCGCTTGACGTGTCTTCCCGACTGTGGCGTACAGGTTACTGTTTATACACTGCTGCGTAGGGATGCGCGAGAGTGGACAGAAAACTATCGACCGATTGATAACAATTATGATATTTTTCCAAAATTTAATAAATATTATGCATTAGGAATATTCTGACACAAATAGTTGTCATTAAAAATAATTGTCGAAGTAATAGTAAGCTACTTTTAATAAAATATTTCATAGATTTAAAATATAATTTACCTTACTTACCCATCACTAGCTGTCGTGTCTTGCCGACTGTGGCGTGAGGAAGAACACTTTTTTACGGATTTCGATAAGCAATTTTTGATGATTGTTTTTTCTAGTGAAATGTAACTAATGGATATATCTTTGTGCCAGTTTACAATATATCATTAATTTAGTTTTAAATAATAATAAAAAAAAACACAGAACACTTAATTTTGTATATTTATTTTATACTTAAAAAATGGCGTTTTCTTGTCGGCTGTAGACGACGGTGGCGTGTTGGGCACGTTTTCATTTGTCGTCTATACCCGACCGTGGCGTTCAAAAGGTTAAGAGCTTGTCCAGAAGGAGCGAATTCGCCGCGATTCTCTCGTGCGTATCACGCGCGATCGTTTCGCCCAGAAAGAGCGTACCTACGCGCGAGCATTTGGGGACGAATTTAGTCAGTACGAAAAATGGAGTTGAACGAAGCGGTCACGTTGTGGTTAGCTTACCGTCGCTGGAAAAGACAAAAACGGAGGGAAAATAGAATGTATTTAGTACATCCAATTCTTAATGATAGAATGACACATAGTATGTTTGTAACTTTGTATCCAAAATTAAGACAACATGAGAAGAAATTTTTTAATTACTTTCGTATGTCCGTGAAATCATTTGATGATTTACTTTTATTAATTGAAGAAGATATATCGCCACGTGGAAACTATGTTCCGCGGGAGGATGTTGTTTCAGCAGAACAAAAACTCGTGATAACTTTAAGGTAAGTAATGTTTTATTCATATACTCTTATAATACTAATACAGTCTTTTAGGATAAAAACTCAGGTTTACTACTAAAAATCAAATCAAATGTAGTTATCAAATTAAATATAATAATTAAACAATGTCATCGTTTTGAAAGAGTTCAAGACATTCACTATCCTGAGAATCTCGATGATGTTGATGGAGAATTTACGTATAACGCTGCCTGTGAAGATCTCGGCATTGAAATAGAATTTCGGCCTTGCCATGCTGTTAGGGATGGCGTTTCTGGATCATATTCTTGAAAAGTAAATTCGTTTTGGTCTTGAAAGTTGTGCATGGTATCGAGGTCGAACCGGAATTGAAGATGAAGACGAAGCCGAACTGTTAGACAAATACGAATACGAATTGTTTAAATACAGAGTTGATTGCGAAGATTGTTGAGCCGCTTGCAAAATTTTCATTATTTCAATTTTTACTGCTATACGATTGGCCTCGGGTACCTTAAGTAATTCCTTGTGTAAAGACAAACAGAACAATTTGTCATCATCACCTTCCGTTACGCTGGAAACCAGTGGCTGTTGTTGATTCCTAGAGTTTATATTGTTTTTAATTATGTTCAGGAATTCGGCATCAGCAGCAGTCATTTTCTTTCTTTTAATATTTTGATTCGGCGGCCTCATTATGTCTTCCCTTGCATCTGCTGTAGACTCTTCGTTACCTGTCTCTGAGTTTTCAGAGGTGTCTTGAATATTGCTTTCTGTTTTTTTATTACGCACTGACCTTTCGAGAAACATAAGACGTTGAAAATATATATACTGAATCTTCGAAGCTCCAGAGCCTGATGGTGCATTCTTTGTTTTTTTTATTTCACGAACAAATGTGTCGCGAAGACCTTTCCACTTTTTTTGAAGAGTGTTACCTGAAATTAACAGTTTAACAATAAGTTTTCAATTTTGTTTCAGGTATTTAGCAACTGGCTGTTATTTTGCTGACTTACATTATGCCTATAGATTAGGAAAATCAACTGTAATTGACATCGTTCAAAAAACTGTATACGTTATTTGGAAGAAGTTAAAAGACAGAGTAATGAAAGTACCTTCGACAGAAGAGTGGATGGAAATTGCAAGAGGATTCGAAAAATATGCAAATTTCCCTAATTGTATTGGAGCAGTTGATGGTAAACATATTAGAATCACAAAACCTTTAGATTCCGGCTCTATGTTCTACAATTATAAACATTTTTTTTCAACTGTGCTGCTTGCCGTGTGTGATGCAAATTATTGTTTTATCTATATAGATGTTGGAGCATATGGGAAGAGCAATGACTCAACGATTTTTAAAAACTCCACATTCTTCAAAAAACTCATGAAAAGATCTTTAAACATTCCGGGACCAAAAGCAGTATCAGAAATTCGTACAACACATTTACCTCATGTTATAGTTGGAGATGAGGCTTTTAGCTTATCAGAAAATATTATGCGACCATATTGCGGTTAGAATTTAACCAAAGAAAAACGAATATTTAATTACCGTCTCTCTAGAGCTAGACGTTATATTGAGTGTTGTTTTGGAATCCTGGTAAACAAATGGCGAATATTTCACAAACCACTCAATGTACATATTGAATTTGCGCAAAACATAATTAAAGCTAGTTGTGTTCTTCATAATTACGTCAGGTTAAGAGATGGATATAGGTATGAAGACACATTGTTCGAAACAGCTCTAGACGGTCTGAGTACGACAACAACTCGACCGAGTGTAAGGGCTCGAGACACGAGGGGTATATTCGCTGATTATTTCATGAAGGAAGGTCGACTGCCGTGGCAAGACAAAATGATCTAATTTACTCTTTGTTACTAATCAGTAAAATAAATAATAATAATTACTCACCGAAATCTTTCTTTTTTTCCTCGGAGTCATCTTTATCAGTAAATATTAACACCAATTCTTCCCAAGATCTACGTTTTAAAATTCTGTTGGCATAATCAGGTGATTCCAAATCCCATATGGCCGGTCGTTTTTCTATTTCGTCTATAAACAATTCCGTATCAAAATTTTGGCGCTCCATTTCCCTGGATACGTGCATTCGCTCTGGAGTTCGCGCGTTAACTGGGCGCAACAAGGCGTCCCTAGTATCTCGACTCGCGCGCATTACGCGCGAATCACGCGCGAGTCGAGAGTCTGGCGTAGTGCACGCGATTTACGCGCGTATTTTGAATTCGCGCGATGCTTGTGGGCGCGATGTATTGGTGCCTAGTATTTGACTAACGCGCGAATGATTTCGCGCGAAACGTTTCGCGACGAATTCGCCCTTTCTGGATCAGCTCTAAAAGCTAAAGGCCAAGTCCAAAAGCCCATGGGTGGCGTAAAAACTGACACCAGGTTAGTTAACCATACAAAAAATAGAAGACTTACTCATATCTGACGCCGGTACCGTGGATGAACTAGAAATGGCATGTTCCGCTTCTATAACATGTTTGCCGATCAAACTGTAAAATAAACGGAAAGGTTAAGAAAACGAATGGTTTCCTAATTAACTTTACTGATTGGTGACTACTAAGGCTTATCACCAGCTGTAGACCGCCAGTAATCTTTTCAGAAATTTAATAAAAATATGCCACAAAACAGTAACCCTTTGGACTTGGTAGTCATGTATAAATCAACCAGCCAAAATGTGCTCAGCGCGCCACGCGTGACGACTACATGACGAACTTAGGATCTATTCGTAGGTTGGCGCCGAGCGCACGTTTTTGTCTTTTTACTTGGCGGTCAAGAGGGTAAATTCGCGAAATATTAAATCGTGGTCCTTTCTCAATAGAGGTTACCTCTACTGCAAAAAGAGACATCCTTCTGATCAGTATGTAGTGTAGGTACTACCTACTCAAGCACGGATCTAGCGTTGTGGCCACGATGGGCATGTCCAACCCTGATGAAGATATGTGTGGGAAAGTGTATGAAACAGCGCTAAAACTAGTGTAAGACCCGCGACTTTGCCTAGGTGGACTTACTGACAACTTCTGACAAGGTCTTGGCAGGCATGTCATACGCGTTTGAAGGAATTATTTGCAGAAATCGAATCGGTGACTCCGTAGTCCGGCTAGCACTTGGCGAATTTTGGGAGGCCGTCAAAAACTTTTTTGGGGGCTAGATCCGTGTCTGTGTGTTTACCGGGCCTTTTGCAGATGTAGTCGGTAGGTATCTACCTTATAATTGTTAAGTATTTGGTTTGTAGGTACACACTTATCTAAGCTGTCACAGTATTTGACCAGGGAATTCCAAGCAGGCGTCGAAAACAGTTTCCAGAAGTGGAGTCCAGATTCGCACTTGATTATTGCATCGGTGGCCTTCAGCAAGCTGTGGTACAGCCAAGACTTGTCACATTGACTGTACACAAGGTCCGTGTCGAGCATGGTGAATTTTTTCGAGAATAGTACTAGTCCTGCAATTTACGGACAATGAAGGTAGGTAAGTAGATCGTATAGCCGTGATCATTTTGCATCACGATGTCTGTCCGCAATAAACTCCGAAACTGCTTAGCCAAGTAAAAATGTACGGCTTGGCTGTTTCGTAACTTACTTCAGTACCTAACTAAAAATTCGCGCCACCTCCACGACGGTAGCGAAATGGCGTAGCCATACACTTTTACTGATATGTAGAAGTTAGGGTCGGTAGAGTTAGGCCGTGTAAATTCAGAAGCTTGGCTCTACATGAGATCTGATATCTTTTTCACAGGGCAAACCTTATGTGGTCGTCTTGGCAACATTTTACATGAAATGGTTTTGGTGGGATTAAATATTTTCCTTTTAAAAAGTTCAATAACTTTCTAACAGATGGCACTGTAAGTTAACTTAAGGTGGATATGACGGGGTAGCCCGCGAAATTCGCGAATCATTTCATCAACATACCCCAGTAGTACCCCATATAAAATACTTTAGTTATAAGGTGGAGGTACCTATTGTTAAGGTTCTTCTGAAAAAAGAATGAATTTTTTTTTACCTAAATCAGGGCATTCTTGTCTACTACCCTTTTACTGTGCCCTACACTACAAGGTATGAAGTGGTCTCAACTATAAAGTTGCCACCAAGAGTACCTACATTATGGAAAGCATTAAAGATATTGAGTATTAGAAGATATTGATTCAAAATTGAAAACTGAAAATTACCTACCCATAGAGTCAAAGGCCCATTTGTGAAGCTCTTTATAGAGGTCCTTCGGTACTTCGTCTTGATAGTTTCGCATGTTAGATATCTTCTGCGTGAAGGTCTCACAGATTTCGTTGATTCCAATCATGTGATGTGTCATGGAGTGACGTAGTGGAGCTACTAGGACCGATCGTTGACGGCTCCATTGTTCACCATGACTGAAAAGTTAACAAAAACTCATAGGGCCAGCGCAGAGCTGGCGAAGTGCAGTAACGCGCGTTTTCCCATGCTAAATCAATAACACCGTTGCGTCTCTCAAAATAAAGTTGAAAATAAACCGCGCACTTCTATCAGCATTGATGCTCTCGGATCAATCGAAGTTTATATATTTTCAACTCTATTTCAAGTGCTTCAAGGTTGATAATTGTTTACCAAGACAGCGGAATTCAGTATTTATTTCAAACTGTATCTCGTTAGCATGCTATCATCCTAAAAAGACAACTTACACTGAATACAATCCACCATAAATTGTATTTCTGTGTTGCGACCTATATTTATCCAATGAGTCCAAAGATGACCTTATAGGATATTCGCCTTCCATGGTGTAGACTTTTTGGATATGGTCCGGATGGTTTATCAAGACTATGTCCCCACCCACGGGGCTAACAAATCGAACTACAGGCCCATACTCGTCGAAGAGTGTTGATAGATTCTTCAGCGGCTTTTTAGTATTCAAATACGTACCTGAAAAAAACCTGTTATTTGTATTCATATTTTTAGGTAGGTATACTATTATATACTTATTAGTGTTTTTTAATGAAATGCCCAGTATTTGTGTTGCTTTTGTGATTGTGATGGCCAACTTTACTTGTGACCTTGCCCTTTCGAATGCAAGCCACACTTCCTTCCTTCCTTCCTTCCTTCCTTATAATATACTACTACCCCCCTACTTACAAGTTAGGTGCACCGCTTAAATCGTGTACAGGTTACTTGTCTTATACAGTATACTACATGTTGTAGGTATATAGTAAGTAACTACTACTAAGTTAAATTAGTTTTTGGAATCGCCTCCAGGCCTCGCTTCTCATTAATTCACAGTTCTTCTTCAATAAAGAATCGTCCTGTTTCGTTGTACTTACATACCTACCTAATAAAGATTTCTGTCATTACGGCCCCAAAATTAATCATTGAAAAGTACTTACCCACATTAAGTGCCACCGTGAGCATACCCACTGTAAGTTGAGTACCAATTTCTGATATGTACTGACGAAAATTAGAAATATATTTGAAAGCTTTCGGTCCAGGTACATCGTCGAACGACAACACAATGGGTTCTTTGTTTTGCATCATTGGTGCAACCCGCGTCGATGGGAACATTTCAGTCATTACAGGAGCCTTAGGAGGGACATTAGAATCTGAATTTGACTTAGGGACGTTATTTTCTTGAGATGTTTTCGGATTATGCACCGCCACTTTTTCGTAACATCTTGTCTGGACTTTAAGCAATCCAAATCTCGCGTATGGTTGAATATTTCGGAAATAGTTTAGGTACATTTTTTGCTATTTTTACCACTCTTCTCGAAAATTATTTACCTTTACTATGTGTCGATATTTTGACAAGTAAAAACAATGGAAAGAGAAATTAAATAATTTGAATTTGGCGCCTGACAACTATTTGTGTCTATGATTTGAAGTTATGAGTTTCCTTTGTACCAATCATCATGAAGCTTAGATAATAACACATATTAGTTTAAGTCATGAAGATTTATAATATATCTTCATGGTACCAATGGTATGTTACCATAGGTGTTGTACAGTTACACACATACCTACTATAAATCAAATTATATTTTTCCAGAATAAAAATCATTTTATTTTCTCACCTATTAAAATCCTTCTTTTTTAATTTATTGTTGACATACGAAGATAATAATGTTGGTACATAGGTGCTTTCTGAACGATAAAATTATATTTTGGTACGGAATGGTTTCTAAACGAACAGTTTTGTGTTGCCATTTGTAAAACTTTTTTAGTTTTGGTAAATTAAAATGTACTTTTATAACTAAAATTTATTTAATTAAAACAAAGGGGATCCAAAATATTACTATAAAAGGTAACAAAAGTTCAGTTACTTCCCTAACAATCGTAATAGATAGATTATTTCGTTATTATACAAATTTTTGAGATATTGGTATTTTTTTCCAACCACCCACTGGAATAAACTCTTCAATCTGTCAATAACTCGATTTTGTCGCTTGAGCGAAGGTTAGCGAAGCGAGTGAGCGAGCGAGCTAAACTGGTAGATGGCGGGAGTGATCTCGTGTGATATAACTGTGTTAGATTAGTTTTTAAATTGTAGTGTTTAATTTTTAGAATAGTTATTAAAATGACTAGGTAAGCATTTTGTCGCCTATTTTCGTCTTTCTCGCGTTCCTAAAAATAACCTGTGTCGTGATTTAAGGTGCTAAAATGAAGCGCAATGTCCGTCCGTAATATCATGCGAATTTACCCCTAAAAGAATACGTTTCCATTTTCAGAGCTAAAATAGAACTCGGCGACGTGACCCCACACAATATAAAGCAACTGAAGAAGTTAAACACAGTCGTATTTCCAGTGTCTTACAATGATAAATTCTACAAAGATGTATTAGAAGCAGGTGAACTGGCAAAGTTAGCATATTATAATGATATCGTGGTGGGAGCAGTGTGCTGTAGAATAGACACGTCGGAGAACTCGCGGAGACTATATATCATGACCTTGGGCTGCTTGTACCCATACAGAAGACTGGGCATTGGTACTCTTATGGTGGAACATGTGCTCAAGTATGTCGAACAGGACGGCAATTTCGACAGCATTTTCTTGTAAGTACACCTTGAAAGTTCTTTTTGTGATACTGAAGTCATATTTCATGCATTTTATATGATTTTGTTGTGTATATATATAGATTGAAGGTTATGAATCTTTGCAAGTAGGTACCTACTGCTAACCAAGTCATTGTCACATTTTATATTATGTTTATCAGTATATGAACATAGCTGGTGTAGTTAAATAGGATTTCACTTATCAGTAAATTGATTCTCACAGTACCTACCAATCTAACTTGAAAATAATGGACCTCTATGTATTGTTAAACAATATGCCAATGCCATCCATTCAACTGTGCATTTGCATTGGATAATATTAATTTCAAACCATTATAAAAACTTAGTTTTTCTCACTTTATTAAATTCAGGTACAAATTAATGTAATTTGATATATTTTTCATACAACTTGTTCAAACCGTATGTTACAACTCATACTTCTCTATATGTTTTACTAACAAATTTCATATTAAAATGTTTCTGTATGTAAATATGTATATGGATGATGTATGGATCTTACAACATTCTCTCCTAAAAATCATTTATCACACTCACCCTACAATAGACACACCCACTCATTTGCTTTAACACATCACACAAAGTAAAGACGGAACACTAAATAATACAAAACCAATTAATTCATTAAACCCCAAGAGCTCACCCGTGTCCGTGCTGTCATTGTCTTTTTATTGTGTCTCTAATAGTCATGATTGAAAGGTTAATATTCAATAGTATTGTAAAATTAATCTTAAATTAATTTCAATAACCGGGGACTTTGGCGAGGCCCATACAAACAACAGTGGAAGTCATAAACAAAAAATATTCCATACAAAAAATAATAATAATAATTGAATATGTTTCTAGAGTGGGATGCAGCCACAAATAAATTCTGTAGTTTGACAAAAAAATCTCACAATTTTGTTTCTCATTACAAGTTTTTATAAGATTTGTATATGTTGAAAACATAAATCCACAGATTGAATAGATACAGAAAGCTTAAAGCACCATGGACGCTTTAATTAAATTGAAACTGTCTTTGCAAACTGAGTAATTTAAAAATTGTTAAACATAACATAACAACATCACGCCAGGGGGTCGAGTCTGCTTTGTAATCGTGTCTCAATGACCGGTCATTGAGACACGATTGCAATAGCAGACTCGAGCCCCTGTAATGTCCTAAGGGTTAAGAAGAGGTTTAGTACGCCCACATTTTATCAGTTATGCTCAGTTAAAGTCCCATGTAATAGGGTGCAAGCCCATTGCCATGAATCGGGCACAGATCTGGGCTGCTACTGAGAAAAACAAAATTTATTTGGTGTGTCAACAAGACAATTTTACTAACCAAAAAGAAAAAACAGGTTTTCTATCATGTCAATATAAAAGTATAAGTGTGTCTATATAGAGTTAGAAGTTAACTGCTCATTATAATCCAATTAGAGCTAGATACTGCAGATCTGTGTTCTTAAGTTAATTAACATCTTGTAAATATTATAATCTTTTTGCTCCAACATTTATAACAATCAAAAGTGCTAGAATAACACTTGAAAGGGTTTTTTATTCTAAACTATAAGGTTACTGATCCTCTCCCAGTGCAATGACCCAATTATGGGGTGACCACTGCAACAACTATTATTGCATTAAAATACCCCCAGCAAGTAGTGACACTAAATGTACGTCCGGTAAATCCTGGTCAATCAGCTCAACTCAATGCATTTATGTGAATTAAACCATTTACAGACCCTTTTTGTCAACTAGTCGGTCAGACATAAATCGCATTCGAATTTTGTGTAAGTGTATTTATGCTTATAAAAAAAAGAAAGAAGAGAATAAGAAATGAAAAAGAAAGAAAGGGTCTGAATAAATGACTTATGATTAATATTTTATTCATTATGACTGTACATGTTACTAACATAATGAATATTTATTAACCTTTCAATTGAGGTAATTAGAGACACAATAGAAAGACAATGCCAGGCGGGCACCGGTGTCCTTCCGGGGTTTAATGAATTAACACCTTGACTGCGGGCGCTATCGCCTACGCCAAGCCGCCCGTGCGGACGGCCGCACACCTGCTGCGAGAGCCGCACAGTCGTATCGGATGGTCGAAAACAATACGCCAGTGCGGATATAGCGCTGGGTGTGTTTTAATCCTCCAGTGCGGCAAAACACAGGCTATTGTGTTTTTTTTACGAATGTAACAAGTTATTTCGAAAATGACCATCCTACACAATAGGACCCTCACACTAACAGAATAGGGTTTAAAATCCTTTGTGAACACCTGGCATCTTAATTGCTAAAGTGAAATAAAACAACATTGCGAATATCAACTTAAGCTCTAACACAATAGAGTTTAGGATCCTTTGTAAACACCTGGCATACCGGTCATAAAAAGCTTAATTATACAATTTTCAACTTTATGATTTTTGTAACTTTATAAGAAATTCTAGTGAAACCCTTACTGGTTCTTTATTTTAAATAATAATTTCTCATAGACTTGAAACTTGAAATTATCAAACGTCTAAACAGACGTGAAAACTCACAGGAGTTGCGAGAACCGCACTCGCGGCATAATTAAATTTTACACGCTGGGCGTGTTTTGCCGCACAGCCGTATTGGAAAATATGAAATCACAACCGGTGTGCGCGAGCCGCACTGGCGTTCCGGCGGCGAGAACACAGCGTATGTGAGTCCCGCAGTCAAGGTGTTAAGGGGTTGTTATGCTCATCATTACTTTGACTAGGGTGTTGAGCCCTAAATTCGCAAAAAAATAGTCAGCTGTTTCTTTGTTGGGTTAAACATATTGTTGCTATCCACTGGTTTTTTGGGGATTCCAGGAATCATCTTGTAGTAGAAGCTGTTAACAATGACCTTGTTGATGTTTGCATACACTAAAAAAAAATAATGTCTATAATAAATACCTGATTGATTTAAGTACATAGTCTTCAGCAGTTCCCATCATGTCTTCTAATGTCAATGACCTTGTGATTTTGGACCAGAATCAGTAGAGAATCTTATTAATAATAATAACTAATCCAACTTATTGTATGCTGACCTGCTAAATATGCATTTTGAACCAAAAACCTGAAACCTGGTTGGACTATTTAGTCCTAATGACAACTAGTTTTATAATTATATTTTTTCTACTAAAACAATGCAATTTAAACCACATTTTAAAATAGTGCTAGTTAAGAATGAGCATAAACTATTACATTTCTCAGGCAGTGTTAGAATCCACAGGTGGCTGGCTTGGGAATTTAATTTAAACAAAATAAATAATAGAATAGATGTTTGTATCCTTATCTTTAATTCTATATCCAATCTCTCCTGGCTCTATCACAACCCAAAAACCGTATAAGCACTCAACATGTTAAATTGAGTGGCAGTTTGCTTGTACATACTATCAACTGTATCCATACCCCCCAGTTGTCTCATAAGACACTTGACTTAAATTGAAATGTAACAACTTTCAATCAATTAATCAACTCAATCTATCACAGTTCTGCATAGTAACTAGTCTGCATGTAATACATTGCAAGGTTTGATAAATGTTTGAATTACAACTTTAAACAATGTTGGGATAAATAGGGCTGATAGGCATTTTATAATATGTTTATTTTAGGTTGCTTTTCTTGATTCAATGTAGTAATACAAGAAGTTACTTTGATGAAAGTTCTCAACAATATGGCAGGGTTACTGCAATGATCGAGTTATGGTATAATAAATATGAATGTTTCCTATTTCAGGCATGTCCAAGTGAACAATGAGGGTGCAATAGATTTTTATAAGAAGTTCGGATTTGAGATTGTCGAGACTAAAGAGCACTACTACAAAAGGATAGAACCAGCCGACGCACATGTGCTACAGAAAACGATCAGACAGCCACAACCACCTTCCGTACCTTTAGTCAATGGCACTGTACCACATGCAAAAACCAATGGACATGATTGAATACACAACCTTACCCAAAACTTGTACTTGTAAAAGCCTCAACTCGGTTGTTAATGTGAAACAAGTGATAACATAATGTGTAAGAATCATAATAAAAACACTGTGTGCATACAGGATTGATTTACATTAAGATATATTTGTAACGGATGGGTTAATCAATAAGTTGTGGTTGTGGACGCATGAGGCCATAAAATAGTACTAGAAATGACTGATATTCCACTCAGTATCATTATGATGATGTACAGAATATGTTCATAATATTGCATGCATATTTAATAAATGTATTGACTACATTACAATATGCATTACAGTCTAGTACTTTTTACAAGTGACTCTATGACTTATAAAAATAGCATTCAACTTGTAAATGAACTCTTTTCATGATTTGAATAAGTATATTATGTAAAGTAATGGATAATGCTTAGCTCTAGACATTCTTTTAACTATATCGACATAAAATTTCTGTCAGTTTTTTACTATACTTGTATATTGTGGTATTTAATAATGTAGTCATGAAGTACCCGTTTTTAAATTGAATGTTGTCGAATACGGAACGGAAGTGTTAATAATCACCTCGCAATTAATTGGTATTTCATATCAATGCATTTGTTTTTCAAGCAATGAGGAAAGTGAGGGTTTTGATAAACTGTACTATTGAACTAAACATTTTTTATCGACGCTTATTCTTTGCACGATGTAAATTTTATTTAATTAATGTTGAGTTGTACTGAAATTTTTGTTTTGTTAAGATTTTTACATGGTCTAATAGCTAAATAAAGTTTTTATTTCTAAAGGCATCTGTAAGTAGTCATTTTATCATAATATTGTTACCAAAAAGTCAATTGTCGACCCCTGTCAAGTCTTCTCTGTAAACAATAATGTTTGTTAACATCATGTTCACTGCAACCTTAGCATTATTAGAATAATAAACATGATTAACATTTTATGATGTTTCATTTTGTTTTTTAACCGCCTTAACTAAATGATCATTAATTAATTACATGTCACGTAATAGTAAAGAAGAATAGTGGTTAAAACTTTCATATTTTTCCTTATCTAAAGTGGAATTTAGCTAAATTATACAATTTTTCACTAAAACTAATATATTTTTACCGTCCTCAGATTACTTGAAAGCTCATTTCAAAGTACCTATTTAAATAATTAATTAAAATAAGTACTTAAATCTTTAGTCTCACAATGCTTACGATTGTAAGTATTGCAACACTAAGTTCTGGGAAATGTTTTCTTCAAAGTATTTTATCCTTTAAATAAAATTTAGATCTTTGCATCATTTCTATTCTCTAGTTTTACTCCATTAGGCGAATATGGAAAAGTGACACAGAAGTTATATTTTTGTTGTTATTCTAACTACATTAATTGACAGCACGGCGCGGTGGGTGAACGATTGCCTGCTGCGCTACGTTTCGCGGGTTCGATTCCTGCACGGAACGAATATTTGTATGGCTTACAGATATTTGTTCCGAGTCTGGCTGTTATGTTTGTAAACCCACCCACAACACAGGTAAAATTCCTATTCTTATCTTTTCCACTATACGAGTGAAGATGTGTAACAGTTCAGAAACTATAATAGTTGAATTTCGACGTATACAGGTCTGATTAAATGAATGATTAAATTAAGAGTTATTCGAAATCCATGCTATACATCCATTATTCTTATTTTTTTTAGAGAACCTTTTCAATTTTGGGTAAACCGCTGTCAGTTCGTTTATTTACAAACCGTTAACAAACTGGGTCACCGAATGACAAGCAGTCGTAAGATTTTATGACAAAAAAAAGAAATTGAATTACATACAACTTTTTAGATCGCTGTGCGCCCTGAAAATATAACGTCAGAATTCTTAATAATTTTCGGGAAATAATCTTGGTAACTAATAAATATAATACTTAATGAATATTCCACAACTTTTCACAAAACGCCATTTAGTCCCAAGTTAAGCTTAAGAGCTTGTGTTATGGGTACTAAACAGCTGATAAACATACTTATATATTTCTAAATACATACATATTATAGATAGATTACACCCAGACACAGAATAAACGATCGTGCTCATCGCACAAATATTTGTCCTGGGTGGGAATCGCACCCACGAACTCCGGCATAGCAATCAGGGTCACTAACTACTAGACCAACAGGCCAGTCAGAACTTATAACTTAGTCCGCCTTTCAAAATCATGCATACTCACTCAACCAATTTGGTTAGGTAATTAATAACAAACAAAACATATTTGCGTTCATTTATTGAAATAACATAAGACATTGTACAATATTGTCATTATTGACTAGTTGGCATATTTTCACTATGGACAATAGCCCATTATTATTTCGTTTGTGATTATAATTTAACATCTATATCCATTTCCATAAGGCCTAATATCAAGTGTCCATCTATTTAAATCACCAATATATTTCTATAGAGACAATATTAACAATAAAACGTTGCAAGTTTTTAATAAGTTCATATCTTTATGGATACGTTTATTTCTATAAAAAATATTGTTAAATACATTTTTATATTACATTTCATAAATACACAAACAGACAACAATATATTACATGATGTAGGTACTTATTATTCGTGATTTAGAATACTGTTAGTTATGCTTTCGAAAAGCCCCAATTCGCTATCACAGTCACAGTTTAACTTTGCATTCTTATTGCATCTAACTTTGCAGCTCGGCTCTTATACGTTGACAACTAAGACAAAGCCAGAGAGCGAATTTTGATTACGATCATTCTTACGGTACAAGGCATTTTTGGAACGAAAGCTGTACCCAAAGGGATTTATGATACCATCGAGAAGACACGCGATAAAATGTCATAGAAAAACTGGGATCCCATGTCTCAGTAACGCCATCTAGAATGATAGAATAGCAATATTGGAACGGCAGCGGAGCGTACTCTATTTGACAAAATTTTAATTTTTAGTCCCTCATCTAGATTACAAAAAAATATTTGTCAAATAGCCCATTGTGTGTCCACTAGGACACAAGTATGGGGTGAACGTTTTGTTCGTTATGTCCCGTCTATAGTAAGTATTGAATATCTTTGGTTGTACAGACGCCAGCACATCAAGTTACCCCAATGTGTCAAATTTCTTTGATCGTTTTTAACTTAATGTCAAACAGATTAAGGTTCATATTCAATTGGGAAAATTTGACACATTGGGGTAACTTGATGTGCTGGCGCCTGTACTCAATTGCCATTTGCACGAAATGCAAAATAAATATTAATCAACTATAAAATAGTTAAAATCTCGCTGCAGACTTGGTCATAAATCATAATCGGAGTAGGGATGTGCGCTAGTTGCGCGCGCTCAAGGCCATTATCGATAACAGAATCATTAAAGTTAGCACGTAAACATACTGCATTCATTAAGTATGCAGGTTAACTAATGAGTACTAATGTGTTTTTACGAGACTTCCTTCTAGTAAGAACACATTAGTATCCATTAGTTAATTCTATAAACAGAAGGTAATTATAGTTTTATATAATGTACGTTCTTTTGTTTATATATTTAATATGCTTTGTAGTAAATTTGGTAATAAAATAAAAAAAAATGTGTATTTATCACTGTCCATCCTAAGGTTGCCTGGAAGAGATCGCGGAAAGCGATAAGGCCGCCCATTGTATGTTTTGTAGTGTATATGTCTTCTTTTGTTATGTATTTTTGTGGTGTACAATAAAGTATATATAAATATAAATAAATAAATAAATATTTATTTCTATCACCCATTTATAAATATATAAAACTATCGATATCACTCATCGACTGCAGTAATGCACAGGACTACGTGTGGGCGTGGCCTGCCCATAAGGCCCGTGAGTGGGAAAGAGAGCGAAACACTCGAATGATTTATGACCGAGCCTGCAGCAAGATTTTAACTATACTATAGACATTTACAGTAAAATGGATATTTATTCAACTAGGTAAAATGTTTTATAGGTAAACATTAAATCAAATTCGGTACATTTCTAATGATTATCAGATTCCAAAAGGTATTAAAAGAAAATATTTATAATCTTCTACCATAACAAAACATTAGGCATATTCTAAAGCTATGCGCTCTCTATGACTACTTGCTATAGAATCTTGAGATTTAGTTGCAGTTCACACTAATAAACTAGCTCAACTAAGAAAATTATATTTTGAACACAGCTGTGGAAAAAATGCTATACATTGATGCAAGTGAATTTCATTCTGCCGAAATCCTTTGCCTCATTATGACACTTCATAAATACCGACCAAAATGAGGTTTATTATCCGTTGACGACTGAGTGTACTAGATTTCTACAACCAAGTGTATTCTCTTGAAATTTAAATATTACATATAAAATACGTATTCATTTCACAAAATAAATTTATCAAAAATATACAACGAAGAATTGAGCATTCAAAGTTTCCAATAATTTTTATATGGTGATAAAGACATGATATTCAATTATGGTCCGTAACGTTAATTAGGGAAAAATAGTTCCAAGAAAACTTAGAAGGTCGTAAAAACTCCAAATAAACAAACTAAAATTGTCTCTCAAGCCTACAAGCTAAGGATATATTTTTCGAATGCAAAATAACTTTGGTGTTACTAGAGAAAATAATTTATTCTAAGGTAAATTCTGCAGATAAATTATATTTAACAGGGAATCAAACGCTGAATTAGACAATTCCATTCGCAATTCAACAATAATATTATTTTACTTTAAAAAAAATCCGCTGAAACGATACTGAAAAGTTACCATTTCTGCCACTCGAAGTATTAATAAAAAGTTAGACTTTGTTAATATTGCCAAATTACTAAACTTGAAAATAATAAATAAAAAATCAACATCTTTACAATTAATTACGGATGGTTATATCTTGTATTTTTTTATTTCAATTCAAGTTATAAGATAAGTGCAAGCCGCTGGTTCAAGACGTCTACACGCAATGCGTGGGACCTTTAACATGCTTTGCTGTATATCGCCACACGCTATAATCAGCAGTAAACAATTAATTTCTTAAATAAAAACATTATTACAGCTTGGCAAAACCGAGTAACGGTGGCAGATGGGACTAAAACAACACCTAGTGGAGGCTCTACTTTGCTGACTGTTGCAAGTAAATCCACTAGCTTTTCATTTACTCTAACGATTAGTTTATTTTGAGTGACTGATATATTTACCAAACTCTTGTTTACCAAGCTGAATAACAATTTTATACAGTGAATAACCTTATTAAAATATTAATAACACAATCACTGACACTCCTACACAATAAATAGATAAAGATACTTTTTTACAACACAATGATTGACCAATGAAATAAAGCTCACAATACAGCGAGGGAAATGTAGAAATATAATATCAATAATTAAATATTATATACATTATTGTTTTAACTAAATGCATTTCCCGTAATGTTTGGTATAATCACATATGGCAACATTGTGACAAATAACGTCAACAACAACAATGCTGCCATAACATTAATACTTAATTGTGATGAAAATAAAATTAATTAACCGACCATAAATATAATAAAATCACATATTGTAACTTAAAATCCCTTTAAAAAGGTTACACAAACGTATTAAATGTGGGTTAAATGGTATATTTTAGCCCAATCTAATTGTGATCTACGTAGTTATGTAATACGTATCTACATTAGCTTGTTAAATAAAATACTGAACTATCGATTGCACATACAATACTGCACCCTCGGTACAAACATTAACACAGCTCAGTGAAACATTACAGTTAGTAGGACGAAGTGTTAGTTTTAACGCGTGTTTTAAACATTATCATATTCTTACAATATTAAATATCTTATTTAAATTGACAGTACCATTCTAGAACTTGGCATTGTTTAATATATTAAGAACTTCAATTGCTTTATTACAGTTGACTGCTTATTTGCAGTAAAGTTTCGTTATATTTAAATTTCAAATTGGTACGTTCTTTCTCATATTATTAGCGAATATTCACTTCCTAAAATGCCAATGACGGACGAATGTTTTTAATATTCCCAAGTGCAAGTTTCTACTGCAAACTTCTATGAAATTCGTGAAAGTAATTCGTTACGAATTGGTCTGTGCGGAACTTTACGCGAATAGTTATTCAACTCGGAAACTGAATAGTTCCACAGTTTGTGTAAACATTTACAAATACATCTACCAAACGAGTGATAGGAAATGTGAACAAGCTTTTAATCGACTAATTAGTTGACATTTACCGCCTACTTATTGAGGTTCACTACTAAATAGACAAGTAGTCGATTCCGCTTACAGAGAAAATTGCAATTAATGATTAATCGCCTAAATATTAAGTGGCTCACGCCTTTTGGTACCGCAATATTCACTTCACATTGACCCGACTAAATATTTTAGTAAGAATCGATATTAATCGTTTAAGTGTCTGTATTTGTCGCGTATGTTAGTGGGCCTACTAACTTTTCCCGCTGTGCTTACGTCTGTGAGGCTCAGGCACTTACTAAAGCCTACTCTACGAACGACAGCAGAGGCCGCACATTCATAATTGCTCGTTCTCCCTTCCGCCTGCACTGTTCTCTAAGTCAAACAGCTGTTTGATGCGTTCGATGCACAGTTTCGAGCCTTCATTCGCTTCTTTGGCCATCTGGAGAGAATGAGAAATATTAATGCAAACGGACTTGTTTTTTGTCTAGAAATAATTTTCAAACGTAATATTCTGGCAACACTAAGATGACAAAAACGATTCCCGGACTCTTATATCATGTACAGACGCCAGCATGTCAAGTTACCCCAATATGTCAAATTTCTTCGATCGTTTTTCAAATATCGGCGCCTGTACAAATTTCCCGACATCCTCAATTTAACTTCTGCCTAATTCAACTACATATATTTTATTCAATAATTGTACTTGTAAAACACAGTACACATAATTTACGAACCACAACGTAACTTGTTTTTCAAAATAAATGTTGGTATATATATTTTTTTTTAATCTTTTGATACGATGTTGGTGGTGGTTCTTTTCATTCATCAGTTTCTAATTACCATTTGGTTCGATGACAGATTTCAACTGACCAAAATATGGTATTGTATCATGGTGGCAAAGGCTTCAAAAGTACTTACAAGTGAAAAGTTGAGGAACCCGTGTGGCAAGCCCTCTAATACTTCGATACCGACACTATTGCCAAGTTTCTTCAACTTCTTCGCGAACATCACGCAGTCATCCAAACACGGGTCTAAGTGCACAGTCTGTAATGTAAACATTCAGCGTTATTATTATTTAAATACAGCTAAACGAAAAAAGAAATTTAATAAAATCTAGAAGGTGATTGCGTAAGTAGCTCAGCAAAATATATTAATAATCTATACTAATATTATAAAGAGGTAAAATTTGTTTGTTTGTTTGTAAGTTTGTATGTAGGGGGTAATCTTCGGAACTAAAGATCCAATATAAAAAAAGCACTGGTGGTAAGCTACACTATTTATCTATTTATTTATTTATTGACACACCGACGACTTATTCACTAAATCATAACATTAAATATATTAAATTACAATAGCTTTGTGGTGAATTCGTCACTTATAGGTGTGCACAGCACTTGTAAAATGAACAATAATCAAAAAATAATTGACTATTCCCGGATGACATAGGCTACTTTTTATCCCCGTAATCCCACGGGAACAGGAACTACGCGGGTGGAACCGCGTGACGTCTGCTAGTAATAAATAATAATAAAATTGTTTATTTTCCCAAATAATAAATATTAATAAAAATAAAATTGAATTATGTAAAATATTTACCAGTATTCTGACAGGCGGGAACTTAGTGAGCAGATGGTCGTCGGCCCAGTACGGCGACAGGAGTGGGTCCCGGGGCACAGAGAATATAAACTCGTCGGACGGACTGCGAGCTATCAAGGCGTCCAGGTTCGTACGGGCTGCTAGACTGGAATCATAAAATATAATTTGAAGAGTATAATCATGTAAAGCAAGTAGAGATGCACATTAAAAATATAAACGTTTACTTTAGCACAATATTTCTTTTTAACTTTTAACATCATGTCATAAATGTGCAAGACAAACCTCATGTTTTAATTTTTAATTTAACAAGTTAATTATATTTAACGTTGAATCATTGGCCTCCCCTATTTAGATCTCCAATAAGATCGGTTGGAAGCGGCGCGCATCCAGCGCGTTCCCGCGCTCTTGTTTTTAATCTCATCACTAAAAACAAGTAATTTCAGAGCCTTAACATGTTTGTTATTTTCATTTGTTGAAATTTTGATAGTGTTTCGAACGAACTCGGTATAAATCGGTCAGCTATTTCTTATTCAAAGCTATTGTTATGATTGTCGGTGTTTCTAGAACAGCGCCATGACGTCTTTGCGGAGAGGGCCCTTCATTCAAACATTAAATAAATAAATAAATAAATATTCCACAACTCATCACACAACGCCATTTAGTCCCAAGCTAAGCTTGAGAGCTTGTGTTATGGGTACTAAACAGCTGATAAACATACTTATATATTTCTAAATATATACATAATATAGATAAATTACACCCAGACACAGAACAAATGATCGTGCTCATCACACAAACATTTGTCCTGGGTGGGAATCGAACCCACGACCTCCGGCATAGCAGTCAGGGTCACTAACTACTAGATCAACAGGCCCGTCAACACATTGATTTTATAATTTGTGTTATACCGTTTTTTCTATCGTCTATTATTTCTTGTGTGAGTGAGTTTGTCACTGTTGTAAATGATGCTGTAATCGGTACTTACTCGTCTTGCGTCGGTCTTGAGATAGCATTTGATCCCGTGATGTACGCTAACCGAGAAGACATCGCACCCATGAAGCCCGTCGCTGCTTCGCTAATCCTAGGATTGGGATACCATTATATTAATATCATCATCTGTCTAGCCTTTGCCTAAATAAGCTGGAAATGGCCACCTTAAACCCAGAATTTTACATACGGCGATCTAATTTTCACAACCCATTTACTGGGTAACCCAGTACCCATGGGTAAGAACGGTCAGACTCGGGCTTATGAATGATTTACGAGTGAATTCATTTACCAATCAAAAAGCAACTTTAGCTCCTTTACATACGACTGAATTTGGTATGACAATATAAAGTCATTTTTGTGTATATTTCTAATTAGTAAAACATACATGAGATTATCACAGGGGAATTTCAGTGTCTCTTATTTCCCAAGAACACTATTATAGTATGTTCTGTATGTGCATCAACCTATGGGAGACTGGTAGAAATTGCCTAAGGCCGTCAGAATAGGATAGAATGCAATACTCTTTATTGTACACCACAAAAACTTACAAATAATAACTTAAAGGGCGACTTAAGTCTGAAGCTTGTTACTATTATTATTCTAATGTAATGATGTATACAGAAGCTGTTGTTTTACTTTTAATAAATAAATACATAGCGTGTTACGTCAGTCCGCTTTTAGATCATTTCTATTTTTCTAAATACTAACCGACCTGGTAGATGATGTCCTGCTTGAACAGAGCCATCTTCTAGATTCAATTGTATTTTCAAACCATCCAGGGACCCACTCGAGTATAAACACAAATGCTGTCCAAATCGGTCCAGCCGTTTAGGAAGAGTTGGGTGACAAAAACACGTACAGGAGAATTATATGAAGATAACGTATTTGGTGTATTATACAGCTCTGTCGACCCCTTCAGCATATAAAGGCGAGATGTTATATTATTACATAGACAGTATACCTCGTCTTTATCCTCTTCTTGTTTTCTTTGCTGTCATTGTCGTCCATTAATGGCGGTTCACCTACTAAAGTGCTAGAGTTTTCAGATTCAGGCTCCCTATAACAACGCACACGGTAGTTAGCACAACACACAAAATTCGTATGAAGGTTATAAACACAGGTAGAGTAAAAAATCAAAGGTGGGATGATTTTTTGAAAAAGTTTTGCCGTTAAGTCAGTGTATGTAAATAATAATAATAATATTTTATTGACATAAAAGTATGTTCATAGCATAAATGCTCGTTGTTAACACCGCTTATTATTAAACCCGAAGTAAACTTATGCCAAAATGAATTCTCTAAAAATAAAGGTTAAGAATATTGGTTGTTAATTTACTTCGCGATAATTAAAAAGTTGGGTGAGTAACTGAATGAAAACCAAATAAATATTAGCCTAATCGCTTATATTTAATTGGTTTAGTTTTACAAAACGGTGAGTGAAATCATGACATCATTCCGGTTTCATGCAGACTGTTTGAAGTTATTACATTATTAAATTCGCACAAAAGCGTGTGTTAGAACTGTGACCAGACACGTTTGAGCTGAGCTTTACTTTCCGGCTATAAAAAATGGCTAAGTCACAGACAAATTGTAGAATGTAACAGACATTCTACAATTTGTCTGTGACTCTATGGTACTGTTAATGCACTATACTAGAAATGTGAACTTCTGCACTTGCAGTTCTGTTGTCAGTAGACAAATTTCTCAGTAGTTATATCAAAAATAAATGTTGCTGTGTTATATTTTTAACTGGCCTGTTGGTCTAGTAGTTAGTGGCCCTGATTGCTACTATGCCTGCTGTATTGGTAAATTAAAGGTATGAGGAACAGGGTGTAAAGTTCCTCATCCTCCAAAGAAAAGGGAGGATCCACCGACCAGACGGGTGTTGTGTCTGGTGGGCTACTACTGCCCAGTTGTCTACGTTCAATCGCGCGGATAACTTCAACAACGCGATGTAGGATGTCAGCTTTTAGTTCGTATGAGGCAAGATAGATGGCGCTACTGTACTGTACCTGTGAGATTCGTCGTAAGTCTTAGACGTGGGTTTGATGACTGGTATCCTGCGACCTTCTGAATCCGTGTCGCTGTCCAACACGTACCTCTCCAGGAAGTCGGATACGTACTTCTGAGATTTGTCCTCTGGTGGTGTAGTGCCTGTAGATAATAAGACAGACGTTAATAGCTCGCTTATACATCCTTACGAAATTATCTACAACAAAATGTTGCTGTTATCTAGTTAGAAGGCATTTATAGAAATGCCTTCAAACTAGATAACATTTCTATGTTAGTAATTTAAATGATGATTTTTCGTCGCATATTCTATTCATCGGATCATACCTATTTACCTAAACCACGAGAAAGTAAAGTTTTTTTTTAATCTCAGGATTTAAGAATTGCATCCTGAGATTATAAGGATTATAAGGACTGAGATTATTGAGATTACAAAATAGATAACTTTTATCAGAGTGGATAAAACCTGTTTTGAAATCTCAAAATACTTGTCTCTTAACCTCAGGATTTAAGAACTGCATTTTTTTCGTATCCACCGAGACAGTTTTATGTATTACTTTAGTCATTTGAAAATTACGAAATACCTACAGAATATTGTGTAATCAGTCTAGAATATTTAAGATTGTTTCTAAAAATAGTCATTTGATTATTTTATTTTGGAAGGAAAGAAAGGAAATACGGCATTTCATCATTTTTCATACTATTACCATCAACGCAATATCGACAATTAAAAACTTCCCCTTGTTCGTGTGATAAGCAAATAATACTCACAGGGTCGCTCAGAGCCCTTACTGCCGACCATTCCTTTGCATAAACTTGACAAGTACTCGAATTTTCCTGTACGTAGTGGGAAAGAGGAATTATGGATATAGGAATTTCGGGAAACAGTATTAAGATGGCATCTACATCTTTATAGGCATTAAAAAAATGAAATGAGGATTTTTATTTGATGATGATTTGAAAGATGGGAGGAATTGGCCCGGGACAGGTTAATAATGCCAACAACATACGTTTGGATCTTTTCCGTAGTAGCGCAGAGTCTGAATTAGTATCGGATTAATGGTAATAGGCTCATCCCCTGTTACATAGGACTTAAGACATATCTGGCAGAATGTAGGTGTTCTGTAGGTGTCAAACCCTTGGGGATTACAATCGTGATTCCCAAGTGGTATTATGTCTCCTTTTGTTTTTTTTACCTGTAGCAGTATGTTCGCTCTGCAGTGAGGCAGCACTGATTGTGGTGTCAGAGGACTTCCTCCGCTCGCTGCCGGACTTGTGAGCCTGAAGCTCAGCCAAGTCTGAAGGAGACACCTCCTCGAAGGATGAGGGGCCTTCACTTATCCCTTCTGTGAATGAATTATACAAGTTCAAATTAAATGAAATGGCCAAATTTCACAGATGTGATGGAAATAATTTCTGAACGAAACTTACAATTAAACAGCATAAAACAGCCATTGTTACCTGTTTTCATCCCGGTAATTAGTTATAGTGAGATACTCTAATTTGTGAGTTTCGAAACAAAACATCTTTTAATTACGCAGCGTGTGCGCGTCGTAGGTACAAGGGATTTTATCAAAATAGCTCTTTGCAATCAAAATCATAACTCAATTATTCAAATAAGGCTGAGAATCTGCACTTTCTGAATGTCAAGAATACATAAGACAGTCCCCCAAAACTCCCACCCTTCACCACTTCCTAGTGTTTTTGCTGGGAAGAAGTGGCGGACGGAACACACTCCTTAGTAACACGACTGATTTGTTCAAAAGAACTTGAATATTTACATGTAACCGCTTCACGCTTTGTAAATCATTACGTGACAAAAAATAAATAACTTTTTTGCAAAAAATAAAACCGACTTCAAAAAAAACACTAAACGGTGTAAAATAACTCTAAATTCGGAAGTCTGTGGCTTTGGTAGGTTTGTCTTACTCATAATGGGCCACCGACTTCCGAATTTAGAGTTATTTTAAACCGTTTAGTGTTTTTTTTGAAGTCGGTTTTATTTTTTGCAAAAAAGTTTTTTATTTTTCCATTTTTAGTTGTTACCATAAAAATATTATCCATGAATTTATTTTATATTGTTAATTGTTAAAAATACATGTCATCATAATAGGGTTTTCCACTAATCCCTAATAAATTAAAATTAACATACCTAACTGGCGAAATCTAGGTATATTGTACCCTCCTGCGTACCCCTCAGAGCATACAGGCGTGATGATACGTCATTATGTTGTATAAACAATAAACATCCAAGCGATTCCAGCAATCACGACAGATTTGCTGTTTATTTTTGAAGAGTTCCGTTGTATATCTCCGAAGATCAGCACCAGATCTTCACCAAATTAAAATGGGACCACCTCAGGAGTATACTCTTTCAAATAAAAAAAGAATTTTGAGAATCGGTCCACAAATGGCGGAGAAATCAGGTAACATACATAAAAAAAAAAAAAAAAAATACATACACACGAACATAGAACCTCCTCCTTTTTTGAAAGTCGGTTAAAAAGGATTGTCACGTGTTAGCTAGCACACTCTAGTACAGCCGAAAAAAAATTATAACATTAAAAACTAAACGCAAGATAATGTTTTTGGATACAAGCTAAATGGTAATGATTTTTGGTAATAATATACGCAGACGCGCGTCGAGTCCAGATCAACACAGTGACTTAATTATTTTTTAGGTAACTTAAATCATCTATGTCGAACAAACACATACTTAAATGGTAAAGTCACCCTCTTACCTTGCGAAGGACTGACTTTAAGGAACCCGTTGCTGTCTAGCGGCGTAGTAGCGCTTGATAGCACCTGAGTGCTTCCTCCATTCTGTTTGTCTTCTTTACCCTTTCCACCTTCGGATTTTGTGTTGGGACTGGCGTACGCTGAAATACAACTTTATACAACGTGTTTTTTTTGATATCCCTAGGATGATAACTCTAGGGTATGATTGAGACATATCAAAGAATCAACTGGCATATGAATTATGTTTCATTCATCTTTTTTTTTTTTACTATCATACAAAATAATTCGACAAAGTCACGATCATTAATGTAAAACACCCTTACGTGAAAGAAAAGTGACGTTAGAAAGAAGGTTCGTCGTACTGGTGACAATTTTTGAACTAATTAGGTAATAAAAAAAATATTAATAATACTTAATAATAATATTCCACGACTATTCACACAACTCCATCTAGTCCCAAGCTAAGCAGAGCTTGTGTTACGGGTACTAAACAACTGATAATTTAATTATGATTGATGATATCTCCGAAACTATGCATTTTTGGACCATCTATTCTAGGAGTTTTAGTATTATTCTTACCTACAGAATATAACCTTAGAGTTATGGGATATCAAAAAAAAACACCTTGTATACAATTCATGGTATATTAAAACTTGGCCTAATATGACAAGTTCAACTCATTGGAACACTATCTACAGGCGTAGATGGAAACGAAACGAGAAATATCTTTTACAAGCTGATGACCACGATATTTTTAGACCACACTAATGTACAGAGGCGGACTTATTGCCATAGGCATTTTCTACCAGTGAACCTTTAGGAGATGATGCAGAGAATTTGCATGCGAGGAGTGCGAGGACCCTAATATTTTTTTTAAATTAAAAGAAGTCTAAGTTACACCCTATAAAATCGGCTACCTGCCAGTGGAAATGCCCTGCCGAAATCAATTGAGCTATTGCGGAGTTTACTCCAAACAATAATGTTTATTTTGGTACGACTACCACTTTTTTATAGTTTCATAGTAAAGACACAATGTGTGATGACAAGATCATTGTGTCTCAATCCCATTGAGGAACACTGTCCTTTGAAATACACGATTATCCTAATTTGGAAGACAGAAGTCTTCCTTATTTGCCTTCCTTAATAGCCTCCTAAACATTATAGACTAATGATAACACTGACGTTACCTAGGCTAAACTTTTTCATAAATTTATGATTACGTACTTACTACAATTATAATTAACTTGTATAATAATCGCATTTTTTTAAAATAACTACAACAAATAATGAGGATTTCGGACTAAGCAAAAAAAGTTACAAGAAAGTAGCTTTTCTAGACTCGTAAAGAAAAACACTTGACCAACTGCACCTTTACATGTAAACTAAACCTTATACCTAATTATTAAAGACTAAAATTGAACGTACCTTTAAGACACCTCATCATGAACCCAAAAGGTAGTACGGGATCCATCAAACACAGTAATCTCGCCGGACTGGGCACGAAGCTGATCATCAGCGGCGCGTATGCCAAGAACATGCCTTCTGGTCTCCGTAACCCTGATGTTAGTATCTTCAGACAACATGCAGCTACAAGGTTCGCTCCCGCCGAATCACCCGCGAATACTATTCGTTTACCTAGAGAAATAAAAGATGAAAACAAAGAACGCTATTACGAAAAAGACATCCAAAAATAGTTGGAAAATTCAGAAGGTAAAATAATTAATGTTGGCAAACATGTCAATATTCGCGATATCATAATCGCAACATTTCTTAGAGAGATCAACAAACATACATAAATAAACTCCCGCTATTATCCCGTAGGGGTAGGCAGAAACCATGATTCTTACATACCTACTTCTTTTGCTTAGTTTACGTTCATACATGTAGCCCTACACACACGGTTGCGAGTACTACGGACCTGACCTTACTGAAGACCCACCGATACGATAAAGAACAATGGCAGAATCTTATGCCAAATCAATTTTAGTGTCTAGAAGTGACATATATACGAATGATGTTTAATTAATTCTCTACGTTTTTTCAAACTATCATATTAACTAGTTAAAGCCGTGCAAAAAAATAAGTTTAAATGAAAAGTTAATTGACTATTTTCGTGAACTTATTCGCTTAGTGTTGCCATTTTATTTTCCAAAAGTAGTAATTAGTAGTACAGCTTGTGAGTCGTAATCATTATTACTTAATGAAATATTTTTTGTTGTTAAATAGGGTTACCTACAGTAATTATTCTGAATTTTCACGAAGAATTGGGCAACAATTTTTGTACTAAACCGGTGTTGCGTCATTAAGTTTATTTTATCGATTTAAAATAAACAATTATTAAATCTGTTTACCGACTACAGTAAACTCATAAATCGAGTTTTTGTTTATATATTATTTTAAATACGATGTAGATTATCAGAGTCGTCTTAAATGTATTTGATTCTCCAGAAAAAGGAACGAAACTAATCGATTATTAAAAAAAACCGTAAGATTGTATACATTTGAATCGATCTTTCTAAATATCGAATCGTAATACCATCCCTAGTTCATCTCATAACGCACGGATATCCTATAAAAATTAAAAGTATATGTTTGGATATCTATTATTCTCGGCTTTCTCTAACCAAAATTCTTATATAAATGGTGTCAGGAGCTGATGCTTAGTAAATTAGCATTTTTTTCATTTCAAGACATTGAAATTTAATTCGAAATAAATCAATGTATGGACAGCTGGCATTGTTCTTTCCACTTACATCTGTCTCATAAAATACCTTACGTTAGTCGTCTTTCGCAATTTCGCATTCTGTTTTCTTTTTTTCATCATCAAACAAGTGTAAGTTTATTGTCATGGGTATTTGCCTTGCATTGCATCAGGATGAAGCTGATTATAATGTTTTATATTAGTCCATAACCCTGATACTGGGAACCCCCCCCCCCCTCCACCCCTTGTTTAGACTGGTTGTCAGACTTTCCAAATTAAGCTACCCGTTACGACTGTCAAAGATCTACAAATGACAGCCGGGATCAACGGCAAGGTGTATCACAAAGAACATCTATCAATCAATCAATCATCTAAAGAATAGAAGTTAAAATACTCACAAGTAGTGCCAATCTCCTTGTGATGCGTCAGCATCCAACAATAAGCGTAGAACACTTCTTCTAACGCCCTCGGGAAGGGAGCCTGGGGCGCTAAGCTGTAGTCTACCGACAATATAGGCACGTTCAGCTTGGCAGCCCAATCCCGAAGGTACGTCTCATGGGACTTTGAGCTCTGAGCCACAAAACCCCCTCCGTGACAGTGGAACAGGACGCCATCGGCCGGTGGAAGGGATGACGAACCTTCGCCAACCTGAATATGCAGAAAAAAAGATGTAGTATGTTGTAGATTATGATTTTTTACAGATCTTGAAACGTATGGCATTCAATTTTAATTGGTCCTGTCTTCGTACATAAGAACCAAAGTGAAAATAACAACAAAAATGGGATAGGTAGGCATGTGTGAATGGGGGTTAAATCTAAGAAAAAACTACTTTACAGATTGGCAGAAGTATTTTTTATTATACTTGAGAGGTCACCTAAAATAGAAGCTTGTTTTATTTTTGTCTTATATGTATATGCTAGAATAAAATTTCACAGAATACATAAAAACCTATCGTCTTTAATTTTAAAGATGGTATTGAAAAAAGTTATTATCACAAAGTATCAGAAACTCGCTAAAAACTAGAAAGTTAATTACGCTGTTCTTACCAGCTCATGCTAACAAATTATGTAAGTTACGTCTTCTATTCACAACGTCGTCGATATGTGGTTGCAATGTGAACTACCGTGAATATTTAGACTAAAATATTGGGGTGTTGCAATTTCTCGGCAAAATTTAAATACTAATGGTCCTAAGACCATTGAAGAATATGAAGTAGTTGAATTTAATACTAAGGACTAAGTTAAGTTGGGATAAGTTTGACCCTAATTGGTCTTGTCATTTCAACGCTAACAAAACACTAATATATTACGTAGAAGGGGTAATATTAATATTGGTTATTCTAATGTTTCTTACCTACAATGAAACTACATGGAGATCTATAGTTTCTATCATTATGTTTACCTTAAAGATATATAGCATTTTTTATTTACCTTTGCCTCTGGAGGAAGCTGCAGCGGTCGTGAAAAACTTTTTAGATTATAATTAAAAGTAGCCTAGGAGATAATGTGTGTGAGTTATCTATTGGATTTCCAGCGACAACGTAGTCTTGCTATTTTTTAATATTAGCAATTATAATAAATGTTATTTTGGTGGCAGTCTTTATGTAACTTTAATTCTCAAAATTATCATTTTGAGTGTTTTGTGTCCTTGATTAGATTTTTTTTGCCATAAGCCAGCCATAATTATTTATGTCTGTCCACACCAATTCTAATGACCTAATCCCGCCTTTGTATGGTTATTTTTATTTATGTATAAAACTTTAATAAATAACTAAAATAAATGTGTTTTTTTTTTATTGGTCAATGTTTAGCTGTCAACAAGCTTAAGTTTCTATTACAGTAGGTACAAATAATACGAACCATAGCAAAATGTGACTTACCATGCCAGTCCTTTTATTCGCACTTATAAGTCTAACATTCAACCCTTGTAATCCTATATGTACAGTGGGGGGCAGTACTGTTATTTCCTTTCCCTCAGTTGTGGTGACCACTATTGGTTCCGGGGGGATAGTTATAAGTTTGTTTACAGCGACCGGTGAAGACATTAAGCTAGGAACCCTTTTCATTATTTCTGAAAAAAGAAGAAGTAAAATAAGGATTATAAATTATATCAAGGGCTATTTGTGTTACCTAGTCCCAGAGTGTTTGTTTAACGTTAACACGACACGTTTATGACGTTCGGCGCTCCTATTGGCCCGCTCCAAGCTTTTAACCAATCAGAGAGTCAAACGCGGTGAACGTTTCGATCGCGCTAGCGTTAAAACTCGCACTTAGCACACTGGTTGTGGAGGTACGATAGGCAGTTAATTTTGTCAAGTATTCTGCTCCATACGGTTAAGGGACTACATACACTTATTCATTTTCATTCAGCTTTTGTTCATAGAAAACATCATTTATACATATAAAACCAGTGTTTTCTATAGATGGTTGTCCCTAAACGGGAAGCAAACCTCAAAATGGTAGGGAAGGGCCTGAGTGTATGACAATTTTTATAATAAGACAAAAGGTCGTAATCATGACATAGGAAACATACGTTTTGGTCGCTAAATGTATTCAATGATTTGCGGTATAAGCGAGCCCTAATAGATCAACACTGCGCACGCGCTGCGCCACTAACTCTATAAAATGATGAAGGGGCACTGACAGTCTGACGTAATTTTTGACTTTCAAAGGTTTCTCAGCCTAATCTAAATTAATAAGTTTCGAATGCATTTTGCGATTATTAATACGGTGGATGAAAGTTAAAATGTTTTCGTGTTCACGGATCGGATGACTAATTTTATTAAGATAATTAAGTTAATTGCTACATTTTTTGTGTTTATCTATATTACGATTTAATTTTATGGCAATTTATTTAATAGTATATAGGTACTAGCTGCCCGGCAAACTGCGTTCCGACTTAGAATCAATTTATTAGTTAACATCCTAACCTCAGACCTACAGAATATACACACAAAATTTCATAAAAATCGGTCAAGCCGTTTCGGAGGAGTTTTGTAAGATACACTGTGACACAAGAATTTTATATACTAGAAAGAAGATTAGAAGAAAGATTTATTTTCCTTTGTATTCTAACTATCTCAATTTCCTTTATAGCATAACATCACGACTGTATACCCCGAAGGGTTAAGCAGGGGTGTATAGTTAAAGTACACCCACATTTCGCCAGTTAAGTAGGTATATTTCAAGTACTTTATAAATTGCGGTATCTTTGTCTTTATTATGCTTGACCCTCCTATGAAAATACATTATATAGGACAACCTTTTTCGAACACTACAGGATGTAAGCGTGATGTGAATTGAGTAATTTTAATGTGTTCAGCTGTCGCAGGCTCAAAATAAGCTCAGAAGACATTATACTCGCTGTGATCTTTATGTACCTGTTATTACTTGAATGAATACGAGACAGCTAGTGAGGCGATTGCGCTTGGAATGTAACTTGAGGCCAATAATCGAATTAACTGGTCATATTAGTTTCTGTAAAGTGATATGAGTATTAGGTACTAACATATGTAATGTAATACCCTAAAGTTAAGGCACAGGCGTACCTATAGTGCAGCCATATTTCGCCAGTTATGTTTAAGTCCCATGTAATAGGGGACGAGTGAATTGAATAGGATATAATATAATACTCTTTATTGTACACCAAAACTTACAAATTATAACTTTAAGGGCTACATAGGGTGTAACAATGGGCGGTCTTATCGCTAAAAGCGATCTCTAACAGACAACCTTTGGATGGACTTCGTAGTGGAGAAGAAAAGATGAGTAGGCAGTTTGTGGTATACTATTTACATAAATATATACCATACATGACTACATTGACATCGATCGGACCCAATACTCTGAGACTCCAGGCTGCTATTGAGAAATTTGTGACGAGAAAACTCAAAAACGCTTTGCCCGACCAGGGGATCGAACCCGAAGCCTCATGCATCGCCAGTAGTAGAGGCCAACTGCTAACACTAGGCCAATGAGGCTAACTAATTTTATGGTATAAATTCAAATTCTTTCAGACAGAAGTGTTGCCAGGGAGTTAATTCCGCCATTTCTTCTTCCCAGCAAAATATTAGAAAGTGATACGTTAAAAAGTGTTCATCCTCATGGACTAATTTAAATAATTCATTTTCATTTTGATTTTTGTTTCTGAGTGTTTTGCCATTCCAAGAGTTTCGAGTGATTACACGCGATGACTATCTGATGACAGATCTTCCTCACGCTGCGTTTTACGGTACTTTGCTTACTTATTTTTTTATGTAGCGTTTTTTTCTATACGAATATTGAAAAGAAAAAAAATGTGATTGTTTGTTTGCATTGAACAGGCTCCAAAACTAATGGACCGATTTGAAAAATTCCTTCACTGTTGGAAAGCTACATTATCTCCGGGTGACATGGGCATTTTTTAACCCTGTATTACCAGGGCAGCGGGTGAAACCGCCTGGCCTCTGCTAGTTTGCTATAATTAGGTTCCTATTAATCATGGCAAATAACAAAACTCGTTTTGTTTTGAAACACAAAGCTTAGGCATGCACATTTTCCTTATTCTGCATTGCGCTAAGATTACCGTTCGAGCACGTAAGTAAACCGAGGCGATTTTACGCGGAAAATCACGTTTGATACGCTTAGAATGTATAAACAAGCAGTTAAATATAATATTATTACTAATGAATTTGATACGCGTAAAACGGCACGGCTCGCATGATAAAATACTGTTTATTGGTGCGATTATCGAGTGATAGTTTATGGTGACTATTAATGTATTTTTATCGTTAATAATGAATAAAGTGTTGATAAAAAGAAATACTAGAAATTTCGAAGAATATTATCCTTATTTTCAACCGTGTGCAGTGTAACATGTTAGATACACAGGTTTTATTAACCCAATTCGCTAAATATATATAATTCTGGATTTAAAATAATTTTCATTAGTCCTGATTGATAATTTGGTATAGGTACACGTATGTAGTTATTTGTTGGGTACCTACTAGAATAATTATATCTATTTAAAACTTATTTTTAGCCTTTATATGTAACTAGGTAAATTGTGTAAAATATTTAATAAAGATTTGATTTGATATAGTTTTCTAAAAACTGCTAGTTGATCCGCCAGTTAGATTACCAAAAATATTGGGCACGTGTTTTTTCTTTTATCAAGTAAACAAAAAATTACGACAGTACAGTACGTCGATATTTCGCGTGACGTCACCTGGGTGGACGTCCTAGAAGAGATGTCACAAAGCCCCCACTCCGGAACTTTGATGCGCTTTATTCTTGCTATTTTTTATTAACTTAATAAAGCTAAAATTACGTGTTTTTTTTTCTTAGTTTACAGTATGGATGAAATATGTCACTTAACTGTAACAATTTGAAAACGGTTCGGTTCGGATCTTAATAATAATCGGTTAATCCGTATCCGTACCAACTTTGCCCTAATCTACGTAAGGATATTTCACCGGCCCTAGTACATATTACATTTTTCCCAGAATATAACCTATGTTTGTTATAAAATACTTTAAAAATGGTGCAATAGTTTTGAACTTAATAATCAATAAGTAATGACCGATTGCGGTATAATCACAAGATTGGGTAATTTGTTTTGGTTGATTGGCATTATATCTACATTGTACAGACATCCGTGTCAGGTCGGCGATAATATGTATAAGTGTGCCTCATTACCAGTTTTATAATTCGATTAGAGCGTTGTATCTTAATATCCTAATATACTTAGTATATATGTTAAAAAAAACAACCGACTTCTTAAAAAAAAACTAACAGGTGAAAAATAACTCCAGTTTCGGAAGTGTGTGGCTTTGGTAATTTTTTGTTTTGTTCATTATTGGCCACCGACTTCCGAAACTGGAGTTATTTTTTACCTGTTAGTTTTTTTTAAGAGGTCGGTTGTTTTTTTTTTTGTAAAAAAGTTTTTATTTTGTAATTTTTAGTTTCTTTGTATGTAAAGAAAGTCTTTCAAAACTTCAAATGAATTATTGAATTGGATAACAATTGCTAAAGAAGTTCTATCTCTAAACATTAATCTGTACATCTCTGCCGGCCCCTTTTAAAATAGAATGGCGTAATGTTATGTTGTGGAAATACAAAAGCTCAGCATAGACATCTGACTATAGCAATCGCGAATAATTTGTTGTTATGCGTTGAAGAGTTCCGTTGTCTGTCTTCTTCATCGGTTTTTCTTCACCAAATGATACTTTCTAAATGAAAATGCTTGATTTGTTACTAAAAATGTTGAAATCGGTGCATGTGTGCCTATATTTTTTGAGGAGTTCCCTCAATTCCTCGAAGATCCCTCATCAGATATGAGTTTTGATACAAATGGGACCAATTTGTTAGCCTATACCCTATCAAACAAAAAATTAATTTTGAAAATCGGTCCATAAATGACGGAGTACTGAGGTAACAAACCCTAAAAAAAATAAAAATAAAAATACAACCGAATTGAGAACCTCCTCCTTTTTTGAAGTCGGTTAAAAATTAGACGATATTAATTAATACACCACTTCAATTCGGCTTTCTTTTTGTTGTAAGTATTTGTAACTGTTTAGTTTCAAAAATATCAACTTAAAAAAATGTTTGCACCCGTGCGAAGCTGAGGTGGTTCGCAACATGCTCTTATATAAGATTTCTTTAAATTGTTCCTTTACCTACGTACAGGAATAATTTCAACGTACCAAGCATCAACTGTTGAGGGATGAGTTAGGCTACACTGTGGCTAAGCTCCATACCAATTTGAACACCTCTAAATAGCAGGTTTATGCAAGAGCGGCCGCAGCGTGAGACTCGGTGATTGATAAACATAAATCATAAACCATGAGGATGTCTTCTATTCCTAAAAGTTTTGATAGATATTTGTCTTAAATTATCTATTTTCAAGATACATATCTCATGTAATTTACCCCTACGACCTCCCTCGCTTGCTCGGCTCGTCAAATCCTCGCATTTCATAATCATCCCTATAACACGTGATTCAAATTAAAAGCCAGACTGATAATAACGTTTAATGAGTAATTCTTTCTTCAATGAATGTTACTTCAGAGTTCAAGGCTAATTGATATCATATCGAACACATAATAATTTTTATCAACTCTGTCCCACTAAACTCAATCAATCATGGAAACAGTTGCCTAATGTAGGTTTTTGTGCAGTATATTTTAGCTGTAGGTCTTCAATGTTACACACATAAACTGACGTCATTTTCTCATGGGGGTAGGCAGAAACTAGAGAGCGCCATATGCTACAATTCTTAAATACTTCGTATACAATATTCAGGTTACGAGTACTGCGCACCATGCCTTTCTGAAGAACCTCACCTATAAGGTCTATGTATGTCCTTCTAGGGCGTCCCCTTTCGTCAGTCGCCCTTCATTCATCCTTTAAACGTGACCGAACCATACTAACTAGGCATACTATTTTCGATTTCGGATTTTTGCAACTACATCTTCTTTTAAACCACAACGTTGCTGTTACTTTATCACATCATTCCTCAGTCTGTCATTCATTGTTACACCACACATACACCGCAAGGAACCCTTCAACGTTCTAATAAATAAATGTAAGTATGTGGCTATCAATTTGTTGCAGTTAACAATATGCGAATGCCATTAAAATCAATTGAGGAAAACGTTTCGTTAAGTATCAGTAGGCGACAATTGAGCATTGTAACTAATTGTAAGTATCTCTGAGGTTCCAGCCAAGTTCCAGTGATTTGTTTTATTGTTAGACAAATTGTATGGATGTTTCAATGGGTTTGAACTGCAGTCCGATCTAACTGAGACATCCTAATAATATCTCAAGATAGCTGTGACTTGCGTCAATGTCAAGCAATAGCAACCATTTGTATTTTGTTAGTTTGCGACACTAACAATAATATACATTCAAATTCAAGTTTTAAGTGGATAGACTTTTGGTCTCTTCGCGATTTGAGTCTATCTTGTGACCATCTCAAGACACCCTATATGCTAACATCCTTTGTATTCCAACTTAACACACGCATAACGCATGTATTACCAGAAGGTTTAGGCAAAGCATAATTTAGTACAGGTTTGCCAGTATTGCAGTAATCCACACAAATCTTACCCGACACGAAAATTTTACTCAGGACTTAAAGCTCTGCAGTAGTAGCTTTCGCAACTAACGAGGCAATCTGTCTTAGCGCTTAATACAATATAAATAAATTATTACCCTCTTTATTAATGATAAATAAATAAATAATAATAAATAGCTAGCACCTCGCCCGCGACTTCGTCCGCATGGATTTCGAACATTGACATTCCCTCCACTCCTCTAATTTTGAAAACTCTCACTCTCAAATAATGTGGCTTTCTATTGATTTTGAAAATCGGTTCCGTATATCCAGAGATTACCCCATTACAACATCACACACTCACAAAACCACTATATAATATTAGTAGAGCAGTAGGTACTAGCTGGTGCCCGCGACTTCTCTGCGAATTAGAACTACATGACACTTACGTTATATTTGGACAACTCCCACAATAACTTTACAAATTATAGCCTATGTGTTATTCTGATGAATAAGCTATATTATTGTAAAGTTACATTAAAATCCATTTAGTACTTTTTGCGTGAAAAAGTAACAAATCTCCATACAAACTTTCGCGTTCATAATATAAGTAAGGATAGATTAACATACCACTTTCCGCTAAAAACCAAAACGCCTTGCAGAACTCGATGCTCGCAGACTGTGAGATGTTTACAATTCTCCTTGCCCTCATCTCAGGGTCGATGAGGTACTGCCCTCCGGTCCACACTGAGCTTATCAGATTGCCATGACAATAGTAAGCCTCGGAGAAACCCGCCATACATATTGATATGCCTTTCAGTATGCCACGCATCGATGGTAAGAACTGGAATAGAATTTTAAGATTAGGGTAAAGGTTGATTTGAAGGTAGTTAGGTAGGTCAGTATAATATGCCTTTATTATGCGTTTCAAATGAGAATAGGAATGACCTTGCGCCATGTTGTGACGTCATTGCTGTCAATTCGAATAAATTGGGTAAGATCAGCAAAACAAGGTTTTTTCTAAACATATTTTTTTTACGAATCACGAACGAATAATTTTCTAAATAAAAAAAAAAGTATTTGTTAAGAATCCGTACACGAAATTTTACCGATTTTGCTGATTTACGTGATCTTACAGTCGTGATTTTACAGTTAAAATACTGTATTTCTATAATTTTTAATGCACAGTATGAAAGATCATTTCAATTATGATCTTTTACGTGAGCTACTTTTTTATTTTTATTATTTAATTTTGATTAATCGACCTCAAACCGGCTAACGTGAAGTGAAATTTAGCTGTAAGTGGTTTAGAATATGACATATTAACGAATTGTTTTGACGGTGAAACGGTATGGAAAAAATACAATGTATTGTAGTGAAAGTCATCTATAAGATGTATGGATCACTTTTTACCACTTTTATATAAAAATGTTGAGTAAAAAAATGTCGAACTTAGTGCAATTTTAGAGAAAATGGGTAACGAATTGCTTATGATTTCGGTTACTTAGAACTCTCGTTCATAAAATTAAAAAAAAACATAAATAAACTTCAGAAAAAAAGCAATCCATTTCCCGAAAAAAAAATGCAAAAAAATAAATAAATTTGGCAATTAAAAATCTTTTAAAACAACCTAAATCTCGCGTTATAATACTCGACGCAAGTCTGGACTCAGCAGTCCGCGCCGAGCGCTTCCAGTGAGTGGACGTATCGCTCTGCGCTCCGAAAATCGCACCGGGTGAATACGAAACACGACGCGCCGGTGCCGCTGGCTACAGACGAATATAGCGCGACGTGAGTTTTCGAAACTTTGGTAAGTTATTATTTTTTAATATTTTGTGTTGATTTAAACATGCGTTTGAAATACAATAAGTGATAGTGTAGATAAGTGTTTTGTTATTATAATTTGAGTACCTTATTTCGTTTCATGTATTTTAATATAAGTAGGTACGTACTATTTGTCAATAATAATACTATAAATGCCACCGTATTTCTGTTTGTGTGTTACGTTTCCACGCAAGGGGGCGTTCATAAAATACGTGAGATGTTAAAGGGGGGGTCGAGTCAAATCTCATCTAATCTTAAGATTAAAATATCACGCAATTTTTTTTCTGATATAACAAAAAAAAAAATACGTTTTTGGTCCATTTAATCCAGAATGTACAGTCAGCATCAAAAGTTGATGACCACATTTAGATTTTCACGCTTGCTATTAATTGAAGGTGGACATTTTTGGGTTTTTCGTCATTGGTGTCGTTTTCATGGATTTCGGGGTCGCTGATTATAAAATGAGGTCTAAATGAAAATCGAAGATGGCGCCGAGGAACATTTGTGGTTTATTCATCATGGGTGTCGTTATCGTGGTTCTTGGGGTCGCTGATTACGAAAATGAGCTCAAAATGAAAATCCAAGATGGCGCCGAGGGCAATTTTTGGTTTTTCCGTCATGGGTGTCGTTTTCATGGTTTCAGGGGTCGCCGATTACGAAAATTAGGTTAAAATGCAACTCATAGATGGCGCCGACGAAAATTTTTGGTATTTACGTCATGGGTGTCGTTTTCGTAGTTTTCGGTATCGCTGATTACGAAAATGAGCTTATAATGAGAATTCAAGATGGCGCCGAGGCAAATTTTTAGTTTTTCCGTCACGGGTATCGTTTTCATGGTTTTCGGGGTCGCTGATTACAAAAATGAGGTCAAAATGAAAATTCAAGATTTAATCTTAAGCCTAAAAATCGTAATACAATTATGATCATTCACTATTTCGTTCGGAAGAAAAATAATTTCATTCATACTTTGACGTTATAAATCTACTGACTGTCAAACCACCATATTTGTTTTATACCAAATTATATGGACATGTTGGTTCCAATAATCTCTCTTGAGACCGCGCATGGTTCTCCGTGAACTGAATTAGAGTAGATATTCTTTTTTTAATCACAGCAGTTACGATTTAAGTATTCTATTGTTAAATTTTTATTACACTTATAATTAACCTCTCAGCAATATTGATTACTAGTCTTAACTAGTCGTAACTAAAAGCACGAAGCAATTTGTTTTTCTTTTTACAATAACAATCCAATGCTTTTACGTAAGAAACACACATTTTGAAAAATCTTACGTGCGATTGGGGGATGGGGTTGGGGGTTGAATAAAATCATAATGACATCTCACCAGGGGGGAGGGAGGGACAGAAATTTTAAATAAACACCTCACGTAATTAATGGACGCCCCCCAACAAGTGTTATCATTTATTATTAGGATATTTTTGAAACTATTATGCTTACTAATCCTATCTGAAAATTTAATTGTAGAATTAAGCTCGCCGTTGCAAACATGTTTTTGTAACATTTTTATGATTGTCTAAAATTAAGAATTTCATATTTACAGATTCAAGTATGGTCGGAAAAAGCAAGAATTTTAGATATTTGTTTGTTTGCTGTGTGGACGGGCCTAGACTTTCTATTGAAAACTGCAATTATCAAGAGGGACGACAATTTCTGGGAAACCAAAATAAAAATCGGCTTGTTGATTTTTACTACAAGTGCATGCTTCCAGAAATTATCGACCGTTGAAAATGCCGTTCTATGGATCTCAAAACTTGTACATTTTAATAAATAAATGCTTAATTTTATACTACCAGACTTTTTATTTTAATTAACAAAACTACGAGACTAAAAGACATGTAAAAAATATCAAAGGATCAAAAACGTTTAATCGCCGTACTGGCCAGCAACGACTCTGGCTTCACGCACACATGCGACCGAGCGCTCCCGCATGTGTGCGTGAGCGAGTCTAATACCTAATTCAGTCCGTTTGGATTTCGTATACGGCGTCTTAACATTGGAGATAATCTCTCGAGCCCTCCCATGCAAAACAGCGCTCATTCACTTATTTTAGAGCAGTCAGGGAGATGAAAACAAAAACAAATATCAACAACAACAGCAAACAACCGTTTAACAAACAGAATTAATAAATAAAACGTAAGCACTCCACAAGATTAATTAATTTAAGACGTTTTTTTTCATTTTGAATAACTTCGCAACAGTAAAACAAAAAAAAGAAAATAATTGATACGCGATTAAGGTTTCTTGCAGGCCGTACTTTTTAAGCGACATTTGACAGATAGAGGTCATTGACGTTCCTATTCTTTTTTGAAACACATCTTACAAGAATTGGGCACTAAGACATTTTTATATAATTCCATAAGCAGTGATAGCCTATTGGTGTTACCGGCGGATTGCTAAGTCTCGAGTCAAACCTAAAGCATGTACCTATGAGTTTTCGCCTCCACGTGCGAATGTGCGTATTGTATAATACGCACAGTCGCACGCAACACAACACACTTGCCTCAAAAACTTGATATTTCTCGACGGCATGTGAAGCCAAGTGAATCACCAGGTCAAAAACAAGAATAACCTTGTAAAATTTTCAACATTATGGCATTTAAGCAGTTTTGTTATTAGGTGCTCCGTTTTGAAATAATATTCATGTGTCTACTTCTTACGCAGACACATTTAATTTCGAGAGATACAGAGTTTGTTAAGGTCACACAAAAACGATGAAAAAATCATAGCCCTGATATGATTTTCTCACCGTTTTCGTGTACCCTTTTTTCCACACCCTGTGTGACAGAGACACACAGTTTAAGAGATACAGTAGGTACATCCCGCTGATAGACAGACAGACGGATGGACAGCGATTTACTAATAGGGTTTCGTTGGCACTCTTTGGGTACAAAACCCAAAAAAAGGGACCAACAAAACCCTATGACGTAGGTATTCGGTGTAGTATTAGGTGTAGTACCGAAACACCCTCAAACGACGAGATTATTGCGAACTTTGCTTCTACTCAATTAACAATTCTATTCCAACTTGTTTGCAATTCATTGAGTTACTAATTGGACTTCAGACTTTAGCTAATTCACGATTGGCACTCTACCAAAGTTGTGGCAAATAACCCGGCAAAGACCCGAGTTGGATTACCCACACAGAGGGTTCCGCAACTTGGTAAGAGAAAATATGTTTCTATTAGTAAAATTTTATTTTTTAAAGTGAGCTACGCGTGTTTTAGCTGTTAGATCATCGTTTTATTTTTTCTGTAATATCTACATAGCTTGATTAGTTCCAGATATTTTGCTATGTAAAATTAAATTAAATAGCTGTCTCGGAGATAAATACCTATAGGTATATACGAAACATTTTATTAACTTAGAATACTTCTGGCAATATGGGTTCGATTTGCTTGATAAATTATTTACGGTAAAAATCATGCAGGATCCCAAAGTACAGACAGGCAAAGGTAGATTAGATTATTATTATTTTAGCAGATTGACAAAAAGCGCGAACTAACCGTATTACAGTAATTTTATACAACTGATAAAAATTACTCTTGCGGTTTCAACATACTTACAATTTCTTTTTTATATGTCGCACTAGACATTTCTTCTGTATCATAGGTGAGGTTAAAGTCACATAAACAACTATCTGTAGGCCATACGAACATTCATGCGGTGCAGGAATCGAGCCCACAGCGCAGCAGTTAATCGCTTAGCCACTAAACTAACGGTGGTAATCAATTTTCAAAACATTATTTTTCCTGACTTTGCTTCTAGCTTAAACTTACTTGAAATCCAAGACACCTCCCATAGAAGCAATACTGATTGATAGTGTCTGCCTGCGCGAACAACTCCTCGGGCGTGTGTGGTTCTGTTGGGAACAGTTCGCCAGGCGGTGCCCAGGCTAACAGCGTGTGTAGGTGATGGAGACATGTACCCAGCGACGCTAACAGCTGACCGCATGATTCGATCTCCCTAGAACACGAAAGAAGATGGTTACAAAATTTAGAAGTTGATACAGAAAGGGTTCGGAAATATGCGTTAGTTTACTAAAGTTTTCCGCTGAAATTACGCCGGGTCCAGAGGTTGAAGCTCCCTAATTTTTGGCTGTTCTTCCTTTTTTATCCAACTTTGACCTCACCAGAAATTCCAACGGCGGAACCTAAACAGATTAATGACAGTTTGGGGAAGTGGAAAAGGGCAATGACGATAATCTAATTGGGCTGAAGTAACAAGAGCACCATCATCACCACCCTGCGTTATGGCTGCCCTTTGTAACATCCTATGTTGCACGCCAAGTTATGATTTGCGGTGTACAAAGAAAACTATTCTATTCTTACTGGCTTTACATATACATATTAAATTATTTGGGGGTGACGCAGAATGTCTTCGTCATCCATCCATCTCTTTTTGCCGTCGTATCGTCGGCCATATTATTTCACACAATCCATTCTCAGTTTCTTTGGTATTGTAACCTTTAAAACACTCATACTCAGAATTAACCTCACAACATGAGCAAAATTAAAAAAAGAATATTGATTGAAATCCTCAATTTTCATCTTTCCCAATATCTCGACATACACTTTGGGTGCATTTGTTTTCCGACGATCTATAACCACATTAACTACAGCTCAATTGTTTATTTCTCTTTGCCGCGAACATAATACCTATGTATGTAATGGTGACGTCAAAGCGTCTGATGGATTACCTTCACTGGAAAATATAGTAGCGGAACGCATTTGCACGTTAATTACATACCATGATCTGCCCATAAATCGTTTCAACGGTTACGTCAACAATATCTATGAAATTATAAACGGCATAAGCTATCATTATGCGCTTACGCATGCAGAAGTCATAAACAAACATAGACTTGATTTGTAATAACAATCTATTTGTTATTAAGATTTCTATGCATATTCCGAATTTCTGTTGCTGTGAGGTGATGCCAGACAGTCAACAATAAGCTCTTTGTTTTCTGTGGCGACAGTAGGTAATATTCCACTAGTTTTAATGTTTACTAGTAACATTAAATAGCTAGCCGAGCGTCTTCCAACAATTTTATCGTTGTTATAACGAGTAGTCGGAAGCCCAAAAGTCTGACAAGCAGTCTAATAGTGGGTTATCGTATTACCCAGTGCCTGGGTGGTGGAGATCAAATACGGAGTCAATTCATGTACAGACGCCAGCACATCAAGTTACCCCAATGCGTCAAATTTCTTTGATCGTTTTTCAACTATATATCGTACAGAATAAGCTTCATATTCAATTGGGAAAATTTGCCACATTGGGGTAATTTGATGTGCTGGCGTCTGTACATCCGGTAATATACAGTTAAACTGGTAGCTGCAGCGCGATTCTGGTCAAATCACCGCGTGAAAATGTAGGTGTAATGAGGGCGAATTGAGCTGTCATTCCATACTAAGGCATTACATATATGACAGCAGTGATAGCCTAGTGGTGTGACCGGCGGATTGCCAAATCATAGGTCTCGAGTTCGAACCCAAGGCACGCACCTCTTACTTTCTTACTTTACGGATTCATGTGCGTATTGTATAATTATCACTCGCTTCAAAAACGGTGAAGGAAAACGGCATGCCTGAGAGATATTTCTCGAGAATGTGATGCCAAGTCAGAGGCCCATGGGCGGCATTAAAACTCTGACACCAGGTTAGTTACTAACCACACGATAAGAAGAAGAAGAAGAAGAAGAAGGCATTGACAGTTCACTTCACTCAAGGTTTCACGGCGTGACTTTTACTGAATCGACCGGCTGTTAGCCGACCTTGATTAAGGAAAGGCTAAGTAGGCAGTTGATGGTTAACAGATTATGTATTTAAGTAGGTATAGATTGGACGAAGTGCTTGATTTGACGGGCCTGTTGGTATAGTAGTTAGTGACCCTGACTGCTATGCCGGAGGTCGTGGGTTCGATTCCCACCCAGGACAAATGTTTGTGTGATGAGCACAATCATTTGTTCTGTGCCTGGGTGTAATTTATCTATAATATGTATGTATTTAGAAATATATGTATGTAAGTATGTTTATCAGCTGTTTAGTACCCATAACACAAGCTCTCAAGCTTAGCTTGGGACTAAATGGCGTTGTGTGATAAGTTGTGGAATATTTATTTATTATTTATTTATTTGATTAAAATTGGGGACATTTTTATGTCCCCAATTTTAATCAAGTCAATACCAAAAGTTTAAAGAAACCTATTTGTTTATTGCTTTTGCAATAAACAAAAAAGTTTCTTTAAACTTTTAGTAGGTACTTGTGTTGTCATTATTTTTAACTTAGACACAAATAAGAAAGTATTATTTTCGCCAGCGTTACTGCCGAGCTAGAGGTCCCGGTTTCGATCCATAAGTCGAACAAAGCAAGTTTTTCTTGTGGAACTTCTCAATAGTAGCCCGGGGCTTGGTTCTGTACCCGTTTGATGGCAACAAGCTCGCCCCGTATTACATAGGACTTAAACATAACTAGCTAAATGTGGGTGAAAAGTACACCTTCCCTAATTCCCGGAATTTCAGGCGTGAAGTTGTGTATGAATATGTATTTTATTGATAAAACAATTCTAAAGATTTTGAATAGCGTAACAGTGCTGTCTCGCAACGCTAAAAGCGTTTCATTCTTCCAATGCAATTATGCCACTGAAAGTTGGCATCGTTTTTCATGAACAATAATATTACGAAGAAAAATAACTGTACACCTTCGCCAAATCGATGTATCTGTCATTTGCCTTGTACATAATAATACAGTTACAAATTGAGACAGCAGCAAACGTTTTCGTTTTGCATACATTATATTATTTTCGTAATTTTCATTTTGACAAAGGCATTCTTTTTACATCATTAAATTGTCAAGTAGCACAGAGCTGGGTGCCAGAGAAAGATGGCGGGACGAACTTGATAAATTTCTGCAAACTTGGAACCCCTCGGCTTCACATTTGTGTCCTTAAAGTATTAAATACATAGAATAGAATACTCTTACATAAATAAATGGAAGGAGTGGAGGGAGGCTTACAAGAAAAGAAGATTTAGATTTATCGTGCCAAATAAATGCTTTTTCTTTATTTCTTTATTTCTACTTAGTACACCTACATTTCGCCAGTTATGTCAAAGGCCCAAGTAATAGGCAGCCAGCCTACTGCCTTCAACTGGACACTCCAAATAGAAAGACCCAATAACACTTTAAAACCACAGCAGTGAGGCAGTCAAAAAACCTATCGGTAATAATCGGTTTGTCCCAGTAAAGTTATATCTGACCATTGTCGAGATATTGTTGAAATGGTATCTAGACAGAATCAAGTTCAAAAAGGATAATTCGATAGTGGATGACCCTAGCTACGACTGTGTGACTATGCAAATATTCGTAGACCGAGGCAAGGACATCCAGAGACGATATACTTTAGATATTTACCGTAAAGGTGACAAGGACATAGGCATATGACTACGGTGCCATCATTTATCATGTTTATGGTAGTTTCTCGTCTTGATACGAGTAAGTTCGTCCATAATTGCAAAGACAAACATTTCGGTTTCCCCAAAAAGTTTACTTCAGACTTCTCAGGGTCCGAAAACTCCTTCCGAGTAAACATTATACCTCTCTATACATACATGTTGATGCAATATTATATTTTGTGTTAAAGGACGTGCAGCTAAAAGACCTAAAAAGTAACACGTTGACATAGATGTTTTAACTCTGTCACCGGTACCTAAAACTTGTAGATACTATGGGTTAAAAATATGATCGTTATAATTTTGATAAGAATGATAGATAGATAACCAAGTAAAAGCATTCTGTGTTCTTGATATTTCAGACACGATTACTCAGTTTACAGAAACGGTATATATTGATCATTTTGACGTAGGTATAATATGCATATCTTGCATACGATACGATACTTATTAAATACAACTTCAGATCAACTGGTCATAAATCCGTTTTAAAATTGCTGTAACTTTTGTAACCAGCCAGACCTAGTTTCAGCCTGTATGCCATAAGGTTCTCTTTCTCTTTGGTATTACCCGTAGCGTCATAACAAAACATCACGCCTTTTATCCACGAAGGGTTAGGCAGAGATGTACCAGTAGTACAGACGCCAGCACATCAAGTTACCCCAATGTGTCAAATTTTCCCAATTGAATATGAACTTTACTTTGTTTGACATAAAGTTGAAAAACAATCAAAGAAATTTGACATATTGGAGTAACTTGACGTGCTGGCGGTACATCCACATTTCGCCAGTTATGTTCATGTAATAGGGGGCGAGCCTTTAATCGGACACTAATCCAGACTCCGGGCTGATATTAAGAAATTCCAAATGGAAAAACTCAATAACGCTTTGCCCGCCCTGGGGATCGAACTTCATGCTCAGCAGTAGCGCTTGCGACCACAAGACTAACGAGGCAGTCACCTGAACGTCAATTTAAAATATTATTGGTGCATATAGTACCACTTCTTCTGGCATAAATGTGTCGCAAGTTTTTGAGTTGAGTAGACACGGCTGCAATTAGATTCACTTGGCAAGTTCACTTAATTAATTGACACGTAACTTGAAAACCGCTACCAAGAATTAGTCATTAGTGTCCACAGGATATTAGATATCAACCTTGATCCCCTTGTTGCCACAAGTGGCAAAAAGTAAACATGAAATAACTAGTTATAGTCTGTGGTTAGTAGTTACTTTGTACAGTCAACATCAAAATTACCTAATTTGTTTGAAGTTTAAAATTACCTAGCTAGGAGACCAGTGCTCAACTGCGTATTTGCATATTAGTAAACATTTTGTATAACTGTATTTAAACGTGTACTACAAAACTTTGTTTTTGAGTCAATCAATCTAGGTGCGTAGTGTAGGTACTCGCAACCGGAGCGTGTGTTTGACAATGACAACATGTATGAATTTAAACAAAGCAAAAGAAGTATGTAAGAATCGTAGCAGATGGCGCTCTGTAGTTACTGCCTACCCGCATGGGAAAAAGGCGTGAGTATGTAGGAATGTAAATCTTTTATTATTATCTTTTATGAGCTTCTGTTTCTCGGAATCTTTAGGTTTCGGACCATCGGCGAACGAGGGGCTGAAGTCAACTCACAGAGGCCCATTGTCGTCTTTAATAAAATCAAGCACCAAACGCAGATTTTCCCTGTATGCGCTAGTCAAGTGCACCTAAGGAAAACCTATTATTATTATTAAAATTGTTTGCATTTGTGCGCGGTTGATGTCAATAGGCTTGCCTCATGTTTAAAACCCATGTGATATGTATTACGTGCGACATGTAAGTAACCAGTGTAGGTACCAAGGGAGTACCTACACCTCCTATACATTTGTCGCTAACTCCACGTTTAGTAATATGAGGTCGGGGAATACAGGCGTCATGTAATGTTATTAGTAATGTGCTTGAGGAAATTGACCTCGGAATATAATTACTTGAATGTATTAATGTAAGACCTGAATTATGTTTTACAAATAATATCATCGCCGCTTACCATCTGCCCCCCTAGCCAAGTTACAAACGATTCTATTCTCTTTCTACAATCGAGAACGCCTCAAATCCCTTTGTTTTGACCACGTGACTTATCACCTTTCGCTAAGTCACGTGGTCAAAACCAAGGGGATTTAGGGCAGGTGAGATAGTGGTCAAACGCGTGCCTATCAGTAATAAAAATAAAATAAAAAATATACTAAAATATTTGCTTATTTTAAACTGCACTGTTCGATCGAAGGTTAAGCTACGATTGAGGTCCGTGGATGGTTGACCATTCATTACATACCAAGACTCCTTGTGCGTCGGTATGCACGTTAAGTCGTTGGTCCCTGCTGTCATTTGTAGATCTTTGACAGTTGTTACGGGTAGTCAGAAGACCGAAAGTCTGACAAACTGTTTAACCAAGGGGTATCGTGTTACCCAGTTACTAAGTTGTGTAGGTCAGACAAGCAGTCCCTCCATGTAAAAAACACTGGTTCAGCTGCATCCGGTTAAACTGGCAGCTGACCCCAACATAGTTGGGAAAAGGCTAGACAGATGACGAGATGCTGATGAGGTGTAGCCGAAAGACATGCCATTTTTGTGTCTTTTTTTTATTATGTTATTTTTTTTTTACTGTGCGTGTTTCAACTGTTGCCAATAAATGTATTTTCTTTATTTCTTTTTCTTTCTTATATTATTATGTAGTTTAAGATTTGAATAGTTTATCAGCAAAAAATTGGCATGATTATTATATTGTACACGTACTTACATAATGTATACAGGATTTCAATTTAAAGACTGCGTTTATTGTAGATTTAGAGCAGGAAAAGTTTTTTTTATAATATTAGATTTTTTTATAATACTTACTGATAGATCTTCTTGAATTCTGTTGTTGGCTGTACCTACCATGGTATTAAATACACTATTTGTTTACTATTTGAAGTAGGATTGTAGATCTAAAACCGTGGACTTAAGGTTTATTTTTGAAAGTGAATATGACAGTTTGAGTATTAGCAGAAATGCTCTAAATCCAACCTTGATGGAGATTACGACTAGCTGTCGTTAAGACTTTCTGCTTTTTGCAAATAGGATTTAAATATCGGAGTCTAAATTAAAATATATCGTGTTCTACATATTTCGCTCAGGACTTTCTTTTCTTTAGTTTGGGGTAATACTGTTCGTTTTAACGCATACTTTGCGAGTCTTTATTATATAGTATATTTTGTAAACCATATTTTATTTAAAACTAGCACTGATCGCGACTTCAAAATCCCGTCTACACCCTCGAATTTTAGACAGCAAAAAAGCCTAATTTACTTAGAGATAACATAGTTTCTATTGGTAAAAGATTTTTAAAATCAGTTATGGAGTTTTTGAATTCAATCCTTACAAACAAAAAATCAAATTAATGTAGGTACCTAATACCTTTTAGTGTACAAACATAGGTTATTGTTTACTTACTTAACAAAATGTCCTTTCCGAAACAGCAACGCATCTCTACTGGTATTGACTTGTCTGCTAAGTTTTAAACCAAGGAGCACACAGGAATCAACCACTGAAACAAAACTGCGGTATCCATTGCCCGGAGACTTAGCATCAAAGTCGTATTGAGGTGCCACCTAAAACAAAAAATTTATATATTTACCATGCACACATTTAGTACCTAGTTCAGTAGTAAATCTGGTACCTACTTGAAGCAGTAGGTACACACTAACTGCCAAGATTGCATATGGTTTAGACTAGGTTAGTTTAAACTGGAAAATGACCTCAACATACAACCATGACCTGTCAAGAATAAACAATTATTGTGGCAGTACTATAGTATCCGTACCAAAAGCATGTTTAAATCGTAGGCTCATTCTAAGCATATTAAGAGGCGTATGAAAGGCCTCTCACCAGTTTTGCTTTTATTCAAAGTGTTATCACTTATTTATTTTTCAATACTGTCTATTGGGACTGGTTAAATCCAAGGTGCAATTTGTTACTTTGTCCCAGATTGTTTTTTAATATTTTGATTGTAATAATGGCAACAAAAAATATTTTTTATTAAATTAACCTACTTAATTAATATATTAAAATCTATATAAGTGATTTTAGCATGAGATACCTACAGATAATACAGGTGAAAAAAACTAGTTACCTCCTTCATATCATATTGTTCCATATTTGTGTTAAAGAAGTTTTATAATAACACAAGCTTTAAGAATTTAATTATTATTATATCCAGTTACACCAGGAAACAATATCTTTGAAAGTCTATAAATACATTCTTCTATTCATTTTCATTCTTCAATAATAGAGTAAAGAAAAACAACAACAAAACTAGAATAGATAGGTACTCTCAGATACTTTTTTATTGGTCTGAGTAGATACTAGATAGAAATATATGGGTTACATCACTACTATTTCAATAAACATTAATCATATAATTTACACTATGTAGGTAGTTAGGTATAAGGGGGTAGGTGTAGTGCAGATGTTTTCTATGTATTGTTTCAGGTTAAAAGGATGATACCTACTGCAAATAAATTGTAGGTATGTAACATAATAACATATTTTGTTTTATTAAGTCCATCTCTCCTCTCCCCAAGATCTTAGTTGACTGATTAGATATCACTATGGAGATAAGATTTAACCTACTATAAGAAAGATCTTACCAAACAATATAACATGTAATAACTTAAAATACCTATATTATCTACAAATTGAATTGTATTTTTTTATTTTAAGTGCTTTTTTCCCCTCTTCTCTATACTATGCTATGCCTGATAGAGTTCATAAAATATAGGTAACTGGTACATTTATGTAACACCTACTAAACAAAATTTTCATGGTATGTAGTTTAGTTTGGGTAGACTGCATAGGTATATATGTACAACTATCCTAAATAGACTCTGACTGATGTTTTTAATGTTGACAATTTACTAATTTATTTTATGACAGTCAAATTGAACTTTTTTCAACACACAACGTAAAACAACAATACCTACAATTTGTAAAAATTAACACACATTTTAAATTTCACTGTCTGCTATGAAGAAATTGCTACTTAAGAATGCTAAAGAAAAGTTTCGAATTCTCAAATCCAATTTCAAAATTTGTTAGTCAAAAGTTGTAATAAACATATCATACATGGGTAACTCTAACAATGTAGGTATGTAACATGTGTTCAACATACACAAAATTGACAGCAAAGTAGTATTCACATCAGCTGCAAATTAAACTTATTGGCGTAAGTAATAGTAGTATGATTAGTGTATTTTCCACTGTGAATCATTTATGACTAAGATAAAGTGCAAAGTTTACAAATATATACAAACACATTGTCTGGCAGAACGTTTAAGACAAGTTTTTTGTTAAGATAATGTATAGTTAGGAAGAAGCAGCAACCACATGTTTCCTTATCATGTCATGTGATCACAGTGTGTTAGCATCTGGTTCAAATAGAACAGGGTATATTTTCTAAGATGATAAACATTCAATGGAATAATTGGCATATTATGATGATTGGAATTTATCAGCTTTAATGTTAACATCATGTTTGTTAAATATTGTTAACATTTTTTGTTGTAGGTACTACAATTACCAACCTGAATGAGCTCCTGTCGCCTGTGATATAGGTTTATCTAGTACAGGCATCTAACATTTGAATCCCTTTGGAAATTAACGTTAAGATATATGTATTTTGTTATCTATTTTAATTTTGATTAAATTTATTTACCATGTCTTATTATATGTATAGATGATAATGATGATGAAGTTATACACAGGACAGATGACACATTATAATGCAACAATACAATGAGTACAGTATAGGAATCTTGATCAGATTTGAGAGCTGGACAGTATTCAGTTCTTTAAAAATATCATGATTTTTGTGTAACTCATTGAGATTTGTCTCATATAAATTATCTACTTTTAATATAAAAACATCAATGGTTTTGATTTCGAATAAAATATTTTCTTATATTTTTTAATAATTATAAAAAAACAACTAAAAATAAGTACCTAAATAAAAGGCAAAACTTGAATGCTGGATGGTTCTACTAAATCGTGTTCAGAAGCACAGACTATGAATAATATAATCCTAACATAATTTGTAATCAACTTAATTAGCAACAAGATTTGTAATAATAACAAATATGACAACATTAAATGATTGATTATTGATAAAACACAGATAAGAGTTTGAATGCTATAATAAATATTCAAATTTATAATCATTTGCTGAGATAAATACAAGGAAGTATTGCATTGTTTCAGTATGAAATAATGTTATAAATATTATTAAACCTATTTTATAACAGAGAGCATGGAGTTTCATAACCATTCTTCTCCAAAACCAACTGTTTAGAAGGGGCAATAGTGCCCCTTTTTAAAGTAACATTTATGATGTTAGTTTAAATTTACTTTATATGTTACTTTAAATTTAAAGTAACTTATTATATGTTACTTTAAATTTTAACTTTCAATAGTGCCATTATAATGTTGTTATTTGACTTTGACTTTGAACTATCTGCCTTCATAATCTGTTTAGAAATAACAGATAGATTAATGCATTAGAAAGTCTATAGTAGACTTATTATAATGCTATGACTGTAGGTACTGATTGACCTCTTTTCTTTTGTCTCTAGAATAACAATATCTAATAAGTATTAGAAGCACATACATGGCTCTAGATTCATCAACAAATTCACTTTCGAAGCAACAACAGACTGCATTTCGGAATTAAATGTTTGCACATACCTTTCTCACATGATCTACCAAAGGCCACACAGTGTCGACATGGTCCATGAGAGTCATGAAGCCCTGGTATAATCTCTGTCCATTTTCAGTGTCGTCCGGCTGAAAATAGGTCGCGTTGTTTTGGCACGAATCTTTCAATGCCTCGTACATCGCATACGTTGGGGGAGCACCATCCTGCGAACCTTCACAGCACAGCGAAGCCTTAGCCGGCGACTCCGCAAAAGCCATTTTCGACAAGCCCCCTTTCGCGAAACGCAAACCGCGTATAAAGAACTTAATCCTCATCTGCAACGATTTTATTATAAACATCTGACGCACTTATTTGTTATGCATAGAGAAAAAAATCATACCAATGGTAAATATAATTACAAAATAGTTCGCGGGAAAATTTTGTTATCATTGTATCATAACTATTTCATTCAGCCGTCGTTGTAACAGTACTGATTAATAATGATTGCAAAATAATATCCTTTCAATTGCTTTACGATCGAGTATTGAATACAGTTTGACATGCGAATACGTTACGCACGTTGTGTCAAGTGTCAATTTTACTGAATGACAAAACAAATTGACATTTGACAGCTGTTCGGTGTTATCCGCGTTATGTCGTCGTAAGGTTTCCTTTCGTTTAAATCATAAAATAGAAACGTTGAAGAAAATACGCTACAAAGAGTGCACATTTTTAATAAAGTATCACGACAGTCCATAGCCCATAGTTTTCAGTAAAAATAAGAAAAAGGTAAGTACCCATCTCAATAAAAAATAGCGTTGCATTTTCTATCTCATTGTCAATGGTCAATGTTATGACATTGCGAATGTCACATTGGCATTTTGACATCTGTCAATTCAAAGTATGTGGGGAATGCTCTGCTCGGGAGTCGGGTTACGGGTGGTTTTCGTACTAAGAATATGAAAAAACGGTTTATTATTTAGTAAAATGGAGGAAGTATCGATGGTAATTGAGTCAGTCGATACCGGCGGGCAAAACGACAGTACTATCTACGGCGAGGAGTTTGGAGGAAGCTCAGCGGCTCAAGAAGAAAATGTAAACCAATATCCAAGTTTATTTACGAGTAAAACTCTGATAGAACTTTCTAATTCTACGTGGTCGCGTAATGAAAGGGCTGAGGAATACGTTCAGCCTTACCTGCGGGGGTGTAAATGGTCACCAGATGGTACTTGTTGCCTTAGTGTAGTAAACAATGACGGGGTCCATGTGACGGAATTATCTAGGGACCTCTACTCGGGGAATGTTTCTGCAAACCGTATTATAGATGTTATGGACTCAGTCATCCATGTCAAAGAAGCTGGGTTGATTTATGACTTCTGCTGGTTCCCGTTAATGAATAGCGCTGTACCTGAAAGTTGTTGGTTAGTATCTTTTATACTATTTTACTACCACAACCTTTTGTGTTTTTTATTTATTTATTTGGCTAGCCGCCAACAATTGTTTACACTAATACATATATATATCTTACATGTCCTACAACAACTCATATCTCAGTTAAAACATACTCTTCGTACTACTAGGTACTTCTATTACTTTTATAATTACTTTTTTTTACATGCACCTTGATAACTAAAATGACACTATGCTGAACTATTTAAACTATATTTTTTTGAAAAAACCATAATTAATTGACATGTTTTCAGTAAAAACTAATTGCTGTTTTTTGCCAAGATAGCAGTTCGAGCATAATGCTGCATCAAAAATTTTAAATGGTCCTACTAAAACGATAAAGTTTAAGTGGCTTTAGAATTGAATATAACACTTTATATTGTACTGACGCCAGCACATAAAGTTACCCCAATGTGTCAAATTTCCTCAATTGAATTTGAACCTAATTCAAATTTGCAGCCAGGTGCCGCGTGGCTGCAGCTACACCGTCGCTCTGCTTTGTTAATCCATATAAATAAAAAACGCGCGACTGCAGTGCTACGTCCGCACTGTGGCTCATCAGTTCATCAATCGACTAGTGATGATGCGTACGCGTTTTTATTCAGACATGAATGAAAATCAGCTTGAACAAAATATCGATGACGTTGAAACTAAATGTACAACTATATGATGCTTGAACCCAGCGGTTGCAGCGCGGCGGCAGCGTTGTAGCCGAGCTGCCACTGCGCGGATCTTTGCGGCTAATTTGAAGGCGCCCTTATTCTGTTCGACATAAAGTTGAAAAATTATCAGAGAAATTTGAATATGATTTTTTTTTTCATTCTTTTTTATTTTATTTTATTTTGTTTTTTTTTATGATTTTTTGTAACTTGATGTGCTGGCAGCTGAAAACAAATGTCTTAACACTGAGCAACACACTATCTGACCTCTCTTCCACCCTGTTTAAGTCACATCATTGTGTATGACAAGCATTTTGCCAGAACAGTTCTAATATCAGTTGACTAATTTAGAAATTCATCTAATTTCAGCTGGATTACAACCAGACAGAATGGACCAGTGCAGATGTGGGATGCCTTTGATGGTTCATTGCGGTGTTCCTACAGAGGATTTGATGGTGCTGATGAGATGGAACCAGCCTTTTCTTTGACCTTCACAAAAGATGGCAGCAAGATTATAGCTGGATACAAGAAGTATATCAGAACATTCAATGTGGAAAGGTACTTTAAGGATAATTATCTATTGAGGTATATTGTTTAATAGCAATTATAAGTGCAACACCAAATTCAAAACTCGATGTAATTTTTTCTTTACAATAATTTGTTTACAAACATTCAAACAGCTCTACCGAGAGCAAATACCTGTAGGTTATACAAGTCTTCGAGAATGTGAAATGAATTACACCTGCACTATAAGCACACCTCTGCCTAACCCTTTGGAGAATTCAGGTGTGATGTTATTACATGTTTGTTTCTTAGGCAAGGTTCTACATAGATGTTAGTCTTAAAATCTGTTTTATAATATAATGTCCCTCTGCTGGCCCCTTCTAATACATAGAAGGCACGAGACTTGATCAATACGCTTGCTCAAGGCGAAGAGTCGATTTCAAACTTATTTTAACTAAAAGTCGAGATTTGCTCACGATGATGTTCATGATGTTGTAATTGAAAAAGTAACATTGGTACTTGCCTGAATGTAATTCGCAACGTCGCGTCGTGGCGCATCAATCTCTAGGCGATCACGTCATTATAATAAAAACTATAAATATGTTTTGTCTCCTCTATATCCACAGACCTGGCAGAGATTTTGCGGAACATAAAATAAACACCCCGGCTTCATGTTTCGATACTGATAGCAATCTACTAGCAGTTGGCTCATGGAACACATGTATTAATCTATACAATGTGAATGAATTTGGTGCTTACAAAAGTATTGGGAAAATGCATGGCCATGCTGGTAAGACATTATTTGCTTTATGTTTGTCAATTCGTCATGTGGGCGTGCTGGCTATATTTATTTATATATTTGTTTATTTATTTATAAATTATTTAATTACTTATAATCTCGTAATTTACTTAATATTTTTTTGTAATAGGGTGTAAAACAGTTAGAGGCATAAACATACTATGTTCCCACGAAGCTTAATTGGTTTGTATTTTAGTGTATTTGATCAGTTTTCTTCTAACAAATTCTCAGGTGGTGTGACTCAAGTAAAATTTGCGCCAGATGGTCTTCATCTCGTGTCGGGCGGACGCAAGGACCATAGACTCCTGGTATGGGACATCAGATACTACCGAAGACCACTGAACATTCTATCTCGTGTAGTAGATACGAACCAAAGAGTCTACTTCGATATCTCGCCCTGTGGGAAGTTCCTGGTAACTGGCGGCACAGACGGAGTGCTTAAAGTATGGGATCAGGAACAAGTGCGTTGGAAATCCAACATTAATGCCTTAGAGGATAACGCCGATAATGCTACTTACAAGGTTTGTATTTTTTTTTGAATTGCACTTTTAAATCTTTTACCTGTCCACAAAAATCGGTTTGTTTGTGAATAATGACAGCCACAAGGGTTGATCGAAGGTTAAGCTACGTTTGCCAAGGTCGGTTGCTGTGAAATAACTTTATTTTTCCATCTTTAAAAAAAGATGGTTTTTTTTGCGCGCAATGAAAAGCGCGGAACTTTCGATCAGCTAAGCGTACGTCCGGAAGCGGCCACTCACGCTTGGTCGTTGACCCGAGTGCACGCTTGTGTTAAGTATCTATTGCATTTTTGTAACTCCAAATGCGTAATTTGTTTTGAAAAATCGATGATTTTGATAATGTTTGTTCGGAAGAAATTTTACTAATGATACTTGGAATACAATTTAGAGAAAAAGACGAAAAAAATACTACACTTTGACCTTCAATATCTCCAGAACCAGTGAATTCCCAGGTATGTTCTAGAAAAAAAAAAAAAAAACCAGTGATGGGTAGAATATGTAGTTTTTGTTTACGTTAAGATTCTTTTTACACCCTGTGTAGGCTAGTTGACTTAATTTTAGTTTTTAGTCCCTCATCTAGATTACAAGAAAATATTCGACACAATTTTTTTCTTTTTACAAGTAAACATAAAATAACGGCGATACTTCCGAGTCAAAATATGACATGACGTCACTATGCAGTTTATACTGAATAATGACGTTACAAGCCCCCTCTCTTCAACTTTAATGTGCTTACTCTAAGTAGTTTTTCATCAATTTAAAAAAGAAAAAAAAAATACTTGTTAATGCTTTTTTTATGCCTAATATATCTGATGGACTAAATTTTGAAATTCATATTCTCTCAACATGCCTATTGGACTTTAAGTGTAACATGATGTAAGACATGACATGTACATTTTTTTACAGTTCCAGCTCCACAACGATTGCTGCAACAGTGTCTCAATACATCCACTACGTCCTATCCTAGCTTCGGGATCAGGACAATTCCACTTCGTAAATCCTCAGCTTTCACCACAAAAGAAATCTAAAATTAGTATTAGTGGTAATGATATAACTCCAACGTCGACAGGAGAAGTGGATTCTAGTGTACGCAAAGATAGTGAGACTAGTGCTTTAAAAGAAGAAAAAGACTCAGATGAATCTGGTGACGAAGACGAAAAAACGGCAACTGATGTAGACTTTAAATATTCTGGCAAAAGTGAAAATAGTTTAGTTTTTTGGTGGATTGGTGAAGTATCTAAATGAATATACCTATAGAACTACTACTACTAATAGAACTTAATTATTTTTTTTGTTTTTCTTCACCTAGTTTTAATACAGTTCAAGTGTGATAATCAACATTATTTGTATTGTAACAAAAACCTTACTACTCGTGAAAAGGAAGATACCTATCTATTGAAATTGGGACAGTATATAAAGCAAAACTGAGAAAAAGGCATTTCAAACAACACCCTGTTCCTTATGTTCTTACTATCTATTGTGGGTTGCTCCTTTTCCGTTATATGAGCTGATTTATCAGCCGAAATGCTGTAAGCACATGCGGTTTTGACATTATCAACCAATTAATCTCCGATTAGGACTTAAGCTTAAAAGTTTATTATAAATTTTGGAGACGTCTATGATAAGTTATTATTTTTTGACAGTATACAAGCTATTAGCAGTATAGATCTTTTTGACGACTACTACCATTCCATATAGTCGGATTCAGGACCACATTATAGTTGCTATCATCAGCTCTCCATTTAAAATTGATGGTATCATCAAAAAAATCAAAATCAAAATAATTATTTCACATAATAATTTATTCATCTAGTCTCTATGTAGTTGTAAGTATTTTATATCGTGATATAAAATTTTACAATTTTTGTCTTGTTTTATTTCTGTATTCCTACCACAGTAATGATCATTATTTACATGATAAGTTCTAGTGCTTCGGTCGGCACTGGAACTGGATTATGTCATTAAATGATTGATCGATTAAGTTAAACGGTTTACGAACATTACCGCATTATGCTAAATCATTCGGACTGCAACACCAGTACAAGCTGGCGTTTCACAAGGTTCAATACTTGGTCCATTCTTATTCTTGGTTCGAACTCAAAAGAATACATTTTTGTCTATGTCGTTAGGCCACTCTTTTTGTACCTACATTATACTGCTAGTTTCACACTTGTCGTAAGGTTACGGATTCGGTTGATTATAATGATGATGAGTTACTAACCTCATCAGCATTATCTATTTATTGAGGTGGTAACCTCATCATTATTTTTATTTCAACCGAAAGACCTCTACCTACTGCTTGATTTTGGCCTTCTCCAAGCCTCCCCACATCGACAGGTCTTGTGATTAACGCGTTCAAGCAATTACCCTGATCAACAGTTAGGTACCTGTTTCAAAGAAAGTATCGATCTAGCCTTATTTCTACTATAATATAGAAATAAGTCCATCGTTAATTCAATGTGAAAAGTATAAACTAATATTGTAAAGAGGATAGATTTGATTGTTTGTTGGTTTGCATTGAATAGGCTCCAAAGCTACTGGACCGCTTTGAGAAATTATTTTACGGTTAGGAAGCTACACTATCACTGGGTGACATAGGTTAGGTACTTTTTATCCCTGTATTTCCACGGGAACGGTTACGCGGGTGAAACCGCGTGTCGTCTGCTAGTCTATACTTCTATACTAATATTATAAAGAGGTAAAATTTGTAAGTTTGTAAGTTTGTATGTAGGGGGTAATCTTCGGAACTAATGATCCAATTTTGAAAATTATTGTACTGGTGGAAAGCAACACTATTCCCGGAGGACATACGCTACTTTTTATCCCCACGGGAACGGAAACTACGAGGGTGAAACTGAGTGACGTCTGCTAGTCTTCAATAAAATCTTATTATTGTAAGTAACGAATCCATTGAAATACTTCGACAATGGATCCGTAGGCTAGGGTGTGAAAGTAATAAAAGCTCCTACAAGTCAAACAACAAATCGAACCTATTGTTTTAGAAAAAAATGTAGCAATCACATTGTCCGACAACAAACGGTTCGGGCACTACTTTTGAACAAAGCTCAATTTGACCAGAGGGAACAAAAGTTCCTTTATTGATAATAGGGTGTTGAAGTTAACAACAGATAGGTAGGTACTCTTTGATACCTGACCTGGCAACACTGCGTTAATTCAAAGCCTACCTCGGCCGAACGGACCTAAATAGTAAAAGTTTCGCGTTAAATTGCTAAACGCGGATGAAATAATCGGTGAAATTTAACAACTCTTTTCAAAAAGATATTATCATTTGATTTAGGGCCACGTAACGTTTGTTTGTTTATGAGTTATTTGGTCGTTTTGGTATTCGGATTGTTTGGCTTATTGGTTTAGTTCTGCCAAGGGAATGGAAGTTTCTAGGGCTTTTTAATGACTTTCGAAGCGGTTATGTTTGATATTTAACTAATATTTTATTTTAAATGAAACGTTTGCTGGCAATAAATTCTACCCAGAATTTCCTTTAATTTTTGCATGTGAAACAAGTGTAGGTGACATAATAGCGAAAATGTAATCATTGATTTTCCTTATCTACTACCTATTCTTCTGCCCGCATTGATATTAAGATTTGCCTTATTCTTTTTAAAGAAAATTTGAAAACAAAAAAATCTTTTATCGCTGAGTTTATTTGCCCATGATTGTTATTAGATGGGCTTTTGACTAAACACTAACTGCCGCACGGGTTAATTCAAGTTTAAGCTACGCTTGTCGGTTGGATGTTCGTGGATCGGTTACTGTTGGTGAGCAATGTGGACTGTAATTATTAGGACGGGTTGGAGATTGTAGAAACATCAAACTATGTACAAAGCAAATGGAACACTGCACTTGACAACACAAGGAAAAAGTCACAAAGAAAAAGGAACAACCATTCATAATATAAATAATTCTTAAAAAAAAGGTGGCATTTCAGCCAGTCGCCAACAGTTACCATTTATTACATAAATCAAGACCCGTGTCGAGAGTAGGTAAGTTCAGTCGTGGTCTCTGTAGTTATTTGAAGATCTTTGACAGTCAACAAACGGCTGTCGGCCAGTTTGACTGGCCTGTTGGTCTAGTAGTTAGTAACCCTGACTGGAGGTCGTGGGATCGATTCCCACCCAGGACAAATGTTTGTGTGATAAGCACGATCATTTGTTCTGTTACTGGGTGTAATTTATCTATAATATGTATGTATTAAGAAATATATAAGTAATTTTGTCAGCTGTTTAGTACCCATAACACAAGCTCTCAAGCTTAACTTGGGACTAAATGGCGTTGTGTTAAAAGTTGTGGATTATTTATTTATTTATTTTAGTTGAAGTAAGAGGTATCTTGTTATCCAGTCATTGGGTTATGGAGGTCAGAAGGCAGTCGCTTCATGTAAAACGGAGTATTCCCGTTTGAGCACTTATTTTTTGAGCACCTATGCATTTAGCACCAAAGGTATTCCCATTTCCCATAGGTTAATGCAAAGGTGCTCAATAAATAGGTGCTCAAACGGGAATACTCCTGTAAAACACTGGTATTCAGCTGCATCTGGTAACACTGGAAGCCAACCTCAACATAATATAGTTGGGAACAAGATAGGCAGATGATGGTCTTGTATCATACAGTGGCTGGCTTTAGATATGTTTTTGATGTTTACAGTGTTTACATGACCTAAATACAAAACAGACCAGAATAAAAGAAAGATACCAACTTATCGACTCTATGTAGGTCATATACAAAGACATTCAAAGCTATAGACCGGACATCACGAACAAAATTTTCGTCCGAAAAAGTGTGTCCTGCTGGATACAAGTCTATGAGTTTTTTGTAGTACGCTCTGCTGCCGCTCCAATATCTCATATATTATTCTAGATGGCGTTACTGAGACATGGGATCAAAGTTTTTTTATGACATTTCCTTGACATGCACGCTCTATAGTATTTTAAATCTCTTTGGTCATATATTACTATGTCAGTTAAGCTACAACTTTTGGAGATAATTCAATAATATCCATAGAGAAATAAGTGATCCTTGACTCTTTTTCTTATGAGGGTTGTCTATTCTGATAGACTTTTGTAATATAACGTCCTTGGTTACATCGAAATTGCCGTCATTACTAGGGCTTTCAAGTTTACCTACCTACCTATTAATTTTGTGTATTAATTATGTAATGTCAACATTTTCTGGATTAAATTTCTAAGCTCTGCCTATGGGCCTACGTACTCAGGGGAGAACTTAGCACGCCCATAATGCACAATATAAGTCTTCAAAAATTTAAAATGAGATTTTTAATACCTACATGCGGACTATGGAGTCTTAATCAGAGATTTTATTGGATATGTATTATCTACCTAAGCTCCATGTACTTACAGCTATTGAATTTACAAAAAAGGAGTATCTACCTTTAGTTCTAAGCTTTTATGATATAAAGGAAAATATGTCTTCTTTCTTCTACAGACCGACTTAATTCTGCCGGATGATTAACGCGTACATTCTCTGTGAAAAAAAAGGTTCTGTCTAGTAGTGGAACAGTAACTTGCTGGTACTTTTTTATATATTATCCTTATTATAAGGTTATGTTACCTACCCAAAATTCGTAACATTTAAGAACTCTGAACCTGTAGACATAGTGAACCACTATACCTAATTACAAGTATAAGCAAGGCCTCAACAAACTTGAAGGTAGACAAAATGCCGACGGAGTCAGCCCTGGAGATAAGACGTTATTTCAAGAAACCTCGCCTATATTATTACCCCTTACTACAAGCGGTGATACAATGGGCGGCCTTATCGCTAAAAGCGATCTCTTACAGACAACCTTTGGATGGACTTGATAGTGGAGGAAAAAATATGAGTAGGCAGTGTGTGGTGTACTATTTACATAAATATATACCATACAAGACTATTTGAATATACATATATAATAAGTTATGTTGAGTTGTAACCTAAAGTATACCTAGAGTAGTGTTTGGCACAGTAGTTAAAATTTTGCCTGCAATTCAGATCAGTATATTCGCCTGCGTGTCAAATCAGTAAACAGTGGTTTTATTTTCGATTTTACGATTTTGTCATAGTTTTCGCTAGCGTCTAGGTCAACCTCCCCTAAAGACCATCAAGTATTTCATACTCGTTTTGGGCTGGGCTGCTACTTAGACATTATTTTTAAAGTAACGATAGTGTGTGAAGTTGCAAGTGTTTATTTATAAGTCTCGTCAAAAACTTGGAAACTACAGACGCCAGCACATCAACCTATCTCGAACTGTAAAATTTTCCCAATTGAACATGAACCTTATTTTGTTTGTGATAAAGTTGAGAACTTTTTTTTTTTTATACCACGACGGTGGCAAACAAGCTTACGGCCCGCCTGATGGTAAGCGGTTACCGTAGCCTATGGACACTTGCAACACCAGAGGCGCCACACCCGCGTTGCCGACCCTTTAAAAACCTATTTACTCCCCTTTTGAAGAACTCCATACTGTAGCCCTCTGAGAAAACGGCAGGTAGCTTATCACAGAAATTTGACAAATTAGGGTAGCTTGACGTGCTGGCCTCTGTACCTACTAACTAATCTACTTTTTCGTTCGCTTAAATATTCTGTTATATTAATAGAATAGAATACTCTTTATTGTACACCATAAAACGTACAAATTATTATTTTATGGGCTACAAACGGTGATGCAATGTATTAACCGTTCCCCTTAAAATTTGGGCTTGAATAACTTTGATAATAAGTATCTATTACTATCAGTAATTGCTTAGTTACGATTATATCGATCCCTGTTATTAGCTAATGGATAAAATGAATGTCTATCCTTTGCAGATGCTAAACTGTTACAGGCATAATTCCGACCATTTCTCAAAAAACGTGGTAATCTGTAGAGCATTAAGCGGTCGTAAGAATTTTTAGGATGAGTTAACACGACTATTTGAGCACCTTTCAAGGTAATTTTCAATAGATTTTACTTATATTATGCGATTTTTGACACCCTAATAAATGTATCCAAAAGCGCCACCTATATATTTTTTTGTAACATAACTATGATATGTAAGTTTATTTGAATACATATACGTATAATATTAGAATGATAGTCAGCTAGAATATCTAGAAACTCAAACATATCCTTCTATGCGCATTAGATCACAAACAAACATTGCGTTTTACGAGTAGCTTCGTAGCTCGGCGTAGGCGATACGTATCTCGTAGCCGTAGCAAGCAGCAAATCGTCGAATCGTCGAATCGTCGTCGTGGGCGTCGTAGATAGTCAGCTACAGTGCTACGGCGTAGCCTTCGTAGCAAAAATTATTGCCTCAGAAGGCTTCTTTGATAAGAAACTGACAAATAAATAGGAGTTTCTACGTAGCTGTTTATGCAATCAAGAAAGGCCTTGAACTACTGCACTACTTTTTAACCGATTAGCGTTTTTATCCAGTTGAATCTAAGGGCACATTTCTTTTGAATTCCTTGAACCATTTAAGGCGTTTCCTATTTTGTGACACTATTGGGTTTACCACAGGGAAGCTACGAAAATAAATATGTCTTAAGTTTACTACCCCCGAGTGATGTTTTGTTTGCTCAGCCATACCGGTTATTTATTGCTCTTATACGGTACACAGTCCAACTTTCTATAGTTGGTCAGCTAGATTGAAATACTATGTTTGCGCCTTGACGTTTGGCCGTAGTTTTATTTCTCCATTGATATTAAAATAAATAGGAGAACATTTAAGTAAAACAGGTAGGTAACTTGCATGGCGTCATCGCTTAATATAATGTGAATAGGGGAATTGCGTCGAACTTCAACGAATAATTTTATGGCTACGTTTGTTACCAATCAATGTCATAGTGCTAAATTTAGCCAATGGGGTAAGCAGAATGCAAACCCCTGATTCCTATTAATACTTACACAATTCTTAAGCTCCAAGGGATAGGTTGTGTTTTGTTTTCACACTGAAGTAATCTATAGAGCCTGGTTCTTGAAGAAGGTTATCATCAGCTATTTTACATCACGCATCGGCCTTTCAAAACGGGTAAAACAATATATATACTTCAATACTGGCAGTATTCGTGAATTAACACACATAGAAAAGAACACACATATACATAGAAAAGTTTCGCAAGTACAGTAAGCAGAACTACTGCATATTTCTCAAACAATCCCCCGTTTCCTCTTTCAACATACAACATTTTACGATTATTGTTACAACGCACAATACCCGACTGCCCTATTCCTGTATATAAGCACGAGTATGTTCACGTGACAGCTTCAAGATTTACGAGGCAAGCGAACGAATATCCGCCTCGATTTCTTCGCTGCCATCTTATAGCATCAGCATCGCAATAATACTCTTATATTCATATTCATGCAGTGCGCACGTATTTTATTGTTGATTTTTATTTGTATTGTGGTTTATCGCTTACTCGTGCGTGTCTGCATAAATGGAGTTTCCTGATTCGAACGATTTTGGATTATAGCAATAAGATTCATAATACAAACTAACTGGCCTGTTGGTCTAGTAGTTAGTGCCCTGACTGCTACGCCGGAGGTCGTGGGTTCGATTCCCACCCAGGATTAATGTTTGTGTGATAAGCACGATCATTTCTTCTGTGTCTAGGTGTAATTTATCTATATTACGTTTATATTTAGAAATAGAATATAGTTAGTAGGTATGTTTATCAGCTGTTTAGTACCCATAACACAAGCTCTTAGTTTAGTTTGGGACTAGATGGCGTTGTGTGAAAAGTTGTGGAAAAAAAAAACCAAGGCCTTTTTCCCAAGGGGTTTAGGCAGAAGCTACAGAACGTTACAGCTTACCATCCTGACATCCCTACATCTTTACGTTCATTCATTGTTATTTGTTACTGCCCATTTGACTACTGTCTTGATTTGACTAAACGATAAGTACCCAACTCAAATTCTTTGTAAAGTTTGTAGTATGAGATGTATTTTTCCAACTAAATACCGTACAAGTAAATATGGTACAAGTAACGGTTCTGTAGTTTCAACCTATTGAAATAAGTAAAATACAGGGTTTAAGTGACAGCCCTCCTCAAACTGATAGGGTGCATTTAGCTCCTGATTTTGAATCATAATTCACCGAAATTTTTCTCAGGAAAATTTTCATTTTTTTTTAACGTTTTTTCAGGTTTTTCAGTTTCATTTCAATGTTTAATAACATTCTCTGAAAGTAGCACTCCATTTATGTAAATAATACGGCTAAAATAAAAAAAACCCCAACAATGGATGTTGAAATACTCTAACGAACGACTTGACGGGGCGGGCGCCCGATTGCTCGCTGCGTGCGTTTTGCCACGGGTAAAATACATTGCATTTGAGGAAATAAAACAAATCAAGTTTATAAGATTCCTATAACGTTCCTGAAATAATTTCTTGTACCGGTCATCTTAGTTAAGATGACCGGTACAAGAAATTAGGGTAATTTCTAGGCCTCAGACTGATGCGGTGAATTCAGTATATACTGAATTCACCCATCAGTCTGAGGAGGGCTGTTCCTTACACCCTGTATATTTGGGTCTATGAGTGTAATTGTGTAATAATATACTGTTTTTGTTTCCTATAATATAAAAGCGGCAATAGCCCAATGGGTAAGGCGTTGGACTGGTGATCGAGAGGACGTGAGTGCTATCCCCACCCATTGCACTATTGACCACTCTAGACAAAAGCATATTTAGCTTAGTAGCAGGGGTAAACCCACATTGAAAAAAAAAATTGTGAAGTAGATAGACAGATACATAAGGTAGGTTGTGGTAGACAGAAACACCTATATCAAACTTGGAGCACCTGTTACTAATCTTTATATAGTGAGAACTCAGCCTATATACCCATAACTTGTGATATCATAATTAATAACAGACAGATGCTCCTCAAGGAGCCATCACTATTTAATGAACTCATTATTGTTGATTGTTCCCTCGATAACTTCGTGTTATCGTTTTGGTATTATTTGATTGTTCCCTTGATACGTTGATATAACACCAGAATCTTTTCAAGATTACGGTGTTAAATCAGATATAACGGGGTCGATAAAAAAACTAAAATTTAAAATTCAAAAATTCCCAACACATAAAGATCTTAATAAAAAAAAAATGTAATTCGCTATTGTGTGGAGGCGGCCATTTTATACTTAATCGGGTCATCCGTTCGGAAGCTACGATGCCACAGACAGACAGACGGACACACACACAGACAGAAAGTTCAACGGGTAAATGGAAACAAAACCTTTGTAGGGCAATATCGGTTGAACCATAAGCTTTATGCCTGTTTTCCTCTAATGGTTAGGCATAAGTGTACGCATTGTAAACCTACATTTCATCAAAGACTAATAAAGCTTGCAATTAAAAATGTTCAAATCTAGTCTCAGCGACAATTTGATGTCAAAATTTGACAAAAGTGGTGGAAAATTGACTGTAATGTCGACAGATAGAGACTGAAATTAGAATTTGTCCGTTCTTAAAAATGCGGGTTTTCCCTCTCATATTTAAAAACTGTTTCTTGGATAACAAGTGAAAAGGTCAAGTGTGGGTCCACCGTTGTGGGCACTGTGGGCATGCCCACAACCCTAATTGAGGTCAGACAGAACAAATTATCGCGCTCATCACTCAAGTCTTGGGTGGAAATCGAACCGCCACAACCTACGGCATAGCAGTCAGGGCCATAAACAACTAGATCAAAAGGCCGGTCAAAGTAGTGCTTCATGTATGGATAATAAACCAATCGAGTTATTTTTTTTTCTCCTACCATTACTATTTCTAATACTACTACCTACTCTAGTATTGGATGTAATATAGAGACACTCAGCGCAATAGTTCAGTTTAAGTATAAAATAATGAATTTAGAAATCTTTTAAAATCAATGCATTTCAGTAAGACAGTAAGGTTAGCTATAGGATAGGTATGGCAAGTTAGGTTAGGTTATATGTATGTATATATGTTGTCAGGTTTAAAGAGCTCATTAGAGACTTGCTAAATAAAAAGTAGCAGTAGTCATTATTGTTTTGGAACTATTTGTTGTCGTCTTAATTGAAGTATCTCTAATTGAAAAAAAACTCAATTCATTTTTCGGAGGTATATTTAACCAAACTCCTCGATCGATCGTAAGAATTACTTAGTCCGACTGACGCTTGACGAAGTTTTGAGTGGTTGTGGACCGTGACCACAATCTTTTTGGGGCCTGGATCCGCGCCAGCAAAAGGTCGCATTTGTTTTAAATAATTTTAATGAATAAATCCAGTACCTCGTTAGCTTGTAAATTATAAATAATATTAAATAAACGTGAACGTGGTACGATAAGCGCATTGGCTGAGCGGTTGGCTGCTGTGCTGCATATCGCAAGTTTCATGGGAATAAATATTTGCCTACCGGTAATTGTTCCCGTCCTGGCTGTTTGTGCATGTAAGTTTATATAGCGGCTTGAGTTTAACACACCCACGATATAAGAGGAATTCCTAGTGTGGGACAACGTTTTGAAAGAAATAAATTTATATCCTATTCATAGTTCTGTTTCCATTTTTTTTTTTTTTTTTTTTTTTTTTTTTTTTTTTTTTATTGTAAAACATGGGTATACATTAGAGTTGTTTATTAGTTAGGGATTTAGCACGCTATGTTTTGCCTCTAGGGCGTACAAAAATTAGTACCACATGCCATTAGTAATAGATCACCATAATTACAATGTCAAAAAAACTAATAATAATTAAAATGACAGAAAAAAAAAAATACACATTTAACCTTGCATATTTATTCACCCTCTTTTGATCTGGTACTTCAAGTAAACGACCACCAGACTGGGTCAACACACATTGATCAATGGTATTTCACATTTTGCCGATTGGAAAGGGGCAGACTTGTACGTATTATGCCGTCTACCTCTTTCGGAGCCCGTCGACGACCAACTGCGTTTTACAGTCCGCAGTCAGAGCGCGGTCGCCGCAGCGTCGGTCGATGCAAAAGGAACCGTCGAACGCCGTGGATCAATGTGTCCTAAACCCTTAAAATTTATTTTTGTAAACAGGTTCATACAAACACTTTTACATGTCATATTTTAACTAGAAGGTAAGGTCGGTGTTTCACTAACTGACTGCTCTGAGAAAATACTCCTAAAAAAACTTAGAGGTCACAGTCTCTTTTAAAGTCCAGACATTATCTTGGTCAGATCATGTAAGAACCATCATTTTAACCACTTAGTCGCAAAAGTCAAAGCTGTCGCCGATCTGCTTGTTCAGTTTCGCCTCTCGATGTATGATAGGTTTAAGTCTCCAAGACATAGATCCATCCATCACTTTCCCACAAGTCCTTTCTCGAATTAATAACTTTGGTGTAAAAGCCGTTTGCTAAAGACAGATGGCGCCACCTTTACTTCAGGCTGTTTATGTTAGGAACTTCAGAAATTAAATAATCGTCTGGAATTTGATTTATGAAATCGGTTGTGCTAATTTTTTAGTAAACTTTCTAGACTGTTTGGTTAAGCTTTCGTGTTAAAATGATTAACAATTGTACCTTTTACTTTAATAATCTAATCTGTTAGGTATTTTTTCTGTGTTTACCAAATAACAATATTAAGTAAATGTCTTTACTAAGTATATTCTTTTATGTTATTTTAGGACTAATTTTCAGTATCTGCAGTGACAATATCTCCACCAATTAAACAGTTTCGATTGGATGTAAAATGATTAATTTAACGAATCACAGTGGTTAACGTGCGGTTGTAAATTTTTCACATCAATTTTGTGGTAATAATTAATCAGGGGGCCTAGACAAAGTCACATTTTCATTGACGATAGCGAAGTTCGATAAATCCGAAATGTATGGAAATGACATATGCCTTCAAAATGGCATGTGATCAATCGTTTTCGATCGCTAACACGGTGTCCTGCGTGAGCGACGAACGCAACGCGATGCGACGCTGGGAACGCGACGAACACGATCAACTCATCGGCATACCCTACTTGCGGCCTATATGACAGTCTGCGGCGAGACGCGACGTAACGCGGACTTGTTTTGAAGGCGACCAGATGCGACACCACATTAAATATGAACTTTCAAGCAAAATTGTACTGTACTTCTCCATGATTCGAGAAGTAATGACCAAAATCACATAGGACATTAGTCGCGTGTAGCATCGCGTCGCATTACGTCGCGTCGTGTTTCGTCGCGTCGCGTCGTGTTCGTCGCTCACGCAGGACACCGCGTAATTACTAGACAATGTCAAATCGCGTAGCGAAACGATGACGAAGTCGAATGACTGTATCATTATTACCATCAGGGCTTTATTGATCGAAGCATCAGGGCGTTAATCTTACATCATAGTTGTACTAATTAGGCATATGTGAAATAAAAAAAAACAAGTCCCCAAACCCCTGAGGGTTAAGCAAAGGTGTACCTGCTGTATACCCACATTACGCCAGTAACCTTCAAGGCCCAGGTGATAGACGGCGAACTACTTGTATTGCCATCAATCGGGAATTCAGATAAAACTAATTCAGATTGCGGGTTGCAACCGTTGAAATCTTTATTAGCCGGTCGATTTAGTAAAAGTCACGCCGTGATCACTTGAGTGAAGTGAACTGTCAATGCCTAGCATTAGTATGGAATGACAGCTCAATTCGCCCTCACTCGCGTACATTTTCACGCGGTGATTTGACCAGAATCGCACTGCAGATTGAAAAACTTTGGCCAACCCCAGGATCGAATTAGGGACCTCAGTGGCATTTACGACCACTAGACTAACGAGACATTCAATTAATATCTACAAAAAATAATTAAATACCGAGAAATACAATACTTTTTAAAGTACTTAAAAACTCTCTCTGAACTCTCTCAAGGTACCGTGTGTTAACTGACTATTAACTTATTTTCCTTCTCGTTTCGTCGAAGTTTGCAAGCTTCGACAAAACTTAGTCCACAACAGACGTAGCCTGAGTTTCTTATTGACGAGTTTCCGAGTTTCTGATTTCCTAAGTTTCTGTAGGTACCTACACAATAATATTGATTGCATCATCGGTGTACGGAACTTAATCATAACGAGGTTTAGACTTGTTTAGCTTAAGTTTTAGCTTCAAGCTACACCTCCACAACTACTAACTGCCAGTGAATGTTTGTCTTAAGTTTGTTTCTACTGTTGAGCAAATTATAAGATAACAGTTAACAACAACTTCTTAGACTGCGCAGAAGCAAACTTTTGACAGAGTTTTACAAAAGAGCACAACCCGCACTTCGTCTTTAGATCTTGAACTGAAAAGACAAAGAATTGATAAAGTCAAATCAAACTATATAATAATATTACCAGCCTGTTACTGTCCCACTGCAGGGCAAAGGCCTCTTCTCATACAGAGAAGGCTTGAGCATTGATCTCCACACTTGCTCAAGGCAGATTGGCCAATTCAAACTTATATTAACTTTAAGTCCAGGTTTCCTCACGATGTTTTCCTTCACCGATGTCAAAGATGTCTAAGATAAACTTAGTAAGTACATGTGCATTGAAAAAGTCACATTGGCACTTGCCCGTTCTTGAACCAACATTAAATTAAATCAAACTAAAAGTCATTTATTCAAATTAGTTACTTAAGGCTAAAAGTGTCAAATTGTCGGGCAATGGAGTACCTACCCGTAACGTCGATATCTCGATTGTCAAAGAGCTACGGATGACATCCGGTATCAACTGCTTCAAGTGCTTTGTGAGACACGGACGTGTGTTGATAATATTATAATGGATATTCACCCATCCATGGACTGACCTCGGTAAACGTGGCTTAATCTTTGAGTAACCAGACTGTACTTCGGTGAGTGTGCTCTAGAGCTCCACGAGCTCATTCCACCATCTCCTTTCTTCCATCGGGAATCCAGACGTACAGCAGGTTATCACCCATTCCTTGAGATGTTCCACACATTCGCACGAAGCGCTTTGCCTGTTCCTTCATTATGCGCACAGCCAAGGAGTGGAATTCCCTGCCTGCATCAGTGTTCCCGAGTTCATATGACCCCAATCTGTTTAAGTCGCGAGTTAATAGGCTTCTTTTGGGTAAGCTCGTTCCATCGTCGATCTCATCTCTGACCGCAGGACAAGATTGAGGTCAAGAATAGACCCATTATATATATATATATATATATATATATATATAATGGGTCTACTCTTGACCTCAAAAAAACCTGAGCGGCTGTTATTATTTAGCCGCAAGCGCCTCTCTCTATTTCACATGTATCATCCTGTCAAATAAGTTACATACTAAGTTGTTCACGATGTTCTCAAGAAAAGCATTTGACGGGAAATTTCTTCATTTTATTCTCAAAGCTAAGTCCCTAAAGCCGAAATATGTAGAATAATTTATACGTCTTAAAAGATTGCCGACGGCTAAAAAGCATACAACATGTAAATATTTATTTTGGCTAAGTAATCCATTTTGACTTTTTCAAATGACTACTTAAGGCTAGAGCGTTATAGAAATTCTCCTTTCAAGTTGTAGCTAGTATTCGAATCGAACTCATAGTGCCAGCAACCTTTCTAATTTTGAATTGATTGCGTGTATATGAAAATACCTATAGCCCTATAATGCTAAAAAAAACAGACAAAAAAAACCCCTATGGCTTTTTAACAATTTTGACATGCAGTGGCCAGTTCTACTTGATAGTGCATTTTTATTTCAATATTGAGGGTTGTTTATATATTTCGATTTGAAAAACAAATGAATGTGTAGGCTTTGAGGGATTAGTCATTTCACACTTTTAATAAAGAGCTAATAAACTAAGCATGATGGATGACAGACTGAACTGTCCATATTAGTTTTATGCCGTCCGTCAGCTACATCTAAAACAAGTTTTAAGAAATTTTACACATACAAGGCAAGTGATTGTTTTACTAGAAAATAAAGTTAACGTTTGTTTTACTAATATTTGGCTACTTTTGAGTCACAGCGACGACTGGCCGAGTCAGCTTGTTACAATATAAATATATATAATACACCGTTTCTCCGACAGTTTATTTTGAAGGCAGTACATGTCCGTATCTGGGTTCTATTGAATGTCAATATAGGGTATCCGACACGAGTAAAAGCTAGTCGCCTTTTAGCTAAAAGCTGATGCTAGCTTGTTAGTTGAATTCAGACGCCTCAATGTCAGATAACCAACTCTATTTTACAAAAGGCTATACGTAGATATTTCCCAGACGGCCAGCACTAATTGCCTGAGGTCATGTCGAATTTTGTGTTATGTAACTTACACAGAAAATATTGCTACAAGTAAAATTTTCATAAAAGCTGGTAGTAAAATTTTCTCTTAACTCTAAGAGCAATCCCGGATAACTTTTTATGTAGTGCTCAAATTTTCACAGGATAAATAAATCATGAATATGAACAACTTTTACTGTAGGACGAACTCTGAAATCAAGAAAAAAAATTAGAGGTTTCATAGAAAAATTCAATACTAGGTACTCAACAAAAAATGTATTAAACAGCTGATTTAGTCTTCTTGATTTGAGAGTGCGTCTCATAGTGAAAGTTGTTCATATTCATGATTCATTCATCGTGTGGATATTTGCATACTTCATAATAAGTTATTCTATATTTAAAAATGTCTTGACTCAATAACTTGACAGTCAGCATACGATTTTAGTCGAAGGTGTACACACTGTACACTTTCCTTTTCAAGTTCATTATTCCCCGTTATCATCTCCGGATGATCAAACAGACCTGTGTTCGACATAGACAAAAAAAAAAAAAAACTAAGGATATTGGATCGGAGGATCAAAATGTCGTTATTTGTGTTACGTACATCTTTGTAAACAATTTATTAACCTCTTAACTTCTCAATTTTCTGAGCTGAATGTTTATTATTGGAGTTAATACCTACAGTGTTTTTACCTATTGCATCGTAAAACGTTCACCTAGCTTTGATTTGCGTCTAAGTTAGACTTAGGTAACAAGACTGTAACATTTAAACAATGTAGTCAACTTGATACTGTAGAGCATTAGAACCTTCATAGATTCATAATTATAATATTCAAGCTATTGGCGTGTTCTAAGATTAAGGCGATTACCACACTGCCCCGCATCACGCTGCATGTTGCGTGTCTCTGAACTGAATTGAACGCGCGTGGATGCATTTTCTGTGTGTTGGACTGTGCGTGTTTTCCATACAAACGGAGATACTTACAAGCAACGGAAGAACATGCATCCACGCGCTACGCTGCATCATGCGGGGCAGTGTGTTAATCGCCTAAAGCTAAAGAATAGTCAAATCGCTATAGTTGGAACAAAAGAATACAATATTTATGAATCTGTGTGCGTAATTAACAGCATTAGTGCGCCCATCTCCAAAAAGACTAGGCATGAGAGTTCAGAACAATAAAACTGCAACTTAAATTATTTGAAGTATTTCTGATATTAATATTTACAAATAGGCCTTTACATAATAGGAGTATTAGCTTCGTATACACTACGATCTTGTGATAATACAATTTTATTTAAATACAAACTCTAATCGAACGCCTCACCCTAATCGTTCGATCAGGAACAAAATATAATAATCGTATTCACTGTCCCAGACACAACAAGGTTTTACTTTGTTTTCCTAGTATCACATAAATATTTCGACACAAATATCTAGATATTTCTAGACATAATATAAATTGATTCATAAATTACGCAACGGATCATGTAATTCTTCTTAAAATAATATGAGTACAATATTATTTTCAACATGTGAAGAGTAGTTTATTTATTGCGTTTGTTTTTATAGGGACGTGTCCAGAATAGTGTCATGGATAATATAGACTAGTTACAATGGAAAATAATATAATATTCTGCCTATTCAATATCAAGTTATAACTAAGTATGGTGTAGTTTAGTATTTAGGGCAGACGTTCTAGTTTTTATAGGAACCTAGCAGTTCAACTATGTATTTCTTTATTATTATTAACTAATAGTTGCGCCGATAATGTGTCGGTGTTCTTTCTATTTGTAATAGAATGGAAATCAGAAACAGTTACATATTAATGTGGGATTCAAAATAAGATTAGACCACACTATCAAACCAACACACCACCTTACCTTACACACTTTACCCTTTATATTCTAATAATTGATAAGTTTAATATTTAAATGCTTCGATCATTTTTACTGATCGAAGACGTGTAGATATAAATATTTATTTATTTATTTATTAAAACTTTATGCACAAGTAACAAAAACTGTACAAAGGCGGACTTAATGCCTTAGGCATTTTCTACCAGTCTACCTTAAGGTGGTGCAGAAACAGAACAAGGTAGGTGCAACAGGGTAAAGAACTAAGGACAAAAAAGAACAAAAAGTAACACATAAAAATAAATACACAGATACATACATACTTAAAACAAAATAATAGGTAGTCAAGAGAGATAAAAATACGTTGTTAGAGAAAAACTAGTCTGAGAATCAATCAACTCTGTGATGAACCTGCCAACATCTTATGAAGATGTTCACGAACTTTTAATTTGAATGTGAACCGGCTGGTAAATATATTGTACAGCGCAGAGAAGGACACGGACGCTTTTACTCTTTTCCGTAGTATACAGACGCCAGCACATCAAGCTACCCCAAACTGTCATATTCGTCAAATGAAACATAACAACAATATAACATCACGCCTGTTATCCACGAAGGGTTAGGCAGAGGTGTACCTGTAGTACACCCATATTTCGCCAGTTATATCCCAATTAAACATGAATCTTATTCTGTTTGTAAGCAACTTGAAAAACTATCAAAGAAATTTGGCAGATTGAGGTAGCGTGATGACACAGTCTAAAAACCTACAGTCGTCCGACGAAGCTGTCTAGACAGGGCAATCGTGCGGGGTGTGAGCGGTGAGACGCGGCAAAGCCGCTCCCGAACTGCGAACAAAACGATGTTCGTAGTTTGGGAGGTATTATTCAGGGCTAACGCGTGTAGACGTTGTCGGCATTTTTCCAGAGATCAAAGGCGTCGTCCTACTGTATTAATATTTATACTGTGGTGATATGCTGGCCTATGTATCTAGTACCTACCATCAAACAGGGCTAAAAGAAACGTAGGGGTCCAGAATAAAAACAAAACTTAGAATAGGTTTTTCGCGTTAATTGTAAATCACTTCGTCTGGTACCAACCAGCTAAGCAAAGGTGGGATCTATGTCTGCCTACCTACATACCTAGCTAAGTAATACTTAGGTATCGCGGTCTGAGGCCTGATAAGCTTGACAGTAGACAAGCGGATAGGGATTACATGACGTCACTATTAAACGTACCGTTCTAATCTTAAAATCCTTCGTGTCACTCTACCTACGTGGAACTACCCTTTCGCAACACGACGCAACATAAAAGTTGCAACAATGTAGCTAAGATTAATAATACCAGTCGCATATTTATCTCGTACCTATTTTTTAACGTCTTCATGGATCCATCTTCAAGGTCGTGGATACCTGCCACACACCGAGACCTCTCCGTGCAAAGAAGAAGCACTTTAAGCCTTGGGTCCCAGCTGTCATTCGATTTTGTTATGGTAAATATACTTAATATGACATTAGATAAACGACACTATTTTGTATGCCTTACGGCAGAACGTTCTATGGACCGACATTTTTTATACAACATCATAATACTCTGTTCACAAAATGAAGCAATGAATTCAAACTTAGCTAACCGAAACGCAGGCAGTGACTGAGTTGTGGGTATCGGGAATTGGCAGTCGTTCCTACCGGTATTCAGTTATATTTGGTTAGACTGACTAGACAGATAATAATAAAAAAAAAAATGTTTTTTTTGTTCCACTTTTTAGTTTAAATCTTGTCCCTGTAAAATGTAAAGCACGTGTATTTTTATCTTGAACAATTAATGTTAATCCATTGTTGATTTCTGACTGAGTTCGATGAAGTGTATCTGACGAATCTACTGTAATGCGACACAACTTATTTGTTTACGGAACTTCTAAGTTGTGTCGTACTATGGGAGATATAAAATGTGTGCGTTTGGTTACGTTAACTTTGTCATGATAAACCTACCTACATGTCATTCACATGTGTAAACGTATATTACTCATTTTATGGAACGACATATTGTCAACTGCGCGTGAATTACTAGGTACCTATATGATTGGTTGAATTAACTAACTACTGCCTATACATTCATTTGACTTTTGTCATGTGCAACAATATCTTGGGGTCCTGTGATGCCAATACAGACTGTGTGGAAGAGAAAGCAAGAGGAAACAAGTGAAAGAGATAGTGTTTTGAATTTAAACACGAATGAATTGTCTTTCTTTAAAAAACCTTGCTTAAAGCGTGTATTGTGGTGTGGTAACTAAAGAAACTAAATAATACGAATAACTAGTACAAGGTTTGCTTGGTTTGGGACTAGAAGGCGTTGTGTGATAGTTGTGAAATATTTAATTATTATTTTATTTACCTATTTATTTTTTATTTATTTGTTTAACCTATTATTTAAGCAGACTTTATGGTACTCGGCTGAAGTCATAGGCACATTCTTTAATACCTATACTGTGCCACTTAAATGTCAGCCAGTTACACGAGAATACAACGTTATAAGTAATCGAATAACGCTCGAAAAGGCCACCTAAATCGAATTTCCTCCTACCGCCTACGTATTATTAAGTCCGACGAGTTGCATTGAACAGAGGTTGTATTTGCATATAACTGGTTAGTATGCCAACCTTTGCTTCCATGGGGTTCTATGTTTCAAGCTTTGAGAAAAAGTACTTTCAATTTGTTAATACTGTTTGTTTTGTGGCGATGTACTTTTATTATGCAAGAAACAACTTAGAAGGTTAACATCAATAGTAAATTTTACACATCTTCGCTTGTGTGGGCACCAACTAAATGATTTAACAAAAATTTAAATAAATAGACCGAAAAACAGCAATATGTCTTTAATAGTGGGGTAAACTATGTCTTTATTTAAAAGTTTGAAAGATGAGTATCGTTATTTTATTTTTCCTTATTAGAAGTTGTCAGTATAAGAAGCTTTGTTCTTTTATTTTGGGTCCTATGACAGTGGGTGGTGGCGGGTGCTAAGATAACAAATATTAGGTTTCAGATATTGAAAATCTATCCATGTCAATGTATGCCTTAGCGCTATATCTACATCCATACACCTACTACAGGTAAGCGTCGACGGTCGCTGTAATGGACGACATTGTCTAAACTTTCCATACAAACCAAGTGTTAAGAGTATGTAGTTATTTCCGCCATCAGCTCTATAAACTAGAGTAGAGCATGTACCGGTCATGATCATAATATCTTAGTAAAAAAAACATTCGGGGTTTTGATAACCGAAACAGCGAAGTTGATTTTACTGGAAAAAGGAGCTCTATAAATTGTTTAAAATTGCAAATGGATCCATCTGCGTCGTACGTAAAATTTAAGTATGTACTGTTATGTCCCGATAGACGCATACAGATTTATCCAACCAGATTTCGAGAATTTCACGAAAACGCGTAAACAAAATACCTATTCCAAGCAAATAACAGTAGGCAAACGCTTCAGAAAATAAAATAAGTAGAACAAATAAATAGAAAGTCTCTTTGATAATGTTCGTCAAAGTAACGTGACGGCGAAAGAGGGAAATATTGATAAAGTGCCATGAAAAGATATACTACAAATTGTGAAAAGTACGAGTAAATAGAACATGGAAAGGCTTGTCACAGTCTGTCGTGTTTTTTCTATGAACTTCGCAAGAAATTGCTGTTCGTAACGCTTTGAAAGCAAACGACGAAATTACCTTTTAAACTGACTTCTGGTACTATTTTGGCTTGATCAAAGTACTTTGAATGTCAATAAAACTACAAAGACTATTTCGGTATATTTAGAAAAAAACTAGACCGACAATCATAGAACATAGACCTTGACAAAAAGTAGGAAAATAGCTCTACCTTGGAGTTTATTTATGATTAACGAAAAATCTCGAATTAAATGCCGTTGCGAATTGTGTTCGAAAAATTTAAATTAAAATAAACCTACGATTTTATTGGGTCCGGATAGTATCCATGTATCACGTATCAAGATAAAGTTGAATATGGAATCATAAACCTGACAGTTAGTAGGTCCTTAAAAATATTTCATTGAGCCGCTGTTTGCATAGACCGGACTCTCATATCCTCGTCAACAACTTCTGCGATCTAGATATCTAAACATTTGCTATCTTTATTGACTGGTAGTTATTATTTACCTCCAAGTCTGACTCCTAGGGTTGTTTATTCTTATTTCACATTTGAAAATAAGTTCTTGAATAAATTTTCCATTTGTTCAAAAAGTAGGTTGTTCGGGAGCTCAACGGCAACCTGAAAACATAATAAATTTGATGAGACAATAGGGGGCGCACATGTTATATTGAAAAACTTTATTTTATTTTTCCTTTTTTTTAGTAGATGGCTAATGTAATAACCATTGTAACTTTGTTACAAGTGTTAGGGTTTCTATGTGTGGTCCGAATTAAGTTAATATTTGTTATACAATGGGTATATGGGATGAAAGGGATTTCGAAGCACTATCAAAAATTGAATTCTCACTGTACATAGGAAACATATTTTTTACAGTTTAAAGCGAAAAAACAAAGCATCAAAACTTCTGTCAGAAGTCATTTATTCAAATGAAGCTGAGGATTAGCACTTTTTGAACGTTAATATTGCATAAGACAGTAGCCCAAAAAGCCTGCCCTTCGCCACTTCCCAGTGTTTTATTGCTAGGAAGAAGAAGTGGCGGAGCAAACTCCCCAGCAATGTAATATTTCAATGGGTCCAGAATTTTGTACTGACCTCACGGTATCATGTAGGTTCTTTCCACCCTATATTAAGATGCTACCCTCTTTCATAAATCATATAAAAAATAGCAAGCTCACGAATACCTTCAATCGTAGTTTCAATATCAGCTGCACTTTATTATCAGACTGAAAAAGGAAAACTGACACCCACCCACACTTTATCTATTTTCAGGTCGTATACCTGTGCTCTCTAGATAAAAACGGCTATAAACATAAAACATATCACATTCTGTCTGTTGCACATAGAGGGCGAGAGGGCGATAGTGGACCATTCCGCAGCCCATTTGACATCTATGACAGTTATAGGGCCGCCATTTTATTATCCCTAGAGGGCTATTCTACGAATTTTATCGCTGTAACACGCCAAAATGGCTAAATTATTCTAGTTAACACCACGAATGGCTGTTTAGTTAGTTGGGGTTCATGTGTAATGATAAAAATATTTAAATGGTTTACGTGGGTTTGTCAATATAGGAGAAAATAGATGGAGTAAGTTCCACATTTAAGCACATAACTAGTGTCTTTATTTATTTATGATTAATTAATAAGTCAGCCTTTGTATAACTGGTAGTGAAAGCCTAAAGCTTTAGTTTTTGTTAATCATTTACTACCCATCAATCAAAGGGTGCATTTCAGAGATAACGTGAAAGGTGCATTGTTATGTACAGACGCAAGCACATCAAGCTACCCCAAACTATATTTTTTTCCACATGAACATAATCCTTATTCTATTTGTAATAAAGTTAAAGTGTCAAATTTCTTTGATAGTTTTTCACTATCAAAGAAATTTGACACATACCCCAATGTGTCCAATGGCCTGTTAATGAAATCCACAGTTTTACGCATAAAAAAACATGGGAAATGATATACACCAGGTCGAGAATGATTTAAATTCTAAAAATAAACCATTTTGTAAAATGAAATTCTTAAAATAAGTGAGCTGAACTAAAAGGTGTGTTGTTCAACACACAAACAGAAACACAATAGCGGGAAACATAACGAAAAATTTACGTTCAACTAAGTGGGACTTGTGGTAAGAGTTATTGTGCCTCCATATTATATTCGCGCGTAAAAAAAAATAATAAAATTCAGTATACGAAGTTCTCACAAAGGTTTTCGCGAATTTTCGCTCCACTAACATTGCGTAAAGAAAAAAAGGGGCGGTACGTTATAGAAAATTTATTGTAGAGGATCACAGATTTTCTATTAAATTATTTTTGCTTTTTAGCTTGATTTCCCCGGTTTTTTCTTTGCCCTGTCATTTCTTGGGCTTTCGCCCAGATCCTTTGATAATAGGAAGGCTGTGTGCCCATTACAAGTCCATGACCTTTGTCCATGATACTGGCTTATTTCCGCGTAATAAAACTCCCAGCCACCCCGGTGTCGAATCAGCTCAAACTTTGTATCTGTAAACTTTGTTACTGAGGACTGTATGTTTAGGGCTTGTGCCGGTTAGAAACCTATCTATCGACCAGATTTTTTTCAAGTGGTTTGGTTTTTATAAAAACGGGTGTGTAATGACTCTGTGGTCCTTTCATGCAAGAAGTTGTAGCTCCAAATCCATGCAAGTGCCAATGTATCTTCTTGATTATGAGCTTTCTCACTTTATTTTTGACATTACTGATATTTGTATAGGAACATATCGTGAGGAAAGCTGGACTAAAAATTAATTTAAGTCTAAATTCCCCACCGCTTTGAGCAAGCGTGGTGATAGCATAGTTAATACGTGTGCCATCTCTTTATGAACCTTCTGCAGTAGGCCAGTAACAGGCTGGCATTATTGTTTCTAAGTAGGGATATTTCCATAAGATATCGATCAGTAAACTTTAAAAGTACTTATTAAATTAGATTCAATATACGTACGAAATTCTACACAAAGCTGATAGTTAATTATGTAAATCAATCAACCTCCGGTCACTCGTGGTTAACGTAACACTGTAAACCAAAAGTATCCTATTTTATCAAACTAAACCCTTTCGTATCGTGACCCTTGTAACACAACACTCGTTACAAACTTGGCGTCTTGTTGTACACAAAGTTAGGTTATATCTCCGGACGAATCTCAGCGGTAATGACTACGTGTGAGTCGGAGTAATGTTAGACTGCTCGACTACGGTGATCCCTCACTGTTCCCGGTAAGTGGATACATTACTTTTTCTGAGAACTTTTGGTGTAAGAGAATTATTTCTTTGGATTTTTTTGGTACTAGTATGAAAGTATGTAATTTATACGAAGTTTGCCATTAGGGAGATGGCAGTTTAACCAGTTATTTTTGGGAAGTACCTACATTAGAGTTGTTCCACTACATTTGTTACTGATTCAAGTTTTTGTATCCGAGAGAGTACCTATTACCCTCTGGTAACTTTAAGGCATCGAGAGTCGAGGGATGATCTGAAGCCTGAATGCCGAGGTGGTTCGACGGTGGTCAGATGTCGTAGGGAATCATACTCTCTTCTACAAAATATCACTGCACGTCAATTTGACGAAACTTTTAAATAGAGTAAAATAAAAAAAGACACACTGCCCTAGCAAACTTCGTTCAGCCTTAGAATCAATTATCATTTATGTTGTGTTCTTGTGACCTTCTTAATTTTAACTGACTAGTAAATGTCAAATTATCACCTAAAAATTGACTGGGATGTCATTTTATCATCTGTCATGCCATTAAAGATGGCGCTGCGTTTGAAAAATGTTCAATTATCGTTAAGTTTTCTTAAATTTTCTAATGTTCTACACATTTTTCCTATGTTTTTCTTTCATTAGAACCTTTTCCTGATAATAACAAGCACAACTTAAAAAGAATTAGCGAAATTGGTGTAGCCGTTACCCCGTGATGAAAGACTAAGGAAAATGAGCTTATTTTTTTTTTAATATAGATTACTCACTTAAAAGAATTGAAGACTTGCATGCGTGTTTTGTTTTCCATTTATCGTAAATATTATTTCTTGTCATTTAACAATGGTTCCTCTCAAAGACTAGCTCCGACCGCGCCTACTTCAATGTTTATACTACATACTATGCTGTGAAAAATGCATTACTTCAAGCAGAAACTTAAGTGGAAATTACTATACGGTATTACGAGCAACAGTCCATTTATCTTTAGCGCTCCAAAACCTTTTATCTTCATAATCCCTGTACGTATAATAGGTTAGCCAACGAGAACGGGACACTGTCAGACCGTAGATCTGCGATGACAATATAAGCCCTAATGCGATAGAAGGCCGGTTTATGGCTGATCATCGAATATCCGTAGTTTCGATCACAGTTATCGCTACAATCATAATTTCTCAATATACAGGTTGGAAATAACCAATAAGCCCTTAAGGTAAACCAGCACTTTACATTTTTAACATCAATTAATCATTTTACGTAAAGGAAAAAAAAAAATTTTAAAAAGAGATAGAACTGAATGCACATAATATTTCTTCACAAGTATACCTTAACCGGGTATCAAACCGGCTAAATTGAAACAGATAAACACTCACTATTGTGTCCCCCTAAAAGATAAGATTATTGTTTAGAATATCTTCGGATGTTCTATGGATCTTCGGCCATCTGCAAACAAATCTCGTGTTAGATTAGAAGCCTCAAGATCATTTAGTGCGGCCAGAGGGTGAGGTACTTTATTCTTTAACCTTAGGTGCATCTAGGTCTAGCCTTTAATCCGTTAAAAACAAAAGGATCGTATCGATCTGATACGTACGAGGACAGAAGAGTGAATAGCTCAAAAGGAGAAAGAAAGAAAAATCGTTTATTAGGCCCAGGCACACACTACACTGCCCAGAGACACATTAATATGGTCACACGACTTTATCAAAAACATTATATAAATAAATAAATAAATATTCCACAACTTTCACACAACGCCATCTAGTCCCAAGCTAAGCAGAACTTGTGATATGGTATCTGATATACATACCTACTTATATATTTCTAAATACATACATATTATTATTAAATTACCCGACACAGAACATATCATCGTGCTCATCACTACATAAAGGCTTGAAATACCACACTTATAGTTACGCACAGACACACACACTTGGTACAAACAGATACTACACACGGGAGGGGGGGAGTTTAATAGTGCCTAGGCACACGCACACAAGTAACTTATTATTCCTCCCCGTAACTAAAAAATACAAATCGATCTACAAAGGCACGGAATTCTACTGCTATTGCTAAACAATAGTAAAATTAATGATAATTATCTGTTTACTCTATAGATTCCATAATCATTTAAAAATGAAAAAGTGTTTCATACCTTACCATCAAAACATAAGCTTTAAAATAGTAGAACCATGTAATAGGGGGGAACCTGTTGCCATTAACTTGGCACCGGGCTGCTACTTAAATAGAAATATCCATGGACTTTTTCAATCGAACCCAGGATCTCATGGTTGGCAGTAGAGCATGCGACCGCTAGACCAACGAGCATAAAGCTTTTAAGTATCATCCCTTCTATAAGTCCTTTAACCCGGTTAAGAATGAATAAAATGATATTTACAAAATACTTATTTGAAGTACATGTCTCTTTTGATGTCGTCATCAAAGGACATTGTTGGGACAATGTTGACAGGTCAGTTACAATAAAGAAAAAAGTCAATTCTTGATCTAATTTCACGTTCACTCGGATGGAATACATCTATTCCGTAATAAAAATCTTTAAGGATGACCTCTGAGGAGGCCTTATAAGTTTGTTGAGTTTGGGTCCAACAAATATGGAATGTTTTTACCATTGACACGAGTATCTCCGACTGGGTTTATCTGTGACTACCAAATGTCACATGATCTTCCTATGGATGAGCAAGGTGAGAAAAGAAAAATAACAATTGGGTTTTGTTATGAAATGTATTTTGTTTTTTGTCTTAAAAAAAACGTTTTCCGACACTGGGAATTCCTCTAGCATCGTGGGTGCGATTCCAAAGATTTTAACTGACATACACAACCAGTCTCGGATTATCTGTAGGCCATAGAAATATTGGTCCCGAGTGGGAATCGAACCCGAGCCAACAGCTAGTCATTCTCCGCTAACCGTGCCGTATTTTAAACTTTAAAGCCTGAATACAAATGAAACTCCAGCCGGACGCACCCCGGACGCGTCCCGGACGCTCCCCAGATGCCCTATATACGAGGACAAAAACGAAGAAGCCAGGACGGACGGCCAGCATAATCTAAAAGTGCATACATAGCCTAGTTTTCTTCCTAGCTTCATTTAACAGCAATATGTAGTCGCAAGCATGCACTTTATTCCACTTGGTACACTTGAAAATGCAATTTCCACTCTATTCGTACCGAAGAACTCATTGAAATAATGTAGGACATAGACAATCGTTATTGGAATTTATGTAAGGTTCTGCTTACTTTTTCGGACTCTATGGTTTCTCTGGTAATTTCATGGGTTCTTATAATGTGATCATTCTATCTGAATTTCTGCCTGTTACTAGGAAGTTTATTCCGCCACTTCTTTTTCCCAGAAAAACGACTAGGGAGTGGCGAAGGGCGAGCTTTTTGGGGGTCTGATTTAATTTTGACGTTAAAAAACATCTGATTCCCAGCTTAATTTTAATTAAGATTAGACATTCGATTTTGATTTTGTGTTTCTGAGAAATTTATAATATGGGATAGGAACAATACGCTTGTATTCTCCGAATGATCGGGCAGAAGTGCACCTATGGTACACCTACATTTTGGTGGAGATGTTTAAGTATCGTGTAATAGAGGGCGAGCCAGTTGCTACTACCCTGGCGCAAACAGATGCTCCTAGCTGTAACTGTTTTTTTTTAAATGGAAACACACTATACTTTGACCAACTTAGGAATCGAATCCAGGACCGTATGCTCACAACCACTACACCACTGAAGTAGATAATGTAGGTCACACTTAAAAGTCTTTCGACACACTAACATTGTTATTTAACAGTTTGGTATGGTTTGGTATATATAATTTGTTTTTCATCGCAATTTCACACTTTGGGTTGTTACCCAAATATGAACATAAACCACAAATTCTCTCCTCAACTCCTCTCAACATTTTGAGTTACCTGAAACAAAGTATATTTAGCTTAGCGCTTATCTTTTGTTTGTAGTAACCACTTGCAAAACCTAATCCGTATTTACGACCAGTGACCCTATTCTCGCCCTTACGATATTTTGATTTCGAACGGTGAGTTCATAAAAATAAAATTGATTACTTTGTCTAAGACCAATTTATTTTATACTTTTATAAAAATTTACTCAATAGTTACGTCATTATTTTCGTTAAAACATTGAATAAAGTTTGTGATCATGAAATGGGGAGTCATTTAATAAAAAGTCATGACATTAATATTCATAGGTGTTTTATTTTTCTTTTATCTATAGTCGAGAATACGTATTTACTTTAAGTTCGATGTAGTGTAGTATTTTGGTAAAATATTGCAATGTCAGTATTTTTTAAACTGCCTAATCCTTAACAAACACGAAAAATACATGTTAAAATATCTTTATCACTGTCAACGGCAAAGTTAGCACTTTGCCAGCACTAAGGCGGCAGCATTGTCAGGTTGAATAGCAATGCTGATTAATTACCTGGCCAAATAAAGGCCAGTTTTCTGATCACGTGACAAGTTGATAAACCGCTTGTTGCTGTCCCGATCAACAAGATGGACACACGGACCCCATGGGCCATGGGGTCCGTGTTCTCTTATATTTCAACCCCAAAAGTCTTAAATATGATACAACCCATATCCTAATCAGGTCTCTAATACTACCAGTGATATAACGTGTTACGATATCAAATATCGCGAGGCCGAGAAAGGTCCCCGCCAAGTCCAGCGTACTAACATGTACCTTAGTTAAGGCAGTATCTAACATTTGTCCAGTCATAAATCTGTAACGGACCGCTTTACTTCGTAATTGTTCTTGTTATTCGTTCCATTTACTTCGTTAGTGCCTTATTGACTTTTGTTTTACTTAGTACTTAAGTGCTACTTGTAATAGGAGAATAGTGTTTTGGAGTTAGATTCATCGTGGCGTAGTTTGTTCCTATCTAGAACTTCATGTTCGTAGGCTTATAAATAAGATAGAAGGAAAAACCATTTGATTAGCACAAGCTCAGGCGCACAACAGTCACCTGAGAAAATATATGGTAAGTAAATAAAAAAATTCCACAAATTTTCACACAACGCCATCTAGTCTGATAAACATACTTATATACTTCTAAATACATACATGTTATAGATAAATTACACCCAGACACAGAACAAATGATCGTGCTCGTCACACAAACATTTGTCCTGGGTGGGAATCGAACCCACGACCTCCGGCATAGCAGTCAGGGTCACTAACTACGAGACTAACAGGCCAGTCAAGAAATATATTCTAATCAAAGATATTTAAGATAATATAGAGAAAAATAAAAAAAAATACTGGTTTAGAAAAACTATGATCCCATGTCCCAGTAACTCCATCTAGAAAAATACATCTATTTATATTAGAGCGGCAACGGAGCGTACTAAATTAAACTCTTATCGAATGAAAATTTTGTTCTTGATGTCCCGTCCGTATTTATAGTACGTGTATTAAATGTCTTTGATTGTAATATATAGGGTGACTAGTAATTAGTGACCGATACTTAAACACGTGATGGTAATCATGATTTCAATAAACTTTCCCATATATTTTTTTTTATACACAATAACTTATAACAGAAAATAACAAAAAAGCTGTTTGAAATGCCCGCGCCTGTTATCGATCACAGTAGGCTGCACGAATTGGCACGATCTATAAGCTGATAGTCTGACCTCGGGAAGGGCAAAATCTACTCTACGCGCTCCCCCGCTACCCCCACAGCTCTCATTGTGCAGTACTGTCGTAATTGAATTAATTGAAAGTTAATGAGTATAAAAAAAAGTTTCTTTGGGAAAGGTATTCGTATGCATGAGTACAAACACGTGTTTAAGTATCGGTCATTAATTACCAGTCACCCTATATATTATTTCAAATTCATGTGTCATAGCGTTTGTTAATAAACTCTGAAATTTTGTGTGCCTTGCGGCTGCTAGCGGTTTACATCCCTCTTTAAGAGGGAAAATCGTTTTAATTTTGTGATGAACTTTTTTATAACAAAATCATGATTAAACTTAGTAAGTTGCATGCTCAGTGCTAAGGAGGTATCAAGAGCTCAAAAAATATGTCACAGAAATCCGAAGCATCCTTGTAAATAATGCGTATCAAACGTTATCTGGAAAAGTCAGAATAATGTTTGTATTTTATCCGGTCCATCCCTCGAGAGGGTTTTGTCTCTGGTGCCAATATTGAAATTATCATAACGTCATATCATTTTGTACCGGTAATGTATGTGAAGCGAGATTTGAACGATAGCGTTTCGTGTTTTTTATTTTGCAAATCGGCCTTTTTATTCTGCCAGACCCTTTTTTCTATTCACTGGAGATTTCGCGGATCAGCTTTTTGTGTTTTTGTACCCTATTAGACTTTGTTTGAATGGCTCTAATAAAGGATGGGTTGAGATTGGATGAACATCAAAATACGACTCATACCTACCTTCATGGAGTGATGTGCAAATGCCAGTCCGTGATTATCTATACGGTCTGCTCGAAGATAAATCAATATCTGAGGATGGGTAATAATATATCTTCATAGTAAAAGGCAACGCAGAACTAGGGTTGATATCAATAATATGCCGTAACCAATCCCTTGCCTGTGATAAATCTATCAATTTCTCGCAGCTATACCAACGATTCTTCATATCCGTTCATAAATGCTTTTCCAATTTCACACATTCATATTCAGGGCGTTGTTTGAACTCGGAAAACTCAAATGAGGTCATTGTAGATTGGACGTGAAATATTATTTAGGCAGAGGATAATAAGCTCTTCACTCATGATGGCCATATACATTTAATATCAGTTTTTGTAATTAAAGAGTTACGTGAGATTCTTGATTTCTGAATTTGATTTTTTTTTTAAATTTGCTTTCACAAGCTAAAAGAATAACTTACCGTTTCATAAAATCATTTATTTGTAAATTATTTTAAGAAACGGTAAGTTATTCTTTTACTTAGAAACAATGAAACAAAAGTAGCTTGTGACTATCTAATAACAGACGCAAGTGTTGGCGACAGATCTGGCAACCCCGTTGCGAGGGGCTAGTGTTTTGTTGTTTGGCTAGCGACGGGGGGGCTTGGTTTTTCTATTCTAATTTTCTTAATATTGTTGACTTTTGTCATCGAATTATTATACCCAATTGCACCTTTTAACTGTTTTTGATTTGGTGTCTAAAAGCAAGCGTTGATCAAACGTTAAGCAACACTAGCCAAGGGTGGTCCGTGGATCGGTGAATTTTCAAACAATGAATGAAAATATTTTCAGAGTCTCAAAAGTCTGACAACCGGTTTAACCAATGTATATAGTGTTGTACCCAGCCACATTGTTATGCCGACTGGAAGCCGTCGCCAAAATAGGGAAAAGGCTAGGCAGATGAGTTCACTAAGCAGTTCTGCTTTAAAAAACCAATCTATCGCTAAAGAAACAAAAACAACTGCCGACAAACTTAATATACAGATTGGTAGACCTTGAAAATATAAATAATATAAACATATAATAAATAATAAAGTCTTTCTCAATCAACTTTAATAGTGTACGAAGATGTCATCAAGTTGGGTTGGATTTCAAATCCATTAATTCCTTTTTGTTGGCGTTCTAAAACATAAGCTATTTTATTAAAAACACACAAACGACACGGGCGCACGCGTGCTCTTTATTAACAAAACGTTTAAACAAAAAAGTTTTTATTTCTCTGTTTGCATACGAGTGTGTTCAGCCTAGGCCTTATGGATTTACACAAATAAATGTTTTGTATAACGAATTCCATTTTGTTTTCAATTTGTAGTGTAGTGTTATTTCAGGGTGCAGATAAAGAGAGGTTCCATATTGCATATCCAGCAGTCGAAGATCAAGATCTTAAATATACATAGTTTTAGAGTTGAAGACAAAATGACGGTGGTATTTTTAATCGTGCTTGTAATAGGGCTATGCAGAACAGCCAGTGATAAAAAGTAATCAAATTAGAAGTTATTTCAGTATGAAACACCCATCATTTTGGAGTCGTAGGAATAATGTGTAGTGGTAGGTACACTAGCCAAAAACATAGGACGTACACTGTACAGACACGTCAAGCTATACCAAACTGTTAAATTTTCCCAGTCGATTATGCACTTAAAGTGTATGTAATAAAGTTGAAAATAGATTAAAGATATTTGACAGATTGGGGTAGCTTGATGTACTTATGGCGTCTGTACTTAGCTTCCAAGCTTGCAAAATGTTAAGGGAAAAATCTCGTATTTTCAAGAATACGAACGTATTTTAAGCTCAGTCAAAATCTGTCAAAAAGTCAAAAAATCTCGGGAATAGATTTTGACCATTTTTAATCACAAAAAAAATTATTTCGTTCACAGGTCAAAGTTATAAGTTGAAGTAGCTAGCATATTTTGTTCCAATTCCGAAGAAGAATATAAATTGAAGATTATATTTCAATTCCTTATGAAGGTTTTCACGAGAAATATGTAAGTATAAGATTTCATACAAGTTCTTTTATATCTGATATTCATGTTCACTCAAAATAGCTTCCAGGAAGGAAATAGAATATATAATACCACTTTATATTTCTTTGTTGATTTCAGCGAATATGACATGAAAATCATTCTCGGCAAGGAAACACTGTGGAATATTTTTCGTAAAGTGATAACTGATGCTTACTTTACTGTGGCTTCATACATTTTCATAGAAAAACAATCGCGATAAGTGCTCTGCCTTTAGGTTAAAATGCCGTATCATTAACACAAGTGCTTTTTTACTTTAAATGCCTAACACAAGTGATTTTACTTTAAATATCCAGTGCCTGTGTGGTGTTGTGTGAAAGTTAAGTTCATAAAATAAGAATAGGTATTATTATTTTATGTTTATTTTCCATTTTTTAATTAGATTTAAAATAATATATTTTTTTTATAATTAATGGGTCTACTGTTGACTACAATCTTGACCTGTGGTCAGAGATGAGGACGACAATGGAACGAACTTACCCAAGAGAAGCCTATTAACTCGCGACTTAAACAGATGGGGTCAAATTAACTCGGAAACACCAATGCAGACAGGGAATTCCACTCCTTGGCTGTGCGCATAATGAAGGAACAGGCAAAGCACTTCGTGCGAATGTGTAGAACATCTACAAGGAATGGGTGATAGCCTGCAGTACGTCTGGATTCCCGATGGAAGAAAGGAGATTGTGGAATAAGCTCGTGGAGCTCTAGAGCACACTCACCGAAATACAATCTGTTAAAGACCAACAGTCAGGCAACTTTGCGGCGGTGGTCAGGGTACCTATAATGTTTTATTTGTGTTTCTTCTTTTTCAAAGTTAAATAGCGCATTCGATTTGAGTTGATAAGTTTATAAATTATAGCGATGTCCTTTTTTCTCAGAATCAATAATCCTATTTAGTCGACCTTTCACAGGTGTAAACAGATCAATACTGAGAAGTCTTACTACACGTTTTACGTTCCTTGAATTTAATGCTAGAATACCCTCAAAAGATATGTGGGAGGCTTTTACTACCTTCTAACTGAATAGTTTTGTATAGGCCACTGTATGTAAGGTGTTGAATGTGAATGTACTGCTTACCTTTGAAGTAAGGTACAATGTATTGGTAGTATAATTATTATAGCTTGTTTTGTTGGGCAGTGTTTTGTTTTACTGCAACTTATTAAAAAAAATATTGTGTTGTTTATTTGTTTAACTACTACCTTATTTAAATATAACCATGTGTTTTAAAGCAACACTTTTATTAAGTTTGGGCAAATTTTTAAATGTTTAGATAGCTGTTATCTAAAGAATAAATATGGCGGTTTGACATAATTAATGTCTTTAAAAAAGTTACAAGAACTACAAGAACTTTTATATTTTGTTACTTGCTGCTACGGAACCCTTCATGGACGAGTCCGACTCGCACTTGCTATTCTTTAGATAAAACAAATCTGATTATTGAAAAATCGGAGATTAGTGTATTTGTTTATTTAACTGTCGTTTATTTTTATTAAAACAGTACGTTTTGTTTTTTGTTATGAATTCAATAACGCAATGTGTTTTGTGCATTTGATTAACGGTTAGATACTTATAGGTTTCTCTACGCGTGTTTGTGTCGATAAGTGTAGATAGTTACCTACTGCAAGGAGATGATTTATGACTTCACAGATATCATCACGAACAAGCCGAGCTTCAGACTGAAATAAGCTGTTCATATATTTTTTTATGATATCTATCAGTGTTCTCGACCAGCTGAAAAGAAAATGGATTATTTGTAATTTACTGTTAGAAGAAGGTAAACTTTTCACTGTCTACAAAGGTTTTCAGCAACTTTATTTTACGTATTAACCACAGGGTAGGCCATTTGTGTTATAAATGATCTCTATTCTTCACGTTAGCAGTCGGCTCTCATAGATATATCAAGTTTAATGTCATAAACTGGAGACTCAGGTTTATAATGTGAATAAAGATATTGTTCAAGGAATTCATGGCTTTATTTTTTCCTGGTTAAGGCTCCAAATTCTCTAAAGCCATATTCAAAATAGTAGCGTTTTTGTTTTTTCGTCTGAATATCAATATGTATGTGGATATGTATGTGTCCACAGGCTGGAATACCTGTGTACATTTACCTTTTTTAAACTTTGTATTATCTAAGTAGAATAAAAACAAAACATTAAAACACTTTTTATACGTATGATCTTAACCCCAATGTTAGTCACCTTGACTGTTAAATGCTAGATAGACAGACATACATTTATAAATCATAGCATAGTTTATTATTTATTCTCCGACAAAAGTAGTCATACCGAGGAAAAGTAAATTAAATAGGTACAAATCTTTTCTATCGAAACCTATCATGCAACATTAAAATATTGAGAATTTTAGAACAACATTTGATATTCCACGCGTACGTGATAAGTAAATTTAATGTAAAAAACCTTGTCGTTCTGTTTTCTTTATCGTTAAGTTTCCAATACATTGGTTCTCATTGTTCATTTTCCCACATATTTCTGAGTGACCCGATCATTTGAAAAACACGTATTTAGGAAAAAATAACCGAATTGAACGAATTCTTGAATATTCAAAAGGTTTGAAAACTTATTTCTACTGGACATCACTGATTTAAGTACTCTTCACTGTTGTTTATTCATTAACTAATTAGTGTAGACATGTGTAAATTGCGAGCGCCGTGGTCTTACTTCAAACAGTCTTAATTATTAATATTTATAAACCTAGGTATTGCGGGTGTCTTATAGAAAAGAAATGTTTCCATTTTTTTTCAAATTTAGAAAGAAAGAAAATACATTTATTGGCAACAGCTGGATACACGCACAGTAAAAACACAATAACACAAAAAAAAAAAAACAGAAAAAAATGGCATGTCTCACGGCTGCGCCAAAAGGTTCAAATCAGCGGTAATGCCAGACAGATGCTGAGATCCTGCCTGACGCTGATTTTCAAATGAACCTTTGGGACATGTGACGGATGAGTAACAATTATCGTTATACTATTATCATTATTATATTGATTTTATTATCTTTATTTATGGTAATCTATATTTTATAGCCAATAAAATAACAATAACGTTATTCTCTTAACCTGTTTATCATAAAGGTATACTACAAATTAAAAAGCCCATTTGATGTTCATAATACAAACACCTTATATATTAATACAAATCCAATTAATTACATGTAATACGCGATTATACTTATCGATATGTTAACGAGATACTTGTGGATCCCACCGACCATTTATGCTACAAGCGTTAATTTGATCAATTAGGGATAAAATATTTATCGGATCCTTTTCAAATGATCCTGGCAAACGATATCGTTTTTGTTGAAAGCTTAAGCATTATCTATAATAAAATCGGATTTTCGTTGAGCAAATATTTACGGGTCAATGAGTAGATTAAACAAAGACGATGCTTCATACAATTATATATGAATATGTTTTAGCAGGGAGTTAGGAAGGGGTTGAATAGAACATCTCATTTTACAAGAAGAGTTTCCATACAAACCGGATTTCTCTACATATGCTATGTATTTATGACCAAGCTTTGTATTATTTGATGTAGGTATGGTGTAACAACGTTCTTTTTGGCATAGCAATTTGGCGTAGCAGTGAACTACTTGGTTTCCGTATGGCGAAACCATATTCTATTTGGCATAGCAACTTGAAGTAGCAATGTACTATTTGAATAAGGAATGTTCTATTTGGCGTAGCAACTTGGCGTAGCAATGTACTATTTGAAGAAGGAATGTTCTATTTGGCGTAGCAACTTGGCGTAGCAATGTACTATTTGATGCAACAACGTTCTACGCGGTGTGGTAACGTTCTATTTGGCGTAGGAATATGCTATTAATGCTCAAGTCTCAATGTTAAAGCTCTTTTTCAGGCCTTGGATACATGCGTCAGGTAATAAATTGGTATGGACGGGCTCACATACAGAATTACGTGTGCCGGGTCGGATTGGATATGTGATAAAACCAAATTCACGAATGTAATTGCGTAGATTAGTTGAAATGGATGGTTTTTTTGTCTCTTACCGTACCTCTTCGTTGTCATTGAAAAAGAAAGATTGGAATGAAGGATTTTTTAGACGTTATAGAAAGGTAATTACTATCATCAGGTCATAGGAGACACCTGAATCAGCTAAATATGAAACTGCACGACGGATTGCATGTATTATAAGGTGATATCCCTTTCACTCTGTGTTATTTTAGAGATAGATTTAGCTTTTTACCATTTACCCAATATAAATAATGTTGCCAATGTAAGAAATAGTTGGCTGTAATAAAGTAGAAAGTATATGTGATTGTTGTTGAACTTAAGTGCTTATGGTACTACATGAGACTTGCCGTCCGAGACATTACAACTCAGCAAGTTTACAAGCAGCTCATAAGAAATTGTTATTTATTACTTGTACACTTCAACAAATATAACCTAAGTTAGGTAATATTTGTTAGTAGGCGTTTTTACGCATAAATTTTTATTTTATTGCCTTCCAGCGAAAAAGTTCTCGCTTAATTATTTAATTCGATTAATTCTTGATTTCTAAAAGTCTTTTGTTTGTGACTTTTGAGCAAATTTTGATTGTATTTTTACTACTGGGAAATGAAAAACTTGATGAATTATGATAAGATTTCGTACGTTTCGTAAGCAGATTTCCCCATAGCCACAATTACCTATAAAACAGAAATAAAACTTCCAGAAATCATCTGTCTATCTGGCAACAGCGAAGAAATGATTGCGATTTAAAAGTAAACTGCGTTAAATGAACAAGGAGAAATCTTAAGACCATAACGTAAATGATGGGGAGTAGTGATCATCGTCCTCTAAAATTCAGCCTTCAGTTCATGTGATTATATAATTATCTTTGTCACTCTTGATAATAGCATTGCAATGCTATTGTAAAGAATGCTGGAGAGAGAAACGACCACGTCTTCGAATGACTGGATAGTAAACCTTTTTTTTCCGTATCTATTTTAAACCCTGTTGTTCTCTAAAAATGAATAGTTCATTTGAAGGTTATACTGATTGTAATTTTACTTTGTGTTTATTTGTTAGAAAGAAAGTGTTTTTAACCCTTTGTTTGGTCCTTTCTATTTGGAATTAATCCTCATATAACAACGGGTACTACTACAAGTTTACAACTAGGTACTACAACCGTTTTACGCGCTACAAACACTGTTAAATTTATCACTCCATATACCAAGGATTCTAGAGAAACAACATTATTATGTAATAGTCTATCGTTATACGATCTTAACACTTCTATTCACCTATTAATATTGACTGGCGTGTTGCGTAAACAAGGCTCAGCTAACACTCCCTATTGTTTATTCCCAGCAACGTGATTGGCAGAAGTGGCAATAGATATTCACAAAGAAAGTTGTGAGACAACCACTTGGTTAACCCTTTATAATATATCTGGGGTTCTCAAACTTTTAAGGTAATGGAACACTCACCAAACATCTTTAGCTCACCAAAACCCACATATAATGATTCCAAATCAAACACAGCTATTAAAATAAGAACTACTTAACTGATTATTAAAAAGAAACTGTTTCAATGTTTTTATTAATATATTTCTTTAAAGTTTAATAGTAAGTCCGACAATTGCCAAAACTTAATAATTTTCTGCGGAACCCTCTTTGGAAAACCCTGCTCTTTATTATTACAACACCCTTCAAAGTACAAACACTGTTTTTGTTTACCGAGAATATTGGTTTACATTTACTCAATAATTTCTTGTCACCTTCCCAACAATGAAAAATTTTCGCGAGAGGGAAGATCTCTGATATGTCCCGGTTCCTTTTGGCGCCTAGTTTGTGTTTCCACATCAGGGTCGTGCTCAATTTTTGTCTTTGTTTCCTTCAAAATATAAGGTGTTTATGAGGCGGTTAGATATATTTGTCTGTCTGGAGATATAAATAATATATGAGTTCACATTACCTAGTTTTGTAGTAAATGTTTTTTTTTGGAGTTGTTTGTTCCTTTTATAAGTTAGTTTTGCGAACTGTAACTAAAATCGTGATATTATGCAGGACTTGTACAAGTAAATGTTTCACATAAACATCTGTTAGCGTTACAGTTTTTTTTTCATGACTATTGACAGGTAGTTTTAGTGGAAATCGTTTTAATTTACACTATACATAATACGTGTTTTAATATGGATTTTAATGTAGAAGACATAAGAACGCAAATTTAGGATTCTATCACAAAAATAAACCCGTCTATTAAACCAACCAAAATAAGCAACAATTTTAGTTCTGAACGAAAATCTTGTTACAATGCTTACAGGATAGCCAGTAATAGATCAATCCAATAGTCCTTTCATGTCATGTAATCCAATGAATCCGTCTTTTATATTGATTACCCTGTACCGTTAATTGATTATCCGTATCCAAAAGATAGACGTTTTCGGACAACCATATATAACGGGCGAACTAGAGCGAGTCTGAGGGGATATAAGGGTTGGCGAACTGTGCAACCCACTTGCCTATCTTTCCGTATTTAGAAGATCATTGCGTTTGTGCTTGTTTATTTATTGACTCACCAACGACTTATGCACTCAATAATAACATTAAATATATTTTATTACAATAGTTTTGTGGCGAATTCGTCACATAAAAGGTGTGCACAGCAGTTGTATAATAAACAATATTAAAAACTAAATCAGAAATAAATGATAAACAAAATAAAATTACAAAGTTATCATGAATTTAATCATCGTGCTTGTGAAGAGGACGTAGCTGTAATAGACAAAGAAAGAAAGAAAGTAAAACATTTATACGAGACACGCACAGTATGGTTATTGCATACCTCCTAATAAATAAATAATAATCCACAACTCTTACACAACGCCACCAAGCTAATCTTTTGATATGGGTGCTTAACAGCTAATAAACATTCAAATTTCTAAATTCATACAATGAAAACAAATGATTAAGCTCATCTCACAAATTGTCCTGTCGAACCCATGACCTCCGGTTTAGCAGTCAGGGCCGCTAACACTAGACCAACGGGCCAGTCAAGTGTGTTTTCTGTCTTTTTTTTCTTATTTTGATCTACCGTCCTTGTCGTTTACATGTTCCCAAATATTTGCGAAGATAGTGAATACGCATCTTAAGTCCAACCACAGTCTAATTTGATACAGTGGGCCAAAACGTAAGTTATTAGCAAGCCGAGCTGTTTATTTTATTCTGCTGTCACTATCCCGATACCAGTGCCTCAGTCTGTTATTGTCGCTGGTTCTATGTTTGAAGTACTTACATACTCTGTGGCATCGTTCTGATTCATTAGAACTGATGCTATGTTACCTTCGAAAAGAATTAATGGCGTGTAACTTCAGATTTCCGTAGGTAAAAGGAAATACCGTATCGGTAGAGACGTTGTTTATTTTGTTACGCATGGTAAGCAGTAATGGCTTAAGTCATCAATATTTTCTTCATATCTCTTACGGTGTAGAAAAAAGAACATACTATATCAATTTTAATGTGTAACCCTCGCAAGATATATTGTGTATCTAACCGCTTGTGTCTGTATTTTCTTTTTAATCTCTTACTGGGTGGATTATTTTGTGGTTTCACAGACACTGAACAAGTAAAATTAGAGAATAATATATTTTGTAAAACTGAATGAGTAAATTTAGAAATTGTATTGTTGTAATAATAGTTGACTGAATAATATATAGTTTCGCATGCGGTAGAATATGTCTTCGAATTATGATTAATAATATTTATTTATTTATCTGACCTAAATACACATATCAAAAAGATAAAACAGCGAACGATCCTAGCTTAATCTAACAGTAGGGGAAACCAGGGCAATGCGGGCCCCTTAAGGGAAATCTTGAATAAAATCTTAGAAAAACAAGATATTGTAAAAAATCAACAGCCAGTTATTAGTCTCATTAATGTTCTTTAAAATTAACGTGAAATAATTATCGTAGTCTGCGAGTCTTTGGTGCTAATCGAACTTAAAAAAAAAGCAAAAGCTGCCTGTTTTGCCCCGTGTCTGGGGTAAAATGGTCATATGCGGGGCATAATAGGCATATGCAGTCATTTTCATTCATGGAAGTTTAAAACCGAGCACAAAAAGGACAAATGTGAAGGGATTCGTCATCATTATCCTCTTCGCCGGCGCAAGAAGAGTGGGCATGATGTGGCATGCATTGCAAGGGACCCAACCCTCAGTCAATTCCTAGTACCAATATCCACAGTACAAACACTGTACATCTTCTTCCTCCGATTCGTTTTCCTTACTTTCTTTTTTATTTTTCTTTATATTTTTCTTCCTTCCTTTCTTCTCATAAACCACTGGTTTCCATGTCTGGGCTCCTACTGTATCCTTCGTATAACTGGTTCTCAACGCCGTTTTTCCGCGTTTCCTGGTGACTCGTTTTTGGACTCGTGCTTTGGGTTTTGGCATAATATCTATAGGCGACATGATATGAAAAGATGTTCGAGGTGGTGGAGTTGCACATAGCTGTAGCATTGTTGCTGGAGCCAGAGAATTTGATACAGGAGTTAACAGGCGGATGCATGATATTTGGTTGTGAACTTTGGGAGGGATTGTGAATAGTCAACGGTTGTGATTGGGATTCCTGATTCAATGTTGATGGTGGCACGTTCTATCTTCCTCTAGAAGTGGCGAACCATAATTGTATCTGCAGGAATATATCAACTTAATACAACTACTCGAGGCAAAACGGGCACCCTACCCATTTTGCCCCGCTCATAATGCCCCCGCGGTCAAATAAAATAAATGATAACCAAATTAAACGAATATATGGTAGTTCGTTCAGAACTCTTTCTAGTTATTTCGACACATTATTGAACGTAGCAATTTACTTACTAACTGAGGATTTAACACAAACACAATTTAGTTATAATACAGAATCAAAAATGAAAAATAATACCAAATGCATCAATTTTCGTATTTTCGTTCTGTCGACGTACAACGCGCATCTACATACACACAATCATTTCTCTTGCTAGCGCGCGGTCACCTGGAACGCGATGCGACTAGTTTTGAGCGTCTCGCTTTAAAATCCCGCGGGGGAGAGGGGGTGTCCGTCTTACCCCGGGGGCCCGCAATGCCCCGGCTTCCCCTAGGTAAATTCTTATACTACGACAAACTTTTTCCACGTTTAACTTTGATTAATATACTTTATTTACTGACTTTTGAATAAATATATTATTACTATATTATTATTATTTTCATTAGCTTTTATTTCTCGGAACCCTTGGGTTCCGGACCTTTGGAAGGCGTACGAGGGCCGAAGCCAACTCACAGAGGCCTATTGTCGTCTTTAATGAAATGAGGCACAACCGCAGATTTTCCCTGTATGCACTACACAAGTGTAAAGCACCTAAGGAAAACCTACGACTGGTGTAAGACTATTGCAGACTATGAAAACAAAAGTACTGGACTATAGGTTAGGGTGCCTAAAATGGACTGGATATCTAAAACTATGAAGGACTATGGCCCCTGCCTTACCAATGTTTTATATACAGGGATTAAATGGCAGGGGGTGACTTGCACGCTCAATAATGGGCACTCTGAAACGGCCGCTAGCACATAGTGACGTAGCGACAAGAGAGCAACATAACCTGAGGTGCTTGAGGAGTGGAGAGCCTTATTATTATTATCGGTTGTTATTATTAAAGCGGCAATTAAAATTCCAGTGTGCATTTATAAACCGAGCCACGTTGGACATTTAGATTAGCATAAAATGAGTTGAGGCTAAATAATAAAATAAAACTTGAGAGCTGTCAAGGGAAAAACCGGATGGAGCGAAGTTCCTTTCGATCGATTAGTGAAGGAATTGTAAAATTCCTTCAAGATTAATCGAAAGGAATTTCCATCCGGGTGTCTTCGTTACAACTCCCGGTCTTTATCGTCTCTCTCTCTCCCCTCTCCTTCCCTTTCTCCTCCCTCTCCTTCCCCCTATCTCCCTCCCTATCTCCCTTCCTCTCTTCCTACCTCCCCCTCTCCCCCTTTATCCCCTCCCCCTCCCAACACCTCCCTCTCCCTCCCCTCCCTCTTCCTTCCCTCTCCCCTCCCTTTCCCTCTCACCCTTCCCTCCCCCCATTTTTTTCCGTCTAGCCCCCTTTCGAAACGCGCGATTAGGAATTTCGTTCCAACAGCCACTCGGGTAAAGCGAGGTTAAGCTACACTTGACGAGGTCGGTCTGTGGACCCTTCATTACATAATTATCAAAACTCCTCCGCGGCTGTCATTTGTTGATTTTTGACAGTCGTTACGAGTAGTCAAAAGTCCGAAAGTCTGTCGCTCCATGTAAAACACTGGTATTCAGCTGCAACACTCAAGGCGTATCGTTTTATCTGGGTTGTGGAGGTCTGGTTGTTTATGTGTGTCAGTTTTAATTCGACAACTACCGGAATCCCAGACACAATACAAGAAAATTACCTAACTTTCGCTGAGGGCCTGAATTTTTTTTACAAACGTGGGTGTCACGATATAGAAGCAGTTCCTAGTGGATACGCTAGTCCCTACGTTATTTCTTATATAAAAAAAGATGCGAAGTTCAGAATTTGTAATAACACTGGAAAATGTTTTGTTAAGGTAATCAATGACTTAGCCATGGTTCAATCAACAGATTTTGGTAGACTTTATTGCTATCAAGATATGAAATCAATTCCGAATTTCTGTTTCTTTCGGAAACCTTCAAAAATAATGTTTAAGTAAATTCTTAAAGCAATTGCTGAAGCCAAATTCAGTTGAAATCTTACACTTTTGTTTACAAAACACGAAAGGAAATAAACTTTATGTAATCCGAGCTTGACGTAATGTAATACTGCGAAATATCAACCTGAAAAAACTTAAAATAGGTTGCAAAAACGGGCCGCCCACTTTCCCAGGAAATAGGTCGAATGACCTAATTTAACATTCTTTGTCAGTATTGTATTATTTCGTGTAAATCACGAGGTGACCTTTTTTGTTTTTCTAAAAGCTTTTATTTGTTTATTAAAAAAGTTTGGTTTTTGTGTATTTTTAGGACACTGATTTCTGTAACGTCGTTAAGTATCGTTAAGTATTTCGTATTGTTTACCTACTAAGCCTCATTTGTTTCTCTTTATCGGTATTGCATTCAGACTTCTGAGATTTCTTGATAAAAGCAAAGTGTGCTTAATTATGAATAAACAAGCATCGAAAATTTTGTTGGGTTCGTGTTTAAGTTCTCTGCAATTTTACATCTCGGTATTTTCTCTTGAACTTGTATTAGCTTAATTTAGTGTTACTTCAAAACAAACATCACTATACCCCATGTAAACAAGGCAGTTTTATGTACAGACGCCAGCTCATCAAACTACCCCAAAACGTCAAATTTTCCCAATTGCACTTGAACCTTATTCTATTGGTATTAAAGTTGAAAAACTATCAAAGAAATTTGTTATATTGGGGTAGGTTGATGTGCTGGTCACTGTACAGACACCAGCATATCAAGCTATCCCAACTGACGAATTTTCCAATTGAACATAAACTATAATCTTTGTAATAAATTTAAAAGCTATCAAAGATATTTAATAAAAAAAAAGTGTCATTGAAATCCAATGTCTTAGATAGTTTTTAAACTTTGGGGTATGATGATTGAGGTTACTTGATGTGCTGGTTTCTGTACCCTATGTATGTTTATAGAAAATAATATAGAAATAAGTTAAAATATATGCCTACGCAAAATTCGCGCTTTGACGTGGAGTTGCGGATACCAGCCCGGTATCTTTAACATTAAGTTAAAAAAAAGTACCTGTTCATTATCTGTCCTATTGCAGCACAATGAAGAAGAAACAGACATTCGAAGATGGCAAAGGTGATTTCAGACAAGTCCATATTTTTCATTAAATTTTTATCTACGATCCTTTGTGCTGTTTTTTTATTCATAAATGTCAGTGAAGAAGCACTTCAGATCTATTTAACTAACCATTACTAAATTGAAAAGTCAAAAAAAGTTAAAGGTTTTTAAGGTGTCGGTTACCTACGCATTTTTTTCTTACTCAACAAAAAAAAACAGTACAAGTTGACCACGACATAGTTCCGAATACAAACTAGGTCGGATTAGGGTTTATTGAAACATTTCTGGGTCTATTTCTGACATGTGAAGGGTCTGTGATATCCAAGCATAAATATAATAAATCTGTACGAAGGGTCAAGATGAACTTTGATTTATATTCGCGATCCACTATCAGGGATTGGTTCACATAATTTTTGTCTATTTTGTTTTTTGACACAAAAAGATTTCAGCTTTGTTGTGGCTAAAATAGTATTAGGATGTCTTCACTTTTATGCTGTTTAACTAGGTCGAAGACTAAAAGGTATCCTTCGCAACGAATCATTACTTTTGTGGCCATAAAACATTATTAACTTAGTAATTGTTGTACCCCTGGCACGAATGATTGACGTAAACGTAACGTCTTAACGAACATTTTTAAAACTGTAAATATTTATTTTAAGATTTAAGTTCATGTCTAGTTTAGCAGTCTTCAAAATAAGGAAGTCTTCAAATTCGGACAAATAATAAATTAAACAGTTCCGCCAAAGCCACAGATTTCCGAAACTAGAAATATTTTATACCTTTTAGTGTTTTGTATAAAAGCGGATGTATTTTGTTGAAAAAGTTTTTATTTAGAAAGCATGTCATTTGTCAACCCTTAGAAATTTTTCAAAAATGATTTGTGAAGACGCACCGGTCTACTTAAGACAGCGAAATAATCCATCATTCCTTTAGAAAGTCCTCCTCAGTCCTCAGTCAAAGTATATCCTTTCAAGATTCAAAAGCCTCAACAAAGAAAACCGCAGTGAAAAGACGACAAGAAGAATAAGTCAAATATTTCGTGCATTGTTAGTGCTCTTTTGAAAGAATTGTACAATGCAGCTTAACATATAAATAATTGCGCTTTTAGGAATTTCAGTAGCTTTTACATGAGATAAAAGTGGCTGTCTGGAAATAGTCATATTTTTTAGTATCTAGTTTCGGGATCGTTAACTACTATAATACATCACGTTCGTCGACTACATCATTGTACAACTTTTTTTTAGTATATTTACTAAACCAGTAAAAGGGGTAAGGGGTTGTTGGACTCATTATTGAGAACAACGCCGAAATTGCAAAAAAAAAAAACGACTGTTCACTACGTAAGTGTAACTCGATAAAATGTTTGAAACAGCTGATTTTATTCGCGACTTCCAGGACCGTTACATAGTAAAAGTTTTTTATAATGATGAGTACAACGATGTTATTGTACTCATAGTTACATATAGTACGCAGAGTTTAGTATTTTTTTATACTCAAACAGCTTGTAAAGGTACTGCATTCGTTTAGAATCACAATTTCGTTACACCGCGCGTCTGTAAGCTGCGACTTACTGCGCACTTAGCAGGTGTCACGAGGTTTCACCCGCGTAGTTCCCGTTCCCGTGGGAATATGGAGACAAAAAGTAGCCTAAGTTACTCAAGATGAATAGAGCTTTCCAATGGTGAAAGAATTTGTTGTTAGTTGTTATAAGTTTGAGTTTAGTCATTACAAACATACACACACAAATTTTTCCTCTTTATAATATTATAGTGTAGATTGTAGATGAATACATAGTTTTAATTCGTTATTGTACTTTGGAAGTAGTCTCCATTGTTTGTATAAAGGTATTATCGTTTTAGTATAGATAGTTAGTGGCATATTAAACTTATGTAGGTACTGACCGACAGATTTTAAAAAGGCAGTTGATATTGGAACTCGGTTATATTTTGTTCCTCCGTTTATTATTTTATGACATTTACGTTAAATCTTCCAAATAATTTAAAACATTACCTACTACGCAAAAGATAAGTCGAAAGAGACAACCTTGGCAACGGATCTAAAGGTGTAAAGACGACATTGTCCTACTTTTTATCCTTTTTACACTATTTTAATATCTCAAGAAGCCCGTGTTATTCTTCGCAGTTTCCAGGAGTCGATGGAGGAAAATGGGTCAATGTGGTATTATAATAGTAACATATAGGTACGGCTCATGGACGTGCCTTTTAACCTGGAACTTGGTTAATACGCAAAACTGCACATTTACTTCAATGTAGCTATTGAACACGTCTCGATATAAGCTTTGCTTTGGTATATTTAAGGCTTTTGCCAGCATCGCTGTCGTAGCTTGTGGCCAAATAATAACAGCATCACGGGTCGATCGAAGGTTAAGCTACGCTGGACTAGGTTGGTCCGAGACGACTGTCGGGGGGACACGGCGCGGCAGAGTGTGCCGCTTGGGAGGAGCCGCGCCGTGTCCTCGTCTCTGGAGTAGGCAGTGACTTGTTGCTGCCGGCCGTGGTCGAGAGGATGGTCGGCAGCGTCGAGTCCTGGGACGCGGTGGTGTCCTTCTGCGAAACGGTCATCTCGCAGAAGGAGGCTGCGGCAAGGGAGAGGGAGTTTATCTCCACTCACCCGGCCCGCAGCCCTTCCAGCCCCCCTGAACGGGTTTAGGGGCGACGGACTCGGGGACGTCCACCGCCCCCCATGTACATGGACCCGAGGTAGCGGCACGTCGTGTTCACGCGCGCCCCTTTTAGACGTCGCGAGGGGAGTCACCTGGCTCCCCTCGCTGACTTGGCGAGGCCAACGGCACCAGTCGGGGTCGCGGAAGTATCTTCTGTTCATTACACATCAACTCTCTCCTCCTTGCCTCGGAAGGCTCGTAAAGCCGTTGGCCTCGGCTGTCATTTGTAGATCCATGACAGTCGTTACAGATAGCCAGAAGCCCAAAATCTCAACCAGATTGACCAAAGGGTATCGTGTTACCCAGTAACTGGGTTGTGTCCGACAGGTAGTCACTCCATATAATAGTACATTATGATATAAGTGCGGTAGGCTGTAATTATCAAAGCGCACGTATGTCATACGACGTTTTATAACACATTTGCAAGGAAATATATAAAACTCAGACTGAAATTTTCGAATAAAAACAATACAGCGAAAAGAAAAAGCGCGCGGAATAATTTAAACTTGATCACAAATTGGCGATGCGCGCGCTTCATTTTTTTTTTAAGTCAAAGGCACAAAAACACACACAGCCAGTATTACTAATAAAGTAAATTTATTAATATTTATTTGTTTTGGTTACTAATGGTTGTAATTTATTGTCAAAGTTAATTAAATTAACGAATTAAATATTTATTTTTTATATTTTATCTCCCAAAGTTAATTTTATTCATAAAATGTAGGCCACTTTTCTAACTTTATTTATTTATTTATTTGAGGGGCGTATCGCATATCGTGTCCTTGAAGAGGACGTGTATAGCTTAACCGGGCGTCTCTGTAGAGATATCTTAAAAGTTAAGACCTCCAGCCAGAGTATAAAAAACTTAAAAACAAAGCGACTACGCTAAGGGCACCCCCTGTGGGGTACGAGCCTCGGCTTAGGGCGTCGCTGGGAGAGGACAGCAAGGGACGGCTGGATCTGTGTGGTTATTATTTGGGGGCAGCGAGTTTATTATAACTACTGCTCAGCTCGCGGGCTGGCACACAAGCAAGGGACGGGAGGACGGGTAATTATCGGGGGCGTCGCGACGGGCCTCGACGGCGAGGCCGGAATCGGGCTGCGTTCTTGCGAACTGTGCTGGTAGACTTATCGCTCTCCTGGAGGAGGGTGATAGCGTCATCAGGGACGGTGAGGGTGTGTCTCGGTTGCCGTATCTTAGAGATGCGGGACGGAGTGTATCGGGCGGCCGACACCACGAGGGGGTTGGGGTGTTTTTCAGCTACGTCCATGAAACGCTTGGTGACGCGTTTCATGAACTGCTGAATTGTAGGTATTTTGAGATCTACGTGGAGAATCTCATTTCGGACATAGAAGGGGGCTCCCGTTATCCTACGGAGGAAACGGTTTTGGAGGGTTTGCATCCTATGGATATGCCTAGGGTGCGCATGTGCGAAAACTGCGCAAGCATAGGTCATGATGGGGCGAATGACCGCGGTGTAGAGACGCAATTTGCACTTGAGTGACAATTTGCTTCTCGGGGTCGTGAGGAAATGAAGCCTACTGGAAGCGAAAGCAGCTCGCGAACGAGCCATCTTTATGTGCTTCGCGAAGGTAAGGTGATGGTCGAGAGTAACTCCTAAGTACTTTGCCTCCGAGTCCCAAGGGATGGGGGTGTCGTACATAGTAATTGGATCGGGGGTTGGGACAGTGCGACGCGGTCTTGTGAACAGGACCGCTTGGCTTTTTTCGGGGTTGACCTCTATTCTCCATTTCCGGAACCAATCGCCTAGGGCGTTTGCGGAAGATTGGAGAGTGCGAGCTATCGTGACTGGATTGGTGCCAGTGAAGTAGATTGCCGTATCGTCGGCGAAGAGAGCTAACTGGGACCTATTACTGATGGGAATGTCACTGGTGAACAGTGAGAAGAGGAGAGGGGAGAGCACGGAGCCTTGAGGGACACCCGCGCAAATCGGATGGGGGGAAGAAAACGCCCCTTCGATCCGGTAGCGGAAGGAGCGATTCGACAAAAAGTCCCGTAATATGAGTACGAGACGATCCGGCACACCGAGTTTGTACAGCTTGTATACTAAGCCGTTGTGCCAGACCTTGTCGAATGCTTTCGCTATATCGAAGAATAGTACTCCCGTCATCCTGGAGCGCATGAAGCCGAGGCTTATGTGCTCCACTATGCGGTGCACTTGTTGGACGCACGAGTGCTGGGTTCGAAAACCAAATTGCTCGAGAGGGATGAGACTCTTTGCTTCGACATAATCTTTGAGTCGCTTATAAATAAGTCGCTCATAGATTTTGCCGAATACGTTGAGGAGACTGATGGGGCGGTAGCTGGAGGGCGCGGACTTGGGTTTGCCTGGTTTAGGGATACCCACTTTTCTAACTTAGAAACTCATTGCTAAGATTTAATGATGATGGTTGGCGTAGTGACTTGACTGACTGTTTGTAATGGCCATTGCTGCGTATCGCGGGTTCGATTCCCGCATGGAACAAATACTTGTATAGGCTACAGGTAATTTTTCCAGGTCTGACTGTTTGTGTCCGTGGATTTAAATGTTTGTAAAAGCATACACGATTAGTTTATCTTTGCTAAGTTCAGAGATAAGGAAGGAGGCAGGAGTGGCATTTTTTGACTGGCCTGTTGGTGTAGTAGTTAGTGGCTTTGACTGCTATGTCTGAGGTCGTGGGCTCGATTCCCACCCAGGACAAACGTTTGTGTGATGAGCACGACCATTTGCTCTGTGCCTGGGTGTAATTTATCTATAATATGTAGTTATGTTTTTAGAAATATATAAGTATGTTTATCAGTTGTTTAGTACCCATAACACAAGCTCTGCTTAGCTTGGGCCTAGATGGCTTGTGTGACAATTGTGGAATATTAATTAATTAATTATTATTTTTATTTTACAAATTTTTTTAGAGGCCAGCATAAAACATTGCAATAAAAAAACATGTGTGTTTACTTATGTACTACCTACACGCGTTAGACATTATACTTCTTTGGCGTAACAATATAAAAAAAAAACCTAAAAAAAATATGTTTCGCGTTATCTTACGTTTGTAGAAAAAACGACTCTAATAGTAGACAAAAACTAAAATGTTGACTAAAACTAACTTCAGGGTGTCGGTTTTTCGTGATTGTTTGCGCTCGCATCGTAAAAAAAATCGGAAACGCGCCAAAAAAAGTTTATGTACCCAACTTCAAAAAAAAAAAACTTTTTTTGCCACTGGTCTTTGCTCCAACTTTAACTTAACATCCAATATGTGTGTTAGAGTTCCAATTCTCGTAAAAAAGAAATAAAATTCTGCCACTTAAAGTACCTAAACTTAAAATTGGTAATTTAATATAGACAAAAAACAGTTTTTGTGACCCGTTTGTTAAAAAAATTCGTACAAAAAGCTCTGAAACTAATGAAATTTGGCCGGTTTCTCCATTATATTTTTATAGACAGCTTGAAAATACGAGATAAAATAAGATTGCTGATACAAGAATGTAGTGTCTAGAAGCAGGTTTCTTTGGAAATAGTTTCGATACAAAAGTTATAATACTCATATTTTCCAAGTAACGTCATAGGGCGATAGTTATACGTAATGAAGATACATAAAATATGATAGTTAGGTACACTAGAATGGGCTAAAACTAGAGTCAAGTGGGAACTGAAACGATATAATATAAAGCCTGTATTAAGACAGAGGTGTAAATATACCCAAATTTCGACAGATGAACAGACAACTTGTAACTTATGTATGAGTTTATGTCGAAAAGTAATACTGCATTGTGTAAAATCCTTACGTGTAAAGTGAAGGCAAATTGAGCTGTCATTCCATACTAATGCTTGGCATTGACAGTGAACTTCACTCAAGTGTTGACGGGACAAGGAGATTTAGAGCGAGACCCCATTAGTGCGTTGCGTCGCGTCGTCACAACGGAACAACGCATTGTATGCCACACTTGCGTTGCGTTGACGCTGCGACAACGCAACGCAAGAGGGTATGTACGCCGTCGCAGCTGCTTCTCAGTTCAGCCTTCGCTATGGACATGGACAAACATATTCTTATTCTTATGTTGCTTTTATTACGCCACGTGATTTATCACATAATAATGGGTCTTTCTTCTACCAAGGATATGAGAAAATCTATATCAATATCATGCTCACTCATGGTAAGATAAAGAGTATCGTTACACGACGTACGTCTAGCTTCCTACTCTAGCTGTGGATCACTGTCCGTCGTCGCAGCGGAGTTCCGACAACGCAGCGCATCACCCTCCCTCCCGCTTCGTCTCTTTTTCGTCGATCCGTTGCAACGTCGCGCGTGACTATGCATTGGTCTAATGGGGCATGTCATAAAAAAGTATGGAAAACGACGCAGGGCCGACGCTGCGTCGACGCAACGCAGTGCAACGCGCTAATGGGGCCTCGCCCTTAAGATACCATAAAAAGGACATGCGAAGAAATGTCATACAAAAACTGTGATCCCATGTCTCAGTAACGCCATCAACAATAATATAGCAATATTGGAGCGGCAGCAGAGCGTACTAAATTAAATTCATAGATATTTGTTTGTGATATCCCGATATCACAAAAAAAAAATCTGTAATAAGAATTGAATGTGTTTGTCACGGGGTGACTTTTACTGAAGCAACTGGCAGGTACGTTTGAGTAGTGTCTGGTACTCGACGTAATGGTATGGACTAATTAATGAATAAGAACAACTTTTAATATGGGTCAAACCACGGAAAAAGCGCTTCGCTGTATCAGAAGACTTTCCTTGCAGTGTGGGATAGTAATAGTTTGGTATTGTTAATCGACGCGTCTGTAATGAAAATTATCGACACGTCAAATAAAATAATACATCTCAAGATAAGTGGTTGTCTGTGGATAGCAAAATTCATGCAATCAATCACAGCAGTTAGTAAGTTAACTTTTGTGTTGTCTTTTGATTCCGAAACTCTCAAAATAATACTATTTTGAAGAAATATGGTTCATTGAATTGCCGTTATGTTAGAAATATATAAATCACAGGCAAAAAAGTGCCCAAATAAGTAATCGGATCTGTCAAATAATAGCATTATCGGTTGCAGGAAAGCCATAAAATACACAGATAAAAAATGCTTTTATTTCTTACCGGATTATATTGTTGCGGAAACTCGTATCGTTTCAGCAAGCCGTTTTTATTTGCTTCGTGCTTATTGAGCATGAAAGAAATGGGCTAAAGTTTTACATACACATGCGGAATCGAAAGAACGACTACTTCGAAACAATATTTTGAAGCTGTTTAGATAATAGAAGTCTTGTTGTACCCATTAGGTTCATATCAGAACTCACGGAACAAATAGGGTTTTCTATAATATATCGCAAAATAATTGTTAAAACTGCTGTTAATAGTTGTATGATGTTTTACAGCTAACCACATCACTTGGGCTTCGTTGAATTCTTGGCGCGTCGATATTATATTAATTTCGAAAACCCTATGTTTTATTTCAAATGTAGTAATTATCTTTCCCAAAATTCGACGTTAGTGTGAACCTGAATAAAGCGTTTATTTGTCGAAACTAAAATTATTATAATAATTCGTCGCGAAACAAGTCACTTTATTAATTACTAGCAGACGTCACGCAGTTTCACCCGCGTAGAATCCGTTCCCGTAGGAATACGGGGATGAAAAGTAGCCTATGTCCACCGGGAATAGTGTAGCTTTCCACCAGTACAATAATTTTTAAAATTTGATCATTAGTTCCGAAGATTACCCCCTACATACAAACTTACAAACTTACAAATTTTACCTCTTTATAATTAGTATAGATAGAAGATATAGATAGATATAGATATAGAAGTATAGATTAAAGTTAGCATAATTTAGTGCCTATCACCTTTAAATTCAGATTTGACAGGTAAGCACTTAAGCAGACTTCGAAATTATGTAAAGTTACCGTCTATTCAACAATTTACACCAAAGTATTGATTCTGGGAGCGTTCGGACTTGATTGAAGGGTGATAAGGGTGCTTACGGAGCTGAAACGTGACCCTAATTGGTGGCGGCTCCGAGTCACCCACTATTGTCGGATTCCGAGTTGGCGGGAGATTGATGACGCTAAACTTCGTGTTACGAGCCGTTTTTAGGCAGCAAGGAATCCCTTTCTATTCGAACTGTTTAGAGAAGAAATGGGTCTAATTGTTTTCAACCGTTAGATTAGACTCGTTCGGAGATAGATTTTTTGCTAAATGACCCAAATAGTGTCACTGATTGTAAAGCTGGCAAAAAGTCCGTTTGGAAAATACATTTTAGCTTAATGGAATCTTATTTATCCCCAAGTATTATTCAGATATAAAGCCTTATTACGAGAAGCCGCGTAACTTATCGAATAATATCCAAAAAAGCCGTTTTATTACAGTCTCAGCGGTTATTATTTCTTTGCTTACTGGAAGTCATAAATACTACGATATCTCCGCTCGGTTGCTTCGAAACACGATTTATTAAGCGGCACAAAGTGACTTGTGAATCTATGAGACTTATCTGGCCAGTTTCGTTGAGGTTAACAACGAATAAAAGCTACTAAACGCCCTCCTGGGGGCTCGCTGAGTTTAGTGATTTACAGCCCTTATGGGCTAAAGTTTAACACAACAAAGTTGCTCGCAAATAGGTATTAATTTAGTCATCGCATTTAATTAAATATACATTTCTTAGCTTGTTCGTGTTAACTCGATACTTGATAAATCTTTTTCAGTAAACCCTGATGGGTAGACTGTCTACACGTGCAGTTGGAAATATAATTATATCATCTCACATTTGCTTGTTCGGCATTCTTATTACCTCCATATTCTTGGAAATTAATACTCTCGCAGACTCTTTTATATTGGATCTGATGAATTTTTACGTGCGAAGCTATCGTAAGAGTACTTAATGAAAGACAAATATGTATAATATTATATATCTTTCTTCTCGAAATAGATTGATATTTTAGGCGAACAGCCTAAAGGCTCCCGTAGACCGATGCGATTCTAATCGTGCCATTGTGCTGGGGCCTTAAAGATTTTAAGTACCAACGCACTTATTTACCTTCTTAGAAACTTAGAAACGATTTGGAACAAATGAAGATCAAAAAACGGTGTCGGTCAGTCGGTGGCCAATAATGAACAAAACAAAACCACCAAAGCCACAGACTTCCGAAACTGGAGTTATTTTTCACCTTTTAGTTTTTTTTTTAGAAGTCGGTTTGTTTTTTTTTGTAAAAAAGTTTTTATTTTGTAATTTTTAGTTTCTTTGTATGTAAAGAAAGTTTTTCAAAACTTGAAAGAATCATTGAAATTGGATAACAATTGCTAAAGAAGTTCTATCTCTAAACACTAATCTGTACATCTCTGCCGGCCCCTTTTAAAATAGAATGGCGTAATGTTATGTTGTGGAAAAACAAAAGCTCAGCATAGATCAGACTATAGCAATCGCGAATAATTTGCTGTTATGCGTTGAAGAGTTCCGTTGCCTGTCTTGTTCATCAGTTTTTCTTCACCAAATGATACTTTCTAAATGAAAATGCTTGATTTGTTACTAAAAATGTTGAAATCGGTGCATGTGTGCCTATATTTTTTGAGGAGTTCCCTCAATTCCTCGAAGATCTCTCATCAGGTATGAGTTTTGATACAAATGAGACCAATCTGTTAGTATACCCTATCATACAACCGAATTGAGAACCTCCTCCTTTTTTTGAAGTCGGTTAAAAAAGTGAAAAAAAATGGCACTTGAAGAAAACTTGATACAGATAGCAAAAGAAGACCAATTCAAAGTAGGGGTTAGGGTAGCACAAAGAACAGAAGTCAGTATAAATAAGTAACAAACACTTGGACTTCAAAGAAGTTTTTGCACAGTTTTTTTTTCGTTTAGGAACACTGGTGGTAAATAAGTCAAGATCATCAACAATCTGACGCATCGAGTTGCAAACCCTGTTAAGTAGTTTTTATTTTAAAAGAATTTTGTACATTAAATAATGCATTAAATTCACTTGAAAACAAATTGTCCGATCGTCACCAGTGGTCGGGTCAGAGATGTGTAATTCGAATGAATACCCACATTTATTACGGGGAAATTTGATCTCGGGACCTTTACGTGAGGTGAAATCGAAAAAAGGGTGGCTCGGATTCGTATGGCCCAGCTATCGAGTTTGTGTGCGATATTGATGGGGCTTCACGGCCTCATTACAGACAAAAAAATGTGTGCGGTTATTAGTGTACACACGTAAGAAGTGAAACTTCTTTGTGACATAATTTTTCTTAAAATTATCCACTATTTACAACTTACCAGAATTTTAATTGATTGATTTGGTGTTTCTGTGATGCTATTTATTTTTCACTTTTTTGTGATTTTCTTTAAGTTTGTTTTGTTTGTGGTTTTTTTAAAGTCGGTTTTATTTTAGTATCGTATATTTTTGTGTGTAGGTAAATCTGTTTTTGTAGTTATTGTTTTCTTTTATATTATACGTAAATGTGTGTGTGTCGCACTAAAAACCTACAAGTAATTATAGTGGGGCTTTAAATAAACAAATTAGTAAGTCGGTAAATACTTCTAGCGCTAGTGCTTGATGCAAATGTAACATCAAACGTACGAACTTAAGATTGAATACTTGTTTCAGATATGATAATATATAAAGTTACTTTTAAGTTAGTCACATTATTTGAAATTTAAATTCTGCAGGGTAGCTGTGTTTTATTTTAAAATCTTTTGAATTGGCAATCGGCTTATGTCAAAAATTCATGCTTGTGCTAAAGCTCTGAAGAATGTATACTCAACTTACTAAGTAAGCTTTTAAGAAAACTTGTAAGTTTCAGACAAGCCGGTTTTACACTACTTTTAGAAGTTTTAAGCCCAAATTTACTTTTAAAGTTAAAAATCTTGTTGCGTAATATATAGAAGAAAAGTTTGAGGAGAATTAAGAAACTTGTGTTGTATCAGTTCACCTAGAGAATATATTGTCCGATATTGTCGAAGTTGTCACGTTTTACATACTGTGTTACGTAATTATATGAGCTTAACTGTGATTAATAATAAATATATTTTTTTTCTTTTTGTGATTTCAATAAATCGAAACTGACATTGATGGTAAGCTTTACTGGTATATTATTTAATTTGTGCCGTCGGTCAGTAGGTAGAGTTAATATTCAGAGCACTTGAATTCCTAAAAAAACAAATAATTAATCCACCATATGTAATCCACCATTTTGTGGCGGGGGCATCTGCGACCGATTTTCATCAAACATAGCTAAGACCACTTCGGACGTGACATACAGGGATGGGTTTATCTAGATACTTCGTGAGTCCCGGAATAAAGCGGAGTGCACTACGGGACTCTTCACGGTTTCACTTTTTAATCGAGTGATAAAAGACTTTTCAAAGAGGCAACCTCAGACGCTGTTCCAAAATGGAGACGATCGTCAATTGTGGCCAGTCCACAGTGTTTCGTTCGTTGACGCACTGATGACCGTATCAAAAAGATACTTCAATATATTTCAACGACACCCGGATATGCTTATAGATCTGAACAGAGTGACATAATGAGATAAGCTTAGTGTAGTTCTGTCTTGAATAGATCGAAACGCAGGGACACTTATGGCCCAAAACGTCTTATTCATCTCTTTTGGAAGCAAAAGACGTGTATTTTTGCTCTTTATTTACTGTTGTTGGGCAGAAAAGGGTATACCCTTTTCTGCCCAGCACTAATTGGGGGTGCTTGATGCAGGAATATGATTATATATTATAAAAAAATGGATTCTCATTAGTTTGTGATCAGTGAAGTTTTGCTAGTTATTTTAGCTTGTATACTTATATAATTATTTTTTGTTGGGTCAAGATAATGTTTTTTTTTTTGTTTTTGTATTATACAGTTAAGGTTGTACATACCTTATTCTGTTTGTTATTAAGTTTTTACTTACAAAGAAATTTGACACATTTGATGTACTGGCCTCTGTAAATGTGTGGCGTGGGCCATCCGAAGAATATTAAAACATTCAGAAGTAAAAATTAAAGTACGTATATCAATAAAAACACTGGATTAAATAAAAAAAAAAAAAAAAAATGAGTATATTCCACAACTTTTCACACAACGCCATCTAGTCCCAAGCTAAGCTAAGAGCTTGTGTTATGGGTACTAAACAGCTGATAAACATACTTATATACTTCTAAATACATACATATTATAGATAAAAACACCCAGACACAGAACAAATTATCGTGCTCACCACACAAACATTTGTCCTGAGTGGGAATCGAACCCACGACCTCCGGCATAGCAGTCAGGGTCACTCACTACGAGACCAACAGGCCAGTCAACTGATTAACGGATTAATAGTTATTAACATAGAACAACTGACACGACACTATAAAAAAGCTAGAATACACGAAAATCTCGTATACTTACTCGCCTCACATAATGGCTTATGAAGATAACAAGAGACGATGATAATCTATTTTCCTTGTTATTTCATCGTGTAATTAAGCTGAGATGCGGTCTCAGCCTTTGATAAATGGCCTCAGAAGCATGGAGTGGGTTATGAATGGAGTTTCCATACGCACACAGTCAATGAAGTTCAATCCTTTATACGGCTAATGCTGATGTACGGGTGCAACACCATCACCGTTATGTATAAGCGTCAGGCGTTTTCTCGGGTTTATATCAATATAGATACTGATAATCAGCGCTGTGCCAGTACTGTGTGTGCCTTTTAGGGCACAGTATCATGCTGAATCCTGAGGTATCATCCTTCTTGTCACAGCCACGTCGAACAACTGTCAATATACTATCATCTAATAATATCTCAACCATAAAAAAATAGAGATCAAACCTAACCGTATTATATTTTTGTGTAAGCGGACTGTAGTTGGAAAATGATATTAAGAATGCAAGTAGACATTGGGTTGACAGACTTTTGAGGTACTCGTAACAGCTGCCAAAGATCTGCAATTAATGACAGCCATGAGCAATGAATTAACTGCTTGACAGGATTTCCGAGGCACGAAGGGATTACAAATGTCAATGATTAAAAATTTAAATAAGCAAATACGCTCTGCTCACTCCTTTTACTTCATATTCTGTCACCAGAACATTGAACTCCGCATGACGGACGCGGCTACGAATGGGTAGGGCATCCTCACAGCCACAATAGCATTCGTGCGTGATCGCGCAGATTACAACCTAATGTTATTTTTATTTCTCATTCATCTTTTGAGAAACCTTTTATTATTTATTGTAGCGTATTGTGCCAAAATGGATTTCGAATGTGCTTGTAATTTTGGGTTAAAGGAATAAAATAAAAAGGAAAAATGTGTTGAGTTTGAGTACCGACTTCATTTGCGGTCAGATTAGAAGGAGAAGACTGAGAATTTGTAAGTAAAAAGGTATTGGTGAACTTATCACTCGAATTACATTTTCAATTTATTTTATTACAATCATAATTATTTCCAAGATGTATTTTTGTAGTTGCGCTCTGTGATTAAAATCTGGAAATTCTAAAGAATCTTGTACTCATCTAGATATAAATGCTTGCTTGATAATGACACATTTGACTGAAATATTAATTACTCATAATGTATGCGTATTAGACAAAACAATCTCATCCGCACAGTCATACAAACCATCGATATTTGTCATAAAATGTAAGATCATGCGGCGAAAAGTGATTTTTTTCGAAATACACATTTACAAAAATAAAGATTATTTCATAACATTGTAATAAGAACTTATAATTGTGGTAAAATTATAAAATTGAATTTATTAAAATTATAGATTAAAAAAATATGTAAAACAGCCATTGTATTACATAAATCACTTGATCATATGAATATCTAACATGTCTGGGGCACAACAAACTACAGATATTCGCCCATTCAATACCAGCGTAGGTCCCGTTCTTGTGGGAATAAAAAGCAAATTTTATTAAAATCCATTCAGAAGTTTTGATGTGAAAGAGTAACATCCATCCATCCATCCATTTATCCATACTCACAATTTTTCGCGTTTATAATATTAGTAGGATTTGCCTGTTGATCTTAGTGTGGAAATTGCTTTCACAAGGGCGGGAAAGCTTCAACACAAGTACCTACTATTGTCACTAACTGAGGCTGCATTCATTTATGTTTGATCACTATGTCTAAATTAATTCTGTATAATTTTATTGAGAAGATTATAATCAAGTACTTTTTTCTTTCGGTAAACCTGTATATTTGATGCCAGCAAATAATATAATTCCTACTTCACGGATAGAATGCAAATCGGCTACCTTCAAAAGATTTGTGTGTCATCCAAACATTCTAGTCAAATTATATCCCTTTTTCGACGATCTCGGGAAAGAAACCATTCATTAACACTCAGAAATAGAATTACAACAGAAATATGCCATCTTTAGCAAAAGTTTTAGAAGAAAATGCCAAACTACATGTCTGAGAAGTTATTACCCACTTGGGAATAAAACTTAACCACGTTGTAAAACTATTAGGCTACACACACCTACGTATGAGTTGGCGGAAACTGATAACGACATAAGGTAGTTAAGTAGGTACTAGAGAGAAGACCATAGCCAATGGTCACAGCAGCTAAAAAATGTTTGGCTGTAAAGTCGGTTACAGACGATAATTTTAATAGCTGTGTTCAGCTTAAGCGCACTACACATCAAGCCCGGCGGCATATGTTTGCAACATTTTGCCGGCGGGCTAGGTTGGCGGCTTCAGTCATTGCAAGTCGTAAAACTTTGCCGGCGGCATGTCGGCGGCTCGACATCAGAAACTTATTTGGCAGGTAGTAATTGTGTCGCCGGGCAACTGAGCGTTTGCGTACGCTAGCCGCCAGCAAGCCACCAACGTGTCGGCGGGCAACGCACGCGCGCGAAGGTTGCCGACATGCTTCTTTCAACCTAAGCCTAGGGTTGTGTCGGCGGGCTGGTAGGTTTTTAACTTTATTCTAAACACAATAAGGTTCATGTTCAATTGGGAAAATTTGACAGTTTGGGGTTTGGGTTGGGGTTTGACGGTTTGGGGGGGTTTGGTGTGCTGGCGTCTGTACATATTATAGATAAACACCCAGACAAAGAACAAATGATCATGCTTATCGCACAAACATTTGTCTTGGGTGTGAATCGAATCCATGACCTCAGGCATAGCAGTCAGGGCCACCGACTATTACGCCATCAAACTAGTAATAAAAAAATTGCGAGAAACATACAGATTACCTCCACACTATTAAGGACAGATACCTCAGACTTTTCCAAATATATCCAAATAATTAGTAAAATTACTGAGAAAATTGTTACTATAAGGTTTTGATTTAAATAGGTTTCTACGACTGAATTGGGCCTGAGTAAGTCAAAATGTAATTACAACCACGTACCTATTATTGTAAAAAGAATTTCAGTGCCTACTGCCAGTTTATTTAGAATGGACTCGGAATAAAGCTTTCTTTTAAATGTAATTAGTTAAATACATGTTGGCTACATTGTAGATTATGTCTACAAAAATAATTAATTATTGATCAACATACATACTTAACCTCACGTCTGTAATCCCCGAAGGGCTAGGCAGAGGTATACCTGGTAGTACACCCACGTTTCGCCAGTTAAGTCCCATGTAATAGGGGGTGAGCCTATTGCCATCATTCGGGCACAAATCCAGACTCCGGGCTGCTACTGAGAAATCCCAGATGGAAAAACTCAATAACACTTTGCCCGACTCGAGGATCGATCCCGGGACCTCGTGCTCAGCAGTAGCGCTTGCGACCACTAAACCAACGAGGCAGTTCCACTAGATCAACGAGGCAGTTATTTATCAACATAATAACATGATATTTGCGAGCCAAAAACATAATAGTAATAAAGTTTTAGTTGTAATTACGAACTTTTCATGCGTTTTCGACTTATAACATGCCTATGACCAAATAGGATTCAATTATCATTGTATTAATAGACATTTTAGAAAATCCTTTTATAGAATGTTGGCACATTACTAAGTTCTCATGCCAAAAAGAAGTCACCTTTCGAAGCATACTTATTCTTTTATATTGTGTCAAAGGTCAGCGGTGCGATTCTGGTCAGCAAATCACCGCGTAATAATGTACGCGTAGTGAGAGCGAATTGAGCTGTCATTCCATAATGACAGCTCAATTCGCTCTCACTACGCGTGAACTGTCAGTGCCTCGCATTAGTATGGATTAATGCGAGGCACTGACAGTTCACTTCACTCAAGTTTTCACGGCGTGACTTTTACTGAATCGACCGGAAGAGGTGTGTGCGAGTGTGCGTTTGAGATTGCTCTGTCTAATACGTATACATTATGAGCAAAGACATTTATAGTCTTTGAAATCTCTTCGATTATGAGTAATTAACATTATTTTCAGTCAAATGCGTCATTATCAAGCAAGCATTTAAATCTAGATGCAACGACAGTGCATGATTCTTTTAAATTTCCACATTTTGATCACAGAGCGCAACTACAAAAATACATCCATTGTGCATTGTAACTTTGACCTTAAATGTACTTTCTCATTAACCGACTTCAAAAAAAGGAGGAAGTTCTCAATTCCTAAGTTACATATATATTTAGGGTTTGTCACCTCTTTACTCCGTCATTTATGGACCGATTTTCACTGGGGTAACTTGATGTGCTGGCTCTGTACGAATTATACCAAACAGGCCGCACCGGAGCGAATTTGCTTGGAACGCTCCACACACGCGAAATAAGCGAGTTCTAGGCAGTATAAATTACATGCAAAAATGAAACTTAACTATTGTTCAGAAGTCTGTGTTTGCTTAAAGCACAGTGTTTGGTAGAAGAGGAGAGTGTATGTGTGAGAAGAGGCCTTTGTTCTGTAGTGGGACAATAACAAGAACGTATTGTTTATTTAATTTGACTTCAAACTCTTGTCTTCAACATTTTGAGACACATTAAATAAGGTTTCGAAACTAACTTTTTGACGTGTTGGACTATGATTAAAAAACTCTACAATGGTTGTCATGTCGCAATATTTCTTTATTTAAAAATGTGTGATAAGTATATAAACTTGATCTTATCATTTCCTGTTAATTGTCTGTAACAGTAAATAATATTTCATACCCGTTCCTTATGCGTAACTTACAACGATTTTAAATATATTCTTTTATCGGGAACATTCACGGCATTAGGAATTTACCTAGCCGTACATCACTAGTTGTGATTATATTTTTTAAGACGCCGCTCGTATCGGAGGCTTCTGCGCCTGCGTCGCATGTCGTGCTCGACGTCATACTTGTCGCGCACGACACCGCTCGTTGCGTTCACTCGCCACGTCGCCAGCCGTTGAGATTTATGTGTGTCATTCGAATGGCACCACTCGTCTAGGTACGCAAAAGCTTCTTCAATTGCACGCTCCTTGTAATGTAGTTGATCTCCATTGATGCCAGTGACCGGCTCTTCTTTGAGACTATCTTCGAAAGACCTGCCACAATTAATAATAATGTTAGTACTTATAAGAACAAGTTGAATTAACTAGCAAAACTTTACTGATCACAAACTAATAAGAATCCATTTTTTTATTGGAACAAAGTTCCTTATCGCGCGTTGCGAAATGGAGCTAGACGGAAAAAAATAAGACTAAAAGTTGAAACGACACTTTTAAGACCAAAAGTTGTAAAGACACTTTTTAAGACCAAAAGTTGTAACGACACTTTTTGCTATAGTTGCAAGCCGTGCGGCGTGCGCGTGTTTCTCTGTCTGTCTCTCTCTCTCATAGAAAGCAACCCCTATGCTTTCTATGAAAGAGAGAGGTAGAAAAAAATTAAGACCAAAAGTTGTAACAAAGACGCCGAAGTGAAAGAATTGTAAAATTCCTTCACTAATCAATCGAAAGGAACAACCGGGTGTCCCTTGACACCTCTCAAGTTTTATAATCATATTCCTGCATCAAGCACCCCCCATTAGTGCTTAAACCCCTTTCTGGCCAACAACAGTAAATAAAGAGCCAACACATTTTTATCTTAGTCTTTTGTTTCCAAAAGAGATGGATAAAACGTTTTGGTCCATAAGTGTCCCTACGTTTTGATCAATTCAAGACAGAACTAAACTAAGCTTACCTCATTATGTCATCTCTGTTCAGATCTATAAGCATATCCGGGTGTCGTTGAAAAATATTGATATAGCTTTTTGACACGGTCATCAGTGCGTCAGCGAAGGAAACACTGTGGAGTGGCCACAATGGACGATCGACTCCATCTTGGAACAGCGTCTGAGGCTGCCTGTTTGGAAAGTCTTTCAACACTCGATTATAAAGTGAAACCGTGAAGTGTCCTGTAGTGCACTCCGCTTTACTCTGGGGCTCCCGAAGTATCCAGATGAACCCATCTCTGTATGTCATGTTAAGCTTGACAGCTGTAGCAAGAATCAAGTCAGCAGCGTCCGAATTCGTATTAACCAACACCACACGCGATTTCGTAACTCGTAAATCTTGTAAAACTTCCTCAGCTAATCGTACTGTTACGTTGAGAGGAACTTCAATTTTTTTTAATGAGAATGTCGTCTGGTCCTCCAGCTCAGCTAAGTAGCGCTGAGCAAACGTTGTTGGCTGGGACAGCACGGCGACACGAGTCCAACCAAATTCGTTGGCCATGTGCTGAATCGCGAGCGTAATGTGCCGCAGTCTGCCGGCCACTTGCCACGTGGTGTTACCAGCCGCGTACTCGTTCGGCACCACACCTGCCAACATCAGAGGCACACGAAGCGAGGCAGCCGTAGCAGACGCTGCTTCAGCGCCTTCCACCGTCATTGACACCACGCCCAATACGTCTGCACGTGACATTCGCACTAAGCCCTTTAAATTTTTGCTCATGTAGTAAGGGTCGGAACAATTCATGTAGTATCTAACAAAAATTAACCTTACTAACAATGGTTTTTTTTTAAATAATTTGGCTCCAACAGTTCTTACAATAGTATCGTAGGCAGAATTGTTGGGATCTGCTTTGCATAAATATATCGCCACTTTAATTCTCCTAAGTACTGTTTTGTAAGGAATTGACAAACCAAAACTATTAAAGCTATGAAATGCTGCCCACTCGCAAGCGGCCCCTTCAAGGTCTACTCCGTTTGCTTCTTGGTCAAGTATCATTCTCAACACTTCTGGCGTAGGTTTTAAATGTGTTATCAATTTAAAAATATTTCCAGTCTTGTTCATTTCATTGTCAGTGACGAGCATAGCAATAGAGTTATCTAGTTCTGGACCACAAACACCATCACGGTTAGGCAAGCAGGGAGCCTCCATGACTCTAATATTAGGCTTTCCTTGCCAGATGTCAAAATCAAGAAACAAAAATGAATAATTGGAAGTTAGTAGGTTGTGTTGGAAAACGGTGCGGTTGACAAAAATAGAACGTAATGTAAGTCCAACAGCTTTAGCACGCTGCTGCACTTTCTGCATTGTTGTGTTGCTCTCATCCCCCACGCCGAAAACCGTGAGCATTGGCACACTGTTAGGCACGTGGGCACTAAAACAAACAAATTTTATTTTTGTTTTAAATACAACCATACCATGTTTAAATTTAGAATGTACAGACGCCAGCACGGCAAGTTACCCCAATGTGTCAAATTTCTTTGATCGTTTTTCAACTTTATGTTAAACTTAATAAGGTTCATATTCAATTGGGAAAATTTGACACATTGGGGTAACTCGATTGCTGGCGTCTGTACATAAATTTTCATGCAAAACTTGTGTCCTAGTGGACACAAGTCTAGGAGGTTTTTTAGTACGCTCTGCTGCCGCCCCAATATACATATATTATTCTAGATGGCGTTACTGAGACATGGGATCAAAGATTTTCTATGAAATTTACTTGACATGGGCATGTCAAGTAAATTTCAGTCTATAGTATTTTAAATCCCTTTGCTCATAGGTTATTATTTTGTTCAAACATAGTATGCAAGGCCGATGATTGTTGGATAAAAAACGAGTAGCGTGTCGACTGACTGGCACGTTGTTTTCAGGTCTGCGATAGCTTTTTTAACCTCTTCCTGATTAATATGAATTACTTACGAAGGGGGCACGGGCTCGATGAACCCGCAGAGAGCCAGTGCAGTCATGTTGCTATAAAATGTCCAGCTAGAGTTGTGACAATCGCTCTTGTAATCCGCGGGTGGCTTCAGCCACGCATGCAGTTTGCGCCGCGTGGGGATGTGGCTCGCACCGATTACTTCCAGCCGATCACTGGCATCTGTCATCGCTGGAACCCCATCCTGTACCACCGCCGCTAATTTGATAACAATTCTAAAAAGAAGAAAAGATAGATGCATAAAACATTTATTTAGTAGACACAAAAGACACAGACAAACACACAATACAAAATACGAAATAGATAATTGCTTGTCAGTGTATGACGAAACTTATTATTTTCGCTTCGATCGTAATATTTATTTACTGTTTAATAATGGTTGAAAATGAAAATGATTTGTCATCATTAAGTAGGTACCTTAAACTAACAATGTTGATAAAGCAGTTGACAAACCGCACTAGGATATTAAGTTGACATATTGCACCAGTGAACGCAACACGTTTCGCCGTACAAAAATAAACCATCATCGTCCTCACCTGATTAAAATTTATTTAGGGCCTATGCAGTGTGTCTTCTTCTTCAATAAATCTCTATTTGCCGTCATCTCAACAGTCACCTCCTTTTCAAGCATAATTATCATCTTTAATACAATCCATCCATCGTTTCTTAAGCCTTCCGCTACTCTACTTTCCATATTCATACTCAAAACAATTGAAGATTCAAAATAAAGTAACGATTGTCAAAGAACTACTAAATCTGCCGGGAGGCTCAAATTCTTGCATGGAAAATGCCTCCTCCTTCTCTTTGTAAAACAAAATATGGTAAAATAATCTTAGATGGGTACGTACTCATTGGGTCGACGAATTTGAGCCAAGTCCTTCCGGTCGGGTGCCAGATGCACACGCTGGACTTTGTACACATGGCGCAGCACTGCGGCTAGCAGCGCCGAGGCGGCACGCGAGGTATCAGTGCTCCAGTAAAGCGTTACATTCATCGGCTGTCCACGCACTGTCACGCAATTCGGGGGCAGTATCGAAAGTCCTGCGGGGTTATCATGTATAATGTTCTCACGTACAATATTCAAAGCTTTAGACAGACAAAGAAACAATATACCTACATTTAAAGAAATAATTAAAATTTGAAGATCATGAATGACTAATTAAATAATTTACTCTATCAAATAAATTAACACGGTGACAAATCTCAAAAAGCTAAAATTAGAATTATTTCAAGCTGTACTTACCTCTTTTTTTTTGTGCTGCTAGGTAGTAGCACATGGGGTGATTCTTCTTGTAGGCTTCTAGGTCTTCTACATCTGGAGTGCAGCTGTCAGGCAACAATGGTATAGAGGGCCGTGGATATGACGAAGATAACGAGGCTTGTGGAGGGGTCGTAGAGGCCCACCGGTCACCTCCATCAGTAGCAGAAGCGCTGGATATTACCAGTGTCAGTGTGATCAGCGTCAGCACGCCCTGTACCGCGGACATGACGCCTGCGCTGCGCATGGCTGGCTGGTAAGACTTAAGGCATGTGCCACAGAGCACTTGTCGGTAGAGATTAGTTGGTGCCGCCCCTATACCAACACTTATATATATTTTCCTGGTATTAAGTTCGGTCGCACAATCGCGACTTGTCGGAGCAAATCGGTCACAACAATGTCAACGTTAATTTAATTTGTATTGGTTCTTATATGTGTCCTATTCGTTATGTTAAAAGTACAGACGCCAGCACATCAAGTTACCCCAATGTGTCAAATTTCTTTGATCGTTTTTCAACTTTATGTCAAACAGCATAAGGTTCATATTCAATTGGGAAAATTTGACACATTGGGGTAACTTGATGTGCTGGCGTCTGTACAATAAACATCCATTAATCTATCATCTATTTGTGTTAATGTAAAAATACATTTTCTTACTTAATGCTCGTGAAATTACAATTATTAGTCTAAGCTACACCTAGGTAATCTCCAAAACACCTAGACCGATTTAGACAGGACTTTTATTGGCAGATAGCTTTTGTCGTGGTTTGCCGTGGGCTACAGCTAGCTAGTAATTACACACTGTGGTATGTAATAAAGTAGGTAGGTATTAAGTCAAACACAAAATTAATTTGCCTTTTTCGTCTTCTTTTTGTATGGTTAGTGACTTTATGCAGTTCATGGGCCTCTGAGCGTCAAAAATTAACTAAGACAGTCCACCAAAACGCCCACATTTCACCACTTCCTAGTGGTTTATCTTGTAAGATGAAGTGGCGCAGCGAAGTCCTTATTAACTTTACTTACAAATATAATTATGTGTGGCTTAAAATTTCAAACACCCATGTGTGTTCTATTAATAAGCAAGATTATGGCAAATTTGGTCTGATGCAGCCAGGATATCTCACTAACACACTCTTGGGAAAATAATAGCAGATTTGTCGTGTTTGGATTCATTTTAACCAGCATTTGATTCTGCACACAATGCACTGATGGATAAGCTGATGCAGCAGCCAGGCTATACAGCAGACCAGTAGGTAGACTTTTGGCAATATAATAGCAGATATGTCGTGTTTGGATTCGTTTTAACCAGCATTTGATTCTGCACACAATGCACTGATGGATAAGCTGATGCAGCAGCCAGGCTATACAGCAGACCAGTAGGTAGACTTTTGGCAATATAATAGCAGATATGTCGTGTTTGGATTCGTTTTAACCAGTATTTGACACTACATTCAAAGGCACTGAAAAATTGTCATAACTGTAAACTCTATAAAACAAAATTGATGCGTTTAAAAATATTGAAAAAAAACCCCACCACAAAAAAGTAAAACATTTAAAAAGCTAAAAATAATACTTTCCTACCGTTGACGTCGGGGGAATCGCTAAAATAATGTACAGACGCCAGCACATCAAGTTACCCCAATGTGTCAAATTTTTCCAATTGAATATGAACCTTATTCTGTTTGACATAAAGTTGAAAAACGATCAAGGAAATTTGACACATTGGGGTAACTTGCGTCTGTACCTACGAGTACTCGGAACATGCTACTTAAGCGGAACCCCGACGTGAAGTAAATGAAAATTTACTTCACGTCGGGGTTTTCAACACGGGGGGCGCTCAACGATAGGAAAGTGTTATTTTAATTTTTTTTAATGTTTTACTTTTTTGCGGTGGGGCTATTTAATTTTTCCAACACGTACATAACTACACAAAAAGCTGCAATTTTAAATACATGTCGAATCGTCAGAAAGTTCATGCACATTGTTGACAACGAAATAGGTCCGAACCACAATACACCCGCAACTTAACACACCACATGCTACATTTACTTGGTTTAGACTCGTTTTTTGTTTCTTACTTTTAGAAAAAGAAATCAAAATCAAAATCTGTTCATCCATTTGGGAGCTAGGATGCCACTGACAGACATACAAGTCAGCAGTGGCATCGTTGCTCCAGAACTATTGCATTGCTATTGAGTGCAACAGTGATATAGAGGTTGTTTTCGCTAATTAATGTCGCATTCGTGTAGTGGGAGACTTAGGTAATTCCTGCATCATATTCAAATAAATAACCCAAAGTTTATCATGAACGCTATCGAATGTTTCCAACAATTTTTCCTTCAATACTGGATAATAAATACATGTTGCTAATTAAAAAATATAAAAAATAAGTTAACAATACTTATTCGGGGTACAATAACAAGACTGATAATTATTTGTTTGTTTATGAATTCAAATGCTATGAATATTAACTCTACCTACCTACTACTGACCGACCGTTCTTTGTTACACAAATTAAATTATTGAAAAATTAAAATTAAAAGCACATACTCGTACAGTAATAATACAATACGGTCAATTAAATTACCATACAAACAAACAAATTACATAATCATAACATCAACAATATACCAGCTTACCATCAATGTCAGTTTCGATATATTGAAATCACAAAATATTTAAAAAGTAAATTGTATTCAGTATTGGTCACAGTTAAGCTCATATTATTACGTAACACATTATGTAAAACGTAACAACTTCGATAATGTCGGGCAATATATATTATTCTCTAGGTGAACTGACACAACAAGACTTTGAACGATAAAGTAAGTTTGTATAGACGCCAGCACATCAAGTTACCCCAATGTGTCAAATTTCTTTGTTCGTTTTTCAACTTTATTTCATACAGAATAAGGCTCATATTCAATTGGGAAAATTTGACACACTGGGGTAACTTGATGTGCTGGCGTCTGTACTGACAACCTCTAAAGGTAGTGTAATATATACCGGCTTGTCTGAATCTTACAAGTTTTCTTAAAAGCTTACTTTCTAAGTTCCTTCAGAGCTTTAGCAGCCCAAGCCTGTTTTTTGACATAAGCCGATCGCCAATTCAAACGATTTTAAAATAAAACACATTTACCCTGCAAAATTGAGGTTTCAAGTGTGTAATGTTAAATAACTTTGTTTTGATGTAGGTATAGTTCTTTTGTATGTGTTAAGTAAGTAGTGGAATACTGTTTTGATAATTCTGTTTTGCGTGGTTTACAGCTGTCTAAGGTTAGTTTGGGTAGCTGACGTTTTTGCTTTTTTGACGTGGCGGCCAAGTGGTATAAGGGAAATATTACAATTCACACATACAAAGCCGTGGGCAAAAGATAATGTGTTTAAAGGGCCATTATGCCTGAAACTCATTTCTGAAATCCTAACAAGTAAAGGTTCTGATTGAATCATTAGTAATTTACAACTGGGTAGGTTTCTCGATAGAGAAAACCATGTGACCATCAAACTACCCCTAACTGTAAAATCTTCTCAATAACTAAACATTGACCTCATACTGTTTTAGATAAAGTTGAAATACTATGCAAGAAATTTAACCCATACTGAATGAAAAAAGAACTTCGTTATAATCTTCACAATATAATTATGCAGAGTTAACTAAAACATAGTGATCAAACATAAATGAATGCAGATTCAGTTAGTGACAATAGTAGGTACTTGTGTTGGAGCTTTCCCGCCCTTGTGAAAGCAATTTCCACACTAAGACCAACAGGCAATTATTTCATAAAAGTATTGAAAAAGAGAAAAATATAAATAAAATACGCCACAGTGGGCGTGCGTATAGGTAGATGTACAAACAATACAAAGTACCATTACATAATGTGTACAACACAGACAACTTATTAATGATATATTTCTGATTTTGCACATATTGATATCGTACAATCATTTTGACATGTCTTCAAGTTCTTAAGGTCCTAAACATAACAGAAAATGTATGACGTATGTGTAGGCGACTAGGCGTGTTCGTAATCAATCACGTGGACAAGAAGACACGCTGACTGGAACAGCTCGATCCGATAAGAAACACAATTTGCGAATATCTGTAGTATGTTGTGTTCCAGACATGTTAGATATTCATATGATCAAGTGATTTATGTGATACAATGGCTGTTTCACATAGTTTGATTTCATCAATCTATTTATTATCTTTTTGTTTTAATATTGTATTCTTTAAGTGTGTACCTACTTAATTTTAATTGTCTTTCTTAATAAATAGTTTTTTTTTATGTAGGTAAGTGCTGTGTTATGTACTCGTCTAAGTGACAAATTGGCCAAAATTCTTTATTTTGTTTGATGTCTTTAGTGAAGTACCTACATTCAATACTTAACCGTTAGTAAAGTTTTCATCCGTTATTTGTGTCCTATTGGACACAAGTCGATTAGTCTAGTTTAGTACACTTTGCTGCCGCTCCAATATTCCTATATTATGCTAAATGGCGTTAAACAAAAAAACATGTCTCAGAAACAGGCTCATAGTTTTTTAAAGACATTTCTGACGGAGCCTATTGCCGTCAACCAGGCATAAATCTATGCTCCAGGCCGCAACTAAATAATTCCAGATGGTAAAACTAAATGGCACTTTGCTCGACCCGAGTATCGAGCTCAAGAACGTTTTGACAAACGACAAATAACTCGACGACGATGACTCTTGATAGGCAAACGTAGCGGATTTGATTTCAAATCTTTGAAGTGTGATTGGCAGATCATTTTTCGAATAAAATCTAATTTACTTGATGCTTGTAAATAAAGCTATTGACTTTCTTTTGAAACGAAGTACTATTAACCTTTGGTTTTTAATTATATCTTTATTGGGCAATTTGACAAAATTTTAGTTTTTAGTCCCACATCTAGATTACAAGAAAATATTCGACACATGTATGTGTGTGTTTTCTTTTCCGAAGTGATGGAAAACTGCTTAGATTAAGCGCATTAAAGTTGAGGAGAGGTGGCTTGTAACGTAAATTATCTAGAATAAACTGTACTGGCTAGTGACATTTTGACTCGATGTATCGCCGTTATTTTTTGATTACGTGCAAAAAGAAAAAATATGTGTCGATTTTTTTCTTGTAATCTAGACGAGGGACTAAGAACTAAAATTTTGTCAAATAGCCCATTATAAACAATACGCATTTACGAATCCGAAAAGTATGAGGTGCGTGCCTTGGGTTCAAAATAAGTTATTCAAAAAAAATATTTTTTAAAATATTATTTCTTTTCTTAATAGTTTATTTGCCCGTTTACTTATGCTACATAATGGATTAGTCATATTTTTTTTTATTGTAAAATGCCATGTTTATAACTAAATACAATCAAGAAACATCCACTAAAGGGTCGGGCCCTGCATCTTTAACACAAGTTGTCTTGACAACTTAGCAAAGGTGCTGGTGTCGCCACGCTATTGTTAAATTTTCTTTAAATTTTATTTTATTTTTATTTTTATTTTTATTTTTATTTTTATTTTTATTAAGAGGAACAGTAAACAGTTACATTATAAGAACTTATAACTAGTTTAACAATATTTTCATTTTGCTAATAATGCAACCCACAACGCTGTCCACGGGTTATCACAATAGTTTAGGACAAACAATAATCGCCAGGGGCGAGAGAAAACAAATAAAATAATAATAATAATAATAATAAGGTAAGTAAGAAGTACACAATCAGGCCAGATAATATGAGACAATAATGTGAAGTGTGAATTGATTAATAATAATTATACGTATTAATTTATAAGAGTTCTGGAGATTAGACCTTTGAATTTTCCCATCGAGTTGTTGAAGATGTCAATATTTACAAAAGTTTTGTTGTACAAGCCAACCATACGGCGGACGGGTGAGCGCAGGCCGGAGTTAGTTCGGCAGGAAGGAATTGCGAATAGCGTACCTGCGCGCACCTGACGCCTGTGGAAGGTTCTAGGTATTGCGTAGCAGATCATGTTATTTAAATTTATGCAGTTGAATTTATTTCTAACAATTTTGTATAGCGTGATAGCTTCAAGATATTTTCTACGACTGTTTAGAGATAAAAGTTTGTACTTGCTGAGTAACTGGGTATAGGGTAGATAAGATCGATGGCACCTGTAATGCATAGCGCGTAAAAATTTGTGTTGTACGTTTTCAATCATTTCCTTGTATTTCTTATAAAAGGGGTTCCATATCGGAACCGCATACTCCAATTGGGATCGAACTAGGGCTTCATACAGGCATAAATAAGATGAAGTTCTCTTAAAGTTGATGGTGGACCGCATAATAAATCCGTACATTTGATAAGCTTTATTTACAATTTTATCGATGTGCAGGTCTAAGCAGAGTTTCGAGTCAAATATAACACCCAGATCCCTGATAGAGTTTAATTTGGCGAGTGGTGTGTGACATAGGGTGTATGTAAATTTAATAACGTTCTTTTTTTTGGTAAAAGTAATGTAATTGCACTTAGGCAAACTTAGCTTGAGCTTATTACTGGTACAGTAGTCAGACAGTCGGTCTAGGTCCTGCTGGAAAAGAGTGCAATCATCAACAGTTTTTACTGATTTGTACACCTTTAGGTCGTCTGCATATAATAGGAACTGAGTATGCTGAAAACATTTCCCATGTCGTTGACAAATATGTTAAATAGTAAAGGCCCAAGAATAGAACCCTGTGGAACGCCAGATGTTAACTTGGTAATGTTCGACCTGTATCCGTTGATTGCAACACTTTGGCAGCGGTTGGTAATATACGACGCGAACCAGCGCAACAAGTTTCCTCTTATTCCATTGAAGGCAATTTTATTCAGTAATAATTCGTGATCCACCTTGTCAAAGGCCTTGCAAAAATCTGTATACACAGTGTCCACTTATTCATTAGTGTCAAAACTGTCAAACAAGAAACTAGAAAAAGATAAGAGGTTTGTGGTAGTAGATCTATGTTTGACAAAGCCGTGTTGTTCCTGTATAATGACATGGTGAAGCAATGAATATATTTCGTTGTGAACGAGTTTCTCAAAAACCTTTGACAAGGTGGAGAGGATAGAAATTGGACGGTAATTTTCAACATTGTTTTTGGAACCACTCTTGTGTACAGGTGTGATATTAGCGTGTTTCCAGCGGTTGGGGAACACGCCTTCGGTGATACATTTATTATAAATAATAGTTAGCGGCCTATAGATGTAAGCTGCAGTGTTCCGAAGAAAAAGTGCTGGTATTCCATCAGGTCCAGGTCCTTTTGAAGGATCCAATGACTTCAGTTCTTTCAGCACCTTTTCTTCGCTGAAGTGTAAGTTAGTGGTAACATCGCTAGCTAAGGAAGTTTCTGCTGTCGGTTGCCATTGTGATAGAAGTGGAGATGAGGGTTCATATACTGAGTAAAAGAAATCAGAAAACATATTACAAATTACCTCTGGTTTGTTGGATTCTGTATTATTGTAGGAAACTTTTGCTGGAATAATAGGTTTGTCCCTTCGGTTTGATACATATGTCCAGAAGTGCTTAACATTAGTGCGTAAGCTGTCTTCAATTGAATTTATGTACGTAGTGTAGCATTTACTACACAAATGTTTAAAGTTAGTTCTATGCAGGGCGAATTTTTCATAGTCTGTTAAGTTGTTGTACTTTTTCCACTTAACCCAAACTTTTTGCTTTTTTTTGAACAAACTTATTAAGGGACGTGAAAACCAAACTGGAAATGTGGAGGATTTATAATTAGTCAGAGGCGTGTGAGGCTTAATTATCTCATCTAGCTTATCATAAAATTCAGATAAAGCGTCCTCAGAATTTTCATGTGCGAGGAGGTCAGGCCATTCTGTTTCTTGTATGATTTTGTTAATTTGATCATAGTTAGCCTTATAAAAATTATATTTCTGAATGTACTGTTTTTTAAAGGGAGGGTTTTCTAAATTTATGTTGGTATCACAAACGAACGGAGGGTGGTAAGCGTCTACGGGTAGTAAAGATGAGGACTCGAGTTTGACGTAACAGGCACTATTAGATATTATAAGGTCAAGGGTTTTGCCTTTAGCGTTGAGTAAGTTATTATATTGCGAGGCATTCAAAAGGGATATAAAGTTGTTAAGGTGATTACAAGTCATGTTGACACTAGAGCACAGAGGAGCGCTTGGCGGTGAGTTCGGGGAGGATGACATGTTCCACGTCGTGTCGGGAATATTATAATCTCCAAGTATATAAAAGTATTCGACACCAGGATTTGTTAAAATGTCGTAGAGAAGCTCAAAGTGCTTCGCGTATACATGATCAGGGGTCGTGGGTGGTATGTATGCAGCAATGAAAACATGACGCTTCTGATTTTGGCCACTCGGTAGTTCGATGGCAACCTGCTCTATGTGGTTATGCCACGGAGGAACGTTTATGTATGTGTTTAGGTCAATCACAGTGGATCTGAGAGTCTTTAGTATTGCCACAAGGACACCACCACCATCCAGCTTCTTTGTAGCCGTGCGATCGCGATCACACCTGTACACAGTGTAGCGCTGGTCAATAAATTCGTTATTATTAATTTCTGGTGTTAGCCATGTTTCGGTCAGTACGATGATATCGTATGTTCGCAAAAGGATGTTCATTTTTAAAGTATGCAGTTTCGTACGGGTGCCCCTACAGTTTTGATAATAAATAGTTAAGTTTTTACGAGTCACAAGAGCTGTCGGGGTATTTAATTGTGTTAAGTAAAAGTGCTAACAGTGCAAGAGTGCCAGGTAATAGCGAAGTATGTGTGATGATGAGGTAACGTGTAGAGGCTACGAAAAGTATGAGTTTAATTTCAGTTATCCAGCAACACAAACAAGTAAAACATACGGAACATAAAGAACACAAAAAAAAACACCAAAAAAGAACAAAAAAGTTATAAACAATAAAAAAATAGCAAAAAAACGTTTCCATCTTACAATTGAAAGTACATGATTTTGAAATCATTCTACATGGGACTTTGACGTGTAACAATATTATTTTGAGCACTAAGGGGTGGGGACTTATTAATTTTGAGGATATCATCAACTGTTCTAACCACAAAGGAGGGTACTCCGTCCCGTTCACGTACCAGTATGGTTGAGTTTTTAACCCACACGTATTTAAAATCGCTCTGTTTAGCAGCGTCTTTACATTTTCGAAATAACTGCTTTGTTTTCAGAGTTAGGTGTTCATTTATATATATCTTAGCTGGCGATCCTGATATTCCAATTTGATCTGTTTTCAGGCCCTTAGCTAAGCGGAAGGCGCTCAGTAGGTTGTCGCGCATAATCCGTGTAGTAAATTTAACAATAATATTCTTCGGCCTGTTATTGGATTGCTGGGCGTGCTGAACTCTATGGATGGATATTATATCTCTCTGTGATGTTGGGCAATTGATCACGTTGCCAATCGTATCCATTAACTGTAGTAAGTTTTCACCACGTTTTTCAGGGACGTTACAGATTTCAACGTTGCAGTTCCTAGCCTGCTGCTCCAGTGAGTTTATTTTTTGTTCAAGGTTGCTGATCAAAATTTCAGATTGATCGGAGCTACTGCGGGCTATGGCATCTACACGTTCCTTAAGGTCTTTATGTTCATCGGCTTGGAATTGTAGTGAGGTTGTTAGATCTGAGACGCTCTCAGCAACCGTATGAACGCGTTCTTTAAGTCTCTCTTGTTCATTCCGGAGATTGCTCATATTTTGTTTTATTTCGGAGAGAGTGCTCTGAATCCCATCGTTGAATTTTGATATGCTAATCTCCATTTCTTGACGCCAGCTGTGCAAGGTTCCACTGATTTCATCAGTGAACGTAGCCATAGTGTGGTCCAAGTCGCTGCGCCATCCTTTTAACGTATTGTTGAGTAACAAGGAAAACGCGCTCAGGTCGCTAGTAGCGGCATTGTGTGCGTCACCACCACTGGAAATGATTGTTGATGTTGAGCATAATGAGGAGTTCGATGACAAGGTTTGTTGATCCAAGTGGTCACAGGACATATTCATAGCATCATCGTGGCTTGTAGGCATAGATATAGAGCGGTTCAGTGAGGCTGAGTTCGAGCGATCCCGACGTGTGATATTGCTGCAGGGAAGACATTTCCAGTGGGACTTTTGCTCGCGAGTAAAACCTGCGAATTGTAGTTTTGTGATGTTCAGACACTCAGTGTGGTAATTTCCATCACAGGTATGACATTTTAGTGATAGTGCCACAGTTCCAATGACTTTATTGCAGAGATTACACTTCGAACTCATTTTCAGAGGGCAGAAAAAATATTAGGAGGAAGTGTATGTTTATTATGGTACTACTTACGCCACCTAGTGGCAAATGTAGACGCGAGTAGGAAGTTATCAAGCGCTAGGATCGATTTCGCACTGATCTACGATGCGGAGTGATGCCCGTCGCCGTTCCAGTGTATTAGGATAGATGTCACTGTTTTCAGACTCACTATGGCAAGAAGAATGATTTGCAAAATTTTGATAAAAATCGACCAACACTTTGATTTCGGTTTTATAGGATCTTGCACAAGATCTGCGTAGAAAATCGCCAGAAATGCCACAGAACTGTTATTTTACTGTATTTCACCGAGCTTGTTGCACTTTTGTTTATTGTTTTTGTTGTTTTGAGTACGGTGTAGGTACCGTGCACACTGGTTTTCAAGTGTTAAAACACAATATACTGTTAATAAAACTTGTTAAAACTATTAACACAGCCAGGATATTTGTCTCTTCAAACTTTAAACACGTATTTAGTTTCGATTGCACACTTTTACTATTTTTAAGATAAATATTTACTAGGAGTAAGCAAAAATGGGTAAACACCGGTACAGCGCCACCTGGCGATGATTGATGAATTGGCGAAATTGTATGTATTAACATGTATTTAATGTAAAATGTTAAAATTGACGCAAATAAATTATTATTATTGTTATTATTTGTTCCATGAAACACGCGGAAAATTTCGCAGTTCTACCCTCAAAGCGGTGAAGGAGTCAGACAGTTTTCTTGTTTCCTCCTCATAAGATTTAGCTGAGTTGTGTACAAGTATCTTTACCTCTCCCTTTTAGTTTTAAATATCAAGGAATCTTTAAGGTATTTTGTTATTGTTTTTGTATTTTTTCGTTATAACGTGTTTATATAATTTTTTTATTGTATGCTGCGTTGATTGCATAATTACTACTTTTAAGTTTGTTGGCTTTGTATTCTTTATTATGCAATTATTTGTTGTTCCAATTAAAATAAAATAAAATAAAAACTCGGGACCTATGATTTGGCAATCCGCCGGTCACACCACTGGGCTATCACTGCTTACTAATGTATTTTAATGTGTATGATAATAAAGGGTTACGGACAATTTTTACACTTCTATAGTTTATATTTATAGTTTGGACAGTTTAGGGTTGGAATGTGTGTTGTGTAGTGTATTTGATAGGTCTACGCGTCTTGATGCCAATCCGTTTTATTCCTTGGCTGACCCCATCATTAACCCTTTCGCGAGCATTGGCAAAATAATTGCCATACCACTTTTTGAACGTTGCGCCCGAATGTATAAAGAATATTAGTATTGTGCAACTATAGACAGCTAACGCTACTTCTTAGAATATTGTTACAACCATTTGACGACAAATAAAAAGTCACAAACGGGCATTGGCAAAGATATTGCCGTAGCCCAAAAAAAGGGGGCCCAAAATATCCGAGGTGTAAATAGTATTGCTCGCGAAAGGGTTAACACGTTGTAAACCAGCCCTGTTTTTCTTTGAGACTAAATTAGTATGCAAATTGGCATCTAAGTAACGTGTTTTTATACAGTAACTTGTTTTGCGTTAAATTTTTGGTAACTCAATGTCTGTACTAAAAGTGATGTAAGTTCTTTTGCGTAATTCATGAGATTTGTGAAAAAAAGTTAACGAACTTAAAATATACCAACATATCCACTGCTTGCGTGGAACCAGGGTAGACTTAGTAAAAGTAAGTACTTTCCCGTGATTATTTAATACTTCATTCCAAAAAAAAAAATCAAGTCAAAAACAATGTAAGTGTAAACTAAGCTCTTGTTTGAAGTAATTTGATGTTTCAACATTTACTTAAAACTTCTAAGCGTCGAACATTGTCCTTAAAATTGTTTTTGAATGAGAATAACAACGTATCACCTAATTGGAAAAATAAATTAAACGTTTACATGAAAATAAAGTGGCCAGTGACTTGATTCCCCTGGGCACGCTTGTTAAGAATCACAGTTCTAAGAACTAAGCTTTACCTTTCATTGCAAATATTTGACCAGAAATGTTTTATTCATCCCTCCATTTCTTTCCGCAACATTGAAATTAAAATGAATAGGACGAACTTCGGTACAAATAAAGTTAGTCCAACATTATTTTTTGAGAGAAAACTGTATAATTTTTGGATAAATTATTTTTTAAGTCAACTTTTTATACAGCGCCATTTCTGAATGAGAATTGAAGTGTTCGGTTCATTATTTGAGCAAGCTATAGAAGTGACTTCTATTACTGTATGTGTGAGTTCCAGACTTTTTTTCAGGAATACCTTTGTGTTTATGAGAAACATGTTTTTTTCATTTTTACTTTGACTGTTGAGGCCTTTGTATTTCGCTTGTTCCTAAGAAAGTTAATGAGGTCACGAGGAAAACTTATTAGATTTTTGCCACAGATCTTTTAGTACGTGTGTATGTACTTACTTTTCTTAAACAAAGTTGTAAGAATAACTATATGTAATTAAGTATAAGTTGGTTCAAGCGGATTGGGTTACTTCATTATATAAGATGTAGTAGATATATTTGGAGAATAGGTCTAACATTAAGTTTATTTATGACTACTAAAATGATTAGAGTTCACGCAAAATTTATGAACTTAATGAACATACAAAAGCGAAAGATATAAAGGAGATTACCCGAGTTATTCAGGAACCTAGTTTCAATGGGACTTAATAGTGTATGGCTTAATTTAAAGGACGATTTTAGAGCTTACAAATGTAATTTACCGGGGTGCGCAAAAGTTCACCTAAATTTTCAACTCCGATAATTGAAAATCCGAAAATGTTCTTCCTAACATTTTTCATCCTAACAATCACAATTCCTAACTACTCTGTCTATAATGTTCATAATTCTAAAGCATTCAACTTTATAATGTCGGTAGCAATAAACATCTATTATACTTTTATTTGTTTTCCTGTATTTTCTCAACATAACCATCTTTTACATTATTATTCAAAGTCATATCTTTTATGTTTTAACCATTTGTCGTAAAAACGATGTGAAAGGGATCCATAGGTAAGGTTAAGCCGAGCGAGCGAAGCGAGCGGTGCCACTGCAGCGGCTGGCGAGCGCTACCTCGAAATTGGTCGCGAAATTTTTCTAAGTATTTTTTAGTAAGTAATATTTTTTGAAGTGCCCCCACGACGACACTCTGACCTAGAACGTTATGTAAAGCATGCCCCCAAATAATAACCATATTCTCAAATTAAAACTATAAATATCATCTTCTATCCACATTTATTTTTTATTACATTGGTAAAGGTTTCTTTCTAAGTATGAGTGAAAATATTATGGTAATTATGTTTAGGGATAAAAGCGTTATGATAAAAAACAGTAGGAGTGTAAACATTAATGATAATATTAATTACAAGTTTCGGAAACATGAGTGTTACGAACATCTATCCGGTAGCACTACAAATAGTATGAATGAAAACTTTTGGATGAAAAATTTTAAGAAGAGTGATCATTCAGATTACAAATCATTAGGAAGAACAATTTCGAGTAAAGAACTTTAGGTGAGCCAATATTAATTTACCGTGTGATGCTTCAGTTTACACAGCCTTGAGGTTTTAAAATATAGGTCTAGAATCGAATCTCACATCATTTTTAAACAAAAAAGAATTATATTTACGATTATAAGACAATATAACAATGTAAATTAGTTTGAAATAAAGCTTCTTCTTATAACAACTCAATGACAGCTAGCAAGTAGTACTGTTTGTTCATTTCATTAAACAATTAATGTCTATTTTCCACCTAAACGTATTTAAGCATAAAATGAATTGTTATTCACGATGTTCGTCGTTAAATTCAACTGTAATAGTTGTTGGTCTTATTGTTCTGTAGTTCACAAATCAACGCACACTTTATGTTGCGGTCACATACAAGATCCTATACATCTAAATCGATTAAAATGAATCAATAAATAATTTGTTGTTATAAACATTATTAACATTGATAGGCTAACGAACATGAGTTAATTTACTATTTGTTGCCCTAGTTTGAAAAGGTTGTCTTATTATTCGGGCAAATTCAAACAGGCAAAGCCCTCCTTTTTTGCTATAGTTTGTTATTATAATGCACAGTCATAATCAGTTTTTATTCACATGTCTTGTAATTAATTATTCAACAATAATATCACTAATATTTTATGAATAATTTGACTATTTACTTTGAATTTCTATATACTCTCATTAATTCAGTCCATTCATTTTAATCTTAATAGACTAATGCTTTGACGGGGGTAATTTAATTCATTCTCACTACTAGATAAAATTATTACAGTTGAAAACAGTAATTATCTACATCAAAAACTTAAGTCACCCCAAAACAAATAACGATACCAAGAATGAGCAATGTCCTTTAATCATAGTCCTGGTTTAATTAAACTAATCAGAATTCTGAATAGATGTTGTTTTCTTGGATAACTTTTAAGAAATTTATTGTATTGCTTCTGCTTGATTAAGCGATTTAAATTTTGGGGAGAGAATGGTATAAATTAGAAAGAAAATAACTGATTCACTTGAATTCATTATTTTCCTTTGTAAGGGTTTCTTCTTTCATTGAATTCTAATAAAAGCTAGGACAGAATCTTTGTTCTATTGTTCTAGGGCTAAGTATTGCATTTAAGTAGATTATATAACTCGTCTACTAGATGGAAGTTTATGTAAATTTGCAGTAGAAATAAAACGATGTGTGTATTTAACGACAATTGTTTTAAAAATCAGTAAAACACTTTTATGGATAAACGGTCGCAACTAATATTTTTGACTTTAAGCACGAAACTCTCGGGCTTCGAGAGAGTCCGCCCTTGGCTGGTGGTTTTTTGTTTGAAAATAAATTTAAACATAGCAGATAAAAATATAACCCCTCACGTAAATTAAACACAAAAAACGTAGCTATCTCCCCACATTTGTCTTAGCCTAGTTGATTATTTGTCAACACACCGTAACACGAAACCACTGAAAATCCTCGCCAGAATTCGTGCCACCTCCAATATTTTAGGAACGATAACATCTCACAGGATTCTAAATTAATAGAGCAATTTACAAATCGTTTCGGGGAGATCGCATCTGAAGGGGGTGTTACATTGGGGGCTCGGGGGCGTTTAGTCCCCGTCTGCCCCCAGGCGAGGTAATATTTGTCATGGACTGTTTGCCAGGTACCTACTCGAGATATTGAATCGGTTGTTATTGCGGAACGAAGGGAAAAATACTCTTGAGGTAGATAAAGCGAGTGTCGACTGTCACAAGTGTTATTACGAGCGGTAAAAATGACTGGCCCGGGGTCATTGTACTAGTTATGAACTAAGGTGACTGCTAGAAATATAACATACCTACCAATCTTCTGGGAATAACCCTTGTCCAAGATGCCACATTAATAAGTTGTCGTGTGGTTACTCCGGCGTTCTGTTACAATTAGATATAAGCCGGAGGCAGAACATTACTTGCTTAGCTGCTAAATGAAGTAACGGAAAACATTTATATACCTCAATAGGACATCTAAAACTGTCTGGGAGTAGCGTAAATTAAAGCATATTTAGGGTGAAACATGATAGAAAAAATAATGAGTTATTTGTAAAGGCAAAACCTCTCAAGGTATTTCTAAATATAACAGCAATGTTCCTACTAATATCCTTCAAGTGTGTTTGTGGTATTTTCAAAAGCAACGAAAATACACATACATACAATATAAACCCACGTCTGAGGTATTACGTGGGTTGGTTAAAAAAACTACAGAACGCCACTTTGATACGATCCTCTCAGTATACTCCTTTTGCTTCATTTACTTTCCTACATGGTAACACATACGTCGGTTGCGAGTACTTCGCACCCGACCTTTCATAAAAACATCACTAATTAAGTTAGTGTATGTTCTTCTAGGGCGTCCCCTTCCGTCATTTCCACCCAAATTTACTTGACAAATACCTATTCCTAGTCGCTTTCTTTTCATATTTTCAACAAGACCAATCCATATTAGCATACCTTTTAAAATCTTGGTCATCACAATAAAATTATTTCTCAATCGGTAATTTCATTTTATCTGTTTTTTTTAAAATGACAGTGTTCTAACTTCCGATGACCAAAACTAATGTTGCAGGTATTACCCTTAAATCAGCAAGCTCCTATTCTAAATCCCATTGTTCTAATAATAATAATACAACGTCAACCATCAAATTTAATTTGCCAGATAGGGTGTACCTACATTGTTTGAGGAAATGTACCGCCCCTATTAGCTTGGTGTATACCTAAGATTATGTAAGCTATTGTTCTATGATCGGCATTTTGTTGTTACCTCGTCATTTAGTTTGAGACACCTTATCAGAGCCCTGTCCATCATCATTACTATCATTTTACCGCTGTCTAAATATTTCGTGACTTATTAACCTGCAACCTTATTGGTCTAAAGCTCCGAGGCATGGGTTGACAAAGCGTTATTGATTTTTTTTCCTCTGGAAATTCTCAGTACCAGCCCGAAGCCTGGATTCGTGCCTATTTGACGGCAATAGGTAACTTGGTACTTAAACTAGCAAAATGTAGGTGTACTATGGTATACCTCTGCCTAACTCTTCGGAGATGTCAGGAGTCATGATGTTGTGATTTTTTCGATAAGACCAGCTTTATGATGTGAGTTTTTATGTGACTGTAAAAAAAACCATAAACATTATGGTGGTCATCAAAGTACGACTTAAGGACCCTAGAGTGGACGCTGTGGTCCTTTTATCAGCTCATAATAACACACAGAACTTTAATTATAACGGAGATCATTCTTCTTTTTTTACGTTAGTTAAAATCAAAGTTCATTTATTCCAATTAGGCTGAGAATTAGCACTTTTTGGACGTCAAAATTACAAAAGACAGCCCCTTCAAAAAGCCGGCCCTTCACCATTTAACTGTATCTTGTAGTAGTAGTTGTTTTTAGTGATTATTTGTAAGTTCTTGTAGCGACATCTATCTCGCCTTATACGAACTGTTCTACATCGCGCTATTAGAGTTATCCGCGCAACTTGAACGTATACAAGTTCCCGACTACTACCGTCGGGCAGTAGTTAGCCCACCAGACACAAGACTCGTTTGGTCGGAGGATCCTCCCTTTTCAATGATGGATGAGGAACTTTACACCCTGTTCTTTATACCTCCAAATTCTTATGGTGTACAATAGAGAGTATTCTATTCTGTTATATTCTTAACCCGTTTTTAAATATCCTAAAGCTTTTCATGTACAATTGGGAAAATGTAACAATTTGAGGTAGCTTGATGTTCTGGCATCTGTACAACTTTCAATAATTTTATATTGTCGCCTGTTATCATGATTTCCCTGTAGACATGCTTCCGCTTTTCACGGTAAATTATTTTCAATTTGAAATCCGTCATATTCATAAACCATAAAAATGCCTTTTTTTTGCGGAAGATAAAATAAAATTAATTTGTTAATTGTTGTTAAAGATCTACGTCAACATCTTTATTTTTAAATCTCATTTCGTTTCGTATTTGACCGCTTATTTTCTTCATACTTACTTTTATTTTACATACGGGTTTCATTAAAATCCCATGTCAAAGTCAAATAATCTATTTTAATCAGTCCAATAATAAAATGGTAGTTTTGAATGTCAAATTTACAAGTAAAAATAAACCATAAAAAAGACAACAATGAAGTTTAAAAAGAACGTTATAAGTAGTTTCCCCTTCCAAAAGGTTGTTTGTATGGAGAAGAATCAAATGGGCAAGAAACTCTAAGGTACTCTTTACAAATGGTTTTTTTTAAATATTTTCTATAAATTTAAAATAAATGATTTAACTTTTTTGGCATTATTATATTAGCTGATCTAATGATATAATGCCAAAAAAGTCAAATCATTTATTTCAATTAGACCCTTAACAAGCACTTTTGAACGTTATACTTACAAATTAAATAAATTAAGACAATGATTCTTGTTGTAAATGCTAACAGTAAGTTATTTCGAGAAGCAATTGGTCGAAAACGTAGTGATTAGTAATAAGGTACCTAATTCTAACATAAAGTAAGTTTAATATGTAAAATCTATACATATTGAACTGATGTTTGTTATCCCAATAGTAATGAATAAATAATCAAGATAGTTTATTTCTTATCATAGCTATTTATATGAATGAACATAATGTATGAAGTGTAAATTAATGTACGTAATGAATATAATAAAGTGTAATATAATAAAGTTCTAGGCTCTCATAATTATGTATAATTAATTCCAATGGCGGTAACACTGCGGCCGTAAGCTGCAGGTCTCAACTTTTTATCTCTATATATGATAGGTGAGCCTAAGTAGGTAGATAGCAACACAATGTTATCCCAGATTTCCTAGACCTCAATAATAACGTTTCTGTACACTATGCATAACCTAGCATATATAATTCACTTTGACGTCAGTCTTTATATGCCCAATATCTTCGGCAACAGCTTGAGTTTAACATCTATACCACTTCCTGAACTTAGCATATTGACCTAAATTAACATAATAGCTTTGCGTGACTCGGTAGCCATGCTCAATGTTCACCATTAATACGAATCCCATATTATTTTCCTTAGATTTACAATCGAAGGTGTGGTCAGGAAACGGCTGTTTTCCGAAAATCACCGCTCATAATAGGTGAGAAAATGTTATCGCGAAAAATAAATTGGTCAATTTATAATGTGGGTGCGTGTTCTCACATGAGGCGAACATGATAGAACGACACATTAGTCTGACTGATGCTTTCATCTATCGGAAATCCGTGAGGTGTACTCTCGCCCTTATTTTTGTCCGAGATGAATTCGGGCCCATTTTTTTTCACGTACGGGGCATATGTTAAGCGATTTAGTTTCAAATAAATCAGTTTCAGAGATGCTTTGGCCTCTTTTTACACTTTAGTATGTTCTAATGTTTAGTTTATTACGATAATGTCGGCGATAGATCCTGTAAGGCGTGGTTACATGGACTAGAAACGCCAGAGGCATCAATAAAATTAGTGGTTTCTAATCATTTAAGGTTTTCTCATCATGCATGCCACAAGCACGAAAGGGGAAAGTGAAATTAGTACATCGATAACAACTAGGTACACTATTACAGCGGAATTGATGTGATAGTTGGGGAATATTATCATCTTAAGGTAATCATAGACGACATACTTTTTTCTTCATGAATAATATATCCTACTAATATTATAAACGCAAATGTTTGTGACGATGTTTGTTACTCTTTCACGTAAAAACTACTGAATGGATTTTAATAAAATTTGGTTAGCTGACACCCTGGATTAATACATAGGCTATTTATCCCTCTATTCCCACGGGAACGGGACCTACTCGGGTGAAACCGCGGGACGTCTACTAGTTAATTAATAAATTGGACACACCAGAGGCACAAAACTGGTAGAAAACTGGCTGGGTGGCTAGTTTTCTGATAAAAAATATCTGAGGCATTAAGTCCGCGAGCATGTGACGTGTGCATAAATAAATAAACATACAAATACTACTAAGAAGATGTAGTAACAAAAATTGAAAAGAGTATGCTTATACGGTTTGGTCACGTTGAAAGGATGAATGAAAGGCGGCTAACGAAAGGTATTTATTTACAAGGCAGGCATGTAAGTGGGAACGCCGGGAGGGATGATTGGTGAGGTTCTTCAGAAAGGTCAGTTGCACTATAGTGCTCGCAACTGGCGTGTGTGTGTGACACAAAAACATGAAGCAAAACAAGTATGTACGAATCGTAGCATATGGCGGTCTGTAGTTTCTGCCTACCCCCATGAGGAAAAGGCGTGAGTTTATGTATGTATGGGTACAAATCCTGCTCTAATTTTAAGTTTAGGTACTTAGATAACCTGTATTAAGCCTACCTAAAAATATAAATCAGTTTTCTCTAAAATCTACGTTTTTTGTCGCCTGATGAATATTGCGAAGTTAATTAATTTAAAAACGGATACCTTCAAAATAATTATTTAACGTTCACCGTTAACCGTTTAACAAAGCAAAATTGTGACCGCAATTTTAATGGAAAAGATGATTATACAATTTGCGTTTTCCATATTTAACTTAGTATAATTAATGCGCCGCCGCGCCGTAACAAATCCCAATTTTATTAAATTAGATATTCAATCATGTGGATGGAATAATTTGAATTTGATTTTATGAACCAGGAAATTAAATACGCAGTCAAAATAATTGGATCAGTACCTACAACCAATATTTTGTGGCTGTCAAAATCTGCAACTTTGTTTTTGGGAAAAAGGAATAAAATATTTAATATAAGTATCTAAGTATAAAATGTACCTACAGAAGACAGCACATCAAGCTACCAGGATACTGGAAGAAGACGATTGGTTTAGTTTAGTACAATCCACTGCTGCTCCAAGTCAGTTTTTCTACGACATTTCTTCACATGACCTCTGTATGCTAACTTAAATCTGTTTTAGTATAGGATCCCGCTATAGAACGACTTTCACCAAGCTGGTAAATGGATGAAACCTATTTTAAATTAATTTTAATATGTAAATAAATATATTACATATGGGTTGTCTAAAAAAATTCAGTCCAGCACATCAACCTACCCCAATGTGTCAAATTTCTTTGATAGGTTTTCAACTTTCTTCTAAACACAACAAGGTTCATGTTCAATTGGGAAAATTTGACAGTTTGGTTTGATGTGCTGGCATCTGTACCACTGTCTGGGTACAACATGCTGAGCTATACATGTATATAACATCAAGAATGCTATCCTACATGACTGTATGATCAAATGTGCTCAATGCAAATAAAGTATTTAATTGATTCGATTTGGTGAAATACTGTAGAATCTACGTAATGAATTTATACCAAACGTGGTTGCATAATCTTTGATAAAAATAAAAGTAAGTACTCAATTCCAAAAACAATGAATTAATGAAACTATGGTTTAATAATGTTGAAGTACAGTCTGAATAGGAATTTAATGCAGAGATAGGAAACGTTGTTAATTAACTACATAAATAAACGGTGCTATTGAAATAAATTACTCGAGTAAGAATAAATAAATTATAATTTTAGATCCCATTTTAAATTAAAGCCTTCACCGTAAACTAAGTCAATTATTGCTTACACGCACACGCGTAGCATAGCCACCATGAAAACAGAAGCGACAATTATAAATACTACACGATATCGAAAATTAACAAAAGAAAAGCCCCTATATATAGCAATAAATAGGCCTTGTCCACAACACCGCGGTCGGGCGACGCAATTTACGTGAAGCGACACGTGCGTGCGATTTTAAAATAACAAATCCTAAACCATTTCAATGTTTTAACTACTCATCTTTTAATAAATAATATAATAATTTAATTATCGAACCAATATTATTAAGAGGAAAAAATTGTATTTTTGTACGTATCTACCAAAAAAACTTAAAAACTACTGGACCGATTTGAAATATTATTTCATCGTCGGGAAGCTACGTTAGTTCCAGGTGACATAGGCCACTTTTGTCCCTGGATTCCCACGGGAACGGGAACTATGCGGGTGAAACCGCGTGACGTAGCCGGCTTTTGGCGTAGCCGTGAGACATGCCATTTTTGTGTCTCTTTTTTTTGTTATTATGTGTTTTTACTGAGCGTGTATCCAGCGGTTGCCAATAAAAGTATTTCCTTTCTTTCTTTCTTTCTTTCTTGACGTCCGCTGGGTCGTTGTCTATTCTATGGGATGCCACGACCCGTCACTGGCGACGGAACTGGACGTGCTGAATTGTCAGCTGTCAGTCCGCTCTCGTATCCGCTTTGAAGTTGTCACCACCGCGCTGTTAGCTAGAACATTTTATTTTTTATTTTTCATAGCCAAGGGAATTATTTGTAGTGTATCAAGAAAATGCAATATAATACGCGTGCTGGTGTATAAGTTTTAGAGTTTGAACGGGTAAAAATTGTATTCTGACACCTAATCAAAATGCGCCTCAATAAACCATTTTGGCCTGTCATATTTTCTTCATGATTTCAAAACTGCTGACATAGGTAGACGACTAATATTCCAGATACGTTTAAAAGGTCAGTGCGATTCCACAGATACATAATGAATAAAACATGGTATTTGGCGTATTCAGCCTAGGGCAGTCCATTAGTGGAGTAACTCAATGCCTTACTGGCCAGGTCAATTTCGCCCCATTTCGGCATCCCAACGTATCGTAATATATAAAAAAATCTATTTCGGTATTGGCAAATTAATTGACCCAGATACGTGACGGCTTTCATCGTTATTTTCTGTTCGTGGATTAAGCTGAGCTGAGCTTGCTCACGTATATTGCTCTAACCATTGCTACACGTTTCAGAAGTTTGAATTGAAATACTCAATGCTTGGCACCCTCGCTTTTTCGCGTAGAGGCTTTTGAATTTGCGTTGTAAAACTACGCTACGGTTTGATTTAATTTCATCAGTCAGTTAAGTGAAGGTGAATTGAGCTCTCATTCCATACTAATGCTAGGCATTGACAGTTTACTTCACTCAAATTTTGACGGGTGACTAAATCGACTGGCAGATGTACTAACAATACTAACAATTATAATATTTATGTACTTAATTTCATTTTTTGTTTGTTTCAGTCCCATACTAACCCATGCAGATCTACATTGAGTCCAACTGTATTAACAGAAGAATTTTTTTATTTTTTTTCTGCGCACTTTCTGTCCAATTCACTTTAGGCATTGGCAGAATAGTCGACATCGGCTCTGTTTGCCATAAAAAAAAAATAGAATAGAATAGACTGGCAGATGTTAAAGATGTGAGTTCTCGGTATGTTCAGTCAAGTAGAAAATCCGTTTCAAAAAGTTTTCTAATGAGACTTCAACAGTTATTTCGATTAAATTATTGGTTTTCAACCGCGACGCCAAAAAAGGGGTGTTATGAGTTTGTTGACAATAGAAATTAGTCGAATACCATTGCTTCTTGTTCATATGCTACAGTGGTTTTCTTAAAACTGTACTGTTTATTTTTTAGTTTTTTTGTAGAATAGAACAGAATAGAATATTTATTTGCCAGAAACATAGTATAACTACATAGGTGGTCACAATGTTAAACCACAGCCTAAAAACCTACAGTCGTCCGACGAAGCTGTCTAGACAGGGCAATCGTGCGGGGTTTGAGGGGCGAGACGCGGGAAAGCCGCTCCCGCACTGCGAACAAAACGGTGTTCTTAGTGCGGGAGGTATTATTCAGGGCTTACGCGTGTAGACGTTGTCGGCATTTTTCCAGATATCACTGTATTAATATTTATACTGTGGTTTAACTGAGTGTGTACTTGTGGTTACCTATTTGTTGTATCTTCCTAGTATGACAAATTTTAACCAATTGATTGTGCAGCCCGGAAATCCTTATAGGTCCTGTGGGAAATGTAAGGAGTCTCCCCAGAAAGAAGTGATTCTTAGGTTGATAGTAAAAAAAAAAGAATGTTTGATATGTAGTCCTACTATAGGGTAACCTAGTAATTGAGTAGTTTAGGTCAGACAGGCAGTGCTTACATGTGAAATACTGATATTCAGCTGCACCCAGTTCGACAGAAACTCAACTTAGACATATTTGAAAAAACGATGGGCCGATGTTGATTCGATATTTGGTCTTTGTCTCTGCATTCTCTGAAATCCTCTGGTACAGCATATAATCATGGTATGGCATGGAAAGAAAAACGGAAATTAAAACAATGTAAAAATTGTAATATTTTATCATTTATTTTTAATCATATCTTTGGTAAGTACAATGGCTTAAGGGTTATGGCCCCTGGTCTTGGTTCTTTGGTACCTACGGTGTTTTACATAAGTTTCCATACAAAATACAAAGGAGTATTTAATTGTAACAGTTTTATACAACTTCGGTTGGGCTGCGACTGTGGCAGAATCAGGGAATATTGCTTAAACCAAGCGATTTAAGCAAAGCCATTCAATTATTTGAACTAATTATGAGTCAGGCAATCCATTACAGTTTTATCTTGTTTAATAAAAGCTTCAGGAGATTTTTTTCTTGGTAAAATAAAACAATGAATTTGTGTGTCATTAGACTCACAATGTTTTTTTCCAGATTGTAGTTTTCGTATTCAAAATATGTTTACTAATAAACTTAGGTAAACAAATCCCGTTTTTAGTTAAGGTTTGTTTCTTAGAAATTATCTTTTAATCACCCAATGATTCTGCTACAAGTTGCTCGTAATTTTACTCGTAAAACAAATAAATAGGCGTATTATGTCTATTTGAAATCTTCTTCTTCTTTACAAAGTTAACGATTTTATGTCACATAGACCACAGTTTTAGCTACAATACATACAGATAGGTATTCGAGTGTCGTTTAAGAGGTAGGAGGACCAAGTTCCTTATCCTCTATAGAAATGGGAGGATCCTCCTACCAGACAGACGTTTAGTCTTTTAAGATACTGCCCGACGGTTGTTGTCAAAATTTTGTTAATTGCTAAGATAACTTCGTAAAAAGCTATCCAAAACAAGACTAGTTCATTTGTGGTGATATAGATGTCGCTACCGTTTAAAGGATCCTAGCCTGTACATAGACATCTTTAAATACAGATAAGGTAGCTTAGCCCTTACATATGTAGCTTAGCTGGTCGGTGGAATTTAAGTTTTAAGCTGACAGTGCTCATCTAAAGTTATTCAACCGACAGCAAAAGTTTACAAACATTTATTTGTAATTTCATTTTACTTGGAAGCTTTGAAAGCCAGAGGAATTGAAGTGTATGTATGTTGTCTGTGGTTCTTATTCAAAATCGTAACAAAGTTCTATCCTATCAGACCCATGTCAAACTTTATAATGTATTTATTCTACATATATTCGTTTGCTACCAGATATTATAAATTAAACAAAACAGCGTATTTGTGTGTTTGTAACGTTCAACCAGCAGAAATTCGCTCTGACTTAGAAAAGCTAAACATTTGGAAAAATCGGAGTATTTCATACATGCTAAGTGAAATAAATACAGTAAAAAAATCGCCTCTTGACTAAATAATTTCCTTTATAGGTATAATTAGGTAAAACTTTATCTTTGGGAAATCTTCGGTTACGGCTTATCTCACAACTATTAATATATCTAACATATAAAACATTTAAATTTAAACACTAGTAACATTTTTAATATTTCCTCGAAAATTGACAATCATTTGGAATGGTCGTCTTTCAATTTCTCGTATTAATATTTTCTAATTTAAAGTTTTGTAGGTATCGTAATTTACAAGCTATATATTAATTTAATTATTGACTTAACTTATAAAGAGTTCAAGCAATGCTGCCATAGTTATTTTTATGAGATTTGTTTCACAAAAAAATGTTTAACAAAGGACATTGTCACAGTTTCTTTAATCTACGGCCAATAGGTATTAAGATTAACATTATTTCTACCAGAAACTTTCTTTCAATCTAATATTCAGGTTCCATCAAACGATACAGCACCGTCTTCGATTCAATATCAATCGTTATCGAAACGTTTCATTTATTTCTATGTCTTGGACATCCTTCTTATTTACAATAATATCACACATTGATATTGTACACTAGTACGAAACACCTTCAAAATTAAGTAACTATTATTTGCTTATACAAAATACGACTGTTTGTGAGTTAACCGCAAAAATAAGGAAATAGTGCCATCATCATCGTACAATCCATTTTGTATTATATTGCTTTAAGGTAGAGTTTAGATTTGAGTGGTTTATTGGTTTATTTTCTATATGGAATTTACCGCAATTACTGCACAAACACGTCATAATGATCGGAACAAACAATTGTCACCTTTAATTAAGAGGTCTTCGATTTTTTTTTAATTATATCTCTAATTGTTTTCTTCCTTTATTTTGTTTATATAAAAATGCCTATAATAATCGTAATACTTAATTTGAATAGGTATTATTTATCGTATAAATCTTACTTTAGGTAGATACATGAGTGAGGAATTTTATAGACTTTAATTTATAATATCATCGATTTTTATGAAGTACATAGAGGTAACAGCTTCAGTTCATTTTTAAATAAAATTTGGTATACATTTCGTCAAGCATTGGTTGGTATAGTTAATTATTTTACATTTCAAATACTTCGTATATTACATTTAATTCTATCAGTATCCACTTTTGGAAAATATCTTCGTTAGAATCTTACATGAAGATCCGTTCGATTTAACAATTACCGAGAATTTTACATTAATTTCGTCGATATATAAATACACTACCAGAATAAATAAATATTCCACAACTTTCCACACAACGCCATTTAGTCCCAAGTTAAGCTTGAGAGCTTGTTATGGGTACTAAACAGCTGATAAACATACTTATATATTTCCAAATATATGTATACATATAATAGATAAATTACACCCAGACACAGAACAAATGATCGTGCTCATCACACAAACATTTGTCCTGAGTGGGAATCGAACCCACGACCATATCATAGCAGTCAGGGTCACTAACTACTACATCAACAGGTCAGTCAGAATAAGTTGATTGCTTTCTAAAGTTATATTAGATAAAGTCCTTTGATATACATTATTGCTAAAGCTTAGTTAATTATGTACATTTTACAGACCTAAAAGAATAGAGTCATTATGAAATAGACAGCTGAATGTTGTTCTGATAGCCATTGCTTGTAATACGGAATGTAACAGATTCTTTGGTAATAAATATTTTTCAAGTTGATAATGTATGTAAATAGAAGAAAGGATTTTCTTCAGTTATATTATTTAGATAGAGAGAAGTTTTATATAACACAATTAAAAAGCTTTTTGTGAAAGTACGAAGTGAAACAGTATTAAGGTAGGTGTCATTGGTGTTATTTGTTTTTGTGAATTGCGAAATTGTCGCTAAATCCATGTTTTTTCTTAGATCGAATGAATATTTTTCACCATTTTAAAGTTGCTTATTTCAAAGTCAATTGTTTTTTTTTAAACAAGTTTATACTTAAAAATGTTTGGAATCTAATAAGTTTTGAAGGTAACTTAAAACGATATTCAAGCACATCGATTTCATTGTCATTAAATTTTCCTTTCTTGAAATCTGTTAGAAATATTTTAACTAAATCTTTTTTAAGAAAAGGAACGATACCTACTAACATGTCATTGTCATACTTCAAAACTATTTGATTCAATATGTTAAATTGATCCGTTTATAGCTAAATTCTGCCTTACAAAAAGACACGGAGCATGGTTCATTCTCAAATTTACACTATGTTCAACAAAATTTACATATTTCAGCCTATTGAGTATTTACATCAATGAAGTAAATTAGTCTCACCGCTTACATTTAAACAAACTTTTGTATGCTTGTCTGTATTCATTAGACATCACTACATATATGGCAGGGTTCGCACACGTTGTAAAGTAAATCAGTACATACCCGAACACGTTTGCTACTGAATGAGTCGTAGTCTCAAAGAATATTGTCTTCATCAACGTGATCGGCAAGTGACACACACAAAATGAGACCATGATGGCCACTATCATCGTCAACAGTTTCTTATCTTTCTTCGTAGGAAGACGTGGCTTCATAGGATTCGTTGTCCATCTCATAGTGGCTATGAAACTTCGACGAAAGTTTTTAGTTTCATCGCCAAGTGCACGCGCCGTAACTTCAGGAGTAGTCGATTGCCTCTCAGGTTCTGATGGGCCACTATCCGTGGACGATGACAGTTCAGCGCCTGTTTGCATAAAGCAACTCATAGGAAAAGTGGGCACTGTGTTCCTGGACGGCTTTTTGTCCAAGTCTACTATTCTTGTTGCAATAGTCGTCGTGCTCATACTTAAACATTTCATTTGGGTAGCTTTGTTGTGCGATTTTCTTGCTGTTTTCCTGACAATCCAGAGAATACGAGCGTAGCACAAGAGGATCGCCACGCTTGGCAGGAGAAAAGCGATGATGAAGAGGGATTTCTTTGGTGAATTATCATTGTCATCAGGGACGATAGTACATGAACCAGTTATAGGATCCAAGCTGAACTCGCCCCACAGTCCGAGGCACGTAGGTATCAATACCCCAAAAGGGAATATCCAAAGACCCACCATCATCAAGCATATGTTCCTGGTCGTGTATAATCTGTTGACAAAGTATTTAATGTTAGCAAATAATTCGTTGTCATTATATCTATATAAGGTACGGCCGTGTTGGTGGTTATGACATGGATACCAACAATTTATGTCAATGAGTACACGGAATTCTAACGATATTTATGTTTCTACGTAAACCAAAAACATCCTTCCGCTTCAATTATTTCTATAAATAAAACATAGTACCTACAGCTATTCATTACGTTCGTTCGAAAGTAGCAGTTCAAGAAAAAATGTTAATTGTTACTCTATTAATTTCTTCAATAACAAATAACGTCAGAGATACTTACTTGGGATAAAGTCTTGGATGTGAAATCATGACATATCTGTTAATAGTGATGGCCAGCACTGTAAACAGAGATACAGCCACTAGCGCGTATCTGGCAAAGGGGAACATGTGGCAGAGAATTTTGCCATGAGTCCAGGATCTGTTGTAGAACGTGGAGGTAGCGAGAGGCAAGATGAAGCAGCAGAACAGGAGATCGGAGCAAGACAGGTTGATGATGAAAATTGCTGTCGCGTTGCGGACCTGTAAAACATAGAAGACTTTGCGTTTAGATTTGTTGCTGTAAACATAATATATGTCAGAGTGAGAGATAAAAGAAGCGCAGAACTTTATTGTGGAAATAAGGAACCTTATTGCTTCCACCTCAAAGTACCCTAAAAGCATACTTTAAACGCTTAGTTTAATTGTCCTACTATTTGTAATTTATACTTTATGGCTTTCTTTGTTAAAATGTATAGGCTTGTCCCCGATTACACGGGACTTAAACATAACTGGGGAAATGTGGATGTTTCTATTAGGTACACGTCTGCCTAACCTTTCGGGAATTACAGGCGTGATGTTATGTTTTTTTTTGTTAAAATGTCGACAGTTAATCGAAAATCTATGTGAATCTTTTATTTTTGGGCAGATAATACATAGCGTAGATAGTATTTCGGTTAAAACAATAGGGATTTAGTTTTTACTTTGGTTTTTAATTAGTATTATTAGAATCTCCATTCATTTGTTCCTTTGACGGTGTTAAAGTCATGCCTCCGAAAAAGCTGTGCTTCCACTGCAGTAAAATTTCAGATAATCTATCAAGTCAAGTCAAATATTTGATTGTTATTCTATGTATTTGTAAAGAAGCTGGTAAAAAGATCATAATAATAAATTATGGTAACTTTAATATCAGCAAATTGTAGGAAATACACTGAATTGTAATCAATCGTTAATTTATTAAAATTAAACCATTATATTTTCAGATATTTCTTATTAATTTACATACGCATTAGTTCTAAACGGAATTTAATAATGACGTCAATCAGAATAATTCAAGTTGGTCATACACCACACAATAAATCCTTCGTCATTCTATGTGGCTATGCGGTTATTGACTGTTTGCGATGGTATAGTAGGTACTGAAAGTAGGTACTTTACATTTACCACACACATAAATGTTTATCTGTGTTAATGTAAACGTTACGTTAGTAGCAGTACCTGTTCAAATAGGTATACATGTTCGGTGAATGGGACATACATGCGCAACTTTATATCTACTATCAGTTCAGTACATAATTTTGGACAGTATACATTTTTACGTTAAATGAATTATCATGTTCGCACTCACTCCCTAAGATCGCTCCCAATAAATCCATACATAATATTATTATATTATAATCTACTGTCTGCAAGAGATCGAGCGATATGGCCGCCCCTTATTACACCCTTATGGCTATTATTTGTAAGTTTTAATGGCGTATACTAGAGAGTTTCTATTCTACTTCATAATTGTTGCGTACATACATTGCAATGAAGATTACGTTGTGGGGAAAGTTTTAAGTATGAATTTGGAAGGTTACAAGAGTTGAGGAAGACTAAAGAAACGATGGATGGATTGTGTGAGAGATGATATAGCTAGGAAGGAGGAAAACATTAAGATAACAGCAAATTGAAATGTATAGAAGAGGAAGATATACTGCGCCGATCACAAATAAATTGGTATATGGGTACGATGACGAATGACGTTGATAGATTGGTTTGTATAAGTCGTACAAACAAAGTCGTCATAATGGAGCTTATGATAATCAATTATTTATTTTAGTGTCACCTTATTTAACCATAAAGTAAATTAAATTAAAAGAAGATGAAAATCAAGTTATAACAGGCAATTGATTACCAAAACAATACAATATATATTATGTAATGGTGTAATATATGGAATCGCAAGGGAATTTTTCTAATGTTGGAATGAAAAGGTTATAGGTAAAGGTAAATATATTACCTATCGGTTCGTTAATAGGTTCATGATTCAATTACCAACTCGGCACAACATTGTACCTAATCTTCCACCACAAGTATTTACAAACACCGTTTTGCGTAAGACGTACCTAAGTGTTTGGTTTCGATAGAATTATTCCACATTGCTATTTTCCTGTAGGAAATATCAATTACGCAGATATTATTTATCGGAAATGTATTTTCAGTACAGTTGTTATTCGTTCGTACAAACCTACTGGTGCATGAAATTCGTACGTGACAATTGACAGCTTCAATACACGACTCAGTTTTCATTACATGTATTCTGCTTATTGACAACATTTTGTTTTTTTAATATGTTTAATTTTATTGTGTCTCCTTTCGTTTTAACGTGGTCATTTTAGTCTTTAACTAAACTACTTTTAGATTGTACACGAGTGTTTTAGATACCAGCAGGTTGATTCTGTAAAAATGTATCTTTTGTGAAGTGGGCGATGTGCTTCAGGTAAAACACTGACAGTTCATTTCACCTCTCATTTTACTATTATTCATTAAAGGGAATTTGTCATTGTAGACAGCAAAAATAAGAAAAATAAAATTAAAGACTTATTTGTTTGAAAATATGACGATATGCGGCAAATATAGGTTGAACAGTTTTTTTATCATAATTGCCGCGTATTGGTTATGAATGGTACTAGTGCTGTAATTTGTTATCGGAACAATATTATGGTGGTTCGTAAACATGGGGAATTAGGTAGGTACCAGTAACAAGCATGTTACTTAAAATTGTTAATGTCATGAGTAATAAAATAATTGAGAAGGAAAAAAATAATAAGCTATCCTTTTTTTAAATCAGTAATAAGTACTATTAAGTTTTTATTTTCCTGTATTAACATCTTATAAAGATTGGTGCCTATATAGGTAATTTTGCATTTAACCAGAACGTGGGAAGTCCATTTACCATTGCGGAGTGGGAATAAAAGAAATTCAAGCTTTTGTGTGAGGCACTTATACGTATTGTGCTCTTGAAACTGATGTAAACAGGTATACGTCATAAGGACTTGAGTAAATACTATGACTGTATATTTGCCTAATCGTTCTACGAAAGCGAACATTGTCTGAAATGTACTAAAAACAATTCAGGCTAAAGATCTGCCCTTCTACAACTATTAAAACTGGTTAAATCGGAAATGAATTCTGTCTTTAAAATTTCTTAGTTATTTAAAGCTACGAATGCTAAATTAGGGGCGATTAAATAATAAAATCTTAAATACCCACAGATAACTGTGACTAAATATTGGTTGCCCTGAAATTAAAATTTGTCGTTGAAACAAAAGCTTACCTACACAGTTTTCTTAGCATAGTAGACAAAATTCGTTTTTCCATATTAACTTTGTTCACCTCTACTCCACATTAATATTATAAACTTTAGTGATACCAAATCTATTTAGCTTTCTTCTCGCGAAGCTTTCGTTATTCGTACTGAATTATAGATAAATATTACTATTCCGCCATTTTGAAATTGTCAATTAATTTGTAACATCTCATCGCGCGACCGGAATTAAATTAAATTATCTATGGAATTCCATAAATAAAACAAGAATAGAAGTTACACAATCTTAATGTACCTACTGTAAATAGTGCAAGAATTACTTAAATTTTATAATATACCTCGGGCTATGAGCTTTCATTATGTAAATGGGCTTTAGTTGTAATAAAGACCTCGTAATTTACGTGAATTTCACACGTATTATCTGTGTGTAGTAAAATACTTTACCGTATGACATGATAGAATGGTAAAAGTTAAACAGATGCACTCACCTTTCTACACCGTGCCAGTGCGATGATGGTGATGAGGTTGCCCGGGATGCCGACGAGCATGAACAGCATGCAGCTGATGTACGCGAAGCGCAGCAGTGGCTGGTCGTAGCCATAGAACAGCGTGACCGCCGCCAGATCCTCATCAGACTCATAGGACGACAGGCTAGGTATCCCACTCACATTATCACCACCCCACATTGAAGAACCACCCATTTTCAAACACAATATTCAATACACGTCACTCTAAGGCAAACATACCGTTACAAATGAATACGGAGACTAAATTGTAAGTAACTTTTGTTTATTTCATTTTCCTTAATGACTCAATTTAACTGTCATGGGTACGCCCGAGATTGATAATAGTCCAGACCGCGGTTTACCATAACCCGACGCGTCCTCTTTACGTTAATATTGCTTTACAACTTTATTTACATTCGCTGACTTATTGCTAAGTTCAGAACATAAATACTTTACAATGTTTTACAATATACAGACAGACTTGAACAACGAATCATAACCATAATTTTGAAGATAAAAAATATAAATCACTAAATACACTGAATGAGATGAATAATACGGTCAAAGGATGTACATATAATATCGGGCATCCTGCTGGCCGTTGTTGAGTATAATTTTACGAGATTATTAGTTTAGATACCTTAACAAACTACTTCAGTACAAAACATTCTAATTGCTTTCTTCCCACTCTTTAAGCACAATCACGGACGGTTCGCGATTACAAAATTGTCTACGTAACTGTTCGTTCCCTACGTATACACAAATAACTTTAACGCTGTCGCTGTCACTACAGTACACAAGTTTATGGTCACTTATCTTTTACACACATGTACTCGAGTGTCCATTATTTGCAGTTATTCAGGCAGTCCAGCGATTTACGACTAGTCACGGCGGGCGCTTCTCGGAGGCGCCATCGCCGGGCGAACGTCACGCCCAGCGACGACACATCAGCAGGTTCTTGTACGCCTGTCGGTACTCGGACGACATCACCACGTAAATAATAGGGTTGATACACGTCGTCAAGTATATCAGTATGTACCCCGCTATATTTGCCGCAGGATGCGAAGTAAACTCACGAAATATCTTCGTTAAAGTTATTGGTAAGTAACACACCCAAAATGATAGCATTATTGCCATTATCATCTTTAGTAACTTTCTGTCTTTTGGCGTCAGACGAGGTGGTCTTACGGAGGCAGGCGATCGTTTTAGTGCGACGGCTGCTTGTCGGAGACGTTTAGCTGTTTCTCCACCACTAGGAGTTCTAGGTTTGGCATCAAGAGCGCACTCCTCATCGTGACCATCTAATGTATCCACACCGGAAGAGGACGAGCGTTCTGGTCCTGGAGTTGGTGGGCAGTGCAGCGCTGGTGGCGCAAGTAGTGCCCTTCGAGGCGGAGCCACGTGATTAATCCCATTTTCTGGACCTGGGGAACGTTCTAGGGCTGTCGAAGCTGATCCAACTGCGGAGTCTTCTAACCCCGGCCTCAACCGTCCTCTAGCTGGAGCGCGGGATTTTCTTGCAGCTTCTCGTACTATGCAGAATATTCGGGCGTAGCATATAACTATGGCCAAACAGGGCAACATAAAAGCGCCCACGAAGAGAAATTCCTTCGGAGATCTACCGTTTTTATCGGGAAGTATTGAACAGGAGCCTATCGTGGGATCCAAGCCAAATCTACCCCACTTCTCTAACCAAGTTGCTATAAGCGCACCGAAGGAGAAAGCCCAAGTACTTGCTACCATCACTGCTAAATACTGGCGTCGGTACAACCTGTTGACAAACAATACCGTAAAATTATTGTTACCAAAACAACTGCGCGAATAACAAATAACAAACACGGAAGAGTTAATTAATTTTCCTAGTACGAGATGATAATACCAAAATATGACTCAAGATTTCCTTGTTTGATTTTACGGACGTCATAAACAATAGTTATATCAAATGTATAATTAGAAAATACTCACTTGGGGTAGAGTCTTGGATGTGAGATCATGACATATCTGTTGATGGTGATGGCCAAAACTGTAAACAGTGAGACAGCGACCAGCGCGTATCTGGCTAGAGGAAACATTCGGCAAAGGATTCTGCCATGAGCCCAGGACCGTCTCCAGAAGGTGGAAGCAGCGAGCGGCAGGTTGAAGCAGCAGAAGAGCAGGTCGGAGCATGACAGGTTCATTATAAACACAGCAGTTGCGTTGCGAACCTGCAAGGGGAAGATTGCTTTTAATTATGACTTGTTTGTTGTATTACTTATTACAAAGTTGAGTTCCTTTTAAAAGGATCTTTCTACTTTCACTTGTCTTAAGAATAGCACTTCTTTTGTTTTTAGAATAATGCCTTGCTATTATGTCAAAACTATTATAAGATGATTACGAGTATTACGCAAAGTTGACAAGAATTTTGTGAACAGTGGTTTAATATTTTACAGATTCTGAATAGTATTATTTTCATTCCAAAAGAGTGCATTATTTCGGTGGGACATACAATTGAAGTGTAGGTAAGGAAAAAAGTTTTATTGAACACTAACGGACGTCATTAGGTTTTACCCACGTAGTTCCCATTCCCTTGGGAACACAGGGATAAAATTTGGCCTATGTGACCCGGGAAAAGTGAAGCTTCCCAACGGTGAAAGATTTTTTCAAATCGGTCCATTAACTTTTGAGTTTATTTGTTTGTATACAAAATAACAAATCTTCCCTCTTTATGATATTAAGTATATAAGTATATAGATGTAAATAGGCAGGTGTGTTGATGTTGATCGTTCGTTCAACTTCACGTTCACAAACTTTTCAGACAAACGTACAGTTCGACGGCATATTAAAAATTCATCGACTTACCAATTTTACTATAGACAAGTTGGAGCTTCACTCATTACCATAAACGTATTCTAGAAGTGAATTAAGTCAGTTAGTTTTGTATATTTCTACTAAGAAACCAGCGATCACTGACCTACGCTAAGATCGCAATATTTCATTGCATTTAGTGTCATTCTTATCACTGTTAGTGAATTAATCACGTCTTCACTCGGTAGTAAAGCTTTCTATTTTTAGACTTCAATTGTAATACTGTTTTAGCTCGTAATATTGTTTTTTTATCGCTATGGAAGTGGAGCATAGAAGTAACGTGTACTTGACATAAAAATATATCTTTGCATAATAAATATGTTATATAAAACGTGCGTGTTCAGGCTTATAAATTGGGGCAAGTTAGATTTGTTTAATACAAATCTGAGACACGTGAGGCTGGTTTTGCCAGAACGTTAGATATGGGGATACACGTGTTGTGTCTGTCTTCGAGTCTTAAAGATAATGTCATGAAAAGAGACAAGAGCGCTGTGTTTTTCAAATGTATACAATACTTGTAGTAAAAATGTAGTATTTTTAACCGACTTCAAAAAAAGGAGGAGGTTCTCAATTCGGTTGTATTTTTTTTTTTTTTTTTTTTTTTTTTTTTTTTTTAGGGTTTGTTACCTCATTACTCCGTCATTTATGGACCGATTTTCAAAATTCTTTTTTTGTTTGATAGGGTATAGTAGCAGATTGGTCCCATTTGTATCAAAACTCATATCTGATGAGGGATCTTCGAGGAATTGAGGGAACTCCTCAAAAAATATAGGCACACACGCACCGATTTTAACATTTTTAGTAACAAATCAAGCATTTTCATTTAGCAAGTATCATTTGGTGAAGAAAAACTGATGAAGAAGACAGGCAACGGAACTCTTCAACGCATAACAGCAAATTATTCGCGATTGCTATAGTCAGATGTCTATGCTGAGCTTTAGTATTTCCACAACATAACATTACGCCATTCTATTTTAAAAGGGGCCGGCAGAGATGTACAGATTAATGTTTAGAGATAGAACTTCTTTAGCAATTGTTATCCAATTTCAATGATTCTTTCAAGTTTTGAAAGACTTTCTTTACATACAAAGAAACTAAAAATTACAAAATAAAAACTTTTTTACAAAAAAAACAACCGACTTCTTAAAAAAAAACTAACAGGTGAAAAATAACTCCAGTTTCGGAAGTCGGTGGCCAATAATGAACAAAACATAACCACCAAAGCCACAGACTTCCGAAACTGGAGTTATTTTTCACCTGTTAGTTTTTTTTTAAGAAGTCGGTTGTTTTTTTTGTAAAAAAGTTTTTTTTAGTAAACATCACGTCTTACTGCTCTGACCAGTCTTACCAGTTTAAGGATACGGTGCCATCTTGCATATGCACTTCTGTCTAAACCTTCAGAGTATTCAACATCTATTGCCTTTGAATAAAATAAACATTCACTGTTTTGCTCTGAGAAATAAAAATATCTCAGGTACCGCAGGTTTTCATGTTTTTTTAACCGACTTCAAAAAAAGGAGGAGGTTCTCAATTCTGTTGTAATTTTTTTTTAGGGTTTGTTACCTCAGTATGTACTCCGTCAATTATGTTCACGAATGTTGTTTAGGTAACCTATCTACACCTTTTTACTTATAATATCATTGGTATTTACTATACTTTCCAACATAATCTATCACAAATGTCTACAGATGTTGTCTATTAGGAAGAGGCCAATGTCCATCTAAAGACATTTACGATCTGATATTATGATTCGTAAGTTATATCATTGTTTATTGTACACAGCAAAGTCAATTAGTCAATGGCGGAACACGTATCTGTGAGTGTCAATATTAGTTATCTCCCAAGAAATATTCAATAGAAATCGCGCTCTAATATAATTATGTGCATAGTGAAGTACAGTGTCTAAATATTTGTATAAGACATTTTATAAAAGATATGCTGCTACGATTCGTCAAAGTTCGCACGAGCTATCGCTTGTCGGTTTTTTGACACGGATCAAATACAAACGATCATCAGCCTTAATAATAGACAAATCAATGCACATAATTTGTTAAGAAACCAGTCCTAATATCTATAAAATGTCAGTACCTAAAAAAAATATAAAATTCTTATTTTTGATCAAGCATCACGTGTCAAGCTGTGTAGCCATAATTATATGAGTGGAATTCCTTGCGGGTGTCGGTGTTCCCTGATAGCTACAACCTAGGGGTAGTTTAGTCAAAAGTGAAATGTTTACTTCTAGGCAAGCGTGTCATCGTCGACCTCATCAAATCGCTTACCATCAGGTAGCGACCATCAGGATAATGGTCTACCGCAAGCCTATCAATAATAAAAAAAAATATAACTGCTATAAAATACTTAACGGAAAAAATACTCCTGAATTATTAAAAACTTACTCCGCTATCGGACCTCACTAATATTAGCAAAATCTACGAGTAATCTTGAGTACTTATCATTGGAAACACAAATATTTAAACACGTTGTCACGTTTGTAAATGAATTTACTCCATCTCCGTAACGAAGTTATTTTCAAATATGTCAGTTAAAATAACTGACCATCAAAACAGTTTATCTAATATAAATATTACAATTATCTTAAGTGTTATCTAATGACATAATTAGAATTGTAAAAATGTATGGTATCTAAGTATTTTTCTGTTCAATTTTAATATTTCCTCGTTCTCATTATTTTGGTTTATTTTTAAGTAAGTATGTCGGTGCACTTGAGTAAACTTGCGAATTGTTTGTTTAGTTGGTTAATGAACTAGTTTTGACATAAATTGTACGCAGTTCAATAGCCATGTGAACGGTGTGTGAATATCAAAATTATATTAGTCCAATAATTTGATTATTAAAAAGAATACACTACTATTTTTTTGCTTTTAAATATTGATTGAAAACTTCTTAGATTATGAATATTGTACTTCTTAGATTCTTAGATTATGAATATTGTACTTCTTAGATTCTTAGATTATGTATATTAATACGTATTGAATTATAAGAGAAGGGGTTTTGGACGTCATAATTCAGTATAAACTCTACGGGACAGTGACGTCATGTAACATTTTGTCTGGATGTATCGCCGTTATTTTTTGATTACGTGAAAAAAGAAATAAATATGTGTTAATATTTTCCGGTAATCTAGATGTGGGTCTAAAAACTAAAGTTTATTCAACCAGCCTATAGGTCGACTTACAAATTATTTAAGTATTGTACATACATCGGCATATAATACGAGAATACATTTTTTTTTTCCTCTTGGGAATAGGCATAAAATACAGAACTGTGATTGCTTCGATCCTTCCCTACTCCTACTTTCCTTACATATTTGTGGTGGACCTAGGCCAGAATTATGTATAAGTGTATATTTCGAAATGAAGAAATACTCTTTTCTTTAAAGTGAATCTCAGACAAATTAGAGACCTAAGTAATCTAATTTAGTCTTGCTTTTAACTTTTTGTTATTATTCAGTGGATTACAGAGGTTATCTTGTTTTGTTTTTATGTCAGTCTTTGGCCTTATTCAGGACTTTTAAAAATAAAAAAAAATTATAGTGTAACACCAGCCTAGTAGGTACTGTCCGACTGCAGAGCACATTTTTCCACTTATAAAGAGAAGACCATTAATATACATGGTTGCTTAAGGGGGATTGGTGATTTTTGATTTCCATTAATTTATAAGTACAGGTTTACTGAAGACATTCACTAATGTCAATGATGTCTAAAATGAATTTAGTAAAACTTTTGAATTGAAATAGCCATCGATTGGTAATTTTTCAAATTTCAACCCACAACCTCGTGCAGGAAATCGGCATGCCTGAGAGGTATATCTTGACGACATTTGAATACAAATCAGAGGCACATGCGGTAAGAACTCTGACACTAAGTTAGTTACACGAAAAGAAGAACACCTCGTGCAGAATAGGCGAAGCCTTATTGGTTCATTAAAGGGCAATTTAATAACGTAACCCTCATCTATAGAAAACACCGTCAAGATCTTATCAAGACAAGTCTGACCTTTCATCGGTCGTAATCTTTTGATTGCTTTCTGACCGCCTATTCAATAAGTAAAATACTCAGGTTCATTACACAAATACTGTAGGTACCACTAATGATAGGCAATGCTTATAACAGGCTTGCTCCTATATTGGTGTCAACGCAAGTCAGACTACTCGGAGACTACTCGGAGAACACATGTCAATGTTTTAAGTTCAATTACTGACCTTTTTACACCTCGCAAGCGCAACGATGGTGATGAGATTGCCAGGAATTCCCACCAGCATAAAGAGCACACAGCATACCGAAGCGAAGCGTAGCAGAGGCTCCGGATAGTCACGGAACAGCTCCACAGCCGCCAGCTCCGCATCAGACCCGTACTCCGTCACCCCCACACCCTCAAAGCTGTAGTTCCCCCCGTCTACTTCACTCGCGAACGTACTCCTCGGTATACTCGGTAGCAGATCACCCATCGTAACAATTCACACATCATTCGTCACAGTAATAGACCACATCACTTATTTCATGTCCATGTTTACACTGTCGGGGTTCGTTGGCGACTGATAGCGAACCTTCATGCCGGTCAATAAGTTGTAAATGTGGTGGTGATAAGGCATTTTGTCGATGTACGAGGTTATAGGGTCACAGCTGCTCAGGAAGCGCTCATATCTCTCCGGCCGCTGGTTCCACCATATCTGAAAAGATAAATTTGTGTTCGTTTATTATTAATTCAATGTAGATACAGTTATGAGAGTCATGAAAGATGATAATGGTGTGTTTGTGTAGTGAGTCGGTGATTGTGTCCGTGAGACTATGGGGCTCGTTGTGCTCATTGTCAGTTTGGGTATTTATTGCGTCTACATTACTTCTTATCGCGTCTGAGATAATACATTGTAATTTGTGTAACGACGTTGTTATTTATTTCTTCATTTTTTTTAATATTTGGTAAAAGCATTTTTTGTTTTCTTTTCATGTGTTCCGCTTTTGTAATATATCGTTTAGAAAAGATAATAATCAAAAAAATAATTGTTGAATAATCTACCACTATAATTTTGACGGGATAGAACTTGAAATTGGCTTTGACACCTTAGTCAAATACAGTTTAGGTAATGACCGCATTGAGCAACAAATAAAATTACATCTAAATATGTAAAATTCTCGTTTCACAGTGTTTTTACAAAACTCCTCCGAAACGGTTTGGTCGATCCTTATGCTATTTTGTGTGTATATTCAGTAGGTCTGAGAATAGCACATAAAATATTATTATCATAAAGGGATCTCTTTGTCAGGGGATATCAATATTATTTCCAAATAAGAGAATCATCCATAATATTTAGATATATTTTCATTAAATAGCCTATTTTAGAGGTAGCCACGCAAAAGCCTCTAAGAAAAATTGCACGAGCTCTAACCACCACGTTTGCTCAATATCTTACGTAATCGCCGCGACGCCCCACAACTGTCGCAATTTCATGAAATAAAATTATAACAGTCGACGAAGATAAAGATATTTTTATTTGCAAATATGGGTACATGATTGGTGGTACAGAAAAATTAAAGTGATTCAGCCATATTTTACTACTAGGAATGCAAATACGTGAAACATTATAATTATTTTTATTATTATTATAACATTAACAAAATTTAAAACAAAGCAATCAAAATAAATTAAATTATTATAAATTCGAATATTATTAAGATTAACTAATCAATTATAAATTGTTTTTCATTTAGGAATTCACTTATACTATAATATGCTCTACTTGCTAAAAAAAATCGAAGTTTATGCTTAAATTTCAATAGAGGCAATTCCTTCCAGCACTTGGGTAGTTTATTGTAACGACGTGTTAGAGAGTTGCCCGTGGTCCATATCTAAAAGCCATATACGAGCATTTTCATTTCTTCTAAAACATCGTTATTTCACGTAGGTGTGTCAATGTGTGAGTTTACGTAGTAGTAAAAATTTAATAGAATTCTGTTTCAGTTTTCATTTTGTATTGCATTACTGTTCAGTTTGTAATATCGTTGGTATAAGGAGTGCAGTGGAACGTAAAATAATATGTATGTATCGATAGTAAGACTTTCACACATTTGTTGCCAAGTTTATTGTTTGTTGACTAAAAGTGGTTTTTATTTTATAGAACCTTATTACAAGATAGCAATAATGGAAACGTCGTGACTACGGCCAGTCCGTCGGATTATATCTGTTAGCTTGGAAATTGTACCACCACTTCACTCGAAGACCATTGAAAGCAACTCGATAAAATTTGAAAAAAGGTGTATTCTATAATGTAATATTCACATTCAATCAATCATCGCCAAGCGTTTGGTCGACTCTTCACGTGACCAGAGGGCTGGCCTTTATTTCGGTCAGAGAATCAGCATTGCCATACAACGTGGCAATGCGGCCAGTCTTCTGGGCACTTTTCCCGTTGATAGCGATGCGGATGAGTTTTTTGATGCCCTATAATTGGTTTACTGTTCTTTTGTTTTTTTGTTTTTAGGTATGTATGTAACCAGTTAATTTAGAATAGTTTTATTGTAAAATTATTAATTATTAACAAAAATACTTCATTATAAAGATCAATCAGCAAATTAGGTAAAATTGTGGTTTCAATATTATTTAAATTATTAAACGGCCTGTTTTTTTTTTATTTTACTGGCTTGGTTAAAGGATAAAAATAATACGAGCCTGTTTATAGTCCCACTGTAGCATTAAGGCCTCTTCTCATACAAAGCAAGCACGAATTGGCGAAGTCAAACTTATTATTATTATTTTATTTCAGAGAAAACTCCATAATAAACCAGTTATTTATCCACAAAATACACAACATAAAAATCTAAAGAGTGTTAGTGTTTTAGTAGCACAAATATGCATCTAAGAATAGGTCAGTATTTTTAAGTTGTGCGAGCTACATTTTTCTTTACCGATATTAATGATGTCTAAGATAAACTTAGAAACACACACAGGGTGGATAAATTAAAGAGTGTACGACCTCAGTCTTTCATATTTTTCAGTGAGAAAGAAGATATAATAGCATTTTACCAGTGACATTAGTGATATTAGGCCAGAGTAGCAGTGCGAAAGGCTATTTCAAGAAAATGTGATAAGGAAGTTGGTCCCAACATAAAAATTTCAAAGGTGGGTTGACATAGGGTAACCCAATTTATCATGTTACGTAGTTCCAACTACTTTTACAAATAAATGAGGCCTCGCGTAGGAAATGTAATCAGAAGATTCCTTCTGGACATATAAATCTTACCGGCTTCAAAGTCAATTGAATTAAGTATCTTTCGTAGAAATCTACTGGAACATTTTAAATGGTGGAAAGTGCGTAGTTTGGTTAAAGGTACTGGTAGGTAAGGTAAGGTAATTTAAGTATACCGCAGTGACCTAGGCCCTTCTAAGAATCCTGTTATTGATCATAATTTTCTGTAAATTACCTTGTATTTATTATATATAAAAAATTAAAAGAGTATGCTTAGATGGTCTGATCACTTTGAAATAATGATTGAAAGGCTACTAACAAAAAGTGACATCGCCGGAAGGGGACACCCTAGAGGGACATACATAGGGTAAAGGAGGCAGTCATTAGCTAAAAACTGACAATCAGTCTTAACAAAGACTATCGTGTTTCCCAGTACTTAACTTCACCCTAGCCGACTCTAACACAGGGAAAAGGTTAAGCAGACAATGAGAGGACAAACTTCCACATTTTAACAAATTCTTGGGCTGTTTTTGAAATTGTGTATGACGCAGAACTGTGTAGTAGGTTTTTACCTAACAATTGTAGTAGGTGACCGCAACCGATGACTTACTGTCTCGGCAAAAACTTAAACCTATTGTCATGTATTTACCGTATGTTTGCTGTGAACTTATAAAAGCATATTATCTTTAAAACATAGCAGATGCGTAGGTACCAGTATAACGGTTTAAGCGATGAAAACATTGTAATAAATTGCATGTCCCCAAAAGGGTTAAAGACAGGATGCTGTTAGGTTATTGACAGGACTGTCACTACCCACACAATTCATTCAAATGTTCGCCCACGACATGCTTTTAACTTGTCTGCCCTAGCTCAACGAGATCCAATGTGTTCGCAGTCTGTAGACATAGAGTAATTGAGATGTGATTGGATTAAGATCCCAGTAATTGAATTCGACTAATTTGGGGTTGCTTCAGAGGATTTATTGAAGACAACTTTGTTTTAGACGTAATTATTGAGTCTTTGAAATGTACATTTTGTTGGAGATTAGACACAGTTGTCCTTTTTACAAGATGGTTAGGTAAAAGAGAGAGATTTGAAACAAGGTCTTCATATTGATTCTAAATATTGCAGCTCAAGAGCTGCAATGTTTAGAGAGAAGAATAGAATAAAGAAAAGAATAAAGGTCACAGAACGTCATTAGTATTCTCAAAAATACGTAATTTTGCACATAGTGGTGGAGGTTAAACTGAGCTAAGCATTGCCACCACCATAAGTTCATTTGGGCTTATTGAGGTACAAAGAAACATTTACATGGGTTGTTGTTGCTGTATACCATTTGTAGTGGGTTTAAAAAAAAGGGATTTATTTTTTTTTGTTTTTTTTTTTAATGTTAATTGTGAGTTAATAAGTAAAAAGAAGTTTCTTTGGTAAGTTATTCGTATTCATGAGTACAATCACGTGTTTAAGTATCGCTATTTAACTTTCAATTAATTCAATTACGTCATTACTGCACAACGGGAGCGGTGGGGGTGGCGGGAAAGCGTGTGACGCTACTACTAGTAGATTTTGCCCTTCCCGAGGTCAGACTATCACCTGATAGATCGTGCCTATTCGTGCCTACTGTGATCGATCACAGGCGCGCGCGCGGGAATTTCAAACAGCGGTTTTTTTTATTTTATTGTGTTATAAGTTATTGTGTATTAATGTGTATATAAAAAAAAGTTTCTTTGGGAAAGTTTATTGAAATCATGAATACAGTCACATGTTTAATTAAGTATCGGTCACTAATTACCAGTCACCCTATATAGTTTAATGATTGCCGCAACATTGTAACATTTACTAAGCAACAATTTGATGTCTTTGGTGAGGATTCTGTCAGATTTGAAATTAATTTACACCTGAAACGAGGTCAGGGAAATTCTAAGAAGAATCAAAAACATCAAAAGATTGTTAACACCAAAACTTAAACAAAGTTTGTGTATCATCAAATACATCTTTTGACAACGAAAGTTTGTCACAGAAAATGACTGTTTTAATTAATGACCATCTTACCTTTGTTATTTTGACATCACAACTTTCGCGTAAGATTTTTATTTTATTACCGCAAAATATATTTAAGGGCCCTAGAAAATGAAATCTCCTTTTTTCGGAGGCCAAATGTCTTGTATTTTATTTTGTAACTCTAAGGATTCATAATTTAATGTTTCGGACGAAGTCTTTTGTTTATTGTTATCACTGTGAGCAAATTAATTTATCGTTTTTTATATAAAAAGGGATGTAACGGGACAAGTTATGATTCTATTACAGTTTTAGGGGTTTAGTATAAGTCGTTTAATTTTCCAAACAGATATGTTAGGCAGATGGTGTTACACAATAAATGGTTATGTCTAATTGTTATTACACTCGAGCCCGTTTGGGACGAAATGGACTTATAAAAAATGTTTCAATAACCGAAACAAGAGCGTTCCGTCCCTGGTTGCGCCCATAGGATATTCCAAATGATTGGGAATGTGTACATTACGTATTTTTGTGATTTAGTAAAAGCGTTTTTTATCATTGTGGTCTCTATTTATTTATGATTTACCTTGTCTTATACGCCTCTATCATGGTCTATTAGAAGGTATTTTATGATCCTTATTGAGACTTTAATTTTAAATATTTTATATTCACCAAGACGTTTTCTATACCCAATATATTTAATACCCAAGGTCTTATCTACAAACAACTTAACAGAATCCATAATATTTTATGTTATCAACACTGTCTACGATAGATTATATTCTAAACTACAAATTAATCTTATTGCAAAATGTCGATCACGTACTACTTATCCATTCGGGGATAAAAGACATGATGTTAAGCGAGTAAATAAATACGCTATTATGTAATTAAATTTCGCCGTAACGTTTAATGAAGTTTGCTCATTAACTGAGTGACTTTAAAGTTATTATTATTATGACTAAAGTCCAAACTATCCGTTTAGTACTTAAACTTGTTATTAATTTAATATAAAATGGAATAAATACCAAATTAGATTAGAGTTTTCTTTGTTAAGTACTGTTTAAGAAAGGGTTTTTTCTTTTCTAGATAAACAGAACACATAGAACGTCACGCCTGTAATCCCCGAAGGGCCAGGCAGTAGTGTATCTAGTAGTAAACCCACATTTCGGCTGTTATGTTCATGTGCAAGTCCCATGTAATTGGGGGCGAGCCTATTGCCATCTATCGGGCACAAATCCAGACTCCGGGCTGCTACTGAGAAATACCAGATGTAAAAACTTATAATAACACTTTGCCCGGCCCGGGGATCGAACCTGATGCTCAGCAGTAGCGCTTGCGACCAACGAGGCAGTCAGTCGTTTATTGTTAAACAAATATCAAAATCACATTTAGGTGTTTCCTTAAAACATAATACACTGTAAAACAATTTATTTTTACCTGGTTATCCGGATTCAAACCAACAAATGAATAACTTAAGAAAGAACTTAATAGTCTCTGGCAGATGCTTTACCTCATTGGATTTCAAATCATTATAGATAATGTTTGCGGAGCTTCTTTTTTTATAGGCAGTAAAAATGAGTAGGACAGTAACTGCTTTCTCGGCAGCAATAACGATGTCAGGGGGAAATGCAAGGGGAAAATAAAAACCACAAACACAGATTATAGGACAATGTTATGTTTTTACAAAGGAACGTCACATTTGGAGGAAAAACTGGAAGTGGTACTTATAATGTGTTACTGATTGCGTTTTTATCACCTAATGTATAGATATTTTTTAGACCGCGACAAAGGCGTGAGTTTATATAGAGTGACTGGTAATTAGTGACCGATACTTAAACACGTGATTGTATTCATGATTTCAATAAACTTTCCCAATAAAACTTTTTTTTTATATATAATAAGTTATAACACAATAAAATAACAAAAAAGCTGTTTGAAATTCCCGCGCGTGCGCCTTTGATCGTTCACAGTAGGCACAAATCGGCACTATCTATCAGCTGATAGTCTGACCTCGGGAAGGGCAAAATCTACTAGTAGTAGCGTCACACGCTCCCCCACATCTCCCGTTGTGCAGTACTGACGTAATTGAAACTTAATGAATATAAAAATAAGTTTCTTTGGGTAAGTTATTCGTATTCATGAGTACGATCACGTGTTAGTATCGGTCACTAATTACCAGTCACCCTATATATGTATGTATTTTCATGTAAGTAATACTATTTACTCGCGAGCTCTTGAGTATAAATTAGTAGCCACGAGTAACATTAATATCTAGAGCTCGGCCTTTGTTAATTATAATTACCTTATATTTGCTTTAGTTACGTCATTAATTCAGCATCACAGTGTTTTCCTCTTAATTGTATTAATATGAGCTGATAATTATGGCTGCTAGTGTGTACTTTGTATTTACGACTAATTCTAGACGACTATGCGTCTGTACAAATAATTGAGTATTTACCTTTAGGTTCAAAGTACAATAAAATACCAGCTATTTTAGTAGATTTTTGCATGTCAGCATGAATTCTCAATTTTTACCCTAGGATAACCATTGTTCGTTGGGTAGAGATTCTAGGAAGAGATGTCATATTTTCATACCATTTCTTTTATCCTTTCGTGTAATTTTTTTCTAACTCTTATTTTTCTCTTGATCAATCCTTAGTACGTAGGAAAGGTTATTTGCCTCTGAATTCTTTGCATTACAGGTGATGTCAACCCATAAGAAATGGTTTCATGGATATTTAAGTAAAAAAAAATTTGTAGATTTAGAAAATGTTAATACCTATTTAACAGAGGTAACTACAGAATAAAGTACTTGATATTGGAATATCAAGTAGAAACCTGTCTTGAATGTAGCTTTACAAGAATAAAAAAAATTGGAAAATACTTTAACACTTACATATTCAGTTGAGTTTATGCTAGAACAAATAAAAACTATAGTACTTCTTTGGTTAATTACATTTTTTAGTAGGTAGTAGTAATTGCGAAATAAGCTTTTAAAAGTTTTAGAACCAAGTAGATTTGAATATGAAGTATTATAATGAAGACTTGTAATGCTTAAAAGACTTTATCCAAAGAGAGTGATTGTTCTTTCTCTGGTATCTTATCGAGTTCATGATTTTCTTTTCAGCTTGTTAGCTTGCTTGCTTAGATTTATGTTCACCTAAATCATGTTTCACCTCACATCTTCATAGATAAAACACAAATAAACACGACTAGCAAGTAAAGCTCGTAAACTAAATTGCATCTGCGTAAACATCTCGAGATTCGTCTCCGTCATTATAAGCAAGTAGCACTAAATGTTAGGTAGGTACATTAAATTAGAAGTGAAACAGAGCATCGCAATTTAGGGACAGCCGTTTTCAATTAGGCACGGGAAAAATGCGTGGGGTGTGCTAACTAGAGCCTGTATGCCTCTTAACATTATCACGGTCCCATTGTATATCGTCTTTATAAATTTTATGGCCTCGAAACAAGCGGGGTTGAGCTTAAGTTTATGGCCAGGATTTAAGGAGGTTGTAAATGAATTGATTGTTATAGCGATTAAAGAGATTGCTACAGGAGAGTTCAGTACAACTAAGGATGATATATTGAAAATTTTAATTAGAGGTTTTTGTACATGCTGGGGTTGGTGCAACATGACTTATTGTCCTCAGTTGTCATTTACTTCCTAGCAACTTTCACACCAGCCATCCATAGTTTTTGTGGTCTTCATTTACTTTTGTAAGCCTTATTCGCATCACACACATGTCAATACTGCGACAACCAATTTCTACACAATATCTTGGCCACAATCGCCGCTTAAAAAGTACGTGTTACATACTCATATAGTATCTTACTCTTATAAGCTTTTAACGGCCCTTTTGAACGTCTGATGACAATTAAAAAAAAAGAAATTCTTGCTGTCCCTTCGAGAAGCAAGTTCCAGAAATTCCATACATAGGTACTCTTTTTCAAAAGAGTTTATGTTGTATGAAAAATCACATTAAACTGATTACCACGACCCTTCAATAAAACTGACGCGATCAGCACAATTAATACCACGATCAAGGACTGTTTGTGTCATAATTGTGCTGGAATATTGACACTGACAGCTCTTGAAAGCATTTTCTTTGTGCTGACCACGTTCAGTTTGATTGGTGAAATTCGCTCTCAATATTTTTGTTATGTAGTAAGTAGCGGTAGAAAGTTATACAGATTTTGTTACGCTGCTTTACGGTCTCGTAAAAATGTTTTACAGCTTCAGTGAAATTCTAAAACAATTTTCTCTTAAATTAAGTACCTGTCTAGGTATGATTTAAAATAAAGATGAGATGGTAAATTGTTTCAAACAAAAATCTAATTAGCATATTTTTGTTTGTATTATCTGGCCTTGTTCTAGCTAAGTTGGGGTCGCCTTCCAGTGTAACCGAATGCGGCTGAATTCTAGCTTCAGACGGATATACAGCCTATCTGACCTCTACTACCTCGAAACTAAAATACCGATCGATGTAACTGGTTGCCGGTTGTAAGACTTTCGGGCTTTTGACTACTAGTAACTCACTCAGCTGGGCCACAAACGTGCTTATCATGGTCTTCGGCGTAAATAAGTGCAACTCCACCAAAGCGGAGGCGAGAGGAGATGTCTCGTAATTAATCAATAGAGTACTGTATTGTGATAATGCTAAGCGTTGAGCTGTCAAAATGTCGCAAGCTGATTGGTTGTACGACACATCTTTTCTAGTCTCCGATTTTGTGGAATCTCGGCCTAATGCTATTAAACTATGCAATGATAGTCTAGCGGTGGGACTATACGTATAGGCGGAATCTTGAGTTTAAATTCTGACTTTTCAAATTCATGTGCGTATTATATAATTATCAATTGCTTGAAAAAAGGTGTGCCTTAAAGATCTTCCTTGAAAAAAGGTGTGACGGTATGTGAAGCCAAGTCAAAAGGTTCATGGGCCGCATAAATACTCTGTCATTAGGTTAGTTAGTCGCTAACCACACGAAAAGTAGTAAGTACGAGTAGTACAATCCAATGATTGTGTTATCGCCGTAATTAATCTATCGCTAAGTAAAGCCGCGTTAAACAGTCTAGCTAATTTAAATCCTACTAATATTATAAACGCGAAAGTTTGTGAGGTGGATGGACGTAAAAACTATGATACTGAATGAATTTTACTAACATTTGGTATGGAGTTTGCTGACACCCTGGATTAACACAATATCGGCTACTTTTTATCCCTGCATTGCCACGGGAACGGGATCTACTCGGGTGAAACCGCGGGACGTCCGCTAGTACCTTATAATTTAGTAATTATCTACTTACTTAGTAGCAGTAGCTTAAGTAGGTGAATGGGCTATAAACAGGCAGTAAGTTAGACGTAAACCCAAGTGTAATACGGCTTTGTGTAATCATACAGAGTAGGTTAACAATGTCGCGCGTCCACTCTAACTTGACATTTTGCGGTGGCGCTAGTTGTCAGGCCGAGTGTCAATCATCTGTCAAAATCAGTACATTTCTAAATTTAGTTCTGTATTTCGCCGTCTTCCAATTTATGTTGGACGTTTAGTTATTTATTCTACACTAAATAGTTTTATGTAGGCGTCAGTTTTGCTTATTAATAAAATGTTTATATAAGTTTTGAAAGGCGTAGGTTCTAGTACCTACTCGTAAGGGTGCTTGTTAGTCAGGTAACTATAACTAGGTACCAATAATAATGAGAAATTTCTGAAAACTCGCGTAAGTTAAGTTATGCAATGAAGAGGAGCGTGTTTATTTATCGGACGCCTTGGGTGGAAGCTTCATAACATAGTTAAGTACTTGGATTCCTTGTTGACGTAGTTTACGAAACAATTTATTGGTTTTTTGTACAGACACCAAAAAGATATGACTTCCATTATTGTATTGCGTGTGTATTTTAAATTAATGAAGAAAATTCAAGAAATGAAGAGAAATTACAATATAAAATCGCCTAGTTTTCAATCAATGCAGTTTCAGATCTCTCAATAAAGACGCACTGTCTTTCACGTCACAAGGCAAAAATAAAAATTGCACTATGTAGCCACTGGCACGCTGTTTTTTGTTAAATATTCTTATGCTATTTTTTGTCTTTTACTTTTTGCTTTTGTGTGTTGGTCTCTGTCTAGTGTCTTCTGTGTGCACTAAATAAATGTTTTATCTTTCTATGTATCTACCCCTGGGTATTAATGGTTTTTTTGATGATATCAAGTAGGTAAGGATATTCGATTAAATATTCGACATTGTAAATTGATAGTATTGCGTAGTTTTTGTGAAAATATGATTTAGTAGGTATGCTTTAACTATTCCCTAGTGATTGAGACTAAATGGACTGGTTATGAAATTTATTACCTAACCTCGTATTCATGTTTTGGATGAGACGTAACATCAGCAGCCAAAACAGGCCATTAAACCCATAACATTACACCACAATTTTTACATGTAAGTACCCACGTCATGGCCTCCGCTTCGACCCTATAAATCACGCTAATTTCGGGGCCTGCACTTAGGGATGTCCACCGACCTAATTCCGGTTTTTAGGTCGAGAACCGGCAGTGTTAATGAATTATTGTTTACCATACCAATGCCGTTATTAGGCTGTAAAAGATGAGTCCGTTTGTCGAGTGACGTCAGGCTGTACAGACTTATTTTGCTTAGATCTACTTGTCTATATGATAGGCTAATATTTTAAAGAGGTAAGATTTGATTGTTAGTATGTTTGTTTGGATTTAACTCTATAACTACTTAACTGATTATGAAATTTTTTTCATCATTAAAAAGCATTATTATCGTCGAGAAAGGATGACAAAGTTTAAAGGGAAAAGTACGAAATCCTCGCAGTCAACGTCGCATGCGAATTAAGTGCTTGTTTCTAGTTGTAATTCGTTGTATAAGAATAATAAGAAGATAATAAACACTTTGGAAATGTGCTACTGCCGCAAAATGTATCTTATTACAAGAATTCGGTGTCAAACAGCGCTTATTAGAAGCAGTTAAGGCCCGATAATACTGCAATTTTTTGAACATTTCGCGCGACGGAACAACGACTCTATAGAACTCCTTCTCGTGCAGGAAAAGGTAGAAGGCACGCGGCCACGCGGCGGCGGTGGGTCGCCAATGCAATAAAACCCACCAGATTAGTGGCTGCCACCTGTCAATCTTACTGCAATGCTTTAAAAGAGACTGCGACTCTTTAGTTTCTTGCAGTGTTTCTTGTCAGAGTAGTCGGATAGTGAAACATCATCATCATTTCGTAAATAAGGCAACCGCTTGACAACTTTTCCGCGTTGACTTTAGTTACAAAATGTATCACCACGAAATAGTCATAGTCATAGTCATAGTATTTTATTACAAGTCATATACATATTAAACAATTATTAAAAAATACATTACATAAACAGTAAAATCCAAGATGTCAAACCAGTTAAAGGAAACAAATAAATAAACAGTCAAATAAAAAAGTAAAAAAAAAAAAAAAAAAAATAGGTACATTACGTCATTCTCCAAATTATGTCAAATAGTTAAAATGTCAAACAAATAAAAGAAATAATACACATAAATACGAGTCACAGACAAAACACACAATAAATTCGAATTAATATGTCATAGTTTAAAATAATCTAAATTCGTCAAAAGAATAAAAGGCTTGCTCGATAAGCCATTTTATTGGAACGGTACAATAATATAGTCTATGAAATTAAAAAAAAAAATCGGTTCAGCTGCATCATATGTCACTGCCGACGTACTACTTTGCAAACTTGAAAAAAATGTGACTAGATTATTTAGCCGTCCCCTTCGTTTTATGTAAAGGAAACGGCCAGCAGTGATTTACGTTTTGTTATGTTAAGGAAGTGCGTAAGGTAAATTCTGTTGCGTAGGCCCGTTATTGTTGTTTGTGAAAAATTGTTGAGCTTAGTGAGATTTTACGCACTGGAGCAACTGGTTTGTATATTACGTTGCTGGTAAAATGAGCGTGGGAATAAATGGTTTAGGTGTAAACAAGACCCGGTTTTTTTCGGGTTTTCCCCGATGTGGTAAACACCTGACTTCTCTATAGGGAAATATAGAACGTAGGTAGTGCAGGTCGGTACATAAAATCGCGGATTTATATTCTTCTGTACAGAGAGGAGATTTCTTTCATTTTAGTTGAGGGATGATTTGAGGAGGTTGTGGTTTAAAATAATTATGATGAAGTGACAAAATCTGAAAAGTTACTATGGTAATTATTATATTTTAAATTTATTAAACAGTGGAAGAGTACCAATAACGTGCCTCGACAAAATTTATACGCTAAATAATTATTTTAGTTTCACAAGAGTTTTTATAGTATAAATGACATTTTCGTACCACTTGCTCAAAAAAGTGACATTCTATGCCACAAAAAGCGAACATAACAATAGTCATTTTTAATCTGTTAAAAACAGGGAAAGAAAATTGTACTGGATTTCATTCATCCCCTAGGGAGAGAATGTGATTTAAATTTTGAATACTTACCGAAATTTAGACTGAACTACATCTGTGTTTACACCATGGAGTTTGTATTTATATCATTATACATCTTTTTGAAAAAGGAATACTTACGCGTTTATTATGCAGATACGATTATTAATTTTATTAAATAAAATTACGAAAACCGACGAGGCCGTATGAGCTTTATGCCTTTGCTTTTCCGAAAAAAAAAATATTAATGTAGGAATTTGCCGCGTTTTTGTTTTCTTCAAATCATGGAGCAAACAACCGGGTTGTTTGCTTCATGCTTCAAATATTTAAACGTGAAGTTTATTTTAATTTATTTTTATAAATAAGTTAATGTTCTAAAAATACGTCTACTTTTAATTGTCATTATTTTTAATAAATTCTTATATCATATTATTATTGTGTTATTTTTTTCGCAAATGGTACGAAAAGTAGAGTATTTTCCTCGGTGATAAAGCTGTCTTAGTCTTGGGTGAAATTAAATCCCTCGCTACACTCAGGACTCGTCTTAAATCCCTCGCTTCGCTCGTGATTTAAGTTTTTAACACCCTCGCTACGCTCGGGAGTAAACCTCGAGTCCTTCGTTACGCTCGAGATTTAAATCGTCACCCGCGACAGAAGACACTGCTTTATCCCCTTGGTTAATAATCTACTATTAAAATATTTTTAAACTAAACATGTTAGGACGTTTCTTTTACTTATAACACCATGTTTTGCAACCCTGTTTTGTATTGATTACTCATGTTTTGACAAATAAACTATCTTTTTATTTATCTTTACGAGAAAATTTACACACATACTCATACCTTTAACGATAAAATATTCTATTCTATCATAATGTAAGACGAAACCTATTATGCAAGTTTTTACGAAACCAGTTTTTATTTCATCGCTTACCCAGACAAGATGAACGTGCATTTTAAACTTGCCATAATAAATTCCGCCTTTACGCCGCGGCTGAAAAAGCGAAGCTCCCATGATAATGCGTGAACTTATTAACGACATTATTATGCCACCACACGATGTGGGAAAGTAATTTAGACGTTATATCCGACGCATGCAAATATTAAACTTCGGAAAGTTATCGAATTAAGGCGAATCAAAGGGAATATGAGAGGATAAAGGTTATATTTTCTGCGGGTAAAAAAAAAAGTGATGTGTTATTGTTTTTCCATCCGGAATTCTTTAGTAAGTAGCAGACCGGAGTCTTGATATGTGTCTATTTGAAGACAAATAGAATCGCAGCCTATTAGAAGACTAAGGGCGCTTTCAATTTAGACGGTTGGTGCCGGACTGCTGCCGCACGGTTGTAACGACCATGAGCCGTACTGCTGCCGGACGACAGCAGTACGACATAAATCGTCTTATTTGAAGAGATACGCGGCTGCAGTCCGATCGAATTTTAGTGATTTCCATCGAAACCCAACTTTAGTCGGTGCCATAGACTCTGACGAGGAAGTGTTATTGTTAGTTCTCTTGCTTCGGCAGAAACATAAACGACGCCGTACTAGGGCGTCGCCAATGTTTTCTTTAAAATATAAAATTGGTGATTTTTATACACTTTACCCTAGATTAAAAGAAAGCTCAGCTGATTTTTTGAACTATTTTAGAATGTCTAGAGAATGTTTCTATGAATTCTATCACTTTGTTAAAAATACAACGTTAAGAAACTAAATTCAAAAATACTATATCCGCCGAAGAGAGACTTCACAGCACTAGCGAACAACGACTGAGACAGGTTGTTGCCGTTCCGCCAACGGACGTGTGCCGCACTGCTGTCGCACGACTTTGCGTCGAGACATTTTGTATGAAAAATCATAACCGCCCGTGCGCAGTACGATACCCGGACTGCAGCAGTCCGGCACCAATCGTCTAAATTGAAAGCGCCCTAAAACACAGTGAAATGTGTATGTACAGACGCCAGCACATCAAGTTACCTCAATGTGTTAAATTTTCTCAATTGAATATGAACCTTATTCCACATTGAGGTAACTTGATGTGCTGGCGTCTGTACCTCCTACACGTATGTAGGTAGTGACATCTATCTCGCCACATGCGAACTAAATCCGACATATTGTCCTACATCGCGATGTTAAAGTTATCCGCGTGATTGAATGTTTACAAGCTCCCGACTACAACTGTCGGGCAGTAGAATAGAATAGAATAGAATACTCTTTATTGTACACCATTAATACTTACAAATAATAATTTTAAGGGCTACAAGCGGTGATACAATGAATCTATCGCTAAAAAAAACGCAAAAAAAAACAAACTTAACAAACAAATTTAATAAATGTATCGCTAAAAGCAAAAAAAAGGTAGTAGCCCATCAGACATAACACCCGTCTGGTTGTAGGATCCTCCTTTTTCTATGCTGGCTAAATGCCATCTCTGCCTATACCTTCAGGGAATACAGGCGTTACGTTATGTTGATTTAGTGAAATTATCAAAATAAAATCAAATCAAATCATTGCGCGTATGAAAGCGTGGTCGTATTCTTGGTTATGTAATTGCCCGCGGATTTTAGTATCAAATTGAATGACTATTGTTTGTGCAGTAAAAGCAAGACAGTAAGTACCACATACCACAAATAGGTTGTTACCGATTTTAATAAAGTCATAATTATTCACTTGCAGATATCTTTCTTGCGTGTGTAAGGAAAGTTTAGTCACCTATAAACCTATTCAAATTATGACTTGAAAGGAAAAACGAATACAATAACATTTATTATCATACTAACTGTGCACACGCACCGCGTCACGTTCTAGCCGTGGCTAGAACGTGACGTGTGAACATGACGAGTTTCATCGGTTTTATTATTTAGGCACGGATCCCAAATCTTATTATTCTAAATTTAAAACATAAAGGTCTCGTATTATCATCAGCTATCTGACATTGAAAGTGCCGGCAAAATCAGTCCAGCCGTTTTGGAGATTAGCTCAGCCAGTCAAACAGGCAAAAAAAATAGTTTATTTGATAAAGCTATCGTATATGCTTTTGCAGCTGCAAAAAAGTTGTTATTTTGACATTACAAATAGACAAGTTTTTAATTTTATTTGTACGCAATACAGACGTAGGTGTATAAAATATTCGTTAGCATTGAAAACCTACTGTAAGCACAGAAAACTTGCCTCAAACGTACCGTCACATCATTAAGTCCATATTAGTGCACATACATGAAAATCGATACTGCAAATGAATCGAGTGGAAACGCAAAGAAAACAGCTCTTCCTTATTTACCCGAAGAAAGTGGGTAAATAAGGAAAAGAGCTCGAATATATTTGTTGCTTTTGTATTGAGTTGAGTGTGTCAGTACTGTGTTCAGATAAAATGCATATGCATAGGTAAGCCATTATCACCCATAATCGCAAATACAGGATGGATTTTTGAGACAGGGCAGTAAAGGCCTGAGGGCTTTGTGGATAAAACTCATTCAATAAATGTTAACGCCTTATTAAACACTGTTTTCTTAAACGCAACGCAAACAGAAGGCGGCGCAGATACGGCGCAGGTACAGATACGGCGCAGATACGGTGCAGGCGCGTTATCTGCGCAAACAGACACGGGGACGATACGGCACTGAGTATTATTATACAAGGTGCTATTTAGTGGAAATAACACTTATTGGCACATCCTTTCGGTTGTTTTTCAGTTTATCGAAAAGTATTTTCCCTCCTTTTGTAATAGATAATTCCAATCAATTTCCAAAAGTGGCAGATGGATTATTAGTTTGTGGCCGTATCTGTACCTCCGCCGTATCTGCGCCGCCTTATGTTTGAGTTGCGCTTAATAGCAAACAGTTTTCATAAGGCTTTCACAAAATTAAATAGTCTCACATAATAAAATTCTAATAGTCCTTGATAGTACGTTGTCATTTTAACGGCTGCTTTAGTCACATGCTGCATTTTTGTGGGATCCTGACTCAATTGGCTTCTCACCGTTGATGCCATTTAACTCCGCCATAAAACCGACATTGCCACCAGAAGGAGCACCACCACCAGTACCACCACCACCTTAATTTAGGAACAGGTTATATTTATGTTACTTTTATGACTAAGAAAATGATTTTTAATTACCTTACACAGAACAAACCTTAGGTTTTCTTCTTTAAATAAAATTACGTATTATTTGAAGGACTTTTAGAAGAAGACTTTTTTGACAGATTCTTCGATGAATGAACATGAGTATGAATGGCCAATGAGAATGCGATACAAAGTCTGCCATGACCTTTGATTGAAAAGGTGTTTGATTGGTTGTGACTTGGTGGTGTCTATCGAACTTAAAAAGGCACCGAAAATCCACTAAAACACGCTGTATACCTTGTGTTTTCTAATACAACCTTTTTTAAGAACATCCGGGTTTGGATGTATTTTATGATTTCCTGGGGGTAAGGGTGTAAAGGCAATAGTTTGAAGAGACCATTGTTGTCAATGTACGTATTAAGGGCTAGCACTTCGCTCGCGACTTCGTTCGCGTGAATTTCCTGCTTTTCCCTTCAAACTTAGATATTCCCCTAACCCTTCGTAGTTTTTAAATTAAAATTAAATACAGCAGCGGTGATAAGAAAGCTTTCAAATGGTGAAAGAAGTTTTAAAATTAATTCAATAGTTTTTTGGTTACACCCTTGCAAACGAACTTACATTATTTGTTCTTTTCATCGAGCGTTTAGCCGCGTATAATTTACTTTTTTGGAAAAGTCATCGGAATAGTCGGAAAACGGATGGTATTCATAGTATTATTATTGTTTTAATTACCATGATTTATTTTACGTTATTTTGCACTTCATTTTATAATCTTTATTATTTTTATTTAAAATTATGTGTGTATGTGTTCAATTGTTCATGTATCAAACAAAAAGTAAATTGTTTGTGATAAATAAATAATAATATTATGAAAATCTTATTAAAGAAGTTCAAAGCCGGGGTGGGTCGCCAGTCGATGATAGATTAAGTAAACCCAGGAAATTGTTATATCTCAAAAAGACATGCTTCTGTTTTCTGTCCAAACAACGGGTTGTAATTACGCTGGAAAAATAACAGGGACAAACAGAAGGAGCAAATAAAAGCGAATTATCGAATTTTCAACTGTAGGCACTGATCTGAGCGTTGAAAATTCAACAACGCGCTTTTAAACTGGGTGGAAAAGACATCGTTACACATGCTTATTCATTGAAATTTTTCTTCGTTTTTTTTATAATTTTTACGATATTTTCTGATGTTAGTTTTGCTTAAAACCATGGAAAAAAACATCATTTCTATGGTAGCCGTATAATTGTTTTGTGTAAAATGTAAATTAATCACTTTTCATGTAAAATTACATTAGTTTCTACGAAGATTAATGAAAATTCCTGAAACTTATCTTTAAAATAATATGTTCTGCGTTCCTACTGCTACAAGCCTCATTATTCTAATGCTATTATAAATGGAGTATAGTTTGATGTCCTTTCACCCTGTAGGTATAGTCACTCATGTGCAGACGCCAGCACGTCAAGTTACCCCAATGTGTCAAATTTCTTTCATCATTTTTCAACTTTATGTCAAACAAAATAAGGTATTCAATTGGGAAAATTTGACACATTGGGGTAACTTGATGTGCTGGCGTCTGTACCTACCTAGGTGTGAAATTAAAATACAAAATCATTTTCGGTAAAAAAAAATCATCGCCTAGTGTAAGTGAAAACAGGCGACAGTCAACAAAACGTGGGAGAAGTACACTACGCCCCTGCCTATCTACTAGGTCGCAGCCGTGACGTTCGTGCTATTAACTGTTACTAGGTTTATGTACACGAGTGGGTGAAGGGTTCAGTGCGTTCTGCAGCCCAGATTTACTCAAACATGACTGTGAATAGGTGACATCATTTGCAATTGTAATTCTGGGGCAGATTGAACGTCATCAAACTGAGAAATTGAACTCGTTTGCGTCAAGGGACCCAATTCTGGAAATGATAGGGTTTACAATTAAAGAGGTGCTTTTCGTTATTACTTGGGTTTGATTGGGAAAAGTTAGAAGAATTTTCTACGTATACCAATTTGCTTGTTTTTGCTTGAGTCGAGTTTTACTCGATAATATTGAACTGTTTCATGGATCTATAGGCTAAGGGTACTATACCATAAGGCGGGCCATGCATGTTTCCCCCGCGGTGGTATAAATAAAAACATATTAAATGTTTTTGCTTTTTTTATTTTTTATATTTTTAGCTTAGTTGAAGGGGTTAACAAGACTCACTAGTAATGTGCAACCCACATAAAAAATGTCTACTACTGCACATAGGCCACACGCACCTCAGTGGTAAAAATAGTATCTCTTTATTAATTAAAGCGTAGCTTGAAGTTATGGCAAACTTAATTCTACAAAAATGTAGGTATTATATGTTAAATTTGGATATAATATTGGTAGTAAGTAAAGTTTACTCCGTATTCGTTTATTACCTTTATAGGTACACCCCCTTATTAACGAATGCATACAATGTTTACATACATATAATGTGGAGTTTCAGTAAACAGATATTGATATAGACAACAAAGCAGTAAAATTGATAAATTCTTAATAATCTATAAAACAATAATCTTTCCATCTTTAAACCCTTCCCACCACTACTTAGGTTTAAATCGGCTAACATAAAACTACAACACACCCAAAACTGCATAATAACAACTTCACACACACACACATCCAAAGCATCGTGGACCAATCAAAAACACAGAAAATTACCACAAATCATAGAACCGCATTCGAGTCAGCACGTCTCAACATTTATCGGGGAAAATATTTCAGATTTTCAAAGAAAACTTTGTTGTAACTTCCCCAAGTCCAAACAGATATTGCTGTGGCTAAGATTTCAATTATGATCTGTAAGACGGATTGCGACTTATATAAATAACAAATAACTTTGTCGGATTCACTGTTGAGAGTAAACATCTACTTGGGTTTATGGAAGATTTTATGGGTTTTTAGGGTTCACTGTGCAAGGATTCTAACGGAACCCTGCCAGCGCTGTCCATCAGACCATCAGTCTGTAATGACATTCTGTGAATCGTAAATAGGTTGGTAGTTGTAGTGTACCACGGTAATAAAAAATAATAGACACTCTTCATGTTTATGCCCATTTTAAGAAACGTAATTTTCGGCGTTTCTTATCTGACGCTTGAAAGTGCAAAAATACACTAGCATATTATATTTTATTAATAGAAAAAAAAAACAACTTGTTACTATCCCACTGCTGGGTGAAGGCCCCTTCTCATACAGAGAAGGCTCGTGCCTTTTCTGCATTGATCACGACGCTTGCTCAAGGCGGTTTGGCGATTACAAACGCGAGAATTGAAAGGTGAAAATTTTTAGATAGAACTTTAATGAAAAATACCAATGTTTAAAAGTCTTGTATGATGGTACGGAATATTTTAGTGTGTGAGCACGACTCGCACTTGGCAGGTTTGATATGATATTTCTCGTGCAGTAGCGCGATTTTCGTAGGGATAGTATTTTATTGCGTATAAGCTTGTACCTTTATGGGAATTATATCTCTTAAAAGGGTTTATGTCAAAGAGTTATTGCGAAAGTGTGGTCACTAAGTCAGCATGAAGAAGGAAAAAATTGTTTGTCAATGCAGTGATTTTTATAGATGTTTATGAATGTATTGTAATCAGGGATGTTATTATTTTTGTATCCATTATATTTTAGTGCAGCAAATAACTAATGAAACAATATTAAGTACCTAAATCGTACCATTCCACTTTTTATTTCGCCTACCGTTACGAACTTTACACAACTTTCAAACATTTTTCCGAAGAGCTCAAACATAATTTCAAGCTTCTAGAAATCTAAACTTAGATATACAAGAGGCTGAAACCACCAACTCTTTAGCAAATATTGAACTTCTTAACATAGACTTAGAATGGCGCAATACTTTACAAAACCTAGCGGGCGGCCTTATTGCTGATAGCGATCTCTTACAGACAACCTTTGCATGGACTTGATAGTGAAGGAGAAAAGATGAGCAAGTAGTTTGTGAAAATTCACTTAGTCCTATTCTCACATTCTCCATAATTCCTCTTCTAAAATGCAAATAGTCCTACCTGAGAGCCAGGACCCATATATTTATATACAGAAGCTTTTACCGTTTCCTCTAAAACATGTCACAAAACAAATATACACAGAAGGCCAGGTTTATACAACGAACAGAAACGCACGCACACATGGACAGTATGGACACGCTTCACGTACAGCGAGTGCAAGCGTACACGGGTCATTGTCATAACCCTAAAAAAAACTGTTCATATGGATCAGTAAAGAAACTTTAAACTTTTTTTTAAATTTAACATCATAATAGTAAAGTAAACAAAACATACTTCACCATACTGTAACAGATTTACTATAAATTTATTTATTTTTTACTATAAATCATCGAAATTCAAGTGAAAGTCCACTTCGGTGGACTGTTCGGGATCTACCTTGTCATAGAATGGAGCCTTTAAAAAATGTGTCTTTTGTTATTTTAAAGTAAAATGAATTATTTTCTTAATCTACGTAAGTTATTCTTTTAACTTTATCAGTATTAAAAAAATAGATAAAAAATAAACACACTTTTTGCATAATTGAATCTTGTTACAACATTTTTAGTCTTTTTGGTGGACATTACTTTCGATCTTGACTAAAATAAAGGAAATGTCAAAGGCATATGTAAAGAAGTAAAATTGAACGCTTCCAATATCGCACTATCCCTTGCAGCGGTCATTTTGTCATGACTCGTACACAGAACACGATATTGTTCTAATAAGATTTTTTTTTTGGTGTGTCAAAGTTGAGTTGTCTTTTCGGTTACTGCTGTATTTTGGTAAATAAATCACTACAAATTATTTAAACATTCTGATTAACTAGTTAACCAATTAAACTTTACAAATATACCTTAGCTTTTAACATAACCCATAAACGGCGGGAGGTGTGAGTGATTTTTTGAAAAAAGTCCATTCGGTGGACATCTTTTCGGTGGAACTTTGGTCCACCGAAACGACAAATGTCCACCGAGTGCAATGTTTTCTTGAATGTTTATATGTAATGACTGGTAAAAGTGCTTCTGATTACTGTTATTTTTATCAGAAAAGGATTAATGACCTATTTTTGTTTTATTCTCGCTTGGTTTTTATGTATAAAATAATACGAATATGTTGGTCAACATGGTATAGTAAAGCGTTAGAGAAGCAGTTCCTGTTGCTTTAGGTTAAGACACTTAAGATCTAGAAGCATTGGAAAGATCAAAGAAAGAACGGAGAATATTATTATCATCGCAAGCCGAAAGGAAAATAAAAACTGCACAAGATTTACCAGATGTGCATAAAAACCTTTTGACGAAGAAATGGATTGAGAATACAAGACAAAAAGTTAAGAAACAAGAAGAAGCTGAAAAGAACATAGTATGCGAAACACCTCCCTCGAGTCTGGTAACATCAGTATCACCAAGAGCTGAAATTGGTGCCCGTATTGCAGTGAGAAACCGAAGATTAAAAGTAGAGAACAGATTACAGAAAAAAAAGATGTTGATGGGTTTAGAAAGTAAAGTTGCTAAGTATAGGATGCGATTACACAGAGCCAATAGTTCTTCAGTTTTGTAGGTTGAGTTGTATGAAATGTAGTTCAGATAATACTTGAATAAATTACGGTTTAGGTTGCATAAAACTTGGCAAAGCACCATATCCCAGACCACTCTAAAATAATGTCCCTACTCTACCAAGTCCAGTCCGGTCGACTCCTCTGCAAAATCCTACCCGGGTAGGACTTTGCAGAGGAGTCGACCGGACTGCATAATGCCGGAATTATACCAGCTAATCTTCCATTTCCGAGTGGCTTGATGCAGCAACCACTGAATTTTGGAAAGTGCAGTCCATCAATCCTGATTGGAGATGTTTATAAACGAATACGTATTTTGGACGTGTATTCTAACAGCTAATATACGTCAATGTCCAAATTAAAAGAGCCAGCAATCCTCATAAATATGAGTGAACGCATTCAACGTCTGGTGGTCTTGACGACGAAGACATATTTTGTCCACCGAAACGAATTGTCTTTTCGGTAGACAGACTCAAAATATTTTTTATTTACTTTTTGATTGCCTATACGAGACCGATTGTTAGTGATTATGTGAATATAGCATTAACACTACTTTTGGTCTCGATTTTAATCGCATTTTGTTTAGTATTTTTGACATTATTTAACATTTTAGTCCACTCGGTGGACAAATGAGTCTTTTCGGTTGAACCGAAATATCGTTATTTCCTTATAAATAGCTTTTTTACAAATTATTGATCTCTGACTGATACTCATTTTTGTTTTTAAGTAAGTTATGAGTAATAATATAGCTTTGAAATTTATAAATCACGCGTTTCATTTTTTTACGAAAAAAATACCCAGGTTTGACAATGACCCACACGCAACTGGCGTTTGTTTAATATCGCCGTACGTGTACCTACGTGTCTTGTCTATGTGTGTGTGCGGCTGTTTTCCAACGTTGTGCGGAGTCAATCTTCTGTATAATTCTGTGTACTACACTAAAATGAATCTAGGATGAATGTATTCGTGTTCGTGCATGTAGTTTCCTATTCAGCCGGTTGGAGTAGTGCCAGTAAACTAGGATTAATGGAGTCTTTTAGGTTGGTAGTTGAAGATTTGTGAGTGAATTTGCATTGAATTGATTTGAGTGTCGTGCTGTGATGTATAGTGTTCTATATCGGTGATAAGTGTTTTTTTTTGCAAAGCGGAACGATATTGAGGGTAGAAAAATCAACGGGTCCTGAAAGTGTTCTGACCTTTGATTTATAACCCCTAAGGGCTAGACAGAGGTGTAGGTACCTGGTAGTGCACCCACATTTCGCCAGTTATATTTAAATCTCATGTAATAGGGGCAAGCCTTTTGCCATCAATTGGGCATAAATGCAGAGTCCGGGATGCTACTGCTAATTCCAGATGGAAAAACTCAATAACACTTGGGCCAACCCGGGGATCAAACCCGCGACCTCATGCTCAGCAATAGCGCTTACGACCTTTTGACCAACGAGGCAGTCAGTTGAAGCAGCCGAGGCAGTCTTAAGATAGATTATTTTGATAAAACACATAGGTGGCTTTCCTGCCATTATTTGCAATAAAACAGTTATCCCTGATAAGTAGAATTCATGGCAGCTGCTAATAGCTGACAAAATTTCATCTCTGACATGTAGATAATTTTTGTAGGGTTTTTATTATCGTCGATGTATTTACATTTTATTTTAATTCTTTTTAACTTTATGGATCTTTTATGTATATGTGAAATTAATTAATTTTATTTATTTATTTCAAACGGTTTAATTCCTTTATTTGAAAAAAAGATATTCAACTGCATTTACAGAAATGGATTACAAAACTTTTCACTCTATAAAGCATTAATAGTACGATGTTATTTGAATTCCTGTATTTTTACTAGACAACTTAGCACCTGGTTACCTACAAAATAAAAATAGTTTACCATAAAATACATACATAATACGATCATGAAACTCCACTCTTGGAAATGACATTCGAGAACCCATTAGCAATATAGGTCGTGATGGGCCTCGCCTTCCATTCACGAGGTTGTGGGTTCAAATCCGGGCAAGACCAACGTCACTATTTCAATGCATACATGTATACTTTCTAAGCTTTGGTTTAAAGATTGTAATTTCTCCTTTCTCCTTTTTTCCATCGGGAATCCAGACGTACTGCAGGTTATCACCCATTCCTTGTAGATGTTCCACACATTCGCACGAAGCGCTTTGCCTGTTCCTTCATTATGCGCACAGCCAAGGAGTGGAATTCCCTGCCTGCATCAGTGTTTCCGTGTTCATATGACCCCAATCTGTTTAAGTCGCGAGTATAGGCTTTTTTTGGGTAAGCTCGTTCCATCGTCGACCTCATCTCTGACCGCAGGACAAGATTGAGGTCAAGAGTAGAACCACTTAAAAAAAAAATCTTTAGCTGGCCTGTTGCTAGAAAGTATACATGCTCAGTTTGTTTTGGAAATCACTGACACATGACTATGTAACACGTCTTTAAATAAGACTTCGAAACTGTACCTATGAAAAAATAATTTTATTAGCATTTATAAATTGTAATTTTTATTATTTTTACTTATTTTATGTATTTATAAATAATAATTATGTATGGTATAGTACTCGTTTACGTTTACACACTATTTTTTAATTAGTACAAAAAATGGGCTGTATCCGTAATCAAATTTTTAATTAAGAAACTATTTAGTTAAACTTAAATAACGAAAACAGCTGTTGGAGGCGGAGCTTGTTTGAGCGAGATCACGCGAACGTGAGCGAGAGATGACTATTAATAAGTACTACTATGTCATGAATAGCCTGTAAAATATTTCCATAAATTGGGTGACTTTTTGGGATATAAACAAACGCTAATAACTTTGCTGTTTTTTAATATTATTTATTGATAGGTACTTTATGTAATGAAAATACCGTCTAGAATAAGCCCTTTAAGTATTTGTACTAATTAAAAATTTGTGGTGTATAATATGCAAATGCAACACGACAAACTGCCTGCATATTTTTTCTCCTTCTCTATCAAGTACATCCAAAGATTGTTTTAGCATCCATTTAGGACCGCCCATGGTAACATCCTATGTTACTATAGGGTGTTACAATGGGCGACGTTATCCTTAAAGTGTGTACAGTGAAGACTTTATTCTATTCTATATTATGTCAGATTCGTAGCAGGTGGTGTTCCGAAGTTTCTGCCTACTTACATATGTACCTACGCACGTACGTGCAGGGAAAAATTGTGTAACTTTTACACAGTTTTATGTTTTCATTATCTGATAATGAATGTTCTAAGATGTTTAAATAGCAGTTTTAAGTTTATCTATATCGCTTTCAATCTCACATTTTCAATTTTTTCATTCATTTGGCCCGTCATTTACATTTTTACCTATATTTACTGAGGTACAAAAGCGTTTAAAATTACCGAAAATCTCGTCTTGAAATCCTAACTTAAACAAAACTGCTTTCAAACTAACTGGTAACTTCTACTTCAGTCGGTAAACTTGCTAGTAATTGGTTTAATTATTACTCTGTACATTTGAACGAACTTAACTTCAAACGAACTACTGAGTATCTACTAATGAAACTATTGTTAGTTTTTCAATGCATTTCGGAGCAAATTAACTAGGCAAATTAAATTTTAATGAAAACTCTTGCAGGTAGGTGGTTACCTCCTGTTAGTTTTAGTTAATAGCTTTTCATTGTTCAAAAGTTGGTTAATTATATGAACTTTTCAAGAGCGTGTGTTTACAGACTGCTAGTGGAAAACAAATTGTGGGTGTTTCGTAAAAATCTGGTTGTAAAATCGATTTATTCCCTTTATGTCGAGTCCCGTTATGTCGAGCCTGGAAGTCGATTGTTTTCCAAAGTATTGGATATTTTAAGCTTTTTAATTATTTCTACCTTTATGTCGAGTTTGATGAACAGGTACAGTCAGGGACTTTAATTAAAAGCCCATGGCATAAAAACGTTTTATTATTTGTTCTTTTACTTATTTTCATATATATTATCTAATCTTTCTTAATCTAAACATATAAATCACAGTATAATAATCACTATTGTTGCAAATGTTAAACAGCAAAGTGTTACAGTAAAAAAATAATTATTCTTGTAAAAGTAACTTTCTTAATCTAAATAAATCACAGTATAATCATCACTATTAGTGAAAATGTAAAAAAAGATATAGCTTTATAATAAGTAAATAATTCTTTTAAATTAGCGTTATTGATTTACGTTATATCGTTGTATCCATCTAGGTAACATATATATTTTAAGTAATTAAAAGATAATCACTTATCAAATATTACACTAGATAGTCGTTTAAGACAAAATTTTTTTTTTCTTATGTTCTGATTGTCATCGTTGTAGACCTGTTCTGTCTTAAACCTAGCTTCTTTAGCCTCATAATGAGAGTACCTATATAGCGGACGTCTTTTACTAAGCTTTTTATTTAGCCTGTTATGCCATCCCTCTACTGGGTTTGTTCGTTGTAAACACAAAACAAATCAATATTTTTGTTAATCCGCTGCAATGTTACGTATTCCTTAAATGATTTAGCTTCATTGCCTTCAGGTGAACTTTCTAATAATAACACCCGTGCTTCTTGGATGAAATTTTTGGGAAGATGTGCTGTGGCTGCACAGATGGTAATTTTTTTTCCACCGGGAACATTTACTATTCCGGTCTGTTTTCCTTTTTTCCACAACGCTTTATGAAAGTGGAAAAAATATCCGCTTATGTCAACTAATGGAAAAACTTCTTTAATAGCGTTTATTGCTGCAATCTCAAAATCGATTTTTATTTTTTTTGGTTGGAATTCTGGAATGTTATCATTCAAACATATGCACGTAGGTCGATTGGCATTTATCAGGTAACAGCACAAAAATGATCGGCACTATTACGGTTTTGTCTGTGGTAACAAAGATCAGATTCATGGACTGCAATGCATTTTTGCAATCATTTAACATAAATATAAAATTTTTATTTACCCCATCACTTTCTACAACCAGAAAATCTTTTGCGATCACTGGTGAAATTTTGACATCCTCTAATTTCTAGAATGTAGTCTTATTAACATTTAAAAGAATATTTCTTGAACGGTAAAGTGCATTTTTCACACTTTGGAAGCTAAAAACTTGGTCAGCGTAATCATTATTATCTTTTAAACTCGACATGGACATTGCATACATAGTGGGTATGGGTTTCAAGTCTGTCCGTACGTCATTTTTACATTGTAAAACTTTTTTTCAAATTCTTCTTTTTTGTAATCTGGCAAACAAACATGATCTGTTGCTCCAGTCCTTAGAATATTGCTGTCTGTACTTAATTTATGTAAAATCACCAATGCGTCATTGAATTTCGGTTTGTCAATTATAATCTAGTCCGTATAATAAATGAATTTAATATTTTAAAAGATAGGTACTTTTTCATTATGCACATAATTTTGAATATTAAAAAATAAACTGATATTATTACATACTTTGATGGTTAATGAAATATATAATAGTACATAGTACTGTATGGTTAAATTTATTAGTTGTATATAAATTGTTTTTAGTGTAAAATTTGATTCTAAATAATTATGTGCATGCATACATTTAAGAACGTGACTGTACTTCTAAAATATGATATTATTAAACTCGACATAAAGGTAATAAAAGCGTGGCACATAAACTCGACATAAAGGGAATAGAAACGGGACAGAAAACTAAGCTCGACATAGGGGTAATAGAAGCGAGATAAGGTTTTCGGCTCGACATAACGGGACTCGACATAAAGGGAATGAATCGTAAAATCGTAGCGGGCTCTTAATAACAATTTCAAAACTAGATTTGAAAGGTTTCGCTTTTCGTAGGAAAGTAAAGGATACCTATGTACCAAAGAAATGGTGGATGAATTATTGTATAATAATTACGGCGAATAGTTAGAGATATATGGAAGAAAAAAACATGTTATATGGCATGGTAATAAATCGGTGGAGAACAGGATGATATTGAGTAGGGAAATTAAGTGATAGAGCTTGAAAAAAAAAGAAAGGAAATTATACATTTAGTTAGGACAGGCACAAGCATTTTAACAACAAAAATCAAATCTAAAATGTAAATAAAAGAAATAAATACAAAAGAATATAATAGAGTAGACTATTCTTTTCTTTTTTTTTGTTTGGCCTAAAAGGCTCATATAATCACACGATGTTACAATATTTAAAAAAATACCACAGGGCTTATAAGTGCCCGCTGTAATGCTGTGCATACACTTTTGGTACAATAGCCCACTAAGAGGCATACATTATAAATAAATAAATACAAATAATAAAATAAAAATAGAAAACAATACAATAAGAAAATAAATAACAAACAATAATAACAATTATAACAACTCCAACGCGTCTTCCAAGTTCCAGCGTATTTTTTTGCATTGATCATCTGTGGTCCGTCAGTCTTTGGTCTATGACAAATTGATGAATTGGAGGGTAGGTACGCAGATGCAACCGGAGACGCGGCTGTAAAAAAATAATATAATAGTTTTTCTGTAATACAAACATTACAATAAATAATTTAACTACCTAGTATAGATTGGTAAAATATCGTGCTCCAGAACTAAATAAAGAAACAATTATACTTGTATCAAGAAATTAATACTCAAATGAGACTACTAGCATAGTGCGCGGGTGTACTATAGCGTTTGCTGTTTATTGTATATAAGTGTAGTGTACTTGTGTTGGTTAAGAAAGAAAGAAAAAAGTGAATGCTGCCGACTCGCTTGCTGAGACATCCGAAATCGTCTTGGCAACTGCGTGTAAACCCTAGGTAAGTTTTTAAAAGCTATTGTGTTACAAACACACACAACAATCCAGTTTACATTGGTAAATATTGGACCAACCACCATATTTAACACATCATACTATACCATATTCCCGACTTACTTAAACCACGTATTCATTTTTCCATTAACATGTACAAGGCGTGAACTAACTCAGTGTACAGTCTCGATCAGTGTATCTCACCCGCTGAGATCGACACACTGGCGCCTGAAACAAGGATTTTCTACGCCCATATACATAAGGGGCAATGCCCTGCCCTTAAAATACAACATAGGATAATAATATTAACATTGAAAAGCGATAGTGTCCAGATAAAGTGATTTGTTCTAGTCTATCTCTTTTTCTGACTACGATATTGAGTGTCTTGTCTGATGCTCAGTAATTATTGCTAACCTACTTTTTGAGGGACGAAAATATTATATGTTTGTTTGTAACTATTTATTTGTCTTCTCACGTGTTATTGTACCGACCCATGAATTATACGTAAAATCCTACATAATATGCTTAACACTCACATACATAGACTACTTACACACATTTCTAATGTTTTTATCTGTTTTGAGCTTTGAACATTAAGCTTCATTTCATCAAATTCAGGTTCGATATTGGAATTTCAAAACAAATACAATACAACAGCGGCCTTCTCGCTAAACGCCATCGTTTCTAATGAGCAGGCTCACTGTTGTATCACTCCATGTAAGTATTTTGAAAATGTTTTAATTTAAAACGCGACCATACTGTATTCAGTATCGCATCTTTCCGCTATCTACATCAACAATTCGCGCGCATAATGAGGCGCCCCTAAAGTTTTTAAAATTTCCTAAAGAGAAAAACATACGACGCATATCAACCACCTTTTGAAAATGTTTATAGACCAATTCTGTAATTGAATCAGGATTTTCCAGACCCATCGTTTTGGAAGGACCAATGAACAAACAGTCCTTTTGATTAAATTGAATTAACAGTGCGATGCTTATTCGGGAGTCTCTGATCGCATTAGGTCATACCTTTCTTTTTGGGCTTGAAGTTATTCTCAAGGATGCCCCTTAGTCTTGGAAGGATGGTGACATAAGTGAACATTATATAAGGGCACATTATGGCTAACGGGATCCTTTACCATATCCTTCCATAGCCCCACGGCCGCTTGATTGAAATTGACCGATCGAGCGACGACAGTTTGCTGCCGGTACGGGCCTATTCTTATAAAACCATTGCTCCATCATCCTTAACAGCAAGCAGGTGCAGAATACTATGTGAAATTAAGACAAATACCCATTGGACATGCACTGTTAAACAGTCTCTCATAACTTGTCATATGGCTCGCCTAAGTAAATGTAAACTGGAGACAGAAGTGTGTGGAAAGGGAAACAGGAGTCCTTTGCCAAGCAATGGGACACCACAAGCTTATTAAATTAGGTTACTAAGCAGTCCTAAACAACCATTCCCATTTCACCATTTGCTTCTCCATAGAAAACTCGTTATCTTTTAATTACTCGTTTTTGGGACTTATCAGTTGCTTTTTAGGTTGAGTAGAATGTCTGTTATTATTTAAAAGAATCTGCTCTTGTTTAATGTTGTCAAAACATTTAAGGACCTAATTAATTAACGTAGTGAAAAATTATTCTTAATTCTCTTAAAATGTGTAATAAATCCGAAAGTCACACTGGTAATAACTTGACTCTATGATAATTAATAAGAAGAAAAGCGTTGGTAAATCAATGTCCAAACTTCAGATATCGCTTTGTATTGTTTGCTTAATATTTAAAGTCGTGTTCTTAAACGTCGTCTAGTGATACTAACAACGAGTATACGTCATAGATACACCAAAAGTAGCACAGTAGTAGTAGTTTTCATAAGTACCATGAAAAATCTGAGTCAAAAAACTAGTACACAAAATTGTTAGTACGTATAAGTACATCATTATTATTTACTATTGCTATTTGCAACACAATAAGCTTAGCCGTCATAAACAATACTTTATTTCACAAAAGCAATAATAGACGGTCTGTGCCATTTTATCTCTCTGGAGTCTTGAGCCCGTCATGGTATCGGAATTTATTAGTTTATTATAAAAATAAGGTCTGGCTTAGTAGTTGTGACAAAGAGTAGTTATCGAACAGAGACCAAACGACAAACGAGTTAATTTGTTAATTGAAATAGAAAATTTGACATACACAGCGCGTTTTTTTTAAATATATTTATATAGATTATCTATTTATTAATTACATGTGCCTTTACCACCTTTCTACTGACTCTGTCATATAATTTTGCGTCACATGATTGGTCGGGTATCGTGTTACCCAGACGCTGAGTTGTGTAGGCTTTCGCTCCTTGTAAACTATAATTAGTGTTCAGTTGCATTTGCCTAGCCTTAAAAGACTTAGCAGGTGATGATAATTGATTTAATTTCATCAATTCATTTCATGGGTTATTTGGTGAACCAATCAAAACAGTCGACATGACATGTGACAGTTTGTTTACTTAATCAGTCTTTCGCTTTACTGAGTACGTGTAGTCTCTGTGTCATTAAATACTCTTGTACATATCTGTTCGTAAGTTGTGTAGGTTCTACTGCATACTAATCAGTACTCAACTAGCTGGTGGCTGTTAAATTTTAAGATGGCACATGTGACCTGAATACAGAAATAAAGTAAATATTTGTAAACCCTGGGGATCACTATTATTATTTGGCTTAACTTGAAATTGAAATGCCAATTTTCGATAGTCTAGTCAAGTCTAGCTCAATAATATTTCTAAACACGAGCAGAAGGTTAGCGAACTACATAATATGTGTATTGTATTCTATCTAAGTGATTGCGATGAGAAAGATTGAGTCGACTGTAAAAATAATAGATGTAGATGATGATGATGATGATGATGATGATGATGATGATGATGATGAATAGATGATGATGATGATGATGACGTGAAGTGTAGATGTGTTGTGAAATAAATAAATAAATAATAAATAAATTATTCAGCTAGATTGAATTTTGGAGTGATTATTTTTGTTGAACACAAACCTATGTCCAGTAGTGGACATGGGCTAGGAAATGTGTTGAAATGATTTTTGTTGAAAGGGTAAAATATTTTTATAAATATTCTTTGTATCAGGAATTCAAATCACAGACATAAAACTCTCAATCTGCATACAGCTCAAAACCACCATGGGACATGATTTCAAGCGAAGAAACCTCAACGAAAATTGAATATAAAGTCGTCGAGTATGACGTTACATCGTAGAAATGCGTGATGCGAATCACGTCGCGTGTTTTGGCGATGCTTCGAGCGTTTTGCAATTTTTGACTATGCTATATCGCTTCACGTCACGTAATAATCAGCAGGATAGTCAATTGAGTAGACCTGTTAGCCGTTAATCATCATTTTAGCAGAGAGACGTCCAGTACTGGAGATAGAACTCCCTCAAATATTTCCTCAACGATCATCCTCACCTCATCAACTTCACGATCCTCACCATCTGGTGATGATCTCGCTAGTCTACCTTGTGGGGGGGGGTCTACCCACGCTGCGTCTTACAGTGTACGGTCAATATGCCCAGCCTACTGCCGCTTTAGTTTGGCAATTCTTTGGGCTTAGGTGGTAATTTGGACTAACCCATAATATTAATATATTTTTATGAACTGCTTTCTTTTACACAAGATACTAGCGACAGTGTCGGCGTAGATTTTATACTTTTCCTTTCAAACTTTACCATCACTTTCCCTCGTACTTAGTTTTGAAAATAAATTATAGCCTACGGTACTTCCTTAAAATTTAGCTTTCTTTGTTGAAACATGATTAAAATCAGTCCAGTACTTTCAAAGGTTATTCGGTACAAACAAACAAAATAAGTTCTTTATATATATTTGTATAAATTATCACAAATAAACAATTCGTATACAGGAAAGCCTTAATATTTCCCAGAGCCGTTAAAAACTGGGGCAGGAAAGGCTTCCCGATCCGTATTTCCCATTTATTTGTAAACAAACCTAAATCCCTTGATCTAAAACCGCAGCCCCTGTGATTTGTCCTCATTATCACATCCTTGTACTACATTTGTAAAAGTATTTAATATACCTGATAAAGAAACGGGTCCATTGCCTTGTTTATTTTGTTAGAAGTTTGCATTCAAACCAACTCTTTTATGTATACAATAGGAAGAAGTTGCTTTTTTGGCGAGGTAATTATGTTTTAAAATAAAAGTAGCCTAAGTTACTTCTAGAACTTTAGCTTTTCTGAGTGAGAACACACATTTTTTATACCATATTAGTAAGACAACTATATTAAAAATTAATTCAAAAATCTAGCCTAAAATACTATGCATTTTAATTTTAACCTAAACTACACCTCCACCTTGTCTTTTCTTTACTTTCTTACGTGTGATAGATTAATTATTTTAACAAACTAAGAATAGTGTCTTTAATATTTGCACGTTTACTCAAGTAATATTATATGTATATAAAGTTTTTTTTGTTGTTTGTTTGTAGCACTTTCTTACAGTGTGATATAATTTCTATGCAAAAACACTATATTCATGTGCGATATAATGTATAGCACAAAATTGTTAGTATTATTCATTCACTTGTACACTACGCTAATTCAAAAGGTTTAGTTCTTTTTAGCCTATGCACATAAAAAAAATCAACCCAATTGAGAATGTCGTCCTTCATCGAAAGTCGGTTTAAATCAAATGAAACATGTTTTTTTAAACCGCATTTTATGTTTAATTAGCAAAAGTTGTTATTTTGACAACAAATTCAAAGCGGAGACTTTAATTGTATTTATTAGTTCACACAAAGGACTCATCGAGGATTTTGTAAATTCTGCGTGTCCATCACGTTTGTTTACATAAACAAATTGAGTCGTAGGGTGTTAAGTTTTGTCACCCTCCCTGATCACCTTTTGGCCTTTATTGTTTGGGTATTAGGAATATCCTTTGTTATTACCCCTATCGTAAATAGTTAATAAGTATTATGGCGTTATTACTTAGAAGTATACAGGGTTATTTTAAGGGTTATTACTGATATAAACTGAGAAAGAGGGGCTTGTGGCTATAATAATTTGTTGATCAAAGGTCAAGCTGCGCTTGTGACATTCGTTACATGAAAAGACTTCGCCGTGCCACGGACTGTGTAGATCTTGGACAGTCGTTGCGGGTAGTCAAATGCTAGAGAATCTGATAGCCATTTTAACCATGGATTAACGTGTTAAAGCGTTATTAAGTTGTAGTGGTCTGATAGGCAGTCAATTTAAGTAAAATACGGGTATAAAGCTGCATTTGATTAGACTGGACACCGACCCCAACATAATGGCGTACCTACCTAAGAGCTAGGCAAATTATATCTTACAAACTTAGTCAGTGATTGTGTTGCTAATGATACGTTACTAAATATCTTGATGGCTCAAATCGTTTGTTACTAGCAAATACGAGACCGCAATTATAATAAAATTTATTTGCACCTTCAAAATGGATTCACAATGGGTGACATATCTTTAGCAAAGGTTAAATGGTCCGTCCACCTTGCGGGTGGACAAGAAAAGAAGAGCTGGAAAGTGTCGTCATTACTAAAATCGGTAAGGAGGGCTATATATAAGACAAGTACCAAAGCTAGTTGACTGCCCAATAAAAATAAAGGACTGAATATTAAGACGCAATAAAAGCCCAATGAAAGCTGTGGAAAATGATGTCTGTGAGTGTAGTCAGTTAATTTGAAGAGTTTATGAACAAAATTTGGAATTTCATTTTGGGTGACATGACGCGTTGTGTTCACGAATTTTTGCAATGCCGTTCGTTCGGTATTTATATTGTGTTTCCCTTTATATTTTACACAGGTGATTTTTGTTTTAAACTCGTTTTTGCTAATTGTGCCCCAGTCTCGCTTTAGTGATAGGGACGCCCATTGTAAAAATCAAAAATCAAAATCAAAAGTCATTTATTCAAATTAGGCTGAGGATCAGCACTTTTTGAACGTCGAAATTACATAAGACAGTCCCCCAAAAAGCCCACCCTTCGCCACTTCCTAGTGTTTTTGCTGGGAAGAAGAAGTGGCGGAACAAACTCCCCAGCAACACATCTGTCTGATAAGTTAGAAGAACTTGAATTCACACAGTACAATTAGTTATAATTACAAAATAACTAAAATAAGTTATTCACTAAATGTTCGCTAGCACACTCAACATACAGAATACCAGTAATATATAGCTACCGACAATAAAACTAACTTAACTCAAGCAAAAGCAACTGACTAATAAGATTCCTCCACCCCGTATGTAACACCCTATGTAGGTATAGCTCTTGAAGTTATTGTTAGTCAGTCTTTATGGTGTACAATAAAGAATATTTTTTCTCAACCTATCCTGTCTGCTTAAATTGTAAAATATTAATCTTGGGAGTTTTCTTCGTACCTGTACTTTTAAATATGTACCTGTAACTTGTTAAAAGAAATAACAATGTGGTTAGATTGAGGAAGTCTGCGGTTACCACTAACTGTACCTTGAGCTGCTTACTACTGCAATAAAGCCTAAGGTTTTATTAACAATACGAGACAGTAACACACACTACCCATTTACCATTTGTCAAATTGATGTAAAAACGTCAGCACTTCAACATATTCAAATTGTGGAATTTTCCCAGTTAGACATCAACTTTATTTTGTAATAAAGTTGAAAACCAATGAAGGAAATTTACTGTAGGTACTGTAATTTTCAGTACTTACGTAGAAGTTAATAACTTTCAGAAATAATTAAATAAATTAGCTGCAGGTAAAAGTGGAAGATAAAGAATAGTGTTGAGCTAACAGAAACTTGAAATACGCCCCTAGCGCCCCCAAAAATAGCTCCACAAACCCAAAACTGTCGTAACTACCCACATAAACATGTTTCTTTCTCGAGGTCCTTGTCAGACTGTCAACTTGTGTCATTCAGAGTGTGCTAAACAGGCTTTAACTGTTGGGACGCATCAGACACATAGTTAGCAAGGATAATAATGGCGACGCCTAGCTAGGTAAATTGTCGGGTAGGTACTCACGTGAACATTATAAGGGAAAATTGTAAACGACGGAGCCTGGAATATTATGTAATGGGTCTTGTAAATGTTTGTATGTTTTGTCTGTAGGACCATAATTGTTCTTATCACGCTTTTGCAAGATTCTAGAGAGATCATCGTGGCCCTAAGACATTTAATACTTACCTACTATTGACGGAACACCGCGAACAAAATTTTCATCTGTTACTTCGTCTTGATGTTACTTTAAGCTGTAAAAAACCATCAACATTCATAACTTCACGCCTGTAATACCTTTCTGTATAACAAATTAAATAACCCACTCTTACTAAATACACTTTAAAAAAAACATGTGAAATTGGTTGCTTTCGTTAGATTATACTCAAACCGAAGAACTATTGACTACCATATCCTAATTAATTCATCCCAAAATGACGAACATAACCTCATACATACACCCACAGCTCCACGTACACACACACCTCCACATACACACACGTACACCCTTATACATCCATTGCATGATTCATAATTTAATTTAATTTATTATTTTAATGAAATTCGTTTTTAGACACAGTTATATAAAAGTAATTTTATTAAGTCATCAGAATAAATTTTGTATTAATATTTTGACTGTAAACGAAACGTCTTCAGAAACACTGTTAAGTAATTTTTAAATTGTTAGGGGGCCTGGTGACCGACTTACAGGTTTTAAAAATAACTTAGTTTCCAGTTAGTAACCAGTCTTCCACAAATGAAATATATATTGTATCTGTTGGGTAATGAAACTCTATATTGTAATTTGTAGTGAGATAATAAAATCTATTCTGTTCTATTCTATGTAATCACCCAAATAGTTACGCAGAGGTGCACCTGTAATATTCACACATATGAAGTGATGAAGTGCTACGCCATAGGGGACTAATGTATTGAGTTTAAAGGTTTGAGGAACAGTGTGTAAAGTTCCTCATCCACCGTTAAAAATGGAGGATCCTCCGACCAGACGGGTGTTGTGTCTGGTGGGCTAACTACCTGCCCGCCGGTTGTAGTCGGGAACTTGTATACGTTCAAATTGCGCGGATAACTCTAATACCGCGATGTAGGATATTGATCATTAGTTCGTATGTGGCGAGATAGATGTCGCGACCTAAAACCATTGTTGCTATCGAAGCCTAACAATTTATTTGGCTTAGATGTTCATGAACTGAAATCATTGTATCAGATTGTGGGTGAATGTTGCTTCCATCCCGTGTATATACAGTTAGGTAAAGTACCTATTCCTTGTTTAAATAATCCCCCTGACAAAATGTATTACGCCGGAAAACAATATACTTTTACGTTTCCAAGCGAATTAAGTTTATTTATAGCTCACGAAAATGATTTGCCAGTGTTCACAACAACATTACTTTTAAAGTAAATAATGTTTCTCCACTTCAATATTATATTCGAAATACTTTACCGAAAGTGTAATCGAATCTCGGCCTTATGCTGTGGGACATAAGGTGTGATGATGAAGATGCTAGTACGATTCGTCACAAGGCAACTTCTGGCGTGGTCGCCTAATTCTCTACGCCTATACGGTTTAAACGTCTTCCTAGTTGCTTCCTTATGGTCAATGTTATTCGTATTTCGACTAATATACAGGGAGTAAGGGACATTGACGAACATTCGGACACCATAAGTCCTATACATGATTTTGAACATTGAATATATTTCGTCAATTTTTACGTTTTTTTTAAGTTAATTTTGTTCAAAACTGTAAAGAACTATAAAATCGTCATCCCTATCTTACCCTATCTTCTTCTTATCGTGTGGTTAGTAACTAACCTGGTGTCAAAGTTTTAATGCCGCCCATAGGCCTCTGACTTGGCATCACATGCCGTCGAGAATAGTTTCTCAGGCATGCCGGTTTCCTCACGATGTTTTCCTTCACCGTTTTTGAAGCAAGTGATTATTTAACAATACGCACATAAATCCGAAAAGTCAGAGGTGCGTGCCCTGGGTTTGAACACGAGACCTGTGATTTGGCAATCCGCCGCTCACTCCACTAGGCTATCACTGCTACCCTATGAGAATGTTACTTAAAAATTATGTGAGTCACTTCTTTCATTTGATCGGTCAATCTGATCGGTCTGGAGAGAAATTACGATTTTGTACAATTTTAAGTGCAAAGAACATAACAGAGAAAAATTTTAGCGGTAATAGTAGAGGATTCAGAATAATGTAGGTAGGTACAGCCGGTCGATTCAGCAAGTCACCTTAGTCATCCTGTGAAAACTTGAGTGTAGTGAACAGCAATGCTAGGCATTCACAGTTCACTTCACACTCATGTTTTTACGACGTGACTTCTACTGAGTCGACCGGCTGTACTTTTTTATACTTTGGCAACTGAACCGATGTCGACTATTCTGCCAGCGTGAACTGTGAATGCCTAGCATTTGTATGAAATGACAGCGTTCGCCTTCAGCTCACCTACATTTCACGGGGCGAGGTTTACAAAACAACACTGGAGAACTCATGGTATCTTGTGCGGTAAAAGGGATGAAAACTGAATTTTGACGACCGCAACCATCGATCACTAATAATAATTAGTGACTGATGACCGCAGCAGTATAATATGGACACATCTGCCGCATGTCAGACGATCAGTGGGCCAAACTCACGGCGAAGATCGCGAGACGAGCTGGACTCCTTCGATAAGGACTGATCCCAAAAAGCCCTTGACAGAGAGAGGTGGAAGGAAAGTAGGGAGGCCTTTGCCCTGCAGTGGGAAAACACAGGCTAGTAATATAAGATATACGAAATGAATACTAACACCTTTTTCAAAGGTCACATCTACCACGAGGACGCCTACAAGATACAAGAACAACTGTACATAATTATGTAAGAACTTTATGAAGAGTCTTGAAATAGAAATAATATCGTTTTTGTTTACTTTACCTACTTATTACATACACACCTACACTAACTGAAACTTGTTGTTAAACATGTGCCAGGTTGCTAGACATGAATTGAAGAAGTTTGAAAGACATGAAGTTTAATATCCTGGTGTAATAATAAAATATAAATTTATAAAGTTTTGAAGTCATTTTGTGCCAAGTTCTAAGTATTCCTGTTAAAGACTAACAGTAGGCGTAACGATAAAAGGTTTTCCGTAATTATGTAACAGATGTCTATTGATAACTTCGTCAAGTCTTTCGAAGTTAGTTAAATTATTATTATTTATGTAAGTGCCTATTTCCATGGTTAATTATAGAAGTTTGAAACGTTTATTTGAAAGGGAGGAATGAAATCTCTAAAGGTAGCTACTCAACTGATTTCCTAAGAGTATTACTGACTTAGACTGGCCTATTGATCCAGTGGTTAGTGGCCCTGACTGCTAAGCTGGAGGTTGTGGGTTCAATTTTCACACAAGAAAAATGTTTGTGTGATGAGCACGATCATTTGTTTTGTGTCTGGGTGTAATTTATCTATAATATGTATGTATTTAGAAACATATAAGTATGTTTATCAGCTGTTTAGTACCCATAACACAAGCTCTTAAGCTTAACTTGGGACTAAATGGAATTGTGTAAAAAAGTTGTGGAATGTTTATTTTATATTTATTATTTATAAATGAGCACGATCATTTGTTCTGTGTCTGTATATTTTTTTTTTGAGAATAGTATCTTTATCAAAATTATTTTGAAATGTATAAGTATCTTTATCAGTTGTCTACTACTCATAAAACAAACTTTGCTTAGTTTAGGTCTAGACGGTGTTTTGTGAAAGTTGTGGAATATTATTATTAAAAAAAATGTTTTCTCTGAAAAAAATGGTATAGGTACTAACCGAACATTTTAGTTCAATTTCCACTACGAGTCTTTCAGAGGTGTAAACTAGCTATTGTGAAGGTGATTCTACAGTCATGTTTATAAAGTTGATATTTATTTGGGTGGGAATAACTTATATTGGCAATATGGATTTGAATATCGAATAGGTATTATGCTATTTATGAGCATGGTAGGTAAAATAGATACAATATACTTTTATAAGAAATAAGCTAGCCACTAAGTTTATTGAAAAGAAACAATCCTCTCGAAAATATAAAAGGAAAAAATGTCGCAAATCGTTTAAAAGCAGAGACACAGTTTCTGACAGTTTGAAAGAAATGTTAAAAAGCTTTTTGATTGATCCACTTTAGGGGCTTCGAGATTGTAATAAGTTGAGATCAGTTCCAAACTATTTGGGCAGCTTGGGATTTATCTAAGTATTTGTTTTATCAAGTGCTTCTTTAATTGAAATGGTGATCTTTAGAGGCTGGAAAAGTATGACTATTAATTATTGTTCACCAATCGGTATTTAAAATGTCGCGATGGCCCAGAGGTTGAGGCGCCTACCTCTCATGCACGAGTTTGTGGTTCAAGTCCGGGCAAGTACCATTGTGACTTTTTCAATTCATACGTAGGTACTTTCTAAGTTTATCTTAGACATCATTGACATCGGTGAAGGAAAACATCGTGAGGAAACCTGTACTTACAGTTAATATAAGTTTGAAATTGCCAATCCGCCTTGAGCAAGCGTGGTGATCAATGCTCGAGCCTTCTCTATATGAGAAGAGGCCTTTGCCCTGCAGTGGGGCAGTAACGGGCTGGTATTATTATTATTTAATCGGTATTAAAGGTATTCAGAGCTGTATGGAGAGCTAAAAGAGTATGTATGGAAAATTCCGGGAGGTTGTGTGGAAATTAATTATCACAATATAGTCATATGCTGCATAGGTATGTGGATCTTTTAGTTGTTAGGAAAGTTGTATGAAAGTTGATAGTTCTAAGAAAAGGGAAGACACTGGTCTTCCTTTTTTCTAATAGAAACGATAAGATCCAGGTTTTCCGACTCACAGTTTCTTTTTGTAGCGATATAAACAGTAAATATGAATAACTCTTTGATGTAACCAATACCGAGTCTAAAAATATCCTCTATGAAGCTGATAACCATGGATTTTACGCCATTGTGATCAACTTGAATTGTACCTAAGAACCTCCTGATTACGTCGATGCTAAAGGTCAAAATTTCGACTTAGCATAGATCTTGTTACAACTTTTGTAAGCGGTTACTAAAAATTAAGCTCAGCACAAGCCTAGCACAATTACTGAGCACTCATCGCCGTTTGGTCCTTATTTTCCGGTCATACTGCCAATTAAAAAGGATCCAAAATCACTGCTCGGCTTAAAAATCCAAAACTGATCAAGCTTACATAACAATATAGTAGTCCAATTCAGTTGTTTGTCAGAGTCACGTTTCGTTCAAGTTGATTGATTTACGAGCATGTTGCCAACACAGTAGGTATAGATGATGCCTATTCAGGGTCCAATCGAGTTGTTTAGGGAATAAATTAACTACTTTCAAGAGCAAATCAGTTTTAGATTCTTACTAGTAAGCTTTTACACTTCTCAGTAAGAAGAAGAGGACCGTGGTAGTATTATTAATATAAACAAAAGCCCGATGAGGGTTTGTCATAGAAACTTTACATTGTGAACAACTTTTACTAAAATTTTAAAAGTTATTAGTGATCGATGGGTATAACCTATAAAATATACCTGTAATTGCTACTTAGCCCTCTTCCTCTCTCCTAATGTTGTTGTGCCCGACAGGGTCCATATTGATGTCTATTATTTTGATAACACCATCTATGTAATACATATATGGAATGCAATAAAGATTTGAGTATTGAGTATAACCTGACATCTCAAGCAAGCTGTCCCATACATTTGGTCAAATTACTTGTATACACCACATTTGTTTTTTTTCACGATTTGATTTTGGTATTAAAAACCTCGTGTCAAAAATTCAAAATCTCTTGGATCACCAATCACCCATAAAAATGGTATTTCTCAAACAACTCTACAGCCACATACTTAGTTATATTTTATATCTGTTGTAACCTACATAGTAAAATGGTATCCATCACCCTTATTTGTTTCCTGGTACGTGTGCGGCATCATAAACAGAAGACAAAATATTTTTCTCTTTTACCAAAACCGTGTTGAATAAAAATGTGGGTAAAACAAATAACTCACGGTATACTAGCTGTACTTTGTTTCGATTTATTAAAAATTAACCCCACTAACCTTCTTAACATCATTGTCTACATAATAGAGAGAAACCACGAACTTCATGTAAGTTATATAAAACCCTTGCCATAATGATTAGACTTGGTACCTAATTGAATTTTATCCATCTGTGACATTTTGGAAGGCCAAATTGTAATAGCCGCACGGACGATCGAAGCTCAACTACGCTTCATTACAAATCAAGACTTCTCCGTACCTACGAAATCATGTTGAGCCGTTGGTCCCCATTTGTTGCCATTTCGTTACATCAACACAACTGACAACACAATTTTAATTGTGTGTTTTTTGTTAATTTCAGGTTTTACAGTGCTTGCATGTTTCAAATTAGATTTAGATCTCACTTCTTTTGTCGTTGAAGACAGCAACCAAGACATATGTCATCATATTGAAGTTGGCTTTCATATTTTTATAGAACACCGGCGAGGGAATTGTTGATGAAATTATTAAGCGTCTACGTATGTAACCGCAATGGATACCAACGAAATAATTTACTAAGTTTTATCAAATCAATCATAAGGCCTAACAAAGTCTGGAAAAAAATCTTCATAATTGAGAGCTTAATTGACTAGATTATTGATGAAATAAATAATCATAGCTTTGTGTTTTTTTCTTTCTGGCTTGACTTCATGGCTTTTGGATTAGCTATACTTTGAATGTTGTCATGCCTTGACTATGATTTATATTACAAATCTTAGTCAAGTTGCTTAAAATGATTGGCTTTACATAATGCATTAATATGCTTAAAAAAAAAGTCAACAAAAATTTGTTTGGGAGTTCGCCGGTGTTCTTTATGTTTTTGATGGAATTTATTAAGTTACATGAGTTAAGAAGGCCCGTGCACCCCACTATCAATAAACAGCCTAATGCAGTTTGTGGAAGTTACTAGCATGTAAAAGTTAGGTCTACACACGCTGCACAATGATAGTGAAATGATGATAATTATCACTTAAACCAATAACAGAGTTTCGCGGCATTTATAAAACTATATTAACTAGAAAGTGGTATAAGAAAAGATTAAAAAAATATTGAAAGGGTAAAATACACTATTAAGGTATACTGGGTGATGTTATGTTACTCGTTATTGAACGCCATAAAAACAAGCAAATAATATCTTTAAGATCTATGTAGATATTGAGCAATGGGTGACCGTATAGCAAAAAGCAATCCCTTACAGACATTTTTTTTAGATGGACTTAATAGACTTAGAAGAAGTTGCGTGGGTAGTTTAGTCGTAAATAGAACAAAAAGATTAAAGAGTTGATAACCGTTCCGTGTGGGTTATAAACGGAGTAGGTGAGGGATTAGGGTGGTATCCGCCGGTGACAGAGCGATCTCACGAGAATGTGCGTTTAAATATCATTTATCATGCCTATGCTTCGTGTTAGCGACTATTACGGTTTCGGTGGCCACATTAGGGACTGTATATTTGGTATTTTCTTTCTGAATTTAGTATATTTTTGGATTGGCTTATGAGTAAGTAGTAGGTAAGTCTGAAAAAGCGACTGGGTTTGTTTTGGGCTGCTGGCAATGCGGGTTATACGAGTACATTGTATTATATTTACATTGCAAAGTTTTTATAAATCTCAGTGAGAGAGAGAGAGAGCGAACGATTGAATCGGTTTATTTTGTTTGTCATGCATACATTCAGTAAAGTAATTGCTCAAATACATAATAGACGGAGTTTTATAATTTGATAAAACTTTTTTTTTTATTTTGTAAGTATGAGGATTCGAACGAGTTTTGTAACAAACAGAGTTAAACAAAAATATTTGTGATTAATATAGGTTGGAAGAGAAAAATGTTGTATTGGTTGATTACATTGAATATGTTTGTTAATCCTCCTTAAATGTTTGTTCCCTTCTTAATCAGCAAATATTTTGTAACACATATTCAAAAAGGAAAATCGATTTGAGAACCTCCTTCAGTATAACATTAACTTAATTGTCGTCAAGTTGCTGCATTTGTTTCAGTAAAATTTAAGATCGATTCGAAATACTTATGTAAATATGGTATAGGTAGATACTTATATTATAACAAGACTAACCCTCTACAGAAACTCAAAAACTTTTGAATATAAGATATCCAGATAAAACCAGTTCAACTAACGGATATTCGCAACCACAAGGCAAATAACCCTAAAACTAACTCATATTGCGGTTAACAATTTGCCGACACCACAAAATATTCGCGTAAAGGGGCTTACAAAAACATTGTACGCCTAACTTGGATTACGATAATAATGTAAAATATGATCTGAAACTCGACTAACTAAACCGGGTTGCAAACGATAAAGTGTGCGAATAAATCAGACGAGCGAATCTTCCTTCGCAGATTTTCACGCAATAACAACTTACTTTTGGGAGAAACTGCGTTATTTACATAACACGCCACACACGTCACGCCTGTAATTCCCCGAAGGGCTAGGCAGAGGAAAATTAAAACAATTTCTAATCCGTAAATATTATTATAATATAGACGAGTATTTAAACGATAAATTTAATAAATAAACAATGATACCAAAAAGAAAAGCAAAAATATTTTATAATACTTACCAATAATAATAATATAATAATTACTTATAATAATTTAAACAAATCAATATCAATGTATAAGTTCAATACATGTGCTGTAAAATTTATATGTATACAATTATTTATAAGCCTACCTCAGCCTACCTACACTAAACAAAAGAGTAGATTAATATAAAAATTTGAAATACTTATAATAGCCCTCCTCTCCTAATTCTTATATTGTTATGCCCGACAGGGCCCACAATGATCCAAAACGAATGCATATTATTATGTCCTTATGTACCTACCACCTAAGGTCACATTGTGGAATGCAATAAATATATTGAGTATAGAGTATTGAGGTGTACTTGGTAGTACACTCACATTTTGCCAGTTATGTTTAAGTCCCTTGGGATAGGTGGCCAGCCTATTGCCATGAATCGGGCACGAATTTAGACTCCGGGCTATTACTGAGAAATTCCAGATGGAAAAACTTCATAAAACTGCCCGACCCGGGGATCGAACCCGGGACCTCATGCTCAGCAGTAGCACTTGCAACCAGTAGACCAACGAGACAGGCAGTTACTGCATATTTTCGCGTCATTAATAACTGTCGGGTTATCGATGAGTTTGGCACTGTCACAGGGTTTTTCTCAACGGCATAATTTTGAATATGCTACAGATCTAGCGTTTGACTGCAGAATTTGGGTAGTTTGGGTTTGTCCCCGGATAAGGAAAAGTGTAATTGGGTTAGACGAGCGAATCTTCCTTCGCAGATTTTCACACAATAACAACCAAGTTTTGATAGAAACTCAGTAATTTCGCTTCATTTATAACTGCCGGGTAATCGATGAGTTTGGGATTGTCATTGAGTTTTTCTTAACAGCATCATTTCAAATATGCAATTGGTTGACTGTAGAACTTGGGCAACTTGGGTTTGTCCCTGGATAAGGTGAAGTGTAATTTGGTTAGACGAGCGAATTCCTTCGCAGATTTCACGCGATAACAACAACCAATTTCCGTAATTTAGCATCATTTATAAGGGTGTGTAACGATTGACATAATAACAAAATGTTTAACGTTCATTTGACATAGGTAATTTCAGTGAACATAATTTTGTTTTACATAACGATGAGTTGACATAATGAATTGTTGATATAATTTCATTTTACCTAATTTCATATGACATAATGAACATTTCCTATAATGCACATTTCACATAATATTCATTTAGCATATTATTCATTTACTATTCATAATCTCTAAGTAATTTTTTTTCTTCACTTTATACACTATACACCTGCCACCCTCAACTATTGTTACCAGCCCCCCTAGCCAAGTTACAAACGATTCGTATCTTTTCTCTTTCTACAATCGAGAACGCCTCAAATCCCTTTGTTTTGACCACGTGACTTATCACCTTTCGCTAAGTCACGTGGTCAAAACAAAGGGATTTGAGGCGTTCTCGATTGTAGAAAGAGAATAGACACGAATTGTTTGTAACTTGGCTAGGGGGGCAGGTTAGGTTACCAATTTGAAACGTCTATGGTTGGCGAATCATGTGGGTTAGGTTGGGTTAGATCCATGACCATTAGCCAGATCCCTTCTATTGTTGGAGAATCATTTAGGTTAGATGAGGTTATTACAGTATGATGTTTTCTGATATTTACTTATTCACTACAGAATTTGGGCAGAAAATGAGTAAATATGAAAATTAGGTCAACTGAACGTTATATTAAAAGAATATTATGCATATTAAAAATTATATAAAATGAACGTTATACTAAATGTTATTATGTTAAATGAATATTATACGATATGAAACATTAGGTCATATGAATTTATGTCATATAAACGTTAGTTCAAGTGCAGCATTTGTTATTATGCCAAACATTACACACCCCATTTATAACTGGTAATCGATGAGTTTCTTGGTCTCAACAAAATCATTTCAAATATGCAATTGATCTAACGGTTGACTGCAGAATTTGGGTCGTTTGGGTTTGTCCCCGGATAAGGAAAAGTGTAATTAAGTTTTTCATTTACGTAATATTTAATAGCCTACTGTCTAGATTAGTAAACAGACAGTAACAAATTAAGACTGTAATGATCATCATTACCTGCCTAGCCTTTTCCCAACAATAATGATATCGGCTTCCAGTTCACCCGGATGTTGATGTACCCGTGTTTAAATGGAGCGACTGCCTGTCTGGTCACCAGAACTCAGTTACTGGGTAAAACGACTAGTTTAACCCCTTGATAACCAGTTTAACTGGTTGTCAGACTTTCTGTGCTCTGACAAGCCGTAACGAACTAAGAAAGTACAGGAACAGCTCTCGTGAAACAGAAATTATTACTTTCCTCTTAGTTTTTTTGAGTAATAGGATAAAAATATTATTAATTATTCCACTAATAACAAATATATAACAAAAAAATAGTTCTATTTAACTCCAGCATAATATCTTTTGCCTTTATTAGTCCATAACAATTACTTAGGACCATTTTTATTCCATAGTGCTTCGATTTCAATTCCTTTCAGTTTTTAACGAGCCTACGTAGGCATTGTCTGAAATATTCGTTCTCTCATCGAGATTAATAAATTCAGTATAAAAGACAATGCCAAAAATTGTATGAACCTGTGCCCCAGGCTGTACAAAAATGAAATCTATGTAATTTAATAGTAAAGATCTTCTACAACAAAAGTATAAAAGGCGCATATTGCTCAGCAGTCGAGGACAAAAGTTATAAAGGTTTAAAGAAACCGTTTTTGTACCTACCGGCTAAAGTATTTTTATGTTTATTGTAAACATTAAGGTATAAACATGTTTAGATATCTGTTCCAGGCATTAATATACACAGTGTATTCGTTTTAAAGCACTGGGAGGGCATTATTTTTCAAAGTAAATCTATTATGGTTAGTATCATTTGTAGACAGAATATTTTGTGACATAATGACATTTGACGTTTGATCGAAGACTTGAGTGTTGCCAAAATAAAAGTAAAATAATGTTAGATATGAATGCTCAGATTATTTTAAACTATTAATCTAACAATATTACAGTTCGATTTATGGATAAGAAAACATAAAACACTAATAATAATGTATTACGTTTTAAGTTACGCTAACTTACAAATATTTAACATTTTAGGCCAGGTATGTGTTAAGATAGTTTTTCCCTGTTTTGCTCTTTGTTAATATTATATGGCAATGTTGAGGGTACTTTCAAGTGAAATAAAAAGAAAGATACTTTTTATTGTGAGTTTTTTCCACGTCTGGTATGGAATGTTAGTTATCTTCTAAAATTCGTATCTCATTTTACTATAAGTATTTGTATTACAATGATCTCTGTACACTTTGGGGCAGAAATTGGCATTCTTCTTTATTAAAACTAGGGAATTCGGCCTGTTTTTAATGGTTTAGGGATGGAACAGAGTAGACTTTTTGTTAAGTTTTTATTTTACAAATTTAAATGTGGCTTTTTCAATTCTTATTTACTAACTTTTCAAGTTTATCTTATACACCACTAATTTTTAATTAGTACAAAAACTTAAAGAGCTTATTCTAGACGGTTTTCTTTTCAAATTTGTAAAGTATCAATAAATAATATTCATAAACAGCAAAGCTATTAGCGTTTGTTTATATCCCAAAAAGTCACCCAATTCATGGAAATATTGTACAGGCTATTCATGACATAGTATTATTCATTAATCGTCATCCCTTGCTCACATTCACGTGATCTCGCTCAAGCACGCCCAGCCTCCAACAGCTGTTTTCGTTATTTAAGTCTAACTAAATAATGGTATATTTAAAAGTTTAATTTAGTTTTTTTACTTTTGATTACGCAAATATGATCAGTAACAGGTACGGATACAACCTATTTTTTGCACTAATTTCAAAATAGTGGTGTTTAATAGGCATGTAGACAGAATATGAATATATTAAAAAACAATGAGTCCATCAGTTAGATTCAAAGACATTCAATACCTATAGACCGGACATCACAAACAAAATTTTCGTCCGAAAAAGTGTGTCCTGCCGGACACAAGTCTATGAGTTTTTTTTAGTACGCTCCGCTGCCGCTCCAATATTCATATTATATTATTCTAGATGGCGTTACTGAGACATGGGATCAAAGTTTTTCTATGACATTTCCTTGACATGCCCGCTCTATAGTCTTTTAAATCTCTTTGATTAGATTAAACAAAATAATACATAAGTATTTTTTTGTTTTTTCAAATTGATGGAAAACTACTTAGATTAACCGCTTTAAAGTTGAGGACTAAACTGTAAAGGATAGTGACGTCATGCGACATTTTGACTCGATGTATCAAAAAAGAAAAAGTAAAAGTTTGAAAAAAGAAAAAGTAAGTTTGTGTCGAAGAGTTAAAACTTAAATTTACTCAACTAGCCTATTTAACATTGATGTCATTGAAGGAAAACAAACCTGAGTTTGTTTTGTTTGTAGTAAGAAAACCAGTAGGCTTACTATGAACTATTATTACGATTCAATTGACGAGCTAAAATGAACTGCTTTGCAATTTCATACCACGACGTCATTAAAACGATACGGTTTAGGTTGACGCCAAATCAAGTCGGCACTTGAATCGCAAGCTGTTTTAGTTCGTTCATTTTTCGTACCATGAGGTGACATTTGAACCTAAATTGGTTCGCATAGTGTCAAAAATAGCGATCCAAAAAAAGTTTCTAGTTTCGTGGCGTAAACTGAATCGTTTTGTTATAAACTTTGAAAAAATGTGGAAGTATACGTACCAAATTCAAGGTATTTCAGTTAAATATGTGTTTCTTACATAACAATGTAAAATGTACGCCATTATTCGTATTACTAATTACTTTATCCAAGTTAAACGTTAAAAACTAAAAACTCTTTTGAATACTACCTACCTAATAAGAACTCCTTGGATTCTATCAAAAAAGTTTGTATAGATTTCAAAACGCGTGTGTTGCGTTCTAAACTCGTCATAATCATTTTACTTTTACGACGACACTAAGCAAACCTTTAATTTTTATTTTAAAGAATTATTTAAATTACTATTACATTAATGAGTAGTAAAATTGGGCTTAATGGTATATAATTTGACTCATAAGAGCAATTTTAAAATCTATTTGTTGAAATTTTATACACAAATAAAACCGCTAAAATCATAACTACTAGGTTTCGGAACGCAACGCATAGGTTGGAGTAAAAGAGACAAACTTATGCAACAATTGCTTAGATAATATACCTCTAGATCGAGCTACCGCGTGGCCGCACATGCGACAGCAATATAAAAGTTCAGTGTTGCTATTCCCTAAAAAAGTCCCAAAATACGACGTATTCAACGTGGTAATAAGAGTGTAGAAGTATCCATGTGTGAGAAAATATAATTTCACGTAAAATACCTACTTTCAATCTTACCTTGATTCTCACAAATAAAATACACTACTACCAGGTGAAGCTTGTTTTGATTTTTTCGCGTGTTATTTATCATTAAAATATATTGAGGTATGGCTGACATCCAGTGTGACATTGACATTGCTGTATAATAACTATTGTCCTTTAGACAAAACCAACTTATTATGCCGACTACCTTTGAACATTAGGCCTGACAGTTAAGGGAAAAGATTTGAAACGTGTAGCAACACTGTAAGTAAGTATTACTAGGTTATGTGATATAAGAAATCAAGTTTATTTTAAGAAATCTTCCATATTTTGGTCTGAAAGCCATGACAATAAAAGCGCACAAATGTATAAATTCAATAATCATACAATAACACAAACAGTATTGAATACTTACGAATGAAAAGAGATTTTGTTATTGGCCTTTTCTGAGCGGCTTTTACAGCCTATTATACTGAATCCTTCCATCGTAGCGCATTCACCATACACTAAACACTTATCTAATGGAGTCTATTTCTCATTAAATGACTTAAACTATTACAAAAATTGCAAAAACCATCCGAAAACTTAAATTAAATCGAGCATAATAATATACGTGACAGTGACAGCTCTTTGTTTGGCTAACTTTCAAAAGTTAGCCATGCAAAAATCCGGCACGCCGTAAGGGACAGAAGATACGATGCTTTGTCTCAATTTTCCTACGAACTTTGTATTATTGCGTCTCACTTCCACACTTGACACTGTAAATTGGGCTACGTCTAGAGGTATATAGTCTAAGAACAATTGTCTAGCGTCATCTCTTTCTCACACCGCGGACCACCGACAAATTTCGTTCTTTCATTCCTCCATGAGCGAATCAAACGCCACTCAGTTATAGGCACTTCATGGTATGAATATTAGCGAATCAGTTTAGGAACCTAAACTGGTTTGCATCGGAATTGAATGGCTAACTAAAAGTTGATGGTAGGCCTACAGGACGCAACTATTTTTACATTGTGAAAGTGGTTCATATTTGACAAGGATGGTATGATTAAATTAATACTCTGTATATTCGTATGGATACTGAAATTTGTCAGTAGGATTCATATTTAATAGCGAACACGTAGTAATTAATTATCCATTTAGTAACACATCCTTTATGATCATTGAGGAAGCGAAAGATAAACAATGACCTTCGTAAATGTAGCAATTAATTAATTAATTACGCACTTAATAGTAATAAAAGGATTTTATGTACATTACCACTTCAGATGTCAGGTCTCAAGGACGAAGGATTTCTCTTAACATGTTGCTGTCAATGCCTAGCATTAATATGGAATGACAACTTAGTTCGCTTTCGCTTTACCTATATTTTCACGGGGTGGTTTTTTTTTGGGGAATAGCACAGTTGTATTTTTTTTTAATCTTCCCTTTAATACTTGACCACATACACAGACCACAACACACATAGACATACACCACATATATAGACCTTATTGGTGAGGTTCTTCAGAAAGGTCAGGTGCGTAGTACTCGCAATTGGCGTCTGTGTATGACAACATGTATGAATGTAAACGAAGCAAAAGAAGTATGTAAGAATCGTAGCTTATGGCGCTCTGTAGTTTCTGCCTACCCCCATGGGAAAAAGGTGTGAGTTTATGTATGTATGTATGTATGTTTAATACTTGGTTGGAATAAGCGACGAAGTGAGCCACTTTACAGAATCGACCGGCACATTCAGGTATTAAAGATTTGATTGGCCTGTTGGTCTAGTAGTTAGTGACCCTGACTGCTATGCCGGAGGTTGTGGGTTCGATTCCCACCCAGGACAAATGTTTTTGTGATGAGCACGATCATTTGTTCTGTGTCTGGGTGTAATTTATTTATAATATGTAAATATGTATATATGTAGAAATATATAAGTATGTTTATCAGCTGTTTAGTACCCATAACACAAGCTCTTAGCTTAGCTTGAGACTAAAGGGCGTTGTGTGAAAAAATTGTGGAATATATTTATTTATTTATTTAAAAAGGAGCTTGTTTTTAACGGAATGTTAGGTCATTCACACTAAGTAGCGATTTAGGCCTTAGTAGCAAGTATTTTTGTACCTAGCTTCCATGAATAACAACGGAAGACATCTAACCAAGCGATATGTAATTAATTCACCTCCTGCCGAACTTTCTCCACCTTTGTTTGTACAGATCTACACGTAACCCAGATTTATGGGCTACCAGTAGGGTGTCCATAAATTATTGAGTGCTTACAACTTATTCCGTGTCTATTAGCATCGTTTGTCTCCCGATTGGAGATTGGCAGATAAATTGTCCGTGAATTTGCGGATTTGCACAAATAGATTCATTTGTTGAGACACCTTCTGAAGTATTCGGCTATTGAATGAGAATATGTAGGTGTGTTTGATAAAGGGCACTGAAGAAGTTGTTTGTTCTAGACTAAGAAAAGTGGTTTGTGCTAAGATTTGGTGGTTTAAGTAAATTTCATTCAATGATTATCTCTCATAATAATTGGAGGAACTATGTGATATGAATACATGTGTGTAGGTTACATGATCAATTTATGTGCAAAAAGTACAATTAATCAAAATCAACCGTATTTAATTTCTGTGTTTCTGTCTGCCATCATAACAATTTGAAGGAAAAGGCGTAAGTAAGATCAAGATAATAAGATGACCGTGAACCCACAACATGAAATTTATATCGTTTGATGTTGCAAAATTCACACATATGTACTGACGCCAGCACATCAATGTACCTCAAACTGTCCAATTTTCCTAATTGAACATGAACCTTATTGTGTTCAAAATTGTTGACAACCTATCGAAGATATTTCACACTTTGGGGGAGGTTGATGTGCTGGCGTCTGTCCTTAAGATCATTGCAATGTGCTGCTCAGAATTACGTTGCATGTTGTGATTTAAAAAAAAAATAGTATAGATCAGATAAGCTATGTTTTTTACGGGTCACGAATCATATTTTAATCGACATACAACCAGACAATAAACGACATATTGCAAAAAAAAACAAGAAACGAACAGTGTCGGCGAACTCCCAAACAAATTTTTGTTGACATTCGTCAGCTACACTGGCACATCTATCTTAAGGAAGTAACTTGGTACACTGGCTGCAAGTAAAGTTGACCCACATAACATTTTTACTACACACTAAACCGCTATTCATAGTTTATTCGTTGCGTCAAGTCTCGGTAGTCAACTGTTTTTTAAATAAAGGGTTCACAAAACCATTTTCCGTGCATTTATTTGGAAACGTGAATAAACGAAGCCGAAAATAGCTTTTGATGAAGCTTCCTTTACCGTGTTTGTTTGTTCTCACATGATATTGAGCAAGGCTGCGCGTAAGTAACATTATAGAAGGTGTGTTTACAATGCGGTGCACAATAATTCACCACACAATGCGCAGTCATTTGGCTTGTGTGGTCAATTTTATTAACGTATTTCGAAGAAAATCCACTTAGTTTGGTTTGTTTGTTGTTCGTTTCAAGCTTGGGTGAATCTGTTAAGATGTTTTGATGTAAGAGATGAAACACATGAGGTCTGAAAAAATATAATAAATTAGATCTTGGCCTCGACGGTGTAATTTTTTTGCACGGAACCCGAAGAAATTTTTATTTAATCATTTACTAGTCCCATTAAAACCAGTCTAGTAATTTCAGAGATTAACTTAAACAAATAGACAGGCATCAACATTAAAAGTTGACATACGTAGCAAATAATTTATATTTACCTCTCGCATAGGCAATATTTTAATTTCGCATGCAGCCATTTTTGTACGCCTCTTGGCATAATTATAGCGACCTTTACCCTGTAATTTTCTGAACTGTATTTACTACATTATACAAATAAAAATGAAAACAAAAAAAAATGTAAATTACATTTTATATGTAGGTATTAAAACATTTTTATTAAATGTCAGTCTGTTTGTAAATATCTGTCGTTTAAAAATGACAAACAAATACTTTAATTTAATTTATTTAGTATGGTTTATGTGGGTACCTATAGAAGTTGTAGCTTCTGTAGAAATAAATGATCAAAGAGACAGAGCAGGCATTAATATAACAATCCCGAAATACGATTCTCACATTCGACGTCGTCTACGTACTACAAAATAATGGTATAAAGACAAAATTATCACGACAAAATGAGTCTAGTTCCTTTTGCTCGAACCCACTAACAAAAAGAGAAAATACATTGTACAAAAAAGCGAACCCATATACATTCTCTATAGGACTATTTGATTTATTTCCTTTGAAGTAGTTAGGTACTATTGGAAACAATACATTACGACCGAACGTTACAATAGCCGATTACTCAGTAGGGTGTTAGGTCCTTATGTACCTGGTATATAAAGCCTGTGAAACAGTATTTATGTACCTTGGTAATTATTGAACTGGTACAGGCAAAAGCATTAATACTCTATTTAATTAGTGTAGAATAGGAATCAATAGAAGCAACACCGTTTTGTTTTACGAATTGTGAATGCCTACTCGGGTTTGAGACGTGGCGGTTTATACAGGAGGCTGTGTATAGACTCAGAGTAACACAGAAAGCCATGGAGCATTCCATGCTTGGCATAGTAGATTTAACCGAGTTACAGAGAGACTGCAGAGTTTTAATCGCGTTATGGCCGGTGGAGTAAAACGAGTGGCGTCTTAGAAATGGCAAGAGAGATGTTGGTCGTCCGGCGGCGAGATGGGCGGACGATATTGCTGCCATTTTTGGGATTATCGTGGATGAGGCTGGTACAGGGACTTGGACCTTGGTACCAGCAAAGAGAGGCTTATACCGAGCAGTGGGTGAACTGTGGATGATGATGACTACGTCAGCGTATTTAGGACTGTATCGTTGTTTGTGGTAGACTTTTATTAACTTAAAAGCACTTGTCTATACAAGGTGTTTTTTTTTATATCCCATAACTCTAGGGTTATATTCTGTAGGTAAAAAAAATACTAAAACTAGAACACTAAACAGATACGGACTACTACGGACTAGAATAGATGGTCCAAAAATGCATAGTTTCGGAGATATTATCAATCATAATTAAATTATCAGTTGTTTAGTACCCGTAACACAAGCTCTGCTTAGCTTGGGACTAGATGGCGTTGTGTGAATAGTCGTGGAATATTATTATTAAGTACTAGCTGCCCCGGCAAACTTCGTTGTGCCTTAGAGTCAATTTATTGCTCTTATTATTATTTTTTTTATATTAGATATACATACGTTGAATAAGACGACAACAAATAAATCCAAACCAATAATAACTACTACTACTTTTAAATTACAACTTGTATACATAACCTAACCTAACTGACCATACCTATCCTATAGCTAACCCAATTATCTAACCTAACTACCTTAAAATGCATTGATTTAAAAAATACTAAATTCATAATTTTAATCTGAACTATTGCCTCTATGTTACATACAATTTATGCCTATAGTTTTCCCGGTCTACTTTAACTAAAGTCCTAACAGTAAATTTGTTCTATTTGCAAAGAATTATTAAAGTTCGTCTCTGTCATCATTGCTAATTACGTAAAATAAAACCTCTTAGTTTAGTAACAAAATAAATTTCAGAACGTAGGTGCGTATTATAAATTGACAACCTTACCTTCTTGGGTTTAGCTTAAGACTTGTCAATTTCAAATTGTCACCTGTTAATGAACTGGGAAGTTTGACTCCTGTCATGTCATCCAAGATGGCGCTGCGTTTTTAAAATATGCAAAATTAAATGTATACTTTTCAATATTTCTGAGAGATTTTCTTAATATTTTTTTCCGTAATAACCATCCTTGGACTTCCACAAACATTTAAAAAAAAGAATTATCGAAATCGGTTCAGCCGTTCACACGTGATGCCGTGACAACGCGAAACGGGTTTCATTTTTATATATGTATATAGATTATTAATATTATTTTTATTACCTAATTAGTTCAAAAATTGTCACCAGTACGACAAATCTTCTTTCTAACGTCACTTTTCTTTCACGTAAGGGTGTTTTACATTAATCATCGTGACTTTGTCGAATTATTTTTTATGTTAATAAAAAAAAAGGATGATTGAAACATAATAATTCATATCATCATCATCATCTGCCTAGCCTTTTCCCAACTATGTTGGGGTCGGCTTCCAGTTTAACCGGATGCAGCTGAATACCAGTGTTTTACATGGAGCGACTGCCTGTCTGACCTCCACAACCCAGTAACTGGGTAACATGATACCCCTTGGTTAAACTGGTTGTCAGACTTTCGGGCTTCTGACTACACGTAACGACTGTCAAAGATCTACTAATGACAGCCGGGACCAACGGCTTAACGTGCTTTCCGAGGCACGGAGGAGTCTTGGTATGTAATAAATGGTCACCCATCCACGGACCGACCTCGTCAAGCGTAGCTTAACCTTCGATCGACCCATGCGGCTGTTATAATTTAGCCACAAGCTCCTCATTTAGCCACAAGCTCCTCATGAAACATAATAATTCATATGCCAGTTGATTATTGATATGGTCTCAATCATACCCTAGAGTTACGGGATATAAAAAAAAAACACGGTGTATACGAACAATTTGAACTGTAACGATAAAGGATAGTGGTGGTTAGTATGTTGATCCAAAAGGTTTTGAACCAATGCTTAGGAAAACTATCGCTAACCAACTATCGCTATCCAGGTGGGATTGCAGTCAAGCATTAGTTTGTAAAATTAAAAAAAAAAAAAAAACTGGTTCCATGTCCCTGTCCTGGGTGGGTACGCAAAGGGCGGTCGTTTTAAACACGGCACGCATTGTGAGGCGGTTTCTTACTACGAGTGTAGCTCCTAAATAGCTGGCAAAAAACACATCAGATAATGTTCCAAAACCCCTGCACCCTACATTTTGATTATCTTCGGGCGAGGGCAGCTCGAAGTGGTGTTAAATAAAGAAATCTATGTCGTGGCGAACGATATTCAGAAATAAGAAGTTGTGAAGTTGATTACACTAGTACAGAGTCTGTGGTAAACGCCGTGACGTCAGCTGTCATTTGCAAATGGCGCGAGCGATGTCACGTGGATGGAGTCGTATTGGAAAGTGGAAGCTAGACAGAGCTCAGTTGGATTTGAGACACCAACAAAGACACTAGTCCAGTACGAAACTGTCTGTTTACCTATCTGAGTTATGTTATGTCATTGCTTTTAACAAAGTGAGGTTATTACTGCAATGAAGATTATTATTCAACGTTATGTACCTGGTACCACGAAACCCCTAATGTCGGCCCATACCGCTCAGCCATCGCTGAAGCCGACATATAAATATTCTACAACTTTTCACACAACGCCATTTAGTATGGGCACTATTTAGCTGATAAACATACTTATATATCATATTATGTGCTTTATTATGGTGTTATCACCTCTTGTTTTCCGCGCTAAGAAAGTACACAACTTTTGATTCTGTACCCTAAGCATGTTTATTCTTTGCCATTTGTAATTGGTAGGTTAAGTAATATTTACGCGGCATAACACGTACAATAACCGATTAGTATTGATTTAGTAGTCTGGTTTTATTCAGAATATTTTTGATTTGATACTCGTTGCTATGTGGTTCTTTCCTTAATCAGGCTCTCCAATCTCAGGCTCTAATCTGCAGAAGTAGTACTCTGTAATTCTATACCTCACATGACCAGACCATGATAATGGTTTACTTTAAAAGATACTGTGATATCAGAGCCTCTTTTTAGAGAAATTAGATGGTTAACACCGAACTCTCGAGATTAAAAGTAATGTCGCTTGTTTCACTTGTTTGTAAAAACCAATACTTATGCAGAAATAAATGTCATTTATAAACGAACCAGCGCGTTTTGTACCTAATTTACTGAGTGATGACGAAATTACTATCAGATCAGAAAAGCAACACTAATTTGTAAATAATTTCCTGCGCACATTGCAATATTTATTTATATTTCAATGGTTGATTTCACATATTTTGGCATTGGTTGCTGTTTAACATAGTAATTATGAGAACATCTGTTCAGTAAACCGGATAGGTGATTTTCTGTTAGTTATTAATGTTTTGGTACTCATCCAACTAAATTATTAAATATGAAAGTTCATTCACGTAATTGTGTATGCACATTCGGCTGCAATAATAATAGAGCAAACACTATAGGAACTTAATGCATTATAAATAAGGTATCACATAAGGTACAGAGGCCTCAGAAAACACGTTAAGCCGAAGTCCCGGGTTTATTTGTAGATATTTAACAGTCGTTACGTGTAGTTAGAAACCTGTCGCTTGACAACATAAGAAAAATTAATAAAGAAAAATAGAACAACCATTCAAAATATAAATAATTCTTTAAAACGGTGGTATTCCAGCCAGTCGCCAACACCGAGGTACAGAGGGGTATGTAATGAATGGTCACCACTAATCGTAACGTCTGCCAAAGATCTACAAATGACAGCCGGGGTTAACGGTTTAACGTGCTATCTGAGGTACAGAGGGTGTGTAATGAATGGTCACCACTAATCGTAACGTCTGCCAAAGATCTACAAATGACAGCCGGGGCTAACGGTTTAACGTGCTATCTGAGGTACAGAGGGTGTGTAATGAATGGTCACCACTAATCGTAACGTCTGCCAAAGATCTACAAATGACAGCCGGGGCTAACGGTTTAACGTGCTATCTGAGGTACAGAGGGTGTGTAATGAATGGTCACCACTAATCGTAACGTCTGCCAAAGATCTAAAAATGACAGCCGAGACCGACGGGTAACTTGCTTTCCGAGCTACAGAGGGGTATGTAATGAATGATCACCACTACTCGTAACGACTGCCAAAGGTCCACAAATGACAGCCGGGGCTAACGGTTTAACGTGCTTTCCGAGGTACGGAGGAGGTCTTGATATGTACCTATACCTAATAGTCATTCATCCAAAGACCGACCTCGTCAAGCGTAGCTTAACCTTCCATCGACCCGTGTGTCTGTTATTATTTACCCTCATATTGAAAATAACCAATAAATGTGATCAAATTCTTACTTTAACCTGGAATCTTGGTACCTAATCTATACTAATATTATAAAGAGGTAAAACTTGTTTGTTTGTTTGTAAGTTTGTAGGTGTGTAGAGGGGAATCTTCGGAACTAATGATCCAATTTCAAAAATTATTGCACTGGTGGAAAGCTACACTATTCCCGGATGACATAGGCTACTTTTTATCTTTGTAATCCCACGGGAACAGGAACTACGCGGTTGAAACCGCGTCACGTCTGCTAGTTTATAATAATAAAAGATAATATTACCTAATAATGTTCATTATTCCTACACCACGGACTACCATTTTGTTCTTCTTTATGAAATGGTTCAAAAGATTGTCAATAAGCTGTTAACGTTGAATTGCCTCATTTTATTCTACTCTACGGAGATATGGGCAGTCTCCCAAAATATTACTAGCTTCCCTATCCAAAACAAACATCTCGGCAGACTTGATGAAAACAATATTCAAAACAAATTGACTCCAACACAGTTTACAAACACACATAAATTCGGTCCATATTGTCTTAATCATAAACCTTCCTTCAGGTCAATAATAGATAGTGTAGTTTACACAGTGTTATAATAAATATAGGGATGTGACGTCACGCAGCTATGAAATCTAACCACAAACGACTTTGCACCGGAACTTGCATAAAGTTAATAATAAATTGTAATAGGAACTTTCACTAATTGACTGGATGTAGAATCAGATGCGGAAGGCAGTTGTCATTACCATGACAACTGCGGCACGCATTATTGATACCGTTTCGTACCGTTTCGTTAGCTTAGGTTTTAACACCTCACTGCGGGCGGAGCACTATTTTTGACGGGGTTGCGGTTCGAGGAATAAAAATAAAATATTCTTATTTTGATTTTTTGAGCGCAACTAATGGTTGCGCTTTCGGAATAATTTTGTTGCGCTTGTATAGTTGCGCTTCGAGTAATACCCCATTATTTTTGGCTTCACCCAACTCACGAAATTAGAATTTCGTATTTCATACATATTATAGATAAATAACACCCAGAGACAGAACAAATGATCGTGCTCGTCAATACAAACATTTTTGTCCTGGGTGGGAATCAAACCTACTACATACCGGCATAGCAGTCAGGGCCACTAACGTCTACCAACCAACAGGCCAGTCATAAGTATTAACTATGTTTTTGTTATCTTTGGTGTTTTTTTTTTAAATTATTGATAACATTTAGGCTGGGAAAATAGCCACTTGTCATTTTGAGTATAGTGACTAGAGTATTCTCATTTTGTCACTTTAGAGGGATAAGTCCTTCGTCTAAATATTTTTCATGTACGACATTTTCGTTTCATGTAGAATTGGCATCCGTGAGAGTTGAAACGATGCGAAGTCAAGTTATATTGATTAAAAACTATTTTTGTCATTTTGAATTTTGTCGAAATATGTTAAAAAATATGCATAATAAAGAATACTGAGAAAAAAGCGAAACGCCGAAGCCGCTGAAGCGATAAGGCCGCCCATTGTATGTTTTGTAGTGTATATGTTTTCTTTTGTTATGTATTTTTGTGGTGTACAATAAAGTATGTATAAATAAATATAAATAAATAATACTGAGAAAAGTAATTGTAATACACTTTCGGTACGTGTAATGTTTTGTCGATGGATGGTATAAATTCAAGTATTCGGGTCAGGGACGAGCCCTCAATTTTTTCGGTATTTTCCTCGAGGGTGTCTCGACCAGATGACGTAGTGGCGTTTAATGGGACGTCTAAGCCGATGAGTTTTTAACTTAATATGATTAAGGTTATGCGGACGACGTATGGGTATCTAATCTAATGCGTTGTTTCTGCGTGGATGTTATTTGGTTTTAATATTACAGTGGCAGCGAGTAGGCGGTGGCTATGTAGCGAAAAGAGTCTACGACATCCTTTTTAGACATAACAATATGCCATGACCATTATACCCGTTTTTGTTTGGTTCTTGATGGTTGAGCAATCATCATCATGTGCTTAGCTTCTTTTGTCAACTATGTTGGGGTCGGGTTCCAGTGTAACCAGATCAAGATACTACCTATCTATTTAACCTCTATAACACAGATATTGGATCGCAAAAACGCATCTATTGGTAAGTTTGGTGGTAAGACTTTAAGGCTCCTGACTAAACGTAACAGCATTCGAAGATCTACAAAGAGCCGGCAAAACAGTTTAACATCTTTTAGATACAGAAGGGTATCAGCATATAATGAACGGTCATACATCCACGAATCGACCTCGGCAAGTATCGTTCAATCTTGCAGATATTTTAACTTGGCCACAAGTCATTCTTAAGTCTTCTTTCTTTAAAGTATGGTTAGTAACTAACCTGGTTTCAAGAGTTTTATGCCGCCCATGGGCCTCAGACTTAGCTTCACTTACCATCGTAATATCTTTCAGGCATGCCGGTTTCCTCACCATGTTTTCCTTCACGATTTTAGAATCAATGATTATAATAATAATAATAATAGGAGGTGGTCAGGTCATATCTCACCTCCTATACATGGATGATCTGAAACTCTTTGCCCCCAACAATTTGCGACTGATGGAGCTACTGAAGGTAACTGAAACTTTCAGTAGCGCCATCAGGATGTAATTTGGAGTGGACAAATGTGCAGTCATGCATGTAAAGCGAGGGGAGATTGTGGAATCCGAGGGAATTTAACTCTCGGATTCCATACACCTCAGATCCCTCTCCTTATCCGAAAACTATAAATATTTGGGTATGTCAGAAGCGTTTAGCATCGATGCTGCTGACATGAGGCAATCGTTGAAGGAGCGCTTCTTTGGTCGCCTGAAAAAGGTTTTAACTAGCCTTTTGTCGGGCGGAAACAAGGTGCGTACCTTCAATGGTTGGGTCATGCCAGTGTTGATGTACTCTTTCGACATAGGTACTCAAATGGACTGCACAGACGAAATACAGATAAAACAAGATGCCCGGCCACTTACCTCACTTAATCCACCTGTGTGTGCAGTCCCACCTAAAGGCCAAGCATTGGCCTGCACACACAGGTCCCGCACACAGGTGCACACACAAATCCCACCGGTCCCGCAATGCCTCCAGAATGCTATGGTAGCTCCCTCGTGTTCTGTTTAGTAGAGGGTACTATTATACAATACCTACTTGATTCCGAACAGTTAGAGGCCTTGGGTTCAAACTACGACCGGCTCAGTCCGCTGGTCACACCACCAGGCTGGGAGTTAATAATACAAAAAAAACTATCCATTATCCAATAAAGACCATCATAACTATTTGCAAAATTACTGTCCTCAGTCCTATATACCTTCCTCATAATCAAAGGAGGCTCCAAAGGAGAGTGGACCCTTTAGTCACTGTCTACTTAAACGTATATTTTATGGCACGGGTGATGATAGCCCCTTCGTAACAAAAAACATAGTTTGCGGTCCGCGGCTCGCGTTATATTGCAATATGCGGCTTGATAAAAAGTTTCGAGTCTTCGTGAACCTTTGTTTGATGTGAATTGTGATATGATGAGGAAGAAAATATTGTAAGATAGAATGGAGAAAGTAAGGAAAAAATATGACGTCGCGCACTTCTAAGTGAAATATTTGTAGTGATGTTAGTAAGGACGTGCGACTCTGACATAGAACTTGAATATTGACAGATTACAGAGTTACTTAAGTAGGTATTTATTCATGAAAATTCTTCCAGGCGTAATCCAGATTTAAAACAATACTTTTCTTACACGGAGAAGAGTATTTACCCAATGAGAAACCACTTAAATTTAAAAAGAATTAAACTCTTTAATATCATGAGTATCATGGTACATTCACCCCCTGTTTTTTTTTGGAATTATCCTGAATACATACAGTCCTACTCACACCTCATAAAAGAAGGGTATTCGTAAAAACGGTAGGAGTTAATTAAGTTGTCCAAGAAAAAAGTTCATACTTTATTAGGGCGACCTCGGACTCAAAGCTTTTTGTGACATAAGTAGTGAGAATCCGACGGAGCAGCTAATTCAGCACATTTTTTTAATATTTGGACACGTTATTAAAACAAAGATTTGATTTTATTAATGAGGGCAGAGAGAAAATTTGATATACTTTACTTATTACTTTAGGTACTCTCTCTCCATTTACTTTCCTGTTTCTTACTTATAAGTATAAAAATAACATCACGCCTGTAATCCCCGAAAGGTCTGGCAGAGGTTAAACTGTAGTACACCCACATTTTGCCCGTTATGTTTCAGGGCCGGGACACATAAACACGATACGACGTCGTGTCGTACCACGATGCGGCGTCGTTTCACGATGCGACGCCGCGTCGTGGGAATCTACGACGAGCATCGTAAAAAACTACGTCGCGACATCGTAACGTGCCACGATACACGGCACGACGCCGTCGATACAATGCAGGGTGAATTGTCGCAGTTAATTTAGATAAATGGACCGCACTAGACGCGTCCTGCTCCTGCTGTTGTTAAGAAGACGGATAAAGAAAAGACAGAAACTAAGAAGATACTACGATATACGCGTCTAGTGCGGTTCATTTCTCGAAATTAACTGCGACAATTCACCCTGCATTGTATCGACGGCGTCGTGCCGTGTATCGTGGCACGTTACGATGTCGCGACGTAGTTTTTTACGATGCTCGTCGTAGATTCCCACGACGCGACGTCGCATCGTGAATCGACGCCGCATCGTGGTACGACAAGATGTCGTATCGTGTTTATGTGTCCGGGCCCTAAGTCCCATGTAATAGAGGGCGAGCCATTCTATCAATCGGGCACAAATCCAGACTCCGGGCTGCTACTGAGAAATTCCAGATGGAAAAACTCAACAACACTTTGCCGACTCTGGGATCAAACCCGGGACCATGGAACTTGGGAGCTCACCAGTAGCGCTTGCGACCACTAGACCAACGCGGCAGTCAGCAGAGCTGTTTAGTATCTATGATTATAACAATTATAATATTATTGACATTAAATAAATTCACAACTCTTAATGACTGACTGACTTCTAAGCTAGGCTGTAACCTGTGTTGCAAGAATCAGTGCCTCCCATTCTTGTTAAACCAACTTTACTAATGTATTATTATCCAAAAACCAGGTTCTACAGGTAGCGATCTTTTGTTTCTGCTTCCATCCATTGGAAAAAGGTGTGAATATAAATTCAGAGTGGTATCTACAAATTACAGACATACATGTAGGATCAGTTTAGGATAAGAGGTTTTATGTAAAGTTGATGAATGACGGATATGAAGCATAAGCGAGTAAAAGAGTTGAATGCATGAAATCGTGAAGAAGTGAAAGAGATACGGAATTAATGTTTAAGAAGTAAAAATGGAACATGAATGACAACGGGAAATGAAAGGAAGAGAGCTGAGACGACAAAAGACGTGTAAACTACATTCAGACGAGAAATAAAGAAAGAGTAACGCAATCCAAAGCTTTTATTTAAATCCATTGAGCAAATCCCACATACATAAGTATGTATCTGTAATTTGTAGATACCACCTCTACTCTGGATCCGACATCATAAGTTTTAAAATAACAATAATTTTGTTATTTGCTTATTTAGGTTCTTCACTTCTCTCATTTAAACGTATTCATAGGATAGTTCTACTGTCCTAGCTAACCTAACTAAATCTTCTGTAGAAATTCTGCGAAACTGGGAAACAAAATACGAAACTCTAAAATACCTAGAAAGTTCCTGTTAATCTTTCCAAGACCTTTGTTCATCAGTTTCGGTCTGATTTCGGTTATTGCTTTTTGCTAAATTAACAAGAATTCTAACTCATTGGAGGTTTCAAAATAATTCTAAGAACGCAGGCTGATTCCTCCTCACTGTCCGTGTAACTTGTTTTAATAACTAGCTGTTACTCGTGACTATGTCTCCTGATGACTTTCCTGTAAGAGAAGATACTTTCACAGGCAGGTAATAGACTGCTATAAATATTGTGTGTGATTTTTTTTATTTACAGTGAACAATCTAATAAAACTCTCGTGTTTTTTCACATTATTTGTAACAAAATGAAATTTTGGGTTTATATTCAGTGGGCCTGAGAATAAGACGTAAACTAATAAAACTAATAAATTGATCTAGTTCGAATCGAAATTTTAAGAAGGGGCAAATTTCGATTCGCAATTATGATGAAATTTCATCCAAATCCGTTCAACGGATTAATCTTGATTAAGTAATAAACATGCAAACATTAAGTACTGCCATCTGCTGAGAAAGGTCAGAACTAACTTTACCAAGACAATACCTATGTGTTAATCTAGAAAAATGTTTTATTTATGAGTAACAACATCCAAGCTTCCAAACATTTATACATCTTCACAATCTTTCACATTTAAAATATTAGTAAAATTTATTTAAGTAGGTACATAGGTATCTACAACTGTTTTAATAAATACTTGACTTTAATTATTAAACAGGTTGAAATTAAATAGATGTGACAAATTTAAATATAAAATACTATGAGTTGTCAAGAAACTTTAGAACCTTCGATCAATAATAGTACTAGATACAAGATCAGGAACAAAAATACCTCGCAAAAGTGTCCACGTTTATACACGCATAAACAATTGCATTTCTTACTACGAATATAGAAAAATGTTTTATAATATTATCAAGTTCAGTTCATTATAAACCTTGACACTCAAGCATAAAGTTTAATTACAATTGCAAAATATTTATGCCGAAGTCCTTCTGTCGTCGGAGAAAAGTAAAAGAAAAAAAATTGAAATGTGACTTAAAAATAAAAGCCATTTTTATAATAAGTACAAAAATATTTTTTCTAAAATGAAACTTAAGGCCTAGAAAATAAGGTTAAAAACGTTTTGTTCACAATGTCGTCTTTACTCTATTTTGGAACTAGACGTAGTTCTTGGTATGACATTTCAATGCTCAGAACACAGTAAGAATTGAGACGTAGAGTTGCAGAATAATCATATTTATTAATATATTTCATAAGTGAGCGAAGGTTTGTTTTATATGGTAGCAAATAATTACCTTTGACCCATTTTAAAAAAGTAGTAGGCCTAAACTAATTTAGGCCTACTACTTTTTTAAAATGGGTGGTAGCAATGTCTTAATAAAATAACTATTGTACTAATACAATAGTTATTTTGTTAAGACATTGCTATTAATTGTCTGCGGGTTGGCTCAATAAAATCAAATCAACCCACAAAAAAAAATAATGCGCCTACTTTTGTATGCGATTTAAAAGTTTTCACATTAATATTATAAAGGCAAAAGTTTCTGAGTGTGAGTGTGGGAGTGTGTGTTTGTATGTTTGTTACTTCTTCACGCTCAAACGGCTGAACAGATTTGGATGAAATTTAGTATGTAAGTAGCTTATATCCTGGAGTAACACATAGGCTAAGGCTACTTTTAACTACTCCTGGTTTACGCGGGTTAAACCACGGGGAGCAGCTGGTTAAAAATCATTGAATGAAATCAAATTATTTTAACCGACTTCTAAAAAAGGAGGAGGTTATCAATTCGGTTGTATTTTTTTTTAGGTTTTGTGACCACAGTACTCCGTCATTTAAAGACGATTTTCAAAATTATTTTTTTATTTGATAGGGTATATAAACAGATTGGTCCCATTTGTATAAAAACTCATATCTAATGAGGGGCCCTTGAGGAATTGAGGGAACTCTTCAAAAAATATAAATTCTGATGAAAAAGACAGGCGACGGAACTCTTCAAGACATAACAGCAAATTGTTCGCGATTGCTACAGTGAGATGTCTATGCAGATTAATGTTTAGATAGAACTTCTTTAGCAATATTGTTAAGCGATTTCAATGATTCTTTGAAGTTTTGAAAGACTTTCTTGACACACGAAGAAACTAAAAATGGCGAAACAAAAACTCTTTTACAAAAAAAAAACCTTCTTAAAAAAACACCGCCAGGTGAAAAATAACTCCAGTTTCGAAAGTCGGTGGCCAATAATGAACGAAACAAAACTAAAGTAGCATTATCCGAATTTAACCAACAAATTTTTAAGTATTAATAACAAATTATTAAAATGATTACAATACAAATCTACTCCATGCATCTGCTGTTCAGTTAAACAAAAGTTTGTGCAAATGTTGGCGAGCATTGGTCAAACATTTGTAGCGGTGGTTTAAAATCGGTAATTTTGTTAAAAAAATGATATAATTTGTTAAATTATAGCTTAAAATATAACTTATTCTTCATGTCCTTACTGAAAGTAAAATACTCCGGCCGAATAATTACGTTTTCGGGGATTATTTTTGCAACTGTTGAATACACACTGCGGCATTGTGGGACGTGTTTATATTGGCCGTGTTTCAAGCAAACAAAACAAAATACCAACCCCGGTTTCTATTGAGCTTATATTTACCGAGACGGATTTTTGACGCCGACCCGACATCTAGTGCTATTATTGATCGAAGTTTAGAACATATGAAATGTAAAATTAATTAACTTTTAACAGTGTTACGAAAAACGTTAAAATAATAAAAGTCGCGCGCCTACTTCACTAGAAAAAACTTTTTTACAAAAAAAAACAACCGACTTTTTAAAAAAAACACTAACAGGTGAAAAATAACTCCAGTTTCGGAAGTCTGTGGCTTTGGTGGTTTTGTTTCGTTCATTATTGGCCACAGACTTCCGAAACTGTTGTTTTTTTTTGTAAATAAGTTTTTATTTTGCAATTTTTAGTTTCTTCGTATGGAAAGACGGTCTTTTAAACTTAAAAGAATCATTGAAATTGGTTAACAATTGCTAAAGAAGTTCTTTCTAAAGGTTTTGACCACGTGACTTAGCGAAAGGTGATAAGTCACGTGGTCAAAACAAAGGGACTTGAGGCGTTCTCGATTGTAGAAAGAGAATAGATACGAATCGTTTGTAACTTGGCTAGGGGGGCTGATTTTGCCTATTTTTAACCGACTTTAAAAAAAGGAGGAGGTTCTCAATTCGACGGTATGTTTTTTTTTGTGTGTTTGTTACGCGATTACTCCGCCATTTAAGGACCGATTTTCAAAATTCTTTTTTTATTTGATAGGGTATGCTAGCAGATTGGTATATCGTTGTATAACCAAGTTACAAACGATTCGTATCTATTCTCTTTCTACAATCGAGAACGCCTCAAATCCCTTTGTTTTGACCACGTGACTTAGCGAAAGGTGTTAAGTCATGTGGTCAAAACAAAGGGATTTGAGGTGTTCTCGATTGTAGAAAGAGGATAGATACGAATCGTTTGTAACTTGGCTAGGGGGGCAGGAAATTGACCGCTATGCACAGCAACGTTTGATAACATGTGTACTTGACGACGCGCGACGCACGGTTAGGCCCGGTATCCACCAAAACGGAGAGGAGAGGAGATGTGTCTTACAACCAATCAGCTTGCGTCATTTTGACAGCTCAGTGCTTAGCTTCAGCACGATACAATATCCTATTGGTTAATTACGAGACCGCTCCTCTCGTCTCCGCTTTGGTGGATACCGGGCCTTATTGAGCACTGCGATGAGTCGGACGAGATTTTTTGATATCTACTTTAGTTTTTCTTATTTATTTAGCACATTATTTATTTTTCTGGAATACCGATAATTCTTACTTAAATGAAGATAACAACGTCTATAGACCATTTTAAAACGATAATCGAGTATTTTTTAACGATTTAGATTGTAGAAAAAACAGTTCATAATAACTATGTTACTGTAACTGAAGCTCCCATTTCATTTTGTCGCATTTATTCAAAGTCACCCCGTATACACCAGAAATAACATAAAAACTTATAAATATTTCAAAAAAATGGATCGTGTCCAGAGGAAGTGTAGGTACCCAAATGAATCGTGGCATTGTGACGTCGTATCATCACGCGAAGTGTCAACTAATATAAGTACAATAAAGTAAAACTGTACGTAGAAATAAGAAGGCTTGTTGCGAAATATTGCGATCCAATCCCACGATGATACCGTTCCTCCACCACAAACTTCCTGTAACTTACACTTGAACTATATTTCAAACACAGGAAACAATTTTCCAACGTAATAATTAATTCGTTTCCCTTTACAACGTTTTACGTTGCTGGGTAAAGCTGGCTTTTACGCCTTAATTGAAATAGCAATCGCTGTTATTAATTAATTTAAATGAATTAATGTGTTTATTTGTAGCGCTGTTAGTAACTTTAATTACCGTCATAATTATGAAGACTGTTTTGCAGTCACCAACTTTATTTGACAGTTGAAAGGAGATTTTTCAAAGAACCTATTTCTAGGATTTTTCCAGACCTTGTAAGTTGTCGTAGATTGTTTATTGAAATATTGTTTAATGAGGTCCTTAAATTAGAGGTATATAATTAATGTACTCTTATATTAAACACAGAAAATGAAGAAAAAGAGAGGTGACAATTAAGGCCGAATAATAAAATTTATCAATCGACCTGGATATCTTCCTTACGAATTGGAAAGAGGAAGTCCAGAATTGCGACAGCTGAAAGGAATGGAGGAAGGCCTCTGCCCAGCTGGAAATTCGGCTTGTAATACAAACTAAAATTAAATGCCCAAGGCCTAAAGTAGTACCAACCTAATATTTTATACTCTCGTATTAAGGTAAAATTACACCTACCTCTTCGATAATTTAATTAAAATTAATTACATAATTTTCAACTCCCTTTCTTTAGTTTTTCTCTATGTGACTTTTGCATAAAGTGGAAAATGAATGAGCGGAGGAACTGTTTAGTCAAGAATTAATGTCGTGAGTTTATTTAAATGTTACCGTAGCGTTTCCTGGAAATCATGTAGGTACACTCATATTTACCTTATGAATATTGGATGAGATAGAAGCATGAATGAAAAGCTATTTATTTATTGAAGACTAATATTATTGAAATTTCATTTCCTGTTAGTGGGCAGCCCCTAGATTTACCTTTTACGTTAGTTGAAAGTAAATGATTGGGACCTCCTGTTCCTCTTTAAAGTTTTCTGGGACATTTTGGCCAAAAAGAAAATTTATGAACACTTGTATACAAAATTATTGTATTTTCTTAGCTTATTACAACAAAAATTGTGCAACTGCGTTACCAGACCCCATCTTCCCTGAACAAAAATATTACTTTTATAGCTTATGATATTCTATTCTTAGCACACATATTTCAATAAAAGTTATCATCCTGGCTCGCGTATGCTAAATTAGGTAATTATAATATGTCGGCGTCAGCGATGGCAGAGCGGTATGGGCTGACATCAGGGGTTTCGTGGTACTAGGTACATAACGTTGAATAGTAATCTTCATTGCAGTAATAACCTTACTTTAATAAAAGTAATCACATAACATAACTCCGATAGGTAAACAGACAGTTTCGCACTGGACTAGTGTCTTCGTTGGTGTCTCAAATCCAACTGAGCTCTGCCTAGCTTCCACTTCCCAACACTCCATCCACGTGACATCGCTCGCGCCATTTGCAAATGACAGCTGACGTCACGGCGTTTACCACAGACTCTGTACTAATGTAATCAACTTCACAACTTCTTATTTCTGAATATCGTTCGCCACGACACATATATTTTTACTAGCTGTACCCTGCCACGCTTCGCTGTGGCACATTGTGATTGAATGGTTAAAAAAAAAAGAAAAAATAACGTGTGGCACTCGGAGACTGCCGCGGGAAAGCTTTTGCATAGCATTTTTTATCAACTCCTCTCCTCTCCCCCTCCCCATTAAATTCATAAATAATTGATGTTATCGAGCGGGATAGAAAATGATAAAATTATGAAAATGACTATTAAAAAGCAAGGGTTGGTGATAAAAAAGTGAAAATTTAGAGTTGTATGTATTTTTTGATGCCACATAATAAAAAGTAAAAAAAATAAAAATTATCAAAAAAATAAAAAAAATTTTTTGGGGTGAACACCCCTTATCACTTACACGTTAGAAAAATAGATAGTAGCCGATTCTCAGGCTTACTGAATTTGCATAAAAAAATTCCTGAGAATCGGTCAAGCCGTTTCGGAGGAGTATGGGAACGAACATTGTAACACGAGAATTTTATATATAAGATATTCTAATGAACAAGAAATTATACTTTAAAATAGGTAGGCAGGTACCTGGTTCCGGGTCTGGTTGTTTTTGTATGTGAGTCCAAATGTTTTTAAACGACACAAGAGAAGTTCCTAGTGTGTTTTACGTTTTCTTTAAGTAAAAGAAAGAAGGAAATGAACTAGAGAGGATTTTATAGGCCTCAATAGAGTTGTAACTCTTGAAAACTCAGTTATCCGTTGCTATTCATCCCACTTCACTGGTGCCTATTTTTGCAAAATCAACTTCAAAATAATAATTTCAGTTGTAAATATCTATCATTCGAAAACAGACCGGAATTTAGGTTATTGGGTGTAACGTTGACAGTCGATTGCTTTCAATCTGTCATTACTCATGCATTATGCAGTATTTAGATCAAATGGCAACACGTGGCTTACTATCATATAAACACGTGTTTTCCATTATGATCGCGATCTATATTGGGTGCATGGTATTGTTTTAACCGGCTTACTAAAAAGAAGGAGGTTCTTAATTCGGTTGCATGTTTTCTTCTTCTTTTATGTGTGTCACCTTTGAATTTCGTCATATTATATTGATTGTATTGTAGATTGATTGTATTGATATATTGATTCGAAACAAAAATTGTACGATTGAGAGTGTATAGAGGCCAGCACATCAAGCTACCCTGATTTGTCAAATTTCTTTGATAGTTTTTCAACTTTATTACAAAGCGCATAAGGTTCATGTTCAATTGGATTTTTTTACAGTTTGGGGTAACTTGATGTCTGTGCATACATCCGTGTGGTCTTATATACATTTTATTGATATTAGATATATTACTTGTAAAAATTATACCATCCACATAAACGAGAAGAATTTAAAAAAAAAATCGTTTCCGATGTCTGTGACTTTAGAGGTTTTGTTGCAATCATTATTTCTGTAAGCTATAAAAATATGTGCGATAATAGAACCTGCGACACGTAGTGTAGCTTACAATCGCTCGGCCGCTGTGTAAACAGCCCATCTTTATTTTACATATAGTACTTTTTGTAGTTATTGTATTATCAATAAATTGACAGACTAGTATAAAAATAAGATAGGTACTCCGCGGAAATTAATTCCCTACATATAGAAAGTAAATCTAAAGATACAATTTTAATAACATTTCAAGGATGATAACCAAGTTTCAAGAATTAAATGAAAGTAAGACTACAATATAATTTACATTTACATACACGTGTGATTTGATTTTCGTGTCGCGGGAACTGACTCATACATTCTAAGAACTTGTAACATCAAAGCCAATGTTACTAATGTAACAAATGTTGGTAAATGGGTCACTAAAAGATTTATTATTTGGAAATTAAATTAAAAATGGAACTTATATGCAGTTATTACTAGTGCTGTGCCAAATGTTTAATGTCCGTTCAAAATGCTTGAATTGATGGATTCCTATGAGAGCGCGTTCCGGTCCACTTTGGGCCTAAGTTGTCTGGATCTTGTACAGACACCAGCACATCAACCTACCCCAAAGTGTGAAATTTCTTTAACTTTATTCTAAACACAATAAGGTTCATGTTCAATTATTGTTGTAGAAGAGGTAGAGAGTGCTACTTTTTTGGGAATAAGTCTGGATAAATTTTGCAACTGGAAAGTACACATTGAGAAATTATGCACTAAACTGCAAAGATTTGTATTTGTCTAAAACAAACTAACTCGCGTAGCTGGTACCAATGCAGCACTTTACGCTTATCATGGTTACGTAGCATCAGTTCTCCGCTACGGTATTATAATATGGGGCAATTCTGTATTCTGAAAATTTGTAGGTTCAGTGCTGGCGTATGTACATTTATATTATAAGCAGAACGATGACGTAGGTGTCTATGTGTGAGAGATGAAAGCAAAAAAATGCATGTGTGGTGTAACAATTAATGACGGATTGAGGCATGGTGTGATAAAGGAACGTTATGGTTTAAAAGAAGATGTAGTAACAGAAATTGAAACTAGTATGCTTAAATGATTTGGTCACGTTGAAATGAATGAAGGGCGAGTAACGAAAGGTATTTATAAAGCAGATAGTAATATAGTAAGTGGGAATGCCGGGACGGGACGCCCTAGAAGGACATACTACATAGACCTTTTTGGTGATATTCTTCAGAAAGGTCAGGTGTGTAGTACTCGTAGTACTCGATGTAAACGAAGCAAAAGATGTGTGTATATAAGAATAGTAGCAGGTGGCGCGCTATAGTTTCTGCCTATGCCCGTGGGAAAAAGGCGTGAGTTTTTATGTGAATGTATGTAGTAATACAAATTGATATAAATTACCCACACACACACACAAAGCCAAACACACAAATGGCAATCTGTTTAAACATAGGCTTAGGGCTCATAAATACTAAACCAGATTAAATTATTTGGTCAAAGTTTAGCGCTAAACATTAGTTACATATGCTAAATCTAAAACGTTAGCGTGGGTTCGCCGCAATAGTCGATAGAACACCGAATTTACGGACGGACTTTAGAATGCAAATTACCCTTAAATTGTCGCCGCGGTGACCCGAGTTAGTCTGCCTAATGTCGGCGGTTACTATAGTAATATTTCGGTGAAATACGCTGTATGTAGGTATTTACAGAACATTGAGCTTGTGATCCTTAAAGGGTTTAACCGGATTAGGCTTTTCCTTTCTCAGTTTGCAATACGTAGGATAGAGTACACGCAGGCTACACGCGTTTTCACATTAAGCTAATCTGACATTACATTTATGCTTTCCAAAGACATTCAATACCTATAGACCGGACATCACTATCAAAATTTTCGTCCGAAACTTGTGTCCTGCTTGGACACAAGTCTTTGAGTTTTTTTTAGTACGCTCCGTTGCCGCTCCAATATTCATATATTATTCTAGATGTCGTTACTGAGACGTGGGATCAAAGTTTTTCTATGAAATTTACTTGACTTGCCCGCTCTATAGTATTTTAAATCTCTTCGATGATTTCCATACAGTCCGAGGTCAACGTAAACTGGAAATGTGTAAGAAATTTAAGAAGATGTAAGGAGCTCTATAGCTTCTTAAATCTGTTTGATCAAGCTATAAAGCTTTTCTATGACATAATATTTTCTTCGCATGTCCTCTCTATAGAAAAACTTTAGTCTTTGAAAAACTTTACTGTTAGCCCATGTCTTAGTAACGCCATCTAGATAATATAGCAATACTGGAGCGGTTCATCGACTTATGTCCAATGGGACACAAGTATCGGATGAACAATTTGTTTGTGATGTCCCGTCTATCTATAGTAAATAATACATACATACATAACGTCACGCCTGTAATCCCCGAAAGGCTAGGCAGAGGTGTATCTGGTAGTACACCCACATTTCGCCAGTTATGTTTGAGTCCCATGTAATAGGGGGCGAGCCTATTGCCATCAATCGGGCACAGATCCAGACTCCGGGCTGCTACTGAGAAATTCCAGATAGTTAAACTCAGTAACACTTTGCCCGACCTGGGGATCGAACCCGGGACCTCATGCTCAGCAGTAGCGCTTGCGACCACTAGACCAACGAGGCAGTCAAATAATGAATGAATGTCTTTAATCTTGATGTAGGTTCATAATTCTTTTTTTGAGACTTTTGTATGAATAATCTTTTTATTGCAGCTTTGTCATTTAAATACCTACTTACACTTATTTCAAAATACATATATTATTAAATACCTATTAACACTTATTGCGAAATACATAAAGGCAACAACTTACAAAAAACTCAATTAACTACCCCAAAAAAACCTAGCAGTTAAATTATTATTAAAGTGTCGAAATATTTATCCGCATCATCATTGCCACATTGAATGGCAATGTTTAGCCTCTGGCCAAAATCGTGGTCAGCTTTTTGGTCACGGCTGGTCAGATGTAGATCTTTGGCAGACGTTACTGATCGTCAGAAGCTAGAAAGCCTGACAATCAGTCTTCGTCTAAAGTAGTGGTATACACCACCTTAGAAGCTTACCCCTTCAAGTTGCGAATATTGTGAGGCAGATGATGATAAACACAAATTAATTTAAAACGACTGCTTGCGTCGTTGGTCTAGTGGTCGCAAGCGCTACTACTGAGCATCCCGGGTTCGATCCCCAAGTCGGTCAAAGTGTTATTGAGTATTTCTATCTGGAATTTCTCAGTAGCAGCCCAGAGTCTGGATTTGTGTCCGATTGATGGCAATAGGCTCACCCCCTATTACATGGAAAGAAAGAAAGAAAGAAAGAAAGAAAGAAAGAAAGAAAGAAAGAAAGAAAGAAAGAAAGAAAGAAAGAAAGAAAGAAAGAAAGAAAGAAAGAAAAATATTTATTTGACATCAGTCAAACACGACACGTCGACACGTCGACACAACTGGCGAAATGTGGGTGTGCTCCGATCAAATGCGAAATCGCGCAGACTTTTAATTACTTTTAAAGATATTAATATCACATAAGAACGTAAAACTCCGCCCACTGTTTATTAATACGAAAAAAAAAACGAAACAAGATCAATCGTCGAATCTTTTCGCCACCTGTTTACATTCAGAGCAATAAAAATTTAAGGAATAACACATGTAAAAGTCGAAGTCATGCGTTATTTTTGTGCAACCTATTTACCTAAGCTTTGCCGCTCCGGTTAATTAAGAGCGAGTATTTAAAAATGTTACATGTGTCTAAATCCTGATACACAGCGGCGAATTGGAGCGGTCATTGGCTCACACATGGTGACGACAGAGCCGCCAGCGTAACTTGGCCCTTCGCCACATTGACACAGTACAAAAATGAGGGCTCAGTTTATCTTACGCTATATGGGTCAAACGAACAATGACTTTGGCCAGTTTACGAGCAATCTCAGTATACAATATTAAGTCAGATATATCATGTTGCATGGAAGAATGCCGTAATGAATAGCTTTTGTTCTTTGGCTAAAGTATTATGTGTCCATATTGGAGGAAATTACTTCTGTCCATTTTGTTTTGTGATGTAAAATTGCCTTTGACGTTTTATAAATTTACGTCGAAATTTCTAGCGTAATGTCGATGCAATTACAGTTTGTAACATCCGGCATAATCGAGGTGTTAGATGATAGATGTTGCTTTAATCTATTTTCTATTTAGTTCGAGAAATACGTAGGTTTTCGAAGTACGTGTGTTACAATTTATAGACATGTTACCTTATACCTTAATGTTCTTGGTAAAGTTAGTGGGGAAGGGACTTTCCGAACGGTTAATTATGTTACAGGCGTTTGAGATATAAAGGTAAGTTTTTTTTTGAGTAATGGTCATGGTTATCTTATCAATAGTTGTTAGCAGTAAAAGGTTTTCTACTATCCGTGAGGTTAGTGATTAGCATATAGTTTTCATACCCGCGCAAATATATGTCAAATGTTTTCGTAGTACAATAAAATTAGCAGCAAGGTTCGATCACAAGTTAATCTATGTTTACAGAGCCCGAAGATGGGCGACCGGCCATATCGAGACCCCTTTTGTGTCTCAAATCTACAAATGTAGATCTTTGACAGTCTTTACGTGTAGTCAAAGGCCGTAAGGTCTGACAACCAATATAATCATGGGGTCGGTGTTCCCAACAACTGGGATTTTGTTATTCCATTAACTTCACTTATAGGACAACTCTTAATGCATAGACTGAAAACACGATCAAGTTAAATGTTTGCCTAACATTTTTTTTTTGTAATTAGCTGCCAGTTCTTGATAGTTAAAGAACAAGGAGTTCCCGACAGCTGTACATCCGTAAGAAACGTCAATTCTCTAATTTTAGTTTAGTTTAGTTTGTGAACAAGGGAATCGGCACCTTTCTCTAGTAAGCTGAAATCGTGTGATTTATCTACAGAAATCTGTCATGTTACCGTACAGTCGCGGGCTCGAGGCAAACGGTTTCACTTTTCTTTATCAGGGTTGTCTCCCAAATATTAAAATAAATTATTTAAACCTCATATGGTGGAATGTGTCCACTTAAATATCTGTACGTGTTTTATATTTTTCCAGATTTCAAGCGAAATAAAGATGCTTTCTTTCTTAATAAAATATCTTTGTATTCGCTTGCACCAAAAGTTGCTCGCATTTGGTTTTCTTCTATTACTTTGGACACACGATGCTACAGTTCTAACAGGATTCGCAGGTGTAGTGATAGCAATTACTGCAGCTGAACATGGACCCGGGTTCCCCATCTGGAATACCTAACTCAGTTGATGGGACTAGTTACATGGGACCTAAACGTAACTGGTGAAATGTAGCTGTACAATAGGTACCTATACGGCTGTTTAAACCTTCGAAGAATATAAACGTGACGTAATAAATGTAGGTACGGTAAGGGAAAATCTAACGATTTAGATCTTTGGTGTCACGTCGCCTACTCCATCTCTCATTCAAATGCAACAATGGTAAGGCCTAATGAAATTTCACACAATACGGCCAGCGATTTATTGCAGCCTTTTCTTACAGATGATATATTTTCTCAATGGTTTTTGTTTGGCCTGATGACGGTCGACCGAGGCTTAGTATATCATGGTTAACAATAGGTACCTAGTTGTGAAAATAAATGTGGAGAGTTATTAATGTTTTTCATGATGAAAGGAATAGGTTACGTGACTCGCAAGTTCTGTTATGTAGTAGTTCTATAGACCACCATCATGATAAAGTGATGTATTGTTCGCGTCCATACCGAGTTTTTTTTCTGAAATAGTGAGTTATGAGAGATTCTCCGAGAAGGAATCATTTACTAATGGTTTCTATTTTAAGCAGAAAATATAACTTGAGTTTGGGGTCAAAAGTAGCCTATTAGTATCACCATTGAAGACGAAGATTCTTTAATGTTTCAACAACTCAAACTGTGTGTGGCAGCAGATGAACTGATTTTAATTTACTTTTCTAGGATATGTAGGTAAAACTCTGGCATTTTAAAATAATTGGTGTATAAGTCCACCACTAGGGATTATAGTTGAAGTATGAAGGGTAATACCCGTTTTTTTAGAACGCGACGTTTGGATTTCGTACTCATCTGTCGAAAATGACTATGACATGTGAATGATTGATTGCTGAGAATTCTTGTCACACCAAAGAATTTCTCATTGATTATGTCTGAAATGAAATTATGAATAGATTTTAAACTCTTTTAATTACGGGAATTCATCTTCTGATGGGCATCAATCTATTCCAAAATGGCATTTTTATCTAATTGAACTTGAACTTTATTCTTTTGTAATAAAGCTGACAGATTAGTGTAGCTTGATGTCCTGACATTCGTACAAAAAAAAGTTCTAATAATAGTGTCAAAAACGAAACTTTACGATTGTAATTTCTTTGTCTTCAAGGCGTGGCTGTTAACCCTAACAACATGTACCTAATTGGTGGTGCTGGGATCATTTCTCAGCGTCGCCACCATACTAACCACACGTGTTATCTCAAAGGGACAGCTCTTTTGTTCCTTTTACAAGCCATCATATGCCGAACATATTGGACGGCAATATACTTTGATATGCTCGCAATCTTCCTGTAATATGGTGACTATAAAATGAGGGCATGTCATCTGCGTTTATGTTTGCTTTTGTTTTGTAAAGTTATGGCGTGATAAAAGTTTTACTGCATGGAAATGTGCACGTTTGTACTCTCAAGGGAAGATATGACCATTATAGCTTAAAGTGGTGTAATGAAATTCTGAGTACTGTAGGAACCGTCTTATATCATTTTGTGATAGGAACCTAACTTATTCTAAAGTTCTTACACAGTTACTTACTTATAGTAAGTAGCATCATCACGCCAAGCCTATTTGATATGGGGCCAAACCAATAACCACTAACTGAGGTCCATGGTGTTACGGAGAAATTTCAGGTCCAAAAAATCTGTAACAATACTGGCAATCAATTCCAGGATCGCTCAGAAAGAACGCATTGGACCAATATTTCAACGAAGCAGTCATAATATAGGATTCTTTAGATTTACTTTTGTTTCACATCCAAAACGCCTGTCATCCTATACTAATAATAATTTATTTGACACAAGTAACAACACACTCATAACACAACAAACACTCGCAGACAACAACAACAACACTGTCACAATACACTTGCAAACTACGTTCGTAACATACAAAGATAAAAAACAGAATCAGAATGTGACGTCATTGCCGCAAGGTGACAGGCCCAGCCGAAACCTTGCAGCAATGGTTCACAAATACGCAGTCAAGCCTGTTCGCTATCATAGACAGCATATTACGGCTCATATGGCTGTCTATAATCCTTCCAAATATCCATGAAGGGTCTAGAACACCTAAGCTAAGAGTGAGGGCCATACCTTCAAGGAATTAAAAACAAAAGTAACGAATTGTCCCCAAAATAGATCGTACTTTGCAAGTGGAATGGAAATTTCCTGTGCGCAGATTGCTTTCTGAAGTACCCAAGTATTTTTTTCCATTTTACTTCTTCTTAGCTCCAATTATTTAAACATTTATTTTAATGAAGAGACCTAAATTGTCACAGAAAGCTTCCTAAGCATCTTAGATAATGAATTAGTTCCTAATGATCAGGATCCGTATTTGAATTCGAATTAGGTAATAAATTCAATGTAATTCTGGTAGTTTGGGAAAGGTGATAAATCACATTGTCATATTATCTGCATGACATTTACCATTTTACCTTTAACTTTGATTCATTATTATTTGAAGCGTTCACATTGCGTGAGCGTACCTGAGATTAAGTTTAATTTGGTTCTATTATAGTAACCGTCAACTTAGTAATTTATTACATTACCTACCTATTAGCACTTTGTTTCACACTAAGTTTAATACTTTTCTACCTTATAGTATAAAAAAAAAGACGCATTTGTTACTCGGTGATAGATCACAATATGATCTATCACCGAGTAACAAATGCGTTTTTTTTATTATATAAATATAAAGCTACTTATATTATAAGTAGCTTTCCAATAGTGATAGGATTTTTCAAATAGGTTGAATAGTTTTTGAGTAATTTTTTTAGAAACAAGTAAACAAAAAACAAGAAGAACACGCACGGCCCACAACTATAGCAAAAAGTGTTGTTACAACTTTTAGACTTCGTTTTTTTCGTCTAGCCCCCTTTCGCAACGGGCGATAAGGAACTTCGTTCCAATAAGGAAGAAGATAAGTAGATAGGAAAAGAGAGAGGGGGAGGTAGAAAGAGGGTAGAGAGAGAGAGAGAGAGAAAGCAAAATGTAGATAGATAGAATACGCACATGAATACGAAAAATAGAGATGCGTGCTTGGGATCGAACTCGAGATTTGACCAAGTAAAGATACTCGAGACTTGACCAAGTAAAGATAAGTAGGTATGACCCATTAGATATTTTACATTTTTACGTTTTCCTTACAAACTTTTTATGCTAACTGTATCTACATTAATTTGTTTCTATTAGAATACCTACTTACCTTACCCTTTATGTCATTAGAGGTCCAGAGCCCCTAACTTCAACAATAAAAGCTTTTTACAATTGTAAACCAAAATTTCGCACCATAAGAGAGCGTTTAACAATGTTGTGGTGTTGAATGGAAGCAGTACCGTGAAAGGTAAAGGTGTGTTTGGAGTAATTAATGGCATTTTGAAATAAGGGTTTTAACAAAGTCGAAAGATTGTGGAAATACCTTTTTGCTTGTCAGAACATGAGTTATACGAGTTTGAAGGGACATGGACGCAAGACCTGCTTGACTATTAGAACACGGAAACGAAGTCAGTGGGCAGCGAGGCTACAGCGGGACGGCCACAAAGGCGTATCATCAGTGTTACCTAATTTCTATATGTTTTTATGTTTTATTTAAGTACTTTCACTTTGCTTTAAGTGTTAGGTTTAACTTTACGGTAAAGCTGATGAAAAGTTTCAACGCCTGAATCGTGACCTGTACGCGTAGCATGACCTCCGCGCGTAGAAACGGATTTTTGGCAGTGTTCTATTGTAGAAACATTTATTTTGTTTTGAGCATGACAGTGTCGAAATTGAAGAGAAGCATTGTGTATTCACGTTTTTTTTTAGTCGTCTGACAAATTTTCACAGGTTGTTCTACACAACCAAAATGTATGAAACAGCCGATTTTTTTTCTTGATTTCCAATTTGGTCCCATAGTAAAAGTTGTTCATATTCATGGGTAGAACCACTTGTGAAAATTTGTCATACGATTAAAAAAACATCGATTTATTCTTCAGTTGACAATAGACTACAATATGCAGAAATGGTCCAACCATCACTTTGACGACTCTTCCGTGAACATTACCTGTTTCTGCGGAGATCATTACACTTGCTGAAGCCATAGTACCAAGTTGTGCGTCGATGTCCAACAAACAAAACAGTGTTATTTAAAAATAATACTTCTGCATACGACGAACAAAAACTCAATACCGTTCAGCCGATCCCGGGAGTTGAAATCAGGACTTCATGCTCAGCATTAGAACTTGCGACCATTTATTAGGCTAACGAAACAGACCAGATAAGTACAGAATCAATAATTGTTTACTCACGTAAAATTTACCTACGTCAGTCTTTTGAGATACCCCTGATCAAACACGTCTCTATTTGTATATACGCTCATATACCAAGAAAGGTCTTTGTAGTTGAATGCGAGGAAATGGTGTCCAAGTATAGCTTCTTATGTAAGAACAATATCGGTCGAGTCGGCTACTGCCAGGTAGAGTTCTAAAGGAGTTTCATTTGTAAACTAAATTTTACAAAACAATACCGTTGAGCAAAAAAAAAAACTGCGAACTCATGATTGTGATGAATACATTTCATTTGTCTTTTTACGTATACGAGTAGGCCTGTCCAAAAAGTATCGACGTATCGATAAGTTCAAGTTTTTGTTGACTCCTATTTTTTTTTTGTTTGCCGTATCTGTCCCACTCCTGGGCAAAGGCCTCCCTCCACTCCTTCCACTTTTAATATTAACTATTATTAATAACATATTAAAGTAACAAGAGAACAAATAAAAATACAAGATGGTATCAATAAAACCCGTCGGGTGTTAAAACGATATTTTTACACCTTTACCGTTTTAATACATAAAAATAATAAAGCACCACTGCCCACTGGGCTTATTAACAAAATACCGATATCTCCAAACATAATGTAGATATTTTAACTGGCCTGTTGGTCTAGTGGTTAGTGACCCCACTGCTACGCCGCAGGTCGTGGCTTTGATTTCCACCCATGACAAAACATGTATTTAGAAATATATAAGTATGTTTATCGGTTGTTTATTAGATACTGTAGCGTAATAAAAAAGATGTCACTACATGTGTCACGTTTAATTTTTCCATTAAAAAGATACAAATATAAAAAATATACAAAGTAAATGGATTGGCGATGTAAAAAAAAAATGACTTTCAGTAAGGTTGCGAAATGGATTGTCTAAAAAAGAATAAAATTTGTGATTTTGGAAAAAAATATATCAGATTCGACACAATAATTTAGTTATTTCTCTTCTAAACAGAATACCATGTATGTTTCTTCTAAGAAAATACGTCGCCAATTGACAAGAAAAAAAAATCTCTGTCATCCAATGGAATGATCATACTTCTAAGTTTGAACCGATATAAGAAAAAAATAGAAATGAGCTCGACTTACACGAACGGAATAGTTTGTATTCAGCCGAATCAATTAAGCAGCGTGATAATGCTGCAATACCCACAACACAAGCTCTGCTTAGTTTGGGACTAGATGGCGTTGTGTGAAAATTGTGGCATATTTATTTTGGAACATTATAACAAATGTGAAATCGATAACATTCTTATCGATATTTTTATACACTTCTGACATCCCTATTTACAGGCGTGCCTACAATATTAATAAGTAAGTATTCTGAACGTCCCAGATATTTTAATCAATCTTTATTTTACGCACCTTTTTTCGCTTGTATGGGTACCGGAAAGTAATTTGTATGAACACAGCGTAGGGACGATTTTGGTATGGTCACGTAGCGTGTATATATTGTGCGTTATATATTTTCTGAACAACTCCTGAACTGATTTCAGATTTTTAGTAAAATTCGCAAATTAAAATGTTGAAAGCAACTCAGTGCCGGCAGTACCTACGTTTTGCGAACTTTTGTTGCGTATTCTTAAACAAAGTAATTTTTACATTACATTTATTAATTTTTTTTATATATCAGTGCGTGAATAGCACTCAGTGCGCAGCCTGTAATAAGAGAATTTGTAACAGTGCATTACTATGTGAGAAACGGGACAGCACGGACAGGACGAGTCTGGCTGTTTATGTAAGAAACTTTATATAATTATGTTTGTATGTTATGAATAATAACTGCTATAGTATTAAGGATTTTATTGACCACAAACTATAACGTGGACAATATTGCCACTATACTGGCTAAAGAAACAGATAACTCGAAAACTTTCGCTATTCGTTGTAACGACGACCTTATTAAAATCACCCAGTGTAAACAAAATAAAAATAGTATGTAGCTTATTCGTTATATGCGTATTACTGTATGCATTTTTCCACATAGATCATGATTACCTATCTAATTGTGTAACTTCTTGTTATTATTTTAAGTTTTGTTATGTCGACCTAAGTAAACAACCGATTAGGAGAAAAACTGATCAACCTTTGTTTATATTACGTAAAATGAGAATATTTCATGCTTCTTATAGTTACTGTAACTATTCTAGCGACATAATATTATGTGGTATTATATTACATTATGTTATAGTGTTTAAAAGTCACAAACTATTTTGTTTAAGCGTAAATTATAATATAATTTTGTCAGTTGTCATGAATCATGGTTTGAACGTAATTGTGTTTTGTAAATTACAGCGTAGCGTTCTGACTCCTTTTTTTTCTAAAAATACCCGAAACTTTTATTATTTTATTTTACTTGTTTACCCGTTTTGTAGTTTAACGTATTATAATGCTCAATAACAGTTTATCGTTGTACTATCAGAACTGCAGAGGAATTCGAACCAAATTACACACATTGTTCATGAATATTTTGTCTTACTCTTTTGACGTTATCATACTTTCCGAAACCTGGCTTACACCTAACATTGCTGATAGCGAGTTTATTGATGACAGATATTTGGTTTTTAGAGAAGATCGTAATCGCGTTGCAACAAATAAGCAAGAGGGTGGGGGGGTTCTTATAGCGGTGCTACGTGAGCTCCGACCGACGAGAATAATGACGCATCTTGCTCACGTGAACATGGAACATGTTATGATCCAGCTACCTGCGGCGCGGCCCAACACACGCCACATTATTAGTGCCGCGTATATACCACCGCGGTCGCCAGACGACGTGTACAGTTGCCACTTTGATATGTAGCAGGACATTCTTATTGACACCAGTACCGAATCGTTTTATATTGCAGGTGATTATAACTTGCCTGATATTGAATGGCTAGACCGCGAGAATTCAACACATCCGAGGCCAACCAATACCGCAAGCCATCTTTTATTTAATTTCATGTCCACCATCAATGCTACACAACACAATACATTGAAAAACACTCGAGAAAGAACACTAGATTTATTTATTTCTAACGTCGACTGCCAGTTACAATCGGATGTGGAATTATTACAGAAGGATGGTTACCATCCCCCATTTTCCGTTTTGAGTTCTCTTGAATCTCAACTTACACCAATGAAGCGTCATACCATTACGAAATATAACTATTATAAAGCCAACTATGAAAGTATTAATTGCGCACTCTTAAAACTAAACTGGGATGAATTACTTTCTCACTTAACGGCTGAACAGGCGGTCTGTACGTTTTATGATTATTTATATGGGTTAATTCGTAACCATGTTCCTCACATACGAGCGAAATCTTCTCGTTTTCCTTCCTGGTTTAGCCCTTCGCTTATTAATATATTTAAGAAAAAAGAACGTGCTTGGATAAGATGGAAAAGAGATTGTAACTTGTCTGATTATGAAACCTTCTCAAATAATCGTAAACGTTTCAAATTAAGTTGCGAAGAGTGTTTTAAACGGTACATAAACTCGGTCGAAGACAGTATACCTCTCAACGTCAAGCACTTCTGGTCATACATATCCAATCGCAAAGGAAGGTCGGGTATTCCGGCTACTATGCACTGCAACAATATTCCATCTAGTGATCCTACTGAAATATGTAATCTCTTTTCAACGTTTTTTAAATCTGTTTATGAGCCCTCTGATTTTGACCCCGATAATTGGCAGCCACCCGAAAACTTTGCTCTTAACTCTGTATCTCTCCCGAATGTTTATCTTAGCAAGGATGAAGTACAAACTGCGCTTAAAGCTTTAGACCAAACCAAAGGACCTGGTCCAGACGGCCTGCCGCCCATTTTCTTTAAAAATACTGCCACTACCATCCACTTGCCACTACATATAATATATAATAAGTGTTTAACCGAAGGAGTTTTTCCCACTGTATGGAAGAGAGCTTTTGTTACACCTATATATAAGAGTGGGGATAAAACAGATATTAAAAACTATCGCCCCATTTCGATACTGTCCACTTTGTCAAAGCTTTTCGAGAGTCTTGTGCATAGCTCGCTATTTCCCTATCTGCGTAATCTTATCATTCCAGAACAGCACGGTTTTGTTAAATGTCGATCAACCACCACAAATCTTATGATTTTTACTAATTACCTATTTGAGAAGATGGACAACCGCATCCAAGTTGATGCAGTGTACACGGATTTTCGGAAGGCTTTCGACAAAGTGGACCATAAATTGCTTTTAGACAAAATTGCCTTCAACGGCATCAGAGGTAGTTTGCTCAGGTGGTTAGCGTCTTATATATTTAACAGAACTCAAAAAGTTGTTATAAACGGTTACGAGTCAGACTATATTGTTGTGGAATCTGGTGTGCCCCAGGGATCCGTGTTGGGCCCACTCCTCTTTATTCTATTTATTAATGATATTAAATCCTGTTTTATTAACTCAGCCTTCCTAATGTACGCCGATGATATGAAAATTTATAAATCTTGTTTGAATATTCATGATTGCCTACTACTTCAAGAGGATCTCCATAGACTCTCTCAATATTGCCTAGATAACAAGTTACAACTCAGCTTACCTAAATGTAATTCTATATCATTTACCAAAAATAAAAATATAATTCATTTCATGTATACCCTGCATGGCATTGCCTTGAAAAAAGTTGAGTCCACACGAGACCTTGGAATATTGCTTGATTCGAAATTACACTTTGATGTTCATATTGATAATGTTGTTAGCAAGGCCTTTCGGATGTATGGTTTCGTCATGAGATCGTCTAAGGACTTTAAAAAAAAAACTACTTTCTTATTTTTATACAAGACCCTGATTCGCTCCCAGTTAGAATATGCTGTTCCTATTTGGAGTCCTTTCTACGACAAATATTCACACAGACTTGAAATGGTTCAAAAAAAATTCCTACGTAACGTGCAGTATAAATTATATCACTCGAGAATTTCTTATTTAGAACTACTCAAACAGCACACCCTGTTGAGTTTAGAGTCCAGACGTACGCTCCTCATGGCCATGATGCTGCATGGCATTTGTAATAATAAGTTTGATTGTAATGAACTTACCAATAAATTATGCTACGTAGTACCTAGAACTGTTATACGGCGGGAGGTGCGCGTTCCTCGTCTGTTTCACACTGTGAAGTGCAAAACAAACGCCGGTGAGCGGGCACCTCTCCGCCGCCTTGTAGTAACTTATAACACACACTTTACCGATTTAGATATTTTTGCATTTTCTCCTGCTAAATTTAGAAAAATGGCTATAGCTTTGCTTACCGACATCCTGTCATAAATTGCTTTTCTTTTTTCTTTTAATTCACAAATTAATATGAGACCGTCCGTCCTTTCCTCTTTTAGAAATTTTTATTTGAATCCGTGGACAATAGTGTGGGTTATGCGTTTATTAAATGAATGTAATTAGCTCCGATATTCAAATTGTAACGTGTAACTGTTTTTTGTCCCTAAATAAATAAATAAATAAATAAATAAATATTATGTTGACATGTATAACTTTGCATGCTTTAATTGTAAGCAAAACGTGTGAGAGCTCATTTCTTATTGTAACACCTTTTTATACCGTCTTTTAAGCAAATAAATATAATTATTATTTCGTATATTCAAAACATACCCACGACCGAGAGAAATACTAGTCCGGACGACGGTTTTGTACGACTGTATAGGCTGAGATTTAAAAAACGAATGAATAAACATTGTAAAACAATAACAGCTACTGTATCAGAATTGCAGCATAATGCTGCAAGCACAAGGGAATGCTATAACAAATGCACGTGCAACTAACGTCTACAAAACAATTCTCGAAGCAAATCCTCACGGTGCGGTGAGTACCGTCCATTTGGGTAACACCAACAAATTTACATTGGGAAACTTATTATATTACTTCTCTAACTACAACCAATTATGGTTTCATGACTCACACGTTTGTGACAAATGTTTGTATGTCACTAATCGTGATCACTATATTTGTTTTACGCATTTATAGACATCCATCCTGTACGGAAATACGCAACTTAGGTACTTACATGCGACAATCTCATCTATAAATATACCTAATACGACATCCGAAATCGATTCATTCTACAATAAATAATATTCGCAATTGACATTTCTTATAATAAAAGTAATAAAAGAATCTTAGTCTTACAAGTCAATAGCACATTCACAATTTAATAAAAGTCAAATCTTTGAGTCAATAATGACGTCATATCCGTGCCAATAGGCAGATGAGGCATTTATATGCAAGCGAATATCATTTCGTACTTTGTATTCTGCGTATGCGCTTAGTTCCTATTATATCGATTTATTTTGAGATGCTTCTATCGATCATTTATAATCGTTGTGTCGTTGGCAGATTATGTGTTTCGATAAGCATGAATATTACTCGTAATTTAGAAATTGCTGAATAAAATAGTGTGTCATCATTGTCCTTTGAATGAAAGGTTCTTTATTATTTTGGAAATAATGACACCACGAGTATGAATGTTATAAGAGCAGAGGATGGTTGTTTGATAAGCGAAGAATGTGATGTCTTGGAACGCTGGAAAGGATATTTTGAAAGTTTATTTAGTTTTCAGGATAGTGTGCAAGGAGTGGGTAACTGGGCAGAGGAGAGTGGTGAAAATCCAAACCCGGATGTAGATGAAGAGAATGAAATAGGAATGGATGAGATCGTAAGATCGTTACGAGAAATGAAAGTTGGAAAAGCTGCAGGGTATGATAGATTGTCCGCTGAAATGCTGAAGGGCGGTGACGGGGTAGTAGCAAGCCTGTTGTGCCGGATCTTTAATATGTGTTGGAGATATGGCCGAGTCCCAGATGACTGGTGCAAGGCTGTAATCGTGCCACTGTATAAAGGAAAAGGCTCACAGCAGGAGTGTAAAAACTACCGCGGCATTAGCCTTTTAAGCGTAGTTGGTAAACTGTATGCAAAGGTTTTGATTAAAAGAGTGATCAGACTGACAGACGAGAAATTATGGGACGTGCAGGCAGGGTTTAGAGAGGGAATGGGATGTATGGATCAGATCTTCTCCTTGAGGTGCATAGCCGAAAAATATCTGGCTAAGCACAAGAAAGTTTACTGTGCTTTCGTTGACTTGGAGAAGGCCTATGATAGTGTGTGGAGGGATGAGCTGTGGTCGACACTATCCATGTATGGTGTGGACTGGTGCTTGGTACGGGCACTGAAATCTTTATATAGGGATTCCAGTGCCTGTGTCAGGATAAACGGGGCATACACAGACTGGTTTAACATCTCTAGGGGAGTTAGACAGGGCTGTGTAGCGTCACCTTGGCTGTTCAACTTATACATGGATAGTTGTCTGACAGATTTAAAAGAAAGTGAGTGTGGATTGAGGATGAATGAGTTGCCTGTCAAATGCCTCCTCTACGCAGACGATCAAGTTCTTCTTGCATCGTCAGCGGAACAGTTGCAAGACATGGTGACCAAGATGAATGAAGCATATAAGATGAAAGGGATGAACATTAATGTGAATAAGACGAAAGTAATGGTGTTTGAAAGAGATGAAAACGTGTCGTTGTGCAATGTGAAAATAAACGATATGAGTGTAGAACAAGTGAATGACTTTGTATATCTGGGAAGTCTGTTTACAAGGGATGGAAAGATTGATGCGGATGTGGAAAGGAGAGTGAATGCAGGCAATAAAGTGAATGGCGCTATACATGGCGTTGTGACCAGCCAGTCTATGTCCGAAAAGGCACGACTGGCTGTTCACAATGGTGTGCTGGTGCCTACACTAACGTATGGAAGTGAAAGTTGGGTGTGGCAAAAGAGACATGAAAGTAGATTAAATGCTGTAGAAATGCGTTCCTTGCGAAGTATGTGTGGTGTAACAATTAATGACAGATTGAGGAATGATGATATAAAGCAACGTTGTGGTTTAAAAGAAGATGTAGTAACAAAAATTGAAAAGAGTATGCTTAGATAGTTTGGTCACGTTGAAAGGATGGATGAAAGGCGACTAACGAAAGGTATTTACAAGGCAGATGTAAGTGGGAACGCCGGGAGGGGACGCCCTAGAAGGACATACATAGACCTTATTGGTGAGGTTCTTCAGAAAGGTCAGGTGCGTAGTACTCGCAACCGGCGTGTGTGTATGACAACATGTATGAATGTAAACGAAGCAAAAGAAGTATGTAAGAATCGTAGCATATGGCGCTCTGTAGTTTCTGCCTACCCCCATGGGAAAAAGGCGTGAGTTTATGTATGTATGTATGTATGTAATGACACCATTTTTTTTTAAATCTGGTACCTCACATACAATAGCTTTGTACAGCCGCAGCACACTAAGTTACCCCAATGTGTCCTTAGATAGATTTTCAACTTTATCTTAAACAGAATAAGGCTCATGTTCAATTGGGAAAATTTTACAGTTTGGAGTAGCTTGATATGCTGGCGTCTGTATCTAACAAAAGTAAACTGAAAATTAATAAAACCGTAAGCTATAAAACTAGGACAGAACAAAGTATTAAATATTTATATTAGAAGTTATGTAATAATTTCCATTATCTAATACTTCCCAAAAAGTATTAAACCCTTTCATAATTTCATACGGCGAAGTCAATAAACAAACTTGGATAAGCGAAAAACAATTTTAACAGCAAAATAGTTTGGTAAACACTTTTCTAATATAAAATATCGAACCAAAATAAACAGAAAAGATAACTTATTTGCATAAGCACGGATCATCCATTTATTTTAGTAGTCTGATAACCAGTTTCATCTCGGGGTATTGTGTTACCCAGTCACTTGATTGTGGAGGTCAGTAAAACAGCTGGCGTTAGACTGAAAACCCACCCCAACATAGTTGGAAAAAGGCTAGGCAGATGACCCTAATTCTAGCTCACTTTTTACCATATTCATGTAAACGAAGCAAAAGAAGTATGTAAGAATAATAGCATATGGTGCTCTGTAGTTTCTGCCTACCTCCATGGGTAAAAGGCGTGGGTTTATGTTTGTTCGTAACATATTTTGCTTTTGTTATAAGATTGTCTGACTAGCTCACACTAGCTCAAAAAGGTGCTAAAGATGTATTACAAATGTTAAATCATTAAAGTCCGATCACTTTGAGAAGATTATATTTGTCTCTTCCTCAAGAAAAATGTCTGTAAATGGACTGTCAAAATGTATCATTTGCCCTGTGAATGCAATATAGAGTATTGCCCAGTGTTCAAAAAATATGTCAAAATTGGTAAAGTGACGTCTTTTACTAAAATACAGCTCTGCTGTAGCATTTGTAAAGATCGGTACTGACAGATAAGGACTTATTGTTAAATTAGTTTTTGCCTTGAACTTGGCTTGGTTTGTAAAGAAGCTAAAGTTCAATTAAAAATTGAGAGCTGTCATAAAAGTTCATCTATTCCTTTCCTGTATTTCAATAGAGTTAAAAATGGAAATGGTATCAATTAAATTTTGTTTTCAAACAAGAGTATTGGCGCCACTATTTGATTTTTTTATTGGAATATTTGATCAAAAGAGTGGCGATCACCAGAAAAGAGTTTGGCCAATAAAGTCCGACGAGTTTCGGAGGAACATTACAACTGTATTAGAACCCGCAACGAAATTAATCAGAAAAGAATAGCGAGGGAGTTAGAAAAGTACCTACGTAATTTCTACTATCCGAAGAGCATTGTTTTCGCCAAAAACAAAGCGACACCATGGCCCTAAGCCCAAATGTATGGTAAAACCTTCAGCCATTGCGAGAATAACAAACGACGGTAGTCCCCTTGCAACTCACATAAACATAAAAAGTTGTCCCACAAAGTTTTAAATACAGTTCCCGAAGTAAGTTTTTCTGTTATATCCGTAATGTATGGCTCACTTTACATAACCGCCATTCCCATAACGCCCAAAGGGTAACTCGGAAATGTACCATCATATACCCTCATTTTTGACGGTATTAACTCCAAAGCCTCATGTGACAGAGATTGGGAAGGGTCCGGATTATATAGCACAATGAATAAAATAAGTTATGCCGTTTTGTCGAAATCGGTTGTCTTACGATCACCTGTGGCAGTTAAGCCCGAAAGTCTGACAATAGAAATAGAAGTGGAAGACAGATAGGAATCACACCTAATTTAATACTGAACTGTGAACGGTGAACATGGTGCTAAATAGTTGCTTGACTAGTACTAAGGCTCTTAGTATCAAACAGAGCACACTACAGTAAAATTAATTTAAAAGTGGATGACTTATTTTTGAAACTAAAAATAGGTAAGAAAGAAGAAAGCGAGGAAGTTCCACTTAGTTAGATGGAATCTAATGGATTAATTAGTAAGTGTCAGAAAGAGGTATTCGGTACAATTTTTCACAAACTCCATCTAGAGTGTGCTCCAAGTTAAGACGTATATATACGTTTGCCTAATGTGTTGGAAATTACAGAAAGCCGTTGAGTTCACTTGACCTTTTCATTTATCAGCCAAATAGGTTATAAGTAACACGTCTATAGTGGTTAGTAATTAAGACTACTTCCGATCAAACAAGGAAAAGTTTCTCTAGAGAGCATCTTGAGTACGATTTCTAACGGTGGTGTTCCGTGTACAACATAAATGTTGATTGGAAGAATTTATTTGATTAATTCTAACAAAAATTTCACTGCCATTACAGTTTTGTAGGTTTAATTTTGTTATTTTATTTGCTTTGCATTCTATTGAAATTTTGTTTTACTACGATGGACCAGTTCGAGGTCAAAGTTACCACTAAAAAGTGGCCTAAAAATTAATTAAACCTATCAGAATTAAGCACATTTCTGTGGTGATCTGCCCAGCTTTCTCCTAAATATATTAAGATCGGCTTCCAGTCTACCCTGATGCAGCTGACCTCCACAACCCAGTTACTGGACGAAATAATACCTCTTGGTTTGTATGGCTTTTAGACTTCCGTGTTAACCTAAAGCATGATTGTTGTCATGAAACGTTGATACCACTGTGGAATTTTACCAAAATAGTGTGATAAAAAGTAATAAAGTAATATATCTTTAGAGAAATATTTCATTGCGATAACATCCAAAAACCAAATCGCTTAAAGGTGAATGCCAATTTGTGCCCCAAAGTGTACAGAGATCATTGTAATACTAATACTTATAATAAAATAAGATACGAATTTTAGAAGATAACTAACATTCCATACCAGACGTGGAAAAAACTCACAATAAAAAGTATCTTTCTTTTTATTTCACTTGAAAGTACCCTCAACATTGCCATATAATAATAACAAAGAGCAAAACAGGGAAAATCTATCTTAACACATACCTGGCCTAAAATGTTAAATATTTGTAAGTTAGCGTAACTTAAAACGTAATACATTATTATTAGTGTTTTATGTTTTCTTATCCACAAATCAAACTGTAATATTGTTAGATTAATAGTTTAAAATAATCTGAGCATTCATATCTAACATTATTTTACTTTTATTTTGGCAACACTCAAGTCTTCGATCAAACGTTAAATGTCAATATGTCACAAAATATTCTGTCTACAAATGATACTAACCATAATAGATTTACTTTGAAAAATAATGCCCTCCCAGTGCTTTAAAACGAATACACTGTGTATATTAATGCCTGGAACAGATATCTAAACATGTTTATACCTTAATGTTTACAATAAACATAAAAATACTTTAGCCGGTAGGTACAAAAACGGTTTCTTTAAACCTTTATAACTTTTGTCCACGACTGCTGAGCAAAATGCGCCTTTTATACTTTTGTTGTAGAAGATCTTTACTATTAAATTACATAGATTTTATTTATGTACAGCCTGGGGCACAGGTTCATACAATTTTTGGCATTGTCTTTTTATGAATGTATAAATTACTAAAACAATATTTATAAAGAACAGTTTTAAATATGATAGAGTATAAAAAGTTCTTTATATTGCTGAAATTCGTGACACCGATTTTCTTGTCAGCTTAAATAAAACCTACGAGCTTCGTCTTATCTAGCTTTTATAACTTATGTTAAACAAAAAAAAACTGAGACATACCTATTATTATGTAAAACAAGTGTCGCGTTTGACTTAAGTTTTTGATGCAAATGACATGCAAGAACAAAATGGATTTCTATTTTTTCTTATTACTCTGCAGAGGGTACGAAATATGAGTGAGATAATTTAGTACACTCACTACAAGACGTTAAAATAATTGGCAACTAACTTTGCAACGGTGAGTGGAACTTTATTATGATTGAACTAATTATAATGCATAACTTTATTCTGTTCAATGTAGTTGTGCATGGTGCTGATTCCCTTATTCGCAAACCAAATTTAATTTAGAAGATGGAGATAAGAGACTGCAACTAACTCACTTCAGGTGTCGCAAAAAATAAGAACTCAGGGCGCCTTCAAATTTGCCGCCAGGTGCCGCGCGGCAGCAGCGCTAGCGTCGCGCTGCTTTGTTAATCCAAAGAAATAAAAAGCGCCGCGCATCGGTTCATCGATCGACTAGTGATGATGCGTACGTGTTTTTATTCAGACATGAACGAAAATTAGCTTGAACAATTTATCGATGAGGTTGAAACTAAATGTACAACACTATGATGCTCGAACCTAGCGGTTGCAGCGCGGCGGCAGCGCTGTAGCCGCGCTGCCACCGCGCGGCTCTTAGCGGCCAATTTGAAGGCGCCCTAAGTGTCAAATTAGCCAATACTCAGAACCTGCATGCCATGTTTTAACCGATGCGTGCTAAAATGTTAGTTTTATGGAAAGCTAGAGAATTTGTTCCGCCATTTCTTCTTTCCAGCAAAAAAAACAGGAAGTGGTGAAGGATAGGCGTTTTGGAGAACTGCCTTGTGTTTTTTTGACGTTTAAAAAGTTCGATTCTCAGCCTATTTTAATTAAAATTACTACTCTGTTTTCTATAAGTGCATCAATATCTTGTTTTATAAGGATGAAGGTGGAAATATCATTCATTTATACATATAAATTTAGTTTAGTCTGTCAACCGTGGTCTCGGCACTATTGTCAGTCCAGAGACAAACAAACTGAAGCTCAGAAATACCCTGGAAAGTTTCTCTTTACTATTAAATAAGTGAAGCGAATTTAAACTTGAGCAAGTGACTAAAGTACTTCGTCAAAGACTTGAATTCTCAAAATTAACTGTGGTGTAAACTGAACTCTGAAATGTTTAATTAATTTAATTTTAAGGTAATCTGAATTGTTAAGCCGGCCTGTGAGGTAAAGATAGTCTTTGAAAGTGTTAACTGAGATTCAAAGTATATACCTGGTTGGTAAATGATTTTGAAACACACCTTTCTTTATCTTCTAAGTGTTCTTTATATTTTCGTGTGGTTAGTTACTAACAAGGTGTTAGAGTTTTCATGCTGTCCATGTGTCTCTAACTTGGCTTCACATGTCATCAACAAATATCTCTCAGGAATGCTGGCTTCGTCGCGATGTTTTTCTACACTGTTTTTGTAGCTATATAAAAAATTATGGGCTATTTGACAAAATTTTAGTTTGTAGTCCCTCATCTAGATGACAAGAAAATATTCGACGCATGTTGTTTTCTTTTTCAAATTGATGGAAAACTGCTTAGATTAAGCGCATTAAAGTTGAGGAGAGGGAGCTTGTAACGTCATTATCTAGTATAAACTGTACTGGCTAGTGTCGTCATGTGACATTTTGACTCGATGTATCGCCGTTATTTTTTTCTTTACGTGAAAAGAGAAAAAATATGTGTGTCTATTATGTAGGTACAATACGCACATGTTTCCGAACAGTTAGACAAACGTGTCCTGGGTTCAAACACGAGACCTACGATTTAGTAGTCTACCGGTTATGACAAAGGCCATAACTGTTAAAAATTAAATAAATTCCTAAAATAAGTTAACCCTTTCGCATAATTTGTTCTTTCGAAAAAGGATGACATAAAAGGTGAAAATATTGATATCGGACGGCTTACCTGCCTATTAAAAGATTCCCCTTGGGTTTCGTTCGACCCATTTCATCGGAGATATTAACTGATAATAAAATGGCTGACTGGCCATTGGGATCGAAACTTCGTTATAAAACGTTTGTTACATGAAAAATATTAGTCAAAATAATGATAGATGTCTACTTAAAATTTTAGATCCTGGATTTGTTTTCCAGGTTAGGCAAAGTCATATTGGGTTTTTCATCTGGGATTTTCCCAGTAGCAGCCCAGAGGCTGAATTTTGTGCCCGATTGGTGGCAATAGGCTCGCCCCCTACTACTTAGAACTTAGACATTACTGGCGAAATGTGGGTAAATAGTGTACCTCTGTCACTAACAAGAAATAGATCAGTGATGTTTTAATGTTTAATTATTTTTTCACAAAATAAGGTAGGTATGTACAGACGCCAGCACATCAAGTTACCCCAATATGTCAAATTTTCCCATTTGAATATGAACCTTATTCTGTTTGCTATAAAGTTGAAAATCAATCAAAGAATTTTGACACATTGGGGTAACAAGACGTGCTGGCGTCTGTACTTAGTACAAACAAACAGTACCAATCTATGAAAAAACTCATCAAAATAAATTAATAATCAGGAGATTGAATGTTAAAATGTTCGCTTATTTTCTACGTTTGAAATTCATGAACCATGAAACATAACAGTTATTTATACTATACTCTCATTTAAAAGTAATTAACATAGATTTTCGTAATTTAAAAGCAGCAATACGAACTCACTGACTAATATTTCGTGTCGCTGAGATTGGTAGAGGAAAACTTCGTGAAAACCTAGACCTATATTAATGTATAGTTAATATAAGTCAAAAATCGCAAACCCGCATTGAATAAGCGTGGTCATTATTGCTCGTGCCTTCTCTGTGTGACAACGCAAATCCGAAGTAGGTACTTCCAGAGAAAGCAATGTTTTTATTTCAAGTCTCCTAAATTAATTTCTTTGCCTTAGGAAATAATCTGACCACCAACACATTTCATGTAAAATGTTGCCAAGACTAACACATAAGTTTTGTCTTGTGAAAAAGATATCAGATATCATGTAGAGCCAAGCTTCTGAATCTACACGGCCTAACCTACCGACCCTAACTTCACAAATTCTACATATCAGTATAAATGTATGGCTTCGCCGTTTGGCTACCGTCGTGGAGGTGATGCAAATATTTAGTTTCTGAAGTACTAAGTAATGGAACAGTCAAGTTTTGCCAAATTTCAGCTCTTTAGCACTTCAGGTAGTACCCAATCATTTTGATGATCATCAGTGTGTCAGTGTGTCAGTGAGTCAGTGTGTCAGTGACGAAATCGGTGTATTTTAGATATCAATAAAATCTAAAGTACTTTAATAAGTACTTTGTATGTTTAATAATTTAATGACATCATATCCTGAGAATATGAACTCTCTGGTACATCGGAAACCAACTCTATGAGGGTTCATAAAAACGACGAAACACTTCGAGAAAAGGTAGGTTGCCCTTGCGCTTCGCTGGGCTCGTCTTGGCGGGGGCACTCGCGTGCCCCCAGAAATCGCAAACCCGCCTTGAATAAGCGTGGTGATTGTTGCTTGTGCCTTCTCTGCGTGAGAAGACGCCTGTACCTTGGAGTGGTACAGTAACAGACTGGTGTAATTATTATTTCAATCTTTGAATAATTATGTCTCACGTAAAATCTCGCTTAGTAGGACGCAAATCCGAGTGAAAGCAATGTTTTATTTAAAAACCAACTAAATTAATTTCGTTACCTTTGAAAAGAATTCTTAGGAGCGGATTTGCAAATCGGTTACCATAGACACCAATCCTTATAATTAACTGTATTTTCTCCTTATAACTGTTATTTACTGTGGTGATATAAAAACATAATTACTCCTGTATCTAGGGCGACTACGAGAGGCTGTTCGTTATGTAAATAGGACGTTGTTGGTCAGAGTGGAGCCAATATTTGTTATGGCTGTGTCACATAATTTATTTAAAAGCAAATAAAGCTGCCACTGTTGGCATTGAACGGTTTGAACGGTTTTTTTTTGGGACGAAATGTCTACTTAATCACAAGACTAAAGTTTTGTGATTAAGTAGACATGTGACATAATTTTGGTATTTTAACCCGTGTGTGTAATGTAAAGTGTTCTTATTAAAGCAAAAAATTTACGTTTTTAAATGTCTTCAGAAGCAATTGATTGGAGAAACCTGTAACAAATAAACAAATATGAATTAAAAAATTGTTCTCTTATGACATTATTCAATTATGGAAAAGCATCTGAAACCCGTTTAATGACAATAGGCTCGCCTGCTTTGACATGGGAATTAAACATAGGTTATTGACGAATTGTGGTTGTACCTAAGTACTTTGCAACTCTGCTTAACTCATTGAGAAATACAATAGTGATGACATATTAGAAATCGTACATTGCTGTTGCATACAAAAAAAACCCTCAAAACATTTTTGAAAGATATTATTCGATAAATCTAGATTCAATGTAAATTGATGCTTAAATCAAGATCGACGTTCCTATAGGCAATCTACAAACACTATCTCGACCTAAGCATCAGAATCACGTCAAACACATAAACCCAATCAATTAAGCATTCTAAGCACGTAACTTATAAACGGTAACATAAGACATTATTCACTTGAACCGCTGTCTGTCCTTTCTGTGTTTGCGAACAGCTTTATTGCCCCGACTTGTCAGTTCACGTCAGTGACAAATGGTTGAAATTTGTCTAAACTTTAGATCAGTTAAGTCAACAGGCCTGTAAGGCCACGGACACTGAGTCAGCGGGCAGCGGGGTGCCATCGCCAGCGTAGCACAGAGCAGTCGACTGGCGCGCAAATCTCGAACTGCGCTTTTCTCTATGATCTATGCATTGGAACACCCGTTCCGTAACCGCCGCTGCGCTGGTGCCCTGCTGCCCAGTGACTTCGTGTCCGTGGCCTGAGTGGATTCTGGGAGCCAGCGAAAGGAGACAGGTTATTTTTTTTATATTTCATCAAAACAACTAGCCTCTGCCTGCGACTTCGCCCATAAAGAAGTCAACTATAACATACGAAGCTATAATAATGAAGTTGCCAAGTAACTAATAAAAATTAGTGTTTTATTTTCGAAATCTGAGAAGCAATTTCGGAGATTTCCCCTTAATACAAACTTAGAAACATAAAAAAAATATCTCTAAAAGATTAGTATATAGATAGCAAAACGGTTTTGATATACCTGTGTAGGGATATACCTAGATGAAACTAAAAGACCCTAGGTAGAAACCGCATCACAATCTATTCTGAAACTGAATTGTTTGAAAAAATTACCTTGGTACTTTTATGAATAAATTTATTAGCTCAGGTCACGTAACAGGTGAAGTTGGAAAAACTATCGTAACAGCACGGATTTCATCGATAACAATTCAAAAACCACATAAGTATTATAATTATAATTCGGTACATTATCAAAGAAAGACAACATTCCAAAGTTTATAACTAAACTGAATCCATCACAAATTTTATGAAAAGTAAAAAAGGAGGTGCTGTCAGGTAGAAACACGCTAATTTACACGTTTTATTTTTACAGTGTCAATAATTGGTGCAGTTTCAGTTTAAAAATTTCCCCCTACCATTTTTTTCTTTATTTTTAACAGCAAAGATTTTGAAAACATTATGATAACTACTTTATTATTTAGATCACACGAACAAACACAGACGACCGTGGACAGACGGTTTGGTGAAAATCACATGATTGCGCTGGATGCAAGCTGCTTCCAACCAGTTCCATTGGAAATCTATAAGGGAGCCCTATTTTTATTAATGGACTTCCTACGGCTGATAATGATGATGATGACGTACAAACACCACATTGATCAGAAACGTAAGGCCACTTTATTTCTCTGGCTGATTCAGGTTCATTTATTTGCCAAAAATGTAGGTACAGTTAAATGTATATAATTGTGAATTTTCGCTATATTCGACTTTACGGTATGCGAATTCATGAAAATCTTTTGTACACACAAATAAAATTCAATGACGGGTCTGTTGGTCTAGTAGTTAGTGACCCTGACTGCTATGCCGGAGGTCGTGGGTTCGATTCCCACCCAGGACAATGTTTGTGTGATGAACACTATCATTTGTTCTGTGTCTGGGTGTAATTGATCTATAATATGTATGTATTTAGAAATATATAAGTTCGTTTATCAGCTGTTTAGTACCCATAACACAAGCTCTCAAGCTTAGCTTGGGACTAAATGGCGTTGTGTGATAAGTTGTGGAATATTTATATTTATTTATTAAATAATATGTTGCATTATTATGAATAACAGAAGTAGTGAAAAAACAACAAAAAGTACATTAAAATCTTACCATTAATATAAATAGGAATGTTTGAAATAAATAAACTTTTACTGTTGTAGTACATCCCATAAGTAAAACAGTCATTTAGCTAACAATGTTACCTTGTCCTTTATTTTTCACTGCTGAGGAGCCTCTTTTTGCAGAATAACCCTTCTTGTACAAAGTTTTGGAGATTTATTCTCGTTGACCTTAACTTGTAAGGGCTTATGAGTAATCCGTTTGATTTTTTGCGATCCCCGTGTGTTAAGGTACACGGTTAAAAGGATTAGGCGGCCGAAAAAGGGCTCGACCTTGTTCCAGCAACCCTCGTGTAGTTATGTCAAAATAAACTATTAACAATGTTTTGTTTACATTAGGAAGAATATTTACCCAACTTTTAACTTAACATAACATCACGCCTGTAATCTCCAAAGGGTTAGGTAGAGGTCAGAATCAGAATCAAAATTTTAATTTGCTATGAAATTTTTAGGTTTTTTTTTGTTTCGAATGTAGGGACTAAATTAATGAGATCTGCCACAGTCAGTCTTACGGCAGAGGTGTATGTGTAATAGTACACGCACATTTCGCCCGTTATGTTAATGTCCCGTGTAAAAGGGGGCAAGCCTATTGCCATCAATCGGGCACAAATCTAGACTTCGGGCTGCTACTGATAAATTCCAGATGGTAAAACTCTATCTCACTTTGTCCGACTCGATGATCGAACCCGGGACCTCACGCTCAGCAGTAGCGCGTGCGACCACTCGACGAAGGAGGCATTCCAACTTTTAGAAAGCACAAAAATGGCAGTATGTAGATACTGAATGCATAAGATTTTTTTAAATCTTTTACTTTTTAGAAAGTTCTTAAACTATAAACATAAAAAAACATACGTATCTAATTGAAAACCTTCTTGTTTTCATCAGGTTCTGTTATTTACAGTACCTGCTTAGGTAGGTACGTCCCTAACCTATTTCGTATTCCAGTTACAATTTAACCATTCATTTGAATTTTGCTATCAAAATCGAATCCAATCCAAAACTCATTAGGCTTAATTCGAGAACTATTAACTGAAACATGTAAATTTCAAACACTATATCCCCATACACACTCATTGGGTCGAAACCCTCGCAACGGTTTCTAATTGTAGCATCGAAAACGGGATTAAGTTCTCAAGCTAAGTTACAGTTCTGAAGCTTAAAGTACCTACCTGTCTATTTGTACCTACAGCTAATCTCCTAAAGCCTTTATAGATACACACCTACCTTCTGGCTAAGTACCGATGTGACTTTTATAACTTTCTAACATTTTACAGCATGTCCTAGACCCAAAAATGACTGACTGGCCGGTTGGTCTAGTAGCTAGTGACCCTGACTGCTATGCCGGAGGTCGTGGGTTCGATTTCCACCCAGGACAAATGTTTGTGTGATGAGCACGATCATTTGTTCTGTGTCTGGGTGTAATTTATCTATGATATGTATAATGTATGTATGTCGAAATATATGAGTATGTTTATCAGCTATTTAGTACTCATAACACAAGCTCTCAAGCTTAAAAGCGTGAAAGTTGTGTATTTAATTAAAAATTCCAAGACAAATTACAATGACATTTACCCACTCGTTTACTAAAAATCAAAATCAGAAATCTGTATTCAAACTAGGCTGAGAATCAGCACTTTTCGAACGCCAAAAAAAAAACCAAAGACAGTTCTCCAAAACTTAAGATTACGGCTCACAAATAAGCAGTGGAAATATTATTGGCTGCTAATGTTGGTAAGTTATTTTTGTTTCCAAAGAACTAAAAGATTCTTCAGAGACACGTAGTATTATACAAGGTGTAAAAAGACCGATCACATAGCCGATAACCACACATTCTGTATATATAATTAAGTAACTTTAACCAAAAAATAATGCTGGGAAAAATACTTTTTTTTTCATCTTTAAAAAAGAGATGCTTTTTATTGCGCGCATTGCATAGCGCGACAACGCAACGCAACTTTCGATCAACTGAGCGTATGGCCACTCGTGCTTAGTCGTTGACCCGACCGGTCCGCTTGTTTAGTATGTAACCATTGCATTTTTTTAACTTTAAATGCGTAATTTGTATTGAAAAATCGATAATTTGGATAATTTTTGTTCGGAAGAAAGTTTACTAATGATACTTGGAATACAATGTTGAAAAAAAAAAACGAAAAAAAATATTTCACTGTTTTCAATATCTTCAAAACCAGTGAATTCCCAGGTATGTTCTAGAAGACAAAAACTATCCCAGTGACGGGTAGAATTTGTAGTTTTCGTTTACGTTAATAGCCTTTTTACACCCTTTATGTTATGTAAATAAATTAGCACCATAGTAATTTTCCGTTCGAGAGATGACTCAACTCCGGAAGCCTTCCCTTCCAAAGCCTCCTTGTTTTCCTATCTACCGTCACACATTATACACACGACCTCAATCCCAGTCACTTTTATAGGGTTTTAAACTCCTATTTTATACCCTCCAACGAAAACGAACATTTTAACATGTTACTGCTACGAAAATGGCCAAATTGCTTACGAGCAGTAAAAGGTTATGTTAATTTTATTACCGCCCTACGCTCATTTCAATTTGATGTGCCTCTTTGTAAATGTGACATTATCTAAAATTATATTTCTTTCCGATCCCAATCGCAGGGATTGCAAAAAAATATGTAAGTAAATGAGTGCGGACGCTTCACGCATAATTTCACACTCGCAGCGCTGATATTAAAAAAAGTATATATTTACGTAGTGATTACTCTTTTAAGTCGTGGGAATTTCATTCATTTCATTGTCACACCGCAGCGTGGAAATACGTACGTATCTAGATCCAATGTCTACATTTCCTTCATTGTGATTGTACTTGATGGAAACATGAGGTTTAAATTGCTTCATATTAACAACGCTCCTAAGAGTAAATAGCCAAAAGCCTTCCTTAAACGTTGGACTAGGTATCAAATGCAAAACTATTTTTCAATTTCGACTAGAGCTTTTAAAAACCCTCAAACGTAAAATAAAACTCCTCAGCTTCTTTATTTATATTCGTTATAACCTATAGATATTCGAGACCATATATAGGGGCCTAATGGTAAATAATTTTACATTATCTAAAACCCGTCGACTATAATATTAAACATAAGTAAGTATTTTATTAAACAAATCAGTTGAAAACCTACGCTATCTGAAATATTTTTATTAGTCAAACCCTCTGATTCTCTATCTGACATGCCACAGAAGCTCGAAATTACAAGTTTCAATTCGATTGCTCCGAAAATTAAATTGGCTTCGAACGAGTACCTACTCATAATACAATATCAAAAGTAGGTCTTAGTAATAGTCTACTCAGCTACAAGAGTACACTCATCGAATAGACTTTTTTCACAGTATGTCAAGTTTCGTAAAATATGAAATATTGTTAGCGCGTCCAGACACCGTGAAATCTAGGTCGAACCCTGTCATCTAGTACGCTGGCTGTATTAATAGTCGGTCCATTCTCGCACGAAGCGCGTCTGGCCATCTCCTGATGACATTTGTTATAGAACCATTAGGAAATTGAGAAGATTCCAGATCTGGTCGCGGCGACGGCATTAATGTGCTTTTTATGGTCCCTTCGTCATTTTCATGTATTGCCCAAATAAATTACGCCGAAGGGTATATTTCTGTTAAGGGTCATTAGGTCCGAATTTTATATTTTATATTGTAATTTTCGATTCCCTTTACGAACTAAGGCTCACTTTTCCTTATGAGTGTTTCATTTTGTTCTTCGTTGGAGTAGCGAGAGGTTGGACTTGTAATAAAGACTTTGGACATGAGGAAACCCTAGCAATTTTTTGATAATAATCGGATATTTTCAGATGTCATGGTATACATTCCACTTCTGTTCAAGTACAACGATTTCAGTACTTTTATCCTCTAAAATATATTGACTCTATTTGGACTCATTAAAATAATTCTATTAAAAAAGGAAGACGACAATTATGCGGTGATCATTCCTTCTGCTATAGAAGACAAATTATTTAATGAGTAATTCAACGTTAAATATCTTTCCCTAATGTTGATGTTCAAACTTGGATGTTTTAAGTTCAAAACGTGTGCACCGCTTACACGTGTCACAGTCCGCACTTGATAGTAATTATAATAATAAAGAGATTGAAATTATGGAGCCCACACCTTTGTAATTCCAATATGATAAAAGTTAATACCGAACCGGAGAACAAATTGTACTAGGAATTTATTTATATTTTCAAAGAATTTCACTTGGTTGTATCGCTTCAATAGAAAGTAGGCCATATTTTCACTAGACGGAGTACTCCGATAAGTTTCAAATTATCCGGCTCGCTGGGTTAAGGTGATGGTTCAACCTGAAATTTAGTTACAACGATAGTGTATAACTTTGCTAAAAATCCATGGAGGGACATAAGGACTGAAATATGGGAGATGATTAAGCTTAAACGCCATTAAGGCTCCAGGATTTCTGTAATTTTACTTTCAAACAACTTCTTTTAGGCTCAGAGAAGTTTGCCTTTCAAAGTAATTTTCCCCAATGAGAAGCACAATGAGCGTAATTTCCAGGCACGATGACGAAGCTACAATGCTGAGTTTAAGATTAAGCAAAGTCACACTTCTTGCATTGTGTAGGCATTCTACAAATCCAGCTTTCGGCTGTTAATTTAAGACGATCTTATAAAATGATTAAATAAAAACGAGGCGAGAAGAAACTGCTCTTGGGTTCTAATAGTATTTTTGGTGAAATATTGAGTGGAGAATTCGGCGACAATGGACCTAGGCCTAATCCGAGAAATCTCAAGAAAAAACATTTACAACAATGAAGATTAGATGGAGATTAGTTTTTCTTGAATGAAGGAAAGTCTCCTGCGGCTAAAGAAATAAACAGATAAGGAAAAGCAGTGAGGCGACATTTAGACGTTACATTCAGACAGCGCTCAGCAGGGTATGAATTAATATGGAAATATGATTAATCGCCTATCGGATTGGAGAAGGGGCTTTCACGAATATATTACAATAGGATAGACGTAAATATTTTCAAATGGATACCCTGACATCATTTGCCCGTGAGTAAACATTTTTTTGCAAGTAATACAATTATGGTTCGTTTTGCAATCTTTGCGCAGTCTCAGTCTATTGTAAATTTCTTGTGATTCTGGATTCCTTTTAAGATTAATTTGTAATATATTCGATTTTATATTTACTTTTTTACACAATGCCGGTTTCACTCCCATACAGATTTCCAATATTATAATACCTAATAACTAAATCAAGGCATGATGTTCTTAAATGCGGTGCTGTTGCATTTTCTGGGATAGAATGTATTCTTGTGACTGAAAAATATGCATGTATTGATAAGATTAGATTATATTTCTTTCTATCAATAACAAAATAGTAATCGGATCAGTGTTTCCTCTTTATAATATCATCAGTATCGATTTGTACCTATCATATTTCTTCATGTGTAGGTAGGTTTACATCTGTAGATGTCCCCAATTCTCCTCAGGGACATCGGAAAAAGTATAGACAAAAAAAAATACAGGTTTTGCTTCTGCGCCAAAGGCAGAACCCATTTTTCACGTAATACTCGTGAACAAAAAGACACAAGCTCTATGGGACGTTGATGTTCACATATTCGCCATTCTCGGAAGTTATCAATGCGTTATCGAAGAGGGGTTTTTCATTCACTGTTTGAGTGTACCCCTGGGTATTGCGCGCGTGGATTTTCGTTGGATATGGCCCGTACAGGGTAATGTAATCTGTCAGGGTAAATAATCGTATGTTCGTGATGGCGTAGAAGTTAGATGCCTACTTCTCATACACGTGGTATTGGTTCAAATTCTGACGAGTACCAATGTGATTGACCTCAGACATCATTGACATCGGTAAAGAAAAACATCGTGAGTTTGAAATCAACAATCCCCTTTGAGCAAGCGTGTTGAGTAATTTTGGTGCCTTCTCTGTAAGAAAAGAGGCCTTTATCCTGCAGTGAGACAGTAAACAGGCTGATATTATTTTTAGTTAAACCTTCCGAAACGTGCCCCATTCTCAATACGAAATCACGTTTTTGTTCCGCGTAATTGCAAATGAACTTTGTCTTCTTGTGGCGATACCCTAGTAATAGGCTGGAATTATTATAGTGTGGGTAAATAAAAACAAGACAAATAAGATCTTGTTTTTTCAATTTGAATGAAGAATTTTCTTTTGTTTATTTTGTTGATGGATTAAAGATAGATAGACAGCTCATTTTGTAGTCTAGAACATTTTTTCGCTGTCTTTGTAAAAACTCTAGTCTCGCGGTAGATTTTATGGCAAATATGCTGTAATTTATTCTTGTCTAGTATAATCTTCTTTGTAATAGTCTAGCTAACGTTACATCTAATCTAAATTTGTCAGTTTCAAATCTAGCTCTCGGTTATTTAGTGAGTAATTTTACGAGCTGTATGACGGATTGTAACTCTGATTTATTTATGTGGATATCGTAAAACAGTACATTTATTTCGCCGTAGGTGGTATTAAAGTGTAAACAACTACAGAATTAGGTTCCTAGTTCACCTTTTTTTAAGCACGAAAAATATCCAGAAATGGTTAGCTTTTACAACCTTTTTATAGTCCCTTTAACACCTTTTTTAATAGTTGTATTTTACGGAAAAAGAGCACCCGTATTTTGTTATATCGTGTAAGTACCTACATAAGTTGTTCTATTTCGTAGTGACCTTTGCTTGGAAAGTTTTTCTGGTAAAGTTTGAAAAGCAAGGAAGCGAGTTAAGAGGGTTGTATAAACGTTTTTTTCAAGCTAACTCGTTCTCCTAGAACACATAGAAGATTTATCGTCAATACATATAAGCAAGTTACGTTTTAGGTTGTTTGTTCTCTAGGTATATCTATTCTATACTACAAGGAGCTACAATGTGTTTGTAAGTTTAAGTTTGTTTGTTTGTAATGTCTAAAAACTTTCACCCGATTACAAATTCCTTTCACTAGGAATGCTACATTTTTGACGAGTGCTAATCGATATATTTTATAGTAGAGAAGACTGCATGCAAACGGAGTCGCAAATAGAAGCTGGTTTGTCATAATACTGGTCAACAAATGTTTACTCACATTACTAAACGCTTCTTTAGATTCACCAAACCTTTTCAATAAATCTATCTATCTGAATAGCTTAATAGGCTAACATTTCACATCAAAAGACTTTCTTATTACTTCAAATAGGTATTTAAATTTTCCAGAAAGATGAATGAACTAACCGCAAGCTATGTTTATTTTCATAATACAGGGTGTAACGGAAAGGGTATATACATACAAACAGGGTGAATAGAGTATTTCATAACGAGTCTTTCCTCAAAATTTCAGCTCCCAACTAATAACTTTGAAACTTCACGATATTATTTAATATCGACAGTTTATTAAATGCAAAATCATAACAAACGTGTCACCGCACTATGAGGGTCATAATCCTGTCCGGCAAGGTTCAAGTATATCTATCTCGGGTTCAGCGCGCCTAGTACAGACCTATCGGGCTCTGCCTAACCGACGAAGGCGCGACGGCGCGGGCGGGCTCAACTTTACAATTATGTATGTATATGTATAAAAACGTTGCCATATCGTTTCTTATCACCAAGAGAATCCGTGCCCTTCGGATGTATATACCCTTTCCGTTACACCCTGTATAAGTAGTAGAAATAGTTTCTATATTTAGTTTTAATATTCTGCTTTCAGAACAAAAATGAGGCCATATTATTTTATTATCCATTGTGTTTTATTTATTCTGTCTGAGATAAAAAGGAAATTTCGTATAATGTTACTTACTTATATTATTTTAATGCTCGCGCGCATTTCATACTTTAACTTTCCCTTAGTTTAAAAAATAATAATATTTAGCCTATAACACTACAAATCATGTGGGTTTCTCTTTGTAAAAGAATTTTTAATATCGGTTCAGTATGTCCAAAGATTATTTATTTATTTATTTATTTACCCCCTACAACGTCACGAACGATTAAACTTTACCTCTTTATAAAATAAGTAAAGATATAGTACCGTCTTCACAATTCGGCAGGTTTTGATAACAACTATATAATATGCTGAAGTCGATAGAAACAGATTGTTTAGTTAAAGAAATTAAGTGACCACGATAACTTAGTAATGTGAAATTGGTTGGAGACGAAGAAAAAGACTAAATAAATAGACGATTGGTTTGTGGTGGATCTTTTTATACCCTGTATTAAGTATTGAAATGATTATTCATTACCTTATTGCCAAAAGGTAGCTTTAACACCTTGAATATGGTTACCGGTAAAATGAGGTGAATACGGACTTAAGGGTGATAAGAAACAAAACTTTAAGGAGCATATTCATGTAAGTTTAATATTATTTGATACTAACAAAGTGTCGAAACTCTTTAATCTCAATTATTTAAAGGCATTAGAGTCCTCGTATGTAACTACCTAACCACTTTTAACTTACGTAAATATCCTTCTCAAAGTTTTGTTTGTATTCACCGCATTTTGCGGTACCGAATGAAAAATCTACAGTGATTTTGATTATAGTACCTCGTATGATAACCATTGCGTCAGTAGACTAAATTCAAACAACCAATCACCAGATTTCCATGGGGTGCATGAAAGGATTGCACCCTGGGCAATCGACTTCTATCAATTGGCTAAGACTTTCACTACGATGGCAAAAAGCTTTACTGCCTATGTTTTCCATCGACATTCCACTTTCACTGCTTCAGAAATTAATTTGGAAGTGAACCTATTGGTGGATACTGAATTGGATCATTAATAAATATTAATCATACACCACAAGCTGTCTGACTAACCAACTATAAAGGGTCTAGTAGCCCCCTCATCCTGATAACAAATTCCGATCGTGCTGTCGGTCCAACAAACATTTTTGTGCGTGTCTTAGTAGCGCTGCTTGTCAAGGGAAGCTGTCAGAGAGCTGTCAAATCCAGTACATTCCATTTTAGTTCTCTATTTGGTCACAGGCACAGATAAGTCGTGTCGGTTTATACATTCTGACTGGCAGCTTTGATAGGTAGCGGTGCTGTCACGTCCAAGTGGCTCAAAGAGGCGCTTAGTGTTTTGCATTCGTAATAGCTGTTCTTGATTTATAGTCTCCTGGTACGTCTGCACTAATCTAAGGGCACAGGAGTCAATGAGCACTTCTGGGCTTATAACTAACATTGATTTAAAAATGTTAACATGAAGTACCTTTAAGTTAATTTCTTAAAGGTACTCTCTTCATGTTAATAAAAATAAAAAGCATCCGAAATTCTGGATTCACAGACAAACAGATGTTACTGCTGAACTTAAGAGTGGCCTATGTTTACAAGTTATCAAGCGGTGATCCGTGATGAAGTAGACTGATAGTACTACTATTAAATACATAAATATTCCTCAACTTTCACACAACGTAACTAAGCGGAGCTTGTGCTTTGAGTACCTACTAAACATCTGATACACATAATTATATATTTCTAAATACATACATACTATAGATGAATTACACCCAGACACATAGCAATCAGGGTCACTAACCACCACCAGACCAGTCAATTAATTAATATTAATAAAGCAGAGAAGAAACAATGAAACATAGTAAATTGTAGGTACATAAAACACAAAATTAAACATGACAAACCAAAGACATTCAATACTTACATTCCCCCGAATTTAGAACAAAATTTTCATCCTATACTTCTGTCCTAGTGGACACAAGTCTATCAGTTTTGTTTAGTACGCTTTGCTGCCGCGCCAATATTACTATATTATTCTAGATGGCGTTACTGAGACATGGGATCAAAGTTGTTCTATGGCATTTCCTCGCATGTTCTCTCTAAGGTATTTCAAATCTCTTTGCAACAAACTAATACAAAGTATCCAAAAGCCAAAACAATACAATTAGAGTAATTCATTACCTACATTTGCTTTCTTACTAAGATGCATAATTTGTGAACGATATTGTCTTCTATGGCTCAAAGCATTTATTTCTCCAGTACATCTTGACACGAAACTTTATTTATAACTCTACCTGTACCAAATTTGATGTATTACTGACGTCTACTATTAGGTACTAGCAGCAGCGCCATACATTTGTTTACGTTCAAAAAATAGGACGACGCCGATCTTGTATTGCAAAACATGTGACGAAACGTGATATGAACTTCGTATTCATTTTTAGGGTTCCGTGTCCAAAGGGTGTCAACGGGGCCAAGTTTTAACTAAGCCGTCTATCTGTCATTCTGTCTGCCCGCGGACTGTATTTTATGAACGGTAATAGGTAGTGAAAGGTGGACGTTTTGTGCGACTGTCTTAAGTATTTATGACGTCCAAAAAGGTCTGATTCTTAGTCTAATTTGAATGAAAGACTTTTAATTTTAGACAGTCAAGCTTTTTACAATGTGTATTTCTATGGCCGCTTTAAATTAAAGAGGGTTTTCAAACAAGAAACGTATTAATTTTGATCTAAACTTTTTCTGTATTCTTTGAATCTTAATACAGCGAATATGTTTTTAAATAAATGAGTATTTACCTAATATTATAGCTCCTTTAACATTGATACCTACTTTTTATTCAAAAAACGTTGTCACACTTAGATTTTCTACTAAATCGAGGATGCATTTCCAAACATTTAAACCAGCAAACACCCAGACCCTTGACTAGTGATGGATTAATTAGCATTCGCATTCATTTTTAACATGCGAATGCTCATTTAGCATTTAGCAAATGAAATGTAGTTGCGAAATTCTGTGAAGTGCGAAGTGAATTCATTACTTCGTATTTCGTTCATGCTGATGCAGCGGCACTCAGCGGCAGCGTGCGCTCTCCGTCGCACCCACGGGAATACTAAATCTATCTGTTTCACGTTACACTGACTTTTAGCAAATAGCAGGTGCATGTGATGCGAAGAATGACGTTATACAATTATTATCTTTAAATTGCTTATACACAGGGGCGTAAATTGTATGAATGCGTCTGATCGTTTAATTCGTTAAATTATTAGCAGGGTGCGAAAAATGAGATTGAGCAATTTATTACCTTATGATCTTTGATTTGCTCGTATTTAACGTCGTATATTGAATAAATTATAAATTGTCGTTATTTTAGCAAATAGTTTAGCAATAGCAATTAACATGCTAAGACTGAAGAATTCACATGCTAATGAAATTTATGCGAAATCGCATTAATTGCCATCACTACCCTTGACTACTACCCGCAGGCCAAGCCAATATTTACAAAGTCGTAACAGAGCACAGTAACCAATCGCTCACTGCTCCATCAAAGATAATAAAAAAGCAGTGCTAAAAAATGTTGCACGATGGTACAGAACCTTTCATGACCGCAACCGAGATATACTTGGCCGTTTTTTTTTGCACATTTACACTTTGTTTGTAAACATAAGAGTTATGATAATTTTATTCAACCACGTTTTACAAATGACTCATGTGAGAAAAACATCACTATATCTCGTACTGTTTTTGGGTGACCATGTTACAACTGTTTTGTGACTTTTATGTCGATGAATAAACCGAATTATACTACTATCTAGTAGATTTAACTCCCCGTAAACATGACATCAGATGGTACTAATATTTCTTTGGGAAACTTTCATCATTCATCATCTGCCTAGCCTTTTCCCAACCATGTTGGGGTCGGCTACCAGCTTAACGTAAAGGCAGTTGCTCCATATATATGAACACTGGTATTCAGCTGCATCCGGTTAAGCTGGAAGCTGACCCCAAAATAGTTGGGAAAAACCTGTTAGTGATTGAACTGAATACCTGTCGAAGGAAGAGGGAACCTGTGTGTACAGTATTCCCACATTTCACCAGTTATGTTCAATGTTCTTCTACTAGGGGCCAGCTTTTTGGCATAAACCGGCTACAAATCCAGACTTTGCCCAACCTGAATTGGGCAAAGTGACTTTGCCCAACCTGATAATCGAAACGAGGACCTCATATTTAACAGCAGGACCCACTTGCAACCACTAGATCAACAAAATAGTCGAAACCAAAAGATCACCATATTATTTGAATATATCTCACACTCCTTTTTTTATCCCTTTTATCAGCATCTGGCATCAAATTTAAAATTCTTTCTTCTTTTGTTTTATGGGTAGATCTGAGATACCGTTTGCCATCAAGCATGGCATGTTATTTAAGACGCTTGAGTGACAGTTACTGAAGCAATTAATTGTTCAGTGCGTCCATGTGTTAAACTTATAATGACACAATGCGCTCCGGCCGTTGACATTAAAGATGGAACAAAGATGTCATAAAAATAATAATTAATGACAATTTTTGTTTTTATAATAATATTACGAATGAGATGATGTTGATATGGGTAACAGAACCAGAATCTTTGAACTTTTCCATAGCAGTGATTTCCTAGTGATTTCACCAGCCGACTGACATCTGATTTGTCAGTTTCATGTGCGTATTGTATTATTATAACTTGGTTCAAAAACGGTGGAGGAAAACATCGTGAGCTAAGTCGGAGACCTATCATATGGGCGGCAGAAAATCTCTGACACTGAACTTTACAATGCTCAAAGTCAAAGTCAAAGTCAAATCGTTTATTTTAATTAGACCTATAACAGGCACTTTTGAACGTTAACTTACAAATAAAATAAATTAAGAGAATGATTCTAGTTGCACATTCCAAATGGTAGTTTCGTATGGAGAAGAATGTGCAAGAAACTCCAGACTTACTCGACAGGGTCCATAATTGATTAGATGTTTTAACACACCAACTATTACTATGTACACATTGTGAAATGCAATAAAGTATTGAGTATTGACAAGAGCAGGCCTAGCCATATTACAAATTCTTTTTCTGTTATAGAAAGAAAATGGCGTAGGTATATGGAATCAGCTGTTTGTCAACTGTCAAGTGTATTTAATTTTCAGTGATATTTAAAAATTCTACTCGGTAACACTTGACAGTTGACAAACGGCTGATTCCATATATACGTCATTTTCTTTCTATTGTCGCCTTATCGATTACGATAATAGAAATAGAATTGGTAATATGGCCAGGCCTGCAGGTTAGTCACTAAATGCATTTAGTGTAGCGTGTTTTACTGTAAGTCTGATTTAAAAATCGTTATGCATTATACAGTCTAATTCTTAGACCATTTAAAACATATCACTCTTAAGAGCTTTTGGAAACGAGAACATTTTTTAATTTTAAAATCGCGTTTTTCGACCTTTATCGTTATATTTGTGTGAAGCATTCCTGCTAGAGTTCTGCTAGAGGTCTTATAGTACGCCGATGACCCGTTTCGATTAGATCAAATGTAAGAGGGTTTAGCCCATGGCTTTTTATCGGGCACATTCCATTACCGACCTATCTAAAGGAACCGAGGCAGTTCCTGTGATACTTTTTAGAATTGGGATCAACCGAAACGACTTGTTTTCGGTACGTACCATATACTAACTGTTTGCTATATCTGTAAATCCCCAATGGAACTGGACACGTAATTACACGATCTGTTTTTGTGTTACTCTCATTAGATTTATCGTTAATGATAGTATAAGATATGTTTAGTTTCTTCTGTATACTTCCTGTTTTTGCCTTTTTTAATCTGTGGGTATTGTAAAAGAGACAAAAGAAAGTAGGATCATCATACTTTGTTCAGTACGTAGTGAGATTTTACCGGCTAGACTGAAGGAGAAAAGATATGCTGGTAAAAAAAAAAATCTAAATAACTGATGTCGTTTTTCTTGAAAAGTAAATAAGTCAGTTCTTGCATTTCGAATCTCATTGATTAATAATGATTTTATTCAGAAAAGTAAAGAAAATTATCAGGGGAATCTTGGAAATTAGGTGACACTGGAGGTCCAGGATCATGTACAGACGCCAGCACTTCAAACTTACCCAAACTGTAAATTTTTCCCAATTGAACATGCACCCTATTCTATATGTACTATATAAATATTACAATATACAACTGCTAGAAGGTGCTTGAGCCTTCGTTTTTTCAAGAAGCCGCTTAACCAAATTGTTGTAATGATAGTTTGTGTTTCATCCAAACGAATTGTATTCTTTTATACTTTAAATGCAATGCGTTTTTTTGTTGCTTGGTCTCATCACAATTTATCAGTCAATATCTCCACGCGAAGAATTGTAATTGGTTTCCAGTCGACTATGCTTTCGCTTTTTATTTATTAAGGTTTTAGTCTTTCATGTTTAAATAAATAAATAAATGTTATAAAGAGGAAAAATTTGTATTTTAGTATTTAAAAAATAAACTGAAATACTACTGGAACGATTTGAATAAATCTTTCAACGCTGGGAGCTACCCTGGATGACATAGGCTACTTTTTATCTCTGTATACTTACGAGACGTTCACTAGTTTCTTATCAAGTTGAAAACTATCTAAACCTTGCTAGTGTACCTACTGAACACTTGGGGTCCGTATATACGCAGATACACCCTCCGTCCCTTTGCACTCTTTTTAATACATGGAAAGAATAAAGTTTCATTAATCACAACTGAATGAAACAAGCGGGACTTTGTACGAAGAATGTCCATACTTAAATTTAAAATAAATTTAAACTCATTAAATTAATTAAGCATTCAAAAACAGCTTTCATCATCTCTGTCAGCTTATTAAATAACAAAATCAGAAGCAAAATTACGTTTATACACAATATTCAGTTCACGTATAAATAATTAATGAGTTTCATTATGTCCTAATTAAATCGTAGCGTTTAAATGAGCCCCATTGATCCCTTTGAACGTATTGTAAAGTGAGTTGTTAAACTTGGAAATTATATTACAGACTTTTAAAATAATAATATAACAATTTGTAAGGAGCTTGTGGCTAAATAATCAAAATCAGAAATCAAAATCAAAAGACTTTATTGAAACTAAGCTGAGTACCAGCACTTTTTGAACGTCAAAAACACAAAAGACAGTCCCCCAATAACGCCCCACCCTTCACCACTTCCTAGTGTTTTTGCTGAGAAGAAGAAGTAGCAGAACAAACTCCCCAGCAACACATCTGTAATCATACAGATGAACGAATCATCGTTTGAAGAACTTGAATCTTTACAATGGAATGCTCAATAAATAGCATTAAGGTTTGTAAATAATTATTTATTACATTACAGAATGATTGTCACGTGTTAGCTAACACACTCCAATATACTAAGTCTTGTAGAAGGCTAAATCATAGCAGCCGATACCCTTGGCGAAGTCGGTCCGGGGACGAAAAATTCATTATATGTATGTGTTGCAGTTAAAACACATACATTCAGACTGATTTTGCTAGTCAATAGTACCACTTTTGACCAACCTGTTCAGTCAATAGTAATTTTGACTGGTTAAGAGTTTTGACTGAAACATATGTACATTTTAGAATGCGCTAAATTTGTCTGACAGCACTTTGACTTCTTTAAGAGGGCTGAAGACCGGTTCCCCCGAAAAGTAAGAGATCCAGATAGAATAGTTCTTCCTAAAGCGCCAAGGACTTCTTTATCTAAAAAGAACTCTTTTAATATGTGTGTACTAATCAATAATAAAGTACCAAAGGACTTCAAAGAGCTAACTAATAATTTATTTTTAAAAAAGTTAAAATTATGGCTACTGGAAAAACGATTTTATTCTGTTAATGATTTTATGAATAATGTTAATGATTAATCTATTCTAATTAAGGTAAGTAAAATGAATTTTGTGTTGTAAAATTTTACTTGTCATCCAAATCTGTCTATGTATTAGGAACTTTGTACCATATTTATTGCAAACTAGCAGACGTCACGCGATTTCACCCGTGTAGTTCCCGTTCCCATGGGAATACGGGGATAAAAAGTAGCCTATGTCATCCGGGAATAGTGTAGCTTTCTACCATAACAACATTTTTTAAAATGGGATAATTAGTTCCGAAGTTTACCCCAAACACAAACACATACAAACTTACAAACAAACAAATTTTACCTCTTTATAATATTAGTATAGATAAAATGATTATGATTATGATTACATATCGAGACTCCTCCGTGTCTCGGAAAGTAGTTATAAGCCCAAAAGTCTGGCAACCAGTTTAAGCCTCACCGTGTCCTAGTCACTGGTTTATCGAGGTCTGATGTCCAGGCGCTTCATGTAAAACACTGGTATTTAGCTGCATACGGTTAGACTGGGAGCCAACCCTATCATAGTTGGGAAAAGGCTAAGCAGAAGATAGCATCCCTATGTCAAAGTTCCTTGCATAGAACCATCTGTCGAGACAGTAATCTTCGATACGATACTAACTAACCACCGGTAACTTGGGACCTGCAGTGCTATTCTGAAAAGATCACTTGCGAAATCACTTTTGAATCCGCAGTGAAATCATGTGAAATTAAAATATCGTTTTCTTGAATGGAGTGATTTCGACACTGACGCCACCAAGTGATGATCAAAGTGAGACGAACTAAAACGGTTGAGTATTTTGACGTTGACATGTGAATACCGAAACTTGTACAGGCAACATGAGAAGCGTAGTGAGTATGACTTTCGAGATGATTTGCGAAAAAAAAATACAACCGACTTCAAAAAACACCAACCGGTGTAAAATAACTCTAAATTAGGAAGTCTGTGGCTTTGGTGGTTTTGTCTCATTCATGATTGGCCACCGACTTCCGAATTTAGAGTTATTTTACACCGGTTAGTGTTTTTTGAAGTCGGTTGTATTTTTTGTAAAAAAGTTTTTATTTAACAATTTTTAGTTATAATTTTAACATACCTAGATGATAAATTATTATCAATTTCTACAACACATATTTACATGTTAAAATCAAACAACTGTTCGCGATGAAATCAAAAAGTAAAATTCATGAACAAAAATGTTCATAAAATGAAAACTACCAGACCAAACTATGTAATTTTTTTTATGAGACAAAAAAAAACTAGTCCGCATCAAACTAAAAAAGAATCACGTAAATCGGTACATAAATCTCAGCGTAATCGGTAAACATACATACAAAAAAGCGTTCAAAAATAAATTATTTTTTTATAAAATTGTTCATAAAATGAAAACTACTAGGTGAAACTATGTTATATTTTGTTTGGGACCAAATGGCAGCTATTGCGCATCGAACTCAAAAAGAATCACGTAAATCGGATCATTAATCTCGGAGTAATCGGTGTACATACATAAAAAAAAAAAAAAAAATACCGGTCGAATTGAGAACCTCCTCCTGAAGTCGGTTAATGACTTTCGAAGTGTTTTACCATTTACAGAATAGCACTCCTGCTCCCCACTGTTCTTTATATTTAAATATAAACATTTAAAAATGTAATTCACATATAAATTACATTTTTAAATGTTTATGCTTGCACTGACTGATTTGGTCTACTCATATCTGTGTGATTCTATCCTCAAAAGACCATTATCAGACACAAATCTGCATGGTTCTCTTTACATAATCTGACCAAGATAATGTCTGGACTTTAAAAGAGACTGTGAACTCTGAGTTTCTTTCGGTATTTCTTCTCAGAGTAGTCAGATAGCGAAATACCGACCTCAACTTCTTATTAACAAAAATGATATGTAAAAGTGTTTGTGTGAACCCATTTACAGAAATAAATGTCACCATCATAATCAATGAATCAATGAAAACACTGTTAAACTTTAACATATTATTCTTAGTTAATTAACTAACTCAATACCACAACACCAACTATTATACCACTACGAAGTACCACTACTATAACTTCCGCACTAAATAAACGCATGCTTCTGCATAAATATATTCTTTTCTTTCTTTACATGAAAAAGTGCCTATTTACGAACTTACCTTTGTTTATCGGTATCACTTTTATGACGACTGAGACCAATCACTTAATACATTTCATGATTTTTTGGCTCATCGTAATGGGAATTGTAGTTTTTACAACTTTCACTGTAGTGATAAAACTGTGTCCCTCACCAGGCACGTATACTTTTTGGATTCAGTTTTCAGGGTTCCGTACATAAAAAGGATAATAAAAAACCTTTCTTTCATGAAACTTCAAATACATTAATTACAATCATATCCCTAACAGGTTTGTACGCAACCCAAGAGACGCAAATTCAACTTGTAGGTACTTGACCGGCTTTATTATTATTATTAACTAACGCATTTCTTATTTTTTTTACTCCATTTTCATAAAAATATACAAAAAAACATAATGACAGCAGCAAGAATTGGAGATAGTAATGAATGTGTTTATGTGGTACTTTTAATTATAAAAAGGATAAAAGGCTTTCAGCACCAAAGTAGGCATAATAAAACGCTATACTCAAAATCCCATCAAAGCAATTAAGTTTTCAATTCAATACACTTGATTCCTTTCGGAGCGAAAAACAAAATTAGTTCTGGGCCATGAATCAAGCAATGATAAAGAACATCTTTTATCTGAGGTTCATAAAATTAAGACCTGATATCGTAAAAGGCCTCCAGGGAAGTTCGGGGCTCCTGTGGGTGAATTTCGATTGGTCATAAAATACAAAGATAATTTACGTTGCCATTTAAATATTTTACGTAAATTACTTATTGGTTCATATAAATAACATTGTGTTTTTAATTTGTTATAGTTCTATCTATAGTTTTTTTATTTCAATCTTAAACTGATTTTTTTTCAGACGTTTTTTTTAAAAGGCATGCAGCAAGTCAATTTTATAGACCCACAAGGAGTCATTGTTCTAAGTTTATTTTTTACGTCAATTAATATTGGTCGTTTTATTTGTTATTCGTTTCAATTTCGATTCGACCTTAAGATTCAACCAAGCTTCAGTATTAACACACACATACATATATAAAACATCGGTACTTTATAATTAGGCATAATATATTAATCTAACACACATTAAGAAATAACTATACGAAAGTTCAAATGAATACTTAGATAGATCATCTTATGAATCTTTAAGAATTATAAAACGTTTAATAAAAAAACATCGTCAATCAAATGTCTATTATCCATATCGCAAATGTTTATTGTCTCACCATAGACTTTTACTCAGTTCATTCAGATTCGTCCTCCCACGCCCTAAAAAATCCGTCAATGTCTGCAAGCTATTATTCGGTGCCCTACTTAAAAAACTCAAGCTCCCATCCATTTCGGCGTATGTTTAATCTCTACGGTTTAGCTCAATTTGCATACTTTTTTTTACTCAGGAGAATGATTAGCACGAGACACTCTGCTAACTTACAAGAAATAAATAAAAGATTTAGGTATATTTTGGAAATTACGAGTATACAGTCTATTAGTGCCATGAAATGCTTATATGGTTTGGTCACGTTGAAAGGATGAATGAAGACGACTAACGAAAGGTAAAATATAAGGTAGGTAAGTAAGCGCGCCCAAAAAATAAACAATACAATCCAATTAAAACCCAAATTAGCCATTTAAATTCAAATTAACACTACACGCACAAATAACAGTGAATCGTTTTATGATTCAGTGTACTTACATCATTAACATATGTTCACTAATTATTACAACAGAAGTATAAGCAACCAATGTGATAGAAACAGAAGGTTGGGTCGCATACACACTCATGGGTGGCGGCAGGCCTAGGCCCGGCAATCTCAAACGGATGCCAGTAGAAAGTGCGCTTACACTCACTGTACGTCAAACGTCAACGTCAGGGGACCCAGACAGTCCCATTTTGCGATAACGGCAACAAAGTTCGAATAATTTTAATACGAAATGTATGACATTTGCGTTCATTTTACATAGAGGCCGAGATAATTGATCATTGATTTATTTGATCATGAGTTTAATTTGTATTTTTTGTGTGATTAAATTTTTTATTGTTAATGTTTAGTTATGAACTTATGACATATGAATGTGTTATTTATATTTATGCTATTATTGGTATTTTTTATTATTATTATTATTTTTGTGATGTGATTTCAAATACAATGTAAATTGTTTGTGAATAAAATTGAAATTGAATTGATAGATCGACAAATAATGGTAAGTATGGCTAGAAAGTTGGAAATATTTAATTTAATAAGCTCACCGCGATAAGTATCCCTAACCCGTCGCCCGTCGCGTTCCCAAGGAGCCCATCCGCCAAGACCGCGACAGGTGCAAAACGTGGGCGCTCGCTTCATGTTGTTTCAGGCCTCAATTGTGTGCGTGTGTTTTGGCTCATATTATAAAGCTGACCTTCTGTGCTAACGACTATTCTGTGTTGCCTACAGTCCAAGCGCTCCCACGGCCTGGCCGTAATTACCGCTTGTTATTGGTATCACACCTGCCGTCCCATTGTTATTTTCTGAGCATTTTATGAAGGTTTTTCATTTGAGGCCTACCTGTGTTCATTGATTTGAAAAACTTTGCTAACTGTTTTTCCCTCGCACATATTTTCATTACTAATAGGAGTTGTTTGTTTAGTGTACATAAAACTAGCTAACTCTGGTGTGGAAGTGGACAGTACCAAGTATTTACATTATTTAAATGTGCCATGGTTGCCAACTACACAGTAGGTACTTAGCAAAACTTTGATCATTAAGACCGGGATGTAAGTGCAGTTTGTTAAAATGAATGTAGGAACCTACTTACGACGTTATGTAGTATGAATAGGTTTATGACTAATACGACCCTTTACTGTGGCACATCTCAGGAGGATACATTTTTATTTAATATAAGTACAGCCGCCAGCGCAAGCTACCCAAAACTGTAAAATTTTCCCAATTGAACATGCACCTTATTCTAATAGTTATAAAGTTTAAAATGTATTATAAGCAGAACAGCAGCACAACGCAGAAGCAGTACAACGCTCTCCGCGTTCAGTATAATAATGCGTTCAGGGTGCTGTTGGGGCTGCCCCGGCACTGCAGCGCATCGGGGATGTTCGCCGAAGCCCGTGTCGACTGTTTCTACACGACGATGCGAAAGCGGTGCACATCTCTGGGGCGCAGGCTCCGGACCACCTCCAACACTATCCTGAGCGTGTTTGCGAACAGGTTTGATTGTCGTTACATTAATCATTGCTTTATGATTAATGTAATGACAAACAAACAAATGACTCAGAGGCCGGTGCATTAGTTTATTTATTATTATTATTTCGTATATTCATTTAAAATTCTTATAAATTACATTTTTAAATATTAATATAAAAATAAAAACATTTAAAAATATAAAAAATAGTAGGCCACCGACGGCGGGAGCAGGGTCCAAGCTATCGGTGGTTAGGGTCTCAGAGACAGGAACCTCCTCACAATGCGAGCCGTATCGAGGAGTACTGCCTTCTGTATCAGGCCTTTGACCCAACCGCGTAACGAAAGCCTCGACAGATGGTCGTCGAGGCTTTTGGCAATAAGACCATTGGCCGTCACAACTATCGGCACAATGACAGCAGAATCCACATCCCACATGTCGACAATCTCGTGGGCTAGGTCAAGATATTTTATTTGTTTTTCTTTCTCAGCTTTCACGAGATTTTCGTCATGTGGGATGGTAATATCAACTATCATTGCGCGGCGCGCTAATCGGTCTATCACTACTATATCCGGCTTATTGGCAACAATAGTCCTATCAGTAATGATAGACCGATCCCAGTACAATGTGGCATGGTCATTTTCGAGAACTGGGTCGGGCACATACTTGTAGTACGGTACCTCAGTGTCCACAAGCTGGTATCTCAAAGCAAGTTGCTGGTGAATAATCCTGGCTACTTGATTATGCCTGTGCAAGTATTCGCCGTTAGCCAGACGAGAACAACCAGAGATTATATGTCTGATGGATTCGCCAGGGTGGTGACATGCCCGACACACGTCAACCGTCCCGTCCTTCATAATATGTCTCCGGTAGTTGTTCGTTAGGATAACTTCGTCCATAATTGCACATACAAAACCTTCAGTTTCCCCGAAAAGGTCACCAAAACGTAGCCAGGATACCGACGCTAATAAATCTACCTCGGGCCCATGAAGAGCCCGGTAGAAGCGTCCGTGGAGCTCTTTGCTTTGCCATACCTGCCTGCGGTAATCTGTACTAAGCACTACAGGTTTGCGCCAGTTCTCGTTAGCCATGGAAAGCGGGGTGAGCCCTTTGTCCACGGCGACCACATCTCGGTGCATACCCACTTCGGTTTTTAAAAAATAATCCCTGAGGCTGTACACTTCGCGGTTGTGGAGAGTCTTAGCATTTAGAAAGCCTCGACCTCCACACTTCCGCGGGATGTACAGCCTCATAACCGAAGAACGTGGGTGATGCATCCGATTTGCGGTCAGCAGTGTACGGACTCTCCTATCCAGAGTGTCAAGTTCAGTTTGAGTCCATTTAAGTATGCCGAAAGAGTACATCAAAACCGGCATGACCCAACCGTTGAAGGCGCGCACCTTGTTTCCACCTGAAAGAAGACTGTTCAATACTTTTTTCAGGCGACCAAAGAAACGCTCCCTCAACGATTGCTTCATGTCAGTAATATTGATACCTAACGCTTCCGACATACCTAAATACTTATAGCTCTCGGATGAGGAGAGGGATCTAAGGTGTATGGAATCCGAGAGTTGAATTCCCTGGGATTCCATAATCTCCCCTCGTTTTACATGCATGACCGCGCATTTGTCCACACCAAATTCCATCCTGATGGCGCTACTGAAAGTTTCAGTTACCTTCAGTAGCTCCATCAGTCGCAAATTGTTGGGGGCAAAGAGTTTTAGGTCATCCATGTAAAGCAGGTGAGATATGACCTGACCATCTCTTCTCAGTCGATAGCCTAGACCCGAATCCTCCAGCAATGTGCTTAGAGGATTCAGGGCTAAGCAGAACCATAAGGGGCTCAAACTGTCACCCTGAAATATTCCCCGCTTAATCCAAATAGGTTCATCATTCCCTTGGATCTGTCGACATCCCGGATAGCGAAGGACCGTCCTCCACTGCCTCATACATGACTCAAGGAAGGTGCGTAGAGTTGTATCTATTTTGTACAACTCCAGCACCCTCACGAGCCATGAATGTGGCACGGAGTCGTAGGCCTTCTTGTAATCTATCCAACATGTCGATAGATCCTTGTGGGATCGACGAACCTGTTGGCTTATGGCCATGTCTATGAGGAGTAGCTCCTTAGTGCCACGGGACCCATTCCTACATCCATTCTGAGAAGCAGACATAATAGAATTACTGTCAATATGTTCAGTAATCTTAGTTCTCAAAATGGATGTAAGAAGTTTATATACCGTCGACAAGCATGTGATCGGTCTATAATTCTTGGGTTCCGTGGCACTACCTGATTTATGGAGCAGGTGAGTAACACCAGTTGTAAGAAACTGTGGCAGCGACCCAGACTCCAAGGATGACTGGAACTGCGATGCCAAGCGCGAGTGTGAACTACTTAACCATTTTAACCAAAAATTGTGCAGTCCGTCCGGCCCCGGTGATTTCCAATTAGGTAACGGACGAACTGCTTTGGCTATGTCTGATGGACAGATGTTTATTTTATCCATTTCCGGTATAGTTTCACACGCGCGCTCGACATCACACATCCAGCGAGCCTCAACATGACGGACGGGCTCCGACCAGCTGGTCGATTCTGTTGAAATCACCGCGTATAAACCTGGGTGTAGTGAGCACTGAAGTCTCTGTCAGTGTCACCTATCAGTTGCTAGGGATTGGCGAAGTATGAATCATAATCGAGAATCGACGTAACTTAATTATTTACATACAAACAAACTTAAACTCACGCCCTATTCCCATGGGGGTGGACAGAAACTGCAGAACGCCACCCACTATAATATTGCTTCACATAGGTACCTACTTGTTAATATTTTTTCTGTGCTAAGTATTTTATTTATTTTATGCTAAGTAAATTGAATAGGTGATAATTTAGTTCGAAAGCTCTATTGGATTTGAATAATTAATTAAATTAAATCAATTTAGGTACCTACTTCATACCTACATACCTAAGGTATTACCTGCTGCGCTGCGCCGCCGATCCGAATCTATGAAAACGCCTTCACATCTTAGTTCACTGTAGACAAATAGCGTCCTACTTTATCTAGTCGTTGCCAAAAATATAAAGCATTTCTACCATCTCAGCACTCTCATAGATACCTAGTTACAAAACTAATTCTTCTACGTTCGCTTAATTACCAAGTCACAATGACAGTTGTACGACACTGACTCGGTGCTGTCGCCATGACAACGATACGCCCACGCGATGCCGGTCGTGTTGTTGTCATAGTAACCACCTAGCGTCCGCGCCGAGTGACTTCGATGTACCGCGCGCGTTTGTTTGTCTTCATCTACCATTTTATAGACTACCTATACGGTGTTTATTTCCAAAGATTTGAACGTCTAATTTCAATTTTTATTTTAACCATTCAACAAATATATCGTCATTACATTATTTTGTCAAATATGTTACTTTTTCAACGTTCACATTCATCGAGTCACAATGATGCACACTCACGCCCGCGTTGTTACTATGACAACGCAAAGCGCGCGCGCGTTAATTTTTTTTTTTAATATTCATTGTTTGGAGGCCATGTTGTTGACGTATGAACCTGTTTGATTTTAAATAATTATTATATTTTAAGATTAAAAAGTCTAAATTTAAATTAACCATTTAAAAAGTCAGTACTTACTTACCTAGTAGTCGTGCCTAATTTGATGTCCAAAATTAAAATAAATAATCGACACCTAGGTAAGATTCTTAACCTTAGTCTGTGACTGTCATGGCCTTTTTTTTCGCATAGGTATTGTAGGTTATTATAATTAATATCACCAAAAGAATGATCTTTGCTTTGTAAGCATTTTAGAGGTTGTAATTGATAAAAATGCAGTCCGCCGTAGTTTTTTTTTATTAAATACCTACCTACGTACCTACCTAATTATCACATTAGGTAGGTACATAGCTACCTAAACCAACATTTTAATGTTTTCTCAATATTCTAACACAAAATATAAAACAAACCACTTATTAAGGGGGAAAACTAACTAGGTAGGTACCTACTAAGGACTTAAGGAGGCCATGGTAACTAGGGAATGCAATCCGGACTATCCGTAATCCGAAAAATCCGGATATCCGCAAATTTTTACTCGACTTGTAAATCCGGATTCGATAATCAAATCCGCGGATTTTCTGAATAATAAGAAATTGTAATTCGCAATTACATTATCACGCGTATAATGGCTCGCGTCCTCCACAGGCGATCTCTGGAGGACGATAGGACAATAGTAAAACTCTATACAAAAGTATGTCCAAAATGAATTTGGGAAAGAACTTGTACTGTTGCTCGACTGCAAGCCACGATGCTAGAAAGATTTATTAAATTAAAAACCTGTATTCAAAAGTCGTTACTGGATTTAAAAAGCGATATCAACTTCACTGATCAAGAGTTTAACTTAATCCAAGATCTGCAAATGTCTTCAGATATTGTTAAAGCGACAGTGGAAGCTTTGTGCAGAAGAGACGCAACTCTTGAGATCACTGCTGATACTGCACTGAAACTGATGATCGAAAGTGTAGAGAAAAAAGAAGGAAATCTGACAAAAAGTGTTTCTGACGCCTTAGGATTAAAGAACGACGCTTACATTGTGTCGTAGGAACAATGTTTTATCTCCACAATCCACATGAATTTTCCAACTCACCCTCCGATGAAGTATTTTATAAGCCATCTAAGACAGAAATAGAAGAAGTAATTTGCAGAACTGTAGAAAGCCGTATTAATCCTATAGAAGTATCTGTTGAATCACATGAAACTATTCCCAGAGAACAAGAGTCTTTAGATCAAGAAATGAGTGTTCGAGAGAGATTCGGCGGGAAAAAAAACGGTGCTCATCAGCCGAAAGCCTGAAACTGATATTCCCAGTTTAGTGCGCGTGGAGATGGCGTTATTCGAGGATAGTGGTTCACGAGGACGATATTTGGAGGCCGCTTTCAAGCATCTTCAATGCATTCCCCCTACAAGCGTCGAATCAGAGCGTGCTTTTTCTGCAGCAGGTTTTTTTGTATTATTGAAATTGAATAATTCTCAATAACAAAAATAAAATAAAAATCATATGATTTGATTTTCCTGTGTTTTTATTTTAATCCATTTACACAAATACAAGAAATATAATATTTATAAACTGATATAAGTAGGTTTGTTAGTTTCATGAAAAATCCGTAAAATCCGGATAATCCGGATTGGCACAAAAATCCGTTCTTAAAAATCCGGATTTTAAAACAGGACGGATTTGCATTCTCTAATGGTAACAACGTGCATCTAAGAACAAAGACGCATCGATTTGTCATTGCATTCAAATTTAGTCTTGCACTTTGCAGTGACATTAGATTTTGATATTTTGAATGTTGTTTTGTTAGTAAGTACCTACTTTTACGGATGCAATTGGTATGACAATTAAAGCTACTACCGAAGTTCCGCCCGTGTTAGTTAAGACGAGAGTTAAGTGGCTATTTACTTTGACAAGGACGGAAACAACAATCAAGTGATATTCAATTAATCAATATTATAGGAGGCTCCTGTCTTTTCCGTAAGGGGATGGGCGTCGGCGTCTATGTAGCAACGGTACGGTATTATTAACGTCAGTGTGTTACTTAATCCGTGTATTCTTGAGAACTGGCAGATACCTACCTACTTACAAGCAGTGCAACTAAATAGGTATAAAACCTCTGCCTCGCATCGTTCCGACCTGCGTGCATTCATGCCGTTTCAATTTCGACTGTGCGACAAATAGAGGGGATTGGATTGTTTGAAACTAAGTACCACTGAATGAAAACTCAGAAATGCTAAAATAAATTTACTCACATTCAATGAATGTTTTATTGTCCTTTTTCTGAGTTGAGTACCTACATTAGTACCTACATATTCATATTACCTACCTACATCATCCAACTAGAAAGCAAGATAAATCCCAATAAGAGGTACAAATTAAGGTAATACAGCGTGTTTAGGTCAATCATTAATTTCATTTAACACTTCTAGCTACCCTATTGTAGGTACAGGGGCAGAATTCTTACTTAGTGTTGATAGTGTTTCCATCTCCAAGTCTCAATCCGGGATCAAGACTTGAATCCAGTTGATAGCAATAGACGCCCCTTCTTACATGGGACTTGAACATAACAGATAAATACTTACTCATTTACATGTGGCCCACAAAACATATACAAATATCATATTTTAATATAAATATTTAAGCAATTAGGACAACAAAAATAGTATAGGGAAAACAATAGCTTGTGTAGATACAACTACTATCCAGATATTATTATCCCACAAACTCTCTCTCTCTTGCTGTAGCAGTGCTTGGTGAGGTCAGAAATAAATTAATATTGCATAAAAAATAAGTTTTACTCATTTCTATCATGTTACAGCACTTTGCAAATTTATATTATAAATTTTCCGCTGCTGGGGTTCAACTTCTTGATACCGGTGGGGCAGGCAGACTTCTCTTTTGGATGTGTAGATACAAGGTGTGGCCCGCCACCTCCGTCATCATCTGGCAGGAAAACCTGCTTGCTGGAAGCATTACAGTGTACATTATTGTTATTATAGATATATTTATGTATCATTCTATTAATTTATCAGTAGCACAGTATAGAAAGCCTGCATTAACTGCCTAATGCAGGCTAATGCTACCTTTCTAAAAGTATAGCGGCATCAATGACATAGAACACCTTGTAAGGTGTACCAACTACCTATTATGAGTAATTGTAACATAACATCTTAGTTCCACAATCAACCTCCCTGTGTTTTAAATAATTGATCTGCTCTTTAGGAATGTTTAACAAACAAAAACTGTGTGTGTTAATTGACAGATACCTTCTTAGCTCAACAGCCACTTGGATTTGTGTGATTGATGCAAGTAGTGGTGATGAAATTTGTTTCCATGGTCGCTCCTTCAAGCAGCTCCAGGCTTGTAAAGACTCATCTGCTGAACGGTAGAATGCATCAGATTAATAATAAATTGAGCTTGCTTTCATGCCAATAATTTACAATGTTGGTTACACTGTTAAACCGAGTTTAACCAAAAGCTGTCAAATATAATACATAACTTAAAAATGTTCTGATGTACCTTTAAAATAATGATTAGGTAGGTACTTTGAGAATTTAAAACAGGATCCATCAGATCCAAACAGGACATAGGTACCTACTGTTTGATTTTGTATTAGGTACATACTACTTTACTTAACTTTTTACTGATAATGAAAAACATGAGAACACTATTACGGGATTGCTTAGCTACCTATATTGTAGTTATAAGTAAGTAGATTCCTACTTACTATCGGTCCGTTTTCGTTCTTGTTACGATCACAATATCCACATTACGTTATCACTTACGTTTCATACAGGTTTGGCATTAAATACTATAATATTACAACTAAAACTTATACAATAACAGTGCTAGACGTCATTAATAATTGTTTGAAAGTTTTCTTTTGTTATTGTTAGGTTATGTGATTCATTATTGATCTGACAGTTGACAGCTATCCATCACATTTTTTTTTTTTAATTTTATGACCTGGTAACTGGACCTTTAAGTCAAATCTTATTTTATTACAGACATCACAAGACACGACGTAATTGATTATGTTGCGAAAGAAAATTTTGGTACTAATATCGGTACTAGTATCGGATAGGATAGGTACTAATAATAAATTAAACCTTGGTTTTTGGTGGCTAACTCGAAACACAAATCCAAATTTAAAATAAATCATTATCATAGACATTGGAACGAATGCACCAGCCAGCCCGCTAAATTGCCTTTCATGAAATTTATAATACTTGTAATAACGTTCAGAAAAAAAAGTGATAGTGAGCTAAAACAAGCAAATAGTAAGCTGTAAAAAGCTAAACAATCTTCATCTATTTTACTTGTTTAAATCGACTATTTGAATTCGAGCGTTCTCAAATAGTTTCCGCATATGGCCGCGCGGCTGTTCACACGCATGACATAATGACATTTATTTCGCAATTCATCATCTATTACGTCGTGCCTTGTGATGTCTGTAATAAAATAAGATTTGACTTAAAGGTCCAGTTACCAGCTCATAAAATTAAAAAAAAAAATGTGATAAATGGCTGTCAAACTGTCAGATCAATAATAAATCACATATCATAACAATAACAAAAGAAAACTTTCAAACAATTATTAATGACGTCTAGCACTGTTATTGTATAAGTTTTAGTTGTAATATTATAGTATTTAATGCCAAACCTGTATGAAACGTAAGTGATAACGTAATGTGGATATTGTGATCGTAACAAGAACGAAAACGAACCGATAGTAAGTAGGAATCTACTTACTTATAACTACAATATAGGTAGCTAAGCAATCCCGTAATAGTGTTCTCATGTTTTTCATTATCAGTAAAAAGTTAAGTAAAGTAGTATGTACCTAATACAAAATCAAACAGTAGGTACCTATGTCCTGTTTGGATCTGATGGATCCTGTTTTAAATTCTCAAAGTACTTACCTAATCATTATTTTAAAGGTACATCAGAACATTTTTAAGTTATGTATTATATTTGACAGCTTTTGGTTAAACTCGGTTTAACAGTGTAACCAACATTGTAAATTATTGGCATGAAAGCAAGCTCAATTTATTATTAATCTGATGCATTCTACCGTTCAGCAGATGAGTCTTTACAAGCCTGGAGCTGCTTGAAGGAGCGACCATGGAAACAAATTTCATCACCACTACTTGCATCAATCACACAAATCCAAGTGGCTGTTGAGCTAAGAAGGTATCTGTCAATTAACACACACAGTTTTTGTTTGTTAAACATTCCTAAAGAGCACATCAATTATTTAAAACACAGGGAGGTTGATTGTGGAACTAAGATGTTATGTTACAATTACTCATCATAGGTAGTACGCCTTAAAAGGTGTTCTATGTCATTGATGCTGCTATACTTTTAGAAAGGTAGAATGCAGGCTTTCTATACTGTGCTCCTGATAAATTAATAGAGTGATGCATAAAATATATAGCTATAATAATAATAATGTACACTGTAATGCTTCCAGCAAGCAGGTTTTCCTGCCAGATGATGATGGAGGTGGCGGGCCACACCTTGTATCTACACATCCATTACAGAAGTCTGCCTGCCCCACCGGTATCAAGAAGTTGAACCCCAGCAGCGAAGAATTTATAATATAAATTTGCAAAATTCTGTAACATGATAGCAATGAGTAAAACTTATTTTTTTTTGCAATATTAAACTATTTCTGACCTCACCAAACACTGCTAGAGCAAGAGAGATGGAGAGAGAGAGATAGTTTGTGGGATAATAATGTCTGGATAGTAGTTGTATTATCTATACAACCTATTGTTTTCCCTATACTATTTTTGTTGTCCTAATTGCTTTAATATTTATATTAAAATATGACATTTGATAGGTTTTGTGGGCCACATTGTATGTAAATGAGTAAGTATGTATCCGTTATGTTCAAGTCCCATGTAAGAAGGGGCGTCTATTGCTATCAACTGGATTCAAGTCTTGATCCCGGATGGAGACTTGGCGATGGAAACACTATCAACACTAAGTAAGAATTCTGCCCCTGTACCTACAATATGGTAGCTAGAAGTGTTAAATGAAATTAATGATTGACCTAAACATGCTGTATTACCTTAATTTGTACCTCTTATTGGGATTTATCTTGCTTTCTAGTTGGATGATGTAGGTAGGTAATATGAATATGTACTAATGTAGGTACTCAACTCAGAAAAAGGACAATAAAACATTCATCGAATGTGAGTAGGTAAATTTATTTTAGCATTTCTAAGTTTTCATTCAGTGGTAGTTTCAAACAATCCAATCCCCTCTATTTGTCGCACAGTCGAAATTGAAACAGCATGAATGCACTCTGGTTGGAACGATGCGAGGCAGAGGTTTTATACCTATTTAGTTGCACTGCTTGTAAGTAGGTAGGTATCTGCCAGTTCACAAGAATACACGGATTAAGTAACACACTGACGTTAATAATACCGTACCGTTGCTACATAGACGCCGACGCCCATCCCCTTACGGAAAAGACAGGAGCCTCCTATAATATTGATTAATTGAATATCACTTGATTGTTGTTTCCGTCCTTGTCAATGTAAATAGCCACTTAACTCTCGTCTTAACTAACACGGGCGGAACTTCGGTAGCAGCTTAATTGTCATACCAATTGCATCCGTAAAAGTACTTACTAACAAAACAACATTCAAAATATCAAAATCTAATGTCACTGCAAAGTGCAAGACTAAAGAATGCAATGACAAATCGATACGTCTTTGTTCTTATATGCACGTTGTTACCATGGCCTCCTTGGAAGTTAGTTTTCCCCCTTAATGTGAAAATTACGTAGGTATTTAATAAAAAAAAACTACGGCGGACTGCATTTTTATCAATTACAACCTCTAAAATGCTTATAAAACAAAGATCATTCTTTTGGTGACATTATAATTAACCTACAATAGGTACCTACGCGAAAAAAAGGCCATGACTGCCACAGACTAAGGTTAAGAATTTTACCTAGGTATCGATTATTTATTTTAATTTTGGACATCAAAATTAGGCACAACTACTAAATTTAGACTTTTTAATCTTAAAATATAATAATTATTTAAAATCAAACAGGTTCATACGTCAACAACATGGCCTCCAAACAATGAATATTAAAAAAAAAAACACAAGCGCGCGCTTCGCGTTGTCATGGTAACAACGCGGGCGTGAGTGTGCATCATTGTACCTTTCGATGAATGTGAACGTTAAAAAAGTAACATATTTGACAAAATAATACAATGACGATATATTTGTTGAATGGTTAAAATAAAAATTGAAATTAGACATTCAAATCTTTGGAAATAAACACCGTATAATCTATAAAATGGTAGATGAAGACAAACGCACGCGTGATACATCGAAGTCACTCGGCGTTGTCATGGAAACCACCGGGCGGGCGCCCGCCCGGTGGTTTCCATGACAACAGCACGACCGGCATCGCGTGGGCGTATCGTTGTCATGGCGACAGCACCGAGTCAGTGTCGTACAACTGTCATTGTGACTTTTGGTAATAGGGAATATGCATGTAATTTAAATATCGTTCTAATATTTTTTTTCCGAATCTTTAACGGCAGAAAATATGAACTAAATCATTATTTTACTTTTTAATAGCGTCATAATTATTTAAAATTAAAAATAAAAGTGCGAACTAAGCGCGGGAAATTCAAAAGACATGGCCGAATCCTGCCCTCAGAATCAATTCATAATTCGTAATGTACACTAATTATTCAAATATTAAAATGACTTCTAAAATAAATAAAAATTTATCGCAACAATTACATTTCTCTAGAACTGGCGACAAAAAATCTCAAATAATATGTGTGTTAATTGGTTTTTGTGGTTATGTTTCTGAATGCAATACCTACAAAATGCATCTACGTTTGGATACACGCATAACACAAACATTGTATCCATCTGTAGTACGCCTGAAGGTTAGACTAAAATGTATATAAAACATCCGTGACTGCCAGAATTGTATTACTAGGGTACCTTATTAAGTTAATGGTTTCACGATTATCGCAGACACCACTTTTCGACCTGCCGCGCGTCTTGATGAATATATTCAAATATTTATTTTGAGAAGGGTGTATCCAAACATCCTAGAGTTATTTTGACGTTTCTACGCTCAAAACTATCTGTACAGTCTTACGTTGATCTTATCACGTAACACTTGTGTTGTCTTTTTGTTATTGTATTGGATATTTTCACTTGACCCCACGCTATCGTTTATCGGACTTTCGTGTACGCTTCTAATGTTAATATTCTGCTGTGCTTATTGGACTTGTTTCCTTACGATTTGGATTCTGACGCTCACGATGTCCTATTTCAAGTTTCCCACGCATGATCATTGCTATTCAAAATGTTAAGGCACATTTTTTGTAACCTATTTATAGTATCTCTCGCTTCTTCTCTGATCATAAAACTTAAACTATTATGATTACACACCTGTAAGCTTTATTTTAACGTATTGTATGTCAATGTACATGAATATTTTTTGTAAGGGCACAGCTCTATACAAATTCCGGCCATGTCTTTTGTGAAACGCATCACCATTGGTTATAACGAAAATTGACGTCAAATACTACGACAACAACTCAACGTCTACAAAACATACAATGTGTGCGTATGACATTAAGTATTAGAATGGACTTTTTATTCGAAAACATAATTATTGCCGTGTGTGTTGTGAACTAATTTAATGTTCAAGTGTAATTTTAGCTTCATAGTGAGGTTATTTAACATTTAAGAAAAAATACTGAAAGTGGTTTTGTAAAAGCACAATCTGATAATGTTTATTGCATTCGGGTACAAGCAATATACAGGTAAACTGGTTTTTGAGCTTTTTTCATGGTGAACTGGTTAGAAGAACGAAAACACCCTAAGTAATAGCAGCAGGATCATAGTAAATGACGTAATCGAAATGGCGCGCGAAAATGGCGTCGTTTAAACAGCTCAAATTTATTCTGTATTTTAAATTTTTTTTTAAGCTTCATTACTGCATTGTTTAATATGTTTATATTTTTTTACTATGTTAAAACGTTGTAAATAGTGAATTAAAAATATAAAAAAAATACATGCATATACCCTATTATGCGAACGTAGAAGAATTAATTTGTAAGTAGGTATCTGTGAGAGTGCTGAGATGGTAGAAATGCTTTATATTTTTGGCAACGACTAGTTAAAGTAGGACGCTATTTGTCCACAGTGAACTATGATGTGAAGGCGTTTTCATAGATTCGGATCGGCGGGCGCAGCGCAGCAGGTAATACCTTATGTAGGTATGAAGTAGGTACCTAAATTGATTTAATTTAATTAATTATTCAAATCCAATAGAGCTTTCGAACTAAATTATCACCTATTCAATTTACTTAGCATAAAATAAATAAAATACTTAGCACAGAAAAAATATTAACAAGTAGGTACCGGTATATGTGAAGCAATATTATAGGTAGTGGGTGGCGTTCTGCAGTTTCTGTCCACCCCCATGGGAATAGGGCGTGAGTTTAAGTTTGTTTGTATGTAAATAAATAAGTTATGTATTCTCGATTATGATTCATACTTTGCCAATCCCTAGCAACTGATAGGTGACACTGACAGAGACTTCAGTGTTCACTACACCCAGGTTTACACGCGGTGATTTCAACAGAATCGACCAGCTGATGCGGCGCCAGAATGCACTGGTAGCGGCATCATCCGGGCGGCGCACGTCAGTCACATTTTGTTCAGGTCGCTCCCAAGCTCTGTATACCCACCTCTCATCGCTCTGGAACATGCGATTCTGTGAGTACCGGTCAACCCGCCGTTTATACCGTCGAATACGGTTTGCCCATGCACAAACTTTCTGCTTCAGGAAGTCGATGCGCTCTGTGGAACGGGACATATAATCGCGAGGACAGATTTCAGTCCCCGAGAACGCCCGTTTCACAAAGCGCATCACTCGTGGGCGTGTATTGCCCTCCCTGAAGCAGTATAGTTTGCCGATGAGTACCCTGGCCCCATCGATACGGCGCTCAATCCTGCTCTGCCAGGCTGGTACAGCTGGCTTCGGTCGGATAGCTACGTCAACATTTGGGAACTTGACGTTAGCTAAACGACATGCTGCAACAGCCGCGCAATACAGGATTGAGTGTGTATCGACGAGGTCCTCGCTGCTTTCGAAGAAATTCTCAAGCAGCGAATCCAAGGCACACACCAGCGCCCTATTTTTTCTGTGCATAGGTAACCGCGGTAAACGAGGTCTAAGTTCGGTCGGTGTTGACCTATACTCACAAAGCGCATCCTCCAGTGCTCTCCTCAGTTGGTTATTGCACTGGCTACTTACTGTGACAACCCTATCATCCACTTCGTCTCCAATAAGATTGGACCGTGGTGGGATTGCATTTACTGCTGGTACCACGGTCTGTGTCAAAGTCGCGACGATATGGTTGTTCAGTACGTCTGAGCGCAGCATATCAAGCGCGGTTTCGTCCAACCTGTGGTTACGTTGGATAACCCGCACCTGATCCGACAGTCGTTGGGCCGAGACGTTTACGGTTGGTTCCAATTCCTGAAACAGAGACAGCATCCTAACACGATACGCAGTGAGGTTAGTTCCCCCCTCTGTAGACCCGTAGTATGCGCGCATGACGTTCTCGTTCATAGACTGAGTCCATCTCATGCGCTGCACACAACCACCGATAGCGGGGACCTGGCTCGGGGCTGGTTGGCTCCTGGGTCCTAAGCTCTTCGGTGGCCGGCCTCTCCCCGGCCGACGTACAGGTGTTGGCGACGTCGGCGGGGAAAAATACTCGTCGCTGCTGGAGCTCGACGCTACTGCAACCGCCGGTGACACAGGTGACCCGATGTCCGGCGGCGGCGAGGCGGAGCTGAGCGGCGAGTCCGGAGGTGGTTGGCGTGCGCGACGTGATGCTGCTCTGGTTATCATTTTTATTTAGGCATTTCTATTGTAAAGAATCATGACCATCAACGGTACTGGTTTTTCTCATGCGTCAAGCTAAAAATTATATTACAATTATTTTCTTTATTTTTGAAGTCATTTTGCAATTAGAATGCCAATTTTGTATAGGGGTTATTTTGTAAACTTAATAAGTTATGAAATTGTTTTGATAAAATGAATTACCTACTGCCGGCTATTCTTACGTTAAAGTGTTGCCATAATCAAAATAAGTAAACATATTGACAACTCTAATCGATTTTTCTTTGTATACGATTACAAATTAATATAAATGTAAAGTCATTGGAAAGGTAAATCGCGAGGTTTTTATAAATAATAAAGCGATGATACTACTGTGGTGTGAAATAATTAGTATTTCACACACACAGTAGTCTTATTATTTAGCTTTCAAAACTTTTTAAAGCAATTTCACTTTGTTGGCTAACGATACATATGAATGATTGCATAGATTTTTTTTAAATTAACTTGCTTCGGTTTGATATAAATCGAACCTTTTCAATAAATTAATGATTATAGAACTAAATCTGTCATTTGAAATAATTAAGTGTCGAGTGTTCGAGTAATCGATTTTCATTTAAAATCTAAAGTGGCAACATTGGTGTTGGTGTCTCAAATTGAATTGTCATTGTCAAAAAGTCCAATCTCAATTGCGCGTGGTGCATGCTAAGTTTGTTCATTGCGATTTAAGTATTACAGTTTTTTTTGTGTTGATCGAGTCCTACTCTCCACAGTAATTGTGATATTCATTGTAACTATTTGTTTATTTCTTGTTTTCAATCACTATCGCTAACTTTAATGTGAAATTGTGAATCTTACGCCAGGACGTTTTTACGCCAGGAAGTTTTCACTTTGTTTGAAGTTTGTGTGTGATTCGTATTTTGTTGTACTGTACTGTACTACTTAGCGACTACTGAAAATGTCGACTACTTCGCGTGAGGTACCGACAACAAGAACAATCGACCGGCGAAACCGGTGTATGAACTGTTTTTTTGCAATCCTAAGAAACCAACGCAGGTATTCTTTGGAACAAGCTACTACTCAGACGATCTGCTCTCCGACCTTACTTCTATACACGACGGATATCTATTTTGAGGTTAAGTTACGTTTTCTAAAAAAACTTGGAAATGCGGGTTTTGATTCCAAAATGGCAATTGTAGATGGTTATTTGGTTAATTTATAAACCATCTAAAACAACTTTGGAATTGACGCAACTCTGTACCGTGGTCCATATTGTCGTGGTCATTCTCCTTTCCAAAATTTCTGTTTCTTGAGATGTGACATGTGTCACCCGTCCTTGTGTGCTCGTATATATTAATTGTATATTCCACATTTTGTTGTATTCAGTTTTGTACGTTATTTTTGGAGATTGTATTACTTTTTTTTTATCACAAAAACTATAAATATTATTGGTAAATTCTGTTAAAACTGTTTTATTTCAATATTAAATAAGGGATAATTTAGACAGCGTCCTATGACAGCCAGAGTTGCCAGCGTATTATTATTATTATTGTTATTGCATTTGTTAATTTACCTAATTCAAAATTTTAATTCAATTTGGTACAATTCAATTCAATTTAATTTAATCCTATGCAAGTCAATTTAATTTATTCCTTCCATTGTATTCCATTTCAATTTAATAGTTGTTGTATTTGTAATTATGTATCTACTAATATTAGATATTAAGTGAATTGTTACTAACACTATGGACTTTGTCTGAAATTAAAAATTTTCTATTCTATTCTATTCTATTCTATAGAAAATTGACATATTGGGGTAGATTTATTTGCTATGCTGACCTTTTTTAAAAACCAATACGTAAAAAATAGACAACATTTTAGCTTTTTTATTAAGAATACTAATACCTATAACGTTAAAGGGCGGATACGAATTAGCTTTTATTCTAACGTGGCTTCAAACTACGTAAAACGTAAAAAGCAGGAAAGGGTAGCTTGATGTGCTGTCCTCTATACAACAGAGCTTATTTTTTATTCAATTCTAAATTAAGAACCGAAAGTAGACATTAAGTAAATGGAACCTTGTCAACTTATCAAGGTGAAACAATGTACCATACACTTACAAATCTATTTCTATATTTAATTTCTATATAATAATATTTTAATGAATTCTTAGAAGTGATCCATATCCAAGTTTTCGTCTTCATTTTCCTCAATATATTACTATTTATCCTTTTATAGAAGATTGTAACATTAAAGGATATTTTCATAAACTTAAGGAGGAAAGTAAATATACTACCGTGTAACGTTTAAATCAGTTTTCCGTACCCAAAACGGTACCTTTGTAAAGCCCTAAAAAATCTAGATTATTTATTAAACATGTGCCCTAATTCTTATGAAAAGATTCTCATGTTTCTCAATCCTCTTTACATTACAATAGTCTACAGAAAAAGATGTTATTGGAGAAAATGTAGGCAAGGAGCATCTTTTACAATAAAAGATAAATGCTTGACACATATTGGATAGCTCTACGTACTGTCATTAAGTAAGAACGATCAGAAGGCCAGTTAACTAAATGCGGCTGCTGCATGAATAATCATAATGTTGTAAGCTCACGAAATTTTGCATGCGATTCGTAGTTTTTGTATATAAACGTACGAATTGTATGTTTACATAATGAAATGATTTTTTTTTAAATGAAAGTAGAATTTTTTTTGGTCCAAAAAAAAATAAAAGTATGACCCCAAACTTACCAAATGGTTAGTTTTAAAGATCGTCTCAAATACAATATTTTATTGTAGTGAATCAAAAAAATCTGTCCTGCAGAAATCGAGATATAAGCAAATAATTAGTCCTCATCGAATTGCGTTGCTGCATCATTTATATAAGTAAAAAATAAATGTAACTCGTAAACTTCAGGTTCGATTTTCTTGCGTCTTTGCACATATAGTAAGTTCAAATGAATGAGTCGATCAACAATGGATTCATGCCTGGGGACCAGGGCGCATAGTAAAAAAAACATTCTCCTTTGTTATTTTTCAAGTAGGTTAAGGAAACCACTTATACATGTGTTTTATTTTTTTTTATTTTTAGCTAGTTGTAGAAGGCATTTCCTAACTGACTTACTCTGAGACCAAAAACCCAAACAAAGTAAGGGATCATTGTCTCTTCTTAAGTCCAGATATCATAAAAAATTTCGTGTACAAACCATGCAAAGCAATGTCGGGTTTAATCAGGAGCAAAGCTACCATAATACTCGTTTTCATGTGACTCCCCTTTGGAATAACAACTCTACTATTACACACACACCTACAGTTATGTAGGTATACATATAATAAATTTCAAAATAAACAGTAGGTATTATAATTTCCTTGCGGTATCTTAACAATCAAATCTATTTTAGACATCAAGTCCGTCTTTGTATAGGATTTTTTTGCTTTTGCATAATATAGTTTTAAATTCAAATTCATTTATTTATTGTAATTTATTTTTTAATAAATATCTAAAGGACTACTACTTCTAGACGGTGGCGAATTTACAAAAAAAAATATTTTATTTTTTCCATAGTAATTACGAAGACTATTCCAAAATAAAACGTTCCAGCAAATTAATTTTGAAAACCCATTATTCTGTAAAATTATGAGTATATCATGTAGAGTAGAGCATAGTAGTATAAGAATAAAGTGGATTTTCTGTATCGTAAATATCTTATGTCAACTAAGCTAAATTCTCGCTTCCTATTCGAAGATCGCTTGCTTCGTTTCTTCGCTGACAGCTTAACTTCATGAACTTATTTGAAATGTGAACATATTGAGAGTGGAAACTTGCGGCAAAATCCATTTATTACGATCATTTTCCGAATCACGCACGAGTTTAATAAGATTTCTTTCCAGTTATTTCAACTTGTTCGTATTGTTAAACTAGTATAACTATAAACCTGTAGGTATTTGCTGGTGGGATACCTACATAGAGGTTGAATACCCATATTTAATAAGTTGTATTTATGCTTGTTTTACAAACCTACACTACAGCGGTTGTGGATATGGCCACTTGATAAATGATATTTATTGCTGTAAATGGATTTTTGCAAACACTTTTACATTCATCGGCTAAGACCACGTCCGCGTTAATTTATCGATCGTTCCCATATTCCTATTTTCTTGACAAAGCATCGCCATAGCAAAAAGAAGTCGTGGTTAATATAAATAATTAGTCGAAAGTTAGTGACTTTCTTTATGTGAACTTCTATTTAACAAAAAAACACGACGCGTGACGTTATAAACTGCACAGCTATCTGTCGTCACGACTTCGACTGACAGGCAACAAAACGACACTAAAAGGGGTTTCGCTTTTTAGCAGTAACGTAATCGCATACAAAAACAGTAAAGCAAAACGGATTTTCAGGCCCAAAATAAACAATATTAGCGCAGAATTAATTAAAATTTGACATAATTAAATTACCCGTCGCCCAAAGACACCCACGACATACGCCTATATCTGTAAGTAATGAAATAAAGCGTTAATTGTTTCTAAGTCCATTAATTTATAACTGTTTGTTTGTTCTAAACCTTGGCTTAATTCGATGGCCTAAAAATAACTCCAATCAAAGTGGGTTATCTCCTGGACATCGTCAGTTTTAATTACTTTGTCGTGAGTAGGACACGGAGACACTTTTATGGGTACTATGGACTGACCTGGATCCGAAATCTGACCCTTACACTTTCATGTTTTGTAACAGTTACCCCGAAGGTCTTTAAGCAGGTCTGGGCCTTCGACCAGATTCGGCAATATGTAAGTAAGTAAACATTTAAATAAGACTTGTTGAAATAACTACAGTCATAATTCCAAAAAATGGTTCCATTCTCACGTCATCGTTTGAATTTACTAAAACTGAAAAACAGAATTCAATAAAATTGGTTAAATGATTGACTGATAACAGACAAATATAAAGAGACTTACAAAATACATTCGAACACATAATCTCGTCCAATTTAGAAGTATTATAAAATAAAATAATACGTCATGTTTCATTTTAAAAACACCAGGAATCGCAAACCAATTAAGTATAACTTTTATCGTAGAAACATTTCCATGCCCACGCGCTTGTTAAATCTCGCAGTCAGTTTTTATCGCTGTCCCAATCAAATAAACTATGGACGTCACAGTGAGAAATGGCGTCACGTAGAAAAATAATGAACCCATATATGCAAATGCATCACATTCTAAAGATCACCACACACGTCACAATCGACAACGGTACAAATAGAGCAATATGCGAAAGGTACATAGGTGTCTATTTTCACCGCATGTCCATTTTAAGACCGGGGTACCGACACACGTGCACTCCTGCATTCGTTTTATTCGATTCCAGACCGTCTGTGGCTCGCTTTATTTTTATTTCTTTTACTGCCTATTGGTTAACTTCGTGTGAGTTCGGTAACTTTCGTTTTTATTGTGGTCTCCGAAGAATCCAGATGTTAGTCCATTCAAAAAGTTATGGGAGCGTTAAAGTTTAGGGTTGTTTTAATTTAGAAGGATTTTATTTGATTATTTTATCCACGTATATGAAACTAATGAACAATCATTTCAAGTATTGTTTAGCTGTTAAACTATTGAGTAGGTACGGTTCGTGGTTTTAAAAAGTTAGGGAGTTTGTCTATAGATAGAATTAGTAATAAAAGTGGGGTAGGTACAGTCAACAGCAAAAGTAGATGATCAAAATCAGAAATTCAATACTAATGAACGGAGTTCACGCCAGAACTGTGTGGCGTCGAAGTGATTCAAAAGTATGTGATTGTAAATTATACCAAACATTTGCTACCAGTACAGCTGCCATATGTTTGTGATCAGTTTTGACTCCAAAAGTTATAAACTCAATTCGCATCAGAACTAAGAAGTGAAAAAAAAATTCAAAACTAGTGAATAGCTAAAATCAAAAATTAAATGATGAAACTGAGGCCACGTAATCGTGCAGCAAATAATTCATCCATACGTGTTTTTTTATCCCAGTAATTTAATTTGTTATGTTTAAAACAGCTGAATTTGATGAAAAAAATGCATATATAATATATATATGCCAAATTTCATCCAATTGAACCCCTAAAAAAGCACAATGTTCATTAATAAAAACTTATTTACAAAAAAAACAACCAACTTAGTTATTTTTCACTTTTTAATGATTTTTGGAAGTAGGTTGTTTTTTTTTTTGTAAAAATGTTTTATTTTTCTCTTTTAGTGGGTCAGTTTGTAATTTATCTAAGTTACATAGCCTAATGACAACTGCTCATCACCTCTTACAAAATATTGCTTTTCTCGATACAGGGACGTTAATTGTTGAGGAGTTCTCCTAGTAAGATCCAGGAGAACTGGAGCTCCATGGTGAAGGCATCATCACCACTATGCATTTTGACAAGCTTAAATTACTTAGCAACTATATTAAAGTACCTAATCGAATCGCAACCCGTGAAATACTTAGGTATAATTGAGTAGTTCCGATGCCCATCTGTGGTCTTCATCATCAGTTCCACTTTAGCAAACGGTGCTTTCCGAGAGCGAATGCACGAGTTACTATACAAAATACCCAAATTACTATAGGTGTGCCTATAAAATTTGAGGTTTTTCCTCGATTTCCCTAGGATCCCTTCATCAGATTCTGACTTGGTGACAATGAAAGCACAGCAAGAGTATACCCTTTCAAACAAAAAAATAATTTTGCAAATCCGTCTATATATGACGAAGTTATGCCCAAACATACCTACACAAAAAATATACATATAAACATCCGAATTGATAACCTCCTCCTTTTTCAGAAGTCGGTTAAAAATAATATAATTTATAAACTTTAGTATTTAAACTGGTTTTTTTTTTGTAACTTCTGTCAAATGTTTAAAAGTAGCTGATGTGATACAAAACGATAATTGAATAAATATTATTATCTTTGCATGTTTGTGAATTTAAGTCAATGTTCAAAAGTAGCTGATGTGATACAAAACGATAATTCAATAAATATTATTATCTTTGCATGTTTTTGAATTTATGTCAATGTTCAAAAGTAACTGATGTGATACAAAACGATAATTCGATAAATATTATTATCTTTCTGCTCATTAATGTAAAATATCAATCTACCTTCCGGTTTTAATATATTGTAGCCGACTGGGCAAAAGCAATAATTGAGTTATGATTTTTATCGCATCAGCTACTTTTGAACATTGACATAAATTCGAAACATGCAAAGATAATAATATTTATCGAATTATCGTTTTGTATCACATCAGTTACTTTTGAACATTGACATAAATTCAAAAACAGGCAAAGATAATAATATTTATTGAATTAACGTTTTGTATCACATCAGCTACTTTTGAACATTGACATAAATTCAAAAACAGGCAAAGATAATAATATTTATTCAATTATCGTTTTGTATCACATCAGCTACTTTTAAACATTTGACAGAAGTTACAAAAAAAAACCAGTTTAAATACTAAAGTTTTTGAATTATATTATTTTTAACCGACTTCTGAAAAAGGAGGAGGCTATCAATTCGGATGTTTATATTATTATGTATATTTTTATGTAGGTATGTTTGGGCATAACTTCGTCATATATGTATAGACGGATTTGCAAAATTAATTTTTTGTTTGAAAGGGTATACTCTCGCTGTGCTCTCATTGTCACCAAGTCAGAATCTGATGAAGGGATCCTAGGGAAATCGAGGAAAAACCTCAAATTTTATAGGCACACCTATAGTGATTTGGGTATTTTGTATAGTAACTCGTGCATTCGCTCTCGGAAAGCACCGTTTGCTAAAGTGGAACTGATGATGAAGACCACAGATGGGCATCGGAACTACTCAATCATACCTAAGTATTTCACTGGTTGCGATTCGATTAGGTACTTTAATATAGTTGCTAAGTAATTTAAGCTTGTCAAAATGCATAGTGGTGATGATGCCTTCACCATGGAGCTCCAGTTCTCCTGGATCTTACTAGGAGAACTCCTCAACCATTAACGTCCCTGTATCGAGAAAAGCAATATTTTTTAAGAGGTGATGAGCAGTTGTCATTGGGCTATGTAACTTAGATAAATTACAAACTGACCCACTAAAAGAGAAAAATAAAACATTTTTACAAAAAAAAAACAACCTACTTCCAAAAATCATTAAAAAGTAAAAATAACTAAGTTGGTTGTTTTTTTTTGTAAAAATGTTTTATTTTTCTCTTTTAGTGGGTCAGTTTGTAATTTATCTAAGTTACATAGCCCAGCTGTTTTAAACATAACAAATTAAATTACTGAAAAAAAAAACACGTATGGATGAACTATTTGCTGCACGATTACGTGGCCTCAGTTTCATCATTTAATTTTTGATTTTAGCTGTTCACTAGTTTTGAATTTTTTTTTCACTTCTTAGTTGTGATGCGAATTGAGTTTATAACTTTTGGAGTCAAAACTGATCACAAACATATGGCAGCTGTACTGGTAGTAAATGTTTGGTATAATTTACAATCACATACTTTTGAATCACTTCGACGCCACACAGTTCTGGCGTGAATTCCGTTCATTAGTATTGAATTTCTGATTTTGATCATCTACTTTTGCTGTTGACTGTACCTACCGGTATTACGGGCTATGAATGTTATAAGTAGTTAACGGTATGTTGAACATAGTTTATAATTATTTAATTAAATTAGTTTGTGATGAAGGTACAGGTATCAGAAAGTTTTTGGGCCTAGACTGGAGTGGCCTTAGAAATTCATTTAAGTTGTCCTCAGACTAGTTTGTTTATCTATTGAATCTAGGCATCTATTACCGAAACTTTTAAGCCTAGATCTTACGTCATACGTTCATGTTTTATTGGTTTAGTTCAAATAAGCGCTACAACAAGAAATGAGGTCCTGGGGTAGGTTCTTGGGTACGGCAATGAGATCTTGGAGTTTTTCACCTGGAACTTCTCAGAGTCGAGATTTGTGGCCCCCTATTTATTAGGACTTAAAATAACTGGAGTAACGAGGTTGTATTATTTATTGGCTTACTTCTGCCTATCCCTTTGAGAATACATGCATGCTGTTATGATGAAATTTAACCTACTTTAAAGTAAAAACAAGTACAACCTACATACTTGCGGGTAAAAACAGTTTTATAACTAGAATATTTATGACTAGTAGCGATTAATTAAACAAATAATTATGTTAAGGAGGCTTTTTTAGGCGTTTCAACATAATTAGGTACTAGTTTAGGGCTTTTACGCACTTGCTTTTGTTTTAATCAATGAACCTACCCCTTTAAGTGGTGTGTCATGTGAAACCAAGTTATATGCTCTGCCACCAGTTTAGTCACTTACCATACGAAAAGAAGAGTGGTATTACGAGAATGAATAAAATAATAAAACTATAAAAAACTTTTTTACAAAAAAAAACAACCGACTTCTTAAAAAAAAACTAACAGGTGAAAAATAACTCCAGTTTCGGAAGTCTGTGGCTTTGGTGGTTTTGTTTTGTTCATTATTGGCCACCGACTTCCGAAAGTGGAGTTATTTTTCACCTGTTAGTTTTTTTTAAGAAGTCGGTTGTTTTTTTTGTAAAAAAGTTTTTATTTTGTAATTTTTAGTTTCTTTGTATGTAAAGAAAGTCTTTCAAAACTAAAAAGAATCATTGAAATTGGATAACAATTGCTAAAGAAGTTCTATCTCTAAACATTAATCTGTACATCTCTGCCGGCTCCTTTTAAAATAGAATGGCGTAATGTTATGTTGTGGAAATACAAAAGCTCAGCATAGACATCCGACTATAGCAATCGCGAATAATTTGCTGTTATGCGTTGAAGAGTTCCGTTGCCTGTCTTCTTCATCAGTTTTTATTCACCAAATGATACTTTCAAAATGAAAATGCTTGATTTGTTACTAAAAATGTTGAAATTGGTGCGTGTGTGCCTATATTTTTTGAGGAGTTCCCTCAATTCCTCGAAGAATCCTCATCAGGTATGAGTTTTGATACAAATAATAAATATATAAATAAATATTCCACAACTCTTACACAACGCCATCTAGTCCCAAGCTAAGCAGAGCTTGTGTTATGGGTACTAAACAACTGATAAACATACTTATATATTTCTATAAGTATATTATTTATTATTATTTAGTATTTTATTTATTTACAAATGGGACCAATCTGTTAGTATACCCTATCAAACAAAAAAGAATTTTGAAAATCGGTCCATAAATGACGGAGTACTGAGGTAACAAACCCTAAAAAAGAAAAAAAATATACAACCGAATTGAGAACCTCCTCCTTTTTTTGAAGTCGGTTAAAAAGAAGTCAGAAAGTCTGGAAGTGACTCTGGTGATTTTCTCTGGTGAATTCCTTTGAAACCGGTAGGTGTGATATAGGCATAAGCTGCCGAGGAATGAGGGAAATGTCTTGTAGAAAAATATGACTCTGCCTAAAACTAGGACAAGACCGAAAAAAAGATAATTAAATAATAAATAAAAAAATAAATATACAACAACTGTCACACTACGCTATTTAGTCCCAAGCTAAGCATGTATATTTCTAAATACATACATATTTTAGATAAATTACACCCAGACAAAGAACAAATGATCGTGCTCATCACACAAACATTTGTACTGGGTGGGAATCGAACTCACGACCTCCGGCATAGCAGTCAGGGCCACTAACTACTAGACCAACAGGCCAGTCAAAAATAATTAATAACTAATAATACTATAGGTACTACTACTATAAACTAGTCATTTAAACTAGAATAGAATATCTATGACAAGAAAGGAATGTTGGCTTTAAAAGAAGGACAATAAAAGAAGAAAATGTTTAGTGTCGACTTCAAAAAGTTAATGATGATGCACTTCCACCATTATCGATGGATGTGTAAGGTTCACGTATCGAATAGCAACGAAAAGATATTTTTTTACTTGTTTTTTTACTACAGATAAAATACTTATTTCTCCTACCAGCAGAACCTTTTTAGACCTTTCATGTTTTATACAATGATGCAAAATAAATGGTAAACAATAAGTTTGCTTTGTTACCCAAGAAACTCGAATATCTGTTTACAAATCTTCCAGTAAAATGGACACAGAGGATTTCTACCTTTCTGTATACCTCCCAAAAATGTCTTAAGGGACTTGCCTTCATATAAGTTTCCTAGTCTCGACGAAAATAGTTGTTGCAACATTCCTTTGTTTAATAAAACTGAGGTGGATTGCATCTAAAACCTGTTTGTTTACATATCAAGTTGAATGTTGGAGTTATTTGAAACAGACTTTGGCTGTTTTAAAAATTGTTTACCGTAATTATATGTTTTTGTATTTAGAATACAGTATCTTTAATTTTTTTTACTTTTTTAAATTTCTTTTCTATTTTGGAATAAGTGATGTATATTTAAGGATATCAAACAGTCTTGTGAAGATTTTTTTAAGATTGTAATGCTGAAGGGATCTTTAAAGCGTAAAGTCTAGCAGTCTACTAGTTCTGGCTGGATTCAAACACTGAATCCAGTTATCAAATCGTTCAAAATTCAAAGCATATTAGTGTTTTGGATGCTCTAATGTGAAGACGTTCGTTTAATAAATCTACATATAATAATACGCGAAGTCAAATACTATTTCGTGCAAGTGTGAGAAGTTTTTAGTAATATAGATATAAATGGAAGCTAAAAGGTATGAATTTCGACCACATTGTGACCTGCGTTACGTACCTAAACCTAAAAACAAACACAAATATTGTGGGAGAAGTTTATAATAGTAGTTATTAGTTGATCTCTGGACCTGCGTCGCCTGAAATTATCGTATTATTACTTTTATTATTATAATAAAGAGATAAAGTTCAAAAACCTAAAACGGACGAATTTCGACCGCTGTGTGAATACTACCCTAAAGCAAACCTAAAAACAAGCACAAATATCGCGCCTAAAATTCCTTTCCATCGCTGTCGACTGATAACAATCCCAGAGGACTGTAGGCATAGCCACGCATTCAGACGTTCAAAAAAAGTATAGTAACCAACGTTTCCTCTAACGTGTTTCGTTTGTAAACAATTATGAAATTGAATCGACATAACAATGTAAGCAAGGAAATTGGAAAACTGTGTATCGAGAATCAGTAACCGAATCTTTGAAAACACGAAGTGAATTGAAAACATATGTGTATGTTGTGTTTGTACCTGCCTAATATAGTAACGGTTGTGTGTGAAAATCTGTTCACATACGAACTTTCTTGCTCATTCTTCAACATAGAAAACTACCTTTTGAAAGAGGCTACTAGAATACTCTTACTTCATTATTTTTAGGAAGAGGTTGTGGTTAAACAATAATAACCATACGAGTCGATTGAAGGTTAAGCTACAGACAACGAGGTCGGTCCGTAGATGGGTGATCAAATTCAAATTCAAATGTTTATTGCTCAACACAGTACATAGTCATACATTTCCGGATGCCAATTGAATGTAAAGTCAACTGTGTTGCACCAAGTTAGGCATGCAAAAATTGTACAATTTAATAATGAGATTTTAATACAATACCTAATGTCAAAAATATTACAACGTAAACCTTAGGTATACAATGTCATAAATTCTATTGTCTATTTAAATAATACGTTACAAAATGTCATAAATACAAAACTCGAAATCATGCCTTTGTCATAAATTCAAATCATCATTTCTTAACATGACTTTTCCGTGCCTCGGAAAGCACGTTTAGACTGTTCAGCTGTCATTTGTAGATCTTTGACTGTCGATAGGGGTAGTCAGAAGTCTGAAAGTCTGCCATCCAGTTAACCAAGGGTTATCGTGTTACCCAGTTATTGGGTTTCGGACATTCAGCTGCCCGCGGTTAAACTGGACGCCAACCTCAACATAGCTGAGGAAAGACAATGGAGATGATTATTATTTTTAAAGGTCTTAAAGGATACCTTCAGAGCACATAGGCAAGTTAAAAAACAAAGATGACGTTACTCCAACTTTCATACACCCAGTTCGCCTTGCAGTAGCACTTTGTTTGACTGGCTTGTTGGTCTAGTAGTTCGTGACCCTGACTGCTATGCCGGAGGTCGTGGGTTCGGGTCCCACCCAGGACAATGTTTGTGTGATGAGCGCGATCATTTGTTCTGTGTCTGGGTGTAATTTATCTATAATAATATGTATGTATTTAGAAACATATAAGTATGTTTATCAGCTGTTTAGTACCCATAACAAAAGCTCTTAGCTTAGCTTGGGACTAGATGGCGTTGTGTGAAAAAGTTGTGGAATATTTATTTATTTATAGCTGGGGAAAGGCTATGAAGATGATGATTATTTTGAAAGGTCTTAAAGCGTATTAACCTTATAGAGCATATAGGCAAGTTAAAAAACAAAGATGACGTCACTCCTACTTTAGTTAACATGCAGTTCGGCTTGCAGTAGCACTTTGTTTCTTCGACGCGAGACGATCCAGGCGGTCGAACTAAAGTACCTAACTTAGTTGTACGTATAATAAAGCGAAACATTTCCTCGAGACCTATTGCGGTGTCTTAACATAATAAATAGCAGGAATAAAGGTCCTGTTTATTTTTAATTACAACATTTATTTTGGTTGGTAATGTTAGTTTTAGACCATTTGTTAGCACGGCTTTTATTTTTCAGACGGCTTCCATTATTGTGTGTTAGGAGTAACGGACGCGACCTAAAACTTGCGAGGCGTGAGTTTTTGGGGTTCCGGCTTAAACATCGAGGTCGGATGATTTTCTATAGTGTTGTTAGCAACTGTGAGTAGAATTTGATGTATTTGTTTTGTAGCTAACTTTTGCCAGTGACTTCGTTTACATGAAGGTCTGCTAGGAATACCATAAAATTCGTCGTAGTCGGCAATTATGTAGCATACCATTCAACCAATCAACTCAGCCTTACGCAGTTCACTTCTGGACGTAGGCCTTTTCCAAACTGCGTCACAATACCCTGTCCTCCGCCTTCAGCTTCCAGTTTAACTCAGCAACCTTCAGGTCCGGTCTTAAAGCCTATCTAGAATTCTATATTTTATATAATCCTAAATGAAGAGTTTTAGAGATAGCCCCTTACAAACAAACGAATCATTTTTTTAAAGCTTTATACTAAGAATGTGAGTTGTACTTTACAAGTAGTCTTAATATCCCCTCCAACTAAGCTAAATATGCTTGTGTCTGGAGGTTCACGTCAGTAATAATATTGGTGGGGATCGACCGCTCAATCGCCAGGCCGATGCCTTAGCTATTGGGTTATTGCTGCTTAAATACTATACTAGGATTTAAGCGGTTAAAGCTTACGCAGTGAAAGTCCAAAATATATGCATAAAATGGAGTAGATATTCTCGTAGAACTATAGAAGAACGTTGGCTTCGGTAAGCGAGAGTGATCTACCAATCATCCTGTGTGAATGGATATCCACTGCACACAGGATGTTAAATTTTATGTTATTTAAATTTAATTTATTTGAAATTTGTTATGTTTTAAATTTTAAACACAATGTTCCTATTGTTACGAAATAAACTACTTATGACTTATGACTTAATATTACAAAATAAAATCGTAATTTTAGTACATTGTTTAATTTCTACATGGCTTATTTTTGATGGCGTAGGTTGATGTGCTGGCGTCAGTACATCATTTGGCCAAATTTTCTTCAGCAAAAGAGTATTTCCAAAGGGAAATACTCTTTTGTTGAAGAAAATTTGGCTGTAAAGACAGCCTAATACTAGTTAACCGTACCATTTGAGGTGGGTTTATTATAAAACATTTAAACAAAAATATCCTAATACTGCTGATCAGAGACTTCGTGACGACTTTTAATGAACAAACTGGATGTTTTCCATGAATAAAAAAGGAGCTTAACGAAACGTTTTATTTTAAATGTCAATCATATCCACGATCATCTTAACAGAGTTGTCAATACCAATGCTCCAGCATTTGCGTTGGCTCTGTAAATCAATCTTTATTTCACAAGAAATAAAGTTCAGTTTCTTTCGTTGTTACATAAAGCCAGCTGGATTTATTCAATATCCGAAATTGGATTCTGAAAGCAAAATTAAACGCTTAACTTTCAAATACAAACAGATATGGATTTAAAACTTTCATGATACCCATTGATTTGTTAAAAGTTCAAGGTGTCGATATCCTGTGAAATAATATCCGATTTTCTTTACACTTTAAACAAAGGAGGTTTCTCAATTCAAAGAAACCTATAATCTTTGTTTGTAGAGTTAAGTTCATCTATAAATCTTTACCACGTCGACCGATTTCAATAAAATCATTTAGTAGAAGCTGACTCCTAAGATAGTCACATATTATCTAATAGTTATTATGTCTAATGTTATGTATCGAGGTTTAGTACGAATAATGTTCTGAATTCAAATTCAAATTCAAATTCAAATTCATTTATTTGTCCGAACATGGTACAATACAAGGTCTCAAATAGCTTAAAGGTCTCATCACATTCTGCCACATGTGGCGTGCAAATTACAGGTAGGTACACAATAAATTATTACAATATAAGAATATAAATACTATGCTAGAATTGATTCAACTACACGAAAATATTCAACTCAACTTCAACTCTTCTCTATGGCATTAGTGGAAGAGAGACACCACAATTTTGATAATGAAAATATTAATGTTACAATAAGAGGCATGTCAGAGTAGTAAATATGTCAAAAAAAAAAAAAAAAAAAAAAAAATAATAATAATAATCAATAATAATGTCAATTTCAAAATGTAATGTCAAGCCATCTGTTATAAAAAGAGATTACAAATTATCATTTAAAAAGTCATTTAAATTATAATAACACTTTGACATAGTAATTCTTTAAGCTCCTTTTTAAACCCATTTAAATGTAACTGTTTAATTTGCTTTGGGATTTTGTTAAAAACTTGCGGAGCTAAACAAAATATGCTTTTCCACATTAACGCTGTTTTTGCTCTACGTCCGCGCAACATATCATTTCTCCTGTTTCGTTTTACTGTATCTGATAGGTTGGGAAACAGGTGTGAATTCAGCTTGACAAATAAGGCAGTTTCATAAATATACATAGACGGCAGTGTTAGAATTTTGTATTTCTTAAAAAATGGTACACAGCTATCCGTTACTTGTAGTCTGAACATGGCTCTGATGGATCGCTTTTGCGCTTTAAAAGCGGTTTCCCTATTTGTGGAGTTACCCCAAAATATTAGACCATATCTTAGGACAGATGCTACAATACCATGGTACGCTGTAAGTAGTGTATCAATGTTAACTGTGGGGGCAAGTTTATATAAGGCATAGGATGAGTTACTAATTTTCTTACAAAGAGCTTCAATATGATCCTTCCAATTGAGCTGCCTGTCAATTACCAGACCTAGAAATTTTGCATTATTGACATCGTGAATTTTGATATTCTGGTATTGAACCTCCATCTTTGAACTAAGTTTTTTATGAGCAAAGTGCATTATTTGTGTTTTGTCAAGGTTTATTTTTAGGTTATTATTATCCAACCAAGAGATGATTGAAGTTACCGCATTGTTAACATCGGCTTCATACGAATTAGGATTATCACATGCTATTGTAATCGTGCTATCGTCAGCAAAGAGTGTCATTGGGAAGTCTATAGCTTTGGGCAGGTCGTTAATATAAATTAAAAATAATAGCGGTCCCAATACACTACCCTGTGGTACACCAAAGTATACAGTGCGCTCTTTAGACAGGTATGTTACTTCTTCTTTAGTCTTTAAGTTTAGGTTTGTTATAGCAGTAGACTGTTTTCTTTTTGATAGGTACGTGCTGAATAAGTTAAGAACGTTACCTCTTATACCATAGGAGTCAAGTTTGTTTAATAGGATTGAATGGTCAACATAATCAAAAGCTTGCGTCATATCACAGTACACAGAACAGACCGGTTTTTTATTATCAATATTAGTCATAATTTTATTTAGAAAGTCATAAATTGCCATGTTTATAGTCATGTTCTTTCGGAAACCTTTTTGTTCGTTACAGAGAATCTTTTGTTTTACTAAGTAACTGTAAAGTTCATTATAAATATATTTCTCGAATATTTTGGAAAAAATTGGCAGAAGCGCAATTGGTCTATAATTCTGCATTAGTTGCTTATTACCTTTTTTATGTATAGGTTTCACAATGGAGACCTTAAGACGGTCCGGAAAGACACCGTGGCTTATACATAGGTTAAAAATATGACACAAATGTTGAGCGATTAAGTCGGGAACCTGTTTTATAATTTTTGTAGAAATTTCGTCATACCCTACACTGTTTGTGCTTTTAATACATTTTATAATGTTGAATATTTGTATCGGTTGACATGGAGGCATGAACATTGATTTTTGGTTTTTTGTGATGTACGCGCTCGATCTTTTACCTGCTCCAGGAATTGGGTCAATTTTTTCTATGAAATAATCGTTGAACTTTTCAGCAATTAATTGTGGTTTCTCAATCGTTTTATTGTCAATTTTTATGGCATTTATTGATTTATTAGGTAGATTTAATTTAGACTGCTTTATTATTTTCCATGCCATTTTGCTTTTATTGTCAGAAGTTTTAATATTGTGATTATTTTGAGATCGTTTAGTCAGATTAATAATTTTTTTAAATGTCTTAGTATAATTTGAATATTTTTCTTTATTTATTTGAGTAGGTTTATGTCTAGACGTCCACAATAATTGCCTTTTTTTTAAGCTACATAATTTAAGTCCTCGCGATATCCATTTTGGTTTTTGGGTTGTTGGTATTTTAATACGTCTAAATGGGAAGCACAGGTCATAAAATAATTTGAATTGTTCAAAAAATAAGTTGAATGCATTATTTGGATCATCATCATTATTATAGATTTCAGAGAAAGTTAGTTTTTCCAGGCAGGTTCTAAATCTAAAAATATTTTCTGGGCAATAATCCCGTTGTGATGTATACCAATATTTCAGAACACAGTTCAAACGTACGGGACATTTCAGAAGTTGCGCAGTGTGATCCGAAAGGCCAAATTCTATCACTTCCGTCCTGCATTTTGTCTCGAAATTGTGAGCAAAATTATCAATACAGGTCCGGCTTTGCATCCTAGTTGGTTTTCCTATTGCTAATGTCATGTTAAAACTTGATAAGAGATATTTTAATTCGGAAGTCATATTATTATTTTTCAAAACGTCAATATTTATATCGCCTGCTATGATAATATTCCTTAAATTTCTTCTTGTCAGTAGTATTAAAAGTTGCTCTAATTTACTAAAAAATACATTTAAATTCCCTGTTTTTGGTACTCTATAAATACATACTATAACTACCCTATAACTTGTCAATTCAATTGCACAGCATTCTACAATATTGGATATTGAAAGTTCTGAAACCTCTAGTAACTCCTTCCACGAATGACCAGATCGGACCAGAATACAAGCTCCACCTCTTTTGCTATTTTGTCTACTGAAACATGCAGCCAATGTATAATTCGGTACTACAAGGCGGTCTTCATGACCAGACATCATAAAATGCTCTGTTATGCATAGTACAGAAACAGACTGGTCTTTTTCTGACAGTTCATTTAAACATATAGATAAGGTGTCAGCTTTGTTGAGTAGACCCGCTATATTTTGGTGTAGAACGTATAAATATTTATTCACGAAAAAGATCACTACAAACAGTATTATTTTCAAGCTGCTGATTATTATTACTAGATGACAACTCATTACATATGTGGAAGTTTTCGGTCTCTAATTTATTTTTGATGACTGTATGTTATTTCAGTTTGTACAGCTTTATCTACATATATTCTTTTACTTTTTAAAATTAATAAGTTTTGATATTCTTTTGATTTGAGTTTATAGTCCAGTTGCAAGAGTTCCCTAAGTAAAGACCTTGATAAGTTAATCATGTAATTTGTTTTACGAGGCCGATATCTAGAGTAGTCCATATCCATAAAAGTTACATTGTCATACTTTCCACAAATAAATCTTAGCATGTAATTGAGTTTTGTTTAATTAAGGTATCTATTTAACGGGACCTCGCTTATAATTATATTTGTGTTCTTAATAGATGACAGCCATGTATGTAAGTACATCTCCGTATCATATGGGTTGCGTTCATAGCGGCCTCCAACAACAATAACATAGTCATTCATATCGAATTTAGCTATTTCATTCTTCGAGGAATCGATGAGGTTTCTCAATGTAGCGCCAGATTTTATAAACGAGAATACTGAATACTCTGATCCTAGTAGCTCGGTGAGTGATTGACGTAGACCAATCCCCTGTTCATTACATAGTATTATTACACGATTTTTAGTTTTGTTTACTTTGCAATTGTGTGAAAAAGTGTTTCTACTGCATGGAGCGACGTCAGTCAGTTCTTCAATAGGCGTGTGTAATATGTTAACACTTTCATCATTTTCACAACTGTGTCTAATGGAAGCATCTAGGAAGCTTTTATTTAAAATATCACAGCTGTGCCCAATGGAAGCATCTATGAAGCTTTTATTTAAACTACTATCCTGCAGGTTTTCAGCTATACATGTTGTTGTTTGACGCTCATCAGCTCCTTGGAACATATTTTTGTCAGCCACTGGATTATTAAATACACCTGCTTTAGGGCTTATTAAGTTTAATGCCTGTATTGTGTACTCTCTTGAAGAAGTCCTCGGTAAACCAGTTCTCATGAGTAGTGTTCGTACTCTCCGTTGATATTGGGGTGAGTAGAACTGCCGGGGTAGGTTTTCATTGTTTGAGCATTCTTGGATTCCTATTGATTTTAATACTTTTATCTTTTTATCACAGTTCAATAAATTATTTTTAAGTGTATGATTTTCAAAGTTTAAGTTGTCTATTTCTGAGTTGGCAGTTTGCAACTGCAATTTTAGTTTTTCGATCTCCTCCTTCATTATTGCAAGATCATTACTATTTCCGTGGTTAGGTAGACTTTGGCATGACACATCCATATCAAATTCACTGTCGCTAGATGTCATGTTTTTATTGTGAGTATTTTGCCTTCTTTGGGTAATGTTCTCGTAGTCATCCATTATAAATAATGAAAACAAATTTAGATTCCTCACAAAAAGTGAAAGTTATACTGTGGCGGTATCGAACTCGCAGTTATCGTATCGTCAGTCACGTACACTCCGACTTCGACTAATCGGTACTCACATGGCATGGGTGTAATACTTGACTGCTTGACTAGAACAGTACTGTTTTATCGACCGATGTTCTGGGTGATGTTAGTGTACAGTCTTTTAACTAGATGTCGCCACAGAAGTATTGATTACATAGCAGAGTTTTTAAATTTTAATGAGTAACCGTTCACAATATGGTAAAAATTGTTTTCAAAGCACTTTTACGAAGGGTTTTAAAGTAATGTTGTTACCCGATCACTTGTTCTGTTCATAGTTCAACTTTATTATACAAATAATATTGTTACCTTTTCTAAAGCTCAGTTTATTGTCACAGTTGGAGCACTGGGTTCACATCACAATTTCGTCACTATTTGTCAAATGTTCTTGAAGATAACATTATCACTGGGTCTTAAGCACTTAACTGTTCGATTAGTGGTGATTTTAGGTTTAAACGAGTGTAATTACTATTTTTAACCGACTTTCAAAAAAGGAGGAGGTTCTATGTTCGTGTGTATGTATTTTCTTTTTTTTTTTTTTTTTTTTTTTTTTTTTTTTTTTTTTTTTTTTTTTTTTATGTATGTTACCTGATTTCTCCCCCATTTGTGGACCGATTCTCGAAATTCTTTTTTAATTCGAAAGAGTATACTCCCGAGGTGGTCCCATTTTAATTTGGTGAAGATCTGGTGCTGATCTTCGGAGATATGCAACGGAACTCTTCAAAAATAGACGGCAAATCTGTCGTGATTGCTGGAATCGCTTGGATGTTTTTTTTTTACAACATCATTACGTATCATCACGCCTGGTATGCTCTGAGGGGTACGCAGATGTGTACAATATACCTAGATTTCGACAGTTAGGTATGTTAATTTTCATTTATTAGGGTTAAGTGAATAACCCTATTATCATAACATGTACTGGTACAATTAACAATATATATAGCAAATATTTGTATGGGAACCACTAAAAATGGAAAAATAAAAAACTTTTTTGCAAAAAAATTAAACCGACTTCAAAAAAACACTAAACGGTGTAAAATAACTCTAAATTCGGAAGTCGGTGGCCCATCATGAATAAGACAAAACCACCAAAGCCACAGACTTCCTAATTTAGAGTTATTTTACACCGTTTAGTGTTTTTTTGAAGTCGGTTTAATTTTTTTGCAAAAAAGTTTTTTTTACGAAATAAATATACTCAGAGCTGACATGTATCGTGGCAGTGGCGCCATCTGTTATGAACAATATTTTGATCGAAAGTACATCAATCTTAAACATTTTGGTCACAAATACCCAATGTAAACATTTTTTGTATCTTTTATTGCTGATTCTGTCTATTAAGTTTGAAGTCTTTATTCAATTTGAATTATGCATGATGGTTGTCGTTGATATTTTACGATAGTTGTATTTTCTATATAATTATTTGTGTGTATTTGTTTGATAATTCAATTTTAATCGCCAAATACATCTCTGGACAGAAAGAGTTTTGGACTATCAATATTTTATACATCAACCGAATCAAGAAAATACGTACCACAAAGTCGTTTCCACCTTGTCTGGAGAATTTACAGAACAAAATTGAATTTTATACACTCGGGTTACGGCTAAGAAAAATTTCTTGGTAAGGTACCTACTTAGGACACTCATGAAATATTTTCCTCGACAAGAATCTCACGTTCAGTTGTCAGACACAATAAACGTACAGAATTTTTCGTACGTCGTCGCGTTCAAATTTTATAGCCCATTCCCTATTTCTTTTTTAAATGTAAATGCCTGAGTTTTGGTACCACAGTACGAGTATGTCGTTAAGTGAATGACATCATTTCGCATTCGTGAGATTGTGGTGTTGTGCCTGTTTATTTTTTGGAACGGTACTTAAAATCCAAATTTCAGGCACTCGGTCTCCCGCAAAATCTGTATGGAAAAAGTACAAGATATTACTTTTACTCCAGTGAACACGGTATAATATTATATTTGATAAGTAAATTCAATTAGGACCAAACTTGTACGTTGTATCTTATTTGAAACCGTGAACTCTGTGGGTAGGTACAGTACGCCGCACGGCATTAGCAACTTTTCTTCCTTGAAGTAACGTCGTACAGAGTTTCAATAGAGTGCGAGGTCGATACATTAAAACGTAACATTTTTTTACGTTTCAAGATTGATTAGTAACATTTTGTAAGATTTCTACGAACACTTGCTTCGAATAGTTAATGCTTAAATATATGAAGTTTAATACTATAGGGTCGTTACAATAGGGTTGTGCTCACTTCTCAAAGGTTTCCAAACTCCACGTGTAGCTACTACGACCATAATATTAACTAACTTTGGAATTCGTGGAATGACATGAACCTTGAACTTTCAGGGTTTGATCAACACACAATACTTGAACAGACGTAATTCTAAAGTTTATGTTTCCGGGAATTAATATATACATCACAATAGTTCAGGAAGTTGAAGTTTCAAAGTAGAAGATTACAGTATTTTTTTTTCGAAATTGCAACAGCTATGGGCTGAGTATGAAACCTTATAACACACCAATTTTATGGCGTGGTTATTTTGTTTATAAATATATATTATGAACGAACCCTATACAAATATTTGTATAGGGTTTGTTCATAATATATATTTACTTAACTTAACATAATATATATTTACTTTATTCTAACCTGCTAATATGATAATTCATATTAGCAGGTTAGAATAAAGTTGAAAACACAACATGAAACTATAGGTACATCATTTGAGGTAAAGCTTTATAAGACTCAGATGGAACCGACAATATTCACTTAGTTAAAGGAACTAGCCACTCTAAATATGTAAATAAAGCCTCGCCAGCAAGCCACGAGTAGATGCAAGACACGTGTTAATTTGTTTACAATGTTCTTAGTTAGCTTGTTTCTAGGAAAATTTCAATTAACTCCGATCCCTTTTAAGATTAAACTAACGATTTGGCAACAAAGAGTAAGACAATTTAACCTTCTGCAGTAGCTTCTACGTTAGTTATGCTACTAAAATGTTAAGTGCGTTAAACATATTTTTTCTTCAGATTTAGCTTTCTATAGCTGGTCCTTTTTAACATCTGCCGTCAATTTATAAGCTAACAAGATAGCTTTACTCTAACGTTTTAGTGTCAGTAAATTTTATTGTTAAAGGGATAAACTTTGTCACAAATAAAAATGATATTAAGGTGTATCCTGGTGTCGGTCTCAGTGAGCAAAAATATTATGTAAATTTATTAGTTAACAAAGCTATGGCATTAATCGAGTTCTTCCATGTCGATAGATATTAAAAGTGTATTACGGCAGAAAACACAAGTTCTTATGAACAAAAAGTTTTATTTATATCATAAACCCCATAGTCATCTTCTCTCATTAGTCGTCTACATAAGTTAGTACTCAACATGACAAGACAAGAACACTACCTTATCATTACCACGATTGAGTAATTATCACTGATTGCTATTGATGCTGTATCATCACAGAGTTCAAGTACCTTTACAATTACGTACTCGTAGTTAGCGATGCTTTAATTACTAGTCGGTGCGTGTTGACGCCTCTAAATTAAACCCAGCGACTACTAATTGATCAGTATTCGTATTCTCCATTATTGATGCACATTACATTGATGCATGCATTATGTAGATGCTTATTGGTAAGAGCCTTCTGTGTGAGCGCTAAATTAATATTCTTGTGAATATTATAGCGAAAATTTCTGAGCTTTTAACGGTTTATAATATAGCTTAAAAGTGGTTTCTTTTTTGTCGCAGCAGGGAGTCCAATAATGGCAGAGGCGCTTTTAAAAATGATCGTTAGTAATCAAAGCAAAGTTATTTTTTATGTTCATAATATTTCGACGTAAAAGTCTGTATGAAAGTGTCATTCGCCTAACCCCGTACAATTTTGATGTCGATGAGCGTATGGCTTTTTCAACTGGCGTCAATTCGTTACAAATTGTTTTACCTCAGTTGAATTAATTGCTTTATAGTTTGAATGTGTCGTGAATCGCATTTTCCGCACTTTCTCTTATCTTAATTTGCAAATTACTACCAAATGATAAGTTTGAAATGCGATTGCCATCCACACGTTATTAAAATAAAAATCGTAATACTTTTTATTGAGGTTTGTTTTCTAATAGCTTGAGACCTAGTTTTAGAAAAAGGTAGTGAGAAATGTTTATACAATTATGGAAGATGAAGATAGGCTCACAATTCCAAAATACGATATTCTTGTTCGCTATGATTACTGTCGCAAATTAATATCTTGGGTATTAACTTGGCCTACATACCCAGACCACAAAAAAATATTTAGGCCACAGTAGCAAAAATATTTAGTGAATAATTAAAAGGATTCTATCCTTTTCGCTGGAAAAAATAATTTCTTTACGAAATTGAGGACGAGCCAAGCATACAAAAAAAAAACACGATGTAAGGAAATTGGTATAATTACACCGAAAAAAAAAACTACGTAATACAAAATTTTGAGAAGATTCAAGAGTATTTAAATTTTAATAAGGATGAAGTTTACGAGTTACGACAAATAGAAACAACAGTTTTATGGTTTTAGAGGCAGGAGACGGGGACTAGTCTGGTTTATTACAACAGCTTTTCTTGAATACTGATTTAAGTGTCTTCTCTTTGCTGGATTCATTGTGATTGCTATTTCTGTTTGAATACAGATTTAGTTAACAGATAATCTAGAACATTAACTTGTACGCTACAAACACTTGTTATTATAATACTGTAATGGTTTATTTTATTAAATCTTTTGTGTTTTTTTGTGTGTCCATTTGTGTGTGTTTTTTTTTGTATTTTTGTGTACATTTTATTTTATTTTATTTTTTATTTTATTTTATTTATTCGGGAAAATAAACAGTTATACATTAAAATCTTACACTAAGTTATAAAAATACATGGTATATAAATGTATAACCTACGACATTTTCCACAAAATATTAAAAGTTATACCAGTGTGCTATTCTAAAAGTAATTAACAGTAAACTTAAACATAAACGGGCATGCAAACACATAAAAAGAGAGAGATATATATATATATTCTTAAATAGATCGAGCTAATATTAAACCTAACCATTGTACTCTAAAATAATTTTTTTGGTAAGAGTTCTAAATTTTTGAGCGGAGACAAAGAAGAAGTCGATGTCTTGAAAGATCTTATTGTATTGATTGGTACATTGGTACATTTTGTATAATAAGTATGTTTTTATAAATATATAAGTATGTTTATCAGCTGTTTAGTACCCATAACACAAGCTCTCAAGCTTAACTTGGGACTAAATGGCGTTGTGTGAAAAGTTGTGGAATATTACTTACTTATTATTACTTATACTTGGATTTTTCCCGTGATTCGTGTAAATACATTAAGCGGAAAAGAAAAATAAGTTAGCACTAATAAATTAGCTTTGAAGCCCTTATTGGCAAAACAGAACTAATTTAGACTATATACGACTGACACTGTGACTGTGACTTTTATTTTATATTATTTCTTATTTGCAAAAAAAAAGACATAGACATTTCTAAGAGTAAACATTTAGTTGAACTAAAGCTACCTTGTACTTAGCGTGTCGATGACAAACTGTCATTTAAATTAGAATTTGAATTTGCCATTGTGAAAAATATTAGCCAGTCGAAGAGTATGTCGCTTGTGGTGGCTTCTTTGATAAACCAAAGCTAAAACTCCCATACAAAAACTTAGCTGGCACCTCTAAACATGCTATAGACACGAAGTTCAAGCCATTAACAAATTTTCCATATCTGTCACCGTCCGTTTCTCGAGTTGTGTGTGAGAAAGAAATTCCAAGTCTCTTATTTTAGTTTTGTAAAAAGAGATATCAGCGCCATTGGCATATTATTTAGATGTTTATAATATGTCTAGTTCATTAATATTCCACTAAGCAGACAAGTAATGAGAAAACTATTACAATTTCTGAAACGTCTCATAATTAATGTGTCTTATTTACATTTACTCGTATTTCCAACTTAAGTACTTACTCGAGGAACATAATTTTTGTATTATATAGAAGAATATTTAGTTATTTTCTACATAATTTTGGTTTATGTTTGACACAAAAAAGTTTAATTCTGCACAACATCTAGAGCATAAAGAAGATAAGTACTAGTATTTATAGCTAACTTAAGACCTTGCCAACAGCCAATAATAATGATTATAAATATAAATAATCCAGCGCGAGACACCATAAAACTAATGTAGTTAAGAATGGTGGTATATAGACTAAGTCATAAAATATTATATGTTATGGAGGAGACATGGAGCTGTAGTATGACGTGTTAAAGCCATCACTGTTCGGTTGTGTAAAAGAGAAGCTCCATCTCTTTCTCACACTGGGACATTGATAGCTTTAACTTACTTACTACTTATTACGCCAAGTCGGCTTATGAGCAACGTCGTACACAATATAGATTTATAAGCAGACACCTAAAAGTTAACCAAGGCGATGATAATATTTTTATTAGTTTCTAAAGCTACGGGCCATTTCTAGCGTTGAAAAGGAATATAACATTATTATATGTACGTATATATTATATACTTTTTTTTAATATCACGACATCGTGCTTAGTTAGTAGAGAAAGCTTTTTATCACCGATCTTTTGTTTACTAGGTATTTTGTTAGTCTTAAATGTTAGTTTTTTTTTGCAAATGTAATACTTTACTTTTTTTTGTCTTAATTCAAAACTTCGTAAAAAAAAACTAAAATCGCTTTTTTAGATCGCAACCTTTTACCTATATTTTTAAGAGCAAAAGCTAACAAATAAGAAACCTTTTAGTCTAAACTGTTCACTAAGAAGGGCACTCGTTACTTCAATCTCTTTACTCAGCTCTAGACAGGTTAGGAAGTCTTAGTGATTTATTTTCATAATCTACTTTCAGTTCAAGTAGTAAAATAGGGCAGCATTTTGCAATTAAATTATCGTACTATACTTATCATTTGTTAAATCCGAAGTTGTGTGTTAATACTAAAAACACGAACACACATTCCACCTACGGTCTAAACAGTTCTCGCAATATAAAAATGAAGTGCGAAAAAGATACCTTATGCAACATGATACTGAATAATTGAAACTTCGCAGTAAATTTGCAGGAGACTTAAAAGGAAGAACTGTTCTACCCAACACCGTATATAGTTTTACTGTTTAAGCAGTAAAAAATACACAGATTCGAAGTGAATAGTAAAACCAATATAGCACATAAAACTACCAACAGTAAAAAGGCGGAACGAATACAGTAAAGACTTCAATCTCCTTGAAGTGAAACTAGGACATGTCAGGCAAGACTTAAGGGTTACTTGAGACTTTATACTATAGAAGGACCAACATTGCGAAAGTTGGTCCTTAGATACAAAGCCTGGTATACGGTCTAACGAGTCTAAAGTTCAATTAATGGTTATTTAGCTAAGTTTGAACTCATCTTTGTGTTAATGTGTAAATTGTGAATATTGTTTTTATCGTATTGGTACGAAGATACAGTAACGGTATTAATAGCAAGTCGAGGGATTTTCAAACACGCGATGACAAAATAATACTTTTAAAATTGTTGAGTCGATAGAAATTTTAAATTTAAGGCTTTTGAAACTAAGATCAATATTGCTCACCTTAAATCTCATGCTGTGATTAAAGATGGAAAAATGCTTGGGCATTTTTGGTAAATTAGGAAAATTCTTAATAAGCGCCCATAAATTTATTTCCCTGAGCATTTCCCTAGGCATAAATTTTACGTCACGAAATTGCTCTTTAAAATTGTTGGCCTTGGATGTAACTTGTTGAATTTAGTTATGAAAGGTATCGTTTTAAGGTGTTATTTTAAGAATAAAAGTTCATTTTCTTAAAATTATGTCCCGGATGAACTTTTCAAGACTATCTACGAACTTTTTACGACTTTATGCGACTAGGGTCATGAAGTTCAATTGCTCATCCAGTTTTTAAAGACAACGCCAAGAAGTGAATAGTCCTAGCACGTCATCATCATCTACCTAGCCTTTTCCCAACTATGTTGCGATCGGCTTCCAATTTAACCAGATGCAGCCGAATACCAGTGTTTTACATGAAGCGCCTGGACATCAGACCTCGATAACCCAGTGACTAGGTGACACGGTGAGGCTAAACTGGTTGCCAGACTTTTGGGCTTGTAACTACTAACCGAGGCACGGAGGAGGGAGTCTCGATATGTAATTAATGATCCATCCCTGGACTGACTTCGCCATAGGATATCGGCTGCTATGATTTAGCCTTCTACTTAGTTTATTGGAGTGTGCTAGATAACTTGGTAACACGAAACCCCTTGGTTAGACTGGTTGTCAGAATTTCAGGTTTCTAACTATCTGTAAGGACCAACGGCTTACAAGCGGCGGAATTGAACAGACTTTGCATGTGACCAGAAGAATCACCTTTATTGGCCTAAGCATCAAATTTGCCATTAAACGACGCTACTAGTTTTTTTTAATGTTTTTGCGTGGTTAATCATGAATATTCCTTCTTTTCTTTGTTGACCTGTTGGTCTAGTAGAAAGTGGCCCTGACTGCTATGCCGGAGGACGTGTGTTCGATTCCCACCCAGAACAAATATTTGTGTGATTAGCACGATCATTTGTTCTGTGACTGGGTGTAATTGATCTATAATATGTGTATGTATTTAGAAACACGTAAGTATGTTTATCAGCTGTTTAGTAACACAAGCTCTGCTTAGCTTGGGACTAGATGGCGTTGTGTGAAAGTTGTGGAATATTTATTGGAACGAAGTTCCTTAAATTATCGCGCGTTGCGAAAGGGGGCTAGACGGAAAAAAAGGAGTCTAAAAGTTGTATTGACACTTTTTGCTATAGTTGTGGGCCGTGCGGCGTGCGCGTGTTTCTCTGTTGTGTGTGTGTGTTTGTTGTGTGTGTCCCAGTTGTTGGGAGAAGGAGAAGAGAGGGAGGGTAGAGCGGACGAGAGAGGGAGAGGGAGGGGAGAGATGTAGAGGGAAAGGGGAGGGGGATGGTGAGAGAGGGGGAGTGGTATGTGAAGGGAGTTGGGGAGGGGGAGGGGGGAGGGAGGGGAGGGAGAGTGCGGGAAAGTAGAGGGGGAGAGAGGGAGGGGAAAAGGGGAGGGATGGGATTATGTTTATCTGTCTGTCTCTCTCGCGCTCTCTCATAGAAAGCAAGCCAGTTATTTTCGTTTCGTCTTTCTATTTCGCAATAAAACAGTGTGGTGTCGCAACGATTATTTTTGTTGAGTGTATACAGGTTTTTTTGTACATAACAAATAATTATAATTAACTATATAACTTCGTTCCATCCGGGTACCCCATCATCCCTTGACACCTCTCAAGCTTTTTTTAATTTTTTTATTTATTTTATTTCTACGCTGCTTTCTTAAGGATAAGGGGTGTACAGGATTGATCAATGTAGTTTTTTTTCGAAAAGGCCTTTGTCCAGCAGTGGACGTCTTTTTGCAGAAGTGATGAAGAAGATGGAAACCACCTCTGTCCTCATTAATAGCGGGGCTATTGGCATTACCATTGATTAACTGGCGCCCAGTTGCACACCAACCTTCGATGACAACTAAGAATTTAGAAAAATCGGTATTGCACTTTAAGTAGACTTCCAATTACGGCGACTATCAGACGGGGTACTGAGCGCATCGTCGCATCTCTATGAGTGCGCATGACGTCATCCTATAAGCAGACTGATGATAGCCCATACGAAACCAGCTGTTCGATAGTTAATCATTGAAAACCTTGCCCAGTGATCATCACTATGAAATTTTCATTGGAAATCTCTGCAGGTAGCCTTCTAACATTTTAATAAACATAAACAAAAAGAAAGTCCAACATTTTCCATGTTTGTCATAGCTTTTTATGCGTATAATGAAATTGGAGCAAACATTGTCATCATCGTAATAAGATTATTAGAGGGCACAATAGCTAAAAAAATACGGACTGACAGATATGAAATAGCTAAAGTAATGTCTGATAGTAAAAATGTTTATGAACCTCTTTAATATCTCCGTACTTTATGGTATAACTTTTTTACTTTAATTAGTGTCTACCTAAAGCTTTTTTGGTATTTTTTTTTCATGTTGTTTTTTTCTGGCATTTCATTACCTTTACATGGCTGAGGTTAGAGACCTTTATGTTAGATTTTTTTTACTATTTGTTTTATTATCCTGTTACGTTCTTTGTTAAATTGTTCAGCGCTTTTAAATGGTGATGGCTGCTGTTTTATTGTGATGCAACCAATTCTTTGTTCCTTATTTAATTCTGTAAGCAACGAGTTTCAGCAGAATTTGGTTAATTTTCCATTTGGATTTTTTTAGTAGATTTTTTCTGAGTTTAGATTTTTGTGCCTGTTGCTAGCTCCCACTCGGCTCTTACATGGAACTTTAACGTAAATGACGAAATATGCGTAAGCTACAGGTACATATCAGTTCTACCCTACGAGGAATAAAATCGTGATTTTACGTTTAAATAGTAATATAGGCTAGGACACACTTCTAGTCAAGGGTTTGAAAGGAAAATGTAAAGTGTCAAATCATTGCGAGCCGCAAACTTATGATTTAGGTATTATGTTCAGTCACAAGCATAAAATATCATACCACGGGCAGGTAATGCATTACATTGAAGAATATAAGGATCGTAGCAAGTGGCTTTCTTTAGTTTCTGTCAAAACCCAAAAGAAAAGGCATGAGTTTATGTGTTAAGGTGTGCGTACATATGTAGGTATGCGTACGCATGTATCGATTTACATCATAGATTTCATTTTATTCGATACCCGTACAAACGCGTTGGCTGCCGGAAAATGAAATAAATCGCCAACTAATGGGCGATTTATTTCATTTTCAACTTTCGCTATTAAATCTGATCCGGAGTTAGCCCAAACTAGTACCGATTTGATCATGAAAACGAAAAAATAAACTACACGTGAAGTTGAGACATATAAATTCTAGATTAAGGTAAGATTATATGTTAATGGTTTGCATATTAACTAGCTCTTCGCTTGCGACTTTGTCTGTGTGAATTTCGTACTTTTACTTACACCCCCTCTTAGTTTAAAAAATAATGTAGGTATTGCCTATGACACTCACAAATAATGGGGCTTTCTATTGGTAAAATAATTTTCAAACTCAGTTCAGTAGACCTAGAGATCACCTCCTACGACGTCACAAACCTACAATCTATACCTATTTATAGTATTATCTATAGTTAACGGGAAAATATATCTAGTTCAAAAATTATTTATTACGTTAAAGGGTTATGGTAACTTCTCCGGCCAATTTCTTAAACGCCTTTAGTACCTACCTACATAAAATATACGACCCTTAGTTAATAATGATAATAAAATATCTTAATTTAACCTGATACATTAATGGGAAATCAAAGCACACATAAAACCCAAAAACATATTACCATACACAGCTTTCACGTAAATAATTAAAAACCCATGCGCGTGCGCACTTAACCCTGTAACGGACGCGGTCTATTCTGACGGGCTATTTGTGGTCGTACCATAACTTAGTTCGTTTTATGATAGACGTCCATACCACATCGATATGGGGAGGCTATTTTTAAAGACTTCCGATTGCCGGAGCAAAGTTAAACTGTTAGCGTTATGTTTTTACACCAAATGTTAGATAAATGGGGGGTTAGATGAAAGGGACGGAATAGCGATGATAGCTCTTGATTATGCAGTAGTTCTGAGAGTTCTGTTCTGGTTGAATGTTAACGACCATGCGTTGACGTTTTTGTGATACCACGTGACAAATTGCTTGCTATCATTTATTTTTAACCCCCGACGCAAAAAGAGGGGTGTTATAAGTTTCACCGCTATGTGTGTGTGTCTGTCTGTCTGTCTGTCTGTCTGTCTGTCTGTCTGTCTGTCTGTCTGTCTGTCTGTCTCTCTGTCTGTCTGTCTGTGGCACCGTAGCGCACAAACGGGTGAACCGATTTAGATGCGGTTTTTTTCCTGTGTAAATTCCCTTGCTCCCGGCTCTGCTAATACCTACTTACGTAATGATAACAAATTATTTTAGAACTCATAAATAATTTGTTAGTAACACTTTAAACTACGTTAATATCCTTTATAATCTATCGATCATCTTACTTACAATAAAAAGCCTTCTGAGCTGTGCACTTTATTCCAGTGCCACACAATGGGACACTCAACTCGGTGTGTTTTCAAAACGGTGAAGGAAAACATCGTGAGGAAATCGGAATGTCCTAGAATCAAAGATTCGAAAACATCTACCAGCCTGCACTGAGCCCGCCTGATGAATTACTTGTTCTCACAGAGAAGAGGCCTATGTCCCAGCGGTGGGAACATTATAAGCTTATTATGCTATATCTGCTACATGACAAATTGCTTGTGACTGTTCCATTTCAGTGCTACGTCTAGACGGTTGCCATAATTTATTGTTGAGACCTTTAGAATATTTATGTAGTAGAAAAACTTTTGTCCATGAAATAGGTACCTAACACGCTCCAGAAGCTATTGAAGTTTTATCTCCGTAACGCATAAAGAATATTATGTGCCAGTTACAGTAGTCCTTGTGAACAACGTTATTGTGGACTTAGTGTGACTTTTTTTAAAGCAACCGTAGGTTCACTGTTTGTGGGAAATTAAATTATTCCATAAGAATTAACGCCTTGTTGGTGTAGTGATTGCAAGCACCATAATGTTGTTTTGGAAATTTTCATTTATAACTTCTCAATCGCAATCCAGAATCTTAACTTATACCCAGTTGATGGCAATAGGCTTGTCCCCGACAACAAGGGTGTTTAACATGGAGCAGCTGGTATAATTATGTAGGTGTACTGTACAATTAGGCTCTACCTAACCCATCGGGGATTACTGGTATGATGATCGTACGGTCTACACGTATTGCCTATTCAATAACAAATGTAGAACGTAGGTAAGCTCAGATCATGAAAACTTTGCGTGTATACAAAACTAATTTTAGTAATGGCAATTCGCATGTTTTTGAAACTGTTTTAATAACTTTGGTAATTAGGACTGGTCTTGACGCACTTAAGTAATAATGGGTGTAATAAAAGTAGGTACCTACGATGGTTGAATGGAATCGTGAATGGTGCTTTTTACTCATGGGACGCATTCGTACTTCCCGATAATTATTTTCGACGAATTAACACGTTAACTGGACGACACTACGTTAACGCATGATAACAATAGTTTTTCCAATTTATTTTTGTACAGGAGGTGTATTGGCATCAATATTTATACCAAACAAATAAATTAAATTGAAATTGTCTGTGCAACAGTTTGGTTAACGTAATGTATATTTTTCTTTTGTCTGTTTGTTTATTAGAAAACGAATCTTTTGTTTTGCATAAAATATACACTAGCTTCCAAATAACATTTTTTTTTATTAATAAGGGTTCTTCTACACGGTACAAATAGCTTGCGCATATTGAGGCATTTGCACAGGTTCTATGAATCGTAAACTTTACCATTTATAAACATGTGCGGGTCTAACGACTCGAGCAGGTACCAAAGCGAGCCACCCGCCCAACTAACCCGTACTCTGTGGCGCGCGCGCGGGTTACTTGCGCATGTTGCTCTGGCTTGACCACGAGCGAATAACTTGTGCAAGCGGCCCAGGTCTTTACAGCTATTATTTTTTATTTTTTTGCTTAAACCTATCTTAGTAGGTATAGTGATGTGCTATGGGACAAGTTGAGGGGCACGGGTGTGCCGGTGGAGTACACAGCGCTTCTCCGGTACTGGTATACTCACCAGACAAATCGGGTGAGATGGGTCGGTACTCTGTCGGATGAGTATCGAATGGAATGCGGTGTAAGGCAGGGGGGGTTAAGCTCCCCCCTGTTATTTAATTTATATGTAAATGAGCTCATCGAGCGACTGAGCAGCACACATGTCGGTTGTCATATAGACGGTATATGTGTCAATAACATAAGTTACGCGGACGACATGGTGTTGCTCAGTCCCTCGATGAGTGGACTGAGGAAGCTTCTCACGATCTGCGAGACATATGCGGAGGTGCACGGCCTTAAATACAATTCAAAAAAAAGTGAGGTGTTAGTGTTTACGGCACCTAAACAACAGCCCCGTCGTGTACCTCCAGTATATCTCAACGGCGTTGAACTGAATGTGGTAACTCGATTTAAATACTTGGGTCATGTTGTTACCAATGACCTACGTGATGATGGGGACATAGAACGCGAGCGCAGGGCGTTGGCGGTGAGGAGCAATATGCTCGCCCGTAGGTTTGCTCGCTGCACGGCAGACGTGAAAGTCAGTTTATTTAAAGCGTTCTGTCAGTCCTTCTACACGAGCGGCCTATGGGTGTCATATACGAGCCGAGCCTACAACGTCCTGCGCGTGCAATACAACAATGCCTTCAGGATGCTGTTGCGGTTGCCGCGACGTTGCAGTGCGTCGGGAATGTTTGCTGAAGCACGTACGGATGGTTTTCACGCCATCATGCGTAAGAAAGCGGCTTCCCTACTGCAACGTTTGCGTAGCACTCGGAACGGCATCCTGAAGATGATTGTTAGCAGAGTGGACTGCCCCATCCAAAGGCACTGGGTAGAATTAGGTATAGGTTTATGTTAATTAGGATTAAGTACTAACAACAATAACATAGCATGTAAGCACAGTTTGTTACTAACCACTAACTACGTATGGACTGCTTAGGTCTGAAATAAAGATATTTTATTTTATTTTATTTATTTATAGTACTTTTTATTCTATGTGCATCGTCCTCACATATAATCTTATATAATGTATACAAAGTTTTGTAAAATCTATTTTAAAAGAGTAAGTATGGAGTTTCTTGCCCATTCTTCTCCATACAAATCTACTTTTTGGAAGGGGCAACTAGAATCATTTTTTAAAGTTAATTTTTTTCGACGTTCAAAAGTGCCTTATAGGGGCCTAATTGAAATAAATGGTTTGACTTTGAGCTCCAGTTATTTGCATTATATACAAGTACAAGCAAGTAACTTGAGCAAGTAGCTTGCGCATATTACTCAGGCGTGGAACCCGCATCTTTACTTGCTCCAGCTACATGGACCGTGTAGAAGCACTCTAAGCTTACTCGCACATGTTGGTTTCCTAAATTCGCTAGTAACAGGTGTGGGTCTACGTCAACAGTGCAATGGGTGGCAATCGGACTCACGACCTTTCGATTACCAGGCAGACGTCTTACTCATTGGGCTATTGCCGCTTAACTTAGCTTATTTATTGTCTTCTTGTAAAACAATTTGTTTTAACTCTCTAGAAAACTGATTTAGATATCATAATTTCATTATTATGTCATCTGCCAACGTTGACAGTACTTACAGGGATAACCATTGCCCATTAAAAATATCGAATACGAGCCCAACAAAAATGTTTTCAGACGAGAAAGGTAGTACCAATTATCACACTCCAAAAAATACAATTTGAAAAATAAAACTTCGAACATTAATTATTGGGATAACGAAAAAAGGTGTGATACGCTACGGTACGGAAAAAACAGTTAACGTAATCTGGGCCTCGGGAGAGCCTTAACGACTCGACCATTATTGATTTGGGTGGCAAGACATTGTTATGTGGTGTTACCGCAGGTAAAAATCCACCTGTTGACACCTTAGGGGAAATTGTCATCGGTATCAGTGGCATCAGTCATCAGGTCGATACAGTGGACATTCAAAACCTTCTTATTTTATAAGATAATGATTTAATTATGAGATTTAGAAGAGATTACATAGCTGCCTGACAACCGTATGGATACGTACAAATAGATTTAAAAGACTATAGAGCGGACATGCGAGGAAATGTCATAGAAAAACTTTGATCCCATGTCTCAGTAACGCCATCTAGAATAATATATGAATATTGGAGCGTCAGCGGAGCGAACTATTGGTGCCTGTATGTCATATTTGTGACAAACAAATATAACATACAGGCACCGTACACTATCCAAACAATTGACATTGAACGTAGATGGTTAAATTAATATAATAATAATAGTAGTATTAAATAATGTAATTTAATATAAATAAATAAGGATTATGATGGATTGTGAAGTCGTGATGGCCCAGAGGTTAAGGCGCCTACCTCTCATGCACGAGGTTGTGGTTCAAATCCGGGCAAGTACCAATGTGACTTTTTCAAGTCATATGTACTTTCTAAGTTTATCTTAGACATCATTGACATCGGTGAAGGAAAACATCGTGAGGAAACCTGGACTTATAGTTAATACAAGTTTGAAATCGCCAATCCGCCTTGAGCAAGCGTGGTGATCAATGCTCAATCCTTCTCTGTATGAGAAGAGGCCTTTGCCCTGCAGTGGGACAGTAACAGGCTGGTATTAAGTTAAGTATTAAGGATTATGATTTAAACGATCTCAAAAATAAATGTTATAATTTAGTTAATTATTATTAAGGACATGTTTGTTGTTGATTTATCTCGTATTAATTATATTCTGTAAAACACTAATTTTAATTTTATACTTTTTGCTGTGCCCTACAGGGTCCGTAATTGTACTCTAGCTTTAAGCCCATTGTAAGATCTCAACACATTATGGAATGCAAATAAAAATATGAATATGAATATGAATATGCACTACAAAAAACTCATAGACTTGTATCCAGCAGGACACACTTTTTCGGACGAAAATTTTGTTCGTGATGTCCGGTCTATAGGTATTGAATGTCTTTGGATACGTTTAATAAAAGTTACTATATCTAGTAAGTCTGCTATTAATACTAATTTATGTTAACATTATAAATGAGAAAGAAACTCTATTTATTAATTGTTTGTTTGCTTTTTACGATTAAACGGCTGAACGAACCGTACTGAAATTTGATAAGGAGATACATCATATATTGGAGACAGAAATACGCTATCTTTTGTCTATTTAAAACAATAGAAATATCACGATTAAAAAAAATCTTCGTCATTTTTAACTTTTTACAAATGCAGCGCCATTTTAGATGACATGACAGGCGACAAGCGTACTACCAAGCACACCTCTGCCTAGTCCTTCGGGGAAAACAGGCCTGATGATATGTTATGTTATGGGTTAACTGGCGATAAATGTTTTCACAGTCTATTAATAAGTCTCAATTTGAAAGAGAAGGAATTTAGGTATACTTAGCTAAAAACGGTCGAATTCAGACCAATAGGCCACTACTCAACTTCATCATCCACAGCCCGACTTTAACCACTGCTAGGTATAAGCCTCTCTTTCCTAATACCAAGCTACACGTCCCTATGCCAGCCTCATCAAGAATACTCTCGCAATGGCAACAATGCCGTCTGCCCATATCCCTACTACTAGTACCTAAATATAAATACCCAACGAAACAAAAAGATCCCAAACATAATTCACATTAAATGTACCACAATAATTTCGCACACGCACTAATAAACTTTACTTAACTCAATTCTTTCGTAGACAGTAGTAATAAAATATTCTTTGGAGCAGCAGAAGAGTGCCTACCGCCGTTTGACGGGGCCCCACGAGCTACAGGTCCCGACATATATAACCTAGAATAAGTAAATTTTATACTTATTGGCAAGATACCCATAAAATTGACGTGTCATTTGTTTTTCTGACAGCTTAATTATATGAGTTAGAGAGTTATAATTTACTAGCTAACATTGCTTGCGTTTTGCTTTTCCAAGTAAAGTTCACAATTATAGCTTATCTAAGTCAGACTTCTATGGGTGTGCTGTGCTGAACGTAAATAGAAATCTAGTTTAATTTCTCAGGCCCTGAGAGAAAGACGGCTTTCGCGAACAATAAATTGCTTAAATGTGTATGAAATTTTGGTAGTTGACGAATTAAATAGTGCCGTAAAAGGGTCTCAACCAATTTTGACACGGGGCCCCTTTACTAGGACTAGCTACGGCTCTGTATAGCAAGTAAGACATGACGAACATGCTCCAGACGTAGGTACGTACAGATGTAATTGTATACGGTAAGAAACTACAAAAGGACTTTCATACAACAGCTCATTATATTGACGCTACGACCGTGAACGTTCACGTGAAGTGAAATAACTTAATTGTTTACAAGGGAAACAATAATAATGACTTTATAGGGTTGCCATTTTAAAGGGAGGGAATTAGAAAATTGTACAATTGATTTGTTCTCGTGATTTCAGGGTTCGTCCCATAGTTAAAGTTGCTCATAAAGATGACTACAACATCTTTTTTAAGGGTTTAGTATATTTACTAAAAATAGGTAAGTTTGTACGAGTATAAGTCGAAAATCACTAGGACGTGGTGTACGGCGCATGTCTCAGATTTAAAAGGTAGCATCCCATTCTGATCACGAATCATTCGAGTATAATAACTCGGTTAGGAACTCGGAGTTCTCATTAAAAATAACAATTTAAGCCAAGTCTAACAGCAGAACAAAGCATTTCTTCTCAGTAAGTCAGAAGTAAGATTTTCTTGAAAGTGTTTTCCAAGAAAATCTTACTCAGACAATATTTAATCTCGCGAATCTTTCAATTTGGTACTTATCCTGAACTTAAACGATGTCAAACATGTACTTAATTAAGTAAAGAGTGTATTGAAATTACGTTAGCAACTCAATAGTAGAGATTTGTACGGCAATCGTAGTAAACGATTCTTGTTTAGTTTGACGAGGGGAATGTCCTCTAATATTTTTAAAAAGTATAAAAGAAGAGTCCAATGGTGTGACCGGCGGAATGCCAAGCCTTAAGTATTGAATTAAAACCCAAGCCCTGACTTTTTGGATTCATATAGACTGATCTGAAAATTTTTAGCTTGATGTTTAGTCGTGTGTTATACTGTAAAGTTGCTTTTAAAACGCTAAAGGAAAATGTCTGAGAGAAATTTCTCGACGGCATGTGAAATCAAGTCAGGAACCATGGACACTTTGACAGCAAATAACTCTGACACCAGGTTATATTCACTAACTTTTCAAAAAGAAGAAAAACAAGTACATATTAAAATATTAAGTATTCGAGATTCTAGGTCATTTTCTTGTGAATTTTAATAAAAATCTTCTGTTGCCACAGAAAAATAATTCCACGTAATACGATTTGACGAATTCTTATTTAGGACAAATAATAAATCAAAATGACTTCTGTTCCACATTCTTTTTTCTAAATTTGTGAATCCAATTAAGTTCATTTGTGTAAAAAAGCGTATTTACCTAGATGTTTTCACCAATATCGAGAGACACGAATGACATTGATACCTACTAAGAAATTCGAGGTATGTATAGTTTATTGTCGTAATAAGAATAGGGCTGAAGAGAGACTAACATGATGCCTGTATTTTTCTACGGGTACGCCGGTACCCGTGTACCTGCCGGTCTATTCAGTAAAAGTCACCCCGTGAAAACTTGACTGAAGTGAACTGACAATGCCAAGCGTTTGTAAGGAATGAGAGCTCAATTCGCCTTCACCACACCTACCATTTTTAACCGACTTCAAAAAAAGGAGGAGGTTCTCAAAAAAACTATTACAAAAAATACAACCGACTTCTTAAAAAAACTCTAACAGGTGAAAAATAACTCTAGTTTCGGAAGTCGGTGGCCAATAACGTACGAAACAAAACCACCAAAGCTAGAATCGCACTGCTATAGTACAGACGCCAGCACATCAAGTTACCCCAATGTGTCAAATTTCTTTGATCGTTTTTCAACTTTATGTTAAACAGAATAAGGTTCATATTCAAAATTTGATACATTGGGGTAACTTGATGTGCTGACGTCTGTACAAGCACTTCTTACCAGTTAAGTTTCAGTCCTATCTAATATGGGGTGAGCCTATTGCCAATCAGGCAGAGGTTTATATTCCGCGGTCTTATGGAAAAGTTCTAGATGGATAAACTCAAAAATAATTTGCCCGATCCACTAATGCACTAGATGCAGGAGGCAGCCAAAGGAATGATGACTATAATGAGCCCGTTTCTGTTTAATAAAAGTTGTTTAAGTCGAAACTAATAGCCAACAACAAGCCAACAACAACAAGCAAATAGTCCAAACTATTGTTCATTAGTTCACCTTTACATCACAAAAGACAACTTGGCTTCAATTTATAATTTGGCATTCAGAATTTAATAAAATTTAAAAGTTTTAGTCTTTCTTTAAAAAATAATGAGATATTTTTATATTAAAACCTAAAAAATTTCGATCCGATTACAATTTATATGGATCCACCTCTGAAGTACCAAACATAAATTGGCGTTATTGGCGGAATAATTGTGTAAAAAACATACAAAAAAAATCATACAGTCGAATTGAGAACCTCCTCCTTTTAAGTAGGTTAAGAATTGATTAAGATTTTTGCCAACAAAGCAGTCAAGCCAAAGAAAGGAGATTATATGGCAGTAAAATATTGAATTTCTCCCTAATTGAGTTGGAGCCATGCCAAAATGACATACTATTCTCCTCTAAGCGGAATTAAAGTAACAATAAGTATCTTGATGTAACAATTTGTAAGAAATGTCTCTTTAGGTGTCAACAACCCAAGAGTCTTCGACACATAAAGCTGTGTAGATAAGATCTCGTACAAAGTTATCAGCAAAATACATATTTTTTCCGATTCATAAAACACAGAAAAAATATAATAATGATTTCGAACAATACAAAAACCAAAAGAATAATGAAAGCAATTGTATAGAACATGTAGCTCTTATTTCTCGCGTAGGTACAAGATTCCTAAATTGATTACGGATTCATCAATATTGGACGGAATAGAATAATAAACTTGGGGATTTTTGTTGTCCGACATTTTCTCTGTAATAGTCATCAGATAACGTAATTACAGAACTTTGTAAAAGTTTCGTGTACATAATTGATGAAAAGTGGGTCATGGATATCGTGTTCGACGATTCCTATGTGATCTGAATTTGTTATACATCACGAGCAATAAAACTTTGTGATTAGGTATTACTTAGAAATATCTTTCATTTCTTTGAGACCAAGGCTGAGGCAAAAAATATGGGAGATGTTTTCGTAGAAGTAATCAAACGATCTAATTAATTGCGGCTTCAAAACACTTAATTAGTTTTTTTTGTGAATTTGAAAGGAAATTTAATTTGAAGAAATTAGTTTTAAGAATACATCATAGGTCTCAAGTTCGAACCCAAGGCACGTACCTCTCGACTTTTCGGATTACGGTGAAGGAAAACTTTGTGAGGAAACCGGCATGCATGAGAGATATTTTTCGAGGGCATGTGATGCCAAGTCAGAGGTCCATGGATGGCATTTAAATTCTGACACCAGGTAAGTCATTAATCACACGTTAAGAAGGAGGTCAAATATACTCGTTTTTTATCTTGTTTTTTTTTTATCTCTCTTTTAACATTTTTTGTAAGTGGTTTAGGAAAGATTTATCGGGTAAATTTATTTAGTATGATTTCGCACCCTTTAAGGAATAAAGCAATAGTGTTTGTCTGTGCCTACGTAGACGATACTAACGGGATCGGGATATTGGTTTCTCTTTCAGGATTTATTTTTCGCGCATAAATCCAACGATTTATCTCCTCCAAAAAGGTGTGATTGTATTTTGCCTCGGGTTCTATAAGAATTACTTAGGTACAGTCGAGTCGTTGATACGTTTGTCAGTTTTTGATTTTTTTTCATTTATCACTTTTCAGTACTTTTTGAAGCTACAGCACTTAGCAGACAGCTTTTAAACATAATTCATCAATAAAAAAATTAAATCTAAAAATATCATCAACCTTTTACTAATGTCTAATTGACATCCAGCTGAAACTGGCGATTTTAAGAATTAATTATAAATTATTAATCCAATATGTTTTGTTTAATTATTGTCGCTTAGCAACTGAATATCGTTAGGTGACATTATAATCAGTAAAAAGTAAGGTAGATTATATCGTACATGTAGCAAACTAAAATTGACTCAAAAACGTGACAAGCCTATATTGACTGTGACTGTACAATAGATGAATTTAGATAAATCTTGGATATTTATCTGTACCTAGCAATTTCGTTTTCAAGTATCTAGCTGCTAAAGATATTTTGCTAGATAAAAAACATTTCACAAAATTGTTTTACCGGTCTATTCTGCGCAACGGGTACCCACGAAATCCGGCTACTAGGCTGCCGGCTGCCCGTCAGTCTGTTTGTGCTGCGTGCGTGCTGCATCTCACAAACCGTTATAAGTAGTTGAAATTTTCCCTATTTGTATAATATGTTGAGTTTAATTCTCAAGGAGTGATAGTAGTACCGCTATAACATCTTGAAAATTAATTGAAATTTGAAAATAAGCATCCAAGTAACGGGAATTTTTGGGCGTTTTTGGCTTAACCTTTACAATCACATGTACGATGAAATGTCCATTCAAGTCCGCGACTCTTACTCGCACTTGTTTTTTTTTTATATGTAGTTAATTAAAAAATATAAGTTTATTCAAAATAGGCTTTTTATTATTACTTGACGAAGTCAAGATACCTACGTTTGATTTTCAAACAAAAATATCTTATGTTATTTTAGCAAACTACTATTTTTATCCTACTACGCTAGAAGGAGTGAAAATAACATTTATTATTCATGTAACTGTATAAATATTTGTGTTTATTCATGTTATCACAAAATGAAACCAAGTTTTATATTATAACGACTTTGTCTGCTGCAAAATTAATATGAAAATTTATCATAAATTTCAGCTCCAAAAGATACCCATTAATAACTTTCGGAATGAAAGTAGTCAAATCAAGTTCTATAGTGCTTCACAAGATTAATTTCTGCATTCATCTTGTTCATGTTAATCAAGCAAAGTAATTAAATCTTTTGAAATAATAACATAATACTTAGACAAAGAAAATATGACGACAAAACTTGAGTTTTTAACATTTACAAGATCGAAGACATCTTAGTACAATATTTGGTAAAGCTGGTATACATTAATCAACTTTTAGTAGTAGTTTCTTTATTATGTATTATGTGCCTGGGCGAAATAAATGATGTTTATTTATTTTATTCTAGTAACCCTACTACCAACCAGCAGCAGGGCTAGCATGGGCTGGGGATATAACTTTTATCCACCGGTTATTTCCACTGACAAGGGATACAATTATCTTATCCACCTGCCAAAGCACGGCAACAGGGGAAAAGAGAATTATATCACTTTTTGACATTAGACGTGGATACTCATCCACGGCTTATAGCATGGCGACTAGTGAAAGATTTCGCGATTCGAGCAATCCCAATTGACAACAAAACAAAATAAATATCCAGTACAGATGTAATAAAACGATGAAAGTACTTTGGTTTACATGACATTCTCGACTATTGTGTAATTTCATAAAAGTTTTCTTATAATGGCAATAATTTCGAGGACAAGCGTTTCCCCTGGTTTATCCTCGTGAATAGTTTATCCACCCATGTCGCCATGCTCGGGGGGTGGATAAAATTGACAGAGGGTAATATAGGAGATAAACCAGGGGAAACGCTTGTCCTCGAAATTATTGCCATTATAAGAAAACTTTTATGAAATTACACAATAATCGAGAATGTCATGTAAACCAAAGTTTATTTATTTTGTTTTGTTGTCAATTGGGATTGCTCGAATCGCGAAATCTTTCACTAGTTGCCATGCTATAAGCCGTGGATAATCCACGTGGAGTATCCACGTCTAATGTCAAAAAGTGATATAATTCTCTTTCCCCCTGTTGCCGTGCTTTGGCAGGTGGATAAGATAATTGTATCCCTTGTCAGTGGAAATAACCGGTGGATAAAAGTTATATCCCCAGCCCATGCTAGCCCTGCTGGTGCTGTTAAAAATATTCATTTATGAAATTCTTGCGTCACAATGTGAGTTAAGGATAAACTGCGAAACAAGCGCTGCGACCAATTCACATGAAATTAGGCTTACTGCGTGTAATTTGGTCAAACTTAAAAAATACAAATGCACATATATGAAACCTAGAAAGTTGTTTGTTTGTAGGTAAGCTTATAGTAGAGTTGTTTTCCGGTAATATCCGTAACTCATGATTTCTATATTGTGCTAGAGGTTATTTTTATCTAGATACATGTATGGTTCCAGTCAAAAATCCTACAGGCGTGAAGCTGTGCGAAAAATCTAGTCATATAGATATAAAAAAGAATGTAACAGACAGAATAATCACGCTACCCAAGTAATCCAAGTAGGTACCTTAGTAACAAAGAACAAATTCCATAAAATCAAACATTCCGAATCAGATAAACACCCAGTTTGCAAGACGATTTGTCGAAAGATATGTTGTGGGTTATAACCCTAACTTTTGACTCAAGCAGACATTTTAATGAGTGTTGAACAAACTTTAATAGCTGTATGATGCCTTGCACAGACACCCTTAATTTAACAAAAGCTGTTTTCAGACTAATATAACTACTTAGTACCGTTTAGTTTTCGTTGAACGATTTTCTTCATCTGTCTCTTGTCTATCTTGGGTACAATGCAATCGTTGATTGGCTCATTTAGATGGTTTTTGTTAGAAAAAGTTTTTCTTATTGAATTGTGTAAAAGTTTTTGTCTCCAATTCTGAGAAAAATATGTGAAAACCAATCGGTAAATGACTGGTGCCTTTAACGTATTGTCAAAGGTACATACATATTTGTTTTTGTTGTATTTCTAACTATCAGTTAACAGAACAAGGTTTGTATAAAAGTTTTTATTTTATGAGCATGTTGTAGATTTCTATAAAAATCTCAAGGCAATATGTTTGGAAACGTGCAAAACAGGGGAGGTCCGTTAGTAAAAAATAAACATCTACATAAAATAAAAGAAGCTTACACCTTAGCATAGCCCTTTGATGCAATATTTACCAGCAAAAAAAAATAAAAAATTGCAGATCCAATTTTCCAATAAGTATGTACCTACTGTCCATTTGTAGAAAGGTTTTCATTCGCGTTTCTTGAACCCACATGAGTGTCTAATAAAAAATCCATCGATAGGAATGAACTAGAAAATGAAACGTCATATTACGCTATTTTTCTCATCGCAGATCGTAGGACACAATACTTTGAGCGGTTCTATTTTTAACCTAGCAAGTATAGCTTCAAATATTTTCAAATAAAATATTTTACTCAGGCCGACTCTTAGATAGTGGCGTATTAATTTAGAGCATTCGCATTTTAATCACAGTTTAAACTTCATAAAAAAAAACCCTACATTATTTGACAAGTTTTGACATTGACTGTTGGTGAGACGACATTGCGACCAAATAATAACTTTTCTAATTACGGTAATTAGCTATCCAGTCACACACCATATTAATAGCCGTGGAGTAACGTTATAAAAATCTTAAACCTCACAGTATGGACAGTCAGTACCGAACAAAGATTTTTAATGCGATCGGTCCTGCAGAGCTCTCATCCATCATCTTCCCACGATCTTCATCTGATCATCAGTCTAACATGTGGGCAGCCTGGTAGACCAACGATCCAGAAGAAGGTGAACATTACTAGTTGAATCTTTACTTCCTTCCTTATTACTCAGACTTTTAACTAAAAAATTCTAAATTTACATTTCGTTATCAAAATAGAGTAGTTCCGTGTATTACATTTGTACAGCAACCGTCTCAAACAAACAAATGAACATTTTACGTGGATTTGTGTATCCACAGCATTTTATTTTAGAAGACATTGTCAAACGCTCGCCAGCTACGATAAAACGCCCGTTTACGTAACGTTTCGTTGATATGCGCTCTGTGACTTCCAAAGGATTTGTAGAAAGGCTTAGGTTTATCTTTAGAATGAAATTTCGCTGATATTGTACTGTAGAGTATTTTGTGTCTCAAATTTAAACAGATATTGTTGTAGTGTAGATTTTTAATAATCTTAAAGTGAATGGAAAATAAAGTACCCCATAAACAAAACAATAAAATATGGGAACACTTAACAGTTATTTATTTTCCTTTAGATCGTGTTTTGCTACGTCCCTACAGTTACGATAAATCACATTATTAGGGTTGTCGGAAGAGACAAAAAGTATCGATATATTTTAAATTAAATCATTTTTTAATTTTCAATAAATTCGATACCTATCCAGCAAAACGCATTTATTCATAAATATTTATCTTTCATCGATATTTTTGAATAAACGTAATGTATTTATTACGGATCTGTATTTTTTTTATGGATCTGAACTCCGGCTTTTGAGCTTTGTGGATTATTTTTTTAATACCGTCAAACACGTCGTCTTTCTAACTCCATCTTAGACATCATTGACATCGGTGAAGGAAAACATCGTGAGGAAACCTGGACTTATAGTTAATATAAGTTTGAAATCGCCAATCCGCATTGAGCAAGCGTGGTGATCAATGCATATGGTAGCATTCTCTGTATGAGAAGAGGCCTTTGCCCTGCAGTGAGACAGTAACAGGCTGGTATTTTAAACATAATTATAGTTTTTGTTATTCGTTCTTTTGCAGATGTAGCAGCCAAGTAGTAAGCTAGTTGGCTGCCACAACAACACTGCTTTTTCTCAAAAAATATTATATCGAAAGAAAAGTATCGACACATCGATATTCTTTTGACAGTCCTATAACATACAACCGGGCCATGTTCGTCGGGCTGGACGGAATGGAACTAAGATTGAACTGAACATCTATTGATCAATGGCTCTTCTCTCTTCAAACAGATTTAGAGAGTGTCGGACATTTTTAATATTCTCGGCACACAAACGTAATATGGGCTTTGAATAAACGGTAGTATTGGATTGAGGTGTGAACAATTATATAACTTAACTTGGAATAACTAGATGTACTACGGCTAGCACATCAAGCTACCCCGATGTGTCGACAAACAGAATAAGATTTTCTTTTATATGGCGAATATATTTACAAAATGCGAAGTTACATTACACAAACGAAAGAAAAACAACTACAATTTACGTACTATCCAAAGGCATTCAATACCTATAGACCGGACTCACGATCAAAATTTTCGTCCGAAACTTGTGTCCTGCTTGGACACAAGTCTATGAGTTTTTGTTAGTAGGTACGCTCCGCTGCCGCTCCAATATTCATATATTATTCTAGATGGCGTTACTGAGACATGGGATCAAAGTTTTTCTATGACATTTCCTTGACATGCCCGCTCTATAGTTTATTAAATGTATATTATTCCACAACTTTTCACACAACGCCATTTAGTCCCAAGTTAAGCTTGTACCAATGTGTACAGACAAAAAAAAACTAGATATTAAAAATTAAGGTACCTAGGTCTTATAACTTGGTTACCTGCTAGGGCATTGCAATTTAAATAGTTTTAAAACATTAAAAAAAGAAAATATACATTCACAAGAAAATATTCAACATACAGGTACACACGGCTTTACATCAAGCTATACATTTCCAGTTTTCGCTGAGCTCGTTTTGTGCGGAAATCCTATACAACGCGAGTTCAGCTTGAACTAGCTGCCCCTGTAAACTTCGAAGATAAATTTTTACAAGAAATCGTTAGGCTTTTCTACATTATTTTCCCGAAATATGTACCCAAGGTGATGTTTCATTTTCTCTGCGGGAAATGCTGCAATTGACAGATTCAATCTTAAAGTTAATTACCTTCTAAATAAAAATGGTGAGGTTGCTTTGACTGAACATTTAAATACTTATGTGTTAATTATCTTTAATTTATGTGGGCAATTATATGACGAAAATTAATACAAATAATTAGAATTTAGTTAATTATAAAAAGTAGCCTAGTTGCCGAGTTGGTCTAGTGGTCCCAAGCGGTTCTGCTACGTTCGATCCCTAGGTCGCTCAAAGCTTTATTGATTTTTTTCAAAAGAAATTTCTCAATGCTTACCTGGAGTTTGGATTTGTTGCCCATTGATGGCAAAAGGCGGCAATGATGCCGTCTTAGATGGACACTGATTATAGCAAATACGAAACTAGTTGTTTGACAGTTAATAAGGCCGCGTCCCCATCATGCACGGCGCGGCGCCGTGGCCCGGCGACGGCGGCGTTGTTCGGTGACGGCGCCGCGCCGTACATGATGGGGACGCGGCCTAACACTTTGCCCAGTGATAATTACTGTAAACTGAACCAAATATCCCTGCAGCCCAAGGTCAGCGTGCTACCATTGACTAGATGACTTCCACACCTACCATAATAAGCACTACCTACGAAATCCGAATCGAATGGATGACTAACGACCATTGTAAGAAACAGTTTGATTATTCAAAATACTGCTTCATTTAAATGCGTGACAATGATTTTGTGTTCGGAATAAATTGCTATGTCCTGTTAGTACCTACGTTTGTTACTTAATAACTTCGTAATTGTTGAATAGATTTTGACCAAGGGGAGGCCCTAGTGACCTGTACCACAGGTTTTTCTACAAAACCTATTTCAGGCACCAGTCTCTTACATTGGTGGATTATGGTAATACCTTTGTCTCAATTGATATTAATTTTAAGGCAACCAATGTGAAGAGAAATAAAATGTTTTTGAATTGAATTTTGAATTGAATAGATTTTGACCAACGTAATAGTAAACGGATTTGCGCCTTAGAAAAATAAGGCAAATCACGTTTTAAAATTGTTAGGTTTATTTTAACGTAATTCTTTATTGTTATGTAGGTATTGTATTGTATCTACGGATGCGTAGTAAATAGTATGAATTGTGTGTAGTTAAGTTCAATACGGATCAGTACAATTGTCTCATCATAACAAACATGCTTTGCTACTACATACCTGGCTATGTTGTTTTACGACATGTTCTAAAAAAGCAGTTATGTTATAGTAAAGCTAATGTTTTACCTAAATGATTTTTAAAACTTCTTCAACTATAGTTTTGCTTGTGTATAATTTATAAAACAAACCACTAAAGTAGACCGAAACGAAATCGGTAAATCAGCCTGTAAATGTCTTACTGCAAAGCGAAGGCCTCTTATACAGAGAAGGCACGAGCACCACTTTTAATCACCACGCTTGTTCAAGGCAGATTATCGATTTTAATCTTAACTACGAAGTCCAGGTTTTGCTCACGATGTTTGCGTCACCGATATTAATGATGTCTAAGACTAACTAAAAAAGTACATAATTATGAATTGAAAAAGTCATATTAGCATTTTCCCGAAATTGAACCAAAACTACACGCTTGAGAGGTAGGCGCCTTAACTCCAGGGTCATCACGATAGATTCAAAAACTATAAAAAATAGGTTAAAGCTATAAATATAACTTCAGCGACGTGAAAGTTAGTTTTTGTAAGTCTGGAGCGGAAAAAAAGTCCTTGGTCCTTTTAGGGCTAATTTAGGCTTAATAAACAAAGAACAACTCGGAACATTCCTAATTAATTATTTTTATTACGGCTATAACTTTAACTTTATTGGTCTGTACTATGAATTCTTCAAGAACAATATACTAAATATTATAAAGAGGTACAGTTTGTGACGTTGAAGGTAGTCTCTGGATCTTCTGAAACGATTCTGTAAATTCTTTTACCAAAACCACATTATTTGTGAGTGTATATTATAGGCCATATTTTATTTTCAAAACCAAGAAGAGGTGGAGGGGATGTTAAAAGTTCGAATTCTATAAGGCTCTGCACAGACGTCGTCCCTTTCAATTCGATCAGTGACACCCTAAGCCGAGGTCCGAGCCCCACAGGGGGCGCCCTTAGCGAGAGTCATTTAAATTCTGGCGTATTGCTCCTGGCTGGAGGCCTTAAATTGTGTATTGAGGTCGTCCACAGATTTGACCGGCTAAGCAAATTATAGCAGCGCCACCCCTCAGTACACTCCGAGACGCCCTCTATCAAAAAAAGGTTACTTTTGTGTCCTGTGTCGTATATAAGCTACTAATGAACATTTCATTTCCTTATAAGCAGAATTTAATCAGCCACTCCCTGCGCAGAAGTAAACATTTGATGATCCTGAACAATGTAGATACATTTGGTGGTGATGTACCGTGTCGGTAACAAAAATGTCTACGTTTGGGCACCCCCTAACACTCTTCCATTCTTTACTAATAAAGAGTGTACTCTCCTTAATATAATTATCGTTTAAAGACCCTCCCGTATTTAACGAGCGCTGTCAGACGAAATTGACTGAAGAGCCACTTTATCGATCTTACTGTGTAGGTAAGCAAAATGTCCAGTTTCTACATAATAAAGACGGGAAAAATCAGTAAAGTAATGTAATCGTATTTTACATACAAACACACATGGGTAAACTTACATTTTTTTCCTATGGGGTTAGGCAGAAACTATAGAACACTACCTGCTAAGTATCTAACATACTTCTTTTGCTTCGTTTGTGTTCATTCGTCTGCACACGTAGCATGATCACCTGTAAGGGCGAGGGTCTACCAAAGCGGAGACGAGAAGAGATGTGTTTTACAACCAATCAGCTTGCGTCATTTTGACCGCTCAGTGCTTAGCTTCAGTACAATACAATATCCTATTGGTTAATTACAAGACATCTCCTCTCGTCTCCGCTTTGGTGGAGTCTCGCCCTTAAACGGGTAAGACGTCGGAAGAATTGAAAAAGTGACGGATGGTAGAATTATTTTTACCGATTATAGAAGAAATAATACTCGATATTGTAGACTTTTATCGACTGAAGAACACAAACATTTCTTTTCTTTATTCTTGACAGTTTATGAATAAGTAATAATAAATATTCCACAACTTTTTCACACAACGCCATTTAGTCCTAACTTAAGCTTGAGAGCTTGTGTTATGGGTACTAAATAGCTGATAAACATACTTATATATTTCTAAATACATACATATTATAGATAAATTACACCCAGACACAGAACAAATGATCGTGCTTATCACACAACCATTTGTCCTGGGTGGGAATCGAACCTACGACCTCCGGCATAGCAGTCAGTGTCACTAACTGCTAGACCAACAGGCCAGACAAAAGTTTAAATGTCAATATAAAAGATTTTGATCTACAATCTGTTACTTTGACGATTATTCTGTCAACAAAATCCGCTTATTATAAGTTGCCACTGGGGCACAACTGCTCTTCGCAATTACAAAGCAAATAATTTGAATTCGTAACTACATATTATTTAATAGGTAAACATACATATAGTAGTTTCATCAAATCTTATTTAAAAGATTTTGCGTTAAAGAGTACCAAACATTCATCCTCACTTTCCACATTATTTTATAATATTAAATAGGATATTAGAAGGATAGCAAATGTTCTACTTTTATTCTAGTTTCCTCTTAGTTTAGCCTAAACAGATCCCATCTCAAACAAACCCTGGCCTTAGGGCGTACTCGTTAGGATAAGTACCACTAAATATGTTTAGGGATTTGCTGGCTTCTGAGGACTCGTTTGGGCCCAAACGTGATCCGATAATATTTAGTAAACACTTGTGGGACTTGGTATTGTTGGTAAAAGGATTAAGGAGGATCTAGTTAAGATATGTTGTTTATTGATTTAAATATTATAAAAAAATATAAATATAAATAATCCACAACTTTTTACACAACGTCATTTAGTCCCAAGTTAAGCTTGAGAGCTTGTGTTATGGGTACTAACAGCTGATAAACTGAAAACAGCTAATACATATCTATATATATATTATATAAAAATGTTATGTTGGTTTGTGTACGCTTCAAAAACTCAAAAAGTTCTGCACCGATCGAGCTGAAATTTTAGCATGATATTATAATCCGCAGCAAGGATTGTTTTAATCAATTTTTTTTAACCATTCAATCACACTGTGCTACAGCGAAACGTGGCAGGGTACAGCTAGTATATTATAGATAAATTACACCTGGACACAGAACAAATGATCGTGCTCATCAATATTAGTAAAGTACATTTTATTCCTTCCATATTGTCAAAGACGTTCAATACCTACTATAGACGAGACATCACAAACAAAATTTGGTAAGACGTATTAAAAAAAAAAAAAAAAATATTCATAGTAAGTATATTTGTTTTTAATATTAATAGTTTTTTAATATCGTTGTCAAGATTGCAATTTGGACTTCAGTATGTGTAACATACTTTAAATGAGTTTGACAAATTTTAAAAAGGGTTTCGGTTTCTCCTCGTCAGACCTCGTACCATAGCATCAGCATGGTCCGCCATTCCAATTTTTTCTTGGTCGGCGCAGCGTAGACTTGCTGCGACGATCCCCTCCATCAATACATCTCTATTCACCATAATCTTAATAGTCACCCAATTTCTAGCCATTATCATCTTTGACATAATATTCCCATAAGTAGCTTTTTGGTCCTCTTCACGTGTTTTCCTCTACATGAAATCAATAAAGTCATTACAAATAGGTACAGACGCCAGCACATCAACCTTCCCCAAACTGTCTATATTCCCAACTAAACATGAACCTTATTGTGTTTAGAATAAAGTTGCAAACCTATCAAATAAATTTGACACATTGGGGTAGGTTGATGTGCTGGCATCTGTAATACCAGAAGCACTAGATTAAGAAAGTTTTTATGACAGGACTCTGTCAGAAAAACATTCTAAATCTAGCCACAATCGCATCTCAGTGAAAATAAATGCTAATTATTTAGGTAAATTAAACGTATTTTTTGACATATAGGTACCTATACTTTGATTTTATAATGTGACTTTTCTTGCGGGAATTGCCCCTTATTGCAATTTTCGTAAATATAATATAGTACTTACCTACATAATATTCTGTTTTATTGCAAACGCATGTAAATTGCCATGTTTTCATTTAACATTTGAGACTAGCACAGTTATAAATTACGTTTATATGTTTATAAAACATTTCGGTAAACGTCCGGTATCAAAACTACTGCGTGTTACTGAATCAAATTGTGTTAAATGTTTGAAATTATTACAGAGGTCTAGTTTACTTACCAAATAATAGCAAATAGTTTATTTGCTAATACATGTCTTAAGGGTGTTACAGGTCTAAAAGGTACAATGTATTACAACTAACCTCTTAGGGTGTGAAACATATTATTATATAGAACAGACACTTATATTCACATTACAGCATTAGACATTTACTAGCACACATACCTAGCTACATTTATCGAATAGAAAAAAATCAGTCATCTTTCATTTATTAAAAGTAACATTTTACTACTAAGAATTCATGCAAACTTGCTTTGGTTTTTTTCAGTGCCTACCATAGTTATATTAAAGATTTTAGATTTCTATGGTGCCTACCTTACCTATCCATAATGTCTATATAAGCAGGGATGGCTTTTATTTATTTTTGAAGGATATTGCAAAAAATGATTTCATAATTTTAATTTAATACATGTACATGTACATAATTATTTACATTTTAATTCAATTTATAAAAGTATTGATATATTATTTGCACACATCGTGCAAAATCAGTTCAGCATGTGTCACGCAAACTTCTAAGCAGACAGAGTATAATCAAACTTTTCTCATAACTCGAGTGTAGGTAAATGTGATATTTAAACAAAATATCCATGAAAACTTCTCCGTAACAGATAGGGTTACATATTTTAAAAGGATGTTGAGAACCATTTTTAAAATTAAAAAGGTTCTTAAATTTGACCCTTATTTTAGGAGAAAGTTTTAAGCTTCCGGGTTTTAATAAAATAGGAAAAGAAATGTTCAGGGATTTACGATCTCTCGTCTAATGTTTTTTAATATAAATATTTAAATTTTAAATTTTACTGGTTATCATTAAATGCGAGGGTATATCTACAATGTTTTTAAATTATGTTCAGGTAGTTCCAAAAAACTGAAGGACCGAGAATTATTTATTTATTTATTAAAACTTTAAGCACAAGTACAAAGGCGGACTTAATGCCTTAGGCAATTATTTCCACGTAGGATTATTTTTCGTAGGTGGTATTAATTACTTAGTAATATCTATATAATATTACTAAACATTTACCATTCACTTATAGATTTTAACTAAATCAAAAAGAGGATTTTCAATTTTAAATTCTTATATAAGGCAGGTCTTAACCAAGAGTTTGCCATAGAGGACGTGCATACCTACTGTATGAAATTCGCAGACAAATAGGTACAAACTAAAAAAAGTGTTGGTAAATAAGTATATTGCCAAAAATCAACTTAGTAACCTGACATATTTAGTATACGCATGTCGTCTTCCGCATAAAATACACACATTCAAATTTGTAGGCGTGACAAAGATCATGATATGCAAATGGAAGTACAAACACGATGATCGTCTCGCTATGTTTGTTTAAACAATTTAACAGACATGTCTTACGACCAGAGACGGTAATTATTATTATACAACATTGAGTAAACAGTTTTGGAATATTAATATTGTTGTAGGTAGACAGATATTATAGACTTGCAATGAAAACTAAGCCAGTACCAACTATAAATCTAATTATTGTGCTAGATTAAAACTTGTATTGTGCATTTGTAGCAAATTTTGAATTTTAAACAAAACTGGTACAAGCTTTTTAAATGTTCAAATGGTAGGTATCTAAAAGTAATAGATTTAAAGACTACAATATAGGTGTCTTGAAGTTATTTACTAAAATCAATCGATCGATTCCATCCTCACACTTATACTTCTTAATATTATAAAATAATTAAAGTCTAGATTTCAAAATAGATTAACTACCTAGCCTCTGATAGCAAACTACTTAATGATAGGAAACTCTACTCTACTAGGAAACTTCAAAGATAAGGTCTTTTATACAGTCATAATGAAATACTTAATCACAAAAGCTTGACGTACTGTAATCATACTGATCATCTTTAATCAAGAATTTTGATTAACATGAGAAAATCAAAAGCAGAGAGTGGCGATAGAGATCTCAAGACAAATACAACAACATAATACTGATGAAGATGGAATGATGGGATCTGCCCTACACAGTAATGGGTACTAAAAATAGACTTCTGTTTGTGTCGGGGAGTACGGTACAATAGCCATTAAATTTATAATGATGATGATTATAACATCAATAAAACACAAAATGTATTATGAGAACTTAATATCTGTTGCTATGACCCTTGCAGCTACTAGAGTGTCGTTAGTCGTTACACATCCTACTAATATTATAAACGGGAAAGTTTGTGAGGATGTTTGTTACTCTTTCGCGTAAAAACTACTGAACGGATTTTAATAAAATTTGGTATGGAGTTAGCTGACATCCTGGATTAACACATAGGCTACTTTTTATTCCTGTATTCCCACGGGAACGGGACCTAAGCGGGTGACACCGCGGGACGCCTGCTAGTACCTATTCAAATAAAACTGCAAAAGATTCTCAAAAAGTTGGCATTATTATATCTATTGAGTTTTTTTACACCATGTAAGCATGTTAAGAGTCTTGCGATCGAGAAATGTATGACAATATTTTATTTATTTACTTATAAGTCCGCCCGTTTTAACACATTATGTAGCACAAATTCAAAATATTTTTTTTTTATGCTATTCTGCTCTTTTTGAACCTCATAAATTATGTAAGTTCCCCAATACGCCCGCCCGTCACCACTTCCTTCCCAAACTCCCCAGCAAGGCTCAAAACTTTTATTTGAAAGTTTATATGGTGTAAATTATAGAGTATTCTATTATATTATTCTATTCTAATTTGTTACCTAACTGTAGGAGGTCTGATTAAAATGTATGCCCTTTCATAACGCAATAAAAACTTTGTTTTCCGTTATCATCAGAATTAATAAGGCAAGTCACGTTCACGTGTTATCTCTTATTATTCAACGAGTAAGTACGCTTGGATACGCTTTCATTCATGTCATAAACTTGTTACAAAATATTATGTCTAATCGAATTCCCAATGCGGACGTGAAAGGAATTCCAATTACTGTATCAGTAACAAATGTACGAGTATTTCCAAGTCCGTATCAACGTCCCAGGTTCAATTAAGTCCAGTTTTGTGACGTAACGAAATGCAATGCCGAAATAGGGTACACACTTACACAGGACTCCCTCATCAAAATTGAAACTGAAGTTTGTTTCCATTCAATCGTACCTACGTGTATGAGGTGGTTATAAACATCGTTCTTATATTCATAATGGAAATTGTTTCCATAACAAACATGTTTTGAGAAAACAAATGACTTACCGTTCTGTTGATGATCTGAGCTGCTATTTCCAAACTTAACACGGTCCTCGCATCGGTGACTTCCGTTCGCTGTCGCAGGATACTCGTACCACCAGTCAAAACATAAAATTGAATCACCACTACACACGGACCGCCGATTGTTTTAAACTAAATCAACAAAACATTCATTATTATGTCCCCACATTATCGTTTACATTTCATCGAGCACGTCTACAGATGCGGCCGAGAGTATAGTCCAATACACTGCGTACGAATCCAAGTTCAGAATCAAAAATTATTAAGTGTTAACGGTTATGACTGGACTAATCTTCTTACCTACGCATAGAAATCCACTAAAAACTATTTAAACGCTTTATAAGTTACACTACTTTCATAAACTACGCGAAAACTCGAAACATTAATTAACAAATAAAGTGAGTCTAGATTTAATCGTATTGTGTATCGAAGTTATTTACGCGACGCGGAGCTTTCAGAGACTCGCGCGGACACGTGTAGCGTCGACGACGGCGCGTTGCCGACTGGCGCTTTTCTTCAGTAACACTGAAAATACAAGCACATGGTGAAGGCCTCCCGGCGTTTTTATCAAACGCAGGCCCGCGCGGGGTCAATCAACTCCGGAGGGATGAGGTTTGAACGCTAAGTGCTCCTGGCCCTTTGGTACCTACGAGTAAAGGGATCGAAGGTACAATTACTGGGACAAATTTAATTGCATTACGAATGGTGAAAGGTAGCTTTTGTGGTATTTTTTTTAAATCGGATTTAACGTTTAATTTAAAAGTTTTAAAATGAATAACGAATTCTGGTCAATTTGTTCATTTTTTGTATGCCCCTTTTTATTTAATTCAGATTGTTTATAATGTCAAAGATATTTAAAATTATGTATTTGGTACGTATATGTGCATGTTTTGTGTTAGTTTTAGAATAAATACCTAGTTATCTTTATATACTTATCTCTGCTATTCTCTAAGATACAGGGACACCTAGTTTAGAGATCAGGGTTACAATGTGTGGCCCCTAGTAAAAGCCTCTTGTCTATGTACCTACCAGCACATCAAGTTACCTCAATGTGACAAATTTCTTTGATCGGTTTTCAACTTTATGTCAAACTGAATAAGGTTAATATTCAGTTGGGAAAATTTGATACATTGGGGTAACTTGATGTGCTTGCGTCTGTACTTTTGTTTTTATCTGTATAAATCAAAAAGGAATCGCCGAAATGTATGAACGCCTTCCGAATGACTGCACCAAATTGGACAAATCTTTTTTGCTGTATTTGTGTTGAGCTTTAGATAGTTTTGTTTACAATGGGACTCAGTAAGTGGAGCTGTTATTGTGTTGAAAACCAACGTTAGGGTAAGACAACGTCTTACGTATCCGCTAGATTAATATTAGGTTCGAAAAATGGTTTCAATTTTGATCAAATATACTTTGTTATTAATTTGTGTTTGTACAGGTTGAAGCAAGCATCTTTATGATGTAATAATTTTGAGTCACATATTGACACAGATGTAGCGGTCTGTGCAAATGCCGTTTGTGGGCTCCATAGAGCACCGAATCGATGTAAAAGCCATACCTAAATTATTAAAAAAGGCTTAACAGACTATTGGATGGGACTAATTTAAGTACTTGAGTAGATATTTCGTTATTGTTCAAGATTAATGTGAGAGTACCTACAATAAAAAAAACATGTATGTGTGTATTAACTACAATCGTTTTTCCAGCCATGTTTTTATAAAAGTATTTGAACTCTGTGATTATCTTTATAACAATACTTAGGTACTTTGGTATGAAAAAGATAGTTCCAGGGAAAAACAATACCGGCATTTATTGACTAAGCCATTTTTTACAGCACGGACGCGGCGTCGCAGTGACTCGAATCACGCTGAATTAGTGATCAAATCGGCTGCTGTGCTGTGGGTCGCGGGTTGCTTCCCGCACGTTAAAAATATTTTAATAGCCTACATGTATTTATTTTATTTTATTTATTAAAACTTTATGCACTAGTAAAAGACACTGTACAAAGGCGGACTTAATGCCTTAGGCATTTTCTACCTGTCTACTTTAAGGTGATGCAGAGACAGAACATGGTAGGCGCAAGAAGATAACAAAAACTATGAAGACAAATCAACAATAATTTAAAATAAATACATAGATACATACATATTATAATAATATAACATTCAAATACAAGCAATGTCAAGAGAAAAAAAGATATATTACTGGAGAAATACTAATCTGCTAACTTAAGTTCAAGATAAGTTTGCCAACTCCTTGTGAATGTGCTCACGTGCCATCACTTTAAACGTGAACAAACTGGTTGCCATCCTGATATTCAGAGGTAGCGCATTCCAAAGAAAAACCGCCTGGACGAAGAATGAAGAGTGAATGAAACCAGAACGGTGAGAAGGACATCGTAGAAGACGATTATTTGTGGAACGAAGATTCTTATCGTGTTTCTTATGTATGGGTCTGGTTCTTTGTGTATGTGAGTTCGAATGTATTTAAATACACTATATACTAAGAAAATACCCTAGTTTGACGACTATTTACTATTATACAAATTGGACAAATAATGGGCTATTTGACATCATTTTAGTTTATAGTCCCTAATCTAGATTACAAGAAAATATTCGACACACGTCCTCACATTGATAGTGAGGTGGACCTTCTTTACTCATGTAACGTAATAAATGAACTGTTGAATTTCCTAAAATAAATAAAATAAATAAATAAATAATCTACCATAGCAGGGCCAATTGACAACATTTCAAAATTTTAACCTCCATGTTTTATTATGTTATCTAAAAGTAAATCCAAAACTAGAGGACCCATATTTTTTTCTTTTTCGAAATTATGTACTTTTCATTCATAATTTTAACTTTGAAATTCGGTGCATTCTAAAAAGACGTAAGCGCCATATGACGTCATTCATACGGTGGAATGGCGATAATTCCTTTGCTTTACTGTGATACGTCAAAAAAAATCAGTTTCTTAGATGTCACTGTCATTTAGCAGTTGTCAATGTCACACATTGACATTAGATAATTATGTCTTTTTTGACATAAGATACGTAATTTTTGACAGAAATGTCTTGTTTGACATTATAGTTTTCATCTTAAAAATTAGCTTGCTTTCGCAAAGGTAAACACCTCATTCCACCGTATAAGTGACGTCTTCGCATGGTTTTTGGTTTTTATTTTTTTTTCTCAGAAATTAAGCTATAAAAAATTTAAAAAATATATATTTGAACTCAGCATACAAAAATGAAGAAACGCAATTTTGAAATGTTGTCAATTGGCTATCTTTCTATTGCCTGTGACTACGTGGCGACTAGTTGCACACCAAACTTTGGTGACAGCTGAGAGTTTACAAAAAATTGGAATTGCACTATTAAGTGTCGTGTGTAAGTGTAAGTCTTCAAATTACGGTACTGTACGCTGCGTCACATCTCTGCGAGTAGGTACGCATAACGTCATCCCAGATACACGCTGATGATACTCAACATGAAACTAGCTTTACCCAGTGATCACCAGTGATCATCAGTGGCCTGTTGGTCTACTAGTTAGTGACCCTGACTGCTATGTCGGAGGTCGTGGGTTCGATTCCCACCCAGGACAAATGTTTGTGTGATGAGCGCGATCATTTGTTCTGTATCTGGGTGTTATTTATCTATAATATGTATGTATTTAGAAATATATAAGTATGTTTATCAGCTGTTTAGTACCCATAACACAAGCTCTCAAGCTTAGCTTGGGACTAAACGGCGTTGTGTGAAAAGTTGTGGAATATATATATATATATCACCATGAAATCTCGACGGAAATACGCAATAGCCAATAGCCAAATGCTGGTAATTGGCCATTTCCAATTAAAAACAACTCAGATCTCACACTTGACAGCTGACTTCGAGGCAATGAACCTTCTACTAATCCACGAACAAATTGCTCTTAAACTATTGATTGTTTAACTGTAATAAAACTTTGTTAATTTGATCCCTTTTATTTTCAAGGGTGAGATTATAAGGGATGACAGAAAGGTAATATTGTTACAAACTTTTAATGCTGTTTACGATCACGCGTTCAGGGTCATCATTCTCGGTGTAGTCTTTTTCAATATTGAGACTGTTTTGCCAGTCTAACCGAATGCAGATTTTTACACCAGTATTTTACCTCCACAATTCAGTAACTAGTAATGCTGTGCCTCTAAGCTAAGTAATTTTAGTTGTCACTGTCGGGCTTCTGAGATTGACAAAGATCTACATGACAGCCAAAAAGAAGATTTAGCGCGTTTTATTAAAGGTGGTTTCGACATTTGATGGTCAATCATCCGCGGACTGACCTTGGTAAGCATAGCTGAAGCTTCGGTCAATAAATGCTTCTACACAACTAACGATTACAAGTAAAAAATGATGTAACAAAATAATAAATAAAGCGTTAAGTTTAAGATTAGTTTAAAGTACAGACGCCAGCACATCAAGTTACTCCAATGTGTCAAATTTTCCCAATTGAATATGAACCTTGATATGCTGCCGTCTGTACATAATGTTAAATTAAGTTTTTCATATAAAGAAAGAAAGAAAGAAAGAAAGAAAAAAGGAAAGAAAAATATTAAGTGAATAAATTATTTTGATTTTTGTTTGAATCGGTGTGGGCTATTATTACATAGACCACATAAGATTACAATTAAACTCTGTCAATAACCGATGACCAAACATTTCTCTCAACTAATATATGGTTTTCAAGTAAAAAACAAGTGAACTATCGCAACCTAATATCAGCAGTCAACATTGCACCTTTCCGATTAGATTCCCGTTTAGATAAACGGACGCATAGCAACGTAAACAACATCTATGTAGGCACTATGCGGGTCCAATTTTCACCTTTGACTCATTTGCCGTTTCAGCTTTTGCCCTTTCCTTTATCACGAAAGTCGAAATTAGCAAAGTGTAATAATAGGGGCGATAGTTTACTTAGTTAGAGTCAGCGTGCACTTGTGATTATTCTTTGGGCGATAGTTAGATCGTTTTGGGATTGAGTAGTTTTAGTAAATTCCTCTCATAGCGTATAATAATAATAATAATAATAATTTTTATTGCAGGCGACGCAGGCCCAGAGATAAATACCTTAACCTAAAATACATATACATATTAATACATTATTTCTTAACTAACACTTCTCTATCACGCACTAGCACTGCTCTGTGGAACTTGTCCGCGGAAGCGACGGAACACCACGTCCTTAGGCCAGAAGTTTGGTTGTTTTAGTTTTTTGTATAGCGACATCTATCTCGCAACATATGAACTAAATACTGATATCCTACATCGCGATGTTAAAGTTATCCGCTCGATTGAACCCATACAATTTCTCGACAGTAAATAGCCGTCGGGTAGACCAGTAGCCCATGTCCAGACGCAACACCTCGTCGGAGGTCGATCTGAGAATCCTTCCTATTCTATGGGGGATAAGGAACTTCACCGACACCCACCCCCTGTTTCTCATCCCTCTAAACGATAATTAAATAATTTTAAACTGTAAAATACAACTAGCCTGCAGCATTTAAGATCAAATTGATGAGATGAGCACAATGAGTATCACCTATAGATAGAAATAAAGTCTTAAATCTAACTGAATAACGTACGTAACAAAACGAGCATTTACTATTTCAAAATTATAGGTTATAGGTATCTTTTTTCCTTTACTATCACGTCCATCCTAAAGTTGTCTATAAGAGATCGCTTTTAGCGGTAAGAAGGTCCATTTGATTGTAACACCCTTACAGCTATTATTCGTAAGTGTACCATAAAGAGTATTCTATTATACAGTAGGTACTATTCTAATTGACAAATTTCGCGTTCTGCCAACTCTATGATGAATGGCCGAACGATCAAACTATCACTCGATTAAAAATCAAAAGTGTCTGCTGGCTCTTAGCTAGTCTATTTATTATAATGAGGGACAGATATTGGCCGACATTATTTTAATGACCAAGGACGGTTTACGTCTCTGGTCATTAGATATCGGTAAAGTGTAAATAATACAAGGATCAATTTATTTTTATCTAGAGAACGTCACGCGGTTTTACCCACCAACATCCTGTTCCCATGGGAATCCAGGGATAAAAAGTAGCCTGCCAACCGGAGAAAGTGTAGAACGTTCAAAGAATTTTTCAAATCGGTCCTATAGTTTTTAAGTTTACTCATTACATACAAAAACACAAATATTACTCTCTATAATTTTCTTGTCAATAGATTATAATTATAGACAACAGGCCAAGCGACGCGACGTCAAAAAAACCTATTGGAAAAACTTAATAACATTTTGTCCCGTCTGGGAACAGAACCCAAGACTTCAAGCGCGACAGCCAGACTAGCGAAACAGTTCGAGCCGTCTTTTATGACTAAGTAATTGACTATGATACCTCTGTTGTGTGCACTAAAATACGATGTTTGAAGTTGTATGAAACTTGATGAAACTGTCTTGAAATTAGGTTAACACGGAATTACGTCGTAGAATGTTAATGTGCTTGTGTCATGGGGGCGTGAAATGGGACATGCTTTTAGTCTTGTCTTATTTTCTACTTCCTTGACATCCATTTAATAAAGCCATACTTCTGTATCATATATTTGGAGTTTTGTTTTCAAATGGTAAAGCTGGGTGCTCATACCATCTACCACAGTGAACAAAAACGCTTAAGGTATATTTTTTAAAGTCAAGAGCAACAATAATAATATTGCCAGCATTGCTGACGGGTTAACCCTAAGTGCCATAGCAGTACGAACCTTATTCACTCAAAAATAGCTCACGTGTAACTTAGGATATATTTTTTAGTGAATCAGGTTTGTTCCGGGACTATGTAAGCTGAGACGATTAACTTCGCCTTCACTAGAAGTAGGTATCTTTCAGTACAGAATTGCCTATTTGAATCTGTTGAACTTAAGTAAATATTTTTATTTTAAATAATATCTATCATTCTTATTTTGATGTAGGTAGTTCATAATCTATTGCCATTTTTTTCCCTATCTTTCCTTTTCTATTCTTTTTTCACAAAGTAACTACTGAAAAGATTCTAATAGTTACGAGTTGTAATTCAGAGGTGCTCTTTGTAAAAAAGTGTGTTAAATAACGCTAAAAAAATTGGTTGGAATTACAGATTTTAAATTCAGAATTTTGGTTACTTCAAAAGACTGGGATTGCACACGAATCTTGCTCGTAAGTCGCTGAGAATTGCAGGAACTGCTACTGACACCAATAAAAAAACGGAAAAATACGAGACGGAAAATTCTGCCTTTCTCCAATCTAAACCTGACTTACTAACTCTAGCTTGTAATTATTACAAAGCACATTTATTGGTCTACGCACATTATAAACTTTTTTAACTCATTACCTTCTCTCTTCCCGAGTAGCGTAAAAACTAATGAAAAACAACGCGACATGGTTTTGTTTCCAATATGCCTGTGACCCATGTTTCCGCTCTGTCGTCCGTTTTATACTTTTGTTATTCTGTTCTCTGTGTTACGCGCTTTTGTTACGACATAGGTAAGGTATAGGTATTATATATAAGTAGGGTTTACCTACTTATATTCCAAAATATTGTTAAATTGGGGTTTAATGAATTAAAATCTATTCGGTAGTTTTTTCGTGAAAGAGTAAGAAAGATCCAAACAAACTTTCGCGTTTATAATATTATTAGACAGTAGATTTATTTTGTTTTTACACTTCAAGTGCAGCTCAAATATGACCATTTCTTTCCTTCATTTCTTACTTTCATAAACAACCTACATAGTTCGCACGTAATGTCTAAACTTGGCTGTAGGTATTGCAGTTTTGTTAACATACGCCCGATATTAATATTCTATCTCAATCCAAATCCCGATCCTTTGTTTTTGACGGCTGCTTCTGATTGGACATCTTTAAGACTCGGATAGGCGAATTCGGTCGTTGATTGGTTACAGACAAAGATCGGGATCAAGATAGCAACCGAGATAGATTATTAATATCCAGCGATACTCAAATTCGACCATAGTGTACGGATGGATTTTTATTCAAGTCTTACATACCTTTCCAATGGGGGTAGGCAGAAACTACAGAACGCCAAGACTACATCACGATACTACATGCTACGACCTTAAATACTCCTTTTGCTTCGTTTACTTTCATACATCTTACGCATGCCGGTTACAATTATTGCTTCCTGAGGACCATCAACAATTCATTCATAATTTTATTTTTATTTAAATTTATTTCTACCTTAGCAACCGATATTGCCACTCTCGCATGAATATTAGCTGGAAGAATACACACGAATGAGTTTAGAAGTCTCCATTTGAATTTCTATTATAATATGCGGAAGATTTGTAATATGTATTAGTAGGTACTTTTGTGCTTATTGTTTTCCAATGAATGGTTTGTTAATATTATAGGTGCTTCACTTTATTATCTCCTCCACCCCTTTTTAGTTTTGAAAATAATATATAGCCTATGACACTCATAATTAATGTGGCTTTCTCTTGGTACAAGAATTTTCAAAATCGGTTCAGTAGGTTCAGAGTCCCCTACAAAACGCCACAAATTCGCAAACTTTAACCAGCCTGTTACTGTCCCACTGCAGGGCAAAAGCCTCTTCTCATATAGAGAAGGCTCGAGCATTGATCACCACTCTTGCTCAAGGCGGATTGGCGATTTCAAACTTATATTAACTAAAAGTCCAGATTTCCTCCTGTCAATGATGTCTAAGATTAACTTAGAAAGTACATGTAATATGAATTGAAAAAGTCACATTAGTACTTGCCCGGATTTGAACCACAACCATGTGTGCATGAGAGGTAGGCGCCTTAACCTCTGAGCCATCAACGACCTCATTATAATATTAGTAAAAATTGACATAGCATCATGCTTGTTGTCCTCGGAGGATTAGACAGAGGTTTACCCGTAGTAACATCACATTTCGTACAGTTATGTTTAATTCACATGTAAAGGCGCGAGGCTAATTACAAGAAAATTATTTTCTTCCAAAAATAATTATTATTAAAAAACTAATACTCCATAGTTTCCTGTATTTCAACCAGCAACTATATACACTCTCCCACCAATCAACTTCCAGAACCTTAAACTCATCTAAAACTCATTAGATTTTGTGAGTTCGTTTAAAAATTAAAGATGTCTCAACGCAAACGGCTCCCCGAGGCACACTTAAATTAAATTAAAAACTAGGAACCGAGGAGAAGTGTGACGACATACTAGTATCTACGACTAAGCAAACAGTGGGTTGGAAGACGGACTTAAGGCTGTGTTTACACGCGTAGAGTTTCTTTACAGATGAGAGGCAAAAATGTCCATACGATTTGATTTTACTGCAGCTATAGCTCTCTTGCCACAATACAAATCATATTATGAAATCTCATGACACGATTTTGTCATTTTTCCAGTTTCTAAAATATTATAAAAAAAAATCAGAAGTAGCGGTTGCAATAAACAGCCTTATGACGATAAGAATGTTAAAAATTTCGTCAGTTTAGGCAAAAGGCGAAATTTGTTTTTGCCTCAAAATATCGATATCCTACTAATATTATAAACGCGAAAGTTTGTGAGGATGGATGGATGGATGGATGTTTGTTACTCTTCCACGTAAAAACCACTGAATGGATTTTAATAAAACTTGGTATGAAGTTAGCTGACACCCTGGATTAACACATAGGCTACTTTTTATCCCTGTATTCCCACGGTAACGGGACCTACGCGGGTGAAACAGCGGGACGTCTGCTAGTAATATTATAAATGCGAAAGTTTGTCGAGTCGATTCTCTTTCACAAAAACTACTGAATGGATTTTAATGAAACTTTGCAATAATATAGCATAGACATCAGATTAACACCTAGGCTACAATTAATAAAATATTAAATGAATTGTCCAAAAAATATGGATAAGTGTAAAGTAAGTAGGAAAAACTTCTGCCATCTGCGAGGCATTCTGGAGTGCTAATCCTGCGCAGACTAAGTCGCGGACACGAATACATAATACTATAAGGTTCAGGTCGAAAGAACAAAGCTGTTTGTCGCTCTAGTGGTAGTGTTTTACAGGTAATGATAATGGTACTGTTTTACCACGAGATACAAGAGTCCCATTAACACATTGCTAGAGCCTTTTTCTTAAATTTTGTTGACAATCACCGAAACCAGGGAACAGTCCTCGTGCAAACACAACTTTATTTCAACGATTTCAACCCCAACGTGCTCATGGAGAGGGTTAAATTGTTAGTCTTTGTAATTAGATAGTAGTTTATTTACGATGAGTACATTGACTTTTCTCTGATTGGAAAAGGAATAGAAAAGTCTTCAGGTTGTTAGAGGTTTGTTCCTTATCCCTTACATCTTATAATTGGTAGGTACAGACAAGATCATTGAGTTTAAAGTTTTACTCTAGCCATATTTACTTTATTACAATGATGATGGTAATGATGTTGTGATGGCCTATTGGTTTGGGCTTTGTCAGATCAACATCACTGTGCTGTAGGTTTTGATTCTGTCAAACACCAATGTGACTTTTACAATTCATAATAATTATGTCGGTACTTTTTAAATTAATTTCTTAGACATTACTTTTTCTTGTTGTGTAAAAAGAGAAGGAAAAGGCAGATAGGCAGTCGCATTACATATTAAATACTGGTATGTTAGCTGCATCTGTGTAGACTCGAAGCCGACCCCCACATTGTTAAGAAAGGTTTAATGAGTAAAGGAAAATATTGTAATGAAATCTAGACTTTTCCTACTAATATTATAAATTAGAAAGTTTGTTACTCTATCACGCAAAAACTACTAAATAGATTTTAATAAAACTGTATAATAATATACCTTATACATCAAAGTAACATATCTAGGCTGTTATTAATATGAACTAGAGTACTATGACTATGAGTATTCTATTCTATTCTATTCTATTCTAGGTACCCGAAGGACTAATCCCGCGCAGATGAAATCGCGGGCACCAGCTAGTATTCAGTATTACTCTCAAACCTCCAATCCGTCTTGAGCAAGCTGGTAATAAATGCTCTTGCCTTCTCTGTACAAGAAGAGGTGTTCGTCATGCGAGGTAACGGTCTGATATTAATATTTATTTTTCAATGATTTCAGTAGAATTAAAATACAAATTAACACCTCCACACACGTGTTATTACAATGTAAAGTTGTTAATCTAAAGGCTTATGACAATGTCATGTTGGACGTAAACGTCACGTCAGCTTGACTGGACATAAATGGCGAGGACCATCGTAGGTGGACATGAAAGGAAAGATAATGGAAGGGAATGTTCATCAATCAACAGTACCTAATGTTATACGTAACAGGTTTTAACAAAGCGAGTCCAAATTATGGGGATTAAGTGGTAATTGTTCAGCCAGACGAAATACTTTTGTATCTTTTTGCCCACGTCAAAAGTTTACTTTAATTATTATGGTCTTAACTAATCTTTTCCAAAGCTTCCAGTCTGAGCGGTTACAGCTGAATACTTGTTATTTTTCAACTCCAGTAAAATTGGTTATATTTTAACGTTTAGTAGTATTTAAGCTGAATTTCATGATTGATGTGACCATTTTACGGTTATTCTAGACAAACACATTTTTTTCTAGGTAAGCGTATAGAGCATGAGGTGTCTACTCTCGTACTTGTTGCATACCTAGCCACAAAAAGTACACATGATTCAAGGTACCTTAATCAAATACATCCACAAAAGGGTAACCAAAACCATTATTCTTATCATAAGCCGAAATTACAGACCAAAAACCAACCGACATCAAGAAACAATACTCATATAGATAAAGTAGGTACAGACGCCAGCACATCAAGTTACTCCAATGTGTCAAATTTTTCCAATTGAATATGAACCTTATTCTGTTTGACATAAAGTTGAAAAACGAGCAAAGAAATTTGACACATTAGGGTAACTTGATGTGCTGGCGTCTGTACAATCAACCTCACGTCACAATTAACATTGATAGCGTCTTCCTTTCTTTATTTTTTGTAAGTAAATTGATTTAAAAAAAAACCAGCCAAGAGCGTGTCGGGCCACGCTTTGTGTAGGGTTCCGTAGAATATGTAAACGAAGTTAAAAAAAATGCTAGCTTATACGATTATACTACAAACTTAGTCCAGAAATTATTTTGTACAACTTTTTGTCTTTTTTGTACAAAAACTTTCCATCCAAGTTCTAGTACTAACGGTCACAGAGATTAAGCGAGGACGGACGGACGGACAGACAGACATGGCGAAACTATAAGGGTTCCTAATTGACTACGGAACCCTAAAAAAACACACTATTTATTTTAGCTTGCATACATTATTAATTACATTTAAATAACGCTCAATCTCTTTGTGGTAAGATTAAGTGTGCTAAGTTTAATAAGTGTTACCTCACAGATATTTGTACAGACCATTGAACTAGAAAAGATATAATTCAATGGTACAGTCGAGTTCATTAATATATTGGCACTGTCAAGGATTCAAAATATTGTGAACGTTGGAAAGCTCAATAAATTCTATAGAACCTATAAATCAAAAATATGTTCTCATGTGAACGGTTCAATAATATATGCTGTGCATTGTGCAATAATATGTGATCATGAACAGTTCAATAATATGTGTACATGAACGGTTCAATAATATATGCTGTGCATTAGGCAATAATATGTGATCACCCTTTTCAAAAATATAGTATTGGCTTTTATAATATCTGAGCAGGGTAAGCTTCTTAATTATCTCCACATGCATGGGAAAGTCAATTATTTGCTCGAACAAATAAGATCTAGTTTACATTGTTACAGAAATGACAGTAGTTTCGATTGTTTTCATCGCGTTTGCGTTTGTTTTTAAAATGAGTGTCTTTCAATACCGTATGTTTTTCGTACAGCATGGCCATTTCATGTGTGCATACATAATTGTGAATCCTACAATGTTCAGATAATATGATCTTAATGTTATTCATATAATAATGTGCTTTTGGCTGTATACATGTTACTTAGAAAAACCAGTCACATATTAATGAATCTAAATCATGACCATAATTTAATGATGCTTATAGTTGTCACTGAAGCCTGAAAGGGCCAATATATTAATGAACTCGACTGTACAGACACTTTTTACACGTGAAATAAGTGAATTATTGTTTTTAAAATTAATCGCCGGGAAGCCACTAGAACATACTCAGAGGTCTTAGACTCTCTTAAAGTTCAGATATTATCACGATCAGATCATGTAAGGAGCATTTAGATTAGTTTTTGAGATGATCTTACAAGGAGAAAAACACACAGATGTGTCGATCCAGTCAGAGCAAAAAAGAATACTCTGTATTGTGCAGACGCCAGCACATCAAGTTACCCCAATGTGTCAAATTTCTTTAATCGTTTTTCAACTTTATGTCAAACTAAATAAGGTTTATATTCAATTGGGAAAATTTGACACATTGGGGTAACTTGATGTGCTGACGTCTGTACCTACAACATAAAAACATTTATATAAAAAGTTACAAAGGGCGGCCTTATTGCTAAAAGTGTAGGAATCGACTCAGAACTTATGGTGCTTAACGACTTCTTTCTCAAGTAGTAGGCCTCACAGTTTTGTGTTGTCACTGGCGTACGTACGGTTGACTGTACCGATAAATAATTCGCAATACGTAATCAATCATCTTGCTAGTCTAACTGTATTCGCCATTTCCTCTGGCGAATAGCCATAGAAATTTCAAGTTCCGCCGACGTGGATCGCTTTTAAAATGTATGCAGATAGTCTAAAGGTTAATTAATATTCAATAAGCGGTTAGTTCTTGAGGCCTTTTATGTAGACACTGAGTTTGTACGTCCGTTCATTTGCAAAGTAAACAACTTAATCGTACTTCAATTTAAATGGTTAGTTTACCAGACGTTTTGATTAGCTATCTTTTACTTTTAAGGTGATTGTAGCCTGCGAAATTCAATTTTTCTTGTTTTTTTTTTACAATTTGCGGTTCAGTGTCGGTTGTAGGTTTCATTAAAATAGAATTCGCAACGGTAACAAATATAGTTAGTATTATATTATTATATTTAATATTAGTTTATCTGAGTGACAATAATTGAAATCACCAATAGTACCCTCTAAGTTCCCAGTAAATCACTTTTCATGAAATAATCAATCAATGGAATTATGAACTTAGTCCTCATGACTTGAATGATTATAATTTTGTAAACACGCATGTGTAAATCATATTTTGTTCAACATAGAGCCTGACATTGAACAGCAAATTGCAAAAAGACAAGTATATTTTAATTCCGCGAGTTTCCCTGGCACTTCCATCTTAAATTGAAATGGCTGTCGAGTACCTACTCCTTTCATTTGGCTTGTAATGGAGGTGTTTGATTAGGTTTATGTAATTGTATTTATAATTTAAGTGTCTGTGACGATAATAATTGTGATAGTCTATTGTCCCGTTCGAGTTCGAGTTAGCTTTGTTAGTAAGTGACGCGTTTCGATTTTCGTAAGACTCGCAGTTAGATGAAATATGATTTGGAAAACAATACAAACATTAATTGTATCCCATAACTGGAGAGTACTGGAGACCTTCTGGTTACGTAGTTATTGAAGGTCAAAGTTACGATTTTTGAAGGTTTTAAAATAAAATTGAAAGTTTTTTCCCGGCAATTATTTGAATGCGATGCGATGCGTTTCTTTTTCACTTGATTGGATATTGATACGAAAATTAGATTTTTGTCATCAAGAAGTAAGTAATCTTCAGTTGGTTTTTTAACCCCCCGACGCAAAAACAGGGGTGTTATATGTTTGACCGCTATGTGTGTGTGTGTCTGTCTGTCTTTCTGTTTGTCTGTTTGTCTGTCTGTCTGTCTGTGGTACCGTAGCGCTTAAACGGGAGAACCAATTTAGATGCGGTTTTTTTTTATTTGAAAGAAATTTTTCTTGCGATGGTTCTTAAGCATGATTCGTCAAAATCGGTTCAGCCGTTTCAAGGTTATCAGCACTTTTGTGTTAGCAAGCGTTACTATTTTAGACGTCTATGGGTATTAACTTTACTTACAAACATAAAAGTGGCTTAAAATTTGAAACACCCATGTGTGTTATATTAATAAGCAAGATTATGGTATATTTGGTTTGATGTAGCCAGGATATCTAGCAGACTAATACACTCTTGGGAAATTAATAGCAGATATATCGTGTTTGGGCTCATTTTAACCAGCATTTGATTCTGCACACAATGCACTGATGGCAACAGGATGAGTTGATGCTGCAGCCAGGCTATCCAACATACCAGTAGGTAGAGTCTTGACAAAGTAATAGCAGATATTATGTCGTGTTTGGATTCATTTTAACCAGCATTTGATTCTGCAAACAATGCACTGAGCGCAACAGGATGAGCTGATGCTGCAGCCAGGCTGTCCAGCACACCAGTAGGTATACTCTTGTCAAAATAATAATAGCAGATATGTCGTGTTTGGATTCGTTTTAACTAGCATTTGACTCTTTATACAAAGCACTGCAAAATTCTCATAACTGTAAACTCTATAAAATAAAAAAAGCGTTTAAAAATAAAAATTAAATTAAAAATTTAAAAAACCCCCACCGCAAAAAAATAAAACAATTAAAAAGTTAAAAATAAAACTTTTCTATCGTTGAACCATGAAATTTTACGTAACGTCGGGGTACCGCTTAAGTAAGACATGTTTACTTTTTTTGCGATGGGGGGGGGGGTTCTTTAAATTTTTAATTATTTTTTTTTACCATAAGCATATTAATGGAAGATAAATAACTTAAAAGTCAAAAAAGAGTAACTAAATATTTCTCTTAATTTATTATTTTAAAAATTCGAAAATACAAACTAGCAGTTTAAAAAACTGCTCTCTCAACTGTATGCCACGAGGGGCAAACAGCATAACGCTGGCTTTCAATGTTTACCCAAATTCTGTGACGTACGAAAATCAAACGAGGATGCATAATTATTAATAAGTAAATTGAAATAGAGTTTACAAAAACATAAAAAAAAACAATTGAAACAGCAAGAAGAGTATTTGCTGTTTTATTTGATTTTTTATCTAACGGTAAAACGGTCGAATTTCGAACACTAGTAAAATTAAATGCTTGTTCAAATCAAATTTGGAAGACACGTAAATACCTGACAATGACGTCTAACATGGACCTGACACAGGAAACACGACTTTATATGATTGACGGCTTCTTAATTTGGAATTGTAACCTCAGCTCATAGTGGATGCCTAAACTAGAACCTAAGTTTGATTGAGGCCAGATTTATGTGGCAACTTCAACGAATTTATGACTAAAGTTTGCAACTTTGCAGTTAGTTTTCGCGGAATAGTTTTATGGTGGAAAGGAAAAAAATAGCAGCGATGGCCGTTACTCACGACACACTCGAGAAGTTTTTGTGTTTATTAAACTAACTATTGATTTATTTAATAGACTGTCGGATACACTCAGTGTTAGTGTCTGTTGTTTTATAAATTGCTTGGCGTGTGAATAAAGTTTTTAAATGGTTGGTCTTGGTAGTTAGCTTTACTGTTGAGCGTGAGGTGTTTGGTTTGATTTTATTTCTTGGTAATTTGTTGTTGGATTTGTCTATTACGTTGTTATCCGTGATTTCAATATTTGTAAATGTGAGAGTACCATGTGCCTATCCACATAATTATGTACTTATATACTAAAATGCTTAATCTATCTAAGTATAGTATGTTATTTTTTATTATTTTTATTACTTCTTTATTCTAGGTACATCGTTTTCACATACCTATAATGTATTTTTTTATTGTATACAAAATATTATAAAAACTATTATAAAAGAGTAAGTATGGAGTTTTTGCCCATTCTTCTCCATACGAAACTACCTTTTGGAAGGGGCAACTAGAATCACTATATTTTATTTAACTTGTAAGTTTAACGTTCTAAAGTGCCATTTAAATGGCCTAATTGAAATAAATGATTTGACTTTGACTTTGACTTTACGAATTACTAAGTAGAATTTGAAAATGTAAAATGATTCTCTGATGATGATTCTCTGTAAATAATTTATATTTTTTTTTTCTTATTTATATTTATTTTATGTTTTTTGAAATAGTCATGTATGGTATATTAATATTTATCTAAATAGTGTACCACAAACTGCCTACTCATCTTTTCTCCTCCACTATCAAGTTCATCCAAAGGTTGTCTTTAAGAGATCGCTTTTAGCGGTAAGACCGCCCATTGTATCACCGTTTGTAGCCCTTAAGGTTATAATTTGTAAGTTTTTATGGTGTACAATAAAAAGTATTCTATTCTATTCTATTTATGCACTGATGTCAATAGTCTTATATAGGGTGACTGGTAATTAGTGACCGATACTTAAACACGTGATTGTACTCATGAATACAAATAACTTTACCAAAGAAACTTTTTTTTATACTCATTAACTTTCAATTAATTCAATTACGTCTGTACTGCACAACGGGAGCGGTGGGGGTGGCGGGGGAGCGTGTGACGCTACTACTAGTAGACTTTGCCCTTCCCGAGGTCAGACTATCAGCTGATAGATCACAGGCGCGCGCGCGGGTTCATTAAACGTTTGTTATTTTATTGTGTTATAACTTATTGTGTATAAAAAAAAAGTTTCTTTGGGAAAGTTTATTGAAATCATGAAATCAATCACGTGTTTAAGTATCGGTCACTAATTACCAGTCACCCTATATGTATAACATGGGACTTAACCAAACTAGAATAATGTAGTTATTCTATTAGAGTGACATAATAGATTGGGAAATAAAGGTTAAGGATTATGTATGAGGAACAGGGTGTAAAGTTCCATACCCCCCATAGAAAAGAGGATTCCCATAGAGAAGAGAATTCAAAAACTTCGACCAGAAGACGAGTGTTGTGTCTGGTAGGCTACTAACGGTTGTTTACGAGATCTTTTATTAAATTCTCGACTCTTTAATGCGTACCATATAATATAATGTACAGACGCAATGTGTCAAATTTTCCGAATTGAAAATGAACCTTATCCTGTTTAACATAAAGTTGAAAAACGATCAAAGAAATTTGACAAATTGGGGGTAACTTGATGTGCTGGCGTCTGTACTTGCAAACAGTTTGTAAGGATTATATTTGTCACAGTAAAATTGTGGACCATGTCTTGAATACGTTCATTTGCGTGGACAACTTTAACACCGCGATGTAGGTTTATTATGTCAGTTATTAGTTAATAATGGGCGGGATAGATGTCGCTACATAGGTGGTAATGTTATAAAGTATTGTTAGATGGCAACACCAGACACTCCCCACCAGCGCAGCCACGCCTATAAAACGAAGAACCCTGCGTAGACTCGTTCATTTTGTCCGCTGTCGTAGAACTATCTACATCGCTCCTCTGCCCATTTTTGATTTATTTTGCTATTTTATTTTTTGTTAAATGTGATTATTGCAGTTTGCTTTTAAAATTATTTTTTAATGTTGTAAATGTTTTATTTATAAGATCAGAAGTGTGATATGAAGGCCTAAATCCGCTAGAATACCATCTCTGATTCTATAAATTTGAATTAAACGATTTTTAAACGTGTTCTAAATAATTAATTAATTTTTAAATGCTAAGTTGGGCAGAGACGCAATGCCTTCCGATAGTAAGAGGAAAGGAAGACGTCATGTACGTACTCCCTCGCCTCCTAGTGGTCTAGACCAGATTTTAAAGAGGCTTCAAGATCTGGAGGAACGAGCACGTGGGAACGAGTTGCAACCTGTTCGTCGCCCTCGTGCCATGTCGAGCACGCCGCCGCCAGACGTGGAGCCCGCCACAACACCTGCCTGCACAGCCCCAGCGTCTGTCACCCCGACGCAAGAGTTTGCAACCACACCGTTGCCGACAGAGAGCGACGTCAAAAGCGTAGCCGAACGATTTCTCGACGCCATGATGTCTTTCCCGGTGAGATCAAACCAATATTTTGTCTCGGACTTTGATCCAGGTGTTCATGATGTCGACACGTGGTGCGATGAAGTTGACAAAGCCCGATCGCTTAATCGTTGGGAAGATGGTGAATGCCTTGCTCGCATAGGTCGTTGTCTTAAGGGGGAAGCCCGTACCTGGCTTAGTGAGTGGACTAGCACCACGCGTACATGGTCTAATTTTAAATTAGAATTAAAATCATTATGCCCACGGTCTGTCGATATCGCGAACATCCTGTATAATGTCATGTGTACCGAATCTGACAAGTATGCTACCTATGCTGAATATGCGCGTAAATCCTTATTGAAATTACGTATAGTTAAAGGATTAAGCAGCGAGTTATTAACAGCAATTATTATACGCGGTATTACCGACCCGCAGGTTCGTGCGTCCGCAAGGAACGCTAAATTAACTCCCGAAAGCATAGTAGATTACTTGTCGAGCTTTGTAAAATGTAGTGTGCCTAATCCTAATAGGAAACCCAGTGCTCATAGTGCTTCAAATTCCAATCGTAATGATAATAGCCAGTTTAAACGTAAATCTTATGATATTTCTAAGGTACGTTGTTATCAGTGTAGCGAAGTAGGTCATAAACGCGAAACCTGTCCTAAACGACCTAAATCAGATTCACCAAGCAATAATTCTGAAAATAATGCGAATAGCTCTTCAACAAAAAGTCGTCCAGATAAGTGCGGTTTTTGCAAAAAAGTAGGTCATACGGAAAGTCGCTGTTTTGCTAAGGAACGTGTTCGAAATAATAGTTCGGTAAATTTTTGTCGAGAAAATGAGGGTGAAAGTAAAAACTCTGACATTACTACGGCAGTTATTTCAAATATACCCGTCGACGTACTCATTGACAGCGGTTCAGCGGTTTCTTTAATAATATCCGACTTAATTAAATACTTTTCGTGTCGAGTAAAACCAGCCTACCAATTATTGCGAGGGTTAGGTGGCATGGAGGTAGTAGCAAAATCAATGATTACGTTACCGATACAATTAAATAATATTACGTTAGAAGTTGATTTTTATGTTGTCGATAAAAGCCATTTAAATGTGCCCGTAATTATTGGTACTGACGTTTTAAATAGAAAAGGTGTTGCGTACGTTCGTACCGGTAATTCGCAATATATCGTTCATAGTGATTTTGTGAATAATATTACGCAGGTAGACCCATCATCGTACTTCGAAAATATATCAACGCATGTTACTGGGCAAGATAGGGAACAGTTGTTAAAAGTGTTAAACAAATATTCTGATTACTTTTTATCTGGTACCGCCACCACCACGGTTAAGGATAGTGAAATACAGATTAAGTTGACTAGTGATACTCCGATTTATTATCGACCATACAAACTGTCTTTTGACGAGAAATTACGCGTTCGTGCGATAGTTAAAAACTTATTAGAGAAAGGCATAATCCGTGAATCGGAATCGGAATACGCTAGCCCGATCCTGCTCGTGAAAAAGAAAGACGGTTCAGATAGGATGGTAGTGGATTATAGAGCCCTAAATCTAATTACAGTTAAAGTTAGACACCCACTTCCGTTGATCAATGATCATGTAGACATGCTTGGTAAAACTAAATGGTTTAGTGCACTTGATATGGTCTCCGGTTTTCACCAATTAAGAGTCAGTGAGGATTCCATCCACAAAACTGCTTTTATTACTCCAGAAGGGCATTACGAATACTGTAAAATGCCTTATGGTCTTGCCAATGCTCCCGTTATTTATCAGAAAACCATCAGTAAAACTTTAAAATCTTTTATTGAATCGGGTAAGGTACTTGTATACGTCGATGACGTTTTATTACTATCCGATACTATCAGTGAGAACCTTATTTTGTTAGACGCAGTCCTAGAAACTTTAACAGAAGCCGGGTTTTCTATAAACTTAAAGAAGTGTAGTTTCCTAACTAGTGAGATAGAGTACTTAGGTAGAATCATCAGTCAGGGTCAGGTTAGACCGAGCAAACATAAGATAGAAGCCTTGGTTAGGTCGCCGAGACCGAATACCGTTAAGCAGGTTCGCCAATTCCTGGGCCTGGCTGGTTATTTTCGGCGTTATGTTCCTAGTTACGCAATTAAGACTGCCTGCATGGCTGCTTTAACTCGAAAGGGTGTTGTATTTAATTGGAGTGATGAACATGAAAAAGCTAGGCAGGAAGTTATTTCGTATTTAACTAGCGAGCCTTTACTAACGATTTTTGATCCCGATCTACCTACGCAGTTACATACCGACGCGAGTGCGATAGGTTACGGCGGTATTCTGATGCAAATACACAAAGACGGTCGTAAGCGCGTCGTCGCGTATTTTAGTAAGTTGACGGTAGGTGCAGAATCGAGGTACCATAGTTATGAACTCGAGACCCTAGCCGTTGTAAAATCATTGCAGCATTTCCGCCAATACCTAGTTGGCAAAGCCTTTACAATAATAACCGACTGTAACGCGTTAAAAATGACCCAGCGCAAGAAAGATCTTCAGCCGAGAGTGGCACGATGGTGGATCTATATGCAGGATTTTGACTTTACATTAGAATACCGTAAGGGTTGTTTAATGTCTCATGTAGATTATTTGAGTCGAAATCCGGTTAATGTCATAAATGCTGTTCAGAAACCTCTTAATTGGGCGCAGATAGCTCAGGCGGGTGACGAAGAAACTTTGTCACTATTAGAAAAGTTAAATAACGGTGAGTTAGATTCAAGTCGCTATGTAAAACGTAACGATCTTTTGTATTATAAGTACTGTGTTGAGGGCGAGCAAGAGCGTTACTTATGTTATGTCCCTAAAGCGTTTCGTTTAAGCTTGTTACGTGTATTCCACGACGAACATGAACACTTGGGAATGGACAAAACTATTGATTTGATTCTCAAACACTTTTGGTTCCCGGGTCTAAGACGATTTGTTTCAAAGTACATAACACACTGCATCGTATGTATATCGCATAAACAAGTACCCCGAGCCCCTTTACAACCAATATCCTCTTGGCAAAAGAACCCAATACCGTTTGATACAATACATGCTGATGTACTCGGTCCGCTTAGAGAATGTAATGGGTTTAAGTACGTACTCATAATAGTTGATGCGTATACTAAATATTGTTTGTTGTATAGCCTGTACAGACAGGATTGTGATGAGTTAAAGCGGGTAATAACTCAAACTATATCGTTGTTTGGTACTTTTAAGCGATTGGTGTGCGATCGCAGTCGAATGTTTGATAACCACAATTTTGTACACTGGCTAACAGAGTTTGGTATTGAAGTACACTTCATTACGCCTGAGATGCATCAGGAGAATGGTCAGGTTGAACGTTATTGCCGAACTGTGCTGAATATGGTCAGGATCGAAGTTAATAATAACGAAAATAAATGGCCAAACGTTTTGTGGAAATTACAGCTCATATTAAATATTACCAAACATAAGACGACACAATATTCCGCGCTAAATCTATTAGTTGGCACAGAGTCCACTACGCCAGTAATTAACTCATTAATTAGGGATGTCACGTTGGAGGGTTCAAATCCTAACCGCGAATCGATCCGTGAGTTACGTAGGCAACGCGCAGATGAATTAATAAATAAAAACAAATCTAAACAAGACGCGCATGTCAATAAAAACAGAAACCCTCCTAAGAAATTTAAAATTAATGATAAAGTTTTTGTGATTAAGAGATCACAAAGTACTGGCAAGTTGGATTGTGGCATGCGAGGCCCATATAGGGTTGTGAGTGTTCTACCTAACGATAGGTACGAACTAAAATTGATAGCTGGTTCGTATGGCAAAACCAGTCAAGCAGCTGCAGGGTACATGGTGTTGTGGCGTGGCGAATGGACGCCTGACATATGCGCCGGTTTCTTTGAGAGTTAGTTGAGAACTTTCATTGGTATTGTTTGTTGTATGCACCCTGCTTTTGCTTACATTTGTAGACTGTATGTACCAAACAATCACTGTTTGCAATATTGTTTTGTTGTTGGGTGCCGGAGACTCATGTAAATCCTTAGTGCACATGGTTTTGAGTAGGCACATACTGTGGACTGTACTATTGAGAGTGCAGTCCATGGTGGAGGTATCGAGGTTGATGTCGGTGGGGCCCATGCTGACTATAGACCGAGTGTAAATCCTGAAGTAGGTCTCATGGTTGACCTGCTGTAACCAATGTAAATCCTGATGCGCGCATGGTATTTGGTGTAGGAATATGACCTGAGTAAATCCTACTTGTGATATGAAGTCGTTATGTACGACTGTTTGGTTGTTTTGCAAAGTGTTTGTGTTGTTCGGTACATAAAGTTAACATTGCTATTTGAATATTACAACTCTTGTGCTATCTTGTGTAATAACTTTGTATGTGATCTTAATGTTTGTGCACTGCTGTGGTTACAGGTTGCGATGAAGATCTTCCATCCGATGGTGAGGACGATGGTGCTGGTCCATCATCGAGAGCTGACGAAGGCTGCGAGGACGCTGCCATGTCAGGAGAGGCCGTGTTAGATGGCAACACCAGACACTCCCCACCAGCGCAGCCACGCCTATAAAACGAAGAACCCTGCGTAGACTCGTTCATTTTGTCCGCTGTCGTAGAACTATCTACATCGCTCCTCTGCCCATTTTTGATTTATTTTGCTATTTTATTTTTTGTTAAATGTGATTATTGCAGTTTGCTATTAAAATTATTTTTTAATGTTGTAAATGTTTTATTTATAAGAGTATTATAATAGAAATAATCGGATATCTATGGAAATAATAGTAGGCGTAGACCCACTTTGTGTTTTTTTATTTATTGGCATTTATGACTTTATTTAGGCACCAACGCCTAAAGCCAACACATAAAGATCCCAATAAATTTGTACTAAAAGATAACACAAAGACCACCTTTAAGGAACTAGACTTGATTTCCAAAATGTGTCTAATTATATTTGTGGTTGTCTGAAATATTCTACTGTTTAAATCCCGTAAATTGGGAGATACCACAGGTTCGCGAACTTTCGCTAATGGGCAGAAACTTTTATTTCAGAATACATTATACTGCTATTGCAACCCTTTTTTTATTTCAGCCAGTCTTTGCCCAAAGCACTGTATACTACTTTTAAAACGAACGTCTTTCAGCTGATAAAATATAAAAAATAGGGGCAAAACAAGTCACACAACAACAATAACAACATGAGCAATTTTATTTATTATTTTATTTAGTAGGCACAACAAACAGTTACATTTTGTAACATTACAAACAGAGTAACATATATAAAGTATGGTAATAATTGTGACCTGATGATTGTGTGCTGTTCACAGGTTAACGTTAGTTTATATAATACATAAGAAATTAATTAATTACTGTAACTGGTGTATAACCGTTGTAATTAATAATAATAAATAAATAAATAATAAATAAACATTAATAAATAAGGCCTTACTCACTGGGAGGTGAATTGTGCATGCATGACAGTAACGCCACTTTTCTAAAAACAATAAAAAGAGAGAGAGAGCTTTTTCAATTGACCACAAATGAGCTGGGCTGCAATAGAAAAAAAGAGTCAGACTCGCCTACTCAGGGTTCATTCTCTTGGAGGTACGGAACTTTAAAAATCAATAACATTTTACCCGACCCAAAATTAAACCCAGGAACTCATGCTCAGTGTTAATCGGATGCAACATTTAAACCACCAAGGCAGTCAGTTCGGACGTGTTTGTGAATAATCAACGTCAAATATTGTACTCAGACATTGAAATCCTTGTTTATTAGGTGTGTATCTCAATAAACAAAGGAAAACAAACAACAGTATCTTGCGACGCGGCGCCACTCGGTCCTAAGCTTGAAACTGGATATCACTGCTCAATATACGGTAACCGGTTCTGTTCTAATTGTTTCAGTGTGTTTATTTGTGTATGTTTGATTTTGCTGATTCTTTTATTGCTTCAAAACTGCAAAGAACTACTAAAAAAACATCGTGTCTATCTGACACTATGAGATTCCTAAATACTTCAGGTCTTTAATTACTAGTAAAATCTAAAGTTGACTGCTTCGTTGCTTTAGTGTTCACGGGTTTGCTTCCCGAGTCGGGCAAAGTGTTATTGAGTTTACCATCTGAAATTTCATCTACCTCTGTTCTTTTCTGCATCACCACCACTGTACATTGTTCTAACAAATAAATAAACAAATAACCGTGCGTTTGTGTGGTAGGCGCCATTTTGTATTTCGAACCAAGCAGACGGCATCGCAGTCCGCAGACGTCAAAAGTTATTTACTTAGGTATTCAGTCAAAAAGTTTTGAGTCGAGACAACGCTAATCATAGTTTAGATTCTTGCATAAATTGTTAGTGACTAGACGTAGACATTACTAAAGTTTATTTTAATGCAGTGAAGCTTAATATGAAAGGCATATTCTTAAACTTTAGTCCATATATAACCGTATATAACCGTAAGCAATACTGCCAAGCATGAGGTACTGGGTACGATTTAAAGGTCAGGCAAAGCGTTTTAAGATTTTTCCGTCTAATATTTCTCAGTCAATAATGGGGTTGTCGAAATCAATCTTGTCATGTGAAGTGTTATATGATTGGTCATTAGCATTATCAAGCTTAACTGATGTTTTGATTATTTTTACGACAAATAGTTAATAATACATAAAATTAATATCACGACTATTCACTCAACGCCATCTAGTACCAAGCTAAAAAGAGCTTGTGTTATAGGTGCTAAACGAGTGATAAACATACTTATATATTTTTAAATACATAAATATTATAGGTAAATTACAACCAGACACAGAACAAATGATCGTGCTCAACAACGAAACATTTGTCCTTGGTGGGAACCGAACCCACGACCTCCGGCATAGCAGTCAGGGCCACTGACTACTAGACCAACAGGCCAGTTTATTAAAAATACCTAAGTACTATTTACATACCTCTGCAAATTTACACTTACGGTAAACTCGGTGTGCTAGTCCGAATCGCACTCAGCAGGTTTTTTTATAAATACGTAGAAATGTTTAAAATGTTTCGTGTTTTGTTTGACTGCGATATTTTGTCAACTGTTATCTAGGTCTTGAAAGCGATTTCTGGGTCCAGGCAGTGTATTAGGGTTTATCACATGTTTCACAAGTTTTCACAAGTTTTTTTGTGTTGTATATAGACATTAATCGTAAATATATCTAGTATATTTACGATTAATGTCTATATACAACACAACACAAGTAATTTAGGTGCTTATACTAAAGGTGAACTTTTGCCTAACCATTTGGGAACTACATACTAAGAACTTTGGTTGAAAACATTCAGTCGGCAATGACCAACGCCTCTCATCTTGCTTCAAATCGAAACAATTATTACATTTAACAGGGATTTAATTATAAAATCAACCACAGTCACTGCCCGACTTCTGTCGTGGAAATAATCGTATTTTGGTTCGTCTAATAGAATTATTTCATTGACGTTTTCCGCTGAATTGAACCTCATAATTGCTTTTCAGACACTTTATTAGCTGTGCCTCAGTAACAGAGGCTAAAATCTTTTAATAAATACTACTGACTTACAAAATAAACGTATTAGTGTATTATTTAAAGTCAGTTGTAATTTTTAGTAAACGTTTTTATTTCTCAATCTTTTTTTAGTCTCCATGTTGAGTAAGCCGAAACATGAGTTAGCTGCCGCAAAAGTTGATGACGAATCCCTCGACGTTTGGTCGACTCTCTTCCACTTCCATAATCAGATCTACTCCAAGTCTTCATTTTTTAACTGTTTCATTAAAACAACATATTTAAAACAATAGGAAAATACACCAGAAAAATATAAAATATTCAAATGGGACAAATTTTAAAGTAACCATTAATTTTGTACTTTTGCTTTACCCTGTAAGGTCCGTAATTGTACCTTAGCTTTTAAGCCCTTTATAAGATATTCGTACATGATTGAATGCAAAACAGATATTATGATATGAATATGAAGTACCCTATCTAGTAAAAAAGGATCATGGAAATAGGACTAAAAGTTATAAGTGGTAAATATACGTGTCGAATTTAGAACCTCCTTTTTTTCGTCGGTTTAAAAGTGAGGGAAATAGGAGAGCTTACATTTATAAACATGCCACGTTTTAAATAAGATAAGATTTTAGACTTTGGATAAAATATAGAAAAAAAAGGATAATGTTTAACTGATTACGTCTTGAACACTCGTAGATATAGAAAGGGCCAATTTGTTTTCATACCATTTTGTACAAAGATTTTCTGACGCCATATTTTGCTAGATTTTTTCTTATGAACAGGGCTGGAAAAAATCCATGGGCCCTGAATTTAAACCACTTAAATTCTTAAGATAGACTAGCTATTTTACGTGAAGGAAACGTTCATTTACAAAAAAAAACATCATTTACTATTTTCTCGACAAGCATAGGCAATAGGCATGCTTGCAACTGAGAATAGAACCAGCTGAAAATTCAAAGATTTACGGCGGCACAGACACAAAGTTTAGCCTAGAAACAATACGTCTTACACTCGTGTCTCGTAAGACCTCTTCATGAAAGTCTATACAAGACTAGGTACCCAGACTAGAACTGCTATCTATAAATATAATGCAGTGTTACTTTTATCTAAAATGATCTATTGATTTTGGGGACCATTAATTTCTTCCACACTATATTTATAGTTAGTCAGTTATGTAGTTAATTAAAAATGAAAAGTGCGCTAGATTGAGCACAATGTTTAGGTACAATTATACGAGTATGATATTTTCTTTATAATTTAGGTCATATTTAAATTAAAAATAGTTCTCCCCTGAGGCAAGTAATCATTGAGTTTTCTTTTTGGTGCGTCTAAATGAGCTGTTTTCGATTTGGACCTCGTAATTTCAATTATTTTATTCTAAGTTATATTATTTAGTAACATCAAAAGCCCGATTTAATTTGATTCGATATTTAAAAACAAATAGGGCTATTCTCAATAAACAAAATCTTTCATTCATATCATCCCGTTAATTAGTATACCCAAACAGTCAAGTATTTCAATAAAAATTGCCAAAACCTGTACTTTAAGTCCAATCTTGGCCAGGAGTCATTGAATCCAGCAATTTGCGTGGGTTGTCGTCATAATTGGTTCACGTACAAAGAATAAACCAATGTACCTATATTTTTGTCTGATATTGCGTCAAGGGAACGCTTTGAAGCGATTTTGAATAACTTTTACTTATTACAAACAGTTAACTTCTCATTGCTGTTGGTGGTAAAACAAAACCTGTGCCTATAAGTCAGCCTCTTATGAATTAATATCACTAACAAATACCATCCCACCGCTGGGCACAGGCCTCCTTCCATTCTTTCCATTTGTTGCAATCTTGAGCTCTGACCAAGGTCGTATGCAAGACACAGGAATCCATTCATTTATACTTTAATGTATTTCATAAATCCTAGACAAACTAATTCAGTTTGTCGCCCGGATTTTAGAACTTTCTAATGCACAGTACATTTATGTCAAGCGTTAGCTATGGCGCTAACGCTAATCAAAACGGAAATTCTTCGGTGTAACCTTCCTATCTTCGGCTTACAAAAGCCTAATCTACATCTCAATTCGTCTCATTTAAATGAAATGGTGGCCACAAATTTTAGTTATTCTAACTTTAATCCCTTTATAGCACCCATGGATGTCGGATTATAATGATACTGAAGGAGTTTGAAAAGTACTGAATTTAAATAAAAGATTATTTAAGTACTTAGTCACTTTTAGAATTAAGTTGAACAAAACTTACAGTGCGTGCTATCTCGTCATGCACCACAACTAGTTCGCTTTCGTCCATTTTGCTGTCTTTACTCATAAGTGTGTCTCTTCGGTGTTCAGTATTTAGTTTAGCGGTACTTTTTCACGGCGTGATTTCTACAAAATCACTCCTTGAAAATGTAGGTGAAGTAAAGGTAAATTGAGCTGTTATGCCGGTCTAGGCCTTTACAGTTCACTTTACTAAAATTTTAATGAAGGGACCAGCTGTGCTTTGGTGTTCAGTGTTTCTGTATTCAGAGCTGCGGCTTCTGTGTTCAGTATTTTAAGTCGTGATTCTATGAGTGCTGTTTTTTTATTTTGACTTTTAATGTTTTAGGTTCTGCATTCATTGTTTTGTCGTTTAGTACTTTTTCTTCTGTGTTCAGTGGTTTGGTGTTTCATGCTTCTGTGTATAATAGCGATTATATGCTAAGTGTGTTTAGGTTTTTTTTGCTTCTGTATATTTTTGTATCGGCATTTTGTGCTGTGTAGTTCGTGTTTAGTGCTCGTGTTTGGTTGTTCTTTATGTCACTGTTCAGGTTACATTATTTTTTTCAACGATGCCAAAAACGTCTAAAATAGACATATTTATTGTAAATTACATACATTGATACTTACTCAGATTTGAACTCACAAGCCACAACCTCGTGGATAAAATACTGGGCAAGAACGACTTTATTCAGCCATAAAGTAAAAAAAATGGTTAATATGTATGTATTTAGAAATATATAAGTATGTTTATCAGCTATTTAGTACCCATAACACAAGCTCTCAAGCTTAACTTGGGACTAAATGGTGTTGTGTGAAAAGTTGTGAAATATTTATATTTATATATTTTATTTAAAGTTTTTTCATATTATTTAGGTTGCTCCCGTATCCTATAAAAGAGCTCCCATAATAATATTCATGAACGCATTTTGAGTAACGTTATTTCGTTAAAATCCCTGCTAGCTCTGCAACGAAAGGACGCTATAATTAACCCGTAGGTTCATTGGGAAATTTTGTTTGCTTAAATTCTTTTAAGTTCACGCAGACAGGTGGGACGCGACAATGCGTCCGTAAATTCATAACGTAGGTATTTATTTTACTTGTCAAGCAACTTTTATAGTGCTCTTTTTGTTTTTATGACAAAGCAACGAATCCAAAAAAGGCTGTCAGCAGGCTTATGGTAACAACTGTGCTGGAGCCTTAATACGGTTCATATCACACGCCTGTAAGTCGTAGTTTGAGAAGTGGAAGCTCATTTTTTGGTCCCACGTAATAAAAGGTCATCTTATTGCCATCAATCGAGCCCAGATCCGGACTACAGGCTGCTTTTATCGGCAAACAAAAACGGCATGAAGAAACCTAGATTCTTGATTAGGGTTAGGCAGAAGTGTAACTACACCTATTTTTCTATGAGCCCTTTTTATGTGTGTAATATTTATTTATAGTTATTAAGTAAGATATTTAGTTGGTATTTGTTTTAGGGGTTTAAGGTAATTTTCATGTTTACCTTGAGTGTTTACCTGAGATACAGGTTTATCCTAGTTCAGGTAGATTCCTCTAATTATATACCTCTAGTTTAAATACCTAATGTTCTAATATTTATGTACTTACATCTATTATTTCAATAAACAATAATAATAATTCTCAGACCTTTTCGAGTTGTAGCGGGCAAAGCAAAGCCGCTGGCAACAGCTTGTGATCCAATATAACTTTTGCTGTTCCGCTTGTGGCCTCTGGACTATACCAAAGATGTAGGTAATCTAATAACACTAGATACACATAGGTAGTATAACTATCAAAATTACTATTTATCGTGCCGAAATTGCCAATGTTTAATACTTACTGCGATATTGCTTAGATACTCGTACAAAACAAGAATGAAATATCAATTTCTTACTAATTAGTTTTTTAACTCGAAACTTGAAACTTTTATATTGAGCACTAGCAAACAAATAACTGACTGAGTTTCTCGTTTCTGGCAACAACCTGATATTGAAAACTCGTTACTAACACATTGGATTGGAAAGGGAGGAATATTCCCCGTTTATACAGTTTTCAGGATTAAGTTTGGAACAAACAGTTCCAATATTTGCGATCACTGTATTGCTATTCTGAGTTTTTCAGGTCTTTCAATTTCTAAAAAGATTTTAAAACATTGTTTGGTTTACATTCATAACCGCTGAATAAAGTTACAATTAAGGTCAAGTTAACAGTATAATTTGTGAATGATAAGGTTGCCAGTTGGCAGAATTTCGCTCCGCGATTAGGGAAGGAACGACAATGGTCGAAATGGAATTTTTAATTGGTTAAATCACCTGATTCGCAATCACGAAAAAAAATATTTGATAGAATCGATAGGTGTATGTATGTGTGTATCACATCCGAGTTAGTTTTAACATTACTACAATTATTAGAATAAGGTTCATGATGAATTGGGAAAATTTGACAGTTTGGGATAGATGTCTTGTTTAGCTTGTTAGCGTCTGTACATATTATTTTTATACTTACTTTGTATAAGTTAAATTTAGTGTTGAGGGTTTTTAAAATTGATTTTATTATATGTTTTCAAATCTTTGTACTTATCTTTTTTTGACGTGAACCTTTACCTAACGATTTGTTAGTGATATTTTCTGTTAAGTTGTAAATAACCAGAGATCATCGGTGCCTTTGATCCCTGTCTACTTAGAGGTCAATTCTAAATATAGGTATAATCATAAAAGCCTTCACTAGCAGCAGATATTACCCAAAGTTTCCTTTGATTGAGACTCTCAATATCTTTGACCTAATTAGGTAAGTTATATCCATCTTCTATGTATGATGTGATGAATTATTGGGATTCTATTATTGCCTAATATTAATAGAACTCCTTCGCAAGAGCAAGTCACAGAATACACCCACGTTGGGTTACACACTATCAGTCATAATCCAAGTACAGACGCCAGCACGTCAAGTTACCCCAATGTGTCAAATTTCTTTGATCGTTTTTCAACTTTATGTTAAACAGAATAAGGTTCATATTCAATTCGGAAAATTTGACACATTGGGGTAACTTGATGTGCTGGCGTCTGTACCTAATTTTAAAGGAAAATCGTATTTTATAATTTAACTAATAAAATTATGGAGCTGTTGGGAATCAATGTATGGAGAGATGTTGTTTCGAGAACAATAGATTTGGAGCTCTTGGGAATAAGCCAATTTTACGTCATAATAATTTATTTACTTCTCTGTTACTTACGTCTAATAAGTATTACAGGTTCACTCAATGCGATAAATACGCCTAAATAAAAAATATTGTTTTGTTACAAACGTCCAAAATTCAAATTCGTCATTGCTATGATTTTTTCGGAACCCAACACTGAGCGTGGCCCGACACGCTCTTGGCCGGTTTTTATCACCGATTGACCTATAGATCAAAATTCTAATCCAGTTCCTGATGATCTACAACAAAGTTTAATTTCGGCATCCAGCTAGGTAATTTGGTAAATAAAAAGAAATGATTAATTAAGAACCTACTTTTTTATTCTTTTAGTATAATTTTTCAGTTAATTGGTTCTATTAGGCACACTACTTACATACAGTGCCTGTAATGTAAGTACCTATAATACAGAGTGTAAAAATACCGATCACATAGCCGATAACTACACATTCTGTACATATAATTAAGTAAATTTGACCAAAAAATATTACAAGGAAAAACTTTATTTTTCCATCTTTAAAAAGAGACGTTTTTATTACGCGAAATGAAAAGCGCGCAACTTTCGATCAGCAGAGCGTACGGCCGGCCGCGGCCACTTGCACTTGTTCGTTGAACCGACCGCACGGTTCGGTTGTGTTTAACATTCCATTTTTGTAATTTAAAATGCGTAGTATGTTTAACAAATCGATACATTTGAAAATGTTTGTTCGGAAGAAAGTTTAATAATGATACTAAGAATACGATTTTGAAAAAAAGACAAATAAAAATAAATTTACTTTGACCTTCAATATCTCCAGAACTAGTGAATTCTGAGGTATATTCTAGAAGAAAAAAACTATCCCAGTGATGAGTACAATACTTATGTAGTTAGTTATGTAGTTTTCGTTGACGTCAAAGGTCTTTTACACCCAGTATTGCATAAAAAAATTGTTAAAGGAAACAAGTGGGATAGATTTCACGCGTAAGTATTTTAAATAAAAATTCAAAAGGTTTTACGCGTCATGTTTCCGCAGTAAGCTGCCGTGGGCGTTCGCCTTCTTTTTTATATTACCCAGTAGGTACCTATACAAAAATTGAATGGTTTTATTTGAAGACAAGGTTTACAACGCTTTCATTTTGTTTTGATAAGCTTTTAAGTTGTTTTTCTTCAGGGGCACTTATTATTCTAGGTACAAAAAGGTTCTTAAATTACTGTAGTGAGTGGTGTTCTTGTAATGCACCCACATTTCGCGAGTTATGTTTAAGTCCCATGTAAAAGGACAAGCCTAATAACGTTATCAATCGGGCACAAATTGAGGCTGATAAAATATTCAAGATTTTTAAAAAGGAGAATAGCAGCCTGTATCCCGTGCTCAGCGGAACGCTTATTCTAGTTTTGCTTAAAAAAGGCCATACGATTAACCCTAGTAGTCAAGTGTATTTCGTTTTCAGCCATATTACAAATTCTACGCGTTTTGACAGTTGACAAACAGCTGATTCCATATATGCCATTTTCTTTCTATTGTCGCCTTATCGATCACGATAATAGAAACAGAATTTGTAATATGGCTAGGCCTGCAGGTTAGCCATATTACAACCACACGATAAGAGGAAGTAGCAGTTATAGTATTTTCCTTACAATTTTTAAAACTCACCGATACTGGATAAACCTATACACTTTTAGAACTATGACTAAAGCAAAAACCATAACTGTGTCACTACTACGATCGGTGTTCTTTCTTATATGTAGGTACTTCTTTTTATTTGAGTCGGTTAAAAAATATAATAAAAATAACTTTAATTGATAGTATCGTTTCCTTGCAAAGTATATGTTTCCACGAATCATTTGGAAGTGACACACTCACTTACCTTAATTACCAACAAGTACAGCTCCCTAAACAATACTCGGAAGACCTAGGCTTAGTCACGTCAAAGTGATGTAATGCATACACCATTAGACGTCAAGCATATCATTAACACATCGTTTAACGCGCTAATAAGCGTAAACGTTACGTTTGATGTGCTTTTAGTAGGTACCTAACACGGAAACAAAGCAAACACGCTTCCAAGAGACCCCTAATTAGTTGTACGTAGCTGTGTAGTGACATCTATGAAACCAAAATCAAAACTCATTTAATAAAATAAAAGCTCAGAATTAGAACTTTTTAAACGTCAAAAACCCACCCTTCACCATTTCCTAGTATATTAGCTGGGGAGAAAAATTTGCATAACAGGTTCTGAGGGGTTCCTCAGCAACGCGTCTCGCGTCTGTCTGATTGGTTTGAAAAAAAATAATCCATACAATAAAATGCTAAATAATTGTCACGTGTAAAGTAACTAGCTAGCACACTCCAAAATAAAAAAAATACTTACATTCTCATGGCTGTGACTCAAAGTCAAAATTGATAACCTAGGATCAGCCATATTTAAATAGTCAGCGCCTGTTGTAACTTATCAACGTGGATGTTGTATCTAAAGATAAATATTGTATGACGGTTTACTGTCTGATTTTTTTTTGACGTGTCAGGCAAGGGTGTAACTATAGTGGGTTTTAAGCCAGTTATGTTTACGTGTCATGTATATATAAGAGGTAGCACTATTTATTGCCATCGAACGGGAATAAGTCCACGCAAGTCGGGCTTTTGCTGAAAAAATCCAAAATGGGAAAATCCAACAACAATGTATCCGAGTCAGGAATTAGCAGGCTTTTATCATTAAATTTTCATGCTACACACAACAGCAGCACAAAAGAAATGGTCACCCATGGATCTTTCACACCTAATTTGGCCAAAGCATTTGTAAATACTATTTTTAATAGACATTAATTCTCGGTTTGTTGACCTGCATGGTCACCAGTAAACCAAAAAGTCGTTGACCGAGCAAATCTGAATGAAAACCAAACAATCAAATTGGCGATCTTACAAGAAAAATATCAGAAAACAATTCGCATTCTTATCAGCAGTATGCCAACGACCGCACACAAATCCCCATAGTTCATTGTTTGCGAACGTTCCTTCGAATCGAAGTACTTAAGCTGAGAACAAACCGCGGTGAACGAAGGGCCGTCGGCATCGCCTTTGTGCTAATATTTAACCGCGAGTCATCTCGTTATAAGGCGTCAACCTCTTTTGTGAACAGTTGACGAATATGATTAGTATACAGCTAGCTTTATTGACTTCGGCGTACTTAGCCTTCAATATAGTCGATCTCTTAATAAAAAAAAAATCACTGATAGACAAAGCATGCTTCAGTAAAGCCACCCAAAAATGATGAACGTAGAGTCTAAACTGAAGGTTATACGAGTGTGACATTTACACACTATAGAATCCCTTATACGGCGAATGTGAGTACTTACGGAATGATTTCTAATAAGTATACATTCCATAACCGAATTCAATAGGGGTAACGACACTGAAAACTGAAATCCGATAGGTCATCGTGACTAATACTGCTTTACGGTTTGATAAGCTGTGCTTACATTGCATTGTAACACAGTCGAACAGTAGTAAACTACACCATGAAAGTTGTTCACGTTGAAATAATGTCAACTGAGCTTCTTCACCGGAGTGTTGCTTTTGTGCCTATAGTTGCAACAGATTTTCGTCAACGTAAACTAATTGTAGGTACATTAATTAGCTGAGTTTCTATGTCTTTAATAAATGACTGACGGTACATCTGTTTTGCCTGTATACTTATTAGTTTTGCGGTTTGTACTCGAAAACGCCTCCGCAGCCACTTGCAAGCAAATTGCTTTTATAGGCCTTCCCTATTATGTTGAACAGCGTGGGAACGTGAAGTGTCATTTTAGGGCGTGGCGTTAATTTTCTGGCTTAATTTTGACAAACATTCCACAATGTTTTTGTAAAGAATATGTTGGAAAGTGTCTTTATTTTCAGAGTTACATTAATGGTTTTTGGAGTTACCTACTTCTTATCTTCATTGAATTCGCGTAATCCTGCCTTTGAGCCGTTTGGGGTTGAAACTTTTGGGGTCCCGTGACTCAAAAGCCGCCCCCTACTATGGCAGGACTAAGAATGGAATAGAATACTCACAACTCAACACTCACACACATTTCATACACACACTCACACACATACTCACACACACACCACTCACACCCACCTCTCACTCTCACTTCTCTTACTAAGCAATGTTTTTAAACGTTGCGAAGTTTTTGTAAATCGTAGCTAGTCGACAGCGATGCAGGGATATTCCGCGAAGGCCGGGCTTTATGGGGGATTGACTTATGTAATATTGACGATCAAAAATGCGAACACGAATAGCATCCCTGATGCGGCGAGTGCGCGATGGCTCTAACACCCTAGTGGCTATTATGGCCGACAGGGTGGACAGCCCGCTGATGTACCTACCGCTGACGGTCCATCGTGCGTCATTCAATTATGTAAAATAATTTGATAGTGTTGTAGTCTGTGTTTAACAAATTTTATTCTGTATTTTATTCGTGTATGTAAAATGTGCATTGTGTATGTGTAAACTTGTATATTTCTCTGTGTATATGTTACTGTGTATGTTGTAGTTGTTTTGTATTCGATACCTCTGGGCTCAAAGGTCGTAAAGGACATTTGGGCGAAAATGACTTTTTGATACTGTTTTACTCAGTTTTTAATTCTCTATCGATCTGTATATTCCATTTTACGAAATTCGCGAAAAAAATACCTTTACGACCTACGTAATTTGAGACGTTTAACATAGTTTACCGTGAAAATATGGATGTAAATAACACTTAGTTACCAGAGTGAACTCATTTTGGTAGTAAAGCAAAGTATAAAACAACTTTTGGGTGTAAAATACATAAAAATATCAATTGTCTTATACCACCTTAGGTGGTTAGTATAATTCACCTCAAAAATTTGGATGTAAAGGACATCGTCTTTGCAAATTGTCCTGTACACCCTAACAATTTAAAATAAAAAAAATACAAGTGTCCTTTACGACCTAGTTTCATTTTATTTGCTTCCACTAAAGGCGTAGGTATATAAACGTAAGTGAGGAATTGTCCCATAAATACCTAGAATATTCAAAATACAACGAATTTAATCTAAACTTACTTCCTAACTTAATAAAAATTAAATCATTTACACGAAACTATTACTAATCACAATTTTGTGAAATGTATTATAACGATTAGCGAAATTACAAGATGTTCAAGTTTAGGTATCCACTTCATTATCGTAGAATTTGATTTCAGTACACAAATTTTCAACCCCTACCTTATTAAAATGTTTCTAATACTCATTTCAATGTTCGCCACATTTAAAAAAAAGCATAACGACCAAATGTTTGTCAAATACTCAATGGAAGACAAAGCAGAGACTCATTCTGTAAGGAATGAAGAAAGGAAAAACAAAAGGAAAGGGGAAGGGGAAGACTTCACCTTGGATGGTTTATTAACCAGTGATTGGTATGGATGCAGTGAAGCAGCTATACAATAGTAGATTACCAATAGCCGCTGCGAAATATTAGGTCTTTACCTATGAAATTGCCGTTCTGCAGTACTGGCCATTTCAAATCAAAATAATTTTTGTTTGGCTAAGAATTCTAATTTCAAATTACTTAATTTAATTTTAGAAACATGTTTTTTTTCCAAAAGTAGTCATTTGTTTATTAATTAGTGTTACATTTTCATCGCATTTCAATCTTTTTCGTCATCATGGATACGTTAAAAATTCGAGTAATTATGGAATATGAGTACCGTCGTGGCAGCAACGCGGCACAAGCTGCACGCAACATCAACGACGTTTACGGAGCTAACACTACAAACCAACGCACCACCTGTTATTGGTTTGCTCGCTTTCGTTCTGGAAATTTTGACCTCAAAAATGAACCTCGCGGCCGTCCGAAGACTTTGGTCGACAATGACGAATTAAAGGCGATTGTGGAAGCTGATGATACACAATCTACGGCTGAATAAGCAGCAGCTTTTGACGTTAGCGTCAAAACAATTTATTGGTCCATTTGCGTCAAATTGGCAAGGTAAAAAAGTTTGACAAATGGGTGCCCCACGAACTCAATGATCGCCAGCGCGAAGTACGCGTCGAGACGTGCCTTGCACTGCTCAACAGACACACAAATCAAGGAATTTTGAACCTGCGATGAAAAATGGATTCTGTTTGATAACCGCAAGCGCTCAGCAAGTTGGTTGGATCCTGGTTCAGCACCTAAACAATGCCCTTAACGAAAACTTACCCCTAGAAAAGTGATGGTCACTGTTTGGTAGTCTAGCGCCGGTGTGATTCATCACAGCTTCTTACCAAACGGGGTGAGCATTACTGCAGATGTGTACTGTGAAGAACTGAACACAATGATGGAGAAGCTGGCACATCTCCAACCAGCATTGGTCAATCGCTCGTCTCCGCTGCTCCTGCACGACAACGCGCGACCTCATACTGCACAGCAGACGGTCTCCAAGTTGCAAGAACTGGGGTTGGAAGCTCTCTGTCATCCGCCCTACTCACCAGACCTTGCGCCTACAGACTACTACTTTTTCCAGAATTTGGATAACTTCTTGGCGGGAAAAAAATTCAATACCCGAGAGGCAGTACAAAATGCCTTTGAAGAATTTGTTGCCTCCCGTCCAGTTGATTTCTTTAAGAAGGGCATCAATAAACTGCCACTGCGTTGGCAGAGATGCATTGATTGCATGGGTGATTACTTCGATTAATACAAATTAAAAGTACATGAAAAAAAATCGTTTAAATTTCTTCATACAAAACGACAATTTCATAGGTAAAGACCTATTTTATAGACCTGATAAACCTGTGTGAGTATGGAACAATACCTAAAAGATTTCATAAATAATACAGGGAGTTTCCATGCAATTCTGAGCTACGTGAAACTTTGAACGAAACAGACGAAGAGGACGATGAAAAAAGTGAGAAAAAAGATGACTAATTAAATTATCAGCTGATGATGATTTATTTACTCATCATCTCATCAAACAGAATAAAGTTAGTATATAGGAAAAAGTTATTTTAGGAGAATAAAGTTGATTAAAGAAGTGAAACTAACTAAAAGAGTACAGAAGATAGTTGAGAAAGGGCAAGCAAGAAAAATTATGTTAATTACCAATATATTATTTTTTATTTTTTAAAGATTTAGAGCTTTGTGTTCAATTAAGTAAGTACAAATAAACGATCTCAGTTTGATTACACAAATGTACGTTTTATTTGTATAATTATGTTATTTCATGAATATTCGTAAAGAAAATACAGTAGTATACACATAAATACATACAAAATTACATAATCCATGTAACACTTAAGTTTAATTATTAATTTATCCTTCTACTTAGCGTGTGAGAAGAATTTATCCTTTCAGAATACCTTAGCGGGTTATCCTTAAAAACCTAAAAAAATATTACACTTGTCGATTATTTCCATAATATGTTTAGTTTTGTGCAGTAAAGTGGATTTACGCCTTTAGGTTATGTCATAGGGTGAACATTTTAAGGGTGTAAACGACTTTTATTTTTAAATCAAGTCAAAATCAAAAAAAAGAAAGAAGAAGAATGGAAGGGAGGCCTTTGCCCTGCAGTGGGACACCACAGGCTCATAATAATAATAATAATAATAAGTCAAAATATTTTTTTTTTTCGTTTTTTGCTTCTCCTGAAAAGTCGCATTTTGTCCTTTACGACCTTTGAGCCCAGAGGTTGTGTTGGCGCTATTTTATGGACCCATGGTCTGAGAATAAATTTATTATTTATTTTAAAAATTGCTGACTCTCAGCTTAATTTAAATGACTTTTGATTTTGTAGAAAATTATTGAATCATTTGAAAAAATATCCGTCATACTTGCCTATGAATTGTTGAAAGAAAGGAGACAGTTTTTTTTGTTTGGGGAATAGGCCCACCACAAATTGTGGCGTTTAGCAATGAAATGTACGTTAGTTTATTCCTTATAATCTGTAGATTACAGTGGTAATATTAGCAAAACTGTATGTAACCGGAATACTGTGAAATACGATAGTCAAAACATGACTCTCATAGTAACCTAAAATCTCAGAAGAGCGATTGTTAAATAAGTGGATAGGTCTCCTTGGTATTTTAGGTTAAAATAGTACACTGTTCAGTATTTAATAATATAAAGTATAAAACAAAGACACGTCTGTACTGATTTTGATGTGATTTACACGATTTGATAGACAGAGATATTCACAAAAATAGATTAGATGTATTCATTTCGAAACACACTTTTTCCGGCCATAGACTGTACTGTGTACTGATTAAGATATACAATAAAATATTTTGAATTTGAATTTTAATTTAAGATATTTAATACCTAAAGTAGTATACCAGCCTTTAGTATTTTAAATCTCTTGGACTGGAGATCTAAAATAATAAGATGATGTGTAATAAGCTGGATGTGTCAGGAGATAAAAAAAACACAATTATAGTATGTCACAAGAAGTATTTTTTACTGTTCGTCATAATTTTCAAAATCTTGTCTTAAAAGCAGTATTTCATCTAAAAAAGATGTAGGTTGCTCAACTTTAACTTGATGCCGATGCCGCGCCCAAGACAAAAACCACACTATACACATCACATCACATGTGCACAGCAGCCAACAGTGCCTCTGCCCACTTTTTTTTTTTTTTTTTTTTTTTTTAAATATTATAAACTAGTACTTGACTGCAATCCCACCTGATGGTAAGCAGTGATGCAATCGTTGATGGTGAGGCGCACTAGTTTATTAGGAGCCTATTCACTCTTGCCTTGAAGACACCCAAATTATAATCGGACGGGAAGACCGCAGCAGGCAAATTGTTCCAGTCCCTTGATGTACGTGGTATAAACGACGAGGCGAACCGCTTGGTCCGGGTCGTAGAGGTTTCAACAACATAAGGGTGGATACTCGCCGTACGTCGGCTTGTCCGATGGTAGAAGTGAGATGGTGGAATCGAATCATGTAATTCCTGCGCACACTCTCCAAAATGCATCCTGTAAAACACCGAAAGGCTGGCTATCCTTCGCCTGTGCTCAAGACTCTGTAGATTGGACTCAACCAGATCTGGATCACCAATTAGTCTCTTCGCACGCCTTTCCACCGAGTCCAAAGCTGCCAGGTGGCATTTTGCAGCACCGGCCCATATGTGGCTGCAGTACTCCACACACGAACGGACCTGTGCTTTGTATAGCATTAAAAGCTGTCCCGGTGTGAAGTACCGCCGGACCTTTGCAAGAACGCCAAGTTTTCTAGCTGCTACCTTGGCTTTGGACTCAATGAACCGCCCAAAATTCAGGTCTGAGGAGATTTCGACTCCTAAAAGCTGAAGACGATCGGTGCATTCCAGGGAGACATCACGAAAAGCAGGAGCTAAGGTAAACGGGCTCCTTTTGGCGGTGAACAGACACGCTTGTGTTTTGGCGGCGTTGAATCCCACCAGATTGGCTTCACCCCACTTGGAGACTGCCTGCAGTGAGCTATTCGTACGCTCCACCATAGCCTCTCTTTTGGACCGGATTAGCTCCTTACTAGCCCGAGCACCGGGCAGGTATCTCTCTACAACTGTGCTATCATCTGCATACCCATAGATACCGGGCACCAGCAGATCGTTGATATGCAGTAGGAATAGGGTTGCAGAGAGAACAGACCCCTGAGGAACTCCGGCATTAGTCGTCATGGGCTCTGATGAGCACCCGTCGACAACTACTCGGAGAGACCGTTCACTCAGGAAGTCTTTTACCCAGTTAATCAGACCAGGGGAAATGCCGTACGCTGGAAGCTTACTCAAAAGGCTAGCGTGCCATACCCTGTCGAAGGCCTTCGAGACGTCTAAGGAAACAGCAATCGCTTCCCCATTCTTCTCGAGGGCCTCGCCCCACAAGTGGGTGGCATACACTAGTAGGTCCCCAGTAGACCGATTGCGGCGAAATCCGTACTGTCGGTCACTGAGGAGATCGTTACCTTCTAGGTATGCCATGAGGCGCGAGTTCAATACACGCTCCATAATCTTGCAGAGTATGGAGGTTACTGAAATCGGCCGATAGTTGGCAGGATCGGCACGACTGCCCTTTTTGGGCACGGGTTGCACGTTGGCAAGCTTCCAGGACTTGGGCACTATACCAGTCCTAAATGAGAGGCGATACAAGCGCATCAGTACAGGAGACAACTCGGGCGCACAAGCCTTGAGAACAATCGCTGGTATGCCATCTGGTCCACTAGCTTTATTCACGTCTAGACGACGCAGCTCTCTCAGAACTTCTCTGTTCCTTATGTGAACCTCGGGCATTGACGAGTCACAATGAGGCAGAGTCGGTGGAGTAGCACTGCCAGTGTCCAGACGAGAATTATGGGCGAAGAGAGATGCAAAGAGACCTGCTTTCTCTCTTGCCGTATGAGCTAGTGTTCCATCAGGTTTTACCAGCGGAGGCAATGTGGGCCGACAGAAGTTCGCCTCGACCGACTTGGCAAGGGACCAGAATGCTCTGCTACCGGACGGCTGTGCAGAGAGCTTTTTGCCAATATGGGTAATGCGGTCGAAGCGTGCCTTCTTTAGTGCCTTTTTGCAGGACTTGGCAGCACGGTTAAAGGCTCTCTTCTTTGAGCTCAGATCCGGAGATTTGCGGTCACGAGCGTCAACCCAGGTTAGAAACGCCGAATGCTTACGCTCTTCAGCATGAGCGCAATCAGCATTGAACCATGGGTGAGCTGAGCTTCCGATGGGTACGTCACTATAAGGGATAAAATACTCCATAGCTTGACGTATCACATCGGTTACAGCATCCGCACAGCTCGACGGATTTTTAGAAGAGAAGCAGACCTGCTGCCAAGGATAAGACGCAAAGAAGTGCCGCATCTCATCCCAATCTGCTGACTTGTAACGCCACATTCGCCGTTCACCACGTGTGTCGTGGTCAGGTGGGGAGAAGGACGATACAGACTTCACCAGACAGTGATCTGAAGTTCCAAGTGGTGAGGAAACTGTTACGATACATCTGTCCGGATCGGTGGTCAACAGTAGGTCCAGACAATTGGCAGTATGACCAACTACATCAGGCACCCTTGTCGCTTGCTTTACCATCTGAGAGAGGCCCATCGAAACTGCAAAGTTTCGCGCTTCTCTCCCAGCGTGGTCGGTCCTCTGGTATGGGAAAAGCCAGTCTTGGTGGCTGGCATTAAAATCCCCCAGAGCGACAAACTGCGCATCAGGGTGCCGATGCAGAGCCTCATCGGCGGCCTCACTGAGGTGGCCAAACAGTCGAGACGTCTCCTGGTCGCCGCTGTGCGACCGGTAAACACAGGTGTAGACAATTTTGTCCACACCGGTGTCCACCAGCAACCATAAGGTTGAGAAACTGGGGTCTTCAAGGTGACGGAGACGCTGGCAGCAGATGTCATTGCGGACGTATACACAGACCCCGGCACGCTGCAGGAAATGGTGCTCCAATGAGTATCCCGGGTAGTTGAGATACGCCGCATCAGACGGACATCTGATCTGCGTCTCCGTCAAGAAAAGTAGGTGTGGCTTGTCAGTCTCGAGGTGGTGGTGGACTGAATCGAGATTGGAGTGCAGTCCTCGTATGTTTGAGAGGTGCACATGAAACGAGAGGACGTGCATCCGCTGTACACACTTACTCTTCTTTTTACCTTTCATAAATAAATTATTTGGAGTGAATAGGGTTGGTGGAAGATGGCAGTTGAGCGAGGTGATGCGATGTTAAACCCAACAACACAACCAGAGCTGCTGCGCCAATGAAGGGTTGATCTGGAGACTGCGGGGACGCCCGAACCCCCCCAGAGATCGCCATCGGGTCCTCTCACCCGGTCGCCAACCGGCACGATGGAGCCACCCTGGGATTTTTCGCAGATGGCGGGGCAGCCTTTCGTGTGTGGCTGGCACACTACTTGGGCCCCCAACTATCTACGGTCGGCCAGCGGAGAACCGTGCTTCGGATCCCGCTACCCTCCACGATCAAACCTCCGACACAACAGCAACTGGTGCATCATACCCGGCGCACATCGCAACACAACTGCTCAGACCCATCCTCCACCATACGGCTTCACCAGACAACATGCCGGAACACGACGGATCGCTTGGCGGCATGACTTTGTCTGGTGGGTGGTAACCTTTAAGCCGGCAGCCAATGCTATGGCCTACCACCGTATTTACTGCTCGTTTAGCACTACCCAGGGGACACGTGTAGGGTGGTCAAAAGTCAAGTACTCCTACGGACGCAAGCAGTTCATCCCCCCGCAAGCACTAAACAATTACAACAGTATCCAGCAAGAGCAGCCCCAATTCCGTTGAAATGGTGCTGCACAATTGCTTGCAATGGCTTTGGAGATTACGCGCTGTATCTACAGATGCCATTTTCATAAAATCTTTAGAATAAAAATACGAAAAGAACAGAAGAAACATGAAATTATCTAGTAATCGGAAACAATAATAACGGAAATAATAATGTTGTTTGTCAGTGTCAAACTGATTGAAATTGGACCACAGAGCATCTGCAACGGCCTATTAAAAACGTTTCGTTCCACTGTGTTTTTAAAGTACGTTACTTGATATTCCGTTAGTAAAAGAATTAAAAACAAGTTCACTGTACCAATTAATAATTATCTCTTTAAACGCATATAAACGCCGATGTCATTACCGCTGCGCACCGGGGTAACATATATGTTTTCACAATAAAATAATAGGTTTATTTTAATGTGAAAACGCTCCTAAACAAGCATTTTTTGCCGTAACACTTTTTTGCTATTATTTCAGTATTCCGGTTACATTTATATATAATTTTTGGTCTATTAATAGTAATAAGATGATCACTTTCTTCATGTGTAATATGATTAATAAACGTTACCGTTTAATAGTGGGCCCAAAAAAAACTGTCTCCTTTATAGAAGTAATCTGCTGATCGGATAAAAATAAATCACTGAATTAAAAAGTCGAATCCATCAAATATTTTCACTAAATCCTGTGCAAAGGGAATCGACCTTTTGGTTGTTTATTCAATTTTATCTGAGAATATTTTTCTATCGGTTTTGTACGTGCTCTCATTTCTGTTTGGCTTCACGTAAATTAGGTATGCAAACAGCCTTCTTTTCTGTTAAGACAAATATCTTGCCGAATTGTTCCTCTTCTAAAAACGGGGTGCAAGTTTGGTCTAGTTTAGCAAGGTTATTGAACAACCAATATGGACCGACGTAGTAGAACATAGTTTGTGTTGTTAGAGATCACGGAATTCAAACTTCTGAAAATGTGGCTTACCTTTAAGTATAAAGACAACTAGAGAAACTTATTCGTAAATGAAATCTATTGGTATTTTAATTTTAAAAAACATATTTGTTTCATTGGGTACAGGGGGTAATAATGGTAAAGTAAAAATTGTGGATTATTATTTATTTATTTATCTCTGGAACTTCTAATCTGATTTAATTTTATTTTATTGCTAATAGAAAGCTACACTTTTGCTTAGAACCATAAGATGTTTAAGGTGTCCTTCACGCATACGAAGTCGCGACCAGAAAGGGTAGAAGGCTAGATAATTATTTCGGTATTATGTATATGTATGAAAAAATCTTGTCGTAGTCCGAATACTTTGAAAAGGAAAATAGTAGATCGCTATGAACAACGCAGCTAAAAGCAAAAAAGAGATTCATACCATGTTTATTGATTACCAAAAAGCCTATGATTCTGTCCCACACAGCTGGTTGTTACATGTCCTAAATATCTATAATATACACCCTACACTCAAATTGTTTTTAGAAGCTACCATGCAAAATTGGCAAACCGTACTTAAAATAAATCAAACCTCCACGACTCTGGCCACTGAACCAATTCACATAAAACGTGGAATTTTCCAAGGCGATGCCCTAAGCCCTTTATGGTTTTGTATGGCACTTAATCCACTCTCATGCATACTAGATAAAACTAACTCAGGATTCACATTTACAAACGATAACACACAATTCACCTTCACACATCTTATGTATATGGATGATATAAAACTGTATGCACCAGATAAGAAATCACTTTTTCGTTTAGCAGACACCACGCAATTTTTTTCTAATGATATCAGCATGCAATTTGGAGTTGACAAGTGCGAAATTTTGTCAATTGTAAAAGGCAAGCTTCAAAATAATAGTTATACACTTGAGTCAGGGAAAACTGTTGAGCCAATGGATGAACACTCAACCTATAAATACCTAGGTTTCAAACAATCCAGACAAATAGAGCAAAAAATGACAAAACAAGAGCTGATCAAAAAGTTTACATATCGCATTAACCTAATTTTAAAAACCAATCTTAACTCTAGAAATACAATAAAAGCTATCAACACATTCGCAATATCTATCCTCACATACTCTTTCGGCATCATACGATGGTCAAAAACCGATATCAAAAAACTACAGCGCACAATCAATACACTCCTTACCAAACACAGAAAACGCCACCCCAAATCATGCACACAGCGACTTACGCTACCACGCCAAGAAGGAGGAAGAGGATTAATCGACATACACAATTTACACAACAAACAAATACTTTCACTCAGATCTTACTTCCACAACAAATCAGAATATTCATCACTACACAAACATGTAACCGAAGCAGACAGAAAACTTACACCTCTCAATCTACAAAACAGAGACACTCAAATTAATGAAAACCTTGTAAGCACACAGCAAAAAATTGCAGCATGGGCAGCCAAAGCTCTACACGGAAGACACCGGGCCTATTTGAGCCAGCCACACGTCGATAAAATAAAGTCGAACGAATGGCTCAAACGAGGTGAACTCTTTCCTGAAACTGAAGGTTTCATGCTTGCAATCCAGGATCAAATCATAGCAACACGCAATTATAGAAAGTATATTATGAAAGACCACAATCAACCGACTGACACATGCAGACATTGTAACAGTGCTTCTGAGACTATACAACACATAACAGGGGCCTGTAAATCACTTGCACAGACAGACTATAAACACAGACATGACCAAGTTGCCGCCATCATACACCAACACTTAGCACACAAATACAAACTTAAAGAAGAGATGATCCCATATTATAAATACAAACCAGAAACCATATTAGAAAGCAAAAACCATAATATCTATTAAGATCGAACAATAATTACAGACAAAACAATACATTATAATAGACCAGACATAACCGTTCACGACAAACTCAATAAAATAGTTTACATAATAGATATAGCCATACCTAACTCTCACAACATTCAAACTACAATATCCGAGAAGCTTAGTAAGTACCAAGATCTCGCCATAGAAATTAAAACCCAATGGCGAGCACAAACCGTGCACATCGTCCCAATAGTACTGTCCTCCACCGGTGTTGTGCCAAAGGCTCTTACACAAAGTCTTAACACACTCCACATGCCTCCTCATACACTTCACATGATTCAAAAAGCCACCATTCTCAATACTTGCCGCATTACCCGAAAATTCTTAACTTCTAGTACACTATCATCCACATTTACAATTTAAATAATTTCCCCTTACACACTTGGTTCCGACCCGTGTGTAAGGTCGTAAACTCTCCTTAAAGAGAAGAAAAATAAAAAACTCGAAATAATAATAATAATTAAAAATTATTACCTCCAAAATGAACAAAAAAACTAAAATATAAACAATTGGCAGCGTTACAACTACAAAGACAAAAGTGTTTACGATGAGCTCTGGCACCCAATGTAAGATTTAACTTGTGTTTAGGGTGCCAGCGTCCTCGCCTATGACTTGAACATATCAGTAGTTGTAAGACATGAGTACACAATCATTATTATAACTATTTACTAGCCAATGCAACTGTGATACAGCCTATTTGAAAACCTGTGTTTGTGTGTGTGTGTAGTGTGTATGTGTTTTTGTGTGTGTGTATGTGCGTGTGTGTGTGAGTGAGTGTGTATGTATGTGAGAGGAGGATAAATATGGTGAAAGCTTGTGTTTATTTAAGTCTTTATAACTATATATATATATATATATACTAGCTGTACCCTGCCACGCTTCGCTGTGGCACATTGTGATTGAATGGTTAAAAAAAAGAGAAAATGACGTGTGGCACTCGGAGACTGCCGCGGTAAAGCTATTGCATAGCATTTTTTATCAACTCCTCTCCCCCTCCCCTCACCCCTCCCTCAATTTCCCCTCCCTCCCCCACCCGGCTCGTGTCGCTTCCCCACCCCCTTTCCCTTCCCCTCTCACCATACCCGTCCCCTACCCCTCCCCTTTTCTTCCCCCTCTCATTCCCTCCTTCTCCACCCCCTCCCTTTGTCCTGACCTCCCTCCTCTCACACCCCTTCCCATCCCTCCCACTACCCCTGCCCCTGCCCCTCCCCTTTCCCTCTCACAATCTCCCCCCTTCCCTCTCACAATCTCCCCCCTCCCCTCTCACAATCTCCCCCCTCCCCCTCTCACGATCCCCACTCCGACTCCTCTCCCCCTCCTTCTTCCCTCTCCTCGTGATGTTTCAAATTAAAAGTTCTGTTATGACTATTAAAAAGCAAGGGTTGGTGATAAAAAAGTGAAAATTTAGAGTTGTATGTATTTTTTGATGCCACATAATAAAAAAATAAAAAAAATAAAAATTATCAAAAAAATAAAAAATAAATATTTGGGGTGAACACCCCTTATCACTTACAGGTTAGAAAAATAGATAGTAGCCGATTCTCAGGCTTACTGAATATGCATAAAAAATTTCATGAGAATCGGTCAAGCCGTTTCGGAGAAGTATGGGAACGAACATTGTGACACGAGAATTTTATATATAAGAAGAAGAAGATATATGTGATACCCTGTTGTCTATATTTGGTTCGATATCTGTAGTAGATCTTCAGTCTTGTCGTAATTTAATGTCAGGAGCCACTTCATGACCTCGGTTTTACATATATTTAGACACATTGGAGCAATGGAGCAAAGTTTATTTATTTTGTTATATAAGTGGTTTGACAGTACACCAAAATGACGCTGAGCAAGGGCCGTTCTACATCCGTGAGTTGAGCAAACTTCAAAACGTCGTCGTTTTTTGGCATTCGGATCGTATACCACAAAAGGGTGTTTACGTAGTACAGTACCAAGAACAAAGAGCTGTCTCACAGTTAGAACCTGACATTCAGCGTAGAGAGCCGTGGTGGGATATCTAAAAGGCTTTGAGGTCATAGTCTTGAGAACAGCTCTCTGTGCTCGTTCCAGTGGCAGGAGATTTCTTTTAGGAGTTCCACCCCACACTGTAATGCAGTAGTTTATAATACTTTGACAAAGGGCATAATAAACAGTTTTAAGCGTAATGCGGTCCGCAGAATTCCTTAATTTTTTAAATATAAAAATACACTTGCGGACTCGTGATATAATGTTGCTAAGGTGCGGTTTCCAGCTTAGAGAACTATCTAGATAGACTCCAAGATATTTGGCAGACTCACACCTTTTGAGTTGAGGGCAACCACATTGAGAAGAAGATAGACCGAGTGTGCAAGTGTGTGCTCTGAGCACCATTGAATCCGGGGGAGTAAGGTTGGTTGATAATAAGGAGAAAGGTAAGTAAACCGTTTTGTTTAAATTTAACGTCACAGTACTTCTTAAAAGCAATATTCTGCTGTATTCACTTGAGGAATTAAATATAATGTGTTAGTTTTCTCATTCATTTTCTTAGTAATAGATAAGAAAGTAATTTATTTTACTTTTGGCATCTATTTTAAACTCCAACGTCTTTAAAAGCAACTTGGTATGATCCTCTTTGAAATATAACCTAACTGCTCCCACAAACAAACAATAGTATATCAAAAAGGAATTTAAAAGAGCCACTAAAAGCGGCAACCGTGCCTGAAAGTTTTAAAAGTACACTTAGATCGAGTGCAATTTTAAACTTTGTACTGTATCATGCAAAAGTGCAATTTCAGCCAGGATTAACTTAGTAAACATTTAGTTTTACTAAGTTTATCTTCAATAATATTTGTACCATTATGGACGTATTATTGTGGGTCTAGAGGTCACAAGCGGTATTACTGAGCATAAGGTTCTGGGTTCGGTTGCCAGGTTGGGCTAAGTGTTGTTGAGTTTTTCTTTACCCCAGACGCAAAAACGACAGGATGTTATAAGTTTCACGTGTCCGTGTGAGTGTGTGTGTATCGCAGCTCTCGAACTGATGAGCCGATTTTGATTTTGTATATTTTGTTTGAAAGGAGAATTTGATGTTTAGTCAGAAGTGAAGAAGTGTTGTCAGATATGTTTGATGAAAATCGGTCTAAGATGGCTGCCGCCACAAAATGGTGGATAACAAGTTTTTACCCGATACCCTTTCTCGATATGGGTATCAAATAAAAGGGCTTGACTAATAAAAAACTGTGATAAATTTCAAGTAGCCGCTTTTTTTTCTTTGTTACGCTGGCCCTGTTATGGTAAGGTAAATGAGACTATTTACAAAATACATACCTACCTAATTATTTTTGAGTAATAAATGTTTTAGTTAGGTATTAAATAAAACGATAAGATTGCGAAATGTGGGTGTGCTGAGTTACACCTCCCCATAACCCTAAGGGCATCACAGGCGTGCTGTTATGTTATATAATTTAAATATAATTCTCCTAAAACATCTGAGACCATTAGTGAAAAGCGAATCGTGTAATTAATTACTCCGCAGTTTATGTATTAGGAACACCGCACAGTGAAGTAATAAAATAAAAGATATGATGAGATAATGTTTTTAGTTCAAATTGGTAGTTTAACCATCTATCTTAGATATTTAGTTAATTTCTTTCGCGCATAACTTCTGAACGTTGCACGAATTATTTGTTGTTTTTGCGTTGGACCTTAAATGGTTAAGTTTACGATTGGACCCGCTACGTGGCGCTGCGATCGGGTTCGAAGTCAACGTTCTGAAAGGTCACACGGTTACATACGTATTCCCGTTCTTGGGAGATTACATAGTGTAGGATAATGTAGCTTCCCAACGATGAAAGAATTTTAGAAATCGGTCCAGCAGTTTTTATGTTTATTTGTTACATACAAAAATACACATTTTACCTCTTTAGAATATCAGTACGGAAGTATATATTAAGTAGCAGCAGCCAAGCAGCTTCCATGTTAGCCTGTATTCGAGGCAGCAACAACGCCATTTTGAACGCCTTTTCAGAGTCAGCAGCCTCGTGTAGGTTTAATGAGTCATGGCATATAAATATGTAAAGAAATGTGATGTGTGTTTTACTAGGTTATTATTCATAAAGTTCTATCCCAGTTTAAAATAAAAATAAAAATAAATATTCTCGAGTCGCTTGATAACTGTCAAAAAGTTGGTCTACATGTAACATTATCACCAGTATACTTAGAGAGCAGTAAGTCGCAGGTCCGAACACAGGCAGGCGCATTACTTTGTGTAATCTAATTCATCACCACTGTTCTCAAAAACGATGAAGCAAAATATCGTGAGGAAACCGGCATTTATTTATTATTTATTTATTTATTTAATACTTCAAGCACACAAATGTACATAGGCGGACTTAATGCCTTAGGCATTCTCTACCAGTCAACCTTTAGGTCATGCAGAGACAAACAGTGGCATGTCCTAGAACAAAAAATTCGAAGACATGTGATATCTACCAATTCGCACTGGGCTCGCGTGGTAGATTAGGGCCATACGCAAAATACCCGCTTAGACGTGGAGTTGCGGATACCAGCCCGGTATCATTATATAATTTATCTTATCACCGTACCTACTATTCTGTAAAAATCACCCCTCGAAAATGTAAATGAAGTGAAAGTGAATTGAGCTGTCATTCCATAATAATTGGTGACTTTGTTTTTATTTGGACACTGTTATTATTTACATTTGACATTGTTATTTTATTATGTTTCATTATTATTATTTTGTGTTTTATGCAATTCTGTGAACTGTAATTTATTCTTGTTTTTTTTTTAAAACTGTAATGTTCACGTACAATGTACAGACGCCAGCACATCAAGTTACCCCTGTCAAATTTCTTTGATCGTTTTTCAACTCTAGGCCAATGAAAATAAGGTTCATATTCAATTGAGAAAATTTGACACATTGGGGTAACTTGATGTGCTGGCGTCTGTACTTAATTTGTTTTGAAATAATTAAATCAATCAATCAAACTAATGATAGGCATTGCCAGTTCACTTTACTCAAGTTTTTACGGGCTGACTTCAACTGAATCGATTGGCTAATATCAAAGACATTCAATATCTATAGACCGGACATCACGAACAAAATTTTCGTCCGAAAAAGTGTGTCCTGCTGGATACAAGTCTATCAGCCTTACAAATAAAAATGTGTTATACCGCTTTTATTCCATTGTTATACTAAGTATAGTTATAACAGGTATAACTTAAGAATAAGTCGAGAATATCTTTTTACTAATAAACCAGGTATATCTTTGGTTTAACAACCCCTCCGTTATGTCAAAATGCACGATTTGGCAACAGCGCAACCAAAAAGAACCTTCTAAAAAAAGCAGTTTGTCTTTGAAAACTGTATCCCATTGTCTTCTCGACCGTTTTGTTTGTTTTGATATTGCGCGCGTACTGGTTCATTAGAGTACTTAAATTTGTTTATTTTTGGGAAATATAACTTGAAAAGTGAATATTAAAATGGCAAAGAGAGACCGATCAATCAACTTGGAGAAAGAAGAAAAGGTATGTACCCTAAACTACCTTGCGAGCATCATGCGTGGTATTTTATTTAACTTTGATGATAATAAACAATTTACAACACCTTCAGAAACTCGATATTTTAATCGAAACTGCTCATCGCTATATAAGTCAAAAAGGATTTTCTAGTATTTTAAATATTTTAACTTTTATTTGAAACTGGATTAGATTTAGAATGTTATTAATTTGTTCTACTTCTGTTTTTGCATTTAATTCCTTAATCAAAACAAACGTAAAATACTTAAATTATGCGAGTAAACAAACACAAAACGTGGTATTTTTAAAGTTATGCTAGCTTTATACAAGGGTGAAGGCGCGAATAACTTCGGAATAGCAGTTGTACGGATACAACTGTCAAAGTTATACTTGATATAAGCTATTCTTTGTTTATTTGTAGACATTTTGCTTATTCTTAGTTTATTCTCGAGTATAACTTTATACCACGTTTATTTGTAAGGCTGTATGAGTTTTTTGTGTAGTACGTTCCGCTGCCGCTCCAATATTCATATATTATTCTAGATGGCGTTACTGAGACATGGGATCAAAGTTTTTCCGTGACATTTCCTTGACATGCCCGCTCTATAGTATTTTAAATCTCTTTGGCTAATATAAATTTAACAGCCCAAAATACTACCCTGTGTCCGAATCTCTTAATCCACACGCTCGGGCGCAATCAGAGAGAAGTGTCGAATCATTGGCTTGATTAATCGTTGCTATCCATAGTCTGAACACAAAACATTCATTAAATCACAAAACATCAGAAGACTGAACCCACAGCGACCTCAGACTTCCATTACCACCTTTTTAGACCAGACTTCTAGACTCAATTTAGGTGAATAACCGTTCTCTAATTAAAACTACTAAAATAAAAAATGAACGCCGTTTATCCCGGCAAATTTTGAAAGGCTTCGCATAAGGCTTATTAACATAAAAATGAAGGAGAGTTATGGATTAAGAAAATATACAAGCTGGCCTGTTCTAGTAGTTAGTTACCCTGACTGCTATGCCGGAGGTCGTGGGTTCGATTCCCACCCAGGACAAATATGTCTGTGTGATGAGCACGATCATTTGTTCAATGTCTGGGTATAATTTATCTATAACATGTATGCATTTAGAAATATATAAGTATGTTTATCAGCTGTTTAGTACCCATAACACAAGCTCTCAAGCTTAACTTGGGACTAAATGGCGTTGTGTGAAAAGTTGTAGAATATTTATTTATTCATTTACTTTATTTACTAGATTATAGTTGGAGAAAATACACAGGATATTCTATAAGTATACTGTATAAGTAGTTTCAACCACGGAAATCGAACACATATTATCACGATGTCCATAAATCAAAAGTGAAAACGTATTCCAAACAAAACAACACAAATAAGTTTGGACATATTATATCCAACAATTTTATTATAAGTAAACAAGCCTTATGCGAAGCAGTAACAGGCTGGTATTTTTATAACAGCCTGTCTTACTGCAAAGCAAAGGCCTCTTCTCATACAAAGAACGCTCGAGTATTGATCACCACGCTTGTTCATGTTCAAGGAGAATTGGCAAAATCAGTTTTTTTTTAATTTAAATAAAGGTCTCCTCATGGAGTAAGTTAAAAAAAGTTTGGGCGGGTGAAGCAAAATTTTTTGTGATTTCAGAATGGGCTATTTGACAAAATTCTAATTTTTAGTCCCTCATCTAGATTGCAAGAAAATATTCGACACAATTTTTTTCTTTTTTCACGTAATCAAAAAATAACGGCGATACATCGAGTCAAAATGTCGCATGACGTCACTAGCCAGTACAGTTTATACTCGTTAATGACGTTACAAGCTCCCTCTCCTCAACTTTAATGCGCTTAATTTAGGCAGTTCTCCATCAATTTGAAAAAGAAAAAAATACGTGTCGAATATTTTCTTGTAATCTAGATGATGGACTAAAACTAAATATTGTCAAATAGCCTCTTGTTCCCCTAGTCAAAGTTGCTGGGGAGTTTGTTCAAAAAACACTAGGAGGTGGAGAAGTGCGGGCTTTTTGGGGGACTGTCTTATGTAATTTTGACGTTCAAAACGAACGAAACAAATAAAGTAGAATTTTTGACTTTACAAATTGGTTCAATTTTTTGTGAATTAATTTTCTTTGAATGGATCTATGTAATCTGAAATAAATTATTTGATAGATTATAAACGACTTATGATTACGATTTTAATCTGATTCTTCTTTACATAATATTGGTTTAGGAAAACGAATAACAAACATTGACAGTAAAATAAAGTTTGTGACTGCCTCGTTGGTCTAGTGGTCGCAAGCGCTACTGCTGATCATGAGGTCCCGGGTTCGATCCCCGGGTCGGGCAAAGTGTTATTGAGTTTTTCAATCTGGGATTTCTCAGTAGCAGCCCGGAGTCTGGATTTGTGCCCGATGGATGGCAATAGGCTCGCCCCCTATTACATGGGACTTAAACATAATGGCGAAATGTGGGTGTACTACCAGGTACACCTCTGCCTAGCCCTTCGGGGATTACAGGCGTGACGATATGTATGTATGTATGTATAAAGTTTGTAATGTTGAGTTGATCCCACAGTTCGTGACTCACTCCGATTGACATAGTACAATTTAACTTTTTCACTTTATTTGTCATGCATCCAGTTAGCTTTCCATTAAAAGTTCAGGAAAGCCTGTATTATAATGTGATGTGATTATTTTTTCGTGTTTGTGAAATTGAGGAAATTGCTATTGGCTTTGTAAAAGTAATTTCGTAAATAACGTCACGAATTACACTAAGTAGAGAAAATATTAGTACTTTGTAATTCTAATTAAACTAAAACTATCTTTAATAAATGTTTTGGCCTCTGGTTCAACTAAAATAAGTAAATAAATTGTATTCCATTGAAATTTTGCGTCCATTCTTTGTAACAATAGCAATAAAAATAATAATATTTTATTGACATAAAAGTATGTTACATTAATATATGGAAACCCTGACTCCTGCGCTAGGTTGTAACCTGTGTTACAGGAATCAGTGTCTTCTCCCAGTAGTTTTACACAGGTGCTCTCTAAGGCATGTTGCACAATACTAACGCGACAATCACCACAATCACCATAAGACCCGAAGTTATAGCTCAATTGCACTATAACTTCAACAATTTTTTTTTTTAATGTTTGAGTTGATCACAACTATTTAGGTTGATCTCAATTATACCTTCTTACGTTCTCAAAATCATAATACATTCAAATTTCATTCATGGAATCTATTATTCAAAATTAAAATTTAGAATTAATTAATTATTAAAATAAATAATAATAATTTAATCATTTGAATGTATTCAAATGAAATTAAGATAAGTAAAAGTTTGTATTATACACAATACTTAATACGGCCGACACAGAAGGCTCTGTATTCTGTAAAAAAAATACCACAGTCTGTTATTCTTTTGTTAAGACGTGGATATTGGTGTGGGTTACATGTTTGTGAGCTTTAGTATTTAAGGATTTTTGTATTTTCTATAGCATGTAAATGTTTTATGTCCATAATAAATAAAATAAAATAAAATAAATACATTAATACTCAGTCAATATTAAATCTATTTAATGGGTAGTAAAGTTCATAATTGTTTTAGTAGATAGGTATAATATCTGTTAGAATGGAGATTTAAAAAAATGGAACCACAGACACAAGAAAAAGAAAAATATGAATTCTTTAGGCAGACCGCTTTGTGACGTCGCTTTAAGAAAGTGCGTAATAAGAGATTTAGAGAGGGAGCGCAGAGCGTTGTCAGTCTGGGCGAACATGTTTGCCCGCAGGTGCTCTCGATGTACAGTTGCAGTTAAAGTAACCCTTTTTAAGGCATATTGCACAATACTAACACGACAATATAACAATGCGAACAGGGTATTGATGCGACTGCGGCTGCCACGTTTCTGCAGTGCGTCGGCGATGATGCCGACGCACGTGTTAACAGCTTTGACGCCAGAAATTGTGGCGCAAGAAATCTTTAAATAGATAAATGTTACACAACGCCATCTAGTCCCAAGCTAAGCAGAGCTTGTGTTATGAGTACTAAACAACTGATAAACATTACATTTTTCTAAATACATACATATTATAGATAAATTACACCCAGACACAGAACGAATGATCGTACTCATCACACAAACATTTGTCCTGGGTTAGAATCGAACCCAGGACTTCATGCTAGTTCCTCGTCTTTATGCAAAGGAGAATGGTCGTGATTTACGATTTTTAAAACAAATCCTTTTTTAAATATTTGCGGTGAATTTAGTTCACAAACTGTATTTTGATATGTAATCCTGAAATCCGCGAACTTGTCACGTAGCACCTAGCTTTAAGGATAGTAAAAACTATAGGACTTAAAGCGTGTATATAAAGCCCCTAAAATTTCACAAAACGATTTCTGGTAACGGTTTATTTTATCATTCCAGTTGTAAGAACTCAATGAAGCTCCAAATTATAAAGTGAAACGATCTTTTGGATTTATTAGCACAAGGTAAAACTGATTTTTGACTATTGTTACGATAAACAATGGTATTTGATAAAAAGAAATACCATTTACACACCTGCTTTGTAAACCATCCTCGGTGCGCGAGTCCAAGTTTGCACTTGGCGTCTTTTTTCTTTAGCAAAAATAACATTAGTAAAGTTGTAAAAATTAAGACAAAATGGACTAAAAACTTACGGTATCATTATCATTTGTGCGACTATATCCATTCCATCCTGTATTTGAACCATCTACTTTTGTTAGACAGGTCACTCTAGACTATCTTCAATGACTGAACCACGGCATGTATGTATAGTTACAGCCAACGTAATTAATCTTCCCATACAAAGGACATCTCCTATACAACGGACTATCTTTTTCAAAATAACTTATTTATTTTTAGTTCTTAATGGTCCAGTATGAAAGGTGATTGGCCATTTTCCTTACCGACTAGACTTTATTAATTTCTTAAGGTGATTTAAGAAAATAAAACGGCATTGAGTGTAAATTAATAATAGTGGTGGTATTTTTGTGTTGTGCTCTGTGGCAACGCCACCTTAAATTTTTTTATTTTGATATTACCCATTTTAATGTACCGTTGACGTACATGACGTACATGCATTGTTTGTGAATGTACGACTTTTAATTTTAAAGAAAAAAGCAAATTAATATGGCGTTGCTGCGGAAAATTCTCTCTAGCCACGCCACCTGTAAACAACATTTGCAGATACAATTTCAGCTATTTCTCTGAAGTTATATAATGTACGAGCGCTGTATATTATGTACACGTGATAAGTATGAAGAAATATGTTAATCCTAAAGTTTAATTCTAAACTCACAAATTGTCCCATATTGACAAAGTTGTAGTTAATAACAAATACAATTTCAGCTGTTCTTCTGAAGTTATATAATGTACGAACACTGTATATTATGTACACGTGATAAGTATGAAAAAATATGTTAATTCTTAAGTTTAATTGTAAAGTCACAAATTGACGCCTATACAGGATGTAAAAAGACCGATCACATAGCCGATAACTACACATTCTGTACATATAATTAAGTAACTTTGACCATAAAATATTGCTGGGAAAGTACTCTTTTTCCATCTTTAAAAAAGAGATGTTTTTAATTAGGCGTAAAGGGAAGTCACCTCCTCTCACCCGGCCCGCAGCAGACGCACCGGGCGCAGGTGGAGGGCGGATAACATCCTCTTCCAGCACCCTAAAAGAGTTCAGGGGACTCGGGAACATCCGCCGCCCCCCACGTACATGGACCTGAGGTGGTGCGTCGTATTCACGCGCGCCCCTCTTAGACGTCGCTGTTGTGACATCACTATTTAGTGTGTTAATAGTGTGCACATCACTAGATATTATCTATGTATCCAGTTCCTATCTGTCATTCCAGAGAGACACTACGATGTGTCCCCGTCTGTGACACTACTACTGTCTGTCTGTATTAAATTGTGTGTGTGTCATTTATTAATAGACCAAGTCAACCTCAACGGTGTCGTATTCAACATGCCTACAGAACATATATGGCCAGCAACAGTCGGAAGTCGCGGAAGTATCTTCTGTTCCCGTGACCCCCGGCGCAGATGAACGGAACACGGGGTGGTTTTTAGTCAAACACTAATAGATTGTACTAATCAATTCCCAAAGAAAAATAAAAAAAGAAATATCTGATTATGTGTTATATTATTATGCTGGCTCGCTAATGCTTAGGCCAAACGCTACTGCTGAATATCATTCAGGGTCACTAGTTGAACGGCGTTGTTTAGTTAAACGGCTAGGCAGTTAATTGAACGGCGGATTAAGCTAGTTGGCTGCGTAATATGTATTGCATTTTTAACCGACTTCAAAAAAAGGAGGAGGTTCTCAATTCGGTTGACTGTTTTTTTTTTTTTTGGGGTTTGTTACCTCATTACTCTGTCATTTATGGACCGATTTTGAAAATTCTTTTTTGATTTGATAGGGTATACTAACAGATTGGTTCCATTTGGATCAAAACTGATATCTGATGAAGGATCTTCGAGGAATTGAGGGAACTTCTCAAAAAATATAGGCACATACGCACCGATTTTAACATTTTTTGTAACAAATCAAGCATTTTCATTTAGAAAATATCATTTGGTGAAGAAAAACTGATGTAGAAGACAAGCAACGGAACTCTTCAACGCATAACAGCAAATTATTCGCGATTGCTTTAGTCAGATGTCTATGCTGAGCTTTTGTATTTCCACAACATAACATTACGCCATTCTATTTTAAAAGGGGCCGGCAGAGATGTACAGATTAATATTTAGGTAGAACTTCTTTAGCAATTGTTATCCAATTTCAATAATTCTTTCAAGTTTTGAAAGACTTTTTTTTACACACAAAGAAACTAAAAATTGCAAAATAAAAACTTTTTTACAAAAAAAACAACCGACTTCTTAAAAAAACACTAACAGGTGAAAAATAACTCCAGTTTCGAAGTCGGTGGCCAATAATGAACGAAACAAAACCACCAAAGCCACAGACTTCCGAAACTGGAGTTATTTTTCACCTGTTAGTTTTTTTTAAGAAGTCAAAAAAGAATTTTTAAAATCGGTCTATAAATGACAGAGTAATGAGGTAACAAACCTCAAAAAAAAAAAACCGTCAACCGAATTGAGAACCTCCTCCTTTTTTTGAAGTCGGTTAAAAATGCAATAGATATTACGCAGCCAACTAGCTTAATCCGCCGTTCAATTAACTGCCTAGCCGTTTAACTAAACAACGCCGTTCAACTAGTGACCCTGAATGATATTCAGCAGTAGCGTTTGGCCTAAGCATTAGCGAGCCAGCATAATAATATAACACATAATCAGATATTTCTTTTTTTATTTTTCTTTGGGAATTGATTAGTACAATCTATTAGTGTTTGACTAAAAACCACCCCGTGTTCCGTTCATCTGCGCCGGGGGTCACGGGAACAGAAGATACTTCCGCGACTTCCGACTGTTGCTGGCCATATATATGTTCTGTAGGCATGTTGAATACGACACCGTTGAGGTTGACTTGGTCTATTAATAAATGACACACACACAATTTAATACAGACAGACAGTAGTAGTGTCACAGACGGGGACACATCGTAGTGTCTCTCTGGAATGACAGATAGGAACTGGATACATAGATAATATCTAGTGATGTGCACACTATTAACACACTAAATAGTGATGTCACAACAGCGACGTCTAAGAGGGGCGCGCGTGAATACGACGCACCACCTCAGGTCCATGTACGTGGGGGGCGGCGGATGTTCCCGAGTCCCCTGAACTCTTTTAGGGTGCTGGAAGAGGATGTTATCCGCCCTCCACCTGCGCCCGGTGCGTCTGCTGCGGGCCGGGTGAGAGGAGGTGACTTCCCTTTACGCCTAATTAAAAACATCTCTTTTTTAAAGATGGAAAAAGAGTACTTTCCCAGCAATATTTTATGGTCAAAGTTACTTAATTATATGTACAGAATGTGTAGTTATCGGCTATGTGATCGGTCTTTTTACATCCTGTATAGGCGTCAATTTGTGACTTTACAATTAAACTTAAGAATTAACATATTTTTTCATACTTATCACGTGTACATAATATACAGTGTTCGTACATTATATAACTTCAGAAGAACAGCTGAAATTGTATTTGTTATTAACTACAACTTTGTCAATATGGGACAATTTGTGAGTTTAGAATTAAACTTTAGGATTAACATATTTCTTCATACTTATCACGTGTACATAATATACAGCGCTCGTACATTATATAACTTCAGAGAAATAGCTGAAATTGTATCTGCAAATGTTGTTTACAGGTGGCGTGGCTAGAGAGAATTTTCCGCAGCAACGCCATATTAATTTGCTTTTTTCTTTAAAATTAAAAGTCGTACATTCACAAACAATGCATGTACGTCATGTACGTCAGCGGTACATTAAAATAAGTAATATCAAAATAAAAAAAATTAAGGTGGCGTTGCCACAGAGCACAACACGTATTTTTACAGTGAGCAGTATAAGACTTAGGTATTCACCGTAAAAATGCGTTAACACTTCCGAAATAAATAACACCTAGTCACCGGTTTTGTTATTTAAAAAAAAAATACAACCGAATTCAGAACCTCCTCCTTTTTTGAAGTCGATTAAAAACACGATAACACTGCGTCTCTCTGGAATCAAACCCCAGATACCTCAGTAACGCTGTCGACACTAGACCAAGTAGGCAGAATACATGGTTTAATATGAAACCACCTACTACCATCAGGCGTCTTAGTTTATATAAATAAATAAATATTCCACTACTTCTTGAGTTGAGTTTGATTTGATCCAGCCTGACTCTTTGCTGCCCTCTCCCATTGAATTTCAGTTTAAGGTGGTAAACATACACACACACAGACTCTTACAGACTAAAAACCTTCCTGGTACTCCCATTCACATTTTCTAAGCAGCCGTCCACCTCCTAGGTTTACCTGTGGGATTTCCTTCCCAAAAGAAGTATACGCTTTAGTACAACAAGATACATTCAGTGCCTACAGACACCTTATTTTGAAGTCAGCTAAATTTTCTTCTCTGACGATCTGAATTATTAGTATAGGCACTTACTTATTCCAACTGAACTATTCATCAATCTGTATCCTTGAAAAGGTCGTGGCATCGAAAAGTTTCGACGGATTTAGGGGTTCCCAAAGTCGCTTTGACAATGTAATCCTAGCTATTTCAATGTTCTGTTTAACGAACCATTTGATTAATTGATAACGTCAGTTTCCTTTAGTAAATCCGGTATTATTTGGACGATTTATTGGGAATTTCCCAATTCCGTGTCGCAATTTGACACCCAAAGTTGGAACGGGGTGAGCAAAGAATCTGTTGGGATGGGGTCTAGTAAAATTTTCGAGATTCAAGAACAGTCTATGGCAAGTTAGGCATAATATTTTCAACTATTGGCACTATTAGACACTGGCAACATATTATTAATTGCTATCATGTTTAATACGTTTGAATTCGCTAGGTATACCTACTGTAAAAATAAGACTACGCGCCGCTGAATTATGAATAAGTTTCATATGTGTTCTGTAACTTGTAACTATGAAGGATGGAAACAAAATCGATTTACACCTTAGTGCCATGAGTTCGATTGATGTTGGACCCAGCAGCAGGAAAAACATAAAATTTTGGGAACAGTTGACAAAAAAATAGTATTTATTATTATAATGACCTCATGGTATCAGAGGGAATATTTCCGTACAGTATTAGTCATCTCATTTTTTTTGAGGAGCTTGTGCCATATTATAACAGCCGCATGGGTCGATCGAAGGTTAAGCTACGCTTGACGATGTCGGACCGTGGATGGGTGACCATTTATTACATACCAAGACTCCTCCGTGCCTTGGAAAGCACGTTAAGCCGTTGGTCCGGGCTGTCATTTGTAGATCTTTGACAGTCGTTACTTGTAGTCAGAAGCTCGAAAGTCTGACAACCAGTTTAACCAAGGGGTATCATGTTACCCAGTTACTGGGTTGTGAAGGTCTGACAGGCAGTCGCTCCATGTAAAACACTGGTATTCAGCTGCTTCCGGTGAAACTGGAAGCCGACCCCAACATAGTTGGGAAAAGGCTAGGCAGATGAGTATTAGTCATCTCATTATAATGGAAGCGTTCTTAAAACTATAAGTTTGGCTCATTTGATACCAAGATTTGGCTTTTTTTTTAAATAGACACAATCTCCGTCTCCATTTATCAAAAATACGTCTAGTTACCTTACATTTTTAACAAGACTTTGACATTATTTAAGTGTCGCTAAGATTTCGTTTAAATTTCTACGCTTTCACTCAACCGGTCGATTTTGCTAGAGTCAGTCACCCCGTGAAAGCTTCAGTGGAAAGAACTGTCAAAGCTAAGCATTACTATTTTGGAGGCACGAGGAACAGGGTGTAAAGTTCCTCATCCACCATTGAAAAGGGAGGATCCTCCGACCAGACGGGTGTTGTGTCTGGTGGACTAACTACTACCCGACGATTGTTGTCGGGAACTCGTATACCTTCAAACTGCGCGGATAACTTTAATAGCGCGATGTAGGATGGTTCGTATGTGGCGAGATAGATGTCGCTACACTATGGAATGACAGCTCAATTCTTATGATTTAACAGAGTCGCACTGCTGTTTAATAATATTGTACACTCAATACGCTCATGTTTAAATGCAACTCAATGTAAGTGTAAAGACTAACAGCGATATGAATGATTATCACAACGTACGAAGTCAGAATTAATAACACAATTATCATCCCTCCCTCCCATCACCTCCATTCTTTCAAATAATATGAGGGGAAAATATCATTAAAATGTTCGGGACATAATATCCGTGGACGCCTTGACCTAAATATTGTGTACGTGACTTTTCTCGTCCGTTATCGAAATTCATTACCTGGCTTTTATTAAGTTGGGACAACGTGTGGGGACTCGCATGTTAATTGTATTAATACTAAATATTTTGCAAATCGATAAGCGCAAGTTGCTTTTGTTTTTACGGTATACTAGAAGTTTTTGAAAAGTTATCAAACAAAAGGAAGACTGCAAGATTTCGAAAGCATTGCGACTTGCAAGATGGCATTATAAGATAGTTCGTAATTTGACAACCACTCATGAGACTATTTACTTTAAATAGAATACGGAGGTTGCCGCACAAAATTGAATAATCAGACGAACTTACCTTAAGTGAAGTCCGATTATAATTTTATGAAGGGTGAACTGAAATATAATTTGACCACAAATGAGAGCCCTTCTCGATCGTGTAAGGACACCGCGTTTTTAGAGTATATAAAAAAAACGTTTTCTCTGTGGGATGGCAACCCTGATACCCTGATTTGACACTTTTTTAGAGATTATTTTATTGTTGGCCCATTCGACCAGGGACTGTTTTTTATCAAAAAACAGAATGGGCTGGGCGGGTAATTATATTTCAGTTCACCCTTCATAAAATTATAATCGGACTTCACTTAAGGTAAGTTCGTCTGATTATTCAATTTTATTTCGGTGAACTGAAATATAATTTGACCACAAATGAGATGTTTAGAGTATCAAGTCGACATGGGCCATTGCCACATGCTTGCTATGGGCAAGCCACTTGAGATAAAAGAGGATTTAACAGACATTTAGAATCAACTTTTACATGAAATCAACTTGCTCAAAGTGTTTTAACCACTTATTAGTAGTATTAGTATTTAAACTTAGTGAGAACATTGCTCAGGTATTAACCTATACAATAATTACCAAATAAATGTTCTTTAGTCATATTAACTAAACCAATTAGATTTTTAGTCACATTATAGTACTAAATGTACCTATATAAATATATTTATAATATATCAAAATCCCTTTATTACGTCCTCAAATTGGAAGCAAAGACAAAAAATAAATAAATCTGTCCTGCGGCACATTAGCATTCGCTGATGCATCATAAAACCTAGCAATCATTTAAGAGACTTGTCTTAGCTAATTGCATCATGATATTTTTGCTTGTCTTGTTTTGTACGTCTGCTACTGGGAGTCAATATTTTAGTATTATTACCACTTTCCTTCATGACTAACCATCATAATCCATCTTAATTGCTTGTCTGTATGTTCTCGTATAATATTAGTAACTAGCAAATATTTGTTGTCTAATAGTAACTAGCAAAAATATTTTGCACTAGTCCCGATAGCCGACTTCGATTGATATAATATGTTCGTAAATCTCTAGTTAGAACAACCACAGCATTATAGTCCTAGGATGGTGATTTAACTGATGTCATTTACAATTTTAGATGAAATTTATGTATTTGTATTTTGAACAATATTAATTACTGTACATAATGTTCTGCCACTAAGACATGTATAAATATTTCATGGTTAAGTAAGGAAACTTCTGCATAATAGCAATAACTAATATTAAGCCAATTTGTTCTAGTTATTTGTTCAAAATTTAAATTGTCAACTAATTATTCAGTACTCTTGCACTATAGCAATAAGAAATAACGAAGGAGAACCCAAGTATTAAGATACTTGCGCAGAACGATTATATTCCGTTGAGCGTTTCGTTAAAGGTTTATCCTGATCTGTGATCGTCACTGCTACTTCTTCTCTCCAGCAGAAGGTAAAGTGAAGCAGTGTTGAGTAAGCTGTAGCCTTCATTTCTTCTAAGTGTTTCAGTGAAGTACCTACAGCATTACATCTAGTAATGAGGGTAGATGTCTATCTGAGTTTAGGCAGAATGACCATCAGTTTTTATAAATAATATTAAATTATTTCACAATACCTCGTGGATGATAAAATAACATTTAGTGAGCTTTCTGGCAAACCTCTGCATATGAATGTTTCTTACAGAAGATGATTGCTGCCAGGGTAAAATTTCTCAGTAAGTAGTCTGAACTGAAAAGATAATAATTCACTATTAGAGTAAAAAATTGTTGGTTACTATCAACTTTTTGTCAATAGCAATGACTGACAAGATACAGTATAATGAGTGTACTAAATATATTATAACGGCCTTTAATTCCAGCCACATATAATTTGGAGTTTGTGTTGATTCTGGGAGGGAATGAACCAACAGCATGCTTTAATTAAATATTTCTATAGATAATCCCCACTCTAGCTATGTTATTATTCTCGAATCCTCATCTGCCCAGTTATCCATAGATTGAAGCAACATGCCTCAACTTTAAAAGGTATTTGCATACCAATCCCATATTCTTCAATTAATCTGATTGAGGTGTGACAATTGAGTAACAAGTGCATACTAGGGCAGTAGTTTTGTCCGAAGAACTTCATAATTACTTTTCAATTATGCAAGGCACTTCACTAAATCAGAAAGGAAAAAACTTCCATTAGTTCTTAATGGTTTATAGGATATTACATCAGAACAAGATATAGTCTATGGTCACCCATAGACCTGCAAACCTCTCAAATTCAGCCTGGAAGAGAAGCAAGCAAACATGACGCCCTGTAATTTTCCGGGGGGTCAGGCAGAGTTGTACCTGTAGTACACCCACATTTTGCCATTGTGTTTAAGTCCCACGTAATAGGGGCGAGCCTATTGCCTTTGAAGAAGAAAAGCATCTGTAAATCAAATTTTATATTATTTAATTTAAATATTTCCTGTCTTGTGTTATGTTACCTCGCTACCATAAAATGTTGCTGTAACCCTATAAGTCATTGAAGCATCATCATTTAGTTTTGATTTTTGTTATGCTAGGTACTTCATACATTCCATTTCTTCTGTATGTAGGTAGCGGTACTGGTGGTATGGTTGGCTATGGTGCAACTAATGTCATGTCCCACATGTGTGTGATTTTGTAAACACCGTAATTTAGCATGTGTTTAGTTTACTTAGTTTTAGAAATTATAAAGCAACAAACACAATAGTTTTCCCAGTAGTTTGCAATGTTAAATTAGATAGTGTTTCTCTTTTGCTGAAGCCAAGTGTTTCAAGGTAATACATACTAATTGTTGTTTTGTTGATCAGTAAACACTTGTTATATGTATGGCCAATACATAAAATATTATTAATATTTTTATTAGATAGGAAGCCTGAATTACTTTTTTTTTTTTTTTTTTTTAATTTTGGTGCATGTAATGCATACAACAATATTAATATGTACCTAGAGTAGGTACAAACAGTCAAAGCTTATATAAATGACAGCATGGTGTTTTAGTAACCAACTGAAAAATGTTAGTAATACTCATTTGCATGAGTGAAACTTCACTGTTAAATCAAAACATGTGACATCTGATCTGTGTCTAACAATTTTCTTTGAAATGTAACATACATATATATACATAGGTACTTAATTTCACAAAGAAATGAAATCAAATGTTATATTTCCATTAGACAACTACATTATAGTAGGGTCAATAACTTTCAACATAAACCAGGTAGTTATTCCCAGCATGTACCTAGGGACCTTGGAGTTCTCATGGAACACAGAAAATTAAAGGTTACCTGGTGGTGGACTGTAGCAAGTCCATGGTATGAACCAATGTGTCATCACCTTAGATGATTTACTCTGATACCCTTGTCAGAGTGGACCGCTTGTATTTACACATAATTTATGTATTTAGCAAATATTGCTTTTGTTGCCGTTTCCATAACAGAATTAGCACATTTTTAAATCTTATTTCTAGTTGTATTCACTACACAAACTTTTAAAATAATAGGTTTGTTCATGACAAATATCACTAAGTGAATTTAGTATAGTCATTACATCTATTGTTTCATTGATTATACATGCTAGACATGTCTTTGCATACATAGTACTTTGCACATTTTGGTGGACAATGTACTCATCTCTAGTTCCCCAGCTTCAGAGATCGCTGCCCATATGAAATAAACTAGGCATTCAGAAGTTGTGAATTTTCAACTATGTGATGCATTTTGTAAATATATTTATGAATATTTAGATTTTCATATTTTTTAATATATTCATACTCTTGGCCCAGTGCTTGTAATACAAATCAGAAAGAAATCGTAGTAAAATATCTCAAATGTCTACCTCGCGGGTTTGATCATTTGGGACTCCTGCTGATAATTATAATCAACAGTCAAGTGAGACAATGATGTCATTTCAAACATTAAGAAATACCTTTTAGGTTTCTCAGAATCAATTTGGATCACATAAGATACCATTTAAACTAAAGTTTTCAATGTTATATTGCATTTCACAGTATTGCATACAATGGAAATACATATGCTTGTTCAGGGACATAATATTTGGCTGCATGACACAGTGTCTCGCACTGTTCTAGTGTCTCGCACTGTTCTTAATACATTAGGTTGTTCAGCAGCAAATTTATGACATTACTGACTTACCGTCATGAGTGTATATTGTTGTTCAGGAGAATCCATGATCACATTAATATATCCACAGCATCTCGTGCTGGTTTTAACACTTATAAAAGACGTTCAGGAGCATTTTGAATGTATTCTACGGTATTACGTAGGTAGTGTTAGGCCCTCAAGGTTATTTGCTCAAGGAGCTTAATCGTTCCGTGGATTTTATTGCATAAACAGTATCTCGTACCTTAATGCATAAACACGTACGTGCTGGTTTGTAACAAAGCCAAAGCACAACAGTTGACACTGTAATAATAGTTTAGACTATCAAAAATGTTATCTCGTAACAAATTTGATCTTCGTGTTGAAAGTATCACGTACCCCCACGGTATATTATGCTCAACAATCGTAACCAGTAGCATTTCTTGATTTAGTTCTTGATTAGTTGATTAGTTAGTTTAGACTATCAAAAATGTTATCTCGTAACAAATTTGATCTTCGTGTTGAAAGTATCACGTACCCCCACGGTATATTATGCTCAACAATCGTAACCAGTAGCATTTCTTGATTTAGTTCTTGATTAGTTGATTAGTTAGTTTAGACTATCAAAAATGTTATCTCGTAACAAATTTGATCTTCGTGTTGAAAGTATCACGTACCCCCACGGTATATTATGCTCAACAATCGTAAACAGTAGCATTTCTTGATTTAGTTCTTGATTTCGTAAACACCAAATTAACTTTTCTTCGCCACTGTCAAGGCGCACAAATAGGTTTGTCACGGTGAATTTGGGGTCGCCAATTGGAGTTGCATGATTCTATTGTGTGCACACTACGATGACACTAACTTTAAACTGCATTTGCCTATTCTTTGTAAAACTTTTCTTCCGAAACAATTTTTCCCGTGCGGTGCCATTAGACGCGCGAAAAAGAAGTGTCAAATCAGGGTATCAGGGTTGCCATCCCACAGAGAAAACGTTTTTTTTATATACTCTAAAAACGCGGTGTCCTTACACGATCGAGAAGGGCTCTCATTTGTGGTCAAATTATATTTCAGTTCACCGAAATAAAATGTCGTAGAATGCTATTACAATGTTACAAAACTGCGATGCAAGTTACCGCAAAAGGCCGTCTCTGCGAAGCCAACACACTTTGATGCACGTTATTGTGATAGATTTTCGCAGTGACAATCTATCGCGATAATGTGAACCAATTCTAATAATAATCATAGTTTAAGCACCTCATTACTTTATGTGTTAAAGCGCCATTTGCATGCAACAAAGTACCTACACTGCGCCACTAAAAATGCTACCGAAATTATTTGTCCATGGAATACTCGAATGCGGTTTCGTTTATTGATGCCGCAACATTGTACAATGCGGTTGCGGTACGCCATGCGGTATACATATAATATACAGTCTCCTTTTATGATCTTGTTTTTGTTTGAGTATGTTTTCTGGTCTAAAAATGCACAAAGACATGTGCTACGGTATGAAGGCGCAATGCAGTCTTCTCAGTTAGAGGATTATTCGGATACTTGTTATGCTGCAAGCAGGTTTTACTATTTTGTGTATGTATTTTTACTTTAAAAATGTACAGCTATTTCGGTGGAATATCTTCCTGCCAGGAATAGCCACTTAGTTATTTATTTTTCCCAGTATAAATGATGCAACAAAGCCTGCACGTATTGTACCTATACAACGTGTTTTTTTTATATCCCATAACTCTAGGGTATGATTGAGACCATATCAAAGAATCAACTGGCGTAATAATATGAATTATGTTTCAATCATCCTTTTTTTTACTATCATACAAAATAATTCGACAAAATCACGATGGTTAATGTTAAACACCCTACGTGAAAGAAAAGTGACGTTAGAAAGAAGATTCGTCGTACTGGTGACAATTTTTGAACTAATAAGGTAATAAAAATAATATTAATAATAATATTCCACGACTGTTCACACAACGCCATCTAGTCCCAAGCTAAGTAGAGTTTGTGTTACGGGTACTAAACAACTGATAATTTAATAATGATAACCTACAGAATGTAACCCTAGAGTTATGGGATATCAAAAAAAACACCTTGTATAAAGCAATTGCCTGTCTGACGTCTACCACCAAGTTTCTAAGTATTACGATGTAAGACTGGTTGCTTTAAACTGCTGTCAACGTGGTGTGTTTTTTGAGGCAAATAAGAATTACCTACATAGACTTGGACTACTGACCTACAAACTATTTGCCCATGAATTTACACGCTAGGAAAAAACCTTCCATATACGGCACTGGGTAATAGTATTACTTTCTATAAATGGTCCGTAGCTCTAGAGATTAACAACCCCTACTTCGCAACTTACAAAGAAACAAATTGTAGGCCTTTTAACTTTTAGTACCTACACATATTTTTTTATAGGTATTATACCGTAGGTATTCTAACTAGGACTCAAACGTATCGCTTGTGAGAATGGCAGGCTGTCTCGTAAAAATACTCAATCGTTCTATTTCAAAAGGTATTGAATCCAAAAAGGTCAAAATTCAATCGCCTGTTGATTTATTCTATAGCTTAGACATTTATCAGTTTTATATCACCGCCGGAACCCGAGGGAATTCTTTTAAAACCATTTCAAAATTAATTTGATTCTCACGGACATTGCTGGCCGTTTGTATTAGAATTACCAAATAATTTCAATAACGAAATATTATGATTACTAATCTTCACGTTGGTTCAATAACAGTTGTTGATATAATGTTATGTTTGGAGAGACACACAGGAAGGAATAAAATAGTATAAAACCTTACTTGCGTCCAATATGTTGCATAATAAAAGCAACCGACTTCTTAAAAAAACACTAACAGGTGAAAAATAAATCCAGTTTCAGTCTGTGGCTTTGGTGGTTTTGTTTCGTTCATTATTGGCCACCGACTTCCGTAACTGGAATTATTTTTCACCTATTAGTGTTTTTTTAAGTTGTCGGTTGTTATTTTGTAAAAAAAACTTTTCATTCTGCAACTTTTACTTTCTTCGTATGTAAAGAAAGTCTTTTAAAACTTGCTAAACAAATTGCTAAAGAATTTTGAAAATCGGTCCTTGAATGACGGAGTTTTGAGGTAACTAACCCTAAAAAGATAACTTTTTTAACAATTGGTTAAAAAAACAAGCGACCGAACCTACCATTGCGCTGGTTTTCAGTGACAGCTAGTCTCATGTCATCAAGTTAAACGAAAAATTTTACATTTATGTACAAGTCAGCCTCAAAAGTCGATGACCATGTCCATTATTTTCTAAACTCATGAACACCATAGCTTACACAAATTGCTTAACTAGACTAGTGCCACAATTTAATTAAGATCTTAAAAGTTCGAAATGATCTGAACAACACTATGCATGAATTAACTCAACACAAAATAAAATTGTCAAAAGTAGTTGAACAATAATATTATGTCCAAAACATCTTAACACACACACACACATACACTCACACCTACTTATATATTTTTAAATACATACCCAATTACACATTATAGATAAAATTCAGCCAAACACATAGCAAGTGATCGTGCTCATCACACAAACATTTGTCTTGTGTGGGAATTGAACCCACAAACTCTGGCAGTCAGCAGTCAGTGCTACTAGCCTCTAGACCAACAAGCCAGTTAAAACCCTTACACCATCATATTAAAATTCAATGTCAATCAATCAGTTTTCAGCTTCCTTAATAATATATTTTTCGTGATTCGCGTTGATAGAAAGCAGAATAATGCATGTTTTGGAATTCAATCGTATCCCAAACTTGATTTGTGTTTGATTTAATATCAAGAAATTGAGTTTATCTTCCAAATTGGTTGACATTTCGTATTTTTGGAAAGGAAATGAGTGTGCTGCTTCATTTTGTATTTTTATAAACGTGTGTTAGGTTTTCTTTTCTGAGCTTGTGGCTAAATAATACCAACCACACGGGTTAATCGAAGGTTAAGCTACGTTTGACAAGGTCGGTCAATACTCAATACTCAATATTTATTGCGTTCCAAAATGTACATAATGGTCTTAAGAATATAAAGGTACAGAATCATTATGGACACTGTCGGGCACAGCAAAAACTTAGAAGAGAGAAAGAGGGCTAATGCAGCAGTAACTAAATTTCTAAAAGCTTATTATCTTATTTTTATATAGTAAGCAAGTATTAATACGGCAATATTTATATTTAATATAAATTTATTAATAAATTTATTTTTAATATAATATATTTATGTGTAGGTATTATTATTATTAATTTGTTTTAGGTGGGTGTTCTTCTTGCAGGTCTGTGGCTAAGTGACCATTCATCACACACCAAGACTTCTCCGTGTCTCGGAAAACACGTTAAGCCATTGGTACCGGCTAACATTTGTGGATCAATGACAGTGTCGTTACGGGTAGTCAGAAGCGCGAAAGTATGACAACCAGTTTTACAGGGTATCGTGTTACCCAGTTACTGGGTTATGAAGGTCAGATAGGCAGTCGTTCCATGTAAAACACTAGTACAAACAGACAAACACAAACAGAGAAGTACTTTCTCATTTATAATATTAGTATGAATGTACTCGTATGTAGTACAATTTGTTTTCTTCTTCCATGATCTCAATAGTCAACTTCTTTCTAACCGTATATTTTTTGGTTAAGGACTGTTGGTTCCACTAAATTCATAGTTTTATTAATGGGTCCACGGGATGGGTAGGATAGGTCCCAAGTTCTTATGGCTCGATAAGTGGGCCCAATAGGGTCTACGAATGGTTTCATTTAGATGGTAGAGTCAATAATTAACAAATCAGATCCGGTGTTAGGTGCATTGTCATAAACCTTAACTAAAATGTCTCATTACACTATGTATAAGTATTCCGAATTATCAGGCAGTTACAAATAATACTCACAAATCCTAATAGCTTCACCAAAGATATTTCAGATACTTAATGGAGAGGAATTGTCATAGAAAAACTGTGACCCCATGTCTCAGTAACGCCATCTAGAATAAAATAACAATATTGGAGCGGCAGCGGAGCGCACTAAACTAGACTAACAACTTGTGTCCACTTGGACAAAAATATAGGATCAAAATTTTGTTCGTGATGGCTCGTCTATACCACCAATTTCGAACAATGTAGATATATTCCACAAATAAATAAATATTCCACAACTTTTTCACACAACGCCATTTAATCCCATGCTAAGCTTGAGAGCTTGTGTTATGGGTACTAAACAGCTGATAAACAAACTAATATATTTCTAAATACATACATACATATTAAGGATAAATTACACCCAGACACAGAACAAATTATAATGCACAACACACAAACATCTGTCCTGGGTGGGAATGGGACCCACGACCTCCGGCATAGCAGTCAGGGTCACTAACTACTAGACCAACAAGCCAGTAAAAATTCTGATGAACCCTCTTACACTAGGTAATGGAAACATAAGATAAGGACTCAGAAGTCCTATTGGACCCATAAATAGAATTATTTAGTGGAACCAACAGTCCATAACCTAATTTTTCATACAATCATTCCATTGTTTCTTTGGTGTTCCTCTTCTTTTATCATCCTCAATTCTTTCTTCCCCTCCAACAGAACTACTTTCTTCATTACATGTGCCTTATTCCTCAACATCTTAAGCTCTTAATACTGTCACTATTCAAAGCATTATTTATCCGAAACATCACCAGTAACTGGGGTATTACCACTAAGCAGGCCTCACTTCCGCCCTGTCCCTATTTTGAAAAGGGCTTAATCTCCGCTATTTACCACAACAAGCTATATTGTACTGGATTAGTTCTTCGATACGCAGGATTTATACGAAATTAACGTTCCAGTTGATAGAACATTGCTCAGAACTTCCCATGAATCAACCCGAATGAAACATGCATGAGTTATCTTAATATATTTTACACGTTAGATATAAATCTTATTTTAGCATTTTCAGCGCTCAATTTTTGGACTGTATTTTTCTTATCTGTCTTGTTTGAAATTACAGTCAGAAAGTCCAGTTTTGCCAGAGGGTATCATGGCTGAGGTATGAGGGTTGAGTTGGTCAAACAAGTAACCGCTGCACCCAAAATACTGGCAGGTTTTTTTTTATTATGCTTAAATAATTTGTCTATACCCACAGAAATGCAAATAAATGGAAACATACAAATTACGATATTTTTTTATTAAAAATGTATTCAAGTGCATGCATCAAAAGATACAAAGGTGGACTTAAATAACACATATTTTATTTATAAAATCACAAACAAGCACATAGTTATACCATAACTTTGTAATTATTATATTCTCGTAGTTACAACTGACATTTACTGAACGTCAACATCAAAACGCACTCCCAACATGTCTCGAACTTTCTTTTCCAAAACTGCTAAATTAAGACTCTCATCAAGGCTCATCCCTGGAGATTGTGTCAGACCTAGAAGTAATTTTTAACATATTGTTATTGTGGGTTTTAAAATTAGTTTACTAATTTTAGGACTACCACGCTATACTCCATCCGATTAGGTTGTTAACAAAAGGTAAACAATTTTGACATGTATTTTTAGTTCATAACACAGTTTTAAAATAAAATGCAGCTGAAAACAAATTTAGATGCAACAAAAACGATTACATGATCAATGAAACAATTTGTTTAAAATGTAGTTGTATTTAATTAATAAGCGTTTATGTAAAAAGACTTGTCAAGATTGTTTACCTTTAGTTAATTACCTACTCGGATGGAGTATAAGTAGCTAGGCCAATCTAGCTAGTGCTTCTGTTGAGCGTGTGGTCGTGGATCGGATTCCTAGGTCAGTCAAAGTGTTACTGGATTTTTCTCAGTAACAACTGGGATTCTAGAATCCTGTCCAGCTGGCAAAGGCACGCTTCCTATTATATGAGACTTCAACATAAGTGACTTCAATTAATATTACTGATTTTAAATAAAATTATGTCAACAAATAATAAACGCTTGACGAGGTTGGTCCGCGGATGGGTGACCATTCAGTACGTACCAAGACTCTTTTGTGCCTCGGAAAGTACGGTAAGCCCTTACGTTGTTCGCGGCTGTCATTTCTGGACCTTTGGCAGTCATTAAGGGTGGTTAGAAGGCCGAAAGTCTGCCAACCAGTTTAACCAAGGGGTATCGTGTTACCCCGTAACTGGGTTTTGAAGGTCAGGCCGCCAGTCACCCCATGTAAAATACTGGTATTCAGCTGCATTCGTTTACACTGTAAGCTGACTCCAACTTAGTTGGGAAAAGGGCAGTCAGATAATGATGATAAAATTCCACTAATATTATAAACGCGAAAGTTTGTGAGTATGGGATAGATGGATGGATGTCTGTTACTCTTTCACGTAAAAACTACTGAATGGATTTTAATAAAACTTGATATGGAGTCAGCTGACACCCTGGATTAACACATAGGCTACTTTTTAACTCCGAGTTCCCACGGGAACGTGACCTACGCGGGTGAAACCGCAGGTCGTCTGCTAGTAATAAATAACAGAATTCACCTTCTCTGATACATCTAGCAACTTCAATGGCCTCATACACCAATCCTGCACTATTTTCAAAATTGTACGGAATTTCAGATGTGTGCAGCTTGAATTCTTTCATTTTTCCATTACTACAAATCATTTTGTCGGGAAAGTGAAAAGGCGGCATCAGCTAAAAACAAAGATAAAATAATCCATATTAATTTCATAATTACTGCGTGCTTTATTGGCTCGAATGCCTAGATAGCTTAGGGCGGCCACATACGTAGCGGTATACCTGAACGGTATACCGGAACTGAAGGCTTGTGCAAATACACCTAACGTCCATAGTGACCACACACGATTCAAGTATGCCTGTGCAGTCTCAGTTCTGCGCCTGTGACAAACCGAAGAAGTCGTGTTGTGCGATGAAATAAGTATACAGAAGAACAATGACGCGGATAAAATGCAATTTATCGTAGTACCATAGACTCGGCACGTATACATCGTTGATGCCTGCCCCTGATTTCTTCGAATATTCGACTTTTTTATGTTCTTTTCGGTAATTTGTCCTGTAGATATTAATTTTTCTAATCACTGATTCCCGATTCGCGTCCGGCTCTATTTCTTTCAAAACATCTACCTATTGTTGGTATGCAGCGTTATTTTTGTCGCGAATATGGTAACTTCCATTCCTATAAACTCTTCTAATTTCTCTCTTATTACTACGGCGTGAATCGACAGACATTGTGTGACACACACTCATGCATACTTGCAAAAACTAGTTTGCGCAGGTATTCGTAGATCGTAGTTTTGATCTGCCTACCAGACTTGTGCAAGTCAGGAAATTACCAAGAAAGAGATTACCGTAATTCGTCCTTTTGTTCCGTAGACTGTTGCTTGGTTACACAGCGCCAATTGAGTGTGAGTGTTGAGCACAGCCCGCTTTCCCCCCTCATATTCCAATATAATTGTTTGTGTATAATCTACGCCATCCTCATTTAAGTTACCAACAACATTAATTTTGATTGGCAGGTGTTTAAATATTAATTGTGATAGCTGCAATACATACACTCCAACGTCGAGGACTGCACTGCCGCCATATTCCTTTTTACTGAAAAAAAAACTGTTATGTAATTAACCTTACAAGCATCATTGGTACCTGTACCTGTGTAACTCATGCTGTGACCTGTTTTACACGTGATTTGTATGTTCTTTTGGTTGTATTTTCAATGGGAGGATTTGAGCAGCAGTTGAAAGGATAAATAATATTTGTCTGTGTAAATAATAGTTGTTGTTGTATAGTTTAGGTTTTGTTATTTTGGGTTAAAAATACACTGTGAAATAACACACTTGTTTCTCTGGTGTAATAAAACTACAAAAGAGTCACAATTATGTGTAACTTACAGAAAATTTGCTTAAAGTATCTGTTGTAGTGCATTCTTCTCCTAGCTAAACGTAAAGACATGACATGTACAGACGCCAGCACATCAAGTTACCCCAATGTGTCAAATTTCATTGATCGTTTTTCAACTTTATGACGAACAAAATAAGGTTCATATTCAATTGGGAAAATTTGACACATTGGGGTAACTTGATGTGCTGGCGTCTGTACCTAACGGCTTTCAGTCGATTATTTTTATGTTTGTTACCAGGGTGCGCCGGAAGAAGGGTTATATTTTTTGAGAGTCTGTAAGTATGTATATATGTATGTATGTGTGTATAATTGTTTGGCACGCTCTGCAGTCTGAACGGCTCGATGGTTTTTAGTTTGAGAGGTGTCGTTAGATTTGTAATTACTGTGAAAGTGATATCGTATTAAACAAAACTAAAAACATTGAAAATAAAAAACGATAATTAAAAAAAAAATAAAGAACCTGACTGCTTCTCTGAGTATTCATGAAAAAGTTCAAAACAAGAAAAACGTTGTACCCGAACTTAAGCAGTCGGGCCCATTCTAAAAGTGGAGGCTTACGCTGGATATTAATAATCTATCTCGGTTGCTATCTTGATCCCGATCTTTATCTGTAACCAATCAACGACCGAATTCGCATATCCGAGTCTTAAAGATGTCCAATCAGAAGCAGCCGTCAAAAACAAAGGATCGGGATTTGGATTGAGATAGAATATTAATATCGGGCGTTAGTGAATTATGAGCACATACGAGTAGGTAGCTATATTATTGCAGATTACTTCAATCTACTGTAGACGGCTGACTTTCTAGAATGGGTCCCGACTGCTGTATCCATGAAAGTATTCATGAAAAAGCCCTACTTTTTCATGAATACTCAGAAAAGCAGTGGGGTTACCCCAAAGTGTCAAATTTCTTTGATCGTTTTTCAACTTTATGCCAAAAAAGATAAGGTTCATATTCAATTGGGAAAATTTGACACATTGGGGTAACTTTATATAACTTTAGGCGTCTGTACAAAATAATCACTCACTTAACCCTTTCACTCTCACTAAAAAATCCCAAGTTGGCTTCCAAAAACATCACTTCTCCGATATTTCCACTTTTTATCTCCCTTAACATTTCTGCGTACGCAGGAGAAAACCGCGACCATACAGCTTCCATGAAGAACAGCTTCTTCATCCTTGCAAAATCTATTAGAAGCTCGACTTGACGCGGGTTCATACATAGAGGTTTCTCACATAACACATGTTTTCCATGCGATAAGTATAATTTGGTTAGTTCGAAGTGAAATGGATTCAAAGCCCCAATATACGCTACATCTGAAACAGAAATAACCGTATCTAGTAACACAACAACCATTTAACGTTTCACCGAATACATGAATATATTATTATGTTTACGTAAGTTGGTTTTAAAAGAAATCCTAGTAAAAAATTATTCTACTGTTATTAGAAATGCGAAAGTTTCTATAAATTTTTGTTAGTCTTTCACGCAAAAACTTCAGAATGGATTTTAATGAAACTTTACAATACACAAGACTTGCGCAAGTATACTGTAATGTGTGTGGCCGGCTTAAGATTGAATATAGTCAATACGAATCATTAAATCATAAAGTTAATTTTAAGACTTATTTTTATATCTATGCGTGCTTGCCTCATTTGCGTTTGAATTAGAGTAAACGCCATTTACTCTGGGAAGAAACGGTGCACATGCAAAATAATGTACATTTTATAAAATGGTCTATAGAAGATAGAACTACACAAATATCAGTGGACTAGTCCAGTGCCTGTTCACCTATTTGTGCCTGTTCACTCAGAACATAAGGAAATAGGGTACTACCTATACTGAAGTTAATTGATAAGGACAAGTACAATTAAGTGCGTATATTTGCATGTCGTGGTAACAAATAAAGCACTGATAAAACTACTCGACCTTGTCGATACATAATTATGTAACACGAAGGTACAAATAGATACAATAATAATTATACGTCGACATCGGAGTATAGTTTGTTTACCGCGAGATAGATAGGGTTACAATACATAACATCATACTATCACGCCCGTATTTCTCGAAGGGTTAGGTAGACGTGTATTTAGGGCCTTTTTATTGCCATGCGTGTTTGGGACCAGCCGTCTCATACATGCTTTTATTACACCTCTTGTATTTTGAAAGTCTATTTTCTTATTTGTTTGTCAATTTAAAATTCAGACCGTAGTGCATAATTTCCTAAATAAAAATACTACACTATTAAATTAAATTAAATAAATGAAAATGCTTGATTTGTTACTAAAAATGTTAAAATCGGTGCGTGTGTGCCTATATTTTTTGAGGAGTTCCCTCAATTCCTCGAAGATCCCTCATCAGATATGAGTTTTAATACAAATGGGACCAATCTGTTAGTATACCCTATCAAACAAAAAAAGAATTTTGAAAATCGGTCCATAAATGACGGAGTACTGAGGTAACAAACCCTAAAGAAAAAAAAAAAAAAAAAAATACAACCGAATTGAGAACCTCCTCCTTTTTTTGAAGTCGGTTAAAAATACAAACAGTGTAGATCAGTATCTGTACTTACTACATTCCTACTATAATAAAGAGATTTTTTGTTTGAAAGCGTTATCTAGAATTATATTACCAGCCGGGTTTGTATTTGATAGTTCGTTCCTCAAGAAAGGTAATAAGTTGTTTTTAAATTCACAAACCCTTGGAAGCAGTTGGTACCTCAGACCACTATTAAGGCCTATTCAAACCTGAGCGATATTCGCTGCCGCTGTGGGTAGAGGTACATACCGCGCGGGTTTCGCTCAGGTATTTAGTATCAAGTACCGCGGCTAGAGCGACCTGAGCGATATTCACTGCCGCTGTGGGTAGAGGTACATACCGCGCGGGTTTCGCTCAGGTATTTAGTATTAAGTACCGCGGCTAGAGCGACCTGAGCGATATTCACTGCCGCTGTGGGTAGAGGTACATACTAGGTAGCGAATACCGCTTAGGTCTGAATAGGCCTTTAGTCAGCGTAGAATACATAACGAACATAACATCACGCCTGTAATCCTCGAAGGGTTAGACCGAGGTGTACCTGTCATAGCAGCGTGAGTGTTAGCATTTCGCCAATTATGTTAAAATCCGATGGGTAATAGGGGACGAGCCCGCTAGCCAGTGTAGAATATGCAAAATTTATCTTTTACTACCAATACCCCCAATGTATCTAGGACCTAACAATGAAATGCACTTGATTATGGACTGCAATGAATCAATTTTTTTTGACTTACCAATATCTGAACTCTTAGCCATTTCCTCATAGGAACCGAATGCTTTCTTAATATTATGAACTTTGGCGAACTCATCAGCCTTTTCCTTGCTCCTGGCGGCAACCGCAGCAATCTCCTGGTCACCTTTATCTGGATAACTGTTTATAGCGTTGACGAAATCGCTGCATATCTTACCCGCAGACACAATACCCCAGCGAATGGTCATCTGAAGAGTAAGATTTTTTTTTACTTATAAAATTCTTATGTCATCGATAAACCCCAAAACTACATAACCATTTTTTTGTGAAATTTGACCTACTGTGCGTAAGTAATTTGGTTAAACATAAGTGACAGAACAGTTTTTGATAATTTTGTTCTAAATCTAGAACTGTAGACTTGTACTCGGCTTTCAGTCTTATTTGCTGTTTTTAACCCCCGGCGTAAAAAGAGGAGTGTTATAAGTTTGACCGCTATGTGTGTATGTCTGTCTGTCTGTGGCACCGTATCGCATAAACGGGTGAACCGATTTAGATGCGGTTTTTTCATTTGAAAGCAGGGTTTCTTGCAATGGTTCTTAGACATGATTCATCCAAATCGGTTCAGCCTTTTTAAGGTTATCAGCTCTTTTATGTTAGCTACCTTTGCTATTTTAGACGTCTATGGGTATTAACTTTTCATACAAACATATGTGTGGCTTAAAATTTGGCTGTAAATCTTACTAAAAAAAAAAAAAAATTGTGACTTCAATAATTTTAATTATCTTGTTGCAAATTAAATATTTTGCTTCATTAAGTACCTACTTTTCATAAGTTTTTGACTGATGGTAGATTAAGTTAACTTCAAGGAATTGTATCTTCTGAAACACAGCAACACGTGGCCAGGTCAACTAGTTCTTTATATTTTTTGTTTGTTAATTAAAAAAAAATACATTTGGAAAGCTTTCTTTCCACTCACATGCTGAGTTTAAAAAGGACTATTAAATAGTTAGACATATCAGGTAGATGATTTCTATTTTAAACATCAATCAACGGCTTAAAGCCTGCGTTTGTACGATTTTTTATCCTACTAATATTATAAACGCGGAAGTTTGTGAGTATGGATAGATAGATGGATGGATGTTTCTTACTCTTTCACGTAAAAACTACTGAATAGATTTTAATAAAATTTGGTATGGAGTTAGCTGACACCCTGGATTAACACATAGGCTACTTTTTATCCCTGTATTCCCACGGGAACGGGACTTACGCGGGTAAAACCGCGGGACTTCTGCCAGTAAATAAATAAATAAATCCTTACTTTTGTACTTCACCGGATCGATATAAAACACACCGTAGCTGCGTCTAAGCTAGTAAACAACTGTGTAACTTATTTTATATCTGAACTAAACTAATTATTTATACTAGTATTATCAGCGTCAAGTGCATATTGACTTATCTTTTGAGTAGCTATTTCTCGAGTCGTGGTGATAACAAAATAACGATAACATTCTAATATACCTAGTTCAACACCAATGTAAAATGTACCTATGTGTACATAAACCTAAGGGGGTTGTTCTCATTTATTAACAACTTATTTTAGGGCAGACTTTTGTACCTACATTAGAAAGGTATCAATATCAACGGGAAAAGTCCACCTAATAGGCTGGTAGCATTTGTATTTGTATAACTCGACGTATTGTGGGGAACAGCATTTTTTTCGACCATTATTTTTGCTTGAGTTTAGTTAGTGTTAATGTCGGTAGCAATATATTACTAGTATTCTGTATATTGTAGTGTGCTGGCTAACATGCAGCGCAAAGAAAATGCCCATTTGCCGAGGAAAGTTTGGCCAAGTGATGCACATGGAAGAAACAAATGATAGGCATTAGGATTGACATCACAGATCAAGGAACAATAGCTGTTTTTTACATGAAACTTGGTGGGACTTTTTTATTAAGACTTTTATTGTAATCCCTATGTTGATATTAATAACTACCGAGTACCGAACCGAAATATTAGAATGTAATAAACAATTGAGTGTCATATGAAAATCTGGTATTATAATAATAATAATAATATATCTTTATTTCTTACAAACTTAGTACATAATACATATTGATACCTTTGTACTCATCACAAATTGGTAATAGTAATATTTAAGTTACTAAATTAGTATATTTTTAGTATTTATTACATAGATTTGAAAAACATGGCCAGAAATGGGCATTGTCCTTTCAATTTGATTATTTTATAGTATATAGTAACAAATTTTATTGTACTGTATAAATTTAATTTTTTCTAACTTATCAGACAGACGTGTTGCTAGGGAGTTTGTTCCGCCACTTCTTCTTACCTGCAAAAAAACAGTAGGAATTGGCGAAGGGCGGGCTTTTTGAGGGACTGTCTTATGTAATTTTGACGTTCAAACAGTTTGTTAAAACAGTTTGCATAAATGACTTTTGATATAGATTTTGATTTTCTAATAAGCGCACACGTTGGCAAAAAATAGGGTCGTGAGATTGTGCAAACCCACTTACGTGAGGTTGATATCTCGTCATACTGCCATATTATTCTATGACGACGTCATTGTAAGCGACTCAAAATGTTAGACTTAGACTGGCGTGTTGGTCTAGTAGTTAGTGACGCTGACTGCTATGCCGGAGGTCGTGGGTTCGATTCCCATCCAGGACAAAATGTGTGTGATGAGCACGATCATTTGTTCTGTGTCTGGATGTAATTTATCTATAATATATATGTATTTAGAAATATATAAGTATGTTTATCAGCTGCTTAGTACCCATAACACAAGCTCTCAAGCTTCACTTGGGACTAAATGGCGTTGTGTGAAAAGTTGTGGAATATTTATTTATTTAAATGAAAACCAAAAGTCTTTACTATTCAAATTAAGTTGATGGTTAGCACTTTTTTAACGTCAAAAGGTATAAGATAGTCCCCCTAATCGCCCACCTTTCATTACTGCGACTACCTTCAAGCACGCTCGTTTTTCATTTTATAATTTTTAAACTCAATACTACGCTTTGTTAGCTCAAGATCAAAGCACTAAAATGCAACCTACTGTACATTAAGCTATTTATTTCCGGATATAGTCTTAACTAAGATGTTAGATCTAAAGATTAGATCTTGTAATTTCACGCCCAATCTGTTCGGCAATTAATTAAGAATTAATTGGGCCTTACGATTTTAGGGTTGTCCTAGCTATTAAGGGTGGGTAACCAATATCAGGCTATGGCTACGTGGTCATTTTTAACCGACTTCAAAAAAGGAAGAGGTTCTATGTTCGTGTGTATGTTTTTTTTTTATGTATGTTACCTGATTTCTCCCCCATTTGTGGACCGATTCTCAAAATTCTTTTTATTTGAAAGAGTATACTCCGGAGGTGGTCCCATTTACATACAGGTAATTTGGTGAAGATCTGGTGCTGATCTTCGGAGATATACAACGGAACTCTTCAAAAATAGACGGCAAATCTGTCGCGATTGCTGGAATCGCTTGGATAATTATTGTTTATACTACATCATGACATATCATCACGCCTGTATGCTCTGAGGGGTACGCAGATGTGTACAATATACCTAGATTTCGACAGTTAGGTATGTTAAGTTTCACTTATTAGGGATAAGTGGATAACCCTATTACCATGATATGTATTGTTAACAAATAACAATATAAAATAAATTCATGGCAAATATTTGTATGGGAACAACTAAAAATGGAAAAATAAAAACTTTTTTGCAAAAAAATAAAACCCACTTCAAAAAAAAAAACACTGACCGGTGTAAAATAACTCTAAATTCGGAAGTCGGTGGCCCATCATGAATAACACAAAACCACCAAAGCCACAGACTTCCTAATTTAGAGTTATTTTACACCGGTTAGTGTTTTTTTTTTGAAGTGGGTTTTATTTTTTTGCAAAAAAGTTTTTTCTCATTTGGTTCATAGTTTTTATGCCGCCCATGGGACTCTCACTGCTCTGCTTGGCAGACAGGCGCTTAAACCCGTCAACTACCGGAATTCCAGACACTATTCAATTAACTATTTTTCGTGGAACCCGGCTTCCGCTCGGGGCCTGATAAATAAAAATTAATATTTATAAGAATCCATCCTTTGCCTAATATAGAAATACGCCTTTCATTGTAAGACCCTTTTTAAACCAATAACTTTAGATAAGTTTTTTTAGTAGGTACGTATAAGCTGTCTTTCTCAGGCTAAGTTTTTTCAACTGCTTTAAACTTCAATAAATCAAAACTCTCTTTATTTTAGTTAGGCAACACTTTGAAACTCTGCGCCCCGATTACAAAACAGGGTTTATCTAGAGGTACAAATAATTGAGACATATATTTTATACCGACAAAGTTGAAGTTCTGAATACAAACTAAGTAACATTTTATGTTAAGAATTTTTGAATGCGAATGATATTCACATTCAAAAACAAAGTTTAGACTAAAGTAAGAACTCGTTTTGTGTTGAGGTGGAATACCTTTTTTATTTTTAACCCCTCTTTAAACAAACGCGGACTAAGTAACAACTACTTATTATAATCTCTAAATCCCCATATCTATTTGAAATTATGGCAAAGTGATACACATGGAAGAAACAAATGATGGGCATTAGTAGTGACGTCTCAGGTAAAGACACAACCACTATTTTTCACGTAGAACTTAATAATAATAATATATATCATTTATTTATTTGCCAGAAACACGATACAATGTTGTAAAATTCAGTTTAAAACAGCTCTTCATGTCTCGCTGACACAGCAGCATCCAAAATAAGATTGAAATCAATTGAAATGTGAAAAAGAAAAGTTGACATTACAAGCAATGCAAATGTTGCCAAAAAAAAACTATAGATTTTCGATTTATCCTATCACTTGTAGTGACTTTTTGTTTAGAATTTTAATCCCTACTTTCATAGTACCTACTGTCCACTAAGCGGATATATTAAAATGTAATAAACGATTGAGTGTCATGAAATAATATCCTTGCCTTTTGTTAACATTGTGGTCATTACAAATTGTTACTAGCAATATTAAAATTATTTAATTAATAGATATGTTCTTAGTATTTATTATAAAGGTTGGAAAATAAAGCCAGAAATGGGCATTACACTTCGAGGTTTAGGTGTTGCTTTACCATGCGTTTAGAAATAAGTGGGTTAAATAAATAAGCTTGACTTAATTCGTAGGTCAAGTTCCCTTACGTTGATGTGAATCAAATAGACGGGCCTCCTGCTCACGCAAGCCTCGGCTGTCAAAATTGACCTTTTCATCAAAAAGCTCAATCCCGCCCCTAGTAACAAAACTTTATACCCTCTCGTAATAATAAAAATGTAATTTCCTCTCCCTTGCTATAAGGGGCAAATGATCTGACAAATCTGTTTCTAAAATAGAGAATAATTTTTCACTTTCTTCGTGCACGGTAGGACTCTTGTCAGTGGTAACAAAACCTGCAGTGCTATGCTGTAGCAATCACTCGGTGAAATTGTAGGTGAAGTAAAAGCGAATTAAGCTGATATGATATTTCATACTGACGCTGGGCAGTTGACGGTTCACTTGACTCAAGTTTTCATGGGAGGACTTTTACTGAATCGACCGGCAGTACAAGATGACCTCATATTGAAACGAAACGCAAAAGCCATGTGCTTCATTTTCCACCACGAAAATATTCTTTAAATTTCCGAAGACTAGTAGATACCTACAATTTGCGTTTCGTAACTTTGCGCTCTGAAACCAAGTATTTCCCTAACGCATTTAAAATAATATCCGTAAAGAGCTGTTCAGCTGCTGTTTTTAACTCTGCCCTGCCCTGCGCCGGACGCGAGAAGTTTTATTGAAAGTTAAGCTGTAAGTAGTATAACATTAAATACTACGCCATTCACAGGTACTAGATATATCAGTAATCATAAAAATAGACACTGAGTAAGTCAACTAGAGTTTAAAAAGATATATATATTTAAGAAATGCCATGTAGGTAGGTAACCATTAAACTTAGCTAGAACTACCTACTGCTAAGCTACTCAGACGGTCATCGCACCATCCTTAAAGTTCATCCCACACTTGTTTGTGTATGAGATACGTGGTCTGCACTCAACTATTTCAGCCATTGATGTTTCTTTAACAAATATTGACAGAAACACCAGTAAATACCTAATATCTAAGTGGAAAGCAGGATAAGTTTCAATATAATAGTCTGTTGGCTAGCTGCGAAAAGAAGATGTTCTTTTTTGCACTTACAAAAAATTATTAGGTTTTAAATCGGTTGTATTTTTTTGTATGGTATCCTTGTGACTAGAGCAGGGAGAACATAATCGATTACCTACTGATTCGTTTTTCAAACGTCTTTCCCTGTCTTTGCCCTATACAAAGGGATTTAATATACCTACTGAATATCTTTGGCCCTGCATCGTTTATAGACTCGCAAAATATAGGTATGATTACAATGTTGAAAATGAAAAATGTTTATTAGTTTTAACAATTTTTCTTGTATTAGTAGGTGGTGATTGGAATCTTATATCTTGACTTCATCAAAACCCCTGAGTTTTTTCTCAGCGATCAGCCATTTTGGATATGCCGGCGCCATTAAGATTTAAGTCTTGAAATGAACAAGTATCTGGAAAGATTTACTATCAGAAATAAATATAATTTCATTCAGTTTCATCCAAACCTGGGGCAAGTTGAATCACTAGAAACTTAAAAAAAAACAACATCTAAAACATCCAAAACAGCTTTTAAAAGTGAACGGAGTCAATAAAACGAGTTTTCCTCTTTTTTGTTTCGTCTCTCACCATTGTGTTCACCATGAATTAAAGATTAAGTCCGACTTGGGTACGGCAAAGTTCTCCAAGTTAATCAATTAAGTAGCTACTTTTGTCCTAATTCACCCCATTCAGAGTTTGAATGAGGCTCGGCCAATCTATATTGCGAAGGCTCTGATTTATTATACTTACCTACCTCATCATCTGCCTAGCCTATTTACAACCTGCTGAAAATGAGGTTTGGGCAATCTGTATTGCGAAGACACTAAGTTACCTGTGGCATTATCTGCCTAGCCTTTTGTCAACTATGTTGGGGTCAGCTTCCAGTCAAATCAGATGCAGCTGAATACCAGTGTTTTACATGGAGTGATCTGGCTGACCCATCTTACCCCGACAGCCCACTGATTGGGTAGCTCGATACTCTTTGGTTCGATGTTTGCGGTATAAACGACGACGCGAAACGCTTTATCCGAATCGTAGAGGTGCCAACGATGAAGGGTTGGCACTCGCCGTATTTAGGTAAATACTAATAATATGTCTAATGTGGTCAACTGAAAACTAAGTATCATTGTAAACACCACATACTACTGTCTAACCTTCTTCTTTTTGTTAGATTAGTGACTAACCTGGTATCAGAGTTTTTATACCGCCAATGAGCCTCACATGCCGTCGAGAAATATCTCTTAGGCATGTCCCTAACGACGTTTTCCTCCACCATTTTTGTAATAAAGAAAGTAAACTCAGTTTTACTTCTTATTCGTAACCCGCACGTCAATAAAGCCATAATATTTTATAAGAGTTAATTCAAAGGTTTTAAGCGTTCAAAGAGGATGGTAGGTAAATACCAACAGCCTCCATATTAGGTTCGTTTTGCTTATAAAGCAATATGCCTCCGGCTTTCCTGTTTACGAGAAAATGTTCTTCTAAACTATCAGTAGCGTATCTAGTCATAAAGGGGTCCCACAATATAATCATTTTTTGGGGGCCCTTTTGCGCAACTGAAACCGAAAATAATAAATGATTCCTGTCTGTAAATAGGTTCTTTTACAAACACTTTCACGTGTAACTTTTTTTAACTAGAAGGCGAGGAGGAACACCGGAAGAAATTCAGAGGTCACAGCCTTTTTTAAGTCCAGACATTATCTTGGTCAGATCATGTAAGAACCATACAGATTCGTGTCTGTAATGGTCCTTAGAGGAAAAAACCACACAGTTATGAGGGGACCAGATCAGTCAGTGCAAGTATTTGTCAGAAATCGTGAGCTCAACTTGGAGCTAATAAATTGTATCTACCTACTTAATTCGGATATTTTAAGCTGTCAGCCTAACAAATGATAAGTCAATTTGTTATTGTTATGCCACGGGCCTCTCATAAGTATGATTGTAAAGTTGTGGAAACAAACATAAGCATGAACTTACTTACACCTTTTTCCCATGGGGATAGGCAATTTCTACCTGGTACAACTCTCACATACTTATTTTGCTTCGTGTACGATCATAGCTACATGCTCAAACACACACGCTGGTTTTGAGTACTAGGTAAGTATCTGACCTTACTGAAAAACAAGAATTGAAAGATAACATATTTTTGCTTGCGCTCATCGGCACCGGGGCAGAGGGCCCCTCTACCCCTAGAAGTAGTCCACGTAAGGTACGGCGGTAAATACGGCCCTGTAAGCTATATACATATATGAAGTTTTCTGAATCTTGGCACTGAGCCAACATTGCAATTGTGAAGAGGGTAGTAACAATTTGTTCTATCATGCAAATTAAAGTTTACAAAGATGTTTGTCGTGTTTCATTTGGTTACAACGTTTGTTGTTAAACTAAAGTAAACACAATACATTATAACATCGCATGTCTCGTCAGGGTTAAGCTTTTCGCCAGTTCTGTTTAGGACCCATTTGATGGGCTAGCATATTGGATCACCTCTGTTCTCAAAACGGCGAAGAAAAACATCATGGGGAAACCGGTATGCTCTAGAACCAAAAAAGATCCAAGACATGCGTGGTAAATTACGATCCACATCTTCTCACAGAAAAGAGGCCTGTGTTCTAGCAGTGCAAGTGGGTACATTATAGGCTGGGTTAGGTTTAACATAACTTTAATGTAGGTACTTCACGGTTATTAATAAGGGGGACAATGTCCTGTTATTGTTAGTACCTAGTCATAAAGTTGAATAAAGGTGTATTATACAGTTTTGCCTACTGGAAGTGTTCAATAGTCAAGTGAAGCCATGTAATTTTGAAATGTAAGTATTCAGTTTAATATCTTATATATTAAACGTAATATTAATGTACTGTGGGCTGCTCATCAAAGGAAACATAACCAGTATTTGGGCTCAGTCGGAATCGGTGTTTATTTATTTATTTATTTATTTACTTTGGATCCCCAACAAAGGGTATACACACATGTTAAATGAAAATAGTGGTCTGTATAAATAGGTATTGTTATAATTAACTATAAACTTGATAGTAACAAGGAAATGCCCGTATTCTTGCGCGTCTATGAGCTGTGAGTGGAGTGGCGGGCGCGCAGCGGTCGTCGTGGCCCGGGTTTGGTACCCCGGCTCCCCCGCGCAGGCCCCGCGGTCGATCACGCGCATGTGTGGTGCGCCGACAAACAATCTAAGCTGGGCTCTGATACTGTTTTAACTCCGTACGATGCTTGGGCAAATCAAAGTCAAAGACGAAAGTCAAAGACACGCAGCCTACACATCTGCCAGGATCTGCCGATCCTTTTCCCAAGTATGTTGGGGTTGCAACTTCCAGCCAAATCGAATACAGCTGAATTCCAGGATTTCACATGGAGCGGCTCCCTATCTGACCTTTACACAACCGATTGACTAAGTAACACTGGAAGTATTATGTAGTTGGAAGCCAGAAAGTCTGACAACCAGTTTAACCATCAGATGTTCCCTTGTTTAACTGGTTGCCAGACTTTCTGGATCCTGTGTATCCTTCTTTTGTATGATGTAAAGTAGTAGTAGTAATGTATAAATAGTGGCTTATAACAATGTTTGCGGCGGGACACTGATCTCCAAGATACAGGGACTTATAGTTTGGAGATCAGGGTTTCAATGTGTGGTGTAGGTCAAAGTCTTTTGTCTATGTACGATTACTTTTACAAATCCTAGTTTATTTAGGCTTTTGTTCAATAAATAGCTTTTTTTTAATGATTGTTAAGAGCCACGGAGGGATTTTGAAATGTATTCATTAATTCATTAATGGTCACCCATCTACCGATCGACCTAAGCAAGCGTAGCTTAACCTTCAATCAATCCGTGTATCTGTGATTATTTTGTAAGTCACAATCTTGCGCAGCACGCAGCCTACTGTACCTACCTAATAATGTACTATGATACGCTAGAATTGTTGTTTTATATTCGCTCTGAAAAGTGACCATTATCTGCATTTTATTATAACAATTAAAACAGTAATATTGTAACACCTCGTCCAAAGGGACTCTGTATACTTAATTATGATTAATACGCACTGGAACAAAACGTGGTAGTTTTCGCGTAAACCTTCTGGGACGTAACAATATAATATCATAATAGATTAGGGTCACCGATATTAACTTAAACTAAATTTTATATTACCTGGACGATAACATTTGTAATATAACGCTACACGTGTACCCCCGCTATTTAAATGTAGATATACATAGTAATATACTTATTTATTATTGTATAATGTCTCACTCGTCTTTGTTCTTTAGTATTAATACCTACGCTATTTGATCCAGCGAACTTCGTGCTACCTTAGAACCAAACTATGTTGTATGACCTTCCTAGTCTTAGTTTAAGAAATTGGGTCACCTGTCATATCATTCAAGACCGCACTGTATATGAGAAACCTTTGTTAAAACCAAAGACATTCAATACCTAATAGACCGGACACCACGAACAAAATTTTCGTCCGAAAAAGTGTGTCCTGCTGGATACAAGTCTATGAGTTTTTTGTAGTACGCTCCGCTGCCGCTCCAATATTCATATATTATTCTAGATGGCGTTACTAAGACATGGGATCAAAGTTTTTCTATGACATTTCCTTGACATGCCCGCTCTAAAGTATTTAAAATCTCTTTGGTTAAAACGAATTTTCTTAATATTTTTTTTTTATAAGTAGTTTGGTCGTGAAAAGCAAATAAATAATCGGACAAACAACAGAGTTACTTCCTCATTAATTATAATATTAGTAGGTATGGATTACAAATAGGACAAATTTGATATTTATTATTTGTAAGCAAAAAACAACCGACTTCTTAAAAAAACACTAACTGGTGAAAAAAAACTCTAGTTTCGCAAGTCTATGGCTTTGGTGGTTTTGTTTCGTTCGTTATTGGCCGCCGACTTCCACACCTGTTAGTGTTTGTTTTAAGAAGTCAGTTGTTTTTTTTTTTGTAAAAAAGTTTTCATTTTACAATTTTTAGTTTCTTCGATGTAAAGAAAGTCTTTCAAAACTTGAAAGAATGATTGAAATCGGTTATCAATTGCTAAAAAGTTCTTTCTAAACATTAATCTGTAGGTACATCTCTGCTGGGCCTTTTTAAAATAGACAAACGTAATGTTATGTTATGGAAATACATTTATTTATTTATTTAAAACTCTTAAACTATCATTACAGGTTTTGAAACCTAATGCGAAAGCTAAGACTACTTATAATATTAATACATAAACCATGCACAGACATGTGACTGTAGCAATCGCGAGTAATTTGATGTTATGCGCGGTGACGGAACGCGAACCGCGTACGCGTACGCGTCACCGTTCGTGTCTTTTTCATCAATTTATCTTTTAAGTAATTCTCTTATTTTAACTTATGTCTTACTTAAAAGATAAATGATGACACCAGTGTCCCACTTATCCGCTTACAGTTATTAATTTATTATAATTTCACATTACATTTCATAAATAATCACTCATCTATAACCAATCTGCCTAAAAGCTCAATTTGCTTAATTATTTATACAAAGGTCGGCCAGATACCTACCGATTACGAAACTGGCACATTACTTTAGTCTCGTGAATTTCCTTCATTATTAATAATGTAGATTGTAGGTCTTCTTCTAAAAAAGGAAAAAACGGGGTCAATAAAACATATTAGAGAAGAGGAACACAGGAAAATAAAAACACAAAGTCGAATAGAAACAATAAAAACAATTAAAATTGTTTAATTTATTAAAAAATAAACTAAAGTTTAAAGTTCAATACATTACATACGATTTTTTTTCCATGATTGTACTCGTAAATAATTCCAATTTAAAATTTTGTTCCTTTTCTCTTCTGCGATTCTATTCACATCTGATTGATTTTTATTTTAATAAAAACTTGCCAACAAGTTACTAAATTGAATAATTAATCGCTGATTGCATCGAGGCACAAGTCTAGCAAACGCTAATTGCTCGGGTTTCTGTGAATCCCTATGAAATTTAGACTAGCAGTCGCGGCGCGCAATCTTCGGCCGCGGTGTACGAAAACAATTTCAAAGAGATTCTTAGAAACCTGTGCGATTTGCGATTACAGTTGCCGGTCTGCGGCCCATCTAAGACTTGTACTTTAATATGGATACCTAACTATAGCATTGCTTAGCTCACGGTGCGAACGAGCCCATAAAACCGCTAGCTTCGTTGGCAGACCTCTATCGCAATAGCATTGCATACTTATACTGATTGATTGAATCAAACTTTGTAATATAATCTAGTTCAGTTCGAATATTGTGGTAGAGGACAACGTTTAGAAATCTTAGTTATATAGTTCGAGTCCTATTTAAACAGATATACTTTGAAATTGCCACCATTCTCCCGTTATTATGCCAATTCATTCTGAACTATGTCATAGCTTGACTCGTCGTAATCGTGTAATCTATCATACAGTGCATCTATCTGGCTGATGATAAGAAAAATATAATTATCAAAAAGTCTTTAAGTAACGGCTACACTGTACCGCCACCCATGGACTTTTTCATTGTTACAAACTGCTTTATTATACCTAGTTGACGTAAGGCAATTTCAGACATTCTTCAGTAGTCTTGCTTCGATGATCTTACCCTTTATTTCTTTTGTATTCGTTTAACTTCACCTTTACAGAAATTATTCACTATTGTGTTGTGACATTTACTTGGTCCCGTACATCAACGTCATGTGGAAGTCAGGACCTTTATGCTACCTTTTTATTCTGCCAGCAAGTTGGAGCTAAGGTGTGCCTTTTTAACTAAAGGTCTCACAGTCATCATCTGCCTAAACGTTTGTCTTACTATGTCAGGCTCGGTATTCGGAATACTCAGTAACTGGGTAACATGATACCCCTTTGTGAAACTTCTTGTGACACTTTTCGAGGTACTGACAACTCGTAACGACTGTCAAAGAACTACTAATGACAACTGGGACCAAGAAACGGTTTAAACGAAGCGCAGCTTGAGTTTCGGGAGATGACAGCACTGCACCATTGTGATGGTCACGGCTAACTTCGTGCTATGACCGAGCCTGGCTAACAGATGACGTCGTGGAGACTAGACTACCTCTACCTTAGGTTACTTATATCGTTACTTATATTGTATCTTACTTAACCTCCGGCGCTCAGACTTGGTCTTTGACTAACATCCTAAAATCCCAACTAAAGGTTTGCCAACGTGCTATGGAGTGCAGTATTCTGTGTGTCAAAGTCACAGATTGTGTTCGATTGTGTGCAAGACATGTCTGCTGCATGCCGAACGAGTTATGGGCTTATAAAATTATACAATTTATACATTCTTGAAATTTTTACCTCATTATTTTCTGTTAGGTGTGAATATTTTATTTTAATTGTAATCTATTTTAATTTTATTTTAATTTTAAATTTGCTGTCTTTTTGATCTCATTAGCTCTCATTATGTATGTACTTGTAATTTCATTATGTTTTCATTTTAACTTTAATTTGATTTTTTGTAATTTTAATAATTAGTGAGCTAATATAAAAAAAATAAAATAATAATTAAATGTTTTTTCACTCACATGAATGTTGGTCGACCTATTATTGGCGACTGTATTAGACTGATACGTTTTACTATTATTCTAATGTAATCCTGTATACAGAAGCTGTTGGTTTACCTTTAATAAATAAATAAATAAAACCCAAAATTGGTGCCCTACAATAGTGACACGGGGCCGCGACAGACCACGGAGGAGTAATAATAATAATAACGGTCCAGCCAATCTTGAGTAATTTTCCTGATTGTTACCTACCAATAACGTAATGTTCGACGGCGAAGATTTAGTCTTAAAATGGCCTTCTACGTCAAACATCCTATTTTGAACAAGCCAAGCTTCAGTGACTTATAAACTTTGTAACACAACTAATTGATTTCAAAGTTACTGTTTAGCCACTTTTATTTTTCAATTTTCGATTTTTAAACTTTACTAATAACGTTTTAAAATCTGCAATTTTAATAAAACTTGGTTCTGTTGAGATGTTAAAAAAGTAAAATTGGTTGGTTGATTGTTTAAAAACTAGCCTTTGAAGATTTTGATAGAATTTATAACGTAATTTTTTGCTGTGCTGCTGAACAAAATAAAATATGAGAGTTTAATGATCACCGGCTGTGTAAAGGAGACATGAATTTAATATAAAGTAATCCCAATATTTTGGGCTGGCCACGTAATCAGAGGAGAAGAGAAATGGAACAAAGTAGTAACAGTGTGGTAGCCAAGAGAGGGAAGGAGAAAAAAGGGGAAACCTTTCAGAAGATGGGATGATGATATGGCTAAAATAGCTGGAAAAACCTGAACTAGACTGACTCGGGAGAGAAAAGATTGGAAGGGGTTGGAGGAGGCCTTTGCCAAAGGGCACACAGAATAAAAATAAAACTATTTAAAGGAGCAAATAAATGTATAAAACAAATTATGTAAACGTCTGAAAGAGGCTATAAATAAATAAAATCACAATATTTTAATGTTGCCTTAAATAATTAGTGTGAATATTTTTTTACACCTTGTAAATCAAAGTTTCCTCCAATATTTTGTGTTTTGAGACCCATGACTAGAAGGTTATCTATCTTATTGTTTTGTAGTAGTCTTACTTTGAAAGAGCATTCGATAAAGGAAATAATTAGATAACTGACAAAGGTATTAACTCGACTGTTCATACCATTCTTTTTTATCTGAACAAAAAAAGTAGGAAAATGTTCAAAACCTTTACGAAACTCCGCCAATATCTGAGACAAACAGAATACGCGTGAACTTATTTGTAATATCTCAATTCAACGCTCCAAATGCGTGTCTATAAATTATCCATTAACCATCTACGCTCTCCGAATCCGTCTCGAAATCTTTTCTCACTTAAAGGCGTAATATTTAGTACTTACGTCTCGTATATCGACGCCATTTTTCCGAGTCGATTTACAAAGCATTAAAGTGCCATCCATATTGTAAAGGGTATTGATAATTCCGTTTAAGCTGTTAATGTAGACCTGGTCTTGAATTGTGCTCCCGCTTTGCCTTCATTTATTTAGACCTATCATAGACAAAATACAGTTTGACATAGATCCTTATGGAGAACTACCGTTTTTTACCTCTAATTCAAAATGGACCCATTTTAATGAGGATTTTTTTTGTTTGAAAGCTGACTTAACCGAGGGAGTTCCGATCGATTAAAAATTGGTATACCAGATTAGCGGTTGGTTGTTTGTTTAATCCCTTAAAACAGTAATATGTATGCTAAAAAAAAATTTTCTTCCTGGCTGTAGGTACGATAATCTATTACTGGTACTATTTTCTCTTTCTATGCTGTCCAAAAGACAACATTCACTGTTTTAACCACGCGTTTGATTATCTACCATTTTTTCAGTGATATTGGCGACAAAACTGTAGGGACTCTTCTTCATCGTCATTAATGAAAAATGAATGAATGAGATCTTCCATGAAATGATTTGACAGGTGTTTGACAATAAGTAGCGAGTTTGAAAACTTGAGAATTTAATCAAAAGTCGAGGAAGGACTTCTAAGAATGTCTTTCTGTAGCTGCAGGGGTTGAGGTGGCTGCCCTTGCTGATATTGCTTAGTACACATAGATACATGAACTCACGCCTTTTTCCCGTGGGGGTAGGCAGAAACTACAGAGCGCCATATGCTACGATTCTTACATACTTCTTTTGCTTCGTTTACATTCATACATGTTGTCATACACACACGCCGGTTGCGAGTACTATGCACCTGACCTTTCTGAAGAACCTCACTAATAAAGTCTATGCCTCAGAATAGTCGACATCGGCTTACTTGTCAAAAAGAAGAAAAAAAAGCCTATGCCACTCTGTCTATGCGTCTTTGTCTGTCTATGCGTCCGTGTATGTGATGTCTAGTTTATGTTGCGCTAAAAAAATAAAATCAATCATTACTGACTTAAAATTTCACTAAAAAATCATGTAGGTATACTGGCAGTATTATGTAGTAGGTAGGCGAGGAATTCTTTTGCCAGCGCAGCAAATATAAGTATTGTTCAACTTAACGGTAACGGTTGGTCTTCTTCTTCTTAATGTGTAGTTAGTGGTTAACCTGGTTTCAGAGGTTTTAAGCTACATATGGGCATCTGCCTAGGCTCCACATGCCGACAAGACATATTTTTTAACTTTTCTCACTGTGTGTGCCTCACCAGTTTTGATGCAAATAATAAATTATAACGTTTATTTCAGTCTTGGCAAAAATGAAGCAAGGTTTATCTCAATAATAGCTATAGACTCTTGATGGTGCTGATGTGATAATGTACCACATTTATACAGTATTATATAAAGAAGATGTTAAATGTAGCAGCTGCTTTGACCTAGTGCTAGAAAGTGGTACCGGTAAGCTTGAGATCTTGGGTTTGATTTCCGGGTTGGGCACAGTGCTATTGGGTATTTCTATATGGAATTTCTCAGTAGCAGCCCGGAGTCTAGATTTTAACCCGGTTAATGGCAATAATGTCGTCACCTATTAAGCGCACTACACACCAAAGCCGCCGTTTTGCTGGCGGGCTAGGGTAGCGGCTTCAGTCATTCACCTCGTAAAACTTTGCCAGCGGCATGTTGGCGGCTCGACATCAGAAATTTATTTGGTAGTCCGTCGTACGCCACTACAGTTCAAATGTCGCCGGGCAACTGAGCGCTTGCGTACGCTAGCCGCCGGCAAGCCGCTGACGTGTGGGCGGGCACCACGCGCGCGCGTTTGTTGCCAACTTGCTTCTTTCAACATAAGCCGCCGGGTTGTGTCGGCGGGCTGTGTCGGCGGGTCGGCGGCTTTGGTGTGTAGTGCGCTTTACATGGGACTTAAGCATAACTGGCTAAATTTGGGAGTACTATAGATAGGTACACCTCTGCCTAACCCTTCGGGTAATACAAGCGTGGTATTTTGAGATGTTAAATCTATAAAATTAAACATTTTGAAATAACCTAGGTACGTAAGTACGCTCCTTGACTGTTCAACCCGCAAAAGACTCTTAAATTATGTTTTAAATTATGTAAAATCTAAGGAAACAGTACAAAATAAACATTAAAGGAAGCCACATAAATACCGGTCTCATTTTATGTTAATATAGTATAAATAGTAAATAATACTTTGCACCAAACTCCTTGTTCTAAGCTATGGACAATTTATGACTAAACTCTGTAAGCTATGTCAAGTTGTGTCAGTCAAGTTTTGTATTTTGAATATTATGTCGTTATCTTAGTACATTGTATAATGAATTAAATATCTCGTAAATTACGAACTACTTGTTTAGTTCGTGATTTACGTTCTAATTTTGTAGCCCAGAATTTTAATAAACAATACTTGTAAATCATTTGTGCTTTCGGTTAAGGCCCTACTAAAGTATTTATTTATTTTATTTTAAAGAAGGCTTGCAGACTAACAATTCAAAGAAATAAAGAATTTAATATTAAAAATAATACCTATAGTTATTTAATTAATATTCCACAATAAATAATAAATATTCCACAACTTTTCACACAACGCCATTTGGTCCCAAGTTAAGCTTGAGAGCTTGTGTTATGGGTACTAAATAGCTGATAAACATACTTATATATTTCTAAACATATACATATTATAGATAAATTACACCCAGATACAGAACAAATGATCGTGCTCATGCTCATCACACAAACATTTGTCCTGGGTGGGAATCGAACCCACAACCTCCGGCATAGCAGTTAGGGTCACTAACTACTAGACCAACAGGCCAGTCAAAAATTTAAGGAAGGTATCTTTGCAAATCGTGTCATAAAACAATAGGCACTCTATTATGATATTTTTACAATAAAATTGTTCTTCTATAACATGGGACTTAAAAAGAATTAGCTAAATTTGTGTGCTGCTTGCTATACGCAAACTTCTGCCTCACTATTTGGGAAACTCAGGCTTGTTGTTATGTAATTGTTCCAGTTCATTTGATTATAAGTAAACCTTTCTTCATAACCACAATGTTTTTTCTCGTGTTTTTATTTCGCCGTTTTCTTATAGGTACAGTCTTTTCATCTGAAAATATTCTAGATTCTAGAATAATCGTGATAACCGCACAAAATCATATTACCAAAACATTATTACTGGGGCCTCATGTGTAGGCAATTCTCAGAAAGATATCTTCAATATTGTAACTTGATAGAACAATTACTTCGTATCTAGGTTAATGTTAAATTACAAGAACAAGTGTTGTTTTGACTTATTTCATACAAATATTAGACTTACAAGACTTAGTTTGTTACGTTTCGCTTTGTTCCTTCAGAATATCTATAATCACCTTGCCCCACATTTGCTTGATATTTAAGTGTTCATTTAAGTACTTTTATGATGATATGTTGGTTATGACTATTATTTTATATAAGGGAATTTTCCTCCTCCTCTAAGAATATGAACTTTCTCTGAAGCAGCCTTGAGTCTGGATTTATGCTCAGCTAATGGCCACTGGCTGGCAATGGCTGCTGACGGAAAGCAAAATAATAAGGTGGACCACGGAAAGAAATAATAACCCGTGGTTTACCCAATAAAACTGTATAAAGAGTTTGAGTTTGAGCAAGACCCGGAAGATCTACTTGTTATAGTCTAAGATCCCGTTATGAACGACCTTCACCGTGCTGGTTAATGAATGAAACTTATTTTATATTAAATTTAATATGTCAATAAAAATATTGAATATAACCCAGATACAAAATATTTATTGAAACTTTAAATTTAAAAAAAAAACACCGGTTTGGTTAATGGACAAATTCCATAGGTACCAATTTTCGATTGGTATTGAATTTGTCTGAAATCTATTATTGGCGACTGTATAAGTCTGATACTTTTTACTGTTATTCTTATGTAATGCTGTATACAGAAGCTGTTAGTTTACCTTTAATAAATAAATAAATAAATAAAAATCTGAATTTTCATTTAACTTTCATTTATTAACCAAACCGGTGCAAGTTACTAGTATTCATTTACCTGTTTATACCTGCCTACCCGAGAATTGTGACGGGAAAAAAAATAGACAACCTAACGTTTGCATATTCTATGGACTTCATACTTTCGATTGCTAAGGAATTTGTCTATTAACCAAACCGGTGAAATAATTAAAAAAAATATATATCCTGGACTGAATTTTTTTAGACGACCGATGACGATATGTAAAATATTTATTGATATACACACATCAAAAGTGTCTAGGGATCAACATATATTTTTGCAATAACTTTTCTCCTGATTGATATTAATTAAAATTTTCTTTAAGGATTCATCAAATAAAGTGTTTTCGTTTGTCACAGTAACGATAAACCAAGTCACCTTTGCATTAATAAAGAAATTTGCCATTTTCCTAATAAAGGGATTTTTGACATTAACATTAAAGTTCGAAAAAAAGACTGAAATAACAGTTTTCTTTAAAATTTTATTGGGTAACTTAAACAATTAATAATCCGTGTTTCTACCGCGAACACTAACAACACAAGAACATCGGTTTGGCATACTCAAAATGAGTTCATCCAAATCACGCTGTGGAATGGCCGCCCATGTTCGTTGCAACAACAAAAAAAGGTCTTCTTGCGACTGGATACCCTCCATATTCGGCAGAGCTCTTCTCTGTAGCATATCCCATGCATGCTCAATCGGGTTCAAGTCTGGCAACTGAGCAGGCCAGGGCAGGACATTGATGTTAGCTGCGGCGAGAGTCTGTCTTACAACTCTTGCGGTGTGCGGTCGTGCATTATCATGCATTAACTGAAATAAGGGACCGATTTGCACTTGTAGAGGAACGATGACGTCTGATACAATCGTCTCAGCATAAATTTGAGCGTTGAGGTTACCTCTGATCCAAATCAACTCAGTTCTTCCGCCGATCCAAATACCCGCCCATACCATGATGGTTCCACCACTATAAGGATGGACTTCCTGGCAGGATATTAATCGCTGTTGGCGTCCAGGGGTTCTCCTGTGTCGTATACGTCTTGTATCCGGTCTCATACCAAAACGAGACTCATCAGAAAAGCACACGCCATTGTTCTTCTGCCCAATTTCTGTGTTCAAGAGCCCATTGATATCGAATCCTACGATTGTGCATTGCTATAGGTGGTACCCGTAGCGGTCTTCGGGAATGAAGGTTCACTTCATGCAAGCGGTTTCTGACTGTTTGGTCGCTAATTAAGTTCCCTGAAGAGTGATGAAGCCTCACGGCTAACATCATGGCGGTTATTGTTGGAGCTCTTCGAGTTAAGATTTGAATGTATCGGTCTTGTATCCGTGTGGTGCAGCGATACCGTCCTCCATGGCGCTCAGCCACGGTACCAGTGCTTCGGTAACGTGTCTAAAGTCGACTGATAACACTCTGACTTGTATTCAGAGCTAAAGCCACAGTACGTTGCCGGGAACCAGCTTCTATCATTCCCACGGCTCTGAGCATTTCTTCCCTGCTTAAATGACGTCGCCGCTCCATAATAACGTTGGTTTTAATCAGTAGTAGGGAAACAGTAGCACTAATAATGTCTTCAATGCGTTGTATGTTTTTATAGGGAAAATATTGACAGCTGATTTTCATCTTTTACTCGAATTTGATTCACAGTTCCTGATTCAAATTATGAAATGCACCAAAAAGGATCCATATAAATTTATAAAATCATAAATTTATTACAAAGCCACATCTCAATCTCAAGAAATCCGCATAAAAATGCTTGATCCCTAGACACTTTTGATGTGTGTATTAAATTAAATATAAAATAGGAATCATCCATTAAACAGCTCGGTGAAGGTCGTTCTTAACGGGATCCTATACTATTACAAACATTATTGTTCGAATACGAACTCAAGACATGCAGTGCAGCAGCCAATCGCTCAGCTACTACACCAACAGTAACTGAAACGTAACGTTAATGTAAAATTACTCCATGAGTTAATAATTACTTTTACGAGTGACAGTATTCCAGCGATTGATATTAATTGAATTTATAATTGGCATTGTGTGTATCAAAAATTGATGAAACAATGTTCTGTAAAATGATGGATTACTCACAGATCTATCATAAGATATTCCATGTATAATATTGTTCCCGTAATTACGGAGGTCTTGTTTTCATTAAGTACGTGATCCAATTTTAATAAAAAAGAAACAATACGAGGAAATTGTTTGGTGAACACACATATCACGTAGACTTGACAAAATGAGTGTGATTATCTTGTCACTCATAAACCTCCTCCATATTTAGTCAGGTTGTTTTGTACTGTATAACGGGTTGGTGCTCGAAACTCCACCTCTCAGCGTGTTTTTACTTAGGTATTTATTTAATACTTCAAGCACACAAATGTACAGAGGCGGGCTTAATGCATAGCAGTCAGGGTCACTAACTACTAGGCCAACAGGCCCGTCAATAAATGCCATATAACATTTGTGTTAGTAGTGACAGCTAGCTTGCACCTCACGGGCCGCGTGCGGACTGCAAGCTGGCGCTTTGCCGACGATGCGTAGTTAGCGCACTGGCAGCTAGCCGTGGCCTAAATTCGAGGCGATGGCGATACCGCGCGGCAGCTGTGCATTTGCGGTGCCGTTATAATTTATTTATTTTATTTTTTATTTATATAAACTTTATGCACTAGTAAAAAAAACACTGTACAAAGGCAAAGGCATTAATATATAATATATAAATAAGGCATTCCGCTTAGGCATTTTCTACCAATTACCTTAAGGAGGTGCAGAGATGGTACAAGGTAGGTGCAACACGGTACACAAATAATTGACGAAAAATAAATACACGGATACATACATACCTACTACTAAAAACAAAATAAATACACAGATACATACATACTCAAAACAAAATAAATACTTAGTCAAGAGAGATAAATACGTTCAAAGAGAAAAACGAATCTAAATAAAAATGTATAATGTGCCATGATCTTTATTCTCTGTGCGTTTACGTTTTATTCAGGTTTTATCAAACGATATTATTACAACCAGAAGTCATACAATAGTGGATATATTGTTGGAGTTTAAATTTTTTTGTACTGCCGTTACTTGCCGTTAGGTTTTGTAATCTGTCACATAGTAACTTGGTTGTCATGATTCAAATATGAAAATTGATCCAGATAAGATGTCTGGAGACTAACATGTGTTTGAATAAGTAATTTAGGATATCGGACAAAGCACTTTGCGGGAACTCGCTAAAGTTAGACTCAGTTAAAACCGTCATAAATATAATAAATAAATAATAATAATAATAATAATTTATTCATATAAAACATTTACAAAGATTTACACTTAACCAACAATAATACGATCCTACATAAAATCCGAATAATGGAAAGTGCCTACACTTTCTATCATATATGACGTTTTTAACTTACTGATCTATTTCTTCATTTACATACTTTACGCATGAGATCTTAGTAAAAGAAAGATACTTTTAGAACAATGCCATAATAATTTACTCGTACTCATTAGTTGCCTACAAATGATTCCATTTCGCGTAGACGTCTCGTAGCGTGGCGTAGCATTGTGCTACACAACTCGTAGCGCTCGCACTCCCTAAAGTAATTTTGCAATGTTTGTATGAATTTAAGTAAATTAATGTGCTGCTGCAATAATGACACAGTTTAATTGAAATGTCTACTTTTTGTTTAACAAAGTGATCTGACAAACGGAGAAGTTGGGCATTCATTTCTAATTTCTAGAGGTGCTTGCGTTTGTACACGTAACTCGACAAAATATATGGAACAGCTGTTTTTTTTGCTTTTCTGCGGTCCATTCATAGTTAAAGTTGTTTGTATTTTAACTACAACTATCCCTTTTCGGCTTTTCCATACTTATTATACTTAGTAATGTTGTACTTAAATACACTCATGTTTCATTAAAAGCTTTTAAAATATGTAGGTCCTGTTTAATTCTATGAATATTGCCAAGTAGTAGATTTGCATGAAATGTTTCAAATGGGAACAGCGATGTTTATATTTACAATCACATTCCGCACTAGGTTTTGAATAAAATAATTGTTTTGATTTCGATTGCTGTTATAAAAACTTTACGAATATCGTGAAAAAGTATTTTCAAAAGAATCCTTATCCGTTTGGAAGAGGTATTTAGAATACTTTTAATACTTAAACTAACTAGTAAGTTTGTCGTTCAAAAGTGCATCTCAATTGCCTGCTGCAGTCTTTCCGTCCGATTATAATTTAGGTGTCTTCAAGGCTAGATTGAATAGCTCTTAATAAACTATAAAGCGCTTCACCATTACTGATAGCATCACTGTTTACCATCAGATGGGATTGCAGTCAAGCACTGGTTTAAAATATTTAAAAAAAAAATGACTTTCACTTTCATAATGAGACTTATGAATATAAAAGTCAAACTCACAGGTATACGGCCACATACAGTTTTATTAATATGTATAGAATGATGGAAATCCAATTCCAATCCGTGTGTTCATTCCTATTTCCTTCCGAAGTTATATTAAGACCCTGATGAAAGATACCTATTAGGTAATATGTTCTTCTTAGAAGACATGTGACGCTAGTGTGTCTCCAAAGACTAGAAACGTATTTCACCGGCACGTGTTTACAAACCAATGACCGAGAAATCTTTCGTTATAACGAGGATATCTAAAGCGGCTATATTTGGAACATCAAAGATAAGGATAAGATATTGTAATTTATTGCAACATGCTACTTATTTATTTATTAATTAAAAGTTTATGCACAGGTTAATAAAACTGTACAAAGGCGGGGCTTAGGCATTCCATACCAGTCTACCTTCAGGTTACGCAGAGACAAAACACGGTAGGCATAGCAAAGTAACAACATATTAAAAGTCAAATATAATTAGTACAATACTATTATATTATTATTATTATGTCTTATAAACGATATTAATACTAAAACCAGCCTGTTACTTTCCCACTGCAGGGCAAAGGCCTCTTTTCATACAGAGAAGGCTCGAGCATTGATCACCACACTTGCTCAAGGCGGATTGGCGATTTCAAACTTATCTTAACTATAAGTCCAGGTTTCCTCACGATGTTTTCCTTCACCGATGTCAATGACGTTCAAAATAAACTTAGAAAGTACATATGAATTGAAAAAGTCACATTGGTACCTACTTGCCCAGATTTGAACCACAACCAAGAGCATGAGATGCAGGTGCTTTAACCCCTGGGCCATCACGGACATAGACATCTAATTGTCGACCTTTCGCTAAAAACAATCTCTTGCAGACACCTTTTAGATGTACTTTATAAAGATGAAGAAAAGGTTTAAAAAATACAACCGACTTCAAAAAACACTAACCGCTGTAAAATAACTCTAAATTAATAAGTCTGTGGCTTTGGTGGTTTTGTCTCATTCATGATTGGCCACCGACTTCCGAATTTAGAGTTATTTTACACCGGTTAGTGTTTTTTGAAGTCGGTTGTATTTTTTGTAAAAAAGTTTTTATTTAACAATTTTAAGTTTTTTAAGTTTATATACCTAGATGATTCATTATTATCCATTTCTACAACACATATTCACATATTACAATCAAACAAACAACAACTGTTCGATGAAATTAAGCAGTAAAATTCATGAACAAAAATTTTCATAAAATAAAAACTACAGGCCAAACTATGTAATTTTTTTATGAGGCCAAAAAGAAACTAGTCCGCATCAAACTAAAAAAGAATTACGTAAATCGGTTCATAAATCTCAGCGTAATCGGTGAACATACATACAAAGAAATGATCGAAAATAAATTATTTTTTATAAAATTGTTCATAAAATGAAAACTACCGGGTCAAACTATGTTATATTTTTATGGGACCAAATGGCAGCTATTTCGCATCGAACTAAAAAAGAATCACGTAAATCGAATCATTAATCGATGTACATACATAATACCGATCGAATTGAGAACCTCCTCCTGAAGTCGGTTAAAAATAGTTTATGAGTAAAGCCCCGTATTCATGGTAAACATTTGTTTAGCAGCAATGTTGAATCAACGTGTTGCGGTGTTTACTCTCATCGAGGGAGAGCTTTTCGACATGCTGTTTTCAACTCTGCAACGCACAGTGTTGCCAGTAACATGTTGACAGCAACTCCGCAACACGTTGATTCAACTTTGTTGCTAAACAAATGTTTACCATAAATACGGTGCTTTACATCGAATCAGTGTTATTAATATTTTATGATCATAACATGCCATTAACGTATTTAACATCAGTCTAGGTCCAAAGGATTTACAATATATCTATCGTCAACTCCAACTTCTTAATAAATTACGTTTTCGGAAGAGACACCACAATTTAATAAGATATATTTAAACGTATCACAGAACTCAATCATACCTAATTTTAATCAATCAATCAATGTCGTAATAATATCTCCAAATTCATCTTAAGTTTGAAAATAATAGGTACTTGTTCACGTCCAATAACAAGAATTTTGAATTTACGTATACTTCCTACTTCCTACTAATATTATAATTTTGAAAGATTATGAGGTTGTATGTTTGTTACTCTTTTACGCAAAAACAACCGAGTTTATGTTAATGAAACGTTATAGTTATGTAGCTGAGAACAACAGAAAACATAACATCAGACGTGCTATTATTGATGGAAGCATTAGACTTACATAAAGGTTATGAAACTTGTGATTTGTAAAGGTAATGTTCGCCAAAAAATAACAAGAAGCATAAACATACCATAACGTCACGCCTATAATCCTCAAAAGGCTAGGCAGAGGTCAACCAATAATAGAGACAAGCGACCGAGACAGGAGACCGAGACCGGAGACCGCGACCGTCACTTGATGTTAGGCAATGTATAAGCGACAGTTCGCGAGCGAGACAGCGACAGGAGACAGTTACAGTGCATGAAGAAGAGACCGAGACACTTGTCGCGGTCTCCGGTTTCGGTCGCTTGTCTCTGTCGCGGCGCGAACCGCCAGCTTTATAGGCCAGTTCCATATAAATCTATTGCATTGGCTCGCTGACTTAGTGTCCTTGGCCTTAGAGTAACACAAATATACGGGCGACACCACAGGGCACGGCTAATACTCAATATACCTGTGTTATTTATTTGCTTATTACAATCTGTTTTCAATAAAGTGCTGGTTTACAAGCCCACGCAGTGAATATTTAATAATAACATCCTGATATCTTATTATTTCTCTCAAAACATTGAGGAGTACGTAATTTGATTTTATGATTCGAAGTCAATAAACTTGTATGGATGATGTATGTAATATGACAACTTTATTAGACAGGTATATATTTACATGTACAGACGGCAGCACATCAACCTACCCCATCTTGTCAATTTTTTCCAATTGAACATGAACCTTATTCTATTTGCAATAAAATTGAATGCTTATCAAAGAAATTTGACAGATTCGGGTGGCTTGATGTGCTAGCGTCTGTACGTAATAATATAATTTAGAAGTCCTTGTAATTTGTACTTAAAATGAATGAATGATTTTGTTATATGAAAATTTTATTACTCTGAGAAACAGCTCCAATAAGATGTGGATACGGTTGGCACCTATATTAGAAATATCGTAACTCATGAATATTCTAAAAGTATTCAAACAATCGACCGTTTTGCTTATTTAGAACGTTAGTAACACCATATATTTATGTGTATAATTTATCAATGATAAGTAAGCCTCAAGCCTAGCTACATTTAAACCAGTCGGGGGTTGCGGAAATGTTGTCTATTACCGTGACCTCCGGAGCAAGTATGAGACGGAACACTGAAGTGGTTTAGCGTAGTAAAGAGTCTATGTATACTATACTATCGTACGCCCTACAGTACCTCCCACTCAATCACTCTTAGGTACTTAATAGATTTTGAGCTTTATACATATTTACCAACAAAACCATTTGTTACGCTCAACTAATCTGCGAATTAAAATATTAAATTAGCACAAAAACTTTCATTTCCAAGTCAACGAACCCTGACAAAGTCTACAATACGACTCCTGAAAATGAAATCAAATATGTACGTTCCCAAAAGAAACTTTTGGACCGCCTACATAAGTAAGACAAAAACTTATCTTAAAAATACCTTCCTAAGATATTATTACCTCAAAGATGAAAGTACAGTCAACACAGGAGATTGGTAGGTTACTAGACGCATCAAATATATTTATTTTTATTTACAACTATCATTACAGTGACCCAATTCGATAGTGTAGTGACATACTTACATCTTATTACTTTTATTAGAACTAAAATCTAACCTATTATCTAACCGGCAAAAGTCTCCGACGAAATGATACAGAAGGCAGTCCGTGTAAATTCACTCAGTGAACAAAAGAAAACAGTCAATCCGTTGTGACACCGCATTGAGCGTACGCAGTGCGCGCGTAAGTGGCGCGTGCTGCAGCAGGTTAGTGCGTGCGGGTCGCACCCACAGCAGCGGCGGCCGTCGCTGAAACAAGCCAAGTACAAAAAGTGTACACTTTCCTACTTAAATCGTCTTAGGTACTCCTTCGGGTAACAAACTATGCTAAATAGGTACTAATTTAATAGATGACGTAGGTTGTGGAAAGGTCTTAAATCTATTTTAGTACGTATATAAAAATAAATAAATGTCTATTTATTCCCTATGGACTCTAAAACGGCTGCGAGCGAGTTTCATTAATTAAATCTTCAGAATAGACCTTCTGGTCATGCTATTAAAGAAGTCAGCGATTGGATATAGATAATAGTGCTACTCGAACGATGCCCGGGTGGATTGCTTGTACTGCTTACTCATATTTATAAATCCTACTTTCTAAACTAAGAAAATAAAAATTATTTTAAATGTGAAGGTTTGTGAGGTTAAATGTTTGTTTGTCTTTCACGCAAAAATGACTGAATGGATTTTAACAAAGCCTAAATGTTATGTAACAAAGTCAGAATATCTTATGGGCTGTAGGTTGAAGTACTATGTATATACAATTGGCAGAAGTTTAACAATAAATGAAAAATAGGTCGGATAAATGATAAATTGCAGCCATTTTAATGTGATATTTTGTCGTGCCCTATGAAAGACGTAAGAGCTACACGAATATGTGACTGAAACCGCCAGGCATGGCTAGTATAAAATAAACAAGAAAGAATAGTAGGTTTTCTTTACTCAGATCATTGAAGCGAAACGATGAAGGCACTTTGATTTTTGAAGCACAAGCAAAATGTTGGGTCAGAAGCAATAAGTCAAACCTTTGCTAATATTCATGGCAAGAAATAGAAAATATTGGCCTTTTACAGACGGATCTATGAATCTCATAAAACTTGGGACTTAAATTGGTTTATATATTGACTTGAGTAGCGCCTTCGCTTGAATGTATAGCAATGAGTCACAGATCTGGGTTAAAGCAGTCAGAGTAGGCACTAAAATAAACACCGTTAAACCATCGGGCATCGTATTGTTCACATCTGCGTATTTCATGAGGAACTTCACAATTCACATGCATCTCTACTATACATACACACTCACACACTGCATACCTATGTAAATCTGTGTTGTTAGTTTTTTAGTAATGAGTACACAGTAATTATTGTTTAAGTAAAAAGAAAGCGAATTTTACAGAAATAGAATTGTAAAGCCCTCCATGCTTTAGAATTGCTATTTTATAATGCTATATGCTGTGTGTCCGAGGCGATGCCTTACAAAATGACAAACTTCTCAAATGAGCCATTAATTTCCATTGAAGTTTTTTAAAATCAGCCTCTAAAGATCTCAATTATGGAAAGACACAAACTCTAAAATAATACAAAAAATAACAAAAAACCCCATAAGGACCAGTTATATTGTTATATGTACCATTTGCTCATCTTGTTCTTCTTTTCTTCTTTGTTACTTTTTATTCCTTGTAATAATGAAAAAAAAGTAAGCGGTTCCCTACAAATTGTTAAGATAAAACTTTTTTACAAAAATTACAACCGACTTCAAAAAACACTAACCGGTGTAAAATAACTCTAAATTAGGAAGTCTGTGGCTTTGGTGGTTTTGTCTATATCATGATTGGCCACCGACTTCCGAATTTAGAGTTATTTTACACCGGTTAGTGTTTTTTGAAGTCGGTTGTAATTTTTGTAAAAAAGTTTTTATTTAACAATTTGTAGTTATTATTTTTACATACCTTTATGATAAATTATTATCCATTTCTACAACACATATTTACATATTACAATCAAACAAATAAACAACAACTGTTCGCGATGAACGCAAAAAGTAAAATTCATGAACAAAAATGTTCATAAAATGAAAACTACCTGACCAAACTATGTAATTTTTTAATGAGACCAAAAAGAAACTAGTCCGCATCGAACTAAAAAAGAATCACGTAAATCGGTACATAAATCTCAGCGTAATCGGTAAACATACATACAAAAAAGCGTTCAAAAATAAATTAAATTTTCATAAAATTGTTCATAAAATGAAAACTACGGGGTCAAACTATGTTATATTTTTATGGGACCAAATGGCAGCTATTCCGCATCGAACTCAAAAAAAAACACGTAAATCGGATCATTAATCTCGGAGTAATCGGTGTACATACATAAAAAAAAAAAAAAAAAATACCGATCGAATTGAGAACCTCCTCCTGAAGTCGGTTAATGAAGTCGGTTAAAAAGACGTACATAGATATCGACAACACAGTAACACTGTCAGGACCTTCGAACCCGAAAACGAGAAGTTAATTTCAAATAACCGACGTTCAATTTACAGTCTTTCTAGGTGCTTTACCATCACCATGACAACCTGCCTTATAACCCTCACCAAAGAACTGCTGAGTTGAAGCCTGCAAGTTTCTCACTTCCTTTGCTTTGACATTTTATTACTTTAAAGCATAACCACACTGCATGCTGTATTTTATCGGTATAGTTAGTAAGTACTCGTAGTTCTCAAAGCATGTTTAATTACTACGTTTATTATAATTTTATTATTATTACTATTAAGATTTTATATTATAAAAAAAAAATTCAATACAATAAATTCAATACAATTTCATAAAATTATACTTTTGGGAAATAAAAGGCTTAAATAATAGGCAACCAATGTGAAGAGAAATAAAATGTTTTTGAATTTGAATTGAATTGAATAAAAATAAGTCTGGGTGTACTTTATCTATAATAGGTATGTAATTATGTATGTAGAAATATACAAGTGTGATTTATTAGTTGACTATTACTCATAGCACAAGCTTTGCTTTGTTAACCGACTTCAAAAAACGGAGGAGGTTCTTAATTAGGTTGTTTTTTTTTAGGGTTTGTTACCTCAGTACACCGTCATTTGTGGACCGATTTTCAAAATTCTTTTTTTATTTGATAGGGTATATTAACAGATTGGTCCCTTTTGTATCAAAACTCATACCTGATGAGGGTTCCTTGAGGAATCAAGGGAACTCCTAAAAAAATATAGGTACACACGCACTGATTTTATCATTTTTAATAACAAATCAAGCATTTTCATTTAGAAAGTATCATTTGGTGAAGAAAAACTGATGAAGAAGATAGGCAACGGAACTCTTCAACGTATAACAGATATTCGCGATTGCTATAGTCAGATGTCTATGCACATGTCTATGAACTTTCATAACAAAACATTATGCCCTTCTATTTTGAAAGGGGCCCGGCAGAGATGTACCGATTAGTGTTTAGATAGAACTTCTTTAGCAATTGTTAACCAATTTCAGTGATTCTTTCAAGTTTTGAAAGACATTCTTTACTTACTAAGAAACTAAAAATTGCAAAATAAAAACTTTTTTGCAAAAAATAGCAACCGACTTCTTAAAAAAACACTAGCAGGTGAAAAATAACTCCAGTTTCGGAAGTCGGTGGCCAATAATAAACGAAACAAAACCACCAAAGCCACCTGCTAGTGTTTTTTCAAGAAGTCAGTTGTTTTTTGAGACTAGATGGCGTTGTGTGAAATACTAATAATTTTGTATGGATGATATAGGTACCAATCTTGTTTAATTAATACCTACTACTACTACTACTTCAAATACCTACCTACTCCGTATTGTATGGAACATAGAGACCCGTAGCGCAGTAGTTCCGTTTAAAATTATGTATTTTGTATCTTTCAAAATCAATGCATTTCAGTAAGGTAGTTAGGTTAGGTAGTTAGGTTCGCTATAGGATAGGTATGATGAGTTAGGTTAGGTTATATATATATCGTCATTCTAATTTTATCTAACACTAGCAGACGTCACGCGGATTCACCTACGTGGTTCCCGTTCTCGTGGGAATACTAGGATAAAAAGTAGCCTATGTCACCCGAGGATAGTGTAGCTTCCCAACGGTGAAAGAGTTTTTCAAATTGGTCAAGTAGTTTTGAAGCCTATTCGATGCAAACAAACAATCAAACCATTTCTCTTTATAATATTAGTATAGAAGTATAGATATAGACAAAAGGTATTATTAGGGCCCATTAGAGACACGCTTCATAAAAAAGTAAGTAGTAGCCTTCTTCTTATGGTGTAGTTAGTTACTAACCTGGTATCATAGTTTTAATGCCGCCCATGGGTCTCTGACTTGGCATCACATGTCCTCGAGAAATATCTCTCAGACATGCTTCCTCGACAATGTTTTCCTACACCGTTTTTGAAGCAAGTGATAATTACATTTCCAATCCGCACATGAATCCAAAAAGTCAGAGGTGCGTGCCTTCGGTTCGAACTCGAGACCTATGATTTGGCAATCTGCCGGTCACACAACGCTATCACTGCTTATAGTAGTAGTAATAGAATACAATAAAATATTCTTAACTGTGACATTGACAATAATTAAGTACAGAAGGATTTCTCTAGTCAAAGTGCCTTTTTAAGATACAAGTCTCACATTTAATAATGACGAGAAGATTAACTGCTGTGATGTGTGTAGCGATTTTAATTTTTGCCTACAACAAACGTTGGTGCTTAAGAATGGCCTACGGGTACCCTGTCTGGCTGTTTGTGTATAAATGTTTGTTGACGCACGCATGAACACTTTTTTATTAATAAACTAAACTATAACATCTCTTACTAGTCACTAGATTGTGATAGCCTAGTGGTGTGACCTGCGGACTGTCAAGTTATAAGTCTTGAGATCGAACCCAAGTCACAAAGGCCAGCAAATCAACCTACCCCAATGTGTCAAATTTCTTTGAAAGGTTTTCAACTTCATTCTAAACACAATAAGGTTCATGTTCATTTGTGAAAATTTGACAGTTTGGAGTAGCTTGATGTGCTGGCGTCGGTACAACGTGAAACTTACAAATAATAACTTTAAGGGTTACATTATAGGGTAAATATTAAAACTTAATACAGCACTGCTTCAGCTCTTGGTGTGAACTTGGCCTATTATCCACGACACGCCACTTTATGGCACGTGTAAAAGTTTCACAATATATGGCTTCCGCTAAATTCGTTGAAATGCACCTGGAACGCAAGACGTAGTAAAGACACGTGTCGTTATGAGTTCGTAGAATACAACGACAGAAGCGGCACTGATTCCGTACTGACGGTCTTTATTTGCGTGTAATATTTTGAACCCCCGACTTAGAAAGTAAAATGGTTCTTTGCTGGCCACCCCCTGCCAATTCAACCTGGTCATACTCATTCAGCTGTCCACCTGGATATTACAGTCATTTCACCCAAAGATTATTGGCAGCACGACATGGAATGCGTCAGAAACAAATCACAGAGAGATATAAAACTTAAGGGGTCGTGCATAAAATTCGCTCGCTGGAGTTTAGGTAACATCATTGCGATGCTATATTTGTGTGTACAGTTCACGAACACACGCGTAGAGCTCGAGCAAAGTGATCGCTTAAACTGTTTTAATATTTAAATCATATTTTGAGTTTCTAAGTAAATTAAGACTGTTGAGAAATAAATCTCCGGAATTTTTGTGTATACATATTTGTTTACTATGTTGGTACACATGTTAAAGTACAGAAGTTAAAAAATAGTACGAATATATCACAAACTGAAGATTAATATGCTACTTTTAAATTTTTTATTAAAAGTGATTCAAACAATAGAAAACAAAATACTGAGTAGTCTTGAAATTTCCGGAAAGTAACGACACTGATTTTTTTTTTTCGTATGTTGTAGTAAAAATTAAAAAAAGTGGTTCCCTCACGTGCAAGTAGACTATATACTGGTGTTGGTAAGATTTTTTAATTTTCAAAATATATTGTAGTTTCTTGTAACTAAATGATCAAACGTCAGTCTCGCGTCATTTTTAGGAAAACATGTGGGTGAATATTAGTGATTTTCCATGAATACGTAAATTGTTTCCAAAATTTAATTCCTCAACATGCAAAGCAAGGAACACGTCTTTTCAAATCACAAATAGGATAGTATAAATTCTTCTTCTCTTTCTCACAAATAATGATTACAGTTGATCAAAATCAGTCGATTTCAAGCACGGCCCCTTAAGTATTATAATAAATAAGTTAGATAAAGGTCTAAGTTAATATCGAAACTTAACAAGAGTGTTAACTTAGAGGAGGCCTTTGTCGAAAGACCGAATGCCGAGAATTGAATTAAGATTTAGTAAATTATAAATAGAAACAAACAAGGAAAAAATAAAGTTACATTTACAATATTTTTTTAAACAATATTTGTTATGTGTGTTACCATTAACAGCAATAAAGGCTTATATTATTATATTATATTATTATTATATCGATACTAAAGAGGCCAAGATGGTGACCACTCTGTTAGTAAGTAATTAGTACTTACGTAATATTATAGCAATAAGGCATGTATTTTAGATTATGGTACCTATGATGGAACTGGCGTGAACATGTGTTCATAAGTTCCTTTATTTTTTACTTATATTATTTAAAAAAAAATACGATTTTGATTATTTTATTTTTATTAGTTAATGTAAGACCCGCAACATTAACTAAATACCAAATACTAAAATAATAAATCTTGATACTTAAATTAACTATATTGTCGTAGTTCCATTAAAAATAAATATTGAGTACTGTAAGTGGTTTTGTAAATATTCATCCAGACCACGGTACAAATTATGGCGTGTCTTGGGAAATTCCTATCGTTTCTAGGATTGTAAAAAACTAACAAAAAGAAACAAAGGTAAGCAGATAAACGCAAACGATGTGTGCAAGCTTTTTGCCCTTTTCTGTTCTAGGAGAACTAATGAAAAGGAAAATCGTCGGAAAAAAATAATCACACAATTGATTGTGAGCTTGTTATTAATTTAGATCGACAATACTTATTGGAAATTGCAGTAAAAGGCTCTAAAAATAGGAGAAATTTTGCATTAAATGTAAATAGATACCTATTATTAGCGTGGGCAAGTAGCCAATTTTCGATGTAAACACACTTTTGAACACTTTTAATTGTTGAACTTTTGGACGTTTACAAACCATTTGTAAATTGTAACTTTACTAGAGCAACGTTAGTAACCTGTAGCATCTTGTCCTTTTCTGTATGTACTTTTTGATATGGTAAATGAAGTTAAAAGCTCTAATAAAAACAGTGAATACTGTTTATTTTTCATAGTACTAATTCACCTAATAACGTGGGTTACTGGTAAATTTTCTGTGTAAACACATTTTTAAACAGACTCTTAATTGTGTAACTTTTGGTCGTTCACAAACAATTTGTAAATTGCTGGTAACTAGAGCAACTTTAGCAACCTGTAGCATCGTATCCTTTTCTGTATGTACTTTTTAACTTGTTACAACTTTGTAAGACTTACATGTGAGAAGTGTCGGCTTCGGGCGAAACTTAACTGATACACTTTGTACAAACTACAACTTTCCCGACATCTTTGAGTACGAGCCCTCTTTTCCTTTGTTTTTATTAACTTTTTGAAAGATTGTGGTGGATGTTGTACCAAACATTTCAAGTCTTACTAATGCTAACGGGCAACAAATCTTCTGCTGTACCTTTTGGTTTGTTTGAAACAATTGTAGGGTATTAAAAAAATGTTGAAAAAAACTTTTTTGCAAAAAATAAAACCGACTTCAAAAAAAACACTACCTAAACGGTGTAAAATAACTCTAAATTAGGAAGTCTGTGGCTTTGGTGGTTTTATTCATGATGGGCCACCGGCTTCCGAATTTAGAGTTATTTTACACCGTTTAGTGTTTTATTGAAGTCGGTTTTATTTTTTGCAAAAAAGTTTTTTTCAACATTTTTGCTGTCGTTAATTGTTAACAAAACATGTCATGATAATAGGGTTATCAACTTGTCCCTAATAAATGAAAATTAACGTACCTAACTGTCGAAATCTAGGTATATTGTACACATCTGCGTACCTCTCAGAGCATACAGGCGTGATGTTACGTCATGATGTTGTATAAACAATAAACATCTAAGCGATTCCAGCAATCACGACAGATTTGCCGTCTATTTTTGAAGAGTTTCGTTGGATATCTCCGAAAATCAGCACCAGATCTTCAACTCAAATTAAAATGGGACCACCTCAGAAGTATATTCTTTCAAATAAAAAAAGAATTTTGAGAATCGGTCCACAAATGGGGGAGAAATCAGGTAACAACATAAAAAAAAAATACATACACACGAACATATAACCTCCTCCTTTTTTTAAAGTCGGTTAAAAATAAATTAAATGTTCATAAAATGAAAACTACTGGGCTAAACTATGTTAAATTTTTATGGGACCAAATGGCAACTATTTCGCATCAAACCAAAAAAGTATCACGTAAATCGGTTCATAAATCTCCGAGTAATCGGTGTACCTACATACATAAAAAAAAATATACCGATCAAATTGAGAACCTCCTCCTGAAGTCGGTTAAATAGTTGTGTATGTACCTACACTGTTATTATTCTGTAAAGATCATCCCTTGAAAATGTAGGTGAAGTGAAGGTGAAGGTACTTCACTTAACGCTAAGTTAACCAAATTATTCGCGAGATTTTTCATATCGGCTATTTATGGTTTTCAATTTAGTATGAATGATACCTAAGGTAGGTATTATTCATACTATTTGCAGAAATAAAGGATGTACATTACAACAGATGTTGGTGTTGTGGTGTTGGTGGTGTTTTGCTGTCAGCAGCGCTTTTCTGTTAAAGTCATCCCGGGAAAAGTAAGTGAAGTGAAGATGAATTGAGCTGTCATTCCATACTAATGCTAAACATTTAACTGAAGTTTACACGGGGTGAGGGCTAGCATGGCCGGAGATATTCTTTCCACGGGGAGAGGATAAAATGCTATTCCCCTCAGTCATTTTTATCCACCCTCCGAGCATGACGACATGGGTAGATAAACTATTCACGGGGATAAACCAGGGGAAACGCTTGTCCTCGAAATTATTGCCATTATAAGAAAACTTTTATGAAATTACACAATAGTCGAGAATGTCATGTAAACCAAAGTACTTTCATCGTTTTATTACATTTGTACTGGATATTTATTTTGTTTTGTTGTCAATTGGGATTGCTCGAATCGCGAAATCTTTCACTAGTCGCCATGCTATAAGCCGTGGATGAGTATCCACGTCTAATGTCAAAAAGTGATATATTTCTCTTTCTCCCTGTTGCCGTGCTTTGGCAGGTGGATAAGATAATTGTATCCCTTGTCAGTGGAAATAACCGGTGGATAAAAGTTATATCCCCAGCCCATGCTAGCCCTGCAGGTCCATCCTTGTAAAATTCCATGTAGCTCGTAAAGTTTTTTTTTAAACCGATTTCAAAAATAGGAGGAAATTCTCAGTTCGATTGTATTTTTTTAAGTTTTTGTTACGTCATTTCTCCGTAATTTTTAAGGTGAAAGTGAAGAGTTTTCTATTCGATACACACAGACAAACCTAAGTCAATCTTCAGATTTACACGAGAATGTTAGGAAAACACTATGTTTGATCCAGTAAATGCTTACACAAATCTTCAAGGCGTTCAAGGCAATTCCTCTTCGTGGCCTACTATATATAAGTCATTTTAAATTTCCACACCAACTCTTTGTAATTACTCTAAACTTTGTCTTGAAACGACTGTTAACCGCGTGTTTGGTAATTAACAGACAATTAAGACATACACAATACGAATAGCTATCTCAGAATTACGTACAGTATGGATTTCAGTTATGCGAAGTTCCCAATGATATGTAAAGTAAACTAAATTAAGAAGTTGTTTGAATAAACTTGGTTAAAGGCCTTTCTTCTATTGATCAAAATATTTAGAACAGGAGAAGGGCGTGTTTTAATTGAATTAAGCTATTAGCCAGAACATTCGCGGTATTGACAGCTAAAATCCGTGCGAGTATTATGCCTTCCTTAAAGATAATTGCATTAAGAGGTTAAAGGGCTGGTAAGCCTTTCCGCAACTCCACGTCAAAGCGATTATTTTGCGAATAGGCTATAATCTACCACGCAAGCCCATCTAGGACATGGTTTCCTCACGATGTTTTCCTTCACCGTTTTTTGAGAGCGGTGGTGATGAAATAAATTTATGCGCCTGCCTGGGTTTGAACCCACGGCTTACTGTTCGTAAGTCGGGACCGCCGCCACCACTGGGCTACAGCTGCTCTCTTTAAGAGGTTATAAGGTTGGCAGGCGCCATGAAATGTGTTAACGTCAACTTAAAAAAATAAGAGTGTAAGACCGTTGCAGGTGGAGTTCTATAGTTCTGCCTACGCTCATGGCAAAGAGGCGTGTTTATCAGACACTCATCACTAAACAAAAAGTATATAAATCTTGTTTTTCGGTATTATAATAGAGTGTTCATTGTTGCAATAATTTATTGTTTTACTTAACAATTTACAACAGCCATCATGGTTTCTTTGAAAAAACAAACTAATCTAGTAAATTTACCTGTTTATTTTAATTCAACACTCCGCACAGTTAGAGAAAGCGAAAAAAAATAGACGACAGCACATTTTATTTCAATGGTTGAGACCCAGCCTGCCCTTCCCCAAGACCCTTCAAGAAACCTATGAGTTTCATCTCCATAAAAGATGGCACTTATTATACCCATTGAATTGGGAACCTCTCTAGTTCCAGTCTTAACGGATTTGGAAGTGCCGTAAGAACAGTTTTTATCCATTTCAGATGGTCGGAGCAACGTGTAATCCTACCATTAAACCTTCAATATTATCACTTGGGCATATTTATCTTCATTTAAACACTTTCTTTAGCAGTGTAGATCTAGAAATAGTCTACGAAACTGCTGACTTGCGTAATAATTGAGCGGGATTTCTGTTAACTATATATTATGTACCGACACCAGCACATCAAGCTAACCCAAACTGTAAAACCAACTGAACATGAACTTACACTATTTGTAATAAAGTTCAAAAACTATCAAAGACATTTGACACATTGGGGAAGCTTGGTGTGCTGACCTCTGTTCATGTAACTTTCAATACCTTTCAGGAAATATCTCATCATCAACGGCTTAACTATGGTAGCAAAATGCAAGACGCTGTGTACTTAAATAGTACATCCAAATTTCGATAATTATGAAAAAGTCGATCCGATTGCCATTCATCGAGAATGAATTCCGACCCTGGGCTGGGACTCAGAAATTCCGGATGGAAAAACTGAATAACATTTGCTCAACCCGGGAATAGAACTTAGGATCTCATACTCAGCACTTGCAAACCAAGAGACAAACCTTATTTAAGAAGAAAATAAAATAGTTAAACACTAAGGCTTGCCATTTCATAAATATTTCCCTCAAGTAGTCCAAGAAATCCATGCCTCCGAGAAAATTAATTAAACAAATGGCTCGTAAAACATGTTTATTCATTCTGAATTCTAAATATTTCACCAAATTAATTTATATTGGACGTAACTTCAATTTAGTGAACCCATGAATTTGCATAGATATGAAGCTATACCGTTGTGCCCTTTCAATCCTTTTGCGACCATCATCTCCCCTTAAATTGACTACAATGTCCATATTTTCCAACAATTTTGGGCCTGACCTTCTAAAGGTCTGTTTTGTCATCCAATAATATAGGGTAGATAGCTATTTACTTTCACTTTGAACAAAATCTATTTTATTGGGACAATGAACAAAGTCTGGAAGTATGTGCTGGGAATACCTTTGTACCTACATAATAAAATTAAAGACCTAATTTGCTAACAATGCCGTGGGTTGAAACTAAAATTTAAATCTGATGAAAATGACAGCATATACAAAGTTTCAACGGTGGGTGAAAATTCCGTTCTGTAAAAAACTCTTGTCAAAAGTCTTAATTATTCTTCTTAATAATAGTTAAGCAAGCTTAGCATAGGAAGTAAAGAAGGAACAAAACATATTTTACTTAAAACTAGACTCAGGTACACAATAATACATAATCAAAACTAACGCTTCAATAAACATTTGCATAATTATGTTTATAATAAAATTGGACGTTCCACATATGCAGACTACATACCTATATGTAAGAAATAATCATTGTACTTAAACCCCTTAATTGTTAATCAAAATTTCATCATAAACTGCAAAAATCACCCTGTCAAAATTGAAATGAAGTGAAGGCGAATTAAGCTGCCAACCCAAACTAATGCTAGGCATTGACAGTTGACTTCACTCAAGTTTTTACGGGGAGATTAACTGCATCAACCGGCAGATAAGGATAGGTAGTAAGAACTATTAAATAAATATATATATATATATATATATATATATATATATACACACACATCAAAAGTGTCTAGGGATCAACATATATTTTTGCAATAACTTTTCTCCTGATTGATATTAATTAAAATTTTCTTTAAGGATCCATCAAATAAAGTGTTTTCGTTTGTCACAGTAACGATAAACCAAGTCACCTTTGCAATAATAAAGAAATTTGCCATTTTCCTAATAAAGGGATTTTGACATTTGAACCACTAACATTAAAGTTCGAAAAAAAGACTGAAATAACAGTTTTCTTTAAAATTTTATTGGGTAACTTAAACAATTAATAATCCGTGTTTCTACCGCGAACACTAACAACACAAGAACATCGGTTTGGCATACTCAAAATGAGTTCATCCAAATCACGCTGTGGAATGGCCGCCCATGTTCGTTGCAACAACAAAAAAAGGTCTTCTTGCGACTGGATACCCTCCATATTCGGCAGAGCTCTTCTCTGTAGCATATCCCATGCATGCTCAATCGGGTTCAAGTCTGGCGACTGAGCAGGCCAGGGCAGGACATTGATGTTAGCTGCGGCGAGAGTCTGTCTTACAACTCTTGCGGTGTGCGGTCGTGCATTATCATGCATTAACTGAAATAAGGGACCGATTTGCACTTGTAGAGGAACGATGACGTCTGATACAATCGTCTCAGCATAAATTTGAGCGTTGAGGTTGCCTCTGATCCAAATCAACTCAGTTCTTCCGCCGATCCAAATACCCGCCCATACCATGATGGTTCCACCACTATAAGGATGGACTTCCAGGCAGGATTTTAATCGCTGTTGGCGTCCAGGGGTTCTCCAGTGTCGTATACGTCTTGTATCCGGTCTCATACCAAAACGAGACTCATCAGAAAAGCACACGAAACGCCATTGTTCTTCTGCCCAATTTCTGTGTTCAAGAGCCCATTGATATCGAATCCTACGATTGTGCATTGCTATAGGTGGTACCCGTAGCGGTCTTCGGGAATGAAGGTTCACTTCATGCAAGCGGTTTCTGACTGTTTGGTCGCTAATTAAGTTCCCTGAAGAGTGATGAAGCCTCACGGCTAACATCATGGCGGTTATTGTTGGAGCTCTTCGAGTTAAGATTTGAATGTATCGGTCTTGTCTCCGCGTGGTGCAGCGATACCGTCCTCCATGGCGCTCAGCCACGGTACCAGTGCTTCGGTAACGTGTCCAAAGTCGACTGATAACACTCTGACTTGTATTCAGAGCTAAAGCCACAGTACGTTGCCGGGAACCAGCTTCTATCATTCCCACGGCTCTGAGCATTTCTTCCCTGCTTAAATGACGTCGCCGCTCCATAATAACGTTGGTTTTAATCAGTAGTAGGGAAACAGTAGCACTAATAATGTCTTCAATGCGTTGTATGTTTTTATAGGGAAAATATTGACAGCTGATTTTCATCTTTTACTCGAATTGGATTCACAGTTCCTGATTCAAATTATGAAATGCACCAAAAAGGATCCATATAAATTTATAAAATCATAAATTTATTACAAAGCCACATCTCAATCTCAAGAAATCCGCATAAAAATGCTTGATCCCTAGACACTTTTGATGTGTGTATATATATATATATATACTCGTATAATAAAAATATATGTATAATTCCACAACTTTTTCACACAACGCCATTTAGTCCCATGTTAAGCTTGAGAGCTTGTGTTATGGGTACTAAACAGCTGATAAACATACTTATATATTTTTAAAGACATACATATTATAGATAAATTACACCCAGACACAGAACAAATGATCGTGCTCATCACACAAACATTTGTTCTGGGTGGGAATCGAACCCACGACCTCCGGCATAGCAGTCAGGGTCACTGACTACTAGACCAACAGGCTGGTCAAGGATAGATACTAAGTACTATTTTAATTAACACATTTCATTCAGCATCGATCTTAAATCTATGCCTTAACATCTCAAATCGACCTGCTAATAAAAATCCCAACAACGGTAACATACTAAGTAATAATATTATAGCAATCATATCAACGAACTTCCTTCAACAATTGGTGTCACAGTGAGATTCTCACTCACTGAATGCATGTCACCTTGGCACGATGTGTTACACGCCATTTGCTCAGTCCCCCTCATTTTAATAAGGATGTGGCCATGTGGCTCCCTGCACGGGGTCCGCATGTCGCTCATAACTAGAATATTTAGGAGCCAGGATCTCGGACCTAGATTATAACAGTAAACAAATGGGATTGCAGGAAGAGATGGTCTAGTTTCGTTGTGGGGGTTTGATGTCAAATTGTCTAAGGATCTGATGGTTTATAAGTCTAGATGATATTAGGTATTTTCGATAAAATTAATGTAAAGTACCTACTGAGAAATTTGTAATGCCTATCTATAGTTCATTTAAAATAAGAAAGCAAATTTTAATAAACTTTTTTACAGTCCCTTCAACCGATTTTGAGTTCTATTACATTGGTAGCATTACAAATGGCAGCTGCAGGAAACAATTGGTATTGTATCCGCGTTTTTGCTCATAATGCCATCCTAACAATTACGAAATAGAAGTTAAAATCGGTTGATCGGACTGTAAAACGGTTTGATTAAATTTCTTTTCTTATTTCAAATGGACTTAGTGCTCAATTATTAATCATAGCAATCTTACTAAGAGCTCTGACACACGAGCGGCATGTTGACAACGGCAAAGGTAACTGCAGCCGTCAACACACTTGAAGCGACGACGACGGCCGTCAACATTACAATTTAGAAGATCAGTGGCAGCTGTCGCGTCATCAGCTTTCCAAGTATAGGAAGTCAGTTGGGCTGCCGTCGTCGTTCGCTGGTGTGTAACGCGGTGTCCTGCGTGAGCGACGAACACGACGCGACGCGACGCAACACGACGCGACGTAATGCGACGCGATGCTACACGCGACAAATGTCCTACGTGGTTTTGGTTATTACTTCTCGAATCATGGAGAAGTACAGTACAATTTTGATTGAAAGTTCTTATTTAATGTGGTGTCGCATCTGGTCGCTCTCAAAACAAGTCCGCGTTACGTCGCGTCTCGTCGCAGACTGTCATATAGGCGGTATAGGCCGCAATTAGAATATGCCGTTGAGTTGATCGCGTTCGTCGCGTTCCCAACGTCGCATCCCGTCGCGTTCGTCGCTCACGCAGGACACCGCGTAAGAGCTCTAACAGGATCATGAACTTAGAATCGAGGTATGCTATAGTTACCAACACCCACGCAACACTACTTACTTATGTTTAGGTACACCCTGAATCCTGCTTGTCAATTTTAGAGTTGAGAAAATTAGTTTATTCGCACTAAGACAAACTTCCTTACAATATTTTTGGTATAAAAAGGGTTAAAAGCTTCCTAGTTTTCGCTTAATTAATATTATTTAGTTTTATGCTTCAGTCGTGGGTCGCTTGATTGGCATTTCATGTTCCAGAAAATACAGACGAACATTGTTTTTTTTTTTCGGAAAATATGTATTTTAGTGACAGGACTTGTTCCAATCTGTATAATTAAGTACCTCTATTAATTCAAATACTTAAAGAAAATTAAATTTTCTAATATTTTCCGTAAAAAAAAAGCCTCAGACACCGAACCTAAGCTTTTTGAAAGGAAATATAAGAAATAGAAATAAAATAAAAAATACGTTCAAACCAGATGGCTAGTTCTTAGTTTAAATTAGGGCTGGGTGATTCTACGGTATTTGAGTATTTTGTGTCCCCAAAGAAAAAATCATCTGTTTAATTTAATATTAATAATTCAACTACTTGGCATTATTTTGCCTAAGTAATTACAAGGGCCAGAAGATATTTCCATTTTTTTTCATTTTATAGGCTCCAGGGGAAAATGTGTTATCAGGGGAGAGACACTATTGGCAGAGTAGTGACAAATTATAGCAGGAAAGTGACAGGCTACTAAGTATTATCTAAGGAATTTTAATAATACTGTATAAAATGAATAAATAATAGCTTTATCGTTATATTTTTAATGAATAGAATACAATCAGCCTTAACAGTTGAAACATATTCACAATATTAAGTTCTTAAAAAATTAAGTTTCGATCACCATCAAATAATTTAAATATGAAAATAATAATAAAACAATAATAATATCTAATTATAATATAATATATTAATGCATATCACTCTCGTCTGTGAATTGAACAAAATTAGTAATTTTTCCTATTAAATAATCATAACACTTACTGTTCAACAGTTTTTAATAATTAAATACTCGAAAAAGTGTAATTTCACATTTAAGGCTTACCTAAATAGTAAAATGATACACCTATGAGAGGTTATCTTAGCAAGTAAACTTAAAAATCATTATTATAAATGTAAACTTCCATTTTGAGAAAGAACTGAATCAATAATTTCGGTTAAACTAAGTGTTTTCTACTTATATACTAAACAATAAATAATTAACTTTTTGAGCACATCAACCAGCTCTAAAAAATTGTAGAATACTCTATTACTCATCATAAGTAAACTGGCAAAAAAGAGTAGCTCCTTTAATAGATTTCTTTAAATAAAGTAAAATAATAATCTCTCCTTCTTCGTCATCAAATTCAGACTTGCATACGGCAGCATAACTATATTTTTTATCACTTATCTGGTATTCCACAAGTATAAAATCACAGGTATCACTAACATATGAATGATAGAACTTTAAAAAAAAAAATCTCTGGTAAAGTTGTCCATTGTAGCAAGGTTTGTCTACATGCCCATCTGATACCATGTCCGGTTTCAAGATAATTCCAAGTAAAATCAGAAAAAAATCAGCCCATTCCCTTTCAGTCGTGTTTAATACACTTAATTTATCCCTTTTCTCCTTTTTGAAAATTTTGCTTTTCTTTCGCTTGTATTTCTGTATTTTTAATCAGATTGTTTTTAATTTTTTGGTAGCGTATTTTTTCTGCTTGGATCTGGTTTTTTAGCCTCTCATCCCTTGTTTGCTTCTTTATCATGTTTGACATGATATCTGCGTAACTAGAACAAATGAAATAAACCGTTTTGAATAGTAAATATTTACAAAAAAAAAAATTGTCACTGCCCCTGCATGGTATTATTTTCCCCTGGCATAGAAACTGGCAGAGAAGTGACGCCAGAGAAGTGACAAAATTGGACATAATCTCCCAAAAGTAATACCGCATGTTTTTCTGACCACATTTTACACAATAAATGTCATCTACACACACTAAACATTGCACTGTGCAAATTCACAATTATTTAACGATGAAATATAAAAAGATATACTTACCAAGGGAAATACTGGAACTACTGGCACAAGCACGTTCTCAGACAATGAATTGAAAACTGACGCCAGATTGTTTTAGTTGTGCTCAACACTGTTAGCTTGCATTTAACTTCACACTGTCCCACGCTCGTCGTTTATGGTCAAAAATATACTTTAGCACTTTTAGGTGAAAATCACAGTCTTTCAATTTCGCCAGGTGAAGTGACGCTTTTAGCAAGTGACGTGAAAATAAGATTTTTTTAAATTATATAATAAACACTTTTGCAATTTATTGTTATAACATATGTTTCAAAGTTATATTAGCTATAACACAATATTAAAATAAAACACAATACCATAAATATTAAAAGTACTAGGCCATAAAAATGAAAAAAATGCAGTAATGGGGTAGGCCAGGGGAGTATACATTTGTTACTATTTTATAATGTTAATGTGTAAAATTAAACCACTATCGTGAATTGACTAAGTGGTCCAAATGAAAGAAGTTATACTTTATTGCATAAGCACACATTAACGGCAATGTAATTAGTTTAACATAAAAAAAATCTAAAGGCCGTTGGAATCCAAATAGCGTAGAATCACCCGGCTATTGAATCAAGCTACCCACTCTGTGATTTACGCTGACATAGTTCAATGACATTTAACAAATGGGGCTGCCTAATTTTATTTTCCTTTGATTTGAAAAAAGCCTTGATTAATTTGTTTTAATTATAAGCCATTCCTGTTTGTGTTACTTCTGTCTTCGGTCGTCAACCTAGTTTGCGAAGCTCGGTTCTTAGCGGAAACCTTTGCTCTTCCTTTATTGCATTGCGCAGTAGGAATTCAAATATTTCATCGGCGCAACAGAATGTCGCCATCTTTTAATTATTTCTAAGTTAGTTTGTAAGGATTTAACTTAAAAACTACTCAACTTTTTAAAAATGTTTAACCACTAGAAAGCTGTATTATGAACGAGTAACATGAGCTATGTTTTATTTCTAATTAAATCAAATCAAAATAATTTATTCACATAATATGGGTAAATAGGTGGTATGTAATATATGAATGTTGGATCCTCATTTTGACCATTGCTGGTATGTGAAACTTAACATTATATACGATGTAAGACAATTTATTGACAAGCCACGTGTATAATTTTTTTGGGAACAATGTAATAGGTAGGTCTCTAATTTCGTTAGGTAATTTTTTAAATAATTTAAGTTACAAGAGTGGGTAATGTACATAATTCACTTCGATGAAAACACGAACACATGAGTTTCCGGGTGAAAATTAAGCCAAAAAAATACAAAAACAGGGATTACAGACGTAATGTTATGTATCTAGGTTTATGAGGATTTAACTACTGAATTGTTTAACAAATAGAAAGCTATATTATGAAAGAGTAACATAGGCTATAATTTCAAAAATACGAAGGCGTTAAGGGATGTTAAAGTTACAAGAGTTAAGTACAAAATTCAACAGGATTAAATTACGAGTGAATATAAAAAAAAACATTCTATGTTATATGTTTCAAGACGCTTAGTTGACACGTCGCGTGACCCAGGAGCAAAGACATTCAATACCTATAGACCGGACATCACGATCAAAATTTTCGTCCGGAACTTGTGTCCAGCTCGGACACAAGTCTATGAGTTTTTTTTAGTACGCTCCGCTGCCGCTCCAATATTCATATATTATTCTAGATGGCGTTACTGAGACATGGGATCAAAGTTTTTTTATGACATTTCCTTGACATGCCCGCTCTATGGTATTTTAAATCTCTTCGCCCAGGAGCTAGCTTTTACCTTGGTCAAAGAATAAGTAATGTATAAGTAAACAACATGGCCGCGGTCAGTCTTTTGGGTGCATTTCCAGTCGACAGCGAGCGGATGAATATTTTGACGCCGTATTTTAAGCACGATTTATTTCGTTTCTGGAGACAAGAGTCTTTTTTTAATCTTTTTCGTCTGAAATTCCTCAGTAATATCCCGAAGTTTCGCAACTACTGCCAGGCTCTGGTTACTATAGTAACATCTCAGCTGAACCCTGAGAGGAAAACACGTGATGTCTTATTTTATTTACTTTAACTGCTCGACCGCCCACGCGATAATTTAAAAACAACCGACTTCTTAAAAAAAACTTACAGGTGAAAAATAACTCCAGTTTTGGAAGTCTGTGGCTTTGGTGGTTTTGTTTTGTTTATTATTGGCCACCTTTGTAAAAAAGTTTTTATTTTGTAATTTTTAGTTTCTTTGTGTGTCAGTTTAAAGTCTTTCAAAACTAGAAAGAATCATTGCTAAAGAAGTTCTATCTAAACATTAATCTGTACATCTCTGCCGGCCCCGTTTAAAATAGAATGGCATAATGTTATGTTGTGGAAATACAAAAGCTCAGCATAGACGTCTGACTATTAGTAATCGCGAATAATTTGCTGTTATGCGTTGAAGAGTTCCGTTGCCTGTCTTCTACATCAGTTTTTCTTCACCAAATGATACTTTCTAAATGAAAATGCTTGATTTGTTACTAAAAATGTTAAAATCGGTGCGTGTGTGCCTATATTTTTTGAGGAGTTCCCTCAATTCCTCGAAGATCCCTCATCACATATGAGATTTGATACAAATGGGACCAATCTGTTAGTATTAAACAACTTTTACGATTTTAGGGAGAAAATTAAATCAAAACAATCGTTTACGGTTAAAAATTAAAAATCTAGGGTTGTTTGATCTCTTGATACCTCGTAAAAGCTCCTTCATATTCAATTCAATACTTTTAGTGCGTTTTAAAATTTCTAAGAACGTTATTACCATGGAAATAAATCTTGCATCTCCGAGAAAAATTGCAATTCCATCTCATTACTCAAAGGGCAATGGGCTTCAGAGCGTTGTAAGAATTCAATTTCATCGTTTTACGAGAACGTCTAAATTGTGCGTTATTGCGCATAATGGGTACTATCAAATAAGTCTACTTTAAAGGAACGATATTGAATTTGGCTAGCGATAAATTTATAGTGATTAATGAAATTTATTTCTGTAAATAGCAAAGTCCACAAGCCTAACAGATATAGCTCGACGACATCTGAAGCCAAGGCAAGCCCATGTTTAGCATAAAAACTCTGACCCCAAATGGACCGGGACAAAGTCATATTTTCACTAACAGTAACGAGGTTTGATAAAGACGAAATATATGGAATTCAACATTTCGGAAGCCTAAGCCTAATTATATACATTTAGAATTTATCGAACAACGTTACCGTTAATGAAAATGTTACTTTGTCTAGGCCCCTAGGTAAGTCACTGACCATACAACAAGTAGAAGTAGAAAAGCAATATGTACTACAGGTAGATACACCTCTGACTATCCTTTGGCGGGATATATACATACATACATACATAAACTCACGCCTTTTTCCCATGAGGGTAGGCAGAAACTACAGAGCGCCATATGCTTCATTTAGATATCATACATGTTGTCATACACACACGCTGGTTGCGAACACTACGCACCTGACCTTTCTGAAGAACCTCACCAATAAGGTCTACGTATGACCTTGGTGGGATGTCATGTACAGACGCCAGAACATCAACCTACCCCAAACTGACAAATTTCCCCAATTAAACATGAACCTTGTTGTGTTTAGAATAAAGTTGAAACTTATCGAATTTGACACATTGGGGTAAGTTGATGTGCTGGTGTCTGTACATACATAAATGTAACAACAAACTGACATCAATATCCAATTTATGCATGAAGCAAAAATCTAATATGAATGTACACTCGCCGACAGCAATAATGTTTTACTAACCGTACCGGTACCGCAGTAAAATAAAACCAAATAAATGTTATTAGAATAGTGCATTTTGGACGATGCGCCGTTAAAATTTATATTGATCACCCCATAAAATGCAACAATAAAGTATTTATGATAATTACTGTACTATGTTCGGCGTTTCGCATAGTTTTTATTACGATGCGTTCGTAAATAATGTTCACAAGAGCATACAGCATTACGCTAATAAAAAAAAGTTGCTTTGCGAAGCGTCACAGACATGCTGTCAGCAGTTTTTTTAATGAATGTACTGGAGTGTTCTATCAGTCAAGAGATGAGTTTTTAAAAAGGTGAGTGGGTATTTTATTGTAATTCAGTGCTCTCTCGCTTTGAAGTTTACGAAGCAAAAAAACTGAAATAAATCTAGTTTATAGAAGTTTCATCAAATGTTTTAAGAAAAATGTAACAATATCTCTATCCAGCACAGATTATTACAAAATCAATAAAAAACAAATCAAGAACAAAAACGTACGCAGTCGAAAAGACAAAAAGAAATTGAAAATGGAATAAGAATAATTATATTCAATGAAGAAGTGAACGGATGGGATTTGCTCAGAGTTCGATTAAATAGCTGTTTTCTGGTATTATTAAAAAAAAGATTACCAGCTCATACAAAAAAGATTTCACTAAATACATTCCATGTTTGTTAAATCGTGTAGATATTACCAGCGATAATCATTCATTACAGCAGTGTTTTGTTTCTATCACGCGGCCAGATTCCGGTAAAAGTTCAACTCAACATTAAAACACTACCATGCTTCATGCATGACCTCACAAATAATTTACGAGTGTTTCTGATATCAAATGGATTCATACACATAAGAAAATACAATTTAAGCGTCTGTTTGTAATTTCACAACAGCTTTTTATGAAACGCTTAATTCCCCGGGGATTGAGCTGCAAATTCGTGTAACTATCATTGGATAATTCTACGTATCTGACTAATCTACCCAAATTACTTTTACGTCATACATCATTTTATCATTTTTATTTGGCAGCCAATAACAATACTACAGAGGTAAGTATTTACGGCCGGCTTATGTAAATTATAAAAAATACCTCCCTCTGTAAAACTATAGATGTAGTTCAGATACGTTCTCTTTATAAAACTGAAACTTACTATTTACTTGTAGATCCGCGGAATTACCTACACTGTCCCCGACGACATGATAATTTGTTAGTTAAAACGAAACACTTTTTTATAGTAAGTGTCTGTTTGTCTGTTTGTTTGGGCTAATCTGCAAAGTCATAAGTCACGTATAGCTGATGTTACAAGAAGTAATTTAAGCTACTTTACATTATTTACATTCAGAATCTGTGCAAAAAAATAAAACCACAAACAGTCGCGGACAACAGCTAGTCTGTCAATAAATAAGTCACTGAATCCCGCACACGGAAATAATGATTCTTCGAATTTAGCACGCATCATCACCATTGTCAAATGTTTGACAAACGACAGGATTCGTCACAAAAACAAAAATGGTCCGCGTCCTTTCCGGTAATATCGAGGCTTCATCAGTCCATTTTATTTAATTTCGCATTTTGTTGAAAACACGAACCTCTCTTTGTTTCCAGCTGAAACGAGCACGGTGCATGATTAAATGAACCACTAAACCAACAAAAAATACTTGTCTTGTTTCCATTTAGCTTGAAGAAAATGTCAATTTTATGACTAAATCTTTTGCGAAAGAACAATGGACGAAAACACTGGTAAGTATTTATATTTATTTCATTAGGTAAAATAAACTGGGATACTCTTTCTTGTGCACCATAGAAACTTACAAATAATTTATTGTTTTAAGAGCTGCATAGGATATTAAAATAGTCTTGTCACCTAAAACGATCTCTTACAGATAACTTGGATGGAATTTATAGAACATAAGAAAAGATTATTAATCTCCAGAGGACTTAATTTTATAGTAACATGATTATCAATAAGCACTTCATAATATTATTTTGTTTTAAGAAATGTATTTTTGTCGAGGATTTGTCAGACTCCGCTACGATTCCAGTCGATGCCATTAAAGTAGAGTAAGAGTTTTGTATAATAGCTAATAGTTCTACTTAAAATGATCTCTCTGGCTCTTTTAAAGGTTAATAAATAAAAGGTTCATCTCTTTCTTGTTAAGAAAGAGAAATAAAAAATAGAAATAGCGTAAATTAAGTTTAGCTTGCAAACAAAGGAAACGACACCATTGTCTGTACAACATTTTCTTTAAAAAACAACGTTCAAATTGGCACCAAATTGAACAACATTTCCGAAGGAAATTGGTGTCTGAGGTATAATTTTTTTCTTTCTTATCGAATATAGTAGCGAAGTCGTTGTTATTCTAAGTAATAAAAAAAAAACTAGACACTAAAGGTGAATTTCTTTAGTAAAGTCCCAAAAACATAGACCTTGTAAAAGTTTTCGTCTCATCATAAATCATGGAATGTCACGCTCGGGACCATCGCGGGAACTTTGCGAAAGGATGCGATAAGCGAGACAGTAATGTCACGAACTTGAATTGTGTGTAAAAAGGTGGAAAATTATTGTTTCTAGTCCACAAAATTGCGGCTTTTTTCTCATATTGAGATTTATGGCAGGATTCAGATTTTTTTAGAGGTAAGTGGTTAAGTACTTGGTTGTTGTAACTGTGGCACAAACATACATACATAAACTGACGCCTTTTTCCAATGGGGGTAGTCAGATACTTCAGAACGCCATCCCATCTGCTACGATTCTTATACAGGTATTTTGTTTCGTTTACAATTTTATTTGAATAAACATAAAACAGATTTGTTGCTGTACCTATTAGCACACGATAATCTAAAACATTTGCGTAAATTCGTAAAGGATTCTGACAACGTCTTTGGGCTCCCAACGGCGCGACATAACTAGTAAGTTAATATAATAATAGTTTTATAATTGTTTCCTTCAAAACACTACTTTTCTATAAATAATTTCACGGTCACCATCTTTATTGCATCTTTTTGTAGGAACTTTTGAACTTCATAACCTCCATAAAAGATCAATCACCTAGAATCAAACCGAACCATATTGATCTATTGCGGAAGATAGTACCTTTTATACGGGAGAATTTGAATTTCTGGGAATTATGACCTGAAGCTAGTCGCGGTGTCGTTTAAATGTGTTAAGAGGTCCGCAAACGTACGCACTTTTTGTTGCCAACTACTGACACAGAACACTTTTTGAGCGTCATGAGTACCACCTACTTATGTGTTCAGTAGAAGCAACTGGTTAAATGGTTCTAGAGAAATAAAATACTCATCGGTTGCTTGTTTCTTACACAAGACATAAAAGTGTTCAAGTGTGCCTTGCGACCTATTTTTAACCGACTTCAAAAAAGGAGGAGGTTCTATGTTCGTGTGTATGTATTTTTTTTTAAGTATGTTACCTGATTACTCCCCCATTTGTCCGATTCTCAAAATTCTTTTTTTATTTGAAAGAGTATACTCCTTTGGTGGTCCCTGATGTTTATTGTTTATACAACATCATGACGTGTCAACACGCCTGTATACTCTGAGGGGTAAGCAGATGTGTACAATATACCTAGATTTCGACAGTTAGGTATCTATGTTAAGTTTAATTTATTGGGGATAAGTGGATAACCCTATTACCATGACATGCACTGTTAACAATTAACAATATAAAATAAATTCGAGGCAAATATTTGTATGGGAACAACTAAAAATGGAAAAATAAAAAACTTTTTTGCAAAAAACAAAACCGACTAAAAAAACGCAAACAATAAAAAAACTAAAAGAAAATCTCAAAAAAGTGAAAAAAATAATAGCTTCAGAAGCTGGTGATAAAAACACCAAATCAATCAAACAAAAGTCACCTATTAAAGCTATTTATTTTTCACTTTTTTGTGTTTTTCTTTGTAGTTATTTGGAGTCGGTTTAATTTTTTTATTTGATTTTTTTTATCAGCATAGCCTCATAATTTCTTTGACTGCCTTGGTACGATTCATTATTATCGGATCGAACAAAGTTCTCATTGGTATTTCCATCTACAATAGTCCAGTTTCTAGATTTGTGCCCGATTGGCGATATGACTCTTAAACATAACTGGCGAAAAATTGTGTAAGAAAAAAAAAAGGCAGTACAGCTCTGCTGATCTCTTCGGGGAATACAGGCTTGATAGATAAATTCCATTCACGCAGATACCTAGAGTCGTAACCGAAAATTGTAAGTTGCAAACTGATATTCAATTGAATTCAGTCTGACAAATTGAAATGATTCAATTTGTGTGATTTCAAGCATCGTGTCTACCAACTTAAGCTGCAACTTACAGAAGACTTGTCAACCATTACTAAATTGTTAAACATTTGTGAATGCTAACTTGGATTTGGAACATTTTAATCAATTACTTGTGTCGAATACGCTCTGCGGAATATTGCGCTGCCATATTAAAGTTCAACGGGGGGAATGCTCAAGTTTGTTGTACCGAAGTTAATTTAAAGTCGTGCGCGAAAATACTCGTCTCACGTCAATTTATTACATAATACCTATCACGCTTGTAATACTCAAAAAGTTAAACAGGAAGTGTTATTTAGTTTTTCTATAGTTTGAGCCTGTTGTCATTAACCGGTCAAAAATTCAGAGTCCGGGTAAATAACACTTTACTTGTCCCCGCAATCGAACCTAGGGCTTTATGCTCAGTACCTACTATCGCTTGCGATCACTTGACAGCCATAGATTAGAAATAGAGTTGAGGCTAAAGATACGTATATTTTTTATAAGAATTACAATATTATTGACTAATAATATGAGAAAGAACATAGTCTTATTATAATGGTAACAAAATCTGATTTATTTATTTATTTATTGGTCTATCCACAATTGTTACACTTTTAAATCTTTTAATACAAGCTAAATACATGCCAAGTGTACAATATAAAGCGATAGACACAGCATGCATAAACTTAACTAGAAAATAATTAATTACGTAATAGTTGTACAGTTTTAGCCATACTTAATTTCTAGACAGTAAGAAAAATAATAATAAATAAAATCTTATTATATTATTAAAAAGTTATTTTTGGTGGAATTGGTGCTTGAATTTAGGAGTTGATGTGCAGCAAATATCTATGACATCATCACATTTATTAATAATTTGCAAAGTCTTGGGATTGGGGAGTTGGACCCTGAAACAGTCTTACGAAATGGGGGACGTAATAGTTTGATAGGGTGACGCGGGTAGCTATGTGGTAGGTTAAAACTAAACTTACTTAAGAGCTGGGGACAATCTATTTTGCTGTGAAGGATTTTATACAGGAAAGTTAGGTCGTTTATATCTCTGCGTTTTTCGAGTGAGCTCATGTTGAATTCTTCAAGCCGTTTCGCATAGCTCGGAACTTTTTTGGCTATTCCCCCCGAGTAAGCTAGATGGTTTAAAAATCTTTTTTGAATACGCTCCAACCTAAGATTATGCGTTGCATAATGGGGACGCCACACCACCGAGCAGTACTCCAATATGGTCCGTACTAGGCAGTTGTACAAATAGATTTTAGTACTAGGCTTGCGAAAACATTTTGCGTTCCGTAGTACAAAACCAAGTGTCTTTGATGCTTTCTTTATAATAGTGTCCATATGGGGAATAAATGTTAATTTATGGTCAAAACAGACCCCCAAGTCCCTAATAACATCAACTTTGCTTAGGCACGTGTCATTCATAGAGTAATAAAATTGTAATTGAAGAAAATTGGCTTCCGAGTAAAGGTTATTTGAGAGCAGTTTTTTATGTTTAAATGCATTTTGTTAACATCGCACCATTTTATAAGCTCATTAAGGTCATCTTGAAGTAAAATTGAATCAACTTGAGAATTTATTACACGAGCTATTTTCAAATCATCTGTGAACATGAATGGCGTGGAATTGTTGAAGCAATATGAAAGGTCGTTAACAAAGATAATAAATATTACTGGGCCCAGGTGAGAACCATGAGGAACTCCGGAAGTTATAATTTTGGTCACAGATTTGTATCCATTGGCAACGACATAGAACGATCTGTCTGTTAAATAAGAGTGAAGCCATTTAAGAAGAGAACCAGAAAAACCGTACGCAGCAAGCTTTTGAATGAGGACAACGTGAGAAACTTTATCGAAGGCCTTACTGAAATCTGTGTAAATAGCGTCGACCTGCTGGTTAGCATCTAGTGAAGCTGCAACTTTTTCAACAAATGCGACCAGATTACTGCAGGTGGACCTAGCAACAGTAAAGCCATGCTGGTGCTCAGAAAGGTACTTCTTAAAATAGTATATCTGGGCATACTATAGCTTCAAAAATCTTTGCAAACGTCGGAAGTATAGAGATAGGACGATAGTTGTCAACTACATCCTCAGCTCCCGCTTTGTGAATCGGAACCACTTTGGCCACCTTCCATTTTTTAGGGAAAATTCAAACACTGAGTGATTTGTTAAAAATTAAGAATAGTGGCGTTGCTGATCGATGTAGAAGTACTAAAAAAATGTCAACAGATGCAAAAAAGGCAAGTAAACATTGCAATACAACATAGATCAATACATTAATTACGTAGAAAGATCGCAACTGGATGTGGTGTGCTAATTAGTACAGTCGAGTTCATTAATATATTGGCCCTTTCAGGCTTCAAAAATATATGACCGTCAAAAAAAAACATAACATTGTGACAACTAAAGCATCATTAAATTGTGGTCAAGATTTAGATTCATTAATATGTGACTGGTTTTTCTCAGTAACATGTATACAGCCAAAAGCACATTATTATATGAACAACATTAAGATCATATTATCTGAACATTGTAGGATTCACAATTATGTATGCACACATCAAAGACATTCAATAAACTATAAATCTCTTTGGCACACATAAATACAATAATATCTAAACAAGTAAATGTAATTCAAATTCAACCTTATTACTTACGTTATAAAGATAATTTTACTCTGAATGATGAATCTTAAAATTGCATGGTCAAGGAGTTTGCTACATCATTTATCACTGGCTAGATTAACTTCAAATGATGTTAAATGTTTTTCTAATAAAATTATAACTGACGCACATGTCATTCAACGATTGAAAGACACTCATTTAAAAAACAAACGCAAACGCGCTTAAAACAATGGAAACTACTGTCATTTCTGTAACAATGTAAACTAGATCTTATTTGTTCGAGCAAATAATTGACTTTCCCATGCATGTAGAGATAATTAAGTAATTAAATTACTTTTCCTGCTCAGATATTATAAAAGCCAATACTATATTTTTGAAAAGGGTGATCACATATTTTTGCCTAATGCACAGCATATATTATTGAACCGTTCATGATCACATATTATTGAACTGTTCATGATCACATATTATTGCACAATGCACAGCATATATTATTGAACGGTTCACATGAGGACATATTTTTGATCTATAGGTTCTATAGAATTTATTGAGCTTTCCAACGCTCACAATATTTTGAATCCTTGACAGTGCCAATATATTAATGAACTCGACTGTACCTATCTATGACGTTCAAAGTTATAAAAGTTATAACATTTGTTTTACCCCTTAAGTTAATATTTTATTTGACTAGCGGACGGCACGTGGTTTTATTCGCGTAGTTGCCATTCCCTTGGGAATACAGGGATAGAAAGCAGTCTATGTCACCCGGGGATAGTGTAGTTTCCCAGCGGTGTTAGAATTTTTCAAATCGGTCCAGGAGTTTTTAAGTTTATTCGTTACATGCAAAAATCTATTTTATGCTAAGTTTTCATTAATGTAATATTAAAATTTGCTTCCTGTGTTTTTTTTAAAGATCATAATGCTTCTTTTAGCTTCGCCGTAGTCGGGTATAAACCGATCACGTAGGTACTCGAAAGTAGAAAACATCAAAGAGGAAGGTAACATTATATATTTAAGTTTAGAGTAATTTAACTTTGCGGTTTAGACTCACTTCAGTAGTTTATTGAGTTGGCCGTAGTAGAAACACTTTCATTTATAATTTTAACAACTTTCATTTCTAGGTAAAAACACGACTTGCTTCTGAAAAAAAACTGGCTATTGGCTAACTGGCCAGCTTTATTTTTACTATATTTTTATAAGAAAGTTAAGTTTAGACAGGTAAGAAGCGCTTTATTGGATTCTTTTTAATTTGCTAAACTTATCAATCTTGCTGAAGTTATTTCATTAGAGACAGATTTACAGTTGCAATCGTTACTTTAATACTAAGTATGTTATTATTTTTAGGTTACGTCACATTTCTCGGAACCTCTTCAGGGTTTCGAGAAATGTTCCTTCAGAAGGCTTACGAGGAGCCGAAGCCAACTCGCAGAGGTCCATTCATTCTTTTAATTTAATTAAATGGGACACCAACCGCAGGTTTTCCCAGTATGCAATATGCTAGTGGGCACAAAGAAAAAAAATAATAATTGAATAACATGTAGCGACATCTATCTCGCCACATACGAACTATCCTACATCGCGCTATCAAAGTTATCCGCGCAGTTTAAACGTATACAAGTTCCCGACAACAACCGTCGGGCAGTAGTTAGCCCACCAGACACAACATCCGTCTGGTCGGAGGATCCTCCCTTTTCAATGGTGGATGAGGAACTTTACACCCTGTTCCTCATGCCTCCAAACTGGTGACCCCGAGCATGAACGTCAGCGCAGCCTTCGTGCAACATCATCGTGACGTCATCCATCACTTCCTCAAGGCTTTTCGAGCAGCGAGTCACCCAGCCAGCCAGCATCTACCACTAGACTTGTTCAAGCTATGTTGGAATCGGCGTTCAGTCTAGTAAAATGCAGCCGTCTATCAGTATTAAAATACAAAAGTTAGGTAACTATCGCAATGTTTGATATTAAACCTCTTCTATTACCCACCAACTAACCAAATATGGGTATTACTGCCATTATTATATTTTTAATTAATGATTATTGGTCAAACAATGTCATCTACAATTACCACTAGGTACAATAATGAGGTAGGCAGTAAGATTACACGGCAGCTTACCGTTTCAAACGATATTATAAGTAATTATAACGTGTTATACGAACTCCCAGCGGTCATTAAGTATCACTCAACAACCCTCCTAAATTACCCTTAAGGTGTAATTACACTGGTAATTAAAATGAAATGTCGTTTAGGACCGCACGTTAAAAATTAATTTATGCCTTGCGGGTAAATCAGGATTTAATGTGAAGGACCTTTTGTTGGATGAAGATATGAATGGGTACAGGTACCCGTGCTTTAGGATCACTAACAACCAGTTTCTGGAACGAAAATGATTTGTTTTACAGTTTTTACTGTTTTTTTTTCAGAAGCTCTAAAGTCTTACAACCAGTCTCACCATTTGCCATAACATTGAAAAATATCGCTAACGTTAACGTAAAGTAATAATATTTTTTTACATGATTATTATAGGTAAATGCAATTTATTCTTGTTAGCTGTTCTTAATTTATATAAAAAAAATACTACTAAAATCCGGTGATTTTTGTTCTTTGACCGCAATTTTTCTAATGATTTAATAAATGCTGCATGGGCTATCGTGTTAGCTCATGACTTGTTTGTGGACTAGAAAGGAGTAAACTGCGCAGAAAGAAGTCATTCCATGAAAGTAGACTTAATATATTTTATTATTAGGTACTAGTCTGGATTACCCCACTGCAAGTCAAAGGCCTCCCTACTTTTATTCCACATTTCTCTGCCTAGTACTTTCGGGAACTGTTTGTATTGAGTCTAGCTCATCTCGCCATCTCCACCGCGCCTGTCGCGATGTCAATTGCCATGTAAGTCTCACATAAGGCAGATGTTTCCAGCCCAGTTCCACTTTGACGTGGCATAAGTAATGCTTATAGTCCTCGAAGGGTTAAAAGCACACCTACATTTCGCTAGTTATGTTTTAGTCTCATGTAATAGAGGGCTAGCCATCCGTCGGGTACGACTAAACTAACAGTAGTATTAATTTCTCAGTACTAACCGGTGCTGAGAAATTCCAGACGGAAAAACCCAATAAGTCTTAGCTCGACACTGACATCAAAATCCAGACCTTATGCTCATCGGTAGTGCTTGCGACTACACAATCAGTTGACTTGTCGCTTCAATTATATTAAAAACGGCCTTTTTCATGCGCACGGGCATGCCGATAGCGTGCTGCTGCTTTGTAGATATTGACAACTGCGCAGACATTTGCGCCTCATTGAGCACATGCGATTCGTACATAAAGCTATCCAAAGCGTAAAATGTTTCCAATTGAACATGAACTTTATTCTTTTACAATAAAGTAGAAAAACTATTTGATAAATTATTCAAAGTGCGGAAGCAAGCCAGTACCTACATTCAATAAACGAAACAGTAGGTAATTACTTACCTAAAGACAGTCATTTTATCTAACTATGCATCGGTGTTTTAACTATAAATTATCAATTACCACACCGTGTAATTGAATGTCCTTGGTTATTCCGGTTTCCATTTTCATACATCATTCATTCTGCAATTACCAGTTCCAAGACTAGACATTAAAATTTGACTCACATCAGGACGCATTCACACCGCTACAAAAAAAAAATAGAACATCAACCATTGTAAGAATACAATAAAATATTTACAGAAATTAATCGAATATAGGCCTTAACATGACGTCATAACAGCGAAATTATAATGGGGGCCATTTATGAATGACGCAGCCAGCTGTGTATCGAAGAATGAGTCATGCTGTCCCGTTTTCTCGCGTACCTTAGCTCGGTTGCTTTTATTTTGACCTCTATGACGAAGCAAGAGAGCCCAGTTTTGATTGACTGAATGAGGAAATAAATTTGTACAACTTTATTGACAATGCGTGCGCGAGCGCATTGTGCGCTACCGTCGTTATGTCAGTGTGACATATGGTGCCGACAACGACGCACGCCTGTGCTGATAAATAAAATAAATTGGCGCGAACGCTTTTATCGAACAAAATAAATTCTCCGTAACTGTTACAGTGAAAGTTATTTTGACAACCAAGTTTTGTGATGACTGAAACGTTCAAATACGTTACAAGGATTATTTTTGTGACAATATTTTATTACACTTTGATATGCGTGTACAAAGAAATTAAGCGGTTCTGGCCCGGAATTGATTCAAAAAACTCAAATTGACATTGGATTTCTAGTTTATTACCGTTTGCAGATAAATTGGTGAGTACTACCCGCATTTTTATAAAAGAGACACGTTACATACTTTGAACACATTTGTATACAATTTAGTTTATTAAAAATAAAATTGGCGGCTTATAGAATTGATGAATTTTTAATTAAACTTATTGGCAGGGAGCTTCGAAATTAATTTTGCAGTGAAGTACCCCATTCACATCCAGCTCAAAACGAATCCCCTTCAATAACCGATGACATAAACGAACTTAATATTTTCATGATTTCTAGGATTTGAAGATTTGTAACGCTTAATGTTATTGTTTTACCACATATTTACATACATACCTAAAAATAAACAAACAAAAGAACAGTAAACCAATTATAGGGCATCAAAAAACTCATCCGCATCGCTATCAACGGGAAAAGTGCCCAGAAGACTAGCCATATTTTACATTTCATTATATTTGTGTGTGAATGTTTCAATGTCATGAAGTGATCGGAATGCTTAGGTAAAACAAAAAAAATACTTGTATTATCAGGAGACCTAAACAAAGTCACATATTCATGAATGATAACGAAGTTTGATAAATCTGAAATGTATGGAATTGGAATACGCTTTCGAAATGCTGAATTCTACTAAGAAAGAAGCAAATTACAATAAAGACAATGATATTATAAGTAAACGGTGTAGATAGGTTATAAGCACACAACAAGCGACACGTTAAAATGTGGCTAATTAGCCGCACTTGACCGCAGTGTCGTGTCGCGCCATCAACGGACGCGTGCGTGCGTTAGTGTCCCATTTTTGAAGATCGAATATTGTTTAGGTAACCTATCTACACCTTTTGACTTATAATATCATTGCATAAACTATTTGGTAGTATCTATGCAACCCATAACAAAGGGTTTGATGATACTTGTTAGAACTTATAACTTATTGAGAGGAAAGCAACAAACAAATATTATAAAATGAAAGGAACGTTGATAATGTAAATAATAATTTTCAAACCCAAGCAAGTTGCTCGAACATAATACGTCTACGTACCTACAGCCATAATGAGAAAATTTCTAATAATATCCTAATGTTAGGATATCCTTTGACAGATAAAACAAACATCTATCGGATGTCCGTCGTCTTACTAAGTAAGCGATGGGTCCATACGTGTCCGTGTTATGACAGTCATTCATTCCAAATTTGGAATTACTCCTATTTATTTTCAATGTTACTGATATTTACAGCAACTAAACCATTAGCTTAGTGCTGTGTATTGCTTTATACGTATCAAATATTAATCAGCATTTACTATAACGGTGATTGAAATTCTTTTATCGTCGTCTTCGTGTAGGCTGTAGGTTCTATCATAAAGTTATCATGCTTTGTGTTTACGAGAGGCAACAAATTAATAGAGGCGTTCCATTGCTTAGTTTAGGTACGGAAAGACAAATAAGAAATTAAGAACGTTTGAATGAACAAAATCATATTTGTAAATCTTTAATTTCTATAGGTACAGACGCCAGCACATCAAGTTCCCTAATGTGTAAAATTTTCCCATTTGAATATGAACCTTATTCAGATTATCATAAAGTTGAAAAACGATCAAAGAAATTAAACACATTGGGGTAACTTGACGTGCTGGCGTCTGTACCTATCACTTGAGATCATGCATACTTGTTTTTGTTTCAATGATTATTTTGTGCCACTTTGGTAATAATTTGCCGTACCGTAATTTATCGTCAGATTCGTCACAATGATGATTGTTTACGTACTAACTTCAAGTTGCTAGATAAAGGTTATGTACATATATTATTTTAATGTAATATGTATATTATTGAATTTCTAGGTACGGTAGGCTGCACGTCAGTAGTGACAAAACTACATAGTAGGCGTTCAAGGACGTTTCTAGTTCCTTCATGACACACATAATAGATAATCTAAGGTCATCAGAAAACTTCAGTTTAAATACCACTAATTTCTACGGAAAACACGCTCAAACATTACCATAATTCAAAAACGTTTTGAATGATGATAAAGTTTGAGCTTGTATTTAATATGCTTAAAAATTATTACCGCTCTCCTAACACGTCTTAATATAACAGTTCGTTACTCTGTAAATGATTAGTATTTATATATTGTATTTAATTTATTTATATTTTTCTTTTGTTCTTATTTATACCTATTTTATACATCTAATTGAAATAGTCATGTATGGTATATATTTATGTAAATAGTACACCACAAACTGCCTACTCATCTTTTCTCCTCCACTATCAAGTCCATCCAAAGGTTGTCTGTAAGAGATCGCTTTTAGCGATAAGACTGCCCATTGTAACACCCTATGTAGCCCTTAAAGTTATAATTTGTAAGTTTTATGGTGTACAATAACGAGTATTCTATTCTACTCTAGTAGGCTGGCTTCTGATTCTATTAAAACTCCGTATAACGCTTGACTAGCTCAAGATAAAAGTGTAACCTCTGACGTGACTGTACTCCAGTCTGCAAACAAAATAAAATCCCGTAATTGTTTATTCTAAGCTTATTAGTCACACCACTAAGCTTTGATTAGTCTCAGTCTTAACCAATAAAACAACTGTCGCGCGTAAATTAAAAATAGGTACATAACATAATATATACCGTATCAACATAGTTAATAATGGCTCGTATTTATACCAAGAGTAAATAACAGGAAACTGTGAGACTTGTGAGAGTAATATTTATTCCCAAGCAAAGTATAAATTTAGAGGAATATGTATAAAAACATTAATAACTTCTGAAGAAGGGAGACGTAGGACGTCCCGCGTTCAAAGGTTTCCTTGAAACGAAGTTTATATTCGAACATAAATAATTCACCGTGGGTGTGCGGAACTCATAAAAAATATGTATCCAATTATCCACATAATTTAATTTTGAGAGCTATAAAAATCCCTGTGATTAAATGTTTAGAAATTGTTGTTGGAAATCCGAGCCAAGTCTAATAATCCCAGCCAATATATCTCTCAGACTATTTGTTTAAAGTTGGCGAATTTGAATGTAAATGGCGAGACGAATCTTTAAGCGCGCAAGAAACAGCCCCTTTAGAACTTGGTAAAAACCAAAGATGAGCGAGGGATGTGTATTGCACGAGGGATGTGTGCAACTATGGCTTAATTCTCACCTCGCATGCACAGTTCAGCCCTGATGACGCGAGGTGTTGTACACAAGTGACTTGAAGAACATCTGCAAATTATGCGTGCGAGGAATGTAGGTGTGTTAGGGTTTTTAAAGAGTACAGAAGAAACCCTATTTTAAGCCTCCGCTGTCCGTAATACCCAATTTTGCTCAAGGTACATTGGCGATTCCAGAATTACATTAATTTAAAGGTAAGATTTGATGTTTTCTCACGATGTTTTCCTTTATCGACGGCACTTACGTCTACAATGAACTAAGAAAGTACAGACAGCACATCAAGTTACCCCAATGTGTCAAATTCCTTTAAGCCTTTTTAACTTTATGTCAAACAGAATAAGGTTCATATTCAATTGGGAAAATTTGACACATTGGGGTAACTTAATGTGCTGGCGTCTGTATATTTAAAAAAGATACATTGTTTTTTCCCGGATTAATGCTAAAACTTTATCTATTACGAACTGGATGCTAGATTGGAAACTTCAAAGTTTACCTGTCCTCTCAAAACGGGTGGTGTTTTGTCTCACCTGCGCCGGGAGTACCTAGTAGATGTTGTCCTTCGTTACGCCAATTTATTTACACTCTGCTTGCTTCCTTCACCTTTCTAGCCATATCATCTTCCACACATTCCATCCACATCGCTTAATTTCTCGTAATCCTCAGTTACTGATAAAGGCACCAACCCCTTATACAGCATGACGAAACCAATTGCTACTTACGCACCAAGACAAATAGTTTCAAAAGAATAATGTAATAGGTACAATTATGTTGTCACAATACAGTACTTTCATAATACCATTATTTTAGACAACATTGTTCTGGTTTGAGTTGTTTGAACAAATTAAACAACTGTATAAATTGACGCCGGCTATTTATTTGCTCAGCATGTAGGTCAACCCACGTTTTATTAAAGGTGTAATAAATTTAGTACTGTTTGTGTACTCAAATGTCTGGAAAAGTTTTATAAGGTGAGTGTCCTATCACTATTCCAGACACTATTTGTGTAGAAGCATTACGTTTTATTGTACAGACGCCAGCACATCAAGTTACCCCAATGTGTCAAATTTATTTAATAGATTTTGTACTTCGTCGTAAACTGAATAAGGCTCATGTTCAATTGGGGAAATTTGACAGTCTGTTCAACCACAAAACGTTACAAATTATCTCCTGTATGTTTTTACTACTATATAGACATACTAAAATCTAAAGATCTTTTCCGTATTCCACAAATAGTTGGGCAGAGATGTATAGGGTCAAACATGTTGGTAAATGACGTGTAATAAATAAAAAAATAAAAAATCTGCAACAGACTGGGAATCAATATTATAGGAGAACTAGGAACTAAGAGTCAATAGGAGATGCCTATGTCTACCATTGGACTGGTTTAAGCTAATAATGTGAGGTGATGTGACATATAGAATTTAATTTTTTCGGACTTTTCTATGATTACATTAAGTTTATAGGGTCTAAAATTGATATATGTAAGGTAGCATAAATGGTGTCTTAATATTTAAAAGTCAAGATTTTATAATCATTTTTTAAACGACAAAGATGCATTATTGTGAATACTGATTACTATCTTTTCATAGAAAATGTTTTCGTGAAATTCAAAATGAGTTGCCAGAACCTTTACAATGTAATAATGATCCACATAATTCATATGGCAGTAGTTATCCCCAATTAAAAATTCGTTATGGTTTTCAAAGAATAACTTCAAACAATTAAGTAAATGGGATGGTAACACATAGACCACTACTTACTGCGAATTGCATTAATGATCGTTATTCGAGCATCCAATACCATAGAAGCTAATTTCACTAAAACTTCTAGTCAGAATAGCGAGAATTGTTAAGTCATTTACACACTAGATTGTTTTTGTTGATGGTTATTTTTAAAAAGAACTTGTTGATTACTAACCAATTTATTTTTAGTATATATACTTAACCCTAGAAGCGGATTTGTGCTCATCATTATGAACAACTTTTTCTATTAGACGATTCCATTGATCGTAAAAATTAATTTAACTTTTCCGTACATTTTGTCGAATTACCTGTATGTAATTGTTTTTTTTTGCGATCGCAAGTAAGTTCGAAAACCTAATGGCACTCAGACTCTAGTATTGCCAAATATAAGGCATTTAAGTACACAAAAGGTATGTACAGGATAGTAAGGTAGAGCCGATGATTTTAAGAAAGACAACAAATAGTGATACGATATTAATTTTTTTTGTTGGCTTCCCTGTTAAGAAAATGGACCCCTCGCTACTGCTATGTATGATTTGGCAATCTCCCGGTCACAGCACTAAGCACTGCTTCTTTTGCATTTAACGTAAAGCTCAAAATTTGTCGCTGCGAATCGCAGTTCAGTGTGAACCGCCTTAACATCTGAATATGCACGTGGCGCATGCAAAGTGATCAAACGAACCCCACTTGTTCTAATGAGAGTGTTAAATAGTCCCTAGAGCACACCGTACAGTACAGGAGAGCTTAACTTAGCTTAGCTTAGCTTATGATGCAGAACTCTTGTTCTATGAATATTAGGGTTGTTAATTTTCAGTGTACAATTGCTGCTTTGCGCACATGTGCACTATTGTTTTGTTCGTGCACTAAAACTTTAATTGTACTCTGTAGTATTGCTTACAATTATTTACTAGTTAGCTGATGTTTTCGTAAAATGTTTTGGAAAACGTTTACTCATTAAACAAGAATTAATTAAATTAATTTTCCAATTGTATGGACTTTGTCTGAAATAAATGTATTATTATTATTAAAACTTTGGTTTTATCCTTTAATACGTAATTTATACGAAGAAGGAAAATAGAAGTAAAATGTTGTTGTTTTGTGTAATAAATAATAAAACATAGCAACACAAGTCGGTTATGTAGTTTTCCTTTGGGAAAACTTGTTGAAAAAAGCTTTGACAAATTGTCAAAGATTTTTGTAATCATATGGGACGTTTCGTTGATTAAGTTTGGCATACAAACCTACAAAGTTTTGGTACCTCCTTATTAGTTTAAATTGTATGTGCAGACACTGTCAAAGTATAGTATTAACAAAAGTACGTATTCACCAACATCTAAACCTTTACAAAAGATGTTTAAGTAAGTCCTTTCTTGTCATAGAAGTTTTTAGAATATAGTTCATTGACCCTGTTGTGATCATGAAAGCAAAACGGCACTGGTCTTCAATATGACAGCTGAACACTTTCCCACGCCAAAACTGATTGAGGGCAAAAAGATTTTTTCAAGATATCGTTTTACGTTTTTGATAGGTAGGTACTTAGACTTACTTATGTAAGTTACATAAGCTACGTTACATACGTATCTGTCACCCAAGAGTAGAGGAATCTGGTCACTACAAACATACAAAGTGAAGTCAAAAATCCAAATCATAAGTCATTTATTCAAATTAGGCTAGGGATCAGCACTTTTTGAACATCAATTCATTTTTTTTTTTTTTATTTATTTATTAGGATCTCCAACAAAGACTACACCTTACGTGCTATTCTATAGAGTATAGAACAAACATCTATGTGCTCCCTCAATTATAGGAGACCACATCATGCAATCAAAAATTATAAATGGAAGGTAACAAACAATTACAAAAAAATACAAAAACAAAATCGAACAGAAGAGAAAAACTATTTTAACTGACAAAAAAAAACAAACAAAACAATTTTACAGATAGTCCCCAAAAAGCCCGCCCTTCGCCACTTTCTAGTATTTTTGCTATAACTCATCATCATCATCATCATCTGCCTAGCTTATATTAGCCATTAGCCCCTCAAATGTCTTCTTCCTACTACAATCCTAACATAGCTACGAAAGTTACATAAGTGCAGTAATTGTGTTCTTAGAAATCAAGGTTTTAAATTTTTTTACTAACAATAACTTTACTACAGAAGAGACACGTAAGCTGTAAAGGGGCAAATTTTAAGAAAGAAATCGTCTACAACACCAAAATATAAATTGAAGCGTAAATCAAAGTTAACATTACCCGAAGAATATCAAGGCAAAGTTACAACTGCTTCCGCAAGATAGATAATAAAGCAATGCATATTCTGTATATTATTTATTTTCGCATTTTATACCTTGACTGATACGAAAATATAAGAAAAGTATAACGCTAGGAAATCATAAATTTCGTTTCGGTTATGAATCAAGTGAGGGGAAATGGGGATGATACGTATTCATGACGAATGTCGGTAGCCGTAATCTTTAAAAAGGTACCTATTTCAAATGTTTTGACTCGTGTCTTTCTCTTTTATGTGGTTAGTAAGTAACTAACTTGATGTCAGAGATTATATGCCGCCCATGGAATTTTGACTTGGCTTCACATACTGTCGAGAAATATCTCTCAGGCATGCCGGTTTCCTAACGATGTTTTCCTTATCGATTTTTAAAGCGATAATTATAGGTACAATAAGTGCATAGTACGAAAAGCCAGCACATCAAGCTAACTCGAACTGTAATTTTTTCCCAATTGAACATGAACCTTATTCCGTTTGTAATAAAGTTGAAAACATTTGAAAGGAATTTGACAAATTATAGCTTGATATACTGCCCTTTGTTTGTAACTTGGGTTCGATCTCAAGACTTATAACTTGACAGTCCGCCGGTCACACTGCTAGGCTATCACTGGTATCTATTGACTAGTAAGAGGTGTTATAGTTCAATTTTTAAATATAAAAGTTCATGTGTGCGTCAACAAACATTTATATCAGCATACACAAACACCCAGACCCTTAGGCCATTCGAATGGAACAATGTTTGTTGCGTGCAAAACTTGAAATCGCTACACACATCGCAGCAGTCAATCGCTTAGTCTTTCATATTTAAAAATGACGATGAAAACGGTAAGCTTATACCGTCTTTATCGTCATTTTTAATAAATGTGAGACTTGTATCTTAAAATCTTAAATCATAAATGCACTTTTCTGCCCTTCTTCCATCTTAAATGCATCCTATGCACCTTTCTTTTATCTTAAATGCACCTTTGACTAGAGAAATCTTTCTGTACTTAATTATTTAAAAAAATAAGAATTTAATCAACAGTATATTAAAAAAGCGTTTCAAAACAATTTTCACTTTCCGCTTGTTTTTCTCCAATAATTTAAACAGAGCCCGCATCATCAATTACTTCGCCATAATTAATGGCGTGATACCGATCAGCTGTTACATCAAGCGTTCTTGATAACGGATACTTAATTACTCTGCCTACTCCAGAATGGATTAAAAACTTAATGGTACTTAGATTATGTTAAGCTGGTATACAATATCCATCACTTTTTTGTTGGATTAGATTCAGGACCTTAAAGGGGAGGTTTTGGGACATGATGAAGCTACGCGTTTACTTTTTAAGCGTCAGTTTTAGCATTCTTTGACAAGCTTGACAGCTCGGCCTAGTTTGGGACTAGATGGCGTAGTGTGAAAGTTGTGAAATATTTATTCCAGTGTATAAAATATTATCTAACAGTTTATTCAGGATTTTAAATTTAAATTGACGATATAATTTTATATAATAATAATAGGTAATGGCGAGACGAGCTCGACTCCTTCGATAAGGACTGGTCCCAAAAAGCCCTTGACAGAGAGAGGTGGAAGGAAAGTAGGGAGGCCTTTGCCCTGCAGTGGGAAAACACAGGATAGTAATAATAATATAATATAATACTCCACGATAATTGACACAATGCCATCTTGTCATAAATTACACCCAGACACAGAACAAATGATCGTGCTCATCACACAAACATTTGTCCTGGGTGGGAATCGAACCCACAACCTCTGGCATAGCAGGCAGGGCCACTAACTACTAGATCAACACGGCAGTCAATATAAAGTTAAAAGGCAGTTCAGTAAGTATGATTAGCTCGTGAAAACTAAGGCATGCAAAAACCGGGTTGATTAAGCAAACCGGTTTTTTCGGTTTTTTGTTTACAAAACCGGTGAAACCGGATAAGTGGGTTTTTTCGGTTTCTTTTTCAGTTTTTATTAAAGAAATGAGAAATACGTAGGTAAAGAAATGAAAATGCGACATTACTTTATAAAGCTATTATTTAAACAAAACCTCCCTGCTGTGATCGCATTTCCAGTATTTGTTCATTCGCTTCACCGACTACATTAAAAAAAACACTGACAGGTGTAAAATAACTCTAGTTACGTATGTAGCAATGCCAATGATTCTTTCAACTTTTGATAAACTATTCTTAAGGAGAATTGGTTTTCAAAAGTAGAAAGAATCTTTGAACTCTGTTAACAATTGCGACAACAAAAGAAGTTCTTTTAAAACATGATTCTCTACACACTTCTTCTAAAATAGACAGGCGTAATGTTATGTTGTAGAAATACATAAACTATGCACAGACATGTGACTGTAGCGATCGCAAGTGTGCGTTAAAGAGTTCCGTTGTCTGTCATCTTCATCAGTGTTTTTTCACCAAATGATACTTTCTAAATGAAAATAGTTTTTTTACTTTTGTTAAGTACTATAAAAGTAAATATTGGTACCTGTGTTCCTTATTTGCGGAGAAAATGATATTCTTACATAATGTGTATTCAAAAACATCGGCATAAGTGGTCCAGAAAATATGGATGTAATGTAAAATCTATTTTATTTTTGTAGGATAAAAGTGTCGTTAAGTGTTTTTTTTTATATAATATATATTTTATTTCAAGACATTTTAAAAACATCGAAACAATTTACATCGACACTATTTGACATTTGTGATACTTATTATGGGAAAATAATTATACGGTCGACTAATTTCCCTATTGGTCGGTCAAAAGAAACGTTGCTGGCCACCCATGTTAAGCTAAATATAGGAAGAAACCTGCCACGAAGAAATTCTATTTAAGGCGAAGTTATCAGCTCCATAGATAATATACAATTAGTCTAGACGTCAGTCGTATGCAACAAAACACATCGCTCATTCAAGGTTGAGACCTTAATACGAGATAAATTGTGTGACTAATTACGACAAATGACTTCTTATTTACTAAAATGTAGAATATGCGTTTGTGATAAATGTTTAATTTGACTCCAAGGGTTATCTGGTCCACTGTTTATTGTTGGCACTCACACTTCGTTTTAAGGAGCATGTGGCCTCGTCAATATTGTTATCTGTAATTTAATTAAAATTGTTAAAATTATAATAATATTTGTAATCACAAAAAAATATATAATTTAGTGTTTTATAAATATTTTTTACGCCAGTATTATATTAATGATATTTAGTGGGGTTTATAATACAGGGTAAATGAGACAGCGACGCACTGGCACACGGCTACACATCAAGCTATAAATTTTCCAGTATAAGCTGGTCTCGCATTGTATAGGATTTCCGTACATTGCGAGGTCAACGTAAAATGGTACTGTATAGCTTGATGAGTACATAACAGCAGAGCTATTGCGTAATATCTCTGTTGACAGTTCATGGTGATGATCACTGCGCAAAGTGTTTAATAATTAACTGTCAAACAGCTAGTTTCGTATTAGCTATTTATATCAGTGTGTTTCTAGGATGACGTCATGCGCACTCGCAGATATGTGACGAAGCGCACCGTACCCCGTCTGATAGGTACCGTAACTTAAGTCCACTTTAAGTTCAATACCAATGTTTTGTAAATTATCATTTATCATCCCTGATGACCCTGCTGAACATGATTATTGATCAGTCAGATTTTAATGACATCCTTTCCGGGTTGGATTGAGATGTAAGATTTTAATGCTACATACTATACTAACTAATATTATTATAAAGAGGACAGATTTGTATTTTTGTATGTAACGAATAAACGTAAAAACTACTTCAGTGCTGTTCTGTAAATGGTAAATTACTTCGAAGGTCATTACGCAAATCATCTCGAAAGTCATAAGTACTTACTTCGCTTCTCATGTCGCCTGTACAAGTTTCGGTATTCACATGTCAACATCAAAATACTCATCCGTTTTAGTTCGTCTCACTATAATCATCATTTGGTGGCGCCAGTGTTGAAATCACTCCATTTAAGAATACGATATTTTAATTTCAAATGGTTTCACAAATTTTTCAGAATAGCACTGCTGGACCGATTTAAAAATTATTTCACCATGAAGGAGATAAATTATCTCCGGATGACAAAAGCTACTTCGAATCCCCGTATTCTCACGTTAACGGTTTCAAGTAACAAAAAAACAGATTAATAAAAAGATTATGTGAAGAAGTGTTCAATATTGTATGTGTATGCAACACATACAATATTGAACACTTACAAGATAACAATAATAGTATGTCTGCTGTAGCATTACTGGATATAGCATCACCAGAACGGTGCCAGAAATACCTTACCTTAATTTTTTGTGAAAAATCTTTAGTTATATGTATAGGTATTTAGTTCCAGTTATATAAAAATTATGATTTTATATATTTCATGCATGCTTTTTTTCTCATGTTTTTCTAAGCGTGATAACATTAATTTGCTTAAGTAAATTACGTAGCAAAATAATAAAGTTATTGACGCAACGCAACTTGCACTTAACATGTCTATAAATAAATTATGATATTGAATTGAATCTCAACAGCATTATTTAATATTAGAGGTTAGAGTGTTGATTCATCGAAATGTTTATTAATAATAGTTAATAATATTCCGATAAGTCTGAACCGGTTAAACTTTGAGTCACTTGCGATTTCACTCCCAACCGTAAATGGTCAAAGTTTCGTAAAGTTTCGTCACAAGGTTCCGCAGTTCAAAATTGGATACCTTTGATCCGCGCTTTGGGGATAAAGGACACTTTTTAAAAAGTCATAACATTTTACGGTTTACCTGAAGCCTTCAATATTATAGCAGCAATATTTTGTTTATAAAGTACACAGTTTTCGCTTATTTTTGTGCCTAATCATCTACTTAAATATCTACTAATAATAAATTTAGTATTTTTTTAAATAATTAGTATTTTTGTAAGTAGGTAACGAACAAACTTAAAAACTATTGAACCGATTAAAAAAAATGTTTCTCTGTTGGGAAGCTACACTATTCCCAGGTTACATAGGCCACTTTTTATCCCTGTATGCCAACAGAAATGGAACTATATACGCTAGTCTCTTATATTTAAGATTCACCATAGCTATTACTACAATTTTTTGGTAATTAATACCTATGTATTAACCCTTCAATAGTTCCTTATCTTGAAATAAACTCACAAACTCCACAGTTCAGGGACATAATTAATAGAAACCAAAATTCAAAGTTAAAAACGTTGAATTCTACGTTTTTAACTTTGAATCTTGTGGCTTTGTTAGTTGTGTCTAATTATTTTTATAAAAACACATACCTACATAAACTTTTGCCTTTTTTCATGAGGTTTGGTAGAAACTACAGAACGCCACCTACAAAGATCTTTGCTTTTTTTTTATTCATACACAAGTTTACGCTCACATCGGCAGAAGTCACAGATCACTAACAAAATTCTAACACAAAAAAGCTACCTAACAAATTAAAAACTAATTTTTTTTACTCTTTTAAATTCTACTTTTTATAAAACAAAACAAGTACCTATACAAAATTACTAAGTTATGCATAATAATAAACATAATTGCTGTGAGAATCGATTAACACTATCTGTCACGTTCGTCTGTTTGGCACGAACATTACTAAATAACCGCGTGTATACTGAGTAGAAGGATATGACTAATACAATATTATAATGGATAATACACCTCTGTTCACAAGAGATTGCCATTTGCCTGCGTATGTGGTCTCCAGAAATTTGGCCATAAGTAATGCAGTTATTGCGTGTTTTACTACTGAAACCTTTAAAAAAATATTATTTTATCTCGTTACTTCTATATTTTTTTAATTTTATAAACAGCTGTCAAGGGTAGGGCCAGAATAAAACTCAAGTTCTCAGCTGCATCAGTTTAGACTGGAAGCCAGTAAATGAACTAAAATATGTTAAAAATATGTACCTAGTAGGTCCATTTGAAGAACGATATTGCATTTGCCGCCTCAATATCTAATATGAAGCCTTACACAGTTAACACTGCAATAATATTTACTAACCCTTCCAACATTAAAATCAACCATCAATCCTTATCACAATAGAGTTAAAATTACCTTAACATAATCCATCAAGTTTGTACTTAAAATATTGTCGAGTGAACGCATCGATATCGTATACATAGCCACTGTCTGATATCAAAACAGTCCATCGTTTATTTCACCTTTTAAACATATAGAGGTATATATATACAACACATCGTGTGTGGTTCTTGCAATACGTTCCTAAAGACGCCATTTTCCACAAGTGTGAGTCAGAAGTAAGACATTGTTTTTAATAAAGGAGTCATTTCATTTGCATAACTCTACAAGTACCTAAGTAAGAATGGTCGTGGCTTACTTCGTAATTACGATTTGTTGTGGTACATTCTTGGTGTATTACGTTACGTTGTTATTGAATAATATATATATAAAATAATATATATATAATTAATACAAAGATATTTTAGATACTTCATAATTTCCTAGTATTTTTGCTGGGACGAAGAAGTAACGAAAAAAACTACACAGCCGCGCTTTTTCTAAGAAAAGTCATGTGTAAAAACCCAAAAAAATTTTAACAAGACTTCATCCTTAGCATTAGCACTGGTCTACCAGATAAACGACGCAGTTAAACCAAAACCAAAAAAATAAATAAAAAAACTCGTAAGTACCTACCTATTAACAAAACATTAAGTGTCTTCGAAATAAAAAGCGACAATAAAGTAAACTGATAGTTGTAGTTGTTTAAGATCTAATGACGTTTACATTAAAAAAATCGCTTTACATTTCAATATCCATGTGCTTTGTTGTACTAATTAGACTAGGTTCAATGACGTCACCTTTCATTAGAATTCAGGATAGTTTTAACTATAGGTTACAGAAATGGATTTCCTTACTCATTCCTTATCCGCTGTGGTTCATCAACCCGTTAAATACACGAGCGTTGTAATTTTTTTTTTGTCAGCTGTGGTGTTGGATAAAATTAAATTAAATACGGTCTGAGGCTCGAGTCTGCTATTGCAATTGTGTCTCAATGACCGGTCATTGATCGAATATTTGACAACTTTGACAGTTTTTGTATGGGAAATGTGTCACAAATTTGACGTTATACGTCAAAAATCGATCATTGACAGCCTGCGTAGCATGAACACCGAAGAAACGGTCTTTGTCGTGTCTCGGAAGAAAAGAAATTAAGTGTTAATGCTACGCAGGCAGGTGTTTTGAAAGAAATTTGAAAGATTGAGGTTCCTGTCTATATAATCTGTCACTTTGCCGATTCGTCTGAAGACAAAGGCCGTTTCCTCGGTGTTCAATGTGTTCATGCTACGCAGGCTGGTCATTGAGACACGATTACAATAGCAGACTCGACCCCCTGTTGAATTGTTTCTGCTTAACCCATCAACAAAAAAACATGATTTTGTGTCTCTTTGGTCTTTAATTAATTATTTTGTTACCAATAGGATCCATTGTGACTCTAACGTAACTGCGATATATGGGTGTACTGTAAGTACACCGCTGCCAAACCCTTCGGGGAATGGAGGCGTGATGTTATGAATGTTTGTAATCTGTTTTACTAGGTTGTAAAAATGATAACATACACGGTTTAACGGTTCCACAGTTTTTAAGAGTTGATATAAAATTTCATGAGAAACAATTCATGTGAAATACTGAGTATGATAAAAAAATAAACTTGGGATTTTGCCCTATTTTTAAGTCAAGATAACTTGCTAGAATTCCGATATACAAGTTAACAATAGAAAAGCACCAGCTTATTAATCGCAAATCAGTGAGTGATGTTATCTACTAGAGCTTATCATTCTTCGTATTGACATAGTTCATACATTTTATATTCTCAGTTACATAGATACCAATCCGTTTTATTTACGTCACACAGCTTACTAAAGCCATGTTTAACGGTAAAATTATTGCCTACCAAGAACCCTTTCTGACGTAAAATAGATAGTTTGTTATACTGTCAGTTGCATAACTGGTAGTGTTTGTTGCAGTATACCTAGATTTTTAAACTATTTCAGATTCTATAAAACATTCAATTTATACCAAGACAATTTTATGTCACGCCTTGCCATAAGGATCCCGCTCAATAGCAGTGAATGAATTTCGTAGGCAGATACAACAATATAAATATTTTATAATATATAAGGTAGAGAGAAAGACCATCTACGTGTAATCAGAAACCTGTCACAAAAATAAACTTGTCTGTGTTTTGTTTTGCAGAAACAATGGAACATGTAACTTCCACTGATTCATGCAATTTTTTTGACAAGAAAAAATTTTCCTCTCGGTTGTGAAAATATTTTTTGTAGGTGTGATTTCGAGATAAGAGGCGGAAATGTGTTACACAGGAAATCGAAAAAGCGCGTGGTTTTTGATTTGACCAATGAGCGCGCTTGGTAGCGGAGAGATGGCTATGCGATGGTGCCAAGGTGCCAACCCATATTGCGTGATGTTATACCACATCGTACTGTATTTTTTTTGTCGGGCATCTCGACGTGATTACCACATTTTTATTAATTTTGCATTTGAAAACCAGCGTCAGACAGTATATGTCTGGTATTACCGCTGAAATGAGCCTTTTGGCACAGCCGTGAACCATGCCATCTATTTTTTTACTGATTTTTTTTGTTAATTTCAGGTTTTACAGTACGTGCATGTTTTACTTGTTGCCAATAAATATTTTTTTGCACTTTAAATATGTGATTACTGTAAGGCTCGTTTTAAAAATTTTTTCGAATTTTGAGTGTTGTGTTTGGACCGAAGGACCAATCCTTCGGTCCAAACACAACACTCAAAAATCGAAAAAATTTAGCCGGTGTCTAAAAATTTAGTTCCTTACTTTTGTAGCCGACTTACACTGGTAGGTATAGTAGCTCATTAAATAAACTTTAAAACAATAGCTAACATGATTGCGGTACATAACCCGAACTGTAAAAGCCAGTGTAAAATGCCCGCATTGGTCCCCTGCCCCTCGAATGATACCAATTAGGTTTAATTGTCGGTTAGCCATCTATTACAGTGTCCACAGTCCAACTGATGCTTAACAAGGAATCAAATTGTGTAATCTCATTTGATATACCACATTTTAGGGTTCTTGTATTAAAATAATTGTTGCCACTGATTGGGTTATTAAAGAAAGAAAGGGGGCATAAAACGAAGGTCAGCGGCCTTTAAATTGTAAGCGAAATAAAACTTTATTGGTTCAATTTGAATTTTTATTTTGGTTGTGTAGTGACGCTGGGTAATAACTATAGTAATTTACTTTAACTTTCCTCAAGAAAAGTTTCCCTGTTCTCTAAGGATAACCACAAAATAATGATTTAAATAAAAATAAATCCGATGAAAATTACAGGCTACAGTGTTTTTAATACTATTCGAAATCGTCCAATTCATTCAAATTATGTTCCAAGTACATTGAATTACGATTACATACGTCAGTGCTTTCTACTGATATTTCCAGTCGGTTGAACACACTAAAGGCTGCGAACGCTCAATCTAACATCAACCTACATAATAATTCAACGAACCATTGAACAAACTGTACCATAACGCTCTTTAAAACTAGAAAGCATTTTTCAATATCCAGGTACCTTCTTAGTTACAACTTACGCTCAACGAATAAATATGACTGCTAAGTGAAAACTAAGTTACTAAGTTACTTACTGATCTTAATTAAGAAACGCTCGCTCGCTTCGCTTTCTAATTAAGAATAGGGAACTTGTAACGTCATACTCATAACTCACCAAAAAAATTATGAAGTCATGTCATAATTATTTTGACTCAAAGTATCGCCGTTTTCATCGTAATCGAAGCACTCTACCAATATAACAAGGAGTAGAAAATGAGTGTGAAAAGCTAAAACGGTGAAAACAAATTTCCACCACTAGCAACTTATAAATAGTGCAATATTAACAATATTTCGACTGTCTTCAAAGCCAATATGACCATCCCAAGTCGCACTATTGCAGCTTCAGATATATTACGAGTTACTAATATTATTCCCTCCGTTGACCAAGTGCAGTAAAAACTTGTTATTACATTATCTATCCAAGAACCGTGACGTTTATATTGCATCGCATTGATGCACCAGCTCCGTTCATATTGTGTTTCGTTCTAATACAATGATATATTATGTTGACTATATCTGATGAGCTATGGGTGTAACACACAGCCTGCTTTCCATTTTACCAGTTTCATAAGGTGAAAAGTCGCTGGCAGTAGACACCTTATAGGGATATACACTGATTTTAATAGTAATGTTCTTTAGAAAGGTCAGGTGGATGGTACCCGATATCTATTTGTATACAATAGAAAACTCTTTATTGTATACCATAAACACGAAAGAAAGAAATAAAAATGAAGAAGAAAGATGAATGAAGCAACAAAAGTATGTAACGAATGAAGCAGGTAGTGTTCGTAGTTTCTGCCTACTCTTAGCGAGAATATCTAACCAAAGTGATCGGTAACGTTTTGTATACATGTACCGTACCTAGGTTACATCGACTCGGTTATTAAACTTAACTGATATTAATTACAAACTGTAGAAGCATATTATCCATCATAGTGTTGAACTCTTTGAACTCTAGGGATCAGAATTTGGGCCACTGACAAATTACTCAGCAAGGTTAGTAAATTATAATTGGGGATCCCAAAATATATTTAGATTTCCAATGGATGTTACGTAAGGTCATTTCAAACTAATCTTTGTTGCCTAACTGTAGGTGAATTTTCTAAATCTATCTAAAACATTTCTACCAGAAATTATTCACTGCATGATGAGCTTGTTTAACCTTATTCAAAGAGATTTAAAATACTATAGAGCGGGCATGTCAAGGAAATGTCATTGAAAAACTTTGATCCCATGTCTCAGTAACGCCATCTAGAATAATATATGAATATTGGAGCGGCAGCGGAGCGTACTACAAAAAACTCATAGACTTGTATCCAGCAGGACACACTTTTTCGGACGAAAATTTTGTTCGTGATGTCCGGTCTATAGGTATTGAATGTCTTCGACCTTATTAAATCTACACGTCTTAATATTTTACCGAATTTAAACAAAACTGCTTTCTTGGGGTGGCGTATCATGTCTACTTTTTCCATATATATTCAGCACTTCGCTTCTCTTATTACTATCTACGTACATACATAAACTCACGCCTTTTTCCCATGGGGGTAGGCAGAAACTACAGAGCGCCATATGCTACTATTCTTACAAACTTCTTTTGCTTCGTTTACATACATGTTACTATCTACATCCATACTAAAAATATTTCCCTCTGTATATTCTTCATGCCTCTGCATAATCATGTATTTAAACATAATGACACAGATATAACAAAAGTAACATAAGTGAAATAACAATATTCAGATGTGTTCTGAACTCTCTTAAACCCTCAGGAGGCTAAAGAAAATAGCTAACACAGCATTTAGGAAGGCATTCAACTTAAAGTTATTGAAGTTTGTATTCGAAGAGTGTGTTCCCTTGAGTATGAAACAATTTACATACCACGTTAAACGTATCCTTTTGAACCGAACGTAATTTGGAAATATGAATTTCGCTCACGGAAGTTGTTGTAGGTACTCGTATGATACACATTTACATTTTCTATAACTTTAGAGATTTTGCCTAGGGTTTTCGTTCAAAATACAGAGCATTATGTACTGGGTGAAAGATACATTAACGCACACCCATGTTTGCATAATGTAAATCATTTGTTCTGTACGTGAATCTGGACGTTGCAATGTTTTGTGGGCTATTTAAATTTAAAAAAAAATCACGTGTCTTTCTCTTCGTTAATCTGGCGGCCTTTATTGGTTATTAGCTAGAAAGATAGTAATTCCCATACTTTTTTTTAACAGATTACTATATTTATTTAGATAGAATTACTATATTTCTAGCTAATAACGAATAAAGGTCGCTCATGTATTCGTTATTTTCTTTATGTAGAGTGAGAACTCCAAAACAGGATAGTTATTTAAATGAGACCTCGACTTCACGGCTCAGATTTTGATTAACGTTGTGAATGATAATGAACAACCTGTATGGTCGATCGCATGTGGTGCATACCGGCCCTAATATGATATGTGACCGAGACCTATTTTATCTAGGTTATAGTTTTTAGTACTCTAGACAGGCAGCCCACACTGTGAAGGAAAATATCGTGAGGAAACTAGTACGCCTGAGAGATAGTACTCGACAGCATCTGAAGCCAAGTCAGACGTCCATGGGGGGCATAAAAACTCTGACATCAGTACCCGTAGCATGACCGCTGTAGAAACGGATTTTGAAATATTGTACAAACATTTCTTTAGATTTGAGCACGACAATGTCAAGAATGAAGAGAAGTAATGTGTATATTTTTCATTTGACAATACTCAACAAATATAGAGCACTAAATTACTTCTTCTGTAAATCGGCAAACATGTTTTTACCATATGTAGAAAGCAGCTGAAAATGAGCGTCAGAGAGTACAACCTGGGTTCTTATCCGACATTATGCTGAGCTGAGGCTTTTTACTATTATAATCCCTGTTTTTTTTATAATTTAAAGATGTTTCTTTGTTGTAATGTCAATAAACACATAATCTTTTTTTCTTTCTTTCCTTTTTTCTTTCTATCTGTCACTTTGACGATTCTTCCATCGGCATATGCCACGCGTGCAAGTTTAATAACTACACGAAAAGAAGAGGAAGCAGGCACACAATGGTTTTTTTAGGATAACGAAGGCTGAAGTCCTTGGTGTCCAAATCCATCCAATTCTTTATCCATTTTCATCCTGGACTAGCTAACTAGCGGCGCGGTGACATAGTCAATTTATGAGAAACATTTACCAGTTAGATTGCCTTTTCACGGCTAGTCACGGAGGCATTATAATTTAACATCATAACCTCACAGATTTTTTAAACAACTTATTTTGTTGGGGAACTGGGCTGGACACATCTGCCACATGTCAGACCAGTGGGCCAAACGCATGATCCAATAGGTTCCCTTACGTGGCAAACGACATCGCGGTAGGCCCAAGCGAAGATGGCGGGACGAGCTGGACTCCTACGATAAGGACTGGTCCCAAAAATTCCTTGACAGAGAGAGGTATAAGGAAAGTAGAGAGGCCTTTTCCCTGCAGTGGGAAAACACAGGCCAGTAATAATAATATATGTTGATGTTTACAAGGTTTTAGTAGCCGCATCCATTGGCCAGCCGTAGGATTGACAGACACAATTTCTTTAAGAGCGTGGCCTAAATCTAACTATATAATAATAATAATAAGTGTGTCCAGAAGGCAGTACTCCTGGACACGGCGCGCATTGTTAGGCGTTTCCTCTCTCAGTAGCCCTGACCGCCGGTAGCTTGGACCCTGTTCCCGATACCGGTGGGCTACTATTTTTTATATTTTTAAATGTTTTTTATTTTTGTATTTGAATATTTAAAAATATAATTTATATGTAAGATAGTGAATTAAAGATAATAATAATAAGTTTATTTGGACTAAATAATTAAGCCTAATACAAAATAGCTACTTAGAACTAAGACACAATGTATAATAAATGGTTTATTATTATTATTGCTTAGTATACATTTTTGTATCTCGGCTTATATGTGCCGGTTTTTTAGGATAACACGGGCCGAAGCCAAGTGCTAACCCAGAAGTACTAACCTAAGTGATAGATGATAATATATGGGGTGATGGTGTATTATGACTTTGCGTTGCGTTAGTGTGATCGTGTACTTGTGTGACTGGTGATAGATATGTGTGTCTTCTTGAGCTGCATGGGGTTTGTGAATGTGATATTTCTGTGTCATTGTCGTTTTGCAAGAATTTTCTGACAATTCTGCAGGTGTTCAGAATAGCAGCTTTCTGTAGAGTATGGTAGGTGGAAGGAGCCAAGTCCAAAGTCTTCAAAGATTGGTGTAGTTGTTTGGGAATGACACCCGTAGTTGAAAGCACTACAGGAACAATGTCAACGCTACCTAATCGCCACATTCGGCTGATTTCAATTTTTAAATCTGTATATTTTGTTAATTTTTCTGCTATAGTGTTTTGTAGGTTATGTGTATTTGGTACTGCTATATCAATAATTTTTGCGGTTTTATTAATTTTATCGAGTAAAGTTATGTCTGGTCTATTGTAGTGTGTTGTTCTGTCTGTGAGGATAGCTCTATCAAATTATAGCTTGTGTGTTGCGTTTTCGAGAACCGTTTCAGGATTATATTTGTAGTAAGGTACTGGAGTCGTGGTAATTAATTGGTATTTTATAGCAAGTTTTTGATGAATTATGTTAGCCACTTGGTCGTGCCTATGTTTGTAGTCGGTCTGAACTATTGCTTTACACGCTCCAGTTATGTGCTGAATTGTTTCGGGTGAGCTATGACATCGCCTGCAAATATCTGATGAAAGGGGGGCTCGCATGATATGCTTTTGGTAATTACGGGTTACTACCTGGTCTTGGATTGCAGTCATAAACCCTTCAGTCTCAGGGAATAAATCTCCTCTCCTAAGCCATTCGTTCGACGCTAACTTGTCGACGTTTGGTTGGCACAGGTCTTGGCGATGTCTTCCATGAAGTGTCTTCCGGGTCCATTCCAGTATTTTTGTTTGTTTGTCAGTCTGTTTTTCATTACCTTGAGTAGTTTTATCAAACATGTTTAGTGGGGTTAGATTTCGGTCATTTTGAACTACTGCTTTGTGCAGGGTAGAGATGTTGCTTTTTGTGTTAAAATACTTTCTAAGGGTACTAATTTGTTTATTGTGTAGGTTTGTAATGTCTATTATACCGCGTCCTCCTTCTTTCCTTGGTAATGTTAGCCGTTGTACGCAAGACCTAGGGTGGTGCTTTCGGTGTTTGGTCAAAGTAGTATTAATGGTGCATTGTAGATTTTTTAGTTCAGTCTTTGTCCAGGTTATAATACCGAAGGAATATGTAAGAACAGGAATTGCGTAGCTATTAATTGCTTTGACAGTATGTTTGGAGTGTAGCTGGGTATTGAAAATGGAGTTGAGTCTGTGTTTAAATTGTTGTAAAAGTTTAATTTTTATTGTTTTATGTTTGATTTGCTTAGCCTGAATATGTCCTAAATATTTGTATGTTTCATTTTCATTCAAGCAATCTATGTTTTCTCCTGTTTGCGTGGTATATGAGTGTTCAAATGTTTGGCCTGCCCTAACTGAATTGATTTTACACTTATCGATTCCAAATTCCATTCTTATGTCCCTCGAAAATTTATCTGTGGCGTTTGCAAGTTCATTTAAGTCCTCTGATGAAGACGCATATAATTTTATATCATCCATATAAAGTAGGTGGTTAATGTTGCAACTCAGTCTGTGAATCTGTACGTTATCTGTATTGTTATTGTAATGAAGATTATATCCTGGAATTAATGAATTCAATTGGTTTGATAAGGGGTTTAACGCAAGGCAAAACCATAGTGGGCTAAGTGAATCACCTTGGAATATGCCTCGTTGAATTTTAATGGGATCTGTTTCCACATTTCCTGTAGGTGTTGTAAGATGTAAGCGTGTTGTCCATTGTGTCATGGTGTTATTTAAAAACGCAATGATTTTAGGGTTTATCTTATAGATTTTTAAAATGTCTAGTAACCATGTGTGTGGTACAGAATCATATGCTTTTTTATAATCTATATACATAGTGTATAGATCTTTTTTCTGTCTTTGAACCTGTTTGAGTATTACTGAGTCTATTGTCAGCTGTTCCTTATAGCCCTGACTAAATTTTCGACAGCCCTTTTGTTCTTCAGAAAGTATTGAATTAGAATCAAGATGTTTGTAAATGGTTTCGGTAATGCATGAAGTTAATATTTTGTATACTGTTTGTAGACACGTTATTGGCCTGTACTTTGCTGGGTTGGCGGTGTCGTTGCTGTCTTTTGGTATCATATACGTAATCCCTTCCGCTATATATGCAGGCATCATTGTTGGATTTTTGATGAAGGTGTTGATGTAATTATATAAATAAGGGTGAATGAGTGTAAATTTTTTATACCAGAAGTTGTGGATGTAGTCAGACCCGGGTGCTTTCCAATTGTGTAATTTCTGAAGGACGTCGTGAAAGATATCTATTTGTACATATTCGAATGCCATTTGCTCAATGTGTAAATGGTTTTCTGTTTCTAGTTTGATCCAGTCAGCTTCCGCGTTATGACATATTGGCCTCTCCCAAATATTTGACCAAAATTGTTTAAGTTCGTCTATCGGTGGTAAACTATTATTGATGTTATTTTCGTTATTACTTGATCCTAATTGGTTTGTGGTAGAAAATTTTAGTGTTCGATAAAACTGCTTTTCGTTATTTCTAAACTTATTATTCTGAATTTTGCGAAGTGTGCAATTATTATACCTGTTTAATCTACTACTAGTAAGAGTGAGTTTCTGTTTGAGTGTGTCTAAGAAGTGTGTCAGTTGTGAGTTAGGTTCTTCATGAGTTGTATGTATTCTATAGTTTTCTAGTATTGTGTTTACCTCTTGAACAAGCCTCCAACCCCTGTTTCCTTGCATGTACGCGGTTAGTCTCCCGATTTTAGTTCTTAAATCTTTAACTTTTAGTTCTAGTCTTTTCTGCCATTTAGGTTTGTGATTTTTCTGATTTATATAACCTATATTCTCTGATGTTATTAATGAAAGTTTTGGTTCTAACTGTAATTGTGTATTTTGATCTGTATGTAACTGTGATGTTATCTGATTATGAGTGTTTAAGTTACTGTTTTGAGTTTGTAGGTTTTTACTTACTTCTAATCTAATTCTCTCAAGTACCGTCGTCGAAAGTAATTTTTTGTGAACTATTGCCCTACGTTGATCTCCGACTCTTTGTTTACAGACATTCATTTGCGGAAATCTGTTAATGAATTGTTGGTGTAGTGATGTGAGATATGAACTTGTGTCAGCTTCTAGCTTAGTGATGATTAAATACGTACGCCAAATGAATTGGTTCATGTCTTCACTCCATTTTTTACGCGTATTACTTGTGACAGCAGCGGGTGACGGGTTTTTGGCAATAATAGCCTCCGAAACAACGTCTACTGACATTGTTGATATTGTTGATGATGACCGTGATGAGCGTGATAAATATGATGGAGGTGATGATACTAATGATGAAAATATGGACCTCGGAGAGGATGATGATGAAACCGATGATGTTACATCATCAGATGACGGCTTAGTTGCCTGAATTTGTTTTTTTGCTTTTGATCTTGTTATCATAATTATTCCCACGAGTAGCTAGGGACAAACAGGGTCAACCACAGCAGAGCCCTGCGTTCACTGTGGTAAGGGTGAATAAAACTGGAGGTCCCCTATTATCCAGAGTTGGCACACTTGCGACCAGGGCAATCCCCCAGCCACGCAGCCCTCGGCATGTGCAACCTTGGCTTTGATTGTATCTCTTTTAGTCTGGCTCCTCACTCTAGATCTATCTCAGCAAAGTAAACTCTGCTGGCACAGACCTAGGGATCATTGGAGCACGCAAGCCCCACCACGAACGACAACGTAGAGATACGGCGGTGGGGTTATTATTATTATTATTATTATTATAATTAGGCAGCTTAACTACATGAACTCCTAACTTCCAAACTAGGTAAAAACCTGTATCTTGGAAGTCAGTGCTCTTACTATACATAAGAAACAGCTAGTGGCAAATCGTTTTGTTATTCGCTATTATATCCGTGTACAGACGCCAGCTCATCAAGTTACCCCAATGTGTCAAATTTTCCCAATTGAATATGAACCATATTCTATTTGACATAAAGTTGAAAAACGATCAAAGAAATTTGACACATTGGGATAACTTGATGTGCTGGCGTCTGTACATAATCATTCTTCTTTGTGTGAACACACTCATACTGAACTCCTACACTGATTTAACGAAATTGTTCGTGTGTTTGAGTAGATCATTGAATAGTTTAAATTCAAAATTGAACCAGATGAGGGGCGCTGATCAGGCAAGACAACGTTCGTCTATCGGATACGTGAGTTGTCTATACTAATAACCTACCTATATCTATAGTAATATAATTTTTTTATATATATATTTGTCGAATAAACTTAACAACTACTGGACTGATTTCACCGTTTGGAAAGCTACACTATCCTCGGGTGACATAAACTACTTTTTATCCCTGTATTCCCACGGGAACGGAAACTACGCGACGTCCGCTAGTTTTACAATTATATTTCAAAACATGGAGCTTTTTAATTAATACATAAATGCGTAAGTACACAAAACTGCCTAAAACAGCGTTCATAATTTACCACCCACTGTAATAATAATAATTCTTAGTTTAGTGTATTTACCGCATACAAATTATGTGTTAAATCCCCGCAAATATTTTCGTTTCATATCTACCTACGTAGGATTAATTTTGAAATTTCAAATGTTTTGATAGTAAATAGTCGAGTCAACGAGTTTATTTATATTTAGTGGGACATTATAGCGTTGCGTGATGGTACATAATACTACATAATCTTTATAAGTAAAGCTGGTAAAGTGTGAGGCGAAGAAGGGTTTATATCGCCTGAATGAACATGAGGACAATATTGGCTTATATCTTTTACGTAGCATTTTTGGAAGAAAAACTTAAGTCACTCCTACCAACACAGAACGTAATTTTTTATGGGTCTAGGGAAAGTTAAAAATGCTAACAGAAGAAATCTAAATATAGATATTTTATATCACATAACATTATCCCTGTAATCCAAAATGGTTTGCCAGAGATGTCTCCGGGTTGCTGCTTCAGTAGCAGCCCAGAGTTTAGATCTCTGTAAAAAATCTGGAATCTGTGGAATTTCTCAAAAATCCTGGTGGATAAACACTAATGCATTGCTTAACCTTGAGGTCTCATCCTCAGGTCCTCATTCTCAGCAAAAGAGCTTGCGACCGCTTTACTAATGAGGCAGTTTTCATTTTTTTAGGCGTATGAAAATTTACATAACGTAACGCAAATACCTATTCCACGAAAATTAAGCAGAGATTTTTTTGTACACCCAAAATAATGTATCGATGATATAAAATGTTTTTCATACGTTTATTTGAGGACGTGTGATTAAATAACATTGATGGATATACCAAAGTTCCCTAATTTTACGAGTATGTTACCGAAGCGACGGACCGAGGTGTGGCGCCTCGTTGATTGATAAGCCTGTTTATTTTGGGATAAAAATTATGATACAATCTCTGAGTGCGATGAGTTCTCTGAACCCGAAATCGCCATATTATTGTGTCAATTTCTAATATGAGAGAAATAAATAAGACATTGTCAATCTAATACGATTTTGACTTCCCATTTTTGTTCGTCGTAAAGTTGAAAAACGATAGTGTAGCGACATCTATCACATCACATGCGAACTAAGAATGACATATCCCGCAGCGCGGTGTTAAGGTTATCCGTGCTTTTTAATATACGGGATAACGTTTTATGCAGTACGCATAATACTCCCTACAAAAGTTCAATACCTACTCGACAAAAATGTATAAAACCGCTGGTTTTAATTCTTAATTTCAGAGCACGTCTGAACTTCATCTATGTGCATATAATTATCACTTGCTTTAAAAAGGGTAAGGAAAACATCTTAAGGCCAAGGATTATGTGAAGCCAAGTCAGAAGTTCGTGGGCGCCATACCTACACTCTGACTGACACCAGGGTTATAAGTCACTAACCACACGATAAGAAAGATCTGACTATCAGTTACCTGACGTGCAATGGGTCAATCATCGTATCTCAAAATCAGTAAGACGAATTCGGTTTATCTTCTTCGTTTTCTATTTAACTTTTTCCGTTCAATATTTTTGATAGAAAGAAAAACATAGTATTGGAGATTGAACCGTCGCGCGTCGGCTGGCCGTCTTCCCACGCGTCGAGTTACTATAAACAATGTTTGTTTGTGGGCGGCATCTTGACAAGTGGTAATCAATCTATTACAGTTCGAGCCTAGCCAAAACACTTTGATAGAATTACAAGATTAAATCGATTGCCTGTCATCCTTAGGCTTTGGATCTATTGTTGTCATACTGTCGAAAGAGGGTTCAGGACCAAGATGATGTCTATCAGCTATGTCCAGACCCTGGTTTATCGGGTGGAAGGGATCAAGTAAGAGCTTTTGTACGTATCATTCTGATCTGTGTCCATTGATGTCCGAGATCTTAATTGGCATGTGTCAATATTTACTTTCAATATGTAACTTATCTATTTAAGCCTCGTCCCCACTAGAACAATTTTGTCGTGCGACATGTGTCCTCGATGACATCGGGCGATGTCGGGCGACATCGAATGACATTGCCGCGACATTGTTGAAACTGTTCCTTCCTTGTCGGACGGTCGATGAAGAGTAGTGATAGAGTGTGGACGTGCGTGCAACCTGCGACAATGTGGTCAAATGAGCCGTCTAGAACACTGAGATCATTAAATACACTTGTTTTGTTTCGCAAGTACTGTTTAATCCACCATCTTCTCTTCTTTTTTGTTCTTGATGCATTCATCATTATTTAAGCCGCACTGTACAACACTACCTCTTCCGGAGACATGATAGGTTCCACTGAACTGATGTGGACGGAGACAAGACATCGGGCGATGTAGAGCGACATCGCCCGATGTCTCCGGGGACACAAATGTTCGACAAATGTTCCTAGTGGGGACGAGGCTTAAGACTTCAAGCAGACCTTTATATACACAGAGGCAGAATGAATACTTAGTAGTTTATCTTTAGATGTCTAGGAGGAACTTAATGTGACCAAAAATGATAACAGCCTCCCGGGTTGATTGATGGTCAACCTATACTAGACGAGGTTAATCCATGAATAGCATATCAAGACTCCTCCGTGCGTCGTTGGTCCCCGTTGTTATTTGTAGATCTTTGACAGTTGTTAAAGGTAGTCAGAATCTCAAAAATCTCACAACTGGTTTAACCCAGAGGGATTATGTTACCCAGTTACTGGGTTGTGGAGGTCAGACAGGCAGTCGCTCCGTGTAAAACCCTGGTATTCGGCTGCATTCGGTTAAACTGGAAGCCAACCCTAACATAGTTGGGAAAAGGTTAAGCAGATGATGAGTTTATTGATGCGAAGTTTACTGCATGAAAATATTGGTATTAAGACACCCGCGCATTCTGCATTTTATACATACACCGATTACAATGGTAGTATATTATAGCGTGCATCATCCGCATCGCACGCTGAACGAAAAACTGACCCGCACTTAGCTGCTTACACACGCCGTTAAACCCACTTCATTATACATACCACGAGCCAGTTAACTAACTAGTTACGTATCTGTTAAATTAAGTCGGTTAAGTAATTGTTTCGATAGTGAACCTAAGGATTTGTTGTTTAACTAAAAAGTTGTAATAGTAGGAAGGAACAAGATCCTACATTTTTAAATATTAATACAACTATTATGGCTGGATCTAAATTCACTTAATTTTCCTCCAGTTCTTATAAGTCCCACGTAATAAGGGGCAAGCATATTGCCATTCACAATCCATTCCAATTGTAATACATGCAATTGCCCATCCGTAAGACGTTGAGAGTTATCAGACTTTCGAGCTCCTGAACCCATAATGACTGACAAAGATCTAGAAACGTCAGAAATAATAACCATGTTAAATGGGCTATTTGACAACATTTTCTAAGCAGTTTTCCATCAATTTGAAAAAGTATGAAATACGTGTCGATAATTTTCTTGTAATCTAGATGACGGACTATAAATTCAAATGTTGTCAAATAGCCCACCTTAGATAAATATCACGTACGTACGTATTGACGCTTTTGAGATGTGGTGCTGGAGAAGGATGCTCCGAATCCCTTGGACAGCATTTCGCTCCAACGTATCCATATTGCGAGAACTCAAGATCTCCTCGCGGTTGTCGTCCGAGTGCCTACGTAAGATCCTTCAATACTTCGGTCACATAGCAAGGAAAGACGGTGGTAATCTCGAAAGGCTCATCGTGACCGGCAAAGTGAATGGGAAAAGGCCTCGTGGACGCAGCCCAATACGTTGGTTCGACCAGATCCGCACCACTCTTGACTCTTTGGTATACGATGCCCTTCACACCGCCAGAGACAGAAGCAGATGGAGGAACATAGTGAAGAGAAAGGTGATGAAGCAGGGAGGTCACGACCCTCAGCATTGAGGAGTACGACGCAAGGAGGAAGATAAATATCAACCAGTTAGCACAGCTCGATTATAACTCGGACCACGTGTATGCGATTGATTACTCATTGATAGCGCTTACGACAAATATTAAAATTCATGAATGGATTACAGTGGTCAATGGATGAATCATTGTATTTTTTTCCTTGAAGCTCGATTTTGAGTGTGTCATGTGTGGTTTTACCTTATCCTACCACAGGTTAGGTTTTACGTTGATAAGTGACTATAAATGTTATCGAAACAAAGTTTATACCTGTGAACTGAAGGGGTCATTGTACTCATCAGTGTAAACTACTTTTACCATTGTTAAGTTATGCAAACAAGTTATAGAAACAACAGGATTGTTTTATTACTAACCCAATTTTCACAGGGTGTATATAAACAATTGTCACTATTATTTATATGTAGGGCCTACAAAACAGAAAAAAACGCTGTAACAGAGCTGTGTTGTGTCAAACAGTCGATTTTTATACATGATTTTTATAGTTAAAATAAAATAGCGATAATAAATAAAGAAAATAGCGTTAAAATAGAATAGGTGAAAATGTTATACCTAATATTGTAAAAAACTACCCGTTATAATATTGATCAATTAATTTTGTTTGAGATTTAAGGGTCTGTCTCGATGTAAAATTTGTCTATCATGATGATGTAAACGTAAAAATAAGTAATTTTGTATTTCAATACCACTTTTGCTGTTAAAACAATTCAGGTGTTCAATTTTCTTTTCTTCAATAGAAGAAGAGATTGTTACTACGGGACTTTACCAGCTTAAACGGCTTCTTAAGACTATAGTTACAAGCATGTTTTTATTGCTTAGAGGAATCAGTGCAAATCCATATTGTAACGCTAGTAGGCGATTTAACTTTGAAACGGATGGGTAAACATAGAGTGAGTGATGTTTAAAGGTATTCGGATTATTCTTTAATCGCGTATCGTAGCTGTGATCGATGCATGATTTATTGATGGGATAGTTGTTTGTAGACTAGGTATACTTTTTTTTCACTGATACGGTACTACTTACTGGTACTTCCTTCAAAAACGAAGGTGGAAAACATCGTGAAGAAACTGGCATAGCTGAGAGATTGTTCTCGAAGGCATGTGAAGCCAAATGCACATGGGTGACATTAAAATTAAATATGACACCAGTCATTAAGCACAAGAAAGTAATAAGTGATATGGTGGTATTTGTACAGACGCCAGCATTTTCCCTCTTGAATATGAACCTTATTCTGTTTTACAAAAAGTTGAAAAATGATCAAAGAAATTTGACACATTGCGGTAACTTGATGTGCTGGCGTCTGTACTTGTATTGATTATTCTGAGCAAATATATTGTTTGCTTTTATGAGCTGTTAATCTTTAGTTTTGCATTTCATATTTATGACGTAGGTACAGTCATACAGTGGTCACCACATCAAGCCACCCTAATGTGTCAAATTTCTTACATAGCTTTTCAACTTTATAACAAACAGAATAAGGTTCTCGTTCAATTTGTAAAATTTTACAGTTGACCTTTATTTATAAAGTTGAACTTTAATCCTTTTGTGTAAAACATATAGAACACGACTATTATAGACTTCTTCTGCTTTAGTTACGTTCATACATTATACACGCACGTCGTGTCGGTTGCGTGTACTACGCACCTGACCTTTCTGAAGAACGTCACCAATGAGGTAGGTATATCCTTTTAGGGCGTCCCGGAATTTCCACTTACACATTACGTCGCTCACCCATACACGCATACATCTTCCATATATGTATCGAAACAAAGTGAAACAGTAGCCATGACCTCAAATAAATTCCATCATAAAGCATAGAATTTGAAAAATATCTGTAGCTACCACACGACGATTAATTTTGAAGATACAACTTTCTCAATTTTAGAACTTAATAAATACAAAACAACAGTGCAATTCTCTAAAAACAAAACAGTGAAATGTAAGCGAAATGAGCTGTCTATCCCTTGCATATTGATAGACCGTATAAAATAAATTCATTTTATTTGATTAGATTTTGGTTTCCAAGAATATGCTGACAAATTAATTAAACTCCCAATATATGTTTCATGTCGTGGGAAAACCTTCAAACAATACAGTAAAGTAGAAGCGGCAGATGACCAGTACCAGAACTACTCCCCATCACCATTCAACGAATACATAACGTTTCCACGTCAATTAATTCCCTCATTTACGATGCTGATGCCATTCCACTACAATCTCCACACATATTAACCACAACTTCTAAATCATGCCACAGGATTTACATCCTTACTTGCACAACAATAAGATCTATGACAGCATGAAAACTATTTCCCGGAATGTGTCTAGTATTTGTAAAGCGATTGTACAAATTGCATAAGAGTAGCTGAGACAATGCAATTTTGACCTTGGTGCACTTGCCATAAAGGTTGTGTTGAATGCATTTTTTGTTATGGTATGTTGTCTTGTCTTGATCACTATCTAATGGTTCGCCGTAAGATATATGTTGGGTGAAGAAGCGTGGAAGTGGGGCAAAGGAAAGGTATCAGTCTGTCATGATGTTGCACTATGTTGGTAAAGAGAAATTATGTTCAAGACTGATGGATGATGCATTGTGGGTTTTCTTTTCACAACATCTTGGTGCAGTTGTTGCTTTGTTTGGGTGCCCTAAACAAATATCACGAAGAGGTTTAAGTTTTTGCCTTTACATCATCTTTGGAAGTGCATGCCTGTATTTGAAAGAAAGAAAAATAGTAGGTAGTAATTTTTCTATTGCTATCAATCGGGCCCAAATCTACTATGTTGTTAGATACTTATATTAGTTCGAAAATAACAGTTCTGTCTTTATTTAAGTCCAGTCCAGTGTCTATGAACAAGTTACATCAGACACGCTGTCTTCTTTTCCTTATTGAAGCAGACACTAAATTACTAGCATCACACTGAACATATTTATTTTCATATCTTCGTACAAATATTCACTTACTACGCAACGCTAACTAAACATTTAATTAAATAATGTAGGCATGTAATTATCTAATATAAACAAAAGATGCTGCTTGTTTTACTTAAAATAAGATTAAAAACGAAACTAAGTGCACCTGCTACTGTCTACTCTACATCAATTAGATATTTATTTAAACTAAAATTTCTGTTAACGAAAAGCTCGTTGAAAGGTGAAAACCATTAAGTGGTTTTTAGAAATAACGTACGTACGTATAGGGCAGACCTTTTAGGGTTTAATCTCAAATCTTTATTGCATTCCATAATGTATACAGGTGGCTGGTGTTTAAATAGAAACAATTATGGACCCTGTCGGATACTGATATTATAAATACTCAAAACACCATTATCGCCTTCAATATTACAAAAGACCAAAATGAGGGTCCATCGATCAAAGGAAAGACAATCAAATAAATACCACATTACCATCTCATAACATAAACTGAATAAATCGAATCAATCGTAACATGAGTAATGGATATAGCTGCTAAGTTCTCGATTCTCGATTTGGGTTAATCGCAATGATATCAGTATCGATTTGAGGTCGATTATATCCTAGTATTGTGGAGGAAAGACTGGTTGATGTATCATCGAGACATCGTTTAGGGACGTATTTGTATCTTGACCTGGTTTACTGAGGTTCATTCATCTAGTGAACTGTATTTTAAATGCGATTTTTTTGCAAACATTTTTCTTTTGTTTTTCCTAAGCAGTTTTGTTTCGTATTTTGCTTGTATCTTCAAGGTAGTAATAAATAATAATAATACAACTGATAAATCTTTTTAACTAAGTTTGTTAACCGACATGGCAGAACTGAAGGATAAATTGCTTTTCTGTTCGATTGTCTAATATAAGGAAGAACCAAACGCATACTAATCCTTTGTCGAAGCCCAAGACATGCAATACTTAATATTGACGAGACATTACAAACAAAATGTTCATCCGATACCTGTGTCCTAGTGGACAAAAGTCTATGAGTTTAATTTAGTACGCTCCGCTGCCGCTCCAATATTAGTATATTATTCTAGATGGCGTTACTGAGACATGGGATCAAAGTTTCACTATGACCAAATGACATATGCATAGGACTTGTGAGTGAGGCTTTTTCATTTACATTACCTGACATAGAATTGGGTAAAAGAGCGACGTATAGCCAGTGAAGTATAATTTTTATGCGATGCGTAATATTAGACCAGAGTACCGCATTAACTGTGACACTCAAATCGACATCGGCACAATACTCGTATAATGTTGAAATGACAGCCATCATCATAAATTCTCAGTTAACCTTAAAACTCTTATCATTCCTACACACCTGCAGCAAACATACATTTGTTACCCTTCTTCCAACATTTACTGTCCTTTGTAAATATGTGCGACGTTTATCTTATTCCGTGGTTCAAATACAATTAAATTATACAACTGCTGAATGGTTTTGAACGCCTGTAAGGTAGACAGACAGAGGCTCGAGTCTGCTATTGCAATCGTGTCTCAATGACCGGTCATTGATCGAATATTTGACAACTTTGACAGTTTTTGTATGGGAAATGTGTCATGAAAATGACGTTATACGTCAAAAATCGATCATTGACCGGTCATTGAGACACGATTGCAATAGCAGACTCGACCCCCAGGTAGACAGTAGGGGATACTCCCAATTCCTATTTCATTTTACAGGAGTTTGCACTAAGGTACGGAAACTGTATAGCTCTCAGCACTTGAACTTTTTTATATATTTCTATGAACCCAGAGAAAAATAATTATGAAATTATTAAATGTGTTTCGAACAAGCCTAACATGGTTTCATGGAGGCATCTCTGAGTAATGTGCGTTTTTACAAGGTTCAAATATTTATTTAGTGCATTTTTATTTATTTTTCTATTGAGCCTATTTTTTAAATGTCATTTCTATTATCACACATAATTACCGTCAAACGAAGTAAATAGGAACGAAAGGGATAAATAGAAACAAATACAGCTTTGAAGATGACCTTCACGTAAGTTCATTACAATTTGTTAATTAAAAGGTGTTGAAAAAAACAATTTTAAGTAATTGGTGGGTACATTAGGTAACAAACAACGCTTTAACACTTTAACTAAGTAACTATATCTAATTTAACTTTAATATATCTCGAATAAAATGAGTCTTATTTTAAAAGCCTGCCGGTGTCGGTGTTTCCTAATAGCTACAACCTAGGGGTATTCAAGTCAAGAGTGAACAGGCTGCTTCTAGGCAAGCGTGCTTCATCTTCGACCACATCATCGCTTACCATCAGGTGTGATAGTGGTCCAACGCGTGCCTATCAGTAATAAAAAAAAAAAAAATTTGACTGCCTATTTCAGGCAAAGCACGTTAGGAGGTTTCTTTTATCTATAACACCATGCTTTGCAGCCCAGTTTTTGTACTGTTTATTCATGTTTTGACAAATAAACTATCTTTATATTTTAACCGACGTGAAAATTGCCTACAAAGTTTTGTTTCTATCCACCCCTGCGTTCCTATTTACCCTGTTTAAATGTTTGTATTTTCAAGAAGTAAAATATTTATTTCCACTAGTTTTATTAAAGTTTACATTGCTTACAGTAACCTCGTCTTGAACCTGTATTTAGATTGTTTATAAATATTTTTTGTCTTATTTCAAAAACAAAACCTCTCTTCATAAAATGAATATATAGCTGCCCATATTTCATATCCTAGCTCCTACATCAATGGAAAATGACCATCGTCTTGGGGTCTATTTACAGAACTTTTTGGAGTGACCAATCCCTTGGGTACCGAAGGGATATCGTAACCTCTTTGAGAGTGAAATTCGGTCAAGGAAAAAGATGTTTGGTGGTTATATGAATCTTGTTTTTTGATCTTCGGATTTGTTTTCTTTAGAGTTGATAACATCGGTTCCCTCAGATATTTAGTATAATACAATATGTAGTCTATTCGAAAAAGAACTCCTTTCTGAAAAAAAAAATATTGTTGTAAGAAATGTTCAGAAGCAATTTCTAACCGACTTCCAAAAACGAGGAGGTTATTTTTAAAGTATTGATAGAAATGTTCTAGGATAACGAACAAATAAGTTTAAAAGCATACCTATTATTAAATTCTTCTATCATTTACTATTACTGATTGATGATTAACTAGGTACTTTTCTTAAAGTTGCAAAAGTGATTATTGAGTGAGGTGATTGCTTTTGAATTGTACGTAAGTGTTATTGTATTTGTGCTCGACACTGTAACTGACCTATGCTAACTTATATATTATCTGCTTATTTAGATAATAGCAAGTATTAGACTAGAACTGTTTTGTTTGAAGTACGGAAGGAATAAAAAAATCCTTTGAATGGTTTATTTCAAACACAATCATATTATAACTATTGTAGCAAATTAATTACCTAAGTACATACTAGTTTGCAATATCAAACTCTCCTATTATAGTCACAAAGCTTAAACCAAAATGTTACCTTTACTTAAAGCAGTCTTAACTTCTCAAGTTATCATGCAAATCGTTCACGCCAGTTTCCCAATCACAGTATGAATCAGTTGCTGACTCAGGCGCATTCTCTGGTCTCAGGTAGCGGCCATTATTGCGTCACTGAGTCATCGGAAACTCGTCACTTTGACACTTGTCCATTTTAAGTAATCTTAGTTTATGCTTCCTTGTCGTAATTTTGACATATTGTTTTTTTATAGTAAAATGAAATAAAAATATAATACAGTTCCAGTTCATTAAGCCAGGTTTTGTTTTGGTGACGAAACAAATATTTTAATTTACTTTCTTGTTTTTTTTTTTAATATACAAACTTTGCACTTCAGCCAGTGTTCACTTCACTTTAAATACAAATCATGTTCGTAGTACCCATAGATTTTTTCTATATATAGCTCGTTAAATTTCTAAATGATCAATAATTTCACCATTATAATCTTTCAAAAAAACTATTCTTAAAAACGATAAATCCTACTAATATTATAAACGCGAAAGTTTGCGAGTGTGGTTAGATGGATGGATGGATGGATGTTTTTTACTCTTTCACGTAAAAACTACTGAATGGATTGTAATAAAATTTGATATGGAGTTAGCTGACTCCCTGGATTAACACATAGGCTACTTTTTATCCCTGTATTCCAACGGGAACGGGACCTACGCGGGTGAAACCGCGGGACGTCTGCTAGTCTAACAATAATGATAGCATCTGACATCCTATGGACAACGGAAACACTTTCAAATATTTTTAAGGTCACGATGACTCATTCAACTTCGCGGATCCGATTAGTAAATTTAGAACCCATAGAACCTCTTGCTTATTAGTTATGTACCGCAGAATTACTCATACTCTTGCTGCCGCAAATATTAATACTTTTTGTTGACTAATACTTGCTTACAAACACGATATTCATAATTTCAGTAACCTTTATTAACATGTATATAGGTACCTACATGACATAAGAAGGGTTTAATGTTTTTGTATTATTACTATGCAAAATGTTATGTAAATTTTGTAAACAAAATGGCTATCCAGTAGAAGTTCAACGGAAGTTTCCACCACAAAAGACCTGAAATTTACATTCTTTTTTAAGGCGTTTTCTTTTACAAAAAAACAAATTTGTGTTTTTAATTTAAATAGATAATAATTCTTATCCCGTAGCTTCACAATGAATGCTGAAACTTTTCTTTTTAAATTGTTTACCTTTATTTTATGCTAATTGTTTCAAGGTTGTTTCGCACAAAAAGCGCATTCGATTAGGTGAGTCCCGATAACAAAACTTCTGCGGTTTCCACAGATTGTTGTTGAGGCGGTTGCCATCCTAAATAAACCACTCTCAGTTCATTGCTTTCACTTTTACAAACGTCAATTTTACGTTTCTTACAAATTTGACATACCTACGCTGAGGAGTCCTTCAAGGCTCTCTTCTTAGCCTCGTTTGGTTATTTGCTTTAAATAAATATAATGTAGTTATATTTCACACTTTCACACAAAGTCATCTAGTCCCAAGCTAAGCAGAGCTTGTGTTATGGGTACTAAACAACTGATAAACATACTTATATATTTCTAAATGCATACATATTATAGAAAAATCACACCCAAATATAGAACAAAAATGTTCATGCTCATCACACAAACATTTGTCCTGGGTGGGAATCGAACCCACGACTTCCAGCATAGCAGTCTGGGCCACTAACTACTTGACCAACATGACAATATATAAATAAATGACATCAAAAGTAAAATTTACTGTTATCAAACTTTTACTGGCGACGATTAAATTTCCTTAATATTCAGTATTTTGCTTGCCTACTTATGAAGCATGTGTAGGTAGGTCACACTCGGCTTGATAGTCTTTAGTAGGTATTTTCGTATTAGCTTTACCTCTTTACCCGTGCCTTCGTGGATTTTGGACCTACAGGCGATGACAAGTTTTGATTTGTTTTGATTTTCCGCAAAGATTTAATTCAAAATTACTGAAGTAAAAGTGAAACCCGTGGTGAAACCCAGTTATTGTGTGGTGCACGAATTGGTGTCGTGATTTCGTGATGCCGTTTCATCATTTCGATATACCCCATGACTAACAAGCTGAACATTAAAATTTGTCTGTGTCTAGTAGAACTTCGTGTGTTTTCACAAACAGCTGATGTTAATGATACTTTCTAGGTGCTGATCTCTCTCAATATGATTCACATCTTATAAAGAACACTTGAAGACAAGCACATTTTGCAATGCACTGATTTTCTGTATTTGATGTAGTATTGAAGGACGACCAAAAAGCTCAGAAACAATTACTCTTCAAAATACCAGCACGTTACTGTTCTTACTGCAGAGAAAAGGTATACAGAGAAAGCACCAAAAGCATAAATCACCACAAGGTATATTGCCCTTTAATCCAAGCATTAGTTCAAAAAAAATCATAAGCATATAGTATACACATAGTTATACCTGTGACGATCACAAAATTGCAGCTGTCTAAACTGCTTCCAATTCATTACGTTTCTTATTTAATTTTGAAAACAACCTAATTGCGGTTGCAATAATTATTAAACTTATCAAAAGGAAAATACGGCAAGTTACGGGTTTAAAATAATGGGATTTACGTAATATAACATAATATTTGTTTTTAGTATTGTGGTTTACCCATTTAGAATGTTAAAGTAGCATCCTGAATTCAGCATTTGCCCCAGGTTTATGGCATGGAACTCGACTCATATCATGTGACTCTTACATAGAAAACAAGCAAAGCATTTGGAGAAAAAAAGCCATAAGGAAGAACTTGGAAGCTTCCATTTCACACTTTAGGGAATATATAACTTGTATGGATATGTGACGAATCTCAAGATTTGGATGTGGTAGACGTACTTATTGAATGTAAATTCTATTTGTGTATTAATCAAGACAATTTTAGTAGTCAAAATAAGTTTACCACACTAGTTTCCATTACTCATGGCTCGTTGCTAAATAATTATAGCTGCACGCGTTAATTAAAGGTAAAGCACCCAAATTTGGTTGGTTGGTTGTTTGGTTTGTAAATGGTCACCCATTTACAAACAGTTCTCAGAAAGCTTGGCATCAATATTGCATTTTGGAGTCTTTCCATGCCTCGGATAGTACGATGAATCGTTCCTGGCCATCATTAGTCTGGCTATGACAGCCGTTACAAGTAATCATAAGTCCGAAAGTCTGATAACAAGCCTTGCAATGGGGTTCCATATTACCCAGTGACGGGGTTGTGGAGGATAGATTGGTAGTCTCTCTGATCAGCTTCTTCCAGCTAAGGACGTGTACTTTTAGCAGCAACAGGAACCCCAGGAAGAAAACAATTGCATGTTACTACTGCCCCAAGTGTAAATCCGGGGACGGATGGCATGAAGCGTGCCCGTAACAGTTCCCTTCCTACGCTCATAAATCAAAGATTACTTTATTGCCTGATTCATAACAGAGGGGACATTATCTGTAATCAGTGTAGGTGGCGGACAACGACCGACAAATTGGTACGAATGCAATCATTATCACCACCTATATGAACTCTATTGTTGAATATTGTAATAGATACGCATTGGGAGATAAAGATGCAATAAACAATTCACGCAAAAAGATTGGATATCAATTTTATAATTGCTGTGTCTTCTGTAGTTATCACAGTAATCGGTAAAATGGATTTGTATTTCCAAATAACTGCTGATGTAGCTACGCCTGTCACCAGTTAATCCATTGAATGAATTGAAGTCTCGATCGAAATAGATTGGCACACAGGCCTCCTAACGGTGGGAGAGATTGGGCCATAAACCAAATCCCCACACTATATTTGGATTACGGCCCACTTCCTCTAATACTTTGGTAGATGTCGCACGTCTAGGACTCTAGGACAATCCAGGATATGTCCAATTTGGTCATAATATTTTTCTTTATTCAAAAGCACCCAGTGCCAGTGATGACAAAGTTGATTTGTTAAAATTACTTGCGATCTTGGACCATGAACGTCATCATCGTTTTGAAAAAGGACTATTTAATTCTGCGCAGGCGCCTCCTCTATTGAACAATGGACTTATTGTCGCGCTAAATTGGTTAATTGTCGGTGCAACGGGATCTCGTGTGTATTTAAAGTGGGCGATGACATGGTAAGAGGGTTGTAATGAGATCAGTAATTTATCCTTTGCTGCTACTTGGGCTTATTTTTTTGGAGCAATAATTTGAAATGCTACATCCTGGAAGTAGAAAGTTATTTGTTCCCGACTGAATTTAGTATTTTATGTGTGGCTCGTGACTAAGTATTAACAGCCGCAAGGATCGGTGTTCAAGGTTTAGCAACGCTTGACTAAATAATTAATAGCATAAGTAAATAATTAATTATGTATTAAATAATTAAGTGTGCCAAGCTAGTTCTTTAGTATACAGTTATACAGGAGCAAATAAATTGCCAGTTTTTCTTTCAGAACCAGATTAATCATTTAATAAGAGTAGGTTAAGTTGTAGGTGATAATACAATAATTTAACCTTTATTTTGAAGATTATTCAAAATATCTTTTCGACGATATACGGCTCGAACTGATAAGTTTCCTATTAACAAGAACATACACAATTATAAGTGAAGGAGTGGCTTGATAATTTGAATTAGGGTCAAAATAAAAGAATGATGTTACGAGTAATATTTTATTTAAAAAATATGGGTCGAAAAGCAATGATTATCGATGAGATGTTGGAATCCCTATTTTTTTGTAGGTATTTGCTCTGAATTTGTGGCTTGGCGTTTACGCTCTGGCGGTCAAAAGGTTAAGGGCAGGAGACTAGATGTTCCTTAGTTATTATGTATTGTGTAAATTATTAGATGTTTACATTAGCTTTCGGTCTTTACCAAAACCTCTCCCGCTTATTTCCCTCGCCTTATTCAAGCTTCTCGGTACCGGATTTCATTAAGACAATTTGAACTTCTTACTAAAGCCTACGCATGTCTCATTAGCAGATGAATGAGACATTGCTCTTTCCTCTTACGAAATATGCAAATGAATAATAATTACTTACTAGGTACTGTGACGTCGTTTGCTATGGTTTTACTTATATTTACAGGTGTTTTTATTCCGATTTAGTTTAAGAGCCGATTTTTTTTTCTGTACGTATCCGAATGAAATGTTTTACTTTCCATATTTTTATCATAATCTTAATTTAAGTATACCAAAGTCACAATACTATGGGAACCTTAAGCATTTGAGGTATACCTAGTTATTAATAAAAACTATATTTACTTACATATTTATATTTGATTGATTAGGGGATTAAATAAGTTTTTTTATAAAGAAAAGTATTGTTCGTTAACGCAGAGAACGTAACACTTTTAAATACAAAAAAAATATTCAAATAAAAGATATTATATTATAGGTTACTTCCCATAAATTGGTTTTTGTCGAAACCCGTATCCAGTTATCTACATAAAAATACCTAGGTACTATTTACCAAAGTGATCGTATTTTATGGGCAATATAATTTTCATAGGCTATTACTGTTAACGCAGAACTGACCCTAATTTATGTAAGTAGGTATTTGTTGCCAAATATAATAATATTTTTCTAAACATTTTCTTGAATAAATGCTTTTGTTGCACTACTATTAGACTGACAATGTGCTAAAATTACACGTGCGTACATAAAATTATGAGTACGCGCACTCGTGCGGGAAAGTGCGCCACAGATAACTTATAACAATATAGGTCGGCAATATGTAGAAATGGAATAACATTTTCCTTCCACGGACGAATCTCATCCATACATAAGATTTCCATAATATAAATTGTTGCTGGTTTCAATTCAACTGGAAACTGTCTTCGGGTTTTCTGCAAACAAGCTCTCTGTCGCAATATAGGATACTTTGATCTCAAAGAAACCTTTTAAACTTCGACTTCGACTCCCAGTGCGACTTCCAAGTAACTGTTTAAGTTCTGTTCAGCATTTATTTGAAGATATTCGAATACTTGTATTTTATTTAAAGGCAAATATTGACGAACAGCGTCTCGTAGACATATTACTCCATATTCAAAAGTTGCTTTTATTATCACAAGGTTTTTTCTATATTTAGGTACTTGCTTCGTTTGTGTGTCTTCAGTTGAAAATTTGTATTTTATTTTTTAGGTAATTTCTGGCGTCTCTTTCTTCATAGCCCCTGTGCCGATGGTGTCGGCAGTATTAAAATCTAAATAAACCTACAGATATATTTTTATATTTAATGAACGAAAACTGAAAAAAGTATACGCGACTTTCCTTTCAATCATTTATAGATTATGATCAAGCAGGTAAATAGTTTACTAGTAAACAACAACACATCAATTTATTCATCTGAAAAGAAACAATGAAATAATCCCTAAAAAACTGTAACTAAATTCTAAAAGAATGCCTAAATGGGAGCACAAAAAATTCAATGAGCGTGAAGGTGTAAAGAAACAGACTGTAGCGCTGGAATTTTTTAAGTCATTTAGTAAACTTAGAAAAGAGGAGGGAGGACGCGCTAAAGCGACACATTTGAAGGTATTGTTCAGGGATTCCACCGTCCCAAAACATTTGGCAGTTTCCGTCTATATTACTTTACCTAAAATACTCACTGGATTGCCATGGAGGTGTGTAAAAAGGTCCATAGACGACACTCCATCTGACATCATGTTACACACAATGAGTTTTTAGAAAACAATCTTCCGCATCACATTATATGGTAGTAGTAATCTACAACCATATAAGGTGATGCGGAAGATTGTTTTTTATTATTATTATCATTTATTATTTTATCATAGATATAAACTACATTTTTAAATATTGACATAAAAATGTAAAAACATTTAAAAATGTAAAAAATAGTGAACCACCGATGGCGGGAGCAGGGTCCAAGCTACCGGTGGTTAGGGCTCCAGAGACAGAAACCTCCTCACGATACGGACCGTATCAAGAAGTACTGCCTTCTGGATCAGGTTCTTGACCCAACCGTGCAACGAAAGCCTCGAAAGATGCACATCGAGGCTTTTAGCTATAAGGCCATTGGCTGTAACGACTATCAGCACAATGACAGCCGAGTCCACATCCCACATGTCGACAACCTCGCGTGCTAAGTCGAGATATTTGATTTTTTTCTCTTTCTCAGCTTTCTATTATTATTATTATTATTTTATAATAATAATTGACTATTATTATTTTTTTATAATGTGTAGTGAAAACTCTGGATCCCTTTTTGAGAAAATTGCGGGCGCGAAAGAGATTTGGGCAGGGGTGAGACTTGACATGGTTAAAGTTTATATGGAGAAGTAGTACAGAAGGTGAAAGTTTTTGAACACTAAGCGATAACTAGTTTACACAATTACGTAAATTATGCAGCAGATCATGAACTAGAATCATAAATGTAAAAAATAACACTGCTTTTTTATTTTATTACTACTAACTACTGCTAGTGACTGCAAGGTAAAGCCTCTTCTCATATAGAACAAGCAGGAGCAATCATTTCCACGCTTGTTTAAAGCAAGTTTGCAATTTCGGACTCCTATTAATCATACATAATTTCACGTTTACTGATATCAGAGTAATGTCCATGCCATACTTCGAAAACACTTATGAATTGAAGCACACATTGGTAGATACATTAAACTACAGTTACTACAGATTTTATCCTTTTAGCCCTTACCACTTGATCATCTCGACATACTTACAATTATGATTGATATTGTAAACTCATCAAAGCGTATAAACATTCATCATCAATCAATTTACATTCCCATTTCAACACGTAAAAATTCTTTGGGTCCAATGAATTATGAACCGAGTTGATTGTTGAACTTTTCCTCTTGCTTCACGGTCAGTGAACCCGTTAAAATAGAATGGTCCATAATTACGTTTCCCTTCGTAAGTACAATTGGATTTCTTCCGCTGTGTTCTGATAGTTTCATTTTCACGATTTGATTTTTATAAAATGGCACTGCAGATATCAAAATTTAAAATTAAAATGAGTGTATCCATCTTGTAAACGATGAAGCTTTCATCAGAGGTCAATTTTTAAAAAAGTGATGCTATTGTAAGGTGCCATTATGCTTACGGATTGGCTGTCGATTTGAGCAATGGCACTTACATCACTTAGTTTAAGTCTTGCAATTAATAGAAAATAGATATAGACTAGGCCACGCGTTGCAGTGGCTCAGAAGAAACTTATGAAATTAGTAGAATAATATTTATTTTGCTGTATAAATATTAAGGTCTATAAAAGAGATAAAAACTTTTTTACCTTTTAAATTAAAAAAATCACATATTACATCCTGTGAGCTAAATTTCATAAAAATTGGCTAGTTAGTTTCGGAAAAACTCGTGATTTAGTTGTAAATAACGAGGATTGTAGTTAGAACCAGTGATGTGTTTCAATTTAGAACGAAATATTTGCACTAGCGACAAGGCCATTAATAATAAAGAGAGAAAAAATACTTGAGTGAAACCCATGCGAGTTAAAATAGTAGAATGGAGCATACTAAAATAAGACCTCATCATTATGCATTCGCTCAGGTGGGATCTGAACTTGGCTAATCGTCCTGGAGCTAAATTTGCTTTTTCTGTAGTAATAGCTCTCAAAGGAGTATCTAAATAACCCGTATCGAGGACCTAAGTGTGGCTTTTTTAAACGTGGAAAATTTTAGTTCACTTGGAAAACTTGGAAAATCTTATCAAACGTCCATTGGACTTGTCTTTGGTGTCTAGATTCTTTTGGATTCTCTAGAGCCATTTAATTTTCTATTTCTTGTAATCTTGAGTATCTGGCGTTGTATTAACCAACCTATTTATATTTTTAAAGATCTGCCAAACTTCTACCTCGAAGATAGGAAGGCTTTTACAAAAAAAAATATGCTAAAAGCTTTCCAACTTTATGATTAACAATTTTGTTTTACTTAAGGTGTGCTTTGTTTACATCTAACATCATTTTTAACCGACTTCAAAAAAGGAGGAGGTTCTCAATTCGACGGTATGTTTTTTATTTACTTCTAGTAGGGCAAATTCTTATCTTTAAATCTCTTGTACTTATATGTGCAATTAATTTGATTTTGGGGTGATATTTAAAATGACTCTACTTGCTCGCAATTCGTTTTATGTAGACTCAAAGCATTGCAATATTGCTAATAATTTCCAGTAGGATCTATCCTGTACGTATGTTATCTATACATTAAGTGCTAGTCTAGCGCAGTAAAAAAAATATCAGTGAACAAAAAGGACCAAAGAACTTTCCATAAAACAAATGTCGAAACTAAATTTCTTTGACCCAATAAAAATGAGGTGTACAATACAATAGAACCACAAAACTCGTTGCAAAAAAAAACAGCTTTACTAAAAGAACATTACCCGGAATCCACAAGAGTACAGGCTTTCTTATATTTCAAACAAAAGAAAATCAAAACAAATTCGCCCAAAGATATTCTTGTATTTTGTTCAAATAATGCGACGTGATAATTTGATCTCTATTTTATTCAATTATTTTTGGGTTGCTTTTCATTGATGTTTCATGTAATAGGATAATGTGGGAATGTTTTGACAGATGATTTAATTATGCGGACTTTTAAGATTTTTGTTAATGTCTTAGATAAACCAAAACAAAAGATAATCTCAATCCATGAATTTGGTCAATAGCATTTACTGAACGTATCATTATGTACTCGCATGCGTTGTGTGTTTGATAACATATATGAATGTAAACGAAGCAAAAGAAGTATGTAAGAATCGTAGCATATGGCGCTCTGTAGTTTCTGCCTGCCCCCATCGAAAATATGCGTGAGTTTATGTATGTTTCTACGTGTGTATCATTATACACACTTAACTTTTGGGCACGAAATATTCCTACCTAAATCTTGCTCGGTACGGTTTTAAAACAAATCAAAACTCATTTATAGAAATTAGGCTGAGGATCAACACCCAATACTCAATACTCAATATTTATAGCGTTCCACAATGTACAGACGCCAGCACATCAAGTTACCCCAATGTGTCAAATTTTCCCAATTGAATATGAACCTTATTCCGTTTAACATGAAGTTGAAAAACGATCAAAGAAATTTGACACATTGGGGTAACTTGATGTGCTGGCATCTGTACATTTATGGTCTTAAGAATATAAAGGTACAGAATCATTATGGACCCTGTCGGGCACAGCTAAAACTTAGAAGAGAGGAAGAGGACTGATGCAGCAGTAACACACTGCACAAACACTGTCGCACACTGCTCACTGTTGCACTGTTGCTGCTTTTTGTCACTGTCAAACATTCGTTTGAAGAATTTGTTTAAAAGCAATAAAATGCTCAGTAAATAACATTATGGTCAATAAACTTTGTAAATCATTACCTATGTTTCAAAATAATTGTCACGTGTTAGCTAGTAAACTCCAAAAAATATTAACATTGAAAGCTAAACTCAAGGAAAAGCCAACAAAACTGAAATAATACATTAAAATTCTTTGAAATCTTTCTTTACAATTTTTACATGCTGCACTTCTGCCACAATGATCTATTTCATAGGTAGCGAATCGCAGACCTTTAAGTAGGTAGGTACATACACACTAACACGAAATATTTAATACGATTCTTTCCAAAGTTTTATTGAGTGCATTATCTTCAGCGCTCGTTAAGTGGTTTAAATTGGCGCCGGGGCAATTCAAACAATTGTAGCGCATGCGCCGTCGACGACGCTAAGCTGGCATTAATTAGACACCATTTTAATGTTGTTTCTTTGGGCGTGAACTGATGTTACATTACGTTTGTATTCAAACTGTTGGTATTGAAGAAGTGTGCTAACAAGGATATAGCATTTTTACATTTAGTTTTAATAATTCCGTTTGCGGTTGATAAAGCCAGGAGCGAAACATTTCTTTCAACAAGGCGGTAAAAGTTCTTCTGAATGTCAAAATTACAATTTAAAAATATGAAAATGATTGGTCTAGTTAGTCAATCCAAAAGGTTTTCGTATGGACAAGAATGGGTTATAAATTCCATACAAGTAGGCATTACAATTTAATTAAAATTATACTATTTTAAAATAATAGAACTTTAATTTTTAGCACTAGAATATTAGATACTTTTAAAATTATGTTTTAAAGGTAAATTTTAGAATAATACTAGAGATATTTGAGGGTGTCTACGATCCTAGCGTTGAATAATGAAAAGATAACACCTTCAATTAAATGTGTCAATGAAAATGGGTTTAATTACAATTATTATTCTTATTTTATAAAAGACTAGCAGACGTCCCGCGGTTACAACCGCGTTGTTCCCGTTCCTGTGGGAATACAGGGATAAAAAGTAGCCTATGTCACCCGGGGATAGTGTAGCTTCCCAACAGTGAAAGAATTTTCCAAATCGGACCAGTAGTTTCGGAGCCTATTCAATGCAAACAAACAATCAAACATTTCCTCTTTATATATTAGTATAGATTAGCGCTGCCCGCGTCTCCGTTCACGTAAATTTTCACATTATATTATTTTGCGCGAAACCTTAATTACTTTAAAGCATATTTAAATTACCTAAAAGAAGCACTCAGTCAGGCAAAAATTTAAATCATGTATTTTTGTTGGTATATTTTATTAACATAGGTACATTGGTATTCAGATGACTGGCCTGTTGGTCTAGTAGTTAGTGATCCTGACTGCTATGCCGGAGGTCGTGGGTTCAATTCCCACCCAGGACAAATGTTTGTGTGATGAGCACGATCATTTGTTCTGTGTCTAGGTGTAATTTATCTATAATATGTATGTATTTAGAAATATATAATTATGTTTATAAGCTGTTTAGTACCCATAACACAAGCTCTCAAGTTTAACTTGGGACTAAATGTTGGGTGAAAAGGTGTGGAATATTTATTATATATTATTATTTTAACATTACAAATAGCCACTTTAATTTTATTTCACCAAACCAATTTTGAACTAACATGTAATTGAGTAATTGAATGTCATGTACACATAGAAGGTCATTGGACAAAGTTGCAGAGAACCACAACATTATATTATAGGAAGTTTACCTTCATAATAATGCAATACTGTACATTCATGTAAGTACACATTGTACATTGTACATGTGTGTTTGTTTATTGCATTACGACGTCCTTTACTGGGAAATGAATATTGTTGTCTTTATACTCAACTATTAGTATAATGATTTTATTTATTTATTATTTTGAAGATACACCAATGATTTATTCACTAGAGACATACAATAGATTGGATAACACATTTTTTTTATTGAATTTATCACTTACAGGCGTACACAGCCCTTATAAATGAAAAATGTTTTTATTAGACAGACAAAAAGAACAAAAAACAATCCCACCTGATGATAAGCAGAGATGCAAATAGTGATGGTGAAACGCACTAGTTAGTAGTATCTTTAATCAAAAGAACATAGCATGAATAGGTACCGATTAGATGATAGACATGCACCGATAAAACACTAGAAGCATTCTGTCAATTATGTTAAAGTCTCATGGAAGAGAGAACGAGCCTTTTGCAAATATCCAGACTTCAGGTGGCTACCAAAAAGGAATGGAACAGTCTAATATTTTTTTACCCGACCCGAGAACCTCAAAACCTCTTTTTTTGGTTGCTGGGTGGAAAATCCTCACAAGTGTCCTTCTCCAAGAAGCTTAACTTTCCCCGGGCGAAATAGGTAACTTTTTATCCCTGTATTCCTACGGGAACGGGAACTATGTGGGTGAAATCGCGTGACATCTGCTAGTTTACATATATATGTCCGCACTATATTTTTCAGTTACAAACATTGTTGTCCAACAAACAAGTGTCCTGAGGGTTAGATTCCAAATTGACACAGGTAAACTAATACCTTTGCTTTATAAATACATTAACTATGCACAGGGTACTTTATTTTAATTATACGTTCAGTCTATAGCTTTGACACAAGTTAGCAAAAGGTAAAATGGATTAAAGGTTTGAAATTAGTTTACCTGTGTCACTACAAACTCGGTGAGGACAGTACCCACGTAAAAGTTATCAAACTTAATTTAGTTAAGGTAAAGGATAGACTAGAAATATGATGAATAATTTAATTACCATTTTTTTAATTATATTTCAGTAATAAACTTAAAATATTATAGGTATTATATCTACAACTAGTATAAAGTTGAAAAAGTTTGTTTTTATTGTTTGAAAGAGCTAAAAACTAAAAATTGGGTTTCATTGACAACATCACTCATTTTATAGCCAATTTTTTTAAGAAAGAAAGAGGCTAACATCACGCTACGAGCCTTAGATGCGGGTGAAGCCGCGACTTTAAGAAAATCAACCGGTCGATTCTGTTAAAGTCACGTCGTGAAAGCTTGAGTGAACTGTCAATACCTAGCACTGATTGATATGAAATGACAGCTCAATTTGTCTTCACTTTGCTTACATCTTTACGGATTGGTTTTAACAGAATCGCACTGCAGTTAGTAGGTAATATATAATGTTATCTATCGACTCTGCCTCTGGAGGTCTTGAGATCAGTTAACGGACTGGTATTAGATATTAATTAACTGTAGAATTCTACAACATCATCTGAATCACAATCTGTCTACAAAACGTCTAGTTTCCCTACAATTTTAATAATTTTTGTCATTGATCGTTGCTGAGATATAAGTAAAATCACGAACATTTTTTTAATTACGGGAATTGACCTTCAAGTCGCCTCCATCTTGATTTGCGAACATTCAAACTTGACCTAGCAGGATTGTCAGTCTGACCTCCAGCCTGTTTTAGCAAAATCACAATGAGCTCATCCTTCGTTGTACCTTTTTGTGTTTTACTGATTAATTCAACTGACTCATGTAATCATGACGGATGTATCAATTTACCTTCAGTCCAATGTTTATGATACTTTGTCCTCTACGTGACTGCCTCACTAGTGGTTGCCTGAGCAACTGCTAAATATGAGGACCTGCCTTTTTTTGTGGGGCATCTCGCTGTCGCGTCCTAGAAAAGGAAGTGCACAGCTTAACCAGGCAATATGATGTCCTACCAGTCTACTGTCTCTATAAATATCAAAATGGAAGACAAGAGAAAGAGAAAAAATAGGAAAAAGGGAAGGGGGGCAAATATCGAGCCTATGTGAACTAAAAACTGAGTAAAATAAGTATGAAATGACAATTCATTTTACTTATAGCACTGCAGCCTGTGTGAATGTGGACGGTTACAAGAGTAGAGAAACACTATAGAAACGACGGATAAATGTGCGAAAAATGATACGTGGCTAGGAGGGAGGTGACCATTGAGATGACGGTGAATAGAGATAATATACAAGGTGTTTTTTTTTTATATCCCTTAACTCTAGGGTTATATTCTGTAGATAAAAATAATACTAAAAGTCCTATAATAGATGGTCCAAAAATGCATAGTTTCGGAGATATCATCTGTTTAGTACCCGTAACACAAGCTCTGCTTAGCTTGGGACTAGATGGCGTTGTGTGAATAGTCGTGGAATATTATTATTAAGTATTATTAATATTATTTTGATTACCTAATTAGTTCAAAAATTGTCACCAGTACGACAAATCTTCTTTCTAAAGTCACTTTTCTTTAACGTAAGGATGTTTCACATTAATCATCGTGACTTTGTCGAATTATTTTGTACTTAATGTTATTAAAAAAAAAAAAAAAAGGATGGATTGGGTCTCCCTTGTTTTACCGAAAAGAAATTGCCAAATTATCACTTCCCAAACAAATTTTCGCATAACTTCATTTGCCAAATTATTACTTACCAAACAATCTCTTTACAAATAATTGTTACGAAAACCTATGTTTGGCAAGTGAACGTTTGAACAATAACTTGTTCACCAACTAGTACTTTTACCATTTTTTATCTAGTCAAATATTTCAGTTGGTATAACATATTTTACGCAAAATTAAATAGTTTTATTACAAGGGTGCTTTTTCCACTTGGGACAAATTCTAAACAGGTAATAATAATGTTATTATAATTATATTATTTCTCTCGATAGCCTCCTAAAAATAATCTCTTTTTTCCATATTTTTTTCTATATAATCTAGTCGGTTCTGGCACTCGCCGGCCGCTGCCGCGGCACCGCTCGCTACGCTCGCTCGGCTCGTGCGTAGGTGGTCACAGTTTTAACCTAACCTAACCTAACCATTTTTTTTAAATTAATAACCTACTGTAACTAGTTCCATAAATAACCTATTGTCCATAAATTTGACTTGTTTCAGACAAATTCAAGCACATAAGCTTACAAAGAAATACGCAAATGACATCAAATTTAACAAACAAGTAAAATGTTTACTGACAATTCATTTGACTAAACGTTTATTGTCTAAATATTGTTTGCTGTAATAAATCATTTGATTAAAGACCAAAAACCTTAATGACATTATCCTTGGTAACAATCTGCCAAGTAAACATTTGACCAAATGAAAATGTGCGTACTAAAATTATTCCAAATATTACATTGGTATAAAAAAAGGTTGCTAAAATTTGTTTGGGTAATGAAAATTTGGCAAAATCTTTTCGGCAAAACGGCAGGATCCCGATTGAAACATAATTCATATGCCAGTTGATTCTTTGATATTGTCTCAATCATACCCTAGAGTTAAGGGATATCAAAAAAAAACACGTTGTATAAAAGAAGACATAACTATTGCGCTGACCTCAAATCAATTAGTATAGGGGCAGCTACTAAGATAAAAAGAACTTTACTGCTACCGGTCTTCTACATACTTGGTGAAGTAGCAAACTGTAAATTTCTACATTTCAAGGGGTATTTTTTATAGAATAGAACTGCTTCTTTCATAGTTCTGACCAAATTTTATTGAGTTGCAACTGAATCTTTTCAGTGGCTGCTTGAAGCCTGGTTTTGAGCCTCATTGTGTGTTGTACTTAGGTATCATCGGCGTCACTTGCAGAGAATCAGTTAGCTTACAAATATGATTTCAACGGATGCTGTCGATAATGGTCAAGCTCTGAGTACAGACGCTTTAAGGGTGATACACTGGAACTGAGGCGATCTGTACCTCTACCTAACCTTACAGGGTAAATGGCCGTACTGTAGTTTCGTCCTCTACGTTTTCCAGCCTATTCATATGGAACAATGTCGGTGCACGCTTGATGGCCCACTGGGCTCGGCATGACCTTTTGACGTTGGGAGCGCCCGCGCCGCTCTACACGATATACGACTATATATCATTATGATTTGCGTGAGAGATATCATATGTTGGTTTTGCTTGATCATTAGTTGTTGTGTTTTAATGTCGAGTAGCAAATACCTCATTATCTTTCTAGCCTTTTCGCAAATAGGTAGGATGTTGCGGTCTGTCTAACCGGATGAATACCAGTGTTATACATGAAACGACTGCCTTATTTTATGACGTACGTGCAGGGTAGAAAATCTTCATGGAAGTCCCCGGGACCAGCGGAGAGGAATGTCAAACTCTTACAGGCAAAAAACCACCCCAGTGTTACTACTGACACCTGCGCCGGGGGTCACGGTAACAGAAATTACTTCCGTAACCCTGGACTCATGGAACGACTGCCTATTAGAACTCCACAACCCAGTGAATGGGTATGGGCTCCTTGGTTGGACTGACTGTTAGAGTTTTGTCTACTCGTAACTCTGTTAAAGATCTACAAATGTCAGCTGGGGCTAACGTTTTAACGTATTTTCCGAGGTATAGAGGGATCTAGATGCGCAATGAATGGTCACCAAACCACTTCAAAAAGCGCATCTTAATCGATCCGTCCAACTGTTATTGACGTGCATCACGTTTTGATGATGCACGTCATTGTTATACAAGGAAACTGCTCTGACGCCTTGTGTTGTCTTTTCCATTTCAATTTATGCATTTCGGCTTAAAGGTTTAGCAGACCAAAACAATTCGGAATCACGGTGCGTTACCGTCATTACTCCGAAACCGCCGTTTGTCAACCAGTCTATGAGTCATGGGTCACGAGACTATTAATTGACGCTGTCTCAATTGTAAGGGTCATGTCATATGGTATTGTTTCGGTAACCCGAGCACTACTTGATGTAACAGTTCATATAGACATAGACACTTATCTACTAGTAACAAAACGATACCTACTCAGTCCATAATATTTGAATTTAAGTATTTATATATTCACCGATGTGTAATGTGTGTTTATTCCCATGAGGAAAAACATCGTGAGGAAACCTGGACTTATGGTTAGTAAAAGATTAAAGATCAAACTGAACAAAAAGCAACTCCACGTCAAAGCGCGTATTTTGCGTATAATAGTTATGGTTATTAATAATTCTGAAATCGCTAATCCGCCTTGAGTAGATCATCGTGGTGATCAATGCTCGTGTCTTCTCTGTATGAGAAGAGGCCTTTGCCCTGCAGTGGGACTTACTGGCTGGTATTATTTTTGTTTATATAATCAATTGACCAACTTATACTCACAGGAAAACTATTTCATATAGAATATGTAAACATACAAGCTTACATGTCTAAAAAACAAACTTTTACAAATGATAACAATATTTAAATATGTTTTTTTAGCATACAATTAACACACATAACAAAACAGAATTTATTTAAGAAGAAATACGTTTAAGACTAGAAGATAGTGATAGGAGTGCCAATCGAGTAGGTATTAGGTTCACCTTAAATTAATTATAACACCATAACATCACACCTGTTATCCACGGAGGGCTAGGCGGCTTTGCCAGATCAAGCTACTCCAAACCGTCAAATTTTCCCAATTGAATAAAGTTAAAAACCGGCCAAGAGCGTGTCGGGCCACGCTCAGTGTGGGTTCCGTAGTTTCCCGTCCGCCACAATAAGTGATCAAAATGCTTGCATATACGATTATACTACAAACTTAGTCCAAAAATTATTTTGTACAACTTTTGTCTTTTTTGTACAAAAACTGTTGTTTCCATCCAAGTTCAAAATAAATTTCCTAGAAAGTCCTTATAAAGTTCTACATTTCAGAATTTTTCATATTTTCCAAACTTATGGTTCAAAAGTTAGGCATTAAGTCCGCCTTTGTACAGTTTTTTTTACTTGTGCATAAAGTTTTAATAAATAAATAAATAATAATAAAAGTTAGAGGGGGGAGGACACATTGTATTTTACTTTTGTAGCGATTATTTCCGAAATTATTGACATTATCAAAAATGATTTTTGTAAACCCCTATTCATTTTTAAATACCTTTCCAACAATATATCACACGTTAGGGTTGAAATTAAAAAAAAAACACTTCCCACTTTACATATAGGGGGATATACCGTTAAACATTTTTTTCCAATTTTTATTTTAACACTTTGTTGGCGTGATTGATACACATATTGGTACCAAATTTCAGCTTTCTAGGTCTAACGGTCACAGAAATTAAGCGAGGACGGACGGACGGACAGACAGACATGGCGAAACTATAAGGGTTCCTAGTTGACTACGGAACCCTAAAAACGATCAAATAAATTTGACACATTGGGGTAGCTTCATAATAATATGTTGGCGTCTGTACCTATAGTATACCTACATTACGCTAGCTATGTCTAATTAAATTATGATAATAACGAGAAATATCGTTAATTGTTTCAGATACAAAATGGAAGACGACATCATGAACTTTACAGACGAAGTCAGCTCAACATTGACTCCCAGTGAATTATCAAAGTAAGTTATCGAAATTGTCTATTATTGATCTAAGGAAATTGTAGAAAAAAAACATTTCAATTCTACTTATTAGTTATATAAAAATCTAAAGTGTTCAATGATTCTTTAACTGTCAAACAGCTAGTTTCGTATTGGCAATCATCAGTGTGTATCTAGGATGACGTCATTTGTGTAACCACTATTAATAAATATTAAAATTGACCGCAGCTAATTATAGTAATGGTAAATAATGTATAAATAATAAATAAATACCTAATAATAAATATTCCACAACTTTTTACACAACGCCATCTAGTCCCAAGCTAAGCTAAGAGCTTGTGTTATGGGTACTAAAAAGCCGATAACATACTTATATACTTCAAAATTACACCCAGACACAGAACAAATGATCGTGCTCATCACACAAACATTTATCCTGGGTGGTAATCGAACCCACGACCTCCGGCATAGCAGTCAGGGTCACTAACTACTAGACCAACACGCCAGTAATTAATATAATAGAAATAATATTGATGAATATTTTTAACCAGGCTATGAAAGTAAATTCAAAAAATAAATCGACAAAAACGTTATTATCGTTTGTATCAGTCGCAGATCACGTTCCATTGTTTTCAGTCCTTCGAGGTGCAGACGTGACCATCTCATTGTCACATAGGATTGTTGATATTTTCTATCTTATTTTACCTAATATTTGTTTAAGCTCAAACTAGTAAAACATGCATCTGGTGCTCTTGTAACCAGGTTGTACCGACTTTCGTTCTTATATAACAAATTAATTGAACTAAATTGAATAGTCAAACGAACTTACCTGTAAGTGAAGTTCGACGGTAATTTTACGAAGTCTTTGTTTCATTCGAAAATGAGAAGAGTCCCACCCGACCCAAACAATACATGCTATCTAAATACAATTTTATGCATGGACCCCACGTTGTAAAACCAATCATTAGCTGTGAACTTAATGAAGATTTTTGACAGATAACTGACAGGTGCGCGTAACACGAGGGGATGCGATCAGTTTTTGGCTGGCTGCAAACTAATGTAATGCCGGTGATATAAATGAGCCCTACTACAAGTAAACCTATCTCATTGAGAATGAAACAAAGACGAGTATAATCGAAAAAGTTTCAACAATTAGACACCTTTTAACACCTTTTCTACATTTTCTCGCAAAATTCGGTCTTATCTAGATGAAAACAAGGTACTTAAATAAAATAATTTAGTTACCTACTAAAACGATTCTTTTTCGTATGTGGATCTTTAAAAATAAACTGGTAATTTTGGATGGATTTTAAATTCTACTTATTACCAAACAGCTGTCATGTATAGAGTCAGAAAAGTGTATTGTTAAACGAAGATGAGCAAAGAAATGATTTCTGAAGCTGTATCCCCTATGGGGGGGTTTCGTCATTATTTGGCGATGGGAAATTCCATCGGGCACACGACTTGTGCTTTTAATAAACCGGACGTCACAAGATTCTTTGTTTTGATCAAAAGACGGGACATTGTGAATTCTGAGGTAGGTACCTATAAAAGGTTTCCGGTACTGAGCTCTCTTATTATGAAGTTTGTGAATAAAGGATATATGATACCTACACTTAAGGGTTTCTATTTAGTAGATGCAAAGTAGTGAGCGAAGTTATAAATCGTAGTTAGTTTTATTCAAAACAGAAGGACTTCGACTGTTCAGACGCACTGAGTTATTTAATGGCATATTATTTGTTATTGTGATACAACATACAACAGATACAGTTGTAATTCTTTATTGCAAACTAAAATCATATAAGGCTTATAACTAGGTCACAATAGTTTTAACTCCCTGACTCCTAATCTAGGTGTATGTGCGTGTGACTTAGGAGTCAGTGGACCACGAGAAGAAATAATAACCCGTAATTCACCCAGGTGAACTAACGTAGGTAAACCACGGGGAGGCTATAGAAAACAATATGACTAAAAAACTCAACAGATAAACGAATTGGCTTGTAAGCACCTGCATTCCAATATTTTAAATTAATAAATGACATAAAAAAAATGCAATATAAATACGTGAATTATACTCGTCTTTGTTTCATTCTCAATGAGATAGGTTTACTTGTAGTACGGCTCATTTATATCACATCGTCATTACATAGTTTGCAGCCTCCAGCCAAAAACTGAACGCATCCCCTCGTGTTACGCGCACCTGTCAGTTATCTGTCAAATATCTTCATTAAGTTCACAGCAAATGATTGGTTTTACAACGTGGGGTCCATGCATAAAATTGTATTTAGATAGCATATATTGTTTGGGTCGGGTGGGACTCTTCTCATTTTCGAATGAAACAAAGACTTCGTATATAATTACCGTCGAACTTCACTTACAGGTAAGTTCGTTGACTATTCAATTTCATAAAGTACTTCCATGTCGATTTTTGTTGTTCCCGATAGTTACTACAATAATTGGCGCAAAAATGCTAAAACTAATAAAATAATAACAACTACCATTATTGTCTCAGAAGAGGACAAAGGCCACTTCTTTTATGTTTAGAAAAGTCACAAACATTTGTCACCACGCTTACCGGTTTGCAATTTTAAACTCACATTGTTTATAGGTCTCAGTAGGATATTTCCTTCACCGATGAAAATATAATATTATGAGTTTGGCGTAAAAATCTCGGAGAGTAAAAGGATAAAATAAGTACAAAATAGTAATTACGGCTTGCTTCCCTTTTAGGGCTAAGTTTTTAATTAAATTAACTAGTATTAGTATTTTTAGCTTATTTAATTTAATTAACTATGCAGCTGCATAATTTCACAACAGGCTTCTTCTTCTTGTCGTAGTCATACAAACGAATTAACATACAGTACAATTTTAGTAAAAATCCTTACTAATATTGGAAATGAATGAGTGAGTCTGTTTGTTTGTCGGCTTTTCACGACTCAACGCCTGAAATTTGGCAAGCAGAGAATAGATACTCGCATAACAAAATAATCATACTAATTAAGAGATAGATAATATCTTATATAAGACGGAAATGAGCTATCTTTTGTCTATTAAAAGCAATAGAATATTCACGGAAAAAGGAACGAAGAAACTTCGATTTCTTAAACATATTTCAAATGTGCATCTCCATCGCCATCTCGGATGACATGTGACAAAATGTCTTTCCATTATCAGGTGACAATTTGACATTTGACAACCCCTGCAGCTGTAACTAAAAAAAAATTAAAAAATAATAACGAAATTTGCCAGGGCAGTAAGTATCCTATTTTTGAACCTTCGATCCTAAAGTCACATCTTGCTACCTTCCAACTTTCCATTTTTGTCCGTTATACTTTCAGTTCGCTACAGCCACTTAACCTCTAAGCAGTTTTATCTTTTCTCTGACTCCTAACTCCAAAATACTTCGAAAGCAAAACTATTCACGAAACGAAAATGTTACCTTTTACAAAACTACTAAATAGTTCATAGACTAGATACCGCAGAAGTTTGAAACTTCTTCGTTTCTTGGACTTTGTGAGAAAAACTTAAAAAATATTTAGTAGGTACTTACTTTCTTATCTTGTGAATCATTAGCCTCTAGCTAGGGGTCCTGCTGCGACGAAAAAAGACCTTTTCTCGGAAAATTTTGGTCATAAACTTATCGATAAGAAAAGTTTCAGTCTAACATCAATTACTTAAGTCCAACCAAATCAAGAATTTTCAGTACCGGCCGAAAACAAAAAAAATGAGTGGTATTTTTTTTCTATTTTGTCGTATGAGGTTTGTAGCCCAAAAAAATAAATTCGAGGGTCTATTCTCGAATTTATTTTTATTAGGCTTGAAGGACACAAAATTTTACTAGGTATGTACTTTTCTTAACGGAAGCTACATTACAAAAAACAGTCATTATTGCATTATGCTACTGTATTTTTTCTTCACTCACAACGAAAAAAATATTTTCGAATTTTGGCAAAAATGGCGGAATTTAATATTTCAGTTGAAAACTTAGCTTTGCTAAGCTCTCAAACTTTTAAAAGCCCTATAATTTTGATAAAACATTGCGAGTTAGTAAGTTCTCAAACCCGCAACTATACTTTGCGATAACGACGACTTATTGATAATATTAAGTAATTTTCTTTAGAATTTAGGTGATTTTAAATGCGTATAAAACTACGTATAACAGACAAAGACATTCAATACCTATAGACCGGACATCACGAACAAAATTTTCGTCCGAAAATGTGTGTCCTGCTGGATACAAGTCTGAGTTTTTTGTAGTACGCCCCGCTGCCGCTCCACTATTCATATATTATTCTAGATGGCGTTACTGAGACATGGGATCAAAGTTTTTCCATGACATTTCCTTGACATGTCCGCTCTATAGTATTTTAAATCTCTTTGATAACAGATGAAACCCTGAAATCAATTGTGACCTTTGGATCAATTGTGAAGTAAGTATTTGTACTTCTCACTTCACACTAGTTATATTATAAGCCCCTTCCTCAATCCACGCGCGGTAAGTCATTCGTCAAACAACACTGTCAAAGCATCGTACGAATCACATCCTGTATGGGACCCCATTATTGGTGTTATAACTGGGCAGGATATCGTCCACTACACTCCATAACCCGATTACTATATGTTATATATTCCGAGAACAATTTAGCTTTTGTTTATTGTGCTTTCTATATCGGGAACTAGCGCTTCACTCGAGGCTTCGTCCGCCTGCATTTTGTACTTTAACATACCCTTCACCCCTTCTTAGTTTTCAAAATAAAATATACCTTATGACACCTACAATTAATGTGGCTTTCTCTTGGTCGGTTCGATAGACTCAGAGACTCCCTACAAAGTCACAATTTTCAGACTTCTCCTTTTTTTTATTTCCGTTTTGGTTAGTAACTTACCTGCCTGCGTAGCTTGAACACATTAAACACCGAAGAAACGGCCTTTGTCTACAGACGAATCGGCAAAGTGACAGATTATATAGACAGGAACCTCAATCTGTCAAATTTCTTTCAATACACCTGCCTGCGTAGCATGAACACTTAATTTCTTTTCTTCCGAGACACGACAAAGACCGTTTCTTCGGTGTTCATGCTACGCAGGCTGGTGTCAGAATTGAATGCCGCCCAGGGTCCTAAGACTTGGCGTTACATCATGCCGTCGAGAGACATCTCTTAGGCATACCGGTTTCCTCACGTATGGTCCTTCACTATTTTTGAAGCAAGTGATAATTCTTTAATACGCACATGAATCCGAAAACTCAGAGATGAGAGACTTGTGTTCGAACTCGAGACCTATCACTTGGCAATTCGCCGGTTAAACTACTAGAATATCACTGCTTACCTACTCAGTAGCAGCTTGAAGTCTGGATTTGTGCCCAGTTGGTAGCAATAGGCTCACCTCATAATAACTAGCGAAAAGTGGATGTAATGTAGGTACGCCTCATCGATTGTTTTTATTAGTGATCGATGGTACGCCTCTAATCTAACCCATCCAGATGGACAAGTGTGACGTTACTTAACCTTTCAATCGTGTCAATTAGAGACACAATACAAAGACAATAACAGCGAAGACACCGGTGTCATCTCGGGGTTTAATGAATTAATTAAGATCTTCAGTACCTACATATAAATCAGTTTCTACATACACTTCAATATGCCAAACAAGTACGTTTTTAATATACAAGTGTTATCGGTGTTCCTATATAGTTTATGTACCTAACAATAGACTCTTAGTACATTACATATACGTCGTAAATGGTATTGATGTTGCCCACCCACTTGACTTAAATGTTTGTAGGTATGTCTATTTGTTCTAATATATTCTGTACTTGGAAACCACTCGGCAACTAATGTACCTAAAATCGAAATTGTTTCTAGAACATTGGTTCTTTACTTTTTTTCGCCCTCCTGGGATCTGTTTAACAGTTTTTATGTTAGCATTGCTGACAAAAAATACACATAACTACTATAATGTATACATTAAATTTATGCTTTACAACATTCTACGTATAAACTTTGTCTAAACTAGCACAAATATTATTCGTTCACATAGGACACAGTAATATAATTATTTGTAGTAGAAAAGCACGACATTTCTAATGTAAAATGCTCTGGATTATAATCAAAGAATTAATTTTGGTTTAGTATTAGAAAGGTTTCGAAAACCAGGTTGGTTCAAGTCAATTTCAAATCATTTTTTTGCTTAAAAGGTGGCTTTCAACTTAAGTCCTAGCTAAGCCTAATGTAGTTAGGCTACTTTACTAATTTAAACATGTGTCCACATCTGATGATTTTTTTTTTAGTTAGGTATGTACTTTTGAACGTCAAACTTACAAGTTAAGTAAAATGTAAAAAACATTGATTCTAACTGCCCTATCATTGATGGTACCCGGGCGGATGAATGATCTAGAACGTGTTCGTAGATCCCCAAGTGAATATTAGATATTTAATGAGTAAAAAATGGAACACGCCGCTCTCACACACATACGAGTATGTCGTGACTTTTTGAGAGACGGACACATGTCAAAACTTTATCGTATCTTCAAAGCTGCCTTTTCAGACTTTATGGCATTTTATCTGTGTTATTTCGTTTGTTATCAACAATATCGATATTTATAATCATTGTTGAAAAGAGATTAGTGAAAGCCGAATACGTAGGTTAGGTACTCTTCAACGTTCAGAGTTCAATTGGCTTCCAATAATGTCAGACCAACCTTACATTTTTTACTGCTGGTTAAATGAAATAATTTGGTACGTTTCCAGGTTTTCGCCAGGATTGCTGACATTTGCTGCGGTGGTGACCGGGACAATAATGGTGGTTGGTTTGTTTGGCAACCTGCTCACGGTTGTCGCGTTGCTGAAGTGCCCCAAAGTGAGAAATGTTGCTGCGGCTTTTATTATCAGGTATGTTTCGTTCATTATTATTAGTGACAGAATCTGCTGTTTCTGTAAGACCTAAGGTCTCAGTCAAAGTACGAGTATTTTAAACATTTATGCTTTGTCTAATATAGTAAAACCTAAAAATCGTCAATCCAATCTGGATGTGCGGCCTGCCTCTCTGTAGGGTAAGGCTTCTTCTTATACTAAAACGGAGTCAGTATTGATAATTATACTAAGTCAAAGCGCGATTTCTATATTTTAAATTAAATCAAATAAATGATTTGCAGAATAGCGTATTAAAAAGGATAGCTAATAAACCTAAACCTACTAGCTGTACCCCGCAGTGACACCCGTTCTTAAGGGTCATAGCATGATGTGAGCTTAGCATATACATCCATAACCTTCCAAGAATTGGGTAATGGAATGCTACATTGTATTCATCTTTTACTGGTAGCTAGTCCCAGAGATTAGCGCTATCAAACTGAACTCTTCAGGTGTGATATATTAAAGTAATTATGTAGATAGGTAAGTCTTGTGCTCACAGGTTTCTTTTCCCCAATTTCTTTCATAGAAATCAGTAATAGTCAGTCAGTCTAGAGGAGGAGCCCACTGGGCTTTACGGCACGTCTTCATCAATTGTTGTATTGACTTTTAATTCGAAACACCCGACGAACAATCACGTGTAAACAAACAATGATATTTGTTTAACACAATTTATAAAATTGTTCAGTCGAAACTTAAGCGCTTTAATCAAACATATGGAAGCCCCTAAACAAACATTAAAAGCACTCTAATCACCCCATATCAAAGTTTTCCAATAACAGTTTCTGTTTATAATAGTTTTCAAACAATAATTTACTAAAAGTAACCACGAAATGTTTAACTGTTGTTCCTCAAAAAATAAGTTTAATCCACCAATTTGTGAGGTGGGAAAGTTGGAAACTAATTTTATCTATAACTTTTACTTACACGGGAAACTTTGTGATTGTTTAGCTACCGTAAAAACATCTTTTGCGGAGTTTCACCCCAGTTCTTGTTCTTCGATGTTTTTGTTGTTGTGTTTTTGTGCAATTTGAGTGTTTTTTTCTCAAGATCATTATCCAAATATAGGACTTGCTTTATATCATCCGCGTTATCCCTAGTGTACATGTGCGTTTTCTCTATTTGCATATTGTCAGTGTTGCCGTCGTATGAATGTTCGATGACATTACGACCTTACCATTTTTACCTTGAATTTGCTTTTACAAATCAATAGTTTAGACCATTAAAGACCCCCAACAAAAACCGGCATTTATGTCCATGTAAACGAAAAAAATTGCACTGTGATTTTATTAGTAATATGCAAATAAAGATAAAGGTACCGGGCTGGTATCCGCAACTCCACGTCAAAGCGCGTATTTTGCGTATGGGCCATAAACTACCACGCGGGCCCAGTGCGAATTGGTAGATGTCACATGTCTTCGAATTTTTGGGTCTAGGACATGCCGGTTTCCTCACGATGTTTTCCTTCACCGTTTTTGAGAGCAGTGGTTATGAAATAAATTACACAAAGTAATGCACCTGCCTGGGTTTGAACCCACGACTTACTGTTCGTAAGTCGGGGCCGCCACCACTGGGCCACCGCTGCTCTCAATATTCACATACATGCATAAATGCATAAAAGTTCAAAACTGTTCTAACAATTCATCAATCTTTGTCATTTTGAGTTATCTATTTATAAGGTACTAACATAAGTAGTTAGTTATTTAACCTAAACTATGATCCCCAAAAGGCCTGTTCAACAAAAACCCTCCAATTGGTTACCCTATCGTGATCGATGTTCTGACCCTAAGGTTATGGATACAGAATAACCTTTTAGTGGGCTCATCTATCAACATCGTAATCCTTGTAAAGATAGCTAGCTTCCTTATACTGGCAGTCACTGGCATTGCTGTGTTTGCTACGTCGGTAGCAGCAAAGTAGATATGGACATCCACATCTTAAGGAAATCTAAATCTGTCACGTTACTGACTGCTAGTAAAGAGATTACACTTGAAGGACCATTCCCATAATTAAAATATTTAAAATTTAGCCGCAATTTCATCTCAGCGACAGTCAATGTTAAACGCTTCACTTCAATTTTAGGAAAATTTGACGTATTTTTAACAGGTAGAGACAGATTAGAATGCCAATGCTGCGCTCTTTAAAATATGGGAATTGCCCTTATCATTGAAAAACATCACAGTAGAAACGGACATTTGAATGTACTGGCCTGTAAAATTGCAAAACTGTAGACGTCTTTTACTTTCCTGACTGATATAGTAGTCTAATTCAGCATAATAACTGCCCACGCTAAACTTAAAAGGTATGCATGTAAGTATACAAACATAACTTTTAAGTCTAGCGTGGTCTAGTTTTTCAAAAGCATACGCGAATTCCACCTCCCAGGCTCTCCACAAGGTGTCCTGGCGATCATCGACGAATTAGAGCAGTTCAGGACCAATCGTTGTTGAAATCTTTGGTTGAAACCTATGTCCAGCAGTAGACGTCTATTGACTGAAATGAATGGATGCAAACTAAAGCCTTGATCTACAAAGTTTAGTTCTTAGACACGTACATCAACAGCTGTTTTGTATTTTCTTGCAAATAATTTTTTGTTTTTTTTTTTTGATAAAATGAAACCTATTACATAAACTGACAAAAAGATTTAACTGTGAAACCGTGCAATGAATGGCCTTCTCATAAACCGTTTGACATCCAAATAGGTAACGCAATATTTTCGCATGTCCCAGAAACGTTTCCGCTTTATTCATGGCCCTCAAATACCAATTGACAATACGCTTTGTATATCCAATAGCATGAACCATTGATAGAGGTACCTATAGCTTATATATGTGTTAGTGTGGTGTTTTAATTCAACTAAACTGTGATCAGCACTGAAGAAAATTTTGTAACGCTGCTGATTTTTATGTAAATTACTTGTAATGTGGTTTTGACTGTGATGTACTTTACCAAATAGTTTATATGTATATCACGCGGTTTCACCCGCGTAGTTCCCGTTCCCGTGGGAATACATGGATAAAAAGTATATAGCCTATGTCACCCGGGGATAGTGTAACTTCCCAACGGTGAAAGATTTTTTTAAATCTGCCCAGAAGTTTCGGAGCCTATTCAATGCAAACAGACAATCAAACAATCAAACCTTTCCTCTTTATAATATTAAGATAGGAACTTCGTTGGCGACTTCGGCCGCGTGAAATTTGTACATTTCCCTTTAAAATTTGACATTCTCTCAACCCCCTCGTAGTTTTGAAAATAAAATACTCGTACTCGGTGATAAAACGCCTTTATTGCAGTGGAAGTATTTCTAAAATCGGTAGTAGTAGTAAGTAGTTTTTGAGTGTAATCTTTACAAAAAAAGGAACAAAGAAAGCAATTCTCTGAATAATATTAGTATAAAAGTAGGTATTTATATTCCATCTTGAATTTCCCAGTAACAGCCTGAAGTATAGATTTGTGCCCGTCTGATAACAGTGCCTTATTACATGGGAATAAAGCAACTGGTGCCTACCGTACTACTAAAGGGCTTGTTACACTATTCGATTTGTAGGAAACCTAACTAGGAAATCGGAAGATGTAATCGCAGTTAGGACAGTGTGGATCTGATTTATGGTACCGACTGCTTGGTTGCTTCCTAACTGGGATTCTAGTTAGGATTGTACAAATCGGATAGTGTAATAAGCCCATATCAGTTAAGCTTCTGGGGAATTTGGGTGACATAGCACATAGGCGGTGATCAATTGTTTTCAGTTCCCGGAACGGATCTTATTTCTTGATGAAGAAGTGCAATCTTCCGTTTTGCAATTTATTCTCATGAAGAACATGAACAGAAACTTAAAATTAAAAAAAAAATAGGTTCAAACCCAGCCATTAAAATTCCTAATGAACATAAACTTTTAATTGATAAAATTGAACTTTTTTGCTCTTATAATGTAACTAGTTAATTAGTTTTCCGTAATCTAATTTCGAGTCTGCTTACAGTAAGCGTCAAAGCGTCAGCGAAAAAGGGATGCATAGTTAATGACGCTTACAGCAAGCGTCAATGTATCCATTTTTTAGGTGTTTTAAAGTGTGATAGCTAACCAGTTGATGTAGCGTTCAAAGAAGTTCACTGAGCTTACCTGTATTATTTTGTAAAAATCTCCCAGAGGAAAGTTAGTTGAAATAAACTTTAAATCGCAATAATTGGAGTTGGGATGACAGGCAACATCGCTTTCACCTCACGTACGTTTGAGCGAAGATGGTTTTACAGGACAGCACTGCAGAATCTGTAGTATGTGTGACAAATGACTAATCTAATAAGTAACTCATTATAATTCCAGTCTCTGTATAGCCGACTTCCTGTTCTGCGCCATCGTGCTCCCTTTCGCCATATCAGGGTTCTGGACGCGGACCTGGTCCCACGGGGGCGTACTGTGCAAGATGGTCCCGTTCCTAAGGTACGGGAACGTCGGCGTTTCCCTCCTGAGCATCGCCCTCATAACCTTGAACAGGTAAGTCACTAAGTATCCTCGTGGGAGGTATTGTGTTTAACGAACTGAATGGGTATTCAAGACACGTAAGAATTTGCTTAAGAATTTGTTGTTAGCGAAACTTTTTGAATAGAGCTTCGATTTTGGATTCTTGAGTAGTCTTGTTGTAAAAGATTTAAGTTCTTACGAGGGTCGCGTTCTGGATAATATTTTTAAGCCTTAAATTTTAAATGTCTTCAAAGCACTGCGAGTCTCACACGGGTTTTCTTTATAATGTCAGTTAGAACAGATATTTGGTAACAGATAACAACTAGCAAAACTGAACCGGATCGGACGGATAAAGCTAGATTTTATTACTCCCAATACAAAAAACTCTTTTCTTCTTTTCTATCAGAGCCATCCAAAGGTTGTCTGTAAGAAATCACTTCTACCAAATAAGCCGCACATTGTTACTTCATAATAATAAGTATGCTCTCTAAGTTAATTTTAATTTGTAAGCTTTTATGGTGAGGATTTTATTCCATGTATCACTTAGCACTAAATTTTTAAACCGCAAGCATCTACTCATTGTAGGGAACATTTTTATACTTTGTTATACATTGACCTATTGGAAAGAAGGCGTTTAAACAATTTTCCCCTTCATCACCAGCATTTTCTTTTTAACATCTCATCATAGTATCAATCAAATAGCAAACTTATAGACCAATAGGAGACGTCTTTAAATTCATTACGAAGCATATCTAAATTCATCTCATGTTTGGCCTTGTGAGAACATTATGATAATAGACTAATCGCATTAACAACCCGTAGCTGGTGGTTTGTTAAGTGAATTGATATTAGTTATGGCAATAATGCCATGATAAGACGCAGTGATACAGAATGAGCTAAATGAATAAAAAGAATTCTTGATTCAAAACTTAGCTTAGAAATTTCTTTGTGCTAAAAGTAGTGAAAAGTAGTGTGTCGTTTATTGTATTTCCTCTAAACAACTCGAAATTAGACCCCTTTATTCCCCAAAGAGGTGGAAAGAGATTAAGGCCAATACAATTATTTTTATAATTAATAAGCCAAATAACTTCGTCTATGCCAGTTCTTCACCCTCGCGAAATTTAGGCACTTAAGCATCCAGATTAAAAACCAAACCAACGCAACAATAACTTCCTCGTCTAGTTACCAATACTAAAAGACTGTTAATTGCTAGACCCATACACATTGCACATTATATCCGGAGAGCCATTCCCAATGCAAATTCTGACACGCTTTTGTCTGTAAGACCTAGAGGTCGAATGGTTGCATCGCGTGTGGTCCGGCCTTTTAGTTAACAATGCTCATTAATCAGAACTATTAATAGGTAAAGCTGGTAACGTTCGTAAATAGGGGCTAAAGTAACAGTAACTTTGGAAATAGTTGTCATGTGTAACGTGATACTAAGTCCGTTGACCGTGATGCATTTGTACGTGTCAGCTGTCGTGCATTTGGCGGAAGGTCGGTTAAATAATTTTGCTGCGGATACAAATAGCCAAATGGCCACTACTTTAGTGTACTAGCGGTTAGAAGGATCTATCGTTTTTTGATAGGAAAGCAATATTTTAAATAAATTTTATTTTACATATTTCGTGGGTTTTTCGTATCAAGCTGACTGATTAAGATACCATAAAATTTTCTTTTAAGTTCATTGACTTTGGTAGACCTAACCATTTAAGACTTCCAAATGTGAAATCAACCTCTAGAGATTTTTGATGTTTTACCTCGAGGGCAAAAACTGTTAATTCCCACTACAGACGAGTCATAACGAACACAATTTTCATTCGATGGTATCCTAGTGGACACATTTCGATGAGTCTACTAGTTTAGTACGCTATGCTGCCGCTTCAATATTGCTTTATTATGCTAGAAGGCATTACTGGGACATGGGATCAGATTTTGTATGAAATTTGCATGCCCTCTCTGTAGTTTCTTAAATCTCTTTGCTCGAGGCAGAGTCCTGGATTCAACTCTTTTAGATTCAGCAACAATTTCTGCCATCACTTTATTTCAGATTTTTGTCTATACCAAGTGGTTATTAAAACATGATTTACTTATTCTATCAGGTACATAATGATAGCCCATCACAGCTGGTACGCACGCGTGTACCGAAAACACAACATAGCCATCATGATCGTGTTCTCGTGGATGTTCTCGTACGGAATGCAAATACCCACCCTTGTTGGAGTATGGGGTAAGTTTTCATCATGCAGCAGTAAAAAAAATAGAATCAAATCAAAACCAATCCTTATTTTTCTACTCTTCTGGGTAGAGAATAAGATTATGGCTGTATGTATACAGAGTCATAATTTCCGTTGATAATATTATATAAAAAATCTGCTGATTCAAACACGGTTCGCACAGTGCTTGCGCTGCGTGTTGGCGGTTGGACTTCGAACAAATATTTTTAATGCTTACGAACAAATAATAGGTTGGGGAAAAAGTTTCTTCGCATATTTGTAGAAAATTCAAAACATTTTATTTACATTTAACTAAAGTATCTAGGTACCATTTTGTTCGATAACTTTTTGCCATCTTGTAGGTAGGGACATGATCCCATTGCTGTAGAAATTTTGGGACTTCTGATCAAAATACCGCGACAAGTGGTTTTGGCAGTCCTCTCGTGATGTTAACCTGACATTGCCTAGAATTTTTTTTCGCGGCTTGAGTTTCATTTTTACCTTTTTTGTAGTAAAATTTTCACAATGTATCGAATTTCTTCATTAGATTCACTCATCTTGAAAGTACGAAAAACAAATGAAAATCACACATTTTCATAATTTGAATTTGGAATTAGGTATGTTCTTTAAAATTTAAACTTTCAATGATACCAAAACCAGAAAGATACAAATATAGCCAAAGAGATTTTATTACAAGTTCAAATATACTATAATGCGAAAAGACTTTTTCCCCAACCTAATATTTGATAGGCTGTTGTAGTTGTTCCGTCTGTTGTTCTGGCAGTTTTATTAGAACAGATCGTATGAAACAGCTGTTGCATTACATCTTTGTGGGTTGGTCTCATTTGTAGTTGTTTATAATCATGCTTACGTTCACCCCTTGTAAGATATTTAGTAAATTCAATAGTCTCTCCTGTTTCCGAAATAAATAGATTGTTATCTAATATCGAAAACTTTCCCTCTCAGGTAAATTCGACTACGATCCAGAATTGGGAACTTGCTCCATAATGCCTGACGACAACGGACGCTCAGCAAAGACTGCTCTTTTTGTCATCGCCTTTATTGTACCAGCTTTACTCATCTTCATATGCTATGCCAGGATCTTCTGGGTGGTGCACAGGTAACATAGACTTTTTTGTTTTTAGTGGTATATTTTTTTCTTGTAGAGAATTACTGGATCGTGCCTGTGCTGTGGTAGATTCTTACTCGTTGTCTTATGCATGGCGCGCATAATGATTCTTGTTGATTGTTTAACTATTGTGTCTGCTTTTTGGAGGATGAAAGTGTTATTATTATGAAAATGAAATTGTTTGAAGATGTTCGAATGTTTGTTACTCAATCATGCGTACCTAAACCGCTCAACAGGTTTGAAAGAAACTTCCCAAAACTTCTTTGCACATACAGATTACTTTTTCCTGGATTAGCAAATACTTTTTATCCCAGTAATGTTCACTTGTTATTATAATGTCACTTTTAATGTAATTTTGAACGAATTTGGATAAAATTTAATTTTGGGAAAGTTACTTTGTACGCGGGCGACACCAGGTGTAGAAGCTAGTTTAAAATAATATCACATATTTACCGACTTGAATTTCAAGGTATATAAAGTTCTTTAGACCCTTTTGACTTTCATATCCTTTTGTTGTCGACACGTAGGTATTATGATGACGAGTTCATTATCACGTTTCTTCTATTATGTAAATTTTCATAATACTGACTAGGAAGTCAGTTGATATATGTATGCATAAATTGCATCTAGATACAGGTAGATACAGTATCTAGCAGCATAATTTACATGTGAGAGACAATACTAAACACTTCTACGACTGTAATAAACATTAAACGGCACATACAGGAAATACATCGGAACTGCGCTGAGCCACGTACACTACTATAGCTAAGTGTGTTATTGAACAAATGCACCTCCGTACAAAGTATGGAAGCCTAGTACTTAAGAGCGTCAAACTACACTTTTTTGTACCTGACAGCGTCTTAGGGTTACAGTGGTACCAATTTATCCTTGAAATAATTGGTGGCGCTGCTCGTCAACAAGAAGCCAAAAATTACGCCAAAAGCGACTTTAAATCTCTAACATAATGCTAGTTCCAAATACTACCGTTTCACAGATAAGTTGGCTTGATTATAATAATATGTTGTTCGAGTAGATAGATGTATGTAATAAAATATATAATGTAGGTATATTTCTTTGTTACGCTTTATAGCCTAGCTAGACGGTTTAATGGATTTTAGCTAAGAGTTGTCGTTAGATTTGTCTTAATTGTCAGAGTGACACTGGTTATTAGAATGATAAAAATTAAAAAGCTGCGTATTAGCGTCGTTTTATTTGTCTTTTAATAAATTGTTTCGTTATATTGTTAGGTATACGGATTGTCTAAGTAAATGCCTCGACAAAAATATTTCCGGAATGTACAGACGCCAGCACGTCGAGTTACCCCAATGTGTCAAATTTTACCAATTGAATATGATCCGTATTCTGTTTAACATAAAGTTGAAAAAGGATCAAACAAATTTGACACATTGGGGTAACTTGACGTGCTGGCGTCTGTACCTAACTCCACAAAATCTATAAAAAACCCAACTGCAAAAACAACCATTTTATTTAAACAAGTTGTTTTTTTACGCAGTGTTGCAGCATGATGCATGTTGAACTAAACTTCCTGAAAAGTCGTTTTGTTTTATTACAGTTCCCGTGGGAATATAAAGATAAAAAGTAGGTAGCTTAAATGTTACCCGGGTATAGTGTAGCTTCCAACGATGAAAGAAATTTCCATATCGGGCGGTTTTTTCAAAAATACAAATATTTCTCTTTATAATAAGTATAAGTATAGATTTAGATTTTTTTAGATGTATAAAAAGATTAAGGTTAAAGAAACCCGTTGCTGGAAAACTATAGCCACAAACACACAGCAACAAGAAATAAAGAACTAAATATCTTGAAGATAGGACTCTTGCTCATCATAAATTAGCCTCAGGCGACAAATCCCATTTACACTTTGGTGTCATAACTTTCTTGGGTGAATGTGATATGACATTACTTTCTTAGGAGACTTTTACACAGTATCATAGACCATAAAGTCGTTGACCTAAAAATCATATTAGAGGTTTAGTAATTTACACGATAAACTCTTGATGCAAAAACAACGTGGTGATATGAACTTAAAGTGACTCTGTGTGTGTGTGTCTTTAGCATCGTAACTCCAGAACGGATGAACCAATATTGTTTTTTTTTTTATTCGGATATGTAATGAATTTATTGTGAAAATGTTTATTGCTTGATTATCAAAATACTACTTTTCTCCCAGAATATTAGTTGTAGGCTGCTTCGTCACTTTCAGCGAACTTTAATTTGTGATGGTATCTCATTTGATCATCCTTGTTTTTATAAAGATAGCTAATTGGTAACAGATGCATAACTTAATAAGGCTGGTAAAGTTGCATCCAGACTGACATACATGTATTATTATTTTCATCTAGAATAAAAGATAATATAGTGTATTATCCCCGTTGTAACACGCAAACCCTCATACGTCATAATAAAGAGGGTGTAACGAAAACTGCTGAGATACTGTACACCAAATAAGTTTTATAAATATTACTACCTACATTTATAAAACTTATTTGGTATATTTCTGTAGGTAATGGATGTAGCAGTAATTTGCTCAAACTTTTAGTTAAACACTTCATTTGACTAGTTCCTACTTTCTAAATGATTGTCCCCTCCAGTTACCCCACTTTACATTTTCAACCCTCCATTTCGGCTCATATTGCAATCAATGTAACAATGTTTTTAAATTCTTTCGCTTGTTAGGTAACTCTTACAGCTACCATGTAATAGACTGGATTATTCATGAATTTACTAAATTTCAAGTCGAAACACTTATGTAGTTCCTGAAATATATAATGGATTGGCCTGTTGGTCTAGTAGTTAGTGACCCTGACTGCTATGCCGGAGGTCGTGGGTTAGATTCCCCCCCAGGACAAATGTTTGTGTGATGAGCACGATCATTTGTTCTGTATCTGGGTGTAAATTTATTTATAATATGTATGTATTTAGAAATATATTAGTATGTTTTTCAGCTGTATAGTACCCATAACACAAGCTATCAAGCTTAACTTGGGACTAAATGGCGTTGTGTGAAAAGTTGTGGAATATTTATTTATTTATTATATGTACCTGTAGTAGACAGCCAGAATTAAGGAGTCGTTTCATAACTCCTGTTTTACCATTTTGGTCACCATCATCTGCCTAGTCTTTTCCCAACTATATTGTGGTCGGCTTCCAGTTTAACACGGTGCAGCTGAATACCAGTGTTTTACATGGAGCCACTACCTGTCAAAGCTCCCTAACCCAGTTACTGGGTTACACGATACCCCTTAAACTGGCTGTCAGATCTTCGGGCTTCTGGCTATCTGTAACGACTGTCATAGATCTACAAATGAGAGCCGTGACCAACGGCTTCACGTGCTTTCCGAGGCACGGAGGTGACTTGATATGTAATGAATCCACGAACCAACCTCAACAAGCGTAACTTAACTGTCTATCGGCCCGTGAGGCTATTATTATTCTAGCCACAAGCTCCTTTTTTTCTTTTACCATTTCTGTACGAAGACTTAATTACTAACAAAAACATTTTACCTATTTCCAGTTCTGAACAACGAATGCGGGAGCACCAACGATCCCAGCACACGAGTCCTGGCACCCTCAACAACAGCACAGACAAGAGGTCTACAATCAAGGACAATAGAGAGACAAAGGCGAGACGCAATGAGTGGAGAATCACCAAAATGGTCTTAGCCATTTTTCTGTCTTTCCTAGTCTGCTACCTACCTATAACTATTGCGAAGGTGGCTGACAATCATGTGCATTACCCTGGTGAGTGGAAACTGTTTCTAATGCCCTATAAGACTCTTTGGAGGCCGCTGCCTGCGTAGCAGTTCCGTACTCTCTATCTCCGTGGACTAGTGGAATCTAAGTATAAAGACATTAGCTGCAAGATGCCTTATGACAGTGCTTCTTTAATAAGTCCAAGTGCTTAAACTCCTCTGAGACAGTACGTACTCTGGAGAACGTTTACTAACCCAAATGAGCTCATTCTTTCTGCATTCAAACCTGTATAAGTTTGAATGCAGAAAGACTGAGCTCATTTGGGTTCTTTAGATATTTCACCCTAAAACAGTTTGGAGTAACAGTCGTGGCTGACTATACTTATCCATTCGCCAAAAAAGGGCATGCAACGCCGTCCCTAAAATGAATTGGAAGAAGAGCAGGGGAATGATGTGTATGTCAAGCCATTCCTAACCAGCTACATGTTGTCAATAATCATTTCTTTTTCTCTCCAGTATTCCACATCACGGGCTACCTTCTCCTGTACGCGAGCGCATGCGTAAACCCGATCATCTACGTGATAATGAACGCTCAGTACCGTGCGGCGTACGCGGCTGCGCTGTGTTGCCCCCTGGCAAGATTATCGGGCCTTACCAGCGGTGCGTATCCCTCTTCGCCGGTCGCATGCCAAGCCGTCAGGAAATCGGAACGCACGTCGGCTCTCGCCTCATATGTCAGACCGTGAAGGTATCATTCGATGCAACGCGCTATTAGCAACGGTGACGCTTTTGGACTTTGGTGTTGGACATGCTGTGTTGGTCTTTTGTGACGTACCTGTTTATGTATTTTTGTAACTCCAACCATTGTTACTTGATCGGGCATTACTTAGATGTATACCTAGGTACCCAACAAAATAATAAGTACTCATAAGTCTATGTACAGACGCCAGCACGTCAAGTTACCCCAATGTGTCAAATTTCTTTGATCGTTTTTGAACTTTATGTCAAACAGAATAAGGTTTATATTCAATTAGGGAAATTTGACACATTGGGGTAACTTGACGTGCTGCCGTCTGTACCTTGCCAAAATTATAATATACGCGTTTTAGCCGCACCTTTACCATGTAGCGCATTGTATCATATTCATAGTCTCATTAACTGCATGTTGTATTTGTTATTACACGTGTGCACAGATTACCGATCATGCGATGCTTCATCAACATTTCAATCACAATTATACACCTTTTTCAAAGTTCACTTTCAGCCGATTATTTTCAAAATATACTGCTTGCTCTGTATTCAACATTATTCAACAATTAACTAGTCATTTATTCTTTTTAGAGAAATGGAACGAGCGTCACGGGTACAGCTACAACAACACGCAAACGGCGCTCAGCCAAGTGTCACTGGGGGAGTCGAGAGTCGACCATCGGGGCACCCTGGCCCCTGCCGGCCCTGGCGGAAGATAAGCCCCAGGACCGCAAACTCCCACAGCGCTGGCCCCACTCAAGGCGTTGGGCCAGCCACTGAAACCGTCAGCTTTGGGCCCAAAATTGGAAAACGACCACCTGGACAAAAAATTGGATCACAGCAAAGTATTGACGCTAAATCTGAACACATCCGACCTCAAATTATGGGATCGCAACACAGTATTGGTTCAAGATCTACTGAACCTCCAATCAGACCTCTAAGGACGGGATCTCAGCTTAGCCTAGGGCCCAAAGTCACTCGATTCCAGATTGATGATTTAGGAAGTGATAGACAAACCAATGTATAGCGACTTGTCGCTCATTGATACGACGTACCAAAGATATTGCAAGACTTATACCAAATATTATTGTTTGCATTTTTTATTATTTTAATTAGGGAAGTAGGTAGTAGCACTACAGTATTTTGTTATTGATCGTTTCGTATTTAAGAGTATATATTTTTCACACACCACTAATTTAAGTTCTTGAGGATTTAAAATACTTAATGTTAATGTAAAAAAATCCTACTTGTAATCGAATCATACCAAAAGACAATTAAATAAAACATTATTTGATAATTTTAGTATAATGCCTACTTTAAAAAAATATGCGTAGGTATTTATTTGAAATAATTACTTTAAGTAGATAGGGGATGGTCAATATTTTAAAACAGCAGGGAAAGATGCTCTCTCCTATTTTATTTTTTGAATTATAAGAGAACTTAATATAAGTAACTCAATATCCGTCCTATAATGAGCGACAAGTTAGCGATAATCGACATATCTAATATAATGTAAATAAGGTGACTTCTAGTTGTTAAGTAGAATTTAAAATAATCATAATTATTATTATTGATTTAGGTGTGTCTTCCAAAATACTCTACTAAAGTAAAGGGCTGATTTTATCCATCAGATATCTTTGATTCAAAGAATAGAATTTGTGGTTTGACATAATACTGCAGTAAAAAACTGTAAGCCCGTTTTTATTTCTTAGAAGAATGTCATCTGACGATTGATTCTTTTTATTATTCTGCCTAGAATATCCTCATGGATGTCCTCCGCCCTGGGCAAGGAAGAGGGGTCTGTCAGACTCTTACTGACTAAAAATAACCTCGGTGTTCCGTTGAGCAGGTGTGAAAACAACTGCCCCGGAGGTCGCGGTAACGGACGCGATTGAAAACTCTGCCCTAAAACATTACCTACATGTAAAAAATAAATAAAGACTCTGCCGTTGTTGAGAGGTTGTATGCTATCCGATACAATACAGTATGCCTAGTATATCTATCTATGTACCTACCTACCGAATTTGTTATAATTATTTTTTGGCCTTTAATTAAATGGCTTGGATGTGCAGCACTATTGAAGTGTAGGTATACTGGGCATTCTGTAGTTTTTATAATCGTACATTCCGTATTTTTAAGTAGGTAGGTACGTATAATAATATTACTGCTATTTAATTTAGGTATGTGCATTGTAGGTACAATGTTCTGCAAGTTTTACACAAAAGAGTGCTGTTTAGCGCTAGAGACATTCCATGTAATTTCGCGGCCAAAGATTTATTTATAAAGTTTTAAATAAAATTAAACTCATATTTTTATTACACGACAAAATCACATTAATTTATGATGACTATATTTTTAAGATTAAGTAAACAGTATTTTGTATCAATGTTGTAACAATGTATGTAATTTACCAATAATTATGCCATACTAAGTAAGGGATTTCTCGAAAATTAATTGTAATAAATTATTGTGTAAATAACCGCAGGTGGATTCGTTATTTATTATTTTGTTAATTAGCATTTAAAATGTATGAATTCAAAATATCAAAGGTTGTTGGAAAAATATACGTCATAATACAATGATTTATACTGGTTTGTTTGATTATTAACAATTTCTTTTTTTCCTTGAATCCTTTCTCTAGAGCTCTTACACACGGCATAGTGCCAACGGCAGACGTCACTGCTGCCGTCGATACGACTCGGCGGCAGCCCAACTGTCTCCTATACCACAGTATAAATATTACAGTAGGACGACGCCTTTGATCTCTGGAAAAATTTCGACAACTTCTACACGCGTTAGACTTGAATAATAGGTACCTACCTCCCGCACCACGAACATCGTTTTGTTCGCTGTGCGGGTGCAGAATTTCCCGCGTCTCGCCCCTCACACCCTGTATGTTTTTAGACTGTGCCTATACCTACTGAGAGAGCTGCCGCTATTTTTTGAAGTTGGAATGTCAACGGCTGCAGTTACCTAAGTAGGTAGGTACCTCTGTCGTTGGCAACATGCTGCTCGTGTGTAAAGGCCTATTTAGACCTAGGCGGTATTCGCTACCGTCTGCGGCAGAGAAAACCCAGTGGGTATGCGGCAAAGACATTCATTGAAATCTCTTTGGTATGCGGTAATATTACTGTTCACACCAAAACGGATTTTGCTATCCTTGTGCGTAGAATAACGCGTGGTAGTCGAGTTTTGCTCGGAGAGGTAAGACATTTTCGCCAGTTAGTCATTTCTGAGTCGTCAAAGAATATACCTACACGTCAGTCACGTTGCACAGTAGCAGCGAATATCACTCAAGTTTGAATAGGCCTTAAGAGACCTTAGGCTGCCATCAGACTGATTGCACCGCAGCAACCGCACGTCGTGGATTTATTCAACTGCATACCTACACTATTCTAACTACGTTCAACATCGTAGGTAGGTACTTCACACTGTCGGCAACGATTGTGAAGTGTCGACTGTCGATCGCAAACCGCATAGGTATATATAATAAGAAGTGTAGGTAACGTCTGTCCTTCCATTTCGACGTCCACTTTTACACTGAACTTAGCTTCAAGTCAGATTTGGCTGCAGATACCTTACTGCATGCAGGTAAAAATAGCGACTGCGTGCGGTTGCTGAGGTGCAGTCAGTCTGTTGGCGCCAAAATGCTTTTTTATTTTATATACTCATGGGCACCGATGTCTTCTGCGCTAAACATATTTTTTCTTCACTTAGGTAGAGTCAGCTTCAGGATCAATTTTCTTAAGGTTAGTTATACCTAGGTATCTTAAACTTAATCACTTGCATACGGTGTCTGAGCTCAGAGCTTATCCTCTGAATACGCCTTCTGCGTAGTTCAAAGCAGTTTGTTAGCTACCTGATTCACCGCAAGTGGGGTTGATAAATAATAAAATATTCCACAACTTTCACACAACGCCATCTAGTCCCAAGCTAAGCAGAGCTTGTGTTATGGGTACTAAGCAGCTGATAAACATACATAAACTTATATTTCTAAATGCATACATAACACCCAGACACAGAACAAATGATCGTGCTCATCACACAAACATTTGTCCTGGGTGGGAATCGAACCCACGACCTCCGGCATAGCAGTCAGGGTCACTAACTACTAGACCAACAGGCCAGTCGATGGTACTTAACTACATTTTATTTTGAAATCATTGCTGACTTCTACGAATTTATTCACATCGGAGATGCTGTTCTTGCACTTATCTGGATCATTAGGCTGCTTCGCCAGGAATATGCTGTTCAGCTGCAAGGATGTGAAGACGAAGCAACGAAACGATGTCTTAATTTCCCTCCAAGTAGGACACACCCACCAATTAGGTAACAACAGGTTTTCATTTTTAACATGAAAGTACAGCGGCCTGACATAAATTTTATTATCCGAAAATGTACTTTTAAGAAAAGAACTGGTTATGTTTTGAGGGTCAGTTATCACGATTCAATAAAAATAAGCATCATTGTTCAATTTCTCTATAACTCTTGTGAGTACTACAAAAAATAGCTGCAGTACTGCGTACAACAGAACGCCTCAAGAGATGTCGAATTGACATTTTGATACAAACGTCAAAGTAATAATATGTCAAAATCGAAAAATTTATGCATAAATTGGTGACCAAAGCGTGAATGCTGCTAAGAACTAATTATTTCTGCCTTATTTAATTATAAATTACGAATTCAACATAATGGATTCATTATAAGTGTTATTTAACGTAACTAGATAGTCCAGGTGGTGTGCATTTGATTAATTTAGTGTAGTGTTGCTGTAAAATACAAATAAAAATGGATGTCGTCGGCAGCGAAATTGGTCAGAAAATGCGGGTAAATAGATAGAATATCTCAATATTAAACCTAAAACTTATAAAGAGGAGAATATAAAGTATTTGGTTGTTATTCTAACAACATACAGAAATATAAAAAAAAAGTAACCGTAAATACCTATGTGCAATGCTTTCAAGAATAGACTGGCGTTTCGCATTTGTTGATTTTATTGACACGAATTTTTGACGTTTAAAGATGATGAGTGTACTTATTGATTTTAAATATTTTACTTTCAGTCGGCCATCAAGGCCAAGTTGACTGAATTAGGATGCTATGTTGGTAAGTAAAACACCTTTTTATTTATGCCCAAATTAGATATAGGTAAGTACTTAATATAAACACATAAGTAAGTAATGAAATTTGGTACTTAGCTATGAGTTCATTTATCATTAGCTAGGGCCAAATATTGATTATCCTTGGAAATTCACCTAAATTATTATGACGGCAAGGTGGTTTAAATTTGTATGGCTCGCAAAGGTAAGGTAAGTATATGCAGAGTCTAGCCTAAACAATCATTGTCGACATTGAAGTTGTTAGTTCAAATTATTAATTAATAGTCAAACTTCTGCATTTTACAAAAAAGTTACAGTTTCAACATAAGCCGAAACTTTCAGCCAGTTATTTAATTTTTGAGAGGTTCTTAATACAACATTGACAACTTACATTCTATTTTCATGTTAGATAAGTATTAGAACCATCACTTTGTTGAAAACTTAAAATTTTGGTAATGGGTTTATTAACTGAACCACTTATGACTATTCAAATAGAATTTATAAACATATTATTGCTGAAAGAGACAGAAAATAAACTTTGCTACAATGAAGGCCTATTCAGACCTAAGCGGTATTCATTACCGTCTGCGGCAGAGAAAATCCAGTGGGTATGCGGTAATATTACTGTTCAGACCTAAGCGGTATTTGCTACTGTCTGCGGCAGACGTTAGCGAAATTGATACTTAATACCTTAGCGAAACCTGCACGGTATGTACCTCTACACACAGCGGCAACGAATATTGCGCAGATTTGAATAGGCCTTAAAGCTTAAAATTAAAATTTGTTTAATGGTTAAGATGTTTTAAAGATAACGCCAGTTCATAAAAAGATTGTTTTAGTTTGTAGAGAACACATTGTAGAGAACATTTGTAGAGAACACATTGGTAGACAGAAAATCTCGCGATATTGTCTCTGCATACGTCAGTATGTCTGCCAATTGTAAAGTTTAGACTTATACAATCAAAGCATTCTATTTTCTGTATTCTAGTATACAAGGCAGGGCAATCTGTAGTATCCCTAGGAATAGATTTAAACCTTTGACTGCCAAATAGTAATGAAAAAGCAGATTAAAAACAACAATAATGTGTAGATTAAATGGGACCCTACGACTATGAAATACATACATACATAAATACATAAACGCACGCCTTTTTCCCATGGGGGTAGGCAGAAAATACTGTAAAATGGGGTGGATAAAAACTCAAGGGTGAATAGAAACAAAACTTTGAGGAGGGTTTTAAGGTAGTTGAATGTTATTTGATACTAACAGTTGTTGGAACCAATGATCTCAATGATTTGTAAGCACTACAGTCCTCGTATGTAACAAACAACTTTCAACTTTCGTAAATATCCTCCTCTAAGTTTTGTTTCTATTGACCCTTGAGTTTCTATCCACCCCGTTTTACCCAGTACAGAGCGCCATATGCTACTATTCTTACGTATACTTCTTTTGCGTACCTCACCAATAAGGTCTATGTATGTCCTTTTAGGGCGTCCCCTCCCAGCGTTCCCACTTACATCTGCCTTATAAATACCTTTCGTTAGTCGCCTTTCATCCATCCTTTCCACATGACCAAACCATCTAAGCATAATCTTATCAATTAAAAATATGAAATATGAAATACTTTATCTGAAACTATTTAATAAACAATGAACAGTACTGTAAACCTGCATCTTCGAGGTCCTGACTTGTGATAATATTATAAATAATTCCCACTGTTGTGTGGATAATTACATCACAACACATTTTTTTGTTTGCTTTAGAATGACAGTATTCCCTCTCTCGTTAAACATGTTAGTTCACTATAAAATTGGATTTCCATTTTTTTGTGTTATTGCTATTAACTTAGTTAGAAAAGAAATGCAGTCGTAATTCTTTACTAAATGTAAATTTACACTCCAATTACAATTTGAAATGGCTACTTAAATACCTACTTATTACTAAAACTTTATAGCAATCTGCAATATAGGTACTGTAAAATAATTATTAGAGATTTTTCCCCATGACTGATGACCAAACATTGATAAGGTTTTTTTGATAAATTTTACTGCATGGACTGCGTTGTTGGTCTAGTGTTATCAAGTGCTACTGTTGCGCGTAAGGTCTTGTTTCAGTTCCTGGGTTGGGCATATGTTATAGGGTATTTAAATCTGGAATTTCTCAGTTGCAGCCCAAAGGCTGATTTTGTGCATAATTGATGGCAATAGGCTCACCCTCTATCTATTAGATAGGACTTAAACATAACTTAGCAGCAGTGGCACAGTGGTAACAGCCATGAAAAACAAGTCGTAGGTGATAGGTTCGAACCAATAAAGGCACTTAACTTTGTGCAAATTATTTCATGACCAGTTGACTACTGCTCGCATAATATTGAAGGATATCATTGTAAGGAAACCACCATGTCTTTAAACCAAAAATTCGAAGACATGTGACATCTAGCTTACAACACTGGGCCCTCGTGGTAGATTATGCCCCTCTCCTTCTCACAAAGAAGAGGCCTGACCACATTATAGGCTGATTAAGCTTTAAATGCTTATGCTACAGATAACTGATGAAATAAGGGGTAAGTACACCAATGCCTTATAACCCTTCGAGAAATACAAAGTCCAAGTTATTTATTTGTATAACATAGCTGGTAAAGTTACAAACTTGGTGGAAATATAAAATTGTATTTAGATTATTGGTTTATTAACACACCCACACTATAAAGGTCTCTCTTGCACACGAAGTTACAGCAGAACACAACTCCAAAAGTCACAGGGTCTCCCTAGTTTAGGAAGCAGGGTTTTCCACTATTTTGTACAGCCTTTTTGCAAAATCCCATGTACCAATCGTGAAATGTATTTGTATTGTATGTATAAAAATGTATTTGTGTAACTCTATGTTTCACTGTGCAAGGTATACAAATTTTTGGTAAGTATCTAAACAAGCGTGAATATTTTGTATTCCACAGATGATGAACTGCCTGATTATGTGATGGTAATGGTAGCAAACAAGCGGACGCGAGCGCAGATGGAAGATGATCTTCAACTGTTTCTGGGCGACAACACAGAGCTGTTTGTCAACTGGCTTCACCAAGTATTGAAGAAGCTGCAGGAGGTGACGGTAGCTACTCCCTTAAGTATGTACTCGTATTATTATTTATTATGTTGTTCTGAAAGAATTCATTATCAAACTAGTACTTGGTCCGCATGCATTTCGTATTTTAACATCCCTTTCACACCCTCGTCATTTTGAAAATAAAATAAAGAAAGAAAGAAAGAAAGAAGAAGAAAGAAATAACATTTATTGGCACAGACACAGGGCATACCACAACAACAACAAAGCCGATGACACGCACAAAAAGTGTGGCTTTCTTTTGGTAAAAGAAGTATCAAAATCGGTTCAATAAATCCAGAGATTACCCCCAGGTGGCGGCCGTCGTAGGTTCACAGTCACACCCAGGCAGGTGCATTACTTTGTGCAATTTATTTCATCACCACTGCTCTCAAAAACGTTGACGGAAAACATCGTGAGGAAACTGGCGTGTCCTTGAATAAAAAATTCGAAGACATGTGACATCTCCCAATTCGCACTGGGCCCGCGTTGTAGATTATGGCCCATACGCAAAATACGCGCTTTGATGTGGAGTTGCGGATACCAGCCCGGTATTTTTATCTTTATCTTTACCCCCTACAACTTTGAAAACTCGCAAACTTTATCTGTTTACGCAACTCCTACTGATAAGCACGATATCTAACTCTAGAGTTCGAAATGTTATTCTATTTTCCATCTGAATTTTCTCAGTATTAGCCAAGAGTCTGGATTACATATGGTACTTATACATAACCTACACCTACACCTCTGCTTAACCCTTCGGGAATTACAGGCGTAATATTATTCATATTGTTATAAAATTACTTCAATAAAAGAACCACATCAATTATATGGTTGTTTACAGAAACAGCAGACCACGACAAAAGCAAAGAAAGGTCTGACTCAAAAGAGCGAAAATCTAAAGAAAAGAAAAATAAAGAGAAACTGAAGAAGAGTGACTTGAAAAAGTCAAAAAAGAAAGATAAAGAAAAGCTTATCCGCAAAAAAGATGACAAAAAGAATAAACTCAAAAAGAAGAGTAAACACCACGACATGATTCGTCCGAACATACCTCCTTTACTAATGAATATGGAGAAGAACTCTGAGCCTTCGATCACAGACGTTTTTGCTGGACAGATATTAAAGAACCATGGAATTACTCTGGAAGCACTGCACCAGGAATTAGTACCAGAAATAAAACCCATAGTGGTAGAAGTCAAAAGACCAATTCTACCCATTATAGACCCCTCAACAATTTTAACACAATCAGAGCCAGAGGTAAACACAGAAATAGTAACAGAAGAACCTAATAGAACTAGTGTATCGTCCACGGGTGCTCCAAATGAAGAACAGATGAACGAAATAACCCAAATTGAAGCTAAAATACAGGGGTTAAAGCAGAAATTGGCAGAACAATTAGATTCTATGTCGGATGATGAAGACTTTTTGAATATTAGAACTGAAGCTGAAGAATTGATGAATGATTTTGCTGAAGATGTGTTTCAGGTATGTTTTGTATTGCGTTTTCTCATACATAATGTTGTAAGCCGAGTTTCAGAAAAAGTTGAATTTTGCAGAGTGGTCTTTCTCGCTCACTCCTATGAGTCCATCTCTTTCTTTTTTTTAACAGTCCTCTTTTATTTTTCAGGAAATATCTCAACAGGCGCCACAGGTCCCTGTAACGGTTACACCACCAATAGAACTCGTAAACACCCCTACACCCCCACCCCCTCCCAAACCTATAGAAGTTCCTAAAGAATCTCCCAAAGATCCCATAGAGACTTTGCCCCAGATAGAGCTCAAACTACCCAAAAGACCTGTAAGGGACCGGCTAGGGATCCGTGAGGAACCCAAAAAGGTTCCCGAAGTGAAAGAAAAGGAATCCAAAACGATAACAGAGAGTCCTGAAAGGTTGTTAAAATTAAAAATTTGAGGTAGTAAGAATAAATACGAGCTCAATTTCATTATGATTATTTAGTTTATTTAAGTTGGCCATATCTTTAAGTAAGTGTAACTTATTTAACAAAATCTGTAATCAAATTCTTTCTTTTTTATTTATTACTCAGTTTTTATTTATTTTCGGCCAACGTAAACATGTATAGTGCTATTATTGACTAGTATATTTTCAGATTTACGCCTGAAAGAGAACCAGACTTCTGGCCTCAGTCTAAGTCAGCCAAGAGTCGGCTCGGAGGCCTCCCAGAAACTTCAAAGAGAAGTTCTGTATCCGATGATACTGTGTCCGACAAATCAGAACCGGCTCCGAAGAAACTGACCTCGAAGTAAGTTGAGGCGAATTTCATATTTTACTAATACATAATTATCTATTGTGTTTCTGTGGGTTTTAATAGATCTTAGCAAAGTGATTTTGAAGCGATTCTCTTACAAGTACTGTACAGACGTCAGCACATCAAGTTACCCCAATGTGTTAAATTTCTTTGATCGTTTTTCAACTTTATGTCATACAAAATACGGTTCATATTCAATTGGGAAACTTTGACACATTGGGGTAACTTGATGTGCTGGCGTCTGTACAACTCACATTGCTATAGTCCATTTTTTATAAGAAAAGAAATTTAAATAAGCCTTTTGCTCTTTTAATTTCAGAGTGTCTGTGCTAGAGAATCGTCCATGTCGCTCGACATGCGCAAGCGTCGTGCGCGTGAGGCCGCGGCCGCGCGTCGCCACTCCCGCCAACAGTCTGCTGCTCAGGGCTGTCGCTGATGCACATAAGAGCTTGCTCAATGTAAGTTCACTTTATCCTTTAAAGATTTGTAGGTAGTAACTTAACATGTTCATTGCCAAGCCAAAATGCTGAACTTACATAGATGGCCAAATTAAAAAAAATCGTTGGATGTGGTTTTTATTGTGCCAGTAATGCTTTTTTAAAAGGAATCTACCATTATATAATATATAAGTTCATAAATATATGTGTACTTATATTTTTATCACGCGAAGACGTGTGATCGGCCATACGGGACGCATTTATTATATACATATTGCCCACATGGCCGGTAACGCGAATTCGCGTGATTTGTATTTACATGGCAATATAGGCTTTCATTAGTAAAAAAAACATTCAAATGCATTTTGTAATAAACTTTTATTAGAGATCAAAATCACTTCTTATAATAATGTAGAAACATGTAACTTATAGGTAGCAATGAACTTATAGATAGACTAACGCCCGATATTAATATTCTATCGCAATCCAAATCCCGATCCTTTGTTTTTGACGGCTGCTTCTGATTGGACATCTTTAAGACTCGGATAGGCGAATTCGGTCGTTGATTGGTTACAGACAAAGATCGGGATCAAGATAGCAACCGAGATAGATTATTAATATCCAGCGTAAGAAAAACAAAAATTACAATTTGGTAGGTGATTTTACTTATTAGAAAAACCAGCAAACTTGTGTATGTCAAAAAAACAATCAATACAAAACGGGGGGGAATCAGGGCATTGCTTACATTCCATAGTAGTATTTACCCTTTTTTTATTCGAATAACAATTTCGACAATCCTTTCTGGCCGTTACAGTAGCTTTTCTACCAGTACTGAAAAGACGCTCTTTAGATTTCTCTATTTTAGTCAATCTGTGGTTTATAGATTGCTGCGACGCCTGCGACACTTGTGGCTCAACTTGACGTTCAGGCAAAAATGACTCAATGACTTTTTCTCTAAAATCATATAACGATAAGCTAGGCTTGCCTGAGAATTTGTTGTAGAGTTGTCGAGCATTTATCATGCTCATCATTATACCATGTATGAAAATTTTCACATACCACCTTAGAGTTTTTCTTTCACAGGGGTAATAGCTGAGCATTTGATCTTGTAAGTCTACGCCTGACATGTTTTGATTATATTGTAGGACAGCTAATGGTTTTAATACAACAATGCCGCGTTTGTTGGTAATTTCCTGCATTTGATCCGCGAATTGCGATGAGATATAATTTAGTTCTCTTTTGTCCTTCCATTTTCCTATATGAACACCGTTACGATAGCGTGAAATATTTTCACCTTTTTTTAGTTTTTTGGAAATCACTTCTGATGGATTATCTTTGCGTTTCTTGTTCAATGTGCCAGTGCAGTAGGTATTCCTGTTCAATAATTTGGTAGCTAAGCTATAGCTGTTATAGAAATTGTCCATAAAGACAGCGTGACCGGAATCTAAATTATTTTGCAAAAACTCTTCTACATTTTTTTCCGTGTGTCCTGTGCCAGAAGTTTCGTCCATTGTACTGGCAAAAACATGAACTCTTATAATAGTTCCATTTGGTTCTGCCAATATATAAAGTTTTATTCCGTATTTGTGTCTTTTTCCTTTTATGTATTGCCGAAATATCAGGCGGCCACGAAACAAAACCATAGATTCGTCCAAGGACAAATTTCTACCGGGATAATAAATCCTGTCCATTGTTTCATTGAAAGTATTTATTATCATTTTGCATTTATTCATGCGGGCAGGATCTTCACCTTCTTCAACAAAATGTAGGCATCGCAAAATAAGTTGGAACCTGTTTCTCGACATATGTTCACAGAAAACTGACTTATACAATCGATGCGATTTCCAGTAATCAACCAAGCGGTTCATTTTCGCTGTGCCAGTGTGGTAAAGTAAACCAATAAATATTCTCAATTCTTCTATAGTTAGTGGTTTCCAATTCGTAATACGAGATCTGCGAAACTGCGTAGAATTCCTTATGTTTTCTGCATTTCTATTAGTACAATCGACGATTTTTTGTAGATAGTCATCAGTAAGAAATAAATCGACATACCCTCTAGGACTGTCTGGCGGTGGCACAAGCAGTTCATTTGTCTTCGTGAAAGAAATATCTCTCATCGAACTAGAATCGGTGGTCCAACGTGTCGTAGATGCTGTTCTGGATGGCTGCTGAAGGTCAGTCGGTGGCCACGATGGAGTCTGATCACTAGAGGCATCGAAACGTTGTTCAGGCACAGCCTCCACGTTTTCCTCCTCCTCCTCGTCTCCTGCAGATTCTGAACTTGCATCACCTTCGTCGGCTATGTAGTCTAAATCATCTACATCACTCCCTGCATAAACATCTTCGTCTGAGTCCCGTAAAAGTTCTACCATTTCCGAACTTTTTAGTCGTTTTCTTCTTGCAACTCGCGATGTACTAGGCTCTGATGACCTTTTTGTCGGATTATTACTCATTATAAATACAAAGTTTTGATGTAAACAAAACGAAAACAGCCGAGAAATAACAAAAACACTCCTGCCCCACGTGGCTGCACAGAGCAAACTAGTGCGCGGCTAGCTGCACGCGAAACAAAAATTCAAGATGGCTAACCGCAGGCCACGCCCACAAATAGATAGGTAATTTCCTTCCCTAGTGGCCAAAACAAATACCAGAATCCAATACGCTGCGGCCGCTATTTTGTGGCTCATATACAATTGTAAGGCACCATCACGCGACGTCGCGTGAACAGCCACAACGTAATAGGCCGCTTCGCGCGACGTCGCGTGACGTGGCAATGAACGTGTTAGGGGGTATGTGCACGAAATACATTTTTTTTTGTGTTGTTTTGCAACTTGCCCTTTAAGAATAGAATAAGAATAAAGAATAAGAAGTTTTTATTTGTATAGAATGTAGGTATTACAATAAGATGTTAACAAAAGTTCAACAGTCCTTGTACATTCAGCCATAAGTGTCAGACAACTCATGTCTCCTATGGTATACAAGTCATCGGCTGCATACAGCGTCTTGCTGCGTCTAGATGTTTACTACATACAAATATGCATAAACTCACGCCTTTTTTCCATGGGGGTAGGCAGAAACTACTTAGCGCCATATGCTACTTCTTACATACTTTCTTTCGTTAACATTCATACATGTTGTCATACACACACGCCGGTTGCGAATACTACGCACCTGACCTTTCTGAAGAACCTCACCAATAAAGTCAATGTATGCCTTTTTAGGACGACCCCTCCCGGCGTTCCCACTTACCTTTAGTATGTTTATGAAAAGCTACAGATACGCTGAAGTCAGATGCCATTAGGAAGAGTTTATAGGAGACCTCAGTCTAAAGAAACTTAATCTTTCTCTTTCAGGCTCCACCAAACAGATCCGAGCCAGAGCCACAAATCAAACGCGCGCTAGTGTTACCGATGCGACGCTGTGTTGACGCACAGAAGATTGTTATACAAGTACCTGTGGATAACTCACATGAGGCGGATAGGGGGGATAGCATCAGTCTCGGGGATATGGATAGCGATGATGATAAGAGTTCTAAGTAAGTTCCTTATAAAAAAAATTGGTAAAAGCACCTAAAAAGGACTGCTGTTATTTCCTGTCTGATATAAAAACAGGGATTTACATGGAGTATGTTTTTTTTTCTTTACTATTTTATTTGTAGTTAGTTTAAGTGTACATATTTAATTAGTTTTATTGTATTTTCTGTATTTTAGATTTTAGTTACCTACCTTCATAAATGAATGACTAAAGTTTATTCATTAACAATTCAAAGTCCCGACCTCAGAAGATTACATTTTAGCTTAATTACCTTTGTAACGACTTTCTTTTTTACTATTCACTTGTAACTCCAATATTAATTTCTTCATTTTATTCACTTCAGAGTGGCGAGTGACATCGACAGAGACGAGTACGTACCAGCATCCATTACAAAGAAGATCATCAACAATGAATACACGCCGTCACGAAGGAACGAGGGCAGGACGGCGAGCAGGAAAGATGACACACTCATTATCGAGACAATGTAAGTAATAACTTGAAAGCCACATTAAAATTGGTCCATTCCTTTGGGAGCAACGATGCGACTGACGAAGACTCAGATACATACACACACAAACAACACACTTATACACACGTCAAACTTATAACACCGTCTTTTTGCGTCGGGGGTTTAAAAGAGGTCTGCGATCAAGAGATCAAGTGACAGTGGCCTGTAACTTTATTTTAAACCTTAACTCTCGAAAATAAAGTATGTAATCGTTCGCAATATATATGAAAATGTTATCTTATTTGAAAAATAAGAACAAAATGAAATATTTATGGATAAATAAAACATAAATTTCTAAGCAATAACTATTTGCCCGGAAGTTTGTAATGCGATCTTCCTATCATGCGACTCCTGGCTTGCGATGCGAATGTAACGGATTGTAGCATATAACTTAATTAACATAACGTCACGCCTGTAATCCCCGAAGGGCTAGGCAGAGGTGTACCTGGTAGTACACCCACATTTCGCCAGTCATGTTTAAGTCCCATGTAATAGAGGGCGAGCCTATTGCCATAAATCGGGCACAAATCCATACTTCGGGCTGCAACTGAGAAATCCCAGATGGAAAAACCCAATAACACTTTGCCCGACCCGGGAATCGAACCCGGGACCTCATGCTCAGCAGTAGCGCTTGCGACCACTAGAACAACGAGGCAGTCAACTTAATTAAATAAAAAATATTAAATATCACCCATTCTACTTTTCCAGCAACATCCACAACCCATCAACAGACAAAGACAAGAACACTCAATTCATAGTCACGATGGACGGCTATCATCCAAACGCTTTCCTAGCCAAGAAACTCCTCACCGAAGGCCTACTCAACGAAGAAGATGAACTCAAAAAAGCGGAACTCGATAGCCCAAAAACCCCAGAAGTTCAAGAACCAGTTCCTAAAGAGAAGCCAGTGGAAATAGAAGATTTAGCAGAGCCTTCTCAGAAGAAACGGCTTAGTAATACAAGCGAAGAGAGCGATACCCAAGTCATTATCAAAAAAGAAGAAGAAAAAGTTAAACAAAGCAAGGAAAAGAGGAAAACTGTAGAAGCTTTAAAAGTTCCTCCGGCTAAAAAGAGGAGGGCGTCTCCTATAGTGTTTGATGTTGATAAGAATAAGAAGAAAGAGGACAAGGAACCGGAGAGAGTGAGGGAGAGGACGGAGAGTGCAAGCAGTGATCAACATGTGACCGTTGCCACTGTTGCTAACTCTCATAAATATGATTCTGTGCCGCCTTGTAAGTATTTATTGTTTAAGTACACATCAAGCTATAATTTCCAGTATAGCCTGATCTCGCAATGTATAAGATTTCCGTAGAATGCGAGGTTAGCGTAAACTGGTAATGTTTAGCGTGATGTGTAGCCGTGTGTACATAAGAGAGTAATAATTTGTTTACAAGTAAAGTCTTAGAATAGGTCGATTTCTAATGTAACAACCTATGAGGATGTTACAAATAAGTAAGACCCCTTTCAAACTAGCATAATCTTGTATATCAAAGGACAGTTTATCTTCAGCGGAATTAAAATATTTGGCACAATTTTATAGTTGAAGTTGTAGATAGATTTTTAACATTCAACATCATGGATCTAGTCAGATCTTAACTTTGTTGTGGTCGGTTTCTTGTGTAACTAAATTAAGCTGAAAACCAGTGTTTTACATAGAATTCCTTTCTGACCTCAACAACTAGGTGGTACATTTATTTTACACTCATTTTTATGAAACTCTGTCATACTCAAATAATAATTATACCTAGTTTAAAGTTTTCGTGACAAGTTCCAGGATTTTCTAACAGAAGGCAGTGTAAAGTTATTTATTTATTTACTTAGACAAAAAGAAACCAATTACAGTAAATAGACAGTAGAACACCAGCAAAACATCATAAAATAAAATAATGTAAGTAAAGTTAACTTCTACATAATTATTCTGCTATCCAGGTTGGGTATAATATTTGTTCAACTTATTGGAACTACTAAGCCAAAGCAACGAATGGCCAGTTCAGCTGGTATTCGTATTTTTTTTCATTCGAGTCAAAGTTAGTTATTTGTTAAACATGGGTAATGTGGTAGAAAGGCTAACACATCAAGCTACACCAATGTGTCAAACTTCTTTAATAGTTTTTCAACTTTATGTCAAACAGAATAAGGTTCATATTTGGAAAGTTTTACAGTTTGGGGTACACGGTATAAAAATGATGTTGTGTATTTCCATTTTGCAGTAAGCACAAGTGATCGCAAGGTGGTGTGGTGCCGCGCCTTCCCGCTGTGTCGCTACGGCAGCGCGTGCGCCTTCTCGCACCCGCGCTGCAAGTTCGCGGCCTCGTGCACGCGCCGCAACTGCGTGTACTCGCACGCGCCCAACGCGCTGGCGCCGCCCTCCACGCCCACGTCGCCTGTTATTGGTTAGTCGAGTTTGTCTAGCTTTTTGGCTGTTTGTGTATGTGTTTAAATGTCTGTAAACGAACCTACGTCACAGGAAAAATTAATATGTAAATATATATAAATTCATTTAAGTATTTCAGGTAAGTAGGTACACCCATTGACAAAAAAGTTATAATACACAAATCATCATAAAACCAGCTAAAAAATAAATATAAATAAAATCAAAATTACAATTCAATTAAATTAAACTTAAACACGAACATATTAAATCAAATTAAATTCAAACGCCATGTCAATCAATTAATCAATATTAATACATAAATAAATGCAATTAAAATTTAATTCTATTTAATCCAACATACCCATTCTGATTCTTATTAATAGTGTGGGATTAATTACAAAAAAATAAGATAATTAACAAAACATGAAAACAAGAAACATGAGGTAGGGTAGCAGTAGAAGCTAGGAGGAAAACATTATGACAAATTGAATTTATTTTAGTAGAATCTTGGAATCTTGGATTCCTGAAATATCAAAGATAATATTCCTGATCGTTTTCTGCGGCCGTCTTAAAAATACCTTAGGGAATGCCACACTAACCTAATGATTATCACCATACCCTTAGTTTTATACTATTAGAGTAAGTTATTTTCAAATACCCACGTTTTTTCCGGATCTTCCAAACGTGCAATAGCGCTGATAACTTTAACATCGCGATGTAGGATGTTCGTCAATAATTCGTTAGTGCCGAGATAGATGTCGCCACAACAGCATATTAAATTACCATCATTAATTTTAATGACGTTTCAAATTATAACCTGACTAATTTCCCACAGCATCACACGTAGTTCCAGTCGCCAACTACAAAACAATATCAACGGTAGTGCCTAACATGTGCAAGTTCTACCCGAACTGCGTGAACCCGACGTGCCACTATTACCACCCGAAGCCGTGCCGCTACGGCAAGACTTGCGTCAACAAACTAGAGTGCAACTTCTACCATGCGGAGGTGCCCGCCAAGTGGAGGTACCCTGTCTGAAATATAGATATTAATTCACACTGAAATGTTGTTTTATTTCGTATTGTTATACAGGGTGTCCGGTGGTAATTTTCACATTTAAAAAAATCATAATAAAATAAATAATTAAGTTTCCTTTAATATCTTTATTTTTGTAACAAGTACATTAATGTGAGTTTTGCTTTTTAAAGATAATGTTTTCTAAGTGCCGACCTTCTTGACGCAAACACTCTTCCCATCTTTGACGCATATTTTCAAACACACGTCCGCAGAGATCACTTGAAATTCCCGCCATTTCAGTCCGAATATTTTCTTTCAGTTGAGCAGTAGTGGTAGGTTCATTTCGATAGACGACGCTCTTTAGGTAGCCCCATAAAAAAAAGTCACATGGACTCAGATCCGGTGATCTTGCTGGCCAGGGTATGTCACCGAACCGAGAGATCATTTTTCCCGGGAATAATTCCCTTACAACAATCATGGACGCTTGTGCAGTATGCGCAGTAGCGCCATCTTGTTGAAACCATGTGTTTCTGTTAGAAAAAGAACTGTTGCGAAGTTTTTCTTTAAAAAAACTGTTGATCATCTCACAATATCTGTCGGAATTTACAGTCACTGCCTGACCATGATAATTTTCGAAAAAATACGGGCCTATAATTTCTCTACCCGAAATAGCGCACCAGACAGTCACTTTTTCGCTGTGCAACGGTTGTTCGTGCATTTCCCTGGGATTCTCCGGACTCCAGTAACGAAAGTTTTGTTTATTTACGTACCCTCCTAAATGAAAATGTGCTTCATCACTGAAGAAAATGTTTCGTAATCGCGTGTCCGTAGAAAAAGTCGCTAACATTCTTTCGGCATAAGTTAATCTTGTTTGGTAGTCATTTTCGTTCAATTTCTGGATTATTTGGATTTTATAGGGATGGAATTTGAGTTTTTTCTTAATAATTTCGTGCAATGTTGATCTGGCGAGTCCTAAAGCTGACGATCGCGCTCTTAGTGACATCCGTGGATTTTGCATAATTGAATCACTCACACGTTGCATGTTTTCTTCAGTCGATACAGACGGGACTGGGCCTTGGTGACGCGCCGGTACGACTGAGCCTGAAGCTCTAAATCTTGCTACCCAATATCGAATTAAACTTTTTGACGGCGCATCTCTTATTCGTGGAATATTGAATCGATTACAAAATTTACGTTGCGCGGCAATCAGTGAAAAACTACTCGTTAAGTACGCCTCAACAGCGAAAGCGCGCTGTTCTCCCGACCAACGCTCCATTGCGACTAAAAAACTCACGACGCTGGCGCTACTAATGCCTCACCCCGCGCCCCTCTAGCTGCCCGCGTTCAAAAGTAATAACTTTTTAAAATGTAAAAATTGCCACCGGACACCCTGTAGAAGGAAAAGTAAATTTGTACAGCTTTGTATTCAGTTGCGCATCCAGGATTTTCATTTAGCAAAGTTAAAACTAAGGGCCTTTTTATTCTTATGCGTGTTTGCGCCTGCGTGTAGGCCAGACCCGCATGCGTGCTCGCACACAGACTAGTATTTTTTCGCCACGTGTGGCCACATAGAGAACTCGTGTCAAACTTGAGTACAGAATAACGTACGTGCGACTCGCTTGACAGTACCTATAATAACTGTTTAGCCGTAAGCTTTTTTAAAATTCCAAAAACATACAGGGTGTAAAAAGTCCGATCACATAGCCGATAACTACACATTCTGCACATATAATAGAGAAAATTTAACCAAAAAATCGTGCTGGGTTTTTTTTTCATCTTTAAAAAAGAGATGCTTTTTATTGTGCGCAATGAAAAGCATCACAGCAGCAGCTACAGAGCGTCAGAGCGCCATATGCTACGATTCTTACATAACTTATTTTAAAAAGAATCGTATCTAACGAAAAATCACTAAAAGTTGTACCTTAAATAATTATTAGAACAAACCCACAGCCTTCCTAAACTTAAGTTTTTTCAAAGAGATGCGTAAGCATTACCTGCTTACGCATCTCTTTGAAATAACGTAAGTAGGTAATTCGGTAGCCCGGAGTCTGGATTTGTGCCCGATTGATGGCAATAGGCTCGCCCCCTATTACATGGGACTTAAACATAACTGGCGAAATGTGGGTGTACTACCAGGTACACCTCTGCCTACCCCTTCGGGGATTACAGGCGTGACGTTATGTTATGTGTGTGTGTTATGTTATGTTAATTCGGTAATTATAAAAAAGATGAAGATACCTACAATCGAATTGAGAACCTCTTTTTAAAAGCCAATTAATAACTGCACACGAAAATCCGTTCAACAAGTTCTAGTAGACACTTCTCCCAATAATGTAATGTCCATAATAGGTTACATAATAAGGAAATTGTTACTATCACGTGGGCGTACATTCGGTGCAAGGACGAGGTCAATTTATCCCAATTGGGCAATAGAATACGGTATAATAATGATTTGACGGCACGCTTGGCGCAGTGGCTGAGCGATCGGCTGCTGAATTGCCAGTCGCGGGTTAGATTTGCGTGAGGAATATGTGTGCACAGGTAATAAGGCGATTCACACACTGCCCCGCATGATGCAGCGTAGCGCGTGGATGCGTGTTCTTCCGTTGCTTGTAAGTATCTCCGTTTGTATGGAAAACACGCACAGTCCAACACACAGAAAATGCATCCACGCGCGTTCATTTCAGTTCAGAGACACGCAACACGCAGCGTGATGCGTGGCAGTGTGTTAACCGCCTTAGTGTGATGAGCACGATAGTAGAGGGGACATGGACACACCACTTTGAGTTCAATACACGAGTTTGGGCCTCAAAGTGTAGAAATTTTTCATTGGCAGGTTATACTATGTACAGACGCCAGCACATCAACCTACCCCAAACTGTCAAATTTTCCCAATTGAATATGAACCTTATTCTGTTTGCAATAAAGTTGAAAAACTATCAATGAAATTTTACATTTTGGGGTAACTTGATGTGCTGGCGTCTGTACTTGTGTACAAATCTATAGATTGAAGATCTGGGATAAGAATCTATCGCCTAAAGAGAGGCTCGACTTAGTTTAGGCACTGTCTAAAAACCTACAGTCGTCCGACGAAGCCGTCTAGACAAGGAAATTGTGCGGGGTGTGAGGGGCGAGACGCGGGAAAGCCGCTCCCGAACTGCGAACAAAACGATGTTTGTAGTTGGGGAGGTATTATACAGGGCTAACGCGTTTAGACGTTGTCGGCATTTTTCCAGAGATCAAGGGCGTCGTCCTTCTTTATTAATATTTATACTGCGGTTTAGGCCTTAGTGGTCATTTCAATTATAATAATTGCATATTTGAACAGGTAGTTTGGTATAGGTCAAAGACATTCAATATTTGGTACAGACGGGACATCACAAACATAATTTTCATCCGATACTTGTGTCCTATTGGACACAAGTCTATGAGTTTAATCTAGTACACTCCGCTGCCGCTCCAATATTGGTACCTATATTCTGCTAGATGGCGATACTGAGACTTGGGATCACTGCGTTCTTTCTGTGGCATTTGTTCGCATGCCCTCTCTAGTATTTTGAATATCTTTGGTGGAGGCATTGTACAGACGCCAGCACGTCAAGTTACCCCAATGTGTCAAATTTTCCCAATTGAATATGGACCTTATTTTGTTTCACATAAAGTTGAAAAACAAGCAAATTTGGCACATTGGGGTAACTTGATGTGCTGGCGTCTGTACCTACAGCAGATTTTTATTGCGAGATTTAAATTTTCGTCCAATAGTAAAAGTGATTCATAATATATTATGGCTACATACAAAGCAGACACCTTCCCTATTTTCAGCTTTTGCATGTATAAAAAGTAATGTGTAGGTATGTGACAACATGTATGAATTTAAACGATCCAAAAGAAGTATGTAAGCATCTGTAGTTTCTGCCTGCCACCTATGGAAAAAATACGTGAGTTTTATGTAGATACCTATGTAAGTATGCTCGTAAAAATAAGTTGTATAAAATAGGTAGATAGGTACCTACTTACTGGGGTTGATTGCCTAAGCAGCGTAAGATGTACACGAGTGGGTAACGTCACCCCTTTATTAGTTCTGTCGGACTAATTCAATTGTGTAGGTAAGTAAGTGCTAAGATAGCTAGGTAGGTACTTACTAAGGTTTCAGATGACATAACGCGGAACTAAAAATATCTGCATATGCAATAATTAATATGCACAATGTTTATGATTCATTTCATAGATACGGATATCTAGTCGGTACAGTCATCGACAAACATGTTATGGTGCTATCTATCTTAAATATTAAGGTCAAAGATAGATAAGTAGGTATAACTAAAGCTATGTAGGTACCTATCCCATAAAAAAACAATGTGAAAATAATCAAGGTGTTAGTTAGGCTTAGACAGACGGACTGCAAATTTGCAGTTTACGTGCAGTGTGTAGCACTGCAATAAAACTGCCAACTGCTGTTTGTACCTACTAAACTGCATTGGAACAGCAAATTTGAAGTCGGAGTGCTGATGAAATGCAGTCCGCCTGTCTAGAGCCTTGGGGCCTTGGGGCCTTGGTTCAGGCCAATTTTCAGACACATGATTTGCTCATTTCTGCAATAAATGAACTCGCATGCAAGGTAATTTAATATGTATTTATATTGGACCTAAGATAGAATATGGCTCATCTTAAATTTTATGACATACCTATACACGAGTCACGATGCAAACATTGTAGTAGTTACTAATTTGTCATAAAATATTTTAAGTACTTATGTTATATTGTTTGTTGCTCTGATTTTTCTTTTTCTGTATTCGAAGACAGTGCTTACAAACCTTGTTTCAACTAGGTACCTACCAAGTAATTTTAAAACTTTCAAAATTAATTTTTCTTTCGTAGTTAGCAAAACGTATTTAGTCATATTTTCTTGCACTAGCAAGAAAATATGACAGAACTTAGGTTCTCGACTTTATGTTTTTTTTTATCTGTGGGTATACAGGGTGTCTTATTCAAATGGGTCAGTATGGGAAAGTCTGAAACTATAAGACATACGAAGATCTGTTCTGAGGAACCATGTCATCGATTTTAATAAAAAGAGAAACTGCATTCATACATTTAAAAAAAACATCTGTACTCCATTCGGGAATCGAACCCGGTTACTTTGAAAAAAAAAACCTACACTATTTCTATTTAGATATCGATTGTGTAGGTCTTAAGCAGTAAATGTCTGTATGAAACATGATGTCTAAAATGAATAAAATGCATTGTTTCCACGTACTTTAATTTACTTTCGTAGGTGCTCGAAGTGACCACCGCCTTTTTCAATACCGCCTCTGGGCTATTTCTTGTGGGGTTACGTTAAGGATGAAGTGTACAAAACAAGCTATGACACCGTTGTAGACCTAAAAGTAGCCATAGAGACAATTTTAACGCAAATTCACCACATGAAGATCGTTACCTAAACGTGTTGAATATTGTATTGAAAAAAGGCGGTGGTCACTTCGAGCACCTACTAAAGTAAATTAAAGTATGTGGAAACAATGCATTTTATTCATTTTAGACATCATGTTTCATACAGACATTTACTGCTTAAGACCTACACAATCGATATCTAAATAGAAATAGTGTAGGTTTTTTTTTTCAAAATAACCGGGTTTGATTCCCGAACGGAGTACAGATGTTTTTTAAAATGTATGAATGCTGTTTCTCTTTTTATTAAAATCGATGACATGACATGGTTCCTCAGAACAGATCTTCGTATGTCTTATAGTTTCAGACTTTCCCATACTGACCCATTTGAATGAGACACCCTGTATAGCTATTTACCTACATAGAGTTCAACGGTACAGTATCAATTGAAGATTTTATTTTTTCTCAGTTGTTTCGTTTTTTTAAGCCCTTGCTGTCCAATCCACTTTTGACATTGGCAGAATAGTAGACATCGGCTTTATTTGGCAGAATTATAAACAGAATAGAATAGAACTAAAGGTACAGAGGCCAGCACATCAAGCTACCCCAATGGGTCAAATCTCTTTGAAAGTTTTATATTTTATAACAGACAGAATAAGGTTCATATTCGATTGGGAAAATTTGACAGTTTGGGGTAGTTTGATGTGCTGGCGTCTGTAGGTACCTACCTACATTTTACAATCGGCAGTGATGTCACTTTTCAATTAAATCCATGCCACAATTCGACTGGAACTGGAAATTAGAAATGTTAAGTAATTCCTTCGAGAACTAAGTACTTATTGCTGATTACCTCATGCACTAAGAGTTATCTATCTGTGACCTTACCAGCCCTGTTTACCACCTGTTGCCTTACAAACACAGCCTGGTGGGGTTAACGGGTACGTGTAAAATTTCCAAAAGTGCACACAAATTACTCTTACGCATCAGAATAAATGTGACACCAACATAATCACATTTCTCGACGAGTGTGCATATCCCTCAAGTAGGGACGTCACCTAATAAAATAGATAGGAGACGAGCATCCGGCGTACCCTATCATCCTGCAATCATTCTCACTCGGTCACCAGTCCTCTTAGTAGGTGGGATATACTAAGCAGGATTTTGGGCACGCAGTGGATCAGAACATTTTGTGGTGTCAACCGTCATCAGCGATTATGGAGGTAAGTCATGTGTGTGTAGTTATTGTTATGTGAATATGATTATCTCGAAGGGAGGTAATGATGCCTTAAACCTAGGTCTGACGTCAATTTCATAATGTATGGTTTATGTTTTACGCGTATGCTTATGTTTTCTAGTAAAGTACAGACGCCAGCACGTCAAGTTTCGCCAATGTGTCAAATTTCTTTGATCGTTTTTCCACTTTACGTCAAACAGAATAAGTTTCATATTCAATTGAGAAAATTTGACACATTGGGGTAACTTGATGTGCTGGCGTCTGTACCTACAGACGCCAGCAAATAAAGTTTTTCTGTCCGTAAACTGTCAATTTTTCTCTATTGAACTTGAACCTTATCAATTAAAATTACGCATACCCGCCCATCGGGGGATGGGACAACAGACACAAACAAACAACCCAGCTTTATTCCCGCTTCGTCTAAGTGGCAGGGGACTGGGAAACCGGCACAGCCTTTACGTCCAGTCCTTCGCCGACGATTGCCCCGCATGGCTTCCCCTAGGGGACCGACAAAGGTGGTGACGGGTGCAATGCGGGCGAAGGTACCCCCGTGCCGTCGCCCGCCCGTCACCACCGTGAACCGCTTGAAAGTTCGAGTCCGAGAGAGAGCAGTTTGGGGGAGGGATCGACCTCCACAACCCAGTTACTGGATAACACGATACCCCTTGGTTAAACTGGTGGTCAAACTTTCGGGCTTCAGACTACACGTAACGACTGTCAAAGATCTACAATTGACAGCCGGGACCAACGGCTTACCGTGCTTTCCGAGGCACGGAGGAGTTTTCATATGTAATGAATGGTCACCCATCCACGGACCAACCTCGTCACGCGTAGCTTAACCTTCGATCGACCCGTGAGGCTGTTATTATTTAGCCACAAGCTTGAAATTGAACCATAAGCTGTTTGAAATAAAATTCAAAAACCTAAATTTGACGAAATTGGGGTAGCTTGATGTGCTGGTCCATGTAGGTACCAATACTAATTTTGAAGCCTTAAACAGAATGTTATAGGCATAGGTACTTACTAACATAGGTAGGTGAGGTAACCTATCTGTCCGGCGGTGGTCACTTCGAGCACCTACTAAAATAAATTAAAGTATGTGGAAACAATGCATTTTAATCACTTAAGACATCATGTTTCATACAGACATTTACTGCTTTAGACCTACACAATCGATTTCTAAATAAAAATAGTGTAGGTTTTTTTTTTTTTTCAAAATAACCGGGTTCTAGTCCCGAACAGAGTACAGAGTTTTTTAAAATGTATGAATGCAGTTTTTCTTGTTATTAAAATCGATGACATGGTTCCTCAGAACAGATCTTCGTATTCCTTATAGTTTCAGACTTTCCCATACTGACCGATTTGAATGAGACACCCTGTATACCTAGCGGGCATGTCAAGGAAATGTCAGAAAAACTTTGATCCCATGTCTCAGTAACGCCATGGTGTTGCGGTGGCCGAATTCTGGGCTAAACATTCAATTTAGATTTAGTGACTTTGTTTGCCATCGACACGCTAAGAAGAAGAAGTAACGCCATCTTGAATAATATATAAATATTGGAGCGGCAGGGGAGCGTACTAAAATAACTATTGTATTTGCTATCATCAGTGTGTATCTAGAATGTCGTGATACGCACTCGCAGAGATGTGACAAAGCGCACAGTACCTACCTACCTCGTCTGAAAGTCACCGTAACTTGAAGTCTACTTAAAGTGGAATATCATTTTTTTGTAATGATCTCAGTTGTCAATAAAGTTAAAACAAAACCCGCCAAGAGCGTGTCGGGCCACGCTCAGTGTAGGGTTTCGTAGTTTCCCGTCCGTAACAATAAGTGTTCAAAATGCTTGCATATACGATTATACTACAAACTTAATCCTTGTCTTTTTTGTACAAAACTGTTGTTTCCATCCAAGTTCAAAATAATTTTCCTAGAAAGTCCTTATAAAGTTCTACTTTTCAGATTTTTTTCATATATTCTAAACTTATGGGGGGGGGGGGGGGGCACATTGTTTTTTACTTTTGGAGCGATTATTTCCGAAATAATTGACATTATCAAAAAATGATTTTAGTAAACACCTATTCATTTTTAAATACCTTTCCAACAATATATCACACGTTAGGGTTAAAATTAATAAAAAATCACTTCGCACTTTACATACTATAGGAGGGCTACCCTAATAAAACATTTTTTTCCAATTTTTATTTTACCACTTTGTTGGCGTGATTGATACACATATTGGTACCAAATTTCAGCTTTCTAGTGCTAACGGTCACGGAGATTAAGCGAGGACGGACGGACGGACAGACAGACATTGCGAAGGGTTCCTAGTTGACTACGGAACCCTAAAAAGATAGCCAATTGTCTTGCTGTTCAATAACAAAATAACAATGTACTCTAGTTAATATCTATAACAGTCCTGATGCTGAACTTAGATAGTTCAATAAAGGTTACATTTAATCAATATGATCCAATTAAATAGTTCCTGACGCCTGTTTACTAACTGAAACTAGATATACTTATTGATACCAAGCGCGGTTTCAAGTAAGTTGTGTTGTGGGCAAGTCCACAATCCTAATTAAGGTCAGACAGAACAAAATGATCGCTCATCACGCAATCATTGGGTGAGAATCGAACCCACGACCTCAGCCATAGCGAACAGGACTACTCTCCACTAATCTACAGGTTTGTCAAAGTAGTACTTTATGTATGGATGATATTCCAATCGAGTTAAATTATTGCCTCCTAATACTACTACTTCAAATACTACTGCCTAATCTAGTATTGGATGTCACATAGAGACACGTATTGCTGAAAGAGAAGTGCAAAATTATGTATTTTGTATCTTTCAAAATCAATGCATTTCAGTAAGGTAGTTAGGTTAGGTAGTTAGGTTAGCTATAGGATAGGTATGGTAAGTTAGGTTAGGTTATAGATATGTATATAATATGTTGTTGTTCTAATTATATCTTACACAAAAGGGTTTAAAGAGGACATTAGAGACTCGCTTAATAAAAAGTACATAATAGTTTAGTAGTTATTAATGTTTTGGACATTCTTTTAAAGACAACATGCATGGCTATTTCCTAATGAATCATAAGTCATTTATTCAAATTACATATTATATAACAATGGTTATTTTCTGTTAGGTAAGAAACTATAGTAACTAAAATACATTATTAAAAGGAGTCCCTTTAGGCAAGGTTCCGAAGATACTGGCAGCGTTCCCCCTTTGAAAAGCTAGACTAATTCTTTGTCCGAGGTAGCTGCCAGCTCTTCGGTCTCCTGTGACGTCGACCAACCTTTTCGTAATTTCAGTAAAAAGCTTTAAGCTTTCTTTTAAAGTATGTATATCACTAATACATAAAATTCTCATTTCATAGTGTTTGTTACCAAACTCCTCCGAAACAGTTAGGCGGATTCTTATGAAATTTTCTGTGTATATTATGTCTGAGAATAGATCATAACCTATTTTTTTTTAAATGTAAAACTTAGTTTGTCGGGGCAGCAAGTTTAATAAGTGCTAAAACTTTTTGGAGCTTACTTCGTTAGCTTACATTACCAAAATTTTTGACATTATTAACATTACATTCTTTTTAGTTACCTACTGATGGCTCGTGGAGGCACTTTAAGTTCCATTTATGTAAAAAAGTATCCCGTGGGAATTAAGGGATATATAATAAAAAGTAGCCTATGCGTTATTCAGGGTGTCAGCTAACTCCATACCAAATTTTATCAAAATCCATTCTGTAGTTTTTACGTGAAAGAGACACATCCAACCATCCTCACAAACTTTCGCGTTTATTAGTAGGATCTAAGTGTCGATATAAATCGTGTTTTATTAGGCTTTCAGTTCATAATATTGTGAAGTACCTACTGTGATGATTTTCGCACCTCTATGTAAAAACTTGCTGCATTTTGAATTATTAAATAATTTGTAGATGTATTCATGTAGGTACAGAACAAATCAGTGCCTTTATCTTGTGGTGCTAAAAACATTTCCTACGTATGAATTAAATGTATCGATCGTTCGTTGGAAATATAAGTAGCACCTTTTTTGAGGCCTGGATCCGCGCTGGATTGATATGTGGGTTGAGTTTGTAACAAAGCCAACTACCTAAGTGCTCATAATTAGATATTGAGACAAAAAGCCATTACAGTTTCAAATGGAACTTAGTATTTTTTCTTATGCATTTTTGCACGTAGTTTCCGCGTTACTATGGTAGCGTATTATTCGTTTCTTTGTCATTATGTATGTTAAAAGTATGTTTTTTTTTATACCACGACGGTGGCAAACAATCTTACGGCCCGCCTGATGGTAAGCGGTTACCGTAGCCTATGGACACTTGCAACACCAGAGGCGCCACACGCGCGTTGCCGACCCTTTAAAAACCTATTTACTCCCCTTTTGAAGAACTCCATACTGTAGCCCTCTGAGAAAACCTCGGCAGGGAGCTCATTCCACAATCCAAGTGTACGCGGGAGGAAATTCCTTTGAAACCGCACTGTACGGGACCATTTTTATCGGGTTTTATGTGAGTACTTACGTATTAAATAACTAACTCTCAGCCATAAAGTCTGAGGTATCCAGCGGGTGTTAAAATTGGTCCAAAAGAAAGACATTCAATACTTAATATAGGTATAGACGGGACATCTCGAACAAAATTTTCATCCAAAACTTGTATCCTAGAGGACACAAGTCTATGAGCTTTTTTTAGTACGCTCACTGCCGCTCCAATATTCATATATAGGGTGACTGGTAATTAGTGACCGATACTTAAACACGTGATTGTTCTCATGAATACGAATAACTTTCCCTAAGAAACTATTTTTTTATACTCATTAAATTTCTTTTATCACAATAACACAAACGCTGTTTGAAATTGGCGCGCGCGCTGTTTATCGATCAGCTGGGAGCGTGTGACGCTACTGCTAGTACATTTTGCTTTTCCCGAGGTCAGACTATCAGCTGATAGATCGTGCCGATTCGTGCCTACTGTGATCGATCACAGGCGCGCGCTGTGGAATTTCAAACATCATTTTTGTTGTTTATTGTGTTATAAGTTTTTGTGTATACAAAAAAGTTTCTTTGGGAAAGTTGATTGAAATCATGAATCCAATAACGTGTTTAAGTATCGGTCACTAATAACCAGTCACCCTATATTATTCTAGATGGGGTTACTTAAGACATGGGATCAAAGTTTTTCTATGACATTTCCTTGACATGGGCTCTATAGTATTTTGAATCTCTTTGGTCCAAAAGTATTTGAGATGTGTCTGTCAGTCGCTCGAGTCGATCTAAGGTTAAGCTACGCTTGGCCAGGTCATTCTGTCGATGAGTGATCATTAATTTCATATAAAGACTCCTCCGTTGTTTGGAAAGGAAGCTGAGCTGTTGGTCCCGGCTGTCATGTAGATCTTTGGCATTCGTCACAAGTAGTCAGAGTCCCGACAGTATATCAACCATAATAACTCACTCTTCTATACCATATCGACCAAAATTGTAGATTGTTTATCTAGGGAACAAACAACTATTTTAAAGGCGAGAGTGTTTTTTTAATCCAGAGCGGAGCGAAGGATTCTAGAGTAACTAGAATCCTGAGCGCAGCAAGGGATTAAAAGTGTGTCACTCGAGCTTAAACTAGTATTGCTCCCGAGACACTCTACATGGACACTCTAGGTACTTTTTATCACCCTCTATGAGAAAATAAGTAAGTGCAACTAATGAACAAGAATTTATTTACGTACAATTCAGAACCATAAGACATAATAATACTTTCACTTGAGGAAGACGCACTCATTTTTTATAATTCTAAAATCTGAATATATGAATCAACTACGAACGAAAGCAGAATGCATTTAATTTCGCGCGTTGTTTATTTTTCATCAACTTTTTTATAATATGGCGCGCTCGCAGTTTTTCAGCCAGTCACATATTCAATACATTGTTCCCGCATGGTTTGTGATTCACCTCTTTGCTGATTGAAACATTTACTAACAATATCCACATTCCAAATTCAAATCAATTTTGGTCCCTAGGGATTAATGAGCTATTTTGGTCCCTGTTTACGAGGAATAAACTAGCTCTTTTTGAATAGATGTGATAAAAAAACATTTACCAATAAGGTTGCTTTTTACGCCGCTATTACACAAAATAATGTAGTGACGAACATTTTGGGAACTTTCCTTCCATTACTAACAGCACAGTAGCGTAGGAAAAATCCTAATGTCCTTAACGAACTAATTATTTACGCTATGAGTTCAAGGTTCTCATTAAACGCAAAAAAAAATGCAAACCTCATGGTGTGACTTTACTAGGCTGGTAATGTACCCACCAATCTATTTTAGTTTTCCTGTTGTCATTCTAAAAAGTGTAAACAAATCAAAGTGGTCAGGTAGACAATGCACATCGAAGTGTTCACAAAAAATATACCATTGGTCAAGGCTAATAAGTGTATTGAAGTTACCGACTATTTGATACGAATGATTCGAGATCTTGATTTGTAAAGCGGACGCGTTGGACAGGTGTAAAGAAACTTAGGGCTTTATCACACTAGCGAGTTGCGAGCGAGTGCAAAGCGGGGCGAGTGCGCAGCGATCCCGCCACGAGTTTACATCGTGTGCGCAGCGAGCTAGCCGCGTGTCAGCAGCGAGTTCGCGGTGCACGACCGCGGCTTGTACATTCAGTGCCAAGTGCAAAACTCGTGGCGGGATCGCTGCGCACTCGCCCCGCTGTCCACTCGCCCGCAACTCGCTAGTGTGATAAAGCCCTTACAACTTGTTGTTCGATTCCAGCTCGGAGGTTTTCTAAGAATTTAATATCATGGCTCTAAGATTATCAGATTAGGAAAATCATGACCATATAAAATTATACCAGCAAATAAAATATCTGCCTACAGCAAAGAGATTTAAAATACTATAGAGCGGGCATGTCAAGGAAATGTCATACAAAAACTTTGATTCCATGTCTCAGTAACGCCATCTAGAATAATGTAGCAATTTTGGAGCGGCAGCGGCGTGAACTAAAAAAATCCTCATAGACTTATGTGAACTAGGACACAAGTTTTGGATAAAAATTTTGTTCGTGATGTCCCGTGAGTATTGAATGTCTTTAACCTGCACTAATAATATAAAGAGAGTAGCTGTACCAGCAAACTTGGTTGGGCATTAGAATCAATTTCAATTGGGGTGGACCAGTCTTTCACTTAGGGATATGAAAAATAATGTAGGCAAGTCCTGCTTTACTTGAATCCTGACTGCCTCGTTGGTCTAGTGGTCGCAAGCGCTACTGCTGAGCATGAGCTCCCGGGTTCGATCCCCGGGTCGGGCAAAGTGTTATTGAGTTTTTCCATCTGGGATTTCTCAGTAGCAGCCCGGAGTCTGGATGTGTGCCCGATTGTTGGAAATAGGCTTGCCCCCTATTACATGGGACTTAAACATAACTGGCGAAATGTGGGTTGTACTACCAGGTACACCTCTGCCTAGCCCTACGAGGATTACAGGCGTGACGTTATATAAGTTATGCAAGTCTAATTCTCATAAGAAGTCTTATAAAAATCGGCCAAGCTGTTTTGGAGACCTTTTGTAACAAACACTGTGACACGTGAATTTTATATATTAGGGACTAGCTTCCGCCCGCGACTTCGTACGCGGATCCTGTTGCTTATGCCAGCGAAACTTTTGCTAAGACGTCATCCCTATAGATATTATGGTGTAGCTGGGCTCTTGGAGTTCCACAACAGGTATTCCAGATCTTCAATTTTTATACGTCAACAGAAAGTGCTCATCAGGTTGAACAACTCTCGCTAAGACGTCATTCCTATACATGTTATAGTGTAGCTGTGTTCCGGATCTTCAAATTTATTCTCGCAGCAGAAAATGCTCATCACGTGGAACAATTTTTGCTATGGTACCTACCATTTTTGTATCTCTCATAGTTTAGCTGGTCTGTTGCGGTTCTGTATCAGGTGTTCAAGTTTCCAAGATAAATTATAGCCTATATTTTGCCCAGACTTAAATATCTATAAAACTAAAAATCATTTATCATCATTAATTCGAATCCGTCCAGTAGCTCCGAAAATTAGCGTGTACAAACAAACAGACACACAGAAACAGACAGATTTTTTTTTGGATTCGTGCTCTATTACTGTTTCTAAACTTCCCTCTATTTTTTTCTTAATATATTCAATGTACAGACACAGTTTTTTTACTGTTTTAATATACCTATGTATATAGAAGATAGATAAAGTTTGTGAGGTTGTACCTACCTAAGTTAGTTGTAATCTCTGAATCTACTGAACCGATTTTGAAATACCTTTTACCAATTAATAGAAAGTCACATTATTAAAATTTGTGAGTTTGATATGCTATTTTATTTTCTAAACAAAGAGGAGGTGATGCAAAGGAATGAGGATGTGAGTAAGGTTTGGAGTTTCGATGTCGTACTAATAACTTCTTGCGTAATCCATGGCTTTGATCTAATCGTAATCTAGGCCTAACGTCCACTGGTAGCATGGCACGGCAAGGGATCATTATAAAGTAGATGATTTCGAATCCTACCTAACACTGAAAAGACTCACATTTCATTGACACGCCATTGATGATGCCTTTAGGCATCCTTCGGCACGGTCTGGCATGCCGTGGCATACCAAAATGTACGCTAAGCATGATAAAATAAGACCTGAAATCGCGCGCTTAAATCCCAGCCCTGCCGGAACTTAGGTAGATACCAAAACTACAATGTCTAACTACAGTTCTACCTGCCGCCTTCCGTCTTCAAGTTTAACCGTCTCGTGTCCTGGCTGACCTTACAATAACCAATCTAACGGCTGACACGTCTAGTCTCACGCATTATTCAATACTTAGCTAATAAAGATACATTAATTATTATTATTTTCAAGGTTAGGCTATGTATGACTTGCTATTCGATTTTTGAGATAGAAGCAAAAAATCAGCGGCTCCATTTATTTTGTGTTCACTTCGAGAACACATATGTATAGAGCGGCAATTTTTTTTCGGGTAAATATATTTTTAGCTAGATTATAATAGCCATACGGGTCGATCGAAGATTAAGCTACCTATACTTGACGAGATCGGCCCGTTGATTGGTGACCATTACTTTTCAAGACTGTTTCGTGCCTCTTAACCAAAGGATATCGTGTTATAACCAGTAAATGAGATAGTTAAATCATCATCATCATCTGCCCTTCCCAACTACATATGTTGGGGTCAGCTTCCAGTCTTCAGAACGCAGCTGAATATATATATATATATATATATATATTCCACAACTTTTCACACATCGCCATTTAGTCCCAAGCTAAGCTTGAGAGCTTGTGTTATGGGTACTAAACAGCTGATAAATATACTTATCTGATATATATATTTTTAAATACATACATATGATATAAATTACACCCAGACACAGAACAAATTATCGTGCACGACACACAAATATTTGTCCTGGGTGGGAATCGAACCCACAACCTCTGGCATAGCAGTCAGGGTCACTAACTACTAGACCAACAGGCCAGTCAAAATACCTGTGTTTTACATGGAGCCACTGCCTATGTTACCTCCACAACCCAGGTACTGGATAACGCAATACGCCTTGGTTAGACTGGTTGACAGACATGCCCAGTAATTAAAGATCTTCATAATGATGAGTACACAACCTGAATAAAAAAATAACATCACGCCTTGATTTTCCGAAGGGCTAGCAGAGGTAGACGTGTAGGTACTACGTATACATATGAAACAACCACATTTCGGCAGCTATGTTAAAAGCCCTTGTAATAGGGGGCGAGCTATTTTGGGAGGAGCCGCGCCGTGCCCTCGTCTCTGGAGTAGGCAGTGACCTGTCGCTGCCGGCCGTGGTCGGGAGGATGGTCGGCAGCGTCGAGTCCTGGGACGCGGTGGTGTCCTTCTGCGAAACGGTCATCTCGCAGAAGGAGGCTGCGGGAAGGGAGAGGGAGATTACTTCCACTCACCCGGCCCACAGCAGACGCACCGGGCGCAGGCGGAGGGCGGACAACGCCCTCTTCCAGCCCCCCTGAACGGGTCCAGGGCGACGGACGCGGGGATGTCCGCCGCTCCCACGTACATGGACCCGAGGTGGCGGCGCGTCGTGTTCACGCGCGCCCCTCTCAGACGTCGCGAGGGGAGTCTAACACCTCACTCCCCTCGCAGACTTGGCGAGGCCCGCGCGGCACCAGTAGGGGGTCGCGGAAGTATCTTCCGTTTCCGTGACCCCCGGCGCAGGTGTGAGAAGGAACACGGGGTGGTTTTTAGTCAGTAAGAGTCTGACAGACCCCTCCGCCTCCCCGGGCGGGGGACATCCATGAGGATTTTCCACCCCTCAAAAAAAAAAAAGAGGGCGAGCTATTGCAGTAAAAAGGGCATAAATCCAGGCTCCGGTGAGAAATTCCAGACGGAAAACCCCAATAACACTTTGTTGGACTTGAAAATTGAACCCAGGAACTCACGCTCGGCAGTAGAGCTTACGACCACAAGACCAACAAGACAGTCTACAACATAACGAGTAGATACAATGACCCTGTTTCAGATTTAGAGTATTTAACCAATACATAAGGGTGTACAGGATGTAAAAAGAACGATCACATAGCCGATAACCACACATTCTTTACATATATTTAAGTAACTATAACCAAAAAATAATGCTGGGAAAATTCTTTTTTTTTTCATCTTTATAAAAGAGATGCTTTTTATTGCGCGCATTGCATAGCGCGACAACGCAATGCAAGTTTCGATCAGCTGATCGTATGGCCACTCGCGCTTGGTCGTTGACCCGACCGGCCCGCTTGTTTAGTATCCATTGCATTTTTATAACTTCAAATGCGTAATTCGTATTGAAAAATCGATAGTTTTGATAATGTTTGTTCGAAACAAAGTTTACTAATGATACTCGGAATACAATTTTGAAAAAAAAAACGTAAGAAAATATTGCACTTTGACCTTCAATATCTCCAAAACCAGTGAATTCCCAGGTGTGTTCTAGAAGAAAAAAACTATCTCAGTGATGGGTAGAATATATAGTTTTCGTTTACGTTAAGGGTCTTTTTACACCCAGTATAGAGTAAACTATTTAATATCGGAGGGGACGCCATAGAAGGGACATACATAGACCTTATTGGTGAGGCTCTTCAGAAAGGTCAAGTGCGTAGTAACCGGCGTGAGTGCATGACAACATTTGTATGAATGTTAACGAATCAAAAGAAGTATGTAAGAATCGTAGCAAATGGCGCTCTGTAGTTTCTGCCTGCCCCCATGGGAAAAAAGCGTGAGTTTATATAAGTACCTATACTATTTAATATCCAATGATTCATTAGTTCACCTTTACATCACAAAAGAAACCTTGGGTTCAATTCATTACCTATTTGGCATTTAATCAAATAAGTTTTAATAAGATTTTTGATTTGATATCAGGAAACGCGTTTAGATCAGTTTATTGTTCTATTGTACTGAAACAGGTTTTACACTTACCTATGCAGTTTTGAATTGGGCATTGTTTTATTTTTATAGTAAATAGTTGCAGAATCTGCATAATAGCGTGAAAGAGGAGACCGGGGATAGGGTTACCAGATGAAAAATTAAAAAAAACCTGAGAATTAAACTGATTTCCTGATACAAGCTTATATATCCTGAGATCTCAGGACGAATCCTGACATAACCCCGGGGACACCACTGAAACAATTTGTACATACTGGTGACATCCCTTATAGGTAGCGCCACAAATGAATTTTATTAAAATAGGTAACGTATCCTACATCGCGATATCAAAGTTAATTGCGATGCCCTGCGACGATATATATATGATATATATTTTTACGATCTTATTTATAATTAATGAATTCATATATTTATTTATTTATGAATCTATTGACCCCAATCCCAGGACTTTAAAAACAGTATGTAGATATAATCGAAACACTGAAAATACTTCGGCAATTACTGAAGGTTTTAAATTTAAAGCATCAGTCAAAATGTTTCCTTAAGCATTTATTAAGATCGTGACCAGCCAATGTAACATTTAAATGCAAAAACATTATTTATGGCGAACTCTAAATATATGTATTTTATTTGTGTAACTACAACGCTCCCATTTGAGAGTATCGTTGCCAATCTATTTTTAATATTTTTTTTTATAATATAGTCGCACAGGATGCAAGTAAGTCAAGCTAGGCTTGCGAGGTCCCTAGGTGGATGGATGACCACACATTACACAACGAGATGCCTCCAGACCTCACCTCATAAAGTACGTTCTTATTGCAAATGATTTAAGTATTACGTTTGTATCAGGATAATACGTTGTATAAACCGTTGTTTCCGTGGAATTCGGACATCTTTCATCAAAGTATTCCTCCATATTGCTATACAGAGGCCAGAACATCTAACTACCCCAAAGTGTGAAAGTTCTTTGATAGTCTTTCCATTTTATAACAAACAGAATAAGGTTCATGTGTCATTGGGCAAATTTTGGTAGTTTGGGGTACCTTGATGTGCAATGCTGGCATCACATTTAGATACATTATTGCATCTCTTATAATCGAAATGTTAAACCCGTTATAAATAAATACGATTTTTTCTATTCAGAACCAAAAGCCGCATGTTAAAAAAAATACAGACTATCGTAGTTAAAAATTTCTGGAATTCGCCTTAAGCAAATAACTGTTTAAAAAAAACCTGGATTATGCAAACCAAAATATACTAACATGACTAGAGTCGAGGAAAAAAATACGATCTCATTATCTTATCTAAAATAAGTAGTGTAACCAATAAATTAACCGCTTCAATGACAAACTAAATGAAGTGATTTGATTATAAATACTTAATCTCAAGTGATCACACTATAAGACCAGTTTTAGTAATAAATTATTATAAAGATACTAGACTTTTTTATAAGACATTCCCGTAATAAACGTACAGTTACTTAATGTACGTCAGTAGGTATTTACATCCGTTTGACAAAAATATTTCTATGCATAATGACCGAGACAAAGGTGACTCCTTCGACGAAATACCCACAGAGACGGATTTTCTTTATCTGGATTTTTTTAGATCCGGAACATTGACACGTTTGAACTCACTGCGCGGCCTTAATTGTAAACTGGGATAAATCCCGGCAGATTAAGGTGGTAATTTTAGTTTTTTTTGCGCTTTAGAAAGAAGATGTAATGGAATTACTTTAATTGTCATGGGCTCCGGGAAGGGGATGCAAGCGATTGCACTTGCAACCCCATTTCATTGGATTCTCCCATCTGGAATTTCTTTCAGCCCGGAGTTTGGATTTCTGGCTGAATGAGGGCAACAGGCTCGCCCCATACTGATCTAAAAAACTAGTTATATAATTGACAAATAAGCACTATTGCATTCAGATTCAAGTAAAGTTAATGCAATAGTGCTTATTTTCATAAAACCTTTACAATAAAAAAGCCAAAACAATTTTGAGATGGAGATACGAGTAAATTGTGTTTCGGAATGGGCATTTCCAAGTTCCAAGTTCCTAATTTTGTGACGTAGTCTATAGTGTGTATACTTACTAACCAAGAAGAAAAAAGACAAGAAAGCAGAGGCTGTAATTATCAAAGAGCACGTATGTCATACGACGTTTTATAACATAATAATATTTGCGAGGAAATAAATAAAACTCGGACTGAAATTTTCAAATAAAAACAATACAGCGAAAAGAAAAAGCGTGCGGAATAATTTTGACTTGATCACAAATTAGCAATGCGCGCGCACCAGTTTTTTTTTAAAGTCAAAGGCACAGTAATAGCCAGTATTACTAATAAAGTAAATTAATTATATTTTGTAATGTTACTAATGGTTGTAATTTATTGTCAACATTAATTAAATTAACGAATTAAATGTTTATTTTTTATATTTTATCTCCCAAAGTTAATTTTATTCATTAAATGTTCACCACTTTTCTGACTTAAAAACTCAAATAAAATGAAACGTTCGTTTTAAGTCGGAGCAACTTGCAAATCGTGCGTTTTACAGTACCATTACGCACTAGTGCGTAATGAGATGCATTACGATACTGAATATGGCGGAATAAGATACCCTTTACGAGCAAATGTGTTTTAAAGGTTTTATTTATTTATTAATTATAGTGGATGATGTAAAGTTGCTTTTACACGACATCTGAGTGGATGGAGTCACATGCATCACATAGTTATGCAAAAGCAAAATTGTGGTCAGAGGCGAGCTCAAAAGGAGTTTGATAAACCTCAATATGATTCAAGGCACCTCGCCTGAACTGCCTTGACCCTGCTTAACGAATAGTAATAAAAAATATTTCCGGTAACCAGTCTATCAATTAGAACCAAAAATCTAATCGTCCTAACTGAGCATAGATTTGAAAGCTAGATTTTAATTTTTCATTTGTCATTTTGAAGGTCGGTCGTAATACACTGGAGCTGACATAAGTAATTCGTTATTAGACTATCAAATTACATTCAGCTGTTTGCAAAAGTAAATTCTTAATGTAATATGATCATTCAAATGTTGTTTACATATATAGAAAAGGCCAATGAAAAGGTACATTCGTGTATTACAATATATCAAATCAAAACAAAACTATGCAAAGCTTTAAAAAATTTCTTCCATAAATGCCCATTTTCCCTAAAAACTGCAAAGAGGCCATCACATCCAGCTACCCCAATCTGTCCATTTTTTTATGATTTTCAGCTTTACTACAAAAAAATAGGTTCTAGTTCAATGGGAAACATTCGATAGTTTTGGCATAGCTTGATGTGTAAATCCTACATTAAAAAAAAATAACATTACTTTAAGTATTTACTATTTACATACAAGGATGTCTACACAGCTTGTAGTGTAGTTTTTTATTTACGAGGCGTGTGTAGCTGCATAGGTACTTTAGTCAGCCTTAGTGTAACCTTTCTTATTAAATAAAATAAGAATATTATTTCAAATAAGAACGAATTTTCGCAAATCAGTAGAAAGGATTAGTTCGTATAGCCAAACAAACTCTTCCACTTTATAATATTCAAATAGTAATTGTGTTCCCCATTTCCACTTACATAATATACATATTAGGCGATTGTGCTGAATTATGAAAATAAATGTAAGTAAGTAGTGTGTGTGTCAAAAAAAATCAATACTTACTTACTATAGACGTGTCACACGACCAAAATTTTCATCTGTTACTTATGCCCCAGTGGACACAAGTCTATGAGTTAAATTTAGTACGCTCCACTGCCGCCGCTCCAATATTGCTATACACCTCTATTTTTTAATTAGAACCTACAAAAAAAATTAAGCTGTGTACCCGTACCTGTTACTGATCATATTTGCGTAATCAAAAGTAAAAAAGAACGAAATTCATTTCAAAATTAAGTCACTATTTAGTTAAACTTAAATAACGAAAACAGCTGTTGGAGGCAGGGCATGCTTGAGCGAGATCACGCGAACGTGAGCGAGAGATGACGATTAATGAATACTAGTATGTCATGAAGAGCCTGTACAATAATTTCCATTAATTCGGCGACTTTTTGGGATATAAACAAATCCTAATAACTTTGCTGTTTATGAATATTATTTGCTTTACTTTACAAATATAATGAGAAGACCGTCTAGAATAAGCCCTTTAAGTATTTGTACCAATTAAAAATTAGTGGTGTATAATTCTAGATGGAGTTATTTGAGACATGGGGATCACAGTTTTTCTTCGTATGTTCCCTCCATGGGGCTTTTTGGCCTCGCAGAGGTCTTTTTGTTATTTAATAGTGTTAGATTTAGTTTTATTTTTAAACTGTTAATTTCCTGTGCGTGTCCCAAATAAACATATTTTGTTTCTTTCTTTCTTTCTCCATGGTATCTTAAATCTCTTTGGTGTTTGTACTCGTGTATGTGTAATGTAGGTACCTACTATGTACCTATTTCTATCTACATGATTATTTATCTACATATTTCTAACAAAAAGCTAAACTAAATAAGCGATTTTAAATTAAATGTTAGCAGTTTTGGCGTACTAATTAATCACACCTTTTTAAGGAAATAAAATGAGGACAAGTGCATACAGGTATTACAACTTTTCGGCATCTATCATCATAAAAAAATGTAGTTTATTAAACTTGCATCCTTGCCGGGTATTTTCAATACTAATTGATTGTAAATAATTAACTGTGTTCAAGTACTAACAACATACCAGCAATCATATAACAATTATCATAGCGATGACAGATTTATTTACAAAGTATTTTATACGGACGTGTAATAAGTTTAAAATATTATCGTTATGTTATTGGAAAATGTGTCAACAATCATTAATTCCATGCATTATGACCTGTAGTGTTTGACGTCTCTGTACAATCTTTTAATTGTTTGGATAACTGTTGAGTTCCACTTAGTTTACACTTTACCTGGAAACAGCTACGGTACATACACACATAACACCATAGCAGAGCTATTTAGGCAATACCCAAAGTTTACACTTGTTTTAACATGACTATAGTTTCATTGTGAAAACTGGGATAGAGCTATTTTCCTTGTACATAAAAATATTTACTAATTAGCTATAACTAGCACGTTCATTTGTTCCGTGTGTTGGTGTAATTTATCTCTAAAATGTAGGTATGTATTTAGAAATATATAAGTATGTTTATCATCTGTTTAGTAACCATAACACAAGCTCTGCTTAGCTTGGGACTAGATACTTAGCGTTGTGTGAAAACTAGTGAAATGTTTATTTTATATTTTATTTATTTTAACTAGCACTTCACTCACAACTTGCTCGTTACTGTGACACCCCCTCTACCCCCTTTTAGTTTTAAAATTAAAATAAACAAGGCACACAATATTAATGTGGCTTTTTATTGGTAAACCAATTTTCAAAATCGGTAGTAGATATATAAATCCAAAGATTACCCTCTATACGTCCCCACAAGATTTGCTATAAGACGGTTGAAGGGTTCAATATTGACCGGATACTAAAAAATAAAATGTCAACCATGTGATACTGCCTTATTGTCTACCTTATCTATTAGCCTGTGACTAACTATTATAGTTACGTAGGTAGTTGTCTGCAATTAAACAGAACGTGACATAGTATCAATTACAATACATTACAGTAGTGTTGATATAAATTATTGATATATCTAATAGATATCCTACTAATATTATAAACGCGAAAGTTTGTGAGGATGGATGTATGGATGGATGTTTGTTACTCTTTCACGTAAAAACCACTGAATGGATTTTAATAAAATTAGGTATGGAGTTAACTGACACCCTGGATTAACACATAGGCTACTTTTTATCCCTGTATTCCCACGGGAACCTGACTAACGCGGGTGAAACCGCGGGACGTCTGCTAGTTTTATCATATAATTCGGCAATCCGCGTGGTGATCAATGATGGAGCCTTCTCTGTATGAGAAGAGGCCTTTGCCCTGCAGTGGGACAGTAACAGGCTGGTATTATTATTATTATTTTTTATTTATTATCATATCATTTGATTTGTAGAAGTACAGTGGTGGTATCAATATATCCGGGAAATTATCAAATACGTTCAATTTCTTCATCGTTGCAACATTCTAAAACAGTTTTGAAAACAAAATAAATAGCGAATAGATTACGGGAATAAATTGTTGTTCATTAATAACCATTGAAACTAAATTCAATATTTCTCATTTCTTATGAAACACGACGGATCTTTGATAGTTCTTTTTTTATGTCCAACAATATCTTTACCAAACATTTCACTACGCTGTTTATATTTTTCCCTTTTTTAAGAACATCTTGTTAGAACTTCCATTCTTATTTATTAAAACCTTCAAATCATTATTTATTAGTAGGTATAAGGAAATGTGGTAGGTACTAAGGGTACTCAACCTTATCGTTCTTTGACTGTACATAACGTTTTAGACCCTTTTCCGAGTTTCGGCTTACCACAAAATCAATCAAATTAACCTATCTCTTGTCATAACAGAAGCTATAATTTTCTGTACTAGTATCGTCCTTTTCGCATTTGAGCATTATAATATGACAATAACCGGTTTGAAAGACAAAGATCCTTGACTGCTTCATTGGTCTAGTGGTCACAAGCGCTACTGCTGAGCAAGCGGTCCCGGGCTCGATCCCCGGATCGGACAAAGTGTTATTGAGCTTTTCCATATGGAATTTCTCAGTAGCAGCCCCGAGTCAGGCCCCGAGCCAGCCCGACGGATGCCCCCCTATTACATGGGACTTAAACATAGCAGGCGAAATGTGGGTGTACTATTACAGGTACACCTCTGCCTAACCCTTTGGGGATTACAAGCGTAATGTTATGTTAATGGCAATAGTTAACCGCGTTCAATACAACAACATCTTTAGGATGCTGTTGCGGCTGCCTCCCTATTGCAGTGCGTCGCTTATGTTTGCCGAAGCTCGAACGGATGGCTATCCAGCTATAGTTCGGAAAAGGGTTGCTTCGTTATTACGACGAGTGACAGACAGTGGCAATGGCATCCTCAGGATGATTGCTTCTCGCACTGATTGTCCGATCCAACATAAGTGGATGTGTATTACTACCGGACAATACTGACGTGCTAATGCTTTGTTTTGTGATGTATTTAATGTGTGCAATTTCTAATGTTATTGACTATTTGACATGATGATCATAATATATTAATTTTGACTTTTGTTATTTAATTTTCTTTACGTAATTATTTTCTATTTTAATTTCTATTGTGTGGTTTATAATTTTTTGAATGTTGTTTGTTTTTAATTGAATTTATTGTTATTGTAAAATTGTGTATGTGTGGGCGGGCTGTTCTATTCTATTCTGTTTTATTTATGGAAAGTATGATCTGAAATAAACTTTTATTATTATTATTAATTCAACCAGTTAAAAAAGGCTAAGTAAACAATAAAACCGGATCGTAAAAAGCCCAAAGATAGCGATAACCATCGAAGGTTCCTTCCTGACAGAGTCTAGACATTTGACAGTTCATTGCCACTCTAGCCACGAAGGAGGCACCCAGCTCATTTGTACTCGCACAGCACGTGGCCCAATTGGCCCAAGGCCTAGTAAAATAACACTATTTACATGGTTACCTTTCTAGTAGTACAGTACGGATCTAAACACACAAGTTATTAAGAGACCGAAGAGATTTAAAATACTATAGAGCGGGCATGTCAAGAAAATGTCATTGAAAAATTACTTTGATCCCATGTCTCAGTAACGCCATCTAGAATAATATGTGAATATTGGAGCGGCAGCGGAGCGTACTAAAAAAAACTCATAGACTCGTGTCCAAGTAGGACACAAGTTTCGGACGAAAATTTTGATCGTGATGTCCGGTGTGGTTATAGGTATTGAATGTCTTTGTAAGAGACTGTTTGACTGAACTAAGTTTTCTATTAGTAAATATTGTCGTACCAGCCAGCATAGCATATCAAGTTCCCCTAACTGCCAAATTTTCCTAATTGAACATGAACCTTAGCGTGTTTGTTATAAAGTTGAAAATTATTAAAGTTTGACACATTGGGGTAACTTGATGTGCTGGCCTCTTTACAATCAGCAACAAAAATATCGGGTCAAACGGCTGTTTGAAAATGATCTCAACATCTAAAACAAGTAATCTTTATCTCAATTGGATAAATCTTTTCAAAATTACAGTTCTCGTGTAGGTACAGTCTTCATTCTGAAACATTTCTTGTGTCCAAAGACATTCAAAACGTACTATAGGCGGTACTTCACGAACAAAGTTTTCATCCGATACCTACTTGTGTCCGAGTGGCCAGAAGTCTATGAAATTAATTTAGTACGCTTCTCTGCCGCTTTAATATTGGTATATTATTATAGATGGCGTTACTGAGACAGGGGATGACAATTTTTCTTTGACATTTCTTCGCATGCGCTCTCCATACCTATTTACTTCTATCCTAAATCTCTTTGCTTGTGTCAATGAGTTATTCCTCATTAACATAGTTGTTTAAATCCTCGTCGATTCGTCCCAATAATTATTATGGAACGCTAACTGTACCCCTATTAATTATTACATTTACACGTATAGGTACTGTAAAGTTAAGCCAAACTTAATCCACGAAAAATGTGGTATAGGCATTACAGTCTTTGTGTAATGCCAATAAACGCATTTTTCTTTCTTTCTAAGTACCTATGACGTTCATATTGTTACCTAGTAACTTTACTCTACCACGCTTGCTTAAGGCGGATTGGCGATTTCAAACTTATATTAACTATAAGTCCAGGTTTCCTCACGATGTTTTTACTTCACCGATGTCAATAATGTCTAAGATAAACTTAGAAAGAACATATGAATTAAAAAAATCACATTGGTACTTGCCCGGATTTGAACCACAACCTCGTGCATGAGAGGTAGGCGCCTTAACCTCTGGGTCACGACTGTTAACATTACCTACTCTATTTTAATTAATAAAGGTAATGTGAAAATGGCAAAAAATGGCACGCTTGGTTTCCATATAGATCGTGATACTTGCGTTATCTAGGTCTATCTACATCTGTGGATGAGGGTTATATGAGATGATGAATGGAAAATCGATCTATCGTTTCTTTGCTCTTTAAAAAAGCGTGAGTCTACGCCACGCTTTTTTCCCATGTGGATATGTAGAAACTGCAAATCACCATTTTCTGCGAAAGTGGTCTGTCAGACTGTTACTGGCTAAAAACTACCCTTCACCCTGGCGTCCCCTCTCACATCTTCGCCGGCAGTGGCAGCGGACTATTCTTCCGCAGCCCAAAGCTAGCTGCCGACCAAACTATTTCCGACCAATTTTTTTAAATTTTTAACATCGATCTTAATCTAGACCAAACAAATGTAGTGCTTACTTGATCGCCTATAAAGATATTATGTGGGTAGCAGCTAGTTTCAAGTGGGTTTTCAATGATGTAGGGAAGTAACAATTAGTAATATCTATTTTCCTGAAATAAAAAGCACTTGACATTTCGGTATTTGGTATGAAATATAAACAAGTTAACATTGCCATAACTTTAAAGCGACAAAAACTAAAATAAAAATTAATTAAATTATTTATTTATTCAAATTAATTTGTGGTACAGTTAGTATATAACGAAATAATGCAGTTTGCTATCTTATCTTGATTTATTTATCTTATCATATGCAACTAAACAAGTTGTCTAGCGAATTCATGCCTTAGGCATTTTCTATTGGAGGCAGACAACACAAGACAGGTGCATTCATAAATCGACCCTGAAAAATAAACTCACACGCATAAACAAAGACGCACTGTTAATTCATGTTAAATAAAAAGTTTAAATAATTTCAGCCCGCGGATTCGTTAGCGTGAATTTTCTAAGTTTATCCAAAGAAAGCACATTACCGGGATAAAAAAACTTTCATAACACATTAAAAAAAAAAAACAAAAAACATAACCCTCCTTCTTGCGCAGTCGGGTAAAAAACATTTCTGCCAAAACCGTATAAATGATCTTTAAAATTCGGCTCAATAGAAAAAAAAAAACACAGAGTTGATTTTGAATCGTTGTTTCAAACGTGACATTTACACTGATCAGATATTCCATCATGAAACCATGTAAAAGTAATTTATTTATTTTATGTAACTGTTACTGGCGACTTATATTATTTGTACTATTTAGTTACTTAAGCTTACACATTGTGGTAACTGGATAGTTCATAAATAAATTAAAAAAAACTGAATGGAAAATGCTTTCTTTCTTTATCATTCCTTCTTTTAGAGATTTTCCAATTACTAATAGCCTTCATCTGTAATCCTGTTTAGCCGGACTTAGACTAATATATACGAAAAAAACCTCTAACATGTTCAAATTCACTACCAACTATGACTCATTTATTACTACACACTAGAACATAGGCATTACCTATGCATAACAACACGTAACTGTGTTACCGGTTGGTAACACTTGAACAATTACTTATTTACTACTGAAGGTCTATTATGTACTAGGTTTGTAGGTATATAGTTTATAGACAGGTAGTCCCACAATTCATATAATTTATCTGATTCGGCCTACTACCTCGTTAATTGATTTCAAAGGTGAACTTAAACTGATAAAACTGGCCAAGCACGAGCTTAAAGATTCCTCCAGGGATTGTTAAGCTTTGCCGTGGATGGGTTACGGTTCATTCTAAGATCCTCCGTGCTTGAGAATGAACGTTAAGCAACCGTACTTGCGGCCATCTTGGATTCGACTCGTTTCTCATTCATTCACAAGCACAGAACGCGCCATAGATACCTAAACAAATGTATGGTTACGGAATAGTCAAAGTCATATGATTTATATTTATTTTAATTACTCGTAGATTGTTAAAAGGCACTTTTGAACATCAGAAGTCGAAACGGCTAGTTTAGTTTCAACCCCGAAAGTCTGCCAACCGGTATCGTGTTTCCTAGCCCCTGGGTTATAGAAGTAAGACGGGCAGTCGCTCAATGTAAAGCACTGGTACTCAGTTGCATACGCACTGAAGCGAACCCCACATAGTTCAGAAAAGGCAAGGTAGATGATGACCTTTTACGGTTAATGAGATACAGCCCGTTGACCGACAAATAGAGAGACATCGAAGGCGTTTTCCGTTTGTGCTCTTTGGGTACGGAACTCTAAGCCTATTAACCAAGTAAGTACCTATACCTACCTACCAGAATTATAAATACTTTTATCAAAAAACCCGACCGCAAAGACAAATAAATAGTTCCAATCAAGGATTGTTCCCTGCAACAATATCAACTTTCAAACAATCATTAATCGGTCTTGAGTTTGAACCCAAAGCACCTTTGGCTTGTTGGATTCATGTGCCTATTGTATTATTATCACTTGCTTCAAAAACAGTGAAGGAAGACATCACAGGAAACCCGGAGCCTGATACATATTTCTCGCCGCAATTAATAGGTAGTGTCAAATAAAGCTTTTTTTGTTTTTTTTTAACAGACTTCAAAAAAAAGAGGAGGTTCTCAATTCGACGGTATGTTTTTTTTTGTGTTCTTGTTACGCGATTACTCCGCCATTTATGGACCGATTTTCAAAATTCTTTTTTATTTGATAGGGTATGCTAGCAGATTGGTCCTATTTGTATCAAAACTCATATCTGATGAAGGATCCTCGAGGAATTGAGGGAACTCCTCAAAAAATATAGGTACACACGTACTGATTTTTACATTTTTAGTAACAAATCTAGCATTTTCATTCAGAAAGTATCATTTTGTGAAGAAGACCTGATGAAGAAGACTTGTGACGGAACTCTTCAACGCATAACAGCAAATTATTCGTGATTGCTATAGTCAGATGTCTATGCAGAGTTCTTGTATTTCCATAACATAACATTACGCTCTTCTATTTTAAAAGGGGCCCGGCAGAGATGTACAGATTAATGTTTAGAAAGAACTTCTTTAGCAATTGTTAACCGATTTCAATGATTCTTTTAAGTTTTAAAAGACCTTCTTTCCATACGAAGAAACTAAAAATTGCAAAATAAAAACTTTTTTACAAAAAAAAACAACCGACTTCTTAAAAAAACACTAACAGGTGAAAAATAACTCCAGTTTCCGAAGTCTGTGGCTTTGGTGGTTTTGTTTCGTTCATTATTGGCCACCGACTTCCGAAACTTAAGTTATTTTTCACCTGTTAGTGTTTTTGAAGTCAGTTGTCTTTTTTTGTAAAAAAGTTTTTTTAACTCAAATAATCGACATGAATTTATCATCAATTCTATCAATCATTTTCCACAGCCAGTATCTATTAATATATCGATAAAGTAACACAATACCTTTACATAATGACTTAATTTATAATTACGCTCTAAAAGTCTCGAATTAAACGAATCGGCCAACCCGTAATTTGCAATTTAGATTTATGAACTGGACAACACTGTTTTAAAGGCATTCAAGGTGCGTAGTTATTGCTCAAGTCACGTCATAGGCGTGCACAATATAAACAAATGAAAGGCTATTAACCTAGTGACTAATTCCTTCTTACATAGTTAAAACATTTATAAATACTCCATTTACAATATTATTAGACAGAAATTAAAAAGGATATTTTTAACCGACTTTAAAAGAAGGAGGAGGTTCTCAATTCTGTTGTACATTTTTTTTTGTAAGTATTTGTTACGTCATTTCTCTAATTCTTTGTTTTTGAAAGACCATTATTTAGTGCTACTTTCATACGACGTAACTAAAGATTGCAACATAAGACTTTTTCACAAAAAAAAAAACAACCGAATTCTTGAAAAAAGCACTAGGTGTAAAATAACTCTATTTTCGGAAGTCGGTGGCCAATACCTAATGAATGAAACCACCAAACCAACAGACTTTCGAAACTAGAGTTATTTTACACCTTTTACTGTTAATTTGTTAGGTACTTAGTGTTTTTTTAGAAGTCGGTTGATTTTTAATGCTCCATTTGCATCTCAGTTTAGCTAAGTACCTAATATCGGTAGGTTTCTAGCAATCCTACGCTCCTGAGACCTTGCTAGACCTATTTCAATAACAAAACGATCGTAATTATAACTATTGACATAGAGTAGGCTTGATAAAATACATGCATAGCTATTAAATATCTATTAAAGTATTGTGCGGACTCATTTTAAATTAATTACTAAATCATACCTCTTGTCTGGTCTCAATAGCTGTTGAATTAATTACATTTAGTTAGAAAACAACGCAGCGTTGCCAGGTCTACGGATTAATCAAATTCAAAGTCTAGTCATGTATATCAATTCGACTATTTTAAAAAGTACCAGTTGAACATCAGTTTCATAATAAACAATTAAATACAATATATTCTTAAGCTGCTTCATAAAGGTGACTTCGTAATAATGGAGAAAAATCGGCTGAAAATCTATGGGTCTGTTTTAGCTCGATATAGAGGGATCTGAAACACCGACGTTTCAGCAACACCATGCTTAAGAGTACAAATAATGTATCTGGTAAAAGAGTGCGACGTATCTTCGCCACATGAGCGACGATTGCTAACGATCCTAAGATCCGATCCGTGCTAAGATCCGTGTTCTACTCATATTGGTCATTTCATTAGAAAAATTGGGTTGTAGGTACCAAAAAAATGGGACTAACCACATGCTGCGCATCCTAGATGACTTGCTTGTATTTAAAACACGGCATGAGCTTCTCTTAAAATGTATGCAATTCGTGCTGACAACCAGTCATGCGCGTGAAAGGTTTGGGATGAATATTAAATTATTGGCAGTAAAGATAAATTTATTGTAGAGACTGGTGACAAAAAAAATATTAATGCAGAAACGCATTCATCTCAGTAATTATTGACGTAAAGGTTTGCATGACATATGCCATAATAAGTGCACGCGGGACTTGTAAAAAATCCATATGTTTTTATAAAAAACAGTTTTATCAGAACTCATAATTATACCAAAAACATCGAAAGACGCGCACGCGCATGTGTTAAAATTGTAAATATAGTAATTATACTTGGAAGTATAAATAATATATTGATATTGATATTGCACACTAAAGTAATTTTAAGACAAGTTTAAAATAATGAATAAGTAGGTAAATAAATATTCCATAACTTTTCACACTACGCCATTTAGTTCCAAGCTAAGCTAAAAGCTTGTGTTATGGGTACTAAACAGCTGATAAGCATACTTATATATTTCTAAATACATACATATTATTTATAAATTACACCTAAACACAGGACAAATGATCGTGCTCATCACACAAACATTTGTCCTGGGTGGGAATCGAACCCACGACCTCCGACATAGCAGTCAGGGTCACTAACTACTAGACTAACAGGCCAGTAAAATAACTTGTTGTCCTTTCTTGAATAGAGTGCGGTCTCTTTGTAGTCTAGATCATAGGCCTTTCTTACGTTCCTAGACAATCTAAACGTGTATCTAGATCTAGGTTTAACAAACGCATAGTTTGACCTTAATATAGTATTACACTGTTAAATATCGATAAAACATTAATCAAAATTATTATCCAGGCTAGCACATAGATCCTATGTAATGTTATAACGGAAACAAATGTCGCTTTGTCCTTACATAAATACTACAACTAGATATTTATTGTACTTAATTGGTTATTAGATAAAACAACGATCCAGTTGAATAACTAGCATTAGCATAGTTTTATGTTTGACTAAATCAGTTTCGCGAGTATGTTATTAAAAGTTTGTTTTTCAATTGAAATTCTATGTTTGTTGTTCAACTTACTTTATCATCATCTGCTTAACCTTTTCCCAACTATGTTGGGGTCGGCTTCCAGTTTTACCGAATGCAGCTGAATACCAGTGTTTTACATGGAGCGACTGCCTGTCAGACCTCCACAACCCAGTAACTGGGTAACATGATACCCCTTAGTTAAACTGGTTGTCAGACTTTCGGGCTCCTGACTACGAGTAACGACTGTCAAAGATCTACAAATGACAGCCGTGACCAACGGTTTAACGTGCTTTCCGAGGCACGGAGGAGTCTTGGTATGCGATAAATGATCACCCATCTATGGACCGATCTCACCAAACGTAGCTAAACCTTCGATCGACCCGTGTTTTAGACATCAAGTCCTTCCTAGTCCTCTTCCAAGTTCAACGTACTTTATACTGTTTTAGATGTCTATTTATTTAATGCGCACTTCATTGTGTAGTACTAATTCAGCTTGTCTATTTAGTAAAAGTCACCTCGTGAAGAGGTAAGTGAAGCGAATTGTTAATGCCTAGCATTAGTATGGAATTACAGCTCAACCATCTAATGCTGATCATCACTGGAATTGGACTCAGAGTAAATCATAAATAAATCATATTTATATATGTAAATACAAACACTTAAACTCGTAATTTTTTAGCTAAATGAGGTCGGCGTTTTGCTATCAGTGCCCTAAGTGCGAGTTGTTTTTACGCTAACGCGATCGAAACGTTCACCGCGTTTGGCTCTCTGATTGGTTAAAAGCTTGGAGCGGGCCAATCGGAGCACCAAACGTCATGAACGTGTCGATCGTGTTAACGTAAATTAAACTCGCACTAGGCACTCTGACTACTCTGAGTAAATAGACCTACTAAGTCAGTCTCTATTAAAGTCCAGACATTATCTTGGTCTTGGTAAACTCAAGCAATAACTACAAAGCAAATTCCAGATTGCTATTCAAATGTCTAACTTGAGTTTGACAGACGTTTGCGCTTTTTTACCTTAATCTGCATGGAATTAAAAACGGATGCTGTTCATGTTTTTTTCATAGTCATGCCATGGAAATTTAACTAGAAAAAATAGACAGACGAAGTGGTAAATAGGTACCAACTTAAGTAATTAGTTCTGAAGAATATTCATGACGTTTGTATCTAATTGAAGTTAATTGATGGCGTCATGGCCTATATTAGTGAATAGTCCCGGGAAATCCCGGAACCGAAAGTACCGGGATTTCCCGGAAATTTGCGTCGTTTTAGGAACCGGAATTACCAAAACCAAATCCCGGTTCTTTCGGTACTTTCGGGAAAAGATACTTCGCGTTTAGAATTTTTCTCATTTAATTGCCTGAAAAATCCTACAGCTGCACTGTTACTATTATACTACCTAGCTACCACCGTTGCTACCTAGTAATACAAGAGCATGACGCGCGAGGGTGCGAAGGTGCGGGAGGGGCAGGTGGCGGCCATCTTGTATACGCGCGTCCCGCTCAGTTAGATTGTGATCGCGTCTTCGAAATGTTGTGCTAGTGGGATTTCGGTGTAAAGTGCTTTGCAAAAACTACTCAAACAAGACTACTTCTTTTGGAAAGTGAGTATTTATTTTTAATAAACAAAATTAATGAAACATGAGCGGTTTTATTTTCTCATTCTCCATCCTCATTTTCAATACAAAATACGAGCAGCTTATTGTTCACCAACCGACATGGGATTCGGAAGTTGATTTTAATAGGTACACTTACAAAATTTGCTGTTCTAAAGTTTTACGAATTCCGTTTATTTTTAATGTTACGTACGGCACAATAAAACTACAATGCACTGTATTAATTAAGCAAGAAGTAGTTTAGGTACGACTAGCTGTTTGTTTACCAACCTACTTACATGGGATTGGGAAGCTTATTTTATTCGTAGAATAATATTAGCTGTTCTAATGATATTTTTAATTAGCTTTTTTTAATATTACATACTTTACCTTAAAACTACAGTGCACTGTATTGATTAAACATCAAGTAATTTGGTCGGTACCAACGTTTTTCGTTTAACTTTGTATTTCAATAATTACTCTATATTTTGTTACAGACGATGGATTTTAAGGCAGTCCTTAATACAGCCAACGATAAAACGTCAGTATGGCATTATTACCGCGTGTAAACGAATTTTGAAGTGTACTGGAGGTAGTCCGAGTGGTCTCCAAAAGCATTTAAAAAATGTGCATCAGATTAGCATGAACACAGCAGATAGTCAAGTTCCTCAAAGTGTCGAATCTCCTTCAACATCGACAAATACTGAAATCATACCAAAGAAAAAAGCTTAACTGATTACTACGAATCTGACACAAAACCTACCAAGGAACTTATAGTTTCCCGAATGTCAGCTATGGATGGATATCCTTTTTGAACATTAGTAGAGTCTGAACATTTGCAAATACTGTTTCGAAAATTCGGACATAAATTGTCGAAGGCTGCAAATTCAATTCAAAATATTGTATTAAAACAAGCAGACAACAACTGATCGGCGAAATCCAGAAACTATTATCAAGACATAAATTTTCATCTTTTAAGCCTGAATCTGCACTCACACAAGAAATAAAACGTTTTATTTGATTCGATTTAAATGTTTTTACTTTGCCCTGTCATTTCGTCTTATTTTTACTTTCTCCGTTTCAACACTTGCAACTCTCTTACAAAGACTTATTAAAGTATCAAAAGTATCGATAGTACCGGGAATCCCGGTTCTTAAGCCAGAAGGTCCCGAAAATCCCGGTTCTTTAAAACATCACCGGTTCTGCATTCCCTAGCCTATATACCCGTGACGTGGCGTTTGCGTTCCAGAAATGTCATCAGATACCAAGCTTGGGGAATTTGAAGACAACAAAACAATTAGGAGTTACTTACTACCTCTTTTCTACGCAGTTAGCATTTAACTTTTCCTCACATGATTCTCATTATAGACCCATATTTACAAACTACAACTACAATAATTGTTGACATTGTTGGAAACATCTCCAGGAACATTTTAAATTGCGGACGAATTTCCGTTCATGTAAAATTAATTAATTATTTGTTGCCATGCGTAGGTCATGGATTTTAAAACCAATGTGCATTATTCCTAACACATGAAAATATTGAATCTCTTGAATGACAAATGACAGATTGAGGAATGATGTGTTAAGGCAACGTAATGTGGTTTAATATGAACGTAAATAGTATGCTTAGCTGGTTTACTAATGAAAGGCAACGAAAGGTATTTATAAGGCAGATAAAAGTAGAAACACTGGGTAGGGACGCCCTAGAAGGGCATACATAGACCTTATTGATGAGGTTCTTCAAAAAGGTCAGGTGCTCGCAACCGGCGTGTGTTTGAGACGACATGAATACGAAGCAAAAGGAGTATGTCAGAATCGTAGCAGATGGCGGTTTCTGCCTACTTCCATTGTGTGTCAGTTTATGTATGTATGTAAAAATATTGAACACAATCCAAAATTCAAAATAAAATTATTAGTTTTGGGATTGGAACTATAGGTATCGTAAACGATTTTGATTGACTGTTAATTCACTTGTGTATAAAAATCTATCTATCTATCATCGCTTGATTCGATTTAATCTTCAGTGTTGAAATATAAACATGTGACATCTCTCGGCTGATTCGACGCCATTTGCTGAAGTCAGCGTTTTGACAGATTAAATAATATTATCAGTGTTTTTGTGTTATATTTATTTAATTCAGCAAAATAAAGTAATAACCTTAGCAAGTGGCTTTTTGTAGTAACGTTCTACCTCAATTAGTAAAAAGGCGTTTAAGTTTGAGAATGTATGTTAGAAATGGTGCCTAAATTTCAGCCTAGTTTAATTAAAACTAAAAAATCTACATATTTATCTATCTACCATCTAAACTGTTATCAGTAATTAAAAAAATCCAATTAAACTCTTGCCGGAATCAAAAACGTTACGCATTTCAAGGTCAGTGTGACTTGGTGTCAACACAATTATGTCTTGAGCCTCTAAGAAATGCTGCTCAAAGTGATAAGAATTAATCATTTGTTTCTAACTTGCAACAATCTGTCAGTTTAGATTCGACTTCCTCGTGGGGCTATGAGATTGCAATGATAACTGCTATCAATTACCATCGACCGAGGTTACTACTGTCTCGGAGTTCTAAGGTGTGTCTCACCACGACTTTTTTATGTCATTTTGAATGCAAATTACTGAGCTGGGCACATCGTTAGCACTCAATAACTTCCGAAAAGATTTTAAATCCAGTTTTTCTTAACTAATAGGTACCTACTTCTATGATTTGAATATCTATGAGTAATGTATTTTTTTTTAGTTAGTTAGTTAGCTTAGTTTCCTGTGTGTCCATCCTAGAATACCCTTTTAATTTATCAATGTAGTATCTATTTATTCAGTGCCATTTTCGGTGTTCAGACCAAGCTTATCAAATAATGAAGAGTGTACAATAAATGATGTTCCATTATATTTTTTATTATGTGCCTATTAAAGGAACATTTTTACTGTACAACTTTTGTTCTGTTTTTGCTTTATATCCCGTTTTAAATAATATACACAGGTATCACCAGTTGTGTAAGATTTGGTCAAGTTGTGTATGTACAGACACACCATAAATTAATATACCTAAATATAAATTATAACATAAACTATTGAAAAAAATTTAGGTGTATGTCGCGGTTAAGTAATAAAACTAACTCCTCTGTGGTTTATAATATTTATAACGAGAGCGCTTTCATCACCCTCCCTGCATGTTCATTAACCCGCAAAAATATAAAAAATACAGCAATAATACCCAAGGTTCCGTACAAACGTACGAACTTGTGCATGAGATATGGGACTCGTAGAAAAATGGTTTACCGTAGTAGGTAATTTATTGAGTACCTAGCCAATTAAGCTAGTCTCTTCCAGTAAATAGATATTAAAATCTTAATAAAGATTTAGATTTTTCACTGTACAATAAACAATGCTTCGGAAAATATAAGCAACACAATTATTGACACTGGTATATTTACTAATATTTTTAGCAACAAAAAAGACAAAAATGCGTTTAGTTAAAAAAACTAGTAGTACTAGACAGAGATTTATAAATAAGTTACCGCTTAAAAGTCGAACATCTGACTGCTGAACTAGGCCAAAACCCTTTGTCTTGAAAGGCAAGTTGCACACAGTTAAGCAAAAGTTATACACAGTCACTGCGATTTTCAGGAACATCCTCGAAATCGCAGTGACTGTGTGCAACTTTTTAATTCGGTTTCAAATTTATTACATAAGTAAGTAATTAAAGAAATATTATGTCAGAAAACCATCAACAAACCACCCTGTGGAACTCTAACACTATGCAAGCGGTACAGGGGGATGTTTTCACTGCGCTCGGCGATGCAAGCTTCGTGAAACACGGAATATAAATGAGAAACATACTCGGAGCTACAAATATTCCACAGTATACAATTTTTAAGTAAAAACTTCTTTAGGCACCTGTGTGTCTTAGGGGATCGGGAAAAAGCACTGAACTCGCGTGACTGTTTTAAACCATACATTGTTTAATAAAATAATAAAATAAATGTAATTATATAATATTATGTATTGCTATAATTTCTCAGCAGCAGCCCGGAGTCTGGATTTCTAATAATAATAATAGTAATTTATTTCTAATAACAAGTATTTGTATAATATGGAGGGTACTAAATCTATATGAAACATGTAGGTTAAAACAAATCTGTGGGCGTAGTTCTGTTCTCCTAGCTAAGTTGCAACGCAACCTGAGTTTAGGAGAATCAGTGCCTGCCCCATATTTGGATTTGAAACAATAGATAACATGTTACAAATTACAATAAATGTTAAGGAGAGGTTAAAAGTAATTTCCATTTTTTTTTACAATAAACTTAGAATAATTAAGACTTAATCTAAATTTGTGTATATGTGTTTAAATGAGAAGTTTGTGTGTGTTAAGTGATATGTTCTTTTGTCAGTTTATTAGTGTAATGTATATTTATGTATGTGTTATGTTATACACGTATTTAGTAAACTGCGCTGTAGATATTTTTTTGTGAGTTGACCAATTAGCAACAATAGTAATAACTACAGTACTAAACAGGGCTTAACTTTTTAAATGAATGATTTGTGCCCGATTGTTGGCACTTGGCAATAGACTCGCCCTCCATTAACTACTTTATAGGACTTAAACATAAATGGCGAAATGTAGGTATGCTACAGGTACACGTCTGCCTATATAGCCCAAGTGGTCGTGATGTTAGGCCGTTTTAAACCAATTTGAAACGGGTTTTAAATTTTTGGTTTATTTGCTGGTTCACTGACTGACCACCCATCATACAAATTTATGACATTATTCTGTCTCTCCACGTGATTACTCATAATCTAGAAACACGTGGGCACTTGTTAATTACACTTTTAGAACATAAAGAGCATAAAAGGCTATAGTAACTAGTTAAACGTCTATAAACAAGTTATTAACCGATAAAAACCTTGTAAGATTATAAGTAACAATAGTTAATGACACATGATAGATTTCCTATTAACTCTCGTACCACGGAAGTTTAATATAATTTGCACTGAATAAAGTGGAAACAAGTATGGGCTGTTCTTAACAGATAAGAGGGACAAATGATCAAAGAATATCTCTATAAGGCTCATGTCTGCATAAATGCCTCAGATTAGATGAGGCATAAATCTTAAATTGACTGATAAGTCCTTCCGCCTTCCGGAACTACAATACATGACATGTCACCAAGGTGTTCCGAGAACAAGGCGTGGGTATTGTAAAAAAATAGCACGTTATTATTGTGCATTGTCGGAATAACCAGTAACTTTTTTTTTATACCATGACGGTGGCAAACAAGCTTACGGCCCGCCTGATGGTAAGCGGTTACCGTAGCCTATGGACACTTGGAACACCAGGGGCGCCACACGCGCGTTGCCGACCCTTTAAAAACCTATTTACTCCCCTTTTGAAGAACCCCATACTGTAGCCCTCTGAGAAAACCTCGGCAGGGAGCTCATTCCACAAATAAGTGTACGCGGGTGAAAATTCCTCTGAAACCGCATTGTACGAGACAACTGGGTTGTGGAGATCAGATAGGCAAGCACTCCGTGTAAATTTCTGGTATTTCGTTGCACTAGATTAGACTGAAAGCCACCCCATCATGGTTAGGAAAAGACTAGGCAGATTCAATAACATTATTGCATGGACATAGGTATCTATAATTTGTAACTTATGTATTCTTCTGAATTCGTTTAATATTCTGGATGTATCTCTCTTCTTTTAATTTAATTACTGACACTGATACTTCTAGCCTGGGCAAAGGCCTCACTCCATGACTTCCAGTTTTTTCGGTATCATCCCCGGATCTACCATACATTTTTAAGGATTAAGTTTGGAGTAACTTTAATCCGTGTTTATTAATTTGGGGGTTAGGGTATACTTTAGGTCTTTTTTTTTTAGGTGTGGAAAATCCTCATGGATGTCTCCCGCCCCGGGGAGGGCGGAGGGGTCTGTCAGACTCTTACTGACTAAAAACCACCCTGTGTTCCTTCACACACCTGCGCCGGGGGTCACGGGAACATAAGATACTTCCGCGACCCCCGAATGGTGGACCGCCCGGCTCAAAGGGACTCGCCAAGTCAGCGAGGGGAGTGAGGTGTTAGACTCCCCTTGCGACGTCTAAAGGGGGCGAGCGTGAATACGCCGCGCCGCTACCTCGGGTCCATGTACGTGGGGGGCGGAAGACGTCCCCGAGTTCTTCGCCTCTGAACCCATTCAGGGGGCTGGTAGAGGGCGTTGTCCGCCTTCCGCCTGCGCCCGGTGCGTCTGCTGCGGGCCGGGTGAGTGGAAGTAATCTCCCTCTCCCTTTTCGCAGCCTCTTTCTGCGAGATGACCGTTTCGCAGAAGGACACCACTGCGTCTCAGGACTCGACGCTGCCGACACAGTCAGATCTGCCCCAACAGATGCACTATGTCCAAAATAATTCAATTACTTCACTATTATGTATGGTTACCTGGTGTCAGTGTTATGCCGCCCATGAGCCTCTGACTCGGCTTCACATGCCGTTGAGAAAAATATCTCTCAAGCATGCCGGTTTCCTCACGATGTCTCCATTTTAATTTTTTACTTCGTACATCTTTGACTCGGGTTGGGAGTGAGGTGAAAGGGGAGTTCTGGCCCGCTTTCAGCGTGATGAAAGAGCCTTCAGATACATAGTTGCACAAACATAGCAGATAGAAACGAGTAATCAACGGATGCTGGTAGTTTGTTAAAGAGAAATAAATTGCTTTTCTGTGTTTTGTCCATAGCTTTATAGCACATGGCGACTCGCACGTGTAGTACCGAACAGGTGAATTGACAATGTGAGATTGTAGAAACATTTTTGCCGATTTTCCTAGAAATCATGCTCGACATTGTAGACCCTTGTTGACTGAAGAATCGTAACACTTCTTTTGTTCACTCTTGACATTATGATGCTCAAGATGGAAAATATGTTTCTTCTACGAGTATCTGTCAGTGTCGACTCTTCCGTAGACAAAAGCTATTTCTACGGTAATTATGCTAAGCGCAGAGCCGATCGAATCAGTAAAAGTCAGCTCGTGAATACTTAAGTGTAGTCAATCGTCGATGCCTAATGAGTACGGAAATAAAGCTCAATTCGCCTACACTTTAACAATGTACAGAGGCTAGCACTTCAAGTTACCCCAATGTGTCAAAATTCTCTTATTATGTAATGAATGGTTATCCATCCACGGACTGACCTCAGCAAGCGTTGCTTATGTGTCTGTTAATTTTTAGTCACGAACCCTACTTACCATAATTAACTAAAACCTAAATTCAAAATGATCTGACCGCTCAATAATGAGCAGTCATTCGTCAAAGTTCATTGACGTGAACTAAAGTACATTTGTCAGTTCAGGCCCAAAACAGGTAACATGATCTTTCAAACAAAAGTGTCAATAAAGATTTACTAACAATAGTCAAATGACTGACGAAGTAATCTTTGTTAACTATTTTAAATGTTTCAAGCAGGAGTATAAAGACAATATGTATTGTATAATCCTTTATGATTCAAAATCGGTTCATTTTAACCACTTTACAAATCATTGACTAGTATTATTATTGGTTCGACGTTTAAAATAAGACGTTTTTGTTGGTCCATGATGGTGACCAATCGATTTGCTCCATTAAAGCACACAGTCATCACTTTTGTGACGTTGCAAAAATAATAATTGAGATTGATAGGCCAAACTGTAGAACTTGATTCTGTCTTAAATAGTGCGTTGCCATGCCTATATTCTTCGACCTTAACTAGAACTGGATAAAACCAGTCGTTAATCTTAAAAATAATCTACTTATTATAGCTACCATTTTCTTTGTTACCCATACAATTGGTTGCAATAATGACGTACTCGTAGTTCCGTTACAACCCGGCCCAGCCCAGCAGGCCTGGCCAGATTACAAATTCTATTTTTACTATCGTATCGATAAGGCGACAATAGAAAGAAAATGGCGAACGGAATCAGCTGTTTGTCAACTGTCAAGTGTTAATGAATAGAATTTGTAATATTGCTGAAAATGAAATAAATACACTTGACAGTTGAAGAACAGCTGATTCCATATATACGCCATTTCCTTTTTCGTAGGGAATTGAAAACGAAAACCAAAGACCGTCATTTAAATTCAACTGACAGCAATTTTAAATAGATTTAATTATGACTATTGCGATTATATTAATCGATACTCTCTCCCTGACCATCACCTAAAAACATTTGCAAGTGGTAGAATGGGCTATTTGACAAAATTTTAATTTTTAGTCCTTCATCTACAAAACAAGAAAATATTCGAAACATATTTTTTTATTTTTCTAATTAATGGAAAACCACTTAGATTAAGCGCATTAAAGTTGAGGAGTGGGGGCTTGTAACTTGTTGTCATTCGTTAACATAAACTGTACTGCCTAGTGACGTCAACAACAACATTTCAACTCGATGTATCGCCGTAATTTTTTTGATACGTGAAAAAAGAAAAAAATACGTGTCGAATATTTTCTTGTAATCTAGATGAGGGACTAAAAACTAAAATTTTGTCAATTATCCCATTGATTATTTTAGTCTCGTAAAGGTCTTAAAAGTCGTACATAGGTTTTCGCTATTATATAACATTAAAACTCTTGTCGATCGAAGAATCGACCCTTCACTTTTGATATTGTCATGCTTGCTGTTCTTTTGCTTTGAAGCAAAAGAAATGTTTCTGAACTACCTACAAACTGTCATTTTGTCAATTCTTCCATAGACAATCTGTTTCTACTGTGATCATGCTACGTGTTAGGGGGAGGGGGGGGACGGACATGATGTATTTTTTAATAATATTTACCGCAGTAAATAACTGACATACAATATTTCAATTTAGTAATTATTAGACTACTTTAGTTCTGTTTTTTGTGCTCTTGTATTTTCCACTACCTATAATTATTATCTGATCTATGTTAACATAGCTGCAGAGTCGTTGATAATATTTTATTGTATAATAGTTAGAATTCACGGTTAAGGAAAATTGACGTGCGGTACACCGCAGATTAACGTAGAATCAATCAAAAGTTGCAGACAACGGTCAATAAAAAAAAAATAAGCATAACTGCTCATGCATTGTTTTTATTCGCGGTTTCATCTAACGTTGTTGCATAAGACCGTATGTGAGTACAAAACCAATCTTGCTATTGTTACTAGGAAACTTAAGATGCAAGGGCGAGCAAAGTGAGCTCTGTATTTGTAGCACCCCAAGTCGGATAAAAATAATAAATAATTTAATGTGCATGCCAATTAAAATAATCATTCAAATTCAATTTTTTTTGTCATAATTAAAAACTTTACTTTAACGTACCAAAACAATAATACTGCAAAAAAGAATGTAATTAAATGTGATACATTAATTTAAATATATATATGTATTTTTTATTATTATTTAAATTTCAATATTTTTAATTGTATGAAAAAAATTATGTATACTTAATTGTTATAAGTTATTTGTCTGTATGGTAGAATTAAAGGCTTTTTTTATTTATTTATTTTATTCATTCGTATAGGTTAGGTTGGAAGGATAGGTTAGAAAGTTAGATAAGAAAAACTTCTTTCTTCTTTTAACCATTGAGCCCGCGAAACAAGTCTCTCTGACTTCGCCATTCGCCATATGCCTGCCATGCCTGCCTGGCACGTGCGCTGGCATGCACCTACTTGCCTCTTTAATCGTGCAAAGAGTGCAACGTGGAAAATATAGAAATTGTGGAAACTTTCGTATGAAGACGAACAGATGCACATTATACGAGAAATTAAGTATTTTCCGCTAATACTTAACTTGGTGTGATTTATGATTGGCTTTATGATTATTACTAGCTTGTGCCCGCATCTTCTTCATCGCACGATTAGCACGCCAGAATAATTCGCAGATAACAGATTTATTTCTCTCTTGCACTTAACAATATATTTTGGACAATTCATTCAATTTCTTTATATGCCTATGTGTTATGCCATTCAGTAGATTTGCCAGAAATAATAAGAAACATCCATAGAAACTTTTACATTCATAATATTAGTAGGATAATAGTACGATTAACTAGTTATCTAGCTAGACCATAGTCAAACTAGATGTTACAAAACCAACCGACTTCCGAATAAGGAGCAGGCTATCAATTCGGTGATGTTTTGTAGTTAAGTACTTAATTAAATATTCATTGTCTACTGTCAAGGATGTTGGGTTTATCGCAGTCACAGCTAATTTAATTTACTTGCTATTTTTTTTTTTTTGTAGTAGGTACCTGCAGTTAGTGGTTTTAACAATCTCTTAGTTATTTCTTACGACAGTAAACCGCAAACTTACAGCATAACAAATGGTAGTTGGCCAAACAATAATAAATTTTCGATTACATTCGATTATTTTCGTTGGTCTAGTGGTCGCAAGCGCTACTGCTGAGCATGAGGTCCCGGGTTCTATCCCCAGGTCGGGCAAAGTGTTATTGAGTTTTTCTATCTGGAATTTCTCAGTAGCAGCCCGCAGTCTGGAATTGTGCCCGATTGATGGCAATAAGCTCGCCCCCTATTACATGGGACTTAAACATAACTGGCAAAATGTGGGTGTACTACCAGGTACACCTCTGCCTAGCTCTTCGGGATTACATGCGTGACGTTATGTTTATGTGTGTTTATTAAAATAATCAGGACAATAAAGTTCTATGATATGTCAATCGATATAAATAGCTGCATCTATTTAAAGTAAATAAAGTAAGTAAGTAAAGTAATCTTAATCAAGGACAAATACAAATATGGTATTGAAATTCACATAATTATAATTTAGAAGTTATATTAGAATTATTATATTTCATCACGTATAATTAAATTTAATTAGTAGGTAATCGGAAAAGATTTTATTTCCCGGGGTCACCTACTATCTCTTTCTTTGATGATGTTCTGTAATAAGTTCATTAATTCTTTTTACTATCATAATATTAACGGCCTATTACTGTGCTACTGCAGCATTGATTACCACATTTGCTGGAGATGGATTGGCGATTTTATACTTTCTTATACTTTCTACTTACTACTATATTAATTTAATAATTAGGTAATAGATCGGTATTTTAGACTTGTTGTCTTGGTGTTTTGTCGAGTAAATAATTCACACATATCGTCTCTTCAATCTTGACATTGTCGTGTTCAAAACAAAAGAAAAGCTAGATTAGAAATTGAATCCAACATAGTTGGCAAAAGACGACTAGGCAGGTGATGATGATGTTTCTCGGCTAAAGAAAATCAAATTATTTGAACGTTATTTACGCTTAAACTTCCTGTTATTATAACAAGTGAACAGCAACCCTTTGTATGCCGTGCGCAGTCTGAGTGTCACGGAACTGTTTTATAATGATATCAGGTTTAGAAGATGATTGTCACAATTACTTCAGCAAAAAAAAAACGAAATAAAATTGTCGCATTTTTATCAAGAACGTGGACAAAAACTAGGCAATAAGTAGTACTAATTAGCATAGTTGTAAGTTGTAACATTATGCGCGTATGTAAAGCATAATTTTATTTGTATGCTCTTATCATATGAGTAGGTACAACAAATTAAGTAACATAAACACTACAGAATACTGACTTAAATTTTACTTTTCTTAAATTATGGATATTGGTTTTAGTGTTTTCTGGTGCTAGGATTACTTTGCAGGTTTTTTTCTTAACTAAAAGTACTCCTATCTAGTTCAGTGTGTTTTAATAATAGATGATACAGTTACGTATTGGGCTACGCTACGTAGGCCTAAGCTACACAAGCCTACGCTACGCTACGCAAGCCTACGTTACGCTACGTAAGCCTACGCTACGCGAAATATGTTTTGATATTGGTATTGGTGATATTGGTAGACTTACAGACTAACAGATACTAAAAAGAAAAGGTAAGATTCTGGTTCAGTGCCTCTACTTTCATTCCGGTTGTTTATCATCCCCAATGAGTCGATTACCAACTTTAAAATTCACGTTGGTTTTTATACCTAAAGGCCAATTTCCGTAATTAAAAACCTTTAAAATATCCCACCAACAATCAATGTCAAAAATTGACTAATATTGAGAGAGGAATCAGACATATTTTTGACAGATTAAGATTACCATGTGAACGAAATTAAAAGCAGAGGAATTGCCTCACTGATGTTAGACCTTTTTACTAGTTAAAATAGCTGTAGCTACTGAAATTAATGCTTCTGTGGGATTAATATTTTACAGTGTGCGTATACAAGTACGTAGGTACGAGTACCTACCTACATAATTATACCTAATAACGTAATTAGTATGATGCTGCCTACTGCCTTCAGTTATACCTCACGCTTTGTCTTTTCCGTATACTATTTGCTTCTTCATTATAACAAAACAAACTATGAATGCCTTCGCGTGCCCATTAGCAGTGTTAGTGATTTGTTAGCATCTGAATAATTCATGATGCAAACACGTATATGTAACAGAATACTAGTTACCCCAAAAATAAATCAAACATAATTAATGTCTTTTACAAAGTTTTGGAAGCGGTCTGTCAAGATTACACAAACAATCTCTTAGTACTAATATCTATTTCAGTTGCAACTAGTTTTTTTTTCAGGTTATGCAAGTATTTACAAATTAAATCATTTCAAAAATGCAGTCTTGCTAATAAATTATTATTATTTAGGAATGTCTAAATCGCAGCCCGGGGCTACTATTCATTTATTTATTTATTGATTACTTTAATTAATTAAGCACTAAAACATAATAATAATACCAGCCTGTAACTGTCCCACTGCAGAACAAGGGCCTCTCCTCATACGGAGAAGGCACGAACATTGATCACCAGAATTGCTCAAGGTAGATTGGCGATTTCAGACTTATATTTACTATAAGTCTAGGTTGCCTTACGATATTTTTCCTACACCGTTGTCAATGATGTCTAAGATAAACTTTTAAAATACCTACTTAATTGAATAAATCACATTGGTACTGGTGCAAGAGAGGTTGGCGCCTTAACCTCTGGGCTATCATGACATTCCATCACTAAAACATGCACAAACCAAAAACCACAAACAGTATAGTGAATTTGTTACTTACAAATGCACAGCACTATTTGTATCCAGTTAAAATAAATATGCCTGTATTGTTTACTGTTTTATTATAATACATATCTTCTTGCCCATTAGGAGAGTAAAGCCTAGAGTTATCATGTAATTTTTCTAAGTCTTTATTGTTTTATATGAACAAAGGACATAAATAAAGACATGGTGTTAGGTATGTGTCACAATTATAAGAGAAGGCAAATATTCTAGTAGGTGGTAATAAAAAAAACTCGTAATAAATTCAATTAACTATTTTAAAATTAAATTTGCGTGTAACACCGCATTAAATCAAGCTTGTTGTAATTTTGTAATAAATCCCTCTTTGGAAAATAATCAGTTTCTGAATAATTCAGTGATGGTGTCATACGTCAGCGGAATAATTATTTAAAATCAGGTATTTAGGTCCTAAGGGATCCTTGGGCTTTCATGTTGAGTAATTGCTTTGTCTATTAACACATTGTCTATGACTAACTAATTAATTGGGTAATCGCTGGATGATGTAAGTTTACTAATTAAAATAGCTTGAAGCATGAGATTCCTAATTGAATTTAGAAGAAACTGATTTTTTAGGAGTATATTTTCAAAAGAGAGTTTCACTGCAAAAATTCTAGTTTCGTTTTACGTTTATTTGGTTTAAGACCTACATTTTCATTAAAATTAATCACAACAAACAAATAACACACACGACAAGACATAAAATACATAGGTGCACTTAAAATAATTAAAGACCAGCTAAGATAACATCTTATTAATCCAGTCTCATATTTCAGTACATCCAGACGTATCCTGTGCCTGCTGGGTTTGTGTAGATTAATAAAGTGGAACTAGAGTACGTTCGTATGCATAGACTAAATAGAGAATGAAAGGGACGAGAGCGCGGGGGCGCATTCACGTCTAGCTAGACCGATACGTACAGCTTTTATATAAAAGAAGCGTCGTGTTTCGCAACCATTCGAATTTGGAATCTCGGCGCGAGGAACGCTGGGAGTCAGAACGCACCCGTTTTTTGCGCGCGAAAAGTGACAGATCTTATTGTGTGTTTTTTTCCCATAAACATTATTTAATTCGTCAATATGGCTGTTACAAGTGCTAGGAATATTGTGAATTTAAAAGAAACGGGTCACTTTGAACGGGAAAATGCAAGGATCGATAAATATACGGTAAGTGTTGATGATGAAAACGATTGATTTTTTTTTAAGGTACCTATACACCGTTTTTCATTTCACATGAAGCCCAAAAAAAATCTGAAAATTTGAGAAAGTCAGTTAATCAATAAGTTCTAAAAAGATTGTAAAATTACGATCAGTACAGTGATAGAAAATAAAATTAGATCTACCGTCTTCTTCATGTTAAATATATCCTAACGCAATTAGGAACATATTTTATTGTGTTTCTATCAATATAGAAACATAATAAAATATTTTCCAAATTGCGTGACAAAAGGAGGAAACTGTTCCTTTTTTAAATCATTTTACGTGTACGTCTCGAGATAAGACATCCATGCATAGTTAAAATAATTGATAATCCATAAAACTTACTAATTTACTAACTAAACAAATAAAATTAAAGCCAATGTAAGTAACGCAGTAAAAAAATAAGTAAGTAAAGTGAAGGTTTTGACTGTTTTTTGTTTGTCTCTGGAACTACGTTGCAGAGATTAAGAAGACGAAGCGGGTGGAATCCCGAAGAGCATCTAGTTTTAACTTTCTTTTGTTGCCCACCAGCAGCCTACATGCTATGAAACATTTTTTTGGAGATTCGTGTTTATTTCTTAATAGTAAATAGTAATATTAAGGTTAAAGTAAAATTACCATATACCTAGTCCACAGACTAGATTGTAATTATAGCATGAGTTTTAGTTTTTCAGAACATGTTTATTTGAAATGTAAGAGTAGGTAAGTGTTCTAAAGGTACACCTTAGCCTAACCTATTGGAGAATTAAGAGTGGATGATCTGTTTTTTAGGTCTTCTAATAATTTAAAAATTAAGAGTAAGTGTTTTTTTTTTGTTTAATATCCCATGCTCCAAAAAAATTGATTCTTAAAGTGCTTGTTGTCTTGTGGGTACCAATTTCCCTAAGCACATTACTTACAGATGTTTTACCTTGATGTCCACTGTGAGTGTCAAGATAATTTATATAATATGTACCTATCAATAACATAATAATTAATAACTAGGTCAGTGTTATACTGTGCTGAAGGCATCGTTCCTGCATCATCCATTTAATTATAATCAACCGGATTCGTTCCCTATGCTCACTAATTAAATTCTTTGGCATGTCTTATGGAGATGAATAAGCATAAATTAAACAATATTTATTATGATTAATAGACACAAATATTTTTTTTTAAATAATAATAGTTATAAGCCGGTGTTAGTGGTACCGACTGTCATTTGTAGATCTATGAACTGTCATAGATCTACAAATGACAGTCGGTACCAAAGTCACGTACCGTAACGACTGCGTTACGGGTAGTCAGAGCCCCGGAAGTCTGATAACTAGTTTAACCAAGGGTTATCGTGTTACACAGTTCCTCGGTTGTGGAAGTCAGACAGGCAGAGCCTTCGCCTTTGTTCAACCATGCTGACCCTCAACTTAATTGAGAAAAGGTTAGGCAGATGGCGATTTGGGTAAGAGTCATAATGACCCGTCCCAAAACGTACACATAAGTACATACATAAACTTCTGCCTGTTTCCCATGGGAGAAGACAGAAAAGCAAAACCGAAATCTGTTACGTTTACGTTACGTTTCTTATATAACCCTTTTGCTTCGTTTACTTCTATACATCACACACAACAATTGCGAGTAACTCTCTTGTTCTGAAGAACAATATATTGTCTCCCTTCGAAATCAACACTTCAGTAAATTCAAACCTGCTGTTTGATTGTTTGTTGTTTATCTTCAAATGCTAACATTTAAGTTAATTATAGTTCTGTGTAATGCATATAATTACATTATTACCTACGTCAAATGCATAATAGTGGCCGTGATTATGAAAATACTTGTTGAAGACAAAACAGTGAAAATGAAACTAAAACGGTAATCAATTATTAATTTCATATTTATAATTGCTCAGTTGTTGTTTATAAAGTTTATTAAAACAATATTTTTATTTATTTAGTGCACTCCAACGATTTATTCACTAAAACATTTTTGGGGTACCTACTGTAACAGTTGAACTCGAGGTTGTGGTTCTAATCCGGGCAAGTACCAATGTGACTTTTTCAATTTATATTTAGTTTTTAAGTTTATCTTAGACATCATTGACATCGGTGAAGGATTACATCGTGAGGAAACCTGGATTCATAGTTAATATCGCCAATCTGCCTTGAGCAAGCGTGGTGATCAATGCTCAAGCCTTCTCTGTATGAGAAGAGGCCTTTGCTCTGCTATGGGACAGTAACAGGCTGGTATTATTATTATTATTTAACAGTTGAACTTGAACTAGAAACTAGAGTGAATCTGCCGCTATAGGTGTGCACAGCACTTATATATACATAGAATCAGGAGGCCTAGCCATACTACAAATTCAATTTCTATTATAGAAAGAAAATGGCGTATATGGAATCTGCTGTTTGTCAACTGTCAAGTGTATTTCATTTTCAGCCATATTACAAATTCTACTCGTTAACACTCGACAATTGACAAACAGCTGATTCCATATGCGCCATTTTCTTTCTATTGTCGCCTTATCGATTACGATAATAGAAAAAGAATTTGTAATATGGCTAGGCCTGCAGATTTCATAAATAAGTACCTAAAATTTTAGGCTATAAAACAAAACTAAAAATACATGTATTTATGACACTCACAGAAATTACCGCATGCAAGTAGCACACGCATGCGTATGTTACATTTCACACACACGCAACAATTGTTTTTATTAACATAGAAGATAAGTAGATAGATTGTTTCCTATTTCAATCGGAATGCATTTCTCACAAGTAACGGAATTATATGCGACATGGGTATTATTGTGTAAATAGTCGCAACTCAAGGCCCCATTTGAGAGTAACTAGGACTATTTACTAACATTTGAATATATCGAAGGTCTAGAAAGAGGATAACTCTAAATAGGAGTACTAACTAACTGATTTACTTCTCGTAGATTGGCCACTTTAATTCTTTGCACGTTAACACTTAAAATTGGTTCGCAGAAACTCATGTTCGGAAAAGACCAAAAACACAAGAAAACGTCACAGGTGACGGTCAAATACAAAATAAAAAGTCATTTATTAAAAATATAATGAGGATCAGCAGTTTTTGAACGTCAAAATGACTGATAGTCTCGCAAAACGCCCACCCTTTTTAGTGTTTTTCCTGAGAAGAAGAAATGGCTGAACAAACTCCCCGGCGGTCCGTGTAATCCCAAACCCAGTAAAATCTGGCTTGTTATTTTATTGATCCATACTGAGCTAGGCTAGATTCAGGAGTAGGTAACCACTACAGTGCGGTCTACTATATCTACGTCCTTTTTAAACCCTCACTTTAATTAACCATTACTATATTTCTCTATGACAAAAATAATAAAAAATGTCCTTTCAATTTCAAATTCAATCAGCATGACTATAATATTTATTCCAACCTGTTTTTTGCGCGCATTGGTTGTTCTGCTTAACCTTTTGTTTAGGACGTTATTTTGTCGCTCATCATAACCTATCGTCCTCCTTTATCAATCAGAAGAAATAGTTAAATAGGTGGATCTTCTTCATGCTTTTATCAACAACAAAAATCCCTATTTATAGGGCATTGGTATTACGCTTGCAAGTATGTTTGTGTGCTATTTAATTTGTCCGTAGCCATTTTCAGGGATAGATTCTACATTTGAATAATATTAAGTCGATTGGAAATTAAATCTGCACGGTCACCCATATAAAACTTTAAAATTTTTTCAATAAGTAATTTAAAAGTTTAAGTCATAGCCAACGCTTTATTTTCTCCTAACTATAACTTGAAAAATTTATGGCAAAACTCAACTGGAGCAAAAAAGTTCTAATTAAGATTATTTTTCAAGCGAGCTGATGCACGTACCAAAGATTAATGTAATGGAAAACAATACATATCGGTTATTTGTCAAAATCAATAAACAGATAACACTACAAGGGAAACAGGCAGAAATACTACACTACTGTTATTGTACCACTGCAAAGCAGACACTTCTTCTTATGTAAAGAAGGACGAGCAGATTGATCACCACACTTGCTTAAGCCGGAATGTCGATTACAGACTCGATAAGTCTAAGGTTTCGTCACGAAGCTATTCCTTCACAGATGGCAATATTATTTATATACACATACTAAAAAAAACATTACCCCTTTTCTAGGAAAGAATGAAAGAAAAAACATTTATTGGCAACAGCGGGATACATGCACACACAAAAAGAAGAAAGACAAAAATGGCATGTCTCACGGCTGCGTTATAAGGACAGCCTGCACCATCCATTTCAGAACATAACAACACTTAGTTCCCATACAAAATGCATTATCTAGCGCATAAATTAACAACAATTGCATAGCTGACATCACAGCAGAAACAATTGGCATATATCTTCAGCTATATATCCTGAACTGGCCTTGCGATGCAGATATCAAGTTCGTGACATGGACAGACAATTCACATAATAAATTGATAGCATGACTTTAGCATGACGGCGTCTAATAAAAACGCAGTTCTTAGTAGGTCCTAGACGTATGTAATACGAGTAACTTTATAATCAGTTCCGGAATCCGGATACAATGAAAAAGTGTATTGCGAATTTCTTAGTAGGTATTGCAGCATTATCACGCTGCTGAATTGATTCGGCTGAATAAAAACTATTTCCTTTTTGTGTAAGTCGAACTCATTTCTAATTTTTTTTATTTCGGTTCAAACTTGGAAGCATGAACATTCCATTGGATGACAGAGAAAATTTTTCTGGTCAATTGGCGTCATTTTTTCTGAGAAGAAGCATATTATTCTGTTTTAATGAAGAAATAACTAAATTATAAATCTAATCAATATTGTTTACTGTCTGCAATCTGTGCAAGTTGTCTGTTTTTAACTAAGAACCGGTATGTATTTAAAACATTTTAAATTTTAGCTGCTTGGAAGGTTCTGTTTTGAGTATTATGGTGTTCATTTCCTTTTATTTTCTCACCATAGATTCGCTCAGAATCGGTTCAAGGAATAAGGTAAACGCAGCTATCAACGACCCATCGAAAATCTGCAGGTATTACCGACCTATAAAAGTAACTCGAAATTTTTACGTTTCCAGAACAATTTTAGCTATAGGTAGGCACAGTTACACACGCGTTTATTCCTTGTGCATCGTATACTTTTACGTTAGAGTGAGTAGCTGTGCAAAGAAGAGATAAAATACGTCAGTTACTGCGAAGCAGCGTGGACGCAGGACTTGTCGTACTGTTCCCTTGTTCCTTCAAGTAAGTACGTGACTTTTCTATTTAAGACATTTATACAAACAAATGACGTCTATACTTTATCTTATATTACTAAATGTATTCATTTAAGTGTCAACTCTTGATTTATCATGACATTTTATTAATGAAAAGTAATTTGAAACGATAAAACTGAAAATTAAAATGGGACGGTGTTAGCTGCATCAGTTTTAGTCGTGGCAGCTATCAACGACCCTTAAGTCGGCAATGGCAGCAACGTAACTTTTAGTTTTATTTTTCTTTTATGTTATTATATCACACTAACACAAGTATTTTTATGGACCAGTTTAAATCTAAGCTATCAGACTTTATAAAAATCTATTAGCGACTAAACTATTTTGTCTAGTTGTTACCTTTTAGCGTTGTCAATATAACCAAAGTTTTGATAGTTTTCGAGGATCGTTATTGAATAGTTACAATAATAAATCATTGTTTTTGTGTTTAAACCGTGTGCATAATGTTCATATTTTTTGTGATATCAAACAATTATAATCTATTTTATAGTTCGAAGGTCAATTGAATTAAAATAACTATTTTTTTATGAGTCGGTAATACAATTTATGTTTATACTTCAATACCTTATTACCGACCCACTAGGGTCGGCAATAGCAAGTATAAGAAGCTATTACCGATCGTATAAAGATTATTTACTTTCTCACCTACTTTTATGACATAATAGGTACCTATCAATAAATGCTACTTCTTGGCTAAAATAACATAAAACATACAGTTATATTTATTTTCCAGAAGTATGGAGCCACAAAAGTACTACCTAATTTGTTTTATTAAAAATAACGATAATAATATAATAATAATAATAATAAACCTATCTGAGCCAGACACACGTCGATAAAATTAAGTCGAAAGAATGCCTCCACGAGGCGAATTGTTTCCTGCAACCGAGGGTTTTATGTTGGTCATACAGGATCAAATAGAAGCCACACGTAACTACAGAAAGTTTATAATTAAAGATCCGAATCAACAGACTGACTTATGCAGACATTGCAATAATGCCTCCGAAACCATCCAACTCTACGCGCCTTCCTGAGGACGTGTATGGGGCAGTGGAGGACGGTTTTTCGCTATCCAGGATGTCAACAGATTTAGAGGAACAGCGAGCCGATTGGGATTGAGCGAGGCATATGGGGCATTGGGGCATCGGGGTGGCAGTTTGAGTCCACTTTGGTTCTGCTTAGCCTTGAATCCTCTAAGCACACTGCTGGAGAATTCAGGTCTAGGCTATCGATTGAAGAGAGGAGGTCAGGTTCTTCTTTACATGGATGATCTAAAGCTCTTTGCCCCCAACAATTTACAACTGATGGAGCTACTAAAGGTAACTGAAACCTTCAGTAGCGCTATCAGGATGGATTTTGGTGTGGACATATTTATATTCGAATTCCATAAATCGTAGAGCCCTCTCTCCAATCGAAACCTCGTATTTGGGTATGTCAGAGGTGTTGGACATTAACACTGCTGATGTGAAGCAATCGTTGAGGGAGCGTTTCTTTGGCCACCTGAAAAAAGTATTCAATAGTCTTTTGTCGGGCGGGAACAAGGTGCGCGCCTTCAACGGTTGGGTCATGCCAGTCTTGATGTACTCCTTCGGCATACTCAAATGGACTCAAACAGAGCTTGACACCCTGGATAAGAGGGTTCGCACACTGCTGACCGCATATCGAATGCATCACCCACGATCGTCGGTTATGAGACTGTATATCCCGCGAAAATGTGGAGGTCGAGGCTTTTTAAATGGCAAGTCTCTCCACAATCGCGAGATATATAGTCTCAGATAATATTTCCTAAAAGCCGACGTGGGGATGCATCGAGATGCGGTTGCGGTTTGCAAAGGCCTCACACCGCTCTCTTTGGCGAAAGAGAACTAGCGCAAACCTGTAGTGCTTGACACTAACGATCGCAAGGAAGTGTGGCAGAGCAAGGAGCTTCACGGGCGCTTTTTCCGGGCCCTTCATGGGCCTGATGTAGACCAGTTAGCGTCCGTGTCCTGGCTACGTTTTGGTGACCTCTTTGGGGAAACCGAAGGTTTTGTCTGTGCAATTATGGATGAAGTTATTATGACGACGACCTTGTGGCCAGGGTTATCCATCAGCAACTTGCACTAAAATACAACCTCGTGGAATCGGAAGTGCCGTACTACAGGTATGTGCCCGACCCAGTTCTCGAAAATGGTCATATTACATTGTATTGGGATCGATCCATCATCACTGAAAGGACTATCATGGCTAATAAGCCTGATATAGTGGTGATGGATCAAACCGAGAGGCGTGCAATGCTTGTTGACATAACGGTCCCACATTACGGGAACCTCGTGAAAGCCGAACAAGATAAGAAAATCAAGTATCTTTACTTGGCTCGCGAGGTTGTCGACATGAGGGATGTGGACTAAGAAATCATTGTGCCGATAGTCGTGTCTGCCAATGGCTTATTAGCAAAGAGCCTCGACTAATACCTAAAGAGGCTCTCGTTAGGCAGCTGGATCAAGGGTTTGATTCAGAAAGCAGTACTTCTGGACACGGCGCGCATTTTTAGGCGATTCCTCTCCCTGGAGCCAGGGTTCCAGGGGAACAGGGTCTAAGGGTCAGGACCCTTAGACCCGGTGGGCTACTATTTTTTTTATGTTTTAATGTTTTTTTTTATATTTAAATATTTAAAAATGTATTTAATAAGAAATGAAAATGAACGATAATAAAAAAGAAAAGAATAAGTATTTGCATTTTTACTTTGTTTTATTTTATTAAGATCAATCATCATCATCACTAGCTTAAATACATTCTATTGCTGGAAAAAGGCCACCTCTCATACGCGATCGGGAATAGCTGCATAAAAATCGTTAATAGCTTCACAGCCGTTTTTATGGGTCGGTAATGGCAACAATCGACTAAGTCACTTTGAAAATTATTTTTTACAAGATAATCCTTTATTTAAATGTATTTGATTCAGTAAATACATTTTTTATACATAACACTAGCATATAAAATTAAACTATTCATGTTTAGAGGAACCAGTATACTAAAAAAAAATGGTTGATTTTAAAATTGCCTTAAGGGGGTCGTTAATACCTGCGTTTACCTTACCTTTTTATCAGCGGACTGGTGTTCCGAGTAATTTCTACGCCGCGACTTAATTCCGACTGAGTTCGGGAAGCGTGTGCATGCAAGCGGGTGACTCCGTATTTTACGAGCGAAGACCCTGAAGGACGTCGTGTCATCGCTCCACGTCAAGTTCTCTCAACATTTTGGTCGTATCTTCTTTTATAAATTGTAGCAATAGCAAAGTACCTAATCAATAGTTCTTTTATTATTATTTTTATAATATCTGCTATTCGTGTCGAAAGGTCGCGGAATGAACCGTTGTTTTTGATATTTTATGATTTAAGCACGGATACAATTTAATCGCGCCTAGGGCCGGATAGCGGTTGCAACCACTTCTCACCTTTAGGCTTTATTTTGCAAATTCAAATTTTATTCGTTTCAAAATAATCCTCATCATTTCGCAACTTTTTACTGAAAAACATATTTTTTTACATCGCCAATTTTTTACTTTGTATTTTTTTTAATTTTTGTATATTTTTAGATCAAAATTAAACGTTAGAGAATGTGTAGACAATTTTTTTTTTTTTTTTTACGCTACAAATTTGGCGCCCGAACTTAAAGTAAGTGTTTTTACCTAATAACTTTGAAATTTAAATGATTCTACATAAAATCTTTTTTTTGTCTCATTGAGGATGGTCACTCCCTCTGGGAGCTAATGATTCTTAAGCTTATTTGTTTCAGGACGCGGATATTTTTCCATTCAAGAAAGGTATTATAGGATTTATACCACCACTACAGATCAGTCTGTGAAGCTGTTATTTTCCTTGAAATATTATTTTTTTCATGAAATGTAATGTTTCTTTAATGAAAAATAATTTTGTGAACTATATAACACATAACCGTCTTTTATTTTGTCCACTTATCGCTGCAAATATAACGATAGGTTTCCTGATTTTTACTTAATATCCCTAGCTAGCGGTAGTTAGAACCCGTAGGGTATATTTGGTGACGTATGAATTTTTAGGCTTCGGTTTTCAAGGTAAGCTTAGTATGAACGGTTATTTAGCCTATATCTTTGTTTACTAGCTTGGCGTTCGCTGACTGCTGGTTCCTGGATTGTTTTTGTCCAGCTGTACATGCCGTGCCTATTTTTTCTCGCTAGGATTCAATCGTCTTTTGTCTGTTCTTTCATTCGTTATTAGGTTTATACTAGTTACACCATGTCAGAAGAGCGGTTCCCTATTGGTGAGACTCCATGTCGTGGTAGTCCCATCATTTCGCGATCACCACCACCTCCTATTCCGCCAAGAGCTTCTCGCGCTTCCTCACACAGTGTCGTTCCTTCTCCAATAAGCTCTGATGAATGCCTACAATTTACCAGGCAGTTCTCTCTTACTAAGTGGAAGATTAGTTTCGATGGAAAGACCTGCGTACGTGAATTTTTCATGAGTCTAGAAGAGTGCAGGGAGGCCGATAATTTATCTGATTGTTACTTAATTAAGCGATTCCATGAAGTCTTGTCAGGTGTCGCACTTCAATATTATAGGTTAATCCGTCGTCCGGGTCTTTCTTTCTTTGAGATCAAAGAAGCCTTTTTTAAGACATTCGGTACGACCGATTTTGAATTTAAGATAAACCAGGAGGTCCGTAACCTCAAGCAGAGACCGGAACAGCTAATAAGAGAATTCATTATCGAGGTTTCTTACTTAAATGCTAAACTGAGCAAGCCTATTGAAGAATCAGAGTTGTTGCAGATCATCACTCACAACATGTTGCCAAAGTACACTCCTTGCTTGTCCATCCAAAAATTTCATGACATCAATAATTTAATCGAAGCCGTTACTCACTTCGAGTCCTTTCAAAAACCTCCAAAAGCGGTAGCCAGTCTCGATTGTGTTGCTGACCAGTCGACTTCTCAGGCTGTTAACTCACCAAAACCCAGGCCGAACAAAACTTCCCATCAACCAACAACTAGTAAGCCTCGGATTTGTCCTAGTTGTAGTAAGTCTCAGCTTTGCTTAAAATGTAACAAAGTTGGTCATTCTTACCGCTCTTGCCCAGAGATTACAGGCATGATTTGTTTTAAGTGTCGCACTCCTGGATTTATTACTAGAGAATGTCCGAAATGTAATCCAAAAAAATGCATAGACCACTGGCGATACGCTTCTTTTCCTACAGTATCCCCAGTGTTTACTTCAGATTCATTTGATAACCGACCGTTTGTTGAGGTATTATTATGTGGTAGAGTTGTTAAAGCATTGCTTGACTCTGGTGCTCAGATGTCGCTTATTAGTGATAATTTTATTCAGCAACTTGGTATTTCTTTGACATCAAAAGTCGCTTGTCCCCATGTTATATCGGCTAATAATTCACCGATTGATATTCTTGGTTCTGTATATCTTCCAGTTAAATTTAACGGTACAACTTTTATTCATGAGTTTTTAGTGGCAAGTTCGATGTCATCTTCTGTTATTTTAGGTATCGAATTTTGGAATAAATTCGGTTTGACGTCTATTTTTAGTCAGGCTTTTGATAAAAATATTGATGGTAATTTGTTTATCCCTTCTGCTCAGCACTCTTCCCCTCAAGTTTCTTCTGTTAGTGAGGTTCGTTATATTCATCCTCGTAACATCCTATCGCCAGCTCAAGAGTCTTGTCTTCAACAAGTTATTAAGGAGTATAAAATTATTTCTTCGGAAAATGTTGGTCTTGGTTCGGTACTGACACAAAAGATAGACGATGTTGAGCACCCAATCGCCTATTATTCGCGTTTGTTCTCTCAAACTGAACGCAATTATAGTACTACAGAACATGAACTCTTGTCAGTTTTGGATTCGATCAAACATTTTCGATGTTATTTAGATGGGATGAAGTTTTCAGTCATAACAGACCATATGGCCCTTAAGTGGCTCCTCACTCTTAACAACCCATCTGGTCGTTTAGCTCGTTGGGCTACTATTATCTCCCAATACACTTTTGATATTGTGCATCGTAAAGGTTCGCAACATATAGTCCCCGATGTTCTATCCAGGATTCATGCTAATCCTGTGTCGTTTGACCAGGGTCCTGAACATACTAATGACCGTTGGTATAAGAAGGTATTTATAGGTGCTCGAGACACGCCACAAATGTTCCCAGCATACGCTATTAATAACGGTATCCTTATGAGACGCATGCCTGTTTCTAGTCCTCTAACTTCTGAACCATGGCACGTAGTGTTACCAGCTGAAAAGGTTCCAGACGCTATTTGGGAAATTCACAATAGTATTCCTTCGATACATCCCGGTGTTGCTAAAACGTATCTAAAGCTTAGGGAGTTGTTCTACTGGCCAAATATGTTCCGTGACGTTACTTCGACGTTAAGTCAATGTGAGGTTTGTAAAGCCTATAAAATTTCGAACACGCAACCTCGCGGTCAGATGTGCTACCCTAAAGAGGTTTCCTTGCCCTTACAGATGATTTCTATCGATATAATTGGTCCGTTGCCCTGTGCTTATTATGGTTACAAATATATCCTTTCTATGGTGGATGTTTTTTCCAAGTATGTTTGGCTAGTTTCTCTGAAAAGGATTGACGCTCTTTCTGTTATAAAAGCGTTAGAGTCTGAAATTTTCTTTAATTTTGGGGTTCCGCGTACTATTCTTTGCGACAACGCTACAGTTTTTCGTAGTAATCAATTCCTTAATTTTCTCAGATCTTTCCATATTCAATCACCTACTTTTACGCCATATTATACACCCCAAGCAAATACGGTTGAGCGATACAACCAAAGTGTTATTACATGTTTAGGTATTTTGGTTGGTGAAAACCAAAGAAGTTGGGCTAAAATGTTACCTAAAGTTAAGCTTTACCTCAATTCTTGTGTTAATCTAGCTACTGGCTTTACGCCTAACTTTCTTATGTTTGGTAGAGAGGTCCTTATGGATAGCAGTCGTGTATATAGTCAGACTCGAAGCTCTAATTTGGCAGACAGTCGGGCTCGTCATGCTTCTAACTTATCTTCTCTCAGCGAAGTTTATGCAAAGGTTGCTGATAATCTTTCTTTAGCTTTCCTCCGTAACTCTCGTGCATATAATTCTAATCGATCAGCTATCACTCTGAATATTGGTGATACTGTATGGAGAAGGAACTTTTCTAAGTCTTCTGGAAATGATTTTTTCTCTGGGAAGCTTGCTCCACGTTTTATTAAGTGCCGTGTGGTAAGAGTCATTTCTAGGACCACCTATTTGCTACAGGATTGTGATTCAGTCCACTCCGGACAATATCATATCAAAGATATCTTAAAATAAATTGAATTGAATTCTCTTTGTTCCATATTTTACATTAACATTTGCTTTCTAAACCTTTTTCCTCTTTGGTTACTGGGAATATTTCTTTGCTTATGTTTTTGATTATGTTAAAATCTTCTTAAATTATCTGTTAATAATGACATCTATTTATTTCTGTGTTGTGTCAACCTGTGTACTCGGTTATTTTATTTCTTTTAGTTTAACACAAATGGCGTGTCATTTAACATTCAATTTGAATTTGAATTCTGACTTGAGTTTTTTTGATTTGAGTTCTTTTGATTTGAGTTCTTTGTCTTGAATTCTTCTTTGACTTAATTGACTTAAGTTTTCTTTCTCAAATTTAGTTTTTTTTTGTTTTTTGTCCAACTTGTATTTCGTTTCTATAACTAAGGTTGGACTTTACGTGTTGACGTTATTTATTTTTTGGGATCCTCGGTTTTTTTCTTATTGTCGTTAGGTAATAGTTAAGTCTTATGTTAAGTTAGGCTAGCTTTTCTTAGATGTATAGTTCCCTTGTTGTTCTTCATAGATGTTAAGATGTGGTAGGTTAGTGTTTGACTTTAATTGAATAATTTATATTTTGATTTATGAGTTCGTTATTTTCTTTCATATTCTCCATAGATGTAATTGAGATATCGCGAGTTCGCTCGGATAACGTTTAGATGTGGTAGCCATCGTGTTTATTCAGTATCTGTTGCACTTCGATATCGTTTGATTCAGAAATGATTCCTGCAGTTGTCTTTGCCTGTTCCAGCTTTATCTTGTTTCTCACTCGTACTTTCGTCCTTTTTTTTTTCTTAGAAAGGGGGTATTGCAGCATTATCACGCTGCTGAATTGATTCGGCTGAATAAAAACTATTTCCTTTTTGTGTAAGTCGAACTCATTTCTAATTTTTTTTATTTCGGTTCAAACTTGGAAGCATGAACATTCCATTGGATGACAGAGAAAATTTTTCTGGTCAATTGGCGTCATTTTTTCTGAGAAGAAGCATATTATTCTGTTTTAATGAAGAAATAACTAAATTATAAATCTAATCAATATTGTTTACTGTCTGCAATCTGTGCAAGTTGTCTGTTTTTAACTAAGAACCGGTATGTATTTAAAACATTTTAAATTTTAGCTGCTTGGAAGGTTCTGTTTTGAGTATTATGGTGTTCATTTCCTTTTATTTTCTCACCATAGATTCGCTCAGAATCGGTTCAAGGAATACCTTTTTATCAGCGGACTGGTGTTCCGAGTAATTTCTACGCCGCGACTTAATTCCGACTGAGTTCGGGAAGCGTGTGCATGCAAGCGGGTGACTCCGTATTTTACGAGCGAAGACCCTGAAGGACGTCGTGTCATCGCTCCACGTCAAGTTCTCTCAACATTTTGGTCGTATCTTCTTTTATAAATTGTAGCAATAGCAAAGTACCTAATCAATAGTTCTTTTATTATTATTTTTATAATATCTGCTATTCGTGTCGAAAGGTCGCGGAATGAACCGTTGTTTTTGATATTTTATGATTTAAGCACGGATACAATTTAATCGCGCCTAGGGCCGGATAGCGGTTGCAACCACTTCTCACCTTTAGGCTTTATTTTGCAAATTCAAATTTTATTCGTTTCAAAATAATCCTCATCATTTCGCAACTTTTTACTGAAAAACATATTTTTTTACATCGCCAATTTTTTACTTTGTATTTTTTTTAATTTTTGTATATTTTTAGATCAAAATTAAACGTTAGAGAATGTGTAGACAATTTTTTTTTTTTTTTTTACGCTACAGTATGTAGGTAGGTACGTAGTAACTCTGAGGGAACATTAATGGCAAGAGGATCGCCAAGCATTATAGGATTTTTTTTTCAAACATGAAATTTCTGGTGTATTGTGTATAAATGACAGACTTCGCCTCCTCAATTTGTCATAAGGGAAGGTTCATATCTGACGGAACATGTGCCGAGCGTTTGCGACAATGTACGGTCGACGCACTAACGTATCATCGGTTGAGTGTGAACGGTCAAGTGTTTTTCTATACATTTGTCTGTTCTGACGTTACGCGACCGATAATACGCGACGCATGTTCCGTCAGATATGAACCTTCCCTTAGGGTGTTATGTTGTAGGTAACAATTTAATTGTTTTATTATATTCTTATTTATATAAATTATATTCAACTTGTCGGGCAGATCATGTCTGGGGAGTTTGTAGCGTCATTTTTTGAAGTTTAATAGTTGCTGATTCAGAGTTTAATTCAAATTAATATTTTTTAAACGTAATAAAAGACATATTCAAGCCAAAACCTGCTCATGTTTAATTTATCTTTGAGGCTCGTTTTGTTCTAAACTGGTACGTACCTATTTAGTGAACTCAGTAATAATTTTATTCTCAAACTGAAGCCAAGCTATCTCGTTTTCGCAACTAAGTTATAGAGAAGTGTAGGAGCTGTGAAAATTTATCTAAGTTAGATCGACTATTATATTTTGCAATACCTACAGTACCTACTACTACTAGGTTGTTCTGAAAAATTTGACAGTGTCGATTTATTTACCGAAAAGGCTAAAAACCGCCTTATAGGAAATTTATTTAGAAGTATTCGGTTTAATTGCAAAAAAATAAATTTACAACCAGTAAAAGTTTAAGCTAAATGTTACAAAGAAAAATCTTTTTGTCGCAACCACAATGGGCTATTTGACAAAATTTAATTTTTAGTCATCTAGATTACAAGAAAATATTCGACACGTATATTTTTTTTTTCCAATTGATGGAAAACTGCTTAGATAAAGCGCATTAAAATTGAGGAGATGGGGCTTGTAACGTCATTACCTAGTATAAACTGTACTGGCTAATGTCGTCATGCGACATTTTGACTCAATGTATCGCCGTTTTTTTTTTACGTGAAAAAAGAAAAAATATGTGTTGAATATTTTCTTGTAATCTAGATGAGGGACTAAAAATTAAAATTTTGTCAAATAGCCCATTGATTATTTTAATCTCGTAAAGGTCATAAAAGTTATACATAGGTTATCGCTATTATATGACCCTTTCACGTACAATAGAACTATTTCAAATAAGTCTATTGCACATTTAAAATGCACTCAATTTGCATTTTATTACCTCCATCACACTAAATATGAGTCGGCAGCTGCAGAAAACCATAATAATAGGTACGTGTTATAAACGCATTCCACTTCATTTACTGTCACGGTCATGGTTTACTCCTCAGTCAGTTAAATAATAATACAGTTGACACTTATATATTAAATTACTAGCGAACGTCACGTGGTTACACTCGCGTTGTTCCCGTTTCCGTGGGATTACAGGCATAGAAAGTAGCTTAATGTTCAGTCGAAAATAGTGTAGCTTCTCAACGGAGAAAAAAAAATTCCAATCGGTGCAGTACTTTTTAAGTTTATTCGTTCTATGATTCGTAAATGTTTCCTCTTTATATTATTAATGATAATAAAATTCTAATAAATATTGTTTTTATTATAGATAAAAGTGATACGTAAAGATCAAAGAGATTTAAAAGACTATAGAGCGGACATGCGAGGAAATGTCATAGAAAACTTGAAAAATTTGATCCCATGTCTCAGTAACGCCATCTAGAATAATATATGAATATTGGAGCGGCAGCGGAGCGTACTAAAAATAAAACTCATAGACTTGTGTCCGGCAGGATACACTTTTTCGGACGAAAATTTTGTTCGTGATGTCCGGTCTATAGGTATTGAATGTCTTTGGTAAAGATAAAGTATGAGTATAAAAATAAGTAAGTGTTTACATACATAGGATGGAATGGACATCGTTATATACAGATTCTGACGCCATGACTGTAGCCCATGCTTTGCCCACCTTTCACAGCTTTTTCTAATTCCTATTTTTTTTTCTGTTGTTTTTGCTTTAAACTTTATAAAATCATGATGTGCATCTAACTCAACTACCACCCCTAGAGATTTTTCCAGAGATTTTAAATTATATAAGCGACTTTTTCACATTGTTAGGAAAATCTTAATGGGTTTGGTAAAAGTGATGTGCGTGTCATGGGTCTTAACGTCTTAAGAGTTTTAAACAAAATTAAGATTAGAAATAAACTCGAGACGACTAGGAGCCTATATCTATAAAGTATTAATTACCTATAAATGCATATTTTGTAGAAGACCTTAAAAGTTGTAGTCAAGTCAAAAAGAAAAATTAAAAACATAAATAAATTAGTAACATTTTATTGTATTTTTTAATCATTGTTGTGTCAAAAAGCTACTATAAACTACAAATTTGAGACATTGGTAGACATCCAACAGATTTTTTTTAACATTTTGTGTCGGTTTTGACCCAGAGCGTTCGTGTATTATGTAACGATTGTAAGAACACTTTGCGTTTATAATTGCGTGAAACAATTTCCTTGCTGCGCAGGCGTCGACGGCGAACGAACCTTGTTCACGTTCAATACCAAGGCCCAGAGTTCGATGATCGCCTTTCGTTAACAATTAGCTATGATCTACAGATTTCTGGGTCGTGTTCCTTGTCGCGTATTTCTTTGTCATTGCGTCTATTTCAAGGCTAACTATAAGTTAACTAGTTTTCACTAATACTTAGCGTAAATCCTGAGCTTATGTTTGTTTGTTTGCTACCTTGTCATACCAAATTACTATAACCTGGTTTAGGAAAAAGAATTTCCTGTCCCGGTAGTATGTTACATTAGGTAAATTGCTGTTATAAAGGCGGACAATGCAAGAAGAAAATGCTAGTGCCTTAATAAAAGCTTGATCTTGAGCTTCAGGCTATCAAGGCTATCAGGAGGCTATTTTAACATCACACTTCAGCCATTTTACTCGAGGGAAACCGCGGATCAAAGCTAGTAGGTTAATATGATCCGGCTTTGTATTGCAACTATTGATATACATTATACACATGTTTAAAAAGGTACCTACTGATAACCTGATAAAGAACTTAACGATCTAGCTCCTTTAATCTGTAGCACTAATTTATAAATCAACATAGAACCGTGCAATCAATCATTTTGCACCTAGAATCAATCAAAAGATAAAAACGAATTAATCTTCCAGTCAAAGCATAATTGGCGACCTTGAAGCAATCGTTATAGGTATAACAATCAGTGAACTTGACTTTAGAACTTGTAATTTCTGCAAGCGTCTATCTGGCGTTAGAAAGTGTAAGTTTTTTTGGGCTCCTTAAACAAAGTAACAATTTATTGGACAATCACTTAATATATTTGCTCCACTATACAGTCAATCTTAATTCATAAATATCGCAGAGGTTTTTTTATTATTTACGTAATGAAATATGACTGCATTTTTTAATAGCACGGTAGGTATATGCTTCATAATTTATATAGATTAATGTGAAAACGTCTACTAAAATTTGCATAAATATAAATAAAAAAGAAGTGCAATTTGTCCTACCTAGTTCTGCAGGCCTAGCCATATAACAAATTCTATTTCTAATTTTATAGAAAGAAAATGGCGTATTTGGAATCAGCTGTTTGTCAACTGTCAAGTGTACTTCATTTTCAGCCATATTACAAATTCTACTCGTTAATACTTGACATTTGACAAACGGCTGATTCCATATATGCCATCTTCTTTCTACTGTCGCCTTATCGATTACGATATTAGAAATAGAATTTGTAATATGGCTAGGCCTGCTGGTTTTAAAAATGCTGAGTATTAGATCGTTACACACTATCATTTTCCACGATATTTTTGCCAACATAGGGACCAATATTATGACTAAATTGACAGATTAGTAGGAGGAGTAGATTTATTAGTAGGAATATACCTGTATTATCCAATCTAATACAATCCACTATAATAATTCATTGTTAGTTATAATGAGTATACTTCCCTAGTTCTTTTAATTATTGGTATGCAAATATACCTAAGTACTGGTTTGTTTTTTTTTTCAAATTGTTTGAACTGAAAACCGCGCTGACCTGCCCTGTTGTAACATTTTTTGTTGCATACTTAGTTACTATCGTTCAATGCGGAAATAGGCCTTTAATTAGTGTGTATTGAGATATTAAAAAAGTGTAGTCCAGTCAGGTTTTTTATTCAAAGATATTTGAGACGACTTGCAGTTGTAAAGATTACGGAAGTTTGTTACTTGCGACCCGTTCACAGTTCGGCGATCCTTTAGTTGTTGGTCATTCTTGACATAGCACAACATCAATTATGTAATAATATACTCGTGTATTGTCATCGGTATATTTCCGACATTTGTTCGCCGACAACACTATACTTAGTAAACCCTTAAGTTATTTGCATATATTTTCTATCCGTTTTAATTGTCAATGTGCCCGTCATTACACCTGTAGGTACCTACGTGACCAAATTTTATTCAGTTATTTGAAAAAAAATCGTGAAAGTAAACCATTATCAAGGCAAGCATGAACAATTTCCTCAATTATAACCAGCTATGCAATTACAGTAGGTATCTAAACAGATTCTATTTTTCTTAGGAATGTGAATATAGTCGTAAATAAACAAGCCCCATCGAATTCCCCATTTTTAATCAATAATTCCCGTGACATGGAAATGCTAAATGTATAAATGCAATTCAAATGCAAAATATCTAAAAACTTATCTTATGTTGCATGTGAAGGATTCGCAATTTTATACTTTCCCGTTTCCCACGCCTTGAAAGCAAACAGTTGGCAATAAGGCTTAATAACCAACAAAAATATGAATTGTGTAATACAGCATAGATTTAGTTTTTATATTAAATGAAAATATTTCTATTAAATCCCCAAAACTAGTCAGAATGATCAGATTCAGATGAGTCTGTTTAGTCTTAAGTATTAGGCTCTTTGCAAAATAATTAAAGCCGAACAGATCGATCGAAGATACGTTTGCCAAGGTGGATGGGGGACCAAACGTTATACTAAGAACCCCTGTGCCTTGAAAAGCAAGTTAATCCGTTGGTCTCGGCTGTCATTTGTAAATCTTTGATAGACCTTACGAATTACGGGTTAGAAGCCTGTAAGTAACCAGTTTAAGCAAGGAGGGTCGGGGGTGGGTGTAACCAAGTAACTTGATTGTAGAAGGCAGACAGGATGTTGCTTCAAGTAAAACTTTGGTAGTCAAATGCAATTGGTTAAACTGGAAGCCGACCCCAACATAGTTGGCAAAAGGGCTAGACAGATGATGAGGTAATAATAATTATATTCTATGATGGTATCCTAATTATCGATATTGTAGTAGGTACTGGGTACCCACGCTTTATTTGAATCTACTTGATCTTAATTCGCTATTATGAAGCCTGTCTCATTCTCCACTTTTTTGCAAAATCCAAACAATAACTCGTGCAAGTAATTATAATTAATTATAGAACTAAACAGTGCGATAATAGAATAATAATAACTCAATTATTATTAAGACAAATAGATGTCTACGTCACTGAAATAAAAACCATAATTTTACAAAGATTAATGGATGGCTGTCGTGTGTGTAAATTTAAACGCCCCCACGATACAGTAGAAATTCCTAGTGTAGGTAACCTTTAAGAAAAAAAAACCGAACAAGTGCTAGTCTAACTCGCCCACCGAGGGTGGATTTTTGCACGACTTCACGGGACCGTGTACCTGGGTAAAATTTCAATTCGATACCTCCACGAGTCCACGCATTTCCGAAAAAAAGGTTCTTGACAGATAGACGGACAACATAGTGATCAACAAGGGTTCCATTTTTTCCTTTTGAGCCACGGAACCCTAAAAAGAAAAGATCCAAATACAAAACTTTGTCCTTAAAAATGTCACGATGATGTCAAAAAGTTCACGATCCCTGCCCTACATGCAGAATTAAGGCATTTCCATATTTACGACAAGACGTGCGCGTACAGTCGCGACACAGAAACCTTGACATAGAATTGCTATGGCATGGCAATGACCGATTCATAAGATGCTCGAGTTTGTTACCGAAATAATCGTATGTCGGATGTCGGAGCGTGTTACAAATTGCGTTAATGCACAAGTTGCTTTATTAGAGCAGTTGTTATGGCACAGTTTATTGATCTAGTAATAAGGTATTAAATATTCGCCACGTGATTGGGTTCTCTTTGTGTAGTTGGTCAGGCGATTTTCATGACTACCAATGGGGTTAAAAACTCAACACGTATGGTGGCAGCACTGTCTTTAGTCCCAGTAGCAATGGTATTGTCATCTGGTTTAAAAAGGATTTCCTTTCTTTTTCTTTCTTTTTCTGCTACAGCTTTCATCTTTGTAAAATACATGGGTTCCCGTACCTTGCTGCAGACAAAAGGCGCGCAACCAAACATTTTTAATTATGTTTAAAATCGTAAAATTTCAAATAAGTACTTTATTGTAAGCAAGTGGCCGTTTTTTATCCCCATTATAAGGATACGGCTTTTTTAAGTACCACTTTTTATACTTAAGTAATAATACAGGCAGTTACAACGACCCATAAATACAAATGAGTTTTTTCAACGCCAATAGAGGACAATTTTCACGAAGTTTGTCTTTGTCTAAAGTAAAACACAAATTGCCATATTATAATCTAATGCTTAATCAAACAATTAACAACCTAAGTCTATTTTAAACAATGAATTCTAGTTTAAATTTTATTTCAATTACACATAAATGTACTATGTATGTGTGTTAATTTATTGTAATTTTAATAATTAGGACCTACTTTTTTTAAAATCCAGATCTAAACAATACACAAAACAATTTAATTTACAACATGAAATAGGAAATAACATGAAGTTTGTAAGTAAGCATTCAAGTTTTACATACCAGATAAGCGCCAATTTTATTCATTTATTCAATACGTTTATGTAAATATTACTTTATGATGTGAATTATATTTGTTTAGTTCGTAACTTTTAGCAAACAAAATTAAATTAATTAAGAAGTGTTATAGTATCTACGAAGTGCGTGAAACAGCTTAATTTTTTAAACTTTATTTAGTTTTATAACCGTTTCTCCCAGATACAATCAAATTCATCAAATGAAATAATAACTTTACATAATAGTATAACTTTACATTTTATTAAAATAAGAAGACTATTTACTAAATAATATACAATTTTATCGCATTTTTGTATCACCTGTTTAATTTTTCTTTTTTATTTTACACGCAATAAAATTTAATCCTGACGTGTTAGTTCTGTGTTAAATCTTATCAGTTATTTTAACAACTATAAGCTCTATAACCGAAATCAATCAATAGTTGGTCCTAATATTATGTGCCTAGTTACACCAATGTGACAACTAAAGGTTTGGTTTGTTGAAATTATCAAAGACATGGACGGTTTAGATTCTAATAATTCTGCATTCTAAAAAATGCTTTACGTTCTTTCATGACAAGCTAATCTTTAGATGCAATTAAACAGCTTTGTTGTGTAAGTTTTTTATCCCACACATTTGCACGCTTAAGATTTTCCTGATTGTCTTATGCGATACGGAAGTGGCGATCTATTATACATTGTTGTTATAATATGCGGCTAACATTATAACCAGTCTATCCTTAGTAAGGTGTTTGTATCGAAGTTGTGCACTTATTTCCGGTACATATTACTGCCGCATTTAGGTCGTGACCACCACTGCACTGAGCAAGAGCTTCCGCGACAAATCGCAGAGGTTGATCTAAATACGTCGATCAGCAGTTGACCCAACAACGATCTAGGTATAGTAGAATCAAAACGAACACAATTATAAAATTGCAATTATAATACTTTATTGATTACTTTAAATGCGTTTACAATTCATGAATGTCGAAACGTTGCCGTTGTTAGCAGTAAATTATAGCTTTTTAACATGCACTGCATACAATTCGTTCGGTTGAAACTCAAAAGATAATCGAAGCGTTTTAAAATCGAGTTGATCAGTCCATTAATTAGGCAAAGGGTGAAAAAATGCTGTCAAATCTATTATAATGAAGTGTATGACGGAGAGTTATTGAAAGACTTGGACATTCGTTTATTGTTCGAAAATCTGCAATGATGTCATAATCTGCATAGCTAAAAAATGTATTGAAGTTAGAATGGTTGAATGATCAGTTGATTTCAAAACAAGGTAACTACCAACATTGACTACAATTCCCTTCTTTCACTCGTCATCACTTCATATCCAAATATATCTAAAAAAATACTAGCCTGTTACCGTCCCACTGCAGGGCAAAGACCTCTTCTCATACAGAGAAGGCACGAGCATTAATCACCACGCTTGCTCAAGGCGGATTGGCGATTTCAAATATATCTTTACTATGGTAATATAAAAAAGGTCAAATCACAGTTACTTTTCACAAATATTTTTTTATATACCTAGGTAAACTTAACATAGCATAACGCCTTATCCCCAAAGGTTTAGGCAGAGATGTACTCTGTTCAGTACACCCACATGTTATGTTTACCTAAGTCCCAAGTTATTACTTGAGGCGAGCTTATTGCCATCCATCGGGCATAGATCCAGGCTTCGAGCTTCTTATCTAAAGTTCTTCTTCTCCATGATAAAAACTCTAACAAAGTCAAGTTTCAATTGCTTGCGTGCAATATTCATGAAAAGAGATCAGAAGTTCTCGCTTCACGTATAAAAATATCATCATCATCATCATCATTTCAGCCATAGGATGTCCACTGCTGGTCATAGGCCCCCCCTATAGATCTCCAATAAGACCGGTTGGAAGCGACTCGCATCCAGCGCGTTCTCGCGGCCTTAATGAGGTCGTCTGTCCACCTTGTGGGTGGACGTCCTACGCTGCGCTTGCCGATACGTGGCCTCCACTCGAGAACCTTTCGACCCCATCGGTCATCAGTCCTCCGTGCTATGTGCCCTGCCCACTGCCACTTCAACCTGCTAATCCGCTGGGTTATGTCGGTAACCTTGGTTCTTCTACGGACCTTGGTTCTTCTTCTTTTGTTTGTATTAAAATATACGTAGAGATAACAAATAACAACATAAACATAGATCTCCAATAAGACCGGTTGGAAGCGACTCGCATCCAGCGCGTTCTCGCGGCCTTAATGAGGTCGTCTGTCCACCTTGTGGGTGGACGTCCTACGCTGCGCTTGCCGATACGTGGCCTCCACTCGAGAACCTTTCGACCCCATCGGTCATCAGTCCTCCGTGCTATGTGCCCTGCCCACTGCCACTTCAACCTGCTAATCCGCTGGGTTATGTCGGTAACCTTGGTTCTTCTACGGACCTTGGTTCTTCTTCTTTTGTTTGTATTAAAATATACGTAGAGATAACAAATAACAACATAAACACAACGTCACGCCTGTAACCTCCGAAGGGCCAGTCAGAGGTGTACCTTGTACTTGTAGTACACCCACATTTCGCCAGTTATGTTTTAGTCCCATGTAATAGGGGGCGAGCCTATTGCCATCAATCGGGCACAAATCCAGACTCGCTCCGGGTTAAAATTCCGGGTGAAATTCCAGATAGAAAAACCCACACGTAGAGATATTATGTAAGTACTTAATTGTGTAATTTTAGTTTAAAGGGTTAATCGACTTCGTACTATGATAATGAGACCAGTTTAGTCACAGTTTACCTTAAATAGCTATTACTAAACCGCTCCAGTTTTATCCAACTACTATTAAGCTCCAAATTGTTATTATGTGCAACAAATAATTACGGCAGTCGACCTAATTATAGTTATTTCGTTCCATTGTCCTATACAAACGGGTAAGCGGAAAATAACAGTGATTTCCACCTACTATGCTGTAAGTTATTCTAATAGATAGGTAAACTATTTATCTACGATAGGTACCTGATTATAATTCTTTGTTCATACAAGCACTGTGTTGATCTTGGGGCATTGTCTTGCGTAAGATAGAATATAAAGTACTTAGGCCTCTGTTTTTCTTTGCTAGATACTAACGGAAAACTGCATTTTTCCCTTACTTTTAAAGAGTAAGACTTCGTATCTGTTTTACTCTAAGACAGAATGTTCAGTAGCAAAACTACGATGTTGTCTAAAAAAAATAAAAACAGGTTTTCAGTACCTACATTTTGTCTGTAATTTTTGTCTGTTATTTGGTCTCTGATTCGATGGAGAGAGATAGTGTCCGACCGAAAGTTCGGTTTCGGTCGAGTTTCGTTTTAGTTTCGGATTCAGCGGCAAACCTGCCGAAACAACGACCCAAACCGAAACGGCACTTATCGCACTGTGCTCGGTCATGTTCGGCGCGGTAAATTCCATCCAAAAGACGAAGACATACTGCCGCGTCCACGTGCCCAAATCATTTCGTAATGGCTTGTGTGTGCAGTTCATTTTGTTTGTTGTGAGTTCTCGTGTGATTTATTTTGAATTCGGTGAGTATTTGAACGATTTTATTTTAAACGTTTTAACGTTTTCGTTTTCTCGAAAAAAAAATCCTAGTAAGGAGGATTCGGTTTCGGTTTCGGCCGAAACTGAGACCGTGACCGAAATTCGGCTTCGGTTTTGGTCGTAAACAACAATTTCAGTCGGACACTAAAAAAAATCAAGAAACCTAGAATTTCTCAGTAACAGTCCGAAGACAATGATATGAGGGCTCTTAGTTAATATTTAAGTTCCATGTGTGTCCATACGCCCAGATGGAACTTAAATGGTATGTATCTATAGGCGAAATGTGGATGTACTACAGATTTAACCCTTTGGGGTTTACAGGCGTGAGTTTATGTCGGATTTTACACTAGGATATTTATCAGTATCGGGAGGGCGTTTACAAACATTCAAACTTACGTTCACTAATAACAAGACCCGAAACAACTGCCTTTAGGACATACAAATATTCGCTTCGTTCGAATCGAATCCGCGACACACAGCGTAGAAGCCGATAGCACACCAACTACACCAACTGTGCCAGTCCTATCGATAGCCAGTTTGAGCATTGCTTTACCTAAACAATTTAGCCAACTACTACCTACCCTACCACTAAAACGTAGGCGAGCGTTACATGAACAACTTATGTAAATTACAGTATCAATCAATCAATTACTTCGTTATTACCCTATATCTATCATGGATTCATGATCGGAAACATCTGTCTACGCGACGATCGGTATCCGTTCACGAAATGTTAATTGCTGTAATAGTTTAATTACGCACGTACAAGGTTGTTTTACATATGTCTGTCGGTTGTCTAGTCCCTTTGAAAATGTTTACACATAATTTGATCATAAAAGGAAATAAAGGTTAGCTAAAATAGAAGAGAATGCAATTTAAAATATCACTTGCCGTCAAAATTTGAACGCGGACGCTTTTGTGGGCAAAGCCTTTAAAATCAACATTTTGATTTCAAAACCGTTTTATCAGTTTATATAGTCTAGTCTTCTATTTAACGAACAAACTCAAAAACTACTGGTCCGATTTCCAACGACGAGGAATTGCAGGGGATGTAAATAAGGACGCGGACGCAGCCACGAGTACCTACAGTTCTAGCTAATTATTTTTTTAATGTATAATTTATAAAACTTCAATATCCACTGTGTAGTATTTCGAAATAGCTAAAGAACTTGTGTTTATAGACCGTACTTCAAAGTCATGGTGTTTATCAAAATGTACGCTATGCACTAACATTAATAACAAGTAACAATGCATTTAGAGTCGCTAATCGTGACAGGCGTTCGGAATTAACCATTAATTCACAATCAATTGCATTTAAATCAATCCGGTACCGGCTTTAGAGGTATCTATGTAGATATATTATGTACGTACAGTACATAGTAACTAGTACACGCCAATGGTGTTGAGGTGTACACACACTGAGGTTCACTAGAAAATCTCTTAGGTAACCAACCTTTGAATTTTCTGAAAAGTGAACTTTTACAAGGCTTCATTCGTATAAAAGTGTATAAAAAACGATCCTCATAGAAAATGATTACCCTAACTAGGTTTAATGCCATTAAAAAACAGCAAAACTTTCGTTATAATAATAAAAAATGATAAAAAGGTAATATAAATATCAAAAGCATAATTTATTTTTTATCATTTATGTTACCAGCTTCGTTGGTCTAGCGGTCGCAAGTGCTATTGCTGAGCATGAGGTCCCGGGTTCCATCCCCGGTTTGGGCTAAGTGTCATTGAGTTTTTCGATCTGGAATTTCTCAGTAGCAGCCCGCAGTCTGGGGTTGTGCCCAATTGATGTAAATAGGCTTGTCCCCTAATACATGGGACTTCAACATTATGTTTTTGGTGAAATGTGGGTGTACTACAGAAACACCCCTGTCTAATCCTTCAAAATTACAGGCGGGATGTTATAATGATGACGATTAAATTTATTTTAAGATTTCGGGATTATGTATTATTGTTACAATATTTTAATAATAGAAAAAAACAAATTACACAACAACACATTAATAATTTATGACGTAATCATTATTGAGAAGTCCTGAACTAAACGTATAGGGCTTAAGCTTGCCTTAACCTTCAAAGCAGACGCCTACCAATTAACAGTTCTCTAAGCCAAAGAGGAGGTCTGTCCTGCAATATAATTCCATTGTGATCAAAGCTTAGTTCAGCTGCACAAAGGTTTAACATAATTTTATTGCATTTAACCAAGGTGACAAAGCCGGATACGACACGGTAGATATGCAAAGGGCTGCAATAATCTATGCTCAAGTTTATAGGACTGCCCAAATAAAAACTTGTGCAGAACAGCAGAACAATAGTGATAAGTAGGCGCGCTGTATATCACAATGTACAGCAAATTAGTGATAACTCTGACCTGGAGCTGATCTAGAGGAATGCAGAGTTTATAGTTATGGAATGCGAGGCCAGTTTGTACTATTTTTTGCAAGTAGTGCAATTTATAAAAATAATGAAACTAGCCTGTTGTCCCACTGCAGGGCCAAGACCTCTTTTTAAACCGAGAAGGCTCAACCACTTCATTACCACGCTTGCTCTAGGCGGATTGGCAGTTTCAAACTTTTATTAACCATAAGTACAGGTTTCCTCACGTTTTATGTAGACAAAAGCTGAATTGAGCTGAATAAATGCGGTCATCTCCTATATATACCCAGAACCCGTAGGCCATAAAAGATAAAGATACCAAGCTGGTATCCGCAACTCCACGTCAAAGCGCTAATTTTGCGTATGGGCCATAATCTACTACGCGGGCCCAGTGCGAATTGGTAGATATCACGTCATGTCTTCGAATTTTTGGTTCTAGGACATGCCGGTTTCCTCACGATGTTTTCCTTCACCGTTTTTGAGAGCAGTGGTGGTGAAATAAATTACACAAAGTAATGCGCCTGCCTGGGTTCGAACCCACGACTTACTGTTCGTAAGTCGGGGCCGCCTCCACTGGGCTACCGCTGCTCTCACCCGTATAGGCCATTCAAATATTAATATTCCGTTATATTCCGTTCGACGATCTAACATGCGACACACAGCGCAGCCAATTGCTCAAACACTGCGCTAGGATTAGCGAAGTGTTTGAGCAATGTGATGCGCCAAAAGTGGTCACAAAAGTTTCAGGTCTTAAATGTCTACTGACCCATGTCATGAATCACTCTGTTTACTTATAGTAACTACACGCTAGTTTACAACGCATAAAGTTTTATGGTTATGCTACCGTGCTAAACAATTCACTCAATTAAATTGTCATTATTTTTGCAAAACATGATATAACTGTTCCATTGCGTTGATGAAGCAGTTAAGGCGACGACGCCGCGACGTTGCAGTCATTTTCAACTGTTTCGACCCTCGTATGTCTATATAGTGAAATTTATTTAAGTATAGCGCAAATATATAAAAAAAAATACCATGCAGTCAAGGGTTTCGCATAGCCAGAAACGTTTTTTTAAAAATGAATAGCTAAATAAAAAAAAAGATCGCTATTAAGTAAGTGATCAACACTTACCTACATTACTCAGAGATCAGACCAAGTTTTATAAAAAATAGGTCAATTTGTAGACTATGGCCCAAACACATGATTTAACTTTCTTATTATTATTTTTTTTTTAGACCTGTGTATAACACACATAGGTACATATTTAGTTAGTAGTTAAAACCCACCCTGAAGACAATATTTTTTTACAAATTTCCTCCCAGCCTATGTCAACATTGAACTTCCTCGAATGTGTGTGATGATCCAAATAATCTCTCATTATCACTTTTATTATTCACGCAAGGCGTTTTCTAGACTTGTCTTGACTCCCAATTATTATTGTTTCTTGCTTTTCTACATTCAAGAACTTTTCTGAACAAACAAATGAACAAAACAATGCATTAGTCGGTCGTAACTGTCGTAAGCGTGGTTTCCGCCGCGGCCAGGCTGTCGCAACACAATAGCATTTAACCGATTTATCCATTTAGATCTACACTCTACACCTTGACATTCCTCGGTGTGTTTCCAGCTCTATAAAACAATGTGGCGCCTATTGCAATTGTTACATATTTAGGAACATTATTTATTAAATAACTTGTCTTAAAGGTGTCCGTGGCATAGAATCAACTTAATTTAGTTGGTGCAAGCTCGAAACTTTTTCGATTCGTGTAGGATTAAATAAAAAAATAACACTAGCCAGTCCCCCAAAAAGCCCCCTCGTTACAACTTCCTAGTGTTTTACCTGGGATCGACCACGAGATTTAAGCCGTGGCTGAAACCGGCCGGTCGATTCAGTAAAAGTCACCTTGTGAAAACTTGAGTGAAGTGAACTGCCTAGCATTATGACAGCTCAATTCACCTTCACTTTACCTACAGTTTTTTGAGGGGCACAGCACTGCTAGTTATATTTTTGCATCTTCGTATTTGAATCTCAACACTCTGCCCTTACAATCGGTAGGTAGACACAGACCTTAGGTACTTACAAACCTATATAATTCAATAAAATTTTGTTTCTTTACTTCTCAGCTCGCTGACAAGCTACCGGAGCAAGTGGCAGCGCTCGGCATCAGCAAGAAGATACAACCTGCGTACCACATCAAAACTATTACGTCTAAAGACAAGGAACGTACTCTTGACTTTCTGAGGAGGTAAGAGGCATTTTGTTTTGTACGCAACAATTAAATAATTGTTGTATCCTGCATGACATATGAATACACTTTATTGTAGACTATAAAAACTTACAAATGAAAACTTAAGGAGTTACATAGGGAATACCTACGCCTATCTGCCTTGAGGAAGAGTGGTGATTGATGAGAAAGTCTCGTGCCTTCTCTATAAGAAGAGGCTTTTCCCTCGCAGTGGTCCAGCACCGAGTTGGTATTATAGGGTGTATATAAGGTTATGGCAAGGCCCTAGCTCAGTCTTTAGAAGTCCACTGTTTAAACTAAACCACATAATTCAAGTCTCCATTTACGCAATCTTTCTTTTCCTTATTTTGTGGCAGAAAAAGATCGGAACGTCAGGAGTAGCGTTCAATGAATCAGAAAGCTTATGGCATTTTTATTTTTACTCACACTAAGGCCTCTGCAGTCTGCCTGCATGCACTGCACGCACCGCCATTTTGAATAGACAGTCGGGAAATGCGAGTATACCTACACACCTAAGCCGACTGAGATATCACAACTATCACATCGGCGACAACCGCCTGTCTGGTTCAGTTGCCAGGTTGAGTCAACAAGTGTGTAGACTCCTCAACAACAGACGTATAGATCGCGTCTCTTCAAACTGGACTTTGCACAATTTAAAATTAAATACAGTGAGTCTCATCTACCTACTATTGCTATTACAAGTCACAAATACCACTTCTCATTGAGCATCAGCAAATTAAACTAAGGACCTTTGTTTTATAATGGTATATATTTCATATTGTAAACATTGCCCTTATTGCATGGTACCTACTCGTGATCGTTATCACAGCAACAATATGTATACATAAGTATTCTCGTACTACATTATGGTTGACACTAAGGTTCAAATTCGAAATTACTAATATAAAAAAACAGACAAATTTAGCACTTTAATATTATTTCAAAAGTACCTACATCAGGTTTCATAATTACAATTTTAATTTTAAGTTGTTGTCGCCCTCTGGGGCCACGGGCACACGTACTTGTAAGCATTTTTAGTAAAAAAAAAACTAGTAAGTACTAGTAGTAAACTGTACTAGTAATGTGCAACCCATAGTTGCACATTACAACCTTTACAACACTAAGACTATTAAGAGTACAGACGCCAGCACACCAACCTACCCCAATGTGTCACATTTCTTTGATGGGTTTTCGACTTTATTCTAAACACAATAAGGTTCATGTTTAATTGGAAAAATTTGACAGTTTGGTGTAGATGGATGTGCTGGCGTCTGTACATATTAGATGCGGCACGTAAGTCGACAAAGCTTAGTACTACACGTATGTTTTTCTTCGATATCCTTCCGATCCTAAAACATAACGTCACGCCTGTAATCCCCGAAGGGCTAGGCAGAGGTGTAGGTACCTGGTAGTAGTACACCCACATTTCGCCAGTTATGTTTAAGTCCCATTTGTAATAGGGGGCGAGTCTATTGCCATCAATCGGGCACAAATCCAGACTCCGGGCTGCTACTGAGAAATCCCAGATGAAAAAACTCAATAACACTTTGCCCGACCCGGGGATCGAACCCGGGACCTCATGCTCAGTAGCTTCCGATCCTGTATGTCAATTTTCAAAAGCTAAACTTACTTTGTACTTCCAGGTACTTCTTCCGCGATGAGCCTATGAACCTAGCGGTGAATTTGCTGGAGACTCCATCTAGCAAGTGTCTCGAGCTAGAAGAGTACGCAACGAGCTCCTTAGACCAAGGAGTGTCGGTGGCAGCCGTTGATGATAACGGCGAATTTGTAGGACTCATCATCAATTCGCTTACACATAGAAATGTAAGTATTTAGTAGCTAATTTCAAACACCTTGATAATCGTTTTTGTGATACGCGCAATATCTAGTATTGCAGTAGTGATATCCTAGATGGTAAATCATAAAGAGATTCAAAATACTATCGAGCAGAGATGCGAGGAAAAGTCATAGAAAAACTTTGATCCCATGTCTCAGTAACGCCATCTTGTATTCTTAATATTCTTGATGGCTGAAAGACATTTCTCAATGGCAGTTGTGGCCAAGTCTGAGGCCCCTTGGCAACTTCAAAACTCTGACACTAGCTTTTTTTCAAGAGGACTTTTCTTTTCGTGTGGAGTGACTTAATCGATAGAAGAGTGATGTTCTGTAAAATCTGACAGTGATAATCTAGGTAATGTAGGCGAAGTGAGCTGTCGACCCATTTAATGATTATGCTTGCCGTAGATGGGTAACCATTAATTTACCTACACATAAAAATTCCTTCGTGTCTCGTTGGTATGCCGGTGTAACAAATTAAAGTCAAGCAAAAAAAAAAGATTAAAGATACCGGGCTGGTATCCGCAACTCCACGTCAAAGCGCGTATTTTGCGTATGGGCTACAATCTACCACGCGGGCCCAGTGCGAATTGGTAGATGTCACATGTCTTCGATTTTTTGGTTCTAGGACATGCCGGTTTCCTCACGATGTTTTCCTTCACCGAAGTCAAGTACCTAAATAAAAATATATGGCCTGCGGTATCACTATAAATTGTTATTAAAATGAAAGTAATAGGTACATTACACGTTTTCCCCAAAGAAGAGAAGATGTTTCGTACATTTTATCAGTAGTTTTTCTACCAAAAGACATCAACGCCGAAATAACTACAAAACATTTTTTTGCAGTTTACTCCTTAATAATCTATACTCCATTTTTATTAGCATTAGACAAAAGAAACTTGTAGAAGCAGGAATGCGGAACATTTTATTCTAAAGACAAGTGAAAATAGTTATTATCAGAAATGTTTTATACCTAATATTTTAAATTTAGAAGAATAAAATTGAAACGAAGAATGTGTCCGTGTATTGTACATCACTGCTTCTTTGAGGTTTTTATCATTGACTCTGTATTTTCAACTAAAATAAAATATGTAATATTTATAACTAAATGAAGTCCACATCATTTCTTAAAATAATTCGTTGCAATGGTTACAAAATAGATTTGAATAAATTAGGCGTCTATCGTAATTGTAATATACTTGATTGTACTTTCGTTACAAAGTGTGCATTATGAATAACCTTTTTTAAGTACTGTCTTATGCTATTGTAAATGAAGTATAGTTTTATACAAAGAAACTAGAAATTTTATGAGCAGAGAAGAATTAACCCAAAAGCGTTTAATTTTCGGTATAAAATCCCTTACGCTCCTTTTACTTTAACAAAACATAAACATAACATCACGCCTGTAATCCCTGAAGGGTTAGGCAGAGGTCTTGTACACTCAACTTTCACCAGTTATGTGAAAGCCCCATATAATAGGGAGCGAGCCTATTGCCAACAAACAGGCACAAATCCAGACTCCGGGCTGCTAGTGAGAAATTCCAGATGGAAAAACTCATTAACACTGTCCGACCTGATCGGATCTGGGATCTCATAAAAAAAAACAGCAAAAACGGTTGTTTTTTTTATTTATATATACAAAAATAATATAAGTACTATGATAAGTGTTACTCAACCGTCACTCGTCCCAAAAGGTGCATTTGAAAACCAGCGTCACCCATCACACACACGTCGTCGTCGTCGTCGTCGTCGTCATCGTCGTCGTCATCGTCGTCGTCGTCGTCGTCGTCTCATCACGTCGTCCGTCGTCATTGCATCTGTCTGGCATTACCACTTACCTGATGCCAATAAATATTATTGAACTTTCTTTCTTTCTTTAAACGCTAACACGAAAAATATAAAGCAACCTAAAGAAAATATGTAACACATCAAAAATCGACTGTGGGAGCACACGTCGCGGAATTTGTTCGAAAGAGTCACTGTGGCCCTATAACGGCTATAACGCAAAAGGCATTAGGAGGAACACGGATGAGTTTTAGTCAGTAAGAGACTGACACTCCCTTTCGCTTCACCCAGAGCGGTAGGAGTCATTTGATGATTTCCCATCCTTACTCACACACACACACATTCAGACACACACCTTTTTTTACTTCTGCCAGGTGTCCAGTTTTCTTAGTAGGGAAGTAACTATACATTATGGCACAATAAGAACGTGTGTAGGATAACAATGGCAATGAACTTCCGCGCAGGTGCTGATTACACGCCACTGACTCCACAGAACAATCTGATTTCAATTAACTATGTCAGCAATCACTTTGACACATTAATATTGTTTACGTTGCCTTTGTCTTACATAATTAACAATTTGATGTTTATAAGATTGATAGGAAAATAAATAAAGTTTTTAATCATTACTCGTATTAAGTTGTTCTTTTTATGAAGGTATTGTTTATTCCGTGTACACACCACAAGCTATGTATAAGCTGATCTCCAATAACAAAGGATTTCCGAACGATATTTCTTGATAAAACAAGCAAACATAGATAATCAAGTTTTCTTATCCTGCGCACAACGGTATAAAACGTTTGCCTCGGAGTTTTATAAAGCAGAAAATTTTATAAGAACTTACCTTTCAAGTAAATTCGCTTAGCTTCCGAGTCTTAAGAAAAAACTTCTTCGAATAAAATTAAATGAGTGGTCTTACTTTATTTTCTGGTTTGCTTTTATAAAATCCAATTTGGAGACTTCATATTTCTGCTTTTATTTTGAGCGAGAAACGGTCTTATCTGTGTTTGCTCTGCCGGATAAAAACAGGCTAAATTCGAATAAAATGGTGTATATATACAAACATTAAAATACCTCAAAAGTAGCCCTCAATTTCCTATCAATTCTCGTTCCCACGGAAATAAATAACCTTGTTTTAACCCTAGAAAGATAACGTGCGCTTCAGAGGCGCCCGCGAAATAAATGTATTGCTGTGTTTTTCTAACCAACGTGCGTACAAGCTTGTGTTTCCGCGCCAACTCAGTCGGCGACCAACACTCCCGAGAGGCGACTGCTCCTGTTCGGTAAGTACCATAGTTTCGTTGCTATGGCGAAACGTTGCGCTCGATAGGCGCCACTTTATCTTTTGTGCAACTTTCAAACATTTTTTTGTGTTTTGGTTTTTGTTGTTTTTTACTTATTTCTAATTATATACGGTAAATATTAAAGTAGGTATGTATTCATTAATTATTTTTATAGGTTTTAGGATAGTTTTACATCATGGCGAAGAGAAGAACATTGGAAGATACTCAAATTGTGTCTTTATGGGAGAAAATTGAAAACATTCTGCCACAAACTACTCAAGAGGTACTTGTAGAAGCTGATGAGGAACCTTCAGCTAAAATACGGTGCTACTGTAGCCTATGCACATCAAAAAAGAAAGGAATGTCTAAGATGACGTGTACCAAATGAAAAAAGTCTGTGTGTGGTGAACATAAAAAAGATGTTTGCAACAACTGTATATAATATTTTTTTTTTGTATTTTCATGTTTTTGAGACTGACTATTTCATAACTCACTAGTGATTAAGATAAAAAACTATAAACTTTATATTTTTAGAAAAAAATGTACCTTAATACAGAAGACTTTTTATTTTTGTTGATTTTCGCAAGGGATTTTTAAAATCCCATTTTTTTTCTTATAATTAAAGAGTAATAACTTAAATTTGTGTTTTATTTATTTAGTAATAATGTAGCATTTCACAACGCTATAAGAAGTTTAATAATTACTTAAATACGTATAAAAAATCGATATCGAAAATTGAGCGCCTCTAAGGCGCATCTTTATCTTTTCAGTACCAAAAAATAACGTTATCTTTCTAGGGTTAAGGACTATTCTAAATGTCCTCAATTTCCATCTTTAATGTCAATACGATTAAAACTGGCTCAAGGGCGAAAAGGAATTGGTTCTGCTTCACAAGTCGATGCGCTCCAATGATCGGGAAATTTCAAATAAACTCTAATAAATCTTAGCGACATCGCCATCATAGAAAAATGCGGAAACTGTCCTTTCACTGCCAATTAGCGAAGACAAGGACAAATATTTGCATTAATTTAATTCTGTGGCCCTAGTGAAAAGGGGTATAAGTCCAATTTTGTCGAAAATGAGTTAAGTGTACCAAAGTGATCAGAAAAAAATGCTCTATCGTTTGGTGAAGACAGATCTAAGCTATATCTAAAAATAAGAAAGTTACTTTGTGTAAAAGGGTCCAACTGACACCAAAAAAAACTGTAATAGTCGGTTTTCTGATCACATTGGTACACTTAACTCATTTTCGACAAAATTGGACTTATACCCCTTTTCACTAGGGCCACAGAATTGATCTTATTTAAATTAAAAGAGGGCACGGCTCCTGCACTGAACCTCTAAATACTTTTTAATTTTGTTGACGTAGTTAGGCATTGTAACAATAAGTAGGTACCTAATAATTTGGAACACACACTAGTACTAACTGTCGTTACGTCATACTTATTGCAAACAAGTGGGTGACTAGATTATTATTTTGTCATATATTTGACAAATTACATTTAACACACATCTATTTTTCTACTTAATCTTAATTGCTCCATTGCGGGGCAAAGGCAATCCGTTCCCATTTTTACACACTTATACCGTATACCCAATGATATTATAAGTAGATTTTACTTATAATATTATTGCTAATACCCGTCTTTGGTCACGTTGAATGAAAGAAGAAATAAAAACAAGAGAAAAGATATTTCTCATAGGGCAGACGTAAGTGGAAACGCCGGGAAGTGACGTCCTAGAGATAGACCTCATTGGTGAGGTTTTTCAGAAAGGCCTTGCCTAGTACTCGCAACCGGCGAATATGTGTGGCGTTTACTACATTACGTATGAACGTGAACGAAACAGAAGAAAATTACTTATCTACAGTCGAAGTCAGTGTTTCTTAAATTAGGTTCAAGATGGAAAATAATCTCATTTATTTTAATTCCATTGTCCACAGGATGTCGAAGAAGAAGACAAATCAGAACAATGCCCCCATCACAAGTTCAGACGCATCCTCAGGTTGCTCACCCACTTGAGCAACAAGGCGCGGATCTGGGAGAAGGTGTCAGCCAGTGACAATGTCATGATGGACATAATGATCGCCTCCACTCACCCCGACTGGAGAGGACGGCGGATTATGAAAGTCCTGGTTGAGGAATCAGAGTAAGTACCTCTTTTTAAATGTTTAGGTGATAACTAACGGGTTGATTGCTCCATGGGCAACCCTTAGGTTGGTACACCTCAGAGGGCAGGGCTGGACATAGTTGAAAATAATGTATCATGTGTCTAATACGTAAACTTTATTGTGCCGTAAGATTTTCGATTCCTTAAGTACTTCTTTTATAGGAGGTAGTTAAATAACGTTCGCGAAAGGAATCCGTTTGGGTTTTCTTTTCGTGTTATGTTCATCTTACAAAACTTTAGTCACAATGACGCCTACGCATTGCTGCATGTACTATAGTTACTTGTGCTGACATCTATATCACTACATGTGAACTACGTATTCGACCTGACGTCGACAAAATCTACATCGCGCAAGCAGAGTTATCCGCGTACTTACATCTTTTTTATATTGCGTCACGTGTATCAAACAGAATAAATAAATAAAACGTAGGCACTCCACAAGACTAATTAATTCAAGACATTTTTTTCATTTTGAATAACTTCGACGCGGTAAAACAAAAAAAAAAGAAAATAATTGATACGCGATTAAGGTTTCGTTGCAGGCTGTACTTTCAAGCGACATTTGACAATTAGAGGTCATTGACGTTCCTATTCTTATTTGAAACGCATAGTACACTCTGTTCCTCATAATTCTAAAGGTAAAAGAAGTGGGAATCAAGCCTGTTTGTTCCATTGATCGTCCTAAGTTCTAAACGTTTATCTTTACTGACTGAATGACGTTCACCCCATCTATACCAGACAGTCATTCAAAACAAAACATTGTTGAAGACATGACGACACGTGTCAATGAAATGTCAGCCTCAGGCATCTCGGTAGAACTTTGTAAGTAGGTAAACAAGTGTTGAAACTTTGAACTTGGTAAGTATGCTCGAGTTGATTAGCGAGTAAGGGCGCTTTTTGATAAGTTAAACTTGAAAGTTAGCTAGTCTGAAGTGTGATTTCTAATTGGATAGTATACAGCTAAGTATATCTTCTATACAAGTTATCTATCTATATCTTATAACCTCAGTATCGTCTTCTTTTCTTTTTTTATCCTTTCTTCTTTTCTTTTATTTTTCCAGTTACTTCCTTCCTAGCCATTAACACATTAGGTACCTACCACTTAAAACTTATCTGGAGGTTACAATGGGTAGGTAGTTGTAAATTTACTTCGCGTAAGTAGGTATGTAAAGTATTTACTACCTACAAGAACAATGATATTTATGTTACTAACACTACGAGTATATTATGATAAAAAGCTTTTTATCGTAGAGCGCTCTGTTTCAATGTTTTTTCTACAAACTGGTTTTTTGATGTAACTTGCATCACAACAAGTTAGCCTTGACCGACTCTCATTGTCGAACCAGTTTCCGAAGGACGTTTATAAATAAAACTTTTCATAATGTCTTCATGCATGAGGAGTTTGTGGTTAAGCTACGCTTGCCGAGGTCGATTCGCGGATGGGTGACGTTTCATTACAGAGTTCAGTAGATCTTTGACAGTCTTTACGAGTAGTCAGAAGCCATAGAAATGTTTCTTCCGTAAGGAAATAAACCCACGACACGCAGTGCGGCAGCTAATCGCTCAGCTGCTGCTCTAACCGTACCGTCAATCTAAATCGATATATACAGTATACCTACTACTAATTTTTTTTTGTACTAAGTAATTAAAAGGGGGGGTCCTTTTAATTACTTAGTACAAAAAAAAATTGGGCTGTATCCGTACCTGTTACTGATCATACTTATTTGCGTAATCAAAAGTAAAAAAACGAAGTTCAATTTTTAAATATGCCACTGTTTAGTTAAACTTAAAAATGAAAACAGCTGTTGGAGGTGAGGCATGGTTAAGCGAGATCACGCGAACGTGAGCAAGAGATGACGATTAATGAATACTACTATGTCATGAATAGCCTGTATAATATTTCCATACATTGGGTGACTTTTTGAGATATAAACAAAACCTAATAACTTTGCTGTTTATGAATATTATTAATTGATACTCTACAAATATAATGAGAAGACCGTCTAGAATAAGCCCTTTAAGTATTTGTACTTATTAAAAATTAGTGATGTACCTACTTACATATGTGCTTAAGACTAGCTATTCCTATGTTCCTATGTGTTCATTCATTCATTCATTCATTCATTCATTCAAAAAGGTTTATCCAAAAGAACCAAGAGTGTATTAGACCATCACGTGCATTGAAAACTTTCTTAGTAGGAATGAATATTATACATGTAACAGATAAAAAAAGAATATTTAAAAATGAGAACAAAGTTATTCCTGCAATTGTCATTCTAAAAATCAATTAAAGTCTTTTAGTCCGATAATGCTAGGAATAAGCACTTTTTGAACGTCAAAAATACATAAGACAATTCCACAAAACGCCTACTTTTCACCACTTCCTAGCGTTTTGGCTAATAAGAAGTGGCGGATCTAACTGCCCAGCGCAAAATATCCTAAAAGTCAAAATATCTCACCAACACAACAATTGACTTAACTAAAAACACTTAAGTATTAAAAAACAACCGACTTCTTAAAAAAAAACTAACAGGTGAAAAATAACTCCAGTTTCGGAAGTCTGTGGCTTTGGTAGTTTTGTTTTGTTCATTATTGGCCACCGACTTCCGAAACTGGAGTTATTTTTCACCTGTTAGTTTTTTTTTTAAGAAGTCGGTTGTTTTTTTGTAAAAAAGTTTTTATTTTATAATTTTTAGTTTCTTTGTATGTAAAGAAAGTCTTTCAAAACTTGAAAGAATCATTGAAATTGGATAACAATTGCAAAAGAAGTTCTATCTCTAATCATTAATCTGTACATCTCTGCCGGCCCCTTTTAAAATAGAATGGTGTAATGTTATTTTGTGGAAATACAAAAGCTCAGCATAGACATCTGACTATAGCAAACGCGAATAATTTGCTGTTATGCGTTGAAGAGTTCCGTTGCCTGTCTTCTTTATCAGTTTTTCTTCACCAAATGATACTTTCTAAATGAAAATGCTTGATTTGTTACTAAAAATGTTGCATGTGTGCCTATATTTTTTGAGGAGTTCCCTCAATTCCTCAAAGATCCCTCATCAGGTATGAGTTTTGATACAAATGGGACCAATCTGTCAGTATACCCTATCAAACAAAAAAAGAATTTTGAAAATCGGTCCATAAATGACGGAGTACTGAGGTAATAAACCCTAAAAAGAAAAAAAAAAAACAACCGAATTGAGAACCTCCTCCTTTTTTTGAAGTCGGTTAAAAAGATTCAAATTTCTTTGAGAAATGATATCCAACTATAACGCATCACACTTAGGTACTGAGGATGTTATTGGTTTTCATCCCTCTGTCATGATGTGACGTCATAATGCATAACAGCACGATATACAGGGGTACAAATTGAGATGCAGACATGCTTTGTGTATAAAATATTTTAAATTATTATAAGACGCATAAATTACAACCACAATATGTATAACAACTAAAGTTCAAACACTTTACTAAGACGTTTACTAGATGCATAAAATTGTCAGTCACCACTATAGTTAATCAACGACAATACGTGTCGACTTAAGGTAAACGTCCACAGGTCCGCGTCGCACGTATCGGACGCATCGCACGTAACGGATTTTAGTTTGCCTTGTATAAAAACTCATACAACAGCGTCCACTGATCCGCACCGTACGGACCGCTTATCGGCAATGCCTACATGCGATGCGTACCGATGACGTCATACGGAATGCCGATCAGTGGACGCGCTCCAAATGTTATGCTTCCTTTTTCTAGATTTTTTTTCTTGTTCTTCCTCTTCTGCTAGTAAACAAGCAATAACGACTTCTTCATCGCTTTCCTCCATTCTCACAAACACTTTCCGCACGTACGATCACTACAAAAACCCGAATGAAGGTGGCATCGGCAATCCGATTGCTGATGCTCGCGTCGGCAATCCGATCGCTGCCGATACAGTGGACGCAGTCTAATTAATCTGTTACGTGCGATGCGTCTGATACGTGCGATGCGGACCTGTGGACGCTTACCTTTAGCATTCGTTACACCAAAAACAAAACACAAAACGAAATAATTATTTTGTTAATAAGACACGCGACAAAAAATAGTAAATTGTTTCTGGAAAACTATCATCCCACCAAAACTTTCATGTAAAATGAATCTACACGGCCTAACCTACCGACCCTAACTTTACAAATTCTACATAATTATCGTAGTAGGTATAAATGAATGGATATCTTTTTCACACGGCAAACCTTATATGTGGTCGTCTTGAAAACATTTTACATGAAATGTTTTGGTGGGATTTCAGTTCTTTTTGTAAGTTGCTAGGCAGTCTTTTAGTATTTTTATGGGGTGTATTTCTTGCACATCAGTAGTGCCGGTTTTCATAGCCCATTATCTGTCTTTGCCTTTTTTCTTTGATGGTTTACTGATTGCGATAAATTTTATCACTTGCTGTCACCTATTTTTCTAGCCATATCTTTTAGATTCTACGTTTCTTTGATCTTCCTATACTCTTGTAACCTTTCACATTCATACTAAACGCTCCTTACTACATGTTCTTCATTTCTCAGCATCACGATGGTCACCCAATTTTCTCCAGTCGATTTAAAATAAAATTTGAAATACTGAATCAGTGGCCTACAAATGTTTTATTCCTATCTACAGAGATAATTCAAACAAATGTTATACGGACAACCCGACCAAGAAGCAGGTTTTATATAAGACTTAAACCAGATACTATAAATAATCCATCTCCATTCGATAAACATGACTAAAATTTGTGTATTTTTTAAAGGAAAACAATGTTGCTGATTAAACCACAGCTAAACATTTCCGCGTCGTGCATCGCAGCATGGCGACAATTTGTTCTGACCTCTATTAACCAAAAAGTAGTCCCAAAATGCAATTATCTTAGAGCAAATTATAGCAATAATCTGCACAATTTGTTCTAGCTAGAGTCTGTTTTGTTAAATTGAGCGTGCTTAGCAAAAAATACGTTTAGTTATCTACATAACTTAACATCTAGAAGAACGCTAGTTTAATTACGAAACTCAAGGTCTACATGTCAAAAATTATGTTTCATTGTTTGTATTAAGCACCTAGTTAAATAACGTTTCTCTAAAACGTAGGTACATAATTTTAGAATGCAGGATGACTTTTCATGAATTGACAATTCCATCAGCTCGCGAGTCCCAGTTTTCATTAATGTTTCGGTTTTTGTTGATTTATTCTTTTTATAATGTTATGTTATTGAAATATAAAAGCTCAGCATAGACATCTGACTGTAGCAATCGCGAAAAATTTGCTGTTATGCGTTGAAGAGTTCCGTTGTCAGTCTTCTTCATCAGTTTTTCCTCACGGAATGATATTTTCTAAATGAAAATGCTTGATTTATTACTAAAAATGTGTGCGTGTGTACCTATATTTTTTGAGGAGTTCCCTCAATTCCTCGAGGATCTTTCATCATTGATACAAATGGGACCAATATGTTAGTATAGGTACCCTAATAAAAAAATAATTTAATAGGAAATCGGTCCATAAATGACGGGGTACTGAGAAGAAAAAAAATACAACCGAATTGAGAACCTCCTCCTTTTTTGAAGTCGGTTAAAAAGTAGGTCTCACGACTAGTTAAGTGATATGACAGTATCTAGAGTGCCGTAAACACTGAATTGTCCGGAATCCAATAGGATTCATCTTCTGGCGTTTGCAAGTGCGGAAAGTCTGTACCTACTCTATAAGTTCAACTTATTTATTTAAATGGCAGCTATAATACATTTATTATTTAATATTTTTTATTTCTCCTGTCAACTTTTCGACTTGTTGATGACAAAATTATAATGATGGCAGGCACACCTCTGTCTGTCCCATTGGTGAATACAGGCGTGATGTTATGTTCCAACAGTTCCAACAAATACTGGCATTATCTTCTCATGCAAATAATTATGTTCCTATCACTGCTGTAGTGACGCAATCAAATCAAAAAAGAAGGGGAATTCAAGGGGACGTAAACAGTGTCTCATTGCATTTGACAACGTACAGCAACTTAGAACTCAAATTTCTTTGATAGTTTTTCAACTTTATTACAAATAGATGTGATGTGATGTGTGTGTGTGTGTGGTCTGTGTGTGTGTGTGTGTGTGGTGTGTGTGTGTGTGTGGTGTGTGTGTGTGATGTGTGTATGATGTGTGTGTGATGTGATGTGTGTGTGAGTCATGTTCAATAATTGAAAAAGAAAAAACTTGGCAGTTTGGGGTAACTTGGTGTGCTGGCGTCTGTACAAAAAGCAACAAAGAAAACCAAGTAGGCTAATGACACAATAAAAACGAATCAGCTGATCACTTACTCGGGTTCTCGTATTATCCATAAGTAATTGAACTTCTGTTTTTCTATAAGCAAAAAACACATTGAATGATTGATTATGAACCGGAACTCGCGCTCAATTTAGATTTAAGTAGATACCTTTGGATCAAATTCATTGGTTATTTATGTAACTGCCAAACATTTAGGTATTTATTTTTAGAACAGTCCAGTACAATGTGTGAATCATAAAAAAAACACAGTGAACGAATTGAGGCACCCCTCTTTTTTTTAAGTTGGTTAAAAAGATCGATGTGTTTCTATGGCGTTATTTCTGCATAGCAAGAGACCGGCTTGGATTAAACTATTACTCATTTTTATCTATCAACATGGTCTATCTCATGGTGATCTTTAGTCCAACACTAAATAGGACCTTGTATTAACTAAGTATGATAAGTAATTACAACATAATATGTGAATGTAAACGAAGCAAAAGAAATAATTATGTAAGAATCGTAGCATATGGCGCTTTGTAGTTCCTACCTACCCCCTGGGAAAAGGCTTGAGTTTGTGTGTATGTATATTTTATTATAACTCGTTATATGGGCGATGATATAATAAAATTGCATTCTAAACAATGTGATCCCAGAAATAAAAGCCTCAAGGCCGACTGTAGTTATTTACAGTAATTATTGTAATTGGTTAATCACAATCGACGAGTATGCAAAGTTATAATACATAGTTGTAAAACAGAGACAAGTAATAGAACAAATATCAGATTTTTTATGACAACCTGCTAGCAAGATTGACTTCTAGAATGTTCAGGTGTCACTTAGACAAAATTCCAAAAAGAATTGCAAATATAGAAAAGAATAAAATACTATTTATTGTAGGTACGCCATAAAAACTTACAAAAAATACTTTAAGGTACAGACGCCAGCTCATCAAGTTACCCCAATGTGTCAAATTTTCCCAATTGAATATGAACCTTATTACGTTTGTTCTAAAGTTGAAAAACGTTCAAAGAAATTTGACACATTGGGGTAATTTGATGTGCTGGCGTCTGTACATAGGGTGGGCCTTTTCGTTAAAAGCGATCTCTTACAGATAACCTTTGGATAGACGTGACAGTGAAGGAAAAAATAGGGCTTTGCCAGGGTTGCAAAAGATTCGTATGTTCACGCGACCCGGGCGCATGTGAGACGGAACACCAGGATGGTTTTTAGTCAGTTAGAGTCTGACAAACTTGCTCACTTCATGTCAACTTTAACTACTAAGTTTCGCATTTTTATATCCGCGTTTTATTCTTATAGGGATCTGAAGTTTACGATCAACATGTTAAAATATAAAAAAAAAATAGATAGGAGCACATCTTAACATTAGCACGTCCAAAATATCGTAGCATCCCATCGCCCTGAGATGGAAGCCTTTTTGGCCTCGCATAAGTACTACTATAATGTTTTCTTTTGCTTTCCTGTGCGCGTTGCAAATATACGACAAATATACCTACATCCTGAACAAAACCTACACTTATTATACAAACAAATTGTTCTAAAACTCGCTTGCATTGCATGGTCTATCGCTGGATATTAAAAATCTATCTCGATTGCTATCTTGATCCCGATCTTTGTCTGTAACCAATCAACGACCGAATTCGCCTATCCGAGTCTTAAAGATGTTCAATCAGAAGCAGCCGTCAAAAACAAAGGATCGGGATTTAGATTGAGATAGAATATTAATATCGGGCGTTAGTGTATACCATAAAGTTCCCTTCAATGCACAAAAAATTACAGTACCTACCTACCTACTTCCTATACCTACTAAGCTACCAGCAATAAAATTTTCCTCAGGCAAAATGCAGCTTGTTGTAGTAAAAAAATGCGCCATTAGGACCGAGATAATAACTAAATAATTACGAATACAAAGAATCTATCTGTCACACACAACCATCAGCTATGTAATGGGATTGTTATTGTACGCGCATATGAAGACATTACATAAGGATGACACTGTAATTGCGTAATTTTAGTAAATGGGTGGTACATTACATAATTGAATACATCTTAACGCGGAATTATAATAAATGTCTGAGTAAGAGATAAATTTAGAGACTTAAGAACTAAATTTATAGTTTCCTATGAATAAATACTTAAAGCGTAAAGAATAAAAATTTAGAGGTAGGTAATTTACTTTGTTATAAGTAGTAGTTTTTAATTCTAGGTCCTAATCCTAAGTACTTATTTATAAAATTACCTGATCTGATAAATGTCTACCAAATGCTTTCAAAATATTTATTTTGGAGTAAGTAGGTAGGTATTAAGTTTTTTTTACCCACTTAGTTTGAAAAGGCGTAAATTCATCAAGCTTCACTTATACATGGGTACCTGATATCGCGCGTGTCCATGAATTTATGTAACAGCTAATAAACCTTATTTATTTATGCAAGTCTTCATTTAGTACGACGTGGATCATAAAAAGTATCAATAAAACATTATCTACTTGCATTAGCATAAAACATGTCTGAATAAAAGTTTTGCGAATAAAAAAAACTCTGGCAGTTTATGATCGTATATTGTACTACGTGACTAACAACTGCAGGAAAAGAAACTAACTTAGGAATTTAATTAAAGTATATTTTGACTCACAACACGAAGCAAAAGAAGTAGGTTTGTAAGATTCATAGCAGTTAGCGCTCTGTAGTTTCTGCTTACCCCCAAGGAAAAAGGACAGAGTTTATGAAGGTATGTATGCAATGATATTATAAGTAAAAAGGTGTAGATAGGTTACCTTAACAACATTCGATCTTCAAAAACGGCACACTAACGCACGCACGCGTCAAGTGAGAGGTCAAGTATTAGCCACATTTTAACGTGTCGCTTGCTGAGCGCTTATAACTAGGGAATGCAATCTCGTCTCGCCGAGATCCCGATCTCGCGAGATCCCGGCCATATTTTACGAGATTGTATCTCGTCAAATTTCGTACGAGATCTCGCGAGATAACGAGATCGACAAATGTAGCGTAACGACGTGTATTTCATAGCGCGGCTGCGCGCGAACTGAATCCTGGCCGTTGCCTAAATATAGATAATTATTGTTTTGTTACGAATATTGTAAAAAAATTAACTGATTAGCAACAGTAGGTATAACAATTATAGACATAAACAAATGTTATTAGAGTTAGAGACAAAATAATAAGTACTCTGTTGATTTTTAAAATAAAACTTACATTATTTTTATAACTAAGCAACGCAGTTTCTATTTAATTACATATCATGTCAATTACTAGTTCTTAAAACAAGCATTTGCATATGTTTTAATTGCGATTCTTCCAATCTCGCGAGATCCCGTAATTTGCGAGATCTCGTACGAGATTGCATTCCCTACTTATAACCTATCTACACCTTTTTACTGACCTGAGCATATAAATAATATTAGTTTGAATTCGTCAAAAGACCTTTGCCTTACTGTTGGACAGTAACAGACTGGAATAGTTTTTAATGTAATCTCAAGTATCAAGACCTTTCCAGGACCACAATCAAGCCCCGTTCACAGTAAACCAAATTACGCAATGCATACATTGATATGGGATATAACTGACTGGCCTGTTGGTCTAGTAGTTAGTGACCCTGACTGCTATGCCGGAGGTCGTGGGTTCGATTCCCACCCAGGACAAATATTTGTGTGATGAGCACGATCGTTTGTTCTGTGTCTGGGTGTAATTTATCTATAATATGTATGTATTTAGAAATATAAAAGTATGTTTATCAGCTATTTAGTACCCATAACACAAGCTCTCAAGCTTAACTAGGGACTAAATGGCGTTGTGTGAAAAAATGTGGAATATTTATTATTTACTTATAATATCATTGTCACGGCCCGCTTTGTGAAAAGCGTACATAACACCCACTTTCTAAATAAGTGAGTTGGAAAACCTCGTATCAAACGCATCACGTTATACTATAAACTTCAAACGTTAGCATGTTTGCCTTTCTAAGTATTTATCATCAAGGGCTCACGGCTTTGGAATGAAGACAGTTATTATTACTATTAATATGGTTAAGTTGACTTAATACTATCAAAACATGTTTTTAAAATACTTCTAGTTGCCTCAAACGTAGGGTAGGCTTTCGTGTGACAATAATATACCTACATGAAAAGATTAACGAATAGTTTTCTTTAACTATTATGCTTACCTCACCTAGAATGTTTATGAGTATAGGAAGTGTTAGAGCACCTACTAGTACGAAGGTTATGTACCAAGCAAGCGTGTTCCTCATTGCGGTCTCATGTTTTCTAATGAATTTGCAGGCGACTCAATATTCAGCAATGATTTATCAATGTCGAAATTTTAACAAAATATTACACGCAGATTAATGTTGTCAAATATTACAGATAGATTAATGTAGCAAAGTGTTACATGTATATTATATTAATGTAATTCAATCATAATAAATTAATTTGCCTCCCACAAGGTGCACCAATCACCTTAAGGAGGTCAATAGAGGTAAAAATGCTAGAAGAATCCCGAATTATGAGATATTATTGAAAGAATTTTATAACAGAAAGTCACAATAGTTTTATAAAGCATAGCACTGCATGGTTGACGGAAAACGCCCTCTTCCAGACTCCCTGATTTGACCTACAAATAGTTGTTCCTGGACTGATGGTTTAAGTTGTGTCTACAATTAATGTTTGCTAACGCACCTACGATACAGGAGAAATTCCAAGTGTGGGGTAACGTATAATAAAAAGAGTGTTTGCACCTTCCAATCACTAAACGGCCTGTAAAAAAGACTCAACCTGTAGCAAAATAGTGCTTCACTTCCCGTTTTTCCACCTGCAAAATATCTTCTCTCTGTCCTACATCTAATTCGGGGTATATACAAGGTAGTTAATGCTAGCTGCCTTGAATCTTCCCCTTATCTAGCTGCCTTATCTAACCTGGAAGTCTCTTAACAGACTCGGGACACAGGTTAGTCAAAGCAGGGAAAATGGGCATCTAACTATTGCTATAAGAAAGAACATAGGCGTCACGGATGCCAAGAACAGCTCGTTGAAAATATAACATTTCGTAGGTACCTACTAGGGCAAAGACTGTCCATATTAATATTATATAGCGGTAAAATTATTTTAAGTATGTAAGAAAAAATCTCTGGAAGTTCTCATCCGATTAAAAGAAAATAATTTCACTGATGAACCTAAAGCTACACTATTACCAAGTGCCAATAGGGTATGATAAGCTTCTTTTACGTAAATAAACAAAGCTAGTTTAGAAATGAACTACATGGTAGATCCTTTAGAATCGTTCAGGTGGTGTCATCCACAGAGTCGTTATAATATGCACTTGCGAAACTGCAATAGATCTGTAGTGTAAACAGTAACATTGTCCACGCGTGTGTTGTGCAATTATTACAGCACCGCAAGGACGCTCAAGTCACGAGACTGGCCACTTAATTAGTTAATTCCATGTTATTCTCATGCACTATTATTTACGACATCTGAAGAGGAACTATTCCGTATTTTATGATCGGGTGGTAGACTTTCTTTTTGTGTAAATGAGCCTCCAAAGTTCATTTGACGGTCTTGTTAGCATAATGGTATTATAGCAAAGGTGACTGCTAAGCTTGAGTTTTTTGGTTTAGTTTTCAGGTTAAGCATAGTTTTATTGGGAAAAACATTTTTAAGGAAGTAATAGCCCCGAGGCTAATCATTTCCAAAAACATAGGTATAAATAATATTGTTTATAACAATAAAACACCTACTTTGCTTTTGACATCAGTTTTCTATGTATGTACATAAGTTTATTAAGCCATTACCTATATCTGATAGTTACTTCGCTTATAACTCAAGAACGGCTGAACCGATTTAGCTGAAAATTGGCAGGGAGGTAGTTTAGAGCCAGGAAAAGGACATACTTTTTATCCCGTTCGACATCATAAAAATAAATATCAAGAATATCGGTTGTCTCAAACATTTTTCAAACGCAGCGCCATCTTGAATGACATGACAGGAGTCAAACTTCCCAGTTCATTAACAGGTGACAATTTGAAATTGACAAGTCCTAAGCTAAACCCAAGAAGGTAAGGTTGTCAATTTATAATACGCACCTACGTTCTGAAATTTATTTTGTTACTAAACTTAGAGGTTTTATGTAGCATAGAAAAGTCTTATATTTCAGAAATCAATTTACGTAATTAGCAATGATGACAGAGACGAACTTTAATAATTCTTTGCAAATAGAACATAATTTACTGTTAGGACTTTAATTAAAGTAGACCGGGAAAACTATAGGCATAAATTGTATGTAACAAAGAGGCAATAGTTCAGATTAAAATTATGAATTTAGTATTTTTTAAATCAATGCATTTTAGTAAGGTAGTTAGGTTAGATAGTTGGGTTAGCTATAGGATAGGTATGGTCAGTTAGGTTAGGTTATATATACATGTTGTAATTTAAAAGTAGTAGTAAGTAGTTATTATTGGTTTGGATTTATTTGTTGTCGTCTTATTCAACGTATGTATATCTAATATAAAAAAAAATAAGAGCAATAAATTGACTCTAAGGCACAACGAAGTTTGCCGGGGCAGCTAGTACACAATAATAATGATGCGAATGTTAAAGGTATAGTGGTTTTTTTTTTGTAAATTCTGGTTAACTCACCTCGTCAAAACTTCAACTTCAACTCTTCTTTAATGGAGTTTGTGGAAAAGGGACACCACAATTTAGCTAATAACACGTAGGTACTATGATATACCATCAAACGCTGGAGATCGTGAAAACTTGTATGAAGTGAAGGCAAATTCTAGGTATTGACCATATTACCAAATCGACCGTACCGAACTTTTTTGGTGACCGATACTGACCTTACATGAATTGTCAATAGGCACGGAATTGGGAACTTGAACATAACTGGCGAAATGTGAATTTACCAACTATAAACTGTAAGTCCACCTCTGCATATCGCTTCGTGGAATACATGAGTAACTTTGTGTACCTAAGTGAAACATGCAGGATAGTTGACGAGCCAATTGAAATAAATAGCTCAGTATGATAACGATGTAATTTATCTTACTCTACGTACCTATAATTATCATAGCAGTTTATATAAATAACAGATTGAATACTCTTGCCTGTCTATGATTCTCCCGCTGCAGGGCACACGAGTATTGAGCATCAGCATCACGATGACTCAATGCTAGGGCCACGGCCACACTGCTAAGGTGATTATGATATGATGACGATTTGGTCAAGGCAAACTCACATAATTGACATACGTGTATGAGAAATCGCCATTCACCTTGCCATCACCTTACTAGTAGTTACAGACAGTGGCAAAGACAAGATATTGGGAGATAGCTGAGATATTGGGAGATAGTTCTTATCAGAATGGCAGTTGTCGTGTACCAGGCTGTCTTCATTCTGAAACATTCCTTGTGTCTTGAAATTATACTTATTTTATTTACATACCTAGTTGTTTAGACAATTTTGAACCGTCTCTCCGTTCCGATATTGTTGCCGCTGGCTGTACAGCCGCGGCTTCATATCGGATTTTGTCGTTTATATTGAATAACAAGTTTACAAGATAGCTAAAACAGCATATTAGGGACTGCAAAATGTATATTTTTGATATCCTGTTATTTTATTAATATGTAACTTATTGCGATTTGAACGACGTTTTGCTATTTGGTTTAAATCAGCAAAAGGGATATTCTTTTATTGTCAGAAAAGTCAAATTGCATGTAGTCCTACTTAGATATAATTATATGTTAGATTGCTTCCTTGACTACAAAGTGATTAAAATTTTGTCGTATTCGCTTTAAGCAGGAAGACTTATGGCTATTATATTGTCACATAAGCAAAGTAATTTACAGAATTGTAGTAATGTCTATGAATAGTTATTGTTGTAGACTTGGCAGTTTACGTGATTATCATATCTTAAATACAAGGACCATTACTTCACGCTTGTATTTTCTAAAGATACAACCGAAGTTGTAGGGTACCTATTTAGCAAATTTTTCCAGTTATGTTTAGAGTCCCATGTAATAGGGGTCGAATCTATGGCCATCATTTAGGCACGAATTATGGACTACGGGCTGTATAAGATAAAGGAAAGCAATAAGCCTACCAGCCGTGCGCTTCTGGTCAAATCATCGCGTGTAAATGTAAGCGTAGTGAGGGCGAATTGAGCTTTCATTCCATACTCATCATCATCATCCACAGCCCGACTTCACCCACTGCTGGGTATGGGCCTCTCTTTTTATGTACCAATTTCCACGTCCCTGTGCCAGTCTCATCCACGGTACTCCCGCAATGGCAACAATGTCGTTCGCCCATCTCGCCGCAGGACGCCCTACACTTCTCCTGCCGTTTCTTGGACGCCACACGGTCACCGCGTCTAGCTAGGTGTCCTGTCCAACTCCATTTGAGTTCCATAACGCGATTTCCAATATCGATGACCTTTGTGCGTCTCCTGATTTCGACGTTTGGAACTCGAACTAGTATATTGATACCGAGCATGGAACGCTCCATGGCTCTCTGTGTTACTCTCTCTCTGTCTGGTGTCATTCCATACTAATGCTAGGCATTTGATTCACTCAAGTTTACACGGCGTGACTTTTTTTTAGCAGTAACTTAGCAGTAGTACCTATAAGCGAGTACTTAATGAAAATCCTCGTTATTTGTCTGCGATCTCGTAAAGCAGACCCAACCCTTTTGCTGTGTTTTACAGGGTCATTAATGGGTCTTGTTATAAAATAATGAAGATATTATGTATGGAGTGTTGGTTTTCAAATATAAAATTATACGTAACCATGTTAGAACTATTACCTAGTTGAGGTACTTAATTAATAATTGTTCAAAAATAGAAAAAAGTTTATTCTCTCAGACGTGACGTTGTGTTTTTGCTCATAATTTTATTTTTAATGTTTCAGACGCATTGCTAAGTCCCACGGTGCGTGCGCTATACGGATGGACGCGACGTCTGCGTTCTCTGCTCGCGCGGCCGAACGACTCGGCTACAGCAAGGTCTACTCAGTTTTGTACGCTGACATTCCTGACGGCCCACAACCGAACCCACCCCACTATGAGGCTTGCGTTTATCTCAAGAAGTTCTAAGGTAAAGTCGAATTTGATTATTAAACACGTCGGGGTCACCCATAATGGGAGATATGTTAAACTCCCATATTTTTACAATATCTAAATATTTATAGAAGAAATAGACATTTACAGAAACGAATATGTAAACAAAAGAATTAATTAAATAATAGTAAAATATTCAACTTGCACAAAACGCTATCTAGGTAGTTCTTTGATGTTCCTTACACCCTGCCTATCAATTATTTTTCTAAATACCTCTGCTGCTCCTGGACAGCAGAGAGGTGATTCACAAATTTATGATCGTGTTCTTTTTGGGCCAAATAAATGCTTTTGCTTTCTTTCTTTCTTCTTTCAAACTTTTGATTCGCATCTCCACGATTTTCACCCTATAATTAATAAACTATTCGCGTCCCCATTAAAATGCTGTAATAAAATCTTGTCAGTTTTCAGTCTGGTTAGAAAGAACAGACAAGACATCAGCACATCAGGCAGGCCTGTTGGTCTAGTAGTTAGTGACCCTGACTGCTATGCCGGAGGTCGTGGGTTCGATTCCCACCCAGGACAAATGTTTGTGTGATGAGCACGATCATTTGTTCTGTGTCTGGGTGTAATTTATCTATAATATGTATGTATTTAGAAATATGTAAGTATGTTTATCAGCTGTTTAGTACCCATAACACAAGCTCTGCTTAGCTTGGTAGTTAATGGCGTTGTGTGAAAAGTTGTAGAATATATTTTTTTTTTTTTTAAATCTCGTCAGTTTTCACTCTGGTTAGAAAGAATAGACGACACGTCAGTACATCAAGCTACACCAAACCGTAATATTTCCCCAATTGAACATGAACCATATCCTGCTTGAAATAAAGTTGGAAAACTATCATAGAAATTTGACGCATTGGGGTAGCTTGATGTGCTAGTCACTGTATCTAAGATTTGAACAAAATCATATTTGTACAGACGCCAGCACATCAAGTTACCCCAATGTGTCTTTGTTTGATCGTTTTTCAACTTTATGGCAAACAGAATAAGGTTCATATTTAATTGGGAAAATTTGACACAATGGGTAACTTGATGTGCTGGCGTCTGTACTTGCTAAGATTTGATTAAACATGCTATCTTTTTCAGAATTTTCACAACACGCACAAACATCACTTCTTCGAGGCTTCGATGTCAGAACTTGATCCACATTAGATGACCACTAGCTGTACGAAAAACGTTACTCCTAGATTTTACTCAAACCTTGGATCGTAGCAATTGACTATACTTACTTAGTGTAGCAACGAACAAACGCAACCGCATCAAGCTATCTTAAACTGCAAAATGTTCCCAACTGAACATGAACCATTTCTTTTAAAATAAAGTTGCAAAAGTATCAAAGACATTTATCAGATTGGGATAGCTCAATGTGCTGGCGTCTGTACATATAATTAAGAAGTAATAAACCTGTATTATGTAAAGATAAATGTACCTGACAGCTTTAAGGCTAATTGGAGGCGAAAATAAGCTACAGTTACACTGAAGGTAGATCCTGCGCGGGATCTGTGTCCCGCGTCCCTAATGGTTTTTTGCCATTGTTAATGTTCTTTGCAATTTTTGATGTAGATAGCTTTCAAATACGTATTTCTAGCGGGAATCCGTAAATGTACCTAAAAATACTAAAATTTAAATATCTTCGTCAAGATGTGCCAATTTGCAAGAAATATAATTTAAGTATTATTATTTTGATTTACACGATTGAATTTTGATCAGCATTTAACGTAAAACAGAGTTGTAAAGTCATTAAAAAAATGGGTACCTAACATTGATGGACTCTCCATATCGATAATAGGCCACAATAAATAAAAAAAGGACCCTCTGAAATTAGGATTCTTTAAAAAAAATGATAATGTGATAATGACAAATAAGGCATGTTGATAATGATTTTCTGTCTTTTAAAATTACATATTTTCTTATTAAAAATATTTGAACAGGCACCGCAGTATTCATCATTCCATAATTTTAAAATAGGATTAGTTTAGCGGTGCCTTGTAACATAAAAATAGCAACACACTTTCTCAAAACATTGCTATAACGAAATGTAAAGGCTTCCTATCCTACCTATAACAATATTAATAGCCTATAGCTATAATACTTGTAGTTCCTTAAAATGTAGTATTTAATCTATGTAGAAATTATAGATATAGGTACCTACTCTAGTTAATAAAATACACTGACTATCTTTTTCATAATATTGAAACCAGCCATTTGTGGTCTATTCTGTAAAACTGATGCCGCGAAAAATAAAGGGAAAGATAGAAAAGTGGTAGAAAGTGAGTGAGTTCTTTTCATAAAATGACAGCTCACGTCAAAAGTTTTCGTACATTTTCACATCAGAAGAACTGTTGATCGAATTGTCTTAGGTGGAGGCACCTCATTCGCCTAGCCTCTTCAGACGGCTTCCAGTCTAACTAGACGCAATACCAGTGTTTTACATGGACCGACTGCCTATCTGAACTTCACAACCCAGTAACTGGGTAACCATTAGTTCAAAGCAGAGCCCTAAATCTATCAGTAGATAAATTGAGTGAATTAAATTGACATTCTTCCAAAAAGATAGTACATATTGTCGGTATCTTTGGAAGAATGTTGCCATCCAAAGCCAAATATCTTGCGATAGTAAGAGTTCTTGTATTAGGTCAATTTTATTTACCTACGTGTAGGTGGTCAAGTCTTTATCCTAGGGTTATTTAGTCCCTGGATTGTGGAGACCAGATAGGCGGTACTTATAATACACTCCAACAGTTATAAATACGTGTCTCCATATCTAATTATGTAGGTAAGTAAGACATAATTAAATACGTAATAAATAAATAAATACCTACTAATGTCTCATAAATATTTTCGTGACTTCGGTCTTGCAGAGCAAGCGGTTTCACAAAAATTATAGAATCTCCTTCTCACAGATCAACTCAAAACCCGGTGAAAAAAAATATGTGGTCAAATAAATACATTGTGATTTAGTACGTAAGTTAGTATTGTGATTTTATCTCATTAAATGTGTAATGTAAAATGGTTGTTTGTTGTGATTTTGTTAACTCATTATTTACTTACTACCCGTCGCCGTTCGCTTTCAAAAGTTAGAAAATAAGTTCTACATCGTTTCGGCACAAGCATCACGTCACGTCACCGCACATCCGGAAATCACGACTTTTCTATATGATTTGAAACAGCTTGGAAATTTGTCGTCAGCTTTCCCTTATTTCTCAGTTTTTTCTGATGTTCTTTCTACATTAAACTGTTTAAAATTGTCATTTCTGTCCAAACTAAAAGTTAATAAGATACTACTTACTTATCATCTCTTCTTATTAGCATCTTATTAACTTTTTCAGGATAAACCTCGCTAGGTTAGTTTGATTTTTGTCATGGTTCTTTACAGTGGTAGGTTAGGTTTGCTCAGGTTAAGACACGGAGCGGCATACGCTGGCAGAGTGTGCCGCTTGGGAGGAGCTGCGCCGTGCCTTCATCTCTGGAGGACGCAGTGACTTGTCGCTGCCGGTCGTAATCGAGGCGATGCGATGGTCGGCAGCGATGAGTCCTGGGATGAGACGCGGTGGTGTCCTTTTGCGAAACGGTCGTCTCGCAGAAGGACCTGCGGAAAGGGAGAGGCAGATTACTTCCACTCACCCGGCCCGCAACAAACACACCGGGCTCAGGCGGACCTCTCCGTCTTCCTCGGGGAGGAGGGGCATTATTGAGGATTTTCCACCCTCCCATAAAAAAAAAGTTAGGTTCGCTAAGGTTATCTACGTTCACATGTTTTTTTTATTTATTCTGGCAGGTGTTTTGGTCGATTCTGTTTTGTAAATAAGTTTTAGCATTAATATTGCAAGATTATGAGAGATATTGCAAACCCAAGACATGTGCGATTAAATCATTATCACTTGCTTCAAAAACGGTGAAGAAAAACACGTGAAGAAATCGGTATACCTGGGAGTTATTTCTCGATGACGACGGTAGCGTGTGAAGCCAAGTTCAAGGCCTATGTACGCCCACTTGTCACACAAAAAGAAAAAAAAAGACCAAGATAAGTAACACTTACTAAAGTAATTACCATCTCAGAGCACTGCGCAATAGCATAAGTACTAAGAGGTTAATTGTATTGTTATGATGATTTATTCAGTAACACTTTAGTAGGTACTTAGGGATCTACTGACATTTGTTATACAAATACAATTTTGTGGCCAACGTGTGTGATCTGAAAGCTATAAGTAGTAGGAACGTACTGTACGTAATTGTCAGGATGAATTCGTTCGAGTGGAGTGGTGACCAGATGGTGCGCGATTTATAAAAAAAAATGAGAAACAGCAATATGGGTTCACACAGCTGGCACATGTCATGATTCCGTTGTACGTCTACTAGCTAAGATCACAAAGCAGACGCCAGCACATCAACCTACCCCAAACGATACATTTTTCCCTATTGAATATGGGCCTTATTCCACTTGAGATAAAGTTGAAAAACTATCGATGAAATTTGACATATTGGGGTCCCTACCTTGATGTGCTGGCCTCTGTACAATTATTTATAAGTATTAAAAAATATCCGCTATTTGAGCAATAAATTTTGTCTATTTCTCTTTGTCTATGACTTAGCACTTCACGTCACGCCTGTGAATTACACGATAGAATGTGAGTTACAAGACCCATCATGTCGCTATACTCACCACTGGAAACAAAAAACCATCGTGAATCAGTTGATTCATCAGACAGGGAACTTGTTAACCTATCACAAAAATACAAGCTCTTCAACAACCTGTTTTACTTTTTATTAAGTGCCAAAACAATTTACGATTAAGTAAGTTATTACGCTCTCATGGCACGTGGTTGTGTTTCAAATTCTGGCAAGTACCAATCTATATTTTTCAATCCATTCTATATACCTAATTTCTAAGTTTATCTTAGACATCATTGATATCGGTGGACGAAAACATCATGTCAATAAAAATATATAATAAATTAACAGAAGACCCAGTATATTTTTAAATAAACTAAAGAAATATTTAATTAAAAAAAGCTATTACACAGTCCACGAATATCTAACGGATAAATAAATCTAAATTCAATAAAAATAATTATATAATTACGAATAATAGATGTTAATATATATAATACTAATAATAGATATTAATAGAATAAGTTAATAAATGGAAATATAAAATATTTAATAGGATATAAAACATTTTAAACTAGCAATAAACGATATGATTTAAAAAAAAAAACTATCACAAGTTTTCACACAACGCCATCTAGTCCTAAGCTAAGCAGAGCTTGTGTTATGAGTAGGTACTAAACAACTGATAAATATACTTATATATTTCTAAATACATACATATTATAGATATCATTTATTACACCCAGACACAGAACAAATTATCGTGCTCATTGCATAAACATTTGTTCTGGGTGGGAATCGAACCCACGACCTCTGGCATAGCAGTCAGGGCCTCTAATTACTAGACCAACAGGCCAGCCAATTTGATTTGATTTGAGGGGAATCTGGACTTATCTACACTAGTTTACTAATATTATAAAGAGGTTAAGTTCGTGAGTTTGTAACGTAGTTGGAGGTAATCACTGGATCTACTGAACCGATTTCAAAAATTCTTTGACACTGAGAAAGCCACCTTATTTGTGAGTGATAAAGGCTATATTTTATTTTCAAAACTAAAAGGGGGTGGAGGGGATGTTTAAGAACGAAAAGCACGCGGACGGAATCGCGAGCGAAGTGCTAATAAGTAGTTAATATTAGTCTGAAATCGCTAATACGTCGTGAGCAGGCCAAGAAGTTTTGGAGGTATGAGGAACAGGGTGTAAAGTTCCTCATCCACCATTGAAAAGGGACGATCCTCCGACCAGACGGGTGTTGTGTCTGGTGGGCTAACTACTGCCCTCCCGACGCTTGTTGTCGGGAACTTGTATACGTTCAAAACGCACGGATAACTCTAATACCACGATGCAGGATATCGGTCATTAGTTCGTATTTGGCGAGATAGATGTCGCTGCAAAGTGAAGAGGCCTTTGCCCTGCAGTGGGACAGTAACAGGCAGGTATTATTAAGGTCTCTAGCGGTCACAATTTGTTCAAATTGTTGTTACCGCTGCGAATAAGCGAAGGAGGATAAGCAAATACCAGCACTGAATGCCAAGCTTCGGTCATCGCAACCGATCCCCACCACTCTGTGACGCTTAAGGCTCCTACATCCTACTACTTGACTTGCGATTTACAAAATGTTTAGTGTCTATTTAGCGTGGGTACGTATACCTATTAGGTCATCTTCAAGGTTCATATTGGCCTGCTGAGTCATTTGTATTTATGTAAGTATTAATATTTTAATAAAAAGTTACAAAGAAACTCATTGAGTTAAGTATAAGTATATTGAACGGTTCACCAGGCCAATCAACTTCACCAAGCATTCATTTTCAGTTTGGAGTAAAAATAAAACATCAGAAAATACATAGAAAATAGTTAAAGCCGTCAAAAAATTTAAATGTCGACTATCATAAACACATGTAGGTATATCACGTAAGAAGGTACATGTCATATATTTATTTGAAAACTTATATGTCGAAAATAGTTAGTAAATTAGGTAAATTTTTATTAGGTAACTATTTTCAACATATTATAATTTTTGAGGTTAATTAACCTCACAGAACAGCAAAAGGTGTAAACGCGTATTGTTTACAACTACTCTTACTTGGTTTACTTATTGAAAAGGGCCTTTGCATAGTTTGCATGACCTAAGTCATTAGATGTCGCTTCCCGTTAATTTGACAGACTAGCCAATAATTTCATTTTTGACAGACTAACAAACCAATAATTGTGAAAGCCTGTGACTTTGATTATTCAGTTTGATTATTTTTTACTAACCCACACTCTTAAATACCTACATTCTTGATATGTATTTTTGCACTTAATAATTGAGTATAAATGGTATTTATTCTATCATTATCAACATACCTATTCGAAGCAAATATAAAATCCAAAATTCTATGAGATCAACCTTCACAACATTATTTCAATAATATGCCAAACTATTTTCGAGAATTCCAGTAAGATGTAACATTTAAAACCGTGACGAATTGAAACCTTTTATTTTTGCAATTGGTTAAAAATACTAAAAATGTCCGAATTATCTCGTTCATCAAGGTGTGCTGGCCATCACAACAGTTTGATTATTGATATCAGTAACCTACTTGAAATGATGGTACTGAAATACCTATCAATGCTGGTGATAATACCTCTTGCAAATGTAAGGAATAAATTTTAATTAATTGCTGCTTTTATGCTTTCACATAATAATAAATAATTGATATAAAAAACATCACTCCTGTAATCCCGAAGGGTTAAGCTTAGGTTTATCTAGGTAGTACACCCACATTTTGCCAGATATGTTAAAGTCCCATGTAATAGAGGGTTTTACAGCTGATTATTATTAAACACAATTTCATACTTCTGTTCCTTAGCTCCCTATTAATTTTAGGGGAGTTTATTGCGCCATTTCTTTTCTGGAAAAAAAAACACTGGGAATTGGTGAAGAGCAGGCGTTTTGGGAAGTCATTAAATATTTGATGTTCAGAAACCGCGGATTATCAGCCATATTTTGATTGGAAAATCACACTGATTTTAATAATTTATTTATTTAATATCCAATTTATGTAAATAGTCAACAAATTATGATAATCTTCTTGTAAGAAAAGAAACATATCTCTAACTAATATCCCTAAATATTTACATCCTAATAGTGTATTCAGTATTACGTAATTACCGATAAGATAAACAAACATACCACCGTATTCGCCTTAAATATAGTATTTTTATCTTTCACCGTTAATATGTAAATGCGCACGCGGAGCGTTCAAAACATTATCTAGTAGCGGCGAGCGCGCAGTACGCTACGGCGATTTGTTTTTAAATTATAGAACAATTTTAATTTACAATGTTCTGTAGATGAAATACTAATTTATTTACTTTTTGAAGTGTTTTTAAATGTAAATGTGGATCTGTCTAACTTTTCTATGCGTAATTCAATAAACAAATTAATATTCTGTTGTGTATTCATCTAAGTAACGTCATACACATAACTTAGCGGTAGTGTTGTTTTAAAACAGTATTTATTGACAGTTATCGAGGTAAGTTACAGCCAACATTAGTTACATAGACAATGCCTAAGGGCGAGATTCATAGAGCTTACTTTATTTATTTCTTCAATACTTCAAGCACACTATGTAAGTACAGATGTCTTAATACCATACATATTTTCTTCTAGTCAACCTTAACCTCGCTTACATTAATTTAGATTATGCGTTGGTAAGTAAAATTAGCAATCTATACAAAAAGCAACTTATTTTGAAGCTCATGTTCATAAGAAACCCTACATTCGCGTAAACAAATATGAACACTACCAACTTCAAGAAAAGGTTCATATTTCTACTTGGTGATGCATAGCCAATGACAATCTATGAATCTTGCTCTAACTCTAAGACATTATACTAACTGCGATTCCAACGTTTACTTAATTACAATTTTTAATTGTTATAATTTAATCCAAGTAAAGTCATATAGGTCTCGAGTTCGAACTCATTCCAAAGTTTCGGATTCATGTGCGTATTGTAGAATTATCACTTTCTTCAAGAACGTTGAAGGAAAACATCGTAAGGAAAGCAGCATGCCAGAAGGATATACCTCGACGGCATGTGATAGTTAGAGTCCCATGGGCGATACTAATAATCTGACACCAGATATTTAACTCACCACACAAAAAGAAGGATCCAAGTAAATATATTTATCCAAATGTTTCAATATAATAAAATATTATTGGTATCAGAAAATATTTTAGTCTGATCTAATCGGTGTTGATATATTATATAAATCGTAGTGAATCATCGGTTACAGATAAGTTAGTGTACTTATAGATATTAAATGAAGATATTTGGATGATCATTGATCGTATTAGGTATTTTATATTTATAGAAATACACCACGAATACACCACGTTTGTTTTTTGTGTCAGTGATTCTACGTGATTAGATTGTAATTATCTCATATAGGTAAGTAGATAGGTACCTACTTATACATATAGGGCATCAAAAAACTCATCCGCATCGCTATCAACGGGAAAAGTGCCCAGAAGACTAGCCGCATTGCCACGTTGTATGGCAATGCTGATTCTCTGACCGAAATAAAGGCCAGCCCTCTGGTCACGTGAAGAACATTTTATTCTTATACATACACCACTCATTTTTAATCACAAATACTTAAATAGCTTATTCTAGACGATCTTCTCATTATATTTGTAAAGTATACCTATCAATAAATAATATTCATAAACAGCAAAGTTATTAGCGTTTGTTTATGTCCCAAAAAGTCACCCAATTTATGGAAATATTGTACAGGCTATTCATGGCATAGTAGTAGGATCGTCATCTCTCGCTCACGATTGCGTGATCTCGCTCAAGCATGCCCGCCTCCATCAGCTGTTTTCGACTTTTCTTTATTTAAGTTTAACTAAATAGTGGCATATTTAAAAAAAATATTTCGTTTTATTTACTTTTCATGACGCAAATATGATCAGTAACAGGTACGGATACAGCCCAATTTTTGTTTGTACTAATTAAAAAATAGTGGTGTATAAACTACTCTTAACAACCGTGATGCTGCATGAGCGTTGTGTAGTTCGATAGCTTCAGCGGGAGCAGTAAAGAAAACACGAAAGACTAACTTTATCAGTATATTATACTGGTATACAATAAATAGAAAATAGATGCGTGTCGTCGTCGTGGTAAAACATGAAGTGTGGTGGCAGCGCGACGCGAGGAGTCATATGTGCGACGACTTAATCTTCAGCAATCAGTTTGTTCACGTTAATCTTTTATCTTTTTTTTTGTAGGTACTATCCAAAGACATTCAATACTAACTACATAGTAGTATCTTTAATCTCTTTGGTACCTAATATCAATACTTTGTCTTCGATCTTTGGATCATCCTTCATCCAGGTTCTTTCTTTTTCGTTTGATTAACCTGGTGTCACAGTTTTTATGCCGCCCATGAGCCAATGACTTGATTTCACAGGCCGTCGAGAAATATTTATTTCATTCATTTAATTTTCTCGACGATCTCTGAAGCAATTGCTTTTTTTTTGTTCAAAATACCTACATTGCTTTCGTTCATTTGATCACTCTTCATCCAAATACTCGTAAACCACGACGACTTAATCTGGGGATTACAGTCGTGATGTTATGTTATGTTATTATCGATGCCTAAAAATACCAGTAAGGCATTCAACTCACGTGTCGCTAAGTGTAAGTTTAACCGTTCTCCCAAAGAATCAGCCAACTAGATGATGTTTTTGACAAGAGCAGTCATGGAAATTTAACCAAACAAGCGTTCAAATAGCTATCTCCTCTTATTTTCAGGATTCATCCATACAATGGCAGATTATGAAGTTAAACCGGTTCAAGTGGGCGACACGGAGGTTATCCTAGAATTACTAAGACGGTAAGTCAGACGATTATTGTTAGAAACACAAAGCGGTCTCATAGAAATTTTCAAATATTGGCATGTAAAAGTACAAAAATGTCTATAGTAACATTTAACGGTAATTTGGGTTGCCTGTCAAATGATCAAGATCGCGGCGAAGCAGATGATCAAGTTTTTCTTGCATCGTCAACAGCAACATAACGACTGCAATGAATGGAGCTTTGAGTTTATAAGATAAATGGGATGAATATAACTTTTAACAAGAAGAGGTAGTGGCATTTAAAAGATAAAAGAAATGACCGGTGTGTGGTATGCATATAAATGACAAGTGGATGAGTTTATATATTTAGGGAGTGTGTTTGAGATGGAGAAATATACTCAAATGTGGATGAAATAATCCAGCTAAGCAGAGCTTGTGTTATGGGTACTAAACAGCTAGTATATATTTCTAAATACTCTATAATATTATAGATAAGTTACACCCAGACACAGAACGAATGATCGTGCTCACCACACCAACATTTGTCCTGGGTAGGAATCGAACCCACGACCTCCAGCATAGCAGTCAGGGCCGCTAACTACTAGACCGACAGGCCAGTCAAAATGAATGAATGTTAGATTGAGTACCTAAATATGTGATAAAACAATGTTATGGTCTAGTCTAGCAGTGGATAATGTTGTCAATAATTGAAAAGGGTACCTACTTATATTTAGATGGTTTATTCTTGTTGGGAAGAAAAAAAAAACTAACAAAACTTATAGGGCGGATGTGAGAGGAAACGCCGGTAGGGGCCACCCTAGAAAGACATACACTGACCTTATTGGTAATGTTTGAACGTAAACGACGCAAAAAACGTATGTGACGATGGTATCAGGTGGCAATCAGAGTGCCTAGTGCGAGTTTGTTTTACGTTAACGCGATCGACACGTTTATGACGTTCGGCGCTCCGATTGGCTCGCTCCAAGCTTTTAACCAATCAGAGAGCCAAACGCGGTGAACGTTTCGATCGCGTTAGCGTAAGAACAACTCGCACTTAGCGCACTGTTCGCTTCCGTCGACGCCCATGACAATACGGCGTATGTTTATGTATGTATTTTATTTTCCAGAACATTCTTCATCGACGAACCAATGAACAAAGCTGTCGGGTTATGCACTGATGAGAGATGCGACGAACTCGAGGGATACTGCAGACAATACCTTCCTGGAGAAGGCTGGTCTTTGAAAGCAGTAGACAAAGAAGGCAATATCGTCGGGGTTATGGTCAGCGGAATCAGTTCTTTGAAAGAGGTAGGAGGAACAATAATTTGGTAAATTTCGTGTTGGCCATTACGTCAACGAATAGAACTTCATCAAGATATTATCGAAAATATGCCTGTAGGAAAAGCTTACTAAACTAAGTTCCGTATTAGATCGCGCTATGTGGGTAAGTTTGCCGCTCTGAATAATAAATAATAAACGAGTTGGAGACGTTCACGGAAAAAGCATGACGCTTGAGTTTTCAGCGTATATACGCATCGACTCTAGAGATAAGTGGGTGAAGGAGATGCCGGACTGACCGCTGATCGTGTACGCAACATATAGGCTATAATTTATTTTGGAAAATGGAACTCCTAAAGTAAAAGAGATATAAAAATGGTGCCATTGCAAAAACTATTCCACGAGAAGAGTGTTTTCTGCTGTGAGACTAAATTTGAAGATCTGGAGCACCTGTAGTGGAACTCCAAAGCCCAGCGACAATATAACATATACATAATAGAAATGGCGTCTTAGCAAAAGTTGTTAAGTCTGATGGCATTTCCTGTTGACCAACAAAAATAAAAAATCTGGAACATCTTGAATCGTCTCGCGCATCCCATTGATTTCCCGTCCCCGGGCTTATAGAATTCGACATCAGATGTTTCAGATCTTCGATTTTGACGACCCCGTTGTCGCTGGCATAAGCAACAGGATCCGCGTACGAAGTCGCGGGCAGAAGCTAGTAATAAATAAAATGTTTATTGTGTCTCAAACATTACATACTATGACATGAGTTGAGACAACCCCAGTAAGTAATTAAAAATACTTGTGTTGGGGCTGACTCGCTACTTCCCTTATTACATACAGTTTTGAGACTAAAATTTAGAATATAATATATTGACTGACGCACTACTCAATGGCATACCTACTAAAACAGTAATGGCGCGTCATACGCTTCGGAAAACCTAGTTTCAGGAGCGGCGAACTGTGTCTTCTTATAGTTTCGGTACAGACTGTTTAGAATATTTCTTCTATCATACAATTTTATAGTAGTTTTGTATCAAAGGCAAGCATCTTGTGCTTTAAGTTTGGCATAGTTTTTTATCAATCACCTCATTTTCCACCACAAAAACATTGGACAATATTAAATAGTTATGGTCTGTGGTTGTGGTAAGCGGTACCAACTACGTCCGTTTCTCTAAATAGATAGAATAGTGATATTAAGTAGGCCTTTTGTGCCAAACGATACAATGTACTAATAAAGAGGGCCTAGAAAAAGTTCAATTTTCATTAACGATCGATTTTGGATGTGACTTTGTTGAAGCCCCCAGATCCCTAGTAAGTAGGTACTACGCACTACAACCCAACGTTAGTTCAGACATTTTCCCACCTTTTACGATTGTTCTTAAGGTAAGATTCACAGATCACATAATGACTTCACTTTGCTAAATAAATTTCACATAGGGTTCATGTTAATTTATGTTGCTCACATTCCCTAAGATGAATACGAACATTGTTCGTTTATGAATAAACTCCATATTCGTATGAAATACTAACTTTGTTCGACAAAGTCAAAGTAATTTGTAAATTTCACCTTAATTAAAGGCCTTTACTGTTTGTAGTGTGGCTGCAGCTATAATACCAGCCTGTTACTGTCCTACTGCAGAGCAAAGGCCTCTTCTCATACAAAGAGCCTTCTTTGTATGAGAAGAGGCCTTTGCCCTGCAATCGCGTATAAAAAGCGTGGTGATCGAGCATTGATCACCACGCTTGCGCTTGCTTGCGCTTGTGGCTGCAGCTATATCTATTGATATATATGATACAGCTTGTAGCAGTCTTTCTTAAACTACAGCGTTAGTTTCGTCCGAATCCAAAGCATCAAACCGACAGTCATGAAACCAACATTGCTGTCATTGTTATCTGTTTAAAAAAACATTATTTCTAATATTTTTAGGCTGAAGAAGGCGCGGACTTCATAAGCCTGGCAGAGAGATGTAAAAATCCAAAGTTCGCGAAGATTCTATACGTGTTAGGGAAACGTGAGGAGGGTGCCAAGCTCTGGGAGAAGTTCCCTGGTGAGCACGAACTCCTGGATGTGAAGATAGCTGCCACGGACCCTAACTGGAGGAAGAAAGGCATCATGAATGCTTTATTATTTGAGACTGAGTAAGTAGACTTTGGTAATACGAGGTGTTTCTCTAGTCTTCTTTCTGTTTCGTGTGGTGTGTGCCTAGCTTGGTGTCAGAGTTTCTTTGCTGTTCATGGATCTCTGAAGTGCAATCTCAAGCCGTCAAGAAATATCTTTCAGGCATGCCGGTTTCCTCACGATGAAGTAAGTGTATACACGTGCCTTAGGTTCGAACTTGAGACGGCAATTCGCCGGTCACATCACTAGGCTGTCGCTAACTTCATAGGCCTGGCTGCAATATGCTAGGTTTTATCCGTACCTACCTACAAACTAACTTTGACATTTGTCACATAAGTATCTTTTGATAAAAATGAATAAAATTAATAAATAAGTAATAAATTAACCTTTCAATCGTGTCAATTAGAGACACAATAGAAAGACAATGACAAGGCGGGCGCCGGCGTCCGCTTGGGGTTTAATGAATTACTAACATAATACTTACAAAGCTCATTAAAATTCAGGAGTGTGGCTTATGACGTCACTTCTACTTATAATTATGGTCGTAATTTCTTGATTAGATACATCACACAAGAATATCCATGTCCTAAGGTTTTTAATCTAACTGTAGCCTCCTTCGAAATAACCATTATGTGCCTTACCTAACAGATTTTATTAACAAAATACCGTATTTTATTCTGAACGGCAGCAAGAAAATTCTTAGTCCAAAACCAAGTACAAACTGTTCAATATTATTAAGCCTTGGTTGGTTATTCATTGAATTTACAGTCACAAAATCCTTCGACACTGTATCGAAATGAAGCAAGATGGGCAACCGTAAAATTACCAATTGTTTCAAATTGCTTCGGCGCTCGACTGTTTCATTTGCATAAAAAAATTCTTAAAATGCCTGTCAGCTGCTGAATACCCTACTTACAGTGTTCTGTAAAGAATTGTAGGAGGGTATAGTTTTCGTTTATCAGGAAAACCATTAGCTTAAAAATCCTAACTCAAGTGATGTCGCGACACTGTAAACAAGGTATACCTTGTTTACAGTGTCGCGACATCACTTGAGTTAGGATTACCTACTGATATACTGGTAGGTATACCTACTGATCTAAGGTCAGTTATAAGCTAATGTTGTACCTATCTGTGGTAGTAGGTAATTCGTATTACATACAACATTAACACGACTCGTTCGTCTCGTGGTCGGTGGGTTCGATACCCCGGCCTCGGGCAAAGCGTTGCTGAGTTTTTCCATTTGGTATTTCTAGTATTTCCAGACCCCGGGTTGCTGCTGCAGCAACCCGGGGTCTGGATTTGTGCCTATTGATAGCAATAGCCTTACCCCCTTGGACTGGGAATGGACTTGGAACTTAACATTACTGGCAATATGTTTGTGTACTACAAAGACACCTCTGCCCATTCCCAATTCGGGGATTACGCTGTGGCGTTATGTAGCGAACTGTTGGGCCGTAGCGACTCCACGGTCCTGATCTTCCTGAAGTCCTGTTTGTTCCTCATTGCTGGTGATAATGATGCTAACGCATCGTTTGCACTGCGTAGCGCTACTTTTTTAATTAATTCGGCAGAGATATGCTCTGAAGCTTTAACTTTCTGGTTGATGAGTTATATTTACAAAAAAATAACCACATTTTTTCTCGCATTCCAGAAAAGTGGCAAAGCAACGCTCTGTCAGAATTCTTCGCATGGACACGTCTAGCGCCTACTCCGCCATGGCTGCAGAGAAATATGGCTTCACTTGCATGTACTCAGCACCATACAGCGAGATCAAGATGGATGGGCGACCCCTAATAGTGCCTGAACCACCGCATATTGACGACAGAGTTTATACCAAGACATTGTATGAAAAAAATGGATAGCAACTTTAACCACGCACTATGATAGTTCCTCATCGCTCAAATTCACATTTTATCATCATCTTTATGTCGTTCAGAAACAAACGAGTAAGTTTGCTCGCAAGAATATTCAAGGGCGTCTCCACGGGAGGAGGGGTTTTAAGTGGATGATATGACACCCACCTGCCACACTGGGCTGGGTATGGGTTATTAAGATTATAATGCATTTCTTTTTAATTTGTATGTAGGATTGTTGTAATCGTATTGGAACCTGTCCGGTCGCGGGTTACGACTATGTGACCCTCTGGCCCTCATATGGCTGGATCCTCTATTGAGTAACGCTGGGTATTGCGTCAATGTCCCGGCAAGTAGCACTGTAATTCAAAGACAATAAATGCGAAACAAATTAGCATTCAATTAGTGTTAGGTACTTATTGGGATATTTTCTCCCAATATAAAACAAGACCCATTATATTTAAAAAGGTACCTGTTACCTATTCTTTCTTACGATTTAGATATTTGTTGTAGTAATTACGTAGGTAATACTTATACGCAATTTTTATAAACCTAAGAACACGATGATTGTGGTACCAAATGATTATAATGTTGTATGTTGTATTTAAAGTGTATATTCTAAGAGTTTTAATTAGTTAACCTATTTAGTGTTTCAGTTATTATTCAGATAATAAATAATGTTACTGTTATTACTTTGTTTTCTCTGACATAATTTAAGGATGACCACATGCGTCATGAGCATATTGTTGTGTGCTCGAATTGAATAACGCACTTTTGTTGAAACAGGAACTTCCACATCCTAACAGTAAAATTAATTAGCACATAAACCGTACTTGTATGATAGGACAAGACTTATTGTAAGAGCAAGAGTTGAGTGCGAATTGAAATAGCGGGGTATCTTCGGCAATATTTTTTCTTACGAACGTCGCACCCGATATAGACAAAGAAATAATTTAATCGCATTTATTCAAAATAAATTTGAAAAAAAATATACTTAGTTATTGGCCTACCTTTTTCTTAAGGTTAACTTTACGAATGACACAGTTATTGGCCGAGGCTATTAACTGTCTGTAATGCTTCAAATGTCTGGTAATTGAATATGACGCTTAATATTATTACAGACGACAGTTTCTTATTGATAACGCTGTTTTTCGTTTTTTATGAAATGCCTACTTAATAACGGTTAAATATATTTATTTCTCAAAAGAATTACAAATTCACTTAAAGAGAAAACATAAATAGGTGTATTATCAATGTTATCTGCCTGCAAGCATATTTAAAAACAAAACAAACATGTAGGTAGGTATCTTAAAAACTAAACATTTTAATAAAACTATACGTTAACATAGTTTTTGCATCGTTTTATTTAACAACAAAAATACAAATACAAAATCAGAAAAGGTAAGTTCCACAAAAAGGAAACAGCGCGCAGTTTTAATTACCGATAAGATAAACAAACATACCACCGTATTCGCCATATAGGTAGTATTTTTATCTTTCACTGTTAATATGTAAATGGACACGCGGAGCGTCGAGCGTTCAAAACATTATTACAGTTATCGAGGTAAGTTACAGCCAATTAATTTATTAATTACACAGACAATGCCTAATATAAGGGCAAGATTAAATAGATCTTACTTTATTTATTTATTTCTTCAATATTTCAAGCACGTATTGTAAGTAAGTACAGGAAGGACTTAATGCCATCGATATTTTCTTCTATTATGCGTTGGTAAGTAGGTATGTAAAATAAGCAGCCTATACAAATTACAACCCATTTTGACGCTCATGGCCCTATGAAACGCTTGCTCACATTCGCTACAAATATGAACACTACAAACTTCAACAAAAGGTTCATATTTCTACTTGGATGTAAAATGAATCTTGCTCTATGTCTAAAACATATATTATAAAAGCAATTCCAACGCTTCCAATTACAATTTTAATTGTTACAATTTTAATCCCGGTAGGTATGTACATACAAGCAGTGTTAGCCAAGTGCTGTGCGTGACCGGCGGATTGCCAAGTGGATAGGTCTTGAGTTCGAACCCAAGGCACCTTTGTCTTTTCGGATTCATGTGCGTATTGTAGAATTATAGTCTAAGATCCCGTTAAGAACGACCTTCACCGAGCTGGTTAATGAATGAAACCTATTTTATATTAAATTTAATATGTCAATAAATATATTGCATATTGATTGCCTCAAAAATTTCAGTCCGGGAAAATGATTAATTAATAATAATAAAAAAAATGTTCACCGGTTTGGTTAATGGACGAATTCCATAGGTACCAATTTTCGATTGGTATGGAATTTGTCTGAAATCTTCATTTTCATTTGACTTTCATTCATTAGCCAGACCGATGCAAGTTACTAGTATCCATTTACCAGTTTATACCTGCCTACCCGAGAGTTGTGACGGGAAAAAAATAGACAACCCAACGTTAGCATATTCTATGAACTTCATACTTTCGATTGGTAAGGAATTTGTCTAGTAACCAAACCGGTGAAATAATGAAAAAAAAATATCCTGGACTGAATTTTTTTGCACAACCCATAATATGTAATATTTATTAACATATTAAATTACATATAAAGTTAGTTTCATCCATTAACCAGCTCGGTGAAGGTCGTTCTTAACGGGATCCTATACTATTGCTACTTGCTTTAAAACGGTGAAGGAAAACATCGAGAGGAAACCCGATGCTCGAGGGTATGTGATGCCAAGTCAGAGTCCCATGGGCAATATTAAAAATCTGACCCCGGAATAGTAACTAACCACACAAAAAGAAAAATCCCAGTAAATATTTTTGTTTCAATATATAATAAAATATTATTGGTATCAGAAAATAGTTTTAGTCTGATCTAATCGGTGTTAATATACATAAATCGTTGTGAATCATCAGTTACAGATAAGTTAGTGTAGGTATACATTATAATTATGTAGATATTTAGATGATCGTAACGTATTAGCTATTTCATATTTATTGCAACACGAAATAAAACATGTTTGTTTTGTGTCAGTGTTTCTACGTGATTAGATTCTAATAATCTCAGATAAGTAAGTAGATATAAACTACTTCAGCAATCAGCTTGTTTACGTCAATCGTCAATATCTTTTATCTTTTGCTTTGTAGGTACTATCAATACTTTGTCTTTGGGCTTTGGTCATCACCCTTCATCCAGATTCTTATTTTTCGTGTAATTAGTGGTAATACCTGGTGTCAAGTGGTGTCAGAGTATTTATGCTGCTCATGGGCCACTGAATTAACTTCACAGGCCGTAGAGATTTTTTTCTCGACGACCTTATTTGAAGCTATTGTTTGTTTGTTCGCAATATATTGCCTTACGTCTTTTGATTTCTCTTCATACAAATGACTGAATGACGACTTAATCAGGAGCAATCTGTTGTGAATTTCCTTTAATGATTGCCTTTTAAGTAAATACAATCACAAAAAGTTTTAAACCAAGTTTTATACCAAGGGGTCGAATCTGCTATTGCAATCGTGTCTCTAGCTAACGTAGCTAGTAACTTTGACAGTTTTTGTATGGGAAATGTGTCAAAAGTTAGACGTTATAAGTACTTCAAAAGTCGATCATTGACCGGTCATTGAGACACGATTGCAATAGCAGACTCGACCCCCTGGTGTAATGGGGTGTGTAACGATTGACTTAATAACAAAATGTCTAACGAAAATGTCTAACGTTCATTTGACATAATTTCAGTTAACATAATTTTGTTTAACATAACGATCAATTGACATAATGAATTGTTGATATAATTTCATTTTACCTAATTTCATATGACATAACGAACATTTCCTATAATGCACATTTCACATAATATTCAATTAGCATATTATTCATTTTATATAATATTCATAATCTCTAAGTAACTTTTCTTTCTCTAAGTAATTTTTTTTTTCTTCACTTTATACCCTATACACCTGCTACCCTCAACTATTGTTACCAGCCTGCGTAGCATGAACACATTGAACACCGAAGAAACGGCCTTTGTCTACATACGAATCGGCAAAGTGACAGATTATATAGACAGGAACCTCAATCTGTCAAATTTCTTTCAATACACCTGCGTGCGTAGCATGAACACTTAATTTCTTTTCTTCCGAGACAAGACAAAGACCGTTTCTTCGGTGTTCATGCTACGCAGGCAGGTTAGGTTACCAATTTGAAACGTCTAGGGTTGGCGAATCATGTGGGTTAGCTTAGGTTAGAACCATGACCATTAGCAAGCGAAGGCGAGCGAGCGAAGCGATCGTGCCGCGGCAGCGGCCGCCAAGCGCCAGATGGCTTCTATTGTTGGTGAATCATGTTGGTTAGGTTAGGTTAGAACCATGACCATTAGTGCGCGAAGGCGAGCGAGCGAAGCGAGCGTGCCGCGGCAGCGGCCGCCGAGCGCCAGATCTCTTCTATTGTTGGTGAATCATTTAGATTAGATGAGGTTATTACAGTATGATGTTTTCTGATATTTACCTAATCACCTTCTATTGTTGGTGAATCATTTAGGTTAGATGAGGTTATTACAGTATGATGTTTTCTGATATTTACTTATTCACTACAGAATTTGGGCAGAAAATGAGTAAATATGAAAATTAGGTCAACTGAACGTTATAATTAAAAGAATATTATGCATATTGAAAATTATATAAAATGAACGTTATACTAAATGTTATTATGTTAAATGAATATTATATGATATGAAACATTAGGTCATATGAATTTATGTCATTTGATATTATGTCATATGAAAATTATGACATATGAACGTTAGTTCAAGTGAAATTAGAGCATTTGTTATTATGCCAAACATTACACACCCGGTGTAATGTGGGTGTACTACAATACCTCTGCCTAGCTCTTAGGGGATGCACATGCGTGATGTTATATTATTATCGATGCGAAAAAATATGAGTACCTAAGGTTCGCCACACGTGAGTTGTCACGACGTTTCGTTTAGTGTTAGTTTAACCGTTCTCCCAAAGAATCAGTCAACTATATTGAATAAATTAGTGTTTTTTGACAAGAGCAGTCATAGAAATATAACTGAACAAGCGTTCTATTAAATGTCTGTTCTTATTTTCAGGATTCATCCATACAATGGCAGATTATGAAGTTAAGCCGGTACAAGTCGGAGACACTGAGGTTATCCTAGAACTACTACGACGGTAAGTGATATGATTGTAAGAAACAACTCAACGGTCTCATCGAAATTTTCTAATATTGGCATTTTAAAGTACAGACGCCAGCACGTCAAGTTACCCCAATGTGTCAAATTTCTTTGATCGTTTTTCAACTTCATGTCAAACAGAAAAAGGTTCATATTCAATTGGGAAAATTTGACACATTGGGGTAAATTGATGTGCTGTCGTCTGTACCTACCAAAATGTTAAATAGTAAAATTTACGGGAATTTGAGTTGCCTGTCAAATGATCAAGGTCATGACGAAGCAGATGATCAAGTTCTTCTTGCATCGCCAACAGCAACATAACAACTGCAATGAATGGAGCTTAGAACTTATAAGATGAAAGGGGTGAATATAACTTTTAACAAGACGAGGCAGTGGCATTTGAAACATTAAAGAAATGACCGGTGTGTGGTATGAAAATAAATGACAAATGATTGAGTTTATATATTTAGGGAGCCTGTTTATAGGAGATGGAAAAAATACTCAAATGTCAATAAAAAAATTAATGCGGGGAATAGTGCTACACATAAAATTGTGACCAAGTCGAAGCCCAAAAACTATTAACTGGCCTACCCTTATGTTTGAAAGTGGATGTTTAGTGTGACCAAAGAGACAAACTTTTAGGAAGGTACATACTTAGATTATATGATTGGGCAATGCATTCTTTACAAAGAAGTACGTGTGATGGTAGATACTATGAATGTTAGATTGAGTAAATATGTGATAAAAAAAATGTTATAGTGTAGCCATAGATATCCGCGGGTGTGGCAGTAGATAATATTGCCAATAATTGAAAAGGGTAATTAAGCTTAGGTAGATGTTCTAGTCAGGTTAGGAAGAGAAAAAATACTAACGAAATTTATAGGGCGGATGTGAGTGAAAACGCCGGGAGGGGACACCCTAGAAAGATATATCTACATAAGTAGACCTGATTGGTGATGTATGAACGGAAACGAAGCAAAATAAGTATGAAAGGATCGTATGAGGTGGCAATCTGTTCGCTTCCGTCAACCCCTATTAAAATAAAATAAATAAATATTCCACAACTTTTCACACAACGCTATCTAGTCCCAAGCTAAGCTAAGAGCTTGTGTTATGGGTATGACAATAAGGCTTGAGTAATTTATGTATGTACTTATTTAAATTTCCAGAACATTCTTCATCGACGAACCAATCAACAAAGCTGTCGGGTTATGCACTGATGGGAGATGCGACGAACTTGAGGAATACTGCAGACAATACCTTCCTGGTAAAGGCTGGTCTTTGAAAGCAGTGGACAACGAAGGCAATATCGTCGGGGTTATGGTCAGCGGAATTAGTTCTTTGAAAGAGGTAGGCGGAACAATTTCTAATTTAGCGAATTTTTAGGTAATAATTGGAATATGTATTTATACCTGACACTAAAATAGGTGCAGTCTAAAATCAAAATCGAAATCAAAAGTCATTTTTTTTAAATTAGGGCGAGGAACAGCATTTTCAGGACGTCAAAATTACATAAAACCGTCCTCCAAAAAGCCCGCCCTTCGCCACTTCCTAGTGTTTTTGCTGGAAAGAAGAAGGGGCGGAACCAACTCCCCAGCAACACGTCTAGCGTATGTCTGATAAGTTAGAAGAACTTGAATTTATACAGTACAATTAGTTATTTTTATAAACTAATCAGATTAAATTGCTATATGTTAGCAAGCACACTCTTAATAGCTATATAACACTCTCAATATATAGCTACCGACATTCACACTAACTAAACTCAAATAAAAGTACCTAAACTGACTAAAATGAAGCCACCCGGTATAAAGAACATGCCCGCTTACAAGTGCAGTATTGGATTATATCATAGAAATCTAAATAATTATATCTATGGATTATATCCATAGATCTGCGAGACTATGTCACAAATGATAAACTAGGTCCTATTTTATCATTTTGTGACATTGACGAAGTCGAAGTTAAATAAAACAATAAACCGGTAATAGTTAAAACAATAACGAAACCATGACCAGCCAAAACGACCAGTTACCACAAGCAGCATCCGTTCACGAGCATAACGCAATGATCAGCCATTACCTACCCCTCACCATATTAGAAAGAAGGTGGTAACCCGCCCCTTTAGACGCTACCGCAAGCAGTAACGTCTGAGGTAGCATGACGAGTCCCGTACAGATCGCGGTATGGAAGTTTGCCGCTCTGAAGGGGGCCGCAATTGACTGCGCAATGCTTCATGGCGTACTAAAACAGCAACGCGCCATGTCATACGCTTCGGAAAACCTAGTTTCAGAACGGCGAACTGAACACAAATTCTCAGTACAAACTGGTTAAAATATTTCTTCTGACGTAAAATTTTATAGTAGGTATTTTTGTATCAAACGTAAGCATCTTGAGGCGATTTTTAACAGACTTAAAAAAGGAGGAGGTTTTATGTTCGTGTGTATGTATTTTTTTTTTTTTATCAATCGATTTGATTTTTTTTTTTATAATCGCCTCATTTTCCATAACAAAACATTGGTACAAGATAGTTATGGTCTGTGGTTGTGGTAACCGGTACCAACTATGCCCGTTGCTCTAAATAGATAGAAAAATGATATTAAATAGGCCTTTAACTAACGATAGTGAAGTTGAATAAATACGTAGGTAATGTATGGAATTCAGCATTACGAAAGCTTGTGCCAATTTATTCATTCATTTTGGATGTGATTTTGTTTAGGCGCCTAGATCCCCTCCTACCACATGCCCTTCAATACAATTTAACCCAACGTTAATTCAAGTTTTCCCATCCTTTACGATTGTTCCTAAGGCAAGATTCACAGATCACACAATGACTTTACTTTGCTAAGTCAATTTGGCGTTTCATACCAATATCTAAATTAGTTTGACTGCCTCGTTGGTCTAGTAGTCGCAAGCGCTACTGCTGAGCATGAGGTCCCGGGTTCGATCCCCAGGTCGGGCAAAGTGTTATTGAGTTTTTCTATCTGGAATTTCTCAGTAGCAGCCCGGAGTCTGGATCTGTGCCCGATTGATGGCAATAGGCTCGCCCCCTATTACATGGGACTCAAAACATAACTGGCGAAATGTGGGTGTACTACCAGGTACACCTCTGCCTAGCCCTTCGGGGATTACAGGCGTGACGATATGTATGTGTATCTAAATTAGTTTATTCAAATTAGACAATATGAACTTTTTGAATGTCAAAATTTCTTAATACAGTCCCCCAAAAAGCCCGCCCTGTAACATAAATGTAAGTAATATAAACTTCATATTATATTAGGTACGAATAGAGTTTATTAAGGTTTATTAGTAGGTACCTACGTTGCTCACATTCGATCAGATGAATACCTACTTACGAACATTACTCACTTATTAAAAACTGGAAAATAAGGAAAAATTAACAATGTCACGAGTGATACTGTCACAACCTACCGCTTTGGATTTAATGGAGAGAATGATTTTACTGATCTCTCCCGATTCAACTGAAACGAAAATTATCAATGTGAGAACGCGTTAGACCAGAAATTTGTGCCAGGGTTTGTTGCTAGGTTAGATGATCCACGGTAGGCACAGAGGAGAAATGATAGTTAAGATCATCAAAGTTAAGTGAAGATGGAAGGTCTAAATGCCGATAGGTTTACCGATAGGTACCAAAAGTTCCAAGGAATTCCCAAATATCGACAGAAGATGAAGAAGAAATATTATCCAAAATATGCGGCGTTTAGCGTTGCGCGTATCTTCTGGTTACACCTGTTTTTTGAAACCATGCAACATTTTTGTTCTCCTCAGTACGATCCCTCTTATATTTACGGAACGCGCGGTCCTTGCGTAGCATGACCAATATTGACCATCTGTATGCCTTTCGACATCCATGGTGTAGGAGGGCGCTTTATCTTTACCTTTTTGACGGGACCGTGGATATCAACAACAACACGGGTAAATATTACAAACTTTTCGTCAACCGAAGTAGCATCCACCAAAGTCTTCCAATCAACCACGAAAGTATCTATTATTGTCACTGTTATCTGTTCCAAAATTTGTAAAAAACATTTTTTTTTTATTATTTTAGCCCGAAGAAGGCGCTGAGTTCATAAGCCTGGCAGAGAGATGCCCAAAGTTCGCGAAGATTGTATATGTGCTGGGAAAACGTGAGGAAGGTGCCAAGCTCGGGGAGAAGTTCCCTGGTGAGGACGAATTCTTGGATTTGAAGATAGCGGCCACGGACCCTAACTGGAGGAAGAAAGGCATCATGAATGCTTTGTTATTTGAGACTGAGTAAGTAGACTTTGGTGATACGAGGTGTTTCTCTAATCTTCTTTCTGTTTCGTGTGGTGTGTGCCTAACTTGCTGTCAGAGTTTTTATGCTGCCCATGGATCTCTGACGTGCAACCTCAAGCCGTCGAGAAATATCTTTCAGGCGCGGCGTGCCGTTTTCCTCACGGTATTTCCCATTTTTGAAGCAGGGGTCTAGGTGTACGTGCCTTGGGTTGGAACTCGCGACAGCAATCCACCGGTCGCATCACTAGGCAGTCGCTAACTTCATAAGCCTGGTTTCTCTAATAACCTTTAGGAAACTGTTTGAAATTCAAGAATAGCAAGATTTAATTCGTACCTACCTACATCGGTAGGTACCTACCAATTAAAAAAATATTTACCATTTATAGATCTTTTAGTTTAATTAATAAATAAATACAAATATAAAGCGCATCAAAGTTGAGTAGCGGGGCTTTTGACGTCACTTCTAAGTAAAGTGTACCAAGGCGTGACTTCACAAAAATAATAACGTAGGTACTATTATGGTCGTAATTTCAGTGACCGACCCGTGGTACAACTGCGACAACTCTTTTTTCTGATATTTATGATTATGACCCGTGGTAAAACGGTGGAATTATGTCCAACTGGTTGGGGACCGGGGGAATAGGATGATCGTGTAAAACAAATTAACGTCTAAAACACAGGACTTGGGGCATTCCGACGTTAGGTTAGTTAGGTTCCTTTAAACTCTGCAGACAGAAATAGGAGCCCCGCGTAGCGGGACTCCGTCGTCTACGCTTTTTAAATTTCTTCGTTGTTAAGGCTCTTCAGCATTGATAGTTAACCTTTTCCTGTTTATTACCAGTAGTTGTTCCATAGATACATTCAATTCCCAGAAGTACAACTAGTAGGACAAAGGAAAGAACAACTCACTCGAGTTGAACCATTGGTAAAGATATTTCCCCATAGAACAACCAGTTGAACCATGGGTAAATTTACTTCTCCGTAGTACAACCAGTTGGACATCGCAGTTGTACCACGGGTCGGGAGTGGTAATTTCTTGATTAAGAAGGTAGCTACATTAACATCACACAAGAAAAAATAATGTCTCCCGTATTTTTTTAATCTTACTGTAGCAGTGCCTTAAAAATAACTGTTGGTCCGTAATCCGTACCTAACAGATTTTTAAAGGAAACTACTCTATTCTAGAGGGCATCAAGAAAATCCTTAGCTCTTTAATCGTACAAACTGCTCCATATTATTAAACCTTGGTTTGTTATTTATTGAATTTACCTACAGTCACAAAATCCTTCGACACTGTATCGAAATGAAGCAAGATGGGCAACCATAAAATTACCAATTGTTTCAAATTGCATCGGAGCTCGGCTGTTTCATGTGCAACAAAAAATATTTTAAAATGCCCGTCAGCTGCTCAATACCTACATAGTGTTCTGTATTGTCTGTAACGAATTGTAGGTACCTTTTCATATTTAGAAATTCTATTAGGAAAACCATTAGGTACCTACCAGAAAAATCATAATTCAAGTGATGTGATCTAAGGTCAGTTCAAGCTAATGTTGTACCTATCTGTAGTAGTAATTCGTATTACATACAAAATTAACAAGACTCGTTCGTCTCGTGGTCGGTGGGCTTGATACCCTGGTCGGGCAAAATGTTGCTAAATTTTTCCATCTGGAATACCTCAGCAGCAGCCCGGAGTCTGGATTTGTGCCCATTAACAGCAATAGCCTTACCCCCTAATGGACTGGGACTGGACGTGGAACTTAAAAAATACTGGTAACATGTGAGTGTACCTACCTACTACAGAGAGACCTCTGCTTAACTATTCGGGTATTACCACCGTGACGTTATGTGGCGAACTGTTGGGCAGTAGCGACTCCACGGTCCTGATCTTCCGGAAGTCCTGTTTGTTCCTCATTGCTGGTGATAATGATGCTAACGCATCGTTTGCACTGCGTAGCGCTACTATTTTAATTAATTCGGCAGAGATACGCTCTGAAGCTTCAAGTGTCTTGTTGATGAGTTATATTTACAAAAAAATAACCACATTTTTTTCTCGCATTCCAGAAAAGTGGCAAAGCAACGCTCTGTCAGAATTCTACGCATTGACACGTCTAGCGCCTACTCCGCCATGGCTGCAGAGAAATATGGCTTCACTTGCGTGTACTCAGCACCATACAGCGAGATCAAGAAGGATGGGCGACCCGTAATAGTGCCTGAACCACCGCATATTGACGACAGAGTTTATACCAAAACATTGTATGAAAAAAATGGATAGCAACTATAACCACGTGCCATTCATTGTGCGAACAGCCAAAGAGTGGAATTCCCTGCCGGTGTCGGTGTTTCCTGATAGCTACAACCTAGTCACAAAGACAGTCGCTCTATGGAATACACTGGCATTCAGCTGCATCCGGTTAGACTGGAAGCCGACCCTTATGTAGGTACTTAGGTACAGACGCCAGCACATCAAGTTACCCCAATGTGTAAAATTTCTTTGATCGTTTTTCAACTTTATGTCAAACAGCGTAAGGTTCATATTAAATTGGGAAAATTTGATGTGCTGGCGCCTGTACTTATTAATCGGTTACCTATCCATACATCGACTTCGGCCAGCATAGCCCCGGCGAGCACGTGGAGGGGTCATTTTGACCCTGCCAATTTTTATTCGTGTGTAGTTTTCTTTGCTGCGATCGTAAGCATTTGGACGTCTCAGTAGCTGTCACTAAGGGCCCGGCCCGGGTGCCGCGCCCTACTACTCAGACGGCCGTCGCCTGCGACGGGAGCAACACATACATTTGTTCAGAAAACACCGTTTCGTTCTGCCAGGATTGTGCTACAATCACAGACAATAATGATGTGTAGGTTATAATTGATGTTAAGAATGTAAGTAAAACTGAATGATATCTACGTACATAACGAATTACAAGTTAATTGACAAAAGATGTCTGTATTTTATGTTAGTATATATTTTTTTTTATGTTTGTTTAGAAATGTTATAGTAAAGTGATTATTTTGTAGTGGTTTGCTAAACCTGATTTAAATATAATATCTTGTACTATTGTATACGTATTTTTTTATCCAGCCATAAATATAAAGAACTTAACTTAACACCTCAGAATACATAGTCAAAAACTATTAATTTAGCCATTTTAAACGCATTTAATATACAGGGTCAGAATGACCCTCCACAATTTCCACGTAACTTTTTTCACCACATCCTCGCCGGGTTAACCTTGCGTGCGGCTGTTTTTATTTATTTTAATTAGTAATAAAAACAATTATTTCACTAAATATAGACTTTACGTGACATCAAAAACTACATAGATAATTACAGGATCACAGTGTTCAATTTACAATAGCACTTCCAGTGCATTAAAATACTGTTCATAAACTACATTCTTGAAAAGAGCGAGTTTATTCTTAAAGGATGTCTAGCACTCGGCATTTTTGTTATTAAATTAAAAAGTTACTTGGTTTCCAACAAATTGGACAAAAATTTCCCGAAGAAGCGGTGTAGGTTCACTTGTGAATCAGTTTTGGTTGATATAGACCAATCTTCCGTCGTACTTGACAATTCTAATTCTCCGAATTCCGTGATGATTTTAACCGGGGAATTTCTGCAACGTTATGTAAAATATAGAAAATCTCTTAGAAATAAAATTTGCTATCGGATGGACGCAGGGGTCGGTATCCCTTCATCTGTCTCCATTGAAAGAATACTGAATAGGTACTCAGATATTATTTATCTTCTAATATTATAAAATTGTCGTGCCAGTGTTTGTAACAAAACTCTCCTCCTAAACTGCTTGACTGACTTTAATGAAATGAGTACATTCAGTAGGTCTGAAAATAGGACCTAAAATAATAAAAAACTAAATCAAACTAATAAATAGGTAAATAATTAATCTCTCGATGCCTCGTCAACAAAGCTAGCACTTGGTCCCGGCGCCAGGCTACCAATTAATACTTTAAATTTGTCAAGTAGTCGTGACGCATGGCGCTCTAAGCACTATTTACGTTTTTTTACTTTGACTTTGATTTTGGTTTTTGTCTGTAGCTGTCAAAGGATAGGTGATGATGACGTTGATTGAAATTAAATGATGAAACTACATTGAAGTACACACTTATTATTACCAACATTAAGATTACTTCTACATTTCAATCAACAATGTAACAAAGATAAAAATAGATGTGTTTTTGTTGTTCTCAATTCAATTTCACAATCATCTGTTACTGTTCCAAAACGCTTTGACAATGTGATTTGTCATGTTTTGCGTAGTATCCAGTCCATAGACATAGAACGGAGATTTTTTTTCTCATCTGTTCGACGGTCGGACAATTGAGAAAAAAAAATCTCACTAGTTCGACGATCGAACTAATGAATCGAACTAGTGGGAATAAAAAACAATACCCGCACAAAATTACCCACTCCCTAGAAAAAGACAGAGGGACAGTACGGCCAATACCTGTCTCTTTTCTGTAGGTACGTCTGTGGTTAAAGAAAGAGACAACTATTGGCCGCACGTTCGCTTTATCTCTCTCATACTCTTTACCAGTACTTACTTGACAGCTGGATAAGGAATACTCAGTCCATTCTCTGTCTATGGTAGTATAGAATAATTTATTTGGCATGGTTAGTAAGTTCATATTATAATAAAAGAAGTACGAATTAAAACTACATTATAGAGATACTGTCTTTACATACAAAAATATATTACAATGTACACTTTTAGAAATCTACAATATTTAATATTTACATAAAAGATTTGTAACAAGAGGTAGAGTTGAAACAACATCCAGCAACATTTATATAAAAAAGTGAAAAGATTTACAGAACATATAACAACTTTTACTCTATATTTACATAATGTACACTGTTTTAAGACTAAATTTTATATTGTACTTATTGAGGAGGTATTATTCTAATTTATTTAACTGAACAAAATGGTTCCTGATTACATTTATTTTGTGTGTGCCACAGACATAGCACATGTGGGAATTGATTATTTCAATCTTCAGAATGAAGTTTTAGAAATGGTATAAAAGCGAAACTATACAATTTTTTTCCAATAACAATTAACTTTTCCAGAAAAAATTAAGTAAGTAGGTATCTATAAAAATATGAGTGTCTTTTAACACAATAAAATAACAGGAACCATAACAAACTAACATCTGCAAACCTGTAATAAATTAACAAAAAAAGGATTTATCGACTCGCAAGTCTCGTCAAAAATATACTACACTTCGAATCTATGGTCGAAAATTCTACCTCAGAGAACTAACATAGAGATCGTCAACCATAGCCAACAGCTCAGTACTGATAGAAAGAAAAGAAATTCTAAAACTACTGTGTACTTGTTCTATCCCACAGGATGTACCACAAGAAAAAAAGAGACGGGTATGCTGTAGTGGCTATCTATTTACGACTCCCTCTCTGTTAGTTATTTCTCTGAGTGTTCTACTAAAAAAATGTGAAAAAGAATCACTTTTTCTCGCTCGCCAGTGCTTGTCCTAGGGACGCTGTTGCTACGTTCGTGTTTGCCGCTCCAACGATCTTGTCAAGCAAAATACGTGTCTGCAACTGAAAATAATAAAAGCTTGTTTTATTTTTCGTGAAGATATCAAAGCACTAGGTTGTGTATTAGTTTGTATTGAGATGCGACAACCAATTACTTAAAGAAATAAAAATGAATTGCCGTAATGAATGTACCAGTATGTGCATAACTTCCCAACCACTGTACCAAATTGGATAATTCTTTTTTTTTTTGGTGTATTCAAAATTGGACCAATCGGGTCAATTTGTGATGGCACTGCGATTGGACTGAAAGCTATTGTTCGGGCAGGACAACATCTGTTGGGTCCGCTAGTAATCAATTTAAAGAAATTGAACATTTTTATACGTATTTTCATTTTATCAATTATTGCTGTTGTGACTAAGTATAATAAAAAAAACAACTAATTAAATATCATTTAATTAAATCATCAATATTCTCGAAATTAGCTGTCGGCGGAAATGATACGATCCAACGATACAGGAAATCTTATTTTATCAAACCCCAAGAGGATACCAGTGTCCGCACTGTCATTGTCTTTCTATTGTGTCTCTAATTGACACGATTGAAAAGTTAATGTGTGTTACATAAGTTAATATTATTATAGGTTTCGACCATGCATAAAAAGAAAGAAATAGATACCTCATTTCCATTTGTAAGAGCGGCAGCTCGCACCTTGTCCAACTCCTCTGCAAGTTTTTTGGATTTCTCATGAGCCTGCTGACGTTGCGCTACATATAAATTCCTGTAATATAATGTTTACATTATAGTCTTCTCATGTCACTGATCCAATATTGTTTTATTTACTATTATACTGCCAAACACGTGTTGAGAGTAGTGTCATCATGCCACAAAATTTAATCTTAACTAATATAATAGAGTTGAGGAGTTTTTTGAACATAACATATCGCTGGCCCCGGGCAATATAGCGGTAAACGCCGGTTACGCCCTTTTTAATGTTATTTGATTTTTGGCTTCTCGTAGTATCAATCTATCACTCTTATTTTTTTCAATTTTTTAAATTAATATTTCTTTAGAATAAATGACAATAACAGCTTTATTGCATGGAAAATTCTCTAACGACTAAAAATGTATTATTGCAATACTCTAAGAAACATAACACAAAAAAACGGTGAACATCTTTACGCTAAATTTGTAAACAAAGGGTAACAGTAATAAATTTAACCGCCTTTTTGGAAATAAACGTACTATATCAATAAACTGTAAACACTTAATACGAGTAATCACAAGAGATTTTATTCTGTACAAGCCTGTTACGCCTTTCTTCCCGGAAATGTATTGTAACTTAGTGATCACGAAGATCAGTGGCACTTGTGGGTTTGTTGGTGTTTGATGCAGTATTTAAAGAAATATACTCATTGTCAAAGTTATACTTAAAATAAATAACATCTGGATGAGCTAGAGTAATCTTGATTTTGTGAATCTTTGTCCACATAACTTTTTCATTAGTTTGGTCTGCCCGCAACCAGTGTCTTTTGTCCATTATTTCCTTCAAATTTAAGAAATTATGTTGTTCCATTTCTTTAAGATGAAATTTATCACCATTGATCTTAGCATTCATGATTATGCCTACATTTGATCAGGAGTATAAATCGTGTGGTTCTTTTTTGCGCGTTCAATAAGAGAATGCATCGAATCTCCTTCAGACTGGCTATGTTTCAAAGTACCTATGACCGAAGGCGATTGGCTCTCTGTACAGATTTCTCAGTTCATCTGCTGATACATCAGTCACTGGCGTCTTTTTGGGTCTTCCTCTTAAAGATCTGTCTTTAAGAGGAAGACTCAAAAAGACGCCAGTGACTGTACAGAGAGCCAATCGCCTTAACAAAACCACTTTACGATGATTTGATGAGTCTCTCCAAAACCGAAGCAATCCCGAAACATTATCATACATTTTATAACAATTTGCATTGTGTTGGGAACTCTGAAGCAGAAATCGATATTGAAAGCGAAGACTCAGATTAAAGCAGCATACTTTAAAACAGTTCCTAAAAATTAAGTGATTCTCTTCAAATTAAGGTAGCATAGTATTTTTTCTTTTTTAAGAGTTTTGTGTGTTTGTTTCCAAAGTTTAATCTTTATCTATATATATAAAAGAAAGTCGTGTTAGTTACACCACTTATAACTCAAGAACGGCTGGATCAATTTGAATGATTTTGGTCTTTTTGGATTTCTCCTTGTCCGGAATAGCATAATAATTAATAAAAAAACATGAAAAGTCCTCGAAAAAATAAATATCAAGAATATTCGTTGTCTCAAACATTTTTCAAACACAGCGCCATCTTGGATGACATGACAGGAGTCAAACTTCCCAGTTCATTATCAGGTGACAATTTGACATTGACACGTCTTAAGCTAAACATAAGAAGGTAAGGTTGTCAATTTATACGTACCTACGTTCTGAAATTTATTTTGTTACTAAACTTAGAGGTTTTATGTAGCATAAAAAAGTCTTATATTTCAGAAATCAATTTACGGAATTAATAATGACGACAGAGACAAACTTTAATAATCTTTGCAAATAGAACTTATTCTATTGTTAAGACTTTAATTAAAGTAGGCCGGGAAAACTATAAGTATAAATTGGATGTAAAATAGAGGCAATAGTTCCGATTAAAATTATGAATTTAGTATTTTTTAATTCAATGCATTTTAGTAAGGTAGTTAGGTTAGCCATAGGATAGGTATGGTCAGTTAGGTTAGGTTATTTATACATGTTGTATTTTTAATTCTATCAAACACAAAATGTTTAAATAAGATCACAGTAGAGACTCGCTACATAAAAAGTAGTAGTAGTTATTATTGGTTTGGATCTATTTGTTGTCGTCTTATTAAACGGGTGATTCTACGCTATTTGGATTCCAACGGCCTTTAGATTTTTTTTATGTTAAACTAATTACATTGCCGTTAATGTGTGCTTATGCAATAAAGTATAACTTCTTTCATTTGGACCACTTAGTCAATTCACGATAGTGGTTTAATTTTACACATTAACATTATAAAATAGTAACAAATGTATACTCCCCTGGCCTACCCCATTACTGCATTTTTTTCATTTTTATGGCCTAATTCTTTTAATATATAAGGTATTGTGTTTTATTTTAATATTGTGTTATAGCTAATATAACTTTGAAACATATGTTATAACAATACATTGCAAAAGTGTTTATTATATAATTTAAAAAAATCTTATTTTCACGTCACTTGCTAAAAGCGTCACTTCTCCTGGCGAAATTGAAAGACAGTGATTTTCACCTAAAAGTGCTAAAGTATATTTTTGACCATAAACGACGCGCGTGGGACAGTGTGAAGTTAAATGCAAGCTAACAGTGTTGAGCACAACTAAAACAATGTGGCGTCAGTTTTCAATTCATTGTCTGAGAACGTGCTTGTGCCAGTAGTTCCAGTACTTCCCTTGGTAAGTATATCTTTTTATATTTCATCGTTAAATAATTGTGAATTTGCACAGTGCAATGTTTAGTGTGTGTAGATGACATTTATTGTGTAAAATGTGGTCAGAAAAACATGCGGTATTACTTTTGGGAGATTATGTCCAATTTTGTCACTTCTCTGGCGTCACTTCTCTGCCAGTTTCTATGCCAGGGGAAAATAATACCATGCAGGGGCAGTGACATTTTTTTTTTTGTAAATATTTACTATTCAAAACGGTTTATTTCATTTGTTCTAGTTACGCAGATATCATGTCAAACATGATAAAGAAGCAAACAAGGGATGAGAGGCTAAAAAACCAGATCCAAGCAGAAAAAATACGCTACCAAAAAATTAAAAACAATATGATTAAAAATACAGAAATACAAGCGAAAGAAAAGCAAAATTTTCAAAAAGGAGAAAAGGGATGAATTAAGTGTATTAAACACGACTGAAAGGGATTGGGCTGATTTTTTTCTGATTTTACTTGGAATTATCTTGAAACCGGACATGGTATCAGATGGGCATGTAGACAAACCTTGCTACAATGGACAACTTTACCAGAGATTTTTTTTTTTAAAGTTCTATCATTCATATGTTAGTGATACCTGTGATTTTATACTTGTGGAATACCAGATAAGTGATAAAAAATATAGTTATGCTGCCGTATGCAAGTCTGAATTTGATGACGAAGAAGGAGAGATTATTATTTTACTTTATTTAAAGAAATCTATTAAAGGTGCTACTCTTTTTTGCCAGTTTACTTATGATGAGTAATAGAGTATTCTACAATTTTTTAGAGCTGGTTGATGTGCTCAAAAAGTTAATTATTTATTGTTTAGTATATAAGTAGAAAACACTTAGTTTAACCGAAATTATTGATTCAGTTCTTTTTTAAAATGGAAGTTTACATTTATAATAATGATTTTTAAGTTTACTTGCTAAGATAACCTCTCATAGGTGTATCATTTTACTATTTAGGTAAGCCTTAAATGTGAAATTACACTTTTTCGAGTATTTAATTATTAAAAACTGTTGAACAGTAAGTGTTGTGATTATTTAATAGGAAAAATTACTAATTTTGTTCAATTCACAGACGAGAGTGATATGCATTAATATATATATTATATTATAATTAGATATTATTATTGTTTTATTATTATTTTCATATTTAAATTATTTGATGGTGATCGAAACTTATTTTTTTAAGAACTTAATATTGTGAATATGTTTCAACTGTTAAGGCTGATTGTATTCTATTCATTAAAAATATAACGATAAAGCTATTATTTATTCATTTTATACAGTATTATTGAAATTCCTTAGATAATACTTAGTAGCCTGTCACTTTCCTGCTATAATTTGTCACTACTCTGCCAATAGTGTCTCTCCCCTGATAACACATTTTCCCCTGGAGCCTATAAAATGAAAAAAAATGGAAATATCTTCTGGCCCTTGTAATTACTTAGGCAAAATAATGCCAAGTAGTTGAATTATTAATATTAAATTAAACAGATGATTTTTTCTTTGGGGACACAAAATACTCAAATACCGTAGAATCACCCAAACATATTATTATGTATATTTAGTATAAAAAAATTGATTAGAGAAATAAATTGACTCTAAGGCACAACGAAGTTTGCCAGGGCAGCTAGTATTTAATAAAAAAATAAAAAAAATGTGATCGTGGGTAGTATTTTTTTATTTTTTAAGAGTTTTTTTTGTGTTTGTTTTACAAAGTTTAGTATTCAATAAAAAATATGTGATTTGAAAGGTTTTTTTTATTCAAAGTTATTATCATTTAAAATTACTAACTAATTAAAAGTGAGGTAGTAGTAACATTTAAAAAAAATGTATAAATATCATAAAATACTGTCTAAAATGGTAAAAAATATAAATAAATAACATTGTAAGGTCGGTCTGTTACAATGGTTACAAAAAATATGTTTCCTTGATAGGATTCTAAAATAGCGATTAGTGGATGATACAGCTAAGCTTTGGCTATAAAATTTCCCTGAAGAAGGTGGTAATCGGCTGGTACGCTCTAGATCTAAAGCGGAAATTACGTCGTATTATATTCTTACATTCCTGAATCTCAGTGGTCGGTGTGTTTATAAAGTCATTAATGATGTTGCAATTGAAACAGTATCGTCTTTAATTTGTATTATACATTTTTTCAATTATTTCATTAAATATTTATACTATTACAATTATTTTTAAAAGGCTAGATTGGTAAAAAAATTAGCTTTCATTTGAAATTTTGAACGTCTATTTTGGATCAGTGTACGCTGCACTATAAACAAATTAGCTTCTTTTATTTCTCCTGTAAAATTCGATTTTTGATATTACCGCTTTATTGCCCGGGCCCAGCGATATCTTTGTAACAGTTGGGTTTGTAAAATTATTTTGCATTTGATAGCCATTTATTGAGGCAATATACAGGCTATTAACATTAGCCAAGGGTTGTAACAACCCTTGGAATCAAGTGAAACCAGAAACATTAAACATTTGTTACATATTTTATTTATGAAACAAATGTGTCCTGTTGTTTCCATGAAGCAGAAACTTAAGTTGCCTTTACAAGAATGAGTTCTGTTTCCATGTAGGTACTGGAAGAGTGCGAGACTTGGCCTTTTTAAAGTTTACAGAAAAGGTGCACATAGCTTAAGTAGACTGAAGTTTGACTAGGTATTAAGTGGTCACTTTTTTGAAAAAGATCAAAAAAATGAGAAGGAAAGAAGTCCATAAGAATCAGAATCGTAGCAGGTGGCAGGCATTGTATAGTTTTGGCCTCCCACAATGAGAATAAGGTGTGAATGAATATATCTCAAGTCCCTAATCTTTTTTGCAATCCAAAATGTATACAAGTAGTAAGTGTTTATAAATAGAAACAATAATGAACCCTATTGGACAAATCCAAATTATTTATAAGAATGTGTGTGCTTCAATAATATTTTTCTAATGGATATTTAATATTCATATATTAATCCATACATAAGCATTATTGCTGGGGAGTTTGTTCCGCCACTTCTTTGTTGCTGGGGGAGTTTGTTAGCCACTTCTTCTTCCCAGCAAAAACACTAGGAAGTGGCAAAGGGTGGGCGTTTTTGGGGGACTTTCTCATGTATTTTTTGACGTTCAAAAAGTGCTGATTCTCAGCCTAGTTTGAATAAAGATTTTTGATTTTGATTTTAATAAACTCTCTCCTCATATAATTATATGAGGAGCTGTATGGATGAGCCTCATCAGCCTCATGGGGGTAGACAGGAACTACAGAATGCCATCAGCTATGATTTTTACATAATTATTTCTTTTGCTTTATTAACATAATTATATAATTAATCATACACACAATACTAATAATAATGATATGCATGCCACTTATAAATAAATTAATATTATGTAGTATGTATAAATATGTCCAAATAATCTCACCTAATAACAAAAACTTGCAGTATAATACCTAACAATGCAACGCCAGTACACATTGCTATGATGATGTAGTTGGGAAGCTTTTTTGCAGATGTATTTTCATTTACGCTTTGTGGCCTGGGAGCTTGGGTTTCATAGTAGAAATTGTACTGCGGGTTGTTACGTAAGCTGAAAAAGAAAAAATCCAGTGTTATTCTTCACAGTTACTAGATACAAATTAAGTATAGTTACATTGAAATTGACTATCTGCAATCCTTATCTAATTAAAATATCTAATTAAATTAATAATATCTTTCTCTGTATGGGAAGAGGTATGTTGCAGTGGGACATTAAAAGGCTAGTATAATAGGTACTACTTACTTGTACGGCACATGTGATCTGTACATCTGTGAAGCTGCAGCATGACTGTTGGATTCGATCTCTGTTGTGTTATCATATCTTGCACGGCTGCCGGGTTTACCCAACACATTGTAAGCCTCCACAATCCGCACAAAGCTTTCCTGTGCTTTTACATCTTTGTTTTTATCAGGATGATACTATAAAATTTAAATAATAGTTCAGTGGGGTGTACTTGTACAATTTGAAAGACTTACATTATAGGAAAACTAAGTACCTAAGTTTAATTACGTTTTGTATTACTAACCTCTTTGCTCATTTGTATGAACGCCTCCTTGATGTCTTTGTCAGAACAATTTTTTTGTAGATTGAGAACTTCATAGTGATTTTTTCTAGGTAAACTGAAATCAAATTACGCTTCACATCAAAATCCTGGACAACAAATTCGCTTTTCACTATTTCGGACTAATTGATTTACCTATAACACCTCAGCAATATTCTTAAAGGACTGACATCAAAATTTCGTTTAAAGAAAAACATAACGACTTGCACCGCACGAGATAATTTTATATAATATTTTGAAAGTTGTTCATGTTATTATTTTTATTTTACTATTTTCATTTCTGTTCCCATCTCCAATGAAGTAAGATAGAAATGAATGTCAATGTCAAAACTGTCACTCTTTGAATGAAACTCATTGCCACAAAGAAAAAGTAAAACAAATCAAGCTTTAAAGAGTATGTGAATGATAATTTCAAAATGAAAATTAAACAAAATTTTGTTTTTTTTATTCTATTAACATGAAACAATTGGTTTCAAATAATTTCAACATTTTAGGTACAGATAAACAGTTGCACTACTGTTTTTCAATCTGGTAACTACTACGACATACTTCAAAAGTGCACCTCAAACAATGGCGCGTAAATTCGTCGATAGCCAAAATTTAATTGTAGTACCGGTATGATTGTGCACAAATCCAAGTAAGCTCAACTTTTAGCTTGCCTATATATAAATACGTGCAAAGTTCAGTTTCTATTTTCTTTAAATGATTGACTTAATTTTGTGTAAGCATTCAGTGCTGTGTGTACCTAAGTGTGAACCCAATTTTTCGGCCTTCCTATTTAGTAAGTTGACTTTCTTACTTACTTAAATTTTCATTCAATCGGTTTACCATTATGCTAGCTTTCCACGCATCATCAAGCTTTATTCCATTTCCAGTCATTAGAAGCTTATTGTGCATAAGTTGATATCTACCTACCTACTGTTATTGATGTTGTTGTTTTCGCCTTATTTATCTTAGACCTAAGTATTTTCTGTTTTTTGCTAAACTATACCTACTTACCTTCATCTTCTATTTACCAACATTAATCATTTATTAATTATTTTTTATTTATTTAACTAAGTATGTTAAAATGGTTTTGGGAAACCAATTACATAACATTAACATCTAGAGAACATACTTAAATACAATTTATAATACTCATGTTATTATGTAGGTATGTTAATTTACCGAATTACAAAAGCGAACATTTTAATATGATCACATAGGTAGCTTAGGTATACGCTTGTTAGGGAGGTAGACCACGTATCAAGTGTAGGTAAGCTTTGTGATCCAATTTCATTTCGACAAATTAATTGCTGTCTGTAAACTAAGAAAACCTGTGAAACAATTATTTTAAATGTTATACCGGTAAAACTTACCGGTACCGGTATAACATTTGCCTAAACGTATTTTTGCCTGTGGGACATAAACGTACGCCACGGAATCGACGGATGGCGGCAGGCGGCGGGTGTGAAGCGTCAGGCAAGCCGTAAGCGTGCAGCGGCACAGCGGCGTTCAGTGTACGCGCGTCATACAACGCGAGTGGTTGTACGGTCATGCGAGAAGCGGCTGGCAGAATGGCCGAGCTCGAGTTCGAAGCGCCTCTCGCGCAAATCGAGGAGGCGGATGACTGTCTCTCCACTGCTGACTACCCGCAAAAAACCATAAATGGCAACGACATACGTCTTAACAACATCAAAAATATCAAAAGTGAAATGATCAAAATGAAAACTGACTCGAACAAATTAAACGATAACGAGGAACCTAAACCGGTGAAGTGCAAACAGGACAATATGCCAAACGGTGAAGGAGACAATTTCACGGAGACTTTCTCCGGCTCGCTCGAAGATTTGGTGAACACTTTTGATGAGAAGATCACCAAGTGCTTCGGTAACTACGAGGAAAGCGTAGAGAAGTTGGCTCCAGTGCAGGTTCGCAGCCAGGAGGAGATCATGAACGAATGCCAGTGAGTACCAATTACCACGTAATAAACTCTTAATTAGAGCGTGTAATTAGGTATTATGATATCATCTGTGAAGTCATCAGCAGCTTCAAATATTTTTCAAATATAGGTACCTAAATAAGAATTGAATAGAATATTTGCACAGTTAATATGAAGTGGCTACTAAACTAATAAAATGATTCAATTGTAGGATGGGAATAAAAGAAAATATAAACAAAAAAAAAGGGCGGGCTTTGCGCATGGCATTTGTGGCGAGAAGTTCGATCAATGTTTTGGGGCGAGGGTGTGCAGGGGGTGCGTGCCAGAGTGGTAGCGATGACGCATCGCACCCCCGCCTCATACTCTGCCCTCGTTGTTTCCAACCCAAACTTATGGGAGACGATGCTACACGCGACCGTAACAAGATTGAATTTATGCTAAATAGGACCCTAATTACATTATTGATTCATTGCTAAACAAGTGAACTGACTTAGTTACTTAACATATTCTTTGCTTCGCCTGTATAATTTATATCTACAGTAGTAAGTATAGTACCTACAATACTAGCTATAGTTTGTCTCCCGATCAAGTTACAGAGTATTTTGTCTACCTCATAATATTCTACTCGATGCATCTTACCTATCTCTCAGACATCAATCACACACAAAGTACCTATTTTCTCGAGCGTCTGTATTCTCATGACTCGAGTCTTATGATAATAGTAAAAGTCTCTCACATAAGTCTATTGTTTCAAAGGGAAAATGAAAAATGTTTTTACTGTCGTCTGTTGTATTCCCTTTACTAAGCACTATGAGAACTTGATGAGATATTGTTTTGTTTTTTACGTCTTTTGTTTCTACATTTACTTTTATGTCACCGTCGTACGTCGTTGTATGTCATGTAGTGCAAAGGAAGATTTCTACTGCTGGTTGCTAACTGACAAATTATTTTCTACAAAAGAATTTGCTTCATAAATCAAGCGGCTCGTCATATTTCTACAAATGTATGATACAAAGTAATTTAGTAAACATAACTTTTTCTCATGTGTCAAGCTAAATCTTTTGGAGTCGATCCAGATGACCCAAATGCTAGAAGGCCGGGAAACACGTAAAATTTAAATGAGAACAATTCGCGAACAGTTCTAAAGAGGTGTGCCCAATTGCTAATCGATACTTTATACCTACTGTGACGTGCTCGACACTACTTTGTCAGAACAGTAGTAATTAATGTTATTTATAGGAATAAACTTTACTTGTAGAAACACTGCATAGGTACCTACGAATCGTTACAAGAATAAATTCTCGCCACACGAACAATTTGAAGATAAACAAAAGTCAACAGTAGCATATTCCAGCTGTTTGTCAATCCCACGCCTGTTTCAAAAATATTTTGGGAAAATCGATTACTGAGATTTCACTCAGTGTCAAATCGATGCATGCTATGTTCCAAGTCATGTTTTATGAAGAAAATGATAATTTTATCACATATTGCCTTATATGCTAAATAAATGCACACCTGTTAGGAAAGCCAAATCTTTAAAAAAAATATGTCGGCCGCATGACAGGTGTTTGCATTGATTCTACCGAGATTCGACCGCAAGCGTCCGCAGATGTCTACCCCACCTTGCGTTTAGGACACTGCAAAGGAACACCTTGTCCCAAACCAAAGAGTATAATAATAAAATGGGAGTCCCAAACTCTTTTGAATATACAACATATGGCGTGTTTATTCAAATTAGGTCTTACTTCCTTTTGGAAAAAAATATTAGAAACTTAAACGTCATTTATCTGTTCGAAAGCTCTTTTCTTTTACAGTCGAACAATGAATCGATTAAGTGAGAATGGGCATAGGTCTAAAAAGTCTTAAATTGTATACATATGTAGGTAATGCATTTTACTCCTTCAAGAAAAATCCGAAACATCACGCTCTCGCACTCATCAAGCGTTCTACCGGTATTAGTTTTGATTTCGTTCAAATTCAAATATTTATTGCATTTTCAAACTCCTCGCATATAGGTACAGTCAAAAGGTCCCTGTGTTGTTAGCTAAACTTTACTACTAACCCGTACATTTAAAGAACAGCGCTCGAAATTTTGGACTAATAGCTCATCAATATATTATGATTTATGATTGATTCATTGTCATTCAGGGCTATGCCTTTGAGTTCCGTTCCACAATATCATGCCCCGAAAATTATGGTGTCTCAATCGATTATATCGTTTAAAATTCATTTTTCCTGCGCAGTGACAGCTATAGTTACTGATAATATACCAACATTATATTTTATCGCTGGCTCATTTTTGTGCCCTAATGAGAACATATGTTAATGTATTTTACTTTTCTAAGAAAACCTAAGTATGCCACATTTGAGTCGTGTCCAAGGAGCATATGGACATTGGACATACAACCCATAATTAGATAATAAAAAAATAAAGAATGGACACCGAATGCTGCAGAAACCGATTGAAGTCGTTTAATGTCTTTATTTGCAACGGTTTCACTTTTCTTATTAACTATAAACTCTCACGCGTATAATGCAGTCAATATTATTGAAACCATTAAAAATTATGTCGTAGGTAGGTACTTGTAATTCTCGACGAATCTTTTACATTCAAATCGACAGTGGCACACGTCGCACGTCCGTCTTGATAACCCATCGTAGTAGTTCTGAATACTAAATAAAAAACAAGCTATCTCTTATGTATGTAAATTAAACCCCTTTTACCTCTTTTTTTTGCAATTGTAACGTACGTGATCATTGTTGCTTACATAAAACGTTCCATTCGAAAATCGCCATCAGTTGGTTGTATTATATAATTGCATCCTACTTGCATGATTTACGCGTTTACAACTGCATTGCGTGAGTAACCTGTGACCTTACGCACTTTTGCACGAAAATGCTTTCATAATCACTGTATTAGGTACCTACACCCTGTCTGAGTTTCCAAACTAACTGTTGTTCGCGTGTCTATCTTAATAGTAACCGTGGATAATTATAGTGGCCTTCCCGAAGCAGGCTTTCTAAAAAATAATAGCAGATTATCAGTTAATATGTACGTATTGGAAACAAGACCTAATTAGTAAGTTTGTTCATTATAAAATCAAGCTGTTACTTACATAAAATGGCGCCTGGTTTCATGTTGTCAACTTGGAACAAAAAATAAATAAATAATCTAGAATTCAAGATGTTTGAATATTACGTTCATTCGTATCAAACCGAAATGAGCAAAATTAAACTCGTGAATATTTGCTAAATGCGTCGCCATTTGCACTTTATTTACTCTTCCTCAGAGGAAATGTGGCCTAGATCTAGCGATGGAAACATTGAATTAGCATACTGTCTGTCTACTGCAAACCGCTTGCTATTTGCATATTTCGACACTTTGGCGCAAGCTAGCTAATAAAGTGTCTTCCAAGTTTCTTCCAAGCCTTTGCTCAGTGCCGCTCGTCATTAGGTATCACTGTAATTAGGTACTTCTTGAACTTAAAACTAAAGCAATTTATTGGAAACTACATGTTTAAATTATTTACAATGCTATAGTTTCTAACCATTTACCTTGAACTAATTTAAATACATAGTATTTACAATTACAAAATTATTAATCATGAGACATTCATACCGTACTAGGCATATTCCATGTGGTTAATTACATCGATTTGCTACATGCCAAAGAAATAAAACTGAAAGAAAACTATTAAAACAGCCTAGATTCTCAGGCCACCCACACATGTGGGCATCGGGCCAATGACCTGCAATTCGCAACTACCCACATAGAACTAGCGCCCCTTCCTTGGCTAATCGCAGCTAGAAGAGGGTCCGTAGTCTGTCGACGTTGTTATTAATTTCTTCGAGCGTAAGAGCAAAATCCTGTTTATAATGCATGTAGTCGTCTATAATCGTTTTAATAGAAAGTCAGCTTTAATTATTAACACTTCAGGTAATCCAGGCGTTCCCACATATCTCTTAATCCCAACAAACAACACCATAAAATGGAAGCTTTATTTGGGCCGCTGTATTCTTGAACATATTTTTTAATTGGTACACAGTTTGTTGTCAACCAGTTCTTTATGTGGTTTTTATAGCTTTAAGAGAAATAAGGTATGTGCATTAACTGGCTGGCGCCGTATTCCGTGTCTACCATTAATGTGTTAGGAAATTATCATCGGAACGTCATCTTGGAATGATTTCGTAAGTGTCTTTTAAGGTCGTCTTCATTAATCTACCCGTATAAAGCACACGTGGTGTACCATCAATCACATGTTCTACAAACAATCTGAGAATCTCATATAGTACATGTCGATCTATCAAGACAAATGGTTCTCCGCAAGAGTGGACGTTAACTTTGAATATTAATTGTTTCTTCAAGCCTTTGAAGAGCAGCTAGTCTAATGAAGAATTGATGTATTATGCGCTACACTCAACGGTATTTGAAAATCTCTTCTACCTATCGGTAATAAAATTATCGATCCAAATGACAGATGAACTCAAGACGTTTCTCGGTTTGTGTAAAACCGATTTATGTCTATAACCTACTTACTTTTATAATAATATGGATATATTATTTTAACAGACAATCACCAAGCGATCACTTTTTTAGAAATTTATGATTCTACTTAATTGGGAATTAACGTGGGTGAACAACAAAGCTCTTGCGTTTCTGTGAATATGGTATGGATGGGCAACTCTAGTAAATGCTTTAGAAATTTGCCCCAAACTTAATGGCGAATTGCTATCTTGGTATCTGGCAATTTTGTTAAGTAATAATGTTATGTAATTAAAACATGCTCTTGGTGCTCTCATGTGTATTTTACGTCATTGCTTGCTATGACGTCAGGAAGTCTTTGAAGCATATGTGGCATAGTGTGGTCTACAAAGTTATTGTTATTCGACACTGATTCATCCCATCGTAAAACAGTTTTTTTTTAATGAGGCACCGACTTTATCATCTGCTGAAGCAATAACTACGGAAAAAAATAAACAGGATATAATTTGGATCCTTTTCGTATCAGAATACCCATCAATATCCCTGACAATGGCTTCATTAGCAAGTAAAACATCTATAAAAACACTGGCAGGCGTAGGCTGTACCAATTACATGGTCGAGTAAGCCAGGTGCAACGACCATGGCTTTCAGCATAGTGATTTTGAATACAATCCCCAGTTAGTTAGCCACTTGTTAATAGATGGGTTTGTGGTAACAATGCAAATACGATCGATTCATTTGTCACAAGTTTAGTAAATTGATGGCTTTACTAACTAAGCTTGTTGGGTTCATCAATCTTTATGATACCAAACTACTGACGTAAATGTAGTACGAGTATAACCAAAAGTTTCATTACATTCTATGAATATATGAGTAAGAGGAAATAATGAAAAAATAAAACATAGCTTAAAATAGAAAACGTACAAAATGAAGTGAGTGTCAAATGTGTACAATAATCAACTAGGTAGTAAATATTAATAAGTACCGAATGGCATACCTACTTAGTTTGTTTTTGTCCAGTAAATAATTTAATAACATTAAATGACTCATCAAGCAACAGCTATCTTAATAATAAGAAATTCGATATAGCCTATTATCCACGATCCAATAACTTGTACCTACATATTGATAACGTAACCTCTACTAAATGTTGCGAAAGGATTCAAGTTTTTTGTCGCGATAATTTTAGTTTATAAAATTAAATTACCTGTAAATTGTGTTAGTAGAGCACAAGTTTACGAAACGATGTAAATGATCAAATTGTTGCTAATTAAAGTAATTACCCACTGTCTGAAAATACCTATATAATTTCATGAGTAAATGTAATAAATACTTAAATAGTATATCTTCGTTTTTCCATATATTGAGTATTCAATAACTGTATCCTCGTGAAGTACGTTTTATTACAATTGTTGTATGAGATATGACGTAATGTCCCCCAGTCATTTGCACAGATACATACTGTACTATACAGTGATACACAGTATACGTATTAACTTTATAATATTATCATCAGGCAGACCAGAGTTTCGTTGTGTGACGCATCCCAGGCAGGCCATATGTCGCTGTTTCCTTGAATTCACCAACGCGATACAACACCTTACAATATGGCTGTTTCGTGCAGATTTGATTGCTGCTCGGCTATTTATAAAATTGATGCAAGTGCAGAAGCTGAGGTTGTATAAACATGGACTTGTTGATAAGCTCTGCTTTCATTCCTGGAAGGATTACCTATTCTCTTGCTTGGATCATCCCATTTCTGATCCAAATCATAAAATGGGACTGTCGATGTAGTCTGTTGTCTGTCCCTTACCTTCCCAAGAATAATAAATAAACGCAATAAATTCTACTCTTTCATAAGCTGTGGTGTATGACCGCAAAGCTCATTTATTTTGTCTGTTCTCTATCTTAAGCTTTATTTTGAACTGTCACAAAGTCTTTTATTGAAAAATGACCGTTATATTTTAGGCGACAGCGTATGTCCGCTGCAGCTCGTCTTTAAATTAACACAATGTGCACATCGTAGCGGTGTTCATTTCAATACGCTGACCTTACATCAATTTAAAATAGATTATACCTACTACTACTGTCTGCACACACTCACACGGCCTACGTCGTTGTTTTGAGGTGATCTCACGTAGTAGGTTGTGTAAAAATATATTTTGCTCACCCGCAATTTACCACGAAAGCTTTCAGAGGAGTTGAAATTCTTGACCAACCAAAATACAGTCGTAAAGGTAAATCAATATTATTCGTGGTATAAAGCAGTCTTGCCGAAAGCAAATATTAATTAGGACTGTAGCGTTTAGTAAGTACCTAGTTGACTACCTTGTTAGTATAGTGGTCGCCAAGACTGCTGACCATGAGGTCCTTTGACACGTCTCCAGGACCAATAAAGTATTACGATCTGGATATACCTACATAGCAATAGGTTGTCCGCTATAACTTGAGACTGTTTAACTTTTCAAATGTGGCTGTATAGGTACAACAGATACACCTCTGCCTAACCCTTTGGGAAAAACGTCACTTAGGTGCATCACAATATTATTTTTATCGTGTAGGTACCTAACTTAATTGTCATTTTTTTCTGCAAATTACTTTTCTTTGTGAAGGAGACCACACGGCGAGCTGATTGATGGCGATTACAAAGATATGGCCAACATGCGTGATAGTTTTTGCGCAATTCCCATTATTACCTCTACCGGTCCCGATTAACCGTTACAATATGGCATTAGTAGGTAAGTACTGTTATGAGAAGCTGTTTTGCTTTACCACAAACGCGACAACTTTATCGATAAATATAGGAGAAGTAATCTGAAGACTAATGAAACTGTTTTTAGAAAGCCTAAAGTGACATTCTTGGGTAAATCTCTATTTGTCAAGGTGCTTTCAATACATCGAGCCTCGCCTATTTTAAGAAATAACCATAAAAAATTGTTTATTCAAGAAACCCGACTTTGTTTTTTTAATACCCTTCAATTCGGAATGGTTCTTTTCCAATGCGGTGGATTACTTCACACCATTGAACGTTGTTTATAAATACAGCCCTCGCCTTAAGATTATTTTCGCGAGATTCACGTCATCAGGTCCGGGATTGTTTGTGTGACTCTGTGTATGACTAAAATTGTAACTCGTTACCGGTCATACCAGTGAGTAATCAGTTTCAGGAATTAATAGCTTCGTAATGAAAACTACAATATTTTGAATGTAGACTGAAGCAGCAAATTGCGCATGAATATAGCCGGTGTGATGTTGCGAAGAGAAGACAAATAAAGAAGATTAGATAAAAACGATACACGTTTATACAATATGCCAGACACACGTAACCTTGCCCAAAACAAATTCTTTCAAGGACGGCCTCCGTCGTCGCTTCATCCGGACCTCTTGAGTCTCCCCCTCCTCGCTTCCATCCGTTCTCCTTGAGACCCGCGTTATACGCATGCTCCTAACCAAATATAAAACTATAGGTCCTGTACGTTACAGACAAAGACGTCAATATAATCTTCAAAGAAAGATGATTTATAGCTCAGCTGTAAAACTCCTAGTGTAATATTCCATACATGTCTTGAAGGTATGATTTGAGACGCCTATCGATTTATGTATCGTGACTGCTCGCTTTATCCTCGGCTCGAGAGAACGGTCACGTATGATGTCCATCCCTTTTACTCCTTGCAACCCAAACTACTTAAGAGTTTATATCCTCATATGACTTGTGGTGTCTAAAGATGCTTTTGGAACAGCAAGGTAGTGTCAGCCGTTCCTGTCGCACGCACGGCTGAGGTAGCTGAGGATAAATTGGTGTCGCTTGATGTACCTACAAGGTACTTATGCTTAGTAAACGTACACGCTTAGGTATGTGTAAAATAAAACATTTTGACATAGGCACAAGCGCGCGCACTAAAACTGGCCACGCTAATCACGTCTTCCCTGAAATAGTATGGAATTTCCTTGCGGCGCGATCAATACACCAATGTCAGTACACGCTATTTTTAATTGACGTGCGCAGCATTGAATCATAACAAAGGAAAAATGTAGAATACTGTTGCAGTATTCATGTGTAGGTATATATGTACGAAAATAAAAAAGTATTTGATACTTTGAGCTAGCTACCAAAATAATTAGTTTAACCTGATATTTGACGCCTAGAGTAAATGAAGTAAGTACCTATAGTATTAGTTAAAATAGAAAAAAAAAACAAATATTATTGCTAGACCAACTAATTATAGTAGATTTAATAAAAGAGAAAACCAAATCACTAAATAAGTACCATAAATTTATAAAAAAAAAAATAATTATAAAATTCAACGGTCAATTTGTAAAACCTAAAACCGAACCTAAAGAAAACGTAAAAGCAACCAAAACATCAACTGTTCTATATTCTATAATACTCCTAAACACGGAGACACACTTTTGAATTTAAATTCGAATAGTACCTAACGAATTTCCTACGTCGACAAACGTTGAGACTATAATATCCACCGAAGTTCCTTTTTGTAAATTATTTGAATTCCATACGACGACCGAGGATATTTTCGTGATTCCAACGTGTTAGCGGTTGACTTTGCCGACAAATTGAACATTTATAGTGTTCAAAAAGGTTAGATTTAAAGTTAGCTGTATTAGGAGCTAAAGAAAGTCAGGTTGAGTCGCTCGAACTGGATTGTAGTACATTCTCCGACGGCGGACGACGACCGGTTTGACCGGCGCGAATCCTGGCGCTAACACTACCTACCCATATACCGACCATTACATACAAGAAATCAAGATAAAACAGTTAGGCGTAACCTAGCTACATATTTTCTACGTATATAACAATGCAACACTTGCAATATTGCTGGAAACTACACAATATTTATGTAACTTCGTCGATAAGGTCAGGAACGGTTTATTTAATACAACACGTGTTAACGAAGTATAAGAAGCAAGACAAAGATCTCAGCCACCCGAAAAAAAATGTGTACATGTTGCAATTGCAATTTCCTCCTATCATATTTACATCCACGCATATGAAAGAAATAAAGTAATGGGATTTATGCTTATGTACAAAGAACATCATTTTTGTTACGTAACCGAAGATTTCTGGTTTGAAATGATGGCTTAATATTGTGGAGAGGTGGAGCAACTCATCGTACGTCTTTACTAATGACTATTTTATAATGGTAATAGTAGTTTGATTGACGATGATATTCTTTCGTAATAGGACCATCACATTTCTTCGTTCATTGTAACAGTTCAATTCGCTGCGCGTTTAGGGATCAAAAATGTAGGACAGCATTGTCTACGCTGTCGTAACTCGTAATACATTAATAATAAATCCCATTGAGTAGTAGCGTGTAGTCCAATGAAACACTGCAACTAAACCTGCTACCGATCAACTGCGTTGGAGAAGCCTCTGAAGTGCTCTTGTCTACCGTCATACTCACTGATTGGAACTCACATGACTACCTATACTTACTACAACTATTGTTTTAAGATCACAATATAGAATATAGAATGATTTACGTAAGAATCCTAACGGTGACGAAATTAACAAAACATCCAAGAAACCACTTGAGGAGAATGAAAATAACAAAGAAAGGCTAATGAGAATAAACAAAAAGCTGTTAAATGTTGTCTTTAGTAAACCTTAAATAGAGTCACTATTGAAGATGAATTAGAAATAGAAAGTTACAGTTCAATTGAAACGATCGCAAAGGAAAGCCAAACGGAAACTGTTGATCTTTATATCCAGGAACCAAATTGCACAAAATTGAATATACAATCTACAATCTCTGAAGATCAAATGTAGGAAAATAATCAGTATTCCGGACAATCGCCTTTATATTTCCAATGAAGTAGTGAACATATCGGTAAATAACGCAATGATGTTTATAGTTTTTATACGGATGCCTATCACAGTTGCGGGCACTTGCGGGAATTACAAGTATATAGCTGGTGCAAAGCCAAGAAGAAGTTTTTGTGTAACACTTGAAGAAGGCTGCTTTAGAATTCTTTTTTTAGCGTTTTCTTTAGACGGCCCTTCAGGCGTGATCTTGGTTTTAGAGACAATACGAGCTCTAACAAAGCATCTATTGTCTTTTATTTTATCCCAGCTCAGTCTGCTAAATAAAAACAAAAACGCTGATTCAATCTAGCTACTTTCTTACAGTTTTGACATACTTTTCTCTGGAAGCAATTCGATTAAGTTTTGTGAATATCTTTTTAAGTCTTCTATGTGACGAAGCGTAGATCTAACTTTGCGTGATATTGTACGATGTAGGTATTCGACATTGAAACATTTTTTTTATCTATTAATTAAACAACTTTCGTTCTAGTCAATAAATCCACCTCAGCGTGGCAGGTACACATTTGATTCATGTCAACACTTGCTTGACTTAAACAATGGAGAAAGTAAAACGAAGATTGATTTTTACCCGAGTTGTTTATTATATTTCCTGTTAGGTTTAAACGAAAAACAATTACGCTGACACAATCAGTGCGGAAATAGGAAGACTGTTCTTCAAATAATATTTTTCCTCCTCAACTTTTGTTAGGGGAAATGTTTCCTAGTGAGCACAGTTTTAATTACATAACTGATACCAAAATAGACCGACGAGACAAACTTGTATATAAATAATTTCTCTAAAATCATAGAACTAATATATCATCCGCTGATAAATTGAGCGCACTTTCATAATTTTACACAAACATCAAAGAAAAAATAAATAAATATATTTCCACATTTTGTTATAACTCACGGAATTAAAATGACTATGAACAGTGTTGACGTGGTAGGTACGATGCAGAAAAAAATGTGTGTGTGGGTTTGTAGCGTGTTTATAAATGCTTCTTCATACCAATACTTGTGCGGAGTTGTGCTAAAGAAGATCTTGTCACCTTTCATCGGTGGTAAAACAAAACAGTAGACCTATTTAAACTCCGCACTGCGCTAGGCCAGCTTAGGTTAAAAGTGTTATCGCTGTTATGTGGCCTACTGTACAAGCTGTGTACGTTTTATGGCGAAGGACTGTTTACAATTAACAGTTACAAAAGTTAAGCAAGTTTAAAATCCAATAATATACTAAGCTACTGAAATAAGCAACGGATTTCCTTTTTCGCCTCAACTTCTGTAGCACAACACCCGTCCAAATGTTGCCATGAAGAAGCATTTGTAAACACGCAAATACATTGTTGGTCTGATTACGCAACCTGCAAAATCATTTCCCACGCGCATCTTTTTACATATATCTGCATAAACTGTCGCGATTATCTATCTATTACCTATGTCAAACAATAAGATAAATAACAGTGACGAGGTCGTTACACCCATCGCCTTACCGATAAAAGCCTGTAGTTCTAGTTCCATTTCCTTTGTTCGCTTAGCGATAACGATATCTCTTGCTAAACAGCAAAGTAATTAAAACTGCAATTTTCAAGCAAATACCTAAATAATTCATGTCTGAATGTGGTTGACGTTGTACTGAAGTAGACTACCTACCTATGCATCAAGAGGTTTCATCAATTAATTATCAAGTTTGGTTTCTGTTGACGGAAATAAGTATTTAATATGTCTAACCTACGTTTCAAACGTTATATTTGAAATGCTGAAAACTTTGCTTCAGTATAACTAAAATCAAGGTTACCAATTTGTTTTCTAAAGTTTTGTATAAGGTACGAAAATACGTTAAAGTATCTATTGCAGTAGGTTAAAGGTACATCTGATCTGTATTTTGTAAAGTAAACAAGTAATTTGTTAGTGAATGTTTAAAGATAAGATTTCAAAATGTTCTAATGAATAACAAATACCTATGAGGCGCGCCAAGGGCGGTACTCCTACGCACTCGATATCGCGTCCATACCGCAGATAAAAGAAGTGCGGCGCACATGATGCACGCACAAATATTCAAATGCACGATCGATGTTCACCCGACTCGACGCGACTATTAATGTCAATCAATAGTCCATTGATACATTGCAACCTCATTAAAAATAAACAAAGCCACATAAGTTATTTTGTTTGTTAAATCTCATCAATTTGATTGAACTTAGTGAGATTATGGTTCGTCATGATTGAAGATTGTAGAAGAAAGTACAATGGTCTCGACCATAGAAATCTAAATAATAGTATATCTATGGTCTCGACCGTGTACCTACTGTACCTAGTTGTGTCATCACGAGAATATTTTAACAATCGATGAAGCCGTAGGCCCTAATGGACCTATAACGCTTATAAGCTTTGAATCTTTTCCTATGAGGTAAACAACGCATTATGTCTGATTTCTGAAAACCTGCATTCTGTTGGAAATCGCACATCATAGATGCATATTTGTTTTTTTATAATGAGTACCTACTCCTAACAATAAAATGGTATTATCACCAAAGAGATTTAAAAGACTCTAAAGCGGCATGTCAAGGAAATGTCATAGAAAAACTTTGATCCCATGCCTCAGTAACGCCATCTAGAATAATATATGAATATTGGAGCGGCAGCAGAGCGTACTAAAAAAAACTCAGACTTGTGTCCGGCAGGACACACTTTTTCGGACGAAAATTTTGTTTGTGATGTCCGGTCTATAGGTATTGAATGTTTGATTATCACCAAACAACCAGCTTTAGAGAAAGACTAACTTCATATTGTAATTAACGACAGCGTGTTTTAATGTTTTGGAAACTTTGTGGCAACAAAGAGGTCGGTAGTGTAGTAAAGCTATTGACAATAAAATTTATAGTGCCGCATTTACGAGCGCTTTCAGCCGTAGTTAGGTGCTGGGCTGTCCTTCAGACGTATCGACCCTATTTTATTTGTTCCTCACTTTTAATCAAACTAATTTATACTTTGTTAGACGATGATTACTGGTTTTATTATTCAACCGCATTGAAGGTATTATTAATTTAGCTAGTATCTAAAATTGGTCACGAAAGGTACCAAACTATTTGCAACAATTCACATGCAAATAGAGACCCTATTGATGACTGGTTTCATAACATAGAAGCACATGCAAGTGCTGTGAATAATTCTCGCTCTTACCTTAGGAAATGAAAGCGATTTTCACGAATTTATTGTAGCTTTTGTTACTACAGCTGAAAGGTATATTTTGGAATAACACGAAACAGTTACACTGTACCTACCTAATACTTGGCAAATGTTCTGCATGCGATTACCATAATAGCGACAATTTCCCTCGGTTGAGTCAACCGCATGAACGATAAGGCAATGGAAACCCTGGTGAGCACTGAAGTAAGCAATAAATAACAATTTCAGAAACAGTAAATCAAATCCTTACAGCGTATTCGGGTCCAATAAATATGACTGAAGATGCAGCAGCAAATTGCACTTAATGGCAATCTTCCATACATTAACCATCTTCGTATTACGCCGGCGTCGTGTCGGCGACCTACATTATTATACAAATCAGGCCACTTACGTAACTAGGGTTTGTCCTTCGACACAGACACTTAGAAACAATAACTGAGTTTTAACATGAAGAGGAAAGAGGAGGTAATATTGACGAGGTTTACACAAAACCAAATGCGTGGGTGCGTCTAGACCGAGGGCGGAAAAGGGGGTTAATTACACTAAGTACCCTCATTTTGCCTGTGTGCTAAGTGGGTTGGGCTATAGACTTTTGGGGGTGGAATTACCATTGAAACCCCAATTCGTAAACATTACAAACCCGCAATATCTATTATTCTCTGTTATTGACTATCTATATTAGAAGTGGATCTAATAATAAATCTACAGTTTGTTGCTTGCTATCAATTGATTCGATTAGGTACTTAAGCGAATGATTTGTCACCTTCAATATTAGCTAACAGACTATTAGGTAATGAAATCATAATAAATATTTGTACAACATCCGTTCTTAACATTTAACAGCCGTTTGACCTACAGCTGAGTCGTTAAGTATAAATCTAACATAGATTTGTGTACAAAGCATCGACCTTGCGTAGGAGTTTAAGTGTATGATGTATTTGATTTCCATGTTGATGTAGGTAGTACCAATAGCTATTTAAATAAATTCTCAGGTCTTAAGCTGCCTCTCCATAACCTGTAGGTACGTAGGTTTCGTTTCCTCCAGAAACACCTCCACTGTATGTTTATAGACCAAAGGTCACCAAGCTTGAAGGTAGTTAGAAATTCCTCATAGTGTGACTTACACATACACATTCTTACGTTAACTTCGTTCGTTTCGAGCTGAGATGCGTGAGAGTGTTTGCGCTTCCATTTATCATTTCTCGAAAGCAGATAGTGAAGCTTCCAACAATACAAGAAGCAATGAAAGTGTGCTGAGGTTATATAGTATTTACATGACTTATAATACCTTGCACCGAATTTACGGAAATCTTATCTTAAAAAGATGCCGCTTAAACAATAATCTTTTTAATTTTTGTATCTTTCGCGTTAAAACTGTTTTCACTAACCTCTGTAGGTATGTATACTAAAATGTACACTAAAATGCAAAGCAAAGTTGTAATTTTCTATAAAATTACAACTTTGCTTTGCATTTTAGTGTCAATGTCTACACACGTACCTACATTTTACTGTCCCATTTCGTTTATTTCCAAAAGATCGATGAGGTTGATCAATATGTTGACTATGGCTAACTTCGGGTGTAGGCTTTTTGGTATGCGCGCGCATCGTAAAAATGTACTCGCATCATTTTTCCATAACGCGCCAAAAGAAGACAAACTTAAAAAAAAAATTAGAAATTCCCTAGTTATCCTCTTGAGTTGAAAAAGGTTAGTTGCTATTAAAATGTGCTCTTATCCATTTGTCATGCCACATATGAAAGCCACCGTTATTCCGTCAACTTGAACATTACTCAACGTAAGTAGACTTGATGGAGGCATATCGTGCTGGTCGATTTGTAAGGCACCAAAGGCCATATGCTAATATGTTGCTCTTGTCTTTTAAGTGGACAAGTTACTGTGCCCACGTTAACTGCTCCCAGCTTACGGACACTCTCGCTTTCCATTAGTGCGTACAAGCATACCAATTAGATAGTGGCTAGACAATCTTATCATATACATATCTACGAGGTGTAATTAAAATAACTTAAAGCGTTTATTGTGCATAATTAGGAACAACTTTTGCTATGTGGGATCGACCCTGCAATTGACCGAGAATATGTAGGGTACAACTGCATTTTTTGGCGACCAGGGGCTGACATGGTAAAAACTATTCATTAGATTGATTATACACCCTTTTGTATTCAGTAATCTCAAAAGAGCTTTTTAGTTGCCTAATTGAAATACACCTTGTATAGCCTTTAGTATAATGTATTGTTACTATTAATCAAAGAGTGGTTTGTAATACCTTCTTGTGAGTCCTCCTAAATCAAATTCTATTAAAGGAGAGAACCTCTAATAAGGTTACACCTTTACTTATAATATATTTGATATACCTACGATTGGATTAGATAACTTTCTAAAGAATAAAATCCCCATATCGATGAATCTCTTTAAGTGTTTGTTAAGTAGATATTTTTACTGCATCATCCAAATTAATCAGCCTTATACTCTCATCCGGACTTCTCAAAAATAAATCCAAAGAACTTTACATCATTAATCAAGCTAAGACGTCTATTCAACTACTCAAGTTAACGCTTCCTTATAAATTAATGTTACACAAACAAAAAACGAAAAAAGACTCGAGCGCTCTAGGAAAATGTTTCTTAACACGCATTTTAAATATTTGGTGCGTTCTTACATTATTCTTCTAAAATTAAAAAACCGATACCATATTTTTCGTCCGTGACTTTAACACCTAACCATTAAGGTTACGCCTTCGTTTTATTTTTAAACTGTTTTTTTTTATGTAGGAAGTGGGCAATAAGGTTAGTCTGGCCACTACCTGCTCCCTCTGGATCCGTAGTACCACGCACCTGCTCTCTACAAAAAAAAATGTAAACATTGCCCTCTATTTTGGGAACCAATACACTGTCTTACCAGCCAGTAAACCGTAAATTATTACTTCGAAGTTTTGCTTTCTAGCACAAGGTACGTTTTTATGGCGTTCAGAATGACGTTTACAGAGACGCGCGTTCCGAATTTTATTGCTAAAACAACCAAACTAGCGGGATTCGAAGAAGTCTATTCGCTACAACGCTGGATCGTTAAAAGAGATTCACACAATTTTAATATCATCTGCGGATACAAATATTGCATACCACCGGGGAGCTTCTATTCGCGTCGGCCCCATTCACACTTCTCGGTTAGTGACATCGCCAAGTAAAATTTAAAAAAAAATACTCGAGTGGACTCGTGGCGGTACTGATATAAAGTTCTATATTTAAATCTCGTCGTTCCCGAGACGCCATTATGCGACTCGGTTTTTTATTGCGTTGACACCAATTTTACGATGAAAAGTTACAAAAGTGCATAGCTGCTGTCTAATTAATATCATAAAGTACTGTTACTACTAAACTATTTTTAAGAGTCGTGATAAAAACGGAGATTAGATAAGTATCTCTCGCTGTTGATTACCGATGGTGTATTATTAAGATTATCTCGTTTAAATCTGTGGACCGGAATCTTGACTGCACACAGTTATTCTATTATTTCACTGCAAGAGCAGGTTCATAAACTGTCTTACTCTACAATTTTATAAAGTAATAGGTCTGCGATATTAATGACTGAAGAAAACAACATACCAGACCGAACCAGTAACCTTCATTGGCAGTAGGCGTTCGAATTGTTTGCCTTACAGGGATAATACTTGACCCAAAATATAAACAATATAAAACCTGAGCTCTCATATCCGTCTGTAGTCGTAAAACAAGGCGAGTCTCCATCAAAACTCACTGTTCTCGTGCCGTAGGTGCTTTTGTCTGTCGTGATTATTTTTTTTATTTTGTTTTATTTTTTGGACGAGTTCATGGAATTGTACGTCGATCCCAGTTGCCCTACTTCGCCATTCCCGGCAGTTGTTTTAAATTAGATTTTTTTGGGTTTTAAATTGAAAAAAGAGCAGGTTCTAAAAAAAAATCTGTTTTGTGGTTGACATACAGCATTTTTTTGTGACCTGAAATTATGGAAGAGTGGTTTTGAAAAAAGACGAAAAGTTTCAAGATCCCTGGTCTTCATATTGTTTTCTTTTGTTGTAACATAACGTGCCATTCAATTTATTAAATTGAATATCATGGGGACTGTAAGACCAAATGATGAAGACAAAAACTTAGCAGAACAATACTTTTAAATACCAGATACCACAATCCAATATACACACAATGGAACCAGTGACCTAACTAAAACTGCAGTAACGATTTATTACGAATGGCAACCCTGTTCGGCGCCCATCCGTCGGGGTTAGTGGGGTGAACGGGCTGCGGTCGCTGGGACACGGATCGATAACGCATCGTACTCTATATTCGGTGTGTAGCCTTCGCCGTGCAACTCTAGGCAGTTGTGGTTTTCGCTTTTGCCTGTTTTAGTCGGATTATTGTTCATTGGCTCTTTGACGATGTTCGAATACTTTTTGGGGATTCTGTCACTGGTTTATTGTCTTTGTATAGACTTTTACGATCGATTACATGAGTATGGACACATGTAACAGCTTCTTATAACACCATCTAAGTACGGAGATGCGCTTTCCTACGAAGTATTATTATTTCCTCGGTTGGTACGGCTTCCTCCCAAAATAATTCTCTAGTAGCAGTTTATGACACCCATGGTCAGGGTGGTCTTTTAGTAACAGAAAGTCGAGATCATACCACGTAGGTAGGTACCACAGGTTTATTACCACTAAAATTATGTTAACACGTTACGGGGAACCCACCTAATATATGTTTTTATTTTATGTTGTTTTGTTAAGACTAGGATCACAGACCTGCCGTTATTAGTCTGACACATAGCATCTCAAAGGTATTACTAGTAATCTTGGAAAATCCACAGGATAAGAAGGCAAGGTTCCCTAACTTCCTAAGCAAGTGTAAATATTGTTTGGCATTGCTTGAAGAAATTGAGCATCCAGATAGCAAGAAAATTATATCTACAACGCTCCTTCAATTAGGAGCTAAACGCAATAAGATTAACGCTCTCCATTGACACTTAATTGAATAATTGAAGAGTAGGGCCGTCTCTGACGCCGACGGCTCCAACCAGAAACTAATTATAGTAATTTGTCAAAAAGTCGTGGTTATATACAGAACAATACAAGGTGGTCTAAAAAAGAACTAGTACGATGTCATGGATTCTCCTTTTGTCTCTGGACTTTGAATAGAAGTACTTATATGAACTACATGAGGAAAACGGTACTAGCCTGAATTCTTTCATAGAATTCGTGTTTGTAACTTGACACTTGAGTGGTAACTGATATATGCTCTTTTAGTGACATCCAAATCACAATCGGAACAGCGGTTTCCGAGAATAGTAGAGTAGTGATGTACAAATATATAGGCTTGTGTGTATGTGTCGTCGCTGAAAATTGGAATTGGTAGGTATATTGTAGGCGATTGTACGGTTATCCCAGTTGTAAACGACCATTTGTGCATAATGTCCTACCTCTATTCTATCTCCTACTTGATTAGCTATGGAGGAAGTGAAAATTACGTATTTTTTACTCCTTTGCTGTTCTTTTCTTATTAATTTCGTTGCGGGGTCCAAAGCAGTTGAATCGGGCTTCTCTTCGCCACAGATAATTCTGGCTTTCAGAAGTTGTACTTAGTAGTTTGGGAATTTTGGTGGGATAGTCCAAAAAAGAAGTCTGTGGGCACCAAACGCGTACAAGCTGACCTCTTAATCTATTAAAACTATCCTATATTCCTATGAAAAACCAGGTCGAAGTCTAAGTGTTACCCCCCCATCTACGTATGAGTTATGACCCACAGTGCCTAGTAAACATACTTAACAAATAAAATACCGTACATTTTCATATAATAATTAGAAAAAGTTAAAGGTTCTGGCATTAAAAGGTCAGCAAGGTATTTAACAATGAAATATTGCCTCTAGGGTGGCTCCTGTTGACAATAGGTTATTTATTACTCTATAATATCAACACTGCCACTGTAAGGACAACGCTATCGTTATTCAAATAAGACATAAATTGGATTGATAATTTTAAACCACGTGGGAGTATGAAAAATGTCAACCGTCTATAGGATTATCAGTAGTTTATTGTATATTGTTTATTTGTTTAGTGAGTTTACTAACAATTTTGTCTAATGATGTTTGAAGAAAGTTTTATATACTTACCGTAATGAGTGTTTCCTCTCACGATTACTATCAATACAATACACCACAATTACTGGAAGCTTGTTATGGCCTTTCTATCAAGCTGCCCTCAATGTCACTCAGTCACGTCCAATCAGAATCTTCGAATAATTTTCTATTGAATCTCGCTGTGGATTCACACGAGCATGAATAGGATTTTTATCGTCATCCATTTTAAAAATGTAAATGCTCAGCTTACTGATTTAGGGCTTTGGGTAAATTATAACAACCACATGGTCGATCGAAGGATAGATAGGCTACGCTTACCGAGGTAGGTCCGTAGATGGGTGATTCATTCAGCCGTTGGTCACGGCTGTCATTAGTAAATCTTGTCAATCGTTACGAGTAGTCAGTTCCCCGAAGGTATGACAACAAATTTGACCAAGGAATATCGTCTAACCCAGTTGCTAAGGTTCAGCTGTATCTGGTTGGGCTGGGAGCCGATTTTAATAACAAGTGTGATTGATCAGAACATCAAATTCAATCAAGTCATTTATTTAAAATAAACGTTGAAATTATATTAGACAGTCCCCAAAAAATCCTAGTATTCGCAAATATGTACGAGTTGGTATGTAAGTAAGTACATCATAAAACAAAAACATAATGCTTTTTTTTATTAAACGCAAGACATTATTAATATTTTTTTTTATATTTTCCCAATGATGAGATGAGAGTGACCTGTGACTTGTGTAGTGATAAAACACATGCGGTATGTAGAGTGGAGATGACGTGAACTTAACCTCATTCTTTCTTATCTCCCCGGATGACTGCGAATGCCGTTTTAACACAGTCACAATGTTATTAATGTCGAACAATGAATAATTTCTGAATTCTTTGAAATTATACCTTGTAATAGACAGTTACTAAGTATTTTTGTGAAATAACATCCTAATGGATGCCTAAACCATTCCCAATATAATGGTGAAGTCGATTTTTTACCTTGACATAACATCACCCCTGTATTTCTCAAAGGGTTATGCAGAGATGTAGGCATCTCTGCTTAGCCCGTCATCTCTGAATACAGACTTTGACATAAACATAGGAGCTCGAGTCCGCTATTGCAATCGTGTCTCAATGACCGGTCATTGATCGAATATTTGACAACTTTGACAGTTTTTGTATGGGAAATGTGTCATAAGTTTGACGTTATACGTCAAAAATCGATCATTGACCGGTCATTGAGACACGATTGCAATAGCAGACTCGACCCCCAGTTGTATTTGAGCCTATTGCACAACCGAGTACAAAACCAGACTTCGGGCTGTTACTTAAACAAAATCATAATACGAATCGTACCCAGGTTCTCGTGTAATTTTTCAGTAGGTTGCCACCAGTAGACCCAAGCAAATTTTTACAAAATCCTACTTTCATATCTTTACAAATATTATAAAGAGTTTGAATCAATGTGAGCAAGAATCTCTGGTTGTATTGAACTGATTTTGAAAATTCTTTTACCAATAGAAAGCTACGCATTCATAATGGTGTAATAAACTAGCGTAATAAATTATTTTACTTTCAAAACTACAAGGAGGTTTAAAGTTTGTAGGAAAAAGTATAAATTCACGGGGACTAAGCTGCGAGTGAAGTGTTTTATAAAATCCAATGTTAAACCTGCACGTATGTGCTCACGAACCGCATTCTCAAAAGCTAATAAAAAGTAAGATTGTATGTGTAAACACTTTGAGTTAGCCGCCTGCCCTTTCTTGGTCAATCAAGGAATCAGACGACCAAAACCCAGTCGCGCAAGATTTCTTGGAACTAAGTCCCTGCGAGATCAAACACAAACTGGAATTTTTTTACTGGATTTATTTCTCGTCTGCTCATGAATTCTTGATTCAGACCGGCAATAATGATTTTGTACAAAATTGCATAACCGTTGCTAAAATACAGGGCGTAAGGAACATCGACGCTCATCCAGATACTATTTAATAATGAGAATAATCATATATTTTATTAGACAACAAAGATCGATTATCTAGTTAATATCAAAAACAATTAGGTAGGTACTTAGTAGTTAATAAAATTCATAATAATAATAACAAAGTGTTAGCTTGTGTAGTGCAGTGCATACAGGGAAAATCGGTGGTTGGTGCCTCATTTAATTAAAGACGACAATTTATGGGCCTCTGCGAGTTGGCTTCGGCCTCTCGTACGCCTTCCAAAGGTGCGGAACAATAAGAAAGTGTTAGTCAAAATTAATAAACGTATAACTATGTTAGTGACATAATGAAAACAACCCTAAATACTATGAGTTTATTATGTAATTCTGGACCACTCCGCGTAGAAACATTTTGTCGGCTTTCATAGATTTGCCTGTTGTTTGTTTTTACTTTAAACTGTTTGAAATCGTGTTTCTGTCTGAACCAATCAGATTTTCAACAAAAGAAGTAACCTATTTACTTATTAAGAAAACCTTAATGCTTATAATCCGTTTACGATTTTAAACAAAACTAACGTCAGTTATAGACATAAAAATTGTAAAATAACCGACGACAAATCTAAATGCTAGGGGGTGCAGATTCGTTTAGAAATAACTTATCCTTTAATATACTTGTCCCAAGAATTAGTTACATATAACTTTTTGTTCCTTCTTTCAATAATGTAAACTGCACTTTACTTTTTATTTGTTTTTTTATTTTGTTTAGCAAATATTTGCATAAATTGGATAATGTTACCCTTTAGGTCAGTACACTATATTAATGCTACACTATAGTTATATTAGCTAAATATAACTGTACGACAATGACGTAAAAGAGCGGAGCCTTCTAATACAGGCATTGTTCGCCTAGAAGGAGGATCTTAAATACGTTCAAATGTAATGTGATTATTTTTGTATCGGAATAAACCATTTTGTGTATTTGTATCCTTCTACCATGTTTAAGAATTATGAAGATAACATGTCTTTTTTATACCCTTTGATATTTATGGACGCAGCCGTTTTCTTATAACAAAACCATCACTCAGCCAACAATGAGGCTGACTAAAAATACATGCAATCAGCTGGTGCATAAGTAGTTATTATTGATTCATTGGACATAATCACCTTCACTGTTTCGTTTATGTATGCAAATGATACGGTAGGCATACAATATGGGTGGACCTAGCATAAAGGATAAGCAAGGAGCGATTTTCTTTTATTTTCACGATCGAACCGATCCCTGTGTAAGTGTTATTTATGATAATATTACTGACTCGGTTGGTTGAACCTGTCCGAATCCAACACGTGAACCCATTGCGGAAGTAAAGAGTTAATTTTTAAATAATTGCTGATTTACGATGAATTTCAACGGATTGCATGATAATATGATACCAAACTACATTATTTTTACCGGAATTAGCAAATAGTTTTACTAGATTTTAACTAGTTCACTACCTGTTTGACTTAAGTGCCGTTTATTTAGTAAAATAATTAGAAATAGAAATGAAGATCATAACATTATATTTTTTGTTGGGATAAATATTGTGCTATAATAACATTATAAATCTCGCCTTCATTTATTACACAATAATAGTAATAATTTTGTAAAACGTATGTTAAACGTTCAAATAATTAATGTGTTTAATCATTTTGATCACACAGAACAGCAGTACATAAACAGCACATATATAGCTTACTGGTGTGACCGTGGCGCGGCCATCTGCCAAGTGATAGGCCCTGAGTTCGAACCCAAGGCACGCACCTCTGACTTTACGGCTTCATACGCACTTTTTTTAATTATCACTACCACTCGGAAAGTAAATCATTGTCATCTATTTTTTTTTAAATATAAAACGATCCTGACTTGGATATATTGGTCGGTTTTTCTTACCTTTACATAAGTACCTAAGATTGCTGACAATTTGCATACTTGCATGCTTGCTATGGTTGCTCGCATGCTTGCTATGGTTGCTCGCATGCTTGCTGATACACTGCCTGTCACCAATCAATATTTTTTAACACAGTTTAGTTAGTGTTTTTTTATCCATAAACCCAACAGGCTTGTTTGCTACTTGCAAGCTTGTTTGCGTCATTGGTTAGGTTATAAAATTCTACAAACCTAAATGAAATTATGTAATTTAGATTAAGTAACAAAAATCATTGGACCAAATATTTTCCGCCTGTTTGGGAGGACAGCTATTTATCTGTGACAATCTTTTACAGAACGATAGGAGGTTCGTTAATTACCTACTAAATATCAGAAACTCGAAAGGCGTGTCAAGTAAACTTGTGATCATTAATAAAATTAATTAATTCTTCAAGCTTCTAAACATCTAACAGCTTCTGTGTCTCGAGGTTCACGAACGCTAGCGTACGCGCACCATTTGATAATTCACGGTGCCATATCTGAAATGTTATTACAGACAGGTAAAACAGACAGATTTACAAATATAAGTACAGCTAAATATCTCGAACGAAGTTTAATTACAAGTACAGCTCAGACATATTATAGTCTCTGTCTCTTCATACTCGCATCGTCGCCAGTGCGTATACGCAACACACCATAATCACCGATTCACGCTCGATTGGTCTGTTAAAATAAGAAAGCCGATTCTGAGAAATCGATATTATATTCAATGCAGCGATTAATCGGTTCCTTGGCTTTGAAGGGCTGGATAATTATAGTGACATTCACATGAGACTGGCACAAAATCGATGATTGACTTCATGATGTAGGTACACATTAGTTAGAGTTAGGTAGGTATACCTACCTAAGTAATAGGACTAAGGTAAAAAAATATTATAATAATAATAATAATAATAATAATAATAAACCATTTATTTCAGGTAACAAAAACAACGTTATATCAACGTCTCCATAATATGACATTTATATTACGTATTTTTCCTCAAAGTACTGCGGTAATTAATGCTATATGTATACTACGTACTTAATACGTATCAGGACTTTCTATGAATCACATTGAAATAAGGAACGGGAAAATACTATTCGATAAATCATCGATTTATGAATTCACTATGCAAAACCAAAATACTTATTTGCCTTGTGGAGTGGTCCAGTATTTTAACCCAATAGGGTATATGCATGTATTTTTTTTATATTTTTAATTCACTGTTTACAAGGTTCTAACATAGTAAAAAAATATAAACATATTTAAAAATGCAGTATTGAAGCTTAAAAAAATATTTAAAATACAGAATAAATTTGAGCTGTTTAAACGCCGCCATTTTCGCGCGCCATTTCGATTACGTCATTTACTATAATCCTATTACTTTTACTATGGGTGTTTTCGTTCTTCTAACCATTTCACCATAAAAAAAGCTCAAAAACCAGTTTACCGGTATTGCTTGTACCCGAATGCAATAAACATTATCAGATTGTGCTTTCACAAAACCACTTTCAGTAATTTTTCTTAAATGTTAAATAACCTCATTATGAAGCTAAAATTACACTTGAACATTATATTAGTTCACAACACACACGGCAATAATTATGTTTTCGAATAAAAAGTCCATTCTAATACTTAATGTCATACTTACACATTGTACGTTTTGTAGACGTTGAGTTGTTGTCGTAGTATTTGACGTAATTTTTCGTTATAACCAATGGTGATGCGTTTCACAAATTTGAATTTCCCGCGCTTAATTCGCACTTTTATTTTTAATTTTAAATAATTATGACGCTATTAAAAAGTAAAATAATGATTTAGTCCATATTTTCTGCCATTAAAGATTCGGAAAAAAAATATTCGAACCATATTTAAATTACATGCATATTCCCTATTATGGTAATTCAATAATCGCTTGATAACTCTCTTCAAATTCTTTCTTTTGCACGAATAACTCTCACACACAACCGTTAGATGCCCATAATCCTAATAAAACACTTCACACAGTCATTTAAGCATTTCTATTACTTTAATCCACTTAATACAGTTGTACCTATAGCTGTACTGTTATCTTGCACATTAACAGTCGTTAGGGAAACTTGATTTTCAAAAGCGCAGTTTCAAATTTGTCTGTTGTTGTATTTTTTCTCACATCGTACCTAATGGGTTCCATTTTTTTCTGCCTTACCTAGCCTAGCCTTTTATAGACGTAAGGTCATGTTTGGTTCAACCTACGCAACGATTAGGTACTTGCGCGATAAGCTTTTTCCTTATAAGTAAACGAGTACTTACTTATTTAATTACTAAAAAGCTTATCAATGTAGAGTTTTATAAGGAAAACGTTGCCCTATTTGCAAAGTGTGCCTATGTTTCATGTAGAGAATATTACGTCAAAATATAGACAGCAATTATGTTTTCGTCTCGCCATCGACACCTTAAGTCAAACTGGATACTTTATTCATAATTGGACTCAAATAAATGATGAGGAGAAATCTGATGCGCAACGGACAACGTCGTCATCGACTGCCGCTGCGGGCCACGACCGTCAGTCATGTTCAATTTATTCATAAATAAAATGATGCAAATTGAACCTCAATTTACTCTGACATATCATCAGTTTCTCCATAATGCTACCAAATGACTTCCAATGAGCTAAATAATCAACAACCTAAACAGAACAATTGTATCAGTTTCATGACTTGGGTAAATTTTAGATTTGAACTGATGCAAACTAATAGACGTATTTTTCTACGGGTCATTGAACAATTTTTTTTATACCTAGTGTTATGATACCAATTAAATTGAATTGAATCGTCCTTGTGGGAATGACGTGTGAATGTAATGGCTATAAAGTATTAAATGGTAGGTGTAACGCCTGTTATAGCTCGCTTTATGATTTCTTAAGCCGTAACTGGCCGTGGGTCTTTGGCAATCGTAACAGTACCGTAGTTCCTTCAAAGATTACTTAGTATAGTTACTATTGAGATGGATCGTCAGCTGATACAATAGAGGTAAGTAACTCTTAATATAGGTAGCAGGGTGACTTTTAATTCGTTAAACTCCAGAAGGACACCGGGTGTCTGCCTGTCATTGTCTTTCTATTGTGTCTCTAATTACCTCAATTGAAAGGTTAACTAAAAACTAAAATCTTGTCAAATATAGCTCATTTATTCACAATCTTTTAGGGATGAAAGTATTCATTAAATATAAACTTTTGCTAAGAAGGAAATATTCTATCTCAAAGACAAAACATCTTTTCTCTTTAATATTGTCGAGTACCTATTTGTGAACGTTGAAAGCTGATTTCAGAGTCAATCCCAAATGAAGTGGTTATCTTTTTACCTCCTGAAAGATTCCCATCGAAGTCAAAGTCAAATCATTTATTTTAATTAGACCCAATAAAAGGCACTTTTGAACGTCAGACTAACAAAATAAATAAATTAAGAGAATGATTCTTCATCAAATTAAAAATCAACCTTTACATCCAAAGTTTTCCAAAGGTGATAAAAGCTTAATACTTACAAAAAAAACTTAAAAGAACTATAAGTTATCGGTCACATAAACCTACGTAATTAAGTCGCACAGCACTCACAACGGTATCATTTCCTTTTCATCGCAGTAAAGTGAAGATCATATCACATTCAGCAAACCATGTAATGGCTACATGCAACGTCAAAGTCGTATTCAAATCATATTTGCTAATATGAAAAGTAAACACGGCTTAACGGTACACACCTTATAAGAGCGATGGTGAAACCGTTCGGGCCAGTGGACCGGCCATTTTAGATCACGTTTAGCGACCTCACATGCGTGGTACTTTTTTGGCGGATTGTTAGACCTAAAATTATTGTCACATACCTACAATCCTACATTGAATGCGTCTTATACGGTAGAACAAGCTGTGAGTCAGAATTGTCAGCCTTAGAGTCATGTACTTATTTCCATTGGAAGACCTAATTAATGCTAGAACAAAATAAACTAAAAAATTGACAAGATGACCAACAGCGAATTAAATGAATAATAGGTCGAAGAAATCTGTTAACAGCAGAGTGCTGCCATAATACGATGAACCGCTAAAGACATATTTACACATTTCATGGTTTTTACCTACAATACACCTGTATTGTAAAGTTTCCTTTAGCGTGGATAATATTAACCTTAATATGTGTTATTCACGCTAAAGGAAACTAGGAAAAATTTTAAGCTTTACTAAATACTATTTCAATAAGCATAGATAACTACATATTAGGCTTCTAAATGCAAATAATATTTGTTTTTTTTTTATAAATCTGCCACATGATCTCCACCCCCTCAAAGAAAACGGCACTGCGTACTTTTACCCACTGGGTGTTTTACCCATTGCGTCCTTTTACCCCGAACGACTTTACCTATAACTTATTGCGTTGGCAGCAAAAGGAAAAATACTCAACGGATTGTCCATTAGTCATACCAAATCGAAGACGCTAACATATCATATAATGTGGTTTTATGGTTGTGCTTGTCAAGAAATATTGTTGTTTCTTTTATGAAACAATAAAAGGCGAAAACCTTTATGGTTTCTGCCATACCTATCTATCTGCTAGCTTTTGTTTCTATTCGAGTAATTCTAAAAATATTAAAATGGAAAGTTCTACAATCGCAGAATGCAAACTACTACGCATTTAGTTGGGTTATTGTTAACTCATTGAAAAGCGACTTATGAATATAAGACAGCCAAGATACAACATTATCTTACAAATATTGTCAATACACAAGAATAATCTGATGTCATTGAACAAAAAAAAGATGTAAAATCTATACGCACACTGGCCGTTTTAAAAGCATTAGATTCCGCCGACCATCTTTAAAATGATAAATAAACAATGAGCTTCGAATAATCCCTTCACCAATGAGACAATGTCGACTAAAGAAACGTTATCCCGTAGCGACGATTGCACTTACAGACGAAATATTTACATTACGAATGTTTTGTCTTCACATAACTAGTTTTCACTCAAACATTGTTGCAATCACTATTTGTATAACTGTAAATGTCATTCCGAACTTTTGAATTAAGAATTGTTTGAATAAAGAATGTGTTGCTAACACGTGATAATAATTTAACAAACATGCAAAATGTCATCGTTGGGTGGCGTTTCAATCAGCGCAGATGGCCATATGGTGTGACAAACTGACGCAATGCTAATGACCGCAACAGACCTTTTGCTTGTGACATTATTTGGTGACAAAAGACCCGACCTTTGTCACAGTTGGTCAAGTGGTTGCTAAGGTTATTGCTGAAGATGAGTTCGTGGTCAAATAAAGTGTTATTGGGTTGTTCAATCAAATATTTCGGGATTTGTACCCCGTTGATAACTGGCTGAAAGACTCAAAAACAAAACTACTAATTTACTATAGGTGGACTAAGTACTACTCCGCCTAGCCCTTCGGGGAATGTAGACGTCATGTTATGTTATTATTTCGTATCGTTTGATTTAATATAAGCCTTCGCATATTAGCTAGAAGAAACAAATAAAAAGTTAAACCAGCCGCTGACGTAATAGAAAAATATTGTGTGAACTAAGAAACAAAAAGAAATGGTGCCGTTATTTTTCTTTCTGTGTACGTTCGTGTTGTACGAAATAAGAATACAGATGAGCTAGGAACAGCATCAAATATATAAAACAAATCACACTTGGTCTCTGAATCGGAAAGCTTTATACTTTAGTAAAATGGCGAAGATACTGTCTTTGTAAGATAATCTAAATCTAAGCCACTTTATAACATGACATGTTAATCTTAACTTAACAAAGACTTGTCATAATGACATGACAGATGTCGATCTGGGCTAGATGACCAAATATGACATCTAAGGTAACACTAAAACAATAGAAGTCCTTTCTGATATTGTTCAGATGAATCTAGCTTATAAATATATAACAATCTACCACAGCACAGACGCTAAACCTTGCTTTAAGCTTTCTTACGTCTCAAGTCAATAACCTGATTTTCTAAATGTATTTGAATGATTTTACAATTCTAATTGTGAACACATTTGAATCATTGCCTACTTTTTTCTTATTCCAAAATAACTTCAAAGACCACCTTGGTTTTCTAGGCCGCATTTAGGTGCCCTACTTGTAGCTAGGTAGGTACATCTGGTGTTTAGCCGAGAATAGCACCAAGTTCGTTCTAGGCGTTTTTATTAGATTAACTCAGTTGGTGTTAAAAGCCATTGTTTATTCTAAAATGGTAAAATAATATACTATAACATTCATACGCATTCCTATTTTGATAGTTGTGATATTCTGAACGATGTCAGTACTCAGTACTAGCCAGACTGTTCATGAATTCCCTTGACAGTTTCGAAGCCCATATTTTCATTAAATTGCATGACTAGTCTGTTATGTTATTGTTCAGAAGCACTGCCATTATTCACTGGAACGTCATGCAAACGTACCAAGTTCTGATCAGATGCAGTACTTATACGTAATATAAAGTGACACATTCCTCAATTGAGCGGTGGCGTGCCGCGAGATCTCAAATTAGCGCCAATTTATGCCTCCGGCTGACTCACGGGCGCGGCTAGGCGATCATACATGTATCATCCTCTAGATTTCCACTAATACATCAAAAGAAAGAAGAATAAGGGAATTACTACATGGTGGTAAAGTGCAATGTCTAATAGCATTCAACTTTGTAATTGACCTCAGAAGTTTTGCTTTGTTTATCGTCATAACCACTCTTGACGGATCATTTGATTGTTTACCGAAACCAAAACCTCGATGCGATTCAATTACTCTCAAAATAACTGATAGCACTCACAATCTAAACCACAATCATTCTCAGCTCGTACAAACAAACGTGCTGCTTTCAAGTCCCAAAAACTCAATCAAGCAAACGATCAAAGGGAATCGTGATTACAAATTGAGTTCTATCTAAAGAAATTGAACCATGAAACCAAAGCTGTAAATGATAAAACCTCAGCTCTGCGTGGTTACAACGACCTTGCTGGCGAATAATTGGGAACTAACGCAATTGAGCTCCTCCCAGCGTCGCCGCCGGGAACTCAGGATGTTGGGGAATTAACTACAGGTTCACAAATTCAAGTTTATGACCTTTAGTAGATAAGTAGTACAAGGATCTTCCATATCGTTATTTGAAGTGCAAAATGCATCATGGTAACTTTGTTGGCTGAAAATGTTAAGATAACAGAATGTGATTAACACGTACCTTTAATTAACCTCAAAAATGTTTAAACTTCCAATCTCCGAGTTTGGCGAGACTTTTCGCGTTCTGACACCTCATTACTGTGAATTTCTTCAAGAGTTTGACGTTTGCGTAACTTGGTTAGACAAAGGCAGTGAACCTTCACACGAGAATTCCATACCATTTTACAGTAATGAAGGCGATAAACGTTCCATCGTTTAATTGTAGTACGTACGTACGTGTTGTAATCTTTAATAGTTTACAAGCGTTACTAATACCCGGGAATAATAAACGTTGTATCCAGAGGCCTTTTAATCTCCCACCGACGCACGAGCACCCAAACTATTTTATAAATCATGCTGGCTTTAGATAATATCATCGCATTTGTACAACTTAAATGGAGTCCCAATAAACTGGTATATTCAACATCGAACGTACCGTCTTTATCTCTTCGACTCGGAGAAGGGATTTTAAGATTTATGAGTTAGAACCCAAAGGATGCACGAATTCCTCTAAATGAAAGCTAGTGGATATAATGGTACAGAAAGTACTTTTCATAGTGATACTTTAATTTGTGTTTCTTTTTTTCCAGAATGTGGTGGACAATCACAGGGAACTTCGGGAACATTCTTCCAATTGACTGGACTAAATCATTCTCCAGGAAAATGCATATCCCTACCTTGAACCTAAATGAAAAAAAGGTAATAACAACCTGAAATTGTTTTAATGTATATCTAGGCTATAATGGCTTATTTTATATGATTGCAGTCAGTATACCGTCAAGCACCCTTACATACTTAATCAATCATAAAAGTTTGAGATCTCGGGTCTCATTCGTAATTATCATCTACTTAATTTAAAGCTTATCACTCTTTAGAACTGATTAAGCTGGATCTTTACTTACATTAAAGTTGGTTAGATTATTTTTTCATTGACTAACCACCATCGCTTGTTCTTATCAACTGTACCAAACCACGAAGGTAATTAATTAGTAAAACCGAAGTGACTCCACAGTCTTCATAAGATTCTCTCTCCGTTATTCTTTTTCTGTGAATTTATACGATGCGACAAAAAAACTGGCGAATAAAGTTCTGCATTACTTCGTGGGAAAATGAATTATGCTGGTGTATCATTATAATGTAATGCTCATCAATGTTCTACTTTTTTATGTGCCTGGAATCGCGGTTTGTGAAATTCAAGCGCGTGTGATATTTCACACCGAACGTTTGGTGTGATATTAATTGTGTATGGCGAAAATGGAATATGATAGGCGCTTGTGTATTTTCAGCACAATTCTGTTTCTATTAATTATTTTAACATTGTTGAAAAACAACCATTATTAAAGCGTATATCAAAATCTAGTTTCTCATCAGTTAAACGCAGTACTTCAGAAATAGTCAAAAAGATAACATCGTATGAATAAATTAACGGCTTTACATCACATTTGCCAGGAAATATCCGCCAGGAGCTCCAAGCGGATAATTGTTCTTTTTGGCTTCTTTGTACCTCCACAAGCCTCTTACATTCTAATCTTTCGTTGTCCAGAGTTCAATGACACCTGACGACGAGATCCATAGCTCGGAGGACGAGGCAGTGGCTTCAGACCTGGACATGCATGCTCTCATCTTAGGAGGCCTGCACCAGGACCACGAGTGCCCCGTGAAGACTGCTGATGAGGTAAGGAATGAAGACGGATTGCCTTTGATTCCTTCAAGGGCTTCTTTTATTTCCTCTAGTTGTCCGTTCCGTTTTTTTTTTTGCTTTTTACCAGTACCTACATACAAGTTATATCCCATATCTATGTATGCATTGCGTAATTTGGTTTACTGTTAACGGGGCTTGATTGTGGTCCTGGAAAGATCTTGATACTTTAGATTACATTGAAAACTATTCCAGTCTGTTATGGTCTTTTGACGAATTCAAACTAATATTATTTACCTATGTGCTCAGGTCTCTCCACTATGTCACAATCTAACGCATGAGAGGCATTACTTACACTAGGTACTTACTTGAAAAAATCCTAATCATGCCAAAATTGCTGATTTTACAACCTTACCGACAAATTCTTGAACGATTAGCTTGTCATTACAATTCCACTTAAGAAACCAATTTTGAACTAACGTTTTCAATCGTTTCTTGGAATCCAGGTGATCCAAGAGATAGACGACATGATGCAAGATACTCCATCATCGGAAGGAGACATCATCGAGTACAACGAGGCACTCGAGAAAGGAAAGGAAGTACTTAGCGCGCCGCTCTATGAAGATAGTGAGTACACACCTATGTCATAACCCTACCCGAACTAAAAACAAGCACACGTTTCTATGAATCTCTTTGAAATTGAGGACAGCAGCCGTGCTGCTGCGTTCGGAATTAATTTCATAGAGATTCATTAATCCCGATCTAGGGAAGATTTGCCGGATTTGTTTCTTAACCGCCCTATGAGCGGGGATACAGGACTCACTCGTGTATTCACCGCGCTCCCGCATCTAGATCGATCGGTCGTGGTCTTTGTGATCTTTAACCTCATTAGAATTAGACCTATGGGCGATGAGAAAACTTTCGATGGTTTGGAAACAGATTGATGATCGCAGAATGAGGTTTATAAGTGTGACAGACTGATTCTGTTCCTACTGCAACAATGGTGGATATATTCGTTAGCTCTCAATCTTCATTGGCGTCTTAATCCTTTCCATCTTTATGTCTCTTCCTTACCTTGACTGTTACAATCTTTTCGAGGTAGTTAAGATGATAATTTTATTGCTTGGTAATTAAGAACAATTTAATAGTTGAACAAAAATTATCGTCTGACAATGTGAGATGACTTTCTCACGCTTTTTAATCATGTTATATAGGTATGCCATTAGAACTTAGAACCAGAATGTACCCAAGCGTATGGTTTAAAGCGTGTGAAGGTCGAAGCAAATATTGTTAATTGGACGTAAACATCCCATGAATGAATCATAAAATGTATGTTCGTAACTCGATGTCTGGTAGGGGTATTATGGAGAAGGACGTCATACATATAAATATGGATCTGTCAACTCTATCACTCCGGCTTGACTTTAATTAAAGTTCCAAAAATAGTTTTTGCCTTAACATGTACTCGTGAGTGACTCGTCCCGACTTCGTACGGCTGCAAATATTTTTTCATTGATAAAATCATACAAAATTACCAGCCTTAATAAGATAATATATCCGAATTTTTTAATGTTTAACAAAATCTTTCATACGATCCTCTTGTGCTATCAATTTGAAGCCAACCGCTTTCAATTTATTTGCGGACAACATTTTTGTTTTTTAAAATAATTTTCATGGCAACACTTATAATATCGAAGACATAACTTTGACAAGAGCAAACTTCTTCATGAACTGAGTGTTTAGAATAGCATTGGCAATCAAACAAATAGCAACTTCATGGGTGTAATGGTTGACAAGACAAAATTTTACAAAACAAACCATTCCTTACTAAAAGCTCATCAACACGCTTCAGTTGATAAACTTTCAGCAACACACACTTATGTTGCCTTCGAACTTAAAATAAAACAGGTCTATACTTAAATGATTATCGTAGTCCAAGTCTTCTCGCAAAGAGACTAGAATTCTAAATTCTAGTTTATGAGAAACAATCCGGTTTACCTTTTAGTACTCTTAATGGAAACTAGTGTACCTTGTTTTTCTGCGTCTAGTGACATAATTGATTTCGTAGCAATTTGTTACTTTTTGTCACGACAATATCTAGTAATTGCTGAATATGTAGGCATTATTTGTGTTGAGCCCACTTTGAGGCGTGAGAAATGTGGGAATCTTTTGACAAAGGCTACAGTTATATAACTTGATGACATAATATTGTTTGGTATAGCAACTACCTATACAATAGTAGGTACTAGATGACAAAATAATGCATATATTACATCCATTAACTTCGTGCTTTTGCGTGCTATCAAATGTCTACAACGGTATTCGACAATCAAATTAATTTACATTTAAAAAACGCGAGAAAAGCCGTTGTAAAAGAAAGTATAACAGATTACAGCTCGATACAGTTGCAATTATACGTAAAATTTAAATATTCAAATTATAGAAACAAATTATCTTAGTATTTTTCACAGATTACGTCTGTAAACTAGTTAATATCTAAAATTCAGTGTGAAAGTAAATCATAAATTGATCAATAAAGCTCGCATTTGTCGTTATTCGATATGGGCGTAGAATCGAGTACGCTCTGCCGATGCCCCGGCGCAGCGTAATGGCCGATTCTTTCGGTCGAGTGCGTTCACCCCTGCGCTTGCGATTAATTTGGCGCATCACTCTTGTTTCCTCAACCTCACACGCAGGCACTTAAAACGTTTACAAATATTTTTGTAAGTAGGTACATAATTAATTGCATAGATAAAGTATTTTATAACCCAATTAGATTCTGTAATATAAATCACGATCTAGCTCAAACTAGGTTTTAAAAACATCTGATTAATTTATTTGCGTTTAAACTAGAACAGTAGTAAACATTTGGATGTATGTATAGTAAATCGCATAGAAGAACAACAGACGTGGGCTATTCACGAACTGTTTGCAAACCTAGTTTCAAAGTTTGTTTCTAAAACATAATCGCGTTTTTAAATCTCTTTGTTTTTACGTTATACGACCTTTAATAATGAATTCCATGCGAGTAGGAAACGTGAAAGTCGTATCAATGTCTGAAAGTTTTCTGAAATTCTATTAACTAAGCTACTGTCTCTAAAACGTAATCATGTAGGCCTGTACTCAAACGTGTTCTTGATATGAAATGTTTTGTTCACATAACTTTAATAACCAGTTTAATAAATGTAACATGAATTATATTGTAACTAAGATCTATAACGACTAATATTAATGACAAAAAATAGCATAGTACCTACATATTACATAAGGCCCCTACCTATTATGTTTACAGTCAGAAGCAGAACCAATGTATCTACTTTGGTTGGTTGTTAGTTGTACAATGCACAACGCAAATCTTAGTAGAGCTATCCTATAATCCTTGCATTGAGGTCAAACTTAGCTTCTTGCTAACAGCGAGCCCGCGAACAGTAAAAAAGGTTTGAGTATTTATTTAGGTTTTTATACATAATTATAGGCTGATTGATATGACAATTACGATCAAAATAAAAATAAAAATTATGACTGCCTATGTTAAAAGCTTGGTACTCCCAATGTACCCAATGTACACAACCTTGAATATCAGTGTAGCGACATCTATCTCGCCACATACGAACTAATGACCGATATCTTACATCGCAATATTAGAGTTATACGCGCACTTCGAACGTGTACAAGTTCTCGACTACTGTACAACCGACGGGCAGTAAAAAAAAAAAAATTCAAGCTATTTATTTTAGCATGCATACATTAATAATTACATTTAAATAGCGCTCAATCTTTTAGTGGTAAGATTACGTGCGCTAAGTTTATTTTAGGTGTTACTCACTCACAGATATGTACATTAGTTAGTAGACCTACACGCAGGCCCCTCCCCCACTCTAAACTTATCGGTGGTAAAAAATACTTTTAAAATGTTTTTCACTTGTCGAGACTTTTTATTTTCTAAATTGTTGGCTATTTCCTTAGGCATTTGTTTAGTAGTTAGCACACAACACCCGTCTGGTCGGAGGATCCTCCCTTTTCTATGGGGGATGAGGTACTTTACACCCTGTTTCTCATACTCCTAAATTATCATTTGGAGTCCAATAAAGAATACAATAAATAAATACTAGCTACCCCGGCAAACTTCGTTTCGCCTTAGGATCAATTTACATACATACATACATAAACTCACGCCTTTTTCCCGTGGTGGTAGGCAGAAACTACAGAGCGCCATATGCTACGATTCTTACATACTTCTTTTGCTTCGTTTACATTCATACATGTTGTCATACACACACGCCGGTTTTCATACATGTTGTCATACACACACGCCGGTTGCGAGTACTACGCACCTGATCTTTCTGAAGAACCTCAAAAATAAGGTCTCTATGAATCAATTTACTATTTTTTATTAGGTGTCCTATTGTCAGACCTACTGAATTTCACAAGGTCAAGCCGTTTCGGAGCCTTGTTACTAACACTGTGACACGAAAATTTTGTTTATTAGCAGAAGCAGATTTACCATCGAACCTTGTAAAGTTAAAACGTATGTAATCCTCATTCCAGAACTGCGCACTTACTCGCTTGCTCAACTGAACGAAATATTCATGGAGTTAGAAGTCCTGATCCGTGAGTTTTCCGAGACTCTGATCGCCGAGTTGGCTCTCCGTGATGAACTGGAATACGAGAAGGAACTCAAGAACACGTTCATATCCCTGCTGCTTGCTGTTCAGAATAAGAGGCGTCAGTACCATATTGAGAAGAAGAAAAGACCGCAGCCGCCTAGGTCGCCTAATTTGGGTGGTGGCCATTCCGAGTCCAAGGTAAGACTATTTCTTTATCCCATTTTATTACTCAAAAAACAAAACAGTGTAGAAGAATTTGTTGATTCTTTAAAGACACCATACACACCATCTTTGGGTACAGAAGGTCATAAACAGTGATACCGGTGTGACCGGTGGTTTGCCAGGTGCTGGCTCTCCAGTTAAACCTAGTGCTCAATGAAACCGCTGGCTTCAAAAGCGTATAACAAAATTATTGCTTGCAATAGGGTATATGCATGTATTTTTTTATAATTTTAATTCACTGTTTACAACGTTTTAACATAGTATAAAAATATAAACATATTTAAAAATGCAGTAATGAAGCTTAAAAAATATTTAAAATACAGGAGCTGTTTAAACGCCGCCTTTTTCGCGCGCCATTTTGATTACGTCATTTACTATGATCCTATTAATATTACTTAGGGTGTTTTCGTTCTTCTAACCATTTCACCATGAAAAAAGCTCAAATCCAGTTTACCGGTATTGCTTGTACCCGAATGCAATAAACCTTGTCAGATTGTGCTTTTACAAAACTACTTTCAGTCATTTTTCTTAAATGTTAAATAACCTCACTATAAAGCTAAAATTACACTTGAACATTAAATTAGTTCACAACACACACGGCAATAATTGTGTAATAAAAAGTCCATTCCAATACTTAGTGTCATACTTACACATTGATGTTTTGTAGACGTTGAGTTGTTGGTGATGCGTTTCACAAATTTGAATTACCCGCGCTTAATTCGCTCTTTTATTTTTACTTTTAAATAATTATGACGCTATTAAAAAGTAAAACAATGATTTAGTTCATATTTTCTGCTATTAAAGATTCGGAAAAAAATATTCGAACCATATTTAAATTACATGCATATTCCCTATTATTATTATATTCATTACCGCTGACATCTGCCATCACCGTCGGGTACCCGTCACCGGTTACCCATCAGCAACTGGTACATGTGAAAGGGCACTAAAAGTTGGTTCACAGGAACTGAGATCAACCGTACCTACGATTGAAATAATAGATAAATATTTTTATATTTCTATGCATGAAATCTAGCAACTGAAGTTAATTTATCAGGGCCCTAAGGGAAAACCGCCTTTCGCGTACAATATGTATTATTTAGTTCTGTCTGGAATTACGGTAGTTTACGAGTTAAAAACAGTTATCCTAAACTATATTGTATTAAAGATACCGGGCTGGTATCCGTAACTCCACGCCAAAGCGCGTATTTTGTGTATGGGCTATAAATTCGAGTACCTACGAATTGGTAGATGTCACATAATATGTCTTCGAATTTGCGGTTCTAAGACATGCCGGTTTCCTCACGATGTTTTCCTTTACCGCTTTTGAGATCGGTGGGGATGAAATAAATTACACAAAGTATTGCGCCTGTCTGGGTTTGAATCCACGACTTACTGTATTGTATTATCTACGTAGGTACCTGCTTCTTGAAGCTAGAATTTCTTCTGTCTTATATTGTGTACCTAACTGATTAGAAATCTGTAACAAGTGGAAATAAAGACAAACAATCAGTGAAAGTACCTTGTTACGGATTGTTGGGCCTCTGTTCCGTCGGTTGACCGTAATAGGCTGACAAACTGAAACTAATCAATTCAATACTTGTAACCTTTGCTGACTTAGGAATGTTACCCTGTACAGAGATAGCTACGAAAAAATTATAATTCGTTTTTATGGCCGTGAGTCTTGTGGCTCAATAATAACTATTCACATTGATAAAAGGTTAAGCCACTCTCGCCGAGGGCGGTCCTTAATTTAAGTGTTAGTAACAATTCCCATAATATCTAATGTTAGTATTGACATAATCTATACATATAATAAGACTGTAAAAAAACTGTGTCTGTACATTGAATATATTTAAAAAATAATAATTGAGGGGGGTTTAGAAACAGTAATAGAGCACGAATCCAAAAAAAAAAGTCTGTCTGTTTGTCTGTTTGTCTGTTTGTTTGCACACGCTAATCTTCGGAACTACTGGACGGATTTGAATGATTTTTTTTTTGTTGTATAGATATTAAGTCTGGTCAACACATAGGCTATAATTTATCTTGGAAACTGGAACACCTGATGCAGAACCGCAACAGACCAGCTAAACTATAGGCGATACAAAAATGGTCCCATAGCGAAAATTGTTCCACGTGATGAGCATTTTCTGCTGAGAGAATAAATTTGAAGATCCGGAACACCTGATGCAGAACAGCAACAGACCAGCTAAACTATAGACGATACAAAAATGGCCCCATAGCAAAAATTGTTCCACGTGATGAGCATTTTCTGCTGAGAGAATAAATTTGAAGATCCGGAACACCTGGTGCAGAACCGCAACAGACCAGCTAAACTATAGGAGATACAAAAATGGTCCCATAGCAAAAATTGTTCCATGTGATGAGCATTTTCTGCTGAGAGAATAAATTTGAAGATCCGGAACACCTGATGCAGAACCGCAACAGACCATCTAAACTATAGGAGATACAAAAATGGTACCATAGCAAAAATTGTTCCACGTTATGAGCATTTTCTGCTGAGAGAATAAATTTGAAGATCCGGAACACCTGATGCAGAACCGCAACAGACCATCTAAACTATAGGAGATACAAAAATGGTACCATAGCAAAAATTGTTCCACGTTATGAGCATTTTCTGCTGAGAGAATAAATTTGAAGATCCGGAACACCTGATGCAGAACCGCAACAGACCATCTAAACTATAGGAGATACAAAAATGGTACCATAGCAAAAATTGTTCCACGTGATGAGCATTTTCTGCTGAGAGAATAAATTTGAAGATCCGGAACACCTGATGCAGAACCGCAACAGACCATCTAAACTATAGGAGATACAAAAATGGTACCATAGCAAAAATTGTTCCACGTTATGAGCATTTTCTGCTGAGAGAATAAATTTGAAGATCCGGAACACCTGATGTGGAACTTCAAGAGCCCAGCTACACTATAACATATATTGGAATGACGTCTTAGCAAGAGTTGTTCAGCCTTATGAGCACTCGCTGTTGACGTATAAAAATCGAAGATCTGGAACACCTGTTGTGGAACTCCAAGAGCCCAGCTACACCATAACTCACATAGGAATGACGTCTTCAAAGCAAAAGTTGTTCAGTCTGATAGGCATTTCCTGTTGACTTATAAAAATCAAAGATCAGAAACATTTGATATAGAAATTAAAACTATCACTAATTTCATTGCATAATTATAAAATAACATAAGTAGGAGGTACTACGCGGTGAAGGCGGGAACAGTTCAGGACTGATTTTCGATGACGATGGTATATCGTTGAAAATTAGACTCTACTGGCTAAAACTCCCATTTTTTTATCGTATGCCTTCGGGCTTATGTTATTTGAGTGTTTAATTTCCTTTTCCATTTATCTTCGTTACACGGTAGCTTACGCGGTAACGCAGGGGAGCAGCCACTTAGATTTTAATTGATCAGGTATCATCACAATAAAACTATAACCATGCCTAGAAAGAGGTCAAATTTTTCCCAATGTTCCAAAGGTTCTAAATGATTAAAGACCATAAGATCCCAATAATCTACCGAAGAGCGTTAGGAGAGACTTGGTGCTGTTCGAAAACATGAGGCTGCAACTCGCTCCGTGGAAACTTCTTGGGATCGCGAAGCACGCCTGCATTCTCAGCGTATTTACGCATCTACATCCAGGTCTCTAGAGACCAGTGAAGAATATGTGCGCGACTGACCGCTGATCGTGAACATCATGCACTGTCTCGCGAGTTGGAGACGTTCACGGAAAAAGCATGACGCTTGAGTTTTCAGCGTATATACGCATCGACTCTAGAGATAAGTGGGGGAAGGAGATGCGCGACTGACCGATGATCGTGAACGTCACGCAACATATTATGATGACCTAAAGTAAAAGAGATATAAAAATGGTGCCATTGCAAAAACTATTCCACGTGAAGAGTGTTTTCTGCTGTGAGACTAAATTTGAAGATCTGGAGCACCTATAGGGGAACTCCAAAGCCCAGAGACAATATAACATATACATAATAGAAATGGCGTCTTAGCAAAAGTTGTTAAGTCTGATGGCATTTCCTGTTGACCAACAAAAATAAAAAATCTGGAACATCTTGAATCGTCTCGCGCATCCCATTGATTTCCCGTCCCCGGGCTTATAGAATTCGACATCAGATGTTTCAGATCTTCGATTTTGACGACCCCGTTGTCGCTGGCATAAGCAACAGGATCCGCGTACGAAGTCGCGGGCAGAAGCTAGTTACAAATAAAACAATTAAAAAAAATTATAAGTAGGTACTAATACAGGGTTATTTTTTGACCGTGGGACAAACTTCCACAGGCTGTTCTACTATTGAATATGAACAACTTTTGCGATAGAACCAACTCTGAAATCGCGAAAAAAAAAACATCTGTTTCATACATTTCGTCGAGTAGGTATATCAAACTTTTGTATACAACAGCTGAGTTTTTTTTCCCGATTTCAGAGTACCTAATATAGGTATATAAAAACGCACTGCAGCACGGAGGGTGTAGAGTAAATCTGACTCTCGTTGCACGAGTAACTAGACAAAACCCCGAAAGTCTGACAATTAGACTGTCTGTTGCGACTGTTCCTTCAATGTTCATTTGCGGTCTACAAAAAAAAAAAAAAAAACCAAACTTTATTGTTTTATGTTCCAGTACTTGACCACAGTGATACCGTTCCACCTAGACAACGGGCCCCCAGACAACCAGTCGCTCCAAGTGCTCATTAAGAGTAAGTTTTATCATATACTTTGTTTTTTTTTATCCTAATCGAATTAGGATTTAACACGGAAAAAAACTTAATATCATTTTTCGTGTGAAATTCGAAGGACTGGAACAACTTGCCTGTTGCGGTCTTCCCGTCCGATTATAATTTAGGTGTCTTCAAGGCTAGAGTGAATAGGCTCTTAATAAACTAGTGCGATTTACCATCACTGATTGCATCACTGCTTACCATCAGGTGGGATTGCAGTCAAGCACTGGTTTATAATATTATAAAAAAAAAAACAAAAAAAAAAAAAAAAAACTAAGTTCCTAGTTTGAATAACTAGGTAATAAACAAAAGTCATCCTCATATTCAAGATGGCGCATGATGACAGAGGGTGCGAATCCTGGGAACTGAAATAAAGATTCCTAGTGACTCTCTAACGATTTTCGAAGGAAAATTGCTAGTTTTTTTCCGTGTCAATTTCTTTTTCGCCCTGACTGCTATGCCTTGGCATAGGACCAGACCTGACCCTGGTCGTGGGTCCGATTCCCACCCGAGAGAAATGTTTGTGTGATGAGCACGATCATTTGTTGTGTCTGGGTCTAATTTATCTATAATATTGTATGTATTTATTGTATGTATCTATACTAATATTATAAAACTGAAGACTGTTTCTTTGGTTGAATGCACTAAACTCGGGAACTATCGGTTCGATTTGAAAAAATCTTTGCGTTGGATAGTCCATTTATTGAGGAAGGCTATATAACATTACGCTATGATCAATAGAAACTGAACAGCAGTAAAAAATGTTGCAAGCGGGGAAAAAAAACTTCCGTCAAGCAGGCGATGCGATGCGATATCAAAACCTCACGCGAACGAAGTTGCGGGCAGAAGCTAGTTTATGAATATTTACCATACGTAAATATTCATAAACTAGCTAGCTTTACCCATTGTCTAGTTCTCATAGCACAAGCTCTACTTAGTTTTTGACTAGATGGCGTTGTGTCAAAGTGCTATACCTATACCTAAAATACTCATTGAATTATTTGTCTATTTCAGTTCTAAAGGCGATCAACGAAGACAGCCCGACCGTACCAACGCTATTAACAGACTACATACTCAAGGTGCTGTGTCCAACATAAACACAACACAAATCTAGCCAATTGAATCTAAAACAATTGAACACATTCAACATTTCAACATTCGCACTATACACGTATAACAGGTTCTAGGCCATATCATTGTCTACACAGATACTTTTGTCACAGAATAGTGAAGCACAGAAGGCTAGCTTGATGATTGGGATTATACACGTGTACGTAAGGTGATCTCAAACGAACGTCAGATGCCACATGTGCGTACGTTCCCACTCATCGTTAGGAGTTGGCCTACTGTACTACTCTATTTGACTTGTATTCACTTAGAATAAATTTATTAAATAGGTATTTTCGGTGGCACTCAAGATGGGACGACTAAAGGTGCAGCCATACTATCGTCGATACTACTTAAAAATGCGTTAGTATAAAATGTAAGCATAAATAATAAAATTGATATTATATTGACACCGATGTTCATATCTAACGTATCGATTTTAACTATATTGTTGCTCATTACAATTGATATTGACTAAAGCACCTTTATCGAACTGTCTATAAAACACACATTTCAAATAGAATAAATTATTCAATAAATAAAAATAATAATATTAAATATTCATCTTGTATATGCATTACTTAAAATATAGAAAACACATTTTACAAGACAATTGATATCCTATTATTTTTATTTGCAATGTTATGTTGAATTAAATAACAGCAGTTATTATGTATTATACAAAAATGTTGTTGTTCTGTTGAAATGTTCAAGTCATTGCCATAACAACAATTCTTTTGGTGGTTAATTCCATGTGTAAAATATATATTCAACTATATGTCTTTATTTGCATAAATGAACTGTGATATCATTAAGATAGTTTAATTAATGCTTTCTTTTAAGATTTACGTAACTCTTTGTTATTTTTATTGTCTCTCGAACTTTATATATTTATTTTAGAGTACCTATAATATGGTCGTATTTCATCAATTGTCACCGGCAGAATGTGAATTCAAATGTAAATATTTTAAAATTATATATGTATGTAAAATTGAAAATTGGAATTGTCCTCTCATATTTAACGTTTAGCTAGTATAAATTAAGGTATTTAGGTACTCAAAAGAGGCTTGTAAATAGTGTTTAAACATCAGCTTCTAGGATTTCTAGCTTAACTTTTATTTTAACTATTGACCTTGACTCGTCATTTTAATTATATAAGAACATCGAATTTTGTTTATTTTTATTTTATTTTAAAGGCTAGTTTTTAGCTTCCTAGTTATATTATGCCCGAAATAAACCAGCTAATTATGATTTATAGTACCTAATTCCATTAATCATGCAATTTTTAAGTAGTTTTAGGTTTAACAATGTTAGGTTTAAGCTGTATCTCTAGTCTCAACATGTAGTAGTCATACATTTGTTATTACTTTTAAACACGACGGCAGGGAGCTTGAATGTTCATTAAAGTGTAATTAAAATAATCGCATGATATTAAGTAAATGTAAAATAACTATCGTTGTAATTTCAAATACATTTTATTGTATGTATTAAATGGGTTTGCAAAATTATTTATGGCGAATGCTTCTGTCGCACATTTTAATTACAAATAGTTGAAATCACCGACTTGTTGTGCATAATAAAAAGTTGAATGAATGGACTGGACAAGGTACCCAATGGGATAAGAGCATTCATAAAAGCGATCAAATTATCTTTATACATTTTATCTAAGTTAAAGTCGATTATATTAATAAAAATAAAAATAACACAATTTTATGAAATATAATCGATATTTTGTTTTCAACTGTAATGTGGCATTACCTTTATCAATATTTCAAATCTGATGATCATGTATGAGTGTACTATTTACTTAAATATTTATTATAAGATTGCCCATCATTGTATGTCTGTCTGTTTAGATTGAAAGAGAATATGGTTTTCGTGAACACATTGTAAGTACCTGGTCGAAATAAAGGAGCTTGAATGAAACCTCGTCTTTATTTATTTATGTTATTTTTTACTTACTTACATTTAATTGGTGAATGTAATCTACTTGAAAGATCTGCATAGAATACTCGTTATTTTCATCATAAAAACTTATAAATAACGCTTAAAGGGCTTCATAGGATGTTGGGTAGGGTGGCGGGATGAATAATTTAGATATAATGAATCAATCAATTTATAAATAAATTGTTATCGGGGTCATTCACTTCCGATGCAAGATTTTAAATTAATGAATATAGCTACGCACACGGACCAAGACTGGTAAACCAAAGTCATTGGTGGTCAGCCAAAACTACTAGTGGTTTGAGTAGTCAGCCGAAGCCACTTATGGTCAAGGAAGCCACCCGTGGTCAGCAAAGCTACAAATGCTCAGCCAAAGCCACTAGTGGCCGTGAAAGCCACCAATAGTCAGCCAAAGCTACTAGTGGCCGTGAAAGCCATCAATAGTCAGCCAAAGCCATTGGTGGTCAACGACAATCACTTCGTACACTTTGCGGAAGCTCGGCACAATATGTGCGTGGTACCTACATATTATTACGAGTTCAACGAAATCAGATAAAAATCCTGTTTTTTTTTCATCAAATTGTTTGAAAGTGTAAGTAAGTAGCTAAATATATGGATTTTTATGCACGAATTAAATAACAGCAGTCGCGCACTTGTTAAAGGCGATAAAATGAGACGATTGATTGATTGATAAATAGTTCAATCAACTGTTATCTAAATCACCTAAGGTCCACCTGAGTAAATAAAGGTTATTCACACAGAGGAGAGAAAAGACACGGCCCTTGTAACACACTGCGCATGTGAGCCTGGCGGTTGAGAAGACAAGACCATACAAAACACGTGTTTGTCTGGACTTACCATAAAACACATACAAATATTTTATTTTGCGAAGACTCTGGCAGGAAATCTATGTATATATAACCTTTATGTAGTATTTATCTAATAATCGAGTCATGAACGATTTGTCAAAAATTATGACAACATGACGCAAGATTCAATAAAAGATTAGGGACTTCTAAGTTCCAGTAAGTAAAGTAATTAAGACAAGAAAACCAATCAATTAAGATGGCGACTTCGATTAAATTAATCTTATCGATGGTTAAATACTAAGCAGTAAATAATAGGTTAGAACGTGCGTACGTACTAATCATTATATTTACGAAGTTTTTTTTTTCATGAAAAAGAGAAAAAGAAAAAGTTTGCAATAGATAGACAGATAAAAACTAAACAAATAAAAATAATACCCAGCCTGTTACTTTCCCACTGCAGGGCTTAGCATCCTCTCATGAAACAGAGGCAAAATCAGATCATAATACAGAGGGCAAGAGGCAGATTGACGATTCCAAACTTATGTTAATTAAAAAATGTAAGTCAAGGATAAATAAAAAATTTAAGTTTATATATAAATTGTAATAAATGGTTAAAATCAGTCTCATAGTATTTATAGGTATTGTTGGATGAAGTTGTTGAAGCTGGTAACGCGAGCGAAGGCCGAGGGGTGGCCGAGCTGGCATCCGGCAGCGGCGACGAATGAGCTGATACCGATCTAAAGGCATAAAAGAAGAACTTTAAGTTTAGTGACCACAGAAAGGCATTGTCAAGGCAAAATAGCCGCTAAATTAAATCTGTGCAAAACCATGTAAGTCGATTGCAGATTACCAACAAGAATTAGGCTTACAAATCAGTGTGCGGATTATGATAAAATGTAATACATCTACAATCGGATTTTAACATCAGTAGCTTTCAACTGCACTTACCAAAGTGGGTACTCCGTTCCTGTTCAAAACCAGCGGACCGCCGGAGTCTCCACCGCAAACGCCAACGCCGCCTTGACCGTTGGTACAAAGTGTGCTGTGGACCACAAAGTTGGTTCCGAAAACCATTTGACATTGAGCCAAAGCGATGACTTGCAAGTTGACGTGGCTCACGATAGTAGACGCTCCGGCTTGCTCTGCGAAATTGAAATTTATGTTTTGTTAAAACCATGATGACTGTCTTCCCATCAACTTACATCATCATCACAGTTTACTACCTGTTTATTACTATATTTGTGTAGCTGTTTGTTTTCCCAAAAATAAATAAATAAATCATCTGCCTAGCCATTTGACAATGTTTGTGTCGGCTTCTAGTTTAACCGGATGCATCTGAATACAGCCACACACATATACACGCACACCAGCACGTTTGCTTCACAGTAACTTACATTAGCAAACAAATTTATTTACCAAAAAATATTAAACTTACGGTCACTAGTTCTGCCAAAACCGGCGGCTACGGCCCAGTTTCCAACGAACTGATTCCACAGATCCGAACCATTCGGGAGGGCTATTGGCCCGATGCTGTCTGAAATATTAATTAATTGATCAAGTAAACTATGGCCCACACTAAAATCAAACCTTAACCTTAATTTCTACTTTGGTCCCTACGACTACCAAAGTAGGTACAAAGTCTGCTGCTAGTGTTATTGAAATTAGTCTATGTATCTCTCACAGCTGCTTATTTCAGAAACTAATTACATCAGTAGTTATTTGCAGGCCATTAATTAAATGGAAGCATTTTGTTCCTCATTTAATTATATTTTTTTTTGTTTTAATGTTTGCTGCTTCACTTTTGTCTTATGATGCAAAATATAAAAATGTCTTTGAAGTTAATGACTGAAATATAATTGAAATATGTTCGTCATATGTAATAGAAGTTAACCTAGTCTCAATCATTTAAAAAACCTTTGAAAGTGATTTTCCAACCGATGGTCGTTTGGTGTATGTTATGTATAGAATAAATACTCACTGCTGTATGAAACGCTGTGTGGAAGCAAGATCATAGCGATATCGTTGTTAAGGTTATGGAATGAGTACTGAGGGTGCATCACGACGTTGGAGGTGGCAATGCGGGTCCCACCAGTGAACAGAAGGTTGGAGCCGAGAATCACGGTGAACTGCCATGCCTGGTTGCGACCATCGGTCCAGCAGTGAGCTGCTGTCACCAGCCGATTGGCAGTCAAGAGGGAAGAGCCGCATACTGAGTTACCAGACACGCCAACCAAACTAATCAGCAGGCCAGCCTGTAAGTAAAAATTTAAGCTAAAACATATTTCCATAAATTCATTTTAACTTTGACGTCTTCATTTGCAGCATATAATGGTTTTGGCTTTGTAACGGAACCAAATAAGTTTTGATATTGTTACTAATTAATATTTGAATGTGAGCGTAACCTTATTCATGAATACGCACCACTTGCGACCACCACTAGTGGTCATCGGAAGCCACCAATAGTCAGCGGAAGTCACTTATAGTCAGCGGGCGCCACAAGTGGTCAGCAGGAGCCACTAGTGGTCATCGGTAGTCATTGGTGGTCAGTGGCCGTCGAAAGGGGTTTGTGTGTGAATAATGAATTAATAATTACATTCTCAAACACTCATTTGAACTACATCCTATAATGGAAATAGTTAAATCAGTGTGTAATAATAAAAAGAATAAACGAGAGGCCATTTTCATTATTGAACTCTAGATACCTACCTAAAGTCTTTTAATTTATCAGGCCCCGAGCGGAATCCGGCTTCCGCGAACAATAGGTAATTTAAATATTTCTGGAATTCTGGTAGTTGACGAGTTAATAATGGGTATGGCTGATAGTCGCTCATATTATATATAATTTTATTAATCAATTAGGTGACTTACGAAGTAAGGATGTGCGTTGACGGGGGCGATTGCACCACCAACAACTCTGTCGTCTAGAGCTGCTTCAGCCAAGACCTTTTCTTCAGCTATCCTGATCTTTTCAGCGGTAGGAATACCGACAAGCTCATGGTATCCAGATCCCACTTCTACCAGCGCCGACGCCGATGCTACTAGCGCCAGACCAACCAAAAATAGAGCACGCATTATGTCAAAATATTTTTAATAATTGCGACGAAAACAAAAATTTTTGCCCTTATATACGATTACTATTCGTAATTGATGATGCTTAATTGGTAAGTTTACATGAATTCAACGATAAACAAAAGCCGATTAGTGTTATCAAATCGTGAAAAACCGTTACACATCCTTATCTCGAAACGGATTAAAGGTATGGGTCAAAAATATTTTGGGAATTTCGCTTAACCGTGTGATCAATGACTATTAAATATTTCAATAGAACTTATGTCAACGTTTGTTAAAATCTTTTCCTGAAACACAATCATTAAATATCTTGGTATCACAATCGTAAGTTCGTCATTTCTTTTACAACACATACTGACTAATAGTGAAATAGTAGATAGTAGTAAGTAGTACTAGTAGGTAGTTCTTAGTTTTCAGTATTTGATTCTAGTTCCAAATATGTACTGTATGATTAAGCAAATACATGTAAAAAAATTACTAGTTATGTTTAGTAATATTTTATTGTTTAACAAAATCTTTTAGTAGCATTAGTATGCGATGACAGTTCAATTCGCCTTCACGTCGCCTACATTTTCCCGGAATAACTTTTACAGAATAGTATTGCTGCTTTGATTGATTAAGTAGAAAGAGTTGAGTGTTGAGTGTGTTAGTGTTAATCACGAGACTTGTTATTAATTTGCGATAATTAATGATTTCTTCGCATGATTATGTTATTTAATTGTGATTTTAATTCGTTTTATGTAAGCAATTCACAATGTCCTTTGGCTTGCTTGTCTTTGAACCATGGTGTTGCATCTACATATTATGTACAGTAAGCGTCATTAACTGGTTATGACTGGCCTTGGTCTAGCAGTTAGTGACCCTGACTGCTATGCCGGAGGTCGTGGGTTCGATTCCCATCCAGGACAAATGTTTGAGTGATGAGCACGATCATTTGTTCTGGGTCTGGGTGTAATTTATCTATAATATGTTTATAATATTTAGAAGTATATAAGTATGTTTATCAGGTGTTTATGTGAAAAGTTGAGGAATATATATTTAAGTCGTGGAAAGCGATATTCTTGAATAATAAGTTGTGAAGTTGATTAACTTAGTACGGAGTCTATGGTGACGAAATGAATGATGAAAATGAAAATGGCGCGAATGTGTTTTCGGTAATGTCACGTTGACAGAGTCATGCTGGTGTGTGGGAGCTGGGCAGAGCTCAGGTTGATTTGAGGCACCAACGAAGACACACATCCAGTACGAAACTGTCAGTTACCAATTTGAGTTATGTTTTGTGATTACAATTGTTAAGTGAGGTTATTACTGCAATGGAGATTGTTATTCTACGTTATGCACTCGGTACCACGAAACCCCCATCGGTGTCAGCTCATCGCTCAGCCATCGCTGACCCCGACATATATGTATCCCCTTTATAGGTGATTTAGTGTACGCTGTCTGTTGCAGAGCAAGTGGATGATTTACGGGATAGAAAAGGTTTTACTTTATTATGAGTAAGTAACTGGCGTACCTAAAATTATAATTAATATTCAAGTCCAATGTGGGGATAGTTACACTTTTAAGTATGCGCTCCTGAACTTTTTGGTCCCGTCGTCGGTCATCCGTTATGCTAACAATGTACTCTGCCTCTAGCTTCTTTACTTACGCTACTTTTTTGACTTTATTGCAACCTGTACCAATGTTGCAACCTGTTACAATGCTCTAATAATCTTTTTATTTACAATCCGAACATTGACCTCTCCATTGAACCTCCTTATCAGGTCCGTTTTGTAAATGATAATAATCACATAGAAAAATGATTACAGATTAGAACTTACGGTCACTATAGCTCCTTCAAAACTAGCGGCAACTGTCCAGCTTCCTTTTAATTTATTCCACTGATCTGACCCAGAAAGGGCTATTGAAATTTAATATTGTTAACTTAGTTATACACAAACTCACCTATTGGGTTCTAGCACAATTATATATTTGTGACTATTATAGCACAATTATTTATTTAATATTTATTTGTAACTATTATAATTACGTAACTAGGTATTTTAATGTGTAAAAGATTTAATAAAGATTCGATTTGATTTGCATGGTCGGATTCTGTCAAATGTACATCATAGGACTAAAAATTCTACAGATTTAAGAATTAACAATTCAATGAAGTAAAGATTAAAGATTCAAGATTAAAGACGTCAATGCGCGTATTTTGCGTATGGGCTATAATCTACCACGCGGGCCCAGTGCGAATTGGTAGATGTCACATGTCTTCGAATTTTTGGTTCTAGGATATGCCGGATTCCTTACGATGTTTTCCTTCACCGTTTTTGAGAGCAGTGGTGATCGAATAAATTACACAAAGTAATGCGCCTGCCTGGGTTCGAACCCACGACCTACTGTTCGTAAGTCGGGGCCGCCACCACTGGGCCACCGCTGCTCTCTTGAATGAAGTAGTTTCCAGATGACAGCGATGGCAGGGGAGGAGTACCTACTTTGACGCCTGAGTATTCCGATTTTGTTTTTCCTTATTTTTTGTTACTATTCTATTTGTAGTTAGTTTAAGTGTACATATTTAATTATTTTCATTTGTTTGATCCTTTGTTCAATGTGGATTGGAATTAAAAAAGAAATACAAATTTGTACAGAATGAAGAACCTCCTACACACAATACGTGACCGTCAGAATGACCAAGTGAGATATGTCCTTAAGACAATGTGCACTATTTAATACTTTTTTGCTACTATTTAGTACCTAAAGTGAAATATTTGGTACCTTTGCACAAAGAAATATATCAATGAAATAAAGTGGCCAGCCATCTTGACGTCAGGTTGGCTGGCCACTTCCAAGTTCTCGTAGTTTTAGAGTTGTATTAACCGCGTTGTTAATGTTAATATTTACTACCTATTTGCTACCTTAACATATATTTTTACACAACTTTAAGAAGCTCCTATTAGATACTACTTCATTGAATTGTTAATTCTGAAATCTGTCTGATTTTTTTTCCTCGTGTGAAATTGCCTAGCTGCTCTAGTGGCCGGGTTCGGTCTTAGGGTCGGGCAAAGTGTTATTGAGTTTTTCTATCTGGAATTTCTCAGTAGCAGCCCGGAGTCAGGACTTGTGCCCGAGTGGTGGCAGTAGGCTCGCCCCTTATTACATGGGGCTTAAATATGACTGATGAAAATGTGGGTGTGTACCTACTACACGTACATAACACCTCTGCCCCCCTACCCTGACCCTTCGGGGATTATAGGAGTTATGTTATGTTAGTACGTAGAAATACCAAGATATCACAAAATGGCCGACTATTTTATGAAATATCCTAGAACTTTATTGATGTACCTATTACCTTCTGTCCGCGACTTCGTCTGCGTGGGATAGTTACAGGAAACGAAATATTTTATTGGTGCTCCTATCCTATTAGTCTTAGCGTAATAATGCATAGCCTATATATAACTTTCCTAGATAAATGGACTATCTATCACTGCAATAATTTTTCAAATCGGACCTACTTCCTGAGATTAGCGCATTCAAGTAAACAAACTTTTCAGCTTTATAATATAAGGGTAGATGATACATTTTGCTTCGGTTGCTATCACAATGAACAATTTATTATTAACTAAATAATAATATTTTGAAACCAATTTGCACAATCTAATGTCTATTGATTAATTTTGGTAACAACAACAAAATAATCATATCTATTGTGTGCAAAGCTATCGTTTTTAGATCAAATTTAATATCATTGTCTATAATCTACAAATAGAATACAATTTCTTTAGATGACTCATAGCCTAGTGGATTTAGAAATTAAATTAACAAAGCTTGATAGTAGGTCTGCATTTTGGTATGTTGTATGGGTTTGTAAGAGTAGGTAGTCCTAATAGGTAATTCAATACAATCCATAATATAAAAAACATCATTTGCAGAAAATGCATAGTTTAGGCCCTGGAGAGCAATTAATAAAATAAGTCCCAATATTGCGTCCGACGAAGCTGTCTAGACAGGGCAATCGTGCGGGGTGTAAGGGGCGAGACGCGGGAAAGCCGCTCCCGCACTGCGAGCAAAACGATGTTTGTAGTGCGGGAGGTAGGTATAACTCAAGTCTAACGCGTGTAGAACATGTCGGCATTTTTCTAGAGACCAAAGGCGTCGTCCTACTGTATTAATATTTATACTGTGCCAAAAGTATGCCAGTCCATAATAGAAAGTAGTACTTTTTGTACATGGACGACATACAATCAGATATAATAATTAGGTACCTCCTATTACTGCTATTTCAAATACTTCTACCTACTTTAGTATTGTAAGCACCATAGAGACACACAGCACAGTAGGTCACTTTAAAATTATGTATTTTGTGTGTTTTAAAATCAATGCATTTCAGCAAGGTAGTTAGGTTAGGTAGTTAGGTTCGCTATAGGATAGGTATGATGAGTTAGGTTAGGTTATATGTATGTATATAGGGTGACTGGTTATTAGTGAACGATACTTAAACACGTGATTTGTATAGGTATATGATTTCAATAAACTTTCCCAAAGAAACTTATTTTTACACACAAAAACTACATATATAATCACAATAAACAACAAAAACGCTGTTCGAAATTCCCGCGCGCGCGCTTGTGATCGATCAGCTGATAGTGTGACCTCGGGAAGGGCAAAATCACGCAGCTAACAGCTGATCAGTCTGATTTGTTTGGTGTTATTGTGATAAAAGAAATAATGAGTACCTATATCAAAAAAGTTTCTTTGGAAAGTTATTTGTATTCATGAGTACAATCACGTGTTTAAGTATCGGTCACTAATTACCAGTCACCCTATGTATACTTATACCGTCATTCTAATTTTATGCCCAGAGCACATTAGGCCTCATTTACGAAGACGCGGGGCGTCTCGCGTCGCGTGTGGTGTGGCGTCTCGCGGCGCGTCGTTTGTTTTTTCTGTTTACGGTGGGGCGGCGCGTGAAGCGGCACGCATCATCGCACGCGTAAACACAAACTTATAGCAATATACGACCATGTTCATAGAGAAGCGAGACGGGAAGCGTGGCGGTGCCCGCCGCGGCGCCCGCGGCGAATCCTCTAGCGTGTAGCGAAGCACGCGGCGGGCATCGCGGCGTCGCAAAAAAAAGTCGATCATATCATACTCCATTGCGACGGTGACTATGTCTGTGTTGCGCGATTTCTAAATAAGACTGACAGAAGATTCCGCCTCGGACATAGCTTCATCGAGAATTGCCGCTGCGTGCGCCGCCGCGATAAACGCCGCGTGGGACGCGTCGGTGCCATCCGCGGGCTCGGCCGCAAAAAACGCCCTAATTCAAACAAACGCGTCTAAAATCGCTTCTCCGTAAACGCACTCATACAACGCCATATATTTGAATTCAGTGCGGGCCGCGCCGCTCAACGCAACGCGCGACGCCCCGCGTCTCCGTAAATGAGGACTCTCTTTATAAAAAGTAGTCAGTAGTAGTAGTATGTGGGTATTAGTAGATATTACTTATTGTTTTGTACTTAGGTATAGACTATATTTTTGTTCCTCGTAAGAGTTTATTTATTTTTTAATATGACGGCTTTTTTAATGGAAAAGGGGGTTGATAGATCAACACTAACACTCTTTTACATAGTGTACAATACACAAAGATCTTTTGTTGATTTAATTTTAAGATCTTGAAGATTGAAATCTAATGGGCCTGTCTTTACATTCTTCTTATGAAAGTAGAATGAAAGCGTGAATGTGATGTTCATAGTCTTACTAGTTTTGATAAGAATATTGACAAGAAAGTTTTTGAATCCCTATCTATTTCTACATCTGAGTTTACTAAGCCACGCGCAATCTCTAAATTATATTCAGTATTTCGTTACTTCTTTCAACCCCTCTTAAAAACAAACAAACAAAAACCTTAAAAGTTTTGAAAACTTGTAAGATTCTTTTTTTTTAATTTCGTTTCTAAATCTTTTTAAGTTATTTTATTTATTTATTTTACATTTTGTCTGGCAGTTTCGTTGTTTATGGGACCAACCCAAATGTTCTTTCTTTGGTATTGTTCATCAGCACGTGGAGCTCCTCAAGTTACGAGTTGAGCTCACGATTACTGACAAATGCTTGCACTGACTGATCTGGTCCCATCATTCTGTGTGGTTCTTTCCTCAAAAAACCATTTCAGACACTAATCGGCATGGATCTTACATGATTTGGCCAAGATAATGTCTGGACTTTAAAAGAGACTATGACCTCTGAGTTTCTTTCGGTGTTTCTTCTCAGAGTAGTCAGGTAGAAAAACTCCGATCTTATCTACTAGTTAAAAACAAAAGACGTGTAAAAGTGTTTGTGAAAACCTATTTACAGAAATAAATATCATTTATCATTTATCTGGATTCGGGATTTTGATTGTATAGGCTGTCTCGTGTCCCGAGATTTTTTTGTCGGGAATTCCACAACCCACAAACCTAATTGATAAATAATAATAGATAATAAAAATTGTTTATTTCTCACCATAAGCCAAAAAATACAAACAAAATTTACACATACGAGAAAAAGCTAATAACTATTTAATTGAAGTTAAATATATAATATAGTAATATGTAATTGTATGGAATAGTATTGTTCAGTAGGGTACCTATATGGGTCTACGCGAGGCTTCATACATTTGTCAGTCTGCAAATTATCCGAACTTTCCCAAGATTATTCAAAGGAACACATTACCGAGATGAAATACATATGTGTTAATCATGTTAATATCTTATGTGTTAATACAGGAAATGGTCTATCTATGTGCCAATTGTCATAAAAATATGTTAAAAGGTTTTCGTGTAATTATGCAACAAACATCATAGAAACATCTTATAAGAACTCTCTCTTTCTTGTTCTTTATAAGAACTTTTTTGTTTGTAATATCTCATGTACCCATATTCCAGCAAATAAATGATTTTGATTTTTTTTTTTTTATCTTCACAAACGTTCACATTATTTTATAATTACCTATTTATTTATTTATTTAAACTTTATGCACTAGTAAAAAAAACAGTACAAAGGCGGACTTAATGCCTTAGGCATTTTCAACCTTACCTTAAAGAGGTGCAGAGATGGAACAACGATGGAACAACACTATACTAGTAGGTAGGACACAAAAAAAATACAACGTTTTCTTACAAAAATAAAATAAGCTGTCATGTATTCATAATAATCAGCATCATGCTACTATTTACAGGTTCTGTAGGATCCAGTTGTTGAAGCTGGTGACGCGCGCGTACGCAGAGGGCAAACCAGCCTGGCATCCGGCAGCGGACACGAAGGAAACAACACCGATCTGAAATTAAAAAGTAATTAGGTATATTAAATATTTTTTAATTAACAAAGTAAAGAAAAACGTTCGGAGTTTTCCGAACCGATCTTGATAGTAGTTTTATAAACAGCCGTTCGGTTCATTAAAAAATTCCCGTGAACAATGAATTATGTGAAATATCTAGGGATCCTAATAGAGGATTACCGGTCCATTCGCTTTTACTTCACCTAGGTACATGTTGAAGATTGCTGGGCCTTTAAAATGACTTGTCGAAACTTCACGACGGACATATATCGGTATAAACAAGACGCCGATGTTGTACGTCAAACCAAAAGTAAGTAAGTATACCAACTTATCATTTTATTAAACTGAAATATTACTTTTTATATTGAAATGAGACTGCCATTTTAATCAATTCCTGAAGTGCGATTCTATGATATCTTGAGTCCGGTTAATCGATAATCATACGTTGCCTAAGCATTTCAGAATTCTGATAAATACACATTGTCTATGATGCCGTCAGCTTCCGATCCCCGAACTCCAGTTAGTCAAAGCGAGTGGTAGCAACTAGTGAGTTTTTTTTTATCTAAAATTGCTCAGTGGCGGTCCGGAGTCTTAAAGTCAATTTTATTGCAATAGGTTTGCCCTCTATTGCATGGAACTCAAAGCGCTTTTTGCCCGTGAGTCAGTAGGGATAGTCCTTCGTTAAAATTACATATTGTGTTAGTACAGTTAACTGCAGATGACTGCAGGTCCCTGTCGAACCCTCGGGAATTGCAGGCATTACGTACCAAAATAGGTCCACCGTTTCGGTTCAAAATCAGGGGTCCGCCAGAGTCTCCAATGCATGCGCCGACGCCTCCGCGTCCGCTTGTGCAGATTGTGCTATGAGTCACAAAGTCGGGGCTGTAGATCGCCGCGCAATCAATTTCGTTGACCACCTGCACATTGACGTGGCTGAGCACAGTAGATGCACCCGATTGCTCTGCAAATATACAGTAAACAAACTTAGTAACAATACAAAATATTATAATCTAGTTACAGTTCAGATTCACAGATCTACATAACGGTTAGATTTAAATTTTCATCCAATAGAATTAATGTTAATCATAATCTTAAAATTCACATAAATGGTACATGTTTTATTACTTATAATTTTAATTGTAATTACAAATAAAAAATATTATATACATTCATACATAATAAAAACAAAAAGAAAAGTAAAATAAATTATAGTGCATCAAAAAATTCATCCTCATCGCTGGCAACGGGAAACGTGTCCAAAAGACATAATAATAATAATCATAATCTTAGTAAAAATAATCAATCAAAATAATCATCTGTAATAATGGTCTTCAGATTCTTCAGCTTACTTTACACTTGATTTTTTTTAGTTATGTTTTATTTGACCTATACAAGGCAGAATGGACATCGACGAAGAATTTTAATGCTGTAGGGCCCAGAATCATTTAAGTATAGAGCTCATGGTATCAGAATCATCTACAGAACTGGTATGTCTGACGATGCCCTTCTTAATGTTAATAATTTAATATTATATTTTATTATTAACATTATTTGAAAAGTCGCAAGAGGCGAGACCACTGAGCTATCACGAAACATTTCTTACTGTGTAATGAATATTTCATTTTGTAAGCCTGGTAGGTTTATAATTTAGGTGTATTCAAGGCTAGAGTGAATTGGCTCTTATTAAACTAGTGCGCTTCACCATCATTGATTGCATCACTGCTTACTATCAGGTGGGATTGCAGTCATGCACTATTATAGTTCATTATATAGGTATTTAAAAAAGGGTATCTTTATCACGATCACGATAAACCTAAATAATGAGTTTTAAATAACTTACGGTCGCTAGTTCTGTCGAAGCCAGCAACAATTGCCCAGTTTCCAGCGAATGTCTGCCATAAATCAAAACCAGTGGGAAGTGCTATTGCCCGGATACTGTCTGAAACAAAATAAGTTATTGTAATTAATCTACCGCGTTGCAAGAATCCAGAAAAAGAAAATTACAAATGATCGCGAATAAAAATTCCTATGCATCACTAATTTCTTGCGGAGAGTTTTCGAACGATGCGTACCGCTTTAACTATTGTTAAGGTTAGGTTTTCTTGACTGGCCTGTCAGTCCAGTTACTAGACTAGAGACAGGGCCACTAACTACTAGACTCTAGACTGCTATGCCGAAGGTCGTCAGTTCGATTCCTACCCAGGACAAATTTTTGTGTGATGAGCACGATCATTTGTTCTGTGTCTAGGTGTAATTTCTGTATAATAGGTATGTATATGTTCATTTAATAAATAATCAGCAATGGTTTCATTACGAAATTAGTTCGTCAAAAACAATGTAGAGGGCACTGTTACAATCCTATTACAAATTGATGACGATTGCCACCTATTCGAATACTTCCCTCAAGAAATTCATGCTATGGGTACAGTCGCCTTCTTCTGTTGCAAGTTGCAACATACTTAAGTAAAGTCATATTAAAACGTTAAATGCTGACAACTAACCACTTAATCAATCATGATTGTATCTTTAATCCGATAACAACGTTTAAATCTTTCACACTAAATGAACAGCTTAACATTATCTATGTACTCACTGCCGAACGAAACGTTGGAAGGCAGCCTGATAATGGCAATATCGTTTCTGATATTAGCGTGATTGTACTGAGGGTGTAACACGACGTTAGAGGTGGTGATGCGAGTGCCACCGGAGTACAGCTGGTTGCTGCCCAGGACTATGACGAGCTGCCAACCCTGGTTGCGACCGTCAAACCAGCAGTGAGCGGCCGTCACCGCCCTGTTGGCGGACACGAGTGTTGAGCCGCACACGGAGTGACCACCGCTGACACCGACGAGACTGATCAGCAATCCACCCTGCGAGTCATTAATAATTTTTAATAACGACTAACTCTGGAGTCAATTATGTTAGCAACAATAATTGTTAACAAATATGTTAGTGAACTTAACCTAAAAAAGCCATGTTGCTATTAAAAACCCTTGCAGAAACAACCTCAACACCGAAGTGGAAAGTTTACAGCAACGATTTACATACAAGCAGTCCAGCCTGTCACGATATACCGCAGCTCACAGTAAATTGTTGGGGCTGGTCCGCAACTCCGCCCCCATCACACCATGTTTGTTTGCATCGTAGCGTAATAGCAATTGACACGAGCTCCAGCAAACATCCCTGATTCACTACAGAAGCGCAAAGAGATTTAAAAGACTATAGAGCGGGCATGTCAAGGAAATGTCATAGAAAAACTTTGATCCCATGTCTCAGTAACGCCATCTAGAATAATCTATGAATATTGGAGCGGCAGCGGAGCGTACTAAAAAAAACTCATAGACTTGTGACAAATTTTCTTTGTGATGTCCGGTCTATAGGTATTGAATGTCTTTGCAGAAGCGTGTCTTAGTGGACACAAGTCAATGAGTTTTTTTTTAGTACGTTCCGCTGCCGCTCCAATATTCATATATTATTCTAGATGGCGGTCGTCGTCAAAAATAAGTGTATAGAGTTATAGACATCCATATTAGACAAAAAGATACTCACTAAGAAAGGATAAGCGGCATTTGGAGCAACAGAACCGCCCACAACCCTGCTCTGAGCTGCCTCTTCTTCAGCTGCCTTTATCTTTGCAGCGAGGGGAATACCGACTTCCTCATGGTATCCTGCTCCAAGTTCCACAAACGCCGTCGCCGATGCCACCAGGGCCAGACCAACTAGCAACAGGGCCCTCATTATGACAATTTTTTCCCTAATTATCACGAACGACAATGTATTGCCATTTATATAGCCTACTAAATCTGATCTTATCTTTCGTATCTTTTGATTCGTATTGCGTACGAAAGGACTCAGTTTTAAACAGAAACGATTAGTTTTATCATCAAGACAGGCTATAGCTAATCCCGTCCCGTTGGATTATGCGACTGAGACGTAGGTATGCGAATAACACAATATTTGTAATTCAGGGCCACTATTTACACACTTTTATATAATACGTTACTTATATATTTTTATTTAAAATTTTAAACGTAATATTTCTATTAACGAACCTTCAAGTATTGTGTACATACCTAGAAAACAACAAACAAAAACAAAAGTAAAACAATTATAGGACATCAAAAAATTCATCCGCACCGCTATCAACGGGAAAAGTGTCCAAAAAAAGACATAGGCCGCATTGTCACTTTGTATGGTAATGTTGATTCTCTGACCTAAATAAAGGCCAGCCAAAATAATATTTGAGTTAACAAATATTATTAAAAAAAAAACGTTGGACTGTAAAACGTTATATACCAAGTGGAGCATCTCTACTTACATCATTCTTTTTCAGAACATGGTTGGTACGTATAGAAACAAAATTGTTATGGAGCTTGAAGTTTTTGTGCTACTAAGACCTTGTAACGGTGGTTGGGCAAAGCTGTGTTTGTTTTGTATTGTTTTTACATGCGTATAGTTCTGTTTTGTCTAACTTGTTCAATATGTTTTGTTTTGGTATAGGTCAGCTTTGCAATTGTTTATTTATTCATTAAAACACCTTGAAAACACCTCGTCGTAGTCTCTCGATGAAACAGATTTAAATTAATGAACGCTGTTAGTTTTGTTTCAGGAGACAGTTGATTTCCGTGGTCATATAAGTAATGGTCATTTGACTTGTATGTAACGCTTAAGGAATCGCATAAAATGTATATTATTGAAAAACACGCGTTTTCGGTTTAACTTCTTGCAAAATCATACTTTGATTGACCCTCCTAGTAATCAACATTTTCATATTTTTCTTTTGAATTCTGATATTTCTTACAAATATGCAAGTATTTTGATCTCGATTTAAATTTTTAGGGTGGTATTTGTACTCTTGTTGCATCAGTTAGGTACCTACGTGGAAAAATATGAATGCTACTTGTAAGTCGTTAGTAGAAGAGAAATATAATTGGAACGATTAAAATACAATTGTGCAGTCGGATTTCAGTCAGAGGTTACTTTTCGAAAAAGCTTTGAACTACATTAAATGTTACCTATATTTTGCGTATTCAAAAAATTTTGTAAATCGTGTCAAGGGTGCTTCCAGCAATACTGCTAAATGAAAAACTTCTGTATTACTTATTTCAACACTCTTTATTAACAATCTGTTGAAAACTGTAAGGATAGGCATAAAGTACTTAGTACCTACCGGACAAAATAAAAAGTCAACGGTGTCTAGAAAACAATTAAATCAGTCGTGCTATTTACAGGTTCTGTTGGATGAAGTTGTTGAAGCTGGTGACACGAGCGTATGCTGCAGGCAGACCAGCCTGGCAACCAGCACCGGAGACGAAGGAGACGACACCGATCTAAAAATGTAAATCAGTCCAGTAAATACATAATGCACAAAATGGATGGATATCGGCTTCATGTCGGTACATCCTCGGGTAAGTGACAAATGATATCTACCTAATTATTTATGTAAATCGGTTTTTACAATCACTGAGAATTGAAACACGCGTAATGTAGGTAAGTATTTTTTAACACTTTCTGACTATTCTGAAAAAAAGTAAGTATAGCAAGAGGAGATGTTTAAAGTTCAGTCATTTTCTTAGTCAGATCATAAAAGAAACATTAAGATGTTTCAGAACTTAAAGTGTTCGAGATGATAATTTTTTTTATTATTATAAACTAATGCTTGACTGCAATCCCACCTGATGGTAAGCAGTGATGCAATCAATGATGAAAGAAAATGGCGTATATGGAAGCAGCCGTTTGTCAACTGTCAAGTGTTAACGAGTTGAATTTGTAATATGGCTGAAACTTAAATACACTTGACAGTTGACAAACAGCTGATTCCATGTACGCCATTTTCTTTCTACAATAGAAATTAGAATAGAAATAGAATTTGTTATATGGCTAGGCCTGCAGGTAACTAATAAACATTAGGAATACACTCACCAAAACAGGTGTTCCACTTCGGTTGAAGACGAGAGGGCCACCAGAGTCTCCAATACAGGGGCCCACGCGTCCCAGACCACTGGTGCAAATAGTGCTGTGGATGACGAATTCAGGACTGTAAATTCCAGCGCAGTCGATCTCGTTGACAACTTGCACGTTGACGTGGCTCACAGCCGTGGTCGCACCGGTTTGCTCTGAAAAATAAGCATTAGAAGTTCATAAATAATAATCAAGGCCGGATTTAAAGATGGAGACAATAGAGCAAGAAGAAATAGTAGAAAAAAAGTGCAGGCTCTGAAAAGTTTTAGAATTAAAAATTAATAATCTGTAATTAAACTTTGCAAAATATTTATGCTATATATGTGGGGCAAGACTAGATTAGTTACCACACTTTTTACCCCTGGGGTGTCTATCACTGGTGGACCCTATGTAACGTGAAAGCGAATGGAATCTCTTTCGACTTTAATGTTCCTTTGTGGGATCACCTTTGTTGGAACTCTGGTGAACATAACACAAGTTAGATTTAACCTTGAGTATCTACCAGAGTTCATAATACGCTAAAATATAAATATCACTTTACAAAAACATAATGATAAAATTAACAGTGTTAATAATGTCCACATTTTGCAAAAGAAAGTTTTTCATTAAATAATCTCTCTTCTCTCTTCTAAATTAATTTCGATTTAATTCAGTTTTCATAGCAAGTACGCGGAGAGTGAATGATCTTTATACATTCAAAACATTAAATTAACACGCTACTATGAATTAATTCTCAAAAACTTACGATCGCTAGTTCTGCCATATCCAGCGACAACTGCCCAGCTTCCAGCGAATGTCAGGAACAGTTCAAAACCAGTGGGAAGGGAAATTGGCTGGATACTGTCTGAAATTATAATGGATTTGTCAGTTTTACGATGATGTTCCCCATGCGGTTCAGGGACCTACTAGAGTAGGTCCTGAAAACTGATGTTCAAAACCCGTTTAAAGCTACTCGTACCACTGCTGTTCTCGTGTTCTGTTGCTGTTAATGTGGAGTATTAAGTACTACATCATTATGACTTGCAAAATCATGCCAGTATATCTTTAATCTGCATAACTCCATAGCCAGTCAGTTTGCGCCCACTCACAGCCATGCTATGCGATAATACACAAATCTGGTCATAACTTCATCAAAACACCCAGATTATTTATTCTCGATCAACGAAAAACCTAACTACTTATTTGGAGCAAGATGTACATTGCAATCGTTTTTGAATAAAAATTGTTACTTTCTATTATGGTATGCACAAACCAGGTGTCTTTAATTTTAGAAAACAACTTATTGTAATAACAAATAAGAAATCATTCTATAGATACATAGCTACATACATAACGAAATCAAAAAGAAAAGTAAAATAATGATAGGGCATCAAGAAGTTCATCCGCCAACGGAAAACGTGCCGAAAAGGCTAGCTGCATTGCCAGGTTGAATGGCAATGCTTCCTTATTGGATATTTTAACCGTTTGGGGTTGAAACACTCGGGCCATGGGGTCAGAGTGCCCATCTGTTTTCCGGGACATCGCCAAACGGTTGGTCGACTCTTCGCGTGACCAGAAGGCTGGCCTTTATTTAGGTCAGAGAATCAGAAAATCACTTTAATCTGTAGCGGTCACAGCTACACCGGAATTCGTATGAATTCGTAATATTAATTTAAACTTTTTATAATTGTAAACACTCCACAATACAAAACTTTTCCTGTCCCGTTACACCGAACTGTCAAATTTGAACAAACGTCAAACCAAAGACCAAAAAACTTCAAACACAAAACACGATCATTGTCTGTGGGTGAAAACTAACATATTTTATTAGAAGTATATTTACATATTTATTTAGTTGCTATATTTACATCACACATAATATTTATTTACAAATTTAACAATACGCATAATTATTTACACTATACAAAATATAGGCTTAAAATTGTAATGTTCTGGTCGCTGCCTTTCCGAACGCAACTTCGGGCGCGTTCGGCAAAGCTCGGCTTTCATCGGAGCATATGACTTGCCTAATAGCGATAAAGCATCGTCATGTAGATCAGTACTCGTTTTGACCTCCCGAACAGTACACGCTTGAACTTACAACCAAATCTAGACTTGCTCGTAGACCTAAGTTCTGCTAGTTGACTCGATATCGTCTTCTTAGCTTTTTGTCTGTGTCCAGTAATTTCCCCGCTGTCGTCTTAACTTAATTGTAGCCTTAAGCGACTCAGAAGTGTTGAGAAATTAATTATACAAGGATAACGTTCAAACCACCGTTTCATTTCGCCATTTTGCTCTATACACTTCATTGGTGACCCCGTCAAAGAGCACAGTAGCCACGCGGAGCAAAGATGCCTACCGGAGCAGAGCAGGGAGCGCAGGCGGACGCAGCAATGGTCAAGCAGGACGTGTGCAGAGTCAGCGTGAAGTTGCCGCCATTCTGGCCTGAGGAGCCGACACTTTGGTTTGCACAAGTAGAAGGTCAGTTTACAATAGCCGGCATTACCGCCGACACCACAAAATTCTACACGGTCGTGGGTCAGCTAGACCATCGCTACATGGTAGAAGCTCGGGACATAATAGAGAACCCACCAGCACAGGACAAGTACGCCAAGCTGAAGGCTGAGCTCATACGTCGACTATCCGACTCGCGTGAAAAAAGGGTTCAGCAAATCCTCACTCAAGAGGAGCTCGGCGACCGGAAGCCATCACAGTTCTTGCGGCACCTGCAGACTTTGGCCGGACCACATGTTCCAGACACATTCCTAGCCACGTTGTGGGCGAGCAGGTTGCCGACGAACATACAGACGGTAATAGCTTCCCAGCCTAACCTTCCGCTTCAGTCTGTCGCAGATTTGGCCGACCGCGTGCACGAGATCGCGCCAACGCGGCCAGCGCTCACGACACCTCCCGCCGTGGCGAGCACGAGCACCAGCAGTGACATCGCGGAGCTGAAACAGTGCATGGCGCAGTTATGTCTACAGGTGGCGGCTCTACAAAAGCAAGGTCAGGTACACCATCGATCGCGCTCCACAGATAGGTACCGGCGTGGTGACAGAGAACCGACCCCAAGCCGACGCCGCAGTCGCTCGCGCTCCAGCAGCGCGTGGAACGACGCTCACTGCTGGTACCACAACAGTTTCGGTGACAGGGCCACGCGGTGCAGGTCGCCATGTACGTACGCGGGAAACGCCGTCGGCAGCCGGAAATAGCGGCAAATGGCTGCCCTCACAAACCACGCCGCCTATTCGTAACAGATCGGGACTCTAAAACCACGTTTTTAGTAGACACAGGGTCCGATCTGTGCGTATACCCACGTGCAGCCCTACGACAGCAGCGCAGCAGGACGGCGTACCAGTTATACGCGGCAAACGGAACTGCCATCGACACGTACGGTTGGGTGGAGCTCCACTTGAATTTAGGGCTTCGCCGCGTGTACACGTGGAAGTTCGTGGTTGCAGACGTCACCAAGGCAATCATAGGCGCCGACTTCTTGGCGCATTATAACATCTTGGTAGACCTCAAAAGTCACCGGCTAATCGATGGGCTGACCCAACTGTCTTCGCCGGCGTCGCCAGCGGCCGAATCAGCAGCAATGATCGCCTCAGTGAAGTCCGTAGGAGGCAACACGGAGTACCACGAGATACTTCGCCAGTACCCGGAAGTCACGCGGCCTGCTGGAACACAGAAACAGGTCAGTCACGGTACCGAACATCACATCCGCACTACACCAGGTCCGCCTATCACTGGACGACCTCGCCGTCTTGCACCAGACAAACTGAAGGCAGCACAGAGGGAGTTCGAGGCTATGCTGGCTAACGGCACAGCACGGCCGTCAGAGAGTCCGTGGTCGTCCCCACTTCACCTCGCTCCTAAGAAGGACAACAGCTGGCGGCCATGCGGTGACTACAGGGCACTCAATGCCCGTACTGTTCCGGACAGATACCCCATCCCGCATATACAGGACTTCTCACATCAGCTGGCTGGCAGCCGAATATATAGCAAAATCGATCTCATTAAAGCATACAATCAGATACCAGTCCAGCCAGCCGACGTTCACAAGACAGCGATCACAACACCTTTCGGACTGTACGAATTTCCATTCATGACCTTTGGCCTCAGGAATGCCGCTCAAACGTTCCAACGGTTCATGGACGAGGTGCTGCGCGGGCTGCCGTTCTGCTACTGTTATTTAGACGATATTCTCTTGTTCTCAGAGACAGCAGCCCAGCACACCGAGCACCTGCATCAGCTTCTGAAGCGGTTATCCCAGTATGGAATTATTATTAACTCGGCAAAGTGTGAGTTTGGCCGTACCACCATAACTTTCCTAGGACACGAAGTATCCGAAGAAGGTGTTCGCCCGCTGCAGGAGAAGGTGCAGGCAATCCAGGACTTCCCAGCTCCCAAGACTGTCAAGGAGATGCGTCGCTTCCTGGGTATGTTCAATTTTTACCGCCGCTTTGTCCCAGATGCCGCTCGCTTACAAGCGCCACTCAACGTAGTTCTGGCAGGACCTAAAACAAAGAGAACACAAACAATTAATCTATCGCAAGAAATGCTAGACGCTTTTAACGCTTGTAAAAGTGGCTTATCTAGGGCAGCTCTGCTTGCTCACCCAGAGCCCAACGCCGAACTCGCGATATTTACAGACGCTTCAGACACTTCTATGGGTGCAGTATTACAGCAGAAGGCAGGTGTCACATGGAACCCACTAGCATTTTTCTCTAGGCGACTGTCAGCTTCACAGAAAAAGTATAGCCCTTATGACAGGGAGCTCTTAGCCATCTACGACGCAGTCAGATACTTCCGCCACATGGTTGAAGGTAGACACTTCACCATTTACACGGATCACAAACCCCTGTCATATGTGTACGCACACAACCGTGACAACTGTTCACCGAGGCAATACCGGTACCTGGACTACATTGCTCAATTCACCACGGATATCAGGTTTGTCGCAGGCAGGGACAACATTGTGGCAGACGCGCTGTCGCGTGTGGAGTCGGTGGCAGTACCGGCGTGTAATTACACAGCTCTTGCACAGTCCCAAGAAACAGACCACGAGCTGCAGGGGCTCTTAAATAACAACAGCACGTCACTCAAGCTGTGTAAAGTGCATTTCACGGACTCAGGCACTGAACTATATTGTGATGTCTCCACTGGTAACACCCGCCCTTATGTTACAGAACCCTTCAGGAGGCAGGTGTTCCAAAAACTACACCAGCTGAGCCATCCCGGCAGACAGGCCACAGTCAAACTGATTTCTGAGCGTTTCGTTTGGCCTGGCCTAAAGAAGGACTGCAGGGCCTGGACCAGAGAGTGCGTAGAGTGCCAGAAGAACAAAATCTCGCGGCACACAACCAGTCCCACCTCCGCTTTCCCTGTCCCTTCCCAACGCTTCTCCCATGTCCACATGGACATAGTAGGGCCACTGACCGTGTCATCAAATTACAGGTACATACTAACTGTGGTCGACCGCTTCACCCGCTGGCCTGAGGCGTACCCCATCGCGGACATCACAGCGGAGACATGCGCCCGCACTTTCATCACCGGCTGGGTGTCCCGCTTTGGCTGCCCCCAGCGCATCACTACCGACAGGGGCAGGCAGTTTGAGAGCAAGCTGTTCCACACCATCACGGAGACCCTCGGTAGCCAGCACCGCCCAACCACAGCATACCACCCAGCCTGTAATGGCATGGTGGAACGCCTACACCGCCAGCTGAAGGCAGCCATCCGCTGCCACACAGACACCAACTGGACCGAAGCACTACCCCTGGTGCTGCTCGGCATCCGCAGCGCCTGGAAGGAAGACGTCAAAGCATCAGCGGCAGAGCTCGTTTACGGCGAGCCCCTAAGACTCCCAGGCGAGTTCATCGCCCCCACACTCACCAGCACAGTCGACTACACCGACTTCGCGTCAAGACTCCGGCATCACATGGCGAAGCTGTCTCCAGAACCGGCGAGTCGACACGGCAACAAGCCGTTCTACGTGCCCGACAGCTTGTCAACTTCGTCTCATGTATTCTTGCGACATGACGCCGTTCGCCGACCGCTAGACCCGCCGTACACCGGCCCCTACAGAGTCCTGCAAAGAGGCGACAAAACGTACCGTATTGAGGTAAACGGAAAGGAAACCACAGTAACCGTAGATCGGTTGAAACCCGCTTACCTCAATAACGCAGACTACAGTCCCTCCGGTGTAACCAGCGCACCAACGGTCGCAAACACAGCACCAACGCCACCGCAGCCCACCGTCGAGAAGAAAACACGCTCCGGCCGCACCGTTCGCTTCCCGGACTACTATCACCCGTAGCTAAGTAGCCACGGTCTCAGGGGGGGAGTAGTGTAGCGGTCACAGCTACACCGGAATTCGTATGAATTCGTAATATTAATTTAAACTTTTTATAATTGTAAACACTCCACAATACAAAACTTTTCCTTATTGTCCCGTTACACCGAACTGTCAAATTTGAACAAACGTCAAACCAAAGACCAAAAAACTTCAAACACAAAACACGATCATTGTCTGTGGGTGAAAACTAACATATTTTATTAGAAGTATATTTACATATTTATTTAGTTGCTATATTTACATCACACATAATATTTATTTACAAATTTAACAATACGCATAATTATTTACACTATACAAAATATAGGCTTAAAATTGTAATGTTCTGGTCGCTGCCTTTCCGAACGCAACTTCGGGCGCGTTCGGCAAAGCTCGGCTTTCATCGGAGCATATGACTTGCCTAATAGCGATAAAGCATCGTCATGTAGATCAGTACTCGTTTTGACCTCCCGAACAGTACACGCTTGAACTTACAACCAAATCTAGACTTGCTCGTAGACCTAAGTTCTGCTAGTTGACTCGATATCGTCTTCTTAGCTTTTTGTCTGTGTCCAGTAATTTCCCCGCTGTCGTCTTAACTTAATTGTAGCCTTAAGCGACTCAGAAGTGTTGAGAAATTAATTATACAAGGATAACGTTCAAACCACCGTTTCATTTCGCCATTTTGCTCTATACACTTCAAATCTATTCATGATTTACTTACTGCTGAATCCTACGTTAGTGGGCAGCCTGATCATGGCGATGTCGTTGATAATGTTGGCTGTGTACTGAGGATGCACCACTACGTCGGTGGTGGCGATGCGGGTGCCGCCGCTGAAGTACTGCTTGGTGCCGAGGATCACGGTGAACCGCCATGCCTGTGTGCGGCCGTCGTACCAACAGTGAGCAGCAGTCACCAGTCGGTTGGCGGAGAGGAGTGTAGAACCGCACACTGAGTAACCATTAGTTATACCGACCATTTCGATCATCAATCCAGCCTGTGAAGATATAAAACATCTCGTGAACAATTATCACAAACATAGTATTAATAGTAATAGTTTACCTTTATTGGTACCTTTTTTTTATTGTTACTTAAAAAACATTGTCAAAAATATAGATCTATATTTAACAAAAGTCCAATGGAAATTGACACTTGAATCTATTCAAGTGTCAATTTCCATTGGACTTTTGTTATTTTATTAACCCCCGACGCAAAAAGAGGGGTGTTATAAGTTTGACCGCTATGTGTGTGTGTCTGTCTGTCTGTGGTATCGTAGCGCTTAAACGGGTGAACCGACTTAGATGCAGTTTTTTTTATTTGAAAGTAGGGTTTCTTGCGATGATTCTTAAACATGTCATCAAAATCGGTTCAGCCATTTCAAGATTATCAGCTCTTTTGTGTTAGCTACCAATGCGATTTTAGACGTCTATGGGTATTAACTTAACTTACAAACATATTTGTGGCTTAAAATTTCAATGACCCATGTGTGTTATATTAATAAGCAAGATTATGGTATAATATTAATAAGCAGTGTTTGGATTCGTTTTAACCAGCATTTGACTCTAAGTACATACAATGCTCTGAAAAACTCTCATAACTGTAAAGTCTATAATACAAAATTAATGCGTTTAAATTTTTAAAATAAAAGTTGGGGTTTTTTAAATTTTTAATTTATAAATGGTAACCTGAATAAATAAATATTTCACAACTTTTCACATAACACCATTTAGTCCCAAGTTAAGCTTGTGTTATGGGTACTAAACAGCTGATAAACATACTTATATATTTCTAAATTCATACATATAATAGATAAATGACATCCAGACACAGAACAAATGATCGTGCTCATCACACTTACATTTGTCCTGGGTGGGAATCGAACCCACGACCTCCGGCTTAGCAGTCAGGGTCACTAACTACTAGACCAACAGGCCAGTCAATATTGGAATTGGTCTAATATTGGTGTGACAATAATACCTAAACCCCAGCAGTTCTTTAAGTCCCATGAACTAGAGGCCTAGCCTATTGTCTTAAATTGAGCACTAATCTACGCTCATCATTTTTCTATTGATAAACAGTATTTTAAAAAGGGAAGATTTTTTTATTTAGACCGTTTAAGCTCCAAAAGCCGAATAAGTTCACTAAGCTAAAGTAACTTGTCAGCACCTTACGAAGGTTCTAATTAATTTTCGAAAAAGGATGGAAGTGTTGTTAAAGTTCAAAATATAAGGAACTCAAAGTAAAAGTCGTGGGCGATGTGCTAGTAGTATGAAAAATAGGTACTCACGAAGTAAGGGTGTGAGTTAGCGGGCGCGAGAGAACCGCCCACAACCCTGCTATGGGGTGCCTCAGCCAACATCTTCTCCTCGGATACCCTAATCTTCTCAGCCAAGGGAATACCGACTTCCTTATGGTATCCAGCCCCAATTTCCACCAGAGCCGATGCCGAAGCCACAAGGGCCAGTCCGATCAACAACAAAGCACGCATTATGTCAAAAGATTTTCCGAATAATGATGAACGAAAAGTGTTAATCCACTTATATAGTTTTTGCTCATTAACTATCTGATTAACAATTCATCCGCAATAACAGAATTTGATTAGTTTAATCAATCATGGGAACCTATTGGATATCTTATCAGGGAACGGATTAGGTTTTCCACTCTTATTATTCATACAAGTACTAAGGGATCGTTTACACTAGGAGTGTTTCTTGCGCGTCAAAGTTCAAAACGAGGTAATAATAATAATAAATTGCCTTTTAATCCATGTAGGTTGGTTTTGGAATTGGTGAGGCAGGGGCCATAGTCCTTCAAAGTTCTAGGTATCCAGTCCATTTTAGCCACCCTAGCTTATAGTTAGGGCATCGGAACCGGTTTTTCCCGGTTCCAAAAGAACCGGGAATTCCCGGTTCTGAGGGTCCCTGAAAGAACCGGTTCTGAAAAAAGAAGAACCGGTCGTTTCGGTTCTTTCGGTTCTCTCTTAAAATAAATTTAGAAATAATATTATCGCTATATCTTTATGCTAAATATCAAGTTACTATCCAAATTTATTATCCACACAGAATAAATATTGTTATATCACTGTTAAATGAATAAATAACGTTATTATTTCAATATTATTGATGAATCTCTAAGAAACTAATGATTTTTTAAGGGATTCGGCAACACTAAAGCTCCAGGATATCCCGCGACATTCAAATTTTTGATACCATGGTAATAAAATTTGTATTCGCGGTAATAACACATACTAGCCGATAGTGGGCTGGCATTTATTTTGTAAAAAACGTACGAATATTTATATCTCACTGGTAGACGTGCCGCCATTTTGTTTAATTCGACACAAAAATAAACGTTATGAGTGCGTGTATTGTTTTTGACGCCGATTTGACGAGTAAGTGACTTAAAATATTATTGCATATTGTTATTATAATTTCTATCAATCAATTGAGAATACTTATTTTAATTGCAATTCATTAAGTATTACGCTTTCACTCTTGTAAGTGAAACATATTGGACGGAATAGATAGAATAATAACTAAGCCAGACTTGGCTGGACAGCGACATTAAAAAAAAAATGGGTGTAACAAACTTTACATGTATATGTATTTTTATATTTATCATTTGTTTGCCACTTTTTAGGCTCGTTGATTTATTTTGAGCGGATTTGTGAATATTCCTTTTTCTAGATTGTTAATTTTTTATGGTGGTTTTTATGGTGTACAATAAAGAGTATTCTATTCTCTATTCTATTCTATTCTTTTTTAAAGTTATTTTTTTATAATTTCATAGATACTTTTTGATCTTTGTAGTGTAGTGAATTTTAAACAACTGATTGTCAATTGGTTGTAAAAATACTGAATTTTAAAGAACTGATTGTTGCCAAAAATACTTAAAAACGATGTTGTGATTTGAGTATAATTAAAAAAAATGTATGTATACCTATGCTTACCAATAAAGTGTGCTTTATTTAGATCCTTTCCCTTTATCGTTTTGATAGTAAGAATTCTATATAAAAGATAGCATACCTTTTCAACTTGAATTTAAGAAAAAACCCGAAAGAACCGAAAAAACCGGGTACTCGGTTCCGGCTTGAGTTTAGAACCGAAAGAACCGGTTCCTAAAATAGGGCCGGTTCTCGATGCCCTACTTATAGTCCAGTACTTTTGTTACCATAGTCTGCAATAGTCTTACACCATTCACCAGAGAAAATCTGCGGTTGGTGCCTCATTTCATTAAAGACGACAATGGGCCTATGCGAGTTGATTTCGGCCCCTCGTACACCTTCCAAAGGGTTCCGGGGAATAAAAACAAATAATAATAATGAGGAGACATATCTACATAATAAGGTGTCTGTATCAAAGGCTGGATTCAGAGAACAGTTCTTCTGGACACGGTCCGCATTCTTAGGCGATTTCATTCCCTGGAACCCTGATCACCACCGCCACCACCCCGCCACGCCGTTGGACCCTGTTCCCGATACCGGTGGGATACGTTTTATATATTTTTAAATGATTTTTTTATTTAATTAAACAGATTGAAATATTTGATAAGTTGTTCAGAACAACAAAAAAAAGGAAGACGGCGCGCCGCGCACCACGAAAGTGACGCAACAAAACCATGCTCCTGCAAGTAAAATATACTACACACTCACGCACACACCTACAATAAAAACGTGCTCATTTGTCTTATCCCTTAATCAAACGGAAAGCTTCTTAAGAGATTTTTAAGAGATAAATAAAAACTGAGACTTGTTTTTAGGTAAGTTTTGTCTGTAGATTTCATAAATTTTGATACAATTTTGGAAAAGGGTGGCGAAAGGGGGGTTATATTTCTAAATGGTTGACACTGTTTGAAATAGCCATTAAAAAAATAAAATTTATTTTGTTATTTCATACTAAGTGGGAAATAATTTCCCAGTATTTGATTAAGGGTTATTACGTCGCGAGTCATCGTCTAGTTAACATTGTCATTCAAAATAATAATTAGTCTTTATTTTGAGACCAGCGATTCATAGCATACTAATTAAAATACGTTACGAAACAATACAAACAAAAGCTCATCATTTTGCCGCCATCCAGTGACATATTATTAGGCTATCCACTCTGCCAGCCACCATGGCCACAAAGTTGTTAATGTCTGTGGGTGTTTCGGAGTTCAAAATTCAAAAGGATGGGAGACATTTGTGGGAGAAAATAAGATTTCGTAGTTGCAATTTACAAATCTAATCACGTATCAATCTTGGATTCTGCCTACAAGCAAACGTTTACATTCACACGCTTTTTTAGAGATTTGTAGATTATTTCTGTTTTCAGTTTCGTACATCTTCATTCGTACGCTTATTTTTGTTTTCTAGTCCATTTAATGAGCATCCTGCTATACAAAATAGTTTCAAATCAATTATTACAAAACTTTAGCTCGTTTTAAGCTCTATGATAAACTTCAACCGAAATCAAATCATGAGATCGCGACAGAAAGAAAGAAAAATTACAGTAAAATACACCTTAAAACTATGAGATACAAAGATTAAAATGCCAGTAGGGCGTCAGCTCAGCACAGTGTCAGATGACAACACACGACATATTATATCCAGAAATGTTACTTGGCAATCTGGCCTTTTTTTCGTGTGGCTCGTCATTGCCTTTTGGTAAGTCAAAATTACTAGTTTCTCAGAAAAGTAGACTTACGCCTACTGCTACTTCAACTTCTGTCAGGTCATCGAGACGCCATCAATGATTACGTCAAACCGCTATTGACGTCATCAAGTAGTCTAGTAGTATGTATCTAATAAGTTGCTACGGAGCGCGCTACGTCACAGTTGCGCATAGGCTCCTTAAAAGATTAAAGATTAAAGATATACAGGGCTGGTATCCGCAACTCCACGTCAAAGCGCGTATTTTGCGTATGGGCTATAATCTACCACGCGGGCCCAGTGCGAATTGGTAGATGTCACATGTCTTCGAACTTTTTGCTTCTAGGTAGTGTCCGACCCATAGAAATCTAAATAATAGGAGAAGTGGCATGGGGGCGTGTCGGTGTCTCCGCGACATGCTCAAAATAATCACGTCGCGATATGGCCGTCTGCGCGAACTTGTGTGCTTTCGACCGCGATTGTGACATTTTATAGCAAAGCCGTGTTGTTCAGTGTTTTTTTGTAAAATCCGAAGCACAAATCAAAACTATGTAAATCACGGAATTACTTATCAGATGTAAGTACACGTATTTTACTATATTTGTCTATCTAATCATGCAAAACAACAAAACGTAATATATTTCTTGCTTTTACTGTGTTATTTTTGTTTTCAAAAATCACAGCGACTGTACTATTGTTGCAATAAATACATTGCTCCGTAACCACTACCTAAGTTTGTCGCTAAGTGGCTGGACGAGCAATGTAAAAATCACACAACGATACTTCATTGAGCGGATGCATCGCGTGGTACGGCCGCTGCTTCATGCGACGAAGTGATAGCGACCGTTGTTTTTGTGTGCGTAAGTTGTATGGTGCATGGTAAATACACGCTGTGTTTGACAGCATAAGGTTTATAATTGATTGTGTAGTACGTTCTGTTTTAAGAAATGCGGGTGTGTGCGCGACTGCGTATCTATTGCTTTTACTGAACTGCATGTGTAGTAGTTGCCGTGTGGTGGGGGCAAAGTGGAGACACATGGTTCCGATACATTTTCGTCTAACGGGCATATCTCCTTCTTTATTATATCTATGGTCCGACCGAAGCTTCGGCTTCGGCTTCGGCTTCGGCCACCTTCGGCCAAAAAAGCACCTTCGGCCAAATCTTCGGCTTCGGCCAAAAATTTGCCGAAGGTTCGGCCGAAGCCGAAGGTTTGCTAGTTGTCAAAATTTGAAATTTACTGAACGATGCTAGAGCGAGACGGAGAGTGTGCAGAGCAGCAGAGTTTCGCCGCGCCGCCGCACCGGACCAAACGAATCGCAGTTAGTAAACTAAACGAGTCAAAACAAGTTTGAGAGCGCGTCTTAAAATTCTAATAAGTGTTTTGTTTTTAAATATTTCATATTTGTTATTACAAATTAAATTATTTTATTTATTACTGTGAGTAGTACCTGTGGTGATACGTTCATTATTGTGAGGCACTCTAAGAACCAAAAAAACCGTAAGTATTGTCTGGTTTAAAATATTTTATGTTCGTCTGATAATTAAAAAAATGTGACTGATTATTTGATTATTTTTGTTAAAATTACTTTAAGTAAATAAATATTTAATTAACATTGTATATTTGAAACTTTTATTTTAGACAATATTTTATTACCTACTTGTATTATGTTGGTCACTCGGCTCGTTATTGGGCTAAATCTCTAAAGCTCTCACAATACAAGTATCTAGTATATTCTGAGATCAAAGTAACTATCGTATTTCTCAAGGTCAATGACACCTTCGGCTTCGGCTTCGGCTTCGGCCGAAGGTTTTGGTGAATACCGATTAATCGGCTTCGGCTTCGGCTTCGGCCAGAATTGCACCTTCGGTCGGACACTACTTCTAGGACATGCCGGTTTCCTTACGATGTTTTCCTTCACCGTTTTTGAGAGCAGTGGTTATGAAATAAATTACACAAAGTAATGCGCTTGCCAGGGTTTGAACCCACGACTTACTGTTCGTAAGTCGGGGCCGCCACCACTGGGCCACGGCTGCTCTCTCTGCATAGGCTCCTTACAGACACTTTATACTTATATGTTTTCTTGTACGCTGGGATCCTGCACTGTTTACTTCTTGTTAAGATACTAATAGGCGTTTGCAGAAAAGAAGGGCATACGGTACCGGCTTTAAGTGTGGAAAATCAGGGAAGATAGCTCGTCTTCAAAAACATGTGATGTAAGGTGCTAAAAATTCCAAACTTAGCTTGCTTGCTCAGTTTCTGCAGTTCAGATGCTATTATGTCATAGAGCCACTTTCACCCTTAATTAGGTTGACTAGTGTGTTTTAGAGCCTGCATATTGTTAATCACTTCTAATCCGCCATGGAAGAGCTGTAGCCATTCCTGCATGTGATAATCTGTATATGCATTCGTGTACAGTGCTCTGAAAGGGCGGTAAAAAAATAGTTTGGTCTGGGGTGCAGAAATCCCTAAAACATATTATGCAACAACAAAACAAAAAGATAAATCAGCCGGTATATTCAGTACCTAAGTTATCCCGTGAAAATTTGAGTGAAGTGAACTTCAATGCCTAGTATTAGAGTGCAATGACAGCTCAATTCGTCGTCATTTTACCTATTTGGGTGATTTTCAAATTTTTTGTACAGTTACAAAAATGAAACAAAAATGAATATCGTTACAAAAGTGATCAATGTTACAAAAAAGAAACAAAAAGGAAATATTAGGGCTATTTCACAACACTATTAAAACAATGAAATTAGAGCTTAATCATTTATTGATAACATAAGCAGTATCTTTAATTATAAAATCAGTCTCAGAATAAATTGTGCATTCCGTTTGGTCATTAAGTATTTAGTAAAATGTTTAGCTTACAGAAAATAAACCATTGGTGATAGAACTTACGGTTAAAAATGATTAATTACTTTTAATACGTAATTGCAAAAATAATAGTAAAGTTATTATTTATCAGCATTTTTTATTAAGAATGAACTAGTAATAAACCAAATAAAAAATACTCATAAGTGACGTAACGCAACGCACATGACGTAACGCAAATTTCAGTATGTTAAACATGATAAAATAAAAAAATAAAAAAGTTATTCGTGGAAATATGTTCTACTGCTGATACTGAAATAAAGAAAAAAAATTGCGCATTAGTTAAAACATTACCGTGTATGTATGTACTTACGCATAATTGAAAAAGTAATTCCATTATGAAATTGGCTTTGCTTCATATTTGTTACATCCTTTTTGTTACGTAACAAAAATATGAAACAAATCGTTACGAAAATGAAAATCAACGGTTTGTTAAATAACGACCTTCAACATTTGAAGGTTCAAAATAATGTTGTTGGACTTGTCTATCACCTTAATCAAATTGAATCAATATTATTCTTTAAATTTATGCAAAAATAATAAGACAGAGACTTACCGTTGTTTTTATAGCTGATCAACTAAAATGAAAACTTTATTGTGGAAAAAACACTTCACCGCAAGAAACACACTTTTCACAACAATGACACCTGCAGACAGAATTACGGAGTTATATTTTGTTGTCATCTGATTGGACGTCATTGACAAGAATGTTCTGCCAATAAAAAATCTCAAATATCTACTAATATTTGTGTTATAATAATGATCAACAAAATTGAATGAAATAGAAGACACATTTTGAAAGGCTTTTATTATAATTATTACATAAAGTTTTTATTACAATTTTGTATACTTTACATAATAAATACCCATTAAGGTATTGCGCAAAGAGAACTTACAATGAGTGGTTTAATCTTTATGATGGTTTTTGTAACGCGCTCTCGCTTAGGGACACGAGGTAGATGTATGGAAATATTATGACACTAAGAACATAAATGTCATATATTTCAGACTACTTTTTTTTTTCAAACTGAAATGTTGAAATCCTTCTCAATAAACTTTTATTCAATAATAATAACAATAATTTGATCGTTTATTATGTTATGCCTGGACAATATTCCGGCGGACGTTTTCACGACCCACAATGTACATAAATTTTGAAAATCACCCATTTACATGTTTGCAAACAGAATAGCGCTGCAGAATTCAAATATCGAGGCTCCACCTAGTGTGTGTCGAAATTTTCAACGGGAATATTATTGTAGCAAGTTCAAATTTTTGGTTGGTTCTTTCACGAAACTTCGGTTGGATCATAGATAATCAAACAAACGCAATACGATTATATTACACACATCAAAAGTGTCTAGGGATCAAGCATTTTTATGCGGATTTCTTGAGATTGAGATGTGGCTTTGTAATAAATTTATGATTTTATAAATTTATATGGATCCTTTTTGGTGCATTTCATAATTTGAATCAGGAACTGTGAATCAAATTCGAGTAAAAGATGAAAATCAGCTGTCAATATTTTCCCTATAAAAACATACAACGCATTGAAGACATTATTAGTGCTACTGTTTCCCTACTACTGATTAAAACCAACGTTATTATGGAGCGGCGACGTCATTTAAGCAGGGAAGAAATGCTCAGAGCCGTGGGAATGATAGAAGCTGGTTCCCGGCAACGTACTGTGGCTTTAGCTCTGAATACAAGTCAGAGTGTTATCAGTCGACTTTGGACACGTTACCGAAGCACTGGTACCGTGGCTGAGCGCCATGGAGGACGGTATCGCTGCACCACACGGAGACAAGACCGATACATTCAAATCTTAACTCGAAGAGCTCCAACAATAACCGCCATGATGTTAGCCGTGAGGCTTCATCACTCTTCAGGGAACTTAATTAGCGACCAAACAGTCAGAAACCGCTTGCATGAAGTGAACCTTCATTCCCGAAGACCGCTACGGGTACCACCTATAGCAATGCACAATCGTAGGATTCGATATCAATGGGCTCTTGAACACAGAAATTGGGCAGAAGAACAATGGCGTTTCGTGTGCTTTTCTGATGAGTCTCGTTTTGGTATGAGACCGGATACAAGACGTATACGACACTGGAGAACCCCTGGACGCCAACAGCGATTAAAATCCTGCCAGGAAGTCCATCCTTATAGTGGTGGAACCATCATGGTATGGGCGGGTATTTGGATCGGCGGAAGAACTGAGTTGATTTGGATCAGAGGCAACCTCAACGCTCAAATTTATGCTGAGACGATTGTATCAGACGTCATCGTTCCTCTACAAGTGCAAATCGGTCCCTTATTTCAGTTAATGCATGATAATGCACGACCGCACACCGCAAGAGTTGTAAGACAGACTCTCGCCGCAGCTAACATCAATGTCCTGCCCTGGCCTGCTCAGTCGCCAGACTTGAACCCGATTGAGCATGCATGGGATATGCTACAGAGAAGAGCTCTGCCGAATATGGAGGGTATCCAGTCGCAAGAAGACCTTTTTTTGTTGTTGCAACGAACATGGGCGGCCATTCCACAGCGTGATTTGGATGAACTCATTTTGAGTATGCCAAACCGATGTTCTTGTGTTGTTAGTGTTCGCGGTAGAAACACGGATTATTAATTGTTTAAGTTACCCAATAAAATTTTAAAGAAAACTGTTATTTCAGTCTTTTTTTTAACCGACTTCAAAAAAAGGAGGAGGTTCTCAATTCGACGGTATGTTTTTTTTTTTTTTTTTTTTTGTGTGTTTGTTACGCGATTTCTCCCCCATTTGTGGACCGATTCTCAAAATTCTTTTTTTATGTGAAAGAGTATACTCCCGAGGTGGTCCCATTTTAATTTGGTGAAGATCTGGTGCTGATCTTCGGAGATATACAATGGAACTCTTCAAAAATAGACGGCAAATCTGTCGTGATTGCTGGAATCGCTTGGATATTTATTGTTTATACAACATCATGACGTATCATCACGCCTGTATGCTCTGAGGGGTACGCAGATGTGTACAATATACTTAGATTTCGACAGTTAGGTATGTTAAGTTTAATTTATTAGGGACTAGCTTCTGCCCGCGACTTCGTACGCGGATCCTGTTGCTTATGCCAGCGACAACGGGGTCGTCAAAATCGAAGATCTGAAACATCTGATGTCGAATTCTATAAGCCCGGGGACGGGAAATCAATGGGATGCGCGAGACGATTCAAGATGTTCCAGATTTTTTATTTTTGTTGGTCAACAGGAAATGCCATCAGACTTAACAACTTTTGCTAAGACGCCATTTCTATTATGTTTATGTTATATTGTCTCTGGGCTTTGGAGTTCCCCTACAGGTGCTCCAGATCTTCAAATTTAGTCTCACAGCAGAAAACACTCTTCACGTGGAATAGTTTTAGCAATGGCACCATTTTTATATCTCTTTCACTTTAGGTGTTCCATTTTCCAAAATAAATTATAGCCTATAATATGTTGCGTGACGTTCACGATCAGCGGTCAGTCGCGCATCTCCTTTCCCCACTTATCTCTAGAGTCGATGCGTATATACGCTCTTCGGTAGATTGTTGGGATCTTATGGTCTTTAATCATTTAGCACCTTTGGAACATTGGGAAAAATTTGACCTCTTTCCAGGCATGGTTATAGTTTTATTGTGATGATACCTGATCAATTAAAATCTAAGTGGCTGCTTCCCTGCGTTACCGGGTAAGCTACCGTGTAACGAAGATAAATGGAAAAGGAAATTAAACACTCAAATAACATAAGCCCGAAGGCATACGATAAAAAAAATGGGAGTTTTAGCCAGTAGAGTCTAATTTTCAACGATATACCATCGTCACCGAAAATCAGTCCCGAACTGTTCCCGCCTTCACCGCGTAGTACTACTTATGTTATTTTATAATTAAGCAATGAAGTTAGTGATAGCTTTAATGTCTATACCAAATGTTTCTAATCATCGATTTTTATAAGTCAACAGGAAATGCCTATCAGACTGAACAACTTTTGCTAAGACGTCATTCCTATTTGAGTTATGGTGTAGCTGGGCTCTTGGAGTTCCACAACAGGTGTTCCAGATCTTCGATTTTTATACGTCAACAGCGAGTGCTCATAAGGCTGAACAACTCTTGCTAAGACGTCATTCCAATATATGTTATAGTGTAGCTGGGCTCTTGAAGTTCCACATCAGGTGTTCCGGATCTTCAAATTTATTCTCTCAGCAGAAAATGCTCATAACTTGGAACAATTTTTGCTATGGTACCATTTTTGTATCACCTATAGTTTAGATGGTCTGTTGCGGTTCTGCATCAGGTGTTCCGGATCTTCAAATTTATTCTCTCAGCAGAAAATGCTCATCACGTGGAACAATTTTTGCTATGGGACCATTTTTGTATCTCCTATAGTTTAGCTGGTCTGTTGCGGTTCTGCATCAGGTGTTCCGGATCTTCAAATTTATTCTCTCAGCAGAAAATGCTCATCACGTGGAACAATTTTTGCTATGGGACCATTTTTGTATCTCCTATAGTTTAGCTGGTCTGTTGCGGTTCTGCATCAGGTGTTCCGGATCTTCAAATTTATTCTCTCAGCAGAAAATGCTCATCACGTGGAACAATTTTTGCTATGGGACCATTTTTGTATCTCCAATAGTTTAGCTGGTCTGTTGCGGTTCTGCATCAGGTGTTCCAGTTTCCAAGATAAATTATAGCCTATGTGTTGACCAGACTTAATATCTATACAACAAAAAAAAAAACATTCAAATCCGTCCAGTAGTTCCGAAGATTAGCGTGTGCAAACAAACAGACAAACAGACAAACAGACAAACAGACAAACAGACAGATTTTTTTTTTTGGATTCGTGCTCTATTACTGTTTCTAAACCCCCCTCAATTATTATTTTTTAAATATATTCAATGTACAGACACAGTTTTTTTACAGTCTTATTATATGTATAGATAAGTGGATAACCCTATTACCATGACATGTATTGTTAACAAATAACAATATAAAAATAAATTAATGGCAAATATTTGTATGGGAACAACTAAAAATGGAAAAATAAAAATCTTTTTTGCAAAAAATAAAACCGACTTAAAAAAAACACCAACCGGTGTAAAATAACTCTAAATTCGGAAGTCGGTGGCCCATAATGAAAAAGACAAAACCACCAAAGCCACAGACTTCCTAATTTAGAGTTATTTTACACCGGTTGGTGTTTTTTTTAAGTCGGTTTTATTTTTTGCAAAAAAGATTTTTTCGAACTTTAATGTTAGTGGTTCAAATGTCAAAAATCCCTTTATTAGGAAAATGGCAAATTTCTTTATTAATGCAAAGGTGACTTGGTTTATCGTTACTGTGACAAACGAAAACTCTTTATTTGATGAATCCTTAAAGAAAATTTTAATTAATATCAATCAGGAGAAAAGTTATTGCAAAAATATATGTTGATCCCTAGACACTTTTGATGTGTGTAGTAGGTACCTACCTACTATAAATGATAATTAGTAGCCTAGTATGTATGACTGTTTGATTTGATTTGTAGATATAATTATCTGACTCGTGCTTCGACAGCCAATTTAATTCTTTGTCTACACATAATCAGTAGGTTCTACCTACTGATTAGTAGGTGATACTGGGTCTTTTTACACAGGTGTTTCTACCTAGTGCAGGAGCCAGGGCCTAAAATTATGTTTATACACATTTGTATGCCAATAAAGAATAAATAAATAAATATTCCACAACTTAAACACAACGACAACTAGCACCAAACTAAGCAGATCTTGTGTTCTGGATACTAAATAACTGATAATCATACTTATATAATTTTAAATACACAAATTATAACATTACATTTGTTCTGTGTCTGGATGTAATTTTAAAAGTGCTCATCACACAAACATTTGTCTTGGAATTAGTGTGATTTTTTATCATCTTTCTTTTATTAACTGTTACTCTCCGCGTGGATTTCGTTTTTACATCCGCTTCACCACGTCGTTAGTGTTAGAAATAAAATATAGTCTGTGTTACTAACGGAGCCTTGAAATTATTTTTGAAATCGGTTGCGTAGTTGTCGAGATAAATCCTCACAAACACAAATAAGAAATTCATTCCCCTATATAAAATAATTATAGATTAACACTCGTGTGTATGCGGAGGTCACTTAATCAGAACTTCTCCACATCTATCTTCAACCCATCAGCGCTACGGCGTAGTCATCTCGACACTACGCTGCTGAGATAACTACGCCGTAGCGCTGACATCATGGCGTAGCACGTAGCACTGACGTCATGACATATCTTATATCTTACAAAATCAAACATCGTGTCACCTTTATACTATTATTGAGAAAACCCAATATCGTTATTTCGTGTTTGTATATACTGACCGTGTCGGCAAATGTTTATTTCTTATTTACAGTATAGAAATACAAATGAAAAATGCACGGTTGGCGTAGTGGCTGAACCAGAAAGCTTTAATGTTTGTAAACAGACACACCCACGACATGGGAGAAAATCCGATTATGTATATATTATTTGTAAACAATGTTCAGATAAACTTGACTTTTTCTATATGATGTAGATCCCTATTTTGTTTTTTACAGGGCGTCAGTACAGCACTGACAACACAATAAGTTATAAGCTATATATTATATATTTGATATACTTACAGCATTTACACAGAAAAAGTCAAATGATACTTCAAATATACTAAATACTGCAAATGTTGATGATGCTGCTAATGTTTTTATCTTTCAAATTTTATCAGTGAATCATTTTTGATTTATCACTTACGTTGAAGGCCAACCTACTTCCACTATGGGTTTCAGTTCATCAATATCGACTTTCGTCTCCGAGGATTAATGTTGAGATCAAAATGTCCAAAACAGGAACGATTACTTACCTAAACTAAAACGTGCCGTCTTTTCTACTGCGGTACCTTGTAAAATACACGTGTTTGATTTATTTATTTATTTATATACACGTCATTTTATTCTATTTTTAACCGACTTCAAAAAAGGAGGGGGTTCTATGTTCGTGTGTGTTTTTTTTTATGTATGTTACTTGATTTCTCACCCATTTGTGGACCGATTCTCAAAATTCTTTTTTTATATGAAAGAGTATACTCTCGAGGTGGTCCCATTTTAATTTGGTGAAGATCTGGTGCTGATCTTCGGAGATATACAACGGAACTCTTCAAAAATAGACGGCAGATCTGTCGTGATTGCTGGAATCGCATGGATGTTTATTGTTTATACAACATCATGACGTATCATCACGCCTGTATGCTCTGAGGGGTACGCAGATGTGTACAATATACCTAGATTTCGACAGTTATGTATGTTAAGTTTCATTTATTAGGGATTAGTGGAAAACCCTATTACCATGACAAGTAAATGAAAATAACTCTAAATTCGGAAGTCGGTGGCCCATCATGAATAAGACAAAACCACCAAAGCCACAGACTTCCTAATTTAGAGTTATTTTACCCCAGTTAGTGTTTTTTTTAAGTCGGTTTTATTTTTTGCAAAAAAGTTTTTTTTGTTATGGCAAACAAATTCATGTCACTAATATTGTGTGCTATCTTTACCTACCGCGCTAGTACCACGACCTTAGAGTATATACCTATGGAGACGGCAAGGAACTGTTATGATTTCCCATTGCTAGAGGAAAGCCTTAGTGATCAATAATAATTGAATAGTAGGTAAGGTTTTCTCCGAAATTGTCTCGTCATCATTTTACAGGCATCAAAGCCTCTTGCCCCCGCGGGATATCAGTCTGATCCCGACCGTAGTACCGCTACCATCTCGTTCTCACGTTTCTGCCAGTTACAAATTCAGTGTACAAGGTCAACCCTAAAATAAACTTATTTTAATCCGGAAACAAGTGTTTTTTTTAGAACGTGGTGTTCGGGGTCCCGTACAACATTGGTGGCAGCTTATAAGGGATTTAAAAGGAAAATAAATCCTCGAAACGCCTCAAATTCGTGCAAATTTAATAAATACCAAATCCGCTGTGTTGCGATTGTGATAGTAAAAAGTGCTTAAATCCAATCTCACCTCAGTGTCGCTGTATCTCTCCGTTCATCGCCGTATCCAGCTGTTCTCATCAGACCCTCACGCTGTGTCCTGCTGGTCTCGTTAGACCCTCACGCTGTATCCTGCTGGTCTTATCAGACCTCGGTGGTGGTGGTGGTGGTATATGGTGGTGGTGGTTTTAAGAAGTCGGTTGTTTTTTTTTTGTAAAAAAGTTATTATTTAGCAATTTTTAGTTTCTTCGTAGGTATATGTTTACCTATATTATTTGAGGATTTCCCTCAATTCCTCAAGGATCCCATCATCAGATCTGAGGTTTGATACAAATGGGACCAACCTGGTAGACAAAAAATATGAAAATATGAAAATCGGTGCATAAGTGGCGAAGTAAACGCGTAACAAACACACTTTTTTGAAGTCGGTTAAAAAGGAATACAAATGTAGAATATAAACCAACAAAATTTTCCACATAACATAAAAAAGTACTTAAGTACCTTCAGTATTTATGTCGTGAAAATAGTGCAAGTGATTTAAACTGAAAGTTTCATCATAGTTTGAAATTAATTTAAATTCTAAAGTGCTTTGTAACATTCAGTTAATAATATCGTCCATATTAATACATTGTATTCCTTATCATAAAGTTCAGAAGCTCCGAGACTAGTGCAACATTCCTTTCTTATCGCAAATTCTCAGTAACTTGCGCGCTATCGTTGTTGTGCCTAAAGACGAGTCTAGTGACTTGTCTAAAGAAATAGACATGAAAATTAGCAAATTTATCAATAAATTCGACGAAAACCGCGAAAAACTCAATGCATTTCTAAATGATTGCAGAAATGCAATAAGCCTTGCGTCATCGCAACAGCAAGTATTAAAATACATCTTGAGCCAACTTGAAGGTCGTGCCGAAAGTGCGTGCTCAATCAAAGATTTCGGAACCTGGCAACAGTTAGAAGAATTCCTAAAAAATCAATGTGGTGAGAAAAAACATTACGCTGCACTACTGTCGGACCTCCAAGATTGCTGTCAATCTAACAGCGAACATGTAAACCAGTTCCCACTACGCGTAGAAACATGCCTAACCAAACTGTTAGCTGAAATTAATATCTCAATTTATTTTTTATTTTTTGTTAGGTTTAGTTATTGTTTTTTTTTAAGTGTTTGTATAATATAGTTAAGGCTTTATAGAAATAAATAAATCTCAATTCCCACAAAAAAGAAATGCGAACTGGCTGGCCGTGTCGCTGCAATGCAAGACCTGGCATTGCATACATTTATCAGTGGCTTAGATTGTCGTCTGTAGTAAGATGCCGTGACCCTGAAACATTAAACGAAGCCATCGGCTTCGCTGTGTCCGAAGAAAAGATTATTCAAACCATTTCTAAACGTGTAGCATTAGCAATTAATACCTAAAAAAAAAAAAATACCAAAGTAATAAAAATCACCCCAATGATCAGAGACCATCTGCTTCGGGTCCTCCGGTGTGTATATTGTAATATGTGTGTATTGTAAAAAGAATGCAGAAAACGAGAATTCAATAATAGTCGTTTCAGAGACCAAAATAATCAAAGACAATTTCCAAGGCGTTACCAAAATAACCAAGGTCAAGTTCACGCGTTTCATAGAGGCAATGACTATAGGAACAATACTCAGGTTAAATCAAACGAAGATTTAAACAAATAAAGGGCTCACGGTATATTATGTAAAAAATTGCTCCCAGTGCCAAAGTAATAAAGCCCTAAGACAAATTAATAAATCACCGATGCAAATAACTACCACTTCCACTAAGCCTCGACCTTATGGGTCCGGAAGCTGGCCTTATTAAGCTCAAGTGTGACATTACAAGATGACCTCACCAAATATTCCCATGCCTACCCTATCGCTAACGCAACTGCAGAAGAAACATGTGAATGTCTGGTGCACTTTATTTCTGTTTTCGGTATCCCGAGGTCTTCACAAACTTCATCGCAGATTTATTTAAAAGAACCTGCGACTTCCTCAAAACAGAGCAAATCTGGTCTTCCCCATACCATCCTCAAACTCAAGGTGCGCTTGGACGCAGTCACTCCACGCTCAAGGAGTACCTTAAATTTTATGTCAATGAAAATTATTCTGATTGGCATAAGTATGTCTATACTGCTATGTTGGCATATAACACTTCCACTCATTCCACCACTAATTTCACACCATACGAGCTCCTCTTCGGTCAAAAGCCTTTTATCCCAGACTCCGTCTATGAATTACAATCATACCTTACATATCCAGAATACCTGGAATCCCTGCATCATCGCCTTAAACTCTCACGTGAAAAAGCCATCGAAAACACACAACGATCTAAAGAAAGATCTGAACAGTATTATGACAACCATTCGCGACCTGTTCAGTATAAAGTCGGAGATTACGTGTATCTAAAAGATCATGTACGTCTCCGTAAAGCCCTTCACCAATTTGGAAAAGCCGGTACAAAGTAGTAAAGATCAATGGCAGAAGTACCTACCTTGACTCTATTCATAAATAGACGTCATGTGACACATCACTATGACGAAGTCAAACTAGCTCCTAGATCTCTAACGTAGTCCTAGTTATACATATAACTACATAATACTAATTTTAATGATATTATTCTATTACAGTAATTCTGCGCTGGGCCAGGAGTTTATTACATTCTTGACGAACAGTCCTGGCATCTACTTCGACCCCGTAGGTTCCTTAAGTTTAATTGATAGTCACCTTAGTATAGTTATTCCATAATGATGTATCCTTTATTAATCCCCATATTCTAAACCTTCGCCTTATTCTCGATAAATCTAAACAAGTATGTGACAATAGTAAATTCTTTGATTTATTGGGAATGTAAAATCTCTTTGAACCGTTGAACACTTTATAATGACATAGCCCACGATAACGAGGCTATTTTTCATTTAACATCTCGGCAGTCGAGAAGGTCTGCAATTTTAGGAGTCGTAGACATTTTATCAAAGAAATTATTTGGCATGGATGAAGACGATGCCATCCGATACGACAATGCTATTAGAGAAGTAGAAAGAGACCAAAAGAAACTAAGTAGCTCTTCTAATGAAGGAAAATACATTAGTCACTTCTTCCCTTAGATCTTATAACTCTTGACTCTGTCCATAATAAATCTCAATGAAAAGCATATAAAAAATGCAATTGATGAATATTGTCCCAAGATATTTTAAATCTGACCTATGTTTCAAAAGAATTAGGTCTTAGGTATCGCATGTCGGAAATAACTTCCATGATAGAAAATAGTCTCCTAGCCATGTCCTTCAAAGTTGAAGATATAATTAACTCCATCATGTTCAGCAAATCTATTGTTCTACACCCCATTATCCTAACACCTAAGGAACTTTACACCGAGTTAGTCGATAATCACAGATTCTTACCCGAATCTAAACAACTTCCAGTTCATTTCCAAAACTCGACAACATGCATACTTTTTTAAAATATCAAGCAACTTCAGTTAAGAAAAAGTAGTGTTTACAGTTAAAATCCCTCTCATTAACCATTATACATCATAACTTACCTTCACCGGGTCCCTAAGATAAAAATATTCCAGAGCCATAATCAACCATCATTCCATCATCTAAATATATTGGCATAAGCAGAGATAGGTCAATGTACTGTAATTTTGGGAATTTGATTTTCCCATTTTTTGGGAGAACCTTTTTTCGACACAGAACGATACACAATGGCAGCGGTCACGAATGAACTAGTTTTATATAACGCATATGGCCAATGTACTTCGGCAGAGGGGTAAACCCAGCTTTGCCGTCTCCATAGGTAAATGCTCTAAGGCCACGACGGAACCCGTTCTTAAAATAGTACCCAATTCAGGTCATAGTTATTTATGGTTACGTAGACAACGCTATATAAGTTTTTCGTACGTCGGGAAAACAAATAAACAATATATTATTTAAAAAACATAACTCTTCTTCTGGCGGTAAAAAAATAGAAATGTCATGCTGCAAATGAACAACAGATTTAAAAACATACAACCGACATAAAAAAAACACTAACCGGTGTAAAATAACTCTAAATTAGGAAGTCTGTGGCTTTGGTGGTTTTGTCTCATTCATGATTGGCCACCGACTTCCCAATTTGGAGTTATTTTACACCGGTTAGTGTTTTTTCTGAAGTCGGTTGTATGTTTTGTTAAAAAGTTTTTATTTTTAGTCGATTCATTATTTTCTATTTCTTTTATTTTCATATTAATATTGAACAAATAAACAGATATCGAAAAATCAACTATCCTGCATCAAACTAAAAAATAATCATGTATTGCGGTACATAAATCTTACCGTAATCGGTGCATATACATACAAAAAAATGTTCACAAGTAAATTAAATGTTCATAAAAATATTCATAAAATAAAAACTACCGGGCCTTACTATGTTAAATTTTTATGGGACCAAATGGCAACTATTTCGCATCGAACTAAAAAAGAATCACGTAAATCGGATCATTAATCTCGGAGTAATCGGTGTACAGACGCCAGCACATCAAGTTACCCCAATGTGTCAAATTTCTTTGATCGTTTTTTACTTTATGTCAAACAGAATAAGGTTCATATTCAATTGGGAATATTTGACACATTGAGGTAACTTGATGTGCTGGCGTCTGTACATATGTACATAAAAAAAAGTACCGATCGAATTGAGAACCTCCTCGAGTCGGTTAATAAAGAACGGTCATGCTACAATATAAAACTAATTTAGAAATTTTGGATTTCTAAACAGAATGAAAGATATCGATGTTCTCACCAGCCAGTAGTGTCTTACTAAATCTTTTATACGTAAACATTATTTTTGAAATATATTAATTTTACAATTAAAATAAAAAAAACAAATAATTATAGATTCCTTTAGATAATAATAATAATAATTTATTTAAATACTCGGATAACAAGGATCCACAATGTTAGTAACGTACCTTAAATCTAGTGTTAGTACAAAAATAAAAACAAAATGAAAATAAAGTAAAATTGAGCCACTTTGTACAGAAGATGACCAAGTAACTTACTCAGTCATCTTCTCCACAAAATGCCTCAGAAAAGGGGAAAACACACTTCCAGCCACTGTTTTCAGAATGCTGTTGCTACTGGCCCAGGTTCTAGCTGCCACAGATGCTATTTTCTTCCGCACGATTGCGTGGAAGCCGTCAGTACGATTCTGTGTAAACATCTCTGACGCACTGCAAAACCGGGGCAGTCTCAAGAGCATTTAAAAAAATATTATTATACTGGACGCGCAGGACATCTAGCGACCTTTTAGTATAGTTGATCCATAGACACCCCGTGTACAGACCCTGACAATACGCCTTGAAAAGTGTAATTTTAACTTGGCCCGTACAGCGGGCGAATCTACGAGCCAACATATTACCGCGGACCGCCAGAGCCCTGCGCTCCCTCTCAAAATCTACATTATCTTTCAGGTCGTCGGTAAGCATATGTTAAAGGAATCGTTTTTTTTTAAAGTAGGTGTGGCACTTCGATTTAGCTCAGAATCAGAAGGGCACATAATAAAAAGCGATGTTGAAACTCCCTATATTAATAGTTTATTAACATTTTCCTGTTATTTACAAGTGTTGGCTGATGAAATGGTGGAAGCTGGTGACTCTGGCGAAGCCTGAGGGGTGACGTTGTTCACAAGCGCCAGAGGCAGCAAAAGAGCTGATACCAATCTGAAAAGATAAATGAATTTATGATTAGACTTTAATGACCCTGTGGTTTAAGCGGCTCTTGTTAGTCTTAGCGAGTTTGAAAAAGGTTTTAGACTTCCTCCAAGATTGGTCTATTAAACGCAAAGTAAATATTTTTTCCAATGTAATAGATAGATACTTGTTTCTTTCTACCTACCAGAGATAAGCGTGGTCAATAACCAAACCATGGGTTTTCAGTACGACGGACTTCCCGGCGTTAACATTTTTCATCGACTATTCGTTGATTTTTACGTTTAAGTGATGAAAAATTTTTTAAGACAATCATCATTATTTTAAACTTACAAGTGCAACAAATAATTACAACTTAGCTACTAGTGCCTTAGTTTTAATTTGTTTTACAAACCTTAAATTAATCTATTTAGCTTACTACAACTAATATTAATATAGTCCTGTATATGTGGTGCTGGTGTTCACCTTTAAATAAATGTAACAGTGCTCAAAATTTTAATGTTATTCTTGTAAGTGCATGATGTTTGTGTAAACCATTGTTGTTAGGCCAACTAAACAAATAAATTATCATAGTTTTTTTGCTGATTGAAGAAAAAGCCGACAATTTTTTTCAGCTATGTGGACTCGAAGATTATGAACAAACGCCAGTACATCAAAAAAAAATGACACGTTGGGGTAGCTTGGTGTGCTGGCCTCTGAACTGAGCTCCTAGCATCAGGTTTTGCGTAACTTCCACAAAATCCACAAAAGTGGGTTCAAAATAAGTAGCTTACCAAGAATGGTTCTCCACGGTTGTCATGGGTCGCAAGAGGGCCACCGGAGTCCCCACCGCAAATGCCGACACCTCCTGCACCGCTGGTGCAGATAGTACTGGCAGTCACGAACCCAGGGGTGAAAACATTGCATTGTGTTTGGCTGATCACCCATAGCGATACGTGACTCACCACAACCGAAAAGCTTGGTTGACCTGCAATGTCAATAATATTTGATTAAGAAATGAGTACAGTTTTTGATGGTGTAACATCTTCCTTCACGCATGCTGATTTTTTATGGAAATGTGTAACAGGATGCCAGTGAAGAGTGCGTTTTTTGATTTGGCCAATGAGCGCGCACGGTGGCGGCGAGATGGCTGTGAGATGGTGCCAACAATTTTTGTGCGTGAGTGCGTGTTAAAATACGTCACCATAAAATAAAATGGCAGTACGATGTGGTAGTTGGTACCACCGACATTTTATTTTGTACTAATATTACATTTTTACGTGGCTTGTTACACTCACTTTGCCCGCCAAAATTAGGAGCCGCCATTTTCTCAAAAGTAAAGCACCAGAACGGCAGATCAAACTTTAACAATGCGTGGATAAGGGTTATATATGCAGCACTGGTCTGATTCACAACTTTGAGGTGGCTCTTTTACTAGCTTGAAAAGAAACATTTAACACTGCATTTATCAAACTACACCACCAAAAGGCCACATTATCCTTTGGTATTGCAAGCGATTCCTAGACAAGCAATTGCTGGGACATTAACCCCAGGATAACCCACTGGCTACAGATTGATACCTATACAAGTCCGAAAATATGACAACCAGTTTAACCAAAGGGGATCCAGTTACCTGGTGACTGGGTTGAGGAGATCAGACTGGCAGTCGCTCCATGTAAAACACCGGCATTCAGCTGTATCTGGTTAAACTGGAAGCCAATGAAAAGGCTAGGCATATGATGAAGCCACGAGCTATACACCCAAGTTATTAGACTAATCACATATGGTTTAACAGTCTGATGGCCCCGGACCAACTTGAGCACAGCTCAAAAAGTACTTGAAAGGCCTCAGCGATTTGCTTGTGTAGAAGTTTCTAACAGGCGCAGCGGTCGGAGAACAGTACTGAGACATGGATATAAAGTTTAGACTTTAGAGTCTTAGAAACATCGTTGCAGAGTCGCACGGCTAATGGAACAGATGCAGTTTGAGTTCGTTATATCACATATCTACTAGTAACTATCTTCACTACAGCAATTAAAGGTTCGACATCATTAACAAGTACGTACTGTCGCTAGTCTTGCCATATCCAGCAGCAACGGCCGAGTGACCCACAAACTGGTTCCACAGCTCGAAACCATTGGGCAGCCTGATAGGTGTGACGCCACCTGAAACACATAGATTATACATTAATTTAATACAAATTCCCTAATTCCTTGCAAAAAGAACACTACAACTACAGTAGTTGTCATTGCAACAGTGTGACTATAACTTAATCTATACCCTATAGTTAGAACGATTCAGATATCAATATACAGGGTGTTTTGGGGATGAGTGTAGGCATTTTGCAGATGGATAGGGTCGGTCCATACGATTATTTTATAGTATGGGAACTATGGTCCGATATCCTTTAGTTTTTAAGTTATGGGCAAAAATTGTTTTTTATGAATACTTTACACTTTATTTATTTATTATTTATTTATTTATTTAATACTTCAAGCACACAAATGTACATAGGCGGACTTAATGCCACACACACACATGCACTTTTTGGGTTATGAAGCTAAAAATAAACACAATTTCATATTAAATACAGTTTTTTTATTATTTGTCGATTTAAACACATAACACACGATAAATTAAAAGTCTTACAACTATTCCGGTAGCAAAAACAATCAAATAGTGAAGAAAAGAAAATAAGCATAAAACAAATCTTAGTGACTTTCATAGATTTTTTTTTGCCCATAACTTAAAAACTAAAGGACATCGGACCATAGTTCCCATACTATAAAATAATCGTATGGACCGACCCTATCCATCTGCAAAATGCCTACACTCATCCCCAAAACACCCTGTATAAAATACTTCTTGTAACTCAGGTTACAGCCTAGCTCAGGAATCAGGGCTTCATTACGATTTTTAACATTGTTTTCAAGTCAATAAAAAAATGTTATTATTATTATTGCATACATATCGTCACGCCTGTAATCCCCGAAGGGCTAGGCAGAGGTGTACCTGGTACCACATTTCGCCATTATGTTTAAGTCCCATGTAATAGGGGGCGAGCCTATTGCCATCCATCGGGCACACATCCAGACTCCGGGCTGTTACTGAGAAATCTCAGATTGCAAAACTCAATAACACTGCCCGACCCGGGGATCGAACCCGGGACCTCATGATCAGTAGTAGCGCTTGCGACCAATAGACCATCGAGGCAGTCTATATTATTATTATTGATTTATAGAAAAAGTACTTAACCTTACATTCCTGTTAATTAGAGACACAATAGAAAGTAAATGACAGCGCGGACACCCGTGTGTCCTCTTGGGGTTTAATGAATCAAGTTAAAGAGGAGAAGTCAAGAAAAGGCCACTCGCGCACTAGGCAGCCTGGCCGCGGAGGCCGAAACATTCGTGAACATTTCGTGGCTGCTAAAGTGTGCAGGTTCTCATACACCGTCATAATGTTCGACAGGCTGCCGCAGCCTGGCTATTGCAGCTAGGCTGCCTAGTACGCGGGTGGCCAAAGAAACACCCATTAGTTCATAAAATTAAAACAACCAACAATCTCAAGTTGTTATAGCAGATTTAGTAAAGTCTTATTTTACTGAGACGCTATTACGTAACTTTTTCAAGAAGCTTAGTAGGTGCGCGGTGTGATGAACGCAGTCCAACACATAATAGATTAACGTACTGCCTTTAAATACTTACCATGGAGTTGTGCGTTTCTGGGCAAGTATATCATAGCGACGTCATTCGTTAGCAACCTTGGGTAGTACTGAGGGTGCATAATAACGTGGCTGGTCTGTATACGTTCACCGCCGCTGTACAAGAAGTTGGAGCCGAGAATAACCTCGAACAGCCACGCCTGGTTTGCGCCATCGAACCAGCAGTGAGCAGCAGTCACCAGCCGGTTGGCCGACAGAAGCGAAGAACCACAAACTGATCTCGCGGTTGTATGGGTAAAATTGATTAACAACCCAGCCTGCAAAGAGAAGTCAATCAATTAGAAATCTACCTTTACTTTATTACCTTTAAGAAAAAAATACAGCCACCAAGAAAAAACAAAAAGGGTTGAAAAGGGTTGGGTCTAAGCGTTGTACCTATTATCGTCAAAACTAAATAATAGGTAGGTATGTGTTACTAATTTCAACAGAGTCGGTTCACGGTAATAGTTCAGTAGGCGAAATAGTTATTTGTTATACAAGAGTGCAAAGTTGCTTTTTAACCGCGTGTTCAATTTGAATGACCGAGCAAGCGAAGGATTCTAAAATTGAATCACGAGCGCAGCGAGTGATTCAAAATTAGAATCCTGAGAATTAGCGAGGAAATCAAAAGAGCACGAGGTGAAAAATCTTTGCACTCGAGTGCAACACGTAACTTTTCATTCTATGAAATGACTAACTGCAAAAAAAAAAACGTTTCTGAGAAAGTTTTGGCTCCTTTTGCTAGTCGCCACGTGTTGAACATACCGTACTGTTTTAAATACTTCTCGCGTGATTGTTGAGGGAGAAAGCTCATTTGCGCATTATTAACAGTTTCAGTCAATTCTGTTGGCGTCAAACAAACTTCCTCGTCGCTAGAATCACTCATTTTAGTTTTTTCACTTGTTTTCAAGTTTCTTGTTTTTATTAAAAGGTTTAACAATGACGTGAAAAAATGCCGCGTAAAGAACCGCGTACAAAGCAAATTGAAAAAAGAACACCAAGAAGGTTCCGAGTCTGAGTTTTTAACAAATTAAAAAAAAGTTGTATGATATATTCGGCACCATAGAGGTAGCAGAAAATAGGTTTAATGTTTTTTTTAATTCACAAACTTAGTGCACACGATGTTCTAAATTCAATTTACTTTATCCTCTAGAGAATAAAAACGGCTTTTCCACTCAGTTATTGAAGATTAAAAATACTCTTTCCGAGATGGTGGGATGAAAAATAAATTATCACCTATTTACTACACTTATTATTTGTTTATGGGACTTTTGGGACCAACTGTGAGCCACTCCCCTATCCATTAACAAAGAATTACGGAAATCTGAATACACTGTAGAAAGTAATGTGTGGTCGAAGATGCAAGTAAGTAGGTAAACGTTTTGAATTCAGAACCTTCTCTTTTTTCCTCAGTTAAAAATATAAAAACTAATAAAAAATACTTACAAAGTAAGGGTGTGCGTTAGCGGGAGCTAAAGCGCCACCGATAATCCTGTTATTTTCATTTTTAGCTATGATCTCCTCTTCAAGCAGTCTTATCCTCTCCGCTTCAGGAATACCAACGCTGTCATGATAGTTGTTCTGCACTTCCACGAAGGCAGAAACAGAAACAATTAGTGACAGACCAAATAATACAAAAGCACGCATTATTGTAATATGGAGAAACCAAGTAAATCAATCTGTTTATATACCCCTTAGTTTTGAATCTAAGTTAATCCTTTATAATTTGCGAGCTGATTAGAACTATCGTGACTATTTCTTAACATTGTTATAATCTAATCTCAGATTTAGGGCCGGGACCAACACGAATAGCTCTGATTGCTTCCGATTAATTAAGTATGTAATTTATCAAGAACGCTTACACAGCGTCGTTTAGAAACAAAGACATTCAATACTTGCTATAGAGGGCACATCACGAACAAAATTTTCATACGATACTTGTGTCCGAGTGGATACAAGTCTATGAGATTAATTTAGTACGCTACGCGGCCGCTCCGACATTGGTATATTATTCTAGATGGCGCTACTGAGACATGGGATCACAGTTTTTTTATGACAATTCTTCGCTTGTCCTCTCTGTGTTATAGTATCTAAAATCTCTTTGTCTAGGAAGAACAAAGGAAATGTTGAACTCCAACCACTTTAAAATTTCATGGTTCTTCCATCTATTGTCCGTCATAGTACACACTCATAAATCCGCCACTGTATCAAATTGTGTCATTTCTTCGTCTTGAGTTAGTTAGCCGGCCTACACTTACTTTTTAACCGTCTTTAAATATACACACATCAAAAGTGTCTAGGGATCAACAAATATTTTTGCAATAACTTTTCTCCTGATTGATATTAATTAAAATTTTCTTTAAGGATTCATCAAATAAAGTGTTTTCGTTTGTCACAGTAACGATAAACCAAGTCACCTTTGCATTAATAAAGAAATTTGCCATTTTCCTAATAAAGGGATTTTTGACATTTGAACCACTAACATTGAAGTTCGAAAAAAAGACTGAAATAACAGTTTTCTTTAAAATTTTATTGGGTAACTTAAACAATTAATAATCCGTGTTTCTACCGCGAACACTAACAACACAAGAACATCGGTTTGGCATACTCAAAATGAGTTCATCCAAATCACGCTGTGGAATGGCCGCCCATGTTCGCTGCAACAACAAAAAAAGGTCTTCTTGCGACTGGATACCCTCCATATTCGGCAGAGGTCTTCTCTGTAGCATATCCCATGCATGCTCAATCGGGTTCAAGTCTGGCGACTGAGCAGGCCAGGGCAGGACATTGATGTTAGCTGCGGCGAGAGTCTGTCTTACAACTCTTGCGGTGTGCGGTCGTGCATTATCATGCATTAACTGAAATAAGGGACCGATTTGCACTTGTAGAGGAACGATGACGTCTGATACAATCGTCTCAGCATAAATTTGAGCGTTGAGGTTGCCTCTGATCCAAATCAACTCAGTTCTTCCGCCGATCCAAATACCATCATGGTATGGGCGGCCATACCATGATGGTTCCACCACTATAAGGATGGACTTCCTGGCAGGATTTTAATCGCTGTTGGCGTCCAGGGGTTCTCCAGTGTCGTATACGTCTTGTATCCGGTCTCATACCAAAACGAGACTCATCAGAAAAGCACACGAAACGCCATTGTTCTTCTGCCCAATTTCTGTGTTCAAGAGCCCATTGATATCGAATCCTACGATTGTGCATTGCTATAGGTGGTACCCGTAGCGGTCTTCGGGAATGAAGGTTCACTTCATGCAAGCGGTTTCTGACTGTTTGGTCGCTAATTAAGTTCCCTGAAGAGTGATGAAGCCTCACGGCTAACATCATGGCGGTTATTGTTGGAGCTCTTCGAGTTAAGATTTGAGTGTATCGGTCTTGTCTCCGTGTGGTGCAGCGATACCGTCCTCCATGGCGCTCAGCCACGGTACCAGTGCTTCGGTAACGTGTCCAAAGTCGACTGATAACACTCTGACTTGTATTCAGAGCTAAAGCCACAGTACGTTGCCGGGAACCAGCTTCTATCATTCCCACGGCTCTGAGCATTTCTTCCCTGCTTAAATGACGTCGCCGCTCCATAATAACGTTGGTTTTAATCAGTAGTAGGGAAACAGTAGCACTAATAATGTCTTCAATGCGTTGTATGTTTTTATAGGGAAAATATTGACAGCTGATTTTCATCTTTTACTCGAATTTGATTCACAGTTCCTGATTCAAATTATGAAATGCACCAAAAAGGATCCATATAAATTTATAAAATCATAAATTTATTACAAAGCCACATCTCAATCTCAAGAAATCCGCATAAAAATGCTTGATCCCTAGACACTTTTGATGTGTGTAGGTCCACACTCACCAATTTTTACATTTTTAGTAAGAAATCAAGCATTTTCATTTAGAAAATATCATTTTGTGAAGAAAAACTGATGAAGAAGACATGCGACGGTTCAACGCATAACAGCAAATTATTCGCGATTGCTATATAGTCTATGCAGAGTTTTTGTATTTCCATAACATAACATTACTTCCTTCTATTTTAAAAGGGGCCCGGCACAGATGTACAGATTAATGTTTAGAAAGAACTTCTTTAGTAATTGTTAACCAATCTCAATGATTCTTTTAAGTTTTAAAAGACCTCCTTTACATACAAAGAAACTAAAAATTATAAAATAAAAACTTTTTTACAAAAAAAACAACCGACTTCTTAAAAAAACACTAACAGGTGAAAAATAACTCCAGTTTCGGAAGTCGGTGGCCAATAATGAATGAAACAAAACCATTAAAGCCACAGATTTCTGAAACTGGAGTTACTTTTCACCTGTTAGTGTTTTTTTTAAAAAGTCGGTTGTTTTTTATGTAAAAAAGTTTTTTTCATTCTAGTTTTTCCTAAATTGGTAATATCTTAAAGCTAAGAAATGACTTACTTGCATGGATATTTACAACTGTTTTTTTTTAAATAACTATACCTATAAACTATAATTAGCTAACCCAGTGAGATTTAAATTATTCATAAAAATAGAGCAAGATTTAGATATAGTTGAATCATGATTTTAAACAGTGTAATAAAGTCAAAATAGCATCAGAAAAAACTTGGATATTAGGAAAAGGCGATGAAAATTTTTCAAGGCTCAGGATCCACAACCACGCACTGTACCTACTCATAGTACTTGGATGTTTTTCAAAGACCTAAGATAAGGTCACAATATATTTTGGTGTTTACGTCTTTGAGAATGGAGTACATTCCAAAGATGTGTCATTTTTAGATGCACTAAACGAAGCGTCTTGAATTTTGTATATTTTGAAATACTGCTAATACTTTTCACAACATTTAGTCTGTATGTTCGTACCCTTATACCTCGTTTATCAAGTCATTTAATTTAGGAAACCCCAATCAATCAATTTTCGGATGAATTATCGAAAATATCTTTGAATAAATCTTTCGACACGGTTTTTCTAAATGTTGTACGTGTAGATATTTCAGAATGTTTGTAAAGCATCGCAGGACTAGTTGAATTTATTAACATATTTGTTAGAATGTAGTTTTACATAGTATTGTGGTAATCAAGTAAGACCTCTACAATAAAAATAATCTAATATTATTTACCCCGGTACTGTTTTAACTGTTGAAATTCGAATGCCACAGATCTTTAGTTTTCCCAGTTATTAGAGATATGGTTTATGTACTGCGTCGGAGCTGCCGGGACAAAATAATGAAACAATTTTTCCCATCTTCCCCGGGACGAAGGTAGCGGTGTCGATGGCACTAAGTCGTTTCCGTGGCCAGCTTTCTGTGGGCCACATTGCCCACCCTTCTTCGTGCTCTATTACCCACCCTTCTTCGGGCTATATTGCCCACCCGTTCTTCTGCAAATGGTTAATGTACCTATATACTATTGCAACTGGGAGTTTGGCAGTAAGATATAGCTTCAAGTTATAATTTATAAGATTTATGGTGTATGGTGTACCATAACAATTATTCTATTCTCTATTCTGCAGAAGTGAATAACAAAACTGTCGGGAAAATGTAAGTCCATAAAATAATAAGATTAAGGAAAAATGGTCCTCAAAATATTATGACTAACAGATAATTAAATAAATAAAACGGCTGAACCGATTTTGATAAATTATGTCTAAGAACCATCGCAAGAAACCCTGCTTTCAAATAAAAAAAACCGCATCTAAATCGGTTCACCCGTTTGGGCGCTACGGTGCCACAGACAGACAGACAGACAGACAGACAGACAGACAGACAGACACACACACATAGCGGTGAAACTTATAACACCCCTCTTTTTGCGTCGGGGGTTAAAAATAAGCTGACTGAACGAACCTCCTTGGAAGCGCTTTTGTTCAATACGTTTGTCTCACTTTAATACTAAAGAGTAAATGAGACGAAAGTTTTAGTTCTAATTTTCACCACGTGCATGTGGCGCCATTTGCATTTGCGCGGCATTTTAATATTTTATTTGCCATTAAAAATAGTCTTGAAAAAGTTTGTTTTATTACATAATTGTACTGTTTTCTCGCAAATGTGTTGAAAAACGTTGTATGATACACGTGCAGAAATTGGTATTTACAAACTCGTGACTATGGTCAAAGTCAAAAGTCAAAGTCAAATCATTTATTTCAATTAGGCCTGAAAACAGGCACTTTTGAACGTTAAACTTACAAATAAATTGAATTAATATGATTCTAGTTGCACATTCCAAAAGGTAGTTTTGTATGGAGAAGAATGTGCAAGAAACTCCATAATTACTCTTTTAAAATAGATTTTACAATATTTGTATACAATAATCAGATTATATGTGAGAACAATGTACCATGAGAAAAAAAAAACAGCTATCCTGAGATAGGTGATATAAAATAAGCAACGCGGCTGGTAATTGTATGAGCGTATTGAAAGATACATGGTGCTCACATATTTACATAATATTTAATCCAAAGTTGATTATTAAAAAAAAGTAATAATCATGAAGTTAATACTTAAAATAAAAAAAATAAAAAATAAAAAAAAAAGTAATTTTACATTCGCCTACTCGTTTGCAAAAACCAACTTACCGCTCTTATATCATAAATAACTATATTTATTTATCTATTGGACTCTTGCAACGCAAACAAAATAAAACGTTCTTGTCAAACTTTTCATCAGAACACCTCGTCTAAGAAAGAAATGTTCAAAAGATTATTATGACCAATTAAACGATTTTCTTAGTACTTAACTAATAGTTGATTCTACGATAGTCAGATAACTTTTATCTAAAGACTAAAAATGGTGGTTTGACATCGCTCAGGTTGGGTTCGATCAGGTTTTATTCTTATGTGGCAAAGTGGGTTTTTTTTTTTTTCTTATTTCACTTTAAACTCGGTTCACCCGTTTTGGAGAAGAGCCCAAACTAACAGATAGACAAACACAAAAAAAAATTTTTTTTGTTATAACTACCGTTTATTCTTTCATCTGAATATAGTAATAAGTTGTTATTAGTTTACATTACAAACAGACAATTAAATTGTATTTATTTATATGAATTAGTTTTTATCACATCTATTCAAAAAGAGCTAGTTTATTCCTCGTAAACAGGGACCAAAATAGCTCATTAATCCCTAGGGACCAAAATTGATTTGAATTTGGAATGTGGATATTGTTAGTAAATGTTTCAATCAGCAAAGAGGTGAATCACAAACCATGCGGGAACAATGTATTGAATATGTGACTGGCTGAAAAATTGCGAGCGCGCCAAATTCAAAAAAAGTTGATGAAAAATAAACAACGCGCGAAATTAAATGCATTCTGCTGTCGTTCGTAGTTGATTCATATTCAGATTTTAGAATTATAAAAAATGAGTGCGTCTTCCTGAAGTGATAGTATTATATTGACACCAGAGAATATTGTATCGGGCGCTAAAAATGTGATGGAAATAAACATCAGCCTCTAATTATTTATATTTTATGTCTTATGGTTCTGAATTGTACGTAAATAAATTCTTGTTCATAAGTTGCACTTACTTATTTTCTCATAGAGGGTGATAAAAAGTAGAGTGTCCACCTCGGGAGCAAAGCAACACTATTTTAAGCTCGAGTGACATACTTTTAATCCCTTCTTGCGCTCAGGATTAAAAAAAACACTCTCGCCTTTAAAATAGTTGTTTGCTCCCTTGATAAACAATCTACTATTTTGACTAATTCATACAAAAAAATTGAGGAACTCGGTAGAAGTAACGTTTTTTTATTAGCAGAAGTAGGCTTTATTTTTAAAACATAAAAAAGGTTAAGGAACAGAATTGTATGAAGATTATATCACACTCACTTTCGATGAAGGTGGATACCTGCATCGAAAAGTGGGTATCTTCTGGTTAGAAGAAAGAATAACCAAACATTTAAGAAAAGAGTTTCCTGTCTTTATTTTATCTGTCAGTTCTATTTTTCAATATTTCTCGTATAATTTACATGTGTTGGGTGATGAAATGGTGGAAGCTGGTGACTCGGGCGAAACCTGAAGGGTGCTGTTGTTCGCAAGCATTGAAGGCAGCGAAGGAGCTGATACCAATCTGTAAAGATAAAAAAAATATTATTAAATTGTCGACATTTTCGGCAGACCACAGACGGTAGTGACTTTGCGGTTGACAATAACCCAAGTTTCAATAGCACTGCTAACAGCACAGCACTGATGGACTAGTGGCATACCACTAGTCTAAATGGTCACGAGTTGTATTCCTCTTTCGGAACCTCTGATGTTTTGAAATCATGAGCGTAAGCATTGTATAATTATCACATGTGCTTCATCAACGGTGAAAAAAACATCGTGAGCAAAACAACATGCTTGAGAGTTATTTTCTTGACGGCATGTGAAGTCCAGTCAGAGGACTCTGGGCGGTATATAAACTGTGATACCAGGTCAGCCATTGTCACAGGAAAAGAAAAAGAATGCTACAGTGGTTAAATCTTGAATGGGATGTCGACGTCAGCATGGCCTGTCACTCAGCCAGTTACAGCTAGTGACGGTACACTAGATTTACGCAGCACGTATTAGCAGCATCTATAAATGCGTTTTCGTAAAGTTACATCGAAACCTGTGTCGCTGCGGTTTAAGACTTTTGGTCAGCTTCGGCATCGTGCCTAGATAAATAGTCAAAGACTGAAATTCGTCACCCAAGGCAGTGGTAACATCAAGTTCTTCTAAAACTGCGCCAGACTTCAATAGTCTGGCGCAACATTGCGTAAGGAGTGATTCATCATTTCAACATGACGTAACTCCCATATACAACAACAAAGGTGCGCGATTTATACGCTGGCAAAAATGGGTTTAAAAAGCAGCTCACCAAGAATGGTTCTCCATTGTTGGCATGGGCCGCAAGAGGACCACCGGAGTCCCCGCCGCAAATGCCGACACCTCCTGCACCACTTGTGCAGATAGTACTGGCAGTCACATATCCAGGAGTAAAAACATTGCATTGTGTTTGGCTGATCACCCATAGTGACACGTGACTCACCACAGTCGAAGCAGCTAATTGACCTGCAATGCAAATAACGTATGAGTATAGTTTTTCTAACACTCACATCCATCTTCACCACTGGTTTTGCATTAAATCAAAATCATAGGCCATTTCTCCAAACGTCACGCAAGTATAATGGGAGTTTGTGCAGCACTGCTCTGTTCTCAACGTCGTAGTAATGGCTCTGTCAAATACCAGCTTGAGAAGAATTACATTGAAGATGAATAAATAACTTGAGCCTTAATCATCGTAGCTGATCGTAAGACTATTGGTGTAATCAGATATAATTTGAAGGCTGTGCCGTGCCATTGTACGGTTTAAATTCACCAAGCCTTTGTCACTACGGGAAGACTAGATGGACGGCCTATTCCGTAACTATTAACATCATCAACAAGTACATACTGTCGCTAGTCTTGCCAAATCCAGCAGCAACAGCCGAGTGACCCACAAACTGGTTCCACAGCTCAGAACTATTTGGCAGCCTGATAGGTGTGACACCTCCTGAAACATAAAAATACTCAAATGTAATAAAACAGTAACAAAAATTTCAAGTTATCTTTATAACTTTAACTTTTCTCTTTAGAAGGTATGAAAAACAACACTCAATAAAATTCAGTAGTCAAAATGGAGAACTTCAAAACATAAGTTTTTATCCCAACATATTCTTAAAATGTAATAAACCAGAAGGCATATTCGACTACGGGCGCGATGGCGATGATGTGTGTGGTTAACATAGTCAAAACAAAGAATCGCTTTAAAGCAACACTATGGCGATAAAATAATGTGCTGCCATATTTATAAAATATTACTCACCGTGGAGTTGTGCGTTTCTGGGCAAGTATATCATAGCGACGTCATTCGTTAGCAACCTTGGGTAGTACTGAGGGTGCATAATGACGTGACTAGTCTGGATACGTTCACCGCCGCTGTACAAGAAGTTAGAGCCGAGGATAACCTCGAACAGCCACGCCTGCCGCGTCCCATCGAACCAGCAGTGAGCAGCAGTCACCAGCCGGTTGGCCGACAGAAGCGAGGCACCACAAACTGATCGCGAAGTCGTATGGGTTAAACTGATTAACAACCCAGCCTGTATAAAGAAGTAAATCATAAAGGAGCCGTTGTTTTATTATCCTCAGCCAATCAAACCAATCAAATAATACTTACAAAGTAAGGGTGCGCGTTTGCCGGAGCCCAAACGCCACCGATAATCCTGTTATCTTCATTTTGTGCTATGATCTCCTCTTCAAGTAATCTTATCCTCTCCGCTTCAGGAATACCGACGCTGTCATGATAGTTGGTCTGCACTTCCACGAAGGCAGAAACAGAGACAATCAACGACAGACCAAATAATACAAAAGCACGCATTATAGTAATATGGAGAAACCAAGTAAATCAATCAGTTTATATACCTTTTGGCTTTAAATCTAAGTTAATCCTTTATAATTCGCAAACTGATTAGCACTATCGTGAGTATTTTTTACCATTGTTATAATAATCTAATCTCAGCTCTAGGGCCAGACAAGCGCGGCTATAATGTCGCACTGAAATGTCGAGTAGTGCTGAACGTTACTCTTCACTCAATTAATTGAGCAGTTTTACTAAAAAATCTAGATGTTACGTCGTCTGAGAGAAATAAAAGAATATCTTGAACTTCTCCCTCTGCTAAACCTCATGGTCCCTCTTTCTAACGTCAGTCAGATGATCGGTATATGCTTACAAAATCACCCACACCAGCAAATAGTCTGGGCCTATTTTGAGTTTCAGCCAACCCTCTTTAACTACTACTACTACAACAATCTATTTCGTGTGAAATGATACAATTCAATAAAGCTTATGACGTCAATGTCAAACGATTATAAATATGACTCTCGCGCCGTAGTATTACGCATGTTATAGCAAAGACGTTCATCATCTAAATCAAATAAGTGCACAAATAATTTGGTATTTACACCTGTTTAGGATAGAATTTACAGAATGAACAGCTTCTAGTGCTCGGGGCGCTTAAAAGAGGAATTGCTTAATTATGTGCGCCGCATCCGTACCTACTTACTGCACCCTGGTTCAGGCCTGTAATCCAGCTGTCTGACGAGAGCCTGATGACAGATATTGCCATTGGCCGTCACGACTATCGGTACATAGACTGCTGTATCCACATCCCACATGTCGACCTTTGCCAGGTCATGTGAAGATAGTCAATTTGTCTATACTTTTGTTTCTGTATCTTTCTTTTCTGTTACCGTTATTTCAACATCCATTGTGCGGCGCTCTAATCGATTTATCATGATTTGTAACAACTATTTCAGGCTTATTAGCAACAATGGTCTGGTAGTTTTGATAGATGAATTAAAAAATAACGCAATTCTGGCATTTTCGAGAACTAAGTCGGCCAATAACTTTAGTGCGGTACTTCCGAATACAATTGAATTTCAGTGCAAGTTATAGACTATTTTATTGTAATGTCTTTTAAGTTTCACATAATTTCGCGTGACTATTCGTACCCTTACCTATACCATGTTTATCAAATCATTTAATTTAGAAACCATCCATCATTATTTAAACTAATTTAAAAATATGGATTTGGTATTGGAATGCAAATAAATGTTTCTTTTATCTCCAAACAATATTGTAAATATTGTGCAAATTTGATAAAGCTTTAAAAATAAGAGTAAGAAAAAATTATTTGCTCAGACAAGTGTATTATACATACAGGCTTAGAAAATCATGCATGCAAGATCTTAAATAAAGGTGGATCATGACGTGTCAAACACTTAAAAATTATACTTATTGAAATATCAGTTACAATTTTCCTAATTAAATAGTAAAACAGATCACAATTATTAAAATTAAGAGTTTTATCATTTCAATTAGTATTCCATTATACATTTAAGTAGGATATTAAAGTCAATATTTAAATTTTCCCACTATTAGGTACATTACTTTGATTACCACAATGTTAGTTACATTTATTATTCTAAATAATCACCAGGAGTCGTTTAAAATTTTTGTCGTACTATAATATGCTTTGTGTGCCAAAAAAATTAAGGACTAGCAAGCTAGTCATACAGGCGCCAGTGCATCGAACTTTTCCTGTTAATTATTTCCAATCTATTCCTCACTCTCCTGTAGTGGCTGTAGTCCAATTTAGTCTTTAGTCTTATTTAGTTTTTTTCCAAAACATTCTGGTCTTTTAAAATTTTCGTAACAATATCCAAATCAATGATCTAATATAAAAATCCTGATGAGTTACTGTTATATGAGGCATCATTTACTCACATAATTAAATCTAATATGAGTTTATGTTCTATTGCAACTGCCGAAGTAAATACATTTTTAGAAAATAAACGTAGGAAACATTTTACTCCCGCGGTTTTTTTATGACCAATGCTTTAAAGCAATATTTTAGACAGTGTGATAGGTATAAAACATTATGAAGATATAGATATCAAAATACTAAATTGAACTTGAAGCTGTTAATAGACATTACAATATGCTGGTATTTTTTGCGATTTGTCCAAGGCATTCGATTCAGTTTTTCATGTCATTTGGAACTACACCACAATGGAATCTGAAACATCTTAATAAATCTTCTTTCATACTTGAGACGCTAGTTAGAAATATTGGATAAGCTTAATAATTCTCTAGTCACTTTCAAGAACTATGCCTTAATAAACTCAATTAATATTAGATGTATAAAACAAAAATTACGACACAAACGCTTAAATAGTAGGTACTGTAAAAACTATCTTTATTATGCAGTTATGATTATTATTTAAATAAAATTACGAAAACTGACGAGGCCGTATGAGCTTAATGCCTTTGCTTTTCCGACAAAAAAATATAAATCTAGGAATATGCCGCGTTTTTGTTTTCTTCAAATATTTAAACGTTAAGTTTATTTTTATTTATTTTTATAAATAAGTTAATGTTCTAAAAATACGTCTTCTTTTAATTGTCATTATTTTTAATAAATGCTTATCTCATATTATTATTGTGTTATTTTTTTCGCAAATGGTACGAAAAGTAGAGTATTTTCCTCGGTGATAAAGCTGTCTTAGTCTTGGGTGAAATTAAATCCCTCGCTACACTCAGGACTCGTCTTAAATCCCTCGCTTCGCTCGTGATTTAAGTTTTTAACACCCTCGCTACGCTCGGGAGTAAACCTCGAGTCCTTCGTTACGCTCGCGATTTAAATCGTCACCCGCGACAGAAGACACTGCTTTATCCCCTTGGTTAATAATCTACTATTAGTATGATAAAATCTGGTGAATAAGCTCCAACCACAATAATTGATGTAGACATCAGTAACCAAAAATGGTTTTAAATTTTTAGGGTTCCGCAGTCAACTAGGAACCCTTATAGTTTCGCCATGTCTGTCTGTCCGTCCGTCCGTCCGTCCGTCCTCGCTTAATCTCTGTGACCGTTAGCACTAAAAAGCTGAAATTTGGTAAAATAAAAATTGGGAAAAAAATGTTTTTTTTTTTAATTTCAACCCTAACGTGTAATATATTGCTGGAAAGGTATTTAAAAATGAATAGGGGTTTACTTATATCATTTTTTGATAACGTCAATAGCTTCAGAAATAATCGCTCCAAAAGTAAAAAACAATGTCCCCCCCCCCCCCTCTAACTTTTGAACCATAGGTAAGTTTAGAAAATATGAAAAAAATCTGGAATGTACAACTTTATAAGGACTTTCTAGGAAAATCATTTTGAACTTGGATGGAAACAACAGTTTTTGTACAAAAAAGATAAAAAGATGTACAAAATAATTTCTGGACTAAGTTTGTAGTATAATCGTATATGCAAGCATTTATTTTGAACACTCATTGTGACGGACGAGAAACTACGGAACCCTACACTGAGCGTGGCCCGACACGCTCTTGGCCGGTTTTTATTTATTATTTTAAGTCTTTGACATCGAATGTACAAAATGATTCAAAATGAAGTGAGTTTTTCCGTGTTTCTTTTCAGAGTAACTGCAGATAGAAAAACACCGACCTGTGTAGTGTAGTTACTAAAATATTTTACTGGTAATGAAATGTAAAAGTTTTTGAAAAAGGAATGGAAGATGAATAAATAGATACTTTTTCTTTTAAACACTTTAATTTAGGACGCAAACTCAAACGTTTACAAATAGAAGATCTGGTTTCTTGATTAAAAAGTTTTTTTTTTAATTTTGTGTCTTTTACATATGTTGAGTGATGAAATTGTGGAAGCTGGTGACTCGAGCGAAGCCTGAAGGGTGACGTTGTTCACAAGCGCCGGTGGCCGCAAAAGAGCTGACACCAATCTGAAAAGATAAATAAATTTTAGTGAACTATTTAATTTTATATTGACATGATGGCCCAGAGGTTAAGGCGCCTTCCTCTCATGCACGAGGTTGTGGTTCAAATCCGGGCAAATACCAATGTGACTTTTTCAATTCATATGTTGGTACTTTCTAAGTTTATCATAGACATCATTGACATCGGTGAAGGAAAACATCGTGAGGAAACCTGGACTTAAAGTTAATATAAGTTTGAAATCGCCAATCCGCCGTGAGCAAGCGTGGTGATCAATGCTCGAACTTCCTCTGTATGTGAGTGAAGAGGCCTTTGCCCTGCAGTGGGACAGTAACAGACTGGTATTATTATTATTATATATTTAATTTTATCCCCCACGATGTCATCCACTCCTAGGAATCAAAGCGTCTTGTTAAATAGCTTTCAGACTTCTTCATAAATATAGGTATACATAAACTCACGCTCTTTTCTCATTAGGGGTAGGCAGAAACTACAGAGTACCAGATAACTTCTTTCTTTCTTTTCTTGTTTACATTCATTCATGTTGTCATACACACATTCGCCCGCGCATACATCATCACATACTTTTTCAAGAATTGAATTTGAAAATATCTTTATTAAAAATTGACTTTATGTAATTAGAAACGAAGATTAGCGCGTTCAAGCAAGCAAGTATGAAATAGAGAACGAGAAGTACAGACTAAAGACATGAGATGGTGGTGGTGTGCGTTACTTCCACCCGTTGTACGCTGGAAAAAGTGGTTTTAAGAAAAGCAGCTCACCAAGAATGGTTCTCCACTGTTGTCATGGGCCGCAAGAGGGCCACCGGAGTCCCCACCGCAGATGCCGACGCCTCCCGCACCACTGGTGCAAATAGTACTAAAAGTCACGAATCCAGCGGTGAAAACATCGCATTGAACTTGGCTGATCACCTGTAGTGATACGTGGCTCACTATAGTCGAAGCTCCTGATTGGGCTGCAATGTAAATAATGTTTGATTAAGAATAAATACAGTTTTTAACATTCACACTGTTGGATGTACAGAGGCCAGCACATCAAGCCATCCCAATGTGTGAAATTTCTTTGATAGTTTTTCAACTTGATTGCAAATACAATAAGGTTCATGTTCAATTCAGAAAATTTTATAGTTTGAGGTAGCTTGATGTGCTGGTGTAGGCTCATTGAATCAAAAGCTTTGCCCGCCAACACTAGGAGTCATTTCCTCAAATTAACACAAGAACAGCTGGTCAAACTTTAATGAACGCAAGTATAACAAAACTGGTCTAACTCTTAACATTGAAACGGCTCCTCAATACCAGCTTAAAAAGTAACCTATTAGCTGTCAATTGATGCATACAGAGTTATGGCCTGAGAAGTATAAAATATCGTCGCAGAGTCGCATAGCTCGCGTGTTGGCAAGGCATTACAGAAATGAATTACATTACACCATGTCTTTTCCACCATTAGATGGTATCACCTGGTAAATATTTCACTAAATATGTATGCGAATCAATAATCTATTATCTATCTACATATATAAAATCAATTGCTGTTCGTAAGTCTCACTAAAACTCAAAACATTTGATGTTTGTCCATCGTATATCTAATATATAAAAGTGTGTGTATATTCAATAGGTCTGAGAATAGGATGTTAACTAAAAAACACTAAATAAGAGTAATAAATTGATTCTAAGTCAAAACAAAATTGACCGAGGCAGCTAGTTATAAATAATATTAGCTTAAGTTTGTAAGTTTGTGAGTTCGTGACATTGTAGCGCTCTGTGTGTTGGAAATCTCTACTGAACGATTTAAAAAAAATGTTTTACTAATAATATTTTATTTTGAAGAGATGGAGAAGGGAATTTTAAAGTACGAAATGCACGTGGACAAAGTCGCGAATAAAGTGCTGGTCATTAATCAGTACATACCGTCGCTAGTCTTGCCAAATCCAGCAGCAACGGCTGAGTGACCCACAAACTGGTTCCACAGCTCGAAACCGTTGGGCAGCCTGATAGGTGAGACGCCACCTGGAACACGTATATTACTCACATGTAATAAAACAATATTAAAAGCTTATAATTTGAGATAAGTTATAGGAAACACCCAATAGATAAAGTTCTCAGAATCATAATTGATAAAACCAAATCACAACTTATTGACACAAAGTGCTCTCTGGTAGTTGGGTAGTCAATCCTGAGTACCAAACCACCAGACCATTATAATTGATAGGCTAAATCTCATTGTACACACAGGACTGTTCTAAACAAATATAAAGGAAATGAAAGCACATCCATCTCGAACGTGCTCTCACATTTATAAAAAAATTACTCACCATGGATTTCTGCGTTTCTGGGCAAGTATATCATAGCAATATCATTTGTAAGGAATCTTGGGTAGTACTGTGGGTGCATAATGACGTGACTAGTCTGGATGCGTTCACCGCCGTGGAACAAGAAGTTGGAGCCAAGGATGACCTGGAACTGCCACGCCTGGTTTGCGCCATCGAACCAACAATGAGCAGCAGTCACCAGCCGGTTGGGCGACAGTAGCGACGAACCACAAACTGATTGCAAGTGTGTATGGGTTAAACTGATTAATAACCCAGCCTGAACAAAAGAAGTAAATCATAAAGGTTTGTTTGTTTTATTATCCTTAGCCAAACAAATTCAAACCAATCAAATAATACTTACAAAGTAAGGGTGCGCGTTTGCTGGAGCCCAAACACCACCGACAATCCTGTTGTCTTCATTTTGTGCTATAATTTCCTCTTCAAGCAGTCTTATCCTCTCTGCTTCAGGAATACCAACGCTGTCATGATAGTTGGTCTGCACTTCCACGAAAGCGGAAACAGAAACAATCAACGACAAACCAAATAATACAAAAGCACGCATTATGGTAATATGGAGAAACCAAGTAATTCAATCTGTTTATATACCCCATAGTTATGAATCTTAGTTAATCCTTTATAATTTCATGAGCTGATTAGGACTATCTTGACTATTTCTTACCGCTTTTATAATCTAATCTCAGATTTAAAGTCAAAGTAGCGTGGCTATAATTTAGCACTGAAATATTGAGTACCGCTGACAGCTTCTTATTAATTGAGCAGTTTAAAAAAGAGCAAGCAAAAGGAAGGAAAGGAATATATATTGAATTTAATCTTCTTAAAAATTCATACGATTCTTCCTTTAAGTGCCAGCCAGATGTCAGACAGACTAGAGAATCTTTAATAATAATAGGAATGAATTTATTAGCAGACTAGATACTACAAGTTACACTGGTATCCACTGTTCACTTAATGTTCTGACCACTCTTGACCATTCGTTTTCCAGTCTGTCCTATGACTGCTCCAGCTAGGCTATCCTTCCTCAGCGTAGCGAGCACATGCAGTCCTTGCCATTTCTCTTGCCTCTAATTGATTATGTAGTTTTGTCTAGAACATCATCATCATTTATACATGTCAGGCAGTATACCTACTTTATGTGACTGAGTATCCATTTCCGTATATATGGTTTTCTTTTAAATGTTTGATTGTTAACTGCCGTATTCAGTAGAAAAAAAACTATTTTTGCGGTAAAGCCGTCGCCTGCATCAAAGTCAAATAGTATCGCAGTGAGTAGGTATCTTTCGCGGTTACGTGCATCGACATCCTGCAGTAGCGCAGTGAAGATCTATAACAGTAATGTGCTTCGAAGATAGTGACGGTAAGAAGGTAGTGACTTCGCCGTGACGGTCTTTTGTGGTTACGTGCATCGCGCTAGCGTTCATCGACATTTTGTGCGTCGAGATTCCGTAATCTAATCGAAAATGAATAACATCGAAGGAACCTATTTGGTACCTGGATACTTTCTTTTTAATTTAATCTACAGGATTTAGTGAGTCTGGAGTATAAAGTTTCGGGTAACAAATAAAAGTAAAACTCCATAAAATATTAATATTATGAAAAGAATGTTGCTTACTAGTTGAGTAAGTAAGTCAGTATGATTGAAAACAGCAAAAATAGCTATGTATTGTTAATCATCTGAACGGTTGCAATACGGCAGTACGATTCTGGTTAAATCACCGCGTGAAATTGGAGCCGTAGTGAGGGTAAATTGAGCTGTCATTTCATACCTACTAATTCAAGGAATTGACAGTTCACATCACTCAAGTTTTCATGACTTACTGAATCGACCGGCAGGTGACAATTTTTTTACTTTAAGAAAGAAAAATAAGAAAGTAAGTATCAAAGTAGTGGTGGGTGTAGGTAGTAGTTGATGAGTGAAGTTAACTTTTCAAAGAAAAACTAATGTGATACCAGCAAACATGACCGTACATGTCCTTCTTAAAACTAATTTCAAAATAATAAATAACAATAACAATAAATGTAGTAACATAAACCTAGTAAAAACTTTTGTGTACATTTAGTGGGTCTGAGAATGGGTCGTCAATCATTTTTTTTTAAAGACTGAAAGAAGTTTATCGAGCCTGCTAGTTCTTACATAAATAATATGTTTCCTTATAGATGAAAATCGATATTAAAAAAAAGTGGATCGTTTATTTTTTTTATCGCGTGAGCAATCAATGAAGTTAGTTTATCAAAATTAATCGCATTATTCAATGATGGATTAGACAATAACACGTTGTGTGAAGTATCAATCTTTCTTTATTTCTCCTGGACTCATCTGGTGTCAGAATTGATGCCGCCCATGAGCCACTGACTTCACAAGCCGTTGAGAATTATATCTCAGGCAATGATATTATACGTAAAAAGGTGTACCTAGATAGGTTATAAGCGCTCAGTAAGCGACACCACTTTACCTCAGCGTCGCGTCCAGCCGTAAAAGGTCGCGTGCGTGCGTTAGTGTGCCGTTTTTAAAAATCGAATGTTGTTTAGGTAACCTATCTACACCTTTTTACTTATAATATCATTGATCTCAGGCATAACGGTCTCCTCACGATGTTTTCCTTAACCACTTTTAAAGCAAGTGATAATTATAAAATAATACCCATTAAACAATGTGGAACAACGTGGTAAAAAACAACCGACTTCTTAAAAAAAAACACTAACAGGTGTAAAAAACTCTAGTTTCCGAAGTCTGTGGCTTTGTTTCATTCATTATTGACAAATAGCTGATTTCAAATACACTATTTTCTTTCTATAATAGAAATAGAATAGAAATAGAATTTGTAATAGGCCTGCTGGTTACGAAGTTAGCAATCAGCAATAAGACACTACAGGGCATGAGTAAAAAAAGAGTGTAATAAATCATACAATACCTTACTGCGCTGATATTGTATGAATAATTACACCCTTATAACTTAGTAACCAGATTGTTTATAGGCGTCGATTTTCAGTTAATTTCTGATAGGTAGGTACTCTGCGCTTAGAAAAGGTTCCGCTTCGAGGAATACCCCGAATTTACAATTATTTAAGCTGTACAGACGCCAGCACGTCAAGTTACTCCAATGTGTCAAATTTCTTTGATTGTTTTTCAACACTATGTCAAACAGAATAAGGCTCATATTCAATTGGGAAAATTTGACACATTGGGGTAACTTGGTGTGCTGGCGTCTGTACCTATGTGAGGTAGGTACGATATTTCCCATCCTCAGAAATGTATAAATATAGATTTCATTTTGCCTCTCAGTGAATCAATTAATTTAGATTTTTATCAGTAGGTACTTAAATTGTACCTTTTATCTGATTGCGGCACAATCTTATAAGACATATCTATGAACACTAATCATAATCAATGTCCTGCGATTTTTTTATTAATTAATCATTGCCAACACGAGTTGATAATAAAAACGTGGCTCGTGGATAAACAAACAGATTCAGTTAGCGAATTGATCGCCTGATACAGGTATACCTACTACAGCTACGTATACGGGCTCGTCGACGGCTTGCTCCATCGGCTATTGGGATCCCAATTATTTAACAGACTGACGAAGTGGCTCTTATTACACTTATTTTATATTTATACTATTTTTTTTTTTTTTTTTTTTTTTATTTATTTATTTATACTTTTTTCTTCAGTCTTCATTGCGCCGCGTGTCGATGCGGACGTGTTTGCATATTCGGTGTGTTGACTAGCGCGGCGCCAGCTGCCGCTCGAAATTTTTTGTCGCCATGAGTAGTGATCTGGTGGCGAATGAGCTGCTGACGTTCCTGCAGCAGAAGCTGGACGTTATGGACGAGGTATCCGCTGTCCAGATTTGTGCAACGAACTTCAGCGAGGATGACATAGCAGCTGCCAAGCTATTGTTGTTCAGTGTGTTGAACAAGCGCGACCAGATGGTGTCCCGCCGGCGAGATGGGACCAGGAGAAGCCTGCAAGACATCATCACGCTGTTCAAGGAGACTGACCCGGACGACGTGCCAACGTTTGTGGCGAAGGAGATGCATAAGCTTCCACCCGTCACCTTCGACCACGTCGATGTAACAAGCCTTCTGAAGGACATTGTCATGCTGAAGGCCCGCCTTGCGGATGTTTTAGAGAAGTTAGATGCATCCCAAAACACTGTCGCCGATTTGCGCAAGGAAGTTGGCGAGTTGCGCAACAGTGTGGCGGAAACTAGGTCATCAGTCAATGCGTCTAACGTAAACATGTGCAGCGCAGCCGACGTGTCGTCAGAGTCCGCGTCAGCAGTTTTGTCGCCGGCGCGCCTGTCGTTCGCTGAGCTAGCAGAGCGCCCTGCCCGCGTGCCCCGCGCCCCCGTGCCCGTGGTCGCGGCTACTCCATGCTGTGCCGCCCGAACCCCTCGCCCCGTCCCGCTGCCAGTGTCTGCCGCCCTGGCGAAGCCCCGACAAAAGGATTTCGCTAGCGTCACCGCGAGTGCACCTGGTGTTCCTAGACCAGTGACAGAAAAGGCGCCGAATGGTGCTAATGATGAGGGTTTCGTGACGGTGAATAGGAGTAAGTGCCGATCACGAGCGAATAAAAACCGCTGCGGCAAAGCTACAGCGGAGCTCGACTTGCGCGCCGCAGCGCCGAACACTCCGGTGTATATCTCCCGCCTACACTACACCACTAAGGCGGAGGGCATCGTGGAGTACGTGCGCCAGAAGATTGGGTACATGCCGAGGGTGCAGTTACTGGAGTCGCGCCGCAACGTCAACTTCAAGGCGTTTGTGGTACGCGTTCCGAATTGTTATCTGCCCGTCGTCATGGATGAAAACTTCTGGCCTCAGGACGTGGTGTTCCGTCGCTTCCGCGGACAAGTTCCACAGAGCAGCGCTAGTGCGTGTTAGTGAAGTGTTAGTTTTTAAGTAATAATGTATAAATATATGTATTTTAGGTTAAGGTATTTATCTCTGGGCCTGCGTCGCCTGAAATAAAGTTTATTATTATTATTATTATTATTATAATGTAGTGTATTTAATTAACACTAGTGCTTTTTACTCCGCATATCCACACTAGTGCGGGAATGGGGAGTAAAGCACACTCATTTTGTTTATTCGTTCATTAGAATGTGCTAACTGACACGTGACAAATAAAAATATTTTCTTTTGTTATAGTAATTGCAGCTTAGTACCTAAATTTCAACAACAGGTTCAAGTTCCTCTTACTTTTCCGACAGATGTGTTGAAGGGGAGTTTTCACACCTCTTCCTTCTCATAACATAATAATTATAGCGAGCGGGGCTAGGTGACTGCCTTATGTACTTTATGACGTACATAAAGTGTAAATTCCCATCCTAAAATGAGCAAAATATTTTCTTTAGTTATCGAAGGTACAGTAACTTATACAAATCAAGGGAAATCCGGCTCATACTTAACTTGATAAGAGGTACTTTTTTATCCATTCTAAGCCTATCACCGTATTAACTAAATACGGTAATACTGCCTCATGAGCATTAAAAAATCAAACACGACAAACAACAAACTGATTAGTACGATTATTTATTTTATCATAACATCGTATTACATCATCATCATATTTCACAGCAGATACAATTGATTTTTTTAGATAATTTCAACACCTGTGATTTCGCTGATCCAGTCGAGATATCGTTGCACTCTAGTAAACACTGAAGGCAGGTCATCATTGCAGCCATCAGCATTGACAAACGATGCCACACCAATCTAAAAAAGAAGACGTTGTTCTTTATAATACCAGCAACATTGAGCCATTGACCAACTGTAAAATTGCAAAGACGAAACGTATAGAATGTAGCGACATCTATCTCCCTACAATACGAACTAAACGGACTAAATATCCTACATCGCGATGTTAAAGTTATCTGCAAGATTGAACACTGTTAACAAAATCCCGACTGCAACGTCGCCGTCGGGCGGTTAGTCCTTAGAACTAACATACGACATCCATCTGGTCGGAAGATTCTCTCTTTTCATGGTGGATGAGGAGAGGAACTTTACAATCTGTTCATCATACCTTGAAACTTATTTTTCATTGAAAGGGGTTATTTCATCTGCTCAGCTTTTCCATGTATATTGGAGTCGTACCTATATAATATTGGCCTACACTACTTATAGTCTAGCCGGACTCAGCTGAGCTGAATACTATTTCTAGACAACATAATACCTTATGGTACCATAAGGCATTTATAATATGTTGTCTAGTAATTAGTTTGTCTTGTTGTTAGGATGTTGGACATCTGACAGTAAAGATTGTCAAAGATCTACTAACCAAAGCCTGGACCAACGACTTAACTTGCATTCCACGCATGTCTACTTAAAAGTATGGACATACTTTTTAATTATCACAGTATTACTTGCTTTGAGTTTTTGTAATCACCTATTCATGAGTAATCTAGTACTAATCCCTTGAAATTTTCATTTTAAATAAGGAGTATGAGTAAGATACAAGTAGGTACCTACAGATATGTCATCATTTTTAAGAAGCTATAATTATGTCTGCAAATCATATCATCATTATCTACTTCATTATCTAGTACTTATACGGAATATCTGCAGTCGCATTGGAAGTGGGAAAAACCTATTAAGAAGGTTTTAACAAACATTTTTCCAGTGACTAACAAAGAGATAAACAGTTTTGTGGGTTTTCTAATATCATACAATAAAGAAGTTGGAAGCAGGCTGGTTTTCCCAATGAACGAAGCAGCCGCTCCAGACTGATGGCAAACGCCTAGTGTATTGTGTAAGTAATTTATAATGTATTGAATGGAAAACTAAACTCGTCTAGTACTTCACTATCTGTCCTGTCTTGTTTTTATAAAGGACATTTTGCAATGCACCCTTTGAGGATGGCAGAAACTGTTAAATCGGGCAAAGCTTTAATTCTGTCAGCAAAACAAGACGTAGGTACTAGTCGATATTAGAACTTCCCCCAAAGAGCTCAACGAAATTTCCCTAAATGTTTGAACACAAAGGTCCATTTGTGGTCAAACATGGTAGGTACGTGAGCGCTTACGGGTGGGAAAATCCATTATAACTCTACACATTGGTACATATCACTTGTTTAACTGATTGTCACTGACATATCGAAACGATAGTGATCTTTAAGATGCTGTTTTATCTTTTATCTTAACTCCTACAGTATGGCGTGTGAGGAAATACCAAGCCCTTTAAAATTGTTGCATAAATATCGGCTTAATCTTTTACTCTCTAGTAATTTCACAAGGCTTGGACATGTGGCCGGTGGTGGTACTATTGCTCTCAGTATGTAGTTTGGTGCAAGGGTTATCAAGACTTGACCCTCTCGTTTCTACCAATAAAGGACTGATCAGAGGTCTGCAATTTGGAGATGGATACGCCAAATTTCTGGGTATACCTTATGCGGTAGTTCCTGAGGATAATCCTTTTGGGGTAAGCTTGGGTTTATTTTATCTCTGTTGTTTTTCTATTGAGGTAGGCATTCAAAGCATTTATTTTGGTGGACCCACTTGCCAGATTTATTAAAACAACAAAATATGATTCCAATTATTCACTACCTGCACAACGAGCGCTCTGGAGTGTATAAAAATATATATTACCTACATGTTATTATTGAAACTACGTTTCTCGCTAGGTGATTATGTAAATCTTTGAGAAATAAGTAAATGATATTTTAAACCGTAAGTTGTGACCTTTCTGAAACTGACTTAAAAAAGCTTTTTACAGTAATTTGTAGTAGAAAACCTAATGGTTTTTTTGAGATTAAATTACGACCAGATACAATAGGGTTAAGTGATAGAGCATTAGCTAATCACTTAATCCTATTTAGTTCCTACCAATCAATTCACCAACTACCGTTAACACCTACTCAATACTATTTTGCCTTCATAACATTTCTTATAATATTGCAACCCGCTTTGGCCGCGTCGCTTGGGTGTATTTTTTTTTTGTTGAGATTTTAATACCAAAATCCGTCCAAACAATTTTTATAATTTTCCGGTAGTTGTCCAATAGACAAGATTTAATTTATTCGATTTCAAGTATGATTTTTTTTTAACTCTTACAGATTGATTGCCTATAAGAGTTTATACCAATGCAAAATAACTCTTTTATTTTATTTTACAGCCATCAGTGGCGCATCATGGCTTTGACGAAATATTTGAAGCGTACGAATCAAACGCGTGTCCTCAAGTACATAGAGATGTCGCCATGGGTACCATCGACTGCTTAACGATGGACATCTATGTGCCAAGCATCGCCGACTCTCGACACCGCCTGCCAGTAATGGTGTGGATACATGGAGGGGCATTCATTGGGGGCAGTGCCCAAGGAGAAGCAACCGAACCAATCTCTCTGCTTAAACATGACGTCATTATAGTTGCTATAAACTACAGGGTGGGTATTTACGGCTTCATGTGTTTAGATACACCTGAAATGCCTGGTAACCAAGGTCTGAAAGACCAAACATTAGCTTTAAGATGGATTCAAGAAAACATTGCTGCTTTCGGAGGAGATGTCAACAAAATAACTCTGTTCGGTGAAAGCGCTGGTGGCATGTCCGTGAATCTACATTTATTTTCCCTAAACGAAAAGTTATTTAACCAAGTTATTATAGAAAGCGGACCAGCTTTAAGTTACTGGATGATGGTCGAGTCTAATAACACCATACCTTTAGTTCTAGCTGAAGAATTAGGTTTTATAACATCAGATATAAATGAAGCTCTGAGTTTTCTTTCCACTGTTGATGCACATTTGTTAGTTAAAATAGCTTCTGACTTGAAAATAAGTAGCGCTTCAGGTAATGATCAACCCCTTACAAAACCTTGCGTTGAGAAAATATTTGAAGGAGTTGAAAACTTTATAACTGACCATCCTATGAATGTTAAATCTACTAAAGCTAGTAAGACTCCGACAATTATTGGCCATAACGTAAGAGAATTCGATTTCCAGTATTCCTATCAAGATGACAAATTTTTCAAAACATACGATCTAAAAATGCTATTTGAAATGGGTTTTGAAATGGATAATGATTTTGAAGACGCTATAAAAGCAGTTCGACATTTCTACTTTGGTGATGAAACAATCAATAAGAATGTATCTGAAAAGCTAGTAGAATTTGGAACCGATTTAATATTTGGCCACCCAACACAGAGGATGGCCGAAAAACTGTTAGAAAGCGGTGCACAACACGTTTACCGCTATGTTTTCTCGTACCTAGGAGCAAGTCATGGGGATGAGTTGTCCTATCTATTTGATTCAAACTCGTGGGCAGATATATCCAAGGAAGAGCAACAATTGATTGATCAATCACTAATAAAGAGTCGTTTAACCACGCTTTGGACAAACTTTGCCAAGTACGGGTAAGTAATAATTCATAGAAAATATCTAACACTTTCTCTGTCCACAAAGTAGACACAATAGTTAAACAATCAACATTAGTCATAAGTCGTTAATTTAGGTTCAATAGCTCAAATTTTTAAATTGCTTTTTTAATAGCAATATCCTTTATTATATTAATTTTTAGTCTTTAAAGGCAAAGACGAAGGATATAATATAGCACGTTCAATGATGTTAAATATAAAACTAAATCCAGCAACGTATTTAAATGATTTGCACGAAAGTATCAAGGCAGCTAACTTCCAATCAGTTTTATACAATATTTGATGACCGTGCGTTGAAAATCAAGTTTATCTTCCTTGACAAGCCCACTTACATAATTCTGATGAGTAAAAAATTGTGTTTTGTTTTTGCATTCAGAAACCCGACTCCAGCGCAGTCAGAACTTCTGCCATTCACATGGGCTCCAATAACCAAAACCGCTCAGCCATATTTAGATATGGACTTGGATTTTACCCCTAGAAGCAGACCTGACCATGGAAGGATGGCATTTTGGGACTTGTTCTACAATCTTTATGCGAAGTACCAGAAATGGTATTGAATATTGACTTTATTGAATGAAATCATTATACTTAGCTGCACGTAAAGCTATCCCAATTCCCAAACTGTACAATTTTCCCATTTGAACATGACGTATTCTTTTGTTATTAAGTTGGAATACTATCAAAGAAATTTAACTGGTTGGGGTTGCCTCTGTATCAAATTAAAAAAACTTTTGTTTATGCATTTGTTCTGTTTTATTTTTGTGCTTCAGACAACACAAAAGCATGCGAAAACTTGCTTAGTGTTAGGCATTATAACGTGGTTGTACACTCGCTGTCTTCGGAGCGTTCTAACTTCAAAGCAATCTTGTGTTTTAACGACTTAACTTTTGGTATCCGTCCGTGGTCTTAAACGTGGATCTTTTTAATTGTTTCTATAATTACGGCATACGAGTGGTTAAAGCATACATTCAGTTCAATATCTCTAGAGCACGAGAGCTTGTGCTCTTGGATCTCAATCTGCATAGTTGTAGTAGCTTGTAATACTTAGGTAAGGTGTGAACGCTATTAACGAATTTTCCAATAACACCAAAAGATCAAAAAATAAAGCCCAGAAAGATCGAGGTCTGGCACTTGGTTCGTTTAATATACAAAGGCATCTTTGGGCAAAGGACTTTCTTTAAATAGGCATTCCTAGATTTTTTACGAACGCAGACAAAACATCGTAATAGTGCTCTTTCGCTGTTTAAACTAAAATAGTTTCGTAGAGAATGAGCATTAATTTTGTATTTATTTTGGTTTTAAGTATGTATCTGTATGTAGGTATCTGTGTATTTATTTTTTTGTGTCACTTTTTTGTTCTTTTTTTACTCTGTTGCACCTACCTTGTTCAGAGGCGGATTATCCTAAAGGCAAACTAGGCACGTGCCTAGGGGCGCGTAGTTACAAGGGGCGCGCGAGCTCAGAATTTTTGGATGATACAATGTTTATAGTATTATGATGGCTATTTATGGCATGTACAGGGGCGCCGATGACGTGATTGCCTAGGGCGGTCTGGACATTTAATCCGCCACTGACCTTGTTCCATCTCTGCACCACCTTAAGGTAGACAGACTGGCAGAAAATACCTAAGGCATTAAGTTCGGCGTTGTACAGTTTTTTTTACTTGTGCATAAAGCTTTAATAAATAAATAATTTGCTCGTCTGGTGTAAATCAGCCTAAACTTGTTGAGATACGCCCCGAGTAATTAATCATCATTTGCCTAGCTTTTTCCCTTCCAGTCTAACCGGACGCAGCTGAAGATCAGAGTTTTATATGGAGCGACTGCCTGTCTGACCTCCACAACCTAGTGACTGAGTAACACGATACCGCTTTGTTAGACTGGTTGTCAGACTTTCGGGGTTCTGACTATTCGTAACGCTTGTCAAAGATCTACAAATGACAACCAGGGTCAACGGCTTAATGTAGAAAAGCTTCTAGGCGCGGAGAGGTATTGTTATATTACATAATTATATTATATTTAACCTAATTTTAACTATTAACAGGATGCCCTCGTAAAATGCATTGTATTGTAGTCGTTTGTGTTTTGTATAAGTGTGTCTTTAAAAATAAACTAGCAGACGCCCCGCGGTTTCACCCGCGTAGTTCCTGTTCCTGTGGGATTACAGGTATAAAAAGTATCTCTTAATAATATTAGTACCTATAAATGAATATCTAGTGAATGGTCACCCATCCATGTATCTACCTCGGCAAGTGTAGCCTAACCTTCTATCAAACAGTGCGGCTATTATTATTTAGCCACAAGCCCCAATTATACTAATTGTAAGCTTTCACTGAACAACGAATAATAAAACATTAATACTTACCAAAATATCCTCTTCGGTAGCGTTGTAAAATATCGTCAAAGGGCCACCGTTATCACCCTGAAAAAGATAAGTTCCTTATTAATCTACGTAATGTGTATGTGATTATACTTCGATCATTGCGTTTTTTTTATTTAAATATTAGGCATGAAACGTCGTGTAGCGTGTTGTATTTAGGTACGCATCGACGATACAGGTGTAATTCCTAGTAGGTGTGAAGCAAAGTTAAAAAAAGAAATAAATGAAAATCATGCAGATTACTTCATGAGATGGTCTTTTGCGGAAAGAATATCACACGATATTACAAGTAAAAAGGTGTAGATAGGTTATAAGCGCTCAGCAAGCGCTAGCCACACTTTAGCTCAGTGTCACGTCGGCGCGTCGCGCTGTCAACGGACGCGTGCGTGCGTTAGTGTGCTGTTTTTTTTAAGATCGTATGTTGTTTAGGTAACCTATCTATACTTACAACTTTTTACTTATAAGTCATATCATTAAGTGGATGTGGAGTCCAAAGAGCTCAACGATTCGACGAATGTCACCAAAAAAAAACACAATACATGTACCTATACAATTTCACAGTGGGCGAGCCATTGGTCAAAATTGAAAATCAAAATCAAAAGTAATTTATTCAAATTTGGCTGAAAATCAGCAGTTTATGAACGTCAAAAATTACATAGGACAAAAATCAAAATCAAAATCAAAAGTCTTTATTCAAACTGGGCTGAGAATCAGCACTTTTTGAACGTCAAAAAATACATAGAGACAGTCCCCCAAAAACGGCCCACCCTTCGCCACTTCCTAGGGTTTACACACCTCAAACAGTGACTGAGAGGACAGTACCTCAAAAGACTTTACTATCCAGCTGCTAATGACAAATTCGACATGCCAATACCGAACCAGAGCTCACACCGAACGCCCTCGTGCTCAGCAGTAGCGCTGACGACTACCATACCATGAAAAACTTAGGTACTATTTTACCGTCTTACCTTGCAAGTACCAGCAGCCCCGTGGAAGACACATACACAGTTTTGAGGAAGCTGATTGAAGTAATACACGTTGCACATTGTGTCCGTAACCACTGTCATCAACTTCTGACGTAGTGTAGGTGATATGAACGTCACTCCTGCACAATACAAGACGAATTACTCAAGGTATTAAATACTAAGTGGGTGAAGTATACATTTTTAAATATAATTGTATGTACATTTTGTTGTTTTTATAAGTGTGAGGTCTTAAGCAAACAGTTAGATCTGCATTTTATGGCGCACAAAATAACTTTGAGTCTACACGACAAACTAGCGAAATTAATGACCTCCTAAAAAATTAGGGTCTAATTGTGTACCTAAATGTAACGTAATTACTTAAAAGAATTAGTTTAAATGTATTAAGTAACTTAGGTATATGTAATGTAGTAGGTAAAGTAATAGCTAACAACATTCGTTTGGTATCCTACCTACCACTTAATTTAAATATGTCTTAAGGTATATTTTAAGAATATAGGCGCACATTGAAGTGATAAGTTCACACATGCTAAAGGGACTCTTCCCTTTCCGCCGTTTTCAATAACTTACTAACATTTATCTGAAAGCTGATATCCTACCAGTTACCGTTATCCTATAGTTTAATGTTTATATAATAGCACCTCTAACTTTATTAACCGCATCCCTCCGTAGCGATTCATTTCTGCGTGTCTGAATGACAACTTACTACTACGTAGGTAGGTACTAGTAAGATTCAAAATAATCTTAAATAATTAGTTATGCTTTATAAGTCCTTCAGTAGGTAATACAATTCACATTTCCTCTACAAAATGTGTTATTGGAGGCAATCTGCAGTAAATTAATTTGAAAAAGGAACTTGTTTTTTTTTTTGGCTACTGAGCCGAGTGTCAGTTGCCAGTGTCACGTATTGAAGGCAGCAAAAATTAAACACTTTTTCGTTTCTGGCAAGTGAGGTGATGTCAACTATTCTGCCAGCGTCACGTACTTATTAACACACACATAGATTATTTATCTATGTTATATAAATAGTTGATACAACTTATTTACAAAGTTATACAAGTCTACACATAACACACTTAAATAAATAGTTGATAAAACTTATTTACAAAGTTATACAAATACCTATACACATAACACACTTAAATGTCATAATTTTATTTTTATTTGCACAAGTTTAGGAGAAAAGTTAGTCAAGAGAGAATGGAAGTTATGCGTGAGCGTATGGTAGAAGTCAAAGGATTGGGAAATCAAAGGATATTTAAAAAGAACACACACGCCACATTCGCAAATAGAGGTCAAGATTACGTATCTTATTCAGAAATACTAGATTTAACGTGATGACCGAGCCTTAGTCTAAAAAAAAAATTGCTGGCTACAAAACTGCAACAAAAATGAAACGTTATTTGGACATAGACAAGACGCCAGAACGGTGAAATAAATAAAACCCTCTTTTTAAACGCGGAAAGCAACCATCACGTTGGTGTTGTAAAATACTTTTTAAATTTCATTTCCTTTTTATGTCGTTAGTTTGTGAATTGTGTGATACAGAATAACTCGAAATATCGAAACCGTAAGTATTCAAGCGTCAAATTGACTGAATGAAGTTATAGTTTATTGGTAGATTCTTTCCAAAGATATAAATTGCCGCCATAGTTAGTACCTACTTACCTACTAAGTTAATGTATAATTTTACATTTTTCCAGATGAAAGCAAGATCGTTGGAAACACAAAATAATCACCTCTAAAGCTACCAATGCTTGAAATATCAAGTTACAAGAAGAGGCTTAGAAGGCTATTTGGCTTTTTGTGCTTATTTGGGAGGAAGTCGACGCCGAGAGCAGCTACGGCCGCAACGGCTAATATCGGCTAATATTAGAAGAAAGCTGCTAGAAAACGTTCGGCAAATAATTAAAAGGTACGTAATGATTACTAGTTATTGTTGACACCAATTAGTAGATAAATATTAAGCTACCTATGTGTTTAATTTTGCGATACTTATTCTTTTTTCGGTTGGCGGGTAGCCTTAATATTGCTATGGCGCGAGATTTTTTGTCGGAAATTTTATTGCAATAATGACCTTGACTATTCATGAAATCATTCAAATCTAAGATCGCAAAAGCTAAGTAGGAATTAGGAGTTTTAATTTTTTTTTTTAGCTTTATAAAAAACGCTGTTTCCAAAATGGTAACTCTAATGAAAATCTGTTCTTGAAAAAAAAAATAGTCTCTTCGAAAACCATGAAAACCAACCAACCACCACCAAAAAATGTAATTACGTAAAAAGGCTTTTTTTTGTGTCGGTCGAATTTTCACGTGTGTACTAAGTAAGTAGTTTGGTTATTGTGGTGCGAGATCCTTAACGCGTTGTCGCCGCGTCGCCCGTGGCGAGATCTAATAAATGTGTTCATTTATTTAAGTTTAATTGTTTTTGACTGCCTTGTTGGCCAAATGGTTGCACGCCTTACTGCTGAGCATGAAGTCTTGGCTTTGATCCCCGGGTCGAGCACAACGTTACCGAGTGTTTACATCAGGTTTTTTCCAGTAACGGGCCCGGATTTGAGCACAATGGACGGAAATAGGATCAAGGAGTGTTTACATATGGTATTTCCCAGTAACGGGTCCGGATTTGGGCCCGATTGACGACAATATAATCGCCCCGATTTTAACATAACTGGCAAAATGTGGGCGTAGCTAACTGTGGATTGCAGGCGTGATCTTAAGTTTAGTTCGCTTTAAATCAGTGACAGGAGCTCGTATCAGTTCATCAGGACCTTGTGGCTAAATAATAACTACCTCTCGGGTCAATTGAAGGTTAAGCTACGCATGGGTGACCAGTTAATCAGTTGGTCCCGAAACAGCAACTTAGGCCTAGCCTCCACTGCGGCTTCGCACTACAAGGGATTTTTATAATACCTACACCTGATTTGAAATCTTTAATACTTTTTACACTTGCATTATTTTCATTGAAACGACATCCTCTGCTTCGGTATCCCGAAATGTTAACTGTGAACGTGATAAAATAAGTTCTTAAATCATCATCTGTCTAGCCTTTTCCTAACTTTGTTGGGGTCGGCTTCCAGTTTAACCGGATGCAGCTGAATACCAGTGTTTTACATGGAGCTTCGGCCTGTCAGACCTCCACAACCCAGTAACTGGATGATACCCCTTGGTTAAACTGGTTGTCAGACTTTCGAGCTTCTGACTACTGCAAGTAACAACTGTCAAAGATCTACAAATGACAGCCGTGACCAACGGCTTATCGTGCTTTCCGAGGCATTGAGGAGTCTTGGTATTGAATAAATGGTCACCCATCCGCGGACCGACCTCGTCAAGCATAGATTAACCTTCGATCGACCCATGCTGCTGTTATAATTTAGCTACAAGCTCCTCATAAAATAAATTCTTAAATCATTTGAGCTTAATATAATCCCTTGACGTGCCGTGTCACCAGTGGCCTTAACGTGCTTTCCGAGGCAAACGCGGGGTCTTGTTAGTAAGGAATGGTGGTCCCATCATTCTCGATCCACGGACCCACCTTAGATAGCCAACAAACATAACTTGACCTCCGATCAACTTGTGCGGCTAAATTGTATTATTATTTAGTCTCAAGCCCTTGCAAAGTATCTACCTACTGATTTACAAACCTTCGGTTTAAAGAATTTATTCTCTTAAAAACAATACATAGGTTCACTCACACAACTAAACATTACTCAACATCGAAGCTATTACGCTAGATCTTGATAACTGCACTGTTACATCTGTGTACAAACCCCCCAGCAGTCCATTTAAACTTGATAGGTTCACTTAAAATGATATACAAAGTTTATGATTTACAAACCTTCAGCTGCGATTCCCCACCCGGACACGGTGCCGCCCAACCCCGCGAAGTTAAACGTTGAAATGTTCCGGTACGGGAGACGGACCGTGTTGATCATGTCTGGAATAGACAATAATATTAAGTAGGTAGGTACTTACATAAGTAAGTAGGTAAGGTACATATTATAAGTTTATCATGTAGTTTTATCTGTTCTTACAATCTATTTAAACCTTTGAATATTAATATTCTTATATTCTTACACCTTAACTACAAGTTATCCATTAACCATGTGACTATTCTTAAACTTGCTACTATTATTTATTGATTCATAACAAAAACTTAAAATAAATAAATAACTAAAACTAACAATAAATAACTACAAAGCGTCAAAAAATTGACGCTTTGTAGTTATTTCTTAAAGTTATGTTAAATATTGTAATAAAATCAGGTGTCTTAATAGTATTTGTAAGAACTTATGTGATACAGGTTTAACCTAGTACAGGCATCAAACTTTGTTAAATAATATTATTTCGAAGACGTTCACTGTATTTACCCATTTTAAATGTTTGAATAAAGAATTTATTATTATTATCATCATCTGCTTAGCCTTTTCCCAACTATGTTGGGGTCGGCTTCCGTGGAGCGACTGCCTGTCAGATCTCCTCTCCACCCAGTAACTGGCCTTGGTTAAACCGGTTGTCAGACTTTCGGGCTTCTGACTACAAGTAACGACTGTCAAAGATCTATAAATGACGGCCGGGACCAACGGCTTAACGAGCTTTCCGAGGCACGGAGGAGTCTTGGTATGTAATAGATGGTCACCCATCCAAGGACCGACCTCGTCAAGCGTAGCTTAACCTTTGATCAACCCATGCGGCTGTTATAATTTAGCCACAAGCTCCTTACCTTATCTACGATTCTATTAAACATAATAAGTACACGTATAATATAAACCGTAATTCGCGAGGTTGCAGTAGGTACCTATAATTTTAAACTTTTTAAAGGGCCAATGTTAGTAAGGTGGAAAAGAAATAAGTATTCTATCAAAATTTAATAATATGGTAAAGGGATTTATAAATTTGGGGACATGGTTTTATATGAATTAGCTTAACAGACAAAAACATAAGGTTGGAACTAAATTGCTAGCTATTTCAAACGTGTTCAACAGTTACAATAGATGCCATCAGGTAACTAATAGTAGATTATTAACCAAGGGGATAAAGCAGTGTCTTCTGTCGCGGGTGACGATTTAAATCGCGAGCGTAACGAAGGACTCGTGGTTTACTCCCGAGCGTAGCGAGGGTGTTAAAAACTTAAATCACTAGCGAAGCGAGGGATTTAAGACGAGTCCTGAGTGTAGCGAGGGATTTAATTTCACCCAAGACTAAGACCGCTTTATCACCGAGGAAAATACTCTACTTTTCGTACCATTTGCGAAAAAAATAACACAATAATAATATGAGATAAGCATTTATTAAAAATAATGACAATTAACAGTTGACGTATTTTTAGAACATTAACTTATTTAGAAAAATAAATTAAAATAAACCTAACGTTTAAATATTTGAAGCATGAAGCAAACAACCCGGTTGTTTGCTCCATGATTTGAAGAAAACAAAAACGCGGCAAGTTCCTAGATTAATATTTTTTTGTCGGAAAAGCAAAGGCATCAAGCTCATACGGCCTCGTCAGTTTTCGTAATTTTATTTAATTAAATAATCTTAACTGCATAATAAACGCGTATTCCTTTTTCAAAAATATGTATAATGCTATAAATACAAACTCAATGGTGTAAACACAGATGTAGTTCAGTATAAATTTCGGTAAGTATTCCAAATTTAAATCACATTCTCTCCCTAGGGGATGAATGAAATCCAGTACAATTTTCTTTCCCTGTTTTTAACAGATTAAAAATGACTATTGTTATGTTCGTTTTTCGTGGCATAGAATGTCACTTTTTTGAGCAAGTGGTACGAAAAACAATTTAAAGTACCTACCTACCTACATAATATTAAAAGTAGGACTGACTATTTTAGCAGATCTGATAAATCTTATATTTTGTAATACCCTGGTATCAAAAAAATTCACAAAATAAGCAGTTTTAGCGCTTGCAAAGGCCATTCCTAAATTTTCCATACCTTGGTACGGTAGGTACCTACAAATAGCCCCTATTAAAAAAATTCAAACTAGGTACAATGTAAACTCATTTAACTATTTACCTACGTAACCTACATCGTATTCATTGCAACTGATTGATATCCTTCTCATTTTAATTCCTAGTAAAAGGTAGGTAACCCCTGCAAGGGAATCGTCGAACCTTCTTATACTCATATCTCATGATTCCCGTAGCGTTGAAATTTTTCGTTGACTTTTCCAAATTTTTCCTTATATTATACTAGCTTCTGCCCGCGACTTCGTACGCGGATCCTGTTGCTTATGCCAGCGACAACGGGGTCGTCAAAATCGAAGATCTGAAACGTCTGATGTCGAATTCTAAAAGCCCGGGGACGGGAAATCAATGGGATGCGCGAGACGATTCAAGACGTTCCAGATTTTTAATTTTTGTTGGTCTACAGGAAATGCCATCAGACTTAACAACTTTTGCTAAGACGCCATTTCTATTATGTATATGTTATATTGTCGCTGGGCTTTGGAGTTCCACTACAGGTGCTCCAGATCTTCAAATTTAGTCTCACAGCAGAAACCACTCTTCACGTGGAATAGTTTTTACAATGGCCATTTTTATATCTTTTTTACTTTATGTGTTCCATTTTCCAAAATAAATTGTAGCCTATATGTTGCGTGACGTTCACGATCAGCGGTCAGTCGCGCATCTCCTTCCCCCACTTATCTCTAGAGTCGATGCGTATCAAAGACATTCAATACCTATAGACCGGACATCACGAACAAAATTTTCGTCCGAAAAAGTGTGTCCTGCTGGATACAATTCTATGAGTTTTTTGTAGTACGCTCCGCTGCCGCTCCAATATTCATATATTATTCTAGATGGCGTTACTGAGACATGGGATCAAAGTTTTTCTATGACATTTCCTTGACATGCCCGCTCTATAGTATTTTAAATCTCTTTGATGCGTATATACTCTGAAAACTCAAGCGTCATGCTTTTTCCGTGAACGTCTCCAACTCGCGAGACAGTGCATGATGTTCACGATCAGCGGTCAGTCGCGCACATATTCTTCACTGGTCTCTAGAGACCTGGATGTAGATGCGTAAATACGCTGAGAATGCAGGCGTGCTTCGCGATCCCAACAAGTTTCCACGGAGCGAGTTGCAGCCTCATGTTCTCGAACAGCATCAAGTCTCTCCTAACACTCTTCGGTAGATTGTTGGGATCTTATGGTTTTTTAAATCATTTAGCACCTTTGGAACATTGGGAATGATTTGACCTCTTTCTAGGCATGGTTATAGTTTTATTGTGATGATACCTGATCAATTAAAATCTAAGTGGCTGCTCCCCTGCGTTACCGGGTAGGCTACCGTGTAACGAAGATAAATGGAAAAGGAAATTAAACACTCAAATAACATGAGCCCGAAGGCATATTTATACGATAAAAAAAAATGGGAGATTTGGCCAGAGACTAATTTTCAATGATATACCATCGTCATCGAAAATCAGTCCTGAACTGTTCCCGCCTTCACCGCGTGGACTTCACTTATGTTATTTTATAATTATGCAAGGAAATTAGTGATAGCTTTAATTTCTATATCAAATGTTTCTGATCTTCGATTTTTATAAGTCAACAGAAAATGCCTATCAGACCGAACAACTTTTGCTAAGACGTCATTCCTATGTGAGTTATGGTGTAGCTGGGCTCTTGGAGTTCCACAACAGGTGTTCCAGATCTTCAATTTTTTTACGTCAACAGCGAGTGCTCATAAGGCTGAACAACTCTTGCTAAGACGTCATTCCAATATCTGTTATAGTGTAGCTGGGCTCTTGAAGTTCCACATCAGGTGTTCCGGATCTTCAAATTTATTCTCTCAGCAGAAAACGCTCATCACGTGGAACAATGTTTGCTATGGTACCATTTTTGTATCTCCTATAGTTTAGCTGGTCTGTTGCGGTTCTGCATCAGGTGTTCCGGATCTTCAAATTTATTCTCTCAGCAAAAAATGCTCATCACGTGGAACAATTTTTGCTATGGTACCATTTTTGTATCTCCTACAGTTTAGCTGGTCTGTTGTGGTTCTGCATCAGGTGTTCCAGTTTCCAAGATAAATTATAGCCTATGTGTTGCCCAGACTTAATATCTATACAACAAAAAAAATCATTCAAATCCGTCCAGTAGTTCCGAAGATTAGCGTGTACAAACAAACAGACAAACAGACAAACAGACAGACTTTTTTTTTTGAATTCGTGCTCTATTACTGTTTCTAAGCCCCCTTAATTATTATTTTTTAAATATATTCAATGTACAGACACAGTTTTTTTACTGTCTTATTATATGTATTATTATATATTATATGTATATAGATATATAGATTTGCTATATAAATAAACGAATTTATTAATATAATTGTAATAGTGACTTCCATCCAAATGATGAGTTTTTTACATAAAGAAGTGACGAGAAGTTTACTTTTCAAAGATTCTCTTAAAGTTAGATAAAAATTATGATTTTTTCATGGTCATTTACAATTTAAAACAAAAATAACATCAGAAAGGGAGTCAAAACTACAAAAAACGACTTAAAATTTAAACGCTATGGGAATCACGATCAAAGTTTAATTGTTTTTTTCCCAGTTTAAACAAAACTTTGTAAAAGAAAAAGGTATTTTAAATTATAGAGATGTCTCGATTTGTAAATAGCAGTCACCATCAACGCGAAATTTTACAACAACCCTACCTGTCAGTTGTACAACATTGGCTAACTTCACCAGCGCAATGTCATTCGTGAAGGTGTCCGGTTCATAGTTAGGGTGGATGACCAGATCTGCCACATTCACCACTCGACGTCCATTCTCGTAGCGGTCATACAGCGAATGAGCGCCGAGAATAGCCTGGAAACCGCAAGCTGTATGTAGGTAGTGTCACGGTTACAATATCTCCTAGAACTGTTTAAAACCTGCCTTTAAGTTAATTTATTTGGGTCGGTGTAGCATTTTTTCATCTAGGTAGGTATTCTATAAGAAAACAACCCGTCGTCAAGTGGTTCTCATAATTCGTGTCAGTAGCTCATTGTTTTAAAGCTATTCTTGTATTAAAATGACTACACACACGTGTACCGACGGTTCTTTTTATTCTAAAGGGAAATGTCCATTTCTGGCAATGTTTTTCTCACTATACTAAACTGGTGGTTTGTGGCTCTGACTGCTATGCCGGAGATTGTGGGTTTCACCCAAGACGCAAGTGTGATGAGCACGAACATTTGTTCTGTGTCAGGGTGTAATTTATCTATAATAAGTAAGTTTATCAGTTATCTAGTAGGTACTCATCATAGCACAAGCTTTGCCTAGTTTAGGACTAGCTGACGTTGTGTGAAAGTTGTGTTTTTTTAAATGAAATAAATACTAAAAATATACTAATTTACTCAAATATGCTGTAACCTTTTTGAAATGAGAACTAATGTAAACTTATCATGTAATTTGGTGTATGCTTTGTTGGTTGTCCTCAAATAAATAAATGAGTATAGCGGTTTCAAAACCCGATCTTTTGTGACACTCAATTTATTATTGCATTCTAATATTTCCGTTCAGGGTTTTGTAACTTCTATCAAATATTAGGGATTGCAATTATTCTAAATAAAAAAATCCCACTGAGTTATGTGAAAAACAGCCGCTGTTTCTTAATCTGTGTGATGTCAATTTGAATGGCTATCATTACATTTTTCCATGTGCTTATCTTGCATCAGTTTCCTCAGTAAATAAGCATTTCCCTTTATTCCAAATAGCAGACGTCACGCGGTTTCACCCGCTTAGTTCCTGTTCCCGTGGGAATACGGGGATAAAAAGTAGCCTATGTTACCCGGGGATAGTGTAGTTTTCCAACGGTGAAAGAATTTTTCAAATCCGTCCAGTAGGTTCGGAGCCTACATTACAACCAAACAAACAAAGTTTTCCTCTTTATAATATTAGTGTAGATAAACGTCGGTAAATTAATTTATAGCGACATACGAACTAACGACTGACATCCTACATCGCGGTATTTTAAAGATATTTGCGCGATTTGAACTTATACAAGTTCCCGACAACAATCGTCGGGCAGTAGTAGCCCACCAGACACAACACCCGTCTGGTCGGTGTAGGTATCTCCCTGTTCTACGAGGTGATGAGGAACTTTACACCCTGTTCCTCATACCTCTAAAAATCACTATGAAATTAATATGAAAAAAATTAAATTAAAAATTTAAAAAACCCCCACCGCAAAAAGTAAAACATTTAAAAAGTTAAAAATAATACTTTAGCCATGAAATTTTACTTCACGTCGGGGTACCGCTTAAGTAAGGAATGTTCCTAGTACTTGTAGGTATGTAGGTACTTATTTTAATGGTACCCCGACGTTACGTAAAATTTCATGGCTAAAGTATTATTTTTAACTTTTTAAATGTTTTACTTTTTGCGGTGGGGGTTTTTTAAATTTTTAATTTAATTTTTATTTTAAAATTTTTAAACGCATTAATTTTGTTTTATGGAGTTTACAGTTTTGACAATTTTTCAGTGCATTGTATGTAGGGTCAAATGCTGGTTAAAACGAATCCAAACACGACATATCTGCTATTATTTTGTCAAGAGTCTACCTACTGGTGTGCTGGATAGGCTGGCTGCAGCATCAGCTTATCCTGTTGCCATCAGTGCATTGTGTTTAGAATCAAATGGTGGTTGAAATGAATCCAAACACGACATATCTGCTATTATTTTGTCAAGAGTCTACCTACTGGTGTGCTGGATAGGCTGGCTGCAGCATCAGCTTATCCTGTTGCCATCAGTGCATTGTGTTTAGAATCAAATGGTGGTTGAAATGAATCCAAACACGACATATCTGCTATTATTTTGGAGTCTACCTACTGGTATGCTGGATAGCCTGACTGCAGCATCAGCTCATCCTGTTGCCACCAGGGCGTTGTGTGCAGAATCAAATGCTGGTTGAAATTAATCCAAACACGACATATCTGCTATTATTTTGTCAGTTTCTACCTACTGGTATGCTGGATAGCCTGGCTGCAGCATCAGCTCATCCAGTTGCCATCAGTGCATTGTGTGCAGAATCAAATGCAGGTTAAAATGAATCCAAACATGACATATCTGCTGTTATGTTCCCAAGAGTGTATAAGTCTGCTAGATATCCTGGCTGCATCAGACCAAATACACCATAATGTTGCTTATTATTATTACATACATGGTTGTTTGAAATTTTAAGACACACATATGTTTGTAAGTAAAGTTAATACCCATAAACGTCTAAAATAGCAACGGTAGCTAACACAAAAGAGCTGATAACCTTGAAACGGCTGAACCGATTTTGATGAATCATGTCTAAGAACCATCGCAAGAAACCCTGCTTTCAAATAAAAAAAACCGCATCTAAATCGGTTCACCCGTTTGGGCGCTACGGTGCCACAGACAGACAGACAGACAGACAGACAGACACACACACATAGCGGTGAAACTTATAACACCCCTCTTTTTGCGTCGGGGGTTAAAAATACTTTTGTCGCCACTTTCATTACCTGCACATGGTTAACCTCTTCTTCGTCGTGGAAAAGGCAGTGTGCTGCTGTGAGAACCCACTCCTGGCTTATGAGCGAACCGCCGCAGAAACCCAGCTCGCCTGTCGCGCCCACTCGAGAATATAGGGCTACCTGAATATTAGACATAACAAACATAACATCACGCCTGGTATCCCCGAAAGATTATGCAGATACCTGTAGTTACATTACGCCAATGACATAGGGAACAGTCTATTGCCATCAATGGAGCACATATCCTGACTCTCCAAGCATGCTAACCAGATGGGAAAACTCCGTAGCGCTTAGCCCGCCCCAGGGATCAAACCTTAGATGATCGTGCTCAGCAGCAGCGCTTGCGACCACAACACCAACGATAGGTAAATAAAAAAAGAAATGACGCATTTCAACATACCCAATATTGAAGGTGAATGAAGGTGTTCTTCGGACTTTGAGATGAATGATTAAGCCTCTAAGCTCACCTATTAAAATAACAATTATAATAATAAGAAATCATCTATTCGTAATGTCAAAGTAAGTAATAGATTTTACTAAAAATTTTGTTTGTGCTCATTTCCAAAACTTTTAAGTATTGAATATCTGCATAAATAAACCTCATGAAATTCGATGCGAATGAAATCGTGGGCCCAGCTTCTGTAGTAATTTACCATTTATCATGGCCCGTACCATCTTGAAGCATGCATTATGTTTTTTACTAAGAAACAAAGTAGGTACCTACAGATATTCTTTCACAAATCTGTATCACTAAAATCATTTGTCTCACAATTAACGCACAGACAAAATTACAAAGTCTAGAAAACTGTAAGGGAAACGCCCGTTTTTGGCGAAACAAAAATATACGTAGTCCCCTTAGTGCAGGATATCCCTAAGGGGACTACGTATATTTTTTTTAAGACTTACCTGAAAAGGTCTACTATTCTGTTCGGATATCTCTCCCCCCACAATTCTGGCAGACTTCCTGAGACACTCCTCACCCTCACACACATTCCCACTTGCCCCCACCATTAACATCGACCAGAAATATATCAGTTTAGCTACCATTTTACAAATTTACTTTGCACTAAATGTAGAGTTTGAGAGGATTACCGTGAGAACTGCTCGTTTATCTCTTGCTGTGACGAATATAGGGTGTTAAGAATGTGATAGTTGATATCAATATCCCGATATCTAGATAACGTTTAGACGATAACAGGAAATACTTTTGACCTAGTCTCATCTGTCGGAATAAAATGCAACTTTAAGCAAGTGCTGATATAATTTAGTCTGTTGTTCATGATATTAAGTCTTTGTACGCCGCGTCGGTCACACGTTGACCGCGAACAATTGAATTTCTATTGTGTCTGGTAGTTGGCAGTCAACGTGTTAAGGATTAGGACACAGTACCTCCGTATATCTTCCAGGCGTTAGGCAGGATTTTGTACTACTTTCAATAATTTTTGTTTTATTTTATATATATCTGGTGGATGGACTGTCTAGGCACTATGAAATAGGCCGTTATTTTATCGACATAGTTACTGGGTTGTAGAGGCAGTCGCTACATGTAAAACACTAGTGTTTTGCTGCATTAAATTAGACTAGAAGACGACCCTAACATTGTTGGGAAATGGCTAGACAGATGAATAAAAACACATAATTATTTGAAAACATCATTTATTTTATATTCTCATCAATAAAGAAAGTTTTTTAAAATAAAATAAGTATAAACATAGGTTTACGAAACATGCAGTGATCAATGTGGCGGCAGTTCAGCGACATAGCTTGCGCCTAGCGAACACCACCACACTCGCCAAATATACAATAACCATAACACGAATAGAACTAAAAATGTGTGTACGTAATATTATGAAATGTGAAATTTAGTTATAATATTTTATATTACTTATAAAATTAACAATTTGTGAAATTGGCAGTAAAAATAATCATTACAAAATTAATGTTCATAATAGAAATACGTCATTTCGTAGAAGCACTTATGAGGCGATCAAGCATACTTACAACTTGGTTACTATGTCCGGGAACGGTCGCCGCGCCCGCCGCGCTACAGTACCGACTATACTATCTCTACTCGCCCTTCACTAACAACGAGAATCTAAGAAGAAATCTGATAATAATTATTTTAAATGCGGCATTTGTAAGCGGACAGCGGCGACCGGCACCCGAGCGAAGACACTTTATAATGAAAATTAATTCTAATACAATTTATGTACGTAGCTTACGTTATAATTTATCTCGCATTGCTCTGTAGCAAAGCCGTCGATATAATTAGTAATATGTCAATCCACTGGGAAATCGTCTATTGAATGTAAATGCGGTTACAATCCTCCGTCGTCTTAGCTAAGTTAAACATTATCAAATGCGATAGTCAAATTCCGTCGATTGGTATTACATTGGTCAATAATAGTTTAAAACTTTTTATTTTTTATATTTTTTATTTGGATCATTAGTAAATCGCACGACATACATTTCTAGTTCAACTGAATTTACATTACACTAGCTCCCATCTTTAATATAAATAAATAAAATATATATATTCTCAATCTGAATTTTAAACACTAAAATCATCTATGTATAAATAGCGACGCATTTAGAATTTTATAATAATAATATGTATTTCATTTAATCATAATCGTTTCATATCATAACAATTACACTTTCGAGGGGTGGGATCGTACATACCTGGATAAAATCTACTATAATATCTTCAATCTTCGATACGAATATCGAACAATAAATACGGTTTACGAGGGCAAACGATCAAACACTCAGATACCGAACAGTCTCAAATAACGTTTCGTACGCAACAAAAAAATAATATTAATAATAATAACATTGAACCGTATCGACGGTCGATAGTGCCGCGAGTCGACAATTTCGTCATTAGCAAAGCTTACAGCTGCAAGCGTCGTGAGAAATGCGCGGCGTCCGTCGTCGGAGCGTGCACGGCGTGCGTGCTGCACGGCGCGCGCATACGTCACGCGCAAGCACGCGCGCAGCACGCACTGCACGCCGCGCGAGGACGCCGCGCGAGCGTAATGAGGAAACTTGTGCCCGCCTCCACACGCTCCTTAACTGTTTAGCTGTAAACATTACAGAACATTAATTTACATACTCATAATTATTATCGAATTGACTGTCACAAAACATATATTATAAAAACAGAATGCATTAAGAATTAGCAAGCAAGAGGAATTAAATTGCGTAGATTAGGTAAGCAAACAGTGGCCGTATAGGCTCTATAGTTAGTCAAAGACAATATAATGTGGTGCAAGTGTAAGTATCGAAGTGTGATGAAACGAGATAATATCAACACCGTCTCGATCGAGACTACCCACAAAATGCTTCTGAATAGAAGTATATTAATTCATGAACGAAAGTGTTAACACTGAAAATGACGACCAGAGTTAATAAGACAAAGAATGATAAGCTTAGAAATAAGCTTTTACTGAAGACATGGGAAAAGACATCATAAAACTTTTCCTGTGGTATATGAAAATGGAACAGCGTAACATTTACACCTAAGACAATAATAATATTGTCAACCCACAATCTGGTAAAGAAATACCCACATACTGCATACTAGTAGTTTCCTATGGTGAACAAAGGAAGGAGATGAGAGTAACTGACGCCTGTTCAAGCGCCACGGAGCGAAGCCTAATTAAGAAGAAAAAACGCCATCTTTAAAATAGACATGATTCAGCAAATTTACTCTTGAATAATGTTTGTATATGAAAAATTGCAAAAAAATCTTCGCAGTCAATTCCCCGGTGTACTTACAGACTTACTATTTAAACAAATCCGGCTTTGAAAGGGGCCTGGTACCCTGCTAGGAAGAAAGCTTCGACACCATTATTTCAATATAGCAAAACCTTAAGCCACAACCTACGGTGCGCAATTTAGCCTATTTTACAAGCTAATTCCCATCGTATTTCTAAAAACATAGAGATCGAAATATTAGACCTTGGGTTTTCAAACCATAAACCTACGGTAATTTAATTTTGTTCTCCATGCCAATAGCAATACGGCGTAGAATGCGTGTAAAACGTGCAGACCAGTCGGTGAAATCACGTACCCACAGAAGCCGACTTTAGACAGTCGAAGTACCGAAAAGTCCAAAGCCCCAAATCGACCGTATCGCCTATAGTGGTGGTACACACATGAGTCATGCAGTGCTGAGCCTACGGAGCGTATAGCTGAGAGAGGAGGGTGACTGACTTTTTCTTGAGCGTGAAGAAGGAGCGTCGCTTGGGCTCGTTGTTGGCGGGCGCCGGCAGCGTGTGCGAGCGCGGCGCGGGCGCGGCGGCGCGCACGCGCAGTCCCTCCAGCCAGCCCGCCATGTCCGCCTCGTCGTGCGCCTGCAGCAGGAACTCCGCGCCGCTGCTCAGTCTGTGGACATGCAGTCGCCAACTTTTAGTAAAGGTACAACTGCACAAGTGCACACTAAGCCTGTAGGGTTGTTGAATGTTACCGTCAAACTCAACAGCATTTTTGAGTAGAGAAATTGTGAAGGTACAAAATTTTTACTTCACACTTTATTACTGTACTAGCAGACGTCCCGCGGATTCACCCGCGTAGGTCCCGTTCCTGTGGGAATACAGGAATAAAAAGTAGCCTATGTGTTAATCCAGGGTGTCAGCTAACTTCATACCATATTTAATTAAAATCTATTCTTATGTGAACGAGTAATAAACATCCATCCATCTATCCGTATTCACAAACTTTCGCGTTTATAATATTAGTAAGATCAGTCCGGTCAATTTAGACATTTGAAGTTACATAAATTCACAACAAACTGAAAGTTGGTGAGGTCGTTCAAAATATAATTATAAATACATAAAACTTGATAGTTCCCCATCATGTATGGAAATAAAAATAATTTTCAAGGACAAAGGCAAAAAAAAGTATTTCGCGACTTTTAGGACCATTTGGTTCTTTTTTTCTGTCATTATAGCTACCTACTTGTGGAAACTTGTAATTAGCAAATTAGTTATCTACTAATGTCATTATGTTGCTATTAGTCTGTTAGCTTTCCCAAAATGTGAACAAAAAAATAAATAAAGAACAAGTACACTTCCTCATAGGTGGCGTGGAAACGTGTGCATATTATGACACTATACTATGAAATATTTGATTCCGCTCAACACATTCGTCAGTTTTTACGGTGTACAATAAAGAGTATTATATTCTGTTCCAATAATCAGTGGGTTTAATTTCGTACCTGAGACGGAAGACATGCTTCTTCTTGGTGTAATTCGCGGCGACCTCGACAACGGCGCCGTTGAGGTCGAGTGGTGCCTCTCCGCGCCAGTGCGCCTCTGGTGAAGACTTGTACGCCTTCTGGTCTTTGTAGAACGACATGCGGCCGTCTTTGGCCACCACGTACACCTTGTCCCATGATCTAAGGAGATGTAACACACATATTAGTAAAGTAGCTAAGGCTTTTGTTACCGCTACGCTTGATGACTGTGCCCAAGAAATTATTCTTTTGAGTTTTTAATTGAATAATTTGTGATATATGCTATAGGTATATGCCTACTTCAGTTACTAGTGTTGGCCGAACTAAATAATATTATTTGTTATGTGAGTTCACTCTCGGTCTAATAAGATATTAAAAATAATGAAATGAATATAGAAATAAAAGTCCTTCAAAGTAACACCTGTAGGTACATTTTTATTTTTTAACAAAATTCAATGGCAGTGCAAATCGCAACATTGGAGATTTGTATGATGGACTAGCATTTTAATTTAATTTAAACGGGCACGAATACCAGATGGAAAAACACTTTACCAAACCCGGGAATTGAACCCGAGTCCTCATACTCGGCAGTAGTAATTCCAACAACTGCACCAACGAGTCAGTAGTAAATAAAATCTTGTTAAGACTTTGTACGCCGCGTACATTTCAATTTCTATAGTGTCTGATACTCTGACGTCAAAGTGTTATTATACGTTTGTTAAAATAATGTCTCACCTGTTGGAAGCTCGTTTGGCTGCTGACTCCCACTCGTGCTTGCGCACCAAGGTCCCCTCTACGCCCTCGTCCTCGCTCGCGGGACTAGCGCCCTCTGTACACAACATCAACTTTCGTACACACGTTCTTACACAAAACGTTATTAACGTCATCATCAAAATAGGTTGACTTTCAAAACTTTTGTTTTCATTTCAGAAGTCAACTAATTCCGATTATGAACAGCTTATTTCTAACATCTAATATTGCTCCTATCGATTATATTTTCGTTCTAAAAGGTGATAGGTTTGATACGCAGGCGTCATGTCCGAACCTAACAATTTTGAATGAAAGCCACGCATTAAAAGTCGTTTTATTGGCTAAACTAGGAAAGAAACAACATGCGCGTAACAATGACAGCAGCACAAACAAAGCTCATTGCGTGAACACAACAAAAGGCGTAAACAGCGGGTGGACGGTAGTGGATGGACACTGATTCCTTTTAAACTAGCTGACCCGACCAGGCGTTGCTATGGATCAATACATAGTTCTAAAGAAAATATTAATGTCAATAATCGGGACAACGACTGTCCTATCTTTTAATTTTTAACACCAAGACTAAATTACATTGATTAAGCCAAATTTCGCGATAATTGGTTATTAACAAAGACATTCAATACCTATAGACCGGGCATCACGAACAAAATTTTCGTCCGAAAAAGTTTGTCCTGCTGGATACAAGTCTATGAGTTTTTTGTAGTACGCTCCGCTGCCGCTCCAATATTCATATATTACTCTAGATGGCGTTACTGAGACATGGGATCAAAGTTTTTCTATGACATTTCCTCGACATGCCCGCTCTATAGAACTTTAAATCTCTTTGGTTATTAAGAAGTCCCGAAGTTCATCACAGACAAACATCGTATAGGTATGGTTATGTATTCTTCTTTGTCTTTGATTATTTTGATTACATTTGATATTAGGAAAATAAAAATATGCAACCACTATCAAAGTGTTTTCAATAATTTAAGTTTAACATTTTTAGCAGACTAGATTGAGTAGAGATAGCACAACGACTGATCTACTTCCAAATTGCAACTCCATATGAGAGTAAGTAGTAGCATTCGCTGGCTCATATGCAGCTGCTCCCGTATTTAACCATGATATTTATAAACTTATAAATGAAATGGTGCCTCTATACTTCTTTAATACAAGACTTTATCATGAAAAAGTAGAAGTCGACTATTCTGTTCCCTTAAAACCTTTAACTATTTCAATTCATATTTAAACTTTTCATTTTTTTCAGGTCACAACCTAATCGGCAATCTCAATGAGGTCGAGAGCCTTATCCATCCATTACCGTCCCCTATCACGGATACCTTCATCGTCGCTATGATGAGTTCCAGCCAGCAGTTTCTTCGCCGTTTTCCATCGGAAACTCCTGAACGGTGACTTGCTTCGAGACCGCGACTTCACCTTACCGGAACTAGACGGCGTGGCCGGTGTGGAGCTTGTTCCTGGTGCTGTACGTGCCAGAATGGGAATAGGCAGGGTACCAGGAAAAGTGCAACGTTGCAAGAAGGGCCGTGTAAAGGAGTTTCGGTAGGTTTAACGTATTTTTTTTTATAAAAAGGACAGGCCGCGAAAAAAGGTGATCGGGACCGAGGGAGAGAAAACAAAAAAAAAACAAAAATAATTCAAAGCAACATAAAACATAATTGCGTCGCAGCAAAAACAAAAGCATTTTCATGCGATGTTGAACAATTATTCTTTTTTTTTTCTTAAAACCTGAGACTAAGCAGTTGTAGGTGAATTACAAAAACACAGATGTTATCATGCAGTTTAGGGTACACATACACTGTACATGTTAGAGTACCATTATGCCGTTACTTGACAGCGGGTTAAGAGTTACATTTACATCCATTAGTCATGATTCAAATTTGAATTAAGATTTATCTCGTTTACGGTTGGCAGCATTTCAAAATAATGACTGATATTCATCTCGATAGGTATATGAAACTAAAACTTATTTAATTTTGTTATCTCATAAACGTTCTCCTACATTATTTTCTAAGTGTATTCAGTGTATAACTTACCGCAGCGAAGCCTTATTCAGCCGGTCGAGTGGTAACTCAAATTTAAAATCGTTTGATATCGACGTTGATTAATCACAAAAGCATATTCAAATTTGAACCACACCACAATTACTATAAGGTCTACGTTACCACTACAATACTCACTGGACAGGCGTGCGGGTTTGGCGGGCGTCTGTTTTGAGGTCGAGGGTCGGAGCTGGGAGTCGGTCTCGGTGACGGCTTGCGGGGTGGCAGCGAGGGCGGCGGGGGCGGGGGTTACGGGACCGGGGGACTGCTCGCCCAGCTCTGCATGCGTACATTACATCTACGTGCTAGTTACGTCTACACTACGTGCTTACATGCTTACGTTACGTATTACTGCTACATGCTACAAACTTTGTACACGGTAGTCTTATTTTATTGAGTTTTTATTCATTGTTAGTTCAATTCCCCCCAGCTTGATAAAGAGTAATATTCGTCTATGCAAGAATAAGATTGAAAAAAATCGCGCCTTTATTCCCCGAAAGATTTATTCGAGGTCTCACATTTCGGCTGTCATTTTTAAATCTCAATTTATTGAATGCGAGGAAATAAAAAGGTATTATAATATAAAGGTAAGAAATAGCTACACGTGTACACAGCTGTAAATAAATAGAAACATACATGCTACATTTACGAGTTACCTATTAATTCACTACAGAATAAGTTACCAAGTTATTTCTTACTTATTAAATAGTAAAAGATCGACATTCCAGTTAACATACCAGTTAACATTCCAGATAACCCTACCTAAATTCCCTGCATTTTCAATTTATTTTTTATTCCAATTTTTTATGATGAAATTAAGCATGTTATATCCCTTTTTTAGCAATCAATGGTAAACCATAGCCCCATGTTTAGTGATTAGAAGTGATGACTAGAATTTGTGCCAATTATTTAAAAAATATAAATACTTACTTCATATCATATAAAATACATATAAAAGCTATAAACAAAGCTGCATAATATAGAAAGCAAAGACAGTGAAGCTAAGTATGTATACACAGTGTGATACCTACCTTTTTGGAGTCAGCTCCATTTTGTACAAGAATACAGAAAGCATCGAACACGACTTAGAAATATAATAGTAATAATAAATTGCTTGAAAGGAGTTTTCGAGCTAGCTTCCCCACTAGATAGTATTGTTGTAAACTCTAGGTAGGTATTGACAAGCGAAATAAAAACTCACCGTCTAATGTGATAAAGACTATAATAAATTTACGGCAAGATTTCGTCGCATTGTGCAATTTACCCTTATAAAAAACAAACACTGTTCAATGTTCTAATATTAAAATTATTGTTTTTTTTTTTAATGTTGCTAAACCTTTTTAAAGATACATTATTTTGTATACGAGTGTGTATACAAATCTATCTTTAAAAAGAAGGTTTTGATCTATTCATACGAGTGTATATAAATGTCGAACGTACTATGAAGACCACCACACTAGCAGGGATTCTAAATGAAATGACAACTCCTCATTAAAATGAAACAGAGATAGTACAGACATGAGACAGAGTATCAAACCATCACCGTGATTAGCAATATGACGCCACAATATAGTGTAGGTATAATGATATATATACGGTTATAATTATAATTTAAAATAAGTAATGATAATCTAAGAATATAGTGAAAGTATGACATTAAATCATCGGGGTATAAAACAATATAGAAATCTTTTACTTGTTCTATGAAAAATAAGTTTTAAACCCCGAACGATGATTGAAACTAATCAATGATATTTGTAATACGTATGATGATGAGTTGACAGAAAGAAAACCATCACCTTGATAAAACGTGTAATGTGAAGAATAAATTGAAATCGTGCAATAAAAGAAAACTGTGCTAGAACCCCAACTACGGTTTACGTAAAAAATTACCTACAAAATTAAACCTACACGAAAGTAAATTCTTTAATACGTACAATAAAAGCTTTCAAGCTAATAATAAAAATTAATCACAGTTATTAAACTAACTCCCCAAGTGTTTCTAACTATTTCGAGCGCAGTGTAACCCAACAGAAATGCAGAGTACACCCATTTTAAACTACCGTAGAAGCTCATGCCAGCAGCCGGGTATATTTTTACATCGGTAGGTTTATAATAAGCGCTCTTATTACCTGGCTGGGAATGCGGTCGCTCTTGGGCCTTCTCAGCCGCTTTAGTGGATGTTCTCCTTACGACTACGCGTGTGCATGTGTGAACAACACATCGGTAAGTAACGACCCTCTGTCACACGCGATATTCCACCGACTAACTGAACCGGGACTCATCGTTTCGATATTCGAACCGATCGACAACATTAATTGGTCGGTTTTGTTAGTCGACTGAATAAGCGAACAAAAAGGGCTTATAGTAATTCACACGTAAAGCGGCAAGCATTGCCGTAAGCCTTTTTAGGCTGTAGTGCGAAATGTGCTTAATTTCTTCGTACTTAAAGTAAAAAATCCTATGTTTTCTTTTGGATAAAAGTTTAGTTTTTCAAAAATTTCTTATTGTAAGTGTTATTGCAATATGCAAGCAGCATTCACCGTTATGGTGAAAGTTGGTGGAAGTTTCAAATATCGTTTTTTACTGAATAGTTGATATTTTGATTCGACAGTGCTAGAAGAAGACATTACACATGCGTGCTTACATTGCAATCCGTGAAACGAAGTGATGTTAATCTTTTAGAAATGAAATGTTTTTTTTCTGTGTTTTTGACTAGGTAGTCATTCAATGTTGACTGTTTAACTTGGATATTAAAACCTAATGTAACTAATTTTTTTGAAAGCTAATACCACTTGTTAAATATAAATCCAATTTATAATCTTTTTTTTGGTAAATAATGTCGTAACTAATATTATGTAACTGTAGAAGTCCGATTAAAATCAAATCAAGGGCCCAGCGAATATGAAAATACTTGTTTGAAAAACTTGATTCATACCATAATTTCATGTGATGTGAGTTATTTTATGCATTAATTGGTCGGAATTTTACAGTACCATAATAATGTCACCATCACTTTGACAAATCATTGTTCAATAGATCAATAACCTAATTTATCAGTAGTTCATCTGTCGGTATAGTTAGTGAGACTGCACATACCCTGCGGCTGCGGCTCCTGCGGCGTGTGCGCGCGGTCCACGGCGTCCTGCGCGGCGGCGGCGGCGGCGGCAGCCTCGGCGGCTTCTCTCTCGCGCTGCTCGCGCTCTGCAGCTTCCGCGGCTTCTTGCCTTCGCTTCCTCTCTTTCACTTCGAACTGCAAGAGTGGTAACAGTTAGTAAGTATAAAGAACAGTAAGTACAAAAAGGGCACGGTGGTGGTTAATATTCGACATAGACTTTTAGAAAATACGTAAAAATCAGCTTGCAAAGCATTTTTTCTAGAAATCAATGTGCAATATTATAAGTTAGTTGGTTCGAGCCCGGTTTTAGTATTTACAGCTAATTTGAAAGCGTTCTTTAGTCTGTATTTTCATGGCACAATGTGGCATAAAAACATCTTTCAGTTAACCCAATGAACATTTTAAATCTAGCTTACTACTAGTAGGTAAGCCGCACCTTGTGCAAGTTTTTTTGCGTGGCATAGCGTGCTGCCAGTTTACAAGCGTAAGTAGGGATTGCAAATCCGTGTCAAATAATATTTCTATGCCGGATTTTTTATTAAATCCGGATGTTATTCGAATTTAAAAAGAAACTGTTTATAAATTATTATTATTATTGAAGGAATGTTTTTAAAATTAATATTTATGACACTAAACAATCCGGATTTAAAGAATCCACATCATTCGGATCGCAATCCATAAGCGTAAGTACATGCAATACACCAAACACCACACTTACACTATCCAAGTAGTTATAGTACCATGCACCTTCAGGGAATAAAAGGCTACGGGTCTGGGATAGTAGGACTAGGGACGAGCTTAAAGGTATACTTTTGACTTCTTTACCAAGGTCGTTGATAGCCTTCGAACTACTCGTCAAACCGGGCAGAGACAGCACAGCAACTTCACCCTTAATATCAGTGTCCGAAGGCTTACCCTTCTTTGACCATTTCCTAATAAACCGTTTCAAACTGGACTTTGAAGAACTATTACTTTTATGCCTAAGTAAAGACACGTTTGGATACACGTGTAGGGATGATAACCGTTCCCATAATATTAAGTCTACGCAAGCTAAGTATTCGTTGGCTTTTTCCGCCTGATCGGGGAATTCAAAGAAAACCGAGCTGTATATTTCAGGTGACAACATCGGTGACGTTAGAGGTGAATTTGGCGCGGAACTTGTCTCTGATATTGTCGACAAACTATTGTAATTATTAGACCACAGATAAGAATCGTTTTTTCTATGATTATTCGCGTAGTTTATATTTAGAACGCGAGCTTTTATTTTCTCTGGTATTTGAAATTTGTTGCTGTCTGTTATGATTTCTTCGACTATCTGGCTGACGGGTCGTTCGGGCTTGTCTATGGTGATGGTTAGAGGGTCGTGCGAGCGGGTAGTGGGAGGGGGTTCGTAGGTAAAGTCTGATTCGTCACATTTATCCCAAGGTTGTGCACAAGGCCACATTGAAGACTCACGTTGTTCAAGCTAGTTGTGGATAGAAAAAAGAAATTAGAAAAGTGAACCAAACACCAAGCAAAATTACAAAGCATGCAATATCTGATCAATTCATTCGTTTAAGATAAGGTTTAACAGTCGGTAGTAGTTCTGTTGTAATGAGTTAGTTTTTCGACTAACCTCTCAAATTCCGTAAAGTCTCACACTAAAATCGTTTAAAACAAGCTAACCCGTAACCAAATACAAATAGGGTGTAAAACACATGTGTGGGGTACCCTTTACATATCGATGCCAGCCCACGGTACTTGAGAGGATCAATTATTTTTATTATTCTTATAATGCAAATAAAAAGTGCAAATTAGTATTGCTAATACATTTATCATTCTAAAAAGTACCATTGTTATACATTACGTGCGATGAAGATAAATATTACTAACGGCATTTTAGTGGCATGCAGATTTCATCACGAAAATGGTGCAAACACATGTTAACTTTTACTACCGACTTAAAAAAATGAAGGAGTTTCTCAACTTGTAACTATTTTCTGTACTGTATGTATGTAAATCGATTACTCGTAAACGACTGGACAGAATAAAAAAAGGATTTCCGGAAGTCTATGGCAAAAAAAGAACACAAACAAAACAACAAAAGCTGTTCCGAAACTTGCCTTTCTTTAACTAATTTTACACATTGTAGTGTTTTATGAGATACTCAAGAATTTTTTCCAAACACGTGTAACCAAATCCGCATGACAATAAAAAACACCCTAAACGAGTACAGAAATATCAAGCGGGCTCAAGGTAGTCCCAAAACCAGATTACTACTCCCTCATGCAATACCATACAAACCAATACATACGGTAGTAAGCCTCTGAAGCGCTGAGAATCTGTCCTCCTGTGCGGCGGCCGACTTCTCGAAGGCCTCGTGTTTTTTGATGAGCGACTCAACCTCGTCGATGGTGTGGCCCAGCTCTTGGGACATGAGGTACGGCTCTTGGGCTATCAGCCATGCTTCGGCCACAGCCGCGTCGCGGGCAAACTGGTACACTTCCAAGACTGAAGAAGAGAATAGTTTTGGATTATTTGTTTATTTATTTACCTAAAAGTTCTTTGATTACTTATTATTTTTGGAATTTGCGACAAGTATACAACAGGTACTATATTGGGCCGGCGCCGATTGCAAATATAAGTGGAAACGATAGGAAAGGACGACGTAGAAGGACATGCACAGACTTCGTTGGTGTATAAACATAAACGAAGCAAAAGAAGTATGTAGATAGATAACTAAAAAGCGCCATAGGCATGATGTTTGGGCTCAAGATCGAAGCTTTCGAATCGTTGTCTTCTCACTGCAGAGTGAATATGATAAATTTTTAGTTTATGATTCGTTGACCTGGATGGATACTCACTAAGTTGCAAGTTTTCCCAACGCTCCTCCCAGCGACGTAACAACGCATTGCGCTGATTGGTCAGCTGGAGCAGCTTCTCCTTGATGTCAGAGGACGCGTAGTGCTGTCTCGCTAGTAGTTCGCGTCCGAGAGAAATGCAAGCTGAGAAGTTGTCCTCGCGCGTGTCGATCTCTGCCTTGAGAGACTGGTGGTTGTTCATGAGGAGTTCTACGCCACTAACGTCACTGTGGAATAGACCGTTAGGTATAATTCGATTATTGTATTTCGTGATGCATTTTTTTGCTTTTTAGACCAAGAATAAAAAGGTAATTAAAATCTGGTTTTGATTTTGTTATAAGAGAAATTGTTTATTTTTGTTTTTTTTTTAGACGTCAACCTTCTTCGCTGCAGTCGGGATAAACAGTAAGTTAGTGTAAGCACATACCGCGGCTTCTCCCCGGTGTTCATCTGCCGCACCACGTCGTCCATCCACAGCGTGAGCGTGCGCACTTGGTTGAGGAAGCGGTACAGATGGTCGGCGTCCTCCAGCTTGGTGGTGCGCGCGGCACACGCGGCCGCCAGCGCGGCCCACGCGTCGCGCACCTCGGCCTCGCGCCGCGTGATCTCCGCCGCCTTCTCGCCCGCGTACATGGCGCCCAGCCGCCCGCACTCGCTGCGGATAGCTTCCACCTGGCGACGGAAAGACAGTCTAACTTAATAGGACTAATGTCACGCGCTGTTAAACAGCAACGTGCGCGTACGGTTAGTCGGACGCGGCAAACCGGACGACTATCGCGCGCATGCTCTCCGGCTCGCAAGTTTCGAGCCCGCGAGCCAGTGGCGCGTGTGCTAGCTCCACATGCTATTATTAAATCGTATTAGGTGCTGGCTCTACGCTTTCGTTTTTCTCAACCTACCTGCTGGTGCAGCGTGCTGAGGTCCTGCATGAAGTTGTGATGCTTGCGCTGCAACGCGCCCACGCTGATGGCGTCGCGGCCGAGCTCGTCGCTGACACCTCGCGCCTTCTCGCTCACGCGCTGCAGCGTGTCCTTGCAGTCGTGGAAGTACTTGTGAAGCTCACGAGACGCCGCTAGCATCTGCACGAGGAGGGACGAAATAAATTTAATAATTATTATTTATTATTATTAATTATTTTTTTATTTAATATTTATTTAATAAAACTATACACAAGTAAAAAACCAGGACGAAGGCGGAGTTAATGATGCCCTTGGCATGATTATCATGTTTATTTGTTTAAGCTTTTTGTGTATATATGTATTTTATTAGATATGATATTTATCATAATTACTGGGTAAGTACCTAGGTACAGCTTGGCAAAAAAGTGTAGAAACGGAACTAAATTTTTGACTGTTGGCAACAATTCCAAAATAATGACATCTCATAATAAACAAAGTTCACGATTTCGTAAAATTTTAATTTCGACCACCAAACGTTGATTAAGAACCGTAAAAAGTGAAAGAATAATTAATAAAACCATTCGGAGTGCTGGCATGGAGGTTATTTATAAGGTGTACAGGCGCGGGCGATGTCTGGCGGAACATGAGGTCCAAACAATTCTTTCTGAACTTCACAATGTTTACCAAAGAAATGCTTATAAGACAGGTATGTAAGAGTTTTTTTTGCTGATTTTAGTTGAATCAAGTGTTAATTGATGAATACAAAGCTATATTAATTCGCTTGCATAAGGAATAACTAGAAATTTGAAACAATAAATGTCGAGCACATAGGTTATGTTTACATTTTTTCTGCATTACTCTGGTATAGCGCGCTGAGATAAATTGATACTTGGGTGACTTGACTTTTAACTGAATGAAAATTAAATTTCTTCGTAAATTATACTTTAAGTGGGAGATAATTACTTGTTCTAGCGTTTGCATTAGAAATGTAAAAGTATTTGTCGTGCCATAGTCTAAATCTATTATTGAATTCAGGGAAATCTGTTATCGTTCTAAGCAAAATCGTGCTGGAAGAAGATAAACAAAGGGGTATTTTCTGTATCTGGCTTATTAGCAGTATGTGATAAAAATGTTTTACTTTTAATATTGTTAGGGATAAATGAAATATTTCGTCTTTACAGGAAGCAGCTGAACATGCATTCCAAGCTATTACCGAGGAGGATTGGAAGAACTCGTGCTAACATGTAATAAAAATACAAAAAGGATTTCTGGAAAAAAAATAACTATGAACGAGGAAATAGAGCGATTAGTAATAAATCTAGAAGATGATAGCAGCTTCACCTTTCAACCCGAACATGACTCAGATGAGTTTGTGGCCTACGTGTTCGGGGTAGAATATTTAGAGGAAGATTTACTAGAATAAAATATAGAAATTATGTTATACAATGCAATGTTTTCTTTTTTTATAATTCCTAAACAATGTTGTGATCTCAGGAGTATTTACCCAATTTATTATTTTTAGGTGAGTAATCAGTTGCGCGACGAGAACACGTCCTTGTTCAATTATTAATTACTGATTTAAAAAATAATACAATATTAGATTGATTTGTCTAAAAAACAGCTAAGTATCAAGACTAGGTTGGTACGCTATGCGGTTGCCACGGGTTGCCATACGAAGAGCACAGTGGCGCCTCCATTATTTTCTACTCTTTTTTGCCAAGCTGTACTAACGTATTGTACTGTAATCACTGATACTAAAAAAAAGTCACAGTCATGACTCAATCAATACCAGACAAAATAAAATAGTACCTTCAAGTATCAAGATATTATGTTAGGTTATATAAAATTGAGCGCACAATTAATTCCGTGCGCGTAATTTTGATATGATGCGTCTAGGATACCTAAAATTGAGCGAGTGAAAAATGTGAAAGCGTCTTAAAATTGTGCATATTTTATTTACAGATTTTTGCGTTCAAGAACCTTCTAAGATCCAACTGACCTGTGTCCTGGTCTCAATGAGCTCAAGCAGATCTTGCCAAGTCTCCTTGAGTCCCTCCTTCCACTGCGCGATGGTCGCGTTGTCCGAGTGTCCCATAGCGATCATCTGGTCCGCGATACGTTCTGCGGTCGCCACGCGCTCTGAACCAACTGCTTGTGTCTCGCGGGCGAATTCCTTGAAGCGCTCCCATAGTAGCTATGATGGAGAGATGTCGTAAGTTGAGATTATTTAAATATATTTTAAGACAGTTCATTGATTCCCGAAGTACCTGCATTATGTTTTCTTTTTTATCAAGTCCATCTTAAGGATGATGTAAGAGATCTCTTTCGGCGATGAGACTACTCTTTGTATGTCTTACAAGTTATTATTTGTAAGTTTTTATATAAGATCCAATAATAACCAATTTGAAAGGACAGCCTGCCATATAGTTTACTGTTATTTTATGTTGCTATCGGAGGAGACATGCTCTGACATTTCCTGCATGCAAAAATGCAGCCTTAAAAAGAAAAGGCCCACAACGGTCTGTTTCCTTTCCAGAGGTATTCTGCTCACTAAATATTAAATATGAAGAAGTATCTTTGACTGGTTACTCACAGTAACATGGTCGTAGTCCTGTCCCAACTCCTGCGAGCTAGCAACAAGCTCCCTCTCGGTGATCCATTGCTCCAAGTCATCAACCTCGCGCGACAGTTGGAACAATCGCAGCGCCTCGTCGAGCTTGGCGCGTCGCTCGCCCGCCAGGTCCTTCAGTCCGGCGTAAAGCTTGTCCACTTGGGATTGTTTAACGGAGATTTGTTCGCTGTGGGAACAACAAAATGTTACAATTTATAATACTATTACAAGCCGCAGCCCGCGGGTCATAGTGTAATGCTAAAACTGGGATATTAGCGTGTTGAAACAAACCTCTGTATACTTTTTACTTTATTCCATTATTTAGTGCCGAAAACAGCGATGTCATACTAAGTAAACATAGGTTACATAATGGTACAGTAGCACATATTTATTACTTATACCTCTATTTTTAAGTGCTAACCTATGTCTACTTAGTATGGGACATTAAAAAACATTATATTTTACACTTTAGGACGAGAGTTTTATCACGTCATGAAATAAAAATCAATTCATCACTTGATCAAACCAAGTCTGTGCTAACGTACACGTAGAATGGTCAGCAAGACACTTTACTTGGCTTTTATGGATACTATAATATTCGAAAGGGAAAATTGATAACGAAAAGTTAGCAAAAATGTTACCTGAGCGGATGTTCATCAGCAGTCAGATGTCTGACAGTCTCTCCCAGCTGCCGGATGGTGTGCGCGTAGTCGTCGACGGCCTGCTCTAGTATCTCGTGTTTCTTCATCAGGTTTTGCGCGGAGATCTCGTCCTTACCGCGGTCCTCTACCATCATGTAAAGTTCCTGTTCACTCATCCAGGCCTCCGCTTCGTTTGCGTCGAATAGGTACTGTTGCGCCTTCTCCCATTGGGACAGTTTGCTCTTGCGTTCGTCGATGGCATCTGCGAAACAAAATGTGTTGTAATACCGAAACCATGAAATATCTTAGTTTCTAATCCGTGATTTATTTTAGAAGCAACAAAGCATTTATATATAGAAATAAAGGAAATCAATAAAGTTATTTTTGTTTTACTCTTATCATATTAAAATCTTGGACAGGTAGGTCCCAAAACAAATAAAAAGGTAAACTCACCCTTCAGTTCTCGCCACCTCGCGGTAAGTTCTTCAATGAGCTGCTTGAACTCGGGCGTGTCGTCATGTCCCTCATCAATCAGCTTCTGTCCGTTAGAGATCACAGTCAGGATCCTAGGTTCGTGGTTGTCAGTCTCAGTCTTCAGTGACTGGTTCTTCTTCTGTAACATTTGCACGTTGAACAGGGAATTACCATAGTCGGTGCTGGTAGCTAGCGGCATCTTTTCGTGGACCCAGAGTTTTTCATCCTCAACATCACGACGGAATTGGAAGGCTTCCTTCTTCTTCGCCAAGTGACGTTGACGGTCCAACAACGGGGCTTTAAGTTGTTCGAACCTCTGTTCAACAGACTTCTTCTTCTCCTTAATCTCGTCCATCTTGTCAGGTACGGTCTTCTGCAAGTATTCAGCCTGAGTCTCCAGTTCGGTGACTTGCTTGGCTTTCACGGCCATCTGTGTCTCGATCATCTGTTGCTTCTGCATGAGAATGTTCACAGATGCCAGATCAGTGCCGGTGTCGGTGTTCTCGATTTGTTTCTCGAGTTCGTTCATCCACGAGTCGATGTCGTCGCAGGTCTGGTGTAGCAGAACCTCGCGGTTGGCGTCAAACAGACGTTCGCCCTTCTCCTTTGTTGTTGTTTGCAGGTTTTCGAACTGATCTTGGAGTTCGCTCATCTTCGGGGAGATGACTTCGACGAACTCCGGTTTCTGCTTCATCAATTCTTCAGCGGCGTTCTGTACGGCGAAGAGGCGTTCCTTGTTAGCCGCGATTTCGGCCTCGAACGCTTGATGGCGGGTCCACTTGGAGTGGATTGTTTTGGCGGAGCGGTATGTGTCGTCCTGCGCTGTGACATTCTTTTCTTGTACCCATTCTCCGAGTTCGTCGCAGTCTTGCAAGAACTGGTGCAGTTGTAGTTGGTCTTGGAGTTTCTCCATTTGTTGGAGAGCCTTCTCCCTGTTGGCGTTGCGTCTCGCGTCGATGTTTTCAGCCTTGCGCTGTATCTTGTCGGCGTCGAAGTGTCGCTCCTCGACCAGTCTGTTGGCGAACTGCACGACGGAGTTGATCTTGTCGTCGTTGGCTTCCATGGTGGTGAGGAAGGCTTCGTGTTCCTTGATCATGTTCTCGGCCTGTTCTAGGTTGGTCGGTGGCTCGGTCTTGCCTATCCTGTGAATAATATTCCTCGTTACTATTTTAATCTATATGTTTGACACTTAGTCACAATACCACCTTGTTCCTATAAAACAAGGTACAGGTATTTTAGTGTCTTTACCAGCACAAAGTATGTTAAGTGTTGGTGTCATACCTGTGTTCCTGGTGCGACAGTAGCACCTCGGCCTGGCGGGCGTCGCGCTGCAACAGCTGCAGCTCGAGGCTCTGCGTGAGCAGCTGCTGCCTGTTCTCCCACATCTGCTGCAGCTCGGCCCAGCCCTCGCGAAGTGCCTTCAGACGCTCGCGCAGGAACATGTACTGAGGATCGTCTTGTGTTGATGGCTCCTGTACAAAATAGAAGCAACTTTGTAGTATACGTTATAGGCGTTTGACATATTATTTTCTAGCAATATCTAATTTTTAACATTAATTTGTTAAACCCCGGAAGGACACCGGTGTCCGCCTGACATTGTCTTTCTATTGTATCTCTAATTACCTCAATTGAAAGGAAGAGTTAGATTTAGACATCAGATTTGGGCAAAATAACTAGCTTTACCTTACTACAGACAGATTTCATACAAAGTGTAAAAAAGAAACACCATTGACACTACTGAAACCTCTGTAATTTAGTTACGAATTAGGACACACAACAGTTTTAATGGCTTGTGTTGTGTGGTCAACAAACAGAGGCATATATCTCTTTGTATATCACAACATAGTGCCGTCATAGAAAGACATGATATACTTACGGCAGTGATCTTCTCGCCGTACTCCATCATCTTGGCGTACTCGTCCTTGTAGTTGTCGATCTCCTCCTTGATGGTCTGGTGCTGAGACAAAAGCTTCTCTGCTTCCGCCAAGTTTGAGGGCGTGTCTGTTGTGATGAGATGTTAGGTCAGAGATAGTATAGCAGTATTCAGTATTTTAAACTTGGGTGAAATTTTCTGAGGTTCTATATTTTCTTTCTAGTTTCAGTAAATCTTGATCGTTTAAGAACCTCACTTGATCATTTAACATACTCAAGCTTACAACAAGTTTACTAGAATGTGACCTGTAACTCACATCACAAACTCTGCGGAGTCTACAAGCCTGATTATAAACAAAAAATGCATTGTAACTTATCAAATAGATTGACTGAAGTTGTGACAATATTATCTTTGTATTAATTCCCAACCAAATTCCCACAGTAATTTTGTATTTGGGTTGTGATTCGACAATTGTGCTTCTTTTTCCAGAATCCTTTTAAAAATACCCTAAAACTCTGAGGTGTATTCAAAGCTATTTGTATTTTTTTTTACGAATACAGTCATAATACAATGTTACTTACCCTCCGAAGCGACATCGGTCTGTGTCTTGGTGAGCCACGCCTGGAAGTGGTCCACGGAGCGCAAGAAGCGATGTAAATCGCCCGCCTCTTCCAACTTCGCATCACGCTCTTTGAGCTAAGAGAAAAGATCATCATTTTAATTACAAGTTAACAAAACTAGAGGACATTATACAGTACAGTATAGGCGCAAATGTAGGAGAGATATAGTTTGTGTTCATCAGTATAGTTCCTGAAGTAGCAAGTTATTATTTATTTGATAAACCGTGAGGCTTATTATTTTTAGTCACTCAAGTGAAAAAGAACCGAGTAGTGTTTTTTATAAATTATATCAGGATCTAACAAAGCGCTAAGGACGAATTAATTAATGTGTGTTTAATTTTTAACATAATGTATTATATTAAAATAACTTGTGTATAAGTGCTTCACATTTTTTCGGGCTAGATCGTAATTTAGCGTCAGATACATGTGTTTTCCTCTGACATTATGATGAACTGAGGCTCTATTGGCAATATAATATAACCTAATATAACCTTTGTATTTAAAAATTTTAAGGAGTAATTTGCTGTAACGCCAATAAACCCATTTTTCTTTTTTTCTTTTTAGTGTAGATACCATGTGCGTGAGCTGTTCCCAGTTGTCGGTGATGGTGGTGACGCGGTCCCGGATGAGCTGCGCCTCGTCGGGGTGCTCGCCCTCGATGGCGCTCGCCTCGCTCTCCAGCGACGAGATGCGCGCCTGGATGGCGGCCAGGTCGCGCTCCATGCCCGACAGCCGGCGCTGCAGCGTCATCACACCTGCGGAGACGAGAACCGGTATTAATAACTGGATAGGATTAGAGGTTTTTGCGTAAGAAAGGGTTGGGTTGTACGTACAGATCGCAGCATGCAAGTTGAACTGTGGCCTGTAATGCCCAGTAAAAGATTATGTAACCATAGCAACGATCGCCATTTTAGTTCAACTTTTTGGGAATAAAACCAATAAAGTAACCAAAGAGCTGACGGTAAAAGTTACGGCCAATAAAGAGCCAGATCGGAACAAAGAGGTGTTCTTTTAAATGTAGACTAAACACAGGATTGATCATTTCAAGTACACATACATGATAATCTAATAAAATGTTATGTCAAGGATCTTCTAAACGGATCGGTGCAAGGTTTTAGTGTGGAAAAACATAAGATGCGAACAGAATTTATGACTGCATCATACCAGTATCACTTCACTCATGATAAAATTACAAATCTGATCATTATTGTAAAAACATGTTAAAATACAACCACCAACTGCATTAATCTTCGTAAGAATGTAATTACATTAGTTTTTTTATTGTGTCTCTAACCGCATCATCTCGGAAACCAAAGACAACGCGTGCATTAAGATCTTATTACATGAGTATTTTCGCATCACAATTCTATCTTTATATTATAAAGTTATTATAACCATATAGGATCTATGCGACGCGAGTATTAACTCGTATTTGTTTTACAGTTCAGCAGTTCAGATCTCAAATGCCTTAACTACAAATTTTACACCCAAAAAACATTGAAGACTACGAGAAAATAAAACGTTAGCCCAATTATAACACTCCGCGCACTCATCGCAACTAGCTGACCGGGCCACGCATTGCTGTGGCTTAGAATTTATTACAGGACAACATTTTTAATTTGCAATATAAATATGTCAGAATCACGACAGCTGGAAGGAATGGAGGGAGGCCTTTGCTCAGCAAAGGGATAATTCGGGCTAAATAATAATAAATATAATATAATAAGGTAAAAAATCGAGATAGCAACACCATCCAATCTTTTGCGATGGCCAAATTACACAAGTGAACATATTTTCAGAAAAAAAAATAGTTAAGTAGTTCCGGAGTTTATCTCGGAAAAACATTGTGTCAAGAGATTCTTATATATTTAAATAAGTATTAGAAAGAATTACACTCATAATTCTGTTTCTTATTTCAAAAATAATAAGCTCACCATTGAGATCCATCTCCAAATTGTCGGTCTGTTGTAAGATCCTCTTCTTGTCCTCGATCCAGGACACAGTCTCGCGGCACTCGATGTGGAACGTCTGCACTCCCTGGGCTGATTTCAGATCATCCTTCTTCGATTCAGCCTAGGTAGAATATTATAAGGGTTAGTTTTTATTCGGTTTAACGCAGCAATCAAGTTTTCATAAATGGCGACTGATTCCGGATACTTATGTCAAGAAAAAAAAAACTAAAAATGCAACCATATTCATAACAAAACGCCTGAAAAGTGTAAAATAACCCTAATTTAAACTCTCGTTTTTTTTTCTTTATGTAATATATTTAGGGGCATTTGTCTCCGTGGACATGGGAGGCCTCCAACGATACCTAAACATAATTACAATCTAGACATATAAAAGGGAAAAAAAGGAAAGAAAGGGTAATTGATACAAAATCATATTTCTAACAACATATTTGGCGGCGTCAGATGTTGGGTCTGATTTAATATGCTTAAGAATGCGCCTTGATCGTATTTGTTTATGTTAAATTTGATTTATGTTAACTTTTGTATTTAATAACTATGGTAACCTTTTAAGAAAGAGTTTAGGCTGTCTGTAGATCGTAGTGATGAATTAAATCCGGGAAAATCAATGTATATTTTGCTTTAGTCTAGCATTGAAGCAAAACAGCTGTTGTCAATCGTGATTGATTGACCGTCTAACTTCGTGGTGTTAAATAACTGTCGAAAGCACGTCCATAGTGCCAATACGCGGTTTTTTGCTATAGTGTCGTAAGGTAGTACGTACCTTGTCCCGCAGAGCGCTCCAGGCTCCGTTGAGCGCGGCCTGTCGCTCCTGTATGCGCGCGGCCTGAGGATGTTCCACGTGGATGAGCTGTCTCGCCAACTGGTTCACGACGGCCACGCGAGACGCGTTTGCGTTCATCTCCTTGTCAAAGCCGTCATATCTGTAGAACACAAATTTATTTTAATAACGTTTTATAGATTTAACTTATAATTCAGTGAGTTTTTCATTGTACAGACGCCAGCACATCAAATTACCCCAATGTGTCAATTTTTTCCAATTGAATATGAACCTTATTCTGTTTGACATAAAGTTGAAAAACGATCAAAGAAATTTAACACATTGGGGTAACTTGATGTGCTGGCGTCTGTACTTGGAATTGTACTATGAGTGTTACTGAAATCAGTTTGAGCAGTGAAGGTGCGTCTGTAACACGTAGTTTATACCAGAAATCTTATTTGCCTATTTATATTAAAACAGGAATTAGGTGTGGCAGCTATATACTACCTGACGGCTTTCGTAAGTAGCGTACAGCAGGATATGCTCTCATTCGGCAAGGACAGCCCTCATGCGCAAAAGCGTTTTCTGTATGGCTCCTATCATATTTAATAAACTGCCTAAAAGTTGGAGGGAACTGCCCTTATCACTTTTTAAGAATAAACTGAGAATGTTTTTAATTAGTAAAGTATATTACAATGTTTCACATGTTTTGAATGAGAAGGACTTTTCCATCCCGACTTCTAATATAAGTAATAAATAAATAAATATTTGTATAATAATTCGTTTTGATAAATAATTTGCTCACTTTAACATTACTATTCTGCATGACATTGATAATTAATAATTCGATTTTACTAATTACAGTTTAATTAAGTGTGAAAATTGACATTGTATACTTTGTGTCTTACTTGACATCTGAAGATAAATAATTGTGTTATGTTGTTTATGAATAATTTTTCTAATGTTCCTAATAATATTTGCACACCTCATATGGTAATAATACAGTGTACCTTATGAACATTCTGTAACATCCTTTGAACCTGTGTTATACAATAAATGATTTGATTTGATTTGATTTATGAATTTACCTGTGCTTCATAATCTCCACGTCGTCGATATCCTTAGGCGGCAGCATGGTGTCGAGCATCCTGTCCTTCTCGGCGATCCACTGGTCGGCGGCGTCGGCCTCGGCCAGCAGCTTGAACAGCGACAGCGCGTCCAGCAGGCGCTGCTTGCGCAGACGCGCCAGCTCGGCCAGCTCGCCGTGCCGCGCGTCGATGGCGGCCAGGCGCTCGCGGACCTCGGCGCTGTTGGCGTCCGACGGACTCAGCTCCTGGGCCTGAGGACGGGATGACGAGCAACTGATTAAATCAATCTTTAACGTAAATTATCACTAATTTAGGAGTCCCGTCTTAGATTTCACGACACATGACATTATAGTAGTAGTATATCCAGTTTTTATTTAATTTGTCGCAATGCAGCAGTATCCGATACACCAGTCAATAGAGACAGTAAGTCGCACGCACTCTTATTCCACGTCACTTGTCTGTTACCGGTCGGCGCGTACGCACATCACTGAACCGACGCGCGTCCCCAGATACTACCATACTATTGTACCTAACAATCTACTGTATTGTAAATGTTGGATTACACCTTATTATAATCGAATAAAATTGAGTATTCGAATCTGTTTTCTACATGTAATACCGGTGCTCACAATTAAGAGGACCAACAACAAGTATCAACAATGGAGAAACCTCTTCTATCCACTAAGTCTATATCTCTTTCACGTATGTATTTAGAAATATTTAAGTACTAACATACGTCCCGCGGTGTCACCCGCGTAGGTGCCGTTCCCCTGGAAATACAGGAATAAAAAGTAGCCTATGTGTTAATCCAGGGTGTTAGCTAACTCCATACAAAATTTTATTAATAATATCCATTCAGTAGTTCTTACGTGAAAGAGTAACAAACATCCATCCATCCATCCATACTCACAAACTTTCGCGTTTATAATATTTGTTGTCAGTTGTCTAGTACTCTTAACACAAACACTGCTTAATTTGGGACTAAGATGACGTTGTGTGAAAGTTGTGGGATCAAATTAATATTAATATTCTAAAACAACAGTAATGCGTACCTGTTGTTTGAGCTGCTGTATAACATTGGCGTAGTTCTTGAGCTCGTCAGTGACGTCCTTGTGTTTCTTCAGTAGACTCTGTACTTGAGCTTCGTCCACGCCGGTATCCTCGGATGACACCAACCTGAACATGACAACAGGGTATTACTTTATAATTCATTATAACACCTACGTAACCTATTCCAAACTATTTTGAAGTCAGTTTTCAATCTAACTGGATGCAGCTGTATACCAGTGTTTTACATGTAGCGACTGCCCATCTGACCTCCAGAACCCAGTGACTGGGTAACAAGATATCACTTAGTTAAACTTGTTGTCAGACTTTCGGGGTTCTGACTACTTGTAACGACTGACAAAGATCTACTAACGGTAAAAACATCGGCTTTAATTTCTAACTATTAATTAATTTATTATTATCTTTCTTTATTTAATTTTTAAATAAATAAATAAATTAAAAGAAAAATACACTTTTTAACAGACATACAAGACACTTAAAACGTGAACGTCAAGTTTGCGGGATCAAATCCCCAATTTCAAATAAGGAACATTAAAGCGTTTGTACTACATTATGTACTATTTGTAACATAAACAAGACAGGGATAAGGTCACGCTCTTCTATGTATGCTTTGAGTCTAGACAAGAAAATTCTTTCACAGAGTTTAGACAACACTAGAGTAAGGCTAAATAGGTCGATAAGATGCTATCCTGTGCTGGTTTTCCAAGTTTGTGGAGCATAATAAAATTATTTGGGAGATTTTCCATAGTTTAGGGACATAACCTGTACTGAATATTCTGTAAAACAGCTTAGCCAGGATTTTTTTTTTCTTTTTTGGGTAACTCCTTGAGTACTCGAGACGTGTTTAAATCAAACCCTGGTGCTTTATTTGGATTCAGTGATTTGATTTCAATAGCGACTTCTTTAGGTGATGGTGGTTTAACAGCCAAGTACAATTGAAAATCCTGATTCAGTATATGGTGATTTGACCCCTCATTGGGTTTGAAAATGCTTCCTAAGTGTAAGCCAAACGTTTTAGCCTTTTCTTTGTCGGTCCGGGCCCAAGTTGTGCGAGATCTAATAGGCGTAGTCGGATAAATATTATTATCAAAAGCATTATTTTGACTTGATTCATTTCTGCCTAGATGTGTCCATTTCAATGATAACGATTAATGATAGATAACTTTTCATTTGCATTAGTTATGAATTAAAATTGATTATGTTCTATTAGGACGTACTAAGTTTTTAGAATTCGTTTTGTCGGAGTTCTAATGATTTTCATATAATGAATTCAGTGATAAAATTAATGATCGAATTGGCGGGCCCAGTGTTTTAATCACGTAACTTTAATTAGGCACTTACAATTGCATTGAAAATCGAGTATATACTAGTACAAATGTAGTACTACATACTGTACTGTAGAATACATGTGGAATGCAATAAAAGTATTGAGTATTGAGTACTAAGTTTTCGGATGTAAATTACGTGCCTTTGAGTAGTTACGTTTTCACGAACTTTGTTTACCTTTAGAGGTACAAATATCGCTTTAATGTGCTAAATATTACATTGGAGGTTTTATTCCTCCATTTTGACGCTCACCTTAAAACCAATCTATTGATATAATTTATTATTTTCTACATCGATAGGAATAAAATGCACTACTAGCAATATTTTGCCGTACAAATTTTTGAGATGTTAACAATAGGTAACTATCTGAGCGTTTAGTACACTTTACTCAACAACTGCGAACTGGTAGTCTTTTCTATACTATTTCACGTAACCAAACCCTAAATATAAAAGGGTCTTACCTAAGGGTATCCAACATCCAGTTGTCGATATCATCGGCATCAGCGAACAGTTGGTGGTAGCGCACGGCGGCATCCAGGCGGTTCTTGCGCAAAGACACCATGTCCAAAAGGTGGTTCCATTGAGACAAGATGTCACGAAGACGGTCCTGTATGCAAAACATGCATGTTACAAATGATACTCATGTATTACAACTATGTTCTCCTAAATTCATGATGTTTACTTTGTGTAAGTTATATGCATTATACTAGTAAAATATACAACTGGCGGTTTATTATTAGTATAATTTATCTACAATATGTACGTGTTTACTCATAGTACAAGTTCTACTTAGTTTAGAACTAGATGGCGTTGTGTTAAAGTAGTGGTATATTATAATTGTATATTGATCTGGATTCCCTTGATTTGGGGTCGGCGCTGCATTGTTCTTCATGCATGCATTTTTATTTGCCGTAATAATTTGGAATTGATTAATAGTAGTATTGTGTTTGTTACCTGGATTCTGTCAGCTCCAAAGTGTCCCTGCGAGATGAGTTCGTCTCCCACAGCGGCCACGCTCATCAGTTGCGGTTCATGAGCCTGGACGTCGGCTTCTAATGCCTTGTGCTTGGATATTAACAGGTACACTGCAAAGAAAATTAATAATTATTTTGCTGACATTTTCAACAGTGAAATGTTGAATGCATGTCAAGTTATTAAACAAATAAGAATACATCCAATTAAACATTATATGACATCGAAGATTTAGGCTAAAGTGTAGATAAAGTACACCCACATTTCGTTAGTCTCATGTTATAGGGGGCAAGTGTATTGCCATCAATCGGATACGAATCCAGACACTGGGATACTACTGAGAAATTCCAGATGGAAAAACCCAATAACACATGGCCCGACCCTGGAATCGAAATTAAGACCCCACATCCCCGTACTAGCGCTTGCGACCATCAGATCAACGAAGAAGTGAACTGATACAATGGATAAAGCATAACGAAAATGATTCGGTTCATAATCCGTTCCAATGATGCAAGATCTAAGACCGGTAACAAAAACAATAGAAAAATCAATTTTGTTTTATTTAGGAAAGTGTTGTATAGAAAAGACAATAATAGAGCAAAAACGACGAAGCTTCGTTTCAAAACAAATGACGTAATATCTGGCGCAGCGGCGACATGACGTCTGTGTTTGCATTCCTCCCCTTCATTTCAATTTATTACAACACCACACGCTGCCACAATAAAATACAGACCGATATTTGTCCCGATCCGAAAAACCCATGTTTCATAGTTATTTTTACTTTATTAGATGGAACATTTTAGACAAGTCTTGCGACCGTCAGTATAAATTGACTTTTGATGAATTCTGTATTTTATGCCACATTTGGGCTACATAAAGTAGAGCAACTATATTGGGTTTTGTAGCACTTAATGAGGGTCTAAAAACTAACATTTTGTCATTATGACTGCTTCATTGGTAACCAATATTAGGGTCGCGGCGGTAATGGCTTGGGTCAAGGATCTTTTTTTAGCAACACACGATAAAACATTAAGAGTCGGTAGACAGGCTTGATGTTATGATTTAATAATATAATCTAGTAGTTACCGGTAGTAAGATCATGTCCGATATCATCAACGGAGACGATCTGCTCCTTCTCCTTGATCCAGTTCTCCTCATCGGCCATGTCCCAATAGAACTGCCACAGTTTGCGGCTGTCTTCCAGACGCTTTCTGTTGGCAAAAAAAATACAGAGTGAGACACATTGAATAAAAATAATAAAGTGATGAAAATGCCATCAGAGTGAGCTGATATATCAAATAATTTGGTTTCGGTGATTTGGTTTTCTCAATGAAACTTTTGTATTAAACTGCGGTTGTACTGTTCACGTACAGGCAAATTGCTAACGCAGAGACCTACTTTTAGGTACTTGGTTTCTCTACTTTTATTATTATAATTATTTAGTTGACCATTCGCTACCATAGCGCAATAACCGCTGATTAGCATCCAACGAAATTCTCGTGTAACTAAATTATTGTGAAGTCTGTGGTTTACATTAACTCACATGCAACAACTCAACTATACATAACTACCTCTGAGCCATACAGCGGTCATATTTTGTTGTGCTTTCCGAAATGGTCACATAGTTAAAGTATTCAAGTTCATGGTTCCCAAAGTCTGTGTACTGTGGATACTTAAAAAAACCAGTTGGGCTTACCATGTCTAGCATTTGACATTATAATCTTACATTACTATCGACTTCAAACAACATTCAAAAGAGTAGATTATAATCATTACCTGCGTTCAACAGCGAGATGCACCAGTTCGGCGTAAGCGTTCTCGAGTTGCTGTATGCGCTCCACGGTGATGGCAGGATCGCACGGACGGTACCCGCCCTCTTCTTGTTCCAAGAAGCGTTGGGACTGACCTACAACTACCTGTAGGATAAATGAAATCATTATAGAACTGGACGAAATAATAATTTGGTAGCGTTGGAGCGGCAAAAATATTCGGAATTATGTGGGTGCATTTACAAACATTTAAACTTGCATACAAATATTTGAAGCGTGCGGGAATCGAACTCAAGTCACGCATCGCAGATATTTCATAAAAAAAAAAACAAATAAAACAAATCAATTATTGTTATTTAACCCACAATAGTTAGCAACAACAGTCGTTTAACTATCCAAAACTGTCTTGACATAGTGGAAAAAATGCCTTTTAGGACATTTCGGGCATTTATTAAATTACACCAAGCACGAACCTTGACTCTTTCTCCAAGCACGTTGATATCGGCCTCTACAAGCGCGTGCTTCTGCAGCAGATCCTCGACGCCCATCAGATGCTTGCCGTAGTCGTCTGTCAGCAGACGCATCTTGATTTCTTCCATAGAGTCCAGGATGTATAGCATCTCCTGTAGGTGGAAATCATTGGGTTAGTATTGTGAGAAACTTTCTCAATTATGAGACAATATCTAGAGGATGTTTGGCAACAATATTTTGAGTATGGTGAATGCGATTTCGTCTTTTTTGAATGTGTGCTACTATTGTTATTTTCATAACAAACATGTAATTACTTCAATGTGGACGAACTCTTGCTGCTCGCGTTTGCGCTAACTTCATATGGAGGAGTTGGCGAACATGATTTCGTCTTTTGTGATTACCCGAATGTGTGCTATTATTCTTATTTTCAAAACACTGATGTAATTCATTCAATGTAGAGTTAACAGTTGCTGTTCGCGTTTGTGCTAGCTTCATTAAAAAAAAAATGAATATTGCTCTGTCTCTTATTATACAGGCTTCCTAGTTTATGAGATTCTTTGTAGCCTTTTAACTGTTGTACGAATAATTTAAGTATCTTGTTAGAATATCTACCAATGTTGAGCACATTGGTAGATATTGCTTATGGTGGTATGGTGTTGTTATGGTGTTGACTTGTGTCTTTATATTTATCTGTTATATTAGCATTTTTAAAAAGCTGTTCCGAGCTTAATTCACGAGTACTCCTTTTCGGTATGGATTTGTTCATAGTAAGCCTTAGTTTACAGAATAAGCTGGGATTTTATATTCAATAGAGGATTTTTAGGACTTTTATTTGGATCTTTAGATCCTTCCATCCATTCCTTTCCATATTATATAACAACTTTTATCCGTCTGCCCCTTGGCAAAAGCTTTTTCCAAATGTCCGGAAATCCGGCTATTGGTAATATACCTGGAAGTTCTGCTGCAGCTGCAGAGACAGCTCGAGCCGGGCCCGCCGCGCCCGCAGCAGCTCCAGCAGGTACGCCCACAGGCGCAGCACGTTGTCGCGACGGGCGCAGACACGCTCCATGTCATGGTATCTGCGGAGATGGTGAATTTACAATAGGGACAAGTACTTGGGATAATTTGAAAAAACTATTTGGGAGGGTAGAATAAACTTTCAGGAATGTAGAAACAACATTAGGAGCATTAAAAGGCAGAGAAAAATGTGAAATATTGAGGGAAATTTACAACCCAACGGCTCGTTCACTTTATTGGTCTGAAAGTATGTTAAATATCCAATATGAGAGCTTGTTATTTAAACTGTGGTCTACCCGAAAGGTTTAGGCAAAGACAGAGTTCTGGTATAGTACACCGTATAACAGTTATAACAGAAACGTAAGTAATAGGGAGCAATTGCCACAAACATCACCACTTTATCACATCATTAAATCTGATGAATTTCATTTAAAAACCTCGTTTGTTAGCCTATTACTTCCATTAAAATAAAACCTTGGCAATAATTCATGGCTGTAAGTTAACAGTAATGAATTATCAAGAAAAATAAAAATACATCCTTTATAATAATTATATAAATACCTTTCAGCCTGCAACTCGGAGCACACGGCAACAACGGCCTGCACGCGCTCCTCATAGGCGAAGATGTCGGTCTCGATGGCCTCGTGCTTCTTAGCGGCCGCCTCCACCGCCGCCAGGTCGAACCCGAAGTTGTCCTGGCTCACCAGGCGCTGGTTCTCCGACAGCCAGGTCTCTCGCATCTGCGCTTTACGGTTGAATCTGTAACGGGAGATAATGTTAGTAATCTTCTTCTTAGCTTCTTAAAAATCTTAAACAGGGACCCAGAGTTTTCGCTTATCATAATAAATATAATGATCTGTGTTCAGTAACTTTGTATTCTTCTTTTAAATGTATGGCCTACAAGTTGTTCTTCCGGGTCTGGCTGTTTCTGTGTGTGAGTTTTAAATATCTGTAAACGCACTCACGATACAGGACAAATTCCCTTTATAATACAAGTGTCTTTAATCGATTATTTCTACATTAATTATTTCAGAAACACGATTTTCCTTCTAACATAAAATATGTCATAAAGCAGAGCATGAAAAGGAATTACTTAAATACTTGCAAATGTCATTGATATAATAGGTCACAGAAATGTCAAACAAACACTTAGCGCCAAGAAGCCTGGAAAACTAGGTTACCATAATGTTTTTTTACTTACACAGCGTGGATATAAGGCACGTTTACTCATTCTTGCGCTATGTTTGCCTATGGCGATAATAGCACTATAAATAGGGAAGCGTATTTTTACATAATTGCTTATTATACGAATGTTAGATATTTTTACGTCTTGTAAAGAAAGTCCTAACGTTACTGTAACACTTTATATACTCACACGGAGCGTGTGTTCTGCTGTTTATTTGCATGTAGCGACAACGATATAAGGAAGCGCGTTTATGACGTGAATTGACTAATGAACAATGTCATGCCGTGCAAAAACGATCTAAATTATTTCTCAGCAAAAGATACTTGGCGTTGGCAAAATGGCCAATAATACGTCGACACGATCGGTGCAGTGGCTAAGCGATTACTTGTTGCACTACGTATCACGAGTTAGATTTCCACACGGAACAAATATTTGTTTAGGCTACGTCTAGTTGTTTATGATAAAGTGCGGGCTTTTTTTGAAGAATGTCTTACGTAATTATGATGTTAAAAAATGCTGATCCTCAGCCTTATTTGAATAAATGACTTTTGTTTTTGATTTTTATTCTAAAAAAGGGTATTTTATAAGACTGATGTATGTGGAAACGCCGGGAGAGGACGCCCTAGAAGGACATACACCGACACTATTGGCGATGTCGTTCAGAAGTATCAGGTGCGTATGAACGTAAACGAAGCAAGAGTAAGTATGTAAGAACCGTCGCAGATGGCGCTCTGTAGTTTCTTCCCATGGAAAAAAGTTTATGTTTGTATGATCTCGATTTTGTGTCCACCCATGGATACAGGAGAAATTCTTACTGTAGGGCAACGTTTATAGAGTAATACAGAAAATCGACAATACCTGGCAGCAAGTTGTTCTAGCTTCTCCTGTCTGATGAGCTCCTCCCTAAGAGCTAGTTCCCTCTCGTGTTCTGACTTCTCGAGCCTCTCCCACGCGCGGTTGATGTCGTGGATCATCTTGCCCTCGCGCGGCGTGTACGGCTTCTGGTTAGCTGCACGCATGCGGGACTGCAACGTGAACAGTAGGACCTCGAGGTTGCCTTTCTCGACGAATCTGAGGAAGAAATAGAGATTTTAGGTTATGGTAATTTGGTGTTATTTGATTACATTACACATTGATTCGTATAGAATATTTAAGCTTTCTGCCGATCTATTCTTAAAAAATCACCTCACGAAGTTAGGTAAAGTGAGTGTAAAGTATACTATCAATTCCAAGCATTAGCATGGAATGGCAGCTTACTTCGCCATCACTTCACCTATATTTTTATTGAGTGTTTTTTTATAGAATGGTGCTATTCTGCACTTTTTCTTGACCCTTTGGTATATTAATTTAGATAGGTAGACGATAACGTCAGCATCCTTTCGAGTAACGCCGCGGCGCAGTACCTGTTCCCTGTGTTGGATCTATCTGATGGCGGTCAGTGGTATGTTTTTGACCAGAAGCCTATAAGGCGGCTAAAGTGACTAATATCACTATCAGTAGTCGCCTAGTGATAAAATTTCGCTCATTTAATATTTCTGCATTTGTTCTCTGTAGAAACTTTTACTATGGCATAGCAAAGAAATAGCATACTACTTCGTGTGCTCAAAATTCTTTCAAAAGCGTATTATCCATTTCGCTGCCTCATGAGTCACATATGACTCAAGTTGATTGTTCAACTATTGTGTCTGTCGTGGACAGTGAAAGCGTTAATATAATGATGATTATGTATTTACAGTATTAAGACCTATATACATATATAACATTTTAGATGTGACTCTAACCACTCAAAATAGATGAAAATCATATCTATTATTTATGGTGTTCAATATTCTATTCTATCAATTTATACATTTCTTTAGATATTCCAAAACTAAAGAGAATGGTGTGGAGTGCATAGCTATAAAATAAAATACATTTATAACAATGCAAGTTTGTAACATTGTGTTACAAACTCTTACAGACATTGTTTACTTTCTCGGAAATGAATGAATAGTGTAAGCGAAGCGTAAAATTAGAGTTGTTTATTTTTACACCCACTCCATACGTCATGCTAATCTGACCAGAGCCCAGACGGCCACAATAAAACCTCTTCTTAAACAGAACTTTTGCTTTCGTTCAGTAAGTTTGTAATTCATATACTTACTTGGGTGGTTTCTCCACAGTGCGATAGTTAGCGAACTGAATTAGTTGCTGACGCACGCCTTCCAGAGAGTTCGCGAATGTTCGGTCACCGAGCGCTTCGATTGTACGCTCGATCCATTGTAGGAGATCGCTGAAACAAAAATATAAAGTTAGTTAATGACAGACGGAATTAGTCAGCGTCAGTAAATGAAATAACAGACAACTAAAGAGATATATCATGGTTGGATTCTATTCTAACAAGTCAAAGACAAACAATAACCATTCTCGAAGATATTGATGGTATTATATTATGCGAAGTTAGTGATATCTAAAAGACTGTCTGACAACGCAGTAATGCCCCTGGAGATGCATTTAAATCTATTTCTTTATTTATTCTCTATTTTTATTTACTAAAACTAAACACAAACACCTTTGGGAAGCTTCACTTTCCGGGTGTCATAGGCTACTTTTTATCCCTGTATTCGCAGAGGATCGGGAACTACGCGAGTGAAACCGCGTGACATCTGCTAGTGAATAATAAAAGCAATACGACTGATATCTAAACAAAGGCAGAATGCCCGTCTCTTTTTGAAAGGGGCTTTCACCTCCTCCTGCTCCTCTAAAAATTATGCAGCTATTCTCTTCAGCATAAACATCATTCTGGTAAAGCCCTGCTGATTTCAAATGCAGTAATCGACATTATTTCCACTTTTTTGCACATAAAAAACATGTTTTTTTTTGTATACAGACTTCAAAAAATATATAACTTAGAATTGTTGTTTAGATATCACAAAAAATGTTTTTCGCGTTTTCTTCCGCCATTTTACAAGTACTGCATTTGCAATAAGCAGGGCTCGTCATAAACTATACAGACCTGGTGAGCGACTCGTACTCCTGCATCATCTTCTCGTTCTCCATGGCGATGCCGACCACCTTGCCGATCCTCTTGCCCTGCACCGTCTCCTGCTTCATCTTGCTGAAGTAGTGGTAGTATGTGACTACGTATGTGATGATGGACTTCTCATCGGGGTGGTCGACGGCAATGTCTGGAGAGAAAAGTATTGTATTAATAAAGAGATTGTGTGTAACTCTCAAGTTTTTGAATGATTTGTGACTCGATTTTTGCTGAACTAAAGGAAATCAGATGTCCCTTGGTATCCAGCTTCCTGTCGAGGCAATCCTTCTCAGACTTTAGAACACTAATGTGTAACCTAGCTTGGATTTATGTATGTCAGCGCAATAATAACACTACACTAACTGCGTCAATAGCGAGACTAACTAGAAAATAAATTATATTTATTTCTATTAATAGATCTTTTAGCATGCATCGAAACGAAATGGCAATGGTATTTCCAAATTGACTGATCCCTGAGAAGAAATGCCGAATGAAACTTAGACGTCATGGTCTCTTTTAAAGTCCAGATATAAATTATTAAGATATTATGCGAGTCCAACTATGCAGGACAAAGCCTGAGAAGGTCAGGCGACTAGAATTAAACCTCTTATTTTTTTAAAGAAATACTACTTTCAATCATAATATCGATATAACTGTAGTAGGTGGCGATCAGTACTTTCTGTCTCTTTCTTTGTATGTATGTACTCATTAACTTCACCCACCTTCAGCATCCAACAGCTTAGTAAGTCCAAGCTTCTCCTCAGCGACATTGAAGGCATTGTTCAGGTTATGCATGGGATTGCTTCTATGCAGCTTGTCAAACTGAATGAGGTCGGGCCTGTGCTTGTGTATGATCGCGTTGAACGCGAGTCCGTCCCGCCAGGAGGTGGTGAAGTTGCGCACGTTGACGTTGTTGTATCCAGCCGTCTTCATTTGACACCAGAGGAGCAACGCGTCCTTGGCGGATTTAGTCTCTTTGTTGTCGGTTTCTTCGATTGTGATGTCTTGGATCTGTTAAAAGGTATTCATAGATCAAGAGGAGCTCCACGTTTATATGTATAGTCTATTATCTGTGGAATGCGAACAGTACTTGGAAATGGAAAAGAGTTGCAGGTTTTTCAAAAAAATATCCTGTAGAATATCTGTGTATAATTATGTCAAAATAAATAAATGGAGATAATACCTTAATAGTTTCTTGTTGTTTCATTCTAAATACGAAATTTTAAAAGGGCGAGTAAAATCAGCCTTAATAAAATAAAGGATTTGGGCTTGGGCTTTTGTATTCAGTCAGTGTTTAATTTGATTATGTATAATGCTTTTAATTGAAGTCTCTTTTATATTTTAAAACATAGAAGGGTTTATTCAGTATCATTAAAATCAAAGAATTAATAAAGGTACACTCAGCTTAATTAGGTAAGTAATAATATTATGTAGAATTTCCTTCCTCATACTATGTATCTGTATTTAATTGTTTAATGTGGTTTATTATCCGCCATGATGAATAGGGATAATAGGCAGCTTTTGTATTAAAATACAATATTATCTACTAAAAAGTATTGAAATATTAGAAGTTGATGAAATGGGAGTAATTGAACACAAAAGCAAATAATTTCCTGTGCTGATATCATGAGTTATACAGGATTATTGTTTGCTTTTTACTTTGACTTTTACTTTTTTACCTTGTTTTGTCGTTAAAATATATTATTCGTTTCAATCAGACCAATAAAGAGGTACTCCTGAATGTCAAATATGTATAAGAGTAAAATAAAATGCCAAACATATTCTAGTTGCCTCCAAAAGGAAGTTTTGTTTGGAAAAAGAATGGGCAAGAAATTCCATAGTAAGTCTTTTAAACTAGGTTCTTACCTTATCCAGACATGTATTTGGCTGTCTTGTTGAGTACCAGAGTGCTTAGTGCGAGTTTGTTTTACGTAAACGCGATCGACACGTTCATGACGTTCGGCGCTCCGATTGGCCCGCTCCAAGCTTTTAACCAATCAGAGAGCCAAACGCGGTGAACGATTCGATCGCGTTAGCGTAAAAACAACTCGCACTAAGGGCACTGCACGCGTAGCATTATCACCGTATGTCGAGGGAAGAATCGAAAAAGTGACAGATGGAAGAAACATTTGTACCGAATATAGAAGAAATAGTGACCGACTCGTGGTACAACTGCGATGTCCAACTGGTTGTACTACGGAGAAGTAAATTTACCCATGGTTCAGCTCTTTTTTCTGATATTTATGATTATGACCCGTGGTACAAAGGTGGAATTATGTCCAACTGGTTGTACACGGAGATAGGATGATCGTGTAAAACAAATGAACGTCTAAAACACAATACTTGGGGCATTCCGACGTTAAGTTAGTTAGGTTCCTTTAAACCCTGCAGACAGAAATAGGAGCCCCGCATAGCGGGGCTCCGTCGTCTACGCTTTTTAAATTTCTTCGTTGTTTTGGCACTTCAGCATTGATAGGTAACCTTTTCCTGTTTATTACGAGTAGTTGTTCCATAGATACATTCAATTCCCAGAAGTACAACTAGTTGGACCAAGGAAATAGGTAACAACTCACTCGAGTTGAACCATTGGTAAAGATATTTCCCCACAGAACAACCAGTTGAACCATGGGTGAATTTACTTCTCCGCAGTACAACCAGTTGGACATCGCAGTTGTACCGCGGGTCGGGAGTGGAAGAAATAATGCTCGATATTATAGACCATTGACGAGTGAAGAATCGACACATTTCTTCTCTTCATTTCATTCCTGACATTGTCGTGAACAAAACGAAAGAATTGTTTCTACAACCAGTCACTTTGTCGTTTCTTCTGAAGACCAAATCCGTTTCTACTGTGGTCAAGTTACGCGTGCAGGTAAAAAGTATCTCTAAGTCACACTAAAACTAAGTGACTCTATTACATACCCGTTTTAACTCTATGACTCATGTTAATGTCCGGATACTATTGACAATGTAATTTACCTGGAACCGCAAGATGATAGTCCATATAAGACCGAGACTGAGCCTCGGGTTGCCGTCGACGATGTCGTGGGAGCCCATGTTTTCCAAGTGCACGCGTTGTTCGCGCAAGAACTGGAGCGCTTTATCCACATTCTCCAAACAGTGGATACGCATCTTGCCTTTTGTTGGACGAGGCTGCAAGGAGGAATAAACTTTAATTAATCATACATAGTTCTAAGAACTAAAATGCGTTGAGTTCGAAGGCGTTTCTAACCGTCTGATGGCACAGCGAAGGTCGAAGCAGCAATGGATTGTTCAGAAACAGCTAAGGTGAATTATTGCAGAGAAGGCTTACGCTCAGCAGTGTGTCAATCAATGTTAGCTGAATAGATAGCAGTTCTTTATTAATATGATTAATTACAAAATTTGGGACTACTTCTTATTATAAAACATGCATTTTTATTTTACTACATCTCTAAGGGGGAGAGAGGTATAGCTCATTTCTGTTGTAACAAAGCCAGTGTAAAATAAAATAAAATGGGCGTGTTTTCTTACGTATACATAAATCCGACCTGCTTACAATTCATCTTCAGGCAAACCAGATAATGAATATGTCAGAAAAGGAAATGCCCATTTGTTAAGGAAACTGGACAAGTGATGCCCATGGAAGAAACAAAATGATAGACATTGGGACTAACACAACAGATAAAGAAACAACTGCTGTTTCATAGATAAAACTCGTTGGGACTTAAATAATTAGGATTGCACCCCTCCCCAGTCCCTTTATGACAGGACTGACCATGCACCGAGCGGAAAAGTTAGACTAAGCAATCGAATAAGTGCCTTTAAAAAACGACTAATGCTTCCGGATTCTTTTGAACTCATTACAAACTTTATTTACCAAATTAGTTTCTTTTAGTATATCTACACTAATATTATGAAGAGTTAAAGCATGTGGTGCGATAATCTCTGAAAAACTGAAGCGATTTAAAAAAATATTTTACAAATAGAAAGCTACATTATTTAAGTGTAAAAGGCTACATTTTATTTTCAAAACTAAGAGGGTGTGAAAGGGATGTTTAAGTACGAAATGCAAGCGGACGAAGTCGCGAGCGAAATGTTACTTTAAAATAAGTTGGGCAACACATGACTAAAATGGGCGTGTCCCCCTTGGGAATAACCAAAATTGAATTTTATCAACAATTTATGCAGAATAACAGCTTTTCTGCGATTTCTCTCATTATTTGTTCGCATACAACGTTAAGGTACCAGTATGGGAGAGTGTGTGACTACAAGCAATGTTAACTATCAAATAAAACCGAATAAACTCTATTAAGCCGCTTGAAATGATGAAAGGTGACAGACGCGTGATGTTTGTCACGACGGCTTCAATTTAATATCATTAATCATTGGGTATGGTTGTGCTCTGAGGTATAGAGTTTCCTTTTGTTCGTGAGTCAAGCATTGATCGTTGACGTTTGGATAGAACTTTTAAGTGTGGGGAATTTAATATAACATTTTTAATTCAAATGACTTGATTATTAACAAATTCCGATTCACTAAGCTAAAATCGATAAGATAATATTTATTTGTTGTTTAATTTGTTGCAAAGGAGGAGCTTGTGGCTACATAGTTACTACGGCACAGGTCGATCGAAGGGTAAGATGCAGTTGGCGAGGTCGGTCCGTGGACGAGTGACCTTTAAATACACATCAAGAACCCTCTGTGCCTCGATATACAAGTTAAGCCCAGCGGCTTAACTTGTATATCGGGAGATCAACTGTCACTTGGAGATCTTTTCGAACCCCGAACGGCTGACAACCAGATTAACAAAGGGTTAACCCAGTCACTGGGTTTTGGAGGTCGGATAAGCAGGGAGGTAAAATACTCAGCTGCAGCCAGCTAGACTGGAAACCGAACTCAACATACCTAGTTGTATTGTTAAAGGCTAAGCAGATTATAATGATTTAGGAAATGTACGGAAAACTAAATTTTATTTACGAAGAAACTGTTTTGCTCCTTATCATGGTGCCATATTCCGAGACCTCGTGCCTAGGACGTCTGCATTGGCCGTAAATAACAGAACAGAGGACGATAAATTATGCAGTTCATTCGACACAGCGCAAGAAGCGAGTCAAGTGGGTACAGTCGAGCAAAACTTAGAAGAGTTCAAGAAAACTTACTTCGGAGAATATTGGTGGAAATGTGATAAAATTCGTAAAAGATTTGAGCAGACCGAAAGACCGAAGAGAAGGTAAATGAATTACCTTTTTCTTCTCAATTTCTTAGATCTGTTTTGGAGGACTTGACGTCTCTTATATTGCGTCTGTTTATAGTTAATACATACGTAGATATTATCTCATACAAATTATTATAAATCCCTCTTTTACTGACCATGCCTTTGTATAATCTTTTGCATTAGTCTTTTTTGTTACTAACATAAAGTTTAAGAGTAGGTACTCACACGATTTGGGTCACAGTTGTCCTAGTAAAGTTTTAAGTATCAGGATAAATCTTAATTGTATGAAAATTCTAGCACGACAAAAATGTTTGATTGATTTTGGTGGCTGTAACTACTCAGCGTTGATTAATAAGGAGACACTGCTCTTTGTATCAGTGTATCCCGGCTTAAATCCTCATGGATGTCCTCCACATTGGGGCGGGAGAAGGAGTATGTCAGACTCCTATTGACTAAAAAAACCACACGATGTTTCCTCATCACTTCTGGCTAGGGTGCGGACGCATTTGCATTCTCGACAATCTCCCCAGAACTTTTGTTTTTACCTGAGTCAACTTTGATTTATGAATTGTTAGCATATTCGCTTTACCCACGACTGTACCGACAAGAATATTCCAAATACATTTTGGCTTGGTCGCGTCGCCAAAGCCTGGATAAAGTCCGGTTCTACAGGTCGAAGCCGACCATTGTTTGCTTTTTATATAACATACGTATGTATAAGAACTTGAATTTGGAACCTAAATACAATGAGAGGAACTTGATGACTTAGGCTGTATCGTTTACGGGTGATCGCTTCGACAAGTAATTGATGTACAGACGCCAGCACATCAAGTTACCCCAATGTGTCAAATTTTCCCAATTGAATATGAACCTTATCCTGTTTGACATAAAGTTGAAAAACGATCAAAGGAATTTGACATATTGGGGTAACTTGATGTGCTGGCGTCTGTACCTAGACAAATAATTACCAGACAGGATAACTTTAAAAAGCATTAGTTAATGGTAGGTATTGAGTGTTAAGTAGTATAATAGTCTGGAAATAGGCAGTAAACTTACATTGATGCTAATATTTGATAGATATAAAAAAACAAGTTTTTTTTGTCAGTTTGTACCTACGTAGGGGTTTATCTTCCGAACAGCTCATTTCAAAAACTTATTACTGATAGAAAGAAGGTTACACTATTGCCGCGTGCCATAAAAATAATTAATCTAAGACGTACCATACTGTTAGCATTGCAATTAGTTAAAATCGTAAATTAAGTCAATGCCACTCCATACGAATGCTAGGGATTTCACTTCAGTTTTCACGCGGTCATATTTTAACAGAATCGACCAATCAGGTTAGTGCAATTAAAATCCTAAGGCAAAGTAAAGGAAATACAACACATGACCAGAAGTAGTTTAATGTCCCTGTACCAGTTTTCTACTTTCTTTTATAGGTTCACACAGCCATTAGAAGAGATTAATGAGGACATGAAAATGTTGTGAATAGGGCTTGGCTTTTCGTAATATTTTATATGCCATTTCATAAAAAAGCGTTCATGAAGTGTATGATTAGAATTATTGACAAAAGCATTATGTACTGAATTTGTATTTGTAGGTAGTGTGCACTTTCGAAGTAATAATTATGCCTGTAATTCCATAGCGCTAGGCTGAAAGACCACAACCTCTAGTAACGTACCATACATTTCGACAGTTATGTTCAAGGCCATGGCAACAATCAGCAGGGCAGAAATCCAGACTCTGGGCTGCTAAAAATACTCAATAACGCTTTGCCCGATCAGGTGATCGAAGCCGAAACCTCGTGCTCAGCAGTAGCGCTTGTGATCACTACACCACAGAGGATATTATTGAAGTTACATAGCGTATACCATAGAAATCTTATATCTATGGCGTATACAGTATACGACAGTTAATCATTGATAGATAAGTAAGTTGCTGGTATCTGTACAAGAAACGCATTGTTGTTGTAAATTGTAACATTAAAAGCAACACAAAGCTCATGCTTTGTACGTTTTACATAGCAGCATATTTCACAAGCCCACAGAAAATACAATAGGTAATAAATACTTAACATTTTAACACACTTGTATAATGCTTGAGGTAAGAGATTTAGGTTCTACAGTGGGAGTAATGACACCAATTAGGGATCGTTAACGCTTTAGTGACAGGGTTTCGTAACGACTACCTACCTATGAAGTTACGCGAAGAAGGAACTCGGGTTGTATTAGCATAGAAGTTTACACGAGGATGTTGTTTTAGTAATGTTGCAAATAGAATAAGAACTAAATAAATATTTTTCTTATATAATTATGTGTAGTTTCAACCTTTACCGATGTTCTTAGACTCCGGGATACTAAAGACAAATTCAATCAAGATGGAAAAACCCACTAATATTTTGTCTGAACCGGGAATTGGAATCAGGACGTTAAGAAGATATTTTGCTTGTGTTGGCGTGTAAAATGTTGTTGTAAGGCAAATTACGTCCATTAGGTAGTGAAAATTTGAAAGTACCTACTAATTGTGTAATTTTTCAGTTACAGAGAATGATTGTGTTAAAAACTTCAGAAGGGAAATCGGTGTAAAAAGGGCTTCGGGCCTTGTAAACACCAATTCACAGAGGTAATCTGGTAATCTGTTTTCTGGTTGTTTCTATTATATAATAGAAACGACCAGAAAACAAGTTCAATCTTTTCTTAAGTAGGATAATTACAACTAACAAAATGTTAAATATTGTCTATAGACACTGCACTAGCTACGCGTACCATCCGCGTCCGCCTAGACGAGCTAAACATGGCTTGAAGTGACGCTAACGCAATTAGAACTGGTAGATACTGATTGGAATTCAAAGGAAAATGTGAATGGTAATGTTGGTCGGGCCAAGTAACCGCTATTTTACTAGTAATAGGTGTACCTACGCTAAACACACCAGTCCTGATACTGCACTTGGAGTGCCTTTCTGTCTTATGGGCAGGACTTAAGAGGTGTAAGAGGTGGTCATTAATGAAATTTTATGTATGATGCCCACTACCAAGGGAAGCCAACATTACGCGTGCGAGGAAGCGTTACGGAGCTGTGAAAAGGTGTGTGTGATGTGTGCGGACTCAGCAGTGCCTTTACAGTCCACGTATTTCTAGAGAAATACCGCAGACATTCCTCGCACGTGTAAGAACCAAGAAGTTTGGCCATTCATGCAATTTTACGGTACGGTACCCACCAATCTCTCTCCAGAGAGCACTTCGAGCAACTTGATGAGTTGCTTGCCATCCCGCATGTCGACGTACAGGTCGCCGATACGGCACCCCACGCGCACCAAGTGAGAGTTCACCCATTTTTGAAAAGTTTTCTTCTGCACGCTTTCTCGTTCGTCTGCCAAGAAACAGCATTTATTAGTTTTATGTATATAAGCTCATAAATACAAATCTTGATTTGAATAAGGGATAAGCATAAGATATGATGTGGGCCCAGAAACGTCCCTTGGGGTGCCCTACGAAAACATACAAATAGAAGGTAGAAACGGGACTGAAATTACATTATTTTGGGACATGGCCTAGTTTAGTCCCTTGGGTTCGAATAGATACTCTAACAGCGGCTGGAAACCACTTTTAAGCAAAATTCTCTAATGCGTATAGACGGACCTGAAAACCAAAAGTAATGCACATAATAAACACTCATAAAAATCAAAAGGAAAACGATAAAAACAAAGTAGGGAATGTTAACACATTAACCGCCAGTGGGGACGACCGCGCCGCGGCGACCAGAGAGCTGGCTTCGCGGACCTAGGCTTCGGGAGTGGATGCTCCGGCCCGTCCGGGACCGTCGACGACATCGTAATAACTCACACGACAGTACTCCAGTAGGGTGTTAGGTTCGGAATATAATATGTGTAATTCGAGATATGGATCAGATTGCTATTCGCACGCTTCAGAGCGGAAAGTACAGTCCTAGATGTGCAGGGTGTTCTACTGCATTATCTACGGTTTTTAATTTAAAATGGTAAATAATAAAAATCTTTTACGGTGCACCAAATAACATTGGTTAGTGGTTACTTCTTAAAAATTTGATGATCCCACAGTCTATACGCTAAGTAAAACAGTTTGATTATTGTCATGGAAACGTCGATATCCCTAACTATCTAGAAACATTATTAATTCGACACATAGATTTAATCTATTCAATTTCATTGCAAAGTTATTTTTCGCCTCATTCGGTTTTAGTAAAACAAATATAGATTTATAAGGAAAATCAAGTAGGAAACTCTCATTTAACAACTACATACATTATATTTAACAGTTCTGAGAAATTCTAATACGCCTAAATTCACCACCACCACTTATCTGTCATCCGATGAAGGGCCAAACAAAATCCAAAATGATGCAATCCATAATTAGGCACAACACTGCAAAACACTGATAACACAGCACTACAAACCTCTGAGTTCTATCACGACCTTGTCATAATACACTTCTAAACCGGGCACTTCAATATCCACTCCTTTTTTTATCAGCTCATATCCTTCAGTGGATGTCATTTCACCAGCGACGAGCGGCGACTGAACCAACGCACCAGGCAAAAGACGAGAAGAATTAGAGCGACAAAATTCAACTACCACTGGACAAGGATATTCGATACCAATGCGCCAGATGTCGACAACACAGGGCAGGTTTTAATTTATTAGCACATTCGTTACGCTGCTGATAGCGTTACTACACATTTGTGTTAACAACTGCAACTGTATGACACATGATAATCAATTTTTTACTAAATATTGCCCAGGTAACGGCGAAAACAGTCAATTGCGATTGGTACAACGAGAAGATTCGGTTGAAGTAACAGATAACAGTTTTCATCTATCGATAAGCATGAGGTATCGAAGACTATATCAGATAGATCAATGAATGGTTATTTGAACATGTGTAACTATTTCTATATTACGCATCATTATTCAGAATTCAAACCAATAGTTTGATACCCCGTTGTTTAATGCGGAAAAAACGGATGCTGCGGTTTGCCATGTCCGATAAGCTGTTGCATGGTTATGCTCAATATACAACCAATGTATGATACAGTGTGTGTCAAGGTTCCGACCCTCTGAGGTGTTATCTAAAAATATAATAATCCTCCTTTTTTTAGATAAGTCTATATTTGCATCCGTAGTTCATCGAACCTTAGCTTGGGATAACACTGTTTTCTTAGGGAATAGTTTTGTTAAATTAACATAATATGAACTTTATCATATCATTCCCTAGTTTCAGTTACCTACCGTATCACTGCTATCAGCTCGAATCTTATCGATAAGTGTACTGACACATATTCCAATAAGAACGAACGTCTTTGCATCAACTTGTAATTAATGTCTATATGTATTACTAGATTTATAATTATCAACACCACTTAAGATATTCATGGAAAATGTCATCGTTATTCAACAAGTTATCAAAACTCACTGCAGAACCAAAGCTTTGGACTGTTCAATAGAGCTATTGTTGAAAACTTAAGTGTTGCCATTATTTCCATGTAAGAAAGAAGTGCCATTATGGGCTTGCTAAAAGCTGTATAGACAAAAGGCTTCTGACGTCATGTCAGCCGGAAGATTCCTACTGTTGAGTACAACACCTACGCAAAGCGATGGGGTGGATGAAAGGCCGCCCTTGCTATTCATAGACGGGTACCACACGAAAAGGTTTGTTTTAGGGTGGTTTTTCACTGTGGCTAGGTGAATTATTGGGTGTAAATATTTATTAGGAAATTTTTGGTAAGGATACAGAGGACTGAAAGAGATCCGAGTTGTCAATAAAGAAAACAGTCGGCGGAAAACCGATTTAACTTAAAACGGGTTTTCTACAGAAAAGGAAGTTTCTTTGGACGAGCGACGTTGTCTGGCAACCCAGTATAAGAGACATCATTTTTGGAAAATTGACAATAAATAGACCTTACCTGCTAAATATTTTACACCTAGGAATATATTTTACAACTTGACTTCAGAGTTAATGATGAAGCTCTTAAGTATTATATCTCACCTGCTAACGCCTTAATGCGCGATCGTTCGAATAGCCTCGACGACGAGTTGCCGCCATCGTACTCGAACTCGTCGATGATCTCCTGGCCGTGGCCGATGGACGGGTCCCAGCGGGACACCGATATGTCGGTCGTCATCGCGACCAACCTCTACCTCGCCGCCACGCTCAACTATCTGAAAAGATAAGAGGATATTATTAGCGACCGAGCAGTACAGTACAGTAATAGGAACCAATTTTATTGTCCCATGGGACTAGTGGGGCATAATTTATAAAAAATATTAGTATCAGTTGTCCCATGGGACTAGTGGGACTAAACCATCCCGCTTGTCTCATCATGGGACTGAGTCAATGGAACTAGTGGGATAGACCCGTGATAGCCTAGTGGTGTGACCGGCGGACTGCAGAGTCTTAGGACTCGAGCTGGGACCCAAGGCATGTCTATGACTTTCGGATACATATGCGTATTGTATAATAATCACTGGCTTCAAAAAACGGTAGAGAAAAACATCGTGAGGAAACAGACATGCCTGAGAAATATTTCTCGACGGCATGTGAAGCTAAGACGGCCCATGTGCAGCAAAAAAACTCTCACATCACCACCAGGGCTCGTCGTAATCGTACCACAAAATTAATCAATACAAATGAATTAAGAAGGAATCCCGGAATCTAAAACGGTCTAATTTTGACCACTAAGCGACCCCTAGTATGCATAATTAGGTTAAGAGGATTGCATTAATTATAATTGTATTAGTTAATCGTGCCTCTCAACCGAAAGGTTTCACGCCATATTTAAAAATTCGCAATCAGAGCGCAAGCTTCGTTACTAGCTTAATGCAGAAACGGCCGTTAATTTACGAGCTAAACTGGTTTCTGACAAAGTTGTAACAGAGCCAAGTAATAATAAAGTTATGAGATTTTAAAATTACTGGTGTCGCAGGATCTGTGTCCAACCACCCTAAGCTAGAGACCGGTGACAATGTCAATGTAGTGAACGAGCCTGTTTTCCGGTCATCAACCCGCTTACCTAGCGTTAACATTGACATATATCCTTTTTGGCTTTCATCCAACCATATCGAATAACGCCTAATAAGCTAAAGGACAACGTATAGGAAATAATGAGTCAGTTACAATGAAGTGGGATCAATGTAATTCATGTTTTATTAACTCCCCTGTATAAAATCACCTTAAAGGTTACAGGCATGTAAATAAATACTTAATCCTTCACTATGACACGTCTATTGAAGTAGGTAAATAAATATTGTGTGTGTTTGTAATATAAAAAAAAAAACACTTTTTAAAGAAGTAATGCAGTGACAGTATAAACGACAAATATACCAATAAGCCCATTTTCCTTTTTTTGCCTCTCTGTTTATTTGTTTGAGCTAATCTCCGAAAGGGCTAAACCGATTTAGACGAATCTTTCACTGGTTATAGATAACTGGTGTTATAAGAAGGAACTCAAGCTACGTTTATTTTGGAAATGTAATTAGGCTTCCGTGTAAAATAATTGGAAATTTAAACCACGTGGATGGAGTCATAGATTGCAGCTTTAAAAATCATAATACACACATCAAAAGTGTCTAGGGATCAACATATATTTTTGCAATAACTTTTCTCCTGATTGATATTAATTAAAATTTTCTTTAAGGATTCATCAAATAAAGTGTTTTCGTTTGTCACAGTAACGATAAACCAAGTTCACTTCATGCAAGCGGTTTCTGACTGTTTGGTCGCCAATTAAGTTCCCTGAAGAGTGATGAAGCCTCACGAGTTGTAAGACAGACTCTCGCCGCAGCTAACATCAATGTCCTGCCCTGGCCTGCTCAGTCGCCAGACTTGAACCCGATTGAGCATGCATGGGATATGCTACAGAGAAGAGCTCTGCCGAATATGGAGGGTATCCAGTCGCAAGAAGACCTTTTTTTGTTGTTGCAACGAACATGGGCGGCCATTCCACAGCGTGATTTGGATGAACTCATTTTGAGTATGCCAAACCGATGTTCTTGTGTTGTTAGTGTTCGCGGTAGAAACACGGATTATTAATTGTTTAAGTTACCCAATAAAATTTTAAAGAAAACTGATATTCAGTCTTTTTTTCGAACTTTAATGTTAGTGGTTCAAATGTCAAAAATCCCTTTATTAGGAAAATGGCAAATTTCTTTATTAATGCAAAGGTGACTTGGTTTATCGTTACTGTGACAAACGAAAACACTTTATTTGATGAATCCTTAAAGAAAATTTTAATTAATATCAATCAGGAGAAAAGTTATTGCAAAAATATATGTTGATCCCTAGACACTTTTGATGTGTGTAGTTCTGCCGGTTCTTATAGCTTTACACTACCTATATTTTTATTCAAGTACTTACTTAGGTAACATAGAATATTTAGTATACAAAGTAAGTATATTTTGTATACCTCAGGCACAAATGGTGATCTTGATAATGACAACGCATACCAAATATAGAATAATGGACCTTGAATTGTGGGTTGGTCAGTATATTTAAATAAAAGATGACGTTTTCAAGTTGGTTGCATAATGTTTATTCAAAATCCATCCAGCTTGATACGATGCGTTTGTATTCCATTCTTTATTACTTTATTCAGAAATAAGTAGGGATATAGATTTAGTGGGTACAGCCTAAATCAATGTTTCGGCCTTGGAAACTATGGTTTAGCGCTTTCTCTGTCAAATTATGCTAATTTTAAACAAATGCAACTGTTATATTAATTACTTTACGTTACCTTGAATTTTCCGAATAAAACCCGTAAAACCAACAACCACTTTAAACACGATTTCACCAGAGGCACCACTTTACAAATTGCATATCTGAGAATACAAAGAATTGTCCTATAATATTTTTGTTATTCGATATGACATCACGTTGCCGGCCGGTGATAAGATTAGATAACCGCTTTCAAGACTAATAGCCACACCTAAGTGGCTGAGCCAAGTCGTTGTGCCGATTTATTTGAATTAGATCAAACAAACAAGCAAGCAAACAGGTACATTGTAACGACGTCTAGTTTTGAAGACGAGCTAAGTTATAAGGGGGCTCCATAAATCACGTCACACGTTTAGCGGGCACTAAAGTGTGACAGTATACCAAAATGTTTTGTCTCTATTTATCTATTTAATTCATTAAACCCCAAGAGGACACCGGTGTCCGCGCTGTCGTATCTTTCTATTGTGTCTCTAATTGACACGATTGAAAGGAGAGCCATTTTTGAAAACGTGTTAAAGATTTAATTGAAATATAAGTCTAAATCAAAACATATTTTCATTTAGGCTATCTGCAAAGGCACTTTTTAACGTCAAACTTGCAAGTTAAATAGATCATAGTGATTCTAGTTGCCCCTCGGTAGTAATAATATAAACGATTCGGGAGTTATCGTTCGTTTATTCATATGTATTTTACACCAGGACAAGGAGGGGTTTCACAAAAATCTATCCCACTAACGGCAGGCATAGAGATCTTGAAATTGGTGTGACATAATTTATGGACGGCTCCTATGCAGTTGGTATTACGTCCTCAAGACAAAACACGTTACTTAGACAGACATCATTAATTATGACATAGTGCAGCTAATGACTTCAGAAATAACTTCTCTTAGCACACACAAGGGTGAGGAATTCGCAACAGAACAGGTTTCGAAATTAACGCGTTGACGTTATACAACAGGATCAATAATGTGAGGTTACGTAACTTGTGACTCATTTACACTCCAACACGGAATCCGCAACAATTCAGATTGCTTGTTTATGATTATGAATAGCCTCCCAAATAGGGTTGCCAGAACCAAAAAATTAAAAGCCAGACAGACATTTAGCCGGCATTGATTAAGCCCTGAAAGTCCAACACACAGGTTTTTGTATTTATTTTAAGAACAATTACAAAAATGTATTGAAATACCTAAACGATTTGACTTAAACTGTAATATTTTAAAAAATACTCCCATTTTGTGTACCTATTTCTTAAGTGTACATCACAAACATCAAGATCATCATCATCATCGTGTGTGTACAGTGTGTGTGTGTGTGTGTGTGTTTCTTAAGTGGTCATTTGAGACTTGCTCTTCCTACTCTTTTTTATAAGATATAGGTACAACCGTGTGAGTATCTCGCGCGCTTTTCTTCGGCGTCTTTAGCGATTGAAGATACTATAGACTATAGAGAGTATTAGAGAGGACATGCGAAGAAATGTCATAAAAAACTGTGATTCTATGTCTCAGTAACGCCATCTATCATAATATAGCAATATTGGAGCGGCAGCGGAGCGTACGAAACTAGAATCATCGACTTATGTCCACTAGGACACAAGTAGGTATCGGATGAAAATTTCGTTCGTGACGAACAAAATTCCCCATCTATAGAAAGTCTTTGGGCGTCTTATAATCATAATATACAGGTAAGCCGGACATTGAACAACCCTACACCAAACCAACTTTTCTAAATTGTAGTTCATAGATGATATTACACACTAAGGTTACAATTAGACGTTAACCTTGACAAATTGAAGATAATTTGAGCGCTTCTACTTTTTATTCGTCATAATTGTTGATAGCGGTGTCTGTATAACGTAGATGTGATACGGCCGTGATACACTGTTCAATAGTCAAGAAATGTGGCATGAAATGAAGGCCGTCATAAAAGTAATAACTGATACCTATAAAAAGGCGACTGATCTTGCCATTAAAAGTTTACGAGCGTTATTCGTAAATCCAGCAAATGATTTGTGCATGTTATTTGGTAATATTGGTATAATTCAGTCGGGCAGTAAGGTTGACCTTCTCGCATAATGGCTCTGTTAACGAAGGTCCGTCGAGCTGACAGCCACAATAGAAATCTATGTCGTTGTCAGCGTCCACATGAATTACGTACGCTCAGGCCTCTTGTGTTATCATGAGGGCATACTTATCTATCAAGAGTATTACGAGCAAGGATATAAGTAATGTTAATAAAATGGATATGCGTATAGGCGCAACTGGTGACGATTTACCCATTGGTCCCGATTGCCGTCTTTAGATCTTTGCTTGTCGCTATGGGCAATCAGAAGCCCGAAAGTCTCGACAACCTCTTGCTAGTAGGTGGTATCGCGTTACTAAGTAACTGGGTTGTGGAAGTCAGATAAGTAGGCTGTCGCTCCTTGTAAAATACCGGTACTCAACTGCACCCAGTTAGACTAGAAGCCGACCCCAATATAGTTGGGAAAAAGCTAAGCTGTAAGCAGATATCACAAGAAGTTTAACATCAATCAATGAATACTCATCATTCATCAGGACTTGTTTCTTAAGTTTACTGAACCTCAATATCTTAGTTTTAAATAATTATTGTGGATGAATACAATGGATCTTTACACCACACGAACACAGCACAGCAGAGACGGACGTCACTTCAATCAAACAAAAACCAACAATTCACACAAGTTTTTATTATAAACGCAACTGTGAACAAACAATGGCACAAAGTCATAATCTCATGTGAAATCAGTCAAGATTCTGGGACGTGAACGAAAACACTAAAGTAAATACATATCTACGTGAGACTCTTATCACAATCATATCACCGGTCTAAATTAGGCAGACTGGGCTGAATTACGCCGAAGTAAAATTCAGAAAGTATTTGAACACTACAATAAAAAAATACCAAGTTGAGATATCATTCACGAAAACGAATCAACACAATTTTCAAAAGCTACAGTTACTTAAGATAAATTGTTGATTTACAACTGCAATTACTAAGTTGTCGCAAAAATATCATGCCAATCAAATACACTAGCTACACAATTCCTAGCACTTACAAGATTTCTGAGAAAAAACGGTAAGTACAGTTGCACCATTGGGTTTCCATAACAATATACGGCTCAGGCGCAAAACGTCTCTTTCGCAAAATGTCCCCTGGTCGCAAAACGTCTCTTTCGCAGAATGTCTCTTTCGTAAAATGTCTCTTTCGCAGAATGTCTCTTTCGCAGAATGTCTCTTTCGCAGAATGTCTCTTTCGCAGAATGTCTCTTTCGCAAAATGTCGCGCCAGGGACTTAAGAATAAAATTTTGATTTTCAAAACAAAAAGTCATTTATTAAAATTATAGTGCAATTATGATGTAAAAATTTTGGTACTTAAATTTACTTAAGTATGTATTCAAAATAAAAACAATGTCAATAGGTATCAAACATTTTACACACATTCAAAATTTAGATCATAAGAATCAATACTGTTAGTAAACATATCCACAGATAATATAATAGGAGCTATTACTAATAGTAACTAAACATTAACTAAGTATTGCAAATGAAAATATATTTTTTTTTTAATCACTGAACTTTAAATTGTACCAAAATATTATTTTTAACTGTATCAAAATATTTTTTTTTATTTGGAATACATTCTTAAGTAAATTTAAGTACCAAAATTTTTACATCATAATTGCACTATAATTTTAATAAATGACTTTTTGTTTTGAAAATCAAAATTTTATTCTTAAGTTCCTGGCGCGACATTTTGCGAAAGAGACATTCTGCGAAAGAGACATTCTGCGAAATAGACATTCTGCGAAAGAGACATTCTGCGAAAGAGACATTTTACGAAAGAGACATTCTGCGAAAGAGACGTTTTGCGACCAGGGGACATTTTGCGAAAGAGACGTTTTGCGCCTGAGCCCAATATACCATTACAACATAACTGCTTAGGGTTTCGCACTTTCCATCACGTAGCGGATCCGTCACGAAGTCCTATTTACATAATTAGCATTCTATTTATAACTAACACCCATTCTCATTCGCCGTTTACCTACATAAGTTAATAAGGACGATTAGATGCAAAACATTTACATGAAGGAGAAACGAAAAGATCATGATAATGATATTCATGGAAACGCGAGGGTTCGAGAGAACATCAAAGTTAACTGGTTTAAAATTTACAAAAATATTCACCCCGCCTCATGTTCTTCTCATCAACTTTACCTTTGGACCTACTAAAGGCTGAACTCAGCATAAAAGTGTTTTTCATTGTGGAAATAGCACTTGAAATTTCAATGTCATTGACGATAAGAACTTTAAAAATCTTACAGCTCAAACGATACCGGTGTTGTCAATGTGCATTATCAACGGCAAGTTAACTGCATTTTAATTACCTTCCCAACAGGCACCACCTTATCATTAATTATTTGTTGTTCAAGACGGCGGGCTGAGCAATCCTACTTCGTTATTTGTCAGTCAAAATATCAAAAGACAACAATTTCTGGACACCAAATTTTAAGGAATGCAGTAGATAGACAAATTGTCTTAATTTACTTTAACCACATCTCTGATCCGCTTTCGCCTACTTACATAATAATGCGGTATGCAATTTGTCCACTGTACAAATTACGAATCATACAAGTAGCAGACGAGTGTTACGCGTGATTGACGAACGGTTATGATTGAATTCCAATGATCATTGTGGAGACTGAAACACAACTCGCATCGCTGTTCTGTTTTTCTGGCAATTTATTTTAGACATTATTGATATGGCAAGCTTGAAGGAAGCAGAGAGATACATCTAACCCTTTATGATGAGTTAATACAAAAAGTCAAAAACATATCCTATCAATACTTTTACCTATACATAGATGCGAAATAATGTGGGTATTGTTACACAAACTTAGATTAAGCGCCAGCACGAATAAAAAAGCAACAAAAGTCGAACAAAGCAAGTGTATCGAATAGGCAAGTCGCCGCGGTTGTTGACCTCGGCAAGCAGACATGGCGTCGTCGATACACCATAGCACACCATGGCCTGCCATTACAGCCATGGAACAGCTTTAAGTAATTGCGGTTATAAAATTTTCACATAGAAATTTATTTTATTGGCGCTTGAATCTAAAGACATACAGACATGACTGCTAACTAATAAAAATAAAAATCCTATGCACCTAAGTTTAAAATAAGTCATTCGGAAGTCAACATTAATCACGGCTTCAACAAATATATTACGCTATATTATGTTAACCTTTGATATTCAGTCGTTCCTCGACGATTTAGGGCGTTGCCTACCCTTGAACTCTCTACACACCTAAACTATAGCGCGCTTATGAACCCAGCCTTAAAGGTCGGAATCGTGGCACGTTACAGCAAATTACTTATGTGGTAGAGTAATCAAGTAATATTGTTTTATATAAAATTGCAACATAGAAAAGGCGTCTTTCCGAATGAAGTTCTGTAAAGAAAAAAGCTTTGCTGATATTAAAAAAGGATACCAGAACAACCAACGTAAATCTCAGGCAATACTGTTAATCAGTATTCCGAGTCACCTTTCGGCACCAATCTTCGATCAAAAACTTCCTGTGAAATCACATGCCCAAGTTTCCGAAAAGTGGTTCAGTTCCCATCAAATTTTGCATGAATTCTCATCAACTCAAGTATATTCTGTCGCGTTCCTTATCTTGAGTCATAAAGAGCGTGGTGAAATGGCGAGACACTAAGACAGTAACAAATAGCCCAGGTACTGGCATCGACCCTCCTCCAATGTTTACCGCGTCTGGTAAATGACTAGACGACACGCAATCTGCACAGCGAGGGGACACGCAGTGCCGTCATACATTCATAAGTGGACGAACCGCTTTGGGCGGCGGATATCCTAATTCCTGTGTCAGTTTGGAATAGCACGCTTAAAGACTTCCATTAAATTGCAAGTCGTTTAAGAGCTACATAGATACCTATGACGTTCAACAGTAACAAAGATTGATAGGTTGAAGTGTGCGACAGTTGAAGTCAAAAATGTAAAGAACATTCAAAAAGTTGGACCGTTAATGTTTGGAAACATCCTGTAGACGCCTTCTGCAACTTTTATAATTAACTTGTTAAGGTACTTCATAATATGAACGACGCGCAACGAAGTTTAACTCAAACGGCAGCTAAATAGAGTTTCCGACAGAATTACAATAGCTGTATGGATTTGGAACGACTATAATTATACCCTCAATTAGGTTCTTATCGTTGTCATTTCAAACCACAGCTTTATTAACTTCTTCGATTAGATTTTTCATTAATTTATCATTTGGGGCAGTCATAATATCGGTCTAATAAAATATTACGGTAAAATTTAAAGTCAGTTCACTACCGGTTAAACTGTTTTCAGAAACTTGTATGACAGCATCTAACAAACTAGCCGGTAACATCTTAGAAGTTACGACTTCCTCAAATATTAACATACAAAGTAAAAAGTACAGAAATGGCACGCAATTAACAAATAATTACGTACATGCTGGAGTTATACTGTTTCACGTTTACTCTTATATTATGTAAAGCGTTGTAACCGCGAGAAAACCGTTAAGTATTGCACTAGATACAACGGGCTCACCGAGTGACTCTCTATGTAAGATAGGATGAATATAAGATCATCTAGTTAAAGTTCGTGTTTGAGGACAAATGTCTTGTAGAAAATAAGCTTGACCCCTAAAACAATGCAATAGAGATATTCATTAAAAACAAAGAAAATAGATAAAGGTTACACATATTAATGATACTTTCTACGAATATGTAAAATTGCCAATAACTCAACAGTTTGGCAAAGATTATTAAGTGATTAAAGTACCAAAAGAGTCCAATACTGAGCGCCCGAGTATGAGCCATCTCTTCATCCAAAACACACCCACAGATCAAAACTCATTCATAATTATGTGCATTCATTTTCGTTACCCATTCTACAACCGCAGGAAGCGTCGCGATTTCTATCATTTCCATCCCGTTAAAATTGACATGTAATATGGTTTTTATTTTGAAGACAATAAAGTCCGTTTTCAATCGGTTTGTAAATAACTGTTCATTTTTATGTACGGATGTATTTACGGTTCGTCACAGTAGGACGGTTGCGGATCGCGTACAACCTGCCACTTTGTACTGCATTTCTAACCGCAGTAGGCTCTTTTGTTTGTTTTTTTAATGAACCTACAGTTTAATACCAACGTTACATCAGTTTGTTTTTAATTTGCCACTACGTAGAGAAAACACTAGCTTTTGTTTTATTTTTGCCAGTCTTAAACTATAACGATTAATATAGGCGCTATCATTAGTGCGATGCTATAATGCTTTTTAATAGGTACTAGTTTAATATTAATTTCTTATATCAACAAGTTTTAAACACAGTAATACATTATCAAAGTAAACAAGTGATGAAATAAAATCTGCAGTGGCACATTTTCCAGTTTCGGATGTGTGACATCACGACTGCCTCTAAATTTAGAGCCATTAACTCAGCAAAAGTGAACTCTACTAGACAAACTCAACTATTCGCCGAAACAAAAACACGTATGCGTGAGCGGCGACGCCAACTCAAAATCGATTTAAAAACACGTATTTCTCAGTAATAGTGTAGAATGATTGGTGGATTTCATGAAAAAATAAAATTGTAACTGATAGCACATGATAGGAGCCTCCCCGAGTGACGTGCTCTCCGACCTCTGTTACGTCCGGCGCACCCTGAGCAATCGACTTCTGTCGATTGGCTAATCCTTTCACCGTGATCAATTCAAGCTCTATTTTTACTGCCCATGCTTGCCATCGACACGCTAGCAAGAAGATCTAATAGAAGATAACTATTGCCAAAATAGGTTTTGATCACAGTATTTTAGAATTCAGGTGTGTTCGCGATATTGCACAAAGGTAAACTAGGTCTTGATCATGCGGCCTGGAACCGGTAAAGCGGACGGACCAGCTAACAGGCACTTCCCATTCTGGTGGCGGTGCGCGGACGAATCCATTAACCCAAATATAGAACCGCGCCCGAAGCAGAGTCGCGTGAGTTACACTCACAACTCTGCTAACTAATGAATTATAAAAATATGTACATAGTATGTATGTACTTTTGCGGTAGATCTATTAATAACTAATTGGTAGAAGTTGTCCTGGCCAGAATTTGTGTCTACTGAAATGAGGATAAGAAAGAATGAAAGGACACGACACATTGCACCAAATTTAAATTAACTGGTAAATAAGAGCAAGAGAAATGATTCTATTTATAACCAAAGCCAAAAAAGCGACCAGGTTCAACGAAGCTCTGAAATAAAAAGTAGCTACGTCCAGCTGAACCTTTTACAAAATGTCTTGGTTCAAGATTACATACACAGTGTGTGTCCAATGCCCAGTAGCTATTTGCCTTAAAAGTAAAGCTGTTTGCGACCCGTGCTGCTTTTTAGTAAACGTCATGTTTGTAAAGCGACAATATTCATAAGAGTTGTTGGTACTAAGCTCAGCAGTATCCATATTTAACACTGAGTTTTAAGGGTATTGAATTCGAATGAATATGTAAATAATATATTTTAAAAGCATACGCCAGGCTACGCCCGGCCGTTCACGACCTCACGGCTAATTAGCTGTCGTAATCAAAACGCTCCCTCATGTGAAAACGTTCCCCTCCTACGCGAGCCGCAAACGCATGGTCTAAATAATAAACAAAACCATCACTGACACGAAACATGACTACGCAGCAGAAACAAAAGGATATCCGGTCCACATCATCATAGTACCTGAACCAGATTCCAATAGAGAAAATTTTAATTGTCTATGAATCAGATTGCTAATTTTAGTGATGAAATCGAATTCAGAAATAACGAACAAAACATTGATTGTTGAAAAACATCCAAAGCTAATGTTGAGGGGAAATAATTCCAATCATAGTAATGCGTAAACACAACGAAGGCCGGGTAAATAGGACACAGTATATTCCATCGTGTTAGGTGCAAAAATCGATCCCTCGGGACTGGGATGGCCCATGCAGGGGTGGCGAGTGGCGCGGCAATTCGCCTAAACGTCACTGACCGGACATCGGGAAGCACGTAGATAGATTGGATATACGAAATAGCTGCTTATTTTTAGACTTTGCGTATAAACTTTGGACTTGGTCGAATCGAGGGATTGGGGCCAATGATTTCAGAGTTTTATGCTCCGGTCATCACGTTTATGATCAAAATAATGGATAAACGATCTGACCAACTCATAGACTCACGTCAGTCACTTTCAATCTATGTTAAAGCTTCATAACCAGGCCAGTATTTATTGTATTAAGGATCCAATCTTACAATTTCCTATGACAAAGTTTTGTTACTATTATGGTTGCACCATCACTTCTGGTAAGATGGGAGTCAATGAGAACAGAGCGTGGGAGTCGCCACTGAACTTTGTAGAGTAGGATGCGGCTCATTTGTCAGTTGCCAACCAGGAATGTATTTTGTAACATCAACGTCACTTGGGCTCAAGGACACATGGTTCACCTTTTAGATCTTGTAGTTACTTGCTGTCAACGAGCAGTTTCCACACGACTACCTGTAGGGCTTCATCATGTCCATCTAAAATTACCCGTTAAATAATATTATGCACCAAATGATAACTTAGAATGCTTCTGTATCAAATGACAAGATATGGTGCAATACTTGAGTCTGACCAGCATGTTACGATCACATGATCAAGAGTATTGATGATAGGTACAATCATATCACGAGCGTCAATGAAAACGAGCTGTCAACAGACCTAATTTGAGACGTAAACCAATTGGTATTACTAAAGCATCAGACGAGACTAGTGATGGGCAATGATAATAATCCGGTTAATAGCATTTGGCTAATAATCGATTAAAACTCAGTTAATAGCCATTAATAGCCATTATGGATGATAACCCTGCTGTTAATGTTATTTTAGTGATTGAAAATTTCCCTTCATGGTTTTCAGGTTTAGACTTCATTCTAAACTTCATTTTCATCATCTTTCTTTGTCGTAAATATATTTTGCATATCTATATACTTTACTTATAATAAATCTGTAGAAGTAAGAATTCTGTACATTGAAAATATCAAAAAACTAAATGGCAGGGGGTGTTACTAGACCGTAACCGAACCCAAAAATGTGATTAAAAAAATTTTTGTCGGTCTGGCTGTATGTTCACGTATCACGCAAAAACTGCCGGTTTGATTACAATGAAACTTGGTACACTTACTTGGTAAAAAGTAACTTTTTATCCCGGAAAAGTATATACAATAAAAAAACAAACTTAATTTTGCGGTTCGATCCTTAGACCCGACTGTACCAACCGCAAATAATAAAAGTGTCGTAGGTTACGTCACCAGCAGTGGTGGTCTTAGCCGTGTGCAGCGCCCCTTGGTGAACTCCAGTTCACCAAGGGGCGCTGCACGACACCAAGTTCTTTGCGTGATGCCTGAACATATAGACAGACAGACAGACAAAAATTTTTAATCACATTTTTGGGTTCGGTGTCGGTCAAGTAACACCCCCTGTCATTTATTTTTTTTGATATTTTCAATGGGGTTCGGGGACGCACATGTTACCTACTAACCGCTCGGGTATTTTCCATTGTTTTTAATTTACCTACGTCGTCGTATTCACAGAAAAGACCTAATAAGAACTTACTTATTGTACCTACTTTACGGTTAAAATTTATTTGTATTTGTAGGTATAGGTACATAAGTACACTTACATATTTAGCTCACTTTGTTAAATTACAAAGCGATTTGTCAATAGTAATTGTGGTTTTATAGTTTTGGGTCTCTAAATTAACAAAACTGAATTTCCCAAAACACTTTTTCATATACAAAAAGTGAAAATAAATAAAAAGAATTACAATACATTTAATCACACTACAGATTTTACACTAAACAAAAGAAAACCTTTTATTTTTTTAACAATACATTAATAGCAGGGTTATTAGCCATTGCGTGGCTATTAATGGATACTTATGGATTATAATCGCTAATAACTCAAAGCAGCCGGCTATTTACCCAACTCTAGACGAGACTGACCGATATTGCTTACCCATTCTTCTAAAAAAACCTTTTGGCGTCAGAAGTATACAGTCATGCTGAACGAATCATCTTTAAATCGATGAGAATGTTTGACGGTCGAGATTATCTTTATTTCTGACGTCGATTTCTAAGTATTATTGGCAATGAAACTGTCCTTCTAAATAAAATGTTTCGCATAGATATGTGTTAAGTTTTGCAGGTCAATTTGGCTAGAGCATAGAATCATAGTCGGTAATGGAATGACATAAGCGTGGTGACGTCACCCCGGGCGTCGGCAACTGCGGCGAAGGCCGGCTCTGTTGTTTGTGCGCGACCGACCGGTTTTATAGCAACATATGCACTACACGCTACCATCGAATCCACCACCACGAAACTAATGTAACACGCGATACGTCTACAGTACATTAAGTCAAAGCACTGTAAGAAGCGGTTAACTAGTGAGTTTGAAAAATTATTTAAATTGGTACGTTACTTCAAAGCTTGCTTAATAATGAACTGTATTTTAGAATCTTTAAGCTCTTTATTAATCTTCCTTTAAAGAAGTGGCGAATGTGCAGTTGCCACGCCTACATGCAGGAGGTTAGCCTCGGTGGTGCGATGACGCTATCGCCTATTTAGGTCAATATAACTCGCGGCGGCCATAAAAATTATAAACAGACGGCAGAATCAACAACTTGGATATTGTCTTGGGCTACTTCGTTAGTTTGATGAGACAAAATGAACATCAGACGATATGATGAGCAATAAAATTACTGTGGAAAGGTAGGTTTATCCCATGAAGATATAATGCGAGAAAAAAAATGGGAACTCATACAACGAAAAAGTATAAAAAATAATCGTTGAAAATCCCTGGAATCCCATATCTTGATAAGATGCCAAAACCAATATTGCATTATTTATTATTATTTATATGTCGGTAGGTATGTAGATACAGGAACTGAAGTATCAAAAATTAAATAGGAAAAGAAATCTAATCTATAGTTGATTGTTGACCAATCAATATTAATTTAACAAATGGACAGTCGGGGCTCAGTCAGACTTCGGGCAATTATGCAAGTATTGAGTTACGAGTAAGTAACTCTATCATCTAACTAAAATAACAAACGATTGTAACGGATACAAATATGCTATTTCATTTACCTACGTATATTTTTTTGGAATCCGTTCCAAAGTAGTAAAAAACGCTACTCAGCTGCTTGTTTTATTTAATGCTATTAACATCAAATTTGAAATTAACATCTTACATAGCGAGTAAAATTACAAAAGGGAGTTAAAATATTATGAAAGGGATTTATTACACATTACAATTTTATCTGTGCCGCATAGTTTATTATTCCAATCAGAATCTACTGATTCAACATTTAGCGCTAATTTCTGCACTACTTTCCACACAATTCATTTAGTTTTTCCTAGACCAGCTAATTATTTTACTACGCAAACTTTTCCCCGAACTTTTAATTCCTATTTTTCTATTTTTTAGCGTATTTTGCACTAGTCTGTACTGTAATTTCTGCTGCATGCCGTTCAATATTGCGCGATGGTTTAATCATTTTATCGACAATTATGGTAAATTCATCATAGTTATTAAGATTGCAAGCATTGAAAACAGTCGCATCATTCAAATCAACGGCACTTATATCCATTCTGAGAAAAGAAAATAGGCAACTATTGTATAGTGGCCCGTTCGCTCGTGTTTATAACGCACTATGAATTATTCACAAGCCATGACTTTGCAATGAAATTCTTTGTGCAAATGCACGTGAACACACTTTCCATAATATTCATATACCGGTAGAGAAATCTGTAGTCAATACATTACATCGTCTTCACAACTGTTCAAAGGAATTGCTTAATCTTGGCATACAGCGTCCAAAAATAATGTTGTGGCGAGAAATGAATGAGGATATGACAGCCAGTAATAAAAATGATTTTATCTCTTGGTTGTCGAAAGTATTAGTAGTGTAAGCCGAGGTACCGTTACACTTTGTGTTAAGTATTAAGATCTCTTGATGACCTCATTGTACACTGCAACTCTTGTTTTTATGTCTTTAAGATGGTATCCCTTCGCTGCAACTGTAGCCTTTGTAAATTATCAATCTTGACCCACTTAGCAAATCGGCCTTTATAAACTCCAACCTCTTCTGGACTCTTCACACCGTTCGCTCTTAACCTTAGCTCTTCAATAGAAAAATGAGAAAATTAAGCAGATTATATCGATGTGGGCCGAGCTCGCTTCAAATTCTGAGAAGGAAGTCGAAAGCTTGTAGTAATGTGTACTTCCATTGTCTCGGTAAAATAAAGCTTGCATTCATATTCTGCGAGTTCTCTTTCTATGTAAAACGCTGGCCACGGCGTGATATTTAAAATTGCGATGATGATGAGTGATGCAACGCTGCCAATTTAACGTTAAACAACACAACGCACCATAACCATACGAATATTTAAAACCCAACGTTAGCGTGGAGTATTTACTGAGTTAAATACCGCAGCGTGCCAAATAAACTACCTTACATAACCTTGACTTTGTGAAGATTTCTGAATAAAAAACCTACTTCAACACCCCTAACAGTTTTAAACTTTTATTTCCTCTAGGCCCTTTTTATTTTTTTCAGTGATAAACCACTGAAAAATTTGAAAGTTTGTGGAAACAGAAAAATCTGTGGTTAGGTACCGATTTGTTTTCATCTCGAAATATATATATATATATATATATATATATATTACATCACGGTCCATTCATAACTGTTTTGTTGTGTATCTGAAGAGCAAGACTTGGTTAACATACCGACTTAATTGCTCCAAATTGATGTTCAACAACCGACAGATTGTTCTCGTGAATAAAGTGCTCGATTAAACTCTCATGATATTTTGTGTCAAATCCCATGATGTTTTTTTATGCGTAAAAGTTTACGAAGGTTTACTTACACAAAGCATTTACATACATTACCGAACCAGGAATCCTAGACAAAATCACATTTTCTCTACCGATAATGAAGTTCGATAGATCCAAAACGTACCTATTGAATTCCACATTTCGAAAGCTTATGCCAATTCCATTCATTACGGATTTATGGAACTTCGCTATCGGTAATGAAAATGTGACTTTGTCTCGGCTAGTGTGTACGTAAACGCTGTTAGTGGGTCAAAAATATATGAAGAAATTACAACAGGCGGCTACATAACGTAGGTACAAAAAGTTAAGTAAGAAGCATAGAAAACGTTTAAAGTTGGAAGCCATGGATACTTTCCGCTCTCACTGCAAGGGACATATTATGCACATGGCGATGTTCAGATAACGGTATTACCGATAAAGATACTACTAACTGCCGTAAAAATATAAAGTAATAATGGGACAACGTTATTATTTGCAGTAATAATAAACTTAAATTAGAAACCTACCAAGTTAATGTACAGAACAGATTGGCAAGCCGACAACTGAGTATATTTCAACCGGTTTTGCCGGTAAGATTTGAAGTATCCATATCTGATTCTGATCGGCAATGGCAAAATAAAATTTCTATGAGCTTTTCTTTCCTTGCTAAGATTAGCCAGCCTAACTTTAAAAAACATGCTGGTCGATTAACTAGGAACGATTTATTGAGCTAGGCAAGCGCAAAATCGCTCGAGATTGTATGTAAATCTGCAGTTTAGTAACCTCTTGATTCATAAATTAATGATCAGACAAGACCAGATAACCTGATTGCATAACAAAAGGAAAATTATTGGAATATACTTGTCGGTGGGTAAGTAAGCTCTTTGGGTAGCACATGCAACACATACGTGTAATAGCGTTATGTGTACGTATGTTCAGAAAGCGGTTGTTACGTTAGTCGGCGAGTGCAAGACATGGACTGGATTCGAGGTCGACGACCCCAGTAGAGCGGGACTCAGGACTCTACTGCCGGAATATTAAACGCGGTTTTCAATTGATTGAATGTCTTACTTTGAAAATATAAAATGATGAAGGTCTTTATTAAAATCATCAATGCTGAGTCATGACTGTTTTGAGATATGAAATCAGATGTAGGATACTTAATTAAACGTCAAGATGTAGACTAGCAAAGCGAGGTGTCTTTAGCAAATGCAGATGTAATAAAATGCAAACAGTACGTAAAAAGTAGTAAGTATTAACACGTCAAACTCTCCGGTAGTAATAAACTTCAAACCGAGTCGAATAAAATAATAAACAAAGAAACAAGCACAATGGTAAACTGTTGACAGAAAGAGTAGAAAGCTAGTGCTCGTGTGCCCCTTTTGTTAGTAGCATTAACGCCTTTTTGTACTCAAGCGTGAAAGGGCCCCGGACTTCGAACGTTTATAATTTCGGTTGAAATGCAATAAAAATGTTAAGGGAAGGGAGAATTATTTATAACAATTTTGCTGTAGCTAGCTTAGGTCACGTTTTGGAAACAATTATGCTGGTAGTAAGAGTTGGTAAGCAGGTCAACAAATACAATGATAACAAAAAGAACATAATATGTAGAACTCCAGAAGAGTGTATTTCTAAAAGCTTCTTCCTTGAATTTGGTAATTTCTTTATTATTTTGTTTCTTGTAGTAGCTATAGTATTAGAATTGACGGGGATATGCCTGATAGTATAAATTAGACTACTACTTAAAAATGATTCAAGTGTAGCGTAGTTTCTACGCTTCACAATTTTCTTCTCAGCAAAAAATACGTTTTGTCCATTATTTGTAAAGTACTTCTAAAAAGTTCGCCGATTAACGGATACCTTTGTCCAGTAGTTCACGGCTCGATTCTCTACGTACTGGCCATAACTCTCTAAATATAGATTTCTATAAAAGTGCTGTCGGATTCCTCAGAAGCCGTAGCTTTGTGTTCGGGAAACGTTCTGAAGGTAGAATTCTTATTTATCGTGGTCGTAACTCTAATCGATGATGTCTTTTGATTTTTTAAATGTATCTGTCTACTGACGTTATTATTGACTCACAATATTTTTGTCACGTCCAAGGTTTATTATGTCATCGGATACTGAGACATACCTGTAAACAAAACGCAGTATACCTTAGAATGGATATGTATCTTACTAGTGTTTTTAAGTATTGTCTATATTATATGAAACTGATTGCATAATTTGATAGTAAGAACTACCTAACCAAGAATATTTTATGGTTTTTAACTTTTTAGTTATCAACGACAATGTATTATTTTATCCTTATTGATTCCCTTGTCCATCAAATACTACTTCACTAGTAAAGCTATTAATAACAACGTCCAAATAATTTGTTCAACCATTATGTCACAAAGACGGTACGCTTTTGGGTCAATTGAAAAGGTCATCTTATAACAGACTGGGGGAGATAACTGTATGCGCCGCTTTAAGTGATAAAACAAACTAAATAAAAGTACACACCAACTTCTTATCCTTGGAAACCGGTAAAGAACTCTCGTGCAATTAAATTGCATAAAAGGTCAAACGAAAATTGAACCGAAAACCGTAACTCAGATTAAAAACACTTTTTGATACTTATCTGAATTTTGCAGATAGCCAAGATAAACAAAACACAATTATCATTACTGTACATATGCTACTTATAGTGAATGTTAGATTTGCATTTTAAAAGCATGCAAAATAAAATGTACATTTTGTGGTGAAGTGGCCGATCATCGTGCAAATTTAGATGTCCGCCGCCCACAAGTTGGACCAAACATCAATAAAATATGACGAAACGGAGTAAAAAGTGAACTTAAAACTGTGTCGATGAATGGTCACTGAATGGCAAGTAGTTTGACGATGAGCTCACCTATTATTTTTTGTCATTAGCAGATGTAATGTAGGTAGTCAACGGCGCTCATTTCTGTATTATCATGGCAAGCATTCCTCGTCTACTGAGTCATTGGGGTTCTCTCTATAGAAAACAATGTTTTTATGTTCCTTCATAACAGAAGGGCGTGGCATAAGATATCTCAAGTATTTTCGTTATAATCGTTTAAAGTTCTTTAAATACTTCTCCAGAAATGTACAACCAAACGTTTGAGTTAGCAATGACATCATAGCAAACACTATAAATTAATTTTCTAATGTATGATATCATACGATGTAACACTGACTGCTACAGCGCTAGGTTTTATCTTTTGAGGCTTTATTCAAGGACTAGGAAGAATATTTCGAAATGTGACATAAGATACGAAAATTTCAGTAAAAATTGGACACACCTTAACATAACACGGCTAATAACGTCACAGCGTCTTGCTTTAAAATTCTTGCCAAAAGATATAAATCAGGCAGGTGAACGATCAAATTCTTTATGGTTTGGTTTACAGTACCTACGGCGATACATTATATTCTTAACAACATTAACCAGTACCGGACAGTTGATTCAGTACGTCTGCGCGGGTGACCTCGATGACGGTAGGGGGCGGGGCGCAAACGCTCTGCAAATAACGACAGATTTCTGAACGCACCCGGTGAATTCCGTCTGGAATCTCCGTCTAGATAAAACAACATCTAAAGTCTCAAATGCAAGCTTTAAAGTACAGGTCAAGAGGTTCAACGACTAATTAACAGACTGTGGGAAACACTTATTGCAGTAGTCAGCTAGTTGGGCTCCCTAGACGGATTGGAGAACTAAATAGGTCAAGACATTTTAATGCTAGGATGTTGGCAATCATGTCTAGTCTACTTTATGGCTGGAATACTACAATTTTTATTCATACCTTAACTGATAACAGCATAGTGGTAGTTTTTGCTATGTTGTGTAAGTATTTAGTAAAGACTGTTCCGGCTATGTAACACCTGATTTTCTTTCTTAAAGTAAGTACCTATAAGAAATGTTCGTAATCAAACTTGTTTATTCTTGCAGAAGAACATGTAGGTAATCGGTTATCGATATCTTTCGGGTTACCGATAAAAACAAATACGAAGCTAAGCGTCCGTAGATTATGGCACAAAATGTCTGATCGTGTATTAGAACAAAACATTGCAAAACATTTTAATCAATACCTATCCTACAAAAAATCACGCCAATGTGACATCACCACGTAAACCTCACTATTGATCTTCCAACAAGTAACACAGACACTAAACACCGGAAACCTGTAACCCTAAATGGAACGGTGGCCTCCTTCATTAAAATTTGCAAATACACATACCAATAGCTGGCGAGGACTATCTCATCTCCGTACGTATATCCAAACGTATAAATCCACAACACTCAGGTTCTTTAAATTTGTAAAGGTACGAACACACGAGCACGGAACTTGGGGAAGCGCACAGCACACAAGCGCGTCGCGACTTCAACTCGACAGAGTGAGCTGTGGGCCGGAATATCGATCCAACTCCTGGCGCCGGCGGGCCGCATATCCCTAGTGCACGCACGCCCCTCCCCGCCGGCTTACCACCCCTGTGTAATATACCCTTTATAACGGGGAATCAAATACGTTTTTATATTGGTATATTCGTTGGAACAGTTAGTATTTTAATCTATAGCAAAAGTTGTTACAGAACATTGCAAAATAACAGATCTGCTGATCGTTTTGGACGAACTCGAAATATTTTCAAGCAACATTTTTTCTGCTGCTTGTCTTTTTTTTTTGGGAAATCTGTGTCAAGAAGATGGGAACACTGGATCACCCCTCCCACTCTCAGAGTGGCAGACCGACCTTGTAGGACGCGCCACGCAAACCCCGTTACCCCCTGAAGTTGACGGCAGAAGAAATTTCTTATAGCAATTAAGGGATGGATTTGCCACCGAGGACAATAGTATTAAGAGTAATAGAAATCTAAAATCCTTGTACTTGAATACTCTTGTTTTAACTCATTCCGCTTTTCAACCAGGGGGACATTGACATGCTACAGATTTTATTGGGGCACGTCGATATGTGTCAAGATATTATTTTGGTAGGAAGACTTTTTGTTACGTCTCAGAAATCGTGGGAGTCATTATTTTAACTACATTGCGTTGTTTCATCGAATCAAATAAGAAATTAGGGCATGATTTTACAGTAGTAGAATTTGAAACCATGTTTGAAGATTAGAGATACGCATATTAGTAACTGTATTAAGGTTGCTATTTTTAACCGACTTTCAAAAAAGGAGGAGGTTCTATGTTCGTGTGTATGTATTTTTTTTTTTTATTTTTTTTTTTTTTTTTTAAGTATGTTACCTGATTTCTCCCCCGTTTGTGGACCGATTCTCGAAATTCTTTTTTTATTCGAAAGAGTATACTCCCGAGGTGGTCCCATTTTAATTTGGTGAAGATCTGGTGCTGATCTTCGGAGATATGCAACGGAACTCTTCAAAAATAGACGGCAAATCTGTCGTGATTGCTGGAATCGCTTGGATGTTTATTGTTTATACAACATCATGACGTATCATCACGCCTGGTATGCTCTGAGGGGTACGCAGATGTGTACAATATACCTAGATTTCGACAGTTAGGTATGTTAATTTTCATTTATTAGGGATAAGTGGATAACCCTATTATCATGACATGTACTGTTACAATTAACAATATATATAGCAAATATTTGTATGGGAACCACTAAAAATGGAAAAATAAAAAACTTTTTTGCAAAAAAATTAAACCGACTTCAAAAAAAAACACTAAACGGTGTAAAATAACTCTAAATTAGGAAGTCGGTGGCCCATCATGAATAAGACAAAACCACCAAAGCCACAGACTTCCTAATTTAGAGTTATTTTACACCGTTTAGTGTTTTTTTTTGAAGTCGGTTTAATTTTTTTGCAAAAAAGTTTTTTTTGTCATTCAGTTAGCATCTCTTCGTGAAGAACATAGAGTAATTTACTCTAATTTTTTCTACATTATTCTCAATTAGGTTTTTAATTCCATTCTACATAACAGATCATTCTCTATTTTGTTAATTTTAAAAAGTAACAATGGACGTTTACATTGAAAACCTATCTCACATCTACATAATAAATAATACGATGTGAATGGCATTGGCAATATTTGTGATACAATATTACAATGTTAATGTAAACGAGGACTCGCGAGACGTGCCTTTAACTGAAAACTGTGGGAGTCACGTTTTGTATGAAAACATGAATATAAGTAGGTACTTATCTGAAACTGAATCTGGGGGGTTGACGAAACAATATAAACTTCTAGATAGGTCTCCAGGTCATTTCTGGCGTTGGCAGAATCGGATTAATGGTGGCGAAGTTTTAACATTGATCGATTGAGGTCTGAGTTTATGACCCGCCGGATAAGATTGGTTATTTGTCAGAGTTTCGGACTCTACCCACTACGACTGTCAAAGATCTACGAATAACGGTTGTTACTTTTATATTTAACCTCCAGGTATACATAACATTTAGTCAACATTTAAAAGTCAAGAATACGTCTTCAGGAAGACGTTTTTTTTTACTATTGATAGGCACGCGCTTGACCACTATCTAACCTGATGTAAGCGATGATGTGGTCGACGATGAAGCACGCCAGCCTAGAAGCAACCTGTTCACTCTTGACTTAAAGACCCCTAGGTTGTAGCTATCAGGTAACACCGACTCCGGCAGGGAATTCCACTCCTTAGCTGTACGCACAATGAATGTGTTCCCAAAACGCTTATTACGTATGGTTGGGATGTCCACCATGTAGGTACCTACCTACTTGTGGCGCAGCGCCGTACGTCTAGTGGTCCGATGATGAAAAGGGCTTGGCGGAATTAAATCGTGCAATTGCGATGCAGAAAACCAACAGGCTAGCAACTCGGCGTCGATGCTCGACTTTGGACACAACGAGTGCATCATTGCCGATGATCTCCTTGACTCGTTTCTCAATAGACTCAAGCACATCAAGCTGGTATTTGGCGGATCTCGGTTTTTACGGCGAGAGACTGCAATATACAGGGTTATTTTTCAATGACCACCCAAATTTTCACAGGGTGTTCTACCCATGAATATGAGCAACTTTCCCTATGGGACCAACTCTGAAATGACGAAAAAAAAACAGCTGTTTCATACGAAAGTTCAATACCTACTCGACTAAAATGTATGAAACAGCTGATTTTTTTTCGTGATGTCATAGTCGGTCCCACAGTGAAAGTTGTTCATATTCATGAGTAGAACACCCAGTGAAAATTTGACCGGTCATTGAAAAATAACCCTGTATATGTAGCAAATTCAAATGGTAAACTTCACTTTAAGGCATGAATAGAAATAAATAGCCAATACAGGGTTTTCACTGGATTGATTTAATACTTAGTTGAAAAGTCTGGGTTCTACATTTGAATCAACATTCGCAGAAAAATCCACCAAGCACATATAATGCGTTTTACACTAAGCATATGGGTGCAAGGACAAACACTTCACAACACATGCATGAGACTATCAGTTCGCTGTTGATTTAAGATGTTACAATCCATAATCAACCTCCAATTGATGGAGGCATATGTTTTGAAATAAATTGCCGGCAACACTACTAGCTGAATTTGTGGCTTGGGTAGAATTATGTCAATACAGAAAACAGATGTTGGTGATAGTATTACAAGAACCAACAAATATACCAAGCTAAATTATCAGTTCAGTTTGACATTGCAACCGAGACAGTGAATAAAAGCCCTGTATGCAGCTGCCTTGAAAGATCAAAGTTCTGTTGATTCACACACAGCTGGAGGCAATTTGCTCCCTTCACAGGGCACATCACTCTTTATTCCTGAGTTCTTATACACAACTTGCTACTAAAAATGCCGTTTGATTCTTATTTTTTCAGATAATGAGGATTGCATCACAAGGTAATGTTTACCTAGTAAACATGTCTATTTGCGATTTACAGCTGACCTTCAAAAATCACACAATGGTTGCTTTAAAGTAATTTTGCTTACAAATTTACAGTCTATAAGCATCACCAGTTAATTATGGTTTTTGTTATAGGTTGTGCTTACAGTCATAAGATTTAAGAGGAAAACATGCTTGAGCACTGCTTGCAAAAACAATTAAGTAAGAAAAAATAGTTGCAGAATATTGTATATTTTACATAATGAATAAAAAATAGCTTTAAAAATCAGATTTTAGGGTAATAAACAAATTTTCATATAAATATGGCCGAACCAGCATTTTCATTTTATTTTATCTCTCTTTACGGTTAGTGTGGTTTTTATTAATTATTTTAATATCAGTAATTAGTTAATTATTACTGCATTCACTAGCTAGTATAGATTTAATGATCAATGTGATTAATAACTTATCACAAACACATAATCAAGGGAGCAGTACTCAATAGTAAATATTTCAATGCTTAGTAACACACACAGTCACGCCCCACTTGCATTGCCACACTGATAACATAATGGCTGAGCATGATAAATAATTACTTGTACACTTCACCTGTTCACTAACCATAGCATTTATGCCTGGTTTAATTAACAACTAAATGAATGCCTAAAAAACATGCTGGTGGATAAAATTTAACTCTTGGCACAGAGTGGAGAGTTTAAAATCCAGCAGCGCAATAATATTTAGATGTCACTTTGTGTTCGCAGAAACAAGCATTGCAAATTATTATTTAAGAAGAAATTATGTCTTATTTATTACACTTTCATTTAATTTTACTTACTTATTTAGTTTATGAATCAAAGACTACAGGAAAATAAGTATCGACCGAATTTGGACAATGCATTTGCCTATAGGAGTGAGAGTTTAAGCTAGTCAAACATTTAGAATAGGAATTGGCTTGAGTTGGCAGAACTGCAAGATATGGGGAGACCTGAGCCCAGTGAAGGGTCAATAAATGAATGATTAATTATTATGATAAGTGTGCTTAATCGTAAGTATAGTATGGTAGGCTTCAGATTATATTCTTTATTAATATAAATAAATTGGGAACTTAGCCATTTAATAAAGTCACCTTTAACCCTTTTGCGAGCAATACTATTTACACCTTCAATTTTTTGGGCTCCCTTTTTTTAGGCTAATACTTTATAATACATTTGGGCGCAACATTCTAAAAATGGTATGGCAATTATTTCCCCAATGCTCGCAAAAGGGTTAAAGGGAATTCTGGTGACCATAGTGTTTTTTAATTAGTTTTGAATAGGTATGATCTATTTATCCTTCTCGCATGTAAGAACATGGGTAGCAACAAAGCCAAAGTCAGAATATCTGGCTGATAAGTCAAGTATCTGACTTGACTGGTTTTTTACATTTCAACACATGATTCATTTTATGCTGGGAACATCAGTGCAACAAAAAAAATATACAGCTATATGTTGATTTTATAATAGACGTCATGATAAGATATTTAGGCACTTTATGAATGTTTAATTCTTTGAGATAAAATGTTGATAATACTCTTTACCTGAAATGATTTTCTGGAAGGAAAGTCATAAACATTCTGTATTTAACTAAAAGAAAAAGGGTTTGTCTTGCAATAGGATTATACTTTTTTTTGAGATACAACTGGGCTATCAAAATTTGGTTAGAGAGATGTTTTTTTTAAGGGTTGTTATAGTGCCCTGATAAATACATACAGCCTTCTCACCCAATTACATTATTTTGGAGTCAAGCATGACACAAGTTATTACCTAGGACAGCTATAGTAATTGAACAAGTTTTACAAGTACCAACTACTTTGGCGGGTACAAGCGGCGATTCATTCAAGGCGTTACCCAAATGAAACAAGATACTGGGACCAAACTACGACTACTTAAGCCAATTGAAAGCAATTAGAGAAAGATACCAAGCCCCGAATTTTCAAATTACTATTAATTTGAAACAGCCGAGGTTTTTTTTACGTTATAGCGTCTACTTCACTTTTTAGGCAATAAATTGTCTACGTAAATAGCTCGGTAGAGTGCTAAAGGTACCAAAAGAAAGAGCAAAGTGCATAGACTAATCCTAATTTCGAACTCGTGATGACATCGACCCACTACTTTCAAAACAGAATCTAACAAGTTTTATGAAATAACTCTTCTACATACCTTCTTTTCTAAGTCCAGGAATTCTTTTTCAGCCCGGTAATACACATAAATTGTCGGCACACACAAAATATCACTCTGGATGCGGGACCGTAGCCAATCGTACCCAACTCAAACCCACAGCACAAACACTCGATAAACAGTCTTCGTACCGTCCCGCTGAATAGTTAACATAACACTTGTAATTTAGATCTCATAAATAATCGCTATTCATGTAGAATTTGTTGGAGTATCATCCGTGACTGCGAGTACGAACACGGCATCGAAGGCGAAGCGAAAGACCGACCGCGAAAGCATCCACCTTCGCGCCGCTCATCCATAGAACAAGTAAATGACAGATGCGACAATGATCAACAAGTGAATTCAAAATACAAATAACTGCATGGTATATAAATATAAGATATTAAATAACGTTATTAGATAGATATAAACTTACCGTAGGTTATAATTATTTAGATGCTCAGCTGCTCAGCAAAAATTAATATTTTTTTTGTAATTTTATTGTAGGTAACGGCAAATAAAAATCTTTGTCGCCGCGTTCCTTATTTTTGCTTACTTAGCTCTCTTTTTTGCAAATTTTATTATTATTTAGTTGAATTATTAAGAATAAGCTTGATATTTTACAATTCAGTTTTTAGGTATTTTATAGTAAAGAAAGAATGATCGTTTTGTTTCTTGTCGGCTTTTAGTAGCTCTTCGATTTTTTTTTACTCTTTGACTAGTATGACATCATCTACAAGTTTATCAAGTGACGTCCAATACGTCCATCATTACGTCTTGTCTACGGTTCTAAATGAAACGTTATAAAATTACCGTTTGAGAAAAATAGCTATAAGTTTTAAATAATATATTTTTTTCTGTTTATTTTGCTACATTTTATTTTTTTTGTTGCATTTGGAAAGAGTCATGGAGAAAAGAGCGCATCACTAAAACCATAGACAAAATTAATTATGGGCGGCGGCTGCACGCTGGTGTAGAGTTTTTTTTGTATTCAACATTATTTCAAAGATAATAACTAAAGATAATATTTATAGAAAATATAATATAGTCCGGTCCATAAACTTGGATCGCTTCACCCACCGATCTATAGTGCAAAGGTATAAGGAGAAGAAAATTCGTAACTTTTTGCACAGGTGTCGCTAGTATCTTTTGACTCATAAAAACATGCATGAAACACAAATAGCTTTAGACGCATTTGACTACAAATAATCACGTTATATTGTAATAATAAGTTGTATTATTGGAGAAGAAATAATTAATCTACACATACACGATATTCGCTTCATTCCCAAAGGTATTCTTATCTAACTGTCTGAACCCCACGACTCATAATTATGGTATCGTAGTCGTGAGGTTCAGTGTCAATTAAATGATTGATGTTTACTTTAATAAACAATAAAAATATATTATAGTTATTATTAAAGTAGGATCTAATCCTTCAAATTTCAAAATAGAAGTCCGAAACTGACCGAAAGTCAAAATGCAGAAGCTAATCTGACAGCCACATCGACAGCAAATGAATTTTAAAAACAATTTATGGGTATACCCAAACATTGAGCAGATAAATAATAGAATAGGTTGGAAATTATGTTTGTTGTTTCAAGTTGTTGGTAACACAGCATGTTTGATGAAAAGCGGGAATTGACTTGTTTGTTATTTTGTCGCTGCTTAATTTTTGCTGGACACCAGCTTAGATATATTTTTTGCACAGAGTATAGGCATAGCCACATTAGCCACATTAAATTATTTATAAAGACAGGATACTAGTTTAATATTTTTATTCTTAGTCCTTGGTTCCATTAACCTAGCTAACCCAGTAGGTATCCTATATTCGTCACGAGAGTGAGAAGGTACTAAAACCCGTTATATATAAATTTATGAAATGCATCAAACTGATGAAGGTTACTAACTGCTTTTTTAAAGGTGACACATATAGATACAAAGGCGAGACCTTGGCATGGCTGATGGTCACGCTTGTACCGGCGCTTCGCGTGCCTCTCGTTGAGTAAGTAGGTGTTCAACGGGCTAGACAGGCTACTAAGACCAATAGAGGGCTGCGACGCGGTAAGGGCAAAATGTACACTCGTCTCGTGGTCTTTGTCGAGCATGTAAAGCCGCCACTATACTTTCTATAGGTATGTGAATAAGTGTGATCGAGGCTTACAAACAAAGTCTAGAGAATGGACTGAGCTACGCATACCCTCACAAAATTGACCATTCCCTAGAAAAAGACAGAGGAACTGTGCGGCCAATACCTGTCTCCTTCTTTCTCTTTTAATCAGAATTCTAGAAACAGGCACGGCTATTGGCAGCATGTTCGCTTTATCTCTCTCACACTTTCTTACCAGTATTTACTTCACAGCAGTTAAGGAACACTCAGTCCATTCTCTATGTCTATGCTAGTCACCAATTCAGTTACACTAGATTAGAACAATGATGTTTTAAGTAAAAAGGTGAAGACAAGTTATAAGCGCTTAGCAAGCGACACGTTAAAATGTGCTACACTTGACCTCAGTGTCGCGTAACACCGCCAACGGACGCGTGCGTGCGTTAGTGTGCCTATTTTGAATATCGAATGTTCAGGACACAAGTTTCGGACGAAAATTTTGATCGTGATGTCCGGTCTATAGCTATTGAATGTCTCAATGTCTTTGATTGTATGTAACATAGAGAATTAGAGACACGCAGTGTAGTAGTTCAGGTTAAAATTATGACTTCTGTTTCGTTCACAATCAATGCATTTCAGTAAGGTGTATATCAAGGCCGAAACTAAAACACATTAATGTTTCATTTATTGTTTTAATACAAAATGTATAAACATATAAAATTTCCATCGAAACATTCATGAAAACAATAATTATTATCATCACATCACAATTTGCACATTCTTTATTTTGAATGTAGGTACTTAAAATAGAAGATTACCAACTAATTCCTTATTTTCGAGGAAGTGCTAATGAATTTGTATCATGAATAACAGCTATGCAGACTGGTATTCATGAGGGCAATAATAATTTAATTTATTAACAAAATATCTAACTACCTTCCTACCTACAAACTCTTTTTAGCACACCAGTTTTATACGCTCATTATTTAATTTACCTACATTTCACATTACTTTACAAATGCGTAATAAACTTATTGTATATTCCTTAAAAAATAACTCAAAGCTTAGCTAGCTTCAATTATTAAAATGTAGATGAAAAGCTACAGACATTCTTTTGTGACAAAATTGGCAACTAGGTATAAAGTTTTAAAAACATTTTGCAATAATATTTTTCTGATAGAAAACTTATACGTACCCACATAACATTATTTCAGAAGCACCGCCTCAAACGACAAAAAAGTCGAATACATAACTAATAATAAATAGCTCCTTACCAACTATGAAGCTAGAAATAGACAAGCTTTGGGAGGTATTTGAAGCACAGTCTTCAATCAATAAAGTAAATAGAGTAGGGACTAAAATTATTTTCACATTAAAGGAGACAGTTTCTGTTTCCCATTGTATCTTTTTAATATAAGCCTATTTATTTCACGAACTCAAGGATCTGATTAATAAAAAATAAAATAACACCAGCCTGTTCTGTCCCACTGCAGGGCAAAGGCTTTTTCTCATACAGAGAAGGCATTGATCACCACGCTTTCTCAAGGAGGATTGGCGATTTCAAACTGATGTCTAGGATAAACTCAGTATACATTTGTGCTATTTTCGTTTGAGAAGAGGCCTTTGCTATTCAGTGGGATACTACACAACTCGACACTTGCCTTACCCCAATGTCTGGGCAATGGTTTATGTAAACACTTCAATAGTTACGAGGGCAAGCACATATTGAGACAGGGCAGCTTAAGATTATTATTATCAAAAAATAACTATTTATTCGTTGCATTTTTTTGCACAATTTATATTGCTGTACATTGGCTGTACCCACCTAAATTGAATTTGATTTTTATGGCCTTTAATTATTACTTAAAATCAGTAAAGATAGTTCTGTTTAATTCTGGTTTTAAGATGTCAAGTTGCTTGAGGTCGTGAAAAGGAATATGGTGCATACACTTTTGTATCAAAGTCAAAAAAATCACAAACCCTTCAGAAAACACCAAAAACTTCGAGAAAACTATCTTCTATGATAAAACTTGGACCAAATACGTCCAGGGGAGAGCCCCTGGACGTATTTGGTCCAAGTTTTATTACGTTAAGTTAGTTAGTATTAAGTTTTAAGTTTTTGTTCCAATAAAGGGCGCAGGTTCGCAAATCCAAGGGTTCGGACTTTTTGTTAAGAGTTTTTGTATAGCCCATTTTAAAATCGCATGCGTAGGCGTGACAACCATGCCTCACTAAAATTCGCGTAAACTTACGTCTCGCCTACGAGCTTCTTGTCAGAAAGCCCTCGAATAGGGCCAATTATTGCTAGAAGACGAATGGTGATCTAAATATGGACTGTCAGTTAGAAGTAGCTTGCTACCACTCAGACCAGAGCTGGAACTCTCGCTTGAAGAAAACATGCTCTTGCTTCCTGTGTAGAAAGAGAGAGACGTATGTAATGGCTCCCTTCCTAGACGGCGTCTCGCTCTCACCAGGGAGATAAACGCCACGGCGATTGCACACAGGAATATGATTCCTAGGACGCAGAATGCAAGGGCCATTTTCCCTGGTGATAAGCAGATGGTCTTGTCTCCTGGTGAGAAACTTCGCACGAATTCGTCTTCTTCCGATTCTATTCTTCTTGATCCTGGAACAAAGTAGGCATAAAAAGTGGTCAGTGAGAAGTTAAGAATGTTTGCCTGTGATGGATATATACAATTATGGGAGCATACCCATACCTCTTATAGAAGCTTCGTCTTCTAATTCTATGTTAGGTGCATGTACCTCTATGCTGTTATACACCTCTAGTCTGTCAATCACTATGCCTTTAGCATCTTTATCTAGACGAGCCTTTCTAAGCAATCCATCTCTAGTTTGTTGTGGTTTCTGCAAAGCCTTGCAGTCCACCGGCGGGCATGGACCTTTGCACAACTCTACCCCACACGTTAAATGTAGCTTAGCTCTATCAGGGAATTTAAACGCCGCAAAAGTTGTGATAGCATGTTGATAGGTCATGATATTTTTAAACATATTGTCCGGGTCAGATTTTTCCAGTTTTATGTTGGTTTTCTCGTCAATATTTTTCTGTAGGTCAACTGGTTCTAGGTCGGAGAATTCAATTTCAGCGCTTTTGTGTTTGTGATGATGGATTGATGGTTTGTTGAAGATCGTTTCTTCGATTGGACAGCCGGCCTCGTCGAGTAGTTTCTGCGAGGCTTCCCCAAGGCCGTCGTGGGCGACGCAGTTCGTTACTCGGAGTCCAACGCCCACTGGAAAATAAAGATGGACATAGAGTAACACGTTCGGTCATCATACAATTTTTCAATTAAATTATGAGAAACTGTCAGGATCTATTACGTAATAACTGGGGATACCGAGGAGATGATTCATTGACTTTACATTGTTATTGCTCCTATTAGTAATTCTCTCGGCAGAACTCCATCATTCCTGTTTATAATCGGGCTTTAATACTTTACAACATCTATCAAAAAAAGTACGCCAACGGGCAATCGCGGATCCACCGTTGAGGGCACTGTCAGTGGGCATGCATACAATTATTTGTGGTCAGACAGAACAAAATGATCCTGCCTATCACAAAAACATTTGTCTTGGGTTGGAATAACGAACATACGTCCTCAGGCATAAAGGAGTAGGACCACTAACGACTAGATTAACGGGCCAGTCAAGGTAGCACTTTATGTAAGTATAGATGATAAACTAATCGAGTTAAATTATTACTCCTACTAATACTACCTAATACGTACTCTAGTGTATAATGTTACATAGAGACACGCAGTGCGGTAGTTCAGTTTAAAATTATGTATTTTTTTATATTTCAAAGTCAATGCATTTCAGGAAGGTAGTTAGGTTCGGTAGTTAGGTTAGCTATAGGATATAATAATAAGTTAGGTTAGGTTATATGTATATATGTTCTAATTTTCTAATTTTCATTCTAATTTTATCTAATACAAAAGTTTAAAGAGCACATTAGAGAATCACTAAATAATAAGTTGTAGTATGTGTTTGTTGTCATCTTATTAAACGTATGTACCTCCCATCTGCCGATAAATCTCCAGGAGATTTCAAGCAAATTTAATTATGTATTAAAAATCTCGTATCATCGTTGTTCGTAACAAAACTCCTCCGAAACGGCTAGACTGATTCTTATGAAATTTTGTGTGAATATTCAGTAGGTCTGAGAATAGGATGTAAACTATTAAAAATTAAATAAACTTAATAAATTGATTCTAAGGCGGAACCAAATTTGCCGGGCAGTAATTTATAAAATTCTCATGTTAAAGTGTTTGTTACCAAACCACTTGACTTGACCGATTCTTATGAAATTTTGTGAGCATATATTATACAATCGCTGTGATATTTCAAAACACAATAATATTCTAGGATTTGTTGTTTTTTTATGATTTTAGGTTTAGGTTTATCGGGCAGGTGACCGCAACTCCACGACCAAGCGCGTATTTTGCGTATAGGTACGGTTTCATGATTTTAAAGATAAATTTGGTAAAATACTATAACCTATAAATATATTAAGGTAAGAGATTCCATGGCCCACGAAGTCTTTGTTTTTTCTTCTTTTTGTCAGGAAACCACCACACATCTCGGCATTTTGACAATATTCCGCGATGACGGTTGAGAGTTGTTGAGAGGTTTGATCATATTGAACCATCTAGGAATCGGACGCATGCTTCTTCTCCTGTCTATAATATTTCTATGGTCGTAACCTATTTTTTTTAATGCGGATCGATATTTACCGGGTCAGCTAGACTACTATTTAAAATTCTCGTATCACACTGTTTGCTACCAGATTCCTTCGAAACGCCTTGTATAAGAATAGGTCGTAAACTCCATCGTTGTAGGTATTGATTGAGGTCGATAGGCCAATGTTTATATCCAATATTTATAAAAACCGTTGTATTTTTTGTTAACTACACATTTCAGACATCACACCTCCTTATGGCCAACTACGTAATTGCATTATCACCCAGCTAGACTTAACTAAGTAAAATAAACTCTTATCTGAAAAGTTGAGATGAGCAATAACTGACACTAGCGTGTATTGCTAATTCTGTTGACAAGGCGTTGAAATCACTTTCTGATTTATTTATATAAATATTGGCTGGGAACTGCACCGGTAAGAATACATGGTCAAACTTACCTGGCAATGTGCACTGTATGAGTAATCTGGTGGGCTGTCCCACTTCGACGGTGGCGGGTTCTGCTGCAGACACGGCGGGCGCCAGTTCCATCCACGCACGCGCTGCCGCCATCAGCCACTCACGTTGCTCTATTTCTGCCGCGTTCGCGAACCCTTGACGGTTTCGGCCAGTTCTGTTGATAGGTCATAGAAGTCACGATATAATTTATAATATCAAAGCAAAGAGGTGCCTTTAGTCTTATACTTATAGTCTTACACTTAAAGATTTACACTTATAGTCTTACACTTATAGCCATACACGGACTGCCAAGTGGTCTCGACTTCAGAAGTTAGAGGAGGGTCTTGCATCCACAAGCACACACCTCTGACTTTTCGGATTTATGTGCGTATTGTTTACTTATCACTTGCTAGTGAAGAAACCGGCATGCCTAAAAGATATTTCTCAACGGCATGTGACGCGAAGTAACTTCGCTAACTATTAGTGGGCCCATGGGCGGCATAAACACTCTGAAACTAGCTGGTCTATTCAGAAAAAGTTACTCCCGTTAAAACTTGTGTGAAGTGAACTGTCAATGCCTAGCATTAGTACTTTGTCTCTATAACTTCACTAACTTGACATTGGCTAAATGCACAAACCGTGCGAAGCCGGGACGGAAAAAAAAAACAAAGACGTTCAAAACTAACTAAGTATAGACGGGACATCACGAACAAACATTTCATCCGAAAGTCTATGAGTTTAATTTAGTGCCGCTCGAATATTGCTTATACAGGGTGTAAGGGACAGCCCTCCTCAAACTGATAGGGTGCATTTGCTCCTGATTTTGAATCATAATTCACCGAAATTTTTTATTATCGTTTTTTTTATGTTTTTCAGTTAGTATTTTATATCTCTTAGGTATGCAATGGCAGCGTAATTCGCCTTCATCTCACCTACATTTTCACGCGGTGATTTTAACAGAATCGCACTGCAAGTTAGTCGCCATTTTGCCAACTACACGAAAAGTCGAAAACCATAGAAAGATTAATATTTTAAAAACAAAGTAGAGACTTCAAGTTTGTTACGGTTTGCTTAGGGCGCGGGCGTATACGTTACCCTAAAAATATTCAAGATCTTGGCGCAGACTACTTTAATAAAATTATGCATAATTGTGCACACATCTAAGCTTACCTCGTTTTCTTCGCCTCCCTGGTAGTCATTTCGCGTAATTTATTGTTGATTACCGTCTCTAAAGCCGAGCTGTTGATGCGAACAGCGCGAGGTTGCAATTTACATCTGAAAGTCAAAACAGGATCACTTTAGATAAGGGTTATTCCACTTCAAACGCAAAGATATCCTTACATAAGCCTTCCACTTTAATAAATTCTAGCTTCATTTTATACTTAGGTGCTTTACTCTGATAAAAATATAGAATAGCCATTCGAATATAACAAAAATAAAACCTTTACTACATAATTATGTTACCTACATAAGTAAGTATCTATATGTAAGCAATACCATTTTTCGATAGTATATTTGGCAGGTCAATAAACAATAAAAAGTTGTAAGTAGTCATTTCAAGTAAACTTCTGTATTTATTTAATTTTGTTAGTTGCATTTTCATCGTGGGCTCAACTGTATCGCCCTTTACGAAACCATGTTCCTACAAATTTAATTGGTAGCTGATCTATTTTGTTAGTTTGCTGTAGAAATGTTTTTTACAATATGCTTACGATTATGATTGAAACAGCATAATTTGATTTGGTACGTCCTGATATTGATTGATTAATCGACTGAGATTTGTTCATTCATTTTAAATCAGGGACTAGTTCTGTTTAACCTCTTTAAGGCTCACAGGCTAATGCAAATCCTCTCTGCCATAATAACCCGTTTCAAAATCATTTGAACTCAGTCGGAGACGTTTTAAGCGTAGGAAAAATAATTTGCAAAAGTATTGCATAATTTTGCAAATTTGCATCAAAGCAACCGGCTCTTGTTTAACGTTCTGCATTAGATATTAAATGAGGTAACATGAAACCGAGGAGACCCTATCAGGATCGCAATTATTATCTACACCTAGTACTTGACGCATTCCACATGAAACTAGATTTTTTAATGTCCTTGCACCTTGCTTGTACAACTTCCACTTCTTCGTTGAATGTGGTGATGTAATATTTTTTCTAATGACTATTACATGCTCCTTGTTTGGACTTATGTACAGACGCCAGCACATCAAGTTACCCCAATATGTCAAATTTTCCCAATTGAATATGAGCCTTATTCTGTTTGTTATAAAGTTGAAAAACGATCAAAGAAATTTAACAAATCGGGGTAACTTGACGTGCCGGTGTCTGTACTTACGTAATACTTGCTTCTGCTGCCAGCATAATATACTTGGGAGCAAATAAATCGAGCCAATTCTCTTTTTCAGGTATACATACATACATACAGAAACTCACGCCTTTATCCCATAGAGGCAAGCAGAAACTACATAGCACCACACACACCGTACACACCGTATACATACTACGATTCTTACATACTTCTATTGCTTCATGTATTAACCATGGTTTTGTAAGTTTATCCAATGAAGAGTATTCTTCTGAATTCATCCTACCTATGTGCCAAGTTTCATCTACCTAAATTATGGAATTACTGGAAGTGGTGTGGTGGGCATTTTAGGGTCTATCTTGTATAATTTTTGACGTTTCTAAAACTTTGTTCTGCTGATCCTCAGCCTACTTAATTTGAATAAATGAATTTTGATTTTATGTTGATGGTTGTTAATACATAATCTAGAGATTTGAAAAGGGTATTTATAATATTACATTACGTTATTAAGTTACACTATGATCATTTTTATTATTAACTAGCTTCTGCCCGCGACTTCGTACGCGGATCCTGTTGCTTATGCCAGCGACAACGGGGTCGTCAAAATCTGAAACGTCTGATGTCGAATTCTAAAAGCCCGGGGACGGGCGATGATACTGATCAATTAAAATCTAAGTGGCTGCTCCCCTGCGTTACCGGGTAGGCTACTGTATAACGAAGATAAGGGTAGATCTCCAGAGGCATTTTTTTTCGTGTCGGGCTGGATAAACCCACTTTAAAATCGAAACATATTTTTAAAATATTTTTTAATATACAGTTTGGAGTCCAATCTACATGGTACAAGACTAGTATTATGAATAAGTTTATTTTAAATATTTAAAAAAAAACCTTAAACCCTAAAATTCTGATCGCTCTGGATTGACCCGACTCCTGATTGAATGAATAAAATATTCTTTAACTTTTTAATAAGAAGGTTCATATGAAACAACTTGTTTACATTACATAACAAATAGTTAATCTTCATCGTAATAAATTATTTTAAGTTATATTAACAATACTTTTGCCACAATTTAAATTTGAAATCGTGACCGGGCATTTTATCTCATCGCTCTGCGCTGAGGTAAAACATCGCGCTCATCCCTAGTTACGCGTTATAGATACTCTATTCCCCTCCCGCGGGGTAACCCTAGCAGTAGTCTAACCGCCGAGGAGGCAACCTGTGTGCCACGAACCAGCACTCCAACATTACGAAGGTAAGTTTATGATTGATCTGGATTTGGTTCTCGAATTTTATGATTGCTATGGCACATTATTTAAATTAAATAGCAAGCTTATGAATGTGTCTGTAATGTGAATAAAGTGATCGTTGTGATGTTTTTTATGAGACGTAATCATAACTTTCTACTGCTTTTAAATTCGGCTATATTTATGATTTTGTGACTTTTTCTGATCGCTATGGCTGTGATTGCTCTGTCCAAAAAGAACAGAGCAATGATATTTTGCATTAATTGTACGTTATAAATCTATTGTAAGTAGTAGTAACAATGACAAACGATGAACTATACATATGACCTTTAATTTACAACCATTCCTGGGGGGTTTCTTTGGGTAACCTAAACCCATAAACAGATATTGACGTATTTTACCTTGATGATATTTTTGTAATGGCATTTAACTAACCACAACTGTAACCCTTTCTTCTCTACAATTTAATGGCAACTATTTTTGCAGGTTGAAATCATGCCTCGAAATAAATTATCTACGAGTACCGAAGAAAAACGTCTTAGGAAGAAATTGGCTGAGCGTCTTAGAAAGTCCAAGATAAAATTAAATAGGTACTAATAGTTAATTAATTAGGTACGCCAAGTATTTCCGAGGTAGTTTTATCTTCGTTGGAAAACAATAACATCTTGAGTAAGGTTGCTGCAGCAGAAGATTTACTCCGACACCGAGTACTATTCAATTATCTGAGCTTAAAATAAACCTTAATTTTTAGTTTCCTGATCAACTAAGCCTTATAAAAATTGTATTATAATTTGCAAACAATACTTTAATCTGATCTGACCATCTGAATTGCATTTTACTTTGTGTTTTTCTTTTATTCTTCACTTTCCACTAAAGATATACCAAGTTAAGGAAAATGTGATCATTACAAATCACTTACATACCTATCTTGTAAAGACTGTTATTTTAGTCATGATTCTAATTCTATTAAGTATTATGATTACAAATAGTTACGTTTATAAATTGTTCATTTTAAAGAATTTTATTTTGTTCTTTGTAAACGTTAGTTTTCTTTAATAACTTTTTTAAAACTGATATTGATTGAGTCTAAATCATTTAATAACTATAAAAGACTGTATGTAATATTGGTGGATTTCAAAAGGTTTTTAATGTAGTCTCATTTACCTAGAAGTGATTTAATTAAGTTCAAATAAATGAAACTAAGCCAAAAGTTGATCTTTATAATTTTGTTATTTATTTTTAATATGGAAGTACTTATGACTGATAATATGCCTTGACCTTTTTCTAAAATAATACATTTCTCTTACATATAATAATCTTGTTACATGTACACAGAACATGACTTAAAATGGCTAAATAAATAATATTTTATCATTATTATTTATTTTTGTTTCACTAATTTCACCATTTATGATCGCTCTGGCACCAATTATGATTGCTCTGGTCGCGAAATTTTTTGAACTTAAATATTTCCATAACCGATTGTGTAAATTGAAGGCCAATAATAAAAATGTACTATTTGAATATCATTCTTTCTAATGAGATACATAATTACCATTATATGTCAATATCTGAAAAGCACCAGAGCGATCACACGAATACGCCCGTTTTGGAGGTTGACCCATAAATGGAAAAGGAAATTAAACACTCAAATAACAAAAGCTCGAAGGCATATTTATACGATAAAAAAAATGGGAGTTTTAGCCAGTAAAGTCTAATTTTCAACGATATACCATCGTCATCGAAAATCAGTCCTGAACTGTTCCCGCCTTCACCGCGTGGAGGTACTTAATGTTATTTTATAATTATGCAATGGAATTAGAATGTTTCTGATCTTCGATTTGTATAAGTCATCTGGAAATGCCTATCAGACCGAACAACTTTTGCTAAGACGTCATTCCTATGTGAGTTATGGTGTAGCTGGGCTCTTGGAGTTCCACAACAGGTGTTCCAGATCTTCGATTTTTATACGTCAACAGTGAGTGCTCATAAGGCTGAACAACTCTTGCTAAGACGTCATTCCAATATATGTAATAGTGTAGCTGGGCTCTTGAAGTTCCACATCAGGTGTTCCGGATCTTCAAGTTTATTCTCTCAGCAGAAAATGCTCATCACGTGGAACAATATTTGCTATGGTACCATTTTTGTATCTCCTATAGTTTGGCTGGTCTGTTACGGTTCTGCATCAGATGTTCCGGATCTTCAAATTTATTCTCTTAGCAAAAAATGCTCATCACGTGGAACAATTTTTGCTATGGTACCATTTTTGTATCTCCTATAGTTTAGCTGGTCTGTTGCGGTTCTGCATCAGGTTTTCCGGATCTTCAAATTTATTCTCTCAGCAAAAAATGCTCATCACGTGGAACAATTTTTGCTACGGGACCATTTTTGTATCTCCTATAGTTTAGCTGGTCTGTTGTGGTTCAGCATCAGGTGTTCCAGTTTCCAAGATAAATATATATAATATAGCCTATGTGTTGCCCAGACTTAATATCTATACAACGAAAAAAAAACCATTCAAATCCGTCCAGTAGTTCCGAAGATTAGCGTGTACAAACAAACAGACAAACAGACAAACAGACAGACTTTTTTTTTTGGATTCGTGATCTATTACTGTTTCTAAACCCCCTCAATTTTTTTTTTTAAATATATTCAATGTACAGACACAGTTTTTTTACTGTCTTATTATATGTATAGATAGATTATTCCCCACCTGACTAACAGCTCTTGATCGGATGACTGCTGCAGCTGCCTGTCCATCTGCACGACCAGCTCCACATTGTAGTACAGGTCTTCTTCATCATCAGGCTCTTCAACTGTAGTGTTCATGGTTGATGTCCTCACGCCGCATGCGTTCGATGGCAGGTTTAGAGTAATCTTGTTTTGGAGGTTCCCTGGAATATATTACAATTTAGGTGGTAAGTAAACTCTAAAAATCTAATCTAATATATTATAATATATACAATTCTCCTGTTTGTAACAAAATTCCTCCGAAACGAATTGTCCGATCCTCATGAAATTTTTGTATGTTTGTATATTCAGTAGGTCTGAGAATAGATCGTAAACTACTTTTAGGAAAAAAGAAAGGGCGCAAAGAAGTTCGCCGGGTAGTAGTAGTAGGTATTTGTAATTATAATGATATTTTTTTGTTTGGTTATTTATAAGGATTTTTCTCAAAAAGTATCTAACCTTTTTTAAAATCCTTAAATCTGCGGAAAGTACACATGTTATCAGCAAGTTACATATACTTTTTATTTTTAGAACTACGAGAGATGGCAAATATTAAAGTTCGAAAGAAAAAGTAAGAAACCCACATGGACGAAGCTCGTTCTGGTATAAAGACTCACATTGAGAATTCTCTATCAGGATGAATTAGAAACACTTAGACTGTATCAAAGAATAGGTGAAACAGGTTAATTTTATTACCTTGAACCCGACACTCTCGTGAAAAGTCTTTACTAAAGACTAGTCCTTTAAATGGCTGTGCCATTTCCAAGTGCACGGTCATGGATGCCTTGTCACAGATTGTAGACACGCTGGATACTCTATTTGGCTGGATTTGTTGGCTGAGGGTTAGTGACGTCAGCCACATTAGCAGTAACGCACGCCACATCTTGGCGCGCCCTGAAAAAAAAAGAAAAATATTGCATGAGACTCAGATATATTCACATCTCTTTAAGAGCAAACAAATCCAAAAAAAATGTTGAGAGATAAAAATCTGTAAATTTATTTGAGATCTATAAATTCGTAAAATTTGACTACAAAACGTGACTACGAACGTGTCTACTAAATGTGACTACTTGAAAGACCCACACTTACTGAGGGTCATCATTATGATTACGCTAATTAGGTAACAGCAATATTACAATTAATCCGGTTTGTCTTCTATGTGAGAAGTTATTTTTATAGCGTCCTTAAACGTTTGCCGCCATAATGTTATATTATGCTGGTATGTTCATTACGCAATAAAGTATAGTTCATAGAACTTCTAAAGTGCAGTGTTCTAATAATAAAACACGAAGGTGTTTGCGAGGACTAGACGGACTAGATCTGCCGTGCCAGTAGTGTATCTAGCCGAGTTGATCGACAATTTGCGGTCAATACCGCGGTTGTGGTCGCGGATATGAAAGCAATTTGAGACAATCCACAATTTACGAAATTGAAGTTTTGGATTTGTTTTTGCTGAATGTTAAATGTAAGAATACCCAAGCTTTGGTTTTTGAGAAGGAGAAAATCTGACTGGTAAAGTTATAAGAGGCTCTTTCAGAAAGTAACACAGGTCTCTATTTAAATCCAAACATATTATATCCTTTAACCCCTCACACTATTAGCTAGCCGGACAAATCGTAAAAGGCTCGCATCTTTGAGGGCGTTGAACGAACCAAGACTAGCATAATCTTGGACAGTAATGTATTGAAAGGGGCGCCAAGTATATTTGAAAAAGCGATCCATTGTGCTTTGCCACCGAGGCGTTTAGCACACGATTTATAGTTAATTCTTCCTATTAATCTGCAAAATCTTAAGTACATTTATATTGTTGGAAATATACGGTTATATTTCCGCATTCTGTCAGCGATATCTGATGGTACAATTAGATAAGTATCAAGACGTTTGGAAGACAATTAAATTGTTTATACGAAGGAATTGAATTGGGTCTCTAGGTATAATCTATGTCGAGAGATTACGAGCTAGATACAAAAGTCTTACTTTCGTCTGTCGTGTGGAGTGTTAAATTAATTACTGTTCGGACTGATTTTCTTTCACTTTTTGCATGCATGGTTTGTCGTTTTATGTGAGAAATGACAATAATATCGATGACTTGGTTTTCTTTTAAGACGGCTACAATTTTTGAAACTTGATTAAAAAGCTGTTTTAGTTTCTCAGACTGAGATTCACATAGTTCTTAAGATGGATCGTCTAAATTTAATCTCGGTATTACACTAAAATGTTCGTGATTAATTTTACAGTATGACAACGTGACGATGCTATCCATTTCAACGTCAGACAAAGATCATCAAACCGCCTGCAGTGCGTGATGATTGCCATTAACTTTAAGATCATTGCCTTGCTGTGTCTGTCTCTAAAATCTCTGGGGATCACATTTAGTCATGGTAGTTGCAGGTGGTGTATAAGAAAATAAATGATTATAAGAAATTATTAGTCCTGTTGAAATTATCACGGTATCGCTAAGACCTATTGTTTAGTACGCAGGATGTGATGAATCAAATTATAGAGTAAAGACGTGGTTGTACAATGCACAAAAGTTAGTTCTAGTTACAATAATATAGTAGAACTTGCATATTCTCACGCAAACCAAGAACAAGTCTTCGCAAGGATAAAAAAGTGCTGCTAAGTAGGTATAGAAGAAATTTTCTGATAATAATTGATTGATTGTTTTTACGCAACGGTAGAGGTCGTTATAACACAAAGTGACAGAGGCGAGTGTTTGACGAGCGCTTGCGCTTCTGTTTACAGTTATCCAACTCTCAGGGTTTATCACAAACAAAAACAATTACATAAACAGCTATGTGGTGTTGCGTAATTGACAATTAGTGGGCAATTACAACTGTATAAGAATGTGGGACCGTGGTCGGTGGGATCTCGACCCGCTCCTCGACGTCGCACGTGTGAAAATAAGGGTCATTACACGAATTAAAGAATACCAACTGTCTGCTGACGTAATATTTGGAGTAGACTTAATACTTGATAGAAATGAAGAAATGTAGGTATAGCAAGCTTAATCTGGATCATTTCAAATATTGGAACATAGATATAGTGGGAGATATGTAAACAGGTAGTCTATCTATCCAAAAATTACTAAGCTGTTATGCTATGTTAAGCTTTCCAACTGTAAAGAAACGAAAGTAGGGATCCATTTAAAACCGAATTTTATATCGTATGAAGAGCAGGTCACAATAACAAAGACCGTAAAATCATTCTACGGTGATGGGCACAACACACGACTATAGATAAAATACCTAGATAATATTATCAATTGAAGTGAAAGCAATTTTTATTGAGCGTGAGATCTGGTTTGGTGCACGGATAATTTTATCAGATTCGCCTTTCCATCGTGCTACGCCGAATAAAGTTGCCAAATGTGTAATGGACGTTTTTCTAAATTTACCACATAGTCTTATTTTGTGTTTTGTAATCTGATAAAAAACAGCAATATTGTGCTTCGTTTTATTGTCTTTCACATCAAAACCCACTTTGTTCGGTAAAAATAATAACAAAGAACGCACTTTTTACGCAATAACAGCGTAAACCTACTTACAAACCTTTTTTCGTGTAAGATAATAAAAGACAAGAGATACAATTCGACGACTCGCCGTTAACAACATTAACTACTTTCTTGATGGCAATTTCGAAATCTTTTGGTAAAGTTATTCCGCAGCTTTGTGCTGAACAAAACATACACACACATTAAATTCCTACTTAATTAGAATAATTGAACTTTTGCACATCAAGCTACCAGTCAAATTGCTTTGATAGTTTTCAATTTTATGACAAAAGAAAAATTTGACAGTTTGGGAGAGCTTGATGTTCTAATGTCTGCACATAGCATCTAGAAACACATTGTTTTCAATTTAGCTACTGTTCCAATTTGTTGATGTTAACAATAACAAAGAGACAGACCCTCAAAATCAAGCGTTAGCCAATCACCATCAAAGTAAAAAATCAACTATTCATATTAAGCTAGGAATCAGCAGTACCTAAATGAATGTAAAAAATCCGTCAGATAGTCTTCCAGGAAGCCCCCTTTTGCTAGTTTGCTGCTGGTGATGACACTTCAATCCTGAACTTTTGCACCTAACGTAATGTATTCTATAATTATATTACCTAAACAAGAAAACCTCAAAGAAACAGGCTAATATGCAATTATGGTCACGCACTGTCATTCCCTGTATCATGAGAACTTAGATACAACGGGACACACAAATTGTAATAATCTATTTCTTAGTCGCTACGCCTATTTCATTCCCATCTTCCGACACATTCAAAGATGGCCGTGGTAGGTGCGAACACTATTGTAATATGAATTTAACATAACGTTAAGACGAATTGTAAAAACTTGTCAGGGGATAATGGTGTTCGTAATTTGGTACTATCATTATCCGCGGCAGTTCGTCGACTTCTATTTTTTTACGGCATAATGATCAATTTTCTTTTTCTATGATGAGATCGGGGACTGGTTATAATTTTTCAATTACCTTTGTACTTAGATAACTATCGATTTAAATGATTATAATATCGATTATGTGATTCGGGATACTATTAGCCTTTTTGTTTCTACTAGTCATATAGTTATAGCAATCAATCATCAATGCAATTATCGCAGCAGCAACAATATTGATTCTTTCTTGAAAATAAAATTTCAATACGGAAATTAGACATTTTCAGTTATTTTCTAGGCCTGTCCCGCAGCCAGTTCGTCGTCCTAGGAAGTCTGCATTATACGAGTATTTATAATCTTTGTCGGTAAATAATGGAAAATTTAGAAAATTATTATTATAATACAAGAAGATCTCACAGTGCTGCAGTGGGAACTTTGTCCGGTCTATAACCCGTAAGACTAAAAATTAGGAGATGGTGAGCATATTAGGATCTTACTGCGAATTGATTTCCCGCAGCGCACCGTGTTTGATATCACGGCTGTTCACGACCTTTCTTCGGAAGCCGACCCGTTATGCCATTGTCGATGAACGAATTATACACCGATCTTTATGGATATTAGAAAAATATCCCGTAATACCTGCCAGCTTGAGAAGACGAGTTTACAATTCTATTATGGAACCGTTAGGTATTTAATATTTACCTTTCTGCTATACCTATTTAAATGACATTATTGATGAAAATTGCTAAAGAAGTATTGGGCACATACCACTACTAACTTTACTCATGTGAAGCGGAGTTGTGGTCATAAGCAACGCTAAAACCACAACTCCGCCTCCGCTTTTATACCAAAGTTTGTATGAACCATAGATATGAACAAAGTAATGACAAATTGACAACGCGACCCCGTACAAAGTATATGCTGACTGTATCAGGTGGCATGATTATATTACAATAATCGCCTTAAAGTTGCCATATTAGTCGTCAGTTTCACGACACCGACGCATCTGCGATAGATTTTAGCCATATTAAATTAACAGAAAAATCTGAACTTACAGCTTATTAAAGTAGTTGATAGAAACGTTAGCGAATTTTGTCCTAATTAACTACACTCCAAAAAGTTATTAATTAAGTAATCAGATACTTAATGAAAACGAACAGGTACCTACGTTTACTACCAACAACAGTCAAAGAAAATAAATTTGTTCATCAAACTTAAATGAAGCTGATTGCTTCTGAAGATATTAATTGCATCGAAAGTATGACGAGAATGGTAAAAGAGTTATAATTGAGGTTAGCACCGCTGCCTTAGAACAGTTTTAATTCAAATTCATCTGTCTTTAAATCGTAGGTCTGCTTAAACCATTAATCTCCTTTAGACAGAAAAAGAAATGTGTAACACAAAAATGAACTGAGTGGTGACAAAAAATAAGATAAACGTTTCACATTATGTCGACTGTGTCATTAGCCAAAATGGTCGAAATTTAATGTGCCGTTACTAAAACTGTTCCTGCCTTTTGACTTCAATACAATTTTTTATTATCATTGTGAATGAACGGGTGAAAGTAAAGCTGTGGTCACATATTAACTAATTCTTGATCTTTGTGAAGCATTCAACACGGATGATCGATATTCTGTTGAGTTCATTGTTGAAGCTTACATGGGATTATTTGCTGTAAAGGATCTCAAATCTTAACTACTCTTTTAAGACTAATATTTTTGAAATAGAATTTACGATATTGCCACAAAATTAAATACTTGTCTTAGAGTAAGTACGTCAGGGTTCTATTATTGGTCCATGACTTCTAAAAAAGCTGCGGAAAACTATTCTGATTCAAACTTGAGATAACTCTTTAACTATCGTAAAAAACTCAACGACTGTATACTACGCCTGGTAAATCATGTGGGAAAGACGGTTATTTGGCCGAAACGTGATTGAGAATAACAACAAAAATACAACAGTTTTAAAGCACTTTATCAAGTTAACCTCATTAGTTTTCTTTTGTACATTCTCGGCAAGATTTGTTCCCATTCATTTCTCCGCACATTTGTCAAGTCAACGCGCTAATGTTTAGACATTAGGTATAGTCAAGGCAGATAGATACAAATCTAATAACATTAGGTAAGTACCCATATTTGGGACACCTTGATTAAGGGCGGGTCTTGCCATTTTGGGGCACAGTCTTCTGTAATTTTTAACGACCAAAAAGTGGTGATTTTCAGCCTAAAACTAATAAAAATTAATGGTCTTTGTAATGAAGGTCAATATCATTAAAAGCTGTAACAAATGTGAATAATGTTATTTGTTATAGGTACATTTATCTTTTTGAGTTAGCAAAACTCTGAATGTTAGAACACGAGGTTCGCATCGCGTGAGCCACGTTCTGCAATAAAGTGCTGGGCATAAGGGCCGTAATGGTATATAGTGACAGGTTACTAAGTTCCTCGCCCACAGGCCTCATTCAATCGACAATTCTAAACTACTAAAGCTTGAGGACAACGACCAGATATAACATTAAATGTAGTGCTGTTTAAAAGTTATTTATTGTTGTATGCTGCTTCTTGTATCTAGAAGACAGTATGATAGAAGGGGAAATAAAAGTATAGTGTTAATCTTGCTCCTGTATTTTTGGCGGTATCCTATTTACTAAAAATCGCTTCCATTTAAATACGTTCATGTCTAAAGATAGTGAGGTCATTCACTATAAATACCAGTACTTATCATCGCTCTTCATACATAATTTGAACATTATGACCACCATAAATATTTATGAAAGCTTGGAAATAAATTATTCAAATTTAAACATGCCATAATACTGCGATGAAAACATAAAATTATAATAAAATGCCTTAATTTAGAAAGCAGAGAATGAAGTAATTATTTGATAAGAACTGTTTGAATGTAACGTAAAGACGTTTGTTATGATTTTCTTTCATTACATTTGTTTAATCGTATATCAAAGCATGTGTGATGTTCCCACAGCCATTGTATTTGCCGGGTTTCCTCTAGTGGAAATTAATCGATGAGTTTCACCGTATTGTTTCGACTCGAGGTATGGTTTACTTAGCTTAGTTTGCAGGAGACGACAATTATAACTTGAGTAGGTAGTTACTTTTCTGAGGAAGTAGCGTTGATGGAACAATTATGATGTTGACACGCAAAAGCTCTTATCTTTCTACTTAGTTTAACTGAGATTAAATCAAGTCAGTAGGTATAGGTATTATGCAAGTGCAGTGTTATCAACAATGACTGGCATAAGTTCCGTGGGTTCGACTTTTTGTAACTATTAAAATATAATATCTTCAATCTTGGATCTTCATACAGTCGGTAATTCATAAAATGAGATAAGTACCTACTTGCATCTCTGAAATCAAACCTTCAATTAAACTTCTATTGTATAATATTTAATTAACCCGTTGGATATTATGAGTTTTAATTTACAATCTCGTTGAAAGATATTTTTACTTTTCTTGGTTTCTTCCTAATTGATCACGTAAGCGAATTTTGCGGAGTCATCGAGTGGTAACATTTCAACAAAACAAGTTTTTTATTTATTTATTTATCGTCCAAGTCATAACAGTAACCCAAATATTTTGGCAACATAGTAAAATTGTTACAGTAAACCTATTAACATGGCAAGTGGTACGCAAAGAGCGTCGTGGAACGCTACAGTTACGGGCGTTCCGTTATACGCCAGTAACACATAACGATACGATGTAAAAGACGCCAACTGGGAATGCGGATGAACGGAACGTGCACAAAGCCTGTATCACAGCATCTCTAGTCATTTGTTTTGAACTAAATAGAGTTACCGAGGCTGGAGACACAAAACAGTTAGCTGACGATGAAATAGCTGTTAATAAAATCTCCCTCAATTTTTAAATCACGCATGTACGCCTTAATTAAACAAAAAGCTTGCGCTTGTTTAAGTCTAGCTAGCTATATTGCTATTTTTTGTTAATGAACACGTTGATGGATACATAACCACTAAATTACCAACATAATTATTGAACTGCACGCGACCTCATCAAAGTAAATCTTGCGAAAATTATAATCAAGTTGAACAGTCAAGAGCAGGTATTGAATCCATTTAATGGCTGAACGTCTCCTCCATAACTTACTTAAAGCAATACCTATACATATAAAGTTAACTTGCCATTTACTTGTGAAGCAAAATTCTGAAATGCATATATACATTTATAGATTCTAATTTAAATCAAACGTTTAAATGGCGATAAATGAAGACTGCCGTTAATAACGATGCAGTAAAACAAACTATTTATAGGTAATAAATAATATTATTATAAATGTAATGCGTCGACTGTTACCGTACATATTCCCACATGAAATCAACTCGGCATAACTGCATAGGCAGCGGTACTAGCTATAAACTTGCACATTAGGGTACTGACACATTGTGACTATATACCGTACACTCCATACGTTTATATTCCATCAGCCATCATACTTACCACTTACGACATCGAAACCGTTGATGACCACGATCATGAAAGATTATAAAATCAGAAACAATCAAAATTTTATTAACTTCCCTCAATACTCTGACTCTTAAAAGTGAATGGTTGCTATGGATTATATCTGATACAGGCAAATTCAATGGCGTATTAATAACGGCTTCCGTTTCTTACGTAGGTACTTAACTGTTTCTTTTCAGGTGCAATATGATGTAAAAAAGCAACTATAACAACGTTGCAAAGCGGAGCTGAGCGCACTTACGTTTTTCCCGACACTGCACCTTTTAAGCGCTTGGCTAAATATTAGTTGCCGTGCCCCTAGCGCCGGGCCAAAAATTGCTACAAATCAATAAAATAATACCTACAGTAAATAAGGAGAAACAATCGTTATCATCGTTTTTAGTTTTTGTTTCATAAATAATATCTCAATTCGATAATGGATTTAGTTATACCACTCAGTCAGTATTTTGAAAAGAAAACGAAAAGTCATACATGTTCTCTGTCGCAGAAATACGACACGCGGGTAGGGGCACGAAAGTATGTGTCATATTTATGCGACACAAGCGGTTAAAGGGTTAATTGAGTTTAATCTAAGCATGCTAACAGTTTGGTATACTTATTGGGTAATTTCGAGAGGACACTTCGAATGAAGGTCACGTTAAGTAAGATAAGCACCTATCTATGACAGGCGTTTAGGTAGGTCATCGCACGGAGAACTCTGTGACCGAAAATATTGATATGACGAAAATGAGTGCTGGCTGGCACATACAAATCTCATTTTCGTCTAAGTGTGTGAAAGTTTACAAGCTCATAATAGTAAGTATAAGCCACCCGTGAACGCCCATAAATCAGCCAATACTTCTGGAAAGATATTTTCTTGAAAAGAAATCCGAACATATCTAATCACTAATACTAAAAAGAAAATAAAGAAAATTTGTGTGTGTGTATGTTTGTGTTTGTAATGAATAAACTCAAAAACTACTATGCCGATTTTAAAAAATATTTCACCTTTGGGAAGCTACACTATCCCCGGGTGACATAGCCTACTTTTTATCCCTGCATTCCCACGGGAACGGGACTAAGCGGGTGAAACTGCGTAACGTCTCCTAGTAATAAAAAACACAAATATTAAATTAGAGTAGGTATTTGTATTTAAAGGGTGGCAGGGGTTGACCTAGTACATCCACATTTAGCCTGTTATACTTTAGTGCCTTGTATGGAAGTGGAAAATAGTTTAAGAAAACTTCTTTAAGTTGTTTAAGCTACCTATAGTTTTAAATGGATATCAAGAAATATCAATGCAATGGCTACAATTCCATAGTCATGGCTAAAAAAATGTCATATATCTATGATGAAACTACTTCTACTTGAATGAGTGACCTAGAGGACCTTTCATAAAGCAATGGACGAGCATACCTACCTAAACTCACGATTACCTCTTATCTAGTTACTGTTTATGTATGTGAAGGTGAGCAGTAACATTGACGTAACTAGCGTCTGAGCGAGACAGATCACATGTGAATCCGGCGGAACGCTTTCACTCTCGCGCCTCCAATTCTTATCTAACTGTCGGGCGCTGAAGGCTGGAAAATGTCACCCATACAGCCACACTCCATTATGACTTTATTGTTGTTTAATTTTTAAGTCTAGCCATTGATGTTATGTCATGCGTGTGTGGGGAGAAGTCTAGATAGTAATTTCGATAACAAACCTACTCTTCGTCGGCTATTCAGGAAGTAATTTGGCCGCAGTGGTGTCAACCCGAAAGTTCTTCCTTTGATGTCAGTGATTTTGTTAGGTGTTCTATTTTTTCTCGACTTTTAAGATATACATAATTGTAGACCACATTTACCCTGATTCCGCCGTTAAATTTGAGGGTATAACACGACACTTTCTAGTTCAACAACCTCCTAACAAAAAATTATGAAAATAAAAGTTTGTGAAAAAAAGTTGCAGTCTTTCACAACGAAGAACAATGTAATTATTTCACTAATTTATTATTTAAAAGAATAAAATATTGAAGACTTGTATCTCTATGCTGTGTGATAGTGATAAATGCACCGGCAATTGTGTTACATGCCATCAACATTATACAATCACCTCAGGTCACGCGTGGCGAACATAGTAATCCAATCGAGTTTTATACAATGTCAATGGCATATTATTACCATTGACCTTCAATTTAAGCTAGCTCTGAACGAACATTTGTTAGATAACATTCACGGTTAAAATACCTGCAAAATAAAGTAAAATCCTCAAGAAATGGCTTTTTCTATAGATTGAACATCGATCAGTTCTGCAAGCCTAGCCATATTACAAATTCTATTTCTATTCTATTTCTATTATAGAAAGAAAATGGCGTATATATGGAGTCAGATGTTTTTCAATTGTTAAGTGTGTTTCATTTTCAGACATATTTCAAATTCTACACGTTAACACTTGACAGTTGACAAACAGCTGATTCCATATACGCCATTATCTTTCTATTGTCGCCTTCAATCACAGAAATAGAATTTGTAATATGGCTAGGCCTGCCTGGGCTGATTAGATCGTTAATATCAAGAATGAGAAAATAAATGTTCTCGTTTATCATCGTCTTCCCAACCTTTTCCCAATTAGGTTGGGGTCGGCTTCCAGTTTAACCGGATGCAGCTGAATTCTGGCCAGTGTTTTACATGGAGCGGCTGCCTGACGGATCTCCACAACCCAGTAGCTGGGTAACACGATACCCCATAGTTAGTTATACTGGTTGTAAGATTTTCGGATCTGAACGACTGTCATAGATCTACAAATGATAGCGGCGACTCTTCTGTGCCTAAAAGCGCGTAAAGCCGTTGCTTGCCGTTGCACAGAAGAGTCTTGATATGTAATGAATGGATGGGTGACATCCACGGACCAACCTCGTCAAGCATAGCTTAACCTTTGATTAACCCGTGAGGTTGTTATTATTTAGCCACAAGCCCCTCTAAATGTTTCGGCTTAAACCTATTAATTATGTCTCAAACGACGAAACGTATAAACTCAAACGATTTAAAAAATGAAAATCATCGGATAAAATTTAAAATGAATTTACTTTTAAGACTTTATTTATATGTAAGGGTAGTACCTAGTACGAATTGAGCTTGTATCATACATTGAAATCTAACTGTTGCATTTTTAAATCATTCGATTTGACGTTAAGTTTAACCAAGTCGTCGTGCTAGGGCCTCTGACCATTTCATCCCACTCTCGTCTATCGTGCTGGATATGGTGATAATTATCTGCAATTATAAATATACAATTATTCTAATGTCATCAAAGTATGCGAAGGTTCTCTTCCTACTAGGATTACGTCACTCTGTAGCCATAAAATTGCATTAGTCAGATGGTTTATCGAACCGTTATTATAATAAGAGGAACATTATAGTGAAAGGATATAAAATATTACCTTGTTCCGGCTCTTGATGAAGCCTGTCCAATTATTATGTAAAACGGAACTTTAGCGTTATCAGCAGAATTTATGTTTGCCAACATTCTTTAGAGTTAATGACCGCTGCATTTTCTCGGACCATAAACAATGTATTGAGTAAGTTTGCTACCAATCAGTTTTTATAGTTATGTTTTTTTTATGGTTGGATGGTTTTGGCTCGTATTTCTTAAATATAATAATTATATTTTATATAATAATAATTTAACAGACAGAAATAAATTCGTATCAGCTTCCTAAATACACTGCTCGTTGTAACAAAGTTATAATTCAGATATAGCTAACTCATAAAATACCAAAAGTAGACACATCGTTAAGATGTTAGATTATTCTAATATTAGGCTAATGTTACGTTCATGTGCCGAAAGCAATCTAAAAAGCTATTTGTTTTTACTATGTTATCCAAGCTAAATCTTATATGGACAATACCGTATTACTTTTCCTTCCGTAATCTATTCATTTAGTAAAACTTTATGCACATAGTTTAGACATTCTTATCAATCCTGTCTGTAATTCTGTCTGGACCAGGATGATCCATTTCACCTTCTATTTCACCTGCGTCTTCACAATATTAAGTATTCTTTTTTCATATTATGTTATATTCTTTATCCTAATTTTAGCTTTCACATTCACCCTTCCTACGACTGTAAAGTCGGGCATACCGTAGAGTGGCACTCCATCACCCGCATTCGTGACTACGTTCTTTTCTTTACTTAGTAAAAGTAAAGCAGGTATATTCCGAGGTTGCCACAAGCTGTGCTCGTTTCGTACCCGATCCTATCTGGGTAGTGTAGTGTAGTGACCGTATCTTTGGGTAAACATAGGGTCAATTTAGGCTTTTATAGTAGGTATGTCATGCTTCTGTAATTCATTTTAGAACTGCTTGTTTAAGACTCTAAAGTGCTTAAAAAATCATGTCAGAGCGTTTATTGATGGTTGATAGGTTTCGAATTGAAAGTCCTATTTCCTATGCTGACTCAGAGCGGAAATCGTTTTTTGTTTATCTTTATATTCGTTTAACTCCTATGAGCAATAAAGTTGTCTGTCAGGCTTATAAAGGTTCATAAATTGTCGAATAAAAAGTCTGTCATGTGAGTGTATAGGGTTGTCGAAATAAGTACTGAATTCTAAGATACCATATGTATATAAAAATGTATGTAAAACACGGCTACAGTTTAAAGGTCTTATAAAGACCTTTAAACGTTTAAATTCGTAAGTACCGAAATTAAAAATATTATATTATGTGTTAGCGACAAAAAATAATTTGAGCAGCTTTGCCAATAATGTTTTAATATTGCTAAAGTTTCGAAATTGACAATACGAAACGTTATAGGTACACAGTTATTTAGAGTATTAAAGAGAAATGAGGTATAGATAGGTATATATCATCTAGCAAACACAAAAAAAAAGTTTTGTATTAGTAGTAGGTAATCGAAAAAGTGGAAAAATGGCGCTCAAAGTTGATCTTTAACCTAACACGTTCAGTCGTATACAACTGCTGGACGTGGATAATTTAGCTTGTACATAAAACATATTGGAGGTTTTTATTAGGTTAATTGCCAGTCACAAATATAGTGGGACAACGTAAACTATACTAGCTATATAGCCGTAGAAAAAATGTAAGAAGGCAGTACTTACGAAAGTAGATGAAAATATTAAGTTTCTGTTGTTCACTTTATATCAAATAACATCTATTACAAATATTGAGACAATATACTAAGCCTTATTACAATACATTTACAAATTACTACAAATGTATAAGTATTAACCTTTCAATCGTGTCAATTAGAGACACAATAGAAAGACGATGACAGCGCGGACTCCGATGTCCTCTCGGGGTATAATGAATTAAAAAAAAGTGTAGATCAAGCTACCCCAATGTGTCAAATCTCTTTAATAGTTTTTCTACTTTAATACAAATAGAATAAATAAGGTTCATGCTCAGTTGGGAAAATTTAACACTTTGGTGTAGCTTGATGCGCTGGCGTCTGTACCTATTACTAATACGCATCACTGTCATCTCTAGAGCTTATCTTTAATCCTTAAGTACCCTGTTACTGCTAGAACACCTCAGTACAATCTATGAGTCACTAGGCAGTTAATTGAATAATATACTTAGTTCTTAGTTATAAAAAATGTCAAGTTGCTACTAAGTTTATCAACCCTATAGCCTTAATAAGAGTGTCCCGCTAACTTACTTCACTCGTCATTCTTATCACGTATCAATGCGGGACATCTACTTCAATTCATAGCTTGCATTTTAATCGGTACTCTTACTGCAATGTCATAAAGTTTGAATTGCTATATCAAGGTGGTTAGATACTGTATCGATTGATATGGCTACCGCATACTCGACCTGCGCCTGTGACCTACAGAACCTTGACTTTTGAGTTTGGTGAAAGTCGGGAAAGGTAGGAAGTAAGATTGTAGAGACTGGATCAACTAGCTATTAATTTGGAAGTGTTAGAAAGTGTAGACTCCTTATCAGAAGTTATTCATCAATGAGTAAAGAATGCTAGTGCTCCAAACTCTCATGTGATTGATATGCAGGATTCTTTAAATGTCGTTGATCAATTAAAATCTGTCATATTGAGAGTGCTAGAAAGTATAGTGTTCTTATCGGATCAGTTACACTGTTTTAATCCGATTGCTTGTGTAAACTAGAGACTAATGGAATGAGAGTTGCAATATATACTCTTTTGTGTTTTAATAGTGGAAAATACTGTGTGAAAGAGTGTTGTATCTTGTTTCATCAAACGATAAAGCACATAGAAAAACGTTAGCTAAACCAATTAGTCTTGTCCCGTCTGCCACCATTTCACCAATCCGTCTCGTCACAATTTTTTTGGAATATAATTCACAAATCTTTAGCCATTTAATTTTATAAATCTTTTAGCTGCCCTAGCAAAATTCGTTTGGCTTTAGAATTTTTTTTTTTTTTTGATTCGTTATATTAGTTTACGTCCTATTGAATATACGCAGAAAATTTGATAAGAAAGGGTTAGGCCGTTGCACACGAGAATTTTAATAAATGTATTAGATTTGGGAGTCTGGTGTCTAATCCAAGTCTTTCCAATACCTATAAGTAAGTATTTAACATAACACATACCATCACGTCTGTAATAACCAAATGGTTAGGCAGAGGTGTGCCAGTAGACACCCACATTTCGTCAGTAAGCGTAGTAGCGTATTGTCTGAGGTCAACAGGTCTATTCAGCAGGCCTAGTCATATTACAAATTCTATTTCTATTATCGTAATCGATAAGGCGACATTAGAAAGAAAATGGCGTAATATGGAATCAGCTGTTTGTCAACTGTCAAGTGTTAACGAGTAGAATTTGAAAATGAAATACACTTGACAGTTGTCAAACAGCTGTTTCCATATTACGCCATTTTCTTTCTATAATAGAAATAGAATTTGTAACAGGGCTAGGCCTGCAGGATTTTACCTGTTTGCTCTTCTGAAGGTTTTAAAACAAACAGTTTTTTTAATTCCTAATATGCAGGCCTACAATAGTTTACAAAACATTCTAAATCTAGCTTGACTGGTAAGGTAATAAAATAGGCAAAAAATAGTCTGTGTTAATGTGTCAGACACGCAGATAATGTTCTTTTGTACCAATTATTATTACTTAATTATTCAGACTGTGTTGTATTGTACCTTATACTTATTTACTTTTACCTTCATAATCATAAGCCTTAGGCCCAGTGGGAAGTCATTTACCAGATGTTTTATCGTTATATCTAAGACCTATTATTAGTATTATGTATATCTTTATGTATTACCTACCTGAAATATAGTGAACTCACGCAGTTTTGACTTTTTCGACCATTTTTTTCTCCACATTGTGTTCAAAATCGCAAGCGTGGCAATCCACCGTTGTCGGAACTTGCACTGTGGGCATGCCCCCAATGCCCACAACCCTAGTTGAGGTCAGACAGATCAAATGACTGTACTCATCAAACAAACATTGTCTTAGGTGGGAATCGAACCCACGACCTCCGTCATAGCAGGCAGGGCCACTAACCACAAAATCAACAGGCCAGTCAAACTTAGTACTTTATGTATGGATGATATACCAATCGAGTTAAATTATCTCCTTCCACTATCACTTAACATACTACTACCTACTCTTGTATTGTATGTAACATATATGTAGACACGCAGCGCTGTAGTTCAGTTCAAAATTATGTATTTTGTATATTTAAAAATCAATGCATTTCAGTAAGGTAGTTAGGTTCGATAGTTAGGTTAGCTATAGGATAGGTAGGTATGGGAAGTTAGGTTAGGTTATATGTATATATGTTGTCATCTTATGTTAAAGTACGTTAACCTCTTAATGCATAAAATTCTGGTGTCATAGTGTTTGTTATCAAACTCCTCCAAAACGGCTCGACTGATTCATATGAAATTGTGAGTGTTTATTCAATGGGTCCGAGAATAGGTCGTAAATTATTTTTTTTAAAGGCGAAACGAGGGAAGTGTAGATCCACCGTTGTGGTCACTGTGGGGATGCCCACATCCCTATTGAGGTCGATAGGCCATTGTTTATATCCAATTATAAAAAAGCGTTGTATGAGTCCATGCCGTAGATTTTCCGTTTAGACGTCTGAATAATTAATCCGTCGTGAAAAATCGCCTTAAACTTGTGGTGCTTAAAACATTTTCTTTGTATGAACGCAAAGTATTTATCTATCGTAGATAATACTTAGTCCCAATCACGCTTGAAATCACGCAAATTTTTGAGTGGCCGTGGGCCTAACCACAACTTTTTTTTTAGGCCTGGATCCGCGCCTATATCTAAGATCTTGTAGGGACATCTCGCCACATACGAACTAATGACCGATATCCTACATCGCGGTATTAGAGTTATCCGCGCATTTTGAACGTATACAAGTTCCAGACAACACCCGTCTGGTCGGAGGATCGTCCCTTTTCAATGGTGGATGAGGAACTTAACACCCTGTTCCTCTTACCTGCAAAATCTATTCCTGGAGACATAAATTGAGTATTAAAGGTTTTATAGCTGTTAAAGGTTTTATGTACGCATACGTCTGCTATCATTTGAGCTGCAAAGTTATACGAGAGAGGGGCTCGAGTCTGCTATTGCAATCGTGTCTCAATGACCGGTCATTGATCGAATATTTGACAACTTTGACAGTTTTTGTAGGGGAAATGTGTCATAAGTTTGACGTTATACGTCAAAAATCGATCATTGACCGGTCATTGAGACACGATTGCAATAGCAGACTCGACCCCCAGATCTAAGGACTGGAACAACTTGCCTGCTGCGGTCTTACCGTCCGAGTATAATTTAGGCGTCTTCAAGGCTAGAGTGACCAGCTATTCTCTCTAGCCATTAAGACACCTAAATTATGCACTTAATAAACTAGTGCGCTTCACCATCATTGATTGCATCACTGCGTACCATCAGATGGGATTGTAGTCAAGCACTAGTTCAAAATATTAAAAAAAAAAGATAACAAATGACAATCATTTCTTACTCTAACACAAAACAAAAAAAAAACGGAAAATTAACAGCGTGAAGTAAAGCTCTTGAACCTTTATGTAGGGCAGTCCGTTACATGGCCGTGACCGTGGTGCCACTGGCATGTCTCCGATGACTTGTTGTTTTACCAGTCGGTTACCGCAGTTAACATTAAGGTACAATATTGACCTTAACGACTGGTTAAGTTAGTTCAGTAACGTGTTGTGTTACGTAATTGGTTAGAGATGACAAAATATCCGGTTTCGGTCTTCTGCTGTCGTATCAGTATGAACTGGAAGCCATAAGTACTTATTGTGGTCTTTCTTTTTCGTGCAGTTAGTGACTGGTGTCCAGTTTGATGTCAACCATGGTCGACTTGGCTTTGACTTGACTTGGACTATCAAGAAATATTTCTCAATTCCCTCACGAGGTTTTTCTTCACCTTTTTGACGGAAGTGATTATAGATATAATTATACAATCATACTTAGTATTATGGTTATAAATATCTTACTAGGGAAATTAGTTGCGGTAAGTACCTACCTACCTACCTCTTTTTTCGTGTTCGCGGAATATTTTAATTTCAGGATACTAAATTTATTACCACGGCGACGTAAAAAACATTAATTAGGTATACTTGTGGGAGCAGGGGTAGAATAATAAACATAAATAGGTTTGCTATTATATTTTCAATATATAACATTTCAGTACTACATATAACTATAACAATAACTATGCACACTTGGTATTTAAAAATAATGACACAGTAAAAGAAACCAAGGTAGAAATATAAATTCAGCGTAACATAATTAATATAAAATCATACCTGACAGTTCAGAGCACCGTTGTGCCGTGTCCGCTATCGAACAACTTCTGATCCGTCGAAACACGGAGCGCCCTTCTTTATAGAGAGATCCGCTCGTATAGTGGGGGAACAAGATGTCAGTTACAGTACTTTTATTCACCGGAAGTTACTCAAAACAATATTAAACAACTCTTAAAAATCATTTAATAATTTATCTCCCACACGGCCATACTGACGAGCAGCCTTCATGGCTCGCGAATAATAAAAAAAAAGAACTTTTATCATCATCACAAAGGATTTACAATGCTTTCAAAATCATATCGCAATCGTAATAAAGAATGATAATTTAGTGAAATCACACGTATTTGGCGCCACTTTTATACCAATGATCAAATCGCTTGACACAATCATCATTACAGTGGACGCCAAATTACTTGGTCAAATCTCATGACTGCAAAAGCCCAATCACATGGCATTATTTTATATCTCTAAAATTACATGATACAAAAAGCTAAATTACATGGCTACTGTCAAGTCTCATGACAACCAGATTTAATATAAAATATGCCAAATCACATGGCTACTGTCAAATCTCATGACAGACGGATATAATATACGCCAAATCACATGGCTGCTGTCAAATCTCATGACAACCAGATATAATAAATGCCAAATCACATGGCTGCTGTCAAATCTCATGACAACTAGATATAATAAATGCCAAATCACATGGCTGCTGTCAAATCTCATGACAACCAGATATAATAAATGCCAAATCACATGGCTGCTGTCAAATCTCATGACAACCAGATATTATTATAATAAATGCCAAATCACATGGCGTTTGGTGCGATTGTCAAGCATAACCGTAATCGTTGGCCGGACGCTTAAAGATATGCAGGACAATCTACAGAAATACTTAATATTATAATAAATACATACGCTATTTTAATTAAAAGATTCATTAATTACATTCGTAATATCATTCGGAAATATCTAAAGAGTCTGTCAACTCGCATCCTAAGTCAGGAGTGACAATTCGCAAATTATCATGAGAGACGTACAACTCATTGCCAGTCTTATTAACTCTAACTGTATATCTATCGTTATCATTTACTTGAGTAATAACGCATGGGCCTTTAAATTTACTGTCAAGTTTGTTAATTACGCGTGGATTTTGTTTCACTAATACGATATCACCCACTTTAAAAGGTATAATTTTAGCTTTAGTTTTATCGTAATCCGCTTTTTGAGATTCAGCTAGCTTGTCCATTCTGAGTTTTGATTCTTGACGGCACATATCAAAGTCCATACGTTCAACATCATTTAGCAAAGCCGATATAGCCGGTGGCGACTGATCACAGCCCATCAGAAGTCGGAAAGGAGTTTGACCAGTACTTTTACTAAAGGTGCTATTGATAGCCAACTGTACTTCGCCAACAGCATCCTTCCAACTTTTTTTGGTTGTGTTTTCAACTACTGTAAAACAGTTTGTCAGAACCTTCATAATCCGCTCAACCTGGCCATTTGCACGACTCACACCACTAGCGATAAAATGCAATTCTATAGACCAGTTTTCACAGAAACTTGTAAATTCTTTGCCAGTATAGGAAGCAGCCTGATCACAAATTATGCGTTTAGGGGTACCAAAAGTATAAATTAGGTCTTTGAAGGCATTCACTGTAGCTACTGCAGTTAAATTTGTAACAGGTTTCATGTAACAAAATTTTGTAAATGCATCTATGAAAACAACTGCATATTGTTTGGTAGGTTTATTGCCGCTCAGTTTGCCTGTCGTATCCATATGAACTGTATGAAAGGGAGCAGGGGGCTTGTCTATAGGGTGTAATGTTATTTGTCGTGAACCAGATTGACTTTTATTTATTTTGCATGTTAAACAACTGTCAACGTATTTACGTGTATACTTGGACATATTCGGAAACCAAAATTGTTCTCGTATTTTGTCGAGGGTTTTTTCCCAACCAAAATGTTTAAGAGTGTCGTGATAAGTTTGTATTATATGCCACCTATAACTTTTTGGAACAAAGAGACGTTTCTTAACTTTATTATTGATAGAAAAAATACGATACAATAACCCATTTTGAATTTCGTATGTGGAAGCTATATTTTTGTCGATACTGCCTTGTTTAATCGATTCGATTATATTTTTGGTTTCTGAATCATTATTTTGTTCTACTTCCAACCATTCACTATAATTTTGGATATTACTTATGTTGATAGTTGATGGATTACGACTTAAATAATCAACATGGGGAATACGTTCTCCCTTTCGATACTCTATACTAAAATCAAACGATTGAAGGTAAGCCCACCACCTATGAACCCTAGGAAGTAATTCTTTTTTATTACGCGAGGCTTTTAGAGAGTTACAATCGGTAATGACTTTAAATGACCGGCCAAGTAAGTAATGACGAAAATGCTTAATTGATCTCACCACTGCTAAAGTTTCCAGCTCATAGGAGTGGTAACGACTTTCAGTGTCAGTGGTGCGCATGCTAAAATACTCCACTACCTTTAACTGATCATGTTTTTGGAAAAGAATTCCCGCCAAACCCGAGGAACTGGCATCTGTGTGAAGTTCAACAGGCTTAGCAGGATCAAACAAAGTAAGAACGGGTTCAGAGGCGAGGTACTCAAGAATTTTATTTCTAGCAGCTTCCTGGTCCGATGACCAGTGCCACTTAATATTATTACGTGTAAGATTATACAAAGGAATCATAATGAGTGAAAAATTGGGAATAAACTTTCGGAAGTAACTTGCTAAACCACAAAATTGTCTCACCTGCTTTACTGTTGTAGGAACGGGAGCATTTAAAAGAGCGGAAACTTTACCCTGGCTTGGTTTTACTTGGCCATTGGAAACAACTCTTCCTAAGTATTCGATTTCAGTTTTTAAGAACTTACACTTTTTTACATTGACAGAAAACCCTGTTTTCTGCAATGCTTCAAGAACCAACTTCAAACGTTCAATACCTTGATCAGCTGTTTCTGAATAGATCACTACGTCATCAATGTAAATTAATACGAATTCGTCTACAAACTGTTTAAGGGCTGCGTTGATGGCTCTTTGAAACACGGAAGGTGCATTACACAACCCAAATGGCATTCTTAGGTACTCATATTGGCCATCAGGTGTGACAAAGGCGGTTTTTTCTATGGAACCATTTGTTATAGGAATTTGATGGAAACCGGCCGCCATATCTAAAATTGTAAAATATTTAGCCCGCGACAATTTACTAATATGATCATCAATGATGGGAAGTGGAAAATGATCACGAACGGTGTTACTATTCAATTCTCTGTAGTCGACACACATTCGGTCACTGCCATCCTTTTTTCGAACTAGTAATATCGGGCTTGCGAAAGGCGAATTACTGTCGCGTATTATATTGTTATCCTTCAAGTCTTTAATTATGTTCTTAACATGTTCACGCTCAGTAGGAGCTAATCGATAGGGCCGTCGTTGAACAATTTTATCAGGATTTTTTAATCGAATAGTTAATTCACCAGTAGTTACTTGAGAAACCGCATTGCCGAACGTAAACACTTCAGAATAAGATTTCAATAGATTGAATAAAAGTATCTTATGATCTGAAGTTATTTCAGGATTGATATCAATTCCGTCAAAATCAACATCCTTTTTAAAACAGTTTACACTATAAGAGTTGCGATAAACTTTAGCAGAATTCCTTGAAAAAGTCACCTGAATTCCAGGTATTTCAAATAAATTTTGGCCGACTAAAACGTCATACTGAATGTACCTATCAGGGACCAGAATAAAATCTAATTCAACGTTTATGTCATCAACACAGACCACACAGAACTTTTTACGCGATGAACAGAAAGCATTGTCTCCAACACCTCTTATAAGTATTTTTTCATAAATTATTTTACCTTTAATTGAATCACCAACACTATCGCGCATTAGAGAACATTCTGCACCACTATCTATCAGGCAGGAATAATCATGATTATCAATTTTAATAGTGTGTAATTTTTTGTTAGTTAAAACCAAGCTATTCACGTTAGAAGATTTTTCATGTTTATTTTTCTTATTTAAACGATGAAAACAGTTTTCACTGGAATGCCCCCTTTTATTACAAAATGTGCACAATGTTACAACTGGTTTCGTACTTGATTCAACTGGTTTTGAATTATTAGAATTAGTAGTAGAAACCGAAGCTGGATCTCTACTAGGGCCGCGATTGGTACCCGAACGACAGTCTCTTTGAATATGACCTATTTTGTGGCATTTGTGACATCGTCTAGATGAAGTGTCTGGAGAGTTCTTGGAACGCTTAGACCGAATATTGTGATCAGACTCTTTGACAGGCCTCTTTCGCTTATATGAATTTAGACTTTGAATTAATTGTGGCAAGTTCTTTGGTGTGAGGCGTAGCAAGTCAGAACGAACACGAAAGTCAGACATACCTGAAATAACTGCTTCAACGAGGCGTTTTTCAGTCATCTCCACACCAATCGCCTTCTTTGCCAACTCCCATTTCCGGGTTGCGTACTCAGCAAGACTACCAGCCTGCTCGCTGGTATATTCCATAAACGACATCAGGTCATCGTAGTAACGGGCTTCATCTGCAAAAGTTTCAAGTAGACCCGTTTTGAGATCTGGCCAGCTACTAAGACTTGAATAATTACGACGCACCCATTCTGCGGCACGTCCTCGCAAGTTCTTCCTAGACAGGTTAAGCACTTCTCTATCAGTCAGTTCATACTCAATTTTAAGTTCGTCGACGTTTTGGCACCAAATTTGTATAGTATCAGTGCGATCGTCAGGGTCAAAAATAGGTACATAAATATGCTCAAGACTGCGCATTCGAGGAGTAGGTCGCACATGTGGTGGATTGAAAGCTTCTGCAGTAGTACGAATTAATTGTGACATCATTTCTTGCATCATATTTTGCATAAAATTGATGGGTACAAACTCTGCCCTTGAATCACGGCTGTTATTGGCTGCCATTGAACCGGCGTGCAGTGCATCGCCATTGGCTGGAGAGACCGTAGTCTCGTTGGTTGCATTTGGAGCTGCGTAACCCGCTGTCCTTTGTCCCAAGATTGGCGACTGATGTCCAGATGTGCTCCATTCCCGACACCCCTGCGTTGCTTCTGCAGCACCCTCAAGGAGCCCGGCCTCTACTGACGCAGCTTCATCTCTATTCATTGTAGATTTTTCCTGAAATCAAACATTTGTAGGCGTAGTTTTTGTAATCAATACCCCACTTCTGATGTGGGAGCAGGGGTAGAATAATAAACATAAATAGGTTTGCTATTATATTTTCAATATATAACATTTCAGTACTACATATAACTATAACAATAACTATGCACACTTGGTATTTAAAAATAATGACACAGTAAAAGAAACCAAGGTAGAAATATAAATTCAGCGTAACATAATTAATATAAAATCATACCTGACAGTTCAGAGCACCGTTGTGCCGTGTCCGCTATCGAACAACTTCTGATCCGTCGAAACACGGAGCGCCCTTCTTTATAGAGAGATCCGCTCGTATAGTGGGGGAACAAGATGTCAGTTACAGTACTTTTATTCACCGGAAGTTACTCAAAACAATATTAAACAACTCTTAAAAATCATTTAATAATTTATCTCCCACATACTTACGTTTAATATTAAACAGTTATTAGTTTACCAATAAAATATCAACAGAACATGAAAACTTATCTATATGAAGCGGCAATGTGCAATGTGTTTAATAGTTTAATATGTTTTCCTGTAAATTAATTGCTTTTCTTACATCCACTTAATACTGGCGGAGGCTGTTAATTCGAATCATTAATCCTATAGATTTTCATCGTAGTTACTGCTAGATAATACCGAGACCATTTGTTAAAAGATTACTTCGTATAAAGATTTTTTTTCACGTGTTCTTTTATATCTTTAATTATGATTAATTGATAATTATTGTCAATTTACAATAAGATACAGATAGCAGTTTGTAGGTTCGTTATCCGTGGTGTACCTAGGTAGAATTTATCAGGCGCTTTGCACACCGAGCAGTTTTAGTTGAGGCACCTATCAACTTTGCACTCAAACTCGACTTGCTATGAGAGCGAAATCTTATTTCATATTAAGTAAAAAGCTAGTTGCCAATTGCCAGTTGCTGAAATAGTTGCTCCATGTGCAAAGCGCTTTACTGTCTCTCATAGAGTACTATTATATAGATGAAACCGTCTCCTTAGCAACGGACATACATTCAAAGAAAGGGATAAAGATTTAGAACATTTTCATTGCTGAGATCAGAAGTGTAACTTTAGTACACCTACATTGTCAGTTGTGTTTACCTAAGTCTAATGTAACAGGGGAAGCTATTTATATGCCATCAATCGTGCAGATGAAAAACCCCAATAGCATTTGCCGGAGCCGGGAATTAAAACCAGTACTTACTTCAAGCTCTGCAGAAGTGCTTGCGACTAGACTAGACCAACGAGGTAGTTACAATTAAAGTAACTGCCTGAGATCAATTTAGAAGATAATGGCTATGTCTCCTGAAAATCACTCGGTGTTTAAGTAAGTATGTTATGCCAAAACAAACGCCCATAAATTAACAGTGCAACCCAAATATATACAAAACCTTTCACGTGAATAATAGGCACACAATATCCGAACGGAGACAGGAATTCCTAAACGAGTTTTGCATGTTGTGCAGCCAGCAATTTCCTAGTTTGAACAAGTTCAAACAAGAGGAATACAAGCGTTTATGTTAATCCCCAAGCGTCTAATGCCGTTAGCACTCCGTGTCGAAGGTACTGGAAGTACTGGGAACCGTTATCCATGTGGCTGACGAACAAATTGCAAGTTCAGAAAAACTAAAAAGTGACATGATACTGCAATAACTTTTTTCGCAGATTCCTGGTCAGAACTCGAAATTAAAGCACAAAAGAGTCTTGACTCCACTCTAGACTGGCTTATGGCTCACACCCTAACACTCAACACTAGCAAAACTAAATATGTCACCTTTTCTGTTAGCTCAAAATCCCAGCCAAAAGTAAAGTCGTATAAAACTCATAGCTCATACCATGTCTCACACATATTAGACAAAATTGTAACTGCAGTCAAATAGAGTCCGTAAATAATATAAGATACTTAAGCATCATTTTGGACAAAACTCTAAATTTTAAAGCCCATGTGGAATCATTGACGAGCAGAGTGCGTAAGTTGATTTTCATTTTTAAAAAGCTTAGACTTGATGCTAACCAATTTATTATCCGTAATGTCTACTACGCACTTTGTCAGTCAGTAATATCTTACTGTATTTCTTGCTGGGGTGGGGCTTCCAAAACCACATTGCTTCCTTTGGAGATTTCACACAGGGCAATATTGAAGATTGCAACTTTTCGACCAATATTATTTTCCACCACTCAGTTATATGAGGACTGTAATGTTTTGAACGTACGACAGCTATTTATTTCCCAGGCAATATTGTTACAACATCACCTAACTCCCTTTATTACCCTTAAAAACGTCGTAAAGATTTCATTTGCTCCCTTCCACAGACCCTGTTACTCTTTTACAAAACAGTTTTTTTACTATCTTGGCCCATACTTGTATAACAAAATTAATTCAAAAATCTCAATATACTCCTTATCTGAACATGATTGTAAATCAGCAGTCTGCTCCTTCCTACTAGATAAAACGTACGATGAAACAGAATTAAGTATTTTTTCCGGGACTATCATAAACTCACACGTAAATTCAAACAAACACACACACACGCACAAGCATACAAAAAACACACACACACACACCCTCAAATTACATTTAAACATTCACTTTACTCTTAATCTTTTGATGTTGTTAATAAATTAAATTTAAAATTAAAATAACCAAATATTGTTCGAAAATCACTAAGCAATAGATTTCTCCATTCAAGAGGGATACGGCTCTGTTTCTCTTTACTGCAGGCTATTATGTAGCCTATCTAAGAGGACAGTACCCCAACCATTACTGTAGCAAACAGTTGTTTATTTTGTAATGTAACTTTTTAGTGTATCTACTGCAACACCTTTTATGCAATATAGATTTTATTATTATTTATTACAATATTATTACATAACATAACATCTTGTGATGGATCCAGGATTGTCATTTGGGAAGGGCGCTTAACCTCTCTGATAAAGTAAACACTAAATAAAATAAGCACACAACATTTAATTTTGCTGAACACATAAAACACCTCCTTGGATAACTTCAAAAATGTTTAACTAGAATAACATCAAGTTCATTTTAGATTTATCCAAGGAAGAACAGAACTCTCTGTTCCATATGCCCTAACCCCCAGGGTTTAGCTAAGTAGTGATCATAAAATCTGCCGGGTCAGGCAGAGGTGCACCCGTAGTACACCCACATTTCACTATTTATGTTTAAATCCCATGTGCAGGGTGCCAATCAATCATTAATCATCATTGTTTAAATCTAGATTTTTGTTACAGAAAAAATCCAGATGAAAAAACTCATTTAACACTTTTTTTGCCTGTCGGGACTCGGGGATCGTGCGTGCCTATAGCCGGTCAATTTCGTAAAAGTCACCCCGTGAGTCTTGAGTAATGGGAACTATCAGTGCCTCATTTCACCTATATTGTCATCTTTTAAGAATCGAACTGTAGAATCATAAGCTCTGCGGTAGTGCTTGATTTTGCGATTACTAGAACAAAGTGGTAGTAAACCAAAATGTAATTTGGCTAGTTTTAGCGAGCTCACGATGCGACAAAGATAACGATCAACGAATCATCGTGACTATGGAAATGCATTGCGGTAAGTAAAATTGCGAGCACGTGATCTGGCTTCGTTGGAAAACATTCTCTAACGGTCCTTAATTTAAAATGGCGTCACGGCTTCCTACTCATCCAGTCGAGATGTGAAAAGCCCGGAAGGAATGATGTCAGGTAGACAGCCTCCGTACGTATAATAAGCTAGTAGGAGGTTATGTTCAGTCAGAAGTTAACGGTTTGACGTTGAATTTGAATCGTTCTATTTAAATGGCATCTCAGTAATTTAGTGAGATTCTTGTCAATCCGAGCTTATAAATCAAAAAGGACTAAATGATAAATTTTGATCTACACCTTATCTCTATAATTATCTGATTTATATAAATTAACAAAAATCAAATAAAAAATGTTTATTTGTTAGAACATGGTACAATATAGATGTTACAGAGGTAGTTCGGCATGTCCTGCCATACTATGGCGTACAAATATTTAATTTTAAACACAAACATTAAAACAAAGTGATTAGAGAATGATATATTTGTAAATATAGAAATTGTATTGTTTTTGCAAATGTTTGATATTATCTCTATAAAGTTATTCGAGAGAAGAGATATTCCAGGAAGAGACATTTTTAGTGTAGTAAACAAAACAGCTGACAAAACAGAAATAATAATTATTGTAAGTGAGCTCAGCTGTGAAGCTGTGCTATTGATATTAATAATCTGTGCCCTAAGTTCATTATGCCATTTTGCACACAATAATAATAACAAGGATTTTTTTATCTGGTGACCGTACCACATTAAAATAATCCTCAAGAGAATGTAGCGTCCCTACCTTCCCACTCATAACTTACCTCTTGCATAGTGTGAAGTGGACATGTAGCTACGTAGTTAGCAGTTCCTATGTAAACAGATCAGTGAACCCTTGTGGAATTCAACTGTACTTCCTTTATTTACTTATTGAACTAACAATACTAATTTGAAACGGGTCCACGTTTGCCAGATGCCAAGAAACTCGTTAACCTTCCAGTTCCTTTTTTCCTTGAAAGACTGTAAAAAACCCCGATTTTTAACAATTACCCCACTAACATGAACCTTGTTCTTTTGTATAAACTATTCAAGTTTGACAGACTACTGAGAGCAGTAATGCTTTGCGTTTGAGTTTCACCAATAAAGATAAAAAACGATCGACGATGAAGCAAAGCTTTCAGGTTAAAGCAGTCGAAAAATACATATGATTTTGGCCAAAATCTGTATTCTTTAGCAGTTACCACAAAAAGAAAGGATCCAATTCCAATCTAAAAATAAAACGCACTTGTATCTTGCCGTATTAGAAACCTCATATTACGGCCCCCTACAACAAACCATCCTTTACTGATTAAATATAGCTACGATCTACGAATAGCATTTTTTTCCAATTTTTTTTTACTCATTTACAAAAGGATACCCTAGATAATTTTATAATTGAATATTTTTATAAAACTTAATAAAAAATCTATCAAAGTTTGTCAATTCAGCTAGAGCAAATAATAAAATGACAGGTAACCTGGGGGTCAAATCAAATCAAATCAAAATCAAAAGGGGGTCGAGTCTGCTATTGGAATCGTGTCTCAATGACCGGTCAATGAACGATTTTTGACGTACCTATAACGTCAAACTTATGACACATTTCCCATACAAAAACTGTCAAAGTTGTCAAATATTCGATCAATGACCGATCATTGAGACACGATTGCAATAGCAGACTCGAGCGAGCCCCTGTAAGTAATTATGTGGGTTACTCGTAGTAATTAATCTATCAAAATTCGAATGCTGCTTTCCGTGTCGGACTTTCGGTGTAAAGTCTATGGATGGCTCTGCGACTGATCCTACGAAAATTCTCGCCTTTGTCTTTGTCCATATTTCGTCACAATATTAACAATAGAGCTCAAGATATGCATGAACTATGATTTTTCGCTAAGTCAAATGTCAGAGAGTACCGAGGTCTGAAGGGCGGCGAGTGCCGTTAGGCCGCCGGCCTCACGGAAGATCACGCTCGGAGTTAATTTGAAACCGGCACTAGACCGGTCTTGATGTAATATTGTACCGGTAAAATAGTACATATTATATTATCTGCAAAGGAAATAAGGTGTAAGTAATCTGATGTAACTGCAATGAGTGATGTTTTAATTACAAGAGTGGAGCGACCGGTGATAGCTCTCAGTGTTCGTCTAACCAATTAGTCGGCTATAGCTTACTTACAAGTATGTTGTTACTAATTAGTCTATCCATGTACGTGGGTAGTTTCTCAAGGTTATGTGAGTGCGAGTCCTGGGGAAGATGAATGACCAAGCCGAATGTTAACTTCTAGTTTAGCATCGCGTCTCTAATCACTAGGATTTCTATCAAAAATTTTTTAACAAGACACACTATGAGTTGACCTTTTAGCAACAAAACAATCTGCAATAAATACGATATTTCGACTGAAATCCTACCGCTACATTTAACGACAAAGTTAACACACATGCTATGGTAGAGCTCTGGTTAGTACAGCTCACCACGTCATACATAAGTCAGAAAATAACTTTCTTTGCTTCGACTTTGACTTTTGAAATAACAGGGCAGAGATTTTTGGATAAATAATAACAGGTGCACGAGTCGATCGAGAGTTAAGTGGAAGTCTGTGGAAGCCTGGAAGCTCACCATTTATTAGATATCAAGACCTCTCCGTGTCTTGGCAAGCCAGTTAAGCAGTTAGTCCCTGCTAGAATTTGATCTTTGATAGTCGTGACGAATAGCTGGAACCGCGAAAGTCTGACAACCAGTTATCCAAGGGATATCCTGTTACCCGGTCACTGGTTATGACTTGTGAGGGTCAGGTAGGCAGGCAGTCGACTCCAACATAGTAAGGCTAGGCAGATGACAGAAACTTGACTTTATAATTTACGTGTCTTCGAGGCTAGAGTGAATAGGCTATTAATAAACTAGTGCGCTTCATCATCATTGATTGCATCACTGCTTACCATCAGGCGCGATTTTATCAAGCACTAGTTCAAAAAAAAGACTAGCCTCGGTGTCCACTTCCTACTTTTACAATAGTTATGGGTACATCTATGATTTGAATAAGTCTACAAAATATGCATTCAAAGTTTAGTGCCTAATATAACAAGGAGGAAATTGGGACAGTGCCTAACTGTATTTCTTCATTAACAGAAGCAAAACAGTTAAAGACTTCAAGTTAATTAGTTATTGTTTAGGGAACGGATGTAGGTATAGTGTAGCAAAAGCAATTAACGTAACCATAAAATATATTGGAGAGTCGACTACGAAAGTTTATGTAATACTTAATAAAATTTATAGCTCGTCCGTAGTCAAAAATCATTCTCAAAATATAAAAAAAAACAACGTTCAAATATTTTAATAGGATCCATAAACCTAGAAAGCCTTCGAATATTTTTTTTCTAATTACCCTAGAGAAGAAGTAAAAATGAATTATTTATAAATATGTGTAGCGGTTTGCCAACTAAAAGGCTACCTCCTTTTTAGTAAATGTACGACTATTGATTATCCTAATTTTTTTAAATAAAGTTTAGCATTACTTTACTTCACATATCAAACCTGTAAAATCCTTGAAAAATTAGGCAGAGGTGTAACTGAAGTACACGGCCCACATTCCACGAGTTATGTTTAACTAAATAGGGGCGAGCCTATTGCCATCAACAAGGCAGAATTCCAGCCGCAAGGCTGTTACTGAGAAATTACAGATGGAAAAACTGAATAACACTTTATCCGATCCGGAAACCGAAAACACTACCTACCTCATGCTGAACAGTAGCGCTTGAGATGCGACTAACAAACCAATGCAGCTAAACTCCAATCCACATTAGTTAGGGGGCTATATAGTTCTAAACAAAGGCCCATTTAGAAGTCACTATGTTAATAGAAAACAAAGACTGAGTCCATAAAGTATCTACCGAAGAAGTTTCTCTGTTCGCGCAAAATCTATTCACTTGGTTTTCAATAAGGCCATTAAACTCTTTCTTATGTGATCGCATGCACATGATACAACAAGCGGAAGAACAAAGTCGCGGTGTAGCGAACTTGCAAACCCTATTCATAGTCAGGTGCAATCAACCTTAACTCATTGTTCTAAGTGCTCCACCACCAGACATAGAGCTCCTCCTGCGCCCCCAGCCTTCGTCACAAAGGTAAGTTAAGGGGAGGTAGTGGATTCTCGGAGGTCTAGATATATTAGTCGATTGTCGATGGATGCACGAAGCGAGATAGTAAATAAATCGGAACGAAAGGTTTACGTTCGCGTTATAATAATGGGTTATTGAATAGATCTTGCGATAAACGCTTGTTTGCGAGTTTAGTGCGACTTCTTTTTATCAAAATGTTTTTGTATTAGATTAGTGGCTAGTTCTGAAGGGTATTTCGGTTTTTGGATTCTATTCAGACCTTTTTCCAAGTATGAAATTAATCCTGTAATCAAGTAAGTATTCTTTACACACACAGCTAGAGTCTCCCATGGCATCTTGTCGCTTTGGCGTCTTACTTAAAATAACAGCACACCATCCACAAAAAAGAAATTCAAATTAATCAACAACCGTGAAAGCATGCCTACAAAAAGACGATCCTTGTTCAGGCACCTAGCCTAAGGAATGCGACGGTGATGAACACAATAGGTAAAAACACGACTATTTTAATGGGCACTTACTGTAAGGTATCGGCAAAAAGCCCAGTACCCCTGTACTAGCGGCTGTCGCATGCCATGCTGCGCCGGCGACATACCACAGGCTCTGGCACCTAATGGGATCACCGTTACGGCAAGCGGGAGCGATGCATTTCGATTCGCTTCTAAGAAATGGTGTTGTGCTTCACTGGCCGTGATTTTTTGTGGATTCACAGCATTGGACTAAGAAAATTATGTTGTTTGCGCCGTGAATGTGGGTAAAGTTGTATTGGACATGTGTTCTTCGTCAACATGTACAGACATAAATATACATAGGTATAGCTAATAATCGTCTTCTTAGCGTTTGGTTAGTGACTAACCTTACTTGCAGTGCTTATGTCAGAGTTTATACCGCCCATGGGCCTCTAATTTAACTTCACATGCCGTTGAGAACCATCTCTCAGGAATGCTGCGTAATAATGAGACTTCAAAATCTTTATCTTAGGCATCATTGACATCTGGGAAGGAAAACTTTAAAACTTGCACTTCGCCCGCGTGGATTTCGTACTTTTCCCTTCAAACTTTAACATCCAGACGATATAGCTTATCGTATGTAAAAAAAAGATTTGAACGATAAAAAAAACTGATAGTTACTTGGTCAGAAATTGCCAATACGCCTTGAGCAAGCGTGATGCTCATAGCTTGCCATCTGTATACATATAAGAAGAGACCTGTGTAACAGGCTGGTATTATAGGACTGCAAACACACCCAAATTCCGTTAGAAGATTATGGCATCATCTAATTCTACTATCGTCATAATCAAATCAATATGTCTAACATATCCATTTCAATCTAAATAATTATTTCCGTGCTTAGGTTTGTCATAATCATAATCGGATGTAATATATTCTAACTTGAAACAGTCGTGCCGATTACACAATTTATAAAATATCTGCCTTCCTTTGGATTAACATATTTGGCGAATTAATTCGTTATTGCTTTTCTCGCGTGCTACACGGAAACGTAGTTATCAGATTTCTTATTGATATCGGTATAAATTCCAAGTGGGAAGGTACCTACTGGGTATTTTTTGCGTAGATTAGTTCCGAGTTCCGAGGCCGTTATAGCGATGGGACCTAAACATAACTGGCGGGAGAATAGGTGAACCTACTACTAAAGGCACATCTCTGCCAGACCCTTTGGAAAGATGGTAGCCAAAGAGATTTCAAATACTACTATATACAGAGGACATGCGAGGGAATGTCATAGAAAAACTTTGATCCCATATCTCAGTAGCCATCTAGAATAATATATCAATATTTGAGTAGCAGCGGAGCGTACTAAATTAAACTCATAGACTTGTGTCCGCTAGGACAGAAGTATCGGATGAAAATTTTGTTAGTGATGTGCCGTCTTTAGTATGTATTTGGTGGTAGCAGTAGGAGCGAGGCAGCAATTTTCGTAAGAGGGAAATAGTAATAAATAATAAATAAATATTCCACAACTTTCCACACAACGCCATTTAGTCCCAAGCTAAGCTTGAGAGCTTGTGTTATGGGTACTAAACAGCTGATAAACATACTTATATATTTCTAAATACATACATAATAAAGATAAATTACACCCAGACACAGAACAAATGATCGTGCTCATCACACAAACATTTGTCCTGGGTGGGAATCGAACAGTAATCGGATAGTATAATTTAGTAATCTTATCAGTTTATTATCGGCAACCAATGCGCAAGAGTGGGGCTTCTCTGTATGAGAAGAGGTATTTGCCACTATATTGGCATAAGTAGCCTGTGCTATTTACGCTACTGGCGGTAGAGTTGCCCCTTCAAGCCTTCAGAAGAAAGCCGGAATGAATTGACCTGTAAGTATGGACACTTCGCCACTGAATGGTAGGCACCATCTACGCCAGTAAGATATTTAGGTGTCTATTATCATCAATTATTATATGACTCTGCGTGTGCATTACCGGTTGTGCGGGTGGTGCCTAATTATTACATTCAGGCATCACCATAAATCACAATTTTCAAATCTAATTGATTTAATCAATCAATTAAAGTAAAAAAAGTCAGATCTAAACCTGCTGTCCTCTTTCCGTCTGACCTTGTCTCATAAGCAACACGCAACAAATGCACTTCTTGTATTGCAATGTAAACTCTATTTTTATGTTAATAAGGATTATATAATGCCGTTAATGTTGTACGTCTTGTTGCGCAACACGCGAAAGTGCGCATCCAACCGGAGCCGAATGTTGAGCACATAACACATCTCTATTTCAATGGCATTACGTATGTACTAGATGCTTAGTTTGTATGAGTAATAGTGTAGTTTTATTGAATAAATAAAATATTATCTTCCTTGATAGGTGAAATTTCTGACAGCCAGGTTAACAATAGAAAACTTTATTATAATTTTTAAGCAACTAAGTGAATAATAATGTACATAATTATGATGATATAACAACACTATAGTGGAAGAAACGTGTAAGCACACCACCTCACTCATCTATACATATTACACGAAGCCTTCTTCAATTAATCATTTGCCTAACCTTTTTCTAACTACGGAAGTTCCAGTCTGACCGGCTGCAGCTGTTTACCAGTGTTTTACGTGGAGTGACCTCCACGACTCAGTAACTGGGTAACACAATACCCGTTGGTTTAACTGGTTGTCAAACTTTCATGGCTCTGTCTACTCGTTACGTAGGTACGACTGACATTGAAATGAAAATGACAGCCGGGACTAAACGGCTATACATGTGCTTTCCGAGTCACGAAGGGATGTAATGATTTGTCATGCACCCATCCTTCCATTGAACCTTTGCGGCCACATAAAGCTCTCTTCGATTAAAGTTAAAAAAGATTGTGATGATTTGTTATCATAAGTTCTTCATAACTGTGACGACAGTAAGTCGGATCGTTTATAAGATGAAACCTCGTAATAGAAAAACACTAACAAAGCAACAGTGAATTTTATGAATACATAATTACTATGATCAACTGTGGGAACTAGCTGTGTTAGTATAAAAGTCTTGAGAAAGGCTTTAGGGGAATACCAGATCACTGTCTGTGAAAAGCAATGTCTCATCCATGAAAAAGTGTGTCTGTGTGCGAGTATATGCGCGTGTGTGTGGCATCGTAGCTCCCGAACGGATGAACCAATTTTGATTTTGTTTTGTGTTTGAAAGGTATATTAGTCGGAGTACAAAAACGGTTTAAGAAGGCTGCCACGCCTGCCACCATTAAATCGTGGATTACATATTTTCACAACTCCCTCCCGGGTTATTTAAAATTACATTTACCATTAATCCTTCTAGTTATACGAATCATTAATTTTATTTTGTTTTCATCATTGTGTTATGTTAGCGTAGATGGAGAGAGGTCTAAACACATCCTTGAACAAATACAAATAAAATATTCAATCACAAATAGGAAGGACACTGATAGAGCAATTGAGTGTAAGTAAACTCTTGAAGCTCAAGTGTCTGCATACAACTTAAAGTGATTGTCACCGTGACATTTTACTGGTTGTGAGTGCTTGTTAGACTGGCTGCCAATCGTAAATTGTACAGTAGTCAACAAAGACATTCAATACCTATAGACCGGACATCACGAACAAAATTTTCCTCCGAAAAAGTGTGTCCTGCTGGATACAAGTCTATGAGTTTTTTGTAGTACGCTCCGCTGCCGCTCCAATATTCATATATATTATTCTAGATGGCGTTACTGAGATGGGATCAAAGTTTTTCTATGACATTTCCTTGACATGCCCCCGCTCTATAGTCTTTTAAATCTCTTTGGTAGTCAATAATATTTCAATCACATTCCGAGAGGAAGTTAGTGGGTACGATTGGCAGCCAATAAATTTTATTATGCAACGATGTCTAGACTTTTCTGTTAGTCTTGTCCTGCATATTGATTATTGTCAAACTAAAGTCTAAACTAGTGGGTCTATTCGTCACCAGCACTAAGCTTAACTTCCTACGCTCGATTCCAGTATCGAACACAAAATCGCTCATCTAGATTACAAGAAAATATTCAACACATATTTTTTTTCTTTTTTTATGTAGGTAATCCTAAAATAACGGCGATACATCGAGTCAAAATTTCGCATGACGTCACTACCAGTACAGTTTATACTAGATACTGACGTTACAAGCCCCCTCTCCTCAACTTTAATGCGCTTAATCTAAGCATTTTTCCATCAATTTGAAACAGAAAAAAATATGAGTCGAATATTTTCTTATAATTTCATTGGGTTATCCACCTGAAATTCCTCAGTAGCTGTCAGGACTCTCAATTAACAGCATCCGATTAGCCTGCCGTTACATAATATTATGGTAAGTACTGAAAGATAACTGTCGTAATGCGGGTGCACTATTACCTAACAGCCATATGATACCAGTAGGTTGATCTTTTTTTTTTTTCTTTTTTCTTTAAACCCGGTAAGTGTAGCTTAACCTTCGATCAACACATGCGGCTATTATATTTAAAGACTAGATATCTTCCATCTGTTTCGTGATTTCTGTTTTTAATTTCGCATAGTTTTTTATAACTATGGTCCCCTCTAGCCTATACAGTATCTACACGTATACACTAATATTACATAGATACAGGAAATTTTTATGGTTTGTAATATCGTAACAACAAAATAATGTAGGTACACAATACACATTAGGGTGGTCCTTATTTTCCGACTTTTTAATTATCCCCGGGGCACTTTGTCATTTGATTATCTACATCTAAATACGAAAAGGGATTGTTTTTTTTTTTTTTTTTTGTAGAGATTTAGAGGTCGCTACCAGCTGTTAAAGTTTTTACAAAAAGCGTTGAAAGACTGTTGAAGAACTGTTGAATCTCACAATTATTTTCTTAGGAGGTGTTCCTGGAAAAGGTGTTTTATTTAGAAGACCAGCTGGCCTACATCGAGCTAGGTGGATGGCACGAGCCTTGTACAGTTTGAAAATTTATTTATTTAAACACCAGTTTAAGCTAACTAAGAAGGACGAACTGACGGACGGCTGTGAGAGAAATAAGCATTTTCACGGTGATGATTTACGTTAAATATTGGTTTCAAGCCCCTACCGGATGGTCAGCACCAAGAAACGACTTAGAATTACTGAAAGATCTTAAAACCTTTGAAACTGTTAACATAAGTATAGCTAATGTTGCGCTGAAAAAGATTCTAAATCATTTGTGGTATTTGTCAGAAGAGCTAGTTTTATTTGCCTTTTTTGATGACGAACTTTCAATTCAAGAGAAGAAAACAATGGTGGAAGCACTAAAAATTGAAGGCACAGAAGACTGCTTAAAACGAATAAACCTTGACATCACACATATCTACGAAAGAAATTGAGTAAATTTCGTGAGTAGCAATTCATTAAGATTCTTCCAGATCTTAGGTAGGTATTTCATCAAATTTTTTGAGTAAGGACGTGGAAACTTGTAACGAAGACGCTGATTATGTAGCTGCTAAAACTATCGTTCATTCTTGGCGAGTGGTGAATGACTTAGCTGAGCGCGGTGTTGCTTTAATGGAAGAATATAATAAATTGATTACAACCAATGAAGAACAAAAGCAATATTTGCTATTATTGGTGAAAGAGTATAGAAAAAAGTAGCCTAACACTAACAAATCAACCCTTCAAGGATTGACTTGTTAGGGTCTTAACAGTAAATGATTGAAATATCTACTTAATATTTTAATTCATAACAAAAACAATAATTTTGTAATATTTTTATGTCTTGTCTTTAAAATACTCTAACAAATATAGATTTTGAGTTTTATTTGAAATTTAAACCTTGGTAGCGACCCCTAAATGTTATTTAAAAAAAAAGAAAAAAATACTGAAGTAGTTTCTTAAGGTGTAGAATTAAATTACGTGGTGCCCCGCGAAATTAAAGCAAAAAAAAAAAAATCTTAGGAATAAGGACCACCCTAATACACATGCATGCAATAAAGATTTTTGAGTTTGAGCTTGAACAACAAATAAAGTCAAAAATTACTGGTTTACTTACAAAAATTTTTTCACCATTAGAAAGGTATTTTACTACCGAGTAATAGGCATTTTTTATCAAAACTACGAGAGCAGGGAGTGTTTAAAGTTCGAAGGGGATACTTACTAGGTACGAATATACGCGGATAAAGTACGAGCGAATTGCCAGTCTGTGATATAATTATTTAATATCGTTCAGTCGTTTCGTAATCCTATAGTGATAGATGACGACCACTTTGAATGCATTTAGAATGTGATCGACAGGAAAGTGCAAGCATAACAGAGTAACATTGTATGCGGAATGAGAAAAGATATCCCACGTAACGTAAGATTTAAATTCAACAGGTAGGTAGTCTAGAAAGTATTCTTTCTTTGCATATTTCTTCATTCGGTTAAATAAATTGTTCACGTAACTATGTTTTACTGAAATGTAAGAAACTGGTCAAGTGCTAGTAGGACTCGCACTGGACTCTGGTTCCGTACACAAAATTAGAGATATCTACAGCGATTGTTAAGGTCGAGTAAAAGTCCTATAATTAATAATTTTATTACATTTTATTAATTGTCTTTGTAGCGGCAATGGAATGCATGAAAGGTGCCTCCAAGAGCATCCAACTCTCCGAACTCTGTTACACACGGTGCAACCTGGTCGACTCCTGTCGATTGGCTAATACTTTACCACGATGGCAAATTCAGGCTCTATTGTTAGTGCCTATGTATAGAAAATAGTATAGTCTAACACGCTTATAAAAAGATAGTGGTAATAAAAATGCACACGAAAAATTTTGTTTTCTAGGTTCAATTACGGGTCATGAGATACCTACAGCTCTCTGACAGACAGTCTGACAGTGAACTCTTAGTAGTAGGGGTTCCGGTGCTATAGTAACTGTACCTTAAAAATAACTTAGGCATTACAAAATGTGCTAGTCACGTGATGTTTACTTTTTGTCGATAAAACTTGAAGGAAGTTATTTTTTTGCACATTATGCAATTCGTTATGGCACACATACATGCTTACCTAAATACATAATCTTTTAACATTAGCATAACTTAAAAGAAAGCTGAATGGTAATAGTGTAAAGTTAGCGTCTCGTTAATGCGAGATGATACAATATCAATGAAGGTTCCTTCATTATGCGCACAGCCAAGGAGTGGAATTCCCTGCCTGCATCAGTGTTCCCGAGTTCATATGACCCCAATCTGTTTAAGTCGCGAGTTAATAGGCTTTTTTGGGTAAGCTCGTTCCATCGTCGACCTCATCTCTGACCGCAGGACAAGATTGAGGTCAAGAGTAGACCCATTATGTAAAAATAAATTATTTGGCCACCGAGTCCGTCGAGGGTTAAGCCACGCTTGCAGATTTCAGTCCGTGGATGGGTGTCCATTCATATTACATGTTAAGTCTTCTCTGTGCCTTGGAAAGTATGTTCGACTGTCATTTGTATGTAGATCTTGAGCCAGTCGTTACGGGTAGGCGGAACCCCAAAATTCTGACAATAATTTTAGTCAGTCACTGGGTTGTGGAGGTCGGTCCCTTCATGTAAAAGGCTGGTATTCCGCTGCACACGGTAATACTGGAAGCCGACCCTAACATAGTTGGCTAGGCATATTATCACCATATTTTCTACCCATGAATATTTACTTATAAACAAATTTTACTACGGTACAAATTCGCAAATCAATAAACAAAAATCAGCTGTATTTTGGTCGAGTAGGTAAGTACTAAACTTTTATATGCAATTGGTTCCACAGTAAAAGTTGTTCTAAGAAAATATGGTTGGTGATAAAAAATATCCTGTAAGTGTAGGTTATAAATATAATATGTCTTGCATAGTTAAAGTTTTGTGATATAAATAGTTGTGTTGGTAATGTGTACCTATGATAAGTCACGCAAATGCAGATAATAACATATAATTACGTGCAGCTCGGCATTTTTAATCAAAGAAACCCTTCTTTCTATAATTCTAGCCCAGTTCTTGTAAGCAAGCACGATCTTAACGAAGCAAGACGGACGAAGAAACGTGTAGTTAGCGAATATTTGTAATAAGTACATACATTTTTCTTTTATGCTAATAATAAATAATGTAACTACAGAGTGGAACAAGCAATGGGCCTTAAAGGTAAAGCAGGTTTTCAAAAACAAATAAAACTGCATTCACAGATTTCGCGACAAATACACCTAAACCGGGAATCGAACTAGCAAAAAATTACAACTCACTGTTTTATTCCACTAATCGATAGGAATGTTCTTTCTAATATTAACATTTGGTCATAAAATTAAAAAAGGTCTTGAAATCTAGCATTAATTTTCGCAAAGAAAATGAAACCTTCTATTTTCAGATATGAGCAGACCTGTCCTGTTAGTGCACGCAATCGTGAGCTCTCGTAACTTAAAGAGCTCAACTACCAACGTCAGCTCAACTCGAAATTTAAGGAGCTCAACGACTTTAGTGACTATTACTGATCTCCAATTTTATTATGTAAATATACAATGTATGTCGAATTAGCAAAACTAATCGCTACCGTGTAGATTGACGTCCCTGAACTGGTTTCGGCTTTTGTTAATAATTCGACGCGCGCGCACCGAAAAAAGACGCAGAGGCAATGCTTCTTCTTCATAATTACCATAAACATTGCATTTTCAGACGGCCTTACATATTATTAACTGCTGTTTATCTTCACTTTCAGTATTTTTTGTATTACTTAATCATGGACTCGGATATTATATTATTGGATATCGTATAGAATATTCCCGGCCACTAGACCGATCTAGTGGTCGGATTGGCCGGGAATATTCCTGGGACCATTTCTCGGGTCAGTAAAGTAGGTTTTTCCTCCTGGAAAGTGCTTGCTGGGGAGTTTGTTCCGTTACTTTTTCTTTCCAGCAAAAACATTAGGAATTGGTGAAGAGCGGCTGTTTTTGGAACTGCCTTATGTAGGTACATTTATAACGTTCAAACAGAGCTGATCTTCAGTCTAAAATAAATAATGCTGCATTGGAGTTTGGTAGTCAATAGGCAAGCTCCATATTACATGGGACTTAAACATAACTGGCAAAATGTGGGTGTACTTAAGGCGTGTTGTTATGTCGTGTTTCTAATACATTGCGCGGGTATAGGCACGGTTTTTTGGCCTACTCAGGGTATAATTCTTGAAACCATATCTTTGGTTTCGAAGTCATAGTAGGCCTATATATCACCGACTGTTTAGCTGATTTTGTAACACAAACAATGAACATGTGGTACAATGGTGATGCGTTAGTTAGGCAGTATGGTACAATGGCTGAAGGTGGTCGAGTCGCCGGATCTTTTGCAAGCCATTATCGGTTCGTGCTCCATCGTTTGACCTGATTTCTTAACGTAAGCCTAATTTAGGCTGGTAATGAAGCAATTAATCATAGTGTATTATCGTAGATACTTAAATACGGAGTTACGGAAAAAAAATGGGAATTGCTGCTCCTGTACCATGGCGCATGGGTGCGTTCACAAATGTTCAAAGTCGTGCTAACGGGCAGCATAGATAAAAAAAAATTAGAACTAGTTGAGGGGAGATGTTCAGAACGCGAATAGTCTGTAAAGTAGTTTCGTGTCATTTTACCGAGGCAATAAACGACCAGTACTGGAAAAACAAACCTTCTGTCTCCCAGAACCCAAATAAATCAGAAAAGAACAAGAGTAGGCAAAGAGCTAGGCCAACAGGCTAAAATTTAACAATTATAGTATTAGAAAAATCCAAAAAATATTATAAATATTTGTTTATAACATTTCTTGCAAAAATAAAACTAAAAAATAACTGAATGGTGTGACTGCGTCTTAATCTAATTTAATTTATTTAATTTTAACTAATCTCTGTATATATTAATATATCTTGTTATTAGCGATTCCTACTTCAATATTCTTAACATTAATATATTTCATTTTAGTCAGCCACGATGAATTGAATTATGGCAGGTCAGTCAAAGAATTCTTGGTCATCACCAATTTTTTGTTTGCAAAGTCTTTCGATAGCTTAGCTCTATGATATTCTCAGTTTATTAGACATTTAGACACTAGTCCCACAATGGCCAATAATACAGGTAGGTACGTTTAGGACGACGGAACGACGAAGAATGCAAACAGATTTACGATCAATGTAAAATGAATTATCGTCGAAGTTTAACACCGAGCCAATAGAATGTTAGCAGAAAGTAAATAAAAATAAAATACACCTATAGTCCTGTGTGACACACAATTTATTACACACACATGAGTTATTGATGACTGTGGTCACAGTGGAGCAACAGAGAAAAATGTATGTCCGTTTTTACTACCTAATATTAAGCGACACCTAAAACAAATGCGTAAATATTGTGCTTCGCTGTGTTCATTCAGCATAAATTATGCTTATATTATATGTATACTAAATCACTAACCACAAAGCGATGTCTAAAGTTACGACACCAATTTACCGCCGCTTATTCGTTAGACAATTCTTACACGTAGCTTGACAACAGAGTTATTAAATTTGACAGACTCAAATATAACTTCAAATACTCATCACAGAGAAGTGTAAAAAATATGGATTTCAAAGCTTTCGATTTGACTACAGAGAAACTAACTCAGGAAACTACAACGTTACTTAGCTTGACGTTAGACAAAAAAAGGGGATTGAACCACAAACTGTGCAAGCGTAAACCACATTTTTTTTTCAGTCACCTCACATATATTATAAAAATAAACTTTACGAAAATTTACAGATTATCAGAGGTATAATGGTAATACATATAGATAAATTAGGACGATAACGCGGGTAGTGGCATGACTCCGGGATAAATTTAAGAGGCTTACACCGAGTGGTGGGCGGATAAGAACTATCAGGCTGGGCTAGAAATAACTTTCCTGTCCTAGAATGTTATTAGATAAGTACTGTAGGTGCTCAGGTACTTTACTATGGTATGGTGGGGCAAAGGGCTATAATGTTACATCCTTATTCGAATTTCATCGCGTTTTTGTTTACATAACTAACAAGTATAGAGGTAAACGATGGATGTATTTGTGTGAATGATGTTATGGCTAGGAAAGAGGCTCTTGAAATGATGGCCAATAGAGTTGCATGGAAGAAGAGGAAAAGCTGCTCCAACCACAAATAAATTGGGATATAACAGTCAAAGCCTTAGCCTTTTTAAAAGTAATAAAATAAAATAAATAATACCTAAGTAGGAAGTTCATTTTTTATTTATATTCAATTGACCAAAGAACAACTTTCACACATTTCTACAAGCTATAGGCCATAGTAAAGGACATGTAAACAGTATTACATTTAAAATTGAACAGTATTTAAATTATTTCTTGAGCATAAAATTAACATGCATAAATAACAAATAAACGACTAGGAGATAGTGTTAAGAGTGGAGTTGTGGAGACTCCAGGTAATAATGGTGACGACTTAACATCACGTCTGTTACTAGAAGGGTAAAGTACACTCACATATCACCAGTTTTGTTTAACTGCCTTTTATTAGGGGGCGAGCCTATTCCCATATTGCCCGATTGGGGCACAAATCTAGATGCTTCTTCTTCGGGTTGCAACTGAGAAATTCCAGATGGAATAAGGCTTGTCTGACCCGAGACATGAATTGAATATGAGACTTAATGCTTTGTCGTATACACTTGGGACCCCTAGATTAACGAGGGATCTTTTTGTTGATATATTTATCGTAGAAATCTAGCCAATGGAAATCTCGAATCGACTTCCTAACAGAAGTGTTAATAATTTACTTATCTTAAACAATAAGGTACCTACGTCAAACAATAGCAAGTTTAAGAAGGAAGCAGCCAAGATTAATGAGTATATTCCGACCTATTGTTTTGTAGAACATAGCGTCATTTTCGCAATCGGCTATTAACCAATTACACAGCCATTACTAAAATGTATTATGTATAGTTCAAGAATAAATTTGAAAAAGAAATAATTGAATACGGAAATAATATGGCGTCCGACGCAACTCGGATCCAATTGAAATTTTGATACAGTATCATGGCACGTGCTTTACGAGTCCACTTTAATTTTATGTATATAGAGGACGGAGTAAAAACGATCATTAGTATGATTCCTATGTTTCCTTTTCCTGTATCTGGTGGTAGTGTGGTGCATAATAAACGGTGAACCATTACCCTGGCTGGTGGAACGGAACGAATAAACTTGCAGCTTGCTACTCGGTCGCTATTACGTATCTCAGATTTACCGGTATCCAGGGCCGGACCATGAGTTTGTGGGGACCTGGTTGGTGATACCTACTACTTGGGGCCTGCCTAATTATTCCATTGCTATTTTTGATTGCCTGATATGACATTATGGCTTTGCAAAGACACCAAAAAGACGTGGTGACCCAATAATAAATGCGAGAATATAGTAGGTAAACAAGCGATGTACATTAATGATAAAAAAATTGCATAGTAATACCACCATTCCGTCCGATAGGCATAGCGTTTAGTTGATCAAAAGATTAATCAAATCAGCAGTGAAACCCTAGTTGTGGGACCGGCGGACTGCCAAATCTTGAGTTTGAACCTGATTCTCCAAATTCATAAGCGTAGTGTTAAATCATCACTTGCCAATCGCACGAAAAGAAGAAGAAAGCATAATCAGATTTTTTTAAAAGTTTCGTTATTTTTTGTGTCCAAAATTATATTGCCCATTGCTTTTTATGGGTACGGAAGACTTTTTTGCCCAGGGGGGCCTGGGCCGCAGCCCAAAAGGTCCTTATACATATAAATCCGTCCCTGCCGGTGACGGTAATGTCTATCGCTGACCGGTCAAGCCTCCTCAATCGTGTTAGGTACTCGGTTACTGCCGAGGAAGGCAGGAAATGCCATAAAAACTGTGGAACTAAGTAAGATAATTAATGCTACAAACACTGTAGCGTTAAATGTATTCATAATAATCGTAGTTGTAACAAAGAATTTTGTAATATGCGGGCTTATGTATTCTTTTGTTTAATTTTTAATGTAATCAAGATATAACAATAAAAATATTGTATTTTTTTATTTTTTTATTTAGTCCACAGCGTGCACAATACATCTAACAAATATTAACTTGATTATTACTTAACTTACCTACTACAAAATAGCTAATGAAACTTTACAAAAAGAAAACTTACTTGAACTACGATTTTTAAAATGTTGACATACTTACTTATAATAATTTGATGATGATAATAACTACGTATCAAGTACAGAGGCCAGCACATCAAGCTACCCCAATGTGTCAAATTTCTTTAAATAGGTTTTCAACTTTACAGTGAACAGAATAAGGTTCATGTTCAATTGGGAAAGTTTGACAGTTTGGGGTAACTTGATGTGCTAGCGTCTGTACAACAACTACAACTAAAAAACAAGTACCTTTTACAAAATACTACTCTAGAGTTGGCTAAATACAAGAATTTTGAATTGTCAGCAAATGCCTAAATTCAGTTAAATAATATAGCCTCCCTTAGGTAAGTTATACAAGTAAGTATTCACAATTATTATCAATTTCGCTTTCCGATATCTTAATTAAGTACCTATATCTTTGTTGATAGAGTAAACTGCCGCACTTTTGTCCGCATTAAAAACAGACCTCCAGCTGCCCGGAGATTTCAAACTTCGCACTCAAACAGACCTCTTCAAGCGCAAATATTTGCATACAAATCTAAACCAGGTGTTATTAACACTCATTAGGTACATACGCTATCACCCATCTCCATCAGTAATCTAAGACCGTTTCAAATGAGCCAGGGGGTTCAGTGGATTTCCGTGAAATGTGCCTGCCTACGCGCGATAAAAAAGCTTCCGAGATTTGAATCAGCAGCCGCTGCGTTCGCTGCGCATGCACATAGCTTAAGACCATTAGCCGTGGCCGATCGCAAGTGTTTGAGGTTTATTTAAATGCATCCGTGATGGTTTCATTAAGAAACGTGTTACTAAATGCTTGTTTTTACTAACACAAGACTACACCTAAATAAAGTTGGTCATTTAGGTATTTATTTAAATGTTTCCTAGCCTAGTGATAGCTACAACGGTCATAGTTATATGAGTTCATCAATCACTTTTAACTACTGTAAGTAATTAGTGATCGATGTATGAGTCAAATTATTATTGAAACCTTCATCTCTATGTGAGTCAAAAGAAAAGGCAAAAAAGTCAGAATCTTCAGAGAAGTTTTCAACTATAAAGCACCTACCCTTCCTAATTTAAAGCAAAAACTAAACCACCCAAATAGGTCAAACAAAGTGAAAAGATCACCGGATTCCCGAAAAGCAATCCTGGCACAAAAAAAAAACAACAAAAGCCAAGTAGATACTTAGTACAGTAACTTAGGTACAGTAGGCCACACATCAGTGGGAACCATCGCTTGGACCTCGAATCAGCCCAGAGTAGTACCTAAGAAACAATAGAATACAAGTTCAGCAAACTCAGCATATACTGGGACATCATAAGAGCTAAATAACACAGTCAAAGACTATCATGAGGCATGTCGAAAAGACAAGATTACCTACCAACATTAAAAGGCTTGATCAAAATCTTAACTTGATTAATTGCGCAAAGGCCCATACCGAACCGAGGTGCAAATAACGTTTGACTTAACTGAATGAAGAGAGACGAGATCGACGATGAATAATCAAGGTTCTATCATTAACTCAGTGCAGTACTAAATCTGCTCGAGTTGTACCTACGTCGTAGGGTCGTACTCCGACAGGCGTTTTACTTTGTGTAAATTATTTCATCAACATTGTTCTCAAAACGGTAAAGGTATACCTACATCTTATTTACTAACATTTAGTTCAGGGAGGGTTCGTCCTAGAAGGATATACACAGATCTTGTTGGTGATGTCCTTAAAAAGGTCCGGTGCATTGTACTCACAACAGGCGTGCGTGTGCGAATGGTGCATACCATGTGCATACGAAGAAAAATCAGTGTGTAAGAATCGTAGCAGGTGGCGTTCTGTAGGTTCTATCTACTTTCATGGGAAAAAGGAACTTATGACTGTATGGTATTTAGTTTTATTTTAGTTTAGGTCAGTAGGGAATAGGCATGTTCCAGAACCAAAAACTCGAAGGCATGTGACTTTTACCAACCCGCACTGGGCCCGCGTGGTAGATTACGGCCCTCTCGTCCTAACAGAAAAGAGGCCTGTGTCCCAGCAGTAGGAATATAATTAAGCTGATTATGTGTGTTCTAAATGTTAGCTTAGTTTACACATATAGTTCGCAAGTACCTCTACATCTTACATGGGACTAAAACTTAACGGGCGAAATGTGGGTGTACTAAATACTACATTTTTCGGGTGCGTGACTCTAGGCTATGTTAAAAAGTCAACGTTGAAGTAGTCCCATAATTCGGTATGTACAGTAGGTACCTACATACTTAGATATCTAGTAAAGTTTCTTGGGCAACATGCAACATCAAAGACACCTAAGTATAAATTTACGACCAGGAAACCATTTAAGCATGCAATATTTTACCCAAGAAGCTTTAAACTTAGTTGTAATACTTCAAAGTGCGAAATGCATGTGAATCTTGAGATATAGGTACGGAGTAGGTACAGTCAGCCCCATAAGTCGATTATCATATCCATATTTCCTAAACTCATGAACACCTTAGCTTACACAAATTGTTAAACAAGACTAGTGAATTTTGAACCTTTGAGACGTTAATTAAATCCTGGCACTAGTCTTGTTTAGCAATTTGTGTAAGCTAAGGTGTTCATGAGTTTAGGAAAAATGGATAATATATGTTTATCGACTTATGAGGCTGACTGTACCTAATCGCACTTAGCAGTTAAAATTCTAAATTAAGTCATTAAAAGCGGCGTCTAGTACCACGTTTTAGTATTCGAACTAAGGTGCATTAAAACTGCAGGGAACTTGGTGCCTTCGTCACAAATTATCATGGGAAATCACGAGTTCATACGATGCAATACCCAAGTTTATGACGTTATTAAACACGAAAGGGGGCAACAGCCACTATTCTGCTGCCAACTTAAACGACGGCTCCATATAAAACCGAATGGCCCATCTAATGCTTTACCTTAGGTTCCTCGAGTAATACGAAAGCCTGATTTAGCATCAGGGATTTGGCCTCGACATTTCCTGCAGAATGGACACCTATGTTTTATTCAACTCGACGAGTGGGTATGGTAAAACTGTTAAGTCGTACCTAAGTTGTGAAATCAGTGAGCAGATGCAACCGTTCTTAAAAATATTGTTTTCAAGAAAACGGTCGCATCTGCTTTTCAACATTTAAAAATACGTCTAATTTTCCTTTACTTTGGCAGGATTTGCTCAACAGGAATTGGGCTTCTGATGTTTTGGGATTTATAAACACTATTTTTTACTTAGTGTAAGAAGAGAGACAGCCTGCAAGCTGACAGCTGAATATAATGTCAAAAACTTTTTAAAAATGTAGGGAAATTAGATGAAGTTTTGCCAGATTGACTTGACCGTTCAATATAAATATAAATATGGGAATCTACCTTCTGAAGTGTTGCACGCGCGTTATCGAGCAACACGTTACAACTTTTTTATTCGTAATTCAAAGTTGGAATAAATCCTATCAATGAAATCAAATAAGTAAATTAAATTAAACTCATTACCTACTGTAGGAACTATGTAGGAACCTATTTTTCTTGAGGTAAGTTCTCATTTAAAGACATTTGTGAAGCTACCAGTTTCCAGTTAATAGTATCTTCTTGAATGATACCAAGATATAAAATCCAAGCTAGACACAATCACGGATCGTTAATCATTTACGTAGTTGTTTTAACTAAAGTACAATCACCTTGTTCATGCTTGGTTGGTTTTACTTTGCCTTAACACCTTTTGTAAACTGCACTAAGTATTGGAGGTCTACTAGCCGTAGGTCCGTTAGCGATTCTAAACGTTAGGTCCTTTTTACAAACCAGCGATCAGATGATTTTTTGTAGAAAGTATATAATATATAATGTAAAAAAAAACGGTATTTTACTTTTTGCATCAATGGTAATTATACCAAAAATAGATATTAAATAGTGTTTTCAGTCTGTCTGTGTGCCTTTGGAGTGATCTCCAAAATGGCTGGACCTATAATGACGGAAACTTTACTAGCAGATAGGCGATGTCATAATAAGAAGTTACTTAGGTCTTTTTTATATATTTAAGAGTTCCCCGCAATTAATTTGTTAATTTCCGCGAGTACGAAGTGGCGAGAAATAGCTAGTTAAAAATAAATGTATAAATACTTACGTGGCTTAGATAAAACAGCCGCAAGGTTTAATCGATCAGGTTAAGCTACGGCATGCAGATGTGGGTAGGTGCGTTGCATCTTGGCTTGTAGGCTATCTGTCGCATCAATGCAGCAGCTAAATATTCCTAAGGGAAGCGTAAATGGCGTTTCCTGTCAGAAAATCTCAGATTTATTGTAGATTCTTTGAAAATCAATGTGAGTTGCGCTCACCATTTACGTTTGACCCTTAGAATGAACAAATTAAGCAGTTGATTCGCACTCAACAGTCCTGCAACAGGAAGGTATCGAACTCATGAATTGCTCCACAGTTTATGCTGCTATGTTCTTGCGATGCGGTACAAAAAATACTTATTTAACCCACCTATGTATGCTCAGTAAATAAAATTATTTATTTAACTGATATATAAATGTAACTTTAAACATCACTACCATCGCTGAAGAAACACGTCATCTTGAGAGAACGTGGATCCTATAAGTGGTTATTCTAATATCTTCAGCGCTGCGGTGTTATTATTATTATTTGTTTTTTGAATACTCATTATCGATGCAATTGCTGAGTAGGGGTCTTTTAGGCCTCGCACAGGTCTTTTTTATGGTTTTTCTTTTTGGTTTCATTTTTTATATTTTCCGTTCCGTTTATTTTACACGCACATGACATATGACATATAAAAAGAAAAAACTCGAAAAATAAATAAATACAATTATTTATTTTTTGAGTTTTTTCTTTTTAACGTTACATGTCATGTGCGAGTCAAATAAACGCTTTTCTTTCTTTATTAAAGTTTGATGGTCTATCATAGTACGTACGTGTTATTGGCAAAATTGTGGTGTCTCTCTTCCACAAATGCCATAGAGAAGAGTTGAAGTTAGTTCTTTATTATACATAATATGTAACAAAAACAAAACACAGCTTCATTATAATATAATGAAGCTTATTAAAGAGTTTGTTTGAACAGAATAATCTGCGGAACTACCCGTCAATTTTATTTTAGTTAGCCCTACTCTTGAGAATGGTTACAGTCAGGTTATTTAAAATCTTGCAACGACCTTTAGAACCGGATGGAATTGCAGAACACAGCTAGTTTGCCATCGCCAACCGGCCTGGAACAGCCGTGGTAATTCATGCTCATGCCTTATCTGTACGAGAAGAGGCCATGCAGTAAGACAGTAACGAGAGGGTACTATTATACTCCACTCGTAACAGAAAGACGAGGGGCTTATGTATAGGTAATGGGTCGAACGAAAGTCGTAAGCTACGTTTGCCGATTTCGTTCCGTAGATGGGTTACCATTCATACCTACATGCATCCGTGTGTAAACTACATATTCAGGAAAAGGCTAGGCAGCATAATATGATGATGACCGACTCTTTTCAGAAAAGAAAGATAAGTACACTTTCGAAATCTAAAAAAAACATATAAAGTTTCATGGTCATTTTTTTCTACAACGAGAGATCAGTGTAGCGTAACAATAGTAAAATTGAAAAGCTTAGGTAGTTCTTCGTTATATTCCAAACGCAAAAAACATTACAATTCAATCCTACGTAACTTTCGCTCAAGTTTGTTTATGATATCATTTTCATTGAATCTACAATCCCTTCTCATTTATTCAGGTGATTGAACGTCCAGTTTTTATTTCGTAAGCCTACAATAGGTTGTAGAAAAAGAGTTATTTAAAAAAACCGTTAAACATGTGCTTCGACTTCACTTTTCTTGCGTTCTTCTTATTTACTAGGTAACTAATAACATGTTACGTCAAAAATAAGCCTGTACCTTTGTTGGTTTAATTGTTCCTGTAATCCGAGCTTGTATACCATCGACAGTGATCTCGAGAAGATGCTTATTTCTTATAGTATAACGTTATTTAATAGTTCACTAATTGGAAATTACTCCGCCGGCTATAATTAAACCTACCGAGTTACAGCTTCCATAAAGATTTATTACGAAAATCGTGTTCTGTCTACTCAAGTTCAAGTTGTCAAGCTTGCACGAGAATCTCATTGTAAATCGCCAATTAATGTTAATTAATTAAATTCTATTCATTGATTAAAACCAGATAATGACTTTATCCCAGTCAGCAATTAATATTTATGGGGTGTTCCATATATCTATGACATTGATAACATTTTAACAAGTTTGAGGAATGTTTGAAGTAACCAATTAGATACTATCTGATCCTAAGGACGCAGCAGATATTTTAGTTCTTAATCAAAACCAGAACATTAAGCAAATAGGTTAAGTAAAATCAAAACCTTGATGCTTTTCTTTTCTTTAGTTTCAAACACTTCAAGGCAGAGGACGTTAACCCGCTCCACATTTAAATGGGACGCTTCATTCAAATTCAGAATACCTAGCTCAGAAGCTGGAACTAATTGACTAGGAATTTTAAAAAAATAATTAGGTAATAACATACCTTGAAACTTCGTTACTTTTTTAAATAAGTACCTAGTTATAAAATTGCTGAGGTTCTAAAAATATAATGTAACTGATTTATAAGTACTCAAATGGTTTTGTAGAGACGCTAATTATATATCTCCAGAGTCCAGAGGGTTAAAATACTAAACATGTTCTTCGACATCTATGGTGTAAAGTTAGTAATAAGTATAGCAATCCTGTTTCACTTACCACTACTTAAGTTAATACAGCAGAATCCCTTGCTTCCACATCGACGTTCGTTCCAGCACAACACAAATTTACTTTGAATTAATATTTATCTTACGTGATAATTTCATTAGTGACCGGGGTTTAGTTTTTAGTGTCGATCATTTTACGCGCGCGCGTTTTTTTAAGTGTTGGCGGTAAGGCAACGATCCGCGACGCTACGACTAGCGCTCCGCGCTCACCTCTATGGACTGAATGTTTTCTTTCGAATTCGAACTCCCCCCATCTTAGCGGCAAAGGCAACGCTTCTACCACAGCTTATAAGTTATAAGCTCGGCCAACTGTCAAGCAATCAGAACAAATTCCACACGGGATCCAAGACTATTTAATTACAATAAAATACGGTTCTTTTACAAAACAGTTTATTTCTTTCTTTCTTATCTACGGTTGACAATAATCATTTTAATAGCATAGACACAGTTACAAGTATAACTTATTTAAACACTAGGGAGATTTCTTAACTATTCATTAAATTAACGTTTGTTTTAACAAATTTAACGATAACATAATATTTTATATTTTTACCCAAAAGTTAACACTAGATTGGATTAGCACTACACTTCACTCGTGTTAAGTAACAAGGTTTACTATAACTACTAATTAAACAATTACGTCAATGTTAAACGCACATTTATTTAACTACCCTACATTTCAAGAAAGGTGTTAAGCAAAGACATTCAATACCTATAGACCGGACATCACGAACAAAATTTTCGTCCGAAAAAGTGTGTCCTGCTGGATACAAGTCTATGAGTTTTTTGTAGTACGCTCCGCTGCCGCTCCAATATTCAAATATTTTTCTAGATGGCGTTACTGAGACATGGGATCAAAGTTTTTCTATGACATTTCCTTGACATGCCCGCTCTATAGTGTTTTAAATCTCTTTGGTGTTAAGTATATTTTTAATACATTAGGTACCTACTTACTGTTTTTTTTTATTACGAATCATTTAAGGAATATTATTAGATACATCGTTAGTAAGTGTTTTAGTTAAAGTTGCTAAGAATAGGATATATAAACAATTGGACAGTTTTACCACAGATTAGAAAATTTGGTGTGAATAAGAAGGAAAATTAATGAAAAATAAAGTTATGATTTACCCGAGGTTTATAAATAGCAGGTACTTAACAAAAATATAACTAACAACATTATAGGAAAGATGAAAAATATCACTGTCGTAGTAAACCTTTTTCGACAAAATTATATTCGTGTATCTATCATATAAATTAATATTAACAAAATGTGTCAATAAATACGTAGAAAATTTCAGTCATACATTGGCCTAAATTCGAAAATCTTTTTATAATTCAGTCAAAAGGTCACTAAGTATCACAAAAGAATACGAATTATAATAATGTAGATTCATAATTAAGTATAAAATAAATTTTATATCTAAGTGGTTTTGTTGGTTTTAGTTAAAATTAAAACACAATAAAATTTAAAGCAAATAATTTTGTGACCGAGCATATACTTAATTAGTTGAGAGCTGTATTGTATACCATAAACAGTCAAGTTGAGAATCCAAGTTACGCTTACCTAATCATAATTTTGATATGTTCTAATCTTAACATTAAAATCTAATTCAGTAGCTATCGAAACGACAAAATTTATAAAAAAATAATACCTACTAAGATTTTTACTGGTAATGTATTGAACACTTCATTTTTTACTTCTCGAATTTCAGGGTTGTCTCATAGTAAAAGTTAATGTAAAGTCAATTTTCGGGTTTTGTATAAACTAAAAATATTATTGTAGATTCATTCCATTGCATTGAACCACCAGCTCGCGTAGCATAGAATAGAATAGAATAAATTGTATTACCTCAACACAAATTACAAAATAGAGTTTCATTAGCCAACAGCATGGCCACCATACAAACGGCATTTTTCAGAAGAACCGACAAAGAGAGAGATTGTAGAAACATTTCTTTTGTTTTGAGCACGACAATATCAAGAATGAAAAGAAGGAACGTGTCGATTCGTTAGTCGAGAAAAATCTACAATATGGAGCACGATTTCTTCCATAATCGGCAGATTTTTTTTCATATCTGTCATTTAGGCGATTTTTCCGTCGCCATACCCTTTTCTACGGTTATCATGCTTTGTCCCAAAAGTACGTCACAATTTTGATTGGCGAGTGGTTCTTTTAAACCGACTTCTTTTCAGATTAAGTTCCTAATTTGTTTTTATTAGTAAATAAAAACAAATTGTTGTGCAATTGTTGTTGTGTTGTTGTACAATTGTTTGTTGTTGTTGTTTGTTTTGTTAAAAGTAGTAACTTTAAACAAAACTTATCCTCGTATAGTACTGCCGTGCAGGCTGTAAAACGCAGTAAGAGGTATTTTTTTTTACTATATTCCTTACCTATAACGTGACCGTTAAGAATCAATATTCAACAAAAAAAATGTAAATGTTACTGCGTTTTAGGCCCTGCACGGCAGAGTTAGTTGGGCCTTTTAAACCAAGAGGGGATCAGTCTATTTGCCTATTATACTGTCAATGTAGTTTCGCCTTCTTCGAGATCAGCTGGTACTCCATCTTGCGGTATCAGGTTTTCACTGACAAAAAGTAAAAACTCAACCATTGATTTCTACTTGTGCTTTTAAAATTAAATATAAGTCGATTATTATTAATTTATAGAACATTATTTTTAGTACAGAAGACACGTAACACATCGAGCTACCCCAAACTGTATTTTATTCCAATTGAACATTAACCTTATACTGTTTGTTATAAAGTTGAAATACTATTAAAGAAATTCGACACATTGGGGTAGCTTGGTTTGCTACAGAGTGGATAAATCAAAGGCTGTGGGTAAACCACTTTACATCCTTAAGATAAAGTTTTGAAGTTCTACGTAAACGAGATTCCTTTATGTTCATAAATAAATTGTTTTTTATTGTATAAGTAGTAATAATAATTCTATGCAATTTCTCTTTTAGACAGGGCGTTGCGATTAAAAGTAAAACAATGAAGAATGCATAAATTTTTGGAGCAGGAATTATTGTTATGTTGTTAAAGTTTCATGACCTCTTTTATTTCTAAAAACAAAGTTATTACAGGTATTTTTTTTCTGAACAATTCGTATATTTTTTCAAAAAAATAGTCAGTGATTAATTTTTGAATATTTATCTTGTTCGATTCCAGGTTAAGGTAAGCTTATCATAACAAAGCTCAGCTCTTTAGCTTATCTTATAGCTTATTATAATTTGTAAGTTTTTATGGTGCAATAAAGAAAACAATGTTTTCTTTATTGGTGTACAATAAAGAAAACAATGTTTTCTTTATTGTACACCATAAAAACTTATTTAAAAAAAAAAAACTATGTTTCTTTTAAGTAAAATAACCTTTCTTATGGATTTAAAGTAGATACCACTTTAGTGCCCATTGATATTTCCTGCATACAAAAGCCGAAAAGGTTGTTCACTCATCATCATAAACACTTTTACTGTACGAACCATATACCTAATCGCGAAAAATAATCTGTTATTCCACACGTAACTCGACGAAATGTATCGCAACAGCCGATTTTTTTTCGGGATTCGTTCCATAGCAAAAGTTGTTCACAATGACAACCTCTTTTCGGCTCTTGCATATACTAATTAATAATGTTGTATAAGTCCAGCAAATTTTTACCCAAGCTTCCTTCATTTGTGACCGTGATAATTCTAAAGCTTTAATTTAGATAAGTCGTAAGAAACCCAACAATACCACTTAGACCTGGGGCCTGTTTCACAAGAATGTCCGAAACCGTGAACAAATCGTTAATAATACCCTCTTAAACATCGCAGGTGAGGTGATGGGCCTGTTCAAGGAGACAGTTAGCTGTTGGTGAGTAATACAACATTATTTCTAGTATATATTAAACCTGAAAAGGGGTTCTTCACTATGAAAAACTTTTGGGACAAACCCTTAAACTCAGCAGTTACATATCTACATGTATGTACAGACGTTAGCACACCAAGCTATTCCCTGTATTTTTTTCCAGTTGAACATGAACCTTATCCTTTTGTAATAAAGTTGAAATATCAAAGATAAATTGTCAGATTGGAGTAGCTTGATGTACTGGCCGTCTCTGTGCATGTAACTTTACAAAATGCCTGCACTGTTTTTTTGGATTCCTGGTATAACAACCCCTTTTCGGATTTAGTATATAAGGGACTAACCATCTATTCACGCACGATGACGCGTACGCATCTCATACAAAACTGGTGTTTTATAACAACAAAAGCTGAATTGAGCTGAATAAAATATGCTTAGTCCCTAAAAATAATGTTGTTAATTTATCCGCCAAGCAAATAAACAGGGATCTTACTTGGAGACGAAGAAACAGGCCCAGAAGCAATTTGCTAACAATCAATGGAATAATTACGTCTCCTCAATGTTAGGGTTCTCTGAAAACAGCTGGTGGTCGTTGTAGGTCCTCAGGTACTTCTTGGTGACAAGGTACAGCAGGAGGCCCCACTTCATCATCATGAATGACCAGACGAGACGGATGATTATGCTGGTCTTTATTGGCATCACATCTAGAACAAAAATTTCGTAAATACTTGTGTTACACAGACGTTTTGGTGATGTTCTTCAGAAAAAGGTTGGGTGCGTGGTACTTGCAACCGGCGCTGCGTGTATGTGTGGACTAGATATGAACATGAAAGAAGTACCTATCTACGTAAAATCTTAGCAGTTGGCGTTCTGTAGTTTATGCCTAACCCCATGGGAAAAAAGCGAAAGTTTTTGTCTGTAAGTAAGTATCAGGGATGTTGCGAATATTCGCATCCTCATCCGCATAATTATACGGAACATCCGCATCGAATTCTACATCCGCATCAGTATAAATTGATGCGGAGCTGATCGTCGGATGCGAATGTGTAGCAGGTCGCGACTATAATAGAAAGAAAGGGTAAAATTGAAAAAAGACGCGGAAATTCACTTCTAATACTCGAGACAAAAAAAGTTACTCAGAGAAGTTTGTTAGGCGACATTGCAATTTTATCTTGAAGCCTATTACCTATCTGAAAAGTGTCAAGAAACTGATGATAATAATGCTACTTTTAGATGGAACGGAAACATGTACTTTTGGTCAAAATTCAGTTGTTTTGGCTGTGTCCCCTCCGTCAACATATAGGGACACTTATAAGTATAATGCCACACTCCTCCATGCGCATAATATTCTTAAAAAGGGATCCTAAGTTTTTCCTTTAAGGGGGGGTCATCCACAAATAACGCCGTGCATACGTTTTTTTAGGGGTGCAACAAAATGTGTCATTGTGTGACATGGGAGAGGGGGGCTGAAAGCTATGTGACGTCACAAGTTAAAATCTAAATCTAGTTAAAACACTAAGACGCAAAATTTATATGTAAATCAAAAAGTTTTCTCTATTTAAAAGGACTATGTAGGTTTAAGTATTAAAGTGCTTTCTGCGGCACGGAGAAGAGGCTAAGAAATGGATGGTCAGTGGTCACCCATCCATGGCACACGTAGCTTTACCTGCGATCGCCCTGTGCAGCTGTTATTGTTAGGTCAGAAACCCCTCATTGTAATTGAGATTAAGTACCCATTTTATGCAAAAACAAGTCAAGTATTAAAAGTCATTGCATCAAAACAGCAACCAACTGAACAAATGTTTGATAAAATTGTAAAATAAAGTACCTACCTACCAATATAGTGAAACTATGAATAGTGATATTGTAAATCAATGTTTTTATAATGTTATATGTAATGTACAGTGATAAGGGGATGAGTAATAATTGAACAACATTTATTTCACCTTATCATGTGACAAAACATTTTGCAACAAAGTTAAAGTGATAGAAATAGAGTTTATCGAAAACTTTACTGACATTCGTGAAGGAAAACATCATTAGAAAAGTGGGCGTGATCTAGCCAGATAATCTATTTATTAACCTTTCAATTGAGGTAATTAGAGACACAATAGAAATACAATGACAGGGTGTACACCAGTGTCCTCTTAGGGTTTAATGAATTAATATGCTAAGCAAAATCCCTTTTTCAGAAAAATGCGCAGAATGCGGAGTGTGAGATTTGGCATAGTGAAAGTATATGTGGAGAAGAACTCAACCTATGTTAAGCAGAGTTGTCATTCTTTTCGAAATCTAGGTTGAATTTTGACCATTGGGCGATCACTAGTAGAAATTAACAGAATAGGTACTCTAAAAATTGTGCACCATAAAAACTTCCAAATGATAATCTCCAAAGCTAGCGGGTGTCAGCTAAGTACTGTTTTTTTGTGACTAAATCTAATGTCTTCTTCATATAAGAAGAGGGTCTCGCTGTGCAGAGGAATAGAAACAGACTAATATTACTATTAGGTATTTAAAATTTAATAATAGTGCTTGAATTAGTTACCATATGGTGATTATCTTAGAAGTCAAAAGTTATCAACTGAACTACTTTTATAAACCTTTTCTTTGTATTATTGACACTGCTGTGAACTACATTACTAGTTTATTAAACTGAAAATTTGTCAGAGTGCTTATATACATACCGGCTTTATAATAGATCTCCAGGAAGACATAGAAGAGTGTCAGCGCTGCTCCCGAGACAAAGCCAATAATGCCAAAATCACCGATGTACTGCAATGCCTTTCTTGAGAAGTTTACATGTAGCGACTCTTTGAGATAGTGGCAATGCAGCATCAATGCCAATGAGGCGTGAATACCTGTAATTAAGAGATTTATGTTTTTTTTTAAAGAATTTGGTAATATGCATGCTTCACTGTAATAAACATTAGCATTTTTTAATTCCTAGTGTTGTTTTATATTACAAGTTTGTGTTCTTAAAGGTTCCAAATAATAATCATAAGGAAAAACAGGTAAAACAAATCACAAAGGTCACTAAATCTAATAACAGGAAAGAAAACGACATATTAATTTGTAAGGAAAATTATTAACAAAAATCACCATTCTGTGAATATGAAGATTTTGATGCCTTAATTTAGTCATGCTAGCGACAGAAGGCCGTCCAAACAATAGCAAGGTCAATTTAGTGCTTTCTAATCATTATTTTAAGCCAGAAACTTGTTTGTGCCATGATAATGCGTACCGCCTCTTGCTGTGATATTAATATCATTATTCTTTGCGCACATATCGAGTTACATTTCACCCCACTTACCAGATAAAAGAGCCCACATTCCGGCTTCAATGTTTGCATAAATAATGCAGAAACATATAAACGCAGAGAGGCCTAAGAAAGCCCCTATAGCACTTAGTGCTATGTGAATTTTAACACGCAGCATATTGATCACAATCAACAGTCAAATGCAGATATTAATTTCTTGAAAGTTAAAACAAAGAGGTATCTCAATTTTCGTTACACTTATTTACGAGCTCAGCTATAAAACTATTTGTTTCATTTTCATTGTCTGTCAGTCAGATATGATTTAAAAAAAATGTTTACTTATTGCTTACTAAATAGTGATGTATAAATATGAGCGGATAATAAATTATCTTCGATAACTGGCAAAATGTTTTGTCCAAGAATCTACTTGTATGCTTAAAATATCATCTAACAAGGCCCACTTTAATAACTAATTGGATGTTAGTTGAAGTATAAATAGTAGGGGTTTCAATAATAATATTATTCCATCAAACTTTAATGAGCAATTTTAACTGCATTAGGCGATTATCACACTGCCCCGCATCACGCTGCATGTTGCGTGTCTCTGAACTGAATTGAACGCGCGTGGATGTATTTTCTGTGTGTTGGACTGTGCGTGTTTTCCATACAAACGGAGATACTTACAAGCAACGGAAGAACACGCCTCCACGCGCTACGCTGCATCATGCGGGGCAGTGTGTTAATCGCTTTATCCAATATTATTGGAAAAACAAAACAACTGCTACCACTATTTTGTTAGGCGATTTTCATGTTTTTCTTGAATATGAAGTCAGAAAGAAGAACAACACTATGTTTGACAGAAGACTGCCAAGTGACAAAGCTGTCAATGCTGTCATCCTGTTAAATGTTTGCGTTCCATTTCATAAATAAAACAAGCTTTCTTAGCAAGCAAGCTCACAAGCTGTCTTTCTTACACGCATAGTTTAGGCCTAACGGCTTCTCATTTTATTGTGAAATTATGAAATTAATCTTCTGTGACTTGAAAAGTTGAAATCGTTTATAAAAACTGTAAATAATTTCTAAAACAAAATATTTTTGTGATGATAAAAACAAATTAAAATTAGCTAGTAGATTAAAATAAGGCGGTTCAATACTATATACATTTATTATGTTCTGTACTCATAGATTTTTATAATTATTTCATTTTAAGTTTTATTCATAATTCTCCTAGTAAATATGAGTCGCGTAAATCAAGCTCAAATGAAGAAATTACTAGACCTGCTTAGCGAGGATGGTGTACTGGTTGATGGCAAAGTAATGTACACTAATACGAACAAACAGAACTTTTGGCGGCGTATCGCATATCAACTTAACGCCGTTGAAGGTGGTGTTTACAAAACCACTTGGAAATGGTGTAAAGTAAGCCGGTTTTTAATATAATTTTACTAGATGAGTTGTAAAGCTTTTTCTCGCGCGGCCTTCCCGTTCTTCAAACACTTAGCGCCGTTGTTTACGCTTTCCCAGCCAGCTATTGATCTAGTTTGTTATGACTTCTATACAGAGCTTAGCAAAAGGTATTGTACGGCTGCAAGTCCTCTTGAGAGGTGCTTAAAGAATGTACTACTCACCACAAGTCAAGGCAAGCCCGCTCCTAAAGCTGGAGATCTATGCAATCACATTCGCTAATACTACATTACTACTAAACTGCATACTTTCAGTATGCTCCCATGTCTGAATAAAACAAGGAGTCAATTGGAAAATGATGCTGCTATTGTATGTCAGAGCCTCCATAGGACAGGCATGTTATTATTTTAAGTCTCAAGACAAACATGACCTCTTGCTCACTTTTTTTTATAAATCATGCAATTTTTAAAGCTATAATAATTTATTAAAATTTTAAATTCCAGATGTGGGCCGACTGGAAGAACAAAACTAAGAAGAAAGCTAACATATTGCTAAGAAGAAAGAGCTACAGTATTGAACAGGCAACACCTAAACTAACCAATTTAGAACTAAGGTTACTAAAGTTAACAAACTACCCTATTAATGATAAAGCCGATGCCTTGACTTTGGAAATGGTAAAAATTTGTTTGTTTAATTCTGAGGGGATCAGCTTGCGATTGTCCTTTTTTTTCACTTGGGTCTCCTTGGTGTCAGATTTTTGTGCCATCCAGGGGCCTCTAAACTTGGCTTCACATGACAGAAAAAAAACTCTCAGTCATGCCAGATTCCTCATCAATGTTTTATGGCTATTCCTCTTGTCAAGTACTAATTTTATTACCCCGGAAGGACACCGGTGTCCGTCTGTCATTGTCTTTCTATTGTGTTTCTAATTGACTCAATTGAAAGGTTAAACTGGAAACTAATTTAACTTAAGTATGAAATAATGTTTGATTTTTTTTTTGTACTCAATGTGATCAGCAATTTATGACATCAGTCTAAATTAAATTTTATCATCAATATCTCAATTTATGTCTTAATGACCTTGCTAAATAAAATGGATAGTACTGTGGTACATGCTAAAACTGTAAAAATAAATAGATACCTGTTTCAGACATGGCTACCCAGAAGATAGACAGAATTAATCAAATTGTCAACAAAGTGTCCCCTTACTGAATGTATGTGCATTGCCGTAATTAAGAAGAGAGACAGAGAAGTCTTGCAAAAGCCTCAACCTACCTAGGTACCTATCAGATGTTTCATGAACATGATCACTCACACTGACATTTTACTGTATAGATCCAAGATCTTCAAATGAATCAGACAGACATGTTGCTGTTGGGAGTTTAGTTTGTCACTTTTCCTTCCCAAAAAAACAATAGGAAGTAGCGAAGGACAGGCTTTTTGGGGGATTGTCTTATGTGCTTTTGACTTTCACAAAGTGCTGATCCTCCTGATGACTATTGATTTTGACTTTGCAAGGAATGTATGCTAATATTGAGCCATTTTTTCTATACTGTATTGTAACCTTATTTTATAAATTCCACAGGTTGTTAGCAAAGAGGAGGTACCAGAGACAACAGATGACTTTCAAGTGGACTTCTTAAATAATGACTATGGTGATGGGAACATGCAATCTCAAGACAAAACAACGTCTGATGTAGACGAAGAAGAAGAACACAACACTACAGACTGCTATGAGAGTAAATTCTGTGATGTTGATGATATTCTAAAAGGTAATCACATTTCAAATAATTTTAAAGAGGCTGGAGCCCAATGGCTAAAGCTGGCTAGGGAGAGGTTGTGAGTTTGCTCTCGCCCATTATACTGCAATCCACTCCATACAACAAGCATATTTAACCAACATTGTTAGTAAGTTTTATAAAAAAAAACTTTATTAATTGACAAGGGAAACATTAGAAACGTGATCTACGTCTATACCTATATTATAAAGTTAATTTTTAATTTGTTAGTTACTACTCAACCTATTAAATAAAAATGAACCGACAGAAAAAACAAAAAAAAAAGCTTTCTTTCACGTGAACGTAGTCGCGGGCAGAAACTAGTGGAACATAAAATAATAATTTTCTACTAAACTATGTTATGATATTTAAAGAGCGTGGACCGTGTATCAGCTGTTAACCTTGTTATTTGTTAAGCTTAGGTAAAGGACCTTAAAATAAGAATTACATTGAAACCCATCAATACTCTATTACAGGTAATAAATCGGAAGAGGAAGAACCAGATGGAGAATCATCAGATTATGGGTCGAAACTTAAATCAAAAGGTACAACATTTAAACTGGGTATTTTTAGGGACATTTTTCGCACTATCATTTGGTTTTTGTCACAAAGCCAATGGAACCCACGCAACAGATGTTTCGTGATAATTAACCTGGGGACTTCAGACTGCAGTATCTTCTGCCTATGCTGTAGATTTCCCTTTCCGCAAAACACAGTTTGCCATGCCATATTTTATTAAGCAACTTAAACAATCGCCATTAAAATGTGGTCACAAGTGCCGTGAATTGCCCTTATTCGTTATGGACAGATTATGGTTCGGGCAGATTCTTGTTACGGAAGATTCTTCTTTTGCTAGATTCTTGCTAAGACATATACAGTCATCCACAAAAATCTATAAGTATAAATAAAAATAAATCGCCGAAATGTATGTACGCGCATAACTTTCCTACGAAACAATTATAGAATTTGGACTGCACCAAATTCTATAATTCTTTTATTTTATTATTGTAGCAAAATTTACAAAAAAAAACATCCCTTCGATATAGGGTCGGGCACAGCTAATATTATTTGCCTTTTAGATAAAGCTTTTGTTTTATTTTATCTTTCAATATTTATTATGTTCTAGCTTCTGCCCGCGACTTCGTACGCGGATCCTGTTGCTTATGCCAGCGACAACGGGGTCGTCAAAATCGAAGATCTGAAACATCTGATGTCGAATTCTATAAGCCCGGGGACGGGAAATCAATGGGATGCGCGAGACGATTCAAGATGTTCCAGATTTTTTATTTTTGTTGGTCAACAGGAAATGCCATCAGACTTGACAACTTTTGCTAAGACGCCATTTCTATTATGTATATGTTATATTGTCTCTGGGCTTTGGAGTTCCCCTACAGGTGCTCCAGATCTTCAAATTTAGTCTCACAGCAGAAAACACTCTTCACGTGGAATAGTTTTTGCAATGGCACCAGTTTTATATCTCTTTTACTTTAGGTGTTCCATTTTCCAAAATAAATTATAGCCTATAATATGTTGCGTGACGTTCACGATCAGCGGTCAGTCGCGCATCTCCTTCCCCCACTTATCTCTAGAGTCGATGCGTATATACGCTGAAAACTCAAGCGTCATGCTTTTTCCGTGAACGTCTCCAACTCGCGAGACAGTGCATGATGTTCACGATCAGCGGTCAGTCGCGCACATATTCTTCACTGGTCTCTAGAGAACTGGATGTAGATGCGTAAATACGCTGAGAATGCAGGCGTGCTTCGCGATCCCAAGAAGTTTCCACGGAGCGAGTTGCAGCCTCATGTTCTCGAACAGCATCAAGTCTCTCCTAACGCTCTTCGGTAGATTGTTGGGATCTTATGGTCTTTAATCATTTAGCACCTTTGGAACATTGGGAAAAATTTGACCTCTTTCTAGGCATGGTTATAGTTTTATTGTGATGATACCTGATCAATTAAAATCTAAATGGCTGCTCCCCTGCGTTACCGGGTAAGCTACCGTGTAACGAAGTTAAATGGAAAAGGAAATTAAACACTCAAATAACATAAGCCCGAAGGCATACGATAAAAAAATGGGAGTTTTAGCCAGTAGAGTCTAATTTTCAACGATATACCATCGTCATCGAAAATTAGTCCTGAACTGTTCCCGCCTTCACCGCGTAGTACCTCCTACTTATGTTATTTTATAATTATGCAATGAAATTAGTGATAGTTTTAATTTCTATATCAAATGTTTCTGATCTTCGATTTTTATAAGTCAACAGGAAATGCCTATCAGACCGAACAACTTTTGCTAAGACGTCATTCCTATTTGAGTTATGGTGTAGCTGGGCTCTTGGAGTTCCACAACAGGTGTTCCAGATCTTCGATTTTATACGTCAACAGCGAGTGCTCATAAGGCTGAACAACTCTTGCTAAGACGTCATTCCAATATATGTTATAGTGTAGCTGGGCTCTTGAAGTTCCACATCAGGTATTCCGGATCTTCAAATTTATTCTCTCAGCAGAAAATGCTCACAACGTGGAACAATTTTTGCTATGGTACCATTTTTGTATCTCCTATAGTTTAGATGGTCTGTTGCGGTTCTGCATCAGGTGTTCCGGATCTTCAAATTTATTCTCTCAGCAGAAAATGCTCATCACGTGGAACAATTTTTGCTATGGGGCCATTTTTGTATCGCCTATAGTTTAGCTGGTCTGTTGCGGTTCTGCATCAGGTGTTCCGGATCTTCAAATTTATTCTCTCAGCAGAAAATGCTCATCACGTGGAACAATTTTTGCTATGGGACCATTTTTGTATCGCCTATAGTTTAGCTGGTCTGTTGCGGTTCTGCATCAGGTGTTCCAGTTTCCAAGATAAATTATAGCCTATGTGTTGACCAGACTTAATATCTATACAACAAAAAAAAAATCATTCAAATCCGTCCAGTAGTTCCGAAGATTAGCGTGTGCAAACAAACAGACAAACAGACAGACTTTTTTTTTTGGATTCGTGCTCTATTACTGTTTCTAAACCCCCCTCAATTATTATTTTTTAAATATATTCAATGTACAGACACAGTTTTTTACAGTCTTATTATATGTATAGATAATCACACGAACATTTCTCCTGGGTGGGGATCGAACCCAGAACCTCCAGCATAGCAGTTAAGGCCACTAAATGCGAGACCAACAGGCCAGTGAAATAAGGTCGTAGGTCACCCCATAGAAACCCTGTCTCAAATAACTAAACAAACCTTTCCTTGCAGTCTCAGACAAAGTATTCAAGAAAAGAAAGTTTTCATTAGAAGAATACAAAGTGAGAACGACATTAAAAATAGAAAAAGAAAGAGTCCAGCAGAAGACTGAGGAGTTAAGACTTAGAGCGATAGAGTTGAAACTGAAAGGAGAAGAATTAAGACTGAAAGAAATAGAAATGAACAAAATTAACTACTTGACAAGTATTGAAGAGGAGAAACTGAAGTGTTTTAAAGAAATATCGTCATCTTTGAAAGAGTGAGTACAGTTTGTGGCTTAACTTCGATCATGAGTTGACTAACGGCCGAAATTAATAATCAATCTAATCCAAGATCTTCGGATTGAAGATCGAAAATCAAATCCCGATTTGTGATAAAGTGTGTCAATATGCTATCCACGGATCGAAATCGCAATCTTTAAAACCAGCCAATCTTTGAGAGGACGGATCGTAGACTATAGATTGACCTTTGTTCGGAAATGACAGTTTCACTGTGCCAATAACCTATCCTTTGTATTTGACGTTTGTTTTGATCGGTGTAAACAATCCAAATCGTAATCTTCAAATTTCCTCAGATTTAGGATTGACTTCACGGATTTTATTAAAAATATTGGCACTATCGATACTTCCAGCGATAGTGACAGTGATATGGAGGTTCTGGTGCAGTTATGTGATTGGGATAGTACAGATAGTGAAGCGAGTGAAGAGTGAGGGGGTCAGTCGCCTCATCGAAAGCTAGTATTCGCCAAACTGGTCTAAATTGGCGATCATTCAAATGCTACCTCTCGCAAGAAAGGTAATATATATAGTGAAACGTGGAGAGGCGCCCGTAAGGGACAGTCCACCTCACTGAGGCGGTTAGTTGAAAATCTTACAACGCTTTTCGAGAAGAGTTTTATTAAAAGAGTGAACTACATGCAAACTCTGGATGACGCCGAGTTTACTTTTAGGTTTAGGTTAACGAAATCTGTAGTACTTAAATATTGTCTGTTGACTGAAATTATGCCTGCCATCAGCGTAACCTCAACGAGCTAATTTTTAATAGTATCTTGTGAATGTACTAACACTAGAAATTGTCACCACCTCTAGTATAGGTAGTCAAAATATGGTTGACCGTGACATCCAAACAAGAATATTTATTTAATGTAATCAAATAAAACAATAATATATGAATAAGGTTTATTTTTTATTTTATCAACATGTTTATGCACAAGTAAAAAACTGTACAAAGGCGGAATGCAATGGGCACTCACATGCCAACAACAGAACCAGTGGCTGTACTCCCTAATAATTCAGCAACACCAGTCCAGGTCCAGTACATTATCAGGGGGTATGTACATACTCGTACTCTGATGTTCCCCTACCAGTCTGCAAAAATATAAAAAAATATTAGGTATTTTTGTTTTTCACTGGCATTGGGCCGTGTGCACAGGCCTCCCGCGAGAGGCTGTGCCCACGGGAGGCATGTGTCTCTTTACATTGAATTAAAATTACTGAATGTTGAAAACAACTTACGTGTATGCGGTTCATTCTTATTAAAGTGCTGCATTTTCGAGAGTTCCTTTTCACATTCTCCCACTTTAAACGCTGTTGCTGTGGGGTTCGACGATGAAATAGGGTAGTGGCATTAAATCTATGCGCTCATCGAAGCCATTCTTCGTTTTCTTCTTGTTGTTGGTGGCGTTGGTAGTTTTGGATAAAATGATTGTACGGTAGTCTTTTCTATTAGCTCCAACAAAGACTTCGTCTCATCCTTGGATAAGGGAGCCCAAATTATAGAGGAGGGTACCCTCTCAAATAGGTAGGTCAATTCATATTATACAAGGTGTTGTTTTGCATCCTCGTCAAATTTCAGGAGGGTGTCATAAAATACATAAATAATCAATTGAAAGTACGTTAGCGGGCAATAACTAACAAGTGCTGCTTTTTTTTTGATGTTGAAATTTAACAGTGTTTCAGAATTAAACCCTTAATTCAATACAAATAAAACAGAATCACCCGACTTCGCACACAGCGACAATGCAGCTGTGTGCGTGAGCGTCGACGTCTTACCTACGAAAAGCAAGCGCGTGCGAGTGCGACGAAGCAATGACCCCTATGACCAGTAGCAATAATTTCACTTAAGAGGCCGTACACAAAATCCAAGCGGACTGAATTAGGTATTTGACTCGCTCACGCACACACGCGGGAGCGCTCGGTCGCATGTATGCGTGAAGCCGGAGTCGTTGATCGCCAGTACGGCAACTAAACGTTTTTGATCCTTTGATATTTTTTCATGTCTTTTACTCGGTATCGGGACACTTGCGCGAAAGACATTTGCGCTAAAGACACTTGCGCGAATCCACTTGCGCGAAAAGACAGATGCGCGCATGGACTTTTCCGCGAATGGACAGATGCGGGAATAGACACTTGCGCGCCAAGAAACTTGGGCGTATGGACTTTTACGCGACTTAATGGCCACTGAGGTTTACTCAGAGTAAACCTATCATCACGCTTGCTATTTGAAGGTGGAAATATTTTTGGTTTTATCGTCATCGGTGTCGTTTTCATGGTTTTCGGGGTCGCTGATTATGAAAATAAGGTCAAAATGAAAATCCAAGATGGCACCGAGGAAAATTTTTGGTTTTTCTAACATGGGTGTCGTTTTCTTGGTTTTCGGGGTCGCTGATTAGGTCAAAATAAAAAATCAAGATGGCGACGAAGAAAATTTTTGGTTTTTCCGTCATGGGTGTCGTTTTCTTGGTTTTCGGGGTCGCTGATTACAAAACTTAGGTCAAAATAAAAATTCAAGATGGCGACGAAGAAAATTTTTGGTTTTTCCGTCATGGGTGTCATTTTCATGGTTTTCGGGGTCGCTAATTACGAAAATTAGGTCAAAATGAAAATCCAAGATGGCGCCGACGATTTTATTTGTTTTTCCTTCATGAGTGTCGTTTTCATGGTTTTCTGGGTCGCTAATTACGAAAATTAGGTCAAAATGAAAATCCAAGATGGCGCCGACGATTTTATTGGGTTTTCCTTCATGGGTGTCGTTTTCATGGTTATCGGTATCGCTAATTACGAAATAGAGCTCAAAATAAAAATCCAAGATGGCGCCAAAGGAAATTTTTGCTTTTTCCGTCATGGGTGTCGTTTTCATGGTTTTCGGGGTAGCTGATTATGAAAATAAGGTCAAAATGAAAATCCAAGATGGCACCGAGGAAAATTTTTGGTTTTTCTAACATGGGTGTCGTTTTCTTGGTTTTCGGGGTCGCTGATTAGGTCAAAATAAAAAATCAAGATGGCGACGAAGAAAATTTTTGGTTTTTCCGTCATGGGTGTCGTTTTCTTGGTTTTCGGGGTCGCTGATTACAAAACTTAGGTCAAAATAAAAATTCAAGATGGCGACGAAGAAAATTTTTGGTTTTTCCGTCATGGGTGTCATTTTCATGGTTTTCGGGGTCGCTAATTACGAAAATTAGGTCAAAATGAAAATCCAAGATGGCGCCGACGATTTTATTTGTTTTTCCTTCATGAGTGTCGTTTTCATGGTTCTCCGGGTCGTTGATTACGAAAATTAGGTCAAAATAAAAATACAAGATGGCGACGAATAAAATTTATGGTTTTTCCGTCATGGGTGTCGTTTTCGAAGTTATCGGTATCGCTAATTACGAAATAGAGCTCAAAATAAAAATCCAAGATGGCGCCAAAGGAAATTTTTGCTTTTTCCGTCATGGGTGTCGTTTTCATGGTTCTCGGGATCGTCGATTACGAAAATTAGGTCAAAATAAAATTCCAAGATGGCGACGAAGGAAATTTTAGGTATTTACGTCATGGGTGTCATTTTCGTAGTTTTCAGTATCGCTCATTACGAAAATGAGCCCAAAATGAAAATCCAAGATGGCGCGAGGGAAATTTTTGGTTTTCCCGTCATGGGTGTCGTTTTCATGGTTTTCGGGGTCGCTGATTACGAAAATTAGGTCAAAATGAAAATCCAAGATGGCGACGAAGGAAATTTTAGGTATTTACGTCATGGGTGTCATTTTCGTAGTTTTCAGTATCGCTCATTACGAAAATGAGCCCAAAATGAAAATCCAAGATGGCGCGAGGGAAATTTTTAGTTTTTCCGTCATGGGTGTCGTTTTCATGGTTTTCGGGGTCGCTGATTACGAAAATTAGGTGAAAATAAAAATCCAAGATGGCGACGAAGAAAGTTTTTGATTTTTCCGTCATGGGTGTCGTTTTCGAAGTTTTCAGTATCGCTCATTACGAAAATTAGGTTAAAATGAAAATCCAAGATGGCACCGACGAAAATTTTTGGTAAGTATTTAGGTACGTCATTGGTGTCATTTTCACGGTTTTCGGGGTCGCTGATTACGAAAATTAGGTTAAAATGAAAATACAAGATGGCGCCGACGAAAATTTTTGGTAAGTATTTAGGTACGTCATGGGTGTCATTTTGGTGGTTTTCAGTGTCGCTGATTACGAAAATTAGGTCAAAATAAAAATTCAACATGGCGGTCAATTTAAAATTTTTGGTTTTTCCGTCATGGATCTGGTTTTCACGGTTTTCTGGGTCTCAGTCTAATTTTCGTAATCAGCGACCCCAAAAACCATGAAAACGACACTCATGACGGAAAAACCATAAATTTTATTCGTCGCCATCTTGTATTTTTATTTTGACCTAATTTTCGTAATCAACGACACTGAAAACCACCAAAATGACACCCATGACGTACCTAAATACTTACCAAAAATTTTCGTCGGCGCCATCTTGGATTTTCAAATTGACCTAATTTTCGTAATCAGCGACCCCGAAAACCATGAAAACGACACCCATGACAGGAAAACCAAAAATTTCCCTCGCGCCATCTTGGATTTTCATTTTGGGCTCATTTTCGTAATGAGCGATACTGAAAACTACGAAAATGACACCCATGACGTAAATACCTAAAATTTCCTTCGTCGCCATCTTGGATTTTTATTTTGACCTAATTTTCGTAATCAACGACCCCGAGAACCATGAAAACGACACCCATGACGGAAAAAACAAAAATTTCCTTTGGCGCCATCTTTGATTTTTATTTTGAGCTCTATTTCGTAATTAGCGATACCGATAACTTCGAAAACGACACCCATGACGGAAAAATCAAAAACTTTCTTCGTCGCCATCTTGGATTTTTATTTTCACCTAATTTTCGTAATCAGCGACCCCGATAACCATGAAAACGACACCCATGACGGAAAAACCAAAAATTTCCCTCGCGCCATCTTGGATTTTCATTTTGGGCTCATTTTCGTAATGAGCGATACTGAAAACTACGAAAATGACACCCATGACGTAAATACCTAAAATTCCTTCGTCGCCATCTTGGATTTTTATTTTGACCTAATTTTCGTAATCAACGACCCCGAGAACCATGAAAACGACACCCATGATGAAAAAACCAAAAAATTTCCTCGCGCGCCATCTTGGATTTTCATTTTGACCTCAATTTCATAATCAGCGACCTCGAAAACCATGAAAACGACACCCATGACGAAAAACCCAAAAAACAACAAATCTTCCTATAAGTAATAGCAAGCGTGATGTTATGTTTACTCTAGGGAGTAGATCCCTTTGTAATTGTTTACATAACTTCGAAACGGGGTGGCACCTAAAAAAAGGTATTGTATTTTAAACGCATGTATAAATCATGACAAAATATTTAATAATAATAAATTACCAAAATATCGAAAACTCACGTCGCGCTATATTCGTCTGTAGACAGCAGCGCCGGCGCGTCGTATTTCGTGTTGACTCGGTGCTATTTTTGGAGCGCAGAGCGATACGTCCACTCCCTGGAAGCGCTCGGCGCGTACTGCTGACTCCAGACTTGCGTCGAGTATTATATCGCGAGATTTGGGTTGTTTTAAAAGATTTTTTATTGCCAAATTTATTTATTTTTTTGCGTTTTTTTTTCGGGAGTAGATTGCTTTTTTTCTAAAGTTTATTTATGTATTTTTTTATTTTATGAACGAGAGTTATGAGTACCCGAAATCATAAGCAATTCGTTACCCATTTTCTCAAAAATTTCACTTAGTTCAATATTTTTTTACTCAACATTTTTATACAAAAGTGGTTAAAAGTGATCCATACATTTTATAGATGACTTTCACAACAATACATTGTATTTTTTCCATACCGTTTCATTGTCAAAACAATTCGCTAATATGTCATATTCTAAACCACTTACAGCTAAATTTCACATCACATTAGCCGGTTTGAGGTCGATAAATCAAAATTACATAATAAAAGTAAAAAAGTAGCTCACACATTAGGTCATAATTGAAATGATCTTTCATACTGTGCATTAAAAATTATAGAAATACAGTATTTTATTTGTAAAATCACGTCCGTAAAATCACGTAAATCAGCAAAATCGGTAAAATTTCGTGTACGGCGTCTTAATATTATTTCGAAAAACATCTACATTATTGTCATAAATTTTGTTTGATAATTAACTCATTTTTGAGCATTATTGGAATACGGAAATCTTACTAATGACAGTGATACTAGTGCGCCAAAGAAAAGTTCACTGACCTGTCATCAGATGATTAATAAAATGTTAGTTTTGCTTTTACTTCAACCTAGTTTTCGTAGTGATTTTGTTTTATTTGTGGATTAAATTGGTTGATTTGTAATTTTCCTTTCTGGCTTAGGACCGGCAATAATGCCTACTTTAGTTGGTGTACCTACCGATCTTCTAAATCTAAAAATGTTTTCTACGTTTGATGGAAATGGAAAGACGTTCTAGTTAAGTGTAATAACACACTAATAACATTGATCAAGCTAACATAACAACGTATTTACAAAATGTACTAGAATAAATAAATTAAGTACCTACTTAAGTTACCCGGAGATATTGTTCAAAGTGGCCATCATCACACTCTTCGCACAAACGAGCACAACGAAGCTGGTTTTCCTTCAGCTTACGTAACACTAACACATACGTTTTTAAAGTGTCGAAAGCACTAATGATCCTTGAACGTAATTCTGTTACACTTGTCACTCCCTCCGAGTAAATTAACCTTTTAACGTCTCCCCACAAATACCTAAGTCTAGAGGCGTCAGGTCCGGAGAACGCGGAGGCCAAGCCACAGGTCCTCCGCGAGTTCCCCGCGACCGATCCAGTGGTCACCAAAGTACCGAAAAGCGGAAATCGCAAAGCGTGCCGCGCGCACGCTTCGGCGACATCAAAGACACTGTGTTAGTTCCGGGGTCGCGCGGGGGCGTGGCTAGAAGCTTGCGCGGGAGAGTACCGCATCGTGATTGGGGTAGTATTGATTGCCTACGAATTGATCATTGCGTATGTGTTGTGTATGTATTGTTTGCGTTTGTTTGTGTGCGAAAGCGCGGTGATAGGGCTAGTAACAGACGGGCCGCTTTTAAATACGGCTGGTTCACACTTGCGGTTTTTCGTTGTTAAGCAAAAATGATAAAAAAAATACCTACTCATTTTATTGTTGATTTGGGTCGAGAATCATTAGCATAATTACGTCCTTGAATTTGACGAGGATGCAAATCAACACCTTGTATAAAGATTACTTTTAGGTACTAACAAAATAAATTTTATTTCGAAAATGAAGTTCAGTTGAAGTTTGAACAATTTGATTTTTTTTTTTTTTTTTTATTTGCCCAGTGGGCAGGCTAAAGTCTTTCGACCATACCGCCTATTGAACAATTTGATAGTTGAAGACACCACAGACTCACACGCGTGCCATCGTAACGCTCCATTTTACCCAATACACCTTTTTTAACTTATACATTTCGATGAATATCGTTCGAAATTATATAGCAAATAGATGATTCGACGTAAACTGTTATCACAATAAATCTTAAAACCTGTTTTTGTAAAGTTATTTTCAAATGACATATAAATGTAAAACAAAAACATTATTAAGTTTTGAATAAAATGAAATGTCCAAGAGGGAATGGATTACCCGATATCTGTAGATTGCAGTAGAATTGATTGAACTTGATTAAAACTAGGATTGTCTTTTTTCGTTATTGGCACTAGGATTGAAGATCGATCCACGGATCGGTACATATCTGCGATCGATTTATATCTTGGATTATGGATTGATTATTAATTTCGGGCGTTAGTGTAGCTTTAACCTTTTAAGTGCTTGGCTAAATATCAGTTGTCGTGCCCCTAGCGCGGGGCTACTAATAATACCTTACTGTTTCGACCCAGGGTTGCGATAAATGATATAATCTGACTCCAACTTTAAATGCGTAATGTATATTATACATTTTGATTACAAGGGAATAGATGGTTCCGCTAGCTAATTTAATGCCACGATATAATGATTGAACGAATTAATGTATGGATGAACGTATGGACGAATGAATGATCGCGGTACTCGCGGTGCAGGTTCGCTTGCTTGAGTCGCTTCAAGACATCTCAATCAGTGCGGTGCACGAACACCTACCATAAATAAGGAAGTGCAACCCGGGGCGGGACCCGGGGCGGTACGGGCACGGAAAAATGTGTTGTATTTATGCGACACAAGCGGTTAAAGGGTGAATAGATTATGAGGTGACCAAACACTAACCAAGCCAAGCTGTGCCCACCACACCAAGTTTTTGGTGTGGTGGGATTTGAGGTCAGGTAATACTGGTTATGACCACATGCATTTTTATTAAAACAAGAAAACAGATGACTAAAGTTGATTAATTACTTTGACTTTGATTATTGACCTAAGTAATTTACAGGATCTTGTCTTGTATCGTAGTAAAATTTAAACCTACAAACGTAAACAGATAATAAAAAAAAACATGGAACAATGTCCGCTAGGCTATAAAGACATGTATTAGTTCCGTATATCGAACCTTCGCCACGCAGCGCAGCATGCAATCGCTCAGCTACTGCGCCAATCGTGTCATCAAAATTTTAATTAACAGAATGTTTCTTGTTTTTCAGGTTATCGGATAGGGCCAGAAGTGGCACCATACGATACCACAATGTCCTCTAAGGTAGTTGATAACAAAAAATATTTATTACTAGAAGACCCAAAAGATGCTTTCCTGCCCGAACGTTGTTTTTGAACCGCAGCACCACCTACCCGGTCTAATTGTGGATCTAAACCATCTTTGGACCAACACAAATACAACAAGAAAAGAATATTGCAGACGTTCTGTAGTTATGCGCGTACATACAACATTTCGTTTATTCATTTTTATTTATAAAGAAGTATTATTTAAATTTAAATAAAAGCAAATCTTTGTAATATCAATTATATTTTCAAGACAATGAAAACAGACTTTTCTTTCAAATTTACACTCTAAAATTTAACAAAAAAACAACCCCATTGCACTTATTATAGTTAAAAGTATTTTAAAGTACATAGAAACATTATTAAAAGTCTTAACAATATTATTCAAACACTATTGAAGGTTTTTAAAACCATTATAAATAATGCAAACATGTTAATAATATGGTGCTTCTATTCAAAAGTTAAGTTAATATAAGATAGACTATCAACTTAGGTGCAACATTAATTGATATTAAACTATTTTAAAACTAATTAGGCACATATTCTGGAACTAAAACATATTTTAAACTAAGCAACAAATATTCTTTGTATTAAAATGTAGTAACACCTATAAATACTAAGTATTCCATTTTCAATTTATTATGTGAAAGACAGATGTCACACACACAGTCGCAGAATTTTGTGTACATTGCATAAATAACTTTTCGTCCACTAAGGCTGAATATTCGTCTTTCCAATTCGAGTATGCACCGGAAGATTGGCAAAGAGATTTCCCTTCGCGGCAGTGGTGTGAAAAAGAACATTATTGACAACATTAAGTCAATATTTGAATAGAATTCAATTACGCACCAGCATGCGTAGCATGAACACATTGAACACCGAAGAAACGGCCTTTGTCTAGACGAATCGGCAAAGTGACAGATTATATAGACAGGAACCTCAATCTGTCAAATTTCTTTCAATAAACCTGCCTGCGTAGCATGAACACTTAATTTCTTTTCTTCCGAGACACGACAAAGACCGTTTCTTCGGTGATCATTCTACGCGTGCAGGTAGTAAATTAACACAAATGCTGCATTTCCTGATCTACTTAGACTCCCGCGCTTTGACTAACACTTTTATATTCACCTATAGAGTGAACTCTATTTGTTAGGAAATAGAGCCGATATTGCTAGTGATAGTGTAGCGTACACTGTCAAAGCAAAGGGTTTAAAAGTAAGTGAAGAAAAAAACACGCTTTAACTATCAGATTCAACTAGTGTAGATATAAAGTATAATACTAAACATTAACTCACTTCTTTATAAAAACCTTAAAAGCGACAAAACGAAAAATATGTCCCCCTGGTCCAGCGGGAAATATCAATTAACTTCTCTTTGATTAACAACATCTAACCATTGAATCATACAATTACCATAGTAAATAAGCTCTGACAGGAATTGACTCAATACTTTTCAAAAGTACATTTTAGAAACTCCAATCACTCAAAAAATAATATCTTTGACATAGGTATAACATCTTTTGGAACTAAAATAAAAAATATTATTTTCTATCTTACGCTTTTAGTAGTTTCAGGTAATTCGGTCTCATTTTGCTCAATGTGATGGCATCAAGTTCTGACATCCTGTGGATGCGAAGGTGACTCTTCATGTTACCTCTCTGAGCATATCCTCGTCCACAAATTGGACATTTGAATGGTGTCTCCCCAGTATGCAATCTCATGTGTTCCTTTAAGTAATCCTCATGATAGAAACTGGTGTTGCAGACAGTGCACTCAGCTGGCCTTAGACCTGAAATCAAACATTTATATCTATTACTAGCTTGCCCAAGTTTAGGACACTGTGGGCATGCCCACAACATACCTGCGTATATTCGTATAAAATTTTGGGGTATTCCTTGAAGCGCAACCATTTCTAAGCACAACCGTTAGGACCTCCAAATTTGCCGCCAGGTGCCGTGCTGCAGCGCTACCGTCGCGCTGTGGCCGCGCATCGGTTCATCAATCGACTAGTGATGATGCGTACGTGTTTTTATTCAGACATGTACGAAAATCAGCTTGAACAATTTATCGATGAGGTTGAAACTAAATGTACAACATTATGATGCTCGAACGAAGCGGGTGCAGCGCGGCGGCAGCGCTGTAGCCGCGCTGCCACCGCGCGGCTCTTTGCGGCTAATTTCGCCATTAGTGTTGCGCTCACAAAATCAAAATCAACATCTGCCTTGCCTTTTCCCAACTATGTTGGGGTCGGCTTCCAGTTTAACCGGATGCAGCTGAATACCAGTGTTTTACATGGAGCGACTGCCTGTCATGCCTCCACAACCCAGTAACTGGGTAACACGATACCCCTTGGTTAGGCTAGTTGTCAGACCTTCGAGCTCCTAACTACTAATAACGACTGTCAAAGATCTACAAATTACAGCCGGGACCAAAACTTAACGTGCTTTCTGAGGCACAAAATCAAAATAAACAATATTATATTTTGATACCGCGAAGCACAATCATGATTAAAATTAGAGAGCGAGGGGTATGATGGATTAATCAAATACATATATATCGATAGACAGTTTTATATCGACTGTCAAAATGTTTAACCAGGCAAAACATAAATTGACTGGAACTAAGTGTTAAGCAACTTTTGGTCAATTATGTTAAAAAGACATACAGGTTCATTAAATTGAATTGTGACTGTTGTTTTGAAAGTACCAGAAATGAACAGAAAGTCGGCGCCTATAAACAATCTGGTTACCAAGTTATCTATCAAGAGACGTAGCGCTGGCGCGCCCGCATCGTGGAATAAAAATGTATTAGGTACCTATATTTATTTTGTGATCGTAACTAACAGTTGCGCTTCGCGGAATCAGGTCGTTGCGCTTCGATGGTTACGCTTAGGAATGGTTGCGCTTCAAGGAATACCCCGTATATTTAGTAGGTCTGAGAATAGGTCGTAAACATTTTTTTTAAAGGCGGAACGTTGCAAGCATGGTTTCACCATTGTGAGCACTGTGGGTATGCCCACAACCCTAATAGGGAATATGCGTGTAATTTAAATATGGTTCTAATATTTTTTTTCCGAATCTTTAATGGCAGAAAATATGAACTAAATCATTATTTTACTTTTTAATAGCGTCATAATTATTTAAAATTTAAAATAAAAGTGCGAATTAAGCCCGGGAAATTCAAATTTGTGAAACGCATCACCATTGGTTATAACGAAAATTGACGTCAAATACTACGACAACAAGACAAGTTACGCCTACAAAACAGTATTGGAATGGAGTTTTTATTGGAAAACATAATTATTGCCGTGTGTGTTGTGAACTAATTTAATGTTCAAGTGTAATTTTAGCTTCATAGTGAGGTTATTTAACATTTTAGAAAAATGACTGAAAGTGGTTTTGTAAAAGCACAATCTGATAATTTTTATTCCATTCGGGTACAAGCAATACCGCTAATCTGGTTTTTGAGCTTTTTTCATGGTGAAATGGTTAGAAGAACGAAAACACCCTAAGTAATAGTAATGGGATCATAGTAAATGACGTAATTGAAATGGCGCGCGAAAATGGCGGCGTTTAAACAGCTCAAATTTATTCTGTATTTTAAATATTTTTTTAAGCTTCATTACTGCATTTTTGAATAAGTTTATATTTTTTACTGTGTTAAAACGTTGTAAACAGTGAAATAAAAATATAAAAAAAACACATGCATATACCCTATTGAGGTCTATAGGCCAATGTTTATATTCAAAAGTTATAAAAACGCGTTTTTATGATTCCACGCCGTTTTCCAATTAGACGTCTGAATAATAATATTTGCATTTGTGTATTATTTTATTTATGGGGGTTGCCTCAAAATGCTCAATCTACTGCCTTCATTGGTTTGAAGTAGGCACCCTGGGCGACGCGCGACGCGCGACGGTCCAAATTGTCTACTTTGGGTTACGCAATCAGGAATTCAGGACCGTCGTCGCCCAGGGTGCCATCTCAAACCTGTCTGAGGTTGAACGCAAAAAAAAATCAGATTATCTTCGGTTGTTGTTGCAATTGTATTTGTATAACACGCCTACTAATTTTATGACATTTTAAATAATATATGATATGGAGTTCTAATTGGAGACAAATTGGTCACTAATATCAAGATCGCATGCTTCCATTTACTACTGTTCTTGAACAACTCGTACAATTATAAAGTGGTTATAGCACAATGGACCCAATGGCTAAGGCGTTGTCCTAGCGATCGAGAGTTCGTGAGTTCAGTCCCCACCCATTGTACTCCACTTTAGACACATATATTTAGCCTTGTTGTAGGGTTTGTGCAACCCACACAGCTAGTAAGATTTAAAAAAAAAACTAAAAATATTGCAAATTCTAAAAGTGAAAAATTTGTGATAAGTTAAAAAATTTAGATACTTTACCTGTGTGAACAGATCTCTCATGAATAATAACAGATTTTGCACATTTGTATGTTTTCTCACAGAATTTGCATGAAAATATTTTCTTAGGTCGTGATAGCTTGTCATGTACATTTCTAAAGTGACTCGTCAGCTCTCCTTTGAAAGCAAATCCCTGGCCACAAGATGAACAAATGAATTCTCGGTGAACTTCATGTTTTCTCTTTATATGTCTTTTTAAATAATAATTTGAGACACAAATTCGTGGACATTTAGGGCATTTTACAGGATTCTTAAAATGTACTTTTTTCTTGTGACAAGTAAGTCTGTCATTGTTTTTGAACACATCTCCACAAAGGTCACAAAGTTTCTCTGATGAAGTTTTTTTAACATTTGGTACTTTGATTTTAGTCTGCGGTCTTGGTTTTGGTTCTCTCACTAAATCATAGACTTCTTTTCTTATAGTTGTTTGCCCAATTTTCATGCTGAAATGAAAAAAAATTTCAATGAGTATAATAAATAATACCTATATATTTTTAATAGTGAATGAGAGGACTATGTGGATTTTTTATAAATTTTACATTTTGTCTGACAGTTTGAGTCCTATATGGGATCAACCCAAATGTTCTTTCTTTGGTATTGTTAGTCAGCATGTGGAGCTCCTCAAGTACCGAGTTGAGCTCATGATGCTTTTATTGACTGATCTGGTCCCCTCCTATCTGTGTGGTTCTTACCTCAAAAGACCATTTCAGACCATTCTGCATGGTTCTTACATGATTTGACCAAGATAATAAATAAATAAATATTTCAGTCAGATAGTGAAAAACCAATCTCATCTACTAGTTAAGAAAATGATAAGTAAAAGTGTTTGTGAAAACCTTTTTGCAGAAATAAATATCATTTCATCATTTTGACGGACCTGTTGGTCTAGTAGTTAGTGACCCTGACTGCTATGCCAGAGGTTGTGGGTTCGATTCCCACCCAGGACAAATGTTTATGTGATAGCACAATCATTTGTTCTGTGTCTGGGTGTAATTTATCAATAATATGTATGTATTTAGAAATATATAAGTTTGTTTACCATTTAGTACCTACCCATAATACAAGCTCTCAAGCTTAGCTTGGGACTAAATGGCGTTGTGTGATAAGTTGTGGAATATTTATTTTATTTATTTATTTCATTTCATTTCAATGTGATACCCAATTCATTCTATCAACAATATATTTTTTTTAATTTACAAGAATCTTTCAAAATACAACAATCATGAGAAAATAAATCACTTTTCGTAAAGTTACTTGAACTTGTGAATGATTGCAAGCATTGATAGCTTAGTAGTGTGACTTGCACAGTACTGCCAAGGTCTCCAGTTCAAACCCAAGGTATACACACCTCTGACTTTTCAGATTAATATGTGTGTAATTGTGTACAGACACCAGCACAGCAAGCTACCTCAAACTGTAAAATTTTCTAAATGGGCTATAATTATGAAAAATTTTAGTTTTTAGTCCCTTATCTAGATAAGAAGAAAATATTCGACACATATTATTACTTTTTTCACATAATAAAAAAATAATAGCGCTACATTGAGTCAAAATGTTGCATGACGTCACCACTCACCAGCTAGTAGGTACAGTTTATACTAGGTAATGACGTTACAAGCCCCCTCTCCTCAACTTTAATGCGCTTAAACTAAGCAGTTTTCCAACAATTTGAAAATGGAAAAAATACTCATATGTGTCGAATATTTTCTTGTAATCTAGATGACCGACTAAAAATTTAAATTTTGTTGAATAGCCCATTGAACATGAACCTTATTTTGTTTGAAATAAAGTGGAAAAAACTATCACTACTGTCTCTTTAAATACAGGTTTATTCTAGTTTAAGAGGCAGGGTTATAAGCTTGATTTTTACAGGTTTATCAACAACTGTTTTTTATGATCAGTTTGTACTACTTATCTGTATTTTTTTGGGAATATACATTTTTATTATCATTATAACAAAGAAATTTGACACATTGGGGTAGCTTGATGTGATGACCTTTGTACTTGTCAGTTCACTGTTTTTGAAGCAAGTGGAGAGGAAAACGTCTTAAGGAAAAACATGTGTCTGAGAGTTGGGTCTTGACTGCATGGGTGGCATAAAACCTCAGACACCAGGTTAGTAAAAACCACACGAAAAACAAAGAAGTGAATAATTACCAAGTAGAGGAAAATATTGTAATGTTAAATTAATAATATTACCACCATCTATCTCCATTCCATGTACAGTTTCCTTCTAGAATAGAAGATGCTATCTTGTTCGTTTTGTTACCAGGTCGAGATTTTAACTTTTGTGATCTTGGTTCCTTCTTAATGGGTTTTGGTTCCTTTTTGACTTTCTCGTTAATTTTTAATGGTAACAAGTCCTCATAATCATCAAAGCCGTCATCAGAGTGTTCATTTGATTCTGCCTTTATTGCTTTTAAATCTATTTCTACTTCAGTCACAAGATTGTTCACATAACTGTAACTCTCCTTTTTCACAATCAACAAACCATTTTGTAAAATTTTACAAGACTCTCTAAACTTATTAATAAAATTACATAAAGTATCTAATGTATTATTGCACATTGTACATATATGACGTGGTAATCCTGTGACGTCTTCTATCTGTAAATAATAAGGGGAGCTCTTAATAAAAAAAAAGTTAAGTACCATTTCTAGGTAAGTAATGAATAAATTAGTCAAATACAAACTTTTTCACATTGTAAACACAAGGACAGTTTAGAATGAATATTATCTCCTATTTCTGACTTCTCAAATATTGGAAGTGTGGCCCCGTCCTGTAGACAAATCCTACACAAACTTGTTGAGCTTGTGTCCTCCATTTGGAGAACGTTCAAGATTCAAATAAGAAATCGAATGGGATTATGACGCTCTATGAGTTTGTTACTATGATCAATTGAAATGTGTTCATGACGAAAAGACGTTAACTTGTTTATCTAGAATGAAAAATAATATTCCAAGCGTCTGCTGACATTTTCTTAGTCCTGTTTTGTTTTTGATTGACTTGACTGACAGTCGTCGGTCGGATGTGTGACAATTGACAGCTGTCAAATCTGACTTGACAGTGTTTTTGACGCAGGATTTTACGTTTAGTTTTATTTTATTTTTAATTACTGATTTTAATCTCCAGCGTTTGATGGTCTATCTTAGAACTAGCTTTTCTAATTCAATGTTGAATACCTATTTTTTATTATCTTTGGTGTTGTTTGGTGTTGAGACAACAAGTTAATAGCGGGTGTGCGGGTGTGTTGCTTAGTTTTATAGAAAATATCTGTAGGTTTCCGAGTGGCTGTAAACTTACGTGCTTAATTAAATACAATACTTTGCAATTTAGTCTATGCAAGCACATACCTACATTGCCATCGCCTCTAACTGAACAACGCATTTCAAATTCATGTATAAATTCAGACCCATGCACAACCCACATAATTACTGAACAGAATTCTGAATATGCGATTAGAGGCACTGTGAATAAATGCATTAGGCTGTCCTCTTTCAGCAGACTGTGAGCTATAGCAAAGGGAAGAGACCAAGCGGAGTGCCCATAATGTCTTAGAATTTGGGTTGGCTTTTGGTGAGGACTGTAACACAGTTGCGCATTCCATTATCATCTTTTTAGAACGAGGGCACTCTATGGTGAGGTTGTTGTAGCTGACAACCTAAGTAGTGCAAAGATTCTAATTTATAGAGGGAGTGGATTGCAGTCAAGCACTGGTTTATAATTTAAAAAAAAAGTTACTTAAAGCAGTTTGGAATTGAAACACTAAGAATACGTTATGAGGTATAAGTATACCTATTTGTACCTATCCATCTAGTTATCGGAACATCGCCAAGCGTTCGATCGACTTGCCATGTGGCGAGGGCCAGCCTATTTTTGACTAAAGGATCAGTATGTCATTCAAAGTGGTGCGATGCTGTTAACAATAATTTTCCTTTCGACAATAAAATTAATGCATGCAATGCAATGATGTTTTCATGAAACCACCCCTAAAACTAAGTAAATTAAAATTTCTAAATTATAACTAAAGTTTCTTAACATAATTTAATTTGAACTACAGTTAAGACCTAATTGCAATATAATGAACGTTAAACTAAAAAAAATGGAATACAAAATACAAATATTTTATTCTTATCTATGTATGTTTAGTTTTTAAAATCGACTCATGTTGTCATTTTCATTGAGCGAGATGATCACAAGACCTTTCATAGACAATATTTTATCACTTGTCTTCTGTCATCAGGTGATTTAGGTTTGGGAGTAAAAAAGTCCTGAAAAAGGGATAAAACGCCAAAAATTGTCCTAAATCAATATGTCGGGGAAAGATAGATTAGCGATTTTCCCTTCTCGGGGGTAAGTTATGTTTTTAATAATGTTGTTTAGTTCATTTATAATTCCATTAACTTATGCGTTTCATTTACGCCTAGATCACGATGTAATTTGTCCTGATTTCAGTGCTCAGATGTTGATTAAGGCTCGTCTGGCTGGAGCACAGAAAGGCCATGGTCTCCTGAAAAAGAAAGCTGACGCCCTCCAAGTGAGGTTCCGTTTGATTCTGAGCAAAATTATTGAGGTGAGTGATTATACTTTTTTGTTAACGTCTTATGTGATTAGCGTCACAAAACAAGAATCAGAGTTGTTATAATTTACTCTCATTTAATCAATTTATTATTTTTATTTAAGAAAACTTTGTGCTACAAGTACGTTTTTCTATGAAACAGGCTATGTTCATTGTTCCAATTAGTAAATCATTCTGAAAGGTCTTCTACAAAAACTCATGATTGGATTTACTCTAATTTCAGACAAAAACCCTTATGGGTGAGGTGATGAAGGAAGCTGCTTTCTCATTGGCCGAGGCTAAGTTCACAACTGGAGACTTTAACCAGGTGGTTCTGCAAAATGTAACCAAGGCTCAGATCAAGATTCGCTCAAAGAAAGACAATGTTGCTGGTGGGTTAAACAATCTTTTTCAAATTTGGAATTCAGCCCAGTTCTGCATTTTTTTTTTCACTTGACCTAAATACAAAAAAAGGCTAGACTGCAGAGGTTTCAAGCTTAGAATGGAGTAATAAACAATAGAACATTGATCTGTGATATATTACTATTGTGAACAGCTGATTTTTATTAACATTGTAACCAAGGGTAGCAAACACTGTATTCAAGTTTTGTTTTTATTAGCTGAATCTAGTTTATGTAACACAGTCAATTGAATGTAGTTTGATGTATGCAAGCAACCTCAATGAAAAAAATACTAGCTAGATGATAATTACATTGAACTGAATACCTAATTCTATTCTCGAATAGCGTATTTGGTTGTATATTATCTAAAAAGTAAAATACTATTTTGTTATAAAGTTTTTTTTATTCTTAATCTTTCAACTGAGGTAATTAGAGACACAATAGAAAGACAATGACAGGCGGACACCGGTGTCCTCTCAGGGTTTAATGAATTAATTTTTAAATGAGCCTTTTGGCCACGATGGCATGTCAACCTCATCATAACTTTAACTATTCTGAACTAAAACTAAAAATACAATTTACAATGTAAATAAATAAATATATTTTGAAGAAAAAATATCTGATCAGTCCATTACTGAATGCACTTGATTCCCAATTAATCACAAAAAAAAAAGAAGAATGAAAGTCAATAGAAAAATTAACTTGTGTACTATATTACGTATGTCTAGAAATCATATGTAAGTACTTACTTAGTGTACAATACAGTTGATTGTCTTGCCTGACAAGACAACATTACTGAAAACAGTCTTCTCCACTATTAAAAGAACAAATTTTGGAAGGTGTATAATATTAGTACTTCAATTTGACATAGAATGTCGCCACATTGTTACATTACACTTGTTATGAGCTGTGATGAATTGCTAGATATTTAATCATTTAAATCTCGTTCTTGTTTCTAGGTGTGACACTCCCAATCTTCGAGTCTTACACTGATGGTACTGACACATATGAGTTAGCCGGTCTGGCCAGAGGTGGTCAGCAGCTCACGAAGCTCAAGAAGAACTTCCAGAGTGCCGTCAAACTGTTGGTTGAGTTAGCCTCCCTGCAGACGTCATTTGTGACCCTTGATGAGGTCATCAAGATCACCAACAGACGTGTCAACGCTATTGAGCATGGTGAGTTACAGATGATTCTTATCACATTTTGTAGGTTTAGAATTGGTGGATATTTTATTTATAGCTGCCTAGCAGACGTCCCGCGGTTTTACCCGCGTAGGTATTCCCGTGGGAATACAGGGATAAAAAGTAGCCTATGTGTTAATCCAGGGAGTCAGCTAACTCCATACCAAATTTTATTAAAATCCATTCAGTAGTTTTTAGTTGAAAGAGTAACAAACATCCATCCATCCATCCTCACAAACTTTCGCTTTTATAATATTAGTAGGATATTTATGTATTTACAGATATATATGTTTATCAGTTATCTAGAAGCTCTGCATAGTTTGAGACAAGACCCTCATCTTTCACACAGCCCCTGTGTGAAAGTTGAGGAATATTTATTTACCATAATGCCTGTAAAAGAATTAAATGAAAATCATGAATATGGTTGTAATAGCTCATTGCATAGCTAATGTTTGACAAAAACGAATGACAATAATTAACTAACAATTTCACAAACATCTCATTTCGTAAATATTGAATGAATTCCTATACTATGAAAATTGGTCCCTTTTCCCAAACATGTCTTTTGCCCGTGTTTGCGAATTTATTTTTTAAATGAAGAGCTGACACATATTCGTATCGTTCGTATTCTGCTCCATCTTTTATGAAACATTGATAGACTGGTTTTTGACCTCTGCACTGCTGATGGAAAACAATGATTTGGTTGTAGGTATACCACCTTGAATAACCAAAGGTCATAGCTTAACCTTGAGGTCAAGAATTATGTTTTTTATTAATGCACATGATTGAGTGTATTGAATTTCATTGTGTGAAAATGCATATCTTACTGATAAGAAAATAGGTGTTTTCTTTAACTATGAAGATAAGGTATCTTAGAACAAAAGTTAGTAAATATGTAAAGCATGAATAGTTTATGTTTTTAACCCTGATTTGAAAGTTTGGATAGTAAGAATTAATAGCTAAATTAAGATGTTTAAAATAACCATAGAGAACACAAATGGATTGACAAAACCACATAAGTCTGAAATATATTCTTATGAATTAATTAAGTATTAGTATTAGTATGACAAAACCACATTAGTATTCCATCCATCCCACATGGGGTTTGAATACTAATGTGGTTTTGTCCAGGCCCATCACAACCCATCAAAGAGATTTAAAATACTATAGAGGACATGCAAGGTATACCCATAAAAGGTGGACAATAGAGACAACAAAATGGTCAGGACCTGAAGGCAAAAGAAGCAAAGGGAGACCGCATAAACAATGGGCAGATGATGTATTGTGATGGAGGTGGCTGGGCCCAACTGGATGAAGATGGCTTGGGACAGAGAGCAAGAGGCTTTTACCCAAAAGAGATCTACAAAGAGGCTTTTACCCAAAAGAGATCTACATAGGCTTAAGGTGTTAATAGATATATGTTTAAAATTAATAACTTGTACCTTGGAATAAATAAAGCTTTTATTATTATTATTTTAGAGGACATGCAAAGAAATGTCATAGATTTTTTTGAATAATATAGCAATATTGAATCGGCTACGGAGCATATTAAACTAAAGTCATAGACTTGTGTCCACTATGACACAAGTAATGGATGAAAATTTTGTTTGTGATGTCCCATCTATAGTAAGTATTGAATGTCTTTGTAACCCATAGTTCAAGAAAAGTGAACAAAAAAATGTTTGTATTCCAGTAATCATCCCCCGATTGGAGCGTACTCTGGCGTATATCATCTCTGAGTTGGACGAGCTGGAGCGTGAGGAGTTCTACCGGCTGAAGAAGATCCAAGACAAGAAGAAGATCATCAAGGACAAGGCTGAAGCAGTAAGATATATTATTCTATTGATATTTCTTCAAACTCTCTAGCAGTAATCTAAAGGGATATTGAGTGTTAAGTATGCAATGGACTACTTCCTTGTGTTTCCCTCTCTACTATCAATCTTTGAGAGATTGCTTTTAGCAGTCAAACCGCCCATTGTAACAGTTCTTAAAGTTATTATTTGTGAGTTTGTACTATGCGTTTCAAATGAGAATAGGAACGACGATGACCTCTATATGTCAGATGTCACTTGAAAAGTACGGTCCACAAGACTAATTCATTTAAGAGGTTTTTTCATTTTGAATAACTGCGACTCGGTAACACAAAAAACTAAAAATAATTGATTACGCGAATAAGGTTTCGTTGCAGACCGTACTTTTCAAGTGACATCTGACAGATAGAGGTCATTGACGTTCCAATTCTTATTCGAACCGCATAGTAATAAACAAACTCACAAATTATGTTATTTTTCGTCTTTTAATGTTGTTTTTGTGTTGGTCTATGTCAAAGACAGTCAATACCTATAGACCGGACATCACAAACAAAATTTTTGTCTGAAAAAGTGTGTTTTTTTAGTACGCTCCACTGCCGCTCCAATATTTATATATTATTCTAGATGACGTTACTGAGACATGGGATCAAAGTTTTTCGATGACATTTCCTTGCATTGCCCGCTCTATACTATAGTCTTTTAAATCTCTTTGGTCTGTCTTTTGTGTGCACTGAATAAATGATTTATCTGTCTATCTATCTCTATCTACAATAAGTTTATTCCATCAGTTTTTTTACGCTGATTTCAATTCATGTTTTCATCGTATTTCCGAAAATAACTGTTAATAAACTTACGAAAGATCTTTTAACCGAACAACTAACATGATTCGTATTATTCGTTCACAGCGCAAACAGGCGATGTTGCTTGCCGGTCAGGACCTGGCCGACTCCGCGAACTTGTTGGATGAAGGCGACGAAGACCTGCTGTTCTAAGGCCGCGCCGACTATAGTAGACGCTCATATATTTAGCCAGTTAGTAGCGTGCAGTCAGGTCAGCCCCCAATCTTGGAGCCAACATCTGAGCCCAATACAATGTTTGAGCAACTGTTTGTCCTAACAGGATTGCTACTCAATTACTTTGGCTTTTCAGTAAGCTGTTTCCAAACTTGACTGCATGAGTTTTAAGCAAAAATGATATTACAGTGTTCATTACGTTGTAAATACAGTATTGTTGTATCACTGTTAAATATGTACTATGTGCTGTTAAATCTACAATTTCACAACGTGTTACGGTTTAAAACGGCTTTATTATTATTAATTTAAGATTGGCTGTTTGCTTAGATGTTGTCGTATGTAAGCATTCCACCATATTTCGATTTGTTTTTATTCTTCAAAGCTTGTTATGACGCTGTACGTAGCATAAAATCAGTTTAAGTACACACCTATGAAGTATTTATGGTTTTTGAATTGTTGTTTGGTAACATAACTAAATGTATTTTAAGTAAGCAATCAATCATGTAAATACAAGTTTGTGAAGCGAAATATATTATTATTATTATTGAGTTTTGGAGTTTTACTAAATCAAATGCTGCCTACCTCATTACGGTCAGAAAAGGCCTTTCTCAAAGATTTGAAGAGAACACATTTGCCCCAACATCCATTGGTTATGCCAGCAATGTCACCAGCCCACTGCCACATAAGTTCGGCAATTCTTCGGGCTATGTTGGTAGTTTTGGTTCAGACGGATCTCTTCATTTCTGATTCAATCACGCAGAGATACTCCAAGTCACCAAGCATAGCCCTCCGGGTGACCTTAAGCTTGAGCTTTTTATGAGATTGATTTTAAGCGACCACATCTCTGAGCAAATGCAACCAGCCAAACCAAAACTATCACGTGAAAAAGAAGACGGTCATGGTCAACATCTTGACAATTCGACATTTTGACCCTAAACAGAAGAAGAGGCAAGTTTAAAGTCGGGCAAGTAAAAATCGTTACCGTAATTACTTCTAATTATTTTATTTGTATTTTGACAAAGAAAAATTATGCAACACATAGCACTCTTAAGCTTTCAAACCGTGTGAAACTAGGAAAAATTTGTTGCCCCGTTTCTTCAGCAGGCCAAAGTCTACAGCGCATCGTATCATCGTTCCGATGGCCTTGCCGCCGTTTTTTGGGTTGTCCATCACTTTGTAATGTTTCTTCACGAAGCTGATCACTCTTCTGGAAGTCAGGCCATTTTGTGCAGGGAGATGGTGGAACGCCCACAGCACTATCGCGGCGGGGTTTGACTTCTTTAGTCCCAATTTGATTCTGTTGCTTACACTCCTGCCACATTTTGTCCTGTTGATCGTCATCTGACTGTCAGCCAAACATTCTGAGCATACAGAGCTTGGTGACGTACACCTCGCGTACTTCATTGTTTAATGTGATAATTAATACAGAGTGATTTCATAAGTTTCTTTATTTATGTTTTTTTTTTTGTATTTTTTGTTTTCTTATGAATATATGTTTGACATTGTTTTGACGTAATCGTATAAAAAGCAAACTTATAATACCTATAAATTCATTGAAGGAGATCGGAACATAGGAAAGGAAGGTATAGATACTCACTGGTATACTCAAGGTTTACTTACAGTACATACTTGATAACGCTATAACGTTATCAAGTATGTACTGTATGACCGTCAATTTCCGTTCTCACTAACACTAGGCGACACCTAAATTAATGTCTTAATAAAAGTGCACTGTTGGATTTTCAACCCTCGACACAGCCTCGACAGCTGAAAATCCGACGGCGCGGGGGCGGCACAACTGAAAACGGGAAGAGGCTCCGCGACTCGTAGTTACCAGGTAGGTAGTCGACTAGTCGTAGCACTGGGTGTGCTACGCCGTAGCGCTAGTAGCAAAAACAGGACAGTGCCCACAGTTCTACTTAGGGTAAATACGCCAAACGTCGGCCACCCCCCAAAGGTCGGCAGTCTGCACATTTTTAACTTGCATTCATTGAAAAGGAAATTAAGTGACAATTTGGCTACTGGAATTGGATCTTTTGTTCATACTCTATACGTAAAAACTGTTACTATTCGATGTCCCTCGCTTTTCGCACACTGAGCATCCTTAGCGATGCCGGCGTTGAAGTGTCAAGTTCATAGTAAAAATAGCTTACTTTCTGTGAATACCCATATTTCGGGGATTGATATTACAATGGTAAGACATTCTTTTTTTTGTGTTATATTTTGGTATTAATATAAGGTTAGTTTTACTATATTTTGAGTTAGTATTTTTAACGTTTTGCGCATTGATTTAAGAGAAAATAGGGGGCCGCCATTAGAATACCAGTTTTGGTTTAAAGCCGGAATCTCGACCGGGGCCGACTTTAAGTAGAATGCAGTCTGTTTTATAATCTGCAAATCTACCTATTCCTTTGGTTTATTAGGAGAATTTGCAAAGCTTATAAGTAAATAAATCTATTTCACGTCTAACCGCCAAAAACCGGCCGGGGTAATTTTAGTTCAATCTTGAGAAATAAGGCATGAGAAATAGGGGCCGACTTTAGAAATATTAAAGATCGTAATTTCGGCCAGCCTCGAATCCGAGCGCTACTATACAGGATGATTACGTTGGACGGGTAGTCAGTTTTAAAATTTTAATATATTTCAAAATAATTTGCTCAAAGTTGATTATGTAGGTATTATTATAAAAACGAGGTTAAGTTTTGATGTAACTAAGGGTTCAAATTAATTAATTATAAAATATTACAATATTGATCTACTTACCATTTTAATATTTATGAAAACTCAATAAGTAGGGTTCGGGATACAAATATCAATTTCTCTTTGGAACTTACTACCCATGTAGCTTAAACTGCGAGGAACAAAAAGTGGTTTTTAGATAGGTACTAAGCTCGTTTTCACTTAAAACTTTTTTTAATAATCGTATTGGTAATGTTTTTCATTGTCTTATTTTTAACCACCCTATAACCGGCCGACATTTGGGAAAAACGCGACCGACTATAGGGCGTAAATGGCCGAGTTTAAGGTTTTTTCGTTCTCTATGCATTTAAACCTTATTACTCTTTGCTTTTAATAGAAAAGTCAATCCTATGCCTATAAACATAAAATAGATTAACCAACCTATCTAAAACTACATCACATGGCATGCTTCGTTGCAAACTGATGGAGCCAGAGCGATCCAAAGTTAGAAAATTCGTTAAGGGGCCGACTTTTAGCGTATTTACCCTAGGTACGTTATAGAGCGGGGAGGGCGGTGGGTTCAGTGGGTCAAATCGAAACATATTTTTTTCCTGGGTACCCTAGTTTTAACCTACTATTAAAAATATACTTTGTGTTCCAGTGAATAAAATCAATATTCTGCTGCATACGTAAATGAAATGTACCTACGTACTATGCTCGACTGCGGGACTTTTCACTGACTGTTAAGACGTGTATTGGGGTGGTTTTTACTGTTGTAGGGTTTTGTACAATGATATTATACCTAAGTGAAAAGGGGTAGATAGGTTACCTAAACAACATTGGAACTTCACAAACGGCACACTAACGCAGGCACGCTTCTGTTGACGGTCACTGAAGTCAAATGTGGTTAGTTAGCCAAATTTTAACGAGTCGCTTGCTGAGCGCTTATATAACCTATCCTTTTTACTTATAATATCATTGGTTTTGTACCCAAAACGTGCGGAACTCTATTACTAAGCCTCCGGCTGTCCGTCTGTGTGTCTGTCAGCTGGCTGTATTTATGTATGTCAAGTAGGTACAGATAGGTACTTAAAATTCACACATCAATCAATGGTTGTACTTATCTCTTATTCTCTACTATGGTTACTACGGATCCCTTCGTGTACGCACACAAGGTCAACATATCAAGCTAAAATCTAACAAGTATGAGCTGATCTCTCATTATAGGATTTCCATGCAGTGACACGTTAGTTTATACTGTTTTTTTTAGCTTGATTATTTAGCCGTGTGTACGACTCGAATTGGGCCAGTATAAAACCACTTAGCCTTCATTTATCGGAATACCTATTCTAAAGACATTCAACAGGTATCTACTTCCTATAAACGGGACATCAGTATAAAAAATCTCATCCGATGCCTGTGTCCGAGTGGACGCAAGTCTTGAGTTTAGTTTAGTATGCTCCGCTGTCGCTCCAATATTGATATACCTATTATTCTAGATGGCATTACTGAGACAGTTTCATCATCACAGTTTTTCCACAGTCTAAAAAGCTATAGTCGTCCGACGAAGCCCTCTAGGCAGGGCAATCGTGCGGGGTGTGAGGGGCGAGACGCGGGAAAACCGCTCCCGAACTGCGAACAAAACGATGCTCGTTCATCGGGGCTTCGGGAGGTATTATTCAGGGCTAACGCGTGTAGACAGAGATCAAAGGCGTCGTCCTACTGTATTAATATTTATACTGTGTTGTTTCTGTGATAGTATCTTAAATCTCTTTGGAATATTCCATCTAAAAAAACTTTTTTGCAAAAAATAAAACCGACTTAAAAAAAAAAACAACCGACTTCTTAAAAAAAAACTAACAGGTGAAAAATAACTCCAGTTTCGGAAGTCTGTGGCTTTGGTGGTTTTGTTGTGTTTATTATTGGCCACCGACTTTTTAAGAAGTCGGTTGTTTTTTTTGTAAAAAAGTTTTTATTTTGTAATTTTTAGTTTCTTTGTATTATGTAAAGAAAGTCTTTCAAAACTTGAAAGAATCATTGAAATTGGACAACAATTGCTAACTTGTTCTATCTGAACATTAATCTGTACATCTCTGCCGGCCTCTTTTAAAATAGAATGGCGTAATGTTATGTTGTGGAAATACAAAAGCTCAGCATAGACATCTGACTATAGCAATCGCGAATAATTTGCTGTTATGCGTTGAAGAGTTCCGTTGCCTGTCTTTTTCATCAGTCTTTCTTCACCAAATGATACTTTCTAAATGAAAATGCTTGATTTGTTACTAAAAATGTTGAAATCGGTGTGTGTGTGCCTATATTTTTTGAGGAGTTCCGTCAATTTCTCAAAGATCCCTCATCAGATATGAGTTTTGATACAAATGGGACCAATCTGTTAGTATACCCTATCAAACAAAAAAAGAATTTTGAAGATCGGTCCATAAATGACGGAGTACTGAGGTAACAAACCCTAAAAAAAAAAAAATATAAGTACAACCGAATTGAGAACCACCTCCTTTTTTTGAAGTCGGTTAAAAAAGAGACAACCAGTACCTAACATCCAAAACTCACAATGGTCGCAAGCCCCCAATACACAAGCACAACACGAACACAAACCTATGAACACGTGCGAATCGTGCGATACACGCGTTCGTATCTAACATGCAAACGGCCTAAGTTAGATTACCGCAAGTAAACAGGGCAATGCATGTGCTACCCAGTGACGTAGTTAGTATCAAAGGGGCCCCATAAAAGAATTTCGCAGTCTCAATTTGAAATTTAAATTTGAAAAATACAACTTAAGTAAGTGACGCAATTGTAAGTGAGTTCACTTTGCTATAAGGTATGATGATGGGGTTGACACATCCGTATTGTACAAAAAAAACCCTACATTAATAAAAAAAAAACCGGAAAAGTGCGAGTCGGACTTCCCCCCACTAAGGGGTTCCGTACTATAAATAATTACTATAAATAATTAACTACGGATAATTATAAATAATTCAGGAATCGAATTTAATTTATTTGAAATTTTTACCCCCAATTAAAATGTTGATGGTAGTGAATTGGTGATCAAAGGGCGATGACAATAGATTTTAAGATTTTCATGATAATAAATTGAAATACAAGCCTGACTTGGATAGTTTATGATATAATTATGATTTCACCAAACTAATCTTAGTCCGAGGGACGTTAGCTAGTTAACTGTAGCTCCTTCAATTAGACATCTAAAAGCTGTCAGCATATCAAATAATAAGTTAATTTTATACTTTCAGTATTTCGTGAATTTACCATAACTATTATTGAGGTTAGGTAATACCACAATGATTTCACATATTTTTGCTTCCACATATGGGGGCCCCTGTAGCCTATGGGGCCCCGTATCAATGATGCGGCGCGCGGTGGTCGCTACACCCCTGTGCACTCTTTTACCGAATGAAGACAAGTGATCCTTGTGAATAGTGACGTCATGGAATGGTAAATTGGTAAGTAGATCTTATCAAAGTTGCTAAAAGATGCTCTTTTGCTTAATCAATGAAAAAATCTTTTAAATATTCAGTTGGGTAAATAATAAGCAAAAGCGTAGTAGATTTTAGAGATAGATTATTAAAAAATGTTTTATTACCTACCTAATAATCAGAAAATACGATTACAAACTGAAACAGAAGTCGGATGTTAGCTTAACCCGAGTAAACATTTCGATGAAAGTATCGGGATAAGAAATAATGGCCGTAAGCAAGATAGGTACCTACTTACTGAATAATTTCACTAAATATACTTATTACTAAGGTAGGTACCGAACGCTACATAAGTATTCATATTTCAAAAGTCTACGAAGAAAACTCTTTCACTGCAATGAAAATGAGTATCACACTGACAAAGCCCAGCGAGTAATTAACGATTAGTTAAGCATCTAAATTATCTAATTCCCTACGGAGAGAGATCCTTGCGTGGTCGACCGACCAGTCGGCCGACCGGTCGGTCAGCGAGTCGGAACGCCGCAGTTGGGCCACGAAAGGCACATATCCGGTAACCGGGGGTGAATTATTGCAACTTCATTTACTATGACGCTCTGGCGTATTTTGTGAGATGAATGTAGAACAGGCTTTTGTGCTGTATGGATACGTTTACGTGTACAGTGACGTCATTAGATTGTATGTTAATGGACATCTGGTGCAATACGTTATTAGTGAAGGTGTCAAATAATTTGCGTTTTTTTTTTTAACGATTTAGTAACTACTAGGACAGCTAAGGAAGAATTGCGATATCATGTGGAGGATGCTTTGTGAAACTTTCTTTGTTTAGTAGCATCTTTTTCAACACCCCATACGTTAGTATTGAACTGCTAAGTAGATTTAATTAAATATAGGATATTTTTCTCATAACATTAAACATCTGACCTTAATGATTTTTTTGGGACAGGCCTGTTAGTCTAGTGGTTAGTGGCTCTGACTGTTATGCCGGAGGTCGTGTGTTCAATTTCCACCCAAGACAAATCTTTATTTGATCAACACGATCATTATTTTGTTCTGAGCCTGGATGTAATTTACCTATAATGAGATGTCATGTATGTATTTAGAAACATACTACGTGATTTTTCAATCGTCTGACAATATTTCACATGGTGTTTTACCCATGAATATGAACAACTTTTACTAAGGGATATAGGTAACAACTCGAATATCATGAAAAAAAAATCGGCTGTTGCATACAAAAGTTTGATATCTACTTATCTACTCAACCAACATGTATGAAACAGCAGATTTTTTTGAACAAGAAAATGTCGTAGAAAAATTAAGTTTGTTGTTTGTAGTTTTGATCCCAAGTCTCAGTAAGGCCATCTAGCATCATCATCTGCCTAGCCTAGGCTTTTCCCAACTATGTTGGGGTCGGCTTCCAGTTTAACCGGATGCAGCTGAATACCAGTGTTTACATGGAGCCACTGCCAGTCAGACCTCCACAACCCAGTAACTGGGTAACATGATACCCCTTGGATGAACTGGTTGTCAGACTTTCGGGCTTCTGACTACAAGACAAGTAACGACTGCCAAAGATCTAGGTACCTACTTGAAATGACAGCCGGGGCCAACGGCTTAAGGACGCGTTTACAAATCTGACCAAAATAAATAGTTTTTCGGTACATTTTGCGGCAAAACTAAACTTAACTAAATCTAAATAATAATTACCGCAGACAGATTACTCCTTCATCTTCAAAAGGTCGCAATTTTTTATTCTAAAATCTAGGTAAATAATATTGTAAAAATCACTTCCGGTACCTCTTCACACAAAATTGTCGATTTCGTTTTCAGTTTAGGAACATTTTTCATCTATTTAATAACATTAATGTGTTTATTTAAAAATATTTTATGTAAGGAGACATGATCAACTCAAAAAGGTGGCAGAAAAAACTACCAAAATATTCCAACTAGTGCCAGAAAAAAAATCAAATCGATTTTAGTTTTTCGCTTGTGCTTGCCGAGGCACGGACGCCATCTAGCATAATATACAAATATTGGAGCGGCAGCGAAGCGTACTAAACTAAACCCATCGATTTGTGTCCACTAGGACAAGTATCGGATAAAAGTTTTGTCCGTACGTGATGTTCCGTCTATAATTAGTATTGAATGTCAGATAAGTAAATAAACCCGCCTTCAACTAGTAATACGGTACCTTAGGAACATTGGGTTCCAAAACCAAAAGTACCTTGGTACCGTCACAGTTATTAATACTTAGTAGCAGGTAGACATTAACTCACGCCTCTTCCCCATTAGAGTAGACAGAAACTACAAAACGCCATGTAGGTTCAACTGCTTTAGATACTTACCTATATCACAGTATAAACATTAATACAGTAAGACGAAGCCTTTGATCTCTGGAAAAATGCCGACAACGTCTACACGCGTTAGTCCTGAATAATACCTCCCGAACTACGAACATCATTTTGTTCGCAGTTTGGGAGCGGCTTTCCCGCGTCTCGCCCCTCACAACCTGCACGATAAATTGTCCTGTCTAGACGGCTTCGTCGAACGACTGTAGGTTTTTAGACTGTGCATAGCATATTATGCACGCCCGGTAGCAAGTCTGACCTTTCTGAAGAACATAATCAATAAGGTCAGTGGCCTTGTATGGACTTATCCATACAAGGCCTTCTCTCCCAGCGTTTCCAGTAGTAAATAAATAATAACAAAACTTAAAATTAAAGTAAATATTTTATAATGTATATAATTGTGTAATATTGAATCCTAGTAAAAGATTTCCCTTTTAAACCATTCCGAATTCAATTGGATCTCTTAAATATTTGTCAAATAACAAAACCGGCAACGTGAATTGCTTAGAACTGGAAGCATTTACGTAATACCTCGGAATTGATCAAACGACTTTCGTTTCTAGGCGTGATGGAGAAGTGTCAAAGTGACTTAAAAATTCATTGAATGTTCCATCTTATTGAAAAACGAAGGAGGCTTGACTGTGTCTACCTTGTCTATGTGTGGGTCTATCTTGGTTATGGTTTTGACAGGTAATTTAGAGTGGAATTATGATGTTGAAGAACAGTAGGTACTTAATACTACCTACATGACTGCCTCGTTAGTCTAGTAGTCACAAGAGAGTATGAGGTCTCGGGTTAAATCCCCGGGTCGGGTAAAATGTTATTCCTGCTGCACCATCCTAGCTTATTTGTAGTGTTGGAAAGTAGATATTCGAAAGTAGCACGGATGTTGATAACAACTTCGTAAGTACTATTCTACCTATCAATAAGATAAAGTCCAGGCAACCCCATCGCTCTGGAACCTCGTGTATATCATGGATAAAAAAATGCTGTTATTGATGTACACTGTAACTTGTTAACCATTAATCTTATTGAAGAGTTCTTTACATTAAGTTTTCGTGTTACCCAGTATCTGGGTTGTGGATGTCATACAGGCAGTTGCTCCATGTAAAACACTGGTATTCAGCTGCATTCCGTTAGATAAAGAAGACGACCCCAACATAGTTGGGAAAAGGCTAGGCAGATGATGATATTTAGGTAAAGTTAAATTACCATTATTATAACCTTTCAATCGTGTCAATTAGAGACACAATAGAAAGACAAGGACAGCTATAAAGCTGTCGCTAAAAAAGCGATATTATCGAGACTAGAGGGGATGTTAAAGTCCGAAGGGGTAAGTACAAAACACACGCGGACGAAGCCGCGGAAGCAGTGCTAGTTAGTTGAAAAAATCGGAAATACTTAATCTGAAGCACTTTTCACTATTATATAAATCTACGACGTAAAACTAAACTATATATTCTTAAAGTTGACGTAACAGGAAATACTAAAGTGCAAAGTTTCAGAAATAAAATCGATACAACTCTTGGTGTAAAAAGCTTGGTGTGTTTAAGTGGAAACTTATGGAGGGGACGCCCTAGAAGGACATACCTTATTGGTAATGTTCATGAAATGTCGTGCGCGGAGTACTCGTAACTGGCATGTGTGTATGACGATGTATGAACGTAAACCAAGAGCGTATCCACCCATGTGGGCACTATGGGCATGATGCCCACAACCTTAATGGGGCCTGGATCCGTATGTAAGGATAAGTAGCAGCTGGCTTTCCGTAGTTTCTGCTTATCCCATGGTCAAGATGCGTGAGTTTAAAATAATAATAAATTCATTTATTCAGGTAATTAAGACAACCGTTACACATGATTAAATTACAATTTCATTCATATATATACATTAATTTGTCATGCAAATAAATAAATACAATAATTAAAAAAAAAATCTCCGTATACTTAACCATTTATCATCTTTTTGTAACTTTTCTTTTTTTTTTTCAATTGATTGAATACGGCGTTTTTATTTACATGGATAGATACGCCAACCCATTTTTTTTGTAACTTTATAAACTTTTTTTTATTATCTAACTTAAACTACTACTACTACAACGCCGAGAGGGGATGATCTAGAAGGACATACACTGGCCTTATTGGTGATGTTCCTCAGAAAGGTGCATATAGTTCCTACTCGCAACGAGCGTGCTTGTATGACCAAATGTATGAACGTAAACGTAGCAAAGTTTGTAAGGATGGCGATACAGATGACGCTCTGCAGTTTCTACCTATCCCTATGGGAATAATCCTGAGTTTGTGTGTAGGTATAATAATCATTATTAGTATTAACATTGAACAAATCACAGTGGGTAATTTACCGTACCTAGCTAAAGTAACCGAATTACAAGAATCCGGGTAAAGGTTTGAGACGAAAAGTTTAATATTTGCACAATAAAGTAGATGGGTAGATATTTGCACTGGCAGTGTACCTACGGTACAAGTTCAAGATTGTGTGACTGTGACATAATAATATAACTTGGTTTAAATTGGAATTCCTTATAATTGCATAAACAAGGTAAATTTTAAGTACGACAGTAAACATATCTACTTAGAAATGAGTGGCTCAAAAGAAAGAAAAAAAGAAAAAATAAGAAAAGCAAAGAAGAAAAGAAATTATATGCGTATTATGTATTATATTTATAGTGTACATGTTTATGTATTTATCCTTAAAATATATGTATATTAGTATTATTTTGCTTTCTTTTATTTTCATTTAAAATTGCACCTACCACTGCTTTTCTCTGCATCACCTAAAGGTTGACTTACCAGTCAACCTTTTGGTGACAAAGGCGGACTTAATGCCATAGGCATTTTCCACCGAAAATGCCTATGGCATTAAGTCCGCCTTCAGTAAGGGTTTTCATTCTTCAAGCATACTAATGCTTGAAGAATGAAATAAATGATAAAAACAAATGTAAAATTTTGTTTCTAATTATAGTGTTAGTTAACTTATCAAAAGCATTATTAATCACAAACTCTATAGATTTTTGGCAAGTCACTATTATTCGGAGTACCTAAAAGAGGTAGCGAGATGGTCTCTAGCTTCGAACAGTGTCGAGGTGGGAATCCAGTTCCCATGAATATGTTACGTAGTTAACTTCACAATTAAGTCTAATGCTTCTTTATGCAATCTACATTCATACGTTTACAACCAACAAAGTCAAAGTATTTAATATAGCGATTTTCGGTGACATAGCTGTTTTTAGGTAAATATTTTTTTTTGTAACTTAAAAATCTACTCTTTACACACTATTACATCAATTGATGAAAGTTTTAGATGGAAAAACTTAATAACGCGTTGCCCTACTTGGGGACGAACTTGGACCTTCATCCACTAGACTAACGAGTCATTTATACATTTACATGTTTCATTATCAACTTTAATTAAAATTATCGCTTCAAAAATACTCTCAATACGAATTCAGTAAATTGTTTCTTTTTTGCAGCATGCCGCGTCGATATCAAACGAAATAATGACAATTCGAAACCAGAGTAATTCCTCGAAATTCAGAGTGCTTAAAATTTCAATCAGCCGAATTTGAACGAAATTTTTGGATCGTACAGTTTTTTGGTTCAACCTAAATGACAGTTTTAACGAACGCTAAGAAGAAAATGGTTTTCGTTAGAAATGTTCTTCTTTTTGACAATCAATTGTAGTTTTTGGTTTTCAATTTTCGGCTGTCAAATTTCTAAATTGCTTACCCAAATGAGTACACTAAATGAATTAAATCAATTAGATTAAATGTCGTCACTTCTCCAAAGCCGCAGCAAATAAAGAGTTAAGAGGAAGTCAGTATAAACAGTCCGAATTTCCGCAATAAGTATTTTAATATGCATAACGATCATTGTTGCCCTCGCTTCTCTAAACCTAGCCCCATCTCAACGTCCATTGCTTTACTTGTATGAAAGAGACCCGTGAACGCAACCAAATATCTCACAATGGACGTCGAACGGTAGAATAAGTCGAGAATTCCATCCAAAAGTCACGTCTGTATGACACAAAGAAGGTTCTAAGCAAAGCAATTGACAAAATAATTTAGTCATAGGCACGTTCTCGAAAAATGTATATATACTGGCTTGCAATAATTCCTTATACTCTGGATTCCTAATATGAAAACTTACTAGACCTTAGAAGGGCTTAACATTAAAAGGGTTCCATACTATATGAATGGCGTAAGACTTGTCGTAAGCAGTAAACACTCGGAACCACGAGTAATGGTACGCTCATAGAGAAATTTTCTCGTGAACAAAGATGTTTCGTGGTAAAGGAATATTTCCAGTAGGTAGAGTGAGGGGTGAATGGGGCGTGGAGGGAGGTGCGGGGCGGGAACGCCTAGGGTGGATGTTTGGAGTGTTGTTCCCTGTAAACGTCAAGAGCGATCACCGTCGGAATGAAACTGAAGATAGATTTGAGGTAAAGCCGGTGTAAAAACCAGAAATAATCGGTAATGACCAGTTTTTGTCGCCTCGCTTCTGACTAACATAAATCTTTTTATGACTTACGTATATGTTCATTTATCGTTTGGACTAATATTTTAGGGATATTAATTTACAGCTAAACTGCTTTGTTAAACTGAAATTTTTGAACAAGTGGAAACTAAGTAGGTACAGACGCCAGCACGTCAAGTTACCCCAATGTGTCAAATTTCTTTGATCGTTTTTCAACTTAAACAGCATACGGTTCATATTCAATAGGGAAAATTTGACACATTGGGGTAACTTGATGTGCTGGCGTCTATACCTACTTACGCAGTTAATATTTTCAGAATACATCCTACTAGTGTGTTTACTTTATTCTTTCAAGCAAAAACTACAATAATGGATTTAAGGAAGTTGTAAAGAACATAGATGTAAATCTCTGTAATATTTATTTATTTGATTAATTTTCGATCGATCCCTACGGCGTTCTCTATTATCAAACCACAAGCCCCTTGTCCTGAAAACGATACATCTAATTCAAATCCCACTAATTCCTAATTCGAATTTCGTCCGTTTCGCTACCCTGTTTTTTTTAACAATATGGCGTCTTTAAAATGAATATCCGTCGTAATTTAGAAACTTGGGAACTTTAATCCCGTGACTCCTGATCAAAAATTAATCTGATGCGGTGTTGTGGGGTTATGTGACCTGTCTGCTTTGTTTATCATCATTTTGACTAGAATTTAGTCTGTAATACATTGTTCAACATGGATTCTTAAGCATAGGATGTTACTCACTGAATGAGTTACGGTGTGGCATGGTAATTAGTTATAATTGACTGTAAACGACAAATCCCTATAACTAAATTGAGTCAACGATTTAACTATTTAGGTATGTATGTTAAAACATAAATTATGAGAAAATAAATAATATTTTCATAACCAAAAGCTTTCTTATTTTAAAAGTGTCATGCTCTTTGTTTTTACGCATCACGCAGTCATAATCATATTGTCTATGGGCCAAGAGTTTTTCAATACGTAGGATGCTTTTCATAAAAGTGTTCATAAAGTTCGATCAATTTCAAACTAATTAACTAAATAGCATTTTCTAAATACGCGCCGTACTCCGAGAAGCTTTTTTCATCCGACAGAAAGAGGATAACAAAAGACTTGGCGCATTCCGTTGTCTGTTTATATGTGCGTTTATCTTCCAAATACCAATTAGGTATACTCAGTTCGTTGCGGTTATAATAAGAGAACGTATGTGGAAGAATGTGTAACGTAAATGTTTTCGTATATTAAGTTAATTTCAATGTAAACAACGACATTTGTGTTTGGAAATTTCTATCCAAGAAATTGTTGGGAGGTTGGGACTGACAGTTTTATTTATGGGCCAGTTTGAAAATATGTAGAAAGAATGCCTTTGCATGGTTAGCATCAATTAAAAAAGTCATAATGCATTCGTAATGACATGACATTACGATAATCGATTTAAAAGAAGTGAATTTGGATACAATACGATATTTCGTTAAAAAAAAATATTGATTGGGATCGCATTTAGATTTTGATTTGCTGTATTATTTACAAAATGCCGAACATAAACGTAAACGTACTTACCCATTTAATTCATGCGAACAGGTCTGCCGAGTTTATCTCTCTTTGGCCGGATTTTTATCCGTATGAAAAAGAATAGGTGCCTAGCTGAAAATAATTCTCCGATTATCCGGCTGAAATAAATAAGTTAGCGTTCACATGACGAGGGTTGCGAAAAACTCTGTTTTTGTCTGACACGCCCTTAATATGGGTGTTGGCTGCAAGTGTATGAGTGTGTATGGAACAATTTATTTACTTTTATTCGTTTTACGTAGATACACAAGGTGAAAGGGGCTTTGAACCACAAGCTAATAATACCTTGAGTCCAGTTCATTATTCTGGACTCCCTCAGCGTCGAAATTTCTAGTCGGCTTTTCCTGATTAAAAAATATATATGAAAAATTAACCAATGAACTGAATAAGTTAGCTTAAAATAAACTATAAGAATGTCATGGCCGTGTTAATAAGGCTTCATCTATTAAATAAACCAAGATCCATTGCGACAAACAAAGCTGTCTGTATCTGACGGCGAGCTTGTCAAGCAAAGTCGGTTTTTCTGTAAGGAAACGTAGTCCCGGATTGTATTGTTCGAGGTGTTCAGTAAATAGCGATAGGGTCGGTCCCCCTCCTCAATGAGGCCCAATACTGTCCCTTGGCAAAACCGTAGATGTATAACTACTACCTACATCGTTTACATCTTTGTGAGCCGATTCTCTCGGCTTTGGCGGTAATTTAACATTCTTTTAAATGTTAAACAAAAGAAAAACAACTTTTCCTTTTTTGTGTTCGCGGGCGATGTCTAGACAACAGCTCATTTTTTGGATTGCTCGACTAAAAGCTGTTATATGAGAACTAAAATGTGCGAGGTTTTGAATGTAGCTTTGAAACGTTAAACTTTTGGTTTTAAATACGGGCGTCACGTCATAGTGAATGTTTGTATCTTACCTAATTCTCCTTAAATATTTGCGTTTAGGGTTGAAACACTAGGGCCGAATGCCCATCTAGGATTAGCTAAGCGGTTGGTCGACTCTCCACGTGACCGGCTTCTGGCCGTATTTAGGCCTGAGAATCAGAGTTGCCATTAAGTAAATTAACGTTATAAGCAATTGTAATGTTTTATTTCCTGACGATAAGTTGTCACTTCTGTCGGAACTCCCGGAGTGCCACTATTTTTTTTTTCGTAAAATCTCCTTTAGATTTTTGTGTAACATTTAATAGAGGAACAATCAAAGTCAGACAATATGGATGATTGTTATGTATCCTTCTATAATTGGGGTGCGGAGATCAGATGGCAGCGGCCACGTTTTAATTTAGGGATGTATTATTTGTCTGCATCTGAATGTGTTATATGCTGATTCTACGGGAATGGCTATTCTGATAATTTCCAGCTGTTTGACCATATCATTGAGCATGATTTATAAAATTAAGACTCGCATTTGATATTGAATCAATGATGATTGAGAGAGGGTGTTCAGAACTAAACATTAAAGTCAATTCTAATTCAGAGACTGTTAAATTGTCTACTTTAGCCGTAATAATGTGTTTACCACTACACATTGGCTAAAAAACGTTTCGCGTATATGTCGAAGAGTCCATTGATCCTAAGTTTCTCTCGATTTTTACTGACTGCTCTTTTTAACCTTCAATTTCCGAGTATTGGAAATAAATTCATAACTCACTCAGCTGTCGTCTATGAAGTTTCCCTTATTTACGGACAAAATTGAATTATTGTTTTATTAAAATAGTGTCGTAACTAGGCTACGGGAAATATTGCCCAGAGAGATGTTTTAGCAGTTTCATTGAGATTACTTTTTAAGCTTATTATTATTTATTTATTATTATTTATTTATTTAGCTATCCTCGAGTATCGCAAAGAGTCTTCGTTTCTCAATACATTACATCCTTGCTTAAAATAAAGCTAAGCCATAATACCTATTCATTTGAGTGTTTAAAACACTCAAATGCAAAACTTTTCCGTTTTCAACTACGTTTATTGAATACCTACTTATTTTTCATTATTAAGTAAGTACTGCAGTTTGCCGCAGAATCACGGAATTCATAATATGTTTCGTCTAATTTCAGCTCAGAGACTAAGTACTGAGGGATTCTAGACTGTATCTAGTGATGAACTAGATTGATAAGTCCTGAGAAAATAATGTTGACTGTCTGAAGTGCATCTACTAGGATCACAAAAAGACTTACGTTTATAAGGACACAAGTGTCATTAGTAGCGTTATTAGTGTTTATAGCTTATTCATCGAATTTGCTAACGATAGTAACAACTCCGTTCTATGAAGATAGGTGTATCGTTCTTTGTAGCGTTTTGTAAGGGAGCGTATACAACTGTAAAGTGACTAAATAAATCAGTAGAGGGCATAATACACTCGTAGGTTTCATTGAAACTTGACGCTACAATGTAAGTTTTTTTCATACAAAAGTAGTAAATTAGGGTTATGTAGATGTGTTGATTACGGATAGAGATCTATCTACGTAATAACTATTGATAAGTTAAGTCAGTGCTTCAATAGTCCATGTATGCTAACGCGGGTACACAAAATAATGTCATCACTATCAAAGACTTGTATACTTATAGCTATTTTTTTTCCTGTATAGGAAACATTTTTACGCCTTGCTAGGAAGGCAGCACTTAGTGATACTTTTTATAATTAAACGACATGTACATATATGTATCTACTATAATACTTGCCTATGTAGTTATCACAAATAAAAAAATCTAAGAGTCTACCTACAGTCCTTTCATAAAAACCACAACGATTCTCTTTATCTTAAATAGAAGCATTCAAAACAAATTCACAAAGATTACAAGATAATTTAGCGTAAATCTTCACCGCTGTCATAAAAAAGCAACACGTTAGAGTCCAATGACAAATAATGACAATACATTTTGTACCGTGTTCGCGGGAGATGTTCAACACACGTCGCTTGTTGAGAAAATGAAGCTGCGATTTTTTGGCCGATCAGTCGGCCAACTGGTAGGCCGACAGGTCGGCTAACTCGCCGCACCGCAGCACGGCTTCGTGGAAATATCTTGTAAGGGTTTTAGGTTAACTAATTTGTTTGATTATGTGAGTTTCTCTGTTTCATTTTGGATTTGTGATGTTGTGTAAGGTATCTGGTAAAGTAGGGAGCCAATTGAACTTACACGTAGGTATATCTTTTCAAGTTTTACGAGATCGTTCGTGAAAGATAAAGCCAAAGGTGTTGGTTAATTTATAGCATGCAATTGAATATCTGATACCCACAGTTCCTTAAGCTGTTTGCAGCCATTTACTTTTTATCTGCTAAGGCAATTTATCTTATTATTTTAATCTAGATTCGATATTTATAGCTACCTACTTAATTCAAATGTATAGTATAGGGTTATAAAAATCCATTTTCATTTTATTTTGAATGAATAGGAAGTATTTTATTTCAAATGAGCAAAGCCTAAAAATTCATCATGCACAAAGCCGTTAAAAGATTCCGCTATCCGCTACTAGATGGCGTTAGGTGTTAAACGACGCTTAATAAAATGATTATATATCGCCTCTTTTGATATTGTGTTGGTAACTGCGTAGGTAGGTTTATAAGTTTGTTCACACTTTATTTTCCGTTCTTTTAACCTTTCGTATTAATATTATGATGTATGAATTGAGAGCAAAGTTGAATTCAATACCTTTACAAGTTTATTTGGGTTGGATGGTTTGTTTTGGTAACGCTATCAATATTGGTGAACTTTGACATCGGCATTATCCATGTTTCGCCACTTTTTATAGTCCCAATGTGTATGGATCGGGTGTATTTTTCATCGGTACCTACGGCTAGCAAATTACTCTCTGGGGCACTCACACTTTTTCCAAATAAAATGTTTGATCACATGAGCCCGATGGAAAAAGTGGAAAAGTTCTGTTTGTTGGTTGTGTAAATTCCCTGTTTAACTGGATTTGGTTTAATAAAGAGCATAATAAACATAGGTAGGTACTCCTGATTGAATATAAACCAAATTATGACGTAAACATGAGACAGCTAAGCGCTATTTTCTAATGGACGAAAATTTTATTCTTAAGTGCTATATTCTATTGTGATATAATAGATTATAATATAGATAAAGTTAAAAGATACAAAAATTGTAGTACACGACTCTGCGCACATACAAATGGAAGTTTATGTTTAAAAATACAGCGATATCCCAAGTGTAAAGATTGTGAACAAAACACGTTGTTCCTTTAACCAAAGTCAAATATTAGGTGGTTTATAATATGGTAATTTGCTAATACGTTTAATTTTATAAAAGCCTTACTAGGCGTAGTAATGAATAACACACAATAAACACATTACATGACATATAACACAAGGCCTGCATACTCAGAAGGGTTAGGCCAAATTGTGCCTATAGCCGAAATCAAAGTCAAAAAGTTACCTTTGAACGTCAAACTACAATAATTTAAATAAGATAATGATTCTAGTTGCCCACTTAAAGAGGTACCTATAAAAAAGTATAGAGAAGAATGGGCAAAAAACTCAAACTGCGCTAGTAATGACCGTTTTAATTTTGTATTTGAATGTTTTGCAAATTTCAATCATGATCACAAGATAGAATTTGACAGTATGTAGGTACTTTTTTAACTTCAATTGTTTTGTATTGTTTGTTGTTTTGTACGGCTGAGCATAGAGCACTCTAATATTCTACTGAAGAGCCTTGAACCACCTATGTATCACAAATAAAAGCCTATTCTATTCTATCCTATTCTATGTTTGAGACCCATGTAATAGACGGTGAGTGTGTATAATATATACTGGGGACAAATCCAGGCTAGGCGGGTTGCTACTAAGATATTCTAGATAGATAAACCCATAGAAATCTAATATCTATGGATAAACCGAACATTACACCTTTGTCTTAAACCTAAGAATATAATCCTAATATCGTTTGAAATTATATGAAAAACATAAATGGATGTGTAAAAGTGTATTTTTTACCAATTAAGAAAATAAATACAACCCTGAACAAACTCAGCAAAAAGATTTATTGTGTGCGGTTTAGAAATCTGTCTCGTAGACTGCAGTATTACAATATCTAATATCTTATTAGCTACAAGCGAACTCCTCAAGCGGCTGAATCCCTGGTAATCCTATCAGGGAAATTGGTAACTGGTGGAAGAAGGATATTGTTGTATCGTGTGTGTTTTATATCGTTTGGATCATTGGATGTGTTTCTATAAGTGTTGAATGGGATTCATTTGAAGAAGCTTGTCACTGTCTACCAATATCTACAACTAAAGTAGTATTTCGTTTTCTAACATCTTAATTTATAATTTTGGTCAGTTATTATTTAAGCACATTTTATATACTGAAATTAATATTATAAGGAGGTAAAGTTTGTGAGTTTGTAATAAAATGTAATGTAATAATTATAATTTATTATATTTTATCTTAACCCTTATTTTTAATTTAATTTAATATATTGTAATATCTTATTATTTATTTTTTGTAGTTACTGTGGGTGTGTGTGATTGCCTGTTTTTTATTTTTAAGGGTTTTTTTTTTGTAGGGGTAATCTCTCGATTTACAAAACCGATTTTTTAAATTCTTTTACCAATATAAAGCCAAATTATTTGCGAATGTCATAGGCTTTAATTAATTTCAAAACCAAGAGGGGTAGAAGGGATGTTAAAGTTAGGTACACGCGAACGAAGTGCTAGTAGTATACATATAAAGAAAGCTTAAAAAAGGTTGTAGTATTCAACATTATGAACAACTTTTACATTGAGACGAATCCGTCAATCTCATCAATAGTCAGTCGTTCTATACATTTTGTCCAGTAACATGAAGTTACATACATTTTTTGACGTTTGGACTCTTACCACATTTATATTGACTTTTTGGGAAGTCTGTGTGAATAATTAATAATTTTTTAAATATTAATGCAATACCTGAGTTCACAAAATATATAAATGAATTTTAAAATATCATCATAAACACATTTGTTTTCATTTTTTAACGTTCTTCACAATGTCCACTCTAGAAATAGAAAATAATATATTTATTTCTTTGGTTAGTGCACACTAGGCATTACTTCTGTGTCGAAATTTAAAGAGTGAGAGAGGTAGAACAGACAATTATGAACACTTCCCGTAACCCAAGGGCTAGAGACTAAGCATTGCCATTCAACGTGGCAATGCCGCCCGTCTTTTGGAAACTTTACTAGTCGACAGTGATGCTAATGAACTTTTCGACGCTTTGTAATAGCACTGTTAGGTTTAGGTAGGACAGTTCAGTGGTTCGTTTTTCCATATATGTACATACTTTTTACCCATTTAATTATGTGTACCTACAGTTAAAATATATATGTTTTACCTTAGTGAAAATAACATAGTGGCCCATATCTGCGATATATATATTCGCCAGGCATAATTTTATTATCACCCACCATCGCTACACTGACGTCACTCGACATATTTCACAAAATTTATATACTTACAAACTGAAAAAAATTGACATGTCACGGTACAGACCGCTTCACAGCGTTTAAGTATTTAAAATGAGCCTTATGTAATTAAAATGGGGGCAACGTACAACGTACTTTATTTTATGGTAGATAAAGTCCAATATTTATTATAGGGTCTCCTGTGTCCCTTTCCAGTCAGGTAATAATAAAATAAGAGATTACATCTTTGCGTAAGCAACAATAGGGCTCCCTGTTATTTTACTAGGGTGCTTACATCAAGGAAAATGAAACCTTACATGATTGTAATAAGGTGTAATCTCGCGTGTGTAGAAATAAATTTGATTATAACAAAGTCGGATTGCTGTGATAGGTAATCGGTTGTTTTAAAATCGTTTAACCAGCGCCGGCCACCTGTTAACTATGACTGTTACACTTCACATGTTAATGTCTATAATAAGAATTCGTGAAGTGACGTGTAAGACAATGTTTGTATGCATACGCCTACACCTGGCCCTAGATTATCATTTTAAACTTAGAGTCACAGCCTTATGAATATTAGCCAGCATTGCCCATGTAAGCGGGTACGCCTTTTATACCTGGAGGCTGTTATTTTTCAGTTTTGTAGTTGTTTTGCTTGAGTTTAGATTTCAACGTTGATATGAATATTTATATTTACTTTTTTTAAATCTCGGTATATTGGAGTGTGCTAGCTAACACGTGACAATCATTCCGAAATGTAATGTTTTTACAAAGTGTTTATACCTTAGTGCTATTTATTGAGCATTTAATTGTATAGATTCTTTGTATACCTAGTTCTTCAAACGAATCAGACAGATGTGTTGCTGGGGAATTTGTTCCGCCACTTCTTCTTCCCAGCAAAAACACTAGGAACTGGCGAAGGGTCGGCCTTTTTTGGGGGACTATCTTTATGTACTTTTTTTGACGTTCAAAAAGTGCTGATTCTCAACCTAGTTTGAATAAAGACTTTTGATTTGATTTACCCAATTTTTGCCTTTGTTCGTAATATCTAAGACTATGGTATTTTTAAGGCAAATACTGATGTTCTTCAGAAAGGTCAAGTGCGTAGAACTCGCAACCGGTGCGTGTGAATGGCCGGTATGATGAACGAAAAAAAAGGAAATACCTATGTCAAATAAATCGGTAGCACATACAACTTCAACATTATCGACTGACTTTTCTCTGATTATCACAACATAATAACATATTTCATCTGAATTAAACGATTGCATGATGCTATGCCAATGATTGTAAGCCTGTAGTTTTGAGAAGCAGACTAGCTAGATTATCTAAGTTAGACGGAAATTTCATGAGAGATGATGCACAAACCGATTTTTATTCTGGTAGATATCATCGCCAATTCTTCCCGTAAAGGCTAACAAAGTTAAGGGTGAACCGTGAGTTTCTGGAGCCCTGGGTTAGTTTGGGAGCCTTTGTTGCCAACTAAATGTCATACTTATGTCATAACTACTAATAAAATATTTTCTTTATATTGATAAAATTGTCCTATATCTGTAATTGGGGCTATATAAAAAATCATTAAAGGAATAAAAACGTATTTCCGTGGCATATCTGTTTCTATTCTACGTTCTAGTATTGATGACGTCACGTGTGATTTCGTCTGAGGTTGAGTTTCGGTTTGCGAGCATCACATCGTAAGGTAATCTGTGGTCACAGTCAGTAGAGCGGTTATGATTGTCCTTGTAGCACGTGTAACCGTGACAGATGCTAGCCAAACTACTGTTCAATGGTCTGCGTCGTTAATTATTATTATCTTGTACCTAATCTGATTTGATAGATTTCTTGGACTGAGAGAAATGGTTGAAATTGAATAAAGACTGGTATTAAACAACTATCAAATTCGAAAAAAATATTTCAATTCGACCGTTAAAAGGCACTTTTGAACGTCATACTTGAAAGTAATAAAAAAAATAAGAAAATGTTTCTTGTTGCCCCTTCCAGAAGGTAGTTTTGTATGGAGAAGAATGGGTAAAAAAATTCATACTTACTCTTTTAAAATAGGTTAACAATACTTTGTATACATTAATCAGATTACATTATGTGAAGACGATGCACTTAGAATAATAGGAACTATATCTACATCAGCTCACAGTTGTCCACTGTTGGACATAGGCACCTCCTCTAAGCACCACTGTGCCCCGTTTTTAGCTTGCCGCATCCAGAATCTGCCTGCAGTCTTGCGCAGATCGTCATCCCACTCAGCCGGAGGGTGTCCTACAATACTCGTACATATGCCGCTTTACGCTTGAGTCGTAGTTTGCTGTGAAATAACCTATTTTTTCTACATGTGCGTTCAAGCGTTTTTGCTGTCCCTATTATTAGAATCAAATTGAACAAGCTCACAGTTTAGTTCCCATTCATTAATCATCTATCATTTTATCATTCCCTATTTAGATTGGGTTGGCGTAGCATGGTCTTTTCTACCATACACACATATTTGCCTTCATCGCCGCTTTACTTGCGGTAAACCGCTATTGATTCTGGCTTTCAAGACTTGCAGTGAGTAGTAAACCCAAGACACGCACCTCTGACTCTTCGAATTCATCTGCGAATTGTATAATTATGACTTGCTTTAAAAACGGCAAAGGAAAACATCGTGAAGATGCCTCAGAGATATTACGCGTGTGAAGCCAAGTTTGAGACCTCTGGACGCCATAAACTTTGATACCAGGTTACCCACTAGCCACACGAAAAGCAGGAGATGCAGTGGTTTGAGAATGGCCTTGTTCTTGTGTGTCTATTATAAACCCTGATCCCCTTTTGATCCCTCGAACCGTGAGATATACCTTAAAATAATGAGGACAATTACTGAAATTATGAGGTTTCAACTTTTTCATTCAAAGCAAACAGAAAACTTACAAAATCTTATTTACATGTCTTACAAGTCTGGTATTTAAAAACTGTGTCGAAATCATGAAAGACCTTCATTTTTTAAACTGGATTGTCTTTTACTTAAAGATAATAAGGTTGAGATAAAAACTTCTTTGTATTCTATTTACTTGGAGAAACATAATTGTTGATCTCAATAAACGTTTTATCAAAATGAATATTTATTTTTCTGCCTCGTGGGTCTGATGGTAGCACACACCCACATCTTGGGTTCGATACCCGGGACGAGTAAAGTGTCATTGGGTTTTTTCATTAGTATTTGCTCAGTATCAATCAGCCGAACAGAACAGATAGTCGTTGGGGCCGTAAAGTTCTGGAGTAGCAACCACGTACCACAAGACGCAGCAATGGAAGTTCTAGTCCACAAGGTGGACGGACAACTTGGTGAGAATTGCGGGAATCCGATGAATACGAGACCCACAGGACCGGTCATTGTGGCGACACTCAGGGGAGGCCTATCAGTGGCCTAGCAGTGGACGTCTTTCGGCTGAAATAATGATGATGATGACCAATCAGCCCGGAGTCTGGTTTTAAGCTCCGTTTAGGTATGGCAAAGGCTTGACCCGTTTAATATGTTATAGTGCTTAATGAAATTTAGGTGTATTATAGGTACCTACCTACTACATAATCAGCCTATTCCTTCGGGAGGAGTATGTGTATGTTATTACTTTACTTTGACCGTAAATATCTCCGGTCTTTCTAGAAAAATAATTTGACTTTTTTAACGTTCTCCTTAAAAATACGCTAAGTTAAAAAAGGAGGAATACAGGCTAGCTGGAAAAAACCTTCGTGTCCATTAATTGAAGTCTTAAGTAGGTACATATTATTTAAATTCGATGCAAGATAAAAAAAAAACTAGTTAAAAAACTAATGATTGAGTTAATAGCTGTGACGGCCAGACTAAATAATTAATTAAGTAATTTAAATTCAAATAAATAGAAGGTTTGCCTTAATAGTAAGTTCACATGTTTTAATATTTACTAGAATTGATAGATAATAATTAGTATCGTATCTTAAATCATGTTAACATTTAATTAGTATAGGTATTAAGTTGTTTTAATTAGTTTAGTAGTAACGACAAGTTTACCATGTTTGGTCTATATAATGCATAATAATTTTATATAGGTAATTGGTATAATTTATGCTAAACATTTTTTATTATTTTGCCTCGCGTTTTATTATGTTTACCTACACAATACATGATAAGTTTATAAAGAAGTTAGCTGATTATATTCTAATATACACAATATAATATTTACTACATAAAAATGTAACTATGAAACAGTGGATCTCTTTTATATTTCACGGTTGGTTAAACAGTAAAAGTTGTTTACAGTCACGAGTACATTTACTTCCTAAAAGGTTGTTAGTTGATTACCAATTACTTACCCTGTATAAATGGGTGCCTTTCTTGCATTAATTGTAGAAGGCAAAAGCATACACAACAATTAAATTTACTATTATAAGTAGACGTCTCTGAACATATCGAATCTCACGGTAAGTACAAAAATCCGAAGGAATAAAGATTCGTCATTCACGATGACCTATTAAATGCGTCGACACAAGTTCAAACGGTAACCAAATAAAAAATAACTTAGAAACGGATACGTCCCAAGAATGCACGGCGATAGTGATGTGAGTCATCCCATCAGTGACCACCACGAAGTTCTGACAGGACCCTCTCAATTAGACCCCAAAAACAAACGAATATCACCCTTATTACTAAGTCATAAAGATCTCCCCAAGTGTCAAACTTCCCAAGTCTGTGTTTAGAGGAACACAACTTTACATTTGCGGCTGCTAAACTCAATTTGAAGTGAGCTCAAAGTATTATAAGCGCTATGTAAAGGTCTCAGAGGTGGTTTGAATAAATTCGCTCAAAAAATGACTGTAAATATAAAATGGTATCATAACGTAAGTTTAGACTACATTCCGACCGTAATGGTAAGCAGTGGCGTATTGTTCACAACGTGGCTTCTAAACGTTTATAAATTAACAATTAGGTTTGCTACACGTCTTAGGTACTACTCGACTACAACCATTTCTAAATAAATTAAGGCCGTTTCGGCAATTCTAAGGCGTGTAGGAAGCCTAAAGAAAGTGAAGGACACACCTAAATGTCGGGAGGCGAGGCGTTATAATTTTTGCCTTTCAAATTCACAAGTCTCTCTTTATGCATATTTTGTAGGATGACGTAAACTATGTTTAATAATTTCGCTTCTAAAAACGCTGCAAAATGTAATTTTTGCTCATATTAAAAATAAAAATGTCATAAGTTTAGATTTTTTTAAATTTCTCCAAGTCGGTTTTAGTTTGAATTAATATTAACTGCCTAGGGTTGGCATGCTAGTTCTGGTTTGGAGTCAAGAGTTGGGTGTGAAAATGGATTTTACGATTAGATATTATCAAAGTTCACCCCGTCAAGACCGGTTCCCAGATTGAGGTCAGACACATCAAAATGAACGTGCAAATAACACAATCATTTGTCTTGGGTGGGAATCGATCCCACGACCACCGGCATAGCAGACAGGAACACTAACCACTAGACAAATAGGCCAGTCTAAGTAGTACTTTATGTATTTATGAAGATATACCAATCGAGTAAAATTATTGCCTCCTACTACTACTACTTCAAATGCTAATACTTGTTCTAGTATTTTATGTAACATAGAGGCACGCAGCGCTGTAGTTTAGTTTAAAATTATGTATTTCGTATCTTTCAAAATCAATGCATTTCAGTAAGGTAGTTAGGTTAGGTAGTTAGGTTCGCTATAGGATAGGTATGATAAGTTAGGTTAGGTTATATGCATATGTTGTCATTCTAATTCTATGTAGCACAAAAGGTTTAAAGAGCACATAAAAGACTCGCTAAATAAAAAGTAGTAGTAAATTAAATTTGGATCTATTTGTTGTCATCTTATTAAAAGTATGTTTGTCTCTAATATTGGAAATTTCCTTGTCACAGTGTTTGTAACCAAACTCCTCCGAATCGGTTTGAACGATTCATATGAATTTTTGTGTGTATATTCAGTAGATCTAAGAATAGGTCATAGCAAGCGTGAACCCATCGTTGTGGGTACTGTGGGCATGCCTGATGCCCTCATCCCTAATTGAGGTCGATAGGCCAATGTTTATATCATTACATATAAAATTTAGAGTCGTGGAGGCACTTTAAGTTTTATTTATGGTATATTAAGGAGTCTGGAATAACTGCTCAATTCGCCTTTACTTCATCTACATTCTGATTTTTACAGGATTGACCATCAGGAAGCTAAAATTGTTGTATTTCGACCACTAAGCGAGTAGTAAGTAGTTTTATGTAAACAAAAACCCAATGTTTGACCACGCCTTGCACGCCTTGTGCCCACACGGCTCAGTGCAAGTGTTTTAAATAGCTGTTTATTATAGTGAATATTTTTTTACTGCTGTCAATTTTCATGGAATAAAATTGTGACTGACTTACTTGACTTAATGTCCTATGTCCCCTAGATGGGGCAGAGGGCGTCCACAGATATCTTCCATCGCGATCGGTCTTGAGCTTCACGCTTCATCTGGCTGCAAGTCAATCCGATGCTCGCCGCTTCTGCCAAAACGGTGCCACGCCAGGTTTGTCGGGGACGGCCACGTTTCCTATTTTATTTTATAATTATCACTAGATGGCGCAATTTTAATACAGTCATTGAGATAAGTCCACCTCCAACTCACAGTCCTCCTCCTCGTCAGTCTAACTCCTTTGACCATGTACTTGTCTTGAGCCAGCACATCAAGTAACCCCAATGTGTCAAATTGTCCCAATTGAATATGAACCTTATTTTGTTTACTATAAAGTTGAAAAACGATACGGACACATTGGGGTAACTTGATGTGCTGGCGTCTGTACAAAGAGATTTAAGATACAGGTTTAAGAAAAAAAATAAAATAAAAAGATACTATGGAGGGAATGTCATAGAAAAACTGAGATGCCATATCTTAGTAACGCCACTTACTCGTAGTATAATATAGCAATATTGGAGCGGTAGTGGAGCTTACCAGACTAAACTCATAACTGCTGTCAACTTGAATGCAAGTATGGATGGATGATTTTTTCATGTTTTCCCATCTATAATAAGCAGGTATTGAATGTCTTTGTTTTTGTATTATTTACATTTTTACACTTTTTCTACTTGATAGTGTAGCAGAGAAAGCAAAACCGGGCAAGTATTGTTTGGGGGAATGCCGCTGTGGGGTAAAGGGCCCCCTTTGTCGTCCCCTATCGGAACTCTTGTCGGCTTACGGATACATAATTGTTTCTATTCTCAGGGTGTTGGTAAGAAATCGATAGTTTACTTGTGGCTTCCATTGCATAGGTAATAGTGAAAACAATACCGTTAATTTTTTCGGCTTGTCCATCTGTAGGTATGTTGACCGTCTGTAGTATGCAGTAGGTACGTCAGTTTATTTGCACATTATCGATGAAATTTAGAAGGTGCTAAGTGTAATGTTTATACTTATGGTAAAACTATGGTTGAGAGAAATAAGCACGATAAAATAGTATAAAATATGTAGGACAATTTATGAGCGCTAGATTTTTTGATGAATGTTGTTTTTTGGATCTTTTGACTAGCACTTCGCTCGCGACTTTGTCTGAGTGCATTTTGTACGCTTTTAACATCTCTTCCACCCTCTCTTATATTAGTTTAACTCTCACAAATAATGTGGTTTTCTATTGGTAAAATTATTTTCAAAATCGGTTCAGTAGATCCAGAGATTACCTACTACAAACTTACAAACTTCATAAGATAATATTTGTATAGAATAGAAGCAGTAGAGGTGTGATAGACTGGTGGTGTAAGTGGTATACATTTATAGTTTACCGCATTCGTAAAAATATTCTTTTTTTCCATTAAGTATATAATTGTTTTCTATGAGGAATAAATAAGTACCTTATGTAGGTTTCCGCGACTTCTGGGTTCCTCCCATGGTGAAAGTTGCGATTATTCCCGATGTCCACCACTTTTCTGGCCACCACTGGGAGACAGCGAGACAACTTTAAAACATTATTCTCGCTGTCCACCACTGGGGGACAGCGTCACAACTTTGTAAATTATTGCCATTTGCCACCACTGGTGGACAGCGACACGGATTTTTTAACATTCCCTATGGCCGCCGTTGGGGGACAATGGCACAACTCTTTTGATCCAATTCCCACTGGCCATCAATTTAAATTATTTAATCTAGAGACCGGTAAAGGATAGCTTAACATACTTACGGATTTGATTTTTAGCAGGGCTAAGGGTGAGACTAATTTAAATATTTCTAAACTATAGGGTAGGTAAATAATAGTCCTATTCTTGAATCAACTTTTATTAAATGTTTCACTCAAGTATTAAGAAATGATCCTACTACTTAGTATAGCTTTGATTGTTTATTTTTTATTGAAGTGGGTAATTAACCGACATAATTTCCACAGCTAGTTGATAGGTTACAATTTTTAAAATCGACTAGAACATTACAATCATAATCACAGTTTTAAAAATCACATAATGTAGTTAAACAAAAAACAATAATAATTTCTCACAATATCTAGAAATTGGCCTTTACAAGTTCCATTTGGGTTTCTTGAATTAAACATAATGTAGGTACTAGGTACTCAAAAGTCTTAAACACCACATAGTTAAACAATAAGTACTTATTAGTTTCACATAATTTCTAGAAATTGGCCTACAAATATTTGGCCGTTGACAAGTTCCATTTGGGTTTCTTGAATAAACTGAACGCTGTAAACATACTTTTTTTTCTTTTGCTGGGCGGTTCTTTTTTTTTGACTTATTTGCATTTTCTTCACAAAGAAAAGACATGGATCTTCTCGAAGAAAGCTTAAAGCGTGCATTACGTTTGGGTTTTTCTTGCTCATCCCTGAATTTAGTTTGTGGTGCCACCCTTTGACAGCGTTTGTCGTTCGACGCCTTTCCCCGAAAACGCACCAAACTGGTATACAATCATCTTTTAGCCATTGTACTTCAACGTATTTCCTGAAGTTTAAAATATCAGGATCCGTAGTATCCCTGTGCGTTATATAGAGCCAACCGTTTCTTATTTCTGTCTCGGGCAGTAATGGAAGTACTGTAGTCAATGCTACCTCTCAAAATGTATAAATTATTATTGTCTTTTTGTTTAACTACTTAAGTGATTTTTAAAACTGTTGATTAGTTCATAATATTTAATTATTATTCCTCCGTCGAGGAATAGGATAATAAAACTGTGATTATGATTGTAATGTTGTAACCTGTCAACCAGCTCTGGAAATTATGTCGGTTAATTACCCACTTCAATAAAAAATAAGCAATCAAAGCTATACTAAGTAGTTGGATAATTTTTTATTGAGTGAAAAATTTAATAAAAGTTGATTCAAGAATATGACTATTATTTACCTACCATATAATTTAGAAATATTTAAATTAGTCTCACCCTTAGCCCTGCTAAAAATCAAATCCGTAAGTATGTTAAGCTATCCTTTACCGGTCTATAGATTAAATAATTTAAATTGATGACCAGTGGGAATTGGATCAAAAGAGTTGTGCCATTGTCCCCCAACGGCGGCCATAGGGAATGTTAAAAAATCCGTGTCGCTGTCCACCAGTGGTGGCAAATGGCAATAATTTACAAAGTTGTGACGCTGTCCCCCAGTGGTGGACAACGAGAATAATGTTTTTAAGGTGTCTCGCTGTCCCCCAGTTGTGGCCAGACAAGTGGTGGACATCGGGAATAATCGTGAAAGTTGTTATAGTTTATTTATTTATTATTTCGTATATTCATATAGATTTCATAAAAAATGTTTTTTTAAATATTTAAAAATATAAAAAAAAACAGTTAAAAATATAAATAGGTAATAGTTGCCCGCCGGTATCGGGAACAGAGATCTATATTTATTATCAGGCTTTTCAACAATAAGTACACTAATATAGGTACATTATAATTTGTACATTATTAATTTACGTCTAAGCGCCCCATCACTTTACATAAAAGCCAAGCAAATACCCCTTTACGGGTTTAGTACTTATATATTATGTACTAAAATAATGTAGAATTTCTAATAAGATTCTTCCAAACTCTTGTTCCCAACATACAACAGACGTGCCAACTGCCTACCTAAGAGCAAAAATAAAATTGTATCATTTACTACATAATTTTCTAAATCTCTCATCCTACCATGTTTATTTATAACCTAAAAAGCAATAATTTATCCCTTATTAACGTTAGGTAAGGAAACAGCTGGCACACTGGGCGTGGCTGTATGAATACGTAGCCTCCGTCGTATACGTCACATCGCAGACTTCTTGACACTTGATTAATTATGTCTTTTCGACGCCATATTAGACGAAAGATGTGATTTGGTTCGGATATTAGGTTCGAATCTTTAGTTTGTCGATCATGATTTATCAGGTAACTACGTACAATCTTTATTTCAGCTTTTAAGCTCTTTTTTGTCTTTCTGGGTAAGCATTTTTGTAAAATTTGGAATCCACACAAAACCATTATAAGCTGAACTCTCATTCCAATACTCTGTGTACCTTAGATCTCAGTAATAGAATAGAATAGTGAGTCACAGATCAAAGTTCAAGGTTACTTCGCTGACTTGCGGCCTGTATCTACCTACATAGTCACTTAGGCAAGGGCATTGGGCACTGGGCTAGGAATTTTCATGAGTCAAGTTTTACATTAACAGAATCGAAACTCGTTCCAGTTTTGAAAAAGACACTGCCATTTACCCGTCAAGGCAAATCAACAATTAGAAATGGTACTAATCACACTTATCAGCTAATCATGTCACCATAGATACTTGTACACATGCACTTACATAATTCGTAGTACAGTACAAACTGTTGTCCAGTCCCGGATTAAGGGCAGCTCACCGTTCATCTAATATGAGCACGGAGCGTTAGCTTCGCCCTAATTCCGTGTAGCACCGAACAACGGCCAGCTAATTGATTGGCAAGACTTATTCGAATTTAGAACTCGATTGCAAAAAAAACGCGCGATTTAAAAGTAACGGTGCGTGTTCGATTTATGAAAGAACCAATAGTGCTTGAGGTTGTATTGAGCCGTATGTATGGCCTGTGTTGTGTGGAGCTTTTTTATGAGAGGTGTAAGGTTCCGTTAAATGGCGTATCCTAATTGGTGTCGGTTTCATGATTTTTGTCGGGTTCCTATCAGGGTTTGCAATATCAAACTGTATAAAAATAAATGTATGCAAGAATAAAAAAGACAGCAAAAATTTTGTTACTTATGGTACGTACCTACTTAATGTATAACCTTAATAAGAACCTTAGTAAGAAAATAACTGGAAAATGCCACCAAACATTTGTCCTGCGTGGGAATCGAACTCACGACCTACAGCAGTAAATAAATAAAAGACAGAAGTTCAGAAAAATAGATACCAAATTGACAACTGTATGAATTTCCTCACAGTCATACTGTTATATCAAAGCAATTTCTACGTATAAGGCGTTTATCGATTTGCCAAGTGCCCTTGAAGAAGAGCTTTTTATCTTCTTTGATCGCGCTAAAGATTTATTCGTGTATTGAACAACGCGAGTCATGTTTCTATGTAGCTTTTATTGCCTCAGAGTGCCGCTAACACACCATAATACGAGCTTGAGCTATTCCGAGCTATTCAGAACTACTTTCAAGCAGTTTGCACAATGTAAGCACATCTTGCTTGCTGTTTTTGTAGACTTACCATTTTAGCGTTCTGTTTGGTGCTCTTGGTGACAAGATAATGACACTTCGGTGGCTGTTTTGATTGAATGCGGTATTGATTTGTTTTAAGACGACAATTCTTTTTCAAGCTGACTATTTACGTATATTGAAACTATGCCTCTCTGTTGCTTTTCTATATTGAAGCAGTTAGGTCTCCAAATGTAATTTTAATTCAAAGAGCAGAATACCTAATTTAGTGATGGAAACTGTTTTCTTCTTCTTTTCTGTTAGGTAATTGCGAAATCGAGACGACCAAAATATTAAATAAATTTAACAATTTTTATTTAAATAGAACTTCGATTGCGGTAGCGTCGGCCAACTTCCGATGTTCCGCTGTGTGCTTAGTGATGTTTTAAAATACTGCATTATTGTATTAATTTATGATTGTGCCTTTTTTATATTTGATGATTAATTCGGTAGTTCGATAATTAATCAAAATTGAATTCCTCTTTCCACATAGGAAACGAGGACGCAATTTGGAAAAATTAAAAACGCGTAAGTAGTATCTACCTAAACTTGACTTTGACAGAGTCAAAAGCTGATGATGTTTTGTCACCTTTAGGTACTTCATTCGGAAAAGGCACAGATCCTACTAACTCGGAGTAGGTACGTACTTACCTTCCTATCACACCGTGTGTGTGTGTGAGTGAGTGTGTAATCATTATCATCAGCCTACAGCTGTCCACTGCTAGACACTGGGATCTGCTATTGCCCAACATTAACCTCGTTTTGGTGACTCTCATCCAGCTACCTACTACCAGCCATACTACGAAGATAGTCTCTCCACATACCTTGAGGGCGTCCTTTGTACGTTTGCCTCAGTACTAACTGGCAGTAAGATGTTGGCAACTGGCTCGATGGCTCTTCCACTCCACCTAGTAGGTATAACAGAAGACTAGATTTAAGTCGGTTAGAATGAAATGGTATAATGATGATGTAGGCTTGGAAGTTATCATTCCGAATCTTAACTTTAGTAGGTACCTACGACTCCATTTTTCACTCCGATATTTATCTCACAAAGTTTTCAATGAGGGTAAGGTTCTTTTATCTACTCAGATTTACACTTGGATAAGTTTTAAGGGCTCTGTGAACTAATTTTTCTACTTTTTGAATAACACTGGCTTAAATAGTCATATTCAGAAAAGTGCCAAGTGGAGCGTCTTGTTAAACTACTACAATAAAAAAAATGCCACTATTTCTTTCGATCGAGAACTCGGCTGTGCTGCAGAGATGGCAAAAACTATCATCTACATATAAGTTTAGAAAGTATATATTATTTTTACTTTTTATAGGTTTTAGTTTGTGTATTAAGTATACATATAGTTATGGCATATAAATATAGATTCTAAAAACATAATAAAGTACCAACATATTTTTTTATCATCTATGAATTGTAGGTAAATGTTATTTGCTTGATTTTATTTAACTAATAAACCAGTTATGTAAATTCATGGGAATATGCGTAGTGCTAATTATAAATGTAATACCTACCCGAAGAATCAAGCGGAGACGTATGTAGGTATAGAACACCCACATTTCGCCATTTATGTTCAAGTCCCGTGTAATAGGGGCAAGCCTATTACCATCAGTTTACCAAGAGATCGAACTTAGACCCACAGACCACCAGACTAACGAGGTAATCTAACGTCCCTTATTTCAAAACATAAACTTACCCCTTTTTCCCATGACAATAAATAATGACAACATTCAACAACTTTCACACAACGCCATCTAGTCCAAAGCTAAGCAGAGCTTGTGTTATACTTATAATACCATTGCTGTCGTGCTAATTTACTGAAGAATCTTTTTTATCTTATTTTACTATTAGGTACTGCATTAATTGTGTACTTCAATCCCTTTCACAGAAAGTCTGGAACTCTGATCCAGTTACCAGAAAAGCCGCCAAAACTTTCCTCTCTCGTAGGAACCGAGGGAAGGGAAAAAAAACGAAATTTGCCGACATTGACGTATGTGTAATTGTGTATTGGACTTTATTCCAACAGGCTGCTAAAAGGATTACATAGACCTTTCACTAGGAACCCTAAGATTAGTGAGGTTGTCGATAAGGCACAAGATTATGTAGGTCGTTGACCTCGAACGGATATAAATTAGAGGTTCTATAACAGGGTACGTACACAGTAAATTACATGTTAATCATTATTGGCTTATAATATTGTGGGTATTTCATTAAAATAATGTTGTGCGGGTAAATATGAAATTATTTACAGTCGACTGTATATAATTTTCTTCAGAGAATACAGATTCTCTGAAGGGTTAGACTGATGTTTATCATCAGTAAACTTGCATTACGCCAGTTATTTGTTATTGTATTTTTATTTATTCTAATCTACAAAGCAAAAAAAACAAGAGTTTAAACTCTACACGTTGCAACAATCACATTAAGGTAAACACCATATGATCAATTAAAAGTAACTATGTAGGTACATATTTAAGTTGTAGGCTCCTTATTGTATTCGTAAAATTAGAAAAATATCACCATCATCATCATCATCGTAAAATTTGTAAAAAATATAAGTCTATAACAGTAACTTAAGCTAAATGCTAAAAGCATTTTTTTTAGTTAGGTATATTTTTACCCATATAGTAGGGTCACAAATCCTGACTCCGGGCTGCTACTGAGAACTGACTGACTGACTAGAACCGGTTACTGCCCCACTTCAGGGCATGCTCCTCTTCATACAGAGATCCAGGGTCTCTCTCGATGGCGTTCTTCTTTGGACTAAGCACTAGACAGAGAAAAGTCGAAAGAAAGTAGGGAGGACTTTGCCCTGCAGTGGGAAAATACTGGCTTGTTAAAATATAAGATGAAGTCTGAAAGTGGCAATGCAAAGAAATGAGAATCATGCTGTGAAAAGAGCTTTTTGGATTTGAATGTGAAGTGACTGGAGGCTCACAAAATTAGAGGAATATCCAAAAGTACTCGTAAACCAAAGACACGACGAATACATCGTGTGAAAGACAAAGCACATCCTCCATTGAGATGACAGCAAATAAAAATGCATGGAAGAGACGAAGATATGCTGCATTGACCCTAAATAAACTGAGACAAGAGTAGGGGGAAATGGATGAATAATTAACAACATAAATTATTCAATTAAGGGCTTGTCTACCTAGTGTAAAGGGGTTCTGAAGCACCGGTTCATTCCACAGGTGATACTAACGGTGCCTCCTATGTGCTGACGTCGGCTATCCTGTGGTTTTGACGGTAGTAGCCAGTAACAAGCGCAGCGTTGGCTTGAGGTCGCTTTTCCGGACAAAGACGGAGTGTATTCCTAGTGATTTCCAGTTTCCACGGACGACAAACCCGTTTTCTGTAGGAATATACAAGAAATGGTCAATTTTTAACATAATAAAGCTAAGAAAATACATCGTTTTTTTTAGTTAGATTTAACAAAAATATTATGCTGTATTTTTGAAGATGTATTTAACAACTTATTATGACACTTTGGTTCGAATGAAACTAGCTATGGCCCGCTATTTCGTCAGCGCAGATTTTAATAATTTATCGTTGTGAGCCGAACCCCAATTATTTTTTTAGAATTTAATTATGAGTGTGTGGGACAATCTCCGAAACGGCTGAAGAAAAAAAGAGGATATTTAACATACGTAACGATAATAATATTTACTGTTATAATAATATGCTTTAAGTACCTTAAACATTTTTATTTTGACACTGACACAGATATACAGGACTGTAGTTTTATTTATTTGCTAATAGATAATTTAAGTCTCTATGTAGGGGATTATCTCTGAAACCGCTAATCCGATTTTAAAAAATCTTACTAATGGATTGCTACATTATTGACGAATGCGATAATAGCCCTTTATCATGTGGCACCTACACGTGTGGTCCACGTAGCTCGGGCTGCAATTAGTACTGACTAAATTCAATAAGCAAACTTGTTTAGTGGCACTAGGAAAAGTTTACATAAGTTCAGATGTTAGAAATCTATCCCAACTGTTAGAAACCCAACACTTTTGTTATAAATAGTACCAATACAATATGAATTCTACTATCGTTTGCGTATTCTTATGTTAATAGCTAGTTTGTGCTTAGCTCACAATGTAAAGAATACTAATTGCAATCAATTTGTATATAAGTACAGTAAGTACGTCACTAGCCTGGAATTTCTCAGTATGTACAGACGCCAGCACATCAAGTTACCCCAAAATGTCAAATTTTCCCAATTGAATATGAAAAACGATCAAAGAAATTTGACACATTGGGGTAACTTGATGTGCTGGCGTCTGTACTTAGCAACCCGTAGACTGGATTTTTGATGGAAATACGGTCACTCCCTATTACATGTGACCTTAAACATAAAACTGTCAAAAAGTGGGTGTAATATAGGTATCTACGTATATCTCTGGCCTGTTGGTCTAGTAATTAGTGGCTTTGACTGCTATGCTGGAGGTCGTGGGTTCGATTCCCACCCAGGATAAATGTTTATGTGATGTAATATGTTAAGTCCGTCAGAAAGATAATAGAAAAATAAAAACACATGTTTTTTTCCTTTTTTAAATTGAAGCAAAAAACGTAGATAAAGCGCATTAAAGACTGTGGGCTTATATCGTCATAAGTTAGTGCAAACAGTACTTACTCGTAACGTTACGCGACATTTCGACTCAATATATCGACGTTATTTATTATCACCTACTTAAAAAGATAATCTACACGACACAAGGGACTAAGAACTAGAATTTAGTCATCTAGCTAGCCTATTGTAAACTGCGTACTACGCTAGGCCAACTTAGCTGTGCAAGGTCAGTATGTTACCACCCACGTGCTGCCTACTGTACTACTCCGCGTGCTTCGCCCACGAACGGTTGGATCACACAATTTCTTTTTGAAAGGAGGGCTATGTGATAGGGTAAACGAGTCTTTGCACCAAAATTAGTGATCGATTCTATGTTAAATAGGCAAGTTTACAATTTCAATTGAATGAATACCTAGCAAGTAAGTAGGTATATGATAATTTCTAGGGTAATTTTTGGGGGTGTGCAGCGGTGGCTTTGGGGTTCCGTATCTAGAAAAGGGCGACAACGGGCTCTATCACTGTCTGCCCGCCCGTTCATGAGATACAGTCTGTTAACACAGGTCTACAAGGTCCTGTTGAGGGTCGCGGAAGTGTCTTCGGTTCCCGTGAACCTCGGAGCAGGTGTGAGAAGGAACACGGGTTGGTTTTTAGTCAGTAATTCTGTAATTCCGGGGAGGGCGGAGGGGACATCCATGAGGATTTTCCACCCCAAAAAAAAATGCTCCCGTCCGGTCCGGTCTCATGAACCTTAATAGGTAGACAGTTGAAAATTTCACAGTGTGTGTGTGTGTCTATTATTGCTATTCTTGTTATGCTTTTAATTACAATAAATGAAATAAGATGTAATAACAAAAAATTAAAAGAGTATGCTTAGATGGTTTGGTCACGTTGAAAGGATGGATGAAAGGCGACTAACGAAAGGCAATGTATTTACAAGGCAGATGTAAGTAGGAGCGCCAGGAGGGGAGGCCCTATTATAGATTATAAGGACATACATACATAGACCTTATTGGCTAGGTTCTTCTTACACGTCCCACGGTTTCACCCATGTAGTTTCCGTTCCCCTGGGAATATAGAGATAAAAAGTAGCTACACTATCCCTGGGTGACATATCACTCAGGGATAGTGAAGCTTCCCAAATTATAGTGAGAGAATTTTTGAAATCGGTCCAGTCGTTTCGGAGCAAAGACATTCAATACCTATAGACCGGACATCACGAACAAAATTTTCGTCCGAAAAAGTGTGTCCTGCTGGATACAAGTCTATGAGTTTTTTGTAGTACGCTCCGCTGCCGCTCCAATATTTATATATTATTCTAGATGGCGTTACTGAGACATGGGATCAAAGTTTTTCTATGACATTTCCTTGACATGCCCGCTCTATAGTATTTTAAATCTCTTTGTTTCGGAGCCTTTTCAATGCAAACCGACAATCAAATCCTTCCTTTTTAATATTAGTATATAGATTTATATTATTTAAACCAGTGCAATGCCTTTGTAAATGTTTGAGCTTTTTTATGTGCTATTTTTAAGTCTCTCTCACGCGTTCTTCGGAACATTTTAAGTGCTGTTTGGCTAATTGATTCGTTTAAAATTAACTTAATAATGTGTCATGAATTTACACACGAATCTGAGGGCAGTGACTGTTCATTTTATGAATATACTAGCTGTCCCAGCAAACTTCTTCCCGCCTTGGAACCAAGCTATTTACTTTCTATTAATGTAATTCCTATCCTCCGACCTACACAATAAAAAAAACAATTATTTCAGAAGATCAATCACGCCGTTTCGGAGGAGTTTTTTTTACAAACACAGAGACGCTAGAATATTAAATATTAGATCTTCAAATCTTTTTAATAAAACTACACTTTTGCGCGTAAAGCAAAAGGATTTTTGACTGGCCTGTTGGTCTAGTAAGTCAGTGGCACTAACTGCTGTGCCTGAGGTCGTGGGTTTGATTCTGACTTTCTGACCCAGGACAAATGTTTGTGTGATGAGCACAATCATTTGTTCTGTGTCAGGGTATACTTAATTTATCTATAATATGTACCTAGATGTTTATTTAGAAATATATAAGTATGTTTATCAGTCGTTTAGTACCCATAACACAGGCTCTGCTTAGCTTGGGACTAGATGGCGTTGACTGAATAGTCGTGGCATATTATAATTATATTATTAGAAAGTTAAAAATTGGTTTCACATTTCGCTTTCTGGCGTCTTTAAGAATTAACACCAAAAGAAACTCTAAAATCACAGTAGGTACAGACATGTAAAACACAGTAGGTACAGACATGTAAAACACTTAACACATATAATTTATAAAGTGTCGCATAATATTAACGACGTCTGTGGTACATAGGTACGTATCGTAGACAACCTTCAACCTTGTAACGAAATGGTTTTGTAAGGGCAAAGTTCTGACTTGGAAAGTCTGTCAGTCGTCTGTTCATTGCCCCTAAAGTACAATATATTAGTAAAGATATAGTAGGTAGGTACGGTTAGTATTGCTTTTTAGTAGGTACATATTTATTTATCCTTACATAAGAACCCCGTACTTACAGCCATTATACTAATGGAGTAAATTAAATGATTTCTTCTGATTCTTTCCATCGTTCTATCCTATAAGATCGTTTATGGAGGAAATAGCTATAGTAGATGGGGGTTATTGTACATTCGCCACAAAGTAAATTCGTCACATTTTGTACACTTCATACATTGAAAGTGTATCCACTTGCATAAAAAAAATATGACTGAAATCGTCTGTAGTCTTCATAGGTACGTACCTACATCATTTTTGCATAAAATATTGGTAGTAAGCAAAGTTTTGATTTTTAGCGCTTAAGATGGGGTACGATGGGGTAAGATTATTCTATTCTATTCTAACTTATAGTGTTTATGAAATTCTATTTGATTTTTCTATCTTTCAGAGAAAAAAAATCGGGAGTGTTAGGTTTTTATGACGATTTCAAAATTTCGGATTTTATGGACGACTTGCGTACATTTTTTTTTATTCAATAAAATAGTCCTATGTATGTAATTTTAGTTAACTAAATGTAGTGACATGACTAATGTGCAACTAATTAGATTGTTGAAAAAGTGCAAATAAAAGATTTTCGTTTCTTTTCTATTTTTGGGTTTCATAGATAAAAATTTAATAATATGTATATATATATACATACATTATCCAGAAATGTGTTAAAGCTACTAGGTACCTATAAATAGTAATTTATGCATTTTAAATACAAAGTGTATTAGTGCATAGAGACTTACCGACCGTGTTTCCAATTGAAAGGTACGAAAAATAACGATTCGTTTATACGACATATACGAGTTTGTGTTGCCAGATACAAGTTAGTGTTGCTATGATACAAAAAAAAGGTATTAAGTAGGTAATTGTGGTAGGACAATAATCTCGATTTTACTAGGTACCTAATAACATTATCTTTAAGTCAATTGACTTGGTTTGAGGCTCAACGATTGGCTTTAGAGGCTATGAAAGCATTGATTTTATTGCTCTAAAACTAACCAAAATTTGAGAATTGACATCTCTTATTGACCCACAGACTAAGAAAAGGTCAGAGACAATTAGTGATGGATAAGAACTAAGTTACCGATGTCAAACTAGTTTTTTCCTTGAATTTTGGCTTGTTTTTGGTCGATTCGTTTGAAATGTCAACTATGTTCGTCTTTTTGTTATTGTATAAGAGCGAAAAGATGAAAATGGCCTAAATTAAGTTTAGTTTGACAAGAATGGAAATGGCACTATTGTCCTGTTTAACCAATTAAAGAGCAACCTGAATAATTGAAGATACGAAAACAGACATGAAACCAAATAGAATACTGACAAATACCAGTGCCAATACGTCTGTTGGCCACAAGACAATGTTCCGCCAACAAGCCAACATACAATGTTTGCGATGTCATTCCCACGTACTGCGCCGTGTATTCGCAACTTGTTACCCGTGGGCCTAGCACGAACGAGCGGAGTATACGTAATGTAATCTCACCCCAATCTTATTACAAAATATTTAGTTTAAAACTTAATAATTTTGATTTTTAATCTATAAGTACCAGAAATAATTATTTCTGTCTAACGCAATAAGATGCTTTCGTAAGTGGCCGACACACACACATTTGTATCAAGATTAAATGATTCAGCTGGTACGAGTCCGTCGTACCATTTTTATTCCTATGTTTGTTGATTGAAAATTCGATCCTAAGTCCCAAACTAGTTATTTAGAGACCAACTATCACCCGGTCGTACTTTATAAAATGTCTTAGGATCAAAAAAAGTTAACGTTGCACAAACTCGTTGAAATAGAACAGTTTTAGCCTAGGTCAATGAGCGTAAGACCTAAGGTTTATAGAAGATAGTTTACCTTTATCATTGACTGTGTACCGACTAGTGAAATAAAATAGCGAGTGTTTTTTTTTTAATTTACAGCTGGTTTGATAACCGTTTTAAGTTAGCTTGTCGAGAAAACTGAGTAAGCAGATTAGTTTATTTTATAAATAAAGTAATGTTTCGATTGAGTAAAATAATTTAGCACAGTAGATACATCTAGAGTTTACTACGGATAAACTTTGAATGGAGCGGAATAAGTGAGAGTGGTCTTATAGCGAAAATTTTATTTTTTCTTGGCTTTAATTTTTTTTTTCGGACTAGTAACATCCATAGTGGGTTACTAAACAGAAATCTTATGACTATGTTAAAGTATAGCTTAATAATTATATTTATTATGTTATAATGAATACCTACATCAACTACTTTTTCGGCTTTTGTAAAAATACTAAAAATAATGTCAAAGAACTATGGTGTTTTATCGAGTTTTTCTTTTAGATATGTTTATTTTAAGCTACTTTAATCCGCGCGTTCGTCTTGGCCCTCTGTTATAGATACCCAACGCGCGGCGGCTAAGTGATCGGGAGTTGAGACCAACTTCCCCTCGAGTATTGGGGTATTGGTATTATATCGCTCTTATAAAACCCAAGCTCCTGACACTTGTGATGAGATCAATAGATGAATAACGAGCACCGTTTATAAGCTGCTTTTTTAAACAACAAAATAACTAAAGTGTCTTCTTATGTAGTTAGTTTTGCATTAAAAAATCGGGCCTATACCTAACCAATGATATTATAAGTAAAAAGGTGTAGATAGGTTATAAGTGCTCAGAAAGCGACACGTTAACATGTGGCTAACTAGCCACATTTTACCTCAGTGTCGCGTCGCACCGTCAACGGACGCGTGCGTGCGTTAGTGAGCCGTTTCTACATATACTATCATTCACTTACACCCTTTTTACTTATAATATCATTGCCTATAACAGATTGTATGGCTGCTTATTTTACCTACTATACCTACAACTTTACTTTAAACCGCATTAGGCAAAATGAGGTGGTTCTCGATTCGTTCCTTTTTTCACGCTTGAAAGAATGAAGACGGCTGGACTGAATTAAAAAAAAAAAAAATTTGGTTGTTCCATGAAATTTTGAAAGTTGAAATTATATCACAGAGATTAAGCACGGGCATGATGTTATGGTAAAGTGATAGTTTCATAATCTCCCTTTTAAGTCTTTTCGCAACTGTGTCGGAGTCGGCTACTTGCAGCCTAACTGCATGCAGAATTTTTGGGTCCCGACGACTCGGAACGACTGTCAGGGATCTACATTATTTTCAAGCGACAGCCGGGACCAATGTGCTTTCCGAAAGCACAGAGAGGTCTAAATTTTGTAATAAATGGTCACCTTTTTATTGATTGTCCTCGGTAATGGTAGCTTAACCTTATTTATATTTATATTTATATATACTTTATTGTACACCACAAAAATACATAACAAAAGAAAACATATTATACACTACAAAACATACAATGGGCGGCCTTATCGCTTTCCTTCCTTCACACGCCCCTCAGTCTTTGCTTCAAACTGTACTCATCTCATTATATTTTTCTCCAGCATCCCCTTTATGGCCTAAATACTGAACCATTTGTCACTAGAAGCAGTATGTGTATCGATTTGTCTCTCTGAACAAGCCTTGCGGATGAATGGAAGGCGACTAACAAAAGGTATTTAAAAAGCGATTTAAGATATATAGAGAGTGCATGCGAAGAAATAAATAAATATTCCCCAACTTTTCACACAACGCTATTTAGTCCCAAGTTAAGCTTGAGAGCTTGTGTTATGGGTACTAAACAGCTGATAAACATACTTATATAATTTCTAAATACATACCTACATATTATAGATAAATTACACCCTGACACAGAATAAATGATCGTGCTCATCACACAAACATTTGTCCTGGGTGGGAATCGAACTCACGACCTCCGGCATAGCAGTCAGGGTCACTAACTACTAGACCAAAACTGTGATGATCCTATATCTCAGTAACGCCATCTAGCGTATTGTAGCAATATTAAAGCGGCAACGGAGCGTACTATTAATCTAAAGTAACCGACTTGTGGACATTAGAGTCGGACAAAAGAGTCGGATGAAAATCTTGATCGTGATGTCTATGGTAAGTATTAAATGTCTTTGGGTATTTATAAGGCAGCTGTAATTTTAAGTGGGAACGCCGGGAAGGGCCACACTAGAAGGAGATACAATGACCTTATTGCTTAGATAATATACCTCTAGATCGAGCTACCGCGTGGCCGCACATGCGACAGCAATATAAAAGTTCAGTGTTGCTATTCCCTACGAAAGTCCCAAAATACGACCAAAATTCTACCTGCGGGTTCCAATTTTAGCACTATTGTAAATTATAATTTACGTATTCAACGTGGTAATAAGAGTGTAGAAGTATCCATGTGTGAGAAAATATAATTTCACGTAAAATACCTACTTTCAATCTTACCTTGATTCTCACAAATAAAATACACTACTACCAGGTGAAGCTTGTTTTGATTTTTTCGCGTGTTATTTATCATTAAAATATATTGAGGTATGGCTGACATCCAGTGTGACATTGACATTGCTGTATAATAACTATTGTCCTTTAGACAAAACCAACTTATTTTGAAAATATCAAATTTTTTGTTTATACTTAACATTTGTTTATAAAATGAATTCTTACTTCCAAATATCTTTAAGTACCTACGCGATTGCCTTCAAGAGTAAAACTTAATAATTGTCGAAAGGGCTCTGTTCGTTCGTACACATGTTCACTTAAACTTAAAAAATTAAATTAAAAATTTAAAAAACCCCCACCGCAAAAAGTTAAACATTTAAAAAGTTAAAAATAACACTTTAGCCATGAAATTTTACTTCACGTCGGGGTACCGCTTAAGTAAGGAATGTTCCTAGTACTTGTAGGTATGTAGGTACTTATTTTAACGGTACCCCGACGTAAAATTTCATGGCTAAAGTGTTATTTTTAACTTTTTAAATGTTTAACTTTTTGCGGTGGGGGTTTTTTAAATTTTTAATTTAATTTTTATTTTATAATTTTTAAACGCATTAATTTTGTTTTATAGAGTTTACAGTTATGAGAATTTTTCAGTGCATTGTATGCTGGTTAAAACAAATCCAAACACGACATATCTGCTATTATTTTGTCAAGAGTCTACCTACGGGTGTGCTGGATAGCCTGGCTGCAGCATCAGCTCATCCTGTTGCCATCAAGGCATTGTGTGCAGAATCAAATGCTGGTTGAATTGAATCCAAACACGACATATCTGCTATTATTTTGTCAAGAGTCTACCTACTGGTGTGCTGGATAGCCTGGCTGCAGCATCAGCTCACCCAGTTGCCATCAGTGCATTGTGTGCAGAATCAAATGCAGGTTAAAATGAATCCAAACACGACATATCCGCTATTATTTTCCCAAGAGTGTATTAGTCTGCTAGATATCCTGGCTGCATCAGACTAAATACACCATAATGTTGCTAATTAATATTACACACATGGGTGTTTGAAATTTTAAGACACACATATGTTTGTAAGTAAAGTTAATACCCATAAACGTCTAAAATAGCACCGGTACACACTGTGAAATTTTGCTTCAATTGCGGTCATCTATATTTTATCCCTTCATTTTATAGATCCAGCGAAGAACTATAACTTCAGGGAAGAAACCATGATTTCTTTATGCTTAGTTTAGAAGTTATTTTAAAACTCGAGAAAACTTCATAGAAACCATAGAAATGCATTATTACGTCTCAAATATATGATTTTGCAATTTTTATAGATGAGGTCTTAAAAAGGACGGTTATATCTACTAGTTGAGTAGAAAAAAAATAATAATAATCGTAAATAGAAGGAAAAATCAAGTTTTTTTTGTAAATTTTTTTTTATTTGGTTAGTCTCATTGTATCCGCATTTTTTTTTAACATGAATAGTTTCATATTATAATAAGCTATATTATAAAAAAAACCCGGTGTGGATAGTGCGGGACTTCAGAGTTATTGAATTTTTATTTTTGAGGTTAGGGCTGTCACCTACTTTACTATAACTATTCTTGGAAAACTTTGACTGCCAATTTACTATCTTTCTTGATGTAAAAGGAAATATAATCGTTTTCTTTGGTGTAAAGTTAAGTATTTTAAGTTAGACTCCTGTCACGTAAAAGTTGAAAAGTAGAATAGTAAAAATCTATTAATGGGTATTCCACATATATATTTTTTTAATTAACGTTGCACATTATCATCGATGTTTTAATCATGTTTTGTGTAATTTCTTCGATGAAGGACATCATGTGATATTGGGAAGGGGTCCGCCCTCGTCAAGCGAATTGCTTAAACCCAATATCTTTACATGATGTCTGGAGAAGCGGGGGTGAGGCGTCATGGAGCCGTTAAAGACCCATGGCGCTGCATTGCCTCCGCAGGACCTGACCCATTCTGCGGGGGGATGTCCTTCCGGGCCTCGACCGGGGGACTTAATGCTAGGGGGGCATGAGGGCGCCAACCCTCATGTTGGTCAGCGAGTGGCAGATTATCATTCTACCGAGAATGAAAACACTAGCGCAGCAATGCGTGACACATATACGACGAATATACTCGTACCATTGAAGTTGACTCGTCTTGAGGTCTTAAAAATATTGGAATCAAATGCTCGTTCGCAAGGCCCGAAAATTCAACCAATAGATTTGGATGTTACTCAGCGAACCGAAATAGTCATGAACGCCATTTACCCGAAAGGCATTCCTGCTATTATCAAGAATAGCTTAAAAAAGGTTCAAAATACACTTACAAAATTCTTAAGCAAATGTGAAAGGAAATACAAGGATTGCCACAGAAAGCAGTCAGTTTTTATAAAGAAAAACAATATTTGGCTTTCGACTAACTTTGATCTGGGAGTGTTGTTAAAAGAATCTGTCGTAAGCTCTGATGATAAGATATCGCCAGACGTAGAAATACGAGAAACCATTTCCGAATCCACTCAAATCATTGCAGAAGTGGAAGAAACTAACATTGGACAAGTAGATGCTCCTTCTACATCCAGAGAGATGGAATGCATCACAGAATCAACAAACCCTCTTCCTGTTTCATTGGATCCTTCCACTTCTAAGCAATACGAAAGTTTGAGCTATCGTCAGCAGCGCCACGTATCGAAACGTCTTGCAGAAGAATTAGAAGATCAGCCTGCAGCCAAAATGTTAAAAGTTTTCTCGAAAATTGTAACAGATGAAGACGGCAATAAACTTAGTAGCAAATCTGCCGTTGATTTCGAGTTTGTCATTAAAGAATGCCTAAAAACCCCTACTGCAGCAACAACAATCGCAAAAATGATAAAATCAAATCGAGAAAGTGCACATCAACAACAGTATAGCCCTGAAGAAGCTCTTTGTTTAATTATAGACAGAAAACTTACTGTTGAGGACTATATAACTCTCTATAATGGTGCAAAATCACGAGGACACATTATTTACCCAGCCTATTATAAAGTGCAATCAACGAAAAAAAAATGCTATCCCGATGACGAAGTTCTAGTAACAGAAAGAGAAGCAACAGTCTCTCTCCTCAGCCTGATTATGCACTCGTTTCGTCGACTCGTTGAATCATTAGATGAAAGTATTAACGAGTACTGCAACCAAAAACAAATCGATACAATTTATTGCGTTTTTCAGGGTTCTTGGGGGTTTGATGGCAGTACGGGACAATCGAGGTATAAGCAAAGTTTTTCAGATGGTGAAAATGACGAACATAGTATATTTACAACAACTTATATACCTTTAAGAATAAAAACTAACGACGGTTTCGTACTGTGGTCAAACCCAAACCCTCAATCTTACAGGTTTTGTCGCCCAATCAAGATTCAATATCGATCTGAATCTAAAGAATTGACTTTGCAAGAAAAAAATCGGGTTGAGGAGGAAATTAAAGATCTCACATCTATTTATGCCGAAACTAGCGCCGGGAATAGTGTCATTGGAGATCCCAAATTATATTTGACCTTAATTGACGGCAAGGTATTTAACGCGATTACGGATACTAAATCTCAATTACGATGCGCGTGTTGCGGTGCCACATGTACAGAATTTAATAAACTGGATAAGATTTCGGGGAGGCCAGTTAATTCGGAAGCGCTAAAATATGGTCTCAGCCCGTTGCACGCATGGATTAGAATTTTTGAGTTTCTTCTTCATTTAGGATACAAAAATGACCCAGCAGTGCGAAAATGGAGAGTCTCAAAAAAATCGACTGAGGCCAAGATTGTTGAGGAGCGGAAAACAAGAATCCAAGCTGAAATTTATGCTAAAATGTCTTTGGCAGTCGATGTTGTACGTCCGAATTCAGGAACATCCAATGACGGAAACACAGCCCGCACTGCTCTATCGGACTTACATAGAAAAACATTTGCAAACATTCTAGGCGTCGAAGAATGGCTTGTAGATGATTTACATGTTATATTAGTGGCGCTGTCAAGTAGTTTTGAAATAGATCCTGAAAAGTTTCATGAATTTTGTACGAATTTAGCTGCAAAATATGTACAAAAATACGAGTGGTGCTACATGTCAGTTACACTTCACAAAATATTAGCTCACGGAAGTCAAATAATAAAGTCTAATCCGTTACCAATTGGTATGCTGAGTGAGCAAGCTTCAGAATCTCGTAACAAATTCTGGCGTTATGATAGAGAACACCATACAAGAAAATTAAACCGGAAGACAACTGTGCTTGACCTATTTCACCGAGCTTTAGAATCTTCAGATCCATTTCTGTCCATGATGTCACTCAGTAGTCGCCAAAAAAATAACAAGCGATTGGTTCTACCTGAAAAAGTTCTTTGGCTTTTAAAATCATCAACCGAAAATGTTCTGAATCACGAGGACTTACTTGAAGAAACCAAAGACGATGAAAATATTATTTTACCATCTGAAGAAGTTTTAATATCTTCGGATGTTGAAGAGTAAAAAAAAATGGAACGGCTCGCCGGCTCGAAAATTATCAATTTTATTTAATAAAACATCTTCCCATTTGAATTAAAAAAAAATAGGCATATGCAATTTGACAACCCTGTTTCCATAGAAATTCTATAGAAACTTTAGAAATGTAATATTTCCGAAGTCCCACTGTTAACTTATTTGCGTTTTATTTCGTATTGTTAATAACTATATTAAGCATGCTCAAACTTAAAATCAGACACGGAATCGATAGGAATACGGAGAAAATCGCAACTTAGTGAAAATCGAAAAAAAAACTATTTCTCTTTGTACGTCGTAGATGCAATGCCCTAACTTTGTATGAAGTTAGATATTGTATTGTTACTGTGATAAAACAATGATTTATGTAAATCATATTATTATTTTGAAATGTACACATAAAAACAGTTTTTTGCTGACGTCAGCATAACTTTAAATAACTTAAAAACTAAACATAAAAAAAACATGGTTTCTTCCCAGAAGTTTTAGTTATTCGCTGGAGCTATAAGATAAAGGGATAAAATACAGGTGACCGCAATTGAAGCAAAATTTCACAGTGTGCGGTAGCTAACACAAAAGAGCTGATAACCTTGAAACGGCTGAACCGATTTTGATGAATTATGTCTAAGAACCATCGCAAGAAACCCTGCTTTCAAATAAAAAAAACCGCATCTAAATCGGTTCACCCGTTGGGGCGCTACGGTGCCACAGACAGACAGACAGACAGACAGACAGACAGACAGACAGACAGACAGACACACACACATAGCGGTGAAACTTATAACACCCCTCTTTTTGCGTCGGGGGTTAAAAATAAGGGTTCGCCCACAAATTTGTGTGTTTAGCCACCATAGATTTATTTGATTATTATGCCTACCTTTTGAACATTAGGCCTGACAGTTAAGGGAAAAGATTTGAAACGTGTAGCAACACTGTAAGTAAGTATTCCTAGGTTATGTGATATAAGAAATCAAGTTTATTTTAAGAAATCTTCCATATTTTGGTCTGAAAGCCATGACAATAAAAGCGCACAAATGTATAAATTCAATAATCATACAATAACACAAACAGTATTGAATACTTACGAATGAAAAGAGATTTTGTTATTGGCCTTTTCTGAGCGGCTTTTACAGCCTATTATACTGCATCCTCCCATCGTAGCGCATTCACCATACACTAAACACTTATCTAATGGAGTCTATTTCTCATTAAATGACTTAAACTATTACAAAAATTACAAAAACCATCCGAAAACTTAAATTAAATCGAGCATAATAATATACGTGACAGTGACAGCACTTTGTTTGGCTAACATTCAAAAGTTAGCCATGCAAAAATCCGGCACGCCGTAAGGGACAGAAGATACGATGCTTTGTCTCAATTTTCCTACGAACTTTGTATTATTGCGTCTCACTTCCACACTTGACACTGTAAATTGGGCTACGTCTAGAGGTATATAGTCTAAGCCTTATTGGTTAAGATGAGCCGTCTGATACACAAAGTCACCCTGTAAAAACTTGACTGAAGTTAGCTGTCAATGTCTAGCATTAGTATGAAAACATATCTTCACGCCTGTATTCCTCGAAGGTTTAGGCAGATATGCCTGCAGTACATCCACATTTCACCAGTTATTTTAGTCTCCTGTAATAGGGGGCGAGCCTATTGCCATCAATCGGGCACGAATCCAGGCTCCGGGATGCTACAGAGAAATTCGAAATGGAAAAACTCAATAACACTGTGACCGACCCGGGGGTTGAAACCGGGACCTCATGCTCAGCGGTAGCGCTTGCGACTACTAGATTAACTAGGCAGTAGTATGGAATGACAGCTTTCACCTACATTCGACATTACTTCACCTACATTTACAAGGTGGTGATTGTTACGGAATAGCATAGACACTTCGACATTGATGTGTGATTTATTCGCTACCAACGTGCATGTATAAACGTAAGACAAGCCAAAGAAATATACAATGTAAGAATCGTAGCAGATCATGCCGCTCTGTAGTTTCTGCCTTCCCCCGTGGGATAAAGACATGACATGAGTGTATGTATGTAACAAACCTCGCGTATTTGCAGACAAGTTACTTCTGAAGTGGAATATCCATTACCACCTTATGAAATGAAGTGACAGGATCTTGGTTCGCTCTGAGACGATTTGTTAAAGAAATTCGTCTCGATGGCCGCCGCTTGGGGAAATAGGGAGTACTGTGAACCAGTTGAACTGACATCGATCGTACTGGTAAGTATTATGAATGCGAAAGTGAGATTAGGTTTTTTCTAGTCTACTGGACTATACATAAGTTACGTCACACATTAAGGGGCGGGGAGCAAACATAATGTGACATTGTGTGACAAAGGACAGGGGGGCAGTAAACTATGTGGCATATTTTAAAATCTTAAATAACTAATAAGTATACGTTTATTGTAAACATTCATTACTTACTCTTTAAGTCAAGAGTGAATAGGTAAATGTGCTTCATTATCGACCAATCGTCGCTTACCATCAGGTGAGATAGTGATCAAACGCGTGCATTTTAATAAAAAGATATAGGTAGTATGTATCATCGTCACAGGCATTACAATTCTTGTCTTCAGTGTATTTTATAGTTTTATTAAATAAATAAAATATGTATGTTTTATTTATATTTTTTTATATAAGTAGGTATATATTTATTTTATTTATAGTTTTAAGGTGGCTGTAATACCTTGCTGTAATACCGATACACGCATTTTTCTTTAAAAGGTGTGTTACCTTTATGTTGGTTTACTGTTGTAACAAGAAATTGACAAAATGCCATGTTGTCGGCTTGTCGCACTAAAATTTTTATCTACCGCTATTTTGCGGCCTATTGTACTTAAAGTCAAAGGCAAATAATTTATTTCAACTAAACCATTAAATAAAACGCACTTTTGAATGTCACGTATAAAGGTTAAATAAGATATAATAATTTTAGTGGCCCCGTGTGGGCAAGAAACGCCCTACTTACCCGTTTAAAATAAATAAGCACAAGGCGGCTATTATTGAATTTGTTGTTCTAAGAAAAACCATTACATTTCGGTAATCATATATCAATTGATTTTAGTGGTAAGAGGAATTCTGAAAGATATTTACACAAATACAGTTTTCGTGGTTGAAAGTGTTACTTACTGCTAAGCAAGGGGTCTTAAGTTCGGGTCTTGAGTTGGGTTCAGTGCGAAACTCTAGCACAGAGCTTGGATTTTGATAGGCCCACTGCCTGTCACATGAGACCTTTAAAAATATACGTAACTGACGAAACGTGAATGTGCCCTATAGGAACACCTACACCTAGGCTCCCCTTAACCCTTCAGAAAATACAGGCGTTCTGTTAAATGTCTATTAAATAACTTAAGTGTCACTTTACAGCGACACAACCATGGCACTTATTACCATTTGACATCGTATCATTCCTGTTGTATAGCATATCTTCGAGGGTTATATTATTATTACTGACTTTTGGCCGGCTGGAATAGTTTTCAGACGCTTTAATGAAGCACGACCTAAACCTAGTGTGGTTTAAATATTATTTTTATTTATTATTACTGTGTTGCTTGCTATGGGTTTTTATAACCTGAATTAAAGATTATTATTATTATTTTTGGTATTACATTTTTTTATCTCCGACTATCCGGGAATTCCTGATTGCACGGGCCTAAGCCAAGTGGTCATCAGTTGGGTTAAAAGTGTTGTACGTTGTCCGTCTCACACTGAAGAAACTTTCTTACTAGCCTGCATGTATTGAGAATAACTGCTTTCTGCAGTAGATTGTAAGTGTTGGTAGGTAGGTTCAGGGATCTAAGGGACTGATGAAGCTGTTTTGGGATGACTCCTGTTGTAGATATTACTATGGGGATTACTATTACTTTTTGGAGATGCCAAAGTCGGGTTATTTCATCTTTTAGTTCGATATATTTTGTTAGTTTTTCGGATATTGTAGTCTGTAAGTTGTGAGTGTTTGGCACTGCTATGTCTATTAGGAATCCAGTTTTGTTTACTTTGTCTATTAATGTGATGTCTGGTCTATTAAAATGAATTGTGCGATCAGTAAGGATAGCTCGGTCAAAGTATAATTTTGTTGTTGGGTTCTCTAGTACAGTTTGGGGGCTGTATTTATAATATGGTACTATGGTTTCTATGAGTTTAAATTTAAAAGCTAGTTTCTGATGAATTACGTTGGCTACCTGGTCGTGTCTATGTTTGTAGTCGGTTTGAGCTATTGATTTGCAGGCCCCAGTTATATGTTGAATTGTTTATGGGGAACTATTGCATTTTCTACAAGTATCATTTGACAGATTTTTTATTATATGCTTCCTATAGTTTTTGGTCTCTATCACTTGGTCTTGTATAGCTAGCATGAAGCCTTCAGTCTCAGGAAAGAGCTCACCTCGATTAAGCCACGCGTTCGACGCATCTTTGTCGACATTTGATCGGCATAAATCTTTACGGTGTCTTCCGTGTAGTGACTTTTGGGTCCACTCTAAGCATTTGGTTTTATCATCAATCACTTTTTCGTTTTTCTGTTCAGTTGTGTCTTTAAGATTAAGAGGTGTTAGGTTTTTATCGTTTTGAGTAATTAAGTTGTGTAGTGTTGAAGATGTAGTTTTGGTAAAGAAGTATTTTCTGAGAATCGAGATTTGTCGGTTGTGTAAATTTGAAATATCTATAAGCCCTCTGCCTCCTTCTTTACGTGGTAGTGTTAACCTTTGTAGGCAAGATCTAGGGTGGTGTTTACGGAATCTAGTCATGGTAGTATTAATTTTGCGTTGTAAATTAACGAGGTCGGTTTTTGTCCAGTTTATTACACCGAACGAATAAGTGAGGACAGGTATGGCGAAAGTGTTTATAGCTTTTACTGTGTTTCGTGAATAGAGTTGTGTTTTCAGAATTGTGTTTAATCTATGTTGAAATTGTTGTTTCAGTTTCTGTTTCGTCTCTTTATAGTGTATCTGTCTTGATTGTATGTACCCTAGATATTTGTAAGTATCCTCTTCATTTAGAGGTTCTATTTGTTCGCCTGTTTCTAAGGTATACTGGTGTTGGTAGTGTTGTCCTGCTCTAACTGAATTTATCTTGCATTTATCTATACCGAATTCCAATTTAATGTCGTTTGTGAAGTTTTCTGTCAGGTTAGCTAGCTCGTTAAGTTCACTCTCTGTTTTAGCGTATAGTTTGATGTCATCCATGTATAGCAAATGGTTTAAAATGTTATCCTGAGGCTCGTCGCGTCTGGCACTTACAGTAGAATTTAAAAAGATTCCTAATGAAGATGCATTTAAGATTTTAGTTAGGGGATTTAAAGCAAGGCAAAACCACAATGGGCTTAGTGCATCTCCCTGGAAGATTCCTCTCTGTATTTTAATTGGGATAGTGTCTATTGTTTCGGTTGTGGAAGTAAATCTTAGTGCTGTAGACCAGGTTTTCATAATGGTCTTAAGGAATGTTACTACAGACGGATGGATTTTATAAATTTCTAACACTTGCACTAACCATGAATGAGGAACCGAGTCATAAGCTTTTTTGTAATCAATGTACATGGTAAATAGATCTGATTTGGATTTCTGAACTTCTTTTAAAACGATAGAGTCTATAATTAGCTGTTCCTTGCAGCCTTGGCTGTACTTTCGACACCCTTTCTGTTGTTCGGCTAAGATGTTATTGGCGTCAATGTGTTTGTATATCAGTTCAGATATACAGGATGTGATAATCTTATACAAGGTCTGCAAGCATGTGATTGGCCTGTATTTCGCTGGGTTTGAGAGGTCATTAAGGTCTTTTGGTATCATATAAGTTGTACCTGATGTAATGTAAGAATTATTATTATTATTATTATCCTTGCGATTGAACAAACAGATTATGACATTATCCTATTGGCTGGCTATTGTCACATTCCATCAGTTGTCTTGTGTTGAGCTAGAACAAGCCTAATATTGCATGATCTGACTTGGATCCAGTGAAGTCAATGGCTGAATCTGATGTGTGTCTAAGGTGAATAAACTTCAATAACTATCACGACGTTAAACACATGAATTTATAATGACTGAAATCGTTATTTTTGAATAATATTGTGAGGAAAGTTTTGACTTGTGGCTAAATAACAAAAGCCGCATGGTTCCTGGCTCTTTAATGGGTCATCATTATGAGTATTATTTAATTCATTAACCGCTTCACTTTTCCTTTTTTAGAAATTATGTTCATTCGTGGCTCCCAGCGTGCCTAGTCCGAAAAGAACCCAAAAAGTCAGACAACCAACTGGATAACATAATACTCCTTGGTTAGATAACCAAGGAGTATTATGTTATCCAGTCACTGGGTGTGCAGGACAGATGGGGAGTTGTTGCATGCATCCGATTAGACTGGTAGTGGAGCCCAACACAGTTGCGAAAAGGCTTGGTCGATGATGAATAGGTACGAGTACTTATTTAGAAAGTTTTGACGAATTAGAAAAGCAATTAGTATAATGATAGAATTTATTATTATTTCCTGTGCTATGTCTCTGGATAAGCTAAGCAGGACACAAGCCAACGTTCTAAAATATTTAAAGGGGTATTACGCCGAAACCTAACGAACTGTGATTAGGCCCGACTCTGACCTTTGTCTAAAGAAGTTCGCAACAACAATATCTCGGCGAAAACTTTGCAATAATGAACATTGTAAATAAATCTTATGGTGGCTACCCGCGTAACGATACTAATCAAGACTAAAGAAAAGTACTTGGCAGAATAGCGCGGTGCCGTTGCCGCGTGGGTGGATCGGGGAACGAGATTCTTTTTTTAAGTGAGTGCGCTTATTTTATTTAATCTGTGGATTATTAATGCAGCGGGAAAATGTTTTGTCAATGACGTTTAATGTTTTATATTGATGATGGAAGGAAAATAAGTAGGTAGGCATTATAATGTTCGTATTTTAGTTTCATTGAGTCAAATAGTAAATGGAGCTGAAAATAATAATCTAGCTAGAGAAACAGTGGATTAACCAGTGTTTTTCAAGATTATTATTTAGCATACAGCTACATTCTGCACTCAATGCGTTTATACATAGGTACTATTTGAAGAAAAGACAGCAGAAGCCAGACACATTTCAAAATAAGAATTTCTGTTGTATAAAAAGGAATTTTGGTCTCGCACACCGTAACTTAATTTTTTATTGTAATTTTTACCTTGTTAGTTTTAAAAGATGAGCTTGTTCCAAATATGTACATGTTTTCCTTTCTTCTTTTTAAATATTTCTTATAAACAAATTTTTATTACATTTATTTACACTTTTTCCCCGTAGTCACTTCGTAATCTTGTAAACTTTTTAACTTCCGCCCTTAATGTTTAAAAGCACATTATCTCCTGACCCTGGATAAAATATAATCTTCGGAGGATCAATATTGACGATTAGACACACAGTGCGGAATCATAACCCCCACGCTTGTGTCAGTGAACTCGGTGCATCTATGGTGCACCACAGACAAACCATAGACGAGGGGACAATATCGAAGAGCTATTTAGGAACATTTTTGTTTCGGTGATTCGGGTGTCCATAATTTAGGAGCTCCTTAATGCCTTGTCCTGATATTATAAAAAGGTAAACTTTATAAGTTGGTTACTTTTTAGGACAATGATATTAATTAAGTAAAAATGTGTAGATAGGTTATAAGCTCAGCAAGCGACACGTTAACATGTGGCTAACTAGCCACACTTGACCTTGGTGTGTCGTTTTTTGAAGATTGAATGTTGTTTAGGTAACCTATCTAGGTACCTACACCTTTTTACATAGAATAAATCAATGTTTTAGAGGGTAATCTCTGGATCTTCTGAAATGATTTTGTACATTTTTATAACAATAGGAAGACAGATTACTTGTGAGTGTCATAGGCTATATTTTATTTTTAAAACTAAGAGCGGGTGGAGGGGATTTAGAACTATGTAGGTATGTAATGCACGCGGACAAAGTCGCAAGAGAAGTGCTAGTATTAATGAAGTAAAGATATTAGGGCGCTTAAAATCGTTGCGTGTTGCGTGTACCATTGATGACATTATGTCACCAACACCCACACTTCACCTAAACTCTATTAATAAACCTTCATCACTATAGTTTCTTGCCAAATTATTACAAATTAAGCGTATTGTAATAAAATTCATACCTAATATATTTTATTTGACACCTATTATAGCATGTAGCATGAATTTGTAAAATGCACAATTATTAAGCCCAAACCTTTATTGCAATCCTTAATGTGAACAGATGGAAGGAGTTCAAAAGTAGGAACATTAAAGGACCGTGTCGGGCGCAGCAAAATTAAAAAAAAAAGAAGTAGTAAGATAATAATTTTAAATCCGTCTATGACGATGTGGTTAATGTGCGTCAATTTAAAATCCTTTTTATACCAATAAATTTGTGAATACTTAGGTACGGAGAAATGGATTCTCAATATCTTAGTGTGTATTTAATTTGAAACAATATCCTTTACTTCAAGTTGAGCAATGTTGAATTAATTAATCTTTCTTGTAATAACATTTTGAGTTTCAAACTTTGTAAAAGGAAGATACGCCGCCTTGTAGAGTGCGTACAGTTAAACGCACGTCGGTTGTTACACTCCGATAATAAACCAGCCTAGCGTAGTACGTAGTTTTGATGAAATGCGAGGCCAGCTTATACTGGTTGGTTGGTTGTGGATTACTGTTATTTTTTTTTTAGGAAATGGCAAGACAACAATGACCCGTTGGTAGCTTAGTACCTTTTCAAATTTCGAAAACTGTTTAAAAATGGAAGGGTTTAGAATTACTTATAAAAAAATATTGGGCAAAGTTGGGAATTTAGGTCCAAATAAATTCACATGGTAATTTTGACACTTACCCAATTCCCACTTACGGCCAAAAAAGCTATAATCCACCCCGTATGTCCACCCTACTTATGGTTCTATGGGGGTATCGATTATTCCCCGCGCCCGCGTCCCCCGCGCCGCCGCCGCCCCTTCCTTCCCCTCGCAGATCTCACCTACGACTACTCGTCGGCATTCCCACTTATTTCCAAACTTACTTGGGTAAAAACTAGTGTTGAATTTTTTGTAGAGCAGAAACAGCTTTACAGTTTTTTATCAGTCTCCGGTCTCGCCTGCTATTTCGTATGACCAACTTTTCTTAATACTTAGTAGATGGTATTGGTATGACGGTATTTAGGTTTTCATTAACTTTTGAATGTGGAATGCGGATACAGCAAAAACGTAAACTAGTTACAGGTTAAACGCTTATAGGATGTGCTAGAGTCGAAATTTTAATGAAAGATAGATAGGTAGGTAGGTAAAAGATTTATATGTGAACACAAAAAAAAGTAAAGTTAAAGGGGCAGGGTATAGGTAATTTACGTGTCTTCAAGGCTAGAGTGAATAGGCTCTTAATAAACGAGTGCACTTCAACATCATTGATTGCATCACTGCTTACCATCAGGAGGAATTGCAGTTAAGCACACGTTAATGATTTAAAAAAAAAACATAAAATAACATAAAAACATATCTTTCAAAAATGGAAAGATTTTTTTTAATACTTACTTACAATATAAAACTCGAATGTTTTAGCATGCTTAAGAATTAGAGCGTCATTATTTGTTTAAAATTAACTTATCGAGCAAGGGTTTATTAAATTTAAAAGTAGGATATTAGATTAAAAATGTAAGTAAACATAACAAAAAAAACGCGAAAATAAGTTAAAACAACCCTTTGGAGATAGTATTCAGCTCGACTATGATACTCATAGATTAAAAAAACAATTTGTATTCCTATTTTGAAATGGCCATAAATACAGGCGTGTCTATGACAAGGGTCGACACTCGTAGAGGCGTGCAGACAGAATGACATGTCATGCCACAGATAACATTCTTTTTGTTTGTTGGGTATTGTATCTCGCTGAAGTTCAAATTCATGAAATACATAGATCTCGAATTCTGGACACTTTTATGTTGTTAAATTATTATATGTTACTGTGTTCAGTGTTGTATGATATTACAATTTAATTATGAAATTGCTGTTTGTTTGGTTTCTAATTAGGCATCAAAACATAGAAGAAACTAAGTAGGTACCCATCTAGGTAATAAAATATATGAATAAAATATACACAAAATAAAATTCTATTTTTATGTATTCATCGTATGTAGCATTCATAGTAATATTAGACGCAGTACGTAAGTTATAATAATATGTCCATGATTACAAAAACAGTTTAAGCACGTGGACATCTTCACACTATACTTATAAAACACTAGGAAATGGCAAAAAGAGGGCTCTTTGGGGGACTATCTTGCGTAATTCTGACGTTCAAAAAGTACTGATCCTCAGCCTAATTTGATTTTGATTTTTTTATTGAAACTTCTTAGTGCACTCAACAAAGAAAAAATGTACTTTGATTCCCGTTTAGTTTAAAGCTAGCCTTCCAACTTGAATTCTTCTATTTTGATTGGAATTTAGATCATAGTTGGTGCTTTGTTACGCACAAGGGCCCTCACGCAACCCATGCAACTCTATAGAGCTCATTTGGCTTCGGGGTTTCAAGCCACCTTTTCTTGTTGATGGCCAGAGGGCGCACATTTGAAATGAGTGTTCTAAAAACAAAAAAAATGAGTTTTTAAATAAGTAGGTGTAGTATGAAATATTAAACACACAAGACGGTAGCGACAGGTGACTCCGAAAACAAGTCCAGATCCGCATAGTTGCATAGTTGTATATTTATTTATTTGATTGTAATTTAAATTTTGATTGTGATTTTGATCATTCCCATTGTTATTTTTATAGTAGGTAGGTACTAAGATTTTTGTTACTAACCTCTTCATTAAACTAGGTTGACTGAGAATATATATATTTTTTTTATGTAGTTAAAAGTGTTACTAGCCGTGAGTTACTGTGCTGTGGGTAATATTGTGCCACTTATTGATACTTTTGGTTTGTATGATAAGTGTTGACAATGTCTAGCAGCAATAATTAAAAAAAAACCTGAATAAAAATCCGTCAAATATATTCTTCTTCTTTTCACTTATTTTAACTTAGGAACTCTCTAACCATTTTTAATGAAATTTGGCTTAAGTAGATACTTATTTTATAACGAATAATATGACTAATTAGGTTTTACTAAATGATAAAGTAATAAAGTAGTTTTGGTCTCGATTGTATTGCACTGCTCAATTTTTGTTGCAAATAAAATGTTTTCCTTGAATAAGTTCCGAAAGACTCCAACAGATGGCAGTGTAAGTTGCTTCAACATCTTTTGCTACTACTGCTGTTATTCGGCCAGTATTTTAGAAACCAAGTAGGTTTTTAAATGGAACTGAGTATGATGTATTTTGTCTTAAAGATTACGAAGCAAATGTCTATGTACTACTAACACCAATAGTTTCAACTTAAAGGACCGTTCTAGGGTTTTTAAGGTTACATCAATCAATTCACCATTAGACACGACAAATTGAAGTTATGCAAGTTTTTGATGCGTAAAGTGAAAGTAATTGCATGTTTTGGTTAGCACACGAACACCATTTTTTACGCTTTTTCTACAAAGAGGTTATGATAAGGGTATTTACTAAGTAAGTACACTTAGACAATAATATGGGCCGTCGTGATCGCCTGGTGGTTTAGGCTCGTTTAGTCTCGCCTTTCATGGACGCAGTTGTGGGGTCAAATCCGGGCAGGTATCAATGTGACTTTGTCAAATCATAATAAAGTCTTTTTATAAGATTGTCTTTGCGAGATCGGTAAAAGCAAAAGTCACGAGGTAACCTGGATTTATCTTTTGATACTTACCTACTTACTGATATCTACTATTAACAGGTAAAAGGAGATGGACACAATTTGCCCCCAAGTGAACACAAATAATAATGTACGAAGGGTTTGGCATTTTGGGGGACTGTCTTATGTATTTTTTTTTTATGTTTAAAAAGTGCTGATTCTCAGCCTAGTTTGAATAAGAATTTTAATTTTGATTTTGTACGAGTAGGTACTTATTACAAATAGTTACCTTTAATAAAATAAGTTACGGTTTTGGAAAATAGCTTACGTACAGACTTACGCCAGCACATAAAGTAACCCCAATGTGTCAAATTTCTTTGATCGTTTTTCACCTTTATGTTAAACAAAATAAGGTTCATATTCAATTGGGATAATTTGACACATTGCGCATTGGGGTAACTTGATGTGCTGGCGTCTGTACCATACCAGACGTGCAAAGAAACTTATAATTAAAAGTTTCTTCATACGAAAAACTTCTTTCACTAATGAAATGCTACATTACTGACGAGCTGCTGTAGGATATAGTAGTTTTATGGTATATTCGAAAATGAGTGCAAACCAAGTCACGGCCAGAAGTTAGTACAGTAAATATATTGGTATTTATCGCAAACATGCAACCTAAATAACCTCTTCTCTGTATGAGAAGAGGCCTTTGCTTTGTCGTGCGACAGGCTGGTAACAATTTGATCGGTAACTATCGATCTAATCTTTAATTTAAGATTAAAGAGTGCAGTGATGAATCAAGTCAGTAATACCTACCATTTGTTTTGCTTTAAAACCAATTAACCTCCAACGTATACTGACATTACGAAATAATTAGACATCTCTCGCCATTGTCTTGTGGTCTAATTACGAGTAATTATGAAATGATGTTGGACCTAAACTTTGTAGCTCGCGCTCGGACTGGACCATCAAGTTGACAAAGCAACAAAACGCCCGCAAAGGAATAATAAATTGTTGAGGGAAATTAAATAAATTGGAAACCCTAATGAAATATCTCATGTCCTAGGTTTATGGTTTTAGTGTGTAGTTTTTACTTCATGTTTGGTTATATCTTCTGCAACGAAAGCTCATTGGAACGATTAGGGATTGGAAGTGGAAAGTCAAAGTTCCCGCGGATATAAATCCTAAGATGGACTGACTTCATCAAATCAACAGAAGATAGGTTTGACAGTGGATCCCGAACTAAGCACTGCCTGTATCTTGGTGACCTCGACACTACTCAAAGTTTAAAATAATCAGTGTTTTGCTGGCGCAAAAAAAAGCCTTAATCAATAACAAAAAAAAAAGACTCATATTTATTACTATTAAGGTAACTTAGACTAATAAGCATAATGCGATTTCAGAAAAAAAAACTGAAAATTACGTAGGTTAATACAAAAGATAGTTGAGGTGAGTTAACTCTGGGGCTGTGGGGAGTGTGTGTGTTACTGATTGTGAGTACGATTTGCCTGTTAATATGTGTGGGTATTAAATTGAGGAACAGAGACAACTATCCAAATAAATTGCAATCAAAGTGTTCCCTGAGACCCTGACACGCCGTGCCACTTGAATTGTGAGATTCGAGAGTCAGAAGTCTCGCAAAACCGCAATCTGCATATCAGACGATCCCCAATTTACCATGCTCATTCCTCCAGGAATAAGAAGAAGTAAACGAATAAAAATAAGATGATAAACCGTACAGGCTGGAATCGACGTGCAAACTGATAAAATTTGTTTCAGTAAGTACATGATTCTGGGCTTAGCAACGTAGTAAACTTTGGTTGGCTCTTTCCTTTTCTAAGTAGCCAAGTAGCCTAAGTAGCTTTTATTGACTTTTTCTTCTTTTTTGCTTCTAACGTACTTCGTTATTTGTAAGTTTAATAGCGTACAATAAAGAGTATTCTGTTGTATTTAGGCCAGCACTTCCAGTTACCCCAATGTGTAAAATTTCTTTGATCATTTTTCAACTTTATGTCAAACAAAATAAGGTTCATATTCCATTGGGCAAATTTGACACATTGGGGTAACTTGATGTGCTAGCGGCTGTACATAGGCCAGCACTTCAAGCTACTCCAATGTGTAAAATTGCTTTGATAGTTCTTTTTTACCTTTATTGCAAACATAATAAAAATTAAGGAAAAAAATTAACTGTAAGAAATCATAAATTTCTATCGAATCCATTATGTTTTTAAAGTATAACTTTATTAACTGTTAAAATAAAAATCACCTTATTAGGTACTACATTGAACTTAAGATGTTAGATTGTAGTCGCAGTTCCTGTATATCTACTAATTGTACCCAAATTACTTAACACTATCATGGCTGCAATAACTTTAATTTGGACAAAGGATGAATTTTATTATGTGAACTTTTCCAGTATTTACCTACTCATTCGTTGCATTGCTCTATTGATCAATGCAATGGGTATTGTTGAATTGCCGAAATAAAAGGGGTGATAAATGTAATTAGGGTGTAGGGTGCCAAATGTCGGGAGCTCTGAGTTTACGCGAAATTATGCTTGAAGAAATATTTCAAACCAAATCAAGATATCATAATTATCTTGATTTGGTTTGAATTTGGCTTCATTTTGCATTTTTTGCAACAGAGTTCTAAGGCTTTCTTAACTGAAGTAAGCTATGACGATGGTGAGGATAGCCTTATCATTATCCTATTCAAAGATGGAAAAGTAGGTCCTTCAAACTTTCCATATTTAAAAAAAATTGCACAAAGACATTCAATACCTATAGACCGGACATCACAAACAAAATTTTCGTCCGAAAAAGTGTGTCCTGCTGGATACAAGTCAATGAGTTTTTTGTAGTACGCTCCGCTGCCGCTCCAATATTCATATATTATTCTAGATGGCGTTACTGAGACATGGGATCAAAGTTTTTCTATGACATTTCCTTGACATGCCCGCTCTATAGTATTTTAAATCTCTTTGAGTTTGCACGACCTAGGTATATTCTTTTTAGTTTATTAAAAAAAAACAAAAAGGGATTGTTGTATCCATCATTAGGAACAACTATGATTCAAATCATCAATTGACATTCAAATGACAAGAAATCAGGTGTTAAATACATACTCGTATGTGTACACACACGTCATACACCCAAAATTAATGGCACAGCTGATTTTTTCCCATAGTAAAAGTTGGTCATTAAACTGGTTGACACTTCGCGTGACCAGAGTGCTGGCATTGCCATCCAACGTGGCAATGCTGCCAGTCTTCTGGGCACGTATCCAGATGACAGCGATTGAGAGGAGTACTTTGACGCCTGAGTGTTCCGGTTTTGTTTTTCCTTTGGTTTTTTTAATTATTATTTTATTTGTAGTTAGTTTTATTGTTTTACATACATACATACATACACTCACGCCTTTTTCCCATGGGGGTAGGCAGAAACTACAGAGCGCCAAATGCTACGATTCTTACATACTTATTTTGCTTCGTTTTCATTCATACGTGTTGTCATTCTTTTAATAAAAAATAAACATTATAGGCTGATTATACTTAAGGTCATAATGTACAAAAAGTACAGTAAAGTTTTCCTCGCTGCTTACCTTTACACTATTTTAAATTTATCTACGAAGCTGGTGGAGCAAAGGACTAATGCCAATGCTTTAATATATTGATATATGGCAAATTTTTAGGGTCTAGAATCATGATCAGACCACATCAGTATCGGTTCTTGTGTCCCTTCCAACATTGTTTTATCTATCTCAAATCGGTTTCTTCACTAAACATCTACCATTACCGAGTACCACTCCAATCCCACTAAACATGTACTGACGCCAGCACATCAAGTTACCCCAATGTGTCAAATTTTCCCAATTGAATATTATTCCTTATTCCTTATTCTGTTGAATATAAAGTTGAAAAACGATCAAAGAAATTTGACACATTGGGGTAACTTGACGTGCTGGCGTCTGTACATAGCTAGGTACATAATATCGACATCATCTGCGAGACAATCCACACGGTACATCCGTATGCAAAACGTGTTCATGTCAAAGGTATATTTTTATTGGATTCGGGTGTAATATAAAAACATCAAGGGCAAACTTAATAATGTTGAGGTTGAAAGTGTGGCATGTATACATGTACTTGTATGAGGCATAATATGTAGGTATGTATGTCGGGTAGGCATTTACTAATATGTAGGTGTGTAACTGTGTGACGTAACTGCGTAGTATGGGGGATTCAGTAAGCTAAAGTTTGAATACTGTGAGTCTGTGGCCAAGACATTTGTAATTGTTTGTAGCTGTGTGTGTGGACAGTAGTTTGTTGTTTAAATTTTATTTATATATAAATGTACAGACGCCAGCACATCAAGTTACCCCAATATGTCAAATAACTTTAATCGTTTTTCAACTTTATGACAAACAGAATAAGGTTCATATTCAATTGGGGAAATTAGACACATTGGGGTAACTTGATGTGCTGGCGTCTGTACATTTAAAATCGTTAGCCTTGACTAACTATCATTGCACATCCAAAGGTAAAGTCAGGAAAGCTTATTTACATTTGGAATACATGTTATGAGATTAAGAATTTTACAAAATTTCAACTTTAAGAGAGGAAATGGGTGTGATCTTTGTGTAAGAATCTCAATAGAAAAATGATTACATTGCGGTTCGATATTAATATATTATTCGATCAGTATTTGATTTCGTAAGTTCATGGTTAATTATATCCAATCAATTACTTGAACTCATCATTAGGATTACAATAATTTAACTTTGCATAAGCAGATAAGCAAATTAAACCCAAAACTTGAACAGAACATAGATCTATGAAGCGACGCATAAGCTTAGTACGAGAGTTCTTTGTTCGTAGCCGTAGACAAATCGTGATAGAATCCCGTATGAACGACTTCCCTGATGCAAGAATTTACACACATTACCAAACAAAACGAACATAATTATTTGTCAGATAGGCCTCCATTAAAAATGCTGTTCTCAAAACTATTTTGTACTAATTACAAAGGCGTAAAGCAAAACGAGTTAACGACGCTCATCAAAGCGGGTCCCAAAGAGAGTGTGGTTTATCAATTATGTACAAAAAAATATCACTGTGAAAATTCTTATTATAAAGCGGAGCGAGGCAACATATTTTATTTCGTGCGAAACGCTCGGGAGTACTCGTTCTCGCAAAACGTTCGACTTGTCAGCTCGGCAGTCGGTCAACCAGTCTGTTTACCCTACGCCCCGCTAGTTCTACATCTCCCAACACAAGAAGACCCTCCCTACCCCTTGCAACTTGTATAAAACGGCGCAAAATGGGGTAACAGCTACGAAATTCGGGGTTCTTATTAAATCTGCCGTGGAAACAACCCACCGTAAGATTTTACGAAAATTAACTTTAAGGGGCACTTCAATCTAAACCTTTAGAAGATTAGGGTTTTCACATAAGCGTATACATTAGGCGCCCTTTGGTCATTCGTGTGGTTTCGCGGAGTTTCTCCAGTCTTTGTTCCAGTACCCACGGGTATTCAATCAAACGGAATAGATTTCGTTTCAGCCAAATATGAAACCATGGCATTGTTGGATTTCATAACCGTACGATTTTCAATTATTATTTCGATTTGATTTCGACGTATTGCTTCAAAGTGTTGTGTATCACATATCATTTGAGAGATGTGTACCTTCGTAAGGTAACATCGGTGTTTATTTTGAAAAGGTTTAATTTGATATCTGCTAAATTGTCAGTACTGTGAACATTCCAACCTTCTTGATCCTTTCCAAGAAGGTTCGAATGCTCTCAAACTTAAAAAGTGTAAGTTTAGAATGAATAAATGAGAAACACCAATTTATATTTAAAACATACGGCAGCTGTTGACGATCAGGCGGTTGTCATATATGGAATGGACCCTTATCTCTTTACTGGATCGCTTTATTTGAATTTCTAGAAGAGATTTCTTGATTTAGTATAATTAAAGTTTATTATGAAGAAGAAGTGCTGCAAGCTAAAATAGTCGAATTTCGATTACTGACCGACCGAGTATATATTATTACGTGAACCGAAAACTTTAGATCCCCTTTACGAAAATTGCAACGAGTAGATTTAGCATAGTTAAACTTTAAATGGCGGAGAAATTCAGAAAACTAAAACCGGAGAATTTCGACTAAAGGGCGTCTCCTAGTTAATATTCATTCGCTTTTTAATGATCACCCGTTACCTTTAGAACCTGTTAGGTTATTAGAGTGCTTACTTAATAGTTTAAACATGTTATGAATTACTTTTGATTAGGCAACAGTTTGTTCATCGTTATCCCTCCGATTCTTTGTAAATCTTGTACCTACGATGTCGGTAAAACACAATTCTTGTTATACTTCTTTGTTGACGCCAATGAGCCTGTCAAAAATCTTTATCCAACCGTTCCCGTGTTCGAGGCTTCGGGCAAACAGACAAAGGCGTTTAAAAACAGCTGTTTTTGCATTACTTGCTTAGTAGAGTACACAGGCTAGTGAACTTGGGTATAATTGGGTGAAGGTACGTATTTTTTTACTACGAAGTAAGCTATTTAGTTGTGTATATATTTGTCGGTGAACCGAACCCGTACAAAGAAAGTAACTAGTGTGACAACCTCCGATTCCTTAACTATGCATAGACTTACGGCTTTTTCCCATGCAGGTAAACTGACACCTGCTACGATCCTTACATACAACATTTGCTTACTATACGTTCTTACAAGTCTATAAGAATAAATAAATCAGAAAAGAACAGGGGATGAGTTAGCGAATATAATTTTCTCTTCCCGCCATATCAAGCAGGATACAGAAGATGTTACCCACAAACGAAAGATTTACGTAAGCCCCATTAATGAAGAGAGCAGCGGTGGCCCAGTGGTGGCGGCCCCGACTTACGAACAGTAAGTCGTGGTTTCGAACCCAGGCAGGGGCATTACTTTGTGTAATTTATTTCATCACCACTGCACTCAAAAACGGTGAAGAAAAACATCGTAATAAATAATAATAAATAAATATTCCACAACTTTTCACACAACGCCATTTAGTCCCAAGTTAAGCTTGATAGCTTGTGTTATGGATACTAAACAGCTGATAAACATACTTATATATTTCGCAATACATACATATTATAGATAAATTACGCCCAGACTCAGAACAAATGATCGTGCTCATCACACAAACATTTGTCCTGGGTGGGAATCGAACCCACGACCTCCGGCACAGCAGTCAGGATCACTAACTACTAGACTAACAGGCCAGTCATAGGAAATATCGTAAGGAAACCGGCATGTCCCAGAACCAAATATTCGAAGACATGTGACATCTACCAATTCGCACTGGGCTCGCGTGGTAGATAAGAGCCCATACGCAAAATACGCGCTTTGACGTGGAGTTGCGGATACCAGCCCGGTATCTTTAATCTTTTTTTTTTAATCTTTAAGCCCCATTAATTACTTTAATATTAATGGCTCCGAAATTCTGAGCTGTAAGTGAATTTAATTCAAATATTGCACCTTTTGCCTCATCGAAAGACTATTTTGCAAAGGGTAGAAAAGGTTAGGAAAAAAGTATACACTTAATAAAATTGTTTATCCACCCCGCATACCATAAAAGTAGAAAAAGGGGAAGGGTTACAGTCATGCTAAACGTAAACGATACGTTCGCGGCGCGCAACGTGTCTGTCATCATTACGCATAGCAACTTTGTTAACTTCTCTGTAGCCAGCGCGAATGCTTGACGTATTCGTCATGTCAATTGGAACGATTTCAAAATTTAAAATATTAAGTTCCATTTTTTTTTAAAACGTTACCCCTCACTGGGAATGTCTCCTGTATTCTGTCTTATAATAATTTGTATTGTCGATTTAAATCCGTTTTAATCATGACATGATCTAAGACCCCTTGCACGAACGATTGCGTTAACTGTGATGCGTTTCACCCAAATACCCATATCGGTTTAGAGCATCACATTAAAACAGCTTCATCAATAATGGCCAGATTTCTTTATATTTCAACGAAAAATGAGGCTGAGTTACTAGAGTTGTTTAATATCGAGTAGGATTGATCGAATAAGGCCGAAACCGGAGTAATCCTGGCGACCTTTACATAAGTGGTCGGCGAAAAAAATGCGGGTTTACTTTAATTTTCAACAGCTAACCATTACTTTTTGTGATAGGTACGTTGTTTTTTTAACGTGATTTTTATGATTTTTGCGGTGGTTGTAGCACTGTTTTGTGAATTGATTTAATCTGTGGAAGTTGGTGTGCAGGCAGGTAGAGAGAGAGAGGGATGGAAGATTTAAAGAGTTTCGGTTCTACGATCGTTCAAGAGATTGGATAACATTTATTTAGGTCGGTATTGTAATACTTATAGATTTAAGCACCCGCTAATATATGTATATTATTTTTACCGTAACGCAAAATGATGTGATGAAAAAAATCTAAACTAATATTATAAACAGGTAAAGTTAGTGATGTTGCAGTACTTAAAGGGAGCAATCTCTGGTTCTACACAACCAATTTTGAAAATTCTTTACCAATAGAAAGCCACATTATTTTTGAGAGTAGTTTGCTATAAGTACCTATTTTATTTTCATAACTGATAGGGGAGTCGTGAGCGAAGTGCAGTACTTATATGATAAAACTAGCTTTTGCCCGCGGCTTCGCCCGCGTGGATGTCGTACTTCCGTCCCCTATGTTTTCCCTTTAAGGGCTGAATTTCCAAAAATCGTTTTTAGTGGATACTTAATACTCTTCACTAAGAACACCGCTTCAAGTTTCATGTCTCTAATACCAGCGGTTTGGGCTGTGCGTTAATATAAAAACGTAATAATTTTAGCATAATACTTTCGGATAGACTACTTTCAAAGTTGATCCTTCCGGTATGTATGCATAAAGATTTCTGGAACTACTGACCCGGGAAAGAGCGCCGTACAAATGACCATGTGTAAAACAACTGAGACTAAGATCAACCTGCCCAGGCGTATTGATTACAACCGTACCAAGTTTGGTTAAAATCCCTATAATAGTTTTTGAACTGTGCGTGCACATACAGACAGACAGACAAAACTTTTACTGGTTGCATTTTTGGCATCAGTATCGATCACCAATCATCCTCCAATATTAATTTTGAATATATATTCAATGTACATAATTATCTTCGTAGTGTGTGATAGTCCATTGAATTGTATGGCGAGCGATATTGTATCTTAAGATAAAATATTATAATATCTTACCCGTGTGCAGCGCCCCTTGGTGAACTCCACTGCGGGTGACGTAACCTACTACAAACTTATTATTTGCGGTTGGTACAGTAGTCGGGTCTAGGGATCGAACCGCAAAATTAAGTTTGTTTTTCCGGGATAAAAAGTACCCAATGTGGTGCCCAGGATATTAAAGAATAAGTATACCAAGTTTCATCGTAATCGAACCGGTAGTTTTTGCGTGATACCTGAACATACAGACAGACAGACAGACAGACAGACAGACAGACAGACAGACAAAAATTTTTTTAATCATATTTTTGGGTTCGCTGTCGGTCCAGTAACACCCCCTGCTATTTATTTTTTTGATATTTTCAATGTACAGAAATTTTACTTCTACAGATTTATTATAAGTATATAATATATATATAGATTACAAAACTGAATTTATAATGTATTGTACATACTTACTTACATTTAATGCTACTTATACTTAGTGTTTTTCTTGCCTTGGGAATACGTAATATTAAAGGACGTAACAGTTCAATAAAATAAAGCAATAATTTTGTTTTAAGAACAGTGAAACTATAAGTAAAAACGTGTAGACGTTAAATGTAGCCAACTAGCCACATTTGACCTCAGCGTCGCGTCGCGCCGTCAACCGACGGACGACTGCGTGCGTTATTAGTGTGCCGGTTTTAAAGATCGAATGTTGTTTCGGTGACATTTATAATGCGACGTGATCGTCATACGTTTGTGAAAGAGCAAGGCCCCTTGTAAATATCTATCTACTAAGCGTTGAGTTTCGAACACTCTCGATAAAGAAGAAATGGGGGGAAAGTGCGAGCGCTACAGAGCTACATAATCATGCTTGGTACACAATCACCGGCTGCCGATTGCAGGTTATGGGTGTATGGCGCGTTTTCACATCGTTGCGTATCTTGTAACTTGTACGAAACGCGCGTCATTTGTATGTAGTCTGAAGTTACTCTTAGCCTTAGGAAGTCGTAATGTTAAGTAAGTAAGTAACTTAAGTAACGGGTCTTTACAGTACCTATCGATTCCATTGGACGAAACTTATTTAGTGATCGATTTGGCGCGTTAATTTTTAACAAAACCGACTTCAAAAAAATTAAAAGGTTCTTAATTCGGTTGTACTTGGTCCCATTAGTATTAAAACTCATATCTGATGAGCGATCCTCGAGGAATTGAGGGAACTCTTAAAAAAAATGGGTCCACACGCAACGATCTTTACATTTTTAGTAACAAATAAGCATTTTCATTTAGAAAGTATCATTCGGTGAAGGAAAACTGATGAAGAAGACAGGCAACGGAACTCTTCAACGTATTACAGCGAATTATTCGCGATTGCTACAGTCAGATGTCTATGCTGAGTTTCTGTGTTTTCATAACATAACATTACGCCCTTCTACTGTAAAAGGGGCCCGGCAGAGATGTTATGAACTAACAGAGTAATGTTTAGAAAGAACTTATTCATCAATTGTTAACCAATTTCAATGATTCTTTTAAGTTTTGGAAGACTTTCTTTACATACGAAGAAACGAAAAATTTCAAAATATGTTTTTTTACAGAAAAAACAACCGACGTCTTAAAAATACTAACAGGTGAAAGAAAGACAACTCTAGTTTCGGAAGTCGGTGGCCAATAATGAAAGTAACGAAACCACCAAAGCCACAGACTTCCGAGACTGGATTTATTTAGTGTTTTTTAAGAAGTCGGTTGTTTATTTGTAAAAAAGTGAACTTTTTGTAGCTAAATTATAACAGCCGCTCCGGTTGATAGCAGATTAAGCTTCTTTAACAGATGTCAGTCGTGAACGACAGTCATTACAAGTAGCCAGGACCGATTTTCGAAAAAAATTGTTTCTATATCGCCAGCTTTAATTGATTGATCATAGAGAACGCCTAAGTTATTAGGTCCGCTTTTGCATCCATAACAAATTAAATAATTAGCAAAAACTTTTATAAATGACATGAGTCATTCAAAAAATGTTCTAGTAGGAAATTGACTAGGAATTTTCTGTAAAACACTGTAATTGTGTCAAGATAATCTAACCTCCACGTACGCATTTGAAAACAATTTCTCATGAGAAGTTCTGTGAAATACAATTTAAAAATGTACAGACGCCAGCACATCAAGTTACCCCAATGTGTCAAATTTTCCCAATTGAATATGAACCTTATTCTGTTTGTGATAAAGTTGAAAAACGATCAAAGAAAATTTGACACATTGGGGTAATTTGATGTTCTGGCGTCTGTACTGTGCAATATTCCCTATTTTAACGGAATCGCATCCAACAATAACAATGCACGATCACTGTAGAAATAGATTTTGTCTACGAAAGAACCGTCAAAGTGACAGATTGCAGAAACTTTTATTCCGTCTTGAGCATGACAATGTCAAGAGCTAAGAGAAGAAATTTTAAAGTGACTTTTCTTCAGTACACAAGAGTCTAAAATTGTTCTACAATCTGTCAATCTGTGTTTCTACTTTCAAAAATTCTTCTATGAATAATCCATACTAGCTACTCGCTCTGTACCATTGAAGCAGGATATTCTCCTTAGCTAATATAAATAGTTGCGATTACGGTAATTATTCCTTTTGCTGTTGGATTGAAAGTGTTATATTTGCGTCCGTTAGTGTTAATTGTGAATGAAGTGAAATGTAATAATTAAATTATTTTTATTTTTATAAACAGTAGCTGCTTAGTTTGTATTCTCAAAGTTCGTTTACTAAAATTTTCCCAAGTCAGCGAAATCTTTTGTAATTTTGCTATTGAGAAATACTTAAATTTCTTCAACCATTATATTCGGTAACAATAAAGTACGCAACCTTATGGGGTATGTGCACCTGCCCCATATCTATGGTGGAGGGGCGAGTTATTGTCCCATCTGGCGCGAGGGTGCCGCAGAATAACAAACACTATGAAGCACACCGCCATGCACCGGAGGTACCTATCGATATTAACGTATTTTTGTGAACTGGTCGGGATATTTGCTTTAGATTCTCCGGAAATTGTACACTCGATATTGATTTTTTAGGCTTATATTTATTCAAAGACATTCAATACCTATAGACCGGACATTTCAAAATTTTTATCCGAAACTTGTGTCCTGCTGGACAAAAGTCTATGAGATTTTTTAGTACGCTCCGCTGCCGCTCCAATATTCATATACTAGCTTCTGCCCGCGACTTCGTTCGCGTGAAGTTTTGATATCGCATCGCATCGTCGCTTGTGCTCTATATGTATACCCTTTTAAACTACGGAAGCTTTTTTCCCGCTTGCAACATTTTTGATTGCTGCTCCGCTCTTATTGGTCACAGCGAGATGTTATCTAGCCTATAGCCTTCCTCGATAAATGGACTATCGAACGCAAAAATATTTTTTCAATTCGAGCCGGTAGTTCCTGAGATTAGCGCGTTCAACCAAACAAACAAACAAACTCTTCTGCTTTATAATATTATCTAGTATAGTTATTCTGGATGGCGTTACTGAGACATGTGATCAAAGATTTTTCTTTGACATTTCCACACATGTCCGCTCTATAGTTTTTTAAATCTCTTCGTATATATTCAAAGGTGCTACGATCTATTACTAAGCTTACCTATTCTGTCCACTGCGGACTCTTCAACAGTAATAATTATTAGTCTTGCTCGGTTTGAATAATATAACTATGTAAATTAAATTTTACTAGGCAAAGTAGAATGATCGATAAGTTGATACATGTGTGTTTGTGCTTTATGTGGACTAATGATTTAATTGTTCGATCATTTGTTCTGTGTCTGTCATAAAGAGAAAGATTTGATTGTCTGTTTGTTTGCATTGAATAGAAGCTGCACTATCTACTTGTGACATAGGCTACTTTATATATCCTTGAATTCTCTCGGGAACGGGAACTACGCGGGTGACGTCTGCAAGTCTGCCGTAAAGAGGAAAGATTTGATTGTCTGTTTGTTTGCATTGAATTGGCTCCGAACCTACTAGACCAATTTGAAAAATTCTTTCACCGTTGGGAAACTGCTCCGGGTGACATAGGCTACTTTATATCCTTGTATTCCTTCGGGAACGGGAACTACGCGGGTGAAAACGCGTGACGTCTGCAAGTCTGTCATAAATAGGATAGATTTGATTGTTTGTTTGTTTTGCATTGAATAGACTCCGAAACTAATGGTCCGATTAAAAATATTCTTTAACCGTGTGAAAGCTAAATTATCCCCGGGTGACATAGGCTACTTTTTATCCCTGTTTATACCTATTCCCACGGGAACCGGAACTATGCGGGCCGCGTGACGTTTGTTAGTCTATAATATGTATGTATTTAGAAATATATAAGTAGGTTTGTTTATCAATCGTTTAGTACCCATAATTCAGGTAGTTAGTTAGTGGCTCTGACTGCTATGCCGGAGTTCGTGGGTTCGATTCCTACCCAGGACAAATGTTTGTGTGATGAGCTCGATCATTTGTTCTGTGTCTGGGTGTAATATATCTGTAATATGTATGTATTTAGAAGTATATAAGCATGTTTATCAGCTGTTTAATAGTACCCATAATACAAGCTCTGTTTAGTTTGGGACAAGCTGGCGTTGTGTGAAAGTTGTGCAATATTATAATTATTATTTAATTCTTAATTAAAAACCTGGTGTTAGAGCTAATTCGCTACATGTTTACATAACATAATACACACCCGTTAGCCCCGAAGGGTTAGGCAGAGATGTACCAGTAGTAGGTCTACCAACATTTCGCCAGTTATGTTTAAGTTCGACGTAAAAGTAAGTGAGCCTATTGCCATCAATCGGGCTCAAATCCGTCTGGATTTGTGCCCGAATAATGTCTTGGAGTTTTTCGGGCTAATACTGAGAAATTCCAGATAGAAAAACTCAATAACGCTTTGCCCGACCCGGGAATCGAACCCAAGCCCTTAAGGTTGGTAGTGGCTCTTTCGACTATTAGACTGTCCAAGCAGTATTAATACTCGACTGTGACTCTATTTTTCCGTTCCAGTAAAATCAAAGACCAGTTAAAACTTGTGTCAATTTGCTCTACAACCTTTTTTTTTGGAACGAGATTATGTTTTAACAATTTCACTGTCCACACATTAGACATAATACTTAAACAATCAATATGAGTCATATGTGACTCATGGGAAAGTTAAGTAGCTAACAAGTCCTTGATAAACTGTAAGCTCGCCTTAAAGCGACAGTATTCCAAAGGTGCGCTTAAAGTTAACAGATATATATATCAAAACTATGGTAAAAAACAAAAAGCCTTAAAAAGTTCCCAGTATAAAGTACCGGGCCGCAGCTGGCACGTCGGCGCGCGCGCATGCTACCTCAACGCAGACAGGTACAGAAGGTGCACTACTGCCTCATTTCTGGTGCAGCTGTCTTAGAAACTTTGTAGTATAGTAGGCTGTACGTTGGTGGACAAAACCAGTATAATCTGGCCTCTACCCTTTTGAAACTCTGTACAGTAGTACTCTAGGCCAGTTCAAGGTCATAGAATTGCCATTGAGTTGCAGTCTACTGTTCGTAGTGTACAGAGATGGGGCTTCTTTTTTTGCTATTTGTGATTACACAAATAGCAAAAAATGAATACATCACGCAGATTGCCATGGAATTTCTGGATTCATGCGCTTTGTATCTGGTTTAGTTCTTAAAATTCAGCGGGTAAAACAACAATTTAGATATAACAAATGTTTTATCCTTTTAATTTGAACTGTAGCAAAATCAAATAAAGGTAGGTAATAGTAGAGAAAGTCAACAGTCACAGTTGAGCTCAAAATGTTAATAATATCCTGGTAGTTTTATTTCGGAGAATAGCAGCGATATTTGTTGACAACTACAAATTATTCCTGTTACTCTCTCTCTTTACTTGGTAATTGTAGGAAAACTTTTCCAGTAAAAGCTGTTGGAAAAAATTAAATTAAACCGGACCTATTCATTTGTCTTTAAGCTGCGCATTGTAATGCAACAGCTGGTCCTTCTGTAATTGATTGCTTCATGTTTTTTCTCCGGATCGCAGGGCGGGGTGAGTGACCGACGTCGGATGCGCCGGCGACCCCGCGCGCGACCGATTTCCGCCCAATTCCGCACTGTGTGTGCCCACCCTTAACGATCAGATATTACCACGTGTTACATTTGACAGTTCTTCTAGGACGCCATCTTGGATTTTGATTATTTTAATTGACATTTAGTTTAGTTTTGTTTCAGCTATTATGTTCAACATTCACCGTTTAAATCTTTAGCATATGATGATTTATCATAGTGTCTACATACGCCAACGTTAATTTGTGACACCTCTTCCACAAACGTCACTATTGAAGAGTAAATGCTAAAGTTGACATGTCTAGGAAGTACTTTAGTTTGTTACTTAATTGAGTTTTTACTTAGGTACACTAAGTGACACTTAAATGTAAATAAAACCAGATTCATATTTGAGCACTGGCGTACCAAACATTTGTTTATCATTCAATGACAATGTCAGATTATACCTTTAACTTTTCAATCATGTTAATTAAAGACACAATAGAAAGAAAATGACAGCGCGGACGCCGTTGGTGTCCTGGGGTTTTAATGAATAAAAAGGCACCTTCAAACTTTACCCCAAGACAGTTTCGTACGGAGAAGAATGTCTGGCGCATTCTTCTCCATACGAAACTGTCTTGGGGTAATAACTTCATTATAATAGTTTTTTTTTTTGCTATATTTTGAGTTCTGTATACGCTATGTACCAATGGAATAAAAAACTACATACTCCACTAAGATTTAGTCATTACATTTAGGTGTGTTAGGGAATTAATGTAATAATGCACTGGTAGTGGTGTTAATTCATCAACACGTGGTCGCACATCGACTCTTTCATGTGGAACTATTCTGTGGTGACGGGTGGTGAGCCCTTTTCCGCGTCAGGCATGAATGAGCTTGTTGTCCTGTCGCATTTAGTTTCTACTGAGGAGAACCTTATTGGTTTCATTCCATTAGAAAAGTAAAACAAAATTGTAACAATGAATAGGTTGTATGATACTAGTCGAAATCAACAGGTTTACCTGCTCCTAATGGCTCCTAAGGCTATTCCAGACTTTGCCCTGCATCGTGAGACTCGCATAGTAAATGAATATAATCTTATGTCTGGACTTTAAAAGAGACCATGACCCCTGAGATTCTTTTGGCATTTCTTCTCAGGGATCAGTCACTTTGGAAATGCCATTTAGTTAAGTTTAAAAAAAAAGACATGTAAAAGTATCTGAGAAGATCTACTTACAGAAATAAATATCATTTCATTTCATTTCATTAATGGTTATGTTGAATAAACCTAGCTCAAAAATTGGGCTGTGAACTAATATCTTTTAATTTTTTTTCAAATTCGTCAGCTACCTAGTTCTAGAGATTACCTAAGATAAATAAACAATTAAAGCTACTATATATTAGTAAGTATAGATAGAACATTAACATACCATCACTCCTGGGCTTATTCCTCAAAGGGTGAGGTAGCGGTGTACCTAAAGTATATAGATAAAACTGTAAACTTAAAAATGTATGTAATAATTTTTGTCAAAAAAAGATTATTATATTTTTTAAAAACCTACATTTCGCTAGCAGTTAAAGTCTACTGTGTTGTTAATGACAAAATCCAGACGAAAAAAATACAATATTAAATAACACATTACCCACCCGAGCCAGGGATCAAACCTGGACCTCATGCCGACACAAAAAAGTTACAAAATACCAACCAAAGTTAGTGTTTAACGCGACTCCCACGAAACACGGACAATTTCATAGAACTTACGTAATCATTCCCAAATATGTGAGTCCACTTCCGTTTTGTTAGAAAGAGACAGAGAACGTTGCTAACAATGGCCCCGCTATCAAAATTCTTGCAAGGACTTGTATGGAAGAGCACTGACCTTTGTATTCTATACCTGCGTAAATGAAAATAGCTATGCTTGTGAGGTTTGTAGGTGATGATGTTATAAGTAAAAAGGTGTAGATAGGTTATAAGCGCTCAGCAAGTGACACGTTAAAATGCGGCTAACTAGCCACACTTCACCTTAGTGTGGCGTCGCACCCCAACGGACGCGTGCGTACGTTAGTGAACCGTTTTTGAAGATCGAAAGTTGTTAAAGTAATCTATCTACACCTTTTTCTATACTAATACATGGAGGAAATGTTTGATTGTTTGTTTGCATTGAATAGGCTCCGAAACTACTGGACCGATTTGAAAAATTCTTTCACCGTTGGGAAGCTACACCATCCCCAGGTGACATAGGCTACTTTTTATCCCTGTATTTCCACGGTAACGGGACCTACGCGGGTGAAACCGCGGGATGTCTGTTAGTTACTTAATATAATTGGTTGGATACTTGTAAATTAAGCTTTTAGGTCTTATAAACAGTAATTAAATTGTTCTGGATAACACCGCTTCCTCCTCGCTTCGGTTTCCTCAATGCTGAGGGTCATGACCATCTCCTCGCAGCAAGAGCTTCTTTTACGTTATGTTCTGCAGAGATAAAATCCCTACTAGATATGTACTATCATTTATGTCTAGATCTTTCGTTCAATTTTGTGACCATTTGTAATTGATATTTTGTATAATTTAACATTTCTTGTTGTAGGTACTATTTTCAGTTTATTTTCTTTCTTTTATGTAGTAGGTAATTTATTTGTAATTTTGTAATTTTATAGTTATGGTTATTACTCAATTTTATTAAATTTTTGCTGTGCCCTACAGGGTCCATGATTGTACGTAGCTTTAAGCACTATTTTAAGATCTCTTTTACATTGTGGAATGCAAATAAATAATATGAATATGAATATGAATAGGTATTGTTGAAATGAATTTACTTATTTTATTTAAAATTCATTTGCCTAATAAGTAGAAATATGTATAATGTCATTTTTGCACTTCTGTTTGTCATTGTAAATGTATCAAACTGTTAAATAAAAATAATAATAAATTATTGAAGGTTCTCATATTTTAGCCAAAATAAATAATTTTTAAGCTTGATTTTGATCTTTGACTGTAGTTACGAGCAGTCAGAAACCCGTAAAGGATTTCGTATTACCAATTTGATTACACCAGTGTTTTACGTAGAGCGTCTATCTAGGCAGTCACTCCTGGATCCGGCTAGACTGGATGCTTTTTTTTGATGACCAAACAAGACACAGCCAAAGTTGTCAAGGTTTGTATGTGTATGTAATCCGTCAGAAATCAGCAAAAAGTAGCGAGATTTAAGTCTAAGAAAAAATATTAAGTCTTAAATTAAGTCTACATGCCTCGTACCCCTAACTACCGACGTCTGCACATCAGGCTACCCCAAACTGAAAAATTTTGTCAATTGAACATGAACCCTGTTCTATTTGCAATAAAGTTGAAAAACTATTAAAGAAATTTGATACATTGGGGTATCTTGATGTGCTGGCCTCTGTGCAAGTAATAATGACCTATTCGCACCTGTACCTACCTACCTAAGGACAAGTATCCCAGAAAAAAATGTGTAAAGCGTGGCCAGAGCCAGTTACGAACAGCTTTACTTCCCGTCTATAGAACACCTTTAACGAAGGGACAGTCTGAAGTCCGGTTTTTAAATCTCTCTAACCCTTTTTTTCATAGTAATGAGTTAGAATTTAGCATTCATTATGGGACTTTGAAATAACTTGTCCTCGGATTTTTTTTGGTTGATAATAGTTTTTTGGTTAACTTATTTCGAGTTATACTTATTGCATATTATGTCTACTAATGAAGAGCCTTAATTCATTTAAAATTTACATAGAAGAAGTCTTAAAATTATTGCAATGGGTTATTTGACAAAATTTTAATTTTTAGTCCCTCATCTAGATTACAAGAAAATATTCGACACATATTTTTTCTTTTTTCACGTAATCAAAAAAATAGCGGCGATACATCGAGTCAAAATGTCGCATGACGTCACTAGCCAGTGCAGTTTATGCTAGCTAATGACGTTACAAGCCCCCACTCCTCAACTTGAATGCCCTTAATCTTAGCAGTTTTCCATCAATTTGAAAAAGAAAAATATATGTGTCGAATATTTTCTTTCTAACTTGATGAGGGAATAAAATCTAAAATTTTGTCAAAAAACCCATTATGAACTAACCCTTTTATTTCTCTACCCTTGTAAACTAAATAGTGACTAACCTAGTTAGCTTAATAAATTCCTTCAAATACTCGAATTTAAAAATGTCTGATGTATCTCGGCAAAAGCGTATTCTCAGTTAAAAGCATTGACTAATATTATTACATAACATTACGCATATATTATTAGCATAGCTACATATTATACATAGCTATGTACCTACTATGTCCTTCAATATGTATACGAGTAAGTGAGTGTCTAATTACGTCAAATATTCATATATGATCTCACATATTATAGTATTTTTATGTAAATATCGCTCGTAAGTTTGGCTAGATACCAAATTATTTCGGAGGTAACTAAAGTCTTTTCAAATTGTGTCTTATTATTTAGAAACTTTACATAGGTATTTAATGTCCAAATTCCATTTTTGCATTACTTATGTGTTAAAATAAAATAGACAGATTTATGAAATATAGAGCCGCGTTCGGATATTTAAAACTATTCCTTATATCATTAGTTCATACACTGAATACAAACAAAATTTCATAAGAATCGGTGAAGCCGTTTCGGAGGAATTTTGTTAAACACTAGAGAGAATTTTATATATCAGACACGAGAATTTTATATATTGGATTTGAAGACATTCATAAACGTATCGAGTATCAATGTATTAAAAGCAAAAGAGAATCTTTTAAAATTTCTTTTATTTAAATTTCATAAAAAATATTGATATGTTTTTCGATTCAGTAGGTAATAAAAGAGTGGCATTTTCCATTTCACATGATATGAATTGAGTGCTCACACGGGCAAAAACTAAATCACTATTACTAAACAAATAGCTAATTATATACTCCTAATCTAAATAACGACCTTGCCTATCTTACTATTTATATACCTAACAAGTTATGCTTGGAAACACATTTTATCGTTTGAAAATACCCATCGATTGCTAATTAGCGTCACTTATCATCAAAAACCCGCGTCTGGCCGATCATAAAAGATAAGCCCGTAAATCCATCATTTTACGCGCCATTCGACAAAGACCTATCTATATTCCATATTATGTATTTTACCAGTCGCGTAAGTAATACTTATGTAGTACGTACAACTCAGAGAAACTTACTTTTAATGTAGGAGTACCATCTACTAATAGATTATGTAGTAGGTCTTAGTTCAAATTGCATCCAGAAATTTGAATATAAAAGTAAATTATCTTTCTTTATTACCATTCCCAGATGTCGCTAAACAGATAACAATAATAATATTTCTAACAACGCATTATCCAACTATCTTTCATACAAAAAACATATCGCAAACAAAAGTGGTTTAAAAATCAACACGATACAAAGCAAAGCGAGTAGTAACGACCTATATACAAATACCGTAAGTCCATTTAAGGCGATCCGTTCGAATTTTTCTTTGAAATAACCATTGACTGTTTTACAAGAAAGCTAGATTTTAGGTTCAATACTTGAGCTACAATCTATATGGTGCAGATAGGAAGTGACATTCTGATTTCGCATGCGCTACGGTCGTCTCGAGGGCATACGGTATTTGTGTGGAAAAACGGCATATGTCAGGAAAACATTTTGTTGGAATATCGACTGTATCTCCTACACTTAAGTTCATAAAAGCTTTAACTTATTTTGGATATAAGTTCTTTTCGGAAAAGGAAGGCAGCACGTTCGACGCCGATCGGTCGCATTCGGGTGCCGTCGCCGCGCACGTGCACACGGCGGGTAAGGGACACCATTAATGTAGGGTTGCCGCTCTATCTCCGATATCGTAGCAATGTTTTAACTATGACACACTCCTCAATAAGTTTTACGACTTTACAACTAATATTTATCCATTTACTTACATGACTAGAAAGAAGGCTTGATGTAGATATTTGTTTACTTAAATTATCTAGAGTTAATTTTACTAGTACAAAAAACACCAGAATGGGATTGCTTTTAGGTTCATTTACCTACCAAAAATTTTTGTCTGAAAAGTTTTCATGCTTGTTTGAGGTTTACTTTAAGAAGGAATAGGTGTTATTATACAATAACTAACCAAGTAACCCTAGTAAATGTGTAGCACAGCCATTAAACGCCTCTGCTCAGAGTTTTTGTACCCGACTAAATCGACTGAATCCGTCCATATGTTCGGCGACGCGTAGTTTACTCGACCAAGTTTAAAAGTTCATTAACGTTCCATATCCAATGTCGGCCAATATAATTTGAATACACTCAATTTTCCGACCAATCCGCGTTTACATTTACATATTATTGTTTGATTACTCTAAGACAATGTTTGTCCAACTTTTGTACCAACATTATCTGATGAACACAATGCGATTCAGTACATTTGGCCCAACAGTTGTGGTTTAGTGATGATTTCATTTGTTATTTTGTGAAAGGCGTACTGTGCGTATTATTCGTACAACCTTGGTTGTTTGTGGGTAGCCACTTCATTCAAGACGTCGAGAATCTTTCTTTTAAATAGATAAACAAACTATTTTGTGGAGCGGAGTTTGTGTTTTCTTTTGTTTCCAGTTTTATTATTTGCGTTACGATGTGCCCACTAGACTCTGCAGGAATACGGAAATGTTATGGGTCTTGCTCTAGTTGCTAAGAATAAGTTCTGCTAAATTGAGGGCCATTTTGTCGTGACTTTATGAATGACGCTGAATCACTTCTGGGTCAAGGCCAGTGTTCAGAAGGGAGAAGGTCGTTTTCTGAGCAGTTTTTATCGTCCTATATATTGCAAACGAACACCAAGAACATTTATAACTATTAAACTATCTAGCTTAAAATGGCACTCAATCTTAATGAACACGATATTGCCAATAATAGAGTTAATACCAAAGCGATAGATTGTTTGAGAGCTAATAAAATTAACGTAGATATAATCCGCCATCCCTTTGGTACCGGAGAGATTATTGATCAAAAGATTACAGAAGTGTGCATAGACAAGCAGAGTTTACAACTGTCCCTAGCTTTATGATGATGACTGAAACCGTAGAATAATTAAACGGGCAATTACAGCAGCATAGACAAAAGACTTTAATTATGTCCAATTTAGATAAACTACCTAGTACCTAGATAAAATATGGTAGGTGTCCGAACTAAATACTTACATTTATGATTTGAATACTTACTATGTAGGTAACTGAGAGCAGTACAATGGTAATTTTATGTTTAATGGAAATAAGTGATAATTCATTTAGTCAGTGCAATAAAAAATCTTTTTTGCAAAAAATAAAACCGACTTAAAAAAACACCAACCGGTGTAAAATAACTCTAAATTAGGAAGTCTGTGGCTTTGGTGGTTTTGTCTTTTTCATGATGGGCCACCGACTTCCGAATTTAGAGTTATTTTACACCGGTTGGTGTTTTTTTTTAAGTCGGTTTTATTTTTTGCAAAAAAGATTTTTATTTTTCCATTTTTAGTTGTTCCCATACAAATATTTGCCATGAATTTATTTTTATATTGTTATTTGTTAACAATACATGTCATGGTAATAGGGTTTTCCACTTATCCCTAATAAATTAAACTTAACATACCTAACTGTCGAAATCTAGGTATATTGTACACATCTGCGTACCCCTCAGAGCATACAGGCGTGATGATACGTCATGATGTTGTAAAAACAATAAATATCCAAGCGATTCCAGCAATCACGACAGATTTGCCGTCTATTTTTGAAGAGTTCCGTTGTATATCTCCGAAGATCAGCACCAGATCTTCACCAAATTAAAATGGGACCACCTCGGGAGTATACTCTTTCACATAAAAAAAGAATTTTGAGAATCGGTCCACAAATGGGGGAGAAATCGCGTAACAAACACAAAAAAAAAAAAAAAACATACCGTCGAATTGAGAACCTCCTCCTTTTTTTGAAGTCGGTTAAAAAAGGAGATTAATTAATTTAAATTTATAGTATATTATGGATCCCCTTTTAAGAGCAATAAGCGTATGGAGTAGTGTGAGATTCAACATAATATAATAATATGTATTTACAATTAATCTAGAAAAAAATGCAGAAAGCTAAAATTGTAAAAGGCTTAATGAACGATCACTAGTAATTGTAAATATGATTTTAAGATGAAAATTAAAATTCAAACTAAGCAATACAACACCACTGATGTTGAAAATTTCAAAATTATTTTTATTATCTACAGATATAGCGTTATTGAAATCCTTTGTCTTCCACGTCGAGACGGTATGACTAATGATAATGATGATAATATAATCATTTCGCACTAAACAAATAAGTGGCTTCGTCAGTATAAGTATAAACCAGCTCAAGATTTTTTCCCGCTACTTGGATTATTCCGTGGTTTTAGTTGAAAGAGAACATCAACGATGCGTGCCTTGGGAGTGAGGGCTTGGTTTTTGGAATCTGATATTAGAAGTTTTAATTCACGTGAAGAAATAAATAAATGAAAAGAGAATTCCAAGATCTTGCTCAGATGGACTTCAATACCTGGTTTACGAAAACTAGATTTTAGGTTCAGTACTTAAGCTACGCTGGTTTACGAAGTACGGGGAAGAGTTGTACTGGATGTTCTGAAACCATAGAAGGTTATTGCTAGTGGTTTGGTTATTGATGGTTTGTTAAATTTGCTGCGCCCGATAGGGTCCATCCAAGTTATGATTTAATTTTATTTTTACCACCTAAGAATACATGTGGAATGCAATAAAAGTATTGAGTATTGTGTTATTGAAGTTATAGGTAGATTCGATTCTTTTCTTTTGTTCGTAATAAGTAAGACCTATTCATATTTGCATTTTTTTTTGTTAAACTTACCTATCAGTCATTAAATTTCATGTTTTATTATTTATTTTTGGAGACGTATATAATTAAACATTATGAGTATCATGGAGAAGGGAGGGGCTTCCCCGCCTCTCTGGGTATCTCCACCATTTTAAGTCAACTGACCACACATTTTTTTTAAATGAACACCAAGTTTAGTCGCATAAAAACAATTAGGGTGTCAGATTGAACTTTTGTTTCCACTTACACCCTTATTAATGAACGCGAAGTAAGCAAAGTACATTTAGCATACATACCTTTGTAGTATTAGATTTAATTTACATTCTACGAGGGGGTTTGTAATTAACTGAATCGTATCATTTATTATTTAGTAACATGGTCTACTTAAATTATATGTTTGGTGCAAAAGATACATTTGTTCAGTTCAGATATTATTTATTTAGGCACGCGCGGCGTCGGTATAGCCGACTTTACGGATTGACTGCGTTCACGCTGTGAAAGGACGCTTAAACATTTAGCATTCCCATGTATTAAGAAGCGTATAATAAGTTACTTCACAAACAAATTATTTTAGGGCTTAATGAACTAATATCCACGTTATGTTTCTTGCAGTTATTACTCTATAGTTTCTGCCTCCTATCCCTAAACGAAAAGGTGTGAATTTAACCAAATATTTTCCTTATAACTTTCCAAACCTCCTTTCAACACAGCAGCTCAATAAAAATAAATCAAACATTGTGTACGATACCGTACCTACCGCAACTTGATGTAATATTTTAGTTTCATTTGTCGCTCATAGATGGCGTTAGCGTCACCACATTATACTGTTGTCGCCCGTTTGTATGCAAGGCGGCTACGAGTATTGCTACCCTGTTTGGCAGGGCCCTATGTCGTGCCTGGGAAGGTTAGTGTTTTATTATTGATGTCTCACATCGAGACACAGAATGAAATGAGCATATTTATACATAATTTTACTGATCACTCTGAATAGTTTTAAGCCTAGGAATACAAGTTTTCTCAAGTCAAACATTATAATAAAAATGGAACGAATTAGAATTTTAAATAAAAGAGTATGTATGGAGCACGTAATTTCTTGCGTTTCTATACTAAACTACCTTTCGGAAGGGGCAACGTATCGTATTATTAATGTCGTCAACACTAAAAAGGTTCTTTATAATGGTCTAATTCTAATAAATGTTTTGACTTTGAATTTTACCTTCACTAGTTCAATGTCTGGGTCACCAAACCTTGATATTTGGCTAAATTGTTCAGTTTTAATGAGAATGGTATCTTGTTAAAAATGTATGTCTAATACGAGCTTGAATGTTTTTTTTTATGATTTGATTATTTTATTTAAAAACCATTAAATAACCTCCCAAACCTGCTGGCTAGGTAGCTGATTAGCATAGATCCAATCCAAACTCTATCTTCAAAAGGCTGAAGACCTGATTGCATGAGAAGCTAGCACTAATTTGGACGTATCATTGAATATTGTGCTATCATCATCATAATCCACAGCCCGACCTCACCCACTGCTGGGAATAGGCCTCCCTTTTTTGGTGCCAATCTCCAATATATGGTGTCATATATGCCAACTATTCCAACTGCTTAAAATACATCTTAATGTCGAAGAGACAGATCGCAGGATAATAGACAGCAAAAATCGAATAAGTATATAAAATTCTCGTATATACACACAGTATATTTTGTTACAAACTTAAACACCGTCGGAACGGCTTGACCAATTCTTGTGAAATTTTGTGTGTATTTTAATAGGGCGCATTTTAATAAGAAAATAATAAAACTCGTAAATTGATTCTAAGACGGAACAAACAACTGAGAAATTTCATATGGAAAAACCAAATATCACTTTAACCCAGGAAACCCTTTGACCTAGGAATTAAACCCAGAACCTCATGCTTGATAGTAAAAATTCTGACTACGAGGCCAAGGAGGAGGAGGGTTACTTAACGACATGTAGGTACATACATACACAAAAATATACTGACTTTTTACTACGGGGGTAGGCAGAAACTACAGAGCGCCGTCAGCTACGATTCATACACACTTCTTTTGCTTCGCTTACGTTCATACATGAAGTCATACACACACGTCACACCAGCAGCTAGTACTACGCGCCTGACCTTCTAAATAACCCAATAAGGTCTATGTATGCCCTTCCAGAGCTTCCACACCGTTTTCACTTTCATCAAAACATATAAATAAACAACATAAATAATCACTCCACACCATTCACACAACGCCCTCTAGTCCCAAACTAAGCTGAGCTTGGGTTATGAGTACTAAACAGCTGATAAACATACTTATATATTTCTAAATACATATTATACATAATAATATCTATACTAATATTATAAAGAGGAAAGGTTTGATTGTTTGTTTGTTTGCATTGAATAGACTCCGAAACTACTGAACAGATTTCAAAAATTCTTACACTGTTGGGAAGCTACACTATCCCCGGGTGACGTAGGCTACTTTTTATCCCGGTATTCCCTCGGGAACGGGAAATACGCGGGTGAAACCGCGTGACGTCTGCTAGTTATAGATAAATTTAACCCAGACACAAAATAAATGATCGTGCTCATCACACAAACATTTGTCTTGGGTGGAAATCGAACCCACGACCTTCAATACAGCGGTAAAGGCCCTAACCACTAGAACTACAGGCTATTAAAAAGAAGCACACCAGCAACTAAAGATCCTTTAGTGGACCTAGCTCAGCTAGATCACCTCACTCACACGGTCAGAAATCTAGTTGAATAAATTGGTGATCTGTTGTCAATACAACAGAACTATTAAACTATACAGAATTATTATTGATTTAACTAGAGGTGTGGTCATTCGACTGGCCTGTTGGTCTAGTAGTTAGTGACCCTGACTGCTATGCCGGAGGTCGTGGGTTCGATTCCCACCCAGGACAAATAATTGTGTGATGAGCACGATCATTTGTTCTGTGTCTGGGTGTAATTTATCTATAATATGTATGTATTTAGAAATATATAAGTATGTTTATCAGCTGTTTAGTACCCATAACACAAGCTCTTAGCTTAGCTTGGGACTAGATGGCGTTGTGTGAAAAAGTTGTGCAATATTTATATTTATTTATTTATCCCTGAGGCTGTCCTAGAGTAGACCTAGCTCAGCTAGGCCACCTCACTCACACCTCTAGTAGAATATTGGAGATCTGTTGTATTGTAGTAGCACTCAATCCTTGCATTGTATCAGTGTCATTGGAGCCGCCGTCAATTTGGCTCGGGAGCCGTCAAAGCGTTCTCGTCGGCCCTTCTACGAAAACAATATTTAGGTGAGCGGGGCTTCGTGAGCGGGGTAAGGGGAAAGAGGAGGCAGTGTCGTATTGAACGAAATGGCAGAAGATTCATTCGTGTACTGCTTCATGTGAACGTTCGAGGGACAAAGGAATGTTTTGCTTTCCAAAAAAAAATGTTTTCTAATAACAAAATAACATGAATTTATTACCGATGGCGTAGCAATGAATGTCGACAATGTTTCTTAAGAGTTCATTTCAAATGTTTTTTTGACATGTAAAAGTTTTTGTAAAATTTAATCACAGAAATGAATATCAGTTATCGTTACAGATGTTAAGTGAGCATTAATATTTATTGAAGTTGTGAGTTCTACAAATACGAGTGCTTGAACATGATAAAGAAAAACGAATAGTCTATTTTCTACGAACACTAATTTAATTATTTTACTATACATCTTAGTGCAAGTCCGCGTCTTTTTTAAGCAGCTTCTATTTCCACTTTACCATTGCTAAAATGGAGCCTGCTTATGCTCATGTGAGCTTAGTAATAATACATTTGAGCACAGACAGTGCTTGCTTTTATGTGCTCTGTCTGTGCAAGCCCGCGTCTTTTTTGGTGCACCTTCTGATTCTACTTCATGATGGCGAGCGAGATGACGCCGCGTTGACGGCGAGCCGTAAGCACACACATGCGGTAACGATACGCTCCCGATTAGGGAATGCAATCTCGTACGAGATTTCCGCCTAGCGAGATCTCGCGAGACTCAAAACCCAGTCTCGCGAGATCTCGCAAATTACGGGATCTCGCGAGATTGGGAGAATCGCAATTAAAACATATGCAAATGCTTGTTAGAACTAGTAATTGACATGATATGTAATTAAATAGAAACTGCGTTGCTTAGTTATAAAAATAATGTAAGTTTTATTTTAAAAATCAAGAGTAAGTACTTATTATTTTGTCTCTAACTCTAATAACATTTATTTATGTCTATAATTATTATACCTACCGTAGCTAATCATTCAAATTCTTACAATATTGGTAACAAAACAATAATTATCTATATTTAGTCTTTTGTAAATTATTACTTTAGTTTCAATAATTAAGAGTAATAGGAACATTACTTATGGTAAATAAATACAACAAAACAAAAACTTAACTTCACAAGTTCTTAAATAAATGTTGTGAGATCGTATTAATCAAATAAAAGAAGTTTAAAGTAGAAGTCAGATGAAGATATCAAGGTACGGAAAGGCAAGTAGTTTCTCTGAAAATGGCTTCTCAAAAAACACATCATGTCGAGAGTATCATCTGACAGACGACTTTTGATTTGGCATGCAAAATCAGAAGTCGTCTGTCAAATGCGCCAGGCGCGGCCGCACGGCCGGCCAGAATTCTTTTCGAATAAAATACACGTCGTCACGCTGCATTTGTCGATCTCGTTATCTCGCGAGATCTCGTACGAAATTTGACGAGATTCAATCTCGTAAAATATGGCCGAGATCTCGCGAGATCGGGATCTCGGCGAGACGAGATTGCATTCCCTACTCCCGATAAGTGAACGTAATTTCCGTACTGATCCGATATATTATTATTTTTTATACTGTTTGTGAATGACAGAATAAATATGTTAAAATGTAACAGATTTTTATTACTAACTTGTTTTAAGTTCTTAGAGTATTTTTTGTGGCATGTGTTATTTAAGATATTACTTACCTACGTATTTAGGCAGCGATAAAGTATTATATTCCGTAGTACTAGCTAATTTTAATAGCAAATTCTCATACGTCGAATATAACACAGCGCAAACTGTGGCATCAGACCGTTTCACCCGTGGATTTAGTGTGTCGTCTTTTACAATACAGCACCAGGCTAGGCATATAAAACTAGACAGTTGGGTACACTGGCAGAGAATGCATAGGTATAATTATATGGCAATAAGTCCGCCTTTGTACTGTTTTTTTTTACTTGTGCATAAAGTATTAATAAATAAATAAATAAAAAGTTGCCAAACTTTTTTCCTAAGCAAACTAGGTCGGTTTTTATTTACCAGATGCAACTGAATACCAACACAACATTATATAAATACATAATAATGTATCCAAACATATTACAGTAGCGATAATAATTATGCCAATGTGTCATCGAGGCACTGTTACGCGGAGATGGCTACAGCTACGAACGTCTACGAGCGGCTACGCGGCGTGTAGGCGGTTACGCAGCGCCTACGCTACGCTACGCAATACAAGACACTCTAAAACTTTGAATACCAAGGGACAAGGCGACATATTTGTCAAAAAATACACGATTGTCGCATTTTGGCAACCATTTTGGTAATGTAACTTACGTACTAAGCTATAACAGTCAATTTTCGTCTACTGGGCGACCACTAGTAGGTACCTAGTAAATGCCTAAAGGGAGACACAATATTAGCTAACTAACTGTCGAATCGCACGTAATTAGAAGAACTTAGTCGTCGATTGGATTTAGCCCACAGGATCCAATTGAAATAGATTTTAACAAAATTATTTTGTGAAATGAAAAGTGGTAGATCTAGGTGACTGGCCTGTTGGTCTAGTAGTTAGTGGCCCTGACTGTTTTGCCGGAGGTCGTGGGTTCGATTCCCACCCAATACAAATGTTTGTGTGATGACCACGATCATTTATTCTGTGCCTGGGTGTTATTTATCTATATTATGTATGTATTTAGAAATATTATATATAAATATGTCTATCAGTTGTTTAGTACCTATAACACAAGCTATTCTTAGCTCGGGACTAGATGGCGATGTGTAAATTTAGTTGTTGAACTACGTCTCTTCATACGCGCAGTAATCTCACACTCCTTCAAACGCGCAGTACTTAATATAAAACAAGAAGTTCTGAAGTATAAGCTTAGCGTATTACTCTTGTGCTGTTTAACCAATAAGTTCAACACAATATCAGGTTACACATAGGTACTAAAAACGAAAGGCTATCGGATCATGTTTAGCGACTAACTTATTTAGTAAACCCATCAATGGTTATTGTAAATTGCGGATCTTTGTATGGACGCAGTGATCCGTGTTTATCTATGATTTGAAAACGTTGAGCTGTAAACCCAGTCCATCGAGCTCGTTCGGTACTTCATCCAATGTATTATATCACTGACTGGCCTGTTTGTGTAGTAGTAGCCCTGACTGCTATGCCGGAGGTCGTGGGTTCGATGCTTACCCAGGCCAATGTTTGTGTGACCAGCACGACCATTTGTTCTTTGTCTGGGTGTAATTTATCTCTATTTAATATGTATATATTTAGAAATACATATATGTATAAGTATGTTTATCATTTGTTTATTACCCATAGCACAAGCTCTGATTAGCTTGGGACTAGATGGAGTTGTGTGAAAGTTGTGAAATATTTATTTATTTATCACTCTCAGCCTGCCTCGCTGGTCTAGTGGTCGCAAGTGTTCGCAAGTGGCCCTGGGTTCGATTCCTGGGTCAGGTAAATGTTTTAGGGATTTTCCATCTGGAATTTCTAAGAAGCCACTCATAGTCTGGTTCTAAGCCCGATTGATCGCAAATGGCTCACCCTCTGTTAGGTACGTGAGATTCAAACATAATTCGCGAAATGTTGGTGTGTAGTCTTGGTTTTTATGGGGATTACAGGTGTGATTTTCACAATAGTTATGTTTATGTACTTATTAATATCAATCCTAGTGACTTTTAAACATATTATAATTAGTTGCAACATTTAATCAATTGATCATCCACGTGTTAATTTATTGTACTACTTGGAATTAACACATAACATAACGTCACGCCTGTAATTCCCGATGGGCTAGGCAGAGGTGTATTACCTGGTAGTACACCCACATTTCGCCAGTTATGTTTAAGTCCCATGTAGTAGGGGGCAAGCCTATTGCCATCAATCGGGCACAAATCCAGACTCCGGGCTGCTACTGAGAAATTCCAGATAGAAAAACTCAATAACACTTTGCCCGACCTGGGGATCGAACCCGGGACCTTATGCTCAAAATCAAAATTAAAATCAAAAGTCATTTATTCAAATTAGGATGAGGATCAGCACTTTTTGAACGTCGAAATTACATAAGACAGTCCCTCAAAAAGCCCACCCTTCGCTCAGTAGTAGCGCTTGCAACCGCTAGACCAATGAGGCTTGGAATTATAGATTTGATTAATAAAAGATATAGTTAAATAAGTCAACAATATAATAATTATAATTTCTCCTATTCTATTTCTCTATTACGCGCGTCGCTTTGGACCCACGTCCCTTTCGTAAGCTTTTCAAAAGACCCGGTTTCTCTTGACATTTGAGGGATTAAATTCACCCACCCGTTAAAAGGAGAACATTTATTTCATCAGATTTCAAGTGTTTTTTTTTTAAAGTAACACCTACAAGTATTTTTTAACCCCATGTTGACTATAAAACACGTGTTGGCTGAAATTTTGATTGAAATATCATCAAGTTTTGTTAAGAACCTAATTGCTAAAGTCACTTATTTTACAATTTGAAAATATTCCGGAAAAGGCGTACTTAGGTTAATTTAAATCAGTTTTTATTTTCACCAGACAACATGTGATGTCTAAATAAAAGCGGACTGTTTTTGCACTGCGCATCAGTGCAATAACATTTCGGCATTACATTTAGATGTCGCGTAGAGTTAAGACTCCCGCACCGCAGACTGGCCGTTCGCAACCATGCGACATGAACCTAGTATCATTTCTTAGAAGTTGTACTAGGTACGGTATACCTTTTAATAATAATAATACCAGTCTGTTACTGTCCCACTGCAGGGCAAAGGCCTCTTCTCATACAGAGAAGGCACGGGCATTGATTGCTCAAGGCGGATTGGCGATTTCAAACTTACATTAACTATAAGTCCAGGTTTCTTCACGATGTTTTCCTTCGAAGATAAACTTAGAAACTGGTACTTGCCCGGATTTGAACCACAACCTCGTGCATGAGAGGTAGGCGCCTTAACCTCTGGGCCATCACGGTACAAACTTATACCTTTAGAATAATGTAAATTCACATCACGGCCGTTTGCGAGATCCTTCAGTGAAGAGAGATATTAATATTAACCATAGGAAAGATTTGTATTTTTCTATGTAACGAATAAACTTAAAAACTATTGGACCGATTTGAAAAATTCTTTCAACGTCCGAAAGCTACACTATTCCCGAGTGTCATATAGGCTACTTTTTATCCCTATATCCCCACGGGAACGGGAACTACGCAGGTCAAAGCGCGTGACGTCCGCTAGTAGCTAATACAATTGAATATTGAAATTTATAATATTTAGATCTCTACTTTAATAAGCATCCACAAAGAAATTTCCTCTAATTATTTTTAGAAATAATCACAACTAACAAAATATTTGTTTTTGATTACTTTTAGAAATGATAACCGGAATTCGCGAACAAAGCCGTTGGTTGTAGGTGTTTAGCATATAATAAAATGGTAGAACCTCTTACTGTACGAACCTTGAATGGATTGATTCACCTCGGCACTGGGATACGGAGGTCGATGCGCACACGCTGGACCGATCAATTGTTACTGCGTATGTTTTGTGTTGTTATTGCTAAACGATTACGAAATAATGTAGATTTTTGTACAATATCTGTCTATGTATATGGTCTGTTTGTTTTTTTTTTGTTTTAAAGGAGCTAGCTTACGAATTATTTGTTGCATTGTAAATTTCGTTTTGCAGCCGATAGCTCAATTTTTGAAGGCTCAAGCGTATAAACCTTCAAAAATTGAGCAGTGGACATAGGTAGTGTGACTGGTGGACTACCAAATTATAGGTCTCGAGTTCGAACCCATGGCAAACACCTTTAATTTTCAGATTTATGTGCGTATTGTATAATTCATATCTTGGTTCCGAAATGGTTAACGGACAGGCCCCTGGACGGCATAAAATCTCTGACACCAGGTTATTCACTAACCGCACGCAAAGAAGAATGAATCTGTGGACAAAGAACGTTTTACGCTTAAAAGAAAGCCTCTGCAATCCTGCCTAGAAGACTGGCAGCATTGCCACGTTGGATGGCAATACTAATAAAATTCTTTGACTTAAAATAATCAGTGTAAATAAAGGCAATTTGTTTTACATTAAACGTCCTACAGTTTGGCCTTCGTAAGTTAGGTTCATTTATGCGTTCTAACTGTGATGAAATAAAAATAGCAACAATTGAAATCATTCACACTATTGTACCTACATAGTAGTACATAGGTACACTTTGTAGCTTGGTTACCGATCAAAATGTTCACATAACATTAACATAGCGTCCATAGCGATAGTTTTGCATAGAATGACAATTGATAAAGAATATTAATCGATACTTACGTTCGTTCGTTTTAATGAGAAAGTAACTCTGTTTATTTGTTGGTTTGTCGGCTTTTCACAACTAAACGGCTGAAAGTGTCGTTATAAAATTTGAGAAGGAACTAGATCATATTCTGGTGACGGAAGTAGGTCATAGTAGTACCACAGTCTAAGAACATACAGTCGTCCGACGAAGCCGTCTAGACAGGGCAATCGTGCAGTGTGTGAGGGGCGAGACGCGGGAAAGCCGCTTCCGCACTGCAAACAAAACGATGTTCGTAGTGCGGGAGGTATTGTTCAGGGCTAATGCGTGTAGACGTTGTCAGCATTTTTCCACAGATCAAAGGCGTCGTCCTACTGTATTAATATTTGTGGTTAAAGAGACTTTATTCTCATAAAGAAATTTACATTTCACTTAACTGAGAACAGATTAGGTTTCTAAGTTAATAGGTACTTACATAATAACATGCTTTCGGCATTTAAACTTAAAATTAAACATAAACAATTTGCTTAACATTGTAGTTGAGCATAATATTTACTAAATTAGCTGGGGGTACCCCGATAAACAAAAATATATAATCCATACAAATCTACCCTGCGCGGAAGGTAAAAAGTGCGACTCACAATGTCACAACACAGGCAAATCAAAGCAGTACCATACTGTTTGTGTTTAAGGTTACTATTGATTAAATTTGTGCGACGGTTTCTTGTACGTATTTTTTTAGCTTAACTTTAAACAAATTGAATGAATTCACACTCTTTATTATTATATTTATGCTGTGGTAGTACATTTTGTCGAGTTTCTGAATGTACTGAACAGCAGTGGCGAAGTATACATACAACTAGATTCCTATTGGCTTCCCTTTGGATATTCGGAAGAGCAACTCTTGCGCTTTTGACTAATGGCAGCTAGACTCTAGTATTGCCAAATATAAAGCATTTAAGTACACAAAAGGTATACAGGATGGCAGGGTAGACCGATGACTGCAAGAGAGACAACAAATATTGATACGCATACTAAGTTTTTTTTGTCGGCTTCCCTGTTAAGAAATTGACCCCTCGCTACTGCTGAACAGCTGACTTTTTTTCGCGATTTCAGTGTTCGCCCTATAGTTAAAGTTGTACATAATAATGTGTACAATGACCCTTTTCAGATTGGGCATTTATTCTGTAGGTGTTGTTAAAGAATAGTTTTCTATGTTTGTCGCTGTTTGCTACTTTTTTGTAATCGATAAGGCGACAATAGAAAGAAAATGGCGTATATGGAATCAGCTGTTTGTCAATCTGTCAAATGTTAACGAGTAGAATTTGTAATATGGCTGAAAATGAAATACACTTGACAGTTGACAAACAGCTAATTTCATGCACGACATTTTCTTTCTATAATAGAAATAGAATTTGTAATATGGCTAGACCTGCTGAGTTTGCAAATTAGCTTCCTAAAATTAAACAATAATGTACACATTAAGTACAGTTTACGTTTCAACCGCAGCTAATATTTTAGAACATTTTCGTAAGTACCAGTTATTGTGAAATTGACTTACTTTCCATAAGTTTAAAGTTGATGTTCGTCTAAATGGAAATAAAATCAATTCGAAATATGGATTTGAATTTAGAATACTTCCATGTCTTATTCCAAATCTTCTATAACACGTATGCCAGAGGAGATTTCAATTGAACTTCCTTTCTGTTTTGTTTTTTTAGTCGTTTCTTGTTTTCAATTTTTGTTTAGGTCCAAGTTTTCTTCCTATCAAATGCCCATACCTACACCATATTTGCATTTCATCCCAACCACACTTTTAATTGCCCACGACTCCATGCTACTAACAAAAAAAAAAATAACTTAGAATAATGTACATTCAAGGAATGTCTGCAGATTTTTTTAATTTTCCATGTCGGCATTATCTCGCCGGTCTGCCGGCTAGGTATCTGTTTCACTGACCTGCTGTACAAAGGAATATGAAAGGTTTCGCAGCTCAATTTACCTTGGTATACTGATTGGTGTGTCTGCTGTATAGTTATATGATTACATGCGTGTAAGGCGATTTCTTACGGCTATTATCAGACTTTTGATGTTATTAATAGGTTTATTAGAATGTAACAATGGATAAGACTCTAGCTGTATGTTACGTATACTGCTGTGGTGTGTGAAATACCCATTTCCACTAGTAGATGACACTTAAATGTCTTCAGTACATCTATGTGTATGTCTTTAGTTTAATTGTCTGTTAGTAATACTACAATAACAGCTTTTTACTAAAAAACTGTTGCCATTTGAATCATTTTTGTTTAGTCTGTCTGATTGTTATGTTTGAGCTTATCTCCAAAAAGGCTAGACTGATTTTATCGGGGCGTTTACTATCAGATAACTGATGTTGAAAGTAATAACCTAGGCTCAGATTTTATTTAAAAAGACAAAGATTCAGTAGCAAGAAAAATAAAACCCATAAAATTCGCATTCACTAAATCACTGTTCAACTAATTCTTAATCAAAAATATCCTAAACGCACTGTTTTATTTGGATGTCGCCTAGTGTTCGTGAAACTAGGGCTAAGGGTCTTAAAAATGCAGGTAGATGATCCACTGCCTCATTTCCGATTTGACTTTTTTTAAGCACACTTCATCATAGGATACGATAACAATAAAATGCATTACGTATACGGCGTTCGCAGTAGTCTCCCAAAACTGTGCTTAGTGAAAACCAACTTTAATACTCTACAGATAAAGTCTAGTTAGACTTGCAACATGGAACTTGTAAAAAAATTGTTTAGTAGGTAGTTACAGTTAGTCATTTTGAATTCAACTTATTGAACAGTTGTATAAAGTTGATTTTTGTTTAGGTGGAGATAATAGCAATTGGAAGCAATGATTTGAATGTGCAGACGCCAGCACATCAAGTTACCCCAATGTGTCAAATTTTCCCAATTAAATATGAACCTTATTCTATTTGACATAAAGTTGACAAACGTTCAAAGAAATTTGTCACATTGGGGTAACTTGACGTGCTGGCGACTGTACTAGTAGAACCTTGGCAATGTCATCGTTTTCTTTTGTTTGGCGTGGGCCACATCCAGTTTGTCAAAAATACTTTTTATGCCAATTATACTAGTACCTAACCATCACTCCTATATTTTGCAAAGCATTCAAATATCACTATTGATAATTGTTAGCTGGTAAGACCTATGTCTTAGTAAGATAAACTGTGCTTAAACTTCTTCGAATGTAGCTAAACCTTTTAACACGTAATATTTTTACTAGAACATGAGGTCGGGGTTTAACTATCTGTCTACTCTAAGAAGAAACAGCGAAAGAAACTCAGAGGTTTGGTCAAATCATGTAAGAACCATGGAGAGTAGTGTTTGAAATGATCTTTTGGGGAAAGAAAAACTCAGATATGGGGGACCAGATCAGTCAGAGCAAGCATTTGTCAGTAATCACTCTCGATTTTTGACAAATGCTTGCTTTGACTGATCTTTTATGGATAGTGGAGCTTCTCAAGTTCCGAGTTGTGTGAGTACAACTCGGAACTTGAGAAGCTCCTCGTGCTGAACGAACAATACCAAAGAAAGAACATTTGGGTTGGTCCCATTAGGTACATACTTAGTTGGCCTTCTTTTACTATCTGTCAGCTCCCCCCATCTGCCGATAAATCTCCAGGAGATTTTGTAAGTTTTCTTAAGAAATTAAATAAATACATTATTAATATTGATCAAAACGTACTAAATCTTATTTGCCCAAAGCTGGAAACTCCAATGAATAATTCTACTTCTTGAAATTCTTGATCAGAGCTGCACGATTTCACATACTAAAAGGGTAATGTATGTAAGATCCGGAAAGACTGACAGGAACATTCAGAAATGACATCGGAGCTGAGGCCTGCGGTTTGCACAAATCAATCAGTCATACTCGCACATTGTGCTTCCGGAAACCCGATGAAGAATTCCTGATGAGTTTCCGGGTGTATGCAGCTTCACTTACTAACAGTCATACTGTTCATCTTTTATTTATTCTCAGGTATTCATTCGTTCGTCGAATTAATATCCCAGTCACCTATTAAGTCGCCGTTCGAGTAAAATTCTTACTATATCGACTTACAATGTGATTGTTTGTGTAGCTCTCCTACTTTTTTTCAACAAGTTAAGGGGGACTAAACACCGTTGTGGCCACTGAACATCCATGAGGACTTTCCACCCAGCACCAACAAAAACTTTTGCAACGGGGCTAATATATTAATTGCTTATTATGTGTGTAGTATGGTGCTCCAATAGTAAGCCCCAATTTTGTATGTTACTTTGATATTATATGGTTCCCTAATGGAACATAAATTCTCTGGGCAAAGTAAGTGTTGAACACGTTTTTAGCGATTCATTGTACGGATGTTTATGTTTTTTTTCTATTACGCCAACATTACCTTTCTGACGTCACAAATCCCCTTAAATTAAACTTTCTCTACGCACTTTTATGTTTTACTACAAATACAAAGTTTAAAAAATAACTGAAGCCTCGCTATAATTGTAAGAGAACCGTCATTTAAAACTATATTTGATAGTTATGGATGGTACAGTAGGCTGCACTTCAGTGGCAATACTTTGACCTTGACCTGGCCCTAGCGTAGTACGCGGTTTCTTTACTTTGCAAGGTTAGCTTATACTGGTTTCGTTATACCAAAGACATTCAATACCTATAGACCGGACATCACGAACAAAATTTTCGTCCGAAAAAGTGTGTCCTGCTGGATACAAGTCTATGAGCTTTTTGTAGTACGCTCCGCTGCCGCTCCAATATTCATATATTATTCTAGATGGCGCTACTGAGACATGGGATCAAAGTTTTTCTATGACATTTCCTTGACATGCCCGCTCTATAGTATTTTAAATCTCTTTGCGTTATACTAATGCGAACACGGAACTGAGGTGCTAAAGAATTTGAATTCTAATCAACACTTCTGCTAAATAAATTGGTGCTTAGTAGGTAGTCACAGCCGCAAAGAACATTTCTTTTTTTTTGTATTAATATTTATTTATTTTCCTATGTTTAATATTTTGTGAGTTAAATAAATGTTTATTTTTCAGGTATGTTTAAGGATTCTGCTAATACATTCTCTTGAATAAAACTTGATAAATCTATCAGAACCCAAAAACATCAATCACTATGTTATTTTACGCAAAAAGGTAAAAAAATATTATAAATAATGTTGCCTTACACACCGACGTTGGTGACCCCTGAAAGGTTACGCAGAGGTGTACAATTTAACTCCCACAGTTTGCGCCCACGTTATTAAAGCCCCTGTAATGTAGGGGAAGTAGAACCCACAACTTATCGAATACAATTTCTGGTTAAAAGGCTAATAGATGATCATTAATAAACTTTAGGGCTTATTTTTGTATTGTGTGGTTATGTATACCTGAAAATTGGAACTACTTAAATGACCTTCAATTATCGCGTTTCTTGGTGGTCCTCCTCAGCCATAGGCCTAACGTCAGTGTTAACGGAGCCATGTCGGCTTCAGATTTGATTCAAAATTAGTACTGCGCTTGGTCAGCTGACAGCTTTGACCTTGATTTCAAGGTCAAAGGTCAATTATTCTGCATAGTCAAAGTCAAATAATTTATTTCAATTAGACCATTAAAAGGCACTTTTGAACGTCAAACTTACAAGTAGATTTTCTTTTTTGTGAAACGATAAATATTTTTTTTATTTATATTTTGTTTTTACAATCTTCATATTCTACCTTAACTACATACATCCATAAACTCACGCCTTTTTTCCATAGGGGTAGGCAGAAACTACAGAGCGCCATATGTTACGATTCTTACATACTTCTTACATGTTATATACATATTGTCATACACACGCGCTGGTTGCGAGTACTACGCACCACCTTTTTGAAGAACCTCCCCAATAAGAACTATGTATGTTCTTCTAGGGCGTCCCCTCCCGGCGTTCTCACTTACATCTGTCTTGTAATACTTTTTGTTAGTCACCTTTCATTCATCCTTTCAACGTTCAACCATCGAAACATGGTCTTTTCAATTTTTGTTACTACATCTTCTTCTTCTACCTTAACTACCTGATCTACCTTAACTATTAAGTTAAATTTATATAAATTTAGTCAATGAAAATAATACTATGTGTAGCTGGCCCTTCCAAAAGATTAAACTTTATTTAATATAGTTTGCGTTTACTGGTAGATCCCAAATTCTATAGTAAGTAATCTTTTACAACCTAACGTGATGAAGCAAAAATCCTCCACTACCACATCTCATTACTAAATAAATACGCTACAAAATCCAACTGTGTTAAATCATTTTAATCAACTTACTCTCACCCAATAAGTAAACTTTTTAACACAATACGCTCCGAGTGTTTACTTATTCGATATGTTTGACAAAACTTGCCCTGAAGACCGAGCGCGGTACATTCGCCGACAAATGCTTTGTCACACATCAAATCGTTTTTTCATAGGGATGTCGGAAGTAATAAAACGTATCGATACGTATTATCGTATCTATCAATATTTCTAAAATTTATAATGCAATCGCTTTCGATAAGTCGTAGTTTAAGAAAAGTAGACTATGTTGGTTTGGGTGCTGATTTCTTTTGACGGATCTGACCCGGGGGCGTATTGCCAAACTGTATACTGACCCAGACACCCGTAGTCTGTACTGAACTATATCGTGCTCATAAAATCACAAATAAATTGAAGCAAAGTGTGTACGAGCTCAGAGCAATCTGAGAAGGTATGCATTTTGCTTGCCACAAATTGGACAAAGTACATACGAGCTCAGAGCAATCAGAGAATGTAGTATGCATTTTGCTCGCTTGCGCAAAGCAAACTGTGTCATGGTGTTTTTTGTCTCCGACTTACCGTTTGTCGGAACATGAGGAAGGGATCCATAGGTTAGGTTAGGTTAGAACTATGACCTACTACGCTATAACAATACTACGCTACCTCAAAATTGGTCGCGAAATTTTTATAAATATTTTTTTCATAGTGCCCCCAAGACGACACTCTGACCGCATTTTGCTCTAAATTATCGATGCGACGATGCCATATTACATACTACACCAGACACTGCAAAGTATGGACGTCTGGACTCGTATGTATTATGCTCTAGTATTTTAAAGCAAAATGTATATTGATTTAGACACTCTCTGAATAGGTATACAGTTTGCTGTTCAACTACAAAGGCAAACTGCGATCGAACTCGGAGCAACCCCGGTCTGGGTCAGTATACAGTTTGGCAATACGCCACCCGGGGTCTATTGAGCTAGGTTGACTTTTTGTCAAAACATTTTTTGATACATCGGAATATTATACATATTACAGAGTAATTACCGGTAATTGGTTATTCACTTAAAACCTTTCAAAGTATGAAAGTTCTTATAAATCACAAACAACGTTCACTATGATACCAACCTAGAAGTATTTAAAAAACTGCTAATCCATGTCTACACAATACAATATGTAGGTAGGTACCAACAAAAATAATTTAAACAACTAGTTTCATAGCATATTTGTTTGTAATAATGTTATATTTATTATTAAGTATCCTCAAGTGTCGATATATCGATACATCGATATATTTTCGACGACCCTATACGTATTACGAACTAGGGGAGGTATATTGTGATCGTTTTTGTGAGAACGTTTCAGTTACGTTCTGAGTGACATTGGTTTCTACATGTTGAGTTTAAAAAGGTGCATCAAATTGAACGTTTTTAGTTTGTCGACTGTATAATATGAGAAACAGTAACAACAATTTGGAGGAGTTACATGTAGTTGCTGAATTATACAACAAAGAAGGCCGTTGCTAACAGCTGTTACCGAGGTTAAGTTTGGCTTTAGATATTAATAATGCCTTCATCTACCTCGGTAGATAAAACAAGATACTACACTAGAACTAGACAAAAGACCTCTGGCAGTTGGGAGAAGGCTAGCCTTCACTAACAGTCTCGTTTATGTCTGTGTTCGGTCTGCTTAAAGTCAGACCAATGAGTCAGGCAATGAAAACAGAATAAGTAATCAGATGCATCTGAGTAGGTACTTGACTATTTTAAATCGAGCGACCGTCTATTTGAACTCCTCAGTACACTTACTGGGTAACACGATACTCATAATAAATGCTTTTATGATGTATATTTACTCAGTTAAACTGACTTTCCGAAACCACCAAAAACCGTATTTCGCATGCTACCGAAGTGATTTTATTTTTTAGCTTACACCACCGTTATTGGCTATTTGTACAATGTCCACATTACAAGCGATATCAGCACCCTAATTACGTAACACAATTGCTATCATCGTCTAAAACGAATTTGAAGAAAATTTCTTATCCCAAGCTACATAAGTTTAACAATTCTTCTGTTTGGCAACGTAAGTAACGCAATGAATATTGTCGAATTGTCAAAACGAAAGGCATGGCCATAGCAAGTTTGTTACGTAATAAGACTGCAGCATTCTACATTAAGTTAATTTAAAACATGATTGGCAAATTCGCGTCACTGAGCGAATTTCAACATCGAAATTAACAATACGTTGAGTTTAGCGATGACTGCGAATTTAGCGATGACAAATTTATGGACAAATAACAAATGTAGGGGAGTTAGTTTACCTGTGAACAAGGTGTAAAACATGGCTTGTATAATAGAACGTAAGAACATAAGAGCCACCATCTGTCTAGCCTTTTCCCAAGTTTGTTTGGGTCGGCTTCCAATCTGGATGTAGCTAGATGTCAGTGTTTCACTTAAACTGGTTGTCAGACTTTTTGGGTTTTGACTACCCGTCACGACTGTTAAGATCTACAAATAAAAACCGGGACGAACAGCTTAACGTGCTTTTCGAGGCACGTGACCAGTCGACCAATGAGGCAGTAGACCTTTATTTTTCGTATAAACAAATAATCAATCAACTGTAGTTCTAATACTAGCCTGTTACTGACTCACTGTACGGCAAAGCTCTCTTATTATGCAGAGAAGAGATGAGCATTGATTTGTACTACAACCTCGTGCATGAGAGGTAGACGCCTTAACCTCTAGGTCAAGAAGTCATGTAAAAATAATAATAATAAGCCTTTTATTAATTTCTATGACATAAAAAAAAATACATAAAAAGTAGGTATTTTTAATTGATACAATTAATATGTCATGGCCCCTTTCAGGTATCGGCCTCCTCCAGTTGCCCCCATTTTTACCTGTCGTTGGCTCTTTTCATCTATTCTCTTCTTGCCAATTCAAGTATGCTATCCAGTGAGCTTTTGGTCTACCCCTTTGTCTTTTGCCTCCCGGACCTGTCCATTTTGTTACTAGTTTAGGCCATCATGCTTCAGAAGAACGGGCTATGTGTCCTGTCCATTTCCACTTCACACGCAATGTTGTAATGTTTATTTCCTAATACATGTCTTCATGACATGTATTAGGAAGACATGTAGTTAAAATTATCATTTTATTAGTTTGATATACGAGAGTGAGCTTCACGGCCCACGCGAAAATTTCACCCTATTTGTTGTAACCTTTCGTTCGGTACAGTTGGTTTCAACAAGATGTAGGTAAATATTACTCACTCGCTTATAATAATATAGTTCAAAGTTCAAGCAATATGGAGTATTACTACCAAGCCTGTTATCACAATGGCTTTATAAAATTGAGAATGTATAAGAAAAACATGTGTTCTGCAGTGTGCGGTATTAAATCATTTTCTTGTTTACTGGTTGGATTGGTTTCGATGTTATTGATTCAATTGTTCAATACAAAGAAAACGTGTAGGTAAGTAGGTATTACTTTAACAGTGTCTTTTCGATTTTTATTATGGACAGTGGACACGTGTGTTTAACAAAACAAAATGTAAAAGCTGGTCTCAAAACAAAATGTAAATACTCAGATAGATTAGGCAAAAGTGTATTCTATTCCCGATTTATTCTGTCTACGCAATGATTGAGCTACAGTTCTGACGTTACAGACGTCCAACGGCTAAGGTTACTTGCTTACCATTAGGTGATTTGTATGCTTGTTGGCTACCTCATTTTCCAGTTATGTTTTAGTTCTATGATAGAGGACAAAAATGACACGTAAAGAAGATTGGGGGCGAGCCTATTGCTGCCAAACAGGCACATCTAGCTCTAGGCTGCTACTAAGAAATTTTTAAAGTTAAAACCCACAAAAAAACTTTGCCCGACCCGTTTATCAAACCCAGGATTTTTAATAAGAATAAGAATAGTGTTTATTCTCAGATTTAGTTAGTATTTTGGTGTTAGTAACAATAATGGTGCGTATTACGGCACTATTCCGTGTAAAACACCGCGTGGAAGCTTGAGAGAAGTGAACTCATAATGCTTAACATTAGCATGGAATGATGACAGCTTGATTTGCCTTCACTTTACTCACATTGTCACGGTGTGACTTTTGCGCAATAGCTATGCAGGTTTGTTAGTGCTTACGACCACTAGATCAGCGAGGCGTTCTACTCACAATAATAATATTTAAAACTCATTCAAACTTAAAATTCTAGAACAGAAATACCATATTGAACAGAAGTGTACATAAAAATGGTGGCTTATATAATACGTTGGCAGCAGTTTGGAGTGCGTCAGTGTGAAGCCTATTTTAACTTTTTATCAAGGGTGGCTCACCTCGCTCGACCGCCGTTAACCTCCGCTGAATATTTATATTAGCCGAGACCCCACTCCAAGCTCCCTTTGAGACGTCCTGACGGCCTGCTCGCTCTACATAGTAATCTGTTTATTGTTAAAAATAAAGGAGAGCACGTTAGTTAAAATGATTGGTGGACAAAGCTCGTGGCGAATCGAAGGTTAAGCTACGCATGGTCTGTCCGTGAATGGGTGAATATTCATTACAAGTCTAGACCATCCGTGCCTCGGAAAGCATGCTAAGCATTTGGTCCCGGCTGTCCTTTGTAGCAGGATGCACAGTTGAATACCAGTGTGAACGAACCAATCCCGGATAAAGTCTCGGATGAAGTGCGACAGCAGTACAATATTTACTGGTAGAAAAAGTAATCAATAAGTAGTTCATACCTATTTAATAAAATAACATGCTTGTCTTGTAAGTCCTTGAAAAAGAGGTTTTAAATAATTAATCATTGACAACGACGCCCTGTAGACTTCGTACTTCTAAGTAAAAAATAGAAGCCCTAGGGGCATTGTCCGAGTGCCTGTCTAACATTTCGGGACATCGCCAAGCGGTGAGTCAATTCTTGCGTGACGAGCGAGCTGGCCTGTTTTTGAGCAAAGAGTTGGCTTTGCCATTTAACGTGGCAATGCTAACGCCGATTTCAGTAAAAAATGCACAAAGGTAGTTTCTGACAAACTATGGCTTCTTCTTCCCGTTCTGTACTTGTACATGATAGGTAGGTACGTTTAAAATAAAGAAAAAGTAAAAATTTTGTATTTTTTAAAAGACGCATTCTACGTCCCATGACGACCATCCTCTCGACCACGGCCGGCAGCGACAAGTCACTGCCTACTCCAGAGACGAGGGTTCGGCGCGGCTCCTCCCAAGAACACGATACCCCTTGGTTAAGGTGTTTGTCGGACTTTCGGGCTTCTGACTCTCCTTGACCAACCACTGTACCTATGCCTCACAAATAAAATAATTCTTATTTCTGACTACCCGTTAAGACTGTCAAAGATCTACAAATGACAGTTGGCGCCAACTAACAAAATACTACTTTAAGTAAATATTGTGTTTCACTGTAGTATTATCATTTAAAACTGTACTTACTACGGGACCTACGTCTTACGATTAATCATCCCATGATTTATGTAACCCGTCTCTTTATCTATCTGTTTGGAAGGTGACCCATTAATATTGATCTAAGTACCTACTACATAGTTCAGTAACATTGACTACACTTAAATTAAAGTGCCGCCGTAGTCCTGCAGCTATTACTATCTGATTTTAATGTACTGCCAAGTTTTGAAGACTAATATTACTTATTGCTTTTGCCAGCGGCTTTGCATGCATGAGAACCGAAAATATGTTATATAAACCAAAGAGCGAGCATTTAGTACAGTAGTACAGGAGTCGCAATGATGTCTATCATCAGGGGCTCGAGTCTGCAATCGTGTCTCAATGACCGGTCATTGATTGAATATTTGACAACTTTGACGGTTTTTGTATGGGAAATGTGTCATAAGTTTGACGATATACGTCAAAAATCGATCGATTGACCGGTCATTGAGACACGATTGCAATAGCAGACTCGAGCCCCTGATATGTTATTGTGGTAAATACGCCGCCATAAATTAAAATGACAGTACAACGTTGTACCAACCTCACGCAAAAAGAGTTGGCACCATCTCACAGCCATCTGTCCACACCCGCGTGCTTATTGGTTAAATCAAATAGCGCGCGCTTTAATGGTTTCTTATAGCAACTTCCTGTCCCTTTTTACCAAATCACTTCCACAAAAAATATCCAGTAATCGAAACGGACGATGTTACACATCAAAAGAAAGTAAATTTTATTTTTCGCAACTTCTTGGACTTTATGCGAGATAAAGAATATTCGTTCTATCCTAATCCAGGTCATAGTCTTACCGTGTGCTAAGTTTCATCTTAATCCGTCCAGCTTTTGATAAGTGATTGATCAACAAATGCAGACGTTCACATAGTTTATAATATTAGAAGATTCAATGATATATAGACTCATTTATTTATCCAATAAGCCTTCTGGGAGCTGGGTGCGATAACCGACATCCATGCGGGCAAAGCCGCGGGCAACAGCTAGTTGGAAATAGATTCCTAGAAATAATGAAGTTCGTGGGCCTGTTTTTTGGCAGACATTGAAAGTTTCGGTGAAATGTAAGTGTTCTATCTAACACACCTCAGCCTAACTTTTCTGGAAATGCGTACCTACGAGTAGCATTTTTAATTTCATATTTTTCATTCAGCAGAATCATGGGACGTAGAATGCGTCTTTTAAAAAATACAAAATTTTTACTTTTTCTTTATTTTAAACGTACCTACCTATCATGTACAAGTACAGAACGGGAAGAAGAAGCCATAGTTTGTCAGAAACTACCTTTGTGCATTTTTTACTGAAATCGGCGTTAGCATTGCCACGTTAAATGGCAAAGCCAAAAACAGGCCAGCTCGCTCGTCACGCAAGAATTGACTCATCGCTTGGCGATGTCCCGAAATGTTAGACAGGCACTCGGACAATGCCCCTAGAGCTTCTATTTTTTACTTAGAAGTACGAAGTCTACAGGGCGTCGTTGTCAATGATTAATTATTTAAAACCTCTTTTTCAAGGACTTACAAGACAAGCATGTTATTTTATTAAATAGGTCTGAACTACTTATTGATTACTTTTTCTACCAGTAAATATTGTACTGCTGTCGCACTTCATCCGAGACTTTATCCGGGATTGGCGTTAGTATTGCCACGTTAAATGGCAATGTTAAAACATTGGCCAGAAAAAGGCCAGTCCCCTGGTCATACAAAGAGTCGACTAACCGCTTGGCGATTTCTCGAAATATTACATAGGAATTCGGACTTCTGTTTCTTATTTGTACTTAATTACCAAAACTAAGTCTAAAGGGTGTCGTTGCTGATGATTAATTATTTAAAACCTCTTGTTCAAGGACTAAGAAGACTAGCATGTTATTGAGTAATTAGGTACCTAGTTACTACTTATTGATTTTGTTTTCCTAGAAGTAAATGTTGAACTGCAGATTTTACTTCAACGCATTGGAAACCGAACTTCTGAGTTATTCAAAGGATTGATTTGTATGGAGCCCAGAATTATACAGGGTAGAATGGGCATCAATGCACATACGAGCACCATAATATTTCTTCATCAACCTGGACCGGAGTTGAAATTTTTCTTCGGCTTTGCCTAATTTCCAAGTTTTACTATACAAACTATTGAGATTTTAAATGAAAAAAAGAGATTTATTTACTATTTTAGTAAAAATCTCTTGGTTAGATGATGGAATTATTGTTATAAGCAAAAATAACATCAGAAACAAAACGTAAAATTGTAACTGTACCTACACATATACAGTACTTTTTCCCGTGACTTATCTCACGCAAACCTTTCTTTTCCCTGGTTATAAAGTTATCTATATCACTCAGGTGTAGTGTAATTATCTATCTGTGAATGATTTTTTTGTAATCGGAACAAAGCGAATTAAACAACGATTCAAAACGCTATTGCTATGTAAAGTTCGTTTAGAAGGAACTTGACTAAATAGTAGACATTGTTTTAAGACTTCGATTAACAATTATAAAGTTAGTTAGATTGAAATAAAAAGAGAAATCATTAAAAAAGAAACGTTGCTAATGACTTCCTTTTTTAGTAAGAACCACCAAATGTGTTGCAAAATATTTAATAATAATTTGTTCACCGCTTGAACTAAGTATACCGTAAAAGTTACCATTTAGAAGCATTCCCCCTAAACGAACCTTATATGCCCATTCGATAGCGTATCGGATGGTTGTGAATAAACATGGAGTACCAGAGATTACCTTTTACAAACATGATATGTACGAACAAAAAATTATTCTTTCTTATATACGTCATTATTAGTAGACTGCCTTTTTGAACTAGTGGTCGTTAACGATACTACGCTACTATAAGTTTGAGATCCTCATTTGGATTACCGCATCTAGCAAATTGGTGTTGAGTTTTTAAACTAGGAATTTTTCAATAGCAGCCCAGAGTGTCCAGTTGATGACAATAGACTCGCCCCCTATTACATGGTAGGTACTTTAAGGTCACTGGTAAAATTTGGGTGTTCTTTAGGTATCTCTGCCTAACCCTCTGGGAATAAAATGTGTTGTAACATTACATTAGATCTCGTAGGTACAATATTTCCAGATAAGATACGTTGGTTACATCTAGGCAGATGCAAAAGTCCTCAATATCAACTTTATTGGCATTTGCAACGCCTACTTTCAGTTTTATAGCTTAGACGTTCGACGAATATTTTTATTCCGTCTTTTCCCCCTTGGGCTACCCACCCCTGCCATTCACCAGGGGTCCCCAACATTACTGCACACTGATATTATTGAATGAAGTGTAAACAATTTTATACGCTTTACGGTGGGAACAAATTATGAATGCTCCCGTATATTGACGTTAAGATTTTAGCTGTGATAAAGTTTTATTTTTCGTTCTCGTGTTTTAGATTTATATAAAACAGTTTTGGTATTGCAATAAACGAAAATAATATGAATGAAAATAACACAATTTAGTTTTTAATTCTCAAGATTTTTTTGCGCTAAAAAGATGTGCGTTGTACGGACGCCAGCTCATCAAGTTACACCAATGTGTCAATTTTTTCCAATTGAATATGAACCTTATCCTGTTTTACATAAAGTTGAAAAACGATCAAAGAAAGGAGATGTTTCATTTTCGGCCATCAGATGTACGTATGTCGAAAAAAAAGGAAAAAAAAAGACAAATTGGGGAAAAATACTATCTGGTGAATTTGAATCTGATTTGTTGTGTACAAAAAGTATTAGTTTTTCAATTATTGCCATGTTTTTAAATTCAACATGGCGTCTCGTTTGCTTGCATACTTTATTCGTTCTGAAATAATGTCTCATCCAATCAATGCAATATAGAAAATAATTAAAAAAGGTGTGTATTCTTGTTGTGTTAAAAATAAATTACTATTATTCTCTTGTACATATTTTGGGTAAATATAATTAAGTGTGATGATTTCATCGATTCAAAAATCTTTAGTCTCCATTTTTGAACTGTGTTTCTGAACGAATTAAAAAAACAGCTTGACTTGAAACTCATTTATGTCACTTGTCAAGTTGTCAGTGACAATTTCGTTCGACTCGATTTGATTTTGGCTTTCGTGGTTTTCAGTGTTATTTTGCATTTTCTCAATTTTATACTACTATAACTTCGGTTTTGTGATATCTGCTCATTCTTGGATTGACTTTGGCTTTGTTTAGCGGTACTCGAACTCAGAAATCTGCGATTTGGATTCGTCTGCCCATTGGAAATCTTCTGTTTTTACTTACATTGAAGGTAAATTATTGAAAAATATTTGTAAATCAGTTGGATTAAGTTGGAAACACAAGGTTTACCTTATTGTTTTTTGCAGATCCTTTGGCTTGTTGGAAAATGGCTTGTGTGAAGTGCATTAAAGGGATACTCAGTGATGAAGTCATTATATTGCGGCAGATTTAGGTCCAGAGCTTTTGTTTAATTTTTTAACAAGACATGGCTCAAGAGGTAAGAATATAATTTTTAAATAAACAGTTTCAAACATGTGCGACTCAACATGTAATAGGTATCACTGGGTTTCATGTTGGAACTTATATTAAATGTAAAAACAAATGTTAAATACAAACACATGAATGCAATAAAGATTTTGAGTTTGAGTTTTATCCTTTCAACTGTCAAATGACTATAAACAGTTCTTAATATGTTAACTAGGTATTATGAACTTGTTTTCAGAGTATATATAAGTATGTTTTCAGATTGCTCCTGATGCTGCATTATGCAAGGCATGTTGTAACTCAATTAGTAATCTTCTTGAGAGTACTCATAGTAGTACTAAAGTAACGCAGGGTAATGGAATAGACCCGTGAAACATATGAATCAAAATGTATACAATGTGTCTGTGTCATAATGTATGTGGTGCCTTTTATCTTTAATCTCAAGGAGGTCGCATAATTTAACGAGTGGCCTCAGAGAGATGCAATATCTAATTTAATTGCCCCAAGACAGGTACCTATTATTTGCAAACAGTTCACTTTGCTTTTTTTTGGCTTTTACAACAATTTATAGTATCACTAACATCATGATAATAATTTCAGATACCAGATGGTGCCATTGTTTGCCATTGATGTGAGGTGAGTGCCTGCAGGCTGGTAGATGTATCTACCAGATCTCTTTCTCTCTCAGAGAAGATCACACAGTATTCCACATGGTCCTGAGAGAGATGAAATCACAGCCCCGATTACTCCACAACAGGTCTGTTACCTACTGTAAATATGCGTTATGTATGATTTTTATATATGTTAAGAGTACACTTACAATTCTCCTGCAATAGACTGATTCATGCGATAAGAAAGTAATGATTATCAATTGTATGGGAAAAATACATAATAAAACTATGAAAATGTTTTATCAAGCTTGGTAAAAATCCTAACAAATGTATTATTTTTAGATACCCTCTGGAGGCAGAGTATGTTATTCATGCTGGGTATCTGCTAGAAGAAATGTACAGCGCGCAGCGTGCAGCCAATCTTCACCTTAATAGTAGGAATGTTTGTGTTGTATGTTCAACATCAACATTGAGACGTCGCACACATTTGTTCCTGAATGCTCCAGAAAGAGATGTCATTTCTAGAAGAATATAACCTAGACAGGTGTGTAAAATAGTTAACTGTAAATCTATGTAGTATGTGGTTTATATCTGTATATGACTTGTAAGAATCCCTTATCAATAAAATACTATGACTACTATGTATTGATCTGTGAATGTGTGAGTTTATTCTGTATTGTTTTTACAGGTCAGTTATCGTTCATTGGTGTGCAATGTTTGTTGGACTTGGGCTAGAAGTGCTGTTTGTTTAGAATATGAACCACCTATCGTTGACGCTGACTCTAATCCAAACTAACCTCCACAGGTTTTGCCTATTACATATAATTAAACTCATACAAAAAAGTTGGTATATCTAGTTCGAGTTGTGTTGTACCAGGTTGTACAAACCTAGAACGACACATAGTGCCTGTGTACTTGATGATGTATCAGTAAGAGAAGAAGAATAAAGTTTTAAATCCTGATTTGTTTTCTTATTTCTTTTTTTTGGAGAGTCCCTACTCTCCTTCTGTAGTTCACCAAAGGTTTAACATCCCTCAGAAAGCATGTTAAACCAAATGGCTTATTTATTGATCTCCATCGTCATTTGAAGATATTTGACAGTTGTTATGGATAGATAAAAGTCAGTAGGTAAATCTGATACCTATATTTACAAATGGTAGATACCATGTTACCCAGTTACCACCCTCTTTATATTCTGCGGCATCCAGCTTAACTGGAAGCCGACCCAAAAAGCAATGACCCTTTCTCCAATGGTTTTGGGGTCGGCCGGTACCTTGTTCTCCAATTATGTACCTACTTACATTTTTAATTTCAATCTTACTAGTACCATACCAATTTATTCAATAATTACAGCATCATTATAGCATATTCTGTATAACATTAGACAAATGAGACCGGTTAGCTGAAGGCAAAGAGATTTAAAAACTAGCTGAAGGAAATGTATTGAAATAAACGCATCCAGCAGGGATTGAACACAGTAGGTTTTAACTTTTATATGATAAGCCAATACTCCCTAAAGAAATGATTCTTGATCTTACTTTAGTGAACCACTTTTGTCTAATATTTTTTATGAAAGATCACAGTAATTATGATCTTAGACTGTTATTTGTTCGATGAACAAAAAGTAAACAATTATATTAAAGGTTAAGTAAACGTCATCTCTACAACCTGTCATGGATGGCTGTCAATAACCCTTACGACAAACGTCAAACTTATTCAATTTTAATTTTGTACATAAAAACCATATGATATTATGTAAAAAAATAAACTTTATTCTATTCAGGGGTAAGTTTCGCAGCTTCGCTGATGATGTACATGTTATGGCCGGAGGCCCATACAAAAATGAAACATGTCCTTTTACACATTGGGGTAACTTGATGTGCTGGCGTCTGTACTTAAATCATAATAAAACATCGTCACTAAAGAGTTTTGAAATGAGATGAAGCCAGAAGTCTTATTATACCCGACTGTACAGTAGAATCAAAACACGTTAATTACATCTTAAAAACTGAACGTGCCCCTATTAAGTTGTTTAATATGAACACAATAGAACAAGGTGACAGTATAATAATAGTTTTATCTCCAAAAAACTGGACATAAGTAGTCTTATCATGTCGCGCACTCGTACCTGCGAGGGGTCGCGACGACAGTTATCACCGTGTGGTCACACCCTTACAAATTACACCCACTGGGTTAGGGCTGCCATATTTATGGCAACAAGTTATCCCTAGAACAATGACCACATTGCGATGACTTTTCGAAGTCATGACTTAAATTCACGTGACCACCATGATAATACCGCATTTGAGTAGAAGTTTAAGTAGGTTATGTATGCGAACGGAATCCTTTTACTAACTTTTTACAGTATTAAAGATAATATCGTTCGCATGATCAATCTGTGCTAAAAGTTGAATAAACTCTTCGACAGCGAATGCATCGTCAAAATGTCTACCTACGCCATCGCCATTAAGTCGTTGACAGATAAGATAATACAAATACAAGTCTACAGTTGCACTTAGATTAAATGACAAGCGAACAATTACATAACAGTCGCGATTACAATAAAATTGTAAATTCTAATGCTACTTTACAACACAAATGTAAGGCGAACTGGAGCAAATTAACAAATGTTTGATCCAACGTTGGCGGTGACGTATAAAAACGAACTAAGAGCTACAAGCTCACGGCAGGAAAACGAAATAGAATATGATTACCAACGCGACCGTACAGCTGGTCGACGGGACCACGACAACGACACTGAACAATCACTTTGTTGCACATACATGGTTGAATACGTAACTGAGGCAGATGAAAAGTAGTAAACAAAAACAGCAATGTATACCTTGTAGAGATGAACACTCAAAAGTACAGAAGACCTATAATACAAGTCGACAAACGCACACATTCCGTAATAAAATGACGCACACAAACAAATGCTTTCTACACAGAAAGAAGTTACTTTGACAAGGATCGTTTTACTTATCGATAATGCCAGTGATTATTGTATGTCGCATTATGACTATGATCTAGACACCGCAAAAGAATGGATAGTGATCGTATAAACAAATTTGGATAATAATCTAATCAAAGAGTAAACAAACTTTCACACTGTCTGGGCCAATGATAATGGTTTTTAGGTTACAGAGATAAAACATCCGGTAGAAGAAATCGAGGGAGACCTAAAATAAGGTGAATAGATAAAGGGACACGGTAAACAGAGAGAGAGAGACAGAGAGAGAGAGAGAGATGATAATAAGTGTTATAAAGACAAAGACAGCTGATCCTATCACAATGTTGTGGGATTAAGAGAAGAGATAATGATAATAGTAAGTAATTACCAAAGAACAAAAGTAAAGAAAACCCCTCATTACCTGTTGGTAGACGATATCAATATACATATACGTGATATGCCTAATATTTGAAAACATTTTATTATATTCGAGTTAGTCGAGTAACCATAATAGCGTTTTAATTTATTTTTAATTAACTGGTAGTATTAAGTTAAAACTATGTCATTGAGATTAGTAGTCAAGGCAAACAAATATTACGCTGAATCAATTATTTTAAACTAGAGTTAAAATTTAACAAGTTCGATAAGAGCATTATTTAAACTTTAATAAATTATTTTTTTATGAACACCAGTAATATATCGATCTATCTTGTTCAAAATACTTGTAGTAAATTTAACTTATGAAATGAAAGTACCAAAATTTTCTAGATTTTCCAATAGAAGATGAGTAATATTCTTAAATATAGTATTTCCTTTAATTTTAATAGATTTACCATTTATACTTATTTTACTTTTCTTTTTGTTTTTATTATGTATGTAATAGAATGATTTCTTACTTGTTATTGTAATTAAAATTATATTACTCACTTTAATATACATTTAAGCCCTAGTAATAGGATTATTAATGATTAATTGTTTCATTGCTCAATATATCACAAGATCACAGTTGAAAAACAATGGAGCTATAAAGATGTTATAAACATTAATTATTATCAATCGATTATGTGATGGGTGACAATAGCATAAAAAGTAATGTTGAATTCTCCTATCACAAAGCTAAAAGCTAAATACTTACCCAACATTATCCAAATTTTCTACGGTATTCGCAAAAAATAAGCTACCTGAGTTGCGGTGGCGAAATGAATGAATGTCTAATAGTCAAGAGTCAAATATTTTTTTTCAATTAGACAGTTTTCAAAGCATTTTAGAACGTAAAAATTAACATTAAAAAAAAAAAATTTCTTCGGCTCCTTCTAAAATCAGTTTATAGAAAATAATGGACAAGAAACTTCGTCCTTTTTATACAATATTTTGCTATCTTGATCAGATACGTAGATATAAAATGTAAAGGTGATGGACCCAGAAATAAAATTAGCACATTAAAATAGATAACATATTACGTCAAAAAGTATATTGTGCTCACATGTGTTTTTAGAAATATTGCAACCGTAGAACATACTTAAAAAATAATTTAAAAAAACGGAAGCAATAGAACGTGCAAATAAAAAAATATACCACAGATAATTTCTAGGAGAGAGCAAAATAATTAAATAACAGCAGTTAGTCAATAACAGTATTTAACTATTAGCTGTGGTCACCAATCTCTTTACTAAGCTTTGATGAATATTTGATGAATATGTTTGATGAATATTTACGGGTGAAATACTAAACCATTTCTCGCATCTTCTTACTGACCCTATCAATATCAATAGACATAATATGGTGACAGCTGACCAGAACTGCAGCAGACACAACACTAGGTGCATGGAACAGTTAACATGCATACAAGAGCAATCTATTGCGTTTGCACAACGCAGCACAGTTTATTGGGCTATGCCTTGTGAAAGCCATACAATGCTTGTATTTTCTCTATTATACGGTTAAATAAAATTTGTCTATACTCGTAGTGGTTACAAAACTTGGCAGAATTGTAAAAGGACATTGTTGTTTGAGATAATCTTGAATTTATGCTTTTCATTTCATGTTCTTTGTCTTGTAGTCGGTTAATTACTTGCGGTTACCTTCAGCCTTCAGTAAATATCTTAAAATATTTATTCAGTCTATGCAATAAATGCAATCCATCAATCAATGTGACAGTGACATCTTGCTTTGTTTGAATTTTGTAAAAGCTCAACTAAGTTATATCCATGGATTAAATCGTGTTAAACTTTCAATCGTCAAAGTTGAGAATGTAAGAGGACTGTTTACAATGCCAGCCTATCGTAATAAAGTGCAATTTTGTCAACTATTAACTCACTACATTAACTAGATTTGAGTAATGCTTTGCGACTAATTGCAACTCTGCCTGCAGCCCTTGGTTTGCCCTGTTTTATACATGTTTGATGTTTAAAAAAATAATTTTGATCTGTTTTAGCTCTGTTTAGTTATTATTCTGCATTTAATTTTATCCCGGTCGTCTTATTTTTATTGTGTTTTGCTTTTCTATCCTAACCAAGTTGTTTAGTGTTTATACGCTATATGTATGCTATATTAGTAAAATATTCTGTGGTAACACAATCCCGGGCTTTTAAAGCCCAATTAACTACTGCCTCTATAAGACCTTGTTCCGATGTTCATTCCTTTACATCAAGTGTTCCCGTTTCTATAAAACATCGTGCATGAGCAGGTAGGAGAAGGATGCCATAACCATTACATTGGCATCGCAAGGTCAGCGCATAAGAATAGGGTATTTATAAAACAGTTAGGCACAAGCCCGCGTCCACCTTTGTTTAGCTCAGGTAGGCTTCCGGCCCGCTTGTATATCGATGCTCGATGTTTAGCGACAAACACACAGTTTGTTTGATAGTTAAGTAATGGGTCTATGTTAATTTCTGTGCATATTTCTATCGCGGGATCTGAATAATCTCTGTAGTTTAAGACCATTATGGCGGCAGTAATGTAAGATTTCACTCCTTTGGCAAATGTTAAATTCGAACAGCATCAAGCAACGGTACATTTGCGGTCGATGAGTTAAAAATAAGATCCATAGAGGTTGTTATTAAATTAATTGCGGAAATTTCATAACTCAAAACCCAACTCGGAACAACTTCTTTATGTAATTTTCTTTCCCCCAATACATATTTTCGTTTACTTCTAACCATTAACGATTATGTAACTCGCCGTGTTTCATTAAACTCTTCTAAGCTCACCGTTTTGTCGGTTTTATCGTTGTTAACTTACTAAATAAGACAGAGGTTTTATTCATTTATTGCTTCGCTGTGGTATTTCATGATAAACACAAGTAACCTCGTAGCGTGTGAAACAAGCTTTATGGATCTAGATTTACGAGCGAGTCAATAGAGAGCTCTTAATGTAGACGCAATGAACAGAGTTCATCTTGTTTTGGGGTGCTAAGGAGTAGAGGCAACACGGACCGCCCACGATGACCACTCGATCCACACAAACGTATCACTTTTAAATATCAAACGACAAGTTCATCAACATTATGTAATTAATATCTTTAACGTTTTTTCTTGACAAGTTTACGCAAAAAAAGTATTTTCTAAAAATCTTCATTCAGTATACAACCTAAAATACACTTTGTAACCCTCAATTAAAGCCCAAATTCCAGTGTCGAATCGAAGAGGCCAATGCCACAAACACATGTTGGCGTTGCACGTCCAGATAAGCTGAGCTGCCCTGCCTCCTCTATCCGTACAAAAATGTTCACAAAAGGAGGCTGTTTTGGGGTGGGCTTGAGGTCTTTTAGGGTGGTTTGCGTTATAGGAGCAAAGGGGGCGCAGAAACGGAATCAATGAACTCCGTTCGAGCCGACCGACAAAGGACGTTTCGGGCCGGCAGGTAATTAACTTAATATCAATCCCTGCTCTTTTATACATAATATTAAACTTTAGACAAATACTAAAGTACGTTCTGTGATTGACAGCGAAAGTTGTGATAAATATGACGTTGATGGATCCACTTAGTGTTTTAGTAGAAACTAATATTGAAACTGGCATCCGTTCTGGATAAACCGATTATTAACTTTTTTAGGTGTTCAGACTTTTGCGCAATAAAAAACTGGGACTCTTCATAAATGCTGTGTAAGAACTCTGTAATTGGAGCGTTCTGTAAATCTGTTGCCGTCTCGCTTTATTGAAAAGAAAACGACAGTGACAGGTAAGACTTATCAAGGATTTATGGATGTCAAGTTTTGAGAAGAAAGGCGCGTGTCTGTAGGTAGACGTGTATTAGGTAGATAGCAGTCAGTTATGTTTCTCTTTAAAGCAGGGATTACACCGTTGTGTGGAACTTGAACTGGCGGTATGTGTGGTTGTATGATCCCTTGGGATAGCCCCAAAATGTTGACAAGACACTTGACGAAATGAGACCATAAGGAGACGTAAGACCGATTTAGGCTTTGCTAGTTTTGATAAAAATGGTAAGAAACTAATGGAATGAGAAAACAATTAAGGTTCATACATAGACCAAAGGATTGATCCTTTGGTGGAGTTAACAGATAGAGAGGAGTTCACTTTTGAAATGTATGGAAGAAAAATACATGATCCGCTGACTCCAAATAAATTGGGATAACGGTAGGAGTATGATGGTAGAGTATAAGGTCAACTTGACAAATTTGTTTCAACATTATCGATTGTACCTTCCGGCAACTTTTGTGTGTATTGATTTACGTGGGAAAGCTCCTTTAGGACACGTTTTCTTAATTTAACTCGATGACGCTCATCTTTTAGTCTGATCCCGAGTGAAATTGTGACGTATTATCCACTAGTATTCTTAAGTAGTGATTTATCAACAAACTATTATTTTTTATACTCGAATGTGAATTGTGTGTACTTATAACTTTTTGCAAAATGTCAGCTGCACCCACATAGGTACCTGCTTAATTTAGAATTTACGTAACATTTATGATGTTTAGGTTTTAGATTACATTCATATTTTATTTCATACTCCTTTCATGTTTCAGTAAAAGGAATAAAGGGGTGAAGGGGCGTGTCAGGGTCCGTAGCACGTGGCGTTCTGTAATTTCTGCCAGTTCCCTTGGGAATAACGGCTTGAATTTATGTATGTATGTAGATTCAAACCTTGAGAACCCCTTCTTGTGTTTCTTGGTATGCAAAGAAGATTTATAAAAAACAGCTAAATAGAAAATTATGGAAGTACTCGTAACTGCTTAAAATTTTCCATAGGTACCCAAAAAAGTTATAGCTTTCACATGTTTGTAAGGAAAAATGAACCTTGTTGTAACCGACGTTCGAGTAAATAAAATAGAAATTGATTAATCTTTACAGATGAGGCAAATAGAAATGACATTCTCTATTAATCTAGTATTGCAACCGGATTTAGTTGATTGCGTAATTGCTGGATATTTCCCACACTATCTGAAACTATTAACTTACACCTACTTATATTGCGTTTATTAGAAGCTAACACGTAAAATACCAAACAGGTAAAAAGAGGTATTCTTTTGAGCTCTTTTGAGCTAATCTTTGTCAAACTGTAAGACCTTACGTAAAAGTTCCAAAGGAATGCAAATTATAAACGCATTTTGACATTTGTTTTTTTTTTGACATAGGTATTGTTTGTTTATGTTTGTGTGTATGTTTGTCGGAAATAAAAATATTTAAAAAACACCGCTTTAGAGTAATGTCGACCGTACTTTCAAGAAGGTTTTGGTAGATATTATATTTCTAGCTGTGCCCAGCGGATAGGCCTAGTATGATTTATTTATTTATTTATTTATTTATTTATTTATTTATTTATTTAGTACATGGAGGACTTACAGCTAATAAAAACACAACAAATAAGAAAGTAATAGTCACCAGAAAGCCAATTACAAGTCCTCGCGTGTAGATTTACAATCATAAATCAAATCAAATAAGCCGCGATCACAGATAACAGTACTCGACTCAAATTGTTAAAAGAAAGAAAAAAAAAAAAGACAAAAGCAATAAAAAAACTACTTGAAATAACCACTGTCACTTAAAAAATTGGAGGCTTAAGCACTTATGATGTTAAATAGCCTACATAACCTTCTCCAAAAATTGGACCATTTAATACAAAAGTATGTATTTATTTATTATTTGACTTTTAACAATGAGTACTAACATAATCGATTAATGAAAACAATTATCTACATTGTTCCTTAAATTAAAAAAAAAAACATATAGGTACACATAAAAAAATTCAGCCGAATTGAGAACCTCCTCCTTTTCTGTAAGTCGGTTGAAAATGATCTATTTAACGCTTAAACTGACCTCCGAACAAGGATGTATTAGAATGCAATATTACAATTGAGTGTTATAAAAAAATCGGCTTTTGATACCTTTGTACTCATTATAAATTGTTAAAGTAATATTCATGTAACTAAATAAGTATATATTTAGTATTTATTACATATATAGTAAATAATAACCAGAAATGGGCATATTTTTAATTTCAGACATCAAACAAAATGCTATCTTATCCCGCCCGCCAAACCTGTATCCCAACACTCAGATTTAAATCGATACACTCCTACCAAAATTGTGTCAATCTATAATAGTAAATAGTACTCTTTATGTATGAATGATACATTTTACAATAAGGTTAAATCTGTGGCCCTAGTGAAAAGGGGTATAAGTACAATTTTGTCGAAAATGAGTTAAGTGTACCAAAGTGATCAGAAAAAAATGCTCTATCGTTTGGTGAAGATAGATCTAAGCTATCTCTAAAAATAAGAAAGTTACTTTGTGTAAAAGGGTCCAACTGACACCAAAAAAACTGTAAAAGTCGGTTTTCTGATCACTTTGGTACACTTAACTCATTTTCGACAAAATTGGACTTATACCCCTTTTCACTAGGGCCACAGAAATTATCTACCTCCTTTCTACCTGCTACTACTACATTTTCAAATATTAATACCTACTTTAGTATTGTAACCACCATAGAGACACGCACCATAGTAGGTCACTCTAAAATTATCTATTTAGTATCTTTCAAAATCAATGCATTTCAGCAAGGTAGTTAGGTTAGGTAGTTAGGTTCGCTATAGGATAGGTATGATGAGTTAGGTTAGATTATATATATGTATATATATCGTCATTCTCATTATATCTAATCAATCAAAACGCATTTTAGAGACTCATTTAATAAAAAGTAGCATGCAGTAAGTATTGGTAGATGTTACTCATTGTTTTGTATAGACTACTCGTATTTAAAGTCATCTTATTAAAAGTATGTAGGTATGTATAATATTTTGTACTGACGAATTTTTTAGTGGAAAAGAGAATTGATTTCTTATTTACTTTTTATGTGATAAGAATTTAGCAAAAATGACAATACAAAGTTTTTTTATTTAATTTTAATACAAATGAATTGATTGCATAAAAAATAAGTTTGTCATTTGTCTTTATATTTTATCTGTAACTATATTACAAATCAAAAAACACTAACCAGTGTAAAATAACTCTAAATTAGGAAGTCTGTGGCTTTGGTGGTTTTGTCTTATTCATGATGGGCCACCGACTTCCGAATTTAGAGTTATTTTACACTGGTTAGTGTTTTTTTAAGTCGGTTTTATTTTTTGCAAAAAAGATTTTTATTTTACCATTTTTAGTTGTTCCCATACAAACATTTGCCATGGATTTATTTTTATATTGTTAATTGTTAACAATACATGTCATGGTAATAGGGTTATCCACTTATCCCTAATAAATGAAACTTAACATACCTAAATGTCGAAATCTAGGTATATTGTACACATCTGCGTACCCCTCAAAGCATACTGGCGTGATGATACGTCATGATGTTGTATAAACAATAAATATCCAAGCGATTCCAGCAATCACGACAGATTTGCCGTTTATTTTTGAAGAGTTCCATTGTATATCTCCGAAGATCAGCACCAGATCTTCACGAAATTAAAATGGGACCACCTCGGGAGTATACTCTTTCAAATAAAAAAAGAATTGTGAAAATCGGTCCACAAATGGGGAAGAAATCGCGTAACAAACACACAAAAAAAAAAAAAAAAAAAACATACCGTCGAATTGAGAACCTCCTCCTTTTTTGAAGTCGGTTAAAAACAAAAGGATAATCCGCTTACTTATGTACAGACGCCAGCACGCCAAGTTACCCCAATGTGTCAAATTTCTTTGATCGTTATTCAACTTTATGTCACACAGAATAAGGTTCATATTCAATTGGGAAAATTTGACACATTGTGGTAACTTGATGTGCTGGCGTCTGTACTCAAAACAGTGTATCGTATATCGATATATAGTAATCGATTGTAAATCATACAAATATCAAAAATAAATCAATGTAGCAGTAAAGTATTTAACATTTTCAGATGAAACGTCACAACAACGGTGAGTCTCATAAAATGTTTATGAATGGAAGTTTTCTCCGGAGCTGGGTGGCTGGACCACTTCGCTCGCTGCATTGCGCTAACAATAAGCTTAAATCTTCGAAGCCCTGTTATATCATTATTGGTTTACGACTTTTGTACCCATCTACTATAATATAAATAATATTATAAGCTTTCTTCGTTCAACGCTCACAGCGACAAACTGTCGAAGACTTTTGAGTTACAGTTTCTATACCTCAGTGTTACGATGTTTACTTTCTTTCTGTTTTACTTTACTTTGTTGTGTATGTAAAAGTAATTAGCGCATCTATTGTCTTCACTTATTTATTAATACTTATATACTTAAGTATACCTACCAATAATAACATAATTTACAGAACGTATAATTTGTTTGAATAGGAGCAGAAATTACCCCATACATACAAATGTATAGGGTAATTTCTGCTCCTATTCATCAGATAATTTCTAAAATTCTTTCTCTGATAGATAACTACACATCGATGAGTGCTATAGAAAATGTTATATGGTATAGTAGAACTCCAAGCGAACGAAGTCATGGGAAGACGTAAGTAGTGATATAATATACGCTTGCAGGTTTAAAATGACAGATACTTTAGTAGGTAATAATAATATTTAAAGTAAATACATAAAAAAGGGGAAAAAGATTTCACTACCACGATCTACATATAAATAGATCGAGGCAGTGCAGATAGCTTGGTAGTGTGACGGGCAGACTGCCAAGTCAAAGGGCCCAAGTTTGAACCTAAGGCACACTCTCTGACTTTGAATAGTCTATTTGACAAAATTGTAGTTTTTAGTCCCTCATCTAAATAACAAGAAAATATTCGACACATATTTTTTTTCTTTCTAATATTGATGGAAAACTGCTTTAGATTAGGCGCATTAAAGTTGAGGAGTGGGAGCTTGTAACGTCATTAGCTAGCATAAACTGTACCGGCTAGTGATGTCATGCGCCATTTTAACTCGATGTATCGCCGTTATTTTTTGATTACGTGAAAAAAGAAAAAAATACTTCTTGAATATTTTCTTGTAATCTAGATAAGGGACTAAAAACTAAAATTTTGTCAAATAGCCCGTGAGTAATATATTATTAGATATCACCTGCTTCAAAAACGGTGAAGCAAAACATCGCGACGAATCCTACATGTCTGAGAGTTATTTCTCGATAGCATGTGAAGCCCAAGCAGAGGTGCATGGGCGGCATAAAAATTCGGACAGGTTAATCAATAGCTACACGAAAAGAAAGAAAGAAGAAACAGTTTAAATAAGTCTAATAAGTCTCATACAAATGTTTGATACTTATAAATAATAAGAAAAAGACAAATGTATAAAAATGATGGTTTATTTATCTATTTGGCTCACCAACAATTGAGTACACTCAAACAATTATGGGTTACATTGAATCACTTCTGGTCTAGTGCATCAATCTCTTACAGGTAAGCACATCATGCACTACATATTGATTAAGTAAATGTATAAAAGCTAGGTAATTAAAATTACAGGATATTTGATACACACAGAACAATTAGGCTCCTCGGGCCAAATTAAAACTAAAAATTGAAATAAAAACATTAAAATCACAAGCAGAAATAAAATTGAGGAAGAAATAAAATTATAATCGAAAATGAAATAAAATGGTTTTAAGGCTAAACATACTGTAGGGGACATAGGGGGATACGTAAAGGTAATGATTTCAGGCCGAGAAAAGAATGGCGCTATCAGTCGTATGTACGGGCTTATAAAATTTTTGTTACTACTTAACCGTGCTTACTGTACCTAAAGTAGAGCGGTTGTATGCATGCATACTAACTGTTTACAAGCTAGTGTTATGGGTCACAGCGGTTTAACAGGATAGTATGTAAACACGCAACCCTTGCCGGTGACACACCCGTTTCGCTAGGAACACCTTCCAGTTTTCTGCGAAAATAACCGAAATAATCTAATTCCAAAACCATTTCATCAACAATTTCATAAAGAAGAAGATGTGAAGACATTAGCAGATTCGATTTCAGATTTGACGATTTTTTATTTTTTGCATCGACGACGTATTTTACATCTCTGGACTTCATATTGATTGTTAATGTAAACATGTATGTAGACATACACACATACATACATAAACTTACGACTTTTTCCCATGGGGGTAGGCAAAAACTACAGAGCGCCATATACGATTCAATGTAAGTAAGTAGAATTTATCTGTCTAAAAAAATAAGAATATTAAAAAAAAAAAATCTCAACCTGTGTTGCACCTACCATCTTCGGATTCTGCGTCACCCCAAGACTGGTCGGCAATGCCTAATAGAAAACATTGAGTCCGTCTTTGTACAGTTATTTTTACTGGCATTGAACTTTATTTGATGTGATATAAGCAAATGGAAAGCCTATTAACAGCTCATTTTTGGCGAGGGTGTACGCGAAAGTATTACCTATATTCTGGGTACCCAACGGGTAGGCACCATGGGGTCTATACAGTAGGAGTTCAACGTAACTCTCTTATCTTACCAGACCAAGAAGACCCATGCGAAGTACTTATCGCAAAAGAAAACACATATAAAATATAATCGGTATACGGCGGTTCCTGTAAAAACCAATGATAACATGATATAAAAGTAAAATAGATGATCAATGATCGAAGTGAAATAAGCAAAGATCTCATTATGTGTTTTGTTTCCTATTATTTTATTTAAGTTCCAAATATTTATTTGCACCGATATGAAAATTGCTGTAATAAATTCTCAAACAATCACAGTTAAAAGTAGGTCGATGATGAAGATTGTCTAAATAAACCACCAAAATCCACCCTTCTTACAGAACAGAATCTATTAATAACTCACCTTCAAATAGAAATTCAAAACAACAACAATCATAATCAAATGTGAATACTTAATCGATTGGGCCCACAAATAACAGTAAACAAAGCGAAACACTGTCAACAGTAGATCGCGGAGCGGTATCGTAGGTAATTGTCACCGTGGTATCCGCATTCGAGTCACAATCACTACCCACTCTCTTACTATGGCAGATAGCACTCCGAACATTCGTCACTGATCGCACACATACAAACATAAACCCAGCTAATGGGAACTTTAGCGGGGCGAAAAGCGGACTCATTCGCAAGTTCCAACTAAAATTCCGTGCAAATGACGTATAGCGACTCTTCGTGTGTGGGCAAACCATTAATGTGGTGAAGTATTTGTATGGTGCGTAATCTGTGTTCATGGAAGCATTAAGGATCCCGTACACAGTCTCTACGCGACACCCGCGCTTTCGTAGAAATTGTTCTACGGATAATGTTACGCAAAGTTCCGTCGCATTTTTGCGTCCCGTCTGTCGGAGGGAGCCTTTTGCCCGGCCTACAACGTTTGTTGTGGGTAAGTTTTCTCATTTTTCTTCAAGGCCTTCCGTACTCGGTCCGTTGAGAATTTTTACATATTTGTATCTTATACTTTTGTTTTTTGGTAAACGTTTATTGCGCATCATATTTCTTTTAGATAAGCGACGTACTTTAAAGTGTAGGGATGTGTAAAAATTCGTTTACTCAATCCCCCGGAGTAATACAGACTCGTACGTTGAGATTAAAGAACACAGCCATACCTTACTTTGTTGTGGCAGTTTTCTGGCTCACTGATTTAAGTAGGAATTACAGTAAACTCGTTTTTACACGTGATGTTGGTCGGAATAAAATACTATCAACTTCAAACTTTAACTTTTGCCTCTCATTGCAAACCAAACGGACCATTATTATATTACAACTATAATATTGATAGTCTACTCGAAAAAATTATGAGTCGGCTTCGAGGTTACAAAATTAAGCAACAAAGACATGTATTATGCTAGTTAAATAACTCTAGATGTCACCTAAATAACGGGTACCTATTAATATCATACTTCAAACATGGACTTTGACGTGACAATTAAGAACACTTAAAGCTAAATGATGAGACGTTTCCACAGAAATATTGATTTACATTATTATAAAGTTCACAAAAGGGTCTTTGAACTTGAATATTTTAACTCTTAGGACTTGAAAAATAAATTTTGCCTACTCCGTCTGCACACATAACAGCTGGCTGTAATAAATACTTTTTAGCTTCATGCCAGTAACCTTTGCATAATTTAGTCAAAAACGAAAAGGAATTAAGTCTCTTTGTTGGTTCGTAACTTCGGAATGACTAAATCTGTTTCGATTCAACTTTTACTAGTTATGTAAGATAGACTGCAGATAGTTACGTGTAGATTTAATACGCCCTATGACAATCTGGGTACTAAGTTGATAGTGAAAGTACCTATTTCAATAATTTGACAAAACGAAAAATCACTAAAGATTTTGTACGATAAATAATAAGAAAATAATTAGGTACTCTCAATTATTTGGATCAGTACAACAGTGTTATTTTTGTTACAGGTACAATACAACAGCTGTTTAATTACAATAATTGTAGCTTCTGTAATACAAAAATCATTACACTTACTTAATGCGATTTTATCTCGTAACACAAGCATGTAAGAAAAGAAAAAGGGCAAGCGATCTTACAAAAAAAGTTAACACGTTGTATCAAAGAGGCCGGTGTGCCCGGTGCGCCTCATTGGACATACGCCAGACCATAGACTTATCTAGACTTGTTCGACCAAAGACACGCCATTACGCGGCTGATTATAATAAGTTGAGCCATTTGCCGCCAATAAAACACATTCTACGTGCGACTTTGGCCAAATTGTTCAGTATATCTTTATTTGAACACTTCGTATGTCTGGGAGTCTTTTCTTTCTTTCTTTCTAGAATACTTTTGGTTGACTGTCGAACATCTTACTTTGCGCCATTTTTCTCTACATCTATTTGAAAGGTTTTTGTTTTTATTGAATAGCAGATGTAATAGTCTCGTTTAGATTAAGTATTGATTTCTGCCGCATATATGAAAACTGGATTGATCTTTTTCATGCCGAAAGGGCCTTGTTTGACATGGTTGGTAATTAAGATTAAGTAACTAGAGTCAAATATTTATTGAAAATGTAATAGTTTTTCAGCTTGAATTTTTTTTTGTATTAGAGTTCATGCGAAGTAAAATTAATTGCAATCGACATTTGCTTAAAACGTTGACAGGATATCTTGTTAAGTATTCTACAAATAAGTACAACAAGCTGTTACAATTTTGCAAGTAAACGTTCAATTCATAGTCGGCTCGATCCACTTTGGCTGCTCTTGTCAGTTACAGCGAAATGAATCGAAAGTGATTAATAATGTTACCGTTATTAGTTCGAAACTCAACGAATCTAATTATGAAACAAGTTCTTTTCTATAGCTACCATGTATTCAGTTTATAAGTATCATACTAGTTTTTAGGATGTCTACAAAATCATAAAGTCATGCTTAGTAGGTATCCGGATTGCGTATTTGTAATTCGATATTTTAACATTCTCTAAGAGCTTATATGGTATATTGTTTTGTGAAGAGCACTAGCTATCGCATGCAGATTAATGTACATAATATCCACTGATAGATGTGTTGAATAAGGCTCCTAGTTTATACTCTAAATTGTTGTAATGGATCGAACCGTGCCTAGTGCATCATGTAAATCTTTAAACAAACTCAAACACATAACTCCAGTTCTGCCATTCAAGTCCTTTGAACTGGCAACAGTAGACTGTAAACCCCGAAAACGGTGAATTGTCCTGGAATTTACAGCAAATTTAACGGAACCAAAACGGTCTGTCTCGGGTCGAGGGAGCGCGGCATATTGTTACTTAGTCGCTACCTAGATGGCGCTAGTCGTTAGGGTATCTCGCCGGTTGAAATGGAATTCATCGGGCCTTCAGACGGTCATTATAATCGGGCCCATTGTCACGTTCTTGTGAACCGGCCCCAAAAGTAAGTATCAAATAACAATAAGAAAAATTAAAGCGAATACCGACAGCTCGACCATGTTGTGTTTTATTTAAAAATTGTTTTATTACTGGTACGAGTTTGTAAGAAGAGCAAGATGTGAATTGAATGGTTCTGGTGACTACATTATTAACTAAGGAAATTAATACACAACAAGAAATTAAAATCTAACTACGCGGCTTAATTATATCGGTGTGTACATATTGTGTTGTAGAATAATTTATAGTTTATTTAAACTACCTAGTTTAAATAAAATATAAATTATTCTACAACACATACCTATATACTTTTAAGAGTAGACTTACATAATTTTAAGAGATTATTTAACAAATTTATTATTATATTTATTTATTTTTGACTGTTCGTGAATTTTCTCGTTCCATATGAACGACTAAATATACCTACTTTGTTAACTAGCGTTTCATATTTTAGGTGAATAAATTGTTATGTTTGGTGAATTATATCTAATCTTAAACCATAATAATAATTTTGAACATTTAAATGATACTGATAAATTACTCAATGATGAATCAATAGCGTTTAAAGACAGTAGAATGAAAGCTGATATCGGAAATATTGCGTAAAGGCTTTCGCTGACACAATTTATAATTGCCCTATACCAGGTTCAGTAACTATCCCATTGAGTTACTCAGGCGTGCCTTTCTGTCAATCAAATGCACAGGAATCAGGAGCAAAAGGTCTTCCGTTACAACAAAGTACATATTTCATTGTGTGCGTCACTGGCTTTTATGGTAGGATTTTTGGTTTGTGTAAGTGAATAACAATGGGTTTACTTTTTGCTTTAGCATCATATTTAAACTCCTCGTTTATACTTAAATCAACAACTATAGTTTTCGTCGTTTCTGTTATAAAATTTTCTATGTTACCTCTTCTTTTCTCAAGTTTTACTTATAATTACCTCTAAATGTTCAAATCAGCCCAAGCCAACATCACGAGTAATCAGGCTAATATCAGTCGCCTTTGCCTACCAAATGACGTGATTGAATATATCGAATCGTTTAAGGCAGGCACTTGCCAAGTGAAAGCGTGACGTCATTCATACTGCATACATTCTATAAACGCACTTGAAATCGGACATTGCGCATTCGTAAGGACACCAGCTGTATCGGAATGTGATATGTGGCACTGATTTTGAGTTCACACTTGTAAGGGAAATAATGCTAGCATTGCGATTGGTTCACAGTTTCAGTTATCTTTTTCTCTGTCCAGTTCAATTAAAAGACTTGGAATGGTGAATCTTTTTTAAACGACCATGACGACGGAGATGAGCCATTATTACCAACAGTGTTAATCAGTTGTTGGTGTATTTGCGTTTGGATATCAGTTTAACCAATATTGAGCAAAGGTGCAAAGTCATAAAGAAAAAAATTAAATTTAAAATTTAAAAAACCCCCTCCGCAAAAAAGTAAAACATTTAAAAAGTTAAAAATAACACTTTAGCCATGAAATTTTACTTCACGTCGGGGTACCGCTTAAGTAAGGAATGTTCCCAGTACTTGTAGGTATGTAGGTACTTATTTTAACGGTACCCCGACGTTACGTAAAATTTCATGGCTAAAGTGTTATTTTTAACTTTTTAAATGTTTTACTTTTTTGCGGAGGGGGTTTTTTAAATTTTAAATTTAATTTTTATTTTATAATTTTTAAACGCATTAATTTTGTTTTATAGAGTTTACAGTTATGAGAATTTTTCGGTGCATTGTATGAAGAGTCAAATGCTGGTTAAAACGAATCCAAACACGACATATCTGCTATAATTTTGTCAAGAGTCTACCTACTGGTGTGCTGGATAGCCTGGCTGCAGCATCAGCTCATCCTGTTGCCATCAGTGCATTGTGTTTAGAATCAAATGCTGGTTGAAATGAACCCAAACACGACATATCTGCTATTATTTTGTCAAGAGTCTACCTACTGGTGTGCTGGATAGCCTGGCTGCAGCATCAGCTCATCCTGTTGCCATCAGGGCATTGTGTGCAGAATCAAATGCTGGTTGAAATGAATCCAAACACGACATATCTGCTATTATTTTGTCAAGAGTCTACCTGCTGGTGTACTGGATAGCCTGGCTGCAGCATCAGCTCACCCAGTTGCCATCAGTGCATTGTGTGCAGAATCAAATGCAGGTTAAAATGAATCCAAACACGACACATCTGCTGTTATTTTCCCAAGAGTGTATTAGTCTGCTAGATATCCTGGCTGCATCAGACCAAATACACCATAATGTTGCTTATTAATATTACACACATGGCTGTTTGAAATTTTAAGACACACATATGTATGTAAGTAAAGTTAATACCCATAGACGTTTAAAATAGCAACGGTAGCTATCACAAAAGAGCTGATAACCTTGAAACGGCTGAACCGATTTTGATGAATTATGTCTAAGAACCATCGCAAGAAACCCTGCTTTCAAATAAAAAAACCGCATCTAAATCGGTTCACCCGTTTAGGCGCTACGGTGCCACAGACAGACAGACAGACAGACAGACAGACAGACAGACACACACACATAGCGGTGAAACTTATAACACCCCTCTTTTTGCGTCGGGGGTTAAAAAAGAAAGAGTTGACAGACGGTTTCGTTAAACCAGCTTAACGACTGGACTAATAAGTACATAAGTATAGGGAACGCAAATAGAAGCAATTTTTATAAGTAGATCAAGATAACTTTCGACCAAAATTAGTCACCTTTTAGGAATTTTAGACTTCATTGTTTTTGGTTTATTTTTTTTTGGAATTACAGAAGTAAATAAATTAGTAGTAGACTTTGCATTTATAATTAATAAAAAGGATTAACTATCGCAAGGGTTCATGATCGATGCATATCTACGTATATGCAGACAGCATGCAGTGCATCGGTGTATTGTATTAATGTAAGCAATTCCACAATTCACTCAGAACCATAAACAATAACTGATGCATCAACATTTTTTCCCACAAACGGTTAAACTCCTTAATATTGTTTTGTTCATTAACCTTTCAAGTTTCTTTGTATTTTTGTTCTGTTCCGTTCCTTATGTTGCTCGAACAAGGATCGCCCTTTCGACATCTTTACCCCTTACCTTCGGGTACTATTTTTCCTGGACCATTAACCACCCGTGGTAATAATTCGATGAAGGCATTTGTTGACAGGCTCAATTTTTTAAAAGAAAGAAAGAAAGAAAGAAAAATATTTATTTGACATCAGTCATCAAAACACACATACACACAATAATTTATAAAACACTAAAAAATATACAAAGTAGGTACATATCATGTGCTGTGTGCCTCACGGCTGCGCCAAAAAGGTCCATTTCAGCATTCATGCCAGACAGGTGATGCTGTCTGACGCTGGTCTTCCAATGAACCTTGAGGGGTACCCAGTAACGGAAGGAAATAAATAAATATAAAACGAGTAAGTAAATCAGTTCAGTGTCTAATGAGAAGAGGTCGGTTATACATAAAAGTAAAAAATAAATATATATTGTGTTTTTGGCTTTTGATAGATTACAATTTTGCATCAACTCTAGTAATATTCTGATTTAGGGTTAAGGAGAAATTAATTAGGATAGATGGCCATTTCTATGGCTATTTCCGTCTTTAGTTAGCACAATTTGGTTAATCCCTTCTTATTTAAAAGGTTTGTATATGGTTTAGGCATTGTTTAATCAATTTTAAATGTCACAGCCTCATCGATCCTCGCCTACGCCGCATTGTCAATCAAAGCCAGCCAGTGTTTATGGAATTAATTCTAAATCCACTTTACTTATTAATTTACTAAATTATACTCATAAAGAATAGTTCACTGTCACTAGATTATATATATAGATATAGATTCATCAGCAAACCATAAAGTTCTCAAAATTTGCCAAGGTTGATGATATTTAACCGTGTAAGAATAAAATATTAAACTTACAAACGATAATCGAGAGCGCAGATCGCGTGTCTATCAATTTCGAAGATTTCGAATTACCATAAAGCTTAATAAATATTAATCGAACAGCTTCGATGACGCCTAAAAACGAAGTAATGAAAGCATAAGACAAGTTTCACTGACCTTGAATCAATTGGGATAAGGGCACAAGAATGATGATCCGCAAAGCCTTGGAAAACATAAGCCGGATCACAATTAGAAAATAATTTATAATTTTCCCGAAACTAGCGTATTGTCTTTCCTTTTGACTGCTCAGAGTATCTTTGTTCGACTTGTTCGTAGAAATAATCTCTCAATCTACTCGATAGATGAATCCTGAAATCCGGAAAAAATAGTGTTTTTTTTCTTTTAACATTCGTATTATTTTCTTATTATTCAATGCTGCTTTAAAAATAACCTAAAAAAGATATCTTTTAAGTGTCAGATCTGATTGAAATGATCTTACACTTATCCACTATATCCATATTTCTGAATTGAATAAATTTTCGTCGTTTATACGTTGTTTTTCTCTTAATAACTTTATGTGATATCGTCTTGTGCATATAGGTACTGATGGTTTTATACTAACAGCTGTACCCGTTGTAGGTTCTATATAGGCTTCCACACTCCGTCCACAATCTGGTGTAGTCATCAGCAAAACACGGAGCGTTGACTTCCTTCGTGTCCAGTCCAGGACATTGGTAAACTGTCTCGGAACACGCAACAAAATAAAAAAAATAAACAGTAAGAAATGTCGGAAAACCGTGCCAGATAAAGAACTGATTGTATTCTTGCAAGTATTATATGTGTTGCAGGAAGAAGTGTAAGGCAAGGAATAATGTAGTTATTAGCTGAGTAGTATTGATAGAAATATCGCGATGGCTCAATGGTTAAGGATGCCTCTCACGCACGTCCAATGAATGTCACTTTGTCAATTCATAATATGTAAAAAAATATCTTACACATAATTGATTTCGGTGAAAAACAAAATCGTAAGGAAACCGGTGATTAAAAAAATCTTAAGAGATAAACATAGGGATACTTTAAGTCTACAATCGTAAATTTTTCATCTTTTATATTATTATAAATTTTGAAGGGGGTCCTAGGCTTACCTTTTTAGCTGTTACGTTATTAATATAATAATTAAGCTTAAGCATATTTAGTCGATATAGTTTCCATTGCTGTGACAAAGGCCTCGTCTCGATGAGGAGGAGTGGGCCGTAATCCATAACGCGGGCCCAGTGCGGATTGGTAGATCTCACATGAGGCATGTAAGATCTACAATATAATTATGATCGGCTTTAAATTAATTACATGTGGACACCCAATTTGTGGGTTCTGTAAAATTTTCTTTCAACGTAGTCAAAATTCGCTCAAAATTCGTTTATCTCACCTAAGTTTAGGTACCTAGTCCTAAATGTTTATTTCTAATATGACAGAGGTGCGTAGTGCGTAGGAAGCCTGTAAATAATTCAGGTTTCTACAAACGGTATAAACGGTACAATATTGTATGGTACTTACATATGTTTATTCTCGGAGTACCTACATAAATAATTGTAAGTAGTGTCCAGAGAAAACATGTTTTATTTATTTTATTTTATTATAAAAATAGAATTCTAACTTTCGTTCTTATTTAACTATTTTAATCTTGTAGATCTACGTTTCTCAAGCAATACCAATCTACTTGCCTCGACTCATTTATATCACAAGCAAAAAAGGATAAGCTAATAGGTGCACCGCAATTACAATTATATCGTCCGTATTGGTATCTATTATGCGTCTCACACAACACCTGAGACGTTTTTAATTATCGAAAGTAAACATCCCGGAATCTGTTACGGGACTTCATAAATGTAAATTGGAGGCGCGCATCCCGTTTAGCGGGGCTGCCCCGCCCCGCGCGCCACCCCGCGGCTCCCTCTCCCCGCGCGCCGACGACGGCCGAGGAAACGGGGCCGGGCGCCGACGAACCGAGGATTGCGGTGTACATCACTACGATATACTTATCGCTATCGTTGTATTAGTAAATTGAGGGAAGATTTTAGTTTTCCCGGAATTGTTGGCGTAGTGCATGCTTAGATTATACCGAGATTACTAACTAGCGATCTCGGGAAAACTTGCGATAACTATCGCAAGTTAGTGGTGAATCTGATGACATCGAGTTAAAGGCGAAATTAACTGGTTTAACTTTCTTGTCGGTTAGTTTGCTACAATATTTTTAAAATATTAATTTCTAATTACTAGGTACTTAATAAATGGCAATAGCAATGCATAAAAAAAAAACAGATCTATTTCAATTTAGTGTTTAATCATTTCAAAATGGTAAATTTCGTCATCATTACCACAAAATATCTAACAGATTTTATGGTACAACATAATTCAATATTTGATACACATTGCGACCATACGGATGAAGTTGAATCATGAGAATTCAATCCTTATTTTCCGACCAATAAAGGCGAAAATGGTTCCTAAAATTATAAAACGTAATGAAATATAAAAGAAGTATGAACCGACTTTTGAAAATTTGACCAAAAATCCGTGCCGGTTGATTCGTAAGAGGCGTGAATATACTTTTATAGAAAAAGACAATAGGCAGTCAGGGGAAGGGTTCGAGTCGAGGCACAATGGCTGCGTCGGCGAGCCGGCAGGTAGAATAATTAATTGCCCCTTAGAGGCATACGTCCCAGATAGTGCTGTGGCAATTTTGAACAAATCTCATGATTCTACAGTTGTCAATAACTACTAAATAATAGCGGCAACAGTTTTGTGTTTAAACTTGTACAAATTAAAGCCAAATTACCAACCTACATAAATGAAAATTATAATTTATTAGAAGTTTGTAAATATTAAGAAGCTGATCTTTAATCAGAAACAGAAACAAGTCTCCATAGTGGAAAGTTTGTCAGTCGGATAAGTAACATAGTAAAGAATTTATATTGAAAGCTGAACTCGTATCAGAATATGGCCAGAACCTTCTTAAGTAAGTTTTAAGGGATAAAATGGATGAACTTGAAATAAGCCAAGATTAACTAAATGTAGCAAATATTAATCATGAAATACAAACAGTAAACTATGTACACCGTTGAGAAGGGTAGACATTAGATATATTTTGATAGATAGTCGGCAAACACGATTTATTATATACTCGTTACGAAATAAAGACGATAATATTCAGATAATAGCCTGAATGAAACTGACAGGTTAAACGGAAAACGCTTTCAGTTACATTCTTTTGTAATAAATGCGGAGAAAAAATAATACCAAGATTTTGATATTGAGATCTGTGTTCTGTAGACCAAGTTACGTAATCCTGAGAGGAAGATCTTTAATAATAGCTAGTCTAAGATCTGATGTTAATTCAAGCGGCTCGATTTTGGTTTTGTTCAAGTGTATTTTGATGTTAGTGGTTCGAATTATATTTTCTCCACATCCAAGATAGGCAACGTTTGGGAAAGGCTTTCTATCACTCATAAACGTTTACACAACGAGGTGTGGAAACAAAAAGAGTTTGGTGTATTGGTTAACAATTCGGGCACTAGTTCGAAAAATACACCATCAAAAATCCTCAAAAACTCGCGTTTGTCTCGAATTTTTCGTTTGTGTTTTATTTGTCGGTGCTTTTTAACATATTGTGGATATGGGAGTCCCGATGCATTCACCGTACAGGCATTCAGATAGTTTTTTTATGCATTGACCGTATTTCAGACTATGTCAGTAACTTCGCTGGCCAGTTGAACGGCTATTTGAACTTCATAATAAAATAATATACGTATTTTAAGAAAATATTTTCAATCATTCCTAATAAATAGGAATCCTACCTGAGTATTGTAATTGGAAAAACATTTCTATTTCACTTCAAGCTAATTGCAACCGGAATACGAGTAATAAATATCAATAAACATATAAAAGTATAAGAGATTATATGAAAATGTAATGACAGACGTCACAAATATTATTAAATATAAATGATGTGACATTCATTTCAGTAATACATATTAATAATTTACTCAAAATAAATGTATTGACAACAAATTATGAGTTTCGAACATAAATAAATATAAAATTCTGTAAGTTTATAATACGTACAGGTTTTTGATACAAATGGACGTTTTCACGAAATGCTATGGATGAGTTACACAACGCAAACGGAAATAACAGCTATCATTATTGAGTTTTTCATTAAAATTCAAGACCTATCTGCAAAAATTTCATGAAAATTTAACAGAGTTATGCATCAATAATAATTATGAACCAATTAATGTTAATACAAAACTGATTAAATATTTGAAAATAAATACCTCACGCCTCTGTCTTACGAGGGTAATCAGAAATAACAGTACGCCATCTACCTACTTTAATGTTACTACAACTTCTTAGCTCATTAGGCTCCGCGTGGACACCGGTGTCCGCAAACAATAGTAATTTAATTGTGTCTGGATTGCGGTAATTGACTAGTTAAAACACAAGATTCCTTGAGAGAAGAAACATCACAAAGCTATTAAGTTTCAAAAGCAGATACTACATGTTAATTTGTTAACACTTAATTAGGTTCACTTGAATTATTTTCCTTTGTTAAAAAGATTCAGGGAACTAAATACACCTGATTAAGTTTATTGTCTTCAAATTGCACTGACCTTTAAGTGGTTGATTTAAGTGTTTTACGGATTCTAAAGACGGAGCACGTACATGTGTACGCTATCTCACTCCTTTGCTATCTTTAACAGCATCGAAAACGATTGTGCTAAACTTAATAAAAAAAATCCAAGATTGATATTTGCTTCACTGTCTATCATTATATGAAGTTTTTGGTATTTTTAAACAAAAACCTTCAAGAAATGAGTTCTAACTTTAGTCCAAGCCCATACCTTCGAGCTAGTTATTGTATTTAGAACTTTAGTTAGACTGAGGGAAAGTTTTTAATACACAATTCACAACTTAACTCAGGTTTAAAGTTCAGTTTTTGTATTTAGAACTAAATTTTGTCTAAATAAAGTTCCAAATTCAATGGTTTAGACATGAATCTGAAAATATATCTAATGTTTGGTGATAAGGCCGGGAGAGTTTAGAGTAGACCTACGAACAGCTATTTAAGCTAAATTATTGTCTATTTCACCAAGAGAAGGTATCAAAACCAAAGCGTTCTTTTAATCCAAAGAGATTTAAAATACTATAGAGCGGGCATGTCAAGGAAATGTCATAGAAAAACTTTGATCCCATGTCTCAGTAACGCCATCTAGAATAATATATGAAAATTGGAGCGGCAGCGGAGCGTACTACAAAAAACTCATAGACTTGTATCCAGCAGGACACACTTTTTCGGACGAAAATTTTGTTCGTGATGTCCGGTCTATAGGTATTGAATGTCTTTGTTTTAATCTAATCATAAATAATTTGTAATTAACTTATCTGCAGATTTTGCGGTGTTGACAGATCTTGATAGAGAAATATGAGCTTTTCCCAGTGAATTGTTTCATGTTTGTCATAGGGAAAGTTAAGAAATCCGCATTACGTTTATGGGGAAAAATTAATCTAATTGCCGGTGAGTCTAACACCAACCGTCCGTTTTATTTTCCTGCTAATAAAATAACTCATGAAACAGTCGATACTGACTTATATAACGGTACCTGTAGAACATTTTCTAAATTAATATTTTAATTCCCCTTCAAGATTGAACGTCATAAGAAATTTTAAAGAAACATGAACTCATGCAGTGCAAGGATAAAATGTTGCGTAAAGATTATTTTAGTTTTTACAAGTGATGCAACTCTTAGGTTTAGCATATGGAGCATAAAGTACTAACAATAAAATGAATCACGACAATGACATCATCATGGGAAATATCCAATAACTTTCCGACTACAATAAACGTTTGTACTGTACTACGGAGTTTGATGTCCTAGCTATCTGTATTAGGTATTTGGGACATCAAAATCTGTGTACAATGCCCTCGACGGGCGGCATGTTCGCGCCAACCTTGCCCGGCCGTCGTCATGGCGGGAGCGCGGGCGGTCGCGGTCGAAATTTAAAATTTCGAACGACACGACACTCGGCACGTTCAGTCGAGTGATCCCGGAAAGTAAGTCCGGTCAAGTGCACATCACTAATTTACGTGTTTATGGTTTTAGTGTTGCATATGAGCGGTTGTTTATTAGTTTAATGTTCATTGCTCTGAGGGTTAATTTGCATTTGTATGGATCTTTATGAAGGTGCAACAAATTCCTGAGTTACAGTTTATGATCTAATGGAAATTGTATCATCATTAAAAGAGGTTTAAAAATAACAGTATCTCAGTAGATGCATTAAAGCAAAATATCAATCATAATATATTATTTAAGGTGTATCAGTTTATTAGAGTTAAAAGAGTACAAGATAGTAGATAAGTACTAATAATTATGATAAAACTAAAAACAGTGATTTTCAAAATAAAAAGAGAATGTATGTACAGATCATTGGAAATTAGAAGCAAAGTTGTGAAAGTCCCGTAGTGCGGCATCGGCATGCCGGCAATCACGTAAGATGTAGCTCTAGCCAACCACTGAGCCACTGAAATATTTCATAATGCCCATCTACCAACAAAATAAGATTCTGAGACCTACTTTTCCTACTAACAGACTACGAGTGTTAGAAAAGTTAAATACAAAATATAATATTAGCCAAGTAGACCACAGCAACAATAGTATATCCATTGTAACATGATTAATTGAATACACTTCACCTATGTCAGGAGTAAACACTACACAGAGTTAAATTTTAAGTAAAAAAACTTTTTATGTCCGTTGAATATATTATTACCATTGTAAATACAGAGAGCATATACATATGAATTTGATTTTCTCAACTAGGTACCAGCACAAGTCAAGCTAATTATTGTTATCTGCCAAAATTACTCTTACCGGTTGGCCTCCAATATATCCCTACTATTGCACGTCGGCATGTAAGGAATTTGTTCATTGTTGCAAGGCTACTCTTATTCTGCTAATTCATCTTGTATGTTATAGTTGTACATTTGGATATTTCCAAGACTTTTGCAATGCAAATCGTTGATTGTACACGTTCGCCAATTGACTTGCCCCGTTGGAGTTTTGCTAATAAGCATTTGGTTAGATTACAATGAGCATCATTTCGCACCCGGCAGACTTATTGTAGATGATGGTAGAGGTGTTGTCAGTGGACACGATCTCATTGACCTAGCAACAGCGCGTGGTGGCAGTGTGGCGGCGTCGGCGGTGGCGGCTGATGCAGTAGCGACATTTGGTCGAGATAATGTGGCACATGAGAGTCGTTCACACGGGGTTCATGCGTCGCGCGGCGATGTGGCGGTAACGTCACGCCGATATCAGGGCAAGACGCTGCGCCGGCGGCTGGCGTGCGGGAAAGAGAGAGTGCGGCACACAGGTGTGCGCCGAGGCAGCCGGCCCATCAGCTGTTCGACGCGCTCGCTCGTGCCCGTTCTGCCGTTGCTCCGATGAATGCCGCGTGCATTGCGGGCAGCCAGCCACTGAACCCAGTGTTCGTCGATAGCCGCCCGCGGACAGACGCGCGAACCCGCCCGTTTGCCCGCCGATTCTCACTCGCTTCCCGCATCGTATCTCGGATGTGTCAGTGTGTGCATGTTTGTGTACCGTGTTGTCACTGACGCGGCGATCGCGAGCTCTTTGTCTAATTAGCAGGTAGGCAAATGCTTCACTAAACTTTTTTACAGTGGCGTCGGCCGGACACAATCGACTTAGTTTTATGTCGGTTTACTTTTCTGTCGTAATTGAATTTTATGTAACTCGCATTGTTCTCACTTTTTATAGTTTACAAATGCGCAGATACTCCTCGTACTTATCGAGAGTTGAGTTAATTATTTACAAGTAAACACAAGTAGTAAAGCGTAAAGGCAGCCTATTTAGAAACAAAGGTTACGCTCAACGCGACGATAAAAAGGGCCGAAACTGGTTTTCCGTGGAAAGGCATCTGGTACGCACTAATTGATATAGCATCAACTGACGTTTATAATTATGAGTGTCGAAGTGGAGCAGCAACAGACTTACAATTTGTTAATGCGCTTAAGAAGAAAGTCCTCATTAATGCATACTGAAGTAATTGATTAGCTGCAATAAAAACGACGAATTATCATAAACTTTTACACATCTTTAGGTACCCACGTTTAGTAAGTATCTTTCTTCTGACCTTGGTTTCAGAACTATGGGCGAGTACATACTATGACTATGTACTAGCAAGGTCGTTGCGATTCAAACCTATTTGACCTCATTTAAGGATGACACACAGCTGCTACCTTCAAAAACTAAAAAGTCACTACATTCAAATTGAAATAGGTATTGTAATACTTTTTTCGTAATCTCCCAAGTGATTGATACAGTACTTAGCAGTGGGAGGGGGTGGGGAACGACAACAAGGGAGAAGGGGAGGGACTAGTGACGCCCATGACGTAACGAATCGGTATGCGATCGTGTTGACGAGAAATTAACATTAACTACGTAATATTATATGATCTACCAATACGTTTTTTAAATATGCGGCCATAAAGTCCAACTTACACAGGATTATAGATACCTACATAATAGAAGCAAGTACGTATTACCTGCACGCGATAGGATGCTATTGCCATATTGTCGCTGTCGAATGAATACCGGCTGCAACAAAGCAAGTGCGCTTACATTTTTTAGAACAAATTCCATATCGTACCTACAATCAAAAGTTTTTATTCTTGTACTAAATCAACACAAGCATCTACTTTATAAAACTTTTTTCGAAACGCGGTGTCATGTCATAATAAAAAGTTTCAACAACGAAAAACTTTTGTTTCTTTGCAACCCGTTCTTTAGTGTTGCCAGGTATAATAAATATTTAAATTGCTGGTAATGAACGGACATCGGTAATGATGGTGTTGACTCGTATGGTTCACTACTGATTGTAACTATTATTCAACAATTAAGATAATTGCTTCTTTATTGTTTTTCTTGTCTGTTTTGTATGTAATAAAATTCACGGCATATTTATGCGTCTTCTCTCATTACGTATCAGTTTTTGTTATTATGATGTCTGCATATAATTGAAACATGATTATCATTCTGCGCGCCTCGAGACTACTATATTATTTGTGTTCATATATCATTTGGTGGCCTTTCAACTTAAATAAATAAACATTCTACTTAGCGCTCAGTGTTCACTACCTACACGATTGCAGTGAAGGTTTTTGATAAAAGGGAAAAATAACTTGAAGTAGACCTTGTATAAGAGCAAACAAAGACACTAGAGTAACTATGAGTTGTGTATTAAAATCTGTGCTTTATGCTTTAGATACCTACGTCACATAATAATTTTCATATAGATACTGACATAGAAATACTGACATATGTAGATAAGAGAAAGTATTTCGCTAATGAGTTTATTGTTTATTATAAAACGATACTTGTCAATACGTATTTAATTAGAAACCTATGTTTTTAGTCTTTAATTGATGTACCTACCTAGATGAAAAAAAACAATGAATTATATGCTGTTTAGTACCTACCCATGAAATGTGTTAAAGTTGTGGAATATTGTATTAGGTATTATATTATATGAACTAAACCTTGAAATAATAAAAGCAAATTAAATTAAAAAACTTAAATTTAATAGATCACTGATAGAAAGCAGCAAACCAGTATCCATAGATTCGTACCTAAATTACAAAAGTAGTCATCTAGGTAAACAAATCAATATACAAGAAAGGAAAATAAGTCTGGTTGTATTCCGTAGGCGTATCCAGTTCGAATACACATTACCTACCATGAAGTCAGCCAAAGACCCATTCTGGTCAGTGACAGACGGAGAAAGAATTTATTACCTCCATACCAATATATCTGCAAGTGGTAAAAGTCAACTGAATGGTAGGTTATTATGATTACGAGCTAGTGTCGAACCAGTACAAAGTGTGTTATTGCTACCTTTACGTTCAACGTTTATGTTAAACTTGAGTTTTGGAGTCAAAAACCTGAGTCCTTTACGACACTGTTCACTGTTTTTTTTATGAAGGATCATTAAGTTTGGGTTAAACCTTCATTTGAAAACATTAAACCTTTTTTTTAACATATATCAATATCTTACCATACAAACCTGGTTGAATTCTTGTCACAGTGAAATTAATGTAACATTTAAGTAAATATCTGCCTTACTGAAAGACTGGTTCTAAACGCCACTGCTGGGTTCGATTCTCGGGTCGAGTCAAGTTTAAAGTACACCTGGATTTTTGTAGTAGCAGCCCGAAGTCTAAATTTGTACCCGTTAATAGCAATGAGAATACCAACCAATTCTTTGGGCCTTAAACAAAAAATATTTTTCCAAAATGGTCAATTATTGACCGAGTATATATTGAACTGCATAATCAAAAAAAAACCTCTGCAGGTTTTAGAAGTTAATTAAAAAAGTAAAAGCCTGTGGGAGCTTTAGGTACTGAACCCTTCGCCAAATGCAGGTTTGATGTTACGATTCAGTTAATCTCAAGCACATACTCGCAAGTAATAAGTTTGATGAACTTCATGGGCACAAAAAAGAGAAAGGGATGTCAAAGCATTGACAGGTGTAAGATTGATAAGAGTAGAGAAAAAGTACACATTATCCAAGTTCGCGGCTACTAATGATCAGTAATTATTATTGGTAACAAATACAATACCAACGCATGAAGTAATTATACCTTATCTAGCTTATATTAAATTTCTTTTCTGTGGCAAGAAGTATTATTCATCATTGCACAACCTTAGTGCGAGTATTATGACACGTGTCGACTTTTTATGCCACAGCGTAACTATAAACAATATTAAGAGCTCGTTTCTCGTTAATTTATTGTGTTTAGTACTTCCTATTGTTTTCCTCCAGTAATGCAATAACAATTACTTGAATCTGTTTTAGGATTTCTTCAGAGTAAGCCGTACGCATTGTAAAATATCCTCGTTTAAAAACTTATAAATCGTTAAAGATGTCTTCGTAAGTTGCTGTATCATTAGTCAGCTGCCCTTTCTTAATCGTAGTTTTAAAATTAATTTATATGATTTGTTTACCGGAACCTGTATTCAAATGGTCAAAAACTGCTAGATTAAAAAAAACAACAGTTTAGAAGGGTTCTGTCGTCAAATAAGGATGATTAATGTCTGTGGTGAACTTGTGACTTTGGATTTAAAGGAGGTTGAATACAAATAACGTGAAAAGAGTCCACCAAGGTTAACAACCAGCAACTCATCTAAGGGTGACCCTGACTTACATAAAATTACCAATTAGGACAGCATACTAATAATAAACGTAAATTGTGGCAAATGTTAAGTTGAGACTGTTATCGGTAGTTAAACAAATTTTCTTAACCCCTCGTATACACTAAGTTATAAACATGTATACCTACTAAATGGTGCGTTTACAAGTTTACAACTAAAAGACGCTGTAAATATTAGTACTTATGCGAAAATTGTTAAACAAATGAGCAAAATAAAAATGCCAATAAAATGTATTACGCACGAAATGTTTTTAAAAAGTAAAGAGACTTGTGTTAAAAGATTTAAACCAAGTGCCACAATTTAAATGCTGGGTGTAAACGCAGGTTAAAATAGATCTTAGAATATTTGTGTCAAGTTTGTTATATTCATACTTTATAAGGAAAGTTGAATTTTGGTAGTCTGGCAGTAAATTTATATATGAATGAAGGCCGCAAAGCGGATTAAAGGTTGACAAATCTCAATGGAACATTTTTATAAGACAAATCATAAGAATTTGTAAGAACTATTCAGTAAAATTGTAAAACTTTGTCACTGTCATGATATATACACACTTGCTTAATTTCAGACGTCCATCTTTTTCCATGGCAAGAGAATGTTTGCTAAGAGAACGTTTGTGACAAACATCATCAAAATATAAATTCCTAGCGGAATTCACTCGATTTCAGCCCGTTCCCGTGGGAATACAGGGATAAAAACTAGTAGCCTATGTCAGCCAGGGATAGTGTAGCTTCTCAACGGTGAAAGAATTTTCGAATCAGTCTAGGAGTTATTAAGTTTATTAGTTACATAAAAAATTCAAATCTTTCCTCTTTATAATGTTAAGTATAGACATCCAAATATACAAAATACCTACTAAATTATGGAAAAAAGACTGAAAGAAGCAAAACTTGCTAAAATTGAAACCGACGGATATGTAGCAACGCAGGATGAATCCATATTCCCTAGTCTAGACAGAACCGACGTCGCTATCTGTATTCCGCCCGTTACGACAAGACGTGTTAATCGTCACAATAGCACCAAGTTTTTTATTAAAAAAGTAACGGGTAGGCATTGAACCTCCGACCTTTGGGCAAATACTGCAAAGACACAGCATTTTCTTTTTTTTCTTTCATCAATAAGATTGGAGAGTATAAGAGAATGCTATACTTACATTTGCTGCCCAGTTTTGTATTCTGTTTAAACAATGAATACTAAATTTATTTTCTTAGCACTATAAAACGGTACAGGGTACAAGGTCCATCTAAAATAGAGAGTGGTGTCCGATATAAGTAAAACAAATTAAAATTTTAGTTGAATAGAGCAGAACAACAGCTTTTGTTTCCGGGACAGAACAAAATATAGATAGAAAAGTACACACATCAAAAGTGTCTAGGGATCAACATATATTTTTGCAATAACTTTTCTCCTGATTGATATTAATTAAAATTTTCTTTGAGGATTAATCAAATAAAGTGTTTTCGTTTGTCACAGTAACGATAAACCAAGTCACCTTTGCATTAATAAAGAAATTTGCCATTTTCCTAATAAAGGGATTTTTGACATTTGAACCACTAACATTAAAGTTCGAAAAAAAGACTGAAATAACAGTTTTCTTTAAATTTTTATTGGGTAACTTAAACAATTAATAATCCGTGTTTCTACCGCGAACACTAACAACACAAGAACATCGGTTTGGCATACTCAAAATGAGTTCATCCAAATCACGCTGTGGAATGGCCGCCCATGTTCGTTGCAACAACAAAAAAAGGTCTTCCTGCGACTGGATACCCTCCATATTCGGCAGAGCTCTTCTCTGTAGCATATCCCATGCATGCTCAATCGGGTTCAAGTCTGGCGACTGAGCAGGCCAGGGCAGGACATTGATGTTAGCTGCGGCGAGAGTCTGTCTTACAACTCTTGCGGTGTGCGGTCGTGCATTATCATGCATTAACTGAAATAAGGGACCGATTTGCACTTGTAGAGGAACGATGACGTCTGATACAATCGTCTCAGCATAAATTTGAGCGTTGAGGTTGCCTCTGATCCAAATCAACTCAGTTCTTTCGCCGATCCAAATACCCGCCCATACCATGATGGTTCCACCACTATAAGGATGGACTTCCTGGCAGGATTTTAATCACTGTTGGCGTCCAGGGGTTCTCCAGTGTCGTATACGTCTTGTATCCGGTCTCATACCAAAACGAGACTCATCAGAAAAGCACACGAAACGCCATTGTTCTTCTGCCCAATTTCTGTGTTCAAGAGCCCATTGATATCGAATCCTACGATTGTGCATTGCTATAGGTGGTACCCGTAGCGGTCTTCGGGAATGAAGGTTCACTTCATGCAAGCGGTTTCTGACTGTTTGGTCGCTAATTAAGTTCCCTGAAGAGTGATGAAGCCTCACAGCTAACATCATGGCGGTTATTGTTGGAGCTCTTCGAGTTAAGATTTGAATGTATCGGTCTTGTCTCCGTGTGGTGCAGCGATACCGTCCTCCATGGCGCTCAGCCACGGTACCAGTGCTTCGGTAACGTGTCCAAAGTCGACTGATAACACTCTGACTTGTATTCAGAGCTAAAGCCACAGTACGTCGAACATGGGCGGCCATTCCACAGCGTGATTTGGATGAACTCATTTTGAGTATGCCAAACCGATGTTCTTGTGTTGTTAGTGTTCGCGGTAGAAACACGGATTATTAATTGTTTAAGTTACCCAATAAAATTTTAAAGAAAACTGTTATTTCAGTCTTTTTTTCGAACTTTAATGTTAGTGGTTCAAATGTCAAAAATCCCTTTATTAGGAAAATGGCAAATTTCTTTATTAATGCAAAGGTGACTTGGTTTATCGTTACTGTGACAAACGAAAACACTTTATTTGATGAATCCTTAAAGAAAATTTTAATTAATATCAATCAGTAGAAAAGTTATTGCAAAAATATATGTTGATCCCTAGACACTTTTGATGTGTGTAGTTGCAATTTCGATTATTCTATCCAAAACACTAACTAATATTCACGTTCAAAATAATTATTTCACTGAAATCATTATAAAACAAAATCGTATTTGTGTCTGATATTTCGTTTTATGAAACACACTCATAGGTACTATTTAATTAAAAATGCTTGCAGTGAAATATATTTGAAAATGATAAGGTATACTTTCCATACAACAAGAATATCATGAGTATAACTGCATCCACAGCTACTTCCGTCAACTATTCAATTGAGCAACCATAATCCTTGAACTCGATCCCATTAGTTTGTATACAATATCATTGAATACCAACAACGTCAGTACTCCATACATATTATATGATAAACAGCTTTAACATAGGAATGTCTCTACGTTGGAGTTAGTCAACTAATTCAAATTTGTTTATATTAATTTCTTTGAACTGTCGTTAAAGATTTTGAGTATGTGTTTTGTTCTCTACAAAAAACATTTAATTTTTAAATACATATATTCTTAAAATGACATCTACACAGGATTTTATTGACACTACCATTTAGAAGATTTTGCATATATTTTTATAATGTGAAGGTCACTTACCAGTCTTGGTAAGCAGTGTATTATTTTACAGAATGTTTGTAGTCAAAATATGACGTCCAGGTCTACTTACATTCTCACAGAAAAACTTCGTCATCTTCCGCCTAGCCTATTTCTCAGCTGAATGCTAGTATTTTACATGGAGCCTATGGGACCAAAGCAACTTAGTGACTGGTACTGGGACGTGTAATACATGGTTACCCATTCATGGACTGTCGATAACTGTAGCTCAACGTTCGATCAACCCATGAGGTTGTTATTATTAGGCCATAAACCCCTCTTGGAAGATTTACCTTCATTTTAATAAAAGTCAGTTCTTTCACCTCATTGTACTAAGAGCGAATACAGTGAGAACTGCCAATGCTTGAGGAAAATCTGTAATTGGATTTATCCGTTGGAAAAAATCTCTGTTACAATCCGGAGCGGAACTGCTTCACGTACATATTAGGAATCCCTATGTGATAGAAACAATGAATGGAATAAAAATGTCATGTGTGTAATCATTTAATTTACAACTTTCCTTTTCTTGATCTAGTGTTGGCAAGCGTTACTGCTGGGCATGAGGTTCTTTGGTCAGACAAAGTGATAATGAGATTTTCCACCTTGAGTTTCAAAGTCATATAAGGCTCGCCACTTACTGAGAAAACTTGACGGAAAAACCCAATCTGTTTTGAAGCCAGGTCAATTGAAGATAAATCTACGCTTGCTGAGGTTTGTCAGCGGATGGGTTACCATTCATTGCATCAAAACCAACGAAGCACACAACAATTTAAATAATTATTTCCGTTTAACAGTCCATTGCTCTTTAACCTAACAATTAAAGAAAGTTGTTGAATTCGAAATTACATTAGAAATAACGCAATGCATTGAAAAACGAGACCCCTGTATGTTTGATATCTTGAAAGCAGGCGTGGGCTTAGTCATGTGCCTCAAAGTAATCTTTCTTCGGAACCATAGATTTTCTTAGTCATACATAGAATTCTTTGAACAATTTGTAACTGGAAGACCCTTACGGATGACTGGGACTATCAATCTTTGTTATAACTACCTTCTGTTCGCTCGTGGAGGCAATTGAAATGCGTAATGGTAAAATAAGTTCTCCAAGGGAACGAAAGCAAGACGGTAGGTTTAGATCGAGGAGTATGAGAGTGTCTACTGAAACAGCACCGCGTTGAGTTGAGGAATAACAACTGTCGAAAATTTTCGGTGTTCAAAGAAGATAGATTTTTATTTTTGTATGTAACAAATAAACTTAAAAACTATAGGACCGATTCGAAACATTATTTTACCGTTGGGAAGCATATATAACACACATAAGCTTCTTTTTATCCCTGTATTCCTACGGGAACCGGTACGACGCGAGTGAAGCCGCGTGACGTCCGCTAGTTAGTCATAACACTAAGTTTTACCAAGTACTAGTATTTAGTACCTATTTATACTAAATAACCGACATCCTTATTGACAAGATTATAGAGCTAGTAATCTTTTCGCACATTACTATTCTAATTATTATGCATTAGAACCTTATTATGGACCGAACTCGGCGTAGCACTTACTACTAAACCAATTTATCTGTCACTTTTATACTGGACTTCAAATAAGTGGCGTAGTGGGATTCTTGGTCAAGTTCAGAAATAAGGCTTTCAAAGTTAATAGATACACCAGCAGCCAAATTAAGTTCTTAAAGGAACATAAAAATATTGGCCAATAAACGCCAGCCTGGAACCTCAAAGTGTACAATTTTATCAATTGAACATTAACCTTATTTCTATTAGTGATTAAGTTGAAAAACAGAGGCCAGCACAACATCAACCTACAGTTTGATGTGCTGCTGGCCTCTGTATATTGATTGCATACTCCTAATATACACCTTATCAATATACGGGCCGTTTTAAGAACATTTAAAACGTTTTAAAGCACAGATTTTGGTTGTGAAATGATTTTTAAGTTACAGTTTTAACAGAAAAATAAATGTATTTCTTAAATTGCTCACCTAATGTTTCGCATAATTGCAATACAGATCTTTAATTTCTTTCACGTCGCTTATCCTGTAACTAGCAATAAACTTAGTAAATTGATTATGGTCAATATTTTTATCAGACTTCATTCTCTACGTATGCACGTGCTTACAAATGTTGCCAAAGGACCTTGTGCTGGCTGGCATCATCTGGGATATCATTCACGAGGCATATACACACGTAGGTAGAGGTACACTTACACACAAAAGATGTTGCAGTACCTTAGTTGTGACGTCATCAATCCGAGGCGAGAACATTACAAAATAAGCGTTTCGTGATTATCTTTTAATGTTTCGGGGTCAGGCGCGGCATCTAGCGGCAGTCAAGGTGAAGACTTAACTTTTATCAAGCGGTATAACAGTGCAGTAATCTCTTCTCGTGTTTATTTAATTACTAGGTTTATACTTATTATTTAAGTGCTTAATACGATCTCTATTTTGACGAAATATTTTATCATTCAACCAATCACAGAAGAGGCCTAAATGCTTGCCATGAACATAACGTGAAATGGAACGATTTTAAAATTGACTACTGACATCTGTTTTAGTTGCGATTAGGTTTAAATATTGAAGATAATAATAAAATAGTCACGCACAATGCCTATTCTATCACCCTAGATATGACTAAAATCATAAAAACAAAGAAATGTTGCAACGTAACAAGTATTTTGAATTTTTAAATTGTTCGAATTGACGTTTCGTAGTAAATCTCAAAAAATTGTGCTTGGCGGGTCAGTTGTCACGCGTTCACAATATTTGTCACATTAATTTTGCAATAAATTTTCGTTTAAGAGATTGACTCTAGAAGTCGGGTCTGTCTACAATTGACGGTGCCCACATTTTGTTATAAACATCCATTGTTTCAACTATTTAGGTATTATTAAAAAAAAACATTATTTATAACCAAACGAAAACCAAATAAGATACTTATCATTATTTTCAGTGTTTCTATAGGTACTTTAATTAAAATATTCTTAATAACTATAATTACTAGTAGACAAATAAATCAACTTTGTACTTAACGTGTGAATGTGTGAAATAAGACCTTAGAATAGTTGCTACGGGCGATAAACTGGTTTCCATTAGCAGGAAGATCATTTACTTATCATTAAATCAATGTCACTGCGAAGAACATAATATCCTCAATATATAGGAGGAAATTAAAAGGTAAACTGTTGAGAGAAACCTTGTAAGAAAATGACACATTTGCTACAGGGTGAGTAAGCTGTCCAAAATTGGAAAAGAAAAACTTGTAAGTATTTACAGGAATAATAAAATCCATCCTTAGTCTTTTGTTTTCTGTATTTTTGACACGAGTACTTGACCCAACAAACGTAAAATCGAATAGTACGACTTTGAAATAGATAATACTTCTTTTGAATATATTGTTATGTTACTTTTAAAACTTTATTCATAAAATATATGGGTCATAAGTGTGCTTGCATCATTATATTTTACCTAAACGCTTGAGGATAGTGCAGTTGTATTTTAAATTTAAATTATAATCGTTCGATTTGGTGTAACGCTAAATGTCCCTTATTTGGCTCAATGACTACGTTGTTTGTGTATTTAGGCCAACCACCGTCATTCAAAGTCTTTTTACAAAAAAATCTATTAAAATATCCAATCATACAAACCAGAAAAAACAGAACACAATACTAATTTAATTTAAGTTAGGTACTACTTAGAAGAAAACTCAGCTTATTTAGATATCTCTCACCGCCAGGAAAAGTTACTAAAGATTATGTTAAAAAGCTTTGTCTTATATTCAATTATGGAAAGATTTTACGGCCCCGTTGTTCAGATCAATTCACCGCAACGTGTTTTTATGGCTGCTGCGCCGTGTGTAACATTATAAAACCGCTTCAATTATAACTCATCGACATGAAACTGGACATAAAACTGATCAACAAAGCGCGGGCGAGCGGTATTCGCCCGTTTCTCAACTTGTCGAGTTCTCGATCTCGCAAGTTCTCGTCGCTGCCCGCGCCCGGCCTGTCAGTAGCGTTTACCGTGCGATTATTATTTTAGTGATTTCGGAGCGAATTGGACCAATCAGCCACAAATGAGATTAGGTAGGCGTGTGTGTATAACGATACGTGTCTTTATTATACGCCGTGCTGCAGTTTTGCATAGTATATTAGCGGCATTAGTTCCACGTTTAACGCCGTTCACCAACTTGAAATTTTAAGTATGGAGTTGACGCAGGTCAAACATTGTGTGTATACTCGAGAGCTAAGAGTTTATGTGGTGAAGAGGGCGGTGTTTAAACCAAAATTACCAATAGTTTCAGTTCAGTTTCATTTTACTTGTACCTAATAGGCACGCATGACCAATGAATAAAATTAAAACCAAAAGTACGTGTAAATGTCTATATTATAATATTTTTGAGGGACAAAAATGTTCATACTTACATTAATAAAATTTTCTCGATAAAGAATCCTCACGATACATTTGCCAAACCACGGACTTATGTATAGGATGAAAATGAGAAAATTAATTGTAATAATACACGACGGAGAATCATTGAGCATTTTGAGTTATTCTGTCTCTTTCTGATTTATAACGATAAAACACTTTAGCACTTATCGCGAATTCCGAGGAAGAAGCCTTCTTACATCGAATGTTGCGGTAACTTCAAGCATATTTTAAGACGTTTTTTTCTGTCTTACGCCCTCTTAAGTAATCGACAATGATTGATACGGATTCGGCGCTTGTTACGTTTATTATTTCATTGTCTTGTTTAAGAAATGTAAAAATTTCGTAACCTGCTTCTAGTTCTTGCGTCATAGCCAAATAAATCATGCTAGTGTTATCTGTGCAAACATGGACATGCGATGACAAATTTCTGACATTATAATATACCTTCAACGTGCAGTTTTCCTTAAAATATTTTCCATTCCACGTCCACCAACAAACACTGTTTAAAAAGGAAGATTTATTATTGCCTAATAAGTAGACGAATCACGTTTCCGTTGCGTTGCGTTTGTTGACAATCACCGCGGCTGTGACGACACTGTGCACAACCACAGAAAATCAGACAGTATGTCAAGCGACAAAGGATGAATTAAATCTAGTGCCAATATGGAAGCGGTACAATTTCTACACGGACCTCAAACAGAGAGTATGCTATTATTTGAGGGACAAAGCCGACTTGAGTCTCTACTTAACTTTCCGCTAAAACGAGCTCCAGCCATACAAAGCCAGGCTACATAATTAAATCGCGTTTTGTACGGTTCGATCGTATTCTTCGCACAAACAAGTTACATTGCTGGTCGGATCGCTCGACAATGTAGAATTAAGTCATAAGCTTTCAATGAACGCGGATCAAGTTTTTTCGGTCGCGTGGCGACCTTGTTCTGGCTGCGGGTAATAATAAAAACTTTGTTTTGCTTTGTGAATTGTTTGACTGTTACTGAAGTAGTTCGATACATTTTTTTTAATAAAGATGGTTAGTTCTTGTGGTTAATGAAGTACAATTTGCGTCGTTTTACAAGCGGGGCACGTTAAGCCACTGTTGTTGCTTGATTGCGAGCATTTCGTTTTGTAAAGAGCCGTATTATTGGATCGTGATACTGTAATTTCGTTATTGTCATTAAAAATTCCGGAAGCGAACAGGAATGAATCGTCTCCGCTAAACGAACCGAAATCTCATCAATATTCATATGTGTTTTATCGATTAATGGATCGAGGAATGTGCTTCGATTCTTCATTGCATCGATGTTCCAATACCTACTGGCAATGCAGAACTATGACTTTGATTTACATGGCTTGCCTTAGTCCTCCACCATTGTTTCTTCTGATAAATTCCTATTATGTATTAAAGTAAGTAACTATATAATGTATAAATAGTAATGATTTAATTCTGGATTTTGCATTAAATTGTTACTTACTTTCTCATTAAACACTTTCTCATTATATTTTTCTTAGTAGATTTCGATTTAACATAAATTTTTATTTTAAACAAATTGTTCTGAAACAGAATGTAGCTACACCTTACTCAAAATCTAAGAATATCTAAAGACAGTGACGTAGAATATAGGTCACAATTAAAATATTGTAAAATTAGCTAAGGACAATATTAACAACTGTTCCATATGACTGTAATTTAAAAACGTGACATAAAAATTTGACCACCACGTCGAATTTTGACTAAGTAAATATTTTTTTACTTAACTTTTAAGTGCTTTAAATACTTACGTCATACTCGTTAGGATATAGATACCTACTTACGCTCGCGACTCGCGAATTTCGAATTTGGAATCGATAGTTGTTAAAGCGAGCGATTTTGACATGTTGTAGGAAGCGCGCGGCGACCTTAGTGACGTCACTTCGGCGGAGGCCGCACCGCTCTCTCCATGCGCGTCAGGCCGTCAGTCACGGCAAGCGGCAAGCGGCCCTAACTACCGCGTGTTGCCGACCGAACTATATTGCTTATTATTTATTTATTGAATTTTGCCTTTGCTTTCGTCCCACTTTTATGGTTATTGTACCTTTAAATGATGATAAAGTGGTGTAAGGGGACTAATTTATCACGCCTTTACAATATCAGTTGGCTCAATTCATTATCTTGCGTAGAAAAGTTAATTTCATAATGGCGTATCTCTACTCCTAAGTCAAATAATTTATTTTAAAGTCAATAGAAAGAGCAAAATGTAAAGATGTAACATTACTTTCATTAATTAATTAAATCTGTACGTAAGTAGGTCACAACATATCAACCATCGGTGTATTTTTGGTTTCACATATTTACTAGCCAGAGTTACATACACGTAATTAAGAATTTCATACTTACAAGCTTTAATTTTTTCGAAGGTTGGCTGGTGACCTTTAGACTGTCCTTGAGTATTAAAAAAACTGTCCTTGAATATTAAAAAACTTATTTGTCGTTCAGAATGTGCAAAGATCTAGGTCACCACAAAATAAATGAAAGAAAGAAAGAAAAATCTGGTCAAGTACAAGTTAGAATAGCAAATTATGGGTTCCGTAATCGTGCAAGATTAAAGCAAAGACATCCACAATACTTACTATACACGGGACGTCACGAACAAAATTTTTAGCGGATACTTGTGTCCTAGTGGGTAAAAGTCTAGTTTAGTACGCTCCGCTGCCGCTCAAATATTGGTATATTATGCTAGATTGCGGTACTAAGACATGGGATCACATGCAGTTTTATGATGACATGTATAACATTTCTTCGCATGTATACAACGTGTTTTTTTTTATATCCCATAACTCTAGGGTATGATTGAGACCATATCAAAGAATAATCAACTGGCATATGAATTATGTTTCAATCATCCTTTTTTTTACTATCATACTAAATAATTCGACAAAGTCACGATCATTAATGTAAAACCCTCACGTGAAAGAAAAGTGACGTTAGAAAGAAGATTCGTCGTACTGGTGACAATTTTTGAACTAATTAGGTAATAAAAATGATATTAATAATACTTAATAATAATATTCCACGACTATTCACACAACGCCATCTAGTCCCAAGCTAAGCAGAGCTTGTGTTACGGGTACTAAACAACTGATAATTTAATTATGATTGATGATATCTCCGAAACTATGCATTTTTGGACCATCTATTCTAGGAGTTTTAGTATTATTTGTACCTACAGAATATAACCCTAGAGTTATGGGATATCAAAAAAAACACCTTGTACCTACAATATCAGAGATACACGCTGTTGACAGACAAACAGATGGACAAAGGAGGTTTAGTTATAGGGTTGCGTTAGTATCCTTTGGGTATGGCGCGGATTTAGGAAGGATTTCGGAAGGCACGTGCTTTCATAAGTACCTACTTACCAGTTTCCAGTGTTAATAAGTTACCTGCGAAAAAAAAAATCCGCTTTAAGTATACATTTCTGTGTAGCTACGTAACTCGACAAAATGTACGGAACATCTTATGGTAATTCAGTGTTCATCTCATACTTAGAATAATAACGCATAGATACCCAGTATTAGTGCAAAAAGTAAGGCTACTAAAACTGAGCCAAACTCGTCTTCTTTGCTCGGCGAACCTTCAGTAGGTTCTCAAAGTAACGTTCCATCGAACACGGCTCACTCAACGTAAAGTGGACACACGATTTCGTCCGTGTTTTGTACTACACGCGGCTTCTATGCGTTATTTTTCTAAGGTCCCACATTGAAATTAGTTCATAATAATTAATATCTGCAACAGTCTCCTTTTGGCGTTTGAGTTTACTAAAAATAATGCTGTACAAATGTCTTAAGTGCCACTTTGCGCTCACTCAACATAAAGTGGACACACGATTTCACCCGTGTTTTGTACTAGACGCGGCTTCTATGCGTTATTACATGAATATCTACAACTTTCTATTGGTGTTTGGGTTTACTCAAAACAATGTTGCACAAATGTCTTAAATGCCACTCGTTACATACGACATTGTCCAAACGTGTTGTCACCCAAAAAATGTGCATATTTGATGAGTCAATGGTGCTTTCATGGTTTGTCATATAAGTGGTCAATTATCAAATTCATTCGTGACGAAATAAACGTATTGAAAAGACAACCGGCGACAAAACGTGAACGAATTTGATATGGACTGAAAGCGTTGGTCAATTCTGTTACCAAATACGCAATGGAGTTTTTCTATAGAATGGTTACAGGTCACTCTCGTATGAAATTTGAATCGAATGAAGATTAATAGATTACGTATCTGACTTGTTTAATATCAAAAATCTAAAAGTCCAAGTAATTATCAGGTATTTTTTTATCTTAAAATGACTTCCCTAAAAACACAATGTGATAATAAAAACTTTTTTTGTGAACACGTGGAAGGAAAGTGTCACAAATGTGACGTAATAGGAAAACTTAATTGCAGTTTTACCCAAGCGCCAACGTGCAAAATGAATTAAGTACCAATTATTTAGCAAACGCCATTTGCGACAAAAGAAACAATTAAAATTCTATTAGTTGCAAGTACTTCACTGATGAGGTACTTGGCATAGTGGTAGACAGTGTGTGTTATCGCCCACAAATGCCCACAATACAGGGCGGCCTTGCCTGCGTTTATCAGTAAAGTCAATTACAGAATGCAACTGTTCTATACAAATGGAACACGTCGCGTCGCTTCAACAGTTCAACGTCGTTCGAATTATGAATGCCGTCGAATCGAGTTGAGAATAGTAAATTAACTTCTTTTTTTGTAAATGGAATTTTGACATTCGATGACTGGCCGGTTGCACTTAGTACCTATATATTTGAAATGTTTACAGTAAATTGAGCTGAATAAAGTCATGGCACACTACGCACTCGTCCGTTGACGGCACGACGAGATACTAAGGTCAAGTGTGGCTAGTTAGCCACATTTTAACGTGTGCTGAGCGCTTATAACTTATCTACACCATTTTACTTATAATATCATTGATTCTGCTCCATATGTTAGTAGGCACTTATATCAATATTTTTAACTAATCATCGCCGCACCGATTTTTTCTGTATCCACATAATGTCAGTACCAATTCGTTGAAAGCAACAGTTAATGTGTATAAACCAGATATTTGCGGATTATATTTGGAGTATTTTCATTAAATAGACACCGCATTTAATATTTCCCGGTTATATTTGTTCATGTTCAATTGGTTTCAGAGCTTTAACATTCTGAATAGTTCGGGAATAATACCTAGTGATATGGAGCTGTTGCCCGCGACACAATATTCACACGTAATACACCCTTTTGTAATGTACGTAAAATAAGAGAACGTTGCATTTTCATAGCTTAAAATATGAATCATTGGAAAGAAGGAAAATGAATTACCTACTCGTATTTATCAATGAAACTTAGTTTGTCCTTAATTAATTATGATTGATGATGTCCGTAAAACTATGCATTTTGTAAAGAAACCATATGTTTTAAGGAAGGTTTTGTACTTTTTGGAACGAAGTTCCTTATCGCGCGTTGCGAAATAAGCGGAAAAAATCAAGACCAAAAGTTGTAACGACACTTTTTGCTGTAGTTGTAAGCCGTGCGACGTGCGCGTGTCTCTCTCTCTCAAGTTTTTTTTATTTTTACTTATGGAATATAAACAACCCTCATATAGATAATGGGATACTTATTAAAAAAAAAACAAGTTGTATTCACTATATTTAGTATCAAGTTCATTGAAAACCCACCACTCGGATAACATAATTATCTATAACTCTTCAAAAATTTAACAAACACTAAGAAAAACAATCAGAATATGTCCAAACGACTTCTTCCACGTATTTGTTGTTATTACACGCCCCTGCGAAACGATAGCTTATCGTGATACTATGGGTTTCACCTAAATCTGATAAGCCGTTTTTGTGTTAACCCCAGCCACATGTATAAACAAACAATAAAATTCCGCCCCTTTTGTTATTCGAATAATATGGTGATTAGGAAATATTTGACTAATGAGAATTAGTTTACAAAAAGTGCCGTTTACAATATTTGCATATTGTTCTTATCTTACACAAAAAAAGACCTTACAAAGTCGGACGTAATGTCTTCAGGATTTTCTATCAGTCTACCTTAAGGTGATGCAGAGACAAAACATGGTAGGCACAACAAGGTACAGTAATCTATCCAATAAGAGTACCTTCTAATTCTTGTATAGTATATCGGATATCCAGGCACTAATAATATTAATTTAAAAAAAATATTCACTTCAACACTATTGGACAGAATTAATTTAATACTATGTCGGTGACATGTTTGACAAAAGTTAACAAAAATTCCATTTTAGACGAAAGTTTACAAACAATGCACTTTTAGCAAAGGCTTACAAATAGTGCACATAGTGCCCACTTAAAACTGGTGAACGATTTCGAATGATGATAGTAACATTCTAAATCCAAAATAAAGTTCTTTATTCAAAAGTAGCTGTAAAGAGGTTAATGGAGACACATCTATATATAAAGTACGTTCATGGTGTGTATCACGTATGCACGTGATCGCTACTCGGCTGTGCTCGGCACATAAATATCGTAATAACACGCGAGTAGTCGAGTACTCGCCACAGTCCAAGTATCGGTTACATACCCTTCTAGCAATGTTGATGTTACGCTTTTTGCCCTTATTGGGACAGAATAATGTATACTTAGTATAAAAAGCGATTGTTATTTCGTCGTAAGCATCAGTTGAATCATTTGTTCTTGATTTTCGCTTTGTTATCTTTATTTTGATGTTTTGGAATTTCGTCCTTTTGTCGACTCAGGGAATATTAATAACCCGTTTGTCTATTATTTAAGTGAAAAACCAACTTTTTTAATAAAATCACTCTTTTAGACTAAAAAAGGGTAAGTAATTTAACCCGTTTTGAATTAATTTACTATTTAATCGACCCGTTTTTACGTCAACATGCTTTATCCGAATGTCCGCATATATAGTTGTTGCAGTATCCAGCCATAGTGAATGAACTAAATCATGCTTAATACTTTAATAGCTCAACATCGATGTGTGTGAGCTGTGTGACGTATAATAGTACCGTAAGCTATAATTCACGCGATGATATCATTTTCGAATCGGTCTCTCTACGGGATTCTCCCTACTTTTTATATTCCTATGGTCTTAGTATTTTACAGAAGCTAGCAGATCAAGCTACCCTGACCTGACTGACAAATTTATTTGATAGTATTTCAATTTTTTTTTACAAAGAACAAAGACATTCAATTCTTGATTGAGACATTTTGACTGGCCTGTTGGTCTAGTAGTTAGTGACCCTGACTGCTATGCCAGAGGTCGTGGGTTCGATTCCCACCCAGGACAAAGTTTGTGCGACGAGCACGATCGTTTGTTCTGTGTCTGGGTGTAATTTATCTATAATATGTATGTTTTTATCTATAATATGTATGTTTATCAGCTGTTTAGTACCCATAACACAAGCTCTCAAGCTTAACTTGGGACTAAATGGCGTTGTGTGAAAAGTTGTGGAATATTTATTTATTTATTCAATAATAATAATTGAATATATTGTTGATTGGCCCGTCTACATCACGAACAAAATTTTCACCCGATACTTGCGTACTTACTAGTGGGCACCAGTAGATGAGTCTTGTTTTGTACGCTCCTCTGCCGCTCCAATATTGCTATATTATGCTTGATGGCATTACTGAGAGATGGTATCACAGTATTTATATGAAATTTCTTGTCCTCTCTATAGTAGATATCTTAAACCTCTTTGCAAAAGAATAAAGTTCATGATCAAATAGGAAATTTGTCAATTTAGGTTAGCTTGATGTATCTACAGACGCCAGCACATCAAGTTACCCCAATGTGTCAAACTTTCCCAATTGAATATGAACCTTATTCTGTTCGATATACAGTTGAAAAACGATCAAAGAAATTTGAAACATTGGGGTAACTTGACTTGCTAGAGTCTGTATCTTAAAACGTTTGACTAAACCTGACCTATTAACTTTGAGAACGAAAAAAGAAAGCTCAAAACAATATTTTGGCAAACTAACAGAATTGTTATCAACAGTTTTGTTTACTTTAACAATCATAGTGAACGGAATTTAAATGATGACATCATTCCCTAATAGATTAGATTTCTCGTGTCTCTGGCAGCTCTTGAAATTAAACTTGTACCTATCTATCGATGTAAAGTAGTCAAATTATACGTCTATTGTTTTAAATAGGTATATTTATTTAGGGCTGATATTTCAATAGTTAGATAACTTTTACCTGAAGAATAAATATGGCGGTTTCACAGCCTTTGTATCGACAATATGTTATCATAGACCATACCGAAAAATTGGCCTTTACTCGATAAAAAATAATGCCAATACATGCCATATTATTACAAATGTAATTACAATATCAACCCGTGTTATGTTTATTAAAATTTACTACAAACAAAATAGAAAAAAGTGGAACAAGAAAATAAAATCAGGAACACTTAAGTGTAAAAGTAGATACTTCTCCTCATCGATATCATTCGGTATGAACGTGCCCAGAAGACTGCCAGGTCTTTCATTATTTTCTTTCGTTTTAAATATGATATATTTAGTATATATAAATGTAATTAGTTTAACATGGTATAGGTATGTATATCATGTCTCAATACCAACAATTAAAATTGTTAATGACACAATTCAAAAAGTTCCAACCTTGAATGCAACAGTACTTACGAAAACCAATCACAAGAACAACAACAACATAAACATGTACCGCATTCATTGCTGGTCCAATTACTTTGCAATTTGAAGGAGGAAACGGCAAACGAGTATTGAATATCGTTTTAGTTAAAGTGTCGTGTTGCGAAGGCTGGGTGCGTACGTACCCGCTGCGTAAGTACGGTACCTACGTTACGTTTTGTCACAAAACATTTTCTTTTACAGTATTTTAAGTTCGTGCAACCTTGACACACACCCTGCAAATAATACAATGGAAAATCTTGGTGTGGATTCTGGGTAAAACATAATGAAACCAAAATGGAGGTAACTAAATCTATTAGAAAGATGGGCAATTGGTTTGCGGGGTTTTTCTTGAGATTTACACAGGGTTACAATTTATCAATAAAAAATCTGCTGGTTTAACTGATGGAGCTAAAATTATTACGAGAATAACACAGTAAGAGTGAAGACAACATCAACTTGTGAAACAATTACTTAAAATAACTTTCAAAAGCCTTATTTAATGCTCCAAAATTTTAAGTGACACTGCAATGGTAGGAATATAATGCAAGGTAGATGAAAAAAATGTTTTTATTCTACCCATTAATATTCCTGGTGTTCTTGCACTATATATACATATATATCTCTACAGTGTGAATAAAAGTTTGTCTATACTCGTATTCCTATAACTAAGGATATACTCGTCAATCTAAAGAACTCGAAAATACATAAATGTCATTTGTCAGTTATTATCCTCACCCAACGCTACCATACCAGATTTCAGTATTATAAACCAACCTCTTAGTTAAACTAGAGGTACTAGACGTAACTGTATTTCTAGACATGTCGTTGTATTTAGCAAGGAAATCAAAAGAGGCTTAGAATGTCTTTAACGGCCTTTCTAGAATCTATGGACTCACCTATTGATCCGTAATTCGTCATTCAAGTTTCAATTCAACACTTTAGAAGTCTTTATTCCAAGGACAAATTATGTCAAATAAAATATAAGATTTGAGGGAGCCAAATTTCATAAAGATTTACCAAATGATATTATATCGTCAAAATCTATTAATGTCTTTAAAATTAAACTAAAAAAAATCCTTAGCAGAAAAAGATTTGTATAGACTGTAACCTTTTTTATTATTTTAAGTGATATTGGAAACAGCTAATTTAAATAGTAATTATTCCCGATGCTGCACCTTTAGAATAAAGATTTTTCTTTTGTTTCTCTTGTAAGTGAATATTGTAACATTCTTTTAGAGAAATAATTTTTAGAAACCGGAGTTTGAAATTCGAATCATCAAAAAATTGCTACGCAACAAAACTAATCTTTATTTAAAAAGTGCGTGGCAACAGTGCGTGAACCTGAACTACTGTCTTTTGTTTACATGGCTGTTTCACGCCGGGGAAATGACCACGATAAACGACCTACAAAATGCTTACTTAAAAGTGGGTCGACCTCTAGCGACAATCGGCGTCGGCGTTCATCGTTAAATGAATTTTTTACTCGCGCAATAAGTAATCTACAATGTTCAAGAGTTTTATTGTGAGATCGGTAAAGATCCGGCGGCCTACGCTGGAGAATTCGAAATACAAATATTAGTGTTACCATGAATAAGCTCGTTTATAAAGCTCATTATTTTGGTCTACTCCTCCAAAGTTCTGACGAAAATGTGAAATGTCAATCGTGTAATGATGACGTCACATAGCAGTGCCGATGCCGTAACCAGCTGTTAGCGACCTTGTAGTCTACCTAACTCGCTTTCGGTTGTGGCTTTCAGTTCTTTGAAAGCTTAGAGCGGTTTAATTAGCTCCCCATTATGTGAATGATTTGCTTTGCCACCAGTCCACCACCCACGCTGTTCAAACTGTTTAGGTGTCGCAAATCTTTTTATTTTCGTAAAAATTAACAAAAAAATACTACCGACTGAATATAAAAACACTCCATTTTCGGAAGTCTGTGGCTTTGGCGGCTGAGTTTCATTCATTATTTGCTACTAATTTACGAAACTAGGGTTATTTTACACCTTTTATTGTTTTTTTCAATGAAGTCGGTTGAATTTTTTGTTCAAATGGTTTTTGGTTTTCAACTTTTCAGTTTTACGTTAATATAAAATAAATAAATATTCCACAACTATGGATATATGGATGATGCATTTTATTGTTTTTTTTTTATATTAAAACGATGATAAAATTAAAATGATAAAGTCAGTTAAAAAAAGCAAATAATCATTCACTTTCTTTGGTACCGAACGCCGCCGCGACGCACGAGACGTAAAAAGTAGGCGAGGATTGTGTTGATTTTACGCGGAATTAAGCGGGCTGCGAGAACGTTGCGGTATTTTGACGGGCAACGGGTAATGCACGACGGGTAAAGCGTCGGGCAGAGCAGTCCGACGGCGATCATAGCGCGCTCCTCGGCGCGGGGGAAGGGACTAGTGCAGTAACCAAAGAACCGGACGCGGTCGGACAAGTCCGGATTTCGGTCGTTTACGTACACTGATAATGCTTACTAGTTCACTGTATTTAAACACTTACTGACACCGTACTCGAAGCTGTTGATAGCGATACAAGAAAAGAAAAATACTGACAGAAATGCAAGTAGAAATTCGAACAGAGTAAATCAATCCAGGTATATATTTTAAAAGCAAATGTTTGACGCATTCCGCAAGAGTGCACTTACTTACTTACGTCAAAAATGGTTTCGTAACAATACGTAAAATAATGCACAATAACATAAGAGCACAAGTGCCGTAATGTTGCGAGACAGCGGCATAATCCTAACAGCAGTGAGTGAGGGCGAAACGTCGCGGGGGTAAAATTTCACACGAACATTTTTGGTAAACCTACTGTGGGTGGGGTGGATCCACTCCCCGCGACCTCGGCCCACCAAATGAATAACAAAATCAAAAGCAAGTAGGTGTTCCTTACGGACTCATCTTAGGTATTTTTCTTACTGCATACCATTTTGGATAAATTATAGTAAACTTGTTATTAAACACATAGTTAAATTTAAAAAGTGCAATTTATCCAAACAGTCTAGGTTCTAGGTTTTTTCCATAATTTTGAATCAATTACAAGTCTATGAACTTCTTAAATTACAAAACTAGAGCTTTAATCCAATCTTATTTGATACATTCGATTCTCCCGAGGCTTCGTACCTTTGTAAATAAAGTTATATTAGATATTACCAGTAAATACAGCTTCAATTTACATTTTAATGAGCTAGCCTGAGTTTCTCTTATGCGCTCACGTTACCGACATTATTTATGTTTTATTGTTTAAAAATTATTACGAGACAACAGTGCATTAACACAAAAACTCGCGTTCTAGAGAATGTTCGAGTTCGTACTTGCTACCAAGCCACCAACATAATGTAAAAACTTGATTCGGCTGCGCGAATGGCTAGATACCGCTTTGCGCTGAATATTTTAAGCTCTTTCAGGGCTAAAAATGGCTACAGTTACAGTATTCATTGTACAGCCATTACTTTTAGTTATATGCAAGGACATAAATTCAAGCCCACGCAAATTGGAACTATTTGTTAGTAAATTAATTTGCTCAACATCGTATACAAACGTGCTCATTTTGGTACGAGTATCATACCTATGTAATTATGTTTTTGAGTGGAAATCAAAATGCGCAAAAGAAAATAAGTCGCTAAAATCAGCGTCCATTATCAATCTCAATCCATAAACAAAATGATTTTGTTAAACGCCCCTATTCTGTAATTTCAACGCATTCGATTTCGGTAAGGGGTGAAAGATGTAATTAATCGAGCAACTGCTGTCACTAGATGGCGCCGTATCCCGGAGAAGGCGAACTTCCAAGCTACGCAGGGGCCAGTAAAATGTGCCCCTAATTTTGGCGCGAAATTACTTCCTCGTCCCGCAATAAAACTCCTTATATATAGCGCATTACGTTCCATATTGCCGTGCACCGCTTGCGAGATACGAATAATGCAGAGGGTAGATTTTTGAAATAAATAATTGTAAGGGATTGTGGTTGTTAACCATCTACAATCGAATTATGGTGTATTGTATGTTTATTGATTTTACGCGGCAGTGAATTTTGACTCTCTTAAGTGAGAAACCAAATTAGGCGCGGTAAACATACCTACACATGCGAGTTAGGCAAGTGATTTGAGTCTACGTGCCACAAACAAGGCCTAAAGCAATGATATCATAAGTCAAAAGGTGTAGATAGGTTATAAGCGGTCAGCAAGCGACACGTTAAAATGTGGCTGAGTGGCTAACTAGCCACACTTGACCTCAGTGCGCCGTCAACGGACGCGTGCGTGCGTTAGTGTGTCGTTTTTGAAGATCGAATGTTGCTTAGGTAACCCATCTACACCTTTTTACTTATAGTATAATGGGCCTAAAGAGCCATTCGAATATTAAATGCGCCGTTTTTTATATAGACGTAACATTTTTTATAGAAGTAGGTACCTAAGTAGCCATTTACCTTTTTGTAACGAAAGGACAATGCTCACATTTACGCCTGTTCTAATTACATTTTAAGTTAATTATGAAGATGTATTCAGTATAAACGCGTAAGTTTATCGACTTACTTAATAATTACTATGGCGCGTGTTGCATGAATATTAAACGAATAGGGCTTTTACAACACGGATAAGTTTCTGAACTTATACAAAGATAAGAAAGGATAGCTGTATTTACGTCCTCATCATTTTCACATTATGTGTGCTTTGCTAGAAATCTAAGGAAAAAAGTAGTAATTTTCCCAACGATTACAAGGATTTAAAAAAAAAATAGGAATACGTAAATGTATTTTATTTCCAAACATTATTTGGGCTTGCATTTTTGACCGAAAACCGTAAACATTTTTGAGAACAGTAAAGAAAATACAGTTTTTATCACATATGGACTTACTTTTGCTACTAACAGGTATGACATAGGTATAGACGCCAGAACATCAAGTTACCCCAACGTGTCAAAATTTCCCAATTGAGTATGAACCTTATTCTGTTTGAAATAAAGTTGAAAAACGATCAAAGAAATTTGACACATTGGGGTAACTTGACCAGCTGGCGTCTGTACAATCGGCTACACATCAAGTTATTCATTGCCAATTCACACTGACCTCGCACTGTGCGGAAATCCTAAATCATGCGAGATCAGCTTATAGTGGCTAAATGTATAGCTTTATGTGTCGCCGTGTGTACAGGGTAAGGGAGATGATTTAATAAGCAAGTGATACAATTGCGGGCAACTAATGTATCTGCGCATAAGCGCGCGTGCCGCTTTGGCGCGTGTATTTGGTATAGATCTTCTTTTGTCTAGAAGCTTCTAGAAGCTTCTGTGTGCCCTAATTGGTTAACTAGGATTATGGGTCCCATAACACTCGTAAGATTCTATATTCGAATTCTTAAATTCAACCATTTTTTCTTCTATCACAATCAGACGCGATATTTATTTTAAACGTAAATATATTTCTGAAGTCCGATATTTTATTCGTAGAAAAAGCGACGTCACTGCTTTTTCAGTTTTTTGTTTTTATTTTAGCTTTTAGCCGTAATTCATGGCTTTGCAAAAAATTAACTACGTAGATCGATGGAAAAACGAAATTCGGTCAAATTCGATTGCGTTTCTTTGAATATTTCATCCTGTGATCTATATGTTTGAACTTACATAGCCATAATTAATAAAGTAACTTTGTATTTACAACGTTTCATAGAAAAGTACTCATTTGATTTCATCTCCCACGCGCTAGTTCCAAGGCCGTCTGGGCCGTTCCAGACCTTGACAGTACATCATTCTAGGTGCCTGTATGCTTAGTTGAACCTAGAATTCAACCCTTATAAATTAAATAACATATTAAAGTGCTGTGATACACACAGCACAGACAGAGTAAAAAAAAACAAATTAGGCGCGGTAAACATGCACATGCTAGTTGGGCAAGTGATTTAAAAAAAAGATAAAATGATGACTGCCTCGTTGGTCTAGTGGTCGCTAGCGCTACTGCTGTTCATGAGGTCCCGGGTTCGATCCCCGGGTCGGGCAAAGTGTCTTTGAGTTTTTCAATCTGGGATTTCTCAGTAGCAGCCCGGAGTCTGGACGTGTGCCCGATGGATGGCAATAGGCTCGCCCCCTATTACATGGGACTTAAACATAATGGCGAAATGAGGGTGTACTACCAGGTACACCTCTGCCTAGCCCTGCGGGGATTACAGGCGTGACGATATGTATGTATGTGTATGTATGATAAAATGATATTTGTTTTTGTAAATAGAATTCCACAAACACTTTTACACGTAACTTTTTTAACTAGTAGATGAGATCGGTGTTTCACTATCTGACTATAACTCTGAGAAGAAACACCGAAAGAAACTCAGAGATCACAGTCTCTTTTAAAGTCCAGACATTATCTTGGTCAAATCATGTAAGAACCATGCAGATTAGTGTCTAAAATGGTCTTTTGAAGAAAGAACCACATGGCACAGATAATTATGAGGGAAACAGATCAGTCAGTGCAAGCATGGACTGACCTGACCTGACCATTTGACTGGCCTGTTGGTCTAGTAGTTAGTGACCCTGACTGCTATGCCGGAGGTCGTGGGTTCGATTCCCACCCAGGACAAATGTTTGTGTGATGAGCACGATCATTTGTTCTGTGTCTGGGTGTAATTTATCTATACCTAATATGTATGGATTTAGAAATATATAAGTATGTTTATCAGCTGACCCATAACACAAGCTCTCAAGCTTAACTTGGGACTAAATGGCATTGTGTAAAAAAGTTGTGGAATATTTTTTTTTTTTATCAGTAGGTAATTTGAGTCTTCGTGCCACAAACAAGGCCTAAAGATCCATTCAAATATTAAATTAGCCGTTTTTTCAAATAGACGTAGCATTTTTCGATGTAGAATTCAACCCTTATAATATGTAGATTATAACCTATGGGAGTGCAGTGATACACACACTGCTAGACAAAAATACTCGTTGTTTTGATTAATTACTCTGCTTCATTCCTTTGTGCCCCTCCTACGTATTAATACTAGCTTGGAAACTGGCTTCCCTCGCGAGAGCGTTGTGTTCGGATCAAAAAAGGAGACTGCAGTTCCCTGTTGATACAACACAACATTATTTATATTTTATTTGATTTCTAGAACAGGATTATTTAAAGCTAGTAATGGATTGGACTAGGCTGTCAGTAGTGAGTAAAATATTCTCTTTTGTTCATAATAAGTACCTTACATTCATGTTACTTTTGATAACGTCACGCCTGGATTTGCTAAGAGTTTAGGTAGAGGTGAATATTTAAAGCAACACCATTTTGGCAAGTCTGTTAAAATCCCTTGTAATGAGAGCGCCTTGTGCCTTCTCACAAGCACTAATCCAAACAGATATCAGATGAAAGAACTCAATAAAACAACCATTTAATGAATTAGCATTATTAATGTTAGTTTCTCACTAATCTAAATGTGCAGTAAAATAATTACACACTCCACCTGCCCCATTAATGTTTCAGACAAAAATTATCTCATTTCCGCTACGTAAGTCTGTAAATAAACGACAAAAAAAATCATGCCATCACCTAATCAACTCCGCAATCTTAAGAAAAGTGACACATGTACCTACACTTTGTATTAAAGCAACAAGAAATTAAAATATATGTAGGTTGGTATTTTCATCTCGCCTTTCATGAAAAGATATTATTAAATATATTCATGTCAAAATAAATAAATAAATACATAATAATAATGAATAAATCATAAAATGATACCAATAAATAACAATAATACAATTAATATCTATTAAATATAACAATAATACTAATAATCAGTAAATAATGTAACAAAGTAACAATAAATTAATAATCAAATAAATAAATAAAATTATAGTAAGCACAAAATATTTGAGGATAGTTAATTTGTTCATGATCTCAAAATTTAAATAATTCTTCTATTACAATTAAATGATCACGTTAAGCAAGGCTTCCTCTCTCCTACCATTTTTGCTGTGCCCTACAGGGTCCAATAATGATCTCATTTATTACCACCTAAGAATACATATGGAAAGCAATAAAGCCATTGATTATTAAGACATAATTATTAATTAGTACAAATACCTAAAGGGATTATCCTAGACGGTCTTCTCATTATATTTGTAAAGTATCAATAAATAATATTAATAAACAGCAAAGTTATTACCGTTTGTTTTTATCCCAAAAAGTCACCCAATTTATGGAAATATTGTACAGGCTATTCATGACATAGAAGTATTCATTAATCGTCATCTCTCGCTCACGTTCGCGTGATCTCGCTCAAGCATGCCCCGCCTCCAACAACTGTCTTCGTTATTTAAGTTTATGTAATTATTTAAAAAATTAATCTCTTTTTTTAACTTTGGTTTACGCAAATATAATCAGTAACAGGTACGGATACAGACCATTTTTTTGTATTAATTGAAAAACTGTGGTGTAGGAGAAATAATGTTCGATATTGTAGACCATTGTCGACGAAAGAATCTACATTATTTCTTCTCTTCATTCCTGACATTGTCGTGCTCAAAACAAAAGAAATGTTTCTACAATCACTTTGTCAATTCTTCTGTAGGCAAAATCTGTTTCTACGGTGGTATTACTACGATTGCAGGAATCAAAACAATATTTTTATAACCGTGTAATTGTTAATTAGCTAGTTCGCATTAATACTGTAGGTATTTATATTTTGTAATATCATTCCGCGTCCTTGCGAGATAACCGAGTTAAATGTCACCGATACGTTTGACATTTTTGCGGATTGGTGTATCATAAAATTATCGACAGAAATTAACTGGTTTCAACTGTTGAGAGAGTCAAACCGAATGGACGGCCCTGTACAAGTTTTTGTAGCATGTTATCTAGTGTAACGATAAGATAAGGGTCAGTCAACGCTCTCCATGCAGTTTAAACAACCCATAATACCGATAAGGATCCGATTGTCTGTCCTAACTCGATTAATCGTGTCATATTATAATTATATTGCTCGTAAAGTAGCTTAACTAGACCTATCCGATTGAAAATACGTTTTTTTTTTACTGAAAAATAAAATTCGAGCAAAATCACAGTTTCAGCTGAAAATCGACAACGGAGAACTTGGTATTTCTTTTGGTAAAACAAAAATAAATATAGGGCCTTCTTTTCTACTGAAACCACGCGAAAATTAACTTCACGTTAAGGTGTACCTAAGTTTTCATTGACAAACTGATATTAATTCAGTCTATCTGAATGCAATGTACAGACGCCAGCACGTCAAGTTACCCCAATGTGTCAAATTTCTTTGATCGTTTTCCAACTTTATGTCAAACAAAATAAGGTTCATATTCAATTGGGAAAATTTGACACTTTGGGGTAACTTGACGTGCAGGCGTCTGTACCCGAGAGTACCTAAATTAACTAAAGCAATCGCTGATTGTAATGTTTCAAGGTTATGTAATATTTATGGAACAATAATAGTCTCCCAACTGTTTGTTTACCGAACTTCTTAAAAAAAATACTCTGTGTAAAATTATTCGCTGCATAGAGGCGGCTGGGTTTATTTTTTAAGGTTTTCAATCCAATCTACATTGAAATACTATACAGGTTAAAAGGAAACTCATCGCACATACTTACTGATGCCAAGAGTTTTTTAGATAGGTACATGATTCTGGAGGAACAGCGCTGAAAGTTTTCCTCGGCTTTTCGCAAATTTTTACGTTTTTTTCATGTGTCAATTTTACTTTAAATTGTTAAAAGACCTTGAGAAAATCGTAAGTAATTGTCGCACATAGTCCTTCCATCAAAGACATTCAATATCTACCTATAGACCGAACATCACGATCAAAATTTTCGTCCGAAACTTGTGTCCTGCTTGGACACAAGTCTATGAGTATTTCTTAGTACGCTCCGCTTTCGCTCCAATATATTATTCTAGATGGCGTTACTGAGACATGGGATCAAAGGTTTTCTATGACATTTCCTTGACATGCCCGCTCTATAGTATTTTAAATCTCTTCGCCTTCCATCAATCAAATCAAATCAATCAAAATTACTTTGTTCAAATTAGGCTGAGAATCAGCACTTTTTGAACGTCAAAATTACATGAGACAGTCTACCAAAAATCGCTTCCTAGTATTTTTGATTGGAAGGAGAATTGGAGGAAAAACTCCCCAGCAACAGATTCTTTAATTTGTTGTTACCTTTCTTTTTTATAGGTCATTTTTTTAATCATATTTTTGTGGATGTATGTAAAACAATAGGCCGGTGGAAGAAGTTGACCTCTAAAGTTAACTTGATCAGTGCCGCTTACCTCGCTCTGGCAGCGATGTTCAACTTAAGCTAACGGTAATGCAGTTTTGCAATCCAATGTTACAACCCAAAACACTGCTTTGGCCGAGCATGATGTCCTGGGACTAAATCCCGGACTGGGCAAAGTGTTATTCGGTTTTTGCATGTGGAATTTAATGGTGGCAACCTGAAGGATAATTCCCGCAGGTAAAAACTTTTATAATCTAGTCGAAATATCATCTCAGTGGCAATCTAATATCGAATACTTGGAAATTACGTAGACGTATTTCTGACTAATTGAGACTTAGGTGCCTACATTTAAATTTGAACGTTCTTAAGAATAAATTATGGCAATAGGCTTGCCCCCTGTGACATAGGACGGGACGTTAACATAACTTGCAAAATGTGCTTGTAGAGAGGCCAGCACATCAACCTAACCCAACGCATCAAATCTCTTTCATAGTTTTTCAACTTTATCACAAATGGAATAAAGTTCATGTTAAATTGGGAAAATTTGTCAGTTTGGGGTAGCTTCAAGTGCACGCTGGCGTCTGTACTTTAAGTAAACACTGCTTAACCTTTCCGCGAATACAAGAGTGATGTAATGTAATCCATCAGTACCTAGGCATGGCAAGAACAAACAATAGTTTTTTAAAACATTTTTGAAATTAAAGACAGCTTAGTATATCTTCATTACAGATACGAATCTATATTCATATAAAAGTTGGTATTTAATAAATTTGGAACCATTAATGGACCCTGTCGGGCACAGCATATAAGTTATTCTTTAATCTAACAAGTAACTATAACCGATTTCTCAGAAAATGAAATATCTGTGTCAAAGGATTCACGGCTTGTTACTAGATGGTGTAAATCGCTTTAATTATCTCTGCTATTGTTATAAACACTTGATATTTTATTTGCCCGGTCGCTAGTAAATGATCTTTAAAAGATTCCTGTAGAAAAGTAGTCCATTCTGCTTTGTGCTGGTGGTCGCAACCACGGTAAATGTGTTATTGACTTTTTCCATCTTCATTTGCTCAGGAGTTTGGATTTTTCCGGTTGATTACAATAGACAAGCTTACTATTACATGGGGCTTAAAAGTGGTGAAACGTGGGTGTACTGGCCTTACCCTTCAAAGTTCGAGAAGATTTAAATCTTATACTTAGCTGTAATAGGCACTAATGCTAAGCTTTGATACTCGTAATAAGTAAAGCTGAGTGCAATGATTCACTCAGTGTTACTTATGGTAACTTAATAAAATATGTCATGATAGCCCAGAGATTAGGGCCTTCCTCTCATTTTGTTGGTTAGGTTGTGATTCAAATCTGGGCAAGTACCAATGTGACATTTTCAATTCGTTCTTTCTAAGTTTATTATTGACAACGATAAAGAAAAACATCATGAGGAAACCTGGACTAAAATGGGTGGCTAAAATAAGTTTCAAACTGCCAATCGGCGCCGTTGAGCTAGAGTGGTCATCAATGCTCTGGCTTTATCTGTATGAGCAGACGCTTTTGCCCTGCAATGGGACAGTAACAGGCTAGTATTATTATAACTCTTACTGAATCGGCCGGCTGTATAGCCAGTGCCTAAATGGTATTTAAAAAGATTCCTGTGAAAAATTGGTTGAAGCAAGCCGCAAGAATAGCAGTGAAATTCTGCGGAGCAAAATTCACGTTCGCGTTGTGCAGTCAGTCATTAAACTTGGTTCACAGTCGGTACTCAGTAGATATGTTCACATAACGGTCCGGGCATGCGGCCCGCGGTCGCCTGCACCGCAGCGCCATGCGCCACAGAGCGCTTCCCTCCACAAAACATTACCAAGTTTTCGATCAACAATACAGTCTAGCTTACTTTAAAATACACACGTTCATGAATGAAAAAAGCCGTTGACTCTGCTTATATTCACACGTCACTCCACGTTACCCATCTGTCAGGACACAGGGTTGATGCGTGATAACATTTTGGTCTTAAATTAAATGGCTTCAATGTGGGAGTCGGGGCGTTATACGGCTCTTTATCCTCTTGCACGCGACTGCTTAAGTGAACTTTAAGGAGTTTGCTTTTTCAACCGACTTATAAAAAAAGGAGGAGGTTCTCATTTCGGCTGTAGGTACTTTTTTTATGTGTGTGTTACCTTATAACTCCGTCGCTTATGGCCGGATTAGAAAAAAAAAATTGTTTCTTAAGACACGGAAGTAGTTTACTTTCCGTATGAACTCACTTAAATTTTATCAAAATGGGTTTAGTTATTTAGTAGCGAAATCATTAAAAAACTGAAAATTGCAAAACAAAACGTTTTCACAAAAAAAAAACACTTACAAATGTAAATATAACTCTACTTTCAAAAGTCGGTGGCCAATATTGAATGAAACAAAACTAGCAAACCCACAGACTTCCAAAACTAAAGTGTGATACAACCTGTTAGTGTTTTTAATGAAGTCGGTTGTATTTTTTGTTCCATGTATTAATTAAATTTCTTTCAAGAACAGTTACCTATACATATAAAATAGGTTACCATTACAAACAAATGAATACAAAGGACATAACAAAACATTTTTCACAAAATCCAATACAGAATACCATTCGACCTGCTTCGAATTACAGCAATCTGTTAGCCGATTGCAAGTGATCACGCTATTATCAATCATAGGCAAAGAACGAATCGGGTCACCCCTAGCAGCAGGCACTTTGTACTCAAGAGTTATGAATACTATGTCTAAACAATGACTGTGCTAATAATGAGTCAGTAACATGCGTTATGCAGTATCAAGTTGATTGACCACGCTGTCAATGACATTACGTGCTTAGGGCTTGCAGAGTGTCAATTAGTGCTCCTATGATCGGAACAGATTGTGTTTGTATAAACACAATCTGTTCCGATCATAGGAGCACAGCTTAGAATAAAAACCGAAAATTTGAAACAATTTACTTCGGAAAAAAAATCTGCTTTACGTAAGTATACATTTCCGTGTACGGAACATGACAAAATATACGGAACTAAAAAAATTGGCGATTCAGGGTTTATACTTAGAATAATAACGCATAGAACCCTAGTACGAGTGCAAAAAGTGAGGCTACTAAAACTGAGCCAAAACTTGCTTCTTTGCTCGGCGAGCAGTGTCAGTAGGTACTAAAAGTCACGTTCCGTGGAACACAGCTCGCGAGTAAAGACATTCGGCTCACGCACACAAACATAATTTAAAGTGGACACACGATTTTACCCGTGTTTTGTGCTAAACGTGGCTTCCATGTGTTCCAGTATTTTATTCGTACCTGTTGGCACTAACTGTATTCAACTCAGTTTGTCGTCGAATGCAGCTTATCGTTCATTGTTTATCAGATATTTATTGTTATCTATAGGTGCTAATATGTTAAATTGTTTTGTATTATACTTCGATATTATATTTATTGTTTTGTCTGGAAATCCAAGTTTTCTGTTTTATTTTGCGTTGTTATTTTCACTTAAATGTTCCACTTAGACGGGACAAAAGATATTAATCGATTTTTATAAAAAAATATTGCTAGAGTTTTATATAGAACGATGTAAACCATTTTTAATCGGAGTCGGGATTTAAATGAAATTCACAGTCAATACTATGTAAGTATATATGCGTGTATGACCAGAATTATGAACGTAAACAAAGCAAAAGGATCATTCCAGGTGGCGTTATTTAAATAAATAAAACTCACGAAGTAAAAAGATGTAGATAGGTTACCTAAACAATTCAATTGTCAAAAACGGCACACTAACGCACGCACGCTTCCGTTGGCGGCGCGACGCGACACTGAGGTCAAGTGTGGCTAGTTAACCACATTTGACTACTACTTGCTGAGCGCTTATAACCTATCTACAACTTTTTACTTATAATATTAAGTACGTATATAACCTATGTTTTTTATATCCCTTAACTTGAGGTTTATATTCTTTAAGTAAAAACATTACAAAAATTCCTCGAACACCTATACTGTTAAAAAATGCATAGTTCCGAAGCTAAATATCATGAATCATCCATAATCAATTTAGGTCAAATTAATACTCATTGATAAATACGAGTAAGTAATTCATTTTCATTCTAACCAATCATTCATGTTTTAAGCTAAGAAAATGCAACGTTTCCTTAATTTTACGTAAGGGTGTTTTACATTAATAATTGTGACTTAGTCAAATTAATTTGTATGAAAATTAAAACAAAATAAAATAAATATTATTGAATAATAATTCATATTACATTCATAACAGTTGATTTTTTGATAAGCTCTCATTTATACGAGTACCTTAGAGTTATGGAATATAAAAACAAACAGGTTGTATATTAGTTCTAGGTATAACTCAAAAATTCCAATTCATTATTGACGTCTTACAAGTGTGTCGAAAAACGTCACATAAATTTGCTGTTTTGTACGAAACTAAAAGAGCCTGAGTTCTCTTTGTGTTTCACAAATTACGATACACAAGTGTTTTGTTGATCCGATTGATCGCTTCGACCTTTTCGATATGAGGAAAACCGAAGCGAACCAAGTTCCTTTGAACTATCAAGTTTTTTCTATCGTCTAAAGTAAAATATACCAAGTTATTTAAGTAAGTACTAAGTTGTTTTCCTTGAGTCCATCTTTCTTTTTGATAAAACAATCTGACGTTTTAAAAAGTTTATTTTTATTGACTGAGAGTGACTAATCCGAGAAGCATACAATTTCGAAGATTTGTACTTTCATTGTCAATATAATATCGAATTGTAATATATTTAATAGCACACTGGCAATTTGTAATTCATATAAAAAGACGATGAAGTAAGAAAACAATAGAGTTACAGTGTAGGCAGCGATGATATTACCCACGCTTGAGCGCACCGCGAGCAAAGGAGAAAGCGTTTGGCTAGGTATTACTTGTACCTACAGGTACAGCTGGAGGCACGTCAGTGATAACAAGGGCCACGTATTCTATGGAAACACCAAAACCGGCTCAAGGTCAAACTGTTACCACTTTGCTTTGCCTACTGTACATATACCAAATGCCCGAAAGGCCCACCTCTAATAAACATTACCGCAAGTCACATATTTCAAAATTCGAACTTGATTTTTAACTATTTTTTTGACTCTGCAACTGGGTGTTATTTTAAATGAAAATATGTTACAAAAGGAGACCTAATTTACCATATACTAACATTTTGTTACCAGAGCTTACACAAATCTCACAACAAAGCGCGGTTCATGGTAAATCCCTTTGGCAATCCGCCATCTTTTTCGCATAACGCGGCTATATCGTTTAAATTAACATGATCATTGGTGTTTTAAAAGTGCGATCGTGAAACTCATTTAAATAAAAACCACTTCGTTTATATTTAAAATCAACCTATATTTTACTTGGCATTGTTTATTTCGACTTGGTGTAAGTGAAAATGTTTTTTAATACATTCATTTTCTTTAATGTTTACTTAATTTTGGTTTTATTCACACTGAGATTATCTAGATCACATAAAGTTTGATGTTTAAAATTAAATGCTGTAAAGTTTTAGTTTAGTGTAAAAACTAAATTACAAAGTCCCATAAAAATAAATGAGCAACTTATGATATTCTGTAACAATGCAATGTCACTAACAGTGCAATGTCACTAACAGTTCCCTAATTGAAAAAGCTATACAAATGTCCTACTTCGGTCACCGCATCGATTTTAAAAATAGAAGCTTGGTGCGTTTTCGATATACGCTCGTGCTGCGATAAACTATACAAATACTGTTACATCTGTATCGCAAAGGAATAGAGTACATTATCGTGCGTGTTTTAATTCATATGATATTACATTATTTCGTCAGCGTCGCTCGGCTGAATGGAATTCGTACGATATGCTCTCCTACGTTGAAACTCGAGTTCAAACAAATAGAATGCTCGATTTACGCGATGAATATTGTGAATCGGATCCGACTTTTGTAAATCGATTTTGGCGTCTCGTTTTACATTGTATCCTAATTAATTAGCCTTCAAATTTTTATCCTTGAAACGATTTATGAATAATGTAAATAACATGCGACTTTTATTTGCATAGCGTTTTGATTTATTAAATGACATTGTTGAAAGTTTCTAAGTATGTTTTATGCCTTGCTTAAAAAGGAAAATGCTACTGAATTAACGTACAGTTTATATTTAGCCAAGATAAGTATATAAATAGGTCTTGATAAACTTGTTTAGTTGGACCGCGTTTCATGGCATAGCACAGTGCAAGGTTGACTTAAAAATTAATAAGCCAGCTTGCCAACAGTACTTACTTACCTAATAACTATCCGGGGCATTTATTGATTACTACCACCACTTACAACGTAAACTTTCACCTATTTATCAACTTACTTGGCTGTTCAGGAGAAGTTACAACATTTTAAAATCTTACTTAATTTTCAATGATACGCTCTTTACAGCGAACACAACTCTATGTCTTGTTCTTTATTACGGTCATTAATTACTTAATAGGTGAAACAAGTATGTTTATAAAATATGGCATTTTATAAAAGCGAGGGAAAATTTTCAGCTAAAACATCCTTAGCTGAAAATTTTAAACTGTTTAGGTATAATCTAAATCGGTAATTTAAATAACGCTAATGCTCCGCAAAATTTAAAAACCAAATTCAATGAAATTAAACTCCCTCTCTCATTAATAGGGCACAGATTAAATAGTTAATTCGCAAATTCTCGAAGCTTGTAGCAAAATAATGTTCCGAAACTATGGCGGTATTCTATAAACCCGGATGAATTGTTTATGGTGCTTTTTGATCGCTCGATTATTGGTTCCGACAGTCGAAAGACTGACCACAGATAACGTAGATATTATACCTTGTTTATGGATTAAATAAATCCCCGGAAGCCTGTTAGTTTCAGGTAATTCGATGGGTGGATATTATGTACAATGTACATTGTTAACTGTGTATTATAACCTGCTATATGTTAGTACATGGTTACAGATTGTGGTAAATGTAGGTTATATATACCAAATTTGTTTTGTCCGAGCAAACTATCTTGAAAATTATCAAGACAATAAAACGCACCTATAAGGAAACTTGTTAAGAAGTAGGTTCGTTTCTGTTAGTCGACTACTGTTCGTTTGTTTTGGGTAGGTAGCCTATCTATACTTACTTTCGTAGTAAAGTGAAAATGTAACGTCTTCGTTAAATTCATCGCTTGCAAAGTGTTCATTAACTGATTCCTTTAGTTTTGTTCTAGCTCAAAAAATCTCTTGCATCGTGTGTGTATTAACAGACATTTAAACTCACATACACACACAGCGATACCCGGAACAAATCTGTAGGCCACACAAATATTTGTTTCGTGAGGGAATCAAATCTACGACAAGCAGAGCGACATCCGATCGCTCAACCGCTTTGTCAACTACAGCATCCATATTCAATAGATATAATACCATTCTGATATCTAGGTATGTGAAATTTTTTTCTACGATTTTGCATTTGTTTGATGATTTAGTGATTTTAGGACCCAGTATCAGTATGGACTACTTGTGTTATTACAGTTTCAAATACGGGCCTACGTTTCGTTGTACGCTGTACCGCAGGCGTGCCGTGCGTCATCTATCATTTGTGACGCTAACTGCGACCCACCACGTAACTCTGTCACTATGCTTTCTTTACTTACATGGCGCACTTTATTCCAACCTATTGTTACTTAGATTAGCGAAAGAAAAAGTATTAAATATCCTGTTAGATTTTAAACACTCACTGTCAAGTTAGGTGGTTTTATGCAGTTTCAATAGCTTACCTTATTGTTACCATACATTAGGTTAAAACAAATTTAAGAATATAGGTACTTACTAAGGGTCATTTGTCAAGAATTACAATGATCCTTGTTATTGTAATTTACTATGGGACAAACCCTGTAATAGTAGGTACAAGATTAACTTTTTACTATTCCTATAGTAAGTTGTTCATAATGATGAGTACAACGACCCCATTACAGGTTTTCTGTTGTTTTAATTACACCTTGTTGGAATAACTAACCAAACAATTCCGCTTTGTTTAAATAGATATTGAACATAAATAATTTTTAACCGTGCACTTGCACCTGAGTTAACTATCCTCCTATTACTAAAATGACACCATAAAATAAAATAAAAACAAGTAAAACTTTATTAATCGCTGCGACGCCACAGGGGACCCGTAATGTCGACCATGTTACCTTACCTAACTAATTGCAGTGTAGGAAATAGAAAATAACATTCATAGCATTCTTTATTAAGTCGTCACGTAATAATGAACGCACCATTAGTTCAAAAGATGGCCGCTATTAATCTCGTCTTTAATGTCAACGTCAATAAATAAACAATAAGTAAAGGCAGCACAACGTACAGCCAGCTTGCAGCGGCCGATGCGTTCCGATTCACAGGTGCAGTTTACACGCGGAACGATCCGCATGCGATATTGATGTAATCGTGATGTTGTTACGTTCGAAAAAACTCACTAGAGCGGGGAAAGTGACGCGCCTCAAGATCGTGAAAGGTACTTAGTCGATCACCGGTTGGCGCGGACCCGCGACGTCCCTCTCCTCGCTGAGGGAACCGTGCGGAGCAGAGGACGCCGACTAATTTGCCGGGGCTCTAGTTTGCGTGGTCGCGTAAACTTACGACACCACCGAGCGTTCGGAATTCGAACTACTTTCGCGTAATCTTTCTGAATAGAATATGGCGCCCTAGTTAGTAAGCATCGGTTTTTCGGTAAAACTGTATTAAAATAATTAAAGTTTCATCTTGAATTTTGCAGATTGATTAAAGTTCTCAGAAATGGTAGTGGAATCCAGCTGCCCATAGAAATTACTATTTCTACCTACTATACGATAGTATCTTCTTCAAAATTCTGAGATTACAAAGTAGCAGATTTTCACTCAGTTCAGAACTTCAGACAACAATAACTATACTAATTCCTGTCCTCGTATATTTTTTCCAGTATATAATAAAATAAAAAGGTACTATATCTTTATCTTCACAACTGTACTTGCTACCTACTGCTACGAGTTAGTGGAAGTGAGCAACTATTTACAAAACAAAATGGGATTAACCAAAGGATCCGTTTAAAGTAAAACCGCTTTATTATAAATATGTAATTTTTCACTTTTCAAATATTTCACTTTGATACTTACCAACTACTCATTATGAATTAATTCATACGATATGTTAAAATTTAAATACATTATCTACCCGCTAATTACTTACGTTCCACTTTACGCATGAAACGCATTATCAGTTTATCACATTTTAAAATAGCGTATGTTTCTCATACAAATAGAACAGCATGTTGCGCATTTACCATTTACGATGTTGTCTACTAACAATAACATGTTTTCATCCAGATTATAATAAAATGGTTAAACTTTCCGACATTGCGATATGAATTAATTTCCGATTTCCAGGGTCTATTCCGTGATAAAAATAAAAACGCACCTGGGCCAGTGCTCCGTGCTTGGGCCCTGTAGGGTTGCCACAAGCATCTATTGGAGCCACACAGCAGTTTTCATAAAGATTGTCGCTTGAACCGATTCACAGATGTCACTAGCGGGAGGCGCGACTCGTCCGTAGATCGCTCCGAGTGCTGCGTTCCGGACAAAGAAAACAGATTGTAATCGAGCAACTGATCGGCCGACCGCTCGCCCGACTAGTTCCGTAACGACGCCGTAGCGTCACTAGTCTGCCGACTCGTCCGGTCTTCGTACCTACCTACCAGTTTAATTTACGGTGTTGAAGAGAAGATAATAGGTGCTGTTAAAATGCCGCCCTTTTTGACAATATTTCCTTGTGAGCATGATTAGTGAAAGAGTTAAATTTTAATGATTGTTAGCCCATTTTTTCTAGGTAGGTACCTCCCATCAAAATACCAGTGAACGGATGATAAATATTTACGGCGTAGTTTCGAATACAAACAAACAAATCGAATAAGTAGGTAGTAAACATAAAAAAAAACCTGTACACGGATCAAATGTTTGAGAAAATTTACGAAGTTCTAAAAGCAATATAGGTTCTAACTTACTTATCAGTTAATTTGTTGACCAGTCAAGAGTTAAGCGGCATCTAATTAACGGCGGTATAAAAACATTGGAAGTCGAAAGTTTTTCGAGTCCAGACTAACGCAGTCCATCGAACAGTGCACTGAACCCTGCACGGTGTGCGCCAACTGTCTGGGTCTAGATCACTCCCACCCAGACTCCAGACATTACACGCAAATTTGTAACCAACATACATTTTGCGTGCAAAGTCTTCTAATGGTATCATTACGCAAGAATTTCGCTAATAGTTGTCTTGTCAGGTTACACATATAAACTTTTACTCTAATTCTATGTGTTCCTGTTTATATCTCTAAATCTGTGCTTATTAATTTCTCCAATCCATCACTGTTCTTATCGTCGGCAGAATTTTGTAAATCAATTTCAGAAAAGTATATTCAATTTAAAATAATTACAATACCTAGTTCAATTTTTGCCCACCATTGCAGCTTTGGTTATGAATTATAAATACCCGTGAATGGGCTATTTGACAAAACCTCATCTAGATAACAAGGAAATATTCGACACATATTTTTTTCTTTTTCAATTTGATGTAAAACTGCTTAGATTAAGCGCATTAAAGTTGTGGAGTGGGGGCTTGAAACATCATTAGCTAGCTTAAGCTGTACTGGCTAGTGACGTCATCATGCGACATTTTAACTCGATGTATCGCCGTTGTTTTTTGATTAGGTACGTGAAAAAAGAAAAAAATACGTGTCGTTTATTTTCTTGTAATCTAGATGAGGGACTAAGAACTAAAACTTTGTCAAATTCATTATTGTTGATATTAAGTTCTTCTAATGTTTCGTTGCAAATGTTAGTTTTTAAGAAACTAAGTATACCTATAGCAATTGTTAAAACTTGACAAATGAATGCGACTGTGTCAAAGGAAGCCCGCGGGACTGCACGAACATACATAACACTAATAATGTATGTCTAATTGACTTCCCGTACGTCCGTGTTTTATCTGAAAACGTGAAATTACCTTTGGGAAGGCAAAATTTTATACGATGATGGTTTTCGTAAACACATGATATGACGAAGCATCAAAATTCATTACACGTAACGTTTCGACTTATTAAAGCAGTATAAATAAATGATAAATTGGTTATCAACTGATGAAGAGAGGTTCATTTGGGTGAGGTGGAGAACTGTCAGTGTCAACAGACTTATGTTGACAACGTTCTGTTTTCAAACATTTATAAAAATAAACACGTTTATTTTTTTATAGGTCATTATAATGTCTATTCTATTCACTAACCACAGAAATAATAATGTGGTTTGTAACTAGATTACATTAAAAACTAGAACTTTCAATGACACGGCTCCTCTACCTAAAACATTTGACATTTACAAATAAGATTAATATCTAGATCTAGCTATGGAATGTAGACGCGCTAACGATATATGGACCGTACCAAATCCAAATATTACCAATCCAGAACAGAAAAAAAGTATTAACATAATAGTTTATTTTTAAAGATATTGTCACGGCCTCAGGGGTATAGGGTAATACGGGAATGTTTATTTACGTTAGTATTATGAATAATACGCAACAGAGTCACTGACACTTGGCAAATATCACTCAAGTGTGCTCAAAGTGACATTGATATCTAAAAATATCACTAATAATAATGTTTTCATGGCTGTGACTCTGATTAGTTAGTAGTTAGGTTTTTACGTCACAAACAATCATTTTTATCTATGAACAAATCTGTAATTTTCTTATGTTTGAGTTGAATGACCCTGTTCGAGATAATGCGGTACTTACTACTGCCATACGCCATTGCCCATTAGTCTATGGCGAGTTGTGTCCTCCAGTCCTCTAATCAATTAGATACAGATTATTGGCCTTTAGATTACACGTGTCAGTTATACAGTATTTCACATGAATGGCTTTAGTTATTATAGAGCTGGGCTAAATGTCACATGTTTTGAGTATGAATACTTTGTGTTTACGTCACTTCATTTCTTTGACAGGACGTTTGAAATTAGCGATAAATATTCTAAAAGATAATTTAATTTTATATACATACAAGATAATTTTTTCATTACTGCAAGTGAAATTCAGAATTTCTCACGTTTTTGCAAATTACAGCGCTATTTTAAGATGCTGATAAAAAATCATAAGTTATTCTTATACTACATAGTTAAATTTTAAATCTATCGAACTATAAAACTCAGTTTTTCTACACATCGTAACATTTTCTTTAGTCTTATTTCGAACAAATATAATTTCGAGTTACATTTATGTACCTATATTGCAATAAATATAATTTTGTGATAAAATACCATCTCAAAATAATGACCGTGAAATTAATTTTATTCAGCACCTAACGTAAAACAGCAAAATCATTTGCAAAAATCAAAGAACAACATTCATTACCTACTTACGTTTTTTTTTGCAAATTCCTTACAATAAGATTCCTTTTTGAAAATTCTCTAGAAAGCTTGATGTAGTTCGAAAGTTTGCTCCGAGATAAGAACAAATAATTTACTAGTTCTAACTCAGGGGGTTTTAGCAAATAAACGAAATACAAATACAATTCATACAAACGTAAAATATCTAGCTAGGTCGCTCCACTTGTTCGTAATTAATTAGTGTAAGTTCCTCTGCAAAAGGCTGCCTGGTTTTTTTGCAGCGCACATTCAAGTCGTCCACTCATCCTAACCATAGATAATTAACGTGCCGCATGAATACTTTGTGTTTGCGTCACCTCATTACTATAAATTTGTCTATGGCAAATTGATACTCTTGTCAAAGTGTGAACGACCCGATGTCATGTAAAATCGATAATTTACAGATTACCTTTTTAGTGTTAGTTTATTAGTGGACTATAAAAATGATGCATTGTGTTTTAGGACATGATTTGAATACTTATTGTTGCTCAGTCGAGTTTAATGCACTTAAGATGGTACTTCATTGAAGAAATTATTTAGAATAATTTAACATTAACGCACCTAATTTACATGTATTAAATAAACTCATGTTCATTATCTCAAATGCTAGTATCAAATAATTCTTACTGGGTATGGAAACTTTAATTGGAATGTTTCTTGACGTCATTTAGCCAAAATTGGCGTAAAATAATGGTCGTTATCAATAACGTCAGTAATATTGTTAATAAAATCACTATTCCGTTGGCCAAGCCCCGAATGTGAGTTTTTCCTTACAACGCAACGGTTATTTGAGCCTTTACCTTTTGATGTTATTCAATTTTATTTTCTGCGCTGTTTTTACGTCATTGGTTGTCTATGGTGGGAACTACGTCTTATATTACACCAGTATGTTGACGTCGTATGTTGTATACCTGCCTACCTATATGTATTTAGTCTCCGTGGATAGAGACACTCACTTACCCTACGTACTTACATACATATACATACACAAAAGTAGGTACTTAATGTAGTGAATAGCTTGGCTTTCAACTTCGGGACAAAGCTCTTTCTCTGTTTTGGGGTTTTTATTTCTATCTTCCTGCTCCATAATCTTCTTTTTCCAGAATCTAGCTTAACTTCATCTTGTTTCATTTAGAAATATATAAGTATGTTTAATACTTGTTTAGAACTCATAGCACAATCTCTGCTTAGTGTGGTATTTATTTGACTCGCCATTTCTTCATGTTTTTACATTGTCATTTAAAATAATACTACCAGTATTTAATAGTCATTCTGCAAGGCAAAGACCTTTTCACGTACAAAGAGGCACGAGCATTGATCATCACATTCACCACTCTTGCTCAAGGCAGTTTGGCGTTTTCATTCTTTATTAACTATATTCAGTCTATGTTTCCTCTCAATGTCCACATTATTTAAATATGAAACAAATGAAGTAGGTTCTACCTACCACATACTTAACAAAAGAACAGTGTTGCATTTTAAAATTTAATCATTTTTTTTTTTTTATTTATTACCAGCTACAAATGTTGTAGCTGCTAACAAGAATCTATCCTTCATGAATACTATGTAAATTTGTATGTGCTTAGATATAACGCAGAAACACTTTTATGACATTACTCCATTGTTAAATTAACACTTAGTGTCACTTATTATTCCGTCCGTTTCCAAGGTAAGAGGGGTCAAGAAAGAATTAGATAAGAATAAAATACATTTACGATGCATATTAAAAGTTACAGAAAAAATAATAGCAACAAAGTAGGTAATTTATATTATTAAAACGAGATAAAATTTGTTTGTTTGGTTTTTATGTATTGGGGGCGATCTTCGGAACTGTTCACTATATTTTAAACATTCTTTTGCTGATAGGAAGTTACACTATGGCCGAGTGCTATAGGATATTTAAGGTTTTTAACACGCAACCAAAGTCGCAAATGGTAATATAAGATAAACTGCATATATCGATTAAACCGGGTGCGTAGTACTCGCAACCGGCGTGTGTGTATGACAACATGTATGAATGTAAACGAAGCAAAAGAAGTATGTAAGAATCGTAGCATATGGCGCTCTGTAGTTTCTGCCTACCCCCATGGGAAAAAGGCGTGAGTTTATGTATGTATGATTGTATGTATGTATCGATTAAACCCTTACTAAGGATGAAGGAGGTCTCAATGATATGCAGGACTTCCTTTTTTAATTTGTGGTGAAACTTTACAAATTACCTATGATGGGTATCAGAATCAGAAAACCTATTACAACAAAAAAAAAATATGTGTATATAGGTGTTAAATACTTTGTAAAATTAAAACCTAGTCAGCTGATCACCGGATCAACGTTCGCGAGATACCATATTTTTAAAATTTTTAAATAAGTATGCGGACATTTATTTGTGTACGGTTAATTAGACAAACAATAATATTATTACATAATTTAAAAGAGATTAGTCAGTCGATCGAGGCGGTCGGTCAATTAATACAAAGTAGGTACGTATATATTAAGGTTACAACGGTACATTAATGCGAATTAATCATTATCAAACATCGAACCCGCCTATTATTTATTATATGAACTAGTACCTGTAGAAAGAGTCAGCTTAATTACTAATGTAAATTTTAACTTAATTTAGTCGTGCAACTTCAATAGTGCGAAATGCTATTAAAACACAGACAAAGTCGGGTGCGTACCATTTGACATAATAACAAAAGTTCTAACGATCACAATATGACCTAATTTCATTTGATATAATTTTTATTTAGTATAACGATGAAATGATATAATGAATTATTGATATAATTTCAATTTACTTACCTAATTTTATATGCAGGTTTAATAAACATTTTCTATAATGCACATTTGAACTAATATTCAGTTCTAATATTCAGAACAAATGTAACAATATAAATCATTTATGTAATTTATCCGACTGACACGTTGTTTAAACTACAGTTCAATCGTGTAATTTCATCCGTTTGTCATCCAAAACGGTTTTATTGGACATTTGAGGAAGCAATACGATAGAACTAATTCCGGTCACCATTGACTAGGATTACATGAATGGCGATTAAGTGTTAACAAATAGATCAAGATAATATAGAAGTGAAATCCAATTAAGTATCATGTAGTGGTTAACATACTCCAAAAGTTTTCTTTTTATACTTGCCATTTTGCGTAATTTCAATTTTTTTTTGTTTTCAATTTCAGAAACATACATAAAAATTGCGAGTAATAATCATCTTGAATTGCGATTATATGTAACATCAGTGCTATTCTGTAGAAATTACCCCGTGAGTGTTGGTGAAGTGAACTCAAGTTGACCTGTCATTCCATACCAAAGCCAGGCATTGACAGTTCACTTCATTCAAGTTTTTAAGGGGTAACTTTACGGAATCGACCGGCTGTTAATTCTTTTTGCGCTTTCAGAATTCATTCCGTAGTAAAATATGATCATAATTTATAGAGAGTACAACTACCCCGTTTCGGCTTTTGTATATAGGTATCTAAAAATAATGTTTTAGATTCTGATTCTACAGTATAAGTTACCTTAATTAATGTGGGTTTAATGGATACTTTTCGCAACTCCAATAAACCCATGTGCTGTGAATGGGTCATCGATGACCGTCCCGTAGTCATCACATTAATTATGTACTCACTTACTCGGTAATATTTCATATCTATGAATAATAACTTGGTTTGTTAACTTCTGTTCAATATTTTAACACAAATTACAACGGATACGTAGGTGTGCAAACACGCTAGTGACGTTATTTAGTAAAAGGTCAAATGGTGTTTGTCGTTTTTCAAATTTCTATTGCCTACCTGAATGTTAAAGTAAACCGTATGTGGAGTGGTAAAGAAAATACTGGAAGCGCTTTAAAATATGAATAAGTCGAGACATAAACAATAGAAGTTAATGACCCGAATAAAACTAATCACATCAATAGACACAGACCACAACTGTCACTTGCTTTTTTAATAATCAAGGACTCGAGCGTCGACGTCAGTCAGCCTCGTCGCGTATCGGTGCCACGAACGGTCGACTCGACTATTTTCGTGAACACTTCGGGTTTTATCGGCTGCGGTACCACGTAGCAAGACTTTTTGTTCGACATCGAGAATCGAGCGTAATCACCGCACTATTAGTGAGAACGTTAACCAATACAATGCATTCTAGCAATCATTTAATTAGTTATAGTATATAAGTATGTTCATTTATATACTACGACAAGCTATGCTGTTGTTTTTATTAGTTACGTTATGTGTTGGATAATTGCACATAAAAGTATGTAAAGTTATTACATTCAAGTAACCAAGATGTGACGCTAATTACTAAATAAAAGAGGTAATAATGTAAATAAAAAAATAATTATTTTGGCATTAATAACTTTTGTATTCATGGAAAACATTTAGATGACATTTTTTCATCATGTTAAAACTAGTTACTTAGGTACCTACCTACATATTTTGACAAACTTACGCCTCTATATTTACTTAAAATTGGTAATTTGTTTGCAAGCTTTGAATATGTTGAAATAATAATCTACATTAAGATATAGACGATTATGTACAAGGTTAAATTATAGAAGACTATCTACCCACACAGTACAAATCAAAATTATATTATCAATTACTAAAATTACTAGGTCAGGAGGTTGATTGACTGCCATCAGTATTTTGCGCGTTAAAACATCAAGTTTTCATTCAATGCTGGGTATTATACGAGCAATAAAAAGAGTGAAAGTGTAACTTTAATAAACGAAATTGTACTTTCTAACAAAAGTTGTAAAGAGCTGTACAATATGTGTCTAAGAAAACACAGCTTCTGCAACATAAATCAGATTCTTTATTTAGTTACAATATTTCTAGTGAAACAGAAAGTCGAACGATAGCGATCATAGTAATTTGCGTCCGTTCGTGGTAGTGGTGTTAATTAACTAAAGGCATGAGATACAGCAATGCTTATGAAAACCATAACTAAGGTAGCTACATATACAAATTATTTCGAGCAATAGACACACCTATTTGAAGTGGGACGATTTAAAGTGTCCCAAATTTAATTAATGAAGGACTAATTAAAAGATACTACACATTAAATATACATATACTTAAATGACAAAATGCAATGACACAAACAGGCACCTAAGACAAATTTCAAAATCCTGTCGCAGCACACCTTGTACTGTAAGTACTGATCTCATTTATTTATAGTGTTTAAAGTAAGAATATTAATTTGTAAGATAAATACTTAAAATTGTTAATAAGTAATTCGTAATTTTATTGTTTTGTTCTATTTCATAAAATTTTTGCTGTGCCCTACAGGGTCTATGATTGTCCGTAACTTGAAGCTTTATTTTAAGATCTTTAATACATTGTGGGATTCAACAAATAATAAAGAATGTAATATATTTTCTCTTAAATTATTTAAATCAGGAATCTTAATAGTTGGCTTCATTTTTTTTTTTTTAATATTATAAACCAGTGCTTGACTGCAATCCCACCTGATGGTAAGCAGTGATGCAATTAGTGATGGTGAAGCGCACTAGTTTATTAAGAGCCTATTCACTCTAGCCTTGAAGACACCTAAATTATAATCTACTAAATTATATCCACTGATAGGGAAGACAAAATATTTTGAATGGCGTGTAATTTTTATATTCCAGCCAACAATTAATACTAAGGTACTAAAGCAAGCTGTTTTTTTATCAATTCAAAAAATAACAGACTAAGGAACTCCAGTCTAGCTTCCAGGCTTCATTAACAACCAAATAATTTATCTTGATTATATTAGCGTCAAAAATTCTGTATATTTATATTTAAATATTTTTATCTATGTTAATTGCCTATTCAATTAATTAGTTGTAATGCGGAAATAAATTTCACCTCTACCATTTACATACCATACCATACCATACCATTTGACTCTGTTATTTTATCGATTCAAAAATCCTGAAGTGTATCGGAATGTAGCTTACGATCTAACCAAAGTGATTCAATACTTATGATAGACAAGACATCTCTAGTTTAGTACGCTCCGCTGACGCTTCAATATTGTTAGATGGCTACCAGTGGCCCACTTTAGGATCGATAGCCACTGGATCGCAAAAACTGGAAGTCATGGGAGAGGCCTTTGCTCAGCAGCGGGATCATGGAGGCTAGCAGTATCAGTATGTAAAATGGCGTTACTGAGACATGGGATCATAGTTTCTCCATGTTTTTTTTTGCACGTCACCTCTAGTTATGATCTACCGTACCAATTACGATTCAGGTTACGGAACTTCATATCGGTTTTTTAGATTGTTCCCAATGAAGATTTGTTTAAACAGTATACTTACAATGTTGTTGATTTTTCTTCACAGTTCATGATAACGACCGATTAGATATAACTTACGTAAGTCCTAACTATGTATAAACTATCTGCGTTTGTTATGTTAAAATGTTATGCATCGCTATTACACGGAACGTCAATAGTGAAATGGTAGAGGTGAAATTTATTTCCGCATTACAACTAATTAATTGAATAGGCAATTAACATAGATAAAAATATTTAAATAAAAATATACAGAATTTTTGACGCTAATATAATCAAGATAAATTATTTGGTTGTTAATGAAGCCTGGAAGCTAGACTGGAGTTCCTTATAGTCTGTTATTTTTTTGACTAGAACTTTAATGACAACCAAATTAGCTAGAAATGGAATACTTATTTTACCGTAGTAACGTTACTTAAAAGTGAACTTGCGAATACCTTGTGCGTAAATCTATATACTATGTACTTACTTACTTATAGAGTTTAAACTGGAGTAACGGGATATACGTAATATATATATTATGTATAACCTACGTTAAACGACTTTAACAGGACTTCCTAGATGGTTTAATTCTCTGTTATTTAGTGCCTTGGAATGTTGACACCAGTAACTAACCTAATGTTTTCGACCGATTCCATAATTTGATCTCCATCTCCAGACGTTTTAGTTAACTTAATTTTTGTGAGGTAATGTTCGTTTGACTGATGTTTACCTGCTCAACTAATAGAATTTATGTTTTTAAAAATCAGTACATACTCCGTTTTGTGACTATTTGAATGTCAATTTTCAGTTAATGATACCGAACCTTACTCAACACGTGTATTACATTTCTCACCTGTGTATCTTATTCATAGATTATTTTATGACCCGATTACGTTCTTCGCGTCATTTCATCTCGAACGCAACGGTTGATGTTGAAAAACATCAAGATCACACATACGTATTGTTTGTCTTCTGGAAATTTCCAAACAACCACACCCGACCGTATACAACCAAGTTTGACGATTATAATAATGTTACTACTTTTCCACCATTACATCGGTGTGCTATTTCTCAGAAGTATTAACACAATACGTACACAAACCTACTGTGATATCATCTGTAATAAATATCTCCACGTTAAAGTAAAGTGCTTCAATCTTCAAGTTCCTAACTACAAAGGTAATTCTGTTCATTTCCTGTCGTTTTGTTTTCTTGCCAGCTCGTATTATTAGTGAAGGAAGTTCAATTGATCGTATATTTATTTGCATAATCTCCATAGGCGTTCGTTTTCAAACAATTTCAATCGCTGCTGGCAAAATAAAAATCATAATCGTAACTTTTAATAAATTATCAAAACATGTGTTCTTATGAATACATCTTTTGGCCCATATTTAAGGAGTTATCAAAATGTTCTATCTGTATTGTCCAACAGCGTGGTGAGCGTTGTTTTTATCAATATTAATATGTAATAGCGTTATTCGCACATAGCATTATCTCTGACGTCACAAAATGAATTGGTGATAACGAAAATTTAAGGGTATCGTGTCCAACGCTGCTCCGTGACCTCGAATATTTATCGGTCGTTGTCTTTGTATTTACGGAGGTTTTTGGCGATGTCGTTGTATGAGGTGTTAAAGTTTACCTGCTGTTGATGTCATCCATAACGTAAAACTTAAATTTGATCGATATGAATGTCAAATTATTTTCCTAGAACCCGCTATAGCATATCAATGCTAAATTGACAGAAAGTCGACCACGATTGAATTTTATAGAATAATCGTGACCTGTGCCATTCTGTTTTTCCACCTGGATAAAAATATACTGTTTTCTGGGGTTTATCTAAGCGGCATCAATATTATGGGAATGCGATATTTGAAAGGTCAGGTTAACATTTTGCACGTGCCTGCGCTCTCATTTATTTAAATATAATGGAGTCTTGAGCCATCATCTCTATTAAAAGCATCGATTTAACGAGCGGAATGAGATGGTACACTCAGCGTACCTACACTGTAAATATGGGTCGGGTGCGTCGGGCCGCGCGCGCCGGCCGCTCGCATGTAAACTCGCTCCGAGTAGCTCACACCCGCTAATGAAATAACAAAAGGTGTAACGCTCCGCTTCGATGAACTGTTTTTGTGTTATTATAAACAGCCTTAATAAAACTTGCTGCTCTCAGAATATTCCTCTGTTGCAATCGTCTACGGCCGTCTGCATTGCACTTACTGTTACTGTTATTAGCGGTCATTATATAGCTCTGAAGCCGTTGTCGTATGCCCTAAATATCGTTCGTTATCTCGAGTCGAGTTTTCGACACTATCAATCGTTCCACTTTGCAAAAAAGCTGATTGTCATTTCCTTGAGAGTGTTACGTAATAGCGAGTGACTTCGTCCAACCGTTATTCTGGCTGTGCCGGCGAGTTGAGGCCGTTGCACTGGTACCGCTTTCCGAAATTCTGATTGCAAAAGCACGAGACGTCGCGATCGCGAGCAGCCGGTGTCGCGGACTTGCGGCCCGTGCCACGGGCTGCGGGCGGAAGTTACGGTGAACGGTGCCTCGGTGGCCTTGGAGCGCGGCCGCCGCGCGCCGAAGGTGAAAGTCTTGACGGTCCGCAATTATTGAACCTCGACCTGCCATCCTCCGATATTCGGGTTACACCAAACCAGCGGTTACCAACGCTACCGATGCGTTCCGGCTCACTCCCGACTTCCGCATTCTCAAACCCGACCAAACATTTCCGACCCTAATTTTATTGGTTGGGTATAGATAGATACTCTTCGAAGAATAAATAACATTCGGATTCGGACCAAGTTCGCAAATAGATAAAACATCGGATGATAGCGATAAATCAGTGTTAGGACAATTATTTTTATACATCTAGAAGCGTTGGGCTGCACCTTCGCGGTTGATTGAATATGGCAGTTTGAGGGTCGATCTGACATCTGCTTGTGTCACTGCTTGGCTCTCATTCAAATTTAAATGTATTCAATTATTCAACAGAAACGTATTATTGAGATGAAACTACTTTTACATTATCGTTACTACAAGAATCTGCGAGTAGAGTTGGTATTCATGCGAATCTTGACAATGTTGTTATAGAGCGGGTGAATCTCACCAACTGGAGGTTATGTAACTTGAGAAACAAGATAGTCACTATAAAACTTCTATTTTGTCACCGAAGTCGTACCTCCTAATATTCACTAAGATATTGTGCTCTGGCCTGGAAACATGTCCCTAAGCAATATTTATCTTTGCCATACGTTAAATGCATTGTAGTGACTCCAATTATAGTCCTTGTAAACCCACTAAGAATAGTAATCATGTTGAAAGATTTATTCTCAAAGATTGTTTACAAGTGCACTGCACAGTCCCGCTTAGGCTGGTTTCTACACTAACTATCACTCACAAATGCATTCTCCATGTATGTGAATACGATAAAGACTCAAAAATCTTATTAAAATAACTCACTACAGCATTTTTAGTAACTTCGATAGACGAAGAAACCAAAAAAGTTTATTTAAAATGTTAGACAAATCGTTGGGAAGTTTATTAGTAAACTATGACAGAATATAACTTGTGTTGCTGTGTGAGGCCAAGGGCAACCCAGGCTCAGGTAGTAACTTTTTAACGACTGATTTTGATAACATGCTTCGCTTTTTGCTTACAATGGTAGTGATCAATGCTTTGTATTTAGTGGAATATCTGAAAGAATTATTTAAATTTATATTTAAAAATAATTTTGACTAAGGCACATGATACCAACAAACTTAATTTTATTAAGTAGAGATTATAATAAGAATCGTCATAAATGAAATGCGAATAATGCAAATGCAAGGAGAACCGTTGCCAATGTTTATAATATTGTGCATGCTTACACATCGATGAAGGTCGGTACAGTTTTATGCAGTTAGTTGTCTGATGTTGATGTTACTCCTCAAATACTTAGTCACGGTGACTAACAATCCGAACAAAAGAGGTTAAAAGACACGGTGGAACGTGAAAATGGAACTAAAACCGGAATCGAACTAACGATAAGACATTTTGATTTCTATTTCCCCTGTAGAACTGAACAAGACAAAACAATTTAGGGAATAGTTTCCTGTATTCTCAAGGAAAATACTAGTATTAACAGTGAGAGAAACACGTTTAATAGTTTAATTATGTTCTCATCTACTTTGTGAAACAGGAATACGTTAGTTAAAATTGGCGCTGAAATCTAAGCTGGATTTGTGCGCAAATTTTTTTGGCTGTTTTGGCCTTTGTTTATTGTTATGAAGCGAATTATTTTGACATGCGCCTTCTTTGTATTCCTCTTGGCATTTACCTGTGTTATCTACAATGAGATCACCTAGACCCAAATACTTAACTGCTAATTACTAATGTATTATCAAAATATTTCACTGCAGCGTTCCAAATGGTTTCAAACTTAATTGTCTATACCACATTAGCGAGATACAGTACAACAAAATATGTACTATCGTAGCAGTTTGTAGCCTTGAATATCAATTGAGCAATATTTTTTTGTGATCGTGCGTTAGATAAATGGATTGGATTTTTGTTTTAACTTCATTAAATTCAGATATGACCTTTGCAGATGGAAGCATGCAATTATCTCAACGGTATTTAACTTTTAAAACTCAGATTTTTTTAATATTTTACTTAACGTTCTTTATCTCAATAGAATTGAAGAACAAGTGGTGTTTGCGTGATAAGCTTACAATCGCAACGAGATATTAAAAAAGGGGTCACCACCAGTGACACCCTATAAATAAAAATTATCAAAAAGGCACACGGATTACAGTGAGGATAATGAGGTATCCTTTGCTAGGGGAGCATCCATGGGTCGCGCTCGCCCGCTCGCCCGCCTGCGCGCCCTCTGTAAATCACCACAACTTATGTACGGGAGAACAGACGCAGTTCGGCGCGCGGAGCCGTCACTCGCACACGTTCGCGACTCGCCTTCCATTTAGTTATGTAGTAGCGCTCGCCGCTCGCCTGTTTGGACAAGTGCTAAGTTGATCGTTTTATGTGATACACCTCGTTGGCATTATGTTTAATTTAACCGTTCGATTTTTAAATTGTTTCGTGTCGTATCATTGTTGTTAATTTTTAGTTTTAATAAATTGGAAGTGTTACATACTTTTTGGACTGTTGATTCTTGGATTGCTCAGGTAATTTGTATTTAATTGATACGGATTAGTTTTATATTTTATATTATCATATAATTTATTTTTTGGGCTTGCGAAACTTTCTCTGTTGGAAACAAAGGAGACCATACTTTAATTGGCTATTACTTACATAATGTTATGTTTGTATGCACAAATATTTTTGTGAGCACGTAATAATTTAATTGCTCGCTTAAATTTACCTGTCGTAACACAGTTACTTTCTTTAATATATTTTGTACTGAGGGAGCTGTTTGAAAGTGGATTTTTATTGAAGCCCGTTTGTTTATGAATATTTAAAAGTTGAGACGAGAAATTTAGTTACAAAGAAATTAAGAAATCAAAAGTAGATTATCCAATGAGAAGATGCGATTTTTCCTTAAATTTTAAAGTTCTAAAAAGAAAAAAGACAACTAGACAAAGGATATTGTTTTAACAAAAAGTATCTTTAACTTCTAACAGTAAGCAATGTACCGATGCGCTGCATTATGTATGCGTGCCGGACCGTGTTGTGTGTAAATAAAATAATAATATAGGTAACTTATCTATTTAATAAGCTGTTATCGACCTAATATTGAGATACTTCAGTTTAAAAAAAAATCAGTAACTAAGTAAATTCTTAAATGGGGTGTTACTGGTTTATGTGAGTGGATTATTCTGGTATAATTTATTTTCTAAGGGTCCTTTTGTTCGCCGATCGGATATAGCCTTCTCTGTCGCACTGTAAGAGCGTGACAAACGGTATTCGGATTCGACTACCGAGATTTTCAGAATAGGGTTTCGTGACTTGATATTATTTGTGAAATTTCGATTTGGAATTGATGTCCCATATAAGTACTTATCGTTTGTTAATCGCTGTATTTTTAGGTAATCTTTTTGTGGAATTTTTACCTAAGTATTTAGAGAAATTCATTCTTGGGAAAACATTTAGGTATCAATACGTAATCAAATACTTAGTTGTTAAAAAAATCTTGAGAGATAAATTTGAGACGTACAAGTGAGCGGAAAGAAAAAAAGCTTTTCCTTTTTCACTCTTAACACAAAAATAGGGTCAACACGAAAATCATTCCGGAGCACAGCGCATCACTACCGGTACAGTCGCGCGCTAACGATTTAACAAAACTCTTCAAATAGATGCATATTATGAAAACAAAGCACACCATCAAATGCTTACAATGTCAGTACTGGTTGAGTTCATCAATCCGTTAATTAATAACCGGAATGTTACAAATAAGGCGTCTAATCAAATCATTACTTGACCCCACCCAAGTTTGATACAAAGCCCCCGAAAGTACTTAACTTTAAAATTGTACGAGTTCTGCGAAATTGTCTAATCTTTTCTTTGGTAATTTTGCAGAATGAGGTCTTAATATCATAAGATATTATGTTTGTTTGATTTAAGTATTCATTCATAAATAAATATTAAACTGATTTTAATTAAGTTATAAAGCTCCCAATTACAGTAAAAATTGTTTCAGCATGAGGCATTTCAAATGAATCACTATATTGAATATATAACGTTTCTTAGTATACAAACACAAAGCTATTATCACGTTCTTTTTATTCAATGGTCACACTTTGAACTTTATTTATATCTTCGTAGTTGGAAATTAGATTCCCTCAGAGTTTCCTACAATATCTATATTTCATGACGATCACGATCATTTGCAGGTGTCGCGCTAGAAAGAGATAGCACGATACCAGTGTCTCTTTCACTGAATATTATAAACTTTACTGACGTGGGAAACGTGCCAAGAGCTGATACTTTTGTTAGTAAAGTGGAAAAGTAGAGCTTAAATAAAGTTACTGAACTAGGTACTTTATGTTTGACTTCTGATTGTTTGTTAACAGCAAAAACTTTTATGTTCAGATCAGAATGACAATAAAAAGAGCTTCTTGTGATTTGCTATATATCAGTGCGTGATATCAATTTGTATTATTATGTAGTATAGTTTTATTATCTGGCGTCAAAAAATTTTTACTCATTGACCAAAATAATAATTTTCGCAAACTCCTGTTCAAAATCAACAACAAAGTACATATCTATAACAAAGTCAATAAGTTTAAAAAGCGCGTCAACTACGTAGCCATTATCCGTGATTTATTCGCTGTGAGCCGCATCCATTGTCTGCTGCGGGCTATCAACGTTATATGGCGCTCGATTTAAACACGCAAACTATATTATATAGTGATTTTGATTACTCCTCGTGCTAAATTACTTGGTATTAGGCTTTTACGGCTTCCGTGAAACATTTCAAATACTTCAACAGAATTTTAAAGGCAGTTCTTTCATTGTTTGATTCTCCTGGGTTTATATATTGCAGTATCTGTGTAATGATTAGCAGACGTGCATATTCGTATAGGGAAATTTTTGCAACAATTCCATTTAGTTGGTATGACTTCTTAGTAAGGATCATGACGCATAGAACATTACAATCCTTGTATTAGATGCCGTAAAAGGATAACTTCTCTTGTCTTGCACAGGAGCTTTACAACTATGTATCACGATGAAGCATAAGCCTTACGAGTTATTATAAGTAGTAGAAGTAAGTAGTAGATTTCTTCAACATCGATTTTAATTTCCTCTCACTAAAAGTTTTGCGTAGCTGGTGTGAATAATTGTGATTTTGAAGAAGCCACTAGTTTACTATAAAAGTTCTTTTGAAAATAAACAAGACTGTTAAGCTGATTGAAAGACGCTGAGTAATTTTCCGGGAAGCCAAGGATAGTGCCGAAACGATCTTGTTACAAGACTACGGATGATACAAATAAAAAATCTGACATAGAGGAAGTCGAAGTTATGCTAGTAATACTTACAGTAGAAACTGAATTAATTATTCGTAACTTGCGACCCAGAAAGGTACTGCCCATTGTGAGGTCTTTACATAATGACTGTCGGCTTTGTGTGAATAGTTGTGTGTATAAAAAAATATAATAAACCCACTTCTATAGAAAAAAAACATTATTGCGCATCATTGATGAATGTAAACAGGTAATATGGCGGAAAAGATGAAGATATAAACGTATTGCAACTCATACTAACACAATTTAGGTATTTATGTATAGAAGCGAATATGTAAAATTTGAGAAAATGTTTAACATAAAGAAACAGAAATGACACAGTAAATACTGTAATAAAAGATTTTCACGAAAGTTTTCCACAGTGTACAGTTAAAAAAAAATCAGATAATTATACAAGTAAAGTTATTGTGGTATTAAGGAACAAAAGCAATTTATGTACGGCTTGGTAATTGATGATGCAACACACAGAGACGCACAATTTCGGCCATAGACGCCAATTACAACACATTTACGTTTGTACGTGATTTTTTACAACTTTTTAATTGTCACTACAAACAAAAACTGTACGATTCCTACCAGATAACACAAAATAAATTATCAAAAGTTTCATACGTGTATATTTAGACGATACACTATTACTAGTACAAAGATAAAACCATAGATAAACTGAAAGTGTAGATATAAATAAGTAGAAATATTTCAGAGTCAAAATATTTTCTGTATAAAATGAGTTATATTGTCTACTTAGATGCGGCTATAAAGCCAAAAGAGCTGTAATCAAGGGCATGGAAGAAATTGACGAGAAAGTGTCTGATGCGGGAAATTAGAGAAAAATGTCGGAGATCGTTAAACTATTATATCGTATCGGTAATATGTTTCCACCTACATTCGATAATTCGTCGTATCATACGTTCTCCATAAAAGGTGCTCTATCGAAACGCCTACGCGGTCATAGTGATTTAGCAAAAAATAAGTATACCTTGAAGAAATATTTATTACCTTCAAGGATTTCTACCCGAAGTGGATTGGAATTCGATACGTCTGCAATGATTTCTAAAGCTATCCATTCTGTGTTTTCTGCTATAGGTACCCTGAAGTTTATTAAGTAGAGGTGAATGGGCTACCTTAAGCAACAGTGGCTGTAGCGGAGCTTCTCACTTTAAATGTTTAGTAAGACTAAAGTCAATTGCGAGTCTCTCGTTAAATCATTCCTGTTTCAATAAATTAATATCACCAACTGTATATTGCACTATCAGAAACAGGAAAATTAGAAAGAGAACAAAATGTGTCATCAGTCTGAAGCAATACATGAACTCAGCAAGCAAATAAATCATCGTAAAATATTGTAAAGGAAAAAGTTTTCACATTAAAAGTTAACCATACGTTTACGTTACTTGTGTCATGACATGACTTATTCGACGAAAGCGAGGAGAATTGATAACGAATACCTTATTCAAATGCTTCATTGTTTTGTTTAAACTGTCCTACATAAATTTCAAGAACTGTGTTGAGATTTACATTAAATGTTTGAAAAGGCGACCTAGCATCAGTCGCATCATCTACGATGTCAAATGTAACAAAAAAAGTCCCCTATATTATGGTGGCATTCACATATCAGTGGATTCTTGCCCCCGGCTCGTGTGGGACAGAGAAAAGAAAGTGCAGGTAGGCAGTAGCGTCGGTCGAGTCGAGCGAGATTTATTAGATCGTAACTGGTGGGGTCGGCAACACTCGGTGTACTGTCGTCGCGCATTCGCCACACGAAAAAAATAAAGCATGATCCAAGCGTGTTGTGCACACTTATTAATGTTTTTAAATCTGTTTTAATCTGATTTTGAAACAAGATTTGGTTGATGTGACTGTAAACTGAAAAGACTTCTTCACATAACGTCATAAATACAGTGACAACAATAACAAAGTTAAATACGGGACCAACGCTGACCAAATTAGGTTTCAAGTCCAGTCATAGTTAATGTATGTAGGTACAATGGGAAAACACGACGTTTATTAAAACCCAGAATATAAATAAAAACCCAGAATTAATTGGAATTTTGATTTAAACTTATTTAATTATCCAATGAGTAAAATTCTCTGTGGTAGAAAAAGTAAACACAAATTATTTAAATGACACAAGTGGTGCTGTCAATGTGTTTATTGCATTTTTTATTACGCCATATTAAAGTAATTGTGTAGGTAATATCTGCAATAACATTTAGCAACATTGATATTAGCTGTTTCAACTTTAAATTACCTCACATTAAATGCTGAAATTAATATTTCGATCATTATGCAGCTGAACTGGAGTAACATAGAATTTAAAATACCAGGTTATGTATAATTCTGAATGATTTCAACTCAACAAATCTTATTTGTCTTACATATGATCAATTTTCGATAGTTCAAATCTTCCTGACTTGCAGTTATTGCGTTGCGATATGAAAAAAGTAACACAGAACAAAAGAAAACAGTCACATTAATATAGTTGTTGCAAATCTTTCAGTTCGCCAATTACCTTGAATAAACAACAGATCACAACCATCACTGAGATAACACAGGCGCACTGTAATATTCAGAATGCAATGAAAGATATATTATATTATATTATTATGAATCAGGTTTTGAAACAAAAGCTGTGGATTCTAAGGATTCTGGGCAAAGGGCAATTTTGGTGCAAAAACACGTACTGTGTAACGTCTTTTCGATAATACGATTTTTAGCGAACGTGTTTCACACTAGAACTAGTTCAGGTTTTATGAATCCTTTGCAGGTTTACACACTTTTGTTGTTTCGTATTTATAGGTACTCATTTGGTAACATTTTAAATTTCTGACGTCTTACAAACATAAAGTTAACGTAATATTTCGCATTGCAAGAAGGGTTCATTTTCCTTGAGGATTGTCAAAAAGTTGGGAAAGAAATTGCCAGAACATTCCGAAAAATTTTTAGGTAGGGTTTCGGTAAATATTCTTTGTTCTCTATCTATATTTACTAATTAATTTTAGATTCTCCTCAAGTCTCGGTACTTATCTCTATATTTTTTTATTTTTATATTAGTAGTTCGTAACGTTACCAGTTACTTTGCAAAGGTCGCAGGGTAACATTGTTACCTGAAGTGTCCTCTGAACGTTCTTGTTATTCCGGAAGATGGTTCACCTCGTTTCAGACGAGAAGACATCCACAGTCAAACATTATTTGTAAAGATATATTGCGCCAAGTTGCTCCAAATTAGTCTGTACTGCATACTTTACCATCCTGGTTATTTCATCGTTGCAATATATGTGGGTTTTTTCAATTACATTAGCATGCGTAGCCTATTAATTTTGTCAAGATACAACTGTTTTATCGAACAGGAAAATGTATTTTCCTTATTCAACTGAATCTATTACAATTTCAGTTACACATATTTTTTATAAATTGGGCACTAGACATTACTCCCATCTTTTGTCTCCTAAAAAAGTATACGCGAGTCATGACTAGTCAAGCTATAAAGCGTCTAAAATGACGGCTATGGTCTACGTCATCCGTTTCCTCTCCATACGTACGTAGCAGTACATGACGCAATTGGCTTTTTCAATGTCTTATCTACAGCGAGGTATGTTGTCATTCGTCGAGTGTTCGTCGAGCTGCGCGCACGCCGCTCACCGCGCGATTTATTTTTGTTTCACTTGTGTCTTTTTGCTTTTTTATAGTCGTCGAGGACAAAGTGACGAATTGCGCGGTTATATTGTGCCAGTGTTTTGAACTTTGTGACATTGGAGTTACCATTTTTACCGTGATCAGATCTCAGTGGATTGCCGATCATGTTTATGTCAGGGTTCTACATCATTTCCCCTGATTTATTTAGGTAGGTGTTGACGAAATGCATTTCAAGGTGCTTTTATCTTCAAACCAGTTCGCTAATATCTGATGTAGTTTTGGTGTGATTGCGAATAGAGAGCGGATTATAACGAGTTATGAACCTGATTAGCCCGTCGGACTTCGATGCATTGTTCTCCGATTGACCTAGTACTTGTTATTATGAAATAATTAGGGCTTCTCCTTGACTCGTTCACATTCCGTCGCAGTTTTATTATTAATAATGTCTTTGTGATTAATGACTTACTGCGTAGCCTTCAAAGGCTTAGAGGAGATTACTCATTTCATATTTTTTTACAATTACTTGTTACTTTCCGGTTTTTCTAATTTTGCTCCCATTACTAAAAATTTACTTATCGCTAATATGTGCTAATGTGTCCGCGTTTTTGTTACAGAATGACGCCGCAAGAGGAGCGCGAGAGCTCACGCGGCGCGGAGATCGCCGACGCCTTCGAGGACGACATGTTCGGACCGTCGCGAACCGAGCCCGCCGCCAGGCCCAAGCTCTCCATGATCTCGGCGCGCCTCCGCGCTAACGAGGAACGAAAGCGGGTCATTGAGATCTGCTCGCAGAAGTTAGAGAACATTGAGGACCCTGCGCGAGACTTAAGGCGTTCAGTATGCATTAATAACACATACTGTCGACTGAGCGAAGAGGCGCGTCGGGAGAAGGAGGCGAGACGTCGCCGGGCGAGAGAGGAGTGTGATGACTCATGGGTCGGCAAGAAAGCGAGGCGAGCTGTTGAAGACGAGTGCCTAGCGCTGCTGGACGCCATCCCCGAGTTGGGCGACGCCAACCTTGGCTGCGCGCAGCTGGCGCGGCAGCAGATGCCCCGACAGGACGTGCCCCTGCTGCCTCCTGGGCTCCTGACTGTGCTGGACTCATGACCGCGCCGCCCTGCGCATCTCCACAATTCACTGTAAGCGAACACGGGCGTGTTCGCGTGCTCCTGATGCGAGTCCCGGCCGCGTGCCGCGCCGCGAGGAGTCTCCGGCTGCCGGCACGGTCCGAGCCGCCGGCGCTCCACCACCGTGGCTCGAGAATCATTGGACTATTGATTCGTGTTTAATTTACGTTACCCGGAACGGACTGTCGACGTTTAGCCAATTCTTTGTTGTTAAGAAGAGTACTTACTTTGTTAGCGTGTTTTTTTATTATTTAGTGAAAGTTGCTCAGGCGCTGCCGACGGGCGCGGTCCAATTAGTGTTCAACGATTAATTTTTATCGAACAGAGGACTCTGAGTGTACGTTGTCGCTACAGTGACGCGCTCACTCGTACTGCAAGTTTAACGGTTCACAACGGAGGCATAGTTTTAAGCGATAATTATTATGTTATATTATTGTACTGTAAAGTAAATAGTGATTAAGAGATAGTGCAAAACGACTGGGAACGGTTGCGACGACGAGCGGTAACAAAACTTCCACGCTTATTTAGTTTTATTTGAATAGTATTATTTTGTGCTGCCTTTGTGAGATCGGTTGCACGTTACTGAATAGAGTGAAAACTGTTGTTCTCGATGCACACATATGCGTTTGTGATTGGAATAATAAGGATTTATACTGTTAGCAAGTCAAACACAAGTTTTAATGTAGTATTTTTCAATCCGAATCTAATTGCTAACATTACTAATAGTCTGTAAGGTGATAAAGGAAAATTTGTGACGTATGTGTGTGTGTCATCGGTAACTTTTGACGGCATTTTAGTTTCCTTATCAAATCGGCGCATGTTGACGTTGAGGAAACGTTCGGCCAACATTGGCGGCCAACTTCCAACGTTTGCTCGTGCCTCACATTTTGCTAACAAGTCCGAGAGTTACTTTGAACGAGTTTTGTTGTACTTTATCGTTTTAAATTTTATTTAAACGTTTTTTTGTTTTGTACATTTTAATGTTACCCTATTGCTTACGTCACCATTTTAAGCTTTGTTACCATTATATGATATTTAATTGGGTTGAATCTGGGTTTTAGAGAACTATCTTGTCATTGTTAATTTATTGTGTAATTCAAGATAGAGTCTACGATTTCCTCTTAAGTATTAGCGTTGTTCATTTAATTTTACAACAATTTGAATATCAGACTTGCAACAAGTGTTGCTCAATTTTGAACAACGTTTATAAGTTGGGGAATTGTGTGTAATAAAAAGCGTTACTTATCAAACGGTTGTGCAATAAGTTTGAAAGTAATCAATCGTTCGATTGTGCAATTGACCCGCGGAACAAGCCAGTTCCTTTTTCTTTTGAAATCTTAATTGTCGCAAAATATATCGCTAGTAGCCCGTTTCGCCCCCTCTGAATAGTAAATAGGTAGGGGAGGCGCGGGGCGAGAGGCCCGGGGAGGCGCGGGGCGGGGCGCGGCGGGCGCCCGGCGCGGTCGCGTGGTGTGGGTCTCTGCACCGTTCCCAGCACTCCTGTGATATTAGCCTAGCCTGTGTGTCGTATTTGTGCTAGTTTCCCCAACCGACTTGTTTGGATATTGTGCTTGTAAAAAGCTTGAAAAAAATTAATTCCTTTTCTATATCGGCCATTTTATACGGATTAACCGAATTTTAAATGTCGTTTACCCGACGGTAGGATCGCATTTAGAGTTCCGATCACCACTTGTGACGAGTACATAGATGATTGTTTTTGTTTCGATCATTTGGTATGTTGTATGTAATGTTGAATAATCATTATTGTATTATAAAATTTATAAAGTTAGGCGCTTGTACACTTAGCTGTTGCCCTTATTAGGGGATAATGATGAGAATATATAAGTCTACAAAGAGGAAATTCATACAAATGGTTAATGTTCTAAAACATTTTGGTCACTAGTTGTTAAATTTGAATTTGCAAGCAAAATGTACTTTATAAATTGAACATAAAAACGCACATATTAACAAATAAGTAGATTTTTCAATGTAGTTACTGTAAATCGGCCACGTTTGAGAGCGCGCGGAATTCAGAAATCAGACGGAAAGTTAGTCATGTCGAAAAGTTCATAAATGTAAATGAAGTTTTGTATCAATGAACTCTATTGTCCTATAACGGGTTTTTATTTTCTTATATACCAATCGTCCAAGAATTGTTGTGAACGATGTGCTTTCTAACATTCCTGTCTCTTTGTCATTAACGCCAGCAGTCACTATAGACGTAAGGAGAATGATTGTACTTGTGTCACTTGTTTCAAACGTGGCTCCTTGAACGATGTGAGATTCTTAGAAAGTAAATAATTTAATACCGAGCCTCTAGCTTTAGTCATTCAATCGTGTTGATCGTAAAATGTAAGAAAAAGAAAAGGATGTTGCAGACTATCAGATTATTGAATCAAACTCGTGTTCATCTCACTCGCACATCACGTGAGTGAGCAAGATAAAAGACAAAAAGAGGCGATTTGTGTTGAAAGAAATTGTAATACTGTATCGATAATGCTCCAAAGCAATTGAATAATTTTATTGGTTCCGTGTGAGCTTGAGATCTAAATAAACTTAGTAGTTCAGCTTATTTGGCATTTTATTTACTACTTGGCACTCCTGCATATTGTAATAATAGATTCCCCGAGTTGTTTTTCAATATCAAACCATTGGTGAGTCAGAGAATCAGTTGAAATAATTGAGTCATCGTCGGACAGACCGAAACTTTGAAACTTTACATAGAATGAACAGTACATTTTGAACGAACATATTAATTTGGGCTAAATTCAATTTATAAATAGAAATGAAATGGACTCATGAGTGGGTGATACCGTACAAGCCGTAATAGATGAATATGACGTACTAGAAAGGGTTGATGTAACAGCTGATCACACGTCGGGAATAGAAGTGAGTAACACGTCTACGTGCAGATTATTTAAGAATGACTGATGTACTAATGTCGTGCAATATTATGTTCATAAATACACATCTATAAAACTGTTGATCTGGTTTACATAATTATATAGTTATCAAGCTTGCACAAAGCCATATTTAGCTAAATATACAAACAATATTATTACTTCCGATCATGATGCAAATGTAACAAATTCTGTGGATTGTTTTGAAAGATTTTTCCGTACCTATGAAGTTTCCCATGAATGTACTTAGTAAGAATTGATATATGAATGGCCAATGTGAAACAGTTCTAAGAAATTATGTTATTTTTAAACTGTCTGAAATTCAGAGAGATTTCAAATATAGATGATGCTGTTAAAAGGCATCTACAAGGAGTACATAATATTATGAATGATGTAAATGTGTTGAACCTTCGAGGCGAGGTACTTGTTTGAAATAGTAAATTTAAGAGAACGTTTTTTGTAAATGTTATCATAATTTTATTATTGTGACTAGCTGCTATTTTATGAATGTTTCCTGTCTTAAGCTAAGAGATGGTCAATAACTAAATATTAAATATAAACTGTATAAACTGTACATTTTATTTTGAACCTCAATTGAAAAAAAACCCACATATTAATACGACGATAACTGAGAAGTTATTTCGTAAAATATGTCCTTTGCGATTATACAAAATGACATGACGTCAGTCGCAAGACAACCGCAAATAATCAAATTTTAAGTAGGTAGGTACACTGTAGCTAACTGTAAATACAAATACTAATCAAGCTTCGACATTATCCCTATTGAGTTAATTAAAACAGAATGTATTGATAAGCGGTCAACTAAACAAAATGCGATCGACGATCCTTTTGCTAGCGGAATATAAATATGACAATTTATTTTCTGATCCACAATTTTAGAAGATGTTATAAGATACTTAGGAAGCTAATTTTTAGCTGTAAAAAAACGAATCTCATGGATGTTTACGTGTACTTAGCCTGTTCTTCTATTTACTATCCATATTAGCCAATCAGCAAATTTAATGAGGGGCTGTCTACTCTGGGTTCACTAGAAGACGACAAGAACCTACTTTTCATTTAGCCAACTAGTGTTGGCTAAACGAAAAGTAGGTTCTTGTCGTGTGATAGTTCAAACAGCTGAGCAAAACCTCTTAATTCTTAGGCTAAATACATCATTTTCCTGAGCCACCGTGAACTAGCCCTTGGGGGTATGCACCGCGGTCCTCTCGCCACCTCTTTCTGGGTTGGCTTTGGTGACGCTGTCCCATCATGTAAAATCTTTAGCCGACCAGTCACTGGAAGTGGCTGACATGACTCGCCTATTTTAGCCTGGCTGCCTTTTTACCTACATCTATGATCCCCGTTTTAGTACGTAGCGCGGTGTTTCCCAGAATGTTGCGCTCCACTGCTCTTTGGTTAACTTTCTCGTCTAGGTGAGCGGCCAGGTCTAAGCATCGTAGATTAAAACCTGCGTGATAGACATATCGTAAAGCTTTCACTGAAAAAAAAAATGTCGATCACATTTCATTAGTGCACATCTTTGCGGACCCACTAGCATATCCAGGAAATTTCGATGTATTCATCGGAACATAATAAAAATTCCCTTCAAATTATTAGCATTTCCATTTAAACCCTACACCCTTCATAAAATACATAACTACTACACTTCTTTGAATCGTAGATTACCACAAAGTATGCACATGACGTAATACATTAAGTAAACAAGTCTATTTACCAACATGTTAGAAGAATAATAGCTTCACACATGCATGACTTGGGACATTAGGAATATACCTAGCATAATTTCAACATGCAGCATATTTACTAAATACATATCCGCCATGTGAAATAGCATTTACGATCAAAAACATGAAGACAAATTGTTGATAGAAGCAACAGTATTTATCGACGCAGTAGCAATGTTTACGTTGATTGGCGCCATCTAGTAGGAAATTTAAAAATCTCGAACGCAAGATTCCTAAAAGTTAGTAAGTGTAGGACTTTTCTCATGAATTTGAAAACCGATGAAAACCATTAAGAGATTACGGGAATATATGAAGTAATGAACAGATAAACTACAGGGTACAGGGTGAAACTGTAAAAGGCACATCCACACCACAATGCTATGCCATAAGTTCAGTACTCGTATATATGATTCTGGACCTTCCAGTATTACCTAAATTATTTAGTGAGTTATTTCATATATATTTTTTACGTTTATTTCGATGTTCTTTTTACTTCAAACTGCAAATATTATGAAGTTCTTCTGCCAATGAATCCAATGATATTATAATTTAAATGTAAAAGATGTGTTTTTTTTTTATAAAAAATCTCATCTGTACTAATTCTTTCACCATTAAGAAGCCACAATATTATCACCGAGTAAAATATTTATGTTTAATGTTATTTTCAAAACCACGAAGGATGTGTTACAGTTTTAAGGGAAGAGTGCAAAATTCACGCGGACGAAGTCGCTATTGCTAGCTGCTGTTAATATATCAGACGAAATTCAATCATATATGTAAATATATTAGGGTATACTATACAGGGTTATTTTTCAATGACCGGTCAAATTTTCACTGGGTGTTCTACCCATGAATATGAACAACTTTCACTATGGGACCGACTCTGAAATCACGAAAAAAAAATCAGCTGTTTCATACATTTTAGTCGAGTAGGTATTGAACTTTTGTATGAAACAGCTGATTAATTTTTCGTGATTTCAGAGTTGGTCCCATAGGGAAAGTTGCTCATATTCATGGGTTGAACACCCTGTGAAAATTTGGCTAGTCATTGAAAAATAACCCTGTATATTATTAAGGTAAAAAATTGCAACTAAAGCAACACTTTTCAAAGATACGTTGCTAAATAAAGCAGCTTACTGCAGAATTGTTAAAAGGGAATTTTATTACCGGAGACTGAAGGGTATAGGTTCCAACCCTGACATGCTCCAACAAGGTTAAGCTGAGAATGTTTCACGCAATGGTTTTGGTACAAGGTGAAGGAGAGAGCTGCAGCTGACTTTTGAATGGGAAACTGTATGGAATGACAGATTTTGCTGGGTAATTAATAATCAGTATTCATTTTAAATAATGTAATTGTAACTGACATTACAGATGTCAAAGTGATGGAATTAAATAAAAACCCAAATTAAAAATACCTTCTGCTTTACTACTAATGCCTCGTTAATGTAACTTGGATATTAAACCTATAAAGAAATACTTTAGTAGTTTTCTCTTCGTAAATGTTTTGTAGTTTCATTTGATAAACAAATGGCCGTATATATACCGTATATTACGCTGAAAATATTGAAAACGTAAGAAACTCACATTACAAGCAAAGTTCAGTAGTAACTGCCTCTTTTTTTTTCTTAAATCTCGCAAAAGTTAGAACCAAAAATACAAATATAGTAGGTACATGTAATGAACGTTAATGGTTTCCTTTATTTATTTAAATACTAGCTTCTGCCCGCGACTTCGTACGCGGATCCTGTTGCTTATGTCAGCGACAACGGGGTCGTCAAAATCGAAAATCTGAAACGTCTGATGTCGAATTCTAAAAGCCCGGGGACTGGAAAACAATGGGATGCGCGAGACTATTCAAGACGTTCCAGATTTTTTATTTTTGTTGGTCAACAGGAAATGCCATCAGACTTAACAACTTTTGCTAAGACGCCATTTCTATTATGTATATGTTATATTGTCGCTGGGCTTTGGAGTTCCACTACAGGTGCTCCAGATCTTCAAATTTAGTCTCACAGCAGAAAACACTCTTCACGTGGAATAGTTTTTGAAATGGCACCATTTTTATATCTCTTTTACTTTAGGTGTTCCATTTTCCAAAATAAATTATAGCCTATAATATGTTGCGTGACGTTCACGATCAGCGGTCAGTCGCGCATCTCCTTCCCCCACTTATCTCTAGAGTCGATGCGTATATACGCTGAAAACTCAAGCGTCATGCTTTTTCCGTGAACGTCTCCAACTCGCGAGACAGTGCATGATGTTCACGATCAGCGGTCAGTCGCGCACATATTCTTCACTGGTCTCTAGAGATCTGGATGTAGATGCGTAAATACGCTGAGAATGCAGGCGTGCTTCGCGATCCCAAGAAGTTTCCACGGAGCGAGTTGCAGCCTCATGTTCTCGAACAGCATCAAGTCTCTCCTAACGCTCTTCGGTAGATTGTTGGGATCTTATGATCTTTAATCATTTAGCACCTTTGGAACATTGGGAAAGATTTGACCTCTTTCTAGGCATGGTTATAGTTTTATTGTGATGATACCTGATCAATTAAAATCTAAGTGGCTGCTCCCCTGCGTTACCGGGTAGGCAACCATGTAAAAAAGATAAATGGAAAATAAACACTCAAATAACATAAGCCCGAAGGCATATTTATACGATAAAAAAAATAGGAGTTTTGGCCAGTAGAGTCTAATTTTCAATGATATACCATCGTCATCAAAAATCAGTCCTGAACTGTTCCCGCCTTCACCGCGTGGAGGTACTTATGTTATTTTATAATTATGCAATGAAATTTGTGATAGCTTTTATTTCTATACCAAATGTTTCTGATCTTCGATTTTTATAAGTCAACAGGAAATGCCTATCATACCGATTAACTTTTGCTAAGACGTCATTCCTAGATGAGTTATGGTGTAGCTGAGGTCTTGAAGTTCCACAACAGGTGTTCCAGATCTTCGATTTTTATACGTCAACAGCGAGTGCTCATAAGGCTGAACAACTCTAGCTAAGACGTCATTCCTATATATGTTATAGTGTAGCTGGGCTTTTGAAGTTCCTCATCAGGTGTTCCGGATCTTCAAATTTATTCTCTCAGCAGAAAATGCTCATCACGTGGAACAATTTTTGCTATGGTACCATTTTTGTATCTCCTATAGTTAAGCTGGTCTGTTGCGGTTCTGCATCAGATGTTCCAGTTTCCAAGATAAATTATAGCCTATGTTTTGACCAGTATTAATATCTATACAACAAAAAAAAAACATTCAAATCCGTCTAGTAGTTCCGAAGATTAGCGTGTGCAAACAAACAGACAAACAGACAAACAGACAGACTTTTTTTTTTGGATTCGTGCTCTATTATTGTTTCTAAACCCCCCTCAATTATTATTTTTTCAATATATTCAATGTACAGACACAGTTTTTTTACTGTCTTATTATATGTATATAGATTTCTTTGAAACATAATGTATTTAGTTGACAATATTCTATTACTTATAGGCATTTGTTAAAAACATAAAATAATAATACAAAATCATTTTTAAAGACCACATAGGTAAAAATAGAAGAAGTGTGAGTATTTTGTTTGTAATTATGTATAAAAATTGGTTGGTAAGTAATTTTCTTTTGTAGAATTAAGAATTTAAAAATAGAACACGGGAATGAATCTTTCTAATAATAATCACCAACAACTCTTGTACATTTTTTGTCCAGCCAGCCAGTTCTAGTTGCCGCGTTGCATGTAGGCGTTGAAAAGGCACCGATGTCACGCGGCATGCATGTGGGCAAAAGATTCTCATCTACTTTGCATGTACTTCTAACCGTGGTAAAGCATACAGCCGCGAGTTTTATCAAAGATCTTATAGAAGTTATTGTTTGTTCCGTTAACATATATGTGTAGAAGATCATAAGATCCACACAAATAAAGTTATGTAGACTACGTCGTTGGTAAATTTAGAGCTATAGGTACAGAACTACACTTTAGTAATAGCTCAAAATCTAAGTTTACGGAGTATTACTAGAATAAGAGACCAATTTATACTGATGTTGTCATTTGAAGTGCTTACTGCGATCAGCCAGTGTTATCTGGTCAAATTTATGTAAGCTTGTTTCGATGTCTCTCAACTGTTTCAATGTTTCTAACAGTCTTTTTGAAGTGTTTCTCAGGATAAATAGGAAGCACTGATCCCATCCAGATTAAATTGGCGTTAAAAAATATTTTCCACAAACTCATAAAAAAGACATAAGAAATATATATTATGTTTACCACGGTTGAGCTGTTATTTTTAACTCGTGCCAATCTGTACGCAAAATAGTCGATTGGGCATGCCCAAATTATTATATTAATTATTAAATTATTATATTGATGTATAACCAATGAGCCCAACTCCATGGAGTTGGGCTCATTGGTTATACATCAATATAATAATTGATGCTAAGAAGAGACCTATCATAAACATAATGCAAGCTATAGCTGTATAGCAACAACCAGTCATAATTGCACGTAAGTTCAACTTTGTTCATCGATTCCCATCAGTAGACCGCGACACACATATTATATGGTCCGCCAAAAGCTTTAAAATACAAATTTTTCAATTATAAAATCACGTTGATGCAAACTGAGTCATTTCTTCTACTAGAAATGTTGTGTTTTCTGTTATAAAATGTAGTACAAGCTGTTTTTTTGATTTTATAGTATTTTTGATTCCATAATCTTCAGTTTATTAATTTTTTAAATTGATACATTTTTTTTTCCTTTATGCTTAATTCTAGCAACATGAATGAAATCAAAATGGTTCTTGGTCCCATTCCAAAATTGGGAACGCAGTGTTATCCAACATTGGTGCTCATGCACTAGTGTGCAAGAGTACTAACTGTGATTATGCACCAACTCATGTTCACACTTGTTGTGACATAATTATTTACTTGTCAACAAAAAAAAAACATTTTAGTAATGTGTTGGAGATAAATAAACATATTTATAATTTATTGTTATTTATTAATACTAACCATGGAGTTCCTACTTCATAGTAAATAATAATAAATAACAATCCTCCTGATAATAAGCATGAGTTGGTGCATAAAATGGTGCTTGCCCATCCAAAGTCGAATATAGTGAGACTAAAATTGTGTTACCATGTTACTATGTAAGTACCTATATTCTGGCAAATAAATAAATTTCATTTCATTTCATTTCATTTCAAAGGTTATTTGTGAGAGATCGCTTTTAAGCGATAAAGCCCAAAGTACGCATCTGACATTTTCAAAAGAACAGCACCAATAAGTTCAGTGTATGTTCTTCAAGGACAGATGTGTACTTTTTATTATTCACCATTCATTAATTCTCACAACGTCATGTCACCAGAAAATCTAATCATTCTCATTCTCTTTCTTTTGTTTTCACATGATCACAGTCTACTTATTTAGTGACTGGCTTTCTGGCCAGAAAGAATGGAATGAATGGTGGCCATACCCTTTGTAGTTTTCTGTAGTTGTGTACAGTAATACGTATTCTACTCGGCATTTATATATGAAAACACAAGTGATGCAGAGATAATAAAAATGCTGCAGCATAGTCCCAAGATAAGTTAAGAGTTGTGTCTTAACAAATTCGATGTAAACCTTACTTCCGTGAGAAGGAAGCCGGTAGCATAGTATTGCGTAACGCACCGACAATGTAATAGCTTCCATGTTGATCATGCACTGTGTTCATAAAATCTATGAACTCTAGTCTTTATCACAGTAGATCCGATGATAATTGTTGAAATATGAAACATTCTGTCTACTATCTGAACTTATCAAATGACGAAGCTGGAAATGTTTAAAATGAAGTTAGATATTTTCACGTTGTTTTATCATATACATGCTCGCACTAAAACACCTTCACTCTCATACTCACATCATTGCAATGAACTTAAAACTCCTTATTTACATTTCATTTCTGGTTGAATTTGTTATTTACCAGGTACCTATATATTCTCGTACTCGTATTCTTTTCGTTTACAATAATTATTGTTTTCTTTTCTTGTGTACTTACGGTGATGAAAACCAGACAAAATTTACTTTTCTTCTCACCGTAAATAAATGTTTAATTGTAAACCCTTCGAATTTTTGTCCAAAATACAAGTTAATTTTCCAAAAGGATCAATTCAAAATTTTGTAATATGTTTGCCGAATTCAAAACTTAGGTACACCCAGAAATAAATTTTCAGATTCCTCACAAACTCAACACGAGTCAAGTGTTGCGATTGGCTGTTCAATAATCATTCCACCAATCACAGCTGCTTAAGCATGTTTGACAATTTGTTTCATTAATTTTGTGATGACTTTCATTCTAGCAACTCATGTAGGCTAAATATAACGTTTATGACTTTTAAAAGAAAGGCCTTATTTGCACTTTTTTCAATATAGATCCCACAGTCGTAGGCGATTTAAAAATTGTAGAAGTAATAAATCCTGAATAGTTTTTCATGCAAATGTGTAACTCAGAAATCCAATTTTTTTATCTCTAACTGTTTTAGTAACTCATAATTTGTAAGATTTGTTTGAGTCTTTAATCAGTCCAACAGTCTTAAAATAAAGCAGTATGTACGTTAATAAAATCACTCGCACAGTTATTTGCGTTTGTCACTTGGTTGATAAATATTAGGTACTACAGTAGTTATGACATCATTAGTCTAGTAAATAATTGTAATATACTCGTTGTGAAAACAAAACCATAGCTCTTACGGTTATCAGAGGGCTGTGGGAATCCCCGATACATCTATTTTGACTGACAACTCAAGACCACAGAGCATAGAGCTAACAAAGAGAAAATAAAAGAGATGAGTAATATATTATGATGTTGTTATTTCTTGTACGTTACCTAGTCAATTGAATGTGCACGTTATTTTATATTACCTAATTTTTACCATAAATCTCGAGTGTTCTCGTCTCGATCTCTCTAGTACTCTAGTCCTTTTCCAAGTGAAAATAATATCTCGAGCAGTTATGAACATTGTTTCTATGTGAGCTACACTTCAATCCTAAGTTAGACTCTCATTTATATGGACACAATGCATGTCATGTTGAGTTTCAGACGGGAGGTGGCAACTCAGTAAGTTAGAACTCCACAACACGAGACAGCCTGTTAGACCAGCGAATAGGGGATATGGGATAACCAGTATATCTAGCACCAATGCTTCACGCAAACGTGAACTCGAAACGTACAATTTTAAAATTGAAAATATGCTAATATACAGGGGTATTTGTAAAACACCAACAACCTCGCATTGGTAGATTATTAACATCAAAAACAACAACATTTGTTGTACGATTTTTTCGAAAACAGACAAAAAAATCAACTATCCATACATATATCCGAACAGTTGGTCGAGTTTTGTATGGAGAGTTGATTTTTTTTTGTCCGTTTTCGAAAAAGTCGCTTCAAATCTTTCCTGGCCTTATTTTTGGACATCTGATTTTAACGTACTAAAATCTTTTTTTTTTAAGTATTGGGGCTACTGGTTTCTTCACTAACCGACTCGAGCCAAAACTCGACGTGCACATCACCTAGCACCATACGATAATTTTAAATCTACCTAACTGTAGAATTTAGTAAGGCAAAAAAACCAAAGAAATACAAAAAATAAGGATACAAGGAAAATAAACTAAGTTTGGATAGGTACTACGTAATAGGTAAGTATTGTGCAAGCACACTGAATATTGTTAAGGAAAAAAAATAGTAGGTTGTTAACTGAAATTGTCATTTGACAAATGTATGAACAAACTACTGACATTTATTTTATTGTTACTAGCTTGGATTTTCCCCACTGCAGGGCAATGGCCTTCAAATTTTCTATGTCTAGGGCAATTGGGACCAGTTTTTTTTATCTTGAATATTGACTGTCTGGTGCGATATTAAATATCAAGATAAAAAAAGGCGAAGATGGCGATCTTCGCCAACATACCCTCTGCTGCATGTCAGACGATCAACGCAAATATGATCCTCTAACAAGTGTGGTAGTTACATGCTATAAAAGCGATGTAAAAGTAAACACACCCAGTTCATTTTTAACAAAAATGAAGAAAAAATATGAATATGAAACACTGTCAAGCTGTTGCGTTGTTTTTTTGTAATTGGTTCAATTAAATATATCAACAGCTAATCGCATCACTTTACTAGCTCGTCATTTGTGAAATAATTTCGACCAAAACCCTAAGGAAGGAATGCATGGGCCCCGAGGCTATCAGAATCTGATGGTTTTGAGTTGAGTACCAACATTTTTTTTCGTAATACATGTTTACAGAGGTCACCTTTATTCTAACATTTCTAAAGTCAACAGGTAAGTTATTAAAAACGTGAAACTTGCTAACCAGCAACACAAATACAAACTATTAATCTAAACCAACATAGCAACAGATACCCATTGCATTTCACGGACGCATCGCAATTTAAACCTTATGCCAATGGCGAAAAAGTCGAGTCGGGATTTGCACAAGCTATACGTATCGCGATGAACGTCGGTGTGGAATGGGAGCCATCCCTTAGTAGAGTGTGACGCTTGGCATATCTATAGAAATAGGTACATAGATGCCTACGCTTAAAGGTCGTTAACTAATTCATTGACTAATACTATTAACCGTACAAGTTTCCTTCAACGATTCTGGATATAACAGCGTATTACGATGTATTAGCATTATTGCTTTACCTACTTTATGACTGGATTCATAGTTTTTTATATTTTCCTTGTTCTTAAATTATTTTGAGGATTTTTTCTGAATCAGTCGTCAATGACTATGTAGCTAGATACTGAGTATGTTCTTATGAGTCATTAAACTAACGCTAAACACGGAGATAGTATAGGTATGTTTTGGTCCATAGTTGATATGTAGTAGGAAAGAGCATCATCATTTGTCTAGCCTTTTCCCAGCTATGTTGGAGTCGGCTTCCAGTTTAACCAGATGCAGCTAAATACCAGTGTTTTACATGGAGTGACTGCCTGTCAGACCTTCACAACCCAGTAACTGGGTAACATGATTACCCTTGGTTAAACTGGTTGTCAGACTTTCGGGCTTCTGACTACAAGTAACGTCTGTCAAAGATCTACAAATGACAGCCGGGATCAACGGCCTAATTTGCTTTCTGAGGCACGGAGGAGTCTTGGAATGTAATAAATTGTCATCCATCCCCGGACCGACCTCGTCAAGCGTAGCTTAACCTTCGATCGACCCATGCGGCTGTTATACTTTAGGCACAAGCTCCTCCATGTAGGGAAAGAGCATCGTTAATTTAATAAGTATGAACAAAAGTGGCGTTATTGGGTTTCAAAATTTCCAGTATTACCAGGGATTTAACTTGATAGAAAATAGGAATGCACACGGTTTTCCTTTTAGCTAGTGAAACGCTGTCAAAAATTTTAAGAAAGGTGAAATTGGTGATAATATGATTTCTTGGTATTCATAATTAAGGGTATATTTGAGTGGGTATCCCTGGGTGGTTTGAAAATACAATTTAATTCTATAGATGGATCGTTTCGAGCAGAATAATGTCGGAAAGGACGTCTAGTAGGTACCTATGTATATTAAATTCTTCTGTAGGTACTTATGTATGTTACCAAACTCCTCCTAAGCGGCAAGCTCACTTTCAATGTATTTTTTTTCGTTTTGTACTGTTATGATTATAAAGCAGGACTAATGTCTGTCGTTAATAAACATAATAATGGGCAATATGACAAAATTTTAGTTATTAGATTACAAGAAAATGTTCGACACAATTTTTTTCTTTTTTCACGTATTCAAAAAATAACGGCGACACATCGAGTCAAAATGTCGCATGATGTCACTAGCTAGCACAGTTTATACTAAATAATGACGATACAAACCCCCTCTGCCCCCTTTAATGCGCTTAATCTAAGCAGCTTTCCATCAATTTGAAAAAGAAAAAAATATGTGTCGAATATTTTCTTGTTATCTAGATGAGGGATTAAAAACTTAAATTTTGACAAAAAGCCCATCAAAATCGTAAAAAGAATGAATACAATGATCCCAAGTAACACAAATATCTATAGCGTCACACAAAACAGATATAGTAAGTAAAACTCAACAAATTCCTCTAACACGTGCAATAAACATGAAATATTAAAAATCACAGCAGTGAAACTAGATGCGCCAACGTTCACGTGGATATGCTTGTGTAATAGCGTCGAGCCGGCACGGCATGCGGCACAGCGACGTAGCTCGACTTCAATGTGATTTCATAGTAAACTATTTAAAAAAAACTAGTGGTCGAAATTCGAATGTATTACATAAGCTTATTAAATCTAAGTAAAGGTAGAACTTCTTTTAACAAAACTTCTATGTTTAAAAGAAAATTATAACTTTGCTTTGCACTTCCGTAAATGTCAATGTCAACTAACATTTATTTCCTAGGTACTAATATTATAAACGCGAAAGTTTGTGAGGATGTTTGTTACTCTTTCACGTAAAAACTACTGAATGGATTTTAATAAAATTTAGTATGGAGTTAGCCGAGACCCTGGATTAACAGATAGGCTACTTTTTATCCCTGTATTCCTACGGGAACGGGACCTACGCGGGTGAAACCGCGGGACGTCTGCTAGTTCTGTTATATTTTTGTTAATTTCTAAATATTTGATCGCTATAGTTACATTATAAACTTGATGATCTTATTCAGTTGTATGTATTTCGAACATTAATGTAAAAAGATATTAGATTTCTGCACATTTCTTCCACATAAACTTTTACGTGCTATTACAATGGCCAAATTTCCACAGACATTCAATACCTTCTTACCCTAGACGGGACATTGCGAACAAAGTTTTCATTCGATACTTGTGTCCTAATGAACACAAGTCTATGAGTTTAGTTTAGTACGCTCCGCTGCCGCTCGAATATTCATATATTATACTAGGTGGCGTTACTGAGACATGGGATCAAAGTTTTACTATGACAGTTCCACGGTGTCCTATCTATAGTATTTTAAATCTCTTTGCAAATCTCACACTCTTCGCCTCGTTTAGCGTTTTAATATATAGATTATATGTATACTGACGCCAGCACATCAAAGTATCACAAACAGTTAAATTACCCAATTGAACTTGAACCGTATTCTGTCGTGGTAAAGTTGAAAAATTCTAAAATATTTTTAATAGAATATTGTAGAAGCTTAATGTGCTGGCCTCTGTACGTTTACATGGTTGCATGTGTCTGTGCGATAGTTTCCTTGCATCGTTATATTGCACTCAAGTATTCCCTGTAATAACCCACACCCCCTGTACTGACACTCACATTATGCTAGGTAAGTACCATCTCCTTGTAGTGGCAAACCTTTTGCCGTTAATAACTAGGACCATTTCCGTACTCCAAAATATTACTGAAAATATCTAATGTAACATACATACATACATAAACTCACGCCTTTTTCCCATGGGGGTAGGCAGAAACTACAGAGCGCCATATGCTACGATTCTTACATACTTCTTTTGCTTCGTTTACATTCATACCTACATGTTGTCATACACACACGCCGGTTGCGAGTACTACGCACCTGACCTTTCTGAAGAACCTCACCAATAAGGTCTATGTATGTCCTTCTTGGGCGTCCCCTCCCGGCGTTCCCACTTACATTTGCCTTGTAAATACCTTTCGTTAGTCGCCTTTCATCAATCCTTTCAACGTGACCAAACCATCTAAGCATACTCTTTTCAATTTTTGTTACTACATCTTCTTTTAAACCACAACGTTGCTTTATCACATCATTTCTCAAATTCATCATTCATCTAATGTAAATCCCAATAAATAACACTTTGTCAAATCAAATCAAATAATTACAGGTCTTCCATACATAATTAAATTCTTGATAATGTTCGTTCCATGATAAGCCACTTGGTCATTCAAATGAATGCATATATAATAAAAATATGTTTGTAAGTTTGTATTGTAGTAAAATGTCCAACCTATGGTATACCAAGAAGTCCAAGCTGACTACCGTGTTCGCAACCACACCGACCAGACGGTAAATACTTGAGAAAGTGTGCGTGCGTTGTATTTTTTACGTAATCTAGGTCAGATACAAAACGTTATGTCTCTGTGAATCTCTTAAATCGAAGTTCTAGTACCAACATAAGCGGCTGGAAGAACTTCCAAAAAATACTTTTGAACAAATAAAAGTGCCACATTTCTTCTACTACAAGAGTTCAGTGTTCTTGTGAACTTGGAAACAAATGGGAAACAACCAATCATTCGGATTTGTTTAGAACATACTTCGCTTTTTTTAGGCAGGTTTGGGTTGCTTTCATGAATTTGCGCACGATTTGCAGATTCTATTTTTCTAAATTCGTATTCTGAAGGCGTATCATAGGGTGGACACCATGAGTTCTCTTCATCATTCTGGTACCCCATCTTTGAATTTTTTCATCGACCTTCCCTGCCTCCCAAGTTTTTCCTGATGTTCGTTTTGCTTTAAACTGTCTTTAGTCGTGATTTTTGCCAGGTTTAAATGAAAAAAGTGAGTAGTTTAGTTCTTGAGGAACAATCCCATAGGGTTACATAAATAAATATTCCACAGCTTTTACACAACGCCATCTAGTCCCAAACTAAGTAGAACTTGTGCTATGAGTACAGACAACTGTTAAACATACTTTGGTATATATTTCTAAATACATAATATATACACGACAAATATTTAATTAGTACAAAAACTTAAAGGGCTTATTCTAGACGGTCTTCTCATTATATTTGTAAAGTATAAATAAATAATATTCATAAACAGTAAAGTTATTAGCGTTTGTTTATATCCCAAAAAGTCACCCAATTTATGGAAATATTGTACAGGCATATTAAATTTAACATAAAATAGGTTTCATTCATACCAGCTCGGTGAAGGTCGTTCTTAACGGGATCTTAGACTATAATATCTCATACTAACACCTCAGCATTTCTATTGCTCTGAGTTTGGTGCCCGATTGGTGGTAATACGCTTATTCCTTATAACATGCGACTTATAAACCATCTCTGCCTTACTCTTCTAGCAATGCAAGCGTGATGTTAAAACACGTGCTAATTGAGACTCCCCGGTAGTAACTGGACGAATTTGTTGTCTCTAACCAGTCCAGGATTGAGGTTTCTAGTTACCTATGTGTTCTTAATCTTAGTCTGTCGTCAGAACTATGTTTGCACTAGTACGAAAACTTTGTGTATGTGGAATTTAGTATTTCATGGAATCCGATGTATATTCCCCGACAATACTAGTCATGACGTATCTTCTATAGATATAAAATTTTCTTGTCTGGTTTTTTGTTCGGGATAAACTTTGGATACCTTCTGCTACGGTACGCGCAAGCATTTTTTGTAAATTGCTCTTTCTATATGTACTTTCAGCAAACTTAAAAGGCGGGACAGTTTTATCTCGATTAATAAACCAATATATTATTATTAGACATTTTACGGACTTTATTAGTAATGTTCTTCAGAAAGGTCAGGTCATCAGGTGCGTAGTACTCGCAACCTGTGTGCGTGAATGACTATATTTATGAACGTAAACCAATGATATTTTTAGTAAAAAGGCGTAGATAGGTTACCTAAACAACGTTCAATTTTCAAAAACGGCACACTAACGCACGTACGCGTTTGTTGACGGTGCGACGCGACACTGAGGTAAGTGGGGCTAGTTAGCCACATTTTATCATCACGTTTTCCGATCGCTTATAACCTATCTACACCTTTTAACTTAGAATATCATTTACGTAAACTAAGCCAAAGAAGCATGTAAGAATCATTGCGGATGGCGCTCTGTATTTGCTGCCTACCCTCATAGGAAAAAAGACGTGAATTTATCTATGTATGTTATGAACTTATGTAACTATGCCATTAATGTAGGAATGTGTAAAAGTATTTTCTCAAATTAAAATTTCCCTGTTTATAAGTATTATAATAATAATAATAAACCATTTATTTCAGGTAACAAATACCAAAAAATTAAGACATTAAGTTTCCTAAAATAACATAATTGATAACTTTTATGTCAGCGCAACTTAAAAAAATATGTCGTGTAATTCGTATTCATATTCATTAATTTGCATTCCACAAGGTAAACAAGATGTTAACAAAGGATTTAGAGCTAAGAGCCGTTGTAGACCCTGTAAGGGCACAGCAAAATATTGTTAAATACTTTGTAATTAAGTAATTAAAATCTAAGTCGTAGAAAACTAAAATTTAAATAAAATTATACATGAAAAACAAAATAATTATACCTACATAATTGCAAATTACAATAACTTAAATAATTCAAATAATGGTGACATAATAATTCAAAAAAATAACTTATTTAATGAGATCATATTATTACTAGATAATTTTCAATTATAGAGAAAATAAAATCATCTGAGACAATTTTATAGGTTCAATTGTGTTGTGTTGTGTGTTGTGTTTTTGTGTATTATATGTTGTGTTGTGTGTAGGTACCATGTATTGTGTGTTTATAACTGTCAAACAGATAGCAGTGAATGTTTCTTCTGAGCCATAGCAAAGCGTGTTTGGGTCAGCTAGTTTATACACAGTGATTTATTATCTAGTATTTATTTTCACACTTCTCTCCAAACGCACTTGACGACGCGCCCTTCACAGAAGAAGATAAAGATTTAGGTACCTGCACGTTTTATCAGCATACAAACAAAATACAATCTATTTCTATTCGGCTATGTATTAGGTACACATTTAATATTTTCCCTGTTATTTCCTCGTACGGGTGAAAACGAAAACAAGGCGGACTCATAAGCGCATTGCACTACTATTTAATGAATATTGATGTTTTGATCAGGGCTCCCTTTAAGGGTGATTTGGCAATGGAAAATATAAAAGGTCGATTCTCGTTTACACTTCGCCTATGAGGCATCCTTAAATGCAATCAAATAAATCAATAAATATTCTACTACTTTCACACAACGCTATCTAGTCCCAAGCTAAGCAGAGCTTGTGCCATGAATTTTACTAGACAACTCTGATACACATACCAAATAATTATATTTCTAAATATATACATATTAAAGAAAAAGTACACGCAGACACAGAATAAATGATCGTGCTCGTCACACAAACATTTAATTTTGTCTTTGGTGCGAATGGAAACAACGACCTCCGGCATTAAAGTCAGAGACACTAACCACTACACCAACAGGCCAGTCGAATTGAAAATGTAGACATATTTTTCAAAAAGTTTCTACGTGTTATCATACCTTAATTCCACTACCATCATAATTTTCACAAAAACTACAACTATCTCTACCGTTTTGGTATTTTAGTCCAATGTAGTGAAACTCTGTATTGTTACTTACGATTTTTTTTCAATCTATTTCATACTACTGTGAGGATCTCGGTCATTAGGCCTCCTTAGACAGGCAATCTCTCTTCATCGACTCCGGTTTAAAATAGCCATCAAAGCCTACTGAAAATTACTTGAGGACATAACCTCCTGAACACTATCACACTACAATTCTGTGGCCCTAGTGAAAAGGGGTATAAGTCCAATTTTGTCGAAAATGAGTTAAGTGTACCAAAGTGATCACAAAAAAATGCTCTATCGTTTGGTGAAGACAGATCTAAGCTATCTCTAAAAATAAGAAAGTTGCTTTGTGTAAAAGGGTCCAACAACACCAAAAAAAACTGTAAAAGTCGGTATTCTGATCACTTTGGTACACTTAACTCATTTTCGACAAAATTGGACTATTATCTTCCTTTATACAAACAGAACATTTACTAAATGATTCTAAATCTTTTATTTTTATTTATGGTTTTTAGACGAGGTTCCCGCTGATGCTCATAAGCGTTAGAGGTATTATACTTACTCCAAAAAGCAAATTTTATAAAACCGAGTCAGCAAGGCTTAGGAAGAATTTAATTTCTGATTTTGCTAGTGGTTTATTCTTCTGATAATTCACAATTAATGGGCATGAAAACTCGATCAATTACTTAGTCTTGTATAATTTAATCAGTTTTGCGAGGGACTTGTGGCAACCTTATTTTAGCTATGGTTTGTTCACAGTCAGAAAAGGGTTAGCCCTAGTGACTCTTCATCTTCATCATCATCATCATGAGCTGCCAAGCATTTTCCCAACTACGTTGGGTTCGGCTTCCAGTCTAACTAAATGCGACTATTATGTGTGAGATCTACAAGTAATAGCCGGGGCCAACGTAACAGCCCAGCTACATATACAGGGTTATTTGTAAAACACCAACATCCTCGCAGGAGTAAATTGATAACATCATAAACCACAACATTATTTTGTTCTACGACTTTTTCGAAAACAGACAAAAAAAAATCAACTCTCCATACATATATCCGTACAGTTGATCGAGTTTTGGATGGAGAGTTGAATTTTTTTGTCTGTTTACGAAAAAGTCGTAGAACAAATGTTGCTTATGATGTTAGTAGGTAATCTACTCCTGCGAGGTTGTTGGTGTTTTACAAATAACCCTGTATACACAAACTCTCGCTTTTTTCCTATGTGGGTAAGCAGAAGCTTCAGACCGTCCTCTGATACGATTCTTACAATATATTGGATGAAATGACACGTAGGTACCTAATAAATACAGGGTACAAGGGTCATTGATGCACAATCGAACACCATGTGTCAACAGTCCAGTTCTGTTAAAATCATTCCATGAAACTGTAGGTGAAGTAAAGGCCAATTGAGCTGTCATTCTGTACCTACTCATTCAAGGCATTGACAGTTATTCAAAGAATACCTTGTAACTCCGGCTTTCAGTATATCCGACTGCCGATGAATACCAGTGCTTTACATGGAGCGACACCTTACCTATATCCTTATCACCTTTCGCTAAGTCACGTGGTCAAAACAAAGGGATTTGAGGCGTTCTCGATTGTAGAAAGAGAATAGATACGAATCGTTTGTAACTTGGCTAGGGGGGCAGATATAGGTAAGGTGTCGTGTTTTGACCACGTGACTTATCACCTTTCGCTAAGTCACGTGGTCAAAACAAAGGGATTTGAGGCGTTCTCGATTGTAGAAAGAGAATAGATACGAATCGTTTGTAACTTGGCTAGGGGGGCTGACCTTCACAACTCAGTGAAATCCTTGGTTAAATTATTTGTTAGACTTTCGACGTTCACACTACTCGTAACGACTGTCAAAGATCAACAAACGTCGCAGAACAATCTACACTAATATTAAAGAGAGGAAAAAAATGTTTTTATGTAATGAATAAACTCAAAAACTCCTGTCCCAATTTTAAAAAAAATATTTCACCATTGGAAAGCTACATTCACCCTGAGTAACATAGGTTTCTATGTATCCCTGTATTCCCACGGGAACGGGAACTACGCGGGTGAGACCGCGTGATATGTGCTAGTAAAATATAAGTATTAGAAAAATACTACTACTACGTCGTTAGTCTAGTGGCAAAGCGTTAAAGAGTTTATCCATTTGAAATTTCTCAGTTTCAGCCCGAAGACTGGATTTGTGACCGATTGATAGCAATAGGTTTGCCCCCTAATAAATGAGACTTAAACATAAATGGCGAAATATGGATGTACAGACGCCAGCACATCCAGTTACCCCAGTGTGTCAAATTTTCCCAATTGAATATGAACCTTATGCAGTTTGACATAAAGTTGAAAAACGATGAAAGAAATTTGACACATTGGGGTAACTTGACGTGCTGGCGTCTGTACAACTGGTACACCCCTGCCTAACCCTTCAGAGATAACAGGCGTGATGCTATGTTTTTTAAAAAAAAAATACATTCAAACATGAAGAGTGTAAAAACATTTTCATTCAATTTAGCAACAGAGCAACGCATGCGGCCGGTGAACAAACCCAAGGGGCCGTACTTTGCAATAAAATGGACGTGAACCGCAGTCGTAACCGGGATACGTCGAATGCCTGGCATTCAAGTCATTCAGTGCTATGACTAACATTGATGATCCTTGGAGCCGGATTGACGAGTGTAATTTGCACGCAGATAAACTGGGCAGTTCGGGAAAGGCTTTTGTCCATCAGTGGAGATAGATAATCGGCTCGATTGATTAATAAGCTGCGTAAATATAAGTAAGAGAATGACCTCTGATTTTATTTCGGTGTTTCTGCTGAGATTAGAGAGACAGGAAACACTGCCCTTACGTAGGTTAAATTAATTTATACTTTTTCGACGTGTATGTTAAAATATAGGCATAAAACAGTTTAGACATACATTTTACGAACCTAACATCACGCCTGTAATCCCCAAAGGGCTAGGAAGAGGTGTACTTCCACCCCTATGTCCGCCCACTTGTTTTTTGTATTTATGAAACAATCGAATCGAAATCGAATAAGAAATCTCAGTAACACTGCCCCACCCAACGATCGAACCTGGTAAAACCCGAAAGACATCAACCAGAACCGCTCAGCCATTTGGGAATAGTGGACCGAGCTAAACACCTTCAATCTCGAAATCGAGAGAAGTAAAATTGGAGACTTGCTCTACTGTGGAACAAATAGGCGAAAATAAAATGAATTACAAAAACTTTTTTACAAAAAAAACAACCGACTTCTTAAAAAAACACTAACAGGTGAAAAATAACTCCAGTTTCGGAAGTCTGTGGCTTTGGTGGTTTTCGTTCATTATTGGCCACCGACTTCCGAAACTGGAGTTATTTTTCACCTGTTAGTGTTTTTGTTTTTTTTGTAAAAAAGTTTTTATTTTGCAATTTTTAGTTTCTTCGTATGTAAAGAAAGTCTTTCAAAACTTGAAAGAATCATTGAAATCGGTTAACAATTGCAAAAGTAGTTCTTTCTTAACATTAATCTGTACACCTCTGCCGGGCCCCTTTTAAAATAGACAGGCGTAATGTTATGTTATGGAAATACAAGAACTCTGCATAGACATCTGACTATAGCAAACTCGAATAATTTGCTGTTATGCGTTTAAGAGTTCCGTCGCAAGTCTTCTTCATCAGTTCTTCTTCACAAAATGATACTTTCTGAATGAAAATGCTTGATTTGTTACTAAAAATGTAAAAATTAGTACGTGTGTACCTTTATTTTTTGAAGAGTTCCCTCAATTCCTCAAGGATCCCTCATCAGATATGAGTTTTGATATAAATGGGACCAATCTGCTAGCAAACCCTATCAAATAAAAAAAGAATTTTGAAAATCGGTCCATAAATGACGGAGTACTGAGGTAACAAACCCTTTAAGTTTAAATGCCGAAAGCATGTTATTATGTAAGTACCTATTAACTTAGAAACCTAATCTGTTCTCAGTTAAGTGAAATGTAAATTTCTTTATGAGAATAAAGTCTCTTTAACCACAAAAAAAAAAAAATATATATAACCGAATTGGGAACCTCCTCCTTTTTTTAAAGTCTGTTAAAAAACATTGCACCAAAACAAAGACTTACAGGACAGGACATCACTAACCAAATTTTCATCCAATACTTGTCTCTTAATGGACACGGGCGATTAATCTAGTGTAGTACGCTCCGCTGCCGCTTCAATATTTCTATATTATGCGAGATGGTGTTACTGAGACGATCACAGTTTTTCTAAGACATTTCTTCGAATCTTAAATATTATTATTATTACATTATTACAATATATTTATCTTAAATATCTTTGCACTAATATGAATTAACTGGCCACTTATACAATCTTACTAAAGTCACAGTGTGTAAAGTGTTCCACAAAAACGTGCCACTTGGACGCATTCTAGCTTCCTCGTGTAAGCTCGTAGGGGATGTGATGCCAGATATCTTTAGTAATGTCACTCTTATCCTTGAATGCAAAGCTTTCTAGCAAACACAATGGGTTAATTCTTTCCTGCATTATTTTCGACCGAGTATTTATTAGGTACTATTATATAACGTAGTACGCCTGCATTCTTCAACCACGACAGACAAGTCCCATACAGGGTGTAAAAAGACCGATCACATACCTAGCCTATAACTACACCTTCTGTACATATAATTAAGTAACTTTAACCAAAAAATATTGCTGGGAAAATACTAATAATGTTTGTTCGGAACAAAGTTTACCAAGGATACTTGGAATATTGTACTTTAACCTTCAATATCTCCAAAACCAGCGAATTCCCAAGTATGTTCTAGAAGAAAAAAACTATTTTACCATCCCTTAAATAACCTCGTAGTTTGGATAATAAATAAATAAATATTCCACAACTTTTTCACACAACACCATTTAGTCCCAAGTTAAGCTTGAGAGCTTGAGTTATGGGTACTAAACAGCTGATAAACATACTTATATATTTCTAAATACATAGGTACATATTATAGATAAATTACACCCAGACACAGAACAAATGATCGTGCTCATCACACAAACATTTGTCCTGGGTTGGAATCTAATCCACGACCTCCGGCATAGCAGTCAGGGCCACTAACTACTAGACCATCAGGCCAGTCAAACATAATAAATAACATATAGCATATAGTTAATTTAATAACATATAGCCTTAGTCACTCGCTAAATATGCAGCTTACCATAGTTGAAAGAATTTTTAAAATCCGTTTAGTTTGAGTTTCCAAATCTTTCCTTTTTATAGTATTTAGTCTACAAAGTTAAAAATAACCATAAAAATCTCTTCGATTCAAACGACGCTCAAAACACAAAACTCGACCATCAAATAATAATTAACCCGAAGAAACATTACACAATCTCTTACCTAACCGAGTCGATACTTTACCTACATTTTCCAAATCCACGAACTAAAACAGAAATACAAAGTACATTCCGACCGGATCGGTTGACTAATTTTGAAGGGACGAAGTTATTTCATACGGTTACCGTTTTTGAAACATCTCGAACAGGTGGGTCAAAGGGAAGAGCAAGAATATTATTGGTACACGCGCCCTTTTAGGGCTCTTTATAATAATATGATTTTCTTTGCATGAATATCTGTGCAAAAAGGATTGTACTGCCTGTTGACATCGGTCGTTTAATGTAAAGTGTGGTAAGTATAATGTGTAAGGGAGCATTCAGATGACGAGCGCGCATGGGCGCTGATCGCGGAGAGCCTGCTTTCAATAAAAGTACGCAAGGCGTGCTCGCGGTAAGAATGTCATACGACGCGGGTTCTGCTCGGGTGCTGTGCAATCGCGATGCATTCGCTGTGCCGTTGCTACACGAGTGCGTGAACCTACTTTATGTTGATTACTTATTTTAAACTACTAAAAAGAAGCACTTTTGTGTACTTTATAAGCTTAGATTATGAATTATACTTGTAAGAAAATGTACATATTTTTGTGAATAAACTTTATTATATTACTTTATTATTATTTAATTCCAATATTTCTGAAGAGCGTGAAGGAAAACATCGTGAGGAAACCTGGACTTGTAGTTCATACAAGTCTGAAATCGCCCTTAAGCAAGCGTGGTGATCAATGCAAAGGCAAAGGCTCGAGCCTTTGCCCTGCAGTGGGAGAGTAACAGGCTGGTATTATATTATTACTGAAGAGGGAGCGACGCGTAAGAGATACGCGCGCTTTGTCGCGCCAAAAAAAATCGCGCTAGTAGTATAAACACGCCCTAAGTATGGACGTCATCACTAACACTAGATAAGACCTAAATACTTTAATAAAAACGCGCTGTTGAATGTTTAACGCTCGGTTCAGCGCAGAGAGTTGAACATTCAATAGAACAATCCCATTCGCATTTATTTGTCAGTACAACATGCTGCATTTAAATTACTTTACATATCTCTTGCTCTGTAGGTACACCCTTACACCCCTGAATGCCGGGGTGTATGACTATCATTACAGCATAGGTTTTGGAATTTGAAAAAAGAACTGTCATACTCATACTGCACGAAGAATATTTTTAAAAAGTTAATTTTTTTTTTCTCGGTATCGATTAATTACTCGAATCGGAATCTAGACAATTTATTTTATAAAGATTTTATTTTAAATATGGAACTATTTGTTTCCACATCGTATGTTAGATGGAATCGATTTAAAAATCAAACTGGCCAGCAAGATTTGACGCGCTTGCGTGCGTGAAAAAAAAAAGGCAGTCTACTAATAGGCGCGAAAGCATCGCGAAAATAATTAATTTTAATTAAATACACATTTTTTTCTTCTTAATAAATGTTCATTGAAACCTGCTGTCTTGTTGTTTACTTACCTCACAATCGATATGTAAAGCAGAGTATTTATCTCGGGCGTAAGCATCAATTGCATACTCGGGTTAATTAGCGCCTTCGCTTCGCGTATAAAAACCTCGTATGCAATTGATGTCATACAGCCCTTGGTTAATAATCTACTATTAATGTAAGTATTAAATTTCACAAAAAGTTAGGCGCTACTAAGGTGATGAGGTTTGATCCCCGTTTAGTTTTCCTCAGTATCAGCCCGGAGCCTGGATTCGTGCCCGATTGATGGCAATTGGCTCGCCCGTGTCCCCGTGACATGGAACTTAGACAGAAAAAGTAGGTAAATGTGGATGTCGTACAAGCGTGATACATATTAACTTTATAGTAAATTAAGCAATAAAATTATATTATGTGAACGTAGTCCAAATATTAACTAAAAAAAAAAGGTTGTTACAGCTGCTTTTAATTTTTTCTAAGGGCCACTATCGAAAATCAAAAAATTTAATTATGCGTCCATATTTAACTCTACTCTAACAGTAAACCAACAGAAACGATTATTCAAATCACAAAATTTACTGTTAAATACGAGTCCTTCTGACCATATAGTGCTATAACAAACGTTCCTAGTAAATATTGTCGTAATCTTCGGTCACCTCGTTTGGCATCGGCGCGGTACACACAAGCGCGCAACGATCCGATACTAGTTCCTTGATCGTTGTTGATTGCCTCCAAGCAGAATATCTTAGGCCCTCTAATAATTTCAAGCCTCCATCTCTGAGAAAGAGCACTACTCTTTCTCAGAGATGGAGGCTTGAAATTATTAGAGCCACACAGGTATCGAAGGTTAAGCTACGCTTGTCGAAGTCGGTCCGTGGATGGGATTACCATTCTTTACATACCAGGACTTCTCTTTCTTTCTTTCGTTCTAAATTTGATTGCTGACACAAAACCCACTCTGGTTTTGTGTCATGTTCACGAATCGAATTCTCATAAATAACGTTTTTTAGGGTTCCATAGTCAACTAGGAACCCTTATAGTTTCGCCATGTCTGTCTGTCCGTCCGTCCGTCCGTCCTCGCTTAATCTCTGTGACCGTTAGCACCAGAAAGCTGAAATTTGGTACCAATATGTGTATCAATCACGCTAACAAAGTGGTAAAATAAAAATTTGAAAAAAATATGTAAATGGGAAGTGATTTTTTTTTTTAATTTCAACCCTAACGTGTGATATATTGTTGGAAAGGTATTTAAAAATAAATAGAGGTTTACTAAAATCATTTTTTGATAATGTCAATAATTTGGGAAATAATCGCTACAAAAGTATAAAACAATGTGTCCCCTCTAACTTTTGAACCATAAGTTTAGAAAATATGAAAAAAAACTGAAATGTAGAACTTTATATGGACTTTCTAGGAAAATTATTTTGAACTTGGATGGAAACAACAGTTTTTGTGCAAAAGAGACAAAATGTTGTAAAAATAATTTCTGGACTAAGTTTGTAGTATAATCGTATATGCAACCATTTTGAACACTTATTGTGACGGACGGGAAACTACGGAACCCTACACTGAGCGTGGCCCGACACGCTCTTGGCCGGTTTTTTTATTTAGGTATTATTGAATGAAATTCATTTATTTCAGATAGCATGATCCATACAGTCTGATTTGAAATTAAAACAAAATAAATAAAATTGGGTGACATTAAATCATAAATTACAAATAAAATAACATTAGAAACAGTATCTCAGAATTAGAAATAAATTAAGTCAACACTAAAATCAATAATCTATTATGCTTCCTGTTGTTATAAGTGTTCGTCCCTAAAATGTTATGAAATGTCTTTTTGTCCGTATTTAATTATTATTAAAACTTAATACTTATTTTTTGTATCTTTATTTTTGGTTCATTTTTTTTTGCACTATCGCTTAAGGAAACTGTAATGATAGCTGTATGTATTGTGTGTAAATTAATAAATTTAAGTTTAATGAATTCATTTACTCATAAAGAACAATATATAGTTCGCTTAGTAACTTTAGACAGACAATTAACTTAATGTTAATAAATAAATCTTTGACAGTCGTAATGGGTGGTCAAAAATGTAGAGTTCAGAAAGTCTGACAGCCAGTTTAACCTAGATGGTAGATGTCAGATAGACAATCGTTCCATGTAAAACATTGGTACTCAGCTGCATCCATTTAGACTGGAAGCCGACCCAACATAGTTGGGGAAAGGCTAGGCAGATGTGAGTTACTCAATCTCTAAAATATGCCCGGATCGAGTCCGATAAAACGAATTGCAATCATAACTCAGACATAAAACATTTATTCTAATCTGAAATCGAAACAGGTTTCTGGGAGTCTTAATCGATTTCAAAACAAGAGACGCTGCGAACAAAACCGTGAAGAGTGGAGTAATAATCCTACACACTGCACGCGTAGCATGACCGTATGTCGAAGGAAGACGATCGACAAAGTGACGAATTGTATGAAAGAATAAATTAATGCTCGGTATTTTTTGTCGACAGAAGAATCGACACATAGCTTCTCTTCATTCGTGACATTGTCGTGCTCTAAACGAAATAAAAAACAATGACCCAAAGCAGTCCTGAAAAGTTACATGTATGACAACCAAATTAATATAGAAATAATAGAAATTATTTGTTTATGTTTTTCAAGCTTTTCTCTTCAGGAATTTTGTTTTCGTATCCGGAATTATGTTTTTGAGTTATACAGTAAATTAACGATTGTATCTACCTATCTAGATTTCCTTATAAAGTCATGATTGACGTTCCGTTCTCTTCGAGTGACGTAAGTGTGAACTTTTAGCTCAAAACATCACAAAAATGATATCAAGCTCATAAATAGCTAAATAATTACTAATATCATTACCATAACGTACTGTATACTAAATGTATTTTATCGTTCCGATAAGACAATATTTATTTTTGCGTTTCGTCTCACGCAAATGCAAAACTACTGTCAAACCAGATGACAGATAGACGGACCGGCCGATAGGAATTCTGCAAAGCCGCTGTAAAGCCATAAAAAGCATGAATAGTGGAATTATTTTTAAATTAGCAACTGTTCTCTTTTTTTGTTTTTAACTAACACTGTTGTTTTGTACCTACATGAGTGATCTGTGGTCATTTTATATGTTGCGAGTAGGTTAGACATTTTGTAAGTTATCTCCTTAATTGTTTGATTACTTCAAAACTCGGGTATTTATGTTAAAATGAACACTTTAAATTAATAGTATATAAAGCGTAGTCGTAGTAGTAGTAATGTGTTTCAACTTGAGACGGATTTCCATACATCGTTGGTCATGATTAGGGAATGCAATCTCGTACGAGATTTCCGCCTAGCGAGATCTCGCGAGACTCAAAACCCAGTCTCGCGAGATCTCGCAAATTACGGGATCTCGCGAGATTGGAAGAATCGCAATTAAAACATATGCAAATGCTTGTTTTAAGAACTAGTAATTGACATGATATGTAATTAAATAGAAACTGCGTTGCTTAGTATAAAAAAACTTTTTTACAAAAAATAAAACCGACTTCAAAAATAACACTAAACGGTGTAAAATAACTCTAAATTCGGAAGTCTGTGGCTTTGGTGGGTTTGTCTTACTCATGATGGGCCACCGACTTCCGAATTTAGAGTTATTTTACACCGTTTAGTGTTATTTTTGAAGTCGGTTTTATTTTTTGTAAAAAATTTTCTTTTTTCCATTTTTGTTGTTCCCATACAAACATTTGCCATGAATTCATTTTATATTGTTAATTGTTAACAATACATGTCATTATAATAGGGTTATCCACCTAACCCTAATAAATGAAACTTAACATACCTAACTGTCGAAATCTAGGTATATTGAACACATCTGCCTACCCCTCTGAGCATACAGGCTTGATGATACGTCATGATGTTGTATGAACAATAATTTTGAAGAGTTCCGTTGTATATCTCCGAAGATCAGCACCAGATCTTCACCAATTAAAATGGGACCACCTCAGGAGTCTACTCTTTCAAACAAAAAAAGAATTTTGAGAATCGGTCCACAAATGGCGGAGAAATCAGGTAACATACATAAAAAAAAAAAAAAAAAAAAAATACATACACACGAACATAGAACCTCCTCCTTTTTTGAAAGTCGGTTAAAAATAATGTAAGTTTTATTTTAAAAATCAACAGAGTAAGTACTTTTAATTTGTCTCTAACTCTAATAGGTAACATTTGTTTATGTCTATAATTATTATACCTACTGTAGCTAATCAGTTCAAATTCTTACAATATTGGTGACATAACAATAATTATCTATATTTACGAGTAGTCTTTTGTAAATTATTACTTTAGTTTCAATAATTAAGAGTAATAGGAACATTACTTCTGGTAAATAAATACAACAAAACAAAAACTTAACTTCACAAGTTCTTAAATAAATGTTGTGAGATCGTATTAATCAAATAAAAGAAGTTTAAAGTAGAAGTCAGATGAAGTTATCAAGGTACGGAAAGGCAAGTTAGTTTGTCGGAACACAGATGATACTCTCGACATGATGTGATTTTTGAGAAGCCATCTCAAAAATCACATCATGTCGAGAGTATCATCTGACAGACGACTTCTGATTTTGCAGGGTATTTGGCATGCAAAATCAGAAGTCGTCTGTCAGATGCGCCAGGCGCGGCCGCACGGCCGGCCAGGATTCAGTTCGCGCGCAGCCGCGCTATGAAATACACATCGTCACGCTGCATTTGTCGATCTCGTTATCTCGCGAGATCTCGTACGAAATTTGACGAGATTCAATCTCGTAAAATATGGCCGAGATCTCGCGAGATCGGGATCTCGGCGAGACGAGATTGCATTCCCTAGTCATGATCCTTTGTCAACAAACTATCACTTTTTCGATTCTTCTGTAGACATAAGGCCATCCGTTGCAACGCGTGCTGGGCTGACATTAAGTAAAGTCTTATTTTAAGTGTTTTCTTGTAAAGGATCTGATTTAAATATTGCAAAGGTCACCAGTGAAACTGCTATCTGGATCTGGCGAGTTGCTTAACCTGAGATAATATCCAATCCGCAAAGAAACTGCACTTGATGATTATATTTAGTACTTATAACTATGTAGAAAGCACAAAGTTCTTGGTACTACAGTAAAATCTCCTGTTATAAAAGAAATAAGGATTTCAGTGCGACTTACGCGTTTATATTATGTATTGTAATATTATAAAGAGGAATCATATTTTGTATTTTCGTATGTAAATTAAAAACTACTGGACCGATTTGAAAAACTCTTTCACCGTTGGGAAGCTACACTATCCTCGAGGGACATAAGCTACTTTTTATCCCTTTATTCCTTGGGGAACGGGAACTACGCAGCCGAAACCGCGTGACGTCCGCTAGTAGAAAATGTGCAACGATCTTTTGCAGTTAAATCGTCGATTTGAGAGTAACGGGTTTGTTGTACAGCTCTGTGGTAGGTTAGTTACAATAGTGCGCAAGAATTTGGAGCGTGAATTTTTGATTCTGTCATAAATCTCGAAGTTTCTTTAACATTATTTCTTCTACAGAGTCAGTTTTGCACTTAAAATGAAGACATTATTCATTTTGTAATAGAACTGATCTCTGCGATTACAATTTTACTTTTTAATCTTTTGCAGTGTCTAAGCGATTGACTTCTGCACTGCGTGCCACAGGTTTGATTCCCGCATGTAAAAAATATTTGTATCTGTACCTACAAACAGGGAGGTACTTGTTCTGTGTATGTTGTTTACGTATGTAGATAAGTTTAAATATATAATATTAAACGCACTCACGACACATAAGAAGTAAATTACGTAACAACGTTTTATATAATCCAACATTAATATTATCAAGTTCACAACCATTCCTTACGAAGGATAGAAGACAGAACACCCATATTAGACAGCCGACGAGCTTCTTATTTTCCTAATAAGACCAAAACCAAGGGAGACACGTAATTGTAAAGACTTGAAAAGGCAGAAAACTAAAACACGATTAACAAAACTGTGCTTTGTCCCCAATCCTCCCCTACAGCATAAAAGACGAGAAAATAATCTTATATTTTCCGTAATTTTTGTCTACGACCAACTTCTCAGTGGATTTCACAGTGTGTTGCGTAACACCGGCTCGATTCGTAACTCAGCTTCACTTGGCTGAAGATAATCTTGCTCGTCTTACGTTAATCGTACTGCAGTTTGGGTCAAACGTAATACGTTTATTTTGTGGTATTATAACATACACTATGCAAATGAACATTATTCTAATCACAACATTGGAATGACTACGTAACAATTTGCATATTCTTCTGTGATTCTTTGACATATGTATATCATTGTACAGAATTGATTTGTGTGAACTGCATAAGCAATTTGTTGTAAAGCAAAATTTAACAAAAATCGTAACAAATTCAAATATCTTAATTTACGTCTTAGTGTTAAGTTAAAATTAGTTCATTTGGTGTTTACCTTTAAGTAATTGTTACATTAATTCAAATTCAAATTCAAATTCAAATGTTTATTGCTCAACACAGTACATAGTCATACATTTCTAGACGTTATTTGAATGCGTAGTCAACTGTGTTGCACCAAGTTAGGCATGCAAAAATACAATAATATAAAATAAAATGAGATTAAAACCACAAAAATACAACAAAATAAAATAAATTTTAAGTATTCAAATCGTCAACACACAAAAACAACACAAAAAAGAATCTCCAATAAAGTATAATGTTAATAAATTCTAATGTTAATGGTAAGAAACAGGACACAATAATGGTAGTCAAAGTGTGTCATTCAACGTATAATATGCTTTATCATGTAATACCACCAGGAAAGCCTTTTTAAAATCGTGTATATTTTTCGTTTCTCTAATTAGTTTTGGGATCTTATTATAAATCCTAGGTGCCATTCCTAAAAATTAAGTTTTAATGTGACTATTTTTAAGTGCAAGCTGTTTGTGTATACAATTGTTGGTAGACCAATAAGTACTTAAATAAATTGTTTTCGATGTTGTTTTCAACAGTATCTTATTGTTTTCGTTTTCGCTTTTTTAATTTTCAATTTCCTTTCCTCCTTAGTGTTATTAATCCCGGATTTTAAGACCTCTCTCCCGGTTTCATCTTTGCACTTAATTTCGCCATCAATTATAATTTGGGCGTCGAAACAATTCAGAATGTTTTTCAAACATTAGACATTCAATTCGCTAATTATAAATAAGTATGCTTATGTATTACTTACAGCTTAGTTCGTGGCATTTAATAACGTACAAGTGGCAATAATTTGTATACGGCATGTTATTAAATTCATATCTTTAATGAGGTTGCAGTTTCATGTTACTGAATAATGTGTAGGCGAGGAATATATTTTTATGTGTGTTGCCATGCTGTAAATTGTTAGAGTATCGGTTTACAGTTACGAGAGCATTGCGACGTCGCTGTTTTGCAGCGACAAGACACTTCTAATCTACTATGGGTGTGTTACTTTAGTACTTGTATGACCTTCTAAACCTATTCTTAGGATAAAGGGAACAGTTTTTTTTAAATAAAGTAGGTATTATCAGGAGCTGTTGATTGCGACAATAATTTGAGCAGTTTTAAAACAGTTTGTTCGTTTTTTGTTTGTTTGTCTGTTTATTTTTTAATAAGAAGATGAGGTCGGTATTTCACTATCTGACTACTCTGAGAAGAAACACCGTCACAAACTCAGAGGTCACAGTCTCTTTTAAAGTCCAGACATTATCTTGGTCAGATTATGTAAGAACCATGCTGTCTGATAATGGCCTTAAGTTTATGTGTCAAATCGCCATATTTATTCTGCACATAAAAGTTATTAGACTATTGAAAAATTAACCCAAGTCTACTAAAGCTGATGAGTGTTTGATTTTCTGCTTCATCGCGACTACTAACTAGGTACTGCTAGTCTGTTTTGAGAAATCATTTTTTTCATTTGAAAGCCCATTTCAGTCATAAGCTATTCAACATCACACTAAGATCTACAGTATCTATAATATTATCATCGTAAAATTGTGTCGCAATGTTGAAGTATATGTAGCATGGCAAGAAAATACACTATGTATTCCTTTGTCTGTTTTTTGGCACCTAAAAACTTTTCCGTTCGATTCTAGACCCGAATCGAGATAGCTACTTTATTAAAATTGTAATGACCTGCGTTTTATTTCTTATTTATTTCGACTAAGGTGTGTCTAGACTAGACCGGCATCGAAATGACCTTTTTTTCTATCTTTGATTAAAATAGGCCCTCTCCTCAATACGGTGTTAAACGAAAAATTGAAAAAAAAATATCTATCGACTTCAGGAAAAAACACTGAAAGTTGTAACATGACTCTTATTTCGGAAGTTGGTGGCAAAAAGGAAAGAAAACCTAAGCTAGAAACTTCCAAAACTAGAGTTATTTTACACTTTTTTTGTATTTTTTATCTGTGCTACTTACTGGCTGTTTGTAAACGCGTCTTAAGATTAAACCAACGATCGAATTCGGCTTATCTAAGAATATTGATTAAAGCGGCTCAAAAATAAGCAAAACAGCGACGGCACAGTATTTGTAGGACCCAAGTGTAATTAAGTTGGTTAAATTTAATTTCTTGTTCAATCTATTAGTGAAATAAAAAATAAAGTGAACGTATTGATTGCTAATCTTCAACCAAAGTTAGAAAGAAATTGGGTTTGAGCGTGATTCTTATATTGAAGATAGCGGTATTTTTAGTCTGTGCAAAAGTTCTAGGCATTATTGTTACTGTACTTGTGCTTAGGGTTCCCGTTGGAATATCAACAGTTACGTCATCATCATTACAGAAATACCCGCATTCGTAAAGGTTTTGGACGTCTACCACTTCGGGACATACCTATCCTAAGCAAAATAAATACACACCTATTTTCTAATTAGTACAAAAAAAAATTGGGCTGTATGATCATATTTGCGTAATCTAAAGTAAAAAAAAACGAAATTAAATTTTTAAATATGCCACTATTTAGTTAAACTTAAATAACGAAAACAGCTGTTGGAGGCGGGGCATGCTTGAGCGAGATCACGCGAAAGTGAGCGAGAGATGACGATTAATAAATACTACTATGTCATGAATAGCCTGTACAATGTTTCCATAAATTGGGTGACTTTTTGGGATATAAACAAAAGCTAATAACTTTGATGTTTAGGAATATTATTAATTGATACTTTACAAATATATTGAGAAGACCGTCTAGAATAAGCCCTTTAAGTATTTGTACTAATTAAAAATTAGTGGTGCATAAACCGGTTCGTGTTCGACGAGCAGGGTTATTACGTGTCTACGTTGACAGTTCATAATAGTGATGATCACTGGGCAAAGTGTTCAACAATTATCTGTCAAACAGCTAGTTTCGTATTGGCTATCATCAGTGTGTACCTATCTAGGATGACGTTATGTACACTTGCAGACATGTAGCTAAGCCAAAGACATTCAATACCTATAGACCGGACATCACAAACAAAATTTTCGTCCGAAAAAGTGTGTCCTGCTGGATACAAGTCTACGAGTTTTTTGTAGTATGCTCCGCTGCCGCTCCAATATTCATATATTGTTCTAGATGGCGTTACTGAGACATGGGATCAAAGTTTTTCTATGAGTTTTCCTTGACATGCCCGCTCTATAGTTTTTAAATCTCTTTGAGCTAAGCACACTGTCCCCGTCGTCGGGCAGTCACCGTAACTTGAAGTCCACTTAAAGTGAAATTCTACTTTTTGTAAAATTTCAGTTGTCATCAAAGTGAGGTGTGAACTGTTGGAATTGTAGCAGTTAGAGTTTTGTAATTACTTGAATCAAAATCAAAATCGAAATCAAAAGTCCTTTATTCAAATTAGGCTAGGGATCAGCACTTTTTGAACGTCGAAATTACATAAGACAGGCCCCCAAAAAGCCCACCCTTCGCCACTTCCTAGTGTTTTTGCTGGGAAGAAGAAGTGGCGGAACAAACTCCCCAGCAACACATCTGTCTGATAAGTTAGAAGAACTTGAATTTACATAGTACAATTAGTTATAATTACAAAATAAGTTATTCACTAGGTACATGTTAGCTAGCACACTCAATATACAGAATACCAGTAATATACACACATCAAAAGTGTCTAGGGATCAACATATATTTTTGCAATAACTTTTCTCCTGATTGATATTAATTAAAATTTTCTTTAAGGATTCATCAAATAAAGTGTTTTCGTTTGTCACAGTAACGATAAACCAAGTCACCTTTGCATTAATAAAGAAATTTGCCATTTTCCTAATAAAGGGATTTTTGACATTTGAACCACTAACATTAAAGTTCGAAAAAAAGACTGAAATAACAGTTTTCTTTAAAATTTTATTGGGTAACTTAAACAATTAATATCCGTGTTTCTACCGCGAACACTAACAACACAAGAACATCGGTTTGGCATACTCAAAATGAGTTCATCCAAATCACGCTGTGGAATGGCCGCCCATGTTCGTTGCAACAACAAAAAAAGGTCTTCTTGCGACTGGATACCCTCCATATTCGGCAGAGCTCTTCTCTGTAGCATATCCCATGCATGCTCAATCGGGTTCAAGTCTGGCGACTGAGCAGGCCAGGGCAGGACATTGATGTTAGCTGCGGCGAGAGTCTGTCTTACAACTCGTGAGGCTTCATCACTCTTCAGGGAACCAAACTAATTAGCGACCAAACATTCAGAAACCGCTTGCATGAAGTGAACCTTCATTCCCGAAGACCGCTACGGGTACCACCTATAGCAATGCACAATCGTAGGATTCGATATCAATGGGCTCTTGAACACAGAAATTGGGCAGAAGAACAATGGCGTTTCGTGTGCTTTTCTGATGAGTCTAGTTTTGGTATGAGACCGGATACAAGACGTATACGACACTGGAGAACCCCTGGACGCCAACAGCGATTAAAATCCTGCCAGGAAGTCCATCCTTATAGTGGTGGAACCATCATGGTATGGGCGGGTATTTGGATCGGCGGAAGAACTGAGTTGATTTGGATCAGAGGCAACCTCAACGCTCAAATTTATGCTGAGACGATTGTATCAGACGTCATCGTTCCTCTACAAGTGCAAATCGGTCCCTTATTTCAGTTAATGCACGACCGCACACCGCAAGAGTTGTAAGACAGACTCTCGCCGCAGCTAACATCAATGTCCTGCCCTGGCCTGCTCAGTCGCCAGACTTGAACCCGATTGAGCATGCATGGGATATGCTACAGAGAAGAGCTCTGCCGAATATGGAGGGTATCCAGTCGCAAGAAGACCTTTTTTTGTTGTTGCAACGAACATGGGCGGCCATTCCACAGCGTGATTTGGATGAACTCATTTTGAGTATGCCAAACCGATGTTCTTGTGTTGTTAGTGTTCGCGGTAGAAACACGGATTATTAATTATTTAAGTTACCCAATAAAATTTTAATGAAAACTGTTATTTCAGTCTTTTTTTCGAACTTTAATGTTAGTGGTTCAAATGTCAAAAATCCCTTTATTAGGAAAATGGCAAATTTCTTTATTAATGCAAAGGTGACTTGGTTTATCGTTACTGTGACAAACGAAAACACTTTATTTGATGAATCCTTAAAGAAAATTTTAATTAATATCAATCAGGAGAAAAGTTATTGCAAAAATATATGTTGATCCCTAGACACTTTTGATGTGTGTATGTATAGCTACCGACACTAAAACTAACTTAACTCAAGCAAAAGCAACTGACTAAAAAGAATCCTCCAGGTAAAAAGATTGTGCCAGCTTACATGAGCAGAGTTGGATTAAATCCATAGATCTGCAAGACAAAGTAAAAAAATGATAAACTAGAACTGTCGACGTTAAATAAAACATAAAAAACAGGTAATAGTTAAAACAATAGCAAAACCACCTACCCCCATATCGAAAAAAGGCGTGAGTTTATGCATGTAAGTATGTGTTTGAATCTCAAAGAAGTCGGCAATTAAATAGTGACTATCAATTAATGTAAATTCACGCTTTGAGAAACACCCAGTTTCTGGAACGAAAATGATCGCGACAAATAGTCAAGCGCGTGTTAATTGCTGCGATTGATTAAATGAAATATGAACGGCCAATCGCACCACTTGACTTGCATATAATTTGTTGTTACTTCAGATCAGTGCTTCCCAAATAATAATAATTTGATGTCCGGAAAACATTTTGACTATTTTAATCAATGATATTTAAAGTAAAAAGTTGTAGATAGTTATATGCGCTCAGAAAGTGACATGTTGAAATGTGGCTAACAAGCCACACTTGACCTCAGTGTCGCGTCGCGCCGTCTACGGACGCGTGCGTGCGTGCGTTAGCGTGCGCTTTTCAAGATCGAATGTTGTTTAGGTAATCTATCTACACCTTTTTACTTATTAAGTACTAGCTTCTGCCCGCGACTTCGTACGCGGATCCTGTTGCTTATGCCAGCGACAACGGGGTCGTCAAAATTGAAGATCTGAAACGTCTGATGTCGAATTCTAGAAGCCCGGGGACGGGAAAACAATGAGATGCGCGAGACGATTCAAGACGTTCCAGATTTTTTATTTTTGTTGGTCAACAGGAAATGCCATCAGACTTGACAACTTTTGCTAAGACGCCATTTCTATAAATATATGTTATATTGTCGCTGGGCTTTGGAGTTCCACTACAGGTGCTCCAGATCTTCAAATTTAGTCCCACAGCAGAAAACACTCTTCACGTGGAACATTTTTTACTATGGTACCATTTTTGTATCTCCAATAGTTTAGCTGGTCTGTTGCGGTTCTGCATCAGGTGTTCCGGATCTTCAAATTTATTCTCTCAGCAGAAAATGCTCATCACGTGGAACATTTTTTGCTATGGTACCATTTTTGTATCTCGAATAGTTTAGCTGGTCTGTTACTGTTCTGCATCAGGTGTTCCGGATCTTCAAATTTATTCTCTTATCAGAAAATGTTCATCACGTGGAACAATTTTTGCTATGGTACCATTTTTGTATCTCCTATAGTTTAGCTGGTCTGTTGCGGTTCTGCATCAGGTGTTCCAGTTTCCAAGATATAGCCTATGTGTTGCCCAGACTTAATATATATCCAACAAAAAACAAATCATTCAAATCCGTCCAGTAGTTCCGAAGATTAGCGTGTACAAACAAACAGACAAACAGACAAACAGACAGACTTTTTTTTTGGATTCGTCCTCTATTACTGTTTCTAAACCCCCCTCAGTCATTATTTTTTAAATATATTCAATGTACAGACACAGTTTTTTACTGTCTTATTATATGTATAGATATAGATATAGATATCATTGATTTTGATAATATTTAATTCTTAGTTAGGCGGAGGTGTACCTGGTAGTACACCCACATTTTGCCAGTTACACAAAACAAAACAACAAAGGCGTTCAAGTTGCACACAGAACTGATGACAACTGCAAATTTACAAAATAATGGTTTTGCACTTTCAGCGGGCTTCAAGTTACGGTGACTATCAGACGGGGTACTGTGCGCTTCGTCACATCTCTGCGAGTGCGTATGACGTCATCCTAGATACACGCTGATGATAGCCTGTATGAAACTAGCTTTTTACAGTTCATCGTTGAACACTTTACCAGTGTTCATCACTATGAACTGTCAACGAAGATACGCAATAGCCATGCTGAAGAAGCAGCATTTGGCTTACTCGATTGTTCCCAACGAGTCACACTGTAATCTGTATCAGTGTGACTCGTTAGGATTTTTTTTTTAATTGTTCTCCCAACTAGTCACACTGTTACTCGATCGGGAAAAATATTAAACAATGTAAGTAAATTATAAATGAAGAAAAATTATATATTTATCATCATTTATAATTTACTTACATTGGCAAGTCGTTACAGGCACTCGCCAGCCGCTCCCGCGGAACCGCTCGCTTGGCTCGCTCGGTTCGTGCGTAGGAGGTCACAGTTTTAACCTAAACTAACCTACCCATTTTTTAAAAGAGAAATTAACCTAATCTAAATACTTGCGTTCCGGGTAACCAGTCCCAAAAGTTACCCCATCGAGTAGCAGTGTGACTGGTTGGGAGAACAATTTAAAAAAAATCCCAACCAGTCACACTGTAACACGTTACGGTGTGACTCGTTGGGAACGAACTTTAAAAAGTTTTCCCAACGAGTAACAATGTGACTGGTTGGGAAAAAAATTCCCAACGAGTCACACTGTTACAGGTTACAGTGTGACTCGTTGGGAATAAACGGGCTTACTTACTTAATTAGCGATGTCCATGTACAAGGAAGGAAGTTTTTTACTGCGAATCATGTACAATATATGCTTTGGTAATGATCTAAATTATATCATTTATATCCAAATAGTGCTGATGTGACATCCATAATTTAATAGCAAATACCATGCGTCCCACACGATAAAACAAGGAAAACAAAGTCAGAGTCAATACAAACTTTTGTATTTTAAATTTGCTATACATACAAAAGTTATCCAATCTTCTACGTAATAACAAAATAATAATATGAGCTTGTTACTGTCCCACTGCAGGGATACTTCTCATACAAAGAAGGCATGGTGATTTTAGAATTATATTAATAATTTAGTCCAGGTTTTCTCACAAAGTTAGGTTCACCGATTTCAGTAGAATAGAATAGAATAACTACTTTAGGGGACCACGTTTTATTAAGGCGCTGACCACGAGCGCTTTTGTTAACAACGCGTATTAGTAAATAGTTTACATAACATGTATCGTTCAACAGACCGACCGGCTAGCAGCTTGCGTTTGCTAAGCGTACTGATTGCGTTCTACGCGCGTCATCAGCGCGTTAAAAAAACGTCGTGAGCAATAGCCCTTATATTTTTTTTATTTGTAAAAGCTTCTCTGTAAGTTATTTTTGATTTAAACAAATACATAGGGGGTGGTGTCTAAGTAGGTACGTCTCTAAAGTACATAATAATATGTGTGTATACGTAAGTTCTAAGTACAGACGCCAGCACGTCAAGTTACCTCAATGTGTCAAATTTTCCCAATTGAATATGTACCCTATTCTACTTGACATGAAGTTGAAAAACGATCAAAGAAATTTGACACATTGGGGTAACTTGATTTGGTGGCGTCTGTACAAGTAGTGATTCTGGTTGTCTGTGTATGTGAGTTTTAATGTTTGTAAACGTACCTACGATTCAGGGAAAAATCGAGTGCACAGCTAGGTTTTTTCTAAAACAAAGAATAGAAACGGACAATACGGTAACAAAACAAATTATAATGTTTACCTATTTGCACTGTATTCTTTATCGACTTTTTGTTTATTTTTAAACTATAAATGGTGGAGGCTTGTTATTAGCTATTTTTTTTAAATATTATATTCTTCATTCACTGGATTGTTAGTCTGTAAGCCTTCCTTAAAATAAAATAAATTAATTAATTAATCCAGTAGTTCTAAATAATATATAAACATTGTGTCTGATGTAGATCTATGTCAGGCGTTACGGGTAGTCAAAGCCTCGAAAGTTTAACAACCAGCTTAACTGAGAGGGGTAGGTATCGTGCTATCCAGTGACTGGGTAGTGGAGGTCTGACAGGCAGTCGTTCCATGTTAAACACTGATATTCAGCTGCATCCAGATAAACTGGAAGCCGAACCTAACATAGTTGGAAAAGGCTAGGCAGATGATAATGTATACAGATGATATGTCATATTCATATTATTTTATTTGCACACAATAATGTCAGATAAAGGTGTTACAAAGGCTTATAGCTATAGTACAGTTATGGACCCTGTAAGGGCACAGCAACATTAAGTAACATTACCAAGCAAGATTACCTACAATTGAATTCAAATTAAAACAAAAATAAATTGTCTGTCAAGCGGTCAAGCTGTTTCAGAGATTAGTAAGAACTACTTACTAATCTCTGAAACAGCTTGACCGCTTGACCGATTTTGACAGAACATAGATATCCGTGACAGAAGGTTCACCAGCAGGCTGACATTATTCGGAGCACTTAGACGTAAATACTAACTCCTCTTTGATAAAAGGGTTCCGCGTAAATTCACGAGCACGCTGACATTATTTGAAGCACTTAGATGTAGATACTAACTTCTCTTTGATTAAAGGGCTCTGCGTAAAAAAAAAAACTTTAAATTTAACACATGACAATGTAAACAAAATCTGATGGAATATAAAAAATCACCAGACTAGGTTGAAGGATAAGTTTCAGATGTATTTACCTATATCGTTGTTTTTCGAGATACACGCCAATGAAATCGCAGGCACGGCTAGTTTTTAATACTTAATTAACAACAAATGATTTATTGCTTTGTAATCCCCATGCAGTGCAAAAAAAAACCATCATCATTGGACACAAGCAAATACCTACAAATATCTCCTTTCCAGTAAGTGGAATTCCTGGATGAGTTTCGTTGTTTTACGTTGCTCTAAAATTCTCTGCATTTTATCAAAATTTTCGCTTCTCTCCTCTATACTGGATTAATGAGCTCCTGCGATTTCGGACGTAAAATGTTTTAGTTTTGTTTGATAAATACATACAAAAAACGGAGCTTTGGAGTACACACAGCTACACATCAAGCTACACATTTCCAGTATTAGCTGATCTCCGAGTTCGTTGATTTCCGTACAATGCGAGGTCAGTGTTAACTTTAAGTGAACGATAGCTTCCAACACTTCAGAAATTTGATATTTTGCAAAATTTGATTAGTTAGAGAATTAATTATTTTACTCCGGTCACTTCTTGCACCAATCTTTTATTTTATGTCATCAACTTTTCTGTCAAGTATGCCGATATTGGTAAGTGACCGTTTACTGTAACAGTTAATACAGTAAAGGGATGACAAAACATGTCACATATCTGAGTGGCAATTCTCGTATTTTTTATATCGTTTACACTCAAATCTCAACATGTCAAAAAACGTATAATTTCCCTAAATTTTGGGAAAGTTTTTGACACTAAACTGCACCAGTAGATTTTTTTATCAATGTTTAGTTCTTTTTTACACACACTTGCTTTTCAATTCACTTTAGACATTGACAGATAAGTCGACATCGGCTTCGTTGTTCAGAAAAAACAATTGAATAGGTAGAAGTTTTATACACTGATTGTTGCTGAAATGAGATTATGACAACATTTTGGCTTCTGCTGTTTTGACTTCGAGTTAAGAATCCAATCTTATTTGACACATAATTGTTGTCAGAACAACATTAATGGGTCAATCTATACATATAATAAGACTGTAAAAAAACTGTGTCTGTACATTGAATATATTTAAAAAATAATAATTGAGGGGGGTTTAGAAACAGTAATAGAGCACGAATCCAAAAAAAAAAGTCTGTCTGTTTGTCTGTTTGTCTGTTTGTCTGTTTGTCTGTTTGTCTGTTTGTCTGTTTGTTTGCACACGCTAATCTTCGGAACTACTGGACGGATTTGAATGATTTTTTTTTGTTGTATAGATATTAAGTCTGGTCAACACATAGGCTATAATTTATCTTGGAAACTGGAACACCTGATGCAGAACCGCAACAGACCAGCTAAACTATAGGCGATACAAAAATGGTCGCATAGCAAAAATTGTTCCACGTGATGAGCATTTTCTGCTGAGAGAATAAATTTGAAGATCCGGAACACCTGATGCAGAACCGCAACAGACCAGCTAAACTATAGGCGATACAAAAATGGTCCCATAGCAAAAATTGTTCCACGTGATGAGCATTTTCTGCTGAGAGAATAAATTTGAAGATCCGGAACACCTGATGCAGAACCGCAACAGACCAGCTAAACTATAGGAGATACAAAAATGGTACCATAGCAAAAATTGTTCCACGTGATGAGCATTTTCTGCTGAGAGAATAAATTTGAAGATCCGGAACCCCTGATGCAGAACCGCAACAGACCAGCTAAACTATAGGCGATACAAAAATGGTCCCATAGCAAAAATTGTTCCACGTGATGAGCATTTTCTGCTGAGAGAATAAATTTGAAGATCCGGAACACCTGATGCAGAACCGCAACAGACCAGCTAAACTATAGGAGATACAAAAATGGTACCATAGCAAAAATTGTTCCACGTGATGAGCATTTTCTGCTGAGAGAATAAATTTGAAGATCCGGAACACCTGATGCAGAACCGCAACAGACCAGCTAAACTTTAGGAGACACAAAAATGGTACCATAACAAAAATTGTTTCACGTGATGAGCATTTTCTGCTGAGACAATAAATTTGAAGATCCGGAACACCTGATGTGGAACTTCAAGAGCCCAGCTACACTATAACATATATTGGAATGACGTCTTAGCAAGAGTTGTTCAGCCTTATGAGCACTCGCTGTTGACGTATAAAAATCGAAGATCTGGAACACCTGTTGTGGAACTCCAAGAGCCCAGCTACACCATAACTCAAATAGGAATGACGTCTTAGCAAAAGTTGTTCAGTCTGATAGGCATTTCCTGTTGACTTATAAAAATCGAAGATCAGAAACATTTGATATAGAAATTAAAACTATCACTAATTTCATTGCATAATTATAAAATAACATAAGTAGTACTACGCGGTGAAGGCGGGAACAGTTCAGGACTGATTTTCGATGACGATGGTATATCGTTGAAAATTAGACTACTGGCTAAAACTCCCATTTTTTTTATCGTATGCCTTCGGGCTTATGTTATTTGAGTGTTTCATTTCCTTTTCCATTTATCTTCGTTACACGGTAGCTTACCCGGTAACGCAGGGGAGCAGCCACTTAGATTTTAATTGATCAGGTATCATCACAATAAAACTATAACCATGCCTGGAAAGAGGTCAAATTTTTCCCAATGTTCCAAAGGTGCTAAATGATTAAAGACCATAAGATCCCAACAATCTACCGAAGAGCGTTAGGAGTGACTTGATGCTGTTAGAGTACATGAGGCTGCAACTTGCGCCGTGGAAACTTCTTGGGATCGCGAAGCACGCCTGCATTCTCAGCGTATTTACGCATCTACATCCAGGTCTCTAGAGACCAGTGAAGAATATGTGCGCGACTGACCGCTAATCGTGAACATCATGCACTGTCTCGCGAGTTGGAGACGTTCACGGAAAAAGCATGACGCTTGAGTTTTCAGCGTATATACGCATTGTCTCTAGAGATAAGTGGGGGAAGGAGATGCGCGACTGACCGCTGATCGTGAACGTCACGCAACATATTATAGGCTATAATTTATTTTGGAAAATGGAACACCTAAAGTGAAAGAGATATAAAAATGGTGCCATTGCTAAAACTATTCCACGTGAAGAGTGTTTCCTGCTGTGAGACTAAATTTGAAGACCTGGAGCACCTGTAGGGGAACTCCAAAGCCCAGAGACAATATAACATATACATAATAGAAATGGCGTCTTAGCAAAAGTTGTTAAGTCTGATGGCATTTCCTGTTGACCAACAAAAATAAAAAATATGGAACATCTTGAATCGTCTCGCGCATCCCATTGATTTCCCGTCCCCGGGCTTATAGAATTCGACATCAGATGTTTCAGATCTTCGATTTTGACGAACCCGTTGTCGCTGGCATAAGCAACAGGATCCGCGTACGAAGTCGCGGGCAGAAGCTAGTTTAAAATAAGCAGTGATTGTAACGCTACATATCCATAATATCTAGGCAATTAGTATCACTTAGCCCTCTTCCACCGAGTATCGACAAGAAATGTACGCCTCGAGCGAGTTATTTGCAACCGAGACCACGTTTAAAACATTATAATTACAGTAATATACTTGTGTATTTATTTTCTAGCTGGATTTTCTAGAAATATTGTTACTGGGAGAGTTACTGGTCAGTTTGTTATGAACACCTAGCTCATATGCAATAAAATAGTAAAGATCGGAGAACTTAGCATTACTTATCGAAGACATTCAGTCTTGTGACAAAAAAAAAAATTAAAATCAAAGAAAGATATCGAACACGGAAGCAAAATAAACCGCCAAAAAATGAAACTTAAAAGGACGCCATTGGATTTGAACAAACCCAAATTGTAAGTCGACAACAGATTGCCAATCCACACGTTCATACATTAGCAATCCACCATTTTGTTTTTAGCAAAAACATAAGTGTCAGATGGTCTAAGTTGACCCGCTCCGTGCAGTGCTGGTTCGTGCGTGAAAGTGGAGTTCCGTAACAAAGTGGCACAATCAAATATATGACTACACATTATTTATAATACTTTTATACTGTCTCCTTCTAAATGTAATCGGTTACAGTAGCGGAACTGGTCGGTGTTATTAAACTTTTTGTGTGTCGTGGATGTTTTGATGTTCGTTTTTGCATTATTTTGTACTTGATATTTAACAATGTTTGCCTTCCATGATTTTGGATCCCCGTTAAAATTTTTAGTCAATTATACCCTGAATTGTACATTCTTTTTCTGGTAATATTATTGCTTGAAACTGCAAAACCTATGATAAAATCACAGTCTAAAGACCTACAGTTGTCCGACGAAGCCGTCTAGACAGGGCAATCGTGCGGGGTGTGAGGGGCGAGACGCGGGAAAGCCGCTCCCGAACTGCAAACAAAACGATGTTCGTAGTTCGGGAGGTATTATACAGGGCTAACGCGTGTAGACGTAGTCGGCATTTTTCCAGAGATCAAAGGCGTCGTCCTACTGAATTAATATTTATACTGTGATAAAATCATCAACCCATTAACTTTTATTATTAATTGGTAAATAAGTCACTTGTTTCATTAATAACTTAGATATAAGTCATTCTTACTAATACAATATTATGGAGAGGAAAGATTTGTAAGTTTGTTAGTCTGCATTTAATAGGCTCCGAAACTACTGAACTGATTTGAAAAAATCTTTCACCGTTGGAAACTACACTATCCCCGGGTAACGTAGGCTAATTTTTATCCCTGTATTCCCACGGGAATGGAAAATACGTGACGTCTGCTAGTGATTTATATAGTTTAAAGTTAACCTGAAATACTGTACGATGAGGCCTAAACTTGCTATACAGTAAGACAATTATTTGGCAGTAGATATTAAAAGTAAATGGCCACATCTGTCGTATGCCCAATGAGCTGTGGGCAAAAATAATCACCACGGAAGCTATGACACAGGTAGAAGGCATTGCGGCAGACTTCGTAGAAGATGGCGGTCCGAGCTGGACAAAACAAACGAACAGTGGTCCAGTTTAGCCCTGGATCAAAAGAACTGGAAGTCGTGGGGAGAGGCCTTGGCCCAGTTGATGATGAAGACATAATCAGAGTGCTACTTTGATTATGACTTAAATAATGTATTTACGTTTATGATAGGTATGGTGCAGTGTAATTGGTATGGATGGATAGTCTACAAAGCGTAACATGGAACTTGATGAAATTAATTCGGCAAACATAAGTACATTCCTACATACATACATACTTACATAAACTCACGCCTTTTTCCAATGGAGGTAGGCAGAAACTACAGAGCGCAATATGCTACTTACGATTTTTACATACTACTTTTGCTTCGTTTACATTCATACATATTGTCATACACTCACAAACATAAGTATGACATCATTATTATTTTACTATTTAGTTCAATACCTTTTCTTCTAAAGGGTGCCATTTTAAATTTAATGAAACGTCACATAGCTTAAAACCAGCGGACGAGTAAGACGCTTTCTGCGATACCTCATTTGTCAAATTATAATAAGGAGTTTAGAAGTTATGAGGAACAGATAAATATAGAACATACATCGCGGTCAAAATCATAACTATAGCTTTTTGCTTCACCGAAGTCGGGTAATTTCTTACAATTGCAAACAGATTCACAGTATCTTCTTATTATAAGCAAGTTAATCAATGAATTGTGTACATTAAAAGACTTGTGTCGGAATTGTAAGTCAGATTCTAAGGTACAACCGATTCTATAATTGCATAGTATAGGTAGATAATTAATTATATGTAGGTATCCTGGAATTCCCTGGATTTCTGGTGTTACCACAAAGATACACAAAATGTTTACAAGCGACAGGAAAAAGCAATTAATTACTTCTTTTCCTCTAAGCAAATTTTACACTATCTAAGTTCACAATACTATATGTCATCCTGATAATAATTTACATAAATATCGATTATCGTTATCGGCATATATTAGCAAGTAATCATTTAGATACAATATCCAAACTGTCCAATCATTCTCCATTACACGTTGTATCGGTGAAAACAGTATTTAAAATTGTTAAGTGGTTTCAGAGATTATTGGACCCAAAATATAATCGAACTCAAAATATATGTTGAGGACTATTTAAACTGGATGTAGCTTATTTTTACCTGGGTATGTATATTAAACAATTAGGGTATCAATTGAGGTCAATTTCAGTAAATAAGAATAAATTTGTATCATAAGCTAAATCGGAAAACCCTGCTTCATCTGCTTGAAGGAAGCTGAAGCTTCCAAGAAAGTATAAATATTGAGTACTCTTTTATTTAAACATTTCTGTATATAGGGTAGAAATTGACGCACATGTGGAATTATTATTGAGTCCTTTCCATAATGCCCAATTTTTTCCAGAAATTTGTATTATATCGTGATTTGTGTATTTAAACTAATGAAAAAAATAAAAGAAGTGGCTTATTTAGTATTGGAAAACCATCTCAGAGTCTTTTTAATTATTTTCTAAAGCCTACTAGCAATGTGGGTTACATTACGGTAATCTTGTAAACCCCTTAAGTTAGATAGAAATGATGTTTTTTTCATGGTTATTTATACTCTAAAGCAAAGGTCAAAAACGACAAAAAATTTCAATGCTGTGAAGAATCATAGACAGAACTCATGGTGCCCGTAGTTTTAGAATATTTTTTGGATTTAAGTCACTGTTCTATGTCATGTATAGTGCCTGTTTAATCTTAAAATAAGCCAAAAACATCTTTATGGTATTTGCCTAGAGGATAGAACACTATGCTTGTAAAAATAAAAGTAAAGACAAATACCTTACAGGCTCACAAGTTACCTAAACTTAAGAAAAATATTCTGGTCCAAACATCGGATACCCAACTACATATTACTTATACTAACAAGTAACGATACAATAACAACTAGGTATATGGCTCATGTTTTGATCCGATGTTTTTTGTGACTGTACATTTTCGATAGGAATAATTGGACAGCAATTCCAAGCTTCGCTAGCATTTAAGAGAAAAAAAAAAACGTCATACAGGTAAACTTGTTGAACTAGCATCCAGGGTTGGCTGAAACTAAATGGGGATTTTTCCGTCAACGGTCGTCCAGCGGTTTCATGAATAAATCTACCGCAGATTCTCTATAAAAATATGGTCGGAAAGGTGTTTCCCGCCGTCAACAAACTTAGACAACAAGCCGGAGTGTTGCCATTTTTGCTTTATAGGAGCCGTTGCGTCTATTTTAAAGCACGAGTGTGTACGTAGATGCACATTGACAACCACAGATTATGCCTACATCCAACCTCATCCCTCTAATTTGTCAAATGAAATCCCAAAATTATCCCACGACGTTCAACCCTATTTTTCCTAAGGGGTTAAACGAGTCGCTCTGCGTGAAACCAACAGTCGTTCACTAATTAGCACATGACCAGTCCCCTTTAGCGGTGGCAACCCTAGCGATAGGGCGGGGAACGATCAGGCATTGGCGCAGCTTGACCCTTGATAGGATAAAAAGTCATCATAGCAACGGGTAATTGTTTGATGGTGAATTTAGGTCACCATATTCACCGTTCATTTATTTATTTTATGGTGACCTAGCTTCCTCGGCTAGCTTCGTTCCGCCTCAGAATCAATTTATAGATATTGTGTGTGTTATCGTCTTAGTTTTAGCTTAAAACTTGTCAAATATCAAATTTTCACCTGATGATGGACTGGAAAGAAATTTTTCACCGTCTGTCATGTCATCAAAGATGGCGTTGCATTTGAAAAATGTTTAAGAAAACGAATATTTTTGACAATCTTTTTTACACCCTATGTCCGTCAAAATCAAAATCAAAAGTCATTTATTTAAATCAGGCTGAGGATCAGCACTTTTTGAACGTCGAAATCACATAATCCCCAAAAAGCCCACCCTTCGCCACTTCCTAGTGTTTTTGCTGGAAAAAAAAAAGTGGCGGAACAAACTCCCCAGCAACACATCTGTCTGATACTCGTAAGTTAGATGAGCTTGAATTTACACAGTACAATTAGTTATAATTATAATCTAATTAAAATAAGTTATTCACTACATGTTAGCTAGCACACTCAATATACAGAATACACGACCGGATTACATACTGAATTACGATCCGTTCAGTCGTTTAGTCGTGAAAAGACGACAAACAAACAGAGAAACTGAGTTACTTTCCCATTAATTATAATATGAGTATGGAACTATGGAGTATGGATAATATGGTGACCTAATTTTGCCATCGAACAATGTCGCTGTGTTACGTGGTGACCCTAAACACCTTCAATTTCCGGGAAAATTGATAAAGATAGGAAATCAAATACGGCTGTTGTCTTTTCACACATTTTGTTTATCATCCAACTCTCTTGTCACAGGTCAACTGGAAGAAATGTCTGTGGCAATAAGCAGTCCATCGGAGGTCTAGATTTGTGCCCAACCGGGCACAAATCTAGACCTATCTAGAACAACCGTTGACAATAGTTTTGTCCCTAATTACATGGAACTTCAGCATAACTGGCGAAATGTGAATGTAGGTACCTACAGCTGCGTCTAACCCATCGTGGTAATAGGTCACTACTGCAGTTGTGATGTTGTTGTGTGCGTGTGTGTGTGTGTGTGTGTGTGTAATATATTTCTGAAGGCAGCATGATTTGGATCCTTGTATTACAACTGTTGCCTCAGCAACTATAGAAGTTATCCATACCTACTTCTTTTGGCGCGTTAAGGAAAAATGATGACAGTATTTTTTTAAATATGCGCGCGCACACTATCACGAAAAACTGAGACCCTGTAGTTCGCTATACGGAACATTTTAGTTTTTTTTCTATTTGTTGTGTGTTTTTTCTACAAACGTGAGATAACATGACAGATAAATTGAAAGATCTTTATCTTGATACGCCAAAGAAGTGTAACTTATAACATGTGTACAGACGCCAGCACGTCAAGCTACCCCAATGTGACAAATTTCTTTGATCGTTTTTCAACTTTATAACAAAAGGCATAAGGTTCTAATTAAATTGGGAAAATTTGAGACATTGGGGTACAACATAAGTACACGACACACTTTTTTATAATAGGTGTAGTATTATATATCTATGGCTGTCCTTACCCACATATTTTGGAAAGGACAGTCAAAACGGGTAGCAATCGCATTTAGAATGCTGTTGCTGCTGCTTCGTAGACGGTGCAACAAGGAGATTGCCTTCTTGAGCATGATAGCTTGATCTCGTCAGCAAACATACCAGACGCGCTGCAGCGTCACGGTAGCCCAATAGCATCCTAAAAGCATCTTATAATTATCATACACACCACTTTTTTTAATCAGTACAAAAAAATGGGCTGTATTCGTACCTGTTGCTGATCATATTTGCGTAATCAAAAGTAAAATAAACGAAATGAATTTATGGCATAGTAGTATTCATTAATCGCTACAGCATGCCCCTCCTCCAACAGCTGTTTTCGTTATTTAAGTTTAACTAAATTTAAAAAAAATACTTTTGATTTCGCAAATATGATTAGTAACAGGTACGGATACAGCCCAATTTGTTTTGTACTAATTAAAAAATAGGGGTGTATAGTAAGTTTGATGCACATGAATCCGAAATCATATGCTAATTATTTAAATGTTTTGTGTGTACCTACATAAAAAAATTCTCATAGGTAAGATAACGGTAGATACGCCAAAATAGGCATTTCGTTAATTACTTAAGTACCTAGATTAAAATACATACACGGCGTTGTTTTCTCCACAATGCCATGACCGACCACCTAATCCTTTACAAAAAACTACGCACCAGGCAAAACTGTATACAAATACTGGCTGAATTTGATTAACCTAATACATATCGAGGTTAACCAAAGAGGTCAAGGTTATGTGTCCATAGCTTTACGTTTATTGAAACATTAGTACCAACCTTACTATAAGTTTGCGTAGTTTTATTATGGGACCTTCTATAGGGTACAAATAACCGTGTCCCTGGAGAGTCGTGTGGTTCGGCTAAGGGGTTACCTGGATTTATATGGTGAATGAGATCGCGCCGAATATTCCTAGGGGTTTGGGATATAATATGGTAGTTGGTATTCGACTAGTCGCACTGCATGAAATCAATACAGGGTATTATTTTTTTTAGTATCAAATCTTTCTATATGTACAAAAATTAATTTCCATCTCAATTAAAAATAAGAACAGATAAAAAAAAAAATTCAAATTTAGAAACAGATAAAATAAAATATTTACATTAAAATAAGTAGAATTATTTCTTTTAGTGTTTACTTACTAAAGAAAGATGTTTGAGGTAACAACAGCTCGCTTACCTACTTTGAATTTACCTACCCGAAATGTAATAAGCAACAGATTTTACTTATTTATTTACAGTAGATATAGGCAGAATTAGGCCGGATGCTGGCCCGCAGGTTTGCACGTTGTACTAAGCCAGTTAAAGTAACGCTTTTCGAAGCTAACTGTCAATCGTTCTACACGTGCAGCCTGTGGGTCAACTTCACGCAGAGGGCATACAGCGACCTACGCGTTCAATATAATAATAATAATAATAATAAACCCGCAGGGCAGCTTTTGGCGAGCTGTTGGGCAGTAGCGACCCCACGGACCTGATCTCCCGGGAGATTTCTTGTTCCTCACCTCTGGCTTGCCTTAATTGGCCGGCCAGAGTGAACTCTGACGAGGAATGGAGCTCCCACCTCTTTCTTGCCTTAGTTGGCCGGCTAGAGTGGAGATTCGCAAGAGCAAACGTGCTCGGAGGAAGCAAGCATTCCAGTAAGGTGCTGGTAGGGATCTTGACCGTACTTCCGGGATTGTCCTGATAGCCGTGGAATGCCGCTCCACTCCTTTAGCACCTAAGGACATGTTGCGCTCTTGGCGCTACGTCACTATGTGCTAGCGGCCGTTTTAGAGGGCCCATTATTGAGTGTGCAAGTCACCCCCGTGTCATTTAATCTGTGTATATGTAACATTGATGAGGCGGGGGCCATAGTCTTTCATAGTTATACGTATGCAGACCATTTTAGCTACCCTAACCTATAGTCCAGTACTTTTGTTACCATATTCTGCAATAGTCTTACTCCAGTCGTAGGTTTTCCTTGGGTGCACTTGTCTAGTGCATACAGGGAAAATCTGCGATTGGTACCTCAATTCTTTAAAAACGACAAAGGGCCTCTGCGAGTTGGCTTCGGCCCCTCGAACGCCTTCCAAAGGTCCGGAACCCAAAGGTTCCGAGAAATAAAAGATAATAATAATAATATAATGCACTGAGAGTGCTGCTGTGGCTGCCGTGGCGATGTAGTGCGTCAGGGAAGTTTGCAGATAATAATATTGATGGTTTTGCCGCTATTATTAGGAAAAGGTGTGCATCCCTGATGTCTCGTGTTCGCGGCGGCACCAACAGCATTCTCAGTGTGTTCGTAGATCGGTGGGATTCCCCGATGTTGCGGAGGTGCATGCGGCTCCATGCCGAAATCTAATTGTATATTTTAATGTGTCTGTAACCGACTAACACTAGAATTTTAGTTGTTAAAATTGTTACTAACTCTATGGACTCCGGTCTGAAATAAAAATATTCTATTCTATTCTATTCTATAGGTAGGTAATGATAACTTCCTTTTCTTCGCTAGCTTGTTACCTTGTAACTGGGATATAGAGGTCAGATAAGCGATCGCTCCTTGTAAAACACTAGTATTCACTTGCATCTAAAGACATTTAATATCTATAGACCGGACATCACGAACAAAATTTTCATCCAAAACTTGTGTCTTACGAAACACAAGTCACTAACTCCTCACACATCGAGAGCTGCTCAAATTACTATTATTTAATTAACTTAATTACACATCTATGTTTTTATTTTCGGCTTTAACCGTAGTATTTTTATTTTGTTCTTTATCTTTACTTTCATTGTTATAATACCACTTACGGGAAGAGCGAGACAGCTCCGAAACAAGTACTATTGTAACTTACTGGGGCTGCCTCAGTTTATGTATGACACAATGTTTGAGAAGTAATAAATATTTTTGTATTTTTTTTTTGTATTTTTAAGTCTATGAGTTTTTTTTAGTACGCTCCGCTGCCGCTCCAATATTCATTTATTATTCTAGATGGCGTTACTGAGACATGGGATCAAAGTTTTTCTATGGCATTTCCTCGCAGACAAAACTGGGAAAAAACTAGACAGTTTTTCATCAAACTGTCTAGTTTTTTCCCAACTATTTAACCAATTTTTTTTTTTTATTATTTATTATTTATTTTTTATTATTTGTTTATTTTAAGACAACAATGATCCATAGTGTTAGTTACAAAAATAATGATGATCTAAAGCCTTCTTAGAAATTATATGTCAATAAGACTATTTAACAAAGAGATTAACAAACACTTGGTTGTTGTGCAACAGCTTCTATGGACTTTTAAATTGACCTTTTATGGTAACCAGTTCAACTTATTAGATTAAAATGTTAGTTTTGATTTATTGGTTTTATAGGTTAATGACATTGTAACAGTAATTACAGAAGTAATTAAGTTCCGATGAAATATTGCTATATGTAGGCACAGTGACGGTAATAATAGGTCAAGCAATTTTGAAACAAACTCGATTTCCTTTATCGTGGCACCTTTTAAAACTGTCAAACAAAAATTCTGATTGCAAGGAATCTTAACATTTATAATATATCATAAAAATAATAATAATAACAATAATTTATTCAAGGAAATCATTGTTAACAAAAAGTTTACATTTAGCCAAACAATAGCTTATCTTTCGTTTTCTTTTTTTCAATTATTTACTTTTCTTCTTCTTATCGTGTGGTTAGTAACTAACCTGGTGTCAGAGTTTTAATGCCGCCCATGGGCCTCTGACTTGGCATCACATGCCCTTGAGAATAGTCTCTCAGGCATGCCGGTTTCCTCACGATGTTTTCCTTCACCGTTTTTAAAGCAAGTGATAATTTTAACAATACGCACATAAATCCGAAAAGTCAGAGGTGCGTGCCTTGGGTTCGAACACGAGACCTGTGATTTGGCAATCCGCCGCTCACACCACTAGGCTATCACTGCCTATTTACTTACTTTTTATTATACTACATATATTTACTTTTTATTATAGCTAAGATCAATTTTGCACATCTTAAAGTTGATGACGTCATGACGTAAGATGCAATCATTTTTACTCCTCCCAGCCTGTTAAGGTTTTTTGACGATATATAGAAATGTTTGGAAATAATGAGAAGACAAGAAATTAAATAAAATGGGGTCAGGGCAGAAAGATGATAATAATTATACTATTACACACACTAGTATCTTTATCTTTTTTCATCATAGATGAAGCACGGGTCCACTGTTGTGGGCACTGACTGTGGGCATGCCCACAACCCTAATTCAGGTCAAACAGAACAAGTATTCGTACTCATCACACAAACATTTATCTTGGGTGGAAATCGAACCAACAACCACCGGCATAGCAGTCAGTGCAACTAACCACTAGATCAACAGGTCAGTCAAAGTAGTACTTTATGTATGGATGACATACTAATCGAGTTAAATTATTACCTTCTACTACTACTACTTCAAATACTACTAACAACTCTTGCATTATATGTAATAAGTAGATGATAGACACACGCAGCGCAGTAGTTCAGTTTAAAATTTTGTATTTTGCGTCTTTCAAAATCAATGCATTTCATTAAGGTAGTTAGGTTAGCTAGTTAGGTTAGCTATAGAATAGGTATGGTACGTTAGGTTAGGTTATATGTATATATGTTGTCATTCTAATTCTATTTCACACAAAAGGTTTCAAGAGCACATTTTTTTTTGTTTGTCGCTTTACTTTTCACACATTTTGTTAATTATATATTTTTATTTTTGCACAATGCTTTGATATGTACTTGGCCCTATATATAAAAAATTATATGTACTTGACTAGGAAGAGACTGGTTCTCACAACACAGGGAATCCTAGTGTGGGGACCAGGGAACTTGTAAAATAGCGCTAATGCATATTTTTGTACAAATAAATACATTTTTATTTATTTATTTATTTACATTATAGATTCACTGAATAGAAAATAGAAGTATTTATTTGTGTTTAGAATCTGTTTGTTGTCATTTTATTAAAAGTTTGTAAGTTTGTTTGTTTTGTATCTCTTATTAATATGAACATTTCTTCAGTCATCATGTTAATTAAAAAAACACAAACTTCTCCAAAATGGCTTGGTTTGTGTATTCAAAATTTCATACAAATCGTTGTATGAAATTTTGTATACACAAAATTAGATTAGATTACGACCTATTCTTATGTGTACAAAGTTATTATTATGGTCGTAATCTGAATGATTATTTTAAGGTAAAACCTTAAAAAAAAATGTGGAACGAAGAAGCAAAGATCCACCGTGACTGGCCTGCACCCACTTGACTGCCCTGTCGGTCTAGTTGTTAGTGACCCTGACTGCTATGCCGAAAGTCGTGGGTACGATTGCCACCCAGGACAAATGTTTGTGTGTTGTGCTGATAATTTGTTCTGTGTCTGGGTGTAATTTATCCCTAATATGTATGTACTTAGAAATATATAAGTAAGTTTATCAGCTGTTTAGTACCCATAACACAAGCTCTCGAGCTTAGCTTGGGACTAAATGGCGTTGTGTGAAAAGTTGTGGAATATTATTTATTTAACCGTTGTGGGCACTGTGAGGATGCCCTATTGCCCACAACCCTAATTGAGATCGATAGGCCATGGTTTATATCTAATAGTTATAAAAAAAGCGTTACATGAGTCCATGCCGTTGATTTTGCATTTGACCTTCAAATAATATTACTATAGTATTTTATTAAGAACTGCAATCACAGATTTTGATAGTAGGAATTTTTCTTTGTGTTTAGTATTAAACAAAAAAAAATACTTATGAACACCATAAACTAATAACAGAAAGAAAGCCTACACAGTTAACTAATCTACAAACAACAAATTAAAACTAAAATTATGTTACGACTGCCTATTAATATTTTACAACGTAAGTCTCTGCGCGGCGATCCTACCGCCATCTATTGGGGACTAGTGTAAGATGCCGTTCTGAAACTCGAGTAAGTGTAACGAATTTGCCAACCCTCGTGATACGGGTGGCGATCAAGAGTAATATCTCCCTAAAATTATTAACAGAGGACATTTAGGGTCATATAAATGTGTATAGGACATTATAACAATATTTAAATGTTAGTTTATCTAATTGTATTAGGTAGTAATAATATTCACATGAAAATGGCATTTTCATACAAAATAATTCGATTAAGTCACATTTATAAATGTAAACACCCTTACGTAGAGTATGGCAGCGTCGCATTTTATTAGCTTAAAATATAAATGATTGGTTAGAATGAAAAGGAATCTTTTAACTTTATATTTTATTTTGAATCATTTATTAGTGAAAGTTAGTTTGACCTAAATATTTTATGATAAGTAGATGAAATCTTCAAAATTGTGCATTTTTGAGCCACACATTCGAGGACTTTTTATTTTATTTTTTCTTATCTACATCTACTATCTTTAACTATACTAATATTATAAAGAGGAAAGGTTTGATTGTTTGTTGCTGAAACTGAAGAAACTGCTGGACCGATTTCAAAAATTCTTACACCGTTGGGAAGCTCCACTATACCCGGGTGACATAGGCTACTTTTTATCCCTGTATTCCAACGAGAACGGGAACTACGCGGGTGAAACCGCGTGACGTCTGCTAGTAGCATAAATAACCCTCGAGATATGGGATATAAAAAACAGTTTGTATATGGTATAGGTAGATCATCAGTCTTTTCTAGTACAGAAGAGACTGCTTTCACTAACACTGTACGAAACTTAAATTGTGTTGTTGGATTTTCATCTTTCGGCTGTAAGAGTAGTAAGTTGAAAATCCAATACCACGTTAGTGTCCAGTGTTAGTGAAAACGAACAGCTATTAGTACTTTTATAAGTAGTAGGTACGTAGTTTTTCTTACATGATCAAGATAACTAAGTATTGAGACTATTGTAAGGTAGGTAATCACTTTCCGATTCTTACTAAGATAAGAGATAAAGAGGATCAATCAAATGAAAGGAACCATCTGTAAAGATTGTCCTGTGGTTAAGACTCAAACTCAAACTGTTTATTGCATTCATGTGATATTGCATTCACTTCGATGATATTGACTTCGACTGTCATGCACGAGGTTGTGGTTTCAAATCCAAAGAAGCACTAATATATGCTTTTTCTCTGACATTTTCAGTTATTTTCGTTTACGGCAAATGTAAATAAGTTCGACAAAGCAATAGTTTGAATCAGTTCATCAAACAAAATCTAGAGTCTGAATTTGAAACTAATCTTTGAGTATAAACTCTTTTCTTTCTTTTTCGCATGTAAAGACAGATCATGTATTTGTGAAAAATAAAGTAGGTCTATAATTTAATATAATAGTTAGAGCAATGATAGTGCAATTTTTCCTTTTATTTATGAAAGTAGAACTCACGATGATTTTTATTTTCGATCGAAAATGCTAATCATTACGAATTTCGTTTCCATTTACACCCGAAAGAAAAACACTTCGTACTCGTACGTAACATTAATCCAATAAACACACAGAGAAGTTAAGATTTACATGAAAACTGTACCTGTACCTACAATTTATGCAATTAGCGTATGTATACGTTTACCAAAATGATGATAAATAAATAGGTTCACACAGTCCGCAATGTATATTTTTGCATTAGGTTATTTGATTAAGCGTTACATTACTGTTTCATGATGCCTCATATTATTTGGAAAAATATAAATAGGAAACTGAAATACTTCGTGATTTGACATATTTAGATTGTTCTTGATGTCGATTTTTTTATTAGAAACTTTTAAAAGTATTCGTATCAAAGAGGTTTAAGATGCTAAACATAGAAATGTCATAGAAAAACTGTAATCTCATGTCTCAATAACGCCATCTGGTACCTATAATATAGCAAAATAATGCGTTCCTTGCGAAGTATGTGGTGTTGGTGTAACAATGAATGAAACATTGATGAATGATGTGATAAAGTAACGTTGTGGTTTAAAAGAATATTAGTAACAAGAATTGAAAAGAGTATGGTTAGATGGTTTGGTCACGTTGAAAGGATGAATGAAAGGCAACCAACGAAAGGTATTTACAAGGCAGATGTAAGAGGGAACGCACACGTTACAGTTTGGGATAGCTTCATGTGCTGGCGTCTGTACCTAACATTAGTGGGTAAATATGTACCTATCCAAGTTTAGTAAAGTTTTTTTTTACTTTAAACAGTAAGGGTCTATACATACACGGCAAATGCGCCGAGCGTATGCGACGCTGTACCTTGAAGCACTAACGCAACATCGGCTGAGTGTGAAAGGTTCAATGTTTTTCTTTTATTATATGTTTGTCTGCTCTTCATTACGCGACCGATAATACGCGACTCATTTTCCGTTAGATATTATGTACCGACCCTGATTTCAGAAAATATAAAAAAAAAACTTTCAATGCCCCAACATTGAAAGTTTTCTTTGGCCACAACTGTGTAGGTAAAGCATCGATATCTTTTGCACCCTATAGATATAAGGTTTCTTTACTGTCCAAGTAAATACCTATATCTTTAAATGTACAGCTACGCAAAAACGAAAAAAAAAGCTAAAGCTGGTAAGCGCCTGCACGCGTTTAATTATGTAGGTTATTATTTATTGATTAAAACTTTTTGCACATTCAGTACCTATCTAACAAAAACTGTACCTACCTACAACATCAAATCAGACTTAAAGAACCTGTGGCACTGTAAGTACTTTTCATAGATATAATTTTAAAGCCATTTTTTTACTGTCTGACTGCAGGGCAAAGGCCTCTTCTTAAAAAGAGATGACACGAGGCAAATCACAACGCTTGCTCAAAGCAGGCAGACGATTTCAGACTCATAGGTTCGGGCTATACGTATCACGATGGTTTTCCTCCATTAGTCCTACGAAAGGCAAAATTAAAAACATAACAATATATGAGTTGGAAAAGTCACATTGGCACTTAAACCCACGATCTCGCGCATGAGAGGGAAGGACGTAATCACTTGGCCATTACAGCAATAGGGAGGCAAAATGCTAAATCATGCTTGCACCAAAAGATGCACGCTTGCTCACTTTTGTACCCACCTTTACCCACGTAGCATTAATGCTATCCCATCACGTGGCATCAACGAATACATCGCACAAGTGATTTCAAACACTATTTCCTCGTATGACAGACCCCCATAATCTCCAGTAAGGGTAGCAGCCCCTACACCATGCATTGTACTTATCATGGGGTAACTTTTATTGTCGGCCAATTTACGTTGACACGCCACATACTATTCAAATACCCTCCGAAGTTCCTTAAACAATGATGAAGCGCGGGATGGCGAGGGTCTTCGAAAACTGGCCAAGGATGAGTATTGAAGCGATACGTGATTTAATGGTTCGAGAAATAAATTGATTTCGCAAATGTGTAGAGTATAGTGTTTTAGATAGATTTGCGACTAATTAAGGTGGGCTTTGTTCCTATGGCTGGCTGCAAAGGACCTGAATAATTCAGTGTGCGAGCCTGAAGCGGGGGTTATTTCTCGTTGCTAACGCGTTACGAAGTTCTATGTAAGTTACCTCGCTTACATTTACGAATGTAATAGTGTGGGATAATTAGTTTGTATGCGTATGCAACCCTTAAATCTCACGATTTATTAACATGTAAATATTTTATGAAATACTGATTATACTACAAATCAAAATAAAAAGTATCTCTAAAATATGGCGCCAAAAAAAAACATCCGCATCGCTGTCCACTTGAAGTGTACCCAAAAGACTAGCGGCATTGCCACGTTTTATGGCAATACGCACGTAGTTAAGAATACAGCATAATTTAGATATCTACGTATTAAATGACTACCCGTAATTGTAACGTAAATTATGCTAAACATGCATACAGTTGCTAGGATATCGGTCATGTCCCTCGTGAGTCACGAGCATTATGTAATATAGTAAGTTAATACCTAACCTTAATCTTTTACCTTATGCCCGATTCCTGTAACTAATTAATCATAACTTAAGTTCTGGTTATTAAATTATATCCATCCTTAAATGAGAGTGTAACTCTGTTTGTTTATCGGCTTTTCACGACTAAACGGCTGAAAGGATCTTAAAGAAATTTGGCAAGAACATAGATCATAAGTATCCTGGAGACGGACATAGATTTTCTTTTGACTATTAAAAGCAATGAAAATTCATGAAAAAAATATATGAAGATAATTCGTTTTCTTAATCAGTTTTCAAATGCAGCGCCATCTTGGATGACATGACAGGTAAAAAATGTCTTTCCATTCATTACTAGGTGACAATTTGACATTTGTCAAGTCTTAAACTAAAACTAAGAAGGTCATAATCAGCCTAGCCTTTTCCCAACTATTTTGGTGGCCATTTAAATCCGGTTAAACTGGTTAACCGGATGCAGCTAAATACAGTGGTATTCGGACAGAACTAAGAAGATAAGTAGGACTGTAACATAACATAAATTGATTCTAAGGTAGAACGAAGTTTGCCGTAACTACTTGTATCTATTTTATATACTTAAAGTCACGCTTTACCCCATGGGAGTAAGAATCTTAGCAGGTCTTAGAAGCTCTGTAGTTTCTGCTTCTGAACGTCATCTGCTAAGAATAAAAAAAAACAAAATCAAAGTGAATTATACAAATTAGGCTGAGAATCAGCACTTTTTGAACGTCTTAATTACATAGACGGTAGGTACCCCAAAAACCCACCCTTGGCCACTACCTAGTGTTCTTGCTGGGAAGAAGAAGTGATGGGACCAACTCTCCAACAAAACGTCTGTCTGATAAATTTGAAGAACTTTTATTTATACGGTACATTTAGTTATCATTATAAATCAATCAAATAAAGCGACTGTTCCCAGAGAGTCACACTGTAACCTGTAACAGTGTGACTCGTTGGGAATTTTTTCCCAACCATTCACACTGTTACTCGTTGGGAAAACTTTTTAAAGTTCATTCCCAACGAGTCACACCGTAACGTGTTACAGTGTGACTGGTTGGGATTTTTTTTTAATTGTTCTCCCAACCAGTCACACTGTTACTCGATGTTATATGTTAGCAAGCACACTCCAATATAGAAAATACTAGTAATATACTTAGCTACCGACATTAACACTAACTAAACACAAGCACAAGAAAACTGACTAAAAAGAAGGCTCCCGGCTGTAATAAAGGGCGTGCCCGCTTACATGTGCAGTGTTGGGATTATACCCATAGGTCTGTGACACAATGCCACAAAAATGATAAACTAGGACCATTGAAGTTAAATAAAGACCCTTTACTAACATGCTTCTTTTATATTGTACTGTTAACGAAATTCAGAATAGATTGGACATTTTTTCGTGTTACTTTAGTGAACTTGCAAAAGTAACTCTGTATATAATATGTTACGAAAGCACCAATTTGTAATTTTATGTCTATTGTTTCTTTATTGTTTTATTTTTAATTTTTGGAGACATTGTTATTATAAAAATGTATCGTTTTAGTTTTATGTAATTTTGCTTTATTGTATTGTGTAAATAGAAGTTATTTAAAATAGACAATATTATAAGTAGTCTTAGCTTTCGCATTAGGTTTCAAAACCTGTAATGATAGTTTAATAGTTTTAAATAAATAAATAAATAAATATTTACATCTGAGTGATACAAGCACGCCACTAGCCAGTACCTACTATGCATCTGACCTTTTTGAAGAACATTACTAATATGATTCCGGTTAATATTAGGCTATAACGAGTTTAATAAAGTACCAATTATTTAACAGGGGAAGGCCCCTCCTGTTATTGATGCTATCTTGAACTAACGCTTAATAGAGCTCACATAAAATGAAAGGGTAGGTTATTTTATGCACTCATTGTTTCATCATTATCTGCAGTCCAATACCCAGTATTTTAAATACGCTACGCGCTACGCTTGATGAGGTTGGTATTAGCGCTCCTTCGTGCCTCGGAAACCACGTAAAGCCGTTGGTCCTGGGTGTGATTGTAAATCTTTGACAGTCGTTATACAGATAGTCAGAAGCCCGAAAATCTGACAACCAGTTTAACTAAGGGGTATCGTGTTACCCAGTAACATGGTTGTCGAGCTCCTACAAACAGTCGCTCCATGTAAAACACTTGGTATTCACCTACACCTAGTTAAACTGGTTAAACGAACATACGAACATAGTTGGGAAAAGGCTAGGCAGAGAGAGAGAGCAGCGGTGGCCCAGTGGTGGCGGCCCCGACTTACGAACAGTAACGCCCCTTTCACACGGGAGTCCAGTTTTTGCAGGATCCCGTTTTCTGCAGGATCCCGTTTGATGGCGAATGTGTTTATATGCTAGCGTTCATACGAGCATCCTGCATGCGGGATCCTGCAATGCATTCGCTATCAAACGGGATCCTGCAGAAAACGGCAACAGCTGTGTGAAAGGGGCGTGAGTCGTAGGTTCACACACAGGCAGGCGCATTACTTTGTGTAATTTATTTGATCACCACTGCTCTCAAAACGGTGAAGGAAAACATCGTGAGGAAACCGGCATGTCATTGAAACAAAAATTCGAAGACATGTGACATCTACCAATTCGCACTGGGTCCGCGTGGTAGATTATAGCCCATAGGCGAAATACGCGCTTTGACGTGGAGTTGCAGATACCAGCCCGGTATCCTCAATCTTTTTTTTGTTTTTTAAGGCTAGGCAGATGATGATGGAATATCCAGCATTTTAAATAGAGAGGCTGTCTATCTGACCTCCACATTCCACAACCCAGTGGATAACACGATACTTCTTGCAACTGATTGTCAGACTTTCGGCGTTCTGGCTACTAGTAACGACTGTCAAAGATCTACAAATGATATTCGGGACCAACAGCTTAACGTTCGATCGACACGTGCGGCTAATATTATTAAGCCACAAGCTACTCAGTAAGTATTATTTAAAGTATTCGTAATAATACATGTATTATTATTGTACAGACGCCAGCACGTCAAGTTACCCCCATGTGTCGAATTTCTATAGTCTTTCAACTTTACTGCAAACAGAATAAGGTTGATGTTCAATTTTTAAACCTTGATGTGCTGGCCTAACCTCTCCATTTTAATTATTCGCTGTTAGTTTCAGTAGTTTTGTTTATTGTGTTCTAAATTTTTTGTTAAAAAATTGGTAACAGTCTGAGCAATATTTTTGTCCTTTTTTGGCAAATGAGGGCTTATGATGTCCTAAATACAGTTTAGTAAGCAAAACTAGCTAGACATCAGACCCTTAAATTGAATTGTTATCTATCCTTTTTAGATGTAAACTATTCATAAGTTGGCGTCCTACTTTGTAACGTATTATTATTAAAGTCATTGTTTAAAGATGAAGTGAACTATGATTATGTTTTAAAGGGAGTGAGTCTACCTAGCTCTGACCCCGGCTATAACAAAGGCTCTAGATTTAGCCGAAATCTATATATATAAAAGAAAGTCGTGTTAGGTACACCATTTATAACTCAAGAACGGCTGGATCAATTTGAATGATTTTGGTCTTTTTGGATTTGTCTTTGTCCGGAATAGCATAATAATTAATAAAAACATGAAAAGTCCTCAAAAAAATACATATCAAGAACATTCGTTGTCTCAAACATTTTTCAAACGCAGCGCCATCTTGGATGACATGACAGGAGTCAAACTTCCCAGTTCATTATCAGGTGACAATTTGACATTGACAAGTCTTAAGCTAAACTTACGAAGCTTAGATAATATACCTCTAGATCGAGCTACCGCGTGGCCGCACATGCGACAGCAATATAAAAGTTCAGTGTTGCTATTCCCTAAAAAAGTCCCAAAATACGACGTATTCAACGTGGTAATAAGAGTGTAGAAGTATCCATGTGTGAGAAAATATAATTTCACGTAAAATACCTACTTTCAATCTTACCTTGATTCTCACAAATAAAATACACTACTACCAGGTGAAGCTTGTTTTGATTTTTTCGCGTGTTATTTATCATTAAAATATATTGAGGTATGGCTGACATCCAGTGTGACATTGACATTGCTGTATAATAACTATTGTCCTTTATACAAAACCAACTTATTTTGAAAATATCTAATTTTTTGTTTATACTTAACATTTATTCATAAAATGAATTCTTACTTCCAAATATCTTTAAGTACCTACGCGATTGCCTTCAAGAGTAAAACTTAATGATTGTCGAAAGGGCTCTGTTCGTTCGTACACATGTTCACTTAAACTTAAAAATAAGGGTTCGCCAAATTTGTGTGTTTAGCCACCATAGATTTATTTGATTATTATGCCTACCTTTTGAACATTAGGCCTGACAGTTAAGGGAAAAGATTTGAAACGTGTAGCAACACTGTAAGTAAGTATTACTAGGTTATGTGATATAAGAAATCAAGTTTATTTTAAGAAATCTTCCATATTTTGGCCTGAAAGCCATGACAATAAAAGCGCACAAATGTATAAATTCAATAATCATACAATAACACAAACAGTATTGAATACTTACGAATGAAAAGAGATTTTGTTATTGGCCTTTTCTGAGCGGCTTTTACAGCCTATTATACTGAATCCTCTCATCGTAGCGCATTCACCATACACTAAACACTTATCTAATGGAGTCTATTTCTCATTAAATGACTTAAACTATTACAAAAATTGCAAAAACCATCCGAAAACTTAAATTAAATCGAGCATAATAATATACGTGACAGTGACAGCTCTTTGTTTGGCTAACTTTCAAAAGTTAGCCATGCAAAAATCCGGCACGCCGTAAGGGACAGAAGATCCGATGCTTTGTCTCAATTTTCCTACGAATTTTGTATTATTGCGTCTCACTTCCACACTTGACACTGTAAATTGGGCTACGTCTAGAGGTATATAGTCTAAGTTACGAAGGTATAAGGTTGTCAATTTATACGTACCTAACTACGTTCTGAAATTTATTTTGTTACTAAACTTAGGAGGTTTTATGTAGCATAAAAATTCTTATATTTCAGAAATCAATTTACGTAATTAACAATGACGACAGAGACGAACTTTAATAATTCTATGCAAATAGAACTTATTTTACTGTTAGGACTTTAATTAAAGTAGACCGGGAAAACTATAGGTACATATAAATTGTATGTAACATTAAAGGCAATAGTTCAGTTTAAAATTATGAATTTAGTATTTTTTAAATCAATGCATTTTAGTAAGGTAGTTAGGTTAGCTATAGGATAGGTATGGTCAGTTAGGTTAGGTTATATATACATGTTGTAATTTTAATTCTATTGAACACAAAATGTTTAAATAAGATCACAGTAGAGACTCGCTACATAAAAAGTAGTAGTAGTTATTATTGGTTTGGATCTATTTGTTGTCGTCTTATTAAACGTACCTATGTACTTATATCTAATATAAAAAAAAATGATAAGATCAATAAATTGACTCTAAGGCACAACGAAGTTTGCCGGGCAGCTAGTTAGATTAATAAATTAGTGTTACATTGTGCTTAGGAAAGAAATACATTACATTTTTATTTATTTAATTGACTGACATAACCCGGTGGAACTTAAAATATTCAATACCTAGCTAATACAAAGCAACTTTATCTCTTTAGTCTAAGCATGATATAAAACTGTATCTCCATATTAAAGGTTTAAATGCTATGTATACTGCAGAAAGAAATATTTTGATTATAAAACTTGTTTTCTGCGGCTTACCAGAGATAAGTACAGTGCTACTTCAGTAGTACACAATATTTTGCGTGCCGTAGTGGGTACAGTCAACAAAGAATTTAGATGCCTACGGTCCGTATGGTGGGGTATAATTGCATACACAAGCTTGAAGTTAGACTACACAGGAAAAAATTATATGACAGTCAGAAAAGATATGATGCCAGCATATTTTAGGGCCTCCTCTCATAGAGAAGACACGAGTCACACTAGCTCAACGCGGATTGCAGGTTGTTTATATTTTTAGTTAGTCAAGGTTTCTTCTGTCTAACGTAAACTTAGCAAGTAAACGGTGGCCAACAAAATTGATTAGATGTGTAAATCAGTATATTGTTCCGTCAACATCATTTTTTACGAAAATTGACGCCTCGCCACTACAGCGCATCTGTCAAATTTCTTTCATAGTTTTTCTACGTTATTGCGAAAGCAACTTGAAAAAAAATCACATTGGAAAAAAAATACAGTATGGGATGCTTGATGTAAAGTTACATTATAATTTATAATGGAAGTTAGAGAAGGAAAGTAGGCCAAACTACCCTTGCTACATTGACATTATTGACTACTTATCTGTCAGGTGCAAGGGCTAATAAGTAGCGAGCTGCCTACGACTACATACCCATCTCTTTTATCGGCTGTACCTACGTATACAGAGTGTGGAGTGTGGCCCACTCGTAGCCGCGTTGATTAAAGCGAAAACAATCTTTTTATTGTACGCGAAATAGGTTTGATATGAGTAATATGTATTTTCTCTATTTCTGGGCGTTCATACCTACTGGTTCCAAGGATGACCTAGATTCCGAGCTACAGTAGTGTACGAACGGCGATAGGAACGTTATTATCAGTATATGGAAGTGCTCTTCTGAACACTCTGGAAATATGGTTGATGCGAGTTATTTTTAAGTGTTTTTCTCTTTTCATTTAATTTTTCAAACATTTACGATCGTGACCGTGTGCTTCGTCTTTTGTGGAAATCTTTGTAAAAAGCCTATGTTCAGCAGCAGACTTTTTCTTTTGGCTGAAATGGTGTTTTGTTTTATTACCCACTTGCACTTCACCCACGATTTCGTCCGCATAGATTTCGAAATTTTCCTGTCGTAGATTTTACAATAAAATAGAGTCTATAGGTAGGTATTACTTGGTGATATTAAATACCAAAGGTGAAGTTTTTTTTTGTTAAATTCTTAAATCTTTAGATATAGATAGAACCCAATATATATTACTAAGGCTTGGAAGTAAGAGATATTTTTTCTATTTTATAGAAATTTAGGGATTTTTGTCCAATAAGGATATGTCAAGCCCATGATGTCATAGATAAACTTAGAAAGTACAAACCAAAACAAAATTAAATACATTTCTGTACGTATACTGAAAACCATTAATCCTATCAGTAATAATAAAAGTAAATAACTTCATCCCATAACGGACCTATTGACATAAACAAACAGGGAAGCACTAAAACATTTTCATATAAAACGTTTTAACTTCAGCACGTATTCGCTTCCGCAAACATTTTTCGCCCAAAATGTTGGCCCCGTAACGAACTTATAACCAACATACGTATACCGAATGTTGGTGGACAAAATTGGTACAATTGCGCGGTAGACATGGATCTGAGCGTTCGCGCCAGAATAATGTAATTCTTGGCATAATTGGGAAAAGGTTCGCATGACGCACATAATTAATACCGACCGAACTGGCCAACATTTGTCAAATGGTTTTTACTATGGTAGTGTTTGAGTAGTTGAAAATGCAGATTTTAGTCGACACTAACAAGTACTATTCTTAACAATGATATTATAAGTAAAAATCTGTAGATAGGTTACCTAAACCAAAATTCGATCTTCAAAAACGGCACACTACCGCACGCACGCGTCCCCGTTAACGGCGCGACGCGACACTGAGGTCAAGTGTGGCTTGTTAGCCACATTTTAACGTGTCCCTTGCTGAGCGCTTATACCCTATCTACACCTTTTTACTTATAATATCATTGATTCACAACCCGATTTCAGAAAACTGGTAATAGGAAAACAGAAGTCGAAAAATGTTAAAAAACAATTCAGTAAAAAAATTAAGCACTTAATAAGACCAACCCTTACCTACTTTTCCTGGTTTTCAAACTCCTTTCGCGAAACGGGAATTAGTAAGGAGTTACAGTATAAAGGAAACACTATATTGAAAGAATAAAAGAACAAACCTAACATATAAACCACACCCCTAAGATGAAGCACTGATCCCAAAATGCCTGTGATTTGTATCAAATTAATCATATCAAAATTGCAATGGTTATAAATACCTGTGTATGTTGACTGTTCTCGGATTGTGATCCACAAGTTCCATAACTGACCTGCCGTGTCAGTCTTCCTCGTTCACAAACACTCACACACTTCTACACAATTTACACTTAGCTTGTGTTTGACTGCGAAATAAGATTAAACACTAACAAAACAGAGTTCAGGCACTAAGAGGGTGTAATGTCATCGATCATAAATTGCTGCTTGCAAAGACACTACTGAGATATGGGATCAGACTGTATGAAATTTCTTCGCATCTCCTTTCTATAGCAGGAAGGTATCTTAAATCTATTTGGCTGATTATAAGACAAAAATAATGAGGGTAGGTAAGTGTAAAATATTAAAAGTTTATGCAAAAATTTCGGTTTTACGGTCATGACCATAAATGTTTCGGTAACATAAAAGCAGAAAAAATAATATTAATAATCATTTTTATTTATCGAAAAAGATACAGAGTTTTTAATAAAGAGTTTAAATAGTTATATTCTTTAAGTTTGTGTTGCAAATAAGCTTATTGTCTGCAATCAGAATGAATATAAATGATACTGTTTATTTCGAACGGTACTTGAATAATGGGTCCAAAATATACTCAGTGAAAGATTACCTACTAAAAAAAATTTTATTGTTTTTTTTTCACAAGTTACAGACGTAACCCATATGTTAGTGATGTCACTCTTTCAAATACAACTAAACGTCAAATGTCATATAATGCACGGCACGACGTCGCGTCGCTTTCGTGGTATTTTCCAAACAACTGCTAAATATTTTATAGTTTTCCATGCTGAGGGTCGTGACCTCCCTGCTTCATCACCATTTTGTTAACGATGTTCCTCCATCTGCTTCTGTCTCTGGCGGTGTGAAAAGCATCGTATACCGAAGAGTCAAGAGAGGTACCGACAGTAGTACCCCTTCCTTCTGAAGCCTGCACTTGCCTACACCTCAGGGGAAGCTTCGGTCGTCAATTTTACACCATCCATCCCAACTACTGGGCGGCGCCGATTGAGAGAATAACAAAATAAACGTATTACTATGGCCATTGTTATGGCACAAAACTTAAAAACTCTGTATCAATAGGTTTTAACCCCCGACGCAAAAAGACAGGGGTGTTATAAGTTTGACTGTTTGACGTCGATGTCTGTCTGTCTGTCAGTGTGTGTGTCTGTCTGTGGCATCGTAGCTGTCAAACGGATGGCCAGTTTCTTAGGAGTGGTCCTTAGCTATGTATGGTTAACATGGATTCAGCCGTTTCAAGGTTATCAGCTCATTTGTGTTAGCTCCCGTTGGAAATTTAGATGCCTATGGGTATTAAATTTACTTATAAACATATGTGTGGCTTAAAATTTAAAGTATGTTATATTTATAAGCAAGATTATTGAATTCTTGGTCTGATGCTGCAGCCTATCTAGTACATTAATACACTCTTGAGACAATAATAGCAGGTATGTCGTGTTTAGTTTCTTTTTAACCAACATTTGATTCTACATACAATGCACTGATGGCAACTGGATGAGCTGATGCTGTAGCCAGTATATCCCAGTAGTTACACTCTTGACAAAATAATAGCAGATATGTCGTGTTTGGATTCGTTTTGATCAGAATTTGATTCTACATACAATGCATTGATGAATTCTCATACATTTAAAGTCTTTGAAACAAAATTCAGACATTCAAAATATTATCAAAATTTTCATGTAACAAGCAGAACAGTGTCCGGTTTAGCCTATTGAGGAAAGTGCCAGAAACAATTTTGGTAAGCAGCATGTATGTGCCAGCCATCGTAGGCTTAACTTAAGTCTGAAGTCACCAATCCGCCTTGACCAAGAGTGGTCATCAATCGTGCCTTCTCCGTACGAGAAGAGGCCTTTATCCTGTAGTGGGAGACAGTAAAGACTGGTATTATATTATTATCTGTTTATAGACGGTTGAAGACGGTTGCGTTCGCCCTTGAGAGGAGACCGTGAATCGGTAAACGTTGCGTGGGAAGCTCCCTAGCTAGACGGGACGACGACCTGCGAAAGATATGAATAAGGCGAAATTCGTAAGGACACTTCCAGGTTCCAGACAGCATGGTGCTTTGCCCATTAGTAGATAGTCATAATCCAAAATTTATCCAGGGTCCACGAATACGCGTAGCTTTAAGGCTTATTTTAAGATCTTATAATCGTTGTGAAATGCCCAATGCTATTATAAGTAAAGGTGTACATAGGTTATAAGCGCTCAGCAAGCGACATGTTAAAATGTGGCTAACTAGCCACACTTGACCTCAATGTCTGGTCGCGCCGTCAACGGACACGTAGGTACGTGCGTACTGTGCCATTTTTGAAGATAAAACATTGTTTAGGTAACCTATCTACATCTTTTTACTTAGACCTAATATCATTAGAAATCCCAATAAATGATATTTGAAATAAAAATACTAGGAAATTGCTGCCTCGTCGGTCTCGTGGTCTAATTTGCTGCTACGCTGAGCATAAGGTCCCGGGTGCAAACAGATAGTGGAAAAAAACTAGGAAATGTTTATTGAAAAATATTGATGTACGGACGCTAGCTACCCCAAACTGCCCAAATTGTCAAATTTTCACAATTGAACATGAACTTAAAGCTCTTTGTAATAAAGTTGAAAAACTATCAAATAAACTTGACACATTGGGGTTGCTTGACGTGCTGGCCTCTGTACATAAATATGTATTTAAATATTAGATCCCTGAATTAGAGATACATAATAATTTGATTCTACCTAAATTATTTATTCTATGTCTGGGTGTCATTTATCTATAATATGTATGTATTTAGAAATATATAAGTATGTTTATCAGCTGTTTAGTACCCATAACACAAGCTCACAAGCTTAACTTGGGACTAAATGGCGTTGTGTGAAAAAGTTGTGGAATATTTATTTATTGATTTACCTGAACTAAGATCAAGCTGTATCTCAGGCATCTCACTCAACGCATACACGAAAATTATCTAAAATCCCTAAATAAATACCTATTAAATAATAATATCTTATGTTATTATATTTTATGGTATTATGGTATTATAGCTGGCCGGTTGCTGTCTGGAATTTCCCAGTCAACCAAGAGCCTGGATTTGTGCACTATTTACATGGGACTAAAAACATAACTGACGAAATGTGGGTGTACTGCAAGTACGAATCTGCCTATCCCTTCAGAGATAATGGGCGAGATGTTATTAGGAAATGCTTCTCTATTTGTACACCGACTATAGTCCATTTACAATAGCATTAGGCAGAAGTTTTAAACGGTTATTTTTAATGCACACTTCGTAACAAAAGTACAATCATGCATGTTACAATTACGATATAGACGCCGAGTTTATTTCATCTATTTTCACAGCAGGTGACAGTCTTAGTTGCAACAATTTATTTTAAGAAATGGTGTGTATTTCATTTTAGTTGAAAAGTGTTAATGATAAAAACCTCAACGGAGCAGGGATAAACAATACATGTACACTTTGTTCTTCGTTTCACTTTTATTCTTCTAAATTTAAAATAAAACAATATAAATAAAAATAGTCACTTATCATCAAAATAAAATGTTTTGCATAAATGTAGAGTAGCTATATAAGCTTTAAGTAGCTTACAACTTATTCTTAAGCCAAAAATATGTAAGCCAGCATTAAACTTTTACCAACAGTAAAGTTACGTCAAACACAATCTTGATCTTTAAAAAATTTGTAATGTACGGTAATTCGGAAGGTAACTTAATTCTGCCTTTCAAGCATAACATAATATTACACCTGTATTAAGTTAAAAGCTAAACAGAAGTGTCGTACCAGTTATTACCTACACCCAAATTTTGAGTAATAACTGTTCCTTAAGCGATATGTTTAATTTTTCTTTGGTCTAGGTCCAACTAGAAAATGGTATGGATGTAGGGTTTCTGCTTGGAGAAATAAATCAACAATTCAACATAGCAAAGTAGCTTTTGAAGAGCAAATCTCGTGCTTGAGAAGCGAGACCATAACCACTGGGTCACGAAAAACTTGCAATACCAACGCCATTTTATTTTTATATCAGGCTTCAATAAATAATTGGATGTGTGCACCGTAGGTTTATGAATAAAGTATTCACTGCGATCGGTCTGCTAGGCTGCTCTGAAATGATATGTATAATGTATTTTATGAAAAGTTTTTATAGGCAAAATTTTACATTGCACCGGAAAGTAAAGACAAGTAAAGACACAAATTTTCCCAATTGAATATGAACCTTATATTGTTTAACATAAAGTTGAAAAACGATAAAAAAAATTTGACACTTTGGGGTAACTTGATGTGCTGGCGTCTGTACAAGGATCCTGTTATATAATTTAAGAGCCTATTTAGTCTCATTCTATTCTATTCTATTTAAATGGGAGGTACTGAGGGTTCTCGTTTATATTGGATGGTCACCCATCCACTGCACAGCAAGCGTTGCTTAACCTTCAATCGACCCGACTCGTGTGGTTATGTTTATTTAATTAGTCTAAACCTTTCCTACTATTTATATCTCTTTGTGTATTATTATAAATATACATTAAAACTATGTTTATAGTGTACATATATTTATGCTCAAAATATGTACAGTCGAGTTCATTAATATATTGGCCCTTTCAGGCTTCAAAAATATATGACCGTCAAAAAAAAACATAACATTGTGACAACTAAAGCATCATTAAATTGTGGTCAAGATTTAGATTCATTAATATGTGACTGGTTTTTCTCAGTAACATGTATACAGCCAAAAGCACATTATTATATGAACAACATTAAGATCATATTATCTGAACATTGTAGGATTCACAATTATGTATGCACACATCAAAGACATTCAATAAACTATAAATCTTTTTGGCACACATAAATACAATAATATCTAAACAAGTAAATGTAATTTAAATGCAACCTTATAACTTACGTTATAAAGATAATTTTACTCTGAATGATGAATCTTAAAATTGCATGGTCAAGGAGTTTGCTACATCATTTGTCACTGGCTAGATTAACTTCAAATGATGTTAAATGTTTTTCTAATAAAATTATAACTGACGCACATGTCATTCAACGATTGAAAGACACTCATTTTAAAAACAAACTCAAACGCGCTTAAAACAATGGAAACTACTGTCATTTCTGTAACAATGTAAACTAGATCTTATTTGTTCGAGCAAACAATTGACTTTCCCATGCATGTAGAGATAATTAAGAAGCTTTTCCTGCTCAGATATTATAAAAGCCAATACTATATTTTTGAAAAGGGTGATCACATATTTTTGCCTAATGCACAGCATATATTATTGAACCGTTCATGATCACATATTATTGAACTGTTCATGATCACATATTATTGCACAATGCACAGCATATATTATTGAACGGTTCACATGAGGACATATTTTTGATCTATAGGTTCTATAGAATTTATTGAGCTTTCCAACGCTCACAATATTTTGAATCCTTGACAGTGCCAATATATTAATGAACTCGACTGTACCTATTAGTATTGTTTTGCTTACTTTTATTTTCATTCTGCCTGCGACTCCGTCCGCGTGAAATTGTTATAGGAAACAAAAGCCCCGATTTTGAAACATTCTTCATTAGTGCTCCGCTCCTATTAATCATAGCGTAATGATGCATAACCTATAGCCTTCCTCGATAAATGGGTTACCTAAAACTGAAAGAATTTCATATTCAAATTGGACCAGTAGTTCCTTGATTAGCGCGCGTAATAGATTTAAAAGTGCACCTACCACTGCTTTTCTCTGTATGGCCTAAACTCCTAAAGGTTGACTGGTAGAAAATGCCTATGGTCTTAAGTCCGTCTCTTGACATTAGTTTGCTTGGAGTATGAAATAAATAAATAAATAATTTTCTATTAGGTTTTCATCTTCATATTAGTAACAAACTAGTAGGTATTATGGTCGAGTCGCTTTTAGTTATTTTCGCAAACCACGAAGTGGTAGATTTTTTGTAAGACGTTAAATTTTCTTGGCATAATCCTGGAAAGATATCTCGTGTGGACACACAGTCACACATAGTTTAGAAATACAAGTTATTCTTAAAAATAAGTACGTGTTACTACAACAAAGACTACTTGGCAAGGAGCCTTAAGTTACTCCCAAAGTTTTACTTTTTATAAAAACTTTATGATCTACACCAAATTACTTGACTCACTTCACAGATGCTTATTCTCAACCATACGAAACTTTTTACGACAATTAGAATATTTTAATATTTTACCAGCGTAAGCCCGCCACTTCTGTCGCACTCGTCGATAATTTAGCTTTTAATTGAGTAAGAGATTTATTATAAAGGGTTAATAGTTTGGGAAATTACAACCTACATTCAAAAAAAATATTGTATAGATGCAGAAGCATAGTCTTAACCTTTAAGTTTCACTTTAAAAACGGCCTCTTGTAGTGGTCTAGTAGAAATAAAATATCGGCTTTTAAGCCGAAGACAAATAATGTAATGGACTTCATTGATTGGTGTGTTTAAGTGCTGATGCTGACTGTTGATCTTGCGGAGCAGGTATCCTTCCAATTTGTGATTCTTAACTGGTGGACTGCAAACCAGTAAAATGTCCTTGGAATGACCCGAAGCCATCCCAAAGAAATTAAGAGACTACAATCTTTGTTTTCATCGACATAACATCTAAATACTAGCAGAGGTTTTAGTTAGTCATTAAGAACAAGCGCCTAAATCGTTTGTAGGATGATAGTGTCGACCGAAGATATTTAAAATACTATAGAGCGGGCATGTCAAGGAAATGTCATAGAAAAACTTTAATCCCATGTCTCGTAACGCCATCTAGAATAATATATAAATATTGGAGCGACTGCGGCTCGTACTAAAAAAACTCATAGACTTGTGTCCAAGCAGGACACAAATTTTGACCGTGATGTCCGGTCTATAGGTACCTATTGTATGTCTTTGGTGTCGACATACGTTTGGTTTTGAGCGGCACTCAACGAAGGATTCAGAAGTTCTTCTTTTCGTGTATTTTGTCCTAGTGTTATAGTTTTATCGCCGTCAGTGGGCCTCTGACTTAGCATCTCATGCCGTTGAGAAATATCTCTCAGCATGCGTAGTATGACCATCGTAGAAACGGATTTTGACAGAAGAATAGACAATGTGACAGATTGTAGCAAAAAAATTTTTTTTAGACCACGACAATGTAAGAATAATTTTATAATTATTCTTAACAATTAGTTAAATAAATTAGTTATTAATAATTCACGACTATTCACATAACTCATCTAGCCTAAAGCTAAGAAGAACTTGTGATATGGGTACTCAAAAACGTACAGGGATTATTCTAGACGGTCTTGTCATTATATTTGCAAAGTATCAATAAATAATATGTATAAGCAGCAAAGTTATTAGCGTTTGTTTATATACCTACCAAAAAGTCACCTAATTTATGGAAATATTGTACAGGCTATTCATGACATAGTAGTATCCATTAATCGTCATCTCTCGCTCACGTTCGCGTGTCTCGCTCAAGCATGCCCCGCCTCCAACAGTTATTTTCGTTATTTAAGTTTAACTAAATAGTGGCATATTTAAAAATTGAATTTCGTTGTTTTTTTTACTTTTGATTACGCAAATATGATCAGTAACAGGTACGGATACAGCCCAATTTTTTTATGTACCTATTAAAAAAATGTGGTTTCTACAGTGATCATTCTACGCGTGCTGGTATCGAAAAAAGAAGAAGAAAAAAGAGATAGTTTAAAAAGTATGCAGTCGCAAATATCGCATTGAAATATGGACCACTAACTGCTGGTCTATTGCAAGACAAAGATTTTGCCTAATGGCCATCTCGGAAAGTTTAAGCTGCTGCACTGCTTTGAGAAATAGCGTAACGTAGTGAGTAGGTACCTTTGTCTGTCGTCGACGTCACCATCGAGTCGGACACCAGTTGAATTTCAAGTTTGTTTGTCAGTTACATGACAAGTTGCAGTTTGCAAACGCATTGGGAATGAGGACTTCCTAAAGCTTTTAGTAGATCGATATTTTCCTGGCTTATAATCGTATTGTTTCATTGCTACAGTTTTACCTAATGAATATTACTTATATAAAAATGACGTTACATTACGCCTGTTAACCCCAAAAACTACACATTACCAATGATATTACAAGTAAAAAGGTGTAGATAGGTTATAAGCGCTCAGCAAGCGACACGTTAAAATTTGGTTAACTAGCCACACTTGACCTCAGAGTCGCACGCGCCGTCAACGGACGCGGCCGTGCGTTGGTGTGCCGTTTTTAAAGATCGAATGTTGTTTAGGTAACCTATCTACACCTTTTTACTTATTATATCATTGCACATTACATTACATCAGTTTGTCAAGTATGTATGTAGGTAATTAATGGTTACCTTTACCTATCCAAGGACTGACCTCGGCAAGCGTAGCTAAACCTACATTCTTCCCGTGCAGTCATTATTATTTAGCCACAAACTCGCTTGATTATTACTACTATATCTAGTTTAAAAAATACTTTATCGGGAATAAATAAACTCTGCTTTACTATGGTTCGTTGTGGAGCTTGTCCGAACAACTTCGAAGTGTCGGGCAGTCGGGCCAAAACATACGAGTCTGATATAAGATTTCTATAGTCGGGCCCAAACCCACGCATTAGAGGCCACAGGTAGGTTGGTACAGATATTTCCTGTGGTACAGTTAACCATAAAAGCATGTTGAGAACTACCTACTGGACAAAGTTAAAATTATTTTTGAAAATTAGCTAAGTATAATTATTACGCTGACTGCTTTTTTAAAAAAAAAAAACTTAAATAATATTACATCAGGCCTATTATATCAGTATAATGTGGTGAACAGAAAATCAAGGGTGAATAGAAACAAAACTTTGAGGAATATAAAAACTTGTTTCTTACATAAAATGACTATTAAATGCTAACAAAATAGTTTCGAAACCTTGTTACTATCAAATAATTTTAAACTAGTGTGAAAATCCTCCTCAAAAGTATTGTTTCTATTCCCCCGTTTTACAGTATTCCCTGACCACTGAGGGAAAGGTGTACCATTAATACACACGGCTAGGTACACGTCAAGCTTTGCATTGCCAAAATAAGCTGATCTCACATTGTATAGGATTTATTTACAATGCGAGGTCAGCGTAAATAGAAAATATATAGCTTGATATGTAGCCGTGTGTAACTGCACACCACATTTCGCGAAAAAGATATACAATCATTCTATTGTTATTGGGAAGAATGTTGAGCAAAGTAGTCAAATATTTGGCTTTATTTGGTAGGTTGTACTCGTACCTACCTACCATAGAATTTTGTTTAAGTACTGACAATGCGCTTTTAAGAGTTATCCTCAATACTCCACCTACATATATTATCGGCTTCCTCTCTATGTAAATCATATAAAATGTATAATACTTGTAATGCTAAGTAGGTAGGTACCAATAATTTGTGAAGTGGGACCGCAACTAAAATGTGTCAATGTTTAAAAACGTAGTTAAGATATTTAAAAAAAAATTAAATTAAAAATTTAAAAAACCCCCACCGCAAAAAAGCAAAACATTTAAAAAGTTAAAAATAACACTTTAGCCATGAAATTTTACTTCACGTCGGGGTACCGCTTACGTAAGGAATGTTCTTAGTACTTGTAGGTATGTAGGTAGGTTTAACGGTACCCCGACGTTACGTAAAATTTCATGGCTAAAGTGTTATTTTTAACTTTTTAAATGTTTTGGTTTTTGCGGTGGGGGTTTTTTAAATTTTTAATTTAATTTTTATTTTTAAATTTTTAAACGCATTAATTTTTTTTTATATAGATTATACAGTTATGAGAATTTTTCAGTGCATTGTATGTAGAGTCAAATGCTAGTTAAAACGAATCCAAACACGACATATCTGCTATTAGATTGTCAAGAGTCTACCTACTGGTGTGCGGGATACCCTGGCTGCAGCATCAGCTCATCCTGTTGCCATCAGTGCATTGTGTTTAGAATCAAATGCTGGTTAAAATGAATCCAAACACGACATATCTGCTATTATTTTGTCAAGAGTCTACCTACTGGTGTGCTGGATAGCCTGGCTGCAGCATCAGCTCATCCTGTTGCCATCAGTGCATTGTGTGCAGAATCAAATGCTGGTTAAAATGAATCCAAACACGACATAATATCTGCTGTTATTTTCCCAAGAGTGTATTAGTCTGCTAGATATCCTGGCTGCATCAGACCAAAAACACCATAATGTTGCTTATTAATATTACACACATGGGTGTATGAAATTTTAAGACACACATATTTTTGTAAGTAAAGTTAATACCCATAGACGTCTAAAATAGCAACGATAGCTAACTCAAAAGAGCTGATAACCTTGAAACGGCTGAACCGATTTTGATAAATTATGTCTAAGAACCATCGCAAGAAACCCTGCTTTCCAATAAAAAAAACCGCATCTACATCGGTTCACCCGTTTGGGCGCTACGGTGCCACAGACAGACAGACAGACAGACATACAGACAGACAGACACACACACATAGCGGTGAAACTTATAACACCCCTCTTTTTGCGTCGGGGGTTAAAAATACTTTAACTTTGTAAATTAAAGTTTCCTTTTAGATTAAAGTTAGTCATTTACCTTTACCTGTGGTCGATAAACTTGCTAAGCGGAATCTACACACATCAAAAGTGTCTAGGGATCAACATATATTTTTGCAATAACTTTTCTCCTGATTGATATTATTTAAAATTTTCTTTAAGGATTCATCAAATAAAGTGTTTTCGTTTGTCACAGTAACGATAAACCAAGTCACCTTTGCATTAATAAAGAAATTTGCCATTTTCCTAATAAAGGGATTTTTGACATTTGAACCACTAACATTAAAGTTCGAAAAAAAGACTGAAATAACAGTTTTCTTTAAAATTTTATTGGGTAACTTAAACAATTAATAATCCGTGTTTCTACCGCGAACACTAACAACACAAGAACATCGGTTTGGCATACTCAAAATGAGTTCATCCAAATCACGCTGTGGAATGGCCGCCCATGTTCGTTGCAACAACAAAAAAAGGTCTTCTTGCGACTGGATACCCTCCATGTTCGGCAGAGCTCTTCTCTGTAGCATATCCCATGCATGCTCAATCGGGTTCAAGTCTGGCGACTGAGAAGGCCAGGGCAGGACATTGAAGTTAGCTGCGGCGAGAGTCTGTCTTACAACTCTTGCGGTGTGCGGTCGTGCATTATCATGCATTAACTGAAATAAGGGACCGATTTGCACTTGTAGAGGAACGATGACGTCTGATACAATCGTCTCAGCATAAATTTGAGCGTTGAGGTTGCCTCTGATCCAAATCAACTCAGTTCTTCCGCCGATCCAAATACCCGCCCATACCATGATGGTTCCACCACTATAAGGATGGACTTCCTGGCAGGATTTTAATCGCTGTTGGCGTCCAGGGGTTCTCCAGTGTCGTATACGTCTTGTATCCGGTCTCATACCAAAACGAGACTCATCAGAAAAGCACACGAAACGCCATTGTTCTTCTGCCCAATTTCTGTGTTCAAGAGCCCATTGATATCGAATCCTACGATTGTGCATTGCTATAGGTGGTACCCGTAGCGGTCTTCGGGAATGAAGGTTCACTTCATGCAAGCGGTTTCTGACTGTTTGGTCGCTAATTAAGTTCCCTGAAGAGTGATGAAGCCTCACGAGTTGTAAGACAGACTCTCGCCGCAGCTAACATCAATGTCCTGCCCTGGCCTGCTCAGTCGCCAGACTTGAACCCGATTGAGCATGCATGGGATATGCTACAGAGAAGAGCTCTGCCGAATATGGAGGGTATCCAGTCGCAAGAAGACCTTTTTTTGTTGTTGCAACGAACATGGGCGGCCATTCCACAGCGTGATTTGGATGAACTCATTTTGAGTATGCCAAACCGATGTTCTTGTGTTGTTAGTGTTCGCGGTAGAAACACGGATTATTAATTGTTTAAGTTACCCAATAAAATTTAAAAGAAAACTGTTATTTCAGTCTTTTTTTCGAACTTTAATGTTAGTGGTTCAAATGTCAAAAATCCCTTTATTAGGAAAATGGCAAATTTCTTTACTAATGCAAAGGTGACTTGGTTTATCGTTACTGTGACAAACGAAAACACTTTATTTGATGAATCCTTAAAGAAAATTTTAATTAATATCAATCAGGAGAAAAGTTATTGCAAAAATATATGTTGATCCCTAGACACTTTTGATGTGTGTATTTCCAGTACAAAAGGAATATTTAACATTTAGAGTACAAATAAATAGAACTTATTTTGAATTTACACGAACACTGTTTTAGGTCTACAATACAAATTTTATATTAAATTGAATTATGAGGCATGTGGTGGCCTGTTAGAATTTACTGGAATTATATTTTGAACGATGTTCGTTTTCACAACAGGTTTTCCTATTAATTTATATGCAATAATGGGTTTCCTCTTTTTTTTACAAACGGATTTTAAAGCAAAAATAATATTTTATCTACTTGAGTTTCAAGTCCAATTTACATTAAAATATTTTGCGATTTCAGTCGGCTTTTAGGGTTCTGTACCCCCAAAACGGGATCGTTATGCCAGACAAAAACTGACAGACATAAGGACAGTGGAGTGTTATTCCTCTGTCCTTCCGTCTGTGAGTCCCCAGCCTGTATCTCATGAACCGTAATAGCTAGACAGTAGACAATTTCATAGATGATGTAGGTACCTATGTCTATTGCCCTATAACAACAAAAATAAAAAGAAAAAGAATTATGGGGCTCCGATACAACAAACATGTTTTTTTTGTCATTTCTTGCTCGATATTAATAATGTTGCACGGAATCCTTCGCGTGCAAGTCCGACTCGCACTTGACCATTTTTTTTTATTTTGCGTATAATGAAAAAGATAAAATATTTTCCGGACTCGGATACCTACATGTGAAATCCTCTTGTGAAATTTTATTTCAAATAATAAAGGAATACTGAAATAATACATGAAATACTGACAATATTGAATTTTCTGTTTTATTAAGTAGGTTATTACTGACAATATTCAGTTTCTGAAAATAAGTATTTAAGTACAATACCTATGGATGCCAATAAAAAAAACTCCCATTCGGTGCAACTCAACTGTGAGACGCACACGCACACCACACATTGTACCTACGAGAACATTTTGTTTTTTATTTCATTTCTTTTCAGTCAATATCGTATATTTTTATTTTAATATTGGCACACTTTTAGTTTTTTTCTTTTTATATTTCTATGTTATTTGTTTTCTGTCAGTGTCACACTGACAGAAAACAAATATATATCTTTTTCGCGAAATGTGGTGTGCAGTTACACACGGCTACATATCAAGCTATATATTTTCTATTTACGCTGACCTCGCATTGTAAATAAATCCTATACAATGTGAGATCAGCTTATTTTGGCAATGCAAATCTTGACGTGTACCTAGCCGTGTGTATTAATGGTACACCTTTCCCTAAGTCATCAGGGAATACTGTAAAACGGGGGAATAGAAACAAAACTTTGAGGAGGATTTTCACACTAATTTTAAATTATTTGATAGTAACAAGGTATCGAAACTATTTTGTTCAATTATTTAATAGCATTATTAATAGTCATTGTATGTAAGAAACAACTTTTTACTAGAATAGGTATATTTCTCAATGTTTTGTTTCTTGTTCTGTTCACAACACTATACTGATAATAGGTCTGATGTTATATTATAAAAATACAGTCAGCGTAGGTAATATATACTTAGTTAATTTTCAAAAATAATTTTAACTTTGTCCAGTAGTTCTCAACTTGCTTTTATGGTTAACTGTACCACAGGAAATATCTGTACCAACCTACCTGTGGCCTCTAATGCGTGGGTTTGGGCCCGACTTATAGAAATCTTATATCAGACTCGTATGTTTTGGCCCGACTGCCCGACACTTCGAAGTTGTTCGGACAAGCTCCACAACGAACCATAGTAAAGCAGAGTTTATTTATTCCCGATAAACTATTTTTTAAACTAGATATAGTAGTAATAATCAAGGGAGCTTGTGGCTAAATGACTGCATGGGAAGAGTGTAGGTTTAGCTACGCTTGCCGAGGTCAGTCCTTGGATAGGTAACCATTAATTACCTACATACATACTTGGAAAACTGCTGTAGTGTAATGTGCAATGATATCTATACTTCTATACTAATATTCTAAAGAGGTAAAATTTGTTGCTCGATATTAATAATGTTGCACGGAATCCTTCGCGTGCAAGTCCGACTCGCACTTGACCATTTTTTTTTATTTTGCGTATAATGAAAAAGATAAAATATTTTCCGGACTCGGATACCTACATGTGAAATCCTCTTGTGAAATTTTATTTCAAATAATAAAGGAATACTGAAATAATACATGAAATACTGACAATATTGAATTTTCTGTTTTATTAAGTAGGTTATTACTGACAATATTCAGTTTCTGAAAATAAGTATTTAAGTACAATACCTATGGATGCCAATAAAAAAAACTCCCATTCGGTGCAACTCAGCTGTGAGACGCACACGCACACCACACATTGTACCTACGAGAACATTTTGTTTTTTATTTCATTTCTTTTCAGTCAATATCGTATATTTTTATTTTAATATTGGCACACTTTTAGTTTTTTTCTTTTTATATTTCTATGTTATTTGTTTTCTGTCAGTGTCACACTGACAGAAAACAAATAACATAGAAATATAAAAAGTTGTTTTATTTACTTTGCCTTCGTTTTAATGTTTTTTCTTTTTATATTTTTAAGTTACATATTTTTTTGTCTTTTAATTTTGGTTTTGTCTGTTGGGTTGTTTTTTGTGTGCAAAAAATAAATGTTTTATGTAGGTATCCATCTAGGTACCTACCTAATTGTTTTATAGCAGAGATGGTGAACCAATTCGCCATTACTGCCCTAGAGTTTATTCACCTATTTTACTTGCGCAATTTATTACCTATATCCCATGCCTACCTTCAAATAAGGTGTTACCATAATGTCATTTGTCGTCTCCTGTTACTTAAGCCGACGTACAAGCGACAATACTGCGGCTGCAGACTGCACACCGCGGCAGCAAGACTAAGGGCGCTTTCAATTTAGACGGTTGGTGCCGGACTGCTGCCGCACGGTTGTTACGACCATGAGCCGTACTGCTGCCGGACGACAGCAGTACGACGTAAATCGTCTTATTTGAAGAGATACGCGGCTGCAGTCCGATCGAATTTTAGTGATTTCCATCGAAACTAAACTTTAGTCGGTGCCATGGACTCTGACGAGGAAGTGTTATTGTTAGTTCTCCTGCTTCGGCAGAAATATAAACGACGCCGTACTAGGGCGTCGCCAATGTTTTCTTTAAAATATAAAACTGGTGATTTTTATACACTTTACCCAAGATTAAAAGAAAGCTCAGCTGATTTTTTGAACTATTTTAGAATGTCTAGAGAATGTTTCTATGAATTATATCACTTTGTTAAAAATGGAATACAACGTCAAGAAACTAAATTCAAAAATACTATATCCGCCGAAGAGAGACTTCACAGCACTAGCGAACAACGACTGAGACAGGTTTTTGCCGTTCCGCCAACGGACGTGCGCCGCACTGCTGTCGCACGACTTTGCGTCGAGACATTTTGTATGAAACATCATAACCGCCCGTGCGCAGTACGATACCCGGACTGCAGCAGTCCGGCACCAATCGTCTATATTGAAAGCGCCCTAAACTTCATAGAGATTCATAGAACCCCGTGCAGTTTGCGGTTGCAGTCGCGATCCTGTGGCATATCTCGGCTTTTAGGTTCTACTACCAAATATAATAAAGTCAAACACTTTTTGCATGATCCTAAATATTCGTAGGCTTTAGCGAATTCGATATCCGTATGTATGGAATATCGGGTGGATCGACAGTAATTGAGTTTATTCGCTTAATCGTTACTAATTGCGCTAGTTACTAACTTGAACGCTGCCATCATATTACCTAGGTACCTACGTTAAGTTTTGAATCATAAATTCATAATGCTTGTTAGTAGTTACAGTTAGGTACAGTAAAAAAAAACAGTATAGGTAAGCTGGTCTTTTTGAGACTCTAGACTACGCTAGGACAGCATAAAATCCAAGTGTAGTACCTATACCTATATTACCTATTCACTTTGTTCATTAAATGATCAAAACTTCTAATCTAGAGAACCATTGTCCTTAGACTCTCACGTTACCTATATTAGGGGCCTAACACGCGATAATTTTTGTCAACATTCGGAACCAAACTACGAAGCGAAAGTAAATATAAAAAAAAAACTAGCAGAATTCTTAAAGATAGGAATCGTTATTTAATAGGTACGTGTTACAAGGTAAGCATTGCATGTTACTATATCAACAGTTTGTTAGAGAATTCAAACACACACTGTTTATAAAAAGATCCTATCATAGACGCATGAATACGAAACGATCGTAAAAGCTAGCGTAGGCAATAATAAGTTAATTACACAGTCAATGTTTACATAGGACTGCCAGCGCCATCTTTGAAACAGTGCTAGTACTGGGCGGGAAGTCTTAACGAAGAACGTAGTGGTAACTGGGGACTGGTGGTTCAAATTTTAAAACCACGGGCTGAAGGATGTTGGCGCTTACGTTTTGGGAATGAATACTAGATGGCGCTGTCGATGTTAATTTGGCCCGATCTTTATAAGATTTTGAATGAGAGTAAAATATGTTTCAGAGTGCGAATATAATGCAAGCATTAAGGATAAAACAAAAAAAAATACGCCTCGAATTGAGAAACCTCCTTCGTTTTATGCTTCGGTTAAAAATACCAATTGTCCGCCTTGCAAAAACCAGAAAGATGGTAAATTATTGTATTTAGGTAAACTAATTTCTGTTAATAAAAGTCTTGAATATTTTTTAAATTTATTTTAATAGTAAGTACCTACGATCATTCCAGACGAATCGGGGTAGGTAAAGTTCCAGATTTTAAACAGGACAAAATTAAATAGTAATCAGTAATTTTTAGAGTATTGGCGAGTATTCATTTTACTTTAAGTCTCTTATTATTTACCGCTTGCCGCGAAATAATGTTACTATTTTAGATTCGATTCATTTCCTTTATTAACTTTAGCATAACGCATTTTGCGTAATATATAACAAGGGGAAAAAAGTGTGCCGCCAGCTACGTAACTCAGTCGGAATTTTAAGAAACAAACATGCTACCCACAAGTTGTTACAAGTCTTTGCAACCCGGGTCTACAACCAAGCAACAAAGTTAACGTTTTTTTCCACTAGGTGGCTTCTGAGTAAATAAACACATAATAGTCCACAACTTTTTACACAAGCCTATCAGAGTCCCAAGCTAAGCCTGGGGCTCGAGTCTGCTATTGTAATCGTGTCTCAATGAGCGGTCATTGATCGAATATTTGACAACTTTGACAGTTTTTGTATGGGAAATGTGTCATAAGTTTGACGTTATACGTCAAAAATCGATCATTAGCATAGATCATAGCACACTCGACCCCCTGATCTCGTGTTATGGGTACTAGACAACTGATAAATATTTTGTATACTTATTTCTTAATCTATTTATAGGAAATTTTATACGTTTGCCATACGGGGAAATAGATGAGGGTTTGATTTAGCAAATATTACAGTTTCAAGAATATAAATTGATGGTAATCTCACGATGTTGCGGTTAATAACAAATGGTTTCCAACTATCTACACTTTTTAAATTAAATATGGATCTAAAACATTTTTACGGCTTTAAATGTGATATCTATATCCGTAGAGAGTCCCAAACCTGATAACGGGGGTGATGTTATGCTATTATATTAATATAAAAAACATCTAGTAAGTACATTCATTATTATTGAAAAATTAGGTACACCCAGACTCAGAACAAACGTTTGTTCTGGGTGGGAATCGAACCCACAATCTCCGTTATAACAGACAGGGTCACTATCTACTAGACCAACAGGCCAGTCTAACTATATTTCTCTGCTTTTAGTATAGAAACGTATAGGTAGGTACGTTGGAGATTATGACAGCTGATTTTGAGGCTGATGTTACTTAGCTCCTCAGCCCGAGACATCTTTAAAAAAAAAGCAATGTGCCCAATATTTTCGCACCGTCAGTGATATAACAAAACAAAACTTGCTATCGCAGGAATATAAACTATATTTCTATAAATTATACTTAATAAAGCACGTTCGGTTTTCCGCACACACTGGAAAGTGGCGAAGGGCGGGCTTTTTGGGGACTGTCTTATGTAATTTTGACGTAAAAAAAGTGCTCAACTGCCTAACTTTAATGAACTTTTGATTCAATTTGACTTACACATAAGATGGGCTCAGTAAAGTTTTGGAAATTACTTACTTTGTCTGTGAAAAATTTCAGGATGGCCCAGAGGTGCCTAGCTACCGGTCCTACACTACACTAGGTTGTGGTTTAAATCCGTGCATAAAATTGCCGAAAATTAAAAGTATTTCCTTACTTTATCTTAGTAATGCCAACATCATTGTTAACGGTGAAAGCAAAACAACGTCTCAAAGAAATCTGAACTTCCCTAAATCCATAATAATATTATAAATGAGAAAGTAACTCACTCGGTTTATCTGTTTGTCACGACTATACAGCTGAACGGATCATAATGAAATTTGGCATGGAGATGGATCATATCCTGGAGACAGTCATAAGTTATTTTTTTTAGTATCAACACAATAGAAACATCACGACATAAAAAAATTATGTAAACTCGTTTCTATTTTTAAACGTAAAGCCATCTTGGATGACATGACAGGTGACAATATCAACTTCAACTTCAACACTTCTCTATGGCATTTGTGGAAGAGAGACACCACAATTTTGCCAATAACATGTAGGTACTATGATAGACCATCAAACGCTGGAGATTAAATTAGTAATTATTTTTGATTTAGGAAGAGTGAAACAATAATTGATAATTAGTGACAATGTCTTCCCAGTCCTCTATCAGCTGACAATTTCACATTTTACATGTTTAAAGACTTGTCAAATGTCAACTGTCAGCAATAAAATAGGTGCAGTCGTGCAGAGGCCAGCACATCAAGTTACCCCAAAGAGATTTAAAAACTATAGAGGGGGCATGCGAAGAAATGTCATACAAAAACTGTGATCCCATCTCTCAGTAACGCCATCTAGCATTAAATAGCGATATTAGAACGGCAACGGCAAACTCAAGAATGAAATTGACTAAAATAATAATTCTGGTTGGTGGCCATCAAGCGAGCTATAGCCGAATTAAATTTTAGTGTTGTCAGATCAAAGGAAAATGCCGGAAAAATAAAAAATATTTCAAATCAGTTAAATAAATAGGTATTTTAAAACTAAACAAATTAAGCCAGGCATAAATAAAAATCTTTTTTGCAAAAAATAAAACCGACTTAAAAAAAACACTAGCCGGTGTAAAATAACTCTAAATTCGGAAGTCTGTGGCTTTGGTGGTTTTGTCTTATTCATGATGGGCCACCGACTTCCGAATTTAGAGTTATTTTACACCGGCTAGTGTTTTTTTTTAAGTCGGTTTTATTTTTTGCAAAAAAGATTTTTATTTTTTCATTTTTAGTTGTTCCCATACAAATATTTGCTATGAATTTATGTTTATATTGTTATTTGTTAACAATACATGTCATGGTAATAGGGTTATCCACTTATCCCTAATAAATGAAACTTAACATACCTAACTGTCGAAATCTAGGTATATTGTACACATCTGCATACCCCTCAGAGCATACAGGCGTGATGATACGTCATGATGTTGTATAAAAAATAAATATCCAAGCGATTCCAGCAATCACGACAGATTTGCCGTCTATTTTTGAAGAGTTCCATTGTATATCTCCGAAGATCAGCACCAGATCTTCACCAAATTAAAATGGGACCACCTCGGAAGTATACTCTTTTAAATAAAAAAAGAATTTTGAGAATCGGTCCACAAATCGCGTAACAAACACACAAAAAAAAAAAAAAAAAAAACATACCGTCGAATTGAGAACCTCCTCCTTTTTTTGAAGTCGGTTAAAAAAGAAACACATTTGTAACTGAAATTAAAAGAGGACCGTAATGAGAAAGTGATTATCGTCTTACCTTAGGTACTAATTACAAAACTATTGACTTAGAAAATAAATCCAGTTTCATTATTATGCTTATAATAATTAATATGGTCTGCTCACTATTACGACCTTGTGTTTGGTTCAGCGCTGGCGCCGTATATTGTAGAAAATTATTAAAACTTCCTACTTAATAGCGCAGTATTCCTTACGTATGTTCTATTAAAAAATAAACCAAGAAAATATAGATTATGAATCTTATACGTATACGTTTATGATATATCTGAAGCAAGGTCGAAAATACGTATATAAACGGATAAATCGTAAGTCTGGCAGTACCACGTGCCGTAAAGTAGAAAGTAGAAACTTGTGATAGGGATGTTACCATCTAGATTAAGGTATCGATAATATTGATAAAAGTTATAATATTTTTTTCACTTTAGTAGCTCAAACATGTAGGTTTTGCTGCCTGAAATCAGTGAGACCAAGTAACTTTTGAATTTTTGTTTTAGAGCCGCAAATATCTTAATCAGCCTCGGGTTAATCATACTATTTGAAACATTCACACTCTATCTCTTTCCCGCCATTAGAAAGAGAGAGAGAGAGAGACAAAGACCAGCCCTTTCGAAGTTCTGATTTTGAATTCGACCTCAAAGACAAACACGTTCGGAATTTCGTACTAACTAAAGAAATTTTGCAAAAAGATAATTATGTCTTGTAATGTAATTTATAGAATTATTAACTTATTGTTGTATTTAAGCGAAAATAAGTATCTAATGCAAATAAAACTGATATTTAACCTGTAAATATTTATTTCTAGTTTCAATAATGTTACGTAATATATTTTGAGTACTTAATAAAATATCATGGGTGCTATTTCCAAACACGTCCTAATTTAAATAAAAGAGCGGGAATAAAATTTCTTGGCTGGCGAAAAGAGTTGAATAAGTTAAAAAATATTAAAATAATCGTAAATATAAGTGAAACTAGCGACGAGAACAGTATTTTAACACCGGAAGAGTTGAAACAACAAGTTATTAATGCAGAATTAAGTTTCCTGCCTGAGAAATATCTGAAAGCATACCATGTCTTCAATGAATTGAGACTTACAAAGGGTGCAAGCAGTTTTTAGGAGACTGTGTTGCTATCTTATTTTTTAGATTTATCACAGACGAGGCGATCATCTGCAATGTGGAGTATTTACCCAATTTTTGAAAGCTACTTTAAAAATAAAACTTAACGTGCATATTGAAACATACGCAAAACTCGTATCTTTACTAAAAATTAATGCATAGAAATAAGAACATAGAAAAAAATTCTAATGAAGGGAAGACGAGAGAAGAGAAGAAGGACTGCAATTTTCTTGCCGCTAAAGTAAGTGGTGCCTATGAATCTTTGTTGTTAGTTATTAAAATTTGTGTGTAGACTGTTATGTATAAAAATACTTACTGCCTTCTACTAATTACATCAAAACCACGTCCTCCATCTAATATTTAATGTAACTCTGTGCAAACCATGAGAGAGCACTGGTATCCATAACACAAGTTAAATCTTACCTTGGGTACCAGAGTTCATTATACTTTTTACAATTTTGAGTTATATAAATTTAATAGATTATATTATTAGTCTGTAAGTGGAACTGTACAATCTATCTGGAAATAAATATCTTTTATCTTTTATTTTTTTGAGGTGAAATGAATCCTAGTCTGGCTTAGCAATACTGTTAAAATATTTAATACGATATGTAAAAGATGATGAGAAATGTTAAATTATGCATATTAATTCACACAAAAAACCGTATCCAAGTCTCGTGTTCACAACAATTTTCTTTAGGAAACCTTAACTAACAGAAACCTATTTGAAATGTTCATACAGTATAATATTTTAATAAATTTAATTTAATATTGTTATATTTTGTTGAGTTATCTATTTATTATTATTTTAACATTTATCGATAACAGAATCGATGAACTTTATCCCATCTCTACAAAACAGTACTTTAGCTACTCAACACAAGAGGGCGTTAAATACAGAATTGCCAAATGTTCTAGAACAATCTATGAAAATGATTTAATTCTAATTACTAAATAAATATAAAGAATACCTACGAAAATAAAGCGTAGCGACGTCCATTATTTTTGTCGTAACGGGATTTGCAATAACGTAAGCCGCAACCATGCATGTTTTCGTGGAAAATAATATTTTTCAACTTTCCACAAAGTTGACACAAATGCGTCTTGACAGGCAGATGTCCTACGTAAGACTATGTGTCATCTGTCCGTTCGGACAGAAGTTACGGATGAAAATTTTGTTCGTGATGTCCGGTCTATAGTTTATTGAATGTCTTTGAGTTACCCCAATGTATCAAACTTCTTTCATAGTACCTATTCAAGTTAAAATACAAAAAACTTATGTTTTTCTTTTTTCACTTACCTTTGTTAATTACCTTCTATCTAACCGACTTAAAAATAAACACAAACAGAAAAACTCAAAGAAACACACAAAAAGTGAAAAATAAATAGCTCCAGAAGCCGGTGTTAAAACACAAATCAATCAAATAAAGTTTAAGCTTTGAAGTCGGTGACAAAATCACTAAATCAATCAAACAAGGTGACTTTTTTTAAATCAAATAACGTTTAAGACGCCGTATACGAAATCCAAACGGACTGAATTAGGTATTTGACTCGCTCACGCACACATGCGGGAGCGCTCGGTCGCATGTGTGCGTGAAGCCAGAGTCGTTGCTGGCCAGTACGGCGATTAAACGTTTTTGATCCTTTGATATTTTTTACATGTCTTTTAGTCTCGTAGTTTTGTTAGTTAAAATAAAAAGTCTGGTAGTATAAAACTAAGCATTTATTTATTAAAATGTACAAGTTTTGAGATCCATAGAACGGCATTTTCAACGGTCGATAATTTCTGGAAGCATGCACTTGTAGTAAAAATCAACAAGCCGATTTTTTATTTTGGTTTCCCAGAAATTGTCGTCCCTCTTGATAATTGCAGTTTTCAATGGAAAGTCTGGGCCCGTCCACACAGCAAACAAACAAATATCTAAAATTCTTGCTTTTTCCGCCCATACTTGAATCTGTAAATATGAAATTCTTAATTTTAGACAATCATAAAAATGTTACAAAAACATGTTTGCAACGGCGAGCTTAATTCTACAGGGTGTTTTTGAAATCGTGGGCCACATTTTCACAGGTTGTTTTACCCATGAATATGATCAACTTTCATTATGGGACCAACGCGGAAATTGCGAAAAAAAATTAGCTTTTGCATACAACAGCTTAATACCTAATCGACTAAAATGTATGAAACAGCTGATATTTTTTTTTCTCAATTTCCGAGTTGGTCCCATAATGAAAGTTGATCATATTCATGGGTAAAACAACCTGTGAAAATGAAGCCCACGATTTCAAAAACACCCTGTATAGAGAGATCTCTTTCAGTCCGACAAACCGCACATGCCAATTGCACAATACATTTTCAGATAGGATTAGTAAGCATAATAGTTTAAAAAATATCCTAAAAATAAATGATAACACTTGTTGGGGGGCGTCCATTAATTACGTGAGGTGTTTATTTAATTTTTCTGTCCCTCCCTCCCCCCTGGTGAGATGTCATATGATTTTATTCAACCCCCACCCCCATCCCCCAATCGCACGTGAGATTTTTCAAAATGTGTGTTTCTTACGTAAAAGCATTGGATTGTTATTGTAAAAAGAAAAACAAATTGCTTCGTGCTTTTATTTACGACTAGTTAAGACTAGTAATCAATATTGCTGAGAGGTTAATTATAAGTGTAATAAAAATTTAACAATAGAATACTTAAATCGTAACTGCTGTGATTAAAAAAAGAATATCTACTCTAATTCAGTTCACGGAGAACCATGCGCGGTCTCAAGAGAGATTATTGGAACCAACATGTCCATATGATTTGGTATAAAAAACAAATATGGTGGTTTGACAGTCAGTAGATTTATAACGTCAAAGTATGAATGAAATTATTTTTCTTTCGAACGAAATATTGAATGATCATAATCGTATTACGATTTTTAGGCTTAAGATTAAATCTTGAATTTTCATTTTGACCTCATTTTTGTAATCAGTGACCCCGAAAATCATGAAAACGATACCCGTGACGGAAAAACTAAAAATTTGCCTCGGCGCCATCTTGAATTCTCATTATAAGCTCATTTTCGTAATCAGCGATACCGAAAACTACGAAAACGACACCCATGATGTAAATACCAAAAATTTTCGTCGGCGCCATCTATGAGTTGCATTTTAACCTAATTTTCGTAATCGGCGACCCCTGAAACCATGAAAACGACATCCATGACGGAAAAACCAAAAATTGCCCTCGGCGCCATCTTGGATTTTCATTTTGAGCTCATTTTCGTAATCAGCGACCCCAAGAACCACGATAACGACACCCATGATGAATAAACCACAAATGTTACTCGGCGCCATCTTCGATTTTCATTTAGACCTCATTTTCATAATCAGCGACCCCGAAATCCATGAAAACGACACCAATGACGAAAAACCCAAAAATGTCCACCTTCAATTAATAGCAAGCGTGAAAATCTAAATGTGGTCATCAACTTTTGATGCTGACTGTACATTCTGGATTAAATGGACCAAAAACGTATTTTTTTTTTGTTATATCAGAAAAAAAATTGCGTGATATTTTAATCTTACGTTGGAGAGAGGGGGAGTATCGGCGATACTCCCCCTCTCTCCAACGTAAGATTAGATGAGATTTGACTCGACCCCCCCTTTAACATCTCACGTATTTTATGAACGCCCCCTTGCGTGGAAACGTAACACACAAACAGAAGAAATACGGTGGCATTTATAGTATTATTATTGACAAATAGTACGTACGTTTTGTAGGTACCTACTTATATTAAAATACATGAAACGAAATAAGGTACTCAAAATTATAATAACAAAACACTTATCTACACTATCACTTATTGTATTTCAAACGCATGTTTAAATCAACACAAAATATTAAAAAATAATAACTTACCAAAGTATCGAAAACTCACGTCGCGCTATATTCGTCTGTAGCCAGCGGCACCGGCGCGTCGTGTTTCGTATTCACCCGGTGCGATTTTCGGAGCGCAGAGCGATACGTCCACTCACTGGAAGCGCTCGGCGCGGACTGCTGAGTCCAGACTTGCGTCGAGTATTATAACGCGAGATTTAGGTTGTTTTAAAAGATTTTTAATTGCCAAATTTATTTATTTTTTTGCATTTTTTTTTCGGGAAATGGATTGCTTTTTTTCTGAAGTTTATTTATGTTTTTTTTAATTTTATGAACGAGAGTTCTAAGTAACCGAAATCATTAGCAATTCGTTACCCATTTTCTCTAAAATTGCACTAAGTTCAACATTTTTTTACTCAACATTTTTATATGAAAGTGGTAAAAAGTGATCCATACATCTTATAGATGACTTTCACAACAATACATTGTATTTTTTCCATACCGTTTCACCGTCAAAACAATTCGTTAATATGTCATATTCTAAACCACTTACAGCTAAATTTCACTTCACGTTAGCCGGTTTGAGGTCGATTAATCAAAATTAAATAATAAAAATAAAAAAGTAGCTCACGTAAAAGATCATAATTGAAATGATCTTTCATACTGCATTAAAGTGCATTAAAAATTATAGAAATACAGTATTTTAACTGTAAAATCACGACTGTAAGATCACGTAAATCAGCAAAATCGGTAAAATTTCGTGTACGGATTCTTAAGGTTCGACCTAAAACTTTATTTGATTTAAAAAAAATATATAAATTTGATTGATTTGGTGTTTTTAGCACCGGCTTCTGAAGCTATTTATTTTTCACTTTTTTGTGTTTTTTTTAAGTCGGTTTTATTTTATGCAAAAAAGTTTTTTTAATCCATAGATAAAACTTATCTGACCAGTGAAAAATCGCCACTAATTGAAGTAAGATTATTTGTTTTCTAATCCAGTTCACCGCTATCAAAAAGTATAGTACCTACCAATGCTTTTATTTTAGTACGTACTATGTATTGTATAAACTAATAAAGGGAGAGGTAAAGATAGCGCAGTGCGCCAATAAAAACGCCAATATTTAAATTTCTATTTATTGATTCAATTTGAACTTCGAACTCACAATAAAATGCAGCACAGTAAACACAAAAATCATCAAACCATTTATTATTATGTAGAATACTAATTAAATTACGTGAAACAGTGATTGGAAAGAGGTACAGAAACCAGGCTTCAGGTACTACTAACATCGAATATTGTTGACGAACGACAATAAATTTAGATCGATTGAAAGTAGACATCCTATACCGACGAGAAACAGCTGATTTTGAGCAAAAAGTTTTGTTAAAAAAATAAGTGGTTGGCTCGATACCATCATTATTAAAAATACATAGCGGTTACTTGATGCGGGATTAATCTTACGTTATACACAGTGAGTAACTTACGTAAATGCCGTACGATAAGCACGGGCGGGCGCCTACTCGCACCTCTTTCGCTACGAGACGAATGTCTAACAGCACCATCTGTTATTCAAACCTCGTACTACTTAGATGACAAGGCCATCTATCCTCAATTCAAGCAAGTTGCCATGCGCAGCGAAATAGGAGCAACAGAGCGCCGTGGCGCATCTGATATGACTTCATTTGTAGTAACGCCACTACGCCCGTAAACAAATAGAAATAGTGTATATAAATTAGCTTATATAACAAATAAGCTTAAATGTATATAATACTGAGGCAGAATTACATCTTAACTACGACGTAACATTAAGTGTGGTACGTGGGATTAGACACGAGCGCAAGCCCTTACTTTATACGGACGAATGCGATATATAATTATATTTTGCTTTATATCTATGTATCTGACGCTAAAACATCTATATAATGTATTACTTTTTGTACATCTACTTATATATTAACCGTACATACATCCACTAAGCTTATTTGCCTCGCGACCGCGTACCCAAGGTGCGTACACAACCGATTGCCGAAAACTGCCAAAAGTATAGATGCTCCTGTTGCCTTGACTAGATGAACAAGTGTCAGCACGACGTGACTGCTGCGGGAGCAGTGGCCACACGTGGTCGAGTACTCTAATACAAAACGCACGTTGAGTACACGGGATCTTCACGTCGGGAACTTGAGTATTGTCCCGCGGGCGAACGGGAAGGATACATAGCGACCATGAGAGAGAAAGAGACAGTACCATCGAACTTATCATTACTAAATAATTAAGAAGGAATGTTCCAGATAATCAGAGACTGAATAGAGCATCGTTCACCCGCGCCGGCTATGCCGCCCGTCCCATCGCTAAGTACACATTAATTATTAAAATATATTTTCGCATTTATTACATAAAATTCACGTTATACCTACGTTAGAAAAGTAAATGAAAGCGGGCATTAAGTGTAAGTAATTTAGGTTCAAATTTGTACGCGGAGCCTATATACACAGCGTACCATGGACGTTTGGTCCACTCGCCCCAGTGGTAACATTCAACGAACCGTACAGGGAAACTATAGCTAAACGATAGACAGACTAAAACTGAGATCATTCGAGTAACGACTAACAAAACGCACCAAAGGACCGAGGGTACGTCGGACGTCACCACTGCGGGAGCGGCATCAAAAACTTAATTTAAAAAACTCGACTACAGTGACACTTATGAATTCTAGGACACTAGACAAAAAAACTTAGATCTAAGTCCTTAAAATAATAATAAATATATTGGTGCAAAATAAATAACAAAAAATAAACCGTTATCACTTCTAATCTTAACAGTATGACTGACCGCGTTACCGCAAACGAATATTCCCACTATTCACACAAGCTTTATTAAAATGAATGTTTATAACAAAGGGTGTCCCCGCCGGGAGTGCGGACTCGCCGAACAATATATACGTAACACACATTCATTCCATAAAGAATTACGATGAGGACAATAGATAAGGTGTAGGGTAGAAAAACACCCTGTCTCTAGGGGCATCTAGCACACATCACAAGAATTTGGAAGTCTGTCTATTTTCTTTGACATCAACAGCGCCTTTGAGTATTATATCGATATTGCTCAGAGAAAATTTTCTCCATAATGAGATTGCAGGACAAGGACACTGAAGAGTTTCTCCAAAGGAAATAGACTGAAGAATTGGCCGAAAGGACTCCACAACAACCTATAACACTCCTGTCCAAAGTAGACCTGACGATACATACAAGTCAAGTCACACGGCTGGACTTGACGAGCCTCGTACTCCTAGCGGGGATGTAAGGGGAGGGAAAAGAGGTGGGAATCTACTCTTTGACCTCGAAGTACTTGTAGGTCGGATTCTCATAGCCGTTGATCTGCATGTTGGCTACGTGTCGCTCCTCAGGAGTGGGGGCGACTGCGCCAGTCTGTTCCACCTATGGAGACGAGAAATGTTCCGTTAATATTGTATCCTGAATTCTTTAATATAAAGCAATGTCTTTATTTACTCTAATACGCCCTTATTAATAAACATGGAGTAAAGTTATGCCAATCATAATCGTCGAAAAACGTATAGTAAATCCAGAGAACATACTTGTAGTAATGTTACTCCACGTTTATTAATAAGGGCCATAGTGTTAATACCCAAAAACTTTTTTAGATTTTTGCAATAGATCATTCCTGTACAGATTACCTTTTTTAGATTCTCTTTTCCAGAACATAATTTAAAGCTTTTTGGTATTACAAACACATGTCATAGTTTCTGCTCTTCGTAATTAGTCACCAACCACACGAAAAAAAAAGAAGATCAGCTCCCTAACCTCTTATACCACATGCCTGTTTATTTTTTTTTGTATTTGAAGCTATTGCTATTGCTTGTTTGCTGGTTATATATTGATTTCAATTTTATTGGGTTTATATCTGAATTGAAACCGTATAGGTACTGACCTGAACGAAGCCCTGAGCTGGCGGCGCGCGATCACGGCGGCGTGCGACGGCGAGGGCCACGCAGGCGGCGGCCGCTAGAGCCGCGCCGCCCACGCACAGCGCCGGGTACAGCGCACTCGCTGAGCCAGGGCCGTTGGCCATTCCTGCACCGCGTACTGTGTAGCCCTGCAACCGTAACTAGTGGTGAATTTGAGCATAGAGATCGGTCCTTACAATGTTGAACATAAGGACCAAAGTCATTTGTAGCAATTTGTTAGTTTCTAAAAACACACCTCACGAAGCCTCATCAGTCTTCATTGTGGGTAGACAATTGAAGATACAAGTTGCGTTGCTGTGTTCGTGACACACGCAGTTTAGATCGACGAGGTGATGAGTCTTCGTGATATAAGCACACAACAAACGACAAAGTATTTTGACATCATGCTAGGGACCTACGAGCCTATTACATGAAAGTTGGAAGAAGAATGGTTATTCTTTAATATACTCACAGGCTGCGAGTGCTGCAGTTCGTGCTTGAGCGCGTGCGCAGGTGGTGGCGGTGCGCGCTCTTCTGCGTGCTCTAGAGCAGCGCGCAGACCTTCGCCTTCCGTCTGGAAATAGGAGATAAACACAAACTTATTATCTCAAAGTCTTAGGAAAACTAGAAGGATTATAATATTATTTATTATTATTTACAGGAAAAGAAGGCTACGTAACAAAAGTGTGAATGCCACAAACGATGAATGTAAGTAATAGTATAAAAGATGGTAAGAATTATAAAAGGAAGTGAACTCTAAGATGAAGACAAAGACAGTTTAAAAGAAAAATACGCTACTACACCCGAATGAATTAAAACAAACAGAGGACGACAACGGTGAAAATGTTTTCTATTCACAATAAATGTCTAAATGGGAGCCTAAATTAAGTAGCAAAAACCCACCTCGCTTGTGGATCGTCGGCTGGAAGTCTCGCTGACCTCACCAGTCTCAGCGGTCTCACTTTCTGGTACATCAGTCACCGTGCTCGTGAGTATTTCCTATAGTAAACAAAATTATTTCATTCAGTAAAATTTCCACATTATAAAATTACATAATGCAAGGCAAGGCAATGCAGTAATTGGTCCTAACTACTGTCAATTCGTTAACAGGTAACAAGGACTGAGTATATTAAAGAAAAGAGACTCGAACTAGCTTGGGAAAATGCTAGCCATAATCAGATACTTACGGTAGTAGTAGTATCTTGTGAGAAGGCAGCATGAGTAGTCAAATCATGTGGAGTCACTGAGGCAACAGACGGTAGCGGTGATACACTGGCAGATGCAGAGGGAGACGCGGAGGGGGGAGCCGATGCGGAGGGGGCAGGGCCGCGAGTGCTGCTGGATAAGGGGTCTTCGATCTCACTGGCCTCACTAGCTTCGTCGTCAGCTTCCAGGCTTTCCTTGACGCCGTTTGAGGTCTGGAACGAGATTGCGGCGAGGGTATTTTGATATTCACGAATGCGATTCCAGAGAGGTCACTGTTTTACTACTAGTTATTCACTCACCTTAGCCCGTTCATTCTGGATGTCCTGTCGCTGTCGTGTGCGTTGGTCTCGCTTAGCGTTGAGCTGGTCACGTGCGGCCTGTTCGCGCTGAACCTCGGCCTCGATGCGGTCCAGTAACAGTTCTTCAGCTTCAGGAGTCATCGACATCAGGGACACCGCCATGTCGTCCTTGGATTGCATCGACTAGAATGTTAGAATTTATCTCGTTTCACCAAAATTTTGTGGCGTATTTGCTAGATCTAACGACTCTTGGTAACCAGAAAGGTAGATTAATATGGTGTCATAATAATACATAATACTACGCAACTTAAAAATAGCCAAAGAATTTAAATTAGTTAGCGGAACTAAAAATGTGATCATTTTAATGCTAATAATAACTAGTAAAAATCGTATTTTTCAACCTACATTTCTTACCTGGACGTAGTCTTCAATGGCAGTTCCGATGTTGGCGTAGAGATGAGGGCGACGACGGAGTGCGGAGAGGGCACGCTGGAGAGCACGGTCGGCATCCTGTGTGACATAAAAGTATGATTAACTATACTAACTCAATGATCGATGAAAAAACTTTTTTACAAAAAAAAACAACCGACTTCTTAAAAAAAAAAACTAACAGGTGAAAAATAACTCCAGTTTTGGAAGTCTGTGGCTTTGGTGGTTTTGTTTTGTTCATTATTGGCCACCGACTTCCGAAACTGGAGTTATTTTTCACCTGTTAGTTTTTTTGTATGTAAAGAAAGTCTTTCAAAACTTGAAAGAATCATTGAAATTGGATAACAATTGCTAAAGGAGTTCTATCTCTAAACATTAATCTGTACATCTCTGCCGGCCCCTTTTAAAATAGAACGGCGTAATGTTATATTGTGGAAATACAAAAGCTCAGCATAGACATCTGACTATAGCAATCGCGATTAATTTGCTGTTGTGCGTTGAAGAGTTCCATTGCCTGTCTTTTTCATCAGTTTTTCTTCACCAAATGATACTTTCTAAATGAAAATGCTTGATATGTAGACTCAGATAAAAACGTTGATCAATCTTGGATTTTTGATTTGTACGTCTTCTAAACTGCGTTGTCGTCGAGTTATATGTGATAAATATTTAAATTGCATATGTCAAGGTTCTTAGTCAAGGTTATCTTAAACAATTCGTACCTGTAGTCGGTCAGCAGCACTGGATCGCTCGGCAGCGGCGGCCTCCCGTCCGTTAGCTGCGGCGCGGCGCCATGCGGCAAGGGCTCCACTGCGCTCGGCAGCCAGGGCACGGACAAGACGCTGCAGGCACTTCTGGACACGGTGAGCCTGGTGAAAGAAGAGTAAAAAGATTAGTATGGTCCTTTCTGGCATGGAATGGTGGTTCCTAGTACAAGAAAACGAAACTGCATTTTATAGCTGTATAATTTGCCATAATAATTATATAGAACTAATAAAATTATATAGAATTAATAATAGAACGGTGCATTTTAAGAGATATGAGGAACAGGGTGTAAAGTTCCTCTTCCACCATTTAAAAGGGAGGATCCTCCGACCAGACGGGTGTTGTGCCCCACTGTAGTTGTCAGGAACTTGTATACGTTCAAATCGCGCGGATAACTTTAATACCGCGATGTAGGATGTCAGTCGTTAGTTCGTATGTGGTGAGATAGATGTCGCTACACATTCTTTTTGATGCTAAATGGATGAGGTTTGGAACTCACATTGGGAGGAACATCTCGGAGTGAACGAGTGTAGCAAGCAAGTGCGGTGCGGCGACGTTGAGCGAGGTGAGCCAACACTCGTTGTTGATGTAAGGCAGCCAGACGACGACGTTCAGCAACGCCTTCCTCTTCCAGGGTCTGTAGGATAGGACAGCAATAATTTAGTTCAGAATTTATTTTGTCACTAAACTTAGAACGAAGTTATAAGTCTTATATTTTAAAAATCAATTTACGTAATTAATAATGACGACAGAGACGAAATACTTACTACCTACACTAGTATTGTATGTAACATAGAGACACGCAGCGCAGTAGTTCAGTTTATAATTATGACTTTTTTAACTTTCAAAATCAATGGATTTCAGTAAGGTACTTAGGTTAGGTAGTTAGGTTAGCTATATGATAGGTATGGTAAGTTAGGTTAGGTTATATGTATTTAAATTGACATTCTTATTCTATATAACACAAAAAGTTTAAAGAGAATATAAAATTTTCGTGTCACAGTGTTTGTAACAAAATTCTTCCGAAACGACTTTACGATACTAACGAATCATAGAGTGGAGATCATAGAGGAATACAGGAGGTCTGAAAATAGGATGTTAACTAACTAAAACTAATAAATTGATTCTAAGGCGGAACGAAGTTTCCCAGTGACCAATAGTTTTTTTTTGTAGGTTTTAGGACAGGCCAAGAATATAATCGCACTATGAACTAGTAAGGCGCATTTAGATTCTTGTTTCGTTGAATATGGGTTTTAGGTAAACTCGGCCTCAATTCCGGTGTCAATCATCCCTTTAGGGTTGGGTACATATCTGACGGAAGATGAGCCGAGTGTATGCGACACTGTACCTCGACGCACTAACTCACCATCGGTTGAGTGTGAAAGGTTGAATGTTTTAATAGATATTTGTCTAAATTCTGGCGTTACAGGCCCAATAATTCGCGTAGTTAAAGGCATTCTTTTAGCTAACTGATTCACTGCAAGAGTGGCCGATGGTACGTATGTACATATATTTAAGTCTACTAACTATAATATTGTATTATAACATGTTCCATTACCAGTATTACCTGAATGTTAGACTGGAACTTGGCAGTCATGCGCTGGCGGAAGGTCTGCGCGGCAGTGGGGTCGTTGCTCATCATCTGTTGGTACCGGTCCTCAAGCTCGGACCATTCCTTCATCACCTTGGTAATCTACCAGACAAAAATAAATGACTTTAAAATCAACTTATTATAAACAAGACTAAGTGGTTGCTAAGGAATTGGTCAGAAAATAGGATATGAACTATATAGCTAGATTTAATTTTTAAGAAAGAGTTTAGATCAAAGTTACCCCCTAGGTAGGTATGATAGGTGTGAGCGGGACAAAGCTCGGCAACGCTTTTGCAAGCCTGCAGAAAATATTATAAGTACGTGTAGGGTCATCACCTAAGGATGAATGAATACTGGAAAAAACATACACAATTTCTTCCAAAAATTCATTGGCTTCAATATATGTTCTTTTAAGATGGTATGCTTGTCATTATGGCTGTAAAATCTGTACCTTTTCGCGGTGTGTCTCCTCCAACCGCTGCTGCGCATCCTTGTAGCTCTGATGTTCAGTGCGAGGGTCGAAGTGCGAGAAGTAAGGGTCAGAGGTAGCGGAAGAAGCCTGCAAACAATATAACAATCAGTCTTAACATTAACATTGACACGCTAATCACGGACTTATTAAATTGGAAGACAGAGACAGATGTTAGTATTTAAAGTCAACTGCACTGCTGCAATTAAGTACACTGTTTTTCTCTGCATCAGTTAAAGGTTGACTTACAGAAAACGACTGTGTCATTAACCCGCCATGCGCCTCTGTGCTTTAGTGTGCTTGAAGTATTAAATAAATAAATCATTCCAAGATTCTAAAATGTTTGTTCGACTGGTCCTTCGATTTCTTTTCCCTGGTCCTATAGTCTGAATGTAAAATCAGTACTAGTATTGGTATAATACAACTTACCGTAGTGGTCGTGGTAGTAGTAGTCGTTGTGGTGGTTGAAGGTTGAGAGGAGGTCTCAGGACGTGGCCAAGAGTTGTCATCACCATCCGTGTAATCGTCATCTTCAGCGTCGTCGTCGCGAGATAAGTCTGCGTCTTCATCTTCGTCCATATCTGTAAATAAGAAGATTATTTTAAGAATGCTCAGTTGCCTATTTTGGCTGTAAGATTAGCTGTATTAAAAACTGCCAGAAAAGTTGTTCTTTGCGAATCTGAACTGCGGGGTTTTCAAAATTTATCCAGTGGTTCTTAATACGATTGTCAGTAAACAAACACTTAGCTTTGCTTGCAAAGTAATTCTTTCTTTCTATTATTACTAATAATAAGTAAAATACCATCATCAGTGTCATCGTCGTCATCATCGTCGCTAAGGTTTAGGGTGTCGTCATCATCATCGTCATCCAAAGCATCATCATCATCCAGAAGATCGTCATCACGTTCATCCATAGCCGCTGAAGCCGCAAGCATCTCTTCACCACCGGGGCTGACAGGGACACCGACGTCCATGGGCTTGTGCATCTTCACGTTTTCTGAAAGAAAGAAAAAACAAATATTATGACGATGTCCTCAGAAAAGAAACAATTGACTTAGGTAAGCAAGAAACTCGAGGCTCATGTGGATTTACTAGATTGTTTGACCACAATTTATTCAGTAAATATCGAAGACTTAAACTGATCTAGGCTCTAGAACATAATTATAAAACAGTACAGTTTTATAATGCAAAAACACACTTACCCTTGAAATGCTTTGGGCAGCAGACGAATTCAACGCCAGAGAATAGGCTGATTCCACAAGGTAGCAACATAGCGAAGGTCCTGAGTTTTAATCCTCGTTGCGCGCATGCTCGTCCAGCGGTGGCGTTCCACCTCGCAAACTGCCAGCATCGGGACTGATTGTGGATGTGGTCGAACAGACAGCTTTCCGGAACCAGGAGCGCGTCCGATTGGAATGGACCTTCTGCCGCCAAACACTCTTTGTAGTTATGCATTTTAAGTGGGCGTAAGTGGAACAGGAGGACGGGAGGTAGGGGCTCAAGCAATAAATATGGAAGGAAAGTTTTTAATTGGTAAACGCTTTTAGTAGATGACGAAGGTTGGATAGAGTTTTGCCTTTACCTCTTTTAAAGCTAAGTACACATGATGTTCAACCACACTTATTATAATTTAATCTCTCTAAACGAAAATGTTCTTTCTTACCTCACAAAATTGTTTTCGTTTTAAATAGTTGTAATGCAATGATAATACAGACAATAGGCAATGATAATAATCCCACCTAACATAGCAGCAATATGCTTATGCCAAACTTCCTCTATAAGTTCATTCTCAACCTACAACTGGTTTTCATTATGACGCAATGATGCAGGTGATAGGCTTTTTTATAATCCAACCTTAGTCACCTACTGAATAGCAATATCCTCGAAACAAACTTCCTCTTGAACTCAGAAGCGACCTTATAAGCCGATAACCCTATCGAATGACAAAGTAATCATATACCAGTAATGGATACGTACCAAGACAACGGAAAGGCTTCACCCATCGCGTGACCTTGCACTTGGCAGCGTTGCCAGTTCCCAGCTTGCACCAGTTGCTAACTTTCACGTAGTGGGAGGCTTCCACGATGTTGGTGATGTCGTGGCTCGGGTATACCTGGAAGAATAATAAAGTGTTCATAAAAATAAACATAATAGCAGGTGTAATCTAATAATCCGTGAAAGATCCTATAAATCTATATATATATATATATATATATATATATATATATATATCGGTCATGGTATGAAATAGATTTAACTACCTTGGTAGGTAAATCTATTTCATACCATGACCGATATAGTAGTAAAAGAAAAATAATAGTAAAAGAGTAATAAATTGACCTGATGACTTCTATATCACAATTCTGGCAGTAGTTGAGATTCGTTCGAGGCAGAAAAGCGTGGCGATGATGTGGTATCAAGGGTTTGTGATCAAACAAGAAACCAAGCAACTTCAACATAGCGAGTAGAACTCTTTACACTAACAATACCAGTCTGTTGCCGCCTCACTAAAGGCCGAGAGGCGAGAGGCCACGAGCATTGATCACCACGCTTGGTTATGGCGGATTTCCGAGTCCAGACTTTCTAATAATTATTCGCGCGTGGTAACAGTAAAATCAGCAATTTCCAAGCAATGTAAATATTTAACAAGGTCGGCTAACAACGTAGAGGTGGCAAATTTTACAAACATTAGTCAATTTAATTAGGGTAACATCGAAATTGTCTGGTGGCAGCTGAGAGAGGCAGTATCATTGTCCCTTCGTAACCTTTGTCTAGACACATTCCATCCCAAATCAGGCATTCCCTAAAATAAAGGAATTTGGTAATTTAGAAGGGGCAATGTTTGCGTAGATATGTCTGGTACGCACTCGTCGTTAAAGAAAATATTTCTAATTATTAGACTTGTTGCTGTTTTATCTATAATAGATATAATTATTGTTCGGTTGCGTTTATGTAATGAAAATTATGGATTGAGAAAATTACTTTTTTTATCAAACCCAATAGCTGACCGCACGGTGGTAACACTTTAATTTCGTTCTCGTCAAGCCTAGACGGAGTTTTAATATAAAAAGACCAGCTTATATCGGTTTTGTTACCACAGACAGATAGTTTCCTGTTCCTATCTACCAACATGAAACCATAACAAATATTATGTCGATATACAAGAAACCCAAAACATTTGGGGATCAATTACGTAAGAGATAGTTTACGCAACCTATGGAAAATTACCGTGGGGTGTTAAACTAGTTAACTTGACAATTAGTCTTAGCGAATTAGTTGTTCATAAGTAGGTGTATTGGTTGTTAAGCGTTACAGTATAACGAGATTAGATGGCTAGTCACTAAGTCGTGGTCACGGGGAACAGCACGAGGCTACCTCTGTGTGTTGACCACGACTGTATCATTTACTATTCATTCAATCATTTAGCTTGTTTCAACATTGTACTGAATTTTAGCAATTATATTCTATAAATATATTACATACTTAATAAAAACAGAAAGAAAAATAAAATAAGGCATAAAAAAATTCATCCCCATTGCTGTCAACAGAAAACGTGCCAAAAAGACTGGTCGCATTGCCACGTTGAATGGCAATGCTGTTTCCCTGACCTAAATAAAGGCTAGCCTTCAAATAAATAAATTAATTAATTAATCAATTTTAGCAAATTATTGATGAACCGGAACATGAAAATATCGTGATATCTAGACTAGTTACAGAAATGGTATGATCATTAACAAGCACGATAAAAAACAAAAACAAAAGTAATTACGAAAGATACAATAAACACTAACTAAACAGATACACTGAGACACCATGTGAGGCAAGTTAAGAATGTTACGTTGTTATTATATTAATGTAAGTCTAAAATTACTAATCTGCCTTGAGCAGTTGTGGCGATCAATCACCCGTACCTTACTGGATGAGAAAAAGCCTTTGACAAGCAGTGCAAAAGTAACTTGCGATTATTATAGTAATGGTATTTTTTAGAAATTATTATCTGAGGTTAGTTGTATTTTTAGAACATTTCTCAGATCTAAACAAAGAGTGTGTGTATATTCTAGATGTAGAATGTCATCTTATAGTTTTAAAATTCATTTGTAGATTTCCTCATTTATGACTAACGAAAATATAGAGACAGGACCAATTTAAATAGACTCCTTCGTACGGGAAACATACTGTTCCACGTTGTAGGATTAACGACGATAATAATATGTGTGAGAGAGAAAAAAAGTTAAGGTCAGAACACATTGATCGACGACATAATATTCTATATCGATATAAGATATATCGATTGTCATAAATTCAAGCGCAGATCCACCGTTGTGGGCACTGTGGGCTTGCTCACAACTAGGGCATACTATCCGGATATCCGGATATCCGAATTATCCGGATATCCACCAAATAAAATATCCGGATATCAATTGCATTACTATTCGGATAATACGAATAAAATGGATAATTTTTGGTTTATTATTTTCACGTATTTGAACATATAATATATATTTTGCACAATTATTGGAGAATTTTTGGTAATTGGCAACATTGAACTGAATCCGTTTAGTTGCGCGCGGCTCTTCTAAGTGAAACTTAGAGTGACGTGTTCGTTTATGTTTTGTCGTTGTGTGTGGACTTGTGGTCTTACAGTTTGCTGATGTATATGTGCTGGATTTTGAAAGAGACGTGGTACGTATCTACTTTAAATTTTTGCATTAAATATTGTGTTAATGTGTAATGTTCAGAAGTTATTACTTTAAAATGAATTTAAATTGTTATTTGCTAATAATACCTACTGTAGATTGAAACCATAATTATGGTTCGAATAAATATTTTAAATAACATGACAGGCCACAGGTCACAACCTGTGGCTGATTATGTGTGATGTTTCTGACTGTTCATTTTTAAACTGACGAAAAAATCATAAAACAGAAAAAAGCAACTGTTGATGTGAATGTGACACGCACGCACGCAATGCAATTTACGCAATACAAGTTTTGTCGTCTTAAAAAACATAGAGGTTACTTAAACAGATCCGATCTCATTATGACGATAGTCATTAATTATTAGTTTTGATTTTAAATTTTTTTACTAATGAGAGTACACAAAGTTTATAAAACAAAATAAAAGTGTCATATAATGTGTGTGCATATTAAATGTGCCTTCAAAAATTGTTACATTGTGTTCAATTTTATGATTTGTTTCTTTGCCTAGTTAGGTTGATTATTTTATTTTGCCAAGATTCGTTAAGACTGATTGTGATTACTGATAAATGATGATTGATGATATTGTGGTTAAACAGTTTTAAATATTACTTTTAAACACAGAGGTTATTTATAAATAGATTTGATCTCATTATGATGACAGTCATTTATTAGTTCATAGTTTTACTTTTATACTAGATTTTTTACTAATGAAAGTACTTTATCAAAAACGTTTCTTTAAAAATTGTCATGCATGGTTCGTTATACTTATAATATAAATGATGATTGATAATATTCTGGTCAAATTTTATTTTTTTCATTCCTATCCAAATTATCCGTATTATCCGGATTTATCCGGATAACGTTATTCAAGTATCCAAATTATCCGAATACTAAAATGAGCGGATAATTGCATGCCCTACTCACAACCTGCTCATTACACAAACATTTGTCTTTTTTTATTATTTATTGATAGGAACGCGTTTGGCCACTATCTCATCACCACTATCTGTCTTCTGTGGGAATTCGAACCCACGACCTCCGCCATAGTAGTCAGGGCTACTCACCACTATCTGTCTTCTGTGGGAATTCGAACCCACGACCTCCGCCATAGTAGTCAGGGCTACTCACCACTAGATCAACCGGCTAGTCAAAGTAATATTGTTTAGATTGATAATATATACCAATCAAGTTAAATTATTACTCCTATTACTACTACTTCAAATACTACTACCTACTCTAGTATTGTATGTACCAGCGCAGTAGTTCAGTTTGAAATTATGAATTTTGTTTCTTTCAAAATCAATACATTATTGTAAGGTAGTTAGGTTCGGTAGTTAGGTTAGCTATAGGATAGGTATGGAAAGTTAGGTTAGGTTATATGTATATATATTGTCATTCTTTATCTACCTAACACAAGAGCTTTCAAGAGCACATTATAGACTCGCTAAATATAAAGTCGTAGTAGTAGTATTTATTATTGTTTTGGATCTATTTGTTGTCATCATATCGGTTGTCATCTTATTAAAAATATGTATATACTCTAAATATATAAAAAATCACGTGACACAGTTAGTTACCGAACGGGCGGTATTGATAATAATCGTGTTTATTCAGGCATTCAGTTTATAATATTGTGAGTACAGTGGTGATCCTCCATGTAATAGTTTAACTACATTCTGAATTTATAAATAATTTGTAGATGTACAGAACAATTAAGTGCCTTAATTTTGTGATGCTAAAAACATTTCCGTTGTTTGTATGCTTGCAGCATCGATGATCGCTTGATGTATCGATTATTAGGATTACTAAGTCTGACTCGCGTATGACGATTTTTTCAGTGGCCTTTTTCCTTTTTTGAGTCCTGGTTTAAATAGTGGATTTATTATCAAATGCTCATTCATGTACCTTCTTGCAGTAGTCGAGTATCTCCATCTTGTCCTTGAGGCAGTTGTGTGGCTTGGTGGTGAGGTCGGGCGTCCATCTTCCGGCGGCTGACATGTACTGAGGGTGGTAGGTGCCCCCCGCTTCACAGAGCACTGCTACCTGGGGCTCTGCCCCGCTGCTAGCCTGGAACAATGGAAATTACTTATTTCAAAAACGGTGAAGGAAAACATCGCCATCGTGAAGAAACCTGCATGCCTTAGAAATACTAAATTGCATGTGATGACAAGTCAGAGGCCCAAGGCGCCATTAAAATTGTGACACCGGGTTCGTTACCGCACAAAAAGAAAGAAGTATGGAATAGTAATAATAATAATAACTTATTTGCAATAAATAGTATACATTTGAACAACATTAGGTAACAAACAAACAGATGGAGACGTTATACAATAATATGTTTGGAGACTCTAGCACCCTATTCTAAGCGTGATGCCCATTACCTACAATTACAGTGCAAGGGCAAAACATAACTAGAAACACTGGATTAATGTTTATACCACCAATCAATTTTCCAAGTTGTCCCAACACTCAGACTCATTCTGATGTCTACCTGTCAGATTAGTCTAGACAGAGCTAAGGGGGGCGGGGGAGCGCTGGCCTAGACTCCCCCTGTGGTCCCCTAGACTGGTTATTAAAGAAAACAGACCGGGTCGTTGTTCTCCTAAGAGATTAATATTATTATAATATCTGAATGAGTTTTCGTATAGACACATGAAAAATGATAACGCAAAGTAACAGACTTTTAAATAAATATTTTCGGTATTACTAAGTGCTTAGTTTAGTTTATCTCTGTGAAAGTTGTAATATTGTTGGTGAATAACATAGCTAGTGTCAAGTGCGGTTGTTACAAAAATGCATTTATTTTGTTAAACAGAAGAAAACAAAAGGACGAAAAAATATTTGTAATGAATAACATTACCGATAGCGTCAAGGGCAGTTGCTAGATACTTTTAAGTCAACTATGCGTACTAACAAAAAAAATGCAATTGATATTTTATCAATTTTTTGGTCAAACTTAAGGTGTAATTATATTGTTGCTACATACTTTTATAATCTAACTTTATTTACGATACCATACGATATATCATACTTAGAAAATGTTAGTAGTACCTACCCAAAAAATAATAATTAGGGTAATTTATTAGTAAACAAAACAAATTACACAATCAAAACCAAGTATATTTCTGCGCAGGTGTACTTTAAAGTCAATGATCCTTACCAACAAAAAAATGCACTATATCAATTTTTTAGTTCAAAGAAAACAAGTAACAAGCACAAAGTACAATACCCTGGATAACATTTAAAATTCAAACGCTTTAAAAATGTAACCACATTGTCTGCACGAAACAGGACAAGCAAAGGCCAACAACCTGTAACCTAATACACGCCAGCCCTACCAACGGTTTTCTATTAGCTTTACTATTCATTGCACTTTGAAACCTATCGTTAATCGATCGTTCGTAAACAAAGAGGGCAATGTACCTTGATAGCAGACTAAGCGTAGATGATTGTTTAAAGCTACGCTATTCTTTAACTGCCTCGTTGGTTTAGTTGTCAATTCCCGGGTTGGGTGAATTATTATGGGGTTTTCGCATTTAGAATTTCGTTTCGAAGTAGCAGCATGGAGGCTGGATTTGTGTCTTGTTGACAATAGGCAATTTGGATTGATGGCAATAGGCTCGCCTCTTCTTACAAGAGACTTCAACGTAACTGGCGAAATGTGAATGTACTATACATCTGCCTAATCCTTTGGAGAATACTGGTGCGATGTTATGATGTTTATGCTATTCATGAAATCCAAATAATAATGAGTAATAGTGAATAAAGAAAAAAAAAATTCTTTAAATGAGGCTTTTGGTTATTCAGCCAAAAGGTACGTATGGCGTTCCACTAAGTCAATTTACAAAAACAATATTTTAAAAGGATTAATTTTCGCTTACTTTAATCATAGCTTCAGCTTTTCATCAAGGCCGTAGGTAATAATAAAATATATTCCGTCTGTTTAACGAGGAATAGATCGTTAAACCAAGTCGTAAAGGCGGAATATTTGCGTTTTTACAGTTCCTATGCAAATCTGGGTTCGATTTTTTCGTAAACGAAGAATTTGTCTTTTTCAGATATTGAAAACAGTGAAATATGACTGGAGATACTTGTTTTATTTTTATCGATGAAAAAATATTGCTTTCTTGAAAAACGTTTGCCAGTATATTTCTTTTGCAGCTATATTTTCTTCAATTCTTAAAAGATACGGCGCTTTTTAACCGACTTCAAAAAAAGGAGGAGGTTCTCAATTCGACGGTATGTTTTTTTTTTTTTTTTGTGTATTGTTACGCGATTTCTCCCCTATTTGTGGACCGATTCTCAAAATTCTTTTTTTATGTGAAAGAGTATACTCCCGAGGTGGTCCCATTTTAATTTGGTGAAGATCTGGTGCTGATCTTCGGAGATATACAATGGAACTCTTCAAAAATAGACGGCAAATCTGTCGTGATTGCTGGAATCGCTTGGATATTTATTGTTTATACAACATCATGACGTATCATCACGCCTGTATGCTCTGAGGGGTACGCAGATGTGTACAATATACCTAGATTTCGACAGTTAGGTATGTTAAGTTTAATTTATTAGGGATAAGTGGATAACCCTATTACCATGACATGTATTGTTAACAAATAACAATATAAAAATAAATTCATGGCAAATATTTGTATTGGAACAACTAAAAATGGAAAAATAAAAATCTTTTTTGCAAAAAATAAAACCGACTTAAAAAAAACACCAACCGGTGTAAAATAACTCTAAATTCGGAAGTCGGTGGCCTATCATGAAAAAGACAAAACCACCAAAGCCACAGGAGGAGGAGCTTGTGGCTAAATTATAACAGCCGCATGGGTCGATCGAAGGTTAAGCTACGCTTGACGAGGTCGGTCCGTGGATGGGTGACCATTTATTACATACCAAGACTCCTCCGTGTCTCGGAAAGCACGTTAAGCCGTTGGTCCCGGCTGTCATTTGTAGATCTTTGACAGTCGTTACTTGTAGTCAGAAGCCCGAAAGTCTGACAACCAGTTTAACCAAGGGGTATCATGTTACCCAGTTACTGGGTTGTGGAGGTCAGACAGGCAGTCGCTCCATGTAAAACACTGGTATTCAGCTGCATCCGGTTAAACTGGAAGCCGACCCCAACATAGTTGGGAAAAGGCTAGGCAGATGATGGTGTTTTTTGTAAGTCGGTTTTATTTTTTGCAAAAAAGATTTTTTTGTAGTGACATATAGGTACCTACAATTTATTTGTTGAATAGAAGGTATCTACTTTTCCAAAGGGTCTCTGTATTTTAAAATGTACAGCCTATTGATACTTAGGTATGTTTATTCCGTATTAGGATAACTTTTTTAGCTATTTTGACCTTTGATCAATGATATTTATTTCTGTAAATAGGTTTTTCAAACACTTTTACACGTAATTTCCAAACTTGTGATGTAGGTTAGTGTTTCACTATCTGACTACTTAAAGAAAGAACGCCGAAAGAAACCAAGATTATTATTTACATGTTTTGGTTTATAATGAGATGCGGGTTCGTCGAAATTGATCAAATCGGATTGATTGTCCAAGAGATAAAAAGATGTCACTTTTTATTATAAACTTAGCTTACGTATTATCTTTTCTTTTTTATTTTCAATTAGATTACAATCATAAAAATAGAAAATAAAATATCCTACAGTACACAGTCCATATTAGATATTTATTAGATTCTGCTATAACTGTACTACATTGTTGTTTCAAATTAAATTGTTCTTACTTATATGCTATTATTAGGTAATTTACTTAACATAAATGTTAAAACAAACTTTTCGTCGCCATTTTCCAGCAAAGTTTTTTCATCAGTTTTCAAGACGTTACCAGAATTCCACTTGACTTGTTACAGTTAATTACAGACTTTTCACTTCGCCATCTTCGCTCGGTTAGTTAATTAAAACAGTCCAACATTTTAACTTAAAATTGTCTGTTTTGTATGAAGTCAGAGAGGAGTCATATTTTTTTATTTGGATATAAAGTTAAAATATAACAACGAAGCAAGCATTTTCAGAATTATTTTTACTGCGCTGTGACATTTAGTTAATTAAATGTTAGCCAATCCATTTTATAAAAATGTAAATAGAAGATCCATTTTAAAAAGATAGAAATAGGAGATCCATTTTATAAAGTTAGAAATAGCAGAACGAATATTCAAACAGATTACTTTTGGATGACCTATTCCATTTAAGTAGTAAATTCGAGGTAGGTACGTTTCAGGACAAAAATCTCTCATCGGTCAACACTCGTTTTTACAAAATCGTTTGTTAGTTACTTAGCTGAAAATAGTCATCATCCGAATTTATGGAGCATTGTAGAAAATATTAAACTTATTTAACGTACAGAGGCCAGCATATCAAGTTACCCCAATATGTCAAATTTCTTTGATAGTTTTTAAACTTTATTCTAAAAAGAATAAGGTTCATATTCAATTGGGAAAATCTGACACATTGGGGTAACTTGATGTGCTGGCGTCTGTACATAGGCCAGCACATCAAGTTATCCCAATGTGTCAAATTTCTTTGATAGTTTTTAAACTTTTTTCTCAAAAGAATAAGATTCGTATTCAATTGGGAACATCTGACTGTTTTGGGTAGGTTTATGTGCTGGCGTCAGTACCTACTGCCTTTTTCGGTAACAAAACTGTTTGTACTGGTAACAATGCCATTCTGTTTTTTTTTATTACTGATACGCACGCGTTTGACCACTATCTCACCTGATGGTAAGCGATGATGTGGTCGACGATGAAGCACGCTTGCCTAGAAGCAACCTGTTCCCTCTTGACTTGAAGACCCCTAGGTTGTAGCTATCAGGAAACACCGACACCGGCAGGGAATTCCACTCTTTAGCTGTTCGCACAATGATTGAATGTTACATTCACCACGTGACATTATAGATGGATACTAACCTATCATCTTACTACAATGTTTGGGATAAACAGTTCACTTTACGTTCACTCCACCAGACCTTTAATGGGGATATATTTTCAGAATAGACCGACTGATCGACATACGCATCGTGGAAGCACATCACTTAGCGGTAACAAATTAAATTATGCTACCCTTATAAAAGCATTTGCGTTATGCGCTTCACACTATGTGAAATAATTATCATATGTTTTGGTTCCTCACCACGTTACAACTACGTATAAAACATTTTCCGTCCTTGCTATAATTATGGGGCTCATTAACCCAGTACTCATTTTAACTCAAACCCAAATCATTCAACAAATGCCACACCCAAAATTTAAACAAGTCCCAACCGCAGCCTAGTAAACAACGGCAGAACTCTTAACATTTCAGTTTCAATTGTTCAAACTCGTACTTGGTACAAATTATAGCTAGTTTCTTGAATAGTTCTTAGGTATTAGTTAGGGCACGTCTTCAGAACTTAGAACTTAGCTCGTTAGTACACTGAGTGTCAAGAGCCATACAATGTAAAGTTTTAGGCTGGTAAGTACTAAGAATCTGACGTACTGTGTTGGTTTGGTCTTATGTCTTCGTAAGATGGTTCCACGGTTGTTCATTGATTGAATACACACATAAATACACACTTTTTTCACACGGAATAGTCTGAGTCTTACAGACTTCGTCAAATGTAAACGAAACAAAATATTTATCGAAATGTAATAACGACATTCGATGACATCCCCAATATGTTATGAGCCAACGCCTTATCCCAGGAAACATGTAGACTGATCGACTTAAACGCAATTAAAAACAAAGAAAGCAGTTCGTTTAATTGAATTATGAATAAAACTTGAACAGCTTAACATTTCTGTTTTCTTTGAAATAATGCAGGCTCTAAAAAATAGTACCACCATTTGAAAAGAGAACAATAAAATAAAAATAAATACAGGCTGCTCCATTAAAGTCGGACTTGTCGACTGCGAGTAGGTACATGATGGCTCTAGTCGAAAGGACGAAAGCCGAAGAGAAACGCTAAGTGCAAACCCTAGTATTGTAAAACGGAAAGTTCTTAGGAATTACGCGCGGAACAGGGCTGCTACTAGCCCATTTAACTCCCGATACAGCGCAAAAACCTCTTGGCAAGAAATTAGGAATAATTTTAATAATTGAGTCTGGTTCGGTCCAGTTAATTTCTAGCTCGGTTTGGTAAAGTTGTTGGCGTTGGTTAATTAATGTCCTTTTGTAATTATAATTTTGGTTTAAAAGTTACTGTTTAAATTGACTTTGCGAGTCGGTGTTTTGCTTAATTTGATATTGATTTTCTCGTTAATGGCCTAATTTGTTGACAATAACAATATTAGTTAAGTAGGTACCGATACCAAAATTATTTTCATAATTTATTACTCCACTGCTCAGGTAGGTAAAGCAATAAACAGCCCGTGAAAAATGTAAAGAATTTTCTTCATAGAGGTTATTAAAAAGTATTAATTACCTCATATGAAACCATATTTTTTTTAGGTCATGGTAACCCTAAAAAGTAATAAACAACTGCGTGTATCAGGTTCAAGACTTAGCGCCTGCTACCACACCCTGTACATAATAAAAGTTAGTAAAATACAGCGGGATACTTTTCCCGTCATAGGTACTATGTGAGATTATGTTCAAGAATTAAGTGCCCTCGTGATTTATGATGTCAGAACTTACATGTTTTATGAGTTAAATGTTAAGGCTAGAACACACTATTCTTTTTCTGTTTCTGACTTCTGTGTATTGTGACTTATCTAATGTCAGAGTTTATGCCGGTCATGGGCCTCTGACTTGGCTTTACATGCCTTCAAGAAATATTTCTATATAATTAATAAATAATATAATAATAATATTTCTATATATATTCACCAATTTCTCTGATTCTTTCAAGTTTTGAGAGACTTTCTTTTTATACGAAGAGACTAAAAATGGCAATAATGTACGAAACAAAACCACCAAAGCCACAGACTTCCGAAACTGGAGTTTTTTTTCACCTGTGTTTTTTTAAGAAGTCGGTTGTTTTATTTGTTGTGTGTCTGGGTGTAATTTATCTATAATATGTATGTATTTAGAAATATATAAGTATGTTTATAAGATGTTTAGTACCCATAACACAAGCTCTCAAGCTTAACTTGGGACTAAATGGCGTTGTGTGAAAAGTTGTGGAATATTTATTTATTTATTTGTAAAAAAGTATTTTGTTTATTTCTAGGATTAGGAAAGTTATCATACTTATAATATTTTGGGTGCCAATATTATATTCCTTGTTCTAAACGGGGACCACATCATGAAAGTTATAACAATGTTCCAGAATTAAATTGACAATGTCAGTGTGTGTGTAATCTGCCATACGTACTTAGTTATTAGAAAATCTGTCATTAAATAATAATACCGTACCGTGACGTATTAAATTTAATCATTTCGGAATTAACGATCGCTAATGTTCAAGTGTACTTCATCACCTGCGTTGTGAAGAGGGTTTTATGAGCAAAGGGAATATTTATGTGACGTCAGATTTTAAAAGCTCTTTTCTGTTTTATAGTGTTTGTTTTAATTGCACGTAAGCGTGAATCAGAACTTGAACTTGTTGTGGGCATCAAGCTAGTATTTTTTTTCTTTTAATGATTTAAGTATGACAACATGTGTAAATGTAAAAGAAGCAAAATAAGTAAGTAAAAAGCGCTCTGTAGTTTCTACCCATCCCCATGGAAAAAAGGCGTGAGTATATGTAGGTGTGTATGATTGAACCTATTGATGTATTGATACTATGTATGTATGTTTTTATAAGCATATGTGGTGTTTTTTTTTTAAACTGTATCCTTTGACTTGCTCTTTGTTATTGTAGTCGCAAGCGCTACTGCTGAGCTTGAGGTTCTTAGTTCAAGTCCCGGGTCGGGCATAGTGTTGTAAGGTTGGGCAATCTGGAACTTTATATTAGGCTATTACATGGCTTTATCAAAACTGGCAACATGTGGGTCTTTGGTAGGTACAGATCTGCCTTAAGCTTCGCGAAATCTTATCCAAGATCACATAAAACGCAGAAACACATGCGAGCACTTCGTCATAAAAAAAACACACTACAGAGAATTTAAATAACAACAAAGAGTATGTTATGCTATTATCCTTTCTAGTAAAAGACCTCTCTTTCAAAAACCCAATACATTAACACTTTCTTATTTTTCCACAGTCACTGTTACTTGTCTCTGTCCGCCTATTATGGGCATCCCTTCAGGTGAATAAAAGCGTGACAATTACATTTATCTACCTAATTACTTTACTAGCGGCCCCCTGCTGCTTTTGCAAGCGTAAAATTAATTCTTCTGAACCTTTTTTCCCCTAAATGACGAAAAAGGTTGGAAGTTTTCGGAATTAACCTTCATAGCAACATAATACAGAAATTTACGCGTTGGAAGAGTATATATAAATAGGTACAGAACGTAGGGGCTTGGAGGTAAATAATAACTGGTATACGGGTAGGTAGAAGGTTAAGCTACGATGGTCGAGATCGGTCCTTGGACAAGACCATTCATTCAATACATCCCATGACTCTAAAAGCATGGTAAATCATTGGACCCGGCTGTCATAAGCTAATTGACAGTCGTCACGAATAGTCAGCACCCTAAAAGTCTAAATTTATCTTTATCTATATCTCTGATAGCCAGTCTAACCAAGTTGTACCCGTAGGTTACGGGGCAGCGCCAACAGCATCCTGTCTATGATAGCAAGCAGGCTTAATTGCATGTTTGTGAACCATTGCTTAATCGCTGCAAGGTTTCGGCTGGGCTTGTCACCTTGCAGCAATGATGTCACAACCTATACCTATCTGTTTTGTCTTCGTATGTTACTAACGTAGTTTGTAAGTGTATTGTTAATTTGTTACTAACACTGTGAGTCTCGTTACTTGATATAAATAAATTATTACTATTATGTCGTTTTTATTTCTCGGAACCCTTGGGTTCCGGACCTCCTTTGGAGGCATACGAGGGGCCGAAGTCAACTTGCAGATGCCCATTGTCGCCTTTAATGAAATGAGGCACCAATCGCAGAATTTCCCTGTATGCACTAGACAAGTGCACCCAAGAAAAACCTACGACTGGAGTAAGACTATTGCAGAATATGGTAACAAAAGTAGTGGACTATAGATTAGGGTGGCTAAAATGGACTGGATACCTAGAACTATGAAAGACTATGGCCCCTGCCTTATCAATGTTACATATACACAGATTAAGTGACAAGGGGTGACTTGCACACTCAATAATAGGCCCTCTAAAACGGCCGCTAGCACATAGTGACGTAGCGACAAGAGGGCAACATGTCCTGAGGTGCTAAAATTATTATTATTATTATTAGTATCGTGTTACCCAGTCACTGTATTGTGGAGGTTAGATAGGTGGTCTGGTATTCAATTGCATCCGATTATACTGGAAGTTGTCCCCACTATAGTTCGGAAAAGGCTGGGAGGTGTGATTTGATATTAGGTACAAAACAAGAGACCCCAGCAGGGCAGGGCTATTGTGTATCGCCATCGACGCTATCCAAGGCGTCGTGCGCACTCGCAGAGACGAAGCGCACAGTCTAAAAACCTACAGTCGTCCGACGAAGCCGTCTAGACAGGACAATTGTGCGGGTTGTGAGGGGCGAGACGCGGGAAGGACGCTCCCGAACTGCGAACAAAACGATGTTTGTAGTTCGAGGAGGAGGTATTATTCAGGGCTACGTTGGACGTTGTCGGCATTTTACCAGAAATCAAAGGCGTCGTCCTACAGTATTAATATTTACACTGTGCTGATAGTCACCGTAACTTGAAGTCCACTTAAAGTAAAATACTTACCATTTTTTTTGTAATATTTTAGTTATCATCAAAGTTTGATGTGCAATTGGACGCCAGTAAGTTAGTCAATGGCTATGAAAAGATAGCCATATAGCCCTACTGTTCTGAATAATGGATCAGACACTTCAATTTCAACTTCGACATCAAGAGGCTAATTTAAACTATCCACTTCCAAATAACACTTCAATCTTGGCACGAAAGTTATCAAATCCAGCTTTAAAATAGCTTCCCCGAACCGATTCATAAGTCGTCGACTTATAAACTGAGCGAGATAAAAGTTAGAAGTTACATCGCCCAAGTGTATTTAATATCGTATCGAACGTACACCGGAGACCGGTGTCGGCGGTGTCAGGGAGTGTCGGGAATTGCGGGAGTGTCGACACTCAGACTGTCCGATATTGCTAAAGTTGTGCCTTTACAAAATTGTTCCGGCTTATTTAGAAAACTATTTCGATTTGAGAGTGTTTCCTTTGTTGGTTTGATTGAATTTCCTATAAGGGGTGTGTTGTGGTTGTTTTTGAGCTGGAAAAGCTATTTTAGCGCTATTGGTATAAAGGTATGTTTTGCAAAAAATACCGACTCCTGTTTTGCGTTATAGAATTTTATATAGCCTGTATTCGAAACTGAATGCTTCGTTGATCTATGGGTTTCTGGTATTAGTTTTCGGGTCGTGAAAAGTGATAATGGGTTATTCCATCTGGAGTTTCTCAGCCAGCTACCCGAAGTCTGGATTTATGACCTGTTCATGGTAAAAGACCCACCAGGAGTTAACATACCTACAAAATATGGGTGTCCTATAGATACCTCTGCTTAATTCTGTTGGAATACTTATTTGGTAGTTTTCTAATCATATTTTGTTTTATCTACTCCGATTTGGGTTTTAAATTGCCTTTACATTTCATCCGTAGCCATTAAATGAACAGTAACTAAATTAAACAAACTAAACTTCTAATGAAATGATAAGAGACGTCATAATTAACAAGTTACAAGCCCATGTTATGGCCCCAATGGCCCATGGTTTACGACGCAACATTTATTGCCCGAGCCAAACTTTGGACATTGAACATCTTAATTTTGTAACATGTGCCACTCATCCCTACGTGGGGCAGTAAATATTTGGAGTAGGAAATTACCAACTAAGCTCGGAAAATTAAAGTATTATGTCGGACAACGGCAACGAAACCCTTTTCATCCAATTTTAATGGCATTTTACTAATTAAATCTGTATGTTTGGATCACACCCAACAGGAAAAGTGGATTAAGAAGTGACAATCTAATCGCTAGCCACAAACGGCTTGATCGAAGGTTAAGCTACGCTTGGAGAGATCAGCCCGTGGATAGGCAACCATTCACGCCTTAACTCTCCGAACCTCAGAAAGCAGGTAAAGCTGTTGGTCCTGGCTATCATTTGTAGGTCTTTGACAGTCAATACGAGTAATCGGAAATTTAGACTAAGTCTAACAACCAGTTTACCCAAAGGGTTATGCAAAGTTGCCAAGTCAAACTGGGTTGTGAAAGTTAACGAGGCAGTTGCTCCATGTAAAACATTAGCACTCAATTGCGGTCAAAGGGAAAAGGCTAGACATATAATGGTGAACTCCATTATTATTCCATTGTACCCACCCACACAATACAAACCAGATACCAGAAAAAAAAATCTTTTTTTCACTGTTGTATAAAGAAAACAAGAAAAAAAACAAATGCTGTAAACACAATCCAGCATTGTCTGGTAGGCACAGCAATGCTGAACATTTGCCAGTTGGCACCAAAAGTGCCGCTCTGCCCTAAGTACCAACGAATAGTCGCCAACACAAGTATTTATTTTTATGGCTCAGGCGAACTTGCTAGTCGGGTTATGAGACTCTTATCTGGTCAGGTGGCGGTAAATGCAGGATAGATGGGGTCAATGTGGCTTGAGAGGGGTCTTGGCAAAGGAAAAGGTGATTTTCAAAGTGAATTGCGTTTTGTCGCTATATGAGTTTAATAAATATGTTCTTGTTGGGCGTGGTATTTCATTAATATAATTAAAGTAAGCAGTGATAGCTTAGCGGTGTGACCGGCAGATTGCCAAATCATAGGCCTCGAGATCGAACCCGCCTCTAACTTTTCGGATTCATGTGCGTATTGTATAACTATCACTTGCTTCAGAAACGGTGAACGAAAACATCGTGAGGAAAACGGCATGCCTGAGAGATATTTGTCCAAGACATGTGATGCCCAGTCTTGGATACCAGCATATACCAATATAGCCATATTACCAATTCTATTTCTATTATAGAAAGAAAATGGCGAATATGGAATCCGCCGTTTGTCAACTATCAAGTGTGCCTATTTCATTTTCAGCCATATTACAAATTCTACTCGTTAACACTTGCCAGTTGACAAACAGCTGATTCCATATACCTACGCCATTTTCTTTTCTATTGTCGCCTTATCGATTACGATAAAGAAATAGAATTTGTAATATGGCTAGGCCAGCAGGTTAGTCACTAACCACGATAAGAAGATTAAAGTAGGTATTGTTTCTTTTCCCTAATTAAACGTTGAAACAGTTAATTGTTGTTAAAATACATGATGCAAAGGACATCATCGCATCGCAGATATTAATACTATAAATTCTGTACACAATTCTTAACAAAAATTTCAACACTGGGGTCCAGAATGGAACGCAAGGTGTCCGAATTTTCATTGCCGCCCATCCACCCTCTAAAAGTTTAAACATGTTGCGTAAGAAACCCTATATTTATTGTTCAAAAGCTTTGTCCTTTATAGACCTTGGAGGCAATTTCGGCTTGACATTGCGTTATGAATATTACTCATATGAAAAGTCAATATTAAAATGAGAGTACAAACCTTTTTGAAGCCTGTCTTGCATCTCAATTCGCGAGTGTTAAATGACACGGTTGTCCCAGACATCCTTCACTTAACGCAAGTCATACATATAAATTAAGCTATGCTTATATTATTATTAATAATGAAGAAATACTCGTGAGCGAGGTGCTTGAAGAAATCGAGCTCGTAATTACAATAAATTTTCAAGAAAATAATGTATTAATAGAGATGATATTTTTGGTATTACTCACAGCTAAATAGATGCTCATTAAATTTATAAAATTTCTATTTCGTAAAGATTATTAGAGAATGCTATTGATTCTTAAAATTTAAAACACAACTTTATTTCTTTAATTTCAAGAAAGTTTTGAAAATATAATGTTTAAGTCACAACAGTCATAATCAATTTAGCACAGTAACATTTGAACCAAATACGTCTCCTGTCATCCCAAGAGACACTTCAAGAACTTGGAAAGTAAAAGAAAATTAAAGTTAGGTAGACCGCCTCGGAAAATGCAATTGCTAGACAAATATTACCAGCCGGTAGTGACGGGCCCCTCCACAAGTCCGGGAACTTGGCACTTTATGCAAATGCATGCAGATCCCGCGGACACTTGTTACTACGACACTAAAGGATCGGGAAAAATAGGGCTGTCACTACTAATTAGTTGCCTCGCTGCTCGCCGCTAGTTAAGTAGATAAATGAGACGAAGAAAAAATGTCTTGTTCGCTCCACTTTATGGAACTAAATGAATGTTTTTGCATTTTAGATCACTTAAAAAAACATTGTATTTTTACTCAATATAGTAATGATTACCTATTATAGATATATCCAAAAAGGTAAAATTTACGAAGTTTCAAATGCCTGAGTGAGTGTGTCTATTAAGGGTGCATATTTAAATTTAACACAAACTACATTTGCATAAAATATAAATAGTAATGTATTTATTTGATATTAATAGAAATTCAAACCACGTACAAATTACATTTTAAAAAGAAGATCACACACAATCTACGAAAATAAACATGTACAAAATATTCTTTATAAAAATACACTTGACCGTTGTTGAAGCTCAAGCATGGGCAATATATCACAATTTGAGCTGTCAAGAGTTGACAGCCTTGGCAAGTCCCGGGCTTGGCAAGTCCGGCACTTAAACGTCCTCAGCACTCGCTCCCGAAGTCCCGCGTTTTTTACTTACACGCTCCTTCAGCGCACAACTCGACGGGGAAATTAAAAAAAAGAAACTCATGCACAGACCGAACGAATGTCTTTTTAATTTGCTTTAAATCGACGACAAGTCACGTTCTCGTTTCGCGTGTGATTCAGATTTATTATATTTGAAATAAAAATGTATCAGACAATGTATTTGTGAGATTTGCGAAGTTAGAGGCGCATTGTATTATCTAAAAAACGAAATAAAAAATATTTCATTGTAAATAAGATGCAAAAATTTAAAGCCGCATCGTCTACACCGCTTTACATCCTGATCTCTTCACTTGTAACTGCCGCAATATCTCTATTGTCATGAGCCCAAAGGTACATTCCCATCATTCCGTACATAAATCTCCCTAAAAATATCTATTCGGTACGTGTGGCCTCCGCGGCTGACTCCTCTCACCTATAGATTCCTTACAGGCATGATAAATGACACCCTCTGAGTGTCTCGACGCGAGAACCATTTGTCTAACAGCCTGAATACTGGGGGCGACGAAAACTTTCCAAGTCTCCATATTTACATATTACACCCTAATGTTGCCAGACAAACCAGGACTTTACGCGATATTCGATATTTCCATTCAGAATTTTTCGTAGATAGGTTTTAGAATTTTCATAAAGCGTTCAGGCGATTCAGTGGAAGGTCTTCTGTCTCTTTACTTTACGGAGATATTTCATTTTTTGTAGCACGCACCATTTAACTTAATGGGATAGCGACGAGGAGAAACTTCTAAATAGGTTGGCTTAAATTTGCAGAAATGTAGAATATTACTCTTACAATTTTCTAGGAAAGAGATAATAATTTATATGGAGACCAAGCGTTATAAAAAAACAAAGCTACCTAGAACGTAAGGCAGTTCAAATGATAAAAACATTCTTATTTCAAAATTCCTGTTTTTCTATTAATAATGTAAGTTCTGGTGAAACTACCTTTTCATTGCTAAGTTAAATATTCAACCGCCATATAGCTTTGCAAAGTTTCTCGCCGCTAAACTTAGGAAGCCTTTGTAAAGAGGTATTAATTTTTTAAATTAATTTCTTTATGTAGTACCAGCCGATCGCCTAGCCTGCGGTTATTCCCCGAACAAAATTCCTTTCTCCTAACTTTTAAATTTCTCGGGGTTATAAGAACTTTCAAGTACGTCAGAATTTCTCTCGAGGGAACCTACGAGTATGTTTTATTTTAAAGCCTAAGTATAAGTTGTATTACTATGTACGTAAAGTATATCAGAAGTGGAAGCAGAGGCCATTCCCAGTTCATTTGTAGATTTTTTTTATTTCTTCAGAAATCAACCATGGATGGATTTCCAAAAAGGTTTTTGTAGCTCTTGCTGGGTGGTTATTCCAGCTAAAAATAGCCATTGGCTAATATTGATTGTCAAAAATAGTTAAAAACATAGCATATATGATTTTAAGCATTTAAATTGCACTGAACTTTAAATCGCAGCTAATGATACCGCTATACCTATACGATATTTCAGCGAATTTATTGAGGAAATTTACAGCTTTTAAAACCATGTTTAACATTTTTTGTGATTTCAAGTTAAATGGTTCATAAATTCTCTATATTATAGGTTCACTTGAAAAAAGCGAAACATGTTTAAACTTTAATTGCTTAATTTTATGAGCTGGGCTATGTAGCTATAATTTATAACTAGACTGAAACGTTTCTCTTCTACAATTTCAGAATAATGTACTGGTTTTTAAATTTTATGTGTTCTTTCTTTATTGTGTTTAGTAAGTCAAATATTTCGTTTAAGTGAATTTAATGCTTTTTACCTATTTTATTAAGAATTTTGTGAGTTTTATGAACAAGCTGATTTATCAGCAAAGTTAGTACATGCCATAAATAAAACATTCCCGAACACTTTAAATTAGGAAAACGTGAATGTATATCAAAGTAACCGTTTCCCAACAATTTGTTGTGTAAGTAAACATCGATATAACTCATGATGAGTACCGGTATATCACTCCGGACCTACAAACTATAAATTAATTTGATCGCCACATAAATTTTATGGGGCGAACCAACTTCATTATAATTTTACGAGGGTATTGAAAAAAAATCTACTTATGCTAAGTATGTACGAAAATTGAGCTAGGGAAATTGATATGAGTAAATGTTTTACTAGAAATTGCTTGTTTACATTTTGTATTACAAAGTATTCGTACATTCAGACACTTCAAAGTAATGCGATAACTTTTCTAAGTTTTGCATTAGCTCACATTTCGCCAGTTTTTGTTTTAAGTTCTATATACAAGTTAAATAGTAGAGTCCTGTGTGCTACTGCAAAATTCCTATTGGAAAAAACCAGTACCTACCACAGGAGTCAGGACCCGTGGTTCTCCCAACTTGGGACTTTAACCCAGGACCTCATACTTAGCAGTTATAATAGTAGCAGTAGACCAACGTCAAGGCAGACAATAAATAATTAAGGTGACTTAAATAAAATTGTAAGGAAGAAGAAGAAATGCTGTGCCGTACCCCAGATAAATGGGATACCCTGCTGGCTTATTCACAACCATTCGACTAGATTCCGTACCGAATCGAACGTCTAAGATGTCGAAGATGTCATCCAAACGCAATTCACAAATCCGAAACCGATTTTTTTTGACAGTTCAAATTCGATAAGAAGACTCAAATCTTTCCGACAGCTGTTTGCTATCGGGAGCCATACCGAACAAAATTTAAACGATTTATTTTTCATAAATCCAGGTTATTTCAGAGAAATATAAACACTGTAAACCTTTAAAACACTGCACTTTTAAGTAAATGAAGTTTTATTATTGTATTGACCGTATTTTATTGATACCTTCACATTTACATAAATTCAAAGTGTAATTATGTAGAACTACATAATTACACTTTGAATTACTTTATTCGTATAGTTGTACGTGTTATTGTTTGACAATAAGCAAATAGCAAGATTCGTGTATTGATATCAAATACTTACAGTCATTTAGCCTTTTTAAAGCAAAGTTATACTATAAGAAATTTTAATCCATAGTTTTATTTCAAATAAAAACTTTTTCCGCATTGCCAGACTGGCAATGCGGAAAAAGTTTAAAAAGTAAAAAAGTCTGTCAAACTGGCAATGCCAGTTTGACAAACGGCTGTTTACAAAGCAAGATTATTCGAAATAAAGTTTGTTTGATTAATAATAAAATCATTTTGTACCGTTTGCCGTCTATTAAATTACTAGCTGTATATTCTATAATTAAACGGATCGAAACATTCAAATAAACCAATTTTATTTACCACTTTAAATTTTCTACCACGCTGATCATTTACTACCATTTTGTAGCGTTCCCCATAAATACAATGATCAATCGTATAGAAAAAAAAACGTATCCGTTCGGATCTGTGAATAGCGTTTTGGCAGTTCTTCGGCTCGGAAATGAGGTTGTCGAAAACGGTTCCTTACCGACACGGAAACCAATCGAACGGTTTAGAATAAGGCAGCAGGGCCCTATCCAATAAAGCTGACAATCCAACATATATGTCAAAAAATGACAAAATTGTAGAATTGTCGCGCTTAAGCTGTTTAATAAACGTGACAGATATGTCAAAAATCGACAGGTGAAATCTTGACATATTTTTAATGTAAAAACACGTTTAATAAAACTCGACATATCAAAAAACCAGTCACAATATTTCTGACATTTGTCGATGACAATATTGTCGGATTGTCGTGACAATTATGTCGACTTTAGACATATTTGCAAAGAATTTTGTTTTATGAAGCTGGATGAGGGTAAAATTGAAAAAGATATTATCAAAGTACAAGAATAAAACAATCCCTAGTGCAACTTCGATTGTGTACTGATCGCGTGTAAGATGGAAATGCACAGAAAACTTAGGTACTATTTTGGGCCTTATTTACGAAAGTAAAAATATACTTTTTGGGAAGTTTAGTGTGTATGATTTCGCGACAGAGGGTAACGCGCCTGTCAGATATGTCGGACAATTCTACAAATATGTCAACATGTCATGACAATTTTCTGTTTAATAAAGCAGATTTGAAAAGTTTTTCACGACAAATTGTCACCTGTCACTTGTCGCATATAAAGTTTTATAAAACAGAAAAATGTCAAGAAAAAAAAGAGTCCGACATATTTGTGAATTTTCCACCATGACAATTTTGTCGCCTGTAAGTTTTATTAAACAGAAAAATTGTCGAGTTGTCACTTTTTGACATATGTCGGACTTGTCGGATTGTCAGCTTTATTGGATAGGGCCCAGGTAGATAAAAATGAAACACTACAAAATTCGTCAGCGTGACATTTTTGAACTTGACGTGCCCATAAAAATCAAAAAAAGGCGCGTGAATTGTGTGTTGAAAAGTGATTTCCTATCAGTACAGGGTACGAATCAGTCAATAAATGATTGAAATGAAGGCAAGTAGACTTATACGAAAGAGGGCATGCTGCGTTGACCCCGAATAAGTTTGAGGGCAGGAAGCAAAAAAAAACAAAACACTATTAGAAATCGTTTGCGTGCCATCCTTAAACTTGACGTGCCAATGGAAAACAAAAAAGAGCACGTGAAAGCTATTGATTTCCCATCAGTACAGGGTACGTGTATTTGTCACGGCAAAGTTTGGAGCCTTCTAAAAGCGTCGAACAAAGTTGACAAGTTTGCCCAATATGTGCTCACACTAAGTTTGCTCGAACAAAAGGAAGAATATATAGGTATTACTTGTACTTGTATAATATGTAGGTATTTATATTCTGGATTTAGCTTAACTTGAAATTTTATTTGGGATCAAAAGTGACAAGTCACTTGAGGACTTCATATTGCATCACCGATTTGTGCAAGTCTTGACAATGATGAAGATGTTATAATTGTACCTAAAACATGATTGAGATATCATAACATCATTTAGTCTCAATAAATTCTTGGCTCATGTCTGCGCACAGCCGTGAGGTGCCTACTTGATGCTTTATCGACCCGAATTCCTTTATAAGGATACTCATATGGCTTCAACAGCCAACATTCTATTTGCGTTCAAGAGGGCAATCAATAACAACATATTCAGAAATACATCAATGCTTGATACAGAAGGGAGTGAACACTGTTTTTGTTCCTTGAATTGTTTTGATTAATTTTCTTTTGGATTTCAGCTGAATCATGTCCTTGAGACATGCAAGACTTTATTGGCTTATAATTTTATTTTAATGACAATTGTTTAAAGATACCTTCTTGGATCTATGTGGCTCTTAAAGTTATTAGTTTTTTTTTAGTGTATAATAATAATAATAAAAATATTAATTTATTTGAAATAAGTAACAGGACTCATAGTGTTAGTAATAATACACTCACAAACTACGTTAGTTAAACAGAAACAGAATGTGACATCATTGCCGCAAGGTGACAGGCCCAGCCGAATCCTTGCAGCAATAATTCATTAATACGCAATCAAGCCTGCTCGCTATCTTACACAGGGTGCTGTTGGCGCTGCCGCACAATAAAAAGCACTTGTTTTATTATTTGTATACTATTCTAAACTAAAACCCGACTATAGAAAAATTACGCTCCAAAAATTATGAAACCAGAAAATATTCTCCTTTAAAATTGTTATGTAGATACCAATCAATATTTGATGTATTTTATTTATTTATTTGTGATAAATAGTATTGAAGTTAAGGGCGAGTTTCTAACAGACAAAAACCATATACATTCGAACATAACTACCACTTAACACCAAAACACATTTTTGCCAAAGTCAGGTAAAAATAAAGCACCTGTCCCAAAATTTTCAAAAAATTACATAATCGACTGCTAATCAAGTTTGTAAACCATACTCATACATGCGCAGATTACCTCAATGTTTGCCAAACATATCTTCGTTTACGCTTGAAAGACGCACTTCAAGCATCCCAAATTCTCTTTAACGGTAGCTTACAGTCATAAAACTTATCAACTAAACTTCCACTTCGTTAAGTATATTTGCGTATCTACCACGCCGTATATAGGTATATACCATGGAGGCTTTACATTTGTAGGCAGTAACAAAGAACAGATAGGCACAGAAGGTTGTCTCTACACAACGAGTTAAACTAGTGCACGCACACAAAAACAAGCTATGGGTGCAGTGAATGCAAGCGCATTCACGACTGGCATTCGTTAACTTTGAGATTGTCATACGTACATATGCTCCTGTGTGAGCGTATCAGTTTCCCTCATTGTATCTTGCTGGACTTCTGTACCTACCCATTATGTGATAGCATGTAGTTGAGATACCGCCTTTCACCACTTTCCCCGGGCGTCGACGAAGTTGTTGGAACTTCGGTATTATGTACCTATCTGTCTTACTCGTATATGTAGATATATAGGTGCTCGACTGTGAAACAGTTTGTCCCAATTGATTTATAGAAACTTGGCGAGCTCAAGCGTTAGTTTTGGTCATGACTATGAAGTTTCAAGTGTGTATGTGTAAATTATTAGATAGAGAAATCTCTAAACGCCTGGTATTAATATCCAAAGATATTTTACCAAATATGTGTACAATATTTACCATAGACAACTTTCCAGACAGTATTAAAACTTTTTGGAACTCTCTCGAGTGCCTGACTAGGTTGAACAGCTGGCTTATTCACAACCATTCGACTAGATTCCGTACCGAATCGAACGTCTAAGATGTCGAAGATGTCATCCAAACGCAATTCACAAACCCGAAACCGATTTTTTCGACAGTTCAAATTCGATAAGAAGACTCAAATCTTTCCGACAGCTGTTTGCTATCGGGAGCCATACCGAAAAAAATTTAAACGATTTATTTTGCATAAATCCAGGATAATTCAGAGAAATATAAACACTGTAAACCTTTAAAACACTGCACTTATAAGTAAATGAAGTTTTATTATTGTATTGACCGTATTTCAATGATACTTTCGCATTTACATAAATTCAAAGTGTAATTATGTAGAACTACATAATTACACTTTGAATTACTTTATTCGTATAGTTGTAGGTACGTGTTATTGTTTGACAATGAGCAAATAGCAAGATTTGTGTATTGATATCAAATACTTAGAGTAATTTAGCATTTTTTTTAGCAAAGTTATAATAAAAAGAAATCCATAGTTTTATTTCAAATAAAACCTTTTTCCGCATCCGCATTGCCATACTGGCAATGTTTAAAAAAGTTTAAAAAGCAAAAAAAGTCTGTCAAACTGGCATTGCCAGTTTGACAGACGGCTGTTTACAAAGCAAGTTTATTCGAAATACAGTTTGTTTGATTGATAATAAAATCATTTTGTACCGTTTGCTGCCTATTAAATTACTAGCTGTATATTCTATAATTAAACGGATCGAAACATTCAAATAAACCAATTTTATTTACTACTTTAAATTTTCTACCACGCTGATCTTTTTACTACCATTTTGTAGCGTTCCCCATAAATACAATGATCAATCGTATAGAAAAAAAAACGTATCCGTTCGGATCTGTGAATAGTGTTTTGGCAGTTCTTCGGCTCGGAAATGAGATTGTCGAAAACGGTTCCTTACCGACACGGAAACCAATCGAACGGTTTAGAATAAGGCAGCAGGTCTTAAAACTTGGCTATCTTACATATGTCGGCAAGAAGCTTCAGTCTTAAGGAGTTGTAGACACTGAGATGGTAAAATTTTATACACGGATTACGTAAGACCAGTTTTTTAAGCTAGAATTGCAAGCAAGTAATATCCTGGGTTATTACCTTGGCTTGGCAAACATAAAACAGAAAAGAGCTCTATATACACGATGCAAGAGTAACTATCTTGCTAGTTTATAATATGTTTCCATAAAAAAGTTATGCTGGCTTGAAAATGTAGCCTCGTCTTTTAATTAACAATTCGACTAAATAAAGGTGACACCGGTGAACCAATATTACCTTCATAATTCGCAAGTTTTGTTTAAGTCCCACCTAATGGATGGCGGACCTATTGCCATCAAATGGGCACATGTCCAGCCTCCAGACTGCTACAAAGTTTCAGATGAAAAACACAACTGTCGATGATAAAGAAGTATTTTTATTTCACAATATAGGCTTATTTCCACAATTCTTTTTACTACTATTATTTTATATAGTGTTCCAGCTCTTTAAGAGCTTCTATGAAAAATTACACCTCAAAACTTTATTATTTTAGCATTTCCTATTATCTTGCCACCAGCGATCGCTCAATTTAATTCTAAAACTGCAGCATGATGACGCAAGCAATTAATATTGTTTAAGTGTTTTAGTTAGCAGATTGTTATAGTTGAGCTCTGATATTATCGTTGCTTCAGCTGTAACTATATTAGATAACTTTCCGCCTACGTTGTTATTGGGGCTATAAATGGCTAGAATAACATTATTTTAAAGCATGAATTACTACAAAACACTACATCGGGATAGACTGGAAGCCGACCGTAATGAAAGAAGAAGTTAAAGGCTAGGCTGACGATGACAATGGCCCATGTAGAAGTGATGAACCAATAAACGTTACCAAGCTTTAAGAATGGCATTAGAATTCATGAATAATTTTGGAAGTATTCATTTAATTACTTCCTTTGATTTCGTTGTTTGTAAAGTAATGGACAGTGAAAGAATAGTAGATCTTAATGTTATCATTAACAAAACGAACAACAATCGCTTTCCTTGTAACACATATACTTAACAGGTTTAATAATGATTGGAGAAATATCAGTAGATTCAAGGACAGTAGTTCCGGAATGAATAAGTAATCCTTCGGGGAATATCACGACATTCAAGGACAGTTAAACCAATATATAACAATTACTACCTCAACAGATAATACAAATTAATGGGCTATATGTACAGTCTATTAGATGTTACGGAATATCATAGAACTGAGACAGTCTCCAGTGATTAATGATGATACATCATCCAGCTCATCAGAGTTATGTTACGTTGTGGTGTGCGATGCGGATGATAGATGGATGGACGTGGATAAAGGATTGGATGATACTGTATGTATGTTAGTTGTTTTTTTGTGCAGATCCTGTGGTAACAAATTTTATATTCCTTTTTACCATGCGAGAGACTTTTCCCTTTTTTTCGTGGCCAGTGACGTTTTACTTTTAAAATTACATTTTTCCTTAATTGTAATCTGCAGTGCAATTCCGTCTAAACAACCCCGTAAAAATGTAGATGAAGTGAAGTCGAATTGAGTTGTCATTCCATACTGAAGCTAAGAATTGACAGTTCACTTCACTCAAGTTTTCACGTCGTCGTGACTTTTACTGAATCATGAGATCATGATGAGTAATAGGGTATATGCATGTATTTTTTTTATATTTTTAATTCACTGTTTACAACGTTTTAAAATAGTAAAAAAATATAAACATGTTTGAAAATGCATTAATGAAGCTTAAAAAAATATTTAAAATACAGAATAAATTTGAGCTGTTTAAACGCCGCCATGTTCGCGCGCCATTTCGATTACGTCATTTACTATTATCCTACTACTATTACTTTCGGTGTTTTCGTTCTTCTAACCATTTCACCATGAAAAAAGCTCAAAAACCAGTTTACAGGTATTGCGTGCCTACCCAAATGCAAAAACACTACAGATTGTGCTTTTACAAAACCACTTTCAGTGATTTTCTTAAATGTTTAATAACTTCACTATGAAGCTAAAATTACAGTTGAACATTAAATTAATTCACAACACACACGGCAATAATTATGTTTTCCAATAAAAACTCCATTCCAATACTGTTTTGTAGGCGTAACTTGTCTTGTTGTCTTAGTATTTGACGTCACGTTTCGTTATAACCAATGGTGATGCGTTTCACAAATTTAAATTTCCCGCGCTTAATTCGCACTTTTATTTATTATTTTAAATAATTATGACGCTATTAAAAAGTAAAATAATGATTTAGTTCATATTTTCTGCCATTAAAGATTGGGAAAAAAAATATTCGAATCAAATTAAAATAACATGCATATTCCCTATTAGACATTCATAATTTTGTAATTGGAATTGTTATAACTAAGACTTGCTCGAAATTTAGCCCTTCACCATATGAACTTTAACTTACTTTCTCACGTAGTTTGTGCTTGCGATATTCTTATAAAGGGATCCGAAGTTTTTTCTATACGTGTTTAGATGGAAATCTAAGCACGAATAGAAAAAACTTCGGATCCCTTATGTTATAAATCCATATTTTAATTATAGTAAAGCCTTGCATGTTCATGTGACGGGGAACAACATGAAACTTATGTTTGCAAAATTAGATTTAGATTTTATTAACTTAGCAACTCAAATACCGATCTTAAACAACTTGCTGTAATTTAATTCTGCAGCAGAAGTAATATAAACTAAGACATTAGACGATATAGAAATGTGTATATCAGAATTGTGGCTGCAACACAAACAAAGAATGCAAAACTGTAATCAATTAAGCGATAGTACTCATCCCCTCGACCCTCGACTGAAATCCAAACAGAACAAACCGCATACAGTGCTCGACAATATTGCAATCACTGATTGAATAACAGCCCTTCAAAAGTGTTTAACGTAACCATATCACCCGAGGCGGAAGGCGGCAGATTTAACACGCACCCCTGTACTCCCGGTGCTCCCAACACGGTAGTTACACAAGGTAGGCAAATGCAGAAGGTTATAAACAAACACGTAAAGGCATTATCTCCCTTAGGGTTCAGCAGTGATGTACCTACAGTACACCCAAAGAACGCTAGTTATGTTTACCTCCCACATAAAATGGGATGAGTCTAATGCCATCAACCTAGCAGAAAATCTAGACGTAGCAACTGAGAAACCCAGATTTAAAACTCAATAACACTTTGCATGACCGGTACCTCATGTTTAGTTATAACAGTACCTACCAATGACGATGTTATCTGCAACTAAAGGCCTTTCTTGTAATTAAAAATACATTGAACACTTTAATGTAATTACTTCCAACATCAAAATAATATATGGAAATTTATTTAAAAAAAACTACTCTAAGGCTACAATTGCAAAAATATCCTTCAAAAGTGCTTTACGTGCGACTAGTCAATTGCAGACAGATATAAATTCAGCGCTTCTTTCAACTGTGGTTTTCTGAAATTACTAGTGAAATTATTCAATTCACTCCAACTCCTGCACAAGACCGTTGATGACCGTTACCTTAATAAAAAGTGTTTAAAGTCTAAACTGTCAAAATTCAGGGACATTTTTAACAGATTAGATTAGATTTTTTTTTATTATTTTTTTTTTCAGTAGAGCGCAGAGCCATGAGGCTCATTGGTGACGAAAAGCTGGTGGGTACCAAGCTTCATACCCTGGCCCACCGCCGCAAAGTTGCATGTCGGTCGGTCTTTTACAGACTGTATTACGGTGAGTGTGCTCTAGAGCTCCACGAGCTCATTCCACCATCTCCTTCTTCCATCGGGAATCCAGACGTACTGCAGTTTATCACCCATTCCTTGTAGATGTTCCACACCTTTGCACGAAGCGCTTTGCCTGTTCCTTCATTATGCGCACAGCCAAGGAATGGAATTCCCGGTCTGCATCAGTGTTCCCGAGTTCATTATGACCACAATCTGTTTAAGTCGCGAGTTAATAGGCTTCTTTTGTGTAAGCTTGTTCCATCGTCGACCTCATCTCTGACCGCAGGACAAGACTGAGGTCAAGAGTATTCCTATTATATATATATAAAAAAAAAAGATTGTGACTGAAGTTAGAATGCGAACCATCTTAAAAATACGGCAATTGCCGCTCAGATGTCATGATAATATTAACATGTCAAAAACATGTAATTATTAGGTAATTCATACGAAGAACCGAAGACAAGCCCAGCCTTCTGAATTCTCTGTTCCATGACTCCGGCCTACCGGGCGTGCCGCTCAGAGGAAATCCAATTGTCACCCGGATTAACACTCTAGATTGTACTCGCAAAATAACTCAACTTTTACGTATTTTAAACTAAGTGCCGCCATTGGGGAACTGACTGCGGATTATTTTACCTTTTTGTGGCTACAATGTCGTTTGCTTTTCAGCTTTTCTTGAAAGAAAATTGAGTAAAGGCGATAAGGTGCTACTGGGAATATTAAAATAATATGAAAACGTATTGATATTAACTATAAATACTATAGAAATGTTATTAACTATGTGGGTAAGTTTTATCCACTCCTAAAGGTTGAAGCGTGAAATAGTCCGATATTAGCGCGTTTAAGCAAGAAAACTCTTTAGCTTTATTTTATCCATTAGTAAGTATAGATAATGGCTTCACAAGCTTTCTCTGCACGACAGAATATCATAAAACAAAACATTAGATGTATAAGTCATAAACTATATCGCGTAACTTTCCTTATGCCATATAAAAGATACGGATAGTTCCATTACAAAAATGTCACGTCTTTTCCTTATAAAACGAAAGTACACTTTTACCCCACTATACAATATACATCAGAACTGCTTCAGGCAGAATAATATAGTACAAACGTATAAATATAAAAGTCACAATTGAAAATATGAATGTACCACGTGTTCTCGGTGTACTCGGAACAGAGAATACTACTGTTATTAAAATCTCCGACTGTAATTTCAAGACGTTATTGCACTGTCCACTTTGCTACGTACGCTATTGCAACTTACCCAGAAAGATATTACATTTTGTCAAAAGGATTTAAGCAGGCAATTCCTTGCTTGAAATAAAACGTGAAGATGTTAAGTTTTATCACCAGCTTTATTTTTTACTAACTTCTTCTTAAATGATAAATGATATTTATTTTTGTAAATAGGTTTTTAGAAACACTTTTACTACTCTTTGACTACTCTGAAAAGAAACACCGAAAGAAACTCAGAGGTCATAGTCTCTTTTAAAGTCCAGACATTATCTTGGTCAAATCATGTAAGATCCATGCAGATTAGTGTCTGAGATGGTCTTTTGAGGAAAGAACCACACAGAATGAGGGGACCAGATCAGTCAGTGCAAGCATTTGTCAGTAATCGTGAGCTCAACTCGGAACTTGAGGAGCTCCACGCGCTGACGAACAATACCAAAGAAAGAACACTTGGGTTGGTCCCACAAAGAACTCAAACTGCCAGACAAAATGTAAAATAAATAAATAAAAAAACTTAAAAAGATTTAGAAAAGAAAATTTAAAAAAAGAATCCACATAGTCCTTAAATTCTCAATAAAAAAAAAATATACTAGCTTTACGTGTGTTTAGTGAACAACCTGGTGTCAGGGTTTTTATGAATTCCTCTGAATTGGCTTCAATGCCGTCGAGAAATATCTCTCAACCATACCGGTTTCCTCACGATGTTTTCCATCGCCGTTTTTGTGCTAGTGACAATTATACAAAACGCACAAAGATCCGAGAAAACAAGGGATTAGGGAGCCTTGGGTACGAACTTGAGAGGTTGTCGCCATTTTTAGTCTGAGTAGACTTAAATAAATAGGTACCAATATACTTTCTCCTAGAGTACCTGCTTACTACGAATATCTCACTACCCAATCCGTGATAGATATTAGTCGAGTATATTCAGATATCGGTATTTCAACTTTTGCAGTAATGCCAACCCGACTGTCGATAGATATTCGTCTAGCAACCGGGATCGACAACTTAATGTGCTCAAGGCACGGAAGCAATATCGACATATCTACGTATATTACGAATAATTCAGTTCAATATTCGCTCTTGAAGTCAGCAGTCGACTCCACTCCCGAAGATACCGGGTAATGGATCTTTTTTGTTATTTTTATCACGTCTCGGCGAAAGCGACACTCCCCGTTAAATTAATTGGATTTTATGGGATCTCTCGCCATTCCTGTTATCGTTTGTTTTCAAAAGTCACCCAACTGAATTAACAGCGAACTATATAATTAGACATTTTAATAACAACGGCAAATGTTTTATTTATTTTGAAACTCTCAATTTAGTCTGAAAAGCGCTTGCTTTTGTGCTTTAGTGACAATAATGACTGTACCCATTAAAATAATAGGCAATTTAGGTAGTAATTGAAACCTTTTCGTATTGTCTTGCAATTATCAACCTATAATGGTATTGCCAAACGATTTGATGTAACGGCGGTTCTATTGACGTACAGAGTAACTACTTTTAATTGACAATTTATAATCGGAGGGCATCCGAACCGAGTACCTATTAAATATGATAAAAGCTTCCACAGTCCTAAAACACCGAAGAGGCTACGTCACAATCAGGCTTCCAATATAAATGCTTTGTTCAAAACTTTTCACAACGCTCAATAGATGGCGACACGGGAACGTTTAAGTTTCTCCCTCTTTGGAATAAAACAAAACGTTTTAATTTACAATCAGCATATAAATTATTGGATTACAAATTCAAAATAGGAATTCTCGAGGTAACGTGCAAATTTTGTAGTCATTAATCATGGTGTAGAGCGATGTCAATAAGGACGGAGGGGCTGTGACATCGATAATTCAATCGGCCACGTGCCTATTATAAGTCTATTAGTTTATAATACGGTTTGTTTAGCGCTAAGTGTTCGGGCGACAGCGATAGGAGGCATGTTTTCATTAACTTCTAATGAACACATAGACCCGTGTTCGTGGTTAGTTTGTAAGTGATAGGGTTCGCCGAACACTATTTGCGTAATTGTTTTCTTACCCTTATTTTACGAAAATACATCAGCTATATAGAAAACTGACTCTAAGCTAATTAACAACAACAAGACGTTTCCCAAATCTCCGTAGAATTAATAAGAAAATAAATCAACAGAATTTTCTTTGGTAAAGTCGTAAATTACGCGAAAATTACTAGCAATAGTAATAAGCGTAGCTAATTCAATTAGCAGGGCACAGCTTAAGAATACTAATTTTGCCAGAAATGTAATCCTAACGCCAGAACAAAAATCTATTAGACTCGGGCCACTGAACTGGAAATGGCTGTACAAATAAATATGAAGCCAAGTACACCCTAGGCTAGTTTAACGGCCACTCTAAAAGTCATCATCTGCCTAGCCTTTTCCCAACTATGTTGGGGTCGGTCACTCTAAAAGTGTCCAAACTAATTAATATCGATAAGCTGACCATGACATCTCTATTCGTTGCCACCGTATATTTTGTGCGTAACACGGACCGTATTGATTTTGTATGCGCGCGCACCGCACCCACCCCGAGGGGATGGGGTGAAAAAGGAACAAGGGAGACGCGACGATTTAAATCGAACATTTTTATGAGGGCGCTACAATCCCTAAGGTTAACACAGCGATGTGTCAGCCACCGAGAATGTTTGAGCAAACTTTTTAATTTACGACAAAAAAATATAAAACACGTGCCGAGTTTTCGTAATCCTATAAAAATATGGTGCCTCTGTTGATTCCACGCCGTGTTAATGGCAACAAAATTGAGGTAGCAAATAGTACTTATGTTCGGTTTATCGCGTGCGCTTTTCACGGCTTCAGAAAAAAAATGTTGGCTTTTAGCAATTAAAATAACTGACTACGGTTACGAATGTTAGTAGTACAATTAGTAGCGCGAGTTATGTCTCAAATAGCCAATAGATTGCTATCGGCTACAATAACAGTAACAATACAGGTTCCTAACGGAATAGAAGTTATTGTACAATGTTACACTGCGCCAACGGGTAATACAATCTAAATTATAGTGGAAGCCAATATATTAATATTGTTGAAGCTATTCGGTTTCCCGAGGGAAACTTAACTTCGTAGTTTTGTTGTTACGTAACTTGAATTGCGAATTGAAACCTATCAATATACCTTTCGAATGGTGGTGCATTACGACCGGCCCTGTGCTTCTTGTATTGAGTGAACTCCAAGAGCCTTCATCAGACCATCGGTTTATCACCATGTCTCCCACAAGGAATTACATAGGTACCTAATATTAACAACCAGCAGTGCTCTGCAGTTTTACAGGCTCCCAAGGGTCTCACAGTGACGTTGTAACCTTTCTCAAGAATTGAGCTATCAAATGCAAGGCTCTACGAATGTCTCCAATTTCAAAATACTGGCTGTTTTAGACATTTTGTATACATAATCCATCTACAAATATTGTAAAAGAATAGACCGAGGAGCGCCTAACTGTATGTTGAGAGCAACCTACCAGTAAGCCGCCTTCGATACTGGCTTTTCAACAACAAAACGTTTTCATGGAAACGCCACTTCAAAACACATTAAGGTTACCTGCTTATCCGTACCATAAATTATGTCGTTAAAAAATAAGTTCAGATCCCATCATACAACAAATATTTCCTTGAAACCGTATCCAAGCCTTATTTTTGGAAAGAAAACGTTTTTTTTTTGTTAGGTACATGAAATGTAACAACCAGGCGATGGGAATTTATTAGAAGCAACGCTATTAGAATATTAAACATTGCAAACATTAAGTAAATTCGTTTTATTTTCGTTGGAGTTCCCCTAATAAATAATTTTAAGGTTTGTTCAGGCACGCCTTTTATTAATTTTTTATTACTTACATAACATTCGGGTAATTTTATAATATCAATATTGGAATTTGAACTGAGTTCAATGTAGAATAGGTAGGATATAATATAGGGTGACTGGTAATTAGTGACCGATACTTAAACACGTGACTGTATTCATGATTTCAATAAACTTTCCGAAATAAACTTTTTATTTATACACAATATCTCATAACAAAGACGCTGTTTCGAAATTCCCGCGCGCGCGCCTGTTTTTGGTCACAGTAGGCACGAATCGGCACGATCTATCAGCTGATAGTCTGACCTCGGGAAGGGCAAAATCTACTAGTAGTAGCGTCACACGCTCCCCCGCCACCCCCACCGCTCTCGCTGTACAGTACCGACGTAATTGAATTAATTGAAAGTTAATGAGTATAAAAAATAGTTTCTTTGGGAAAGTTATTCGTATCCATGAGTAAAATCACGTGTTTAAGTATCGGTCACTAATTACCAGTCACCCTATAATAATAAATATTCCAAAATATTTTAATATTTTCCTTTCGTGTTGACAGATAAACTTACCGTTTTTAGTGACGCAGTCTTCACAAGTTTATCACCGAAGAGAGACGTATTTTATCTTTTACCTTTCTCTCGACAGTCTTGTTTTAGTCTAAGTACCAAAATTCATCAAAATTATTCCAAGTTCCACGTGAAACAAGTACCTCACTTATTAAAATAACTGCCTCATTCAAAGGGGTTCTCTTTTGTTTTATGACATCAGCACCGAAAGAATATCGCGTTCATCCTCCACGATACTCTTATCTTAAACTTATTTGTACTAGTAAACTATTGTTTTTTTATAGTTGGCAAGTCTTGAATACATATTCATGAGACATAAAGAAGGGAAAGTACGCGACCTGCTTGTCACTAAACATATTATCCTAAGTAAGTTTTTTCTCCTCGAGAGGGTTAACTCTTAAACTGATAGGATGATTCTGAAACTTTCAGAATCATCCTATCAGTTTAGGTTATATTATAACTTGTACTTTTTTGACTTTTGCCATTGATTTTTTGAAGAAGCATTATTTTTTGGTTAAAGTTACTTAATTATATGTACAGAATGTGTGGTTATCGGCTATGTGATCGGTCTTTTTACACCCTGTATAATTGTGAGCGCGTAAATGTGTAAGAATTGGTGGACTAAAAGATTCGACAGCGAAGAAGTGGAGAAAGATCAGTGGGCTTCTGGTCCTTGGTCGATTAAAGCTAGCTTATGGGCTCCTGGTAATCGTAGATTCTTCTTCTTATTTTCTTCTAATAATTATGAAATTCTCGAGTCACAGTGTATGTTACAAAATTCCTTTGAAACGACTTAACCGATTCTTTTTAAATTTTGTGCTTGCAATATCACATGCTTAAAAAGAATATCTCTGAGACATACCAGTTTTCTTATGGTGTTTTCCTTTACCGTTTTTGAAGCAGGTGGTAATTTTACAATATGCACATGAATCCGAAAAGCCAGAGGTGCGTGGTGCGTTTAACACAACACCGTTAATATCGTTACACAATATTAACGCTCACTCATTAGTCCAGTCTTTGATCCCAACCCGTTAAAAGCCTCTAGAATTCCTGAAATAACTACCAGATATTAATTTGATATCATAACGTCAATAGGGCTGTCGTCACTACCTCCAGTCAAAGGATCCTTTACATCTAAATAATTTAAATAGCAACAACCCCAGATTATGAATTCCCTAATTTACCTGTAAGAGATTTCAAGTTTAATGAATCATTTGCGTAGTATATTTCGAACTATTTTGACATAGGCTTCTAGTCTACTAGATGCTGCTTAATATACCAGTATTTTAAATGGATCGACTGCCTATAATGACTTCCACAGCCCAGAAACTGCGGGTAACACAAATTACCACTATTCCCCTTGGTTCAACTGGTTGTCAGCTTTTCAAAGATTTACAAAAGTCTACCGGGACCAAACGGATTAAAGTGCTTTCCGAGGTACTGTGGGGTCTTGTTGCGCAATGAGTACCCACCCATCCACGGACCGACGTTGGCAAACGTAGCTTAACCTTCGATCGACACGTGTGGCTGTTATTATTCTAGAAGAATATGCCCTATATGTTCTGGTTCAATGACAGGAGACCTCGCTTAAGGTGAAAAGTGTTCAAGTTATGATTTAATCAAGAGTTACTTTGTAAATGGCTTTTGAACAAGTTAAACAATTTATTATTTGTCATCCTGTCATACGCAGAATATAAATTGTTGTTTAGTTTCTGTATGGGCTACTATATTTTTTGGAATGTCATTGCTCAGAATGTCATTTTTTACAATTATTAAACTATAGGTTTAGTATTATAAAGTCAAAAATCAAATCAAATCAAAAGTCTTTATTCAAACTAGGCTGAGAATCAGCACTTTTTGAACGTCAAAAAAATACATAAAGACAGTCCCCAAAAACGGCCCACCCTTCGCCACTTCCTAGTGATTTTGCTGGGAAGAAGAAGTGGCGGAACAAACTCCCCGGCAACACATCTGTCTGATTCGTTTGAAGAACTAGGTATACAAAAAATCTATACAATGAAATGCTCAATAAATAGCACTAATGTTTATACACATTGTTAAACATTACATTTCAGAATGATTGTCACGTGTTAGCTAGCACACTCCAATATACCGAGATTAAAAAAAAAGTAAATATAAATATTCATAATAACATTGAAATCTAGACTCAAGCAAAACAACTACAAAACTGAAAAATAACAGCCTCCAGGTATAAAAGGCGTACCCGCTTACATGTGCAATGCTGGCTTATATTCATAAGGCTGTGACTCTAAATTTAAAATGATAATCTAGGACCATCGAAGTGAAACCAATAAGCAGTTAACTGTTATAACAATAAAAAAAAACCATTGGTAAGCAAGTCGACCAGTCACCACAAGCAGCACCCTCTGATTTTAAAGCTGATTTTAAAGGACACACAACCTATGCTTGGTCATCGGGTCATCTATGCTTAGGACTGACTGGCCAAAATAAATGTGGGTGCATCATAGCTATATCTCTGACCATCTCTTTTGGGAAATAAAGGCTGAAGTTACCACTTTCGACGTTAAATATACTACTCTAAAAGCTAATAAAGTTGAAAGTTCTGCGTAAACCACACACAGAGAACAGAAGCGTTGTGATACAGCATATTAATTTTGAACGCCAATATCTTCCATGCCAATAATGGCTAGATCACTAGCATGAATAGGGCTCCTTAAGTTTGCGATACGGTTTATAAACTTCAACGAGTTCATATGATGAAGAGCGTCTTCCATACAATATTAATTATGAACTATGATTTTATAGAAGATTATTAACTTTTGTTTGAGTATTTATAAGAGACTCATGAAGAAATAGGGATGATGGACGCAACAAGTAAGAAAAAAGAAAATAAGTTCCTACGTTTTCATGTACGGGTTCATTGAAACATACAACGGGTTCATTGAAACACCCATTTACGAAACAGAGTGACCAATGAAAGAGATAGACTGCAAAATCAGGGGGCACACATCAAACGTAGCAAACACAGTAGGAATAACAGATGCAAAAAATATGGTGAAGACTGAAGACATTATTATTGAAGTAGTTAGGTGTTGTGGATATTAATCAAATTTAGAAACTTCCGCACGTATTTTATTTTAGAAGTTCACACTCTCAGTACATACTTTTTGTAATAGAAGGGGAGAACTAGCGCGGACAGAAGAGTATTGATACACTATTATTTACAGAAGATCAAACAAAACATTGAAACACAGCTTAATTTTTCACTTTTCTATTTCTGACATTTGTACTACACTACATTATCAAGGTTGGCACTACCATCAAGAAACACCTTGCTTCAGTAATCTATGGTTGGTGGTATAAACACCGTCACTCTTTTTTGGCGTGAAATCAATCAGCAGTATACTGCAAAACAATTGAAACATTGGCAATACCAGTATATTCCGTTTAACCAAAATACACCGAACAAACTCAATGAAAACAGTCAACTTAAACTAGCAGTCAATATATCACTGGAGTACCAGTTAATATCGCTGGCACTAGCCACTGTTGGCCAATCACAGTGTAGGCTTTACGTGTAAAACCTAAATTTATCGCGTAAAGTACGAGTGATTGGCTGGCTGAGCGATATATCGGTGGCGTCAGTAATTGAATAGTGCCCCGCTGGGATTTAAATTGATTATCTGCGTTCTTTTTTTAGTTTTCTTCTTTTTTGTTTTTGTCGGGTTACAGAGGGTTCTGATGTTTTGTTTTTAGGACTGTGGTAAAAATTACAGTTGAGCCGAGCTGGAAGAATACCTACAATAAACAACAATGTGAACTACTCCACATTAACTGTACACCAAAATCATTCGAAATTGAAAGGTCTTTGTTTAACAGGTTTGATGCAAGCCAACCGTATCCACCTAAGTAACTAGTAACAGAATTGCAGTCATTCAATTAAAATTCTCGGCGAAAGAAAGAAAAGAAAGAAAAATCTTTTATTGGTAACAGATTGAAACATTCACTTAGCAATACATACAAATAACAAACATAGCATGTCTCACAGCTGCCCCAAAAGGTTCATTTCAGCGGTAATGCCAGACAAAAAAAATAACCTCCAAAATAAATAAATAAATAAATAAAATACTCGTATTTGAATTTCGAAATTGCATCTTCATTAAGTGTGTTTTTTACTTCGTAGAAAGAAATACATTCTATGTAGATAGAACGTAACGTGATATTATGAAGCATGTGCTTGTGCATTTTTCATGCATCTGTTTTTTGCAGTCTTCCACCGAGGATGTAATCAGATTAAATTATGGAAGAATAATGAACTGAGTGAAAACTAATGAGGATGATACCGCACCACCCTAAGTCCACCGAAGGCTCTAATGATATTGGCACGAAGCTGTCATATTGTTTACGTCGTGTAGGCACTGCTTTTTGCCCCCAGTACACCAGTAGTGGAATACCACCCTAACTACGTTTAAGTCTAGACATTGTCTCTATTAGAACGTCGTGACTAGGCTATTGCAATCACTTAACGTGTTACCCTAGCGAATACTCGTACTCCGCGAAATTAGATCTGACTTTAATAACAAAATAATTTTCAGATTTTACGACAGAAATATCCAGCCTGGTTTTAGTCTAGTAAAATTTTAGAGCCCCCAGTTGACCGAACGTTTAATATTTTTAGGTATAAAAGCTTGTAAAATCAGACATGTAAATCATACAACAGATTGTACAAATGTTAGGAACAGAATTAGATTTCGAATGTAATTTTCTAAAATTGGGTCCGAAGTAGTTCACAAACACGTACACAACTTTTATTGTCAGCCTTATACCCACCACATCTGGAACCCGTTACCAGACTTTTTGGGATAGAAATAGAGACCTAATCTAAACCAAATGCGTTTTGATTTTCAAAAATTCACCAGTTTTGTAGGCAACTTTTAATTACCAATATGGAATGAATGTTTTAGCTAAATGTCACTTCAATTTCAACGATTTTATAATTGGAAGTAGAACTATCTTGTAGTGTACAGGTTTTTTTCGACAAACACGATCAGTATTACCTATAGATATGACTAGAGTAGTAGAGAAATAAAAAATTGAAAATATATATAAAATATGTATAAAAGTTTGAAATATTTATAATAGCCCTCCTCGTATTCTCCTAATTTTTATATTGTTATGCCCGACAGGGCCCACAATGATACATATTAATATTATATCCTTATGTACCTACCACCTAAGTTCACATTGTGGAATGCAATAAATATATTGAGTACTGAAGTTCTTGAAAATGAATAAATAATATATTGGAAATGGGTTGACCGCATGAGACGTATGACAAATGAGCTGTGGAACAAAATAACTACCACGTGGAGCCCTAGACGGCGTCGCAGCAGACTTCGTACAAGATTGCGGGATGAGCTGGGCCAAACAAACGACCAGTGGCCCACTTTAGCCCTGAATCGGAAGAACTGGAAGTCATGGGAGGCTTTCGCCCAGCTGTGGGATGATGCAGTAACAGTATTGGAAATAAGTATTTAGAAGTTTGCAATCATTCAAATTGACTTTTCGTTTACCGACATTATTAATTCGTGCTTGAAACACGGTTATACCCGTTTTTTGATAACTTTTATGCTACAGGTCAGGTCATAAAAATTAACCCATGGAAATATTTGCCCATAAACGCAATTCAATTAAGATACGTAATTACACTGGCCGCGTATGTACGTGTAATTCAATATGGCTGCTCAGAATTAAGTTCCAATAACGAGTGTCAATATTAGTAGTGCAATATAATAATGTTTTGATAGCTAAACTTGTTATGTGATTAATTATAATTATGAGTTCAGTGCAGTACATTTTAACGGATTGTTAATGATATGTCACGTAATAAACATGTTATTTGACATCACAGTTAGTGTAATTTTGGTGGAACTATTCCTCGCTATCCATTAAAATATTAACTTATAGCTGATTTAAATAACCAACCCCGGGGTCGGGCAAATGGTTTCTGAGTTTTTCTATCTGAAGTTTCCCAGCACCTTGAAGCTTGGATTGTGCCCTGGAATAGATATATATTACATGGGACTTAAATATAACTGGTAAAATGTGGGTGTGCTACAAGTGTCTCTGCCTAACCCTTGGAGGATTACAGTCGTGATTTGTTAGACAGTTATGTTATTATCTTATTCTTCATTTTATTTCTAAATGAAGTTATACGTATTGTGCAAACAAAATAACAAAGTATTTCTATAAAGGTCATTACATTATATAACATTTACCTGGAAATCTTTTTAATTTGCAATACTGGCTTCTGCCAAAATAATCTTTTTCAAAGTTTGTTTTCATCTTTTTAGTACTTACTTAGTTTGTTATTGGAAGGTCCTACACGAAAGTTACAATTATTATAGAATGCTTGATCGTAAAACGTCTGGAAGTCAAGTTATTGAACTTATTCGTAACTTTACTATCTAGAGGTTATTCTTAAACTTGTTTTTGACACACAAGCTAGAGTGTATTATTTTACAAAAAAAACGATGCTTTTAAGTAGAAATAAATTTACTATAATTGGCTCTCGGATAACATTTTTAATCTATAGCCCATCAGTGAATCTCTTTATCTTCATAAATTGCCTTTTAATAAAACTTATAATTGCCTTGAGTTTTACGCCACCACAAACACTAACTATCGAATAAACAAAGCAATTATGAAATTACACTAATGTTAGATTAACAAAATAATTATGTGTTTAAAATACAATTCTATCTATGAATGAAGGTTATGAATTGGATATATGTTAACACAAACAAACTAACTACTTACATACCTATATAAAACACGGGATACATTTTTACCGATATGTAGAATTTATGAAGTTAGGGTTGGTAGGTTAGGCCGTGTAGATTCAGAAGCTTGGCTCTACAAGAGATCTGATATCTTTTTCACAGGGCTAACCTTATGTGGTCGTCTTGGCAACATTTTACATGAAATGTTTTGGTGGGATTATCCTTTCTTGTTCCCTATCTAGTACACCCAATGGTTGTCAGTAAGAGATCGCTTTAAGCGATAAGGACACTCAGTGTTACACCGTATGTAGCTTTTCTAATTATTATTTGCAAGTTTTTATGGTGTACAATATATTTTTATTTTACAATATATAAAGAGTAAGCTATTTTATTCTGTTCTATATATAAACAACTAGCAGACGTCACGCAGTTTCACCCGCGTAGTTTCCGATCCCGTGGGAATACGGGAATAAAAAGTAGCCTATGTCTACTGTAGCTTGCCACCAGTACAATAATTTTTAAAATTGGATCATTAGTTCCGAAGATTACCCCCTACATATAAACTTACAAACTTACAAATTTTACCTCTTTATAATATTAGTATAGAAGTATAGATTACAAAATCAATTTAAATATAAATGCTTCACAGTTAAACGATAAAAAAGAAACAATTAAATACACCCTAGCAATAAATATTGCGCTAACTGACATCGCACACCAAAGCTCATATTTCCAACTCAACAAACTAAAACCAAAATACCAGTCAGAAACTAAAAACTGTAAAAGCGTATAAATCAACCAAAACTGCGTGCCAATTGGTATGAAAACAAATTATTTATGTATACACAGCTATATGGACTGGTGCCGTAGTGGCAGGAAATTGGCAATTTCTCTCCGAAGTGCCAGCGATGAGGCTGGACGGGATATTGTGAATATTTATAGTTCAAAGTATAACAGTTAATTGCTGTTACAAAATTGTTAGGAAGGTGCTTTAAATTAATTCGCGTTGAAAGTGGAACGGGCGCTAGAGGTACAAACGGAGGCTCGTTTTGTGTTTGTTTTTATGAAACTACTTTTATGGGTTTCATGAATTTTGACCGCTTTAAGCGCAGTTATTAAATACAGATATTGCAAGATAAGATTATATCTACGATCGGTAAGCAAACATGCTAGAGAGACGAACTTCGGAAAATATTTACAGAGAGTCTCTCAAATAATTTGAAACATTCGTCGCAACTAAATAGTGCTCAGTGACCATCTGAGAAAACATCTGTTTATTAATTTACCCTCGGATCAAAACGCACCAGTACAGCAATTACACAAAGAACAAAATGAATTAAAATGTAAAATACGTGACACATTATGGGTCTCTGCAATATTAATGTAGTGAAGTTTGTCTGTACTGTGTACGTTTCCTACTAAAATTGGATTCATCGATTTCAATAACAAAATATATAGCATCACAATAAAGGGTTAGGTAGTATATCTACTGTGGCTACAAAGTACATTCACATTAACAAAACATTATTAAAAGCTGAAAGCCACTAAAAGACCTTTAACACCCATCTCCATTTTTAGCACTTGAGCCACGTGTGTTAATAAGTATTAGAAGTGCCTACCAGCCCTACAGAGCTAGGTTAATGACGTCAATCAAGCTAAAAATACACATCCCTCTTTACTTTCACCTTTCAACGAAGAAAGCTCTCGAGATACCTACTTCATAATAGGTATATAGGAACGGAAAATATGTATCATTTTTGTTCGTAAAAGGAAGCTATGAGATACGTCAATACTATCTGAGTCAATAGGGATGGAGTGGTATTATTGATTTTCTGGAAAACAATGCCTTGGATCAGAATAGGAACGGACGTGTGACACGTGAAACGAAAGGAAGGTTTTTTTCTCTGAAATGACGCTGAATGACTTGCGCATGACTGCAGCCTTACAACTAACCAACGAACAACACATAGTACATTCCAAACGGTTATTTTAACATTTTAAAATCGTTCGAATTGACTGACGTTACGTTGACGTAAACAAAAAAATATATCGTACGCGTATTGGAACACTTCTCATTAATACCTATATAGAACTGAGAAAAAGTTCTACTAATTCCTACACGTGTGTTGTTGCCTTTTCCTGAACATATTATTCAGCAAAATTCTGCGGTACATACTCACATTTTCACATATCTATTCTAAATGAAGTTAGACGCACGAGTCTCACATAATTGGCACGTGATCAGGCTCACAATGTGAGAGGATCATTAGCGGTATATTATTTACATTACATCACTTCTTTTTCATATTTTGGGTTCATGAACCCGACATGTAAAATCAGCAAAAAAATAAATAGTTATTGCTGGTCGATTCAGTAAAAGTAACCACTTGAAAACTTAAGTGAAGTGAACTGTCAATGCCTGGCGTTAGTATCGAATGACAGCTTAATTTGCCTTCACTACTCATATTCACGGAGTGATTTTTACGGAATGATAAATTTAGTATTATTCGATGGAGTTGGATTCGAGTCATAGAATGTCCATCGCAACCAGTTATTATAATAAGAAGAGAAAGAAGAAATATTACTGATTTACTATGCATAGTAAAAGGAAATAAAGAAAATATATCGCTTAAGATATTGCTAACAAAACCTCTGTATTATACAGCTTTGAGATTTTACGCAAGACGAAGACGACATAACAAGAAGTAGAACAGATTTTTTTGTGATACTGTTGAATATTCTTTTAAGAGAATATCATAAAACTTTTTGCGCAGTATCTCATGCATAGTGCAGTGACTATGAGCCGCAGTATTCGCGGTATCCGCCGTATCCGCAGGTTGGACGTGAGCCTCATGCACAATGCGGATCATCAGCGTTATGTGTCCGAATCATAATCCCTTTATGTGGGTCAGTCGTGTGGACGCCGTTAGTGACGTAAATGTTTTAGTGTTATTGTTATTTGTTTTTATTAGCTTGTTTCATTATTTAGTATTGTATTGTGGACGCTTTATTTCTTTGACCTCTCGGATAAGAATAGATTGGCGCATATTTTGTACCTTGGTACAAGTAGAATACTGAATGAATTTAGGATTGAAAACGCGTCCAAGTTATTACCTTTCCTATTTCGGTGGTTTTAGGTATGCGGAACGACAAAGCTTTTATTTCACATTTTCATCAAAAAAATATTCTCTCTAACGAGAAAAAACGGATCCCACGCACTCTATGAAACACTATCAATTGGAGCGTGAGACGCATTCACAATTCGGATCATCGCCTATTATATCCGCGTATCCGAATACCCGAATATCCGAGTATATAGGTCGCGACTTCGGGTCACCGTTTTTGGCTGCATTGCGGTGGAACCAGACTATTGGCACAAAGCTACTGTTTAACGAATGCGAAACTCATCTAGGTAATAGCTCCGTCTTGTTTTACTTATTAGATTAAAGACGGGACGGGGAGTAATATCGTTGGCTTTTATCGCAGGTACGCTAAAGACACACGAGATATTTTATATGTGTTTTACTCCTCCAGTGTCATGATGGCCCTGAGGTTAAGGCTACTCTACTGCTCATGCACGAGGTTGTGCTTCAAATCTGGACAAGTTCCAATGTAACTTTTTAGTTCACATGTACTTTCTAAGTTAATTTTTGACTTCATTGACGTTGGTGTAGGAAGACATCGTGGGATTCGTAAGGTAACCTAGACTTATGGTTTGTAATCGCCAATCCACCTTGTGCAAGCGTGGGCTGTGGTGAGTAATGCTCGTGCCTCCATCGTATGAGAAAAGGCCTTTGCCCTGCAGTGGGATAGTAACAGGCTGATATTAATTTACTCCTCAGTATGTGTATTAGAAGGTAATGCGTCATTTGTTAAAAAATTGGTCCAATATGTTATTTTCCATGCACAGCACATTTTCTATCAATTCATTAATATCGAGTTATCGAAATAAGTTATAACGCACGTAACTACCTTTCCTCGATATGAAACTAGCGACACGCTCCGGCGTCGTCGGGTGGAAATAATATAATTATTGTATTCAAATTTTATTTTAGTGGTCTAGAACTATATTCGCATTATTGCCTTTCTAATGAACATAGCACATGGTTTTAGAATCTATGTGTAACTGACATAGTTTAGAAAAAAACGTGTTCAATGTAATATAGATTAGTGGCCTCTTAAACGCAGTATTCATTGCAACATGACCACTAAATAAAATAGCAAAGTATGAGGTCACCTAAGTAGATTTCAAACTAGAGCTGCACTACCATCAAACGTGATGAGAAAACTAAACACCGATAATACTGGCAACATTCGGCGCAGCGTGAACTGGCAACTCTAGCGAAAACTAATGTTACATTCAGCGTAGAATAGGGATTTAACTAGCTAACGGTGGCAGGATTCCGCATATAAACTGAAGATACGTGGAATAGCGGATCGATTACATTCACTGAAACGAAATTAGAAACTAAACCCGGATTTGTTGAGTTTCCGAGTTACCTACAATTGTGCCGAATTTCCGAGAATACGTGCGTTTTAACTAAGGGTAGCTTTTGTTTATATCATGTTTAGGGACTGCTTTTGTTTCTATTCTGTTGGCTTAATTGGGCGTTGCGTAATGTCTTACAAGATTTCGTGTAGATAATATAGACTAACCAAATAGAAGCAATATGGTTTTGGTTTTTCAAGTGCAACATGATAAGTAATTATTTCAGTATTAACTAGAAGTAGTTACTTGATTCGATTGTCTATAGCATGGAGTCCTGGGTTTGATTCCTAGTTCTTGTAAAGTGTTATTGCGTTTTGCCATCAGCAAATTCTCAGTAGTAACCTGGTCTATATTTGTTCAACTGGGTGATGGTAATGAATAACTGGCGAAATGTGGGAGCACACCTCTGCTTAATCCTATGGGGAATACAATGTACAGACGCCAGCACATCAAGTTACCCCAATGTGGCAAATTTACCCAATTGAATAATGAACCTTATTCTGTTTTTCACATAAAGTTGAAAAACGATCAAAGAAATGTGACACATTGGGGTAACTTGTGCTGGCGTCTGTACTCTATCCTTGTTATGTTGTTATAATCATCCCACCCGCAAATAAAAAAAACTACAACCTTTATCAAACACAATCCATCAAATTAAATCAGTTAATTTGCGAAAACAATTACGTGATTCATGCAAACAACAAATAGGTGAGCTTCGTGCCATTTAAATATTCACGTTTTCACATGGCTTATTTTTGGAGCAAACACTCTCCGAGCCGGGGATTTTAACAGGCGTTATATTCGCAAAATAAATATTCGACCGACATCAGGTGCTTGTCAAAGTGTCATCGCCACACGTTTGAAACGTATCAGCGTATCTAACAATACGCCGCGTATGGATACGCCTTTGAGCCCGCGTATCGCTTTTCAAATATAATTTAGAAGCGTATGCTTGTATTAGGTATAACATTACCACCGGTTGCAAACCTATTATGACGTGATGATGTCTGGGTCAAGTGGAATCAGGGGAAATCCAAAGAAACTGTGCGGGTTCCATGATCATCTACGGAATACATGGGTATTATGATTAATTCACAATATTCTGAGTCATGTAGATACTACTCATCTACATTTATATAAATCGTTTTATAAAACACACTCCTTAAAAAAGTGTAAGCAGGAAAGCTAAACAAAGAAGACAATAGGCACCATATCACACTTTGTAAATCTTACAAACTGTATACGTTCTACATTCAACTGCTATTACCCACTAAAGAGATTCCCCAGATCCCTCAGAATCTCACAAGAAAGGGGTGTTACCTTCATTGCAAGTAAATGAGGCAAGCGAGTGATGAGTGCTTTCATCTTATTACAGTCTGCAGTCAGATTACATTATAGCTGCGCGGATGGGCGTGTGTTAGATGTTGTAGTACATTATCGTGAGGGTTCATTGGACTTAAGCATCTTCGTGTACCTACAGAAACAAACAAAGGTTTATGTAGTGAGAAAATATCACCCATGAAAGTTTTGACAATTTTTATTTGGCAGCGCGTTCTGCAAGTCCACGATTAGTCCTGGCACTTAGCGCAGTAACTGTCAGTCAGTTTTAAATAAAATCCTACACAATTATCTGTCTCTTCCGTGTCAGACAAAAAAGATGAGCAAGAATATTTTATGATTTTTCTACGTTGTCTTGTGCTTGAAAGACAACGTAGAAAAATCATAAAATATTCTTGCGGACCTTGGTCCGCCCTAGTGTTTGAAAGGAAATATCGATATTTGCATTTTAAGTATCGCTATTTTCGGCGATCTGTTATACGACGTATGGATAACTCGATGTCAAAATAAAGAGCACCTATCAAAAAAGTACAAAATATGGACACATAATTTAAAAAAAAAACAGTCTAAATTATATGGTGTTAAATATAGTGAGTATCGCTGTGCGCTGCCTTCCAAGCCGTACAAAATGTTTCCTTTACAGGAAAAATATATTAAAGAGAGAATAACAGCAACTCTTAGACTTGTCTTTCGCTCTGATCTTTCTGATCGCCAAAAATAGCGATACCTACTTCAAATGAAAATATCGATATTTTCTTTCAAAATACTTTTAAGCACAAGGGTGGACATTGCTTAAAAGACAACGTAGAAAAATCAAAAAATATTCCTGGTCATCTTTTTTGTTTGAGGTTTTTTTTCTAGAGGTCTCGAAAGTGTTTTCACTCTTCACTCAAAAAAAAACCTGTGCGAAAATATGCGCTTGTGATAAGAAAGAAGTAAAAACACCTATCGTTCCTAATATTTCACCCTCCCAACAACACGTCGCGCACGCCATGCATATTTGCGAATGACCAGTATAATGTATAGCTACCTAGCTACTTAAAGCCACACTCATATTTGCCTGAGCTAATAACCGTAATCCTGACTGAGTGTACCTAGACCTAGGTATTAGTCCACACGACAAATAGACCGTTCAGCCGTCTAGACGATATTTGTCATAGGATGTCGTCCCGTGAGTAGTCAAGTGAAGAAGAGAGTATGTCAGGATGATGAATAGCACCAGCATATATCAACAGCGTTTACTATACTAGGTCTGCAAACAACGTTGTGGTTTAAGATAGTCTAGCAAGAATACAGTACAAGTTTGGGTACAACCAAACTGGGTACCCAACCAGGGTATGTGGTACCTACATTTTTTTTTTCCATATTTGTAAAGTAATAGAAAAATCTAAATACTTTACTGAAATTACGACCTAGTCTACAGACTAATAAGTAATTTTACTTTAACCTAAATTATTACAAAATTATAACTAAGAAATTGTCCACTGACGTAATCTTAGAGTCTGTTAAGGGGAAGCACTTCGTTCATGTGCCTAATGTTTATAGCATTGTTGCACGTAACACTGACACAACACTACATTTCACTATCACTGATCATTACACTAACTCGAACGGTTTAGTCTTCTCACCAGACCCGTGTTGTTGAGGAGCTGGTACCTACATGTGTAAGTAAATCACACACTCTTGTACATTGCAAGCTTTTGTGGCTTCATCTACTGTGATACGTTGGTTATTTTCTATTTTTTTGACTCACAAAACTTAAAGTTACTGTTGAGTGTCTTTATCAAAAACCTTTGGTATTGCAATGGTTTCTGATTATAATTTCGACAGCTGTCAAGCGAAATTGGTTTTCTTCTAACCTCATTCTTTTCTTTTGCTTCGTTTATAGAATCACAAACGATAAATGAAATAACCTTTATGCGATCATTATCATCTGTTTATCCTTTTTCTCAACTATGTTGCGGTCTGATCATATTCTAACCAAGTGACGTTGAATACCAGTACCTATTTTACATGAAGCAACTGTTACTGCCTTTCTGGCTTTCACAATCCAGTCACTTGTTTGAATGGTGGTCACACTTTCTTGATTCTGACTACTACTTACAATAGTCAAAGATCTACAAAAAAAAACAGCTGGAATCAACAGCTTATCAAACTTAGCGTGGTAAAACCGGCCTCAAAGTTATTAAAAAACTGCATAACAATATTATTTCAAAGACATTTCTTAAAACCCAAACACCAGTGACGAAAAATACAAACTTTTCAACCCCCCAGTAAGAACTTTGCTTCAAAATCCCATTAAAATAAAATTTACAACCGCAGCTGCAATTAAACGAGTCGGGTATTTACCCATAATCTGTTTATCGGTGATTCATTGCGGCAGTGTCACCAGCAGAAGGGGGGACGGTGATCAATACCAGTTGTCTAGACTACGGGTATGAATCACCGATTGTACCAGGTATTTGATGGGGGGTATTTATAAGTAGGTACCTAATGCAGTGGGTAAGGGTACTGTTATGGGTATTCGTGAGTGGTGATTAGAACCAGCTGGTAATTTCTTTCGTGTCTGCAGTATTTTCTGCGAGAGACTTTATAACGAACGAAAGATTTTCGCCACATTCTAACATCATAACTCGTTAAGAATTATAGGTGCATATCATAACTACTGTTAAAATACAAAAATGTTTCTTAAATAATCTTAGCTCTTAAGATCAACCAACTAGCTACTCGATTTTATTAGATTAACATTGATCAAAACTCAGCTAATATATACAAATACGAGCCTTAATCGCTTCAAATCTAAATCCTTCGTGTTTTACTTAAAGCCTCATGTACTAAAGTTTCCATATTCGTAACTTCATTACTGTAAAGCACACAACAAACCTGAATATGCTTATGAAGCTGACGTTTACTCAGCTCATGTAATCGCTCTATTCGCGGCAATGTTAGCTCGTTAAGCGTCGAGCAATCGCTTCTTCCAAGCCACTCGTATTTGAACAGTGTATGTAGTTAACATCTTAATATCTGTAATGGGCTCGCTTTGCTAGAGTTATCTTTATTTAAGAAAACCGTTTCGTACGATCCTTGGGAGTAACAATGGGTGTAAGAAACAAGAGTAATTTTGTTTACTATTGTGTATTTATTGAGCTAGTTTAGTGCTATTCTACATGAATCTTCTCGTGAATATGTTGGTGAAGTTATAAAAAAAGTTAGCAGTCATTTCAAAGGCACAAGAGACAGCTCACATCACCCTCACTTCACCTAACTTACCGCCTAGAATATTGTGTGCAACCGTCAATCTAGCTTTATTTAAACTGATGCAGACGTCTTGATTTGCATATGGAGAGAGTGATATCTCTGTATTGCCCCAATCAATGTTGAACACATGCCGTGCATACCACTTACAACAGATTGCATCGAGCATAGATTACAGCCGTAGGTAGGTACTCGTCCGAGAATGGCAGCCTCTTGAGACACGCCACGAAATATCAAGCGCACTGCAGGATTTATTGAAGTTCCGGTTATAAAGAGCGTTGGAACAAGGGTTGCCAGATGTACGTTTTTAGTCGAACATATCAAGCTTTAAAAACTTTGATATGTTCGGCATCGTGGCCGGTTAAATATAATAATATACATAGGTCCGTCGGGCCTGTGTAAGGCTTTTGGTTAACCCCCACCAGACAACGCCAAATCACGAAATCATGACACGTGAGCAACCTAGGCCACACATAATTAAGAGTACCATGAGTTTGTCTTAAATAAATAACAGCAGGTAATCAATTTATAACCTATAGTTATTTATTAGTTTGAGAAATAACCTGGCAACTCTAATTGGAACACATGTACAGATATTTAAAGGATAATGATACATTGAAACAGTTGTAGGTAATAAAACAGTCAAAAACAGCACATCAATTACGAAATCCCAACAGGAATTGGTTGAACAAAAAAACCTTTGCAATTCAAATTATTGTCACCGTTTACTCGGCATACAAAAATAATCGAAAATAAAGCTCCCGATTGCTGCAAACACATTAAAAAGCAATAGATTTCGAGCAATTAGCACGTTTCGGTGCCATCGAGTGAGGGGAAAATCGAGCAAAACATCACGATGCAATTTCCGAACGAAAGCTCCGCTCCTCGTTCATCGCAATATGATGTCGGGGCCGCACTAGTATTATTGACGATGCGCGGAATATCGACGGAATTTCGGATGCAATTACAAATTACAAGACTTACAAACTTTACGAGATTCCGAGTTTTTAACTTTAGTAGATTGTATAGGCAACATGTTACGAGGAGTCCCAATGTTTGTTGTAGAATTGCCAAACTTAAGTGGTAGTGGGCTGGGCACATTGATCGCAGAACTTCTGGCCGCTGCTGGGGTGAAATGGTTCTTGTGTGGTGACCGCGTACAGGAAGACGCAGTGACGTTAACCCCCACAAGGCGGACTGACGATTTAGTGATAATCGTAGGAATCATTGAGCGCAAAACCTGTCAATGCGTATAATTGGGGGATACTTATGTCCAGCAACGGATATCTTTTCGCTGAAATGTTGATTACTCAATGCTTTTACGTTACGTCTAGGCTGCTTAAGAAATCAATAACTTCAAGGTTGCAATGTGACCTCGGAGAAGTCGATAACTGTCCAATGCACGTACATTTTAAATAGATACAAGAAGACTCAAACTGCTTTTAGTTCCAAAGTATCAAATTCGTCCACAACAAGGCAAAAAAAGTTATTTTATAAAAGCATCTTCGCATTCAGCCGTTACACGTAGACAATGTGATTGAAATAAATATTCCACCATTACAGTGCGTGATAAAATTCAATATTCCGCTTTATTTACCGCTCACAATGGCGGCAGATAGTTTATTTCAATAGGTGCATTGTTCATTTGTTCAGAATTACGTGAATGCGTCTGCTTTCGACGGGAACACCTCCGTAAATGAACAGCTAGGTAGTATTATTTTACAGAGAAGTGGGTAGTTTGGGAATATTGTGTTTTAAGCTGACGTAAAAAGGCAGCTTTTGCTTCTTCATGGTTCCTTATTAAAGCTCGACTATCGGTTATTAAAATGGTTCAGTAACAAAGTCTCTAGAGATAGGAAGTCACAAATAAGGGGCTCCATATTTGATTTTGCGTTGAATTTACTATATAAAATCTTATCTGTACGGCACAAATAGATACAAAACATTGATTTCCAAAATGCATTCAACGTAGGTCTAAAAGAAATTCATCGAAGAATTTTATAAGAATATTTCTACAACATTTCTGCATACACATTCCTATATACGGAAAACTACTTTCCTTAAACGCTGAATTTCATTTTACTCTGCTCAAATATACTCGTTTCTACAACTGCATGCAATTGCATACGACCACGGAAAAATGTCGTAGATATTCGTGAAGCCATACAACCCGGCTGATTGAAAACAGCAATCACCCAGGAGCGGCTGTCGTATTGATTGCATGCTCCCCGAAATTGCAGGGTTATCGAAAAAAGCCGTGTAACTGTCGAACGCAGATGGGTTTAGGATTTTAATGGGGGATGAAGTTAAGTGGAAAGATTTTTGTGTTATTTCTGGTTATTTGGACGCGGTTATGGTTTTGTATTTACTGTGTAGTTTTTATTGTCATCAAATCAATAATATAACATTTACCGTTGGCATAAAAATGGTTTTCTTTTACACGATAATTGCTGAATTTCTGGCAAGGTGCTTAAAAAACAGTTTCTACTTCATGAATGTTTATAATAATATCATAAGTTTTCTCATCATTTAAACCATCTGATTAGTAGGTATTATAAGCTAATGATTAGTACCTGTTTTTTTTTTATTTTGAGCTTTTTTTTCTAACCCCTCATGATTTTGCCCTGTAGAGAAATTGCATGGGAGGGATTGTCTTGTAGCATTAACTCTCACTAACACTATTGTATTTAAAGTTTTCATAAATAAAGAACAGTCATTTTTTAAAGCCTAATAACAATACAGTAAACGTAGTACGAAATGAAAGAAAACAAAGTAACTTGCCAAAATAGAAAATATAAGAAAACACCAAATGCGACTTCCGTGTCTTTGTTGCTTTTTCAATTTAACCGGTTCGCTGTAAAGTTAACAAGCCGAAAACCCGTTTACGTTTAGAACTGTTTACATGAAAAGCCTCCGTGATTCATTCCATTATCCTTCCATCCTCAGTAACAATTACTGTCAAGTCTTGCGTTTACTGTAAACTACAGCCTTCGTAAAAGTAAGTTTATACTTGGAGCTAAAGTTTGGTTTGAAACTATGTATTCTATGTACGAAACCTTAGTTCCATTTGATGTTTTTTTCACTAATACAAATCTGGACTTTCTTTTTTAGTAAATTAGATTTTTGAATGGTTTATGTATGGTGATTGCAAGTACCTATTGAGGTCCTGTATTCCATTGCCAAGTCGGACAGTGTCATTGAGGTTTTTTTAGTCTTTATGTGTTAAAGACTAAAGACACACACTGACTTTGAGATACATAATAGACACAAAATGTTTCCTGGGGTAGTTCTTACTTTTATACTAAACTATAGATTCTCGGGCCATACCAAAATAACTAAGTAGGTATTCATGTGTTGGGTATTATGACTGTTTTAATAGACTACAAGCCAGGAGCCAGTGTTCCGGAAGAGGCATCTGGTTTGCTTGGTAGCGGATTAATACTCAGAATGTTACAGTATATTTTACACAGGTAGAAATTCAGTGGTGCGGAAAATCATAGGATCTATCCCTACTGAGAACAACGCTTAACATACCTGTATCAAGGTTCATGTGTATTGTTCTGTCTATAATAAAGCGTATGTATGCAAATCAGTTCACATGAACGGTTGGGAATGCGGGGTACTATAGGAGGTAGGAGCGCGGTGTGAGATGTGCTCACGTGATGCGAGAACTCGGTCTTTAGCCTGAAGCGACATCTATCAAACCACATACAAACTAGCTACAGTTACTGAAATCTTACATCACGATGTTAAAGTTATTCGCGCGATTGAATGCATACAAGATTGACCGAAATGAAGACCAAATCAAATACAGTTACAGGTGCAATTGTAGGAAACAATATTAATAAAATAAGAAAAGAAACACGCAAGCCGCCCCGTCGCTAACCAAACAACAACGAACCTCTAGCAACGGGGTTGCCAGATCTGTCGCCAACACCGATAACAACCGCTGCAGTGCCCACCAGACACAACACCCGCCTGGTCTAAAGCTCCTCCCTCGTCTATGGAGGATAAGGAACTTTTCACCCCGTTCCTCATACCTCTAAAGCCCACTGACGGGTTCCAACGGGTATCTCCCGTACCGCGTTCTACCTTAGGTACGTCTCAATTAAGCGGTAGTCCTACAATACAATGTCGCTGTGAACTTTCTTTGCAGACTAGAAGAATATTGCCATTTTCTACTCAGAATAGCGAAGAATGTACACACGCCAGCACATCAAGTTACCCCAATGTGTCAAATTTCCCAATTGAATATAAACCTTATTCTGTTTGTCATAAAGTTGAAAAACGATCAAAGAAATTTGACACTTTGGCTGGCGTCTGTTCGAGAATGTGTTATTATTAATGTTAAACAATAAGTGTTGTTGGTAGGTTTTTAAAACACATTAACTTTCGATAAATTGGGATTTTCAACTGCAGTTTGCATATTTCTAATATGTACAGACGCCAGCACTTTAACCTACCCGTACTTAATGTGTCAAATTTCTTTGATAGGTTTTCAGCTTTATTCTAAAGGCAATAAGGTTTATGTTTAATTGGGAAAATTTTACAGTTTGGGGTAGGTTGGTTGATGTGCTCGCGTGCGTCTGAAGGCACATTTCTTGTTAGCAAAAATTAATGTTCAACGGTAAAACCTTCTTATCCAAGATTCAGGCTTATGTACCTACTATGGGGTCATTGCCGGTACTTACATTTTTTTATTTCAATTTTTTTTTCTGTCTTTGGCATTTACATTATGACTAGATAGACAGCCCGCTTATACACCCTCATCCTCCATCATCCTCTCCCTTAGGAAGTTGTCACGCATACAAAAAAAAACTTCGGTACAAAAAAAAACCGAAGTGATAAAATTAACGATAATTTTTCCGGCCTGAAAACTATAAGGGATGTAATTTCCACCGCCGGAAGTGACCTATGTCGGCGACGTCGCGTATTTCCTGTCAACATCAAGTTTAATTGGTTTTCCGTCGAGTTGTACCTACACTTACTGATGGACTGGTTTATATGTAGCTAGGTAGAGGGACTGCATCGCTCACAGTTGGAAAGCAATTAAAAGTAGGTAGGAATAAAATGTTGGGTTGTACAGAAAAAATATATAGGTGAGACTATAATAATAATCATCCCCACCTTTTACTATCACACGGCTGAGTAGAGGCTTCTTCTCATACAAAGAAGGCAAGAGCGTTAACCACCATGCTTAGAGAAGTAGTTATTTTATATTATGGGACTTGGTTGGTGGTGTGACCAGCGGATTGCCAATTCATAGGTTTTCGTTCGAACCCAAGACACGCACCTTTTTGGATTCACGTGCGTATTGTAAAAAAAAAAGCAAGTGATGCTTCAAAAAAGGTGCAGCGGTGAAGGAAAACATCGTGGGTAAACCGACATGCCGGAGATATGTTTCTTGATGGCATGGATACCAAGTCAGAGGCCTATGGGCCTATAGGCGGTTTAAAAACTCTGACACAAGTCGCTAATCGAAAAGAAGAAAAAGAGAGCTAGGCTTTATTTTTCAGTACTTATAATTTTCCAATGTTTGAACTAAAGGTATGAGTATGTGCGACAAAGTCCCTTTATTTATTTATTTACCTTTAAACACATTAAATGTACAGACGCCAGCACGTGAAGTTACCCCAATGTGTCAAATTTCTTTGATCGTTTTTCAACTTTATGTCAAATAGAATAAGGTTCATATTCAATTGGGAAAATTTGACACATTGGTGTAACTTGATGTGCTGGCGTCTGTACAAAGACGGACTACAATAGGTACCCCCCACCCCCCTTGTCCCTTTATAGTTCTTAATGCAGGCCACCCTGTATTAAGAACAGCTACATTTTTAGACCCATTTTCTATTTTTTCAAACTATAAAGGAAAATTCAATCTAACAAAACAACACACTGTATAATTTTATTATATTCTATAACAGTGTTCTGCAACATATCGATTTTCGTTGTCAACTGCACTACAGTAATTGTGGTTGTTTGTTACTACACACCGACGCTCAATAGGGTGGGCGCCCCAGTTGCGTGCCAGCCCGATTTACCCGCTCACCTGGAACAAGGGGCATGCGTCGTATGTCTGAGCAATTTATCGAGTTTACATTTTTATGTTGATGTACTCAGGAAAATATACAACATATTCCTCAAGGCAGCCATTGATTTGCATGTTTTTAGACGTCGTGTCACGTAGCGAACAGTGATTTGATATTTTGTACGATCGCTTCGTCGCTTCTATTTCTATGTAAATGGGATGTGCGTGAAACATAGTTACTAGTTAGAAAAACTTGATGACTAGGTTATATTCTACATCTTTAGAGATATAATAAACTCGCAGTTAATTAACTTTCTAACTGACAGCAAACATAAAATCTAAACGAGTGTCCATAAAAAAACACAAAAGATAAGACACGAGTTCCATAGCTTAGCCAATAAAAATAAACCTTAAGCCCGCTTTACTGACTCACGGGTGTGGCCATGCGGCAGAGGAAACACGCGCATTGACCATGAAACTACGCACCCTAACCCTTCACTGGTCACGCAATATTCGTGTTAGTAAATTCCCAGATACTTATTCACCACTCAAACACAACACAGACTATTAAAACTTCTGTTGAAAGCAATTGATGGCAATGATTTGTTCAAAGTCAAATGGGAAGTGCAGCGGTGAAAACCCAGTGAATTTACAACTAGAGTCGATAGAACACTATTTATTATGTCCGTTTTCGCGTTAGCACTGAATATAAACAGTGTGAGGTTTTCGAGAGGCTGCCGTGAAAAATGTGCTCGCTGACGGCCATTTATAACCACACTTTCGACCACTTGCCGAAAATTGGTGGATTCACCCTGCTCTATTGGCTTTTTGGGTGTATGGAAATATAATTATGGGTTGTCTTCAACATTATGCACAATATGGACGTCATTGCTCTTTACTTTTTTTGACGCACAAAACAACACAAATTTCTGTGTTCCCAGAAAGCTTAGGCAGAAGTGTACCAACAGATAGTACATTTAATTTCGCCAGTTATGTTCTAGTCCCGTAATAGCAGGCGAGCATAATAGCACAGTATAAATATTAATACAGTAGGACGACGCTTTTGATCTCTGGAAAAATGCCGAAAACGTCTACACGCGTTAGCCCTGAATAATACCTCCCGAACTACGAACATCGTTTTGTTCGCAGTTCGGGAGCAGCTTTCTCGCGTCTCGCCCCTCGCACCCCGCACGATTGCCGTGTCTAAACGGCTTCGTCGGACGACTGTAAGGTTTTTAGACTGTGATAATAGTATCAACTGGGCACATTACTACACTCCGGGCACCTACTGAGGAACTCCAGAAGGAGTTTTACGGATTTTTTGAACACAAAAAAATAGCATAACCTGTAAAAACTTTAACCAACACTCACTCACCATAACACAACACACTACACTACACCACACCACACACCTGTGTCACACCTATTAACTGTTACACTGTTTGTTCTGTAATCCCTGACTAGTGAGGCAGAGATGTACCAATCGTACACCCACATTTCGCAAGTTATCTTTCATAATACACACATCAAAAGTGTCTAGGGATCAAGCATTTTTATGCGGATTTCTTGAGATTGAGATGTGGCTTTGTAATAAATTTATGATTTTATAAATTTATATGGATCCTTTTTGGTGCATTTCATAATTTGAATCAGGAACTGTGAATCAAATTCGAGTAAAAGATGAAAATCAGCTGTCAATATTTTCCCTATAAAAACATACAACGCATTGAAGACATTATTAGTGCTACTGTTTCCCTACTACTGATTAAAACCAACGTAATTATGGAGCGGCGACGTCATTTAAGCAGGGAAGAAATGCTCAGAGCCGTGGGAATGATAGAAGCTGGTTCCCGGCAACGTACTGTGGCTTTAGCTCTGAATACAAGTCAGAGTGTTATCAGTCGACTTTGGACACGTTACCGAAGCACTGGTACCGTGGCTGAGCGCCATGGAGGACGGTATCGCTGCACCACACGGAGACAAGACCGGTACATTCAAATCTTAACTCGAAGAGCTCCAACAATAACCGCCATGATGTTAGCCGTGAGGCTTCATCACTCTTCAGGGAACTTAATTAGCGACCAAACAGTCAGAAACCGCTTGCATGAAGTGAACCTTCATTCCCGAAGACCGCTACGGGTACCACCTATAGCAATGCACAATCGTAGGATTCGATATCAATGGGCTCTTGAACACAGAAATTGGGCAGAAGAACAATGGCGTTTCGTGTGCTTTTCTGATGAGTCTCGTTTTGGTATGAGACCGGATACAAGACGTATACGACACTGGAGAACCCCTGGACGCCAACAGCGATTAAAATCCTGCCAGGAAGTCCATCCTTATAGTGGTGGAACCATCATGGTATGGGCGGGTATTTGGATCGGCGGAAGAACTGAGTTGATTTGGATCAGAGGCAACCTCAACGCTCAAATTTATGCTGAGACGATTGTATCAGACGTCATCGTTCCTCTACAAGTGCAAATCGGTCCCTTATTTCAGTTAATGCATGATAATGCACGACCGCACACCGCAAGAGTTGTAAGACAGACTCTCGCCGCAGCTAACATCAATGTCCTGCCCTGGCCTGCTCAGTCGCCAGACTTGAACCCGATTGAGCATGCATGGGATATGCTACAGAGAAGAGCTCTGCCGAATATGGAGGGTATCCAGTCGCAAGAAGACCTTTTTTTGTTGTTGCAACGAACATGGGCGGCCATTCCACATCGTGATTTGGATGAACTCATTTTGAGTATGCCAAACCGATGTTCTTGTGTTGTTCGCGGTAGAAACACGGATTATTAATTGTTTAAGTTACCCAATAAAATTTTAAAGAAAACTGTTATTTCAGTCTTTTTTTCGAACTTTAATGTTAGTGGTTCAAATGTCAAAAATCCCTTTATTAGGAAAATGGCAAATTTCTTTATTAATGCAAAGGTGACTCGTTTATCGTTACTGTGACAAACCAAAACACTTTATTTGATGAATCCTTAAAGAAAATTTTAATTAATATCAATCAGGAGAAAAGTTATTGCAAAAATATATGTTGATCCCTAGACACTTTTGATGTGTGTATTTTATTTAAAGAAGTTCTGTTATTCACAACCAAGTCTAACTTCGGTAACAGTGGTCAGTCACACCACAATGTTTTAATTAGGTATAACTCCAAAACGTATCTCAGTGTTAGTAATTAATTAAGCAGGCACATATTTAGTTTCTGAAACATTGTTGTAACATTGGTGTCTGTGGAGAGGATTTATTATTAGCATTTCTACAAGCACTTTTGGTAAGACTGGTGTTTTGTAAGCAAATGTAGGTATGAGTATGTAAGTGGAATTATACTTGGCTTGGCAATTGGCAGGCTTTGTCTTTAGCTGAGGAGAAATTCCCGTATTTTTTAAAAACATTCAATTTCTAATCTAAGTCTCTATCTGTCAACAATACGTCTATTTTCCCTATGTTTATGACAAGTTTTTGACTTAAGATTGTCGCTGAAAGGGAATTGCAACTATGTTTTTGAAATGTGACTTCCTGGTATTTGTGATGTAATTTTGCCGGTCCGAATATACACCTAGAACATCGTTTTATTTCCAAATTCTGGAAACTCACAAATATTTCAACAAACCAAACCCAAAGGAAGGCTGTTTACTATTCTTAGTGCCCAAAGAGATTTAAAATACTATAGAGAGAAGAAAGAAGAAGAAATGTCATCCCATGTCTCACTAACGCCATCTAGAATAACATAGCAATATTGGAGCGGCAGAAGAGCGTACTAAATTAAACTAATAGACTTGTGTCCACTCGGACAGAAGTATCGGATGAAAATTTTGTTCATGATGTCTTGTCTATGGTAAGTATTGAATGACGTTGTTAGTGCCGATTGTTTGTGTCAGATAACTTTTGTCTATGGAATAAAAATGCCAATTTACTTCAGCTAAAAGTTAACTATTGAAAAATTAGCTCTTACTTCTATAACATGTTGTGTAAGTAATGTTCGTGCTTGTATATTATATAAATATAACAATGTGTTTAGTTGCATGATGCATAAGTAATTACGAACCTGCATGAACAAAGTTTTCTGTACTGCGCTATTAGCCTAATTATGCTTATGAATAGAAATACATAATGTCGAATTAAATGTTCCAGAAAAAATGTATGTAGACATGTCCATTCGTAAATTGGCTTCTTTAATCGCCGAGCCTTGTCAGTGGGTACTAAAAGTCACGTTCCGTTGAACACAGCTCCCGAGTAACCACATTCGGCTCAAGCAGACAAAGATAATTTATTTATTTATTTATTAAAGGTAAACCAACAGCTTCTGTATACAGCATTACATTAGAATAATAGTAATAAGCATTAGACTAATACAGTTGCCAATTATAGGTCGACCAACATTCAAGTGAGTGAAAAAACATTGATAATGAAGTGGACACACGATTTAAATCGTGTTTTGTACTAAACGCGGCTTCTATGTGTTTCTAAGGCCTCAGACTTAGCTTCACATGCCGTCGAGAAATATCTTTTACGCTTTTATCGTTTTCCAAGCGATGTTAGTAATAATAATAAAATAGTCAACACAAAACACCAGAATAATACTTTAATTACCTACTTAAATCTTTGTTGACACGTTCTAAAAGTTAATTTCAGTTCCTGCCAGCGAAATGACATAAATACTGTCTGCGTCATGCGAGCTTACCCGTGCCTGTCCGTTACGTGTCCGGATTATATCGTAATAACACTACTTGCGACAAAATGGCCGCCGTAGAAAATACCTATTCGTAATGAAGGTTTCAACTTAATTACGAAACTTGTGATCGCTATAGGACAGTAGGTATTTAGGTAATTATTTAACTAGGAAATTGTGTAACGTTTTGTCTGTTTAGTCCGTGGTTTGGTGAGTAACTAGAGATAATATCAAAAAAGATGGCTACAGGACTAAACGGGTCTCTGAACAGTGAATATGCTACGCAAATAATATCTGTATATAATTTATAAATCGATTTTATTTCACTCTTGACAAAGGTACACATAGTTACAAACAAAAGAGGCGAAAATAGACAGTTAAACAAAATATGATCCTTTGTGAGAGATTGGAGTCCATACTAGGATACCCTGTGTGACGGATCACCAGGCTCTCACCCCGAATAATGGTTGAAGGCCAATTTTATCTAGAATTTTAGAAGAGTCGTATGTCAAATTTGCAAAATTACCAATGGTATTTTTTTTTTAGATTTAATAGGCATCGTATTATTAGGTATACAATGAAAAAGTACACGATATTTTCGAGTCTTCATAAGACAAAAAATTCCATTATAAAAAAATCGTTAGTAGAAATACATCTCTCATTTCTTTTCAAAGTACCTATTGTGCTAGGTTGTTAAGTATTTTTCCAATTAAAGAAGTTTTTTTTTTGTATTTTTATTTAATCTACTAATGACTTGTAGTATGTTTACTTTATATTTACTCCAGAGAGCTGTAAACTAATTAACTGGGTTAATTAAGCAACCAAATGATTGGCTGACTAAACAAGTAATTTCCTAACTTAATCTGGCTCACCCAACAACAGTTATTTCATATAATCTGATGATTTAGTAGTGGCATAAGCATACATACAAAGTACCTACCTGTATAACATTATACCTGCAAAGTTAAATTAAAGTACTAACACTAACTGTGTACTTTAGGAAAAGTTTCCTTCAAAAATACCATAGTTTTAAAGAATAATGCCTGAGTGAAGTTCTACCAAGTTTACTCGTTCCTCACAACTTTTCAACTAATTCAACCAGAAACCGTTTTACGAGTAATCATAAATCGTAGGAAACGCAGCTTTGAGAGGAATTTCTTTGAGAAATGTTACCCTCTTCGGTGAAACGTTTCTATTTTATAGTTCGTAAAATATTATTCTTGAGGTAAGTAGATCCGTATAAAAACCAGCTCAGTTGAGGTGGTATCAAGTTTCAGTGAAAATCTTTTGCTAACTCGATTTTACGTATCATTTGGTACCGTTAGTATTATCTACTAGCAAAATCGAGTAATCTTTCGTGTGTATTTTAGTCATAATAATGGCACACAGCATGAAGACGCTCGCATGATCACTTACTATTTAATGTCACGCATACACTCATCCTTATGAATGTATGAATTACGTACACAGATAAACTAATACGTTTTATGTATTCAGTATGTGTGTAAGAACTGTAGTGCCCATCACTATTATTTTTAAGTATTTAGCTAAAGTTATTTGTAGCTATGATAGCAGCGAATATTTTGTCTAATTAATAAAAACGATAATGAAACGTGTCATTTATTTTATCATCAAAGGCAGTCTAAATTATTTCACAGAGAGCCTTGTATGGCAGACGAGCGTAAGACCTAAGGTTTGTGGAAGAAAAATATTTTTAACTAAATTTAAATTTATTCTGTTCAATTCAACCTATACTCCATTTACAAATAGCATTAGATAGAAGTTAAAAAATGTTGTTTTTAATGCACACTTTGTAACGAAAGTACAATAAGCATGTTACAATCAAGATGGCCGCTGAATTTATTATAATCCATTTTCACAGCAGCTGTCACATTTAGCTGCTGTAACCAATGCAACAATTTATTTTAAGAAATAATATGAATTACATTTAGTTATAATATTTTATTTTAGTTAAAAATTACAGTGTCAATGATAAAAACAAAAGAAGCAGGGATGAACACATGGGTGACCATGTGTTCACCCCTGCTTCTTTTGTTTTAAGCTGTGCCTAGTTTAAAGTGAAAAGTGTCACTTTATACTAGGCACGGCCTGTATTTTGAGTCACCAAGATACAGGCTGTGCCTAGTTTGGGGCCCACGGCTACTTCTACTATTCTGCTGTTTTATTAATGCTCTTTTTTAGTGTTTTCTTCTATGTATTTTCTCTAACTTGTGTGTGCCAATAAATTTATTTGATTTGATTTGATTTTTATTGTTTTCACTTATTTTTAAAATAAAATGTTCTGCATTCCTGCTTCTACGAGTCTCTTTTTTTCTAATAAATGGAGCCTCTATTCAAAAGAAAACATACCCAGAACCATTATATCACACGACTTTGAACTACAAAGATGGTTCAACCAAATCACGTACAACCTTCTACCCTAATCTGATCACGAACCATCTGACCTAACTAATCTTCCTAAAACAGCCGTATTACAAACCAATACATCTGACGTCACAAGTCAAACTATATTACTTGCCCAAGACTACACTATCTGATAAATAAGGCCACTTCCAAAGCTATTATGTAAACTGGCGATCCTTTAGAGTACATTATTTACGAGGACAACGCTTTGAGCCCTTCGCTCGTAAGTCTCAATAAAGGATCGTTGAATATTTGTCGGACAATTTGTTGAACCGTCGTACGTCGCCTTCATTCTTTGGAGATATTAAAATTTAAGTCAAGAGAGCAGTATGTAAGATAGTGTTCCATTTTGTGGGATAAAAGCATTGTTCTTAATCTTTGGGTTATTGTGTGTGTTCCTACTGTAAGATACTGGCAGTTTCGGGTCGAGAGCTAACTAATAATATAAAACTTTGCTGAAAACAGCTTTGCTAAGTTATTTAAAACTAGCGGACTCGACAGATGTTGCCCGATCGCAACGCCATCTATCGGGTCTACTTGTGAATCTAAACTATTCAGTGTGTAACACAAATACAACAAAAATAATTACCTTATTTGGTGCAGTCGTTCGGAAGTTATGCACTTACAAACATTTTGCGGATTCTTTCTTGTTTATGTGTAGATTAAGAGTACAAATAGCACGTCCAGAATAAATATGTAACGACACGTTCTATGTTTGAAACAATTCTAAAATCACTCAAGAGTTCAAATCCAGTCAGTAAGTACAATTATACAATATTCTGCCAGCCATTTTGTTGTAAGGTTCCCTTCGGCATATATGTATACCGAACTTACGCTACGTAGTTGCTTTTAAATAAATACTTTTATAAATGACGTTTCAAATCGTCAGACAGCCAGAAAGTATATCCTTTGTTAGTCACAAACATTTGCAAAAAAAGTAATATAGGAAAATACCTGAAACTACATAGTGATTCGTAGATAAAGGAAACAAATGATCCAATCGAACCTTCGCCAAGATAATCTCTATTTACGATACTGTAATCTGGATGGCTTTCCAACGAAATGGGTTACGAAAACAATGGAAGATATTTATTAGAACTGACCTCTAAACACTGTATACAAGGAAATAAGGTAGATACATAAGTTCTTTCCCATATAGTGATTACCCGGGTGCAGATAACCGGGTTGTACAGGGTGTGTGTAAAAATTTTACAGCATGCCAAACAAAGATCGACAAATAAGGTTAATGATAATAATTAGTCATGTCAAGTCATTTTGGTGCCTATTAATATTTAACTTTTCCTTCAGTTTTCGCTTTGATAGGTTTACAAAATGCTTAGCAAGCCAGCTTTGCTGGGAAGTTTTTGCGCCACTTCGTCATACAAGAAAAAACACTAGGAAGTAGTGCAGAGCAGCATTTTACGGTTTGTCTTGTGTAATTTTTGACGTTTTGACGTGATTCTGTGGCTTAATTGCATTTAGTTTTGATTGATTAATTAACAAGAAAAAACGCCACAGACGTTTTCAGATTCCATTTCCTAATTCGTTTCCCGAACGCGTGTGAAATGTGTTCAATGTTTCCGAATCGAAAATATAAGAACGTATAAGTCATGTAAGTATGAAATGTGTGCCGGAATAAGGAAAACAAATTAAGAGATCGAATCAAAAACCCATTTAGGTACTTTTTTAGTAAAAAATAGGGAGAGCAAAATAGGTACTTAAAACCAGAGAGTAAATAATTTACTACCTTTTATCCATCAAAACACGAGTAAGTAGTACAACATAATTAAGTATACATATAAAAGGAACGTCCATATTTTACCTTCAACAAGTATACAAATTAGTAGATGCGTATATCTAAAGCCAGCACTATTCTTCCTTCATACCGGTATAATTGAATAGTCAAACGAACTTACCTGTAAGTGAAGTTCGACGGTAATTATACGAAGTCTTTGTTTCATTCGAAAATGAGATAGGTTTACTTGTAGTACGGCTCATTTATATCACATCTTCATTACATAGTTTACAGCCAAAAACTGAACGTATCCCCTCGTGTCACGCGCACCTGTCAGTTATCTGTCAAATATCTTCATTAAGTTCACAGCAAATGATTGGTTTTACAACGTGGGGTCCATGCATAAAATTGTATTTAGATAGCATGTATTGTTTGGGTCGGGTGGGACTCTTCTCATTTTCGAATGAAACAAAGACTTCGTATAATTACCGTCGAACTTCACTTACAGGTAAGTTCGTTTGACTATTCAATTATACTCGTCTTTGTTTCATTCTCAATGAGATAGGTTTACTTGTAGATGTTTAAAGACAAGTTGTAAAATCAATCAATAATTATTAAATAATTAAAAATAACAATGAGTTATTTTAAATTTTCCAAAAGAATCAAAAAAATAAATAAAAAACACAACATCGAATTACAATTCAAATAGAATCATACTCGTCAAAACTAAAATGGAAAATGTCTATTATTAATATGTCCATTTTGGAAATTTAGGAAGGAATGGTTGACCCTTCAGTTCACGTGTAGGTATAATTTATAATAAAGTTGATATTAAAAAACCCCCTTACCGGCTGAAATTCTTACATAATGAATGTAATGAAAGTTGAAAAAACGCGCTAATATTAAGTTCACTCTTTCTTCCATAGCCCTGGTAATCCAACGGCTGACACTGGAGCTTATACAGTTCAGCGTTTTTGTTACAATGTTTAGTAGGTACCTACTTACCTATTGTTTTGTAAAAATAGGAAACAAAAAATAGAAACCTTGTAATTGTCCATCTCCTAATTTATTGTTAATCCTTCATCATATCAATTGTAATAGCTGTAATTTTCTTAATTATGATTACCTATGTCTAATTGGATCACTCTATTTTTATAATGGAGATTGTTATCATCCTTTGACCTGTAGTTTTCGCAAATAGACTCAATAGACCTTCTTGGTAACAAAGTATAAATCACGTTGTTGCATGTAATTATTTAAAACATAATTAAGTAAACATGAAAAAACATCCCAAGTAGGTATATCTAAGTTTAAGAGGTCTTATTATGAAGCCTTTAAATAATCTTTTCATGTTATCATCTTATGCGGTCCTATGATCAAGGGTAGAGCAGATCAAATATAAACAAAACTTTCATAGGAAAAACTTCTTCCAGGAGTCTCATTATGATATTGATCAGCATAAGTTATGGTAGGCTTGGTACTGCTACAATTCACAGTTTTAAGTCAAACGCACTGGAATTCAATCAATATTTAACGTAATTAATTTTCAACTGCTTGTTCACACTCCAAACATGTACAAATGTTTACATGACAATATTCTTCAACGGTTGTTTGTAAGAGATCACTTACCTATTTTATGAGTAATAAATACCCTATATAACTCTTTAAGTTATTAAGGTGGATAATCAAGAGTATTCTATACTTTTAAAAATAAATAAATTTAAATAAAATCATTTCATTTTGTATTTTACTAACTTTACGATCCAATATGGACTACTTTTCAGTCTATTAAACCTATTCTTGACACTTATTTCAATTTCCTGTGAAGGACATGTCACAATCTAGAATGATAGTGCCAAGGAGATAATTAAGGGGTTAAAATGCCTCTGTAAATGTATCAACAATCTCTGAAATATTGAGTACCATGGTTTGACTGAACAATGGATGAAGTACAAACAGTACCTTCTGCTTTTGTAATGTTTACTTTTCTTCTAGATTCAGAATCAGCTATTAATTAAAATTTAATCATGTAGAAAACCAAAATCAAAAAAACCCTTTGGTTTGTAATCACACCACTGCCAATTATTTTTAGTAATGGTATATAGATAGGTAGGATATTGAACTCCTCCCAATCAATTGTATGTTAATGTAGTCATATAATCCATTCTCTATCAGATTTCACTATCTGTTGGGTGTCCTGCAAGGCATTACAGACTAAGTAGGCAGCAATTGAATCTAAAATATAATTTGAAGCTTAGCTTCATTTTCAGTCCATTGCTTAGATGCCTCCGAAAACCATAACCTCTTGGAAATTACCTTGTGGAAAAGTATTTGTAAACAAATAAATATTCCCCAACTTCCACACAACGCCACTTAGTTCCAAACAAAGCAGAGTTTGCGTTATGGGTACTAAACAGCTGATAAAAATACTTATATACTTATATATATGCTGATAAATAAATACATATTAGGGATAAATTATACCCAGACACAGAACAAATGATTGAAAAACATTATCCTGGGTGGGAATCAAAACCACAACCTCTAGCATAGCAGTCAGGGTCACTAACCACTAGACCAACAGGCCAGTCAAAAAATAAAATAAAGTTTCTAACTTGAAAATATTCTTTACTCTGACTATGTTTATGAACTACCATTCAAGGTCTTGTTTAAACATGCAGTATTCAAGGTAGTATCTATTCCATAATAATTTATTCTCATTATTAACTTATTAAATAAAAGACAAGATATTCAATAAAGTCATGCAAGTGGATGTAAAATTTTCATTCATCTGAACATGGAATCTGACTATAGTTGACTTCACATGTTTAACTTATAAGAGTTGTTTAGTTTGTTAGTTAGGAATCTTGTTTTTCCTTGTTTATCTACAGTTAACTGAATTATTTCTTAACAGAAATTCGGAATAAACAAACTGATATATTATAGCCTCTCATTTTGTAAGCATCTTTCACCTTTCTTGTAAAAGTTTATCATTATATATAGGTAACCCAAAAAACATAAAACAATTAATTGTTGCCATTTCCTTTGAAGAGTCTATAATGTCATATATGTGTAAATATTGACCAGGCAATAAGCCTGTTTAAAAAACTACCTCTATCAGAAAGTCATTTTTCTGTTAAATATCACTTATAGTGCGGTAGACTTTTCATTTGAAATGTTCTGTTTTAACAAAAAACTTCAACTTCTAATTTAGAAATTAATGGAAAGCTTCCAATGGGCTTTTTACCAATAAAAGACTGGTAAACTAAGCTTTAGTATTCTGACCAATTTCTATTGCTCAGAAAATATTTATAAATTACAGATATTATCTGAAAAGATTTCTCTTTGGAAAGTTTTTCTTTCAATGAAAAGTAACTTTGGTGTGGTTTAGTATGAAATAAAGTTGTAAAGTAGTTACAATCTTATCAAAAAATAATAACCACAAATAGAAGTGATGATTAGTTATCAATCACATAAATTAATTTTTTAAAATGCCCACCTGTGGGTGTATTTTGCAGCGCTGATGAATCCTCCGGTCTTCTCATGTTTTCTCAACCACTGGTGTCTCAGATGATGCCTCCCCCCCCCCCCCCCATTTTTGGAGTGAGGTTGGTTTTTAAAGCTGCTTGTTTGGGAAGTATTGGGTCTTCACCAAATAAGTATGTTTCTGACTCCGAATAAGGCAGAAAACTCTTGATGTCTTTATGACTGTTACTAGCAGGGAAAAAATGCCCCTCTATATGTATACATATATATCATACCTTAAAGTATCACTCAACTTTGTTACATTTTTTGCTCCGGAGTATCTAGACACATTTGAAGGTCTGAGTCAAAACAAGGCAGGGCGATGACACCCTGATGTTGTCTTCATCTTCATTATGCTTATTAAATAACATATTTTGTTAAGCTTCTTAGTAAGTATTAGATACCTGGGTAATCTATTTTTGGTAAATCTTATCCTGATTTCTCCAGTTGAGAACCCACGGCTAGCATTTTGCGAATCTGAACATCTTATGTCTTTTCCGGAGGTACCTGGTACCTGTTCTTCAATCATTCCATTTACCAACTAGAATCTGCATAATACAACTTTTGTTTGAAGATTTTTTATGAACTCCGGAGAAACATTTTCTGTTTTTTCTAATAATTTCAGATGAATTGTTTTAATGAATTTATTACAGTGTCTGTAGAAAACAGTTCATGCTGTAAAGGCAACAAACATTGTACCATATAACCATGTAAGTTCCCGCAGAACTTCCCTTGAAGGTTATAAGAAAATAGTCAACCACGTGTGTCCCTAAAGAACACCCCTCAGATTGCTTAAATCACAACATAGCCATTGTAAACCACGTGCGCTCCCGCAGAACGCCCCACAGGTTCTAGGCAAGTTGCTCACCATATATAGCCATTTTTCATCACAAATGCGTCTTCAAACGCTCCACAGGTTAGGCTATTCACTGCCAATACTGCCATTGTTGACCACGTACGTTCCCGCAGAACGTCCCACAGGTCAGGCATGCACAAGTTGTGTTGCTCACTTTAGCCATTTTTCATCACAAATGCGTTTTCAAACGCTCCACAGGTTGGGCTATTCACTGCCAATACTGCCATTGTTGACCACGTACGTTCCCGCAGAACGTCCCACAGGTCAGGCATGCACTTGTAGGTTGCAAGCACAGTAGCACGTGCATAACGCAAAAAACACAAAGCGCACCCTATGTTTTCATATTCACTAGCTATAATACGCACACAGGGTCTTGATTTGCTATAGTTATAATCAGGCAAGTATTTGAATCAGTTTTCTGATGAAATAGTTACAGAAAAACAGTTTAAAAGCGGCCATTTTTTATAGGTATTTTCTTACCTTCTTCGTGACTTGAATCAAGTTTTAGCTTAAAATACATCTCTCAGTCGTTTTGATATTCTAATTTTATCTAGTGAATTCCTTTTCCCATTATTATGCTATTTGGAACAGTATTTTCACAATACAACACAAAATATTAAAAAATATAGGAAAAAGATGACGCCATTATGTGACATAAAAAACCAATGAAGATATTTGACAGATAACTGACAGGTGCGCGTGACACGAGGGGATACGTTCAGTTTTTGGCTGTAAACTATGTAATGAAGATGTGATATAAATGAGCCGTACTACAAGTAAACCTATCTCATTGAGAATGAAACAAAGACGAGTATAATTTTAAATAGACATCACAATAAAAAAATAACAATATTCTCTGATATTTCACAAGTATTTCCTTTTAAATTCAAATATTCAGACAGTGACACACAAGTCCCAGTGGACCAGAAACTGATGGAGCAAAGGAATATTAACGTAACGAAGCGAATATCCCACTAAGAACAGCTTAGAAGCAGAGCTTATAAAAATACTTTTCTTTGAAAATTGAAACTCGGATCTAACGTTCGTTCCTTTGGAGTAGAGAGGCTATTTAATATATCCCGAGTTTGATCGTAGAACAAATTTCAAAGGAAAGGAAAATGGTTTAAAATATGGACTGATTGGATTATAAAGAAGCAATGAATTCTTGTGATATTTTGGAATATCATGATAATTCCTCGACTGTCTCATTGATCTAGTAGTCGCAAGTGCTACTAAGCCACCATTATCAGACACAAATCTGCATGGTTCTTACATTATCTGACCAAAATAATGTCTGGACTTTAAAAGAGAGTTTGACCTCTGAGTTTCTTTCGGTGTTTCTTCTCAGAGTAGTCAGATAGTGAAATACCGACCTCTTCTTTAAAAAAAAAATGACATGTAAAAGTGTTTATATGAACCCATTTACAGAAATAAATATCATTTATCATAAGCACGAGGACCTAAGTTTGAGTCCCGGGTCGGGCAAAGTGTTATTGGGAATTTCTGTCTGGAATTTCTCAATAACAGCCTGAAGTCTGGATCTGTGCCCGGTTCACGGCAACAGGCGTGATTTAATGTTAAGTCAATTCCAATTACCCTTGCTTTTGGTTAATAGAAACACAGGGGAGAATAGAAACAACACTTTTCGCGTTATATTAGTTTAGTATTTGTTAAATACAAGGACTTTTTTCTGTTTAAAATTGTCTGGTAACATTATCGGCTGGTTTTCCGTAAAATTACGAAAGGTTGCTAATTCACATTCATTGCAATCTCTCATTTATGTGGATGAAATAACATTCACAAACACACAGAAGTAACCGAGAGTCTAGACGTTGTACAAAAAAATCTCATTTTAATAGGCCCTAGTACGAATTCTTGACATAAGCATGACGCCAATTTGTACGATTTCATATAAATAAAAAACGCTTGCATTTAAGTTTAAACTAATGCAACAAGCACAATTACTATCACCCTTATACCTACGTATGAATAAAACCTTAATAACACTTACTTAATAATATATTCAATTCTTTTTTGTCCTATACAAATACATACCTACCATAAAATATCAAATAAGTAGCTGGCTGTGTTGTGTCTAGACATGGCACATTATTAATAAAATACGACTCTAACAGCAGCGCAATAACCGCAGACAATTGAAATAAACACCAGCAGATACTTCTTCAAAATTCCATCGCACAATATTTTAACTGTCCGCTGTTAAATATATTCTTCACTATTTCACACGAACATGTTCCGTGTACATGTTTTTTAAAGAAAAATTCCGGTATTTTTGTACGCAAATAAGCATCAGTGTACGGTGCAAAAATCCACTTCCTAAAGCTTCCTTTGTTTCAGGTATTTTAGACAACAGTATGCCAAAACGAGGTCGGTATTCTACATGGGCACGCCGCCATTTTTGTAAATTCGTATTTTCTATTCTGCAGGAAAATGCATTCCGTAATATCAGTTGGGCTCTGAAAATGAGCCAAGTGGTGTATGATAATGTACCTGCGCTTTTATTTTTCCTAAAAAAACGTTGTTGAAGCTATGAAATGATACGTTATGAGAAAATCTCTCGCATTTTTATGATACTAGTACTTTTTAACAAAGCAAATTAAAAATACTGCTTTTAATACATTTTTTTTTTATACTTTGACTGGATCTGTGTCGTATTGATGGCAATAGATTCACCCCTATAACATGGGCCTTAAACATAACTGGCGAAATAGTGGGTGTAGGTTACTACAGTACATCTCTGCTGAACCTTTCAGGGATTACGACTGTTGGCGACAGATCTGGCAACCCCGTTGCTAGGGGTTCGTTGTTGTTTGGCTAGCGGCGGCTTGCGTGTTTATTTTCTTATTTTCTTAAAATTGTTTCCTACTTATTTATAAGACTTAATGTAAGATCAACAATCACTATTGTGTTTGTTGATTGTTCTTTTATAAATCTCGAAGGTCAAATACTTTGTCTTATGCTTGTGACTTGAAGAATACATAGTTACTTTATAAGACTTTTGTGATCTAATTATTATACCCAATTACACCTATAACTGTATTTGATTTGGTGTTTAACAACGACCATGATGTTATGTTACGTTTTATACTTTTATTAACTCCCAAAATTGACAAAAACTGTGCAATGTATTGTATACAACGTTACTCTGACTATAATTGTCGTTACATCTTCTCATTCTTATTGTCAGCGCGATAAGCCATCTGCTTCTATACACATCATATCATCATATCTACGAGCATGTTTTTATTTGTAAAAATAGGTATTCATTATGTTTTTATGCCTGTAATAAGCTGATCATAGCGCACTTTAACTTAATTCATGACCAACCACAGTACCAATGTTTCACAAATAAAAAATCATATTCTGATACTGATTCTACTAATATAGAAAAATAAACAAAATACCGTTACCCATAAAGTGTAAAATCGTGTCACTTATAGAACTCAAAAGAGTCGTCCCACATAACAGCCACCATGTAGATCCTGGGCGAACAAAGTTTTTATAACAAATGTATTCTCCGGGGAGGTTGGTGCGAACTCCGACCTCCTACAACTTCTACTGAATTTGTTGAGCCACACATTGTTGCCAACTGTTTATCTTCAAACCAAACTGTTTTTGTTTTGTTGGTCTTGCTCCCACTTGCCTTAATAAATATCTGTGTGGCTTCGGGAGTGAGGAACCGAAGTTGCTTTATATATTATTCAGTTCGTTGAAAATTTGGTGATGGAAAAGTAATTTGCAAAGGTATTGTAAGACTTGCTTGTAGAAGAGTTTTTCCTTAAATATTTATGAAACAATATAATTATACATCACGCTTGTAATTCTCGAAGGGCTAGGCAGAGAGGGGCGAGCCTATTGCCATCAATGGGGCACAAATCCAGATTCCGGGCTGCTCCTGAGAAATTCTAGATGAAAAACTCAATAACACTTTGCTCGACCCGGGGATCAAACCCGAGAGCTCATGCTCAGCAGTAGCGCTTGCGACCACTAGACTAAAGACGCGATGAAATATTTATGTGAACCGAATACCAGTTTTACTAACACAAAGAGACAACTTAAATAATGCGAACGCTAAGATCAGCAATGGTATTTAAAAATCCAACAGCGCAATACTAACTTTTATTAGCATTAATGCTAATAAAAGTCTAATATCTCGCAGTTGATACCTAAATTAATTTAGGTATCAACTGCGAGATATTAGACCTGAAACTTGTAATATTAGCCTTTAATTAAGACAACACTGTAAAATGTAAAAAAGATGGTGTAAGAAAAACATGTAATTTTGGTGTGTACGCTCTGTGGGTTGTTCTTAAATAAAAAAATAAATATTTCTCAATTCATTCCAACTATAAAACTAAGTTGCTCACCTTTTCAAACACATCTAAAAGTATTATGAAGTCTTTGGGTCCTACTAAAGTACCTAGGACTCGTTAACAGTGCGCAAAATATAAGCAAGAAGGCACTAAACAGGTTCTGAGTGCCCAGGGAGGCATGAAGATTCTACGTTCAACAAAAACTTTCACTGACATGCTTAAGCAAATCTCCGGAGAGTTTATTTAAATATTTTGCAAATAGATCAAAGAAATATTGATAGGAATCTTTAAAGGAGTGAATGTAAAAAGAAACAAAACTATAATGTGTAGATGCGTTAATGATGAGTAGCTGTGTAGTTAAATAATAACAGCCGCACGGGTCGAAAAAAGCTGAAGCTATGCTTGCCGAGGTCAGTCCGACGATGGGTGACCCTTCATTACATGACAAGACCCTTAAAGTACTCATTTATAAACGTCTCTCAACATTATATTTGTTATTTACGTTATAAGATCACGAAATGGACATAAACATAACTGCCGCGTGTCCGGTCGCGGCAGTTTCGTTGCGTGCTTAAGTATGTGGAGAAAGGCGTCTGAGCGCCCCCTCGTGTGCTACCCTGAATCCAGCAAGGACTCGACCCCTCTGCCGACCGCCGCGGAGGACAGATATTGGAGACGGCGGATCTATAAGTCAGTGGTGCTGCATGTTTCCCGCCAAATTCCTTTGTCCGTAATCACAAGTTCGTCGTCCTAATTAGTGTCGCGTTTGCAAGGTCAGACCTACTTACTTAATTTTTTAACCCCCGCAATAATACAATCCACTATCCAATCAAATCAATTTATCCCTGCGTCTGGGATAAACACAAATGATTTGTATTTCTGCGCAAATATTTGGTGCAAGGCGCCACCATTATTTTTTGGTGTAGGTACATGGTGTAAATCCGCATGGATTTCGAACTTTAACATCCCCTCCACCCCTCTTACTTTTGAAAATAAATTATAGACACTCACAAATAATATGGCATTCCATTATTAAAAGGAGATCCAGAGTTATCTCTTAATCTGCTGTGCCACCCCTACAACCCCAAAAACCCACAAACTTTACCTCTTTAGAAGATTAAGTTTAGACTAAGAAATCACTTCATCACTTATTAAACCGATATCTTTGTAAGTTCATAAAAATCTCAGAATAAATAAAGCCGACTCATACTCGTAGACTTAACCCTCGATTAAAAAAGCTTGCTCTTTTATTCACCAAAGCGATGTTCATCAGAAAAAATGGTGTAATTTCTCCAAACAGTACGATCCCGATCGTCGACAGACTAGAAAATTCTCTGTCATTGCAAAACAATAGGTGGCCACGAACAATGGCGGGGTTTTCTATAAAATATCCCCTTTTCTTCTTTTTATCGGGACATCGTTAATTAAGATAGGATCCTTTAGCTGAGATACTTTTGAAACTTTGCTATTTTTGTACGAGGATAAGAACCAGAATTAAGTTTCATGAATAGCTAGGTCTCAGTGTGATTTTTATTGAGGAAAGTTATTAGCTATTAGGAATATTATCTTGAACTTTCCTTGATGCGATTAGTTCTAAAAACAGTTTAGTGTAATGTCTATTAATATCTTGAGAAAAACGTTTCTCAGACTAACGGAAAAATGCTAACGTAAAATCTATATTTAATCTAAAAATTCTTATCTTGAACTATAATTAGACAAAAACAGCATTTACTAGAGCAAGTTAAGGACTATTTCGACTACAAAATCATGCTCGACGAGTGCTGAAAATAAAACAAGGCATCGTTATTCCGTGTCTTGGCGACCGGCGCCAATTAGCAAAACCAATTAAAACAAACGGGGAACGACAGATGCGTTGCTATGGCTACCGTACTTTTTGCTTCGGGGAATTCACTATAGATTTTTATTGCGGTGCATGTAGCTTTGGTTGCCACGACAGAGAAAAATGTGCATACACGCGTTAGGCCTAATTTCGTCAATTTAGGGAATATTGGCAGATCGTCTGTCAATATACACACAAAATTTTATAAAACTTGGTCAAGCCGTTCCGGAGGAATTTTGTTACAAACACTGTGACACAAGAATTTAATTTACTTATTAGATTATATCCGATCCATTGGACAGCAATGCGGATGGTTTATTTGACGCTATACATCTATATCTATACTAATATTATAAAGAGGTAAAATTTGTAAGTTTGTAAGTTTGTATGTAGGACTAATGTTCCAATTTTAACCCTTAATTCGACAGTAGGAAGTATACTGGACATCGAGTTTGAAAAAATCTACAGCATTTTTTTTATTTTATTATCCTAGAGTAGCTTGGTTGTGTCCTTCATTATTACATAAAAAATAACTGTACACTAGCACGTGTGCTCGGCCGGTCAGTCGTTGCCGCAACGTCAGGGAGGATGAACACGTCGCGACCGCTCTTGGTAAGTCCCGATTTATTTATTTTTTTGTTCGACAGTAGATAGTTATTTCTTCTCAGTGTATTCCATAACATATTTATGTATGTAAACTAAAACTACAATTGTAATATTAGTTATAGATTTTACGTTATTCTCTGTGAAACTTATGTGTCCAGTATATTTCCCATTGCCAGGTTCTCAAGAATTTAGTATGGTTTAGTGATGTGCAGTATACTGAACATTGCCAATGACACAGAGAACTAACAATTAGAATTATATGAAGAATTAAAATCCGTATTATGTTTGTTATTTGTTATTATTTAACCCCAAGCAATATTATTATTTCAGGTCTTCAAAAAAAAATCACGCGCCTCAAAAATATTAGCTTTAGTGCCACCATCTCCATCAACATCATCACCGTCTCTCATCTAACGCTCTTTCGGACATAGAAGACCAGACCAGTTCTGATGAAGAGCCTGATTTAAACAATGGCCAGAAAGCTGGTGTCTTATCAGCTGCACCATTACTATCGATACCAGAAACCGACAGTAACATCGGAAATGACGAGACATCCAACGACAAAACCAAAAACGAGCCAGTAGTCGAAGAACTACCAGTGCCCCCAACACCAATAATGAGAGAAACCACCAGTAATGATGATCTTATTCCGACCTTGTCATCAATACAATCTGAACTGGACATATCACCAGCACCTAATATTGTAATACTTTTCTGCGGATATACTCCAAGATATAGCCCATAATACAAACCTTTTCTCAGTGCAAAGAACTGGACGGTCAATAAATGTTACCGAAGATGATAATTCTGAATGATTTCCTGTCCACTCTTTTACTTTTACTTATAGGGTGTTATAAATTTGCCATCTTACGTGGACTACAGACTGGTCACCTACGATATCCAGAAATTGCTAGCGCTATGCCTTTGAAAAGGTTTGAAAGCATACGCAGGGATATTCATTTCGTGAACAATTGTTTTCCCACTTTGGCTCGATACTTCAAAGTGAAGCCGTTTGTAGAGAAGGTGAGAATGAACTGCTTAGCTAGAGAAGAGGAGATGAGGTATAGCATTGACGAAAGGACAATACCGTATAAATGGACCAAGGCGAGAAATATAAGGCAGTATAGCTTCAAGAACTTTTGACTGACTAGATAGATATTGTAAGTTAGATAATTGAAGTTTTAGAAACTTCATGTTAACGGTAATTATAAAAAGCTGTTGTTTTTAATTTATTATTGATCTCAAGATGGAAAATTACGTAATAATAAGAAAGAAGGATCAAACTTTTTGATTTATATAATTTTATAGAAGCCATAATCAATAAATAATAGGTCGGTTAATTTTTATTTCTTTTTGTCTAATATATTATTTTAATACACATGCATTTTTTTATTTTGTATCATATTTGCAAAAAAAAATCCTTATAAAAAAAAATATGACACAACTCCTTAATTCGGCAAAGTCCAGTATACTTCACATCGATATTTACAGTTACTTTATGGAGAACCTGGCAGTGTCCAGTATACCGGACATGGATTTTCTCAAAATCTAGATATACCAGATTTTTCTAATTATTTTTCCTGGGGTAAAAAACATCAAATAAAAACAAAAATAAACGAAAAAATCAAAATTTTTAGCTTTTTGTCTCTTGTCTAATTAAGGGTTAAAAAATATTGTACTGGTGGAAAGCTACACTATTCCCGGTGGACATAGGCTACTTTTTATCCCCGTATTCCCACGGGAACGGAAACTACGCGGGTGAAACTGCGTGACGTCTGCTAGTAAGAGATAATTTAGTTATTAATTTAATTTTGTAATAAACTAGTAGTTAATCGCCATATCTTATAGTTAATTTGGTAACTAGTTTTATTTTGATTTCCATTATTAAGTATTTATCAAAATGGTTGTATGATTAAAATGATTCTTACAAAGAAAAACAGTCTTTGTTTTTTGGCTAGGCCTTTAGCACAATTTATTACACACGGAGCTAAAGAAAAGCTAGTTCAGGCAAAAATAAATTTTGACGAACTCCAAAGCTGCATGTTTTGTGAGAATACACGAATACAAACCGACGGAGGATTCCCAAGAGTGAAGAGCTTCTAAAACTTGAACGAATAAAAACAACGAAATTGTGTGAAACAAGAAAACAGTACCTACAGACGACTGTAATTGATGGCTCAGGTCTTATTCCCATTTTAACAAGCTACGCTCCAGAAAGGTATTTGTGTACAAAGTAACAAACTACTTCAAATAAACATGTCGCCGTGTGTAATTTTATAACATACGGTGACAGTAAAATGAAACTCACGTTTTTAGGATTCTGCACCACCCAAACCCAAATACTAAGACACCACTCTCCGTTTGTCTGTCTGTCGCCAGGCTGACAAAATCAAAGTCAAAGTTAGTGTGATTTTTGGAAAAAAACAATAAGTCTGACAGGTTTTTTGACAGAACTCAAAAATCTACCCTTTATATATAAACCATGAATTTATCACACTGTATCTCATAAACCGAAACATCTGTGAAAATTTCAACTGTCTAGCTATCAAGTGAGACAGTTAAATTTTTCAAAGATGATGTATATCTGTTGGCAACAAGGTAGATATTTCGATTTTAAATTAACTTTTCGATAGACCACCTAAGTAGCTTAAGGTTCAAAGAAAAACTAGTAAGCCCTAAAGAAACTTATTCTCCTATTGTAAGAATAAAGGCAAATGGGCTTTTGATTTGGTAAGTGCACATCCGTACAATTCGTTTAGCCGATCATTGTAACGTAAAAATCAACATCCTTGTTCTTTATTCAATAATTCGAATTTATGTTGACAACAACTCAGTGAACCCTTGGAGTTCTGCAGATTTTCATCAAAATCGTAATGGGTTCCCTTGCTGTAAAGCTTAATATTAATTTTCACGTAGGTACTTCAACAGTAACTAATGAAACCCGGTACAGAAACCCTACAAACGCAAACAAGCTAAGTTTGAACACTAAAAGACCGCAACAAGGTCCAAATTAGACGCAATATAACGCTGACGTAGACAGACCACGCCCTCTGCAGACCGCTACAGGTCCTTAGGGGTCTCCTCGAAGGCCTGGCACGAACGCTTGAAGAAAACGTTACGAAAATTCGAACGGTGTTTGAATTTTAAATATACCTTTCATAAAGAATACTAATATTATCAAGATGTAAAGTTAGTGAGTTTGTAGAGGGTAATCTCTTGATCTACTGAACTTATTTTGGAAATTCTTTTACCAATATGAAGCCACATAATTTGTCAGGCTATATTTTAAAACTAAAAAGGGGTGGAGAGGAATGGTAAAATATAAAATGCCCGCAGACGAAATCGCGAGCAACGCCATAACATTTAGTGATACGTATGGGCTTTACGTATGTAAAAGATAAACTCTATACCAGCTACAATTACTGTTCGTGGCAATGTATACAGTGGCCAGCAGATTAATCCACCCCAATGTGTCAAATTACTTTGCTCGTTTTTCAACTTTATAACAAACAGAATAAGGTTCTTGTTCAATTGAGAAAATTTGTCAGTTTGGGGTAGGATGATGTGCTGGCGTATGTACTACGGTAAGTCAACATAAGAGCTACACAAAGTTTTTTTTATACCTAAATACACAAGAGAACAAACAACAGAAAGTTTACATAATCACTGTAAAACAATATAACATGTCATCATCATAATGGAACACGTCATCTGCCTAACATAGCGCATTATGCAGTGTAATCACTTAGTTCGCATAACCGCCACGTCACGCCAGCCTCAATCGAATAAATAATAGAGTTGTACCCCAATCGATATAACCACTATCGTTAATCGACTCATTTTCATGACAATACCCAGCTTTGTTAGGATTAACGTGTGATATTCGAGTTAAATGATCCGTGAAAACAGCTTTATTAGGACCTGACCTAGTTGTTGCAATCACATAATATGCTTGGAAGCAAATAAATGGAGCCACTTCCCTTTTTCACGTGTTTTGGTTAATATTCTTGAGAACGTGTCAAATCAAACGATAAATCGCCTGAAAGTTTATTGAATCACCACCTATACTTAACCTTCCCTTTTTAAAATGATAATTCATAGTAATTAATAATTATAATTCAAGAATTGTGAATCTTAAAATTGTACTTAGTTATTTAAGAATGCATTGGAATATTTATACACCAATATGTTATGGTAAATTGTAGAGAACTTTAAAATATTAACACCATACCATGTAAAACCACAATTCTTACAAAAAAAAATCCATTTTAATTCGATTTTAAATGATTAGTCTGGCTCTGTAAGAAAAATGGTAATTTTGATAGAAAATTTAGTTAAACTACACGAAAAAGAAACTGGCTCGATTTATTTGCCCCCGAGTGTATAATGTAATATTGGCATCATAATATGTTTGTATGTAGATTAAATATGTGAGCTGACATGATTTTTTCAGTTGGTCGACTCGATCACGAAAAAGCAATTATAAGTAATTAAAATGCTGTACCTACAAACTTGATAAAATCGTAATTCTGATTGGTCGCGCGTTAAATTTAAAATGTAGACCAGCAATATATGCGACCTAGGTACGTACTGTATTTTAAACCTCCATGGACATTTAATAAGACCGTGGCGTGTTATGTGACTTCTTCGTATTTTCAAAATCTATTTTATTATATGTAGTAGTTTTTATTCAAGGTACATTGTCGTAACATATAATCTGATTAATGTCCCCAAAATATTTTATCTATTTATATCTATATTAAAAGTGTATGGAGTTACTTGCCCATTCTTCTCCAAATGTAACCTTCACCTTCACCTTTTGGAATGTGCAACTAGAATCATTCTCTTAATTTATTTAACTTGTAAGTCTGACGTTCAAAAGTGTCTTTTATGAGTTTAATTGAAATAAATGATTTCAGATTGAGTTTTGAATTTGACTACTTTTTTTCGAAATACATAACTATTAGTAATAACAACTCTTAATATATCAATACATCCTCTTCCGTTTCCTTTATTGTACAAGTGTTGGTCGTCGATATTGATAGGGCATTTTATTTCTTTTTGTAATTGCATACATTGTCTTATGTTAAGTGGAAGAGCGGAGTCACCTAACACAAGCATCTTCTTGCTTAAAAGGTGATCTCCAATTTATGTTTGTAATGGAATTGCAATAAACATTTTTATTTTATTATTATTTTAATTTTTGAGCTTGACAGGGTGTAAAAGGATGAAAAACATCCGGACACCATGAGTTCTCTACATCATCCTGGACCCCAAGCTATGAAATCTTTCGATGACTTTCCCTTTTTTCCAAGTGTTGCCTGATGTTCTTTATACTTTAAACTGTGTAAAATCGTGATTTCGGTTAAATCATTGAAACATTAAATTAAAGAAGTGACTAAGATACTTTAAAAAAAAGCTCATAGGATTAGACAGGAGTGATGTTTTTAACGTAATTTTTTATAGTTTTAAGTAAAAATAACATAAGAAAATTTCAATATTGTGGGATTCAGAATCATAAGCAGAAATGTGTGAAATATAATATCAGCATGTACAAAGGCCAGCAAGTCAAACTACCCCAATGTGTCCAATTTATTTGATAGTTTTTCAACTTTATTACAAACAGAATAAGGTTTATGTTCCTTTGGGAAAATTTGACAATTTGGGGTAGCATGTGCTGGCGTCTGTACAACGATATCCCTTCCAAGCTGTATAATCTCTAAAAAAATTGGAATCTGCTTAAACATCGATATAAGTTTTAGTCAAACCGTTCTAGTGAAAAGACAATAACAAAAGTGAACAAAATCTACATGAAAAGCAATACAGTCGTAAAATTCGTATTGCTAATCCACAAACCACATCCCTAGCGTATTACAATCACACAATGGCTCCGGGCGCTCAAACACCCATTGAGTGCAATTGCCCAAGTCAAATTAACTGAATGTACACAAGAATGCTTTATTAAACGAGGCATATAGTCGGCTTAATAACTTTGCGGTGCCGTTAATATGTCAGTGTACAGCCTTGAACATGCTCTCAACACACTCAAAGCTCATTTTGATCGCAATTTACATACTAGCCTTTGCGGAACGGAAGCTCTGCTAGTGATGTCACTTCTAAGTGCGAACACTTAAATAATGTAAAACTAATTAACGACTGGGATGTCGAGACTTCCCTTGCCATTAAATTCTGAGACTTTTTAATTCTGTCGCGTTTTCTGTCTTTCTCTGCATAAAAATCTCATTTCGACGTCATAAAAATAACTTGCACTGAACATATTTCAGACCGTTTTTATTCAGACCAAGCTAGGGCGTCAGCTTGTCAGTCATAATTTAAAATAGATCTTGCGCTCGTAGCAGACTTGTTGCTACGCGGCTACGAGACTCTCTACGAGAAACCGTAGACGTTTGCTGACGTCCCAATTTATCTAGCTAATAGGTACATTATTCGCGGTGTGCAGCAAGTAATATGCTTTTAAAGCGACGCGACTAATTGCTGACATTAAGCTCGCGTATGTGTTACTAGGAAATTACTAAGAAAGGGGTATTTAGCTTGTCTTTTAGGTAACTGGGTTCTATATGTGTATAATCCCTGCACGATCAGAATAAGACGCGACCTTTAGGGATGTTAACCTACAAAAAACAGTAACTTTAATATCGCACCCTATCGTCTAACAAGCATCGACGGAAGTTTGCCAATGCTACCGCTACCGGGCGGACCGCGCGTGTTTATCGACAGATTGCAACTCATTCTGACCACGCTCTGATCATATACAATATGTCAATCTCATTAAAACACCACTTGACAGCTTATTAAAAAAACCACAACAGCGCACTCATCGGGTCTCATTAATCTGAAATTCTCAAAATCCTACATAAAATAAAATCGGAGGCAAACAATGACAGCACAACTCAGATACGGAGCTCATCGAATCAAAAATGTCATACTTTACGAACATAAGTTAATTCAATCGGAATGAACAACGGGGGCTGGCAACATTTTCTGATGAAGCGAATGGTTTTCATTGTTCATTATCGGATTGCCTTCGTCGAATGCAACCAAAAAGAGTTTCATTAGCGGAAAAGCCAATGCTGCAGGTTTCTTTGTTAGAAAAAAACAAAGGAAAACGACGAAAATACGCGTTCCACTTTCCTTTCTTCTTTGCGGAATGGATGGCGGGGAAAGGGTTGAGACATAATGAAGAGACATGCAACTGCGGGCTGAGATTGTCTCTTATATGTTCTGGAATTTTCCTTGTAAGTTGTAGGTTTGTGTATTTTTGGGAACACAGTACGTTTTTGAAAGAGAAACGGAATATGTACTTACACATGTACAGTCACTAGTACAAATAGTGTGTTGACATTATAACAATAGAAAAAAAAACATCGCCAACCAATGATATTATAAGTAAAAAGGTGTAGATAGGTTACCTAAACAACATTCGACATTCAAAAACGGCACACTAACGCACCACGCGTCCGTTGACGGCGCGACGTGACACTGAGGTCAAGTGTGGCTAGTTAGCCACATGCTAACGTGTCGCTTGCTGAGCGCTTATAACCTATCTACACCTTTTTAGTCATAATATCATTGTCGCCATCCCTAGAACGAGCCCTCGCTTGATAGAAAGTTTACGAAATTTGAATTTTAAAACGTACGTTCAGCATTATCCGAAACAAAACTAAATGAGAACCCTTTTTTTAAGTCGGTTATTAAATGAATGACAAACAGTGATATCCTAGTGCTGTGTCCGGTGGATTGACTGGTTTTTCGAATTCATGTGCATATTAATACAGGGTTATTTGTAAAATACCAACAACCTTGCAGGAGTAGATTACTAACATCATAAACAACAACATTTGTTCTACGACTTTTTTGTTTAATGAATTATCACTTACATCTAAAAAAGGTGAAGGAAGACATCGTGTGCAAACTAGCATGCCTGAGAGATATTTTTCGACGGCATGTGAAGTCAAGTCAAAGACCTATTGGGCGCCTTTAAAACTGTGACATTAGGTTAGTGACTTACCTTCCAAAAAGAAGAATATTTACCAAGATTTTATATCTTCAACAGACACCGAATTTCGAAAAATATACAAATCAAATCATTTATTTTGCAAAAATGGGTAATAGGTAGGTATGTTATACTATAATTAGGCTCTCCACATTTTGCCGTCACATGGGCATGCCTATAGTTATACAATTAAAATAAATTTATAAAATTAAAGTAATGGACATGTCCATAGAATAATAAACTCACACATTAAAAAATTTAAAAAATGTCATTAAGGTCAAAGTTATAAAGAAATTATTCAAAACAAGTTGATTAACAAATTACTTAAAATTAAATGTCATGTCAAATTCTTTTTCATTTAGGAACTCAGTAATACATAAATAGCAGTAGTCATACATATCAGCTTTTTACGCCCTCGACATCTATAAATCCTCGTATAAAATTCAAAATAACATCCTTTTAATCCTACTTGCTACGAATATTATAAACGCGAAAGTTTGTGAATGGATAGATGGATGGATGGATGGATGTTTGTTACTCGTTCACGTAAAAACTACGAAATGGATTTTAATAATATGGAGTTAGCTGACACCCTGGATTAATACATAGACTACTTTTTATCCCTGTATCCCCACGGGAACGGGACCTACTCGGACGAAATCGCGGGACGTCTGCTAGTATTTAATATATATTTTTTGTAGTGTTCCTCAAGCTATGAATAAACACATGATTACAATAAAATTTACACATATTACCGTTGGAAATCTTTTCCCTTTCATCAGCTAAAAGGTCCGGCGGACGGCGCATTGACTATGCATGACTATTTACCCCTACGAAATAGCTGGGATGAATATTATGCACGCATTTTTATGTAGATGCGATGACGGATTTTATTTTGTTTTTAGCTGACAGAAGAATCATTATTCGTTGTGTTTCGATATAAAAGCAATTTGCGTAGGAAAGTACTTAATATTATCTTGTAGCAGGAAAATTTTAGAGACTTAATAGTTTCTTCTCAGAAAAATATTACAAAGTAAAGCGAAATTAATATTAAAGTTATAAAAGCTTTCATTTACGGAAATTGCTTTTAACTTTAAGATACAGTATCAAATATTCATGATATTTTTCTTAGAAAACTATTCTTTAACGCAAACATATATAGGGAAAAGCAATATCCTGCGACGTTTGCCTATTACTTTGAAGAAACGAACCGTTTTTCTCTCAAAGCGAAACACATACTAAAAGTACGTAAAAAAACACACACAAGCTCCATTACTGAGACTTCCGACACACGCCGCAAAAACGTGGCAAAGTTCGACAAAGATAGTGTCATTAACATCAATGGAGGCGTTCTGGGCCGCTTTGTACACCCCTCACGACCGCCACTCGGCGGGGTAGGCAGACAAAAGAATCGCGCGAACAATACTCCGCACAGTGAATCTAAACAGGTTCGTTTTTCCGGCTACTTGTCTGCCTACCTTCGTCGATAGAGATGTTAATAGGTCAGCTCTGAATAGTAAAGCAATTAGCCGACGCTATTATTCGATGACCTAGAAACCTTTCGGCGCTACGTTCCTGAATGTGTAGAAAGCCATTAGCATGTCTACTACCAAACTACGTGTCCTATCCGAGCTATTTGATAAAAAGAATAAACTAAAAAGCCAAAGTCAAAACATTTATTCCATTTATAACATTAAAAAAACATATCTTCTTCTTTTAAACTTTAAAATCAAACGTAACATGAAAATACAAAATTTTATATAGCTTCAAGTTGCCCCTTCCAGGTAGTTTCGTAAGAAAAAGAATGGCAAAGAATCTACATACTTACTCTTTTAAAAGAACGACTTGGTTGTTCCAAGAGTTTTATTTGAAACTTTGCTTTGACTTTTTTTTTAAATAAAATCTGACACTCCTAAAAAAAGTTTATCTAAAACCGACATCTAATCTTGAAAACTTTATTCATAAAACTTGAAACTTTTAGAGATATATCTTAAAGACTCTCTTAAGAGTTTGAAGACTTCGTTCAAAGAGAATAAGAAATCAGCATCAACAGACGATAAAACGGACTGTGAAATTTATTTTAGTAGTAAGTAATTCACTTACGAAGAGCCCTCCTATGTAATAATACACAAAGAATCAGTACGTTATTGTATTTTAATAGGTTTATCCATAAAAGGCCTGTTTAAGCTTCACATAAATAGGGGGTCGGCCTAATAACCATCAAAATATTTCCAAATCTCAGGCTGCCTTTTTAAAAATCTAGATCGCTACACCTAATAACACTTGGTTCGACCCAGCAATTGAACCCACCCAAGACCTCATGCCAAGAAAATTAAACCAAAAATAATCCAAACTTGTTAATCATTAGCTAAAGCAGATCATTCATTCCTATGAGACCATTATATGGCTCTTTTGAACATTAAACTAACAAGACATAATCACCTGCCTAGCTAGGGCTGGCTGCTAACTATGGTAGGGTTTCCAGTTCAACGTGATGCAGCTGAATACTAGTGCTTTGCATAAAGCGACTACCACGCGCGGTAAATAGGCCCGCCTCCTATTCATGGGACTTAAACATAACTAGCGATATGTGTACTGCCAGGTACCTACACCTCTGCCTAGCCCTTCGAGATTTACAGGCGTGGTGTTATGTAGTTTAAAACAGACTAAAATCTAAAATTTACTCATCTAGCCTAAAACTACAAATTACTGCAGTTTCCTAAATTGTATCAACCCTGCGGTAGATTAAGTGCTAGTTAGGAAGTGAAGCCAGACGAGTTAGCCAATCCGACAGCGCACTGCGTTTGCGTAAGCCAATCCGACGTGCCTAAGTTACGCTGATATACTCGTATGTCGGATCCGGTGCCTCGTTTACTTTCTGCCTAAACGCACAATGTCTACACGGATAAAGGTTGGAAAATGTTTTTATTCCACGTGAAACTATCGGACGTTAAAACAGAATTCGAAATAGACTTTGAAAACCGTATAATGGTGATGTAGGTAAGCCTCCGTATATATCAGAGTAGTCCAGTTTTGTTTATTTTGTCGCATACAAAAGGCCTACAGTGAAAAGTAAAACTATTAAGAAACTGGTGCCTAATATGAAAATTATTGTTTATACAGAGTCAAACCAATTCAGAAATATAAAAATAGCTGTTTCATTACATCAAGTAAATGCACTAAATACTCTATACTACATTGTATGTGTCGAGTGAATCAGCCTTTTTTTATTTAAATCTGATCTCATAGTAATACACTGGCCTACAAAAATAAGAACTACACTTTTAAAATGATTTTTTTTCTAAACTATAGAAGTAAAAGATCTAAAATTAAAAATGTTTTAAAGAAAACTTTACAAGCTTTCTTTAAAACTAGTAAACTATACATTAGAAACATTTTTAACTTGGAAAAAAAGATGAAACAATATAATTAAATAATTCAATTTTAAACGTTCACACTTAGTTTTGCAGGCCAGTGTAGTTGTTTATTATCATTAGTACGTTTACCTCCTGTAAGGTTTCTAGTGAATTGTCAATTAATTTGTATACAATTTTAAACGTACAATTTTAAAATTGAAAATATTCTAATATACAGGGTTATTTGTAAAACACCAACAACCTCGCAGGAGTATATTACTAACATCATAAACAACAACATTTGTTCTACAACTTTTTCGAAAACAGACAAATAAAACCGACTCTCCATACATATATCCGAACAGTTGATCGCGTTTTGTATGGAGAGTTGATTTTTTTTTGTCTGTTTTCCAAATAGTCGTAGAACAAATGTTGTTGTTTATGATGTTAGTAATCTACTCCTGCGAGGTTATTGGTGTTTTACAAATAACCCTATATTAGTAAACCAATTCCTTTTATAGTACTAAGTAGAACTAAGATGTTATTTGTGCGATATAAGATTTGTAATAAAGGCTTTCAAATAGGAAAGGCTAGATGACCTAACCAAATATTCATTATTATTGCGTTAATTACGTCGTAATGGCCCAGTAGTTAATTGTGTTCCTGAATGAGATTTTAGACCCAAATCCGGTAAGTAGGTACACATCAAGTTATACATAATATCCAGTTTACGCTGGCCTCGCATTGTACGGAAATCCTATACAATGCGAGATCAGCTTGAAACTGTATAGCTTGATGTGTACTAGGTACTATTTAAGTATAAGTAGTTCTGGCTAGCATCGGTTTTTGAAAAAACGTTGTTAGGACACTTAGATTTATTATTAGGACTTTGTACGCTACGCCGCCGGCCACCGGTGAGCCTCGAACAACTCATTTTCTATTGTGTTTGGAAGTCCGGCAGTTAAAGTGTTAGTGTTGTATAGTCTGAAATTTGCTAACTTAAATGTAAGTCAAAAGACACAAAATAAACCTCGTACATAATAGGTACATATAACACATTATAAATATTGCAGTATTAGTACCTACTTACTTACTAAATTAAAAATTTGAAATAAGATAATAAGATTTTAGAAATACTGCTGCATTAGCCCTCTTCCTCTCTTCTAAGTTTTTGCTGTGCCCGACAGGGTCCATAATGATTCTGTACCTTTATATTGATGAAACCAGCCCATTGAGCACATTGTGGAACGCAATAAATATTGAGTATTGAGTATTGAAAGAGACGGCCTAGAATGACCTACATAGACTTTATTGGTGATTTTCTTCAGAAAGGTCATGTGCCGTGCAGTGGAACAATGATGAGCTGGTATTATTAGTACTAAATAATAAATATCAATGCAAAATACAGAAACTCATTTACTTAGCTTACCACTAATGCAATTAGTGATGCTTTATAGTTCATGTCATAATTGAATGAGGGTACCTATTTTCAAATCACTAACTATTTCGCAGGAAAAAACAGAAAGCTTAGCTTGTAATCACGACAGTTTAATATTCTTCGTTTTCTTTTTTTTTCGATTGATTTTTGTTTTACTATGTTTTCACTGTGCTGAATTTTGTTGCTGTTTATCTTTTCTTTATTAAAAGGAAAACTGAAAGAAAAAGTAGTCCTTAAACCTAACTTATCAAGTGGAGGCTCTTGTAAGCAGTCGCTTCTTGTAAAACCAGAAAACAATTTCCTGCTACTATTTTCCTGTCCCAATTCTGTAATAATGATGCCCGTAAGTACTGACCAGATATTCCTAGTACCACATAACCTTTTACCCACTAACCCGACCTTTTCGTAAGCCGCTCTACGGCTATGTCCAAGTCGTACAATGCTCATTATCTGCCACATTTTATGGGGTCTTTATCCCCCATACAAAACCACCACAGCAAATACTCTAATGAGTTACATTACGAACTAATGGGAACTCCTTTACGGTGTTTGCAACATTTTTCCGCATTACCCGTGAGTACGAAGATTTTTTCCGATTTTATTAGGTTATGTAACCCCCAAAACGCCCGAGTTGGGCCGAATGTACCCAATTTGCAGTAATGTAAGATATTTTACGGCACAGGTGAAAAGCAAAATGAAGCTTATTTAGGTACCCGTTAGATACATTAGCTTTGTTGTGGGAATAGAATGGTAGTGCCGTTTGAATATATTTTTGCTACTTCGTATTTCTAGTTTCGGGTTATATTTGTATGATAGGATTTCTCTGACTAGACTACGTACAAAATATAAGTAACGTGAATATTACGCAAAAAATTGCCAACAACCTATACTAGCTATACATTTTTGTAAGTGACTAGGTATTTACATATTATAAAAAATCACTAAATATCCAAAATAACTAAAATATCGTCATAACATTCTTAGTTAATATTTTTAATTCCTTGAAATAAATTCCTTTTACTTAGTGGTTATCTGTATTAAATTAGCAGGTAATTTTATAGAACGAACGATAACATCCCATTTTCTAAACATAAACTCCCAAACACCTCATCATTGAGTCAAAACACGCACACCAACAAAAAAACAAACTGTAGAGATAAGAATTTATTCCACAACATTACCCCCATACGTAAAATATTACCTATCAATAACAGCCATCCCTAACTCAACCTATGGGGAATATTGGGGAACGCCAGCCCTATGGGGGAACCGTCATCGTATGAAAAGTCATGTCCCCCAACAAAATAGATTAGGTGTAGGTGTTTATCTGTAGGACGGTCGTAATATATTACCGGTGAACTACCATGGGTACTTGGGTATCGAGGGCTGCCTGTAATCGGTCTCTCGAGAGGACCTGTCGTTTCAACCTGAGTGGCCCCTTTTTCCACTACCAAACGTTTTTGTGAACGGAATTCTGGAGAATATAAATAAATATTCTACAACGCCATCTAGTCCCAAAATAAGCAGAGTGTTATGAGTCAATTGAAAATCATCCTTATATATTTCTAAATATGTACACACGTATTATAGATAAATTACACCCGGACACAGAATAAATAATCGTGCTCATCACACAAATACTTACTCGTATTTGTCTTGGGTGGAAATCGAACTCACGACCTCCAGCATAGCTGCAGTCAGGGCCACTGTTGCTAGTCGCCTGCCTTGTTGGCCTAGTGGTTTCAAGATCTACTCTGTAATTGCATAGCATATGATAGCTTAATTCGGTTTCACTTCACCTCCATTTCACGCGGTGACTAACAGAATCGACTAGCAGGTTAATTAATATTCAGTTTTAAAATGACAATGATAAATTAACGATAATGGATACGTACATTATCACATTCACGATTCGACTGAAATTAAATTATGAAATAAAATATAATTGGCTGCATGTATAATATGAATACAGATAGTAAATCAAAAATACTTTGTTCGTTATTACACGAAACGAACTGAAGTTTTAATTAGTAACATTACATTCAGTGTGTACTGAAAATATTCTGTAACAATATTACTCTGTTTAAACGCCAATGAACACGACACTCATACAAATACTGCGGACTGGTTGGAGTTTCCAACTTTCCAGTTCAATGTTTCCTTGTTATCCAACTTTTGTTTCATTGTTCTGATGAACTAACGGAACTTGGCTTATTTTCGTGTTCATAATATTTTCGGTTTTATTTAGCATAATTTTCTACCTTTTGAAAGTCAAATTCAAACTATTTTACGACTTAGAAGTTTAATGAAAGAAGAAAATGGTTCTAGTTGCCGCATCCTAATGGTAGTTTCCTAGTTTCGTATGGAGTAATAGAGTTTTTTGCCTCTTTCTTCTACTACATACGAAACGATGAGTAGATACGAGTTACTTTTGCTTTCCCATTTGTAAAATACTTAGACTTGTGACCGATATCGTTTTGTTAATTTCATGTGGATATTATAACAATTTTATTTGAGTGTTTAAAGAATTTCTCAAGTATTAACAACAAGCAATTTAGTTCAAGCGTTGGTAGAGTCAACCAGTTCATTTACATCGGTACGAAGTTACTATTCTATATTCAACTAGGGGTGTACTACCTCGGTCTATCCCTTCGTGTAAAACAGGCGAGATGTTATTTTGTGATTTGTTCTATATTCAAATTCACAATTTTCAATTGATGTCATTCCCACTTTAACAAATATCAACTGTATATTGATATAAATTAATTTTATTCTACAAATACTAGTGCTTACGTACTATTGAAAAAGTAAAGAAATTGTTCAGCTACAGTTGTTGTGGTGCAAACTGAACTTTGGATAAGTATGTAAGTTATTTAAAGCTAAATTGCAAATATTATCCGCAGCTTTATATTGTAACCCAATCTAAAAGCCTTACCTGGTGGTAGAGAAATGACAAATCTCAATGTCCTATATTCAGCATTTGTGTTACAAGAGATATCTTGGGACGCTGACACCATCTTCCCAGTCTCATAGCAGTGTAACGTCAATTTTATCGGCGATCATAAAATTTTTACTATTCCATCTTCGAATCGGACAACAGTTAGACAGCGTTGTTTCTGATGAATAAGACTTTTTTTTATCACTTAGATTTATGCTCGAATGAGATAAGATAACGAGGGATATAAAACTGTCGCCTATAACTTTATACTACTCTTATATTTTAATCATTAATCACGATGCTACTAAAACTATAAATAATATAATTTAGTGCAATATTAAGTAGAATAATGAAAAACAAAGATACCAAGATAAATATCAAACGAAAACTCTTCGATACCAGCATACTACCTACACTCACATATGGATGCCAATCCTGGGCACTCACTAAAGCACACATTAAAAAGTTAGAGACTTGCCAAAACTCAATGGAAAGGAGTATGATGGGGAAAAGACTAGCCGATAGAATAAGGACTGAAACCATAAAAAAGTATACGAAAACAAAAGATGTCACAACAACAATAAAAAAGCTAAAATGGAAATGGTCAGGCCATACGATGAGAGGAAAGGAGAAATGGTCCAAACTGATAATGAACTGGTTCACAGCCTATAAGAAAAGGAATAAAGGTAGACCACATAGAAGATGGGTAGACGATATTAAAGCTGTAGCAGGAGGCACATGGACGAGAATCGCTAAGGATAGAGAGGAATGGAAAAGGTTGGAGGAGGCCTTTGCCAATAGGTGGCATACAGATAGGGTTATCGATGCATAGGTAAAACAAAAAAAAAACACATATTGTAAATGAAATACTGTCTGAAATAAAGGCTATCGTTATTATTATTAAAAGTTCATAGCATTACTCCTGTATTCTACGAAGGATAAGGCAGAAGTGTACATTTAGTACACCGACCCAGAATTCACCAGTTATGTTTAAGTTCCATGTAATAGTAACAAATGAAGCCTACAGAAATTGCAGATGGAAAAACACAATAACACATTGCCCGACCGTAGAATTTAACCAAAGAATTCATACTTAGCAATAACTTTTGCGACCACTAGACTAAAAAAACAACATTACGTAAAAAAAACATATTTCAATAACAATAGAACCCGGAAATTTAACGACGAAACTACAACACGCAATTTTACCTGACTCACGAAAACCATGGTACCGACTCCACAGATTCAAATCACCCAGTTAGCTTAAAGCTAGTTATACAGGGCTATTTGTTTTGCTTATTCCATCCCTGAAGTGGGGAGATAAGACGAGCTCCTATTTCATTGTAATAGTATGATGACGCCCCTGGGTGCTCGCTAGGGGAAAATCGGGGAGATAGGGGTGTTAGGATGCACAACGCTCTGTAATAAAGTCTTTGAAATCGCACCAAACTGCGCCGAGTGTGGATAATGGCACTCGAATTGCATTTGTTTCTTGATTCTTGGGGCTTTAAAGTAATTAAATAGTGAAGGGAGATAGCAGAATGCGGGGTGGGTTCGCTGCGGGGAAATTGTTGTGATTTGTGAATATGCTGGACGAGATTGTAATGAAGAAACACAACTGCCAAATTAAAAAAAAAGGATAAACCATTAGCACTTGGCTCGCAACTTTGACCGCGTGTATGTCTTACTTTAAAAAGACCTGCACCCCTGCCCTCTCTTAGTTTTCGAAATAAATTAAAGCCTTTGACAGTCACAAAAAATGTAGCGTTCTATTGATAAAAGAATTTTCAAAATCGGTCCAGAGGTTACCCCATGCAACGACACAGAATTACAAATTTTTCCTCAGTGCAATATTAGTAAAGATTTAAGAATAACACCCCTAAAAGATCACATTGCAGGTGGAAAAACCATAGTGAAAACTCTTTAACCACACATCTACACGTTTTCCATTTCACAGACAATATTCCCCGGAACATTGTGTCTATGATATCTTAAATGCGTTATCTTCTGCGGACCAGTACCGACAGAGCGAGTCCTATAACATCTCGTGTCCCGACACTGCGAGGTCTATAACATCTCGTAAAACCGGAAAATGTTTATACATTTTATGACTTCTCACTTCGGACATTTTGAACCTTTCTTTTGTCTGGGATCAGGATCTGTGTGGATGTAAACGTGACTAAGTTTTAAGAGCTCTTTTTGTCTGTTTTGCAAGGTTATTTGCTCATAAACGTTTGTATGTGAGGCATAAAATGTGGTCTAGTAGTTGGTTGTATGATTTAGTAGTCAGCTGAATTATATCGATTTGCACCAACAGCATCCTGTCCATAATAGCGAGCAGGCTTGATTGTGTGTTTATGAACCATTGCTGCAAGGTTAGGGCTGGGCCTGTCACCTTACAGCAATGATGTCATAACCTATTTCTGTGTTTTGTTTTCGTCTTTGTATGTTACTAACTTAGTAAGAGTATTGTTCCTTACACTGTGAGTCATGGTATTTGATTTTAATAAACTATTATTATTATGTTTAATGCCTTAATAGGACTGAGTTAAGATATTCAAGGAAATAACCTAGAAATACTTCACGTTCTCTAAATAGCTAGAAGAGATTCAATAAGCGCCAACCCTAATAAATCCGGATTGATGGTAACCCTATATACGACGTTATATCGTAGTGGAAATAGAAAATATATAAAGCATTGTTACCGTACGCACGCAGGCTACGAATAACGTAGATACTAAAAAAATATTGTCACAATAAAAAATATGTACCAGAAACATTTACTGATGTCGAGAAACCCCTAGTTTCGGTTATTTAAGGGTTAAAATGTTTCCTTAGATTTGTAATTCTGGTCTGGAATCTGCGTTAAATTTATGTATACAATGTTATGAAACACTGTACGTGATCAGTTATAATTTATAGCTTGTAGGTACCTTTGGTAATAGTAGTATTATAAAAATAACTTTACAGAACATAGGGTCCCCTATGTTCTGTAAAGTTATTTTTATAATACTAAGATACTATAAGTTTTTTTACGGTTCTACACATAAAATATGTGAGTACGAGCGTTTTTGTTGTGTCTTTTTTGCGTTAGCTAATCCAACTGTGTTACAAAATGTATTACTATAAATCTACCTGTGCCGATGAATTGGCGCTGAACCCGAATATGTTTTTCCAAAAACCCAGTAGCCTCTGTGTTTTCCTATAACATCAGCTATAAGCCAGTGAAAGTCCCGTCATAAAAATCAGTCTAGCTGTTTCGTAATTTAGTCGGAATAAACATACAGATAGAGAAATGTAAGGTTTTTTTTTTATAAACTTACCAGAGTTTCTTTCATGTGTATTTAATATAAAAAAAGTACTTATTTGGCCAATACAACCAGTCATTTTAATTTGACTGATTCTAAGAATGTAGGTCTTTAGACGCCACAAAGGCGAATGCAGAATCAAGCCTCATACATAACCCAGCATAATAATATCATTAAATAACAGAGTAAAACGATGAACTTTTTAACAAATCTAGGAAAGTGTTCCTTTGTGAAGTGGACGTAAAAGAATTCCTGTGATCAGTCGGCGAATTGTTTTAACTTCGTTCCTTTAATTAAAACGAAAGGAATACTTGAGAAACTTCTGTGTTCGGCAACTCCTTACCTGTAACAATGGAAATTAATATCATTATACTTTTGAAACTTTTCAAACACACATATAATTTTTATACGTAGGATTTAAATTGCATGATTATCTTAAATTTAACATTGAAAGGAAATTATTATGGTATAAAACACGGACGGAATCAGTCCGGTCTGGGCAATTTCCTAAAATGGTTTTATAACACATACATACATACATAAACTCACGTCTTTTTCCCATGGGGGTATGTAGAAACTACAGAGCGCCATATGCTACGATTCTTACATACTTCTTTTGCTTCGTTTACATTCATACATGTTGTCATACACACACGCCAGTTGCGAGTACTACGCACCACGAACTACGTACGCGTATGGTTTTATAATGACATCAAAATTATTCAGTTATAACTTAATTAATAAATAATAATAATTATAATAACCCCACAGGGCAGCTTGTGGTGAGCTGTTGGGCAGTAGCGACCCCACGGACCTGATCTCCCGAGAGATATCTTGTTCCTCATCTCTGGCTTGCCTTGATTGGCCGGCCAGAGTGAACTCAGACGAGGAACGGAGCTCCCACCTCTTTCTTGGCTTAGTTGACCGGCTAGAGTGAAGACTGTGGAGATTCGCAAGAGTAAACGTGCTCGGAGGAAGGAAGCATTACAGTAAGGTACTGGTAGAGATCTTGACCGTACTTCCGGGAATGTCCTGAGATCCGTGGGATGCCGCTCCACTCCTTTAGCACCTCAGAACATGTTGCCCTCTTGTCGCTACGTCACTATGTGCTAGCGGCCGTTTTATTGAGTGTGCAAATTTCCCCCTGTCATTAAATCTGTGTATATGTAACATTGATAAGGCAGGGGATGGCCCCTGCCATGAAAGACTATGGAGTCTTTCATAGTTCTAGGTATCCACTCCATTTTAGCTACCCTAACCTGTAGTCCAGTACTTTTGTTACCATATTCTGCAATAGTCTTACTCCAGTCGTAGGTTTTCCTTGGGTGCACTTGTCTAGTGCATACAGGGAAAATCTGAGATTGGTGCCTCATTTCATTAAAGGCGACAATGGGCCTCTGCGAGTTGGCTTCGGCCCCTTTTATGCCTTCCAAAGGTTCGGAACCCAAGGGTTCCGAGAAATAAAAGCATAATAATATTATTTCAACAACGCCACTTAGTTCCAAACTAAGCAGAGCTTCTGTTACGGGTACTAAACAACTGATAAACATACGTATAAATGACTAAATACATAGTAATACATACATCATATAAATCATAAATAAATTAATACATTTTCCACGTCTTTTTCACACAACGCCATTTAGTCCCAATTTAAGCTTGAGAGCTTGTGTTATGGGTTCTAAACAGCTGATAAACATACATATATTTCTAAATACATACAATACATACATATTATAGATAAATTACACTACATTACATTACATTACTAACAAATGATCATGCTCATTACACAAATATTTGTTCTAGCTGGGAATCAACCCCACGACCTCCGGCATAGCAGTCAGGGTCACTAACTACTAGACCAACAGGCCAGTCAAATGTGTGTGTAAGTGCTCAACACATTTACACACTTCATTCCATAATAATACAGAGTACCTCTTACTTATTTGTCACAATAAACCTTTTGTGCAAATATAACGATCAAAGCAGAAACAGATAATATCTAGCATAACATTGACTCTAACAATATTGACACTGACGATCAAAATATTGACCCATTACATTTTGCGAATACGTAATGGGAGACGTCATGGTTGCCTATTATCCAACAATATCCTAAAACCCCATTTCATTCTACCGTTAACTCACAAAACATACATAATACATGGACTTTCTAAATTACATAATTGGCTACAACGAACAGCCATCGATAATTTAACTCATGCACGCTAAGGCGAGCGGATATCGCGTGACGTCAGATCCTAGTTGGCTCGATTTGTCAGAATTAAAAAGGCGCCATGTAAAATATTTCTCACTGAAATTTTTAGAGCAGTAGGTACCTTGAGTTTGATAAATTACGGTGAGTAAACGAGGTCTCAAGTTAAGTCGTGTGTTCGTGAGCTAAGTGCCTTTTCTAAGGCGACATAAGTTGAGACTTATTTAAGGAGGAAGCATTACGTTATTGCTTCTAAAGGAAATCGCTAATCCAGTAGAGACATAGCATTTTTTATTATGTCCCTTGAATCGGTGTCTATTATTGGAGACAATCAATAATAAATAAATAAATATTCCACAACTTTCACACAACGCCATCTAGTCCCAAGCTAAGCAACGCTGCGTTATGGGTTCTAAACAGCTGATAAACATAATAATTTATTTCTAAATACATACATATTATAGATAAATAACACCCAGACACAGAGCAAACGATCGTGCTCATCACACAAACATTTGTCCTGGGTGGGAATCGAACCCACGACCTCCGGCATAGCAGTCAGGGTCACTAACTACTAGACCAACAGGCCAGATTGTTTCCTGATACCAAAGGGCTAGATAAAGCAACATTGTTGAAGAACTCACGTCTTTCATCTATTTGTTGTTTAAGTCAAAATCAAATCCAAAGTCATCTATTCAAATTAGGCTAAGGTTCAGCACTTTTTGAACGTCAATATTACATAAAACAGTCGCTCAAAAAGCCCGCCCTTCGCCACTTCCTAGTGTTTTTGTGGCGAAACTAACTGCCCAGCAACAAGTCTGTCTGAAAAGTTAGAAGAACTTGAATTTGACACGACGGCGACATTTTAATAGTTAATCCTAACCGTTTTTGGATTTATCGATAAAATAAAAGTCACAAATGATACGCGCTTTTTGCGGTCCTTCAGATACAAACTTCCCTATGTAATAAAAACTCAGCACTTGAAACAATGGTTTAAAAGCTTGCTGATTCAGCTTAGTGGACTCCAACAAATGCAACAGTAAACGTCGAACAAACGATGTCCAACTTGTTGAATTTATGTAAAAATATTCATATGTCGCAAACAGTATAAGCAATCTTGACTCTACTGTAATGCTAATAACCTCCGTCTTATTCAGCGAATCCCATTACAGAACATTTTACTTTGTGGAACTCTTAGAACGCGAAGACCCGCAAATTACTTTGTAATACGACCAAATTACGAAGACATCTGATGAAACCTTAACATGTGGAGACGCGTAACATTATTCGGTGCTTTTAAAATTGGCCGTTTGGAGCCAAAACCATGCGATTACGAAATCTCTTTCAAATTTCCAGCGGAATGTATAAATGTAGCGAGGATTTCGTTTTGCACTAAACTCTAGAGCGACTTTTTTCTTTTGCCTTTTTTCGTAGGTAACTTCTACGGTAGCTGCTACGGCGTAGCAGTCGTAGCGTTCGTAGCAAGCATTTTTGTTTTGTTTATATTTTACACTACATCACTGAGCAGTATTATTTCTTTGGCAAATCGTGGTGTAAATGCAATAAATATAATCCTTAATGTGAATGATTAGTGGGACGAGATTGACGCCTATTACAGACTTCGGTCAATGCTCCTAAAACGACTTCACTGGAAATAGTAAAGCGAGGCCTGCCCTGTAGTTGAACAATATAGGCGTATATATTATTGCAATGAGTCTCTGGAATTTGTTTAAATGTTTTTTACGGAAAGCATTGTTATAATAAGAACAAAATGACATTTTCAAAGCACCCGTAGATACCAACTATTCCGTCTTCAGTATTTCTCAAGCCGTTTTTTTAGTCGCATCATGTCACCGTAATCACCACAAAAAGGAGTCTTAACGAAACCTTTGAAACTAAAAAGTTTTACCTTATAAGTTAGCAAATAATTTCCGAGCGCCCCGCCCGGGCGGGTGGGTTTGCGCAGGATATTTGACTCGACCGTGTTACGTGGGTGTTTATTTTTTTCATTTTTCCCTGTGTAGTTGATACCTTCCCCTCTCACTCCCAACTCTCCCCTTTGTTATGACAGAACGCCCGGCGTGAACCGTTGCTGCCTTGAGATTATAACTTTTTCTTGGAAACGAAGTTACATTTTATACGGGCCATTAATAAGCCGGGATTTCATTCGCAGTGTACTGAAAGCATTATTCTTTGTTAATTTAAATCGCCTATTTATTGTGTTTATTGCGTGTAATGGAATTTGAAAAGGAAACGTTGGAATTTTCTTTTTATTTGCGAGTAGTCGTAACGGTTATGTGAGTATTTTAGTGGCTTTGAAAGTATTTGTTACAAGGTTATTTTAAGAATTTCAGTTAGTATTTCTGAATAATATAAAGGCCAGTTGCGCCATTCAAGACTAAGATTTACCCGCCACAGATATTATACTGCATACAACAAAGTCTTCTTAACATTCGTGTCTAAAACATTTGGTAATAATAAATGGTATTTATACTATATTTTCGAGTGTTACAACGAAGAAATAAATAGAAGTGAAGCCACAATTATAAAGGAACTATTGAAATTGAAACTATAACAAGAACAATCACGCCTGATATCGCCAAAGGGAACGGCAGGTATTATTTACATGCACTTTTCATTGTGCAGCCATATTGTCAACTAAGTTTAAGTCCCATTAAATAGGAGGCGAGCCAATTACTAACAACAGCAGTGTTATTCTGAAACGTTTATTTTTACGAAATCTATTCTGAATCCGCAATGAAATCATGTGAAATTAAAATATCGTATTCTTAACTGGAGTGGTTTCGACACTGGCGCCACCAAGTGGTGATCAAAGTGAGACGAACTAAAACGGGTGAATATTTTGACGTTTACATGTGAATACTTGTACAGGCGACACGAGAAGCGTAGTAAGTATGTTGAGATGATTTGCGAAATGACTTTCAAAGTGATACCATTTACAGAATAGCACTGCAGAGCACTAACTTGGCTGCTAAAAGATATACTGGAAATAATCCTCGTGATTAACAAAATCGAATTAGACAACCTACAAAAACTCCAATCCTTTTATAATAAACTAGCGGACGTTACGCTTATGTCACTTGGGGATAGTGCAGCTGCCCAAGGGTGTTTTTTTTTTATAAATCGGTTGAGTAGTTTTAAAGTTTATTTATAACATATAAAAATGCATATCTTTCCTCTTTATAATTATAATTATCACATGATATATATAGTTAGACTGTAGTTGACTGGCCTGTTGGTCTAGTAGTTAGTGACCCTGACTGCTAAGCCGGAGGTCGTGGGTTCGATTCCCACCCAGGACAAATGTTAGTGTGATGAGCACGATCATTTGTTCTGTGTCTGGGTGTAATTTATCTTTAGTATGTATGTATTTAGAAGTATATAAGTATGTTTATCAGCTGTTTAGTACCCATAACACAAGCTCTCAAGCTTAACTTGGAACTAAATGGCGTTGTGTGAAAAGTTGTGGAATATTTATTTATTATTTATTTATTAGTTAGAAAATACTTTATTGGCAACAGTTGGATACACGCCCAGTAAAAAAAAAACATAATAACAAAAAAAAGACACAAAAATGGCATGTCTCACGGCTGCGCCAAAAGGTTCATTTCAGCGGTAATGCCAGACAGATGCTGAGATGCTGCCTGACGCTGATTTTCAAATGAACCTTTGGGGACAAGTGACGGGTGAGTAACATTTATCAATATAATACTTAATAAATAAATAATATTTTCCGTAAATATGTAGAATGTAGCTTAAAATCTGTAGATAAACACCGAATAAAGCTGTGACCAATTTAATTCCCGAAAAATATATAACTTTTAACTCTGAAGGTTATGCTGGTTGTAATTTTACTTTTCCTTTAATAATAATGGGGTAAAAGAATAAAATCTTTTGAAACAACTTGCATTCACAATAGCAAAGTGCTTACCGCCCGTAAAGAATAAGCTTGAAATAAGCTTTGACAGGCTAAGCCTTAAGGGGGCTTTTAGTAAGCCTTGGTAAAGAGATCGGCGCTTTTTGGGATTCTATCTTTATCTTTATCTATTTGTTTTGTCGCCTTTTGGTTCTATTTCTGTCACGTAAAAGCAAAAGGCATATTCTATCTAACAATCTACGTCAATTGCGAATAATACGAACCTGAGCTACGTAAAGAAAATCAAGTATATTATTATGGTTAAATACATTTTGTATACGCTATTCATAGTATTCACACCTCACACTCACTTTCACACACAATCAAATCCACTAGACTCTTGACATTCCTTTCATACAGTCACACAATTTGTTGGCACAGCTTTTGTTCTTTATTTTTTGTTTGATTTGATTATTATTTTTATTCCAACTTATTTTTTATTTAGTTTGTTTCAATGGGTATTGGTACGTACCCAAGATATATGCTTGCCTATTTTGGGGCAAATGTGAAAATTTTTATACTTAATTATTTTTCTGCACTACATTATTATTATTTAACGCAGTCGGTACGCAGACGCCAGCACATCAACCTGGGGTAGGTTGTGTCAAATTTCTTTGATAGGTTTTCTTCAACTTAATTCTAAACACAATAAAGTTCATGTTCAATTGGGAAAATAAGGCAGTTTGGGGTAGCTGATGTGCTGGCGTCTGAACATTCTTATTCTCCTTTCTGTGTGGTTAGTGACCAACCTGGTGTTATTTTGTTGAGAAATATCTTACATACATGCCGCAGTTTCCTCACGAGGCTTTCCTTCACCGTTTTAGAAGCGAGCAATGATAACAAAACGTATTGTTTTCAAAAGATTCTCACAAGCTTCTTACACAAGTAAAATACAATTTTATTTATTTATGTCACTAGTATATTACATTGATTAGAGATTCGAACAAAAGCAGCCCGTACAATTTAACAGACTTCAGTGTGGTCTTTTATTGTGAACTTATATTTATCTTGTAGGTATTAACAAAGCTTGAATACACTAGCCTAACACTGTTCAAAGCATTCCGTAGTTACATACATAATGAATCCTGTCCGCACAATATCCGTCTGTGTGCACTACCCACTACCAATAATGTGCAATATCGTATTAATATGGCGGCTCGACCGCGCAACCGCTGCCGCCGCGCTGCGGTGACGTACACACTTTGTAGGCTGTCCATTTCTGCATTAATGTATACATGATCGTGTGCTGTGCACAGTGCATAGGTTATGTCTATCGAGGAAAACATACCACATAATAAACTATCATATAAACTATATTCCGGATAAAACCCAAACGACTGTAACATTAGAGAAAATGATGAATGATGCTTTTTGGCCAGAGGCTTTGAGGCCCCTTTAGACATTTCTGTTTTTTAAGAATAAAGGCAGATTTAACTCTGAATCTCTCTGAATGATTATCAGTCAAAAACAGTAAATCATCATAATATTTTTAGTAAGTTAATTTAGTAAAAGGTAAAGGATTGGCCTGTTATGTTCTGTCTGAACTTCATTTTTATCATGGTAGATACTAGATGCCTTTTATCTACAAGACTTTATTCAAAGTATTACAATATTAACGTTCGATCTAGATTAATTCTAAACACAACATAAGTCGTGTGTTAAGCTTCTTGACAAAACCATACGACCTATATATTGACTTTTCAAGCTGACCTTTTCAACAAAGTTTGCATAATGTACTCTCGTCTAGCTCTGAGTTAGGCAATCCACTCTAAAGTTCAGACGACGAACTAAATACATTTGTTTCCCGGGTGTACTGCTATCAACGCTTTATATTCCACCGTTTCACAATACCCGACGGTCAACATAGGAACCAAACATCAATTTGTCCTCTAAAAACGTCACACTAGCAAATAAATTCGATCAGGCCCGCCTATTCCAAGCCCGAGCGATAAAAAAAACATTAGCATACATACTTGCGACACTGGCATCGGCCATATTTTATGTGCAAATAACAAAAAGCACGCATCGCGTCCAAACTTTAACATACAACCTTGTAAAAAAATATCGGTCGCGCAAATGTCAACTTTATGTCCTAAACAGCTACGCCTGAACAAGTAGCTAAGTAACCTTCTGTTTTTACGCGTTAAACAAAACACAACCCTAACGACGTGTTTCTGAAGTTCAGTTTTTATTAGCTTCACAACAGTATCGAACGTGATCGATTACAAATTGTTTCATTATGTACCTAATTACAGCAGCAGAAGGTAGCTTTTACTTTACTCGCCTGTTAGGGGAGGGTGTTGATGTAAATTGACTCTCATTGCTTTGTCGTTAAAGTAGTAAATAGTGTGTATTGTTGATGTGTGCTCGTCTGCCACGGGGAGTGTGCCCCCGGGCGCCCTGCGGCGGCCCCCGTGAGGTCAAATGCAAACTCTACCTTTACCCTCTAAAGGGAAACAGCTATTACGCCATTTTATTGGCTTAAGATAAGAGCTGCTTCGTAATTGTGTACACAAATGAAGAGCTTTTGTGATTATGTTATAAACATGTTTATGATAGGCAATCACGACGCTCCGAAAAATTGACTTTCACCAAAAAATACTAAACTTATGGATACGACTTTTGCAGAATTCTCGTTTGAAATATTGGTAATCAAAGATATTGCCTCGTATGAATATAGTATTTTGTAATTTGGTTGTAAAATCAGTAACTTAGTTGTAGATATGTATTAGGTAGAAAATGCTAATCTAATGTGCCATATAACTTTTTATTACGGATTAGCGAATGTCAATCAGTACGAAAGGTCTAGGCATAACATGCAAAACTACCTAATTTCTATTTTCTGACCTTCTATCGATTATGGCATTGAATTTGAGACATAAACTAACCTTACTTAATCTATCAAGTATCATTCTAAGATTAAAATCAACCAATTACCATAGTAAAACGAGTTGATACAAATCTCAATCCCTTCTAATTTATCTCCGGCGGGTACATTCACGTCAGTTGCTATTTCGTAGTCCTAAGCTTTAAAATGACTTGGTTTTTTGGCTCGGGCAAATGTACTGTGATTTTTCTTTGTTCGCTCTGACATCGATAGATGTCAATTCATCGGGAAAACGAAGGAAATGGCCTCTTTTGATGGAAAAAATACGGGTTTTTAATGTTGTCGGAGAGTCTGCAGCGGAAAAGTAAAGATGTATTACGGAGAATTGATTTTTTGTTATAAATTATTGATGTTCGAATCATTTAACGATATCACAATAGCGCATCGAGGACTTTTTGAAGATGCCATTATAAAAGAATTGACATGACCTTTTACATTTTTGTGTTTTCTTAATATTTTTTTTTCAATTCCCCTTTTACTTTTGTGAATTGAGATTGGGGAACGATTGTGCATACAAGCAAACCAGGAACCAGACATGCAAGCAATATGTATGTTCCAGAGCCAAATCTATAATTAGAATCTTTGGCCTTTGATCGTGCACATTTTCATGTAAGTAGCGTGCTATCTATCGATCGTGACGTCTGTCCCGTGCGAGACGTAGCGCCTGAGTGAGTGCTTAGTCACCCGTAAGCGTCTAAATACCACGCCCTTTACTAACTACCCACATTCTAGGCATTGAATGACAAAAGATGTGCTAACTAAGATATTGGTTATTGCAGTCAATTGGGGATTAGGTCTTCAAACATATTACCTACCAGCGCATAATAATCTGTATTATGCGCTGGTAGGTAATATGTTTGAAGACCATATTATCCATTTACCTACTAAATAATTTGGATTCTGTTTCTACTTTACGTAAAATATACCTTACCGAACGAAGCAAATATTTTATCGTGAAAAGGGTACAAAATACGAAAATGATATTACCCATCATACCTTACACTGGCACTTTTCTTGGCTCTTCAATAATACATCTATCTTCTTTGTTCGTATAGAAATCTTGTCATAATGAGCGAGACACGTATAGATAGGGTTGGCTTGTAGGGTTCGATAAGTTGACGTAAAAGCCACCGACCGCAAAGTATCAACTTGAATAGAAGCTATTGGAAAATATTAGAGGTGTTCTCTGGATGCTCGACAAAGTTAAAACCGATAAATTTTTCACTGCAAACCGGGCTATTGAAGATTCTGGCTATTGAAGATGAAGGTGTTTGAATTTGTTATATTAGTTTGTTTACTAGTTCAGAGAAGCTTATTGTCAAAGATGGATACAAATTGCGATATTCATAACCTGTAGTCTTATAGGTAATTACAATTCCGTAGGGAGTCAAAATATTAGGTCATAGGTCCCATGTGAACATATTTGTAAGGAGGTTTCCCAACGACTGGTCGACACTTACCCTGACCGGACGGCTTGCTCTTCCTCTGGCAAAATAGTATGCATTGCCGTTCAACGTAGTAATACTGACAGTATTTTATATACAGGGTTCTTTTTTAATCACCACCCAAATTTTTGCAGGATGTTCTACTCATAAATATGAACAACTTTCACTACGGGACCAAGTCGGTTATCTCGAAAAAAATATGTGTGTGAAATGTATTCATATTCATGGTTAGAACACCCCGTGAAAATTTGGCTGGTGATAAAAAAAATATCCTGTTTAAAAGTGATGTGACGGAGTAATGCGTCGCCTAAGTTTTATTGGTTTTGTTTTACAAACACTACATTCATTCATTTATAATATTAATTAATTTTAGTATCAGTAGTGAAAATCAAAAGTAATTTGTTCCAATTATGCTGAGATTCAGCACTGACTAGTGACTATTGAACGTCAAAATTCCAAAAACCCGCCCTTCGCCCCTTCCTATAGTGTTTTTGCTGTTAGTTGTAAACTTAATAAACGCAACTAAAAGGGTTTTTTAAATTTATTAACCAATTTTGATTCTTTTTTATATAATTTTACCGTCTCTAGTCTCATTCAGAAGTAAGCTTCTTAAACACAACAGTTCTAATGAGTAGGTCTTTTAATATAAATATCGATATCGATACATTTTCATTTACTGTTCCTATCCATTATATGGTAAGTATATCGCTCGACTGCGGTGGCCTCCCACTGATTGAGTCTTTTGATGTGATTGAAAGCCTCTTTTAATTTAATTTATGTCAACAAACATTCGAGTTGGTAACAGGGTCAATATATAAACACGTACATATACTGTACATCTACGTTGATATAATATACATGTGTGTATATGTTGATGTTACTTTATGACTTAATAACTTTTTTCTTCTTCTTTTTGTTAACAATATTTTTTGAATAACATAACATCTACCTGTAATCCCCGAAGAGCTAGGCAGAGGTGTACCTGGTAGTACACCCACATTTCGCTATTTACGTTCAAGTCCTATGTAAAGCAAGGAGAGCCGATTGCCATACTGAGAAATTGCCTGCTGAGAAATTCCAGATGGAAAAACTCAATAACACTTTGCCCGACCCGGGGATCGAACCCGGGACCTCGTGCTCAGCAGTAGCGCTTGCGACCACTAGTCTAGACCAACGAGGCAGTCCAGTGAATACTAAAGACAGAAATTATTTGATTAATTATTAAATTATGCACTTGAGTACCTACCGATACCAAAATTCTAATAAATTTAACTAAAATGGTCTAAAAATAAAAGATAAAAATTAATTCTGTTTTATTAAAAGCAAGTAGCGTTGCGATCCTATGTAGGTCAAGAGTAAATAAAACCAACAATCGATACCCGTTTCCAATCCAATCACCGAATTAATCGACAGGAACGGTACTCGATACTTTTATGTAGGTACCGATATTTAAAACTGACTCAATAGTCTTGTCGCACTTAGTGGGTAAAACGGAGAATTATTTCCCGAAAATCCCAGAATGGGTACTATTTTATTGTTTACTTAGTCAGAAAAACTTGCAGCAATACAGAGTTAAGTAAGCTTGGCATCGTACAGACGCACATCAAACTACACCCAACTGTATAATTTTCGCAATTGAACATGAACCTTATTGTGTTTGTAATTAAGCTGTGTGTTTTCGTCAAAGTTTGACACATTGGGGTAGCTTGATGTACTAGCATCTGTATTTTAACTACTAAATCCATTTATAGCCAAAAAGAGGTGCTATAAATTCATGTTTCTCTTCTAGAAACACGAGCTTGTACATACGTATATCGGAAAAATATCGAAACGCAACTTTCCACATTGCATATAAAACTAGATAACGATACCGATTCCCGAACAATCCTTTCACGCGATGTCTTAAATAAATTGGTGGACGGGTAACGCGGGTTTCATACCTATTCCATCCTTTCCGGGTACAATACCTATCCCATATGATTTATTTCTGGCTATCCGCCGACCGAAATTGAGGCTAAGTCAAACTTTTCGACCGTTTCTATGACGGATATCGGTTCTCGGTAATTTGCGTACCGGTACTCCCGGTCCCGAAACCCTTTACGGTTTTGTTCGGTAAAAATGGAACTCAATAACGAGTGGGCAACTCTTTGATTTTGATACGGTGCTCGTAAGTTAATTTGGGTTATGTTTATTAGATGATTGTGTAACAAATTAATTTCGGGTGTTTAAATGATAGGGGTGGAGCACGGTGTTTATGGACCTTAAGTATTCATAATAATATAATGTTACCTATCTATTGTATGCTCAGTGTCTTTATATCTATTAAGCTAGCTACCTAGCGCATCACAAAAAAAAGGAAATACCCGTATTTTCACATTCTAATCTCAGTGTCAATCTGTAAAAACACGTCTAGTATCCCTACTTTTTTTACATGTTTTTGTTTGTTTTTGAGAAGAAAGAGATTGTGACGTTTTAAGCTCGACAATTGGCCTGCAGATACTGATTAGTACAATCTTTAGATCCTGTTACGTGTTGGGTAAATAAAAACAAATGAAAACAAGTTTTTAGTATCCAAGGAATACTACAAGCTTCACTATTAATGAGCAATGTCGCAAGTACTTAGAAGCAGAATACCAAGGTTGATGAGGTCGATATCTCGACACAAACAGGGTAGCGTGCCCAGTTGTCGACTCATGCTAATTTAATCGTTCTGCTTACCCACGCGGCTCCCACGCGACTTATAAGTCCTGTGCTTCGTTTAGAACGCGGGTAAGTAAGTACGGTGCCTACTAGTACCACCCAATTTTTGAACAACATTTCTTTTAATTCAATTTCGAAAAAAAATAAGTTATTCATACTTTTAACATGCATTTTCTCAGCTACTTAGATCAGTACTGAAACGGAATTGTAATTAACTCTTGCACTTTGTGTGCATCATGTATAAAACATGACACTGAGCTCTACTTGGTCCTATTACCATTTCTATCTGACTTCCAGAACTACTTAGGGAGACCAAATTTTCCGATCTTTGGCAGTGCCAAAGCTATGTCTATCATAAATGTACGTGATCTGATTGAGTAAAACTGTTCGCATCCTCGATAAAAAGATAAAGTATTTCATCTTTAAAATTATATTATTTTAACAAAACTCTTATTAAAAGTGTCCATCCCATATGTATGTCAGCGTCAATAACGTCAATAATTATCTCTCATTTTAATTATCTCTCATTGTGAAGCCACTGTGCCGAATACAACACACGACACATTAATTACAGATCCAATACATAAATCAAAGGCATGTTCCCTTTGAAACACAAACATAGTTCAGCTTAATTATGTCACTACAGTTAGCAAGGGAAACTAGAAACTATTTAGCTCGCACATCTGCTGTGACGTTCGCTTAATACAATTCCTTAGACTCAGGGCGAGTTACACCATCGAAACTAAACGCAATCAGCACAGTTTAAAGTAAATGCGCAAGCTTATCCGTTACGGTCACGAATTACTATTTTATTAATAAACAAGCTAAGTTGTAAATAACAAAAATAACTAAGGAATCTTTGGCCAAGTGATGCACATGGAAGGAACAAACGATAAGCATTAGGATTAAAAAAAAAACACAGGTAAAAGAAAACGGCTGTTTTTCACATAGGACTTGGTGGAACTTTTTTATTACGAATTGCAATCCGTACTTTAATAGTAACGACCACCAAACTAAAATATTAGAATCCAGTAAACAAGGCTGTGTCATAAAACGGCTTTTGATATCTTTATACTCATTACAAATTGGTCATGTCAATATTTAAGTTACTAAATTAGGACACGTTTTGTATTTATTACATAGACGGGAAAAAAAACAGGGCTAGAAAAGGCATATCCCTTTATTATTTAAATGGAATCATATTTAAATTTCGCGTATTAGCTTACGCGTTTTCCTTATCTGCGTTCAAGTGTTGTACACTGTTAAAGAATATTGACAGTGACAGCTCACGAATCTTGATGAGATTTTCTGATCGCGTTTAGTTTCTTTGAAGAAAATCGCTCTTATTTATTTGTGCTGCGTTTACTGAACGTTATTAGTATGATGCTTAACTTTCCTGATGTTTTTTTGCTTTTGAAACTGAAATGGCATGATGTACTGACGCCAATTTCTTTGATCGTTTTTCAATTTTATGGCAAACAGAATAAGGTTCATAATGTATTGGGAAAATTTGACAAATTGGGGTAACTTGATGTGCTGGCGTCTGTACCTACTACATGTAGTAATTGGAAAAAAAATTATACTCTACTCCAGACACAAGCATTATTATTTTGCTTAATTGGAGGGGTAACCAGACTTAGTAGTCTTATTTGCATTGCCTACTAGTGTAGGCAATGTGCAACCCACATTGCTAGTAAGTTTAAAAAAAAATGGACGGTAGTTAAAAACAATTATGTACAGAAGTCAGCACAATGTGTCAAATATCTTTGATAGATTTTCAATTTTATTTAAAACACAATAAGGCTCATGTTCAATTGGGAAAACAGTTAGTTGACAGTTAGGGGTAGGTTGATGTGCTGGCGTCCGTCTGTACTTTTAATTAATGATTTTCCAACAGTTTCGTGTTTCAAATATCGTCGATTAATTAGCATTCTAACTCAAGTTTTTTAACCAACCATACTTTAAAAACTTCGCTTCTACCGCAACATTTACCGTTCCACATTTTTAATGAAACATTTCGTTACGTCAGCAAATACGACATGATTTAAGATAGACTAGACTACGAAAATAAGTGATACATTTCAATGCAAAACGACAAACTAGCATCTCCAAAAACAGAGATTTGAAATGTTACATTTTAACTACCAGGAGAGCTAACGAATTTCCAACTGCAGACGCAATTAAAATTGTGAGCTGTAATAGTGAAAAGTGAGACGAGTCCGTAACCAACGTATACCGTTACACAACACAAAAAAAGACGGTTTAGTTTTAATAGGATTCACGCCAAGACTTTCATGTACATTTTTTGCAAAAAGGCTGCATATATTAAAAGAATATATTTTAAAACCTGCAGTCTTCTATTTCATAAGCATGTAGTTATAAAATACTCCAAGTAGTGACAAGCTTGTGGTTAAAAATGAAAACACCCGCTCGGGTTTTTCGAAGGTTGGACGCTTGCTTAATTCAGTCCTTGGAAGGGTGGCCATTCATTACATATCAACTCTCTGTGCCTTGGACAGCAAGTCAAGCTGGTGGTTCTGGCTGCCATCTCGAGATCCTTGATAGTCGTTACGGAAAGTCATCGGAAAACCCGAAAGTCAGTCGGCAGAAACACGAAAGTTTAACAACCAGTTTAACCAAGGGGTATCGTGTTACCCAGTACCAGGGTCAGTAGCAGACAGTCATACATACATAACGTCACGCCTGTAATCCCCGAAGGCCTTGGCAGAGTAGTACCTGTTAGTACAACCCACATTTCGCCAGTTATGTTTAAGTCCCATGTAATAGGGGGCGAGCCTATTGCCATCAATCGGGCACGAATCCATAATCCGGGCTGCAACTGAGAAATTCCAGATGGAAAAACCCAATAACACTATGCCCGACCCGGGAATCGAACCCGGGACCTCATGCTCAGCAGTAGCGCTTGCGACCACTAGACCAACGAGGCAGTCACTGGACCAACAAGGCAGTCAACACAGCAGCAGACAGACACTACATATAAATACTGGTTTATCAGTTGCATACAGTTAGACTGGAAGCTAATCCCAACATAGTTCTAAAATGTTTAAAAAAAAATATTCCACAACTTTCACACAACGCTATCTAGTCCCAAATTAAGCAGAGCTACAGCCGATATACATACTTACTTATATATTTCTAAATACATACATAATTATAGATAAATTACACCCAGACACAGAACAAATGATCGTAAGTAGGTACTCATCACACAAACATTTGTCCTGGGTGGGAATCGAACCCACGACCTCCGGCATAGCAGTCAGGGGCACTGACTACTAGACCAACTGGCCAGTCGATATAAAAATACTAGGCAAATGACAATGGATGGATAAATGTGTGTCATTAAGTACTCTTTCTCTGAAGTACTATTGACAACACAGCAAAATTTATTGCATCGAACAGATTTAGTTAACTGCATTTGTATTGGAACTTAGCTGTGAACACAACACAAACTATAACGAGAGTACAATCTACTCACGAGTGCTACAAAAAACTATTTCAATCTCAATTGGAACTTAGTCAACAACTCGCACAAGTAGCTCGTCTCGATCGAATCTAAAGCTAAACGCTCCACAGTCCAATATAAGGCTTCTAAGACCGGTCCAGACACGTACCAAGTGAAAATCTAGATCGAGAGATTCCCACACTCAGTTCCGAGATCCGAACAACTCATTTAAACACACCATAGTAAGCGAACTTGAAACTGGAAATTAATAGACAAAGTTTTAAACAAGCTATTGGTTCCGTAGTTAGAGATAACGTAACTTTTACACTTTCGGGCCTCATATTCAAACATCCTGAATTTATAGAGGTCCAAAAGTTTTGAAATATTCAGCGAAATGTGTTTCCGACTGTAGTTTGCAGAATACCTTTGTCAATAAACCATTGTGCGAAAAATATTCTAATTAACAAAGTTCATTTTGACTGTCAAATTTTCTTAAGTAATTAATTACTTTGGCGAAGTTCACGAAGACCTTTTGACATCGTATTAAACATTCAGTCTTTTATCACTTGAAAATATTTAATTTTGAGAGAAAAATTGGGACAGTGTATTTTTTAAATTTTGATATTTGGTATCTTAAAAATCTACTCTAAGCGATTGGAAGGATTAACAACATTCTAATTGGTTCATAAATCCGATATCACAGCAAAAACCGTTATTCCTATAACACGTTGAAACGTTCCATATTCAAATAACAGACCTACTGTACTCTGCTGTCCGTCACGGAATCACGCTCTCACGACGTGTCGTGTCGTTATCAGCCACAAGACGGACGAGCCATTGGCGTGACGATATCCATTAGTTTATCCGCCTCGACGGCTGTCATCATTGGCCCAACGTACGGTGTATTGAGATATTGGCCGCCAACGTTCGATGTATTAAGATATTGGGTTAAACCGAACGTGATATATGGCTGGTGAATCTGCAGCGAATACATTGTTACACTAATTGAGTTTGCTCAAATTAGTCTATGCATGATTAGATTATTGTCTTTGCTTAGAATTGAAGGAATTCTTTTACATTAAATTAGACCATAGTTTAAATTAAGTGGGTGGTATAACAAGAACATTGAAAAGTATTCAAAATAGTCTGAGGATCAACACTTTTGAGGTCTCAAAATTACATAAGATGATAGTCTCTCAAAAAGCCCACCCTTTGCCATTTCCTAGTGTTTTAGTCTGAAGTTTGATATAGTTATGACAACAAAATGATAATTTATTTATTTATTTATTATTACACACACAAGTTAACATTATAGGTTATTTAGAACCCAATGCGATAACAAGGTATTATAAAATCTATAATAAAAACGGCTATGTCCTACTCTTGGTTGGAAATAAATAACTCCTACACTAACTCAATGTGAGAAAAGGCTAAGTAGTGACGTAAAATCTGTACAGCTTCTAGTAAATGTGTTCTAAAAGTTTTAATAGAATCCTACATTCTAACGAGCTTAAAACTACGCTTAACTAAGCCGGCGAGATCGGCGATTCCCAATGAAGGTCACTATTTCAGCTTTACTAAGTACAACTCCTGCGTTGCATGTTCCTATTATCACAATAATTATTTATTATCTCATTTGATGGTAATCGATGATTTGGTCGACGATGACACATCTGAAGTTCTGTATATAACTTTAAGTTTCGTCTTCATAACTTGATTCAGGTATAAAAAATAGACGGAAACAGGTCTACATGTCGAATACTTATATTTTATACCCCAGGGACAGACGAACAGTTGTGTCGGCAAATCGTTTGCCGGTGAAAGGTTCTATCGATAAAATAATGAAAAGTGAATCGTTCTGACGGCGAATCGTTCGCCGTTGAAACGTTCTATCGGTGAAATAATGAAAAGTGAATCATTATGTTGGCTAATCGTTCGTCATTGAAACGTTATATCTGTGATAAAATGAAAAGTGAATCGTTTTGTCGGTGGACAGATAAATGGCGAAAGGAATGTCCGAGAAATGTTTCAGAATCAATAAAACGGTTGCTTTCCAACATACACTTTTAGACAATGTTACTTAAGTCTTATGTATGGAATGCGTAGATAACGGCTATGTTATACGTTTTCCCACACCCTAAGTAGATATTACTCCCTATAGATCTTACTTACAAAAACCACCAAAGTCATCATCAGAAACTTTGTGATTAAAACACTGATGCACATATTTAATATCTAGTGCATTCACCCGCGTAGTTCCTTTCCTGTGGGAATAGCCTAAGTCTATGTCACCCGGGGATAGTGTACTTTCCGCACGGTGAAAGAATATTTCAAATCTGTCTAGTAGTTTTTAAGTTTATTAGTTACATATTAAAATATAAAAACTTTTTTACTTTATACCTTTTAGTGTTTTTTAATGAAGTCGATTTTTATTTTCTTTGTATGTAGTCCTAAATAATAGTCTTTCAAAAGTTGGTACGTGTTTCCCACATTATTTGACGAGTTCCCTCAATTCCTTGAGGATCCCATCAGACCGGAGTTTTAATAAAAATGGGATACTATGTACAGACGCCAGCACATCAAGTTACTCCAATGTGTCAATTTTTCCCAATTGAATATGGACCTTATGCTGTTTGATTTAAAGTTGCAAAACGATCAAAGAAATTTGACACAATGGGGTAACTTGACGTGCTGGCGTCTGTACATTGTGGATAATATGTACATTGTGGAACGCAATAAATATTGAGTATTGAAATATTGGGTATACAAAATGGTAGTATACCTTATCAAAATAAAAAAAGAGTTTTGAAAATCGGTTCACAAATGGCGGAGTAATCGCGTAACAAACATACAAAAAAAAGACATACAGTCGAATTGAGAACATCCTCCTTTTTTAGAAGGCGGTTAATAATACAGATCATTATTTATTATAAAACAATCTTCAGTAAAATAGATACTTACCATCAATTCCTATAGGGATAATAACACCATTCACCACCACACATTCCAAGAACATTATAACCATGTCTTGACTAAAACTACATTATATCCCCCATGTTATACACAAACGTGATGTGAACAACAGATAGGAACCAATAACGGGTAAATAATGTACTTGCCTTGTGTACTACAATGGAAATGAAAGGAGCGAGCTAGTAATTCTAATACCGCAGGCTATTGGGTTCGTAGTCGATATTAAAGAGGAATCTACTGAGATAACCCCTTTATTGTCGAGCAATATTATGTACCTTCGGGTCTATGATAGTAATAGTGAGTGTACTTGTAATACTATTGTTGTATTAATAAATTAACAGGAATAATCTAGTAATATCACTGTCTCGAGTAATAATTCAAGCCGCTCATCTCTTTTTTTCTTTCTGACTTTCGGATTCATGTTCGTACCTATTGACAATTTATCACTTGCTTCAAAAATGGTGAAGTATTCCTTCTCCATTTTTGAAGCATGAGAGGAAACCAACATTCTTGAGAGATATTTCCCGACAGCATGTAAAACAGCCCATGGGCGGCACAAAAGTCTGACTCTAGGCTAACCTTACGTAAAAAAGTCGAGTTTTAAAAATGTTCTTATATGAATGATTAATATATGATGATATGTGATTTTATATTTATTTATGTTTTTTTTTATTTATTGGTACTTATATGATTATTATTATTTTTTATTATTTTACCTACAAATTATTTGGTTATCATTATTTATTAAAATTTGGCGTCCATTTTTTTATGAAATTTGGCTCACTGTCTAATTTAGTCAAACCTAAAGATAGGATTGGTAACAATTTTTTTTTGTTGTCATGTAAAGTTTATACAAATATCTTACTAGGAGATATCATTCTTATTACAGAAAGTGCAGACTTAATCAAAGAAATTATTGCCAAGGAAACAGCATGAAATAAATAATATTCTTGACAAGCTAATAAGGCTTTTACATCACAAACGTTTGACAATCTGTCCCTTATCAAAGCCACACAAATATAACGAAATATAATTAATTAGGAATACTCCGTTCAAAATGTCACAATGTACAGCCAATATAAATTCCAATATTACAAAAATTCCTTGAGACACTTTCAAGAGGCGCTCATAAAAAGGCTACTTATTACATTTCGTGGCCGCCATCTTGGAACAAATTAACTTCCGACCCTGTATAGGGTGAAAAGTACGCGAAAAATTCGAGTCTCTTTAATAAACTCCGTATTATGAAGCTCGAATTAATACGCACACCAAATAGCCTCTTTTGGCTCCGTTGGAACTCGGTAGGGTTGTACACAGAACTATAGGTATTATCGATGTCGATAAAACTTACTGACTGTCATTCTGCATAGGTTAAAGTAATACAAAAATAAAACTCGAAGAAATATACTGAAGGGAGCATTGATGTACAAACATTTTGGAGTTTATTGAACAAATTCAAGTGCCTGTTAGTTGTATTTGAACTTTACATTCAAGTATCGACAAACCCACAGAACTCACAGAACGTCGATATCCGTCTTTCATATGACTATAGGATATCGACGTTCTGTGAGTACCTACGCGGTGGACAACCCTATTGCCGCTACCCGTACGGTGCACGTACTTGAGGAATTTCTCATTTAGAGCGCGCTACCCTATGCACCTTTTGCCGCCAGTAGCCAAGTACAGACGAGGAGACAAGAAAAGTGCGAGAATTTTATACGATATAAGACTGGCAACGTACAATGAATATATTAAATAGGGCACATGATGATATTGTCTTCATGAGCATACACATTGCATGTCCGCTACACAAACGATAAAAATAGAAAACCCGTTGTTTTCCTCTTTTGACAGTCGACTGAAATCCGCCTTAAGAAGTAAATTGAATCACTATTACGAGAATACTTAAACTAATATTTGGTTAGATTGTAAGTTTTAGTTTTAGTAATAAAGGGAGCCGTAGTTTTTCACCTGATTTCAAAAAAATATTCACTGATAGAAAATTGCATTTAGGAAATGTTAGGTTTCTTTTACGCAAACGAAGCCACAGGCTGAAGCTAGTTTCAAACATCCTCGTAATAGGCAAATCACGTCATAAATATTAATACAGACACGCCATCAACAAGCTATTAATTTAATACATCAACCTGTCAACCATTATTGCGTCTACCCTTAACCCTTATAGGGATCATTCCCATCACATCACTCAGCTGTAGAAACTCCATGCGTTTCGCATTTCACAGGACTTCCCAACAATTTGCACCCGACTTCAATCGTGGAAAGTTCGACATCAGAATTCGGAATGTCGGGTTCGGAATCTTTGAACTGGAGGGTGCAAAGTAAAACAATATGGTAGACGTCAGATTTATTACTCAACCAATAGTTGGAAGTGAATTCTTGCAATGCGGTGCAAATACCTAAGTATGGCTGGTAATTGTAGAACCTGTTCTAGCTATGTACAGGAACCGACGCGGAGTGTTGACATTGAATTCGATAAGTTGGATTAACTTGAGCTCGTTAAAGTTAAGCCGTGACTTTGGATTGGATTTGCACAGGAGAGAGAAGCATAATTTAAATGGACTTTGTTGAAATGGCTTTATTGATTGCTACTATATGATTATTTGACAACGAGCTGGACTTTTTGTTGGCCATTGTAATTATCAATCAATTGAAAAGAGATCAAATATCGCATTGCCTACTTAGTATGTTGAAACACGTGTGAGTGTGAAAATCTTTCTTTTGTGCGGCTCTACACCTTCTTAAGAACAAACGGTGTTCAAGTTTATGTAAGTTGTATGTCAATCACTAGAGTCGATACAGAACTGTTTTATGTATAGCTAAATAACTGTATCAGGAAGATTGTGTATTGTACCTCATCCTCTTCCTCTCATAGAAAATGGGGTCTGGTGGGCTTCAACTCAACAGTTGTCGACTGGTTGTACATTTGTTAATAGCGTGGAAAACTCAGACAGTCAGATGTCGGAGTTATTCGACATATCCTAGAAAGTACGTCCATTTAGTATATTGTAACCGGTAAGTATATCTAGATGTGGCCAAAGCTCCACAAACAGCTTCCAGTACGAATAACAATAACGATGTAATGAGTAAACAAACGCAAATAAAACCACAAATTAAACATGACGGCACCAGTTGGTCTGTCCGCAGTTTGTAATAGATTTATGGTGACAGCAACATTGCGACGTGGAATACCCGTCGGCGTCATAGTGACCATAAAATACGGTCATTTGTTGGACGCTGATCATGACAGGCGATTGCATTTGGCTGGTTTTAATAACCAGTTGATGTATCACTCGGATATTCATATTCGGGGTAAAAATACGTAGTTGAAACATCACGTTTTATTACCTATAAAATTTAAATAAACAATAAAGAAAATAAAATAAAAATTTAATTCAATGATTACTTCCATAAAAAAAATACTTCCGTTTATCTGATGCCACAGTACTCTTTTTTTCATATTTTACAACAAATTACTAAGTACTTCAACATACTTTATCCTAAGATGAAACAAAACAAAAAAGAAATGAAAAAACCTACTTAAAGAAAGAAAGAAAGAAAGAAGAAATGTTTATTTACAGATGACAAATATGTACTCAATACTCAATACTCAAATCTTTATTGCATTCCATATGTATTACATAGATGGTGTTATCAAAATAATAGACATCAATATGGACCCTGTCGGGCACAACAACATTAGGAGAGAGGAAGAGGGCTAAGTAGCAATTCAATAATATTATTATAAGTTAGGTGTAAAAATTATGAATAATTATGCAAATATATTTTAAAATTATTAGGTCTGTGTATTAGGTATAATAAATTATCTTAATAATTTAAACTACGTATTTATGTAGTAGGTACCTGCGTGTATTTTTAAAAATCCAAATACAATTAGGTAAAACTAGCTAAAGGTATTACACATACGTCGTGGTAGTGACGGGAATAGGGTATGATTTGCTGTGCAATGAAGGACCCATATCACAGCACTGGGTTTTAATGGTAACTTAAATACTGTGACGTACCTACGGACAATCAAGGCAATCGGCAATCAATCGCTTAAGACAGGCACAGACTGCATCTAGGTGCATCGTCCTCACATATAATCTTATTAATGTATACAAAGTTTTGTAAAATCTATTTTAAAAGAGTAAGTAAGGAGTTTCTTGCCCATTCTTCTCCATACAAATCTAATTTTTGGAAGGGGCAACTAGAATCATTTTTAAAGTTAATTTTTTTCGACGTTCAAAAGTGCCTTATAGGGGCCTAATTGAAATAAATGGTTTGACTTTGACTTTGACTTTGACATTCTCATCTAACCACGAAACCGAACTGCCAAATATCTCGGTGGACACGTAAAATTTTTGCTGAATCAGTACACTGCTGTTAAAAACAATAAAAGTAGAAACCCAAAGCCACCATGTCTCTACGATATCCTTACCATATTTTATGGCATCGTCTAGACGGTTCAGTCATAAGTTACAACACGGCTATACCTATAAAATACTACACATATAATGTGGTGAACTGTTTCCACTTCTCTGAAAGGTATTTCTGTATTTTAATTTAACTGTATTTATTTGAGTATTCCCAGTGTTTCATGAAGTTTGATTAAACACAGATACTTTAATTTATTGTTCCCTGTGTACTTGTAATTTACAAGATAAGATAATATCCTCTTAATTACACACCACATAACAACCATTGTCGTTTATTTGTGTTTGACGATCTTCAACTGTTTTATTGTTAACTAGCTGTCCTGGCTAACTTCGTTCTGCCTGAGAATCATAATGGGTTTTTATTATTTTAAGTCCTATTTCCAGACCTACTGAACATACTCACGAAATGTCATAAGAATCTGTCAAGCCGTTTCAGAGGAGTTTTGTAACGAACACTGATACGAGAATTTGATATATTAAAAGATTTACAGTTGTCTTTTTTCACCCATAGCGGCCTAACCAAATAATTAACCTTGTTATTAACAAAAGTAACGTAAACTTACAACTTGCACCAAAATATAAATAAAAAAGTGTTGTAAATCTTAAGGCTATACCTACCAGTTCTATGACTTATTAGTATTTCTAAACATAATCTAGCTTAGGGCTATTTTTTCAAAAGTCAGATAACCTGTATCTACAAATAAATATGGTGGTTCACCATATTATACTATATAATATAGAAAAGCTGAGAAACCGTCATTTTATGTTTCGGTTAACAGTTATTTGACTATTGAAAAATCTGCCCTTAGTCAAGTAATACCTACTAAAAACAACAATTTACAATCCTTATAAAGAGATAGTAGTATCAAAGTCTTTGAGGCACCAATGCCATTACGAAATCCTCAGAGATAGTTAAAAAGAAAAAAGACATTATCGATCTAGGACACGCTTTATTCAACCAACAGCCCTTTGAGGTCAATGACCGGTCGATCATTCTTTAGACATTACTTTCATAAAACTGTTTTGCGACATTTACTCGATTTCAATTAATCGAGAAGGTTATGAACCTGAATCCGATCTGAGCGTAATGTAACGTAGCACGCTATTTAGTGATACAAAGAAATTGGGATTCATATTACTAGGTATTACAGTCAAAGAATTGTTATTTATTTAGGTTTTCTGTATATAAGGAAAATTGTATTGAGCGTCCGCCCTGTCCAATACTGTCTTGTCTGTACAGTCTTAATAATATATGAACTGAGTTATATGAGTCTCCCTATCTTTTTTTTAAGAATTAAGTTAGATGATTTGTAGCTGAGAACATAACTTTACGCCTGTATTCTCAAGGGTTCAACAAAGGTGTATAGAGGTCAGCACAAAGCAGACCAAAGAAATTTGACACATTGGGATAGCTTGATAGCTATCCCTATGTGTCAAATTTCTTTGATAGATATCCAACTTTACAACTAACAAAATAAGGTTCATGTTGAAAATTTGACAGTTTGGGGTAGCTGGATGTGCTGGTACCTATAAGTACGCAGATATTTAGCCAGTTATCTTCAAGTCCCGTACAACACGGGGCTACACTAAATATTTCAGAACATACATGGGGGTTATCGTCGTTTGGAATCAATTTCATTGAGATTCAGAAAAACCTGTGATGTCGCTTGCAGTTAGCGTTCAGCCGCTAGTGTCCCCTGACCCTCGCTGGTACAGGTTGCCAGGGAAACCCTGTTCAGATACGGCCACGTCAGAAACAATAGTTAGATTGAAGCTGGTCTAGCGTAGTACGGAGTTTCAATAGGAACTTAAATACTGGTTTTGCAACCAGTGATAGAAAGAAAAAGAAAGAAAATATTTTATTTGGACGCACAGAACATAAAACAAGAAATGATTAAAAAACTAAAGACAAAAATAAAAAACAATAATAATAAAAGGAGAGATCGCACAGGGCGAGACCAAAAAGGCGCATATCTCAGCATTAGCTGCGACATTTAAAAATATAAATATCGCAGCGCTGTTATTCTGATAGGGCCCGTTGTGATGCCAGCCACGGACACACCCAAGAACAAAGTGATTATCACGTCCACTGTATGTAAAAGAAACATCTATGCACAACAAAACTTTAACCCACCACCTACTGTCGACGGCAACCACAAAACCTAACAAACACATTTAACTCCACAAAAACCCCATAAGCTTTCAATTCTACGCTCTAAGAGACCGCAAAACCGAATGAATTTACGTACAAAAAAAAAACTAAAGTCCATCTACCACGCCAATGTTCAATAGGAGCTTAAATACTGGTTTTGCAACCAGTGATAGAAAGAAAAAGAAAGAAAATATTTTATTTGGACGCACAGAACATAAAACAAAAGAACAACAATACAGATAATAAAAAAAAAACAAGAAATGATTAAAAAACTAAAGACAAAAAAAAATAAAAAACAATAATAATAAAAAGACCTGTGCGAGACCAAAAAGGCGCCTATCAGCACTAGCAGCGACATTTAAAAATATAAATATCGCAACGCTGTTATTCTGATAGGGCCCGTTGCGATGCCACCCACGGACACACCCAAGAACAAAGTGATTATCAAGTCCACTGTATGTAAAAGAAACATCTATGCCCAACACAACTTTAACCCACCACCTACTGTCGACAGCAACCACAAAACCTAACAAACACATTAAACTCCACAAAAACCCCATAAGCTTTCAATTCCACGCTCTAAGAGACCGCAAAACCGAATGAATTTACGTACAAAAAAAAAAACAAAAGTCCATCTACCACGCCAATGTTGGCACCAACTGAAACAAACAACACAGGAAATCCGTTGGAAACAAGGGCCGTTGAAAATGATAAAAAACCATGTAAAAAGGTGGAAAAACCGGACCGCGACACCGGGTATGCGAACTATTTGGGGTACAGGCGTATTGTAGCGAAAACACAGCTTTTTCAACCACTTTTGTCACCGAAAACATTGAAAACGTAGCTATTTACAAACGCTGAGAAATTCTTTTTTAAAAAGAAACAGGTTTTGGGAACAGGGGAAATTAAATTAGAGGATCTCATTTACATGTGTAGGATGACGCTTTTGTGGTGTCGTGTTTAGTGAAAATAGGTTACACCGCATCCCATGGGTGTGCTAAGTGTCGTAATACCGTCGTATAGCTATATTTTAGCAATGACATTAAGAAACTACTTCGTGGATCAAGTATTTGCAAGCTTTGTTAAAGCTGAGCTAAAGGTTCGATTACCAGATCGGGCAAATTTGGACTTGCTCAGTAGAAGCCCTGAGTCTGGATCTTATTACATGGGACTTAAACATATAACTGGAGAGCTGTGGATGTTTGAGTTACACCCCTGCCTTACCCTTCAGAGAATACAAAGCTTGATGTTATTTACGTTAGTTAATCAGTTTAGAATTTTCTAGAACAAAGGTACTTTCCTAATAATAGTTTTACGACTGAGTAAACATAACTGCTAACCACGAATATTAGGGAACAAATAACTATAAACAAGCAACATAATATGCATGTCTTTAAACCAACACGAAATTGGAACGCAGCTGCAATCGACACCGACGCATCTCCTAATGGTATCGTTAAATTTTACTTACCTTGTAGAGGGAAATAGCTTGGAAGTACACCATGAGGAACCCATTAGAATACAAACGGCTCATGGAAATTATTGAATATATTGAATTGGCAAAATCAATACTTTCAAATACGACCTCTACGACGCAGAAATTCAAATATTTCGTTTGCAATATTTTGACAAGCAAACGCTTGACTTTTCAAAACCGATTATTTGGTAATTGCATTATAAGAACTCTTTAGATGAACCAAATTAAAAGCAAACTTCGTTCAGCTCCTTAAGTTTCAGGTTGAGCTCACGGTTACTGACAAATGCGTATAGTGACTGGACAGGTCCACCTTACAGCTGTGTAGTTCTTTTCTCAAAAGACACTTACACCAGCATGGTCCTCACACAATCTGACGAAGAAGATGTCTGGACTTTAAAAGAGGCTATCACCTTTGAGTTTCTTTCGGTGTTTCTTTTCAGAGTAATCGGATAGTATAACACCAAAACTTAATAGTTTAATAGTAATAAGGCGTCCTAATAGTAGACAAACTAATTACAAAAAATGTTTTTATAATTAGTTTGTTTTTGATTAAATATGTTAAAAAAAATGTAAATTAAAGTTTACCTACTGAAAATGAGGCGTGCTAAAGTTTTTGTAAATCTATTGACAGATTTAATAAAAAGTTTTTTATAAAAGTCTAGATATCAGCCTCTGATAGTAAAGTAATTCTACCTTCAACTCAATCCACTTTTAATTATCAAACTTTATTTCCAAAGGTGTAGCCAGATAATTTATTTATAGAGTTCTCTACAACACCCATCGATGTCGGACCATAAACCGCACGGTACTCATGCAGGATATTATGCAGGCTCACACTCGTGCGGCGCGTTTACATGTAGATAAGTATCTCGTGCTAACGACGCCGCCCCGCCTATTTTATTGTGCTTTATGTGGTGTGGTACAAGTGAGGTGATTACGCGTTTTAATAGGGGCCTGCGGTGCTAAGCTATAAAAATCACTGCGTTTAAATGTAGATGCAGTGAAGGCGAGTTGAGCTGTCATTTTGTACTAATGTTAGATATTGACAATTCACTTCGATCATGTTTTCACGAGGTGACTTTTACTGAATCGATCGGATCGAAATGATATTCTGTAAAAAAAATCTCTTCTTGAAAATGTTTTGATTGGGTGATAGTTTACTTCACTTAAGATTTCCAAGGTTGTTTTTTTACAGAGTAGCATTAATTTATCAGGCCCTGAGCGGAAGCTGGTTTTCGCGAACAATAGATCATTTAATTGTGTCTGGAGTTCTGGGAGATTATATTAAGGGTATAAAAAGATATAGTAGGTATAGCAAAGACGTTTAAGACAATAAATAATTTTATATGCTATCATCAAACCGCGTATCAAAAATTCTGCCGCAATCTAAACGGTGACGTTATCGGTTTTATTCCGCAACGCGCTAAGCCGAAGAATATAATAAAGCAACCGCGACCATACCATTGGTCGCGAGCTATACCATTGGTTCCCCGCCATAAGTGCTATAAAATAGAATTTACTGCGACATTATAGATGTATTATAACGTGAAGTAAAAATCAATATCACAAACGCTAAACGTTTTGTATAGCGTTTTATGTTTTGGCGCACTGACTAACACATACCTATTAAATTGCAGCGACATCTCGGCACATATGAACTAAAACTGACATGTCCTACATCGCGATGTTAAAGTTTTCCGAGCGATTGAACGTATGCAAGATCCTGACAACAACCGTCGGGAAGTAGTAGCCCACCAGACACTATAGGTTCCTGTCTGGTCAAAAGATCACCCTTTTTCTAGAGGGTATGCGAAAGCTAGTCCCTTGTTTTCACTAAAAATAAACATTTTCTATCACTTTTATCTGATTGTTCTCAATAACAACTCAGTACCATAAAAAATAAAAATACCCACAGACTGACTGACTAAATTATTTTAGATCGTAAATCACACCCGCTGATAGTTTGTACCTTACACTAAACGTTGTTTTATCGAGAGAGCCGCGTGATTTATGTTCTTAGTTTCAGTAATGAGGGGTATTCACCAAATACATAAATATTGCTCTGCTAATAAATGTAGGCTTATTAGGGAGTCGTAAAATGTTGACTATATTGAGCAATCATTGGCTGTTCCCGAAAGAAAAAATGTGATACAAAAAGAAGAAAATACTGGTAAATGTTTTGAAAATACTGGTAAATGATTGGCTGTATCTCGTGTCATTGCATGTGAAATATAGATCACCTACATACAATAAATAAATAAATATTCCACGACTAGTCACATATAGAAGCAAAGTGCGATTAAATTTTTCAATTATCCCAAACAAAATTTATATAGATTGTCAACTATCTCCCTGAGCCCTAGAGACCAAAGTTAGCTGCCAGATTTACATTTAAAATATATTACTTTTTGTAGTAAGTACGAAAGATACAAAGTGATTTCAGAGAGTGATCCCAGTCTTTCCCTACCTATTCTACATGAAACAGCTTGTTCCAACAACATTTAACTAGCGTTACAACTAAATTATCACTCCGATGCTTTTAAATGCTCTCATGAAATCCATTTGGGCGCCAACCGAACATGATAAACTCGTGCTCAATTGAATTAACTCGAGTCCCTGCGCTCCGGCGCTCAACTCGCACAGTTTTGTTCGAGTTGAGCCTATCAGCTGACACGAGCCATTGAGTGACTGACTTTAACGTTGATAGTAAAAAAAATGCGTTTTATGTACTTATAGCTTTAAAACCATGTTTGGGTTAAGTTATAAGACAAGAAAGAAAAGGAGTGCAGAAAGCATAAAATTTTAACGACGGAGCAACCATTACATATTTATTATCATTAAACCCATATTAATAGTTAAAACGAGGATGATAATGTTAATATAAACAAGTCAATAAAATAAACGAAATTAAAACTGGTTGTGCCTTTTAATACCATCAGCAATAAGGCTGTGCTGTAGATGCGTAATATTCGTACCGTTTTATTTTCTTTGAAACATGCCCGCCACGATTTCACATGGCAAAAATCTGGAGCGGAAGTCGACCGATAAAAAACGAAGTACGCCCCCCCCCCCCCCTCATTTCGCCTGAGGAAGCGAATTTTTATTAAGTGGAAGAAGCTAGGAACAAGTATATTATAGCTACAGGCGATAAAAGCACTCGGTTTTAAACTTATTTAGATACTCAGAGTATAAACATCTATACCTACAAATAAATAAAATTGATGTATCTGTTTGTATTGCCAAAATAAGAACTTACAACTTTTTACTTAATACGTGTGAGATACAAAAAAATGGCAAGCATAATCAGTTCAATTTTTTGCAGGGATTCTTACGGAGCTGACTGGCAGGTGGTCCCAACCTCTGATTCTGATTTTCAAGAGGGTATAGGATGATGGGTTTGCCACAAAACACAGCTGCCCAAAATCGACGTTGACGATGATCCTAGAAAACAACACTGCATATTGTTTCATAACTTACGTTGCCACGTTCCTTAACAGTATCATCTTAAACTCACTCACTACACTATAGCTAACCTCCTTTATTGTACAGAATACTAAATGCCACAACTTTATTATCCCAAAAGATAGGCAGAAGACGTACCGTTTGTGCACCATCTAGACCACTAGCTAGAAGTTTAATAGGGTGAAACGTCAATGGGGCACAAATCCAAAACTAAAATCAGAAAGAATAACCAACAATACTTTACCCGACTTTTAGCCAAATTAAACTGAAGACCTCATGCTCAGCAGTTGCACTATTCTAGCATAAATGCAGATAAATTCTAAACCTCATTGGTCATATTAACATAAAAGCGCTTCTCTATCAACTCTGTACATACCTATGTATTATAAAAGACATCCATTATGAATATTATACGAAAAGTTCAAAATGCCCTCTCGTGAGCTTGACTATTTGCCGACAGGAGCTCTCTTATAAATTGAGAAGGAAATTCTAGTGTTATTACCCTCAGGTACCGGTCGGCCCCAGTTAGGAATAACTAGGTTGAATAGTACCGAATTCTATTGTCAAAGTTTTGGCGGGAAGGTTTTTGACGTCTTTGTATAGAGTCTGGTGCATTCAGGGTGTATGAGGTCTCAGGAATTGTCTATGCTTTATTATATATTTCAGCAGAGAATTGCGAACGTAATCAGCGATTTTCTGTAAGGCGATTTTTAACATTAGGCTGGAACTGTAAGGCTCTATGATCACCGGTCGAACGGCACGCCTGATGGGATTTTCAGGTTATAAATAGTAAATAGGTAATTAGATAATTAAGACTTAATTTTATTGTTAAGAAAAAGTAGATAAAATAGTATTGTAATGATAGATCTCGGCCCGGGTTAATAAAGTTGATTTTTAGCTCTCCTCATTTCACCTTACTGCAGCTGATTACTGGGACGATCATCAAGCAACTTAAATCAAACACTGAAAAAACCTAATCTTCAAAAGTTATATCATTCCCAACCAATCATAGCGACTTGTTTATTCATACACTTGTATATCTCCTGACATCAAACACTCATGTCATCATGTCATAATTAAAACAACAAAAACCAAAAACAACACATTTGCATATTTCAAGAAAACAAGTTTAAATCCGTAATTTTTTTTAAAGACCGCCATTTTTTTCAGTCCCCCTAGAGGTGAGGAGTCTCGGATATGTAAATAAGACGAGCACTCTCGGGTCGGAATTAAAAAGTGGCCGACGGCCGAGATAGGGCTGCGCTGACGAGAGCCCTACAGATAAGCCACATGATTTGGTGGGACAGATTGAAGGTTACGTTGATTATTATTTTTTAAGTCGTGACTGAGAATAATTTTGTTCATTTGACCAAAACTGATTGGTTGAAAGATAAGAATCAAATAAGCTTGTTAGTTAAATGAACGCTGGAGTTTGAAACAAAATAACTGTTCTAGACACAGGGGAAATCTTATAGATGTTCTAGTTTAATCCTTATTTAGAGGAATAAATATTCTTTATGTATGTATCTTATGTTATGTTAACATAATGCCGTAAGGTTGAGCACTCATCTAATATTCCAAACCCTGTAACCTTTCCTTATAAACTGCCTTTAAGAACTCACCCCTAAAAACCCAACAACTCCCCAAAGAAAGAAAGAAAAACAACAGTTCAATAACTTTTAATTACGAACTACCAGTAAGTACCTACCTACCGAACTTTTTTAATGTCTTAACCGATTAAAAGTAACAATGTCGCAACAGATTTCTATCAAAAGGGTTTAAGGGAAGAAACCCGGGTACTTACCCGCGCCCTCCCTTCCTTAATGAGTACAATCTTAATCGCGCTGCCCTTTTCTCGCGTAAATATTTAATTAGGTCGCAAGGTGCTTCTTTAACGGCTTAATTGCTGAAAATATGGTATTACACAGACGTTTGTTGGCAAGAGAATATTCTAATATCACGCTAAACGCGGTTATATGGCGCGTATGATTTTACTATTTGCGTGGGAGTTTCAATCTTGTGTGAATGTTGAGTGTTAATGGGGTTGTAAAGAGATAGTTTTATATAAAGATTACGTAACATTACGCCTGTATTCTCAAAAGACATGAAATATTTATTACTTGTTAGTGATCTCAAGATTTCTGCATCTTTTTCTGTTTTTACACGTGATAGCCTGTAATTGGCTCCGTTGCTTATCTAATTGTTAGCCATTTATATTATTACAGCTGTTAGTTCTCCTATCTTTAAATTAATAAATGTTTTGTCATTAATGTTAAAAGTTAGCAGCTAGGGAGCAAGCCAAGGTGATCTGATGATTCGACATTCAGTATTATGTGTTAGAGACGGTAAGAAATGGGAAATTAAATAAAAAAAAACTATTTAATACCTACACAAGTCATCAGCTTCTTATCCTTCAAGCAATAACACTGAGTACTTGTAACTACTACAATAATAACATATTTATTAAGATGGCTACAACGTTATTTTGCAAGTCCATGATCAATAACTAGATTACCTATTCTGAAGGACACCTCAATCGGGTCAGTATAATCTGAAGGTCGAAATAAATTGCTCTCTTCTATAGAAAAAATTACGTCGCTTATGTTCGAATGGGTTGCAAACAGTCTTCAACTTAATCCTGTGAAAAAGAGTAAACCTGTTTCGTAAAAAATATTTTTTTTATTTATTTATTAAAACTTTATGCACAAGTACAAAAAACTGTACAAAGGCGGACTTAATACCGGCATTTTTTTTTTTTTTCATTTTGCCTTCACACTGAAAACATCAAATAATATGAAAAATTAAGCGAATGGCTGTCTTAGTAAAAATAAAAAAATATTCCACAACTTTTACACAACGCCAGAACGAAAAACTTTGATAGTAGTAAAAGATAGTTACAAGCTCAAAACACTGACAACTAGATTTGCCAAAGGGTACCTAACTACCCATGTAATTATGTAAAATACTGATTTTTTTTTCTGAAATAATGGTAGTTTTAACCGATTGCGTTTGGAATCGGTTCGATTCCTAATGTAATCGGTAAAAACTTAGGCAAAGTAGACAAGTCTAACCAGTCAATAAATGAATAATATGGACTACTAGTAGACGTCCCGCGGTTTCACCCGCGTAGGTCCCGTTCCCGTAGGAATACAGGGACAAAAAGTAGCCTATATGTTAATCTAGGGTGTCAGCTAACTCCACACCAAATTTTATTCAAATCCATTCAGTAGTTTTTACATGAAAGAGTAACAAACATCTATCCATCCATTCATACATCCATCTATCCATACTCACAAACGTTAGCGTTTATAATAGGAGGATGGGGTAAAGTTAAAGGAAATAGGTCGCTCACCATGTATTATTTTCTATAATTTATACCGACGAACTCAACTAGATTAATCGCTATTCCATTCAAAGCTAAATTGCGTAATCACCGAGTCTATTGAGAATTTTCCATTAAAAACCAACATTTTTCTATTAAAAAAGAGACTGGACGGGCCGGGGTGGTCGTTAGCTTAGTTTTCGTACATTCAATGTCCACTTTTACTCAGTAAAACCATCCCTATTCAGCTTTTTACATAACGTTCTTATTTTTATATGTCAGAAATGCCTAAACGAGTGCCTAACTTCATTTTTTTATGCGAATACTGTGCCGCACGTAATAAAGTAAAAGGGGAAATCTTTTTATTCAGATTTGGGTTGTATATGAAGTGCTTTTTGTTAGTCAAGTAGACTATACATGGTTGTTTCGCAACATAGCTTGGGAGATAGAGCCGGGACGCAATTTACATTCCGACTACGTTAGTCGAATACTTCAGCTGAATCTATGTCTTGAAGCTGAACAGTAGCTGGCAACAGTATTTGTATTACGAAAATTCTCTGCATTATATTGTCGTCATAATTTTTTATTTTAGGATTCTATAGTAGAATTGTTAAACTTTCGGGTATTCTCAAAGTAATGTTGAATTAATTAATTGATTTATTATTTATTAACAGTAATTGTTTGCATGGAATCAAATAAAGCTTTATTATTATTATTATTGGACCTTTGGAAGGCGTACGAGGAGTCGAAGCGAACTCGCGAGTCCCATTGTCGTCTTTAATGAAACGAGGCACCTTATTACTTGTTGACTTACATAGCTAGGTAATTGTTAGACGTTAACGCAAATATAACAGAATAAGACAATGTCTCTTTCACACTCTTTAATAATCCGCCAAAAAACATACATGAGAATACGATAAAAAAAAAATTTAAAATATTTAATTTAACAAGCGGTAACGCTGTTTAAAAATATCTACGTTTAAATGCTACTGTATTTATATTGCATGTGCAAGATGGACAGTAGAGCAAGTCGATTATCCCCATGAACGGTGACGTCACCATTTTATGTAACCTAGCAAGTTTCCTGATTAGATTTCCCCAAAATGTTGGCCAAGGTCTTATCGACTACGTGAAAGGCGCACAAGTTACCATAATCTACTGGTGACAGTGTGTAAAGGGTGGTTTAGTTATTAAGAGTCTGACAGACCCCTCCTATTGCCTCAGGGACCTCCTCAAGAAAGAGGTCTTATAGACTACCAACAATTAGGTATATTTGAAAGAACCTATATTTTGCTATTTCATTTCAAGACACAAGCACCTTAACTTTACATCCCATATTTACCAAATAATTCAAGCGCAAAGTCTTTAAAATTCAACCTTCATCGTAAAATAAATACTAGCAGTTCTTTTGAAAAGTGTAAAGAAGCAAGCCAGTGTGTCAGGGCCGTGGCAGCACCACTCGAGATAAGGCGTTCGCGACTTAATGAGGAGTGCGCCAGACTTCGTAAAGGCAACCTGAGAACTGAGTACTGGAGTTTAGTTCTAGGATAGTTCATAAAATAAGATTGAAGTCAGGTTTTATCAAGTTCTGAAAGATGGTATTTTTAATGACTGGCTGTTTGTGTACCTACGTCAGTTTTAATTTTTGAGTTCCTAGAGTGGCGCAACGTCTTTTTTAAAAAGGGAGAATCAAACAAAGAAGTAAAATGGAACTATTCCTGAATATGAATTTGTGGCCGTCTGGAATCACGTTCAGACGGTTCATGAATTATAGAGAAAGGCAGTTCAATGAGGATTGTTTGGCTTTGGCAGAAGCTTGCTAGCTCTTGTTTATAAGATTATAGTAAAATAGTGACAATGAAGTTATGTACTAACTAATATGAGTATTGTGCTTGAAGTAAAGTTATATTATTATTTCGTTTATTCATTTAAAATTCTTATAAATTACATTTTTAAATATTAATATAAAAATAAAAACATTTAAAAGTATTATATATTATTATTTCCATTTATTATTTTAACATACATATAAATTACATTTTTAAATATTGACATAAAAATATAAAAACATTTAAAAATATAAAAAATAGTGAACCACCGATGGCGGGAGCAGGGTCCAAGCTACCGGTGGTTAGGGCTCCAGAGACAGGAACCTCCTCACGATACGGGCCGTATCAAGAAGTACTGCCTTCTGGATCAGGTTCTTGACCCAACCGTGCAACGAAAGCCTCGAAAGATGCTCATCGAGGCTTTTAGCTATAAGGCCATTGGCTGTAACGACTATCGGCACAATGACAGCCGAGTCCACATCCCACATGTCGACAACCTCGCGTGCTAAGTCGAGATATTTGATTTTTTTCTCTTTCTCAGCTTTCACAAGGTTCTCGTCATGAGGGATGGTAACGTCGATTATCATTGTGCGGCGCGCTAATCGATCTATCACCACTATATCAGGCTTATTGGCAACAACAGTCCTGTCAGTGATGATAGATCGATCCCAGTACAGTGTAACATGGTCATTCTCGAGAACTGGGTCGGGCACATACCTGTAATACGGTACTTCAGAATCCACAAGCAAGTATTTCAAAGCAAGTTGCTGATGGATAATCCTGGCCACTTGGTTATGTCTGTGCAAGTACTCACTGTTAGCCAGACGAGAACAACCGGAGATGATATGTCTGATAGACTCGCCCGGACAGTGACATGCCCGACACACGTCAACTGTCCCGTCCTTCATAATATATCTCCGATAGTTATTCGTCAAGATAACTTCGTCCATAATTGCACAGACGAACCCTTCAGTTTCTCCGAAGAGGTTACTGAATCGTAGCCAGGATACGGATGCTAAGAAGTCTACATCGGGCCCATGAAGAGCCCGGTAGAAGCGCCCGTGAAGCTCTTTGCTTTGCCATACCTGTCTGCGGTCATCAGTACTCAGTACTACAGGTTTGCGCCAGTTCTCGTTAGCCATGGATAGCGGGGTAAGGCCCTTGTCCACTGCGACCACATCCCGATGCATCCCCACGTCGGCTTTCAGAAAGTATTCTCGGAGGCTGTACACCTCACGGTTGTGGAGGGTCTTAGCATTTAGAAAGCCTCGACCCCCGCACTTCCGCGGGATGTACAGTCTCATAACCGAGGATCGTGGGTGATGCATCCGGTTTGCGGTCATCAGTGTACGAACTCTCCTATCCAGGGCGTCAAGTTCCGTTTGAGTCCATTTGAGTATGCCGAAAGAGTACATCAACACTGGCATGACCCAACCATTGAAGGCGCGCACCTTGTTTCCGCCCGACAAAAGGCTATTTAAAACCTTCTTCAGGCGGCCAAAGAAGCGCTCCTTCAACGATTGCCTCATGTCAGCAGCATCGATGCCTAACGCTTCCGCTTCTTCTTTAATATTATTATTATTATTAAAGAGGTTCCATGATAATAACGGGAATATTATTGAAACATCAGTGACTTTTTTTTCAATTGTGCAAGTAACAGGATAGTTAAAAGGAAATCTTTAGTATTCGGTAATGTGAATAAGAGGAAACACATGCATGTGACTAAAAGAGTGGTAATTATAAATGTTAATGGATGTAAAGGAAGAGCAAAAGAGAGATCAGCTTTGAATGATGTGTCTGTTGAAGGTTTCGATTTTTTAAAAAAACTTGAAAATATAATTCCTTCTTAGTAGCTTAATGACTTGAGAGGGGAAATTTAATTGAAGATAAGAAAATTAAATATGAATAAAAAAGCGTTTTGTTTTTAACTGTCTCAATATTTCACGTTGAAAGGCTTTATTTTCTTGTTATGACAAGATTTCCATTTCACCGAACCCCTCAAATAGCAATAAAATTATGCAATGATTCTGCAACTCAGCATTTAACATCACATTTTATTTCAGAAAAAAAGCTTTTAGTGGCATCAAAATAAGATTCAAAGCCCCGTAAATAATTCTGAGTAAAAATGTTTAACGACACTAATAAAACCTCTTGTTTTATCCCCAAAGTTGGGATACATTCGGATCTGGGCAAAGTTTATTGTTTTCAATTACATCTTTACCTTCGTATAATAACCTCGATTCTCTTCATCCTGATACGAGGGGAATTCATATGATTACGTATTTAAATCGCATGTACTTTGTCACTTGTTTTTTTTTCTTTTGCATATGAATTGGGCGATTAAGTATCTGCAAAGCAATAAAAAATACTTGTGTGTAGTGTCATTAATCGTATTTCTATTACTGTCAGTCTCTGAGACAAATTATTTGGATAACTTTTTTGCTTTTGATTCAAAATAAAATCCCTTTGAAATGACCATTCTTACATAAACTTACGCCTTTATCCCCACTTACACACTTCACATACAAGTGAGATACTTCTTTTGCTTCATTTGCCCAAGGCAATAAAAAGCCTGTTCTTATATAAAAAGCCATCAGCATTAATCACCACGTTTGCTGCAAAGTTTGTGAGTTTGTAGGGGGTAATCTATGGATCTACTATTTCGATTTTGAAAAATTATTTTACCAATATAAAGCCACATTGCGAGTGTCAAAAGCTATATTTTGTTTCCGAAACTTAGAAAGGGTGGAGGGAATATTAAAATACAAAATACACACCGACGAAGTCGCGAGTAAAGTGTTAGCATTCATTATAAAAAGGCTGCATTTAAATGCTGTAGAGCGCAAGTTGTTACTCATTTCCTGGAAACGTAAATACCATTTTCCTAAATGTAAAGTTCATCCCGTCCTCTTCCTTGATCTAAATAAAGAATGATATAAATACTTAAACAGAGGAGCCGAGAGACACACAATTTACTTCAAAAGTTTGGTCATGGACCGCGAAGAAACACAGCTTAAACCACCAACTCTTAGCATCGCCGTGTACAAAGTAGAACAAACTTTCAGAGTAAGCTAAGCGACAAATTGGACTCTTGCCGGTCGGAAATTAACCGAAATACCTAACCTGTGTTCCCTTTGATGTGATCACGTACATACTAGATCATACAACTTTTAATTAATTAACTCTTTAAACCCAAAGTTCAAGCTTAAACAATTTGCGAAAATACCTCTCAGCGTAAAATAAAATCGAATGTTAAAACGTCCATAACGACACGAAATTGAAAAGCGTTGAAAATTGAACTTTATATACCGGCTTAATCCAAGCAAAGCGAGCCCGACGTGACAATGGAAAATTAAAAACCATTAAAACATTTTTCAAAACAACAGTCCTGTGAAAGCGTCGAGATAATACACGTTAAGCTAACGTAATCTCTGAGTAACACTGAATTTGAATTAGTCCACTAACCTCCCTTAAAAGTTACGTTGGACGTCCATTACGTAGGTCATTATAAAGGGCGTTGTGCAAAGTTTTAATGAGAAGAAGCGTCGCTATCATCGTGGGCAGATAAGAGGCGCTGGTGTAATACTTGCCTAATTGATTCGCGAAGTGTTGACTCATGCCCTTGGAAGATAGACTCCATATAATTATATCGATACCGTTAGCTAACGGTAGAGAATACCTTACTGGACGAAATTGTAGAATAATGAACAGGCAATCAGGTGACTATGAGGTACGCTATTAATCTGCAATAAATTCACTGTAATAATATAGGTGAAGTGAAGGCTTAGTGGCAACCAAAGAGATTTAAAATACTATAGAGCGGGCATGTCAAGGAAATGTCATAGAAAAACTTTGATCCCATGTCTCAGTAACGCCATCTAGAATAATATATGAATATTGGAGCGGCAGCGGAGCGTACTACATTAAACTCATAGACTTGTATCCAGCAGGACACACTTTTTCGGACGAAAATTTTGTTCGTGATGTCCGGTCTTTAGGTATTGAATGTCTTTGGTGGTAACTGATGCTCATGTTGATATTGACAGTATTTATCGCGGGGTTTTTTACAGAATGCTCCAAAAATCATGGTCACTTAAATCACATACATATTGAATTATAACGTGTTGTTTTAACTGATTATTTTTTCATGTACCAATGGTTATTTAATTTATGCTATATACATATTTATTTTGCAAGCATGTTAACATAATATTAATAACAATGTTGTTGGTAATAATTAAATCTCTTCTATCAATAGTGCATAGCCAAAACTGTACCATTTGTTTTACACAAGCATGTTCACCTATTAAAATAATTATCTTTGTTATGCGCTCTTTCATCAATAACGCATGTCACTTTGGCTTTGGCATAGTTAGATGAGCACACTAAGGTACTTATATACACACATGTAAGTCACGTGCGAGTCGTATCGTATGTCACCACATACGTCACGTTACATTATAGAATATTCAACAAATCATTCCTACGCACACATTCCGACAGAAATTGAAGTATCTATCGACAGAAAACTATCCTTAATAAACGATCAAACAACTTTCTGCCAAAAGTGTTTACTCCAAGTAACCCTTCGTTTACAAGCTGACGCTTTGTAACATTTTTGCCGGCGTCACACTCCTTTTGATTCTTCAAAAAACGAACGCTTTCTCGGCTTTTCTTCGACGGAACTTTGAATGGTTTTTCAAGTAATTATACGGAACTCTGGCAGGCACTTCACGGTCCCTTGAAGATCGTTCATTAAATAAGTTGATGTCACGTATTTCATTATTTACGGTCTTTTGGAGGTTTTACAATTATTTGGTAACTAGCGACCGGCTCTCTACTGCAGGGCTTTTCTTAATTTGGTAAGACTTCATCATGTTTTTTTTCCTGTTATAATACCTATTACTGTTTTTTAATGATAAACCTTTGTTGAGTGTCAATCTCCAAGTGTGGTTGGTGGTCTTGACTAGTGAATAAAACTTCGTACTACCGAATGTATTATTGGTACTTGTTTATACATGGAAGCAATTCTGATTTATTCCAGTTTGTATCAACACTACCCAAGTATACCCGACTTGAACCATACCTAGGACTTTATGCGCAGCAGTTGAGCGTATGAGCAACAGGTCTATACGGCCGTGCTAAGCGCAAAAGCGGTATCTCAAAAAAAATCATATAATTGATTTGTATGGCATCAAAAAGCTTAAAGAAGGACACATCCAATAAACTAAGCTAATTAGCGCTATCTTATTCAAAACATGTGAAAATATCCTTACAAAAGTGTAATTAATCTATAAGATTAAAAGAAAGCTATATTTACAAAACTTAAATTTTCCCGAAACTAGCTTTCCCTGAGATACCGCTTTTGCGTTTAGCACGGCAGTATTTAAGTTCTTTAAAGTCAATATAGCAAATTATATGCCTAGCCGATATCTGAGTCTACAATAAACCTAATCAACCGTTTATTGAATGGAAAAGAAACCGTTATCCTAATAAAATTGGTACGAAAATGTAATGCTAGGATATAATATTACCCTCGTCCTTTTCAATTAAGACTATCAGTAGTATCAGCTATATCTGTTAAACCAGTTACTTAATGGCGCCGATTCTCTTGTTCAAAAATAAATTAGATAGTTTACATCTTTTACTAACAGACATAGACAGCAGTGATATTCTGGATAAATTAACCGGGAAAATATGGATGAAGTGAAGGCAAATTGAACTGTCATTCCATACTAATAATGCAAGGCAGTGACACTTAAGTTTTTCAATCGACTGGCCGCTCTAAAAAATAATGAAGAAAGTAGGTACTAACTAAGAAATGTCAAATCATTTGGCAACTTTTTTGGATCAGAATTGACAGTTGTCATCGTCTCTTTCTTGATTTAAGAGAAAAAAAACAGACAGTAGCCAGTTACTTTTTGCGCAACAGACTCAGCGCCATTATCTCCTTTTATATCATACTCGTAGTAAGTGAGCGCTAAAGAGAATTAAACAAGCAAAGTGTACCGGGATTTTCAAAGTACGCTCCGCTTCTGAAAACCGCGTTGCCTTTGACGCTGCTTCAAAGGTAAACGCTAAAAATAACCGCCGTACAAACTTGCAACGAGAGGCATTCATCTCTATAAACTTTTGCAGTTTACAAGTAACATAACTCTTATAAAATAAAGAGTTCTCTATCTGTTTAATCAGCCTCTTTATCTGAGTGCAGCCGTCCATTTAGATAAGTAAGAGTTAAGAAGTAGTTCCAAGATTTTGCTTCCACAAAGTTTCCCGAACTGATTCGCTTTATAATTCTTATCATATCAGGACCCTTTTACAGCTATTACTATAGAACTAATATACAACGCAATGGAATAATTATTAGGGTATAAGGAAATTCAACCCGTGTTTACGTGGAATGTCATAAATATGATAATACCAAAGCATTCATACCGATTATGACAAATTAGTCGATAGGAAAACGATAATTTATTGCCATCGAAAATATATTTTCACCCATATTTTGGTGGAAACGAACCGGGAATTCATAATTTATTCCCCGATGACAATATAACAGTAGCGTCCTTACGCCACGCACGTAATTTATAACATGATGAATCGCATTAAATAGTTAATGTGTTATTTGCGTGCTTCTTTTAATTAACTGAATAATGTCCGAAATCGCGTAATAGTTTCTAGATGGCCACTCTGAACACGAACATTTTGAAGTGGAGAATTATGTCCACTCGTCCAGCACTTAGCAGTAAAGAACTTAGGACGACTAGATAGACAATATTCCCTTAACACCTACATCCACTCTCTGTAGCGCTGTACCTTGAAAAGAAAATTGTCCGAAAGCCGACTATAAAACTGTCACGGTCGACGGTAGCCATCAATTACAAAGAGCATAAGCTCTACGGACACTCCATTCTATAGGGAATGGTACGGACAGGAATCCACTACATTTCCACCCGACTTGCTCCACTATTCGACCGGAATAAACTCAAGCATGTCGTGTTGCAAAGAAGTGTACTGAAGTCGGAAATATCTCGGGGAATAGCCAACTTAAAACTTCCACTTTAAGAAAAGGATACAAGTTAGGTACATTGACTTAACGGAATGTACAATCGAAAAGACAAAAAGCATTATCTTGTCTGCGCAAAATTCTCGAGGTGTAATAAAATACCAGCTTAACTCCAGTACCAATCTTGAAACGAAATACGAAGGATTATTTCGTCAGCTGATCTATCTAATTTAGAAGATTGAAGGTTATTTGACGGCTTCGCAGTACTTAGACCCAATTAAATTTTTCGTGCGGAATAAGCATAAAATTAAACATTTTCTGTTGGACGAAATTACTTACCGGTCTTTTTACTGCGACTTCGTTCAGTTTCAAATCAAACAAAATCTTGAAATACTGAATACGAACAATCAAAATCGCTTCAACAACCCAAAGTGGACAACATTGTCGTGTATGGTCGTATATCTGCAGCGACAAAACAAATACCATTTCATGGATATCTTTGTTGAGCACATGGTATAAAGTCCCATTTCACATTGGAAACATACAAAGCGACTCCATTCGTTTGGAAATATATCACGGCACAGAAGTGGAGGCTCTGTTCGTGCTTTTCTTTTTGAGAAACTCTCGAGGCTCGTTTAGGCGAGTAATTGGGATACAGGACAGTGTGCTGGACATTCGTGTTCCCCTGGTAACGGCGTGCAAATATGCGGCTATCGCTAATGGCGAACAACGAGTACTTTCAGACGTTTTTAGAACACATTTTTGGCTCTTTACGAGTCGTCGCATGCTCTGTTTTGGTCTATTTTTTACTTTAATACGTTTCCACTGTAATTTTATTGTCGAATTAAAACGAAATAATGAGGGCTTTACAGCCTAACTTATGTCCTGAGCTTAGCGTATTTTGCAGAAACAAAATGTTTGCCAGAAAGATAAAAAGTCTGTTTAACTGGTGTGGTTAAAAAAACATTTTTGCTACTCTGTTGTGTTAGTAAAATTTACATAAATATCTGAGGATCAGCGCGATTCTTAGATATCTCTTCACTGGTACAGTAACCTCATCGCTCTTCGAATCAATATTCCAAAGGCACTTGTGTTGCTTCGTTCAACGGAGTTATAGATTTATGCATCTTACTCGATGCCAAATTATTTACGTGCCAAAATGTAAAATTATGTGAAAATGGGTTACGGGATTTTTGCTCTTCACTTCAGAAATACGAGGATTAAACCTCCCTACATGACATAACCTCTTCGCCATTTGGCCTTCATTTGTATTCCGTCAAGTATATCAAAGGGGAAATATAAAATATATTTTATACTCTTCTTGTTAAGATTGAAGACACTTCTCCGATTTTTATTACGTTAGATACGAGCGACACAGGCGGGATTTTTGTTATTTTCGTAAAGGATAATTTTATGATACACATACCATGTGTATATCTAGATACAAATGAGATGGTACTAAAATAATGTAGATAAACATAAAACAGAATTCAATAAATAGCAAGGCCCAACACAACCAAAACGTATTACTTAAAGTCCCAAAACTAACACAAGTGGGTTTAATACAATCACCTGACTTTGCAATTTATCCGTCCGGTATCGCTCGGCCGGGTAATGCCGGGTATACGCGCAACATAACCGTGGTGTGATGAGACCAGCCGGGTGAATACTGATGAGGCACGTTGACCCGGACGCATATTAATCACTGGAGGTAACGCGACCGCCTGTTGCATTATGTAAGATCTCTGTGCTAAGACTTTAAGAGAATTTCTTGAAGATGGGATGGCATTAAGACGGATTTCTTAGAAATATTGCGGTAATGGAAAAATATGATTGGAATTTAATTTCAACTATTTTTGTCTTAGATTTTTTTTTTAATGATCCTTATTACGGTTGTTCTGTGCTGTATATGTTATCTCTTTGGTATTGTTTGTCGAGTGATTGAGCTCCTTAAGTTCCGACTCCAAGTTGAGTTCACTTGATAACTGACAAATGTGTAGACTGACTGACTGGACACATCTAATTTCTACCGGTGTTTCTTCTCAGAATAGTCCGATAGCAAAACACCACCCTTGCTAGTTTAAAAAATATATTTTGCCTTGTTTGACGCCTACAAGTGTTTGTATTTTTTAATCTTTTTGTAGGAACGTTTTTTATACGAAAATAATGCGCTTTGATTTCTAACCTACTTTGATAAAAATTCAGTGCTTCTTTAATATCCTAAGTGCGAGTCAGCCATTTTGTGGACCCTCTTCTTCCAATAGATACTTCATTCCTTTAGATATTTTATGATTCGATCAGCAACATCTTAACGACTTCAAACTTACACCATTTATATCGTCTTGCCATCGAACTGTTAGTTATAAACACAGGTAGCAACATAATTTCTCTACCGGTACAATCACTACTATTACTTTCTAATATTAGCTACAAGTTTCTATGTACAGTCAAGCTGTTTATACCTTCATCAGTTTTCTAATTATGTTTTCATTTTCAAGTCAGAACACAGAACTATATCACTGAGCGGATAAAGGGGTGGTTTTTTTTTTAAGTTCGTTGTAGCATGTCATGCCATCTACCAATGCCTAGCTGTCATAAAAAAAAAACATTTTTAAGAGACTGGCAGTTCAACTAGTGATTAAATCTCTTTTACTTTCTTGTGACTTATTTTTAATGAACACTGCCTTGTGTCTTTTCTATTAACGTCATTATTCTTCTTTTACTGTAGTTAGTGACTAACGTAGGGTCAAAGTTTTTATACCGCTCATGTGCATGTGACATAGCTTAGAAATATTTCTCAGACATTCAGGTATTCTCACGATATTTTCCTTCACCGTTGTGGATTCCAGTGATAACTATACAATATGCATAATAAGAATCCAAAAAGTCAGTCCATGAGCATGCCTTTGAACTCGAGTCTTGGCAGTTCGCCGGCCACACCACTGCACTAACACTGCTTTTAATAGTTAATCTTTGTCATTAAAATAATAAAAATAATAAATCGGTAAAACTGCCAAATATAGTTCATGCACGGACGAGAGAAAAGCAAACCCCAAGGCGATAAAATCACAAAACTATTTTCACCATGACTGTACAATCAACCAGAGTAGAAACTTGTACCCATTGTGAGCTTCCACTTAACAATCATTAGTTAGATGAAGTTAGGCTAACGACCAATGGGCACGCTAGATTTTACTTAATAGTACATTAGTCGGGAAAGAGTTCTTTCAATATCTTTGGATGTCATCTTAATTGAGCGTGGATAGATTTTGATCGAGAACGTTGATTTTGTATTGTTTACGTTAAACGTGGGACAGACAAGTTTATTCTTCTTGTTTTAATACATAGTATTAAAGAATGAAAATATATTATATTCCTCCATCTATAGTTTTTGTTAAATATGGGGAAATAAAATCAAGTTCTTATTTCTTTTCACAAATATGTTAGCGCCAGTTTCCAGTGTAGCTAAATAGATGTTGCTTAATACCATTACATTTTTAAATGGAGCGAACTGGGTAATTCGCTCAATTTCCAACCTCCACAACCCAGTTACTGGATAACACGATAACCTTTTTTTTTTGGCAGGGTGAAAAACTTTCATGGATTGTCCTCTGCCAGGGAAGGGCAAAGGAGTCTTACAGACTCTTACTGACTAAAACCACACCTGTGTTCCCTCTCACACCTGCGCTGGGGGTTACGGAAATAGAAGATTCTTCCGCGACCCCCGAATAACACGATACCCTACGGCAAGGCTGGTTCTTAGACTATCATGCTTCTGACTAACCGTAACAACTGTCTAAGATCCACTAAGGCGATTATCACACTGCCCCGCATCACGCTGCATGTTGCGTGTCTCTGAACTGAATTGAACGCGCGTGGATGCATTTTCTGTGTGTTGGACTGTGCGTGTTTTCCATACAAACGGAGATACTTACAAGCAACGGAAGAACACGCATCCACGCGCTACGCTGCATCATGCGGGGCAGTGTGTTAATCGCCTTATGGCAGTTGAGTAATGTATGTAATGAATGGTTACCCATCGACAGACTAACCTCGGCAGGTGTACCTTCTAATCTTTTACCCAGACAGCTCACATTATTTAGCTCCAGACATGACGGTGAATATACAATAATAATATGACAGAACAAGTTGGTGTTATAAAGCAACATGAAACACGTAAAAATTTTACGTATGACCCTAACAAACCTTTGATACTAAAATACGAGAACAATTTTGCCTCCACACATTTCAAATCCAAGTAAAAAAAACCAATATTCATCCCAATTCGAATCGGAAACCCCGCATCCCACAAAAGTGTATTGTGAGCGGATTGCCGATAAAAAATAAGAAAAATAGTGTTGCCTTAATATTCCCGGGACCAGTCTGATTTATATCCGGGTAACATCAGTCAAGTCATATCCGGGGTGAGAGACAACCCGCCCGTGTGAGGTTCGGGAAATGAAATAATTTTTCACTTTCCCACCTGATTAATTTCCATTCACCTTTTCTTATCATTTTATGGAGGGGTATCTACTTTTATGGGAGAAGTGAATACGATGATAATAAGGTTAGTTAAGTAGGTACCTAATGGTAAGGAATAATAAAACTTTTGTTTTATTGATGCTGTAATTAGAGTAGTCATGTCACCTGACTACATTTACGGTCTCCGAAGACATTAAAACCGTATATACGTCAAATTGACAAACCGCTTTAACATCGTCAAATTTTATTTTCTTTTTAAATAACTAGTTTCAAAAAAAGAAGTCTTCAATTTATTTTGTCATTTCTTTTTTTATTTTTGTTTTCTTGTGATATAAATTTTAATTTACTGTTGGTAACTCTGCTCACCTAAAGTCTATAACAGCACGGCATGTGCGTCACGTGGTCTAGTACGAACCCATTATCATGATTATTTTAGCAGATTTGTCTAGTAAGTAATCAAAAATGAGAGATTAAGGCTTGCAAACTTATAACACACCATGCCATGCGCCGTCAATGTGGTGTTTTCTTTGTAAACATTACATTTACTGAAGCAATGATTCTGATATTTTGACCAATAAAACCATGTGGGATGTCGTCGGGTGTAAGGTACAACTGTTACAATTGTGTTGAAGCCAGAATTCATCAGTTGGTACTTTAATTACTAAACCGAAATATTTGAACGCTTGGAATCCAGGCCGCAAGAACTCTATTTGAAGCTAGTAATAAACTAGAAAATGTAGGAAATTTGTTACTAGTTCTTTTTTTTATTTTTCGACTTGGTATTCAAGCAATGCTGTGCTGAGCCTAGCGAATTTATTAAACAAGGTCACGCCCTCGGTTTATAGGTGTAATAAAAAGTAAAACAACACGTCCATTTGAGGAATGAGATCTAAAATGAGGATCTGCCACGACAAGAAAATGTAAGGCATAAGTTATTTTACTCTGGCAACTCGTGCATTATAAAGGTGAAGTGGTGAAAGTTGTAATGAGTTTATCTATACCTAACTAAAAAGTTCTTCCTTAGTTTATCTTACAGTGGTAAATTTTCACATGGAGTTAGCTGGCGGTTTTCCTAATTTCGTGAGATCTGAAGTTATGTAACCAGTTCACCTAAAAATGCATAATCCTAGATCGTATACCTGATCTAGGATTATCTACGTCTTACCTACGAACAATCTCTTGGCATAGGCCAAGAAATTGTTTGTAGGTAAGACGGCTGACTCACCGGTGAGTCGTGGCCATTTTTTTTAATAGTCAGGCTTTTTGTATAGAATAAAACAGACTACTCTTATTTTACAATACTATAAAAAAGTTGCTTTCCTTCTTGGTAGGTCTTTCCTTCTGGCTAGTAGTAGCAAGTGCAACTGTTGAACAAGAGGATCCGGATTCGTTCCCCGGGTCGGGAAAAATATTATCTAATGCTTCAGTAGCAGCTCGGACTCAGTATATGTGCCTAATTGACGATAATAGGCTTGGCTAATACCTGGGACTTAACGTAACAGGCGAAATATGTAAAGGACACTTTGGCTAACTGGTGACGTTATGAATGTAAAAACTTTCAAGTTATAACTTTAAGTGGAACAAAGGGTGTCTGCATGGTCAAAACGATCTCTTGCAGACAATCTTTGGATCTACATGATTGAGAAGAAGAAAAGATTTGTATAATCTTCCCCTGTCTTCTTTTTCTAAATATCTACTTATAATATTTGGTTAAAACATCCTCATAAAAAAATACATTCCATCACATAACCGCTATAATCAAGTAATATAAGGGAAAAAGACAAAGGACAAGATATTTTATTTGTGCGAACACCGCATTGTTGGAGGCGTCCCACAAGGCTCATTACTGAAAATTAGGTTAGACTCTCTAGAAAAATAATGGCGGGTCTCTTCACTCAATGAATATTCACAAGATGGCGTCGTAGTGGTCATGACGGTTCCCGCGCCACGCTGCCATCACGGGGATAATTAAAAATAATTATGAAAACCCGACCCGCACTCGCGTCCCTGTATATTGAATTAATAATTCAGGAACATGCTGATTTCGAGATGAATTTCCAAAGGAATACCTACCGATAGGATTATTCACCTATTTAAATGTAGGTGCGAAAGCCGACTCGGAACGACCGCCATTTTTACTCTTACCAACTTTATCGAAGTTCGTATTCAAAATTCAGCTTACCTGTAACAAAGAACAAGCATAATAAGTAAAGTAGTATGTAAGGAGTATATTAAAATTAGATTGTATTGTAATTTTATACCGTAATTTAATGTATGTACCTAAACTGAAGAACATTTAACATTGACTGACCCGTTGGTCTAGTAGTTAGTGACCCTGACTGCTATGCCGCGGGTCGTGGGTTCGATTCCCACCCAGGACAAATGTTTGTGTGATGAGCACGAACATTTGTTCTGTGTCTGGGTGTATTTATCTATAATATGTATGTATTTAGAAATATATAAGTAGGTTTATCAGCGGTTTAGTAACCCATAACACAAGCTCTCAAGCTTAACATGGGACTAAGTGGCGTTGTGTGAAAAAGTTGTGGAATATTTATTTATTTATTTTTATTTATTTTGACTATCTGGGACCGATTTTTTAATGGTTAAAAATCTTTTAACTGATGATTAACATATCTTCTATACAAAATTGTCAAACCGCCATTTTTATTCCACAGGTAAAAAATATCTGACTAACAAATAGTCAAGCCTAGGAGTTTTAAAGCTCGCGGGTCTGTAGGCTTTAAACATCGCTTAAATAGTACACCTCATACTACTCACATATTATTATTTTATGCTGCAGGTCTGCAGGCCTAGCCATGATACAAATTCTATTTCTATTATAGAAATAAAATGGCGTAATATGGAATCAGCTGTTTGTCAACTGTCAAGTGTATTTCATTTTCAAATTCTACTTGTTAACACTTGACAGTTCATATTCTAATGTCGCCTTATCGATGACGATAACAGAAATAGAATTTGTAATATGGCTAGGCCTGGATCGCCTATAAAGCCGCTCATTGTAACACCCCATCCATCTCTTAAAGTTATTATTTGTAAAAGAAAATTTGATGTACAAAAAAGAGCATTAAATTCTATGAAAGATAATTAAATTGATGATGAGAAAGGACAGGTTGTTCAGTGAATTTAAATGGACATTGAGAGCTTAGCCTAGGTTTCAGACGTTATTAAAGGAACGTTGGATGTAATTCCCTTGAGACACGGATCTCCTGTCGTCGATTGGAACCCGGAGCTACAGTAGCTATTCGGACTGTACTGGCAATGTTTACATTTGGGTTACTCTCCTGGATTCTGTTTGATGGGTTTGTCTACGAAATAAGATGCACTGAGTTAGATATACATACTCCGCAGCATATAAATTGGCATTTAACTTTCTTTCTTTTTTGCTTTCTTATTATATTATGCATTTACCTAGTTCTTAAAGCTCTTTATCCGTCAAATAATAGATTTTATAATAAGGATGGTTTTTTGAGGTTTCGCTATGAAAGTAAAACGTTTTTATTTAATAATTTGATCAGAAAGGTTTGCATGAAACTTAATAAAATGTCTGACGATCAGCGGTCCAAACGCACGACCCAATGGGTTCCTATAGACCGGCAGATAGCGTCGTGCGGTGGGTGGTCGAGCTCCCTGAAATAGGTTTGAGCTAACACGATGACTGAAGCATGCATGCCGTCTGTCGGGACAGGTCAACTCAAAGCTGAATTGATTCTTTCTCGAAAAGGCCTTTCCAGACTTTGCCCTGCATCGTGAGACTCGCATAATACATGAATACAATCTTATGTCTGGACTCAAAGTCAAAGTCAAATCATTTATTTCAATTAGGCCTGAAAACAGGCACTTTTGAACGTTATACTTACAAATAAATTAAATTAATATGACTTTAAAAGAGACCATGACCCCTGAGTTTCTTTCGGCATTTCTTCTCAGGGATCAGACACTTTGGAAATGCCATTTAGTTTAAAAAAAAATGACATGTAAAAGTATCTGGGAAGATCTACTTACAGAAATAAATATCATTTCATCATTTTATCTCATTGTATATCATCATTTCATTTCATATATCAAGTGTTGACATCGCGTTACGTTAGGACAGACGAAGATGGTGGACGAGCTAGACTTCTTCGAAGAAGACTGGTTCCAAATAGCCATATACAGGCTGAAAGGAACAGAGACGTACAACCTAGGTAACGAACTTAGCATCGAGCGTGTATTGCCCAAGACTCAGTCAGAGGTGAAGATAGTACACCGACGCAGCACAAGTTATATTTAAGTGTTATACGTAACACATTAACATAACTTGTGCTGCTTCGGTGCCGAAGGACAGAGTCTGTTTTCATCAATCGGGTACAAATTCAGACTCCAGCAGTGCGATTCTGGTCAAATCACCGAAAATGTAGGCGTAGTGAGGGCGTATTGAGCTGCCATTCCATACTAATGCAAGGCATTGACAGTTCACTTCACTCAAGTTTTTACGGCGTGACTTTTACTGAATCGACCGGCTGGCTACAATAACTTTGGTGCTCGCTAAGACCTATTTACATAATTTAGATGCTTGAATTATTACTTGTTGCGCCTAACATGTTCTGTCTCTGCATCACCTAAAGACTAGACTGGTATAAAACGCCTGTAGCATTAAATCCGCTTTTGTACAGTTTTTTTTACTTGCCCATAAAGTTTTAATAAATAAATAATAAGAATAAGAATAAGAATAAGAATAAGAAGATTTATTTGCGCAAACATGTGTATACATACATACAGAAATAAGTTAATACATGCATGTTAGATCTTAAATAAAAATAGTGGGTCACGACATGTCTGCCATTTCTCATGGCGTGCAAATATATTATTAAATCAATTATTATAATTTTTACATTTATTACTATATATTAAATACCTATATAAAAACCTATATAAATATACGTATGACATCATCTTACTTAGAAACTTAAGGCACAAAACGACGCCTTCCTAATACTCACTTTTAAATATTTGAGCAGGATGCATAGGTACAAGAACCCTTCCTTAAAACAACATCATCCTATTTCTCATAACAACACGCGGATTCTACCGAAACATATACTTCCCTACAACACATGAGCACTTTATTTACTACACAACATTCGGCATTTCGATAAGGAAATAGCTGGAACACCAACATTTCTCTCTCAAATAACCATTTCTTATTCCTTATTCAGGCTGTGTGCTATGCAAAGGCGAAACGTTCCGAACGCGAAGTGTTACAGATAACTTTGTACGAGCGTCGCTAACAGTACATACGAAAGCTAACACAAATAAATGGAACGGTGTGACTTTGTAGAAACGTCCTATCTTCACTACAACGTATATAAGTACCCGCAGAGTTCCGAAGCACGGAAAATGCTGCGGGGTACGTATCATTTATTTTCCTTTTTCCATAGACTGTTCAAAGGCAGAAAAGAGTGATTCCTTCGATTGCGATTGTGGAAAAAAAAAGTAAAACGAAGCAGTTCAAAGAGGATTCGAGCGGCAGACGATTTTCAGCACAATCTATTTTACGTTTTTTATTCATTGCATTGAATAAATCTGGATTTTTATGAAGGCAATACCTTTTGGATATCGCGTTTCACAAAAATAACTTTGAAAAGCTTGTAGGTTTGTTTTCAAAAATAAATCGCGACGCGATGACTATACGATGTGGTTTCATATTGAGAATCGGACTTTATTTTTATCGCTTTGTTGAATTACCTACATACGGACAATAATGCTGTATTCTAATAGGACTTGTGCATCTAAGTATTTATTAATGTACCATCAAAACTGTAAGGATAACATATTATCCATAATTTTATTTGAGTTCAAAAAAATATAAGTATGTTCTTAAAGATGGAATTGTAGAACAAAACAAATGAAGTGAATAAATAAATAAGTATTCCACAAAGTTATCACACAACGCCATTTTTAGTCCCATGTTAAGCTTGAGAGCTTGTGTTATGGATACTAAATAGCTGATAAACATACTTACATATTTCTAAATACATACATATCATACATAAATAACACCCAGACACAGAACAAATGATCGTGCTCATCACACAAACATTTGTCCTGGGTGGGAATCGAACCCACGCCCTCCGGCATAGCAGTCAGGGTCACTAACTACTAGACCAACAAGCCAGTCAAACATAACATGACGTTTTTAATTTCCTTTTAGTAACATATTATAGATCTGAGCTCACATTTGGGCCAAGAAGTTGATATCGTTTTAGAATCAGTTGTAGATTTAAACCCAAACACCAGTTTTATCTTCTACGAAGCCAAAAGGTTCTTCGACTATTAAATAATGTACACAGCCTTTCGCCTGCAGTTTTATTGCTTGCCAACTCCCTCCGCCATTAACTGTGATAATAGTCTTTGGAATACTAAATTCGAGAGACTAAACCGATACTGTAAAGAGACTGTCTGGTTTAAATTTAAAACGCTCATAAAACTTTACTTAGTAAAGTAACAACGATATATTATTAAAGATAAGGAATAAATGTATGCGTAATTGGTACTGCTACGTAGGTACTGGAGATAAATAAGATCTAATTGCGTTGTTATCATGGATTATGTTACCTAATTGTATTCGTAGGACTATCGGCTCTTGGTAAGGTAGCCTAATATCATGAATATCTTTATTATTGCTAATGCCTTGGTATCTAAGTTCCTATTTAACTAAGAATTTTGCTTATTTATAATAAATGCGATTGATGATGTCAGGATATTTGTAACTCTTATACACATAAACTACGAATGGATTTTGATGAAACTTTGCAGTATTTTATAATAGTCATCAATATTATTTGTATTATTCTCGTGTGGCTGCTATGTATAATAATATAACATACAACTGCTCAGTAGGTACATTTGGTCGACTTATGTGTAGCACATGCAGTTTCTTTTTCGCAATTTTGGATTTGGTTGTATAGTTGTTAAAAATATTGATTACTGTGTTCGTTACTGTTTGTTACTGAAATCCTCTAAGAGTATCTTAGAGGATTTCAGTAACAATAATTACACTGTGTAGTGTGTTAAATTAAAGATGTGACGAGTTTATACATTTTGATAAAAAAAAATCCTTGACAGTCGTTAGGAGAAGTCAGAGCCCCGACAGTCTGACTTCTAGTTAACCAAGGGATATTGTTTTACCCAGTCACTGAATTTTATAGGTTACATAGGCAGTAGCTCCATGTAAAACACTTGTATTCAGCTGCATCCAGTTACTCTAGAAGCCATAGATAAAACATAGTTAGAAAAAGACTATATAGATGATGATGTTGATATACGATTCACGACTGAAAGGTAGACCGCAGACGTATTTAAAACTGCCCAATTAAGTTTCAACTACACTGAAAATTGTACCTGTAAATTGTAATAAACCTGACGTATAGTGCTGCAGTAACTAAACAACCCTGAACCAGCTAGAACCTAGTCAGAAAAACTAGAAGTAGGTCAACGCGCTATGTCAAAACTTGTGTCCTACATATGTTGGCAACGGCACTGGAGGGATGCCAGGATCCCTGGCGACTTCATAACCTTGCCAATTTAAATGCGCCACACTTTTGCTAGAAAACCTTGGAAGTCATTCGAAGTCGTTGTAAGTCGTGCCGCAGTGCAAAGTAAAATACACGATGAAAATGCGACTTTTGGTGTCATCTGAATACGATAAGCCAAGAATTCTACGTCACGTTTGTATTAGAAATTAGATTATGTGTTCGAATCTTGTTACGTATACGAACGTACACTCGCGGAACGAATAGGTTAAGCAATTTTCAAACATTACTTCCCGGGATATAGGTCACTTGTCTCCTTTGGGATATCTTTATTTCAAAATTATGCCAGAGTACAGTTTGAAAAACAGACTCTATTTAAAAAGTTACCTCTTTCCTAGCGGTCGCAAGGTCTAGAGTCTGTCTTTTCGTTTATCCGGAATTTCTCAGTAGCACATCAGTCAAAATCCAAGACCCTGGGCAGTCTGAATTTCTGCCCAGTTGACCGTAATATTCTTGTCTCCTTTTACACGGGACCCAAACATGCATGCAACATGCAACATGAGCTTAATGTGTGTAAAAGGTACACTTTTACATAACCCTTTGGAACAAACAGGCGTACCTAATAATTGTTGTATTATGTAAAAATATATCTAATGGCGCTTAACCTTCTCGTTCTTTGACTGTACATACATACAGTAGAGAGTACGTATAGAGGTATCGTTAAGGATACGCCGCCCTAAGATACAAAAGAAAGTCGTTTGGCTCCTACACACGATGATAAGGCTTACGAATGTGCTAAGTTTGTTTTTGTGAAACCTTTTATGACTTTCATTTCTCTGATTATTTGAGCGTAGAGACATTATTAAGCAGATTTTTTATTGCTAATGATCACCGTAACCAGAAAATATATTCTGGGATGTCAAGTAAAAAATGTATCTTGTCAAGCAAAATTAAAAGCTAAAAAACTGCAAAAAAAAACTTTTTGAAAAATTACATAAGTATGACAATCTCTAAAAACGTATTATTATTCTGACCTGTCCCACTACTACTGGACAAACGCCTCCCTTGGTTTGGTGGCACTATCTTTTTCCAATTCAGAGTCAGAATCATTTATTTGCCAACAATGTAGTTATTTGTGAAGCAGAAAATCAAAATTCAAAATCAAAATTCAAAATTAAAATTGTCAATTAAAATTCAAAATCAAAATCAAAATTCAAAATCAAAATTCATCAGTCAGACAGTCCTTCAAAATGCCTTTTACCACTTCCTAGTGCTTTTGCAGAAATTGGGCGTTTTAGCTACTTCCAGTCCTAGGTACACATGTTTTTTTAACATTAGAGATTAACTTAAAAATAGTATGTTATTAGTAGTTCGTCTTATATGTGTGTAGAAAACCGCTGTTGTCTCTACACAATCATAAACTTTTTACGTGACCATATACTTGAAGTATCACGTTATATTTCGTGCAAAAGAAATTTTACAGCAGCTGTATCCTACATACAATTTACAACTAGACTATACAATTTCAGGTTAGTTATACATATACTCAAGTTGAAAGCAATTTTTCAAAGATATTGGAAACGTGTTTTGGCGAGGAAAACATCTCATATTATAAGCTGAATATTCCTTTGCCAAAAGTGTCTTTTGCCAAAAAAAAACGATTTAATTAGATATTTGTACCATTTCAAAGTGGTTTATTGTCGTTTAGTGACAAATTAAATGAAATCATATTTATTTCTGTTCTAAGCAGCTCTTCCCAAATACTTTTACTAGTCAATATTTTAACTAAGTGTCACCGGCATTTCCAAAACGATTGATCCCTGAGAAGAAATGCCGAATAAAAGACCGGAGTCATGGTCTTTTTTAAAGTCCAGACATAGGATTGTATTAATGCATAAGCTACTGCTGAACATGAGGCTTGCCCTCTGTCACATTGTACTTTAACAAATCTGATGGAATGTGAGTAAGAAACTCTTCTAGAATAGAATAGAATAGAATACTCTTTATTGTACACCATAAAAATTTACAAATAATAACTAAATAAGGTGTTACAATGAGCGGCCTTATCGCTAAAAGCGATCTCTTACAGACAACCTTCTAGCCTTACCATTCGGGAATAACTGACATGTTTGTTATGTTATTTATGTGGCATACAGAGTCAGACCAACGATTTATCAGCTTAAGTTTCTACGGCCTCAAATCATGACGTGCCGACTTTAGAGGAAAAGTTAAAAGCCACCTTTGCTCGAAGAAGCATTAGAATTTCTGCTTAGCAGAAGGAGTTAGGACAGACAATAAAATCTTCCTTCTACAATATCTCCTAATGCCTCTCCTAGAATGCAGGTCACTAATGGCCCCCTGACCGAAGTTAGTCGAGGTCCAAGTTTCGTAGTTCGTAGAGAGGGTTAATTAAAATAGTTAGTGGTCCTCCAGAAATTGAAGTCTCGTCATTAGAGATCACCGAGATTGTATCTTCGTTCTTCGTCCAAAGACAAATTTAGTTAGAAAACAGTTTCTACCCTGGTTCCCTTGGCTTAAGAATACCTGAGCATTTCCAGACCGCAAGAGAAAACTCTGGTAACAAGCAGACAGACAGTGCCATCAACCAATTTTATATTAAGATTGGTAATGTTCTTTAGAAAAGTCTATGCGTGGTACTCGCAATCTTCATGCGTGTAAATTCCTGATGTACGTAAACAAAGCAAAAGACCGTACCTACATCTGCAGTAAGTAAGATGGCGTTCTTTAGTTTCTGCCTACCCCTTTTGGAAAGAGACGTGACAGAGAAATTATAGTTCACGATGTTCCTTATTTTTTAGTTGCCATGCGATACACTTCATTTTGAGCAAAGTCAACGATTACAGCATTTAAAATTATACTCGTATTAACAAATTTCCAAAAATGTTGTACCTTCGCAATCATTTTTTCATTTTGATTTTCAAGCTATAAAAACTTTGTCAGCAACGTTCAAAAGAAAAAGTTAAACACTAAAGTAACAGCGATATTTTTCTATAGTAATTTTTGCTCAGTACTGAGTATTTTATTTACGAAATCCCAGCAGTTATATCATCAAATATTTATACGAGGAAAATGGAGGTCTTTATCGTAGGGCTGCTACAGTCCAAATCCCGGTGTTCAGGGCACATTATGTCTAAAAGGTTGTAATTCTGCACGTTTAGAGTCATTGTTATAACTGTGATGTTGGGAGTCGATCTTTGTTGGGACTATTTTCGCTGCTTAATGAAAGTGTCTTAGGTAATATTGAAGATAATTATGAAGTGAGTGGCATTTACGTCCACCTATGTAGGTTTGTGTGCTTGAAGTATTAAATAAATAAATAAGTGAAGGATTTAATTGGCTGTTCGAAATTATGCAGTATTTTCGTTTTGTTGTACTCTAGTAGCATTGTAATAAAATCTACTTTTGCCTTTCTTCTGCTATATGGTAACTCCAGGTCAAGCTATGAGATGGTACTTAGTACGGCTACTTAATTGGCCTAGCTTAAGATACTTTTACAAATTAGGGCCTCCAATTTGACATAGGGTCTAGCTCGTCAGTCAGTTATGCTGATAACTATTAACTTGAATTATTGATTAAAAATACCAACGCTAAACCTAGTATTGTATTATTAAAAATGAAACGATACGTAGGTTATACTTAAAGCCATCTGTGGAGAACGGATAGAATTTTTGTCACTAATTGTTATTTAATATACTGTTATCATGTATTCAATTGTTATATATATTCTACTAGCATCCGATTTCTTTACGGATTATTTGTTTCTTTCTGAGAAGTAACAACCCTGCGCACTGCCGCCCACCGGCACTTCACTGAGTGTTTATCTACAGTTCGGAGATCCTCGGAGCCCTGAGATGACTTTTTGTACACTCTTCAACAAGTAAAAGTAATTAGGAACTAATTCAAATCTTGTACGGAGCACTTGTCCAAAACGAGTGAACGAAAATAACTAAGTAATTCTTTTGTGTTTTATGTATAAATTAAACTATAGTCTATTATATATCGAGCCACTTTCCTTTTTCACGTCTAATGGTTAATATTGTTAGTATTAAGGATTGTATCAATTCGAACAATATATCGCTCATAAGTTCATTGAATAACCTTTAAAATGCGGGTCAAATTATTGAACTACCACCCTTAATGTAACCTTATTTAATAATCAGAAAAATAATACGTGAAAAAGGAAGAGGCTCGATTTATTTGCTCCTAAGTGTATTTCAAAAATTAATTCGTTTGTCTTATAAATTACAATTGATAAAAACTTTTTAACAAAAAATACAACAGACTTCAAAAAACCTTTGGCCACCGACTTCCGAATTTAGAGTTATTTTACACCGGTTAGTGTTTTTTGAAGTCGGTTGTATTTTTTGTAAAAAAGTTTTTATTTAACAATTTTTAGTTTACTATTTTTATATACCTTGATGGTTCATTTTTATCCATTTCTACAACACATATTTACATATTACAATCAAACAAATAAACAACAACTGTTCGATGAAATCAAAAAGTAAAATTTATGAACAAAAATTCATAAAATGAAAACTACTAGGCCAAACTATGTAATTTTTTTATGAGACCAAAAAGAAACTAGTCCGCATCAAACTAAAAAAGAATCACGTAAATTGGTACATAAGTCTCATTGTAATCGGTGAACAAACATACAAAAAAATGTTCAAAAGTAAATTAAATTTTCATAAAACTGTTCATAAAATGGAAACTACCGAGTCAAACTGTGTTAAATTTTTATGAGACCAAATGGCAGCTATTCCGCATCGAACTAAAAAAGAATCACGTAAATCGGATAATTAATCTCGGAGTAATCGGTGTACATACATAAAAAAAAAAAAAAAAAAAAAAAAAAAAAAAAAAAAAAAAAATATACCGATCGAATTGAGAACCTCCTCCTGAAGTCGGTTAAAAATACCATATACTTCTTAATCATCATCTGGCTAGCTTTTTCTCAACTATGTTATTTATAGAAGATAGAATATAATTATTTTTTACATGAAGCTGAAATCTGAGATTTTTGATCCCTGCGACTCAATTACTGGGTACCTACGAAACTTTCAAATAACACTAGTTACCAGACTTGCTTCCGTAACGACTACAATACAAATAGTGCGTACCTTTTAACAAAAACAACAAACATAACAGAACCCTAAAATTACTTTAGTAACAGAGAAAACAAAGGTAAAAGAACTAAAAGGACATAACAATTTAAAAAGGAAAGAGTTCATTTTTGAATACAATTTTCTCTTACTTATTGGCTGGCCTGGCTTCCGTCAACAGTCCGGAAATGAGTTTTGCCGTCTTATTCCCCGGCCCCCCTTCCTCTGACACCCCCTTCGTCCCGTGGCAGGGACAGGCAAGCCACCTCATTATTAGCACGTCGGAAAATCTATTTGACCCGGCCGACTTAAAGAATAAACAATTCAACTCCCTTACAAAGTTACTTATTCTTTTAATTTGGTCCAGTTGCTTCTGTTTATTTATGAGTCGAAAACTGACGCAAACGAAAATACAAAATATTTTTTACCCTGCCCAAGTAAAAACGGAACATTTTTTGAATCTACAAATACGTTTTATATCAATTTTAATATTCGCCTGAGCTCTCATTTGTAAATGGTATACTTGTGTTTGCTTTTGCAATCCACAAAAAACGAAGCCAAAAATAATGTTTGTACGAAAATAAACAGAATCCCTAACGAGGTTCACAGAATGAAAACAAACAGGCTACCCGAAACCTGCTATACAATACGTAATGGAATCAGACGCCACTTAAAACTCGAAAAACAAACGTTAATCATAACTTTTTCAGTATATATAAAAAAGATTAGGAAAGTCACAAACGAGATCTCTCATGAAATCAAATTACAAATTCAAGGCACGGTCAACGACAGCGCTATAAATTCCACCAAAACAATCATGGATGCGGGAGTTGTATCCTTGGCCAAAATGTTTTTGCTGATCTTAAAACGATATGTTGACGAATTTCAACCTTACGCCTAATGCAATGAGTGTTTGGTTTTACAAATTCAAGATTGTATCGGCCAACTTTAACTTGGCTGTAGATGACGTCCCGGAAATCCAAAAAAATATGGCACGGGCAGGATTTGCTAAACTTAAAAGCGTACCTTGGATTGCGGCCAGTTGCTACCGATATTTGGCCAAATCTAGATGGAATTGCTTTTGTGATTTATTACGAAACAAAACATGTACCGCAGTTTGATTATTGGAAAAGCTTGCTATAAGCAACTACAACGATAACGTATCTTATGATAAGAACAAATATTTATTATTTATTTATTTATATAATACTTCAAGCACACAAATGAACTAAGGCGGACTTAATGCCTTAGGCATTTTCTACCAGTCCACCTTTAGGTAATGCAGAGCGACAAACAGTGGTAGGTGCAATTCCGTATGAAAATTTGAAGAGAAGTAAACATTATTTATTTATATATATGTAAAAAATAAATATGATAAATATCACAAAATGTAATATAATATAATCTAATAAATATAAACACAGAAAAACTTAAACACATGAACATGATAATCATGCCAAGGGAAAACATTAGCGCTGTGACGAAACTACAGCCGCTAAATATGAGAAAGCACGCCACGATTTTGAATAGTAGATTAGATTTTCAGTACCTGCCTAATATCTTTAAAAAACAATTAATACCTTATAACTAGACAAAGTTATTCCCACTTTGAGTTAGTACACGGACTGTACCGTAATCAAATAGACACGTACCAGGCGCACATAACACCGTAGAGATGCGCCGCAGAGAGGCACAAAACGCTAGTGCGCTACGAGCCCTCGACTCGCGTGCCGTCGAGGGCCGCCAGTGATTAGAGCGCGCTAACAAAGCGCAGAGGGCTCTTAACCTACATGCTCCGTTTCACAGCATCGCCCGGTGACACTTCTAGGGACCGCTGTGAGCCTGGTAGCACACCTACTCGCTGACGGCTAATCTCACTTTACTACAATTTTATTCTCTTCTTTTATTTGAGCAACGATGAATGAGTACCTCAACGTCCTAACTAAATTGCCATCATCATCATCTCACTCCAAAGGCGTCAACTGTTGGACATATACCTCCCGGAATATCTTCACTTTGATCTATTCGTATGCGCATCTTGCATCCAGTGAATTCCTGCGGCCCTCATTCCCCCCGTGGGATACTTTCTGCCATGTGCCTCCCGGTACGCGATCGCAACTCGGAAGCCTTTCTGCCGCCCCATCGGCTTTCCGTTCTGTATGCAATTTACCCTACCCATTGCAATAAAAGTTTGCCAATTCTAAGGGCTATTTACTTGGATTACTTTTTATTTTTCCCCTCATTCTGATCTTTTATTTTAAACATAGCCCTCCCCACTGCTTTTTGAGTAACTTTTCGAATTGAACTAAAACCCATTCTCAGCAACCACACACAGTGGTATAAAAGACGAGCTCATATTAATAATAATAATCATTTATTTCCTAGAAATATAGTGGTACCTACAGGTCTTAGAAAACAATAAATATTTCTTCATATTCTGCCTCATAGTCAGCATGCAAATTTTTGTGTAAGTATAGGTCTATTACTCTAAATTACCAAACAATTATTTAATTCTTAACAACAATCAATCCTATTTTTAATATGTCAATTACATATTATAGTTAAGTATCTAAATAAGAGTTAGGAGATACTCAAGAAAAAATCAAAATTCATAAAATGCAGCTCAGAACAATGTCACTAAATCCTTATCAAAATTCAACAGTGTAACCGGAACAATAAAAACACGAGGGCGAGCGTAATGTAAACGACACGTCATAAAACCTTAAAGTAAGCAATACATAAAACAACAGACAATGTAACAAAGCGTCGTAGATTTCCTAGATAAAACCGAGAAGATGGTACACCGAAATTTTCAGTTTTATTTTACAAAACTAGACTACTTGTGGAGGCTTTTATGGCATCAGGGAGTGGCAATAAAACGGCATTTAATAAAACGGAGCACTGCGAGACAGGCACCGCTAACACTACAGTGGAAAACATGAAACACGTTGACACTTCGCAGATATTGATTTCTAAAGCTTATTTCTAGCCGAGTGTTGAACATCGTCGTCGTCGCATTGATTCTTGTGAATTTATATAGAAGCTGGCACCTCGTCAAGTAATAAAGCCGTTATCTTCGCTCGTTTGCGCCAAAACGGAACATTGATATGCCCCATACTCGGCAATAAAAAGCTGGAAGCCGAATTTCAGCGAACGGCACGGTAATTACGAGCGAACTTCGAAGGTGGGAGACAACTTTACGCCCGTAATTTGTTCCTAAACTTGGTTAATGTTCCCCCTGACAAGATAAATTCATTAAACGTTACCTGTTTCGTGCTTATAGACGACAAACGAAACGACAGCGTGTATCTTAAGTGTATTGCTTTCGAACCCAAACTGATATCATACAAAGAGTGTCTCATTGATAGTCATATTAGATTTCCTGTTCAATTTTAATGGATTATAACTTTTCTACGTTAAAGCTCTCTTGACAGCAATAACATTTCAAGAGCCAAATCATTTCGTGAATATTGGCAAACTATCAAATAAATCAAATCAATAGCAAATGACGTTGTCTGTCAGAATAAATCCCTCGTCTGCAAACTATTACTGTGACTTCTATTTTCTAGAGCACGACTCTTCACTTTTATGTTGAATGTAATGCTGAAGTTGTTTAGGACGCCACCGTCAGTCACGGCAGTAAAACCACAATATTGTCCAAGTGGGTCGATAAAGCCTAAATGGCGACGGAGCGGTCAGTGCATCCTGCGAAGTGGACCCGCTCGCATTAAACTTTTACAATGCCATTAGAAGACGAGACGGTGAACGGACTCCTGATTACTTTCCGTACCATTGTAGACCATCAACTCCCGCGTTCCAACGTTTATCTGAGGCCAATATTTTAAAGAGCTATTGTTTCAGGTTAATGCACGAGTTCAGTTATACTGTGACTAAGACAAATTGAGGAAAATACCTAAGTTCTGTTCTGTTCTTATTATGGGGAGTTACTCCTATGTGTAAATCTTTGTTTAAAAATCTTTGCATAGCAAGATGGTGCAGAGTTCACATTTTAATAAAATTTAAGGATACTCTTTATAAATAAAAAACACTCAATTTAACTACAAACTAAGGCGACAAAGTTCTTAAATCTTAGTCTATTTTTGTTACTTGGTTTTGAGAACCCCGTTCCCATAATGATGTATTTAATCCGTCTCAAAAGGCTTTTCCTATTTTCTACCATTAACATCACATAACATTACCAACAAATGCAGACATAAGGGCGAAAAATACCCTTCATAAAAATCCCCCACTAATGGTTCGACTTTGTCGCTCCGTCATAAAATTGCTATTATTTTGGTTCACAATAAAGATTTTAGTGGACGACAAAACGTAGCGTCAATATAAGGTGAATATAATAGAAATAGTGATGGTAGACCATAAGTCAGTATATCTTTTTATACACATCAATTTTTAATAGACACGTGGCCGGTGATTCGGCAAAGAACTTTATTGAGCTGAATCGGCAGTTGACTTAGGTACTAGTCATAAAACTAGAAAAAAATATTTTCTAGGCAGAATAAAAAGGTGTCTAGACAAAATAAAAAAGATAACATTTCTATCAAAACAAACATTGCAAAGGAAACTTTAATACCTATTGTTGAGATTAACTAATTACCAAATTACACCATAAGAGCAACTTGAATGAATAATTACGCACAAAACAGTCTACAGCAGTTCATATTGCTGACGTCATTAGCAGGGCCGGATTGAAAGCACACATCACGGGAAATGGCGTGCTCACGGAACAATACATTCTAAACCAAGCTTTATTATACCCTATAATACGTAATTTAATTGCACAATTGCGACCCGAATTCTCTCCCGTTTCCAAAACGTGGCTGACGTTAGAGAAACCGTTTACAATATAAAGCGAATAGGCGTCGGCGGCGTCACCGTGCCCGTTTGTTCCTTGGACATATTTAATGAAGTCCCGAAATACGCGGATAATGTATGTAAATAGATACGGGGTCACGATTTATGTTAGTAATTGGTGCGTCGTCGTTCAATTGTGGCATAGAATTGGAATGAAATTTATTTATGACTTGGACGAGAAGCGATTCACGTAGTGGGTTTACTGCCGCGGTGCTACTGCGGTATTGTAAATGTCTCATTCAATCAAGTCCGCTGATCGCATTGTTGAAGGCCTCGACTCTACTGTGACGTCATAGACTGAAGGTCATTTGTCAAGGATTTTTGCTGAATAATATCGTTGTTGGGGATCTACACGCATGCGTGGTTACTGCGAATTGTATGGGTATATAAATAAATTGAAAAGCTTCAAGCTCAGCAGCAGCTGCGAATGGTGGCAGTGGAGCGAGAAATGACATGCGAACACGTACATGTGGAGCTTTATCGTCCAGCATTCATATCCACTCTCGCATCTGTGTATATGTATGTAATCTATACGTGTTTGCGTATTCGAATGGCTTTACCCCTACACAATGTGCTACGGATACCTATTTATAATTCTGTTTATAAATATTATAAGGTTTGATGTCTTAAAAAGACGTCCTACATTGGATACTCTGAAATGGAACATGGTTGCTTAACATAGTCAATCTCAGTACTCATTACAAGATATTATCTTATTCAATGACTTCTAAAAATGTCTTAAGTAGCTTATTATCTTGACTAAACGAATCTTTAGCTAGTCCTAAGTGTTCCAATGAAAACAATGAAAAATTTATACCTACACAAGAAAGCGGAAAAACAACAAACTGAAAATCCAGTACAGATTACAAAAGAAATCACTAAAACTACAACTCCGAAACTAAGCACAGGGATAGACGTAAGAATTAAGGAGAGATGCGAGCACCCAATCGGATAACAACACTGATTGCAATTTGATTTAGCCGCATAATCACTAAAACAATCAACTAAATGTACGGAGCTCCGAGTGTGGAAGTGCTGGATAATAATGGCACAAGCCCACAATAGGCTTAGACGCCTACTAATACGATGTGGTTAGACAATAATACTACTTAGTAAGACAAACGCTAGAGTATGTTTCCGTTTCGTAATTCCCTTCTTTGTATGGGACTCATAAAATATTACTTATTAGCTCGTGTTGATAAAATTGATTTAGAGCGAATGACACTAATGAAGCTGCACGTCTAAACCGCGTTTGACAACTGTCAGTGTCAAAATTCTACAACAATGATGACAGTGAAAGCTCTTAGTTTCAATAATATTTTTTTTGTTTTGGCATAACAAAGATTGTCACAAGGAACTGGCTAGAAACAGTTCAATAATAATATACCTTAACTACCGATACTTTAGAGAGGACATGCGAAGAAATAGTTATTGTCTGATCGTATCAAAATTTCAAAACTAAAGTCCTATTAAGTATTTCTAAGTATATTTAAGTTTATACCGCTACTGTGCAACAAAGAGCAACCTTCCCGCAAATCGATAGTATCAATATAAAGAACATTGGCGATTCGATGACGGGGCCTTTAAATAGGAAATCGGATTACTGGCATATATGGCACTGGCGAATAGAGGACAGGAAACGATGCATTGTGGTCGAGTTACGCGCTCCAGTGCCTCTCTATACATGAAGTACTTGTTTAGATGTACTGACCTAAGTTATGTGGATTTAGCTGATACGGTTCGGCGAATATTAGCTAATGCATCCGGGACAGCCAAAGTCATTGGTCATAACGAACCAGTGGTACCAGATGACGTGATTAGCAGTAGCTGCTAGATATTATCGGCGCGGCACAACGAAATAACAGCTTTATAGAGGTTATAATAAGGCTACATTTTGAACGTGTTGTAGGGTAGGTACAGAAGGATTGGTCTCTCTTGGCTTTTAAAAACAATTCGCAATCACCGATGCGTACCTTTACGGTATTGGACGTTTACGGAATAAATAAGGTAATATAATGAATTATGTACTGGGTACCAGAATTTTCCACATCCATATTTACTGAGCAACAATATTTTCAGCTACTTACGCAACATAAATGTGTAATATGTTATACATAGTTGATTTATTCTCGCTAATGGATTGGAAAAGCTTTTAATAAAATATCAGTATATTTGTTGCCCCAGAGAGTTGCGAACAAATTGACATTGGCAAGATTAAAAACCTTTTTTTGCGATTTATATTATTTGCTTCGACCGAAATGAAAATCGAGAGGACTCTTATGGATTATTACTATCTAGTTGTTGCTATAGGTAAAAGTCGTTTTATGTGTAATCAAAATTTTGTAACGAAAGCATAAACATAAACTGGGTTTATTTACTTTTCATAAGCCACCACACTCGGCGAACGAGTGGGCTTGAATAATTCCGTCCCAATTTACTCTCTCCAAGAGGTTACCTCAAAATTCATTTTTCACGCAGCCTGCCTTAGAATAAAATGTACAAGATTAGTTTATTCGCTCGGAGGGCCGGGATATCAGTGTTTAGGCCCGTCACCATGGCAACTGGAGCAGAAGGGCCTATTTGCCGCTCCATTGGGCATTTTGAGTGGCACTGACGTAGTTAGGATCCAACATGTGTGTTACAATGTCGTTATAATGAAGTTTGAAGACAGTAATGGCTCATAGGCGATGCTTCGGCAGCAATATCAAAGGTTTAGGGCCTTGTTCGGGCTTGTATTGATGTTATGAGTCGATCTTATAGCCAGTTGGGAGGTCACTTCGTTTGTGAAACCCTCTTTACAAGTTTGATTTTATCAAGATTTTAGAAGAGATGCTTAAGTATGGAACTCCTTGCTGTATTATATCTAGCCCATACTTAATCTACTAACACTGCCATTAATTTCCAACTCCTTGTTTTAGTTACTGGTTTTGAAAAACCAGTTTAAAAACACGGTCGCAGAGAACGATTTACCAAAAAGAGAAATATGCAAGTATCCTCGTATCCAATCCAATTATCACAATCGATTGCAACTTCACAAAAGGATGACATTGCGACCAGAACAAGATATGAATAAATGATGACCACCGTACTAGCGTAGGAACTGGAATGTGGTCTAGACATTTTTATTCCGTACTATAAATAGTGGCGTCCTAGCAAGGACGAACAGGTTTATCGATATAATCGTTTACAGTTAAAATCGGCATGCCATAGATTTACTTTTTAATCGATTTGGATTTTGCCGCACATTGTTTGTCATAACATGTTTGTTTTGCGGTACACCTTTATTTTCATTATTGTTGAGGTTTTAATTGTATTTTTATGATAGTTGTATAGCTACAACAACGCAGGTCACATGTTGAGTGACTACTAACTAATTTGACTAGTTTATAATGGTAGGATGGAATAGTGGTTCTGTTGTTTGCTGGAACTTACACACTACCGAGCCTTCTCTAAGCCTCTAAACCTACACAATAGGTACCGCTACCAAACTTAGGCTATTGAAGACTTATCTAACAATAAACCCACACCACTATCCCAAAGAGTCCGCAAGACTCATACTGCAGATATTACCGACCAAGACCTAGTTGCCGAGTTAGTTACACCAAGGGAACCCTAAAACCAAGCACTCAACTAGTCTATAAACAAAGGCAGGCCAATAAAAACTGCTGCAAAACAGCACAACTGTTTTCTTGTTACCAAACAGAAAACGAGTTTTACGAAGTTGTTCCTTTAGAAATACAACGCTGGAATCGTGTAGCTGCGCCTTTATTTCTCCTTTCTCTATGCTCCCCTCGGTTCTGACGTCACTGTCAAAAGGAGTTCGAATTTCAAAAGGATCGGAACATGAGGATGTGAAGGTGATATGTATTTGTATGCCAGTGATCAAGAGCCTCGGTTGTCTGATTTAGTTCAAACGTTCGTCTGTTTCAATACAGGTCTGATGAATTATTTAATAGTCTCCTACTTGACGTTTATGTATGTCCTACTTCTGTCCTATCGTAGAGGTTCCAACATGTAGGTATATTCATCTTCATTTAGACTGTGTAGTACCTTTAATATTACCTCCTAAATTTAATCTAACAATGTATTCAATACTGAATTGTACCACGTTGATGTTTGTGGTCTGGTATGAATATGATAATGAGTACAAACATCTGTTACGCTATGTAGATACCATTTTGTTTTACAATTACAACCAAGTTGTATAACTACGAAAAAAAATACCTGAAATCTAACCTAACACTCTAACTAAACCTTGAAAATAAACCCCTACATGTCCTTCTACAACTGAAAGTGGGTACTCAACTAAAAATAGATAAATTTCCCTTCGCACCCTCCCTGCCCACAACACTCCACGATGTTGCATTCTTGTTAAACAAAAGACTGTAGCGCACAAACTACGTAGCAGAAAGTTCTAAGACGGCTTTCTTATGGCCACTAAACCTACGACAAGTAACGTTAGCACCTTGAAAGCTCGTAATAGCGATAATACTCATCTCACCTAAACAAGAAACTGAATTAAACCGATGAAGAACCGAACTGGACAAAAATTACTACAAACTACTGGACAAAATATAGAATATTGAGGAGGTAATGATAATTGCAGTAAAATTTTCTGTTCCGCAGTCTAATATGTAGTTGTAGGTATTAATTAGGTAATAATAAAGTAACAACCAAACATTAAACTTTTATCTGATTCTGTTGAGATTTTTAATAGTCACTTACATAAAAAGAAAACCAATGAGTACCTAAATTATATAGTAACAAAATTCCACCTCTCAATTACAGACTACACTAGACCAATTTTACCTACATACTTATAATCAGTTTGTCTACTAAGCAGAAATACTGATTCGGTATTTAGTTGGTGTCGCTTGCTTCGTGGCCCTAATCTTGCGAACTGAAGGCTTAGCACGGAGTACCACCGTCGCCATCTTGGAGCCGGGGATTAAATTTCAAAGAAGCTCTTTGAATTGAGGGTAGATGTATGGTACTGTTATATTTTCTCTAAATCTATTCAGTGGGTGGGATATATGGTTGTTTTGCGAAAACTTGCACCGTACTTGTTTGCTGAAGTTCAAGTAGGTAAGCGGACACGGTGTTGGCATCAAAGAATATGTTCTTATACATAGATCTTGTAACGCTAAGAGTATTAATCAAGAGGGAGTTGTCTTTTTTGCTTCTGCAGATGCTGAACGCACACAACGATCTGCTTGAATGTAGTCATGCACTGCTGTTTTGTAAAAACTTTCATCGTGGCAATTAAGGCGAAATAGGCTTTCATCTCATACTAATGCTAGGGAATTACAGTCAACCTCACGCTCACTATATCGCTATTTTTTTATACTATATTAAAAAGAACAAAATTCTTAATAATTAATTACGATCTAGCCTAAAAGACTAATAAGCAATTTACTTCTAACTTAATATGTTACGTGATAGATTATTTTAAAAACTAAGAATAGTGTCTATTTGCACTTTAACTAAAGTTCGTAGCACTTTCTTAGAGCCTGATTAATTTATGAAAAACACTATGTCCATGTGTTATATGTATAGCACAACATTGTTACTATTATACATTCACTTGTACACTACACTAATTCAAAAGGTTTAGTTATTTTTAGCCTACGCACTATATCTGTGTTGTCCAGCAGCTGTATAGCCTCAACATTCACGTGTCGATGTAGTCTGCGTTCGTGAGCTTCAACAAATTTTTGGATAGTAGTGGTGACGAATTCCATTTTAAGGTCACGGTGAAGGTCGTCATTTCTTGTGTACCAGGGTGCATTGACAGCGTCCCTTAGCACTTTATTTTGGAATGTTTGAATTACGTTGACGTTGCTTTTTTAGTACAGCCCCTAAGTTGGATACCATACGTCCAAACTGGCATCAAGATATGCTTACATAGCGTTACTATATCGCTAATGTTTCTAACATGTTGCATGTTATGTTTCATTATTATCGATGTGATGTCGCATCTTTGGAATTGACTTACCTCAATCTGTTTTTTTTTTTAATATAATAAAATGTGGCAAGTGCTTGGAAGCTATTCATTAATGATGAAGAAAATATTCTTTCCCATTTTTTTCTGGTTTTTTTAACAATTATTACAGTTAAAATTTCCTTGAAATCGTGGTTCTAAGTATTGAAGTTTACAGAAGGTACATCTAGTGATGTCGAAAAAGAAAATACAGTAAACTATAGTACCTATAAGTATAGAATTGAGCTACAAACAGACATAGATGCCTTTGCCTTTGAGCGCGAATTGATAAATGGAACATTGAACACACATCACAGAGTGGGAAGAGATTACGTTCCCAATTCTCTCTACAAGGGGCTCAAATATGTAAAACCGTAAAAAACTTTTCGGAATTTCTAATGTTTATTTAATTTTATTCACTTCGGTTTCCCAGAACTTTTCACGTCCTTCCAACATTTCATAATCAAGTTTAAAATTTTCTAACATCTAAGCTTTCTACAAAGTCTTGGGAAAAAATTAATGAGTTTCTCATTTCTATAAAATATGTCAAACCTCTTCATAAAGGACCAAGTTGTCTGTGCGGTTGGTATGGCTTCCTTTGGACTCCAGTAACATTTTTCCGTAACGTTTTTCCAGTTTATTGTTATTTTTTGTATTATGGGTGTATGGGTGTGTGTGGACTGCCTTTTTTTTATTTTTTATTATTCGTTTAAAAGTTATTAAGTTATGTTCAAAATAATTTTAAAATAATGCTAAATATTTCAAGCATCAGAGTGAATATAAGAGGCGTTACATTTTGTCACTGACCATTGACATTCGTTTTTCTCAAATAATCTCCTAATCCTTAAACTCCCTCTAGATTTAGTATTCTATGTTCGTATCTAGATATAACTCTGCAGCAATACTTCCTAGTCCCATTCCCATTGCGTTTTCCAGAAACTTCGCCACAAGCTGGTCCCTATTGTTCCAGTCTTTGAATAAACGACAAACAACAACATTCTACCACTATTCGCAATATTGATCATCTAAGCACAACTGGCTGCATTTAGCACAATACCCGACGAGGCCGTTCGCAAGTTTTCAATAGACTCAATGAAGTGTACATTGCGACAGAGCAGAACACGCAGATAACTGAAATTAATAACCTGGTATACTTTATATATCTGGTACAGTTCATATATCTGGTACAGCTTGTATACCTTTGTCCATTGTGTGTGCTGTCGTCGGGAAGGTTAATGGGTTTTATGCGATTAGTGTTGAATAGTTGTTCGTAAATGTGCAACTGGTTTTGGGTAGTAGTTAGACTTGTATTTGGCCGTACATACTGTTGCAATTTATTACCTTTGACTACATATATTTAAGTCCAAGAGCTATTAATAAATAAAAAATATATTCCAACAAAAAAATAAATTACTTGGACCTAATTAGTCTTTCAGTAAATATTTTAGTCTAGTCTGCCTGATTCTGTTTTAAATAATAATTCAGCACACACACAGAAGCTAAACTAGCACGCGTTGTCTGCCGTATCCCAATTAAACAAAACGCTAACGCCTGGCGTAGGTTTTAATCACTCCACAATTAACCGAGAGGACGGGACAAACCTTATCAACGACACACATACATAACAAAAGGGCACTCGAGCCGCTTAGACAATGGTCACTCTACAAAGCCACCCCAAATCCAGTCAGAAAGGAAAATTGGAATAAAACCTTCGCAACATCGACTGGGTTACCAGATAATATATTTAAAAAGACATTATGTTGTGAAAAGGAGATTTGGAAATGGAATTTAAAACTCCGTATTTTAAAAGGTTTGAAAACAGAACAATATGGCGGGTCTTAGTGAGTGGTGGTACTGGGAATAAAAGTTAAGGGCGGAGTTTTACTTTATAGGTTTTCTGTGAGAGTAATGGACTTTTCTTGTCGCTCTGTCTCTAGGAGGACTGGAGTGTGTGGAATGGGAATAAAACTTACTATATTGGCAGGGCAGGAAAACAATATCCCTACAATTTCAGAAACCTTTTTAAACAAACTCTAACGCGAAACATTATATTTTTTCCAAATTTGTAAAGAAGAGGTGGGATGGTTGTTGTACTCATATCTGTTAATTTTACCACGGCAATAGAAAAACTGGTCAAAGGAAATCATTAATTACTGTGCCGATGAGCAATGTACCGTCTACTAACAAACCTATCATCATCGCAAATCAAGCTAATCCTGCAATCACCAACCTGAACCCGTTTTTCTTAGCAAACATGTTTTAGCTACTGCATTACTGAAAGAAAGGGAATTATAGGTGGCAATGTAATAATAACTACAACAACTCTTGAAATTACCTTCATTAAATTATGGGTTGAAACTACAGAGCATGGAGATGTCGAATGCTAGAGGCGGCACTGTCAACAGTTCTCTGCCAAACTATGCGAGGTAGTGTGTGTCGCCGATTACATACCCGTAGAAATGACGGCCCGTAGTAATGGCAATTATACTAATCTACTATGGTACTGGTACGCTGGACATAGGCGGCACAAAAACCTTGCTTATCCCTTACGTCGTACCGACAGAAGCCCTACTGCCACAGAAGTATTTTAAAAATAAACTTATTGCCATATTGATATTATGTTTTTTTTTGTGTGTAACTTTGTGCAAATTAAATATTTTTAAAGTTTTATTGAAGTCAATGAACTTGAAACCATGGTTATAATATCTACATTTTTCTCTTATTAAAGCGTTTCAGTCTTACTGTAAACTTATTTCATCTTTTAAATAAAAATAAACTAAGCTTGTGACAGCTAAAACTCGCTCTTAGCGCAGTTTGCGCGGGCAGGAATATTATTAGTAATGGGCGCGTCTCTCCGTGCCGTAAAGCGATTCCATGCTCTATGGTAGAAACGGTCGATAAAATTGCTCTGTGCCGTCTAAGCACTTTTACGTCTGGTGAAAAATAGTATTATTTTAAAATATAATAATGACTAAAGGGGTTTGGTCACTAAGGTTTCTTGACTACAGTGGTATAATACAATCTTTCTCCAGCTTAGCATTGAAATTCCATAATTCTGAACTAGCGGCAGAAAATAAATACTTGGGGAAACATACCTACAACCGATGTAATGCAATTATGTTTGTCTAACTAATCCAATAGTTAAATTTAGATACAGTAAGAAAAAAGCCCATTGTCTTTACCAAAAACTTATAAATACCACAAGAATCGGTGGTCCCTCCCGAAAAAATCAAGACAAAGGATGTAACGAATTAAATCATTCTTTGAATAACAGTTAAGAAAAGGGTTTTATTGGTTTGTTTGTTTCATTCCCATTAGGGATAGCCTAACACTTATATACTTATAACACTTTAGGAAATTAATACCTAGGTACGCTTTGTTGCTATGTCGCCTTATTTCGTTTTAAAAAAACATCCAAGCCCAATTTTATATCCAAAAATATACTTACTAGCATTTGGATATAAATGACGGCTACGCCTTGCTGTGCCCAGTTTTATCATACACTGCTAACTAACTACCAACTAAGTATCCTATCTCTTAAATCTCACAATATTATTAAAATAATTATAGTATTTTTTTTTAATTTTGTTTACGCACTCGAACTTCCTGAATGTGCATTTTCGCATGCATAACGACTTCTTTAACGGAGGGTCACTGACTCCCAAGTCACAGGTATGTAACTAGTTTTGGCGCCAGTGGACCTATTTTTCTCGGTTCTATTTCTGTATGCTGTAAAGTAATATTTGCAATCCATGTTGTCAATTTTACACTGTCAGCCCAATTACATGAACAAAATGGTGATGTGGTTCTGTAATCGCGGACAAACATCTTGATACGAGAGTTTTCATTTATAAAGATGAAGCAGACTGCTAGATCACTATGCGTCAATATAAATTACAAAATGACTATTACAATACATTTTCCGTTCATTGTCAGTATAGTCTGATTAAGGTTTTCAATACGTATTTAGTTACTGTCTAGAAATCTCCATTTCAAAAATCTTCACAACAACCGACAACAGTGTAACAAAGCGAATGAAGTCGTCAGAACCGAAAGCCGCGCTGCTTGACAGCCAATATTCAGGTGATCCGATAAAGCCAGCTCTACCCTTTTGTTCCGCGGTGTCAATCAGCCATATTCCATCAGGTTGAACCGAATCCTCTATGAAGAGAAGCTGAAGTGTGGAGCGCGGATTCGAAAAAGTTTATTACTGGTCGAGGTTGTTCGGAGTGGAATGTGATCGAATTTTGATCGGACGACAACGACAGTTGGTGGATATACGATGTTGTGTAGGTTTGAACGCTCATCATCTGCCAAGCATTTAAGGTGGATCTGTACGTTGCGCCCGCAAAACTCAAATATTCTTGTGTTTTTTGCAATTTGCGACACTGAACGTCAAATTAGACGGGCCTGTTGGTCTAGTAGTTAGTGACCCTGACTGCTATGCCGGAGGTCGTGGGTTCGATTCCCACCCAGGACAAATGTTTGTATGATGAGCACGATCATTTGTTCTGTGTCTGGGTGTAATTTATCTATATTATGTATGTATTTAGAAAGATATAAGTATGTTTATCAGCTGTTTAGTACCCATAACACAAGCTCTCAAGCTTAGCTTGGGACTAAATGGCGTTGTGTGGAAAGTTGTGGAATAGTTGTGGAATATTTATTTATTTATTATTTAAATTGCAAAAAAATACAAGAAAGTTTGAATTTAGCGTGCTACTCTGTTCCATCCGCCTTAACTAACTATATTGTAGTCGGGTTTCAGTCTAATCCTATGCAGAAGAACACTAGTTTAAACATAAAGCGATTGCCTGTCTGTGCGAACTATAAGATTCATATACTTAGTAACACGATACCCTATGGCAAGACTAGTTATCAGTCTTTCAGAGTTCTGACTACCTGTAATGACTTTCAGAGACCGGTGAATGACGGAAAAGAGTAACGGCTCAATTCAATTCAATTTATTTGTCAAAAACACGTGTAGGTTCACAATCAGTTGGAATGATTACAAAAAAAAAAAAAAATATCGTATCAACATGTTTTGCCTATAGAGGCGTACAAATATTACAATAACTAGCTTCTGCCCGCGACTTCGTCCGCGGAAAATTTCTTGTTTTAACATAAGATTACACTCGATTGATATTACTGTATTTAATTTTATTACTTAAATATTTTTGGAATCGGATCAGTAACTTCAAAGATTACCGAATGTTATGGCATTTTGCCTAGCGAGCCGCTGCGAGCGCTCAGCGCTAGTCTCCCTATCCCTTGTTTCAGAGACATGCTGCCCTAAATCAGATAGACGCTGCGCCCGTTCAGCGCTAGATTCCTGAGCACGGGCCTGCGATGTTATGGCATTTTGCCTAGCAGCCGCAGCGAGCGCTCAGTGCTAGTCTCCCTATCCCTTGTCTCAGAGACATGCTGCCTTAACTCAGATAGACGGTGCGCACGTTCAGCGCTAGTTTCTCGAGCACGGGCCTGCGATGTTATGAAATTTTGCCTACCAAGCCGCTTCGAGCGCTCAGCGCTAGTCTCGCTATCCCTTGTCTCAGAGACATGCTGCCTTAACTCAGATAGACGGTGCGCACGTTCAGCGCTAGTTTCTCGAGCACGGGCCTGCGACGTCCTCACATTTTGGCCAGCGAGACGCTGTGAGCGCTCGGAGCTAAATTCTCTAGCGCGTGCTTGCGAAATATATTCTCTATTTCTCGAGTGGCGCTGCTCATTTTCAGGGGCAGATTCTTCCGTACGGCGTAGGTACTCGAGCGGCTCTTATCTGTGATGTCTGCCGGGACAGTTGAGATTTCCTTTTAGGCATGCTCTCAACAAACTACGCACAGACTTGAAAACAATTATGAACAAAGGGAGAGCGACTCGAACACCGTCCGCCTTTAGCCTTTACAAAACAAAACTATCGTAATATCGAATAACTCGTATCGATCGATAATCGATTCGATTATTACGATAGAACGAAGTACGAAACTACGAACATACAAAACAAACGTCCAACGAAATTTCGATATTTTCGATTATGGGGTATCTATCAACAACAAAAACCATACGAACGAAACAACCGAAACCAATAAGCAACTGATTGACATGTAATATTTAGAACTCCAACTAACGACATTACTACAACGTGGGCATAATTCGAGACGTTCATCAATCCACGGAAAGTCTTAACACCGCGATTCAGAAAAATTACGTAATTCTAATTGCAGAACGCCATCTATGGGCAAATAGGGAAAACGTCTACACAATGAAAGTTATGCTAGATTTTGCGTTTTAGTAATTTTATATTATCTCCGAAACTGTATGACCAATTGATATACTGTAAATGGCAAATCTTATCTGTATGATGTTCTTGTGATACTGAAATAATTTATTGTCATAAGAATTAATATTTTGTTGCTCAAATAATCAACCAAACGTAAGTATGCCGAAAAAAAGTTTTTTTAATGCAATAAAAGAAGTATAAAAGATAAAATATAAAAGATAGAGGTATGGTATCGCGGACTTTTTTGTAGAAATAATTAAGAAGAACCAGGTAGCCATACATTGTTTTTAATTTTAAGCAACTGTTTAGGCAGCGCACGCAAATAATTCTGTTTTATGAGGTATTTTTTTCCGACTTGCTAGACAAAAGTTGTGATAGCTCGGTTAATATACATGTTATAGAAACAATTTATAGCCTATAGCACTCAGGAATAATGTAGCTTTCTGCCAGTTAAAAAAAATTCAGAATTGGATTATGAGTTCCAGAGATTACCCCCTACATACAAATTTACAAACTTACAAATTTTACCTCTTTATAATATTAGTATAGATATAGATATAATATGTCACACAAAAATTTGTCAAAAGTTACGTAATAATTAAGTAATTGTAAAAAATTATATAATAAAAAAATAATCAAACTTAAATACCTACACAAAAAAAAAAAAAATTAAAGATGATCAAAATTAAATTACGAAAAATAACAAAAGAAAACAATTAATAAATAGTAACAAAATTAAATTATTAAACATAATCAAAATTAAATTATTAAAATAATAAAAAAAAAACAAAATTTAAAATAATTAAAATTATAAAAAGGTCTAAATTACATCATTTAAATAGTCGACAATATTATAGTAGCATTTATTTACTAAAAATGTCTTCATGTTTTTCCTAAAACTATTAATATTTAAATCTTTGTATGCCTTTGGTACCTTGTTATATAGTTTTGGAGCCATGCAAAATACACTCTTACCCATGAGAGCTGTTTTAGAACTGCGTAAACGAAGTCTCAGTTTATCACGTTGACTTCTTTCGGAACCTTCTGAGGACTTTGGAAACAGTTGGGGGTTATTTTTAACGAATAATACCATTTCAAATATATACAAGGAAGGAAGTGAGAGAATTTTATGCTTAATAAAATATGGTTTGCAACTGTCTGTAATTTTAAGACCAAACATAGCCCTTATGCATCGTTTTTGCATTTTAAATATAGCCTCTTTATATGTAGAGTTTCCCCAGAAAATAATACCGTATCTAAGTATCGATGCAGCAAGTCCATGGTAGGCAGTAAGCAATGTATCCGTATTTACGGTTGGAGCGAGTTTATGCAATGCGTAGGAACAACTACTAATTTTCTTACACGTTTCTTCAATGTGATCTTTCCAATCAAGTTTTTTGTCAATGGTTAGTCCGAGGAATTTGGCATTATCAACTCTGCATAATGGTGTGATTTTTATAGTTTAAGTTAATAAGGCTAAACGTGCTTTCGGCACCATGAGGTCTTGTTGTGTGGTTGCTTAACGGCGTGAAATGCAGACCCATGTAGTTGGTAATAATAAGGCCATAAGCTTCTCTTTAGCTATCAGTACCTATATTGCACAAACAAAATGAAAAAACACAGCACTACTAATGAAAGCATTCAACCAAAATTTAAATTTAGTGATAAATTAATACTAAGTTTAAGGAATCTCATTAGTTAAGGTGGAGGTCTAACGCAGAAATAAACCTGTTATGGTGCCGATTCCCTTGTTAAAAACCTTAATTTTATTTGGAGTTCTCCATCTTTTTCTCTAAAAAAGAAGAGGCTGTAGATTTGAGTTGAACTAAAGCTTCCATACGAACATACATTCTGAAACGATTCGACCAAAACTATGTCGAAATATCAACATTAAGTAATGGCGTCTGTGGAAAATACGTCAGAATTTTATCATTATTATTACGTAGTTACTGTGATAGACCATCAAACATCAACAAAATAGAATGAGCAAAATCCGATTTATAGGAATTATAGGATAGCAAAATGTCGCAAGTGTATAAATAAACTGCAGGCCTAGCCATATTACAAATTCTATTTCTATTATAGAAAGAAAATGGCGTATATGGAATCAGCAGTTTAACTGTCAAGTGTATTTCATTTTCGGCCATTACAAATTCTACTCGTTAACACTTGACAGTTGACAAACAGCTGATTCCATAAACGCCATTTTCATTCTATTGTCGCGTTATCGATTACGATAATAGAAATAGTATTTGTAATATGGCTAGGCCTGCTGATTTGACATCTGTAATTTAGTACTTAACTGTCACTGTCAGTCACCGTCCTTCACTCGATCTATTTGTCAGAAGGAAATGTCATTTGTCTAATTTTAGCTTCAATTTCGAACAAAATAGCGCAATTGACACTTGAAATTACCTAGAACCCCATATTTCTTACTCCAACGAACCCAGAAGTAACTCTCACACGGTTAAACAACATAAACCAACCTCATTAGCCGTAACTCAATGATTGACGACTGTTTGTAAATCATTACCGGAAAAATAAACGCTCAATAATACTAATCCCATTGCCTAGGTACTAGGTGCTCAGAGTCAAGTAGGAGGTTTTATTACCCATTCGATATACAACGGCTGAACACATTGCGCGTGGAAAATCAAAAGCCCATTTGCTTTGTTCGCACAATATGAGAATAAGTTTTTCTAGGGATACCAACTGGTTTTTCATCGGATTTCATGCTACTTACGTGGTTTTGCAAAAAGTTAATTTAAAATCGAATTGACTGCCTCGTTGGTCTAACGGTCGAGCAAATGTAGGTTTTCTTACAAAAATTACTAAGAAGCAGCCTGAAGTCTGATTTTTGATAAATGATAATTATTTCTGTAAATAGGTTCATACCAACAGTTTTACACATCATTTTTAACTAGAAGGTGAGCTCGATGCTACACTATCTAACTACTCTGAGAAGAAACACCAAAAGAAACTCAGTGGTCACAGTCTATTTCAAAGTCCAACAGTACCTTGTTCAGATGAAGTAAGAACCATGCCGATAAGTGTCTGAAACGGTCTTTTTCAGAAAAGAACCACACACATATGAAGGCTAAACGCAAAAGCGCAAAAAACTTTTTTTGGGACTTAACGAAATGTGGGTGCGCCACAGGGCCAAAAAGTGTTGCTTTGAGTGGAATATACGCGTGACGTTATCTTCATTTAAAATTAATTCACGTTTGCCGGATAAGGGAGGTCTCTTAATCGGTGCCTGATCAGCATCGCCTACCAGTCGTAATAATGGACCCCCAATAAAAGTTTCTGCCTCTTATTGTTTTACTACAGCAATATTTAAGTTAATTTAGTGCCATTAGCGTTATATTACGTATAATACATACCTAGTGTTCTCTGATACAGTACGTAATAAATGATTTCGGAATAAGTTCATATAAAATTAATTCATGCAGTTCAAAAGCAGGTCGATCGATGTCTTTGTATGAATTCTTGAAGCACGCTAAGTTTATCGTGTATCATAATTATGTTCCAGTACCTACATATCATTATGCAAAAATAACGTGTACATTCTGGGAAATACCTACAAAACACTTTTATCAAAAAGCCTGTATTTTTTTAGTCACATGGAATTTATTTGGACTTTAAACCACTTTATAGTTGTTATCTCAAAAAACAACCCCGATCTTTTAGCTTTCTTCGTTAAGTGTAGGTGTAAACTGTATTAAAACAATTGCATATTGCAAAATTATAAATTGAAATATATCATAAAGTTGTAACCGATGATATTATAAGTAAAGAGGTGTAGTTAGGTTATCTAATCAACATTCGATCTTCCAAAACGGCACACGAACGCACCACGCATCCGTTGATGGCGCGACGCGTCACTGAGGTAAGTGTGGCTAGTTAGCCACATTGTAACGTGTCGCTTGCTGAGCGCTTATAACCTATCTACACTTTTTACTCGTAATATAACCCATTCTTGGTTGTAACCCATTCTTCAGATCCATTTCCAAGTTACAAGGTACTCACACTTAAGTGCAAAAATTCATTGTACCTCTAACGTAAAGTAAAATTGCGAATTTCCTCACATCAAAATCATATGTAATTTACGGCTATTTCCTCCAGGCTGTGCGGCCTGAGTAAGTGCAGGGACGCAGCAAATAAGATAGAAACGTATGGAAATGAGGGACGTGTATAGGCAACAACACGCATAAGTATTGCGCATTACTTTTGCTCCGTCGGTTTTGCAGCTGCCTGTATATGTCGTAATGCCGAACACCCTTTATTTCAGCGATGACGCAATACAAACGAATAAAATAAAAAAAACAATGCAGTATTTCGATATTCAAACGAGAACTAGTTCTAAATTCAAAACTCAATAGACTGCGTTCAATAATGCCTGAGTTGGATCTGCAGCAAGCTATAAAACTATTGACGATTTGAATTTGGAAAGATTTTTATCTATGGACGTGTATGGTATGTGGCTTAATGTGTCACCAAATTAAAGATAAACTGTAAGCTCAACAACTTTTAAAACAAAAGTAGATGATTTATTGCCTGAGAATCTAGGAGTAGCTGCAACTAGTATCAAGTCTAAAACCCTACTTGTAGCGCCCTCGTGTCTAACATTCCAGACTATTCGCTCTTGAAGTGTAAGCTACGAAAGTTGAATGCCCCTCGGAGTTTAATTGATTTTATAAGTCTACTTAGGAACTACATAAGAAGCCTTACAATCTCCTTTTTGTTCCAAACTCTTGGAACGTCGACTTTAATTTAGCAAATAATTTAAGTGGACTTAATTTCAGTCTTGTTAATCGTTTTGTTTAGAAACCTTAGATATGGGCATAAAACGTATAAATGTATGTATATGATATACCAATTGAATGGAAACTAACCCAAGGTTTGTTTCCATTTGATTCTTTGTGCATTCAAATCTCATGTGAAGTGATCCGATTGGCTTTCGTAAGTTAAATCAACCAATTACAGTATTTAACAGGAGATTTTGTAGCGATTGAGTCTATTTATACTTTAGGAACTTTGGTACTTATAATACAATGCAGCCATTCCAACGCGAAACCCGTGGATGAAAAGCCGACGGAACTTGTTCATCGAAAAGTATGTGTTTAAACCAATCGGTACGAAATCCTTTTATTTCTATTCGAATATTTTTTCTTGTTTTACTTCTAACTTACAGCTTTCTAGCAATTAATCTGGTGCTGAATAGCTAATGTATCCTTGCAGCGCTTAAGCGCAGTACAGCGCTGAATGATACAACGTGCAGCGTAATTAGGGCTTGCAATCCGGATATCCGGATATCCGTATTATCCGGATATCCGCCGATTTTAAAATCCGGATTTTACTTGCATTACAATCCGGTTTTTTCGGATATTACGGATAGTTCTATTTCACTTTGAAATACTAAATAAAAAGCTGTCATCTGTAATGTGCATTACTGTTATTACGTTATTTATTATTTCAATGTAGTTAATCACTCTCGCTTTTGTTTTTTTACTTCCCAAATCATACATTAATACATAAACGCACGCCTTTTTTCATGAGGGTAGGTTGAATTGAGAAAGTACAGAGTGCCATATGCTACGATTCTGACATAATTCTTTTGCTTCGTTTACATTCAAACATGCTGTCATACACATCATAATATTGAGTCAATTTAGTGGCAGAGATTATAATTAATTCCAACATTCTATATACATGGCCAAAATACAGGCTTTGCTTAGCTCTGCTGGGCTACAGATGGACACTCCACACCAATTAGACTGACCTAACTTAGCTTGTACAAATATTATGCCTGAGTTTTCTTTTAACAAACATTATTATTAAAATTATTGACTACTGTCCAACTTTATCAATCAATCAATTCATTTATTAAATCAAACAAATGACACACATCCATACTGCACGCGTTTTCAAGATTGTGTTGTATTTTACGGAACGCACGATAAAAGAAGACTGGACCAGAGTTTCAAAATCAATCGCTATAGTGGCATTTACAAAACCTCTCACATTTTTATTCAAATCTGTGAGACTAGCGATTATTAAAATTATATCCACGTTTAACACACAACAACCAAATCAAACAGTCATAACTTCTACGGACAATACACGATATAAAGAAGGTTGCTCTTCTTCAACTGAAAGCGTATCAATCAAAACATGTTCAAGTTTCTTCATGACACACATGATATATCTGAGGTCATCAAACAACTTGAGTCTTTAAGCCCATGCATACCACTAATTTCTACGGAAAATTGTTCTCAGTGGAGGCTATACGGTTATGGAAAGCTTTGCCTGTGTCAGGGAGACAAGATCAAACATTGGCATCATTTAAAAATATATTATTATACTTCAAAATGATTACCTCTCACCTAACACGTCTTGATTATAACAGTTCTTTACTTTGCAAATAATTAGTATTTGTGTATTTTAATTTTTCTTTTTATTCATATTATATACATTTAACGAAATTGTCATTTATGGTATATTTATGTAAATAGTTTTTTTTTTATACCACGACGGCGGCAAGCAAGCTTACGGCCCGCCTGATTGTAAGCAGTAGTATTGTAAGTGGTACCGTGGCCTATGGACACTTGCAACACCAGGGGCGCCACACGCGCGTTGCCGACCCTTTAAAAACCTATCTACTACCTTTTTGAAGAACCCCATACTGTAGCCCTCTGAGAAAACCTCGGCAGGGAGCGCATTCCACAATCCAAGTGTACGCAACAGCTGTAACAGATGGTTAACAACTAAATAAGCAACGCATCATAGCCAATTACAGGTAGAAACAAAGTATGTTACAGAAATCTTAGGATTACTAACAAGCCCGGTAATAACAGAAAAAAAAATAGAAAAAAATACAAAAAGCACTCACATTATAATGTTTTATACAGGTCTATTGGATTGCGATGTTATGATTTGTAATAAATGTAAGATCTCATGTTTAATTAGAATTGTTAGTATGAGAAAAGTACATTCGATTGTATAGTGCGATATCGGTGTTATAAAGCAAAATTTTAGAAAGTTAACAATTTTGTAATTGTTTCTTGAAATATTGGTATAGTTTAATATTTCTTGTCATTTTGCCTGAGAGACTAATTAGAACGTGTAACAAAAGCTTATTAATTTAATTTATAATAAAAACAAAAAGATATCCGTATTATCCGAAATATCCGGATAATCCGGATAGCAATTTTTTTAAATCCGTATTATCCGGATAGTAAAAACGAACGGATATTGCAAGCCCTAAGCGTAATGCATTGGAGATAATTAAATAGGTACCTTCCGATGTTAGGTTTCGTTTTATAATATTTATTTCTTAAGCTGCGTAAAATACGATAGCATGTGTTGTGATAATACCCCATGTAAATTTAATTATATACCTAAGTAAGTATATATATTTGAGATTTCAGGGATTTAATTTTAGTACTTAAAGTACTTATTCTGTAGGTATATTCAAAGCAACCTAATCGATATTAAAACCTCGTTGCTCAATAAAAAAGAGTTTGAACTTTTTTCGTCAAAATCTTTTGAAAGGGTTACTTAATTAAATCAGCCTCATCCAGAAGTGGTAAGAATCATTCATAATCGAGTGTCAATTCATAAGCGATTGCGAAAAGAGTCAACTCGAGTGGCCCTATGACTTCGCTTAGTATAGGTAGGTTTAGTAGAAAAATTAACCATATTTTCTTTACTTTTCTTTTTGTTGTTATATAACATGGTTTAAATGCAAATCTTAGTGGCCATTTAATTGATTTAGTGTTTTTTTTCAGCTGCATCCGGTTATACTGGAACCCGACCCCAACATAGTTAAGAAAGGGTAAGCAAACGATACTCTCTGTACGTTAAAACGTACTTAACTTTTAGATAGTCGGTAATAATACTGCTTTGCCATATTTCTATTGTAAAGGTGATTCACTTTTGAATCTATTTTCAGACTAACGACTGAAGAAAGTCATAAATGTATTTTTATGGCATCTGTAAGCCTAGTACCTATATTGCCCATGGTGAAGAAAATTTGATTGTTAGCTTAACTGTAATTTAGAACGAAGAAAAACATGAATAAAGGACTCGTAGTCCTTTTTTTTTATCAAATTAAATCAATATCACGTTATTGCATAATGGAATTTATTTACTGATCGCTATTTTCAATGCATACTTCATCGCAAATGCGAAAATATCGGCCGTTTATAAAAAGATCACTCGTATAAACAATCATTCACACATATTTTCCCGTTCACATGCTCCCATTCACGTTTTTTTATTTACGGTTAAGCGAAAACAAACTTTTCTTAACCCCCTCACGCTTATCTAAGGCCAATAATGTTACGCAATCTATTAACTAAATCACCAAACGAAAAACGCTTACAAAACGCCAACGAAAACAACTTTTACGGCATCTGCAAGTATGAACGGGCTCCTTTCAGCCAGCTACTATTTTACACCCGCCTTGAAAACATTACCGAACACATTCAATCGATTTTCGACTTAGTGTCCCTGGCACGATGACGCCGCTACACATTCAATTAAATACATACAAATCTTCCATTCAAGCCTTTATCTTACCTGTCCGGCATGCAGCACGTCCAAAAATATGGTAAATACACTTATAAAAAGCACGGCGCGCGTCATTTTTGCGGCCGCGTTGCGTTCCTATACCGGACTGGCGAGAGCTGACGTTTGTGCCAGACGCCACAAACCTGCGTACTAGTCGTGGTACGGCACTGTAGCCGTACCTAGCGTCGTATAGATCGACCCTCCCGGGAGGGACAAGGACAGTGGATGCGATTCAGCGGGTGGAACAGAGACGCAAGAGGGAGGATAACGCACGCGCAATGCTGTAAGCGCTGCGTACAATGAGGACTCTATCGAAGGGAATCGCGAATGCCGTCTTCGTCTGGCTTTGTCTGGATTTCCCAGTGATGATGCGTCATTTTTTCAACGGTTCCGATTGGGCACTTATTACTATTCAGATGCAGTTTAAAATGGGTTGGCAGCTTTAGAAGTATCTCTAAGATCCACGTTCCATCGATGTCTTTTAGATAATCATAGGTCATGTAAATTATACTTGATAATGATAACTCGCGTAAGTTGAATGCACTGTTATAAAATGTACCCTTTTAATACCTGCGCTGAGTCATCGAATACCAGCTTGGGGTGACAGAGGTTTCACCCCGCTCGACGCTCGCTGTTCTATAGCCTTTAGAATTAGGTGTTGAAAATCGATTATGTATGATTCAGCCGTTTGTTAGTATTTGAAAACAAAGACGGTTAACTTTTTTGTAAGTACCTAGGTACCTAAGTACTGCTAATAATATTATTTTTCAACCGACTTACTGGAAGGAGGTTTTCCAATCGGCTGTATTTTTTTTTGTACGTCTTAATAAAAAAAACACAAAGGTATAAAATAGCTCTACTTTCGGGCTTTGGTGATCTTGTTTCAATCAATTATTTGTCACCTAATTCCGAAACTAGAGTCATTTTACACCTTTTAGTGTTTTGCTATTAAGTCAATTGTATTTTTTGTAAAACTGTTCAAATGGCTGTTTTATAAGAGTTTTCTCTAAAATGAACACACAAACAGTTTTGAAAACCCTGCATCTCATTGATATAGGTATCTATCAATCAATTACCATTTTCATCGGTTATCTAAATGGATTTATATGGTCTAAATATGTTACGGGTTTGAGAAAACTTTTTTAAGTTTATAAAGATCCACATACCTATTTACACTATAGAAAATCGTAAAAACATAGCAATTAACACCTTGAAAATTCTAGTAGGTATATGTGGTACATTTATACAGAGAAGTAGAGTTTAACAAAAAACTACCGAAGCGTACAAAACAAGATCAATAAATAATCAAAAAGCATAGAATCAATAATGTCCTCATTTCATTTTCAGCTTTGAAAGTAAAAATAAAAATATATGTAGGTACAAATATCCATGTTCCACGCAAAATAAATGATGTAAGTACAAATATATGGACGTAGCAGGGGTCACAAAAGCTCCTCTTTCCTGGTGGCCCTACAGTGGCCTGCTCGTAAGTCCGACACCCCTGTATCTCACCTCTCACCCTTGTCAGCGGCACTCGTATCAATTTCACTACGTAGGTATCACATTGTACGTGCTTGTCTATGCCCCATGTGTCAAAACTATTCTAAATGAACGAAACGTTTACCTATCAAATAATCAAGGACGTTGTTCTAGAGAGGTAAAAGTAATGAAATTCGAGGAGCAATAATGTGGTTTAGTTACATTTGACGAGGTCGGTCCGTGATTCAGTAACCTTTATGCATATCAAGACTTTTCCGTGCCGCGAAAAGCACGTTAAGCTGTTTGTCCCGACTCGTCATTAATTTGTATATCTTTGACAGTCGTCGTTACGAATAGACAGAAGCGTGAAAGTCTGACAAAAAAATAAAAAAATGTCAAAAGATTCATAAATATTAAAGAAAGAGAAAACAAACATTTTTCAATTATTTTTTTTGCAAAGTTTTCTTGAACATGTGAACAGGTACTTAATTTTTTTATCCCATCTGGTATTTTATTATAAATGCTGTATCCGGTTAAACTGGAAGCCGACCCCAACGTAGTTGGGAAAAGGCTAGGCAAATGATGAGTATAGGCAGAACAAACATAGGAACACAAAGAACAAACGTAGAATATTTAATTGATTAAAAAAATAAATGATTCAATTTCTGATTTACGTAAATCCAGCAGCGACAAGATTCGATTCGACATTTCTCCACATCAAACACCAAATTAGTCTCATTAGGTACTATTGAATTAATCATTATTAAGGCAGTAAGCTTGCGTTAATATGCTTCTACGCTGACATTAAATCACTAGTAGGTATATATAAAAAAACGATGGCAAAAAGCCTCGGCTTTGAAGGTAAAATTGATGAAAAGTGAAGATTTTATTTTTTCAAAGACCCGGTTATGCTTCAAAGCTTTTATTAATTAAATTCTGAAGTCGCTTGGATGGTAAATAGTTCGGTAAATTCTGGTGCAAGTCACATATATGTTCTGTATTGATAGATAGACTATAAGGTACGGGTCGTTTATGCAATTCAGTGGCAAAGCCGTACTTCGCATGATGGAGTGGCCCGTAACGTTTATTGGCCTGATATTGCATTGAATCTGCAGGCCGTGTTAATTTGAATTCAGGTTCGCTATAAAATTTTCTGTGTATTTCTACGGGTAAATTGAATAAGTAGATGCCATTTTGGCGTTAAGGGTGTTAACTTGTAGGAAGAAATCAACTCATCATTCTGAGTCTTGATAGTCTCTCAAGTCCTAAAGTCTTGGCCGTTTGATTCTAATGAATACTTATTGCAAATTAAGCAACTAAAATTGTTAGATTTACAGAGTAGGTACCTAAACTGAATGTTTAATTTTGTTAACCACATTTGTTTTCGTTATGTTTAAAAAAATCATACCAACAGCCGAACATAATAACCTGCTTCTTTTTGAAAATTGGGAAAAAAGTACCTTTAACCTTTTTTTTTCTATCTGATATTCCGCAATAACAGCCCGGAGTCTAGATTTTTGCCCGACTGACGGCAATAGGCTCGCATCCTTTAACATAGGACTTAAACATAACTGGCGTAATATGGGTGAATCTACTTAAGGTACAAAGTCTTTGCTTTTTTTTGTCCTTTGGGGGTAATTTTTAGTCGTGATATGTATGCACAGAGGCCAGCACATAAATCAACCCTAATGTGTCAAATTTCTTTGATAGTTTTTCACCTTTGTTCTAAACACAATAATGGTTATGTTCAAATGGTAAAATTTCATAGTTTGGGGTATGTTGATGTGCTGGCGTCTGTACATATTTGTGACTAGTAACTTTTTTTAAATAGCATACAAAAACTAACTTTACAAAATTACTAAAATATGGAACAAGATCTAAATGATGCACGAAGCACCATTTTGTCTATGCCTGTTATAATAATAGGTAATCATATACACGATGCTGCTTCTGTAGAGTTGAATGAACTTAAAGCTAGCATCAAAGTTTATCGGTCTAATTATTTAAGTTCTGAATTTTGTTGATTGTCGACAAAGTAACAATTGATGACAACGAATTTAAGAAGCACGGAAGTTTTTAACATTTACCATAATTGATAGAAATAGAATAGTATTTAATACAAGTGACTAAACAAGAACTAGATAAAAATTACCCCCGATTGACCAGACGCTCGGATGTATTATTGTTTTCCTTGTATTATAAATATGTATTATAACTTCTGCCTGTATCACTGCAGGGCAAAGACCTCTTTTCATAAAGAGAAGGCACGAGCAATAACCCAATCTTGAATTATATCTTGAATTATATTCGCTAGTTATAAGTAGTACAGTCCTTAAAAAATGTTTCTTCACCAATGATCAATATTATGTCCAAGATCCATCATCTGCCCAGCCTTTTACCTGCTATGTGAGTTTCGGCATATACGAGTATTATAAAGAGAAAGAAAAGAGAATTTGATTGTTTGTTTGTTTGCATTGAATATGCTTCGAAACTACAAGACCGATTTGAAAAATTCTTTCACCGTTGGGAAGCTACACTATAACCGGGTGACATAAGCTACTTTTTATCCCTGTATTCCTACGGGAACGGGATGAACCCAAGCAGTGAAACCGCGTGACGTCTTCTACGTACGATACAAATTCATTAAGCTACATTGAGGTACTAATGTAAGTGAATGAATTACTAACTAAGATTTTAAAACCTCGTTCTTGACAGGCGAAGCCATAGGAGACAAATATTAAAAAAAAAACGGAAAAACCATTTCAAGCTAAGCTTAGATTTACATTGACATCGTATGTTACATGAGAAATATCATCAACATACCTACATAATCATGACAAACTGATCTCTTCCAAATAAAATACCTATTATGTTTAATTCGTTATACAAAATTTTCACAAATGCATCCCAACTAGTAGGTTATATGACAAGAACACATATTTTTATTAATTCGCTGCCCGCAATAAGGCTGTGACGTCGGTGTTTTGGCAGCGCCGACCGACGTCCGGGGTATGATTGGACCAATATTGATCACACGAGACCGGTTTTACCGACAAAACGCTTTTACGTAATTTTTCATAGGTCTCTTTGACCCCTCATATAAAACGTAGTGTTACGGTTGTACTAATGGGACTAAAACGCCTGGACCCGTTTTTGGAGCTGACCCGGATAAAATTTGTAAAACTAGGGCTCACTCTCATCATCTTTATTAAGCTTAAGCTTTTAAACTCGGATAGCTGAAATTAAAAAGAGTAGGTAAGCGTGTGTTCGAGATACGAGGGGGTGGATACATTTACTTATGTGTGGAAAATCATGTAGCTCCTAAATTACGTAATTTATTCACATTATCACAAGTAAAGCCCTAAAGCTCTCTAAAAGAGCTCTTTCAAATAGCATTTTTATATAGGCATGGAGTCGTGACGTAATCAAGTAGAATGGAATGGAAATAGCTGCACTAAAGAGAGCAAGCCCCTTTAAAGAACTATTGGATTGAATTGATTCCAACTTTTTTTATCACTTTATTGTACAGACCATTAAGAATTTACTACCGAGCAGATATCTAGAGGATTCTAGTACTTTTTAACATTTACTTCGTAGTAAATCTTTCGTGCATGAACGTTTAATACAGAACTAACAAAACCATCGAAACGCTGTCGATGTTGTTCTACGCTCACCCTTAATTAAAAGGCTTACGAAGTTATAATTAAAATGTACTTGTGTCAACTCAACTAGCTTTATCCAGACTTGCAACTGTAGTGTCGGTTTAACTAAGTCCCTTTCGTGTTGCTATTTAGACCTTTGTTTCCTATTTCGACTTTATGACTCCAATTTTTGATTTTTGCAACATTACCTACTCCTATTTACAGATCCTCCATAACATCGGCAGGTTAAAGTTTACACAAGTAAAGTGATCAACATTTTCGGGTCCTTAAAGGTGAGAATTTTACTACAAGTATTAGGATAGACTAAGATATACTGTGTTGTGTCAATGATTACTCCCATTTGCAATGCCAATACCCATTCTGTACCTCAAGAAAAGCGAGAAAACTAACAGTAGACCGTCATCTGTTTTCCTTTTTACAGCATTTGAATCATTCAGTGGCTCCACTCTCAATAAATCAATGTAAGTAGGCACTATTGTTCAGGGATACGGAATAGAGTTACCATTGTATGAATGGAAGCCATTATTAGGGTTATAAAAACATTCGTTACCCTTAGCCACGGAGTAAAGAGCGTCATTGTACTTAATAAATTATTTTTGTCTGGTTTTTGGACTATAATAGTCTCGTGTTTTAGTGTCGTAAATCATGGTACGAAATAAACTATTGACTCTAGACTTTACTGTGGTTTTCGTTGATTTTTATCTGGGACTGATGGGTGAGGGCCGTTTCCCGGTAATGTATAAGTCTAGATTACAGATTGCACAATGTTGTTTCATGTTAGGAAGTTGATAAAGGTTTTAGTCATAATATTATGGACTTAAAAATGCTTCCAAAAAGAAACATAACTTAGACAGACGAAAAAAACCTTTACTTAGGCATCAAATTTTAACATCATCTCGTTTCAGGACCCGAAATTTAACCTAACAGCACAAATACAAATTTATTTGCCAGAAGACAAATCCGAGACTCGCTTCTAAAACATTCAGAATCGTACAACAGAAATCCTTTGCCCATAAACTAACATTAAACGAGGCATCCCCTACCCAAAAGTGAGCAGGCACACACCAGGGCATCTCAAAAGGAAGATAGTAGATACCAAATCGAATTTTGAAACGAACCACGGCGGGCCATTAAAGCATCTGCACATAGAAATGCTGGGCGCTCGGTTCGTCGGAATATTCTAGACATTTGCATATGGCGGCTGGTGACGTCACGGCATGTCGCGTGCAGCGAGACGCGCCGGCATTCATGCGGGCCTTAGTATAAAGCTGCGGACGCAAAGGGAGATAAATGTGCTTGGATTTGTCGGGACCCGGGCCAGTTCGACTTCTCTAAGTAATGGTGTGTTTAAAAGGAATTGTCTGTCGCTGTAAAGAATGAATAAGATAAACTTTGGATAAAGAAAAATAACTATAATAGTTCCTACTATCAATTTTAACGACATAAAAATCTAATTTTATGATCAAAACAACTGTATTGTTCCTAATTAGACCTAACCGTTTAACATGACAGAGACATACCAGTAGGTAGTACTTGACTGCTTAATGAAGTATTACTCCCGGTTGTCATTTGTAGATCTAGGTATGACAGTCGTTATATATGGACGGAAGCCTGTCAACCAGTTTATCAAGATACCAAGGGGTATCGTGTTAACTAGTATGTAACTGGGTTGTGATGGTCTGACAGGCAGTCGCTCCATGTTAATCACGGGTATTCAGCTGCATCCAGTTTTATTTCTTTCTTTGTAAATGGAAGCCAACCCCAACATAGTTGGGAAAACGCAAGGCAGATGATGATTACACGTTATTCCTTCTCACATAGATTTTTGGGAGTATTCCCGTTTGAGCACCTATTTATTGAGCACCTATGCATTAACCTATGGGAAATGGGAATACCTTTGGTGCTAAATGCATAGGTGCTCAAAAAATAGGTGCTCAAACGGGAATACTCCGATTTTTGGTAGTAACTCATAGCCAAAAAAATAATAAAAGTGCATAAAACAAATAAGTACAAGTAGTCCAAAAATAAACTCGGAAAACCTACCAAGACTAACGATATCAATCAAATAAAAGTCACACTGAAATGAAATGAAATGATATTTATTTCTGTAAGTAGATCTTCTCAGATACTTTTACATGTCAATTTTTTAAACTAAATGGCATTTCCAAAGTGACTGATCCCTGAGAAGAAATGCCGAAAGAAACTCAGGGGTCATAGTCTCTTTTAAAGTCCAGACATAAGATTGTATTCATGTATGATGCGAGTCTCACGATGCAGGGCAAAGTCTGGAAAGGCCTTTTGAAGAAAGAATCAATTCAGCTTTGAGTCGACCTGTCCCGACTGACGGCATGCATGCTTCATTCATTGTGTAGCTCAAACCTATTTTACTCAATGCCAAACGGCCTCAATGATCCCCATAACCATCCTTTATCCTATAACGGGCTATCTCTTATCCAGCGTCCATGTACGGCTATCCTCCACAATAATGAGCTCAGTTAGTGAGTCCGCGGCTTAAGGCCCTGTCTAACGACCCAAGCTGTTGCGTTATTTTACCAGTTTCCCTCCGGACGGTCCAGTGATTAATAATGGTGTCTGAGCTTTATATTATCTAGCCAGCCGCTTAGCTTGTAAGACGTTTACTTAGGTCCTAGAAACCTTCGTGGTAATCAATAGACCTCGCTGACGTCAATTCGCATGCCTGAAAGATTTAAAATATTCACACGTCGTGCCAATGAGTCAGGCTAAGTTTTCTAGAACTTGTTCCATTTACTTATGTAATATAAATTGGAACGTGGTAGGTACGTACTCCAAATTCTCTTTGCTATCTTTCCTTGTATTCTTGAAGCGACGCCAAAATCGACTGTAGTAATGGGACGCGACAGAATTAGGTGAATTACAGTCTTCCTGCCATCTTACGTCAGTCTTGTGGATTGACTTTTGACGTCATAAGTTTTCTGCTTTATTGGGCTTAGGAAACCTAACGCCATCTAGTAATAAAGATTGGAACCGTCATAGGCACTAACCGAGACTCATAGTACGCATCGACAAAGGAGATTGCTGTTAGCTAAACTATCTACTGATTGCAGCATAAAACCTAATTTAATGGAATCCCTAGCCTCGCTCGAGGTCACTGTAAGATCAAAAGTTTCATTTCTCAAGTTTCTATTTTCCTGTATTAGCTGTACCTACCTACTTACCAATTAAATGTTTTCTTTTTTTTTATTGTTAATTGCGATTAAAAAGCGTGACCTTATAATTGAATAGGTACTTACTCAAATGTTTATATAAATTACAATTTATTTATTTGTGACACAGTATAATATTAAGTAAATTGTGTTAATATAAAAAGTATCGCCTTGCAAGGCGTACCAAAATGTTTCCTAAGATAAAAGTTATCTACTTAAATGTCTAATCAACTGCTGAATTAAAAAAAGCAACCATTAAAAACTTAAAACCTTAAAATATCAATTTAAAATAATGACAATGAAATATAAACAAATCAGCGATAAAATACATGTCTAAGTACACATACACTAAGTAATTATTATAAACGCTGTCGAAGATAACAGAGACTGCCGTCGCCAAGGCATCTCATGCTGTATTACAAAAAGAGTAAGTTTAACAACGTTTAAATAAGCCTATACACTATCAAGCACTATCAGCTTATCAATAGAATGTCATCTAGAATTGATAATTGAAAGAACTCACTTACCTATGGGCAGTGAAGACCATCGACAATGGTGCAGTTGGTCGGTGAAGCGGTATCGATCGAGAAGACGAGAACTATGGCATGTCACTTTCCTTTTCTTCACAACAAAACTTATTTTTTTTAAATTGTACAGGTTATTTTCACGTTTTTGTTTTGCGTTATTCCAGATCTTGATGATCATTTGGCAAAGTGTTCAACGATTAACTGTCAAACAGCTGATTTCGTTTTGGCTATCATCACTGTGTAGGTACTTAGGATGACGTCACTATAGATGACGTCATACGCACTCGTAGAGATGTGACGAAGCGCACAGAACCCTGTCTGATAGTCACCGTAAGAGAGCAGCGGTGGCCCAGTGGTGGCGGCCCCGACTTACGATGAGTAAGTCGTAGGTTCGAACACAGCCAGGCAATACTTTGTGTAATTTACGTCATCACCACTGCTCTGAAAAACGTTGAAGGAAATCATCGTGAGGAAACCGGCATGTCCTAGAACCAAAAATTCGAAGACATGTGACATCTACCACTTCGCACTGGGCCCGCGTGGTAGACTATGGCTCATAAGCAAAATACGCACTTTGACGAGGAGTTGCGGATACCAGCCCGGTATCTTTATCTTTATCTTTAGTCACCGTAACTGAGGTGTGCAACTGGATGCTAGTTCGTCACTGGTAAATAAAAGATAACCAATAAGAGCGCTGATGATAGCCACTACGTCACTCACTTCACCACTACTGGTAGGTACTTTACAAAATATTATTAGGAATTACTACCTCTCTTGTCAATTGTCAACTACATTGTTCAATGTGTAGGTAGGTATCGAAGCAAAATAACTTTAATAATCGTACCTCCACTATTACTAACATCATTAAATTGTTTTCTCTATAGGCAACTTGCTTCTCTTTGGTCTATTTTGCACGTTCTCTATGGCAAATTAAGTTTTTATCTTAATATTATTTTACATTTACCTCTCTCTACATGCATATCTACTGCATGCAATATTCGCCCTAAACCACTTACATGTAATGAGATTCCGAACTGATTCATAATGTGGAGCACACTTCCCCTCCGTGACCAATCATGGCCGGCTATCACGATCACGATACAAAGTCATACATCATGTTTACCCTGAGAACCCCATAGTGTTTAAATGTAAACATATATCATCACTTCCTTTATACACTACTAGCAGACATCACGCGGTTTTACCCGCGTAAGTAGTTTCTGTTCCCGTGGGATTACAGGGATAAAAAGTAGCCTATGTCGTCCGAGAATAGTGTAGCTTTCCACCAGTGCAATATTTTTTAAAATTGGATCATTAGTTCCGAAGATTGCCCCCTACATACAAACTTACAAACAAACAAACAAATTTTACCTCTTTATAATATTAGTAGATATAGATGGGACTGGTCAAATTAGAAAATAGGGATCTATTTTGAGCAACACGATAGGTTTATTAATTAGTGGTTAATTTAAATTGATAACGTATCCGTTGAAAGTGATATTTATCTGGAATACAGTCATATCAAAAACTACCCCTTTAGGCTGTTTATCTACCTTGTTTTTTACCTTCATTAAACATACTATTGTTTTTCTTTTGGAAAACTGAAGAGTCTGGTCTTCACGACACAGCGAATTTAATGTACAGGCTAGGGCTATTTTTAGCTGTGTAGTGATGTTTTAAAAATAAAAAAAATATTGAGACTGCGATTAAAGTTACTGTATAAATAATCAATGCAATCGTTTATTAAAATACGGGGATTTCACCTGATTCAGACTTGGAGATGCGTTACTTTACTTTGCAAGTCCAAGTATCAGAAAGATTGAAACAAAACTTTGTGCGACCTAACTCCGTGAGGGACCGCTGTGAAGCCTACACTTATAAGGAATATGAAATACAATACCAAAACAGGATTTTCCAAAGGGGTAAGCGGATTGACAAGGGTGCCAATTGATCACCAAGATTTCGCCAATTATCTTTAAGTCCCATGCAATATAATAGGGGGCGAGCCTTTTGTTATTAAACGAGATGCAGAATCCAGAATAAACAAAATTACGAGTATGCTATACATACAAATATCTCGTATAGCTACACAAAACCGTAGTATGTCGCAGCTTGCGTCAAAGCCAAGGCACAAGGGCACTTCCGATATATCAAAAGAGCCATTAATTGCGTCCCCTGTTTCCGCGACATTTGGCTAATGTCAGGGCCAGACACCCCTGCAGTTGGGGTAGCTAGGACGTAGGTAAGCACCGACTGCCCCGAGAGACCCAACGCTATTAAAAAGACAAATATTATTAAGGACGCGTTTACAAATCTGACCAAAATGAACAGTTTTTCGGTACATTTTGCGGTAGATCTAAACTAAACTGAATCTAAATAATAATTACCACAGACAGATTACTCCTTCATCTTCAAAAGGTCGCAATTTTTATTGTAAAATATAGGTAAATAATATTGTAAAAAATCATTTCCGGTACCTCTTCACACAAAATTGTCGATTTCGTTTTGAGTTTAGGAACATTTTTCTTCTATTTAATAACAGTAATGTGTTTATTTAAAAATATTTTATGTAAGGAAACATGATCAACTCAAAAAGGAGGCAGAAAGAACTACCAAAAAAAATCAAATCGATTGTAGTTTTTCAACAAATTTTGCTAAATTGCGTGAGTCTTAATGGCTTGAAGATAAGGGTTATTTTACTGATCACTGTCGTGAGTTATTGCACAAAAAATTGAAACAAAAAATATTAGTTTGCACTCGGATATATAGAATGTACTCTGTGGCACTCGGCCACCGTCGTGAGTGGACGCTGTGTCGCTTGCAAGCAGCAACTCCTGTTGAATACGATCGCTATACGAATACAAAATATTTGACCCTACCAAATTTGATACTTTACGTGTTTAGTGCGCAATAAGACGCAATACCTAGAATTGAAGCGCGTCATTTCGTAGATACGTTCTTAACTATCGTAGTTATTATTTTCAAGGGGCGAACCCGTGGCTAAATAAAAACAGCTGCACGGGTAAGCTACAAAGGATAAGCTACGCTGACGAGATTGGTTTGTGGATGGGTGCCCATTCATTACATATCAAGACTCTTCCGTTGGTCCCGGCTGTCATTTGTAGACCTTTGACAGTCGTTACGAGCTCGAAAGTCTGACAATCAGTTTAACCAAGGAGTATCATGTCTGTGCTGTCAGAGAAGCAGTCGCCCTATGTAAAACAAGTATTCAGCTACATACGGTTAAACTGCAAGCCGACCCTTACATAGTTGAGAAAAGACTAAGCAGATGATGAGTTATTATGTTCAAGTTTTATGACTTAACGCTGACGTGAGGTTGCGACATCTGGTTTCGACTCACTGCAGGGCTAGCATGGGCTGGGGATATAACTTTTATCCACCAGTTATTTCCACTGACAAGGGATACAATTATCTTATCCACCTGCCAAAGCATGGCAACAGGGGGAAAGAGAATTATATCACTTTTTGACATTAGACGTGGATACTCATCCACGGCTTATAGCATGGCGACTAGTGAAAGATTTCGCGATTCGAGCAATCCCAATTGACAACAAAACAAAATAAATATCCAGTACAGATGTAATAAAACGATGAAAGTACTTTGGTTTACATGACATTCTTGACTGTTGTGTAATTTCATAAAAGTTTTCTTATAATGGCAATAATTTCGAAGACAAGCGTTTCCCCTGGTTTATCCCCGTGAATAGTTTATCCACCCATGTCGCCATGCTCAGGGGGTGGATAAAAATGACAGAGGGGAATAGTATTTTATTCTCTCCCCGTGGAAAGAATATCTCCGGCCATGCTAGCCCTGCTGGAACACTTCACTGGTCCAGCAAGCATCAAGATGTATGGATGACTCATCTTGCTATCAGAGGAGTAATGTAGCGACATCTATCTCGTCACATATGAACTAAACTGATATATAGCCTTCACGATGTCAAAGTTATCCCCGCGATTGACCGTAAATTTACAAGATCACATCTGGTCGGATGTTCCCTTTGCTAAAGGGGTCGGGAACTTAACACCCTGTTCCTCGTACTCTAATCGTTGCCACAGGACATTAATTACTTTTGCACTTCGTTGCAATACTTCTGTCCATAGAAAACACCTGTTTTGTATGAGATGCCCTACGCGTCCTTTAGGGTCAACACATTTCAATGACTTTTCATAATAGAATATCTCAGTAGAATCTGGGGTTTTCGGTATTTGCTAGGTTGATGGCAATAAGCTCGCCCCTACTACAAATATTACTGGAAAAATTATATCTGTCCACCTTGTTCAACATGCCAGTTTATAGGTATGATTTAAGTTATCGTAGTTCGGCCGTGTCTACTGTTGGTCACGAGCATAGATTTTATAATACAACTGTTCCGTCAGTAATTGAAAAATGGCACAATCAGAGTGTGTGTTAAGTCAGCCAGCAATAACCAGCCAGCCACTTATGTTTTTAAATGTCGCAGCTTATGCTGAGATAGGGCCTTTTTGGTTTCGCACAGGTCTTTTTTTTATGTATGTACCTATGTCTTTAGTTTTTTAATCTTTTCTTGTTTTTTTTTATTATCTGTTTGGGTGTTTTTTTGTTTTATGTTCTGGGCGTCCAAAAAAGTATTTTCTTTCTTCTTTATCAAGCTGAACTATTGTTATCGGACTTTATTTGATTTTACCGCAGATATAGGTAACCTTAATTTACAATCCATAGTTTAAAAAAATATCAATAGAAATTATAAAACCTTTTTTTAAAAATGCTTTCTCCACTGGTAGGTCTTACATCGTGTACAAAACATCGTGGTCGAAATATAATAAAGCTACTTATTATCAGTTGTTAAACAACGTTTATTTACATGAAAACAAGGGAAAATAATTGTGATTGTAACATTTTTGCTTAAAACAATAATAAATAATTTAATAACAACTTTACTTACATCATTCGGCTATTAAACATTTAAAAAGTGTAACAAAAATACAATATTTTATTTAGAATAAAAAATACACTTTACACTGATTTGAATAGACCATAGATCTGTGGTCAAATTATAAACAAAAGCAACTCTGTTGAGTATATTCAACCACATAATCAACTTGCCACTTTTGGAAAAAACTTCAAGTCACTTCGGTAAAACTATATACCTGCTCTACGGGTATTAAAACAAAAATAGATATAAAAGATTTCTGGCAAACATCAAAAAACTTGTACGTTAATTGTTGCTCGACATATTATGCATCATGTGCTATGTCAATTCCTGGGTGGTAGGTAAGTAAATCAAGAGGTCGACAACGCAAACATCAGCTGCGACTCGCAACACATTTATTAGACTACACAGTTTTTAACTTTCTTAGTTGATCCAGTCTATTCATTTCTGAACGTTTTGTTTTTTTTACAAAAAAATGTTTTTATTATTTTTTATATCTCTGTGTGCACTTGTGCTACAAAACATTATCACAGACATAAAGTTGTCATATAGCCTTTTAAAACTATTTCTTGTTAATCTCTAGGAGTTTCAGTATATTTTCAATATCAAGCCAGGTCGCCACTTTTTGAAAGACAATATTCTTATTTCTTTACAACCACTCAAGAGCAATAAGGGTTTGCAAAATTACGAAAAAAAGACTTTAAGCTAAAACGCAGTGTTAGAGGAATTGAAGACTTCTTGTTATTTTATTCTTTAGGAAGCTATTCTGTCAGAAAACTTGACGATTTCTGGTACATGAAAAGCAAAATAAAAACAGTGCACCAGAAATTCTGGTATTTTGTACTCTTCACACGTAAAAAATCCGGGTCTGCGAAAGTTAAGAACAGAAGGCAATTTTCCGTAATGAAAACAAATCTCATAGACAATCAATGCCAAAAACTTGACAAAAAAGTAAGTAAATTAGAAGTATTTATGACGAATTGAGGCGGTATATAATGCGATTGTTGCGCAAAATATGGGAATTACCCCTCCCTTATCATGAAACGTTTAATATACATGACTGCCTAGATAACAACATACCCTGGACTACGTTTTACATACAAAAATATACATAATACTATATTCAAGTGAAACGTATTCCATTAAATTCAAAATATCACTGGTTATTGAAAAACCTATGAAAAGAGTACTAGAGGAATATTACTGGTTTTTTTTTAATTTCCTTATACACAAACTGTCTTTGCTGTCGAATAGTAATTAGTTACTCTTTAGTAATGTATCCCGCAGACTCTGTTGGCGGGCACAGCTTTGTCTGAAACAAGAAACATTCCTATATTATAACGTGCCATATAGTCGTTGAAAGGGAACAGTTCTAGTCTTGTGTAATATATAGGGTGACTGGTAATTAGTGACCGATACTTAAACACGCGATTGTACTCATGGATACAAATAACTTTCCCAAAAAAACTATTTTTATACTCATTAACTTTCAATTAATTAATTACGTCAGTACCTACTGCACAACTGGAGCAGTGGGGGTGACGGGTGAGCGTGTGATACTACTTGCTACTTACTTAGCTACTTGTAGATTTTGCCCTTCCCGAGGTCAGACTATCAGCTGATCGATCACAGGCACGCGCGCGGGAATTTCAAACAGCGTTTTTGTTATTTTATTGATAAGTTATCGTGTATAAAAAAACTTTCTTCTTTGGGAAAGTTTATTGAAATCATGATTACAATCACGTATAGTATCGGTCACTAATTACCAGTCACCCTGTATATTATATTTCATGGATATCTTGTACGACTCACGAGGGGAAGACCGGTTTCTTAGAGAAATTTTATTCTTAACATTAGTAAAATAAAAAAAATACGAGTGTTTATTTTTTTTTAATTTTCTGCTGGTCGATTTGAGACTATACGCAGTTTCGCATTTTATTAAAAAATAAAGCAATTTCCTGTTGTCTTTCAAGTAATAAAAATATCTATGTTAGAGATTTAAAGTGATTTTCCTTCAGGGCCCCATTGTATTTTGTCCAACCTTTACAATCTATACATCATTATAAATTTGCCCAAAAGTCGTTTGTACACAAACTTTTCGCCAGATTTATTATTATCGAAAACATTTCCAAAGAAATTGCCTTAAAAGATAACCAACAGCACCCATTTCCAGCATTTTTGAAATTTTTGTCTTATTATCTAAATGTCTATTTTAAATATGATGATCAAAATGTACAAAACAAATTTATATAATAACTTTTATACACTACAAATGTGAGTAACTTTAAGTATTACTGAGTTTTTGTTTCATCGCAATCGGTTCACTGTATTCAAGAAGTAAAAAATAAAACACTATATATTCGATAGATAGTGTTGTGCTTACATAAAGTAAAGTAGAAAAGTCGTTTTTGAATATGAAAATAAACCAAATTCTGCTCACCAATCATTTTCGGGTACGGCAAGTTCAGATTATCCATAATATTGACAAACTCATCCAAAGGTTTCGTCAGCCTCGCGTTGTATTTTTTCTCCTCCCACACCGTAGTCGCTGTCTGTCCCTTGTAGTCATGTGCCGGGTACAGTTTGTAGTGGTCGGGAAGCGTGAAGATACGCTTATGTACCGAGTTGTATAACGTTTGCGGGGAGCCTTCTTGAAAATCGGTTCGTCCGCAGCCTCGAATTAGGAGGGTGTCGCCCGTGAATGCGAGGCCCTGGAATTCAAAAAGGAAACTAAATACCAAAATTAAACCGAGCCACAGTAAAAGGAATAGACTCCGCACCCCAAGTTGGCGCAAGTAACGAAAATCTCCTAAAGTGGGGTTTCGTAGATGGCATCCACCTTCAGTGCCTGTCTTTCCGCAAACCATGACCAACCTGTTGCGCCACGTGCCCTGTCACCTGCTCACGTTAGGATCTAATGACCACATCAGCGCACGGTAAATACTGGGCCATACATAAAATTTAACAGAATTGTGGTACTATATTTCCCATCGACAAGTTAAGAAGTAGAAAAGCGCTATGGGATCTGCTGCGTTATCAGAGCGGTCCAGGTGTTCTATTTTATACCATTAACGACGTCGAGAGCGCACTGCGACACTGCTAACGCTTTACGTAGGTTGCAAATGTCACGTATTTAGTTCTTCGATTTAATCTATGGCTAGACTAATGTCAGACATAGACATTACTTAAAAAGATCGCCTTGCTGACACGCTTTCAATTTATATGGTTGATTTCAAAGGCACTTGACGGACATTCTAGTTATCCCTTCTGAAAGGTAGACAAACCGCTATGATGGCCCAGCAACGTGCCTGGCGTAGACCAGGTACCTACACTCGAACGGGTTACCGTTAAGTGTCAAGGCAAGTTTAGGGTGTCGTACTGTTAAGTACGACACCCTAAACTTGCCTTGACACTTTGTATAGCCACTGTTGGCAAAGTACAATGGAAAAAAGAATAGAAAGGTAAGTCTCGACAGAAACAAACCACTTCTATGCCGTTATAAGCATTGGCCTCGTAAATGTCTTTCATACACCATCAAATTGCTAGTCTATCGTCACCACTTTGCATATACTTCCTGACCAAGCGTCAATAATAGTCGCCAATAGTTTCTGTGCATCAAAGCAATATCTCTCTATCAGATGCATGATGCTATCAAACTACAAACTACAGGAACTGACCTGTTCGTGACAGATGTAAGTAAAACACCCATTGGTGTGTCCCGGCGTGGCTGTCGCCAATAGTTTGTATCCACCGAAGTTCAACACGTCGCCGTCGACCAGGTGCATGTCTGCATCAGCTCCTGAATCTTTGCCTATCACACTTTTAGTGTTAGGCAATATTGCCTTTAGCTTGCCCGTGCCCGTTATGTGGTCTGCGTGCATGTGGGTGTTCACTGGAAACGGAAATATTACATGGTTACTGACTTCCCCAGCTAATTTGGTCACTTAAATTAATTTAAATTGGGCTGGACCTATCATTTGGTGTATAAAAAAGTCCTATTCTCAGACCTAATAGGTAAATATATACATAGAATTTCATAAGAATCATTGAAGCCGTTTCGGAGAAGTTTGGTTACAAACACTGTGACACGTAAATTTTATATATTAGAAGAAGATAACTAAAAATAATTGCATTATTGTGCGTGTAGTTGTCTTCTATAAGTAAGAGAAGGAATTGGTAGGTATACCTTTAATACTTTTTGTTTACTAATATTAAATTTATAAAACATGATTTGTGTATACATTATGTTGGATTTTCTTAAAATATATAACAAAACAAAATACGCCCCAAAAACTAGAAAAGACTATAAAAGGCTGTCTTTTTGACATAATCTTTTAACAAATCATCAAATCAATTCATATTTATTTCTTTGAATAGGTTCACACAAACACTTTTACATGTCATTTTTTAACTAGAAGGTGAGATCGATATTTTACTATCTGACTATTCTAAGAAGAAACACCGAAAGAACTCAGAGGTCACAGTCTCTTTTAAAGTCCAGACATTATCTTGGTCACATCATGTACCTAAGAACCATGCAGATCAGTGCCTGAAATGGTTTTTTTTTGAGAAAAGAACCACGCAGATATGAGGGAACCAGATCAGTCAGTGCATGCATTTGTCAGAAATCGTGAGCGAAAAAATGCCCTTCGTAAAAACACATAATGTGCTTATAAGAATTTGTTTAAATAAATAAATACTAGGTACGTTACAGCTACAATATTGTGCCGTCACTTGAAGAGAGCTTACAGAGCCATACCATTTTATCAAAAAATGGGGCATTCACTCATTGCTATTTCCTTATAGACTGTATAAATAAAGAATCAGAAGACAGTATTTATTCTTCCTGTTATTCCTCATAGACGTATTCAAGGAAAGGCCATGATCATGTAGCGTCTGAGTAATAGAATTCCGACGAACAGAGCAAGAAATCATTAACATAAGGAAAATACATATGGAAACAAATATAACTTTCTTTTTGTTCTGAGGAAATACTAGCATCTATTTTCTATCTGTCTATATAAATAAAAAATAATATTTGTATTTGTAAACTGTATTTTTTTTTTCAATTGAACATGAACGTTATTTTGTTTGCAATAATGTTGAAAAACTATCATAAAAATTTGACACATTGGGATAGCTTGTTGTGCTGGCCTCTACACCTAAACCAATGGTCGTGCCTTCTCTGGATGACAAGTGGCCTTTGCCCTGCATTGGGACAGTGTAGTAGTACCAGTAGTAGGTATAATTTAATTTAGTTCACAATAAAAGTAAAAACTTAAATAAACTAATTCTGGCGGTTATATCACTAAACAAAAAATCACAAATAACAAATCACTACCAACCAGTGCAATGACACTGCAAAAATACCAACTAAATACAAATGACTGCGTACAAAAAGATGTTTTTTTTTGTAAACAAATAAGGTCGTCAAAGCAACATAATTTGACCATTATTATGACTAACCATGACTATGCGTAAAATACACATACGTAAAGTAAAGTGAAAACACATTACTAGTAAACATCTTGTCGCGAACTCGCGACATGTAAAATAGAATAGATGGTTTATCTATAATAATATGTAGGTATTAAGAAATACAGGGTGTAAAAAGACCCGTAGGTAAACGAAAACTACATACTCTACCCATCACTAGGATAGTTTTTTCTTCAAGAACATACCTGCGAATTCACTGGTTCTGGAGTTATTGAAAGCCAAATGATTTTTTTTTTTTCGTTTTTTCTTTACAAATCCAATTACAAGTATCATTAGTAAACTTTCTTCCGAACAAACATTATCAAAATGATCGATTTTTCAAAACAAATAACGCATTTGAAGTTACAAAAATGCAATAGATACTAAACACAAGCGGGCGGTCCGTTCAACGACCAAGCGCTGGCGGTCGCGGCTAGCCATCCATACGCTCAGCTGATCGAAAGTTACGCGCTTTTCATTGCGCGCAATATTTTCATTGCGCGCAATAAAAAAAACATCTCTTCTTTAAAGATGTAAAAAAAGTTTTATCAAAGTAATATTTTTAGGTCAAAGTTACTTAATTATATGTACAGAATGTGTACTTATCGGCTATGTGATCAGTATTTTTTAGTGTCCGACCGAAGCTTCGGCTTCGGCTTCGGCTTCGGCCACCTTCGGCCAAAAAAGCACCTTCGGCCAAATCTTCGGCTTCGGCCAAAAATTTGCCGAAGGTTTGGCCGAAGCCGAAGGTTTGCTAGTTGTCAAAATATGAAATTTACTGAACGATGCTAGAGAGAGACGGAGAGTGTGCAGAGCAGCAGAGTTTCGCCGCGCCGCCGCCGCGCCGCACCGGACTAAACGAATCGCAGTTAGTAAACTAAACGAGTCATTAATTAAGACTAGTCGAAAAAGTGAGTTTATTTTTTATTAATAAGGTGCCTCAAATTGTTACCAAAACTTGTTAAGTTTTTATTTTCTCCAATTGTTACCAAAAATGTTTAACTTAATTATCCTAATAAGTATTTAATTTTCTCAAAAATTCCAAAAAAATATATGTAAAAAATAGATATTGAAAAAGCGTTAAACTTTGCTCAATTATTTTATAGAAATATTTTGTGTTCGTCTAATAATTAAAAAATTTGACTGATTATTTGATTATTTTTGTTAAAATTACTTTAAGTAAATAAATATTTAATTAACATTGTATATTTGAAACTTTTATTTTAGACAATATTTTATTACCTACTTGTATTATGTTGGTCACTCGGCTCGTTATTGGGCTAAATCTCTAAAGCTCTCACAACATGTATCTAGTATATTCTGAGATCAAAGTAACTATCGTATTTCTCAAGGTCAACGACACCTTCGGCTTCGGCTTCGGCTTCGGCCGAAGGTTTTGGTGAATACCGATTAATCGGCTTCGGCTTCGGCTTCGGCCAGAATTGCACCTTCGGTCGGACACTAGTATTTTTACACCCTGTATATAAGTATGATTATCAGTTGTCGTTATGGTTGTCTAGTACTCATAGCACAAGCTCTGCTTAGTTTAGGACTAGATGGCGTTGTGTAAAAGTAGTGAATTATATATTTTTTTAAATACTGGTATTCCTCTGCATCAGGTTGGACTGGAAGCCGACCCCAAAATAGTTGGAAAAGGCTAGGCAGATTAATAATTCCTCTCTCGGCAAGAAATCATACCAGTATGAGTTCAACTGTTCAGTGTAATTGCTGTGGTAGGGAGGAGTATCAACTTATTAGCTGTAAACAGTTAAGTATTTTTATTTTTTTTGTATTTTCATCACAAATTAAGTAATCTAGGTCCAAGCCAACTAGCAGAATCCATCTGTCGCCTTTAATGAAATCAGGCACTGTAGACATCTTCTTTAATGTATGCGACAAACGACAAACCTGACGATAAACCTACGACTGATGCAGAACTATTGCAGACTATGGAAACAAAAGTACTGAACTATAAACTAGGGTAATTTTATTATTATTACTTACTAAAAGCTTTTTCACAAGCAGTGACAGTGATAGTCTAATGATGTGACCGGCGGATTGCCAAATCATAGGTCTCGAGTTCGAACCCAAGGCACGCACCTCTGACTTTTCGGAATCATATGAGGAAACCGGCATGCCTGAGAGATATTTCTCGACGGCATGTGATGCCAAGTCTTAGGGCCATGGGCGGGATTAAACACTCTGACACCAGGTTAGTGACTAAGGGTCAATTCACACCGAGATTTTCTAGAGAGAGATTTTCTACACGAAAAGATTTCACAATGAAATGTGTGAATGTGTGTGTTGAGTCGCTCTTTTAAAGTTTGCGCGCAGCGTCGCGTCGCGTCTCGGTGTGAATTGACTATAACCACGCGAGAAGAAGAAGACTTACTAGCATAAATCAGCTTGAATCCCAGTTCCTTGATGAGCGCGGCGTCCCTCTCAGCATGCTCGAGCACGGGGTCTATGAGCACCGCATCGCGCGTTTGGTTGTCGCCCAGCAAGTACGTGTATGTACTGCTTACTGTGTCGAACAGCTGGAATAGAAGAACGTAAGAAGAGGTTAATAATAGTAGTGTAGCTACATCTATCTTGCAACATACGAACTAAAGGCTGACAAATTATTGTAGAATTCCAAAGCACATAAACTAGGTACGCAGACACAGGTCTGCGTACCTAGTTTATGTGCTTTGGTCGTACGACCCCTGAGGTCGTACGACCCCTGACTCCCTAAGATACAGATCTTAGGGAGTCAGGGGTCGTACGACCTCTTTTTATATTATACAACCAATGATATTATAAGTAAAAAGGTGTAGATAGGATACCTAAACAACATTCGATTTTCAAAAAAAAAATAAAACCGACTTAAAAAAAAAAACACTAAACGGTGTAAAATAACTCTAAATTCGGAAGTCTGTGTGTGCGGGATGGTGATACGCACTGTTGCTGGATTGGAGGGTAGAACTGTGACGAGACACTGGTCACTGTGAAGAAGGTAGACGTACCATGGTGGTGGAAGTATTTGTAAATAAAAACACTATTTTCCACTATCGAAAGGTAGCGAGTACTGTATCTACCGAGAGAACAATTACTGTCGTATGCAAGATCGGAGTTGGCACTAACTTATCTGTCGTGTTCAAGATCAGAATAAGAACTAACTTATCTGTCGTGTTCGAGATCAGAATCGGAACTAACTATTTGGACCTGTGTGGCCCTTTTATATGCGCCTGTGGCGTCATGTTCACACGATAATGTTCCCACGATTTTGGGTCTCGAAACAGTACTCGCTACGCTGTTGTTTATTAAAAAACTATACAAATACAATGCTCATCTGGCGAGGGTTAAACGCTCGCACAAACTGTTAAAAGTAATAAACTATAGGAAAGGGACATTTTATGAACGCAGGCAAAAAAATATTAGTTACAAAATAATTCACAATGGACCTTACTACGGCGGGCGGTCATAGTTAAGACAATACGTGCCCGACCGTTGTAAAGTTATAAAGTTCCGGATCGTTGTGCAGTCTCTCACATCTGGCTGCTTTCTAAAATTCGAAGTAATATTTCAATAACATTTGGTTCCAAAAATTCCCCTGGGTTCAAAAATGTGGTTCCTTCCTTACAATAAACACATGTCTCAATTACTTTTATGCTATGGGTCGGCCGTCCTGCACACTGTGGTGGGTTTGTCTTACTCATGATGGGCCACCGACTTCCGAATTTAGAGTTATTTTACACCGTTTAGTGTTTTTTTTGAAGTCGGTTTTATTTTTTGCAAAAAAGTTTTTATTTTTCCATTTTTAGTTGTTACCATAAAAATATTTGCCATCAATTTATTTTATATTGTTAATTGTTAACAATACATGTCATCATAATAGGGTTTTCCACTAATCCCTAATAAATTTAAATTAACATACCTAACTGACGAAATCTAGGTATATTGTACCCACCTGCGTACCCCTCAGAGCATACAGGCATGATGATACGTCATTATGTTGTATAAACAATAAACATCCTAGCGATTCCATCAATCACGACAGATTTGCCGTTTATTTTTGAAGAGTTCCGTTGTATATCTCCGAAGATCAGCACCAGATCTTCACCAAATTAAAATGTGACCACCTCAGGAGTATACTCTTTCAAATAAAAAAAGAATTTTGAGAATCGGTCCACAAATGGGGGAGAAATAAGGTAACATACATAAAAAAAAAAAAAAAAAAATACATACACACAAACATAGAACCTCCTCCTTTTTTGAAAGTCGGTTAAAAAACGGCACACTCGTTCGTAGACGGCGCGATGCGACACCGCGATAAAGTTGACATTTTAACGTGTCGCTTGCTGAGCGCGTATAACCTATCTACACCTTTTTACTTATAATATCATTGATTAGTATTGACAAGATCCGGACAACAATCGTCGGGCAGTAGTAGCCAACCAGACACAACACCCGTCTGGTCGGAAGATCCTGTCTATTTCTGTCCCTCATACCTCTGCATATAATAGAATGTATTTCTTCTCAAGCGCGGATCCACCGTTGTGGGCACTGTGGGCATGCCCCCAACCCTAATCGCGTTTGGACAGAACAAATGATCGTGCTCATCATACAAACATAAGTCTTGGGTGGGAATCGAACCCACGATCTCCGGCATAGCAGTCAGGGCCACTAATCACTAGATCAACCAACAGGCCAGTCAAAGGATACTTTATGTATGGATGATATACCACTCGAGACAAATTATTAAGTACCTCATAATATCATTAGTTAGTTAGTAATGATATTATGAGGCCTATTTATTACCTACTGTAACAAACAGTAGAGACACACAGCGCAGTAGTTCAGTTCAGAATTATGTATTTTGTATACTTATTTCAAAATCAATGCATTTCAGTAAGGTAGTTAGGTTAGGTAGTTAGGTTAGCTATATGATAGGTATGGTAAGTTAGGTTAGGTTATATGTAAGTATAGGAATATGTTGTCATTCTAATTCACATTAGAGACTCGATAAAAATAAGTACCTACTAGTTTTTATTGTTTTGGATCCATTTGTTCTCATCTTATTAAAAGTACATAATATACATTCATATATATCTCTAATATAAAAAATACTCTTGTCACAGTGTTTGTTACCAAACTACATGAATGCATTCTGTTTATATTTATTTTATTTGAATAGTTTCGGCGACCTTGACTGAAACAACAGTGAATTCACATAAACCGGTAAAACCTTCACATTAAAGTGAATTCACCAAAAAAAAAGAGAAATAAAACAAATGGAATAGTATTTTTAAAAGCGGTAGGGGTAACGTAGCTTAGAAAATTTATTTGGTAATTGCAGTAATAATAGACATTTGGATAATTACTTTACTAAGTGGATAATTATATTTGTCCGACTAGGGACGATCGATATGATACCGCTCTATCTATCATTATCCTAATATACACACTGGACAATAAAACTATTGAATTGTACGCACTATTGTGTTGTTGAACGCTTTGCATTATTGATTTACTTTTGATTGTTACAACAATCGACGTATTCATACATAAAAACACGCCTTTTTCTACATGCAGAAACTACAGAACGCCATTTGCAACGATTCTTACATGTTGCTTTAGCTTCGATTTTATTCATACATGCAGTCATACATACACGCCCACCGGTTGGGAGTACGACGCACCTGACTTTTCTGAAGAACCGACGTATTCGGTATTTTATAGAATACCTACCTCCCTAAAACTCACGCTATTGTCCCATAGGGGTGGGTCGACAGAAACTAAAGAACGCAACCTGCTAAGATCTCTGCATAGCCCTCTTATAGTTTACTACGAAACTGGACAAGTTTTCAAAAATAATATACCTAGGTATGGGTACAAATTTATGATTTTCACGGACTCAATAAAACATAACTCATACAATAATGGATGCATTGTACCGCTAATTATCTATAGTATCATTCACCAAACGTGCAAGTCATGTTGAAACGGATTTATTGAGGAACTTGTAGTTGGCGGCAACTTCTTCTACGCGGAATTTAACATTTTTTTTGGGGAACCCTAATTAGTATTCTAAAAACATCAATGAATCTATAGAAGATGTGTAGTACAGCTACATGAGCAAGTGTAAAAATTACATTTGCTCATGTAGCTGTACACAGTACCTAACTTACTTTTCTTAAACAAAAGAAGGCAAGCACTAATTGTTTTAAAAAAAATATGAGAATGAATATTTAACAACCAGGACAACAATATTTGTTCGATAAATATTCATCTGAATATCACACCACCTACAAATAAAAACCCATTGTTCTAGTAAACATAATATCACACCTATTCTTCTCGAAAAGGTAGGCAGGGATTAACTGTTCAACCACTTTTTGGACTGGTCTCATGATTTAGGATCAGAAAATAAAAGAAATCTTCTAAACAATTTCACTTCGTTACAAAATGTTATTATTATTTAGAAGTCTTTATTTTTATTCTTCACAGGTGTTCTTAGTTTTTATTTCTTAAATTATTTATAAAATTATTTATTTTATGTTTCGATGACGCGCCACATCATGAACATACAGCTATACACCAATTCGTACATTATGGCCGAATGGTTTTGCGGCTAATTTCACGGTTGAATTAATTTTGTAATTCGCATTGTTACCTATATTTTATCATAGAAGCCTAATGTAATTTATAGTAGGTTTTCAATCAACGATAGTGCTTTAACTACCTCTGAAAACAATACATTTTCCTTTCTACGAATATTAACCAAGTAATTTAGAAGGACGCTGTAAAACTAAACACTGTTAACAAATAACCTTACGGGCAATATTTATTAATGTAATTTCAAAGTTAAAATTAATAAATGGTTACCAGTCACAGGTGATGTGCTGGCCAAACTAGTACCTACATTATTTTCTTTACTAGACATTATTTTCCTACTTTCGCAACCTGTTTCAGTTACGGTTCAAAGAACGACTTGCTACTTAATATTTCTCTTGAATTTTTGTTAGAAAATATACCAGGACATATCTCACTATCTTACCCGACCCTGTACCTATTATACGTTGCTTACATTCTAAAGTAAATTAGGTTGAGTTACTACTTTTTTACTATTATTTATATCAGAATGAATAGATGTGAAAATATGATAATAAATACACAGCTGAATTAACAACGAATCTATTAAAACAAAACAGTTTTATGGAGTGTTCTTGGTACATATCGTAAATTGTGTTAATCATCATACCTAATTCATATATATTATTAAACTTTCTTTTATTTTTACCAGATTGTATTACAATGACTTTAATCTTTTTTCTATTTTCAACACAATATTTTCACGTCCTATTGCAATCACGCTGGCATTTAATAAATTTTAAAAAACAATACCTGTCGAAAAAAGAAGTTAGATCCCTTATCCATGGCGGTAGACATCATGCGCACTCGAACACAACTCTTGGACAGCGTACACACCGCGCCGGCAACGCGCCAACCACCGAATGACAGTTGTTGCAGCATCCTGTAACAAATAACACGGCGATATTACACAACCATCATTATTTCTTGCACCGCATATATGTCATTATTTACCGTTGTTTTATCTTGAAAGTATAGTCATCGTTTTAGTTTAATTTATAATATCTTATGAGTTGAATTAAAATGGTAGTGGTCGTTGCTATGGTTACGCGCAGCCCCCTACGGCACTGAAGGTCAACTTACGTGCCGTGTAGGTACTAAATACATAGACGATCGATAATTTATATACATACGTCATTTTACAACTCAAGTTTCGAGTTGGGATCACGATTACTGACAAATGCTTGCACTGACTGATCTGGTCCCTTCATAGAATGCGTAAGATATCAATACTTTGGAGAACAATAGACTTCCAGGCTCGACATAACGGGACTCGACATAAAGGGAATAAATCTCTCTATCTGTGTGGTTATTTCCTCAAAATACCATCTCAGACACTAATCTGCATGGATCTTACATGATTTGATCAAGATAATGTCTGGACTTTAAGAGACTGACCTCTGAGTTTCTTTCGGAGTTTCTTCTCAGAGTAGTCAGATGGTGTAACTCCGATCTCATCTACTAGTTAAAAAAATGACGTGTGATGTGTGTTTGTGAAAACCTATTTATTGTCTAACTAAAATTATAATGTTTGTTGTTAAGTCAAGATGAAATCTTCTAAGTATCTAAATAAAAATAAATCGTCGAAATGTATTAGTACGCGCATAACTCCGAACAACTGCACATAAATTGGATAATTCTTTTTTTTTAACCCCCGACGCAAAAAGAGGGGTGTTATAAGTTTCACCGCTATGTGTGTGTCTGTCTGTCTGTCTGTCTGTCTGTCTGTCTGTCTGTGGCACCGTAGCGCCCAAACGGGTGAACCTGATGAGCTGATGCTGCAGCCAGGCTATCCAGCACACCAGTAGGTAAACTCTTGACAAAATAATAGCAGATATGTCGTGTTTGGATTCGTTTTAACCAGCATTTGACTCTACATCCATTGCACTGAAAAATTCTGATAAATATAAACTCCATAAAACAAAATTAATGCATTTAAAATTTTTAAAATAAAAATTAAATTAAAAATTTAAAAAACCCCCACCGCAAAAAAGCAAAACATTTAAAAAGTTAAAATAATAAGTAATACTTTAACCACGAAATTTTACGTAACGTCGGGGTACCGTTAAAATAAGTACCTACATACCAACAAGTAAGTACTAGGAACATTCCTTACTAGGTACCCCGACGTGAAGTAAATTTTTAATTTAATTTTTTGTTGTAGGTATTTATGTTGGTCCCTGGATGGTTTAGATTTTGGAATTGAACCCGGGAGGGGGCGCTGCTATCGCGTTCGAACCCAAAGTTCGGGCAGCACGTCTGCTGGGTCCACTAATGATTTAATATTGAGCAATAAGTATCGGCGTATTTTTTGTTTCTATGTTTTTTTAAACGTTAGTGAAGGTCATTCAGTTGTTGTGCGAGGTGAAGAACGACTGTGCAAAGTCTAAAATACTTGCTCAAAATAATCAATTAGTTTTGTTTTAGAAATCACTTTCAAATCATTTTACTTAAATTGATATCCAGAGTACATTTTTATTGGATAAATATTAATTCAGTGGTGATCTTTATATACACGAAGCGTTTAAAAGGAGGCAATACCCTTTGACATAAATGTAAAGATGACAAACCAAAATATCTCCAGCACGCCACCGCATCACGCACGACTACAATGAAGAATTTTAAGATTGACGCCGGGGGCACTTTTTTGTTTTATTAAAAGAAAGAAAAAAAAGCATTCTTTTGACGTGACGGTCAAGAGGTTTGAATGCCTACTGCGCCATCGTTACTTTATCCGTCGGACGGTCACTCTGTCACAGGACAGTATCTCATTAACCGTAGGTAATAGCTTTATAAACGGTCTTCAATTATTTGGAATGTGAACACTTGTGCAGAAACAACGAGATATGATCTCAAGACCATGCGTATAGAGAAAAATAATAAACCGTAGGTATTCATAAACAGAGCTTTTCCGAAGACAAAGACATAATAAATAGCATAATACTGTTCCTGATATACCTACCTACTAAACAAACATTGTATATTACGATATAATATTAGGTACCTACCTACTTATATCGAAAGCGATAATAATGTGATAAGTGAACAATACTGTCATTCTATCAGAGGCTAGATATGCCAACCAGTACCATGTCTTTTACAGTAATTTACACATATCTACTGTAAAGATGATTGTATTTAATATGAGAAAATAAATTGACTATTATAATTCCACTAATGACAATTAAGTACGTACTTACTTATATTAAAATTTACCCTTAAATATTAAATAATAATCACAGTCTCACAACTTATACCACACACAAGAACACCACTATTTATGAAAGCTAAAAGAAGGAATGCGGGCCCATGTATCATTCTCAACAATTTATTAAATCATTCAAGGAAAATGTAAAGCAACATCACATGAGTGTAAAGTGCGAGTCATCAGGTTATAGAGGTTTTGGCGAGTTGTAATTACCAGACATGAAGAAGGCAAACCATGAAATATTACTAATGAACATACCTATTTCATAAAAGAAAGATAGAAAAATACGTATAGTAAAATAAATACACCTTAAAACTACCTATAAATGCACAGAAAGAAGACAACGGAGCTCAGAATAATGTCAGATCATCCTTTGCCTTTTCCCAACTATGTTGTGGTTGGCTTCCAGTTTAACCGGATACAGCTGAATACCAGCGTTTTATGGAGCGACTCCTTGTCTGCCCTCCACAACCCAGTTACTGGGTAACACGATACCACTTGGTTAAACTGGTGGTCAGACTTTTGGGATTCTGAGTACCCGTAACGACTGCCAAAGATCTACAATAGACAGCCGGGATCAACGGCTTAACGTGCTTTCCGAGGCACGGAGGAGTCTTGGTATGTAATGAATGGTCACCCATCCACGGACCAACCTCGTCAAGCGTAGCTTAACCTTCGATCGACCCGTGAGCCTTTTATTATTTAGCACCACAAGCTCCTCAGAATAATGTCAGAAGAGAACACAAAAATAGACTTAAGAAGGGAGAATATACTTTTGTGATAACGTCTTGTAGAAGTAAGGAAAACAAAGGCATGCCATGGTAAACACCATTGCACAATCGTCTTCCTGTCTATATCCTAATTGATTTAGGGTCGGAGCAAAATGTCTTCTTTTTCAATACTATTTGCCGTGTAATAATCTTAATTATAACTTTTTTCTTTTCCTCCTCCGTCAAACACAAGCAAACGAGATAAGACAGGCAGGACATTGATTATAGGTTCATAATAATAGGAAATACAGGTTTATAATATGTATTTATGAGCACAATGATTCAAAATCAAAATCCAAAGTCTTTATTCAAACTAGGCTGAGAATCAGCACTTTTGAATGTCAAATAAAATACACAAGACGGTCCCCCAAAATGCCCCACCCTTCGCCACTTCCTAGTGTTTTTGCTGGGAAGACGAAGAATTAATAATTCATCATTACGAATAAGAAATCTTTAAATAAAGATCAAAAAGAAAATCTTTAATATTGATATATTCCCCATGTACTGATTAATGGGTGTATTTTGTGATTATTTAGACTTCACATAGCACAAAAATATACCAATCGAATTAGAAACTCCTCCTGAAGTCGGTTAAAAAAATACTACTACAATTTGATTATGGTAAGTACCATGGTACCTACCTTTTTTTCAGTGTATTTTGATTTTTATTGCCGATAGCCACAGAGCCTCAGTAAACAGTGCCAATTACTATACTGACAATACTTAAGTGATGTGACGTGTACTATTATATATGACACAGCAGTGGGTTTTTATGAACATGTTAATAACACAGTAAAGGCGCCAATCCACTACAGCCATCGGCTAAACGACGCATGGTTTCTTAGCTAGCTTTCTTACCTAGCTAGGTATGTTTTTTTTAAGCCGGAATTAAATCACATCAACAGCCAGCACATCAACCTACCCCACGTCTTTGTCCTATTCCTTTGATAGATTTTCAACTTTATTGCAAACAGAATAAGGTTCACATTCAATTGGGAAAAATTGACAGTTTGGGGTAGCTCGATGTGTGGGCGTCTGAACATTAACTAACTCACACCTTTTTTCATGGGGGTAGGCAGAACTATAGGCTATCCGTTACGATCCTTCCTTACATACATTATCATTGAACACTTTGCCTAGTGATCATCAGCATTAGGTCTGCCCTGGTATAAACCTCGGTGTGCGCATCTTATGCGACAGTGGCTGGTTGACCTAATCGAGAAGCACACGCGCAATTTATAAACTGCACTTTTGTTTGCCTAAACAATTGAATGTGAATCAATGTGATGACAAAAAGTAAGCAATTGAATGGTTTCACGCAGTTCTACTTAGGGACATCTATTGGCTCTGTCCTTACTAAAGACTTAGCATTTTACTTTGTAAAAAAGCTATTATTCTTATTTATAATTAATAAACTTGCTTTTTAAAGGTATTTCTTTAAAAACGATGAAGGAAAATATCGTGAGGAATCGGCATGCCAGAGTTACAAAAAATATGTATGTACCTATAGTCATTTATTTTCTTGAATCGTTCTGCCTAAATATACATTCTTTTAGATACATTTGCTATGTGAGCCAAGCATTTATAAAAATCCTATAAAGAGTAATCATTGTTTAGTTTGTTTGTTTCACCAAATAAGGTCCGAAACTCCAGCCTGCGTAGCATGAACACATTGAACACCGAAGAAACGGCCTTTGTCTACAGACGAATCGGCAAAGTGACAGATTATATAGACAGGAACCTCAATCTGTCAAATTTCTTTCAATACACCTGCCTGCGTAGCATGAACACTTAATTTCTTTTCTTCCGAGACACGACAAAGACCGTTTCTTCGGTGTTCATGCTACGCAGGCAGGACCGATTTTTACCACTTTCGTTTAACAGACAAGCTAGATTATCGGGAATAGAAGGCAATAATTTATGTTCAACACTATGGGGCTGAAAAGGGGTTCTTAAAGATGAAGTACTAATATTGTATAATCTGTAACAAAATGTATGTTAATCTTATCAAAGGATTTTTATCAGTGTTATGTCATTATTTTTAGTATCTTTGCACATATTTTTAGAACTGTAAGTGGTATACATAGCTTGTGCTATACATTTCCAATATAAGCAGATGTCAATTAGCCACTCAACACAATTGTTATAATATTGTCATGTGTCCATTCTGGAAACTAAGCAAAATCTCTGACAGACTTAATTTTGGTTTCTGAGTATCAAATTTTAAATTAATGTGGTCAGAGAAAAAAAGCAAAATTTCATATGAAAAAAAATACATTAGTAATTAGCATAAATACTTTAGATTAAAGCCTTAGTGCCGCCTATTGTAACTTGCATGTACCTCTTAAAGATATAATTTTATCATTTTAAGGTGTTGAAAAGAGTATTCTATAAATTTAACAAAAGTGTGTACTACCAAGATGGTGGAGACATCCATCAAAATCCTTAAGATAATATTGCTACACCATAAAATAATTTAAAGTTATGGGCTAGCATTAGCCATGTATCTACAGCACTTGTAAACTTTTTCAACTAATGTGAAACATAATAATAAATTACACAAATACACATACTCACATAACTGAAGTAAGTTGTAAAATAAACACAATTGATGTCTGCACTTAGTGATATAACATGCTGTTTATTTGATTTCCAATACCATGACATCACTGATAGGTTTATTCCCGCAGCTTGTTCATTGAGATAAGTTAAATAAACACTAAGGCAATGTTGAAAATGTTTATTTTAAGCAACCAATCCAGAAAGTATATTCTTGTAAAAAAGAAGGGTGTGGTGACACCCTGGTATAACCTTTGTCTGGATTTGGTTTCAACACTTAGTCCTAAATTAGACTCTTGTGCATGAAGTCCCTAGAAGAACAAACACAGATCTTATTGAGATTCTTCAGAAAGGTCAGGTATATTCATAGTTTAATAGAATTTTATGTCTATGATTATGCTGGCTGGTTTTTAGTTTATGGTGTTTAAAAGTAAGGGGTTTTAATTTGTTAAACCCCGGAAGGACACCGGTGTCATTGTCTTTCTATTGTCTCTAATTGACTTGATTGAAAGGTTAAAATATGTGTAGATTGTTTTGTAGTTTGTTTTAGAAAGGAAAAATACAGTAGTCGTTTTTGAGTTTTGGATAAGATATGTTTTGTTAAGAATATTTTGTAGTTTATAAAAGAAATGAAATAATAATGTGAATGTTCAACAAGTTATGATGTGGTTGTTTTATTGAAAGAAAAGGATCTCAGTGAGCAAGACAGATTTACAGCACAGTAAGCTAACTAAATCTACAACACTTACAACCAGTATGCGTGTATAACCAGATGTTTCAACATAGTTAAACAAAATAAGATTTTTTTTAATCATACCCGGTGATGTTTGTTAGTTTCTGTCTATCATGGGAAATAAGCGTGATTTTTAGTGTATACATGTGTGAGTAAAGTCATTTTTTTTTAAATATTTATGTTGAATAGCCGTCAAGCCGGAAGGAGGATGACGACTTTTTGACCTTCTTGCATCGTTTAACTTTAAATCAAAGAATATTGCAGAGTAAACGGACTTAATAAAAAAATTGTTAAAAAAACGCAATTTTTCTTTAAAATTGGTCACATCTGAATCACTTCAAATAAAACTCTTGGCACTGTCTTAATCAAGACCTACGTATATGTATAAAAACGTATTATATAACAGAAATAAAAGGATTTCAGGAAAAAGATAAAGAAATGGTTTTCAAAAACATCTTCAAAACATTACTTACTTGAAAGCAAATAGGCACCACCGCTTGTCAAAGGCCTGTTCAATATAGCGAAATCTTATCCTTGGCAAACACTTATCAATACAAAATATATAATTATCATTATCACAACGTAAATTCAAAATAAATGATAAAACTGCAATATTTGAGCAGTGAAGAACGAATTTTAAATGTTGATGTTGACTTTGATTGGCTGTTGACACAACTTCTTGACGTTTTTGACAACTCACTAAATCTAGGTGGCTGACAGTTAAAATCACGATCTTATACATGAAACTGCTGCATTTTTGTGCATGCTATGCTACAGAACTGGGTTTCTTAAATACTGGAACACTTACGAGAATAGAGATGTTAGACGTTACTAAAAGTTATTCCAGAAGTTACTAAAGTTAGTTTTACTAATTTAACATACAATAAGTAAAAGTACTTTTTATTACATACGCAATATTAATGCTTATTTTTATCGCGATATTTTATTATTTTAACCAGTTAAGATTTTTCTTAAAGGTATCACCATAAATCCCAGATAGTTTACTGGCCATTCATTAACATGTTTGACATTATTTTATGTTTTTTTTTTGTGACTGGGCTGGCATTTAATCTTAAGATCGCGTTGAGAAGAAAATACAGTAAAATGTAAAAAATAAACAGTATCATTCCCATTATATTATTTAGAATTTGTATTCCCAATGATCAGATTAATAAAAATTGGTAAGTGAATCACTAAAGCAGATTTTTCTCTCCGCAACTCAATATTTTACGTAATTGGATCTCTCATACTCATACAAGCTATGTTAGAAACAATGAATCTTGCTTTAACGTCACCTATATAAATAAAGTGAGTGTGACTAGCAAGTGATTGAAGGGTCCATCAATTTATAAGATTCCGATAGTTGTTTTTTTCACGATTTTGTTAATAGAGCTAGTGAGTACTGGTCTTAAGATGCACACATTCACAAAATTGTACTTGTGTGGCGTCCCAGGTGGCGTATTTGTTGTATTTCCATCTCGATTTTTGCCTTGAATCCAATAGCTCTGTCTTTGTCACTCAGTGCCGCAAATGTAAACGTCATTGACCTCTTTCATCCCCACTCTTGTCAGTCAATATTGCGCTCTTGTATGTACACAAACAGATTTTAGTGTGCGTTGAAACTGGCTTTGCGTCTGTGCAATGTATTGATGTAAACATTCTCTTGTCATTTTATTTCAGTGCGTTTGGAAGACCGTATGGAAATCTCCTCTAGACGCATCTGAAAAACATGTGAACAGCTGATTTCGTTCGTTTTAAAATTATAGTGATCCCCGATGTGTGTATCTTTGTAAAGGCATTTTTCAAGTAAAGTGCGAAAAGTCTTTGTTTATAGAAGTGTGGAAAGAAGGTCAGTTTTAAATATTTTATTTCAAATGTAGATCTAAAATTATTTTTAAAAACCTAAGCATCTCTTCAATTTAAAATCGATCTTAGTCATAACACATGTATGCTGTTTTATATTGAAAACAAAATTCAAGTTTCGTAATCGAACCTCGTTTTCTTCTACAAATTAAGGTGAGTAACTACCTACCCAGGCTGCTATTTATTTTCCCATAAATTGCAAACTTGTCTAAGTGCACAAAGCACTCTAGTAAATATTTGTAAATAAATAATAGGTAGCTCCGGAATTTACTGATCAATGACGCTGTCTACGAACAACTTCCTTGTTCTATGTAACATAACTATGTGATAAAATACGCAATCGAATTAATCGATTGCCTACGCTGTTTATCTTTAGGGTTGTTCCGCAAGAATAGCTTCGAAAAACAAATATCGATACAATAAATAACCTTCCCCTACAAAAAATAAAACATGCATTCTCCCGCTCTTTTTATCGCCAGAATCTAAATTACAATAACGTAGGTAGGTTAATATCTAGACTACCATGGTTATAATTAGTGTGATGTAATCTTTTTCTGTGCAGCGACCGACATAGGCAGCATGGGTGTTATCGATTTTGACCGTGACCTATATAATTCTATTTGCGCGCGTATCTCCTACTTCCTCATTACAAAAATGTATCCAAATTGTTTTTACCAATCATTGGTTTAGTGCTTCTGTTATTAGGCAATTACCTACAACATTAAGATAATAGAAGCGATTCCGTAACAAGTGACTTCATTACTATTGCGAAGGCATTTCTTTGTTGCTACATATGGGAAAACTTGTTACCATACTGTGCCTTCTAAGTAATAAAAACTGAAACTGTACAGTGTACTTCGAAGGCTATCTAGATTAGAACTGGAAGATAGAGTAGTTAGGTACTTTATAGCGGCGACTGGTAGGTAGGTACATAATATATTCGTAGCTGAACCAAATAAATATCTACGTAGGCAAAGACATTCAATAAACTAATCTCTTTGTACGTAGGTAATTAGGTACCTACTTTCCACATGTTTTTCTTTAATTTTAAATACCTTTAGAAGTTTAGAGTTAGGAGGAGCCAGGATCAGGGTGTAAGACAAAAGCTTGTAGCCTGTTTTTTCTTCTCGATAAATTAATTATCAAGTTAAATTCAAATATTAATCACCTTCTATAAATTTTATTATTGAACATTTCTATAAGATTAGCTGAAAAGATATCTGAAACAATATAGTTTTTAAAATCTTGGCTCTACCATAATCTTTACGACAACAGTAAATTCCCGCGCATTACAACATCGCGTTCAGAAATAGTGAGCCGTCCTTGTGATCGTCGTGCGAATTAACTAAAACTCATTCTGCAGATGTTTTATTAGAACAGCACCTAAAAAATGGGTATTGTATTATTGAGAAGGTGCCTAGTTGCGTGTAGCCTATACTTTACATGGCTCAATGGCCTCAAACTAGTAACTTAACAAAATATGGTGTTTTAATTTTTTGCCCATCATTATTAGTTCAAAAACATGTTTTATTTTTTAACAAGTTAATGAGCTCTAAGTTTAACCTTTTTAACGAAAAAAAAGGTAAATTAAGTACTTAATATCGATAGAGTTTGCACAATTTAGAAATGCCCAACGCTAATGAGTAAAACATGACTAATGACAGTCGACACTCTACTCCTAAACAAGGAACTGCACTTACCATACCAAAATGAAGCGTTTCAGTTATCAGTAAACAAGGCAATGCAAATGAATGTATCTAATCAGTAATGTTTGCCTGTTGTAGCACGTGTTATGCGTCCCACGTATTCCCATGTTTATCTTTGTCGACCTTTAAGATCTTCGTAACACGTTAACATCGCAATCCTAGGTTACAATCTTACTAATACGTTCTTCTTATTTTATTTTGACACTGTAAGTTGAAAATAGTTAAAGAACAGGTTCAAGAATATGAGGTCCGAGAATATTCCCCTGGGCAAAACTGATTTTTCCAAGATAATCAATAGATACTGGTAGGTAATTAGAAAACAAAAAAGGAAAGAACTAACGCAGAATCGTGACTGATGGTAGAAATAAAGAGAGGCCTTTGTTTGTCTAGCTGTGGAACATCTAAATTCTCGTGTCACAGTGTTTGTTACAAAACTCCTCCAAAACGACTTCACCAATTCTTATAAAATTTTGTGTGTATCTTCAGTAGGTCTGAGAATAGGCCTTAGACTAATAAAAACTAAAAAAGATCTAATAAATTAATTGATTCTAAGGTTGAACGTAGTTGGCCAGGCAGCTAGTTTAATAAGAATGAAATAGTGATAGTTAGTAAGCAGAAATCTTTATTGATTGTCAATAAAATTTGTCATTGAGACGTTGCTAAAAATGGATCATGTTGGTAGGACAATAGGTAGGTACCGAATAATTATGATAAATATGATATCATTAAATGTAATAAAATTAAATAGCGATAAATGAAGCGCAAATGAATTGTAAAAACAAAACATTAACTATGACGAAAGCCGTTATAAACAGTGTAGTAAAGAAAAAAACGTGATTATATTACCTTTACAAATTATTCTATGATTTGAACATAACATACTGCGCAAAAATACTAAACTGCGCAGTATAACCAGAACCACACTTGAATCACAATTTTTTTTTGGAAACCTTTGTCAATGTTAGCAAAGGACACGTGAACGATCTCATTTTGTAATCAAAATAATGATTACGCACGTTTCGGCCAGTGTAACGTTTTGTTTTTTACGTAGCGATGTTTATGATCTATTTTATTTTGTATTTTTCCATAAATCATTCACGCAGCAACCTTAAGTGCCTTTAGCCCATCACAACGTGCTATAATTTTTATTTCTAATACGTCACCAAGCTGTGTACGTAATAGAATATGTGGGCTTAAGTGGTATACTTTTAGGTGTTACAAGGCACCAAGTAGGTATTTCATTCAATCAACTTACCTTAAATCGTGATATCACTAGTGGACATGAATGTCTTCTTGCATTACAAAACTAGATTTTCTAACTTTTGCATCTAGTTTGACCCTGCTTACCGAACGGCCAGTGCTGTCTAACCCAGAACTACATCTTTATATCAGCTACTTTTTCAAATAAGTCGCTACCCAGGTAGATGACTTGCCCTACACAGGCTTCACATAAACCTTGTTTCTATGTTTTATTTCAGCCAATGCATATTAAATAGATTGAAATGTAACAAGTTCTAAAAAAAGCCATGCAAACTTTCGGGAGAATCTTTATTTCAATATTTCTCCGTTCATGGTCCTCTACCTAAATCACAATTAAATTAATCACTTTTCTTAGCTAGATGACTTGCCCTTCACGGGCTTCACATAAACCTTCACAGCTTCGAGCCTGTTTCTATATTTTATTCTCGTTCATGTACCTATATTTGATAGATTGAAATGCATCGAGTGAGTTCTAAAAAGCCAAGCAAACTTTCGGGAGAATCCTTATTCTAATACTTCTTCGTTCATGGTCCTCTACCTAAATCACAAATTTAGCTATTATATTCGGTATATCTTATTTCCAATATACTTTAGATCCAGACATTTTAAGCAACAGATGGACATTAAACAAAGTGGTTTAGCTAAAGTGTGGGTAGTCAAGACTCGAGACGTTAGGTTCGCCGCCCTCACCGTCGCGACGCCTGTCCTGGAGGGGTAGCCACCCTGTGGATGAATTATCATATATGCCACAAAAGAAACCACAGCGTCTTTGTTCTTTTGTTTGCACTTTGAGCAGTCCTATGCTCAAACAAATGCACATAAGATGAGATGTGGTTTGCATTCAGTAAAGATGGAAAAATGAATAATATATATCGCTAAATGTGCTTAAAATTATAGAAACTAGAGCCAGTTATATTCTAAGTGGAGACAACGTGACTGACACACACCGATTGACAAAATATTTTTCTTTAATAACGTGATACGTGCCAATGCTGCAATGTTACGATTTGAGTTAGTACTTTGTTTGCGTACCTATGCTTTTGATTGTGGTACAGTCTATTAACAATCCATTTGCTTTTGGCTAACAAACAACGCGTTTATTCTAAAAGGACATTGCCACACATTGCAGAGAAAACAAATATTGTCTTCTCTGCATAGTCGATCGAATCAGGGATTCAGGGTCAGGATCCTTACTTCGATCGTTTACTTGCTGAACACGCAAAGCCAATCAAGAGTTTCAATATAAAATATTGATTCATTCTGCTTGTGGAAGGCACAAAATGCCACTTGAGGTCTAGTAGGTACGACATACACGACATTGATACAACTTGTTCTAATACCAGAATAATATAATTATCTCTAGTAGCAAAGTGTTGAGCAACATGCACTATTAATTTTATTAGCCTTATTGTTTCAACTCAAGCAGGATGTGTAGATATAGCGCTTTGTGTTGCTTGTTGCATTATCTCAATAGACATCAAGAACCTGTCATACACATTATCTATTGGATATGTAAATATTATGATAAACAAGCATTGATTTTCTTACTTCAATTTCAAATTGATGTAATCATAAAAAGAACAAAAGCGTTAAATATGTTGTGCAAAAATACAATTATTAGTGTTCCGGCCTTGGTAGACTCTCGCTTTCGGAACAACCTTACTGCAACAGCATTATAAACTCAAAATAAATGATAAGCGTTAAGTATGGATTGTTGTGTATCAAGGATTTGGAATAGAATTAAAAAAAAATACATTTTCCCAAACGCTGCGGTTAGTCAAAATCGACAAATGCTTATTTCCTTTTCATGCGTGCCCTTATGGAATAGAAGGATGCGCGGTCGTGGGACCATCCACAATTATTGGTAATGGGGTCCGCTAAGTATGGAAGGCGAGGGTTCCCACGTATGCATGCATCAGTAGGTATCTCCTAAGCTTCCGACACTAGGTAGTGGCATTAAAGCCGGTAGGAGTCCGAACTCTTCACCTCACCCAGATGGATGATATGAACAAGAGGTTCAAGAAAAATATAGGTATCATCAACTACTGTTAACGGCTGTAAGAAGTAAAGACAAAAACCTTAGAACAAGAAAGATCCAGCAAATTAGAAAAACATTTAAAAATATGAAAATACTGAACATAAAATACTACCTAAGTATTGCATATAGTTAGTCATTATTTCACGTTATGTAAACAATAATTAGAGCGGAATTGGTTAACCTTATTACGATGGACAGTGCAGTGGTGCAAGTTGCCCAAAATTTTTAGAACTTGGACTCACTCACAAAGGTTATTCTACGAACACGACACGAAACGCGTTTATAATGTATGCCATCACACGATCAGTTCCGGAATTTGAAAGGGATATTGAATTTGAAACAAGTTAAGGTAGCTAACGAGGTTGATAACATTTTTATTGCGCTCTCCGGAATTTCAACTCACGACTTTTCGTCGGCTCATAGACATTATTTAACACTAGGTTGAATGGTTCAATCAGAAAGTCGTATAGGATGCCGGAACTAAAAGTCAAAACTGATATATTCGGTAATACTTATTTGAGTTATTTATGAGTAAAGTTTCATGTTATAAATTTTCCACGAGCCAAGGCTTCCGTTTTGGTACAGTAAGCCTCGTGTAAGTAGTAACAAAACCAATGTATGGTGGCCTCGCATCCTATTAAAACTCCGTACTACGCTAGGCCATCCCAAGGTCAAAGAGTAGTCACAAACGTGGGGCTAGTACGCCGGTTTTTTTTTAAGACAGACTATCAGTCAATAAAAAAGATTAACGTTAGGAACTTAATGTTCATTTAATTTAGGTACTATCGCATCGGATTACATATCCGCGATGTTCATGATGCTTTGCACAATCAATGGACGCGAGTTAGCCAACATGGTCGGTCTCTACATTTACGCGTGGAAATGTAGAACGGGATTTATGTCATACGTAATGTGTGGTTATAGCAATTTACGGCTGTCTGATGTCATGTTTTATTGATATTCCACAACGCTATTTGATATGTCATGAAAGAAAATGAAGGCACTTACAGAAGAACAGCTATAAAATAAATCACGATTTAAAAGATACATGTGTTCCGAAGGAGGAGGAGAAAATGTCTCTACTTTTCTTCTACACTAAAATTGCAAGCAACGTTAGAAATCCCTTGTGGAAAATGTAGTCGGGACATGGTAGAAACGTTTCGCGCTATTGTCTCGTAAGCCAGCAGAATTCTATTAGCCTTGACTTTATCGTTCATATTACCTTACACCAACAGTTTCACAGTCGACAAGCATTTAATATTATAATCAAGCTGTAGGTACTTGCTTTGTAAACTTAATCATTAAAACACAATGTCCAATCGTGTGTCCCTTTAGTGAACTAAGGTCATTTTTTATGAGCTTGTGGGCTTATTGGCGCTTTATCTGTAAAGGTTCAAAGTTATTATGACTTCAGAGTGTAAATAAACCCAAAATAATTAAATCAAAACTTGCTTTTTGTAATCGATTAACAGTGGGACGTTAATCATCGTCATCATTTAGTCGAAAGACTATCAAATTATTCTTCATATAAGCAAAATTAACACCGATCTACTAAGCAAGTTGTCGTTTCCAGTCACTTCAATTGTGACTGTGAGACAAGGCAGTAATTAAGTTTAAATGCACATTTGAACTCGACCTTGGCAGCAGTCACGAGTCATGAAGTCTCGGAACAGCCTGGCTACTTAGTATTGAGCAACATCCCTTCTAATATTGTTCCTAGCGCTTTAGTTTCAAGCAATAGTGGAGTGGTGCGAAGAATTTCAATTAAACGCAAGCTTCAGTAAAACAAAGCGAGGTAAAGTTTGGGATTGTAGTGACTCAGTACCTGTCACACATATAGTTATTACCGTACCTCCAATACCAGATACCTTCACCATTACCTTCACACCGTTACCGTACCACCTGCATAACCAATACCTTTTGTTCGACCAACTGCTAAAGAAACAGAGAAGAAGACCGCCTTGAAAAAGGCGTAAGTACTCTGCTAAAGAAATAAGGAAGTTCGTTCTGAAAAGAACGGTTTTGGGCGCAAGGCTGACGACGTGCGTGAAGATAAGTAAAGCAGCAGAGGTGGACACACGACGCGATGACACGCAGAGATCCTCACGCTACGCCGGCAGCCCGCGAAAAGGACGAACGCGGCGCGTCCGCATGTATTTATTGAGTAGCGCGGCGCGCGACGAACTCGCGCCTCCGCGCATGCGCGGCGCATCGGGCGCCCTCTGACGGACGCAATTATTGTAAATATCGTAGGCTAAGCACTAATTGTACCATTCATAATGTAAATATAAGTAGGACCATTTTTCAAATTATACACAGATAAACCGGACACGTCTTTGAATCAAGATCCCTCTATTCCCCAAAATTGGTGACCCCGATGACGTTTGGCTTACGAAACTCCGGCCAAACGTTTCAACGTTTCATGCACGAAGTTTTACGAGGACTAAATGACAACGTATTCTGTTTCGTCGACGATCTACTGGTACATTCGAGAAACAAGGAAGAACACCGCCGCCACTTAGAACAAGTACTCGAACGCCTAAATACCTACGGCGTCAGTCTTAACATCGACAAGTGCGAGTTTGACAAAGAAAACATAGAGTTCCTCGGTTACGAAGTTTCATCAAAAGGAATCAACCCCACTCAAGAACGAATTCAAGCCATAACAAATTATCCAAAACCACAAACAGTACAAGAGCTAAGAAGATTTCTAGGAATGATCAACTTTTACCGCAGTTGTTTACCTCACCAAGCCGAATATCAACACGAATTGAACAAATATCTACATAACAGTAAGAAGAACGACAAAACTCAGATACAATGGTCGCCAGTAGCAGAACAAGCCTTTGAAAAGTGCCGACAAAGCATTCTCGAGGCAACAACCCTGACGCACCCGATACCTAACGCGCCGCTATGTTTATTTACCGACGCATCGAACACTAGCATTGGCGCCGTCCTACAACAAAAAGTTAACGACGTATGGAGACCACTAGCATTTTTCTCGAAGACTATGAGTGAGACACAGCGACGCTACAGCGTGTACGATCGCGAATTACTGGCCATGTACACCGCTGTGCAACACCTACGACGACTGATAGAGGGCAGTGACCTAACTATAATCACGGATCACAAGCCACTAACTTACGCGCTAACAAGAACTCCGAGTACCAGCGACACACCACGCCGAGAACGCCAGCTACACTACATAAGTCAATTCTGTTCAAAGATCGAATACATTCACGGTGATAAGAACGAAGCAGCGGACGCCTTATCACGCATCGAAGAAATCGACTTATCGCACTCTACGATCGATTTCAACCAACTTGCAATAGACCAAGAAAACGATGAAGAACTAAAGATCTGCATGTCCAACCCGAGTCTGAAGTTTGCGCCTATCACACTACCCGGAGGTCAGCGACCTATCATATGCGAAACATCAACCGGCAACTTACGTCCATACCTACCAGCGACTTATCGTATAGTAGCCTTCAAAGCGCAACACGAACTAAGTCACCCCGGTGTACGAACAACAAGAAAAGTTATGACAACAAAGTTCTTTTGGCCGAGTATAAACAGAGAAGTTGGTATGTGGGCGAAATCATGCATCGGCTGCCAGCGCGGCAAAGTTCAGCGACACGTAAGCAGCCCACTCGGCGAGTTTCAAAAATCATCACGCTTCGAACACATTCACGTTGACATCGTGGGACCACTACCGCCATCTAACGACTACAGATACCTAGTTACGATGATCGACCGCTGCACTAAATGGCCCGAGGCAATACCTATCCGTGACGTCACCGCCGACACTGTTGCTAAGGCGATTTACGACGGATGGATTTCGCGATTTGGTTGCCCGTTACGTGTTACAACGGACCAAGGAAGACAATTCGAATCATCACTATTTAACTCACTGATGAAGAAGTTTGGCATCACCAGGATTCGAACCACTGCATACCATCCGCAAGCAAATGGTCAAGTCGAACGCTGGCATCGAACTTTGAAGGCCGCGCTCATGGCAAGAGGCGCCGGCATACACTGGAGTGAGGAACTAAACACCGTGCTACTGGGACTACGTACAGCGCTTCGAGAAGACACCCAAGTCAGTCCAGCACTGATGACCTACGGATCGACATTAAGAATACCGTCAGATTTCTTCGTGCCTACACAGCCGAAAAATGAAGACGCAGAGTTCGTCCGCCAGTTAACTAACACCATGGCATCACTCACACCTACCAGCAAGTCACATGGCAACAACAGAAGCACCTTTGTACACAAAGACCTACTGACGTGTACTCATGTGTTCGTGCGCAACGATACCGTCCGAAGTCCATTGACCCCTCCGTACGATGGCCCGTTCAAGGTGATTCAACGTGATAGCAAGCATTTCACCATACAGATGCCACTACGAACCACTGTTGTCACAATAGACAGACTCAAGCCAGCGCACCTACTTAACGAGGCTGAGAGTACCACCACGCCAACAACATACGCGCAACAAGCACCGCGCAACATGAACACAGCTACGAGCGTCGAGCCCCGGTCATCAACACCAAGCGTACCGCACGAATCATACGTCACTCGATCCGGCCGTGCGGTAAAACCTAAAGTACGCTTCGCTTAGGGGGGAGTGATGTAGTGACTCAGTACCTGTCACACATATAGTTATTACCGTACCTCCAATACCAGATACCTTCACCATTACCTTCACACCGTTACCGTACCACCTGCATAACCAATACCTTTTGTTCGACCAACTGCTAAAGAAACAGAGAAGAAGACCGCCTTGAAAAAGGCGTAAGTACTCTGCTAAAGAAATAAGGAAGTTCGTTCTGAAAAGAACGGTTTTGGGCGCAAGGCTGACGACGTGCGTGAAGATAAGTAAAGCAGCAGAGGTGGACACACGACGCGATGACACGCAGAGATCCTCACGCTACGCCGGCAGCCCGCGAAAAGGACGAACGCGGCGCGTCCGCATGTATTTATTGAGTAGCGCGGCGCGCGACGAACTCGCGCCTCCGCGCATGCGCGGCGCATCGGGCGCCCTCTGACGGACGCAATTATTGTAAATATCGTAGGCTAAGCACTAATTGTACCATTCATAATGTAAATATAAGTAGGACCATTTTTCAAATTATACACCCCACCGCCACTAAGATGGCGGAAGAAATCCGCAACGCCGATATAGGCGATTTCGGTAAAATCTTCGCTGCTTACCCTGATGTAGCAGCCGCCATCGCCAAACACTCCTCCAAAAACCAATAATGGGGAGCAAACGTTATGTAATGACCAAGCCCCGTTCCCTTAAGCTAGGATATTTCAACGCCAATGGCATTTCCAATCAGCGAGATGAGATCGCTAAATTCCTCCGCGACCATCAGCTCGACGTCCTCCTTATCCAGGAGACTTTTCTAAAACCTTGCAATCGTGACCCAAACATTGCAAACTACAAATTGATTCGCAACGATAGAAACCGTTGCCACAGGGGTGGCACCCTGATTTACTACAGGAGCAATCTGTACTGCACCCCCATCGACCCCCCAACGCCAATGTCCCTACTAGAGTATTCGGCTTGTAGGCTAGGCATGACTGGACACCAATCCATTACTATTATCTCCGCCTACTACCCACCATCTAACGCGAATGACCCAACCTCCTTCGCTCACGACCTCAGAGCTCTCTTCGGCTTGAGTGAATCCGTCATTATAGCGGGTGATCTCAACGCCAAGCATCCGGCCTGGAATAGCCACTCTACCTCTCCTAGAGGAAGAACTCTCTTTGACCTCAGCCCCTCCCTTAACTTCGATATCATCGCTCCGATGACCCCCACTCACTTTCCTCACCAAGTTGAGCATCGTCCTGACGTTCTCGACATAGCGCTACTCAAAGGTATAAGCCTCCGGCTGCACTCTATTGAGACACTATGCGAGCTTAACTCAGATCACCGCCCAGTAATTCTACAATTAGCCCCCCGTTCGGGTCCTTTAGACCCCAATCTTCCCCCCAAATCCAAAGTGGTAATTGACTGGAAGAAAGTAGGTGAAAAACTGAAATCCACCACGTCAACCCACCTTGACACCATCCCCGACTGCATAAGCACTGCTGAGGAAACGACGGCCGCGATCGACTCGTTTACTGGACACGTACATTCTGTCATGAACGAATGTTCACGGAAAGTCCCAGCGATGGAAGACCGTCGCTGGAAGTTGCCGGACGATGTACGCGAACTGATAACCGAGAAGAACGCGGCTGTTCGTGCCTACACTTCTTTCCCATGCAGCGCGAACAAGGCTCACATGCGCAGACTACAGCGTGCTGTTAGTAAGCGTGTTGCTGAGCATCGTTCGAATTCATGGGAAAGAACGTTAAGCGAACTTGAGCCCAACCATCTGGCTTTCTGGCAACTTCAGAGGAAGATGCGCTCCTCTGAAGCTCCGCCCATGCCCCCCCTGACCAGACCCGATGGGAGCGTCGCTTTTGACAATCCCGAGAAAGCTGAATGCCTAGCCGACAGCCTAGAGTCTCAGTGCTCTCCCAGTCCCCAACCAGTCTCTCAAGACTTTGTCCAAGAGGTAGACTGCGAAGTCCAACGCAGAGCCTCCCTCCCCCCAGTCGAGGACCCCGATGATCCGCTGCCTCCCGTCACTCCAGACGAAGTGCATGACATCATAAAAGACCTGAAACCTCGCAAAGCCCCTGGCCCTGACGGTATCACCAACAAGGTGTTTCAACTTCTCCCCGCCCAAATTATAGTGTTACTGGCAGCCATATTCAATGGAGCCCTCAGTAACAACTTCTTCCCACAGGTGTGGAAACAAGCTACCGTTATCGGTATTCACAAACCGGGCAAGTCCAAGTCCGACCCCGCCAGTTACCGTCCCATCAGTTTACTCAATGTTCTCGGCAAGATCTACGAGAAGCTTATTTATAAGCGACTCAAAGACTTCGTCGAAGCAAAGAGCCTCATTCCAAACGAGCAGTTCGGTTTTCGAAGCGAACACTCTTGCGTCCACCAGGTCCACCGTATTGTGGAACAAATCATGTGTGGTTTTCAACGCCGAGACATGACTGGTGCGATCTTCTTCGACATAGCGAAGGCCTTCGACAAAGTCTGGCACAATGGCTTGCTTTTCAAGCTTTACCAAATGGGTGTGCCAGACCGTCTCGTGCTCATCCTACGAGACTTCTTGGCGAACCGTACCTTCCAATACCGCCTCGAGGGAGAGCTTTCCTCCCCTCACCCGATCCGCGCCGGAGTCCCGCAAGGCTCCGTGCTATCCCCTCTCATATTCACACTGTTCACCAGTGATATTCCAAAAAGCAAAAGGGCCAGACTAGCCCTCTTTGCCGACGATACTGCCATTTACTACATTGGCAAAAGTAAAAATGAAATCGCCCGACACCTTCAAACTGCAGCCAACTCTTTGGAGAAATGGTTTCGCAAATGGAGGATCGAAGTAAACCCCGATAAAAGCCAGGCTGTTCTGTTTAGAAAGCCACGGTTAAAAGACAAACTCGCCCCCCCCAGACCGATCACTATGTCAGGCAAGCCGATCCCTTGGGAAAAGCAAGCCAAATACTTAGGCGTCATTCTCGACGAAAAGCTTACCTTCTCTGTGCACATAAGAACAGCTCGCTCGCGGGCTGCTTTTGCACTAGGTCGCCTTCACTCCCTCTTAACCGCGAGAAGCAAATTGTCACTCAGGTGCAAGATGCGACTCTACACAACGGTAATCCGTCCCATTATGACGTACGCATGCGTTGTCTTCGCACACGCTCACCGACGTTATCTCCACCGAATGCAGACACTACAGAATCGCTTCCTGCGTAAAATTACAGGGGCCCCCCTGTATGTCCGTAATGAACAGCTCCACATCGACCTAAGACTGCCAACCATCCAACAATTCATGAAGCGCCTTTCCAAGCGCTACTTCGATTCAGCGGAAAAGCATCCCAATCCGCTCGTGACATCCGCCGTCACTTACGTTCCTTCCAAAATTAGTAGGATTCGCCGCCCGAGGCATGTTCTAACTGTCCCTGATGACCCTATCACCCTCTACCAAGAAAGTAATAGGGAAACCAGTACGATCAGAAAACACATATACAAACCGAACATCTTCCGTCCTCGCCGCCGAGGACCGTCGCGACGCTCTAATAGACGCCCTCCCCGACCCTTGATTGAGCCAGCCCGCGAAGCTGAGCCGTTAGAGTTAAATAGTCCCCAAATAATATAAATGAGATCCAGCTTCCCTTTGCTGTCCCCCCAGTGACACCCTAAGCCGAGGTCCGAGCCCCACAGGGGGCGCCCTTAGCGAGTGTTCACTTAGAGTCACGATCATTAGTGCCCTGGCTGGAGGCCCTTGTGTACAAGGACATCCACAGGTTTGCCCGGTTGAGCAGTCTTCACCCTCAGAGGGTGCATTGTGAGATGCCCCACCGAAAAAAAAAAAAAAAAAAAAAAAAAAACAAATTATACACAGATAAACCGGACACGTCTTTGAATCAAGATCCCTCTATTCCCCAAAAGGATCAATGAATGAAACTTTAAAATTTGCAGCTTTAACTTTAGTATAAGATTGTGAAATCTCTGTTTTAGAGAGGAAACGATGCTTTCAGATTTTAAAGAGGAAATTATTAGGTGAGACAAGACATGCGAGATAGTAAATCTAGATGCATTTATGCAAATAAAGTCCGATAGAAGAGCTGTCGCTGAAGTTTAAAGTACTAATCCTGATAGTTTTGCAATAACAGCAACTGTTGAGGTAGCGGAACCACAGCGCAATGTTTCTTAGATTTCTTCACTTCACAGTAATTTTGTATTATTTTCATCGTTCTGCCATAAGATCACTAAAACGCAATATTAGATATCAATATTGCCCTCAGTAAACCTTAGTTTTAACGCATGAATGGATAAGAAGGATCAAAGCGAGTCGTAAAGTATAATTATTATTTAATCGCCTTATAAAATACTCGCCAAGAATCCGGCTAAATATACTTTTACGGTCCGATATCACGAATCTAAACCGATCGATAAAACTCGTGTTTGTTGAAGAAAGTTTTCTAAAATTGAACCAAATATTATTCTGAATCGTCTTGTCGATCATTAATATTGCACTTATGTGTTTAATTAAAATATCCATTAGATAGTTAATGCGAAAATTCTCCTACGTCTGATTTGGTTGGCCATGGAAATCTGGGTTACTAAAACACATGTTTGTGTGCAAATTTATCTGAGAGACTCGCCCATCAGTCTAATACCATAAAATAATATTTAGGTTCTGAGTAACTCATGCAAGTCCTTCAGCAAATATTCCGGTCTGTTGGTTTATTGCTAGCCTTTACGTACTGTGTATTTATTTAGCCGGTTGCGCATGAGTTCAAGCGAGAAGGAAACGCCGCTCATTAATATTGACCAATTAAATTTGATTTGAGCCTTCGATGGCGCTTTGATTGTGTAAATGATAGCGACATTTGAATATCATCATGTTCTTCATTTTTGTTGTCCATCAACGACACAATAAGGTAACATTAGATGGTAATTGCTTTTTTATGAGCTGCCTTTCCGATATCGAGTTACTTATTGGTTGACCCATAGATAATAAAACAGCAATTATGGTCAAGGTCCTAAATTATTGTAGCATTTAATCAAAATAATAGTGTAATTTTAATTCGAAGCAATGTAAACTAATTAAAATTTAGTCATTCACTATGTTTCCTTGTTACAGGTATTAACAAGCAGGAATCATAGGTGTCTATCAAAATGCCGTCGCTCCTGGAAGCTCTGGAGCGGAAATATGGTGCGAAGGGTGAGGTAAACCCTCCTATAGATGACATGCCAGTTGCTATATTTGTGCCGAAGCGCTCCCCTCGACTCAGCGTGCCCACGCTTCTGGTGCTCAACGACTGCGACATCGACTGCGCAGGAGACGCTTGCGCCCTGGCTGATAAGTGCGCGGATGTTGTCGAACTCGATATTGCCAATAACAAACTCAGCGAGTGGGAAGAAGTAAGTTGCTGCTAAGATATCCATCATAGATAATGTATAATAATCTTCTTGTCAATTATTACAGCTAACAAGCCCGTGCAATAAGCACACCGTTCCCACAGTTACGACAAACTTTGTCAATTATTGGTTATAGAAGGTAGTTATTTCCGCGGTGTTACGATCACTCCTTAAAAATGTACGCCTTTTGAGATTATATATAGAGTATTGCTTCTAGGTATTTGCAGTACTGGAGCAAACACCGCGAGTAAGGTTTTTGAATCTGAGTTTCAACCGTCTCTCGGCTCAGATCCAGGCGGCACTATCACTTCAGCCACGATGGGACAACCTGAGCCATCTCATTCTGAACTCCACGTACGTCCGTTGGACAAGCGTCCACGCTTTACTCAAAGCTCTACCAGCTCTTGAGGAGTTGCATTTGAGCCTTAACGAGTACTCATATGTGGACTTAACCGGGAAAGAGGTTGATGAGAAAAGTCAGTGTGAATCATGTTCACGACTCAACGTTGATGTCACTGAACCTGTGCACGATCAGCTGAAGAAGCTCCATTTTTCTGGGAACCACGTAATCAGTTGGAAAGAGATCTCCAAATTAGGCTACGCCTTTCCCAACTTGGAAACCCTGCTGGTTAACGACTGTCCCATAACCACTCTAGAACCAGACCCCTGTGAGAAATGTATTGATGACAACGGAAACAAGAAAAGCCACGATGCCTTCCCGTAAGTGAATACAATCACTTATTATCATAATGACAGAATTAGGTCGTTCTGTGTATTGCCATTGACCTATTGATCTTCAGAATTTGAATACAGTTTGTTTGCGGCGTCATATGAGTGATTGATATTCCAGACACCTCCGCTTCCTAAATCTGAACAATACGGGCTTAGCGACGTGGGACGAAGTGGATCGACTGGCACAGTTTCCTGCTCTCAGGAGTCTGCGGGTACAGGTGAGTTAAACTCAAACACAACACCTGTTAAACCTATTGTGTATTCATGGCACACAGGCCATAATGTTTGCAAATACTGACCTCGCGTTTGCTGGATTATGCACATGGCCGGAACTGTATTGTAACCATACGATATTCTAAGCACACCATGGTAGCAAGAATTTGTAAATAGGCGTGAGCTATACAATACTGATTGATGGGTAATTTATAGGATATATTTAAATGATTGAAACAGCTGTTGGCTGTTAAAGAAACCGCAACAGATTTATTTTAATTAAAACCCCCAAGCTGCAACTGCACTTGGCAGTGCGTATTCTGTCAGAACGCCAACACATTTAGCGCCGCCAACTTGTAATCTGAACGTGTTCGCGATAAGCGATCTAAATTTGACGTTGTGCGGTAACGAATGAAGTGTTCAGAGGTTTTGTAGTTCTAAATTATCCGTGTAACGTCCCTCGGGAACACGGGGGCAGCCGTAATGCGGGTGAAGGTCTTCCAGATATAGTGGCGGCCTACTTGACGCGCGGTTGTGCAACGTTAGCTAATATCTCCGATCACTACCAGCCACGCATAATTTCGTCACGTCTTCGCACGCGGGTCCCGTATGAACCCGCTCACAGATTTTATTGAAGCGTTAGCCTTGCATTTGTCTGCCGCTTGAGACATTTTATGTTCCATTCAAACTGTGTTAGTGTCGTAAAACTGATCGAAATTACGATTGGCTTCGTCTCGTTCTCAATGAAGGATACTCGTAGCTTTACAGAAAATAGGCGTGTTTGTGGAAAATTTCCGCGTTGCATCAGCCCCAGCCGCCATAAAGGTCGAGCTACTTTCGATTTCCATTTCGCGTCAGTCGTAGTCATACGTTGAGTATACGCAATGAGAACATAAAAATATAATAATATTCTGTCAAGTTCAAGGTTAAGCAAGTAGCTCATCGAAAACGAGCCGTCCAAATGATTATCTCTCGTGTACACAAAAACGTCCATGTCCTTTTTATCATAGTTGATAATTATTACATGGGCAAAAGAGTGTGTGTCGTATAGTCCAAGTTATAGAGTTTTTTTTACCATGGAAATTAGTCAGAAATCATGTTTTGTGACCGTCACGCTACAAAGAATGTGAAAGTGTGTCTGTTTGTTTTAATGCGCGCTTTATGCGTTCATGAGCGATCGTGATGTCATCATAATGGTCAAAGTAATTTTGGATATGCAACATAATGAGTGCGTGATTGAGAAATAGGTATGGAGACCTTAACTTATTTGAAACATGCTAAACGTGACGTCTTATTAATTCATCAGAAAAAATTGCAATTTTAGTAAAGATATAGCTGTCAAATTCAATTATTACGTGGATCCCAAAGTTGAATTCGATCTTGCTTGACTACTAAAAAACTTAAAAAATAATAGTCAACGACCATGTTTGTTCGTATGTGTACTTTTGGGATAAAAACATAGGGATCTACAGGCTTTAGTCTGCTCTATTATATTTTATAGACTTGGTTCCCCCTTATTAGTGTATTTAGTTTATAGTATATTTTTTTAACAATTTATTAGTTTTTATTAATTTAGGTCCTATTCTCAGACTCAGTGAACATCAGGTACATACACACAAAATTTCATAAGTATCATCGGTAAAGCCGTTTCGGATGAGTTTTGTTACAAACACTGTGACAATCAAGTACAGCTTGGCAAAAAAGAGTCTGACGCGGTGACAGTTGAAACTAAAAGTGAATGATTGTGGCAACATTGATTTATTTGTCTAGTGCTAGTACATCATGTGTCAAAAGTGCGTAAATCCTCGTCGTTTTTCATAGATTTAACAAAATTATTAAGTTTCGTTGCAAAATTAACGATTAAAAGTTAATAAAACCATTCGTCGTTGTATCAGAGCAGTGATTTACCTCGTCTTTTTGTGGTGTTTGGCCAAATCTGAAGCAGGACAAGTTTTGTCCGATATCGGGAATGTTTATCGAAGAACTGCCGCTAGGACAGGTATTTATCTACCCTTATTAAATCATTGTACATTAAATAAGTTTTTCTAAATGTATTCAATGCGTAGTTTTGTTGATATACAGATTTAAGTAACTATTTGTCTTGTTTACAGAAATTGAAATTTAAGGTTATGTTTTGTAGTTTAAAGAGCCTCGTATACCCATATTTGATACTTGAAGATAAAGAATAGGGAATTAATAATAAAGTACCGTATCTTTTTGTTTTAGGTAAATCTGTCAACACAGTAAGAAAAATGTTTAAGGAAGGTAAAAAATAAGATATTTCAAACACCGGGAAAACTTCAAAGGTCGCTTGAAGAAAGTTACCACCTTATCATTGTGACGTGAATCTAATTGAATTAATATTTGCAGGGCATTGCAAAACATTAAATTGCTTCAATCAATGTTGGATCCATTGATATAAAGGTATGTTGCCTAGTTTATACATATTTAAATTTGCTATGTTAGAACCATTGTTTATGATTATTTTTTATTTTTAAAGGTGGCTGCTGAACAAGCATTTGCAAACATTACTAAGATTGGAAAAAATCATGCAAGGATATTGTAATGAAAATAGAAAAATAATATCATGACAGTAATAAATCTCACAGATGACAATAGCAGTGATTTATCAGAATTAGAAATACTAGTGTTTCAGAAGTTGCAGGAAGCACTAGCCAACATGTGAGCTTTTCCGGGATCGAATATTTGATGGTAGTGTGTTCGATTCGTCTGATTAAATTTTTGGTATTAAAATAAAACTTAAAAAAAACGTGTTCTTTCATTATCCCTGTAAACAAACTATTGTCGTTAATTCCTAACAATCTTACGGTTAGACTGCTCTCGAGGGCATGATTATTATCTGTCTGTGTATACTTAATGCATCACTTTCGTGCAAGGCTTCAGTGTCCACTATAACATACATAGGTAGGTATATTAACTCACGCCTCTTTCCCACGCTGGTAGGCAGTAACTAGAGAGCGCATACGAAGCAAAAGAGGTATGTAAGAATCGCAGCATATGCAAATGCATTCTTACATACTTCTTTTGCTTCGTATACAATTTTACATGCTGATATGTATAACAACATGTAAAAATGTGTACATTTGCCCACTATTAATAGTGTTAATACTGGACATTGAAGCCTTCCATGGTGTTTTCGTAGCATCCGACAGACAGAACCACCCACTTAGCTTTGGGAAAAAATAACAAATATCAAACCTGTTAAGTCGTACTATTCAGGGTGGCCACATGCGCGATACTAGCGACCTCATTTATTCCACACTCTTTTTTGCCAAGCTGTACGTATTACAAACAAAATGATTTTTGACTCTCGCAGGGTAATTTAATTTAAAGGCATGAACTTTAGTTCAAGTTATTGTTGTTTGGTAATATATACCTATTTTAAGGCTATTATAAAATGTATTCTCTAGATCTCTTGCGTGCCATATAAAGAAATCCGTAGGCGATGAACTAACAAAACATTTCTATTGTTAGTTCATATGTTTAACACAAAATATTATGACTGCGTAGGTTCAAGTGGGACCAATGGAAAAAAAACACGCTTATCGTAATACAAATAAAATAATCTGCTTTAACACTAAATCTGACCCGGAAAATATTCGTACTGAGTAACACAGAAGGTACACAAAATAAATAAAAGCCAAAAGGGTTCGTACATATTGCAATAAAAACTAAAACTGCAAAGGTAAAGAAAGGGTTCGCGGTGATTCATTCGAAAAATGAATCGATCGAACTCTACCGTCCGCGTCGGGTCGTTCACATTATCAGCTGAGCTGGCGTCCTTGTGTCACTTGTTATTTATACTTGTACTTACGTCTGCATGACCGTTATTATTCGAAATGTCCAATTTAATTACTTGATCAAATTAATGTACCGTGTTGTCGTGTCTACAAAGTTCATTATTGTTATATTTCGCGTTGCGAGTCTAATGGTGGATTGCGTCTGGTCTTTTGAACAACTTTCGGTTCGGAAGTTTGCAGAATGGACGTTCAAAATATTAGTATTTCTATATTTCATCTCCAAGCGGGGTTGGATTGATAGAGTCGGACATTGCGTAATTCTGAAAATTGATAAAGTAGATAAAAGCCTGAGCCGTTGTATCCGGTTGTTGCATTCACTAATATTGTTTAGCAGAAGAACCTACTGGTTTTCTGTCTATTATTCGTTCGTGTTTGCGCCCTACAATTTCAGTCTGTTCAGCTGCGATAAGCACGAGCCATGCACATTCAATCCTGATACCAATAATACAGAGTGCAAGCTTTAATAGCTTGTTACCTACCTGTTGCGAAAAATATTGCGCTATCATATTTTATTGCCTACTTTGTTTTAAAAAACCAGCTCTCTTTTCATAGAAGCACTTTGTAACAAAAATACTATTTCCGATAAATAAAAACAGGTTATCCATCTGATAAAAATTAGACCAACTAAATCCAAAGCCTCTAAAAGATGACATCATTCGTTAAAACATAGTTTTCAGGAAACGCGCAGAGCACTCACAGTAATTACTTTAAAGATTATCTAAGATATGGAAAGAAGCAACTCAAACATTTTGTAACCTCTGTCTTGAATTTTGTAATTTTACATCTTCTGAAAATACGCCGGAGATTTGGCATAACAACTTCAATAGCAGATCGTATTGAATATTCTATCTCAATAATGTACTAACTCTCACAATGGACCTGCATCTTGTATGTGAACTGAAAGCGAGGCAATTTGATTTTGTGCAAATATTTACCGATTTACCTGTCAAACGAGGAGATTCATTCAATTCAAATAGAAGTGAGTGGCCTTGTTGTTGTTACTGAATTCGTAGACGGTTTTGAAAACATTTTATCGACTGATTGCGGTCTTCAAATTGAACGAACCATATATTGCTGCACATAAAATAAAACTTCATCAACGCGTCCAATTTTGCTGTTAGCAGCTCTAAATTTGCAAAGTAGAATTCTCATTAGTCCGTTCATGGTGTATTTTTCTTGATATATTTGATGTTGCTTTTATTGAAATATGGGCTTTAACAAATTGAAAAATTGCTTGCCACGTGTGAGGACATAAACTATAGTCAGTGATTCATATTGGGGCGTTAAACGGTTAAATCACTCTTTGATTTTGCCCACGCCTTCTGCGCGTCACCTCACTGTTCATGCACATTGTTGATTGAGTTATAGATTTATTTCCTTTCATTAGTGTTGATATTCTCATTGATACTAATGATAGGTATTAACTATCATTACTGTAAAATATAGTGTTGGTGTTTCATCTATTTGTAATCGAATGAATGTTTCCTTTTCATATAAAAAGCTCTTTATTACATTTCTTAGTTTTTTAATGGGTCTTCTCGACGACATCGACTGAATTTTTAAAAATATTGTTTCTTCGTTCTGCATTGGTCAAAACCTTTCTTTTGTCTATAGAATGCAGATGTGACATTTCGATAATCTTAGCTAACTGTAGTAGGCGCCAGTTGAATACAAAATTTATAGACTTGGTTGTGGAGTGTCGACTGGGTCGACACGGGGTGACCCAGAAACACGTGCAATGCTCTTTACCGTGTACAGTGTTTTTGTACCATACCGCATGCTTACATACGTACTTACTAAATGTAGCTATAGAACTTACACGTTGGTTTTATTTTAAGGCACCACTGCCTTTTTAAAGCTTTTACCGAGATTGCCTGAGAAAACAATTTTGTCTGCAAGGTTAGATTTTCCATAAAATTTGATTTTATTCATAACTTTACATACTTTAACTATTTGACAGTGCATTTATACTGATGTAAATGTACCTATCGTAGTCGTCTGTCTAGCTCTATTGGAGACTTGGAGTCACCTCCTACACAAAAGATAGTTTGCATGTAGGTAATTCTAAATTCTATATTCAGTTAGCGGTTTCTCGGTTCAAGTGTGTACCTCATTTCGTGGTACCTATTACTCAAAGTTTCTCATTGACAAAAAGTTTTATTTTATGTTATAAATATGCATAAATATACCTACTCTTATCTAACCTATACGTATCTTTTCCCGGGCTATTCGTCACTGTCAAATTAAGTCTTCGTTTATGACTTTCAAATTAATCTAGCTATTACTTTTATAACCGATATTAAAATATAATATCTTGGTGAAAGACATCACCATTGAGTCGTGAACCATGAATTCATTACTCGACGGTACCTACTCGATGTTTTAGGTCAACTGTCCCCTCGATCCATACTTAACATTAATATTCTTACTCCTTTGTGTATATATGTATACGTTCAATACTTGTACAGATGTACCTATATGAGGATATTATTGTTCCCAAGGGATAAGGAGTTATTACAAGGAAAAAGAAAAGGTTCCAGATCTTGGAGTCGTAGTTTCTAATACGCCCTAAAGATAAATTTATCTCCGAACGATAACAACATTAAAATTTGTATCGACGAAAGTATTTTGGAATCGGAAATCAATGAGATAAAGCATCAGGAGAACTGAAAATAACTACCTATAGGTAAATTTGTTCAACTTATGAAACTAGTTTACGTAATTGCTGTTATCGATAAAAAAAAAACAAGTTTATCCACGGAAAATTGCTCAAGTGTTTATATTAACATTGTAAAGGGCACTTAGGCAGTTTCCTTCGCACGCAATGCAGTAGTTTCCCTTTAGTAACAAATAATTTGTTTTTTTGCTGCAGATTTAGATGTTTGATTACAGTGCCGCAATCATATTATTTCATTAACTATCTTTTAATTAGCCTATTTTGTTGATGTTGATTACGACTTATCTCTAAAGGCTACACTGACTTGCCAAAATATTAGGTATATGAAATTTTTATCGCACACGCAAATGTGATCAAGTAAATGGTTGACCACGTGTAGTATGTGTCTCCAAAGGGAAGAGGAACTACAGGGCAAGATTTACATTGTTCAAGCATTTGCCTATTAGACATAGTTCCTCTCTGAGTCGCGCACTGAATGATACTTATTAGTAAAGTTATAATTATGAAATATTTGACTGTTTGCATGAATAGCTAGAAAAAAGTATACTCTACATTAAGCTCTAAAGTAAAATTGCTTGGAATTGGAAACTCATAATCTTTTATATTGGAGCTTCTGGAATATAGGTTATTGCTGTCCCAGACGGGATATACCAAGCATTTCGCAATGACCCTGCTAGGGATGACGTCAGAATACATGCTGTTCCTTTTGCCCTTGAGCCGGCTAAAATATAGGTTTAATAAATAGCACATTGGCAAGTCGTTTCAACAGGGCAGGGGAGAACGGTAGTTAAGGAAAGACAAGTCGAGACTTTCCAAAATGCCTTTCCCTTTTATAGTGCTGCCTTCATTTTACAATTTCGTGATCGTAGCGCTTTTGTTCTATTTGTGAAGTATCCTGCCATTGTTGCCATGCTCACCACGGGATTCTTTTTTTCAATCGTAGCAAAGCTGTTTCCTTTTATGTGAAAGGGCTACCTACATAGAGTTGGCCTATCTTTATTAGAAAAACGACAATAAATAAGAGTATAGTAGTCATGCGTAGGTACCTACCTTACTAATGTCCCTTAAAGGATGTCTATATTATTTTAACACCCTGGTTATATACCTACGATGTATATACTTGCCTGTATGTAATGTTACGCTTTTTCTAACGCACACATTCTATGTTTTTCTAACGTCACATTCGGATTATGTTCTAACAACGATATATTAGTAACTATTGTCAGTTCGAAATATTTCCTACTTCTTTGTTCTAGTATTACGTACACGCTAGATCGCGATATCTCACAGTACAGTACCTGAGGCTAGTTTATTTATTACGCCATGACTAAGCCACTGTTTACACCCAGTGCATCGTGACCCTTCGCTGTTTGAATTGTTTTTAATATATTATGAGAATTAAACATTAAACATATTCGTAGGTATCTATTCCTCTATTGCGTATAGTTTTCATAAGTATCGAAATAAGCATACATACGGAAATATTCATATATTATGCGTTGTTGCTTATGTAAGAGCAGGTTTTTATCGCAGTTGTGCTTATTCTTAATGGGTCTTTGAAATCGTTTGGGTAATAATCACGCGCTAGGCTAATGATAACTGCTATTTTTTATTTCAAATTCATGGAATGCAACCAGTGTTTGCTTAATTAAAATAAATGTAACATTTTTTAACGTGATAGTTGTAGTTTTATATAAAAGTGTTACGGATTTTTTTTAAATCCATTTATAATTTGATACCATTATCCGCGTATGCTGCATTGTTGTTAAATTTGTTGCATCTGTTGATATTATACAATGTAATCGATACCGTAAATTCAATGATTCAGAACGGGGCTGTTACCGATTGGAACGGAACTAAAAATTATAACCGTTTTATTTAATTTTGAAACGGTCGTGTGTGACCGCTCCTCCCGCGTGGGTAGACATATTAGTCACACAATTTGAAGGGTGGGGGCAATTCTGCAACGGTCAAAACAATAAGGAGATTCTAAGGCAGAATTGACTGTAATAATCCGCAAGATTTGGAAAAAAAATGCAACTAAATACTTCATCATTGGTGGGTTTTTTTCGGAATCTACCTATGTGACATGTCAAGCAATGCCTCAATAACTGTTTGTAATATTTTAAAATAATATTTGTACTTAACAATGTAGGTTGCTAGTTAGCTACTAGTAGGAAGATTTTTTCATATCAAAAAATCTAACCTCACGTCAAAAAGGGTATAAACATGCGGCAATAGTAAATTCTCTAGGGACTAGGTATGCAAAGGTGATTCCGCCTTCCGTTTTTAGGCAAAACAGGCTGGCAAGGTTGAACGCACGCTCAAAGATCTCTCATATAGGGGAGAACAAAGGACTGCTCAAATATTAGAAACTAAACTCAAACTCCTTACGTTTTAGATCTCATTTTGTTTGCAATCTGAATATGAACTGAGTTTATGTGCTGTTAGTCATTTTAGTCTTTATTATTAGCTAGATAATGACTAATTTTCCAGGTGCCTGCGGTCGTAGTTTGTGTCTAGTACCTAAACTTAGGTCTGCGTGTAAGAGCACCACTTTCATATGCAACCTCCACTTAAAATCTAATGCTACCTACATGACTGAGGGACACATTCACGTAAAAAAATTGTGGATTCGACAACCTTCCAAGTTATAGACAAGGTTAAACTAAAAAAAAAAACAACTCATTAACAAACTGATTCAGATGTTTTGTAGACGGTAAATTTTCTAAAGAATTTTCCGATCATAAAGAATACCATAAACAAGGCTTGGGAAAACGTCATCGTGAACATAAATCGATAAGTCTTGTATAGATAGGCACTTGTCGGGACAGTCGGACTAGGAACTAACGTCTTCGCATCGATTCGTGTTCCCTACAAGGAAACCTGATCCTCGTGGAACCTTGAGACGAACAAAAAGCAATTCAATTTAAATCTACGACGTTTTGTTTCATTCGATGATCCTTTAGTAGCTTACGAATCGTGACTTCTTGATTCTTTGCTGGATATATGTATATACGTAATACGTAAGTACCTTCCTAAGTAGTTGTAGAATAATGTACGAATATTTACATACTTGAATGAATTAGTATTGGCAATGTAAGTAAGTGTGGCGAACCATATATTGTCTATGTTTGCCACCAATGTTATAATGCATGAACATCCCTAGGATTGATTATTCTATGCCGATCGTTCTATTCGACAGGAGTCTGGTCTATGTTTTCAAACAACCCGGGACGCACTGATAATATTACTTTCCAGATATTGTAATTCTCACTCAATAATAATTGTTGTGTACTACTAGTGTATAGTCGACTCTACTAAGTACTAACGTACGATCCTGTTTATCCAAGTTGATTACACGTTTGGATGGTTACACACGAGTTTCATTGTACGAATACTGTGGCGCAACCCCGCGCCCAAATAAGTTTACCTCCCGTATGAAACATTCTCAAGGCATATCAAAACATTCTCAATTTATTTAGGTGTTGCCTATGTTTAATTTTTTGCCTAAATCCATAAGATACCTGATTAATCACGGAAACATCAACTTCCTTTGTACTGAAACTCTGAAACCGATTTAGCGCTATCTAGTGACGATGATAGGAAATACAATTACTCCATACAAATGACGTAAGTAACTAAGTATGTAAACTCGCTTCACCGTAACGCTACACGTTTATTTTGACAACCAAAACAAGTACGTACTGTAACCTTGAATTGATAAGTACGCGCCAAAAAGATAAACTGTTGCGATAAATTCGTAGTTCTTACCTACTGAGCATGTATTTCAAACACATCATCACCGGCCTCGGTGGCGCAGTAGGCAGCGCGTAAGTCTCATAATCTTAAGGTCGTGAGTTCGATCCTCACCCGGGGCAGATCTTTTTGTGATTTGTCTTTAAAAAATTTTGTTTGGTGAACATTATTTATTGGCATGTTCTAACCTAACAAAGTTATTTTTTTGGTATCATTTACTTTTATGTTTTTATCAAAGTCATGTCATGTTGTTAACTGACTCAGTAGGATCTTGATAAATATCGCTTACAAACCCGGATGTAGGAGTTTATGAAATTAATGAAATATGCTCCTTTACTGCTATTGTACTTTACTAAGTAAAAGTTCGCCCAAATCTGGGTATATGTAGGTTAGGTACCTAGTAGTAGTTTTATTTCTGGGTCTCACTGTCTCTTTGCTTGTCTAGTAGGTAGTCGCAGTTCCAAGGTCGGGCTAAGCTTCATTAACAGCAAAGTAGGAAGTAATCAGAAATAATTATGAATCAACCTAGTCCCTTATCAGTACCTACAGGCGTAATATTACCTACTTACCTACTTCTGTTTATTTATGAAAATTAAGGACAAATCATCAACACTTCAATAAAACCGTACAAATGTCTGTTTGTTTGTTTATAACTATGTTTTATTTCTATTAACTCTTTTCTTCGCATTTTCCAGGGCTGGCCACTATGGGAACGTGTCGAGTCAACAGAGCACGAGCGACGGTTGCTCCTGGTGGCGCGGTTGCCTCACGTGAGAACCCTGAACGGTGGTGGAGCGGTGCCCATTGAAGAGAGGGATGCAGCTGAACGAGCATTTATACGGTACTACATGGAGAAGCCAGAGTCTGACCGGCCTGATAGGTGAGTAGTTTCTCTCGAAGAAAATAAAGATGGCAGCAACGATAGAAGGATTAGAACAAAAGAGGTGCAGGGTTGATATCCTAACTCCAAATAAATTGGGATAACGACCAGCAAATATGTACAATAATAATTAGTAGCTGAAACCTAATATTTTGTATGTAGATTAAGTTAAAAAAAAACACACTGATTAATGTTTTCTATGTTGGTAATGTCGGCGGTAACGTTACCTACTTCCTTTCCTCGTCGGTGTTAGGTAACGTGATGCCGATTTATTTTAAAACTATAGCACATTGTTCGCGACTTCGTCCGATGCAATTCGTATTCACTTTAACAATCCACCCCCTCTTTGTTTTGAAAATAAAATATATCACAAATAATGTGGCTTACTATTGGTAAAAGAAATTTCAGAATCGGTTCGGGAGATCCATCCCGGGAGACCCCCTACAAACTCACAAACTTTACCTCTTTATAATATTAGTACTAATCAAAGATATTCAATACCTACAGACCGGACATCACGAACAAAATTTTCGTTCGAAACTTGTGTCCTGCGTGGACACAAGTCTATGAGTTTTTTTTTTAGTACGCTCTGCTGCCGCTCCAATATTCATATATTATTCTAGATGGCGTTACTGAGACATGGGATCAAAGTTTTTCTACGACATTTCCTTGACATGCCCGCTCTATAGTATTTTAAATCTCTTCGGTACCAAATAGATCTACATAGATTAGTAGTTAACTAAGTTGTTATGGTTGTAATTGACCGCTCACCTCACAAATGACAATAAAAGTGTGATTTTTCCAAGACGTTTTCTGGAAATCCCGCACCAGTTTGCCAAATAATACAGTTATCCGTTGTCCTTCTAAATTGCAACGTTCACGATGAAGGTCCAATCGATAAGGAGCAATGTAGGTGAGGTCTCTGTGCCAACATGCCGACCTAAATGACTAAATTCACATGCTAATAGGAACACGTAGGTGTGTAAAATCATAAAATCTCACTCAATTTGTACCTTGTTTCACTAAAACGACGCTGTAAACGTAGCACCTTTTAGCAAGTGAATATTTATGTTGTGTGAATGTTTACGGTTACAATGTTTTCTTACCACTTATGGTGTGAGTACAAAAATCACGTCTTTTTGCAAATACATAATTATACTTGTTTGAGTAGGTTCCCAGGTATTTACTAAAAGGAAAACAAATGTCTTCAATCAGGTTTTATTTGCAATTGCATGACGCAAAGCATCTCATTGAGTAGGTACCTATTGTTTTTGTTCATGCGCTAAGTTGATCACCTTAGAGCTGCCATTGGTACCCTATAGGTATTATTATAGTGATAGGGATCAGAAGTTAGTCGAGTTCCTTATGAAATTGTAAAAGCAAATAGTTGCGTTGCTTCGTTTAACGAATAGTAGTAAATAGATGTGAATCACAATTTGAATGGTTATCGTCACAGTCGTTTAATACTTGGCAACAATATTTTTCAGATACTGGGAGTTGGTGGGCGTCCACGGCAAGTTGGACCCTCTAGTGTCGGTGGACCTGAGACCAGAGAAGCGCGTACAAATCACCTTTACGTGCGGAGACAACAGCGAAGTGCGAACCGTCGACGTTTACAGGCTAGTTCGCCTATTGTTTACTCCGTCCGTTTTACCTACACCTAAATATTTCTCGACGTTATTATTAAAGTACATCTTAAATTGTTTCTAGAACTGTATCTGATTTGAAGACGCGGTTAGAGCGAATGGCTGGCTTCCCCGCGTCTAAAATGAGACTCTTTTATGTTGACCAAGAGCTTCGGGACTCCCAGGTATATATGATTCTTTAGAAGTTATATTTTCCAATTATAAAACATAAGTTGCATGGGGAATGCATTTAAATTGATTAACACGTTTAGAAATTACACTTTTAACCAGATTAATTCAGAGTTCTGAGTCAACTTTGCCACCATGCAAGCATGCTGAGTTTGTTTCACCCCACTTATTTGAATTTTTGCTGCTTCACTAACATTGTAAATACGCTTTTTTCCGTACGATTAACAGTTTACATTATTCCTTAGCCTTTTCAGGGTCCGGAGGAGATGAAGTACCCTACCAAGCAGCTGTACTCGTACAACATCAGATCAGGCGACGAGATCATTATAGACTCAAAGCTAAAGCACTCGATCTCTACCAACTCGACTGCGTGAAGCGAAGTGTGTAACTTCATGTCGGCTGCATTTCAAACACATACCTACTACTTATACTAACACTTATTCCTCCCTCGAGGAACTAAGACTGAGGAAAGGCCAGTCTTACTTGAAAAATGTATTCAATAAATATTAAAATATTTTTTCTAAAATTAGAAAATTTATGCCAGTACAATATTTCAAAGAGGTGCAACTGACATGCAATAATAGTGATATTTTTGCCTAAAATGCCATTTCATATATTATTATATTTTCATGCCACTGTTCGTCTTACTAACATTTGTGTATTATTTATACAATGGTATAAATTTTATGTTTTGTAAGAAATTGTTTCTGTTTTTTTCCAGGTGGATTGTTTTAGGAGTAATATTGCAAAGTATTGTAATAGTAGGGAATGTCAACGGTTGTCACAAAGCATTTAGTTTAAGAATTATTATCGCAAGCTTTGAGCTTGAAAAACAAATTTTATTTACAGATTTATATTTTTAAATAGCACGATTACCATCTGAAATTCTGAAAACTCATTATGGTTTATATTTTTTTAGGTACCTACTTACCTTATTTACTTACTAAATTATCAAGTTCATAATTAATAACCTCGCTATTTTTGAAAGTCAAGATTTATGGTATGTACAGACGCCAGCACATCAAGTTACCACAATGTGTCAAATTTTCCCAATTGAATATGAACTTTATTCTGTTTGTCATACAGTTGAAAAACGATCAAAGAAATTTGACACATTGGGGTAACTTGACGTGCTGGCGTCTGTACCTACAGCCTCTTTTTTATTTGCAATAAGCAACTGTGATAGTAAATTTTAGATTACAAAATCTGAGATTAAACTACTTAATGTGTAACACTGTTTTTGCATACTATGTGTATTCTATACACAGCATCTATCTTTCAACTATTACTAGGTGTTGTAAAATGCTTATTAACACTAAGTGATACTAACTGCCATTTCGAATTATGAAGTATAATATACCTAAAGTGTCTTTTTAGGTAAAATCCTAAAATGTATAGGAACTGTGAAAAAGATAACTTAATATCGATAAATAATTTTTGGTTTAATTCGAGTTTTGGTACAGGTAGTGCCAAAGAGTAAACACAACTTAGAAATGTTTTCGATTCTGCAGCTGCCAAATTTTTATAGTTAACTGAAACTTTTTTTTTACATTTGCATGAGCTATTTTTAGCACTGGCCCTCAGTTAAAGAGTCGTGATAATTTGGTTCGACGCAAAATTACAATGTAGTGACATAGTTTTATTTTTCTTTTTATAGACCTAGAAAATAGTATCAAAATGAAAAATAAATGGATTAATTGTATCAAAATCTTAGTTTTATTTAATTAATATCACAGCATCTTTTTCTTTTAATTACCTCGTTTTATATCACTTTAATCTGAGATAAACAGCCTCTTACCATAAACAGCAATCATAGCATTTTGTACTTGTTCAGTTATACTATCATAAACTTTTAACCAGTCACTACTTCCATTTTCTCTTGTCATCCTCCTTAAAAAGTTCATTAAAACAAACAGTTTTTCCGTATTCTTATTCACCACCATTTCTTGTAAGTATGCTGCAATCATATCTATATCAAATTTAAGTGGGGTCTGTCCACTTTCCAGCCATGCCCTTAACAGCTCTCTTACTTGGTCCCAAGGAAGACCCAAAAGCCCTTTGGGCTTTTCTACCTTTGGAGGTACTTCTTCATGAACTTCTTTTAACATTGGGTCCTTAAATGGCAAGTCTCTTCTTACATTGTCTCCCTGAAGAAACTGATTGATTGGTTTTTTTAAATTGGTTTGTAGATTTTTTTTTGGAGGCCTGCCTCTTCTTTTACCAGATGGAGAATCCAAAGCAGTGATGGGAGATTTCTTTCTATGAGTAACTTTGGATTTGCTAGAAGTACTGAGTTTCTTGTCAGGTATTTCCAAAACCTTAGAATCATTTTTAGCAGTCACTAAGTCTGATTTTATGTGAGACTTATCAGTGGTAGGCTTAGACTCGTTTTTAACAGTTTTGTTGCTTGATAAAAATTTATTTATAGTTCCTTTTGAAGGTTTACTATTGACCGGTTCTAATTTTGTTATCTGAATGCCAATGCCTCTCATTTCTTTAGGATCTATATTTTGCTTCTTGCAAATTGATATGACTTCCTTAGTAATTACTTCAATATCATTTGTAGCATTATTCAATGATGTTGATTTATTAATGACATTGCAGAAACCATGGCCCATGAATTTAGCTGTTTCTATGGGAGCCTCTTCATCTCTAACCATCAGTTTCAAAGTTATGCATTTCCCTAAGACTTTGAATTGTTGCATTCTTGAGTGAACCTCAGCTGATAATTGTTTCAAAAACTCAAAGCATTGATTATTGTTTTCAAATCTAATTCCATAGTTCACTTCAGCAGAAACTGATTTTCTGGTAGTGTGAAAAGATAGAGGGTTACGATCACGACCCCGACATTGATCAAATAGTTGAGCGCCAGTCTTAATTCCTAACTGACATTTTAGGGTAGCTAATGTCAAACTTTGTAATGATCCACAGGTGGCATGACCTAAGGATTCCAATTTCTGGGCAGTTTGTCTGCCTACTCCAGGTAAATCTCTTAGTTTTATTTCAAAGATAAAATCTTCAATAAGATCTTCGGTGAGAAAGAACTGGCCATCTGGTTTGGCCCTCTTTGTGGCCAATCTCGCTTGTAATCGATTGCCACCAAATCCAGTAGAACATGGACAGCCAGTTTTACATTTGATCTCTGCTCTCAACATGGTAGCAAAACTTTGAACACTAATATTCATATCCGTTAACAGATCAGTACAATCTACATACATCTCATCACATGAAACTGCCTCAATATCTAAGGTATATTGGGCTATTGTATTGTATAAAGTGTATGCAACTTCCTTGTAGCCCTCAAAGTCATAGGGTATTGTCTGCAAATCTGGACACAATCTCAAGGCTGCACCCATGAACATACCGTTTCCTACACCTTTAGCTCGGGCTTCATATGAACATGAGGCTATTTCACTCATGGAACCATATTTGTCATTCTCTTCAGAAATGTTATCAACTCTGCTGTCAAATACAATTTCATCTTCTGGTACTCCGCTTGCCTTTCCTAGTTTTTTCGCTAGCTTCTGTTTGTAGAGGGCAAATTCTGTATTTCTGTCGACACCAGGTCTGTTTGATCTACCTTGGCCTCCTTTAGAGTGAGTAACAGCTACAGGTTTACCTCTGAGATCAGGTCTATTACGCAAACCAACAGACACAAAGAAACAATCCATATCAATATGCATGATAACTTTATTTTTCTCAAATTTCAACTGGGTCAAGTTATTTGAATCTTTCATATTTAAAATGGATTTTTTCAACTCTGTTCGAGCAGGAAATATAAAGTTACTTTTTTCTCTTAGATCATTTACATGCTGTTTAAAACATGCCCCTAATTGGGAAATGTGATGTAACCTAGAATTATTATAAAATTCTGCAATAAAGTTTGGATCAGCAGCAGTTTTTGTTACCGAACCCCAGTTTTGATTCAATGGTTTGGAATCCAACATAACTAAATTACATACATTTGGTATTTCTGATGTGTTTATGTTGGAAGTTGATGGTTCTGCATCATTTGAAATTGGATTTTGTATTGTTATGTTCTCACACTTGGTTTCTTTATCAATCTTTTCTCTAATATTATGTTCATTCCCAAGTACACATGTATCATTCTCAATTTTAGAAAATTTGATATCAGTGTTAGAATACTTCATTTCAGTGTCTGCAACATCATTATTTTTTATAACCTTTTTGAAGTTAAGCTGTTTTTGAGTTCTTGAGTTTTTATAAAGTAAGTAGTCTCTGTAGTCTAGCAAGCGATTAGATGCTATACTATCAGTAATCCATTCAGGTTTTACAACTTTGACTAGAGACATATTTTTTACTTTAGTATCAGGTAAATTGGAGGCTATAATAAAGTCGTTGGCTTTTTGATAATTATGATAAATTCCTCCATGCTTCGTCATCAGGATTTTTAATTCATCCGCGGAAGGAACTGTAAATCCATTGACAAAAATACTTACTCCGTTGAAAATATCTGATAGGGTTTCTTCTTTACCAGCTTTATCACAAAATTGCTCTTCTAATTTTGCAATCTTGGCCTGCATATATCCGCCCCAGGCTTCAAAGCCATTATCAGGAAACTTTTCGTCTCGTCTCCTCATTTTATGATGATCTTAAATCAACATTTTATTCTCTTCGATCTTATATCAAATTTTTATTGTAAACACAAGCGACGTTTACTTATTCCAGTTTAGACTTGAGTCAAGCAACTGTCCCACCTTCAAGTTCAAGCAAGTTCAATTTTGAATTGAAAATAGTAAATAAATAAACATTAACTTTTTTTTTTTTTTTTTTTTTTTTTTGTAGTGTGGCACTAGTTATATCTTTGTGCCAATTTCGGGTAATAAAAGGTAGGGAAATATTTCTATAGGAAAATATCGGAGAGGAAAAGGATTTTTTTAAGGTTCAGGAAAGGAAGTATTTTATTCTTTAGGAAAAATATATATATGAAAATAAACATACACAAACTAAATCTTTATATCATTTTTTAACAAAAATGCAGATATCAAGTTAAAATATTCAATGGGATTCATTACTAAACAAGAAACACAAGTAGGAAGGGAAACATTTTGGGAAACAAGAGAACGGAGAAAGGATGTTCGATCATAACGGGAACAGGAGAAGAATATGTGATCTAAAGTACCAACATCATCTCCACACTCGCAAAGATTACTATCCACAATATGCAACTTAGCAAGGTGGAAAGGAGTACAAACGTGGCCAAGCCTCATGCGAATTATCATGCTTGTGATTAGTTTAGAGCCTTTCATTTTAAAAAACCATGGTTTGACTGGGACTGAGGGCTGAATTGAGGCATAAATCTTGCCCTTGACTTGAGAGCTCTCACTCCAAAGAAGTTCCCAGGAATGTCGAAGATAATCTTTAGGGAGGCTGACAAGATCATGACAGAAATTTTTATAAGGGAATGTGTCACCATTCTGCACAGCTTGTTTGGCTAATTGATCAGCTCTTTCGTTTCCTTGGATTCCGGAGTGACTTGGAATCCAAGCAAACTGTACCGTGTAGTTTCTCAATATACATTTGTGTAACTGTTTTCTTATGTCAAATACAATGGGGTAATAGGGTTTCATTTTAAATGTAAACTTTTCGATAGTTTGTAACGCACTTTTAGAGTCACATAATATGAGAACATTTTTAAGTTTAGCAATTAAAACGTACTCTAATGCCTTGAACAAACCAAAGCATTCTCCAGTGAAAACTGATGTTTCAGGAGGAAGTTTTACCAACTGAATAATTTTATATTGAGAATGAAATATACCTACTCCCACACAACTAGACCGGGTCTTTGATGAGTCCGTAAAGATATAATGACAGTCTATCCAGTTTTCACCGACGGCAGCATTAAATTTTATGTTGGCTCCTACATCACTTTTTTCTATCCCGAAATCATAATGCACTACAGGGGAAACAAGTAAGGGTTCAAATGTTTTGCACTCAAATAAAGGAAGAGTAGGTGACCTATGTACTCTCGCTGGTATAGAATTAAACTTCCTGAGACTTTTAACTAAACACGGAATATCTTTGTGCCGCCAATAGGATGACATCTGAAAAAGGTTATCAAGTTTTAATAATTTTGAATGAAGCAAATGGTTAGAAAACTGCATTGATTTAAATAAAAATCGGTCTGATAGATATTGCCTTCTCAGGTGGAGTGGAGGATCTCCTACTTCTATCTGTAAGGCATTTAACGGGCTTGATTTCATGGCTCCAGAAATTATTCGAAGAGCTTTCGACTGTATGCTATCTAACTTTTTAAGACCCTTTCTGTTACCATCTTCAAGAAGGAATGTTCCGTAATCAAGTATGCTTCGGATTATAGCATTATAAAACAGTTTTAGACTAAAAGGATGTGCCCCCCACCATACTCCAGAAAGACACCGCATAGCATTCAGTTGACGTTCGCATTTTTCAACTACAAAGTCAAAATGTTGTTTGCCAGAAAGTTTTTTATCTAAAATCAATCCTAGAAACTTAACATGATTTTTCGCAGGAAGGCTTATGCTATTATAAGTAACGGTTGGGGAAGGAATATTACGTTTTCTTGTAAAAACTACTACAGTACTTTTTTCTATTGAAAGACTTAACCCATTAATTTGTAACCATTGCTGTAAAAGACTTAGTGAGGCGGTCAAAGCATTACATGCATCTGAGATATCATTGTGAGTAGTATAGATTAAAAGATCATCAGCGTATTGTAAAACATGAGCAGATTCTTGTAGAGAAGATTCTAAATCATAAGAATAAATATTATAAAGCAAAGGTGACAATACTGATCCCTGTGGAAGGCCTTTGAACACTGTCCTCGTTTTTTTCTTGTCACCGCAAAAAAGAGAAATAAATCTAACTGATAACAAATTTATGATAAACCGTATAATCAAAGTAGGGACGTTTACATTAATTAGCTTGCGTTTAAGGACAGATATAAGTACATTATCATACGCGCTTGTTATATCTAGAAATGCGCCAACAACCGATTCGTTTTTTGAAAAGGCTATGCGAATGTCAGTGGTAAATACACTTAAACTGTCCATTGTGCTTTTTCCTTTACGAAACCCAAACTGACTGCCTGCTAATAATTGATTGCTTTCTATAAACCACTCTAAACGATTTTTAACTAGGTGCTCTGCAATTTTGGTAAGAACCGAAGATAGCGCAATAGGCCGGTATGATAGAATATCATTTGAATTTTTATTTGGTTTGAGGATCGGTAAGATTTCTTGGGAACGCCAGGATTCCGGAATATTTCCAGAAACCAAAACAGAATTAATAATTTGTAGATAGTATGATAATGTATTATCACTACAATGTGAGAAAAACGAATACGGAATACCGTCTTCTCCTGGGGCCGAGTCTTTTAAGCATGTTAATACCCCTTTCAATTCGACCAATGAAAAGGGAGCGTTCAAAGGTGAATGATTATCAATATTTAACAGAGTAGAATTAGGGTAAATTTGATCATACTCTGGAACTGATGCTGGAGCTAATTTGTCAAGAAAACTATTACTAAGAGATAGAGGTAATTGTGTGAAGGAAGGAGTATCACTAAAGGCTTTTCTAAATCTTTTAATACTGCGCCAAACTTCTGACGGGCATGTGCTGGGTGATAAAGACATACAGAATGACCTCCACCCCTGGACTTTCTTATGTCTGAGAAAAATCCGTGTATCATTAATAATATCTCTAAGGCCGTCCAAATTTTCATCTGACATGTCCTCAGCATATTTTTTTTCAGCTTCCTTTCGCTTCCTAACTGCATCGGCACACGAAGAGTCCCACCATGGGGGCATAGGAATTTTATCGGAAGGATTTTTTTTAAGAGGGAAAACTTGGTCTGCTACTTCTACTAGGCACATCGCTAAAGCTGTTGAGCAATCAATTTCTCCACCCTGAGTAATTTGCGGGAGCTCAGCAACTTTAGCATCGACAAGCGTTTTAAATTTATTCCAGTCTGCATTTCCGAGTCTATACTTTAATCTAGGGGGTCTTTTCGGTGTTGTTGTGAACTTTACTGAGGAAATAATTACTAAGGGAAAGTGATCACTTCCAAAGGTAGAAGATGAGAAACGGGACCAAGATAAAGATGCAGCCAATCTAGGAGAGCATATAGATAAATCCACAGCACTAGCACTTTCACCTGCATTAGTTCTACGAGTAGGCTCGCCAGTATTTATAATACATAGATTATGATCGTCTATAATTTCTAATAAACGAATCCCTTCCCTTTTTGTCTCACCGCTTCCCCAACACTGGTGGTGACAGTTAAAATCGCCCATTACTAAAAATGGCCTACGAAGGGATGACAACATATTGCTAAGTTCTTGTAGGGCATTGTTATTAGCATTAGGAATGTAAGTGGAAACATAAGTAATATTATCAACAATTACCCCAACAATATCAATATCAGAACATGAAAGGAGAGAAACACGTGAAAATGGGGTATTATTTTTAATCAATATGGCCACACCGCCATATCCGTCAGCTCTGTCATTGCGTACACAAACATAACCTGGAATACCAAATAATTGATTATTTTTAATCCAGGTTTCAGATAATGCCACAATATTTGGCTTAAATTTATTTAATAAGTAGAATAGGTCAGTTTTTTTAGGTATTACTGATCGGCAGTTCCATTGAATTATTGTGTCCATCTTTTTGGTTTTTGTTTAGTAATAAACTACATAAGCGCTCCACGTCGTACGGTTCAAATGATGTATTTTTACATAATAACATTTTGATAAGGTTTATAATAACATCAACAACCTGCTCATTCTCGTTCTGTTGCAGTTTCATATTGGATTCCTTAGACAAAGCACACCCATTTGCCAAAGATGGGGGTTGAAACTCCCTAAGAAGGGCGTTATGAGCTGCTCTGTCATAACCTTGTGCTGACTTGGGGGGAGCGCGGGGTTTAAGAAAGACTGTCTTTTTGTATGATGAAGAAGTTGATGGTATAGGTTGTGAACTCAAGTATGAATTATTATTGGTGTGAGAATCATGAGATGTAACAGTAGTGAGAACATTAGCATAGGATTTTGAGGTTGCTGGGTGTATTTTGCTTGCTTCCTCATAGGAAACACAGGAATGAGCCATAGTATGTTTAATGTTTTTTTGCCTCTGGAACTCAGGGCAAGTCTTGTCTGTAGCATAGTGAAATCCAGAACAATTAACACAAGATGCAGAATCCTCCTCTAATAAACAAGTTTCACCTAAGTGATTTTGTCCACATTTATAGCATCGAGGGGCAGCTGATCTGCATTGATTTTTAGTGTGGCCATAACGGCAACAGCGGAAACATTGTATGGTGGGATACACATAAGTCTCAACAGGTAGTGCATTATAGCATACATAAATTCTTTTAGGAAGAGCTTGACCATCAAATGTTATTACAACAGTTTGAGATGGTTTCCATGTATATGACCCATTCACTTGAACTTTGTAATTTAGGCGTCTAACTTTCAATATTTCACCAGTACCTAAGGGAGTTGATATATTTTCTTTAACTTCTTCCACACTCCATTCAGATGGGATACCCCGGACCAAGCCCATACGAGTGACGTTAAAAGTGGGTAGAAATGCTTTAAATTTGTTCAGAGGCAATAAATTACTATTAATAAATATGTTAGCAGCCATAGGGTTTGTAAAAGCTACAACACACTTATTCCTACCAATTCTTTTGACACTGCCAGGAACTATATTCTGGAATTTGTTATTTTTAAGGAAATTTCCAAATGCAATAGGGTGAAGAATGGTGCCACTGTTTTCAGTACTGGTAATACGCTGTACATGAACTATGTATGGCCCTGTATCAGAGGCCTGGTACTCCTTTCTACCTACACCAACTGGTTGGTTAATTTGTATTGCAGTTGGATCCAACTGCAAAGTTTGGGAAACAGAAATTTCAGAGGGTTGAGAATGTGGAACTGACGGTACGGTATTGTTATTTATTATAAGGTCGGATTTTAAATTAACATCTGTGCTGGGAATACATGTACAGTCAATGTGAGAGGTGGTTCCCTCAGGGATCACTCCCTGTCTACTGCGTTTCGTTTTATTACAGTGTTTACATACTGTTTTGTGTTTGTGTGAACGCCTCTTACGTGAAGCACTGACTTTACCGGAGGTCGACGCATCAGTTTCCCTTCCACTTGCTGTGGCTACAGACCCATCAGTGTCCATACCACTCATGTCTAAGTTGGTTGCTATGGTAACATAATTACTTACAGGGGGACTTAAGCCAGGGCCTAAATCCCCCACATCTGATATAGGCGGGTCGTTCATACGACCCGGGAATATTCTTGGACTATATAAATATTTACAATAACTTACCAGAAATCAGGAAAAAATTACACAAATATAATATTACATACACTACAGAGAAAATATATTTACATTAGAACCTCAACTGAACCAAATATTTAGTTAAAATTGAATTATGAAAAATTGCTGAGAAAAAATACACCCGGTCTAACCGAAATTTCCCGCGCTTTTTTTTCAACATTAACTTCTTGTCGAGCGAACAGCGAAATCGAACTTGACAGTTGAAGGGATGCCCTGACATATGCTGTGCACTATTTAAGTATTTATTTTTCATAGCAACCCCGCCGCGGTTTTGGTATACATGGTGATGCGATTTTAGTAGGTAATATTTAAAGAATCAATATATATAACACTTTTTTAATTTAATAACACCTGCTAAAAAAGTTCTACATCATAACAAACTTGCCAATTTATCCATTGCGTTTTGCATTGCATGTTTTCATTAATAATCATTTCAGTTATATTTAACATAATTACCTACTTATCACGCTTTCACCAAAAGTGTTATTTCAGTACCTATAGGTATTCTACTCAGTACCTAGTCATCGACTCAGCGTGATGAGTATCTGTACAAGAACAAGATGATAAATTATATCATGAGAATTAATAAACCCTGAAGGACCTTTTGGATGATTAACAAATCCGCCCTTAAGACTACCCACTGACCCTTTATTTTCATTAATTGAATCAAATATGATCTTAAATATACCTACTTCTGAAACACATAAATAAAAATATGTTGCTTATTAGTTTCTTATCAATCTATGGCCATAATGACAAATACTCACTCTAAATAAAACAGTTTACTTCAAGCTGTCAATCGGGTCGTACGGATTACTTAATTTGCCGCGAAAATGTTGCGGCGGTTTACAATATTTAACGCATTTTGCTTATGTTTGGTGGCCAGTTTGAACATTGTTAATCCTGGACCAACATTCCCACCGACGAATGGAGAAGTCTGGCCGAAACCTCAACAGCAAACAAAAGAACAGACATATTATAAACTGTCACCCTCTGTTTTTAAATTTACGGTAAGTAAAAAGTAGACCTTAATACATAAAAATATAAAATGCAAGGAACAAACAGATAAATACTGAATCTTTTTATTTTAAGTAAAAAGATCTACTTTGAAAATGGAGAGATACTGACATCGTTTTCTATTGTTGAAAGTATCGATTTTTTTATCGCACCCGGACTTTAAGTTCGTTGTACTTTTTTCAACCTAAATTAGTGATTTAATCGCAAGTAGGTAGGTAGTTAATTAAAATTGTTGTCCAGAAAAACAACTATCAAGTCAAAGTAAGATTATTTTATATAAAAATAAGTAGGTAATATGATGAAAGAGCTAAAAGCAGTCCTCGGAAAAAAAAAGTTAGCAATGGGCAATTCTGCTCTGAGTCTCCAGTACCTAACTAGGTATCTTAAGATTGGTTACGATGCCATCAAAATTTTCTTATTTTGACCATTTCTCACTATTGATTGATTTATAACAGAAACAAAACATGTTTTATGATCTGCCTTCAATATTGCAATGTTTATAAAAAAAGAGACTTAATCCCTACGATGAACAATTATACGCGTACAATAGGCCGCACGTCAGCGGTTAAAAAACCAGTATAAGCTGGACTTTTAATCTATTGAAACTTCACACTACTCAGTGTGTTCGACTGTGCCTACTGGATTTTGGGATGCAAGCCAGCGAGACCCCGAGCCACGGTCGCGACCCGCGATTACAAGTTGTATCTCGTTGGTTCGAACCCAGACAGGCGCTTTACCTTGTGTAAATTATTTCATTAACACTGTTCTCAAACCAGGGAAAAAAACATCGTGAAGAAACCGTCCTAGAATCGAAAATTTGAAGACGGGTGACATCTACCAACCCGTACTGGTCCCGATTACGGCCCTTTCCTTCTCACAGAGAAGAGGCCTGTGTCCTTGCAGTGGGACCAATATAGGCTGATTATGAATGATGATGTGCGTGTTTCAGAATTAAATATTATTAAGTTCGGCTGCGAACGCGACCACTGCTTTGCCCTTTCCTGTAGGCCTTTGTACACCGCAGTAAACCAAACACCATTCCAACCCGTATTTCAATCGCTCGGCGTCAGTTTGTGCCCAGCCCATCGCAAGTCGGCGATAACATTATAACCTTGAGCTGGCTTTGTACCAATATTACCGAGTTAAAATAGACCTAGAGGTCAGCATATACTGGTATACTTGGAAGCAGTATATGCACTCTACGGCTTACTGTACCGTGATTAGTTCTGTAATTTCGTAGGTATAGCTTTTTTTCTGGTATAAAAATCCGTGTGAATTAAAATTGCATTTAACGTAAATTATTAACTGACAAGAAGTTGAGACTGACATAACAAGTAGGTACCGTAAACCGATCTACAAAATCAATCGCTATTACTACTATGTTAAAATGCCTCAGCTATAGGCATAAATATTACCTATAATATTTATTCCCTAAGAAAACAAACACTATCCCCCAAAAAATCTCTAAATTGTGTGCTTATCGCATTCAATAAATATACAGAGAAAACACCCAATTGTTATTTTAATTTAGTACCTAAGTTCTAATAATAACTTTAATAAAATAACAAACAAGGAAAACATTTAATCAACCACAATTTTTGTAAGCACCTACGTCCCTATATTTCAACAGGAAACAGGAAAGACATGCGACATATTGAAAAATGCAATAGATCGATACAATTCAGTGCTAAGGGTTACCCATCACATAGCATGGAAACATTCCAAGAAGCTGAGGAGGAATGTGGACGCACGGTCCGCAAACATGAGTCCCGACTTCAAGGGCACCCTGGAGGAACTGAAAATAGACCTGAGTAGACCTTGTGAGGCCTTCCCACACTTGGATATGGATGAGAAATGTAGGTATCTATCATACAAATTCAGATCTTGTAGTAAATCGAACCTAAACTACTTATACCGTACAAATTCCTTTTTAAAAATCGTATGGTTTCAGGTTTCGAGCATTTTTGGCAAGAGCTAGAACATGACTTCCAGTGTTTTCCACACATTGTTTGTTCGATATGCTCTTAAACGCGGCGCGTGCGCACACTTGCGTGTACTTACTTTTCTGCTTAGTTGCACAACATTAATAAGATGTTCATCGTCCACTCTTTTACTTTCATTTATGAATTCAAAGTGTTGCTACTAAACAATGAGCTTTACAGCCTAGACATGCAAAAATACTAAAATATTGTTTTTAGAATGCATTTCATAAGTTACGCACACAAGTACCTAGACATTGGTGAACTGACTCACTGACACACTGACACACTGATGATCATCAAAATGTTTGGCTACTTCCTGAAGTGCTAGAAAGCTCAAATTTAGTATGTAATCTAAGTTTAGTATAGCAGCAATAAAAAAATCATAATCTTATAACTTTCGCCTCCCATCCCCTAAAATGGGGGGTGGATGTTTGTATGAGATCATATTAATCGCTTATGAGCGGAATATCGCACTGATTTATCGCTTACGGTAATCAGTAAACCATCAAAGAAAAAAGGCAAAGACAGATAATGGGCTATGAAAACCGGCACTGCTGATGTGCAAGAAATACAACCAAAAAAAAAAAAAAACACTAAAAAGGCTGCCTAGCAACTTACAAAAAAAACTGAAATTCCACCAAAAACATTTCATGTAAAATGTTGTCAAGACGACCACATAATGTTTGCCCTGTGAAAAAGATATCAGATCTTATGTAGAGCCAAGCTTCTGAATCTACACGGCCTAAGTCTACCGACCCTAACTTCACAAATTCTACATATCAGTAAAAACGTATGGCTTGGCTGTTTCGTTACTTACCTACTTCAGACACTAAATACTCGAATCACCTCCACGACGACGGTAGTGAAACGGCGAAGCCATACATTTGAAAATTTGAAGAATTTGTGAAGTTAGGGTCTGTAGACTTAGGTACATGCAGTGTTTCTAACCAAACTCCTCTGCAACGGCTTCGCTGATTCTTATGAAATGTTGTGTGTTTATTCAGTAGGTCTGAGATTGGACAGTTTTAAAAGATCTTTAAAAAGAATGGTGGAACGAAGTTTGCCGGGGCGGCTAATTTCATATAAATAATCCGTTTGTCCGTTTCATCGTAAAGAAGGAATAAACACACACACTCAACAGACACACACACAAACTTAAGCTATTAGTGTGATACGCAAGGAAGATTATTGTTATTATTATCTTGAAGACCCCATTCAATACCCGACCTTGATTTCTATTGTTTTTCAGATAGTCTGAATGTTTCTGCTGTATCTACACTGAACAGTGACTCTATATGGGGTATTCTGAGGGGTATGGAGACTTTCGTGCAATTGTTCTATTTTGCTAATGGATATAAAGTAAGATTTATTTCTAAGGTTTACAACATTTTTTGTTGGTACTATAAAATAATATGTGCTTCGGAGCAAATAAATCGAGCCACTTTCCTTTTTCACGTATCAACATCATCTAGCTAAGCCTTTTCTCAACTACATATATTGTGGTCGGCTTCTAGTTTAACCGGATGCAGCTGATTATAAATTACCTGTTTTACATAGGTCGACTGCCTGTCCAGTTACTGGGTAAATAATACCCCTTGGTTGAACTGGTTATCAGATTTCGGGCTTCTGACTATCTGCAACGATTGTCATAGATCCATAAATGGCAGCCCTTTTTCACGTTTAATGGTTAAATATTCTTGGTAAAAGAACCAAATATTGCCTAAAATTTTATTGAAACACCTTTTACCTTCATTATTATTCTTCATTATTTATTAAACTGACTCTTTAAGAATAGTTGTGATGTTGATAGAACATTTTGTAATACGTGAAATGAAAAATGAAGTGGTTCGGTTTATTTACTCCCAAGTGCAGAAAGTATGACTGATAACCAAATTCACTTGTTGCAGGATGTGTTCATTAACACGACGCAAATCGTTGACTTCCCAAGATACACTTATCGGGGACTTCTTATCGACACATCGAGGCATTACCTCACTGTGGCTAACATTATCAAAACATTGGATGCCATGGAAATGAACAAGATGAACGTCCTACACTGGCACATAGTGGATGACCAAAGTTTTCCTTATCAAAGCGAGAAATTCCCGCAGCTAAGGTAATTGAAAACGTGTTGGCATATTATGAAGCCTATCATCCTCTTGACCGTCACATTAAAAAAGGAAAAATCGTTCCCTCAGCGTCAAGCTATGAATTAATCCTTTGTATTCGTCATGATGTAGGTATTCACGACGCGTGGCGTGCTGAACACATTCTTGTTTGTCATCTACATATTTGTACATTATTGTGGCGGTCAAAGGGGTACTTAATACAACAATTCACTTCGTATTAATCGGTTCACTTAATTTTATACCACATAACTGTTTCCAGTGAACAAGGCGCATACGATCCTTCAATGATCTATACAAAGACGAACATTAACCAGATTGTTAATTATGCGAGAGACAGGGGTGTGAGAGTTCTTCCTGAATTCGATGTTCCAGGTAAAACTTATTAGAATAAAGACGATACTGACCAATGAAATGACAATAAACATTGTAGAAACTCCACATAATTATATCAATGCATAAAGGATATTTTCAAGTAGGAGTCACATCTGGTGAGGCGTAGCGCAGCGCGGTTTTCACTGCAAAACGATTTTATCAACCATGAAGTGGATGAAAAAGAGTTGAAAAAAGAAATCCATTTATCCGAAAGCATCATTAATGCCGCGAATCAGAATAACGCGCGTTACTACGCTTTGCCAGGTTTGCGATGGCCCTCGGAATAGTAATTGCTATTTTCAAACTCAGAAAGCTTGCTGGTTTTTTGGACGGCCGGCATAGTTGGCGTGTTGTCTGAGGGATTGACTGCTGCGCTACGTTTCACGGGTTCGATTCCCGCACGGAACAAAGGTATGGCCTACGGGTAGGTATTGTTCCGGTTCTAACTTTCTGTGTATGTGAGTTTAAATGCTTGTAAACGCACCCACGATACAGTATTCGAGTGAAGGCCAAAGTTCACAATAATGAAATAAAGGCCGTTCCTTCTATCTTTGAGAGGGCCCTTGTCATACTGTGGGATAGATGACCAGACCAGACTGTCCAGTTTTATTTCTTATGTCCCACTACTTAAAGCTAACTAACACTATAACGTCCCATTTTATTATTTACTATATTAATAACAGCGCCCTTGTCGATAAACTCTCGAGAGTGGACAATGTCCTCTCGAGTTGACCTTAGATAAATAAATACATTAACTGACAGATGGGAAGTATTAAGTGATTGCACTGCTACTTATTTTTGCGAGACACACTATTTGTGTCAAGTTCTGGAATTGCATGATAAAATCAATTAATATGAAACATATTTGAGGTGGTAGGTAACTTTTATCTAGGTATTTATTTTATTGTTATTTGCACAACTGTCCAGTAATTACTAGCACAGTAGTAGAAATTACTACTATGCGATAACGATGTTGTGAAGCAGCTCCGTCTACAGCATATACCTACCTACCTTAATTTATTACCTCAAGACTCACTTACACAGACATCCCGTCCCGGAATAAATGCATAGGTACATGCCATTTGTTTCGTGCGAAGATATTATTATACTTCTACTATTTATTAAACTATGCCAACAGGACATCACGAGACACTGTTATGACTGAATCATAAAATAAAATACAATAAACCATTATCTCGTTAGGACACACAAGATCTTGGGGCGTCGCGTACCCAGGGATCCTGACAAAATGCTATCAGTTCGGCGAAGTTGTAGGATTAGGGCCCATGGACCCGACAACTAACGTTACCTACAAACTGATAGGCGACTTGTTCCGTGAAGTTCAGGAGCGATTCCCTGATAAATACTTTCATCTTGGCGGTGACGAGGTCGCTATGGATTGCTGGTGAGTTTCTGTTGCTTACACACAATATTGTTTAGTTCTTTTGTTAGGTGCGAAGGTTTTTTTAAATCTCGTAGTAGTAGTAAATAAAGCCAAGCACGAGTGGTATACATAATAGTAGTCACCTACCATCAGTTGCTAATTTGCTATTGATTTGTTTCAACTAAAATACCAGTCTGCGTCAGCGTGACTGGATAAAGAGGAATTTTGGAAGTTTAAGCAATACCAAGTTTTAGAAGCTATTTGGTACGTAGGTATGAGACATCAAATAATTTGTACCTGGAAAAAGAGCGAAAACTGTTACGAGGAAAGTTATTTGAGCCATTCTGACTTCAGAATGTCGGACCTTATCATCTATAGGATTTTCAATGACCTTTCCCGATGCTGGGAATTGGTCTCTGAAATCAATATTTATATGGCCTACTTCTGCTACAAAATAGCGTTACCTACTATAAAAACGAAAAAAAAAACAAATTACGTTTATTGTCGTTTCCAGGTCTTCAAACCCTCAGATTCTGGAATTCATGAGTCAACACAATATGAGTTCGCCCAGTGAACTGCATGCGTACTTCATGACAAATGTCCTGCCGCTGTTGGGACAAAAATCCAAGCCCATAGTCTGGCAGGTATGTAACCAGGATCCAGAAATCGCGTTCTCTCCTTTAATGAAACAATAATAAAATTCCCTTTGCTATGTTTCAGGAAGTGTTCGATGAAGGTGTAAAACTGCCCAGCGACGCAATCGTGCAAGTTTGGAAAACTGTGGGAGCCGAAGATATGGTTCGCGTAAGTATTTAAAATAAATTTACAAAAGAAGGCACCGTTTCTTATATTTCTCTTAACCGGAGGTAACATGTGCAAACAAAATTTGGCGAATCTCAACACGACATTGGTAGCTTTAGGTCTTCGTACCGTGAAAGTGTATTTGGGTTCTTGAAGTTGCCAGTTACTTCTCTCTAGCTATCGACACAATGATTTAATCATAGGCACGTAAGCGTACTGCAATTTCAAATGGTCTTCTGCGTGCACTTTTCTAAAAACGTTGGTACGTTTGGACACCTATTGTGAATATTTTAGACCATATCAACCCACAGGAAGGAAGGACAAACACACTTGTTGCGTTTATTCCTTCCTCCCTGTTATTATTCACAATTCAAAATAACATGGGATTTGACCAACATTGTTGATGTGAACCTATTGATAACACATTTTCGTGTCATTTTTGTTTATAGAACAAACACCTAGTTTGTTGCTACAAACGCTTATTTAATTTCGATGTTCAAAGGTTTTGGAGGCCAATCACAAAGTTATCTACTCTGCGTCATGGTATTTGGATTATCTGGCAAACGGAGGGGACTGGGACAAGTTCTACACTGTGGATCCCCGTCAGATGATCCCGAGACATTACAAGGAGTTAGATCTGAACAACATTCTGGGAGGCGAGGCTTGCATGTGGGGAGAGTCAGTCGATGATAGGAATTTGATAAGCAGGTATGTATAATTAGTTGGGAGCAAGAGCCATCACTGTAATAAAAATTGAAATAGTCGTGAGTTCGGTCTGGTTTCACATGAAGATTTATAAGATACGAACATAAATTAATACACTTGCCACCGATCACTGATAAAGAACTAATCGACGACACTTGGTCAAAATTTAAAGGTGGTTTTTCAAATAACTAACTTTGAGCAAAGATCTATTTCTTAAAGATATTATTTATAAAATTCTGTGTCCGTAACACAATACCTACAATATGAAAAACTCGCTTTTGGATCTTACCATAATGATTTTAGCTCTATATAGCTCTTGACAACATTAATAGCATTTTTATTCGACTACGGAGAAGCATAAAAGAGTGTTATGATTTTGACCGAGCCTATATGTATATGTTTTTGATAACAGGGTATGGCCTCGTACTAGCGCAGTGGCTGAAAAACTCTGGAGTGCCGAACAACCTCGTTTCAACTTCTACAGACACATTGCGACCGAAGTCAACCGTCGTCTGGAAGAGCACGCGTGTCGTATGAACCGTCGCGGCGTACACGCACAACCACCCAACGGACCCGGCTTTTGTGTCGGAGGAATCTAAATATACTTATTTTTGTTATAATGTGTACAGCGATTTACGATTAGTTTACTTTCTTAGTACCTATTTCAAAGTTTAGAATATTTCTTAATTACATAAATCTGCTTTTTATTTTGCCTGCACCATGAGTAAACATACTTATTATGTCGAAACGTATAATGTGTTTAGGCACGATTTTTCGTGGAAACTGGCATCGCTACGGTGTTTATTTTATACCATTGTGAATGCTGAAAAGACGGCGACGCGACGCTAGTGCGTGGCAAACCGTGCAAAGGTTTGCTTTGTAACACATATCACCAAATGCTAGCTGGGCTTGTGCACGTGCGTCCCTCCGTCGCACGGAAGCCGAAGCAGGATGTGTGCCTATAAAATTAGACTTCTAGTCAACATAGAAAAGTCCCCTGTTTCCCTCACGACACCATCTGGCGTCTACGCTAAAATCAATAACTGCTGAAGCTAATAATGATGTATCGTCGGGTCCCAAAATCAAAAGGAATAAAATCTAAAAAGTTTCTTACTAAAACAGTAAGAATGCATTTTCCTAATTTTATTATTTCTCAAAGGGTACCCTTTGAAAATGATAACTTACTATAGTTTTCTTAAAAACACTTTTTCAGATATGTACGGAGACTGGGTTCCTCACTGGGTATATTACAAAACAAACATAGGCTTTTCACAACAAAAAAACTTTAGTCGATTTTAGCATTTCAAATCAACATGAAAGTCATAACATGGTAACACCAGTTTAGCTTACGTCAAATTTTCAAAATAAAACGTCTCTTTTCTTACAATTTTATTTAACTTCTTCAGATTTTTCTAAGTTCTACTTGCAGTTCCAAAAGTTTATTGTATTTCGTTGAGTTTCTGTATATTTTTGCATGCATTGAAAATGTCCATGATTGAAGAAGAAGTCGTGGTTGCACCGTGGGTTGGTCCTACAAGTTGCAAAAATACTTTATCAGTGATTGTGCTCTCATTCAGCGTTGATATCATTGAAAAAATATCAGAAGCTCTCACAGAAGTTCATAACAAAGGGAATTTTCGCTGGAAACTAATTGTATTACGATCGTTTCATTTGGAAGAAGTCGTAAAACAGTCTGATTTGACCGGAAAGATAGGTATCGACTTTGTTATTTTAGCTATCGACACAAGTAGAATATTTTGTTTGGAGTGGGCGAAGAAAGTGTTAGTGCAAGTGCATTCGGATTTAAAACTTCGGCGTGTGGTGCTTGTGAATGCTGGTGGACTCCCTGTGAACGCTATGGCGATCAGTGCAAGTGATCTTATAAACTTCCAAAATGAAATGAAGCTAGACATTATAACTGCAAATGTATTTGATATAGACAATGCTGCTTTCCTGGCTCGCAGGTTACTCAAATATATTGAAGTGTCTGTTGGTGTTAGGACTGGAATTCCTAATCTTAATGTTTGATTCTATTGTATGAATGATCAGAGTGATCTCTGAATAGGTTCTAAAACCAATGTCAAAATCCTACAATTCTGTGCTTAAGTTCTAATACCATGTTACTATACAAGTCTACTATAGAAGTTTTAAGTGACGCATATCATTCTATGAGACAAATCACCATAACCCAATCATTTGTATAGGATCGGTGCAGTATTTCTTCTTCCATACATCTCTATTCACTATCTTCATTTTTGATCTGGATCATGCATCCATCTTCACCGACAAGAACAATGTATATATTGCCATTGTAAGCAATAGCCTTCTATGGTGTAAAATATCACTTATATGCAACTTTTGTTTAAAGTGATGATGCTTGGTGATCAATTGACACAATAGAAAGACAATGACAGCACGCACACCGGTGTCCTCTTGGGATTTTTTATGAATTAGGTAGTGTGAAGGCTGTACTCATTGAATTATCATCTTTCTGTCCTTTTGCCATGGTACTTGGGATGATCCAATGCATTTCTTTATGCCCAAGTGTGAATATTAATTTTTAACTTTGAAAGAAGAGTATGCCTTAAATGTAGTAATGCCTAGATTCAAGTATCAATAACAAAACTACAATATCTGGTAGTCGTATGTTTGTATGTTGGGGGTAATCTTCGGAATGATCTAAATGATCCAATTTTTAGGGTTTCGTAGTCAACTAGGAACCCTAGTTTCGCCATGTCTGTCTGTCCGTCCGTCCTCGCTTAATCTCTGTGATTGTTAGCACTAGAAAGCTGAAATTTGGTACCAATATGTGTATCAATCACACCAACAGTGGTAAAATATAAATTGGAAAAAAATGTTTTATTAGGGTAGCCCCCCTATATGTAAAGTGGGAAGTGATATTTTTTTAATTTCAACCCTAACATGTGATATATTGTTGGAAAGGTATTTAAAAATGAATAGGGGTTTACGAAAATATTTTTTTGATAATGTCTATAATTTCGGAAATCATCACTACAAAAGTAAAAAATAATGTGTAACTTTTGAACCCCCTCTAACTTTTCATATTTTCTAAACTTATGGTAAGTTTAGAAAATATGAAAAAAAAACTGAATTGTAGAACTTTTTATGGACTTTCTAGGAAAATTATTTTTAACTTGGATGGAAACAAGTTTTTGTACAAAAAAGACAAAAAGTTGTACAAAATAATTTCTGGACTAAGTTTGTAGTATAATCGTATATGCCAGCATGTTGAACACTTATTGTGATGGACGGGAAACTACGGAACCCTACACTTAGAGTGGCCCGACACGCTCTTGTCTGGTTTTTTTTTTTTTGCACTGGTGGAAAGCTACACTATTCCCCAATGACAGGCTACTTTTTATCCCTGTTATCCCACGGGAACAGGAACTACGCGGGTGGAACCGCGTGACGTCTGCTAGTAGCATATATTACAGACAAAAACAAATAGATAGTCAGTATTTTGCCCTGCAGATGCAACGATTTGTAGCATCTGCAGGGCAGAATAAAACAATTTGTTATGAATCTTGCTGTCTCAGTGACTAACTAATATTCAGTAGTAATTAGCGAGATCCCATGTGCATGGAAGTGGATTCACAAGTTGTTGATGATGTCACCACTAATTATTCAGCATTTTCAGAATACAATTATGTAGTGTGAATATATTGATTATTAAGTTTACTGAAATCTGAGTGAATATGTTGTGTTATTTTAAGATATTAAATGAATAAAACATGTTTTACACATTTTGAATCATTTATTATATTTTGATTGTACTACAAAATAATAGGAAGTTCTCTACAGTTATAATTATATTATATATTACATAAATAATAAAACAATTACAGCAGTCCTCATGTGTGTAGCAACCTCACAATATTCATGTAGCAACACTATTGCTAGGTAGTTGTATAAAAACAATAATAAACTATAGGGCTGTGCGGAGTGGATATAACATGACCTTATAACTAACTGAAATACTGCTCATTTATTAACATAACTGTTTTATAATTATAAATAACATTTCAAGCATAGATTTATCTGTAAAATAATCCAAAATTATAATAAAACAATGAGAATTTGTCAAAAAACCAAATGTCAAGCTCACAAATTCAAAATGCACTACAATTTCCATGTTACACTAATGTATTCTAAAATATATCGCTATAGATTGTTGATCTAACATTAAAGTCACCTTGGTGACTTGTTTAAAATAAACGTATACAAAAATTTAATATTAGGCAATATCACAACTAAACCGCCTGTTCAACAGCAGGCAAATAAATACAGTCACATAAACATCACTTAAATAATCCCAGTGATGTAACAGGATCGGTAAATAAAATAAATTGCAAATAAAAGACAGTTACACTGCACTATGATTTCAATGTGAGTACACAGTTTTGGATACAAGAATTGCTAAGGCCCAAACTAAAATTTGATTCTCATAAGAGTACTACATTCACTAATATTAAATAATATTTTGTGAAGGAAACCTAAGTGTATTAAAGTTATTTGAAATTTTTTAACCATAGGTCTATTTCATAATCTTGAAAAATATGGAATATTTTCTTATACTGATACTGATTTTCTAGAAACAAATACATTTATTTCAGGCCGAATATTATAGGACTAATAACTATGATAAAACCTGGTTACAAATCATTTACTCGTCTTCACTCTAGAATTTGTATCAACTTAAAATACACTAAATTATAAACCCCATACTAATAAAAAGAGGAGTAAAATGATGCGAAACTTAATCCTCTACAATGTTTTTCTGAAGGTTATACAGGTTGTAACTTTACTCTGAGTTTATTAATAATGGGGTAAGGGAATAAAATTTAAACAGATCAGGTTTGAAATTAGCATTACTTAACATTAACATTGAAATTGCCACCATAGCAAAATATGTGATAACTTCACGAAAATAACATCTCTCTAATCTTAAAATTGAACATCAATGTTACTAATGGTTTATGTGGCGATTCGATAATATTATGTATTTCCAGTTTCTAATTACAAATAAAAAATATGGATTAAATATACATAAACCAATGAATAACATTCATTTTAGTATAGATGTGTGTTGCAGTAACTACACATAGAGCAATATATTATTACTATATTGTTACATAGTGGGTGCTTGTCACAGATTAGGAAACAAATGGAGTGCATTGTACGAATCTTGAATTCATTTAGTTTCCAGTGGCGATTTTGAATTGTTCTATGACGCATACACTTTCAACTTCATAATGTTATGACACATAAATTTAGGAATGTGTCTTTAATGAGGCGAAAACATATTACCAGACTGCCTACCGTGACTTGCCATTATATTTATTATCTCGATACTACAAATTCACTAAACTGTTCAAACTGTCGGTCGTAAGTCGCGGACATGACCGTCCGACTGACCGATAGTTATCGGGCACGCTGGGTATTTATTACCGTGCACTCATAAGTAACGTTAGATGTACGCGTCCCGTAGGTAATTTGTTTCCATCTTTAGCACTCCATTTACTTACTATTCCTATTAGGTGTGAACATACAGGTCCGTGCGCAATGTCGCGGTCACTACTATGTTAGACACACAGAAGTTTTCTAACTACCAACATATAACTTATTACTAATTTCCTGTACTGAGAGATATAGTTAAAATTTATCAAGCTGACACCTGAAGCATCCTATGACAGCATTCATACAATCACATTCTGTTTATTTCATTACACACTTAGATGGTTATGCTATGTGTAATATTGAACATAAACTAGCTTTAACAGACAGTCTGGCTAGGAATGCTGCTGTGCCAATTAAGACGCTCAGGTATATCTGTTTGCAGCCCGTATGTGCCAGCTAGTAACGCAGTTGCTTTATGAAATGGAGTTGTCATGTTTATATTTGGAATGAATAGATTAATGGACGATCAATGAACAAGTATCAAGAACGTATTTCCAGTAGCTTTCTTAGGATGCTTCGTTTGTTCGATAGTTCCTACGTCATCCTCACACATAGTGTCAGAAAGTAGAATGTTAACTCCCGCAAGCACAAGTGTCACATTTCAAGTCTGAGCACAACTATCCACACGAAGCTTAAAATATGACCAAACTTGTGCGCCTTATCATTTTTACTAAACTACGCCTTAGGCTTCCGCTGTTGTTGAGTTGAACGAAACAAAGTGGAGTTACATTGATATGTGGACGCCACCGGTCCTCGTTAGGAAATCATATGGAGATTACACGGCTAAGGTCTAAAGGGGTCTGAACTACAAATAAAATACTGAGATTCGTGATATGTAGCATTAAGAGCGCAAGCCTCAAGGCGAAAAGCTACATATATGGAGCTAACACTCCAAAATATCATTATATTTTGGCCAGATGATCACCTCGAGTGTGGAGCACTGCAGACTCGGCCAGAAGGCGGAATCCATGTACTCGGCTACAACTACTGTTCCGAGCGTCTGGCGAGTCCGTGATGTCTACACCCCACTCCATATAGCAGTGTAGCACCTATTATCGTTCACTGTACACTTCGGTCCACATTACACCTCTCGCACTACCTGTGGATAACAAGGTACATGTTATAATACTCAGAACTCATAACAAATAATTTAGATAAAAAATGACCAGTGGGATATATGTAACGCACGCCGCCCGGCGCCGCCTCCCATCATGATCTTCCGCGCGCGCTGCTGCTGCAGGGCCATGGAACTGAATACGTACCGGTCTAGTCGGAGTCGAGGTTGACGACGTCCTGCGCGGGCGCGGGCGGGTGGCGCGGCGCGAGGGGAGGCCGGCCCCGCGGCCGCCCGGCGCCGCCTCCCATCATGATCTCCCGCGCGCGCTGCTGCTGCAGAGCCATGGAACTGAATACGTACCGGTCTAGTCGGAGTCGAGGTTGACGACGTCCTGCGCGGGCGCGGGCGGGTGGCGCGGCGCGAGGGGAGGCCGGCCCCGCGGCCGCCCGGCGCCGCCTCCCATCATGATCTCCCGCGCGCGCTGCTGCTGCAGAGCCATGGAACTGAATACGTACCGGTCTAGTCGGAGTCGAGGTTGACGACGTCCTGCGCGGGCGCGGGCGGGTGGCGCGGCGCGAGGGGAGGCCGGCCCCGCGGCCGCCCGGCGCCGCCTCCCATCATGATCTCCCGCGCGCGCTGCTGCTGCAGAGCCATGGAACTGAATACGTACCGGTCTAGTCGGAGTCGAGGTTGACGACGTCCTGCGCGGGCGCGGGCGGGTGGCGCGGCGCGAGGGGAGGCCGGCCCCGCGGCCGCCCGGCGCCGCCTCCCATCATGATCTCCCGCGCGCGCTGCTGCTGCAGAGCCATGGAACTGAATACGTACCGGTCTAGTCGGAGTCGAGGTTGACGACGTCCTGCGCGGGCGCGGGCGGGTGGCGCGGCGCGAGGGGAGGCCGGCCCCGCGGCCGCCCGGCGCCGCCTCCCATCATGATCTCCCGCGCGCGCTGCTGCTGCAGAGCCATGGAACTGAATACGTACCGGTCTAGTCGGAGTCGAGGTTGACGACGTCCTGCGCGGGCGCGGGCGGGTGGCGCGGCGCGAGGGGAGGCCGGCCCCGCGGCCGCCCGGCGCCGCCTCCCATCATGATCTCCCGCGCGCGCTGCTGCTGCAGAGCCATGGCGACCGGATCGCGACTGCCGAGTCCGCCCGCGTAGAACTTCGCGCCCGCGTGCTGTTGTTAGTTACGTAAAGTTCAGATGACAAGCGCTTGACGCGCTTTTTGCTTATGTGCGGTTACAATATGACGTTGGGAACGTATTTTTTTTTTTTGTAAACACGCATTAGCAAAACGCGCGTCAAGCGCTTGTCATCTGATTGTTAACATTGATTATAAAACAAAAGAAAAAGCAAACTGAAATGGGAAAGGAATTCTCGGTCAGTTGAAAAACCGATTGACCTGTTGCGAAACATTCGGCATAAACACCGATTCGTGTATCGTAAACATAATGTTGCATGTACTTGTAAAGAACAAGATCATGCGGTATCTCTGAAACCGGTGGTTGGACTGTGAAAATCCACTCTCAAGTGCAGCCCACAAATCCAAACCTTTAAGTCGGTTTTTTAATACCAGATAGTGTTTTGACAAAAGAAAAACCCACCACAAACAGAAAACGTCAAACTACAAAAACATGTTGCCAACCATTTAGGCAAGTTGCGTCCAGAGTTGAACTCACAAGTGAACTTTATAGAAATCAACTGATCAGGTATCTTTATGATTTGATATAATGTGACTAATAAAAAAATTGTTTCACTCTTTTGAGTCAAAAAAGGGAATTATTTACTTTTTCATTGAAAGTCTTATTGGGTTAGGTAGAAATTATGTTGTTTATGCAAATACAAAATAACGTAAAAACTTTAAACAAAAACAGCTGTTGCCTACATTTTGACGAGTTATTTGAACATAAAAGTAGGGACCAGCTGAGCTGATTTTTTTTTGCAATATCAGTTTTGGTCCTATAGTAAAAGTTGTTCATAATGATGAGTACAATGTATCCCAATGAGACCCCTGAAGAGGTCCAGAAATAATAAAATTAATAAATGAAAATTTTCTTCGCCTTTTTATAATTATTACATAATTTTCTGACGATTTTTTACTTACGTAAAAATTATTTCTAACGTACCCAAAAAGACTTTCAATGAAAATCACAAAGATATGAATACAATTTTTCAATGAATACAATTCAACAAACAACTGAATCAACTGAACCAACCATTAACTCATTGTTCCATAACAAATACATCTCTTTTTTTGCTATTATTTTCTTTGTAGGTAAAACTTGATGCGATTGTAGAGTCTATGAATTTGTTGATCTGTGATGGGTTTAGGTTATTAAAGCGTAATGTCGAAGAACTCTAAGAAGCAGTCACTATTTCTTTTGCATTTCACCGACATAAACATTTTTGAATATGGGAATATGCCGATGTGCAAAGCATGTGGAAACGCACGTCGTGCACTTTAAATTCACATGGAAATACACCTAAAGGTTAGTAACTTAAATAATTAAAAGCTACATTAATGGATCTATCCATACTCCATTTACAGAAGTTAATAAGGTTAATGCACACTTTGTAACGAAAGTACAATGAGCATGTTACAATTTTACAATTACGATAGAAGCCGAATTTATTATTATGTATTATCACTGCAGCTGTCACACTTAGTTGTAACCAGAATTATTTTAAGAAATGATGTGGATGGTGTGGTGTGGTATATGGATTTCAATTAGCTACCTTCTTTAATTTTAGATGAAAATTAGTGTCAAAGATAAAAATCTAAAAGAAGCAGGGATGAACAACACATTGAACGTTATTCGTTTCATTTTTATTATTCTAAATTTCAAATACAACAATTTTAATTCAAATGGTTTTCACTTATCTTTAAAACAAAATGTTCTGCATTCCTGCTTCTACACGCATATTTTTCCTAATGAGCTTTTAAAATAAAATTAAATATTCCACAACTTTTCACACAACGCCATCTAGTCCCGAGCTAAGCTAAGAGCTTGTGTTATGGGTACTAAACAGCTGATAAACATACTTATATATTTCTAAATACAAACATATTATAGATAAGCAGATAGTATAGGCAACATTGGATCATTATCTCTAATTAAAACACGAAGTGGAGCTCGATTAGTTGGAGGTAAGGGCACATCTGTTGATTCCCTAGTTGAGTCCCGGTCGGGCTACACTCACATTCTGCTGCATGAGCTGCTGCAGGCGCATCTGGTTCTGCTGCTGCTGCTGGCGCTGCCACGGCGGCTCGTACTGCAGCCCCGACGTGCCGCCCAGCCCGCCGCCCGCCGCCGCTGTACCAACCACTATGTTACAAATATGTATTGTTGAAAATCGTAATACATTTTTCACGACGGAAAAAATGGTCTAGTTTGGTTGTGGCTTCATTAAAGAGGAAGGCAAACACCGAAATTATCATCTAAGTTATTTCCGGAATGACTGTATTACTGTATCGTAATGATGATGATGCATGAATTGCTTGTCCAAGTATGAACAAACATTCATTTACAGTACAGGACAGTTTGACATCGCTACTCACCTTGATTCATAGCAGGGTTCATCATACCGTGATTCATCATTGACGGTTGAGAGTACTTGTATATTTCACTCATTTTCTGCATCAACTATAACATAAAAACAAATCTACGTCATTACAGGATCTACTATAGTAATGAATTTAGGCGTTACTACAAAAAAATGAAAATGACATGCTTTAAATAAAAAATAAATAATCTAACGGCGACAGGACTAGGCGTATACATCTAATAAACAAGGGATATAAAATATATCGACATAAAACTTACGCCAAAGTCATATCCACCGAACATCTAAACAGATAAATGTGAAAACGTGAATAAGTTGATATTTTAGTTATATAATTATATAACTTATTCGTACACTTACAAATAAATCAGTCAGTGTGTTCTAAGAAAATAGAGTCGCCAATCGAATTTTAATTACAAAATTGAGAAGAGAGAATAAAATTATGTGTGATGAAGGTATGTGAAATACGTGATATTATAATTATTACTTCATTTTACTGAAGTGTAGAAAATGGATATTGTTTCATATTTTAACAAGAGAATGTGTCTACAAAGTTGGTATGGGCAATCCCAAATATTTGACAACTTTATTTGATACCCGCAGACGTCACGCGGTTGTAACACCCGCGTAGATTCCGTTTCCGTGAGAATTCAGCGATAAAAAGTAGTCTATACTACTCAAGGTGAATGTAGCTTTCCAATGGCTGAAAGATTTTTTTAAATCGGCACAGTAGTTTTTGAGTTTATTCATTTGTTGTGTTTATTCACAAATTTTTCCTCTTTATAATATTAGTGTAGATGTAGATTTCTGTATAATTTCCATCATTTGTGTTCTTCATCTTTGCTTGTAAATAGCAGAGGAAAATTAATTTGAGAAATGTATTATGCAAGAAATAGCTGGATCTTTAAAGGTTTTTCACAAGTATTTTATTGTATGCTCACCCCTGGATTAGAGTTGTATATGAGCGGCAACATGTCCCGGATCTGGTTGTCGTTAATGTTGGGCATGTCTTTGCGCAACATGGCCGCCAACGCCGCGTACGCCAGCTGCTGCTGTTGTTGTGCGATCAAACCTGGCACTAAAAATATTTATTTTAATTAAAGTGGTGAATATAATAGTACAAACCTTCTTCTGTGAATTATTAGGCTAGTAGAATATAGTCGGAATGCAGTCTTCGATGGTGATATTCTTCAGCATAATGCATGTTCTTATAGCTACATTGCATAATAAACACCTCAAAATGCATCCTAAAATCAGCCCATTTCATTTTACATGACCAAAACACTTCACTGCAAATCATATTCATTCATTTAGATGTTGCACTTACAGGAAGGACAATGCTCTCTGTTCCAATTTCGGAGGAGGCCAGTGAAATAAAATTATAAGCACATTGAAATTTTGTTTTTATCACCAAGATACCTACTAATTGGCAGTCTTATTTTATATCACTTGCCGTGCACCCATCGCGTTATAAATCGACAATAAATTTATCATGTTGTCTGAATTAGCCTATTTTTGGATAGAATGTAAAGAACCAAGAAATCAAATTAGACAAACAGGTTTTTTGGTCATATAAATAAGACTCGGACGGAAAATGATGATGAAGTGAAATCTCACCCATTCCGTTATGCATAGGCCAAGCAGTCGGGAAGGGCGCGGGCGGCGGCTTGTTCTTCTCATTCTCGAAGTCCTCCCACGCCGCCTTGCGCTCTTCCTCACTTAGAGTCTCCTCTTCTTTGTTCTCCAGCAGAGAGTCATGCTCGTGGTACTTGTAGATCTGTGGGAGATTACAAGTTTAGTTTGCCTTTTCTTGGGTTTAACGCGAGTTTGAAATTGTTTGTTAGTAATGATAAACGATAAACAATAGTAGGTATAGAAAATGTTAGTTTTCACGCTCACGAAGATTGGTCCTTCGGGCAACCTGTGTGTACGGACAAAGCACAACGCGTGTGTGGCGTTGTGTAGTGCTCACATACAACCAAAGACACGCTTATTGAACTGTGGTAGACTACAACTATAATACCACGCCCCACCACCTTACAATGAATGTGAATTCCCAGTTTGAATAGCAAACAGACACATAATCCCACTTGGACAGAACCAACCCTTCAAATTTCTACTATTACAGATATAAATCAGATAAGCAAAAGAAGCTTTTGTACTTATTAGTTTTTTTTAAACAACACTGATGTTACCTAGTCTAATTGGTAGGTAATTTGGTACCGTACCTATTGCAATTAAAATACGATAATGATTCCAGTACCTGTGCCTCGTGTTCCCGCAGCATCTCGGCGAACAGCCGGTCCTTGGGCAGCGTGGGCAGCGGGCGCGGCTCGTCGGGGCGCGCCTCGAACTTGTAGAGCTCGGCGAGGTCGTTCTCTGCGTAGTGTCTGTCTATCTGCTGCTCGTCGATCACGCGCTTGGAGATAGCTTGCTTGGTTACTTGACGCTCGTAAATCTTTTCTTCCATTGTTCCCTGAAACAAAATTTAGGTTTAATGATAAAAATAATAATACAAGGCTGTCCCTTTCCTGATGCACAAGCACTGTTCACCACAATTGCTCAGGGATTGTGGATTGGTGGTTTGATGTATTTACATTATGGAGCTCACTTAATTTGTTTAATGGTCTAATATTAAGGGCCAACAAAAGATTTTCATTAATTAAAATAAGAGAAGGCACTGTTGTAGTTTTAATGTCTGGAGTCAGTATCTAGGATTGATTAATATCAATATGAATTTTACAAAAGTAATTTGTAAAGATTGTAGCATGTAGTGTTCTGTAGTATCAAGTTTATATCTAGAATAAATAGGTACAGTGCTTTCGTAAGAAGAAAATGTACTGTAGAGTCACAAAAAAAATGGCATCCTAATTGCTTATGTCAACTTACCATAGCCAAAAACCGGTACACATAGCATGGTTTCTTCTGTCCAAAACGGTAGACCCTGAATATGCTCTGCACGTCGTGCGATGGGTTCCACGACACGTCGAAGATGACCACGCGGTTGGCGGCGACCAGGTTGATGCCCAGACCACCCGCGCGCGTTGAAATAAGGAATAACCTGCGAAACACAAATTTAAACACTTTAAAAAACTGATACTCGCAACGTTACACGTTTAAATGTATATGCTTTGTGTTTTTTCCGGCTAATATCCACCTACATCAATTGTGTAATGTTGCCATTGACCAGTCTATACATTAAAGTCAATCTCTCTGAAAGATTCTTCACAAAAAAAAGAAATTCTAATAATTTGTGATTAGGACACAGGAGGATGAACATTGTACTCACCTTGCTCTTGGGTTGTCTTCTCTGTTGAAGTTCTTGCACCAGATGGATCTGTTCTCACATGATGTGGAACCGTCCAGTCTGAAGTAATCCACTCCCGGAGACCAGGATCCTAATGAACACAGTTACTTCTTAGATATCTAAATAAAAATAGCCTACGGTTATCTGAGGGCCTGCAATTGATACAATGGTGTTCAGGATCCTGAACATTTTCCAACTCCTAACATTATGCAGCTCTGAGATCAAGAAACAATGTTTTAATTTTTTTCCTAGTAAAAATAGTATTTCTTCTATCACACACTAACTAAAGCTGTAGACCAGATACTTGGAAACCATGCAAGATCGTATGTGAACTTTGTTGAAAAAGAATCTCGGATAAGCGCTCTCAAGTGGTTGGTCAGTACCATAATATCAAGCGTATCTCTGTTGACAAATAAATGTGACACTAATATCCTTACCAACGTGTCTCCCTAGTTTGTCATCGATACGACCCTCCTGCGTGGCCTCGTCCACCTTCCCCAGGAAGTGTTCGATCAGATCTAGTGAGTACAGCGACTGGGAGAACACCAATCTGATGAGAAAGAAACATATTATTACATAAATGTGAATGATGGACACTACCATCCTATAGCGATGCGGGTGAATTTTACGACGCTGTATAATTATTTATATAGGCTTACTTAAGTTTTTATGAGTTATATAATGTTTTTTCAGTTTAAGGTGCAGCATGCATTGTAACTATACAGCCTGTATAACTCACAGTTTATCCCCAATAGCCTCGCACTGCCGCAGTATGTCAAACAGCAGCACAAGTTTGTGTGAGTTGCGCATGTCGTCGAGTTCCTCTTCTTCAACCAACTTGATCCACCATTCCGTCGGGTTCTCGTTACGAACTTCCACTACTTCGGCGACGTCAGCGTCTTCGTCGTCTGCGTCCACTGATGAGCATACAAAACGTTATAGAAGACGAAAAGACGATGATTTCAAGACGAGATTTTTGCACTGAAAATGGCCAAAACTATTGTTTAAAGCATCGCAAACTTCAAGTATAAGTTTTGCAGAATGGTGGGGATACAGGATAATTTTATTAGTAACCCACTAAAAACCTTTAACGGGGTGAAAGTACAACTGTTTGCACATTTTCATCTTCTAAATATTGTACTGTTTGAAGCACTTTTTTGTTGATTTTGAATGTTATTTCTTAGAAAAAATTTGTTTACAATCATGGGTAGTTTTACGCTCCAAAAGATTTTTAGAGAATAAACCAATTCAATTTATTTCAATTAACAATTAATTAAAATAAATCATTTCAGTAAAATAATTTCAGATAGATCTAACGTTCTTGACTGCTCAAAAAGCCAATGCCTACCTCAAGGGACATTGGAATTTAAACTGTTGCAATCATTAGGTGCGCTAAGACAATGGTTTATAGCATTAAACTGAGAATGCAATAAAACAATATATTCAGAATCGCATATAAGGCTTAATTGGACATAAAGTTCATATTGCTGTAAGTAGTTTTGCCAGAGGGAAAAATAAAATAAAAATATACTAAAAAAGCGCGTTTGACATTACCGTTACCTGGGTTGGCCCGGGTACCGCGCCGGCTGCCACCCTTGGCCTCCTTGTCTTTCCCCTTGTTCTTCTTGGCCTTATTTTTCTTCTTACTCTTCTTCCGGCTGTCATCACTAACATCGGAGAGGTCGTCCGACGACTCTTCTGTTGAAGTTTCCTGTGTCAACAATGGATTTGTTTAATGTGATTGTGGAGATAGCGAAAAATTAGGAGTTGCAGTTTTACTGCCACGACTACCACTGAACGGACAAAATGCGTCTTTAATTTAAGACCTATTCCATTTTCTTTGTGTAATTTGTTCTATAAATATATTATATGACCAGAGGCTTAAACAGGAGCCCATAATCCTGACATGGTAGTTCAACTTACGTCTGGAGTAGAATCATCATCAATAAAATCTACCAATGATCCTTCCGAGTCTTCTTCTTCTCTCTCCCTCTGAAACAAATAACTCCACAATATACTTATGCTCAACAGTGGGATAATCAAAGGCTAAATTATTGATCATTAATTGAACAAATATCGAAATTACAAAGCATTGTGTACCTTTTTCTGTTGCATAATCTCGTATCTTTCCGAATTATATTTCAGTACAAGCGGGTGCGTCCATATTCTCTGCAGCGACTGGAAGTCAGGGAACAAGAATCCTGAGGACTTGCCGGGCAGTGGCCTGCACATAATAGAAACATCGGGAGGTTAATGAAAACATGCAAACGACAAGGGGTAACCCATAGAGGCCACTCATATTTCACCAATATGCAGAAGTCTCAAGCGAAATTCACCAAAACCAAATGAAAAGTACTTTCCGAAAGTTCAGTGATTTGTTGTAGAAAATTCCAATAAGACCAGAAACAGAATCGGTCGGAGCTTTCAGGGGCGTATAAAAGCTTACTTATAATTATTATAATCGATTATAAGCCACTTTACATTGTATATTGGAAAAAGACTTTCTTTTTCGAATTCAGAGTTTGTCCCTATTCAGACTATCAACAAACTAAAACATATTTGTGGAGTGTTGGAATATGCATAAGCTCGTTCAAAAATACGTACCTTCTAGAATAGTTATCCAAGTAGTGCTGATAAAGTTTGACTTGGACATCAGACAGTGTGATGAACAAAACGAATTCGTGCTTTGGAGGTAGGAAGGGCGCCAGCACCCCGTAGTCCCTCCTCTGAAAACAAGATAACATAACATTAATATTTTTATCGAGGACGAAGAACGAGGAAGTATCTTCATCGACTAAAATCCAATCTGAAGGGTATCTCCCGTTCTCGTAGATGTTGTCTTGCGGGTTGATTGATTTGAGTATCTGTATGAACAATGATTGCGGCGATAAAATATGCTTTCACGATTCAGGAGTATATGACGAGTCTATTCACATAATCATAATTATTGTAAATCAGGAAAATTGATTGATTATCTTGCTTGTCTGTGTACACACGGCTACACATCAAGGTATACATTTCCAGCTGACCTCGCTCGGACATGTATAGCTTGATGTGTAGTCACTAGCCGTGTGTACATGGTAGCATGTTCCTCATGCTACCCTATGTATCACTGCAAGCGACTGAAGCCCCGAGGGTCGGTTTACCCCTTCTCCCAAATATAATGAGAGGGGGTAATGGCTGATCTTTTCGTTATTCTAGTGAACAGGTGCTGCTTGCGGTGACTGGTCGTCTTGGTGGCAAAGGTTGTGTTATATTTTAACCAATATCTGGTTTTTTTTTTTTCTGAAATTGTTTAAAGTAGATTAGCATTCATACCTGAACTGCCCCATCCAACATTTTGTGCAGTACATGGGACCGTCTCTTCATGACCTTGATGTCACCTTCCGTAGAGTCGGTGTACTGTCCGTTCGTGATGGGGTTCACGAAACGATTCAAATACTCGTTGTACTTTCCTAGCAGGTTCGGCTTCACGAATTGTACCATGCAGTAGTCTGGTCAGAAATATAATAACAATTCAATAACAAAACTATTTGCATGACGTAATCTGATTTGGATAGGCTATAAGGCAAAGATTGGTAGTCGAGCTTGACTCTTAAGACTAGAATTCTATGGGAAAGAAAGAAGGACGCCTTTGCACTGTGGGACAAAAAACGAGATAAAAATGTTATTTGGAAAACGGGGGGCAAAAGTTTAAGTTTAACGTGACAACAAAGCATGTTACTTCTGTATCATCTTGGTACGCAAAATACGCGCTTAGACGTGGAGTTGCGGACTAGCCCGTAAAATATCAATGGGACTGTTAACGCGTACAAGCACACACGTTAACGGTAGAAAAGCTCGCGGGGTGCGCAGTTTGCTCGGACGACGAACGCGTACACGCTTCGCCTTGTCAAACTAACTACTACCAATTTAGATAGGTACCTATTGTAATAATTATTGTTGAGTTTAATTCATCAAAAGAAGACTGGCCGTTCACTATTCACACAGGGGCCATGCAAGCTTTTTCAAACAAGCAAGCTACATCTCTATCTACGTCAAAGGTACGTATCTTACAAGGAATTCGAAAGTAGTCGTTAAGTTTGTATTTTCTCATAAGGAAACAAACTGATTTAGTTACGAATTGAATACATGTCGAAAACACGTTTGCGTATTTTTATACAGACAACATTCAAGTAATTACTAAAAACGACGTACATTCTTTCAAGTTGTTCTGCAGCGGTGTGCCAGTGAGCACGATACGGCGTAGAGTCTTCACTCTGTTCATGGACTGCGACAGACTCGTCTTCTCATTCTTCAGCAGATGACCTTCGTCACACACCACTAAGTCTGGTCCTGTGTTGACAATATCAATAAAAGTTAATTAGTGTGAGTTTTATTCCAAAATGAACGGCGATTGTAGAAAAACAAATGCTGTAGAGAAACATGGACGAGCGTCTGAAATTACGTTGCCCTGAGCAAGTGTGGTGATCAATGCTTTAGGCTAGCAACAGACTTATAACACGCCATGCCACGCAACGTCAATATGGTGTTCTCATTGGTTACTATAAGCACCTTTTTCAAATTTGACCATTAAACCGCGTGGGATAGCGTCGGGTGTTACAAATGTGCTGAAATCTCTTTGTTGAAGTGGTATCTTTATATTAGCATAGTATATGATAAAGTCAGGCTATTATGGATAGAGGGTAAGACACAATGACATGACGGTTGAGGCCCTACTGGATTTTATTTATCCTGATGCATAACTCTAATTATTGCAGTGCTCCATCCACTCCACTGAAGCATAAAAAGAAGATGCCTCAGTGTCTTCCATGCATTTAAAGGTTCATTTCCTTCCTTCATCCCAAGAGACCATGACTGCTCGAGTTCCTGTGGGATTTTTTCTCAAGGATCAGATGATTTGGAAAGCTGGCCATTTAAGTGATAAAATATTGACATGGTCTACATACAGAAAAAAAACTTTTATTCACCAAATCTAAATAACAACCTTGCGCAAGAGATGCTTACAGTTTTTTTTTGTTCTTAATATTGTTGTTAAACAATGAACAGATTCACTCTGGTCCGTGTGGAAATAACTATCATTTTATTGCTGCATATTTATCGAAATTAATTTTGATTGTAATTTTAATTTAGACTTTGAATTTTGATAGTAATATTAATTTCGAATTTTGATTGTAATTTTTATTTTGATTTGAATCTGACTGACATAGTTTTGTAAGTAGATACTAACATAATATGGAAATAAATGAATTGTATTTTATTTTATTGGAACGAAGTTCCTTATCGCGCGTTGTGAAAGGGGGCTACACGGAAAAAAATCTTACGATAAGTTGTCACGACACTTTTTGCTATAGTAAGCTATTGTAAGCTGTGCGGCTAAAAATTATAAAATTTTAATTGTATAACCCACTTTAAACGTGATTTTGTTCGTTAAAAGTATTATGCCATTATTCAGATGGAAAGTTTTAAAAATAATTTTTAGAAAAATTAATATAAATGATTAAATTTTTCAAATAAAATTTTATTACAATTCCTTCACTAATTAATCGAAAGGAACTTCGTTCCATCCGGGTGTCCCTTGACACCTCTCAAGTTTTTTTTTTATTTATTACATTGCTAGGCGACTGGCTGGCTTGGTTTGGCAGTTATGATGAAAATGACGGCATCAGCCACTGACCTGGATCCACGAGGCTCTCCTGGAAGCTCCTCAGCATCTTCTTCTTGAACTTCTTGTTGGTGTCAGAGGACAGGTTGCGGAACATCTCGTAGCCGAGCACGCACACGCCGCCGCCCTCGAACCACTGCTGCAGCTGGAACGCGCGCTCTGAGTTCTGCTTGTACCTGGGTGGACGAGTAACATGAAAATTAAATAATGTTGATTGAGAATCCGTTCTATGACATAAAAGAATTCCTTGACAAGAATTCTATAATTCTATTAATTAATATTAATTAATTATATTCTAAAATTTGCCTTTCATTTTAATAATAATAATTCTTTATTTCTCAGGCAACTAAAGCCCATACAATTGATAAAACAACAAATTAAAGTTACTTGAGATGACTATTTTGAATGAGAACTAGGTGATTAAAATGTTTAAAAAATTATTGAGTAGGAAGTTCTTAAAAGACTGGCATTTATTATACGTAAAACTAGCACTTTGTTCGCGACTTCACCCGCGTTAATCACTTGTTGTGTCGAAAAAAAATAGCCTATGTTAGATGGTGGTGAAATTTATTAAATCGGATCAGTACTTTTTGTACAAATCTTTTCTCTTTATAATATTAGTGTAGATAATAAGATTCTAATTCGATTGATTCTTACCTCGACAACTCGTACACATCAACTTCGAACTCGGAATGGGCGTGTTTCAACCACATCTTGAACTCGTTAACCCAGTTCAGCACAGTGGATAGGGGGCATACGACAAGCACGCGGTTCACGCCTGTTAGAGTCCCGTGGATCAGCAGCGTGTGTGTTAACGATATTACCTGCAAAAATAAGCATGTTTAACTACAGGCCTATATTAAAAAGGAGGCGTAAGCTGAGTGTATAGTACCAGTGAGTGTGTATACATTTGTAGTAGTTTTATTTTAGATATATCGTCATAACATATCAACTATATTGTAAAAGAGTAATTATGGAGTTTCTTGCTCATTCTTCTGTATGCGAAACTATCTATTCTAATATTTTGTAATAGAATATTTTTGTATGTATTTAATGTTACCAACAATTTTGACGTTAATAATTGCCTTTTTAATTGACAGTTTCTTTTTTTTTCAATTATGTTTTCACTTTGACCACATTATTTTTAAGCCCTGTTTTAACAGCAGCCTCTATTGTGTCGGCCAATCTATTTTAATATTTATAGGTAAGGTTTCTTTTCAATAAATGAACTCACTCTTGACGAGGAACCGTGAGTGAGTAGAAAACGCCTGCTTTGTTATGGATAAAAAAGAAAACAAATGCATGCAGATAACTTTCGAATTACTTACTTGTAGAGTTTTGCCCAGACCCATACAGTGAGCGAGGATGCACCCGGATCCCTTGTTTTTCTTGATACGCTTCACGCTCTCAAAGCAAGCGTCCCACATAAACTTTATGCCATTTGCCTAAGAACAAAAAACATTTATGATTTTAAAAAACTTATCATGTCTTGAATAGAGATAAGAAAACTCCGTAAAATTAATAATGACAATAATTTCAAAAGTTATCGTGATCAAAATACAATTCCTACTATGGCGTTTCGGTGACCAATCTTCCCCATTACTTTATCACTGCTTTTTGTTGTATTTTTTTTAACCTAAAGGGTTAAGCGCTTGGCTAAATTTCAGTTGTCGTGCGCCTAGCGCGCGGCTACAATTGCTACAAATCAATAAAATAATACCTACCTACAATAAATAAGGAGGCGCAATCGTATCGATTTTTAGTTTTTGTTGCATTAATAATATCTCTAATTGATAATGGTTTTAGTTGTACTAAGCAGTTAATATTACGAAAAAGTCACGCATGCTCTCTGTCGGAGAAATACGACACGGGCGGTACGGTCACGGAAATATGTGTCGAATTTATGCGACACAAGCGGTCCAAGGGCTAATGTTCTATTTGAAATACGAACAGACTCATAGGACTTACCTGATGGGGTTTCAGTTTCTTCACAAGTCCTCTGTCGACCTCAATCAGGGGCTCTTTAGTTTCAGGATCGAAGTCCAATATCACCTTCTCCAATACAACCTCATCTGGCTTACCAGACTCGTCAAATTCCAAGTTATTGTACTGTAAATGTAAAACATTACAATTTGTATCTGTTCTCAATATTATTTGCAGTGTTTGGGTGGGAGATGATGAAACCGTTCAGTTGTTCGAGCGTGAAACGAAATGATATTTATTTCTGTAAGTAGATTGTCCCAGATACTTATATAATTATGTATTTTTTTTAAACTAAATGAAATTTATAAAGTGACTGATCCATGAAAAGAAATGCCGAAAGTCAGGGGTCATAATCTTTTAAAGTCCAGACTTAAGATTTTATTAATTTATTATGTGAATCTAATATTGCAGGGCAAAGTCTGGAAAGCCTTCTGAAGAAAGAATCAATGCAGCTTTGAGTTGACCTGTCCCGTTAGACGGCATGCATGCTTCAGTCATCGTGTAGCTTAAACCTAAACTCGTTACTCATTAAATACTCTTGGTCCGTAGGGTACGGGACAGCGCCAACAGCATCCTGTCTATGATAGCTGGCAGGCTTGATTGCGTATTTGTGAACCATTGCTGCAAGGTCTCGGCTGGGCTTGTCACCTTGCAGCATTGATGTCACAACCTAAATCTGTTTTGTCTTCGTGTGTTACTAACGTAGTTTGTAAGTGTATTGTTAATTTGTTACTAACACTGTGAGTCTTGTTACTTGTTATAAATAAATTATTATATTATATTAAGGAGTAACAAACATAATAAGTACAAACATTCTTATTTATAAATATTAGTGTGATGTTTTTTTTTTGACAAAGGTGGCAAATATCGTCGTCATTGATCGCCTGCAAGTCAAAATGCGACAAACTACAGTTGTACCTTGGACTATGCTAAATCTCACACTCCGCCGTAAGTGCAATATAATATTATATAGACAATTAATAAAATACTAACCAATTTCTGTCTTTCTATAATACGCGCGACTCTCTCTTTTTCCTCACGCGCCGCCTTTTTAGTGGCTTCCTCCAATTGATTCTTACCCATGACCTGTAATCAAACAAATCATCAACATCCATTACATTCAAGATATGATGTCATTAAAAGTCAAAGACATTCAAAACGTACTATAGACAGGACATAACATACAAAAATTTTCATTCAAACTTGTGACCTAGTGGACACAAGTCTATGAGTCCAATATTCATATATTATTCTAGATGGCGCTACTGAGACATGGTATCAAAATTTTTCTATGACATTTCCTTGACATACCCGCTCTATAGTATTTTAAATCTCTTTGTTAAGTGTTATATTATTAAAAACTATATTTAACGTTTACCTTACGTATATTCTTTCTGCCATGTTTATTTCTGCCTTCATTTTCAGTGTCGGAACCAGAAGCATCACTGTCCCTCACTGATTTTATACGTCGACGTTTTTTCGTGCTAAAAGGAAAAAAAAAACGTAAGTTATACTAACTCTTAAGAACTAAGAAAATAAGAGAGCCATGACCCGCAACTTAGTCCGCGTAAAATTTAATAGATACCATAATATTTTCCAAAAATAAAAGTAGCCCAAGTTACTTGCTCTACCATCGGCTATTTGACATTGAATATCCCGACAAACTCGGTCCATCCGTTTTATAGATTAGTCTAGACAAGCCGATAGACAGACAAAGGTAGTGTCTATTTGTGACTCTCTTATAACAGCTTTTTACTTAATGCGTGTGAAAGTACTTAAAAACTGTTTTTTATGCGTATGAAAGTAGTTAAAGTTTACACAAACAGACAAACAAACATATAGACAGCTATATTATGTTGGTTTGTCCGTTTGTTTGTTTGAGGTAATCTCCGAAAAAGCTGGACATTTTACAAGACTCACTGGAAGATAACTGATTTTATAAGGTTATTTATTGTTTTGCACAGAACCCTAATTATGAGAAATAATTAGGGTTCTGTGCAAAACAATAAATTGTTAAATACCAGTATAAATTATTGTTAAATGTCTCCTATCCATGTACCGAGACTCCTATGAGTATGCTAATAGAGTGGGCTAATTATTTCCAGTATTTACAGGAAGTCAGAAGTCTGACAACCCGTCTTTTATTCTCCAGCAGGTATACTAGTTTGGTTTTGCGTTGTCCAGAAACTGGGTTGTGAAGGTCAGAAAGGCTGTTCTAATTGTAATATAATGGTATTCGGTACTGGTAGTCGCATCCGGTAAGGCTGGCAGCTGACCCCAAAGTTAGAAAACGATTTAGGGGATGGGAACTTACCCTTCTTCATTACTGGATCCACCAGACGCATCACTCTCAGAGCCTTTCTTCTTCCGTTTGGCGCGTTTTATAGACTCTGAACTTTCGGCCTCCGAGTCTTCAAAGTCACTAACTCTCGCATCATCGGTACGTTGCTTACGATGCGACGTGCCACCTTCGGAGTCAGAAGATATCGCGTTCGCCTTGCGTTGACGTTTTAATTTTACACTGAAAAGACATTAGATCAAAACACATAATATAATATCCGAATAAGGTTAATGAGTTGTAACTTAATATTATGCATTAAATAAAAATAACTGCCATACTTATTGACCCTAACTATCTCATAATATAATTATGGTATAATTGAGTAGGTTGGAAATAGATACTGATATTTTGATGACTTTAAAAACAGTTTCTAAACTTGACGGTGAGGGCGAATATGTTGGTGAGAAGATTTGCGGCTTGCTCGAAGCAAGTAAAGGTCACACTTTATAAGGCATACTGCCAAAACTTCTATGGTATTATATGGCAGTTTATGGACAACATATTCGCAAAAAACCCTCAACACCTTGCGTGTCCAATATAATAACGCCTTAAGAATGCTATTGCGGCTACCACGTTTTTGCAGCGCATCTGGGATGTTTATGGAGGCTTGGACAGATGGGTTCTCAGCCATTTTGCGCAAGAACGTCGCCTCCTTATTAGGCAGGGTTCGTGCTAGCGGCAATGGTATTCTAGCGGTTATTGGTGATAAGTTTGACTGCCCTATTCTGAGACATCAAATTAGAATACTTACAGAATAAGGAGGTAATTTTAAAATCAACTAATGTTGCAAAGTTATTCTTATTTTTATTTATTTTTATATATTTTGTGGAATTTTAATTTTAATTTTGAGTCTACTAACAATTGGTTGATAAGTTTTTACTAACAATTGGGCCAATGTTGTCTGTATAAATAAAATTTAAAATTATAAGTATTTTAAAATTATTAAACTTACTTTCCTTCTTCATCTGAATCTTCATCTACATTATGGACTTCCTGCAAAAATAAATTAAGATTAAGTATGTTTTTTTTTTAATTACATGAGCTATGTTAGAAAGAAGGTTCTAGAACCATACCTCGGGCTCACTCTGCCCATCTTTATGTGACACTGAAGAATCACTTTCTCCAAGTAGGTCAGCTTTAGCTAAAATACCAATGCCGTCTCCATTGAGCCCTGGTAGTGTTACTGGAGGCAAATCTAAAATAAAGAGTGTATAATTAGCAATAATGCTAAGTAGGTAATGTTCATATTAATACTCGTCGAATATTATCTTGTATTTAGTTTATTTTATGCTTTAAAAAATGCCTATGGCATTTAAGTCCACCGCTTTTCAAATCGGTGCGCTAGGGCAGGATTTAATACCGAAATGTTGTACCAGTCAACCTTTTGAGTGATACAGAGACAAACAGTGGTAGGTGCAATTCTGTAAGAATCATAAAATAATTGTATATACCAGGGGTTCCCAAATTTTCCAGTTCGCGGCGCACTTAGAGGTTTAGAAATTCGTCTCGGTGCTAGTTGAAATATAATGGCGAATGCCCAAGTTTAGTTGCCAAGCCATTCTTCGGGAGAATGGCAACGGGAGAGACTCACAGCGCCCCTCTGTAAAATCTAAGGCTCACACTTTGGGAACCTCTGATCTATACAGTTTATTATTACATTCCCTTCATCAGTGGTGATGAAATCACATAAGTCAGTAAGTAACAATAAAAAGTAAGTGTGTCTCATTCGCAACAGTTGAGCTCTTATGGAAGTATATTATTGTTTCCTTGTTTTTAAGTCTATACCTTCATTGTCTTCCATATTGTCATCTTCGGATACGTCAGAGCTGCTCACTGCATGCAGCAAGTCCTCGCCTATGGTCGGTGTGGGTTTTGATCTGCTGCTCTTTTTAGTCGAGCTTCGACTGCTAGTGTTGTTTGTAGAATTGTCGCGCCGTCGATGCGTTTTGTTTAAAGAGTTTAAGTTGGTCAGCCTACGGACACCGTACATTGTTAGATATTTATAAGTTATAGACACAAATTCTGAGACTTGAGTCTATACCTACTGCAATGACTTTTAAGAACAGTTAGCGTCGAAAATTGAGAGAAACTAACTGTTCAAAATGATCTCAAAAACTAGAAAACTAATCTTTACTTCAACCGGATTAAGAATGACAGTGGTTGTGTACTGTCTTCATTCTGAAACATTCCTTTTGTCATTGAGTTAATATTTCATTTTCATTGTTGTTTATTTAGATCATTTTGAACTGCCTGTGTGTGTAGAGACACCAGCACATCAAGATATACCTACCTACAGAATTGTCAGATATTCCCAATTGAACAAGAACCTTATTTGAAATAAAGTTTGTCAGATCCTCTCACTGCACATTATGTAGTAATTGTGGTCGATTCAACCATTTTAGCTTACTCCAGTCATTCTTCATAGTAGCTTTAACTATGCTAAATCTCATTAATCCCATACGTGCGCGGAATATTCTTATAGGAATCCGAAGTTTTCTCTTATCGTTTATGTACTACAATGATTTTCCTACCATTCAATCAAAATGAATCAAACACGCGAATGAAGGAAACAGTTCGTAAAAGTTTTACCTATTAACCTGTCACTAGAACCTAAGTAATACCTATAGTTTTTGACATGATTTGAGTCCGGAGATGAAGCTTCAATTTACGATTTTTCATTCAAACGCAAGTTTTTGAAATGGTGCCCTAAAATATTAACTTTAAGTAGGTTTAAGGACCCTACGAATTTTCACAATTTCTTTAGTAGCATAGATTCCAAACAGTACCTAGCTATAAATAAATAAATAAATATTCCACAACTTTTTCACACAACGCCATTTAGTCCCAAGTTAAGCTTGAGAGCTTGTGTTATGGGTACTAAACAGCTGATAAACATACTTATATATTTCTAAATACATACATATTTTAGATAAATGACACCCAAACACAGAACAAATGATCGTGCTCATCACACAAACATTTATCCTGGGTGGGAATCGAACCCACGACCTCCGGCATAGCAGTCAGGGTACTAACTACTAGACCAATAGGCCAGTCAAAAGCTATAAATTTATGATTTCATTTAATTTGCGTAATAAAGTTTTATGTGAGAACTGAGGGCCTTACTTTATAGTCCATAACTCGGATTTGACTTTGACAAAATCTGATTCCAACTTTTACAATTCTTTAGGAATGCTACTTAATCCGGAGCACATTTTCAAAGAGTTTTAACAAAGTGACCCTCACACCATATGGACATAAATTTCCATTTGGTTCTATGCCTAAGATAAGCTAGCTTTCTAGACACGATTTTCAATATTATGATAAGATATACTTTTAGGTAGCTATCAAAGCACTGACGAAATTTAATTATCAGTCAAGTACACCTTTAGATATAAAAGTTCCTTCACCCCATTTTATTTTTTTAGACAATAATATTTACCCATCAATTTCTTTGTCACTTGCATCTTGATTGTCAGAATTCTGGCCACTGCTCCCACTGGGTTTTGCTTTAGAGCGTACCATCTGTAATTATTTTTATCATATTTATTTGTGATGTCCTGTGAACTACAATCATTCAAGTCAAATAATACAAAGTAAAGGTAAACAAACATGCATTAAATTGTTGGTTATGCATAAATTTATTTATTGACTTATTGTGTACCTTTATTTTGCATTAAGTGTAAAATAATGAAAACTGTCTTCTGTTGCTTGTGTCTGATTTTTGCAAAATTAAAACTCATGTATGTTTCAATTGGCATTTAATATTTAACTACCAATGCACAGAAATACAGAACAAAAGGTATTATCCTTATACAAGTAGACATGAATATTAAAACTACAAATGCAATTTTATTATTACATAGTTACTTACACTTATAAAAATAAAAATGGTAATAATAAGTGTACAATTTTTAATGATTTCTGAACTTTTCTTATGACTTATGTCCTAACCTTGCTAACACTGGAATTTGAGTGCTCATCCATGGTTCCATCCATCTGGTCAATAGTTCTGCTATCTTTGTCTTCTATGTCCGAGGGTCCCTTACTGCTTTTGTCTTGAGAGCCAGATTCCGGTGAACTTGCCTCTTTTTGTTTTTCCTCATTTAATGAAGAAGAACTCGAAATACGTGACAGCAGTCTAGTATTTTTATGTGTGTGCCTTTTAAAATTCTTTTCTGATTCTTCTTTTTTTTCATCTTCATTTTCTGAACTAGATGAATAATGTAAAAGACTTTTCTTAGCTTCCTTACTTTTGATTGCATGCTTTCTTTTGTCCCTGCTCATTTTTATTTTATTTTTGATTACTAGTGATTTTGCTTCACTGTCAGACGAGTCATTTAATAGGGATGATTTAATATTTTCAGGATCTTGAGTTGATTCACTATGCTCAGTTCTTTCAGACTGCTTTTGTGACATATCTTTTTCTTTAACACTGGTATTAGGTATATCAACATCATGATCATTTTGGCTCTTATCAGAATCTGAATTGTTCAGCAATGCATTTTTTATTTTTTGAGCAACTCCTTTGTCTAATTCTTTTTCACTATCATTAGAAATTGTATCGTTTTGTACTACTTTAGCAGGTTCACTATGTTCAGAGTCAGATTCATTAAGGAGAGCATCCTTTATTGCTGCAGTATCTGTTACCTCATCCTGGTTTATGTTTTTTTTATTCCCAGTATTTTTTGATGTTTGTTCTTCAGTATCAGAATCTGAATCATTAAGAAGTGTATTTTTAATTTTGGTTGCTTCATCCTCTAAAGCATTATCAATATCTTCTGACCCAGGATCATTAGTAATTGTATCATTTTGTACTACTTTAGAAGGTTCACTATGTTCAGAGTCAGATTCATTAAGGAGAGCATCCTTTATTGCTGCAGTATCTGTAACCTCATCCTGGTTTTTGTTTTTATTATTCTCAGTATTTTTTGAAGTTTGTTCTTCAGTATCAGAATCTGAGTCATTTAGAAGTGTATTTTTTATTTTGGTTGCTTCAGCCGTTAAAGCAATATCAATATCCTCTGATCCAGAATCATTAAGCAAAGCATTTTTAACTTCATCAATATTTTTTTCTATTAAGTCATTTTCTTTATTCCTAGCTTTTGTTACCTCACAAACAGTTTTAGATGCATGAATAATTTTTTGAAGATTGTGCTTCAGCAAAAAGCTCACAGTTAATTGTGGTAACTTATTTATATTTACAGTAAATTGTTTAGGTTTAAAATGCTTAATTTCATTTCTTTTTAGAGTCCAAAATTCATCATTGCTTTTGCTTTCCAATGTGTTTTTTTTGCTTGTACTATCTTCTTTGTGTACATTATTACAATTTGTGCTACTCTTCCTAACTCTGCCTTTCTTCATTAAGTGATTCCTCATTGTAATTTGTTTAGTTTTGGATGTTTTACTGATTTTGTTGTTTATTACATCAGGTTTTAGTAATTTAGTAATGTTGACACATCTTATTATAGGTTTAGAATCACTTTCACTATTATTTTCTTCTGATAAATTATGATCATTCTTCTTCAAATTATCACTAGTTTCACTTAATCTTCTTTTCTTAGACTTGGGTTCAGATTCAGTTGAATTGGAGTTGTCGACTTCTTTCTTGTTAGCAGAAGAGCATTTATTTTCATCTTGTGTTGTGTTTTGATGTTCTTTTATTTCAGGTACATCACTGTCTGAGCTATCATCAGCAATCTTAATTTTACTAAACTTCTTTCTTATACAGGTTGCTTCTTTTTCTCTTCTTGTAGTTCTATTTGTATTTGTTTTATCTTCATCTACCTTGGCTTCTTTCGCAAAGCTTTCAATAAGTTCAGATACTGCTAAATCTTCATTTGAATTTATGGTTTCTGGTTGACTTTTACTTAACTTTGTATTAATTTTGTCACTGGAATTGTCTTCTTGTTTACTTAGAGAATTATCATCTTGTCTCTCCGATGAATCTGTAGTAGTGAATGTTCTATCATTTACATCTGCAGGCACAACAATTGATTTCCTCTTAACAGTCTTAGGTTGTTCTGAATTCCTACTTTTTTTTCTGGATTTGTCATTATTACTGGATTTATCAGATTCACTCTCATCAGTTTCAATGAGTTTCGAAAAACCGTTTTGGTTTTTTGTTATGGTATTTGTGTCAGAACCGCAAGTGGAGTCATTTCTGTTTGAACATCTTCCCAAGTGTTTTTCAGTCTGTTTTTCTGATTGTTTACTCCTCAACCGCTTTAATTTACAATCGTAAAACACAGGATATTTTTCTTGCATGGAATCAGGCATGCTCTTAGCGAGGACTTTTACACCTGTAAAATGTTCGATTGAAATCTTCTTTGATATTCGCAATTTGTACGTCTCATAATTAAAGTGATAAAACTGTTTTTCTTCTTGGCTTTTCTTATCGATTGTTTTCCCGCCCACATCAGTATGAGCTTGAGCCGCGTTGATTATAGACAATACTTTCCGAACACCATTCTCGACATTCTCAAGTGATTTTTTTGACAATTCACAAATGAGAAGCACCTTTTTTGCAGCTTTGTGAACAGCGTGAGCATTCTTTAACTTTTTCTTACTTATCCTCTTCATTTTCAAGTTCTCTGATCGCGATCGCAAATTCGATCCAAGTTTAGACAAATATTCCATCGCTTCACATAATACATCACAAACGGGTACTTCGGCAGCCATTTTACGTATCTTCCCTAATTAGCGCACTTATTTGGATTTAAGCTTAGTATTTGTGAACTAGATTATTCAAAGAACAAACTTTCCACTGTAAATTGATAATAGTACAGTAAAATGTGAAAATTATAAGATTTTTTACAACACATTTCGCTTTCGCGTTTTTCGAAAACCAAATAAAAAACCATAGACTAAAAAACGTTCCATTTCCGTACTTTTTTTCTTCGATTTGTGTAAACTCTCAGTCCACCGCTATTTTCAAATATTTTTAACAAAGTAACCAAATATTTATGCAGCGAAATATTTTGTCAGACTTTCATCTTGAGGTCACTAAACTTACGCCACCTTCTATCTTCAATAGCGGGAGTTAATCTATCGATTGAAAAACTCTCGTACATGAAACGGAACGTAGTGCTTCCTCATGACCTATTCAATTCAGTCGGGTTATAGTTGCTATACATAAATATAACATACAAAATAGCGGCAAATAGGTATATATATGAACTATAACTTGCAGCGATGTATGAATAAATTATTCACAATCGGGTAACATTCATTTAACCATTAAATAACAGAATAGCACTTAAATAATCCCTACTTTCCTAGTGCCCCTAAGGTGAAACCTAAGCTTACAAAAAAAAAAATAGAGGTACCAATTTTTTGTACTCACCTTTCATGTAAATGGCTGAACTTCTAATATACAGACACCTACAAAGCAAATAGACTTAACTATGATTGAAAAACATTATAACATGTTGTATTATAGATTACACAGTAAAATTATACACATATTCCGCTTCCAGACCGAAAAATCGGCAATATAGGCAAGGTAGGTAAACTATCCAAAACAGTCGTGAAAAAGAACCATAGACACTAGAGCAGACGCAAATACGCAATGTATGTACCACGGAAGTAAAGAACGCCTGGGTAACGATCCATCTATCATCAGTTTTTTTCGGTTGATGAATAAATAATAGTGCTTATTATGGGATGGTGAACTGTATCATGGTTGTACTTAAATTGTTCCTCTTACATTAAAAAGCTACATACACAATTATTACTAAAATGTTACAAAATGATGAGATCAGAGATGCATAGATAAGAAATGCAACTCGAAATAATCGACTCCGGGAAAAACCATAGAGGATTGTATAAATACGGGACTAAATCAAATACTTCTGAAAAATCATAGCTTTTGCCACCGACGTCGCTAATATCTCTTGACTCAACAATAATGTTATTCTAAATAGCTTTACAAATTCATGTACTTATTTTATTAAAACAATCCTTTGGATAAACAGGATCCATCATTTATCTTTAAATTTCCATGAGTGCAAGTCCGTAGACGCATCCTTCCCCGAACTTTGGTTGTGTCAAGTGGAAGGAAGGATTAAATCATTGAACTTAATTAATCGAAAAGCTCAGGGAAATAGCATGCAAATAATAAAATGTGTATGTTTTTTAAGTGGAATACTTGTATGCTTAGACTATATATCTCCGAGGTATATTATCTGAGCTTGTATGTATAAGAAAATAATTCTAATAATAATGGCTCAATTTTTATAATATTTTTTTTTTGTTATTTAAGTAATTATCACCTTTATCAGTATAATCATACAATTGTATTCCTCTTCTGGTTCTCAATAATAACATGCCACGAATTAGTCTGTGTGACCAGCTGTGATGTGATGGCGTCATCATGGCTACAGAAACCAGAGTGGGGATGGAGTGAGAAAGTAATAGATAGATAAAGAGTGAGAGATGAATAGGTAAGATTTTTTGTTACTTCAGCTTATGTAAATCGTCAGATTACACACTTCTTTTTTTTCTTCACAATAAAAAAAAAATAGCCACGCTCGAGAATGTCGAGATGATGTTTTTTTTACATCTTTGTACCCCTTCTCTTTCTTTACGTCACTCTCAGTCAGATTAGTGCAGCATGCAATTAACTCACTCCACTCTATCCTAATCTGACGCGCTGGAGAATTTCTGATGGGCGGCCTTATATAATAATAATAATAATAAAGAGAGCCTCGACCAACCCCTTAAGAGGCTCTCGTTGGGCAGCTGGATCAAGGGCTTAATCCAGAAGGCAGTACTCCTGGACACGGCGCGCATTGTTAGTACAATAGGTACGATAATAATAATCTCTTTGATTACCTACTGGAAAAATAGTTTCGATCTCTTTTAAAACTAAGATACAACATTATTTAGTGGGTGTGAGTGAGACATTGTATGAATCTTAGATATTAATCAAGCTTGATTAAAGAATAGTGTTAGTACTCCAATCTAAATAGAGTAAATAAGTCTGCCTTAGATAATATCTAAAAAGTCTGCGGTCTGGATAGACTTATGTACTCTGTGGTCAGAGGACAGATTAGACCTTAGACTATAATAAGGATTAGACCATTGAGATAGAAAAACATGGAGACGCTGCGTTATTCTATTCATATACACTTGTTTATACTAATATGAGTGAAATATGATACAGAATATAAAATATAGTTTTCTCTCATTCTTTCTGATGCAGTAAACATACTTCTTAAAAGAGTCAACAACATTTATGTTGTTGCTTATTATGGTAACATTTTGTCGTGACGTAGGAACAGCTGTTGAAGGTATGTGTCATATTCGCCATTATAGTCTAAGCGTTTCAAATAAGAATAGGAACGTCAATGACCTCTATCTGTCAAATTTCGCTTGAAAAGTACGGCCTGCAACGAAACTTTAATCGCGTCTCAATTATTTTCTTGGTTTTACCGAGTCGCAATTATTCAAAATGAAAAACTTCTTAAATTAATTAGTTTTGTGGAGTGTTTACGTTTCATTTATTAATTCTGTTTGTTAAACTGTTGTTTGTTGTTATTGTTGATATTTGTGTTTGTTTTCATTTCCCTGACTGCTTGAAAATGTGTGAACGAGGCGCTGTTGTCCTTGGGAGAATCGAGAGATTATCTCCAATTTAATACTTTGGGAGCGAGAAACAGTACAATTTAGAAAATTATTCGTTCATAATTCGTAAATAAATTATATTTCGAAAACACCTTGTTTTGCTGATCTTACCCAATTTTTTCGAATTCACAGCTATGACGACACAACATGGCGCAAAGTCATTTCTATTCTCATTTCAAACGCTTAGTATGTGGTTTACCTGTCAAAGGCTCGTTTAGTTTTTGAATTATTTTCATACAGAATAATACAAACGAGGAATATGTCTTTGAAACTTATTATAATTATTATTTCATGAAAATTAAATCCGATCTGGTCCAATGAACTGTGTAAAGTTGTTGAATAACAGCAATTCTACATCCCTATGTGTTGTATTGAGAAGTGTGGTGCAGGGTAGAATGCTCAGTTTTCATGCAAATGTAGAGAAAGCTGTTTCAATAGAACACTGAAAATGAAAAGAATAAGATTAAGTACGTGATAACTCGGTTCCAATAGGTATTATTGGTAGGTATTAGTGTGTTTAAAATATTTTATTAATAATTGCCTGGCACTTTGGTTTGAAATAAATAATTAGATACATACTTTTCCAGTTTATGCTGATCTCGCATTGTAAGCAAAGCCAAATAATGCGAACTCAGCTTATACTGGAAATTAATAGGTTAATGTGCAGTGTTGGGTCAATCAACTAATTTTATCAATCAATTGATTAGTCATGACTAATTTAGTCACAACTAATTTAGTCATGATTGATTTAATCATGACTAAATTAGTTAATCATAATCATAACTATATAAATTAGTCATTAGTCATTCAATCATTATTTTTGATTGATGACTAAACTAAAAATGCTAAGCTGGCTAACTCCATTTTTTGTTTCGTGAGACATCTATCGCGCTATTTAAATTATTCATCACTCTAAGTTGATTGATAGCGTTCTCCATTTTTGTATTTGTACATGATTTTTTTATTATAACTGCTACTACGGTAAAAAGTTGAAAGTAGATAAAAGGCAAAAAAGGGTGAAGGAGATTCTTGCACATTGATCACATGACACACGCAATAGGTAGCGTCGTAGACCCATGCCCCCACTACTCGTGCGCCTTATACGCAACTGTTGTTGTAACTGGCAACGGCGTTATTTTAGATATTAAATTAGTCATGAGAAATTTAGTCATGATTAAACAACTAACACTAACACTAATCAATCTTCAATCACCGTACATGATTGAATTTTTTTAGTCATTACTCATTAGTCATGATTAAATAATTTAGTCTTAGTTATCAATCATCAATCAAACTAAATTTTGCACAACACCGTTAATGTGTAGCTGTGTGTACATATTTTATTTCATTTAATTTATTCATTAACAAGTTACTTTGTGTAATTGTGTACAAGAAAAAAAAATAGTAAGTTCAGCCATTTTATGTGCCGACATGAGTCTGTTGTAGGTATGCACCTTTATTTCGTAGGTATTTCCCGTCCATATTTTATGATTTTATGAGACAGACAGACAGTCAACTGTCAATGTCAGAGTTGGGTTAACCAATATTGTTGGTTTTTTTTTGCTGCTGTCAAGTGTATCAGGTTGTGTAATACAAAATAATAATGAATGCTCTACGGAGGAATACGTTTAGAGCTCTAACTAGATTTTACAGTGAAGGTGCTGGGGGTACTCAAAGTACGCGACCCCCACCTGCGCAGGCAAGTCAGTCTATCCCTGATGTTCCTGGACTTAGCAGCAAAGTAATCCAACCAGCAGCTCAACCCGTGGGTCCTGGCGTTGACCCTAAAAAGACCGGTGCCTACAAAGTCCCTGAATATTTCCAATACGATAATATGAGTTTCTTTGAAGCTGAAATCGAGATGTCAAGCTTCAGATGTCCTCAACCATCTGCTCTTAAAAAGTAATGTTTTGGTGAAGATTGTTTATTGTTATAGTTGACTTAATAAATTATTAGAGAAACTTCATTACTGTTTTATTTCTTAGATATCTGTGATGAGAACCTATCAACTTACAGCTTGTGAAGTGGGTTCTCTAAAGTCCATGTTGTTCATAAAATAAGTTCTATGAATATTCATAGTGTACCTACCTTCCCTAACACATTCCAGCTAACTTTAATTTTATTTATAGTGTTTTTTTGTCAGTAACCTATCTCAGTTACTGAAAATGTGGTTTCACCTAAGATGTTGGTCACTATACACAGTAACTAATTACATTTAAAGTTTGATCCTTTGTTTAAATCTTGCACATGAGGCTACCAGTAGGTATGTGGAATATGGACTATGCAGCAGTTGTGATGGGTCAATTTTCATAATAGGGAAGCCAACAAAAAAATCTTGAAATTTGTATCACTATATCGCCACTGCTACAAAGTTATAGTGGCAAGCTGTATCAGTAAATTATTTGATGGCATGAGTTTTGATCAATACTGTGTTGATACTGCATCTGAGTTGCAGGGGAGTTTGTTCCGCCACTTCTTCCCAACAAAAACGGAAGTGGTGCAGAGTGGCCATTTTGGGAATGTTCAAAAAGTGTTGATTTTCAGCCTAGTTGGAATACCTAACTACTTTTGATTTAGACTCATGGCCAAGAAACAGGAAGGACAAATTATTCTCGTTTTATTAAGAATGGTCGAATTCAAATCTTAGTCTCAAAAGCTGTCAAAAATAAATCAGCCTATATCTTAGAATCTAAGATATAGGCTGATTTATTTTTGACAGCTTTTGAGCTATCTAAGGGCCTTATCACACTAGCGGGTTGCGAACGTCCTCAAAGCGGAGCGGGCGCGCAACGAATTCGTTACGGACACACAACGACCACGCCGCGCATGCGCAGCGAATACGTAGCGGACGCGCAACGGGATCGGCGCGAACAGCAAGGAGACGCCATTTTGTACTACTTCGAACGAACACCAGCCCGTCAAACGAAAACGTAACGTATTTGCCACGCGTCCGCGACGTCCTTGCTGCGCAGCCGCGGCGTGTTCGCGATGCATTCGCTGTGCGGCCGCTCCGCCCCGTAGCCGCTTCCAAACCGCTAGTATGATAAGGCCCTAAGACTTAGATAATAATAGTCTAAGGCCTATATATACATTTTGACATTGATTGACCTCAGACCAATAAACTTTTTTATTGGTCTGAGCGATTGACAATGAATTTTTTTTTTATATAGCTTACTATCTAAGTGGGGGTTTGCCCATTACTATAGTCCTTCTGAAATAAGAAAAGAAATTCCGATAAACCTTTTATTAATAATAGTTTATGTCGACCCCTCCAACTTAAATATGCTTCTATCTGAAGTGGGTTCACGTCAATAGTGCAATGGGTGGGTATCAAACTCACGACCTCTCAATAGCTAGGATGACGCGTTAGCCATTGGGCTATTGCCTCTAGAAATTAAATTGTTACTAGATTTTGAAAGTTACAGGAGTTAGTACCTACAGGATGTGGCCTTCAGATGCAGAGGGCTATCATTTGTATTATCCTACTAATATTTTTGTCTTTGCTTGTCTGAATGTATTTAACATTCAAATAAACAAACTATCGATATCAATCAAGCTTGGGATACCTACTCTTAAATTTCTCTACAGTATTTTGAGAACCATCATGAGGGCACTGGCAAAAGCTAGTAACATTTATTAAGTATATAGCTTCATTTCTTTGATAAAAAATCTGAGCACTATTGCCTATGAAATTGAGTACAGTCGCCGTCAGATACCTATATTGTAGCAGACAAGGTGACCAAATACTTCTGAACAATTTAAAATTTCAAGTTCCACACACTACAAGTCTGTTTTCATTAATATCGAAACATTCATTACTTCATTTACTATCTGAGCAGATGCTTTATTGTAGTCCCTTTACAATATTGTGGTCTGTGCTTGTCAGTAATTTCAATACATGCAACTAAACAAAAATATTTGAACACTTACAACTTCAAGTGAACCTATGTAGACAAATACTGAGCTTACCTAATTTGTTACTGCATGATATACTTAAAGGACGAAGTAAAAACGACTTTCAACTTGACTATCTATGGTGAGTCAGGTCATTTGGTATTTTACCTGGAAAGTTTTGAAACTAAATATTAGTAGTTCGACGTTTTAAATTGTTCACTTTTATCAATAATAGCACTGTGCTGCCCAGTGCTATTATTTGTTGAAGATTGTTCAGAAGTATTTAATCACCTCATCTGCTACAAATATCTGACGGCGACTGTACCTGTGCTGCAATCAAGTAATGAAAGGTGACCTTAGAAATAAAGGTTTAGTGTACTATATAAAAACAACATAATATTTTTGTATGTTTTATTCAATCATTAGATTCCCATACATGCTATAAACCTACAACTAAATAACGTAAAATGCAATATTAGAATATAGAACTGGCTGACTTTATACATAACATTATTTGTAATGCTCGTGGTACCTACATAAACAAATGCACTAAACAAAAACCGAAGCTACGCCACCTATTAGTACAGCAGCATCAACATCATCTGTAAGAGTGGTCGCATGCTCCAGGCTTTCAGCGTACACACTCTCAGCCTCATGTTACTTCTTCTTTGTAAGCTTCTCGGACAAGTCGTCAAAGGTCGGGTCCTGGAGGTTGATCATCAAGCTATTACCAGGAAGGAATACACGGTTTTGGGATTGAGCAATCATTCTTGAGATGCTTTGGGCAGCACGGATCTTACGCAGCTTCAGGTAACCTGGGTTCATTCCCATGGCCTTTCCCAACATTTCAGCAGCTTCTGCCTCACCCTCAGCCTGTACAATTTTCTGCTGACGCTCCTGCTTGGCTCTTTCCACAACGAAAGCAGCACGCTGAGCTTCCTGTTGGGCCACTTGCTTAGCCTCAACAGCAGCAGTGTACTCCTTTCCAAAACTTAATTCAGTTAGGGAGACATCATCCAAAATTATGTTAAAGTCAGCTGCACGCTCAACCAGCTCTCTTCTGATCAGAAGCGAGACTTGCTGACGTTGAGTAATCAACTGAGATGCATTGAATTTTGCAACAACAGATTTTAATACTTCATTGCAAATTGATGGTAATACTTTTTCATCATAATCTGTACCAAGCTGTCTGTACATCGTAGGGAGTGAATTTGCATCGGGGCGGGAGAGTACTCTCAAAGAAATGTTAACCATTTGTAAATCCTTGGATCCGGTGGGTGAAGAAATCTTGCGAGGTCTGGACCTGATGTCGTAAATGATGGGGTACTGGAACCAAGGTATACGGAAATGCAAACCTTCACTCATGACATGCTGCTGTATACCTCCTATTCTGTTGAACATGATGGCACGGTGACCACCTTCAACGGTAAACAAGGATTGCGAGATGCCATAAACCCCCGCACCTAAAGCGGCCACCACTTTCAGACCGATGTTCAGGCCAGGGGGTCCACCCTTGGCGAATTTGCCCGCCATGTCGTTAAGCTTACTTTGAGCCATGATTATTACGCAGCAATAAGTATAATATTAATTGATTTTACTTTTCGACAAAAAATCTAACCTAAAACCGCAAGCCGAAATCGAACAATTTTATTGTGCAATGGCCATAGACAAAGAGAACATGGTACCGATAGAGTTGCCACTTTTTAATTATTTATGGTGGTTTTACTTTTAACCACCAAAAATCTACTAACAGATTGTTCATGTTTTACTTAGTCTTAATAGTCTCTTCTCGTTATAATTTCAGAGTAAAAATATAATAAAACTATTTTGTACTTGTTAAAGTTCAGCCTAAATAAATGTATAAAATCATTGTCTGGGGTATCATTTTCAGGCATAATTTACTTTTTGTTAGTTTCCTTTTCATTGAACTTCCACTTTTTAAATTGTACAATTGTTGTAATTATGTCGCCAAAGCAAGTGAAACAGAAAGTTGTTACTATGCACAGTTTTTTTTTAAGTGACACCGGAAGTTATAAAAGTTTTAGTCGATTTTCTTTCGTCGCACGACTTTGCCACAGACCATCTTCAATAATTTGACATGATGATGACATTTGGTTAATTTGGGTTCGTACGTATCTGTAATTTTTAGAAATTCAGCTGAACTGAAAGCAAAATGTCTGTTTTCATAAGTTTGGTCTAAAAATATTTACCTTATTTACTTGCAACCTAGAGCGCCTTTCTTCTTTAGTAGTTCAGTACCATTAAATCAAGTTAAATCATTGCATTATTATTGTTGTATTTGAATTTCGTGATCGCCTAACCATGGAATCGTGTATTGGAGTTGAACTGGATTTGGACAAAGCTTTAACGAAATTTAACTCCCTGAATGATCACACGAATAGAGTTCTACTGGATATAATAGACCAAGTTGAAGAACTGAGAGCAGAAATTGCTAAACGTAAGTGGTTTGTTGTCCCCCTCTACGTGCCCTCTTTGTTCACTGACTGTCCTGTTTACGTATATTATTGACCATGACAAGAGGAATTTGATATATTTACCTGTGCCAATTTGTTTGCTTTACCCTGATGGGAACTATAGGGATAAGAATTTTTTTGTTAAACTATGTGCTACCAGTTAAATGTTTTGTATATAACATTTTACTGAGTTTACCTTTCACCTCTATGTGCCTATCTAAAGTAATAAAACCACATTCCTTAGTTCAGTAAGTATGTCTACATTCTTTCTCCAGTTCTTATCTAAGCAGTAAACAAGTCATGTTTGTAAAAAGAGGTCTTTATGTAACTTATTTATCTGATTGACCTGTTACTGACCCACTGCAGGCCAAAGGCCTCTTCTTATACAGAGAAGGCATAAGCATTAATCACCACACTCAAGGCATAAACTTAGAAAGTACAGAAGCCAGCACATCAATCGACCCCAATGTGTCAAATTTCTTTAATAGTTTTTCAACTTTATATCAAACAGAATAAAGTTCATGTTCAATTGGGAAAAATTTACAGTTTGGTGTAGGTTATTGTACTGGCGTCTATTATGAAATGAATCAGTCATAATCTTATGCATGAGAAGTATGGTGCCTTATTATCTTGGTCAACGCAACATGTTCACTGTAGATGTCTAGGGCATGCCTGTAGCAAATCATTTTTTTAGAGACCCGTTTTTTTGTTTTTTCAGAGCCTGCTAACACTCCTTTACTATCAGCTCAAGCCATGGTTGTGAGTGACTTAGCATCATCAGTCAAACAGACTGTATTTCAAATGTCTACAGGTAAATATTAATTTATTTGATTTAGAGAAACAAAAGAAAGAAGTATGTCTGAATCATAGCAGATGGCGCTCCATAGTTTGAGCTTATGTAGGTATGTAGAAACATAAAGTCTATAATCTAAGATTACTCAAAGGGAGAATCACATTTGCTTAAATTGTTATAATGAGAAATATATCAATCAATGAGATAATAAAAATACTAACCCATGGACGTTGAGTTCAACTGTATCAACTGAAGATTTTAATAAATTCTGTTGTTTCTTCTTTTTTTTTTGATACCCATTGCTGTCCAATTCAATTTTGACATTGGCCAAACAGTTAACATCGGCTTTGTTTGCCATAATTAAAAATAGAATAGAATAGAGATAGCAAAACTATTGTTGTACTCAACTATTTTAAAAATTAACTCATTGTAACCAGAAGTCTAGTAATTTTTATTTTTTTTATTTTACGTTTTTAAGTAAGAGCTAATTCCTCTTCAAATTCCACAGAACATAGGGAACTTCATGCAACGGTGTCAAGAGTAGGAAAGTCTATTGACAGGCATTTTATTACTGACTATGCATCAGTAGCACCTAAAGCTGAATCCTTCTGCAATGATGCCAACAGGCCTATCATGGAGCAGGCCATGGCTCAACATTTGTATAGACAAGTAAGAAACTAGCACTACTTTAAATAGAAAATCATTATATTCTTGACTCGGAAGAGACTGGTTGTCACGACACAGGGAATCTTGGAGTGGGGACCAAGGAACCTGTAATTTATCAGTCATTGCATATTTTGTGTAAAAAAAAACATTTTTTTTTATTTATTTTATTTGCTCCTGTTCTGCCAGAGTAAGGTGTCGTATGATATTTGTATTTGCCATTTTTCGAGGATTGAGTTTTTTCTCAGGCCAGTGACCTCACAATGTTTTCCTTCACCATTTATGAAGGTTTGATAAAGAGTTGATACTTAATAAAGCTGGCTACAGACTTACCATTTTAGAAATAAATACAAGAAGTATCCTGTGTGTTAGAGACAACATTCACTAGTAATTTAATGTGTGTAATCAGGCTGTTACGTTTTTCCTTACTGTCTCAAGTTTCCTAGCATGTTTATGGTTAATATTAGATGATTATGTGTCACCCTGCTGTGTATTAATATTATATGGCAGTTTTATGTAGACATTAGTTAAAGAATCCGAAAGTATATTGACCACTTAATTATCTGTCATAATGAATTTTTATAAAAAAAAAAAATGAAAAAGTGTTTATTTGTAACATAAGGCAAATACATAACATTTTACTTCTGCCAAATACAGAGCAGTTTGTTGACTGACGTAGCTCCCACGATACACTCAATATTAACGTAACATATTAAACCTTTTTACCAGGTTAAATACAAAAATTCATTACATAAATAATATATGTATTTAGAACTATTTAAATATGTTTATCGGTTGTTTAGTACCCTTAACACAATCTCTGCTTAGCTTGGTACTAGATGTTGAAAGTTGTGGAATATTATTAGCATAATAATGGAAAATTTCGAAATCCTGAAGACTAGTAAGAAAAGCGGGACGCGGGAAGCATTGCCAGCTTTGTTTTTATAAAACTTTCAATTATAAAAATCCTACTCCTACTAATATTATAAACGCGAAAGTTTGTGAGTATGGATAGATGGATGGATGTTTGTTACTTTTTCACGTAAAAACTCCTGAATGGATTTTAATAAAATTTGGTATGGAGATACCTGACACCCTGGATTAACACATAGGCTACTTTCTATTCCTGTATTCTCACGGGAACGGGACCTAAGCGGGTGAAACCGCAGGACGTCTGCTAGTATTTTATATTTTAGTGGTAGTGGTAATGGATCGTTGGATAGGTAGATTGTGGCTTTTGCATGACTTTTCTTCTATCTCTCCCTATTTGTGGCACGGCGCCGTGTGGAATCAGTAAGGAAACACTCCATTGACGATTGATGAGGTCTGTCCATCTTTGGACCCCCAAAATGGACAGATCAATCAATCACCGCGGCCAATGACCTCTAAGTTGGGGGTCATCGGCCGCGAGAACGTTGACCCACTCCTCCTTGGATTACTGATCGTTTTAATGAGCTTTCTTTGCGGATGATATGACCACACATAATGATTAACCAATGTATTATTAGTTTATTGCTTCCATCTTTAAACAAAGCCCCAATGTACATTATTTTTTACAGGGTCTAGAAGACGTAGGTGACGCATTTGTGTCAGAGGCAAAGATAACGGGTGTAGAACGTACATGTACATTTGCGTTACTACAACGATGCGCGGCCGCGTTGACCGAGGGAGAGCCGAGTGCCGCCTTGCACTGGGCCGAACGACGTGCGCACGAGTTGCATAACTCGCCCCTCCCTTTCACCTTGCATAGGATGCAGGCTCTCAAGGTAAGTCACAAAATAATAATTTTCATCTAAAAGACATCTAAAAGCGTTTTTATTACCCTATTTACAAAAATAAATATCATTTATCTAACATGAAAAAATACTAGACCCTTTTAGGTAAGTGATAAGGGTCTAGTATTTTTTCATGTAGGGATGATATTTTTTTTTTCAAATAAAAGAATTAATTGTAAATTCTTTTACTTGAAAAAAATATCATCTGGTTTGACATCATTCTCTTTACACATAACTGTCAAACTGCAATTTATATTCAGGTCATTTATTAAAATTAGGGCTGAGGATCACTTTTTGAACGTTAAAGTTACCTTAGACAGACCCCCAAAAAGTCCGCCTTTCGTTACTTGCTAGTGTTTTTATTGGGAAGAAATGTTGCACCACTTCGGTGGAACAAAGTAGCAACACTGTCTGTCTGATATTCCTCACGCACAAGGTCAAAAATAAGAAATTCAGCCGTTAGTCCTATATCAGCACTCACTGAAACACGATCGGCATGTTGCCAACAGCAGAGGTAACTGCAGCCGTTGACACGCCTCGGCTGCACCCGCCATTGCATCGGTTTACATCCTACTTCGAACATCAGTGGCAGCCGTCGTCAGCTCTCTTGGTATAAAGAGTCAGTGGGGCTGTCGCTGAGGCATCGGACACAGTTGCCTCTGCCGTTGACAACATGCCGTTCGTGTGTAAGAGCTCTTAGGGGTGGTTCTAAAAACAAACGAACGCGCACTGAAATGGAGGCAGTTACGTTATACTAATTTTGTCAGATTTATCCTGTAACCACGTGTTTCCCCCCACATAGCTGGCGCGCGAGAAGGGTGTAGGCGCAGCGATAGAGTACGCCCGGCGCCAGTTCCCGCCGCACGCGCTGCGGCACGAGCGCGCGCTGCAGGCGGCCGTGTGCGCGCTGGCGTGGTGCACGCCGGGCGCGGGACCCGCTCCTGCCATCTACCAGCATCTGCTTGACCCTAAGGCGCTGGGTGAGAAACACTTAACTACTGACGTAGCTTTTCATTTAAAAAAATGACCACAGGAAAATAAAAAAAAAACCAGATGTTATGTCTTACTGTAATAAAATCATCATCCTCATCATCTGCCTAGCCTTTTCGCAACTATGTTGGGGTCGGCTTCCAGTTTAACCGGATACAGCAGCTGAATACCAGTGTTTTACATGGAGCGACTGCCAGTCGGACCGCCACAACCCAGTTACTTGGGTAACACGATACCCTTTGGTTAAACTGGTTGTCAGACTTTCGGGCTTCTGACTTCCCGTAACGACTGTCAAAGATCTACAATAGACAGCCGGGACCAACGGCTTAACGTGCTTTCCGAGGCACAGAGGAGTCTTGATATGTAATTAATGGTCACCCATCCACGGACCAACTTCGTCAAGCGTAGCTTAACCTTCGATGGACCCGTGAGGCTGTTATTATTTAGCTACAAGTTGTAAGAAAATATAATTGCAAAATATTTTGAGGTACATGAAATTCGCATAATAACCCTTAACTGAATGCAATGATAACATAGGCAGTTAATTTTACAAAAATGATTTATTTAAAAAACTGACTGCCTCGTCGGTCTAGTGGTCGCAAGCGCTACTGCTGAGCATGAGGTCCCGGGTTCGATCCCCAAGTCGAGAAAAGTGTGATTAAGTTCTTCCCTCAGACCAATAAAAAAGTATAGACGGAGCCGTCGTGAACAATCGCGACTAAAAAAGTGAGGACTGCTTTTGGCGTTGTGTGCGTAACTTGGTGTATGACACCGCAGATTTGCGCATGTGTGCTAGAGAAAAATGTTGCAAGCGTTGCGCTGCGACTCCCAAGTGCGAGAGATACTTTGGTTAAGTTTTATTATTAAGTAGTTTATCTTGATTGTATGAAATGAAAGATATTTTTGTTTAATTACAATAATTAACTTTCTGAATAAGTGAAATTATTTATGCCCCTTATGTTGTGTCATCTTTTTATAATATGTCTGACGTTTTGAGTCATAACTTTTGAGTAAAGTTTCTTGTTTCGCAACATGATGGAACCTTATATTTATGTACGAGTTGCGAGTAGCATAGACATAATTTGTAGATTATCTCCGTTTGCTTTAAAACTCGGGTATTTATGTTAAAATGAATACTTTTATATAATAGTATATAAAGCGTAGTCTATAATAAAAAGAGACTTATTTTGTTTCAACTTGAGACGGATTTCCATACTTCGTTGGTCATGATCCTACTAAATTTTGAAGGGAGCCACTCGTTATTATTTCTGTTGTCCCGTATAGTTTTAATTCATTTTTCTTTCCACGTTTTATGAGCTGGGAACCTAAAAATATCGTATCAAACATACTATTATTTGATTATATTTTACTGTGTCCAATAGTAAAATTATAAAAAAAAATGCTGTGAAGTGTCCGTAAAACATTACGATTTTCCTTATTTTTTGGGAAAAAATAATGTTCTTAACTTGCAACACCGACACAATGGCGTGTTCCGAGAAATTATTTCTGATATTTTTACGATTTTATTTAAACAAACGTTACTTTCTTGTAAAAATAATTCCAGAAGCTTTATTTTGGTAACAGGAATTGTTCTTGCAGCAGTTTATGCTGCGGGGCGGCATAATTTCGTAGTTATGATTAAAACAAAACAACGTCACGCGCTCTCGCTTGCTAGCGGCAGACTACCGAGCTTCGTCTTCATATTGCGAATCGTCTTCATATTACGTGCCACACTTTTAGGAGCGCAATGCTCTGTCTATACTTTTTTATTGGTCTGAGGTTCTTCCATTTAGAATTTAGGTGTAGGTAAATGTAGGTGTAGGCACTACCAGGAACATCTCTGCCCAGACCTTCGGGGATTACAGGCGTGACGTTATGACTGTTATGTTTAACCGTTTGGTGCAGCCGTACACACTTTTATCATTTATTCTTCTTTAAAATTCAAGTACTTAACCCCTCGAATGTCGTTATGTGCCCCCGGGGGCACATAAGCCATACAAACAATGTTCGACGACATGCGACGGCTTTTTAATAATATTTCTCAAGAGATTTGGTTACCATCTTATTTGCAGGTGCCGAAGCAGCCGAGCTGTTTATAAAGGAAGCTTGCGCCCTGCTCCGCCTGGCCCCACTGTCCCCCCTCGCGGGCGGAGTGCTGGCCGGCGCTCGTGTGCTACCCGCGCTTCACGATATTAGAGCTAAGATGACGCACCCGCACGTCATCGCTGCCTGGTCTGATGATGAGCTGCCTTTCGAGGTAAGTTATACGACTATCAGTTTCAGGGTAAATATTCGGGCGTTTCAACCGCCGCGCGCCGTCATAACCTTTGTATATTTTATAAATTCTCAGAATCTGCTAAAGTAATAATAATATACTTAATTTAATCTGGAAATGGCTGGTATATTCCACTAAATTCACTACATTCTCTTTCCTTATCATTTAGGGGAAAGTAATGACGGCGGTTGAAACGCTTGAATATTCACCCTTCAACATAGTATTATCTAGTTCATTATGTTCAATGACATAAATTGATTACAGGACATAACGGCAACTTACGTAGGTATACAACATTATTTTAGAACAAAACCCGAAAATAGGTTGTAAGGGTTGGGTTGTCGTTGTACAGACGCCAGCACTTCAAGCTACCCTAAGTTGACAAATTTTCTCAATTGAACATGAACCTTATTCCATTTGTAATAAAGTTGAAAAACTATCAAATTAATGAATTCATTCGGGTAGCATAAATATATTGAACAGTTGATTTTGTAAACTCTGTTTTCTCAAAAAGAAATTTAATCTATCTGACGCGGAGTGATAGCGACCTCCAATTACTTACCTTTTTACTGACTAAAACCCACCCTGGTGTTTCCATCCTACACTTGTTGCCGGGAACAAGCGAACTAGCACTACTGCCACGATCCCTGGCACCGTTGATCCCTTTTTTTCCGCGCCGGGGAAGGGATCTGTCAGACTCTAATTACTGACTAAAATCTACCCGGTGTTCCGTCTCACACCTGCGCCGGAGATCATGAAAACAGAAGGTACTTCCATAACCCCCCGACTGGCACCGTTGATCCCTAATTCAATTAAAAATGTTCCCGTTTACAATATACCAGGTTGACCTGGGCGAGGACGGCGGCGGCTACCACTCTGTGTTCGCGTGTCCCATCCTGCGCCAACAGGCGTCGGAACAGAACCCGCCCATGCGGCTCCTGTGCGGGCACGTCATCTCGCGAGATGCGCTCAACAAACTCGCTATGGGTGCCAAGTAAGTGTTGCAAGTTACCCTCTTGATCGCCACCAAAGAGATTTTAGATAGGTACTGTAGAGACATGCGAAGAAATGTCATAGAAAAACTGTGATTCCATATCTCAGTAACGCCATCTAAAATAATATAGCAATATTGGTGCGGCAGCGGAACGTACTAAATTATACTCATAGACTTGTGTCCACTCGGACACAAGTGATGGATGAAAATTTTGTTAGTGATGCCCCATCTATGGTAAGTATTGAATGTCTCTGATCGCCACGTTAACAAAAAAAGCAAAAATGTGCCTTTGGCGCCAAGCTAGGAATTCATTAAAAAACAGCATAGAATTAAAATGCTTAGTTGCAGAGTTCAACAAATATGATTTCGGTAATATACAGAGTACTCACTACTTATATATGATAAGTTAGTAAAATAAGATTTCTACTTCATTAATCATAACATGCATTAATCCTTTGAATTTGTCATGTAGTCATGTCGCGTGGCGCGCTAAGCGCATTTTATTTTGTAAAAGAATAAAAAAAGTAATAATCAAATGCGTGCAATGCAGTGGCGAGGAAACAATTTTCTTAAGAGGGAAGCCGACACAAAAACATAATATTCGTATCACTAGTTTTTGTTTTGGCTGCTGCTGCCGCTGTGCTTTTTTTTTTTAATTTTATAAACCAGTGCTTGACTGCAATCCCACCTGATGGTAAGCAGTGATGCAATCAGTGATGGTGAAGCGCACTAGTTTATTAAGAGCCTATTCACTCTAGCCTTGAAGACACCTAAATTATAATCGGACGGGAAGACCGCAGCAGGCAAGTTGTTCCAGTCCTTCGATGTACGCGGTATAAACGACGAAGCGAAACGCTTTGTCCGAATCGTGGGAGTGCCAACGATGTAAGGGTGGACACTCGCCGTACGCCGTGCTTAAACATAACTGGCGAAATGTGGGTGTACTACCAGGTACACCTCTGCCTAGCCCTTCGGGGATTACAGGCGTGACGTTATGTGTGTTTGTGTGTTAGTTTTTGTTTCTCTTGAAATCAGAATCAGAAGGTCGGTGTCGGTCTTCCTACTACCCTTTATGCCTTTGGTGTAAATAAGAAACCTTACATATATTTGATAATACTGGAAGTCTGGCTGCCATTATTCAAATTCAAAAAGAAAGCCCATGGGAATCGAATTGTATGAACACTTCGCGACTGGTGCACTGACTTACGCTGGATATTAATAATCTATCTCGGTTGCTATCTTGATCCCGATCTTTGTCTGTAACCAATCAGCGACCGAATTCGCCTATCCGAGTCTTAAAGATGCCCAATCAGAAGCAGCCGTCGGGATTTGGATTGAGATAGAATATTAATATCGGGCGTTAATCGTGAGATCAATTCGGAACTTGAGGAGCACCATTTTGATTGAGTAGGTATTTAACGTTTATGTGAAACAGCTGACCAATTTCCGTGATCACACAGTTTTTGGTACAGATATCAATTATATTTTTAGAGTTGCATAATCATGATTCATAAGACTTGGTTAATTTGCATCGTGCATGTATTCATGAAAGTGTGTCGTCCAATTAATTACTTGCCAACAATCTAGTGCAATAGTTGCTTCGATTTTAACTGCACTATTTATAGACATTTGTATTTTATAGACTGCCTCGTTAGTCAGCAGGTCGTTGACACTACCGCCGAGCATGAGGTCTTGAGGATGTTGGTCTTTAGTTCGATTTCCGGGACGCGCAGTGTAATTGGAATTTCACAGTTACAGCCTGGAGTTTAAGATATGCCCCTTTGGTGACAATAGGCCTGCTCTCTATTACATGGGACGTATAACTGGCGAAGCCTCTGCCTAACCTTCCGGTATACAAGTTGGATGTTATATGAAAGCTACTTAAGAATTTAAAAAGGTTGGCCAGCTATGTATTTTACCATTGGTCACTTTTACCTGCCAACATGATGGTATGATACAGAGAATTTCCCACATCCATTTAGTGTATATGTACCAGTGTGTCCCTCAAAGTGGAAATGTTACAAGTAATAATCTCTAAAATCCTCAATACAACTCTCCTGCAAGTTCAAATTACCAGATAAAGTTACTATCTCTAGACATAATGATATTTGAAGCCAATTGTAACTGAGGTCTATTGATTATAGGTACTTCGGCAAATGTATCTTTTTTTCGGTCGCGATTTATTTTTACCTCACAACCAAGTACTAAGCGTTGAAACTGCATTAAAAAGTCCAGATGTTGGTCTACCAAACTGCCTGTTTGCGTGGATAAGTTTATATGTAAGTAAACGCACCCACGATACAGGAAAAAAATCTTACTGTAGGACACGTTTAAACAAATAACACGTTACGAAATTCGAACTTCCTGTAGTCAAAATCTATTCTTTTTTCTTTTCAGATTGAAATGTCCCTACTGCCCGATGGAGCAGTCACCGGCTGAAGCTCGACAGATTTACTTCTCGTGAACAGTTATTTAGGACTAGAGACCCTTGTTATTTACTTGAAATATTTTTCACAAGTAGCACAAGATAACGAACTTGCCACGGTTAAGCCGCGTTGACACTGTACGAGAATTCTAACTTCGAGATAGTAAGAACTTCGTATTAGTTTGTGAAGATCCGATCTCACTCGTAAGGTGTCAACGTAGCTTAACAATTTGATGTTACATGTCTAGATCTTAGAGCATGTGTCGAAAAAATTTACTAAGCGATCCTTTACACCCGACGTGGTTTCTAGACATAAAAAAATCAAAGGCTTTAGTTACAACATAGCAGGACTGGTAATATTTGATAAAACAAAATAACTTTTTTCGTTTTATAAGAATGACAGGGATTGTTTTACGCTTTAATTTTTTTACGATTTTACCAGAGACAAAATGTTACAAATTTAAATGTTGCAACATGCAAAATTGATATAAAATGGCAGCATAATAACAAGTCACGGTGATGAAATGGTCAATAATTATTTTTACTAGCTAGCGACTTGAAATGACTTTTCTGAGAATTTGTTTACGCTGACCTCGCATTGTAAAGAAATCCTATAAAATACGAGATCAGTTTATACTAGAAATTTATAGCTTGATGTGTAGCCGTGTGTACGTGCATCTTACACATTAGGTACAGGCCATAAGCTACAAAGTATAATAGAATTCTAAGATCTGTAGTCATTTGAAAAGTAGTTGACATGAAATGGTTTCAAATCGAAATAGACAGAGCAATTTCCTACATTACGCTGAAGTCTAATATGGCGGATGTTGGCAATACTATTCTATAATAGATGTTAACTAAGGTAGAAAACATTATATTGTAATTTTAAGACAAATATTATTATTGTATGTTTATGTACTGACTGGTTGTAGAGCCATGCTTTCGTTCTTTTTTTATAATAAAATGAATTCAGTATTCAATGCTTCTTGTTTTATTTTATTTTTACAACCAGTTTTGTAAAACTGTGTTGCATTTTAAGGGTTCCGCACCGAAACAGTAAAAGGAACCCTGTAAGGCTATTGTGTATGTTCGTTGACAATAGTGTTTATCACTGGGCAGTGTTCAACGATTAACTGGCAAACAGGTAAGTGCAATGCTATTTTTTTTGGTAGGTATATTCTCATCAAAAGTTTGCAATGTAAAGATAGTCAATAGTCCTGGGTGGGACATTGACGGTTTATTTTTTACTTATCTTGCCTCCAATATAGATTATAAAGATAATCTATATTGGAGGCAAAATAAAGAAATGTTTCTCACTGGAACAAATAATTCGTTTGCAAAAACACTACTTACAAACAAATTAAGTACTTCGGTTTGAACCAAGAACATAATTTTATTCTTTGGAGACTGTAAGTACGGTACGGAACCTTTGGTGGGCGCGTCTGACTCAGCCTTTGCCGGACTCAATCTTTTTCGTGACTTGTTTTAAAAGGGGCATATCTTATTATCGAATGAAAATAAACAATACATTGTCGGTACATAATTTATTTAATGGATATGTACAAAGACAAAAGATTTTAGGACAAATAAAAATTTGGCAATAACTCTCAACAATAGCAATAATATTAATAAAGAGTAGTGTCGTTCAAAAGCCGGCAAAATATCAACAACAACAATAATAATTTAATTTTATACTTAAATATAGTTCGGACATACCAACGTAGGGCTAGCTTTTAGCAAATTATGACGTCACCTCTCTAATTACTGTCGATACACACGCCTACACCATATAACCAGGAATCGAATTAGGTAGAGTATTTACAACTTTAAGGCAGTAACTAAGTAGAGATACATTATATGTATAGTAAAGAAATAAATCGTATCGTAACGATTATCATTTCGGGTGTTCAGAAGAGTTTTTACTGTAAGTATATCATCACTTCCTTCCTCGAAATATAAGAACTAAATGTACTCTCCCTATTCCGATCTCTGCATTTAATCCCATCAATAAGGCGTTCCACATTACTATATTCAGTTTCCCATTCACAAGCGAAGACTTTTACAGAGGTGACGGCACAATATAGTCCGTAAAACGATAATTCCAAACAAATACCACTTAATTCAAATAAAGACATACATATTGTTTAAAAATTCCGTTTTACAAACAAATAATAACAGCATCATTAATTAACCTAAGAATAAATTATTCAATAAAAAAAAATCTTTTTGACCATAGAACACGAGCCGTAACAATTTTAATATCATATCGATATAGCTCTTTAAAATGAATTTTATGATCATCAACAACGGAAGTGTTTGAATCTTCAATTTGTTTTGAAATCCATCATCCAGATATTTTTGTAAAAGGTCTGGGACCATAACAGGTGAAATATATTGCATTAAAAGTTGCTTACGATCATAAAATTTAATTTAAACACAGCACTTAATAAATTAATCGCGTTTTATCACACATAATTATATACGTAGCATCTACCAGCAAAGTACTACTATTAGGTACTAATTATTGCTGTAAAATTTCATCTACATACCACCGAAAGAAAGGCTAGTGTTTACTGTTGAAGAAAAAAGTTCACGCAAAGGTTAAGTTAGCTCTCAATAAACACTGCATTTCAATGCAATGAAGACGTGTTTGACACAGTCTCTGGTTTGTTCATTTTTTCACCTCAGAGGCAAGTGCAATATCGAATACTGACTACTCGACAGAGGTCGGTAAAATTATTACTACGCGAACTTTTTTTTCAACCGTAGTTATCTAAGAGGAAACAATACGAGTAAGATGGAAGACGCTCCTAAATACAGCAAAAATGTATGTATTTTAATTATTTAGCAATTAAATTATATTACTATAATATCACTTACGACCTAATCTATCTATGCGTTACATAGTATTTTTTATTAATATAAATACATTTATATTACTGGTATTTGAATTTGCTTGATATAATATGGTAATAATGTTATCATCTTCATAAACATTTGGCACACATAGACCATTCATTTGCCTACAGAACATACGAGGAAGTCAACAAATCATAAGGATTGGAGAAAATATCTCGAAACATTTCGCCATCGGTTTAGAAGCACTTTGGTTGGAAGTCATGTTTCATTATGCCATATAAAATGTGCAATTTATGTTTCTGCATAATACCGAGATGTATTAGCATATTATTTGAAAATTGTATTGTAGATAAAATTTAAAATATCCTTTTGGCATATTATATTCAAATCATTCTAACGTTACACGCAACGTCACGGTCACGGTGCAACAAGCCGCAGGTTTGGGGAAATGAAATATATATATATCATTTCACTAATAAATAATATTGCTTCATCACAAATCAGTCATTGCATCAGTCTAGTACTTCCTACGCGTAAACACGACGAAACACCAATGAAATTGTACATAACAAGCCATTCAAATAAAAAATCTGTTGCTTACGATAACAATTAAGATATTCCGACACCACAGATTACTTGTCTATTGTCTTAACATAATTCTCTTACACATTTAAAATATTTTCTTAGTACAATTTAAGTGAATAGACAATCGTTTGTAAACTGTGGCGAAGGAAATCATTGGACAGTATTACTATACCAAAAACCCAACTAATATTACGAGACATTTAAACAAACTAAACTGAAGTTTTATCACAATTAACTCTATTTGGTGTATTCCTTCAAGGCTTTGCCGTGAGCGCCAGATAAATACACATGAAATGGTTTCAGAGTGTAAATAAAATTCACTTACGGGACTTATAAACACACATTTGTATTTAATTCTAAGTCTGTCACAGCCTACTTATCACTAGATATTTTGGTGTTATGTAAAGTAGAATGCAAACATCCATGAATACGTCCCTGGTGGCCGTTCTCATAAATTAAGTATAAATATTGAACAAAACATGTCTGAAGACATTTCAATGGTATTTATCCCGGCACTCGTCCTCTCTAACGACACTCCGTACTCCAGTTACAATTCTCTAACGATAGAATAGAAGCATTTTAGTAGGCACTTGAGAGAAAACGGCCTTGTACCACGTATATATTACTTAACCAATAGTTTATACAATAGCAATTTAGCCACACCAATATAAGAGGCATTGATATAATTTTGACTATGTAACATAGCAACACTCATCCGCCATCCATACCTTTTTATGTCATTTTGTTTTTTTTTTATAGTAAGTATTGAAAATAGATTTTTAAAATGGCGAATACGATTACATCAGGTTATTGTATTGGTATTTCTTCCTACCACACACCTAAATAATAATCAAATGGTTTGGATAGACTTTTGGATCTGTTTGAGGAAGTTGAACGGCTTCAGTACATAATAGAGATTTATTTACGGTAATGATTGATATAGTCTCTAGAGAGGAAGCAGCTACACAATATATCGAAAATTAATAATATTATATCTTATAATGACGAATAAAATTTCTCTATATTTGAGGCGACTGCCATTACATGCTAAGTCTTAATTGCGAGACAACGGGAACTGTCTACTGGCTAGTAAATATACCGGTAAAATTATTTGAGTACATTTTCATCTAATCACGCACAGATACGAAGTTATAAGTCCTTATCAATATGATAAATAAGATTTTTTGTTAACACTGTAGGCGATTGTATAAAGTACTTCCCTTGGATTATGAACACAAAATACGGCTTGCTTATGGCTAATGCAAGTATTTGCTATAATGTAAATATATACATATTGTATGTACTATCACTTTTGGAAGTAACACAATTTAATTAGATAAAAATACATTTTGATCGCCCTGTATACAATATTTGTATGTTCAGATCACAAGATATATTAAATAGATTTATACATTTAATATTGCTCAGTTTAGAATTAGTTATTTTATCTATATACTTACCAGTGAAATATATCCTGACATATTGAAGATGCAGGTAAAACTATATGACATAAGAATAATTATAACTTAAAACCTACCATGCGCCACACCTCCGCCGTTATAATTATGCACAATAGCAACTCTTAAATGTACACTCGTACATAACTCTGGCAACACTCGGCATAAAATCAAATTTATCGACGGAAATACGGGAACACTTTTACTTTAAATTAGGTATAGAATAACTAAATTTTACAATATATTACGATTGATTTACTATAAGCAAAAGGGGAAACAAACCTAAATGCATATAGGGTAGTACTATTCAACTATTTTCCATTGTTTTAAATAAAATATTTCATACTAAACAGTATCAGTAGTATCACATCTAGTACTATAAGTATCTACAATTATGTAAAGTGTAATTATTCTAGAGCATGGTTCGCGTAACGCCTGTCTATATGACAAATGTGATGTGTTACATTTGGAAAATATATTGAATGAGAAAATAGGTCCTAACTAGACAGCGAGTGAGCTATTTACCTAAGAACAATAACTATTTCATATTGAATATAATTTATATAAGTAAAGACATCTGTGTATCTCATCGAGATTTGCTTATATGGATTGTCTTTATTGGACTAGAGAATGGTTAACTTTTTGTCTATTTTATAAATTGCGACAACAGAATCAGAAATCGTCAAACATGTTTTTATTTTAAACAAATTTTTCGTTCTAAGAACTCATATGTCAATATAGAATCACTGAACTTTTTGGGGGCTTTGCCCCGAGAAATTTAATTTTTCATTTATTTATACTTTATTGATTCGATAACTTAAGTCATAATTTTAGAATTATTATTAAACGAATTTCAATAGTGCCCTCGTGAAATGAGCGTTCTGGGTCTGCATAGCGAAAAGCATTCTACAACTCTTGAAAATTAGATCAAATAATAATTGCAAGTCCTGTTTGCGCAAAATAACTTGTTACAACATTTATATTCTCGCCTGAAACTAGAGGGGAAACCTCGGTAACATGGCTGTTCATCTTGCATATCTAGAATCGTAAAGGAAGTGAGTACTCAAAGTGTAGCTCTAGAAGAAATCGTCATCATATCTGACGTATATTTCCTACAAAACATTGTACAGGCATTCTTTTTTTAAAGAGCTGTATACAGATAGTGTGAACAGAAAGTTTTCGCTCGCACTTTGTGTACCCAAAACCGAAACACAAAGATTATGTCTAGTTACAGACGAAACTCATATTTCAACAGAGTGTACAATCGGAGTGTTCAGTGCACTGTACCAACGACACAAGAAGTACAATGAAAAGCTCAGCTGTACCCGAGCATGTCAATACATACCGCGTCTTTGAAGAACAGCAGTGTTTAGTGGAGACGTGAAGACAATAAGCTGAAGTAAGTAGTACCAGGACAGGTCGAGAGAGGGCTAGACAGGTGTCGGTACTGTCGGTCACTGGCCGGGTACAGAGACCTAGCTGAAGTACGAAGCGGTGGAGCGGTGCGGGCGGGCACTAGCTGGGCGCGGGCTCGGAGCGCACGCCGGCCAGGTTCAGCAGCGCCTCGGCCGTGCGCCGCTCCTCGCCGCCGCTGTACGAGTGCTCGTCGCGCGCGCAGCGGGAGATCACCAGGTGCGCCGCGGGGGGCAGCTGCGGGGGGGCACGTGTTAAGGGCTTTTCACACTGGCAACAGCTTATAACACACCATGCCACGCGACGTCAATGTGATGTTCTCATTGGTTATATTAAGCAATGCTCTAGAATTGACCAATAAAACCGTGTGGGATGGCTTCGGGTCTTACAAGTGTGCTAGAGCCTTTACACTATACGATTTGTAGGAAACGTAACTTGGAAATCGGAAGATGTAACCACAGTTAGGACAGTATGGATCCAATTTATGGCACCAACCGCTTGGTTGCTTCCCAACTAAGATCCTAGTTAGGATCCTACAAATCGGATAGTGTTACAAGCCCTTTAATACTGCATCGTCGTTCTACCATTGTGCACGTTTGCTGAAGTAACAATGGTCAATAATGGCCTAAATACGAAATTGTAAAACTAAGTCATTGGTATTATACAGAACCGGTATAGGTTTAGTACTGATTACTTAGTTTTTAAGTTTCCTGCTACCTAGCAAGAAGCAATAGGATTGGTCGATGTGGCGATGGTGTGACTCCGATATTGGACATGTTTGATTATTTACCTGATCTAAGACCGCAGGTCCATACTTCATGGCCAGTACGGTGGCGGCCGCCAGGTACTCGTCGGCGCCCGGCTCGGGGTCGGCCAGTCGTCGCGCCAGTAGGGACACTCGCGCGCCATTCTCGGGCGCGGGCTCGACGTTCTCCACGGCGTCTCCTGGGGGTATGGGCTGTCGACCAAATGCCTGCGGAGACGTTTTCTGATTAGAACTTCCTAGTGGTGTCCGCTTGTAACGTTATTGGGTGTGGATACTTACTGTTTTGTTTGCGGTGCGATGATTATTTTGTGCAATAGGCCTTGTCCGGTGAAGGTTTTGTATAGTGTCAATACTTTTTGCATGCATTATGACAACATTTTGTGAGAGATGTGGATTCAATATTCACTTTTGTGCACGTGTATCAAAGTTTTGTTTAAGAGTCCATAATACCTCAGCTCAAAGTTTATTTTTTCCCCACTTCCCCGCGCCTGTCACTCTCTGTCGCTTGCAAATAGTGCTTCCAACGCACGAACGACATAAGTTCTAAGTTCGACAGCCGATGTGGGATAGAGCGAAGGCGCGCGGTAGTGAAGATGGTTTCAAAGCATGAAAGTTAGTATGAAGATTTTATTACATCGAAAATAAGTAGTACTATATTCGATGCAAAAAAAAATCTTCATACATGAAATATTAGATGTTTGGAAATTATTCTAAACATCTAACATAGTATCTCTTTCATATTTATTTCGTCAAGCATTATACCTAAAATTAAATCAATTCTTTACTTTACTTTACCATTTTATATTTATTGAGTCAACGCTGCAGTATTTTTGATATAGCGGAACATTATGCTAAGCAATTTGAGGTAGTATAGGTCCTTAAATAAAAATCTTCTGACGATCTGTCACATAATAAATGCTGCCTTTGGGGAGGGCTATTGCGTGTTAGATGTATGTGAATGGTCCATGTATGGTGCCAACCAACCTGTAGTAACGAGTTGCGATGCAGCGGGTCTACCGTCCAAAGTGAACCTTTACCGAGACCTGGTGCAGCCGCCACCTGAAATAAAAATTATTTCTATTATTTTTTATTAAAAGACAAATTATCAATGGTGAGGTACACAGTTAAACGTTAAGGCAATGAATTTAAAAACGAGTTGCTAATTTTTATTTTACTATCTATTACTTTTGAAATTAATTCCTGCTTTTGAAGTTTAATTTAAACCAGGGACGATTTTGGTTATCCATTGAAAGGGTTTTTGATAGGGTTTTGACAAAGTGTTGTTTCAAAACCAATTTCATATGTGTTACCCTTTTTTACGAAAACCCTCATCAATGGATAACCTCTTCAAAACCCTTTCGATTTGATTACCTGTATATTCAAAAACCCATTCTTGTTGGGTTATACTTTTTAATGGTTACACGTTTGGAACGGGTTACCCCTTCAATGACTATAACAGAGTTACCCATTCAGACTACATGTATTGTAATTTTATCTTTCGTGCCTTTACTTTAAAGTACTAAACTGCATGCATTCGGCAGATATGCGTCAAGTCGCAACACGCAGTCCATGCCCTAGCGACTCCATACAACTCCGACACATACGATTATAGTTATTATCACAGTGATTTTAAAGTTCAATGTATTTTTTTCTGGAATAATCGGGATTGTTTTATGTATAATGTTGTCTTTTTACGGAATCATAATTATGTTATTCGATCATCACACTCATCATTTAGTGCCCGAAGGGAAAAGAGCTGCGTCTAACTGTAAGATTTTAAAAAATCACAACCGAGACGGGATGCCGTACATAGATATTATGAATACGATGCACTTTCTCAGAGCAGCAAATGCAATTTGTGTCTTAGAAAATTAATATATTTTTTAAGAGACTCAGGTTTTCTTTTTGTTAAATAAATGCTACTTTCTCTGTAAACGATTACCTAGTAGTCTGTAGGCTTATAAAGATTAGATTATTAGATTATTTAGATTAGATTAGATTATTTAGATTAGATTATTAACCGACTTCAAAAAAGGAGGAGGTTCTCAATTCGGTTGTATTTTTTTTTAGGGTTTGTTAGGGTTTGTTACCAGTACTCCGTCATTTATGGACCGATTTTCAAAATTCTTTTTTTATTTGATAGGATATAGCAGATTGGTCCCATTTGTATCAAAACTCATATCTGATGAGGGATCCTCGAGGAATTGAGGGAACTCTTAAAAAAATATAGATACAGCGATTTTTACATTTTTAGTAACAAATCAAGCATTTTCATTTAGAAACTTTAATTTTGTGAAGAAAAACTGATGAAAAAGACATGCGACGGAACTCTTCAACGCATAACAGCAAATTATTCGCAATTGCTATAGTCAGATGTCTATGCAGAGTTCTTGTATTTCCATAACATAACATTACGCCCTTCTATTTTAAAAGGGGCCCGGCAGAGATGTACGGATTAATCTTTAGAAAGAACTTCTTTAGCAATTGTTAACCAATTTCAATGATTCTTTGAAGTTTTTTCTTTACATACGAAGAAACTAAAAATTGCAAAATAAAAACTTTTTTACTCGGTTGTTTTTTTTTTGTAAAAAAGTTTTTTTTACTTGACGTTTGAATTTTAAATTTTTATTTTTTGACATGTTATTTATTTTTTCTACTTTTTTTTAAAACTTTATTTATAACTAGGTGCCCCGGCAAACTTCGTTCCGCTTTAGTTTTAATTCATTACCTTTTTTTTTTAATTAGTTAACATCCTAATCTCAGACCCAATAAATATACACACAAAATTTCATAAGAATCGGGCTAGCCGCTTCGGAGGAGTTTAGTTACAAACACTGTGCCGTCTCCTTCGATATCTCGAAGGCTTTTGACAGGGTCTGGCACAAAAGTCTCATTGGTAAGCTTCCTTCTTTCGGTCTGCCCACTGGCCTATGTGATTGGATTGCTGAGTTTCTGAGTGGTCGGTACATCAAAGTTGTAATTGATATTTTTTGTACGCAAGTAACGGTTGCTCTTTGCGGAATAAGATAGTTGCGCTTGCTTAAGCTCGGTACTTTTGGGTATGCAGACGACAGCACTGTTGACGAGAGCTACATGTCTGACGCACGGGCTAGTGGGTCACAGATCCAGTTTCTCCAAGAAGCTATGGTTGAGCGCTTGAACTTATCCTTGAAGGCAGTCACCGAGTGGGGTGATGCCAATTTGGTCGAGTTCAATGCTGCGAAAACCCAGACGTGTCTGTTTCCCGCCAAGCGGAGTCTATTTCACCCGGCTCCATCTTTTCGAGGTGTAACCGTGCCGATAACCGACCATCTTGATCTTCTTGGTGTAACGTTGTCATCCACTCTCATAGCTCTTACATCGAGGCAAAGGCTCAGATAGCTACAAAAAAGTTAGGGATACCTAACTTTTTGCAAAGGCGAACCGTTACTTCACACCGGAACAGCTGCTTAACCTTTATCAAGTGTAAGTTCGATCGTGTATGGAGTACTGCAGTGCTATTCTGAAACGTTTATTTGCAAAATCACTTCTGAATCCGCAGTGAAATCATGTGAAATTAAAATATCGTATTCTTAAATGGAGTGACTTCGACACTGGCGCCACCAAGTGATGACCAAAGTGAGAGGAACTAAAACGGGTGAGCTTTTTGACGTTGACATGTTAATACCGAAACTAGTACAGGCGACATGAGAGGCGTAGTGAGTATGACTTTCGCGATGATTTGCGAAATGACTTTCGAAGTGATTTGCTATTACAGAATAGCACAGCTGCTCTCATCTTTGGGACGGATCCGCCAAATACCAGCTTGATGCGCTTGAGTCTATTGAAAAACGAGCCAAGAAGATTATCGGCAATGATGCACTCGTTGAGTCAAAACTTCAAAATCTTGAGCATCGACGCCGAGTTGCTAGCCTATCGGTTTTCTATCGGTTATGCATCGGAATTGCACGATTTAATTCCACCAAGCCCTTTTCATCATCGGCCACCAGACGTTCGGCACTGCACCACCGATACATGATAGATATCCCAACCATGTGTGTGGAATTCCTGCCGGAGTCAGTGTTCCAGAGATAGCAACAACCAAGGGGTCTTTAAGTCAAGAGTGAACAGGTTGCTTCTAGGAAAGCTTACTGCATCGTCGACCACATCATCGCTTGCCGTCAGGTTAGATACTTTTCAAACGCATGCGTATTATAATCTCTCTAAAATGATCAGTGTTTCTTTGCTATATTATACATGTATTATACATATAAACCTTCCTCTTGAATGACTCTATCTATTAAAAAACCCAATTACAATCCGTCCAATTACAAAACGACTGCAGAAATCACTTTGTAATTAATAGATTAGATCATGAAACTTCATAAAATATATAATTATATATTTTAAAATATTGACTTGACGATGATTGACTTTACATAATGCATTTATATACTTAGGAAATACATGTCTGCATCAGAATACAAATGTTAAAATAAACACGATTGTTTGTGCTAAGATTATAGCGGACATATCCTTTTAAATAGTCTTAACCTCTAAAACTTAAAAATAAAATATCTTTAATTCCTGACTTCCTATAAAAGTATAACCAAAGAAAAAACTGTTCAGAAATTGAAACTCTATACTTTTAGATATTTTTCATAGGCAACGCAAAAAAAAGTCAACAAAAATTTGTTTGGGGTTCGCCGGTGTTCTTTCTGTACATTGATAATTTCAAAATAATAAATAGCAGGGGGTGTTACTGGACCGACACTGAACCCAAAAATATGATTAAAAAAAATTTGTCTGTCTGTCTGTCTGTCTGTCTGTATGTTCAGGTATCACGCAAAAACTACCGGTTCGATTACGATGAAACTTGGTATACTTATTTTTGAATATCCTAGGCACTACACTGGGTACTTTTTATCCCGGAAAAGTACATACGATAAAAAACAAACTTAATTTTGCGGTTCGATCCCTAGACTCGACTACTGTACTAACCGCAAATAATAAGTTTGTCGTAGGTTACGTCACCCGCAGTGGAGTTCACCATGGGGCGCTATACACGACTAAGATAGGTACTATAATATTTTATCTTAAGATACAATATAGTTTGCCATAAAATTCAATGGACTATCACACACTATTAAGATAATAAATAATACTTATAATAATACTGTAGAGTAGTCAAGTCTGTACATTGAATATATATTCAAAATTAATATTGGAGGGTGATTGGTGATCGATACTGATGTCAAAAATGCAATCAGTAAATGTTTTGTCTGTCGGTTTCAATACTCAAGGAAAACATTGAGAGGAAACCGGCATGCCTGAGAGATATTTCTCGAGGGCATGTGATGCCAAGTCAGAGGCCCATGGGCGGCATTAAAACTCTGACACCAGGTTAGTTACTAACCACACGATAAGAAGAAGAAGAATACTCAATTCTTTATTGCATTGGTTTGTCTGTATGTATGTGCACGCATAGTTCAAAAACTATTATAGGGATTTTAACCTAACTTGGTATGTACGGTTGTAATCAATACGCCTGGGCAGGTTGATCTAAACTGTCTCAGTTGTTTTACGCATGATCAGTTGCACGGCGCTCTTTCCCTAGTCAGTAGTTCCAGAAATCTTTATGCATACATACCGGAAGGATCAACTTTGAAAGTAGTCTATTCAGAAGTATTATGCTAAAATTATTACGTTTAATATATAGCAACGCACAGCCCAAACCTGTGGTATTAGAGACATGAAACTTGAAGAGGTGTTCTTAGTGAAGAGTAAGTATCCACTCAAAAACGATTTTTGGAAATTCAACCCTTAAAGGAAAAACATAGGAGATGGAAGTTCGATATCCCCGCGGGCGAAGCCGCGGGCAAAAGCTAGTGTAGATAATATTATTATTTAGGGTTTTCCGTCAGGGGTGTCGTTTTCATGGTTTTCGGGGTCGCTGATCATGAAAATGAAGTCAAAATAAGAATCCAAGATGGCGACGAAATTTTTTGGTTTTTCCGTCATGGGTGTCATTTTTATGGTTTTCGGAATTGCTGATTACGAAGTTTAGGTTAAAATGAAAATCAAAGATGGCGCTGACGAAAGTTTTATGTTTTTCCATCATGGGTTTCGTTTTCATAGTTTTCGGGTCGCTGATTACGAAAATTAGGTTAAAATGAAATTCATTTAATTCATTGAACCGATCTCTATATTGATCATTCCAGTTGTATTTGATGAACCGAAAATTCTCCTCGGCACCATATTTGATTTATTTTGACCTCATTTTTGTTAACAACGACCTCGAAAACCTCGAAAACGACACCCATGATGAAAAATCAAAAATTTTCCTCGGCGCCATCTTGGATTTTCATTTTAACCTCATTTTCATAATCAACGACCCCGAAAACCACGAAAACGACACCTATGACGAAAAATCCAAAAAAAAAACCACCTTCAAGTATAACAAGCATGATATTATGTTTACTCTACTGAGTAAACCTCAGTGGCCATTAAGTCGCGCATCTGTCCTTACGCGCAAAAGTTCATTCACGTAGGTGTCCTGGCGCGCAAAAGTCCATTCGCGCAAAAGTCCAATCGCGCAAGTTCCATGCGCGCATTAGTCTCTTCGCGCAAATGTCTTTGGCAAAGTCAGATCCCTGTTGGTCTAGTTGTAAGTGGCCCTAACTGCAATGCCGGAGGTCGTAGGTACTTACATAATTATTTAAAACGCGTCAGACTGTTATTTTACTAATTAAATTATTACATAAATTTATTTATGTATAATATAACTAAAATTACATTATATTATATCTGTACCCGTAATACAATAAAAGTGCAGTTTACCCTCACACAATCGCTTTAACCGCGTGGTACCGGGAGCACTGTGTGTGCGAGCGGGATAGAGAGTTAGTTGGCGCGGGGAAGTGTAGGTGAAATCCGAATTTGCGCTGAGGTGTAGGTATACGTAATAGACTCTTAAAGGTCTAAACATATACATATAGGGACAGACAGACAGCGGGAGCTACTTTGTTTTATACTATGTAGAGATAATGCTTCCTCTCCAAACTGACTTATTTTGCTGTGCCCGACGGGGTCCATAGTACCTATCTAATTATAAGCTTACCACCTAAAAATAAACATGCAGAATGCAATAAAGTATTGAGTGTTGCGTAAACGTCCAAGGTCAATACTTATTCCTCCACTCCAACGTAATTTAAAATGATTTGATTTAAAACCTTTTGATTACCCCGACAAACCCTTTCAAAGGGTTATCTTCTTCAATTGAATATCAAATAAGAGCCGGTAACATCTTGTACAAGTTAACTTATTGAAAGGGTTACCCTAACGTTAGTGTTATGAAAGGACTACCACTACCAAGAGGTAACCACTTCCGTTACTGTGGGCGCGCAACCCGTAACCCTTTCGAAAGAGTTAACTCATATTCGGGGTTGTACGGTCCCTGATTTAAACATCACTATCTTAGAAATAATTTCTTGAAGGAAAATCGTTAGACTACCCAGCCTTAAGAATAATAGAAGTCACCAGCACATCTCATGACTTGTCTATAAGAGAAGAGTTTATTGCCCTGCAGTCAACAATAGGCTAGTAAATTTTAATACAATACTTCACATCATTTACCACTTACCTTATGGAAGCACTTATTTAACGACAGATTATGTCGTACACTATTCTTCCACCCTTGCGGCGCATGTCGGAAGTACGGGAAGTGACGTACGATCCACGCGTAGATCTCCTTGACCGGCAGCGCTCTCGCGGGCGCCGCTTCTATGGCCATGAAGATGAGGCAAGAGAAGGAGTAAGGAGGTTTCGTGTGCGTGTTCGCGGGAGGGGAGGGCGGGGCCTTGCACGGGGTGCGGGGGGGAGACGGCACTCGGGCCACTGGCGGTGGAGTTTTTGAATCTCTCTGTGGGCAAAAAGAAAATGTATTTAGTCTTGCCTTTATTCTATTGGGATTTGGTTTTCGCATTTGGTCACTGAAGTGGTCCATTGAGCATAAGCCACGGCGGCAATCATTTATCTTTATAATTATTTAGTGTTGCCACCGACTGTGGAGCTTATGGCTAAATAATAACAGTAATAACGAGTCGATCGAAGATTAAGTTACGATTAACGAGGTTGTTCCGTGGATGGCTGACTATTTTCATTATATATCAAGACTCCTTCGTACCATGGAAAGCACGTAAAGTCGTCGTTGTCGCCAGCTGTCATTTGTAGATCTATGACAGTCGTTAAAAATAGTCAGAAGAATCTGACAACCTGCAGTTTAACCAATGGGTATCATGGTACCCAGTCACTGGGTTGTGGAGGTCCGACATGCAGTCGCTCCATGTAAAACACACACACACAACACTGGGCTTCAGTCAGCTGCATTCGGTTTTACTTGAAGCCGACCACAACATAGTTCAGAAAAGGCTAGGTAAATGATGAGTGTTGTATGTCACTGAATATTGCCGCAGATCAGTTTTTAAATGAGAATGTAACTTGATATAAAGGTTTTTTTAACAACTAAATATTCTGACCTATGATTTTGAACAACTTTGACATAGGAAAGAACTCGGATACATAAATGTGTGTGTGTATATGTTAGCATTATATCATCAGGTGTAAGACTATTTCCACACAATCATTTCTTTATGTTGAAATACCTTACTGCACTATTCCATACTACAAGCTATTTTCACTTGAGTGTCGGGTTGTCGCATAGATGAACATAAGAGTTTGCTCAAAGGGAAGCTATACAGAGGACTTTGGCAACATTCCAAGAAATGGTGAAAATCAAATCGACACCGCAATAAAGATTTTTAGGTTGTCCCATACTTTTTAACACAATGGGTTTTTTTTCTATTTATTTTTGACTACTTTCACTCTTCTTATGTTTTACTTCCTGTGCGTGTCCTAAGTAAATGCATTTCTTTCTACTTTGGGTAACAGGCTAATTTTAAAATAAAACAAGGTAGGGTAGACCGGGGACAATTAAAACAGGTCATGATTGCAACAACTTCAATTTCTCGTAAACTATGGTACCTACGCGTGTGATGCGTCGTTCGTTGCATCTTCGGCCATGTTCGGTTGTTTGGTGAGCACGGCTCGAGCGAGCGAGTGACACAGTCGAGCACAGGACGCTTCGAAGAATTTCGCGTCAAAAAGTAAGTATTTCATATCTTTTAACTTTTGTTGTTCACCCATTTAAATCTTGATTTTTGGCAGTCTTCCTTATTTTAAAGTATTGTTTATCTATTTAAGATTGTTTTTATTACTGTTAATTAATGTTTAAGTTACTAGATATCAAAATATTGAGTATTGAAATAGAGAATGTGACATGGGTACGTTTGAAACGACCTATCTGTGGACGTTTGAAACGTTTCAAACGTCCCCGTATATTCCGCGTTTTTATCCGACTGCACAGAAAAAGGTTGTGTTTTCTAAAGTGTCAATAACTAGATAATAAAAATTAAAAATCACCAACTTTTAAAAATTACGGTACCTATTACGATGAAAAAATAATTACCATATAAACCACAAAAGTGGTTTGGTTATTTTTTGTTTGCCTATCAGATAAAATCACATTTGATAGGCAACCCAATTATTCTGACGACCCTAAAATTGAGCCCACGACATTAAGTTTGATCTATTTTTTTCATTTTTTTTTTCTAGAGATGCTCAGAAAACGAAAACACGTTACAGACGCATCAGCAAGCATATTAGTTTTTTAAACATAAGTACCTATGTTTGACCAGTTTTAGGGTATTAATTCCCAAAAAACTATTTTAAGTGTTAAATGCTTAATATTAGCTACTTAAGTTGATTGATCTCCTCTGAAATTTAATTTCACAAGAAGACACAAACCTATACGATTGTTATGATTGAAACATTGTTATGCTTGAAACATTGTCATAATTGGAACATTGTTAAGATTGAAACAAGCTGTTTTGTATGATACTGGATTTCCTTTTTTTCTCCGCCATGTAAGTGTTATTATAGCATAATAGGATTTTAAGTCTTCAAACAATGTGAAATAGTATACAATAGTACGAATAAGAGCACTCAAATGATTTAAATATGAGATATTTTGAGTTGTTTATATTGAAGATGTTTTTGCATTTATAATTTTTGAAATATGAATGTTACGATGACGGTCTTGTTACGATCTCATTAAATAATTTAGTGCTATGTTATCTTATTAAGATTGATTAAAAAGCTCCAGTAGTTCCTAAAATATTTTCAGTGTTTCAATTACCCCTACATACTGTTTCAACCGTCCTTCGGGTGGGGTCAATAGAACCACTGCGCCCGGTCTTCTTTAATAGCTGATTGTTGGTTAACTATTTGAAATAGAGATATAGATCGTGTTTAATTTAGGAACTAGATAACGACCCCTTCAACGATACAAATATGAGGGATGTAGGTACCATAGAAAATTTACTACACACGATTTAAGTAAAATTGTTTCAATTGTCCCCGGTCTCCCCTACCTATATTCTGACTATCGTTATCAGTTCGGGAGATACGATTGTTAGAGATATCAGCGATACGTAGTTACGTGATATTAGCCAGACACATTATAGTGACGAGGAATATGTATAAAGATGGTGGTGGGTGGCGTTTTGTAGTCTGTCTACCCCCCGTAGGCAAAATGCGTTAAATCTATACTTACTAGTATTGTAAGAGGTAAAATTTGTTTGTATGTAAAATCGGATATCATTATTTTTTCAGTTATGGTAAACCTTCAAGCAAACAAAGTCACGGGCAGAAAACAGTCTACAATATTAAACATAAAAAATGTTTTTTGACTATTACTTAAGCTTCCAACAGACCGGTCAACAAAACACTAAATGCTTGAACTTATTGAACTTAAAATCTTATGGCAAATTCGTTTGACACAAAAAATTAAGAGAGTCGCTTTACCACTTCAGTTTTAGCAAAACCGTCTTCTTGCTATTACAGCCTTAATTACTTTTACAAAACCTACTCACGGTAATGGCTGGCATTTTCATGCCGAAAACTAGGTGAAAGAATCTCGTAGACGGACGAAGACAGCATTTTCTAAAGCGTTATCATTGCATTAGTGCACATGCGGTAGCCATAATTTAATACGTTGACGGGCAGAACACACGACGTTCTGTGCTTTAAAAAATACGACAGTATGACGACGACAGAAATTTTAATTGTATACAATCAGTACGTATTGAAGCGTTATTTTCTATACTAATAAACATGGCAGGGCCTACGAGTCACTAAAAACACTATATTATCCCTTTTACCGCCATGTTGTGTCACGTAAAAAAATATATTCAACAAAACTGTCCTAGTCCTACACTGTATATAGATAGAGTCAGCGTATGAAAGCGTTTCAAACATTTTTATGGAATGTGTCATATCCGACCCGCCGCGCCGCAATTATTTTTTTTAGAGTTTCCGTGTATGAAGAAAGTAGTATATATGACTATGTATGTAGGAAAAGGACCTTCATGCAAACAAGAACTGGTATGTGATATTGTTGTTTGTATAAAAATAGTACCTACTACTAATACACGGAAGAGCAGAGTCTCTTAATACAGGCTATTTACGGTTAGAAGGGGGCTTAAATAACCACTGATGTAATCTGAAAACTATTTAGTTGAAACCATATACTTAAAAAAAAAAAGGTTTTTTATAGTCTCACGTTCTCGAGATATTTCGAGCTAAAAGATCGCGTTATGTGAACTTTGAACATCATTAAAAATGTTATATTTTTTACGTCATAGATTTTATTTAATTACTGATACTACTCAGATATGGCTGTCATTTGTAGATCTTTAACTGTCGTATCGGGTAGTCAGAAGCCCGAAAGTCTGACAACCAGTTTAACCAAGGGGTATCGTGTTACCCAATCACTGGGTTGTGCCTTAAGCAATCGCTTCATGTAAAATACTAGTATTTAGCAGCAACCTGTTAAGACTGGCACACCAACATAGTTAGGAATAAGGCTCGGCAGATGACGACTCGGATATTATTTATTTATTATTATCTTCCTCACGACTACCACAAAGGATGGAAGAACCCCTTTTGGGATGAAGGATGGAACCACTGACATAATACATCGTGTTACACATCCCATTCAGAATTCGGAAGGACAAAGATCAAATTAAGTTCATAACGAGCAGATAGGAAAAATGTAGGTCGGCAACAAACGAATGCTTCCTCCACACGACCGCGGCTCCGTTCAACCTGCACTTGTGTAAATAAAACAATCCGATTGTAAACACCGCCGGTAACAAAAGAAAATACTATTGATTTGAGCTCTGCTGTACGTATTTTTTTTATTAACCCGATCAGTTTTGTAATGTGCGTTGTGTAGAATCTAAAAGTCATGTTGGTAATCTATATATCTATATACTTATAATAAATCTGTAGAAGTAAAATTTCTGTACATTGAAAATATCAAAAAAATAAATAGCAGGGGGTGTTACTAGACCGACACCGAACCCAAAATAATGATTAAAAAAATTTTTGTCTGTCTGTCTGTCTGTCTGTCTGTATGTTCAGGTATCACGCAAAAACTACCGGTTCGATTACGATGAAACTTGGTATAGTTATTCTTTAATATCCTGGGCACCACACTGGGTACTTTTTATCCCGGAAAAACAAACTTAATTTTGCGGTTCGATCCCTAGACCCGACTACTGTACCAACCGCAAATAATAAGTTTGTCGTAGGTTACGTCACCCGCAGTGGAGTTCACCAAGGGGCGCTGCACACGGCTAAGATATTATAATATTTTATCTTAAGATACAATATCGCTCGCTATACAATTCAATGGGCTATCACACACTACGAAGATAATTATGTACATTGAATATATATTCAAAATTAATATTGGAGGATGATTAGTGATTGATACTGATGCCAAAAATGCAATCAGTAAAAGTTTTGTCTGTCTGTCTGTCTGTATGTGCACGCATATTTCAAATACTATTCTAGGGATTTTAACCAAACTTGGTACGGTTGTAATCAATACGCCTGGGCAGGTTGATCTTAGTCTCAGTTGTTTTACACATGGTCATTTGTACGGCGCTCTTTCCCGGGTCAATGGTTCCAGAAATCTTTATGCATACATACCGGAAGGATCAACTTTGAAAGTAGTCTATCCGGAAGTATTATGCTAAAATTATTACGTTTATATATCAACGCACAGCCCAAACCGCTGGTATTAGAGACATGAAACTTGAAGGGGTGTTCTTAGTGAAGAGTAAGTATCCACTAAAAAACGATTTTTGGAAATTCAGCCCTTAAAGGAAAAACATAGGGGACGGAAGTTCGACATCCACGCGGGCGAAGCCGCGGGCAAAAGCTAGTTTAAAATATAGAGGTAGGTACCTAGTTAACGAACGGAGTTAAAATAGCTTACTGTTCATTCTTGATGGGCTGGATTGCATGACATGCCACAGCACTTTGCAGGATGTGATGTGCAGTAGGGATAGCCGTGCAAAATTGAACTAACAATTGATTATAGTAATCGGTCTGCTAACAGTCGTAATTGAATTGTAAAAAACTTTCCACATTAAACCAAACATTACAACAGCACAAAATAAATAAATGCTTTGATTTGACATTATATTCTATTCAAAAAAATATTGGTACCTATAATTGATTTGCAGGTGGCATGCAAAACATTCAAGCGCAAATAGGGAGTGCTAAAAAAAAACCGTTTTCATAAGGTCCTTTGTCAATTACTGTCGGAGCCAATTTATTATAACGTCGCTCTTAGAAATCTAATCAGAACACGTGTAGCGAAAGAAAGAAAAAGAAACAAGTCAAACTGGCTGGATATTAAAACATTAATAGGTCATTCGTATTTTCGAAGCCTACCTATTATGCAGGACTCAATTATATCTGCTCTCAGAAGGGAAGTTGGCATTAAGCGAGGTTATTGATATCTATGCACTTCTAACGTACAACTGTTATAATTGTGAGTCAGCGTTGAATTGTATCAATGATTGATGAATAAATGAATGTAACTTCCTGCTTGCTGTAGGTACCTATGAGTGCAATAGTGGATAGCTAAGGTAAAGGGTGGACATTTCAGGGGAGGCTTGTGTAATATTGGAGGTTCAAAAATTGCTATTGAATGTCAGCTTAGTTTGAATAAATGAATTGTTCTTTTTTTTGTTGGTATCTAACATTAAAATGTAGACACATTTTTAAACTTCCAACGTCTTTCCAAGAAAAGCGATAAAAGCTTGCATTTCTAGTTATTTTGCTAGAAAAACATGTTAACACATGACATACCTAATTATCTATGTTCTCTCATTAGTTTACTAAACAAATTTAAATTGCTTTTAGAATACCAGTGAAAGAGCAATTTTCAGTAGCGCTAAATTGAAAATTATGCTGAAGTCTAGGTTTCCTAGAAAATTATAGAATATGCATTGAAATTCCACGAAACATTGCTTGAAGCGTCACCGCTTGGAGCGAAGTGAATCTGTAGTAATAGCACGTGTTGAGCATAAAAATGGAGAGCCGTATGTCATCGTACATCTTCGTAGAGACTTGCTGAAGTAGCTTTTCCGTTGGTTCAATAATAATTTTCTGTATTGGCAACATTTCATTTTGAAAATATTTTCATTATGCTTTTAGTAGAAAAACTATTTTCATTTTTAAGTTACAGTCAGAAGGGATTTTGTTGATAAAAACCATAAAAACATCGTTTTATTTCTCCTTTGGTATTGCAGTTCAAAATTACGACAAAAGAGCACCAGCTATTGCTTAAGAATATTTTTGAATTGTATAAATAATAGGGTGTAGACTACCAGGTCATAAAAAACAGAAAATAAGTGGGTTTATGTACAGACACCAGCGTATGAAGCTACCCCAAACTGTAAAATTTTCTCAATTGAACATTAACCTTATTCATATCTGTTTATTCATATTCAATTGTGAAAATTTGACACATTGGGGTAACTTGATGTGCTGGCGTCTGTACAAACAGTAAGTGATATTAGCTTATCAAAAGTTGTTCACTATCACAATCTTTGCGCATTATGTAGTTACACGTGGCGCTTACGGTGAAACCACTACGCGCCAATGACGTCTACACACCGTTAAAGCCGTGTACACAGTGGCCTGTGTTGGCGCATTTTATAGCCACAGATAAGTGATACTACTTCATTGAGTAGAACTAGTAGAAGTGGTGTTTACAAAACGTAATTGATGTTTGTGGCGTTAACAAAGGATTTTATGACTGAAAGAATCTATTTTACAAAGCACCCCTTAGAAGTTTCTGTAATATTTTTAAAACAAAATAATGCAAAGCACATGCTTCGGCATAATTTTCATTTGAAAACCTTTAATCAAACCTTTTAAGTATGTCAAAGATGAGTACAATTTTTTTTTTTGAATTATGGTATTGTCTATGTCACCATTAAACAAAAGACAAGGTAGGTACTTCAAGGCATTATTAATAGTATATTGTGTCATAAATAGTCATGATATCACTTTGAGTGATACAAAAGCCGTATCTACGCTTAATCTGTTTATGTCATATATTAAAGGAGTTATTAATAAGTGAGTAATGAATAAACCTGAACTTAAGTTCACTTATAATCTTAAAACCTATACGACGTGCTTGTGTATAAGGTCGCACAATATGACAAGGCAGAAAGTATAGGTTACACCTAGGTCACATAAGATTACATGTCATTATGGCATTTACATTCCCGTATCGGACTATGTAAAACATGAGCGGAAAAATTACTGGAGAAACACCTTGTGGGGTTTTTTATAAATTTAATTGGGCTTCTGGAAACAAGCTTACGCTATGAAGCAACCATGAGAAAGCAAGGATAAAATGATAAATGGTACTTTGTAAACCGGTTTAAAAGAACACTTTTACACATGTTAACATTTTTACTTAAAGTACGGGAAGATATGGTCTAGAACTGGGCTGACATCAAAGGTCGCATGTCGAAGCAGCATGCACAATAGCCACTAGCCCAAATGGCAGACCCAGAAAGAGATTGCGGGATGAACTGATTCCTTCCTGAAGGCTCGCATTAGTCCGCGAAAACCGGAAAGGGAGGCCTTTGCCCTGCTATGGGATAACACAGGCTTATAAACAAAAGAAAAAGAGATGTTGTCAGAGCTTTCTATCCGACTGCTTTGATAAGAAACATCGGAAAAAAAACTCAGAGGTCATACAGTCTCATTACTCTTTTAAAGTCCAGACATTATCTTGGCCGGATCCATATTACGAGTTTTTTGACAGAAGAGCAACACGGATTTGAGTGAACCTGTCCATTCAGTGAACGCATTAATTGTAAGCAATGAGCTATTTAACAAAATTTTAGTTTTTAGTCCCTCATCGAGATTACAAGAAAATATTCGACACAATATATTTTTTCTTTTTTCATGTAGTTAATCAAAAAAATACGGCGATATGTCGAGTCAAAATGTCACATGACGTCAATAGCGTCAGTTTATTAAATACTAAACAATGACGTCAAAAGCCCCTTCTCCTCAACTTTATTGCACTTAATCTAAGCAGTTTTCCATCAATTTAAAAAATAAAAAAATATGTGTCGAATATTTTCTTGTAATCCAGATGCGGAAGTAAGAATTAAAATTTTGTCAAATAGCCCATTGTGTAGTGCAACTCTAGAGCGTAATGAGTTTAGCGACTTGACGAATAACTTGCGACTCAAGTACAACCTGGCGCTATTCTGTTGTTGGTTGAATGAATCTATTTTATACTTGTCTTGTAATCATTTCAGTTGTTTATTATCCACAGCCAGTAGGAGAAAGTGGGTATTGGATTATTCCATCAGGAATTTCTTAGTAGCTGCTCGGAGTCTGGAAATGCGCCCGGTTAATGCCAATAGTCTAGCTCCCTTTTACATGGGACTTATACATAACTGGAACTTAGCCAAACCCTTCGGGGAATACAGGCGTGATGTTATGTTGCTTAATGTCCATTTAAATATATGAATTAACTAGCACTTAGCTCGCGACGTTGCCCGTTTAAATTTCGTACTTTTCTCTTCAATCTCCATCAAGCTCTTCGTAGTTGAAAGTAAAAAAAAAATATATAGTTATGTTACTCAGTGATAAACAGCTTTCAAATGGTGAGATAATTTTAGAATCGGTTTTGTGGTTTTTGACTTAAATCCGGACAAACAAATATTTCACCTTTAGTATACTAAATAGAATGGAAAAAGAAATAGGTAAAGTACTTATTAAGGAGTATTTAGTATTTAAATTTACGTCTAACAAAAAATTCGACCTCAAAAATGTAAAGTTCGTGTATGCCACGTTATCAGCATTATAAGTTTTGCGCAAGCCATATACCTAGGTAGGTACTAAAGTATATTGTCGTAATACGTAGTAGTACGTAGTACAGGAGATAAAACTCTGCGCTTCACCCACTTACAATAATATCTATGATAACATTTTACAGGTAGCTCCAGTTACATAACTGCTTACGTCAAAGTTTACAGATTACTTGCATCATTGTAAAATAAACGTTGATGCAATTAACTTAAGGTCCATTATGCATTTTTATTAGAGGTGATGAAATGTTTGGGAAGTTTGTAAATGGCAGATTATTTTGCTAAGAGAATTCCTAGTAGCTTCCTACTGTATTCTTATTTCGTTATAACATCAAGCGAGTGTTGTTTTTAAGGTTATACTTAGCACCAAAGATCATTAGGGTCGGTTATGATGGTCTAAAGATTCTGTGATAATGAACTCACCTTCACAATAATTTGATTATCAACCATTTTCGTGTCCTCAATATCCACACCGCTTTTTGTAAGATTTATACCTGGAACAGAACAAGTTTTTATTCGGTTTAATACTTCGACACAAGAATAACCTTTGCTATTTAAAACGTAATCAAGATTTTAATGCAAAAACGACCGAACGCTCTATGTTATTCTATATGAGCAAAGACATTCAATAAACTATAGACCGGACATCACGAACAAAATTTTCATCCGTAACTTCTGTCCGAACGGACAGATGACACATAGTCTTACGTAGGACATCTGCCTGTCAAGACGCATTTGTGTCAACTTTGTGGAAAGTTGAAAAATATTATTTTCCACGAAAACATGCATGGTTGCGCCTTACGTTATTGCAAATCCCGTTACGACAAAAATAATGGACGTCGCTACGCTTTATTTTCGTAGGTATTCTTTGTATTTATTTAGTAATTAGAATTAAATCATTTTCATAGATTGTTCTAGAAGATTTGGCAATTCTGTATTTAACGCCCTCTTGTGTTGAGTAGCTAAAGTACTGTTTTGTAGAGATGGGATAAAGTTCATCGATTCTGTTATCGATAAATGTCAAAATAATAATAAATAGATAACTCAACAAAATATTACAATATTAAATTAAATCTATTAAAATATTATACTGTATTAACATTTCAAATAGGTTTCTGTTATTTAAGGTTTCCTAAAGAAAATTGTTGTGAACACGAGACTTGGATACGGTTTTTTGTGTGAATTAATATGCATAATTTAACATTTCTCATCATCTTTTACATATCGTATTAAATATTTTAACAGTATTAGCTAAGCCAGACTAGGATTCATTTCACCTCAAAAAATTAAAAGATAAAAGATATTTATTTCCAGATAGATTGTACAGTTCCACTTACAGACTAATAATATAATCTAAATTTATATAACTCAAATTTGTAAAAAGTATAATGAACTCTGGTACCCAAGGTAAGATTTAACTTGTGTTATGGATACCAGTGCTCTCTCATGGTTTGCACAGAGTTACATTAAATATTAGATGGAGGACGTGGTTTTGATGTAATTAGTAGAAGGCAGTAAGTATTTTTATACATAACAGTCTACACACAAATTTTAATAACTAACAACAAAGATTCATAGGCACCACTTACTTTAGCGGCAAGAAAATTGCAGTCCGGAGCTTCATTAGAACTTTTTTCTATGTTCTTAATTCTATGCATTCATTTTAGTAAAGATACGAGTTTTGCGTATGTTTCAATATGCACGTTATGTTTTATTTTTAAAGTAGCTTTCAAAAATTGGGTAAATACTCCACATTGCAGATGATCGCCTCGTCTGTGATAAATCTAAAAAATAAGATAGCAACACAGTCTCCTAAAAACTGCTTGCACCCTTTGTAAGTCTCCATTCATTGAAGACATGGTATGCTTTCAGATATTTCTCAGGTAGGAAACTTAATTCTGCATTAATAACTTGTTGTTTCAACTCTTCCGGTGTTATAATACTGTTCTCGTCGCTAGTTTCACTTATATTTACGATTATTTTAATATTTTTTAACTTATTCAACTCTTTTCGACAGCCAAGAAATTTTATTCCCGCTCTTTTATTTAAATTAAGACGTGTTTGGAAATAGCACCCATGATATTTTATTAAGTACTCAAAATATATTACGTAACATTATTGAAACTAGAAATAAATATTTACAGGTTAAATATCAGTTTTATTTGCATTAGATACTTATTTTCGCTTAAATACAACAATAAGTTAATAATTCTATAAATTACATTACAAGACATAATTATCTTTTTGCAAAATTTCTTTAGTTAGTACGAAATTCCGAACGTGTTTGTCTTTGAGGTCGAATTCAAAATCAGAACTTCGAAAGGGCTGGTCTTTGTCTCTCTCTCTCTCTCTTTCTAATGGCGGGAAAGAGATAGAGTGTGAATGTTTCAAATAGTATGATTAACCCGAGGCTGATTAAGATATTTGCGGCTCTAAAACAAAAATTAAAAAGTTACTTGGTCTCACTGATTTCAGGCAGCAAAACCTACATGTTTGAGCTACTGAAGTGAAAAAAATATTATAACTTTTATCAATATTATCGATACCTTAATCTAGATGGTAACATCCCTATCACAAGTTTCTACTTTCTACTTTACGGCACGGGGTACTGCCAGACTTACGATTTATCCGTTTTTCTACGTATTTTCAACCTTGCTTCGGATATATCATAAACGTATACGTATAAGATTCATAATCTATATTTTCTTGGTTTATTTTTTAATAGAACATACGTAAGGAATAATGCGCTATAAAGTAGGAAGTTTTAATAATTTTCTACAATATACGGCGCCAGCGCTGAACCAAACACAAGGTCGTAATAGTGAGCAGACCATATTAATTATTATAAGCATAATAATGAAACTGGATTTATTTTCTAAGTCAATAGTTTTGTAATTAGTAGGTACCCAAGGTAAGAGGCAAACCACACGGGCGGTGCGGCGCCGCACCGCAAGCCATTTCGCCGCGCTGGCGACCACACGGGCAGAGCGGCGTCACAACGATCTACGGAGCCGCGGCGGCGCCGCAGCGGCGGCAAAATGAGGGGTTGCCCTAATCCAGCATGCGTCCTTCCCTATGCTGCGCAAACAAACAACTGCGAGCGGCGCCGCTCCGGCTCCGCTCTGCTTACACCCCTCCCCGCCTCGTCTCGATTCCGATGCGCGCGCGGCGCGGCGCCGGAGCACACCGCACGGCGTCATGTGGCTACAATGCATTTTTGTATGTAGAAAACCGCAGCGGCGCCGCTCAGGCGCCGCGCCGCAGCCGCGCCGCCCGTGTGGTCTGACTCTAAGACGATAATCACTTTCTCATTACGGTCCTCTTTTAATTTCAGTTACAAATGTGTTTCTTTTTTATGCCTGGCTTAATTTGTTTAGTTTTAATACCTATTTATTTAACTGATTTGAAATATTTTTTATTTTTCCGGCATTTTCCTTTGATCTGACAACACTAAAATTTAATTCGGCTATAGCTCGCTTGGTGGCCACCAACCAGAATTATTATTTTAGTCAATTTCATTCTTGAGTTTGCCGTTGCCGTTCTAATATCGCTATTTAATGCTAGATGGCGTTACTGAGAGATGGGATCACAGTTTTTGTATGACATTTCTTCGCATGCCCCCTCTATAGTTTTTAAATCTCTTTGTATATGAGTGATAACAAACTTCTGTGTTTTTCAACGGTTCATTTACAATCCGAAACGGCACTTTATATTGTTACTATGCTATGTAAGTAATGCTAAATTACTTTTTTTTTTTCAGTTTAATAGTTTCATTCCATTGCGGCCATTTATATAAATGTATTTAAATTTAAATGTGATTGAAATAACAATTGCGTGCATGCAACTGAAGCGTTACAATTAACAGGTCAACTGTTGCATTGCCTTTTAAACATCTCATAAAGACGAGTTGACTCAAATAGTAAGTACCTACCTATTCAAAACTTCTCGATCATAAATAAAAATCTTCCGGCTTCGTATTGGTTAAGAAACGCGACAGGTATAGTTTACGCTAAAATATTTCGCAGAAAACTCGTAAGTCGTGTCTAAAGTACATAGCCGGTATGTACGAGTACGAGTAGTAATTTGTTTGCTAAGATGCAAAGCGCCACGTTGCGTCACGCCGCCACCGCCCCGCAAGGGCCAGCCGTTACGTCATAAGCTATTTACATTAATCACTAAACTATTTTCTAATAATATGCGATCTTCAGTCAAGTGAAGCCGTAGTTTTAGCGAGTGTTCCCACTGTGTCGTGACGACAGATAGTTATATACATTCGCATCTGGCGTAAATATTTGTTGAGCGTATACGCTACGCTAACGCCGCGTGAACGCTAGGCCAGCGTAGCGTCTTTGCGACGTCATTCAACGCTAGACAAACTCACTAAATAGGGATGTACTCATTACCTGCCATCCACGAAGTTTGTACGGTAAGATATTGGCATTTACCTCGTTATCCTCCGTCATCATAACGCAGTGAGACCATGTAGTAGTGGTTAACGCTATCAAATTCGTCAAAACATAGTGGGAATCGTTCCACAGTGTATCTAAACTACCTCTAAGTAAATTCCTGTCTTGCAGCCAGCTCAAACTGGTGAGGTCGTCGTCGTGGTCAGCAGGGGGTAGGTTGCCGGCGTTGCCTCCGCAAGCCACCCTGATGAGAACACACACGTATACTATACGAGACCATGATTTATATTACTTACGATACGCATACTTACGGAACTTTGGACATAAATGCATATAAAACGTTGTTTATGGACTTAGGTTCAATAAATGTAGGGACAGAATGATGATAAAGATTTTTCAATAGTATTTCATAAGAAATAGGTACTTATTAAATAAGCGGCTACACAGATATTCTACAAAAAGTAGTGATAGCAAACAGTTTCTTGTTACAAAAAGACACATAAGGTTTAAGGAAATAACGATTTTTATTGGGCAAAAGCCAGTTACAAATAAAATTAAGCCAAAAGGCTGTCATTCCACTCATAATTAAGCATTTCCCATAAATATTGCACGTCTGCAAGTATTTGTCTAGACTTCTAGAGATGTTCCTAAAATATCTGGTGTTGGGATCGATTTCCTAAAATACCTAGTGTCTATGTTATTTCTGTATAAAGATGTTACTGAATACTCCTCGGATGTAAATAATTTTAAATGCAATCTGTTTTCTAACACGTGTAATAGTATTTTATCCCCTATTCTCTAACAATTTACCCCCGCTGATAATAAAATTAAGTGAGGTGACCTGTCAACGCCTAATATGGGCCTTCATTTCACTAACATTTTCACGGGGAGACTGACAAAATAGCATTGCTGTTATGTTAGTCGTCGAATTGACAAGTACATGTCACCCTATCACTTCCTATTTCTCTTCCGTGGGTAAGTAATTAAGGATATGACGATTGTATTATACTATGCGAGGGGCGGTCCAATAGAGAATTGGTCACCACGCGACAACCATTTTAATTTAACTAATTAAGTAAGGAGTTAATAAAACAAAATACCTTTACGATTTTATTTCCCTACATAAAACTTTACAACGCGCTGTCGAAGTTTTGCAATATCCCTACTTGCATGACGCGAGGCTAGTGTGACAAGTCCAAAGGCATACGATGTCATAATCAGTAGGTACTTTATCAATTCTCTATCGTGCGTCATTTTTCTTACCCACTAACCTAGCTAAACGATATCAATATAATGTTGTCAACATTTTATCAGTTTTTCTTGTACACCTACTTACGCTTGATTGATGACATGAAACATTTTGATACTTTACTAGATAGTAACAATCTATTTTGAATTTCTGGCCTGATTTTAAGGCCTTGTAGTTATGGAACAATGTTTCCTGGTGTAAAGTGACGATTAGATTATGTATGAATTATCGTCAGCAACAGATAGGTACCGAAAACTTGCATATTTTGAACGAGGGGAGTTAAAGGTGTTACAAGATCAGATAGGTACGTAGAAAGAGTCTAAAATAAGTCAAAAAGAAATGGTGATTAAAATTAACTTGACAGCATTATTATTACATTACAAGACATGTGATGTTTAGCACGTGATGACTGGGATGCGCATCTCTAAACATTTAGTTTTATTGTTTGTTTTCAATCAAAAATGTGCCTTCAAAAAGTTACGTATTTATTTTTAGCTATTTTTGTACACATATCTACATTATCTACTGATTTTCGCAAAGCTTGATGTTCATAAGTATGTCTTTTATATCTCCGAAACTACTAAATAGTGCGTAAGTTTTCATAAAAAAGCGTTCGAAAAAAAAAAAACAAACAAAGCTTACAAAGCTGCTAGATAACAAAGAAAAGCGATAAATTAATTTGAAATGACTAATATTAACTTGTTTACTAATATTATAATATTCATTCTACGTTGCAGGGAACTACCAATTTGGTTGGCAGATGGCCTGTCCCTTGCGTGACGCAAGTTTCCTTTATGCTAATACTTCGTCATCCGCTCAAGACGGCAAGGTGTCTGATTTAAATTTACTTCCGTATACAGAATGAGTTGTCATACTATATCTAGAAAGGGGAAATATGTATTTGTCAAAGTACGGATAACAGGCGACAGCCTCACAAAGCCATTAGGTATTAAAGTCACTTAGCAAATTCTCCTTCACAGTTCCGTTGCTAAGTCAGATGTTTAAAGATAAGAGGCAATCTGAAGGCCCTTATAGCTTGTAAACGTCAACATAGATCTGTCTGATCTGTGATTGATTATTTGAGTGTATCAATAGCTAGACAGGGGTCGTCACTATTACCTCGTCGACTTTTATGAGATCAATATGTTTATTGATCTCATATAAGTCGACGATGTAATAGTGACGAAATATCACTTCTATAGGAGTTTTTGATCTAGGCAGTGCCAGTGCACCTTGAAAAGCTGAATATGAACTATTTACACATGAAACGAGTTCTCTATAAAAGGGGAGCGGAGTTTCCAGTGTGAATGCTGAAAATCATAGGAGAAAAGTAATAAAAGGTTGTGCCGTCGCATTTTTGAAAGTTTATTCTGTAATAAGTTCGGTACTCGCGACTATTCAGGAAATGAGCATGCTATTCGTACACGGTTGAACAGTCTTTTACTGGCCTATTTTTGATTTTCGCGCATATTATCTGGTTTCCTGTCGAAAAGGTTTTTCCTAACCTACATAACGCTTATCGTAAATCTCCACTAAACACTCCAGAATCCCGTGGAAGAATGTCCAAAAGATAATGTAACGGTATAATATCTTATACTTACGCAGGTTGTGGCTGTTCCATATCAGAATCGTCGGAAGCATCTTCAATGTCGTCAAAGTTGTCAATGACCCTGCCCGACACCTCTAGGCGCCGTAACGAACGCCCGCTGGAGGCTACATGCCTCGCAATTTGACGTATCAATCGGCGCGGAAGCGGCAGAGATGCGCGAACGCCTCGTGCTGGAGACCCGCCTCGCTCGCCGCGCATTGGCGCCATCTGGTAGTGGGTAGTAGCGTGTAAATGTGTAAAAAAATTGATTGAATTGTGAACCATATAGCTATGGCCATATTGAAAATTTGCTTTGATAGCACTTATGTAAATCCGGGCATTGTGACAAATTAGATTTGAACTCGCTACTGAGTGACCTTTATCAATTTTCATGAACCCAACTAATTAACGTGGCTTTAAAAATCAAAGGAATCATGTGACGAAAGTAGACCGGTACCAAACCAGTGTTGCGTAAAGAGCATCCACGTTAACACATCGATGAATGATCAACAAAGATACGAAGATGACGTAAAAGTGACGTTGTTAAGTAGGTACAACTTGTGTCTCGACTCTCGACACTCTCGGCACTGAAGGCTGGTTCACATTTGTATAGTAGGTAGGTAATTGATGGATTCACCGCTGATTTGTTTTGATGCTATCGGCAGCTACCGTACATTGTTCATTCTACGCAATAAGATATTAAGCAATTGTAGTGCTCCAAACCTCCGAACGCAATGTTGTAATCGCTCGGATATTTGTGTCCCGTCTATTATTGATTCATTAGGGTCTTAATTAAAATATCGACATAATAAAGGTGCAAGGTGCGGTATTTTTCAGTGATGATAAAATTGTTTCTTCTTTTCTGAAAATCGTGGGAACTTGGAAATACGAACAGAATAACCTACCTAGGTACCTAAAGAGATTGTGTGAGGTTTTTCACAATTGTTGCCTGTAAAATACATATAGGTAGGTTACTTTACTGTACGTTTGTTAAACCGTAAAAATACCTTAAGAGTGCGATTCCATGCGCATTCTTTTAGTCGAGATAAGTTATGATTAAAGTACCTAGGTAGGTGGAACCTACCTAGCGAAAGGGGTTAACTTTTTGCTATTTCAGTGCATAGAATGCGTCAGGGAGAAAAAGCTAAATGGAAACAAATTCAAAACCCTGGCAATTTCGTTCTAGAAAATATCGAGGTCTTATAGGTACCTACCTAATATTCAAGTTCTAAGATGCATCTAGGTACCTATGACTCGTGCTATAGAATTTATCATAGCGTCGCAAGATTTAGCAAAACAACGTTACCTACATTCCACATTAAGCCATCTTTGCTTTATTTTTTTTCACACTTTGAAGTAGGTAGGTATCAGTGCGGGGTACAAACAATAAGCATCAACAAACAAACTATTCCCGCGACCTAGGTACGTTGATTTATAGACAGTTAGTAGGTAGGTACATTTACACAGGGGGATTTTAAACATACCTAATTGTGTAACATAACGGAATTTATGTAATAAGACTGTAATAAAGGAACGTGAAAAAGAAAATACGTATTTTTATCTTTAATTTATCGCGTCAAGTAGCTACACAATCACATAATATCTTGACCTTGGCATAGTAACAAACAGCTAAATGTAATGGCGTGGTTGCGTCGTGTCGTGGCGTCCCGTGTCATCAGCGAATTGAACTCGCACCGCGACTCGGACTGACACACAAGAGTGATTATCTAACGAGAGATTTATTTACAATGCCCAATTGCGGACCTACACAAGGAACAATATTAGTTTAGTCGATTATCATCACGCCAAACCAACTTGCCCAGCCTCGTCTAACGGAGCTTATATTAGAAACGTTATCATTATGTACGACAAGGATGTCAACAATATTGTTGATGAGAATGGATCCGGCACGTGAACGAAGATTCATTATAGTTAGCACAGTTTGTATACACTAAACAGGAAAGAATTGTGTTTTACACGGAAAAGGCGGTCGTATATTTAATTTAGAAAAACCAATATCGTAATAAGGTATTACACGCTTGGACAACAGTTAACAGGAAAAAATTAAGATACAAAAATACAATAGTGATTTGAATTAAAAATAGGTCAAACACAATAGATAAATAAGTAATATGTTTGTGAAAGTATCAAGATTTTCGGTTGCAGTATACATTTCATAGTTGGGATTTATTACACTAAGAGACAGGAAAGTGCTTTTAATTTTGTCTAATAAATTTTATTATAAGATAGAAAGAAATAAATGATCAATTTATCACTTCTTTAACTTGATGGAGTTGTAAAAATACTTAAGAATAATTATGACACTTCACACAGTCCAATCAGGAAATAATGACATCACTACTCAATGTTATTATTTATTTGTTTTGATACTGATATCAGCAACACACCTAAGTAAAAGTATACAGAAAAAATAGAGTGTGTAGATAATAATAGGCACTGCTTAACTTTATTATAAGTGTCAGTTTACATTGAAAGCAGCGAAGAAAAATGTTTTGGAGAAACTTGGACTTTAATACTAACATAATATGTCTGAAATGGTCTCCAATGGAGATTAATGCCCATTCCTCCTGTGTATGTAAAGAGGTCTTTGCCCTACTGTCAGAGAGACCTGGTCAGGTAGTACCTATTATGTATTTGTGAAAATAAATAATAATAGTTTCCAGTGGCTTCTTAAGTTTAGTAGAGAATACAAATAATTTGTGAATTTGTAAATTATTAACATCAGAAAAACCTATAAATAATATAACAAAAAAAAAAAAAAAAAATTCCAATATGTATCTCGATTTTTTTGTTATTCAAATAGGCTCATCAATGTTTTGATGTTTATGGACCATTTAGCATTCTTGCCTATATGAGACATGTATTCAATATTTCCTTATAATTATCTTTTGTAGGTAATCAAATGTCAGTGATGTTGTAGAAGTTTGAAGCTATGTTGTATTGATTGTGTAAAATTTTGATAAGTGCTGTCTCCAAGGAATGTTATCTTAACTTGCTGTATATGTATAACACTTATCATTTGGGTGAAGATTATGTAGCCTTGAAACAGCTTATAATAACAATATGTAAATTGTATAGGTACAATATTTAATAATTCAGCAAAAGTCTAGACATAGGTGAGGTTTAAGAATAGTTTCATCATGAGTCTAATAATACTTTTAAGGTCTTTGCTCTGCGATCATGTGGTGGCACATAGAATGAATGAACTATGAGTTTATATAAATGAACAAAATAAATAAATAGGTATTAAACCTATAAATGATGGTGCTTGTAATACTATATCCAATTGTGTCAAGATCCTATTTAAAAGTAAATTGAGGAAGCCAAAAATGTAGTTACATACCTACTCATTGAAAACTAGCACACTTGTCTCTGGGTGACACTTAAAATTAGAAATCCTACAGGAAGTGTGAACTGAAATCTAGGTCACACAAAGGTCTAAACTCTATTAATGGCCAGTAGGAGCAGGCTCTAGATCCACAACTGGATTTGTTACAAGCTTATAATTGATTGAAAACAATCTGATAAACACCAAGGTCATCACTCAATTAAATTAATGGGTATTATAGAATTATATCATATGAGATACTTACTGAGAAACTTCGAAAACTATGTCAATCAAACTAACACCCTTGCAATCTTCTTAGGCATTTATGTTATGGCTTGTAGACACCCTAGCAACGTAAGCAGCAAAATTACGGTCGCGATGCAATACAGGTGTGATGTAACTGCTAGTTGCCATGTGTGTTATTGTATTCATTGGGTCAGCAGTGGCATCAACAACGTGTTGCTAGGAAACTGGTGTCCGGCCAGCGCGGCGACCGCGTGCGCGATTGCGTCGTGCCCGAGCGTCCTACGTCGTGCTTCCGACGTGGAGGCGCCGCGTGCAGCTTGGTATGCACGTGCCGACGCGTACCTCCAAGGGCTCTTACATAATCGCAGGGACCACCGCAGATATGACGCCGAGGACAACACTAACGTTGACTAACACCCGTTCCATATTTAGAAGGAGCGCCACCAATGCGTCCCGACGTTATTCATGCGTCTAGTCACATTTTTAGAACCGCATGTAAACGATACTTTTATCCCCCCACGCTGTACACCTCATATGCGCATTGCTGTACCCTAATAATGCGTTTTACAGGGTGCAAAATCCAAAATGCGTAATATATTGAGCTCAAAAACAGATGTAATCATGATACTAAACTTGATCATAGCTTAGTTTTACGATGAATTAGTAAATAATCATCGATTTCAGTGCAATGCACTTACCTTTAAGTTGTATTGTTGGTTAGACGCACTAATTATAAATTAATAACAATAAATAAACAGCATTCCGCGACCTCCGTACTTGTGATCAACACTCAACAAACACCTTCCTCAACACCCCTCAACACCCAATCAAACCATAAACTAAAGAACAACCTACATAAATAAACATATGATTTGTGAATGTCTATGATTGGTTTTCCGTTTCCGAATACACTAGAGAAGCGCTTTCCAGAAAATCGATTTCATTGTTTAGGCGATTATTGTAAATGTAGATTATCTTACCCTAAGGGTAATTAATTAGCAATTTAAATTCCGCATTAATTTTATTTGCTTCCCATAGTAAAAGATGAACAAAAACTTTCTTCAAATCAATGATTAACTGAAAATAAAAGCAAATAATATTTTTTATTGGATAATTAATAAAGAATAAAAATTCTGTAACGTGGCTGAATAATATGGCAACTATGCCATTAACCAAAAAGAAGAAAACACGTTAAACTTGACGTGGACTAAAGTAGCTGGCTCACGTAAAGAAATAAAATTTATAAGATTTTAATTATTCCACACTGTTTTAAGCGTAGTGATACTTTAAAATAAATATTCTAGATGTTAGCTTTTTAAAAGAAAATGATTTTAAATATTGTAAGTGCATACTTTCTCTTAAAACGCTCGTTTGCTGCGTCAACCTATTTTCCGGAATCGCTGATGTGTTTTTCGTAGTTTCGAGATTTATCATAATGTTTCATCTTTACTTTACAGAAAATGTTTGGGGTGTTGAGTGTAATACTGTTACCACTACTTTTAAGTCAACAAACTGAAGCCGCAGCGGTAATATCCATTGATTTGGGTTCAGAATGGATGAAGATCGGCATCGTGTCTCCTGGAGTTCCGATGGAGATTGTGTTAAATAAGGAGTCTAAGAGAAAGACGCCGGCTGTCGTGGCGTTCAGAGACGATGTGAGGACCTTCGGGGAAGACGCAGTTACTGTTGGCGTCAGATTCCCGAAAAATTCCTACAAATACTTGCTGGATCTGCTTGGAAAGCCTTTTGATCACCCAATGGTGCAAGCTTACAGGTCAGTGACATGGCTACATAGAGCCTTGCAGAGACAGTTACAACTTTTCTGTTCTTTTTGTCTTAAAAGTTACCTATGTATCCATTCACAGTGAATTTCACTTAGTAGTACATGACTGTGTCTCAATATAAAATTTAAGATTTGTTTAGATAACTTTTTAGTTTAACTCATTAGGCTCCGCGTGGACACCGGTGTCCGCAAACAATAGTTATTTAATTGTGTCTGGATTGCGGTAATTGACTAGTTAATGAAAGCTTCATATTGCATCATAAATGTTGGAAGTGAATGTTCTTTATTGCTTACTTATTTTTAGTATCTTTTTATTTTAAAAGTGTTATTTATATGGGGAGGTAGGCTACATTTCAATAAATCTTCATGATTTTTCCACTTTCATACCATGTTCATGAATGATATTCATATAAAAATTATTCAAATATAACAATAGTAACAGGGAATATAACATCGGTAAAATTTCTGATTTTATTTCCTCACCTATCATTTTCTTATTTAATACATTGCATTTACTTCCATGAGAATTAATTTACGTAATCATATAGACTGCATAGTCATTATTATAATTCAACATTTTTGACCTTAATCATAGAAGATTAGGTGATGTGTAACTTTTATAAAAGGAATAATATAATAAGAACATTACATACATCTGTAAGTATGTCCATCACATTTTCAGAGCCCGCTACCCGTACTACGAGATAGTTTCAACAGACAGGGGTACACCACTGTTTATACATGATGACAAGACCAAGTTTACACCTGAGGAGCTGGTCGCACAACTTTTGGCTAAGGCTAAAGATTTTGCTGAAATTAGTCATGGTAAAATAATAGTTATTGTATATTTTTTTTGATCTATTGAGAGAAACATTCATTTATGCTTACAATTTACACAAATTACATAGTATTATTATCCAAATTAAAAAATCTATCCTAAAAATGGTTTAATTAGGATCATTCATGTTTTTTTAATACAGTCAATAGGAAAAACTTAAAAAAAAATTAAGTATTTAAAAAACAAAATGCATTAAAAACTAGCAGAACTGCCACATTGAATGCCAATTCTAATCTTCTGGCCAAAGTGTAGGCCAGCCCATCAGTCACTGAAAACATCAACTAAATACTTTAAAATCTTTCTTTAAAATGAGTACTCGGGACTCCACACACCCTATCAATGGGAAATCAAAGAATATTCTTAATCATTGAGATGAGAGACTTATAGATCCAAGTTTACTCTGTATTTATTTGATTAATTAAAAGATACTCCCATTTTGTTATTGTGACTATTTAATGCTATTATTACAAGTTTAATTAACTATCAAGATTGTAAAATGAATATCCAACGGATTATTTACAATTTATAGATTTCAACTTGTGTAGTTACACATTGATGCTAATCTATGTTATACAAGGTTGTTTGTAAAACACTAACAACCTCACAGGAATAGATATCTAACATCATAAGCAAGAACTTTTGTTTTACAAGTTCTGACACAACACAATATTCAACAAAAATGTTATTTCATGTTTTGTTGCTCTGAAGTGACATTCGTAAGTCTATGTGTCATTAATAAACGAAAGGACGACGAATTTCCAGGAGTTTTCGACGCGCCCCGCTTCACCGCGTCCCCGACCCCTCGCGTCGTAGGGGTTTGTTCACGTAATCTTTGGATGCACATAGTGTTATTAACATTCAAGCGGACAATTGAATTATTATTTATTTTTGTACGAAAAAAAATATATTAAAAGTGGTTGAAAGAAAGTTGTTACTTATTATGTTAGCTATCTAGTCCTGCGAGGCTGTTGGTATTTTACAAATAACCCTGTTTGTTAGAGATTCAGTGGAACTAGTGTGTACTTACGATTTATATGTTGCATTTTGTAAAATGTAAATAGCACAACTTATCATAGAAATACACTTGTATACATCTATGTATTGAAAATTCATTAAACCAAAATGTACCCAGCATGCCACACGTCAAAACATCATGACGAAAAAAAAAAGGATAATTTTTTGACCTTGGCGCCGATATTTTGCTATTTTGACGTGACAACCAAAAGATTACTAATAAACTGATTGTCTGATTTGTGGTCCATTCTAGTCATACCAAGGGTAATGTTATAAATATTTCCTCAATTTCCAGGTCATACAATCACAGAGTGTGTGATAACGGTTCCTGGTTACTTCAACCAGGCGGAACGTCGTGCGCTCAAGGATGCTGCCGCGCTTGCTGGCTTGAATGTTCTGCAGCTCATCAATGACTACACTGCTATTGCCATCAACTATGGTATCTTTAGGAGGAAGGTGAGTTTCAAGCCACTTATTTTAAATAAATTATTATGGGACAACTATTTCAGTACCAAACAATATTGCTGACTGGATCATCTTTACTTCGGCAATTTATTCTTATAAGACTAGATGGCTATATTTCCTTAATAATGTACTGGGGAAGACAAAAGAAAACATACAGATTTTACATGTAGTGACAATACTGGTTAGTCTGGTCATCATTGTACTACACATCACAGTGCTCATTTAACCAGATTATTAGAATTTTACATGTTTATTTATTTACTTATTTACTACGGTCAAAAGGAACCAATTACAGTAAATAGACAGTAAAACAACAAAACACACATTGTAAAATTAATGTAAAATAAAATTAAATAAATCTTAAAAACTAATTTCTCTGGCATGCATTCTCCTCCCAGTACTTCAGACATACCAACAAAATCTCCTTCCACTCATCCGCAAACACATCACATTCCGGTCTGGTGTCCAGGAGGGCATTAAGTGCGGCGAGGGCTCGCGGTATTGGGGATGTTCTACTAGTATATCACATCATCTCTTCAATTCTATAGCTTAACTAGCTGGCCCGTCAAACTTCGTCGGTTTCACAGTTTATTATACAGCCTGTTAGCCAGTGCACCCCGTTCACAGAAACTTTTATCAAGCTGACACTGTTCAGCAGACCAAACCTTATAAATCAACAGTCAAGTAAGTCTCACAATATTTTCAATTTCTATAATCTCATATTTTTTAATTAAAAGGAAATCAACGAGACAGCCTGGCACGCGTTGTTCTTCGACATGGGCGCTGCCTCCACTAAGGCGGCGTTGGTTGAGTACAAGAATGTCAAGATAAAGGACAAGGGCTACGTCGAGACTGTTCCTCAGCTGCAAGTGTTGGGAGTTGGGTTTGACAGGTAAATTATTAGCCACTTTTTTATATTTACCAAGACTTAAAGATAAAAGTTCATTTATCAGGATAAGTTAAACCAGAAGTAAGAGGTTAAAAAACGTAAGCGGGTAAGGGCTGGTATGAGAGCCAGTGGCCTTATGTGACAATGAGGTTATGCAGTCATTATGTGACTTATCTCATGTCAGTTGTCCACATATAGGTTTCCTTTCACAGGTGCATTTACAACAAAATTGGTTCAACATAAATTGAACCTTTAACACTTTGATTAAATTCTCTATCTGAATGCGTGGGTTTTCAGTTGTTACACTATTTGCAGTCATAATATTGTATGTTTATTAGTGTGTAGGTATTACTTTGCTCGCCGCACTATATTGGTTTCATCATACTAACCTCCTTTACTGATCTGTGTCTTAAACCATGCAGAATATAAGGATATTTAAATTAAGTTTTAGGGGTATTAATTAAATCAATAGATCGTTATTATTATAGGCGCGTAGTAATACCAAGTTTCAAGTTTATAAATTGAATGTAAGCGAAATTTCATACAAACTCCTTTTAATATAGCTGGAGAGGATTTGAAAACAAAAAGTAAAGCGATTCTATTCTAATCTTTGAGATTAGTTTTATCAAGCAAGCAGTAAAACCTACCCTGTCATCACATTATTATGGGATTGAGTTTTGTAAAATCCAAAAATACGTTATGTTATATTTTTTCTGTCAAAATGATTAATCGCGAGTTTTTATTTACCGGATCTTTCATAATTTTTTTTTACAATATATGTGGGAGGAACTCTCTCTTTCAAAGTCAAAGTTTGGAGGTAGTTGAGATGTACTGTTAATTAAAATTATAGTAATTATTTCTTTCCTCAGAACGTTAGGCGGCCATGAAATGACCCTCCGTCTCCGCGAGCACCTCATCAAGGCGTGGGAGGCGCAGGGCGGCGGTGACGTCAGAGCCTCGCCTCGTGCTATGGAAAAACTACTCTTAGAAGCTGAGAGGCTTAAGATTATACTGTCTGCCAATACCGAGTTCTACGCGCAGATTGAGAGCTTGCTTGATGATAAAGACTTCAAACAACTGGTGAGTTTTTAATGGATTCATGTATTTTGGTTGGGCACATAGCACGGAGGACTGATGACCGATGGGGTCGGTCGGTTCTCGAGTGGAGGCCACGTATCGGCAAGCGCAGCGTAGGACGTCCACCCACAAGGTGGACAGACGACCTCATTAAGGCCGCGGGAACGCGCTGGATGCGAGGCGCTTCCAACCGGTCTTATTGGAGATTTATAGAGGAGGCCTATGTCCAGCAGTGGACTTCCTATGGCTGAAATGATGATGATGATGATGATGTATTTTGGTTTATAACCTTTTGATCGCCACATCTGGAAATCTAAAACGTGCCATCGGCGCCATGCTACAAATTAATCTTTTAAATTTCTCACGTAGTCGTGATGCGTGGCGTACTGGACATATTTTGGTTTGTCATCTAAACATGACTATGGCGGACACAGGGTTATTAATGACGTATGTTGTGTAAAAACTGTTGGCACAGTAGCTAAGTGATTCACTGCTTCGCTGCATGTCGCAGTTTCCGCACTGAACAAATATCTGTATGGCATACAGGTATGGAGTGACCTGTAACTCGGTAAGCCGTCAATCCCTGTTATCATTCATAGATCTGAAGTAACGGGTAGTCAGAACCACAAAAGTCTCCCAACCAGTCTTACCAAGGTGTTACACAGTAGTTGGGTTGTAGGGAGAGTTTTTGACAACTGTATTTGATCGGAAAACGGATGGTAATGCATATCAGGCTAGTGTCCGCAACTCCACGTCCTGTCGTGTGTTTTGGGTAAGCGCGGAAATATCCTTTATTACATCCACCCCAACTCCTTAAGGAAGGCTAAACAGCAAACTTATGTGGCTGGTGACCTCTCGAAAAGTACTTGAAAAATGGCTAGCATTGAAGTTAAAAAAAAAAATAATTTCTCAAATCCCCAGTGAATAAGTGATTAAAAATAGTTGTGAATTTATTCCATAAAAAAAGTAAGGCGAATGCCGCGGGTGACTCACTCCTTTCAATATGTAAGTGATTGGCTACAAGAGTACAATCAGTTGTAGACTTATAGCCCAGGCCCAGCATTCTATTAAATTGTATGGTTTAACTCAAAACTACTCAACAGATTCTGAAATTCCTTTACTATTAGAAAGCTTTATTAACACCAGGTAACATTAGGTTAAACATTATTTTCAAAACTATGAAGATGAAGCACGCGAATAAGGTTGCGTTGCAGACCGTATTTTTCAAGTGACTTCTGACAGATAGAGGTCTCATTTGAAACGCATAGTACCTAAAATCACCGCCTAATCAAGAATAATCCGAGCATCACAGCTGCTGCTAAGTAGTGCTCAGTTAAGTTCCGGTATGACGGTGTTTTTTTTTTTGGAGGGGTAATTCAATCCCTGTCTACAACTCAACCAGGCTGTTCTGTAGATTTCTAATAAATTAAGACCTCCAACCGAATGTAAAACCTTAAAACTAAGCTCTGAGGGGTACGGACCTCTGTTTAGGCCGTCGCAAGGGGACGACAGCTTGGGACAAGCTGGATGGGAACAATATTATTTGGGGACACGTTTAAAGCTATACACTCAGAGGAACTGAGCGGTGCGAGCGCTGAACCTGCTTATTCTATGTATTTTTTTAATCACACCTGCTCCAGTGCTGTGACGAAATCACTGCAAAGCTTTTAAAATATTAGGTCTTTACCTATGAAATTGCCGTTCTGCAGTACTGGCCATTTCAAATCAAAATATTTTTTGTTTGGCTAAGAATTCTAATTTAAAATAATTTTATTTTAAAAACATTTTTTTTTTTCCAAAAGTAGTCATTTGTTTTCATTTTCATCGCATTACAATCTTTTTCGTCATCATGGATACGTTAAAAATTCGAGTAATTATGGAATATGAGTACCTACCGTCGTGGCAGCAACGCGGCACAAGCGGCACGCAACATCAACGACGTTTACAGAACTAACACTACAAACCAACGCACCACCTGTTATTGGTTTGCTCGCTTCCGTTCTGAAAATTTCGACCTGAAAAATGAACCTCGCGGTCGTCCGAAGACTTTGGTCGACAATGACGAATTAAAGGCGATTGTGGAAGCTACACAATCTACGGCTGAATTAGCAGCAGCTTTCGACGTTAGCGTCAAAACAATATTGGTTCATTTGCGTCAAATTAGCAAGGTAAAAAAGCCTGGCAAGCCTGGCAAATGGGTGCCCCACGAACTCAATGATCGCCAGCGCGAAGTACGCGTCGAGACGTGCCTAGCACTGCTCAACAGACACACAAATGAAGGAATTTTGAACCGCATTGTTACCTGCGATGAAAAATGGATTCTGTTTGATAACCGCATGCGCTCAGCAATTTGGTTGGATCCTGGTTCAGCACCTAAACAATGCCCTAAAGGAAAACTTACCCCTAGAAAAGTGATGGTCACTGTTTGGTGGTCTAGCGCCGGTGTGATTCATCACAGCTTCTTACCAAACGGGGTGAGCATTACTGCAGATGTGTACTGTGAAGAACTGAACACAATGATGGAGAAGCTGGCACATCTCTAACCAGCATTGATCAATCGCTCGTCTCCGCTGCTCCTGCACGACAACGCGCGACCTCATACTGCACAGCAGACGGTCTCCAAGTTGCAAGAACTGGGGTTGGAAGCTCTCCGTCATCCGCCCTACTCACCAGACCTTGCGCCTACAGACTACTACTTTTTCCAGAATTTGGATAACTTCTTGGCGGGAAAAAAATTCAATACCCGAGAGGCAGTACAAAATGCCTTTGAAGAATTTGTTGCCTCCCGTCCAGCTGATTTCTTTAAGAAGGGCATCAATAAACTGCCACTGCGTTGGCAAAGATGCATTGATTGCATGAGTGATTACTTCGTTTAATACAAATAAAAAATACATGAAAAAAATCGTTTAATTTTTTTCATACAAAACGGCAAGAAATATTAGAATTAAATTACAATATTACTTATGTGTTTTCACCAGACCTTAATAAATCATATAAAGCCCTATTTTGTGAACCACTTTTGCATGGTTAAATAATGGGAAGTCTGATAATTGTAAATTTTGAACGCGTTTAGATTAATGATTGAGTGTAAACTCTATTTATTTTTTTCTATAGAGCTCAAATTTAACTTCACAATTTCTTTGGCCGCGCATTATTTACATTGGACTAGACATACATATATGCAATAAAAAAATAATAATAATGGCTGCAACCTATCCTTAAATGGATGCTGGTCCATTTAAGGCTTCCGTTTTGACGTCGATCTACAAGTCGGAAGTTTCCATTAAGCTATTGCACCATTTTATTCACAAGTCACCATGATTCACCTGTCAACGACAATTCATACGAAGATTATCAAATTAATCATTCAAAATTCCAAATAGATTCTAAACAGTTAGCTGTTGTCGAGTCCTTTGACAGCAGCAGTATGCGGTCAAATCCTGTCCTACATTGCATTGCGTCAGGTTCAGCATAATATTAATTTATTAAATAAAAGTATGCTTATTGAATATTTGATCATCTGCTTCTAACAGCGATACAGGGGTTTATGTTATAAAATCTTTAAATTTAGTTCTGCATTCACCATTTAGGAAGGTTAATGAGAAACGCCAATTTATTACTATTAAATTTATCTATCACAAATCGCAGTCCTAAATAAATTCTCGAGAGCCTGGAATTGTACCTGTTAGGTAATCGGCTGGCCCCCTATTACATTGGACTTATTACAGGAAAATTGACCAGCTGAATGAGGATGTACTATAAAAATCTTAAAAACGAATAGACCGATTTGAAAAATTCTTTCACCGCTAGGAAGCTACACTATCCCCGGGTGACATAGGCTACTTTTAGTCCATAAATCCCTGCGGGTGAAACCTTGTGACGTGTGCTAGTGTTATGGATAAATATATTTGAGTCATAATTTGAGTCTGGCAGAGTAGCATACACAAAAACAAGCATACGAATTGCGATCATATTCCACGTACTTACTGAATACATAAGATTTAATTATGTGAGGATAATGTTTAATTGACAAATATAAAAAGCCCGATATTTAAATATTCCCAGCCAGCCATGCAGGGTGCTTGTTTTTGGATCAAACATCACTTGCATACTGATTAAGCTTTTGTCCAAAAACTTATTAACTTACAATAGTGAATGTTAAGCAATGTAATCTGGGAATGTCTGTCTGTTGAATGAATTTAAATAAAATCCGAATGTGTGTGACGTACATACTTAATTATTTTGTTTAGCTTTTAATCTCTATTCAAGGCTTGTCATTCAAAAATGAAACAAAGTACAGTGTAGCGATAGTCACGGATTATCGGCGTTTGGACTTGAGACGAACAGTCATCGGCGTGACTGAAAAGAGCACGACTATGATAAATTCCACTGCGATTTCCCAAACTTTATTAATATATACAAATTTATATTATTTGAATAAGTCAATCACCACTTCAGCTGCTTTCTGACCTCTACAACCTAGTAATTGGGTACCACGATATCCCATTGTAAAACTGGTTGTCAGACTTTCTAGGTTTTGCATTTCTAAGAAAACTCGCAGATCTACAAAATGATAGTTGGGGCTTAACCAAAGACATTCAATACTACTATACACGAACAAATTTTTCATCCGATACTGTTTCAGGCCAGGTTTCTGTTTCAGTCCTAGGCCTGAATGAGTTGGTTCAACATAACTTTTAATAATCTACAATCATATGCATCTGCAGTTCTGCACTCTGCAGACATAATGAGTTAAACATGTCGCTCGAAACGATCAAAAGGTTACCAATAAGCATTCAATTGTTTGCCACCTCTACAACCCACATCGTTTTCAGGTTACCAGGGTCGAGTTCGAGGAGCTTTGCGCAGACTTATGGCCAAGAGTGTCCGGGGTGGTGCAACGCGCCATCGCGGCCGCCGGAGGCGCGGGTACGGGCGCGCGGCTCGTGCTGGCGGGCGGAGGCTCGCGCGTGCCGGCCGCGATGCTTGCTCTGACGAACGCGGTGGGACACGAACCCGCCAGGTCTATCAATGCTGATGAGGCTGCTACTATGGGCGCTGTTTACAGGTAATAATGTGTTACAATTATTGTTCTGAATTATTTAGCTTCTTGAAATGTCACTAGTACACTACAAACTACCAACACATCTTTTTCCTTCTGTATCAAGTGCATCCAAAGTTTGTCTTGAGGGCTAACGCCGCCTGTTTTAATACCCTATGTAGCTCATAAAGTCATTTGTATATCTGTAAGATTTAATTATGTACAGACGCCAGCACATCAACCTACCCCAATGTGTCAAATTTCTTTGATAGGTTTTCAACTTCATTTAAAAAAAAATAAGGTTCATGTTCAATTGGAAAAATTTGTTAGTTTGGGGTAGATTGATGTGCTGGCGTCTGTACAATAAAGTGTTCTCTAGATTTTCTCATATTATGCTTGACACAAATGTTATTTGTTGCACCTGATGGATCTTATGTAGTATCAGCTAATAAGATATTTGGATGATTACATATTTTTTTTATATCTATCATCATTTTTTATTGTATATCTTTGGTATCCAGCTCAAGGCCGTCATTAACTTGTCTGATAATTACGTACACTTATAAAGAACTTTTCATTCCGCAGAATTATATAATATTGGAAGAAATGATTAATATTCAATTTGTTCTCAGGGCGGCATCCCTCGCGACTGGTTACAAAGTAGCTGCATTGAACGTACGCGACGCAGTACTGTTCCCCGTACAAGTTACGTTCACCAGGCACGTCGACGGCAACGATAAACTGGTAAGTTTTTTAATGAAAACTTTATTCGCCATTTGGATTGTATTTCGTGTTCTAAAATTTCTTACTTTTTTTTTTGGAATTTGGCCAAAAATATTTTTTCGTAACTAAGTTTATGGACAACTTAAACTAATAAAATTATTTTTTGTTACAGATCAAGAGGACATTATTCGGCCCCATGAACCCTTACCCCCAAAAGAAGGTAATCACTTTCAATAAGCACACTGATGACTTTGATTTTCACGTCAACTATGCCGAGTTAGACCACATTCCATCTAACGAGCTCCTATATGTTGGTTCCTTGAACCTTAGCCAAGTTGTGCTGAACGGTGTTGGCGCAGCTCTAGCCAAGCACACCGGTGAAAATGTCGAACACAAAGGAATCAAAGCACATTTCAATATGGACGACTCTGGTTTACTTAACCTGGTCAACGTCGAATTTGTCGCTGAAAAAACGGTTGACGAAGACGAAGACCAAGATAGCACATTATCTAAAATAGGAAGCACTATTAGCAAACTTTTCGGATCAGACTCTGAAACCCCTGAAAAGGTTGAAGAGAAACCTGAGGAGAAATCCCAGGAAGAAGAGACCCCGAGCGACGCTAAGAAGACTAACCAAACAGAGGGCGAGAAACAGAATGCTACTGAACCAGAAACCAAGCCCAAACCTAAAATTGTCATACTCAAGGAGCCAATCAAAACAGAGGAAACACTACTAAACTTGCAACCACTTTCACCAGAACAATACAAGACCTCCAAAGCTCTGATTGCAGAGTTGAACTTGATTGATAAGAAACGCGTCGAAAGAGAAACTGCCCTCAACAATCTCGAGGCGTTTGTAGTCGATGCTCAAATGAAAGTAGACATGGAAGAATACGCTCAATGCGGAACTGAAGAACAAGTTGAAGAAATCAAGAAACTGTGCAGTGAAACATCTGAATGGTTGTACGAGGACGGTTATGAGGCAGCCACAGAATTGTTTGAGTCTAAACTAGCTGCTCTGAAAGAAAAAACGAGTCCAATCTTCTACAAACATTGGGAACACAGAGAGAGGCCCGATGCGGTCGCAGCTCTCCGCAGCATGTTGAATAGCTCTCGGGAATTCCTCAAAATGGCAAAGAACTTCACTAAAGACGCTAACCCAGACAAAGACGTGTTCACTGACGTAGAAATTAACTTATTAGAAAAGAAAATCGAAGACACTACATCATGGCTCAGCACCTCTATCAAGGAACAGAAGGCTCTAAAAAAGAATGAAGACATTAAACTGACTGTTGATAGTATTCGGGAGAAGATGGCGAATTTGGATAGAGAGATGAAGTATTTGTTGAATAAGATGAAGATATGGCGGCCTAAGAAACCAGTAAAGAAGGAGACTGAGAATAAAACTGAGGAGACGGTTATTGAGCCTGAGGCTGAGGTCAAAGAGGAGGAGGTAAAAGAGGCAGAGGAGGAGGTGCCAGCTACAGAGAAAGATAATGAAACGGAGACTACAGAACCCCCGCTGCAGCTCACAGACGGCGAAGATGAACATTCCGAGTTATAATCACCGCGTGAATTAACTTAATGTATTAGTTTAATTTATTTTTTATTTAAATGACTGCGTGGCTTGTTTGTTTTTTGTATGTGGAACTGCGGAATGTTGACTCTGTTTTTGTTTTGGAATATCTTTGGATTTAGTTAGTACTTATCAATCCATCCATTTTTTATTTATTTTTATAATATTGTTGTGGCCTATTTCGTCACAATAGATTCATTTGTCAATCATTCAACAAAGTATTTTTCATTATGGGCACCCCTTTTTGGTCAGGCTAAGCTTGCTTCCCATCTCCCATCTTCATACACATCTTTGTTGTATAATTTTATAATTTCAGAACTCTCCAAGCTAAAATTTCAAATAATAACTAATTTGATTTCCATTATTTAAACTAATTTTATTACTAACACAACCTAACCATCAACAATAGGTTATGTTCCCTATTTATTGTTGTAACACTGATCACTCTTAGTTGCCGAAAACGAACAAGCCACTCAAATGGAACTTACAATTAAATCTCAAATCAAATAGTGGCCGCCTTCCACAAAAGAGTTTAAACAAAATAATATATTTATTTAGTTGTCTCCGTTTTTAAAATTGAGTTTCTTTTTAAAAAGTGCGGCTTCTCTCTAGCTGTGGCCCCAGTAGTAGCGGACGCAAGAGTGGCAAATACAAGGTGTAATTGAAATAAGTAAAAAAAATATTGCCGCTCCATACATATAAATTCGCCTAATTCGACAAAATGTTCTAAACGGCTAATCATCAATTTGTAGTATCATAATTGAATGACCCCATACTAGTTTTTAATTATTTGAGTTACACCTTGTATTCATGTGTACCTAAACTTTATGTGATATATTAAAGGCTATCGGTTTGTGTGAGTATTATACTGATTTTCTATTATAGACGCAGTGTAAGCACAAATTGTAATGAACGGAATGTTCTGTTAGCTCCGTCAATGAAATTAGTTATAATCTAAGCGATTTGTGTGTAAATCTATGTACCTATTTAATAATTCGACAGGATTACGTGCGATAGAATATGTATGTACTCTTCCCCTTAGAATTCCAAGGTATTTATGCCTTTATTACAATATTTACTGAGTAGTATAAATGAACGGTGGTGCGGACATATCCAGTGAGCTTAAAGCTGTCAAACTTAATGACGTCACAACAACCGAAATAATAAACACTTTGAGTGTACTTTTATTTCCTGAAACCAATGTGTCAAAAGAAAGGGACCTAAGTAGTATTACGTTAAACAAGAGGCTTGTAATTACACCGTTGTGTTTAATTACGTTTGTAAACGCATTCATTTAGCAAAGATGCGTCCGCGCCGTCGCGTTTGTCTGCGAAACACGGAGTGGTGAACAAATGGAATGCCTATGTTCGAGTTAATACTTTCGGCGTCAGCTGAAATTGTACGACACAACTTGTTTCTATTGTCAAAGCGAACTAGTGCGGCTTGAGTTTTAATGAACTCAGGTAAAGGGTTGACAGGGTCAAAAAGTTTAACTCGTGAGTGGAGCTCTCAAATAAGCGATTACTAATACTAGTTATGGTCGTTCGACTTGCGAATAATAGAAATAAGTTGTGTAGTATGTGGGTATCGTTTTTTACAAGATCGTTCATTTAGTGCCTCGTGAACGTTCATGATTGTCAGCACTTCATGTCTTATACTATTCCGTGTTACGAATCCTTGTGGTGTGTCCGTATTGGTGAAACAGTGTGCGGACTTAGATCATAATAATTGTAACATTTTAAGTGAGATTCGTTCAATACCCAGTCGCAAATGGAAATAAATTATACATGAATGGACATATTATTTTCTTTTTATTTTACCTGGTTAAGCTAACGTTCTGTTGTTTTATGCTTTTTTACTTTTGTTTTGAGGGTCTTTTGTTTGGTAGTCGAATGCTCATGAACTCGTCGTGTTTATGAAGTCTCGGTGCATTGACTAACTAGCGACAGTGGAGTGATAGTCTCAAGGTCTAGTCCAAAAGCAGTCGTATCGATAGCACAGTTATCGCCGTGATCGCCTGTAAAAACAACTAGCACACGTCATGCGGTTGCACCCGCGTTGTTCCCGTTGCCGTGGGAATACAGTCATACAAAGTACTCAGGGTGAATGGAATGTAGATTTACAATAGTAAAAGAATTTGTGAAATCAGCACAATAGTTTTTGAGTTTATTCATTACAAACATACACCCACACACACTCACTCACAAACACAAAAATACGAATTTTTCCTCTTTATAATATTAGTGTAGATGAGAGAGAGACTACGACTAGAGCGGTCAGTAGCATGGGCGCAACGGAATTATTTTCAGGAGGGTACATTTCCATGCAGCTATGCGAAAAAAACTTGTTTTATTATTTTAAGTTACTATCTCAAAGACCTATTGTTTTCGAGATGGAATGCGAAAAAAAGCTCGAAATTTTTAGGTTGCTGGTGTCTGTTTAATCCGTTTAATCTCACTAATTTCTGTTAAAAAAAAAAATAAGAATAGAAGGAAAAAAAGTACAGAAAAAGAAAAAGAAAAGAAATAAGATATGAAAATTCTTTTTGCGAAAATAGAGATAAGAAAAAAACAGAAATTAAGTTATTGTACCTACCGTTATTAGCGGGTGCGGCTGTATGGCAAAGCGAGTTTGCAATGGTTTGAAACTCACCAGATGGTTTCTCTTCATACTTAAACTCACACTTTTTTACCTTTGGGGTAGACAGAACAAAGCACCACACACACTTCTTTACTTGTCATACACGCACGTCGGCGTCGGTTGCAAATACTACTACGCAACTGGCCTTTCTGAAGAACGTCACCAAATCAGATCGGTGTATGTCTCAATCCAGAGCGTTCCCTTCCAGCGTTTTCATTTACATTGTGAAGGCCTTCTGTTAAGCGCATTTTATTCATCCTTTTTCGGTGTCTCTGTAACCTATAAAAAAGCTAACATACTACATAAGTAAGTATTTACCTATTTCTAGCGCTTGTCTGTGATTCTTTTACTCAAACGAGCGCATCCATAAACTAAGTATTTACTGTAGGGAAACTTGAAGTAGCAACACAATTTCACGGTTTGCGCTTCCACAGAAGGCTTTCTTTACACCTTTGTCTAAAGTAAATATTGAACGCAAAATACACTTGAGAAAACTGTGTGTTCTCACAAGTTATTCTGATGCTTGTCGATTGATTTTGTAGAAAAACTTACAGACTGCGCTATTTAAAGCATCTACGTGGTACCTACATACTGAAAAGTATTATATGTTTTCATATGGACGGGTTTTACGGGATTTGGAGATTAAATATGCCAGACTTCGGTACCTATGCTAGACAATACTCGAAGAATTTTCTATCGAAGAATATTTTCTATCGGAACCAACGCACTATCAAAGATTAAAAATACAAATTTATGAAATCAGTCACTTTTCTTGGTGTAACTTAACTGACCATTTGATGGGGTAAATAGAAGGGAATATTCACGTCGGTTAAATATTGTTTGCTACAAACAAGAACTTGGTTTTGAAAAGTAAGAAATTCAAGCAAACGAAATCGCGAGCGAAGTGCTAGTAATAAATAATATTGAATTAGCGTGGCAATCCCGTTCAAAGTTTTGTTTTAATTCACACCGGTAATTGTTAACTTGGAAATCTCGCTAATGCTTCTAATACTTACAATTAAGTAAAGTGAACAGAAGGGAACTCGCATTTTTAAACGGTTTTGTTTAGCTTGCTCTGTCTGTTGATGTTTTCTGGGTCAAATTTAGTACTGTATAATCGTTTTGAAAAAGGTGGGAAGCTGTAAGAAAAATGAGGAGGTGCATTGCTTTAAAAATCCAGTGACATAGGTTTATGAAGTACCTACGTCTGATTCGTGGACTGTTCAGCGTTCAGTCAAGATGACTTGGTAATTTCATTTCATGAACGTCATGGATTTTTCTAGACATAGTCACATTTTCATTAACGATAATGAAGTTCGGTAATTCCGAAATGGATGGAATTCAGCAATTTGAAAGTTCGTGTCAATTCTATAAATTTCAGATTGATCGAACTTCGTTATCGATAATGAAGTTGTGACTTTTTGTAAGCCCCCTGATCTTGTGTCTTTCTTGCAGCAGATGCAGATCTCTGCGTTAATAAAAACAAACTTGAACAGTACCTACCTATGTATAAAAAAGCGAAAATTACATACTCATATAACTCTTTCAGGGTATAATCGCGTGATGCTATGTTGTGTATAATATTTTTCAGATTCATAGTTCCTTTGGCTTTTCTCGCAGGATTATGCAAGTCTCTAGCGTTACTTAGAAGAAATTGCTATTAGAAGTTTGGGACGAACTTGCATTCACGTAATAGCTGTGTTTTCGAAAGTTGTTAATATCTTTCTGGATAATAGAGATGGAGTCCAGTTGCGATTCACGTTGAATAGGCATGATGCTGGTGTCTGAATATCAATATACTATTTAGTCCATGTTAGATACCTAATAAAATATAATAGACAAGTATTTTTTTGCGGGAGAAGTCACGATTTCGTACAGTTTGTACAGAATCATGACGTCATTTATAATTCAGTATAAAGTGTACGAAATCGTGACGTCATGCGACATTATGACTCAATATATTTTTTGTTTGATTACGTGAAAAGGAAAAATAAGTGTCTAATATTTTCTAGTAATCTAGATGAGGGTCTAAAAACTAAAATTCATCTTTCATCTAGCCTATTGCAACATTGCACAAATAAAAAAATACGGATTAAAAAGTCAATATCCAATGATCTTTGAATATCATGCGCTGGGTGAGATTTCTGAATTATTAGTAGGTACCTTTGTATGTGTGAGTTTTTTACGTTCCTGGCTAACGAATGTTAAAACTTTATTTCTATTCCTTTACGCACAAAACTTGAGCTTTTAAGTGTTTTGCTATTATGGATTTACTGTTATGTACTTATGGCTCGCAGACTTCGTATTTTTCACGGATCTTTGGTGTATAAGAACGTGAAAAGTATAATTAATTTTTGATAAAGATAAAGTGTGCTTTACTTTTATTGTTTGTGGAGACAATGCAAACAAATCTATCTCCAGTTGTCTCCAGAAACTACTCTCTGTATCTTAATCGGGCTTTGTGATCGCTACTATTTATCAAGTCACACAAGATTTCTTGTCGAGCCGCACGTCTCGTACTTGATGGCATCTCATACAAATTTTAAATCATACAATATCTTGACAGGCACCTAAAGCCCCATTACCAGTAACTTGTTTCAAAAGAGCTTTTTTTTTAAGTCCCGAAGAATAAGTCGGCGCCCGCGCCGTGCACTGGCGCCTTTCTTCGAGTGAGCGAGACAGTATATCATTATATTCCAGGCTGAAGAGAGACAAAGCAAAAGCATTCCGCGTCATAGACCGACAAGCCAAATGAATCCAGTTTGCTTGTTATACGCCGGTCGATCGGGTGTGTGCTGCTTTAGTGTTTTTTGACAGTGATGTAAACAATTAAACTTGAATATTTCTGTGAATCAACACACTCCCATAACACGAGTGTCGATAATAACATGTGTTGAAGTTAATTTTGCACAAGTAGCAGTGGATTTTGGTGGGAGTTTTGGTTGTAAAGGTAAGAATAACTAAGAATGCAGCCGATTCCCTCTCGCGTCCCTCTTGGAGGAATGCAATGCACCTCGCTGTGCCCCGGCGCACCTTGCGAGTCTATCGAATTTTCTGTCCAATCGATACAAAAACTCAATATTTGGTGTGTGTGGTTTCTACTGAAACGTATAATATATTTCCAGTTACAATGTTGAGAGGACACAGATGTCATTGTATTGTTTTCGTAAACAAACATTATATTCATGTATTCCGAGACATGTGCGCCAGTTTCCGTAATTAACAACCCAGAAAAAAATAATTAGATGCGAGCAAACACATTTGAAATAAAATCATGAACGTTAGGGTAGGTAGGTAGATTGGGGTGTTTTGAACCACAAGTAGTGATGGGCAAAGGATAAATACTCGAAGGATAAATACTCGAGTATTTATCCAAAGTGGATAAATACTCGTTTTTACTCATTTTTATCCGATATTTACCCAAAATGATGGATATTTATTATTTTGCATGTTTTTTTTATATTGATAGGCTAGTTTTACTATTAAGGCTTTCGAAAATACTTAGTACATTATTACTTTTTCAAGTTCTGATTATAAAGACGAAGCAACGTGTTTCTAACCGCACCGCACTATATCCCGGCCTCCTTTTGTCCCATTCCTTTTGTTTTATTACCTTTTCCCTCACACCACCGCGCCTGCGCTGTGCCCAGGTATGTGTCTTAGAGAGCGCACGCGCGTGTGCGTTTTAACAACAAAATAATTATTATGAGGTGATAGTGTTCTAGTTTTATGAGACATTTAAGTGATTTTGAAGTTGGATTATAGCGTTTCAAGGTATGTTTTAAAAGCTGAACCTTTCTTTGTTAAAGGTTTAAACACTTAATAAAATCGGCGGATAAGTGAACTACTAAAAATAAATAGAAAAGTGTAGTTTTATTATTGTTGATAACGCTAGAAACCTACAAAAGACTGAAGAGTCCCTTGTTTTGAGTGTTTTGAAATCTCAGTGCGTCATGAGCCAGCAAATTAATAGTGTTGTGCGCAGTACTAAACTAACTTAGTAAAAAAAGTTTAACAACATTTTTGCCAACAGTTGTGCCTCTAAACTGCACAGCACACTCTTGCTAGCTCATTACGCACTGAAATGTGAAGTTTTCACCAATTTTATTAAACTCTGCATAGACGTCATCATCTGCCTAGCCTTTTCCCAACTATGTTGGGGTCGGCTTCCAGTTTCACCGGATGCAGCTGAATACCAGTGTTTTACATGGAGCTGTCTGTCAGACCTAAACAACCCAGTGGCAAGGCAAGGCAGTGAACTGGGTAACATGATACCCCTTGGTTAAACTGGTTGTCAGACTTTGGACTTCTGACCACAATTAACGGCTGTCAAAGATCTACAAATGACAGCTGGGACCAACGGCTTAACGTGCTTTCCGAGGCACGGATGAGTCTTGGTATATAATAAATGGTCATCCATCCACGGACCGACCACGTCAAGCGTAGTTTAACCTTCGATCAACCCATGCGGATGTTATAATTTAACCACAAGTTCCTCCGACGACTCCTCTGCATAGACGTAATAAAATCTGTGCAAAATTACACGTGCTTGGGCTATACTTTATTTTATGGGCCATATAGTTGGAAGTCCATTTTTTTTTGTAGATAGTACTCATAAACAGAAGGTTTTTACAATTTTTTAAGTTGCGGAGACTCCCAGTTATAATAAAATAATAAAGAGAAACACATTTTTTTAAAGTTTCCATATAAATTGAAAATAAAACGCCCGGTATCACCATTTTGTCGAATGTCGGGAGGACACGGCGTGGCATACGCTGGCAAAGTGTGCCACTTGAGAGGAGCCGTGCCGTGCCCTCGTCTCTGGAGTAGGCAGTGACTTGTCGCTGCCGGCCGTGGTCGAGAGGATGGCCGGCAGCGTCGAGTCCTGGGACACGGTGGTGTCCTTCTGCGAAACGGTCGTCTCGCAGATGGAGGCTGCGGAAAGTGAGAGGGAGAGCAACTCCACTCACCCGGCCCGCAGCAGACGTACCGGGCGCAGGCAGATGGCGGACAACGCCCTCTTCCAGCCCCCCTGAATGGGTTCAGGGGCGACGGACACGGGACGTCCGCCGCCCCCATGTACATGGATCCGAGGTGGCGGCGCGTGGTGTTTACGCGCGCCCCTCTTAGACGTTGCGAGGGTTTTCTAACACCTCACTCCCCTCGCTGACTTGGCGAGGCCCTCGGGTCGCAGTCAGTCGGGAGTCGCGGAAGTATTTTCTGTTCCCGTGACCCCGGCGCAGGTGTGAGAAGGAACACGGGGTGGTTTTTAGTCAGTAAGTCTGACAGACCCCTCCACCCTCCCCGGGGCGGGGGCCATCCATGAGGATTTTCCACCACTAAAAAAAAATAAAAGTAGCGGGGTCGTAGTGAGTGAGCAAACACAGACCCCTCTCCACCTCCTTCGTGGTTATTTTTTTAAACCACCCAGAAGTAGGAGCCCCGCCAAGCGGTTCCGGCGACATCTTGGCAGGTAAGGGTATAAGAATAATAATATTCCTTGTGCTTTATTCAACTTATCCGAAAAATACCCGAAACTAATTTCAAAATGTTAACTTTTAAATTTTAAAATACGTATATCTCCGTAACCTTGGGGTTCCGCGGGTTGGAAATGGTACAGGATTTAGGCCCCTGCCACCCTCGCGCTCCCCGGCCCATAAATATATGGAAATTAGAGTGAAAATAATGGAAATTAGTGTTTTAACCAAACCTCAAACTTTAACAATGAATTTCTCCATAACCATGGGGCTCCGCGGTGTGGAAATTCGACAGGGGGGTAGCTCATCTCCCCCTCCCTCTCCCCAGCCCCTCACCGATCCATAAATCAATGACCCATAAAGGAAAGTATTACCCAATTTTTTTATTATTGTGTGTAATCATAGGTTAGACAGGCTTGTTTTTTTTAAAGTTCTTGATAAGTTTTAGAATTTTACTTAATTTCATCCTTTTCTTCGTAGAAATATAAAATTTCCCTTACTAAAATCGTGTATAATATTTATCCGCCGTTTTGGATAAATACTCGAGTAAAAACGGATATTTATAAGTATTTATCCACTTTGAGTATTTATCCGGATAAATTCCCAACACTAACCACAAGACGTTAATGTTGATTTATATTCTAGATATTAAGGATTCGTGAATATTTTAAAGTGTTATTCGTAGCTATGTAAATGAAATATCTGCCTCGTTTAATCTGAATGTATTATGCAGTAGGTTAGAGGTCAAGACACCGCCAAAATAGTGCACGCTTATCGTTTATTGCTTCCTGTAAAATTAGATGAAATTTGTTATCGTTTGTTTGTGTCTTTCATTCATACTATAGTAAAGATATGATGTCCCAAAGATAAAACTAAGTCGAGTACAAATGCGACAGATTCACGTTCTAAAACTAACGTGAGCGGTGTAGGGTTGAAAATTTATAGCTGCATATGTTATTCTTCTTATCGTTCGGTTAGTACTACCTACCCTGTTGAAAGTTTTTATGCCATCCAGGGGCCTCTGGCTTGGCATCACATGCCGTCGAGTAATATCTCTCAGGCATGCCGGTTTCCTCACGATGTTTTGCTTCACCGGTTTTTGAAGAATTTTGATAATTACAAAAAACGCTCCCGTATCCGTAAATTCAGAGGTGCCTTGGGTTCGAACTCGAGACCACTAAGCTAGCACACTCCATATTAGGTTGCATAAGTTTATAGGCATAGCCCTTAATATCATAACTAGCAGACGTCCCGCGGTTTCACCCGCGTAGATCCCGTTCTTGTGGGAATACAGGGATAAAAAGTAGCCTATGTGTTAATCCAGGGTGTCAGCTAACTCTATACCAAATTTTATTAAAAACCATTCAGTAGTATTTCGTGAAAGAGTAACAAACATCCATCCATCCATCCTCACAAACTTTCGCGTTAATAATATTAGTATAAGATAACACCTTTATACTTTTCTACTCTTGCTATTTCTTAAAAGATCTTTTTTCCATATAAAATTAAACAACGTTGCCCGATATTACGAATTCCGTCTACTACTCTTTCTACATTTACAAATACACAAACAGCCAGACGTGTAACAACTATAATAATATATTTGTCTGTAGGTCAAATATTTGATGCGTTCGGGAATACAACCCGCGACACGCAGCGCAGCAGCTGATCGCTTAGTCTCTGCACCAAGCGTACTGTCAAATATACCTGATCTAGCTATTCGTAAATGATATGCTATAATCAACAATTCTTTGTTCCCAAGCATTTTTCGTTACTGTATGAACTGGTTTTTAGTGTGAACTTTGAAGTAGTTTTTGGTATAAGAATTTATTATAATGTTTCGGATGAAAGTATACGAAGAATATCCTATTGTTCCTAATGATCTATACTACTTCCTAATTATGATAAAGCGTAAAGATTTGTATTTTGTATGTAACCAAATAAACTTAAAAACTACTGGACCGATTTGTAAAATTCTTTCACCGTTGGGAAGCAACACTATGCCTGGGCGATATAGGCTCTTTTATCCCTGTATTCCCACGGGGACTATGTTGCTGAAACCGCTTGACGTCCTCTAGCCATTGTTAAAGTTTCTGTCCTCACTGTTGAGATACTGGAAATACTGTCGTCGCCAAGGATCAGCTGTTAGGCAACTATAATATAACAGTATAATAGATTTCCCCTTAGTCCGAAATAACGTACGGCTGAGGCTAGATTACTATGTCAGATCCAGATGCCCTTAGGAATCAATTGCGAATACTAATCCGATTATTGATAGCGAATATCGTATTGAATCAAACGTTTACGATTCGGATGTGTGTTGCCTGTAGGTACTTGGAAGAATAGAAGAAGAATTAATATTTTTGAACACAAAATTGCGTAGAATTCTCTCCCCACAGCGTTTCGTGTTTGCTTCAGCATTTATTATTCCAAACTATTTATCTACCAATTTATTAGAGGTCGCTACAGCATAATCTTCTTTCACGTAGCAGCGTGTTGTTACACACTAGATTATCCTAAAACCTTCCTAGATTTCACTCTGCATTGTCAGACTAACAGAATATCATAGAATGTACAAATGTTTATAAATAATGTTTGGACTACAAGAGAATAGAATAGAATCGAATATCATACACACCAGACAGACAGCACAAACAAACATAGGTACCATACTTACTTTATTTCAAAATAAATGACCCCTAAGAAGAAATGCCAAAAGAAACATGATGATGACATCATGTAAAAAATTGACACTGAAATAAATATTCTATCAACATAAAATTTTCTAAATCATCGGGTCTCGAGTTCGAACCCAAGGCACCTCTGAATTTACGGATTCAGGAGCGTTTTTTGTAATTAATAATAATTATAATAATAAATTTTATTGCTTCAAGAATTACAATAAAATTTATTATTATTTTCATTTATTATTTTTACATACATATAAGTTACATTTTTAAATATTGGTATAAAAAATATAAAAACATTTAAAAATATAAAAAATAGTGAACCACCGATGGCGGGAGCAGGGTCCGAGCTACCGGTGGTTAGGGCTCCAGAGACAGGAACCTCCTCACGATGCGGGCCGTATCAAGAAGTACTGCCTTCTGGATCAGGTTCTTGACCCAACCGTGCAACGAAAGCCTCGAAAGATGCTCATCGAGGCTTTTAGCCATAAGGCCATTGGCTGTTACGACAATCGGCACAATGACAGCCGAGTCCACATCCCACATGTCGACAACCTCGCGTGCTAAGTCGAGATATTTGATTTTTTTCTCTTTCTCAGCTTTCACGAGGTTCTCGTCATGAGGAATGGTAACATCGATTATCATTGTGCGGCGCGCTAATCGATCTATCACCACTATATCAGGCTTATTGGCAACAATAGTCCTGTCAGTGATGATAGATCGATCCCAGTACAGTGTAACATGGTCATTCTCGAGAACTGGGTCGGGCACATACCTGTAATACTGTACCTCAGAATCCACAAGCTGGTATTTCAAAGCAAGTTGCTGATGGATAATCCTGGCCACTTGGTTATGTCTGTGCAAGTACTCACTGTTAGCCAGACGAGAACAACCAGAGATGATATGTCTGATAGACTCACCCGGACAGTGACATGCCCGACACACGTCAACTGTCCCGTCTTTCATAATATATCTCCGATAGTTATTCGTCAAGATAACTTCGTCCATAATTGCACAGACGAACCCTTCAGTTTCTCCGAAGAGGTTACTGAATCGTAGCCAGGATACGGACGCTAAGAAGTCTACATCGGGCCCATGAAGAGCCCGGTAGAAGCGCCCGTGAAGCTCTTTGCTTTGCCATACCTGTCTGCGGTCATCAGTACTCAGTACTATAGGTTTGCGCCAGTTCTCGTTAGCCATGGATAGCGGGGTAAGGCCCTTGTCCACTGCGACCACATCCCGATGCATCCCCACGTCGGTTTTCAGAAAATATTCTCGGAGGCTGTACACCTCGCGGTTGTGGAGGGTCTTAGCATTTAGGAAGCCTCGACCCCCGCACTTCCGCGGGATGTACAGTCTCATAACCGAGGATCGTGGATGATGCATCCGGTTTGCGGTCATCAGTGTACGAACTCTTCTATCCAGGGCGTCAAGTTCCGTTTGAGTCCATTTGAGTATGCCGAAAGAGTACATCAACACTGGCATGACCCAACCATTGAAGGCGCGCACCTTGTTTCCGCCTGACAAAAGGCTATTTAAAACCTTCTTCAGGCGGCCAAAGAAGCGCTCCTTCAACGATTGCCTCACGTCAACAGTATCGATGCCTAACGCTTCCGACATACCCAAATATTTATAGTTTTCGGATAAGGAGAGGGATCTAAGGTGTATGGAATCCGAGAGTTGAATTCCCTCGGATTCCACAATCTCCCCTCGCTGTACATGCATGACTGCACATTTGTCCACACCAAATTCCATCCTGATGGCACTACTGAAAGTTTCAGTTACCTTCAGTAGCTCCATCAGTCGCAAATTGTTGGGGGCAAAGAGTTTCAGATCATCCATGTATAGGAGGTGAGATATGACCTGACCACTACTCCTTAACCGATAGCCCAGACCTGAATCCTCCAGCAGCGTGCTAAGCGGATTCAAGGCTAGGCAGAACCAAAGTGGACTCAAACTGTCGCCCTGGAATATACCCCGCTCAATCCTGATAGGTTCACTGTTTCCCCGGATTTGTCGACATCCTGGATAGCGTAAGACCGTACTCCACTGCCGCATACACGATATCAGGAAGGTGCGAAGAGTTGCATCTATTTTGTACAACTCTAGCACCCTCATGAGCCATGTATGCGGCACCGAGTCATAGGCCTTCTTGTAATCTATCCAACATGTCGACAGATCCTTATGGGATCGGCGAACCTGTTGGCTTATGGCCATGTCGATGAGGAGTAGCTCCTTAGTACCGCGGGACCCGTTCCTACATCCATTCTGAGAGGTGGACATAATGGAATTACTGTCAATATGATGGTTTATTTTAGCTCTCAAAATAGATGTAAGAACTTTATAGACCGTCGGTAAACAAGTGATCGGTCTATAATTTTTGGGTTCCGCAGTACTACCAGATTTGTGGAGCAGGTGGGTTATGCCTGTAGTTAAGAACTGAGGTAGCGACCCTGACTCTAAAGCTGACTGAAACTGGGAAGCCAAGCAAGCGTGCGATCCCTGGATCCATTTGATCCAAAAGTTGTGCAGTCCGTCCGGTCCTGGAGATTTCCAGTTAGGTAACGGACGGACAGCACAAGCTACATCTTGGGGGCTGATAACAATTGCCCCCATTTCTGGTATAGAATCACACGCTTGCTCTACCACCCGAGTCCAGTCGCTCTCAGTGTGACTGACAGGCACCGACCAGATGCTGCGCCAGAATGAACACATGGCGTCATCATCCGGTAGGCGCGTATCAGCCACACCTTGGTCTGGTCGCTCCCAAGCTCTATAAACCCTCCTTTCGTCGCTCTGGAACATGCGATTCTGTGTATATCGGTCAACCCGTCGCTTATACCGCCGGATACGATTCGCCCATGCATAAACTTTCTGCTTCAGGAAGTCGATGCGCTCTGTGACACGGGATATATATTCTCCAGGACTGATTCCAGTCCCAGAGAACGCTCGTCTCACAAAGCGCATCACTCGTGGCCGTGTATTGCCCTCCCTGAAACAGTATAGTTTGCCAATGAGTACCCTGGCCTCATCGATACGACGCCCGATCCTGCACTGCCAGGCTGGTACGGCTGGTTTTGGTCGCATAGCTACGTCACTATCTGGGAATTTAACGTTAGCTATACGACATGCCGCAACAGCCGCACAATACAGAATCGAGTGTGTATCGACAAGATTTTCACTATGTTCGAATAAATTCGTAAGCAGCGAATCCAGGGCACACATTAGCGCCCTATTTTTCTTATGCATAGGCAACCGCGGTAACCGGGGTCTAAGTACGGTTGGTGTTGTCCTATATTCACGAAGCGCATCTTCCAGAGCGCTCCTCAATCTATCACTGCACTGGCTACTTACTGTGACAACCCTATCATCCGCCTCAACACTAATAGAATTGGACCGCGGCGTACTCGTAATTGCATTAGTTGCCGGCAAGTAAGCCGTGGTCTGTGGTGAAGTAGAGACGATACGGTTGCTCAGCACCTCTGAGCGCAGCCTATCAAGTGCGGCGTCGTCCAACCTGTGGTTACGTTGGATGACCCGCACCTGATCCGACAATCGTTGGGCCGAGACGTTGACGGTTGGTTCCAGCTCCTGGAACAGAGACAGCATCCTAACACGGTACGCAGTGAGGTTAGTTCCCCCCTCTGTAGACCCGTAGTATGCGCGCATGACGTTCTCGTTCATAGACTGAGTCCATCTCATGCGCTGCACACAACCACCGATAGCGGGGACCTGGCTCGGGGCTGGTTGGCTCCTGGGTCCTAAGCTCTTCGGTGGCCGGCCTCTCCCCGGCCGACGTACAGGTGTTGGCGACGTCGGCGGGGAAAAATACTCGTCGCTGCTGGAGCTCGACGCTACTGCAACCGCCGGTGACACAGGTGACCCGATGTCCGGCGGCGGCGAGGCGGAGCTGAGCGGCGAGGCCGGAGGTGGTGGGCGTGCGCGTCTTGAAGCTGCTCTCGTTATCATGTTGATCTAGTCATTTCTATAGTTTCTATTGAAAAATTTGTTCTTGTAATATGTGACATGTGTCACCCGTTCTAGTGTTTTCGTATTCGGTATTTTTTTAGTCCACATTTTAAAGCAATAGATTTGTAAGATATTTTTGGAAGTAATATATTTTTTTTATGCCACAAAAAGATTAGATACTGTCGGAAATTTTGGTTTAATGTTATATTTCAATATTAAATAATGTAGGATTATTTAGACAGCGTCCCATGACAGTCAGAGTTGCCAGCTTATTATTATTATTATTATTTAAAAATTATCAAAATTCTTCAAAAAACGGTGAAGAAAAACATCGTGAGGAAACCGGCATGCCTGAGAGATATTACTCGACGGCATGTGATGCCAAGCCATACTCAAAACTTTCATTACAACTTGATCGTTTTTCTTTTGTCCATTGAAGCTGCTGTTAAACGATTTCCTGAAGTCATCAGGTACTTCCTCGATATCCGGACTCCTAACATTTCGATATCGATATAATCATGTGATTAATTTAATTGCGTTGAATTCATTCCCAGTTCCCGTCATCCCCTCAATTAGATACTATCTATTTAATAGTCCCGAGCGGCTTACGTCTTATTCGAGATGAGAATACGGCTTTAATTTCCGGATATCACGTACATCGTCATTATTAACATCTCCAAATTCTAGGCCCTTTGAATTTGGGAGGTTGTATAGAACTGGTATTTTAAGTCGAAGAGCTTACGTTACGAAATCAGTGTTAAAACCGTAGGTGGACGGTCAGTTTTGATGCACATTATCGAGTCGTCTTGACTCTTGAGCAAGATCATTAAAATTTTCTCATATAAGCACCTACTTTGATGGATGGTTTTCTCAGCGGGTACGTAGTATGATTAATAATGCAGAAGTTTGCGTTGTAAATTGGTAACTACTTACTACAGATAGTTGATGTGCATTCCTTTCTGCTCGAAGTAACTCCTTTATTAATCTATATGTCGTTGATCTCGTCTAGATTGTTGTCTAGGTCAATGCCTTGAAAGGGCTAAAGCTATCATTCAGATTGTCTAAGGTTGTTTATTTTTTAGTCCGTTGTTACCAATAATATTATAAGTAAAAAGGTGTAGATAGGTGATAAGCGCTCAGCAAGTGACACGTTAAAATGTGGCTAACTAGCCACACTTGACAACAACGGACGCGTGCGTGCGCTAGTGTGCCGTTTTTGAAGATCGAATGTTATTTAGGTAATCTATTTACATCCTTTTACTTATAATAATATATCATTGGTTGGTACCCACGGCATTGTCTTCTATTTGAGTTGGAAAATTCGCATTCTCAATTAATACACAACATTTGACTTTAATTTCAAAATGCAGAATATTTTAGATGTAGGTACATTTTTGGATACTCAATGTTAAATAAAAATACCACCTGGCTTACTGCCAAATTATTTTGATAACAATATTTTGTACAGAGAGTGTGTACGTTGCTTTATTTGTAAGAATTTCGGAGATAATAGAATATAATTTCACGTAGGTACCTACGTTATAATAAAATATACGTTTCGTATGCCCAATTATTACTGCGGTGTTTCAACAAAATAAAATACTGCAGAATATTTTTGTTTATTTTATTCGTGAAATTATCCAGAACTCAGAATTGATGTACCTATGTATAAGATGGAAGAACCATACAAATAGCATTTTGCCCAACCCGAGAATTAAAACCTAAGACCTGAATCATGCTCAGCACTAGCGTTTTCGACCATTTGGCTTGTGAGTCAGTCATCAGCCTGGGATTGAACTGCTCCAATTATTTACTTATTGTTGTTGACATTTTAATTCCTTATTTAATAATTTTGACATTTCTATTGTACATAATGACATGAATATTTACTTGTATTATAGTATATTAAGTAGGTACCTATATTGTATTTTTAATTTTATATTTGTGAATGCAAGGACTATGTGGTTTATTTTATCTTTATTTCTTTTCTTCGTCTTTTACGTTGTTTTAACATTTTGCCTGGCAGTTTGAGGACTTAATGCGACCAACTCAAATGTTCTTTCTTCGGTATTGTTCGTCAGAACGTGAATCTCCCCCAGTTCCGAGTTGAACTTACGATTTCTGACAAATGCAAATCACTGACTGATCTACTGATCTGGTCCCTCCATATCTTTGTGATTTTTACATGATCTTACTAAGATAATGTCTGAACTTTAAAAGAGACTGTGACCTCTGAGTTTCTTTCGGTGTTTCTTCTCAGAGAAATCAGATAATGAAATACCGACCTCACCTTAGTAGTTAAAAAATAACATGTAAAAGTGTTTGTATGAACTTATTTACAGAAATAATAATATGATTTGATTTCATTTCATTAAATGTGGGTAAGAGAAATAATAATATGATTTGATTTCATTTCATTAAACCTATTTAAAATTCTGATTTCTCAACTCTTTAGGTTTTTTCAATATTATTCACAGAATTAGGTAATAGCAATAGAAAAACTGTTTGCTATCCTAAAACATGTTTATCTACCAAATTGATCATAAACGCGAAATAAAGTTGCATCCTGTCCAGTATGACTCTAATTAACCATATATTTTCGAGGGTAAAGTCTAGAACAGCATAGTTTATTATCTATATAGATAAAAATAAATTGCTGGTCGTTAGTCCGGCTAAAACTAAAGAACGGCTGGGCCACTTTATCTGATTAAGGTTTTGAAATGTTTGTGAAAGTCCAAAAAAGGTTTAAAAAGTGAGAAAATATGAAAAAAATACTTGGAATATAATAGAAACAACAATGTCGCTTTCCCTTAGAAACTATTCCTACCTGTCATACATTTAATGTACCAAAGTTAGCAGAAAGTATTGTTGTAAAAGTCATACTTATTTCAGTTATAAAATATATGTATTATTATACTAACTATTAATTGTAGATAGATTATTCAACAAGGCACGCTCGCCATATTGAATCCGGAGAGTCACGAAGGATCCTTGGGGTAACGGGTTTAGGGTTAACTCCAAAGCGAAACGAGGGAGTTAAGACAGTCTTGAGTGAAGCGAGGGATTGAAGCTAGCCCAAGACGATGACACCTTTATACCCAAGAGGAATATTACAAGTTTCTCGTCCACTGCGATATATTAAAAAAAGTTATCGTAAGCAATTTTAGTAGCGTTTTCTTAATCAATCCACATTGGTGATCAGCCGGTCGATTCAATACAAGTCACCTCGTGAAAACTTGAGTGAAGTGAACTGTCAATCCCTATCATTAGTATGAAATGACAGCTTAATTCGCCTTCACTTCACCTACATTTTCACAAGGTGACTTTTACAGAATAGCAATGCCTATAATAGCAACCTATAGGAACTAAATAATGTTAAGCGAACCTAACTTAAAGTCGGTAGCTAATTTGCGTCAGGTTTACCTGACTTAATTATATCTTGATTACTTATATCTACATATATTATATCGGATAGGTAATGTCACAAAAAAGTTTTAGGACCGCAGTGCTATTTTGTACCAATCACAGTGAAATTGTATGTGAAGTGAAGGGAAATTGAGCTGGGGCTCGAGTCTGCTATTGCAATCGTGTCTCAATGACCGGTCAATGATCGATTTCTGACGTATAACGTCAAACTTATGACACATTTCCCATACAAAAACTGTCAAAGCTGTCAAATATTCGATCAATGACCGGACATTGAGACACGATTGCAATAGCAGACTCGAGCCCCTGTTGTTCCTCACCAATGTATTGACAGTTCACTTCACTAAAGTTTTCATGGGGTGATTTTTATTGAATCCACTGGCTGATTCATTTAATGCTCAGTGATGTAAGGGTTATTTTTATCATTTTGATTGGGCGCTTGATCCCAATATTGTGGAACCGTAACCAGTAATAAAGTAGGTAGGAACGTTGATAAATTATTACGAACACACATGATAAGAATATGCGTACGTGATTTCTGAGACATAGCGTCATCTACAAATAGATGTTTGACTGACTTTTATGAAAATTTGCACAGCGTTCTTTTTTTTTTAAAGTAAGTAGACACAGACTAATCATATATCAAGATAATGGGACGAAATAAAATTAGTCTTCTGGTATTAGCATAGAAAGAGATCTGTGGAAATACGTATTTGTGCTATTTTCAAATATTTACAAAACTACTAACTAACTTCGACAAGTCTTAACTATAGACACACTTGATACCGCTCAGCACCGCATTCCAGCGCTTCATCGATCCCAACAACACGTCAAAATGTACGTCTAAAATTTGAATTAGTGTAATATTTTTCCACATCACAGCCGACATTTTAGGAAGGCACACATTATACTAGTTATAATATCCCACGATCGGTTCCTTTCATTATTACTATCATTAAGGCATAATCAACGTTGAGAACGCCTACATTTCGACGCCAGGGGCACGATTTGAATATGACAGTGTAGTTAAAAGGTTAATAAGAATGCACTAACTGACGGCCTGTGTGTCTTGTCGCTCCATTTCTCTGCTATACCCCACAAACATGAGTGAGCAGCGAGATAAACGGGTTATTTGAAACCAGTGTACAGAGACGCCATAGAACGAAGGGATTTCACATGTTATTAATGTGATTCAACTGCCTCCGTACAAGAACATTCGTCTTGTGTTGGCAGAGCAACATCCGCTGTATTTTTATATCAATAAAATATTATGTTTTATGGCTCAGATTAGGTCCATAACTGAATTCATGAATAGCAATAGAACGTGGTGTTTTTTAAATGAGAAAATCGTTGGTATTGCATGTTGATGGCTTTTCCCATGTCAGCCAGTACGAAATCAAAGAGCTTTTGCGTTCTGTAGGAACACTGAAACACAGCAAAAGAGTAATTAGTCTCCATAAAGGAAAGTAGTTGATGTCAGTAGGTATATATTAAGCATCAAAGAAGCCTTTGACCGTACACTAGTGTTTGGCCCACTTTTGTAAATAGAAATATAAATAAATAGTAGCCCTTTCATCTTTTGCGAGGATGCTTTTACTTTTTTTTATTGAAAATTGGGCATGCGTTTAACATTTGGTTTCATAGAAGTTGACGACACGGAAGTAGATGCGGTAAAAGCAGGATACGTTCTTTTCAAAATAGTTTTCATCTTCTAGAAGTAGATAGGTACATACTTAAGTTTCGCATTTTATTCATCACATTCATCTTTAAAATAGTTAGTATAATCGCTTAAATAATGATTGCTAACAGACATAAGCACCCATTCTCCCCACAGTTATTAGAAACCTGCCTGTAGGTATTTAGAATTACTTTTAGCTTAGGTTTGCCGTCTCGAATCAAAATCGGTACAAAAACTGGTCTTTCAAGGCGCAAGCCTTAATGTTCAAGTTGAAGGATGCAATCCCTAGTTTTTATGAGCAGTGATCTAATTTATTCGAACATGGACAGGACATGTTTAGCCATGTCATGGCTGTAAATATCTTGCAGTTATTAATAACAAGTCAGGCAGGTTCATTGAAGCGAAGATATTTTCGGTACCTACAGCAGAATTAATCTTTAGAGCCATAGTTGTCTAGCTAAAATGTCATTGAGGCACATGATTTAGTTTTGATCAGTGTTAGTAGGCGTGATTTGCGAGTAAATTAGTGAATATATATATTTGCTGCTTTTAGTTAATATTATATACATAAGGTAGATTGCATTACTTACCACCTATATTTTGACTGATTTTCTACAGTAAATGTAAGCCATTTTATTCACTTCTCGAGAAAAAGGGCCACTGGTCCTTGCCATTCATATTCCTAGGAGCAAGTACCTACTGTAACACCAAAATTCGGCGCTACATCCTACAACCCTCATTCCCCTACAAATTACCCCAATCTCGTTAATGAACCACGTGCAGTCTCTTAAGCACGTGCCGCACTTAAAACAATGGTTAGTGCAAAAACGGCCTTTATCAAAGTAATCGACATCTATTTCCTATTTCATGGTGGTCTTGCTCACGTGCGCAAAGTAGGTGCTTGACCTCACGCGCGCGCTTTAATAACCATACGTTAAGGAGTATTTTTTGTTGATGTTTTAATTGAAATACTTAAATAAGTAAGGTAGCTAAATAACATTTATCATTGTGTTGTACTCTTGAGAAGTACAGCGTTTAAACTAATTAGGTCGGCTTTAACGTGCCGTCTAGTGACCAGATTGCAGAAGCGCATCTGATGAACTTGAAGTGCTAGGTCGGGTGTAGTGTAAAGATTGTCCATAACGATTTTTAGTAGCAGCGAATCTGGATTCAAGCCTAGACAGTGGCAATGATACCACCCTTTAGTTTTAAATATAACTTATAAAACTTAGGCATTATGTAATTTGTTCTGGACACGATTCCCCTGCTTAGCCCTTCAGGAATAAAATACTAAAAGATGGTGTGTTAAGAATGCGGATGGCAAAATCAATTTTCGGACAAGATAAAGAGATCCGTCAGTTCCATTCCGCTTTTTCGATAGCTTAGTGCTCACAGTTAAAATTAATCAACCATGTAAGATTAAACCAGTCTCCAGCTAGGCACAGATGATCTTAAAGAAATGGTAGGCCGCAGGTTTCTCGTTTGACGATTTTCACATTTATTTTAAGCCGAATTCAGTCTGGTCTTTGTATAAGGTGCCTGAAGAAGCGTTCTCAAAACATTCTCAAAAATTAAAAATATTTTATAACTCGTTAATGTATGCGGTAAAAAAGAACGTGTTCATTTATGCATAAAATCATAAATATTAATATCGTATTTACATTAATTTCGATCTTGATCTTTAACAACTATTACAATGTTAATTACACGAATGTTATCATGTTATTACCAGTTTAATTATAGATCTTTATGACCTTCCTAAGTCGATTGCTTGTATTATTTCAAAAAATAGGCATTCACACTTATTATAGTACTTATGTCGTACAAGAACTATAGTGTCATCTTCTAGTTATTACAGTCTTAGGTGGCAGTTCAGCTCTCCTTTGTATTAAGTATCTACACAATTGCTTTTATCTAACCACGCAAAATATGTCTCAAAGGGACTCTTTAAGCCGCGACTGAAAACCACTTCAGTCACAAAGTAAGAAAATAAAATACGGAAGAAAATATAAACACCTGTCATAAAAAGACTATGTAAATCTTTGTAATTCTTCTTTCAACGTTCCTCCAACGTTTATCTTCTTTTAAGATCATTATCATTACATTGTTGCCTGCGAAACGACTGCGCGCCTATTCCGAAAACATTCGCTTGATAATTTTACATCCAAGTGGCGATTACGTAAACTGTATAGACTTATTATTCAAAATAGGCATGGTATACATAAAATTACAGGACGAAAACATAAAAGGAAAGAAATGGACGTAAAAATACAGCGGGAAGTATCTGTGAATGAGGATATCTGTGTTCATAATAATAAGGACGTCTTTTCCGTTACTTAAGAACCAGTAGCTAAGCTTGTAGGTGGAAAAACTTTTTGTCTGAATTCAGGCGTAGCAAATTCATTTATTTTATTAACTACTTACATTAGAGGTAGATCGGAGATAGAACGAATACGAAATTTTAATCGGGCAAGAAAACAAGACAACATTCCTTAGCATTGCAGCCGAAATGGATAAATTGGGACATTGGATGATGGAACATGGATCTGAGTAAAAAGAAAACAAAGCCAAGAAAAAGATCACCTCATTCTTGCATTCTGGCACACAACAATTTCTCACAGTTGCTTTGTGTAAATCAAAATGGATGCCAAAGCTTGTCCTAAGCCCAGCTTGTTAAAACAATTGTGCCAGTGAAAGGTAGTGTACCACGCAGCCGGCTTTCTTCCCATTATGAAGGTTATTTTTATCGGAGCCCGACATCTAAGCCCTTCACAACACAACAAGATAAACAATGGACTGTGAAAAGTGATATAATCTTAGCTGAGAGTAGGAAGCTGTAACTAGAAGCAAAGGTTGGCATTTTATACTCGCCTACGTGGAAAGTAATTCGATTCCAAAGTTCTATCGAGGTGATGATTGCTATTATATGATCAAATTATCAAACAGGATGTTATTGATATCGCTTATCGAACTTCTAGTCAACAGTCTGTCATAAAAACAAAGTATCATCATCGTCTGCCTAGCCTTTTCCCAACTATGTATATATTAGGGCCTGCTTCCAGTCTAACTGGAAGCAGTTAAATACCAGTATAGTAAATGGTGGGACTGCCAATAATACCTTCACAACCTTGAGACTGGGTAACACGATACCTTTTGGTTAAACTGGTTTTCAGACTTTTGTGGGCCTGACTCACCCGTATGAACTATTTGAAATACTTGTACATATTAATTTTTCAAATATTACATTTTTCTTTTTTCACTGTATATGTGAGTCAGAACACAATTAACACGCTGAAGTAGAATTTTCGACAAAGTGCTCTTTTGTTATTCTGAGCTGTAGACTTTATGCGTCTGCTCTTTTGACAATTTGCAACCCACTTGTCGTTTTGCTCTTTTGACCAAATGCTCCTAAAGCGTAACGACTGTCAAAGATCTACTTATTACAGCGAAAACAAATCTAAGTAGTCAAAAGTTTAATAGATAGGTCGTCGGAAAATCGGCAACATAGAATAAATTCGTTATATTTTACAGCCAGCCGAAATACTTTAGAAACGAGTAGTCTACGATGTTGAGCAGAGATTTGTTTTCAACATTAATTAGTCCATGTTGCTCTAGTAATTTCGCCAAAATAACTAGTTACAAACCCAACATCTACATACAACGCAATTTACAAACGTTTTGCTTGACTGCTCATTCTGGTAAATAAATGTTAGTATGCCGATTTGAGGATTCAAGTAATTTCACAAATTAAACAGGCTATTATGATATAGTAAATGTAAACCATTGTTACCTGCTTCGTAAATCAGTTGTGAGGACGCAATAGCTATATTATACTGCTTAACTTCAGAACGTAACCTAATATTCTGTGTCCGTATTCCGTATTCTGTTTTCATCAAAGGACTACGTAGGCCGTTGTAAAAGCTCACCCACTCACTTTTCGTATAAAGCACATTCCCAAATATGCTTGTGGTTTCCGTGACACACGACGACAGGAGTTGACTCCCCCTATAATCAAGACCTTGAAATCGTTTTTATCGCAATAAATTCTTAACTAAAAAGCACAATCGAATCCCTCCGTCACTTATAAATACAATTATTAAAGTAGTTATTTAAGCACCCTTTACGTCTTTCTTCACCAGGCTAATTGATTGTTACACTTTCAATGGCAATACTTTTAATTTCGACAATAATATAAGTAAGTACGATGTCAAGCAGACGATTTGTTCAAATTTATTGAGCTATGTATTCTGAATATCCTTCAAATACTTGGGAATTTGGTTACAAGAACGGGATGGGGACAATACGGAGCACACTCGGCTGTCACGGTTGCGCCTAACAGACCAATGAGGTGAATGATAAATGATCATACATTTTACTGCTTCGTTGGTCTAGTGGTTGCAAGCGCTACTGCTGAACATGACGTCTAGGGCTTAAACGAACAAAACAATCTTTAAACTAGATGTGATCGGTGTTAATTCCTACCTGCATACCCTGAGAATATACACTGAAATAAATTCAGAGGTGAAAGTCTCTGAGTCCAGATATTATTATTATCTTGATCACATCAAACATAAATGGCGACCATGCAGATTAATGTCTGAGATGGTCTTTTGCGGAAAGAATCACAGAGATTTAAGTGGACCTATCTCGCCAGTGCACGCATTTTTCAGAGTAAATAGGTAAAAAGTAAAATCAACTCATCATTACTATCAAACCAGCTGAACTTTTATTGTTTCATAAATAAACGTCTACCAATTAATTGTTCGAAATGCTTTTATTAGTCTTGTTAGTTAGTCAGACAATCTTGTTATATCTACTAATTTGCGAAACGGGTGTTGTTTCAAAATAAGATCACACGCATGAAGGAGATATTAATAACGTTTCGAAGTTCAATAAAATATTACTGGATTAATACGAAGACTTGTAAATACCAACGTGTTTATGTAGTGACTGTGAAATACGATTTATTAAGAAAAACTTAAGGTACAGCCTGATCAAAAAATGAAATAAATTTGTTGTCAATTTAGAAGCACCATCGAAAAACTCTGTTCTGGTTCAAGCATTCTCAAGCTACGAAAATATGTTAACCGCATGGAGTTATTAAGTAGTATGGTATACATACTATACTTTGTACATAGTGTGACATTTTAGACGTGGTCACTGTAAAAATGGCGTAATATAAAGGCGACACTTTGGCAGTCATGTTGTGTAAAAATTTTGTTATAGCCCAGTCCAAAACGGCACTGGTCTTTCTAAGTTTATCGCATACTCGTACATCACTGACTTGGGTGAAAAGCCATGTGCGTTGTGATCAATGCTGATGGATTCTCTGTATGAGAAGAGGCCTTTGCTCTGCAGTGGGGCAATAATAGGCTGGTACTTATATTGAACAACGTCAAACATTACCTACATCCAAAAGTGCACCTCTAAGATTAAGTTTATCCTCGTTCCTTTTTTTAAATTATTGTCTATGCCTTACAAATCAATACAGCCAGTCCAAAAGTGTTTGTTATGAAATTGGACCGCATGTCATCGATTTCCACGCCCCCCTCCGGGACCACACACCGTATAGTTCCGGGTACTTGCCCAGTTCGTATTACCCACAACTCATAGGGCTGACAAGGTGATTTTATTTCCAAGTTTTTTGGGGGAAAAAACACCATTCTCTTTCAATGTTAAACTTTCTGCAGAAAAAATCTTCTAGTTCTTGGAATGTTCTGGATAATCAGATCCTTCTCCGACTGCTTCATGACCGTATTTAGTTTATGTTGTAAAGATTCATCTCTAGGTTTGAGCTTAGTATGGAAGTTTTGCGTGTAAGTGAATACAATCATTTAAATTAACTAAAACTTCACTTAGGATTACAAAATGTGGCAACCCTACAACGAAATATACACATGGTGATCGATGCACTTAGAGACCTTCGAGTTTAGAAATGGGCAAGTGACAAAATGAGGAAGTGTTCCGTTTTAAGCGATCCGATATTTGAAATGCCCTCCAGGCTATTAGTCGAACTGAGTAGGTACACTATCCGTAAACTTTATCTACTATGAATTTCTGTTTTAGATAAAAATATTTTCGATTTTGTTGAGTGGCTGTTCACTAGAGACTTCAGTATCCTAGCCTTCCCTCGACACATGTTTTAGGTAATAATGTAGGAGCAATAAACATGGATATTTAAATGATTGTGTATTTTGCAGCTTCAGGTCCAAAGCGCTCGAATACGCGAATCCACATTAGCATCGAGAATACCCTCGCACATGTGGTTTCAATAATTCAAACAGTTTAAATTACCTATACAAAGGTGCAGAATGGTGGTTTAGTCTCAAAGAAAAGAGCTAAGATAAATAGAAGGTACATGACATACCAGACTAGAGCGAAGGTGTAAAACCGGCAGCAAATTCTTAGAAAATTCCCCTTTGTTGCAGTCCAGCAGCTACCTCCACTTGCACGTAATAGAAAGTGCAAATAAAAGGAGCTCTTGTTGAATATGAAATCTTGTGAAAAGATAAAAATGAGTCTTTTAATGTAGCATTAACAATTTAATTAATATTTGATAAGCTGACAATGTGCTTGTTGAGAGTGACGTATGTTTGTTGAGTTACTCGGGTTTGTTCTTCGATAGTGTGTATTGACCCCGTTCATTAACTGCTGCTGCTTTATCGTTTGTATCATTTCTATGGTATGAGCTCATTATTGGGTCGGACTTTACTGGATCTCTATCACTTGTACAAAGACGATATTGCAATGTAACGCGGGGCGCGGAATGTCACAACTCCGCGTGTATAATATGTGCTTTTTACCGTCACCTTTTTATTAAAGCTAAACAGTTATAATTTTGTAATGTAATCTAACCATTACTAGGGAGAATGTTGGGTTGATGCTCAGCCTAATTTGAATTTTGACATAATTTTATTTACAGTTCTTCTAATTACCAGTAGTCTATCGTATTTCTCAGCAACTGGGTTAAGGAGTTCAGATAGGCAGTTGGTCTATATAAAACACTGGTATTTCAGCATTCAGTAGACCGAAAGCCGACCCTAGTGTAGTTGGAAAAAATATAGCCCGGCGATGAAAAGATTGAATCAGGATGGTGAAAATACCGTCTTATCTGAAATACGATTCCATTTATTAACTTTGTATAACATCTGAAGCTGATGTACAAACCATTCAGAAAGTAGCAAAGATTGAAGATTGTGATATTGAGTAATGAAATACTCAGGCAGGTGCTTTTGAATTCAATTACAGTTCCCAGTATTTTCTATTAATCAGAACTATCCATCTTGTCTGAATTGTCAATGTGTTCAGCTACTGTAGCCTTCCGCTTAACAATAAGTACCGGAAATTGCGTCCCTAGTGACTGCGGCGCCGACAGGTGGATGTATTAAGTAGAGATTCCTATCGAGCTGAACGGCTCCCTCCAACAATCCATTATTATTTATAGTTCTTTTTACAGTAGATAATTGTTTATTAGCTTCAAGTGTTGTCGATTATTTCTTTAGCCCCTCATTAGGGCGATTATTGCGATCGGAATCTGACTGCAGCTTTGAACTAGTTTTATTACCATTGTCTGTTTAGAGCCTTAGTACAAAAACTCGCTCAATATCAAAAACTATGTAGTTTCAACCAATCAAATGGATTTCATGTCATATAAAGGAATGCAAAAACCTTTACCTAACCCTCTAAACTTACATGGGACCTCCCATGTAAGTTTAGAGTTTCTTGGTTATTCTTATCTCCGTATAAAAAGTCATTAGTGAAACTTATTTTAAAAAAAAATATTTAATTTGTAGATTTGACACCTAGAGTCTTTTTAATAGTCTAATTGAAACAAATGATTAGACTTTGACTTTGGATCTAAAGTTTGCTTTTGAGGAAAGGAAGGTAATGTATCGAACTCAGACCAATAAAAAAGTATAGACGGAGCCGTCGTAAACAACAGCGACTAAAAAAGTGAGGACTAGTTTTGGCGTTGTGTGCGTAACTTGGTGTATTACATCGTAGATTTGCGCATGTGTGCTAGAGAAAAATGTTGCAAGCGTTGCGCTGCGACTCCCAAGTGCGAGAGATACTTTGGTTAAGTTTTATTATTATGTAGGTAGTATAGTGTTTATCTTGGTTGTATGAAATGAAAGATAATTTCGTCTAATTACAATAATTTATGTTCTTAATAAGTGAAATTATTAATGCCCCTTATGTTGTGTCATCTTTTTATGTCTGACGTCTTGAGTCACAACTTTTGAGTAAAGTTTCTTGTTTCGCAATATGATGGAACCTTATATTTATGTACTTACTAAAGGATCATGACCAAAAGCAGGCTAGCAAAGATGCATGAAACAAAATTAAATTACATAGAAATTATTTGCTTTTTTTACAAGATTTTCACTTCAGGAATTTTGTGTTCGTATCCAGAATTATTATTGGTTTTAGACCAAAACATCACAAAAATGATATCAAACTCATAAATAGCCAAATAATTACTAATAACCATAACGTACTGTCTCTATGGTTTTTTATCGTTCCAATAAGACAAATTTATTTTTGTGTTGCGTCTCACGTAGGTAGCAGTATATGCAAAACTACTGTGAAGCCAGTTGACAGATTTCCATACATCGTTGGTCATCCTACTTAATTTTGAAGGGAGCCCCTCGTTTTCTGTTGTCCCGTATAGTTTTAATCTATTTTTATTTACACGTTTTATGAGCTGGGAACCTAGAATATCGTATCAAACATACTATTATTTGATTATATTTGACTGTGTCTAATAGTAAAATTATAAAAAAAATTGCTGTGAAGTGTCCGTAAAACATTACGATTTTCCTTATTTTTTGGGAAAAAATAATGTTCTTAACTTGCAACACCGACACAATGGCGTGTTCCGAGAAATTATTTCTGATATTTTTACGATTTTATTTAAACAAACGTTACTTTCTAGTGAAAAATAATCCCAGAAGCTTTATTTTGGAAACAGGAATTGTTCTTGCAGCAGTTTATGATGCGGGGCGGCATAATTTCGTAGTTATAATAAAAACAAAACTACGTCACGCGCTCTCGCTTGCGTCTTCATATTACGTGCCACACTTTTAGGAGCGCATTGCTCTGTCTATACTTTTTTATTGGTCTGAGGTATCGAATGTCAATCTCCGTAATCAAAAACTTTAAAAACCTTGTAGCAATTTCATGTCAGTGACAATGTATAAAACTTGTCATAAATATAGGGCAATTAGATGTTTTTATGATAGATTGAGAACAATGAAACTGTTCTTAAAAAAAACTTTTTTACAAAAAATAAAACCGACTTAAAAAAAACACTAACCGGTGTAAAATAACTCTAAATTAGGAAGTCTGGCTTTCGTGGTTTTGTCTCATTCATTATTAGCCACAGACTTCCGAATTTAGAGTTACTTTAGCCCGGTTAGTGTTTTTTTTTGAAGTCGGTTTTATTTATTGTAAAAAAGATTTTATTTTACAATTTTAATTTTTATGTATGATTCATTATTTTCCATTTCTTTTAATATTACAATCAAACAAATAAAGAGATTTCGATGAAAGCAAAAAGAAAAAATCATGAACGAAAATGTTGATAAAATGAAAACTACCTGGCCAAACTGGGTAATTTTTTTATGGGACCAAATGGCAACTATTCCTCATCGAACTAAAAAAGATTAATCTCGGAGTAATCAGTGTACATACATAAAAAAAAAAAACAAAAAAAAAACCGATCGAATTGAGAACCTCTTCCTGAAGTCGGTTGAGAATACAAACTTAATGTTCTTAAACATACGAGAATTGTCCCTCAGAACTTTAGCAAGTTATTTGTCCTTAATGAATCTCCATGTTCCCACCAAGTTAGCAAAGAAAGTTACTTACGTCTGACATAAACACCCTTGACATTGCTTAACATGGTGCGGTACAGCGAACATCTAGTTTCTTGGGTCACAGAGTTCAAGCGTTAGTCCTCCTATACTTGTAAAGCAAGAAAGTTCGTTATTTTAATAAGAAGAAACCGATCGTGTTCTCAATTTCTCATTAGCAAGGAGGGCATCGCGAGTTCCTTTAAACAATCGGACCTTTAGGAATTCGAGGAAAAACGATACAAAGATAACAAAGTAAAATACAGTCGAGTTTAAACTCTTTGTTTTGTGTGTATGTATACTGCGAGGAGGCTACTCTTACTGCAAGGATTTATGTCAAGAGACGGATAAATAGTCAGCTGTTTTTTTTCCAATTGTCAGATTGTTTTCGACCGCTGGCGATTATCTTTGATGTAATGTCTAAGTTAGATCATTTATTTCGATTAGAGCATTAAAAGGCACTTTCGAACGAAAAACTTATAAGCAAATAGTAGATACCTATTTAAAAACTGATTCTAGTTGTCCCGTCCAAAAAGTAGGTAATGTCCATGGGCAACATAATCCATACTTATTCTTTTAATTAAAAATGCGTGGATGTAGCTTAACAAATTATATACTAAAACCTTCCTCGAGATTCACTCTATCTATAGGTAAAAACTGCATGAAAATCGGTGCAGGAGTTTTTGAGTATATCGTGAACAGACAGACAACCGGGGCAAAGGATTTTGTTGTATCATAGGTAAGTGAAGACGATGTACTAACCTAGAATAAAAACTATTATACTAAGATAAGTCCAAGGTATTTCAAAATAAAGCTCGGTGTATAGCAGTTGTGCTAAGTTTTTTAGTCAACAGTGAGTTTTTACATTTATAACGAAACACAATCCGATAGGTTTAGAATAGGAGCTTATTTGTTTAGTGTCGTGGGTGTGTTTAAAAACATCATATTATACAAAAACAATTGCTACGGTTGTTGGAGAAATAGTTGGTTCTCAATCCAAGCTTTACTACAAGTATATGTCATGTACCTATGTGTAGGCCAAGTTCAGCACTATTACCACATTATAAATATTAATACAGTAGGACGACGCCTTTGATATCTGGAAAAATGCCTACAACGTCTACATGCGTTAGCCCTGAATAATACCTCCCGAACTACGAACATCGTTTTGTTCGCAGTTCGGGAGCGGCTTTCCCGCGTCTCTTCCCTCACACCCCGCACGATTGCCCTGTCTAGACGTTTTCGTCGGAGGACTGTAGGTTTTTAGACTGTGCTATTACTAAAACGAAACTGGAGCAATATTTTTTACTTATCATTAGCTTGGATGTCTATATGTTAAAGTCAAAGACATTCAGTACTAACTATAAACGGGACATCACGAACACAATTTTAATACTTGTGTCCTAGTGGACACAAGTCGATTAGTCTAGTGAAGTACGCTTCGTGCCGCTACAATATTGCTATATTAAGGTCATGGCACATTATATGCACGGTACCGGCACCGCTCCAAACCAGCAATTGACTTGTCATTCAATTTAGAGCCTTAAATCGTGGGTATTATAATATATTTCACAATGTGTGCCAACGGCGAGCAGTCAGCCCTATTGCCACTACCGTACAACTCGACTCGCAGCCCGCGTGCCGATAGCGAGCGGACTATGTGCTTACAGCGCGTCGACCGCACGCTTACAGCACGCCTACTCCGAGTCGCCAGCAAAACGTCATTGCGCCGTCGTAAACCGAGACATTATGAAAACGTGCAAGTCATAGGCGTGTTCAATTATAAATGCCATATAACAATTGTGTTCGCGGTGACAGCTAGCTTGCACCTCGCGGCCGGCGCGCGGGCTGCGAGCTTGCACCCTGCTGGCGATGGCGGCGAGCTTGCACCTCGCGGGCGGCGTGTGGACTGCAACCTGGCACCTTACCGACGATGCGTAGTTAGCGCACTGGCAGCTAGCCGATGCCTAAATTCGAGGCGACGCCGTGCGGCTGCTGTGCAGTTGCGGTGCCGTTATAATGTGTCATGACCTTTATGCTAGATGGCGTTACTGAGATATGGGATCACAGTTTTTCTATGACATTTCTTCGCATGTTCTGTCCATAGTATCTTAAATCTCTTTGATTAAAGCCTGTCTTTTGTGAACGTTTTTGGCATATTGCCTTTATTATCTACAGTTATTCAGAATTTTCCGTTTCACTCGGCAAGTGTTAATTTTGCAGAGTGTTGGCGATAAAGCTTAATTTTCTAGTCTAGTGCTTTCAGGGCAATTTTGTACGTCGTTTGCTGATACCGTTCCTGAATTGCCGAATTATTTTTGTTAGTAGTTTTCACGCAATATTCACGAACGCTTTATATGAATTTTGTCTGCTTACGCTAAAGGGTTTAGAGGTAAGATAATTGCTAAGGCACTAATAAACTGAATATTTAGACAAATATAATATACATTTTGTGATGGCCCAGTAACAGGTAAGCCTGCCTCTAATGTATGAGGTTATAGGTTTAAATCCAGGCAAGTAGGTAACAACGTATGTACCTATGTGTATGTAGGTACTTAGGTACTTTAAACAACATGAAACACCGTAATAAATACTGGCAGGAATCCTTTATAATTAATTTAAGTCTGAAATCGCCAAACGTGGTGATCAATTCTCGTACCTTTTTTGCATGAAAAGAGGCCTTTGGTCTACAGTGCGACTGTCGCCCAGTGGTAGTGTGGTTTGTTAACTTTCTTTTTTACTCTGAGCTATTTTCAGTCATTCGTATAAAGAAATACCACGTTCGAATCTTCTACTTCTTAACATTATTAATCTTCATAGTTATCAAGGATCATCTTCACATACTATAAAGTTGGACTCAAAAAGAAGTAGTATTTCAATTTGATATCATCGCACACCCTTAATAATTCGGCTTAAAACTTGCGATAATAAAGGATAAAAGCCTCGGCGATACAACAAAGTGTCTCGTTAACTTAATTTAGTAGACTATACGTAGTACTTACAACTCTTGGTGTCAGACACTACACGTAATAAACATCTACCGCAAACATTATGAGCGGTTCATATCGCAAGTTTAATTCGAATTAGGAGACCGTTTACATTGTTGGAAAGTAGGCGAGTTAGAAAACGGCATTTAGTCTCGTTTACACTTACGGCCTAAATGTAATGTCTAAATACAAACCAACAAATTATTCAGGTGCTTTTGCTCGCGGTCTCCCCCACGTAGAGGTCGGTAATCTACCCCGAGACAATATTACCGGGATAAAACAAGTATCACGTCGTTACCTAGGTAATGGTCTATCCGCTGGCCAAATTCAATCCAAATCCGTGCAGACATTTATGTGTGAGAGCGTAACAAACAAGCAAACTCACGTTAAGTTAGGATTCGCTGATGCCCACGGCTTTGCCCGCGTGGATATGGGCTGCAACAAATACCATAATGTTTTAGTTAATCTATTCCTAAACTTGACAAATTAATACTAAAATGTTCTTCTAGAACCCATCTATCCATTGGTGAAAATAGCATGAAAATACAGATGGTGCAGAAGTTTTTGAGATTATAGCGAACAGAGAGACAGACGCGGCAAAGGACTTTGTTTTATAATAATGTAGTGACTAATAATTTCTAGTGCACGTGACTTTTCAGTTGATCAATAGTAATACGAGTATAAAGGCATTGATGCAAAAAAAATGTAATGGAATGCGTCAATTTATTGTATAAAAATCAGTCAAAAATACGTTAAGTAATGCCGACCAAACTCGACATCCAAAATGTCTCTCGTACGCGCGGATCCTAAAAGTAAACGCGCCCTAAAGGCTGATACGCACACAGTTTACCAACCTGCCGTTAAGGCGATAAACGTTCGAATCTATCGTAACGATTTTGGAATACTTAAATAAATTACTAAACGTAGACATTGCTTTCGAAGAACATTGTAATTTGATGTTAATACGAGAAGAGGCTATTAGAATGCTTGATTGTTATGCCTTTAACTTTTTCTCACTTTCGATGTATTAAAACATTGAAAGCTTCATTTCTTTCTTCTCTTTAACATTTTTCGAATCTCAGGTGTCGTCACAAGGGGGTAAACAACTGAATCAATATGTTTGACGGCTGTTTTATTACTTTGTGACGTAATTAGAACCATGTGATATATCGGGACTGTATAATCGCAAAATAAACTTAAAACTAGATTACCTTCAGATTTATCTTTACAATACTTTTACCAGTTTACTAATGATTGAGCTAGTGATTATTTATAATAATTGCAAAATATTAAGCCAACCCAACTCAAGTCAGCTACTTACAAACTTGGTAAAAAAAATCATTAATTAACATATTTACCAAAATCTTACTAAAATTAACGCGAAAGTTTGTAAGTATAGATGTATGGATATTTGTTACTCTTTCCCGAAAAAACTACTGATTGAATTTTAATGAAACTTTACTATAGTAATAGCTTATACATACATACACCAGAATAACACAGACTAATTAGTTAAGACATATAGGATCTTGAACTCACCAGCTAGTACAACATAAATGTAAAGTGTACCTTCTCCTTAACTATTGTCCTAAAATATGATGAAAGCTCATGATCCCAAAGAAATAAAAGCAATAATTTTATGGTCGCACGTACTGTGTGGTATGCGGGTCCATACAATACTTTACGAGGCATTTATTGAAAACAATGATGTCTGTCTTCTATCCCTTTAACACTCAAGTGATATGTGACGGGAATAAAAGGTTCCAGTTTTATAACGATTTTAAAGGTCCTGTTTCATTGAGTTACCCGGCCTTTAAAGTATGCACGCAGTAAGTTTGATAGCTGTAATAAACAGGGTTCCGATTAAAAAATACTAAAGTAAATGTATGGCTTGAATGCACCCAAATAAAGATTAAACCTTTTTCTTTTAGTTTATTGTAAACGTTTTATGGATTTTGACTTAGTGACCCTCTTTCCGCAATAATGAATGCAGCTGTCTTCAAGCATTTTGATGTGTTTAGGTAAGATTAAAACAGTCATTTGTTTACAAGGAAAATGAAAATGTATGTCAATTTTGGAGGGTAAGGAAGCCATAGGGTACGCTATGAGGATAGCCAGCTGGCGTGATTCCCAAATTCTCGCTGTGTGAATAAAATGGAGATTATATTACAAAGTTTATCCATCACTTAAAAGTTGGTAACGTCCCGATAAAAGGAAGTTATTGTTCGATGAGGACGAGGAAGATTTACTTTGACAGATGATTATAATCATATAATAAGGGAGAGGTTTATGCTGATAGGTTTCAAAGTTCAGAATGTTAGAGTAACTTGTGACTAGGGTAGAGATTGTTACTACGTCGAAGACAAATTGAGGATTCACCGCACTGCCGATTTAGCGGCCAGTCGTATTAAAAAACGAAACTATTTTGTTTTACAGCGGATCTACTTACAGTCGGGATGTCGGGATGTCATAGAAACATCTAAACTGGTCGCAGTTAGTAACTAGATTAGGTTAGAACTGAGACCAGCGACGCGCGTGCTGAGCAGGCTAAGCGAGTGTTGCCGCGGCAACTCCCAGCGGGGGTTGGACACGTCGAGTCGGCAACGCTCGGAGAAACTAGATTTTTACACCCCAACCAAATGGTTTAGGTTAAGTTAGAACTGTGTTTAGTCAGGCCTGAGTCGAGCTATACAATGCGGTAGACATTCGCATATAGAACTTCTCCATGTTCTAAAACGATTAGCCGCCATGTAGGTATTGCAGCAATTTCCTTAATTTGGTTGTGACGTGAACACTACCTAGCTAAAGAAAATATTGTGTAAGTAATCTTAACAGTATACCAAACGTACATAGCTGGTGAATTGTGTGTGTTACCAGGTACATCTCTGCCTAACCCTTAAGGGATATCAGTAGTGCGATTCTGGTCAAATCACCGCGTGAAAATGAACGCGTAGTGAGGACAAATTGAGCTGTCATTCCATAATAATGCAAGGCATTGACAGATCACTTCACTCAAGTGTTCACGGCGTGACTTTTACTGAATCGACCGGCTGGTGTGATGTTACGTACATGTTATCTTAGTAGTACCAACTTTATTTAAGATCTGGCCACCATTAATATTTTTTTTTTTCTGTAACTATGAGGTTGAAAGTGTGCATTAATTGTGATTCATCGAATTTATGAAGATCCAATTATTAGCATTACGTAGAAAGCCAACTATGAGACTCATTCCCAGATTACATTGAAGCAATATCTTTTAAAGCATCCAAGAGCTGGGAGAAACCATTGTATTTGATCGTGATAGGTTACCTTCTATTAGTTTTCTTAGCCAATTCGTTCCTTTACTTTCTCTAGCAATTTATATTTTACGTCTTTACTGGCTATCTGATTTTAATCGGTACGTCGAAACTTTCTGAATTCAACTAATTTGTTAAGTCGATTACTTATCGTTTATCAAAGATCAAATCATGGGAGACGTCAGTAGCCCTTTAACAAGACAGAATTAGTTTTTCTTCACTACAACATTATAGCATTTAGTTGGTAATAAAATTTAAACACAACGGACCTCTATCCTGTTTTCGTACACGTCGCGAATAGAAAAACGTTACATCCTTAATCTAAGCCTTACAATGACGTCACATAAAGGTATGTAGTGACAAAGTGACGGAGGACCGGCAGCCGTCAATTAGATGGCCATAAATCCGCATTTCAATAATCCTAATGCGACGCGCATGCCTGTCGAGGAAGCACTAAACCATGTCCAAAATGATTTGAATTTAGCGAGGAAACGTCAGCGGCGTACGCGCCAGTGTTGCCATATTATGTGACAGTTTATAGTTTCTATATTTAAATATCCGAACTGACAAGAAAAAAACAGCCAGTCCTAAATTGAAGGACAATCAATGAATGATGTAAGACACGTTAGTTTTCCTTAGTGGGTTAGTAGCAAGCTGCATTGATGGCTGGCATTATAATAAATAAGCAGTACGGAGAGACTGATGTTTACTATCCTACTAGACTAACACTACTGCAGGGCAGGTGTTTTCCAACGAGCTGTTTGTTAGCTTCAGGAATAATTTCAGTTTTTAAGCAAAAGTATTGCACGGGTGTTTCCTTTTGGCCATATGATACGATTGGCCATACGAAAGCACTTTTTCGAAACGGCTAGAGCGTTTACAGTAAAGTATGAAAATGAGAAAAGGTGTCAAGAAACATAACACAACGTCTGTGTTTTCCGAAAGGTTCAGGCATCACGTACTTAAAGTAGACTTTGAAAGTACAACCACATTTGTATACCTTTTTCTGTAGGTAACTCCCCTGGCCTTAAAAAATATAACTTAATTAATATTTTAATCAAAGATAGGTACATACTATGTTGACAACACCGACGTTGCGTAGACGCTGTCCTCGGCAGGACATGCCCGGCATAGTAATGTAAACACTCCTAACTGTAATGATATGTTAACTCAACGATTAATGTGTCACACTATCAATCGTGGCTCGTTTGTTTTGATTGAGAGCCCCTGTCATTTACTTCGATGTCTTGTTTAGGCTTGCATTTAGCATTTCTAATTGTTGATTTAATAAACAATGAATGTCTAAAGCTAACTGTCAAATTGATTGGGAGTTATATAACTTGGGTTATACAATGATATCTGGTTATGTTTGATTTGTTTGTGGATTTTCTATTATGGACCTTGTTAGACATAACATTGATAAGTATTCGAGTTAATTTTCAGATCATTTAATATACGCTTATCTATTTTATCAATTTCTCAGTATGAAAATACATAGGTTCAAACTTTGAAAGACGATAAATATGGTGATTTACAGAGTTTACGGAAAATAGGTGTATGGAATATGAAGACATGCTGTACTGATTTCAAATAATTTGGGATAATTATATTGATGACAGTCTATCTAATATTCATAATACATATAAAATTCTCGTATCACAGTGTGATTCTTTGATTCTTCATTGGTTCTTATGAAAATTTGTGTGTATATTCAATAAGTCTGAGAATATAAGGATATAAACTAATAAAAACTAAATAAAACTAATAAAGGCAGAAACAAGTTTGCCGGGGTAGCTAATAATAATATGGAATATCAATATTTCATATTCGATTTAACGCTGAAATATGACACAATCATACAAATACATGTGAAATACAAAATTTTATTAAAATAAATTCCGTTAGTTAACTTTGTATCTAATAATAAAATGATGTGCATATTCTATTATTAGACACAAAGTTCAGTATTTTTAGTACATTTCGTAGTAAATATTGACCCAGGCAGAAATGACTACCGTATCTAATGTGTTAGTGTGTGTCCACAAAATCGTGTGAAGTGTCAAGGTAAGTATAGCTGGCCGTGACTTAGAGCGAGATTCACAGACTGCACTTTGACTTTACTTATGCTAGGTATGTAAAGTTAGGGTTTTATACGAATATAAACCTATTTTTTAGTAGTAAGGTTCACATCCGCATGCTCAAACTTCTTTATAATAGGTAATATGTGTGTCCTTTGTGTGTTTTCCGTACTAAAACTGTTATGAAATCTGAATTTGTTCTTTGTCATAGATAGTACTAAACTACTACCCATACATAATGGTAATAGGTTTTATGTTTTTAAAGTTTAAATATTGTATTTTCTCGGTAAGTGTATGTGTAAATATTATGAGATAATAAATGTTTTGGTAAATGTATATTTATTATTAAGTCAATTGAATTCATTTATTTCAAACTAAAAACATTTCCATAATTGACTAGTATCAAAGGTCTTATAAAAATATGAACGTTTACTATAAAACTTTGAATTTAATTTTTTATAGACAATCATTGCCCCAGTCTAGGATTTTGTTTCTTTTCGTCCGCGCCTTCTATAATAATTCGAGACGGTATACACGACTACACATCAAGCTATATACATTTCCAGTTTAAGCTGATTTTGCATTGTACAGAAATCCTATACAATGCGAGATCAGCTTGATGCAGCCATGTGTACCTGAGGTAGCCTAGAGCGGTGTGGGAAGAGAGTTCTCTCGTGACGTGGTAGCTCCGTTATTGGCAAGCTGAAAAGCTTCGACACCCTTACCGCAACGCACAGTACTTTAGACAAGGTCTCAGTTAAGCAGTCGTCTATACTTGACAATGTAAAGTCAAAAGTGCGATCTGAGAGTTCTGCTCTAAGACACACTAACGCTGGATATTAATAATCTATCTCGGTTGCTATCTTGATCCCGATCTTTGGCTGTAACCAATCAACGACCGAATTCGCCTATCCGAGTCTTAAAGATGTCCAATCAGAAGCAGCCGTCAAAAACAAAGGATCGCGATTTGGATTGAGATAGAATATTAATATCGGGCGTATGACACTGTTTACACTTTTCATGTCAATAGATCAGTAAAGGTAGCTATATTTTATGAATGCACTATCTTCAAGTATGCACAACACTTCAAGTAGCGATGTGTGCTGACTTCTCTTCTATACCGTGCCTCATTTTGGGATATTTGCGACATTTGCTGTAAACTACTGGCTACTAACTGGCTATACATATAAGCTTTCTGCCAGGCAGCAGAAAGCAGCAGCAGGGGTAATTTTTTTAATATAGCCAGTGGTATAACTCTACCATTCTTATTCTGTGAAAAGCACCTCGTGAAAATGTAGTTGAAGTGAAAACAAATGCCAGCACGAATTGATCTGTTAATCTCACTTCGGGCTCGCAGGTAAGCAGTGAAGAGCGGAAGTATCTTGCTGTAGGTACAGCAACTAGAATTAAGGCTTTCTGAATAGCGGATCCGCTGCGCCTCGCTGTTCGCGTTCAACTCTAAAACTCCTGCACCGATTTTCTGTTTTCAACAATGGCTAGAGTAGTTCTCGATGAAGGTTTTAGTATATAATTTGTTTACAATAGCTAAAAAAAAACGATTTTTGTTAGAGGTGTCGGACAAAAATAAGCCGTCTGAGAACTGGGCGCGATAACTGACATCTACGCAGGCGAAGACGCGGGCATCAGGTAGATAGTGATAAATAAATACAGGCACCCCGTCGCACTCATTTAATCTCCGAAATCCCATACACCAAATTACGTAATAGAGGACGTGCGTGAAGTAAGAAAAAAAAATCGGAAGAGAAAACCTAATATTACTTTGCGCGACACGGGAATTGAGTTCTGGTGCTGATGTTCAGTTGTAACGGTAGTTTAACAAAACAGTACCACGCGGTAATAAAAGCCTATGCTACTATTCTACTCTGTCACAGTGTACATAAATCATTGTCTAAGTATGCTGCGAACGTGTAGCCATGCAGCTGCAACCTTTACCAAGCAATACTTGTACTATAGTTATATCTTACTTATGTTTCGTCATGCACAATTGAACCTCCTTTAATTTAATTTGCACCATAATGAAAATTAAAGAAAAAGTTACATATCTGTTTTTAGGCCACTTCTAAGAGGATTTGATCACAATTGCACCGTATTTACGCGATAAATTCGGCGACTTTTTTTTAATATCAGAAAGAATGGTCAAGTTAGTCTCCTAGAATTAAATTTTAGTTCTGACGAAACGTTTTTTTAATTAACCTAGATAATACATAAGTATGTTATGATTTTATATGAAAGAACTAAATGTTGTCAAATAACTACAGGTACGGCATTTGGTGGCAACAAAAATGAATCAAACAAAATAACCAAAGTCAAATCAATATGAAACAACGGGTATTTTACATCTTTAAGTGTTTTCTATGAAGTCACCTCTTTTGTTTCTAATTCCAGGCCTTCTCTATGTAGCATAAAGTCAGAACAGTAACTTTTAAATAAGATAAGGTCTTCCATAAAAATAAATAAAATAAAGATAATGTCTAACATACACGCACTGTAAAACATAAAATAAAAAAAGGTTCAAGATAATGTAAATGAAAATATGTAAATGAAAATTCAGAGCAGTAATTGGTAGGAGTTGAACAACATCTTAAACATAAATTAAATTGCTTCTAAATTCTATATAAGTATTTATATTTAGATTAAATGTTTATTCATATTAATACGAGATTGAAATATTAAAGGTTGTGTATTTAAATGAAATTGGTGGGCCAAGTTTTCAAAAAGATATTTAAAATTTTACGTACCTCCTATTGATAATAAATAAATCACTAGGTAATCGGCTTACTTGCGTAATGGAGTGCTAGCTATAATGCTTTAATAAAATGTCCCAGTAATAAAGTTTCATAAATACTGTTTTTGCATTATCTTCTATTTCACAAAAAAAAAATGTAGAAACATCCTCGCAAATACCAAAAAAGAAACCTCAATAAGCAGCATAACAAATCGCTAAAACATTTACCGTCGTTATCCTTTTAGATCTGCTCACACGTCCACTAAAAAGAAAAAAAAAGCCAACAGTCAACATCGATAAGATTGCCCACACCTGTTTGGTTGCCAGTGACATTAGTACTGGAATCCTGAATGATGGTCAGGGTATAAAAAGTTCACACTGGCTAGAGTAATGCCGCTTGACGGCATAGCGAGGCGCTTCACAGGAAATACATACACATTGACCCGTGACTACCGAAGAGGTTTTATTCTGTTGCATCTTGCTGGATAAGGAATTTGAGATGCCATTAAAATTTGTGTAAAGAGGTCGTGCGTTCATATTTTCTTTATTCATCTAATATTTTGCCAGAGACTATATTCCTTATCTTAAGATTTTAACAAAGCTTTACGATACAGGATTTCTTTTGTTTTGTAGAAGTCGAGCAGTTTGTTTTTTTTTGTTAATTCTAATGTTTTTTATTCTTTTGGGCCATCGTAATAAAATTATTTCTTAGTAAATTAGATAAATTAAAATGTTCTAAGAACGGCTACAAACAATTTAATTGAAATAAATTTCTAGCCTAACGAATTCTTAGAATGTAACTTCATTAATTCAGTTATCCACACTAAATAGAATTAACATTCAAAAATAAACCTTTTTCTCGTCGCTCTTTAAGTATTCCAACACTTAGATAAACAGCTGAGACTTTTCCAGTAAAAGGAAAAAAAATATGAAGAAAAAATGTAAAACAACAAAATGGAATACAATTTCTTCGTTAGTGTTTTGTTTGTTCTATTTATTCCATATTACGTAATTCCTTTAGTGTTGTACAATGATAACAATGAACTGTAAAGCGAACACCTAGAAACGTACTAATGTAAAAACTACCGCGAAATGGGTAGCTCTACTGAAAACGGACGCAGCAATTTGTACCAAATTCGGTATCGCATTTGTAATAAACTAGACTTTGCGGTACCTATGTATTATGCTAAAAAATATATTGTATATCCAATAAGCCTAAAATATGACCCCTGATTTGAATAATCCGCCATTTTGTATTTCAATTACGCTACTTGATGCGGTAATTACGTGAATTGCATCACCAGTGATGATTAGTTCTATACGTAGTTTTTGTGAGCACAGAGAGCTTAATTAATAAAAAGAATGATATTAAATATTCTACAAACTTTCTTTGTAATCGGGCTATCAAATGCAAATAGATTTATCCAACCTGTTAGTTTCAGAAATACCACGCAAAACAAACGAGCTCTTCAGCTTTATTATTTTAGTATTTAAATTTATATTTCAATAATAACCTGCCTTTCACTGGATCCACTCATTCATAACCCGGATGCATTGGCCCAATTCAATACATATAGAAACAGTTATGAATGAATGACGAATCTGTTTTAAGCAGATTATGGCATACAGTCTGTTTTGGCTATTTGACAAATGATATGACACTCTTTACCTTAGTTGTTAAAGTTGTTTTTACAGAAGATTGTTTCGCCTGACATATTCCTTTTTTCTATTGTGGTGCCAGTTAGTGGGTACCTGCTACTATTGGTATCGGTTTATTAACTAAAGTAGGTCTGTACCAAATAACAAAATTATTATTATTAAGAAAAATAATAACGATAAAATAAAGAGTTAGTCATACTGACATCAACTTAATCTAAACATGCATCAAGTTGATTTTTGTTTAAACAGAAATACCGTCGATTGGAAACAAAAATTTAAACAGACTATACGCCATTCTTTTTTGAAAACCTATGAAATTATATTGGCAATAAATCCACCTTTGCACAGTTTTTTTTTCATGTGCATAAAGTTTAAATCAATAAATAAATTAGGGTTAGTGAATTGAAGATTCCAACTTCCGCAGCAAAAGAAAACGTGGAAGCAGTTTTTGTGTACGGACAGAAACAATAACAATGTCCACCAAATTCATCCACATTTAACAGATGATTCCTTTTCTAGGAATCGTTAGTCACACATGGATGTGCCAATTCTTGTTATTTAATATCCGAATTCCGATACAACTAGTAGTACCTCTATCGTGCTCAAAATGTTAATGAAATAAGCATAAACAACATTGTGACCACTGCATGTCGCACCATTTACATTCTCACTAATTATTTTCATATTAATTTGACTGTTTGCAATTGAGTAAGTATATGATATAAGTAATTATGGAGTTTCTTGTTCATTCTTCTGTATACGAAACTACCTTTTGGAAGGGGCAACTAGAATCATTATATTTTATATAACTTGTAAGTTTAACGTTCAAAAGTTCCTTTTTATTTTATTTGTATAAATTTTATAAACTAGTTCTTGAGTAAGGTGATGGTAAGCAGTGATGGAATCAATGAGAGTTAAGCGCACTAGTTTATTAAGAGCCTATTTACTCTAGCCTTGAAGACTAATTATAACTAAATCTGCCTCGAAGGGTAAAGCTGAGGTATACAAATAGTACACACGCATTTCACCAGTTAAGTTTAAGCCCGACGTGAATGTTGACGAGCCCATTTCCACCAACCGAGTTAAGAAAAAGACTTCTTCTGGGAAATTCCAGACTACTCTACCCCGGGAATAAAACCCAAGACCACACGCTAGCAGTAGAGTTGGCAACCATTAAAACAACGAGGCAGTCCCTTTTATGTACATATTGAAATGGGAACAAAGTATTCGTCCGCTTGATAGCCAACCAATATTGAACTTTAATATTACTGAATACAATCAAACTAGATATTCGAAGTTCAATTCAAATAAACCCAGTATATTTATTCGATAGTTTCGAACTGACTGCTGTAACATACGCCGAACTATCTAGGATGAGAAAATTTAGCCAAGTACTACGCCTCTACCCCATTCAGGCTACTTTACATAAAACCATTTGGCAAAGGTAATACCTATGAGTGCCATAGAGATGCTCCTCTGAATTGGCGCTAGGGAAAAACATTTGATACCTAGATACTTTCTTTTTTTACCAGCAAATTAGTTTAGAAAATTTTTCTAAGTGCGAGTCAGACTCATACACGTTGGGTTCTGTATATTTTCAGCAAAAAACGCAAAAATAATCACGTTCGTGGACGCCATTTGATTATTTTTTTCAAAAATTATCTATACTTATATTTTAGAGACCAAAGTTTTGATTGTTTGTTTGTTTGTTACATTGAATAGGCTCCAAAACTACTGGACCGATTTGAAAAAATCATTCACCGTTGGGAAGCTACACTATCCCCGGGTGACATAGGCTACTTTATTTCCATGTATTCTTACGGAAACGGGATCTACGCGGGTGAAACCACGAGTCTTCTGTTAATCTGTTAGAAATAGACGATACTTATATTCCACCTTTAAAAATTACACGTGTCTAGCTATTACGGTTAAAAGTAAGAGATACAGTGATTATTAAAATGGAACAAAAGCGCCGAAAAAATCACGTGTGTTGTATTTAACTCCTTTTAATCATTCATTATTTCTTGCAACACAAATTCTGTGATAGGTTAAACTGTCTACCTATTACGGATTATGAGATACAGCTCGCTGACAGACAGTCGGAGGGATAGTTGAGGCTTGGTAATAGAGTTCCGTTCCGTAAGCTTTCTGTGCAGAACCCTAAAACACAAAGTTCTTTGCCACTAACAAGCTTGGGATAATGCTGAGAAAAAGAAAGTCATGACTAGACAGAAACGTGTTAGTGTGCGAGCGAAACTGTGATTACTTTTATAAAATAATGTTCGCGGCTCGATAACCCGAGCTATAACGTTAGAGTTAACATCTATTAACGTTATTAGCTGGCCATTAGCCAGCAATATCAAGTGGTTATCGATCGGCGATTTCTTCACTAGCTATTACAAGATGATTACGATATACTACCACTATTACGAGCGACTTAATGTCAATTTTGTGATAAATAGTCCACAAAACATCGTGGCGGGCAGTCTATAAATTAATAATTACCATAGATTAGTCTCCCAGTGTTTTATTCATTAATGTGATAACGACCGTTATATGATTGAGTCAGTGTGTTCAAATATTCAAAGTTTGATATCGCGATGTTCAGATGAATCAACAACAGATTCTTGTAAATGATCGATCAAGAATGTATTGGAGTTATGCAATAAAAGATACATTGTCGTAGTTATTTTTTGTTTATAAATAACGGTCTGTAACGGTTAGCGCGTTAATTTAAACGTATTATTTTGGTTTATTGGCACGCGTCGGTTTCCGATTTCAACAACGTTCTAATTTTAAAATCGTGTTTTGCTTTTTCACGTGGGTTATGATGACAGAAATACATAGGCTGAGAGTGGAGAAGTGCTTTCGCTTTTCAAATGCGTTTCGAAGTTTGCAATTTTAAATAATATTACTCGCTGGCCAGTAAGCTTCTTAGCTCATAAGCACATTATGATGTTAATTACAAATTGAAAGTAGTCTTTATGGTTGGAGCGTTTGTAAACAATTTAACTTGACTGTCCGACTGTAGGATAGATAATGTTCAATTTAGTTCAGAGAGATAAAAGCAGGAATTCTACGCTCAGAGAAAGCATCTCTGGAGGAGATTAATGTTATAACAAAAATACTGCTTTTTATACCAAGTAGGTATTAAGTCGGTAATTCCCGTGTTGTACCTAGGTTAGTAGTTAAGAACTTTAGGTGAGTACATAGGTACTCGTGATTTCGTGAAACAGAAACAACAAAGATGAAATTTATGTGTTGTTTTCACGCGTTTTTAATTTATAGCGCATAAAAGTTTTATCTTAGATTTAATTTATTATCATGCTGACTTTGATGCCAGTGTAAGCATGCATTTTATGCATTTGGCATTAAAAAGAGTGTCACACAAGATTTGCATTAGAGAGAACAAACGCAGTCATATTTCATTTATTAGGTATTCTTCGACCTTTTTAATGGTTGATATTGAGGACAATAATATTTATTTTAATCTAACACATTAATTGCTTCAATTTAAGTAAATTTTTCAATTGTAAATAGGATTACGTACCTTTATGGAGAAGAACCATCGAGAAATACAAAAGGATTCTCTTTATTATTTCGACAATGAAGTTAATAATGGTAAATAAAATAATGAAATATAATAAGGCTAATTCGTTGTCTATGAACTATTAATCCGTAAGGCCTGTGACTGATTTAAACTTTAAGATTTGTTAGGTCTCATGTAGATCTTAATGAGGTAGACCCCTTTACAAAAAAAAAACAAAATCAACTTCAAAATTTGAATTACGATCTTCTTCCCCGAACAAAAAAACGCTCGCGCTGTCAAATGGCCCAATCCCTATGCGTTCTAAAAAAACAATCCTTTGTCGAGCTTTTTTTTTAATCTGTACCTTTTTTTCAGGTTGCCAAAATGGCGGCACCGTTGCATCTACAGCTGCTTCTGGCGATGTTCGTGCCAGCGATAGCACGTGAGTACATTTTATTGAAACAATGTAGTTTAGAGGTAATATAATCACAAGCAGAAGTAATTCGCTTGCAATATTCCTTGGAGTAGTTAAACCTGGAATAGTTAGAGCGTTAATATCCACTAACATCCTGGAACGTTTACTGCCACCTACATCAAATTTTAACAAACTAGATTTTAACAATTACGTTAAAAGCAGATTAACTTTAATAACATAAGTATAGAAAATTCAAAACAAATTGTTGGAGAGCGTGTATGCTTTGCTACCTATTTCAAGTTTAATTTTGTTAGTCGGAGGTATTTTGAGTAATTCCTTTTGATTATCATTGCGTGCATAGAAGGGCCTAGTATGGCGTGAAAAGGAAGATAAATGGTGATGTACGAGGTGTAAAACGATGTGATTTTTTTGTTCTATTTTGGAATTGTAACAGGCAGGACAAGCTCCCGGATACCGCAGGTAGCTACGCACACATCGACACGGACTTATGACGGCAAAACGACAAAAAATATTCAGAGATTATCGGGTTCTGTCGATGTTATTCACTATTTTTGAATGGCTCTATTCCTAGTAGTCGAACAGGCGATGAAACTTATCCAAATATTGACAATATCCATTATTTCATACTATTTTATAACAATCAAAAACCGGGCTACATTGTTCTGATATTTCTGTACAATAATTTCGTTTTATTATTTTAGGGTAGATAAATACCTAATGTAAATTTCACTTTTTTTTTGTTTATTTAGAAGATACCTACTTTATTGGAAATGCAAATGAGTAATAGGTACCAAACTGTAATATGGTTGAACAGGCAACCGTATTTGTAGTGCCTACTCACTAAACTTTAAACTTTTTTTAATAATCCGCACAGCTTATATTTTACGAAAAGGTCACTAAGTCCTTCCCTTCGGTTTCGAAGGGAACCCAAAAAAGTTTGGGAGTTTGTTTGTGTGGGTGTGTGCCGAACAAATTTTACGCTTACTAGTCATTATATTGTCCAAGTATTTGTGTGAAGTTATTAGTACCACCTACTCGTTTAGGATTTGTTATATTTTTTTTCTTCTATTTCCGTTCGTTCCCGACAGCGTCCAAGAACTAGTTTTGATTCGAAACGGCTCGTTCAGAAATTGGATTTGGTCACAGCAGTTGATTAGACGTCCAACACCGGAGTGTTTGACGTTTTGCGTCAAGTTTGGAAATAGTTGACGTTTGTTGCTGAAAATACATTGTTGTTTCCCTTGTTTGTTTATATTGAAACCTACCTATGTATAAACGAGTATTGTTTATTGCTAGGGGTTTAGGTATAATAGAAGGTTTTATCCATAATCACTAAGTACCAAATCCTATGCAAGTTACTTAGCTATTCAATTTGTTTAGTTTAAACAAAAGCTTAAAAAACAGAAGCCAGTTGTTTATTACTTTTATCAATACAACAAAACCCCGTGTAGCTACTATCTGACCATAATATACCTTAACAGGGTCAAATTGGCTAAGAGTAAAATTCCTACATTCCCTTTTGAAGATACTGCCGGTGAAATGTAAGTGAAGTGAACTGTCAATGCCTAGCATTAGTATGGAATGACAGCTCAATTCGACTTCACACGAGATTATTTTAGTAAATCGACCGGCTATACTAGATTCTGGACGAGGTCTTCAAATGGTATAAGCGAAAAAAAATCCTAATACAGGAAAGCTCAAACATACAAAAGATATAATTAAATACTGAACTGTTTAAAATGTCACTTATCTTTATTGAATTTAATGTTGAGTACGAGGACTCATTCTGCTTGCATGTTAATTATTAAAAATGCAATATCATAAAGTATTCCTGTCAATTTAACGACCGCACGATATCAACTGCAATATGTATTATTATTATTGTTTACTTATTATTCTTAGAATACAGAAATAACTGTATTCTGAGTTATTATTTATAGCGAGTATTCTTGGAAGTCATGCTTAGATTGAGTTCAGATATTTCTAGTAAGAAATTAGAGGGAAAATTCTCGTATTTTTAGGTAGTAGTGCTTTCGCATGCTATTCTTTCTCGATCTGTCCAAAATACGTCTCATCGTCTCAGTTTAACCGAATGTAGCTGAATACCAATGTTTTACATGGAACGACTGTCTGCCTGACCTCCACATTTCCATAACCCAGTTTCTGGTTAACACGATAACCCTTGGTTAAACTGGATGTCAGATTTTCAGCCTTCTGACTACTCGTTACGTCTGTCAAAGTGTGCTGAGCTTTCCGAGGCACGGAGGAGGCTTGATATGTATAAATGATCACCCATCCACGGATCGATCTCGTCAAGCATAGATTAACCTTTGTTCAACCCGTACGACAGTTATTACATACATACATACATAAACTCACGCCTTTTTCCCATGGGGGTAGGCAGAAACTACAGAGCGCCATATGCTACGATTCTTACATATACATGTTGTCATACACACACGCCGGTTGCGAGTACTACGCACTTGACCTTTCTAAAGAACCTCACCAATGAGGTCTATGTATGTCCTATATTTATATTTATTTATGTAATTATTATTTAGTCACAATCTCCTCCCAGCAAAAATACGTCTGATTTCCTTAAAATTTTGAAATCGATTGGCGCTGAGATGATTTTGCGACTACTTATAATAGTTTTTGAACCATTTCAATTATGCCAATTGACCTTCTGATGAATGTATGCACTGGCTTTGTTTAGTAAGTAGCATTGACATTAACACAAAATGCAGATTTATTCACCGACACCTTGAGGTCTCTTAACGCACTTACACATGTAAATAGGTCCATACAAATGCGGTTTTGTTTGTTCCTGAAAAGCTATTCGCGGTTGCCGTAGTAACAACTGATTGGCATTTCCAAAGACCATAATATTTCATAGTGATGGTGCCAGAAACCAGTTTACCATTGGAATGCATGTGAACGTCACAAGTTGCGTTTCCCTATGAGTTTGATGCATATCTACCATTTGTCAATGATGTAGACTCGTGGAGTTTTGAAACGCGTTGAAACGGAATTTTGTTTGTATGTAGGACGTATGGAAATAACTATGAAAAGACGTAGCACCGGGTTTATGACCTAAACTACCTCATGTTAAGTGTTTAAAATTAACATAATATGGCATCTAATGTAGGGAACTCAGTCTAGTTTTAAATATAAAATCTTCGCCATAATTTTATTACGAGCTATAAATCCTTTTTGCTAACGGAACTATAATTGTCTATGTAAGATTATAGTCAATTAAAAATGTAATAACGATAGTGGTGGTATATTAATTATCGTCTATAGAGTCGATAAAGGCTGAATGTTATTAAATATCATAGGTATAATGTTTTATTAAATGAAGGGTAGTTCAAAACAGCCGCACGAGTTAGTTAGCTGAGAAATCCTCTATTATATGTACATACAAATACCGAAATCTGTTGTTACGGGTAGTCAGAAGCTCAAAAAATAACTTCCTACCAAGGGGAATCACGTCGTCAACAGGGTTGTGGGTGTGTTCAGACAAGCTTCATCCATGTAAAACTCTGGCATTCAGCTCCATGTGGTTACAACTAACCTCAACATGGCTAACCTCAACATGTTAAACAAAATTTAGGCAGATGATCATTATGATTGTTATTGAAATAGCTGGGGCAGATCTACAAGAGTAAGACCAAAAGCTTTTAGACCTTTCAAAAGCTCTAAAAGGAGGTGCAAACCTTTTCCTAGTTAAGAGCTATTATGAACTGTCGACTGATCGCAAAAGACTTGGTAGATGGGGACTGTAACTTTCTATGGTGTAAATAGGGGTTCACGCACTTGGTCGCCGGTCATTGCCAATGTTTTGTTCGCCGAGAGATCAAATTTCCGGCAACAAGTTGACAGTGTTTAATGAGATACCGCGCAAAAGGTCTGACTAACGTCTCCATTAGGATTAAAGGGCGTTTGTAAGATATACACTTGTTTATAGCCCTGAATAACCATGAAATGGCCATAACCACGGGGTGTTCACCACAAAATCACCTTTACAAATTTTACGTACAGTATTTTTATTCACTCGGCAACGAGATGAAATTTTAAAAATTCTCCATAAAGTTACGGTCAATGACTGACGGGACTGAAATCACATAAATTGGTGCCCGACAACAAAGAAAAATAAAATGTAACATCTCAATTACTGAATGCATTTCAATATGAACTTTTTCTTGAATGACATAAGGTCGTAATTGTAATGCTTGGTTTATTATTATGAGCTTATTCCACTGGAGTCGAATGCGTCATCCGAGATCGAAATGTGTGGGTAACAAGGTATCAAGGACGGCAAGATTTCTTTTTTTATTGTTATGGCCAGTCTTTTGGTATGCAAATAAAAAAAAAAGAATCTAATTGTGTTCCTTTTGATCTTGAGAATTACTGATTACGTGTGTATAGATTATGGTGGTTTGAAAAATGATGTGAAAATGTTTGTTCGATTTTCAAGACTCATCTATCTCTCTTGACGGCTGTGTCTTCATACCCGTTTAGCATTAACATCCAAAGAGGATATCGCTAGATCTTGCTACTACTGTTGTATCGAACTTTTGACTGAAAACTTATTCTAAACTTATACGAAGACCAACATACTAATTTGATGGCGTTCAATACATGATGTCGTCGAAACCGCCGAAGCCACATGCGTATACAATTTCTATTTTTTGGTAAAATTTTAGTTTCCATCTATATTGTAGGTATATTCGTTCTTTTGTCACGCTCTATCTTCCTGCTCAATGTTCGCTTTGACCACTTTTCGATATCCTCTACAGAAATTCCATTTACTCGAAGCATCCTTCACGAGTATCACGACATAGATGCAGCACAGTTTTCAGTATTTTTATTATATAAAGAGCTTTCAAAGATGCTTTCTTTTATATTATTTGAAACAAAATATGGGTAATGTGTTAGGGATGCTTGAAGTAGTGCTTCTTGTGAGAGAAATACTTTCTTGAATATTTCTGACGGGCATGCTGACTAGGTCTTTTGGTTTGACGGATAACAAATATTTTAGGCACATTTCGAATTAGAAGTAATGAGCAACATGTGAGGAAACTTTCAAGTTAGAAATATTAATTACACAACATTATTTAAAGGTATTTAAACAGTCTATAATCATTATAAGAAATGAGTATGTGAAATTAAGTTCTGTGAAACAACAATGAGGCTCATATGGCTAGAGAAGATTAAGTATGAATGTGTCAAGTTAAAAGAAAAGAGGCAGAGTAAAGAAACGGTGAATGGATTGTGTGAAAGATGATATGGCTAGAAAGGAGTGAATATTGAAAAAAAGTCAAATAAAATAGATGAAGTTGTTCATCATCATCATCTTCAGCCTGCAGTAGTCTACTGCTAGAGATAGGCCTCCCTTAATAAGCGTCACAGGGCCCTGCCTCTAACTTGCCGCATCTAGCATGTGCCTGCTGTCGTCCGCAGGTCGTCGTCCCCCTAGCGGAAGGGTGTCCTACACTACGTTTGCCAAGTCGCGAAAGAAGTTGATGTGTTTATCCAAAACTATTTAAATGAGAGCAGGACGAGAAAGTTGATGAGTCATTTCAACTTTGCCTACAATATTGTTTGAATCGGAATCGCTGCGCTCAAGAAGTCCACGTACACTGTCTGAAAAACCTTTGTGCTCTATGTGTATCAAGGCCGTATAGCACTCTCTTTTACCAGATGATATCGGCTACCAAAAAATGATATAAATAATTATATATATATTTTTTACTTTATTTAACTGTGTAATTTATTTCTCTCTTCCAGAACTCGAGATGAGGTTCACAAAATACCCTGAGTCGGTGATAGCCCCCCTCGGCGACAGAGTGACGTTTGAATGTGAAGTCAACGTACCAGGTGAAAAGTTTGTATGGCGGTGGAAGTCAGATGGGGATGGCGATAGCTGGTCAGACGTCGAAGAAGGAGACGGCAGAAAGATTATACCAGGACTGCCGGGAAGAAGCACTAAAATGGAGATAGAAGTTAAGATGAATATGGAAACTACTTGGTATCAGGTAGGCTAATTGACATTACAAATAATCGTCTTATGTCATCATTGGACCTCGTCAGAGAAGTCGAGGTTTTCCTTTTAAGAGCTGCACAGAATATTAACGTGTACCACTAATAGAACAAGGTTTTTTTTCAATTTAAAGATCTAGTTGTTTACAATGTTTGTTTAAGACCGAATGTGTGCTAATTTATACTTACCAAAGTGCATTTGACATTGAAGGGTGAACAAGATTCAGATAATCAAGTATTCGGAAATCTAATCCCACCATTAAAAGGCGATATATCAAACAAGATTTCCAATCGTCCCCATGTGGTGGTCGGTTACGGATGACTACGCCATATCCCCACGGGTGTCGTAAGAGGTGACTAAGGGATAAACCACGGGGAATAGTGAGTAGTGGTCGTGGAACACCTGCGGTAGATTATATTACGATTAGTTCCATGATTATGGCAATTTACGAGTAATTAGTGAAGTGGATTCGGATTCACAAGCAGGAAGCGTGGTGAATCAATTAGTGGACTCCGATAGAATTTCAAAAATAACCTTTATAAAGATAGTAATGCACTACCAGTCTTCTACGATCTTGTCTGTGTCTGTTTTTATAAATAAAACTAAATATATTTCTGTAAAGTTTCAAAAAAATGCTCTCAGTAGTTGGATAAGAGTTTGTGTAACAATCATCCAGATATCGGCCTCAACTATCACATTTATAAAACTATTAGGCTGCGTTTCTACCAGAGATGTGTTGAGTAGCGGAGTGGAGCGAGGATGCGTAGTGGCACTGCGTAACGGTGCGCAGATGAACGGTGTGGTGGTCTGTAAAGTAAAATCTTCCTCGCAAATTGTTAAATGTGAAAATGTTTTTTTTTCCACTGATCCAGTTTTCCGTACAATACTCAACTACCTCTAAGAAACATCGTCTAGTAACTGCTGGTAGTTTTTAGCCTCCGTCCATGTTTTGCAAACATCCCTCGCTTTTTCTGTACGTACAAAAACATTCCTGTTCCAGTTCTTAACAAACACATTCCTCATTACGCATCCTCCCTCGCACATAACTGGTAGAAAAGCAGTAGGATAGAATGATATTGGAAAAAAAGTGTATCAATTGCCAAAAAGCAGTCCGATTTTATCTGTACGACTACGCTATTACTCAAATACTGCCGAACTAAAAAAGTAAGTCGAGAGAACCAACACTTTTTGATTAAAGCTCCGATTCGTACAACATCTACAGACAAACATTTCAGCTCAAACATTCAGCAGTTATTGAATCGATATTGTTTATTTGCTAACCCGTTAGTTGTTAGCGTGAGTTCCTGAGTTAGATCACCAGGTCGAACTAGGCCGGTTTACTTTTATTACGAAAGTTTACAGTGACGTAGTACAGTCTGGATTTATGACCAGTTGATAATAGACTGAACACCTAGACTTTAACATATTAGATAAACCACTGCCCACCCATTTCTGGAGAAATTTATGGAGTTACTTGCTAATTCTTCTCCATACGAAACTACCTTTTTAAAAGCGGAAACTAGAATCATTGTGTCCCGACAAACTTAGAATCAATTTATTAATTTATTCCATTTTTATTAGTTTACGTTCTTTGCTCAGGCCTACTGAATATACACACAAAATTTCATAAGTGTCGGTCAAGCCGTTATAAAGTAGTTTTGACACAAATACTGTGACACGAGAATTTCATGTATTTAAAATTTTATACATTGGAAGAAGATTGAAATTAATGTTTTGACTTTCACTTTGAAAATACAGACGTAATGGTTTATCATGATATTGTTTACTTGTTTCAGTGCGTGATATGGTACGGTGCTATCAGTCTGACGTCGGTGCCGGCCCGTCTGTCGGTGGCTAGACTGATCAACTCGCCCAATCAGATCAAGGCCCAGGAGCGGGTCATCATCGCTCCATTACAGAATACTGTGATTCTTCATTGTAAGGAACCCACTTCTGAGCCACCTGCTGTGCTCACGTGGTGGAAAGAGGGGTCCAAGGTGAGACTTTTGAACATGCTTAAGAATTTTTTCTGGTTGTTTTAATATTGTCTCTAATTTGCGGACAGTTTTTAGAACAAAAATTGTAATTATGTAAGCACCATGCGTCTATAACTAAATTATCCATATTTATATTCTATGTATAATGTCAATATCGCTAAATGTTTAAAAGCACAGAGTTCTTACCAAAACGTTGCCATACCTTTGGTAAGAGGCAATTTTGCAGATTTTCTTCTTTTACCTATTATGCGAGTGCCTACATACATTACAACTTAAATATATAACAAAATTATTGTAACCAAACCAATTCTACCGCTTAATTTATTCCATCAAGCGATTTTGAAAATAACTTGCGCGATTATCACATTCGGTAGGTGAATTCATAATTGTTTCGCTCTGTGAGACATTGTGAGATCATCAACGTATAGGGTCTATAATTATTTAAATATCCGTGATTAAAAATCTATGTAACGTTTTATGTCTAGACAACAGAGCGAGACAGTATAATATATCGAAATGCTAAATAGTTTTATTCCGTCTAATACTACATCAAAATAATATATTTAGGAACAAGGGATTATATTTCGAAAGACATCCGATACCCCAGAAGACTCTTGTTGGTGTGTGAATAGTTTGTAAACGAAGTTTGAGCTTAGCCTGTATGTATCTCACAGAATCAAAGCATGTTTCAGTTTACTTGTGGTCGCTTTGAACAGTAAACCGATATGCGAATATTTTTAACGAAGTTCGTTGCAGAGCAACTTTTGGAGAGTTTGTTGAAAGCGAACATAGTCAGTGGATGTTCAGGAATCAAAATTAATTTCTTTAACTGTTGATACTTGTTCATTCTGATTGGGTTTTTAGATCTTTGCTTTTTTATAGTTCTATTAGCAGCGCCTCGCGGTTTTGCCCGCATTCCTATAACTCTTTTAGTTTCCGCAGCACATGCCAAAATGGCGGATTGCGACGTTGGCCAGTTCACAATTTTGCCATTTTAGTATTTAGTCCGTCATCTAGATTATAAGAAAATATTCGACACGTATTTTTTTCTTTTTGAAATTGATAAAAAACTGCTTAGATTAAGCTAATTAAAGTTGAGGAGAGGGGGCTTGTCTCTCTATTCTAGTCTCTAGTCTCTCTCTCTCTCTAATCTAGTATAAACTGTAGGTACTGGCTAGTGACGTTATGCGACATTTTGACTCGATGTATTGCCGTTATTTTTTGATAACATGAAAAAAGAAAAAATATGTGTCGAATATTTTCTTTTAATCTAGATGCGGGACTAAAAACTAAATTATAGTTTTTACTTTGGTTTTTAAAGATTTAGTTATTAAGTTTTTATTGTAGTTTTTTTTTATTTTAGTTTTTATTTTTAATGTACAGACGCCAGCACGTCAAGTTACCCCAAATTTCTTTGATCGTTTTTCAACTTTATGTCAAACAAAATAAGATTCATATTCAATTGGGAAAATTTGACACATTGGGGTAACTTGATGTGCTGGCGTCTGTACCTAGTTTATTTTAGTTTTTATAACCATTATAATCTACATATTACAAGCATTAAACATTGATTCGCACAAACTTTGACATTTTTAATGTAGGATTGAAAGTTTTTATTTCGTGCGGCATATTTTGTAATTAATAACAGCACGCGTAGCATGACCACCGTAGAAACGGATTTTTCTACATAAGAATAGACAAAGTGACAGATTGAAGAAACATTTATTTTCTTTTGAGCACGAGAATGTCAAGAATGAAGAGAAGAAATATGTAGATACTTCAATCGACAATAGTCTACAATGTCCAACCTTATTTCTTCTATAACCGGCATAAATATTTCTACCATCTGTCACTTTGACGATTCTTCCGTCGACACCCTTTTCTACGGTGAACAAGCTACGCGTGCCCGCTGCATGCTAGATAAGAAAGCAAGAAAGAAAGAAAGAAAGAAAAAAGAAAGAAAGAACGAAAAAAAGGAAGAAAGAAAGCAAGGCAAAAAGAAAGAAAGGAAGAAAGAAAGAAAGAAAGAAAGAAAGAAAGAAAGAAAGAAAGAAAGAAAGAAAGAAAGAAAGAAAGAAAGAAAGAAAGAAAGAAAGAAAGAAAGAAAGAAAGAAAGAAAGAAAGAAAGAAAATACATGTATTGGCAACAGCTGGATACACGCACAGCAAAAACACAATAAAACAAAAAAAGAGACGTAACTGGAATGTCTCACGGCTGCGCCAAAAGGTAGGGTAAGAGAAACGATGTAGTCAGCAGTTTGATTGTCAGAAGGTATAAGCTTGATAAACACATCGACGCAAGATATGTCGTGTTGGAAAACACTTCTGGAACTCCCCGATATATCCAAACATGATCTTGAACGCGTCAAATATTATCTTTGAATTACTTTTTAAGAACTTGGTTGTTGTCTTGCAAAAGCTTCCACTTATGGGTTTCTTTACGTTGAAATACGGGGAGTTGACATTAGATGATAGACTTAATATTTCCATTGCAGGGGCTCTGGGTTCCTCGCTGTGAGGAGAAGCATACTCATAGTGCTGTTTGAAGTATATTTTTCCTCTTTGTTGTAACCTTGGGCTTTTTATATCCAATAACTCGATGTTTATATTCTATAAGTAAAAATAATACATAAAGTCCCGAATATATGGTTCAAAATTTCATAGTTTCGAAGATTTCATTAATCACATTGCATTTAACTGTAACTAAGTTTCATTGTTTAACACGGGTTATAAATTTTCATTCTAACCAATCGTTCGTATTTTAAGCTGAGAAAATCGAAATGTTGTAAATAAGGTTGTTTTAACATTCATAATTAGCCGTGACTTAAAACTATAATAAAACAATACTGACCACCTCCTCAAGTCGGTTAAAAAAATTAACATATTTTTGAAATATAATTCAATGTTCTTGATTCTTTGATATAGTCTCATTGATACCCTAGAGTTGTGGGATATCAAAAAACCGCTTCAATTTTTTTTTAAATAAAATGCTTGTCTTGTACTCGTACACTATCTGATAGACCTTCGTAACAAAATTATCTTCTTTCAGGGTAATAGAAAACAATTAGAAACTCCACATGGCGTGCTAGTCATACGTAATGCGACGTCTGAAGACAGTGGTACATACAGCTGCAGAGCTACCAATGAGCTCAGTGGAGATGCCCTAGAAACAGCCCAGAAGACGCATCTGAAGGTCCAGGCGGAAGCAACTAGGGAAACCAGGTTAGTGCCCTAAACTGTCTAATTTTGTACCTTTAACTTGGCTCAACGAGTTGATATACATATATATCTCGACAGTGACGTTTCCTGAAGCTCATACCAGTGCGTCTCTTGAAAACAGAAAGACAATTTTTGTAATTAAATATATTCAAAATGTTGTCGCAATCTCATTTAATCGAGAACTGGTTTCAAAGACTTGTCAAACATGTAGGGCAATTAGGCGTCTTTTTGTCAGAATGAGACTGATATCAGTATTCGGTGAACGTTCGCAAAAATACGGGAATGGCTTTTCTGATGTGCAGTGTGCATTATATAAGTACTATAGTAACACTGTACTGTTTTCCAAGCGGATGAGACCACAAGTCCTTTAGTACGATTCAAGTGGTACTGAAAACCATCCAAACCACAAAATGTCGAGACTAGTCCGATAGCATGTACAGATAGTTTGGGGTTCGGAAACTTTGTCTTCCGTAGTGGATTTGGATTTTGGGTGTTCCTAAAATATAGATAGGGATAATGTTAAGGTTTACACAATTTTATTGAACCTAATTAAAATAACCAACCACTTAGTAAGTGTTTAAACGTCCATATTTAAACTATCCAGGTAATATATTTTCATAAAAAATAACACAAATAATAATTATTCTGAGGCAAATTCCCTTTTCAGTGGTCCAAATGGTTACAAACTAAGCATAGCAAGCACGGGGCATATGATACGCTCAGTACTCGACGTATTATTCTTATTTTTTAAATCTATATCTTTTAGTTGTTATTGTGAAAAACTACTCATTATTTTATCAATTTCAGATTCCTCGAATCGGAAGACTACGTAGGAGTGATAGACGATGAAGACATACTGACAATGCCAGTCAAACCTAATGGAGTACTCCGTCTGTGGTGCGGAGCAGTCAGCACGCCTCCTCCCAAGATATCTTGGAAACTAGGAGAGGAAGAGTTGAAGTCATATGCCAATGAGCATATGCTGACGGTGTCGTCTTTCACACCGGAGGATGAGGTTAGTTCTAACATAACCTTGATTTTTATAGACTGAGAGGGTCTGACTGAATTTTACTAATCGTTCAAGTAGTAAAAGGTTGGCTGGTAGAAAATGTCTATGGCGATAAGTCCGCCTCTGTATATGTGTGTGATTCAAGTATTTAAAAATATGGTCCATGTTCAGAAATGCAGATGTTACTGTAAGTACAAGTAACGCAAGAGTTCTACGGCTGGAGTTTTAAAAATCGGCTTCGTAAAACACAAGCCCCGATAGCATTTTCCGTTGGCAAAAATACAAACTTGCATACAAACTTTAACCTCTGATAAAAACTTTAGGAATTATTTGTTCAAAATTCCTCCTAAGTATGTTTTTTTATCACTGATCAAATTAAATAAACTATGCTAGCCGTATGAACAACTTAGACTTTGGGACTAACTCGGAAATCGCCCTATTTATACGAAGGTTTACTACTGGACCAAAATCTATAAAACAGCAGCATTTTTTTATTTTGTCCCATAGTGACACTGGTTCATATTCACGCCGACTCTGTGAAAAATACCTAGTGATATAAACATCAGCCTGAGCAAGGAACTCTTAGCAAAATTTTAAGCTTCTGACACCCATCAATTTAGGCTGTACCCAGCGAATGAATTAAAATTTGTCAAGATACCTAATCGTTCATTAAACTGAAGGTGTGTACCAGCTTAATTCAACCAAGCACAGGGTCCTTTCATCATTTTATTTTATGAACTGTACCGTAGCCTAAAGGCCTGTAGCCTTTTTACTTATAATACAGATTCAGAGCTCCAAAGATTGCTTTTTTAATGTTTTGCGAAAAAGATTTAGCATCTCAAAGATTATAAAATGTGAAAGCGTTTTATTTATATTGTGTTTTATATTTTTTATGTTAGCGTCGTATTGTGTTTTGGGTCTTTGAGGGAATAGAAAAGAGCTTTGAAACGATTTTCAGTAGTGCCATCTTCATATAAGAAAAATCGTTTGTCTTTTTCTTTGGTGTTGTGAAGGAATAACCTAAGGCTTAACTTTTTTAGGTATAATACTGGATAGAAGATAGAACTCGGAGATTTCAAGTATTCTTTAATTTTTGTGTAGAATACTTAGGAATTTCTTTAAATCCTTAGTATATTTCGCATAAATATATTTCATGATTTTTTTAAGGAAAATATTTTTGCGTGAAGCAGCCGTGTCAATGTTAACTAACAACGAAACTACTTCTTTATGAAGATACATCTTCTATGAGCTCGGAGGTCCACTTACTCGAAACATTAGGTAAATTTTGTGTTCTTGAGCAAGCGTGGTAATCAGTGCTCGTGCCTTCGCTGTATGAGAAGAGGCTCTCCCTGCAATGGGACAGTAACAGGCCGGTATTATTATATGTATAGGCCAGTTAGTTATTGAAGATAAATTTAGCTAAGTCTTCCAAAAGCCTCGTTCTCAGAATATTATAAGTTTTTAAACCTTTTGATTGAATTCTTAGGCTATTATTCGTATATGGCTGGAAATTACAGCACATTTTTTTATTAAATACTAGCTGCTGCCCGCGACGTCGTCTGCGTGAAGGTTCTACAGCACCAAATATACCTACCTACCTAAGATTCCAGTGTCGCTATAGCATTATAAGTTAACAACTTTTAAAATAGCATTAAAATATAAGTTATATGAAGAGAGTTTTTTTGTATTTTTTTTTTATTTTGCAATTTTTAGTTTCTTTGTAAGCAAAAAAAGTCTTTCAAAACTTGAAAGAATCATTGAAATCGGTTAACGCTCCGTCGCTGAACACCATATTCTCAAAAGAGCACATTCGTAAAACACCACATTCGCAAAACACGATATTCGTGAAACATCATATTCTCATAACATCATATTCTCAAAATATTATGATCTTATAAGATCACATTCGCAAAACACAACATTCTCGTGAAACCACATTCAAAATACAGTCACATTTAAACGACATTCTCGATGTTTTAATTTTTTTTTATCAAAAATGGGAATAACTACACAAAAATCAAATTATCTCTTAAACTAAACAAAAAAATAATTTCTATGCTCATCGTCATCTGCCTAGCCTTTACCCAACTATGTTAGGGTCGGCTTCCAGTTTAACCGGAAATAGCTGAATACCAGTGTTTTACATGGAGCGACTGCCTGTCAGACCTACACAACCCAGTAACTGGGTTGTCAGACTTTCGAGCTTCTGACTACAAGTAACGACTGTCAAATATCGGCATATGACAGCCGAGGCCAACGGCATAACGTGCTTTCCGTCTTTCCGAGGCACAAAGGAATCTTGGTATGTAATAAATGGTCACCCATTCACAGACCGACCTCGTCAAGCGTAGCTTAACCTTCGATCGACCCATGCGGCTGTTATAATTTAGCCACAAGCTCCTCCAATTCCAATAGGCCTTCCAATATATTTCTATGATGAAAATTGTAATATAATTCTAATTATGTATTTATTTCTTAGTTTTTATTATTGAGACAATAAGGTAATAATAGCACATAAGCGTTTCAAACACACTTCAAAGCATATTTTTTTTCCAGCCATTGGCTGTTAAAGTAATCTAAAAAAATTTAGCATTATTATTTTTGGTGTCCAGTGTACTTTTTGACATTAAGATGTTTAGATATACATAATATAGCCTAATTGCTTATAAGTTTAATCATAATCCCCAACATAGTTGGGTAAAGGCTAGGCAGATGACGATGAGCATAGAAATTATTTTTTTGTTTAGTTTAAGAGATATAATTTCATTTTTGTGTAGTTATTCCCATTTTTGATAAAAAAAATTAAAACATCGAGAATGTCGTTTGAATGTGACTGTATTTTGAATGTGGTATCACGAGAATGTTGTGTTTTGCGAATGTGATCATATGAGATCATAATATTTTGAGAATATGATGTTATGAGAATATGATATTTTACGAATATCGTGTTTTGCGAATGTGGTGTTTTACGAATGTGCTCTTTTGAGAATATGGTGTTCAGCGACGGAGCGAACCATGCACAGACATGTGACTGTAGCTATTGCGAGTAATTTGTTGTTATGCGTTGAAGAGTTCCATCGCCTGTCTTCTTCATCAGTTTTTCTTCACGAAATGATACTTGCTAAATGTAAATGCTTGATTTGTCACCAAAAAAAAATGTAAAAATTGGTACATGTTTTCCTATATTATTTGAGGAGTTCCCTCAATTCCTCGAAGATCCCTCATCAGATCTGAGGTTCAATACTAATGGGACCAACCTGGTAGTATACCCTATCAAATAAAAAAACGATTTTTGAAAATCGGTCCATAAATGGCGGAGTAATCGCGTAACAAACACACAAAAAAAAAACACCGTCGAATTGAGAACCTCCTCTTTTTTTTTAAGTCGGTTAAAAATACGTTCAAAGGTATATACCTTATAACACTTCCCTATAAACTACGTTTATAATTATACTGCCAGGAGCCAAAATGTAAAGATAGTCAGGACTGGTGGCGCGGGAGCAAGCGACGTACAGGTGCCCGTGTGAGAAGCAACTCGTCCTTAGATCTACACCCGCTGCTCTGAGTATCGGCTCCTGCGACTTATTGATTGTCATCACTAAGCAAACACTCACGGGGAACTGTACGCGCTCGAACTGGATCGGGAAGCTATGAAGTATAAGGGGAATGCGTTGTATAAATACTGCCTTGCCGACGCCACAACCCGTAATAATTTCCACCTCAATGGTGTCTGTGGAGAGAGATGACTTTAAGGCACCACCCGTTACACAACTTTGGAGGAGATTTGTTCCTAAAAAGCATAATCGGGACGCCGACCTTCATTCAGCTTGATGGTATGCGCTGGAAGTCAACTTGCTGACAGGAAGTTCAAAAATTCCACGGGATAATGTGTGGCGTCATCTTGCTCGACGACAGTGCTTATAGACCACTTCATTCCCCTCAATGTCCGAGAGAATGCATTCGTTAATTGCTGCAGCATGATCATTTTTGGGCGCCAAAATGGCCCTCTCACTCGAATTCTGCTGGTGCGCTATACGACTGATGTCCACGTACACACAGCGAATGAGTTCTTCGAAGCTGGATACCACTCTACCGAGAGACTCTGAAAGCACCGCCTGTCCACTTCTCTCTTCTGGTAAAGTGCCTTTGCCAAGACTTAGAAGGACATCGGAGAATTCTTGAGCGCGTGCAATGCCGCCGAGCCGAGCTCTTATATTAATGGTCAAGCGCAGCGTACGAACTTGTGACCACAACGAAGATCGTTTCACCGAAGCATTCATCTCGTCAGCCCTCGATCCCCGCGTCAACTCGGGAAGCGTTTGCCTGAAATCGCCACTGAGCAGAACTGTGACACTACCCATCAAATGTTCTTTCCTGCAGATGCCCTACAGGGTTCTGTCCACGGCCTCAACTGCCTTCCTTTTGAAAATCGTACACTGATACGATCCCATATTTATGATACGATCCGAACTCTGCTCAAGATTTTGAGGGTTTTGTTGGAACTTCAATTTGTCAGAACGAATTATACGATACAACTTTTATGAAAAAAATGCACAATGCCATCTATGTATTTTAAGAATAACTAACTACTAACCTCACCAACACGATCAAAATTTAAATTAATTTTCAAAAAGTGTTTATGTGTTACTTGATTTGATTTTTATACATTCTCATAGATGGCGCTGATTCCAAATTGTCTTTATGCTACTAACATTCATTAAACTTTGTTTCTCTGCCAAAGTTACTTAAATGGCGTAGTTTTTATAGTGTAAAGCTAGATAATAGCATAGCTTACCAACATTTAAATATGCGTCCTTTGATTACACGCTTCCACAGAATGAGTTAGAAGAATAAAGATTCACTGCTCCTCCCCCGTAGGTGATAGCAAACAGACAAACAGACAAAAATTCCAAAAAGTCACTTTTTGTCACCAGTACGTTTTTCTAACAAAACCCACTTATTTTTTCTTGAAAATTCTCAATGTACAGTTTTTCTTTCGTTACTGTTTTATTAATGTAGATGGAAAAAATGCACAATGCCATCTATGAATTTAAAGAATAATTAACTACTAACCTCACCAACACGTTCAAAATTTAAATTAATTTTCAAAAAGTGTTCATGAGTTACTTGATTTGATTTTTATACATTCTCGTAGATGGCGCTGATTCCAAATTGTCTATAAACTACTAACATTCATTAAACTATGTTTCTCTGCCAAAGTTACTTAAATGGCGAAGTTTTTATAGTGTAAAGCTAGATAATAGCATAGCTTACACAAAACCAACATTTAAATATGCGTCCTTTGATTACACGCTTCCACAGAATGAGTAAGAAGAATAAAGATTCACTGCTCCTCCTCCGAAGGTGATAGCGTGATAATATATAGCCTATGTGTTGACCCGACCTCTTAGTAATATTCATGCAAAATTTGAAGTAAATCCATGCAGTACTTTTTGAGTTCACCCCGGACATACATACAGACAAACAGACAAACAGACAAACAGACAAACAGACAAACAGACAAACAGACAAAAATTCCAAAAAGTCACTTTTTGTCACCAGTACGTTTTTCTAACAAAACCCACTTATTTTTTCTTGAAAATTCTCAATGTACAGTTTTTCTTTCGTTACTGTTTTATTAATGTAGATGGAAAAAATGCACAATGCCATCTATGAATTTAAAGAATAATTAACTACTAACCTCACCAACACGTTCAAAATTTAAATTAATTTTCAAAAAGTGTTCATGAGTTACTTGATTTGATTTTTATACATTCTCGTAGATGGCGCTGATTCCAAATTGTCTATAAACTACTAACATTCATTAAACTATGTTTCTCTGCCAAAGTTACTTAAATGGCGAAGTTTTTATAGTGTAAAGCTAGATAATAGCATAGCTTACACAAAACCAACATTTAAATATGCGTCCTTTGATTACACGCTTCCACAGAATGAGTAAGAAGAATAAAGATTCACTGCTCCTCCTCCGAAGGTGATAGCGTGATAATATATAGCCTATGTGTTGACCCGACCTCTTAGTAATATTCATGCAAAATTTGAAGTAAATCCATGCAGTACTTTTTGAGTTCACCCCGGACATACATACAGACAAACAGACAAACAGACAAACAGACAAACAGACAAACAGACAAACAGACAAAAATTCTAAAAAGTCACTTTTTGTCACCAGTTACGTTTTTCTAACAAAACCCACTTATTTTTTCTTGAAAATTCTCAATGTACAGTTTTTCTGTCGTTACTGTTTTATTATATGTATAGATATCCCTTGCTGCCATAAAGGACGTGCTCTTTATTACCTTAGTTTTATAAGATAATTAGCGACTAGGTTGCCCTCGGGTGCAATCACGACATGACAGAACATTGAGATTTCTGTGCTAGATTTGCGTGAACTATAAATTTATTATACTCATATTATACGTTTATATTAATTTATTTGCGTTCCACAAGGTAAACACACAATGTTTTGCGTTATTATTCATGGTAAAAACCGCATCAAATAATCTGTGAAATTGTTAAGCTACATAATATACCCATTATTTTTTGTAGGGCATATATTCCTGCATAGCCAACGGCATACGTCGCTCGTGGAAGGTGATCGCTCTCCAACCTCCTCACTGGGACGGCAACGTGTCCGTGTCTACTCCGAATGAAGGCGGGAAAGCGCACGTGACCTGCGGGAACTCCTTCGGACAACCAGCGCCGCGTGTGTACTGGGTGCTTAACGCTGAAGTGTTGAAGCAAGAGAAAGGAGTTACAGCTAATAGTAAGTATTGACAACCAATTTTCCACAACTTTTCTAGGACACCGATGTACAGAGCCCAGCACATCAAGCTACCATAATGTGTCAAACTTCGTTGATAGTTTTTTTCACTTTATAACAAACAAGCTGAGACTCATCCTCTTACCTTTTTACCCGTTTATTTAGGCGTAGCAGACGTCACGCGGTTTAATCCGCGTAGAATACATACCGTTCCCGTGGGAATACAGGGATAAAAGGTACAATGTCACTCGGGGATAGTGTAGTTTCCCAATGGTGAAATAATTTTTCAAATCGGTCCAGTAATATCGGAGCCTATTACTAATATTAAATATTAGTATAGACAAAATAAGGTTCATGTTCAATTAGGAAAATTTGACAGTTTGAGGTAGCTTGATATGCTGGCTAAATAATAGGAGCTACGTAGGTCAATTTTGCAAGTTAGGAAGCTACTGTCCTAAAGTCGTTACGAACGTGGGTGATCATTCATTAAGAATCAAGACCCATCCGTGCCTCGGAACGCACGTTAAGCTGTTCTCGGCTGTCATTTGTAAATCTTTGACAGTCGTTATGGGTAGTCAGAAGCCCGAAATTTTGACTACCAGTTTAACCTAGGGGTATCGTGTTACCCTGTAATTGGGTTGTGGAGTACAGATCAGTAGTCACTGTTTTCAGAAAGTGTGCATCCAACAGGTTTGCCATTTATTTATTTAGTCTAGTAGAATATGAAGTAGATTTAGGACTTCACTTTTTTTTTTCTAAACCGAATTTTATTGATATTTAAATACAATTCAATAACGTTAGCTACGTGTATTTGCCTGAAAAAGTGATATGTAATTTTATGTGCGTAAAATATAATATGCATAATTTCTGCCTGTGCATATAACCTCATGAATCAATTACTTTTCGTCGCCTCTGTCGGATATTTATTCGTCCGTAACGGACATAAATATTGGAACCTGTTGCATTTGTGTTATGAATAAAATCCAACTGAAAGCTATTTGTGTCAATACAAGATTGATCTGTTTCCCTCTCTGTCTATTTTTTATTTTATTCTATCCTAACACGACATACAATTATTAATGAGGACAAGATCATGTATATGAGGGTGAGACAGCGGACTACGATAATTCGATAAGGAGTTGGCATGAAACGTTTGATGAGGTCACCACTATACAGGTTGGAAGGGAAATCGCCGTACAAAGGACTGTTACAATGTGATCTGTACATAAGTCTCAACCTCCAGCTTCGAAATTCCTAATCGGACTTACGTTCAAGTTTTGTTTATTGTTGTTATGTATGCTTCCAACTTTAAGAACCATGATAAACTCGTAATTTCTATCGAACCCAATGATATTATTCCTTTAAAAGTAAATAGTAATAATACCGCTTTTATTCAAGCAACTATTAGCATTTCATTAGTGTAAGTAACATTGAACTAGAATAAAAACAAAAACAGGTTGTGGCATCAACTCTGAAAGGTAGCAGCAATAGCTTGCAGCAAAAGGTTGCAGCAATGATTCACAAACACAAAATATCAAGTCTGTTAGCTATCATAGACAGGATGCTGTTAACGCTGCCCCACACCCTGCGGACAAAGGATGTGCGCAAATAAGCCACCAATTGAATTTGAATTATTAAATTGTAAGATATAAATAAAGTATTATGTATATGATGATTAATAATAAACAATGATTGATATAGGCTCAAGCTGCAGCATCGTTTACCAACAGTTGAGATGGTGATCAAACCGGTGCCTATCAATAATTATGAAAAAAAAAAATGCTAAAAGAATATCCGGAATATTTTGGAATTTGGAAAAGCCGACAGATATTTCAATGCAGGAGGGTCCAGGGTCATGTGCTAAACTCATCAACCATACAGTGACTGTATGTGCAACTGTCCCTTTTAACTTTTATTCCTTTTCTATTTCATTTGAATGTGATGAAAATTTTAAAAGTACCTACGAGTACGTGTACGTACCGACGTATAAATTAAAACAAGCGACTTAAAGCACTTTCTAGTGGGCTTGCCAGACTACAGGCTTTTGCCAATTTAAAAGCAGGCTCAACATTAGGGATCCGGATGACCCAAAGCCGGATATGTGTAAAAAAGTTCATATAAAATGTATATGTTCAGTTATTTTTTCCGCCCCTAACAGGACGTGAAGTCCATTAACCTTATATTATTATTAAAGAAAACACCCGCAACTCAATTGTTATTAACTAGTTCGCTGTATGGTTCTCACGTGATCTGACCAAAATAATGTTTGGATTTTATATGAGACCTCTGAGTTTCTTAAGGTGTTTCTTCTTAAAAAGTTAGATAGTAAAATCCCATCCTTACTAGTTACATATTAAAAATGTTTGGCTTTAGGGGTATGAGGAACTGGTTGTAAAGGTCCTCATCCCCCAATGAAAAGACCAGACGTGTATTGTTTCTTGAAGCTACTTCCAGACGATTACTGTCGGGAGCTGCTATTTTATGTTCTATTGCGCGGATAACTTCAACATCGCAATGCAGGATATGTCAGCTTAGTTCGCATGTCGCCCCAGTTTAAAATGTTTTTTAAGATGAAATTTGGAATAAGTAGTCTTTTTATACTATGTGTTGTGTATGGGAACGTAAAATAACATCACGAGACAAGAGTTCAAGTTGGATGGTTTAAAGCGTCTTACCTATATGACACTCGTGGCCACAACCGCATGTAGGCAAACACACCGATGCATTATATGTTATATGCTTAGTTAACAATATCATACTGTGTCCCTACAAAAATAAACATAATTAAACATTAAACAGACACGGATCTATTCATCGAGCACGTGGAGAAGCGTCACGCGGGCATCGTGCAGTGCTTCGCGTGCAACTCGCTCGGTTGCGCGTACGGCGCCGGCATGCTCACGGTGGTGCCGCTACAGATACCTGACCAGGTAAGACCTAGAAGTGGGGTTTGCGAAAGTCAGGTGCGGAGGTGGGGTCTGAATTTTGTGACCACATATTTCTGCCTAACTTGTTTGCCCAGAACAAGTTAGTCAAAAATCTTATAGGAGGATAAATGTTGTGAACTTAGCACGTAGTTGTGTCCCTGAAGGGTTGTAAGTATTTTAAGAATAATCTTCACGAAGAACATTCACGGCTGATGTTTTAAAATTTTGCTATTGTTGCTACCGCGAGTGAGAGAACCTGAATAAGATTAGTATAAATGCGAAAGTTTAAAATAAAGGCGATGACTGGGTAAAGTCGGGGAACGGTAAAGATATAGCGCACATTGATTAGTCACACACAATGTCAAGCCACTTCTTGACGAAATTTAGCTGAATGCCATACTTAACAACTAACGTTTCTTTGCACAGGACTATCCAGTTGAAATTCCAAAGACGAGGTACTCTATTCAGCCTCCTAAAAGACACAGCAGGAAAAATCCTAGGAAACATAAAGGTATGATAAGAAATCGATAGACCAAGTCCTAAAGCAGTCCAAGTGGATCTAGTTTCTAATGGTGAAGTTTTTATTGCAGCTGTGATGATTCCTCCATCGAGACCCAACGTCACTAGATTGAACGATGAAAGTGTTATGGTATCATGGTCACATGACAACCAAGGATTGACCATAAGATTCTTCAAGGTAAGACCCTTTTTGGTAATAGTTGTAGAATAATAAGATCAAATAATGACAACAGTGACTACAAAATTTTGCTGAATTTTTGACTTATAAAACGTTCTGAAGAGTTCTTGGCAAAGTTTCCAGTGTCACCATTCCATGTGCTGGAACGTTATTTTAAGTCTCATTTTATATCACCCGGAGGAAAGAATAGCCTTTCAACCCAGAGAGCACACTACATAAACAAGATACACAACCAGATTCATAATTATTTTCTTGAAAACTCGTATTTTCTTGTATAAAATGCTCAAAGGGGACTGAAGTAATGGTTTAAGTCGTTGCTTTTGGTCCACCGCCCATGCCTTGCAGACGGAAATGCGGACAAAAGTTAGCATTTTATACGAGCTGCAAGTTTTTGTGGTCTAGCCGTAGCCCGTCTAGCGAGAGTACTCATTGGAATTAACGATGGCAAATTGGCATTCGTTTTAATTCTGTTCTTCGAGAAACTAAGGATTTAATAAAAGCACTTTGTGAGTATAGCCGAGCTTCATTTCAATCTGTTATTTTTATGAGTAGTCTTGGATGGGGAAACATCGTAGTGCATCTCGTAGTTTATAACAGGACCAAATTGATGGTAGCAGCAAAACACTAACTTGTTTATGACTGTACTTTTTAGCGATTATTGAGTGAAGCAGTAGTGTCCGAAGTAGGTATATATGGGTTTATTTGTTCAATAGATCTATTTAGGTGTGTCATTGACGGTAATTATTCCGTAATTATAATAAGCAATCACTAACTACATTTTTTTGCCATACGACAAGAACTGGTGCCTAAAACTGATTGATTATGTTTTGTTCTAGGTACAATACAGAGAGGTAAGCAACTCTAGCAATAACCAGTGGAATACCGCCAACCAGGATATACCAGCCTACATACATTCCTACCAAATCGACGGACTGACTCCAGGGAAATATTACAAGTAAGTGCATTTTGTGCTTTACATTTTCCTTCTTGTAGTTTTTCTCTAATTCCAAATTTTTGCAATGCTTCGACATCCACGAACTCGTATATGACCCGTATGGTGAAAGTTGATTGGCTTTTTCCTTCGCACAGACAATGCTAACAGACACATTGGGTTACATTCTAGTCAATACCTAAGGTTCATGATCTAACCACGATAATGTCTGGCTTTTAAAAGAGACTGTGAACTCTGAGTTTCTTTTGGTGTTTCTTCTCAGAGTAGTCAGTTAAAACACTGACCTCACCTTCTAGTTAAAAAACCACATGTAAATGTGTTTGTATGATCTATGATCTACTTATTTACTGAAATAAATAGATATCATTTCATTTCTAAACGTTGTACGCAGGTTTCGCATAGCAGCCGTATATTCCAACCAAGATAACAAGCTCGGTAAGAGCAGCGCGCGCTTCCACCTGCAGCGCGGCGCCTACCACGCGCCGCGCGCGCCCGCGCTGCTGCGCGCCACGCCTACGTCTCCCAACGCCATACAACTGGAGTGGACTGTAAGTCTAATCATTTTCTAACTCAAGAATCATAATTTTCTATTTCACAGACTAACCTTTGTCACAGTCAAAACAATAATACATAATAATTATATTATAATACATTTCTATGTGTGTTGATACTATAGCAACTAGGTAGAAGATTGCATGGCTTTTGCAAGCATTATCATCACCATTTTTTTATTTATGGGTCCGCTCTTGACTTCAATTTTGTCCGGGAGGGATAACGATAATTCAGTTAAAAAAAACTCCATTGTTGGCCATTGCAAATCTGGGTCAACACTGAAAATAGGTGGAAAAAATCAATCAAGCTTTATTATAATTACAAATTTATTTACGAATCTACCGCATCACCACAAACCGCGTGTCAGTTAGTTTCGCGTTTGTAATTAAAAACAACTAGGAATTGAAAGCGTGTCACAGAGAAGAACGAGCAGATTAAAAATTTAACCTTTATCTCAAATAATCCGATTTCAATTCGTAATTATTATATTTCGTTAGGTGGACCCCTACTCTAGAATTATTTGGCTGTATAGGAGGGAATCCCATTCAGTCGCTAACGTTTTAAAATTCCTGCAATATGATCTTAAAAAGGTTTCAAGAGCGTATTTGATGATTAGGCGCGGTGGTCCGTACATGTTTTCTAGTTCTATTTATTTTTAGTAGTTATTGCTACAATTATAGCTCGTTCTTAAGTACAATTACAGCTCGTTTCTTTAACCTCACCTGTATTGCCAGTGGACAAGCGGTGGCGAGGTGGAAGCTGAAGGTTTCTACGTGTACTACCGCGCCGTGTCGTCAGCCGGCGCCTACGAGAAGGTGACGACATCGGGGAAACCGCGGGAACTCCTGCTCACACACCTCTCGGCTGATACGAGCTATGATATCAAGCTGCAGGCGTACACGGCACAGGCTGCTTCGGAGTTTAGCGCTATCAAGGTAAATACAGTTATCATTTATTTAAGTTTGGATTTTTATGTTGTGTCACTGATGTATCAAACAAGCCTGTGTGTGTTGCCAACATTCCAACCTTGTAAAAACCTTTTTTGAAGAACTTGTTATGTAGTCTTATGGGAAACCTCGGTAGGTAGCTCATTCCACAGCTTGATTGTGTAGGTACCAGGGATGAATAAAGTCGATGGGGTTGGTTGGTGTCGCAATAAAAAACGAGTGTGCTTTAGACCAGATGATTGTTATAAAACTTTCTCTAACTCTTATCTTCCTCTAAACTTTCGTTCGTCTCGCCCGATCACACTTTTCGTAACGCACTCGTCACGCAGTCACCATCTTACTCTGCAATTAAAGCGTGCGTAAAAAAGTTTTACTTCAAAATCTTGGTTTTTGCATTCATACACTTTCCTTCCCCAGACGGCGAAAACTTTACGTGCTGCCGGGCCCGGCAACACGTCGGCAGCGCCAGGAGGAGCAGGCGCAGCGGGCGGCGCGCCCCCCGCGTCGCGCGCGGCGCCGGGCGCGCTGGTGACGGCGGGGGGCGCGCTGGGCGCGGCGGCGCTGCTGCTGGTGCTGGCCGCCGCGCTGCTGCTGTGTCGCCGCGCCAGGAGACCTACTACCGATAGTGAGCAGCCTTTTGTTACTATACGTGTTCATTTGTGACAAGTTGTATAGTACAAGAACAGTCATGAGATTTTAAAATTATCGATCATCTTTGGCGGCTGTATTCGTTAACCTGCTTTTCCAGACCAAACTTCAGGTGAATCTAACACTCGGACGATAAAACACAATACAATGCAGTGCGTGAATCCCGCTTACTCTATTTAAATTTTTGAAGGTGTCCCCTATGAGGCGACCTCAAGCGCTTGAAATAAACTCGGGACCTGAGTTTATTTGTTTGTAAATACACAACACAGGAGAAACTCCTGAAGTTGGACAACAATTAAAAAAAAACATAGGTACAAAGGGCACCAAAAATTGCACGGGAAAAATACTTCGCATGACTACTAAATCTTCGTGAAATGAAAATGTCTAATTCGAATTTCAATTGCACGAATGTTTAATTAAACGCAAAGTATCTCAAAGTCATCCGACAATGAAATGTCAAGAGCGCTTAACTTACAATAGAATCACATAATATCAACATTGATGTCATAATACCGACTTCAAAGCAGGGCTGTCAAAACACATTGAATGATTTATTACAGAGGAGAAAGGCTCCGTGCCGGAGAGCGGTGGAGCCAACGGGTACATCCCCGCTAACGCTAAAGTGCCAATCACTATTACGGCCAACCCTATGCATTCTGAGGTAAGACAGACAATTCAGAGAATTCCTATCAAACTATAAAACAATATAGATGTTTATTACTTACCATTGCATAGTTCGAGAATACTAACTTACCTTCAGACTGATTTTTTATTTGCTCATTGCTAGATATTAAATCTCTTTAAACCGAGCATATTATTGAGAAATGATCTTTACAAAATATTAATAAATTAGTAGAGACTACGTTTTAACGTAGGTTGGAAAAGTTTTCATTGTCTTTTATTTCTTCAGGGCGGCGACGCAGGGGTAGAAATGTCATTTTTACACAATAACAACACCGGCAACAACGATGATACCCTACCACATTCAAGGAAGAATGGTCCAGCTCCGCGACAGTACGTGTGAATATTGACTTTATAATTTATCACATAAGGTTCATTAAACTAAACGAGTGTTGCCCCGGTAAAACTGCTACCATTTTGGTAGAAAACGAAATTTTTGAAGGAGAAATGTGATATCATTTATCGCCATATCGAAGTGTACGGACTTATGACAGTACAAAATTATATTTATTATATTCACTTAGTGTAGGTATTTGTGATTATCTAGTATCAAATGTTAAAGCACTCCGCACTGAGGATTCCGATGCTTCGATTTTAAGCAATTTTGCTATGACTGTAGGTTGATTGTATTTTGTTAGAATAACTAAAATTGCTACAATTACAATTTGATTAATTTATAAGACAACTTTTACGATTACTTTATTTATTAACGTGTTGAGAACAACTGTGTAGATCTGATGCTAGTATTAGGTATCTATTTTTATATAGCAACGCTTAGCATGATGCGCTAAAGCCTGTTGCTAAGAAATCTCTCCAGTGCTGCCAGAAAACGCAAAAATATTGAAATGGTAGATAAGGCAATGTACTTAAGATTTGTTATGAATTTTGTTAGAAACAAAATTGTAAATTGACTATTCTCAGTCATTTTCTGTTTCATTATATTGTAATTCTTGTACATTTTTGTTTATTAGTATATTTTTATTTCTAGATAAGGTTGTGACGGACGAACAGGCATTTATATAATATTGACTATATTTGTTTTATATAATTTTATATTTCACATCACATTTATAGAAGTCGAACGTTTTTGAAGAGGTATATAGAATTGAGATTTAGATAGACAAGACTAATTTTGAGTAGATACCCCAAAATATTTACCAATTTTTTCTAAACTGGAACTAGAAATTTAATCAAGATTTCTGTATCTCTTTTCAAAAGCATTCAAACAGAAACCTTGTAGTTATAACTACGCACCATTTTATTATAAAGACCTAGTATTATAACTTTATAACGAATATACTTTAAGAATGTATTGCCTATGGAAAAATTACAACGAGGTTTTCTTTTTAAAGTGAAACAAAAAGAAAAATCATTGCCAATGATTTTAATAATGTACCTGTACTCTTTACTGCTTTTTCTGACTTAAGACGTAACCAAGTACACAAAAGTACCAACAGTACTCGACGTTTTTAGAAAAGAAAATACTGCAGCATTTTTGTTTCACATTTAAACGAAAAACAATGCATTGGCTCATTATTGCTCGCAAATAAGACTGAAAATGTTTTTAAAGCTTACTCAACTTTTTGGGTGAGCCGCGATATTATTATAATGTAAAATAAAACATTTAATTAAGACAAAAAATTTAAATATGAAATTGTTTCACGACTCAGAAGCTTAACAGAAATAAAAATTAATGAGTACAGCCACCGCTGTATATAAAAACAAAAGGTAAATTGAGTTTTAGTAATTTGAATTTAAATGGGCGGCTAATTTTCATTTCTGTTAAAAGCTGTGTTTACTGAACCACGTTGATAAGATGTGCAATGTGGACGCGACTGTATTTTTACGTTTGTTTTGAACTAGTGGGAGAACGTCAGCTGTTTGTAAGGTCCGATTTTTAAAAAAGAGACTTTCGTTTAAAATTATATCCTAAGAAACTTCTTATTAAAGGTTAAAAGCACAGTTGGCGCATTAACAGCCGTGTAATTGGTTATAAAACTGTGAGTCGCGGTTGTTGTTTCCGCATGGAACGAATACCTACTCGTATTTGTATGTCCCATAGGTAAAGATAACAAAAAGATAAAAAGTTAGAAAATGCACCCACGATACAGACAAATTCCAAAAGATTTAAGAAAACATAGTTACTTATCAATTACATCACCTAAAGTCCGTATTGTTCATACAATCAATATGTTCTGCCACTTATTTGCCCTTGGCATCCATTAAAAAGAACGAACTTTCAAAGTGTCAAAAAATTCGGCGGAACTTCTAAACTCGATAATTAATGACTCGACGTTACATGACGTTTCGACCTTAAATGAAACGTATTATTTGCTAGTAAACGATAGACAAGTTACTAGCCCTATATAAAAGGAGTTTTTTTTATCGTTTATTTCAAACTTAAACGTCCAAGTGGTCTCAAGCAACGCTGATGCCTCTTAACCCTCTCGTAAAGCTCCGTAGAAAGTATAATATTTAAATTAAAAACCTTAAATAAGGCGCAGAAGTTCATAAATCTTACTGGCTTAATAAAAAATACAATTTATCAACATTAATTTAGGACGAGGTTTGTGGGATTCGGCGCCATCTTAAGTGTTACGCGAACGACTAATTAATTTATTATTGTACCTTTTACTACGATATACATGTTTGTAAAAATTATTAACAATGCAATCCATTAAAATAATTTAAATTAATTAATTTGGTTTCTTTTGTCACCCTGACCCGCACCAAATTATAAAAGATTTGATTTCTTACAACGAGTTTAACTTCCAAGTACCTACTAATACATATTTAATAGAACGCACAATTATGTAAACTATCCACACATGCACTAAAAATATTTCGGTTTTATTTATTAAAATTATTTAAGAAGATGAAAATACATAAATCACCAAATTCCAACTTTCACATCAACAACAAAGGTTAGTTACAACTTTTAATTACCTACATAATTTATGACCACAGAAAATTCGTAAAAAGTAAGAAAAAACACATTTACATATTCAAATACAGTACATGCGATAAAGATTTTCCATTAAAAAGGTATTATTCCCCGAAAAATTCTCCCTTCTCCCACGTCATGTTTTTTAAAACACCGTTGATTTATGTTAAACGTATTCATGGCAATTAGCCCTGGAAGCTAATTTCCATTAGCCAGACTCTTGTTGTTCGGTAAAATTGTTCCTCGCCACAGACTAGAATAAACAGTATACCGAGTAGGCCGTTGCCACATTTTGTTTGAAATGTGGATTATGCAAAGTTCAGTTGGATGGCGTCAGACCTACGGGTTCAAAAATAGATTTCCTAAATCCTGGAATATCCAGAGCAGCGGTAGCCCCGACTTACGAACAGTAAGTCTTGAGTTCGAACCCAGGCAGGCGCATTACTTTGTGTAATTTATTTAATCACCACTGCTCTCAAAAACGGTGAAAGAAACCGGCAAATCCTAGAACCAAAAAAATCGAAGACATGTGACGTCTACCAATTCGCACTGGGTCCGCGTGATAGATATACGCAAATACTAGCTCGGTATCTTTATCTTTACCCTCCCGCTCCCTCCACTCGAAAAAGTTAATAAAGCGAGAAATCTGGAATAAATCTGAAATATGGTAGTCTAATCAGCACGGCTTTTAGTAATCGTCACGACCTTACCGATACTTATTAGGTATCAGGTAAAAAAAAAACACATCTCCTTTTACAGGGTGTAAAATACATCACACATGAACGGAATCTCGGGGTTTTTACAAGAATTGTAAGCCCAGTTATGAAAAAGGTTCCTACAACTAAAGGTGCGAGCAATATACCTACACCATCCGCGAGTACAATCGGCCTCAGTTTCAGTCACCCTTAAGGCTAGAACCGCTTGCACCCGGAGTTTGAACTCAGAGCATGACCGCTCATTCGCACAATGTGTATAAGCGCGCAAGGATCATATTGTACAAGTCCATAATATACTAGTTATTTAATAGGAGACTCAAGAGTCAGTACCTATTCTATTTACAGTACATACGTACTGAGCTAGAGACTTTCAAGAGAAATGTAAGATAAAAACATTTTTCAAAATGGTAGTGACTGTCCTCCTAAATGACTGTTAACTAAAGCCTGAAATTCATATTTACATTTCGTAAAACATACACTAATTTGAATTTTGATAACTAAGCAAAGACATTCGTAATCCTCGCTTATACGTAACACAAACGTAATATTAATCTGGTTACCTTTCCTAATTAAATACCGAGAATACAAGAAAACGGTGAGGTTTTCCTCTCAAGTAAACATATTTTGGTGTATAATAAAATGCCATTAACATTAGCAACAATCAGAAACGCTATTCAATTTCCCGCTTCGATACTCGCCTATATGTTATAAAAGTAATTATTTTTCTCAATAGCATGATTAGTTCCCATTGGGCCACTGGAGAATTTTCCTCCTGTGGTGCGGTGGTATACTTTAGTGCGCGTTACGGTCAATTAGTCGCAAGTCGCAACACGTAGCACCCACTTCGGTAATTAAAGCGAGAGAACAGAACACCAATACAAGGGAAATAATTAATTTTGCAAAGAAAATAATTGCTTTGTTAGCGGCCTGCTTCTGTTTCGTATTTAAAAAAAGGAACGGACGCTTGAATAGAGTTAATTAACACACGCAAGTGTAAGCCTCAGTACGCCAAGTTCTCTCTGAATTTTATATAAATATAAACTTAGGAAAGCATAATTTATTGCTGTTCGAAAATTGCCATCATTATGTGAATATAGGGGTTTAACTAAAATGAATTGCTTCGAAGTGTCGCATTTTGAACACAAAATACATACATAAAACAAAATTAATGGGTGACATTTAAATGTAGTTGAATTACCCTTTCTTAGCTCTTAGGAATTTATCTGCCAATGTGCTGAATTGATCTTATGCAATTGATTGATAACGTGTGAAGAACCCTCCCAACCACCTATAAATTAATGATAAAGGAAACAGATATTTCTTGTACTAAACTAAAATCTGAAGCGTGGAAATTGACGTGTTAATCATTAATATTCCAACAAAGTTAGTAAAATCTTTTAATTTTCTAAAGTTTTTATTAAATAAAGCAGTAATTTCCATTTGTAATACGTTTTAAGAAACCCTGTGGCTATTGTCTTACAGTCTTACAATTTGAAGGTTAAATGTTAATAATTTACTTTGAGTTAATACTTCTGTAAATTATTTATCTTTCCAGAAATTAAGCGTTTAATTATTATTAAATGCTTTGAGGCTCGGATGGTTTCCTTATTTTTCTCGCTTTGTTATTAATAAGCATTGTTTTAAATGAAGTTTATCTTATTTAACGAAATGAGGCGTCAGAAGTACTCTTGAAGACTCTCAAGAACAGCTTAAAAGCTAAAGATATAACAAAATCCATGTTTTTAATAAGGCATTTCCAACTTAACAAGGAGTAATTACATTCATGTTGTAATATTAAAGTTCTTGAATTTTAACAATGCTTGTGGGAAATGTAAATCAACGTAAGTAGGCATTAGTTTCGGATCGAATTGATAAAGTTTGAACATAATGGCTGGAACTGAGGTATTGTAAGATCATATCTAGCCTAACATTATCGTGTTCGTGAACAGCAATTGCGTATTACCAGAGATTATCGCTAATAGGTGTTACGTAGGTTTCCTTAATGAGACTTTAAGGGTATAGTATACGTTAGAGTTTTTAAAGTTTATTACAAAAGGCTGCCGTGGTGGTCTAGCGACTATAATCGTCACTGCTGAGCATAAGATTCTCGGTTGGACCCCACGCTAGGCAAAGTGTAATTAGATTTTTCTATCTGGGATTCATCAGTAGTAGTTTATAAACTTTTTTACACCTCAGCATTACCATTCGCAGAATAAGGGCGTGATGTTGTATTATACATATAATGGTGTCTGTTATTTTAGTTTAATTGAGATGGGATTAAGGCGTAAATCAAAACATAATTGAGTTTCTCTACTAAAAAAGAAACGACATTTAATGTTATAATTTTACACAAAATAATATTCAACGCAAATCGTCAGTTTGAAGGCTGACATTATTTCTAGACCTGTCAGTCTGTCATTAATAAAAAGAATAAATTAAAGAGAATAAATTCTCTTTACATCACCCCCCTTGGGAAAGATAACATAAATTAAATATTATTACAATTCATTATAAAATCTAATTTAACATACATAGGTATTTATTTCAAGTATCTAAGTCATCTTAGTCAAACTTAGGAGCTGGAGTCAATTTCGAGATGTGGAAAAAGTTTGACTCCGATTTTTTATAACCCGTGTCGATCCCGTAAATCGTGTTTGACAACTTTTGCACGATTCTGTAAGGTCCGATTCTCAACTCGTCAAGCTTTTTTCTATTCAGCTTGTTTCCATTGTCCACAAACACCATATCACCTACTTTGAAGTCGAAGTCCTTATGATTTTTGTCGTAAAGTTTCTTGTTGTAAATGTGTGACTGAATTGTATTTTCCAGAGCCTTTTTCCTGTCTTGAATCAAATCGGTTTCAGTTTTCTTTGACTTTAGCTCATCTGGCAAAATCGTAACATTGGTACCGTTTAGTAGATACGTAGGAGCGTATCCGGTGACAGTATGCTCCGTTTCGTTAAATTTTTTTACACAATTGTGTGCTATGGTGGTCCATGCCAGTTTGGTATCTTTTTCGTTTATCTTGCATCTTATTTTATTTACCAATGTTTGATTCAGTCTCTCAATCAACCCATTTGAAAAGGGTGAATTTACTGCAGTGAAGACTAGTCGAATATTTTTATCATCCAAAAACTTTTTGAACTCCTTCGAATTAATACCTGGATATTGATCTGAAAGTATCGTGCCAATATCTCCAGTCTCAGCGGTGTTCTTCACTAGTTTAATGAAATCATTCGCATTTTGAGTCTTTGTCGTTAAAATAAATGCGTATCTTGTGAAATGATCTGATAGCAGGTGCAAGTACCTTTTTGTGGAACGGGATCCCCCAAAACCTCCAATTGTATCGATAGAACATATCTCAAAAGGTTTCGTAGGCGGACCCAAGTGTGACATCATTCCGTATTTGTTTTGTCCTCTGGTTTTGTTTTTTATACATACTATACATTCTTTACAGATTTTATATATGTTCTTTGTTAAGTTTTCTGCTGTATATAATGAACTTACTGTTCTTCGCATTTGATTTATTCCTATATGACCCAGATCCGAATGTATTCTTTTAACGAATTCCATACTAAATTTTTCTGATAGAATTATCTTATCTTTTTTATTTCCTTTTTTATAATAAACTTTATGTTGTAATTTTAGCTTTTCTTTCCTGGATTGTATATATTCATTTCTTTCTTGATCTTGTAAAATGTCTTTTAGTTGTATTAAATTGACTACTTTCAATTGTTCTTCCAGATTTTCATTGGGCTCTAACACTGGATTCCTGCTAAGGCAATCAGCTTCCAAATTGTATCTTCCTGGAGAGTATTTTATTTTAAAATCATATTGTGAAAGGTAGTACGTTAGATCTCCTAGTTCTTCATCAGTTCTTGACTTTATGTTCATATTCTCCAAAGGTTTGTGATCAGAGAAAACAATGAATTTTCTACCTATCAACAGATGTTGCCAATACTTAACACATTCTTTTATTGCTAGGCACTCCAAGTATATGGCCTTCTTCCTTTTTTGTACTTCATTCAATTTCTTTGAGAAATATGCTACAGGTTTTTCTTCCTTGTTTTCTTGCAGTTGTTTCAAGACGGCCCCCACTCCTATTATGCTGGCATCTGTGTATATATGTATTGGTAATTTTGGGTCATAAATTGTTAATATTGGCTGAGAACATAATATTTGTTTCATTTCATCAAATGATTCTTGACATGCTTTAGTCCAAATAAAAGTTTGCCCTTTCTTCAAAAGGTTATGTAATGGATCAAGTTTTATTGCTATTTTTGGTACATATTTATGATAAAAATTTATTTTTCCTAAGAACTGCCTCACATTTTTTGTTGTTTTAGGGGTTGGAAAATTCTTAATTGATATCAAGTTATCTTTTAATGGTCGAACTGAATTATTCTGTATTATATGACCAAGATATTTTACAGAGTCAGCGGCAAATGTGCATTTTGTGAATTTTAGTCTAAATCCTTCACTTTTGATGGCTTGAAACAGCTGTGATAGATGTCTGACATGATCCGAGAATGATTTTGAAAATATTAAAATGTCATCTATGAAATTAACTGTGAACTCTGAGAGTTTGTGTTTTCTTATTATATTACACATTATTCTTTGAAAAATTGCTGGCGAGGTTTTGAGACCAAAAGGCAAACAAGTCCATTGATAATGACCTTCTTGTGTGACAAATGCTGTTTTTTGTCTATCACTAACACGTAGAGGTATTGACCAAAATGCTGAGTTTATATCCAGTGTGGTGAAAAACTTGCAATCTCTTGTTTTGATCATTAGGTCCTCAATAAGAGGAAATGGTTGTGATTGTGGAACAACAATTTTGTTAAGGTCTCGAAAATCTATGCACAACCTTGACCTTTTATTTTCGTCTCTTTTGTAAGCCAGTGTCACTGGTGCCGCAAATGGGCTATATGATTCCTCGATCATATTTTTTTTTAATAATTGTGCGATCTGTTGTTCAATTTCCTTTCTATCTTCAATGGTACAGCGGTACGGTCTTTTACTGCAATATTTTTCTTCTAATAGATCAATGTGTGCTTCATAATCCTTTACCGTGCCGATATCATATTTATCTTTTGCAAAAATTGATTTATTGTTTTTTATTAAGTTATCAATTATTGCTTGTTTTTCGTGGTCTAAATGGTTTATCCAAATATGGAAATTTTCTATGTTAAAATATTCATTAAAGTTTATAAGTTTGTTTCTATTAGTTTCCGAGTTTTCAAATTTTATTTCTTTTGGAAGAGGTTCATTTTTAAGCTCTTTATTTTTCATTCCCTTAGAAATGCTGTCCATATGTAACCTTTTTGTTTCCTTAGAATAATTTTCATTTTTCATTGACTTCATTTTGTCCATTTCCTTAGAAATAGTGTTCGTCTCTGAATTTTTAATTTCATTTCTATGTATTGGAACTTTTTGACTAATAACTAAATTTTCATCCTGAATTAAGTTGAACTTTTTTATACAGTCAAGCCCAATTAAAAAATCATAATCAAAATTTTCTTGATCTATTACAAAGACATCAGTTTTTTCTTCTATATCAAAAATGTTTACATTGAGTGTTATAATACCAATTGCCTTTTTAACGCCATTAATTGTTTTTAAATTAGTGTTATTAGAATAACCCTTTGTTTTTCGCTCAAATTTTAATAATCTTGAATTTATCAAAGAAACATTTGAGCCAGAATCATATATTCCAAATACTTCAAGGTTTTTATTCAGTACTAATCTTACTTTGATTAATGGCGGCACCATTAGTTTTTTGGATCTTCACACTGCAGTTCACATTCCAATTCTGAATTATTAATATGTTTGATTTGTTTCTTTTCATTTTCTTTAACTTTAAACCAACATGAATCTTCCGAGTGATAACGTACTCCTTTCTTTTGTTTTTCACAAATACTACAGTTTTGCATCTTTTCTTTGAGTACTTTAGTATCATCTTTTCTTTTCAGAAACTTTTTCTTCATGACCAAATGTTCCAATTTGCCAACTTCATTGAAAAGATCTTTTGTTTCTAAAACCTCTTCTTTGTTTATTCTATCTGTTATAAAGTCCGGCAACCCAGCAGCAATTAGGTCAATCAAAGTACCTTGATCTATCGTCGGTCGTACTTCAAGCAGAAGTTTTTCCTTTTTAATGGAATAATCCAATAATGATCCTAACTGATATTTGAAGGCTATAGCATATTTACTACTAGACCAACCCTTATTTGCGTAGGTTTCTACAAAGTTTGTTTTCCATTCCGACCATTTTGATTGTAAACTAAGCTTGATCATCATGGAAGCATACCAATCCGTGCATGATTTTTCTAGGAATAATCTGAATGTTTCTATTTTCTCTTCGTCTTCTACTATGTCAAATCTTGTACATTCCTTTTCAAAAACCTCTATCCATCGACATGCATTTACATTTTTGCCATCAAATTTATCTAATACAAATCTCTCTGCTAAATTTTTTAAACTTTGTTTTTCCCTTCTTTGTTGATTTTCTACTAATTTTTCCAAAATTTTTACCATATGGTCTTCTGAATTGCTTTTATTTTTTAAAGCCAATTGTTCTTCTGTAACTTCCTCTAGGTATTGGTCTTCAAATATCATGTTGTCATCTTCATCAAAGTATGTTTTTACCATTTCTGGCGTTAATTTTATCCAAACACTTCGAGTTTGGTGTCTTTTTTTCATCGTATTTCGTAATATATTGTACACTTTAGACAAGTAAATATACTTGTGAAGTGAAGCTGCTTCATACTCCTCTGGAATCAGGAAAACTTTCTCGTCTTGTGTAATAATTGTAGTTACGGCGATAAAGTTAGATTTTCCATCTTTCGTTGGTTTCGATTTAAAAACAAATTTCAGTTTTTCCATTTTCACGAAATGTCGTTTTATAATGGTGTCTGTTATTTTAGTTTAATTGAGATGGGATTAAGGCGTAAATCAAAAAATAATTGAGTTTCTCTACTAAAAAAGAAACGACATTTAATGTTATAATTTTACACAAAATAATATTCAACGCAAATCGTCAGTTTGAAGGCTGACATTATTTCTAGACCTGTCAGTCTGTCATTAATAAAAAGAATAAATTAAAGAGAATAAATTCTCTTTACATACATATTATAAAAATTAATTAAGCGTTTCTGACGAAAAGAAACAAGGTTACTGCAGGACATACAACTTTCGCTCGAATTCTTTATTACCTAGGTGTTCAAAAAAACCGGAATTCAAATAATTAATTTTTAAAAGCCACAGAACAGAATGTTTATTCTGTTCAGCGGCTTTATAAAATTAATTATTTCTAAAAAGATTATAGGGTAACAATGAACAGGCCGTACCGTCAAAATACGGTCGGCAAGTCGTCAAGCAATTTGCTAATTCGTCTGAACACTATTATTTACGCGCGAGGAAAGTTTCTCGTCATAAATTAAGTGCGGACCAAGTTGTTGGTCGTAAATCTAAGTGCTCCGCCCCCGGCGCGCTTGTCTCTTGTGACAAACCCGTACCCGCCAGTTTTCGATGACTACAGTGACTATGGGTAACGGTGTTTTCGGTACACAGACGTAATTAATTATAGGGATAATTAGGCGATGTTGCAAGCCCCCGGCGGCAACCCTCATCTACAGAAACCTGCACCACCCACCATGCAAGGGAAATCGCTGTTTGCCTTGTAGCAGTTATCGTCAGTGGAAATAAGAAATGAAATCTTTGTTTTTTTACCTGATGTCAGAATTTTTTATGCCGCCCTCTAGCTATGCTATGATCGTTAATAATTAGCACCCAATACTGGTCCCTCAACAGTGATGCGAAGTTAGAGTCTAGATAGCAAGAAGATCCTATAGGATCGTATGTTATCTGATTTCTCCCCCATTTGTGGACCGATTCTCATAGTTTTTTTATATGAAAGAGTATACTTCTGAGGTGGTCCCATTTTAATATGGTGAAGATCTGCTGCTGATCTTCGAAGATATACAATGGAACTCTTCAAAAATAGACGGCCAATCTGTCGTGATTACTGGCATCGCTTGGATGTTTATTGTTCATACAATATCATGACGTATCATCACGCCTGTATGCTCTGAGGGGTACGCAGATGTGTACAATTTACCTAGATCTCGACAGTTAGGTATGTTAAGTTTCATTTATTAGGGATAAGTGGATAACCCTTGCGTTTGAATACTTCAATAGTTTGTACTATTGATTGAATAAGTTTCGTTGTCTGTTGTGTGTGTTTAATGTGAAGAAAAACAGGTAGATTTTGTAATCTACGTGTTTTATCTTCTCATTAACCCTGGGGCAGTAAGTGATACAAGTAAAATAATATTATTCAAGGTCTTTTGGATGGCATTAGTAGCCGTTGTTATCCTTTAACCCATCGAATAATTTAGAATAATACCTATCAAATTCCACGTCATGGTAAAAACAATGTTCCTGTTTTATCCCTAAACATCAGAAGGCATGCTCGCCCGCGGCAGTTACCCTAGCTGCGGCGGACTAAACAAAACAGCCCCGTTATAAAGTCAAGAACTCTGCGAATTCCGTTTCTTATGCTTACGCAACTATTTAGTTATTTATCGGACGACTTCATGTTCATGTTCATAAATGTAGCGTTTCGTATCATTCCCTTAGAAGTAGAACTCGCAAGGCACTGTGGTGTTGTTTACTAAGTTTTCATTAACTGAGGAATTTCATTAGCGCTCGAGTGGAGAGTAAATATCAAATGTGACTATAGATTCCAACAATATTTTAATGTAAATTTTAATGTTATTAGGTCACGATAGCCGCTCATCTTTTTTGGAAAAGCCTACGATAAACAAAGCCCTTCTTGCGAGCAAGACAGAATGGTGAAAAGCAGTTTGTAACTGAGAAATTATGGCCACCTAAAACACTGTTAAGTGTCCCTTGACCTTAGGGACTTGTTCGGAAGTTCAACCAGCATTAAAATTATGTTCTAGAATTTTCTTAAGGTACTTCTTGACGTTGAGCGTGTTGTTTAAGACTTTTCAAATTAGCTGGATTTACTTTTCAGTATAATTGTATAGTAGTACGCCCCTCATCTAGATGAACCGATGAACTGAAGAAAGTGCATGAGTCAGACTCAAACTAGAAGGTGGAAGGCAGGGTGTTGAGGCACAGCCTGGAAGAAGCCTATGCCCAGCAGTGGACGGCGACGGCTGAGTTGCATGTCTGCTAAACGTGAGATATACCTACTATAAATGAAATTATTAGAAACACACGAATGAATTTTCAAAACTATTTGAGCTGCCTTATCTGTATGAGAAGAGGCCTTAGCCTTGTAGTGATATATAAGTAGGCTAGTCTCTATGAGCGTGACGATAGCAATGATAGGTACTAAAAAACAGCTTGAATTGACTATCGGAGTGAATGGATTAGCCAATCGACACAAGTTGATTGTCCAGAGTGCGCTGTTCGTATAAAAATAGGCTGGTATTAGTTTATACGAAAAATTTGGAAAGAAAATCCTAATGGAACGTTACATCCTACCGTCCACAACAATGATATTAATTTATGATGGTAGGTATTGCAGGATAAACTGCAATACCTACCATCATAACGTATTACCAAGTTGTTCTTTGAGTCGTTTTGAGTTCCGAGTTGAGTTCACGATTAGGGACTAATAAATTACCCATTTTACCATAAAGAGCAGGTACCTAATTTATTAGGTATTAAAGCAGCCATAATTTATAAGGCAGATCTAAGTGTACACACGGCTATACATCAAGCTATACATTTCCAGTTTACGCTGACCTTGCACTGCCCGGAAATCATATGTATTGCGAGATCAGCTTATACTGGAACTGTATAGCTTGATGTTTAACCGTGTGTACTCGCTGGGGGGAGCCGATCTAGAAAGACATACCTACAGGTCTTAATGGTGATGCTCTTCGGAAAGGTCAGGTGGAACGTAAAGGAAGCAAAATAAAAAAGAGAAACAAAAGAATCGTAGCAGGTTGTGCTCAGCACTTTCTGCCAACCCCCATGGGAAAAAGCGTGTGAGATATAGGGCTGTGTACGTATGTATGTGATACTTACTTATAGGTTACACAACAAGCCATCAGTAAGTCCGTTAATTTATTAGTTTATCACGGAAAATGGACCTTTACTTTTAGCAAATACGTATACTTTTCTTATCCATTCATTTCAGGCTGTTTCGTAAATTTAAGAGCTATGAATGTCACCTTTATATCTACATATGGCAGCTATAAAAAAACGAGGTGTTATAAAAAGTAATGGAGTGTTAAAACCATATGTTACTCCTATTTTTCGCGGGAAATTGCATCGCGTTCACACGCCATGGTTGAAGTTATTGGCGAATCTGATTGCATATTGACGACTGATATAAATTAATATAATTGTTGTGGGCCGGCGAACTGACGCCTGAATAATTAATAACGTGATTACCGGAGTTTTGGGGTCGTATGCTGATTACGTTAAGGCAAAGCACAAACTAGCTTAGGTAATAAAATATTAAATTGTATTATGTTTTGGCTATTTACAGATCTACATGGTAAAAAAATAATCAATACGACTCTTTATGTTAGAATTGGTTTTTCATGTCATGAACCAGATCTATTGGTTTTATTAATGCCTTAATAATAATATGCGATAATATTTCGGTGCGTAAATATCTGTTACGTTGTGAATACACAACATACTAAACTTGGTCTACAATTTGCAAAAAAATCGCGAGCCAGCTAACCCGAATTTTAAATCATGTGCAAACGTTACTATTTCAAATAGTAGTATAGTAGTAGTATTTCAGAAAAGCTTTACAAGGTTCATTTGGCAGCAGAGACATAAAACAAAAAATCTTTTAATCAATCCGCATACTTTATTCGATTTAGGTATTGTTTCAATTTATTTAATTTACAAAGGGAACGAATATTAAATATTATGCAAATGTAAACCACCCTTCCGCAACTGGTATCCGATAGAAACTTCTCAGACGAAATTTTGTTGAATAAGATTATGGAATAACATTGTTTTGTGTTAATCTGAGCTAGGAAAAAACGGCAAGGTTTTATTCACTGTTCATATTTTAAACGTAAAGCTTTGAGCATAGATAAGAAAGGTACCTTTAACATACATCTATTCTACGACAGTCACAAAAGGTTACTAAAAGATTAGATTCTTTACATTCCGGCTAACAATGCCTTGGTTATGTTTTGTGCCTACTTAGGTAGTACACACTAAAAAAAATGGCTTAACGTCTGTAGGACCACGCAAATGGTTCCGTAGTCAGAATAAACATTAACAGTTTCAGCGTTGATTCAGACACAATATTGACTTTAGCGACAGTATAGGTAAAAAAGATTATATTTCGGGGACTGTTTGTTTTTAATGTTGTAGCCGAGAATTTATGACTTAATATAAACTTAACAAACATCACATACCAATTTACTATTAGTCCACAATAGTCCACATGCTCATGTTGACCGTTTTTTTACATCTCCTTTCATAATAATTATGTATGTGGACTTGTGGTATACCTACTACCATAGTACATAATTATATCGTTTACTTATTTACTCCGTTTAGTTAGCGTTGTAATTCTCAATTTCATGTCTGTGTCACAATCATATGAACGAACTTATAATTAATGTCTAATTTAGCTACGGAATCCTAAAACGAGAACTACACAATAGATTCGGATCACAGCTAATCGAATCGCTTCAAACCCTGCTTACTAATTAGTACAGGCGTAAATCACTAACACATTTTTTTTTGCCAGAAGCAATCTGCAATATCCATAATTCTTACAATAACGACGATGTTAAAGTTGAGCTCTATAATTCTTTCAATAAAACTTAAATTTTGGAAAATACTTTCAGAGATATACGGTAAAAGTTTTGAGTGGAAAATTAAACAGGCTCCCCAACTGTACGATCCTGTCTAACTAAAGACTGTTCCCTTGATAGCTTTTTGAAACTCCCCTATTCAGGGGCTAATTTATTATATTTTTAATTTAAATAAAAATGTGGTTAGGTTTCTGCGTAGCAAGAAGGGACATCACTATTTTTTTGTATAGGCTGGCTTAAAATTGAACGCAATTGGAATGACGTTCATTATAATTTAAAGCTTTGTTGTCAGAGCTGAATTTAAATGAAAATAAAACAGAATTTAAAACAAAATTAGATTTGCGTAGAGATTAGTGTATAGTCTGACAGTTTTTAAACAAGATTCATGTTTTAACATTGTTCAAAAACAACGGCTTGCTTTTTGTACATGATAAAATTTTACTTTAATTCCATCGTTTTAAAATCTCTCCGCAAGTATACTTATCCTGAGGTCTGACGCCCGATAGATGGAACAAGCTGTCATTTTCGCGCCAATTACGGAGCCATCATGTCTGCAGAAATAATCCGCTAGTACTCCGCGAGCGTGGCCGTACTGTGACGTCAATATTCTGTGGTGTATCGACGACGCGGGAAAATGCAGCTGATAAAGTTCGGTGTCATGGAAAGATCCTTTGGCAAATTAAATTCCAAATGAATGGACGAGTTACACGTTATACAGCAGAACCGTTTATATTACTAGACTAGCTTCTGCCCGCGACTTCGTACGCGGATCCTGTTGCTTATGCCAGCGACAACGGGGTCGTCAAAATCGAAGATCTGAAACATCTGATGTCGAATTCTATAAGCCCGGGGACGGGAAATCAATGGGATGCGCGAGACGATTCAAGATGTTCCAGATTTTTTATTTTTGTTGGTCAACAGGAAATGCCATCAGACTTAACAACTTTTGCTAAGACGCCATTTCTATTATGTATATGTTATATTGTCTCTGGGCTTTGGAGTTCCTCTACAGGTGCTCCAGATCTTCAAATTTAGTCTCACAGCAGAAAACACTCTTCACGTGGAATAGTTTTTGCAATGGCACCATTTTTATATCTCTTTCACTTTAGGTGTTCCATTTTCCAAAATAAATTATAGCCTATAATATGTTGCGTGACGTTCACGATCAGCGGTCAGTCGCGCATCTCCTTCCCCCACTTATCTCTAGAGTCGATGCGTATATACGCTGAAAACTCAAGCGTCATGCTTTTTCCGTGAACGTCTCCAACTCGCGAGACAGTGCATGATGTTCACGATCAGCGGTCAGTCGCGCACATATTCTTCACTGGTCTCTAGAGACCTGGATGTAGATGCGTAAATACGCTGAGAATGCAGGCGTGCTTCGCGATCCCAAGAAATTTCCACGGAGCGAGTTGCAGCCTCATGTTCTCGAACAGCATCAAGTCTCTCCTAACGCTCTTCGGTAGATTGTTCTTGGATCTTATGGTCTTTAATCATTTAGCACCTTTGGAACATTGGGAAAAATTTGACCTCTTTCTTGGCATGGTTATAGTTTTATTGTGATGATACCTGATCAATTAAAATCTAAGTGGCTGCTCCCCTGCGTTACCGGGTAAGCTACCGTGTAACGAAGATAAATGGAAAAGGAAATTAAACACTCAAATAACATAAGCCCGAAGGCATACGATAAAATAAATGGGAGTTTTAGCCAGCAGAGTCTAATTTTCAACGATATACCATCGTCATCGAAAATCAGTCCTGAACTGTTCCCGCCTTCACCGCGTAGTACCTCCTACTTATGTTATTTTATAATTATACAATGAAATTAGTGATAGTTTTAATTTCTATATCAAATGTTTCTGATCTTCGATTTTTATAAGTCAACAGGAAATGCCTATCAGACCAAACAACTTTTGCTAAGACGTCATTCCTATTTGAGTTATGGTGTAGCTGGGCTCTTGGAGTTCCACAACAGGTGTTCTGTATCTTCAAATTTATTCTCTCAGCAGAAAATGCTCATAACGTGGAACAATTTTTGCTATGGTACCATTTTTGTATCTCCCATAGTTTAGCTGGTCTGTTGCGGTTCTGCATCAGGTGTTCCGGATCTTCAAATTTATTCTCTCAGCAGAAAATGCTCATCACGTGGAACAATTTTTGCTATGGGACCATTTTTGTATCGCCTATAGTTTAGCTGGTCTGTTGCGGTTCTGCATCAGGTGTTCCAGTTTCCAAGATAAATTATAGCCTATGTGTTGACCAGACTTAATATCTATACAAAAAAAAAAAACATTTAAATCCGTCCAGTAGTTCCGAAGATTAGCGTGTGCAAACAAACAGACAAACAGACAGACTTTTTTTTTTGGATTCGTGCTCTATTACTGTTTTTACACCCCCCTCAATTATTATTTTTTTAATATATTCAATGTACAGACACAGTTTTTTTACAGTCTTATTATATGTAATATAGATTTTGAAACGATTACTGTGACAGTTTTAGATATAAAAATACTTAAAACAACATCATCTTAACAACACATTTCACTAGTTATAATACTTGTTGTTGGCGAGAACAACGGCCTGCTTTTCGTCGGCTTAACTTGCTTTCTTTGAAAAGAATACACTCTATACGTCCCATCCACCCATCCATCCATCCACGGTTTGACCTGGCAAGCGTAGCTTTACCTTCGTTTAGTCACGATAAGTGTGCTTCTTTCCACCGAGAAAGACGCAGCTGCCAACTCTCTTGAGGTATGCAATATTTATTACTAGTTTTACGATAACGACCGGGTATCAAGGGATGCTCCGTGAGGTACAGTCCTTTGCTATGAACCACAGAGAACCGTAAAATGATGAGGTGAAACCTTTGCAGGCACATATGTAATTGTACCGTGGACTGTTCACTAACAAAATACCTCCGGGACTGTTGCTTTTAGCCGTCTGTGTACAAAGCTGTTTGGCATTCGGTCACTGGGTATTTGCTAAATAAAACAGTGTCCACCAGTCCGACATTCCGGTTTGTTCACGTTTGCGTGTAAAGTGAACATCAAGCAAACAATCAAAAGTGCTAATTAGAATAAAGCTTAGGTAATCACGAAGTACTAAGATTAAAACGAAATTTTCACTTTGATATTTACTTTATAAAAAAAGGTAACTGTTGCGGTTCTTTTAGAAATTTCTTCGCATGCAACGGAAGCCATTTTTTAATTGAAACTTTAGACTTTGTTCGTGAGGTGGTTACTAACGTATTTTTTTCTAAACCGCAGCTTTTAAAAACACAACGTAGTGAATGTCATGGTGTTGTCGTAGGGGTTAAAAGTTAAGTTAAGTGCAGTGTGAAGGGCGGGCTTTTAGGCTTTTGATTGTCTTATGTAATTTTGACCTTCAAAAAGTGCTGATCCTCTCCATATTTTTTTTATCTGCAATCAGCCGTTGAGCTTTATTAATTAGATAGGTTGACATTTATTTCATTGGCAGTTAGAGATCCACATCCTGCAATGTGTCGTCTCATGATATAAATGGGGGGTACGGTTTAGATTGACGCTATACGTTTCCTTTTCAGTCTGTATGTGGAGTCAAAGGACTCTAGTAGTGCAACAGCAAGTTTATTCTTGTGGCGTTCGAGTCGAATCTTAATAATTTGAATAAATTATTTTTGATTGTGATTCTTTTCCCAACTAATTTGGGGTTGGCTTCCCGTTTCACCAGATGCAGCTGAATACCATGGAGCGATTGCCTGTCTGACCTTCACAACCCAGTTACTGGAATAACACGATACCCCTTGGTGAAACTGGTAGTCAGGCTTCGAGCCTCTGACTACCCTTAGCGGCTGTCAAAGAAGATCTGTGTGTATCGGTTCATAAATACACAGATACACAAAAAAAGAAAAAGAAAAACACATACACACGATTAGTCATTAATGATCGAAGTACACGAAAGAACGACAAAAAATGCGTTTATTGGATAGATTACAAGAAAATATTCGACACGTATTTTTTTTCTTTTTTAAATTGATGGATAACTGCTTAGATTAAGCGCATTAAAGCTGAGGAGAGGGGGCTTGTAACGTCATTACCTAGTATAAACTGAACTGGCTAGTGAAGTCTTGCGACATTTTGACTCGATGTATCGCCGTTATTTTTTGATTACGTGAAAAAAGAAAAAATATGTGTCGAACAGTTTTTTGTAATCTAGATGAGGGACTAAAAACTAAATTTAACATTGTCCAGTACAGTAAGCGTGTTCGGTTTGGATATGAGCTCACGTTGTCAAATCGTTGAAGCTAATCGGTACTACAAGCTAACTGTGGACATCATAGCTATACTGATAGCTACTCTAAGTATAATCGGATAGTACTAATTCACTGGCGGCCAATCGGAGGCCTCAGTTGCTAAAAGTTGAGGGACGGTTTACTTACCTTACATTTGAGGAAATATCTTGAGAGGAGTGAGATGTAGTCTCACGGCATTTGTCAACTGGTGCCGCCGACAGAGCCAAGTCATAGTTAAAATAGTATTGTTGAAAAAAAGACCTAATTAGTAATATATGTAGTATATAATTATTTAGTATAGTTTAGTTTAAATTAAGTAAAAAATGAATTCGTGCTATTTCCACGAGAACTAACTGACGACTAGTGCCAAATTGCATTGTAGTTTAGCAGATGCTATGTTATGTTATAAGACTGTAACGTTGTAATTAAAATAAATAAATAAAAAAAAACTTCATAGACTGTTGCAATGGGCAACAACATTTCCGTAATACACACACCATGATCCACATTAAACACAATGGATATCTAAGGCTACTCTTTTATAATCCACAATATAATTTTAGGATTATCGTATATACGGAAGACGGCGAGGTATTTTGCACTAAACCGAGCGAATAGCACAGCGAAGCGCTTTTAGATTTTAAGAGTATTCTCCAATAAAAGTCAGTAGTGTTTTGTCTTTATTTGGTCATGTAAACTTTACCCTCGTTTTACTTGAATTTCATCTAGTTGTAAAAATGTATACCATTCGTTATATTACAGTTAAAGATAATATAATTACACACATGGTCGTAGCGTCAACATTAAACGTACTTCATTTAAGCTTTTTTGAAACCTACGTGTGGTTGATAGAAAATAATATTCAGTCTTCAAATTTATACCTATTAATTATTAAGAATCAATTGCTGGATGTATGCTAGATCATCGACTTAGACAACTTGAGAAAAAATCAACAGGTTTAGGTGATTTTGAAAGGTTCTGACCTAAGTTTATGGAAAATATAAACGAAAATTCGGAAAGTATATTTTTGTTTAAAAATCACAATAAAAAAATGTTTGCACCCATGCGATCCCGGGACATGTAGCTAATCATACAATTAGATATAAGATAACCTTTGACCGTCGGGTTCATTCAGTAAATTTATTGTTGATGGAATATTTGAAAACGTTAAACCACAAAAGAATTTAATTTTAAATGCTCCTTAAACATTGCTGAGAATACTGGTCCCAAAATAATCAGCATCAGTAGAAATAGAGCACGGTTCCATGTTCTTTTAATTAAACATCTCGGCGGCGGTACAGATTACCCAATATTGTGTACAGCGTGAGTAATAAGAACATGTGAGGTTTTCGACTGACATATTTTTTATCTCACCCTCATTCTTACTCTGATATTTTTTTTGTTGCCCCAAGATACGAAAAATGTATATCCAGTGCGATCGCTTAAACTACTTATTTAATATACTTAGAGATACTATTGATCGTAGAGAAAAATCTGAAAGAAATTACAAAATGTGTTCTTTACGAGACCATAATATAGTAAAACCTAATTTGTTATATAACTTTTGCAAGATCTAATTTTTGGATCTAATAAGTGTAACTGTTGAATTGAATACGATTTTGATTTTTTTCCCATGAAACCAAATTCATAATAACATCATGTTTCTAACTTCACAGACCCCTTGGTTGCATGCCCAAACACGTGACCTGATGATGATCCTGACTTAGTCCAGATATTTTGGATGAATATCCAGATTTTCCAACCGACACATAACATGCATTGCAAACATAGTATTCAAACAAAAACAATAAACAGAAGAAGGACGCTTCTCTTCTAAACTGCTTTCGCAAAATAATTCGGACATTGTCGAGAACGTACCGGCTTCCCCTAAAATGGCCTTAATTAAGTGCATTGCTTCCAGCGTCGGTTTCACCTATTTCCGGACAGTCTATTCGAAACCCCGGTCACAAAGTAGTTGACTCGTAAATTCAATATGTCCGAGGAACATCGCACAAAATGGGCCAAATCAGTCAAAAAAGGGACGGGAAAAGCGAAATTAGGAAAATTTATAGCCAATTAACGAGCGATTAAGATGAAAATTAAGGTGTTCGTTTTTAATTTCTTTTCAACAACAGGTTTTAATGTTTCTTAAGTTTTAACGCTTCCGGGTGTTTAATGGTTTTACTTGAGAACTAGTAACTTTTTTATTGCGACAGGTTTAAAGGTGGACGTGAAGCTGGAGATTTTAGAAATCTTATGTGTCCGTAATATCAGCACCGGTTCTATTATCACCGAAATAAGAAATATAAAAAAAGCAAGATGCATTGTAATCTCAGTCTCAATCTGTCAAAAACACGTTTAATTTTCCTACATTTTTGACAAGGTTTTAACATTGCTTGAAACTGAGATGAGATGTCGGCTTGATTTTGAGCGTTTCATCTTTAGCTGTAATAAAAAAATACCGTAACTGTAGTACGTTCGCGTTAAGAATGCAGTAAAGTCATCATTATCCGTCGGCCTAGCCCCACCCCTAACCAATCAAATCTTTTCAAATTAATTTTTATAAATTAATTAAACTTAATCATTTAAAATATAATTTGTTTGAATTTAACACCACTGTGGAATACACCTTTATCTTGCAGTTGCACTGCATTTTTACTGCATTCTTAACGCGAACGAACTATACGAACTTTATAAGGGTATGAGCATAAAGAGGTCAAGTCCTGTTATTAGAAACGTTCTGCGATTAGTGTCTTTGTGCAAAAAAATACTTAATAAGAAAAATATTATCTGATTTGGTCAGCACAATCAGCTGTAACATTTCACTGTTGGAATAATAACTGGTTCTTTTTCTACTTTCGACTAGGTACCTCAATAGTCTAATGGTCGGAAGCATAACATTACCTGACCCTGGAATTAAACATAAAACCTCAGGCTCAGCAGTAGATCTTAAAACCACTATACAAGTGTAGCAGTGGAAATAAGAATCTTCAATAACAATTCCTTTACATAATAACCCATATCAACATCCTACAATACAAAGCAATGAATCAATAGCGGCAAACCGAAAACCATGTTACATTATAAGGTCATGATTATTCATACTTATACCTGTTTGCACAAGATCGGGTTTGTGTAAACATCACTGACTGTTTATCTTACAATCAAGATATGTATAACTATTATGATGGCACTTCCTATTTCTATATCACGCCCTGTATTGAGTTCGGCGTTGCGTAATGACGGGACTATGTTTTGCAATATAATTAACTACTCCATCATTAAAGAATAGAATACTATTGGGTGGGCTAAAAGGGATCTCTTGGAGACAAGCTTTGATTTATAATGAGGTTGTAATCGGTTATTATATAGGGTGACTGGTAGGTAATTAGTGACCGATACTTAAACACGTGATTGTATTCATGATTTCAATAAACTTTCCCAAGAGAACTTTTTTTATACACAATAACTGAAAACAATAAAATAACATTAACGCTGTTTGAAATTACCGCGCGCGTGCCTGTGATCTATCAGCTGATAGTCTGACCTCGGGAAGGGCAAAATCTACTAGTAGCGTCACTGTTGACTATGTTGACTACTCTTGTAGCTAGCAGGTCGTGAATCCAAAGATAGAGATTGTAAATAGTAGTTTTAATGTTAGATAAAATACATATGAAAAAATATACAAAACAGCCATCAGGCGACACATTGACGAATAAATCAAATTCTATATTTAAACATAAAACCATAGAACAACAACTCTATAAAATATAAAACACTCAAGCCAGTGATTGTACCAAGAAGATTTCAACACTTCCCCTCAATCGCTGTTTGAGCTTAGACATCACCGCTGGCTCTACTGCCTTAAAATAAGCCCAAATTCACAACACAGAATTTATGTTTAGGAGCACACAAAGACTTAGTTAAAATGTCCGCCACCATTTCCTGAGTAGACAAATAATTCAACTTAATGACATTATCATTTACAGCCTCCCTAACATAGTGGTACCTTATATCTATGTGCTTGGTCCTCCTATGAAACACTGGATTGACACTTAGTTTCTGAGCAGACTGATTATCATTAAACAAATCTACTACCAACCCAGAACTACCAGTCAATTCAGTCACCAAGTCCCTAAGACAACGTGCCTCCTTAGCGGCTTCGCTAAGAGCAACGTACTCCGCCTCAGTACTTGACAAACTAACACATGTTTGTTTCCTGCACTCCCAAGAGATGGTGTTTCCCCCATACTTGAAAACAAAACCCGAAAATGACTTTCGATCGCATACGTCACCGCCCCAGTCCGCGTCTACAAACCCCTCTACCTTTACATTACCTGACTTACTAAACACAAGGCAAACGTTGTGAGTCCCCCTAAGATACCTCAACACACGTTTCGCAGCCCTCCAGTGTTCCATAGTATGACATGTATTAAACTGGCTCAAATACGAAACTGCATACGTAATGTCCGGCCGTGTAAAAACACTCAGATACATAAGAGAACCTATCAATTCCCTATACGGAACAGTACCCTCGCCTAACACACTCGTATCAGTAAACTTAGTATTTGGGTCCAAAGGAGTCTTGACTGGCTTGCATTCCGACATACCGAAACTATCAAGCAAACGCTCAACATACCGCGCTTGACAAAGCTTGAGAGTTTTGTTCGTCTTATCACGCTCTACCGCGACCCCAAGAACTTGTCGCACCGCTCCTAAGTCTTTCATCTTAAACGGTCTGCGCAAACTCTCTTTCAGCTCTTCAGCCATGCGCACATCGTTGTAACAAACAACAAAATCGTCGACATACAAAGCAATGTAAACAACCGACTTACCATTTCGTTTGTAGAAGATACATTGTTCATGTTGGCATTGAACAAAACTGGTCGACAGAAGCACGTCCTTCACCCTCTGATACCAAGCTCGTGAAGCTTGCCTCAGTCCGTAGACTGCCTTCTTCAATCTGTAGACCTTATTTTCTCTACCAGGTGAAATGAACCCCTCCGGTTGAAACATAAATATTTCCTCATCTAAATTACCGTTGAGAAACGCCGTCTGTACGTCCAGATGGTCTATATTCAAGTCCATCTCTACGGCTAACGCCAACAACAGTCGCAAAGAACTGTACCGTACTACCGGTGAAAACGTTTCAAAATAATCTTCACCATACTTTTGGGTAAACCCCTTGGCTACTAACCTAGCCTTATAGCGGGCTATCTTCCCCTCGGCGTCACACTTAATTTTGAAGATCCATTTGTTCCGAACTACATTCTTGCCCATAGGCCGATCCACCAGCTCCCAAGCCCCATGCTGATTGAACGAATCAATCTCCTCCTGCATAGCTTGCCGCCATAAGTCGCTCTGCCCCGAACCCAGAGCTTCCTTAACAGTGCGCGGTTCAGCTGGGATCGCATCATTTGCGTATAGACCCTTAGGTTGTCTAGATCTAAGATTGTACCTCGGTTCCGGAACTTCCGGAGGCTCCACCACCTCCTCAACACTATCTTCAAATAAAAAAGTGTCATCGCCGCTATCATCACCGCTCGCTGACACAACCGGTTCAATATTCACCGTTACCGGCTCTTCAGTGACAGGCCCCCGAGCTGCATCACCATCACCAACCACCACCACACTCTCAGGCACGCTTGACTTCCTCATATCAGTGGAATCGTCAGCTTCTTCCCCTGAAAGAAAAATTTCTATAGTGGCTGATCCGTGTCCAGTTCCTAGCTCTTTGGCTGGGAACACACGTTCATTAAATATGACATCACGGCCTCTAGTAATATCACGTGTCTCGGAGTCATACAACCTATAAGAACAACCATTGTCATCATAACCGACAAATATTAACTTCTTACTCTTAGGTTGTAACTTATTTCGCTTAGCATCAACAATATGTACATAGGCCTCACAACCGAAAACCCGCAAGTGGTTATACTTCACATTTTTACCCGACCAAACCTCCTCGGGTGTCTTGCCACCTAACCTACTAGAGGGAGACCGATTAATAAGGTACCCGGCAGTATTAGCCGCCTCAGCCCACAACTTGTGATCCAAACCCGCGTGATAAAACATACAGCGCACCCGTTCCAAAAGAGTTCTATTCAACCTTTCCGCCGCACCATTCATTTGGGGGGAATAGGGAACAGTAACCTGATGCACAATACCCTTCTCTCTAAAGAATGCGCTCAGCTCTTTATTTACGTACTCCGTACCGTTATCACTGCGAATTGCCTTTACTTTGGATTCACATTGGTTTTCCACAAGCCTAACAAATTGTTTGGTAACACTAGCTACTTCGCTCTTATTTTTCAAGAAATACAAGAATACTTTCCGCGAGTGGTCATCTAGGAAGGTCAAAATGTAACGCTTACCTGAGTTTGAAGCAACAGGAATCATACACAAGTCTGTGTGCACCAGGTCCAACCGCTTAGATGCCACGTCACGACCAGATTTCTTATGTGGAAACCTAAATTGTTTTCCCAGAATACAAATATCGCAATTATTTACAATTTCGTTATCCTGAAAATCAATGACGTGTGACAGTGACTTCAAGCTGTCATAACTAAGATGACCTAATCTTTGGTGCCAAGACTCCTTTGAAACCTCCTTGTTTACACTACATAAAGCTACCGCGTTAGTATGCAGTTTGTATACCCCGCCATTTGATCTAACACTAGCCATACAAGATTTATTACGAAAAATCCTACAAGTAGACTCAGTAAACTCCACTCTAAGCCCTTTAACCACTAGACTATTTACAGAAAGTAAATTTACACTCAGTCCTGGAACGTACATCACTTCTTTAAGACGCAAATCATTATCTCCGAGTTTTAAATACACGTTACCGATACCGACGCATTTCAAAGTCTGTCCACTCGCCACGTTCACTTCTACACTGCTAGTAGAAAAGTCGTGTATCCAGTCTCTCCGTCCCGTCATGTGGCTCGACGCACCCGAGTCGACGTACCACGTGTCAGCCAAGAACCGAGACGCCATCATGGCTTTCCCTTTCTGGGTACACTCACTCTTTACGTGACCAGACTTTCCGCAATTCCAACACCTCGGCTTCTTCCCTTCGCGCTTCTTCCCAGACTTTTTCTCCGACTTATTTGCAACCAGGCAATCTCCACCTTTGCAATTGTCAGACCACTTTGTATCCTGAAGCAATTTAGCCTTCACAAAGTCGCTGGTCAGGTCGCTCACACTACTTTCCAAGGCCATGATCATCGGATCAAACTTAGAAGGTAATCCCTGAAGAATTATCGCCGCCAGGAACTCGTCGTCAATCGGTTTATTAACAGCCGCCAACTGTTGCGATAGAGACATACATTCGCCAACATATTTATCCATGTCGCCACCGAAGTCGTCCAACTTTACCGAGCACAGCATCCGCAACAGTTTCAGTCTCCTGCCTATGCCCTTATCGTCGTACACCTTCTCCAGGCTCAGCCAGGCTTCCTTACTCGTCTTAGCAGCCATTACGTGGGACACGCATGAAGCGTCCACTGATAGGCAGATCGTTGTCAACGCCTTTTCATCCTTACGTCGTTTCAGCTCTGGACTGGACTTGTCGTCCTCCGGATACCCGACAATAGAACACCAAAGGTCGTTATAGATCAGCAGGTGTTTCATATTAAACTTCCAGAGTAGGTAATTCTCTTGCCCCCGCAATTTCTCAATAGAAACCCCACTCACGCTTCCGCCTCCTGCAGACATGGTAGCCAGCTTGCTCATGTATTTTTTTTTTAACAGTAACTACAATTTCTCTTCTTCGGGCATCCTGGGCCCATAACCCTTGTTGACTATGTTGACTACTCTTGTAGCCAGCAGGTCGTGAATCCAAAGATAGAGATTGTAAATAGTAGTTTTTAATGTTAGATAAAATACATATAAAAAATTTACAATACAGCCATCAGGCGACACATTGACGAATAAATCAAATTCTATATTTAAACATAAAACCATAGAACAACAACTCTATAAAATATAAAACACTCAAGCCAGTGATTGTACCAAGAAGATTTCAACAGTCACACGCTCCCCGCCACCTCCACCGCTCTTGTTGTGCAGTACCGACGTAATTGAATTAATTAAAAGTTAATGAGTATAAAAAAAGTTTCTTTGTGAAAGTTATTCGTATTCTTGAGTACAATCACGTGTTTAAGAATTGGCCACTAATTACCAGTCACCCTATATAGTTATCAGAAAGATGTGTTACTGGGGAGTTTGTTTCGCCAACTTTTCTTCTCGGCAAAACACTGGGAAGTGGTGTAGGGCGCGTATTTTGAGGTTATCTGTTATTTGTGATGTTTAAAATACCTGATTATACGCCTAATTTGAAGAAACGAATTTTGGTTTAGGTACCTACTATTTTTGGATCTGGAAAAAATATTTTGAAGCAGTGGTGATATGATAAATGATATACAAAAAGCTGAAAACTGGTTTAAAGATAAAGATAATTTATTTTGCAAATACGGGTTAACATTAAAAGATGATAAAAAACATATTAGTAACAGGTTCAGGCATATTTTACCATATAGGCATGCAAAAGACATTTAACCTACTACCACCAAATACAATTTTAAAACAATACACAATCGACAAATTAATTACTTGACAAACACGTAAAAACAAAGAATATATTTAAACTAACTCACTAATATCTTTCTCCTTTAAGTACACCACTTATCACCGTTCATACAAATTTATACAAACACTTTGTCGTTTTTAACTAGCGAGGTGAGGTCAGTGTTTCACTATCTGTCTACTCTAAGAAGATACACCGAAAAAAACTCTCAGGCTAGATCTGCAACTACGATTAGTGTCTGAGATGGTCTTTTGAGTAAAGAACCCAACGGATTTGAGTGGACCAGTTCAGTCAGTGCACACGTACATTTACCATACTTTAGTGAAGAGTAGGAAAAGGAGAGGCTTAAGATAATCAATCAACTTAATGACGTTTGACGTTTGCTGCGGACTTAAAAGTTTACCCTTATTTCCCCTGTAATATAATTTAAAAAAAAGACTGACAAAATCACCAACCATTCATTTTTAACACTGTGATTGATGATCTATCAGTCACCAAGTTTAAAATGATCGATTAACATAATAACAGCTTACCTATATAATAACAGCAACCACTCATGGATAACATTCGACATGAAGATTTCACTATAGATAAATATAAATAATAGATCTTCGGTACTTGAGGGTAAACAAGCTACTACATGAACACACAAGCACACACATATACCTAACACACAAGCTATGCCGCATGGTTTTACTAGTGTAGCTTATGGTTTTCGCAGCACGCCTCAAAATATCTCGCAGATGGTAGAATTTTATTCAACTTGCTTGAGATTTTTTGTCAAATTTTCGCCAATTTATACAATAATTTTGTTAATTATAGCCCTTAAATGTTATTCTGATGTAAACGCTAACGTAACTGTTTTATCAAAATTCATTCGGTAGTATTTAAGTGAAAGACTAACAAACATTCATCCTCACAAACCTAAACATTTTCAATATTAGTAGGATTTAGACGAATGGTACGAATCATTTACCGTCAACATTGTAGATATTAAACACCAAAATGATACAAACGCGACCCGGCTTAAGTGCGAGAATGCAAACACTGTATAACTCAGCTGGCGAAATATTAAACTCCTAGGCTTTGTTCCAAGACATACGTTCAAGACATGTCAACATAGAACAGTAATGTGCCATACAGGCAACAGCTGCCAGCCTTGATTAAGACATAAATATGCAGCAACGGTACAAAACATGTATGCCCCGCATGAACAAACCCCATTCCGCCATAGTTCCCGTTTATATGTCCATTTTGAATTTTATTAATATTTCGCCCCATACACGTGGCGGAGATGACTTGAGTTAACAAAATGGCGGCGAGAGGTTAGTTTAGGTAATTTTAGGAAAGCAAACTTAATAAATTGCAAGCCGACCCCAACATACTTAGGAAAAGGCTAGGCAGGTGATGAAACGTGATACATTGCAAGTGTGTTGGGGTAAAAAGGTGCTTGTTTTACAATGTTAGTCAAATTATTTCAATGTTCGAGAAATTAAAATAAGGTTTTTTCAAAAGACCATTGAATCGGTTTCGGTCAAAGTTTACTGAGCGCGTGGGAATGTATAACAAAGCAGACAAAAAGGTTTTCAATGTTGTATTTTTGGAAAATAATACGAATTGATTTTATGATAAAATGTTACGCAATACTTGTTTATAAAGTCGAAATATTTAAAAATTTGAAAATTTTAATGACAGATACGTACGATTTATTTTTACACCATCACACCTGATGAAATAAAGAATATACTGGGTGGATCGCCGGTCAACCCGATAACATGAATTCAGTATCTACATGATCCTGGACCCCTCAGATAAACCGATGAAATGATTTTAAAATCAAAATGAAAACATCAAAGGTCTTTAAATCAAATTAAGCAAAACGGCTCTCTAATAATTTCCTGATCTGGGATCAGGAAATTATTATAGAGCCGTTTTGCTCACGAGTTCCGCCTCTTCTTTTTCCCCGCAAAAATACTAGGAAGTATTGAAGGGCGGGTGTTTTGGGGGACTGCCTAATGTAGTATTTGACGTTCAACAAATGCCTGTTCGATTAACCAATTATTCGATTTTATTGCATAGGTCCCCGACTTCGTTCGCACATAGTTTTGTTATTATATGCCATAAAACTATCGTTAATAATGTAGTTTTCCATTGCTAGCAGAATTGTTGACAACAAATGAAAAGTTTTGGAGATTGTCGCCTAAATGATTAAGCTAATTAAATCAAAAACGTTATGTGAATAGTTTCAGAAGCTTCCCTAATGAAAGTCAAAGTTAGATGATTTATTTCAATAAGACCTACAAAAGGCACTTTTGAACGTCAGACCTACAAGTCTTAAAATAAGAAAATGATTTTAGTAAGCATAGCTTGAAAGTTATCACCTAAGAATCTAAAATGAAAACTATCCAAACATCTAACTTGCAGCTTACTTGTAACTTAGCTCGTCTTGTGTTCGTTAACACTTAGAGCAGCTATCGTAGTTTCAAATTAAAAAAGAAACTCGTTAATACAATTTGTAGAAAGCTCCACAATACGTTGAAAGCACCGGTGATTTGAGAACGAATGCAAACATAAGCAGAATTAACTGTTTGTCGTCTAAACAAGTTAATACTTTGAGCAAGTTAAACTTAATTGACTGAAAGGGGTTGCTTAAGTGCGTTCGTAAGCGTTCACCACAATCTTTTAAGTTGTTATTTTAAGTTATTTGTATGGTAGCTCTAGTAGACGAGTAAAACGAGTCAAAGTAAAAGACGTCTGTATTTTGTGTTTATTTACATGTAAGCTTAACGTGTATTATTAAATTTAATATTTTCTTAATAGTTTGTATCATTTTACTTTTATTTTATTTTTTGACCAGTGTGTGTTGCCAGTGATGACTTATGGCACTGAAACGTGGTCCCTCATTATGAGCCTTATGAGTAAGCTCAAAGTAGCCCAACCAGCTATGGAGAGGGCTATGCTCGGAGTCTCTCTACGAGATCAAATCAGAAATGAGGAGATCCGTAGAAGAACCAAGGTTACCGACATAGCCCAGCGGATTAGCAGGTTGAAGTGGCAGTGGGCAGGGCACATAGCACGGAGGACTGATGACCGATGGGGTCGAAAGGTTCTCGAGTGGAGGCCACGTATCGGCAAGCGCAGCGTAGGACGTCCACCCACAAGGTGGACAGACGACCTCATTAAGGCCGCGGGAACGCGCTGGATGCGAGCCGCTTCCAACCGGTTTAATTGGAGATCTATAGGGGAGGCCTATGTCCAGCAGTGGACTTCCTATGGCTGAAATGATGATGACGATGATGGTTATTTTACTTTGTTATTTTTATACTTAAAAGATAGCTAGCGGACGTCACGCGGTTTCGTCCGAGTAGTTCCTCTTTCCGTTACACGAACACAGGGATACAAAGTAGCCTATGTCACCTGGGGTTAGTGTAGCTTCCCAACGGGTAAAGAATTTTTCAATTCGGTCCAGTATTTTTTAAGTTTATTCGTTGCATACAAAGATACTAATCTTTCTTCTTTTTAATATAAATATAGATCAAATAGATAACCAGCTATTTAGATATCTCATTCAATTTGAAACTAAAATTTACTGTAACAACGCTTTCGATTAATTTAATCTATTATTTTGTGCATGCGCGATTAAAAATATCTATAAATGAATACATTTTCTTTAATGTTATTTTATTGAACTTATAATCTCATAAAATACCAGTTTAACTATCAGGATGTGCAGAAACGTTTAAGCGTTTAGAAAGTTACCACAAAAAGCTCTATCAGTTAGGTGATAGTGGAAGGTTTTAATATAAAAACTGCCAAGTGGGACTCGAACTCGTACTCAAAAGGTTTCGTACAAAAATAGAACATTTCTTGAATGGTGCGTCGTTGATGTTTGGTTTAATATTAATAGGGGCTTGTGGCTAAATGATAACGACCACACGAGTCGATCTAAAGTTAAGCTACGCTTGCCGGGGTCGGTCCGTGGATGCATAACCATTTATTGCATGTACCCCTCCGTACCTCGGAAAGGCATATTAAGCCTATAGATGTTACAATTTACAGATTATTGACAACGGTCACGAATAGTTAGAACTTCAGAAGCCCAAAAGTCTGACAATTAGTTTAACCAAAAGGTATCGTGTTTCCCTTTCACTGTGGAGGTCAGATAGATAGTAGATTCATGTAAAACTGGTATTCAGCTGCATCGTGTTAGACTAGAAGCCGACTCCAACACGGTTGGGAATGGGCAGGCGAGCTGTATCTCATAAATGTGTATTTCTATTCAATCTGCCTAAGATGGAATAGAAATACACATTTATGACACACAGAGAGTCAGACGGATGGACAACAGACGAATCTTTATAGTGTTACGTTTGTATCCACAGCGTACGGAATCCTGAAATTAGTGCTTTGCTAACTATGAGACATCATTACCTATATTATGAAAATGGTTTTGAATAAAAGTTAACTTTTATCCACCTATGTGGCAAAATTTTATACCAACGGAATAATGTACCGTACCTAGTTAAATTGGAAACCACATACAGTATGGCGTATTTTCTTTTCCATATTTTTTGGTTGTTAAAAAGTTTGAGGCCAATTTGATATAGAAAGTTCTTACTGAAACCAATTTTTATGTTCAATTTCTGTATTCGTTCAATTGTTACGATGAAACAACAAATAGGCGAAATAAAAAGGTTACCACTTACCATACAAACACAAAAATATATTTGATTTGCGATCCAATTTTTTATTTCATAAAAACATTGTTTAGGCGTAACAAAAACAACTACAGAGTAAATTAATAGGTGATTTGTAGAGATTTAATAACTCAAGTTATTGGAATATTCAACTAAAAGGAAGCAACGGATTATACAAGAAAATGTTCGATATAATCCGTTTTGTAGAAAATTGGTAAACAAATTGTTTGTGCACAGCCGCACAGCCCGAACGAATTGGTACCCTCGCACTCGTGTTGCGAGTAATCGTACGATATTGTTTAATATCGTACGGATACTCCGAAAACCCGGCTCGTCAAAACTCGAAGGAATACCTACTCGGAACTTTTGAAATCGGTAATATCGTAAGTGCTATAATGTTTTGTTTCAAGAAAACATTTTTTCTACAACATAACATAAAATCACGCCTGTAATTCCCGAAGGGTTAGGCAGAGGTGTACCTACCTGGAAGTACACCCACATTTCGCCAATCATGTTTAAGCCCCATGTAATAGAGGGCGAGCCTATTGCCATCAATCGGGCATAAATCGAGACTCCGGGCTGCTACTGAGAAATTCAAGATGGAAAAGCTCAATACCAGTTTTCCAGACACGGGAATCGAACCCGGGACCTCATGCTCAACAGTAGCGCTAGCGAGCACTAGACCAACGAGGCAGTCAGCGATTTTTCTTTTGGATTTTATTCTTTGTAATATTTATGACTTGAGCTCAATGCCTTAAACTTTTTTACTTTCTCATTGAAATTTACTCTTATTTTAAAAATAAAGGACATTTACAAAACGATACACAAACATACACTAGTCGAGTACGACGCACTAACCTGTTTAGATGTTTCAAGCAATGATATTATAAGTAAAAAGGTGTAGAAGGGTTATAAGCGCTCAGCAAGCGACACGTTAAAATGTGGCTAACTAGCCACACTTCACCTCAGTGTCAAGTCGCGCCGTCAACGGACACGTGCGTGCGTTAGTGTTCCGTTTTTGAAGATCTTTAGGTAACCTATTTACACCTTTTTACTTTGAAAATAATTGGTTTCAAGTAACAAATTAAAAAATTATATATGCTTAGATGTGTTGGTTACGTTATGAGGATAAATGAAAGGCGACTAGGTGTTTATGTATGTTTAAAAATATTACCACTCGTGAGTACTAACAGATTTTTTTTTCTTTTGATTTTAGGAGGAGAATTACTAAGAAAACCTACCATAAAAGCGGTCACTATTTGCCAAACATTTAAAATGTGCAACCTGTAGGTACATATTTTTTATCCTTTTAGTTTTGCAGATTATGTTATACAAATCGTGTCAGCGTTCATTAAAAGTTCTGTTTTCGATTAAAATAATATTCGGGCGCCGACGACAGAGGTTCGTTAAAAATGCATGTTTTAAATTTGCCATGTGAAAAATGTATTTTTGTTTCAGCGCCGTATTGCCGGCCAATATCAGCGTATTACTGTTTTTTGTCGATGCAAGCCATTTTCATCTGTTGTAATAATAATACGATTGAATTAATGTTTTCTGTTGTTAATACACAGAATATTAATTACCAGAAACACGTTAATATCAAGAGTGGGTTTTATTTATGTGTTTTAATTAACACTTCTCTTCACACTTCTTTTGTTACATGGCTTGGATTTTAATAATATACTTTTACTTTTCACACAATAACTGTTTGCATGATGAGCGTCACCACTACCTGAAACTCGGCACAAAGTGTGTTAATTCTATAACAATCATATTATAAATCAAATAACTTCACTGCACTTACTGTGTGTAGTTGTCACCTACAACTACACACAGTAAGTGCAGTGAAGTTATTATAAGTTTTGGTTTTGACAATTTTAAATATTGCTGCTACCAGAATTCGTCATATTCTGATAAGTGGTACTTAACAAATCAACACAAATAGACACAGTAAGTCACACAAATATAATTTAACAATATCTATGTCTATTCTTGATTGTGCACAAATTTTTCAAAGGAAAATCGCAACACTGCAACCTTAATATATTACAGACTATCAGAAGTCCCGCGGTTTCACCCGCGTTGTTTCCGTTCCTGTGGGAATACAGGGATAAAAAGTAGCCTATGTCACCCCGGGATAGTGTAGCTTCCCAACAGTGAAAGAATTTTCCAAATCGGTCCAGTAATTTCGGAGCCTATTCAATGCAAACAAACAATCAAACATTTCCTCTTTATATATTAGTATAGATATAGATATAGAAAACTCATGCTTGAAATAACAGACTAAAGTATTAAAATGTCAAATTCATTAAGCTCAAAAGTTATTTAACTCCAAAACCCGATACAACAAAGGCTTCAAGCCTCATTACTTATTCTTGTACATATATTCCAATTCCCGATTCATTCTCAAAGTTATACTTGAACACAGCTATACAAATAAATCTTCATTGTACAATGTAAACCTGTGTTGGAACTCGAAATTCATCCGTTGGACGTTTGCATGTGTGTGTGTGGTGTAAACATACCGAAGCCTCGCCGCGTACATGTGCATGTGAGAACAGAAGTGTAGCTTACCACGTTAGGATCGTTGAAAAGTTTAAATTACATTCAACGTAGTGGAACGCACTTGGTTTCTCAGTAGTGTGAGGTGTTGAGGCGAACAGTTAACATGATAAGACTTGCTCACGATACGGACTAACGATGTGTAATAATTATTGAAACTTTTCTTTTGAGAAAACAGGGGTGTGAGCGATCTTTACGTCACAAACTTCACCGGCAGAGGTAAGATGAAGAGAAAACATTGATGAAGTTCTTAAAATCAAAAACTAATGGAACCAAAATTGATGGCATTTGTCTAGAAAAGAAAAAGGACTGACTAATAAAATCGCTATAATCTTAACTTAATCAATAAAAAGACGATGCGTAGCAAATATGGCTACGCAGCTTTACGTAAGTTCGTAGGCGCCTACGTCGTAGCCATGCGCCTACGGCGTAGCGCAGTAACGGAACGCGTGCGTAGCTATTTTAGGGACAGGTGTCCTTCATCGTCAGAATCAGCCATTTCTTCAATAGTAGGTAATGTTGGTAGGAACCAACACATAGAATATTTAAAAGCTGTGCTCAATAATATGTAATTTTTATAATTTTAATTTTATTAAATTTTTTTTACATTTTTGGATTATTTACATTTTTGTAGTTTTTTACAAATAAGTAATGTTTCTTTTGTTTCTATTTTATGTGTCTATTATTTAATTCTATCTTATTTAATTTTATCTTATTGATTATTATTTTATCGTCGTTTACTGTCTTAAATTAATTTTAAAGATATTATATTGTTGATCTTAGTTTTAATTATCCATCATTTATTTATTTTATAATATATTACTATCTCACCTACAATTTCGATGCATGCAATACTATTATATTGAAATTTTAAATTATATTAATTTGTACTGTGAATGCCTTTGTGTGTATTTAGTTGGTTTGCCTAAATAAATAATCACTCGAGTCAAAAACAAATATCATTTCATCGCACAAATTAACTTCCTTACAGAATCTTACTATCATCTACTAGTAATCAGAAAATCACTGGTATATTGGTTTTAATAAATTCTAAAAACAGAGAGGGATTCAATCGACTGGACGGCCTGCAAATCTGACAGCGTTGTCAAATATCGATTCGATGCGGCACGTGTATCTCTAAAATGGCACTTGTATATTAAGCTAGATATTAAAAATCAATTTTGTATTGTTTGCACTTCTTTCAAAGATATTTGTTATTTGGTGTTTAATGGTAGTATACTAGTTGTCTGACCGAGGTCAATGGCTGGGCTAGTTAAAATTAAGCATATAATTATCAGAACCATTTTCGTAATATGCACGACGATAAAACTGATTCCAATATTTAGTACCAAGTTTGCGTTTGGGTAGTTGCCCAAATGTAATTGGCACTGATGCTTTTAACCACTGCGTAGCGTTTGTTACTGTATTAAAACAATTTCGCTTATTTTTTTTCTCGATGAATTAAACAGTGTTTAGTTCTACTTACTAATTGGACTATAAATTTGAAATGAATGGGAAAATTAATTTCGTATTTGATAGCATGTTCATAATTGAAATTGGTATTGATTTAAATTAATGGTGATATAAATTCGAAAACAAAATGGTTTATTTTTTGGGTTGAATCAAGACCAATAAAAAGGTGGTGGTTCTCAATGCATCAATTATAAAGTGAACAAACAGAGAGAGAGTGGGTGAGGCGTACATTAATAGGCAGTAAGATATTATCATTGTATGTATATGTGCCATGTCCCCTTCAACTAGTAATTTCCTCTCGGTTTTAGATACTACAACAGTGTGTCAGTCATCATGTTGAATGCTTGACATTTGTATGTTTCCGGATGCTTTGTGAGGCTCCTTGTAAGTCATGTCTAATGAGACAGACGGTGGAATTATAGTACCTAAGTGTTGGTACATTATGTTGATGCAATACTACTGTAACACTACGCTGTACTACTACGTTCAACTCTTTCGGAATGAAACTTCTTTCTGATTGCTGCGTTATATTAGTATTTTATCTTTCATCCTAACTTTACACGTCTTAGTCCTTCCAATCCTTTAGCTCCCTCCTTCGTTTATGTTCTTCATATCTTCCTGTTTTAACATTAAGTGTCTGTCACTTTTACTTTTTGACTATTTAATATATTGCTCCCTTTTACTCGTTTATGCTCCACTTTTGTCATTCATCTTTACATCTTCTTCCACTGTCCCAACTTTCCAATCATATATTAAAGAGATAACGTGTTGTAAGTTAAAGGACGTCCTTTATGATCGATGGTACCTGACAAACGTTAAGACTTTGCTGATTTTTTAAAACAACTTAATTGCATTAGTATAATCGACAGGTTCTTTAATTTCATACAAAATTTTAACACATTTTTGATTCCAGCTAAAGCAATTTTTTTACCAGCCTGCACGATTTGAGGTTCCCCTCAAGCTTTACAGTGCCAGTTAAAATTTCCTATGAGGTTGTTGACAATAAAAGAAAAGTATTTATTGAACTCCCACAAAACAAAAATAAGGAAACGGTAACTTAAATATAATAGCTGATGTATCCTGGACACTAGACAGGCAGTCATATTTGCTGCGACCATTTTTATTGATTAGTATTATGTTTATGTAATACTAATCAATAATAATGGTATGGTATGTAGTAAGTGCGGATATGGTGAACGTAGGTGACGAAATTTTACTAGCTCGTTACTGTCCCACTCCACTGCAAAAGTCACTTCTTACACTGAGATAATTTTAAACTAACATTACCCTCTGATACCCTAGAGAATAAATCTAAAGTTACGTTATGTGGTACAAAAAGCCTTACTTTTAAGAAAGGAAATTTCGGTGTAATTTATATTTATGCGTATTATTAAAAAATACTACTATAACTAATAATTCCAAGAATATTTTTATGATCCATATGGAGGCATTATGGGGCTATATTTGACTTGGAATAATTCCAGATATTTCCAGTTATTTAGTTCAACCACCAATATCAGAAGAACTTTGGTAAAAAAGTACATTTAGCGAAAGAACAATTCATTTGATCTTTTTTTTTCTATTGTATTCATACATTGAACTAATGCAATTCTAGAATAGTTCATCTGGAGAATAGTGTAGTAGCTAGTCTATTTTGTAAGTTAAAGTAAGTTAAGCATGAATGTAAAGAGTAACAAAAACGGAGGAAGAATCAAGAAACGTGTTGTGTGAAAGTCCTGGGCCGAGCACAAAAATATTGGTAAATATAAGGGCTGGAAAATCATAAATGATGATGTTGAGTGTATTACGTAGGAATCCGCAAAAACTTAGATCAAACGGCTGACAATCCCCAACATTGACAGCTCACTTCGCAACCACTTTATCTATATTATAATACCACGGGGCTATTTTTACAGAATTACAGAAGCCACAAAGCGCTTTGAACGAGCTGACAGCCCGATGAACATTGCGGTATCATGTTAACAGCTGCCAGTGCGATACGACCCTTAGATTAAACTTCTGATATGCCTGTCTCCTAGCCCTCCAGTCTCATGTATCGTGTGGCGGGTGGCGGCCGGCTCGCGCTAAGTATACGCTTGGGATTCTTGGCACCATACCACTGATGTGTTTACGTGCTGCACTCCTTTTATATGAATCGCCGCTTTGCTAATACTTACGAGCACCTGTTATTTCACAGAGAATTTGGGACAAGCGGTGCTGCTGTGTTTCATTTCTCGCTGCGTGAAATATGTAGTTTTGAGCGGTGTTGTAGTTCTGTTTTTACGTAGGTCACCATCATGACTCGCATGTTTGCTATGTTAACGCGAATACGCGATACAGAAATAGTTTCTTTAGCATTTCTTCATAACTTTATATTGGTATTTCGTTGTAATTTACGTAACGGTTAGCGTTTGTGCAATTTACTTATGAGTTATGCGATCCCATTCATTTTTAGTTGTTGCTTCAACGTTTTGTTAACTGCGCTGTCCTTTACAAGTCTCTCTTGGAAATTAATGTTTTCTTGGTGGACATGTATGTAAATTCAAATTTTAACTAGTAGGGTTCCTCTTTTGCACTTGCCTTAGTTGCTTAAGCTTTTGTCTTTACGCTAGTATATATCCAAAAAAAAACCAAGTAACCTTTAAAAAGTTTCAAGTGCCACTTCAATGAAGCTCATATTTACGTTTTCTTAACAAAACAAATCCTCCTAAACGGCTCGACTAATTCGTATGAAATTTTGTGTGTAGGTACAGACGCTAGCATATCAAGTTGCCCCAATGTGTCAAATTTTTCCAATTGAATATGAACATTATTCTGTTTAACATAAAGTTCAAAAGCGATCAAAGAAATTTGACACATTGGGGTAACTTGATGTGCTGGCGTCTGTACATTCAGTAAGGATAAGAATAGGACATAAACAAATAAAAACTAAATAGAACTAATAAATTATTTCTAAGGTGGAACGAAGTTTGTCAGGGCCGCTAGTACCTAGTATTATATTTATTTTATTACAAAATGATAATAAAAAATGGTAACATTTTAATTTTAAATAACATTTTTTTTTTGTAAATATGTTTTTACAAACACTTTTACTTAAAGTCCAGACATTATCTTGGTCGAATAATGTAAGAACCATGCAGTTTAGTGTCTGAGATGGTCTTTTGAGGAAAGAACCACACGGATATGAGGGGACCAGATCAGTCAGTGCAAGCATTTTTCAGTAATCGTGAGCTCAACTCGGAACTTGAGCAGCTCCACGTGCTGACGAACAGTACCAAAGAAAGAACATTTGGGTTGGTCCCATAAAGTACTCTAACTGCCAACAAAAAGTTAGAAAATAGCTTACAAATTTAGAAACGAGATAAATAAAGATCCACATAGGCAAGGCATCCACAATAATAAAAAAATAATATTATACTCTTAAGGTAAAAATACATGTCATTTAACATTAAATGTCAAAGTGTAAAACATAATTTATAAATAATCCAAAAAAGAAATATTTAAAAAATAATAATAGATGATTTAAAAAAAACATTTTTAACTAAACTTAATGTTAGAAATGGCATCATTTTTTAATTGTAGTAGGAGCAGCTCATTCCCAAGTCTATTTATCCTCAAGGTAATCTTCTACTACAATACCTTGCCTTGTTACATAATTGTTGCTTTATAAGTAATTTAAATTTATTACGGCTTAGTTCTTGAATGCGGCTAATTTTATTATAAAAGCGTATACATTGACATCTAAAAGAGCCCCCTATTTTCTTGAGCCTGGTTACAGGAACCACAAAATTGTGTTTACTTCTAGTATTGACACTGTAAATATCACTGTATTTTTTAAACAGATTAATATTTTTATGTGCATACAAAAGATTTTCATAAATGTACGAGTATATATATAACAAGGCACAGTCAATATATTAATCTCTTTAAATTTATCGCTTAAGAAGTATCTAGAATTTAATTTATAAATTGAACGAATAGCCCTTTTTTGCAATACAAAAATAGTCTGGATATCGGCGGCATTTTCCCACAATAGAATACCATACGACATCACATTATGAAAATAGCTAAAGTAAACCAAACGGGCTGTCTCTAAATAAGTCAAATTTCTAATTTTCTTAACAGCGTATGCTGCAGAACCAAGTTTTTTAGACAATTTAAGTAAGTGAAGGCCTCACTGAAGCTTAGCATCTAAAGTCAAGCCCAAGAACACTGTAGTGTCAGGAGGGTTCAACTCTTGACCCTTTACTAGCACAATAGTATCACTTGCCTCATATGAGGAAGTGTAAACTTAATACATTTAGTTTTGTTCGCATTAAGAAGCAGATTATTTATTTATTTATTTTAAAGAAAGCTTACAGACTAATAACAATAAAAATAATTTAAAGGTAGGTGACACTTTTGCTAATTACAAGCTTCCACATATAGGTAACAATGTATACACACATAATACACGCTAATCACAAATAAGAAAAATTAATCAACATCGAAAAAGTCGTTACTCATCTTTTTCCTAAGTTTTTGAGTGTTTTTTTTTTATTAACATTAAACCAGTGTACTATTTTTGTAAGTGCGCTATTGACATCGTCAGTAACCTGTTGCTGACGTTTCAGTTTAAATAAAAGTGACAAAAGCCATGCCTACTCAACTCAGTAGATGAGTTTTCGTCGAACTGTTACCGACTGACTCTGAACGAGCACAAAGGAGTATAACTGAATTGGATTATCGGATGACGTCACTTTGACACACTTATTAATGTTTAAAACTACGCTTCAATTTACGTAACTGAAAACTGACATTCAATGCATTATATTCAGAGCCGACCTCAACATTATTGGGAAAAGGATAATCAGATAAATAATTTAATTATTACGTGAAAAATAATAAGTTATACATACAAAGGGTTAACTATTTTTTTTAATTTCCTATCGAAATTGACTGCCACGATGATCTAAAGGTCGTAAGCGCTAATGCTGAAAATGGGCTTTTTATCTAGATTTTTTCTATCTAGACTTGTGCCCGATCTCGCTACAATTATATATATGGGACTTAAAATACATAACTGGCGATTTGTGAGTGTACTAGTTACAACTTAGTCTAATCCTTCGGGGAATAGAGGCGTGCTGTTATGTTATGATGGAATTATGAGAAACACACTTGCAGGATAAATATTTAAATAGCAAAAAGCATTTTGACTGACGCACAGTAGGAACATACAATATAGAAGTAGCGTAACAAAAGTGTAAGGTGTTAATATTTAAACAGGCTAAGGCCATATTCAGATACACGCGCGAATTTAATGCGTTTTGTAATAGATTGCTCTTTATTTAGGAGTTGGAGTTTAGTTAATATTATTCACAAACTCGATAATTCTGAGCGTACCCATTACAAGATCTGAGGATCCAAAGTAAACTAAAGCACCTCGTACCAGCGAATCGGAAAAAGAAGCGGCCCTAAAATCGATCCCTGTGGAATGCCAAAATTTACGATGTTTGACTACTTTAGGTTAGATTCATTTAAACCACTTGGCTACGATTTGTCAGGTAAGCTATAAAAATATCGAGAGTAGGTTCTGCCAGTGACAGAAATCACAAAAAATTATTTACTGACAGTTATGTACAATAATTGTAGTAGTTGGTAGTTTATTTATGGGCAAAGTGTGTCGTAAGCAAGTTTCAGATCAGTAAAAATTTCTAACGTTTTTGCTATGTATCGAGACCGGGAGTTGCCCGTGGTCACCAGGTGGACTAACGTAGGTACGTTAGTCCACCTGGTGGATCACCGGATTTTTTTTTCCCGTGGTCCACCTTAAATCACTTGAGTGTACCACACCTATTCTCATTATATTCATATTCATATTATTTATTTGCATTCCACAATGTAAAAGAGATCTTAAAATAGTGAATATAGTAATAAATATAATTAGAATAGGTGTGGTACACTCAAGTGATGTCATTACATCTAATGAGCAAATATTGTAGTAAAACACCGATTATATTGAAAAATAATAGTCATGATATAATTTTAGCGCATGTTTCCGATTACTGGATAGAGAAACCGTTTTAGGACAAAAGATAAAAAACTATGAGAACATTACAAATACCCTTGGCCCTAAGTTTCGCATCTAAGATCAAAAACTATTACAAACTCGACGATTTTCAAGAGCTAAGATAAGGTAGTTAGCCGCACTTTTATTAGAACATAAAACTTAATCGCCGCTAACACCAGCCCAGATTAAATACGCACAACTTTAATCAATTCTTTAACTGCGCATTCGGCCGTTTGGTAAGCAGGCAAGATCCGAATCGTGGAAATTTAATTTAGCTAACAACTCGAACATTTAAATACTCATTGCATTTTTGGATATCCGACGTATTTAACGCTATTATTTATGCTAGACATTTAAAACTTTCTGGTTCTGACAAGTGCCAAGTTGAAAGCCGGCACTTACCGTTTAGTTAATTAAAAGTCAGTTAAGTACAAAAACAGTCCAAATGAAGGTGAACTGGGAGCTTGCTACGTTTAGACAAATTGTGTTCGGTGTAAAGTTGGCAACTAGTCGACTGGGCTGACGGCTTGTAATAAATTGGGAGAGAAGTTTTTTGACTATCTTCGGAGTTTATGGAATCAACAAGTTTATAAATTGTAGAATTCTGCTGAATGGGAAATATTTAGCATTAATTTTGAAAATACAACACAACAATTTTTCTTAATAATCAGGTGAACATCAGGACATATTTTGGGATTACCGATGATAAGTCGATTTCTAAGCCGACCTTTTTTTTTGTAAATGATATCTAAAACAAAACCTCTTTAAATATAAAACATAGAAGTACTGTTTACTATAAGTTTAACATTATTTGAATGTCAACTATTTACTATTGACATCAAGGACTTTATAAGTTGAACTGACATGGGACAGTTAAATGCCAGACGAAGCACATTTTCAATTAGAATTAAATTGAGTATGGACAGCAATCCACCAAATGTGTTAAGCAACAAAAATAGTGGTGGATATTTTTAGTATTACAAGCACTTCTATTAGCATAACTATAGGCGGGCACCTCATTATTTTTAAATATGATTGTAGCCCTAAACCAGATACTATTCTAAATCACAGACACTCATAAAAGCCAGAACCAGTAGTGGAGATAACCAGAGAAGCGTCGAAGCAGCTCAATGTGTTTCAAAAATACTATTCAACCATAATGGATACCGTTAAGAAATTAATCAGTACAGAACACCGGGGAGAATGTCATTTTCCCTTTTTAATTAAATTTCCTATTCCGATTTCTCAAGTGCAATAGGTACATTGTACCACTAACAAGTATGTAGATTCAACAGCTCAATACAAAGCTTGCAGGTGTAATCGCATTACATCTCTCATGTGGTCTCATTATTTACCGCCGGGAAGTGTGGTTCCGATCTAATATTGCTTAAAACTAGCTAGCTTGGCATACTGATTGGTTATTTTGTTAACATACGCAAGACTTTAGATGAATTAATCTTTGTTATATTAATAATATTTTTTTTTATTAATAATGCTTTATTTGAAAGTACTTACTTTTAAAAGGACAAGGTTAAAATATTTTTTTAAGTTGTTGTTGTTTAATTTTTTTAAGGGCCATGGGTTTTGGCGAACGGAAGGGTGGAGAGCCACACAATCCGAATAAAATGTTTCCGTATTCGGCTTTCATAACTTGATGCTTGTTGCCTGACGGTCTCTAAGGGATAAATCATGTTTTTTTAAAATGAAATACAGAATATTTGTGACGTCAAGTGATATTTTCGTAAGACCAGCAGTGATATTTAGTGCAGTGTGTGTGGGCCTTTTTGGCCTCGTACAGATCTTTTTGTTATTTAATAATGTTAGATTTTGTTTTGAGTTTTGAACTGTTAAATTCCTGTGCGTTTCCCAAATAAACATATTTTCCTTCTTTCTTTTATTTTTGTCTTTCTTTCTTTCTTTCTATTACACAAGCTCTGCTTAGCTTGGGACTAGATGGCGTTGTGTGAAAATTGTGGAATATTATTACTATTCTGTATAAATCACTCCGTGAAAATGAAGGTGGTGTTCTGGGGAATTGAGCTGTCATTGCATACTAGGCATTGACAGGCCACTTCACTGAAATTTTTATGGGGTGACATTTACTGAATCGATCGACTGCAGACATGACGTAATACACATCATCATCTGTCTAACTGGGTAACATGATACCCCTTAATTAAACTGGTGGTCAGACTTTCGGGCATCTGACCACAAGTACCTAACGACTGTCAAAGATCTAAAAATGACAGCCGGGACCAAAGGCTTAACGTGCTTTACGAGGCACGGAAGAAGTAATACACATATTAAGCACAAAATGTACGTAATAATAAAGTACAATTAAATAATAATAAGCCATTCATTTCAGTTAACAAAGACCCATAGATAAATACCTTAACCTAAAATACATACTAATAATACTTTAGATCTTAAAACATTATGTCATTAACACAATGGGTTATTTGAAAATAATTTAGTATTTAGTCCCTCTTATATATATTACAAGAAAATATTCAACACATATTTTTTTCTTTTTTCACGTAATCAAAAAATAACGGCAAAACGTCGAGTCAAAAAGTGGCATGACATCACTAGCCAGTACAGTTTATACTACATAATGACGTTACAAAGCCCCCTCTCCTCAACTTTAATGCGCTTAATCTAAGCAGTTTTCCATCAAATTGAAAAAAAATATGTGCCGTATATTTTCTTGTAATCTAGATGAGGGACTAAAACCGAAAATTTTGTCAAATAAACCATTGTTTAATGTGCAGTAAAGTAACAATAGACCCCACACTACGATACTCAGTGTAGTTTGATCTAGTTTCTTCGTAGTTAATGACTCATTATGAGTGAGTGAGTGCACTTATAAAGTACATACATACAAGTTGAGCCCACAGTGGGTAGTTTACAGTTAGATTAATTACAAGACTTAATAATGTTAATAACTGCCTCCTTGTTCTATTACTATACTGCCACAGATCCTAGGTTGGTTTCCTGAGTCAGGCAACGTGTTAAAAGTCTTTTCTAGTTGAATTTTTTTTAGTAGCTGCGCGAAGTCTAGATTTGTGCCTGATAGATAAATTAATGATAAATAAATTTCAATTTATTTCTCTAGTAAAGGTACAGACGCCAGCACATCAAGTTACCCCAATGTGTCAAATTTTTCCAATCGAATATGAACCTTATTCTGTTTAACATAAAGTTGAAAAACGATCAAAGAAATTTGACCCATGGGTAACTTGATGTGCTGGCGTCTGTACATCATGATTGTTACATTCATTAATAAACACCATTTTGCTTATGTCTAGAACCTTTATGAGAACTGGAGTCTGAACTAGGTTCGGGACCTGTATGGCAGCATTTTTACCATTGTATGTAAACTAACAAAAGCACAAACCATTATTACAATAGAAGGATAAGCAATACTAGTAAGAACATGGTGTGATTTGTTTAATATAATAATAATATTCCACAACTTTCATACAACGTCATCTAATATGTGAAAAAGAAATAATAATAATTTATAAACTATAAATATGTGTAGTATCAGTATGTGAATGTGTAAAATTTGAGTATGTGCAGTATGACAATAGCCTCGCCCTCTATTACATGGAGCCTCAAACAAACTAACAAATAACCACAACAACGGTAGCTTTTGTAAGTTATATGTTAGTCACGTGTAAACGTAACTAACATATAACTTACAAATTATAATTTGTAAGTTTTAATGGTGTACAATAAAGGGTATTCTATTCTATTCTATTCCTCTATTACAGGAGTGTTGGTTACACCTCTGTCTCTACTTCAGAGATTATAGTCGTGATGTTATTCTAAAACTTAATTTATTCGCCTAATACAATGCATAATTATTACTATGCACGCTAAAGTATTCTGAGATAAACTTGCAATTGCTAGTAAGTGTTAAATTGTCCTCTATGTAAGAGAGAAATTGCAGTTTAGTTATTCATGAAGCTTATACGTACATATTCGAGGTTGTTACTGGTTCTATTGCTATTAAATGGTAAGATAACTTCTACCTTAATACTTGGTCTTGAGTTAACTCAAATTATATATAACCCACTTATTAATGAAGTGTAGATGTTAGGAAACACAAAATATTAGTAACGTTATTCGGATAATATCATCTATTAACCCTAGACCTTAAAGACGATGATGACATTGAACGTGAGCGGAGGGTATTGTCGGTTAGAGCGAACATGTTGGCTCGCAGGTTTGTACGTTGTTCACTTCCAGTTAAGGTTACACTCTTTCGAGCGTACTTTACATCATTTTACACGTGCAGCCTGTAGGCTAGGTGTACGCAAAGATCGTATAGTGCTCTCGGCGTTCAGTATAATAACGCGTTTAGGATGCTGGTGGGGCTGCCCCGTTTCTGTAGTGCGTCGGGGATGTTCACGGATGCGCATGTGGATTGTGTTTACGCGACAATGCGTAAGAGGTGCGCTTCCCCGGTGTACAAGGTATAAGGCCGCACCAACAGCATCTTAAGCATGTTTGCCAGTCGCATAGACTGTGTTTATGTGGGTCGCTGTTGTGCAATTTCTCATGGGTTGTCGCCGTTGTGTATGTTTTGTTTTTCGTTTGTGTGTATTCGGTGTTACTAACCTAGTTTTTAAGTTTTACTAAAGTCATTTTGTCTGTATTGTTGAGTCTTGGATACTTGAATAAAGAAATATTCATTCATTCATTCAATATCCATGTTTCTCCGTGGCTGGGAAAGCACGTTATGCTGTTGGTCTCGGCTGTAATTTGTAGATCTTTGACTGTCGTTACGTGAAGTCAGAAGCCCGAAAGTCTGACAGCCAGATTAACCATGGGGTGTTGAGTAACCCAGTAACTAAATTGTGGAGGTCAGGCAGGCAGTCGCTCTATGTAAAATACCGTTTTTCATCTGAATCCGGTTAAACTGGAAGTCGACCCCAACACTGTCGAGAAAAGGCTAGGTAGATGATGATGCTGATCCTGATAATATAATATCGGCATTTAAAACGCCTTTCCTACTTTTAAATGAAAGTACTTACTTTTAAAAGGACAAGGTTAAAATATTTTTTTAAGTTGTTGTTGTTTAATTTTTTTAAGGGCCATGGGTTTTGGCGAACGGAAGGGTGGAGAGCCACACAATCCGAATAAAATGTTTCCGTATTCGGCTTTCATAACTTGATGCTTGTTGCCTGACGGTCTCTAAGGGATAAATCATGTTTTTTTAAAATGAAATACAGAATATTTGTGACGTCAAGTGATATTTTCGTAAGACCAGCAGTGATATTTAGTGCAGTGTGTGTGGGCCTTTTTGGCCTCGTACAGATCTTTTTGTTATTTAATAATGTTAGATTTTGTTTTGAGTTTTGAACTGTTAAATTCCTGTGCGTTTCCCAAATAAACATATTTTCCTTCTTTCTTTTATTTTTGTCTTTCTTTCTTTCTTTCTATTACACAAGCTCTGCTTAGCTTGGGACTAGATGGCGTTGTGTGAAAATTGTGGAATATTATTACTATTCTGTATAAATCACTCCGTGAAAATGAAGGTGGTGTTCTGGGGAATTGAGCTGTCATTGCATACTAGGCATTGACAGGCCACTTCACTGAAATTTTTATGGGGTGACATTTACTGAATCGATCGACTGCAGACATGACGTAATACACATCATCATCTGTCTAACTGGGTAACATGATACCCCTTAATTAAACTGGTGGTCAGACTTTCGGGCATCTGACCACAAGTACCTAACGACTGTCAAAGATCTAAAAATGACAGCCGGGACCAAAGGCTTAACGTGCTTTACGAGGCACGGAAGAAGTAATACACATATTAAGCACAAAATGTACGTAATAATAAAGTACAATTAAATAATAATAAGCCATTCATTTCAGTTAACAAAGACCCATAGATAAATACCTTAACCTAAAATACATACTAATAATACTTTAGATCTTAAAACATTATGTCAGTAACACAATGGGTTATTTGAAAATAATTTAGTATTTAGTCCCTCTTATATATATTACAAGAAAATATTCAACACATATTTTTTTCTTTTTTCACGTAATCAAAAAATAACAGCAAAACGTCGAGTCAAAAAGTGGCATGACATCACTAGCCAGTACAGTTTATACTACATAATGACGTTACAAAGCCCCCTCTCCTCAACTTTAATGCGCTTAATCTAAGCAGTTTTCCATCAAATTGAAAAAAAATATGTGCCGTATATTTTCTTGTAATCTAGATGAGGGACTAAAACCGAAAATTTTGTCAAATAAACCATTGTTTAATGTGCAGTAAAGTAACAATAGACCCCACACTACGATACTCAGTGTAGTTTGATCTAGTTTCTTCGTAGTTAATGACTCATTATGAGTGAGTGAGTGCACTTATAAAGTACATACATACAAGTTGAGCCCACAGTGGGTAGTTTACAGTTAGATTAATTACAAGACTTAATAATGTTAATAACTGCCTCCTTGTTCTATTACTATACTGCCACAGATCCTAGGTTGGTTTCCTGAGTCAGGCAACGTGTTAAAAGTCTTTTCTAGTTGAATTTTTTTTAGTAGCTGCGCGAAGTCTAGATTTGTGCCTGATAGATAAATTAATGATAAATAAATTTCAATTTATTTCTCTAGTAAAGGTACAGACGCCAGCACATCAAGTTACCCCAATGTGTCAAATTTTTCCAATCGAATATGAACCTTATTCTGTTTAACATAAAGTTGAAAAACGATCAAAGAAATTTGACCCATGGGTAACTTGATGTGCTGGCGTCTGTACATCATGATTGTTACATTCATTAATAAACACCATTTTGCTTATGTCTAGAACCTTTATGAGAACTGGAGTCTGAACTAGGTTCGGGACCTGTATGGCAGCATTTTTACCATTGTATGTAAACTAACAAAAGCACAAACCATTATTACAATAGAAGGATAAGCAATACTAGTAAGAACATGGTGTGATTTGTTTAATATAATAATAATATTCCACAACTTTCATACAACGTCATCTAATATGTGAAAAAGAAATAATAATAATTTATAAACTATAAATATGTGTAGTATCAGTATGTGAATGTGTAAAATTTGAGTATGTGCAGTATGACAATAGCCTCGCCCTCTATTACATGGAGCCTCAAACAAACTAACAAATAACCACAACAACGGTAGCTTTTGTAAGTTATATGTTAGTCACGTGTAAACGTAACTAACATATAACTTACAAATTATAATTTGTAAGTTTTAATGGTGTACAATAAAGGGTATTCTATTCTATTCTATTCCTCTATTACAGGAGTGTTGGTTACACCTCTGTCTCTACTTCAGAGATTATAGTCGTGATGTTATTCTAAAACTTAATTTATTCGCCTAATACAATGCATAATTATTACTATGCACGCTAAAGTATTCTGAGATAAACTTGCAATTGCTAGTAAGTGTTAAATTGTCCTCTATGTAAGAGAGAAATTGCAGTTTAGTTATTCATGAAGCTTATACGTACATATTCGAGGTTGTTACTGGTTCTATTGCTATTAAATGGTAAGATAACTTCTACCTTAATACTTGGTCTTGAGTTAACTCAAATTATATATAACCCACTTATTAATGAAGTGTAGATGTTAGGAAACACAAAATATTAGTAACGTTATTCGGATAATATCATCTATTAACCCTAGACCTTAAAGACGATGATGACATTGAACGTGAGCGGAGGGTATTGTCGGTTAGAGCGAACATGTTGGCTCGCAGGTTTGTACGTTGTTCACTTCCAGTTAAGGTTACACTCTTTCGAGCGTACTTTACATCATTTTACACGTGCAGCCTGTAGGCTAGGTGTACGCAAAGATCGTATAGTGCTCTCGGCGTTCAGTATAATAACGCGTTTAGGATGCTGGTGGGGCTGCCCCGTTTCTGTAGTGCGTCGGGGATGTTCACGGATGCGCATGTGGATTGTGTTTACGCGACAATGCGTAAGAGGTGCGCTTCCCCGGTGTACAAGGTATAAGGCCGCACCAACAGCATCTTAAGCATGTTTGCCAGTCGCATAGACTGTGTTTATGTGGGTCGCTGTTGTGCAATTTCTCATGGGTTGTCGCCGTTGTGTATGTTTTGTTTTTCGTTTGTGTGTATTCGGTGTTACTAACCTAGTTTTTAAGTTTTACTAAAGTCATTTTGTCTGTATTGTTGAGTCTTGGATACTTGAATAAAGAAATATTCATTCATTCATTCAATATCCATGTTTCTCCGTGGCTGGGAAAGCACGTTATGCTGTTGGTCTCGGCTGTAATTTGTAGATCTTTGACTGTCGTTACGTGAAGTCAGAAGCCCGAAAGTCTGACAGCCAGATTAACCATGGGGTGTTGAGTAACCCAGTAACTAAATTGTGGAGGTCAGGCAGGCAGTCGCTCTATGTAAAATACCGTTTTTCATCTGAATCCGGTTAAACTGGAAGTCGACCCCAACACTGTCGAGAAAAGGCTAGGTAGATGATGATGCTGATCCTGATAATATAATATCGGCATTTAAAACGCCTTTCCTACTTTTTTTGAGAGCTCCATTTGCTCACGAGTATGAAAAGTTGTTTTTAAAAACATAAATTTGTTATTTCTTAAATTCAGGATAAAGTGCTAACTTCTTCTTTGATCGCCAGCAAAGTATATATAAAAATAAACACCCCCTCTCCCTTATCCCGTTTTAGTCTTAAAACGGGTACGATCCAAAAATTATAACTTTCGCGGGGTTACTTAATATCCCTCCATCAGCTTATCTACCAATCTCTGCCATTGTTTTCGAACGTTCCAAGTTTCAAGTTTGTCTGTCCTATCAGCCAATAGGGAAAGTTCACCACAAAAGGTGTTGTCGCCGACGAAAATTAAGCTTTTTTTTCCCCGCATATTGATTAGAAAATTAAAAAATATCCCCCAACAGGTCGGTACTAGGGTAGTACGGAACTCGTTATCTCGAGGAGGTAAATCGGCTGGCGGTACGTGGTAGGCGACCGACGATAACAAAGTTTTTCCGTTAAACCTTGCAATTTATAACTGCCTGGTACATATTCTTACACTCGCTAACAACTTCTGTGTGGAAGCCAACGATATACGAGTTTTAATAAGGAATATGATTATTTTGATACAATAATATTGTGAATGGTGTTTGTTCGTTTAAATATTGTTAGTAGGCTTTTCCTTTGTTATTATTAATAGATATATCTCACCTTAAAGGAGACGCTTGTGGCTAAATGGTCCGATTATAATTTAGACTCCTAAATTAAAATAGGACCAATTAGGCACAGGAGCATATTCACTAGAGTGAATAGGCTCCTGTGGCTAGTTACAAGGTCACCTTCAAGACAAGATTGTAACAACAACACACAACACAACAAGACAAGACAAGACAACAACACAAGATTGTTGTTGTGTTGGTTGTGATTGGTTGTTGTGATTGTGATTGTTGTGGATCTATCTATCCATACTCACAAACTTTCGCGTTTATAATATTGGTAAGATTTTGCTGTGCCCGACAGGATCCATAATTATTTTTAACATAAACACCTACCACCTGTATATGTATATTATGGAATGCAATAAAGATTTGCGATTTGATTTGATTCACATACACACACACACACGCTCGCATACACATACACACTAATAAATAATTATGTTCAGGACATGTTACACTAATATTGTAAGATATAAAAGAGCGGCGCCTCCCGGCACAGGCATTTAAATGCTTAAAAGGAGACGCCATCAACTTTATTATGTACAACGTGTAATAACAAAATATATTTTTTTCATGTTGATTGATTTGGTGTAGGCTAATAAATGTCAACGCGTTGGTAAAAATAGAATCAGAAAATTAAGCCATTATTAATAACTTTTCCATAGAAGGGAGACTACCCAATTTTGCCATTGACGCGTGTATCTAATTTTATCTATGAGAAATAAACACGTTTCGCATTTTGTTACACGTTTTAGCCGATAACACTGATACGAAATATCCACATAATTGTTATCAGCCAAAATGTTATTCCATATATTTTAATTGTTCAAATGGTTCAGGGTTTATTTAAAATGGCCGATAAAATGGTTAACAACTAGAATTAAGCGATTCAAAACTATTTACGTAACTGGCACTAAAATCGTTTCCTTTATGACATGAAAATAATATATAAAATTTACGCCTTTTCCAATAGGGGTAGGCAAAAACTACAGAGCGCCATCTACTACGAATCTTACATACTTCTTTTGCTTCGTTTACGTTCATACATGTAGTCATACAAACATTGCGAGTACTACGCACTTGACCTTTCTGAAGAACCTGACTAATAAGGTCTGTGTATAGCCTTCTAGGTCGTTTCCATAATGTGGAAACCTTACTATTAGGGCCTAACTGATAAAGAACATTTTAAAATCCAGGTGAAACCGTAGTAAATAGGTAGAGAAGATAACTAAAGTTGAACATTCGTGAATATACTAAACTTAATACAGTTTACAGAAATAGGTCGATAGCAATAATTGGACTTACGTTCTTGGCTTAGTTTGAGTGCAGCTGAGAAGTACGAAGTTTCCTCAAACTTTTTGTATTGCAATTTGCCGTTTAGAGGTGTATTCTAAATTAAGCAGAAAATAGAAGCACTTTGGAACCCATTATTTTTTCACAATCATTGTCATTGCAATTAAGTCTAATAAAAGACTGCCAAATTGGTTTAATCATCGCAACCGCTCCAGCTAAGTTCATGCTCCCGGGTTCGATCCCCGGGTTTAGATGATAAATAAATAAATAATAAATATTCCACAACTTTTCACACAACGCCATTTAGTCCCAAGTTAAGCTTGAGAGCTTGTGTTATGGGTACTAAACAGCTGATAAACATACTTATATATTTCTAAATACATACATATTATAGATAAATTACACCCAGACACAGAACAAATGATCGTGCTCATCACACAAACATTTGTCCTGGGTGGGAATCGAACCCACGACCTCCGGCATAGCAGTCAGGGTCACTAACTACTAGACCAACAGGCCAGTCAATCATGTGTCACCAGTGATCAACGGGGATCAGTTGTTTAAGTTGAAATTGATCAATTTTTACAGAAGGGGTCATTCGTGTTCGACGTTTTGGTCTACAGCCTTGTGCTATAGTAACTTTCTTCAATTACCAGTATTATATTTTTTTTTAAATCTAATTTCTATAATTCAAATTAACCACAAAACGATTTACTAGCGTTTGTTTACGTGAACGAAAGCAAGGAAAACTTAAAACAAAAAGAAGCAAAAGCTTTGCGTTGACTTATTTGACGTCTATTCTAGCAATAAGCAAAAAAAGAAGATTGTAAGTTCGAATTTCAAAACGGTTTCTGTACAAATTAGCTGTCCGGCGAGAAAGGGCCTGGAATTGCGCGGGGAAAACTAAATTAAATGAATGTCAAGACGCGTTCCGGGTGAGTGGCAAAGGCACTTTTGCATTCAGCTTTTGCTTTTCCACATGAGAACGGTCCGTAAATAACGTCGATTTGGTTAACATCTAAATGTCAAACATCTTACTAAAATTGAAAACTTTTTGTACTAAATTAAATTTCGAATTGACAATGTTTCATAAACAACTTTTTTGCAGTTTCCATGATAACACGCTCTTTCATATGTTATGACATTCTGCGTCGTTAGTCAAAAATGTTCATCTGCATTTGTCGGCCACAATAGTTCCGTGTGTGTGATTTACAGAGCAATCAAAACATGGCGTAGTGGAAAACACTCGGTTGGTTGTCCCATAAAACAATATTGTTGTTGCTGAGCGCCGCAACCGCATTAACATTCAATGGAGTTGTCCGGAAACGTTGAAACTTTAATATATCGGACTGGATACGTAATAAAATCAAATAGTTAACACTTGGGAAGTAATAAAAGAGAATATTGCATGTTTCGCGAAATAATACGAGTGTGAGAAGCGAGTTACGATTTATTGAGTACAGACAGCGCGTCATTATTTGGAACGCAGCTGTTATTGTTAATAGGCTGCGTACATATGGCTCGTAGTTAGCGGTTGACAGTTAGCGACGCGCACTATTTCAATGCTGGCACTTCCAGTTAATCGGTGAAGCAATCACAATTGTAGCTGCACATACATAGTTGATCTCCAATATCGTCGAGCGAGCGATTCGTTGCGTATCGAATGAAACAAGGTGCTCGCGTTGTTTCGCTCAGCGCGTTCTCAATTAGCTGATCTAATCTATTTAATCTGAGCTCTGACGTTCTGAGTAAGCTTTGTTTTACCGCTAAATTGCATGCGGAGCCTTGTCATGGCCATTGTTGGAGTACCGTACTACCCTTACGTTAGCACAATTTGATTTGAGAAAAGTTAATGATGTTATGTGTATCTTAGAATTTTCGTTACTTTTTACTCTGTCAGGACTTTTAATTGTAAAACAGTTATAGATATTTCGCACAAAATGTGAAAAATAAGCAAGTAATGATTCAAACTTAAGTTTCAATCAAGTTCTCTAATCCTATCTAATGTATCAAAACAGAACTCAATTAACGACATCTACAGCATTCAAACAGGTCTTCATTCGAAATTATTTTTTATTGATAACGTATTAGCCAATACAATTTGAAAAAAGGTTCAGTATGACTTTTGTATGAGTTTAATTTAGTCCTGGTGTCAGATTCGGGCTCCTTTATATCCGACGAAAAAAAAAGAAACGAAAAAGAAGTCAGGAGTTTATGTTAACCACGCATAACTGTTTACAGAGTAGTCCAATTTTGATTTTTTTTTTATTGGAAAGATTTTGGAAAAAACTACCCTAAGGTAGTAAAACAGGGGATTGATTTTCTCTTACTGAATTATAACCGGTGACCCGACTCTGTTGGTACCTGGAACCCATAGTATGTAATTTAGTTTTGCCACATTGAAAGTCAAATGTCGTTTAGTTCAGTACCAAATGACATTTGACCTCACAATATTCGGTCATTGCCACATGAAATGCCTGAAAGTTAATATCTCAATATGTGCCGACACATTACACACGCTTAAGTGATATTAATATGGCCTTTGTCCTCTAACAAAGCCAGCATTCAATTTGTCTTATTTTCTTCCACTCCTCAACGGATTGATATAAACGCTCCGCCCTGCGAAGGTCTTTGTTTTAATTTTGTTATAAAAATGAAGACGTTGTTTTTTTGTCTACTCGCTGCAGGCAAAATTGAAAATCGTGTTTTTCTTCTTGACTTGCATATTACTATTTTCAATATTGTGAATAAAACGCTTTGTTGACTGCTTTTACGAAGTCAATTTCAATGATAGCAATTTTAGGTATGAGTTGATGTAAAAGATTAACGAAATTCGTAAAATAATATCTTCAAATTGCGAACGTATTTTAAACTAGCGACCTCACGTGGTTTTACCCGCGTAATTCCCGTTCCCGTGAAAGTGCAGGGATAAAATAAAAGGCCTGTCACCCGGGAATAGTCTGTTCGACTGGCCTGTTAGTCTAGTAGTTAGTGACCCTGACTGCTATGCCGGAGGTCGTGGGTTCGCTTCCCACCCAGGACAAATGTTTGTGTGATGAGCACGATTATTTGTTCTGTGTCTGGGTGTAATTTATCTATAATATGTACGTATTTAGAACTATTTAAGTATGTTTATCAGCTGTTTAGTACCCATAACACAAGCTCTTAGCTTAGCTTGGGACTAGATGGCGTTGTGTGAAATAGTTGAGGAATATTTATTATTATTTATTATAGTGCAACTTCCCAACGGTACAAAAAATTTGAAATCGGTCAAGCAGTTTTCAAGTTTATTCATACATACATACTTAAACTCACGCCATTTTCCCATGGAGGTAAGCAGAAACTACAAAGCACCGTATGCTACGATTCTTAGAACATGTATGAATGTAAACGAAGCAAAAGAAGTATTTCTTTTGCTTCGTTTACATTCATACATGTTCTCATACACACACGCCGGTTGCGAGTACCGCACCTGACCTTTCTGAAGAACCTCACCAATAAGGTCCTTAAGCAGTGATAGCCTAGTGGTGTGACCGGTGGATTGCCAATTCATAGGTCTCGAGTTCGAACCCAACGCACCTCTGACTTTTCGGATTCATGTGCGTATTGTATAATTATCACTTGCTTCAAAAACGGTGAAGGAAAACATCGTGAGGAAACCGGCATGCCTGAGAGATATTTCTCGACGGCATGTGATGCCAAGTCAGAGGCCCATGGGCGGCATTAAAACTCTGACACCAGGTTAGTTACTAACCACACGATAAGAAGAAGAATAAGGTCCATGTATGTCCTTCTAGGGCGTCCCATGATGGGACACCCTAGAAGGACAGGTATTTACAAGTGGGAACGCCGGGATGGGACTCCCATCCCGGCGTTCCCACTTGTAAATACCTTTCGTTAGTCGCCTTTCATCCACCCTTTCAACGTGACCAAACCATCTCAGCATACTCTTCTCTCTCTCTCTGTCTCTCTTTAAGTTTATTCGTTACATACAAAAGTACAAATCTTTCCTCTTTATAATATTGGTATACATTTAGATATATTAGTATAGATTGTGTTTCGCATAATCTAATAATCTTGTTTTGTTGAGTCAACAACTTTAAAATCCATTCTATATAGTGCATTGCAATACGAGGATTAGGTTTAAGCACCCATTTTCTACCTTAAGACTATCGCCAAGTTTTCCTGGCAAATTGGCGATAGCGGCTTAGTGATATTAACGGTCTGGAAACTAGAGATTATACTTAAAATCTTTGATGTCGCGACCGTCACCTAGACACAATATCTTGCGACGGTCGCGAGATGTAATCCCCGAGATTAGCAGGTATACCTACGCTGTTTGTGGAACATTTTATTTTTGAAACTAAACCCCTGTTGTGTTTTTCACTTTTATCTATTTTAATTGAAAAATGGGGATGCCATTCTTTATTATTTACAAGGTATATTGGCACGGTTGGTGCAGTGGCTGAACAAATGACTGCTGCGCTGAGTGTTGTGGAATCGATTCCCGATGTCACTGTCCCACTGTAAGGCAAAGGCGAGCATTGATCACCACGCTTGCTCAAGGCGAATTGGCGATTTCAAACTTATATTAACTTTAGGTCCACACGATGTTTTCTTTTACAGATGTCAATGATGTCTAAGATAAACTTAGAAAGTACAGACGCCAGCACATCAATTTACCCCAATGTGTCAAATTTTCCTAATTTAATATGAACCTTATTCTGTTTGACATAAAGTTGAACAACGATCAAACAAATTTGACACATTGGGGTAACTTGATGTGCTGGCGTCTGTACATTTGAATTGAAAAAGTCACATTGGTACAATTGTTAGTAATAGTGCGAGAGCCGGCTGCAGAAATACCTACCTCATAAGATACCCCAATAAGCTGTATTTAGATCGTTAACCGACACTGAAACACATAAAAAAAATCAGGTCTGCCAGAGCTAATCCTGCCGGGTCATAGAAATAATTGATATTTTTTGACGTAATTTTTTAGTAAAAATTACCTCATAAGATACCCGAATGAAAGTGCTGGCAGCAGTTAACCATTGATTAGTTATGTAAAAAAAAGTTGGTCTGCCATTGCGCAGCCTGCCGAAAGTACTTGGCAGACCTCTTTAAAATGCCCTTCTGACACACTAAACCTACCTCATCGAGTACCCGGATGGGACCAACGCTAAATAATAACCAATATGCCCCTGATAATGGATCAAAAGGTCTGCCAGGTCTAAGCTTGCCGAAACTTAGTGTTTAAAGCGTTTGAAGTTGATATGGAGCATAATTTCACCTGTAGTCAAAATAACATTATTTTGTTTCTAAATTTATACAAATTTATGAATATTAAATATTTTTTATCAAAACATTGAATAAAACAACAAGTGTAGAGATAATAGATGTATATTCAAAATTTAGCACAATCACTACGAGTTCAATAACATGCTTACAATTTATATACAACTATCAAAACTTAGTTTAAGTTGGCATTACAGTTACCTGAATTCTGTATTTATATGTGGGTTTAGGGAACTAAGTAGACTTTTGAGTGTAGAACCTGTTATTGCGTAAATCATCGAAGGAACAGCTAACGCCTAACCAAACTGACCACCCCCAGGATCTCTCAAAATCCAAGTTTAAACAATAATGGTTAGGTTGACTAGCCATTTACTGTCAATATCTGAGTAGGTACGATAACTATCTTAATTCAAAAATTACAAGCCATTAAATAACTAGCTACAATGATGGTGAAATGACAGCAAGAACTATTATTAAAAATATAAAGATGCAAAAAAAATGAAAATCAGTCAGATTGAACTGTACTAATGTAAATCAGTAAAAGTTTGTACAAAAATAAAATTATAACTTAACGTAGAATCTCAAATTAATAAAAATCCCTTCATCACTTGAACTGTCATATGACTTATCAATATCGTCGTCCTCTGAATCATTAATTATAATAGACTCTACACTAAGTGGCGTTGGCTCACCTTCATACCATAGAGGTTCTAGGCGATTGTTATTCAAATCCCACCCGTATTTTTTGGTATTTAATTTTATCCATTTATTTGAACATGCGTTTTGCCACATAGCGTTTACGAAAACCGTTCGCAATATTTTTTGTTTTATAACCTTTTTACATGGCGGCATTCTACATGAACTATAATTCCTATTTTTTTCAACAAGGGACCTTTTAATTTTTTGCTTGCGTATGTTTTATTAAAGATAACGTATCTGGCAGCATTAGTATTTGTAAAGTTTTTATTTCCATACATTTCGCAACTAAAATTATGAATCAAATCAACTACTTCTGTATCATTCTCGTATACAATATTCTCGTCTTATTTATTGAAAGCTTCCTGGTAGATGGGATTCTGTTTTAACACCTGGAAAGGTTTAGATTTACCTTTATTGTGAAAAACAGCTGAAGTATCTGTCAAAAATTAAATGAATTTCATCAGCTTCTATGGTGCAAATTTATTGTAATATCATTTCGGAAAGTTTTTTAAATGTGCTGGGAATTGAGGATGGTCTCAAAACGGTTGCGATCATGAAGAATCAGATACTCGAATACTTTTTCATGCATATAGAAAAAGACGCAACTAAAGTATCCATTTTAGCATCTGACACAGATATTTTAGTCGGTGTTTTAGCACACGCCTACCCACTGAAACCAAATATTTGGTTACTTTCGGGCGGATTATCAAGAGCCAAAGATCCAAATGCTATTAAATTGTACCCATTTATCAAAAACACTAGGTGAAACGTTGTGTCGTTCTTTACCAGCATTTCACGCATACACTGGTTGTGATTACACCGCTGTTTTTCACAATAAAGGTAAATCGAAACCTTTCCAGGTGTTAAAACAGAATCCCATCTACTAGGAAGTTTTCAAGGTTAGGCGTTAGCTGTTCCTTCGATGATTTACGCAATAACAGGTTCTACACTCAAAAGTCTACTTAGTTCCCTAAACCCACATATAAATACAGAATACAGCAAGAACTATTATTAAAAATATAAAGATGCAAAAAAAATGAAAATCAGTCAGATTGAACTGTACTAATGTAAATCAGTAAAAGTTTGTACAAAAATAAAATTATAACTTAACGTAGAATCTCAAATTAATAAAAATCCCTTCATCACTTGAACTGTCATATGACTTATCAATATCGTCGTCCTCTGAATCATTAATTATAATAGACTCTACACTGACCGTTGGCTCACCTTCATACCATAGAGGTTCTAGGCGATTGTTATTCAAATCCCACCCGTATTTTTTGGTATTTAATTTTATCCATTTATTTGAACATGCGTTTTGCCACATAGCGTTTACGAAAACCGTTCGCAATATTTTTTGTTTTATAACCTTTTTACATGGCGGCATTCTACATGAACTATAATTCCTATTTTTTTCAACAAGGGACCTTTTAATTTTTTGCTTGCGTTGTTTTATTAAAGACTAGCTTCTGTCCGCGACTTCGTACCCGAATCCTGTTGCTTATGCCAGCACAACGGGGTCGTCAAAATCGAAGATCTGAAACGTCTTGTGTCGAATTCTAAAAGCCCGGGGACGGGAAATCAATGGGATGCGCGAGACGATTCAAGACGTTCCAGATTTTTTATTTTTGTTGGTCAACAGGAAATGCCATCAGACTTAACAAATTTTGCTAAGACGCCATTTCTATTATGTATATGTTATATTGTCTCTGGGCTTTGGAGTTCCCCTACAGGTGCTCCAGATGTTCAAATTTAGTCTCACAGCAGAAAACACTCTTCACGTGGAATAGTTTTTGCAATGGCACCATTTTTATATCTCTTTTAGTTTAGGTGTTCCATTTTCCAAAATAAATTATAGCCTATATTGTGCGTGTTTTGTGACGTTCACGATCAGCGGTCAGTCGCGCATTTCCTTCCCCCACTTATCTCTAGAGTCAATGCGTATATACGCTGAAAACTCAAGCGTCATGCTTTTTCCGTGAACGTCTCCAACTCGCGAGAAACTGCATGATGTTCACGATCAGCGGTCAGTCGCGCACATATTCTTCACTGGTGTCTAGAGACCTGAATTTAGATGCGTAAATACGCTGAGAATGCAGGCGTGCTTCGCGATCCCAAGAAGTTTCCACGGAGCGAGTTGCAGCCTCATGTTCTCGAACAGCATCAAGTCTCTCCTAACGTTCTTCGGTAGGTTGTTGGGATATTATGGTCTTTAATCATTTAGCACCTTTGGAACATTGGGAAAGATTTGACCTCTTTCTAGGCATGGTTATAGTTTTATTGTGATGATACCTGATCAATTAAAATCTAAGTGGCTGCTCCCCTGCGTTACCAGGTAGGCTACCATGTAACGAAGATAAATGGAAAAGGAAATTAAACACTCAAATAACATAAGCCCGAAAGGCATATTTATACGTTAAAAAAAAATGGGAGTTTTAGCCAGTAGAGTCTAATTTTCAACGATATACGATCGTCATCGGAAATCTGTCCTAAACTGTTCCCGCCTTCACCGCGTGGAGGTACTTATGTTATTTTATAATTATGCAATGAAATTAGTGATAGCTTTAATTTCTGTATCAAATGTTTCTGATCTTCGATTTTTATAAGTCAACAGGAAATGCCTATCAGACCGAACAACTTTTGCTAAGACGTCATTCCTAAGTGAGTTATGGTGTAGCTGGGCTCTTGGAGTTCCACAACAGGTGCTCTGGATCTTCAAAATTATTCTGTGAGCAGAAAATGCTCATCACGTGGAACAATTTTTGCTATGGTACCATTTTTGTATCTCCTATAGTTTACCTGGTCTGTTGTGGTGCATTTAAATCCGTCCAGTAGTTCCGAAGATGAGCGTGTACAAACAAACAGACAAACAGACATACAGACAGACTTTTTTTTTTATTCGTGCTCTATTACTGTTTCTAAACCCCCCTCAATTATTATTATTTAAATATAGTCAATGTACAGACACAGTTTTTTTACTGTCTTATTATATTTATTATATTATATAGATATAGATAACGTATCTGGCAGCGTTAGTATTTGTAAAGTTTTTATTTCCATACATTTCTACTTCTGTATCATTCTCGTTTACAAAATTCTCGTCTTATTAATTGAAAACTTCCTGGTAGATGGGATTCTGTTTTAACACCTGGAAAGGTTTCGATTTACCTTTATTGTGAAAAACAGCGGTGTAATCACAACCAGTGTATGCATGAAATGCTGGTAAAGAACGACACAACGTTTCACCTAGTGTTTTTGATAAATGGGTACAATTTAATAGCATTTGGATCTTTGGCTCTTGATAATCCGCCCGAAAGTAACCAAATATTTGGTTTCAGTGGGTAGGCGTGTGCTAAAACACCGACTAAAATATCTGTGTCAGATGCTAAAATGGATACTTTAGTTGCGTCTTTTTCTATATGCATGAAAAAGTATTCGAGTATCTGATTCTTCATGATCGCAACCGTTTTGAGACCATCCTCAATTCCCAGCACATTTAAAAAACTTTCCGAAATGATATTACAATAAATTTGCACCATAGAAGCTGATGAAATTCATTTAATTTTTGACAGATACTTCAGCTGTTTTTCACAATAAAGGTAAATCTAAACCTTTCCAGGTGTTAAAACAGAATCCCATCTACCAGGAAGCTTTCAATAAATAAGACGAGAATATTGTATACGAGAATGATACAGAAGTAGTTGATTTGATTCATAATTTTAGTTGCGAAATGTATGGAAATAAAAACTTTACAAATACTAATGCTGCCAGATACGTTATCTTTAATAAAACATACGCAAGCAAAAAATTAAAAGGTCCCTTGTTGAAAAAAATAGGAATTATAGTTCATGTAGAATGCCGCCATGTAAAAAGGTTATAAAACAAAAAATATTGCGAACGGTTTTCGTAAACGCTATGTGGCAAAACGCATGTTCAAATAAATGGATAAAATTAAATACCAAAAAATACGGGTGGGATTTGAATAACAATCGCCTAGAACCTCTATGGTATGAAGGTGAGCCAACGCCACTTAGTGTAGAGTCTATTATAATTAATGATTCAGAGGACGACGATATTGATAAGTCATATGACAGTTCAAGTGATGAAGGGATTTTTATTAATTTGAGATTCTACGTTAAGTTATAATTTTATTTTTGTACAAACTTTTACTGATTTACATTAGTACAGTTCAATCTGACTGATTTTCATTTTTTTTGCATCTTTATATTTTTAATAATAGTTCTTGCTGTCATTTCACCATCATTGTAGCTAGTTATTTAATGGCTTGTAATTTTTGAATTAAGATAGTTATCGTACCTACTCAGATATTGACAGTAAATGGCTAGTCAACCTAACCATTATTGTTTAAACTTGGATTTTGAGAGATCCTGGGGGTGGTCAGTTTGGTTAGGCGTTAGCTGTTCCTTCGATGATTTACGCAATAACAGGTTCTACACTCAAAAGTCTACTTAGTTCCCTAAACCCACATATAAATACAGAATTCAGGTAACTGTAATGCCAACTTAAACTAAGTTTTGATAGTTGTATATAAATTGTAAGCATGTTATTGAACTCGTAGTGATTGTGCTAAATTTTGAATATACATCTATTATCTCTACACTTGTTGTTTTATTCAATGTTTTGATAAAAAATATTTAATATTCATAAATTTGTATAAATTTAGAAACAAAATAATGTTATTTTGACTACAGGTGAAATTATGCTCCATATCAACTTCAAACGCTTTAAACACTAAGTTTCGGCAAGCTTAGACCTGGCAGACCTTTTGATCCATTATCAGGGGCATATTGGTTATTATTTAGCGTTGGTCCCATCCGGGTACTCGATGAGGTAGGTTTAGTGTGTCAGAAGGGCATTTTAAAGAGGTCTGCCAAGTACTTTCGGCAGGCTGCGCAATGGCAGACCAACTTTTTTTTACATAACTAATCAATGGTTAACTGCTGCCAGCACTTTCATTCGGGTATCTTATGAGGTAATTTTTACTAAAAAATTACGTCAAAAAATATCAATTATTTCTATGACCCGGCAGGATTGGCTCTGGCAGACCTGATTTTTTTTACGTGTTTCAGTGTCGGTTAATGATCTAAATACAGCTTATTGGGGTATCTTATGAGGTAGGTATTTCTGCAGCCGGCTCTCGCACTATAAGGCGTACATGTAGTTGTTCCTGGTCTAACTGTTTGTGTATGTGAGTTAAAATGTTTGTAAATAAACCCACCATATAGGAGAAGACTGTGGTGTGATTTGTGACGGCAGTGCGTTTAAAAAACGACGATTTCGTTGTGATGTAGTGTGTATATTCTTATACAGAATTTGTCAAATTCCTTTGATAGTTTTTCGACTCTATCACAAATAGTATAAGGTATGTTAATTGAGAAAATTTGGGAAAGTTTGGGGTAGCTTAATGTGCTGTTGTCTGTACCTACTTTAACAAATTGAGACTACAATCTTGAGATACAATTCTGTTTTCCATTATAGTATAATTCTTAGAAAAAAATCCTTTTGTAACACTTTTCTAAAAACAACTTCACTCCTTCTCCAACAAGGTAACAGGGTTGTCAAAGCACTATTACCCAAACTCTCATGGCCCGTCCAACTTGAAAGTACTTCGGGTAAGTTTTGAGGCTGTTATTGGCAACCATATCAACGTTGCGATGAACGTCCAAACGTATAGAGTTCACACTTGACGCGGGTGTGACGTCATAAGCTCGGGTTGTTTGCGCTGAAATTAATTACCTACCTATTGATCAGCGTAACGAAATTATTGCGATTTAATATTGAGTCGGTCGTTTACGGTTGAATGGTCCTGTGGAATTGAAATGTCGAATTGTGAGTTTGTATGGGAACTACTTGATAGGCGGAGGTTAATTATATTTCCTTCTTGACCTATTTACAGTGAAGACTGAATAAAAGCATAATATTCTGTAATATTATATTCTGACTGCTTTGTTGGTCTAGTGGGTTTGCTGCGCATGAGGACCCGGGTTCGATCCCTGGGTAAGGTAGTGTTATTGAGTATGTCCATCTGGAATTTCTAAGTTGCAGTCCGGAGTCTTGGTTTGTCCCCGATTGATGGCAATAGGCTCGCCCCCTATTTAATACATGGGACTTAAACACAACAGGCGAAATGTGGGTGTAATACAGCTAGGTACACTACTACCTAACCCTTCGGGGATTACAGGTGTGATGTTTTGTTATGTTACGTTATTCTGTAAAATATAAGTAGTGACAAAAATTAAAAAGAACTGCACATATGGTTTGATCCTTAGTTTATGCGGCTTATAAGGCAGGTGTAAGTGGAAACGCCAGGTGGAGACGACCTAGAAGGACATTTACTGACATAATGTCTAGTGCGTACTTATTACTTGCAACCAGCGTGCGTCTATAACCCAGACACGGTAATATTATCTATACAGTATTGTAACTCGGCCGTATCTTTGAAATAAATGCCTACAGCCGAGCGGTACGTAAACATGCGATAGGGCTGCCCGCCTCCAGCATTTTAATTACATTTGCCTATTTTGTGTTTCCATTTAGTTTTGTGTTTGTAAATAAAGGTATTTTAATATAAACAAATAAAATACTTTGTGAATTTAACAGGAAGTGTTCAATAAAAATGCGTGTTGTGTTTTAATTGGTAGATTTAATTAAAAAACCTCGTCGTATTAAAAATACTCGTCATATTAAAAATGTACTTGAACTTATTTTAGTGAAAAAATCGCGCGGTTATGCTAACAAAAACAACACACCGTTCTGCATGCCGAGCGCACGGCAAGATCGTACGCGTAGGCATAACTCGCGCTTCGTCCGTTTATATGAAGTTGGAATACTGTATGAGAATATTACCGTGACCCAGATGTATGAAAATAAACGAAACAAATGAACTATGCAAGAATTCTATCCTAGCAGGTGGCTGTGTATCATTAATTTCTGTCCATCTCCTTGGGACGGATTCGTTAGCTTATATATATATATTGTTTATATGTTTATGTATTCCAGACTTTGCCCCGCATCGTTAAACTCGCATAATATACTAACAAGATCTTATGTCTGAACTTTAAATTAAAAGAGACCATGACTGACTGAGTTTTAGACATGTTGGAAATGCCATTTAGTTTAAAGAAAAGATTGTCATGACAAAGTATCAAGAGAGATCTACATGCAGAAATAGATATCATTTCATTTCAGTGTAGGTAAATAAACGATTAGGAATTTAGATTTAGATTTAGCTTAACTAACATACCTTTCAGCAATCTGAAAGCACTTTTATATTTAGTATCAAAAATAATATAATTATATTTAACCTAAGATAAGGCGGCTAAATATCAGCAACAACAGCAAGCTCTTTATCACAAACTATTATTATACACATCTAATTAAAACATCTAAGAATAACACATATCAACGCCTAATCGTATTAACACCCACACAGACGCCACTAAGAGATATAACGCAGGATGCTTACAAAACAAACCTTATCTCGATGAGATAATACATCTGTCTAATATACGTAGACATGATACAGTCAGCCCATCAGAGCAATTAATTAAACAGTAACTATCTAATAGGACTCAAGATAATTGCGGCCTCGGCTTTCAATTTTGATTTATTACTAATTGGCTATGTTAAGACGGCATTTCTGTAAGATACTAATGAACAACACTATCAATTGAATCGTTCCACTAACGGGTGCAAAGCAAGCTTTTATTAAGTGAAAACTTTGATTTACTTCGCCTTATTTATTGGTTTTGCCGTTTGGAGTTCCAATGTGTTTACTTTTTGTCTACTTAGTTCTTGTTAGAGACTTATTAGCCCGACCTCTGTTGAAGTTTTTTAGGTAGCAACACTAAAACGTGCCAAGTGCGTGTCGGTTCATACTTTGGGTTCGTACTGTTCGTAAACATTATTTTTGTTTGTCATCTACACAGCCATACAAAAAAAAGCAAAATTTGTGTCTATTTGTAATGTCTAATTAACAGCATTGTACAAAATATATATACTGTTACTATACTAAAAAAACATTTTTTATGTCTGTATATTTGTTTGGGCTAATCTCCAAAACGGCTAGGCTGATTTTAACGATACTTTTGCTTCAGATTGCTAATGTTATAAGAAGTAAGTTGAGACAACTTTTATTTAGAAAAATAGTACCTAAGTGATAAAAGAAAAAACCTCATGAAATTCCACGTAGCAACATTTTGCAACGTTAGGTCGGAATCATATTCACAAAGAAAAATAAAACTTGGTGGGGTATTTTTTGTAAAACGAATGTACGATATAAAGCTATTTTTACAGTAAAGTTGCAAAACTTTTAAAACACTGGGCAAATATAGATACGACAATTTTTCCACAGACAAATATACTCTGGTGGTTAAAATGCTTACGGTGTTAGCGTTTTCTTCGTTCCTTTAGTTTAATCTAAGTCCTTAGCCGTCAGCCCAAATTGCTTTAATAAACGACGGGGAATAGTTATTTACGTTACTTCCATTTTCTACCTTTTATTTTGGTAAAATTGAATTGCAGAAGGATGAAAATTGATAAAGAGAGCAGTGGTAAATTAATATTTCCTTTTTAAAGAGTTTTTACTTCCACGTTGGTACTGGGGTCGGTTACCGAGTCGGGGAAAGTTTAGTTGCGTTTTTCTTCTGTGATTGCTTAGTAGCAGGAGCCGAAGACATCACTCGTGATAGTTCGATGGCGTCAAGCTAGCCTTCTATTACATGGGATTGCAAAAGCCAAATCATTAATTTCGTTTAGACCATTACAAGGCACTTTTGAACGTCAAACTAAAATCAAACAATAAAAAAAAAATAACAGTCGTCAAAAAATTTAATACACACAAATATATTCCAGTTCCAGAAATAGCTGATAAAATGTCGGGGAGTTTAATATAAAAATATAGGTCCCTGCTATAGCACATTCATGTCTTGTCTAACAAGAAAAATATTTATATTCGTAGTTTGTATACTAGAATATGAGTTTTATAACAATTGTTGTCATGTAAGTTTCTTGCTAACTTTGTCTAACTGAAAATAGTTTCCTTTTGATTCAATCTGTGTGGGCGTCTCAGATTCTTACTAATTGTATTGAAACCATTCTGTTTCTACTAAGAAAGTCAGACTCTGCGCAGGATTTTTTCGAGTTGGCATTGCTCGTTATTTTTCATGTGTACAAAAGATTATTTTTCTAGAATAGGTCAGAGTAGTAGGAACCAATATTAAAATATGTAGTATGAATCACAAGTGGTAGTTTAATTCGCGCACCGAGAGTAACTTGTGTAGGAATATGTCGCAGGTTTTTCATAAAATTTGGTTTTTGATCAAAAACCTCGGTTTTTGATGAAAAACCGGAAGATGACACAATTTAAACTCAATTTCATCATAAACTTGTTACAATCTAGATTTTTAATCAAAAACCTAAACCAGTTTGGGTTTATGATGTTCCCTATCCATTTGCATAAAATTTTAAGACTTAATATAACTTGGCACTCTTTTCTTACGCATAATTTCTCTAATCATAATAATGATTAAGCATAACATTCTAAAGCATACATTTAAGTATTTACGCCTAATGATATTAAAACATATTTTTGATTGGCATAACAAAGAAGAAATTTAAAAAGTCGACGGAGCCCCGCATAGCGGGGCTCCTATTTCTGTCTTCAGGGTATAAAGGAACCTTACTAACCTAACGTCCCCAACGGTAGGTTAGTAAGGTTCCTTTAAGGTTGCCCCAAGTCCTGATTATGATAGCAAACTCTTTAGGATTAAAGCAAACCCGTTATTTTGACAAGAACTTTATCATAAACCCAAACTAGTTCAGGTTTTTGATAAAAAATCGGAACTAGTCTGAACCGTTACTGGTTTATGATGAAATTGAGATAAGAATGTGTCATCTTCCGGCTTTTCATCAAAGACGTAGGTTTTGGATCAAAAACCTAATTTTCTGAAAAACCTGCGACATACAGATAAGTTGGAGATCAGAGTAATCGGTCAATACTTGGATATGTCAGAGGTGCGTGAGCTCGAGGCCTATTGCTATAACTGCTTTTATTTTAAGGGTTCCATATTTCCTTTCGAGGAACAAAAAAACTTTTTTACAAAAAATACAACCGACTTCAAAAATATATTCCGCATCGAACTCAAAAAGAATGACGTAAATCGGATCATTAATCTCGGAGTAATCGGTGTACATACATAAGAAAAAAAAATACCTATTGAATTGAGAACCTCCTCCTGAAGTCGGTTAAAAACTAATTTGTGTTTGTTCATTTAAACTACAAACGTCGGTCTTCATTTATATTAAAATTTAAAGCTTGCTAACAATGTACATACGTAGATGTTTTGTTAATAATTATCTATGGTTAATTACAATTACCGAAAGTTGAGGTAAAAGAAAGAAATTGTTAATTCTTTATCTTCATTAATCTTTTATTTTATTTTTTACCATCTAATTAGCTTTTGTTGGTCTAAGTTTACTGACATTTGGAATTGAATTCATTGAAATTAGTATTGAATTCATTGAATTAATACTTTTAATTTGTTCACATCTTTTTATTATTCTTTTTTTTGACATTCTTAACTAAATTTGTAGACATTTATACCTAGTTATTGTTTTATCTTTTTTATTTTTTTTTGTAATTTTAATTGGAATGTTTGTTAGTTTTAAATTAAATGTGTAATGTTAAATAATTTTGCATGCCGTAAGGCAAAATGTATTGGGACGCTCAAAATAAACTACTATCATAATAATGTATACCTGCATTATTGGCAAATAAATGATTTGTATTTGTATTTGTATTTCATGCATCCTAAGTTACCCTAGTAACAGTAAAACTGCTTTTTTGTATACACTTGCGATCTTTCGCGACAACGTACGTCACAATGGTAAACTTAACTTAGCAATGTAATATACATCGCGGTAATAAACTTGACAACTATGACTTACACTGTAAATTATATACACGGATGATTTACACTGTAAATTAAATTCCTCCTGGATAAATAACTTCGAGTCCACTTTTATTTACTTAGTTACTTTTACCAAGAAGAGTAGATTATTAATAACAATTTTATAAATTCACATTAACGAAAAAATGTCTTGATGGCCCAGAGGTTAAGGCGCCTACCTCTTATGCACGAGGTTGTGGTTCAAATCCGCGCAAGTTCCAATGTGACTTTTTCAATTCATATGTACTTCCTAAGTTTATCTTAGACATCATTGACATCAGTGAAGGAAAACATCGTGAGGAAACCTGGACTTACAGTTAATATAAGTTTGAAATCGCCAATCTGCCTTGAGCAAGCGTGGTGATCAATGCTCGAGCCTTATCTGTACGAGAAGAGGCCTTTGCCCTGCAGTGGGTCAGTAACGGGCTGGTATTATTTATTATTAACGAAATCAAGAGGTAATTATTAATATTCTTTAACTCATTTCATTTTCATTTTAAAATATCTTTATTAAACAATAAAACATACAAAATGCACTTACCCTAAGTTACATTAACACACTATAATTTAGACTCTTTATGAGGCTAGTGATTCACCTTTCAAAACTTTCAAACATAATAATTTTAAGAACTTAAGGTGAATGGATGATTGTTCTCACTGCTATTTTGTCGCTAGATGGCGACACATCCACAATTTCGAACATTTTCAATTTTTACACCTAACATAGAAATTTTTAATAGACAACTTTAATAAACCCAAAAACTAGGGCATTAACTTGATTTTCTTAGATAATCACTGTGCTTGTTAACTGGTATAATACAAAGATTTGAACATAATAAAGATTTAGCCGCATGAATATACTCTTTACACACACATGCAAAGAAATTAGTAGTAACTTTCGACACCACTAGATGTCGTTTTATTCAAACATGGTTGGAAATCAAAATGTCCAGAAGGGGTTAATTTAAAGAAGGAGGACCAAATTATGTATAAGATGAATGACCTTACATTATAGCAAAAACTAAAAATAAATATTAGTTTATATAATAAGCTGGGCAAAAAAGTCTAGAAACGGAACTATTTTTTTGTCTGTTGGCAACATTTTCAAAATAATGACATCTCGTAATAAACAAAGTTCACGATCTCGTAGAATTATAATTTCGACCACCAATCGTTGAATATTAAACGTAAAAAGTGAAAAATAATTAATAAAACCATTCGGAGTGCTGACAAGAAGGTTATTCTATAGTATAATGTACTCTGTGAGGTTAGGTTAGTAAGTAAGGTGTACAGGCGATGTCTGGCGGAACATGAGACCCAAACTATTCTTTCTGATCCAATGTTAACCGCTGATAAGACAGGTATGTTTCCTGTTCTTGTGATTTTCACAGTGTTTAACTGAATGAATTTTGTTGGTAGGTACATAAATACCAGTTTGTAAACATGTTATTCAAAATATGGTAGCACAACTGGTTACTTAGCGATGTTTGTTAACCATTAACAATGAACAAGGGATTTAACATGCCACAAACAAGGCTTAGAGTGCCATAACCATTACCTTTGTTAAAGCTTTAGTCCATTCCTAACAAAACCAATAACAATCTAAATATTTTGTTGTTTTTGATATTGTTTTACATACTTGGTCTCCACTGTGTTTTAGTAAATTGATTTATGACAATTTTTTTCAGTTACTGAAACATTTAATCATTACCATAATTATTTGATTTACAGATCACTGATAATATTATCAGTTATGTCAAGAATGTGTACACCTAACTGTACAAGAAGCCAATAATCGCACAGCAAATCCCAGTGGTATCAGACCTACTTCACGCATGGTTCTATACATAGCTTGTGGCATTTCTTTAGGTCAACGCATAGGAAGACTATGTCACACATTACCAGAGAGATCTGATATAAGAAATTACGTAGAAAACCAAATAATTACCTGACAGGTAATAAAATAATTGTTTGTTAGTTCATGTAATCAATCATTTTCAAAAATATGAGTCAAAAATTAATCAATAATAAGAGTTTTGTAACATTATTAACACATTTATTTCAATTACCGGTCCCAAATGAAGCTTGGGCATGTAATAGTTGCTGGATGCAAGCTTACCACATTACACACGGGTTAGAAATGGAACCTCCTGTTTCTGCGGAATTTGAAGTGCCTGTGGTTCCAATCAAATGAAGAGTCAATTCTCCCAGTAGTTCCAACCAAAACCAAATGTGGAACCAGTTCCCCATCAAGTTCTGTAACTATGCCAAGTTCAGAAACAGAATCTTGGGCTGATCAGGTGGCCAACGTTCAGCCTCTATCAAAAATAACAAGCAAAATCGTACTATGGGGAACACATTCGGGAAAACAGTATGTTTAGGTTAGAAGTTGACACCAATCTAGTGGAGTATTCAATGAATTCAGTTTTATTAAGGGGGAGAATAAAAGCGCGCCACCAAAGTAGGTAATAAAATATATTATACTTATATTTATTTGACTGGCCTGTTGGTCTACTAACTACTAGTAGTTAGTGACCCTGACTGCTATGCCGGAGGTCGTGGGTTTAATTCCCACCCAGGACAAATGTTTGTGTGATGAGCACGATCATTTGTTCTGTGTCACCCTGACACAGAACAAATGACACAGAACAAATGATCGTGCTCATCACACAAATTTTAAGTAATTTATCTATGATATGTATGTATTTAGAAATATATAAGTATGTTTATCGGCTGTTTAGTACCCATTACACAAGCTCTTAGCTTAGCTTGGGATTTGTTATACTTATACATACATACATAAACTCACGCCTTTTTCCTATGGGGGTAGGCAGAAACTACAGAGCGCCATATGCTACGATTCTTACATACTTCTTTTGCTTCGTTTACATTCATACATGTTGTCATACACACACGCCGGTTGCGAGTACCACGCACCTGACTTTTCTGAAGAACCTCACCAATAAGGTCTATGTATGCGCTTCTAGGGCGTCCCCTCCCGGCGTTCCCACTTACATCTGCCTTGTAAATGAAAACCTTTCGTTAGTCGCCTTTCATCCATCCTTTCAACGTTATACTTATATAATACAATTTAAATAACAGGACAGATTGGTGTCAGCGCATTGCTAAATATTAATGCAGTTGTATTACAGGGAAACGTACCGTTGGGGGCTATGCGCACATTATGACAATTGTTTGGTATTTGGGATGGGCACAGCATCAGGAAATTATCAATCAACCACCTGCCAGTTTCTTAGATAGTAGGTATTTTAGTTAGAGATGATGTAGAAAATGAAGAAGATGAATAAAGCACAAATATTAAATAACCTTTTTTTTATTACTTTCGTCATAATACAATGACAAACCATGGTTTACAAGTATTTGTAAGTAGGTACCTATGTATATTTATAATAATATAGACTAATGCACTTTTTCTTCAGACCTAAATGTGGCTGAATATAAGTGAAGCAATTGCCACTTGACCTGTGTAAAACAATATATCCACGGGCCAATACTAACCACGTGCAATCACAGTATAATGAACATAGAAAGGAAAGGCAATCACGAATAACGTATTCCCCGAGACAAATAATGCTATGTTCCTTGAAGCAGTGGCTAAAGTACAATCACAGGACAACTAGCGGCTTGTGTTTGTGATCGGTCCAGTCGGCAAGGTTTATCTATCACGAGTATTCTACAGTACTTCTACTCTTCAAAGAGTTTGCACCTTGCTATTTTGAAAAAATCTCTTAATCCAACATTTATTTATCATACAAATAATACGTTCGGATTTGTGTTGCAAAAACATTGTATTTTTTTGGTGAAGGTGTCTATTTTGTCCGGCACGGCACCGGCACCGCTCCAAACCAGCAATTGACTTGTCATTCAATTTAGAGCCTTAAATCGTGGTCAGTATAATATATTTCACAATGTCAAAGTGAAAAAGCCAACGGCGAGCTGTCAGCGCGCTTGCCACTACCACACAACTCGACTCGCAGGCCGCAGCCCGCGTGCCGATAGCGAGCGGACTATGTGCTTACAGCGCGCCAACCGCACGCTTATAGCCTGATTACACCTACCGAGTAGAGTGGCGAGACAGTGCACTCGGCCGAGCGCTCGGTATTTGTCCGACTCCGAGTCGCCAGCAAAACGTCATTGCGCCGTCGTAAACCGACTTAATGGCCACTGTGGTTTACTCAGTAGTGTAAGTATAACATTACGCTTGCTATTACTTGAAGGTGGACATTTTTTTGGGTTTTTCGTCATCGGTGTCGTTTTCGTGGTTTTCGGGGTCGCTGTTTACGAAATATAGGTAAAAATAAAAATCCAAGATGGCGACGAAGAAAATTTTTGGTTTTTCCGTCATGGGTGTCATTTTCATGGTTTTCGGGGTCGTTGATTACGAAAATGAGCTCAAAATGAAAATCCAAGATGGCGCAGAGGAAAATTTTTGGTTTTTCCGTCATGGGTGTCGTTTTCATGGTTTTCGGGGTCGTTGATTACGGAAATGAGGTCAAAATGAAAATCCACGATGGCGACGAAGAAACTAATTACGAAAATAAAAATCCAAGATGGCGCCGAGGAAAATTTTTGTTATCAACGACCCCGAAAACCATGAAAACGACACCCATGCCAAAAAAACTAAAAAGTTTCTTCGTTTCCATCTTGGATTTTCATTTTGACCTCATTTTCGTAATCAACGACCCCGAAAACCATGAAAACGACACCCATGACGGAAAAACCAAAAATTTTCCCCTGCGCCATCTTGGATTTTCATTTTGAGCTCATTTTCGTAATCAACGACCCCGAAAACCATGAAAATGACACCAATGACGGAAAAACCAAAAATTTTCTTCGTCGCCATCTTGGATTTTTATTTTGACCAAATTTTCGTAATCAACGACCCCGAAAACCATGAAAACGACACCCATGACGGAAAAACCAATAAATTTTCCTCGGCGCCATCTTGAATTTTCCTTTTGAGCTCATTTTCGTAATTAGCGATACTGAAAACTATGAAAATGACACCAATGACGGAAAAACCAAAAATTTTCTTCGTCGCCATCTTGGATTTTTATTTTGACCAAATTTTCGTAATCAACGACCCCGAAAACCATGAAAACGACACCCATGACAGAAAAACCAAAAACTTTCCTCTGCGCCATCTTGGATTTTCATTTTGAGCTCATTTTTGTAATTAGCGATACCGAAAACTACGAAAACGACACCCATGACGGAAAAACCAAAAATTTTCTTCGTCGCCATCTTGGATTTTTATTTTGACCTAATTTTCGTAATCAGTGACCCCGAAAACCATGAAAATGACACCCATGACGGAAAAACCAAAAATTTTCTTTTTGGCCATCTTGGATTTTTATTTTGACCTAATTTTCGTAATCAGCGACCCCGAAAACCATGAAAGTGACACCCATGACGGAAAAACCAATAAATTTTCCTCGGCGCCATCTTGAATTTTCCTTTTGAGCTCATTTTCGTAATTAGCGATACTGAAAACTACGAAAACGACACCCATGACGGAAAAACCAAAAATTTTCTTCGTCGCCATCTTGGATTTTTATTTTGACCTAATTTTCGTAATCAGTGACCCCGAAAACCATGAAAATGACACCCATGACGGAAAAACCAAAAATTTTCTTCGTCGCCATCTTGGATTTTTATTTTGACCTAATTTTCGTAATCAGTGACCCCGAAAACCATGAAAATGACACCCATGACGGAAAAACCAAAAATTTTCTTTTTCGCCATCTTGGATTTTTATTTTGACCTAATTTTCGTAATCAGCGACCCCGAAAACCATGAAAACGACACCGATGACGAAAAACCAAAAAAAAACCACCTTCAAGTAATAGCAAGCGTGATGTTATGTTTACTCCATTGAGTAAACTTCAGTGGCCATTAAGTCGTGCAAGTCCAGTCGCGCAAGTGTCCATTCGCGCATCTGTCCTTTTGCGTAAAAGTCCATTCGCGCAAGTTTCTATTCGCGCATCTGTCCAATCGCGCAAAAGTCTATGCGCGCATCTGTCTTTTCGCGCAAGTGGATTCGCGCAAGTGTCTTTCGCGCAAAAGTCCCAGATCCGAAAAAAATAGGTAAGTTTGCCTACGCTGATCGCCTGATTAAGGTATACCCTAAGTATACATGAACTTCTATTGTCTGATTTTATTCATCACAAACCAATGAATTAGGTACTTACCGTGTCAGAAAATGTATTATCAGTACCTACTTACATACCTACAGTAGATTTTTAAACCTTTAGGTACTATATTTAAGGTAGATATTACAATAATTACTTTAGTACCTATTGTATCTGTTTGAACTAAAGCAGATCGCAGATATTTTTTTCACTTTCTAGCATTCTTTCTCATTCCCTAATAAAAAACATTTTATTGATCATAAAATGTAAAATCCGCGGGCAAGCCCGCGTGCCGCCGGCGCTAACTTGCTAGATACACAATTTTGTCACAAAATCACGAATGGACTGACTGGAGCAATTTGGCAACAACGCGGGGTGCAGAATGGCAACTTCGCATCGCCGTTCCGCGTCCTACAATCGAACCTTCTTCGAATTTTGAAACAGCGCCATCTATTATAAATGTTTACCGAACGTCAACTCGTACACGACAGCAACAAGCTCTTTCTCGGTGGTTCTATAAATTTCTGTCAGATGGCGGGATTCAGATCACTCACACATGTAAAGATTTTTCGTTTTTTGTTTGGTCTAATTCTCCTAGAAATACTGTTTTTTTAATAAAATTTGGGCGATACGCGAACATAATACATTATAAACTTGCCATATACTTGCTCTTATTCAGCAGAAACCATTTATTTACGGAGATTACAACTCCTGAAAAATGTATGGCGAGGTCTAACTAGGCATCCACCTTAAAACAAATACTAATTAATACACACAATAATATTAAGGGAACATGTTGACAATTTACTATGCAGATTATTTAGTTGTAATCTACTTAATGCAAGGTATAACAAAAATATTTAAGTAATTCGTTGATCGCACGGTGTACGTATGCAAATACTAGCAACCGCAAATATTGTTTAACTAATCACACCGTAACAAAACATATCTTTCTACATATGGATAATGATGTTACAAACAAGCCATAAAAAGCAGTAGATATTTCGCTTTTCTTTTACATAGCACAATACATGTATTTTTATTTGCATAACATTCTAGTCGTCCTGAACCATTTATTTGCTCAAAGCTATAAAAAATCTTGAACAATATGAGCAAAATTTTGATCAAACGTTATAGTAAAGACAAAATGGCTGACGCGTCTCTTTTGAAAATATTGTCTACGGCAACGTCTAATGGGGCGTTAAACATTCAAAATGATCGCTGACTCAGATATCCATTGAGGGGTGACATACATAAATGAAATATTTCTTTATACAACGCCACGATGTTTACAAACAGAATTCTAAATGAATACTCGATATAAAAAGAAAATTCCTCAATGTTCTAGTCATAGATTTTTGCCTCATGCTGCCGTCGAGATAAGTAGCTTTGAGAAAAATATTGCTAGCGGGAAATATCGTGCAGCCAGCGAGGTAAAGAGCTGAGCCCTTCAGGGCTTTCAGTCTTTACCTAATACTGTTATCACAGGGGCTGACACTACAAGTCCTGTTTATATAAAATTTACATACATCTACACTTCTGAAGTCGGTTTAGACTCGGAAAACATGTACGAAGGTCCTCGTTACTGACAACCCTACACCATTTAACTCATTATAGTGCCTAAGTTATCTAGGGCACGGGAAAGTCGACCAAACAGCAACTAGGTATCTACTTTGTAAAGTCAGAAGTATGAACTGTGTACCTCCTTTGATAAAAATTACCCGTAAATTGAAATTACACTACAGTTGCAGTGGAATCTAAATGTCTACATTAATCTAAACATAAATTAATGAAATTTCTTGCGAACGTTATTAATTTAACTTGTTAGTTTGGTGTTCAAAAGTGCCTTTTAGTGGCCTGATACATAAGTAAATGATTTGCTTTTTACTTTGAAGTTGACAATACTGGCGTTGCTATAACATTTAAGTGACATTAATAAGCGTGCGGAGCATATCGTGTTCTAGGAAACGTTTTTTTTTTTGAGTATATATGAAGTTTCCAAGAGTATAAAAAGTCCGATAAAACGATGGATGATTTGTGTTAAAGCGATAGTGATAGTGATGAAAATAGCAAATAGGAATGTACGATCATACGCGCCTAAATAAATAAGGTAAGGATAACCAAGTCACATATAACCATATTATGAAACAGATAATTTCTACCAACAAGTTTAATCTGTATGCATGTCTGTGGAAAAATAACATTTTTTTTTCTCTTTAATCGACTTAAAACTAAACAGATTATTATTTAGGTATCTTTATCTGAAACTCTTCCATTATTAAGGGCCACGTTACTAATATACTTCTTAAACAAAGCGAGACATCCCTTAAAATAAACGAGCCATCTAGCAAAAAGACTATTTAACTTTTATTACTGACCACAAAGTTTAAAAGTTGTCTGAAGTCGAGGCTCAAATTTTAAAATGAAACAAATTAATGATGGAGATTACATAATACAGCGTTGTGAGTGAAAAGCCTCGTAATGGTGGGACAGCGAAAATTCTCTCTATTCAGAGGCGACCCCGCCAAATAAATTGTTACGATTTTTCTTTGACGCCTCTAGAATGTTTCTTTATGCTGTGGTGTGAGTTAAGAGAGAGCGGAAAGGAGAAAGCGATTGTTGATTTACTTTTATTCTGTGCAAAGGGTTTTTCAAAGAGGATTATTCTCGGAAGTGGAGATAAGGATGATATTGTGCTTTCAAATTCTAACGGAATGGATGAAAAAGCTAACCTATAGTGAGACTGAATCACTTCTACAACAGATACACTAACACAACACTCCACACAAACACACACACCCTCGCACACACACACATACCCTCACTTAGACACACCCACACTCATTCACTCAAATTACCTTGTTTTTGATTACGTACTCGTATTTTATAGTTTACACTTCTTGTTTTTGAAAGAGCGGAGTCTCCTAATACAGGCATTTTTTGCTTAAAAGGAGGCTCCAATGTCCATATTTTGTTGTAAGTTTAAGGTTATCAAATAAACTATTTAATTTTTAACTTTTTAATACATACCTCATTATGCTGTCCCATTACCAGAACTCCACTTGCAATCACAATACGAGGGAGGATTTTTAAGGTATTTATTTATTTAATACTTCAAACGCACAAATGTTAAGAGGTGGACTTACCATTCATAAGATTTTTTTAAATCATTTTTAGGCGGCATTTCCTCATCCTCATTGCTATGTTCTCTGTTTGTCGTGTCATAATGTCAACTGTTGGAAGAAATTATGTCCTCAACCACGTAATTTACGCAATGTGTTTTGTTGAATTTTCTAAACGCTACTGCTTCTATTAATTTAGACGTAATCTACATACTAAATTTAGGGTGGTCAAACGTTACACCAATTTTTAAGTGGCTGTGGAACTTTAACGGGATATGTAATTTGTGAAATTGCCATATGATTGTTGTTTTTTTAAATACTCAATTCGGACCGATACCGATACCGATTGCAGTTGACCTACATAAATAGGCTGCTCGTGTATTTAGATATATTTCAAAGCTTTCAATTAAAAGTGTTTCGATATTTTTCATTCGCAACAAATTCGCTTGTTGCTCACACCATAGACTTAGATTTATGTTCACGCTAGTTTTTGCTTGTGTCTTTACTCGCTTGGAATGCTAAGAGAAGCAATTTTGACCTAGCGATACAGCGATACAAATGTAAGCAGAACTTGTATTCTAAATATATACGCATAAAATAAATTCGTCTCGTATAAAAGAATGTATTTCGTTTTACTTAAAAAAATATTACTTTGATGCCGAACTTTTTTTGTATCTTTGGATTGGTGATTTTGTTCTGTTGCCGAAATAATATCGAACGATTTTGTAAATAACACACGTAGCTTTTTTGTCGGCACTTTTCTCGTCTGCAAGACATTTGGTGGATTTTATAAAACAGCATACATTTTATAAAACATAGTGTTATTCGAAGTATATTTATTCAAATAGAACTGGACTCGAATTGTGTGCTTAAAAAACATTTCAGCACGTTTGTGAGTGAATAGTTTAAAATAACAAAAAAAATGTTACATTGAAATAACACTCACTCGTTTGGTTTTTTCGCTTTGATGAATTTCGTTATTCCCTGATTAATCGGGTATAGGTATTTTGCCATTTGTTTTTTTAGTTGTAACGCCATTTTAAATGGAAAAGGCTTATTAAATTTATCTAAACGTGTTTTATTTATAAAAACCGAGGGTGATACAGTGGAATTATTTTTCTACAGGTTTTTATTGAATAAAATATAACAACATGCTTATATACCACAAAGGGTTAAGCAGACGTGTAAACATTCACTTTCCATATTAATTAATCAAACTATGTACAATTTAGAACCTCAAAAATTTTAACCTTTAACCTTTCAATTGTGGTAATTAGAGACAAAATAGAAAGATAATGACAGCGCGGACACCGGTGTGCTCTTGGGGTTTAATGAATTAAAGGTAACATAACTCAACACTGATCTAGGCATAAACGAAAGCATAACTACGAAAAACAAATAAGTAAAATGAACCCAACATCCGTGAAATATGGAAGGATTGGATAGGTCTTTGACTTCGCAAGCGGCTTATTGATAGCTTTAATCAGGCGTCGACGAATAAATGGCTATGTCAATATGGATTTATCAACTTTATGGGCATTACGGGAAAGAAAATAGTGTTTTTGGCGTTCGAGGGAAGGTTTGTGTTTTTATATGGTGTGGAAGATAGGAATGAAAGGTTTTTTACGGTTACTTTAGGGTTATTAGGCTAAATTTACGCAGCCGAAAGTGCGCTGCCGAATGACGTTGCTTTCTGTTGGCACAGAGCTTGACGACAAACGAGTGGCTCTACGCTTAGTGACACATGCGTTGCACGATTTTAGTGACAAATAAGTTGCACTGAGCTTAGAGAAAAAATAATTGCACTGAGCTTGGCGACAAATGAGCTGCATTGAGTTTATTGAAAAACAAAATTACACAAAGCTTAGCGACAAATGAGTTACACAGGCTTAGAGAAAACTGAATTGCACTGATCTTAGCGAGAAATGAAGTCTAAAACAAATTTATCTAGTACCTATCAGGATACCAAATATCCTACCATACTTTTAATAAAGTGATTAGTGATAAAGTGATTTTTTTACTATTCTACCACTTATGCTTTCCAGTTAAAATTGTTAAGATCAATACTAATAAGAAAACAAAATGGTTGTCCCGTGGTATAAAACTTTGTAGTAAAAATCAGAGACAACTACTTTGGGATATTCCCAAAGTAGTTGTCTCTGATTTTTACTAAAGCCCAATTTAAAAAACAAAGTTATTTTCAAAAAGTATTCTAAACTTTACAGGCGAATTTTAAGCTAACCCTAAAAACGCAAAATAATTATCACATAAGTACTGCACAAAATAAATCGAAAGCATCATGGCAAGTTATAAACAAATCAAAATATAATTTACCAGAAGAACCAATCGTATCTATTAAAAATAATAATCTGACATTTTCACACCCACTTGACATTGCTAATGAATTTAATAAATATTTTATTGAAGTTATTGAAAATAACATTCAAACATATAATAATAAATCAAATAATAAGCAACACCTAATGGAAAATGCTTCATGTCAATCCTTATTCATGTTACCAGTCACATGCGATGATGTAATCAAAATTATTAGCAGCCTCAAAAATACAAATACCGTTGGATTTGATAAAATATCAACCAAGGTTATTAAAGAAGTTAAGGACATAATAGCGCCGTTACTTTCACATATAATAAATTTCTGTATCTCCGATGGTATATTTCCAACTCGTCTGAAAAAGGTAATAATTAAGCCACTATACAAAAAAGACGACAGAACTGAATTAAAAAATTATAGGCCAATTGCAAAAATTCCTATATTTTCAAAAATCATCGAAAAATTAATTTATAATTGCATATATGCCTACTTTGAAAAATTTAAACTATTTTGCAATGAACAAAAAGGATTCAGGAAAAATATTAATACAAACATGGCGCTATTTGACCTACTATTAAGTGTCCTAAAATCTGTCGATCAGAAAAATAGGGTTTGCGCTATCTATACAGATATGACAAAGGCATTCGATTTCGTGGACCACAAGATTTTACTACAAAAACTATACCGTTATGGCATTAGAGGGAATATTTATAAACTTATAGAATCTTACTTAAGTGATAGACTGCAATGCACAGAAATCACAAGAATCTGTCCAGTAACTAAGTTGCAAACAACATATACCTCAGCGGCAAGGTTGATCAAATACGGAGTGCCTCAGGGCAGCGTTTTAGGACCCCTACTATTTTTGGTATGCATTAATGACTTACCTAAGATAACAGGCCACGAAATGGTACTTTTTGCCGATGATAGCACGGTAGTCATAAAATGCAACAATCCAAATAATTACGAACATGACATTAATGACACTCTTTCAAAAATAATTAATTGGATTAATGACAATAATCTGATAATAAATCTAAATAAAACTAAAATTATGCATTTTCACCAACGGATTGAAAATACTCCAGTTAATGTCACCTATAATCAGTCTAAAATAGAAGAGACCAGCATTGCAAAATTCTTGGGTATTTCTATAGACAGCAAACTGACCTGGAAACCACACCTGGAAGAAGTTTGCAAACGATTAAGTAGATCAGCGTACCTTCTATTTCAACTGTCAAAAAAAGTTAATACAGAAACACTTTTAACGGCGTATCATGGATTGGTGTCCTCGGTTTTGCGTTACGGTGTTGTTTTTTGGGGACAGTCAACGAATCGAGAACTTATTTTTAAAATGCAAAAGAGATGCATACGGTCGATGTTTGGCTTAAGAACGACTGACAGTTGCATTCCATATTTTGAAAAATATAATATTTTAACCTTTCCTGCCTTGTACATCTTGGAAACTTCTCTATTTGTAAAAAGTAATCCCCACCTTTTCAATAAACTGGCCACAGTCAAGAAATTACCTATACGTGCTCAATATACAAACACATTATGCCAAGTTAAATGTAAAACTGCATTGATGAAGAAAAGTTTCTTTGGTATTGCTCCCCAAGTTTTTAATAAAGTACCCAATGCTATTAAATGTATGCCAGTACAAAAATTCAGAAACATTTTACAAAAGTTGCTGCTTAAAAAATGCTATTACACATTGGACGAGTTTCTAAATGACAAGTTTAATTAAGAAAAAAATCTGGAATTAAGGTTATAACGATGCTAATTTTAATTTTTGTATACTCAATGTCATTGTGTTATCATTAATATTGTTATATTTTTTTTTTTTTTGTAGTTTAATTTATTTCTTTTTTTTTGACATTGTATTATTATTATTCATGACATTTTGATTATTTTTAGTTGTAATTGATTTAATTGCACATCTGTAATATAGCTGATATTGTTTTTTTTTTGTACTGTTCTATTTTTAACCCCCGACGCAAAAAGAGGGGTGTTATAAGTTTCACCGCTATGTGTGTGTGTCTGTCTGTCTGTCTGTCTGTCTGTCTGTCTGTCTGTGGCACCGTAGCGCCCAAACGGGTGAACCGATTTAGATGCGGTTTTTTTTCTTTGAAAGCAGGGTTTCTTGCGATGGTTCTTAAACATAATTCATCAAAATCGGTTCAGCCGTTTCAAGGTTATCAGCTCTTTTGTGTTAGCTATCTTTGCTATTTTAGACGTCTATGGGTATTAACTTTACTTAAAAACATAGTTGTGTCTTAAAATTTCAAACACCCATGTGTGTAATATTAATAAGCAACATTATGGTGTATTTGGTCTGATGCAGCCAGGATATCTAGCAGACTAATACACTCTTGGGAAAATAACAGCAGATATGTCGTGTTTGGATTCATTTTAACCAGCATTTGATTCTGCACACTATGCACTGATGGCAACAGGATGAGCTGATGCTGCAGCCAGGCTATCCAGCACACCAGTAGGTAGACTCTTGACAAAATAATAGCAGATATGTCGTGTTTGGATTCATTTCAACCAGCATTTGATTCTAAACACAATACATTGATGGCAACAGGATGAGCTGATGCTGCAGCCAGGCTATCCAGCACACTATTAGGTAGACTCTTGACAAAATAATAGCAGATATGTCGTGTTTGGATTCGTTTTAACCAGCGTTTGACTCTACATACAATGCACTTAAAAAATCTCATAACTGTATACTCTATAAAACAAAAATAATTCGTTTAAAAATTTTTAAATAAAAATTAAATTAAAAATTTTAAAAACCCCCACCGCAAAAAAGTAAAACATTTAAAAAGTTAAAAATAACACGTTAGCCATGAAATTTTACGTAACGTCGGGGTACCGTTACAATAAGTATTTACATACCTACATGTACTAGGAACATTCCTTACTTAAGCGGTTCCCCGACGTGAAGTAAAATTTCATGGCTAACGTGTTATTTTTAACTTTTTAAATGTTTTACTTTTTTGCGGTGGGGGTTTTTTAATTTCAAAAATTCTCATTTCCCGACATTTGTTTATTTAATTAAGAGATTCTGTACATTATTACAAGTAAATTAATTTAAAAAAAAAGTATAAATCACTATTTTGTATGCCTTTCGGCGTAACGTGGGATGGGCTAAACATTATATTTATAAGATCATTTTACCCTGTGTTCATAAAATTAATAAATGAATTTGAATTTGAATGAATTTGAATTTGAATTTATTAAAAAAGAAAATGGGACCATATAGCAACTATTTCGTATCGAACTAAAAAAGAATCACGTAAATCGGATCATTAATCTCGGAGTAATCGGTGTACATACATAAAAAAAAATACCGATCGAATTGAGAACCTCCTCCTGAAGTCAGGTAAAAATGCACAATAATTAATTAATTATTTATTACTTTTTCCTGTCTCGGACAAATTTAGTGTATCATCTAGTGTTTCTTGGAATTCTTTCTTGATCAGATAAAACTGTTTCTCAAGTGTGTGGTGGAAGGAATTATTTCCTGTTAATCTCAATAAGTATTGCCAGTAGTATAATTATCTACTAACTAAAGGCCGTAAGAGGATTAGTTGAACAAGGAGATAGGTTCTTTTCTTTTAGCTTTGAGTAAACAAATATCTATCTATCACAACCTACACATAAGTGTTAGGGATTTAGAATATATATTTGTTTATTGTTACAAAAATAACTTACTACTGTACCATAGTTTTCTTATCTGTAACTATTTTAACGGTAAGATTTTTTATAATATTTCACAACGCCATTTAAATATTCCACAATATTCCACAACTTTTCACACAACGCCATTTAGTCCCAAGTTAAGCTTGAAAGCTTGTGTTAAAAATATAAGTATGTTTATCTGCTGTTAAGTACCCAACTTAACAGCTGGTAAACATACTTATATATTTCTAAATACATACATATCTTAGATAAATTACACTCAGACACAGAACAAATGATCGTGCTCATCACACAAACATTTGTCCTGGGTGGGAATCGCACCTACGACCTCCGGCATAGCAGTCAGGGTCACTAACTACTAGACCAACAGGCCAGTCATTTAGCTCAAACTAAGCGGGGTTTGTGCTTCATAGTAATCAATTGTTTCGTACTCATGTACGAAACAATTGATTAACATACTTATGTTTTTATATAAATACATTTTACAGATAAATTACACCCAGACGCACTTCCAGCACGGCAGTTAGGGCCACTTACCACAAGGCCGACAGACCAGTCAGTTAAGACAAGTTCTCCAAAAACGGTAGTTTACCCATATCTTAAAGACCTGATTTACGACCTGATTGATGAATGTAAATGAATTATATCGTAATAAACGTCAAGAATGACATAGAATTTCTCTCTTTGCCACTTCCTAGGAAGCTCTTTTGCTAGGAAGAAGTAGCCCAACACTCACCCAACTCCTCGGCAACACATCTATCTGCTAAGTTAAAACTTAATTAAATTGTGCCTAAATATCTTACGTTGATAGTGATGGAGCTAGTAAAACTAATAATTTGAAACGGGTAAACATCAAACAGTTTTGAAAAGCATTACTTTTATTACTATTAACTCCAACAAATATGAAAATCAGTTACAAATATTAATATAAATAACATCAATATTGACAATCCGATTTCAATAAGTTCGTGTTAATATTTTAATTACTTGATGTTGATGCAAACAAACGGTTTGGCACTAAACGGGTGCGGTTATACTGGAGCATAAATACAACTTAGTTGGGAAAAGACTAAACGTAATATGTTGCAGATAATGAGCTAAATATTTAGAATACTATTTATTACACTAACATGACAAACTTAAACAATAAAATAGGGATTGCAAAAGGATGGTCCGTTCATACACAGGATGTAAGGACTACAATTAGCCATATTGGTCTAGCCGTTAGTAACTTAGTCTCTGACTGCTATGCCGGAGGTCGTGGGTTCGTTTTCCACTCAAGACAAATGTTTTGTGTGATACGCATGACGATCATTTGTTCTGTGTCTGGGTGTAATTTATCTATAAAACGCATTTATGTAAAAATATATTAGTATGTTTATCAGTTGTCTAGTTCTTAATACTCTTAGCACAAGCTTTGCTTAGTTTGGGTATAGGTGGCCTTGTATGAAAGGTGTGGAATATTATTATTTATAATTATACATATTAATGATCAGAAATCCGATCCCGTAATTGAAAACATTCAAACTATAATCATAGTCTCTTTCAGTCTTATTGACAATCAATGACAAAAATATGTACAAAATGTAGGAAAATTTGACGTATTTATGACACATTGAAACTGAAATTACTGTAAGCGAATGTTATAAAATATTCTATACGGGAATTGCTCCTGAGGTGTCCAATGCTCAATATTATAATGTTGAATAACGTGTTTACCGCTGGGTATAGAGAATAGCAATGTTAAAGATTTTTAATCTAGTTTAAGTGCGTGGTACCCCTTCATCGATCCAAGAAGAAACAAAACAGTTCCATTTTTCATCAAGTTCAAGATCACGGCATAATTTCTAAAACTCCCAACTTAGCATAGTTAAAATGCTAATTTGACGCGGCATTAGAACCTCCTCATTCTACTTAATCTTAGTTAGTGAAGCAAAAACTTCATGATTAATTAAACGTCTTATATAAAAGAGGGAACGGATTAGGATCGTGGCTTTCACGACTTATTTTAGGTAAGTATATAAGGTACATAGTGACGTATATAAGCCTAGATAATCTTCGTGTTCTAACTGACGCAGGTTTACAGTTAGTAACTATGTAGCCACTGGTTCACTTAAATTAATTAAAGTAGGTGAGTGGCGTAACTACTTCAAGTAAAGGGTGTGACCGAATGTTAGTGGGTATACCTACATAGCTTGGTAGTTTCCGACGGCTTAGCTCTGTGATAATTACCCTAAAACTGATTGGTCGTTTCGCTATAGAACAGTAGAGGTTTCGTTTGAAAACGTTACCTTTGAAAGTTTTATAAAGGTATTTTGCCTTTTAATGTAATTTTTGAGCTGTAGTTGTTAAACAACTATCTTAGCACAGGTTTCAGAATTTTCATTTCGTATAATATCAGATCGTAACGTCTGTATTGTACAGACGCCAGCACATCAAGTTACCCCAATGTGTCAAATTTTCCCAATTGAATAAGAACCTTATTCTGTTTGTCATAAAGTTGAAAAACGATCAAAGAAATTTGACACATTGGGGTAACTTGACGTGGTGGCGTCTGTACCAAGGGTTAGGCAGAGGTATATCTTCCGTACATCCACCTTTCATCAGTTATGTTTAAGTCCAACGTAATAGGGGGCGAGCCTATTTCAATAATGTATTTACTTTATACTTTTAAAGCTACGTATAATAGACTAGAAGCCAACCTAACATAGTTAAGAAAAGGCTAAGCAGATAAAGGAGCATGCATGGTTGCAAGTAACTAAAAGATGTCAATAAACCTTCAATACGAAATCGCTATAATAAAACAAAAAAAACTACCGGAGGCGATTGTGGGAAAGAGATACGGTTTTTAGTGGAATAACCGCACTTATGCAGACATAGATGACGAAGACGATTGTAAAATTAAATATTAAAAATATAGTCGAATAGTAGGTACCTACCTATGGTTGTTAAAATATATTATGCTCGGAAATCTATAAATTAAAAACACTAAAGACATAATTGTGTGTTTCTGCCTACCGTTTACGTCCTTGCAACTACGAGTAGTTCAAAGCGAGCGTTATACCAAGGTAAAAATAACGCCTGAAAGTGGCACTCGACCCAAAAGCGAATGAGCTCGGATTTCGGGAACCCATTCGTGGACGGAAATAATGTAAATTTCCAAAAGTCGTGTCAACTTTTCATTTTGATGAGTCCCTTCGAATTTTTAGGACGGTGGGCTGATATTCTAGCGTGCATTAAAAATGCCCCATCACATGGAGATGGGTTTGCATTTTCCCGGAATATCTGGACCTCTATTTGTGTTGGAGATTGGTTAACGTTATGACGGCAGGTTCCCAGAGAGGCGAAGCTTTAAATATATTATTTGGACATTTAACATTCTCGCCAATTGTGTTTCATTTTGTTTAGCTGTTAAGTGCAATTTTGTATGAGACACTGTTAGATGTTTACTAACGTACGTAGGTATTTCATGATAAGAAAATACATTGGTATCCATGCGTATAAGAACAGCATTTCTTGCAAAAACTTGCAGTATACATTTTAAAGGTTTTAATAAAATAGTTATTGATTCCCCACGAGCCCATCGCTCAACTCCTACTGCGCTTATAAATCCAAGAATATTCGAAGTAAACTTTAACCGCAAACTTGTGAGCTAATGTATCATAATCTGAATAAACCGCAACCACATTACCGTACATCGAGCCAGACGTAGACTGCGGTCAGACTCAAACTTATCTTATCCAATGAAAAGATAAGTATGAAAGAGCAACTTTACTTGCTTTTCTTTTGGTTTACATTGGAGTTTGCTTCGCGAAAGTGGTTCTGAAACTAAAGCTGAAACTTTGTAAACTTGACCATTAGATAGTAGGTAATCCTGCTGGAAGTAGTAAATACATTATTGGCTTTTGTAAAACTATAATATCGTTGGTTTTGAACGCAGCAAGCAATGATCAACACTACTACATGTGTAGCAGTATTGGCAGCGTCTCGTGTGACGGTTCGTTGAGCACCCTAAAATAGATTGGAGCTCCAAGATGACGTTGACAGTCGGGACCGATCAACTCAAAACCGAATTTGTCCTTTCGGCCTTTCCAGACATGGACCTGCATTGAGACTAGCATAACATTTGGTTACACTCTTATGTTTGATTTTTAAATGAGACTATAACCCCTGAGTTTCTCTTGGCATTTCTTCTCAGGAATTAGTTAGTCATTTTGGGCATAACAGCGCAATTTAGTTTTAAAAAATATTTAAGATAGTAAATTATCTGAAAAGATCTACTTAGAGAAATGAACTTCAATTGATTTCCATAAAGAAGAAGGTAAAGAATATAATAGAACGGAATACAATAGGCCTTTAATTGCTTAGGATGTAGGTACAAAAAATTAAGTTCTTATAACAATTATAAGACAACGTATAAGTTTAGTTTGATCAAAAAAACCCAGTATAGGTACTAATTTTCGACCTAAGGTAAAGCACTTTAATAACACTACGTTATATTTACATACACTCTACATATTAATTACTACGACCTAAAAACTAACATCAGCTATCAGATGACCCACACTAAAAGTCCGTGTCACCCGTAACTACCATTAAATTGGATCTATGACCCAAAATTTTTCGGTTTCGCAAATCATTTCCCTCTGATTTAATAACTTGGTCCGTCAAAATGCTTTGTGGTGGCACCCCTATTTTCTTGCGAATCCCAGTAGTTTGAGAATTTGCGTATAACTAAATAAGAAGTTTTCGCGTTGACAATTTTCTCGTGTATGCTCAATAATATTTCTGGGGATTTTGTTGTGACGTCGAATGTCGAGGGAATCTCGACGACGGAGTATGTTTTAATATAATGAAGACGATACGCGGTTGGAATTAATCTACGTCGTTTATTTGACAACTTGTAGCAGCGATTTAGTTTTAGAGTTTCGCTTTATAAGCAGATTCTTTACTTTGTTGAAGTAGTTTTGTTTCTTGATGTTCGAATTTTATTAGATTGTGATGTTGAAATGAAATGAAATGAAATGATATTGAAATGATACTTATTAATGTAAGTAGGTATTCTCAGATACTTTTACATGTATTTATTTATTTATTTTTTTTAAACTAATAATGGCACTAAATGGCATTTCCAAAGTGACTGATCCCTGAGAAGAAATGCCGAAAGAAACTCAGGGGTCATGGCCTCTTTTAAAGTCCAGACATAAGATTGTATACATGTATTATGCGAGTCTCACGATGCAGGGCAATGTCTGGAAAGGCCTTTCGAAGAAAGAATCAATTCAGCTTTGAGTTGACCTGTCCCGACAGACGGCATGCATACTTCAGTCATCGTGTAGCTCAAACCACTGTTAATTTGTAGTAACCATGTTTGGTAATAAACATTTAATTTTTTAATTCTTAAGTCACAAACCCTGGAAGTGTATACAGCGTGAGTACCGGTATCACGGTAGAGTAACACAGTTACGTCAGAAAAAAAGAAAGATAAAGACTAGGCCCTGACCAGACCCAGTTTTTTTTATTTCGGGGAAAGTGTAATTGAGTTTTCCATCTCGAATTCATCAATAGCTGCCCAGAGTCTGGATTAGTGCTCGGGTGATGGGGTTAGGTTCACACTCTTATTAAATGGGTCGCAAAACAGATCCTGGTGAATTGTGAACGGTGCTTCTGTGCCCAATCCTTTGGGAAACCAGGTGTGCTGAAATGTATATAATAGTAGATTGTTTATCTAGGGAGCAAACAACTATTTTAAAGGCGAGAGTGTTTTTTTTATCCAGAGCGGAGCGAAGGATTCTAGAGTAGAATAGTAGTAGTAGTAGTTAGAATCCTGAGCGCAGCAAGGGATTAAAAGTATGTCACTCGAGCTTAAAATAGTGTTGCTCCCGAGGTGGACACTCTACTTTTTATCACCCTCTATGAGAAAATAAGTAAGTGCAACTTATGAACAAGAATTTATTTACGTACAATTCAGAACCATAAGACATAAAATATAAATAATTAGTGGCTGATGTTTATATTTGAACAATTATGGAAGTGTAACGTAACAAGCAGAATGCATTTTATTTCGCGCGTTGTTTATTTTTCATCAACTTTTTTTAAATTTGGCGCGCTCGCAGTTTTTCAGCCAGTCACATATTCAATACATTGTTCCCGCATGGTTTGTGATTCACCTCTTTGCTGATTGAAACATTTACTAACAATATCCACATTCCAAATTTAAATCAATGTTGTTCCCTAGGGATTAATTAGCTATTTTGGTCCCTGTTTACGAGGAATAAACTAGCTCTTTTTGAATAGATGTGATAAAAAGGTTATTTCATATCAGGTTAAATTAGTTATATCAACCAAAAAAATGCAGATATTCAGTTGTGGATAGCTTTGTTGCAACTACAAAACTGGTGTTAACCTAATTTCGAACCCGCGCTAAATGTAAAATTAATTCAACAATAACGTCGAATTATCTTGGGAGTTGGCTCGGTTTTACAAATAGTGGCCTTATTTACACTGTGAAAATTTTATTCAGTAGAAAATATTTTTATATTTTCGTTTCTGTTATTTATTGTGGGATGCATTACATCTTGATGGACCGATGACCTGGAGAAGGTGGTTATGTCATGCTGGATGCAGAAGACGGAGCTGGAGACTTTGTTCCGCCACTTTATAAGAAGTGGCGAAGGGCGGGCTTTTTGGGGGACTGTCTTATGTAACTTTGACGTTAAAAAAGTGCTGATCCTCAGTCTAATTTGAATTAATAACTTTTGATTTAGACTTGATTTTGGCAGACAAGAAACAAGTCAATAGAACTAAATTTTAATGAGGTAAGTCGTGCCATTCCATCTACTCCCAAACATTCGAAAATCATTGTCTTCCTATCAAACAGGGGTTGATATCCATGATTACGTTGAGTGGCTTCTATACGAGTATACCCTATATAGGGGAGGTGGAGTGACCTACGTTCTACAGTGTATCATGTAGTCCTAGAACCTCTAGATGTTGTAAGAGATGGGAAATTGACCCGTGTCCAATGGACAGGAGAATTTCACGCGAAATTATCTCGCCTTATTTCATAAGTCATGCTCAAAGGATTTGTAGAATCGTGCGCAGTCACTTCAGAACAACGCATGCAAATAGAAGGCATGTATTTACTTGCAGACCAGACAATTCACGTGAAATTCGTGGGCCTTTACGAAACCATCTTTCTAATATAAAGAACCCATACTACATACAATTTTAAACTCAAACTCAAAATAAGGTCAAAAAGGTCCCTGGGGGGTTTAAGGTCATATGCTGGTAATTTACAGTATTATTTTGATTTGTTTCCCTGATCGTCGCTTCCCGTAGTGTCGCTTTCCGTTTTACTTCGATTCCCAGTATGTCGCTCCTCGCCGGTACGCCGTGGCGCATTTATGGTTACAATTGGTACAGTTCAGCGCAGAATTTTCATTAATCATGGGGCAAGTTTTCACAGGGCGTTCTAGAATGAATATGAACAACTTTCACCTTGTCTCCCTTGTCTGAAAACTTTGAAAACTCGATAAAAAAATCAGCTGTTTTGTACATTTTCGTCAAGTAGACATCTAATTTTTGTGTGCAACAGCAGATTTTTTTAAGAGAACAACCTGTGAACATTTGGTTGCGATAATAGATATAATAGTTTGGCAATGTTGCAGAGTCTGTTTAGATTCATAGCTAAAATGTATTCCAAAGCAGTATGTATTCAGGGCACAATTGGACTGTTGTACTCATTGTGGTCATAAAAGTCCCAAATTAAATAAATAATTTTAAAAAGTAGTTTATGATTTATTTCATAAATCACAATAGAAATTAGAATGAATCGTTTGTACAAGGCCCGGATTTTTAATGCGATAGAATTCATTAGTTGATTTTGAAATGAATTTCTTATATTTACTTTGCTAGTATTGGATTTATTTCTCTAAATTCTATTCGCCACTGTTAAACCATTAGAAATATTTATGAGCTCTGAAGTAAATGTATTTCTACTTTATATTTGGCGAATTTATATTTTATTTTGTTTTGTTCAAATATTAAAAATAGCTGCTTAGTTTGTGTTGTCAAAAAATCGTACAGTTTAAGTTTAAACATGTTCTCAATTAAGTGAAAATATTTGTAATTTCTTATTGAGAAATAAATTTCTTTAACCATAACCATAATTTTCTAGAAATTTTCTCTTTTGATAGTTTATTAAAATAAAGAGCGTTTAATTTTTAGAAGCATGGAAATATAATACTTATCGTAAATTATTAATTTTTAACCGACTTCAAAAAAAGTAGGAGGTTCTCAATTCAACGGTATGTTTTTTTTTGTGTGTTAGTTACGCGATTACTCCGCCATTAATGGACCGTTTTTCAAAATTCTTTTTTTATTTGATAGGGTATGCTAGCAGATTGGTCCCATTTGTATCAAAACTCATATATGATGAGGGATCCTTGAGGAATTGAGGGAACTCCTCAAAAAATATAGGTACACACGTACTGATTTTTACATTTTTAGTAACAAATTAAGCATTTTCATTCAGAAAGTATCATTTTGTGAAGAAGACCTGATGAAGAAGACTTGCGACGGAACTCTTCAACGCATAACAGCAAATTATTCGCGATTGTTATAGTCAGATGTCTATGCAGAGTTCTTGTATTTACATAACATAACATTACGCCCTTCTATTTTAAAAGGGGCCCTACAGAGATGTAAAGATTAATGTTTAGAAACAACTTCTTTAGCAATTTTTAACCAATTTCAATGATTCTTTAAAGTTTTAAAATACCTTATTTCCATACGAAGAAACTAAAAATTGCAAAAAAAAACCTATTTTACAAAAAAAAAACAACCGACTTCTTAAAAAAACACTATAATAATAATAATAATAATAATATTTATTCAAAAGTAAAATTGGTAAAATAAAATACAAAAGTCTTAAAAATAATTAACAAAGGTATTTAAATGTTAGATGCCTGTACTAGGTTAGATAAACCTGTATCACAAGCGACAGGAGCTCATTAACGTTGGTAATTGTAGTACAAAGAATTATTAACAATATTTAAAATAAAAGATGATAACAATAGATGATATTATTCATAACTTAAAAACTATTTTAAAAACTAATGCAACATGTTTGTTTATTTTTACCTTGCTCTACTTAAGACAGCTGTGTTTTCGCGCGTCAGCAGAAATAAAAATAAATAAAAGTCAAACGTCGTATAAACGGGTATAGATAGGTAGTAATTGAACGTTATTTTTGCAGCTAGTGACTAAATACTTGGAAATCAACAAAATCGGGGCTTGTAGGCCAGCGAAGTGCAATGTTCATGTTGAGTCAGCAACTGGCGTTAAACACGGAAGTCTGGGCTTGAGCGTGACGTCCTACACGCCCTCATAGTCAATGGAGTTTATATATCGATGGCCCCACAGAATAAACGTGTAAGTCAAAAACCACAACTTTTCAGGAAAAAATAAAAACGATTAAACTTGAATAACTGTTGTTTGGTAGTATATAGGGTTAAGCAAATTATATCAAATTAATGATAAAAAAATATATTATTACATTACATTTTTTATTTATTTTTTATTTAAACGGTTTTCCGATAATTTATGAAAAACCATTTTATTTTTTTATTCTTGTTAATTTCTGTGACTAGATAACAGTAAACTTTCATTACACGGTTATTCGTGTAAAGTGTCAACAAACAAAACTAATAATATTATATTACACTATTATTCGACAGTAATCAAGTTTCTTTAATACCTAGTTACAAGCATAAGCACGATTGTTTACAGTAACTTACTGTATTGTTTGATTATTGTAAAGATAAAATGCATTTGTATCAATGTTCATAAGAACGATTTTTATTTATGTAATATACTTTTGTTAGTGCATGGTGTAATAATGTAAACTTCATCAATTATGTGAAAGGTTGAAACAAAAGAAAAAGGTTTAATAAAATAATAATATAATAAAGTAACTATCTACTTGCATAAAAACTAAATAATAATCACACAGTAAACAACTTAAATCTCTTTCATGATTAGGAAATAGCTACCTATTAGCTTGAACTGATAACAAAAAAAAAACCGAATCATATCGTAATCTGAAACACTTAATCTTCCCCGTCACTATCATTGGTGACAGAGATCGAATTGTCCAAAGGAACTAAGTTTCTATAAAAAGTTTGGTAATGGTCTGGTATGGCTCCTGAATCACACAAACTTATCAAATCCTTATGTAAAGGGAGAGGTATAGGCAGCAGTTCAGCGTATGCAAGTTTTAAGTTTTCAGGATCTTCAGTAGGTTCTCCTCGCCGCCTTCTTGAATTAGTTCTTACTATGATTTGCATCTCCCGTAATTCGTCTTCAAAACTATACCTGAAGTAAATTGAATGAGGATGCTCGTGAGAGAAGTTTACTTCTTTTATTTTACTCCAGTAAATTTTATCACCGTTTATGTCTTTTAACCAATTCTTCCCTTTTATCAGCTCTTTGAAATCTATAAAATTATTCTGTGTCATTTGTTTTACTTGGTATTTAGGCTCAGTAACTTTGGCATTCTCTACCAAGCTATACATTTGATCGGGCGTGTATATAGTATGCCTTTTCTTGGAACGCTCGATTGTAGCATGCATAGAGTCACCCTCCGATTGGCTATGACCTTTTTCAAAAAATCTATGAGTTATTTTTATCTTAAATTTTTGCGACGCAAAAGCAAACATGGCAAACACAAATCGATTGCGATTTTGCCCGGCACATGAATCGGAATAAAAAGATATATTTTTTATCCCTGACTCAACGTGAAGTTGAATAAATGACCACAGGCAACTTGCTATTTCTATGGCTCCCCTCTTCGCAATCTGGGAATGCCAAAGGTAACAGTATCCTTTTTTATCTAAAATATTATAAACTGTAAAGTTAAATACGGGATATTTACGTTTGTAGTGAAATACCCCTACTTCACTTTGGGGGATACTCAATACTTTTTCGAGATCAAAACATGCCACAACACTATGCATTTTATCAAAATTATTTTTTTCTTCTTCTTTTAGCTGTCTTACTAGTTCCTTTTCTCTTAAATGTTTTTCATAGTCAACTTTTAACTGTTCTTGTCTTACATTGTCAGCTGTTTTATATATTGAACACACTTCACATAAATCTTTTTTCGGTTTGTGGAAGGAAAGGTTAAATTTACTATTAAATGTGGTTTCATATTGCCGTTTAGTTGCTTTACATGCAACATTATACCGCTCATTTGTATCCATCCATTCTAAGTACAGTCTATGCATTTTAGATATATTCAATGTTTCACAAAGGTATTCTTTCTGGCTATCTTTTCTAACATAGTGTGCTTCAACTCTTTGAAACAGGTTTATGTGGTCAATGATGCTGCTCTCAGTCTCTTCTGACATCTTTCTAGGTCTATTTTTATGTCTTCCTCTGTTATCTTTTAAATAATTTTCATCTCCTAACTTCTCAATAGCTGTATATACTACTTGCTGTGTAATAGACAAAGTATTTAAAAACATGGTTTTGCAGATTCTAATATTCGAATCGTTATCATCAGGAAATTGGTATATTAATGTTTGAGTACGATTATTTTTGCGTTCTACTGTAATTCTTTTAACGTGTTCCTTCTTTACATAACGAGCAATTAAATCCCATTGTCTTTCATGATCGCCAATATTCCAAAACTTCGTAAAAATGTTCATCCTCATTTCTTCATTTATCTTTTCATAACATTGTAATTTGCAGTTGCAAGGCGGTCCAATCGATTTTTGTTGGTTTTTTTTCTTACTTCTTATACTCTCATAACTTTGACCAGAATTTTTTAATTTTTTGTTTTGGTTATCTTTCCATAAGTCTCGATTTACTTTTCTCTTTCGTGAAAGTTTGTCAGTAGGAGTCGTTATTCGTGTTTCTGGTTCTGTAGGCACAGCATCTAGTAAATTGTTCTGTGTTTCAATAGAACGTAAAATACCCTCCAAATTAGAAACGCTTAAATCATAGTCCTTATTAATGTATAGAACAGTTGGAGAAGCTATAAAATTTATTTTTTGCTGGGTTGATGGCGTTAACAGAAGATCATCAGTGATTTGTAAAATATTATTGACTGATGATGATGTCGTAAAATTTTCCATCTCCGGTATGAATGGTCTAATAACATTATTGTGAGAAATATCTAAAAGTTCACTAGCTGGAACATTTGGTGGTGACATAACATTATTTAATTTTGTTCCATATGACGATACACTAGTTATTAATGAGGTGTTAGAAATAAAACCGTCATCTTGAACATTTACTCCACAGAGCTCTGATACACCATCAATAGGAAATGAAGTTCGCGACAGATGTGTGAAACTCTCTGAAACAAATCAAAGAGATTACTTAGGTACAACCTTTCTTATGATTGCATATTTTATTGAGACTAATAATCAATCGAGGTGAGTCTTATAGCAGATAGATGAGAACATGTCTGCGACTATCGCCGACTATAAGTACCGTACCCGTCCACGGTACGTCACTAACCACTAGAGCAACAGGCCAGAGACCCTTATATTTTGCCAATTATATGTACCTATATAAATATGTACCTAGGTACCTACTTTAGTGCCACGTAATTCAATAGTCAAAGTAGGTACGAGGCATATTAACAAACTAGGAACTGCTACTAAACATTTCTTAACAGAATAACTAACATTTAACGGAATCCTGGTCGCTTGGACCACGAAGGTATAGGTACTTACTAAAGTAATTATGTAGCTTAATTGTTAAGTACTTACCTAATGATGAGGAAGCAATAGCATCAATAGCCTCACTAAATCTATTTTCGTCCTGTTCCTTACAAACAAGACTACTATTGTCACCTTCATTCACGTTACCTAAAAAAAGAAAAACAGTTAATATAGGTACCTACTTACTACCTTGTTTAACTTATTGAAAACCAATTGAAATATAAATACGATACCTACCTAATTCTTAAACGAATTGTCCATGAGTTAGGCATTCATTTATATTGGTATGTTATAGCTAGCTTTATAATGTAGTTTATTTTTATTTAACACTAGTGTTCCCCGCAGTTTCACCCGTGTTCCCGTGGAAACCAACCCTGTGTTATTGTGTATTCCAGGTCATGACATTTTCTATCTACATACCAAGTTTTATCCGAATCCGTCCAGCCGTTGAGGCGTAAAAGAGTAGGTAACATAGGTACATACATAAATACATCCAAACAAACAACATTTTAACCGACCAGAGTCTGAGAATGGAACTCGGGACTTCGTGGTCGGACTCGCTTGTTGGACCACGAAGTTATAGGTAGGTACCTACTTACTAAAGTAATAGTCAAACTTAATTGTTAAGTACTTACCTAATGATGAGGAAGCAATAGCTTCAATAGCCTCACTAAATCTATTTTCGTTCTGTTCCTTACAAACAAGATTACTATTGTCACCTTCATTCACATTACCTAAAAAAAAGAAAAACATTAAATATAGGTACCTACTTACAATTTGAAATGTAAATACGATAAGTAATAATAATAATCCCACGCTTTTTGTAGGTACACTTAAAACACTTAGGAGACTTATTATAGGTAGGTATATTTTAAATTTCAAAATTATGCCATGTTTATGTGTTGATTCATCATCATCTGCCTAGCCTTTTCCCAACTATATTGGGGTCGGCTTCCAGTCAAGCCGGATTTAGCTGAATACCAGTATTTTACGCGGAGCGGCTGCCTACCAGACCTCCACAACCCATTAACTGGGTAACACGGTACCTCATGGCAAGACTGGAGTCAGATTTACTGGCTTCTGACTATCCGTAACGACTGCCAAAGATCTACAAATGACAGCCGGGACCAACGGTTTAACGTGCTTTCCGAGGCACGGAGGAAACTCGGTATGTTAAGATGGTCACCCATCCACAGACCAACCTTGGCAAGCGTTGCTTAACCTTGAAGATCGACCCGTGCGGCTATTATTATCTAGCCACGAGCTCCTCCTCCTGTTTATGTGTTGATTATTATTACAAATTTAATACCTATTTATACATATTAATGTGTGGGCAAGTACTTACTTTTACAATTCGCCAAGTCTAATATCCTTCTGCAGCGACTAGAAGTTTTTGTATTTCTATTCTGTCTATTCATCGTTGCACTAAATCACACATTAACAATTTCTCGATAATGTAGAATGCCTGCGTAATAATCAAAATAACGACACGTAATTATGCGCGTAGAATCACAACAAGACTGACCTTCGCTTCCGGACTAGTTGTCTAATGCCACTCGCATTGCACCCCCCGCGCCCCTTTCTAATGTTACGTACAATTGCATTGAACGGATCGTTGAAAAATTTGTTTAATTGCTGTTACTATGCATAAACTCCAACTATTAAGACCAAAACACTAGTATTTGAACACTTAATGCTATAAACAATCCGATTAAATACCGTAGGAGGCAATGCAATACTTTAATTTTAAATAAAAAAATATTTTAAAACTTTCATTCCACAAAATGACACATAAGGAATAATAATTGAGTGCGTCATTACACGAATAAACGTGTAAACTGCTATTATACAATCTCGAAGAAGTGCACAAGTCCTCTCAAACGTTTGCTTGTTTTAACACGTTTATTCGTGTGAACTCAGGAACCTAAAAAGCGTTTAACAATAGCATATACTTTTATACTTGTGATATAATTGTACGATTTTTCCCTAGAATAAAGGAATCAAATGATATAATAGGCGTACTTTGAGTCAAAAATTAATACAAAAAATTGATAAGGTGCTGCATAGGTCAAAGAAACGAAAAATGCAATAAAAAAATATTTGTGTAAGAGCTCTTGCACGTTTATTCGGTGGGGCCATCGATATCTATATTCTGCCATTTTCCTAGCAGGGCACTCAGAATCTCCCGTTTTATGATTGTTGGGCTTTTTAAAACGTGAGCCAATAATGAACGAAACAAAACCACCAAAGCCACAGACTTCCGAAACTGGAGTTATTATTCACCTGTTAGTGTTTTTTTAAGAAGTCGGTTGTTTTCTTTTTGTAAAAAAGTTTTTATTACATTTCGGTCCCGTTATTGATGGATCTGATTTTATAAGTCGAAAATAGTAGTAATACATAATAGTACACTAAAATATCTAGACAAAAGTTATGCTGAGTGGAAACTAGATACGGAAAAATCTCGTGACCAGTTTTTATGTCATGTTATAAGATCGCGGGTTCATTTTCTTCTTTAAAAATGTTTTTGAGTAAAATAAAATTTATTTTATTTTAAAAACCATAATTAGTAGAATAGAGAGTAGTAGAGTTTTACTGTAAAAACCTACCTAGACGTTTATTCTATTCGCGTGATAACTAACTTTTGATGACAGAGTTGGAACTTAGTACGAAATAAACATACGGAAGAGTTTCAATTATTTATCAGCTTATGCAAATAGTGGGACTCGACGCAGACTGCTTTCCATGGCTCGTCTCCTCATGTTTGTGCTACTGCAATGTTTTAACTATAGCTACGTGTGTGCACTCATAATTGCTCTTTTTTATTGATTCATCGAATGAATAAAAGAGAAACGTGTATGCGGACCTTAGCAACAAGAATTATTCAATTATGTGTTGTTATGAATCCTATTAAGTTTGTTTGAAATAAAAATAACTACCTCGTTGATGAAGTGGTTGCAAGCAGCAACTTTTAGTAAGTAAAATGTTATTTAAGATGTGGCTGAGCATGAGGTTTTGGTTTCAATTCCCAGGTTGGAAAAGTGTTATTGGGAATTTCCGTTTTGAATTTCTCAGTAACAGCTAAATTTGTGCCCAGTTGATGACATTAAGCTTACATGGGACATAAACGTATAACCTGCGAAATATTGGTGTACTAAACATACACTTCTACTCAACACTTCTGGGAGTACTGGCGTGATGTTTTGTTATGTTTGTACATAACAAAACATCACACCAGTTACCAAATTTAAACATTTTTATATTATTGATTTATTTAATTTTAAAGAAAGCTTACAGACTAATAACAATTTAAATATCATGCATAAATTCAGAAAATAATATTTAATTTAATACCAAGATTTTTGTACGTGCGGTCAACATCAGATGATGCGACCATATTAAATATCGAAGGCCATACAGAATTCCATTGCACATTTTATAGGAGTCAGTTACGTTTATTGTATAAACCTATAACATATAGAACATTATGTGTAAGGAATATATCTTGAATCTCTGGGGCGGGGAAACATAGTGAATCACAGAAGTTATAGTCTGTTTTTAAATACTAGTAAGCTTGTGCTTGCTAGTCTTCAAAATCAGACTATAACTTGTAGTCAAGAAATACAAATTAAAATTCCCGCTCCGCGAAAGCAACACATTACTGTACGCCAAAACAAATTCATGATTGTTGGATTGTTGGCCCTGAAAAGCTGAGCTTAAGTAGGATTGGGTTGGGCATGCCTGGCGCATGTCAGATGAGCTGTGGGCTATTAACTAAAATTGCCAATTGCGACATCGCGGCAGACAAAGATGGCGGGGCGAACTTGACCCCTACCGAAAACATTGGTACAATATGGCAGGACAGACGTGTGTGGAAACTTGAGAGGCTGACCTCAGTGGAGACATAATAGGCTTTGACTTTGAACTAGATAGGTTTATTTTAAAACTGTGTTCTTGCTCTTGGTACGCCAGCCTATCAAGTTCTCGTCGTCTGTACATAAGTACAGACGACGAGAACTTGATAGGCTGGCGTCTGTATATAATGTCTTATTACGTCTGTTGTGTTTTTCCAATTGAACACAGATCTTATTCTGTTTGTAATAAAGTTGAAAAACTATCAAAGATATTTGACACATTGGGGTAGCTTGATGTGCTGGCCTCTGTACAAACCTAATAAAACAAAAACAAAAGTAAAAGAATTATAGGGGATCTTAAAATTCTTCCGCATCGAAAAAAGTGCCCAGGTACTGCCACGACCAATGGCAATGTTGCTCTATTCAATTTGTTGCTCTTGGTTTTTTTAATCATTACTTTACATTGATGGCGACAAACATGTATAGAAGTGTGGAAGAAGACTTTTTTTGCACCAACTTCAAATAAATATATAAGGGCAGCTTATATAGATCACACATTATGTACATTATATAACTCATAAAGTTTTAATTTGTAATATTTGTATCGTGTATAGTATTTTATTTCATTCAACGATAAAGATCTCTTATATCATACCTATTAGAAAATACTTTCGGTTATCTTAAAATCAAGGTTCCTTCCCAGGTGATATCTTTTATATTTTCACACTGTACTCGTAAAAGGATCAAAATAATGGAGAGTTGAACAAAGTCAAACTATTCACAGCTGTTTCATTTCTCGTTCGATGGATTACTTCCCAATTCGTTTCCCGATTCAGTCATGGTTGTGAACTTTGAATAAAACATTTTCTACTAGGAACGCAGCAAGTGACATTAGTGAAGAAAAATGGCGGCGCTCGAGTGTGTGTTGAGAAATCCGAATTTATTGATGGTTGGCCACGATCTTACAGTATGTAAGGAAAATATTTGTATGATGCTGGTGGAAAAATAATACTTTTTTTTATCTATACATACAGGATGAATTTTTAGTCACCGTCCAAATTTTGATATATTAATCTTTGGCAAAAATCATTGAATACGTGTTTTTTCTTTTAGTATCACTCAATACAAAAATATTGAGATATCACTTCACAAAGTTATCTATAAAAAGTTTATGTTTCTGGACACTGCCGCGCCGTGCGTACGCGCTAGGTGAAGCTACGCGAGCCGGGCCGCCCCGCGCGCCGCGCGCCGCCGCAATTCATTGATAACACAATACAAACAAAGTTGCAAATTTTCCCTTCATACTTTCACGGGCTTAGGACCGTCAATAAGCAAAAGGTTTGTGCTATGTTCACTATGATTAGAATCTAACCCTTAATTAATCAATTAAGTACGTATAAATAAAGTAAAAATCAATTATTTAGATAAGAACTTGAGACCTTAATAAAAGCTGAGCCAAAACGTTTTGCTATTAGGCGTATTTAAAAAATTTTAATCAACTTATGTACAAATAATTAAAAATTTAATCAAAATCATCAACAATCAAATTAACAGTACTTTAATAAATGGTCAAAATGCATACCGTTTCTCTCTAAACAGAGTCTTGCACGTTTTTGCACATTGTTTTTAATTTTATTGAGCACTACAGAGTGTCACTTTTAACTTCGTCGAATGCACGTACAATTTGCTGTTTTAATTGGTCTAGGTTTTGGGCTTCCTCCACATACACTCGTCGTTTTATTTCACCCCACAAAAAAAAGTCACATGGAGTAAGATCTGGTGACCGGGGTGGCCAGACGACGGGCCCCCCGCGACCGATCCAACGATCACCGTGTTCGATGTTTAAATAATTACGAACGGCGGCGGAGTAATGAGGCGGTGCACCGTCCTGTTGAAAATAAAAATCTCGATAGGGGATTACCGGCACGTCATCCATGAAGTCAACAATTACTGTGCGTAACATATTATCTAGGTACGTGCCACCGGTCAACCGTCCCTCAATGAAATATGGCCCCAGTATTTTGTTGCCGACAATTCCAGCCCACACATTTGCACTGAACCGCACTTGGTGGTACGTTTCTCGTATCATGTGTGGGTTTCGAAATGACCACCAATGTTCATTATGATGATTATACAGCCCCACTCGAGTAAACAAGGCCTCGTCAGTCCACAAAATGTTAGCATCGGGGTGTGCAATCAGCCACTCACAGAAGGCTCGACTTGGAACTGCATCTGCGTCGTTCAAGGCCTGTGCCTTTTGAAAATGGTACGCGTGCAACCCGGCAGAATGGAGAAGTTTCCACACGGCATATTGGCTTACGCCGAAGCGCCGCGCTGCATCTCGCGTACTGGATCTAGGGCTCCGTTCAAAGAAATCGAAGATATCTTCTTCGATCTCCACTGCGAGTCTCGGCCTGCCCCGTCCTTGAGCGTGTGTAGGTACTATAAATTGGCCATGGTCTAATAGCTGATTTGCGGCCAAAATCGTTTGGCGATTTGGTAATGAAGGATTTATTCCTTGATTGCGAAGGCGAGGAATACTTTCGGTTTCGTACAGTCTCCGGGCACCATTCAAGCTTTCACCACTCAGTATGTAGGATCGCACCATTTCGTAATACTCGCGGTAGGAATACGACGACATTGTAAATAAATTCACGATACGGAAGGGGCGCCGTCGCGCCGGCGCCGGCGGGTTGCGCGGGAACGCCGGGAACACGGAAGTAAGCGCTTGCGTCGCGAAAGGGTGCGCGCGCGAGGCCGACTGACGATAGATGATAGATGTCATAAATGTGTCGCGCAGGTGTAGCGGGGTGGGGGTGAGCGGGGTGAGCGCTGCCTTTTTCATTGAATATTTGCGCGGCAAGTGTAGTATTATTAACGTTTAACTTGTGACCACGCAGAGCGGATAATTTTTTCGAGAAAATGATTTAATATGAAAATTTTATGTATCGATTTTTTTTCAAAAATGGACTTAGTGAATGAAACCTAATGACTAGAAAAAATTTGGACGGTGACTAAAAATTCATCCTGTATAATAAGACTGTAAAAAAACTGTGTCTGTACATTGAATATATTTAAAAAATAATAATTGAGGGGGGTTTAGAAACAGTAATAGAGCACGAATCCAAAAAAAAGTCTGTCTGTTTGTCTGTTTGTCTGTTTGTCTGTTTGTCTGTTTGTTTGCACACGTTAATCTTCGGAACTACTGGACCGATTTGAATGATTTTTTTTTGTTGTATAGATATTAAGTCTGGGCAACACATAGGCTATAATTTATCTTGGAAACTGGAACACCTGATGCAGAACCGCAACAGACCAGCTAAACTATAGGAGATACAAAAATGGTCCCATAGCAAAAATTGTTCCACGTGATGAGCATTTTCTGCTGAGAGAATAAATTTGAAGATCCGGAACACCTGATGCAGAACCGCAACAGACCAGCTAAACTATAAGAGATACAAAAATGGTACCATAGCAAAAATTGTTCCACGTGATGAGCATTTTCTGCTGAGAGAATAAATTTGAAGATCCGGAACACCTGATGCAGAACCGCAACAGACCAGCTAAACTATAGGAGATACAAAAATGGTACCATAGCAAAAATTGTTCCACGTGATGAGCATTTTCTGCTGAGAGAATAAATTTGAAGATCCGGAACACCTTATGCAGAACCGCAACAGACCAGCTAAACTATAGGAGATACAAAAATGGTACCATAGCAAATTGTTCCACGTGATGAGCATTTTCTGCTGAGAGAATAAATTTGAAGATCCGGAACACCTGATGCAGAACCGCAACAGACCAGCTAAACTATAGGAGATACAAAAATGGTACCATAGCAAAAATTGTTCCACGTGATGAGCATTTTCTGCTGAGAGAATAAATTTGAAGATCCGGAACACCTGATGCAGAACCGCAACAGACCATCTAAACTATAGGAGATACAAAAATGGTAACATAGCAAAAATTGTTCCACGTTATGAGCATTTTCTGCTGAGAGAATAAATTTGAAGATCCGGAACACCTGATGTGGAACTTCAAGAGCCCAGCTACACTATAACATATATTGGAATGACGTCTTAGCAATAGTTGTTCAGCCTTATGAGCACTCGCTGTTGACGTATAAAAATCGAAGATCTGGAACACCTGTTGTGGAACTCCAAGAGCCCAGCTACACCATAACTCAAATAGGAACGACGTCTTAGCAAAAGTTGTTCGGTCTGATAGGCATTTCCTGTTGACTTATAAAAATCGAAGATCAGAAACATTTGATATAGAAATTAAAGCTATCACTAATTTCATTGCATAATTATAAAATAACATAAGTAGGAGGTACTACGCGGTGAAGGCGGGAACAGTTCAGGACTGATTTTCGATGACGATGGTATATCGTTGAAAATTAGACTCTACTGGCTAAAACTCTCATTTCTTTTATTGTATGCCTTCGGGCTTATGTTATTTGAGTGTTTAATTTCCTTTTCCATTTATCTTCGTTACACGGTAGCTTACCCGGTAACGCAGGGGAGCAGCCACTTAGATTTTAATTGATTAGGTATCATCACAATAAAACTATAACCATGCCTAGAAAGAGGTCAAATTTTGCCCAATGTTCCAAAGGTGCTAAATGATTAAAGACCATAAGATCCCAACAATCTACCGAAGAGCGTTAGGAGAGACTTGATGCAGTTCGAGAACATGAGGCTGCAACTCGCTCCGTGGAAACTTCTTGGGATCGCGAAGCACGCCTGCATTCTCAGCGTATTTACGCATCTACATCCAGGTCTCTAGAGACCAGTGAAGAATATGTGCGCGACTGACCGCTGATCGTGAACATCATGCACTGTCTCGCGAGTTGGAGACGTTCACGGAAAAAGCATGACGCTTGAGTTTTCAGCATATATACGCATCGACTCTAGAGATAAGTGGGGGAAGGAGATGCGCGACTGACCGCTGATCGTGAACGTCACGCAACATATTATAGGCTATAATTTATTTTGGAAAATGGAACACCTAAAGTGAAAGAGATATAAAAATGGTGCCATTGCAAAAACTATTCCACGTGAAGAGTGTTTTCTGCTTTGGAATTCCCCTACAGGTGCTCCAGATCTTCAAATTTAGTCTCAAATTTGAAGATCTGGAGCACCTGTAGGGGAACTCCAAAGCCCAGAGACAATATAACATATACATAATAGAAATGGCGTCTTAGCAAAAGTTGTTAAGTCTGATGGCATTTCCTGTTGACCAACAAAAATAAAAAAATCTGGAACATCTTGAATCGACTCGCGCATCCCATTGAATTCCCGTCCCCGGGCTTATAGAATTCGACATCAGATGTTTCAGATCTTCGATTTTGACGACCCCGTTGTCGCTGGCATAAGCAACAGGATCCGCGTACGAAGTCGCGGGCAGAAGCTAGTTGTATAGTAAGTTGCTGCACGTTAGTGGCAAAACCTTGTACTCGTACTACTGTACCTTGAACTGGGCGAGCGTAGTACGGAGTTTCAAACTCCAGCTTTTACTTGTTTTGTTGTCAGTGTCGTATGAATCAATCAAACCCTCGTTAATTTTAATTGTGACGTAATCTATGTATAAAAAAATGAATCCCTATTTTTGTTGTGTTTGTTATTGTCAGAAGACTTTGTGAAAGAAAAGATAAAAAACGTTGAACGGAACCTTAGACAATTTAAGAAAACTTGACGACAATTCAACATTTTAAAATGCAGCGCCATCTTTGATGACATGATAGGGGGCAAATGTCTTCCCGGTCCATTTTTACACGACATAAATAATTTATTCTAAGGCGGAACCAAGTTTGCCGGGCAGCTAGTTTTTAATAATTATTGTAATAGTTGTATGTTTTATGACAAACTGGATCAATGTTTACATGCCGAATTGGTAGGATGCACATGAACACTTTACTATTATTTTTATCACATTATTGTTATTAATTTCAATCAGAGCAAAGACATAAATATTCTGTTCTATTCTACCGCAGACCGTGCAGAGAGAAAATAGAAGAATTGAAGTGAAGTCGTAGTGAACTATAATACTAATGCTACCTATGCTAGCTACATTAATCCTATACTAATGCTATGAATTGATAATTAACCTAACGTTCACCTTACCAAGGTTTTTACGGAATGATCTTTTCAGAGTAGCGTTGCTGTTTTTTTTTTAAATATAAAAGGTAAATGGAGATTATAATACTATACATTAACACAATTGCTAATGACTGTAATTAGTAGAGAATTAAAAGTCAATCAAAGCGGAAGAAAAATAAATAAATTTAACAACATTTTTTTCAACATAACAAAATCTTTAATCTCAAAACTTCAACGTAACGTAAAATTCGCTTTAAAAAAAGGAAAAGATTTTCGCTGTTATGCAAAGCTGTTGTTTGTGAGTTATGCCTTTGTTGTTCCAGGCTATAAGATCTTGGTTCGTGATATTTTGCGAGCTCCGTGTCGGGCTCGAGTTTGTTTTGTGTTCTTGTTTGAACATATCCTAGAAAAAGGACTGGAACTGAACTAAAACAATCCAATGTGTCTAGATACTTATCGGGTGCTTTTTCTTCCTTGAGCGCTATTGTAGGGAAGATGGTGTTCGCTCTAAGTGGGTTTGTTTGAGACGCGAACGATAGCAAGTTATCTCGTTTAATAGTTGTATATCTACGTAATTTCATGAACTTTGTTCTCCACCTAAAATGGAAGAGCAAATCTGGTAGGTAACCTTTAATAATATTTCCTATTGTATTTGTTTAAGAATCTACAGATAAGGAATAAGCTTTAAATACCACTAAGTTATGGTAACCCTCTACAAAAAAGATCAAACTATTTTTTTTTGTTATTAGAGGTTTTTTAAGTTTATCACCAGCATTGCTAAAGTAAAACATCGTGAAGAAACGTTTCAATAAAAATAGTTTTAGCTTATCTTTAAAATGAAATGTTCTGTATTCCTGGTTCTATGAGCCTCTTTCTTCTAATGCTAAATAAATGGAGTATAGTACTCACGGCTACACATCAAGCTATACAATTCCAGTAAAAGCTGAACTTGCATCGTATAAGATTCCCATACAATGCGAGGTCAGTGTGAACTGGAAATGTATAGCTTGATATGAAGCCGTGTGTACAAATGAAAGTCGCTTTAAGGTGGATGTGCCAGGATAGCTGGCGAAATTCAAACCTTCATGTGTTTTTTGCAATTTGCCATTCAGTGTCTGGCTGTGTGTTGAAAGTTTGAAATCGCCTATCTGTTTTGAGCAACCATGGTAATCAATGGTCGTGTCTTCTTCGTATGAGAAGAGATTTTTGCCATCATCATCTGTCTAACTTTTTCCAAACTGTGTGGGCGTCGTTTTCCAATCTAACCTGGTGCGATTGAATATCAGAATTTCACATGGCGTAGGTACGGCATACATTCAAGTTAACACACTGCACTAGGTTTCCCCGGCCCAGAGATTCAAGATTCCCTTACACATAATGTCCTGTATATAATAGGTTTATACAATGCGTACCTCACTCCTACAAAATGTGCAATGAAATTCTGTATGGCCATCCATATTCAATATGGACGCATGATCTAATGTTGACCGCACGTACAAAATTCTTGGTATAGTAATGTTGGCATTTGGCATGCATGCGCGGAGCAATCGGATGGTTTAGGTGGGTGAATAGGCAAACATGTAATGCTAATATCTGGTTCTATTTCATTGGAAACTGTGCAATATGGTTAACATATTGTAAATGTCAAAGGAAGTAACTTTGTAGCAGCAGAGAAGAAAAGACTTTCTACCGTTTTATTAATAAAGCTCTAACTGTTTGGAGGCATTTTGACTGACCTGTTGGTCTAGTATTTAGTGGCCCTGGCTGCTATTCCGGAGGTTGTGGGTTCGATTCCCACCTAAGAAAAATGTTTGTGTGATGAGCACGATCATTTATTATGTGCCTAGGTGTAATTTATAGTTAGTATGTATGTTTTTAGATATATATAAGTAGGTATGTTTATCAGCTGTTTTGTACTCATAACACAAGCTCTGCTTAGCTTGGGGCTAGATGGCGTTGTGTGAAAGTTCAGGAATATTTATTTATTTTATTTACTAATTCGTTAAAAGGCATTGAGATGGTAAAAAACTATTGAACTTGCGACACTGTTACCGTTACCCTAACCGTCTGTTTATAATGTCGTACGGATGTAAATAATTGTGCAAGTTTTCACTTCTGTTGGCACTGCCTTTAATGTGAGTGTCACTGTTTTTAATGCAAGTATTAATTTACTTATAAACAAATATCCTGACAGGCTAGACTGAATGCGATAATGTAGCACTATTAAAATTGTATAGTCTACCTACTTACAACTTAGCAAATTCTATAGGAAATAGTCCTTGTTAATTTACTCAAATCACATACAAATATGTCAACGTCATCAGCAATGAGGTTGATGGTGAGGAGCGCGCAAGTCAGCGGCACCTTGCATGGCATTATGGTAGTTATATAGGTATTACAAGCATAATTTTAAATTTGACATCTGCAACTTGTACCTACTTTCTGTACAAATGATAAACTATAATTCTAATCTGTTCTTATCCATCTGTTCTCTAAGTATTACGGTTATATCAAGAGGCATCTTTGAATCCACAAGAACAAAGATTTTACCATAAATTGCCTTTTTCTCAATGTATTCACGTCAGCTTCTAGTCTAACTAGATCCATCTGAATGGCTGACATCCTTTGATAAGACTGGTTGTAGAATTTCAGGGTACCCCATACCGGTACTGTGTGTACTGTTAAAGATGCACAAATAACAGTCTTAATAATATGGTCTCCTAGACCCGGAGTAGTTCTCGGTATGTATGATGGCCACTCATTCTAGAACCAGCCTTGATAAGAGTGTGTATTTAGTTGATAACAGTGGTAATGAAAACTGTGCTCAATTTACTAAAAAAATGTTTGATATTTATTGCTCTGAAAATATACAAACTTGATAAGGTATTTACCAAAAAAATCCTTAGAAGACTTAAATATAAAACCGATACAGAATCTGACAACAGATTCATTATTCATAGGTTTAACTTTCATAATAGTTATGTCCCCTTTGTTCACAGACGCGATATTTCTTTAAACATCGAACAATACTTCTATTACATAATGCAACGGTCATTTATTTCAGTCCGACCTAGACGACCTATCAGAGGATCTTTTACTTTGTACCGCAGTTCATAGTAATGTCATGAGTTACGTATCTATAATAGCTTAGTATAATATATACAGTCGAGGGATGTACACTTGCACGCCTGTTATCCGAGAAGGGTTCGGTAGTAGTGTACTTATAGTACACCTACAGTCCGACAGTTATATTGAAGGGCTATTAACAATTAATGACTTATAATTAGTTTTAAAATTGGAAATTGTCATTAAAATATAAAAAAAAAACTAAAATAAAAACTAATATACTTACTAAGAATAAACTAAAATAACATTATTCATACATTATATACATTCATTACTTAGATTCAATCGCATTTTTAAATCATTTTTCAATATAATTAAAAAAATAAAATGTTAAAATTAAAATAGGTAAGTACCTACTATTAAATTACAACATTTATACTCCCGTTTAACTGGAAGACAACCACAACATGGCTAGGCAGATGATGATTATGCTAATACTGAACGACTCGCGATGACCAACTATGAAGCTACGGACCGTGGCTCGATGGCCCTTCTAGCCACAACGACACAATTCTACGAACATATCATGTCTTCAACAAATATGTAAATACCAAGCAAATTGTCTCATAAAGCCTGCTAGTTGGATGTTTAAACTGGTTTAGTTGGTAACGTCGGCACACCGCCGTTTCATTTTGGCGCGGTTCCATGTGTGGGTTCCGTAGAAAACTCACGCAACGACCCTGCTTATAGCTCTAATGACTCGTATTTAAGCATTTCAATATTGTTAACAGTTGCTCGTTTATTTGTAGTGAAATGTTCAGGAATTTAGAGAACAGTACAAGCACGCACATAGATGGAGAAATAATCGGTTTTACTGGACTGAGTTCGGGATGTATAATGAGTTTTTCCGAAACTAGGATAAGCGGAATTTAAAGCGACAGCGATTTAGAGGGTATTGGAACAACTTGCGCTGCATGCAGTTAGTAATAAGAGTTGCTCGTTACTCGACTATAGCTAACGACTTAGTAGCGAGAACAATATCTGGTTTTATAAAACTAATCGGAAAAATATTGGATTTATTTTTATCAATACTGACCGTAAAAGTATATGTTTACAATTTTGGAAATCAAAAAAGGAATATCAAGACAGCTTGGAGTCGTGGCTATTGGTTTCTTAAATACGCAATGTTTTTTTTTACTTTATGATATCTGATTTTACTCTGCCCGGGAAATAGCAAATGGCGTGTAACAAATGTGCTCCCAAAGAAAACAGTCTCGACGACAAACCGAATAAGATGTTTAATGACCTGCCTTAATGTTACGTCTACGAATACAAGGCCCAAATTAAGCCAACAAAATAGTAATTTCAGCAGTAAATCTACTGAAACCTTTGAAACAAAGAACGTACGAGGTATTTTCATGCTAATATTCCCTTGTGCTTATATCAACGTCGTTCGGGCCATTACCTTCGTACGTCAGAATAATACTGTTCGTGAACATTTTAGGTCAAGATTTCGCTTCTATACTGAGATGTTTGGTCTCCTGTTAACACGTCTGGACCACAACAGACGCTACGTGATGGCACGTCTAACTAACTGGGTTGGTTAGATTTACTTGCGTCTGAATGCAGGGGTAGGTACAGAGCGAGTCGGTAAAAAATGGTTAAATAATGTTGAGATTTTTGGCTGTAGTTGCAAAGAAACCGTTTTAAACAAGAATGTATGGATTGTGACTGTGTGTTTTTACATGGGACTTAAACATAACTGGCGACATATTCTAAGTGTATTACATTTCCACCTCTGCCTAAACTTTCGGGGATAACAGACCTAATGTTTTTGTCACCAATATTTAATAGCTTTAAAATAGTTTGAAATCACGAGGGTGTGGTGTTTAAACCGTTTTGAACTGATTTAACTGGTTTTTGGACCACATATTTTGGTTCTATAAGGTAGCCGTGACTAGTATAGTCGTGGCTGAGTTTTCTGTATTTAACTAAAATTTAAAAGAAACTTATTATTATCACTTTATGCATAGGCTTCATCTGTGTTCCCTTTTGTATGTAATCACGGTATTATTGCCGTAGCGACTGCGGTTCGTGTTGAGGGTTTGATTTTTGCACGAATAAAAATTTGTATGACCTACAAGTAGTTGTTCCAGAACTAGCTTAGCTAGACTAATGACTGTAAACGCCCCTACAATACAGGCAGGTTTCTATTATGAAGCAACGAAAGAAAAGAAGCAAGCTCATTTCATTAGAGTTTTTGAAATGACTGTTAAAGCACCGCGTAAACAAAGATTTCGGCCCAAACCGGTCCGAAAAATTGGTAAGTTTATTCCGAATACCTACATATGTATAGATCACATAACCCTTCCAGGAAAGTCGTTTATCGGACCCATTCAGTGAAATGAGCCGCCATTTGATTTGTCCGAATGCGGGACGGGATGAGAATACAAAAAAAAATCAAGGTTGTTCGAAGCTGACCGAAAATATGAAGAAAGTGAATTTTATCAATGATTTTCTACCTGGAATTGATATAGCAGACCTTTTTACATACATACAGAAAATACACTGACCTTATTGGCGATGTTCTGTAGAAAGGTCAGATATGTAGTATTTGTAGCCAGGCGTTCATATGACCTGAAAAGAAACGAAGAAATCAATGAGGTTGTAAGGATCATAGCAGGCGTTTTGCAGTGTCCACGCAACCCCATTCGAAAAAACTGTATGTATATACATAGGCCAGCACATGAAGCTACCCCAATGTTTAAAATTTCTTTGATAGTTTTTCAACTTTATCACAAATAGAATAAGGTTCATGTTCAATCGTGAAATTTTGTCAGTTTGGGGAAGCTTGACGGTCTTTCATCTGTACATTGTACCTAATAAAGATTACGTATCTTTAGTAAATACGCACAAAAATTTACTTTTTCTTTTTGTTATATTGTGTAAATGATTAGTTAAATAAACTAAATGGTAGTTCCAGTCTCAGACATAGATACTGTATACTGTACCTACTCGTGTTGTTTCTAGCTAGTTTTAAAATTCATTAATTGTAATCTGTGGAGAACGTTGGGGTTACATAGTTATTCAAAATGTTATATTTAAGATCTTAATAATGACTTATTTTTACTGTGCTACTGATTGTTTCTTCGAAAATAAAATAGAATATAAATAAAAGTGGCCAATTTCTTGGAAGTCAGGTAGTAGTATTTACAATCCATATTGATTGAATATGGTGTGCCTAAAGAACTCCCTGCAGTTGCCCAATTCCGTTATTGCATTTCGCGCGTTTTTAGTTAGGTTTATTCGATACTAGCATTTCGCCCGCGACTTCGTCCGTGTAAGTTTCGTAATATGTCTTCGAACTTCAACACCCCATCCATCGCTTCTTAGTTTGTAATTTAAATATAGCTAATAATTGAGGTTTTTAGACGAAAGTACAAACAAAACATCTAAATATAAAAATAATATTACGACAGCAAAATTAATTTGAGAAATAGGTGCAGTCTCTTTTCGGTGATTTGCGGACAAAGATTTCTAGCTATTGATTTTTGTTTTATTAAGTAGATGGACTTGCTCGTAGCACTGCGATCGGCAATCATTTTGCCTTGTAACATGTTGAAACTTAGTTCAAAATTGCAAGTAGCGAGATAAAAATCTTAACAAAAGAGGTGTCACTAAGTGTCATCGAACACAAAGTTTTAATAGCTGTGAATAATGTTTTATCGAGGAAGGAACTTTCAAACACAGGGGACATACCTTTTTGTTCGTAGAAGCAAAGCTCTGTATTATATAGACTAACTTAAGGAACATTATGAAAGGTTTTGGATTAAAAGGGTTTTGTAAATATCTGAACAGAGTCCCTGTAGTATAGGCTGAGTTTAATTCTCGTGTAGGGCATAAAAATACCTTAAAATTTCGTTTTTTTTGCTACAGTCATGAATTAGTTACTACGTGGCTTGACTAAATTGAAGACTATCTAACTATTACATTATGTACAGTCCGGCAAATAACAAAACATGGGCTTGTTTTAATTCTCGGCCCCGATATTCCCAAAATTTTAACCTTAAACTAGGCTTAGACTTAAAATAGGTATGAATTTTGAAACTATCACGGCATGCCCAGCCCACACCTGAAAAATCAAATCTCTAAAGCACAAAATCGGTATTAAAAACTGTTAACTCTTTACAGCCAGCTACATAGGTACATGATGGTAAATGTTTATCCACCTCTGAATCTATTTGCTCAAACTTTGCGCTGAGTCAAATTTGAACAAGTTTTTTTTTTAAAACGTTCCGAGCTTATCTCGGGCGGTGAGAAAAGCTGTTAATGTGCCAGGATTAGAAAGCATCGACCTCTTTGCTGCTGCAACGTCAGGCGTACATGGGGGATTAGGATTCAGGACTATTTGTTGATGCTGTTTTCAAAATAAAACATAATTGACTGCATTTTTTACTTATGCCACTGCCCGCTAACGTTAGGCTAGAACTGAATATTATCTAGGTACCTTATTCAATGAGTTTGAGAAGCTTGTGGCTCAATGATTACTGCGGCACGGGTCGATAGTAGGTTAAGCTGAGTGTGATGAGGTCGGTCCGTGGACGAGTGACTATTTATTATAATAAAATAAATAAATAAATATTCCACAACTTTTCACACAACGCCATTTAGTCCCAAGTTAAGCTTGAGAGCTTGTGTTATGGGTACTAAACAGCTGATAAACATACTTATATATTTCTAAATACATACATATTATAGATAAATTACACCCAGACACAGAACAAATGATCGTGCTCATCACACAAACATTTGTCCTGGGTGGGAATCGAACCCACGAGCTCCGGCATAGCAGTCAGGGTCACTAACTACTATACCAACAGGCCAGTCAATTATAAACCAAGACTCCTCCATGCCTCGGAAAGACCGTTAACCGTCGGTCCTGGCTGTCATTTGTAGATCTTTGACAGTCGTTACGGGTAGTCAATATCTCGAAAGTCGGAGAACCATTTTTTCCAAGGGGTCTGACAGTCGCTCCATGTAAAACACTGGAATTCAGCTGCATCAAGTTAAACTGGAAGCCAACCCGTACAATACGGTACAGGAATAGGCTAGGCTGATGACTCCCAGTTATAATAAAATAATAAAGAGAGACTTATTTTTTTAAAGTTTCCGACTGTCGGGAGGATACGGCGCGGCATACGCCGGCAGAGTGTGCCGCTTGGGAGGAGCCGCGCCGTGCCCTTGTCTCTGGAGTAGGCAGTGACCTGTCGCTGCCGGCCGTGGTCGAGAGGATGGTCGGCAGCGTCGAGTCCTGGGACGCGGTGGTGTCCTTCTGCGAAACGGTCATCTCGCGGAAGGAGGCTGCGGAAAGGGAGAGGGAGATCACCTCCACACACCCTGCCCGCAGCAGACGCACCGGGCGCAAGCGGAGGGCGGACAACGCCCTCTTCCAGCCCCCCTGAATGGGTCCAGGGCGACGGACGCGGGGATGTCCGCCGCCCCCGAGTACATGGACTCGAGGTGGCTGCGCGTCGTGTTCACGCGCGCCCCTCTTAGACGTCGCGAGGGGAGTCTAACACCTCACTCCCCTCGCTGACTTGGCGAGGCCCGCGGGGCCGGCACCAGTCGGGGGTCGCGGAAGTATCTTCCGTTCCCGTGACCCCCGGCGCAGGTGTGAGAAGGAACACGGGGTGGTTTTTAGTCAGTAAGAGTCTGACAGACCCCTCCGCCTCCCCGGGCGGGGGACATCCATGAGGATTTTCCACCCCTAAAAAAAAAAAAAAAGGTTACTGGTGATTTGAGTCATTACGAGGGAGAGAGTCTAAATGAAAATTGGCCTTTGGAAGAGACTACGGCTCTTACCCGCAAACAGATTTAATGGTCGTCTTACCTCTGTTTTCGTTTTTCAATATTGATTTAAATCGTAACTCCTACTTTAAAAGAACTTGTCAAGTCAAGTAATTCTTTATGTTTTCTTCTAAATGATCTGCTTGACGTTTTATGTCGAAATAATCATAAATGCGAAAAATATGTTAAATTATAAAATATAAAAAAAATTATTCCATAAAACTTTTTGTCGCAGTGTTGTTACAAATCTCATCCTAACGATTACATTAAAAAATTGTAATGATTGAATTTTCATTCACTTACTGACAACGCTGGAACCGCTGGGTCTAGAAGGACAATCTTTAATAAAGGGAGATATTTCTCAAAAATTCATTCTATTCCGTCATTTTTTCCTAATGGAAAATCCCATCGGGCATAAGGTTTGTTCCGAAAGAAACTGTGATCCCATAGATCAAATCATCAATCACAAACGCAATTCGAAAATCCCGCTGCGCTTATGTCTAAACCCGTACCCAATTTGTACATTCGAGAATACGTTGACGCAATCGGCTGTCATATCGAAGGACGGACACGCGACGATCCGGCACGGAACAGGCTAAGGCTGTCTTTATTGTACTTTTGACTTAATGCAGCTTACTTTAAACATTCTTACAAAGGGAGGTTGGTTAGGGAACTTCCTTGTTTTTGGTAGAGATTGTAATCTTCTGCTGTTTAACTTTTAAATGCGCTTACGGAATCAGCTGTCGTTTTATTAGCGGTCGTAACTTGACTTGCTGCCGAATTTTAGAATTAGGTATTTTGGGGTTTTGCTTTTGTAAATTTGGCCTTTGTGAAATGAACAAAAAATATATTTTAATCAGCATATGGCGCTCTGTAGTGTTTGCCTACCCCCATGGAAAAAAGGCGCGAGATTATGTATATATGTATGTATGTATATGTCGTGGAAAACGATATTCTTGAATAATAAGTTGTGAAGTTGATTAACTTAGTACAGAGTCTATGGTGACCAGCGTGACGTTACTTGTCATTTGAAAATGGCGCGAATGTGTTTTCGGTAATGTCACGTGGACAGAGTCGTGCTGGTGCGTGGGAGCTGGGCAGAGCTCAATTTGATTTGAGACACCGACCAAGACACACATCCAGCACGAAACTGTCAGTTACCTAGATTTGAGTTGTTTTGTGATTAAGATTGTTAAGTGAGGTTATTACTGCAATGAAGATTGCTATTCTACGTTATGAACTCTGTACCACAAAACCCCCATCGGTGTCAGCTCATCGCTCAGCCATCGCTGACGCCGACATCAGAAGTGGCATAAAGAACCTGCTTCCAACTTTACTGGCGAGCTTCACCGAGATGTGATGAGATCTTCATCGTGATGCACCAGAAGAACAAGATGCAGTGATCGAAGTCTGCTTGCTACATCGGGCTCCATCAAGAGAGTATGCGAGGTGCAAGATGCGAGGCTCCTGCAGCGCGGGTTGGCAGCGCGGCGGCGCGCGCGGGCGGCAGCGCGGCGGTGCAGCGTGGCGCAACTACAGATGCGCAGTTGTGCACGAAATAACTGGTATTTTCTGGTAGTAACAACAATCCGGTGAGTCGTGTAATTTTTGTTTTGATTTCGGTAGGTACCGGATGTTGTCTTGCTAAGTTGTACTATAGTCGCAATTTTAGAGGTCAATGCGAACGTTTGTGTAAAGGGCATACCTAGGTAGTACCTAGTAGTACCTACAAACATAGACCTAGTACCGAACGAATTATTTACGAAGTTTTAAATAGTGGCAATAGTTTATTTTATATGCGGGTAGCGCGTAAAAAAGATAATTAATCATTTCAAATAGGTGTGTGATGGTAATGATCGTTCGAGAAATGTTTTAAGGAGGGTATCGCAATCAACAAAATGTTTGTTGGTTAATTCGAAACAAAAATGTGTGGTGGATTATGGGTGTTTACCCAATCAGTTCTTTGTTTTAAAAGTGTCGATACCGCGGGTATGTACAGAGATCCTATATGATTACTTTACGTTATGAATATTGCCATAATTTTAATTAGGTAATGGTTTATCGTGCAGGGGTTGAGTACCATTTGGGAATTGAGAATTAGACTTCAAACTCAAACCTTATCGTCTATAGGCAAGCTTAAAAACTCAGCCTAGACAAAAGGCAATAAATAGTGTCAAAGGTCCAGGAACTATTGGATGCTTACGGCATGCGTCCGTGTCAGTCCCCTATTAAGAAAGCTATTCTTTTAACAAAGCATCTAATAGATAGGCTACTTGAAGTTAAATTAGCAAAGGGCTATTTTAATGCGTTAAATTGACAATAATGCGATCGAGATATTGTTTAGCGTTTTGCCTGGGGTCTGTTTACGTAGGCATATTTTGTTACGTTGTTATACAACAGCGATCGAAGTTGTGACATTTAAAACTCAGTAAGTAAATAGACCGAACCGAACCGAGAAAAAGGCTTCAAAACCTGAACCTTAACCTCTGACGTCAACCTTACAGACTAAGTCGGACGAAAGGAAAGTAGTGTGATAGGTACTCAGTTCAAAAAAACTATTGTGAGGTACTGTTATTTGCCCTAGTTAAGCCCTGTTTCTAAAACCTGCTACTTTAGCAAGGGTTGAAAGGCTGCTGGGTGTATAATAAACGCCGACTAAAGCCGGATTTTCCTTGAACATTTCGAAGTGTTCATTTGTGAAGCGTTATGTAAAGTTTCTAGGCTATGATATCATAGCAAAGGTGAGCTGAAGCTTAGTTAAACTGCCTTTCTTGATAACATTCACCATGTTAGGCGGTTCATAGGTTTTTCGTATAGGTTTTCGTTTTTTTAATTTACCCTCACTGTTTTTATTGATGACTAGTAAACAATTTGGTCCATATAATTGGAAATTGGGACACTGACAGATAAGATAACAAATCATTTCAATTTTACCGACTATACCTGGTTGATTATTTTCTTATTATGAATTCTAATTTAAATGAGATTGAAATTCAAACTGATGCAAGTGCGGCGCTATTCCCTTTATTTTGTAAATCGTATGGAAACCTTGTTGATATCACCACGGTATCAGAAAGCTGGTTGTTGGCCTAAATTTAATTTGAGCAAAGCTTAAAATCGGTTTGCCCACAATATTAGGACCAGGTTTTTAAATTAGCTTAATGATTGTGTTTTAATTAAAAATGAGGACAGAAGTCAAACTAAATTAGATTCAAGTATGAATGCCCCGATCACCAAGTTTCTTGAGAATTGAATGACACAGTGGTAGTGAAACCACATTTGGTTAATAGCTTGTATACTCGTACTCGAACCTTCGGACCGCACCTCATGAGTAACATGTGGCGATGGGTCTATAAGGAATCGTTGGTGCGATTTCTGTCTGTGTTGGTGCACAAAGCGCTTCATGTGTTGTAGCACATATTGCGTTAGATTTTTGAGAGTCGTTGGTGCGATTCTCTTCGTGTTGGTGCACAGATTTTAATGAGTTTCATGAGTTGAGTATGCATTGCTTATAAATGATGATAAAGAGTAACAGAACTGTTAGAGTTACTGTGTTGTAACTTATTGGTCGGACCTTTACTAATTACAAGTGCGCAGTGCGCTGTGAACCTAGGATAAACAAGGTAGTGTAGTTACTAGCGGAGTTCAATACTGTGCTTAGACATGTGAAGTACCAATAGGTTATTATCTTGTTTATTAATGACACAAATTCATTTGAATAAACGTAAACTGATGTTTCACCGACTAGACGACTGTCCAAGATAGTCGTGAGCGTCTATTAACTGAATTACAATCGCGATTAATGGGTGGTTTACCATTCACTCTGGTAACTTACAAAAGTTCCAACTCGTACTCGTGTTGTTTATCGCTGTCCTTACCAACTCCTATTCGCGAAGTAGAGATAGTATCGTACGACTATCCGACAGCGTAGTTCCCGCTTTTCTAACCTGTTTCTTCTTCTCGAAAAGCGTGATGGTTTCGTGTGTATGTCCGTAGATGATTGACAGTCAAATTTAGATAGTAGGTACTTTGGGTAAATTCCCACTACCGTGTAAAGAGATCAAACTTCTTAGGTCAATGGTAATGAAAAACGTTTCTCTAAGTTCCGTTTTGATAGTACCTACTAAAATGAAACTTAAGTGTTAGTAACTTGGTTTACATTAAAAATGAAAAGCCTAGCTTAACTAAGCTTGACCCGAAGTGAAGGTTCTTTTAAACGCTTGCGGGCGACCAGTATGTTGTAAAGTCAAGTCGTAAGATGCCAACCTGTGAAGTTCAAACGAGTTAGAAGAAGAAAACAATGTTTCTGAGGGCAAAAGAACCTCAACAGACCTATGATACGTTTGTTGGCTTTCCGGTAAATCCGCATCCATAAGATGCAATCGCAACTGCATACGTTGTCGTTCAGGGCGTGATGAGCGGCTTGTGGTCTAGCGGGGACCTGGGCCTTGAAAGAGACTATTTTGTACGGTCATGTAATGACTTGAGGGTCGCGGACTCTGAGGTGATAACGATATGGGTGGCAGTACCGAATTGTCAATAGCTATGGCAGGGCCATGAGTAGTGTGTTTATTTTTGAAATTTGATAATTATGAACTTTCCGTGTTTAAGTTCTAAAAATGGCTTAGTTAAAGTTCGTTTAGTTATTGTGAGTACTGAGTAGTCATTACTAGGTAATGATTATCTGTAAAGTTTTGGAATACATTTCATCTTACTTAACGTATACTCTATGGATTAAGTGGGAGGGTTTGGTGACCGATCCAGTTGCGCCGGAGCATGTAAGAGGTGCGCGTGGTCTGCTTTTTATGCGCAGGATATCCTTTCCGAGGGGTAGCACTTACGCGGCTGAGATGGTTAGCTTCTGGGGTTGGATCACAAGCCGATAGCCTGTGTGGCAATGACTAGCCTGTGTGGCATTGACTAGCCTGTGTGGCGATGACTAGCCTGTGTGGCAATGACTAGCCTGTGTGGCAATGACTAGCCTGTGTGGCAATGACTTGCCTGTGTGGCAACGACTAGCCTGTGTGGTAGTGACGAGCCTGTGTGGCAGTGACGAGCCTGTGTGGCAGTGACGAGCCTGTGTGGCAGTGACGAGCCTGTGTGGCAGTGACAAGCCTGTGTGGCAACGCCGAGCCTGTGTGGCAACGACGAGCCTGTGTGGCAACTGTGAGCCTGTGTGGCACCCGTGAGCCTGTGTGGCACTTGTAAGCCTGTGTAGCACCCGTGAGCCTGCGTGGCACCAGTAAGCCTGCGTGGCACCTGTGAGTACCTATGTGTGGCACTCGTGAGCCTGTGTGGTACCTGTTAGCTTTAGCCTGTGTGGTATGTGAAAGTCTATGTAATACCTACTATGTCGTGCATTTGCATAGCACTATCTTAGTACACTTTCGGTTCTAGTAATGTTATCGGTCTTAGTGACGATTCATTCTGCCTGGATTTGTTTCGATTAGAGGTGTCAAGGTTTGACATACACCCTTGGAAATTTAGTTGTGGTCAGAATGACCGAGTTTTGAAGTATGTGAAAAATGCGTGCGTGCGTGTGTTTTGAAGTATGTGACCAATACGAGCGTACGTGCGTATACGTGTTCTGTGTGTGTGTGTGTGTTTATTTTTAGTAGACACGAGGACGTGTGATGGTCATGATGGCCGTGTCGTGGAAAACGATATTCTTGAATAATAAGTTGTGAAGTTGATTAACTTAGTACAGAGTCTATGGTGACCAGCGTGACGTTACTTGTCATTTGAAAATGGCGCGAATGTGTTTTCGGTAATGTCACGTGGACAGAGTCGTGCTGGTGCGTGGGAGCTGGGCAGAGCTCAATTTGATTTGAGACACCGACCAAGACACACATCCAGCACGAAACTGTCAGTTACCTAGATTTGAGTTGTTTTGTGATTAAGATTGTTAAGTGAGGTTATTACTGCAATGAAGATTGCTATTCTACGTTATGAACTCTGTACCACAAAACCCCCATCGGTGTCAGCTCATCGCTCAGCCATCGCTGACGCCGACATATATTTTAATCAGCGCAGTTTAAAATCTAAACATAGCCGATGTAAAGTTATGGATCCCTACATATTCCATTTTGACAATCAATAATGAGTAGTATTTTTGAGGTAGGTAGGTAACACCACATAAAAATATATCAATTAGCTCAGTCTTAAAATCTAAACATTCACCGAGTAGTTACATAGACCTTATCAAATTCTATGACGTCAATCAGTATGACAAGTATTAATAGTGCACGGTCCTAACTGCAAACTCCGAATTATGAAGCAAATTAGTATGTAGGTAAGTAGTAATTGAATGCGCGATGCCTTGCCTGCCTAGCCGTTGAGTCTCGCAAATCCTCTATTATACTGACATACCCAATTATATTATAAGTAAAAAGGTGCAGGTAGGTTATAAGCGCTCAGCAAAAAAATGTTGCTAACTAGCCACACTTGACCCCAGAGTCGCGTCGCGCCGCCGTCTCCGGACGCGTGCGTGCGTTAATGTGCCGTTTTTGGAGATCAAATTTTCTTTAGGTAACCTATCTACACCTTTTTACTTAAAATATAATTGAACCTACGAATATTGATTTACACTTTCCATAATTATATATCTATCAATCTCAGACTGATACACAAAAATAATAATAATAATCCTCCATACCGTTTCCGGCTACGGCGACCGTTTCTTCCTTACTGGCGTCTATCATGGGCTCTCATGTGGCTAGCAAAACCACCTTTGTTTACAAACACTCTTGCACAGATTGGACACATGAGAGCACCATTTACATAATTGTAATTTATTGCCGCAGGTGGTCGGGCTTTTAGTTCGTCACGCTTAGAGTCTAGCTTTGAAAGCCGACGAGTTTCAAAGTCAAAAACTTTCTCTTTCACCAGTGACCTCCACTCTCCGCGGCAAGACGCAAGGTGGCCCTCCCACCGTGAAGGATTTACGTCACAACCCTTCATGTGCCGTTTAAGCACATCCTTAAATCTCAAGAGTTGACCGCCATGCCTTCGCTTGCCCTCCCGAAGTTCTGAATAAAGGATGCGCTTCGCCACTCTCTGCTCCGACATGCGTGCCAAATGGCCGCACCACCGAAGTTGCCTCCTCATGAGGTATGCCTCAATGCCTCCCACATTGGCTCGTCTCAATACTTCAGTGTTGCGCACACGATCAGACCAATGAATTTTAAGAATTGAACGGAGGCATTTGAGATGAAATCGGTCCAATTGCTGAATGTGACGACGATACGGTGTCCATGTCTCGGCAGAGTATAGAATATTAGGTAGCACCACAGCCATATACACTGATATTTTTGTGGCGCGCTTTAAGTCGTGTGAGCAGAAGACCCTGGCATCTAATTTACCGAAGGCTGCAGCAGCAGCACTGATTCTGCTGTTGATTTCGGCGTCAAGGTCACACTTTGATGTTAATGTGCTCCCCAGGTATCGAAACTTATCAACCTGCTTTAGTACGTCTTCTCCGAGCTTAATAGTCAGCGTCTCTTGACCTTGAACATCCAGAGACATAACTTCCGTCTTCTTGACGCTGATCTTTAGGCCAAATTTAGAACACTGCTCGTGAAGGTTCATTACAAGCTGTTGAAGCCCTTCCGGGGATTCCGCCACAAAACACAAGTCATCTGCGTACATAATTTCCTCAATATGTGCAAGAGACACTTTAGAGCTTGCCTTTAATCTCGACAAATTGAAAAGTCTGCCGTCTGTTCGGAAACGCAGCCGGACACCCTCTGAAGATATCGCAAGGACTTCACGAATGACCACCGCAAAATAAAGGGCGAACAGAGTGGGGGCCAAGACGCAGCCTTGCTTCACGCCACAGGTAACAGGGAAAAACTGCGACTGTTCATCTTCCGCCACCACACAACACTCCAAGTCGTCATGCAAAAGCCGCACAAGTCTTACGAACTTTTCCGTACATCCCAGTTTTTCCAGTACCATCCAAAGGGCCTCACGAGGAACGCTGTCAAACGCTTTTTCCAGATCGACAAAGCAGAGATATAAGCGTCTACCCTGCTCCCTACTCTTCTCCTGCAGCTGTCGAACTGCAAAGATTGCCTCGCAAGTACCCCTATCCGGTCGGAAACCGAACTGCGTTTCTGGCAAGATCTTTTCTGATAATTTTCTCAGGCGGTTAAGTAATACTCTGGCGAAAACCTTTCCGGGGACTGAAAGGAGTGAAATGCCGCGGTAAGAATTGCAATCCGCTCGATCACCCTTGTTCTTGTAAAGGGCCCTAATGCGCGAGAGTTTAAATGTCTTAGGAACTTGTTCCTCCTCCCACATGCGGACAAATAATTCCCAGACCAGCGTGTGCAACTCACTACCACCGCATTTTAACAGCTCACCTGGTATGCGGTCCAAACCAACCGCACGTTTATTTTGCTGCTGTTTTATCGCACAGACAACTTCGTCCAGAGACAAGGGATCATCTAGCTCTGTCTCAGTTTGGAGTTGAGGTAGATCGCCAATGTAAGTTAGATCTACAGTTCGATCCACGTTAAGTAGATTGTCAAAGTGTTCTGACCAACGCCTAAGAACTTCATCCTTGCTTTTCAGAAGACAACCTCCATCAAGGGACTTCAGAGGCACCTTGACAAAATTGGAGTTACCTAGGAGTTTGCGAACCTCGTTATAGAATTCTCCAAGTTGATGACTGTCAGAAAGCCATTGCATATACTGCGCCTTATCCCTCCACCACTTGTCTTTAGTGTCTCTCGTGAGTTTGCGCAACTCCCTGTCACTAGCTTTTATTGTCGCACTGTTTTCCTTGCTCCTAAGCAAAGCTCGGTGTTTAGCAATTGCATCCGTCAGGAACTTGTCATTTTCGTCAAACCAGTCTTCACGTTGCTGAGATTTTACACCTATACATACAGTTGCAGCATCCAGTATTGACGACGACAGAAATTCCCAAACAGAATCAATATCAGGAGATTCGGGGATCGTCGGCACAACATTTTTAACTACAGTCTCCGCAAAAGCCCTCCTCGTTTCGAAGTCAGCTAGCTTGTCTACGTTTAACCGTTTAGCTTTACTCTGGCTGGCTCGGCAAGGGCGACGAAGGCGGAGACGCAACCTAGCAATGACAAGTCTATGGTCCGTCCAGCAATGTGCACCACGCATAACACGGGTGACTAGGACCTGGGACACGTCTCTTTGTCGTACAATAGCATAATCAATTAGGTACCAGTGCCTGGATCTTGGGTGCATCCATGTCGTTTTGTGCTTAGCAGAAAGGCGGAACATGGTATTTGTTATAGCGAGTTGAAACTGAGCACATAGACTTAGCAGCAACTGGCCGTTGGAATTCATGTTTCCAACTCCATGCCTCCCTACAACCTTAGGCCAGGCTTCGTAGTCTCGCCCTACCCTTGCATTAAAGTCTCCCAGAATCAAAATGCTCTCTCTTGGATGTATCTTTTGAAGGCACTGTGATAGTTCCTCATAAAATTTGCTCTTAATGTCGTCAGCACTATCCAGAGTCGGTGCATAACTACTGACCACATTAAGGTAGTTACGGTCACTTAAGTGAAGTCGCAAGGTAGTAATGCGGTCCGAAATGTGAACAGGACATTCCTGAAGACTCATGGCGATGTGATTTTTGACCGCAAATCCGACTCCCGACCGCCTCGGATCAGAAGCAGGGGTTCCTTTCCAGTAAAAAGTATAGCCACCGCCATGTTCGATTAGTACACCTTCGTCGGCCAGATGTGTTTCACTGATAGCAGCCACATCAACATTATAGCGACGAAGTTCCCGAGCTACGATGGCAGATTTCCGTTCGGGACAGGCATTAACATCCCGGTCAAGCAGAGTCCGCACATTCCATGCGCCAAATGTCAAATTATGTGATAAAGTTGGTGTAGTATATTTATTTTTGTTATTGCTGCGTCGACCACGAGTTTCGAGGATGCGGAAGCAGCCGTGGTTACTGCTATCCTTGGGTTTTAGGGTGAGCAATTTTTAGGGCACCTTTTCTAGCCCCCTCCCCGGCTGAGCGGGGAAAGCAGTGCTTCCCTAAATAGGGCTGCTTTGTCACTCTGGGTGCTGCCGAATTTACCCTGTCCCCCAGTTCAGAGTAAAAGCGACCACGGTGTGTACTCACACCCCCAGAACCGCTGGTGTGCAGGCCTTGAACAAAGCTCAGTTTGCATCCAACCGAACCTCTCTACCTTAGCCCATCGCCACCAGACTTTGCCAGATCGGAATCCATTAACAGAAACGGTCAGATGCGCAGGATATATTAAAGTGCTCAAACGTTCGCGCTAACACAGGAGCACTCTCTCGTCCGTGCCCCCCTGGTTCCAGTGGAACGGAAGACCGTTACGACCGGAGGGGAGCTGGATGCAGTTGACTAGCAAGCAATAACAAGGCCCTTATTGCCGCCTTAAGGCCTTCCTACAATTGCCTAGGTGTCTTGCCACCGGCGGCGGACTGCTATAGTCATAGGCATAGCCAAGACACAACTCGGAGGGCAACCGAGTAACTCGGGAAATGTATTTCCCGAGCCCCTCCTCCAGGTTTAGCCCACGAGCCGACGTGGTTTCCGGGATGAGGCACTGGGAGCCACTGGAGGAGAGTTTGTGGACTGTCGACGGGTTACTTGAACTACGACACCTGTACACAGGTCGGCTGACGTAGAACAACGCAGAAAACCCACTACATCCCACAAAAATAATACCAGCATCACAACTGCCTGCGTAGCATAAACACATTGAACACCGAAGAAACGGCCTTTGTCTACAGACGAATCGGCAAAGTGACAGATTATATAGACAGGAACCTCAATCTGTCAAATTTCTTTCAATACACCTGCCTGCGTTGCATGAACACTTAATTTCTTTTCTTCCGAGACACGACAAAGACCGTTTCTTCGGTGTTCATGCTACGCAGGCTGGTGTGCATATTTGAACTTAAACAAAGTAAAAGAAGTGCGAATATGTAAGAATCATAGTGAATGTCGCTCTGTAGTTTCTTCCTACCCCAACGGGAAAGAGACGCGAGTTTATGTATGTACGTTTGTATGTAAGTACCAGACTGTTACATGTTCTACTGGTGCAGGACAGAGGCCTCTTATCATACAGAGAAAGCACGAGCTTTGATCACCATGCTTGATTGATCAAACGTACCTATAACTACCAGCGGACGTGACACGGTGAAACCCGTATGGTCTCCGTTCCTGTGGAAATACAGGGATAGAAAGTAGCCTACCTCACCCGGGGTTAGTGTAACTTTCCATCGGTGAAAAATTTTTACAAATCGGTCCATTCGTTTTTAAGTTTAGTCGTTATATTATAATTAAAATTAAACCTAAATTAAAATTTAAAAGAGACCTTGACCCCTGAGTGTCTTTCGGCATTTCTTCTCAGGGATCAGTCACTTTGAAAATGCCATTTAGTTTTAAAAAAATGACACCTAAAAGTATCTGGGAAGATCTACTTACATTTTAAAGACATCAGTCATTAAAATACACATACACAATAATTTATAAAAGATACAAAATACGGAAGAATACACAATTATGTGCTTTGTGCCTCACGGCTGCGCCAAAAAGGTCCATTTCAGCATCCATGCCAGACAGGTGATGTTGTCTGAAGCTGGTCTTCCAATGAACCTTGAGGGGGTACTAAGTGACGGAAAAACCATTGGGGAAAAACAGTTTCAAACATAACATGTATATAAATGGTTAGAAATAAATAGAAAACGAGTAAATCAGTTAAATGTGTACATATAGATAAGTTCAGGTTTCCTCACGACGTTTGCTGTCTTAGACTTAACCTAATATAATATAATATACATAAAAAAAACAAAAGTTTCGAGACAAAGAGAGGCACGTGTAGAACTTATTTAGTGTATTGTAGTCCTTTAAATCAGAGTCAACACAAAGGGAAGAATTCTGTTGCTAGACAAAGAATCTTAATTAGATAAGTGTTACAAATTTCATGTTGTGCTTATATTTCGCACAAATATGTCCTGATTTTACAATATTACGTCTGTGATTCTAACGCAAATAAATAACTCGTAAGGTCATTTTATTTATAGGAATATAGGGAAGTTACATAATAACGTAAACAACATCACGTTTGCAATCCCGGAAGGCAGAGGTGTATAGTACACCCACACTTCGCTTGTTATGTTTTTAGTCCCATGTAACAGAAGGCGAGCCCATTACCATCAATCGGTCTCAGATATAGATAGACAGGCTACTCAAAAACACTTTACCCGGCCTGGGGATAGAATGCGAGACCTCGAAGCTTAGAAGTAACGTCTTCCGACCGTTAGACCAGCGACGCAGTCAAATTATGTAAAATACACACACGCACGAGTGGAATTCCCTGCCTGCATCAGTGTTCCTGAGTTCATATGACCCCAATCTGTTTAAGTCGCGAGTTAATAGGTTTTTTTTGGGTAAGCTCGTTCCATCGTCAACCTCATCTCTGACCGCAGGACACGATTGAGGTCAAGAGTAGACCCATTATATACATATAAAAAAAAATACGATTAATAAAATCTATAATAGGTATTCAAGGACAATAGAAATCTTTGACAAGATCGTTTGTCGTTGAAAATCAACTTTTTACAAAACCGCATAGAAATTGGTATTTTCTTTTGAGAGTTACGATTCTATAGATAACACACAGATACAGATACATACGTCAAATATATACCCCACTCTTTTTGCTCGGAGGTAAAAAAATACAAGAAAACTAGATGGTCGTTATTTGTGTAGGTTCAAACATCTTATGCTAAGAATAATTATAATAACAAACCTTCAAGATCAAAGTATCGAAGGCAGTTAGTGACTAATATTATAATATCATTAGTCTAACTTCTTCTCAGGGCGTGTAGACCTGAAACTAGAATTAGACTTGTACCTTCAGAAGCTTAAATTAAGTTTCAAGTTTGATTTTAAGACACAAACAGTCTGGGTTTTCTTATACAACGCTCTAATTAATTGTGTTTATGTGGGTGTCTTTTATTAATAAACAACATCACGCTTGTAATCCCCGAAGGGGAAGGGTTTACCAGTAATACCTTAACAATAGTATTATACACCCACATTTCGTCGGTTATGTTAAAGTCTCATGTAATAGGGGGCGAGCCTATTGCCATTAATCAGGCACAGACCAAGGCTCCGGGCTGCTACTGAGAAATTCCAGATGGAAAAACTCAATAACACTTAGCCCGACCTGGGCATCGAACCCGGGTCCTCATGTTCAGTAGTAGCACTTGCAGCCACTAGACCAACGGGGCAGTCCAAATTAATAAATATACACATATTATTACGCTTGTTATCTTTGAAGGGTTAGGCAGAGGTATACCTACATTTCACCAGTTTACCAGTTCTCCAGTTTGGTCTTTTCAATTATCTTAGGGAAGGTTCATATCTGACGGAAGGTGCGCCGAGCGTTTGCGACAATGTACCTCGACGCACTAACGCTTCATCTGTTGAGTGTGATCCGTCAAGTGTTTTTCTATACATTTGTCTGTTCTGGCGTTACGCGACCGATAATAGGCGACGCATGTTCCGTCAGATATGAACCTTCCCTTATACAAATAAGCGGAGTAGACTATTTAGTAACTCTGTTTAAATTAACAAGTGGTAAGTCATTCTTTTATATTCGTATATATGATGGAAAACATCAATGGCCCCCGAATGTAAACCACCCAAGACACATGTTTGTGTGATGTGCACAATCCCGTTTTCTGTATCTGGGTGTAATTTATCTACAATACGTAATTAGAAATTAAAAAGTTGGTTTATCGGTTGTCTAGTACTTATTCACAGGCTCTACTTAGTTTGGGACTAAATGGTATTGTGTGAAAGTTGTTTATAAATTTATTTATCATTTATTTATTTTCTCTACGTAAAATAATCTATTCATATAGTGGTTTCCCTTTAGAGCCCATTGCTTTTTTCCTATCCAAATATAAATGTTATCTTAAAACAAAGCAATCGTTTTATTAAAAGTTTAATATATGTTAAAGTGATGTAAGTAATTACTTCGGTAATGTACAACGTTTAGTCCACATTTTCATAGTGTAGTGTAGTGTCGGAGTTTGCCGAAGTTTGCCCATATTTGAGCGAACTTGCACCTAAATGAGGCCGCACTATACACGAATGGCGTCGTATATAGTCATTTGTTTTAAACTAACGATATTGTACGTCTTTAAGAATATTGCCTTTTTGAAATTTTGATATTAAACATTATAATTTTGCTCCGCATTCCTGAGTTAGTTTTTATTATTAAAGATCGTCCTTTATTTGTCAGACTAGTCAGTCGATCTTACAAAAATCTTCCCGTGATAACTTCAGTGAAGTCACCATGAACTGAACAACTAATGTTTGACATTAGTATACGATGATAGCTCAATTCACTAAAAATGGTAGGCAACAAAACACAATTTTTTGACAGTCCCAATTTAATGCTAACTAAAAACTAAAACTTAACTCTATGAATCAACGTTTAACGCGTTTGTTGTAATACTAAAATTTTCATTAATATACCTACATACTTACAAAACTAGAGAAAATTATGAAGTAAATAAATATTTTTAGTTTAGTCTAGCGGCAAATAAAGATGTTTACTCACCTTATTATAATAATGTTATTTTAAGGCGATTGCCCGCCATATTGCTGCCAACTGTCAAAAGTAACTGTCATGGCGCGGGCGGTGTCAACATTTGGAGTTTTACCCTTGTCACACGGGCGCTTCATCAACTTTTATGTTTACCTTACAAAATGGAAATCTATGCATATCAAATAATGTCTGTCCGTCGAACTGACAAGGAATTGTATGAATTCTTAGTATAACAAATATCCTTTAAGCGTGAAAAATCTTTAGGTGGATTTTCATGAAAAGTCTTTAACTAAGTCTTTTTGATTTTGGATTTGAAATTTCAATAAATATCATCTTTCTGTCTTTATTCCAATTAAATTAGGTTTAGCAGTTTGGGTGGCGGCGCGACGTGTTTTACTTGCGCCTTTTTTAGACGTTGCGAGGGGAGTTTAACACCTCACTCCCCTCGCTGACTTGGCGAAGCTCGCTGGGCCAGCACTAGTCGAGGGTCGCGGAAGTATCTTCTGTTTCCGTGACCCCCGGCGCAGGTGTGGCATGGAACCCCGGGATTTTTAGTCAGTAAGAGTCTGACAGACCCCTCCGCCCTCCCCGGGGCGGAGGACTTCCATGAGGATTTTCCGCCCACACAAAAAATGGGTTTGTGTTGGGTTTTTCTTCTGAACTTGCCGTTACCTCAAAAGGCACCTTCATTTTAGACGTATCATCTTTTACACTTCTTCACTCTTTTTTCATCACTTGCCTTCTTTCTTTGATTTTCCTTTACTCTTGTTGTCCTGCACATTCCCAATCAAAACTTTATTCACGATATGTTTCTCATTTCTCCGCATCATTTGCAGCCGAACCATGACAACCGATTTCCACATTTCAGTCATCCACAGACACATAAATAAAACGTACATAGTGCACTTATTTCTATTCCTGGAATATGTCCAATCAATAGAATTGAAACCAGTTAACTAGGGGACTAAATTGTCTCCAATGCTATTTTAAATCTTTCATTTAAAATATTCACGAGTGAAGTCGTCGAATCTAAGCTACTGTGGAAATATTATTGCGTTTTATTGACAGTATGACAGACGGAATTATTTTTGTATAGACGGATTAAATCACTCGTTGCAAAATATCACTATTCTGTATATGTGGATTAAATTCTGTTGCTTTGAAATATTTTTCGTTTCGATTTTACGAAATGTTATTTGCCGAACATAATAACTTTAAAATAGTGTATATTTTGAATTCAATAATTGTACCTACTAGGGTTGTATCGGATTGCATTTATATTGAAACCGTGCGGTAGTCATTTACTTCACATACGGTACATGTGTCAATTAGCGTTTAATATATTAAAATTTTATACTTTACTGGTCATTTTATTTCGTGAAGCTTAAGTTGCAATTTGGACACGCCTTTTCATGTTAAATTATATCATTATTTTTTTGACTGACCTAGCTGTGTTTATGTGATTTGATTATTTAAATACGAAAGGGACATTGATAAATTACCTGATAGGTACCATTAGTTTTGTACAGACGCCAGCACATCAAGTTACCCCAATATGTCAAATTTTCCCAATTGAATATGAACCTTATTCTGTTTACCATAAAGTTGTAAAACGATCAAAGAAATTTGACACATTGGGGTAACTTGATGTGCTGACGTCTGTACATGGCGCTAGACCATTCACACTTAGAATTTTCGCTGGATTTTCCTTATTCTTATACTGAGAACGATTATATTTTAATGTAAGAAGTGAATTGTTTACATGTAAAGATTATTACTTGTTTAGGTACACATACACTACAAACTGAACAGACTGTTTCATACAGCGTATTTTTAATCTTATGACTCTTAAAGGATATATCATTGCTAACGTACGTAAAGGTTAGGTTCGTGAAATACTTACATGAAAATGTACCCGATTGTCTTCATGTTTTATTCACTGTCTAATATTTAATTCACCTTTTTATATTTTTGGTCAACCTAGTTTATAAAAAAAAACATTAAAAATGTACCAGACCTCACCGTGCTCAGACGGTCAACTCTTGTACATTTTTTATGGATTTTATTTGTTGTTAGGGCCCAACGAAAAAGTAGATAAAATTGTGAAGGACCCTAATAAAAATATAGTAGGTGCGAAATCGAGCATAATACAGGATAGATGAAATCAATGGGCCCTGAACTGAAGGTTATCCACTTTTCATTCTTAAGATAGTATTAATACACGTTAAGGATACATAATTTTATTTTTAAAAAGGTATATAACAGCGTTCACAGTTTCGCGTAAAAAAAATAAAGTAATGTATAAGTATATTTTGCTTGTAATACGTTGAAAGAAGACATCGTGAAAGAACCGGCATTCCTGAGAGACATTTCAAAGCCTATGGGCCACACAAAAACTTCGTCACCAAATTAGTCACTAGCTTGCAGGGCATTGGCACCATTTAGATACAAAATCCTAAGAACCGCACAACCCGTTTTCTTTAGAACTAACACCGTTTTATTCTTCTCTGGGGACATCTAAAAGACTGCTCATGAATGCATGCCTACTTTCGTGAATTGGAAAACGTTTTGCATTTTTTTTTGTTTTTTTTTTCATTTTGCACTTTGCATCTGTCGTGGAAAGCGGTATTCTTGAATAATAAGTTGTGAAGTTGATTAACTTAGTACGGAGTCTATGGTGACCAGCGTGACGTTACTTGTCATTTGAAATAGGCGCGAATGTGTTTTCGGTAATGTCACGTGGACAGAGTCATGCTGGTGTGTGGGAGCAGGGCAAAGCTTAGGTTGATTTGAGGCACCAACGAAGACACACATCCAGTACGAGACTGTCAGTTACCTATTTGAGTTATGTTTTGTGATTACGATTGTTAAGTGAGGTTATTACTGCAATGAAGATTGTTATGAAACCTCCATCGGTGTTTGCTTATCGCTCAGCCGTCGCTGACGCCGATCGTTCAAGTATACAAAACATCGCGTCAGTAATCCCTTAGGGTTAGCCAGAGGTGTAAGTGTAGTAGGTCCACCAACATTTTGCAAGTTATATTTAAGTCCCATGTAATTTGGGGTGAGCCTATTGCCACCAATCGGGTACGGATCTAAACCCCGGGCTGCAACTGAAAAATTTCAATGGATAAATTTCAATCTTTGGCCGACCCGGGGATAGCACTCGGGACATCATGATTACCAGTAGCACTTACGACTACTATACCGACGACGCAGTCTAGTTCACAGTTAATATGAAACTTATAAGTATTTTCGGCTACTGGCTTATCCCGAGTGTACATATTAAAGATATTTAAACGATATATTTTTGGCAATATTCATGAGTATTGCTAGCTGAAGTAAGTAAATATTTTGCTAAGGTTTCGGTCACACTGCTTACTGATCATAGCGGTAATTTTTTTGAAGCTGGATTTTTATACAATTTGAGGGTTTTTGTTTATGGTTTCGGGAATGTTTTTGTTTAACAATAATATAACATCACGTCTGTAATCGCTTAAATGGTGGCCAGAGTTAGTTTCAGTCCCATGTAATAGGGGGGCGGGATCATTGCCATCAACGAGTTAAAGTCCGAGCTCTGGGCTGCAAAATTCCCTATAGAGAACCCAGTAACGCTTTGCCCGACCAGGGAATCGAATCCAGCTCATCCCACCAGTGGATCTCATGCTCACCAGCCGGTCGATTCAGTAAAAGTCACGCCGTGAAAACTTGAGTGAAGTGAACTGTCAATACCTGGCATTAGTATGGAATGACAGCTAGATTCGCCTTCACTTCATATTCACGCGGTGATTTGACCAGAATCGCACTGCAGTAGTCTTTGTGACCATCAGACCATACCAGAAGACATATGGAATGATGTCAGATGGTACCCTCGTAGTCACTCAAATTAAAATTCCGAACTATTCCAAAAGTGCTTCACCAATTCATTGTTTTTTCCTACTTAGGTGATGAATAATCGTATTATCCATCGTCAGTGATGTTGTTTAAGCTTTATGTATGTATTATTTTTCAAAAAAATGATTCAAAGTTTTCGCTTCGCGTACTAGTAGAGTAATAAAAATATAAAGGTTATCTTGTTTTATTTGACGAGACGCGTATGCACGATTTTTTTTGACACTTCTTCCCTAATACTCAAAAATGCTTTTCTATTTCTATCCAAATAGATTTTAAATACGAAAGGCACTAATGTAGACACCTCTGACTTTCAAGATTCATATCCGTATTGCATAATTGTCATTCGCTTGAAAAACGGTGAAAGAGAACACCGTGAGGAAACCAGTATGCCTGAGAGATATTTCTTGACGGTATGTAAAGCCAAGCTGGCCCATGGGTGGTAAAAAAACTGTAACACTAGGTTAATTCATTAAACCCCAAGAGGACATCGGTGTCCGCGCTGTCATTCTCTTTCTATTGTGTCTCTAATGAAGAATGTTAACTAATTTTGATAATTAACATTCCATATTCTCTGTCAAAAATAAAAAATTCTAGTGAAAGAATTACTTCGATACGTCAATTAGTTTCCGATTTAGAAGTAAAACAAGTTGTAACCGCACGACGCGGGCTGCCGGCGCGGCGACTGATTATTCGTAACTTTGAATGCCTATAAAATCAAAACTACTAGGTATTTTTGACTACAACAAAAACAAGTGTATTTGTATACATACGGGCTTTACTGAGACAACATTTCAAGCGATTTGGCATACCTAGTAACATTCTTCATTGTCACGATTGAAAAGTTAACCACTAACTACACAAAAATGAGATGATATCCACCAACACGCTCCCACGGGCGAATGTGATATTTACGCAACCAGAGGCGCTGTGACAAAAAGTCAGCTTAAATTAAAAGTTTCATCACAAAGCCATGATTTTGTGACGACCCGTACGTATATTTATTAGAGAGTCACGTGGGAGGATGGATTAGGGGAAATATCGCCCACAGGTTCGTTACATCAACAGTGTATGTTCAATGGAGTTGTTAGTGATTCTAGCTCGCTCACGTTGCAAACTGCATAGTACTGAGTGGTACAAATTGGGCTTTATTTAGCTGGATTATAAACTATTTATCAGTGAACTCGTGGAGTGAAAATACACACATCAAAAGTGTCTAGGGATCAAGCATTTTTATGCGGATTTCTTGAGATTGAGATATGGCTTTGTAATAAATTTATGATTTTATAAATTTATATGGATCCTTTTTGGTGCATTTCATAATTTGAATCAGGAACTGTGAATCAAATTCGAGTAAAAGATGAAAATCAGCTGTCAATATTTTCCCTATAAAAACATACAACGCATTGAAGACATTATTAGTGCTACTGTTTCCCTACTACTGATTAAAACCAACGTTGTTATGGAGCGGCGACGTCATTTAAGCAGGGAAGAAATGCTCAGAGCCGTGGGAATGATAGAAGCTGGTTCCCGGCAACGTACTGTGGCTTTAGCTCTGAATACAAGTCAGAGTGTTATCAGTCGACTTTGGACACGTTACCGAAGCACTGGTACCGTGGCTGAGCGCCATGGAGGACGGTATCGCCGCACCACACGGAGACAAGACCGATACATTCAAATCTTAACTCGAAGAGCTCCAACAATAACCGCCATGATGTTAGCCGTGAGGCTTCATCACTCTTCAGGGAACTTAATTAGCGACCAAACAGTCAGAAACCGCTTGCATGAAGTGAACCTTCATTCCCGAAGACCGCTACGGGTACCACCTATAGCAATGCACAATCGTAGGATTCGATATCAATGGGCTCTTGAACACAGAAATTGGGCAGAAGAACAATGGCGTTTCGTGTGCTTTTCTGATGAGTCTCGTTTTGGTATGAGACCGTATACAAGACGTATACGACACTGGAGAACCCCTGGACGCCAACAGCGATTAAAATCCTGCCAGGAAGTCCATCCTTATAGTGGTGGAACCATCATGGTATTGGCGGGTATTTGGATCGGCGGAAGAACTGAGTTGATTTGGATCAGAGGCAACCTCAACGCTCAAATTTATGCTGAGACGATTGTATCAGACGTCATCGTTCCTCTACAAGTGCAAATCGGTCCCTTATTGAAATAAGGGACCGATTAATGCATGATAATGCACGACCGCACACCGCAAGAGTTGTAAGACAGACTCTCGCCGCAGCTAACATCAATGTCCTGCCCTGGCCTGCTCAGTCGCCAGACTTAAACCCGATTGAGCATGCATGGGATATGCTACAGAGAAGAGCTCTGCCGAATATGGAGGGTATCCAGTCGCAAGAAGACCTTTTTTTGTTGTTGCAACGAACATGGGCGGCCATTCCACAGCGTGATTTGGATGAACTCATTTTGAGTATGCCAAACCGATGTTCTTGTGTTGTTAGTGTTCGCGGTAGAAACACGGATTATTAATTGTTTAAGTTACCCAATAAAATTTTAAAGAAAACTGTTATTTCAGTCTTTTTTTCGAACTTTAATGTTAGTGGTTCAAATGTCAAAAATCCCTTTATTAGGAAAATGGCAAATTTCTTTATTAATGCAAAGGTGACTTGGTTTATCGTTACTGTGACAAACGAAAACACTTTATTTGATGAATCCTTAAAGAAAATTTTAATTAATATCAATCCCTAGACACTTTTGATGTGTGTAATTAACAATAATAAGTTTATTTAGAAACAATAACACAAGATTAAGTACAATAAGTGAATCCATGAAAACTATTTGTGTTTATTTTTAACCGACTTCAAAAAAGGAAGAGGTTCTATCTTCGTGTGTATGTATTTATTTTTGTTTTTAAGTATGTATGTATCTGTGTATTCATTTTTGTTGTGTCACTTATTTGTCCTTACGTGAGTCACTAATGTGACTGGTAGAAAATGCACAAGGCATTAATTCCGCCTTTGTACAGTTTTTTTAGCTGTGCATAAAGCTTTAGTAAATAAATAAATTAATAAATAACTGCAAAAAATATAAACTGTAGCGCAGCTACCAACGCCCTTCTCCAGATACAGAATGGAATGAAGTTCCATGTAAAAGTAATAAATTATGTTAATTTATATTTAAATGATTGATAATACAACAATAAATGAGACGAAAAAGAAACAGTATAGTACAAGAGATATGGTTTGGTACGGATGGTTCGGGATGTAATTTTGATAATGTGTTAATGTGGTGAGTGAAGGGTGAATGGATATGTGGGTGAGTAAATGAGGTGAACGAGGGGTGTGATGTTTGTGGCATGTGTGTGGTGTAATGTTTTATGTATTTACGTCTTGATATCAAACTGACCTATCAAAACGTCACGATCAATTCCCCAAAGATTTTATAAAAAGTTGTTGATTAAAAGATAGGTTACTACTTAGTAGCAAGCCAAGGTCCCTGATGGTATCCACTTCCCACAGCGCAACACCCACCAGTGAATAGCAAGCAGGAATGTTGTACTTTTTGCGCGTAAATGAGATATGTTGGCACTTTTTCGCGTTCAATACCATCCTATTTGCGTCACGCCAGGACTGCAGTGCGATCAGGTCACACTGAAGAAGTACGACGTCCTCTGGTGAGGCAATTACGCGATAAATTTTTAAATCATCCGCGAAAAGAGAGCACTTACTGTGCTGGAAAGAGTCTGGTAGGTTATTACCAATTATAACAAACAAAGTTGGGCCAGCGTGCGATCCCTGGAATACCCCGGACGTTCCGGTATATTCTGAGGTATGGTAGCCTTCCACAACCCCTCTCTGTGTACGCTTATCTAGGTATGACCTGAACCACTCCAAAATACCGCCGCGAACGCCATGTCTTTCTAACTTCAACACTTACATACGGTGGTCTACTTTGTCGAAGGCGCTACTCGTCGGTATAGATAGCGTCAATTCGTGCACCAGCACCTACTGAAGAAGATATGTCAAGTTCCGATAAGCGTAAAAGTTTGCCACCTATTAATTCCTTCAAATAGTAAGAAATTTGAAGTTATTTATTAATGTTTTCTTAATGATGCGACCAGCCATCTCGAGTTCGTACTCAATGCACGTACTTGACTTTTTAGATTCATGTGCGTTTTGTATTATTATCACTTGCTTCAATAACAGTAAAGAAAAAACCGTATGCCTGAGAGATATTTGTGCTTGTGAAGCCAAATCAGAGGCCCATGAGCAGCATAAAAACTTTGACACCAGGTAAATCAGTAAGCACACGAAAAGAAGAAAGGTATAAAACCAATCACAGACATCTTTCAACGAGTCCTATAAATACTGTCTTAATTTACTGCGTCTAATTTCAGTCGTTTAAACATAAAGCCTTAAATTACATCCATTAGAGCAGCGGTGGCCCAGCGGTGGCGGCCCCGACAGTTTACGAACAGAAAGTAGTGGGTTTGAACCCAGGCAGGCGCATTACTCTGTGTAATTTGTTTCATCAGCACTGCTCTCAAAAACGGCAAAGGAAAACATCGTGAGAAAACCGGTATGTCCTAGAACCAAAAATTCGAAGACATGTGAAATCTATCAATTCGCACTGTGCCCACGTGGTAGATTATAGCACATACGCAAAATACGCGCTTTTACGTGGAGTTGCAGATACAAGCCCGGTATCTTTTTATCTTTAGATCCATTTGAACACATATTCAACAACAATGGGTTTTATCGTAGTTTTTAGAATTTACTTAAAGTTTACACTAAATTATAGAACTGTTCGCATAATTATAGTGACATATTACAAGCCTATTACTGTCCCACTACAGTGTACGATGGCAAGAACTTTCATCAAACGCTTGCTTTTGGCGGGTTCATAATTTTAAACTTACATTAATTTATGAGCGGTGTCTAACTTAAATCTAAAAAGTACACATAATTGAATCATTAAAATTGTACTAGAACGCACCGCATGATTACTGTAGATAATCCGAATATAGAAAAAAAAGATAGATTTCGTCTCCGGAAAAATCGACAAGTTAACAGATTGTAGAAACATTTCTGCGGATTGTTGTAGAATTGAATTTTGTTAAATTTTGTAATGTTTAATATACTGCAGCTGCTATTTGTTGCCCTAAATAAAATAAAATTTATGTTCGACATTGCAGACTCTTGTTGACTGAAGAATCAACACATTTCTTCTATCTAAACTTGTTTATGTATACGTTTTATACGTGTAACTTTACCGGTTTTTGCAGCGCACGCAAGAATAGCTCGCAGATGGTAGATTTTTTACCTACTTACATACACATACATACATATCGTCACGCCTGTAATCCCCGAAGGGCTAGGCAGAGGTGTACCTGGTAGTACACCCACATTTCGCCATTATGTTTAAGTCCCATGTAATAGGGGGCGAGCCTATTGCCATCCATCGGGCACAAATCCAGACTCCGGGCTGCTACTGAGAAATCCCAGATTGAAAAACTCAATAACACTTTGCCCGACCCGGGGATCGAACCCGGGACCTCATGATCAGCAGTAGCGCTTGCGACCACTAGACCAACGAGGCAGTCAACTACCTACTACTACTACTACTTACTACCACTTTACCACTCTACTACTTTTTACCTACTTACTTGACACTTATCGTACTTGAAAGTTATCGTTACGTTTTCAACAATAATTAACATAATATCTTCTTAGATTGTAGCCTATGTGCTATTCTGATGTATAAGATTTATTATTTTAAAGTTTCATTCAAATCCATAGTAGTCTTTGCGTGAAAGAGTAACAAACATCCAAACCAACATTCACGTTTATAATATTAGTAAGGATTCAATGACTATTTTTATTGTCAATCGTCTGTCTGTTGAGATCATAGGTTGAGATTGACATGGTTTCCTATTACTGAGCGCACGCTGCGGGCCGTTTGTTGGACTGCCTGTCTATCAATGGACTACACACTACATGTATATCTTAGGTGGTAAATTAAAATGTTAACCGTGCTTCGAAAACTTGTATAATGATTGATCTGGTTCACATTTGCTTGCTAGCTGATTTACTGTTGCAGTTTCATTATGCTATAGGAATACCTGTTAATTTGACTAATAATATTCATTTTCGGATTTTTATCAAGCAAGCAAGTAATATATATTATGCATACTAGCTGTACCCTGCCACGCTTCGCTGTGGCACATTGTGATTGAATGGTTACAAAAAAAAGGGAAAATGACGTGTGGCACTCGGAGACTGCCGCGGTAAAGCTTTTGCATAGCATTTTTTATCAACTCCTCTCCCCCTCCCCTCCCCCCTCTCCCCCACACGCCCACACCCCTTCCCTCATCCCTCCCCCACTTCCCCCTCCCGGCTTCTGTCCCTTCCCCTCCCCCTCTCACGTCCCCCTTCCCCTCCCGCTCTCCCAAACGCCAAACTTCCCCCCTCCCCTCCTTCTCCACCCCCTCCCTTTGTCCTACCTTCCCTACTCTCCCACTCCCAATCCCTCCCCCACACCCCTACCCATCCCTCCCCCACACCCCTACCCATCCCTCCCCCACACCCCTACCCATCCCTCCCCCCACTCCCCTCACCATTCCTTCCCTCTCCTGGTCATATTTCAAATAGTCATTAAAAGTTCTGCTATGACTATTAAAACGCAGGGGTTGGTGATAAAAAAGTGCAAATTTAGAGATGTATGTATTTTTTGATGCCACATAATAAAAAAATAAAAAATAAAAATTTTATCAAAAAAATAAAAAAATATTTTTTGGGGTGAACACCCCTTATCACTTAGAGGTTTGAAAAATAGATAGTAGCCTATTCTCAGGCTTACTGAATATGCATACAAAATTTCATGAGAATCGGTCAAGCCGTTTCGGAGGAGTATGGGAACGAACATTGTGACACGAGAATTTTATATATAAGAAGAAGATATAAGATAAGATAAGATAAGATATGGCGCTGGTTCTTAGCCGGTTGTTACTAAACCTTTGCTGTTCGTCCGTCTGTCTATCAACAAGCTGTATCACAATGAATCTTAAAATTTAGAGAGAAATGTTCAGTGTTGATTTTTATTAGCGCTTTAACAATAAACGATACAAAAAAAACTAAAGCGTGGCCACATAATTATAAGACACGTGATTTTTGCGAGTCGAACATATTCATTTTTCACATCAGACACTAAAATGTTACTTGCAGTTAAACCGTCGCCGAACCGAAGTAACAACCATAGTTTACAATACATGACAACTAAACACAGTGCCACAGAGCCAATAAACTAACTACTAAGTAATATAGCTAGTAAATCTCCCATATCATTCATATATCTTACTTAAGCACTAGCAGCCACGCCCGCTAATCTATTAAGACTCGGAGTTTGCCGCCCTTGAGACAAAACCCTTGCATATTCCTCTCACAATGGATTAGCAGAAAAACGTTCACAGCTAAGACCTTTGTGGTTAAACTGTTTACCATCATAGACTCATTTTTGAAGTTTTCTTTTTTTAAATGGCATCTTTGTGGTCTTGCTTTTGACATGCTGAATTAAATTTGAATTTGGAATGGTAGCTAAATGAATTGGAATGTTCGTAGAATTAATATTTTGAATATTGAAATTGTAACGAGCTACTTAATTCTTATGTTATGAACCGTGATGAATAGTTACTAGTTAAATCCTTTTTACTATATTAAATAGAAGATAGCAAATAATTATACTCTTTGGTAAGTTAGCTAATTGTGTCCATGAATGCGTGAATAATTTTGTGTTTAAGCTTTGCTTAAAATATATGATATCTATGACTTTTTGAAAGATTCACCTAAACAGTTTACTAGTTTTGAAATGTGTATTTTTAATGAAAACAAGGTCAAATTAGTAAAAAAAAAAAGTAAGAGATATACAGTTTATGTTAAAGTTCCATGATTTTTGAAAAGACGTCCAAGACAGGTTTACCCCTTCCCTGAAGATTTCTAAAACGATTGGTCTTGCATTTTCCCTATTTATTGACTTTCTGCAATTTTCACCAGATCGCCAGTACACAAATAGTGGATAATACACCAATAAAATAGGCACAGAGGCCAGCACATCAAGCTACCCCAATTAGTTAAATTTCTTTGATAGTTTCTCAACTTTATTTCAAACAAGATAAGGTTCATGTTCAATTGGGAAAATTTGTTCTGGCGTTTGTACTTACATTGAAATGAATTTAATAGGTAAGTAGGTCCGTAGTACTTTAAAATATTCAACCGGGCTCAAAACCAAAATTATGAAAACATTCGTTAAACCACTTTTGCTTAGTCCATCTGTCGTTTGTTAAGCCTAGCCTTCACAAACTTAAAAGGTTGAACTCTAGACCATAAATAATTTTAGTTTGAGTACTTGAACTGTTTCTAACGACCCACAGGCCACAAAATGCTTTTGAAACAAGTATAATATAGGATTTTTAAAGAGCTTAGGTATTGTGTAAATGTGCCTCAATCTAAGTGAATGAGTTTGATTATTTTTATTACCCTAGAGATTGGATTGTAGTAAGAAGCGAATAAAAGCGAATAGAATAAAAAAGAATTTTCACGTCGAAATTCAAGTTTTAAGATCTTAGTGAATTAGATTGATCAAGTACTTTTATTACTAAATTTCGAGCTTTTCTACAAACTAGAAAAATCAATTGCTAACGTTGAAAATCTTGCTAAGTGCAGGTACTTAATTTATTATAAAATTGAAAGCGCTTAAATCATTATCTAAGTGGTTTCTATTGACAATGATTGTGACTGACCTGTAGGTCTTGTACAAGTTTAACTCGTGAACATGGTGACTGGCACGGTGGCCAAAACGCGAGTAATCTAACCTACCTATCTATCTAGATATAGGTGGAACCCAAAGACATAGAGGATAGACTAAGTATTTCTTATCCAACTATGAAGTAAATACTGGTAAGAAAGTGTGAGAGAGATAAAGCGAACGTGCGGCCAACAGTTGACTTTTTCTGGAATTCTGATTAAAATAGAAAGAAAGAGACAGGTATTGGCAGCACAGTCCCTAGGTTCAGGAGTGGTTAATAGTGTGCGGGCATTGCTCCGTCCATTCTCTAAGATAGACATCTTGGTGGAAAAAGGTTGGAACCTTCACGGATATATTTTATAAGTTCATGGCATCTAATTAGATAATAACGAATTTAAATTTAGAATTGAATGTGAGACAGAATGTTTGGCTGACAGAACAATTCATTTGTTTTTGTTAATTAAATCCATTAGAAATGTTAAGAATAAAACGTATTTTTTAGAGTTCCGTAGTCAACTAAGAATCCTTATAGTTTCGCCATGTCTGTCTGTCCGTCCGTCCGTCCGTCCGTCCGTCCTCGCTTAATCTCTGTGACCGTTAGCACTTAGAAAGCTGAAATTTGGTATCACGCCGACAAAGTGGTAAAATAAAAATTGGAAAAAAATGTTTTATTAGGGTTTAAGTAAAGTGAGAAGTGATTTTTTTTTTAATTTCGACCCTAACATGTGATATATTGTTGGAAAGGTATTCGAAAATGAATAGGGGTACTAAAATTATTTTTTGATAATGTCAATAATTTCGGAAATAATCGCTCCAAAAGTGAAAAACAATGTCCCCCCCCCCCCTCTAACTTTTGAACTTTAAGTTTAGAAGGACTTTCTAGGAAAATTATTTTGAACTTGGATGGAAACGGTTTTTGTACAAAAAAGACAAAAAGTTGTACAAAATAATATTTGGACTAAGTTTGTAGTATAATCGTATATGCAAGCATTTTTTTTAACTTCGTTTACATATTCTACGGAACCCTACACTGAGCGTGGCCCGACACGGTCTTGGCCGGTTTTTTTTAATAACGCAAATAAAACCGAAGAGAAAATAACCTCACAGTTTTGGTGCAAATAAAAATAAGAAGGACAAGCTCTGAAACCATACAGCATTATACTGGACTGGCTAGCTTTTTACTAGGCGCTGAGGCACGTTCCAACATGTGTTAGAACTCGTACTTATTAAACATATTAGGTTCAGAACAGTTGACCTTCAATGTTTTCATAATATAAATTTCATAAGTTTGAGATGGCAGTGTGGGTTACCTTTGACCCACATCGACGCGTGACTGGGTCAGCTACTATTTATAAAGAAATTAATCCTCAACACAATCCGGTTGGGTTCCACAGTACCCATTAACTGTATGTAAGTAGATAGTGTCATATCCTAAAACCCAGTTATGTTGTAACTCTCAATTCTGGTTCAGAGACGTCAACTATTAGTTTATTAACTCAACTGGGATGTGTAATTAATTAACTCGTCTTAAATGATTGATGGTGACAAATTACAATTCTGATTACCAAAATACAAATGTAACTTGATTTTAGTTACGAATTTATATGTTACTGTAATGTGGTTTTAGTAATTGAAGACGCCTCACGGTTTACTTTATCATAATAAAACTAAATTTGACGAATATAAACCTCTTTTTGCTTCTTTCTTTTTAGTTTCAAATATTATTTGAAAAATGTTGAAACTGTTAATGCTTTAGTAAAACATATTTCACCTGGTTTCCAGAGCAATTTATCTATTCATCAATGGACTAAGCTGTCAGAACAAGGATTACAAATGAAAATCGCTTTTAAACGGAGTTAATCAATATCTATTTATATAAAAATCAGTTGCTGTTCGTTAGTCCGGCTAAAACTCAAGAACGGCTGGGACGGATTTTGGTTTTGAAATGTTTGTGGAAGTCCAGGGAAGGTTTAAAAGGTGAGTAAATATGAAAAAAATGCTTGAAATATAGCAAAAACAACAATTTCGCTTTCCCTTAGAAACTATTCCTACCTGTCAAACATTTGATGTTCGTCCCGTCGTCGGTACGTTATTACTGCTCTCGAATTATAGAACGTATTTAAATAAAGATTTTGAATCGACAACTTAGTATATGTAAAATATTGGGATTATTTCGTATTTAGATTTAAAAAATACGAAAAGTTAAATAGTGTCACCACGACAACGGATCAACATAATTATTTTTGGTTGTCAATTGATGCGTACGTTCTAAAAAGAGGTTATAAGTAGCGTAAAAAGTCTTATGTTTCAGAAATGAATTTACGTAATTAATAATGACGACAGAGACGAACTTCAATAAGTCTTTGCTTTTAATTATTAAACTGTTTTACTTTAAAGTAGACCGGGAAAACTATGCAGTACTGTAGTTCAGTTTAAAATTATGAATTTAGTATTTTTTAAATCAATGCATTTCAGTAGGGTAGTTAGGTTAGGTAGTTAGGTTAGCTATATAATAGGTATGGTAAGTTAGGTTAGGTTATATACACATGTTGTCATTTTAATTCTATCGAACACAAAATGTTTAAATAAGATCACATTAGAGACTCGCTAAATAAAAAGTAGTAGTAGTTATTATTGGTTTGGATCTATATGTTGTCATCTTATTTAACGTAATATCTCTAACGTACGTATATCTCTAATTTATAAAATTGTCGTGTCACAGTGTTTGTAACAAAACTACTCCGAAACGGCTTGACCGATTCTTATAAAATTTTGTGTGTATATTCAGTAGATCTGAATACAAATTCAAAAATTTCAAAAATTTTATTGGAACAAAAAACAGATTTACAAAAGTTTGAGTTCGTTAACAACCGCATTAGTATGGAATACTGTGTCGCGGCCCACCTCCAGGAGTGGAGACGACAGTGTTCCAGGTGAAACAAGTAAAGAAAAAAAAAAACAATGTTATGTATGTTTTACATTTTGTAGAATACAATATAAAAAAGCAGAAAGAACTTATAAAATCTTAAGCACTAATTTTATTATTTATGCATGTGAGAATAATAATATGTAAGTGTAGTGTATGTATGTGTAAGCGTGTGAGTGAATGTGAGTATGTGTAGGTGTATGTATGTTTGGAGTAGGAAGGCATTGGGAATGTAATCCTGACATTTATACTTATATTTAGGTTTTTACAAAATGTTCAAGCACTTCAATTAGGATAGGATGTAAACTAATAAAAACTATACAGGGTGTTAAAATCGGTCACATAGCCGATAACTACACATTCTGTACATATAATTAAGTTACTTTAACAAAATTATATTGCTGGGAAAATACTTTTTTTCTATCTTTAAAAAAGAGATGCATTTTATTGCGTGCAATGAAAGCGCGACAACGCAACGCCACTTTCGACCAACTGAGCGTACGGCCCGCCGCGACCACATGCGCTTGGTCGTTGACCCGACCAGACTGCTTGTGTTTAGTATCTATTGCATTCTTGTAACTTTAAATGCGTAATTTGTTATGAAAAATCGATAATTTTGATAATGTTTGTTCGGAAGAAAGTTTACTAATTATACTTGGAATACGATTTTGAAAAAAATACGAAAAAAAAATATTGCACTTTGACCTTCAATATCTCCAAAACCAGTGATTTCCCAGGTATGTTCTAGAAGAAAAAAACTATCCCAGTGATGGGTAGACTATGTAGTTGTCGTTTACGTTAAGGGTCTCTTTACATCCTGTATAAGACTAATTGTGGAAACTTTTTAGTTAAACAATATTTAAAAAGTAATATTCAAACATGTGTTCTAAAATAATGACTTGTGAGTTGTGTCATTAATAATGTAATAAAAATTTTCTCTGTACAAACAACGGTTTTTACTTACATATCCTAGTCATCTAGTATATTTCATCAAAAGGTTATGGGCCCAGTCACTAAATTTACCATCAAGAACCTCTGCGGCCTAGATGACTATTCTACATGGAAATTCGCGATAAAAATGATTCTCATACGAGAAAAATTGTTCACTTATACGTCAACGTACCCGGATTCCAAAGACTCTATCGCCGTCGAGAAGGACCAAGATGCACTAGCTTTGATTTGTCTACATGTGGAACCTACACTTTATGCGTATGTACAAAATTCAAATAATGCTAAAGATGCTTGGGATAGCTTAGCGAAAGCGTTTGAGGACAAAGGCGTGAATCGCAGGATCACCCTCATGAACGCATTGTTAGATGAGAAGCTAGATAGACACTCGTCGATGCACGAATATGTTTCTGCAGTTATGTCTCTTTCTCAAAAGTTGAAGGATATTGCCACCGGATTTGACGATGATCTTGTAGCTGTTGTGTTACTGAGAGGACTACCTGAAGAGTACAGGCCTATGCGAATGGCACTGGAACACTCTGGGATGAAGTTGACTTCAGAGAACGTACGGCAGAAGTTACTACAGGAGGATTCACGTCAAGGTTGTAGTACATTGTCTTCAGCGGACTCGGCATTGGCTGTGAGTAAAAGTAAGAAGCGGAATGGGAACAAAAATATTGATATGACCAAAATAAAATGCTTTAAATGTGGAAAGAGTGGACATAAGAAGCCAGACTGTCCTGAAGGAAGGAAAGCGGGTTCGATCTCCAAACTGAGTGACGTTGCGATCGTGAGCCTGTGTTCATTCAACACCGGGAACTCCTTCAATCCGACGGAGTGGTACATCGACAGCGGAGCATCTTCACATATGTCTTTCCAGAAACATTGGTTTAAAGATTTGGTTGTGAATGTTGGTATGAGTAAAGTGACATGTGCGAATAATGATAAGATTGAATGCAAAGGTAAGGGTGATATCATGGTGAGTTTGAAAGGACAAATGCTTGCTGTGAGGGATGTCATATATGTACCCGGTTTGCGTGTTAATCTGTTATCAGTGTCTAAATTAGTAGATAAAGGATGGAAGGTAAGTTTTGACAGAGATGGGTGCAAGCTAATTCACCATTTGGTTCCAGGCCATTTCAAGGGAAAGCTTTTGGCTACCGCAAGTGAAGTCTCAGGGATCTACAAGCTTGAAGGTTGTCAAGCGGTTGTAGATGGGACTGCGTTGGCGTCAGTGAAGGCAGGTAATCCTTTGATGTTGTGGCACCGGCGGCTTGGACACGTAAATGAGCGAGATTTACGTAAGCTTCCGGGTATGGATTTTGGAAAGAGCGTAATGGAGCCTTGTGTCGCCTGTATTAAGGGGAAGGCACATCGTTTACCCTTTCCAGTTGGTGAGGCTGTGAGGGCAGTCGAGAGACTGGAACTGGTTTATGCAGATATCTGTGGTCCAATGTCTGAATCCACGTACGGTGGATCTCGGTATATGCTAGTTATTTTAGATGATTTTACACGTAAATCTTTTGTATTTTTCCTTAAATCAAAAGATCAGGTGCTCGATTATTTTAAAGTTTTTCTAGCTAGTGTAGAGGTTGAAACCGGGTTGAAGGTAAAGTGCATACGCACGGACAATGGAACAGAATTTGTGAACCGGAAGTTTGATGGCTTTCTACAGCAAAAGGGTATAAAGCATCAGTTGACTGTTCCCTACACTCCGGAGCAGAACGGCGTAGCGGAGCGAGCAAACCGCACAATTGTGGAGATGGCTCGTGCTATGTTGGCGGAAAAGGGTCTGAGTGCGAGACTGTGGGGAGAGGCTTGTAATACGGCTGTTTATACCAAAAACAGGCTGCCTCACAGTGGCAATAATGGGAAGATTCCTGAGGAGTTGTGGACAGGGAAGGCTCAGTCATTCGATCATTTCAGAGTTTTTGGAACGACAGCATTTGTGCACGTGCCCAAGGAAACTCGGAAGAAATGGAGCCCTAAAGCGGTACAACATATCTTTGTTGGTTACTGTGAACAAACTAAGGGATATCGTTTCATAGATCCCAGTAACCCTCGCGTCATTGTTAGAGCAAGGGATGTAGTTTTCTTGGAGGACTCTACAGCAGAAGTTTCAGCGGATCCTAGTCAGCTCGTAGGTAGCGGTGACAAAGGTGCTGAAGTAATCTGGGAACTAGGAAAGGTTGAAGGCCAATCAGGTTTGTCACCTGGTAGTGCAGAAGCTTCTCAAGGGCCGAGTTCCACAGATGGAGCTGAAGTATATGAAGACGCGGAGATGGAGGTGGGAGAAACGGGTGATAGCGAAGCAGAAAATGTCGTGGTGGAAAATGTTGAAGTTGAAGAGACTATTGACAGAGGGGAGTCAAACGAAGGTGAATGTCGTTATCCTCTTCGTAGTAGAATACGAAAAGGAAATCTTCATGGACTTGCATGCTGTACAGAAGATCAGGAGCCTTTGACAGTTAAGGAAGCCTTAAGTCGGAAAGATAAGGATAACTGGAAGGAAGCCATGAAAAAAGAGATGGATTCGATGTACGAGAACAAGGTCTGGAAGCTCGTCAAAAAGCCTCCAGAAGCTAAAGTCGTGGGAAACAAGTGGATCTTCAAGTACAAGTTTGATGCAGATGGTAATAAGACCTATAAAGCTCGACTTGTGGCGAAGGGTTTCACTCAGTCCTACGGGGTCGACTACTTCGAAACTTATTCACCGATCGTGAGAAGATCGACAGTGAGATTGCTGCTATCGTTGGCTGTTGAAAAGGATTTGTTCATCAGTCACTTCGATGTGAACACCGCTTTTCTCAACGGTGATTTGCATGAAAGAGTTTATATGCGACAGCCGGAGGGTTGCATAGATGAAAACTCGAAGGAAAAAGTTTGCTTACTAGAAAAAGCGATATACGGCCTCAAACAAGCTTCACGGTCTTGGAATGAAAAAGTAAATGAAGTGTTATTGTCTTTGAACTTCAAGCGCTGTGACTTTGATAGCTGTCTTTACAAAAATAATCATTTTTATATCGCTCTGTACGTTGACGATTTTTTATTATTTTACAAAGACAAACAGCAGAAGGAAGTTTTATTAAACAATCTATGTAAACATTTCAAGATAAAGGATTTAGGGGAAGCGAGACAAGTTTTGGGTATGCTTTTGTCAAAGACGGATACTGGAATATATTTGAATCAAGAGAGGCTTATTTCGAAGATCTTGGATGAATATGGTATGTCTGACTGCAAACCAGTGAAAACTCCGACGGAAATGAATTTCCATAGCGCCTTGGCGGAAGGGGAAGGAGGTAAGTTTTTATCCTGCCAAGACTTTCGTAGTTATCAGGCACTCATAGGGTCGCTGTTTTTATCCTGCCAAGACTCTCGTAGTTATCAGGCACTCATAGGGTCGCTGAACTATTTGGCCTGTAACACACGCCCGGATATTGCGGCTGCGGTAAATTTTTTGGCACAGTATAACTCATGTTGTGAGGAACGTCATTTGAAAGCTGCTAAACATATCTTGAGATACCTTAAGGGTACAAGGGATCTATGTTTGATATTTCCCAAGTCATCGGTGCAGGACATCACGGGATTTGTAGATGCTGACTGGGGAGAGAACAGTGTGCGCGATATGATTGTGTCTGGTGTGAAGTGATGTGTGGGTATTATCTGATGATGAATGTTGTTTGAGGGGAAGTGTGGAAACTTTTTAGTTAAACAATATTTAAAAAGTAATATTCAAACATGTGTTCTAAAATAATGACTTGTGAGTTGTGTCATTAATAATGTAATAAAAATTTTCTCTGTACAAACAACGGTTTTTACTTACATATCCTAGTCATCTAGTATATTTCATCAAAATAATAAATTGATTTTTAGGCAGAACGAAGTTTGCCAGGGCAGCTAGTCTATCTTCTATATATATATATATAAATGTTATGCTGGTTTGTGTACGCTTCAAAAACTCAAAAAGTTATGCACCGATCGAGCTGAAATTTTAGCATGATATATAATCCGCATCAAGGATTGTTTTTATCTATGTTTTTTTTTAACCATCCAATCACAATGTACCACAGTGAAGCGTGGCAGGGTACAGCTAGTAGTATATAAAAACATACGTATGAACGCTTCAAGAAATTCAAATATATCAGTGGAATGATCCTCCTTACGCAAACTATATATTTCACAAACAGTAACAAACCCAAATTGGATGAATAAAAAATCTCAACGTAGGAACTGGACGTGAATTGACCAGAGCAACTAACGAGGCACTTACAAAGATTTATAGAGATAGGCAGGCATGAGCAAAAAACGGCTGGCCCCGTCTGGTTCGCGAACAAACGTAATGGAGGGTTCCCTAATACAGAGCAGAAAAACATGAGTGTTTATATCACATGCACTTTATTGTAGTATACTCGATTCTTTCAAGGGTTCTTCGTAGATTTCGAAGAAGGTACGATATTGTTCGATGTTGTGCGTAGTTTTTGCTGTAGGTATGTTTCATAATATGTATAAGCAGTTAGTATTTATTTCTTAGTAGATTTACACTTATTGCCATTTCATGCGAATACCAAAGAGAGAGAGAGAGAGAGAGAGATAGAATAATGTTATGATTTGAAATTAATATAGGTACAGCTACCCGCTAGCTTCAAGCTACCCTTGCTTGCTAGCCACTGTGTCAAATTTCTTCGATACTTTTTCAACTTTATCTTAAACAGAACAAGGTTCATGTTTAATACCGAAAAAAATACAGTTTTCGGTAGCTTGATGTGCTGGCGTCTGAACGAGCAATTTAAGTCGATAGGCTACTAGTTAAAATCATTTTTATGCATATGTACCTACTTCAACTTTTTTCTTTGGATTGATATTATTCTGAATAAATAAAAATACTTCAGGAAAGTTGATAAACTTGAAATTGCTTGGTACCAACACGATCTCATTAATAATTTGAGCGTTTGGAGGAATAAATTGTTTGTTTACTTTTTATCTTCGTCTTTTTGCGAATTCTGATCAAATGAAGTACTTCATGGTTATTCTTATTCTTATTTTTATTCTATTGTTAGTAAAAAAAAAATTGTGTGACTACCAGTCTTATCCAAACAGTGCCAAATTACCTTGTTGCTAGATTGTAAAAGTCAGATTAGTAGTCTATCTATGTCGAATACAACCTAGTTCTGCGCCCAGTTAGACTGGAATCCAAATTAACAAAGTCAAAGTCAAAGTCAAATCATTTATTTCAATTAGGCCTGAAAACAGGCACTTTTGAACGTTAAACTTACAAATAAATTAAATTAATATGATTCTAGTTGCACATTCCAAAAGGTAGTTTTGTATGGAGAAGAATGTGCAAGAAACTCCATACTTACTCTTTTAAAATAGATTTTACAATATTTGTATACATAATCAGATTATATGTGAGGACGATGTACCATAAGGAAAAAAAAAACAGCTATCCTGAGATAGGTGATATAAAATAAGCAACGCGGCTGGTAATTGTATGAGCGTATTGAAAGATACATGGTGCTCACATATTTACATAATATTTAATCCAAAGTTGATTATAAAAAAAAGTAATAATCATGAAGTTAATTTAATACTTAAAATAAAAAATAAAATAATAATAATAATAATAACATAGTTGTGAAAATGTTTGGCAGATGATGATAGTTGTATTAGAGAAATATGTAAAGATGGACATTTAGGTGTTATGCCCAAACAATAACTAGAACAAATTATTAGGTTATAAAAGAGATTTTCTTTAATTTATATGTTTCACTTTGAAAATAGTATTCCTATCAAACAAATGCGTAAAAGTAATGTCAACTCCACCATGTTTTAAACTTTTAAATACTCGTTCCAAATAGATATAAATTATTTTTTAATAAACATGGGAAATACTTACAATTTCCTTAATTCCATACCTTAATGCGACTAGATAGTTACATTTTCAATTTAGAAATCGTTCGAGTCGACGACACATTCAGTTGTGAAAGTCACACGAAAGTAAGAGTGTTTTGTTTCCTATACCTACGAGGTTGTAGTAAACGATATTTTGCAATTGAACACAAAATACAGTCGGATATCAGCTCCACATTTTTGCCCATTCACAGAAATTCACGCAACTAAACTATTTGCCAGCTCCGTGCATGCATGCCAAAAGTCAACAATTTCGTACTTGCGGTCAACATCAATGATGCGTCCATATTGAATATCGGTGGCCATACAGGATTCCATTGCACATTTTGATAGGGAGTGATGTACGCATTGTATGAACCAACAATAGGGCATTATCTGTGAGAGAATATATCTTGGATCATCTGTGGGTCATTGAATAGTGGCCGGGGCTACATAGCGAAGCGTGGCAACTGGAATGTCTGCCGAAGGTTTGTTCTACGTGATATTATTCCTGGCCAGCATTGTTGCATTGTTTTATAAAACACTAGCAGACGTCACGCAGTTTCACCCGCGTAGTTTCCGTTCCCGTGGGAATACGGGGATAAAAAGTAGCCTATGTCCACCAGGAATAGTGTAGCTTTCCACCAGTACAATATTTTTTTTAAATTTGATCATTAGTTCCGAAGATTACCCCCTACATACAAACTTACAAACTTACAAATTTTACCTCTTTATAATATTAGTATAGATTTGGAAGCGACACACCTCGTGAACATTGATTTCTATAACCGAATTTAAAAGGAAGAGCTACGTACTGAACGGAACTGTATTTTGTTGTGTATTATGTGATATTTTCACCGATTGTGAACTGATTTGAATAAGGTATTTGACAAAATTTTAGTGTTTAGTCCGTCATCTAGATTACTAGAAAATATTCGACACGTATTTTTTTCTTTTCCAAATTGATGGAAAACTGCTTAGATAAAGCGCATTAAAGTTGAGGAGAGGGGGCTTGTAACGTCATTATCTTGTACAAACTGTACTGGCTAGTGACGTCATGCGACATTTTAACTCGATCTATCGCCGTTATTTTTTGATTACCTACGTGAAAAAAGAAAAAATATGTGTCGAATATTTTCTTGTAATCTAGATGACGGACTAAAAAACTAAATTTTGTCAAAAAGCCCATTAATAGTTATTTTACGTTAGGAATAATATTGTATTAGGTTTGGTCACAAGACTGGTTTCCGATTTATACTCAATAATACATTATAATATGTTATAACATCTCTTATACTTACTGATTGTGTGAAATATATAGAGATTCTAAATGAAAAATGTATAATTATAAACTGGTTTTACAAAATCATACCGACTTCAAGAAAAAACACTCATCATCTGCCAAGACTTTTCTAACTAAGTTGGGGTCGACTTTCAGTTTAATCAGTGTTTTACATGGAGCGATTGCCTGACGAACCTTTAATTAGTAGTCATAGTAGTCATAGTATATTATTGCTAAGGGATTCTTACAAGTCATATACAGATTAAACAAAAATAAAAAATAAAAAAATACATGTAATACATGTAATTACATTACATTACATTTTTATTAATTATTAAAAACACTAAAAGGTGTAAAATAACTTTTGTAGTAATCAGTGGATAAGGAAAAAATGAATCAAAAGAAACTACTTATTTATTTTACACCTTTAACTGTTATTTTTAAGTAATAATAATGTCTGCCAATGGGTTAATAGCAAAGAGCATCGACCAATACCTCTCGAAGAGGCTTTCGTTGGGCAGCTGGATCAAGGGTTTGATTCAGAAAGCAGTGCTTCTGGACACGGCTCGCGTTGTTAGGTAATTCCTCTCCCTGGAGCCCTGATCGTCGGTAGCTTGGACCCTGATTCCGATACCGATGGGCTGCTATTTTTTATATTTTTAAATGTTTTTTTTTTCATATTTAAATATTTAAAAATGTAATACCAAGTCAGAATGAATAAACGAAAAATAATAATATTCTTTATTATGAACATCTTACAGGGCATCTTTGAGGTGAGACCCAAAAGTGGTAAATACCTAACTTTTGTCCAATATACGTAAACACGTCGACAGCCAACTTCTCTCCAAATTATTACACGTAAAAAAAATTGTAGACTGATAAGGTTTTCTTCATAAACGATTGACGAATGAAATAGAACGTTAGGTAACAGAGGTGCCTCATCAGAATCTCAACTCGACTGCTATTAATAACGAACACAGTGGTAAGTGATTCTCCAGTTCTACTTGCACTATCATATTCAATAGACAAATCGCAAAAAATGGACCTTCTGTTATATCTACTCCACGACATAATTGTTAGGGAGTTTGTGTGATGTAGCGGTAGTAAGTTGACTTATGTGTTTGTGTGTGTGCAGATTGTTTGTTATTTCCATATTGATGTGTTTGTCTGCTGTACAATATTTATCTCAGTGCAGTGTTACGATTGGGATTACAATTAAGTGGGTTATGCATGACCGATCTACTGAATACTTTATATGTCTTCGTTGGTCGGTTAGCTAATAATCCATTAATAAGGTAATGTTGTTTAGCACCTCTTTGCGCTGTTATTTAGGTACTTATGCTACTCGTAGTGGGTACTCTATGGTTGAATTTTGATCGTTTTATCTTACGATCTTCCGTGTGCGCAACAATCTAATTTAGAGACCCCAAGTTTTAGATACATCTATACTAATATTTAAAAGAGGACAAGTTTAATTGTTTGTTTGTTTGCATTGAATAGGCTCCGAACCTACAGGACTGATTTGAAAAAGTTTTTCACCGTTGGGTAGGTACTATATCCCCGGGTGACATAGGCTACATTTTATCCCTGTATTACCACGGGAACGGAAGCTAGGCGGGTGAAACCGCGTGACGTCTGCTAGTGTATTAATAAATTCATGAGAAAAAAACGAATAAAGGAAGTACAATATAATTATGTATTACGATAGACATTACAAATAACGAACAACTAACCCGCGGACTCTGTGGCGCGCGCGCGAGTCACTTGCGCATGTAGCTCTTGACCACGAGCAAATAACTTGTGCGTACTGCTTGCGCAAGTAGCCCAGGTCTTAACTTGCTCCAGTTATTTGCATTATGTACAAGTACAAGCGAGTAACTTGAACAAGTAGCTTGCGCATATCACTCACGCGTGTAACCCGCATCTTTCCTTGCTCCAGCTACATGCACCGTGTAGATGCACCCTTAGTACTACTAATTTAACCATTCAGGGAATATAGAGATGGTGATATTTGTGTTAACAGTGGTAATTAGCATTGACTGATGCGCTTTGTTGTGATTATTATCTACTAGCAGACGTGCCGCGGTTTCACCCGCGTAGGTCCCGTCCCCGTGGGAGTACAGGGATAAAAAGTAGCCTATGTGTTAATCCAGGGTCTTGGCTAACTCCATACCAAGTTTTATTATAATCCATTCGGTAGTTTTTACGTCTAAGAGTTACAAACATCCTCACAAACTTTCGCGTTTATAATATTAGTAGGATTACTGATTTGATGTTCCATTTACTAGTTGTTTTTTTAGTTAAGTCTTTACCATTATGGTTTTGTAAAATATGTGTTAACTGGTTGTTAGTAGATTGGTCTAGTGTGTCGACATCCGGACAATTAAAGTTTTTGTGGCGTTTCTTTTTATTTTAAGTTTTAATCTATTTTAAATCAATTCTTCTTTTTCTTTTCGTACACTTAGTGGTGGTGACAGGCTTCTGACATAACTTTACATAAAACAACTTAAAAAAATAGCTCTCTGGCATGCCAGTTTCCACAAAGTGGTTTTCTTAATATACATCATACATGGGGTTTGCCAGAAACTACAGAGCGCCGTATACAACGATTTTTACATATTTCTTTTGGTTTTTGAAATAAGTAATTATTGTACAATATGCATATGAATAAAGTACTCGAGAGTTTGAACTAGGGACTAATGACTTGGCCATCTGCCAGTCACACCACTAGGCTATCTAAAGCTGCTATACTTAAAAAAAACACCCTAATTATACTGTACCGCCGAACTGAAATTATCTTCTAATTACGTAATTGAAATCAATAATTGTTCATTCCATCTTAAGTATAAACTTTGATTTTATACGACAAACAAATCTTATTTGTGACAAAAAAAATATTATTAACAGCTGTTTTAGTTAGTTAAAACTTTTCTTCAAACGATTTTTCTTTCGTAACGACAATATTTTGTTACAAATTGTTTCTAAACAACAGTGATGATAAGTAACGTATTCAGATTGTTGTTTGTGGAAACTTTTATTGGAAAATGAGCGTTATGTATGTTTCAGAGCCCACGCTGATGTAATAAAACAAGTGAATGAATGAATGTCATTGAATAAAACAATTCTAGTGTTTAATGTGTTCTCGGCATCACAAATCGCACTGCTGCTACGCCGTAGGCAGCTACGTTGTATATTGCTACGGCGTAGAAGCTACGGCGTAGCAACAGTACGATCCATCACGGTGTGCATGGCTAGGACAGCGTGGTTTCAACTAGTGTCTCATGGTTAAATGGTTTCTATGATCTACGCTACGTATATGTATAGTATATTGATACCCATAACATAGTTATGCAGGGTGGAAGGGTCATTGTCACACAATACTGGTATCATGACTTGAGTACATGATTCTGGACTCAGAGTCGAAATTTTGCCTTTGCCAAATTTTCTAATTGATTTCTACTGTTATTTTTATTTTACATTGTAAACAGATGATAATTTCTACTAACGCAATACTATTTAGAAATGTCAATTAAGTCACTTCTTTCATTAAAATCTCAACACAGAAACCAAATACTTGAGGCCGATAAAAACTTTTGGCACTCGGAGGTTCAGGACCATGCGTTGAACTCGTGGTAACTAAATATTGCATGATGTCTCTTCCACTCAGTATTTGTATTATTTGTAAAATCTAAAGAAATTGCACAAAAAAGAAAGCATTTTTTCCGTAAACACCACTAACATTGTACCCACTTTATAAACATATCTAACAAAGTTCCAATCCGAACAAAGACGAATGACGACCAAACCCGAACACTTGAGATCCGCATAAAATAAAACAATATATCCGAAAACAGACGAGGCTCTGCTAAGTTGGTGGGTACAGTTGGCGCAACTTGTTCTATCAACATAAATATCACGTGTTTTACAAGACAAAAAGTTGTCGGACGAAAAAATTGCAACGACGACGCGCCGCCATAAAGCTTTGTATGGATTATAGGATTTTTTATTGCTTTTCCTGCGGCTGCCGGGCGGGGATTTCCTCAATGATACCGGTTTACAGGCTGGCTGTATTTTTGGGACTGCTAGCTGCCGTACGAATGCTCTCTTCCGCTGTTAATAGTCCGCGCTACAGAACTTTTAGTGCTACTGCATTTTGGGATGGTTATGTCATTTCAGAAATTGTCGTGGTCCGTTGTTGGGTGATTGTGGGATGTCGATTGATCGATTCGAGCGTAACGTGCAGATAAGACAATATTTTATTGAATAAAAACTTTTTACAAGAAATTTCACCTACTTGATAAAAAAAACACTTACAGGCGTTAAATATCGGTTAGTTCGGAAGTTTCGGAAGTTTGTGGCTATATTGGTTTTGTTTCATTCATTATCATGCCACTTTTGTATGGGAACAACTGTGGGACAGACAGAGATCTATAAGATTAATTTAAGTAGTACAAAGTTTGACAAAAGCATTTAGCACAGTTCTGCGTTATGGGTTACTGCGCTATAGATCTCGATTTCTATTCCCGCACGCAACAAAATATTTGTTTGGCTAGTAGGTAGTAGTTTGAATGCTTGTGTGTATGAGTTTCATCGGACCTACGATACAGAGAAATTTTCTTGATATTATAAACTAATCCTTGACTGCAATCCCATTTGATGGTAAGCAGTGATACAATCAATGATGGTGAAGCGCACTAGTTTATTAAGAGCCTATTCATTCTAGCCTTGAAGACGCCTAAATTATAATTGGACGGGAAGACCGCAGCAGGCAAGTTGTTCCAGCCCTCATCGATGTACGCGGTATAAACGAGGAGGCGAACGTTTTGTCCGGATCGTAGAGGTGCCAACGTGTAAGGGTCACTCGCCGTACGCCGTACATAGGTTGTCCGATGGTGGAAAGTTGATGGCGAAATCAAGTCATTTAATTCCCGTGCACATTCTCCAAAATGCATTTTATAGAATACCGAAAGGCTAGGTACGCCTGTGCTCAAGGCTTAGCACATTCGTTTTAACCAAACCAATTTTGAACAAGTTTCAATTTCAATTTCAATTTCTAGCGCTAAAAAAAAATATCGATAAAGCCACTTGTCTATATTTAAAACTACAACCTCTAGAATACTAAAGTAGGAAAAAAACACGAAGAAACATTAAACAGAAACTATGTAACATTGTACAAGAATAATTGCTGGAAAATAACTTTTATTTCAGGTGTTGAAATCGCTGTTTACAGTTGCGCGGTAAACATTGTGTTTATGGATTCATGCAGTGGTGCAGGGGTCGTGGAGGTGGAGGTATTTCAAGTTAAGTTATAACATTTATATGTTATTTTGTTTCCTATATTATATGTAAATATGAAGACGGGAGCTATGTTCAATATTAAGTTCTGTGAATAATCAAGACTCATACTATTATTACACTACTAATTGATTTGTCGCAGCCTATTTTGACAACCTTTGTCCATAGAAAGAAGAAAGAATGAAAGAAAATACATTTATTAGCAACAACTGGATACACGCACAGCAAAAACACATTATCACAAAAAATGGCATGTCTCACGGCTGCGCCAAAAGGTTCATTTCAGCGGTAATGCCAGACAGATGCTGAGATCCTGCCTGACGCTGATTTTCAAATGAACCTTTGGGACAAGTGACGGATGAGTAACAATTATCAATATACTTCATAAATAAATAATATTTTACGTATATAAATAGAATGTAGCCTAAAAACCTGCTGTTCTGCTGTCCTGCTGTCTATCAACAGGTTTTACGTGTCTAGTCTCATGGAATAAAGGAAAAAACAAAACATATTTTAAGTATACTTTGGGCATTTAAAAGAAAAGTTTTCGCCCACAATTTCATGTAAGCACAAAAATAGTATGCGAGTAAAACTTAGAACAGAAAAGTTTTCCTTTATTTCTGTATTCTTGCAATGGCGAAAAAAGATAGTAAATATTGTAATGTATCTTTTTGTGATTTTGACACGCTAGGTATGTATGTGTGTATGTATGTTCATCTGTTCCCTCAAACTACTTATTGGAACTTGACAATTAATGAGGTATCTTTCGAACCGTCTTCATTGTCCGCTGAACATTGGCTACGTGAAGTGTCACAAATGGTATCATTAGAAAGGTTTACTAGTACATATCAAAAATATTGCTCAATTTAATGTGACGATCTCTAGAGGACAAAAAGTTATGTATTATTAATTTGTCAATTTTGCTTTTGCAAGGAAGTAGTAGTGATTTTACAGCAAAATAGTTTAAACAACCGATCAATCAAAACTTTATTGCGAACAATAGTACATATGGGTTAGTAGCGAAAACTTAGGAGCTATGTTAGTCCGACATTAAAAGAAAATAATTTTACACACCAGTCCCATTTACAGTTCAAATTACTCGTTTATTCAATTTAATACAATTTATTTTAATTAAATATAATAAAAATAAAACTTAAGCCCTACTGTGACTACGACGGTTTTAGTATTTTTTCTTTTTTAATATGACTTTTTAACTTATAAACTTTGTCAACAGATTGCAACACGCACGGTAAAACATTAAACAAATAAAAATGGAAATATTAAATACAAATAAAAAAAAAACAAAAAGACATGTCCCACGACTACACAAAAGGGTTCCTTTCAGCATATATATGATACTTAGTTAGGTGTCAAAGAATTTCTCAGCATCGCCGTCAATTAGTTAAAAGGCATTGGATTCATTTCCATAAATGACTATTGTAACTCTTTGTTTGAATTACATGTCCACCAATCACGTGTCAGGACTTTGTGACAGTTGGGTAGTGCTAGAGAGTTACGTAAATTTAATTGGAAGCTCATAGAAATACGCTGAAATGAAATGTTCTAGTGATCCCCATATAACGAGTTTCGGAGAAATTTACATGAGTTCGGGAATTAAGTTACGTTAGTTGGAGTTCGATTTTTTTTGGAAAAGATTTTGTTTTTTTTTTCAAATTTTGATTGTTTGTAGGCTGGTAGTTAATTAAAACAGATAAGTATTTTAAACTAAAATAAGAAAAAAGGTCACCTTTCTTCTTAGTTCATTCAAGAACGGTGAAACATGGCCTTATACATTTTTGTATTCCTAGTCATCTCAATCTCGAAAAGCCGCCAAACTAAAATGGGACTGGGAATGCCCAATGAGCTGTGGGCCAAAATAACCACCACGTGAAACCCTGACACAGCTAGAAGGCGTCGTGGCGGACCCTGAAGAAGATGGCGGGACGACTTGGACATATTAAACGACCAGTGGCCCACATTAGCCCTGGATCGAAAAAACTGGAATTCATGGAGAGAGGCCTTTGCCCAGCAGTTGGATGATGCAGTATCAGTATCAGTATGTGATGCCAAGTCAGAGGGTGGCATAAATACTCTGACACCAGATAAGACACTAAAAAAATGAAGGCTTAAAATAAAATTTCACAATACTGTATCAGAATAGACTATAATAAAATGTCACGTCAAATGAATAAGTATCTATCGCCTGATAGCAGCCCTGAGGCAAAATTTTGTGAACTGCAAAGTATATTTAAATACGCACGCAGACAGGAAGACCATCTGTCGTCCTGACACAATAGGAGCACTCGCTAAGTAACATTTTCGTCACTCGATTTAACTTAAATGAGAGACTTAAGTACCTTACAAAGATGTTAGGTAGCAGGTGTTTACTTTATCATTTTATTAACTTATTATTGTCAATAGCTGCCTCGTTGGTTTATAAGTGGTCGTAAGCGCTATTGCTGAGAACGAAGACCCCCCGTGTTCGATACATTTTAGATTACATGGGTTTTTAACGTGACTGGCGAAATGTGGGTGTACTACAAGTAAACCTCTGCCTAACTCTTCGGGGATCACAGGCGTGATGTTATGTTATGTGTGTTATTTACAATAAATTATTCCAAAACAAACTATAATACAAATAAAAAACAAAGGGTCTAAGAAAATTGGTGACTAAAAGTAATATTGATAAAATATCAAATGTGTCCTCAAGGAGACATCAAAATTTATAACATTAACAGAATAAAATACGTAACAAAAAAAATGTTCCTTCTGTGGAACAATATTGTCTAAAGGATACCATAAACTATTTTGGATAGATCACACTATACTAAGTATTAATAAAATATAGTCGAAGTAATTCATAAAAAAAATGATGTCTATACCATATTTAACAATCACCTACTTTTAAACTCCGACAAACATAATTCCAAAGAAGCTAACGTGTGATAAATATTCTATATTATAATGTTTAAAACGTCGGAACATTAGTATTCGCGCCGGATTTAAGCTAACGACCGCAGAGTTTCTGTCTTATCCCTAACGTAATCCATTTCTATAAAAAACTTCTTCCGTACGAAAAAATGTTTGTGAATTCAAGTTGATCGTTAAATCAGTCGGTCGCCGAGAAAAAAAATGTTTTTATATTGCCACGGATTCGGGAGCAGGGTATATTCTGCACGTCCAAACATTCTATCGGTTGTCGTCCCGATGAAACTTCAACCTTCTCCCGGGAACGGGATTCAACTATATGGTCCTATATGTCCCAACTTTTTATTACTATTATCAAAGCTGACGTGTTGTGTTTATAAGACAACTAGACAAACTAGGTCAGCATGCATCGCAAAATCTCATCCACTTGTGTCCCAAGGTATAAGAAAATATTTTTGGCACCGCCATCGGCACGAAAGAGAGAAAGAAAAACAAGAATTTATTTGACCCAAACACAGTCACATGATAATACATAAAAAGCAGAAGAAAAGAATTAAACTAAAGAGAACTAAAATAAAAAATGCTGTGCCCTGCGGCTGCGTCAAATAGGTCCAGTTCAGCAGAAATGCCAGATAACTAGTGCCTGTCTCTGGTTTTCAATTGGAGGTTGTGCAGTGTCACGGACGGCACGAGATAGTTTATGCAAGAAAGAAATAATATTTATTGGCAACTGAAAAAAACATGCACACACAGTAAAAACATGAAAATAACAGTAAAAAATTATTGGCATGTATCATGGCTACGCCAAAAGGCTCATTTCAGCGGTAATGATGACAGATGCTGTCTGACGCTGGTTTTCAAATGCACTTTTATGCTGGCATGTGAAGTCAAGTCAGAGGCTCATGTGTGGTATAAAAACTCTGACACCAGGGTTAGTCCTTACAAGAAAAAGAAAAAAATGAAAATGCCTGATTTGTTGCGTGTGTACCTATATTTTTTGGGGAGTTCCCTCAATTCCTCGAAGATCCTTCATCAAAATGAGATTTGATACAAATGGGGCCAATCTGTTAGTATACTCTATCAAATAATAAAAGAATTTTGAAAATCGGTCCATAAATGACCGAGTACTGAGGTAACGAACCCTAAAAAAAAAAGAAAAAAAAACATATAACCGAATTGAAAACCTCCTCCTTTTTTTGAAGTCGGTTAAAAAAGAAGAAAACAATGGTGTCTCAGTGCCAACTTAGGTATGAGAACCAAGCGCAAGCTCCGATTCCCAGATTTTCCCACTTTTATAGTTCCCCCAACAAAAAATAAAACTAACAGAATTACAAACACAGCAGGTTCTCACACTTTCCTATTTGAGATTTCAGCTTTAGAATTGTTTCAATATCCTAAAGTCAGAAGTGAGGATAAAGATTACAATACTGAAATGGTAGGTTCGGATTCCAACGTCGAACCGCTGTTGAACCCAAATCAGACATACACAAGCCAATCTACCTAAAAAGGTTAGTGGTAAAGCTAAAACATGCATCGATTTTTTTAACTCTCTTATATGCTTCGTGATCATTAAATAAAATAATAATACTAGACTATTCTTATCCCACTGCAGGGCAAAGGCCTCTTAGAAGAAGCCACGAGCACAAATCACCACGAATTAGCTCAAGACTTAAATTAAATTCAAATTCAAAATATTTATTTCAGTTAAAATTCATATGATGTAAATGTAACTCCAGATTTAACAAAGCTTTTCTTAAGCGATGTCAATGGTCTTTAAGATATACTTACAGAGTAAATATTAATTTATAAAGTTTCATTAGTGGATTATTTGAACCGACAACATCATATAATGTAAGGCGAGGCCTTAACCGCAAGGTTCGAACAACATGCCCCAATAATTAAATGAGAAAAAGAAATCCTACGGAGGCAATAGATTCGTTCTAGCTTTGATTAAATCGCCACACTGGAGGGATTTTCCCGAACGTATCTGCAGTGACGAGAGTAGGCGTCAGGCAACCGCCGACTGAACTGGTTATTAAATCGAGTAGTACAAGGTGCCTCGATCACTGTGGCCTAGATTGATGCGCTGTGTTATTAACAAGTAAAGTTGAGACACCGCGCTATGACACTCAACTGGGGTAAACTTCACTCTGACTCCGCTAATGGCATTTTAGTTAGAACAAACAAGCCTACGCAACAATATATTTACGCGTCCAATTTACGTTATTTACCGAACAATCCGGAGAACTCGCTCGGTAAATAATTAATGAAGATCCAATTGAAAATTCACCCCTATTCCCGACATATTTGTCTGCGAAGTATCCGCGGTACGTGAGACGCGAAAGGAATCTATGATGGAATACCCCCACCGCAGGGAATGACTAATGAAATTCCCCACAAATGGTGCCATTCTCTTAATGCGTTCACTTGAGCTATGAACACACTATTGCGAATGCGGACGCCAGAAGAAAAAACAAATTGTGTAGCATTCCGCGCTCTACTCCCTTGTGACGTCGTAAAACTGTTGTGGTCTCTTTGAAGTAATATCTTTTCCCGTCTGACGTTTCGCCGTCGTGACATAAGCAGATTCGTCCGTTATTTACCCGATGTTTAAATTTTACCCTGACAAGGAAAAATGTACAATCACTAAAGTTCACGAGCAAAGAATTACGATAAAAGGTCTTGTGTTGACTCTTCAGTCGGCTTTTGAATAAAGAAAATCGATCTGCCGTTCTCAAATATATAATGTTGCCACGTTTTTCTTCAGAGTTTATTTTATGTTGATTACTTTTTACATTTCAGATAAAGTCACGAAACTGGAATGTAGGCTAGAAGAGAGGAATTTGGCGGAAAAAAGTCCGTCATCGTTTTGAATGCATTCTGTGATAATGGCGAGATGTTTCGTGGATCGTTGATTATGAAGATGTGAATTCATTAGAAAGGGGACTCATATTAAAGTGGTGGTTTCTCACAAATAACGATTTTAATGTGCCGAGGGTACAAGATGCGGATAATTAGGCGCGTACAAAATAATTAATGGAAATCTCGTACTTGAGCCCTGATGGGTTCCAGCCCTAAAATTGTTCACGCTCTGGAGATCATTACAGTAGTGATGTAATGATGTTACTGTGGTTAACATAACCCAGACTGAGACATGTATGGATTCTGTAGCTGCATTATTAATTGGCGGTTAATCGGACAACGTACAAGTGAAATTTATACCAGGAAACTGATTTATGAGGCAATTAATACAATGGATTCGTGCTTTGTAAATAGAGTCGATTGGTCTTTTGTGGTGAAATAATGAGTAGTATAATTATTCGCACAGAGACCCATGCATAGTAAAAGCGAACAAAAATTGGAAATTAAAAAGTAAAAAAATTCTAATTTCATTACAGCAGACGGAAACGAACAGACAGAAAAAAGATGTTTTTTTTAGTCTCAGTAAAAAAAATACTTAAGAACAAGCCTAGAAATCACGCCTTCCCGCGTACATCATTTATTTATTTATTAATTTATTTGACGTTTATTTAATAACATGAACATAATTAGGATACGTTTGTTCATATGTGTAGTTATGTTCCTATGGTATAGTTATCGACTTACGCTTATTAGAATACCACTTCATATAAATCAATATGTAGAGTAAAATAATCCAAATTAAGTTAGGCTGCATGTGACCGGTACTGATTTTTATCAAACCTGAATCGAAAATTTGGTTTTACCTACCAATTTATTTTATTCGACCGTGTAGATTAGATTTACTTTTTATCATTGCAATAGTTTATTTATCGCCGCGATATGACAAAGCTTTTTTTCAATCAGGCCTTAATCTAGTTTAAATTGCTTTAATTTGTTGTGGCACACTTAAACAGAAACCACATACAACTCCAACCTACACACGCAACTCAGATTAGACAGGTCAAAGTCAAAGTCAAAACATTTACAACAATGAAACCCATAAAAGGAACTTTTGAACGTTAGACTTACAAGTTAAATAAATTATGTAAATGATTTTAGTTGCACATTCCAAAAAATAGTCTCACATAAAAAAGAAAAAAATTTGCAAAAAAAAACAACCTCCTTTATAAAGAAACTCTCACTGCAGGGACAAATAATTATAGTTTAGGAATTTGGTATGATGAAACAAAACTTCCAAAACTAGAATTATTTTAAACCAGCCAGTGTTTTTTTTCACGTTGTCGGTTGTTTCTTTTTTTTCTGTAAAAAAAGTTTATAAAAGGGATAAATCTCATAAATAATAAAAACAAAAAGAATATTATAATTATTTTACTTAATAATTATCATCAAAAAATTCATCCGCATCGCGCCCTTCACGTCACGTGAAGAGTCGACCATCCACTTGGCGATGTCATGGAAAACTATACCTATGGGCATTTGGACCTCATGGCCCGAATATTTCAACCCCAAACGGTGGAAATATATACGCTTCTGATAAGGTTGTTTGTTATACTTTCGCCGTTTAAGGTTTTCAGTACCTGCAGCAGCCGCACCGGCACAACCTCATCAGGAATGACTTTTTCATGGTTCTTTACAGTTTGCATACTGGGGCGTATTTAATCATTAAAATTTATTTATTAATTTATTATTAAACTTAAACCCGCAGTCTTTACAGGTGTCCCCAATGCAACAGTGATTTCCACACAAACAAAAATTACTTATATTACAAAATCAACTTATGTCTAATAGGTACTTAAACTAAACTTAAAAATAAAAAAAATACAACTAAACTCTATTAAAATCTTAAACTTCGGTCTACTAAATCTTATCAAATAAAGTATACTACGTATAAGACAATTTATATTTTAATATAACTGACAATATTCAACAAAACCCTTGCGAATTCGCTCAGATTTGCACGCAGACACAGAACAAATGATCGTCCTTATCACACAAACATTTGTCCTGGGTGGGAATCGAACTCATGATAGCAGCAGCATAGCAATCAGGGCCACTTACTACAAGATCAGCAGGCCAGTCAATATTGCTCGAGTGAGGGGTGTTTTTGGCAGCAGGTTGGTTTTAGCAGTAGGAATGGCCAGCAGTACTGCCACACGTACCTCATATCTGGCACGCACAAATTCAGGTTCATCATGTATAGAACTCATGGTATTTCAGTATGTGCGATAGAATATAATACTCTTTGTACACCATAAAAACTTACTAATTATAACTGTGCGATATGTGCCATTCACCTTGTACAGTGTATAGTGACTATATATATATAAGACAATTTTATTGGTTGGGTGAAATATAATAAAGTGTTGCTCTGTAAAAAGAGATTTTATTTAATCATAGATTAATAACACAACTATCTACAATTATGCCATGTCGAAGACATGGCGTAAAAACAAATCAAGGATTTTAAATTACCTGTAAAAAGAGAAACGACATTTAAAGTACATTTCTTATACAATTTTCATGCAACTTAAAATTATTTTGTTCAGCTGTCACAACTAAATTATTTTCTATATCTATGGTTTCTACCTCTAAACAGTTTGTTATTATTCAATCAAACTCTTTTAAGACAATGAAGAAAGGAGTTTCTTTACATATATGTTCCACAACTTTTCACACAACGCCATTTAGTCCCAATTTAAGCTTGAGAGCTTGTATTATGGGTACTAAACAGCTGATAAATATACTTATATATTTCTAAATAAATACATATTATAGATAAATTACACCCAGACACAGAACAAATGATCGAGCTCATCACACAAACATTTGTCCTGGGTGGGAATCGAACCCACGACCTCCGGCATAGCAGTCAGGGTCACTAACTACTAGACCAACAGGCCAGTCAAAACTATGTTTCACATACTATTGTAGTTTCGAAACATAACAAGACCACCATGATTCCGATCCCCGAAGGGGTAGGTAGAAGTGTCACAGTATTAAATTTCGCCTATGGCTGTATTTATTCCCATGTGGGCAGGAAGCGAGTTTTTTTCTGAAAGAATCGTAAAAGAAAACCATAATATTGCCAGCGGTGGGTGGAATATATTAACTGCAATAAGCACTGGAGTAGGCAATGTTTTTAAATAAATTAAAATATAAATAAATAATCCACAACTTTCCACAACGCCATGTACGCCCAAACTAAGCAGAGCTTGTGCTAAGAGTACTGGACAACTGATAAACATACTTATATATTTCTAAATACACACACACATTATTGATAAATTACACCCAAACACACAACAAATGATTGATTAAATAGTAGTGTGTTTTTACCCAACTACGCCAGAAGGAGGGTTATGTTTTCATCAATTAAGTTTCTTAAGAAGACCCAGTTTTGATCCTAAGGTCGAGCAAAGGACTATTAAGTTTTCACTAGCAGCCAAAGTGCTGGAGTTGTGCGCGAATGATGGCAATAAGCTCGCCCTTTATTACATGGGACTTAAATGTCACTGGTGAAAAGTGGGTGGACTACGGATAAACTTCTGCCTAACCCTTAAAGGATTATAGGCGCTGTGCTATGTTAAGTTTCCCAAGAAAAAGAAGAACAATTACCTTGGAGATGCGAGCAGATCTACCCGGAAAAGACTGTTCTAAAGATGCAACTAACAAACATTATTTTAACTAGCCGAGTTGTTGGGCTTTTGTTTTATTGCTAAAGTTTATAGCAGTGACAGACCAGTGGTTTGATTAGCACACTGTCAAGTCACAGGTATCGAGTTCGATCTCAAGGCACGCAGCCACGCATCTCTGAGTTTTCGGACTAAAAGTCGTATCTGTCAAGTGTCAACTGTTAGCAATGTCAATTTTGAAGTGTATGTACTGAAAACGTGGCAAAGACCTAAAGCGAAACGAAATGACGTCAAAAAGAATAATACTTAAAAAATAAATGAAATAAAACTGTTACTTGTAAAAACAAAGCTGGCTTTAAAATAACTGTTTTACGAAATAAAAATAAAAAAAGTACCTGAAAAATACTTTACATACCGAATTACAACTTTTCCATCATTTTGTTGGATGACAACAAAATGTTCAATTGTAATGTATGTCGTTTATCGGTCATTGCACCCATAATAGAATGGTTTCTAAAACTGACCTTGGTTACCCAAACGCCCTCATTCATACACATTTGATTGTCACTCGCTAGGCACAATTTAATTTCCGTTTTCGAACAACATTTTGTTTACATCGCGTCCATTTGTTCGTACGATTATCGTTCGGGCATTTTAATTTATTTTCTATTTATAGACTGCGAAGAGAATGTTGCGATAATTAATGTTTTATGTCAATCAGACGGGCGATTTGTGTTCGGATCGGAATCCATTTGTATTAGGGAAGGTTTTATAGGATCATTTTAATGTATTTCCAGGTTTTTGGGGGATAATTGAATAGGTACCGTTTTTTTTTTTGCATTTCGTAGTAACATTGGAATGACAGATATTCTACATGAAATGTATGAGAGAAAAGTATTCATCCTTTTTGCTTTAGAAATCAAATCGTATTATATTATAGGTTTCTATGAGTTGGCAAATAATTTTTCGACCCACCTGCACGCATTTCATAACCACTTTGAGATTGAAAGAAATTTTCACTTTTTTTTACATTTTCTTGCTCAAGACGTAAGCAATGTTTCTATAATATGTCAGTTTCTCGATTCTACTGTAGACAAAATCAACTACGGTGATCAAGATACGCGTACTGATGAAAAGCTAATAGCTTAGCCTATGGAAGTCTGCAATACCGAAGGGGTAGCTTAGACATAACAAGTGCTACATTGGTATTTGGAACAGTCTCATGTTTGTCCTAAGCAAACATTAGTTTTCCTAGTAGGTACTATTTGGCAAGCTTTACATCATCATTTTTAACCGACTTCAAAAAAAGGAGGAGGTTCTCAATTCGACGGTATGTTTTTTTTTTTTTTTTTTTTTGTGTGTTTGTTACGCGATTTCTCCCCCATTTGTGGACCGATTCTCAAAATTCTTTTTTTATGTGAAAGAGGATACTCCCGAGGTGGTCCCATTTTAATTTGGTGAAGATCTGGTGCTGATCTTCGGAGATATACAATGGAACTCTTCAAAAATAGACGGCAAATCTGTCGTGATTGCTGGAATCGCTTGGATATTTATTGTTTATACAACATCATGACGTATCATCACGCCTGTATGCTCTGAGGGGTACGCAGATGTGTACAATATACCTAGATTTCGACAGTTAGGTATGTTAAGTTTAATTTATTAGGGATAAGTGGATAACCCTATTACCATGACATGTATTGTTAACAAATAACAATATAAAAATAAATTCATGGCAAATATTTGTATGGGAACAACTAAAAATGGAAAAATAAAAATCTTTTTTGCAAAAAATAAAACCGACTTAAAAAAAACACCAACCGGTGTAAAATAACTCTAAATTCGGAAGTCGGTGGCCCATCATGAAAAAGACAAAACCACCAAAGCCACAGACTTCCTAATTTAGAGTTATTTTACACCGGTTGGTGTTTTTTTTAAGTCGGTTTTATTTTTTGCAAAAAAGATTTTTATTATAACATGAAATATACTTCGTCCCGCATTCGAACAACAAAATTGTTGTGAAATAGAAGCAGTTACGCATACCATAGCTCGATAAAGTTCCTATACAAACATGAAATCTACTTCCCGCACAATAGTTCAAACGGGATGATTATATTCCCACTTAGCGAAATTGTTTTAAAACTGCTGAATTTCGGAAGCCCAACTGTAAAATGCCAAGTATTTGCCGAAGTTGTGAATACTTGCCCTTTACGATCCCCGGCAGGATTGACTCTTACTTACTGTGGGTACATAGGTAGGTACATAAGGTCCCGGAAAGCGGGATACTTTGCAGGATTATAACTCCATGAGGGTCGCTCATGTAAATAAAAAATAACAATTCTTATCTCCGTTGTTTACGGGACATTTCCCTTCAAGCGCTGTCCTCGGTCAATTATGGCTTCGAATATGAACACTGATGTTCGTTTCGAATTTGTTTTGTCAAGCTTTCTTTTCGGTTTAGGATTGGTGCACAAGGATGTGTTTACATATCCAGGCAAGTTTCAATTAAATTTACTTAACTTATTATCTTATAGGTGACGTGTAAAAGTGTTTGTAAAAACCTATTTACAAAAATAAATATCATTTATCATTATCATTTATATCATCATCAGCTTAGCCTTTTCCCAACTATGTTGGGGTCGGCTTCTAGTTTAACCAGATGCAGTTGAAACCAGCGTTTTAAATAGAGGGACTGCCTGTCGGGCCTCCAGACCCAGTTACTGGGTAACACGATACCACTTAGCTAAACTGGTGGTCAGATTTTCGGGCTTCTGACTATCTGTAACGACTGTCATAGATCTACAAATGACAGCCGGGACCAACGGCTTTACGTGCTTTCCAAGACGTGGAGGAGTCTTGATATGTAATGATTGGTCTCCCATCCACGGACCAACCTCGTCAAGCGTAGCTTAACCTTCGATAGACCCGTGAGGCTATTATTTAGCCACAATCTCCTCATTTTACATTATCTTGAACATCACAGAAATCATTGAAGGAAAACGACAGAAGGAAATATAAGCCAGTATGTTCTGCAATCATTCCTCTGTGAAAACTTAGGTATTTGTAGAGGACAATTTACCAAAAATAGTACCTACTGTCAATTTTTAGCATTAGTTTGGGAGACAATTGACGTCGACTTCAGTTCACTTACATTTTCACTGAGAGATTTTTACAGACTGGCAATTAAAATAAGTTCGAAATTCTCTCTTCTCTCTTCGTCTGATATCTCCAACGCACTTCACATTTAAAAAAAATGCCTGACCATGTTGTAGAACAGTTACAGACTGATACAATCTAACATTAACTGTTGTCCGCGACTTTGTTTCCGCGGTATTTAATTGTTTTGCACGCAAAATTAAATATTTTTCAAAATAAAAGTAGGTAGTTCAGTTACTCCTTTTAACATTAGCTATCTGCTAGTAAAACCTTGTCAAGATTGGTCTGGCCGTTTTGGAGATAATCGCAAACAAAAGCCATTTTTTTAATGTGTAACTATGTATATCAGAAAATTATTTTGACATTGCGGACAGTTTATGTCAAGAATGATTTAATCATTGTAATTATTTTCGGAAAATAAATACATGCTTTACCAAATTAATTGACTTTGTGTAACGCTTTCTGAGAGCAATGGTTATATTATTATTATGTTCGGTTGACCTTAATAACGAAAACCAATCATTTACGTTGACGTGAAATCTGACAACGGATTAAATTGAACGGGCTTTCGACTTAAAATACTGACTGCTTATTTGAGTGAGTGGGTGACAGATAAAATAATTTTACGTCAAATAGATAAAATAATTTTACGTCAAATAATGTGACCTGTGATATTTTCAACATGTTATTTTCTTTTGTACTGTCAGCAAAATAAATAATAAAATAAATAAATATTCCACAATTTTCACACAACGCCATCTAGTCCCAAGCTAAGCTGAGCTTGTGTTATGGGTACTAAACAGCTGATGATCGTGCTCACGACGAAAACATTTGTCATAGGTGGAAATCGAACGCATGACCTCCGGCATAGCAGTCAGGGTCACTAACTACTAGACCAACAGGCCAGTAGAAACAGATAAAATATTAACATAACTTAAAACGTAACATAACATCACGCCATATAGTACACCCACATTTCGCCAATTGTGTTTAAGTCCTATGTAAAAGGGGGCAAGCCTATTGTCAATAGGCACTAATCCAGACTCAAGGCTGTACTGAGAAATTCCAGAAGAAAAAACTCAATAACACTTTCAAACCTGGAACCTCTTGCTCACCTCAAGCGCTTGCGACCACTAGACCAACCAGGTAGTCAACGACGTGGATAAATATTCAGGCAGCTAATTTCCAATTAGTTTAAAATAATATCATATACAAATACATACATAATTTGTGATACGAAGCTTTGCTTTTGGCAACAGCTTTCCATGTGTCCTAAGTTTATTAACACTGCACGCCACGCCCCGGTCACCAGTGAACCGCGAAAAAAGTGATTTAAAATACTATATTTATTTATTTGCTCTTTTATTCATTAAGGATGTCCAACAAAGGATAAACACAGATAAGTACATGAAAAAATTTACGACAAAAAAACTTTTTTGCAAAAAAATTAAACCGACTTCAAAAAAAACACTAAACGGTGTAAAATAACTCTAAATTAGGAAGTCTGTGGCTTTGGTGGTTTGTCTTATTCATGATGGGCCACCGACTTCCGAATTTAGAGTTATTTTACACCGTTTAGTGTTTTTTTTGAAGTCGGTTTAATTTTTTTGCAAAAAAGTTTTTTATTTTTCCATTTTTAGTGGTTCCCATACAAATATTTGCTGTATATATTGTTAATTGTAACAGTACATGTCATGATAATAGGGTTATCCACTTATCCCTAATAAATGAAAATTAACATACCTAACAGAACTGTTGAAATCTAGGTATATTGTACACATCTGCGTACCCCTCAGGGCATACCAGGCGTGATGATACGTCATGATGTTGTATAAACAATAAACATCCAAGCGATTCCAGCAATCACGACAGATTTGCCGTCTATTTTTGAAGAGTTCCGTTGCATATCTCCGAAGATCAGCACCAGATCTTCACCAAATTAAAATGGGACCACCTCGGGAGTATACTCTTTCGAATAAAAAAAGAATTTCGAGAATCGGTCCACAAATGGGGGAGAAATCAGGTAACATACATAAAAAAAAAAAAAAAAATACATACACACGAACATAGAACCTCCTCCTTTTTTGAAAGTCGGTTAAAAAGTATTATGTAGATGTACTCCTTCACTTACAGGATACCACAGCATGCACAATAAAATTAATAACTAAGCTAACGACAAATAACAGAATTAGAATTAAAGAACACCGGCGAACTCCCAATCAAATTTTTGTTGACATTTTTTTTTTGCGTCTGCCTATGAAAAATATCTAAAAGTATAGAGTTTGAATTTCTGAACAGTTTTTTCTTTGGTTATACTTTTATAGGAAGTCAGGAATTAAAGATATTTAATTTTTAAGTTTTAGAGGTTAAGACTATATAATAGGTAATGTCCGCTATAATTTTAGCACAAAACAATCGTGTTTTTTTAACATTCGTATTCTGATGCAGACATGTACCTATTTCCTAAGTATATTAATGCATTATGTCAAGCCAATCATTTTAAGCAACTTGACTAAGATTTATATTACATGGCAACATTAAAAGTGTAGCTAATCCAAAAGCCATGAAATCAAGTCAGAAAGAAGAAAACACAAAGCTATGATTATTTATTTCATCAATAATCTAGTCAATTAAGCTCTCAATTATGAAGATTTTTTTTCCAGACTTTGATAGGCCTTATGATTGATTTGATAAAACTTAGTAAATTATTTCGTTGGTATTTATTACGGTGACATACGTAGACGCTTAATAATTTCATCAACAATTCCCTCGCCGGTGTTCTTTGAAACAAAATAAAATTAAATTGAATAAACAATGTCACAGAGAAATTAAATCAAATTCGAAAAATCATAAAGAAAATAATCAAAAAATAAATATAATCAAAAAAATATTTTTAGAGAGGACATATGAGGAAATGTCATAGAAATACTTTGATCCCATGACTCAGTAACGCCATCTAGAATATTATAGCAATATTGAGGCGGTAGCAGAGCGTACTAAATTAACATCCATCCAGGCTTATCCCATTAGGACACAAGTATCGGATATAAATTTTGTTCGTGATGTCTCTTCTACAGTTGTTTTTATATAAACGCATCATATTTTTATATAAACACCCATTATCTATAATATTATAATTATACTTTATTTATCTCACGCATATTTTCGCATATTTCTCTAAATATAACGCACACGGACAAGTCCATTGTTGTTCACTCGCTATAACCGCTCGCACACTGGTGACACGTATCCCGTGCGCCCGCGCTTCCGCTAAAAACTCTAAAGGTGAAAATATTGGTGTTGTGTGGTGAAAATCTCAAACTCTCCCTCTCGTGAAACTTGGAGGAATTATCGCCTGAACCAGCGGCGGACCTTGAGGTTGCTATCGAAGGAACGCATCTTTTCATCCTCCCGTAAGTCCCTTTTTTCCTTCCAAGTTTTCTGGTGTTGAATGTGTCATCCAAGTGTTGAATGTCTTTGGCCGCAAACAATAAAATTTCTATTGTATCTGGAAGTCTGGCAGTCAAAGTGTTAAACCATTATGCACACAATAATAATAAATGTTGACGATGTAGTGTAAAATGCTGCATATAAACTGTTTTGGTGACCGTACCAGTGATGAAACATTTAAAGAAATGGACTATAAAAACATTTTTTGTGAAATACCAGTTTTCAACACCGTGGATAATTATAAATGTTTTAATGCTGGCAAGTTCTGTTAATACCTTCCCTTCAGAATGTTTGCGAAAACACTATTGTAAGATACAAAAAACAGAAGTTGGTATGCTCATTGTTTTGCGTAGCTAAGGGTATGAACAAGATAAGTATTAGTGGCTACAATAAGAAGTTTTGAGACTTCTAGTTCCAATCAAATAGAACCGTTTTCCTCCCGAAGGGTAGAAAACGAATATTTAGGTTTAAGTCGTAGCTTGACCCACTAAATTTGCCGCTCTTGCCGGCGTGTGAAGGTACTGACGATACAAACTAACCGCTGATGGACGTACTGTATTACATTCTAGAATAGTGAGTGAAACAGAGGGTAGATACACACTGCAACCGCGCAAAATTCAAGGGGGTAATCTCACAGTGGGTCGAGCGTAGGCTCGAACACCTAAACATATCTTATTTCATACTAGCGGACGTCGATAGATAGATAAAACATTTATTAAGTATAGGTACACAAAAGACACATACAAACACACAATACAAAATCAAAAGTGATCAACAATGAACGATTAATGATACAGTGTGCGGTGTGCGTCTCAAGGCTGCACCAAATGGGAGTCCAGCTCAGCATGTGCCAGGCAAATGTACCTGGCGCTGATATTCTGCTGGATCCGTGCAGTGGCGTACGGACACCAAGCAGACAAGAAACGAAAAAATAAAATAAATAAATAAGATTGAGAGAATAAAGAGGTGTTGTGAAATTGTGTTTTCTGCATCGAGTTCATACATTTTGCTGAGTGATTATGAATATAAGGTGGCGAAGGTGTAAATAAATAAAACATATGGGTTGGTCAGCTACGGTGTTATTGTGTTAACAAATAAATACATAAATGAAGGTGAATGTGTGTGTATATCCCTCATATGCGACCACGTGTACGCTGACTAGGTAGGTAAGCTCAGTTGGAACCCGACAGCCAATTAAATAATACGGGTATATACCGATATCCGGGGTCTCACCCGCATAGTCTTCGTTCCCGTGTGAATACAGGGATGAAAGTAGTTCATGTCATCCGGGGATAGTGTAGCTTCCCAACGGTGAAAGAATTTTTCGAATCGGTCCAGTAGTTTTTAAGTTTATTATGTATTGATAGACAAATGTTATGAGTAGCCAGATCTTCGAAAGTCTGATATCCATTCTAACCAAGGGACATCGTGACATCTAGTCAATGGGTTGTAGAGGTAGAATAGGCCGCCGATTCATATTTACCTGGATCCAATAAGACTCGAAGCAGCTCCTAACATAGTCAACAGATTCTGTTGGTTGGTGCAGCGGCTTAGCTATTGGCAGCCGCGCCACGTGTTACGTGTATTCGATTCCCGCACAAAACAAAAACATATTTTTTCGTGTTCTGGATGTGTACTGTAAACTAACTAACAATACAGGAGAAATACAAAAAAAAAAACAAAAAATCAATAGACCAATTACTTCTTACATGGTCCACATAAGTTCCATTAAAGCGAAAACAGAGGCTTGTCGCTGTAAGGACATCACAGGTAGATAGTATCCCCAAAACTCGACGCATGACATTGACAAACTTCATAATATGTCTCATACGTTAACCGTAGAGGTCGCATCAAAAGTAAGTGTCCAACCGACCCTGTACCGTTGGGAAACAAAACAAGAACAACAACTAAGTTTTACGGTCCAAAAGATGCGTCTGTTTGCATATTCCGGGTACCCGTGTAGTGTGTACCGGCCCTTATGTTACATTGTAAACTCTTCATAAATCTGCCCAGTGTTATTCGGCGAAATCCACCAAAGATGCAGGGGATTATAGAAGATCCTTTTTGAATAGGGAAATGGAGGAAGTATAGCGTTGTTTTATTACGTTTGGTAAACGCGTAACTAATGAATACTCGAGGTGGAAGAAAACCTGCTATCATGAGTGCGGGACATGACTCTGGTCTCCAGCATCGAAAAGTTTAACAGTGATACTTAAAGAAAGAAAGAAATAAGCATTTATTTGACCCAAACACAGGCACACTATAATAAATAAAAATACAAAATAAAATAATGGAACTAAAAATGAACAATAAAAAACGAAAATAATGAATAATGTGCCCTGCGGCTGCGTCAAATAGGCACACTACGCGGCTATTAAAATTTGGTGCAAAACTGAGCGTCACAAAAAGGGTTTATTATTGGCTTTCAAAGTAGATAGATACATAAGAAAAAATGCTGTAGAAAAAAATTCAAAAATCCGAATTAAATATTATTATTATTATAACAAAAATCATAAATAGTCGGATGAATTTTTGCCATCTGCGAAATATGTATTTAGGCGTGCGCTGCAAAACCCGTAAGAATTATATGAATTTGCGGTTGAAATCGCGAGGGACAGTTAGTAATAAATAAAAATAGGATACCTATTGAGGGTCTACCGATGGCTCTACCAGGCAACAATCCTTACGTCACTAGATCCGAATCTCTTCATAAACCTGTCCTGTTTATTTCGAGTAGATCCGCCACGGATACAGAATTTATTGAAGCTCCAACACTTCGGTTTAGTTCGACAGTTTCAAACTAGTTTCCCAGTGATGGTACTAGGAAAAACTTTCTAGTATGCACGTAAAATTGAAAGGTGGAAGTTTGAAGAATGGTTTCAGGGAACTGCTTTAACAACTATCATATGAAGTTTAGGATATTGGTTTTAGATAGAGTTAGGTGATGGTGCTCGTAAATTGGGGACTGATAGGTACGTAATCCAATCCTTTCAGATTGTTTCTTTAAAACTGGTCATAGTAGAAGAATGGCAGAAGTGCAACAAAAAAGGGGTGTTATAAGTTTGACCACTATGTGTGTGTCTGTGTCTAACACTGTAGCTCTTTAACGGGTGAACAGACTTGAATGCGGTTTCTTTTTATTTTAACAACATATTATTTTAACAAATATTGTGACAACGTATTATTATACATCAGGATTATTTCAATTATCTAAACTATGTAATTTTTTCTAGTTGCACATTCCAGGGGGTAGTTTTAAAGGCAGAAGAATGGGTAAGAAACTCCACATTGGTAAGTAATATTTAAAATAGATTTTACTATTTTTGTATACATTAATCAGATTTAATTTTTAACTCCCGACTCAAAAAGAAGGGTGATTATTTTCTGTTTGGTGTCAGATTCGGAAATCGTTAGTATTCCTTAAGCGCTCTACACACCAAAGCCGGCAGCATATGTTGGCAACATTTTGCTAGCGGGCTAGGTTGGCGGCTTCAGTCATTGCAAGTTGTAAAACTTTGCCGGCGGCATGTCGGCGGCCATGTCGCAAAAACAAAAATACTAGCACGTTACTACAGTTAAAATGTAGCCGGGCAACTGAGCGCTTGCGTACGCTAGCCGCCGGCAAGCCGCCGACATGTCGGCGCGCGAAGGTTGCCGACATGCTCCTTAGCGCGCGCGTGTTGCCCGCCGGCTTTGGTGTGTAGAGCGCTTTATGTTAACATCGAGTCCCGTACAAAATTGTTTCATTTGGTTAACGAAATAAAAATCATGACACAATTTTCAATTGACGTTACTATGTACCGTACAAACTTCTACAAGAAGTTTTATTTACACAGAAGTTTTATATCTAAGAATCCATGTGTTTTATGGTACAGCTAAAACTGTTGGTGTTTGTTGCTGAAAATAAAATAAGTTATAGTTATTGGCTAGTTTTACTTTGCAGGAAAATCAGTACGACGAGTACAGTGAGCCGCACATCAGTGGTGAAACACCAGTATACGTTGAGCTAGCTTTCTATTGAAACTCTGTGTTACACTAGGTCAGCTCATGATAAAAATGTTACCACTAACGTTTAGACTGTACTTGTAAATTGTTGCAGATAAAACATTTAAACCGAACAAGGAACAACTTAGCTCAAGTGTTTGTAAAATATGGGATACCTACGGGTTGTCAGATTTTAGGCGATTTGACAAAGTTATACAAATGCCAGTTGGGACGTTGAGCCTAAAGCCCCGTATGCATGGTAAACATTTGTTTAGCAACAAAGTTGAATCATCGTGTTGCGGTGTTCACGCTCGATGAGCGTAAACACCGCAACACATCGGGCGAGAGCTGTTAACAACTCTGCAACACACAGTGTTGCTAGCAACATGTTGACAGCAACTCCGCAACACGTTGATTCAACTTTGTTACTAAACAAATGTTTACCATGAATACGGGGCTTAATTCTCCATGACTTGAAATGTATGGTTACCTACACACGGAATGACCTTAACGAGCGTTGCTTATGCTTAATCTTACTTTGACTTCTTAGCCACGAATCAAGAATTTACACAGATAAATAATTCGTAACCCAAAAACTACGCATACAAGAGAACAAAAAAGCAAATTTTCTATAGACGTTTCCATCAATCAATATTGGCTTAGTTTACAAAATATCGGGCAGGCTAATATGGCCCCTTCCAGCGAACACAAGATCTATTCGACAGTAGAGGACGGGACAAACCGGGGAATGCGTAATGAAATACCCCGAGCAGAAAGGAATGTCAAATGAGAGTAAACCAAAGGGCCCACTCTCTAATATTAATGTTTATTTAACTAAATATACTTCAAGCGATGACGACGCAGCTGTGTGCGTAATTAGGATTTATTACTTACTAGCTCTGCCCGCGGCTCCGCTTAAGTGGCTGTGTATTCCTTTGACTTACGTCTTAAGCTCTTTTCCGATAACGCTTTAATATTATAGGCATCTAGTTCATAGCACAACAATATCGCACACTATGCATTATTATGTGTACTATACATAATACGCTGTAAAATTAGGCGTATGCTGAGCTTGCGATATACTATAAATGCTTGCGATTATATCGCGTAATTTATACGCCATGCTATATGGTTATAGTATTAGGTCTTAATTTGCTATACTTTGTGATAAGTCACAATCACAATAATATAGCATAGTCAGAAAAAAGCTTTATCAATGGAAGCGTTAAGCCATGGTTCGACGGTTAATGCAGATAAACAAACACTTTCCTTTAATCATGGTATATGTCATTTATTATAACTGAAAAAAGTACATAACAAAGTGTCCAACATGTGTTATAATATTTCCTTTTTTGTCAAGTGTATCTAAACAATGTCTGTAAGATATTGCTTCTACCGCTGCTCATTGTAACACCCTATATGTAAAACTTTAAGTAGATACTCGTCATGGCGGGGCACTACCGTGTACCCAGATTTGTAAGTTTTGTAGTGTTTAATAAAGTTAATTCTATTCTATTTTATATAATTAGGACGTAAGTAGGTACGTCGTGGAAATTAAAAACATATAATTATAGTTCTTTAGTTTTAATTTTTATAATAATTATGTACAGGTTTTTATTATGATGCTATTTATTACTTTAGGCTTAAATAATTTGCTCTTTGTGATACTACATTCTTACTTAAATTAGTCAGGGGAAGATGTGTTGTTTCTTTTTAGTTTTGGGGCTTTTATGCAATCAAGTTTGTGTCTATGGTGTACAAACAAACCGTATGAAATAGTATCGATCTGCTGTGTAACTCTGGTTTTGCAATTACAACCAGATCAGGCAGATCGATACAAAATGCCTAAATCATTTATTCTGTCTCGATAATGTTATTTTGACTTGTGAATAAAGATCACATAGATTAAAATAAATGTTTTTTATTTCTTACGTTTCATTTAATTACTTCAAACTGGATCTAAATCTCAACCTACCTTAATTTAATTCATTCTTTTTACATATTCATTTCAGAACACCTTGTTTGTAACTCACAAGTATAGTGTGTTTTAGTGGTTAATAGTTAACTTTTTTTGTATTAGCCTAGTCTTTTCCAAACTATATTGGGTTTGACTTCCAGTTTTACCAGATGCCGCTGAATACTAGTTTTTACATGAAGCGAATGTTTATTTAACCTCCACAACCAAGGACTGGCAACACAGTCTAAAAACATACAGTCGTCCGACGAAGCCGTCTAGACAGGGCTGTTTAGACCTGGTGTGAGGGGCAAGACGGGGGAAAGCCGCTTCCGCACTGCGAACAAAACGATGTTCGTAGTGCGGGAGGTATTGTTCAAGTCTAACGCGTGTTTCTAAACGCGTTAGACTTGAACAATACCTCCCGCACTTTGTTGTCGGCATTTTTCCAGAGATGAAAAGCGTCGTCCCACTGTATTAATATATTTTATACTGTGCTGGTAAACACGATACTTCTTGGCTAAACTTTTGAGGCTCCTTAGATTGCAAATGACAGCCGGGACCAAGAGCTTAACGTAATAAATCGTGCTTTAAATAGTATAAGCCTCAGAAAACACGTTATGCAATGATGTTCACCACGATTGGCCCCAAACACTATATGTACTGTGATCAAAATACAACGGAATTTAGTCTTTATTTGATCTCACCAACTTCTAACGGTTGATAAATTATACACGTATTTAGTTTAACAATGAATAATTAATAAGCACAATTAAATATCAAGGTAATTACTACAAAATGTATTCACAAAGCATCAAAGTCGGGTGTCGGTCGATAATACGGTTGGTCCGGCTTTATCCCAATACCCGTAGCTTTGCGAATAATAAATAAAACCGAGTGTAACTCTGAGTAATGGTCCGTAAATTATGTTTAATTTAAGAGCTATGGTTAAAGAGCGGGAATTGAGGCTTATTATGTGCAAATTTGAGGGAATATGTATGACGCCCTCATCAAATGTAAATATTCGCTGACTTAGATTTCTGTTTTCATAAGCGGTTTTCCTTATAGGCAGAGAAAGGTCACAGCGCTTTCTTTATAAATAAAACACAAATCTAATAAATATACCTACAAGATGTTAAGGATATCTTTGTACATCGGAACACCATCTCATGAGCTCTTCACATGTTTTGTTTATCGTGTTATTTTTGCATAAAACTGTAAAAAAACATTAATTCTATTTAACCCATCATGAATTCTCCTCTAAAATAAATAAACCCCTTTTTTGTTTAAAACCTCATTGAGTTTTACAACAATAATTAGTTTATTTAATTGAAAGCATGAAGAGCACAAGAAAAATCTTAGAAATTAGGAAAAGTCGACAAAACATTTCAACGCAGACGGGTCCAGGATCATGAGCTGCACTCGGTTTCCAGATGTTCGACGATGTTCCTTCCAGCCTGATACGTACAGTTAGTTATTATGCAACTTATGCTTATAGCTTATTGCTTTTTGTATACAGGGTGGAAAAATCTATGGGCCCTGAAGGTAATCCACTTATTCAATTCTTAAGTTAACTTATTTTATGTTAAGAAAACATTTCTTTATTTTTATAAATAAAGAAATAAAGCTGCATTCACGGAATTTTAAACAAGCATGTCTAAACAGACAGCCAGTAATAAATGTACTTTTTTTAACAAACGTTATCCCGAACTAGAAATCAACCAAACCCGGAAGACCCTAGAACCGAACCCGCGACACAAAGTACAGAAATCATTCGTTCTGCCACTTCTCTAACTCATTCAAAAAGTTTTCGTTTCTTCCTTTCTCTCTCTCTCACTTCAAACTTGATACAGTAATGTCCAACCCACATTGTTAGTATTAACTTATATAGGTCGGATCGCATTGTTCGGCATCGGAATTGTTATACAAACAATACGTAGACATGTTTCACATAAAGCACTGAGTCATCAGTTTAGTTATTTGCGAACTATTGTGGTTAAAAGCCTTCATTTCGGTTACACTTCGCAGAAACGTGAAAGTTTGCTTGTTAACAAAGAAATGGTTTTGTGTTAGTTTGAAGAAAATATGGTGCTATTCTTGGTAGCTACAATCCCTTGGAAAATGCGAATACGGTATCACAGGGAAAGCTAGTTTCGAGAAAATTTATAGGATTTATGAGATGTGTATTTTTTAAGCAATCCGATGCCAATAAAATCAACAACACGATTTTTTTTTAGATATCGCTTTGAGCTTAGCACGACGGTGTAATAGTAAGGCATCATAGCTACGTATGTATGGGAAATAGGTAACTAAAATTTTTTTTTTTTAAAAAGACTTATTATGAATCTGTTTGACCAGTGCAGCAGTGTGGTGATTGTAAAATCGCACTATTTATTTTTTCAGCTCGGTTTGAGCCAGTTTCAAATAAAATTGCGATAAATGTCGTTTGGACCTATATTTTTTATTAGGCCGGTCCATTCTGTAAAATCTCCCCTCGAAAAGTTAGGTGAACTGGAGCGTGAGTGTGACTTGTCAATCCTTAGTATGGAATAACAGATCATTCTACCTTTATTTTCACTGGAAGATTGCAGTATACCACTGCTGGTCAGTGATTTGTCAAGCAATTGTATGGGTTGATATATCTTACTCCAGTTTTATTAACTCAAAAAAGGAGGAGGTTCTATGTTCGTGTGTATGTATATATATGTTTTTTTGTTTTTTATTTGTGTTTCGATTCTCAAAATTCTTTTTTTATTTGAAAGAGTTTTATACTCCTGAGGTGGTCCCATTTTAATTTGGTGAAGATCTGGTGCTGATCTTTGGAGATATACAACGGAACTCTTCAAAAATAGAAGGCAAATCTGTCGTGATTACTGGAATCGCTTGGATGTTTATTGTTTATATAACATCATGACGTATCATCACGCCTGTATGCTCTGAGGGTTACGCAGATGTGTACAATATACCTAGATTTCGACAGTTAGGTATGTTAAGTTTCATTTATTAGGGATAAGTGGATAACCCTATTATCATGACATGTTTTGTTAACAATTAACAACATAAAATAAATTCATGGCAAATATTTGTATACTGCCATGAAGTCTGTGGCTTTGGTGGTTTTGTCTTATTCATGATGGGCCACCGACTTCCGAATTTAGAGTTATTTTACACCGTTTAGTGTTTTTTTTTAAGTCGGTTTTTGATTTTGCAAAAAGGGTTTTTTTTTACAGGCAGAATTTTACAGACCAGCATGGCTTTGCGTATCTGCGTTGACAATTATTCATAATGATGATCACTGTGCAAAGTGTTCAACGATTACTTGCCAGACAGCTAATTTCGTATTGGTTATCATCAGTGTATATCTATGATGACGTCATGTTTTTTTTATATATATAATATTATAAACCAGTGCTTGACTGCAATCCCACCTGATAGTAAGCAGAGATGCAATCAGTGATGGTGAAGCTCACTAGTTTATTAAGAGCCTATTTGACTGGCCTGTTGGTCTAGTAGTTTGTGACCCTGACTGCTATGCCGGAGGTCGTGGGTTCGATTCCCACCCAGGACAAATGTTTGTGTGTTGTGCACGGTAATTTGTTCTGTGTCTGGGTGTAATTTATCTATAATATGTATGTATTTAGAAATATATAAGTATGTTTATCAGCTGTTTAGTACCCATAACACAAGCTCTCAAGCTTAGCTTGGGACTAAATGGCGTTTGGTGAAAAAGTTGTGGAATATTATATTATTATTCACTCTACGCCTTGAAGACACCTAAATCATAATCGGATGGGAAGACCGCAGCAGGCAAGTTGTTCCAGTCCTTCGATGTACGCGGTATAAACGACGAAGCGAAACGCTTTGTCCGAGTCGTGGGAGTGCCAACGATGTGCACTCGCAGAGATGTGACAAAGCGCATATTAACCCGTCTGATAGTCACCTTAACTTGAAAACCACTTATAGTGGGTATATAGGTACCTTTTTTTGTGAATTTCTTAGTTGTTATCAAAGTTCGGTGTGCAATTGAGCGCCGGTTAGTCAAAAGCAATACAAATATAGCCAAAAGCCTTGAGCTGGTGGATTCAGTTTCGTTTGTAAAATTAGCCTTAAATAACGCTCCTATAAGCCTTGGTCATTCGATATCCCGGCAGTTTGGCCAATAGATATTAAAGCATGCAATTCTTAGCTCTCTGGGGACACTCGATTGAGCATCGTTGCTGAGTGGCAAAACTTGCCGAGTCAACGATGCGTTTTTAGGTTCATAATATCCTTTATACCTCGAGGCTTCTTTTTAGTCAGTTGCTTTTGCTTGAGTTAAGTTAGTTTTAATGTCTGTGGCTATATATTTCGGGTTTTCTGTGTATTGAGTGTGCTAACATGTAGTGAATAACTTATTTTAACTATTTTACAATTATAACTAATTGTATTGTGTAAATTCAAGTTCTCCTAACTTATCAGACAGATGTGTTGCTGGGGAGTTTGTTCCGCCACTTTTTCTTCCCAGCAAAAACACTAGGAAGTGGCGAAGGGTGGGCTTTTTGGAGGACTGTCTTATGTGATTTTGACGTTTAAAAAGTGCTGATCCTCGGCCTAATTTGAATAGATGACTTTTGATTTTGATTTTGATTTTAAGCACATAAGGATAAAAGTTATTGAGTTCGTGAGAGGTGTTATTTTCATAAACGGTGTTATTATTATATAGGCATATTATGCCTTAAGGTGATAGTTAGGGTAGTCTTGAAGAGTTGGCTGATTAAAGATTAGAAAGACATTTTGCTGAATAACCTTTCGGGTGTCGACCTCCGTACACGCACATTACGACAATGTCGACGCTTTTACGAGTAAGATAATAACTTTAGGTAGGCCTTCAGAAGAAGGAAGATTGACCAAGCCCTTAAGTGTAACTGTCCGACTTAAGACACTTGGAGCGTTTTTTCTTATGTCGAACTGTGTAACTTAAGACATTCCAGGAGATAAGTAAATATTAACAAAAAGTGAAAAATGTAAGATCAGATCGTATTTTCTTTTTAAGGAAATCTACCTAATATTTTTATTAGAAAATATATTTGTTCCTCAGAAATGGGGCAATAACAAACTACGATTCTGTTGTACAACAACTTAACCTACTTACAAAAAAATTTGTTTGGAAAAGTAACAATTGACATATTCCTCTCCCTTGGTCTCCGAAGGATGAAAACATGACAGTATTCGTTTTTTTCTGAGTGAATAATTAATAGAAAGGATTAGGATAGCCACGTGGATACATCTAACCAGCATTCGGCCTTAGGGCTGTGGGGACTGAGTGTTCATTTTCTATTCAAAGAGGTCTCGAAACGTATAGTTGATGCTTCCCGTGATCCAAGTGCTGGTTTATACTATGAATTGCCGTACAATGTGGCAATTCCGTCAGTATTTAGGATGTTTACTTGTCTACTACATGCGACCGAACTTTTCATGAACGTAATATGGTTTATCTTTATGGGTTTGGTGTGTTAGGATCAAAGACATTCAATACCTATAGACCGGACATCACGAACAAAATTTTCGTCCCAAAAAGTGTGTCCGCTGCCGCTCCAATATTCAGATATTATTCTAGATGGCGTTACTGAGACATGGGACAAAAGTTTTTCTATGACATTTCCTTGACATGCCCGCTCTATAGTATTTTAAATCTCTTTGGGATTTTTTATTTTTTATGTATAATTATGAATTCTGCCGTTTTAAGAAATAATTTGATACTATCATTTCAACATAACAAACTAAAATTATATTTTTATATTGGAAGACCTGTAACTGATAATATACAGAACCTTTGAGGTTATACCTAAATGTTACCACGGTTATAAGCAATTTTTATTATGAGGCTATCCATGAAATGTCAACAAAAACAGCTGTTTCCACCATTTTCATTTGGAAATTATCGTAGTATATTAATCAGCTGATTTATTTTTGAAATTGCTGGTTTGGTCACAGTTTTTTTCTTTTCTTAAAGTGTATTTGGTGCAATTTGTAAATATTTTGCTTTTATACACTTTTAGTAAAAGGTTTTTGTATCAGGTGACAGCCAAACACTGACTCCTAAGTCACAGGATCTCTTAATTTGGGAGTCAGAGTTACTCTATTTGTATGACCTTTATTTCACCGAAATATTATGTGACATTTTTGTAAGCAATGTTGAAGGTTTTGTGTGAATAAAGATTTTTATTTATTTATTTAGATTTATTGTCAGATTTTTATGCCGTTTAATCACAGTAAAAGTGGTCTATAATCATGAAAAAATTCACCCACTTGAAAAGGTTTTTAGTGAATTACCAATTACTCTGTATAGTAGACGAAGAGATTTAAAATACTATAGAGCGGGCATGTCAAGGAAATGTCATAGAGAAACTTTGATCTCATGTCTCAGTAACGCCATCTAGAATAATGTAATGAATATTGGAGCGGCAGCGGAGCGTACTAAAAAAAACTCATACTTATACTTACTCATATAACTTGTATCCAAGCAGGACACAGGTTTCGGACGAAAATTTTGATCGTGATTTCCGGTCTATAGGTATTGAATGTCTTTGATAGTAGATAAAGTTTTGCCAATAGAAACAAAATCATTCCTACTCCCAGACGCGGTCAGGAAAGTCTTGTCAAGGGCACACCGTCCTTAATAGTCTTCCATACAACTGAAATGAAACTCAATAAAAGTGATAGGTATTCCGATAAGGAGTTTTCAAGTACTTTGACAGTTAGTAATCTCCAATCTATCGAGTTTGGATTCGTTGTCTCTAAACGTATTGCAGTTACGGCCCTTATCTCTTATCTGCCAGTCATTATGGCAGTACTGCCATCGAAGAAAAGTAGGGCTCTTTGTAAAGGTCTGGGGAGATAGCTTTTATAATGTGCTAGGGTGCCTAACATATCAATGGCTTATCTACACATATTAACACATAACTACACTTATTATTCCGTTATAACCTTTCACCACGTGTAATAGGTTGTCTGTAATACTTATAAGTTTAATCAAATATGACTGGCCTGTTGGTCTAGTAGTTAGTGACCCTGACTGCTATGCCGGAGGTCGTGGGTTCGATTCCCACCCAGGACAAATGTTTGTGTGATGAGCACGATCATTTGTTCTGTGTCTGGGTGTAATTTATCTATAATATGTATGTATTTAGAAGTATATAAGTATGTTTATCAGCTGTTTAGTACCCATAACACAAGCTCTTAGCTTAGCTTGGGACTAGATGGCGTTGTGTAAAGTGTGTGGAATATTTATTATTTATTATTATTATTTATTATTATAATATAGTAAAAATAACGTCTCACCTGTAATTCCTAAAGGGCTAGGCAGAGGTGTACCTGGTAGTACACCCACATTTCACCAGTTATGGTTAAGTTTTATGTAATAGGGGGCGACCCTATTGCCATCAATCGGGCACAAATCCATACTCCGGGCTGCTACTGAGACATTCCAGATGAAAAAACTCAATACACTTTGCATGATGCAGTCAGACAGTCTTGGAGTATATTTTTATCGGTCATCACTTTCCATCCTGAAAATCATGAGCTGGGAGATATGACTCTTCGATAATGCATAGCATTATGAAGAGATGTATCTCCCAGACTAATCTAGTAGCAAAATAATAATAATTAAGCTTTACTAACCTAACATAGACATAAGATTTCTGTTTACTAACCCGCTATGGATGTTACTTGTCCGAAATAAAGGCAATATTTTTTCAACATAATTAAATAAGTAATACATTTAATGTTAAAATGTGCCTATAAGTATTTCTGTTGAAGTTGAAGAAAATTGCAAATTATGTATTTGCAAGAGAGTTGTGTCTGAGTAAAGTCAAACACAAACCATTTATTTCAAATAGGCTGTTATAAGGCACTATTGAACGCCAAACTTAAGTTAAATCTGTACTAATATTATAAAGAGGTAAAATTTGTAAGTTTGTAAGTTTGTATGTAGGGGGTAATCTTCGGATCTATGATCCAATTTTAAAATTTATTGTACTGGAGGAAAGCTACACTATTCCCGGTGGACATAGGCTTTTTATCCCCGTATTCCCACGGGAACGGAAACTACGCGGGTGAAACTGCGTGACGTCTGCTATTAAATATAAAAATGATTCTAGTTGCCCCTTCCAAAAAGTAGTTTTGTATGGGGAAGAATGGGCTAGTAATTCCATACTTACTCTTTAAAATAGGTTTTACAATACTTAAGTATATATCAATCAGATTATATGTGAGGACATAAAAAGTAAGTACCTACCTACTATACTAAGATAGGTTTAAGGTAATAAAAATAAGCAGTTGAGTTGCTAATTAAATTATTATGTTGGCTCACACATTTACAAATTGTAATCGCCAATGCAGGAAAATCGAAATTTGTGTTATTAATTCCTCGTACCTACCAATGCTTTTTAAACATAACCCCAGTAACTCCAGACGGCCATATAAAATTATATAGCCTAGTAGATTCGAATGAGGTTCATGTAGAACTCAATCATATTGGCTTACAAAATATTTGAACATTTTTGGAGCTTCGCCAAACATTAGGTGAACTTTTATAGAGCAGCTGGTTATGCGGTTATTGGCAGAACGTTAGGCTGGATTCTACATCATTGGAGTCTACAGTAGGTAACATCGGTCGTTTCATTTTTTATTTTGGTGGTTGCGCTTGTATGCGCCTGGCTTTATCGCCGCGTTTGCAATAACTGTTAGAGTGTAGCACATTCACATTTCTAATACTGATTAAGTAAGTATATAATTATTATCTGAGAAGTCTTTTTTCAACTATGTTAGGGTTAACTTCCAGTCTTTTCATAAAAAAAAAACAAAATCCACATATTTCCTAGGCACGTGTTGTGACTTTTTCAACAAGTACTTTCTAAGCTTGTCTAGTCAACAATGACATCGGTGATAGAAAATATTGCGAGGAAACCTGGACTTTTAATTGGCATAAGTTTGAAGTCACGAACCCGCCTTGAGCAACCGGTGTGATCGATGCTCGTGCCTTCTCTGTATGAGAAGAGGAAATTGAAAAAAAAAAATAATAAGAAGAGGGGTATTAAGAAGAGGTGAAAGATTAATACCAGCCTGTTACTGTCCCACTTCAGGGCATTGACTCTTCATATATAGAGAAGGCACAAGCGTTGATCATACAAATGAACAGACGCTCATCAAAATAGGTTTAATGTCTAAACGTATCACGAAAGTCTTACGGTAGACTGGGTTGAATTCTTAGAATTCTTCATCTTTCCACATTCAGCCTTAAAAAATATACCTACAGCAAGAAAACACAGTAAAATTGTCCGTACAGTTCCTCTTAAATATATAAGTCATATAATAACGTAGAGGTTTACGTTTCATGTCTTCTCATAATGTTTTTATGAGACCATCGCTGGAACAAAGCGCGAGTTATAATAAGTAAGCACACAGAAAAATATATAAAAGGCATTAAATGAATATTTTTATCACCCACGAGGGAACGACGTGGAAAAATAACGTGAAACTACGTTTTAATAGGAAAATTTAAAAAGTTTTGCAGAGAAATTCGTCATACTTTTGAGTTTAACTTACTGCACTAAGCGGATACAGTACGTTTGTTCGATTCCAGTTCAAACAACACCACGGCTGTATTTTTCGAAGGGTTAGGCAGAGGTGCACCACTATGGTACACCCAAACACATACACAATTTGCTGGCAATGTTTATATCCCATCAAGCTAGCCTACTACCATTCTGCCATTCGGGCAGACTCCGGCTGGTACGAAAATTTCAGATAGACAAACCCAGGCAGGACTTATGGTCAGCAATATAGTGCTTGCCACCACTTGACTAATAAGGCCGTCAAACACAGGCACTCTGTAGGTTACTAAGTGTTGAGAAAATAATAAATAAATAAATAAATAAAAAAGTATTTATTCATGTAATCGCACTGGCAGGACATAATGTGTGTATTTACTTTTTATTTTGACGTGCAAAATATTCAATTTTTTCTTCGAATGCTGCGAACACCGGGTCAAAGAAGGGGTTCATTAGTCCGGTGTGTACAAAGACATTCAATACCTATAGACCGGACATCACGAGATCCGGAGATGACAATGATGTTTAAGATAGACCTGGATCAAAAATATTATAAAAATATTTTTTATTTCATAAACATTTTGTAGTACTGTTGTTACTTAATTTCTTTTACATAGAGTCAAATTGCTTTAAGATTACCTCTAACTACACATTAATAGATATAATTCTGTTTCCTGTGCTATGCTCAAAATAACCAGTTTAAGGAAGTAAGCAATTAAAAATATTACTTAAGTCCTTGCTCAGATTTTAACCGGCAACTTCGTGCATAAGAGTCGAGGCTTTAGGGTCAAGAAACATTGATCGGCGGCCTTTTGCATTTTGCTGATTGAAAAGAAGCACACTTGTACGCATTATGTCGATGCACCGCTTACGGAGGCCATCGACGACCGATCGCGTTTTGTGTTAGTCCGCCGTCGGAGCGCTTTCGCCGCGTCGATGCAAAAGAATACGACGGCGTTTCATATTTTGCTCTCTTATTGTATGGACACACCGTCGAACGAATTTTATATGGAAACGCCAAAATTCAAAACAGTTTTTTGTATACAAAACATGTTTTTTAAAGGAATAACACGGGCGAAATCGTGTGTCCACTTTAAGTTAAGTGCGTCGTTTTCGATGGAACGTGACTTTAAGTATCTACTGACGGCTCGCCGAGCAAAGACCACTTTGGCTCAGTTTTAGTTGTCACAGTTGTACTAGGTTTCTAAGCGTTATTATTCTAAGGAACAACTATTTTTTAAATTAAAAAAAAAATGCGTTTTAAGCGCCTTTAAAATGTCTCATTTATTTGAATAAATACTTTGACTGCGACATAAGCGACTACAAATCCCTCATTATCTGTTGAAACATCCAAATAATTAACGTTCACGTCCTCTAATGAGTCAAAGAAAGCCTACACTTCAGTAATGCGATATTTATCAAAGGGAAAACATCAATGCAATCAATACAATACCACACACAAATTATGAAGCGAGGATCTTAACAATCTCTCGATTTCCCGTCGTCATCAAATCCCGCCAGAGTCGACAGCAGAAAGAACAGGAAAATAAAAAAAGGTCACACATTCAAATAGCGACTCCATTGACATTTTCGCGGAAATGAACATTGAAATGGCTCCCGAAAATCATACAAAACAGTTGAATGTTTGCTCAAAGAAAAGGGCACCGACTCCATTCCAATTTCTTTGTAATCGATGAGCGACGAGTTTGGCCCAAATCATATGTAAATACAAGGTACCCTCGAACGTTTGTTTAGTACGGTAAGTAAATACCGTTGCTTGCTTAATGTAAGGTAAGCGCGATGTCGGTTATGAAGTCATATTTTGTTGTTATTAAAAATATTTGGAATGTTCACCGTGTTAATTAAACATAAACCAAATTCTTTCAAATGGATTTGAACATTGGGATATGTTGTCTTAGGGTTTCTTTTAATTTTTAAGTTTTCTGCAAAATGTGACATAAGATCGTATTATTTATTTTAATCAGTCCATTACAAGACGCACTTGTTATTAATAATAACTATCTAGGCAATAACAATTGACGTCAAACTAAGCATTTAAATAAAATAGCAAAATAGTTCGAATTACCCTTCCAATACTTTCGCATGGAGAAAAAGCACAAGAAACTCCATTCTTCCTCTTTAAAATAGTTTTTTTACATTATTTTGTGAACATTAATAAGAAGAGTGTGAAGATCCCTATAATTAAACCTACTATAATAAGAAAGGTAATAAAGGTGACACGGGTGGTAACCACGACTGCGCGTTACAAAGCAAAAAATAAGTGTTAGTAAAGTGTTCCAGGTTATTTCTAATGACCTATAACAGCTAGCTGTTAGCGTGGAAAAATGTCTAACCCGTATGTAAAAACATTAAAAATAAAAAACTCATGTTTTACGACACAAACACCCTTTTGATCATCGCTACTGTTGCAAGATTTTTCTCTCTTTCATAATTTTAATGTTTAACCTTCATGGATATTTAATAAGTTAATGGCATGTGCGGAAAGAAATTTTATAAAATTCAAGCCTAAAAATTGATGACAGCCCTTTGTTTTATTTAAACTTGTAGTTGGGAAAATTAGTACCTATAGATACGGATAACAAGTTGACTCAAAATAAATAATGTGGTTTCAAATATTTCTTGACCAGTATAACTTACTCATGGGATTCATAGTAAAAGATAATAAAAAGTAAAAATTCATGACATTTTGTCAGTAATTAATAAAGGCACTAAAATCTAACAAACTGGGGCTGATGAGTAACAATAACAATAACAACATGCGTTCCGGGATTGAGATCTTTTTCCTTCATTCTTAAGTTTGTAATTTTACCTTTAAATCGTTGTAGTAATTGTAGTGTATGCAAATATACTTATGATTTGTCTCGGGCGCATACGTCACAACGTCACGTAGTGCGGACCATAGTCTATATAAAGTAGAGCGCACTGAGTGGGAGGAGTCGCTGTCCGACCTTTCAGTATAGTATAATGTACTCTGTGGTCCGACCGTCAGTGAGGAAGCACGTGGTGGTGTGTAGGCGAGCCAAGTACAATTTTAGTGTTAGTGATACTATGTGAACACTACAGTAATACTAAAAATAATTTATTGGTAGTCAAAAACCACGCAGACCGCGGGTAGAATAATCTTGTATGATTCTCAGTTGTTTAGTACTCCTAACACAAGCTCTGCTTAGTTTTGGACTAGATGATATAAATATTGATGATGAATATTCCACAACGTTCACACACCACTGTGAACGTTGTGGAATATTTATTTATTTGTAAAAAATGGTTTAAATTTTTTATTTGTGAGACGTTAGGTTCCTAAGGTACCTATTTACTAATACTGTAAAAAGTAACCATCAAAGAGTCAGTAACTATCACATTTACGAACAATATTTGCATAAATACCTATTACGACCCTTATCACATATTCACAGAGCTATATTTTTCAATGATATGAGAAAAATATGGTTGGGTAACTGCAGTGGTGAGATATTTTGCATAATAATAATATGAATGTTATTTTATGACGTAGCAACGCGAGACAGAATTTTTCAAAACTCATGCAGAATCGTAAAACTGGGTAGTTAACTTTTCATGCGAATGAAGATACGGTATGATCTTGTGGTGCATAGAGTGCTAGCAAATTGAGTTAGTGTTACTTTATGGCTATTTGATGCGAGATTCTTTATACTTTTTAACCACAACTATATCTTTGGCAATAGTAGAGCGGTACTCATAACTTTTGGTAAGACAGAATGTCTGAAGTTATATGCCGTTTAATGGTCTAAATAAAATGAATGATTTGAGAAAGTGTTATCATTGCGCTTATAAATGAGACCCCGCTATGTTTACTTATTTATAAATAAATATTTCACAACTTTTCACACAACGCCATTTAGTCCCAAGTTAAGCTTGAGAGCTTGTGTTATGGGTACTAAATAACTGATAAACATAGTTATCTATTTCTAAATACATACATATAATAGAAAAATTACACCCAGAAACAGAAAGGTGATCGTGTTCATCACACAAACATTTGTCCTGGGTAGTAATCGAACCCACAACCTCCGGCATAACAGCCAGGGTCACTACTACTAGACCAACAGGCCAGTCAAAAGTAGGTCAATTTGATAAACAGTTAATCCAAAGATCTTTCAAAAGTATTGTTATAAAAAAAATAACTGATTTAGGAAACGGAAAAATTAAAAGATGTAAAATAAGAATAAGTTCAGAAGGCTTGATTGCAATGAGTCGACTTACATAAATACAAAGACATTCAATACCTATAGACCGGACATCACGAACAAAATTTTCGTCCGAAAAAGTGTGTCCTGCTGGATACAAGTCTATGAGTTTTTTGTAGTACGCCCCGCTGCCGCTCCAATATTCATATACTATTCTAGATGGCGTTACTGAGACATGGGATCATAGTATTTCTATGACATTTCCTTGACATGCCCGCTCTATAGTATTTTAAATCTCTTTGCTTAAATATCATGAACACAAATAAAATACAGGATTCTGACAGCGAGAAACGTCTGTCAAAAGTCTTGAAATGACAGTTAGGAAAAACGGTTTTATGTGTTTTCAGAGCCACTTACGGGTATTGTATATTATTCCATTTTTCGGACCGACCTCGGCGAGCGTAGCTCAACCTTCTTTCGATAAGTGCAAGTGCTATTAGTCACAAATACCTTTTAATCTTATCAAAGATACTAACTTTACTGAGTGGTTTCACCAAAACTTTAATAAAATTGAAATGGAATACGTATCTATTTAAATAAAAATAATTGCTGTTTATTCAAAATCAAACTCAGAAGTCTTTCTTCAAAGTAGGCTGAGAATCAGCACTTTTTGAACAACAGTCCCCTAAAAACGGCCCATCCTTTTTTTGGTAAGCGCATCAATCGAGAAAGGTTGTACTGAAACGTATTAATTTAAATAAAGTTAGTAGCGAAAGAAACATTTTTGTTTATTATTCCTATGGGATTATTGTATGACTTGAAAGTTGTATAGGAAAACTTTTGTCGGGTCATCAAGTTGAGAAAAAGTACGCAAATTAAATATTGAGATTTCAATTCATCTAGCAATTGTGTCTGCAAACACCACAATTTAATTAACCATCTGCCTTCCAAACTAACAAACGGTATACAGTGACGGATTAATTTATAGACAGTTAATTAATAGATGAATAATCAATTAATCAACGTTTCAACGTCCATCCTGACCGGCGCACACGATCGACTACACCCAGGATTTCCGTCGAAACACTTGATAATATTCGATGCATTACTAATACGAGCAATCACGGAGACTGCTCGCACTGTCGGTAATTGTGCAATTAAATGTAAACGATACCATTGAGTAGGTAAATACAGAAGACTGACTTCATACAAAGAGCGAGAGCCAACGCACACAGTGACACGTCTACATAGAACGTCGATTAAGTTAATAGGTCGTGTGGATATAAATAAACGTAGAAACTTTAATACTATTTCATTTTGGAGTCCACACTCTTAGAAAATACTTGTTCACATTTAAAGTAAAGGCACGCGAGCACATTCACAAGGTGTCGGCAAAAATATCCCTAAGTTGAGTTAGCAAATAGTTTCTACATTAATATATCTTTTTTTTTTGTTTTTTTTTCTCTTGACTTAGATATCTCTGGATTTTATATAATATGTATGTATATAATTATGTATTTATTCTAAATATTAATTTATTTAAATTTCAAGTTTTTGTTATCTTCATGCGCCTACCATGTTCTGTCTCTGCATCACCTTAAGGTAGACTGGTAGAAAATGCCTAAGGCATTAAGTCCGCCTTTGTACAGTTTATTTTACTAGTGCATAAAGTTCTAATAAATAAATAAAATACTTTTTGCTATAGAAGAAGAAAACAGCTGACAAAGGATCAGTGATTAAATACATCATTATTTACAGAAGAACAAGGAACATTGAGAATAAACTTATTTAAGCAAACACACGGTAAAACTAAAATTTAAATAAAAAAACAGAAACGTGACAGGAGGAGAAATCTAAATGACATTATATTTTTGCGGTTTCTATTTTTGAAATGAAATGGCATTACGCTACACAGCTAATAGAAACGTACTCGAGACTGGCCTCAGTCTGATGAAGCGATTTTTCAATTTCGTAACCAGTGCATTTTTAGCGGTAGACTTTACGCGTCTACGTGTGCGAGCCCGAACCTTCTGTGTCTTCCTATATTGGGATAGACGAGGCAACAAGCCACTGCTTTGTGTCTAGCAATACATTCCTGTTCCCACTAAGCACCTCAATGTGTATCTGGAAATCTTAAATTAAGTGTTATCTAGTTGCTTTTGATTTTTGTTGTCTGTTAGTGTAATTTTGTCTTAGCGGTGAGCTCTTTTTTGCTTACTTTTTATATTCTATGCTGTACGACTTATAATGGCTGTTGTTACAGTTGTTTTTATACATACATACACCTTCATCTTTGGTAGGTAGGGTACATTAAATAAATAACAACAGAGCAAAAATGTGTTTTTGCATTATTGTTATTGTTAGTAAGCGTCATGTTAGTGCAAAACTGTTTAGGCATCCAATTTAAGTGGCTAGTGGCTACTGTGTGTGTAATAATATGTTTGTCATCCGTTTGCTTCCCGTATTACGCTGATGGTTGATGTTCCCGGTGGTATAATGGTTTTGCAAATAAGATTCCGAATAATACCAATCGTACAGCGAACTTGTAAAAATTGTTTCTACTCAATCAAATCTAACTAATCCATAGCATATCAAAGTAAGGTAACTATTTAGACAAACACCCCGTTTTCAAAACGAAAATTACCGCAATTAATGTGTCAAATTTCAAGCTTACGTTAACACTGATTGGTTAAATAAATAAATCCGCCAGTCTTTTGGGCACTATTCGTGTTGACAGCGATGCGGATAATTTTTTGATGCCCTAAGATTTTTTGCTTTTCTTTTGTTTTTCTTAATGTAAGTAATTAAATCGTATGATTGAACGAGCGTGATCAAAACAATAATAAGTGTAGTGTAGATTGCTCTTGTACAAAAAGAATTATTCTTTCTTGACATAGAAATAGCATACAACGGAACTAGATCAAACTTGTTTGGCGTCACAATCTCACTATCGGTAAAACGATCGTTGTGTGAACGATAGGAATAACAGCTGTAAATGTATTAATTTATTGTGTTTTTCAGATACTTATTTTGCTGATAATTTAATGCAGTTAAAAATTCTGAGAAAATTAGAAAATACTAAGTATACTTATGTTAAGTATTTGTGCGATCATGCGGAATACCACCTCCTGCGGTCAAAAACATTCTTTCAGCACCAAATTAGGGTATCACGAAGAAACCCCTATTGCTTTTAAGGCAGACGAGTTAAATTTAGGAAGAAACACAAAGAGAGCTCCAATATTATAGACCAGTGTTAAAAAGGTGATTGTGGAATCAGGTAGGTAGGTAGTGCTTTGATAAATGATATTTATTTCTGTACATTCATTCTCACAAATATGTAAAAGAAAGAAAGAAAGAAAGAAAATATTTCATTTGGACGCACAGAACATAAAACAAAAGAACATCAATACAGATAAAAAAGGAAAGATTAAAAAACGAAAGACAAAAATAAAAAACAAAATAATAATAATAAAAAGACCTGTGCGAGACCAAATAGGCGCCTATCTCAGCATTAGTTGCGACATTTAAAAATATAAACATCGCAGCGCTGTTATTCTGATAGGCCCGTTGTGATGCCACGGACACACCCAAGAAAACAAAGTACTTGACCACGTCTTCATTTTAAACTAGTAGATAAGTGAGGTCGGTGTATCATCTTTCTTAGTCCCCAGATCAGAGGTATGCAACGCTTTAATCGTAAGTTAAGCCGCTTAGGTTGTACCCACCATATTTACTTAGCAATATTTTTCTAATCTAAACTTATAACAAAAGCAACACCTAAATGGACTCGGTGGAACTGTTTCGTTAAGAATTCCCGTCGTGTTAAACTTGTACGCGAGTTTTTCGGAACTTACAAATTGTTACCTACAAAGAATTTCCGAGGTGTGTACAAAAACTGCTTCGATACAATTTAGGTTACTCTCTCTCTGATTTAATATTGGACTAATGGTGGCGTTGTTTATTTTGGGAAAGAATAATTGTTTGCCAGTATTGTATGACTCGGGGTTTGTAACTTTTATTCGTTTTAAGGGCTCCCTGCCATAATGAAGTAAACTAAAAGATGCGACTTTGGCTGTCTGAGTTTGCCACAGCTTTTTTTTTTGCCACAGTTTAATGTTTTGAGTTTTCCGTACCTACTCTAAAGTTTAAATCGTGAAACACTAAAACAAAAAAATTGGGTAACCACAAAAACCAGGAAATCATCGGGAAATTTTCTCTTATTCTTTTTATTATATCAATAGTCTGTTAGCCTTCTGTAAAGTAAAATGAATAATAATATTTAAGTATACTTAAAACGGCGTCTCTAACTCGCAATGTCGATCTTTTAGAAATCAGCAAAAGAACTCTTTAAAAGCAAACTAAGTTTGGAATCCTTAGTTTGAGAGTCCGACTATCTCTAGATTGGTTTCTTTTCCAAAAATATCTCGCAATTGATGTGTTATTGCGATGACCGAAATCAACTTACCTACTAACAATAACAAACACAAGTAAGTATTTATTTAGATAAACCATTTTGGAACGGTTACTTTACAAATTTTAGGAAGTATTATTTGTTATATCCACTAGCTTAGCTTACAATCCTTGAACATGCATTCTCACTACATCTAGCTAGAAACCGCACTCACGTTCAGACTTCCTTCGCTTAAAGCTCTGCAAGCCCGAAAATAAATAAGTACTATTATCCCCTAAGCGTGAATTCGTGGAGATTCGTTTAAAACGAACATTCCCAAGCGTAGTTTAATTTCAAGACAGTGAATCGTGTATTCGCTGATGCGGCAAATAGGCACAGTTGGAATGACGTCCTGTTGTGAACAAAAATACGAAGTTTTTAATTGGTCACACAGTTTGTAGGTAGTTTTGTCCTTCGATAGTTTATTACTGGGTTCGTGTAGTAGCTGGCGGCCGCTACGGGAGAACCAGATGTGGAGAATTATAGCCCTAGTTTTTATTGTCTTATGTAGTTATTATTGAGGACTAACTGTGACTCCGCAATATTTCCAACATAAAAGTAGCCTAAGATATTTCTAGTATCATCATCATCATCATCAGCAGCAGCTATGTGCTAGTAGAAATCATTTTAAAATTAGTCAACCCATTGAGGAATTTAGCCCAAACAGACATGCAGACAAAATAAATTAAAAGTCTTTTCGGTCGTCAAATTACTAGCACTACAATTTTATTTACTTATGTTACATAAAGTGGAATGTAAGTATAAATACGTTTGGGACACTTTTCCCATTGACAGTTAGCGGATCTTTGATGCCCTAGAATCAACTCTATTTCAGCGCTAATTAATTTGATTTTACAATGGCTGCCCTATAGAAAAAGTTTTTTTTTTTATTTGAATGTTGCTCTATAATTCTATACCTAGCTACTTTATTAACCTTGTGTAATAATATAAAAAAGATTTTATGAACGAGAATATTCCAGGCGTAAAACAATTCCGACGAGATTTGACGAGAATCGTAAATCTTGAGTGGGTTTTAATGAGATTGGCGCAGTGGTTGATCGATTGTCTTTATGTGCTGAGATCTGTATCTGCAAACCCGCAGCCTTATTCGAAACAATTCCTTACAATAGGCTATTTGTTTTTCACCAACCAAGTTTTTCGCCAACGAACCACTTCTACCAGCACACCACAACCACGAAAAACGAAAAAAAAAAACAACTTCAACTTCATACAAAAGTCACTACTCGACCAGCACGTATGAAACAGCTAGTCTATACTCACTAATAAATATTACAAAGAGGAAAGATTACATGTTTAGTTTTTTTGTACGATAATGTTAAGGATGCTGTGTTGTCAATAAGCAATAAAGTCATTATTTTTATTTGCAAATTTGAACAAGGGAAAATAGTTTGTAAGGGAAAGCACAACATTCAAGCTTAGTTGCTACTTTTAAATATTTTTTTTTTCAAAGTCTACTCATGTCTATGGGTGATATTTACTGTGTATTTATTATGTTGTATCATCATAAATTAAAATCTAAAGAGTCATAATATATTTTCGATTCAAAAATCGTTCCAGTTTACGTCAAGTGTTCGTGCAAGGCACACTGGTTTCGACTCAACTGATTAATGTATTTCCATTGTGATTCACCCCACAAGGACAAACGCATTTATTGGAACACATGTGCATCGAACAATCATTACTATTGAACATACGATCTCCCGAACCATACAACAGATATTAATAACTGAAAAAGTAAATGAAAAATAACGGAAACAGTTGCGGGCGACTATTAATTTATCAATGTCTGCCACGGTTATTCGCAAACCTCACCGCATCGCATCATCGCATCGGTGGGATCGGTCGCCATATTCTTTCAGCCGCCATTTTCTTTTGGCCGCCATATTTCTTTGCCGGCTCATAATTAATGAGAGCTTTGATTTGCTGTGAAAGTAAATGTATTGGTAAATGTACTGTATCGGCGACATATTCTTTGTTATCGTGTTATTTATTATGATGGCGAATGCGTTTGGTTTACAAAGCGAGGGGTGTACATACAGAAATGGTTAGACAAGGAGCTGAACGAAGTGAAATTTGGTGAAGTCTGTTTTGATGTAAAGCTATTCAACAAAATGGTTACCTACATCATTATATAAATTATGTGTGAGAAATATGTTAAGGTCAGTCCTCTAGTATAATGTCCTCTCTTACCTTCACATACCCCGTAGTAAGATTGGTTGTCTAGAGTCTCGGTGTTCCAAACTTCCGACTCCTTGTAACGACTGTCGAAGATTTACAAATGACATCCAGCACCAATGGCTTAACGCGCTTTCCGAAGCACGGATGAGTCTTGATATATAAAACAACGTTATCCATTCACGGACAGACCTAGGCAAGCGCAGCTTAACCTTAGTTTACCGTGTGCGGCTGATATAATTTAACCAGAAGCCCGACCCTTTGCTTAACGTTTGACTGTTAAATAAACATTTAAAGTACTCATACTTTGGCGAGTACTCAGCCTTTTCTCGGCGCACGTTTCAAATTATTTGCAAAACACTTGGTCAGTCTGCAGTTCACTACTGAGAGCGTCGTTCAAAATTAATTAATTAAGCATGCAATTTATTAACGCGTCCATATATACAGTTTGATTTTTGATTCATTTGCAATGATTCACGTGAAGCACATATGAATGTGAGCAACTTTTACCATGGGATCAACACTGACATCACAAGAAACTAAATCTATGCGGATGAATTTTTTGATGTGTTATAATTATTTTACTTTTCTTTCTGTTTTAAATTATAGTAGTATTTTTAATAGATAATTATAATTTATAAAAGCCTGTGATAAACAAAAATAAATCTTTCAGTATGGTTCGTCATGATATTAGTTTTTGTTAGGTTGATTTCTAAGCCAAGGTTGATTTTTTGAATAAGAATGTCATTTATTTACATAAAACATAATATACGAGATGGTAATGTGAATATAATTGTGGCACAAACATGCTTTGCTTCATCCATAAAAGCGTGCAATCAGTTATAGTTCACAAAATTTTGAAGAGCTATGCGAACATGAATGACTTGAATGCACTAAACAGCAGGTTTTTTTTATCAACCCGTGTGATTGTTTTTATTTAGCTAAAAGTTTCTGTTGCCATCAGCTGCGTACTAATCCAGACTTTGGGATGCTATTGAGACAGTTGAAATGGAAAAACCCAATTTTGTACTTTTTTATCCCAATAATCGAACCAAGAAAGGGTTTGATTCATACCTAGCAGTAGCACTTGACAGCTATTAAAACAAGTAGGTTAGTACCAGTGTTATTAATACAGGATGGAAAAGAGTTTTTGTAGACTTTTCTTATTTTCAAGATTTTTGCTTTAAACTGTATAAAATGATAATCTTTAGGTTTTAAATGAAAGAACTTAACTAGTTGGATATTTATGAAGAAGTATTTAAGGAAGATTCTTATTGGCTTAGAAATAAATGATGGGTTTTCATGTTTTTTTATAGTCAATGAAAAATAATATTAGGGAAATCGTGTACAAAAAGCTCGAGGTGTAATTTGCATCTTGTTTAAGTCTGAAATCGCGAATTCTTTTTTAGCAAGCATGATGATAATTAGTTAAGACTTCTCTGTATTCGAAGAGAGCTTGGCCTGGCAGTGGGAATGTACTGGCGTTACATTTTTATATTAATAAGCTTGTCAGTTGTCATAGTATTTTACCTCAACGAACATTCCTCAGTTTTCCCAGATGATTCGATTCCTTAATTATTACATAGATACTTACTTCCGTTTTCCTTGTAACCCACAGAGCCGGGGGTTTTAATCGTAAGAATTATTAGCAAAATGAACGTCTTTAAATGGCCTCAATTGGCTAAAAGGAAAATGCTATAATAACCATGCCATTGTTATTAGCAGGAGGAAGTGGCTCCCAATCCTTTTGACGTTATATCTTAATTGGTTTTTGCGACACTCACGTGTAAAAGGTTAATTTATTCCATGCTGGAGTACATATAACGGGTGATTTTCTTTATGGAAAACAGGGAAATAAATTATTAAACCAAACTACTAGACTTTTATTAGCACTTTATTACTTGTTCGACTATAGGTACGCCATAAAATGTGTACTTACAGCTCTACATAAACACTGGCACGAATGCTTGGCATACCTATAAAGTCGATTCGGGCAATTTTTGATCGCCAACCCACCAGCGATTTCAGACTAATTATAAATTACTAGCTTTGGTCCGCGATATGATAAGCGTGAAAGAAACCTAACAAATCCTATGACATTTGCATTATAGCAGCTTTTTAGTGACAAAATTTCCTCCTACATACAAACTTATAAACTGATTTTACCTCTTTATAACACTTTACCGGATACTTCGTTCCACCTTAATAAAAAATAGTTTTCGACCCATTCTCAGACCGGCTGAATATACACACAAAATTTCATAAGAATCAGTCAAGCCGTTACGATGGAGCCTTCACTACTGGGAAATTATAACAGCTTAATTTTAATTTAATTTTAATGTATTTGTGTTTTAGATGATTTTAATTTGATTTAATTGACTAGATGAATATTGGCTATTATTTCTATCTCCCGGACTATTCAGTGTTAACATAATGAGAGTTAGGAACATTCTGTTGTGGATATTAACGATACGTTTCTCCGATACGATAGGATATTAAAGAGGTTGATCAATATTTACGTATGCATACTGTGCCAAATGCCGCCGCCATTTTATGAGTATACAGTGTTTTCTTTTAATAGAAACAGTCGAACAAGGGTGAGTATAAAAACAAGGGTAAATAGTAACAACACTTTAAAAAGAACTTAATTTATTGTTGTGTGACGTATATTTTCATTTTTTTAAAACAACGTGTCGTTTTGCATCCTCCACGTCACTCCACGTCGGGGTACCGCTTGTAAGGAATGTTCCTAGTACCTACTTGTAGGTATGTAGGTACCTACTTATTTTAACGGTACCCCGACGTTACGTAAAATTTCATGGCTAAAGTGTTATTTTTAACTTTTTAAATGTTTTACTTTTTTGCGATGGGGGTTTTTTAAATTTTTAATTTAATTTTTATTTTAAATTTTTTAAACGCATTAATTTTGTTTTATAGAGTTTACAGTTATGAGAATTTTCCAGTGCATTGTATGTAGAGTCAAATCCTGGTTAAAACCAACCCAAACACGACATATCTGCTATTATTTTGTCAAGGGTCTACCTACTGGTGTGCTGGATAGCCTGGCTGCAGCATCAGCTCATCCTGTTGCCATCAGTGCAATTGTGTTTAGAATGAAATGCTGGTTAAAATGAATCCAAACACGACATATCTGCTATTATTTTGTCAATAGTCTACCTACTGGTGTGCTGGATAGCCTGGCCGCAGCATCAGCTCATCCTGTTGCCATCAAGGCATTGTGTGCAAAATCAAATTCTGGTTGAAATGAATCCAAACACGACATATCTGCTATTATTTAGTCAAGAGACTACCTACTGGTGTGCTGGATAGCCTGGCGGCAGCATCAGCTCATCCAGTTGCCATCAGTCTATTGTGTGCAGAATCAAATGCAGGTTAAAATGAATCCAAACACGACATATCTGCTGTTATTTTTCCAAGAGTGTATTAGTCTGCTAGATATCCTGGCTGCATCAGACCAAATACGCCACAATTATGCTTATTAATATTACACACATGGGTGTTTGAAATTTTAAGACACACATATGTTTGTAAGTAAAGTTAATACCCATAGACGTCTAAAATAGCAACGGTAGCTAACACAAAAGAGCTGATAACCTTGAAACGGCTGAACCGATTTTGATGAAATGTGTCTAAGAACCATCGCAAGAAACCCTGCTTTCAAATAAAAAAAACCGCATCTAAATCGGTTCACTGGTTTGGGCGCTACGATGCCACAGACAGACAGACAGACAGACAGACAGACAGACAGACAGACAGACACACACACATAGCGGTGAAACTTATAACACCCCTCTTTTTGCGTCGGGGGTTAATGAAAAATAAAAACACACTTTATGTTCTAGATTTTGACCGATGGATCAAATAGTAGATAGTTTTCGTTTCTCGAACTGGCTATAAAACAGGTCCAGTTAAGCCATAAAAAATTCTAATTAGGGAGCATTATTATTTTGAGGCTAAAGGCACGACAAATAAAGATTGTCAAACAAACCATCTCAAAACCATAAAAGCATTTTTACAGAATAAGAAGGTAGGTAGGTACACTACCGCAATTTAATTACCATTCCACGAGGCCGGAGTTGTCAACAGGATAACTAACAAACGAACATTAATATCAAAAAAAAGTAAAACATTTAAAAAGTTAAAAATAACACTTTAACCATGAAATTTAACTTCACGTCGGGGTACCGCTTAAGTAAGGAATGTTCCTAATACTTGTAGGTATGTAGGTACTTATTTTAACGGTACCCCGACGTTACGTAAAATTTCATGGTTAAAGTGTTATTTTTAACTTTTTAAATGTTTTACTTTTTTGCGATGGGGGTTTTTTAAATTTTTAATTTAATTTTTATTTCAAAATTTTTAAACGCATAAATTTTGTTTTATAGAGTTTACAGTTATGAGATTTTTTCAGTGCATTATATGTAGAGTCAAATGCTGGTTAAAACGTATCCAAACACGATATATCTGCTATTATTTTGTCAAGAGTCTACCTACTGGTGTGCTGGATAGCCTGGCTGCAGCACCAGCTCATCCTGTTGCTATCAGTGCATTGTGTTTAGAATCAAATGCTGGTTGAAATGAATCCGAACACGACATATCTGCTATTATTTTGTCAAAAGTCTACCTACTGGTGTGCTGGATAGCCTGGCTGCAGCATCAGCTCATCCAGTTGCCATCAGTGCATTGTGTGCAGAATCAAATGCAGGTTAAAATGAATCCAAACACGACATATCTGCTGTTATTTTCCCAAGAGTGTATTAGTCTGCTAGATATCCTGGCTGCATCAGACCAAATACACCATAATGTTGCTAGTTAATATTACACACATGGGTGTTTGAAATTTTATGACACACATATGTTTGTAAGTAAAGTTAATACCTATAGACGTCTAAAATAGCAAAGGCAGCTAACACAAAAGAGCTGATAACCTTGAAACGGCTGAACCGATTTTGATAAACCATGTCTAAGAACCATCGCAAGAAACTCTGCTTTCAAATAAAAAAAACCGCATCTAAATCGGTTCACCCGTTTGGGCGCTACGGTGCCACAGACAGACAGACAGACAGACAGACAGACAGACAGACAGACAGACAGACAGACAGACACACACACATAGCGGTGAAACTTATAACACCCCTCTTTTTGCGTCGGGGGTTAAAAAGAAGAACAAGAATCGTGAAACAGAACATTGTGCCTTGTTATGATGAAAACTAAATTTCACAAATTTGACGGCTTCCATGTCTCTTATTATATTTGTACCTATAATTCGTATAAAACCACACTGTTGAATTTTCAACAAGAGTTTTATAATCCTTTATTTACACTTAAATATAATACTAAGGTTCAAATTTATTTACATTTTAATATAATACTAAAGTTTAAGCCTATATCTTATAGAGGGTAAGCAGAAACTATAGAACGCCACAGCTACTATTACCGAAATAATATTAGTATGAGAAGATAATTATATTATAATTAAAAATGTAATTAAGACAGGTGAGGTGCTCAGTACACTAACGACGAACGTGTTTGAACATATATGAAGGTCAACAAAATATATCTTTATCTATAAATTTATCAACGTAGTAGGAAGTTTTATGTTGCTCCTGCCTCTCCCTATGTAAAGTAGGTAGCACACACCTATTTCAATGTCTTTGTAGAACACTTCAATCGTAATAGAACCTTAGACACGGCGACATTGCTATTTTCTACATAACGACTGATTCATCCGCGTAGATATTGATTTTTTCTATACAACTTAACACCCCATTGAAGGGTTTTAGGGAATGGTTTTACGCCAACGGTCTAGCTTAAATTTCAAGACATCTTTACATCTTTAATGAAAATCAGTTTTACTACTCAGCGGTGACAACGTAACCAACCAAAACACAGAGACACTTGCATTTATGATTAACTAGCATTTACCAGTGGTTTTGTGTATAGACGCTATATAGATGATCTTATTTGCGGACGATAGCACAATACTATTTAGAAGCGAAAATGATGAGACTTTCGCAGACGACATAAATAATAACTTAAGTAACATAATAACCTGGCTTACTGAAAATAATCTCAAAATAAATCTCGAAAAAACTACTTACATTTCTTTTGAACAAAGAACAGACAATAAAAAACTAGATGTCCGATATAATGACAAATGTATTCAGGAGACTGACAATACTAAATTCTTAGGTATCTGGATCGATAAAAAGATGAATTGGAAAACACATGTTGAAAACGTATGCAAAAAACTTAGCCAGTGCTCATATGCCCTTTATAACTTAAGGAAAATATCAAATTTGTCTACATTATTAATGGCGTACCACGGAAATGTTTCATCTACATTGCGATATGGACTCATATTTTGGGGGAACTCTCCTGATAGAGAATTAGTGTTCAAAGCACAGAAGAAATGCATAAGGGCAATTTGTGGTATTCAAAGCACAGACAGTTGTAAGCCACATTTCCAAAAGTTTCAGCTACTTACACTTCCCTGTCTCTACATATACGAAGTAGCAAGCTATATCAAGACAAATATACACCTATACAATCACCCGAAAAGTATTCGCCACAAAAATAAAATATGCATGATCCCACATAAAAAGGCTATTTTTAATAAGAGTTTTCTTGGTATGGCCCCCAAAATTTATAATAAACTACCCAAACACATCATTGAAATTAAAAAACTGGATCAATTTAAAAAAAAACTACACGAGTTTCTAGTTGCAAAATGCTACTATCAAATTAATGACTATTTAAATGAAAGATGCTAGGCCTACTATATCCGATCTAAAATATTAGAAAATAAAAATAGTAAGTAATGATGAAATTAGTATTCGAATTGTTACCCACTTGATTTATGTTTATTTGTAATTGTTTTTTTTTTTGTTATTGATTTTTTAATTGTTGATCTTTTTATTCTGACATACAATGTTAAAATATTTTTTCTCATAACTGTGACTCTTAAGGCTGACATTATTTATTTATTTTTTAATTTAATGACAATCATTATCTAATCTTAATTTTAATAACTACATGATTTGCATACCCATGTGATGGTTAAACATGGAGCACTGTACCTGCTTATTTTAAAAATAACATCAATGTATTGTATATTGCAAATAAATTGCAAATAAATAAATGATTTATGATTTATGATTTATGATTTACGCCAGCACATCAAGTTACCCCAATGTGTCAAATTTCTTTGATCGTTTTTCAACTTTATGTCAAACAGAATAAGGTTCATATTCAATTGGGAAAATTTGACACATTGGGGTAACTTGATGTGCTGGCGTCTGTACATTCACACACAATCCCGCACACAAACCCATTTCTTAGACACTCACACACCCAACCTCACCGTCTCACACATACACGTTCACTCAAATTATTTTGTTGTTGTTTTTCATTATCTATTCATAATAGTTTAATGTAATTGTGAAAAGTGTAATTACATTCTTTATTTATAAAATAGCCGAACCTCCTATTTTAGGTATCTTTTTCTTAATAGGAGGCTTCAGTCTTAAATATGTTTACACAAAACTGATTATAAAATAAACAATTTTTCTATGGGGGACCTAAACAAACAAGAGTTAATTAAAATAAAATAAATTGTCTCACGACTGTACCAAAAGTTTCATTTCAGCGGTAATGCCAGACAGGTGTTGTCTGACGCTGGTTTTCAAATGCACCCCATATTATAGGGTAAAAAAGGAAGAATGATAATATTCATGATTCTTTTAAGCAAAAATACCATCAGATAAAAAAGTAAGAAAAAACCGACGAACATTTCAAAGCCAAGGGGTCCAGAATGGTGTACAAAACTCATGATAAGTTCCACGAGTTTGGTTTATTTACACCGCCAAACAGTGCAAAACAGTATAACAGTAAAAATCTAAAATTCAAAACGTATTTGTTATGGAACGACAGCACAATTTGTCATAGCATTTATCATGATCCTGAAGCTAAGAGTTACGATGTGATTCTGTATTCATCCGCGAACATTGCAAGTGCAGAGCAGCGTTACTCGTGAATTGTGTTCTATGAAATTTCTGCTACATGTAATGTTTTATAAGGTGGTTGGTATAATGCGCCTTTTGATTGTGGATCAGGTATTTACAAGGCAGATATAAGTGGGAACGCCGGGAGGGGACACCCTAGAAGGACATACATAGACCTTATTGGTGAGGTTCTTCAGAAAGGTCAGGTGCGTAGTACTCGCAACCGGCGTGTGTGTATGACAACATGTATGAATGTAAACGACGCAAAAGAAGTATGTAAGAATCGTAGCATATGGAGCTCTGTAGTTTCTGCCTACCCCCATGGGAAAAAGGCGTGAGTTTATGTATGGTATGATTGTGGATTACTTCATCATCTGCCTAGCCTAGGTCAGCTTCCATTTTAACAGGATGCAGTTGAATACCAGTATTTTACATGGCGCGATTGCCTGTTTGATCTCCAAGACCCTACTGCGTAACACAATGCCCCTTGATCAAACTGGTTGTCAGACTTTCGAGCTTCTGACTACCTGTAAAGACTGTCAAAAATCTACAAATGACTAGCTAATGCACTAATTCATCTTTGCGGAACTTAACAATGAAATGTTTTGCGAGGAACTTAAATTATTTTTCTAAAATAAAAGTAGCCTAACTTACTTCTTATAACATCTGTCGAAAATCGTGATGGCAGAGCTTAAGGCGCCTAACTCTTACGCACGTGGTTGTGGTTTAAATCCGGGCAAGTACCTACTAATGTGACTTTTTTAATTCATATGTTCTTTCTAAGTTTATCTTAGAATCGGTGAAGGAAAACATCGTGAAGAAACCTGGACTTATAGTTAATATAAGTTTGTAGTCGCCAATCCGCCTTGAGCAAGCGTGGTGATCAATGCTCGAGCCTTCTCAGTGGGACAGTAATAGGGTGGTATTATTATTTAACATCTGTCAGTGAAAGTCCTGTTAAAATCGGTTCAGCTGTTTTGGAGATTCACCCAAACAAACAAAAAAAAATATGTGAAAATATGTGTGTGTGTGTGTGAATAATTATCTACTTTTTTAAGCATGGAGTAAGATAATGTAATTTGGATATTACAGGCAGACACTTCAGTACATTGTATTTACAATGTAAATATATGTTTATTTATAGATTACATCGTTGCAGCGTTGGTCTAGTGGTTGCAAGTGCTACTACTAAGCGGCTGGTATCTGGCCTCACTATGGCCATCACAACATTGTATTCCCTCATGCAATGGTATGTCTTAATGGCCCAGCCTAGTTAGTTAACTGCTGTAACCGGTATGATAATTATTTTCCTTTAATTTGTTGCTCGTCGAAAATTTCATGCCAGAAATCCTAAGTCAAGGAGTAGACGGCTTAAGTCTATAAAAAAAAACGATGACGTCCCCGCATCAGTATTTCATCAAACAAAACCGATAACCACCAGTTTACGTGTGCTTTTAAAATAAATTAAAAGCGCACTTCTGTTTTCATTTGCCGCAAAGAGCATGATCGGATTCAGAGTCACTAGTGCCCTCGTGTGAAAGTGTCAACTTTACATACAACTCACATTCCCATAAAGCAGGAACGCGAAACGCATACAAACATTTAGAAATATTATCATTTTATCTCTTTCATGTAGACGGCTTTACGACCTAGGCAATATAATTCACATTCGCTTATCTTTACGCGCAACTCTAAACATGTAGCATACAAAAGCAATTTTGAGGGAGCCAGCGAAACATACGACTTGATAAATTGACGGGCCGACGTGCTACTATTGCGTTCGCACGACAAACTATTTCATTTGTCCGGTTTATAGCTCGTAAAGTTACGTAATAGGTGAGTAACAAACGAGACTCGTCCTGCGGTGACGATAATATATTGTTTATTTTTGTCTGTGGTTATTAGGTAGCGATATGTTATTTATCACTTTTCGCCGGTTGGCATGCCGAGCGCGCGCGGCAATGCGTGTATTGCCTCCTTATTTCAAATATTCCGCCAATATTTTTAGTGTTTCATACCGATATTGGAAAAATGGTACACTATTAGTTTGGTTGTTTTGGCGTGTGTCTGTCTTGTTTATGTTACAAAGGGGCCTTGGAATAATTTCTCGATTTTCACAGTAGGTACCCAATTCACTATAACGGGTACTAATAGTTATTTGAGTCTCAATGAAAAGTAAAACTTAAGGTGTAAGCTTAAAGAATACTACATCAACTCTACTATAATTTAATTGTAAATATACATAAGTACTGCTTTTTTAATTTTAATTCAATGGCACTACCATTTATAGAATAAATAAATAAAAAAATGATGGTTGACAGTCGAAAATAACAATTCACAAGTTGTTTACTTTCGCGCGTCGCTCAAGTTAGTCAGAAAAAAGTTTTTCATTGTAATACATATTCTAGTCTACGTAGTTGTTAGTACTGCTCAGCTTTTCGCGGTATTACTTCGTTCTAAGTATTATGGACTGGTTGCGCTCTGCGGCTTCGCCTGTTCTATAGATTCGTAGTTTTTAGTTGAATGACGTATAATCTGACGTATAATATTCTTCGAGAACTAAGCTATCAAATGAAACATTTCTTTAATCCGACTAGTAGACTAAACTGGGGAACTTGGTGTTCATGGCTTAATAATAACAGTACAGTAGTACCGGTCGATCGAAGGTTAAGCTAATCATATTGTGATCAGTTCATGGATCAGACCAAGCCCCGAAAAGCACGTGAACCCATTGGTTGGTTGAGTATCGTGTTATTAAGTTATGGGTTGTGGAGGTTGAACAGGCTGCCGCTCCATCAAAAGCACTGGTATTCAGCTGCATTCGGTTAACTGGAAGATGACCCCGACATTGATGGGAAAAGGCTAAGCAGATGATGAGGTGAGGCCGGTGTATCATCTGTCTGAGTCGCCAGATCAGAGGCAAATAACGTTTTAACAGTAAGTTAAGTTCGTGGAGGAGCGTACCGCCTGCTTTACTCGACTATGCGCAGGCGGAGCATATCTCTGGTGCGCAGAGTACGGGCCAGCACCAACGCAATCCTAGCGATGATTGCTGACAGGATGGACTGCCCCTACATGCTGCATTGCTGCAGCAGGCGTGTTCCCGCAAGGCGTTATCAACCTTTGTGTGTGTTGATTTTATCATTTTAATTTGAATGTTATTTTATTTTGAATTTTTGGATGTTTGTGTGTGTCTTTGTATGTATTTTAAAAAAATTTAATTTTATAATTTGAATGTTAGGTACCTTATTTTATTTATTGAATTTTTGACATTTACTATGAATGTTATTACTATTATTTTATTATCTTATATTATATTATTAGTGTGAATTGTTATATGATTTGTAATTTGACTTCTATGGGGCCAGTTACCCGAAATAAATGAATTTTATTTTATTTAGTTATTTAAGCTTAGGTTGTACCCACCTAACTTACTTAGCTTTTTTTTTAATCTGAACTTATAACAAGTGGGACATCTAAATGGACCTACAAGAACTAAAGATCCCCCACAAAAAAGGTATGAATAAATAGACGTGTTGATTCTGTCACAGACCTCGCACCAGCGTATTAACACAGTGAGATTAAAGTGCAGCTTATTGTTGCTTACAAGTAGGTAATGGTAAGTAATTGATTGCCTCAATTTGAGTTCAACGAAAAGTTAATGTTAAAATGGAAAATATGGAACGATATTTTTCTTTATTAATAGGGGAGACTGCAGCTGTCGCTGACTCAATGTTTTGTCTTTTCATATTTACTGGAAACAGAAAATGTTTTTTTTGGTTTACTAGTAACTCGATTTAGCAAGTTGAATATAATAGCTTTCCCATTTATAAATACTACATTATTAAATAAATAATCAGATGGAAAGACCGCAGCAGGCAAGCAATTGATCCAGTCCTTCGATGTTTGGGGTAAAAACGTCGAGGCGAAACGCTACATTATGACAATGTAACTTCTAGGGTAACTAATCTAGTTACTTAAAAACATTTTATATTTACAATCTGTGCTACTATGTAACAAGAATATTTACGCATCAAAACATTTTATGAGAGCGACCCGGGTGTCAGTGACTTGCTTGTAACAAATGGAGGTTTGATGGAACAGGTGTTACTACTCCGGGCTATTGTGAGTCAGTATATCACGGCGATGTTTATGTTGATTTAGTACGTGTTCTGGTTTTATTTTGATTAATGTTCTGTGTGTGTTTTAGGAGGTTAAGCTTTAGATTGTACTAATAAACAGTGTGTAAGAATAAAAGTTTCTGTTGTAATGGTCTGTAATTTACGTCGCCCAACTGAATTGTTGTTGCGTTTCGAAAACCACTTTTTTAGAAGTTTTTTTTTGCGGTTGAACACTGTGCACATTGTTCAAAGTTACAAATGATGACAACTTCTACACGCGTTAGACTTGAATAATACCTCCTGCACTATGAACATCGGTTTGTTCGCAGTGCGCGAGCGGCTTTCCCGCGTCGCGCCCCGCACACCCCGCACGATTGCCTTGTCCAGACAGCTTCGTCGGACGACTGTATATTTTTAGACTATGGTACAACTATGCAGCATAAACTCTGATGCCAGGTTAGTCATTGAAAGAAGATTGTATCATTTTATTATTCAATTAATAAATATTTGAATCACCACAAGGTAAATTTAATCAACAATTCTCTTTTATTTCTCACTCTCTTTAATGTGTCTATATTATTTTGTTAAGGTAGGTACAGTAAGTCGGCAGCGTCGAGTCCTGGGACGCGGTGGTGTCCTTCTGCGAAACGGTCGTCTTGCAAAAGAAGGCTGCGGAAAGGGAGAGGGTGATCAACTCCACTTACCCTGCTGGCAGCAGGCGCAAGGGCGCAGGCGGAGGGCGGACAACGCCCTCTTCCAGCCCCCCTGAATGGGTCCAGGGGCGACGGACACGGAGATGTCCGCCGCCCCCTACGTAAATGGTCCCGAGTTGCTCTTAGACGGAGTCTAATACCTCACTCCCCTAGCTGACTTGCCGAAGCCCGCGGGACCGGCTCCAGTCGGGGGTCGCGGAAGTATCTTCTGTTCCCGTGACCTCCGGCGCAGGTGTGAGAAGAACACGGGATGGTTTTTAGTCAGTAAGTGTCTGACAGACACCTCCGCCCTCCCCGGGGCGGGGGACATCCATGAGGATTTTCCACCTCTAAAAAAAAGGTACAGTAAGCCGACTGTAAGTGAAAACACCGAGTGGGGACGTCCTAGAAGGACATGCACACTTGCACAGACCCTATTGGTAAGGTTCATCAAAAAGGTCAGTTGTGTAGTACTTGCTATCCGTGTGTGTATGAATACACGTTTGAAGGTAAACGAAGCAAAGTAAGTACCTACATATGAAATATAAACATTATAGTACATTAAACTCTGTAGTTTCTGCCTACCCCCATGGGATAAAGGCGTATGTTCATGTATATAATTATGGTAGGTTGCTGTACTGACAATAATATTGATTTTTAGTCAGAAATCTCTACGGTCGTCTCCATAGTCTACGCTGGTACTGTGACGACTCCAAATACACTTCGTGTCCATTTTAATGGCCCACTTCTGCAACATTCTACAGACACTTTGCTACTGACATTCCAGCTACATGAGATAAAGTTTCGGGCTCAATGTTGACCTCGTGAACTTGTCCCGCAGTGCAATCAACAATGCTCTTACGCCGGGCCCGGTTTGGACCACAAATTATGTCCATTGCTCCATTACTAACAACTTTAATGGAGCTCTTGCATACAGGGCGGGTAATGGACGTAATTTTCCCTACTTGCTGCAGAGGCAGAAGAATTATTGTCGCATGTAGTTTCATATTGACGTTGGCTGGTTTTCATGCTAAATTTTTGCTGCAATTAATGTCAAGATTCACTATCGCTCGACTAAAGAATTAAACTGTACTCTTCAACAACATAAAATGGGAATAAGGTACTGGTCAGTAAGGTCAGTAATCTATAAGGCAAAACGATTAAAACATAATAAATATTATTAAGATTTCTAAAACCAAGACTTTAAACTTTTGTAACGATTTATAAGTACAGTTAAGATTTGATGCAAACCCTATGTACAGTTAAGGAATACATTCTTCTTTTTTATTTTACAACTACAACATTGCTTCCATTTTAAATGGAAATGACTTCCAAACAGTGACTTGCGCCCACAATGTGGATAGTTAATTTGTTCAAAAATTGCTTAATGGCTCCTGCACCAATGTGGAAAGTAAAACACACTGACTGACATACAATATTACTGATGCTTAATGTATCATACAACATTAATTTATTTCCATTTACACATGATACACATTCAATAAAAACAAATTTAACGAATATCAGAATAAAATTCACTTTGTAGAAGACTGAATAAAGACCAGCATTGAAATGGCAAATTTATAATAATTCTTTCGTAATATTTATTTTTAAAAGCGCTTGATGTCCAGTGTCCGGTCTTACGGTCGGCGTCCGAGCCGATCGTCCGGCATCCGGGCCGATCATCCGGCGTCCGGTGCAAAGGCGTGGCGAGCTTGCTGTGGTTAACTTTTCACTGCTATTGACGTCTTGAGATTGTGCAGTCATGTGCTTCGAACTGTATAATTATGGCCATAGCAGGATGTTAATAATTACGTATACTGTTTATTTATGATTACATTGATACTCTTAGCTACAGTTGGATATAGGAAAGATTCATATTTTAAGAATATAATAATATACATTTGTATCTCATATTTTTGTTTCAAATTTGCATCTACTGGTAAAAAATGCTTACGGCATCAAGTCCGTCTTTGTACGTTATTTGCTTAAACACAAAAAAGAAATAATTTATAATAAGCCAGTCATTTTAAATAACAATTAAGTGTTACTACTATGATTTAACAACGTTCTGTCAACATAATTTAGTACATTTATACTAGGTAAAGACGTTACAAACCCTCTCCTCAACTTTAATGCGCTTAATCTTTTCCATTAATTTTAAGAAGATAAAAATACGTGTCAAATATTTTCTTGTAATCTAGATGACGGACAAAAAAATTTAATGTTGTCAAATAGTCCATTTTCCTATCCGACTCACTCGACGCACGGACTGTGACGTGCTTGACTGCGGTTAACCTTACGCCTAAAATTGAGGTTTTTGTTAGCTCCATCGTTTTAATTATAATAACATTGTCTCCAGCTGCATCCGTTTAGTCTAGAAAAAGCAGATGATGAAAAACGTCCAAGTCTTCTAATCGCGTGGTTAGTTAGAGTTTTAATGACGTCCATGGGCCGCTAACTTAGCAGCATATCAAGAAATATATCTCAGGCATGGGCCGGGTTTCCTCACGATGTTTTCCTTCACCGTTTTTGTAGCAAGTGATAATTATACAATACGCATACATGAATCCAAAAAGCCAGAGGTGCGTGCCTTGCGGGTTGAAACTCGAGACCTCGATTTGGTAACACCATCAGACTATCACTGCCTGTGTGTTATACCACAACGTCCGAGTAAAAGAAAACTTAATAACTTATACGACAATTTTCCTATCCGACACACTCGCCGCGCAGACTGTGTCAAGCTTGACTGCGGTTAACCTTACGCCTGATATTGATGCTTTGTGCTGTCATCCACAGAGCTCCGGAGAGTTCCGGAACTTTGTCATGCGGATTATGTTGTTATCAGGAATCGGGAGTGCAATGTGACCTGAGATTTCTAGGCAAGTCTAATGGAATCATAAGCTTTTAGGTAATGTATGGTATTTTTTACACTTGGAACTGTAGAATAGTAGGTACAAGGTAATGGTGTACAAAGCAATATACGATTTTAGACTGATAAGTCACTTAAAACGTTACATTTTATTATTGACCAGCCTGTTGCTCTAGTGGTCAGTGGCCCTAATTGTTATGCTGGAGGTCGTGGGTTCGATTACCACTCAAGACTAATATTTGTGTGAAGAGCACAATCTTTTGTTCTGCGCTTGGGTGTAATGTATCTATAATATGTATCTATGTAAAAGTAAGTTTATTACTTGTCTTGAACTCATACCTCAAGCTCTGCTTAGTTTGGGACTAGATGGAGTTATGTGAAAGTTGTGGAATATTATTGTTACGACGTTTTTATTTCTCGTAACCCTTGGGTTTCGGACCTTTGGAAGGCTTACGAGGGGCCGAAGCCAACTCGCAGAGGCCCATTGTCATCTTAATGAAATGGGGCAACAACCGCAGATTTTCCCTGTATGCACTACACAAGCGCACCCAAGAAAGACTGGCTGGAGTAAGACTATTGGAGGCTGGCAACAAAAGTACTGCACTATAAAATAGGGTGGCTAAAATGGACTAGATACCTAGATCTATGAAAGACTATGGCCCCTGCCTCACCAATGTTATATATTTACACGGATTAAATGGCAGGGGGTGACTTGCACACTCAATAATGGGCCCTCTAAAACGGCCGCTAGCACTAAGTGACGTAGCGACAAGAGAGCATTAATTGTTACTTTTATTCGTATTCTTTAGGAGCCTTTATTTCTAAACAGATACTTTGAACTTCTCAGTAGCAGCCCCAAAACCTGAATTTGTGCCCTATTTGTGTGTTATATGTTTCTGTATATCATTGCACAAGATACGTAAGTAAATATTTGTGTGAACTAAAACACCTCTGACTACCCCAGACTGAAGTGCAGGCGTAATGTTATACACCGTTCAAGGTATTAAACAGTCACTCTAAATCGGTTTAACACGTTCGAATCTGTTGTAACATGACTAGACATGTCGATGATTAATGCATTGCACATCTGTATTGAATTCCCGATGCCCAATTGATCGTCTCTCACTGCTGCACAAGTTTTGTAACATTAAGTTATTCTCTAAATTACATACATACATAGATAAACTCTCGCTTTTTATCAATGGGGGTAGGTAGAAACTTAAAAGCGTTCATCTGCTACGATTCTATGCTATTCTAAGGTGTACTATTATATTCTATTCTAACACAACTCCTTTTTTTTGCTTATAGGCAACTAGTCCCGGCGTCTACTTTATACTTTATAAAGAGAAAAAAAAAAACATAATAACTTAATAAAATAAATATCTTTTCTTAGTCGCCTTCCATTCATCCTCTCACATCTTTCAATTGTTTTAATTTTTGGGACAGTTTAGTTACGAAGTCCCATTGAATTAGAAAAGCTCTGAACTGAGACTTAAATTTTACTTTTAGGGCGACAGTAAGAGTTTGCTTAGGTGGATGTGTTAACGTAAATAAATCAAAATAAGTATTGTAACAAGCACAGCAAGTGGCGTTCTGTAGTTTCTACTAATTCCTATAAAAATAAGGCGTGAGTATATGTATGTTTGAAAAATACAGTTAAGATAGGCATGTCCGAAATCAACTTTCATGTGCAGAAAATGTGTGTGTGTGTGTGTGTGTGAAGATACAATTTGTTTTCTTTCACCTATCGGAGTTAGGGTAACCGTATGATTTCGGTGTAAGCTAAAACATTTCATGTAAGCAATCGATTGAGTACTTTCAGTGCTGTGACGTCACTTGACACGTCCGTGATTGATTCACAGGCTCACAGCTGACTCAATGCTTACCAATCTTACGAAACCTATCCTTAACACGAAGAGTGATTTGTTTTGGTCGGAAACTGTAGTGGTGCGTAACACTAAAGTAGGTAGGTGTATGTATGCCAACATGAGAACACAAGATTGCGGCATAATTAATAAAGTGGAAATTGTAAAAAGGAATGATGAGGGACAAATAATAACGGCCACAGTCGATCGAAGGTTCAGCTATGCTTGCCGAGGTCGATTTGTGGATTGGTAATAATTAAATATTTCAAACCCCATCCGTATTTCAGAGACTCCATTGAGCCGTTGGTCCTGGCGGTTATTTGTAAATTTTTGACAGTCGTTAAGATTATAATATTTCACAACGCAATCTAGTCCCAAGCTAAGCAGAGCTTGTCTTTTGGGTACTAAACAGCTGATAAACATATTTATATACTTCTAAATACATACATATTATAGATAAATTACACCCAGACACAGAACAAAATAACGTGCTCATCACACAAACCTTTGTCCTGGGTGGGAATCGAACCCATGACCTCCGGCTTAGCAGTCAGAGCCACTAATTACTAGACCAACAGGCCAGTCGAAAAGATGAATTATTTTTAAATGCATTGAAAAACCGATCGATATGTGCGTCTGAAAAGTAGTATTAAGCCATAAGCCTCATTACATACGTTCATTACATGAAGAAGGGATATTTAATTCCCTCAAAATACTAAAAAGTATGTCGTGATGGCCTAGAGGTTAAGGAACCTACCTCTCATGGACGAGGTTGTGGTTCAAATCCGGGCAAGTACCAATGTGACTTTTTAATTCATACGTACTTTCTAAGTTTATCTTAGACATCATTTGACATCGGTGAAGGAAAACACCGTGAGAAAACCAGAACTTGTAGTTAATTTAAGTTTGAAATCGCCAATCCGCTTTGAGCAAGCGTGGTGATCCAAAGCCTGAATAATAACAAGCATTTTACTTCACCACTTTGTGTAATCAATTTAAGTAAACTTGCAAAGAATAAATTTAATCGAATCAACCAATACTCTACTTACGAGTATTCACGAAGTGTAATCAGCATCATTGTTTATTTTCTTTTAATAAACAGTCAGAGGAAAATACGCAGTAAATTATAATGTTTACGTTATTAAAAAATACGAGAATATATGATGCAGTGATCATCCAGTGGTAGTGTTGGGAATTTATCCGGATAAATACTCAAAATGGATAAATACTCATAATTATCCGTTTTTACTCGAGTATTTATCCAAAACGGCGGATAAATATTATACACGATTTTAGTAAGGGAAATTTTATATTTCTACGAAGAAAAGGATGAAATTAAGTGAAATTCTAAAACTTATTAAGAAGTTTTAAAAAAACAAGCCTGTCTAACCTATGATTACACACAATAATAAAAAAATTGGGTTATACTTTCCTTTATGGGTCATCGATTTATGGATCGGAGAGGGCCTGGGGAGAGGGAGGGGAAGATGAGCTACCCCCCTGTCGGATTCCCACACCGCGGAGCCCCATGGTTATGGAGATATTCATTGTTAAAGTTTGAGGTTAGGTTAAAACACTAATTTCCATTATTTTCACTCTAATTTCCATATATTTATGGGCCGGGGAGGGCGAGGGTGGCAGAGGCCTACCTCCTGTACCATCTCCAACCCGCGGAACCCCAAGGTTACGGAGATATACGTATTTTAAAATTTAAAAGTTAACATTTTGAAATTAGTTTCGGGTATTTTTCGGATAAGTTGAATAAAGCACAAGGAATATTATTATTCTTATACCCTTACCTGCCAAGATGTCGCCGGAGCCGCTTGGTGGCGCTCCTACTTCTGGGTGGTTTAAAAAAACAACCACGAAGGAGGTGGAGAGGAGTCTGTGTTCGCTCACTCACTACGACCCCGCTACTTTTATTTTTTTTTAGTGGTGGAAAATCCTCATGGATGTCCCCCGCCCCGGGGAGGGTGGAGGGGTCTGTCAGACTTACTGACTAAAAACCACCCCGTGTTCCTTCTCACACCTGCGCCGGGGGTCACGGGAACAGAAGATACTTCCGCGACTCCCGACTGACTGCGACCCGAGGGCCTCGCCAAGTTAGCGAGGGGAGTGAGGTGTTAGACAACCCTCGCAACGTCTAAGAGGGGCGCGCGTAAACACGACGCGCCACCACCTTGGGTCCATGTCCCATGTACATGAGGGCGGCGGACGTCCCGTGTCCGGCGCCCCTGAACCCATTCCGGGGGCCTGGAAGAGGGCGTTGTCCGCCCTCCGCCTGCGCCCGGTACGCCTGCTGCGGGCCGGGTGAGTGGAGTTGCTCTCCCTCTCACTTTCCGCAGCCTCCATCTGCGAGACGACCGTTTCGCAGAAGGACACCACCGCGTCCCAGGAATCGACGCTGCCGGCCATCCTCTCGACCACGGCCGGCAGCGACAAGTCACTGCCTACTCCAGAGACGAGGATACGGCACGGCTTCTCTCAAGCGGCACACTTTTCCAGCGTATGCCACGCCGTATCCTCCCGACATTCGACAAAGTGGTGATACCGGGCGTGTTATTTACAATTTATATGGAAACTTTTAAAAAATACGTTTCTCTTTATTATTTTATTATAACTGGGAGTCTCCGCAACTTAAAAAAATGTAACAAACCTTCTGCTTATGAGTACTATCTACAAAAAAAAATGGACTTCCAACTATATGGCCCATAAAATAAAGTATAGCCCGAGCGCGTGTAATTTTGCACAGATTTTATTACGTCTATGCAGAGGAGTCGTCGGAGGAACTTGTGGCTAAATTATAACAGCCGCATGGGTTGGTCGAAGGTTAAACTACGCTTGACGTGGTCGGTCCGTGGATGGATGACCATTTATTATATACCAAGACTCCTCCGTGCCTCGGAAAGCACGTTAAGCTGTTGGTCCCAGCTGTCATTTGTAGATCTTTGACAGCCGTTAATTGTGATCAGAAGTCCAAAGTCTGACAACCAGTTTAACCAAGGGGTATCATGTTACCCAGTTCACTGCCTTGCCTTGCCACTGGGTTGTTTAGGTCTGACAGACAGCTCCATGTAAAACACTGGTATTCAGCTGCATCCGGTGAAACTGGAAGCCAACATATTAGGGAAAATTCTAGGCAAATGATGACGTCTATGCAGAGTTTAATAAAATTGGTGAAAACTTCACATTTCAGTAGTAGCTAGCAAGAGTGTGCTGTTAGTAGTTTAGAGGCACAACATGTTGTTAAACTTTTTTTACTAAGTTAGTTTAGTACTGCGCAGCACACTTTTAATTTGCAGGCTCATGACGCACTGCGATTTCAAAACACGGCAAGGCAAAGCAAGGGACTCTTCAGTCTTTTGTAGGTTTCTAGCGTTATCAACAATAATAAAACTACACTTTTCTATTTATTTTTAGTAGTTTACTTATCCACCGATTTTATTCAGTGTTTAAACCTTTAACAAAGAACGGTTCAGCTGTTAAAACATACCTTGAAACGCTATAATCCAACTTCAAAATCACTTAAATGTCTCATAAAACTAGAACACTATCACCTTATAATAATTATTTTGTTGTTAAAAACGCACTCGCGCGTGCGCTATCTAAGACACATAACTTGGCACAGCGCAGGCGCGGTGGTGTGAGGGGAAAGGTAATAAAACAAAAGGAATGGGACAAAAGGAGGCCGGGATATAGTGCGGTGCGGTCAGAAACACGTTGCTTCGTCTTTACAATCAGAACTTGAAAAAGTAATAATGTATTAAGTATTTTCGAAAGCCTTAATAGTAAAACTAGCCTATCAAAATAAAAAAAACATGCAAAATAATAAATATCCATCATTTTGGGTAAATATCGGATAAAAATGAGTAAAAACGAGTATTTATCCACTTTGGATAAATACTCGAGTATTTATCCTTCGAGTATTTATCCTTTGCCCATCACTATCCAGTGGTCAAAATTCGACCGTATTCGAAAGCTACTTAACTTCATAATGATTTATAGAACTTTTGCTTCTTTTTACAACTTTGCGTTGCACTTCCGCGTCTATGTCAATGTTAACTCGTATATTTGCTGTCATATTTTTCTTTGCTTTTATATATTACTAACGTAAATGTATAAAACTATTAGGCTTAATAAACTTCTCCCCCATATAAACTTACAGTTTGCCTAAAGCTAAAGAAAATTGAGATTGTTTGAAATCTATTTCGTTTAGCGTATTAATATGTAGATTTTAACAGAAATTGGCCCCATAATGTGTACACAAATTGAATATTAAATATTTACAACTATTTTCTTCTACTGTAATATAATACTTGCTGCCTGCGACAAACATCGTTGAACCTTAGAATCAATTAATTAGTTTTTATTAGCTTACGTCATATTTATTCTCAGATCTTCGGTAGATCTGAGAATAAATATGACCTAAGCGCACGAAAAAAGTCACAAGATTCGGTGAAGACGTTATGGAGGAATTTCTTGCAAACACTGCGATACGAGAATTTTTCATATTGGAGAAGATATACAAGCAATGGAGGTCTACTTTATTATAAAATATATCACGCTCATCGATAATAATATAGTTTTTACTTCGGCAAAGTATTTTTGAAATCGCATGGGGACTTTCGGAGAATAACCCCGACGTACCTACACACTTACAAAACAATGTTACCTCCTAAGTACCTATAACTAGTTAAGTAGTTATACAAACGTAGTAGGTATACTACACCAACCGTATACCACCAATGAATTTAATTTGATGTTTAATGATCTGATTGAAACAATGATTTTTAACTTTCAATTCAAAATATGAAAAATTGTATTTTTTTAGAATGTTAGTGTTCAAAATATCAGTATCAATCTGGCAAAAACACATTTTTTTCCAACATTAAGACAAATTTTGGATGTTGATTATCGCTGGGATAAAATGGTTACTAAATTTTAAACAAATTACGGGAATTAGCTTTAAGGTACCATTCATTCAATTTGGTTCAATGTAATTCAATTCTACTCAATACAGTTTAATTTAATCCTATGTAAGCCAATTTCAAAGTTATTAAATTCAATTCCATTTTAATTTGTTTTATTTGTAATTACGTAACATTAGATATTAAGTGAATTATTACCAACATTACTAAGGACTTCGTCTGAAATAAAATTCCAATTACCTATTTTTTTTTTATTTTATATCTAAACATACAGTACATTTATTACATACTTAATAAAAACTAAAATAAAAGCAAAATAATTATATGCCATCAAAAAATTTATCCACATCGCTCTCAACGGAAAAGGTGCCCAAAACACTGGCCGCATTGCCACGTTGAATGGCAAATAATTATTTTATTAGTTATTCATTCCTGAACGAAACTTTTTTTATTTTTTTATGTTTTTAAAGCAGTCAATATCATGAGAATCTGCTAAAGACGTTTACTTCTAGCATTAAACGTAAACGAGGGATTTGAAATCAATTTACACTAGTTTCACCCAGTGAACGGCGCATTCAATTGATTCGTAGCCATTCGTAGCGGTTTGCTACGAGACCGTAGCTTACGTAGTCGGCGTAGCAGTGACGTCAGTTCCATTACACCCAGGCCACGTAGTTACGCCCGCCGCACTCATTTGTCTTCAGAGCTTGGATTCTTTGAGAATCAGTGATAAAGTATGTTTCTTCTTCTCAAATAATGTAAGAAAATGCTTATTACGTCTGGAATTGATAATGGCTTTGAGAGGATATACAGAAAAACGTTGTGACAGATTTGCGGATTGTGTAAGGTTAATAAACCCACTACTGGTCAGTGAACGCTAAGCACAAGAAGATTACAGAAACTGGTCTCATGCGTCACCTGCGAATGTAGAATGACAGTAGGCGTTTTTGCAAAGGTTTTAAGGAGGGTCGCAGGAGGCTCGCCCCCTATTACATGGGACTTAAACATAACTGGCGAAATGTGGGTGTACTACCAGGGACACCTCTGCCTAGCCCTTCGGGGATTACAGGCGTGACGTTATGTTTTTATGTTTTTTTTTAAGGAGGGTAAATCTACTCCCAAGAAAGCTGTAACCTCGTCCTAAACTTAGTGCTAAACTAAAAACAAATCAGGGATGAAATGATGCAATGAACTGATATTTATTTCTGTAAGTAGATCTTCCCAGATACTTTTACATATAATTTTTTTATAAACTAAAAATCACATAAAAGCATTTCCAAAGTGACTGATCCCTGAGAAGAAACTTAAGGGTCATGGTCTCTTTTAAAGTCCAGACATAAGGTTGTATTCATTTATTATGCGAGTCTCACGATGCATGGCATTATAGAATATTATCATTTATGGTTTAGGTATCTTAGGTTATCTATACTTATGTTCTTATTCCTTATGAAGATATTTATTACGATATAATAAAATCTATATCTATACTCATATTACAAAAGAGGAAAGATTAGTATTTTAGTATGTTTGCATGTAGCGAATAAACTTTTAAGCAACTGAACCGATTTGAAAAATTCTTTTACCGTTAGGAAGCTTCACTACGAGTATCTCCGGGTGACATAGATTACTTGTTATTCCTATATTCCCACCGGAATGGGAACTACGCAGGTGAAACCGCGTTACGTTCGCTAGTCTAGTATAATACGAAATTTCAGACTTTCTTAGTTCACTCTAACCTACTTCTAGCTTATTTCTTGGTGATTAAACTAAGTTTAAAAGCAGACTTCGCGACATATAACTATAATACACTACATTATCCAGGGTATAAGTTTCAGATCAATTTAATACGAGATCAAGCGTAACTTCCGTATGTGGGTTAAACAAACAGCTTAAGACAAAGTTACATATATAGGAGTAACGAGTATTGTAACCGTTGAGAACTTCGATTAGTAAACTTGCTTGTTCAATTAAATTGATATTACAAATGTGTCATGATGATCCAAATGTTAAGACGCCTACCTCTCATGCACGAGGTGGTGTTTCAAATCCGGGCAAGTACCAATGTGATTTTTTCAATTCACATGTACTTTCTATGTTTATCCTAGACATTATTGACTTCGGTGAAACCTGGACTTAAAGTAATATAAGTTTGAAATCGCCAATCCACCCTGAGAAAGTGTGCTGATCAATGCTCGTTCCTTCTCTGTATGAGAAGAGACCTATGCCCTGCAGTGGGATAGTAACAGGCTGGTATAATTGTTATTTTTTATTACAAATGTGTGCGGTTTTCTAAACATCTGAACAGTAACAACGAACATAAAGAAAGCTTGGTTTTAGGTCTAACCTCACAATATTATGGTTCTCATTCCACGCATTACAAAGTTGGCCACTTTTTCTGTTTATACATCTTCATTCCAAAGGCGTCGATCATGGTGAAAGGATCAGTCAGTTCACAGAAGTCGACTACCGAAGGTGAACCATACGTAACAGAGAGGTCGGCGAAGACCTCGCTCGGGGTAGCTCCTTTAAGACACCCATGTATTTCTACATTTTAAGGATATTTTGATTGAAATTCGCTCATTACGTTCACTAGATGGTTTCAGAACAAATTTATCATAACGGCAAAGGAACATGACGCATTAATTTTTTGTATAAAATAATTATTTAATGCTATTATTAGTAAAAAGGTGTAGAGAGGTTGCAAGCGCTCAGCAAGCGACTCATTAAAATGTAGCTCACTAGCCACACTCGATCGCAGTGTCGTCCACGGACGCGTGCGTGCGTTAGTGTGCCGTTTTTGAAGATCGAATGTTGTTTAGGTAACCTAATCTTCACCTTTTTACTTATAATATCATAGCATTAGGGTATACTAATGTTATAAAAAGGTAAAGACGGGATTTGTGACGTTGTTAGGGATAATCTCTGGACCTCTCTAAACCGATTTTGAAACTTCTTTTACCAATAGAAAGCCACCTAATTTGTGAGTGTCATTTTAGCTAGTGTAGTGGCTATATTTTATTATGAAAACTAAGAGGCGGTAAAAGGGATATTAAAGTACAAAATGCACGCGAACGACGTCGCAGGCGAAGGTCTAGTATATTATAAAGATATTTTGAACAAGTGGGGATTCGCTCATTACTGTTAAAGTAGCTTCAGACCAAATTCACCACTGAATTAACATGAGACATTCTAACTATTTATAATATAATAACGGATATAAGATAGCTTCCCCGAACCCAGAATATAACATGATACTTAGTAAAACTATATTTAGAATTCGTGATAAGGTAGGTAAATGGCAATCATTATTTAAACTAACGTTATTAATGTTTGTACTAGGGATTCTGTTTCGAAGAGTTTGTTTAGAAGTAATTTGAAATATAACTTAGTTGATATTGCTCTAAGTTATGAGTAGTAATATCGGTTACATTTGCATCACTATTTATAGTTTTAGAGAGTTAGAGTCGCGGGTAAATAATTAACAGCCGTAGGTATGAATCGAATGAAATTTTACTTACTTTGACTTCTTCCTTCTAAGTTTTAGCATAACCACTCGTATACCGTAATTATAGAAATAATTAAAAAGCAATTGTGTCTCGCGTAGATTTACGTTCCGTCACATGTTGGGTGAAGACTTGTCAAAAGTCAAATTGTCACCTGATAATGGAATGGGAAGACAGTTTGTCACCTCAAGTTATCCAATTTATTAGAAAACGAGTTTTCTGCTTATTTTATTTAGTGAATTGCCCATTGTTTTTAGTAGACAATTAAAGCTTATGCACGTCTCCAGGATGATGATGATCTATCTCCTTGCTAAATTTTATTACGATCCGTTAAGTCGTTGAGTTGTTAAAAACCGACAAACAAACAAAAAAACAAATTTACTTTCTCATTTAGAATGTGAAAAATGAAAGTCTGGATTTTTTGCCAAATTAAACTTTAAAAATAGCTTAAAAAAGAATATTCGGCTACTTCAATATTTTCTCATGTAACTTGACTTGCCTATAATGCAAGACCCCGAAAAACGGTAAATTCGTCCAATAGTCATGAAAACCATGCATCAATTAATGATCGGTTTAGTTCAAGAAAAACTGAGAAGAAACATAGATTAAAAAGTTTTTGTGTGCACGCGCACAATTATAAAAGAGTCTTTTACAAATAGGCATTTGTAAAAGAGATGATGTTGATCAGTAGAGATACATATTTCCAAAAAATTAAAATTGTACAGCATTGAATACACCATTGGATAAATTTAATTACATTCAGCGGTTTGATAATTACAGTGAATAAAATACACCTATCTACCTTTACTTTTTTCAAACCAAAAGAATTTGATCTAGAAAAAAAATGGAACAGCACTACATTAATAGCTAACGATGTCTAAAAGAGCTGCATTGGATCGCTTGCTACCATCGCCAGTCGAATCACGTAAAAACTACTCAACTTCAGACGTTCAAGAGTTCCACCGATGATAGAGCGCAGGAATTTCGAAATGAACCCCGCCGGCATACTTTAACTTTGAACATAGTTGTCATACTACACCTATTCAGCTGCATTTAATATAGGTTTTAGCGTTGCATGGCCTGACCCACAGATAAAAATAAATAAATAAGTAAATAAATATTCCACAACTTTTCACACGACGCCATTTAGTCCCAAGTTAAGCTTGAGAGCTTGTGTTATGGGTACTAAATAGCTGATAAACATACTTATATGTTTCTAAATACATACATACTATAGATAAATTACACCCAGACACAGAACAAATGATCGTGCTCATCACACAAACATTTGTCCTGGGTGGGAATCGAACCCACGACCTCCGATACTTCTAGAATGATTGACGGTAAGCTTTAAATTACGTGTCCATGTCGTCACCTTAATATTTTTAATTCGGGTATATAATAGTCCTCTCATGCACGAGGTCGTGGTTCAAATATGGGCAAGTACTAAGTTACTATTTTTAGTTCATATGGACTTTCTGAGTATTTATTAGAGTTAATTGGCATCGGTGAAGGAGAACATCGTATCGTATCTGGGCTTATAGTTAAGATAAGTTTGATATCGCCAGTCCGCCTTGACCAAGCGGTGATCAATGCTCGTGCCTTCTCTGTTTATGAAGAAGACTATGCTCTGCAGTGTGACAATAATAGCTCAGTTTTATTATGTAGCAGTGCAGTAGTCTTACCAATTTATTGATGAGTGTAATTACCACTTCTTAATGAAAATGTATGCTCTGAGTACGGATTTGGGTAAGCAGGTTCATACTTTTTGATTAAAATGGGTATATGGTTCTTCCAATACACAAAAAACGACTCATAACATCACGCCGTTATCCAGATAAAGGGTTAGCCAGTTATATTCAAGTCCCATATAAATGGGGGCGAGCCTATTATGGTTCCTGTAATTATATAATGTAATATTTACTTGGTTTACAAACTAAAGAAATGGCAAAAATGAACATAATTACATGGTTCCTGACACTATATTATCTACAAACTGAAAACCTATTAAAAAACCAGTAAAGACGAACTAAAAACATGCAAAATCATTCGCATGCATACACATATACGAATTCACACATACACACAGCCACACACACACACACACACACACACACACACACACACACACACACACACACACACACACACGAATACACACATACACACAGCCACACACACACACACATACACACGCACACACAGATTCTATTAATTCATAATGTCACAAACATCTAAAAACTCTTTAAAGCAAGTATGTCCTTTATATTGCTTATCCCTTGCTTGCCTTGCTTATACTTTGATCAAAAACGGGTGAAGACACTGGCTCCTGTAACACAGGTTATTATCTAGCTCAGGAGTCAGGGCTTCAAATAAAATGTATTATGACTTATATCAACAAAGCAATTTATTATTATTATTATGTTTTTAAAGACAGCTATCCTTATTAATTTACGTACCTGTAACTATGTTTTATATATAGGTACCTACATGTTTAAAACACCCAGGTCTCCAAACATGTGATAAATTGTCATAAATATCGGCAGATATTTGCGAGGCATATTCAATAACCGTCTCATATAACATGATCACTAGGGCGCGCCAGAAAATATGAAAATATAATATTTTACTTTACTTGTTTTTCGTATACACAGGGCGGATGTATTGTTTATGTATGAGTGAAGTTGTGTGCCGAAATATACAATAGTTGCTTTGAGTTTGTGGAAACAGAAAAAAAAGGGAAATGTAATTTTGTTTGGATTCTGTTTTGTATTTATGCATAAGTATTGGGATGACGACGAAGGCGCATAAAGTATTAATAAGTTTTGATACATTTCTTTTCTTTGTTTGTGTTCGTTGTTTTACCTTAGCATTCAAATTATGTGGATTTAGTCAGCATGTTCTCTCTTACCTGCATTGTTGGATTAGTAATCGGAAGCGCCTTTATTATTCTGATCATATATTCTGACATTTCATTAGTCAAACTATGTATTTCGAATAAATAAAAATTTAAATAAATGTACGCCGATTTTTGGGAAAACATGTTAGGACGTTTCCTTTATTTATAACACTATGCTTTGCAACCCAGTTCTTGTACTCCTTACTCATGTTTTGACAAATTAACTATATTCATCTTTATCTTTACTATTGCGAATGAGGCCATGGGTTCCGTTCCTGGGTCGGACAAAATATTAAAGTGTTATTTGATCTGGGGTTTTTTAGTAGCAGCCTAAATTTTTGAATGCAATACGTTCACTATTTAAAATCTTCTTCTTCTTCCACCTGGCGTTAATCCCGGCTATTGCCAGGGTCCGCCTTCCGACTGAGCTTCTTCCACTTTGCCCGATCTTCAACATCCTTTTCGGTCAGGCCATTGGCTCTCATGTCGGACTTGACGACGTCCAGCCAGCGTTTGCGAGGGCGACCACGGGGCCTAGCCCCAAGGACAGCCATATACATGCATCTCCGACCAACGTACTCGATAGGGCGGCGCATGATGTGTCCATACCATCGCAGACGACACTATTTATAATATGAGACTTTAAATAAAACGAGTTGAATGTGTGCGCACTAAAGGTACACCTCATGTATTTTTTGGTTCAAATAAATATTATTATTATTATTTATTATTACCTAATCTAAAATATTACGGAATGTTTAGCATGGCATATATTGAACAAATGTTTCCATGTGCAACGTTGAAATGAATGGTTATTGAACCAAGCAGGATAAAAACGTTGACTGTGTTGTTTACGTAATTTTTATTTAGTTTTTTTTTCTTTATTTTATAATCATAATGCTTATCGCTGAAGGGTCAGACTCATATTCGAAGATTAAACGTCTAGAACAGTCTCTGTCATAAATCGTTTACTTCGAAACAATATAAATGTATTGTTAAAAAAATTGTAAAATAAAACAATACCATTATAAAATTAATTATCTAAAAAAACATGTAAAGATATTAAAAAAAAAATGTTAATGTGCTGCCGTCGCAGCATGCGTTAACGGTAGCTAGCGTAGTAAGTAAGTGGGGTGTGGGTACCCCGCACAGCGCAGCGTCGTGTTTATTCATTCACTGCAGTATCTACCGTTCACGTCTCAACATGGATTTGTTTGGAGATAATTTATACTTTGGTAGCTGCGGCTTAATTAACAAACTGCATCCCCGCACAGACTGCAACTACACTACATGGACATTGCGCTGTCTTAGAACCTACACGGCGCTGTGCATTCCGTACTGTAGAGGATTGCAGGCCGCAAGGGTTGATTAAATGAGAACAACTTGATGCCGTGAAATAGTTCCAAAAACTGTTTATTAACTTTACCACACATTCACTAATAAAACTTTCTTTAAACAGGATACACTGATTCTGGTCAACAGAGTGAGGACGTAAGAGAGCTTGAGGACTGCTTGCTTGCTGAAGACTGCGAACCGACTACCACTACTCGCTCAAAATTGCCTTCTTATATTCAATTATTCATAGGTGCAAGTAGTGGGTGACCCAATATTTGCATTTATCTAATTACCTATGAATTACATGGAAACCGACATTTCCTCGCTACTCCCCGTTCCTCACCCCTGTGACCTAATTTCAAGTATACATTATATACTTCAAGGGCTCTCGACCAATCACTTTTATTTACTTACTATAACACAGTTTTTTAGGAAGCTGTGCTTCTCAACACGTACAATAGATCAAATCTTAGAAGATGTTGCTGCATTTTTTATTTGATACAACACACTGTCAAGCGATATGTTGGTTCTTTATCCATCTCTCTTAATCCTAACTCCTGCCATTTGTTTCTTTCATGTGCATCACTGGGCCAAAGTTTCCTGAGCAAATGGGAATTTCAATTTGTGACTACTTTTAATGTTCAACGTAGGTAATTTAATTACTTTTAAAAAGTGCTAATCGCTAATCTATTTAAAATAAATGACTTTAGATTCGTTTTTGATTTAGTCATTTCTTCTTTCATATTTATTGTCCATCCATCATTTACTTTGGGTTTTTCTACGCTTGCAGCGCTCCACACATTTAACCTCAAAGCTTTTCCCATAACGTAATTCTGGTTCCAATCATTTACACAAGCCAGGAATGTAATCAAATAATCACTTACTATACTAATAATCTTTTCAACTAACAACAAGTTCGTGGGCATTCAATAAATCGGACTATTACTGGAATGTTTACGTTGAAAGCCCTAGCTGTGACAGTCTTTATCCGTACTAATAAGCCGGCCATCAATGGACCAGTGATTTATGTTCCCCTAAAGGTTTTCATTAAATCCAATATTAATCTACCCCTGTATAAAGAGGGGGGCGTGTCGGGTTTTTGTATGAAGACTTATTGTTATTAAGAGGTAGGTTTCTAGGTAAATGGCTTTGCAGCCTGGCTCCTGGGAGGAATTTCAATATTATCATAGTTGGATTTTATCCACTTTGAGATTGGCCAAAGGTGAATTTTCGACCTGATCGTCTTCCATCGTAATAATAAATAATAATTCTAACTAAAAAATAATGTAATAGCAGAAGCTAGGTTATGGGAAAGTCGTATTATTATGCCGAAGTCAAATATAAATTAGTGGCTTATTAGGTTATTATACCAGCCTAGTGCTGTCCTATTGCAGTGCCTGAGCAATCCGTTGCAGATTCGGTATACGAAAATTTTGAGACAAGATTTTATCAGCTGTTTGTGTATACATGTGAGTTTGTAATGTTTGTCAATGCACCCACGATACAGGAGATACTTTTAGTGTAGAAAGGCACGAGCATTAGGGTGTGTACACGGTGCAAGTAGCATGCGCATATTGAGGCATTTGCGCAGGTTGTATACATCGTAAACTTTAGTGTTTAAAATCATATGCGGGTCTAGCGACTCGAGCATGTACCAAAGCGAGCCACCCGCGCAACTAACCCGCGTACTCTGTGGCGCGCGCGGGTAACTTGCACATGTAGCTCTTGACCACGAGCAAATAATTTGTGCGTAGGTACTGCTTGCGCAAGTGGCCCAGGTCTTTACTTGCTCCAGTTATTTGCATTATGTGGGTACAAGTACAAGCGAGTAACTTGAACAAGTAGATTGCGCATATTACTCACGCGTGTAACCCGCATCTTAACTAGCTTCAGCTACATGCACCGTGTAAAAGCACCCTTAGTTACCACGTTAGCTTAAAGTTTTAAAAAGTTTTTGTTACCTTAAAGACAGATTTATAGATACAACTTTTTCCTGCTTATGAAACATTTTTGTACGCCTTGCAAGGTAGAGCATAGTGAGACCTTTTATATTTAGCACCATGTACTAAATCATAATACCCGTTTGTAACTTTTTTGTTGTTGTTTTTTTTTCTATTATTGATAGGCACGCGTTTGACCATCTCATCTGATGGTAAGCGGTGATGTGGTCGACGATGAAGCACGCTTGCCTAGAAGCAACCTGTTCACTCTTGACTTGAAGACCCCTAGGTTATAGCTATCAGGATACACCGACTCCGGCAGGGAATTCCACTCTTTAGCTGTTCGCACAATGAATGTGTTTCCATAGCATTTAGTACGTATGGTAGGTTTGGTGATGTCAGTCATTTCTTGAATTATTTTTCTTTTTCAACTAAGTCGGAGATCTCGTGTGGCTGTTTATAATTTAACAACCAATTCATTTAAGGGTAATCGTGTTACCCTGGCATTGGGACGTGGCGGTCAGATTGGCAGTTGCTGCCTGTTAAAAACTGATACTCAGTTGCATCCAGTTAGACGAAACCCACGCCAATATAGTTAGGAAAAGGTTAAGCAGATGTTAATGAGAAAAAAAATAGGGGAAGGGGGGGCGTGTTGTGTGAATTGATAGTTTAATTAGCAGTTTTGCGTGTAATTGCTTATTGCGATTGGGCTTTTACTGCCAAATTGTACCAAACCCGCTATCTCTCATTATTATAGTTACTAGCGTTCAAGTGTTCCAAATGAGGTATAATTATAGTCCAGATTGGACTGATTTCGATGTACAGTAATTATACCAATAGACATCCAAAACTTATCATTAAAAAAGATTTCGAACTAATTAGCGTTAATTGGGTATTCAAAATTATTACAATTACTTCGGAAGACAGGAAAAAATGATGAAGTGGGTCGTGCCTACATTAAGTTTTAACATACACATCCACAAAGAACTTCTAAAACATAAAACACTAGCAGACTTCACGCGGTTTCACCCGCGTAGTTCCTGTTCCCGTGGTTACAGGGATAAAAAGTAGCCTATGTCATCCGGGAATAGTGTAGCTTTCCACCAGTGCAATAATTTTAAAAATTGGATCATTATTTCCGAAGATTACCCCCTACATATAAACTTCCAAACAAACAAACAAATTTTACCTCTTTATAATATTAGTATAGATAACATCATGCCTGTAATCCTCGATAGGGATAGGCAGAGGTGTACCTGTAGGATACCCATATTGCTCCAGTTATGTTAAAATTCCAAGTAATAGCGGGGGAGCCTATTACCCATCAATCGGGCAGAAATTCAGACTCCGGGCTGCTACTGAGTAATTGGTGACAGCGGTGGCCCAGTGGTGGCGGCCCCGACTTACAAACAGTAAGTTGTGGGTTCGAACCCAGGCATGTGCATTACTTTGTGTAATTTATTTCATCACCACTGCTCTCAAAAATAGTGAAGAAAAACATCGTGAGGATACCGACATGTCCTAGAACCAAAAAAAAATCGAAGACATGTGACATCTACCAATTTGCACTGGGCCCGCGTGGTAGATTATAGCCCATTTGCAAAATATGGGCTTTGACGTGAAGCTGCGGATAACAGCCGGGTATATTTAATCTCTTTACTAAGTAATTCCAGATGGAAAAACCCAAATAACACTTTGCCCGACCCGAAGATCGAACCCGGGATCTCACGCTACGAACCTAGAGTTTAACTTTTCCATTGTGTCAATTAGTGACACAATAGAAAGACAATGACAGCGCAGATACCGGTGTCCTCTCGGGGTATTATAATAATGAATTAAAGAACTTTAAAGTAAACATAAAAATTCTTTTTAGTATAAATCTACAAAGAAAGACGTGAAATGAGTTAAATAACATTATGTCTTACAATGTATTTCTTGGAAACAAGTACAGTACTAAGTCTAAGTTAAGTTAACAGGCACGTTGGAGCGAGGAACAAGTGATGACAGTTCGGTCACCCACGAGTTACGTCACACGTTAAGTTACCTGTATCTCTTACAACTTGACTCTGTGACTCACTTGCTTATGTGCTTTATACAGCTAGATATATGCTTTATATTAGACAGGCTTACGTTACGTATGTCAGAGTTACATCGTGCTGCAAAATACGTTGCTATCAACCGGTAAAACCTAAAGTCAAATGTTAGGAGTTTATTTCTGTAAAATGTATGAATATTATACAAAAACTAAAAAAAAAAAAAATAATTACAAAGCGTCAAAAAAGTTCTTCTTCATCGCTGCCAGCTGGTAAAGTGCCCAAATGACTGGTGGCATTGCCACGTTGAATGACAATGCTTAGCCTAAGTATTAGTAATTTATTCAAATTATGCTGAAGATCAGCACGTCTTGAAAGTCAAAATTACATCACCAATTTCTAGTATTTTTGCTGATAAGGAGAAAGTGGTGGAACAAACTCCCCAGCAACACGTACGTCTATAACTTAAAAGTTAGGAGAACTTGAATTTATACAGTATAATTAGTTAACATTATAAATCAATCAATTGAAATTAAATGAATTGCTACATGTTAGCTACCACACCAATAAAAAGTAATATAGGCACTAGTAGTATATAGTTCGACTGGCCTGTTGGTCTAGTAGTTAGGACCCTGACTGCTGTGTCGGAGGTCGTGGGTTGGATTCCACGCAGGACAAATGTTTGTGTGTTGGCCATGATAATTTGTTCTGTGTCTGGGTGTACTTTATCTATAATATGTATGTATTTAGGAATATATAAGTATGTTTATCAGCTGTTTAGAACCCATAACACAAGCTCTCAAGCTCAGCTCGGGACTAAATGGCGTTGTGTGAAATGTTGTGGGATATTATTATTATATTATAGCTACCGGCATTAACCCCGTTATTGGGTAACACTGTACTCCTTGGATAAAGTGGTTGTCAGATATCCAAAATTCTGACTGCTCGTAACGACTGACTGCTACTACGAAGTAAAGTCAATGTAAACAAGAATTTCAATGAAAATATACTCAAGAATATTCCTTGAAAGTTTTTCCAATATTAACCCCTAGTTAGTATGTAATTAACACACATAATTTGGTGGTAAACCAGCGTCACGGGTACCGTTACCTGTTTAATTAACCGCAGCCCTTGAACGCGGTAATTAATTCGTAACACCACCCGTTACGACGCTTGTCACATAAATTCCTCAAAGTTAACATAATATCATACCCTTGTAGGGTGACCATCAATCATGTGGGAATGTGTGAGAACTAGAGCTTTTGTTACGTTCGTGTCTAATATTTTTAATTTAGGTTTTTATTGCGATATGTGATCATGAGAAAAGTGCTATTTGAGTCTGTTATTTACAGTCGTGTGTGTATCAGACTTCGCTCGTATTTTAACATACTAATACGAAACATAACATGTTAAAATACGAAATGCCAAACCGTCTTAGTTTTGATAGTTTTTTTTTCTTTGTCTGCTACATGGCAATTTGTTCAAATAACAATAAGCCTTGCTTTTGTCCGATTGTTCATCTGTAATGAATTTTGTCACAGTGAGCCTTGCCAATGTACGGGGAGGCTTTCTCTTCCTGTAGCAGAATCTATCGAAGAGTGTGGAGACGCTATATCACTTTAATCGTTTTAGTTTTGATAGTAAAATCATCATCTGTCTAGCCTTTTCCCAAATATGTTGGGGTCGGCTTCCAGTTTAACCGGATGCAGCTGAATACCAGTGTTTTACATGGAGCGACTGCCTGTCAGACCTCCACAACCCAGTAACTGGGTAACATGATACCCCTTGGTTAAACTGGTTGTCAGACTTTCGGGCTTCTGACTACAAGTAACGTCTGTCAAAGATCTACAAATGACAGCCGGGACCAACAGCTTAACGTGCTTTCCGAAGCACGGAGGAGTCTTGGTAAGTACCTAATAAATGGTCACCCATCCACGGACCGACCTTGTCAAGCGTAGCTTACCTTCGATCGACCCATGCGGCGGTTATAATTTAGCCACAAGCTCCTCGATAGTAAAATAAGTATAATAATTAGTACAATAAATATTAGCCTATTAAGACTTTCACAGAAAATGTGACTTTCGATTGGTAAAATAACTTTCAAAATCGGTTAAGTAGATTCAGAGATAACCGCCTACAAAATTACAAACTCACAAACTTTACCTCTTTATAATACAAGTATAGATAATCTAGACTAGTTTCAAACTCGAACATTGTCTATTACGAAGTCATCAATGTTAAGTGAAAACTGCTAACAATATTATACATTAGGTACCTATTAAGGTTTGTCTCTGCTGGCTCTAAGTCCAACAGTGATAATCTATGAAAGCCACATAGTAAAAATATAGGTGAAATGAAGACGAATGAAGAGCTGTCATACCATACTAATGAAAGGGATTGACTTCACTCGCCACCATCATATTTATCTGCAAATAAATCTTTGACTTTTTTCTTTTCACTCTTCCTAAATCAACAATATTACTAATTTAATCTCCAGCTTTTGATGGTCTATCATAGTACCTACGTGTTTTTGGCAAAATTGTGGTGTCTCTCTTCCACAAATGCCATAGAGAAGAGTTGAAGTTGAAGTTAAATCTTTGACTTTGACAGATTGAGTTTTCTGTGGGTGACTTTTTCAGAATTACAGAAATGACGGGCTGAACTAGAATTGTCTGCTTCTAGTATTAAATAAAAAAAGTTTTTTTTTTTTATATAAACAATGGGTCTACTCTTAACCTCAATCTTGACCTGCGGTCAGAGATGAGGTCGACGATGGAACGAGCTTACCCAAAAAAAGCCAAAGTTTATTCACATGTTTTATTTCTTTTATGATTGCCAACTTATTTCTGCGGCATTTTTTTTTTACAAAAATTGTATCTCAGTGTGCCTGTAGCGCGTTTTTTTAAGTTGACTTAATTAATATTTTATCAATTTTATCCATCCCGTTGATGTGGTTACACCGGCCATTATTTGCTATAAAAAATAAATATACAGCATGAATGTGTGCACTTAAATACATTTAAAAAACAATACCGACTTCCACAAAAACAATGCAAGTGTAAAATTACTTTAATTTTGGAAGGCGGTTACTGTTGTGTTTGTCACTGACTTTCTTATTTTTTCCCGATTTTCTCAAAGTCAGCTGTTTATCTCGAAGCGACGCAGCACGTCGCGCCAGTGCAAGATGACCTGCTGTCTTATAAATGTTTGTAATACCAATATCTCGTGAGAGTATTATATACTGCTATATCGTAGCATTGTCTGGAGAGTGCAATACAGTTACTAAAGCGATATCTCGTCTTATGCTGTTTAGTGTCTAAAAGTGAAAAATCAAATAAAAACTTGTAAAAAAAATACTTCTTTTTCAAAATTATCTATTTCATTACAGTCGAGAAAAAAGATTTTTCAAAAACAATCCAACAAATTTAAATTGTTCGGACATTCAAATTACACCCGTCGCGAGTCGCGGCCACAGTTCTTTTAATAGCCGGGCCTTGAGCCTATAAAATGGAAAATAAAAAATGTGATAATCAGCTAAACATTACAGTTTCCTGACCTACTACGCGCAAAACCTGGGTGTGTAAACAGATTTCTAAACAAGAACCAAACAAATATATTATCATAAATTCTCACGTAGGTACGTATAAGTTATAATTGTTACACGTGTAAGTACCGGGTGTTCGATAAAATATACATAAGCGTTCTACTTTCCATTACAATAATATGATCGTAACTAATATTATAAATATGAAAGATTTGTTTGTTTGTTAGTTTGTAGGTATTTAAGTCAATAACTACTGAACCGATTTGAAAAATTATTCCACTATCAGAAAGTTATGTTATCACCGAGTAACATAAGCTTTATTTTATTTTCAAAACTATGTGGGGGTTGAAGGAATGTCAAATTTTAAAAGAATACGTACAAAATTCACGCGGATGAAGTCGCGAGTGAAATGCTAGTAAAATAATAGTTAGAATTATAAAATAATATATTATGTTAATATAATTATTATTATCAGGACTAGACAGATTTCAGTGAAAATCAAAACTAATTACGAACTTTTTAAGTATGCTCCTACGAGTAGTATCCAAATGAAAACACGGCCTCACTACGTAACAAATACAAATAAATATCATTTCATCGATATAAGAACCATAAAACCATACTTAATGGTTCTCATAATATAAATTCAGTTCTGATAGTCACCGTAATCTGAAGTTCACTGGAAGGGCAATGCCATTTTTTGATAAATTACACCCAGACACAGAACAAATGATCGTGCTCATCTCACAAACATTTGTCCTGGGTGGGAATCGAACCCACGACCTCCGGCATAGGGGCCAGGGTCACTAACTACTAGACCAACAGGCCATTCTAATAATCATTGTGAAGTTTCTCCTCAAACTAAACTACATACTTAAGTATGTTTGTATAAATGTGTTTGCTGCTCACATCTCGGTCCATGATGTGTTGAACAGAATTATAATTAATGCTTACACATTAGTTCAAAGGTCAAGACTTAGTTATGTAGTAAACACTTGGACCGCGGTTGGGAATGGTAGTGAAGTTCCTTGAATTACTAACAGTATATAATATGTACGTTATTAAGATATATGTATAATGTACTACCCAAGTTGCGGCTTAATGTCTATTTATAACTTTGAGATGTATTGCAAATGAAAAGGACCTTCCGACCAGGAATAAGTCGATATTTTATTTTAGGCCATTTTTTCTTTAACCTCTACGTGTCACCACTAGCGGATGCTTGACTATCCCAAAGAAAAATATTCTGTGCAAACACAACTAAATTGCGAATGGAAAGACTTACTTTCTTTTTCGTATTATAAGATACTTACCTATTTCCTTTATCAATTTTTTACAAAGATTTTTACAAGAATCTGCTAACTGTAATAAATAAACATTGAATACCAATTTACTTCTTGACCTTTAAATAATACTTTTCTTGTGGTCTTTTCTTTCAGACGATACAAAAGTATACAATACAAATCTGTACACGAATAAATATTGGAACAACAAAAACATTACACATTTGTTTGCCGTTGAAAGTTTTGTCAGAAAAGACGATATATTATACAGCACAAAATCTCTTTGACATACATTTTCTGGCTAACCTAGTTAACATAATCCGCGGCAAACATGCTAATGCGGGTAGCGAAGATAATTAACTACATTTTTAAGCTTTGTTTCAACGGGATAGAGTCTAAAATAAATTATAACGTTACTTTGGGATGTAAATAAAGTTTTGTAAACTGAAATTTGACGTTTGTAGACAGTTATGACAGACGTGTCAGCGGCTATGGTGGAGTTTAGTAAAGATGTTGATTTTGTAGATTCAGTAAAAAGTTTTGAGATTTTTCCTAGAATCCGCGTTCGTATGTAAATTCTCCGCCGGTTATATTTACCTGAGTCGTAAGCGGGGAAGCGAAACGGTTTCTTTGAGACGGAGCGCAGATATCCAAAGATATGTGGAAATATTTATAAATGCTAAAGGTAGAATTTATTAGACTCTTTGTTTAGTTTCGCCTAAGAAAGATTTAAAGTCACAAATGCTTTTAGATATGTGTTTCTGCTTCGGGTATTTGTTTCTCAGTAAAAGTTTACTATTATTTATAGTTTGAATGTCACTTTTCAAACTATTATTACCTAAATCCTATGACTATTTACATTGTGAAAAAAAAGTAAAAGAATTACAGGACAGGTCATCAAAATACTCATCCGTGTCCGTCCATGTATGTTTGTTTTCTGTAATATCTACTGTATGTATACAGAGTATATACACCACTATTTTTTAATTAGTACAAAAAAAAATGGGCTATATCCGTACCGGTGACTTATCATATTTGCGTTAAACATAACGAAAACGTCCATTGTAATGATTAAATAATATCTTTTACCGATAGAAAGAGCAACATTATTTGTGAGTATCATTCCATAGGCTTATTTCATTTTTAAAACTAATAAGGAGTGAAGGCGATATTAAACGAACGAAGTCGCGGGTGAAGTATTAGTTCGAAATATGTTCCATCAATACGCAAAATAATTGAGAACAAGAAGACGGAGAAAAGTGTATGGCAAAGATCTGTGTGTTCACCACAATAAATAATGTTATATCCTAAGGTTATTCCTGCAGAGGGTAAATGTTTACAACAGTTTTATTAAATTCTGTCACTAATAAAGATCGCCAACTAAACTGGCCTTCAAACAAACATCCAAAATCGAGTTGTTAAAAGGTTTATTAATGAACAAAAAACTTTCAACTCTGGTCACTACTACGGTTTGCTTGAGTTTAGTTTTTAATATTAATGTATGGTTGTTTTTTAATTGAAGTATGTTAGCAAACACGTGAATTAATTCTATAAAACGTAATGATTTAAAAAGTTCATTTAAGTATAGATTTTATGCTACGATTATTTACTGACCATTTTTTGTATAGTTCTTAAAACTAAACAATATCTAAGTGTTCGGGCCATAAAGTAGTTTACAATTATTTTACTTTGGAATAAGATACTTTTAAAAAGTTAAAATGAAGTTACAAAACTTACGTTTGTGTGAAAATAGTGGAATATTTATTTATGCAACTAGGCTTAAAAGATTTCTGTACTACATTAAGCACCAGTTACTTCCACCACCACCATGAACGAGCTGCCTTTACAAGGGTGGTAAAACTAATCAAACAGATTTTAAAGGTGTATTCGAGGACTGTCTTTATTATTGGCGACTTTAGAAAAGCACAGCCGCAGTCAAAGAAACCCTAACTACAACAAATGCCAAACTGTAATTTATCCCAATCAAACATGAACCTTATTCCATTTGTTATAAAGTTAAATACATATTTGGGTAGCTTGTTGTGCTGGCCTCTGTACTACACCCTAACCAAATTTTGAGTAACAGAAACATTAAGTTTTATGCTCTTTCAGCTATAAACTTGAACGGACACTATTCTACAGTACTCGTTGTTTTAATATGAAACAAACAACGTTGAAGTTTTTATTCTTTAAGCCAACGAGACGTGTACAACGTACTAAAGAACTTCGGGTGACGTGGATACAACCGGTTAACTGGTAACCGGATCCCGGTTAATTATCCCTCACTTATTCTTATGCTCTATGCGTTTAGAAAACCAAACTGCGACTGAAATGTTAAAAGCGTAATGTTGCTGACAGTAATGTTGAGTAATCTTGTGCTGTGTGTGAAATATACGCTTTAACATAACATAATATCACGCCTGTGTTTTTGGAAGGGTAAGGCAGAGGAGTTCTTTTAGGCAGCCAAATTTTGGTAGTTAAGTTTAAGTACTTTTTATGTTATATAGGGCTAGGCTATTGTTATCTATTCGGCGCCAATTCAGAATCAATTTAATGTGTGAACTGCATATGGAGTACCGATTTATGTTCGTTGTCCGAGTATCACTTATTGCCACACTCTACACTTCCTCTCATACAGAAACCTATCAATTTAATTTATACTAATATTATAAAGAGGAAAGTGTTGTATTTAAGAATGCAACAAACAAACTTAAAAACTGGACCGATTTGAAAAATTGTTGCACCGTTGGGAAGCTACACTATTCCCGCGTGACATAAGCTACTTTTTATTTCTGTATTCCCACGGGAACGGGAACTAAGGGGGTGAAACCACTTGTCATCCTCTAGTAATTATAATAATATTTTCCGTTGAGTTCAATTTAGAACCAATAAGTATTACGTTAGACATCATCACGAATTTTGGGATCGTATTAGGTGTTACAGATTAATTTTTTTTGCTGAGACAGCTTTTTGCATAAACCAATGAACGTGATTAACAAGTAAACGTCGTGTGGCCAACGAGTAGCCATCACGTGGGCCACGAATTTCTGAGTAGTCTGTCAGCAATTGGCGATTGCAATACGACTGCTACGCTTCTGCAGTGTGTCAGCGATGTTTGCCGACACACGTGTTGACAATTTTGACGCAGTGTGGCAAGAAAATTGTGTCTTCTTTCCCAGGTTGCGTGCCAGTCCCAACATCATTCTGTACTCGATAGCCGCTAGGGCAGATAATCCACTTATGTGGGCTTTAGCCGATCGTACAAGTTCTCTTTTAGTTATTAGGCACTAACATAAGCAAAGTAGAATAGAATAGAATAGAATACTCTTTATTGTACACCATTAACAGCCGCACCTCTGTTGTTACTAACACAATGGACCTCATTTGTATGCTGAAATAATAATAATAAATGAAAATATATCTAGTAATCCCACTGGATTTTATTTATAAGAAAAAAAAGAAGGATACATCTCAAAAATAAATCAGGATAAAACTAAGATTCTTCTCACCTTCAAAAATATAGATATTTTCTTTTTATCCAAGGTCAGTTCACAAAAAATACGTGGTAATATCATGTTATGATAATTGGCAGCCAGCAGAGGTCTTCCCCTTAATACCCCACTTTATTTCCTTCAGTTATCTGGCCTATGCCTTAACGACCAACATCACTTAGCTGGGACGGACTTAACGTATTTTTGAGGCGGAGTAGGTCGAATAGTCATTATGGGGAGGAAAAACCATATTTTACGCGGGAAAGCCGACTTGTTCAATGTTCATGGCAATCGGAATAAAACGGAAATTATTTTGTTGGTGGTTAATTTTGTAGTCCTTTACTACATACGTAAACTTACGCCTTTTTACCATGAGGGTAGGCAGAAACTGCAGAGCGCCATCTGCTTCAATTCATACAAAGTTACTTATTTCTACTGACCACTCTGGTGTATGCATACATACAACCACACTCTTCAGACAACCACACATACAACCTACACATTCACACTTTTATCTACTAACCCTTAATTTTACTTATTAAAATTAAATTGTTTAATTTATCTTACCGCATTATTATGTATTCAGTTATCTAATATGTACATTGAACAATTGTAAAATCTCCGACGGGGTGGAGACCTGGTGTCGCCTAGTTTAGGCACCAGTCTCCCACAATATGTAAATGTAAATTTAGCTATGTAAAACTAAATTGTGCTATGTTGTGGTGAGAAATAAATCCTTTTAATATTATTTATTATTATTTCTGTCTTCTTCAAATTCCCGTCGGCAAAAAGTTATAATTATTTTTTTCATCTACTAGATTTAGTTACTTGTCAGGCTCCTAGATTGATTGATGGCAATATACTCGCCTTGTTGCATTGGGCTTAATGTAGGGCGAAATGTAGGTGTACCGCAGGTAGGTACACCTCTGCCTAACCCGTTGTAGGTTATGTTATGATGTGACATCTATCATCCATCATCTAACTTTAGGTGTTGAAATGAATGTTTCATCAAACAAATCAAATTGGCCTATCGGACTCACCGAAATTTTACAATGCTTTTAAAAGATACGCTACAAGACAAGAGTCAGCAAAAAATGATAAACTCACTGCCAAGAACATTCTTATCACTCCGTTTGGATATCTTATAGTAAAACAACCCTTTTCCTCAAGTTTACGAGAAAAAGTAAGATAAATAAATGTTATATCTTTTTTACTAGGATCGATGTTAAAGGATAAACTGTAATGAGAGTGGCAAAAAGTATTCTATGCTTTACAGGAGCTATGAAATAGATCTAACTAGACTATTCTATGTTTGGTTTTACAATTTTGTTTTACGTTTTTCAAAAAGTTCACAAATATTGTAATGAAGAATGTATGATTAATATTCTCAACTTAAAATGTATAAAAAACTATAAATATTTTTTAAGAAATTTTATGAAACAATGTTTGCGACCTGCTATGCAATAGTGCGTAGCCGTAAGCTGGGCCAAAAGATGACTGTCTTATCATCGTTAAGATTAGAGTAGGTACAATTAATATGCATTTCTTACGATTGGGAAGCTAAAACTGAGAGATAATTTATAATTTTGTTAAATAAAGATTTGTTTTACGACATCAGCTCCAAAAACATTAACCAATAAATAAGTGTCTATTAATAGGGTCAATAAAATATGTAGAAGCTACATTATTAAAGTAACTGAAAGTATACCTAAAGTAGTACTAAACTATTGAATATTTTACGAGTTAGAAGAATCAATCATATCTTTGTTTAAACTCACGTTTGTTTTGATGTTAGACTTTTAGTTTGTTATAACAATCAAAGTACAATAATGACTTTACCTTGACCTGACTTGTTTGTGACATTTGAAATACAGAGAACTATTATAATAGAAGACTGGCCTGTTGTTCTAGAAGTAAGTGGCCCTGACTGCTATGCCGGAGGTGTGGGTTCGATTCCCACCCAGGATAAATGTTTGTGTGATGAACACGATCATTAATTGTTATGTGTCAGGGTGTAAACTATCTGTAATATGACAGTATGTATTTAGAAATATTTAAGTACGTTTATTCGTTTATCAGCTGCTTAGTACCCATAACACATGCTCTGCTTTGCATGGGGCTATATGGCGCTGTGTGAATGGTCCTGGAATATTATTTCTTATTTAGAAGGCGTTATGTGTAAGTTGTGAAATATTATTATTATTTAAGTAGATTTTTTTATTTTTTTTCTGTTGAAGAAGATTGGGAGTATCCTCCTGGTGGTACGAGGACTAAATAAAACCGGTGACTTTATAATGGACTGTAATAATATGAAACTTTACAAGGATAGCAAACAGATTAAAATTTAAAAGTGGCGAGAAAATAAACGTAGGTCGTTCAGTAGCGCGGACGACGACGCAGTGAGGTCCCGGTCAGCCGTGCTGCGCGCTCGCTGCTCGAGGGCCCCCCCCCGCGACCGCAGCTACCGCCCGCGGTTGCCCGGCGCGGCGTGATATTCTCAACATCTGTCATTAAAACCTTTTTATAATATTAGCAAATAACAAATAAAAAACTAGGGATTGGTCCAGCTGTACACGCGTGATGCCGTGACTAAGGAGAATGGGGATTCATTTTATATGAATAAATTATAAAGAGGTAAAGTTTTTGAATTTGTGATGTTGTACGGGGTATATCTATTTATATACGGGGTTGTATTGAGTCCAAAGCCAAGGCTGCTGCTAGGAAACTCGCGTTTTTGCAAAAGTCCAGTGATACTTCACACCGGGTCAGCCTTAAATGTTATACGAAGCACAGGTCCGTTCGTGTGTGGAGTACTGCAGCCACATAAGGGCTGGTGCTGCAAGATGCCACCTAGAAGCTTTGGACTCGGAGGAGTGGCATGTGAAGAGGCTTATTGGTGACCCGGATTAGGTTAAAACCAATTTGCAAAGCCTTGAGCACAGGTGTAGGGTAGCTAGCCTTTCGGTACTCTTTAGGATACATTTTGGAGAGTGTGCACGGGAATTACATGAGTTGATTCCGCCATCAGCGAGTGTCCACCCTTACATCGTTGGCACCTCAACGATCCGGATAAAGCGTTTTACCACGTCGTTTATACCGCGTACGTCGAAGGATTGGAACAACTTACCAGCTGCGGTCTTCCCGTCCAAGTATAATTTAGGTGTCTTCAGCGCTAGAGTGAGTAGGCTCTTAATAAACTAGTGCGCTTCACAATCATTGAGTGCATCACTGCTTACCATCAGGTGGGATTGCAATCAAGCACTAGTTTATAATATTTAAAAATAAAGTGGTGGAATAACTCAATAACGTTTTGCCTGACCCGGGGGTCGACCTTGGGATCTGCTCAGCAGTACCAATAGAAAGACGAGATAGTCAGCACCCTATTACATGGGACTAAAATATAACTACCCCCATGTGAAAAAGGCGTGAGTGTATGTATGTATGTATGTATGTTAAATATAACTGGCGTAGGTAACATAAGTGTATTACAGGTATGCATCTGCCTATCCCCACAAGGGATACAGGCGTGATGTTAAGTTGAGATTACCGACTAATTTGATTTGAAGTTTTTAATTATGACCCTAGTTCTACATCTCATAAAGAAGTGAAACTCAGTATACCATAAATTTAGCATGAAAAGGCTTCTTCGTAAGTTTTTCGTTGCCAGTTATTTGTTCTTATGTAAATTCAAGCAACAAACTGAAGTTCCTGCCCGAGCTTTTTTCACCCAAAGTTGGCTGCAAGCTGGATGGTTAAATAAAAAACAACCGACTTCTTAAAAAAACACTAACAGGTGAAAAATAACACCAGTTTCGGAAGTCTGTGGCTTTTGGTGGTTTTCGTTCATTATTGACCACCGACTTCCGAAACTGGTGTTATTTTTCACCTGTTAGTGTTTTTTTAAGAAGTCGGTTGTTTTTTTTGTAAAAAAGTTTTTATTTTGCTATTTTTAGTTTCTTCGTATGTAAAGAAAGTCTTTCAATACTTGAAAGAATCATTGAAATCGGTTAACAATTGCAAAAGTAGTTCTTTCTAAACATTAATCTGTACATCTCTGCCGGGCCCTTTTTAAAATAGACAGGCGTAATGTTATGTTAGGCAAATACAAAAGCTCAGCATAGACATCTGAGTATAGTAATCGCGAATAATTTGCTGTTATGCGTTGAAGAGTTCCGTTGCCTGTCTTCTTCATCAGTTTTTCTTCACCAAATGATACTTAGTTTTCCAAATGAAAATGCTTGATTTGTTACTGAAAATGTAAAAATCGGTGCGTGTGTACCTATATTTTTTGAGGAGTTCCCTCAATTCCTTGAGGATCTCTCATCAGATTTGAGTTTTGATACAAATGGGACCAATCTGTTCGTATACCCTATCAAATAAAAAAAGAATTTTGAAAATCGGTCCATAAATGACGGAGTACTGAGGTAACAAACCCTAAAGAAAAAAAAAAAAAAAAAAAAAAAAACATACAACCGAATTGAGAACCTCCTCCTTTTTTTGAAGTCGGTTAAAAACTATTTACAACCTGGAATTGCAACAGTGAACAAATGTTTTGCAGAATATACGCGGCAAAGGAAGTGATTATACATTGGCACACACCTTTATAAGCAGTGCGACATGCCATTTTTGTGTCTCTTTTTTTTGTGTTAGTGTCTTCTTTCTTTCTTTCTTTTTCCCAAAGAGGGTAAGTAAAAACCACAGAGCGCTACCAGCCGGTCAATTCATTAAAAGTCATCGCATGAAAACTTGAGTGAATAACTATCAATGCCTAGCTTTAGTATGGAATGACTTCACTTCACGTATATTTTCACGGTGTGTTTTTTTACAAAAATGCATTGCACTTTAGATCCTTGTGCGTGGGGGGCGACGGACGTCCCGTCGTATCGGCGTATCCGTCGCCCCTGGACCCTTTCAGGGAGGGAAGTTGATCTCCCTCTCCCTTTCCGCAGCCTACTTCTGCGAGACGACCGTTTCGCAGAAGGACACCACCGCGTTCCAGGACTCGACGCTGCCGACCATCCTCTCGACCACGGCCGGAACGCCTTGATGGTGGCGAGGCCGGCAGTAGTGCACGAAAGCCTGTCCCGCCATTCCGCCACCAGGACCTCCTGCAGCTGCGATCGACGCAACTCCATGTGTCGCTGCAACGGTCGCTCGCCGCGCGACTTTGCGAGTCCTAGATTTCTTAGACGCCGTTCGTTCACTACAAACTTCTTTTGCTTCGTCAAGATTCATACATCTAGTCATACACACATCGTTGCGAGTATAACGCAACATAAAAAAAGTGTACGAACCGATCTTATTTTGGAATCTTGACGATATTGGTTTTCGCAGTCAGCTGTATGTTGACCCAAATTCTGTAATATTTCAGTTCCTTTAAAACTTAAAGTGCATTCACCGTTGATATTTTAAGGGAAATACCTACTGAAGGATTTTTAAAGTAGGTATTTTAGTTTTTACCTTTACTAGAAAAAAGGAAAGTAAGGAAGAAAGATAGTCTATGTATGTCGTTTTTGGTGTCTGAATATTTTTTTAAGACTTTCCATTACGATAATCAAAGATTTGTAAATAAGAGCCTCAATTAACCCCAACCACGCAACCACTCAAAGATCGACCTACAGTCAGAATTTTAATTCGATTCCAGATTTGACATTAGTTACTGTCATTTTGTGAAATAATGATACCACATATAATAGTGTAGTGATGAACACAAAAATCGATAAACAATCAGTGTGTGTGTGCCATCAGTGTGCCAATTAAAGACTAAATTATTGATTTTTATTTAAATAAATGCATAATTATTATTCATAATAATTATTTATTAATTGGTAATCGCTGCTCTATTTTATAAAAAGTTAATATTTTTGTTTTTATATTAAAAACAAAACTTATAATAAAAACGCCTAGATAGTTTTCAGTATTGGCATCCCGTGCGCGCTCGTGCAGCTATCGCCATTTTGTTTATCGTGTCATTCGGCTTCATTCTCCCAGTCTGACTGCACGAATATCTTATTTCATTGCGAATCGATATTTTGTTTTTTTGTTAAAGTGTTGTTACGTTGTGTTTGTTGTTACGTTTATAGTTTTTTGTGAACTTTGAGTGAATCTATTTGTTTTGGTTTTCCATCAAAATGGATCCTCAGCCAAGTACATCACAAAAAGACGTGGATGTTTTCTTGTCCCCAAGAAAAAAACGTCCACGAAAAGCTTTCACTGTTACTGAAAAAGTAATGATCCGCAACGCCTACAAATACGTGAAAAATGAAATTTCTGCGCAATTGGAGGCTTTTGAAGTTGTGGAAGAAAATGAATGTATGAGCAAAGTTGCTGACATATTGGGAATAACCTCACGCTCTGTTTGTAACGTTTTGAAGGAAGTAAATAAGGGTGCGCCGCCAACTCCTCCTAAAAAAACTGGACCAAAGCGAAGTTTCAAAGATAAAATTGATGAATTTACATTCTCTGCAATACGAAGAATTGTTCATCAGTTCTTTTACCGAAATGAACCTCCAACCATTGCAAAGGTTAGTCAATCAGTCAGACAGTATTATTTTATACCTACATCTTTTATAAATAAGTAATGATTCCAAGCTATTATAAAATTTACTATTTTAGATTTTACAAGTGATGAACGATGATTCAGAAATGCCCAAGATTTCCAAAGACACCCTCAGAAAAATTTTGAAGCATCTTAATTTTAAATTTGTTGCACGGTCACGCAAGAGCACACTTATTGATCGAAATGATATAATAACATGGCGCCAGCGTTACTTGCGATCTATATGTCAGTTTCGACGAGAAGGGAGACATATATATTATCAAGATGAAACTTGGGTTAACGCAGGTAAGGCTAACATTTATACACAAAATGAATTTATATACATTTTACATTAAATTTAATAGTAATATTGAATGTTCATGTACTATATTTATTTTAAGGTCATACTGTAAAAAAAACATGGGTGGACAAGAAAGTCACATCATCTCGACAAGCGTTTTTGGAGGGACTGACCACTGGATTAAAAAATCCATCTGGAAAAGGCAAACGTCTCATAATTAGCCATATAGGTAGTGAAGAAGGCTTCCTGGAAGAGGGGCTCATGATTTTTGAAGCAAAGAAAAATTGTGAAGATTACCATGATGAGATGAATGCAGTTTGTTTTGAGGAGTGGTTCGCTGGAGTCTTACCAAAATTAAGACCAAACTCAATTGTGGTGATGGATAATGCGCCTTACCACTCCCGAAAATTGGAAACGGCACCAAAAATGAGTTGGAAAAAAGCTGCCATTCAAGAATGGCTTTTAAATAAAAATATTCATTACGAACCGGATATGGTTAAAGCTACGCTTTTAGAACTGATTCCACATAACGAGTCTTTTAATAAGTACGCTGTAGACGAAATGGCAGCACAACATGGGATCACGGTTTTAAGACTGCCCCCTTACCATTGCGAGCTAAACCCTATCGAATTGATATGGGCGCAGGTAAAGGGGCATGTAGCTCAAAATAATAAAACCTTCAAATTGATAGACGTGAGAAATTTATTTCAGGAAGGCATTCAAAAAATTACGGCTACCGAATGGTCTAAATGCGTATCCCATGTTGTCAAAGAAGAGGAAAAAATGAGTAGGCTAGATATGTTAATTGACAACATCACAGACACATTTATAATAAATGTTACAGAAAGTGACAGCGATAGCGATAGCGATGACGGCGACAATTTATAAAATAAATTATTACCATAATACATCTATCTGTTTTATTTGTCATTTTCCTTCATGATCACATTTTTTTATTTATTTCACACAATTATAAAAGAAAAGTCTCAGATCGTTAATTGTTAATTAATCGTCAAAACTAAATTATTGGTTCAGAAATATTTAATTTCCTGATATACTTAGTTTACTAGAGTAAAATTATAAACGAGAAGAATCGATCCGGAAATATTCCATTTCCATATCGAATAATTTCGCAACGTCACTATTTAGTACTTGTCATAACGTTGCAACACTGAAATTGTCAAATCTGGAATCGAATTAAAATTCCGAGTATAGGTAAACGTAGCTTTACCTAAAAAATACTCGTGAGGCTCTCATATCTTAACCCTGAATCTTTTGATTTTTAAATACAACAAGCTAAAAGTTAAATAATCCTTGAACTCCCACCATTTATTGAAAACACACAACTCCAAACACCTACTAACTGGAGGCACTAGAAGCCGTATAAATTTCCCGAAGAATACAACGGTACCTCCACTTATCACGCCTCTATTATAAATAAGACGTGTTTACCTGTGTCCAGGGGAAACTTAACTGCCGAACCCGTTTAGAGCATAATGTGTATTGATTACATCCTCCACTAGAGAGGAATAAAATACGAAATTGATTCTGGAACTTTCGAGAAAATTCGACGGTAAAAGGGTTGGAGAGAGAGAATGTGTACAATATTTTGTATAAACATACATGTAATGGTAAACATAATTATGTATATAATACAGAAAATTAACACAGACTAATCACCACGGCCGTTAAGAAATGATACATTATATTTTTATCTGTAATTAGGTTTTTATAGACACTTTTATACATCAAATAAGCACAAAATATGTTAATGTACTAGTGAGGTAAATTCGGTGTTTCTCAATCTGATTACTGAAAAAACACCGAAGGAAACTCTAAGGTTATTTGAGTATCTATTACACACAACATCATTAAACACACATAACAAAAAACAACAACAAAACCTTTCTTTAGAGTCGTGAATAAATTAATAATACATATAGCATACAGTACCTCCATCGTAGGTATACTCATATTTCGCCAGAGTTAATAATTTATTGTGCAATATTTTTTTATGTATAAATAAAAAACATGGGCAAATTAAAATATCCTACTAATATTAGAAACGCGAAAGTTTGTGAGGATGGATGGATGGATGGATGGATGGATGGATGTTTGTTACTCTTTCACGTAAAAACTACTGAATGGATTTTAATAAAATTTGGTATGGAGTTAGCTGACACCCTGGATTAACATATAGGCTACTTTTTATTCCGGTATTCCCACGGGAACGGGACCTACGCGGGTGAAACCGCGGGACGTTTGCTGTTAAGTAATAAATAGAAAGAAAACCTCTTCTTCTTTTGTTGTGGTTCGTGAACCTGGCGTCAGAGTTTTTATGTCTCCCATGGACCTATGAATTAGTTTTACATGCCATCGAGAAATATCTCTCATGCATGCTGGTTTACTCACGATGTTTTCCTTCACCGCTTTAGAAGCAAGTGATAATCATATAAAAGTTAGAGAGGCCTTTGGCTTGGCAGTCCGCCGGTCACACCATTAGACTATTACTAAACTTGTAGATCTTCAAATAAAAAGTGTCAAAAATAATCATAAAATACAAGGAAACACCCATATCTACAAATAGATGTATTTCCCGGACTTTTGTCACTGACCTTGTCAGTTAAGATATACTTAAGTAAGTACTTGTTAACATTAAACAGGGCGAGTAACAAGAAAATTAATAATGCAGTCGACGTACCGCGGAGTTAATCTTGTTACATAACATGAATAAGTATACATAACTACAGCTAAACCCGGCCACGCCTAACTGTGGCTCAGTCTGATATTAATTATTAGGAAAGTAAATAAACGTATTCTTGCAAAAGATAAACTTTCAGAGAAAACACATTAAGAACTTAATTTAATATAAGGAACATTGGCGCCCCTGGTGTTGCAAGTGTCCATAGGCAACGGTAACCACTTACCATCAGGCGGACCGTAAGCTTGTTTGCCACCGTCTTGGTATAAAAAAAAAAACATTACTTCAAAATTGTACAGACACCAGTAAAAACTTACAAATTATTAATACCTGACTCTTCTGACAATTCTTATGACAATGATGAAGCACACTTGCCTAGTAGTAACCTATTCAATCTTGACTTAAACACCCCTAGGTTGTAGCTATCAGGAAACACCGACTCCAGCGGGGAATTTTGCTCCTTAGCAGTAACTACGCACAATGAATGTGTTCCCGAAACGTTTAGTAAGTATGGGTGGGATGTCAACCATATACAGGTGGCGCAGCGTCGTAGGTCTAGTGGTTCAATAGTGGAAAAAGCTGGGATTAATTCTACAATTTGGGTGCACGCTCCCCGAAATGTTAAAGATAGAAAACCGACAGGCTAGCAGCTCGGCGTCGCAGCTCAAGACTATGGAGTTTTGACTCAACGTGTGCATCATTGTCGATGATCTTCTGGGCTTGTTTCTCAATAGAACTTTTATAATATGTAAATTTTAAATACATGTGAAAAAGGAAAGTAAAATTAATAATGGCATCAAATAATTCGTCCGCTGTCAATAGGAAAAAGAGCCCAAAAGACTACGACGCATTGACCACGTTGAATGGCAACGCTAAATAAACATAAGTATTAAATTGAACGCTTTGTTCTCGCGGCAAATCTCTTTTTTTTGCTTCGGAAAATAAGAAAAACATGTTTTTCACTAAAATCGTTTTTCATTGTAATTCTTGTAACAATCCTTCAAAATAACAGGCACCTCTTGGAAACATGGGAAAACATTTTTAATCCTTTTGTTTTTTATTCAAATTGTTTTTTCTTGGAATTTACCGATTCTGTTGAAATTTCGAAATGAGAGTTTTTTTTTTTTTTTTTTTTTTTATATATATAATGGGTCTACTCTTGACCTCAATCTTGTCCTGCGGTCAGAGATGAGGTCGAAGATGGAACGAGCTTACCCATAAGAAGCCTATTAACTCGCGACTTAAACAGATTGGGGTCATATGAACTCGGGAACACTGATGCAGGCAGGGAATTCCACTCCTTGGCTGTGCGCATAATGAAGGAACAGGCAAAGCGCTTCGTGCGAATGTGTGGAACATCTACAAGGAATGGGTGATAACCTGCAGTACGTCTGGATTCCCGATGGAGGAAAGGAGATGGTGGAATGAGCTCGTGTAGCTCAAGAGCACACTCACCGAAATACAGTCTGTAAAAGACCGACAGACATGCAACTTTGCGGCGGTGGGCCAGGGTATGAAGCTTGGTACCCACCAGCTTTTCGTCACCAATGAGCCTCTTGGCTCTGCGCTCTACTGAGTCGAGTGTGGCTAGTTGGTATTTGGCTGAGCCATCCCAAAGGTGACAGCAATACTCCATGCTGGACCGGACTTGAGCTTTATAAAGAACTAAAAGCTGGTCAGCTTTGAAGTATCGCTTAACTTTATTTAGGATGCCCAGCTTTTTTGCCGCAGTTTGAGCTTTCGACTCAATGTAGGCACCAAAGTTAAGATTTGCACTTAACTTCGTGCCAAGAAGCTCGAGGCCGTCGGTAACTGGTACAGATGCACCTCGGAAAGTAGGAGCCAGATTGAAGGGGCTCCTTTTGGCGGTGAACAGGCACACTTGTGTTTTAGTGGCGTTGAAAACAACCAGATTTTCGTCACCCCACTTGGAGACAAGACTTAAGGTTGAATTCGTTCGCTCTACCATGGCCTCTCTCAAAGACCGAAATTCATCACCACTGGCTCTTGCGCTACATGTGTAACTCTCCATGACAGTGCTGTCATCTGCATACCCAACAATACCAGGAACAAGGAGGTCATTGATGTGTAGCAGGAAAAGTGTCGCGGAGAGAACAGACCCCTGAGGAACTCCGGCGTCAATACCAAAAAGGTCAGAGGAGCAGCCATCTATGACAACTCGGATCGACCGTTCTCTCAGGAAATCAGATATCCAGCAGCAAAAGTCAATGGGAATGCCGTATGCAGGAAGTTTGCCCAGCAGACTAGCATGCCATACCCTGTCGAAGGCCTTCGAGATATCCAACGACACGGCAAGAGCTTCGCCGTGTTTCTCGATGGCCTGGCCCCAGCAGTGCGTAGCATACACTAGAAGATTAGTATTTTATATTACGTCTTCTTTTTTATAAAATACTCTTTTAATATTATTAAAATACGTTTTGTGTGTCAAAATTTCAAGTCAATCGACTAATGTCAAGTTTCGTGACTCGGCCTACAAAATCAAACTACCTTACTAGTGTAATCAATTAATTTCTATTAAATACTTCACGATTTTTCAAATTAAATCGCTTACATTTAATTAACAATTATTTCCGATTGCCCCACAAAGGAACCTTTGAATGTTGATTCCAATTCCGAAGATTTGAGATCCTCTTGGATCTTTCGTAAAAGATAATTGAACACTTCGGACAAAGAAACATGTCATTAGAAAGATAAAAAGGTATCGGATCACAAATGGAGTTGAAAATTTCGGCATTGTCCGCAAATATATTTTTATTGTAGGTTTTTGTAACATTGTTTCTGCTTATGGCACTTGTTATTTTTTCATGTCATAAAATAAAATAGAATATTGATATAAAAACTTGCAAATGATAAGCTTAAGAGATACTCAAAGTGTTACTATGGGCGGCATTATCACTAGAAGCGATCTCTTACAGACAACCTTTGTATGTTTTCCTTTCGTTTTGACAAGACCCCTCCATGCTTAGCTGTTGGTTTCGGCTGCTATTTTCAGGTATTTAAAAGCAGTTATAATTAGTTACAAGCCCAAAACTATAATAAATGAATCAGTTTCAATATTTCCAGTAACTGGGTTGTGGAGGTCAGAAATTTATTGCTCAATATAAAATACTAGAAGTCAACTGTGTCAAGTTACTCTGGGAGCCCACCTTAACTCGCTTTGGAATAAGCTAGGCCAATGATTTTGGCTTGATCATAATTATGTTACCACGTTATTAATGAACTGGAATTCAGCTTCATCCAGAAACCCTGGAAGTTGGGAAAAGACTAGAGATATTCTTTTTACCTTGATCATAATGGTCATGTTTTATCGCTCAATAGAGGGACTAGTGTTCGGCTTCATCTAGTAGTCCTGGAAGCTGACCCCGACATAGATAAAACTAGGCTAAGGAGATGATTTTGTCATGTCTCGGTTTTCTATAGGATACATTTTGGAGAGTGTGCACGGGAATTACATGACTTGATTCCGCCATCACCTTTCTACCATCGGACAACCCGGCGTACGGCGAGTGTCCACCCTTACATCGTTGGCACTCCCACGATTCGGACAAAGCGTTTCGCTTCGTCGTTTATACCGCGTACATCGAAGGACTGGAACAACTTGCCTGCTGCGGTCTTCCCGTCCTATCATAATTTAGGTGTCTTCAAGGCTAGAGTGAATAGGCTCAATAAACTAGTGCGCTTCACTGGTTTATAATATTAAAAAAAAACAAAATGTTTTACCACGTAATAGATAGACTGGTATTCAGCTGCATCCAGGAAATTCACTGAAAGCCGACCCCAACGCAGTTGGGAAAAAGTTTAGTAGACGATTTCTTTGGCATGACCATGTTTCACGACGTAGTAAATGGACTTTTATAGTAAACCAAATCAAAATAAAACAAGGTCGATACGGTCTAGTATTTTCATGTCAGATTCTGATCCAGATTGTACCAGTCCTAATTATTTGGGCAAACATTTTGCGCTCGTTACGCGACCGACCGTATTCTTTGTTAGATGTTTATCATTACCGACTGCTACTACGCCTACTTAGCTCGTGTGGTTTAATTACGATACATTTACATAATAATATTACTTACACAAAGGCATTATTTATGGCTGGGTCTAATAGCAAAATGGTCGTCGTAAATTTGATTTTCCATAAAATAACAATGAATGTTTACAATTTGATTTGTATTAACTACATACATGAAAGGGGTCATAAAGAGGCAACAAAAAACCTCCGAAGATAATCAATTTAACTCTGACTTATTTATACTAAACTAGTTGTATACCACGGATTCATTTCCGTGGCTAATCTCGTAGGAACCGTGATTTTTAGAAAAAATAATGGTAGCTTGCAATCTGCGATAGTGAAGCTAAAATTATATTAAAATCGGATTATTACTCCCAGATCTTTACCAACAAACAAACTATTTCACACATACATACAAAAACTCACGCCTTTTTCCCATGGGGGTAGGCAGAAAGTACAGAGTGCTAGCGCCATCGCATCGCCTACTATTCTTACATACTTCAGCAAACAAGCGGGCTAACAATTTCAGCTCTTTAAAATGGTAATTTTATATGTTAAAGAGTTATAGAATATTTATTATAAAACTACTTGTAAGTTAAGATATCTCTACTGTTTATTAAATGCGATAGAACGGTTTCATAGCTTACTGTGTTCTAATATTCAAGCAAGAGGAATATATTATTATTTTGATTTCTCTAATTGGGGTGGAAACTAAGAAACAAGGAATTTGGTACTTCTGTTTTAACTAATAAATATGAAAACAATAATACAATTAACTTGTAGGTACCTACAAGTTAATTGTATTATTGTTTTTCGAAAAATCAGCCCTGAAACTTGCTGTTGCGGAGTCCCTCTGTGCTCATTGCTTAAAAACATATATTTTTTTAAGGATGTGTCAGTATTTCTATGGTTATTTGTTTCGTGTTTGCGGCTAACGGAAACCCTTTTAAATCACGTGGTATTTTACTACATTTCGTATAGTAGGTAACGACATTCATTAACATTTTAACCCTGCAATCACCAGCTAAAGTGGTGATTACGCCAAAAGCACTGTTCCTCCACCAAAACACATTGTAGTTATTATGTCCGGTCGCCGTCGTTTACAGCCGATACGCCATCTTGTAATTTTCACGAGTCATCAGAAAGACATGGTCCGATAAGTTGTCTGTGGGTAATGACGTAATAGATTCCCATTTGAGCCCACGACCCTTCGATCAGCAGCCAACCCTAAGGGTTGTTGTCGTTTTAAATTACGAGTATTATCACAAACGACAGCAATTTCCTTGGACTACCGGCTGAACGACGGTGAATGTCATACGCGCCATAAATATCTGCTTCTTGAAACATCACAAAGGCTCCGAATAGCCAAGTAAAATTAGGGTTAGCAACAGACAAACCACGAAATAGAAAATCACGACAAATCGTAACGTCGTCACCAATAGGGTTGCCAACTAAAAGGTATATTTACGCGCTAGAAAACTGTCTATTGTTGTAAGTTTTCGCTCGCCCAAGCATTCACTGTTCACGGTGAATCGCACATCGAAACTCGGAAATCCGTAAAATTGACGATTTTTATGGCCTGCTTGCAAGTTTCATTTTTTCCGTTGGAGGCTTATGTCGTTGATCTTTCTGTTTGATACGTCAGTCGTAATGATTGCGATCAAACGGCTCGGAATTTGCGTCTTCAGGATATTTTAGTAACATTTTTGTTGGTACAGAATCGCTTACTTGTGGTTTTACTTGTATTAAGTGTTTGAACCGTTGTGTTTATCACTTTATAAACGATCGAAGGGAAAGAAAATGTTTCTGTATGGCCAGTATCTATTACTACTGATTGATTTGATTTCGATGAAACATCGAATTTTCTGCTGGTGTCAACGCTATTACGATTTGTACTATACTCGTGTTTACTCGGCTAATTTGAAGAAAACTTTAGGACATTTTATAAGTAAAACTTGTTTATTTAGTTAAACTTTCAAATACAACAAATGTAGAGAAGAATTAGATAATCTCTACCAATGGATGGTTGAAAGATAACGTAGCAAGTGTATTGGTTTGTCAAAATATATGATGAATCACGTTTTTATGCAAAATTTGATTACAACATTGTTTTAAATTCCTAGACAATTTCAACGACTCTTAATTATTATATTAAAAATAAACTTGACAGCAGCATCCACAGTGCTTCTGCTGGGAATTGAAGTGGTTAAAGTTTTTAGTGCCATCCAGAGCACTTTTCAAAAGCTCGTCATTTTAAAATTGTCCTAACTCTGCAAGGAGCTACTATCTATAAAATATTACAAGTACTTTTATACGCCACTAATTTTTAATTAGTATTAATACTTAAAGACCTTATTCTAGATCGTCTTCTCATTATATTTGTAAAGTATCAATAAACAATATTCATAAGGAGGTCGTGGGTTCGATTCCCACCCAGGACAAATGTTTGTGTGATGAGCACGATCATTTGTTCTGTGTCTGGGTGTAATTTATCTAAAATATGTATGTATTTAGACATATATAAGTATGTATATCAGCTATTTAGTACCCATAACACAAGCTCTCAAGCTTAACTTGGGACTAAATGGCGTTGTGTGAAAAGTTGTGGAATATTTATTTATTTATTTTATAAACAGCAAAGTTATTGGCGTTTGGTTATATCCCAAATAGTCACCCAATTTATGGAAATATTGTACAGGCTATTCATGACGTTGTAGTATAGTAGTAGAAATCATTAATCGTCATCTCTCGCTCATGTTCGCGTGATCTCGCTCAAGCATGTCCCGCCTCCAACAGCTGTTTTCGTTATTTAAGTTAAACTAAACATTTATTTATATTTAAAAATATATTAAAAAAAACAAATAAAAACAAAACATGTTTAAAAATGTTTTCTGTATAACAGTAACCTACTAAAATAAATTGTAGCCATTTTCTGACTTGACCTCGAACAAGTCTACATTCTGTCGTTACCCGACTTCTGGTCATTGACTTGTAAGTGCTACTTTGAGGGCTGACTTAATAACTAGACCATTAGTTTTGCTTTTAAGGGCAAGTGCCCATTTTCGATCATAGCTTTAGAGAGAATAGTCCGAAGTCGAACGATGTGCATTTGTTTCGATATTTTTTTGGGGTCTACCGCGTATCGATACCAATTATTACCGAGCCGATGGTCAACTATTTATTTTTATTATATTAGAAGTAACATACATAGACCTACATAGACCTTATTGGTGGGGTTCTTCAGAAAGGTCAGATGCGTAGTACTCGCAACCGGCGTGTGTGTATGACAACATGTATAAATGTAAACGAAGCAAAAGAAGTATGCAAGAATCGTAGCATATGGCGCTCTGTAGTTTCTGCCTACCCCCATGGGAAAAAGGCGTGAGTTTATGTATGTATGTATATATTATAAACTGACAGTTATATAAATAGTACTATTATATAACTGTCAGTTTTTGGTGTACTGTAAGACAAAAGCGAATCGAATTAATTAAATTTAACCCAAGTTTGTGACATAGAGACCTGCCCTCAGGCCTAGTCATAGACTGAGATATCCATAAATTGTCTACTACAATAGTAACAGTAACAGTATGTAATATCGAAAACAAAAGCTAACCTTAGACCGTCTTGATCGAAATTAATTCGAGAATAGGATTTACGAAGCTCCAATTGCGTTACTTAGACACGAGTGAGTTTAGGCACTACTTGGCATAGTAGACATAACACATTCAACGTGAAACTTGATTCCATTTTGGTTTTCATGATTAATTGGCAACCAAAATAGATAATATAAGTATTGGGTTACATTTCTCGAACTCGTGCTGCGGTGACCGTTTTGTTTTGTAAACATGTTGTTTTGTCTTTTCCACACGTTACCTCACACTAAGAACTTTAACTGTATGGTGCATGCGTTTACCAATACAATACAACAGACTTGATACAACAAAACCCACTGACACTACCACACTACACTACTTGATACTTGTACTATTTCTCACACCTTGTTGCCGTGTGTCTGGCAAAATAAATTATTCTATTCTAAGATTCAAACTAGAAATACAATTTTTTTTAGTTGATACTAGTTTGAAATCGCCAATCCCCCTTGAGCAAGCGTGGTGATCAATGCTCGTGTCTTCTCTGTTTGAGAAGAGGCCTTTGCTTTACAGTAGGGCAGTAAGAGACTTGTATTGTTATTGTTTAGTTACTGCAGTATTATGTCAATATTATGTCGGCACGTAGCGTAGCAGCTAATCATTCATCCACTGCGCCAACCGTCCCGTCAGCCTTGGATTTATTTTTGAAGCATCCTAGCTTCAAAGCTACACGTGTGACTTTCATGTTTTGCGTATTGTATTTGAGTTTGCAGACGTACAAATCCCACCATTTCCATTGATTTCCTTCGTTCGTTTTTGATAGTGGGAGTAATCGGCCGATACGATCATTGACATTAAAATCAATTACCTATGTCACTTTGGGTAATCACCTAATTGGAATGCGTTATCGTGGCTTCATTGCTTGAACGCAAGTCTAAAATTGGTGGTCGTATTTAGCAAAATTTGTGTGTTTTCATTTTACATGTGTTTTTTAACTGGCCAAGAGCGTGTTGGATAGCGCAACTCAAAGAGTTGCACAGTCGGTGGTATTGTTTTTTATAAAACGAAAAATGAAATATAAATTCCATAGTAGGTACCTACTTGTCTTACGAACAAAAAATAATCTTATTTCGAGTCTTAGAAGCACAAACTCAGCTCACCAACTATTTTTTTTTTTTAATAATAAATCATTTACAAACGTAATATGCTTTAAACAATTGGGTCCAACAATAATACGTGTACCACACTGAATATTTAATTTCATTCCTCGTTTAATGTTTGGGGAGTACCGACCACCTCTAATTATTTTAATTTTAATTTTGCTACATTTTTGTTTAGCGGTGTACCCACTTCCATTATATTCCATCGATAATGAGCCAATCGCGGAGTGAAATGGCTTGGCAATTATAGGCGGAAAGATGTTTAGAACGCAATGGTAATAACTACAAAGCAATGCTATCTACAAACTAGACACAATATCTAAGCAATTATCAAGAATCACATGTGACTCATGGAACAGGGAAAATTTTAAGGGTTCTAATTTTGCTATTTTAAGAACGAGCCCCTAAAAAGAACTGAAAAAAAATGCGAGAGTAAAACATGGCGAAACTTGAACTACAATGGACCGAGATGATTGACTGAGAAATAAACGCATAAAACTTCCTAGAATAGCTCCGTTTCTTCCATAAAATTACAACAAGTGAATAAGTTACTCCAAATGAAAGACTAACGGATATTTTCGTCCGTACAATTTTACTCATTTCCCTTTGTGAACGAATTTTACGACTGTTTTCGGCTCTGTCGATTTATACGGACATAATTAAGGTACCAGTCGAGGGGGTCGACATTCAACAAAAGGTACAATGCAGGTGAGACGGTGCTCCGTTATCATTGTTTCCAAAAATCAAATTTAACTCGTAGAAGCTATAAAGAAATCCCTAAACCGAAAGCTCCATTTATTTAGAACAAATCTTTTGTAGGCGCAAAATTTTGCCAACGGGAATTCTGTATTATGTTGCTAAGTCCCCCATTGTCCCAATCTGTACGAAGATTAATTTACTAGGCTCGGTAAATTCGGGCATAAAAGAATTTGGGTGAAATGGAAGAGCCAAGTTTGATGGAGTACGCTCCAAGAGAGTTGGATAACGCGCTTTATATCTTTGTTTGTAGTGCTGAGCTTGAGGGCTAAATACAAAAACTTTTCTCCAATAACGCCTAAGTCTCTTGTAAAAATAATGTTTTCGTGAATAATGTTAGGAAACTTTGGGACTTTTCTATTATATTCGTGAAAAGTAATTCTAGAATTACAAGTAGGCCAACTTTGACTTGTATTTTTTTGGTAAGTAGGCATTTCTATTCAAATATAAAAGTTACAACCGCCCCTTGTGTAGTCTCCAAAGCATTTTTTTTACATTTCATCGTGAAACCAAAAATTGTCGTATAAAATAATAAAAGATTCACGACAAGAGGACAGCAATGTCCTTCTTCTATCTATTGGTTGCTACCCGATCCCTAAAATATCACAGCTGTTTCATACAAAATTGAATGTGTAAGCAGCTAACATATTTGTTGATATTTCAGAGTCGATCTCATGGTAAAACTTGAATATAATCAGGTGTACTTTCACTCACCAAAAGGTTGTTATCTTTTTACAAATAACACTAAATAACTGCGTATCAGAGGTTATCTAAAAACCAATTTAACCTTTCAAATGAAATCTAATCAAAGTCCATTTTTGAAAATTTGTTAGTCAGTTAAAAATTACTGTGTTAGTTATACCTACTGTCTAAAAAAAAGAAGTCAAGAAACAAACATCTCAGCAATACATTTGTCTTCAAACGTAGTATGGTAGGTATTTGTATCTAACTAAATTCATTTATTTGTTCAATTTAATGCACGATGTACTCAACTATAGTTGGCCAAGGCCGCCAAGTACGCCAGGCCAACCAGGCAGCTGTAAGCCACGGAGTTGTGGCCAATAATTAATTAAACAAAACTCACACAGAGCCACAGACTTCCGAAACTAGAGTTATATTACACCTGTTAGTGTTTTTTCATGAACTCGGTTGCATTTTCACAAAAAAAAGTTTTTATCTATATCAATTAAGGAGTTAATTCAATTTATTTGTCCTCGCTGTGTTCAGAAACTTCCACCGATCGAGTCACATTCAGTAATTTTATATCCTCACAAAGGTTCTATCAATCTTGTATGTCAGATGCACGACTCGTCGGTTTTCAAACAATTATGCTTACTTAAGTGCGTGTTCAGTCGCTCCCAAGTAAGTACGGAACTTGCCTTCTGAGCCTCATTGATAACTTTTGGTTTTCTTGCGTTTGGGTAGGTGCCTAAATCTTTACTTGTTTCTCGTTTTGTTACGGTTATATAAGACTCGCTTTTAATTGTTTAAAACGATTAACAATGATTCTAAGAGGTTTGTTAGCAGTGTTGATCTCTTTGTTTAAATATCCTTTTCTTTTGGTGGTTGCGGGACTTAGCTAATAAATTAATTAAAACAAATTATTGACGGGAAGTAACAACTTTATATTCCTATTTTATTTGTCATATTTTAAGATTTTAAGAAAATTCAAACAATTTGACTACAGTTAAGAGTTTCTAAGAGTGTTGAACGCACGGAGAAGTGTGAGATTTTGCATAGATAAAGTTTGTAAGGAGAAAACATAATATAAGACATGCATGATAAAAATATTGTTATACAATATTTACAGTGATGCTTTATTTCAAATGGTAAGAACTGTCTTTTCAGACGTGAAAAATAAATAAAGAAATGAATATGAATTCTATAAGAAAGCTAAAACAAACGACTTTCGACCACTGAGTTACCACAAGCACATACAAAATTGAAGTGTATCTATAAAACTTAACACAAAACGAAGTAGCAAATGAAAAACCTCTCCAAATATACCACAACTGGTAGACTGCGATACTGAAGTCAAACTACAAAATCCTTTAAAGGAAAGGATTTTGAACAAAACTGTCAAAACTCCAAACCTACAAAAGTACACTTTGGCATGTGACCATGCTGCCTGCTAAATTAAGTCCTTTCGATAATGTGTCACGAAACTAATTTACTAAACAAGCTATTTTCAACTTTGAAGGAATAGGTTTTAAGTACAAATTCGTTTGAGCAAGTATTGTGGCTCTATTATAAATGTGGTGGAGTGTCCGTAAGGTATGGCGAATGTTGTTGAAAGTTCAATGTCAGGAGCTTACCTAGTTTGTTCTGAAGTTACATTAGAGGCTTTTATTTTCTTCTGCGAAGCTTTACCCACACTTAAAGTATCAATAGGTACTGATATTGTATGGGATCGTTATAAGTATTTTTAAGCGTATTGAGTAAAACGAGGGTTACAAGAGTAGAGGACTAAATAAAACTCTTTAAAAAAAATACAACAGTACTTTGATTATTTTACGCTTTTAGGTAATGATATTATAAGTATAATTGGTGTAGATGAACACTTGAACAACATTCGATCTTCAAATACGGTACACTAACGCACGCACGCGTCCGTTGGGGCGCGACACCACACTGAGTTAAAGTGTGGCTAGTTAGCCACAATTTAACGTGCCACTTGCTGAGTGCGTATAACCTATCTACACCTTTTTACTTATAATATGCCTTTAAGTGTTTTTTCATGAGCATTTGTTTTTGTTTTTTAACCGACTTCAAAAAAAGGAGGAGGTTCTCAATTCGGTTGTATGTTTTTTTTTTTTTTTTTTTTTTTTTTTTTCTTTAGGGTTTGTTACCTCAGTACTCCGTCATTTATGGACCGATTTTTAAAATTCTTCTTTTGTTTGATAGGGTATACTAACAGATTGGTCCCATTTGTATCAAAACTCATACCTGATGAGGCATCTTCGAGGAATTGAGGGAACTCCTCAAAAAATATAGGCACACACGCACCAATTTCAACATTTTTAGTAACAAATCAAGCATTTTCATTTAGAAAGTAACATTTGGTGAAGAAAAACTGATGAGGAAGACAGGCAACGGAACTCTTCAACGCATAACAGCAAATTATTCGCAATTGCTATACTCAGATATCTATGCTGAGCTTTTGTGTTTCCATAACAGAACATTACGCCTGTCTATTTTAAAAGGGGCCCGGCAGAGATGTGCAGATTAATGTTTAGAAAGAACTACTTTTGCAATTGTTAACCGATTTCAATAATACTTTCAAGTTTTGAAAGACTTTTTACATACAAAGAAACTAAAAATTACAAAATAAAAACTTTTTTACAAAAAAAACAACCGACTTCTTAAAAAAACACTAACAGGTGAAAAATAACTCCAGTTTCGGAAGTCGGTGGCCAATGAACGAAACAAAACCACCAAAGCCACAGACTTCCGAAACTGGAGTTATTTTTCACCTGTTAGTGTTTTTTTAAGAAGTCGGTTGTTTTTTTTGTAAAAAAGTTTTCTTTTTTGTTTACCGCTGGCTAACGAGAGCCTCTTCACATGTAAGTCCCGTTTCTTCCTCTTGGCGAATAAGCCATTGACTGACACGACTATTTGCACAATGATTGTCAAGTAAGTAAACATTCCTATAATTTATTACGTATTATAAAAATACTAGCTGCCCCAGCAAACTGCGTTCCGCCTTAGTATTAAATTATTAGTTTACGTCGTTTTTAGACCTCCTGAATATATACAAGATTTTATAAGAATCGAGCCAGAGTTTTCGACGGAGTGTGGTAACAAATACTGTGACACGAGAATTTCATAAATTAGAAAATTGACTATTTTGAGGCCTTTTTTTATTCAACTACATAATAAACATGAAAACAAATAATACTCGCCTGACAGTTAGTAATCCACTATAGGGCAAAGGGGCCTTTGCCTCATAGTGAGATATTTAGATCAGACAAGTCTGTTGAACACCACGCTTTCACGAGGTGGATTAATGATGTCAGATTTTTAACAATTATAAGTGTATTTATCGTAGTTAGCGACGGTGGGTAAGCAGTTTTGATTTCCGCACAGAACAAACATGTGTATAGCCTAAAGGTAGGTTCTGGGTCTGGTTGTTTGTAAACGTTCCCACGACACAGGAAAAAATCTTTGTGTGGGGCAATGTTTATTTCTAACAAAAGTCACAGTCAGTTTTCTTTCACGCAAATCTGAATTTTAGGATTTATGTGTGTATTGTATATCACTTGCTTCAAAAATGGTGAAGGAAAACATCGTGAGGAAACCGGCACGCCTGAAAAATATTTCTCCAGGGCATGTGATGCCAAGTCAGAGGCCTCACAAGAGGCCTGAACCTCTGACACCAGGTTAGTCACTAAACCCACCATAAAAAGGCCTAAAATAAACATAGAAATACTATTTTGCTGGTAGGATTCATTTAACACGCACGTCAATGGAACAAAACTAGTATTTACTGGGCTCGTATTCTAACACGCTAAGTTACTTCAAGGTTAGAGCAATTTCAAACCGCAACTTGGCTAGGAGTATTTTCCAATCAAAGTGATCGGTTATCATGCTTCGTTTAGTTGTAGAAAAGTTCTGTTTACTTTTCTGCTTGTGTGGATAGTAACCAAAATGAAATCAAGTTTCACGTTGAATGCGTTGTCTCTAGGTAACGCAATTGGAGCATTGGTGAATCAAGACCTAAGGTAAGCTTTTATCTTCAATAATACATACTGTCTTTAAATGAGCTTGACGGCAGGTCTTTGTGTCAAGTTTGCAAAATCAATAAATTTGATTTGCTTTTGTCTTTTCTCATGGTACAACACAAAGGATCATAGAACCTATGCGTAAACGGTAATACTTTGCGAACCCTTTCATTTCTAATGGGTTTTCTCAACGCTTTATCAATGTCGAATTACTAACCTGGTTGTAGGGTTTTTACGCTGCCCATGTGCTCTAATTTGGCTTCATATGCCGTCGAAAAATAACTCCCAAGCATGCCAGTTTCCTCACGACATTTTTCTTTGTAAGTGGCAATTAAAAAATACTAGCAGACGTCCCGCGGTTTCACCCACGTAGGTCCCGTTCCCGTGGGAATACAGGGATAAAAAGTAGCAACTGTGTTAATCCAGGGTGTCAGCTAATTTCATACCAAAGTTTATTAAAATCCATTCCGTAGTTTTTACGTGAAAGAGTAACAAACATCCATCCATCCATACTCAAAAATTTTCGCGTTTATAATATTAGTAGGACGCACCGGAATCCTAAAAGTCAGAGGTGCGTGCTTAAAAACTTCTCCAACAGCAGTTCTGTAATCAGAGTGCCGATCGATTTGAAAAACAGATTAACCTTTAGATTGAAATGTCATGTTATTTGCAGATTTAATTCCTTCTCTAAATACTTTAAGTACCTACATTTAAATCTTCTAAGACTCTCGCTAATCGGCTTTGACGAAGAAACTCATTTATTTTTGAGAAAGAGACAGTAATGTTTATGGATTGTAACTTGAATGCCGCGTTCGTTTAATAACCGCAAAAGCTGTTGCTGTACAGGCGGTTTTCGGATTCGATTCCCAGGTCAGGTAAAGTGTGATTAGGCGTTACATACATACATAAACTGACGCTTTATCCCATAGGGGCAGACAGAAACTTACATACTTGTTTTGCTTCATGAATCTTGCACGAATGCTTAACGCAAACTTGACAACGAAGGGAACGATTTTCAAATACTAGTTTTAAATTACATTGTTAAATCAGTTTTAAGACTTTATTCATGCCTATGGGTAGTGCTAATTTTATTGTGCTTGCTTCATTAATTACAGCTAAATGCAGCAGGGAGTTGTATTTTAAATTTTACAATCGTTTATTGTGTCCAATGTAAATACTATTGTGTTAAGAAATGTCGCGCTAAGGCTTCTGCTATATAGCTGCAAAATATACGCACGCCGGTGGCCTGTACTACGCACCTAACCGTTTTTTCATAAGGAAATTCATAAGTAACACGATGGATAAATTACCCATGTTACTGGCAGTTAATTCACCTTTTGTTACACTGATGCTCACACACATCAAGTGAAATGTGCTTAGATACCAAAGATACTACTCTACTTCTCCCTTCACTAGAAACAAACGCGGTGTGATGTCATTTAATGTTACAAATAAAACGTTACTTATCGCTAGCATTATGTGTAATAGACATCTTTAGTTGTTTCACGAGTACTAGGCTCCCATGAAAGTAAATGGAGTCATCTACGTAAACGTAAATAGTGTACATCAGTTGTCTAAATGTATTGTTTGTTGTTCGGCAAATAGTTTCATGTGTATGTAAGACTCAAAGTACCTACATGGACGCTGTGATCTAAATTGTAGGTTGCTGGTTCAATGACCATTCGATCAGATAAGCAAGGTAACAAGGCAAACGTTACGTAGGCCCTTGCTTTGAAGGACAATCAACCTTAAGGGCAGGTTGTACCAAGGTACAGGAACTGTGTCGGGTGTCGCGGAAGTATTTTCTGTTCCCGTGACCCCCAGCGCAGGTGTGAGAAGCAATACGGGGTGGTTTTTAGTCATTAAGAATCTGACAGACCTCTCCACCCTCCCATGGGGACATCCATGAGGATATTCCAGCCCTAAAAAAAAACAAAAGGTACGGGACCTGTATGGCCGGTTAGAGCGCCCGAACTGTTCATTTTGTGTTTTTTTTTTCACAATAAATATTGTCCAAATTATACAATGTGTTTTTATCACGACGATTTATATTTTGTTTTAATTAATTATCTTACTCTTTTTACGCATCGCTTAGCCGTTTGTTATTTTTTTTTAATATTATTTCAATGCGCCACTCACCTCATTTTTACTAGATTTATAAATTAACAAAAATGTGATGTCACGGTAATTTGTTTTTTAAAAAAGAGCAGCCAAAAAGTATTGAACGAATTACCTTGTTTTCATCAATTTGAAAGTCATATTTGGAGCAGTTGATAGGGTGGGTCATTATTAATCGATTGTCCCTATGAACGTCGTTGTAAGATCATTGAAGCTAAACAACAACGGTATTCTTTTAATTGACTTAGACGACGAAACACAAAACCAGCCTGTTACTGTCCAAGTGCAGAGCAAAAGCCTCTTCTCATACAGAGAAGGCGCGAGCATTAATCATCAAGGTGAGAAGGCGATTTCAAACTTATTCTAACTGTAGGTTCAGGTTTACTCACGATGTTTTCTTCACCGATGTCAATGATGTCAAAGATAAACGAAAGTACAATTTTAATGAAAAAGTCACATTGGTACTAGCCCAAATTTCAACCACAACCTCGTGTAGGAAGCGAGGTAAAGTAGGTGCCTTAACCTCTGACCTATCATTTCACTCGAATTGATATCTATTTAGGACCCGTTTTATATAATAAGCTCAATAGAATACTTGATATTTATAGCGCTAGCTACAAAGATTGTAGCCTAAAGATGTGCGAATATCTGGGGAGACTTGAATACACTGATACAGAAAAACTTCTAGAAGTACTTCAATAACTTGCTTTTTCCGAAGGGAAAAGCAAGCAGCTGCCCTCCTATGTATCCCGCCTACAAACCTATAAGATGCTTTCGCTATCGACTCGAAGGGAAGTTATGGATGCCCTATTTGCATACAAACTCCTCAGAAAGCAAATAGACTGCCCACAGCTACTGAGTCTCCTCAGATTTCGTGCCCCATCCCGATATCCTCGAAATCCCGTCACTCTGCTTTATCCACCACTGCGTAGAACTGTCCTTGGCGCTAATTCACCAATATCCCGAATGTGTAAAGCTATAAACAGCTGCAGTAACCAGATCGATGTACACCACGACAGCATAGGGAAATTTTGTAGATCAATTATTGAATACTTTCCCACAACTAAGATAAAATATATTATGAATTACCAATTTGTTTGTTTGTTGTTTTTTGTTATTTAGTTCTTAATTAATTATAATCAAATGAAAATCAAAAATTGTAATTGTTATAATGCCAATTTATTAAGCTATTTTGTTTAAAAAAAACTTCGTACTACTAAGTATTTATAAGTTTATAAATGTATTAACGTGTTTAAAAAGGACCTTAATAAATTATTTTTATTCTTTTATTTTATAATTTGACATGATTTACAAAGCATTTTTCTATCTACGCAGTTCTATAAATGCCTCTAGCAATGTGTTCTAGTAAGCTAAGGAGCGAGAGACGCGGCTTATCCAATAGAAAAATATAAGCTTTTCTCTGTAACATGTGTTTTTATATTTTTTTTTATATTTTCTACTTTCTGTCTTCAGGGACCACTTTTAGCCGTTTGTTTGTGTGTGTATAAGAAATTACGTGTTTTCTTAATATAATATTAGATATATCCCTAGGGATATATTGTACTATACTGGTTATGTAGCATGGGTTCGGCCTAGGACCAACTAGTTTGGCCTGGAATTGAGTTTGGCAGGTAACACAATGGTAACACATTTATGATGTAAAGGAATATGGAATATGTCTTGAGGAATGGATAAGTAGAATGATAAGTACAATAAAAAAATGTTCCTTCTTAAATAAATAATTATTAGCTATTATTCACGCATCGAACTAGATCTGGAGTAGGTACTAATCTATCTACATATATTTATAATTGAAATGTCGTTTGTTAGTCTCAATAAAACTAAAAAATGGATCGACCAATTTGACTAATACAAGTCTTGAAATGTTCATGAAAGTCTAAGAAAGATTTAAATGGTAAAAAAACATAGAAAAAATGTGAAGAAAGTACCTACTAAAAATAACAATTTAAGCACCCGTACAATCTGTTGCTATCTGTCAAACATTTGATGTTCGTCCCAACCGTCGTCAGTAAGATACTCCTCTCATTTTGTTACTTAACTTAAAAAGAGGTTTTTATTTTTATTTTTTAATTAAGGCTAACCAACTAAATACCTACACACAAAGACTCACATTACAAATCATATTAATTATAATAGTATTGCATGCATCTATTTGCATGCATCTATTATAGGTGATCGCGGATAATTAATATATAAATGGATAACACGTAGGTAATTAAAACTGAGATCAACAATATAATATCTTTAAAATTAATTTGACAAATAAGTGACGATAAAATTTGACGTTTTAAGCTGCATAATAATAACAGTCTAATATTTCAGAAATCAAATAGAAAAAAAAATCATAATTATCATAAATCTTTGCAAATAGGTACATAATACTGTCTTGACTTCAAAGTAGACTGGGAAAACTAAGTAAATTGTATGTAACAGACAGTAGAGATACGCAGCGCAATAGTTCAGTTCAAAATTATGTATTTTGTATCTTTCAAAGTCAATGCATTTCAGTAAGGTACTTAGGTTAAGTAGTTAGGTTAGCTATAGGATAGGTATGGTAAGTTAGGTTAGGTTATATATATGTGTATATATGTTGTCATTCTGATTCCATTTATGACAAAATGTTTAAATAAGATCACATTAGAGATTCGCTTAAAAAAAAAGTAGTAGTAGTTATTATTGTTTTGGATCCATTTGTTGTCATCATATTAAATGATGTTGAATATATAAATTCTCGCATCGTAGTGTTTGTCAATACTCTTCCGAAAGGGCTTGACCGATTCTTATGAAATATTGTGTGTATATTCAGTAGATCTGAGAATAGGATGCACACTAATAAAAACTAAATAAAACTAATAAAGTGATCCTAAGGCGGAACGATGTTTGCCGAGGTAGCTAGTAATATAATATAAGGTTTACCTATAGGTACTTGTTTTTTGACTGACCTGTTGGTCTAGTAGTTAGTGACCCTGACTGCTATGCTGGAGGACCCAGCCAGGACAAATGTTTGTGTGATGAGCACGATCATTTGTTCTGTGTCTGGGTGTAATTTATCAATAGTATGTATGTATTTAGAAGTATATAAGTATGTTTATCAGCTGTTTAGTAGGTACCCATAGCACAAGCTCTCAAGCTTAACTTGGGAATAATTGGCGTTGTGTGAAAAAGTTGTGGAATATTCATTTATTATTTATTTATTATAACTAAGGACGTACCTACAAATTCTCCATTTAGCGAGTGAGCTTACAAGCAGAACACAGCTAACCTCAAACGTACAAACACATAAAATAAAATACAGTTATTCTCAACTGTGTTTAACCTAAAAAAAGTATTTAATATGTGTCATTGTGACTGATAGTGTAATTTGATAGACCTATCAATACAAAATTTAAAGACATTTAAGTATTTATGTTGTACAGACGCTAGCACAACAAGCTGTACCCCAAATGTGGTCAATTTCTTTGATAGCTTTTCAACTTTATTAGTAACACAATAAGGTTCATGTTTATCTAGGATAATTTTACAGTTTAGAGTAACAAATACAGACGCTAGCCGTTTGTATGTACTTCTTTTACCAAAATGTTGGACCGTTCCCTATGTCCTTATTTGGTGAGGACAGGGATGTCTTCAATAATGATTTTATTCTTTAGTTTAACATAAACGTATATGAAATAAAATTATAGAACGGTTTTTTGGAAGAACACACATCGACATTGGTTAAAATGGTTGTCAGACTTTCGGGCTTATCGGGACTACCTGTAACAAATATAAAAAAAATCTACAAATGACGTGAGTCCAACAAACTAGCGTGCTTTATGAGGTTTGGAGGAGTTTTTTAATGGTGACCCATCCAGGAACCAACCTCATCAAGCGTACCTTCACCTTTGATCGACCCGTGAGGTGAGGACACATAATAATTTTAAGGGATTAAAATTAGTGTGATTTAAATGTAGATACCTATTCAAGACTTTTGTTCACAGGACGAAGTCTGAAATAGCTACAATGTATTTAGGTTGAACAGTACATTTATAAAAGTCGCTGCAGGTACGACCTCGCTAAATTTAGATAAAGAAATAAGTAGTTCATCGACTAATTTATTGATTAAGCAAAGCGGACTCCCGGAGGTAAAACAATGGAGTGAATAATAAGTACCTTAGTTCTTGCGAATAAAATGTTAAGAATTCTCGGTTCAACATTTAGTTGAAAACCGTTTGTTTTTATCTATAGAGAAAATCAGGTTATTTTCAATAAAATAACCTAACTAATAAGCTTGAGGTTGAAAATTTAGTAGGTAAGTAACTCTGTTTGTCTGTTTGTATGTCGACTTTTCACGACTAAACGGCTTAACAGATCCTTGGCATGGAGATAGATCATTGGCTGGAGACGGACATATGCGTTATTTTTATCAACAATGAATATAATATATAAAAAAAAAACTGATTTTTTTCTAATGCAACGCTATCTTTGAAAACATGACAGACGGTGACAATATCTTCCCAGTCCATTATCAGGTGACAATTTGACTGGTGTTAAGGTAAAAATAGGAAGTTAACACAACTTAAATTTACTCTGAGGCGGAACGAAGTTTTTCTGGGCAGCTAGTACCAACCTATATAATACTTAGTTTTTTTTTTGTGGGGTGGAAAATCCGCATGGATGTCCCCCGCCCCGGGAAAGGTGGAGGGGTCTGTCAGACTCTTACTGACTAAAAACCACCTCGTGTTCCTTCTCACACCTGCGCTGGGGGTCACGGGAAAAGAAAATATTTCTGCGAACCCCGACTGGTGCCCCGCGGGTCTCGCGAATTTAGCGAGGGGAATGAGGTGTTAAACTCCCCTCGCGACGTCTAAGAGGGGCGCGCGTGAACACGACGTGCCGCTTCTTCGGGTCCATGTAAGTGGGGGGTGGCGGACGTCCCGGAGTCCGTCACTCCTGAACCCATTGAGGGGGGCTGGAAGAGGGCATTGTCCGCCCACCGATATAATACTTACTAGTCCAAAAAAATAGTTTATTTGCACCCTCAAGTAAAAAATATAGTTAACAGTAAAATAAAATGTAAAATTAGCCATAAGCTAAATACAGTTGTATGTTAGAGTTGCAGCCAATACCTAAGCTAAGATAACTTAGTATCTTGTAATTATAGGTATCAGCACCTACTAACTCTTATGTTTGCAACATCGCCCGCATAAACAGCTTTTCATTTACGAAGAAGCATGATCATTAATTCATATCTTCACAGAAACCTTATTTATTTGTTACTTTAGCCGTGGGAATGGAGAGAGTGCACAAAATACACAGATAAGCGGATAAACTAATACCACAGTCTAAAAACATACAGTCGTCCGACGAAGCTGTCTAGACAGGGCAATCGTGCGGGGTGTGAGGGGCGAGACGCGGGAAAGCCGCTCCCGAACTGCGAACAAAACGATGTTCATAGTGCGGGAGGTATTATTCAGGGCTAACGCGAGTAGACGTTGTCGGCATTTTTCCAGAGATCAAAGGCGTCGTCCTAGTGTATTAATATTAATACTGTGCTAATACTGTCTAATCGGATTTATACGTTTTTAGAGTTCTGTACCAAATGATAAATAAAGAACCCTTAATCGTTTATTAGTCAAACAGCTGCTTATTTCAATATTTTTTTCTTCTTTTCTAAGACTGGCCTGTTGGGTCTAGTAGTCAGTGGCCCTGACTGTTCTACCGGAGGTCGTGGGTTCGATTCCCAACCAAGACAAATGTTTATGTGATGAGTACTATCATTTGTTCTGTGTCTGGGTGTGCCTGTGATTTATCTTGGATTCTTTCATACATACGTACATAAACTCACGCCTTTTTCCCATGGGGGTGGGCAGAAACTACAGAGCGCCATGTGCATACACACACGCCGATTGCAAGTACTACGCACCTGACCTTTCTGAAGAACCTCAACATCTGCCTTGTAAATATTTTGGATTCTTATATGGGGATTTGAAATGTATCAGGGTATAGTACTCTACTATTGTCAGGACCTTTTATTGGATATCCATACTGAGGATGTTGTGAAAAAATATGTTATCAGCTCTTTGTGACAGTGGCCATCTTAAACCGATTTCCTTTAAACATTGTTTAAAACACTCCCGACTAATATTCACCTTTTAAAAAAACAGAACAAAATCAAAATCGGTTCATCCGTTTGTGAGCTACGATGGCACAGACAGACATACACACACACACACGTCAAACTTTTAACACTTAGTTTTTTTTTGTTGTTAAAAAATGGACCAACATAAGTTAATTTTCAAGCCTGAAAATTGAAACTTTGTTGGCTGCGGACACTGCCAGTATCAAATAATTATTCTTGGCAACAGCTTTCCTTGACCTTTTGCAAATGAAACCTCATTTCCATGTCTTTATTACTTCTGTTATAATTTTGTCTTAGTATTGTATATTGTCTTAATCAAATGAAATGATGTTAAAGAGACACTAGTGGTCACACAGTCGACAACGTTTTTTTTCTCTTAAAGTATATCGTATTGATATAGGCTTAAGCGCACTCTCTCCTTATTCTTAGCCAACCCGATTTTTTTATATCCCATAACTATAAGATACGAATGAGACTATATCAAAGAATTAACTGGCATTTGAATTATTTTTAACCGACGATAAAAAAGAAGGAGGTTCTCAACGCGTACCTATCTATATGTTTTTTTATGTATGAACCAATTTTCATACATAAAAAAAACAAGTTATGCGTGGTCCATACCACGCATAACTTTTTACAGAGTAGTCCGATTTTGATCATTCTTTTATCATTGGAAAGGGTATATCCCGAAAGAGGTCCCTTATAAATTTCACCACCTTGCTCATAGAGAGTATAAACACAAGTAAAATAATTTTGTTATTGTGTTGATAACCTGTATAGTGTTTTATGTTCTTTGCACCGAATAAACGACTTATCTCTCTATATTGTAAGCTATAAACGGCAATAGCCTAGTGGTTGAGGCGGCGGCCAGGTGATCGTGAGGTTTTGAGTTCAATCTTAACCCTTTTACTATTGACGAGAGCCCACTCCAGATACAAGCATATTTAGCTTAGTTGGAGGGGTTAACAAGACTACAATTCGTGCTAAACACATTGCTAGTAAGCCCTCACCATTCCCTGTCTCTTGAGTCACATATGACTCATGTTGATTGTTTATGTACTTATTCAATACTTCTAGCACTCTGATGTACAGAGACGGACTTAATGCTATAGACATTTTCTACTAGTCAACCTTTAAGTGGTGATGATGATAGTGATAGTTTGCAACGTATTTTTATTTATATAGGTACAGACGCCAGCACATCAAGTTACCCCAATGTGTCAAATTTTCCCAATTGAATATGAACCTTATATTGTATGACATAAAGTTGATAAACGATCAAAGAAATTTGACACATTGGGGTAACTTGATGTGCTGGCGTCTGTACATTGTGGTTGTATTGGGACGAATGGCAACAGATTTTTAATTACATGAATAAATGAATTTATTATTAACTATACGCTACTTTGTGGGCAGTAAAAGTGTTAAAATATGAAAATGAAAGAAAAAAATAAGAAAAGTAAAATTGACATTACGATTACATTGCCTGAAGGTTAAGGCAATATAAGCCCTCCCTATATAAAAAAGTACACTCGCACTTCGCCAGTTATGTTTTAAACGCTATTGCAGAATACGGGTTGTAACTGAGAAATCGTAGATAGAAAAACCACAATAAAACTATGCAATAAAAATGGAAGGAAATGTTTTCATAACTGAAAGCTATAGGGACTGAAAGTAATTACGGTGGTTAAGAGTAATGCAGCTAGACGTAACAGGTTGTCTTTTGTCCGCCGTGAAAATAAAACACTTTCCACGTTTATTTCTTGCTTCTGTCGCAAAATGCAATCTGAATAATGCAGGTTTTTCTACGCTGTTTATAATTTATTAATTATTGTAAGTGCCGCTATTTGACAGTTTTAAAGTTTGGCTTTATTTAAGGTTCCAAATCTAGAGGCAAGAAAGAAAGAAAAAGCATTTATTTGGCACAAAAGGCACACGATAACAAATAAAAAATAAAAGCAAGATTATAGAATATTATTTTTTTATAAGATTTTTTTTTTCTATTTTACAATATATGTTTATTATTTTTATCTAACTAATAATACATTTATTACATACCTGATAAAAACTAAAAGAAAAAAAAATTATAAGGCATCAAAAAATTCATCAATAAGAAATTGAACAATAATGCACATCAAGTTACCCCAATGTGTCAAATTTCTTTGATCGGTTTTCAACTTTATGACAAACAAAATAAGGTTTATATTCAATTTTCCCAATTGAATATAAACCTTATTTTGTTTGTCATAAAGATTATTTTGTTGCTGGCGTCTGTACCTACTTATACTTTTGATTGGCCTGTTGGTCAGACAGAAAGAAACATGGCAGAAACACTCCATGTAAAATACTGGAATTAAGCTGCATCCGTTTAAATTGGAAGCCAATCTGAACATAGTTAGGCAAATGATACTAAAAAATAATATCTATAGGTACACAGAAACGTACTGTTTTTTTAGATATAGTAACACGTATGGCCACATTATAATTTTGCTAGAAACTCCAAAATATTAACATAATTACGGAAGTAAAATATAAACAAACAAAAATACATCTTTACGATCACTTAGGAAAAGAAACATAAAAAAAACACATTCTTATAAAAAAACTCATTAAATTGCGTTGCGGGGCCGAAGTCAACCGAAATTTTATTCAGTCGCCTACTGCTTATTTAAAATTGAAATAACATTTTTCATATTTCTACAAATGAAATTACGAAAAAATATGGTGGACTTTCCGACGGGATATTTTCTTAATGATGGCCACAGCCTGCAGTTAATGTGTACTTGATCAATGACGTAAGAGGCTAAGCAATCACGAACGACTTGTAGTAGCAAGTATCTTCTTGCTAACGATTTTATTCATTTGACTGATATTTTTACGTTTATAGTTTAGCAGCAGTAGCTTGTGGCTAAATCATGATGATGATGATGCTATCTAGCCGATTTCGGCCACAGCGTCTGCATTCGCTGTGTTCTAAAGATTGTCATGAGCTTTGTTCTGCTGCTCTCTCGTGTGCTCTTAAGTGGCTAGGATATCCAACTTTGTCGGAAAACCACCATTGATGATATTATAGGGTATAGCTTTAGGTTGCCTAGCTTTAAGGTCATCGCGCTTTCGATCCAATTGTGACCTCCTTTTTTCTTCAAATGTGTTAACTTGCTGATGCACACGACGTCTCCGGTCAGGCCGATATTGTGCCTGCTTTTCCCACACTAAAGGGTCAATTTCGCATTTTTTTAAGTGTCTATTCTGAACATCCTTGAAACGTAAAAACTGACCACCACATTTCCGTTCTCCTTCCTGGAGTTTCAGAATAGAAGATGCGCTTCGCCAGTCTCTCGTCGCGCATTCTGGAGATATGCCCACACCACCTTAACTGGCGCCTCATCAAGTAGGCCTCCACGCCAAGAACCTTAGCCTGCCTTAAGACCTTTGTATTTCTAATACAGTCCGACCGTCTGATGTTCATGATGTTTCGGAGGCATAAAATCAAAACAGCCGCATGGGTCGATAGAAGGTTAAGCTAAGCTTGACGAGGTCGGTTCGTGGAAGGATGACCATTTATTACATACCAAGACTCCTCCGTGCCTCGGAGAGCACGATATGTCCCGGCTGTCATTTGTAGATCTTTGACAGTCGTTACTTGTAGTCAGATGCCCGAAAGTCTGACAACCAGTTTAACCAAGGGGTATCATGTGACCTAGTTACTGGGTTGTGGAGGTATTACAGGGAGCCGCTACATCTAAAACACTGTCATTCAGCTGCATTCGGTTTAGCTGGAAGCCGACCCCAACATAGTTGGTAAAAGGCTAAGCAGATGATGAGTTTAGAAGCAGTGTAAAAGTCATCTCATGAAAACTTATGTTAGTATGGAATCGCGACTCAATTCAACTTTACTTCACGTATCTTTGCACGGGGTGATTTGTAGAGAATACTTAGTAGGTACTGCACGCAGTAAGTAGCAAGAATACTTGATGCAAACGTAAAGCCGAAAGGTGGATACGATTGAAAATAAGGAAAGAATAAACTATTTGTTTGGCACAAAAGGCACACGATAATATAATTAGCAGAAACAAAATAATTAAAATAGAAGGCAGCAATCATACAAATAATAATAAAACTAAATTTAAAAAAAAAAACAAAGTAAATTAAATAGGCACCTACTTGTTTCGAATTGATAATCAAGTTAGTTAAGACTTTGTGATTATACCTACGAGTACCTACTACCTGTGTTTGCATTATTAATTTAAACCAGGGTAGTTGTATTTGCTACTTGACATCCCTTTTAGTTGATTATTTTGAAAAGAGATAGGTATAGATTTTCCAATTTTAATTATTTATCTATCATTTAAAAAATATGTTTCCCCACACTAGAAACGTCTTGTGTGTCGTACTGTCGTGGGTACGTTTACAAACATTTAAACTCACATACAAAAACATCCAGAACTGGAACAATGCCTACGCGTTCTACTTAAAATAATTCGATTATTCTTACAACTCGATCAGGAAGATAACCTTTTCATTGTATTAATTCCGAACTCATATTACATAATGTTTTATTCAAATAACCTTGCTACAAACCAGAAGGTTAAAATATCACGAATTTACGTTTCAATATTATATCCTGAGATAGACGAATTAATGTTCTCAGAGAATACAATTAGAAACACAAATACTTAGTTGGCTTGTTTAAAGTATGAAACTACGAAATACATCAAAACCAGCTGTTTATTAAACAACCAAAATTAAATTTGATGGCGGAAAAATAACAACTTCCACCTCTTCGGAATGCGCCTCAGGAAATTATGTTAAAAGACTTTTTTTATGAATAACATTGGTAACCCACTTCCGTGTCTTTTGCTCTCTGAAGAATGAGTTGTGGTTAATAGGACAGTAATTTTTACGTGGGCCGGGTAAAGATTGGTCCTTGTTGGCGCGTTGTCAGTATGTCAAGTAGGAATTTGAATGAGGGGGCGCGAGGACTCTGAATGAGAAATTGGCGAGTCCCTAATGGCGTTACTCAAGTAGTCTTTCATTATTCTCCTGTATTTAACCTCTGGTATTTTGAAGCGACGATTGTAGAAGATGTAATGTACTGTTTTATTTCTGACTAGCCCTTTGCCCGCGACTTCGTTCGCGTAGCTTCCGAAAATGTAGTCCATGAGTATTACTCGATATATTGACGTCACGCAGTTTCACCCGCGTAGTTCCCGTTCCCGTGGGAATATGGGGATAAAAAGTAGCCTATGTAATCCGGGAATAGTGTAGCTTTCCACCAGTACAATCTTATATATATAAAAGAAAGTCGTGTTAGTTACACCATTTATAACTCAAGAACGGCTAGATCAATTTGAATGATTTTGGTCTTTTTGGATTTGTCTTTGTCCGGAATAGCATAATAATTAATAAAAAACATGAATAGTCCTCGAAAAAATAAATATCAAGAATATTTGTTGTCTCAAACATTTTTCAAACGCAGCGCCATCTTGGATGACATGACAGGAGTCAAACTTCCCAGTTCATTATCAGGTGACAATTTGACATTGACAAGTCTTAAGCTAAACCTGTGCTAAACATAAGAAGGTAAGGTTGTCAATTTATACGTACCTACGTTCTGAAATTTATTTTGTTATTTAACTTAGAGGTTTTATGTAGCATAAAAAATTCTTATATTTCGGAAATCAATTTACGTAATTAACAATGACGACAGAGACGAACTTTAATAATTCTATGCAAATAGAACTTATTTTACTGTTAGGATTTTAATTAAAGTAGACCGGGAAAACTATAGGTATAAATTGTATGTAACATTAAAGGCAATAGTTCAGTTTAAAATTATGAATTTAGTATTTTTTAAATCAATGTATTTTAGTAAGGTAGTAAGGTTAGGTAGTTAGGTTAGCTATAGGATAGGTATGGTCAGTTAGGTTAGGTTATATATACATGTTGTAATTTTAATTCTATTGAACACAAAATGTTTAAATAAGATCACAGTAGAGACTCGCTTCATAAAAAGTAGTAGTAGTTATTATTGGTTCGGATCTATTTGTTGTCGTCTTATTAAACGTATGTATATCTAATATAAAAAAAATGATAAGAGCAATAAATTGACTCTAAGGCATAACGAAGTTTGCCGGGGCAGCTAGTAATTTTTAAAATTGGATCATTAGTTCCGAAGATTACCCCCTACACACAAACTTACAAACAAACAAATTTTACCTCTTTATAATATTAGTATAGAGTATAGACTAGTAAAGACTAGCAGACGTGACACGGTTTTACCCGCATAGTTCACATTTTAGTTGGAATACTTGGATGAAAGTAGCCTATGTCATCCATCAACTTCATCAATTCTTTCCTCAAAAGACCATTATCAGACACAAATCTCCATGGTTCTTACATAATCTGACCAAGATAATGTCTGGACTTTAAAAGAGACTGTGACCTCTGAGTTTCATTCGGTGTTTCTTCGCAGAGTAGTCAGTTAACGAAATACTTCCTTTTTAATTAAAATACATGTAAAAGTGTTTATAAGACCCATATACAGAAATAAATATCATTTATCATTTAATCAAAATTTTCCTCTTTATAATATTAGTATAGAAGTATATAGAAATATATAAATATGATTATCAGTACTCATAGCACAAGCTCTGCTTAGTTTGGGACTCGATGGATTTGTGTGAAAGTTGTGCAATATTTATTTATTATTTTTATGCTACTTGTTGCCTTATAACATCCAAGAGACACCACCCAAAGGTTAACTGGTAGAAAATGCCTATGTCGTTAAGTACGCCTCTGTACTTTTAAATTTAAATAAATCAATTCTGTAACTACTTGGGGCTACACCCTTTCAAAGAGAAATAATTAAATAAATATGTGTATAGTAAGGTTAATAATGAATATTGAAAACTTGAGTAGTTAGCATCACTTAACTCTAAATTAGATTGCTTTACGTCTTAAAATATTAGCATAAGAAATAGTGAAGTCTGTAGACTCTAAGAATGTATTTATCTTTTACCGACTGAAAGAAAGATCAAGTAAAAGAGATATCAATTCTTAGTATTTATGTAACTTCTGTTTGCCAACAAAACTGTTATGAGAAATAAACAAGACAGTAATATTATAATTTATATATCGATCTTTGTAAAAACACTGTCTTATAATTTGTTTATTTTGGTAAAATAATGGATATCTATTATAGGAAAACGGGAAAGTGTAGTACAAATACGACTAAAATTGAACAATTTGTTTATTGTATATAAAAATCTAATGACGTTTGTTAGTCTCGCTTAAACGAGTGAGTTTTTGGAGGTCAAGAGCAGACCATTGCCACCCCACCGTTACTATACAAAAAAACTCGAGAATGGCTGGACTGATTTGGCTAAATAATTCTTGTTAATATTCGTCATTATTATATTTACTCCTTTCGAAACTATTTGTCAAATATTAGTATCAAAATCTTTACCACGAAATGCAGCAGTAAGTACCGCATTAACAGCTTTTTATGTAAATGCAGAATCTTGCCAACGTTATCGCTCAAATCTTGCTGAACTCTGGCTGAATGCCAGTTGGATTTTGAGTGGTTAAAAGATAAATTGAGCCCCGGAAAATTGAGGGAAGTAAAGATAATGGTCGACTGAGGCGAGTAAGCTGAAAAGTGTTTTTTATGGAGACGAGATACGGAGATACTAACTTTGTTACAGTTTTTGATAGTACTTGTTTCTTTTGATTGTTATCGTAATAAACGCATCAAATTTTTTGTTAGGAAAAAAATATTTTGAGATATCATTCTTCAGTCTTTTTACTCTTTTACTCCGGAATTTACTCCATGCTTCGAAAGCACGTTTGGTCCTAACTGTCTTTTCTGTATCTCTGACAGTCTTTACGAGTAGTCAGGACCAGTCTGTCAAAACGTTACCGAGTTATCTATTCACTTTGTTAAAGAGGTTAGGTTATTGGCTAGCATTTAATTGCCAGTTACTAACTAACTTTAATGACAACTGAGAATAAAATAAAAAATTGGATTGCACTTTAAATGGACAAGTTACGGTGACATCAGACTGGGTGCTGTGCACTTTGTTACACATCTCACAGAAGGATAATTAATCGCATGTTGCACGAAGGCTGCGCTGACGTTCATTCACCAGTTTGGAGGTATGAGGAACAGGGTGTAAAGTTCCTCATCCACCGTTGAAAATGGAGGATCCTCCGAGCAGACGGGTGTTGTGTCTGGTGGGCTAACGAACGCTCGACGGTTGTTGTCGGGAGCTTGTATACGTTCAAACTGCGCGGATAACTCTAATACCGCGATGTAGAATATTTCGTATGTGGCGAGATAGAAGTCGCTACAAACACTTTGCTTAGTGACCATCGATATGAACTGTCAACGGAGATACGCAACAGCCCTGCAGATAGGCAGTCACTCCATTTAAAACACTAGTTTCCAGCTGCATACTATTTGACTGGAAGCTGACCATAAAGTTGTTGGGAATAGGCTAGGCTAATGGTGACTTGTACCCACACACAGTAGTATTTATGGCAAAACAATATTAAACCTATTACTATGATACTTTATTTCTTGCTTGATCGTCATAGTTTACTAATTGCTTAATTAGCTTTTTGACTGTATTAATTTTTTCTATATAAGAGAATAAACTTTAAGCTATGCAGAAGTTTATTTGTTTTTATAATTGTCTTCATAAAATTATAACAATTAAATAAATAACCTCTTATTAAACTTTTGTATTCTTTTTCCCTATTAATAATATAAAATCAATATTAAAAAAGCAGATGAAGGATATTATGGAAAAGAAAATTTAAGTTTCACCTCGAGATTAGAACCCAGACCTCTGTGCAAAGGGATCTTTGTCAATACGATAGCAGCTATTGACACTACGATAAATACTTTGAAGTTTAGCATTGGTATGAACGGTCAAAGATTATCCGTGTTTAAAGAAGCAACGATATGGTTTTGTTTCATTCGACGCAAGCGAGTTCGAGGTGTGCGCGCTATGTATTGATAAATCGTTTTAAACACACAGACGTAGAAAGGCGCGTACCACTCGGTTATAGCATTTTAATCTTTAGCGGGTCTATGAAGTTCTGCCTTCGACTGTACGTCAGCGTCGCTTTCTCAATCCTATCTCTCCATGTTCGGGCCCATCTTTAAATATTTATGAAAGCTTGTAAACATCCTGATTCGGAAAAAGATATCTATAGGTCATCCGTTTAAGGGCTCAAAGGGCGTAAAGGACATTAAGCGTACCTGTCCTTTATGAACTTTGAGCTCAAAGGTATCAATTTGTCGACGGAAATTATATTTGCAATCATTGAGGACAAAAACCAGACGGTTTTTTCTCTGCGGTTAAAGTCTTTATCATGTTAAGTATTCAAGTAAATATTGAAGTATTACCTATATAACTTTGGGCAGGTATTTGTTTAGAATTGATCTATACAGATATTTTGATACACCACAGTTATCATTGCATTCCTAACCATTTATCCGACTAACAATGTTGGCTATATATTTGGCTAATTAACAAAATACCTTAATAAATTGTGGCCTTTATGTTATTCTTATCTATAAAGTACATTACTGTCAAGTTAAATAAGACTAGCATGTTGGTCTATGGTAAGTGGCCCAGACTGCAATACCGGAGGTCGTGGGTACGATTTCCAAGAGAAATGTTTGGTGATGGGCGCGATTTTGTTCTGTGTCATGAGTCTGGGTGTAATATTCAAGTATCTTTATCAGTTCTCTAGTAGGTACTCATAGCACACGCTTTTCATAGATTGGGACTAGATGGTAGTGTGTGAAATTTGTGAAACATTTAATTATAGTATAATTAATATCAATTCACAAAATTTTGCAAGAAATAGTAAAAAACAGGGTACACTCACTGTCAACCAAAACGCAAATCAAAAGTCTTTTATGCAAATAAGACCCCAGTCTTATTTGCATAAAAGACTTTTGATTTGCGTTAAGCACTTTTTGAACGTCAAAATAACGTAAGACAGTCCCCCAAAAAGCCCGCTCTTCGCCACTACTAGTGTTTTAGGCAACATGGGCATAAAGCAGGCTTTTGAACAAAATGTTTTCATGTCAAATGTCTCAGAAGTTATGTCTTCTGTAACGTGATTCAATTGACAGTTTTCCCAACCCTTTCCGGGAATGACAGGAACAGTGGCAAATGACATCACGCGCGAATGGCAGTATGAAAATAGAGGAAATGACGGTGGTTTTATCTGTTTATGTCTATGAAGAGTTTGAACAATGTAAGGCGGATAATGTGAACGTAAATGTTGCCATAATGTTTTCTTTTTTTGTTTTTTATTACATGTATTATTTAGTAACACTTCACGAAGATGTTGTGGTTCAAATCCGAGCAAATACTAATGTGACTTTTTCAATTCATACTAATATGTACCTTGTAGGTTTATCTTCGATACTATTGACATCGGTAAAGGAATGCTTGTGAGGAAACCTGAACTTCAAATCAAATTAAATCAAGTCAAATCATTTATTTGCAAACATGGGTTTTTGGTAGGTACATAGCTGTTCTTTTTTAACATAATTAAGTCCTCCACATTCTACCGTCACATGGGCATGAACTTGAAAATAATATAAGTTGTTCTCTTCTGAAGTGTTGTCTGAATGTTTAAAGATATCTGTCAAAACTTATATTATTATATGAGTTTCTTAAATACTACTGATGGGCTTGGGACAATTGTAGTAAAAAAATAAAATCAATTTATTTAGGTGGGCATTATTCAAATTGAATGTTTCTCTACACATTGTAGGGTTTTCGTATTATTCACTACAGCAAAACCAAACAACTACATGAAATACTTGTAATCTATCAAATCAAAGCTCAGTGAGCTGTATTATTTGTAGTTATAGTCTAGAAAACTCTGTTATTACGTACTCAAAGTTAATCTCGAAAGCAATTAGCAATACTTATTTGACAAGACCCTCTATATCGTCATATAACTTTCAGCTCACAAAGTTTGTAATTCTCATTCTACTTCAATATCCCGAGTTAAATTTTATAATCACCCCTTCTACTCACTATGTACTTATTATGTAAAGCACCTGTGTACCCATATAATTTTATATTAAACTATAATCCCACCAATTTACAGTGTCAGATTAATGCTGATGTTCAAACTTGATTTTGGACCAGTTCCAGCTTGGCAGCACATTCGGCAGTTTGGATACCTCGCCGATCTCGACTTTTTATCGAACATTAGTACCACGCTCTAATCTAACTTTGTTTATTAGACTGCCGGATACAGCTTAAAAATCTTTATGTAACACTTTCAGAAACTAGATGAATATCGCGTGCATACGATATGCCACCTTCGGGGACCTCTTTCCCAACTTAAATATTTGCCATAACGTACATTGCGAAACTCAAATAAGCTTAACGGGCAAGAATTCCACTTGGGAAATTTTCTGCAGCACTTACGGTGCTTTTACAAAATTGCTGATATAATACCGTGAAGTAAATTATCAATTCGGAATGGCCCTTTATAAATATCCTTTAGAAACGGCGAGCTACTCAAAAAAACGGAATTCGCAATCACAAAATAGGCTGACGTTTTCATTGAATTGAAAATGAATAAACTCATCCGAATTATATCAAGTATGATCGGATAAGAATTCGTAGGTACGAATGACAATTCGAGTAAGGGTCGTCCCTGCCTAGGCGGATTTCTAATCAGGATCTCGTTGGGATTATTGCCATGTGGCTTTAGTTGGAATCCTTACAGATAATTTCAGCGGGCAAATATGCTCCAGCTGTGGCGGGTTTTTCAACTGAAATAAATGAAAGGTCGAGGAAATACAGCCATTACGTTATCCCGCGGTCCAATTTCCTTACACCTGCAAATAGCGCGTTCGATTCAAAAGATATTTTTTAATATTTCCGTGTCGGCACTGCGAGATGTATGGGCCTTTCATTCCTTTGAAAGCTTATTTATTTCGTGTTTCCTCTTTGTAATATTGTATGAAACTATCAAATGGGGACTGTATATTTTGGAAATCTATAAACAACCGTGTTTAGCGGCAAATTGAAATTGTCATTGCGACACGTTGTGAATAAAATGTGGTACATACAACGTGTGTCTGCTTTTAGGTGTATTTTTTTGGAAGTTAAATATTCCTTTTACGGCGGAAACGTGTGGTTATCATTTGTGTGTTTGTGTTCACTTTTTGTTACTTTTATGATTGTGATATGAAAAATGTGGTATTACCTACGTGTAATGTTTTTTCTGTGTTCGTACTTATAACCTACTTTTATGCCTTTACATTGGGGAAAAGTAGACATGAAAATAACATTGTATACAGGTTAAACCTAGGCTGTTCTTTCTTCTTTGTCGTGTGGTTAGTGAGTTATCCTGGTGTTAAGAGTTTTTATGCTGCCGAAGGCTGCTGAATTGACTTCACATGCCGTCGAGAAATATTTCCTAACGGTAATTGGTTATGTTAGAATAGAATAAAATACAATACTCTTTATTGTACACTATAAAAACTTACAAATTATAACTTTAAGGGCTACATAGGGTGTTTCAATGGGCGGCCTTATCGCTAAAATCGATCACTTAAAGAAAACCTTTGGATGGACTTGATAGTGGAGGAGAAAAGATGAGTAGGCAGTTTGTGGTGTACTATTTACATAAATATATACCATACGTGACTATTCCAATAGATGTATAAAATAAGTTTAAATAAGAAAAATAATTTAAATACAAACTAATCATTTACAGAATAACGAACTGTGTTTAAACAACACTGAAGGCAGAAGATCATCTCCCGCATCACGATAGCGCGCACGCGGGCTTCGCACCCGCAGACTATCCGCGTTCCGCGCGTGTGCTACCCGCGTTTTAGGAAAAATATGTATCAAATGATAGGATGCGGGCAGTCCGCATGCAGGCGAGAACCTCGTGCGGACTAAAATACGCGTGACAGGAAAAGGGCCTTTAGGAGAGAGGTACTACGCTAACGCTATACTAATATTATGGTTTCAAACACATTTTACTGTCTTAACTTTGACATTATCTACATCAAGAAAATGTGTTATTGGCACAAACTGAATCTCAGGTATATAAATTACCGATAGCGATGCCACATCTATACACATTAACAGTGCTTTTAAACAACTATAACTCTCAAAAGTTATTGCTAAAATTCAAGGAATAGTTAACGATGCCATCAGAGAATTCCGTGCACATTTAAGTATGTCTGGTGCAACGAGATGAGTTCTAGTTTTAAAACTTGCTTTTATTTCACTTTTATGTCTTAGATTTAAAGTTTTTGAAAGGTGCATTAAAATTATATTTTATACTAGGAGACGTAACGCGGTTTCATCCGCGTCGTTCCCATTCCCGTGGGAATACAGGGATAAAAAGCATTCGTCACCCGGGGATAGTGTAGTTTCCCAACTGTGAAAGAATGTTTCACATCGGTCCAGTAGTTTCAGAGCCTATTCAATGCAAAACAAACAATCTTTCGACTTTAAATATTATTATAGATTTTATTAATCTAAAGACCGATTGTTAAATTTTATCATTGACTAGCTTCTGGTTGTGACTTAGTTTGCGTTTAAAGAGGAATAATTAAGTAATACATGATTTTTTCGTAGCCTATGTCATCCGGAAATAGTGTAGCTTTCCACCAATGCAATAATTTTTAAAATTGGATCATTCGTTGCGAAAATTACCCCTACCCATAAAATTTGCTACCCATACAAACTTACAAACAAACAAACAAACTTTACCTCTTTATAAATAAATAAATATTATACAACTTTTTCACACAACGCCATTGAGTCCCAAGTTAAGCTTGAGAGCTTGTGTTATGGGTACCTACTAAACACCTGATAAACATACTAATATATTTCTAAAAACATACATAATTTTAGATAAATTACACCCAGACACAGAACAAATGAGCGTGCTCATCACACATACATTTGTCATGGGTGGGAATCGAACCCACGACCTCCGGCATAGCAGTCAGGGTCACTAAATACTAGACCCTGTTGGTCTAGTAGTTAGTGGCCCAGTCAAGTTAAGCCAAAAAAAAATTGAAACAGCTGAATTAGGAACCTTCCCCTTTTTGTAAGTTGGTTGAAATAGAGAGGAAACTTTGATTGTGGCAATAAATCACCATGAGATATTGAAACCGTAAGAACAAAACCTAGTTTACGATACTGTTTAATCAGGTTTTTAACACTTTAAAAGAAAACTACGAATAGCTAGTCGAATGGAACTTGCAACTATTTCAACGATGCTATTTGCCGCCAATGCTGCCAATTTATTCAGAGTTCACCTTTTTATATTGAACTAGTAACCCACTTGAGCTTTGTCGTTGATATTAAATACCTTAACTACAGTCTAGAAACTCTTGGCTGTTCACCAAAGGGTACATATTTATCTCAATGTAGAAGCACACTCGTACAGTAGAAGTGATGTTTCTATGCGTTATCTGTGATTTCTTTTTGTTACAATGAGGGCTAAGCGCTGTTTTGGCAGCTTCAGCATATTTTTTAAGTGAATAACAAAGAATAAGAATTTCCATACAACCGTGGCAATGCGGTCAGTCTTCTGGGCACTTTTCCCATTGACAGCGATGCGGATGAGTTTTTTGATGCCCTATAATTATTTTACTGTTCTTTTGTTTGTTCGTTTTTTAGGTATCTACATAGTGATTAAGTAAATAAATTACAAAGCGGTAATAGTCTAATGGCTAAGGAGTTCGATCCCCACCTATTACACTATTTACATCAACTAACTCTAGACACAAGCATTGTAGGTAATATAGTTGGAGAGACTAACACAACTCCTAATAATTGGCAACCTACATTGCTAGTAACATTAAAATTAATATTATATTATGTACTATAGGTGTTATTGTATAATTTATTATAGTCGTCGTAGTTAATGTTTTATTGGAATGTGAAAGGTGACTTCTAGTACAGGAACACCAAAGCAATGATAGGTGAACTGTCTGAAAGATGATATTATGGCTAAAAAGGAGGCAACTATTGAGCTGACGCTAAATTATGATGTCTAGTAGTAGTTTTTATGTTATATCGGAAGCGCAGAACTCACTCACGTAGATTAGAGTGAACTAAAAGAGATTAAATTACTGGGAGGTATATTTTTGAGCAATTTGGGATTATACCACTAGGGCATGTCCTACTAGTTTAGTGCCCATTTAGTTTTTCGGGACATCGCCAAGCGGTTGGTCGAATATTCACGTGACCCGAAGGGTGGCCTTTATTTAGGCCAGAGAATCTGACCACCATCCATTGTGGTAATGCCGCTAATCCCTTTGACTCCTATGTGCATACTTTATTTTTTTGTTTTCATATGGATACATTGATAATAGTCATAAGTATTAGCAATGATATAAGTAAAAAGGTGTAGATAGGTTACCTAAACAACATTCGATATTCAAAAACGGCACACTAACGCACGCAGGCGTCAGTAGCCACATTTCAACCTGTCGTTTGCTGAGCCCTTATAACCTATCTACACCTTTTTACTTATAATGTCATTGAGTAACCTATTTGATTGAAGTTTTAAACTAAACAATTTTTTTCTCAATAATGGGAATACTCGCAATAAAAACTATTGTAACAATATCTACTTAGTATCTAGTACCTAGTAGGTACATATTGTATAGCATGATCTGTTTTTTTGATAACACAAATATAGCAAGCAAACGAAAAGTCTCATTTCCTGCCAAGATAATAGGTACATCTTTGTTCAATAAATCAGTGGAATCCATCATCTCAGTCAGGATAAAGAGACCAAGGTTAAGATGGAACGATGAAATTTTTGCAAACTTTCTCAAACTTTACGACTTTGTTTCAGAGTTTCAAAGCTAATAATTTTTTATCTTCGCACTCGAGATAGTCTGTGGGACAAAGTCGCGTAGAGCCGCGTTTATGTTGGTCGAGTTTGTAGTCGAGTACTGGCTGGTGAGTTGGTGTCCTTAGGTACTAAAATGTCACTAGGATCATTAGTAGACATGAACACATTTGTTAGATCTTGACAGATTCGTGTAGGGAGCCAATTTGACTGATTAATTTTCGCCATTAATGTATTGATGTCTCTCTTGCCTTCGTATTTTCTCGTTTGAATACCTACTGCCGTAAGTACAGACGCCAGCACGTCAACCTACCCTAATGTGTCAAATTTCTTTGGCAGGATTTCATATTTATTCTAAACACTATAAGGTGCATGTTTGATTGCGAAAATTTGACAGTTTGGGGAAGGTTGATGTCCGTACGTACGTAAGTCCAAAGGTGGTATCTCAAAAAATTGAAAAGTTTTATTTTATGGCATCGGATAGCTTGAAGAAAGAAACGTATAATAAACTAAGCTAATTAGCGGTATCTTAAAACATATCGTTACAACGTCTCTCTTACGTTGAACCTACATTGTATTAGATAAGCTCGAATTCGAAAATGTTAAACAACAGCTAGTTATTATTTATTGTAATCTGCGAATAACGCCGTTAGTAGTATATTTGTTACTTTTATTCAGAACTGCATTGTGTGTAATCCTTAATATACTGCTGTTTGTTGTTCCAAATAAAATAAAAATTAAATGTCATATCTTTATAACATACCTATCAAAAAACCCTTTAAAAGTGCAATCAATCTATGAAGGCAAAATAAAACTGCGTTTACAAGGCTTCAGTTTCCTAGAAACTAGCTTTCTCTGAGATAGCGCTTCTGCATTTAGAAGAAAGAAAGAAAATATGTTTATTCGGCACAGGAATTTAACAGTTAAAAACTAAAACTAACATAATTAAGAAAAAATACATGTGCGAGGCCAAAAAGGCCCCTATCAGCACGATGCCATGATATTTAAAGAAAAACAATAAATACCGCAGCTCTGTTATTCTGATGGGGCCTACTGTAACCGTACCTACTGTACTGTGGCCTGCGTGTTTAAGCATGCCAGTACACCTACCTACATTTACCTGTATTTATCTGTGAATCACCTTTCTATATGTTATTGACTGTAAAATGTTCAAATGTTATATCTCTGCATCACGTTAAAGTAGACTGGTAGGAAATGCCAAATGCATTAAGTCTGCCTTTGAAGGTTTTTATCCTTGTGCATAAAGTTTGAATACGTAAATATAAATCTCTATGCCACTAGCATACGGATCGAACAGGTATTTGCGTTCATAATGATATAAATGGTTATATAAATATAAGTGGTGATATAAATGGGTTTCATGTTGGATCTTATATAATTAAATGTAACAACAAATGTAACTACTACACATGAATGCAATAAACATTTTGAGTTTGAGTTTGAGTTTTTAAATTAAAAATGATATTTATTTCTGTAATCATCTAGAATCCTGCCTAGCGTTTTCCCAACCACGGTGGGGATTAGGGGTCGGCTTCCAGTTAAACTACTCTACTAACTGTCAAAGATCTATAAATGACAGTCGGTACCAACGATTTTACGTGCTTTCAGAGGCACGGAGAAGTCTTAATATGTAATGAATGGTCACGGTCACCCATCCACGGACCAACCTCATCAAGCGTAGCTTAACCTCGATCGAATCGTGAGGCTGTTATTACTTAGCCACTAGCTCCTTCTTAATATTTATTTCTGAAAATTTGTTATTGAAACCACTGTTACAATAATTATGTCATACTAAAAACGTGAGGTCAACGTCTCGCTATCTGACTACTCTGAGAAGAAACACCGACAGGAACTCAGATTTCACGCTTGTACAAGCACCCACTCTGACTAGACTACCTACTCGACCAATATAAACTTAGCTTAAGACTGCCGAAGTTATTTTGCCGCCAGCAAGCTAATAATGATAACGGTAGCAGCCTGATTCCCAGTCTATTGGAAGAGGAATGAGGTACAAGTTTTAATTGAAAACAAATGCCTAACTTAATTAGATTAATGCCTGACTGAATGGAATGTGAACTGGGGTATTTGTAATGAATGGCTCTTATTAACAGTGGATTCAAAAATAGAATAGATTGTTCATTGAAATGAAAACAAAAAACAATCTCAAAGGGTATATGTAATCCTTTTTTCAAGGGCTTCTCACGCTATGAATGTAGTAGGTACCTAGGTACAGACGCCAGCACATCAACCTACCCCAAAGTGTAAAGTTCCCCAATTGAACATGAACCATATTATGTTTAGAATAAAGTTGAAAACCTAAAAGAGATTTGACACATTGGGGTAGGTGCTTGCGTCTATACATTCTGGGCTTCTATCTACCATTAAAATTTAGTTACAAAATAGTTGTCCATTATTTTCTTGTTTAGCTCGTGTCAGCGTTTGTATTTTAGAAGATAGAAACACCATTGACTTAAAAATTAATTGAAAAACCACTACATCAAAATGTATTCAATACACTACACCGCTCTTTTTACGTCGGGGTTTAAAAACACATTAACACCAATACCAAAAAGAGTTCAAATGGCAAGGTCTTAAATTATAAACAATCTGATTCTTAACTATTGTTTTCCATTTCTCGACTACACAGATAGCGGTGAAAATATATTAAATTCAAAGACAAAGAGCAACCGCTTCTCCCCCAATCTTTAGTGACGAATCAAGAATTCCTTTTATACCAGAACCTCATCTAATAGATACATTTGTGGAAGAAATATTAAAGAAAAGGGCGATGGAAGCGTCTTAGTTTTGCGTCATTGAGCGTTTCGGCTGTGGCCCACCCTTTTATAACCAAAAGAAAATTGTTTATAATTAAAATATAGGCGGAGGAAAATAAACCAAACAGTCTTTGGAAATAGATTCGGCGTCGGTTGGTAATTTTCCATTCCATTTCTCCTTTAAAATCGATGTTTTGAAGTAGGAAGTAAAAGATAAGATCAATGAAACATAAATAAATGGACATGCTTTATGTTGGTCTAGTGTTTAGCGGCCCTGACTGCTATGCCGGAGGTCGCGGGTTCGATTCCCACCCTAGACAAGTGTTTATGATATGAGCACGACCCACTGACCCGATCATGACTGTGTTCAGTGTCTGAGTGTAGTTTATTTATAATATGTATGTATTTAGAAACATAAAAGTTGGTTTATCAGTTGTCTAATACTCATAACTTAGCTCTGCTTAGTTTGGTACTAGATGGCGTTGTGGCTCATATATTTTTATTTTATCTTTCAAACAGAGTCCATAATTGATGCCTACCGTAACGCGACTGGCGACTTTAAGTTGATTATCACACGATGCCGCACACTGACGCGGCTGGCGATGAAGCGAATTTCTCGCATTGGCTTTTTTAATTAGAAAAGAATTCAATGTAAATAAACCGTTGAATTGTAACACACGTACTACACCGTACAAACCTGCGGCGCTCACGCCGACGTCAACTAGCCAGTGGCCACCCCTAGCAACGAAACAGGCGCCCAGTAACACAAACAAAAAATTATCGTATAACATAATTGGTGCCACCTTGTGTACAGATTCATTCATAAAGGTACTAACCTTTCTACTCGGGGCGGCGACGCTGCACTTCACGCGCTTGCAACCTTGGAACGCGCGTTTGTCCGGTCCTTTGGCGGCCGTTCAACACAAAGCAACCAGATGGTTGCAGGCACTGCACGAAGATACGCAATCACTAATCACTTATCACTTACACTTCACTTCACTCGCGACTTCACCCACGTCCTTTTGGTTCTTTCATTAAACCCCAAGAGAGTGTCTCTATTTGACACCCCGAGAGGACACCGGTGTCCGCCTGTCATTGTCTTTCTATTGTGTCTCTAATTACCTCAATTGAAAGATTAAAAAATAAACTATGGCCATGACACTAACAAATAACGTGGCTTTCTGTTGACAAAATAATTTCAAAATCAGTTTTGTAGATTCAGAGATCATACCCTTCAACGCCTTACACTTAGATAGATTACAACCTCATCGCAAGGGTAGCTGAATCTGTATCTGAATATCTAATTTAATATCTTGAATCTGTATTTGCCATCACAAATTCTCAATCACAATTTTACTCAGCACTCATAACGCACATAAAAACGTCCTTCTCACGAAAGATGTTAAGAAAAATTACACAATTGCAAAAAGGCGTTTTTTTTTGCAATTAACTAAGGCATGGTACAACATCATGCTCGCACGGAGGTACTGCAATAAATTTTGTGTGCATTGACTTTAGCTTAATTATCACAGTTCATTTTTATTTTCCTACCCTTAGTAACATTTGAATACCAGTTTATAATGAATACGCATATTTCTTTGACAACTACCCACTTATTACAAGATCGGAGAAAATATTACCAGATTAGAAAATACATTTTATATTTGAACAATGTGTTCGTATAGTTAGTTTTATTCCATTTATAATAGCATTAGAAAAAAGAGGCTCGTAGAAGCAGGAATACAGAATATTTGATTTTAAAGATAAGTGAAAACAATTTTACTCAAACTGTTTTATTTTAAATTTAGAAGAATAAAAGTGTAACGAAGAACGTGTGCACGTATTGTTCATCCCTGCTTCTTTGAGGTTTTTATCATTGACACTACAATCTTCAACTAAAATGAAATATAATGTAACTAAATGAAGTCCACATCACTTCTTAAAATAAATTGTTGCGACGGTTACAACTAAGGGTCCGTTCACACAGACCGGCTCGGAGACCATCGGCGCGCATTTATCTTTTCACACAGACCGGATCGTATGCGCTTGGAGTTGGTCGGAGCGGAGCCGCCAACTATTTCACATAGACCGGCTGGAAGCGACCTGAAAGCGGATGCACTCGGAGCCGGTCGGATGCGCTCGCAGCCGGTCGGAATCGCTCGCAGCCGGTCGGATACGCTCACAGCCCGTCAGATGCGCTCGGAGCCGGCTGTCGCTTGATCGTTGAAAGGATTGTGCTATCAAAACGGCGATCGGCGCGAGCGTTAAAGAGCATGCAATCGGAGCCAAACGGCTGCACGATCGAGAAAAAGTACGCGATCGGAGACGGTCAGCTCCTCTTATTATTTCACACCAAGCGCCTTCAAGCATTCTTAATAAAAAAAGCAGTGCACATGCAAAAATAAACCTTAATACAAATACTAAAAACTCTGTTTTCAACGTGATAAGAATCTGCCCTCCTCTCCGAGCCGGTCTGTGTGAACGGACCCTAAGTGTGACATCTGCATTAAAAATAGATTATAATAATTTCGGCGTAATTATATCGTCATTGTAACTTGCTTAGTTGTAGGTACTTTCGTTACAAAGTGTGCATTAAAAATAACCTTTTATAACTTCTGTCTAATGCTATTGTAATATTGTATACAAGAAATACAATATTATGAAAAAGAATGTATATTACTTAAACAAAATTTTGGAGAATATTGCTGTATTACACGCACGAATTTGTAATATTGAAAGTATAATCTAATTACAGTTAAGGCAATTGCTATCTTTTCAATGCCAGTTCACGTTTCGTTTTAAAATGGTCCATTGACGTTGTTATTTTCAATTAAGTAGGAATTATCAGTTTTCCAGAAAAACAAATAATATTCAAAATAAATAAGAAAAACTAAAGTATCCAAAAATGTCATCAGACTCATCGCAGTGCTTAATAATCGTCGTCGAGTATTCATGTTTCTTAACGTTACCGTTCATAGCGGTCATTTACCTAATTTTGCTTATTTTCTAGTGAAGAATCGTGTGACTTTTTTGACAAGACATAGTATTGTATATTTAAATTTGTGGCATCTATTCAATTTCACCTTGTATACCTACCTTTTTGATGAATATCAACAATAAGGTCAGTGTTTCTATATCTAGGGCGTCCCCTCCATGACGCGTGTCCATTTCCAATACAATTGGGGTAATTTTAATAATAAAGATTATTTGTATATTATACAAACTGAGCTGTGATAATTAATCTTCTTATTAATGCTTAGATGCAAGTAGACACTATTCTTATCTAGTAGGTCAATGTAAATGCTGGTATGCTGACCATTAGTCACAGAAATTAATTAACTCCGACCTCATGTTGGCATTTCGCTTCAAAAGCTTCTAAACTACTCGCAGTGATTATGAAATAATTCTTGATTTTCCATTTTATTAGACAATCTCTGAATCTCTAGAAAGGACGCTTGATATCAACGACTTTCATCTTTCATTTCTAATTAGAATAGGTGGCTTCTCTCGTAAAAAAACTTCAAATATTCAACTTGAATTGAAGCTCCAATGTGTTTTTCGGCTGGACTCATTAAATAATGGTTCTCATCTTCAGTGGACCGCTCGTTCAGATAACAAGTCGGGGTTTCTTTGTATAAGCTCACGGTGAAGAATAAATAATAGTACCTACTTTGTGACTTTTAAGTGCTGGTACTAAAAAAAAGTAAAAAGTGTGGTCTGTGAAGTCGGCGCTATTGTATATTTTTGTGAGTAATATCAGCGGGTTCAAGCCCTCTAATTAAATTAAATGTGCTTATAATACTAGTTTACCACAACTGTTATATACACGGGATTTAAATTTACCACTCCAAGCGTCTAGACGTCTGAATGTGTTTTATTGTGTAGAATATAAGCGACATTGTAAACATTTCTAAAATGTTCGACTTTATTATTTTAACTAGGTAAGCTCCGCGATTTTACCCGTTATTTCAGTTATAGCATGTTGATATAAATAGCCTGTTACATAGATATGAATTATTAAAATAAATTTGAATTTTGTTACAGTTAACAACTTGTTTTTTAAGACCATTGATGAGATCGAGATAATTGCATGGGAAAGGTCACGGTCATGTTTTGATAATAACAACCTGGGGGTTGAGTCTGCTATTGCAATCGTGTCTCAACGACCGGTCAATGATCGATTTTTGACGTATAACGTCAAACTTATGACACATTTCCCATGCAAAAACTGTCAAAGTTGTCAAATATTCGATCAATGACCGGTCATTGAGACACGATTGCAATAGCAGACTCGAGCCCCTCGAGTGGAGTGTTGACCGAAGTTTAAGCTATATTTACCGTGAGCGGACCGTGGTTGGGTGACACACATACTAATACAAATTGTGACCTATTCTTTCCTTGAAAATCACGTTAAGTCTTTGGTCAACACTACCGTTTTGTAGATCTTTGATAGTCGTTCAGGTAGCTCGAAGCCCGAAAGATAGACCACCATCGTCGCCGATGGCTATTTTATTACTCTAAAACAAGTCATAGAGTAAAGACTGGCTTTCGCTCTATTTAAAGTACTGAATGGAATGAACTGTATGTACAGAATGGGTGCATTATTGATTTCAGAGCGTTCATATTTATTTATACTTAACAAACACAAAAAAGTCACTAACTTGTGAATAACGTTTTTTATCTAATATTATAAACGGAAAGATTTGATCTGATACTTGTTATTAAGTCAACAAAATGATTTTTATATGGATTTAACTCAAAAAGTACGCCACCAATTTGAGAAAAATTATGTGCATCAGTTAATCTAGTCTATTACAATTTAATCTAGACTCAAGCAAGTTATATATTTTAATAATAATTCATATTCATCTGGACTATACCTACATTCATTGCCACTAACTTATTATTAAGATAATTTATTTGTTCCTAACACACGGCACGCGGTTTCACCGCGTAGTTTCCGTTTCCATGAGTTTGGGGGCCAATCAAATAAACAAACAAACAAATCTTTCCTCTTCATAATATTAGTATAGACTAATAATATATATTAAGGACATTAACGAGTCTGAAATAAACGATTTTTCTTTTTTTATTCATGTAAGTATAATACCTATCACAGCATAGAAGAGGTAACCATATATTTTCTTCTATTTTATTAAAGAACCTTACCTACGTCTTAATTTGTGTCTACATTTCCGTCTTGCTGCAATTCGTCGTCTGTTGCTTCTACTTTAGTCAGTGCTGCCATGTCGATCGCCTATCAGCTCCACTCCAACAATGTTGCCAGTTGATCAACCACACATTCCCACATGTTTGTGCAAAACACCCTATATTTTTATAACATTGTAGTCTAAAACTTTGAATGATATATTGGATTACATTATATGCTAAGCTCTTGTTTCGTTTCGCGGACTATCACTGTGAGGATGACGTCAATCTCCTCAATTTTTGTTCAAGCCCTCTCAATATTCAAAGCAGACTAAAATTACGCTAAAATTAACTCTCAATAAATGTGCAGAAGTCAGCAAATGAAGCTACTTCAATCAGTCAAATTATTTGATAGGGATGTTCATTTGGAAAAAAAAATTACATCTTTAATAGAGCTATGGGTAATCTAAAGTTTGCACTAGTTCGGGGTAATAATTTAATCATCTGTTTTTGGAAAACCATGAGTTAACTATTGTTGTTTAATTTGTATTATCAAAACATAAGATTTGACTTTTCGTTTGACTTAAGATAGTTTAAGACGTAAGCTGAATACTTTATTTAACTACAGGAAATTGTAATTTTATTTTTACCTCTGTCGTCCGTGACGTTGAAATATGCTCAACCTCTTTTATTACTTTTATAGCTGTTGCGAAATTAAGTGTTATCGGATAAAGGACTGGTATTTATAAATAAAACTCACACAGCACGGGTAGAAATATTTATTACAACAGAATTGAAGACTATACACAACCTAATAATTACAATATACACGATATCTTTAACAGGAATACATTTTGTACAATTAATTTTAATATTTCAACGATGAAAATCTATGAATTTGATCTTAAACATTTTATGTTAATTTTAACAATACAAAAACAGGCCAATTTAAATGTTTAACTTGTAAGAACGATGGAATAAATTGTGATATAAGTAACAGATGTTTTATTAAATTAAGCTTATTTATACGTAACGATATTCAGAAGGTTTTCTTAATACTTCTGATTTGATTAATACAGAACTGATGATTGTGAATTCTTAACATTAACTATTTAAGTGATATCATTGACATGAACCGGTATCTCTTACCTGAAAATGTACCTTGGAAAATTAAGGTAAAGTATGCGTAAAGTGAGGTTTGGGTAATTGGCATGCCTATTTTTTTAATTATTGACTAGATATAATGTCGGGTCGTGGAGCTCCTTAACCATAAAGTTGAGCTCACGATGGCTGACACATACATGCTGCTTGCCCAAATTGTTTCTGGCACTTTCCTCAAAAGGCTAAACCGGACACTGTTCTTCATGGTTCGTCACACGAAAATTTTGTTAATATATTTTTTAAAGTCTGGACTTGAAAAGAGACCATGATCCCTGAGTTTGTTTCGGCTTTTCTTCTCAGATGCAGTCAGTTAGGAAATGCCGACTTCAACTAGCTTTGAAAGAAAAAATGACGTGTAAAAGTGATTTCCATATCCTACTTGCATAATAAATAATTTAATTTCATTTAATTTCATTTAATTTCATTTAATTTCATTTAATTTCATTTAATTTCATTTAATTTCATTTAATTTCATTTAATTTCATTTAGTTTCATTTAATTTCATTTAATTTCATTTAATTTCATTTAATTTCATTTTATTTCATTTTATTTTATTTTATTTCACTTATTTTCACTTAATTTCATTTAATTTCTTTTAATTCAATTTCATTTTAATACATTTCATTTTTTTAAATTTAATTTCAATCCCCAGTTCCCAAAGTTCAAAGCTCACATCACCTTCACTTCGCTTACATTTTCACGGGAAAACTTTTACAGTATAGCACTGCAAGACAAAATAATTAACATTATACAACCTTCATCAAAGGTGACGTCCCTACCATACGCCGATAACATAATTTGCGGCGTCATTATGTTGTATTGCACCGTTATTTATTATTTATTGTTATCTATGTGTGTTCAATATATATTTACTAAGATATTAGTCAGTTAATAAATAGTTTCAAGCATACCGAATCGAATGCCAAATCATCAAATAGCAAAATGATCAACCACTATTAATCAAATTTCTAAGTGGGCACGTTCATTTTATCAAATGGGTAATAAATTAAACAGTCAACATATGGAGTGTTTGTTTCATTGAGCATTCAACGCATTGCATGATCATTATATAGATTGACCTATCAACAAACTTTCAAACTCTCTGACTTTTTATTAACATTTAAACAGTTGCCGTCAACGTCGACTACCTTGGTGGAAGGTCGTAAGCGCTACTGCTGAGCTAAAGGGCCTGAGTCCAATTCCCAGGACGGGCAAAGCGCTATTGAGTTTTCATTTATTATTTATTTATTTATTAAAGCTTTATGCACAAGTAAAAAAAACTGTACGACGACGGCGGACTTAATCAATGCCTTAGGCATTTTCTACCAAGTGAGTGTGTGAGTGTGAGTTTTTCGTCTGTAACTTCTCAGTAGTAGCCAGAAGTCTGGATTTGTGCCCGATTGATGGTTAAAGGCTCGATCGCAAAATGTGGGTGTACTACAGATACCTCTGTCTCACCCTTCGGGAAGGTCTTGTTACGTTATGTTAATAAAAAGTTACAACATGTTAAAAACAAATTCCCAATGATGAAAACATGGTTTTGTAATTTTTTTTGGACCGGTAGACATTAACAGACATTAGTAATCACGCATAGAAACCTGGTACGAGTGCAAAAAGTGAGGCAACTAAAAATGGGCCAAAACTGTCTTGTTTGCTCGTAGAACCATGTCAATAGGTACAAAAAGTAACGTTCCGTCGACCACAGGTCGCGAGTAAACACATTCGGTTCACGCACACAAAGATAATAAAGTGGATACTTACACGCGGCTTCTATGTGTTATTATTCTTAGCCTTAACGTAGCCACTTACAAATATAAAATAATTGTACACACACAGTCAGTAAATTTTCCAAAAGAGTTACAAAGGGTAGTTAGTTACGAGGCAACCTCACCAATAGGATGGTATAATAAAAATTAAGTTCACCTTACTTACAGGATATTTAGTAACATTTAGCGGCCATTTTGTCTGCCTCAGTAGCGTTGGAGTAATGTATAATTAAGAATACAATGGACTATGATCTTGATAAAGATGGTCGTATCGTTAAACAGGATCAACCTTAAATTAGACTTAAAATGCTTTTATTTGAGTCGCCTAATTATGAATGTTATTTTGTACGAGGGAGTAAGATAATTCTAAGAACTTTATAGAATTTGCTCTTTTGTACTAACGAGTCGGTCAATTCCTAGTCCAATTCTTATACAGTATTCCTTTCAGTGCGTTCATGCATACCCACATTACATACCCAAAACTGATATTTGTAAGCGATTAGAACATTGTCACAAGTCTTTTCTAACTTCTGCTTTCAAAAGATACTAAACTCACTCTTAGATGTCTTGTTTTGTGAATGAATTTCGTTACTAGCGGACCCAGTAGCTGTTGTCCTGCTCAAACGTTGGTTTCAACCCCATTACAGTACCACAACCGTGTCCAAATTGTGAATCTAAACCATTTTCAAATCCACTTGAATACACACAAAGTAATTAATTAAAATTGGTCCAGCTTTTTAGGAGGAATTTTAATTACAAATACACTCACAGAAGATTTTTACTCCACCTTGGGCTTGGGGCTGGCCGTTAAATGAAGACATAGTATGTTTAAACGTTAAGCTATGCTTGCTAAGGGTGATTAGTTGATGGGTGACAATCCATTTTAAATACAGTCGGAACAACCAGTCTTGTGTGATGAGCACGATCATTTTTTCTGCGTCTGGGAGTAATCTATCTGTTAATATGCATGTATTTAAAAACACATAAGTATGTTTATCAGTTGTTTAGTATCCATAACACAAGCTCTGCTAAGCTTGGGACTAGATGACGTTGTGGGTTTTTTTTTTTTTTTTTTTCCAAAACGCATTACCCAAGTAATTGGTTGTCAGATATGGAGTTGTTCCATGTAAATACAAACTGACACTTTACTACATCTGGTTACACTAAAAGTTGACACCAACATTATTAGTAAAAGCCAAATGATTAATAAAATTAACCTCAACAGAAATTGGAGCTTCACAATATAATTATTGTGTGAACAAATTGATACGCAATCGATATTAATTATATATTCATGGTACGTAATAATCAAACGTGACGCTATTAATATCACTTGCATTGCTAATGAACTTAATATGAGCAATCAACAACGTGATAGTTCATTGGTTGGCATAACCTTCTGTCCATGGTTTTTTGGTCAGGTTCCAAGTGTAACTATTACCAGGGTTGGAGCCAGTAAAGGTATATTCACCACGTAATTCAGCACCCAAGACTACTTGTTTGTGTGATGAGCAGGACTCTTTCTACTGTGTCTGGGTGTAATATTTCTATAATATGTATGTATTTGAGTTATGTAGGTATTCTTATCAGTAGTCTAGAACTCAAAGCAAAAGCTCTGCAAAGTTTGGGGCAAGGTGGCGTTGTATAAAAGTTATGGGATATATTATTATTATCTGATACTTAAATAAAGGTCAGTCGAAGCTTGTAGTTTGAATGCACTGTTCTAGGTTAAAACCGATCTAGTCTAGTCCTTTGCTGCCTTCCCAAGCGACAGCTTAAGCCAAGGCCTCACAAGGGCCCTTTGCGAGTAGTCGCGTAGTTCATTTGTTGTTTTTATGCCCCGAATTGTCTAGGTAAGCAACTGACCATTTTTTTAGGTTAAGCTGCAAGACTACACAAAGAAACAAAGCACTGTTCTAGAATGGGATTACCTTTAAATTTATAATGCAAATGTCGAAATGTAGGTGTCTATCACATCATCTTCAGCAATTGCTATTCTGTAAAAATCACGCAGTGAAAATGTATAGGTGAAGTGAAAGCAAATTTTAAAGAGCTGACATTCCATGCTAATGCTAGACATTGACAGTTCAATTCACTTAAGTTTTCACACGCTGTTATATAATGTACTTAGAGACACAATTTTCGAGTACTTAATCGAAACATAAATCGATCTGCGGTCAATCAATACTAAACAGATAATCAACTAATCATGTCTGTTGATATTAACCGCTTTTTGCAAATCGAGAACCCTCACTGCCGTAGAGAGCTTGTTGAAAAGTCAATTCCGGTTGCCAGACTAATTGATCGTGTGCAAACACGATTCAATTTTATAGCAATTTACTAAGAGTCCTCATTGCAATATTAACAGTCAGCGGATCATACATAAACTATTTGCTGGAGCAAATAGAGTACACAAAGGAGGGTGCTTAGCAAAATGCTGCCGCATAAACTTTGGGAAGCGCTTAAGCACGACAGATGTCAACCAGTTATGCATTGTTATTAGCTTATTGCTTGACCCAAAACAACCACTTAACTATCTTAAGTTGCTTATGCAAATCATGCAACACAGGCAATGATATGCAGTCTTAACCCCCTAAGGCCTAAATGATGAATACTTCAACACTGATAACAAAGAAAAAAACAACATCGGAATAACATGTTACTTGTACAGACGCCAGCACATCAAGTTACCCCAATGTGTCAAATTTTTTTGATCGTTTTTCAACTTTATCTCAAACGAAATAAGGTTCATATTCAATTGGGAAAATTTGACACATTGGGGTAACTTGATGTTCAGGCGTCTGTACATTATTCACTATTGAACAACAATTTTAAAGTCTAACAATACTCCATTAACAATAGCATTAGACAGAAGTTAAAAAAGGTTGTTTTTAATACACATTTTGAAACGAAAGTACAATAAACATGTTACAATTACGATAGACGCCGAATTTCTTATATATCTATTTTCGCAGCAGCTGTCTCACTTAGTTGTAACCATCGCAATATTTTATTTTAAGAAATGATATGGATTTCATTTAGTCATATTATTTCATTTTAGTTAATTATTACAGTGTCAATGATAAAAACCTAAAAGAAGCAGGGATACATAATACATGGACATGTTTTTCGTTTTACTTCTATTCTTCTAATTTTGAAATATAAAGTTGAATGAATTTAAAAAAAAAATGTTCTGTATTCCTGCTTCTACGAGCCTTTTTTGTCTAATGGCATTGTAAGTGGAGTAAATAAACGCTGCCTGATCAAATTCGAAAATTTAATAAAAATATTTTGATCTAAAACAAAACACTGTAGCATTCGCTATTTAAATTAATGTCAGCTTTGAAACTTAAAAATAAAAGTCTTACTATTCACATATTTCCAGCTTTTATTAAGAGTTGATTCTCGTTACAGCTCTAAAAATATATACATACATACCTAGTTGAGTAACCCTTGCTAAAATTCCCGAAAGCTAGATAATTTTAAGCGTCCCGGCTTACGAAGCTCGCATTCGAAATGTTGCCCGAATCACACATCGGGTTAATCCCTTAGGGAGTCTCCTTTAACGAGATGACTTTTTTTTTGCCTGTACACTCTATAAAACATGACACCCTTAACAAAAAAAAGAACAATTTATATTTTTAAATATAAGCGCGTGTGGTGGCTGTCCTAATTACTGGGTGACAATTATTGACACACATCGAAGTAACGTAGGTACTCGATGTAATTAGATTGGTAGGTCCTACGAAACGTAGTTAATTATTGTTGTGTAAAACTTTCACAAAGGATATCGTTTCGGTAGGTACCTACTAAATATTTACTATCAATCAAATGTAGTTTTGATAAGACGAAGCTCGTACATTATTATTATTACCCAGTCGTGCTGTAAAACCAATATTGAACCTTGAATAAAATGAGAAGATAATCTGAAGATTACACCGGTTGTAAGTTTTCTCTTAGAGCTTTAAAGCGTTAGCGTTAAATAAAATACTCCAAGTTCGTTTAATGTTATTTCAGAGGTTTTCAAAGTAGCTTATTAGGTTTATAAAATATTATAAAATTTACGATCTGATTAGACTTTATAAAGTTAATGCATTGCTGTTTTTACTAGCAAAACTAATGAGGTTAATGGATCGAAAGTATTTAAATGTGCCATGACGTAACACTCATACAATACATATACAAAAAGAGCAAAATTATAATGAAAACAATATTATTAATTGGTCCAAGAACTGGGGCATCCACCACACGCTTTGAAAATACAAAATGGCGACTACAACAGCTACATCCAGGACAACAAATATAATTATGTACATCAGAAATACACTAATTAACGTCTAATATCACAAATATCTTTGTCTCATACTTAAAATTAACACAACAGCATGAATATAACTAAGACGAAACACGGAGAAATTTTCTCGACGCTCGAGAAGGCTTTGAGTCTGATTTCATTTTGTACTGGGTGTCCGTATTCTTCAGTTTGCATCAGTTCTTTTGGGCACGGGAGGGTCTCTAAGGGAATATCGGTCAGTTTGGTAGCCTTTTTAGTGAATTTCCTTTCTGCGTAATCCTCGTTTTTATCGTAATAGTCATAAGTGTCGTCGGGTACGTCGTTCTCTTTGGCGTTTTCGTTATCTTCCTGGTCATTTAAGTGTCTGTCAGCGGTAAGGTCGGTGACACACGATACTTTCTCGAGGGCGTCCCTCAGTGTATTGTCTCTCGTCTCGTTGCGTAACGCGTAGATCCACGAAAGACGGCAATTACAGCTGAGTGGGTTACCTGTAAACAGAGACGCTGTTAACGTGTTTGTATTACGAACAGGTTTATTTTCTCATACGATTTTTTACGTCAATTTGAATATAAAAGGGCTCATTTGTCTTTTAATAGATTCGATGAAACTCGTCGTGGGTTCGTCTAAAGGGTCCATTATCGGGTATCAGTAAATATGCTTGAAGATTGCGAGTACACTTTTAGGAGATTGCCGCAGTATAGGTATGGCATGTGTAAAGTATATTATATTACCACATAAAAGGTTATAGATTTATTGACAGACAGGGACTAATAATGTTTAAGTACGTTTTCGATATACCCGTGTGTGGTTAATGGCAATAGGCTCACCCCCTATTACATGAGACTGAAACATAACTGGCAAAATGTGAGCGTAGGTAAGTAAGACGAAAAATAAAGAAAATAAAGAAACTACTTAATTTGGACGCACAGAACATAAAACAAAAGAACCAACAATATAGTCAATAAAAAAAACGAGAAAAGATTAAAAAACAAAACACAAAAAAAAAGACCAAAGGTATCTCAGCATTAGCAACATTTAAAAATATAAATACCGCAACGCCTAACGTACACAACTATTCAACCCATCGGGGAATTATACAGGCGTAATGTGATATTAGTTATACCTATTTATATACTAATGCATGTCATCCAAATTTCCCTTAACTATAATTAAAATAATTTAATGAGGGTAGTAGGCAAGTTGATTATTTCACATTTTTGGGAACATGCGATGCTGTTGTTTCATTGTTCATTTTTAATAAACATAATGAAACTAATATCTACATCCAACATTTTGTTTTGTCTTTTTAAATCAGTCGAGCAATCAAGGCTACCAACTAAGATTTCAAAATGGCGATGGCATGTCACTGCCGTTACATTCCGTTCCATTTTCAAATTAATATCTACTTTAAATTAAGTCATTTGAAATTGAATCGCAGACTGGATTTTCTTTTTACTGGAATTAGGTTTTAAAGTATTTTATTTTTTATTTTTATAACACTTTGTTTTAAATAGTAGGATGACTTAAAGCATTTAAATCATTTGAAATAAAAAATATTAGAAATACGTGGTAAAAAGACATCACGTAAATCCTTTTGATTGGTGTGTCACAAAGAGATTTAAAATACTGTCTTTGGTGTGTCACAAGGTTTTGAAATTGTTAATTTCAAACCAGTTCAAAAATTCGTTCTTGTAGCTAACGAACAGTATTTGACTTACGAGTAAGTACAGTATTTGACTTACGAGTAAGTACCTATGTGAGATTCTCTTAAAAGATTCTACCCGATTTACAGTAAATGTGGAGAAGCTAAACAGAAAACGGTCCAAATTTTATGACTACCATTATTTAAATTCCCGTATCAAAAATAAAGTAAGGTTTTTCTTATCATTTTAATTAATTAGTTAGGGTTCCTCACAAAAGGCTACCCACGCGTCCCGCGGTTTAAGACGTACATTAAATCAGTGCAGCGTTGAACCGTACATTGACAGAACCGTTTATAAATCTAGTTTTTATGTGCTAGGGTAGGAAAGGTCGTGCGGAAGTCACCTACAACGTGCGTAGAAAATGGAGGGACCCAGTTCCTTTCAGTAAAGGAAACCGAGGCAATAGGTCGAGAAACTGTTATGATGAAGTAACCGGTACGGCGAGGTACACATCGCAAATCAGTACAGGGTGTTAAACGTAGCATCCGTTTATCACGCTGCACTAAATCGTGATTTGTACTAACTGTAGACTATTTCTTCGTCTTCTTTTTGAATTGATAGGAGTCAATGGATTTATCTGTTTGGTCGGCCAACAATTTTTTACACAGTATAAGTAGTTACAAAAATTTTATTTGTTATAAGTACCTATAATTAAAAATAAGTGTTAATAAGTGCAACAACACCTACACTGTTTATAGTTAAACAAATGAATACATTACATAATATGTGTTAGTATTCTTTGATTCCTTTTATTTTTTCATTTCATTTTTAATTGCACCTACCACTGTTTTTCTCTGCATCACCTAAAGGTTGGCTGGTAGAAAATGCCTATGGCATTAAGTCCACCTGTGTACATTAGTGTGCTTGAAGTATTAAATGAATAAATAAATTACTTACCTAAAAAGTTTACAACGATTACTAGATAAACTGAAATGTATTTTTATTTCTTATTCTTATTTCAACACACTTGGATTCGGTATTTGGCGACGGTAATCGTTGGATCAGTTGCGTTTTTAAGTCCACGCATCTACATAAAAAGTGTACTGACTGTCGGTGGGATCGAACATTCTGACATTTTGCTATAGGTTTTGTTTACAGCCTCACCTGGGCGTGTAGTCTACTGAGTGATTTAAAGGAAAGCGCCTTTAAATCACTTTTGCACTTTTTCCCCATATAAGCTATAACTATGCCGAATCTCCAACTCCAAAAGTTCCTCAAAAAAACACATAAAATACATAGAAGATTATAATAATTATCAATTCGGTGTATAAACTAAACATGTAAACATTGTATCAGAAATCCTAATAACGCCCAGTTGTTTTTAACACGCGAACAATAGACATTCATAGTGTAAACCTGGAATAGTTGGATAATATCGTTGACTATAAATACTTACGACTTTCACAGCATAAACCGTTGAACAACTTTATCAAAATGACGTGAGCTGGCTTCATTATCATGATCGCCGACAGTACAAAAGATCACTAAAGTACATGTTACATAACACGTTGCACTGTTTCACATACGATGCTACACAGGCTTGTAACAATCAAGTTAACTCACGAGACAGCTGAGCCTCGGGCTATAGCCGCTGCAAGCTGCGGCTTGTGACTTTTATTGCTACTGTTATAAGGTTTAAATTACAATGATCGAAATGTAATACTTCCCTGAATAAAGCTCTGTACAGATGGCACGAAAATATTGAACGTCAATTTCCTTGTGTTGTCGTCGACGAATGAAATAGTAAGAGTCGACTTTTAATCTTTGGTCGATAAGCCAGATATAATCATCGCCCGCCCAGCGTTATTATATTAATTAGGTTAGCGACGACTTCATTAAGAGAGATTAAGGTCTTTGGTATTAATTTCAATTTCGTAAAAACCTATTCTATATTTATAAATCATTTGTTTTAGTTACCGGCACACTAGTATGAAGTCTCGTCACTTGATGCGCGAATTCATCTTGGAAACTAATGACAATCTTATTAGGAAACCTGGACATGTAACCAATATATTGAATACATTTAATGAAAAACGGGGTAAAAAATGCTAATGCCTCCTCAATTTGAGTAGCTCTTGCCTCACATTGGGGCAGTTAGAAGTTTATTTGTTTAATATTAAAGTAACTAGTTTTGTTTGATGTACCTACCATGCAAAAGTGGCTTGATTTCAATTGTATAAAAAACGCCGAACTCATTGTGTGAAATATAATATGGCTAGAAAGGAGGTGGAATGTAGCGACACATAAAAGAAGAGAAATGCTATGAATAACCTGTGAGGAGAATAATGATAGCTAACAGACGAGAAAAAAGAGAGAAGAAGACTAAATGAAAAGATGCCGCTGATGAGAGTATAAAATACTAAATGGATATAGTAAATAGTTAAGAATGCAATTGAATATCAAAACAAATCTACTTGATCCTTCAGCCTCGGCTGAGTCCGTACCTTAACAGTCTCGACTAACTCCACTTAATAATATCGGACCACCGCCTTGCTACCCACGCTAGCTATTTAGCCACCCCTTTCGCGCCTAGCGAAAATGCGGCTCAATTTCAAGGGCTAGGCTCTCAGCCACGTATACCTTTACGACGCAGTTTTGTAGTGGTTAAATTTTATTTTAGTAATGTAGCGTAGTGTGGGCGGAGTTGGAGCCAATTTGTAACAGAATATTTCGACCATAAGACTCCAGTATCAAATAAATGAACCTGTTCTTCAATCCAACGAAAATTGTTATAAAAGTAATTTTTAAGGGATTATGAAAACAGTTTGTTGAGGTGTAATAACAATTTTAATGTTAATTGCTTATGGTTATGTTATATTCTTTAATTTACCTTTTGGCTCGGGAAGGCCATTTTGTAATTGTTAATTTGGGCCTCGGTAACAGGGAAGGTAATTCAAATATTTTGCACGGGATGTAGTTATAATTACCGGCTGTTTGTTTTGGCCAATGAATGGATTATTTCTCGGTTTGTATAAAGCTTAGTTTGTGTGTTGTGTTTTAATGGAAGCCTATTACCTTATGTTTTTGGTTTTACTGTTTGAACGATAAAGTTTTGTTTTTTTACTTTATTTTTTTCATTCATTTAAGAGTTCACACATTCTTCCTATTATACATTTAAAGTTTTTAGAATGCGTTTTCTCTTTACATAAATTTCAAGATCATTTAATTGGCAATTAAATATTAAAATTATTTTCTGTTACTGTATATTATTATATTTACAGTCATTAAAACTGTCCACGGTTTCATCTGCATTTGCATGTAACTTTTAGGGTTAACTAACGCAAATAAATTAACCAGAGATGACAGAATTTTACCCGACCTATTTCACTAGTTTTTGTTATATTTTAGCCAATTAATACAATACCTTAATAAATTATAACCAGTCTGTTATTCTGACGTAAGTGTTAAGTTTCCTTTATCAGTACAATGCTAGGATATTTCAAGGAAAAACAATTAAAGGTACCGCAGCATTGTTATTCTGTAACAGCCCAATGTGATGGTACATGAGTACCAAGATTGTGTGGTTTCTCAAATACTTAATCGATTAAATAAGTAAATCTACACTTAATTATTAAATACTTTCTACTATAAAAAGTTGACCTACTAACATTACAATACTGCTTAATTTTTTGTGTAAACAAGGCTTAAGGCTTTATGTGTACGCTGTAAATAGCGTTAGCAGCGCTCTGTATCCAAATCGGATTCATCGCTTTAAATCCGTACCTATTTAGCAAACTGCGGAGACACGATAGGACGCATGCCCTACCTACAATTGCTGAAATTAAGGGAACGGCAGGGGGAAAAATAACCTATGAGATAGCTAAAATCTCTTAGCCTACTTTTAGCCCTAAGATATGGTACAGCATAATCAGTGTTCCCACTGCTGGGACACTGGTCTCTTCTCTGTGAGAAGTGGGCCGTAATGTACCACGCCTGTACAGGGTTTATACATAGATGTATGATTTTTTGGTTCTAGGACATCGACACCGCTTACTGCACGATCCTTTCCTTAAAAAAAAAAAAAAATAATTTAACTACGATTAGAGTCATAGCCGTTACTATAACGCTACCTTAGCTCTTTTTCTCTCTTTTGGAAAAAGATATCGTCTTTTTCCAAAAGAGCTAAGGTAGCGTTATAGTAGAGCAGAGGTGGCCTTAGTGAAAGACAACATTTGTTTTTCAAAAAAGCAGAAGGGTAAGAATCTTTTGTTCTCCAGCTGAGCAGATGCCTTACCCAAGTCCTTTCAAATTCTCCATGCGCTTAGATACAACATTTAAAAACAATAATCTATGACAAACTGGCAGAAAAGCTGGCAAAAATAACTGAAAATGTTATATCAATATAACCTAACTACTATATTGTATATGGGGCTAGAGTTTGTAATTTCACGTACCGGTGTCCATCAAATAATACGCCAATAGTTATTAACAATTTCTAAAAACAACAACACTATTTCGCCGAAAACAAAATAACACAGACAACATTGCATTTTGTTGTTGAAAAGGTTAGAGGAATATTTTTTTACGTACCTACCTACCCAGAAATTGAAAATCCTATACAATTAATATAGGAATATTGGTATCCAATTTAACGAAAAACCGACGATCGCGGAAATAGGGTTGAGTAACGAGCAATTTCAAAACCCAACACTAATCGGACTGCCACTAACGGTTGAAAAAAAAAGTAACAAATATCTCTATGGTTTTTTTCGTGCCAGTTCGGAATCTAAATAAAAAACAAAACATGTTGCCAGTCGTTTTTTACGCCGCACATGTTGGAAATTGAGTTTTTTTTTAGTTATGGATAGATTTATGGTCAAGGATTACATTTTGGAATATTTGTTTGCGTACCTACCTATGTACGATACATTAAAAAAAAAAATTGAATGTCACATCATTTTATTTTACCGTTCGGTTTAGCTAACCTTATAATATAAAGCCTGATAAAATGTCAGGCTTTATAATATAAGGTTACAAAAATATTCGGTTTTAGTAAAACACTCTAAACGCATAAATCTAAACTATCTAATATTTCTAAAGGACGAACTGTTCGAAAATAAAACTGGCGTCTGTTAACCGTTATCCCTACGCTACAGTGTGATTTACAGCACATGAAACCCACAGAGACAACAAACGAAGCTGACCAAAAAACGAAAAACTTTCTAATTTATTATGTCCCTAGTAACTTCAAGCTCCATAATTTCCAATTAACACCTATGCCAGAACCCAGAATACAATACATTCACAAAAAAAAGAACCCGCACCGTTGGTACGGATAGCAAGACAAACAAAAATAATTATTCGAACCTTTTATTCCGGAATATAATTTTATTTCTGTCAGTGATCTATTTTATTTGCATTCCGTAGAGAATTTATCAGAGTAGCCGACGCAGCGCCCTGCCTCCGCCAGATAGCTGGCGGAAGAAAAATGGCGATCGGGAAGGCACGCCCCACTGAAGGAGTATTCTGGACAAATAGTCCCGAGCAAAGTCGATAGCTAAACTAAGTGATCGAACTAAAGAAATATGGTGCCAATGTTACAGGCATGAAAACGGTTCTATGATTTAAGAATAGCAATATAGAAAACTTAAATATGTAATTAAATTAGCTTATTCCTATTATACCATTAGTCTGGGTTCTTGGAAAAAACTAATTAGACATAGTTCTAATTCGATGCTAATAGAAGTGGACACTAGTTACTAGCTCGAAGAAAATTAATGTGAGTTTAAGACAATATATATTATAAACATAACATCACGCCTGTAATTCACGAAGTGTTAGGCAGAGGTGTACCTGGTAGCACAACCACATTTTGCCAGTTATGTTGAAGTCCCATGTCCCATGCGAGTCTATTACCATAAATCGGGCACGAATTCAGTACTCGAGCTGCTATTGATAAATTCGAGATGGAAAAACTGAATAACAGAATCAGAATCAGAATCATTTATTCGTAAACATAGGTGATAATTACAGACAAGATCTTAAAAATTAGGTAACACTAAGCCCGACCCGAGGATTGACCCCGGAACCCCATGCTTAGCAGTAGCGCTTGTGACCATTAATTGACCATCTCAACACCGAAACATGACTTACTTAAACTCCTTTTACTATAGCATTAGACAGAAGTTAAACAAAGTTATTTTTAATGCACACTTTGTAACGAAAGTACAATAAGCATGTTACAATTACGATGGCCGCTGAATTTATTTCTGTTTTCACAGCAACTGTCACAATTAGCTGTAACCAATGCAACAATGTATTTTAAGAAATGATGTGGATACATTTAGTTATACACCCCTAATTTTTAATTAGTACAAATATTTAAAGGGCTTATTCTAGACGGTCTTCCCATTATATTTGTAAGTTCAATAAATAATATTCATAAACAGTAAAGTTATTAGCGTTTGGGTAATTAAACAATTAACAATTTATGGAAATATTGTACAGCCTATTCATAACATATAGTAGTATTCATTAATCGTCATCTCTCGCTCACGTTTACGTGATCTCACTCAAGCATGCCCCGCTTTCAACAGCTGTTTTCGTTATTTAAGTTTAACCAAATAGTGGTATATTTAAAAATTGAATGGTGTTTTTTTTACTTTTGATTACGCAAATATTATCAGTACCTAACAGGTACGGATACAGCCCAATTTTTTTTTAACTACTTAAAAAATAGTGGTGTATTATTTCATTTTAGTTGAAAATTAAAGTGTCCATGATAAAATCCTAAAAGAAGCAGGGATGAATAATACATGGACACGTTCTTCGTTTCATTTTTCTTATAAATTTAAAATAAAACAATTTGAATAAATATAGTTTTCACTTTTCTTTAAAATTAAATTTCCTGCATTCCTGCTTCTACGATCCTATTTTTTCTAATGCATAAATGGAGTACAGTTACTTAAAGATTAGCATTACATATAATGTATTATCGCCTTAAGACAAACCCATTACATAAAGCTACGTGTACAATCAGCCGAAATTAGTTTATCAAAGTAACGTGCTTGTATCACCATCCGTATAGTTTCCGTCATGCCGAGATGAATCTTAATGGGGGACTAGAAGTACCTAAAGTGCTTCTCGTCCCCCATTTTCGGCTCTAACGTCACGATACCGGAATATTACATCCGCTAATTATTATATAAGGGAAGTTTATTTAGTAAAGGCTTATGTTGAATGGCTTACCTAAACCAAACATTTACTCAATGATAAGTTTTGATTGCAAATGTCAAAGATACTCACGTCAGCACATCAAGCTTCCTTAAACTGTATCCCAATTAAACATGAACCTTAAGCTGTCTGTAATAAAGTTGAAAAACTATCAAATAATTTGACACATTACGGTAGCATGATGTGCTGACCTCTGTAGGTATATGGACGCTTGCACTGGTTAAATGAAGTAGTCGAAAAGTAATAATGCAAGCTAAAAAAGTACGTTATTGTAATCCTAATTTATAACATAGAGTTTCTACGAAAACAAACTTTTCTATACCCTAAACTTTAGACATATTGGCGAGCCGAAACTAAGTTAAGTCTAGATCAATGAGCCAGAATAAAATGTCTACTTATTTCTATATTGTTTTTCAAGCGTTCGCTTCCACAATAATCCTGCGGACAGCCGCTTAGCTTAACCGACTGCCGGCAAACGGGTTAGCCCCTATTCCACAGTTAGTTAAGAAATGCCCAAGTTCCGTTCCTCTAATTCCCAAAATTTAATTGAGAAAATGAAACTCGACGGAGGATCGTTCTCTCGGAAGCGAATTTGTAAAATTGTTTTGAAGGTGAGTTATTAGAATTAAGAGTTTCTTTGATGCAGTAAATTGAATTAAATTTACTGTAAGGTCAACCATTAGAACCTTAATTGAATTAATTAAAATATTCTCACAAAGCCTATTATGACTGTGGTCCGCCGAAACTTAACAATATACTTTTATATTTTCTGTAAAAAAGACAATAAGTCATAAATATGAAAACAAGTTTCGAGATCTCTGACGCGAAATACTTTCGTTATATTGAAACCCTAAAAGTAAAATAAATTAAGAATTTTCGCATCGAATAAAACTCGTATTATTACAAAAGAAAGACAACATCCCAGAAAACTTTTCCCTCTTTACGACGGCGTAAGTCCCGAAAATTTTAATGTACTATTCGCAACTTATTATTCACAGTAAGAAGAATATAAAACTCGCAACCGGGACGAGAAAAGTAATATAAAAAAAATAAACAAATAAGTCACAAAACCCACTCGTGAATAATAAAATAAGCGACCTGTATCCGATACAACACACAAAACACGTAATAAACAAACGGGTTTAGGAATAAAAAGCTATTTCCCGATGGTGGGACGGGCCAAATTTATCGGGTCGCTCGGCGAAATATAGGTGCAATCCTGCCAACGGTGGAAAGGTGATTTACGTACGCGATGTCTATGAAACGCAAGAAATAAAAGGATTTGTGTATCTTTCGGGGCCGAAATTGTGTATCAAATGCGATTGAGATATAAGTGTCGTTTGCAAGTGTCACACGCCCATATATTTGACACGCTGACGCTTCGAGTGCCGTGCACACATTGTTACCCTTATTGATACTCTTTGCGATGCTATTTCAGGACAATTCTATTATGTTCAAAGTGGAGAGTGTTTCGACCTCTAGCACTTTTTAAGAGCTTTCGAGCACTTTAACAAATGTAGGTTCGTAGATGTAATCTTTTTCTGTTTCTGAAACTTAGAAAAGGTCTAACATCTCACGTGCAAATGCGAGGTGTTCATTTACCAAGGCCTACAAGTACTTTGCGAAAACACGTACGACTTTAACACCTGTATTCAGTGCTACAATTTAGTTTTAGTTCCAATAAGACCTGTCTGAGGGAAACACCAAAAATAAACGTAGGCGATTTCCGCTAACGCTACTTATTTGGATATTTAAATTTCATCCAACACCCGAAGGAGCTTTCTATTTATATTTCCTTTGGAGAAAATCCCACATTTAGCAATATAGAATTGAATCAATAATCGATTCAAATCGTTTGCGGGGCCGAGTTGGCCTCTAGAGCTCACACGTTTCAGATGACCACGCAGATCAGGCCGACCCTTACAAAATTGAATTGGTAGTTATAAGTTACCGTAGGAACACGTACCTACACTAAATAGATATTAAATATTGGTGGAAGAACAAAGGTATTGTTTTATATTTATAGCTCGATGCCTTTCCTATTTCATCGGCTTCGATTGTAATGTCCATCATCGTTACAGAATGGCTGAGAAATAGATTTCTCAATTCCGATGAAGATTATTCTGGTTCTGTTTTTGAAATAGAAGTTGAACGATTTATTAGCTCTAGAGAATGTATAAGTACATAATATTATTGATTTAACATTCTACCTACTAATTGTTTTCTTAAATGACCAATTCCTTTAAGAATATCAAACCGCAAAAGACCGCCTGGGATTGCGATGCCGTCACGGGCTTATCACTTAATACAATGAAACTCTTTTAATCCGACTTTTGCCTTGGGGAAAATTGGGTATTCTTACATCATTTTCTTTACGAATATTCTACTGTATCTTATATATTACAGCAAGCTCTTACAATTTTCGCAAGAAACACTCAAGTAAATGACTGAATATATATTTCAACGTCTTATGTTTGTGCCTAAGGACAAATACTGTAGAAATCTCTTACAGAAACGTGACTTTTCTTCTTCAAAAAACTACAGTTAGTAAGAACTATCGTATCAGAAACTTTAAATTTATCTAACTCTGATAAACTACAACAATTCACCTACATTAAAAAGAGGTCACAACGCTCAAAATATTAATTGTAATTTAAATACTAAATTAATTAGATTCTATGCCGTACCAAGACCCATTTCATGTGATTCCATGTCTTGTACGAATAGATTTCCGCAAAAAATCACCTGATTGCATTACTTGATCTAACTTTAAGAAATACAATTACTTTAAAATGACAAAAGCTATCCTACTAATATAATAAACGCGAAAGTTTATGAGGATGTTTTTACTCTTTCACGTAAAAACTACTGAATGGATTTTAATAAAATTTGGTATGGAGTGAGCCGAGATTCTGGATTAACAAATAGGCTACTTTTGATCTCTGTATTCCCACGGGAACGGGACATACGCGAGTGAAACCAAGGTACGTCTGCTAGTGCTCCATAAATGTACGCCCGTTTACGAGGATCACAGTTTTCGAATTGATTTTTCTCCGTTTTGTGACAGTGAAATTTATAGGGACAGTGATTCCCCATTTTTACCACCATTTATCCTTCAATATACGATAGAAATCCGTCTTAGGAACACGTTTATTTTTTACTCTAAACCATTGTTTTTATTCGTTTTCAAATTGCTTTGTTATTTCGTCAAAATTCGTGTTAATAGATCTTCTTAACTAACTTATACTGGTTCATTTAGCTTTTATAGTACATAAGCCCAGAAATTAGAGGACTCTAATAATAATATACTTAATATATTAGCATTGTGTTTATTAAAACAAAAAGTCGTTAGTACAACAATGAAAAACGAAATGGATTTTTTTTTCTTACGAGTTTTCTGATGTAAAATGAATACTGAATATTAACTTATACTAACAAAATTTCTCAGAAAATAAATCAAATTTCTAGAAAACAAAAAATTGTTAGAAATATTTGGAAAACTTTTAAGTACCTATTTCGTATTATAATATTACAAACACAATACAGAAAAGTTTTACACGTGAATTAATTCAGGTTCATCCAATTCTTAGTTTATACTAGGGCCCATAATATAAAGTAAATAAAAAGATATTAACCAAACTTTATATACTATAACATTAAACTCCACTCATTTGTAAAATTTTCAGTGGTTTGTAAATTTTTAGTACAAAATAATTATGTTAAGAACACATTATGAAACTAGAACCAAACCATTGAACCGTTTAGTAATTGGTAAAGTTAAGTAAAGTTATTAGCCGATTGCCTGAAAGGTTTTAAACTGTTTATTCGCAGTTTTTTTCATCTGATTTACCACTGTAGTAACCCAGAGTCTGGCATTGTGCTCGATTAATGGCAATAGGCTCGCCTCCTATTTTTTTTATGGTAAAAACTATTTATTGACTGCGATCCCAGTTAGCAGTGATGCAATTAATGATGGTGAAGCGCACTAGTTTATTATTATACTAGCCTATTCACTCTACCCTTAAAAATAGCTAAATTATAATCGGGTAGAAAGACCGCAGCAGGCAAGTCCTACATGGTACATAACTAGCGAAATAAATAAATAAATATTCCACAACTTTTCCCACAACGCCATTTAGTCCCAAGTTAAGCTTGGGAGCTTGTGTTATTTTTTTTTTTTTTTTTATTTACTTTATTTATTTTTTTAGTTATGGGTACTAAACAGCTGATAAACATACTTATATATTTCTAAACACATACATATTAAATGTGGGTGTACTTACTACAGGTACACCTCTGCCTAACCCTTCGGGAGACTACAGTCGTGATGATACTTGTAATTATCTTGTGTGTGATTTTTCTGTTTTATTTTTATTTTCCAAACTTTCATTCGTTGTCTTTTGTATTTCTTTTTTTCGTAAAACTGTGTGTGTTTTACCGTCACGGAAAAATTATGTGACTAATGAACTCAAGTCTGTTATTTGTGTCAAATATTCACACAGTACGTGACACACACCGGTGTCACCGGTGTCTCCGGTGTGTGTTTCAATGTGACAATAAATGCTACCCGCACGTAATAGCTACCCTGCCTCGGCTTGTTCATAAATATGACTACATACAAACCACATCATAAATGTCTAATACACGAAAACTTACTTCTATATTTTCATATTCACAAGGAGATTTGAACAAAAAACAAAGAAATAAGTACCAGAGCAACCGGATTTTGCATTAGATGGTATTCAGCGAATAAAATATTCAAAACCCCATACGCACCGGGTGTTCACGGATGGAAAGTCATATGACGTAACCGCTCGTATATTCGGTTTAATAGTCGGTATTAGGGCCATAAATAACAAAAGTTCTAACTCACCTTCCAAATAAACTGCAGTTGAAGCAGATTTGTCATTCTCCACCACCGGCCGGACAGTTTCGTACGATATCACTTCCAACATATTGTACCTCAGATCTAATACGACTAGGCTTCTTATATCCTCCAATATATCTTCGTAGAATGTTGTCAGCTTATTACCGGACAACGTCAATTTTTTCAGCTGCGTGAGGCCGCCGAACGCCCTTTCTGATATGTATTCTATCGCGTTGTTATCTAACATCAGCTCTTTCAAACCCCAAAGCTCACTAAAAGCCAAATTTCCAACCATTGTCAGTTTATTATTTCTCAAATTCAATCGAGAGAGATTTTCCAGCCCCTCCAACATTTCCCTTGTCACTACTGATATGTAATTATAGTCCAAATTGAGTTCTATTAAATTATTCAAGTGTTTAAAACAACCTTCATGTATCAAACTAAGATTGTTATTCGATAAGTGTAACACGTGGAGGTTTGGTAATCCGAAAAAAACGTCTCTCTTTAATTCTGATATTTGATTTTCGTCCAGGCTTAAGTTTGATAGCATCATCATTTGAGAGAATGAGTGCTTCTCTAGAGTGCTGATCTTGTTCGATTTCAAAACAATCTGTCTGACTGTTGAAGAGTTCGTAAATGCGTATGGCGGGATTCTTTTGATAGTTCCAAATTGTATAGAGATATGTTTCAGTTTGTCCAGTCTTACTATAGCCTTCGCAGGAATGAATGATAGCGCGTCATCAGATCTAACGTTAAACATCAGATGTTCTATTTCAGACTGTGACGAAAAACTAGGCCAGATGAGGTCCTCTTCCGTTATACCTCCACTAAATACCCAACAGTCAGCTCTGGTAGCCATTTTTGGCTTGTTACTGTCACAATAACAGTGCACTTTGGAACGCCGGTCAATGATGTCGCAAACATTTATAAAGACAGGTGAATAATAAAGTCTTTCCATTTTTGGTTGAGTATCTTCATTCTTGCTTCCTGTTACTGTGAACTTGACTGTCATTAGTGACGCGATGATGATTAAATATTTGGTGATTTGCTCCATCCTTGTTGTAAATATATCTGAAACAATAAAAATAATACTTGAGATTACGTTATATTTCAAAATCAGATGTCATCTAATTCACAACTTTCCTGTTCAATTGTGATAAAAGTTTTGCATAGAAAATTATTCAAATATTATTGGAAGAGCCATTCTTTGTTATATATTACTAAGATAGGATAATATGAAGGTAATAATAGTGTTCTAAAAGCTTTCTTAACTGCTTTAGTTTAATAGGTTGCGATAAGAAATGATAGTCTATAACTAATTTGATAGTAGTTGAAGTAACTTCCATACTGTTAGAAGTTGTTATAAAAAATACTATCAGAACTTTTTTCACATAAATCTTGAAAGCCTTAGGAAATGGGCGAAAATTATAATAGAAGTCGACCAAGATTTATAGGCCTTTTATGTTTTGCAGCTTGAAAAATTTAATTTAAGCACAAAGAAAACGACACCACAGTTTACTGAGAATAAATGACACCAAGGAGAAAACACGTATCCAAAAGTCCCTAAGTAATAGAATGTATTTAAGATGATAAGTATGCTGAACGACAACACGCTGTGAATCTAAATCGAGACGATTCGCAATGTTTGTTTGGCGCACAAAATAAAAAAATCCTCCCAAAAAATAAAATCGAAGGTAATAAACACGACTCGTATTAATATCGATTCGACACGAATACTGTCATCCGGGCCCTGAATAGGATATATTGCGATACAGTGTAATTACACGTACAGGAGCCGCAACGCAGATAAACGCAGAATATATTTTTCGTATAACAATATAGGCATCCCACGAAGAGTCAGGTGACCCCTTTGATATATGGCCCTCATAAATAACCCTAAATATTCGGTTTCACACATTGCCAGGTCACGGCATGGCAAAAAAATGTCTTCCATTAACAATTTTAACCTAATTAAAATGGTAGGTTACTAATAATGAAATAAAACAGAGTATTCGATGTTGCTGCGAATTTTGTTAGCCTTCGGCTTTTAGGTGTTTAAAACTATAAAGTCGCCTTTTGGTTAAACTTTCGCAAGCAGATTAAAAGTAGTGCTCTCGGGGTTTTAAAATGCATTTTTAACGCGAATGAAAGTTTTTATCAACTATTTTTGTGTTTCGTTAAAGTCGGATTTGTGTGACCGGGATTTTAGATCCCGCTAAGAATACTTTAAAAGTTGATTCCGAATGAAACACGTACTGAATACTAACAAGGGAAGTTGGATAATCGTAGGAGATGGGATGACATATTTTTGCACAACTTTGCACAAACTTTGCAAAAATATGTCATATCGCTTTGGAAAATTTTAGATGGAATTTTGAACGAAATTGCTAAAGTTGTGTATGATGTCGGCAGCGCGTCTTGTATTGAGAATTAAATTTTTGTTTATATCTTCTATGAGTTTTCTTAGAATTATTTTATTAACTTAAATTTCGATGGCATAGTTCTATATATTATACACTTCTGGACACATCTATTGGCCCACCTTGTATTTTCAGTTTCGTTTGGTCCTAGCTAAAATTTTATATTAGGTCGAGCAAAAAGTTTTTATGCAGTTTTGAACCTGGCACATTTACAATTTCATTCAATGGTCTTTTTAAATTCGAACACAGAATTTAAGGAAACAAAAGACAATTTGGAGCCTGTTTGTTGATATCAAACAATCGAATACTAAGAAAACTTGGTTTTATTGGTTTACTTGGATTTAATTCTTGAAAAAGTGATTGATATGTTTGTTGCAAACATTACTTATTCTTAACATTAAGGTGAGGTTCTATCAATAATCTATGGATACTTCACCTGAAGTCGCCGCCCAAGCTGTGGCACTTATTCAGGCCGGACACAGCCAAAGAAACGTGAGTGCTCAACTTAATTTAAGTCGATCTGCGGTCCGAAATGTTTATCGGAGGTACCTAGAGACTGGCGGCTTTGTTCGTCGCCAAGGAAGGCCACGATCTCGGGTCACAACTGAGAGGCAGGATCGATTCATCGTGACGACCAGCTTGAGAAATCGTCACCTTACCTCCATTGAGATACAAAACCAACTTCGCGACTTCCACGGAGTATCTGTGAGCGCTCGAACTGTTTGGAGAAGGTTAAAAGAACGCGACATATATACACATAATTCAGCTAATGGGCCCAAACTAACGCGAGCCCACCGAACAGCGCGCCTTCATTTCGCACGCAGTCATTTAAATTGGACACAGCAAGATTGGAGCCGTGTACTCTTTTCTGATGAGTCTAAAATTGTGTTACATGGCAAGGATGGAAGGAAGAAGGTCTACCGACGTAAGGGAGAGCGTTTCGCACAATGCTGCTTTGAAGAGAGGGTTGCTTATGGCGGTGGCTCATGGACTGTCTGGGGCGGTATATCCGCGAGCGGCAAAACTCAACTTGAGGTTGTTACAGGACCACGGCTGCCAACATTAAATGCTGAAAGGTACATTCGTGAGTGCTTAGAACTTCACGTGATACCATACACGGACTATATGGGCCCAAATTTCCTTTGTATGCATGATAATGCAAGAGCCCGTGCGGCCGGCATCGTCAGGGAATATCTTCGGGATGTGAACATCACAGTTATGGACTGGCTAGCCAGAAGCCCAGACATGAACCCCATTGAGCACATGTGGGACGAGCTAAAAAGACGTGTTAGGGCTCGTCAGCGCAGACGATGCAGGAGTTGAAAACTGCCATAGAAGAGGAATGGGAAATGATCCCTCAAAATTTCATAGAGCGGTTGATAAACTCTATGCCTAATCGTATGAGAGCTGTGGTAGATGCCCATGGAGGCAACACGAGTTATTAAATTAAACCTTTATTTGATAAAATGTGTTTTTTTATTCAAAAATCAATTGCCTTTAACAAGGCGCATATTCGACTTGTTAGGCGTAGCTCCATGTCGTATGGTATACTGAATTCAAATTTAAAACAATACGATCGAATAAGATGGTAAAATGTATCAGGTTTAAAACTGCATCAACAGTTTTTGTCCAATCTAGTAATCATATTTCGGTAGGGGCCATCGAAACCTAAACTCTAAGGTGGGCCAATAGATGTGTCCAGAAGTGTATTATAATAATAAACATCGTACAAATGGTTACGGACTCCTTTGTTTATTTATTTATTTGATACTTTTAGTACACAAATGTACAGATGCAAACTTTTTGTTTCAAATTAGTCTTTTCTAATCTTCGTTATTCTTGCAAAAAAACCGTGGTTAGTTTCATGTTTAACATGATAAGTTTGCGATAAAACAGTGGTATACACGTGTTTCCTTTATTCACATTAATAGCGTCTTAACAAAAGTATGACAGTAATATTGAGCGCTATTTTCTTTGTTCTAGCGTGTTTCTTCCTTGTGATTTATGTTGTTACTATTGCGTTTGTTTCGGGTAATTAATTTATAGATACGCGTGTACGCACCACGAAAATGTTATAGTTACCGCATATCACAACTTTTTCTCACTGACACAGCAACGTAACTGTTCTGTTTTCAACTTTTCATTTGTTTTTCCTTAATTGTTAGATTTTTTATTTCGTGCCTGTGGTTCTAAGTTAAAAAAGTTTGGTAGTATTTTCGATTTAGGGCTCATTTCTATAACGTCAGATATTAAAGAGGTACTTACTAATGTATGAGGGTGTATTATATTATTACATGATGATTATGATTTATTCACACATGAAAAGTCTATTAGACGACTATTTTATTCCACGAATAAAGTATGTCTTAGTATACTAAGTGATTTTTGGAGAACATACCAGGGGCCTATGTTTGGCATTAGCAATTTCGACTAGGTACTAGGCCACTACTAGGCAATAAAATAAAAAAGAAAACAAAAAATGTTTTATTTTTACCTAAAACGGTATACCTTCGTATACAAGTAAAACTCACATTTGGTCGATTTTTTTCCGCATAGCTGTATGAGTATCGTTAAAAGCTACTTAAGGATTATGTGCCGGTACTAACATTTCCTAGTGTGCTCCATTTCACAAACTGCAGCGATCAATATCTCTGCAACATTGTGATTTATTCTCTTGAAGAAATTAAAATGAACAAAATTTACTCTGCAGAATACCTACGTAACTAGATCCTTTGAAAGTCTCTATTATCACAGGTAAGTTTTAAGCTCTTAAAAGATCACTTCTTGACTTTACTAATAATTTAATATGTGTTACATATATGGAGATTTATTTAGCACCTGTGTAGGTACTACGTCAGAGCCAACACAGGATAATAAATAATTTGCCCCACAGATCTTACAATATTCTTTCACAACCCCTTACACTTATTGAAGATTAAGACTGAAATGTAACCTCAATTGTACACCTAATGTAAGCGGAAAAAAGAGCATGGATCTTACAACACAGGGAACCTTTGTGTGTGTTTTAGGAATTCAAAACACCTGACTGTATCATCGATACGATAAAATTGATTTTTAACTATTAATATTTAAGTAATAAAGAGAAAATAAGTGATTTTTTTGTTTGATTGTTTGCTTGTAGAGATTTTTTGTATGTATGGACTCAAAAACTAGTCAACCGTTTTGAAAAATGATTTCACCATTAGGTAGAGAGTTATATTATCACCGAGTAACATAGGCTATGTGTATTTACAGAACTACGAGGAAGTGCAGGGGGAGTGGGGTACAGGGGTTGCTAAAGTTTGAAGGGAAACTACGAAATACACGCGGTCGCAGTCGCGAGTGCTAGTTCCTATTAATAATACAACAAAGTTCTAAGTATGATTGACGTTATCATAGGCCAAAGCCAGTTAAAATACTATAGAGCGGGCATGTCAAGGAAATGTCATAGAAAAACTTTGATCCTATGTCTCAGTAACGCCATCTAGAATGATGTATGAATATTGGAGCGGCATTGGAACGTACTAAAAAAAAAACTCATAGACTTGTGTCCACCTAGGCAACAAGTTTTGGATGAAAATTTTGTTCATGATGTCCCGTCTATAGAAAGTAACGAATGTCTTTGTTTTGTTTTTTTTTTGTTTTTTTCTTGTCTTTTGTCTTTATCTTTGTCTTATAATAATAATATATTTATTTAATTTGACAACATTGGTCCACTGGTTTAGTATACAAGCAATCTTATCAACTAAGTGTTAGTATTTCTTAATTAAGTACAGACGCCAGCACATCAAGTTACCCCAATGTGTCAAGTATTCCCAATTGAATATGAACCTTATTCTGTTTGACATAAAGTTGAAAAACGATCAAAGAAATTTGACACATTGGGGTAACTTGATGTGCTGGCGTCTGTACATGTATTATTATTTTTCACCCCTGCCACAGAAGCAACCGGACAGAGTGTCTCACTAAAGCTGCATCATGCTGTTCAGCTAGGGTTTTCAAAATGTTGTTGCGGCTAGCCCTCATTCTGCCGATTAAGGATAATATGGTATTTTTCCTCATAATGGCATAAAAGTTATCAGTTCGTGCTACAGCAAACATGCTTGACGCGCTGCAGTACCTGGGCAACCTCAACAACACTACATTGCACACGCACAGCATCTAGAGCCTTCCGCGTATAACTGACCCACAAACTGCCCTTGTAGAACCCCTTACAATAAGAACCAACCTTAAGCCAACTTCAAAGTTTTTAAGTCGCCAGTCGCTCTCCATAAAATCGGCAACGTTCACCATAATATCATGGATGAAAAGATTCTGTGCTTGTCAATAATCGCACGAACAGTTCCTTTAGCGAGTCTTGGCAACTGGCCAAGGAACGTGGGGATGAAAAAAAGATTGAAGTAGGATTAAGGAAAATTATTTGAGGACGGTGTTTCACTCGCAGCGATCCATGAACTTTATCGCCTTTGAAATTGATAGATGGAAAATTTTTATTTATTGAATAACAAATAAAGTTAGAAGGCGTTTGTGGCAAAATATAATAATAACCTCTCGGGTCGACTGAAGGTCAAAGCTACGCTTGACGAGGTTGGTCAGTGGATGGGTGGCCATTCATTACATAACGACTCCTCCGTGCCTCAGAAAGCGTTCATTCCCACTAGTTCGATTCATTAGTTCGACCGTCGAACTAGTGAGATTTTTTTTTCTCATTTGTTCGACCGTCGAACTAGTGAGAACTTTAAATTGAATTTTAAATAAAAAAAATGATGATGATAAAGTTTGTTTTTTTTAAACAGTTACTCAAAATGGAAACGGCCAGGTTAGGTTAGAACTGTGACCACGCAACGACAGATAAAATATCTTAAGTTCTAATCTACCATGCATGCGTGCATTGCAAAAGAGGGGAATCTGGCGCTCGGCGGCCGCTGCCACGGCACGCTCGCTTCGCTTGCTCGCCTTCGCGCGTTGCGTGGTCAGGATATCAGCTGATAGATCGTGCCGATTCGTGCCTAATATGATCGATCAAAGGCGCGCGCGCGGGAATTTCAAACAGCGTTTTTGTTATTTAATTGTGTTATAAGTTATTGTGCATAAAAAAAGGTTCTTTGGGAAAGTTTATTGAAATCATGAATACAATCACGTGTTTAAATATCGGTCACTAATTACCAGTCACCCTATATAGTTTTTTCTTATATGAGAAAAGGCGTTAGGTTTATATTTATGTAGGTATGTTATCAAGCATGGAAGTAAGTTACCTACTAAATGTACGCTGGAAGTGCCTTACCAAGAATTAGTTAGAAGGATACGAGTAGCAGGTGATGCTAGCAAGTTGCACAAATTAATATCAACGGAAAGCGTACTCGAGTTGAAATTTTGTAATGTTATTAGTACGAGTATGTGATACATACCAACTATAAAGTTGTATTAGCTTCGAATTCGAGCTGCTAATGAGATCGGTCGATACGCCTCGGGAAATGTGCCTCTAATGTTGAGGAGCCTGAATTTGTTTGTTTTGTTTTGATTGATAATAAAACAAAATCAACTATTTCTGTATTCAAATAAAACCTTATTTAATGACAAAAAACAATAAATATGCTTAGGTAAATAAAATATCAGTGGGATTGTTGCACTAAAGAGGTCAGCAATGCTCAATGACAAATTAAAGAATGAAAAATACATGAACATTGTTATGTTTTTGTAACGGTAGGTATTGAGTTATTTCACATAATAGACAAAATTGAATTCAACTCGTAATAGTTTTATTGTAGCATAAACTACCAAACACGTAATTTCGGCTCCTTATTTTGAGCCGCCTTGATATCTTCGTTGGATCAAACCGCGTCATCATGTAGACGTCATTTCAGACGACTAAATGTAAATACTCACATGTAAGATAGTACACTGCTTTACTTGTTAATTAAATAAGTAAAAAAACAATTGCCGCTTGTATATATACATATAATATATGCATGACTGATCATTTATCACTTTAAAATGGCTAGACCGATTTGGCAGGATGTTTTTTTTGCTGTCTTGGCCTTGAAAAAAATAAAATAAAAGCTTACTGGTACTGTGGTTGGAAAATTACTACCTAGTAGCCCTAGCGTAGCGTTTTTAAAAACAATGATCTTGTGTCTGGAGGAAAAAGAAACGATTCAAATATCAACTTTTTATTGGAAAATATTAACTGGATGATAAGTTTCTCAATAGAAAAAATGTAGCACCTATGCGGAGCCGGGTTTTTATCTAAGAAATAAGGATGTACCTATCAGTGTTCGCATGGTAATTAATTTAGTTGAAACTTCCTGCCTCGACGCTAGTCTGTAGTTATTATTGCTAGATTAATAATAACAACATCCGAGTGTTAATCTAGTTTATTGCGGTCTACAAGGCCTCTACGTAACCTCGATAAGGCATCACGTAAATAGATGATCAAACTACTAGCTTGAGGTTAACAGTTCTTACGCACAGACGCCTGTATTTAATTGCCAATCGTAATTTTCTAATATCGTTGTGTGCTGTAAGGAAGATTATTGTAGGTGCATATGTAGGTATGTACAGACGCCAGCACATCAACCTACACCATTGTCTCGAATTTCTTTGATAGGTTTTTAACTTTATTCTAAACACAATAAGGTTCATGTTCAAAGTTTGACAGTTAAGTGGTTTTAGAGGTGCCGGTACAATAAAAGTTGAGTTAGAAAATAATGATATTAAAAATCAAAATAAGTACCTATCGCATTTATGATCCTAGTCCTGGTCAAAATTCTTAATGTAATGCTTCAATATAACAGAGTAAAAAGTAGTTTTTGTGTTAGTCTAGGGTAAAAACAGGTTTTAAATTAGACTTTCTTACTTTTTATCTTATTGAAATACTATAAACTTCTTAATATTTTATTACTATCTTTGTCAGGTTTCTAGAAAATTTTCATCACTCCAGTGTTTTTATTAACCTTGTATTAATTTTATTATCGGCTTACGTTAAGCCTATGTAGAAATTTTTAAAGCCCTATCTTTCTAAATAAAATAAAATAAAATTAACAAGAATAAGATCAAACCTAGAACAGAGATTAAGGTAACGCGACTTATTTGAGGCACCAAACAAAACTTAATACAGCAAAAATAGTTAATTAAAGATTATCATAAGCTGCCTAGCACTTTCCCAATTATGCTGTATTTTACATGGAGCAATTGCCTCTGACCTCCGCAACCCAGAGACAGTGTTAAGCACTAATACTGGATAAACTGGTTTTCACACTTTAGGGACTCTGACTATTCGTACTAACTGTCAAAAATCTACAAATGACAGCCGGAACGAACCACTTAAATGAGCTTTTCGAGGCACTAAGAGTTTCTGCTATCATTTATGTAATAAATGATCACCTATCCACGTATATACTGTCTTCGGCAAGAGTAGTTTAACTCTTGCTGCATTCACTCAGTCATAAGCCTTTTTAGCTCTAATGATAACAGATACCTTTAAAACTAACACGTGACCTGCTGAAAATGATTTCTCGTAATTCACCCGAGAAATCATTCATTTTTGTATTGCTTTGGTGTCGCAAAACAAAACCGTCGTAATTCCGGTAGTTATTAGGTAAAATATGAAATTCGGTTCATGGTCAATTGAAAAAGCTTGATGTGTTGGCGTTAGTACAAAAGGTGGTACCGATTTAACCGGTAAAAAATATTAACATTTTCAAAGTTACCGATTGATTTTACGCTAGATCAGAATTTTACAAAGGAGGCATGTACCATTGCAGATGTAAGAACATCAGAAACCTTACCATGGTAATTATACCCAAGGCGGACAAAGATGAATTATCAATTGTTATTAAAAAGAATACTTTTTTTCTCAACATTCCCATAAGTGAGAGAAGAAAAAACTTCACAGTGCTATGCAGAATAAAGCAACTATAATAAATAAACAACATAAATATGTAGATTTCATTGGTTTTCGCGTCTTTTCGAACAGCAGGTCATAAAACTCCAAATGTCCTTTCCATAGCATAGGCAACCGATCCTAGTAGATTAGTGTGTCGTTCTACTTATCCAACCTTTCTTAGCACTGAATGTATGAAACAATACGTTTATTCAAAGATATTGATGAAGCCCCTAGACCAATTTCCTTTATAACTCTCGCCGTTTAGTTTTAGCTCGTTCACCTAGAAACTTGTATCTGACAGCCTTTATTATACAAGATGTATTCGAAATTGTGGGACGAAATTGGAGCTGTTCTTATGCTGGGTTAACTATAGTCGATGTGGGTATATAGACTGGTATTGACAAGAGCCTAGAAGGTACCTACCTACTATTGAAGGTTCTCTCTCAAACTATATATTGACTCTTTGTTCAAACGCTCTTTCATATCGACATGGAATACTTGAAGAAACTGACTACCTACTTACCTTACTTCTGTAAAAACGTAATGTGTTATTGGAAATCTTAATATTAAACATCATAATTTTTTCTTTGGAATTGAAACATAACTGTAGAAACGTACGATTAAAAACAGTTCTACCTATCCATTTGGAGAATTCAGGCGTGATGCTATGTTACGTTTAAATTATACCCAAGTCTATTTTTATTAACGTAAATGACCACTATTTTAAACGAAGTTAAAATAATAATCATCGCCTGATGCTGATCTATACATTTAATAAGACTGTAAAAAAACTGTGTCTGTACATTGAATATATTTAAAAAATAATAATTGAGGGGGGTTTAGAAACAGTAATAGAGCACGAATCCAAAAAAAAAAGTCTGTCTGTTTGTCTGTTTGTCTGTTTGTCTGTTTGTTTGCACACGCTAATCTTCGGAACTACTGGATAGATTTGAATGATTTTTTTTTTGTTGTATAGATATTAAGTCTGGTCAACACATAGGCTATAATTTATCTTGGAAACTGGAACACCTGATGCAGAACCGCAACAGACCAGCTAAACTATAGGCGATACAAAAATAGTCCCATAGCAAAAATTGTTCCACGTGATGAGCATTTTCTGCTGAGAGAATAAATTTGAAGATCCGGAACACCTGATGCAGAACGGCAACAGACCAGCTAAACTATAGGCGATACAAAAATGGCCCCATAGCAAAAATTGTTCCACGTGATGAGCATTTTCTGCTGAGAGAATAAATTTGAAGATCCGGAACACCTGATGCAGAACCGCAACAGACCAGCTAAACTATAGGAGATACAAAAATGGTCCCATAGCAAAAATTGTTCCACGTGATGAGCATTTTCTGCTGAGAGAATAAATTTGAAGATCCGGAACACCTGATGCAGAACCGCAACAGACCATCTAAACTATAGGAGATACAAAAATGGTACCATAGCAAAAATTGTTCCACGTTATGAGCATTTTCTGCTGAGAGAATAAATTTGAAGATCCGGAACACCTGATGTGGAACTTCAAGAGCCCAGCTACACTATAACATATATTGGAATGACGTCTTAGCAAGAGTTGTTCAGCCTCATGAGCACTCGCTGTTGACGTATAAAAATCGAAGATCTGGAACACCTGTTGTGGAACTCCAAGAGCCCAGCTACACATTAACTCAAATAGGAATGACGTCTTAGCAGCTTTTTTTGTAAAAAAGTTTTTATTTTGTAATTTTTAGTTTCTTTGTATGTAAAGAAAGTCTTTCAAAACTTGAAAGAATCATTGAAATTGGATAACAATTGCTAAAGAAGTTCTATCTCTAAACATTAATCTGTACATCTCTGCCGGCCCCTTTTAAAATAGAATGACGTAATGTTATGTTGTGGAAATAAAAAAACCTCAGCATAGACATGTGACTAATTCTAATCGCGAATAATTTGCTGTTATGCGTTGAAGAGTTCCGTTGCCTGTCTTCTTCATTAGTTTTTCTTCACCAAATGTTACTTTCTAAATGAAAATGCTTGATTTGTTACTAAAAATGTTGAAATCGGTGCATGTGTGCCTATATTTTTTGAGGAGTTCCCTCAATTCCTCAAAGATCCCTCATCAGATATGAGTTTTGATACAAATGGGACCAATCTGTTAGTATACCCTATGAAACAGGAAAAGAATTTTGAAAATCGGTCCATAAATGACGGAGTACTGAGGTAACAAACCCTAAAAAAAAAAAAAATATACAACCGAATTGAGAACCTCCTCCTTTTTTTGAAGTCGGTTAATAACATAAGTAGGAGGTACTACGCGGTGAAGGCGGGAACAGTTCTGGACTGATTTTCGATGACGATGGTATATCGTTGAAAATTAGACTCTACTGGCTAAAACTCCCATTTTTTTTATCGTATGCCTTCGGGCTTATGTTATTTGAGTGTTTAATTTCCTTTTCCATTTATCTTCGTTACACGGTAGCCTACCCGGTAACGCAGGTGAGCAGCCACTTAGATTTTAATTGATCAGGTATCATCACAATAAAACTATAACCATGCCTAGAAAGAGGTCAAATTTTTCCCAATGTTCCAAAGGTGCTAAATGATTAAAGACCATAAGATCCCAACAATCTACCGAAGAGCGTTAGGAGAGACTTGATGCTGTTCGAGAACATGAGACTGCAACTCGCTCCGTGGAAACTTCTTGGGATCGCGAAGCACGCCTGCATTCTCAGCGTATTTACGCATCTACATCCAGGTCTCTAGAGACCAGTGAAGAATATGTGCGCGACTGACCGCTGATCGTGAACATCATGTACTGTCTCGCGAATTGGAGACGTTCACGGAAAAAGCATGACGCTTGAGTTATCAGCGTATATACGCATCGACTCTAGAGATAAGTGGGGGAAGGACATGCGCGACTGACCGCTGATCGTGAACGTCACGCAACATATTATAGGCTATAATTTATTTTGAAAAATGGAACACCTAAAGTAAAAGAGATATAAAAATGGTGCCATTGCAAAAACTATTCCACGTGAAGAGTGTTTTCTGCTGTGAGACTAAATTTGCAGATCTGGAGCACCTGTAGGGGAACTCCAAAGCCCAGAGACAATATAACATATACATAATAGAAATGGCGTCTTAGCAAAAGTTGTTAAGTCTGATGGCATTTCCTGTTGACCAACAAAAATAAAAAATCTGGAACATCTTGAATCGTCTCGCGCATCCCATTGATTTCCCGTCCCCGGGCTTATAGAATTCGACATCAGATGTTTCAGATCTTCGATTTTGACGACCCCGTTGTCGCTGGCATAAGCAACAGGATCCGCGTACGAAGTCGCGGGCAGAAGCTAGTGATTAATAAATGCATATAGTATGGTTTATTCGGATGCAGCTGATTTTTTTTTTATTTTTTTTTAAGAGACTGCCTGTCTGACTTACACAACCCAGTTAAAATATAAATAAAAGAATATTCTATGTAAAATATCCTTCAATAAAAAAAAAATATACTAGAAGATTATAAATGTATATTGTATACTGGAAGATTCTACTACCTCTACATAATTTCAACAATAAAATTATGATGAAATTCGTTTTAGTCCGTCTACATTTTGAGAAAACACAACCCAAAATTATTAAGACGCTCATGGTACATACCGAGAACAATTTCGCATTGTTAAACGGCAACCATAACAATACGAACCAAATGTTGGTACGTTTCCTTGACTACAAATACTAGTTCCAGTATAATCATACAGAATACTATAGAGCTTTCAATTCCACATCGTACGTAGGTACTCACTCTGAATGTCGCAGTAACGTAGTCCTTTGTTTCATGTGGTGTTACGTCTTGTAGCTAAAGGTTATTGTTGAGCTAGAAATGTTATACGATCTTGGTACAATCAGCGTCAAAAATATCGGTAGGAAGAGACTGTACAAAATCATCTCAACAACAAAGAAAATTAAACTTTATCTCAATCGGGTTAAGTTGTTATCAGAATGACAGTTGTCGTATACTTTACTATGAAAGATTCCTTGTGTCATTCCTCTTATCGTGTGGTTAGTAACTTTTTAATGCCGCCCATGGGCCTCTGACTTGAAATATCTCTCAGGCACTCTTGGTTTCTTCACGACGTTTTTCCTTAACTGTTCTTGAAGCAAGTGACAATTAAACAATACGCACATGAATTCGAAAAGTCATGACATGGAAATCCGCTGATCACACCACAGCTATCACATATAGCTTCCGATATTATTAAATTCTGACTGTACATAGGTATATGTGTTAACACCGTGTGTTCCATCTCTAGCGCGGACGCCGCCGTCGGCCGGCCGCCATGACGACAGCGCGCCACGAGCAGGACGCGCGGCTTACGCCCCGTCACTTCACTACAAGGCGCATTCGCGATCAGATGTTGTAACTTTATGTCAATGTTCATATCCAATAAATCCCTTAAAGTAATATTCTCTTTGAATCAAACTCTCTCCTCAACAACATGGATAACAATACTTTCGAGTTCTGCTTGGATTTATTTCACTAGCAAAACCAACTACTGTTTTGATTTGAGACTATTTCGTTTTGTCTGTCCAAAAAGTTTGTGGTTTTGATTTACACACGGGGATTTTTGCGGTTTGCCGCCGCAGTAGCGGATCTGTTGTTTCAAAAAGTATCGCGTGATGGGTCACAGAGCGGGGAACGGCTTTTGTGCTGGTCTGTAAGTTTATTAATATTACTGCTGTTATTTAGGCATTTTTGTTACCTATACGTGGGGACTTATATCCATGTTAATTTAATAATTCGATAAACTTTTCTAGCCTTATTCGATAATGGTGCGGCTATAACAATATCATAGTAGCCAATAACAAAACTATAGACGAAAGCTTGACGCTATTCAACCTCAATGCGAACACACTTCACCAGTGTTGGTTTTCTGTAAAAATCACACTGTGAAAATATAGGTGAAGTCAAGGCGAATGAAATTAAGCTGTCATTCCATACTAAATTGTCAGTTTACTTAACTCTTCTATTCCAAATCTAAAACAAAATATGAGAACAATGAGAACCTTAAGCGGCGTAAATATAGCAACCTTGTTGGTAGTTATACTTTCGAGCCGTTTGGGATTGAAACTCTTGGGCCGTGGGGTCCGAGTGCTCGTCTTCTTTACAAAGACATCTGCAAACGTTTAGTTGACGATTCCCGTGACCCAAGGGCTGGCCTCTACTTTGGCCCTCTGTCAGCTGGCAGCGATGCAGAAGAATTTTTGACGCTTTGTAGTTATTTATTGTAAGTTTTAGTTATTTACTTATTTTATGTTTTTGTATAATATAGTAAGATTATAACATGATAAAACAAACAAAATATTCTATTCATATTTTTAATTCTAGTTTTACCACATTCATAAATCATTCACAAAACTAGTTCAAAGAAACCTCATGAGTTCCCAGAGGTTCTTCAGTTCTAGAGCGCTCAAGAAAACTTCTTGAGAAATCTAAATCAGTTTTACATACGGTATATCGACTCAACTCCAGCTGGAAGTTTGGATTCTAAAGATTGTTTTGTGTTTGTCGTGTTTGTTTTGTAGTTTGTATGATGAGCAATATCATTTGTTCTGTAACTGGGTGTAATTTATCTATAATATATGTGTGTATTTAGAAATAATGTACCGATGTAAGTATGTTTATCATTTATACAGTACCCGAAGTACAACCTCTGCTTAGTTTAGAATTAGATGGCGTTATGTGAAATATGTTTACAACGATTTTGGCCACATCAGAGAAATTAGGCTTTGGTAGGTACGATATATGATCATACCCTTATACCTCTAGGTAATTTGATTCGTTCCCAACACAGCTCAGTCTCAGTACTCTGTGGCTCGGTTCAGACGTGTAATACTGCCGAGTGACTGGAATGAGCACAGTATCTAATCAACACGTTCGCAAATTAGCAACTGTGCTACATGCTCTGCTCATTCTATGTTAATTTCTAAATGTGAGAGATAGGTTGGTTGCCTGCCTTCCATAGTGGTTTGAGGAAAGGGAACTGAGTTTGTTTTTTCTGTATTTTTCAAAGGAGAATGATGCCAGGAGCTTAACCAAAATTATAATCACATTTAAGAATCATAACATAGTCATAAAGTAGATGTTAATGCTAAATTGAAAAGCCGCACGGGTTAATAGAAGGTAGCTGCTCTTGTTAACTTGAATGGGTGCCTCGGAATACACGTTATGCCGTTGGTCCTGATTGTCATTTTACCTCCTATGATAGTCGTTACGAGTAGTCAGTACTCCGAAACTTCGACAACCTGTCTAACTAAAAGGTAAATTGTTATCAAGTCGCTTGGTTGTAGAATTCTGATAGGCAGTCACTATAACACAATAACATTATAAGACAATGAGCTAAAATACTCGTATTCAGCTGCATTCCGTTAGAATAATAATTAATAATATACCGCAATAATTCATAATTCTTATTCAGGAAATAAACAAAACACATTTAAAGCAAAAAAAAAACGAATTATACAACAAAAAAAAAAAAAACAAAGAATAAGAAAAAAAACATGCGCGAGGCTAAAAAGACTTCTATCTCAGCATCTCAGCTACGATATTTAAAAATGATGAATACCGCAGCGCTGTTATTCTGACAGGGCCTGCTGTTATGCCACGGACAGACGGACACACCCACAAACATCCTCAAGGATTGCTAGGCTTAATGTACTGGGTTCACTATTCGTGTCGTGCAAAGTTTCATTGGGTTTTTCCAAAGACATTTAATACTTAATAATAATAGACTGGACATCACGAGCAAAACCTTTTGGCGCAGCCGTGAGACATGCCATTTTTTGTCTCTCTTTTTTTGTGTTATTGTGTTTTTACTGTGTGTGTATTCAGCTGTTGCCAACAAACGTATTTTCTTTCTTTCTTTTTCTTTCTTTCATAATTTTCATCCGATACTTGTGTCTTAGTGGACACATTAAGTCGATTAGTCTTGTCGCTCCTATTTTGCTATAAAATGCAAGGTAGCATTATTGAGACATGGAATCACAGCTTGTTTTAACCGACTTTAAAAAAAAGAGAAAGTTCTCAATTCGGTTGTATTTTTTTTTTGTTTTTTTTTTTTATGGTTTGTTACCTCAGTACTCCGTCATTTATGGACCGATTTTCAAAATTCTTCTTTTATTTGATAGGTCCCATTTGTATCAAAACTCATATCTGATGAGAGATCCTTGAGGAATCGAGAGAACTCCTAAAAAAACTTAGGTACACATGCACCGATTTTTACATTTTTTGTAACAAATCAAGCATTTTTATCTCGAAAGTAACTTCAACGCATAACAGCAAATTATTCGCGATTGCTATAGTCCGATGTCTATGCTGAGCTTTTGTATTTCCATAACATAACATTATGCCCTTCTATTTTAAAAGCGGCCCGGCAAAGATGTACAGATCAACGTTTAGATAGAACTTCTTTAGCAATTGTTAACCAATTTCAATGATTCTTTCAAGTTTGAAAGACTTTCTTTACATACGAAGAAACTAAAAATTGCAAAATAAAAACTTTTTTACAAAAAAAAAACAACCGACTTTTTAAAAAAAAAACACTAACAGGTGAAAAATAACTACAGTTTCGGAAGTCTTTGGCTTTGGTGGTTTTGTTACGATCATTATTGGCCACCGACTTCCAAAACTGGAGTTATTTTTCACCTGTTAGTGTTTTTTTTGTGTTCTGTTGACATTTCTTTGCTTGTCTTATGTATACTTGTATAGTATCATAAATCTCTTTGGGTTGTTCTAATAGATACTGAATAGCAGTCTTGACTCTTAACTCATATCGCAGGTCATATTTTAGAATGGGATTATGATAAAAAAATCCAAGTGTTTGTGTTCTCCGCCTACCCATTTTGGTTATACAAGCGTGAACGTGAGCGAGGATATTGTGGTATAGATGCGATTTTTTACTCAAAGCAATTTCAGAAGCAAATAAATGTTTTTCATCCACCTACATAAGGTGTTAGCTAACACGATTATCACCCTTTAATCTTAATAAAATTACGGATATTATGTAACACCCACGCCCAACAGTTTGGCCGCGACTTTGCACACATAATATTCATGAAATCCTTCCTTGATTAACACTATTAGTGGTGGGAGCTAATCTTTTTACTGCGGCTGTGGCAATTTTCGTGTAGCTTGTGGATCTTTACTATCTACCTAATCAGGTAGAGTTTATAAGGAGAATTTTCTTTCTTTTTAAACACATTCACTTTTCACTTGATTTTTTTTCCAGTCATTTTGATAATAGAACCAAACTGTAAAACCGATTTCGAATGATTATGAAATTCATTATAAGATCACCCGGGTAGTATAATGGGCAAGCCCGGCAGGGCAGGGGCAGGGCCGGGTAAGCTGTTAAACAATAAAAGATTTTTTGAAGTCGGACTATAAATGAAAATAGTCCTATAAAGTTTTGAAGTAAACACACGAAAACAGATTTGGAGGTATAAGGAACTAGGATCCTCCGACCAGACGGGTGTTGTGTCTGGTGGGCTAACTACTGCCCGTCGGTTGTTGTCGGGAACTTGTATACGTTCAAAGTGCGCGGAAAGCTCTAATACCGCGATGTAGGATCTCGGTCATTAGTTTGTATGTGGCGAGATAGATGTCGCTACAACAGACAATTAATAAAAATTAATAACCTTTTCCTTCTTTAATCGAGTTAAAGAAAAGGAAGAGGTCCGACCGACGAAACTTACCTTGATTAATTAAAATAAAAGCGATGAAACATTAAAAAAATGCGCCTTCATTCAAGTTCTTTTTTCAAAAGGCTTATTAGCAATGCGGGTTGCACTTTACCAGTAGTATTGTTAACACCTCCAACTAAGCTAAATATGCTTGTATCTATAGTGGGTTCACATCAATAATGCAATGGGTAGGGATCGAACTTACGACCCCTCGATTGCCAGGCTGATACCTTAGCTATTGCCGCTTTAGTATCAAAACAAATCAAATCATTTTACTTGTTTTACATAGGTAGTAAATACAGTTCTTAAATTAGATTATCCATGGCCATGTCCTCACAGTATCAGGTTAACCAACGTGTCCTTACCATACTACACAGTCTTTTGACCTAAAAGCGTTTGTTTTGTACAAAAACGTTGGCGGGATCGTCCACCCGGCCCGGCTACGCCACGCACGAATGCAAAGCTGGCAAACAAAATAGACTATGCGCAAGCTTGTAGTGACGTGAAATTAACTGTGGAACTATCTACCTTCCGGTTTAATTAACATTGTAACATCACGCCGTTATACCTCAAAGGGTTGGGCAGAGATGTAGTCTATAAAACATTAACCTCTAGTTCGCCCACATTTCGCCACATGTTGTAGGAGAAAAGCCTATTGCCATGAATTGGGCTCTTCATCGGCTGTAGGGTCTATATCTACACTAATATTGTAAAGATTTGTAGTTTTGTATGTTACGAATAAACTTAAAAACTACTGGAACTTTGTGTAAAATTCTTTCACCGTTGGGAAGCCACAATATCTCTCGGGGACATAGGCTGCTTTTTATCCCTGTATTACCAACGGAACGGAAACTACGCCAGTGAAACCGCGTGACGGTACAGACACCAGCACATCCACAACACACAACCTGTATTTTTTTCAATTGAATATGAAACTTTTGCATTTGTGATAAAACTGAAAAAAGATCAAAGAAATTTTACAGATGGTAGCTTGGTGTGCTAAGCAATACCCAATGCACTTTTACACGTACAAAATGCATTTTTATCGCAATTTCAAGGTTCGCCACATAGTAAAAGTTGTTTAAAATGATAAGTAAAAATAGACCTTTCGTCGTGGGATTAGCTTATTAGATTCAATTTTTAATCATTGTTTGATACCAACCGTGAATTCAAAAAAATATATACGTTTTTCTTACAATAAAAAAATATTTCATATTTTTAAATCATTTTCATATAAAAAGGTGTTTATAATGATGAGTAGGTACTTCGGTGCTGCCGTGGGAAAACAACCATTACAATTTCCAGCGTGTTTAATATACTACAAATAATGTTGTAGACACACATTTTGCCAGTTTAATTAATTACCAATTATAATCAGTGTACCATGCAAAGATGGCGTCCACGTGCGCAAAAAAACCGATTTCCATCGATATCTCCAGCAAAGCACGTTACCCGAGACAATAACGGTAACAGTTAAGGATAATTTATGAAAAGTAATTATCGTTAATATTAACCCGAACAGCCCAAAAGGCTGATTCCCAAAAGATAAAGAATAAAGCGTTTATAAAATAAACGGTTATGTTGGGAGACACGTAATCGTTCCCGAGTGGTTACCGAACGTGGCAAACGTCAAGCTGTCGCTTTGAGCAACCGCGCAACCCGTATCAACCAACCTTGTTTCAGGTAAATAATATGGCGCCTTAACATAAAATAGGTGGGAAATGTCGTATTAGGATTATTTTCAGGAGTTACCTACGTGATATACGAGTTTTTATTATAAGCGCGTACAGAAAAAAATACTCCAAAGATTTTTGAGTGAGTGCCCAAAATTAAAATCATAATTTCTTTTATTCAAGGCAGCAAACATCACTTTTAGAACGTCAAAATCACTTAAGACAAATGTCTCCCAAAATCTCCGTGCTTCACAAATTCCTAGTATTTCGCTGGAAAAAATAAGTGGCGGAACAAACTCCCCAGAAACAAATCTGTCACCAGACAGCGTTTTGCTCTTCTAACTTATCACAGTTACAAGAACCTAAATGTATTCAGTAAAATTAGTAAGTATTACAAATCAATAATTTAAATTAAATTATTTGGTACATGTTAAAATCAAAATCATAAGCCATTTGAGATGAACCCTTTGCTGATTCGCCCTTAACTACTAGCTAGCATACTCCAATATACATAATACTAGTAGGTAAAACTCGTATACAGTTAGGTTTTCTTTGCAGAATAGACTGGCTGGAACTGGTTTTGTTAAATGACAATCTAACGAAAGAGTATTTATTGTAGGATACAAATTTCTATATTCACCCGACTTCAAACAAAAGGATGAAGTTATGGATGAAAATAACCTCTATTGGGTACCTATTATCTTTTGTATGACTGATAAGTTAGAAACGTAAGTTTTCTACGACAAACATGTCAGAATATCAAAGCGATCCTATTTATAAGGGTTCAGTATTATCCTTTTGTGCTACGGAACCATATACGACATTGGCAGTTTGGTATTTAATTAGCTTTACTTCTTCTTAGCGTGTCGATGGTAATCTATATTGAGTCGGCTCAGAACTTAGCTAAGAGTTTGGCACCATCGCGTGGTGAGAGTGGCTTAGTGACAGCGACTTATGAGTTACTAGCGGACGTCACGCGGTTTTACTCGCTTATTTCCCATTCCCATGGGAATACAGGTATAAAAAGTAGCCTATGAACCCAAGGATAGTGTAGCTTCCCAACGGGCAGAGAATTTTTTAAATTGGTCTAGTAGTTTTTAAGTTAGTACATAAGTTAGTACATATAGGGTGACTGGTAATTAGTGACCGATACTTAAACACGCAATCACGTGTTTAAGTATCGGTCACTAATTACCAATTATTCATGAATACGAATAACTTTCCCAAAGAAACTATTTTTTAACTCATTAATTTTCAAATAATTCTATTACGTCAGTATTGCACAACGAGAGCGGTGGGGGTGGCGGGGTAGCATGTAACGCTACTACTACTGGTATATTTTGTCCTTCCCGAGGTCAGACTATCAGCTGATAGATCGTGCCGATTCGTGCCTACTGTGATCGATCACAGGCGCGCGCGCGGGAATTTCAAACAGCGTTGTTGTTATTTTATTGCGATGAGTTATTGTGTACAGAAGCCAGCACATCAAGTTACCCCAATGTGTCAAATTTATTTGATCGTTTTTCAACTGTATGTCAAACAGAATAAGGTTCATATTCAATTTGGAAAATTTGACACATTGGGGTAACTTGATGTGCTGGCGTCTGTACAAAAAAAAAGTTTCTTTGGGAAAGTTTATTGAAATCATTGATACAATCACGTGTTTAAGTATCGGTCACTAATTACCAGTCACCCTATATATTGTTACATTATTGGTGCAAAACATCCTATCGAGTTAGCCAAATTAGTACTAATAGAACACACGTACTCTTTTCGCTAGTTTTGTTAATGTCCCCTAGACTTACGTCCTATTACTTAAAATGGTGGGACAGGTACACAACGTAAGTCAATAGATTTTTATGTCCTATAAAACATGCGCCAACGCGCAAGCCCCGGAATGTATGTTTGTTTGATGAATTTAAGTGTAAGTATAAACGCTATATGCTTCCGCTTAAATTCATCAGACATAATATGATCAAAACATAATTAAGCAATAAACAGTTCGTTAATATTTAAATTTCAAAATTACAGTCCCAAATAAAACCCTATTTGAACAAAAGTGTTTCAAATTCGGACTTAGTGTTCATAATGTAGGACTGGAGCCAATCGAGATAACAGTGGATACGAGATATTCAAAGGAATAGACTAAAAGGATCTAAAATTTACGTCAGTTACTACGCAAAACACGAGAGTCGAGAATATTATATTTAGTCTTATTCATAATATGAGGCAACATTATTTCTGCTCAAAGGTTATATAGAGCGGCAGTCTTAGCAAGATAACTGGTTATTTCTGACTAAATTCATATCAGTTGACATAGTTTCAAGTAGCTACACAATATCTTACTTTAACTCGAAAAAGGCTAATGGGGTAACCATTAGCATTCCATGCAAAATGTGTACTTACCTAAATTACCTCTTTAAAAAGAAATACATACATACATTTGTATATATTTAAACTCACGCCTTTTTAACATGGGATTAGGCAGAACCTACAAAGCCATCTGCTATGATTTTACATACTTCTTTTGCGTTCATACATTTAGTCTACAGTACTATGCACCTGACCTTTCTGAAGAACATTAGTTATACGGTGTCTTCTCCTAGCGTTCCACTTACACCTGCCTTATGCCTCAACGTGACCAAATCATCTAAGCATATTCTTTTCGATTAAAAAGAGACCAAAATAATTTGTTGTATAGTAGATCTAGTAGGTGCTACTGCCGCTCTTGAGCCCCTGGATTTTGATTCACGGGTAAAGCAAAGCGCTAGTGTGGCGATAGGATTTTCCCCCTATTACATGGAAATTACCTAATCTGATGAAATGTGGGTACTATAAGTTCCACCTTTGCCTAATCTTTTGGGGAAGACAGGCGTGATGTAATATTTTGATTAACAATATAACATCACGGCTAGAATCCACGAAGGGCTAGCCAGAGGTGTACCTGGTAGTACACCGAGAGATAATTTGTAATTTTTTAACCGACTTCAAAAAAAGGAGGAGGTTCTCAATTCGGTTGTATTTTTTTTTTTTTTAGGGTTTGTTACCTCAGTAGGTACTCCGTCATTTATGGACCTAATTTCAAAATTCTTTTTTTTGATAGGGTATACTAACAGATTGGTCCCATTTGTATCAAAACTCATACCTGATGAGGGATCTTCGAGGAATTGAGGGAACTCCTCAAAAAATATAGGCACACATGCACCGATTTCAACATTTTTAGTAACAAATCAAGCATTTTCATTTAGAAAGTACTTATCATTTGGTGAAGAAAAACTGATAAAGAAGACAGGCAACGGAACTCTTCAACGCATAACAGCAAATTATTCGCGATTGCTATAGTCAGATGTCTATGCTGAGCTTTTGTATTTCCACAACATAACATTACGCCATTCTATTTTAAAAGGGGCCGGCAGAGATGTACAGATTAATGTTTAGAGATAGAACTTCTTTAGCAATTGTTATCCAATTTCAATGATTCTTTCAAGTTTTGAAAGACTTTCTTTACATACAAAGAAACTAAAAATTACAAAATAAAAATATTTTTACAAAAAAAACAAACCGACTTCTTAAAAAAAAAACTAACAGGTGAAAAATAACTCCAGTTTCGGAAGTCTGTGGCTTTGGTGGTTTTGTTTTGTTCATTATTGGCCACCGACTTCCGAAACTGGAGTTATTTTTCACCTGTTAGTTTTTTTTGTAAAAAAGTTTTTTATGGTGTACGATAAAGAGTATTCCAAATTTCGCCAGTTATCCAAAACAATCAGTTTATTCTTGGACGGTGCTGCTAATTTTCATCTCATTATACGAGTAAACATATTCTCTTCATATGTCATAAGTAGACGATCACACACATATTTTCTGTTTTAGCAAGTCACCTCTTAGCTCAGTAAAGTAACGCATGATGATAGAAAGAAGGAAAGAAAGAAAGAAAAACTATTTATTCCGTGTTAGGTTTCTTAATATCATGAAGTTAGTGACTAATGTGGTGTCAGGGTTTTATTGCCGCCCATGGGCTTCTAACTTAGCATTATTACATGCCGTCGAGAAGTATCTATCAGGCATACCGAATATTGCCAAATTCCTTGCGATGTTTTCCTTCACCGGTCTTAAGCAAGTGATAATGACGCACACGCGCGTGGCACTATTCTACCGTGTTAGTGACGTAAATACATAAATGTGTTCGTCACAGACCAAGCTCTGCCCCATGAAAGATGAATGGGTTTTAAACAGAGGATATGACCTTAATTTATTTAAGGTCCTCATGCCCATTGACCAGCTAAAGCGTATTAATAGCATCCCAACCTGTGTCGTAACGGAGAAACTTTTCTACTATCGCATCGGTAAGTTTTCATTCTAAATGTAGCATACCCCAGTTGAAACAAATCGATTGAAAAAAGGTTTTTTTTTGTATGCTTCGTTGGTTCGGAAATATATTTGTATTTTAAAGGCCACATTATGGAATTGAGTTTTGCCTTTGTTAGACCTTTCTATCTCTTTATACAAACGACTCAGGCAGGCATGTGTTTATGAGGAAAATGTAATATATAGGTTGAATATGAAGATATGTATATTGTATAGTTGTGAAGGTAATGACGAAAACATTGTTCATGTTCTTCAGAAAGGTCAAGTAAGTAGAACTCGCAATCGGCGTGCGTTTTTGAACAGAAGTATTAAGGTAAAGTCAGACAAAACGATTTATACATAGTTATGTGATCATTTATATAAATGGCTTTCTATACTTCCTGCCACCACAGGAAAATACCTGGCTTTATGTAAGTATGTAGATCAATAAAAAAAATCTATTTTAAAATGATGATAGCTAATTTAACGTTCCAGAAAACACGTTACGCAAAAAATAAGTCATAGGAAAACAACTTAACCACATTAGTTGTGAAGAATCCAAAATGGCCGTTCATATAGGGAAAATTCTGCCATATTCGCCACGCTTGACGGGCAGTGTGGTGACCGCGTATAATGTTATTAGTTAATAGCCGGATGCTGGCCGTCTCTCCAGCGTAATCCCTTAGTCTCCTCGCCGAGCCCCCCGAGCACCTCCGAGCCCCTCCGAGCCCCTCCGAGCCCCCCCGAGCACCGACGACGTGACGAAGCGAACTTATGCATGTTACGGAACATACGCTGATGTAAGGCAGCTGTTTTTGTCCATAAGGGTAGGTGCAGATTGTTGTGACAGAGCGCGTTTTTGTTCTGTGTTTTGTTATATTTCTATGAAGATAGGATCTAAAAACATTACTGGAGAAAATGGTGTACTATTATGTACCTAACCTCTACATAACTTGACTGATGTTATGTTAAATTAGAATGTCTTGTGTGATGTGCTGGTTCATTAATATGTTTTAGTATTATTCTGGCTTTCAAATATGAACTAAATTTATCTTTACTAATATTATAAAGAGGTGAAGTTTGTGAGTTTCTGAAGTTGTAGGGTAGTAGGGATTTTGTCAATGCCATCCTGCTTTAATTGCCTTATCAAGCTGAACACACTGCTAGTGTTACCTTGACGACCGTTCCACAAACGAACAGACCCAACGACCTCTGTGAAGTGACTTGGGTTAAGTTGGGTTCACATCATTTAACTAAAGTCGCATCGTTTGTTTGTTTTAATGATAAAGAGCATAAACCTGGCGAAATTGATAAGAATTATCAGAAGAATGGCAGACAGCTGATAACACAAAACTGGATCTACTGAACCGATTATGGAAATTCTTTTAACAATAGAAAGCCAAATTTTTTGTAAGTGTATAGGCGGTATAGGCTATATTTTATTTTCAAAACAGAGAAATTGGGGGGGAAATTAAAGTACGAAATGCATGCGAAATGCTAAATGTTGAAAAACTTATCGTTTGTAATGAATCATAATTTTTCATAAACATTATATGTTTCTAAAACTCTCAACATTTTAAAAATAAATAACCTTTTAATTTTGGTCTCTTTTTATTTAAAGAATACGACAGGAAAGTAATTAATCGTACGATGACATAATTGGATGGGTGAACGTCCCCTTGGTCTTGTTGAAGCTGCTACGTGTAAAATATTTTCGTAGCAGGCTACGGCGTAGGCGCAGATATCACGTAGCGGCTACTCATGGGGCGTAGCGTTTTAGTCCGAGTCTAAACTTCAATAACATACCGTATTTCTAACCATAATCACAGCAAAAAGAGTATGTAGGGATCATCTCAGGTAGCGTTTTGTAGTCCCTTTTTTACGCCTTATAAGGCGTGATAATAACAAAAAAAAACTAAATCATTAATAAAAGCATGTTTTTTTTTATATTTAGATCACTATCACCTGATGGTAAGTGATGATGTGGTCGAAGATGCCAGAAGTAACCTATTCAATCTAGACTTAAAGACCCTTAGGTTGTAGCTATTAGGAAATACCGACTCCGGCAGGGAATTGCACTCCTTAGTTAAAATAAACACAAAAGAATTGTACATTAATTTTGATAACTACCCATAAAGAAGATCAAATAATCTAATTCCACTCAATCGCAAATAATTGACACTTCAATGGAGTCTCCTGTTACCAGGCAGCGTCTTGATATTAAATGACGCTCTCTAAGAGTGTTCATTATCTTAAATGTATGAATGCAGTTTTTCTTGTTATTAAAATCGATGACATGGTTCCTCAGAACAGATCTTCGTATGTCTTATAGTTTCAGACTTTCCCATACTGACCGATTTGAATGAGACACCCTGTATAAATTAGTCTCCCGAAATAAATAAATATGCCACAACTTTTTGCACAACGCCATTTAGTCCCACATCAAGCTTGAGAGCTTGTGTTATGGATACTAAACAGCTGATAAACATAGTCATATATTTCTAAATACATATACATATTATAGATAAATTACACCCTGACACACAACAAATGATCGTGCTCATCACACACACAATTGTCCTGGGTGGGAATGGAACCCACGACCTCCGGCATAGCAGTTAGGGTCACTAACTACTAGACCAACAGGCCAGTCAAACGCATGCCTTTTACCACTTCCTAGTCTTTTTGCTGGTAAAAACAAGTGGCGCAACAAACTTCTCGGCAACATATCTGTCTAGTAAATTAGAAGTACTGGAATGTATGTATTTATACGTATGAGTTTATATATGGCTATCATGAACGTGTTTTATACATTATATCACGTATTTTTTTATAATTAGGGAACGAGGGTTGAAGTGTTTAACCCCCGCTGTACCGTATGCGCCATTGGTTTCCACCATCAACGGTGTAGAGGAAAGTAATTAGTTTTGATCGTTTGCACCATTATTAATACTACTACTTTCACCATACTTTCCTTATCATATGAAAAATAAGAATTAGAAGAAAAATATCTTGATTAATGGGTACACAATGCGTGATGGTCACAGCTTATTTTTAACCGACTTCAAAAAAAGGAGGAGGTTCTCAATTCGGTTGTATTTTTTTTAGGGTTTTTACCTCATTTCTCCGTCATTTATGGACTGATTTTCAAAATTCTTTTTTTATTTGATAGGGTATACTAACAGCATGTTCCCATTTGTATCAAAACTCATATCTGATGAGGGATCCTCGAGGAATTGAGGGAACTTCTCAAAAAATAAAGGTACACACGCACCGATTTTAACATTTTTAGTAACCAATCAAGCATTTTCATTTAGAAAGTATTATTTGGTGAAGAAAAACTGATGAACAAGACAGGCAACGGAACTCTTCAACGCATAACAGCAAATTATTCGCGATTGCTATAGTCAGATGTCTATGCCGAGTTTTTGTATTTCCACAACATAACAATACGCCATTGTATTTTAAAAGGGGCCGGCAGAGATGTACAGATTAATGTTTAGAGATAGAACTTCTTTAGCAATTGTTAACCAATTTCTTTAATTCTTTCAAGTTTTGAAAGAGTTTCTTTGACATAACAAACAAAATTTTCATCCAATACTTGTCGGACAGAAGTCGATTAGTCTAGTTTAGTACGCTCCGCTGCCGCTTCAATATTGGTATATTATGCTAGATGGCGCTACTGAGACATGTGATCACAGTTTTTCTATAGGGCTTTGTATACCGTAGAGGCAAGTGTCGTGAGGATCTGGTTGGAACAACGTATTGGATAAGATAGTCTACTAAAATGAATAAACTAATTAGTCTCCAGTGCAGTCAAAAATGGGGTTACCTATCTAATTAAACGGTACAGTTTATAAATATAATTAGACCCTTGTCTTCTTTAAACCTAAGCACGTAGGTTTAAAAAAGACAAGAGTCTCGTTAGGCGAACCCGAGTTAGGCTGCCCTCGTTTATTTGTATATGAAAACCAATATTTTCTCAATTTATCACTTCTGAGAGTTTTTAAGGCGCCCGCTATAAATTTTTGCTCGATATCAGAAACTTTCTTCATATATTTCATATAGGTAAGTGCTGTGGGAACTTTGTCAGGGGCCTCGCATCGTTTTATTTTGTTATTTATATTTTTCCCAAACGTTCAACAAGAATTTATGTCAAGCAACTTATTCAATATCAACGAGACTTACACTGGGACAGAATAAATCAGAAAATAAATTCGTATTAGGCTTTATGTCATGTTTGTTGAATAAACATCGTATTCAGAAGCTATTTTCTTGTCAATGTGTTGGACAAGGTAAGCGCATGATTTTTTCATTTTACGAAATGTTTTTATTTAATTTAGTTTTGCATTTAAAATAAAAATCTAGAAAGAATTTAATCAAAAGCTTTTTTTAGAAAATCCTCAGATAATCTGCAAGCCCCTCTGAAATCTTATCTCAGATTAAAAAATAATAAATCCGAACCCGTAAGCAAAACCAAGTCAGCCTAGACGGTACATTTATAACAGATCCTCTAACCAACATAATTATCACTCGAGTTTGTTTATTCAATTTTCTATCCGATTAATCGAACTCGATTTATCGCAATCGTCTTAGAGGCTGTGAAAGTGCTTAAAGCGTTTTCCAATTCTAAGCAAGCGATTATTTATCACAGCATTAGCATACTTCGTCGGAGTAAATCCATCTTGTAAAGGGGATAATGATCAATAGAAGATGCTGTACGAGCTAGAGATTGCTTCAACGCTTCATTACTCCTTGTCATGCATTAAAAGCTATTATACTGTGAACGTGACCGATTTGCCAATCTACTCCAAATTGTCTCCGATGTGCGGTGCAGAGTCGGGTTTATCGATAATGTAACTATCGATTGGCGATTCACTACGCCTGGTTATTCGAACTGGTAACTAGCTTTTACTTAAAAGATAAAATTACGTGGCTTTGTTCAAAGAATTTTGTTCTAAACTTTCATTGTTTTAAACACAACAATTTCAATAACAAATTAGAAGTATAAATCAATTATTTACTTTCCAAATTTTGAAATCGATACCTGAAATTGAGAGCAAGAAACTAATTTCAACCGTGCCGATATTTACAAATTAATGTAAAGTACGCGAACCTGCTTCATCGATAATGTATCGATACACCCGCCCGCTCACAGAGCGAGTTATCGGTAACTTATTTCGCTGGGGGGTGCCACGCTTGTCTTTGCTTTCAGCCCAAACCTTGTTAGTTAAGACCATGTATTGTGGGCTAAGACGTCATTCCCGAACTCTGCCCTCATTGGATATTAAATTGTGTAGGAATAGGGAATGTTTGCAAAAATTGGAATGAAATTTCCTCTGGTGCCATTACTGGGTCCGAGGGTAACTATCTGAACTTTGAGGTTACAAAGAGAACGATCCATCATTCCGTATTTTGAAGTAATGGATTCTTTTGCTTTTTATTTTTGTTATAAAGAAAAATAATATTGGATGTGGCCGGGATTTTCTGTTGAAGTCATACGTCAATTTAGTGATTGAAATATCGATGTTTTGTGTTAGTTATAATAAAACTTTAAATAGAAATGATCTTTAAGTACCCTAATGAATGAAAATAGAGTGTTTGTAGAACGACATTAGAGGTGGGTAATGGATACATTAATGCTAATGTTCACACACAATAAATTATGTACACATAAAATGGGGCATATTCATTTGTATCCAACTTTATTTAGCAATCCCAATTATTCTATTAGTTACAATAACATATTTGTTTACCTAAAACATGGTATACAAATTTTTATATCACACAAGAACAAACATGTTTAGCTAGGATAAAACATTACGCAAAATTATTTAATTTAAGTGAAGGAGGCAACATTTTTACAATTTTGATATTTTATTGAATAATTTCTCTAAAAAAAACTACATTCAAGTAACCAATGATAAAATTTGATCCATTATAATATCATAAAAAGGAGAGTGTTTTATGTAACTTAAAAACTATCGGACTGGTTTAAGCCATTGGGAAGCTTCACAATCCCCGGGTGACTTAAAGTACTTTATCTGATTATTCTTAAGGGAACGGGAAACACGCGGATGAAACCGCGTGACTTCCGCTAGTTTGAAATAATCTTGTATTTAATGTTTTGAGTTCTCTTGGTATTGTGCTATAAATTGGCAATAGTTTTTCAGTGATACTACTTAAAGTAATTCTACTTTCTATTCTAAGTCAGAGAGCGAAATACCGACTTCTTCTTTTAAAAAAAATGACATATAAAAGTGTTTTTAAGGACCCATTTATACTCCATCCGATTAGGCAGTTAACAAAACGTAAACAATTTTGACATGTATGTTTAGTTAATAACACAGTTTAAAAATAAAATGCAGCTGAAAACAAATTTAGATACAACAAAAACGATTACATGACTAATAAACAATTTGTTTAAACAGTAGTTGTATTTGATTAATAAGCGTTTATATAAAAGACTTGTCAAGATTGTTTACATTTAGGTAACTACCTACTCAGATGGAGTATACAAAAATAAATATCATTTATCACTGGAACCAAGACAGACAGAAAATCGCATTTTATTAGCCTTTACTGGCGTTCAATGTCAATGTTACTTCACGTTTCTTTCCAAGTTTTCAGGGCAGCTCCCAAGTGGGTTAAACAGAGCTTTGTAATACATACTACAACGTCTAGGTAGGTTCCGTTGCTTGGATCCATTTGAGGGAACATCGTATTGTATTTCAATTAGGATCAATTCACACTGAACTGCTTTCTCTGCTCTAGGACTGTGCTCTCGCTACAGCACAATACTGTAAGTGGAGTGCAATGGATGTATTCAGTACCTTTGCAGATTATGGTTTAAGAAAATCAGTGTATAGTAATTTCATAATTTTATAAATTATTTATTTATTTATTAAAACTTTATGCACAAGTAAAAAAAAACTGTACAAGGGCGGACTTAATGCCTTAGGCATTTTCTACCAGTCTACCTAAATTATGTCTTTGTCTATTTGCTACCGAACTTATGCTTAATAATTATCAGACCATTATCAGATTAAGTCTTTAAACGCCATGTCGGTCACACGTTGACCGCGAACAATTAAATTTCTATTGTTTCTGGTAGTTGGCAGTCAACGTGTTAATCAGCCTGTAGCTGTTATTGTGTGTGGTGGGCCGTAGTTACTACTGACCAAAAGTTGTTGACGGGGTCTTGTACAAATTCAAGCGCGGATAACTTTAAAATCAAGATGTAGGACTTGTCAGTTTAGTTCTTATGTGGCGACATAGATGTCGCTAAATGAACGACGAGAAAAAATTGCATTTGGAAATGTTTTGTGATCTTTTAGAATTACAAATGTAAACAGACAGTTATACTTAGTCCGGAAATTTAATTAAATATTCTCTTGAACCAGTGTCTTCTATTGCAGCATAGGAAAAAATTCAACCTACCAATTTAAATATTAAACCTATAAAATTCAGGTTGACAACCTACTCCTTTTTAAAGTTGGTTAAAAATACACTAAACAAACTATCCTCATTTGCATGCAGAAGCTTGTGTCACTTGCTTCCGCAATATCATGCCCAGCTGTGACCATTTTTCTCAATGACATCTGACGTCAGGATGCAATAAGTTGGTAGGTACCGTGAGACGGAACGTGCTTCTAATAAACGGAGAGAAATGCAGAAGTCTCTTTGTCACTTAGTAAGTAATAAGCGCGATGGGTGCCACAGTGGATTGGAACGTTGAAAAACGATAGGAAACTGTCACTGTGAAGACGGACGGTCCATAGTTGAAGTAATCTTTAATGAAAATACTATATTCCAGTGTAAACGTTATCTAGTATTACCTCTACTGTTCAACGAATATCAATGTCAAAAACTAGTATGGAGATAGACCTATTTTTGACAAATTGAGAAAAGAACAATGATAATAATGCTCCCCAACTTTCGCACAACTCTATCTAGTCCCAAGCTGAGCAGAGCTTGTATTAAACATCTAATAAACATGCTTAAACATTTGTGAATATAATATTCAAACAAACATTACAAATTACATCCAGACGTAATAAATGATCGTCCTTTTTACAAAAAATATTTGTCCTGGGTGAGAATCGAACGCACAACCTCCAGCATAGCAATCAGGGCCATTTACTACTAGACCAACAGGCCAGTCAAAATAATAAAATTATTCGAATGCGAATAATACAGGAATTTGCCCTCTAGTTTTACATAAGGTGTAATTGAAGGAAAACTTATGTACGGTAACAATAAAGGTAACATAATAATTTAGCATTGGTGTTATTTTTTATCATCAATTTCATTTTATAACATAATAATTTACAAAATCTTACATAAAATCTATATATATAAAAGAAAGTCGTGTTAGTTACTTCGCTTATAACTCAAGAACGGCTGAACCGATTTAGCTGAAAATTGGCAGGGAGGTAGTTTAGAGCCAGGAGAAGGACATAGGATACTTTTTATCCAGTTGGAAATCATAAAAATAAATATCAAGAATATCGGTTGTCTCAAACATTTTTCAAACGCAGCGCCATCTTGGATGACATGACAGGAGTCAAACTTCCCAGTTCATTATCAGGTGACAATTTGAAATTGACAAGTCTTAAGCTAAACCCAAGAAGGTTAGGTTGTCAATTTATAATACGCAGGTGCGTTCTGAAATTTATTTTGTTACTAAACTTAGAGGTTTTATGTAGCATAAAAAAGTCTTATATTTCAGAAATCAATTTACGTAACTAGCAATGATGACAGAGACGAACTTTAATAATTCTTTGCAAATAGAACTTATTTTACTGTTAGGACTTTAATTAAAGTAGACCGGGAAAACTATAGGCATAAATTATTGTATGTAACATAGAGGCAATAGTTCAGATTAAAATTATGAATTTAGTATTTTTTAGTAAGGTAGTTAGGTTAGATAGTTGAGTTAGCTATAGGATAGGTATGGTCAGTTAGGTTAGGGTATATATACATGTTGTAATTTAAAAGTAGTAGTAGTTATTATTGGTTTGGATTTATTTGTTGTCGTCTTATTCAACGTATGTATATCTAATACAAAAAAATGATAAGAGTAATAAATTGACTCTAAGGCGCAACGAAGTTTGCCGGGGCAGCTAGTATTTTTATAAAGATGTTATCTATGCTTTATCATTATTTGTCTATTGCATTAGAGTAAAAGCTTCGGTTAATTTGTTTTCACAATGAATATTGCAATGCCTTCTAATATTGATAGTAAAATAAATGATGGTTTATAATTATTAATCTGATCAGCAGTGCTGTCCTGTGAAAGTCACCCTGTGCAAATGTAGGTGAAGTGAAAGTGTCTGTCAAATTGATCTGTCATTCCATACAACGCATAACTGACACTGACATTGACAGTTCACTTCAATCAAATTTTCATGAGAATAGGGTAAAGGATTAATTATTTTCTTTAAGACCCCCGTCTTAATGTAGTGATGGGCCAGTGGTCACAGCGCCCACATTCACTTAGGAAAACGTAAAGTGGCTAGGTGCCATAGGTTAAATGCGATAAACGTTGACTCGCCTTCCGGCGGTGCGAAACAGAGGCGTGACCACGACCGGCACGGCGGGATTGCTTCCGCATGGTAGCTGTAGATAAGTGCTAAACGTTGTGCTCTCTGGTGAAGTGACGGAGAAGTCGCAACACTGTCTCAGCATTCCCTACTTTGAAGACTTCAATCAATTCCACCAAAAATAATTATCATTCTGTTGATAGTTGATCCTTCAATACTTCGGTCACATAGCAAGGAAAGACGGTGGTAATCTCGAAAGGCTCATCGTGACCGGCAAAGTGAATGGGAAAAGGCCTCGTGGACGCAGCCCAATACGTTGGTCCGACCAGATCCGCACCACTCTTGACTCTTCGGTATGCGATGCCCTTCACACCGCCAGAGACAGAAGCAGATGGAGGAACATAGTGAAGAAAAAGGTGATGAAGCAGGGAGGTCACGACCCTCAGCATTGAGGAGTACGACGCAAGGAGGTGATAGTCGTAAGTCGTGATGGGGTGTTGACATCTACCTTTAATGCACGGGACTGTGGTTCCAATACGGGTAAGAATTATACGTACTTTTAAGTTTATCATAGACACCATTGCAATTAGCATCGTGAAAAAAGTTGGACTCATAGTTAACATAAGTTTGAAATCGCCAATCCATCTTGAGAAAGAATTAATCACCAATGTGATTTTACCTAGCTCAAAGTTATTTCATATTTTATATTTATTAATTTATTATAATATGTCCAAACTTTCCTCACGATGTTTATCTTTACCGATGTCAGTAATTTAAAGATAAACTTAAAATTTAAAACTTGCATTAGTACGAACCCATAACGCACTTGTTACAACCTCGTGCGTAAAAGTAGGTAACCACTGGCCCATCATTACATTAAGACGGGGGTCTTAAAGAAAATAATTAATCCTTTACCCTCTTTAGTGTTGCCAACCACACGGTAGCGTTGCAGACAAGTAACAAGTTTAACGGAACGTCGTCGGAGTGAATAATGAATAAACGGCCCCTTCTGAGAATAGCCATGACGGACTTGGCCGCAAGTTGTGAACGTAGTGAAGGGAGTAGGTACGCTCAAATATTGGGTCAAAGGTTGGATCAATCAAGTCAGCGTATGGTAATTGAAAGTTTGTTTGCTTATTCGTTTGGTGGCAGTCCAGCTTTATACACCTAATAATGCTTGATAGGTTCAGTAGAAGCTGGTTTGGCTGATGAATTGTACTTCTACATCTATAAAATGTCATGTCAACCCTGTGAGTCATAAAATCCTGCAGCATAGGTATCTTCTACAACTGTAGTTAGAACCACAGGTTACAATTATTATTTATTTATTAAGTAAATTAATAATTATTACTCATCCGTCACTTGTCCCCAAAGGTTCATTTTTCCTTATCGCTCCAAAATATGTATAACTTCAAAAAATAAAAATACCACAGCGCTTCAATAGTAGACTTACACCGAATTCGGATGTAATTATGACAGTTTCACCGTCAGCCCTTTCCTCACCGCTAAAACTATCAACCATTCAAGGCACAATCCGTTAGCTGTCCACCCTCCATCCCTATTTCTGCAACGTGTAGTGCTATCCGCCGAGTGCCATCCCCCGAGATAAAGGCTGATGACGTCACGGTGAGCCCTCTCGCCGACATTATTAGCACCTTATCCTCTATATAAGTTATCACGCTGTTTATTTACTAACTCTAAGGATTTCTGGGCTTATCTCAAAGATAACTAGGTTTAGAAGGATAATCTTTGCCTTCAAGGGCCTTTTGCGAGATACGCTTACTTTTTAAGATGCGCATTTTGCCTGGAAGTGTAGAATTTATTTAGTTTTTCGTGTCTGGAAGAAATATTTTTCTATGTCAGATTTTGTAGGTTGTGAGAAACGGAAAAAGTTCAATCAATGTTTTTACACTAACGTATGGAAGTGACTGTAAGGCGTGACAAAAGAGACATGAAAGTAAAATAAATACTGTACAAATAAGTTCCTTTCGAAGTATGTGTGGTGTAACAATGAATGGCAGATTGAGGATTGATGTGATAAGGTAAAGCGTTGTGGGTTAAAAGAAGATGTAGTAACAAAAATTGAAAAGAGTAGATGATTTGGTCACAAGGTAGATGTAAGTGGGAACGGGAGGGGATGCCCTAGACCATATTGGTGAGGTTCTTCAGAAAGGTCAGGTGCGTAGTACGCGCAACCGGCGTGTGTGTATGACAACATGTATGAATGTAAACGAAGCAAAATAAGTATGTTAGAATCGTAGCATATGGCGCTTTGTAGTTTCTGCCTACCCCTATGGGCAAAAGGCGTGAGTTTATGTATTTATGTTTTTACATAGCAGAGAACTAACAACCGGTTAATAACCATTTCTCAGTCATTTGTCTAGTCTATTTCCAGTTATGTTGGTATCGGTTTCCAGTCTTATCTTTATACCGCTGTTGGGTAACATGATACCCATGGTAAGACGATTTATCACAGTTGGGGTTCTGAATACTCATAAAAGACTGTTAAAGATCCACGACCGACAGCCAGAAATTTCCAAGGTTCCAGCGTCTTTATTATTTACTACTATGTATTAACGTTTCTTGTTACTGATTAGTATTCTACTAATATTATAAACGCGAAAGTTTGTGAGAATGGATGGATGGATGGACGTTTGTTACTCTTCCACGTAAAAACTACAGAATGGATTTTAATAAAATTTAGTTTGGAGTTAGCTGACAACCTGGATTAACACACAGGCTACTTTTTATCCCCGTATTCCCACGGGAACGAAACCTACGCGGGTGAAACCGCGGGACGTCTGCTAGTATCCCAATAAACCGTTAATATAATTGTATCTAGTTTGACTGCGATCCCATCTGATAGTAAGCAATGATGCAATCTTTAATGATGAACCGCACTATTTTATTAATAATAACTTATTCACTCTAGCCTTAAAGACACCAATCAATATAATCGGACGGGTAGACCAATATTCGATACAATTTCTCTTATAAAATTTCGCTTTCTTTAAATAACTAGAGGAAAGCATGGAATCCATTCCCTGCGTGGCCAGAATTTTGATTTAGGTAAGATCGATCTCCTAGCAATCATATCTAGTGCAATTTATTATTCATTTCATCCTTTCTGTACAGATATATCAGTTGGGAACCAAAATGCTGTCAGAGGAGGCGTTAAATCAAGATATTTTTTTAATAAAATCGCCCAGTCTAAACATTGGTGGCTTTTTTGCGCGTTACAAAGAGTATTTTTTTCCATTATTTCGACCAAGCCCTTTTTTTCTGATTCGCTCGTCTGATAAAATGATCCGGGTTTCTGAAGTTGACCAAAGTAATTGCGATAGTAGGCATATACGTTTGATTCAATGTAAAAATGTATGCCTCGTTGTCTAGTCATCGCGAGCATGAGGTCTCGGGTTCAATCCTCGGGTCAGGCAAAGCGTTATTGAGTTTTCTGGAATTGAGTCTAGATTTTTTTAGTATCATCCTGGAGTCTGGTTGTGTGCCCGATTGATGGCAATAAGCTCGCTTCCTATTACATGGGACTCAAACATAACTGGTGAATAATCTGGGTGTACTACTGCTAAACCTCTTCTTAACCCTTCGAGGATAACATGCGTGATGTTATGTTCAATGTAAAAAATTAAAAATTTAAAAAACCCCCACCGCAAAAAAGTAAAACATTTAAAAAGTTAAAAATAACATTTTAGCCATGAAAATTTACTTCACGTCGGGGTACCGCTTAAGTAAGGAATGTTCCTAGTACTTGTAGGTATGTAGGTGGGTACTTATTTTAACGGTACCCCGACGTTACGTAAAATTTCATGGCTAAAATGTTATTTTTAACTTTTTAAATGTTTTACTTTTTTGCGGTGGGGGTTTTTTAAATTTTTAATTTAATTTTTATTTTGAAATTTTTAAACGCATTTGTTTTGTTTTATAGAGTTTACAGTTATGAGAATTATTCAGTGCATTGTATAGAGTCAAATGCTGGTTAAAACGAATCCAAATACGACATATCTGCTATTATTTTGTTAAGAGTCTACCTACTGGTGTGCTGGATAGCCTGGCTGCAGCATCAGCTTATCCTGTTGCCATCCGTGCATTGTGTTTAGAATCAAATGCTGGTTGAAATGAATCCAAACACGACCTATCTGCTATTATTCTGTCAAGAGTCTACCTACTGGTGTGCTGAATAGCCTGGCTGCAGCATCAGCTCATCCTGTTGCCATCACGGCATTGTATGCAGAATCAAATGCTGGTTGAAATGAATCCAAACACGACATATCTGCTATTATTTTATCAAGAGTCTACCTACTGGTGTGCTGGATAGCCTGGCTGCAGCATCAGCTCATCCAGTTGCCATCAGTGCATTGTGTGCAGAATCAAATGCAGGTTAAAATGAATCCAAACACGGCATATCTGCTGTTATTTTCCCAAGAGTGTATTAGTCTGCTAGATATCCTGGCTGCATCAGACCAAATACACCATAATGTTGCTTATTAATATTACACACATGGGTGTTCGAAATTTTAAGACACACATATGTTTGTAAGTAAAGTTAATACCCATAGACGTCTAAAATAGCAACGGTAGCTAACACAAAAGAGCTAATAACCTTAAAACGGCTGAACCGATTTTGATAAAATATGTCTAAGAACCATCGCAAGAAACCCTGCTGTCAAATAAAAAAAACCGCATCTAAATCGGTTCACCCGTTTGGGCGCTACGGTGCCACAGACAGACAGACAGACAGACAGACAGACAGACAGACAGACAGACAGACAGACACACACACATAGCGGTGAAACTTATAACACCCCTCTTTTTGCGTCGGGGGTTAAAAATGAAGGGACTTAAGGTGTCTGTAAGAAAATTGGTAATAGGAGTTTGCGCAATAGTACCGCAGTGTTATTCTGTAAAAATCACGCCGTGATAACTAGAGAGTAAACTGTCAAGTCTTATCATTAGTATGGAATGACAGCTCAATTTTGCTTTCACACCACCGATATTATCACAGGGTGATTTTTACAGAATCGGTAGTAAGAAAATTGGTATTGAGTGTGCTAGCTAACATGTAGTGAGTAACTTATTTTAATAATTTTGTTTGTACTGTGTAAATTCAGTTCTTCTAACTTATCAGACAAATGTGTTGCTGGGGAGTTTGTTCCGCCACTTCTTCTTCCCAACAAAAACACTAGGAAGTGGCGAAGGGTGGGCTTTTTAGGGGGACTGTCTTATGTAATTTCGACGTTCAAAAAGTGCTGATCCTCAGCCTAATTTGAATAAATGACTTTTGATTTTGATTTTTGGTATTGTGAGTCAGCGTTGGTAAGTAACATTCGTTATGACATATGATCAGGTAAAATAATTTAGTGACTGGACTAAAAACAAACATATTTCTACAAAGTATCTCCAAAGAATATGATGTGTTGTGTCTAGTATTTAAAAATAATAGCGCTAGACACCACAAAGACATCCATCCACTTCAGACTGTTTAGATTTTGTTTTTTTCAAAATAAAATAGTCTTATTTTTCAAACAAAGTAACAATCAAAAATATATATTATGCTGGCTACTATTCAGTCAATACACGGGCGGGAATACTTTCTTATGACATCTAAAACATTTTCCTCTAAAATAAACTTTAAAACATAAAGTTGGTACTTTGAGTTTAATTCCGAAAACTTCTTGTTTGATGCGTTTATTTTATATGAACCGGATTCTCTTGAACAAAACTCATCTAATTAATTATTTATTAAATTTAATTATAGGCAAGTGCGGGTAAGTTTAGCGCTCTGAAAGTGTCGACTCGTTCCTGTGCCCGGCTCCACGTTGTCACTTAAGATCAATAAACTTCTAGTTTCTAATTGTAGGACTAACTTAACTTTCTAATTTGAAAAACCCTTGAAGTGAGTGACCTATTTAGTATAATAAAATCGTACTTCGAGATACGGCCTATAACTTTCCGACTCAGGATAGAAAAAAAACTAAAATTTGCTTATGGTTTAACATTGACTGGTAGGTAGACCTTTGTCTTCATTTCTAGACCGACTGTAAAATTGACCGTAGATAGCAAAATTTGATAATTTAGGTTGACTTGATACCAAAAACCGTTCCTAAAATTAAAGATCTTAAGGTAACCTTAAAGAAGAACTATAAAAAAACTTTTTTTAATAAAATATCTCAGAAGTATACGTTGTGGGGATAAGCCGCCAATGAGGGCATTTATGCGGAGGTTATCTTGTGTGTCTGTATACTAAAGAAAAAATGGACTGCATGAGTAAGTGACCCAGTTAAAGGCTCCCCGCAGAGATGCGCGATGCGACGATGCAACACGATTTTGCGATACATATCTGTGGAACGATTCCTATTAAAACGCGCGCTTCGTATTGTGTTTCCGAAAAAATAATAATGTGTTAACATTTTTCTTACTATTATTGAAAGAAAGAATGAAATATGATATTTGCCACAGAGGACGCATACCGTATTGAAGGATAAATAAAGGTTATTTTAATGATAATGGTAGTAAATACTTTGTTTGCAATTATAACTTAACGTGCTTAAACCAGTCGTAGGTTTACCTGGTGGTAATAAGTCATCAGATCAGCACATACCATCATTAGATCTTTTAACTTTTAAGATTCTGTTTTCGTATCGTTCAGCTCCCTAAAATCTAAGTTGAGCTACAAGATTATTTATTTATTTATTTATTTTATTTGGGAAAACAAACAGTAGTATATTAAGTATACACAACCTTAAAACAACTTAAAATTAAAATTAACAAATATAATACCCACAACATTTATTAACAAAGACAAATGCGTGCGCTGACTATTAATACAAGTCCATTCATATTACGTGATGGTTTTCACCAAAAGATCATCTCAGACAATAATTAGCAAGGTCCTTACATTCATGATCTGTTTAATATGATTTCTGGACTTTTAAGAGGACTGTCAGGGCTGTTTCGGTGTTCTTCCTCAGAGGTAGTCGGACAGGAAACCTTACCTCAACTAGATTTTATTTTGCTTTAGTTGTTTGACGTGTGTAAGTATTTGTTAAAAAAAACAATTAACAGAAATAATAACCCTGACAGAAATAAAGCTGATCTTATGAGCTTGTTTACACCTGGCACCCGTATCCGTTAGACTGGAACACAGTGACGCTGCAATGCGCAATTTCAAACAAAAAACATCTACAGTACTATTTTTTCTCTCCTTTAAAGGCTAGTGGCACTAAGCAACGGACACTATTGACCAGTAAAATAAATCTTAAGCGGCAATAGCCCAATGGTTAAGGCGTTGGCCTGACGATCGAGAGGTTGTGAGTTCGATCCCCACCCGTTCCACTATTGACGTGAACCCACTCCAGACACAAGCATATTTAGCTTAGTTGGAGGGGTTAACAAGACTACTAGTAATGTGTAACCCGCTTTAGCAAAGGCGCGCGCACGCGCATGTTTTTTTTTCACACAACGTCGTTTTTTTTTATCAAATTAACAATGTTTTCAACAAAAAAAACATTCTGATTTAATCATTGACATCGGTGAAGGAAAGCATTGTGTGGAAATCTGGACTTGAAATAGTATCACCAATCCGTTTCGAGCGAGCGTGGTGATTAATGGTCGTGCCTTACCTACATGAGAAGAAGCCTTTGCCCTGCAGTGGGACAGTAACTGGATGATGTTATTATTAAATGTGTTCATCATGTCATCTTTACTTATCTATAATATAAAAGAAAGAACTCCACGTCAAAGCGCGTATTTTTGCGTATGGGCTATAATAATCTACCGCGCGGGCCCAGTGCAAATATCTTCGAATTTTTGGTTCAAAGACATGCCGGTTTCCTCACGATGTTTTCCTTCACCGGTTTTGAGAGCAGTGGTGATGAAATTAATTACACAAAGTAATGCGCCTGCCTGGGTTTGACCATGGCTTACTGTTCGTAAGTCGGGGCCGCCACCACTGGGCTACCGCTGCTCTTTTTATCTATAATAATATATATACTAATATGTATTATAATTACATAGCAGATTTGATTGTTTGTTTGCATTGACTAAGCTCTGAAGCTACTGGACCGATTGCGAAAAATCTTTAACCATTGGAAAGCTACACTATCCCCGGGTGACATAGGCTACTTTCTATCCCTGTATTCCCACGGGAACGGGAACTACGCGGGTGAAACCGCGTGACGTCTGCTAGTGTTAAATAAATAGCAATTTAGTTTCATCTATATTGTTTTGCTGTAACGAGACAATCTTTTAGTCTTTACATATACGCGAGTTCAATATTGATAAAATACCAATTTTGCGAGTTTAAAAAGTTAATAACTATTGCAACCTCGCCTCAAGACAGATCAAATACAATTAGTTATAATTGATTGATTGCTTGAATTGATTTGTGGCACCAGAAGTGTTTGAATTGGTGAGCCAATTAATAACTTCGGTTCGTCTATTGATCTAATTAAGGTACCTACTTTGTTAGTAAAACTGATATTTGGCCGCATAACTCAGACACTGGTTTTAATAGTTGATTTTTTATTTATTATATCATGATCGAACTACATACATAAACTCACACCTTTTTCCCAGGGGGGTAGGCAGAAACTACAGATCGCCATATGCTACGATTCATACATACTTCTTTTGCTTCATTTACATTCATACATGTTGTCATACACACAAGCCGGTTGCTAGTACTACGCACCTGACCTTTCTGAAGAACCTCACCAATAATGTCTATTTATGTCCTTCTAGGGCGTCCCCTCCCGGCGTTCCCACTTACATCTGCCTTGTAAATACCTTTCGTCCTTTTAAAGTGACCAAACCATCTAAGCATACTCTTTTCGAACTACTTAGAATGAAAATGATTTAGTAACATTTGAAACATTTTGCAATATCACACTTTGATGTTAGATGACAGTAAAATGTTTCAATTTCTAAATAAAGAATGCCCTAATGGGTTTGTGGTACAGGTCCCTTTCATGCATTACCGAAGTAATGGGTTTACATTCAAGTACCTTCTATTTGAACTCATTTAACTCTTAGGTACTTTCAAGTTTATCTTAGATAGGTATTATTGACATTACTCTGAAATTGACAACATGACTTGAACAAGCATGGTGATATATGCCCTTGCCTCTAGAATAGAGTACTCTTTTTATGGAAGATGCCTTTGTCCTGCAGTGAGACAATAACAAGCTGGTATTATAATAATTTATTTAAAATTCCTTTAACTTTTATGACACAGTTTCAGTGTAATTAAAAAGTTATTTACATTAAAGTTAAACTAAAGCATTAAATATTTTATCAGCATCGTCCACTAGTTTTGTTTCAGTACTAAAAAGTAATCTCATTTATTTGTGTTTGAATGAGCTAGAATGAGTAAAATATTAACTTAGTCCGAAATATTTACTCTGTGATACTAAACAGGCCAAAAACATTAGGCGACCGTCTCGTCACAAAAATAAGGCAGTAAAATAGGAAAAATGATTACTTTTTGTAAAATTTCGCAATAAAGCTTGTTATAAAACCATATCGCCCTGTCTGCCTAAACATTTATTTAGGCAGACAGATTGATGAAATGTAAAGAACAAAAAATCTTTACGCGTAAAATCAAGATTCCGTCAACGTTTGCTCACCAAAATTAGATGAAAATTCCGCTCAAGGGATCAAGGTAATGTTCAACTCCTTATTCATAACCAAACTACTCATATATTGTTCGTTAACTATACTTGTTTTGTTTACGACTTTAATTATATAACATTACTTGAGAACTTAATTAAAATAAGGGATGGCGACCCTTAGCCATACTCCGTTTATTATAAACTCTATTCTTGACAGCTGTTGACGATATTCTACGTGACTTTACACACAGCTGGCCCCGGGGCCATATTTTTTAGGTTAATTAAGTATGCGCCATCGATAAATAAATAATAAAGTTTTGACGGGCCGCATAACCTTTTTTTCCGACAAACAACAATGTTTCAAGATTAAAGGACAAGCGGTCACAGCCTGCTATAGCCATATATTTTGCTGAATTATTAAATGGTCCTGCTCTAGTAACATTGATTAAAATTCTATTATATTTTCAAAAACGTTCCATAATTTAATAACTGGCGGTCTGTGACAAAATTAAGGTCTTTTCTGTTCATTTTTCCTCAAGGGAAAATAAATGTATTAAAACATACTGCCTAATCTGCGGTATACAAGTCTTCCCTTTCGGATTGTGAATAAAGTAAATGCTGAGTTAAGCTTTAAATGTAGCTTTTAGGTGAAATGACTGGTTGGAACAATTACTTAGTTTAATGTTTTAAAACGATTTGATGCGGAGTTACTCAGACCTTACCTTTGATGTTAAAACCTGCGTGTTTTATTCCTACATACCAGCTTTAATCTACTTATATGTATATTTACAGTATACTGACATTATATTGAATTATTCAATATATCGACTACTAATTGGATTTAAATTACTCGTCGACTATAGTGCCGTACAAATATCCGTTATCAAATGATTTGATCGCAAACTAATACAAGGTACATACATACTGAAATATTCATTTATACATGTTATAATGCGTGCTACGTATTAAGTCAATGATCAAGGCTATATTTAGCTGGACTGTTTATTAGAATTAAGTTTTAATGTTTTGTCAATGTACACATTTTGTTTTTACTATAATAAACAATTAATCATAATATAAAGATCAACAGATTATAAAACAGCGCGCTTAGAAAGTAATACCGCGTTATCAACGATCAATGGGGTTTAAAAACACTTTTTAATTTCATATATTAATAAATAGAAACAAACTCAAAGGTCACAGTTTTTTAATGTCTAAACATTATCTTGGATAGATTGAGCATATAAGGATCATACAGATTAGTGTCTGTCTGGATTTATGAGGAAAGAACCTCACAGTATTGCGTGAACTTGAGCGGTCAGCACGCATGTAACAATATAGGTACGTGTTGCTACATTATAAGAGTAGGTAATTAAATTATCCAACCACTTACGACCAAACACTACAGACAATCTGCACTCCCCGTCCGATCCCATCTTCTATATCTCCACACTACTTCAACCCCTTTACAAACGACAGATCAAGATCACAGCTGCTTACAACACAAAGTAACTACATAGCCTTGTGTCTTCGGCAAAAACTTAAGCTCCCCTTGTGTGGCATGTGTAAATTCTTAAGACGTCCTCTCATAGTGTATGGTAAATATTTAATGCCCACTGTGGGTCTACTTTGCATATTACGTGGTGGTAGGTAAGACCCTTCGGCACGGTTTCGGGCATTGCTCAGCATTCTTATAGCTAATGTCCATAATTTAGCGAAGTTTCGCTTCACTAATTATGTTTTGATGTTGATGAACGGCGTTTATTTGTCGACGTTTTGTTCAAAAATTGTGTATTATTTTAACTCAATTTTGCTTTGTTATTTGGTGTGAATATAATATTTTGATAGAGTACTTATATTGTATTATTTTGTCGTCATCCCTTTTCTAACTTTGGGCTCGGCAGCAAGTCTTACTGAATAGGGTTGAGTATTAGAATTTTGTATATATATGTATATCCCACGACGGTTTTGGCTACGGTGACTATTCCAGTTTTTTCATTCCAATTTATAGGTTACGGGCGTGTGCTCTGATGTGGCTTATAGAACCTATTTCAGATGTAAAAGTACGGGCGCAGTGTGAACACGTTAAAATGCCACTATGGTAATTATACTGGATGTTGGAGGGTGGTTTGCTCTTGAGGTGATCTCGTCTAGTGTCAACACCTCTTCTCCGCTGGTGGTCCTCAAGGTATTAAATATTTGTCTTACTAAACGCCTTCTAATAGGTCTATCTACTGCTAAGTCCTCTCTTATGTTTTTTGTTGTCTTGTACCTACAGACGCCAGCACATCAAGTTACTCAAATGTGTCAAATTTCGTTGATCGTTTTTCAACTTTATGTAAAACAGAATAAGGTTCATATTCAATTGGAAAAAAATGACACAATGGGGTAACTTGATGTGCAGGCTGGTATCTGTACATAGCTTTTTCCGCAACCCGGCTACTGAGTAACACGATAACTCTTAATTTAAGACAAGTCATTAAACTTTTAGACTTCTGAGTAGTCGTGACGTCCGAAAAAAATCTGCAAATGGTAGCCGGGACGTCGGGCGTTATGTGTTTTCTGAAGCACACAGTTATGCTTTTGTTGCTGTCGTTACCCTCAAAACATAACTGGATATAATTATTTAGATTTTTCTATCTTCCTTTTTTTCTATTTAGAATTTTATCCTCAGTAATTGTATAAATATTATCTTAGAACCTAGAAACCTATCTCAATATTTTAATATGCTTGGCACTATGCATTAATTGAACATAATAATCCTTATATCTTTTAACCGACCATACCAGAATCAACTAAACAATACACACAGCTCTGCCTCTAGTATCGGATTTCAAAAACTCAACTGGTTTACCGAAAACATACTCTGACAAGCTTTCAGTTGTCTACACATGACGATTGACATAGATATTCGCATGGCAACGTACAAAATAAAGAAAACAATATGGTATAAAATATTTACACTGAATTGAAAAAACCTATTGGTATTTCTAGGATTTCCTGTTCCATTTATGGTTTCCGTTTTTGAATAGAATAGAATAGGTACTCTTTTTTGTACACCATAAAAACTTTTAATTAGTAAAAAATTATATATTACTAGCAGACGTTCCGCGGTTTCACCCGCGTAGGTCCCGTTCCCATGGGAATACAGGAATAAAAAGTGTTAATCCAGGGTGTCAGCTAACTCCATACCAAATTTTATTAAAATCCATTCAGTAGTTTTTACGTGAAAGAGTAACAAACATCCATCCATCCATCCATCCTTACAAACTTTCGCGTTTATAATATTAGTAGTATAATGTAAGGTATTACTAGTTATTTATTATTATTTCATATATTCGTTTTGGTTTCTTATTAAATACATTTTTAGATATTTAAATATGAGAAAAACATTTAAAAATATACAAAAATACTAGCGCACTGGTATCGGGAACAGGGTCCAAGCTACCGTCGGCCAGGGCTCCAGGGAGAGGAATCGCCTAACAATGCTACGTCCAGAAGTAAAAGGTGTGAAACAAGAAAGTATTATCTTACAGAATAGCCGTGGTCGTTTGCCCCTTTGCGCTGAAGCTTAAGATCAGCATTGCTTACTAAACTGTTCGTAAGGATTGTTTTGTAAGGGCAGATAAATTTATTTCAAACAACTCAAGTATATATTATTCTTCGTGTAAAATTCAATAAACAAAACTTCACTCCCAAATTCAAGATGGCGAATGACGCAACTGGGTTAAGATCCCGAAAACCGAAATATTTACTACCCGTTAAACCCTTCAACGATATCTGAAGAAATATAAAATGTATACAAAAAAAGCAGTGTGTAATCCTAATACTTCTGGGCTACTAATATTTAAACGGACTGTAACTGACACAATGTTTAAGTGTTTCTCCAAGTGAGCTGCCAAGGTGAACAGCACACAACACACATCTTCATTCCCATCAACCGTGAGCTCAAACTACGCACTAAATTGTTTTGAAGGACATCATTAACAGTTAAGGTGTCTCCAGGGTGTCCTGTCGGGTTTCCGCTTACATTTACCTCATAAATCCTTTCAGTTAATCTTTTACTTGGCTGAATGAGGGAGTGTTATTACGACTTGAGTATACGCGTAAGTGGCGATCATGAAATATAAAATAATAGAATAGGCTGTAATAGAATGGAATAGAATATAATACAATAGAACACTCTAAATATTAACGGCCTGTCGCATGAGTGCCCACGCATCAGAACTGACAGAGAAAAAGTCACATCGAGAGGCGGATTACAGCTCTTACTGCAATGTAAACTTCTTTTTCTTAGCGAGTCGATGGCAAAACTAGGCACTAGAAAACTTGAATTTGCCATCGTGGTGAACGGATTAGGCAACAGTGCCTAGGTGCCTAGCGTGCACCTGACGTAACAGAGATCGGAGAATACCTACGTCGCTCCCTGTAACGTCATGACTAAATCACGTTCTGCCAAGACAGTTATCGATAAAGGGCTTGAAATTTTTAATAATCTTCTTAAAAATTTCAAGTAGCGATGTTTGTCCTCGATAAACTCCGGAACTGCTTTACTATTTTTAAGACATTTGGCTTACAGTGTGTAATTTGACTAAACTTAAAAGTAACGATAGTTTTATTCCTCAATTATTGACCTCAATATTTTTATTGTTTTTCTATAATAAGTTTCATAAATCAGTCTAAAAATTAGGAAAAAAAATTGTCGCATGTATAAAACATTTTTTCGAAACTAAAAGCTACATAAGATTACTCGTGACGCAAATTAGAATAAAGTCTACGTTACTACCTTATATTTAACCGATAGTTATCTTTCTCGTTAATTAAAAGCAGAACTCTAAACACCACCACTAAGTACGCAGACGTTCGTGAAGGTAGTTAAAACAATCCAATCTACTTACCAACTAGCTGGACTACTACAATTACTTTATGAACTTCAATAAAAGGCCCTTGAAGTAACCTCAATGGGCTATTACTACTTTTATTGCTAGTCGCGGTGCTGCTACCACGCTGACGTCACAAGCTTAGTAAGTGACAGGAGAGAAAATGGATGTGTGTATGCGCCCCTGGCTTTTATGCTGCCTTAGTACAGGATCAAGTTTTCATGTACCTCCACCTACATACAAACACTGTTTACGCTCCTTTGTAAAACTCACATTGTTTGTCTTATGTAATATTCTGTATTTGTTCCGCGTTCATATTTGACCCGAAATTGGAGTTCGGGAGAAATTGCTTTTTTGGATCCTGGTTTGTAAATTACATGAAATGTAACTGACAAAAAGATGGAGAATGTTTTGGAATTCGTTGTAATTTTCGGGTGCTTAAGGAATAGTTCAGGTGTTTTATCTATACATAAAAATATCTATGTATAAATAAAAAAGAATTTAGGTTCGTTAGTCTTACTAAAATTCGAAAATAGCAGAACCGATTTGGCTTATTTAGGCCTTGAAATATTTGTGGAAGTATAAGAAAAGTTTAAACGCTGATAAATTATTAATTTATAATTCTGAGAAAAAACAATTTAAGTATACAATATGTTGCTATCTGGCAGATATTTTGTATTAGTTCCGTCGTCGGTATTTAAATTGAAGAACGGTTTTAAAAAGACATGTTTACACAAAACAAATACTTATATCTTTATCTCTTTTTCTTTATCTTTAAAAGTTAAATAGTGTCACCATGTGTCGTCAATTTATGCGTACGTTATGAAATTTATTTTGTTACTATACTTAGAAAGAGTTCAAAATAAAATATAATTTCAATCATCGTTATTGACTTTTTGGCAATTTTAAACTTCGTTGGATTTGAGATTAGAATAATAATAAGACCACCATACACCCATATCTACAAGCAATATTATAAAGTTTATCTTCAATATTATATGAATAGGCGTGGGGAACAACTGAATCAATTGTTTCTCTTACCGCCTACAAATGATTTAAAACTACTAATATTTTATTCAATTATACAAAAATGTTACTATGTTGTTGTTTGACCTTATTCCCGATGACAAAAAGCATAAACCAATGCTACCATACCAAAATAAATTAATCGTTGAGTTATTTTGTCGCCGCTTAGAAATACGAATACAAAAAAATATTCGACAAAAATCGAAATACCTTTTTCTACGTGGCTTCAAGCACTTGAGTCCAATTAACTTCACTCCTATTAAACTTAGATCTCATCAAACCAAGTAAATCGACTTGAAAATATTTTTTTTCTCCCAGACATAATATTAAGAAAAATAATATAAGTTGTAATGAAAGCTAAGCACTTTCGACGTACCTACACATATTTCTTCAAAAGATTTTAGTTAAATGATCCGAGCACTGAACGCTACCATTAGCCGTAAAATGGAGCCATTTTGAGCGGGTGATAGTTCATCTTAAGCTACATCAATACATTATCGTTAGTGCTGCTCACAATGCCAAATGTTACTTTACATAACTGTGTACACTATACTTGTGAAAAGCCCGTTTAATTCAGTGTTATACATCACTATTATTTAGGGATTAGGACCTTTACGCACGATGCGTCATGTTTACGCCGAAAACATAATACAAAGTTTAAACAATTGTTTCGACAAATCCTTTTGTAGTCCGCCAGAGCGCGCGGCTATTTGTGTACTTTAGTTATAGTGATGTAACATTTGAATTATCCGAAATAATTCGGCGAATACGTACATAACCAAAGAGTATTTTTGTCCAGAAGTAATAGTGCGTGAATGAGCTGGTGAAATTGCTATTTATGTGAGCTGTTTATTTTATTCGGTGTTTTTCGAATGAAGCTTTCAGGTGCGATTACAGTTAATTAAATAATTTCGTTATTATCCGTGGCCTAGTTAAGTTTTTTCTACCATTAGTAACTTTTTTAACGGATTCACGCAGAACGGAACAGGAATTTTATTTTTCGAGTGAATACCTATAATATTTTTGCGGTAATCTGAGGTAAGTAACTGGCATAACAGTAAGAATGCGAAATGATATGCGATAGGCATTCCAACTCAAGTGAAATTATGAAAGACAGTTGACGACAGATGTTAAGAGAAACTTGAAATTTTCTATACTACCTACAAGTACATCTTGTAGGTAGTATAGAAAACTGCGATGCGGATGAATTTTTGGATGCCCTATAATTGTTTTACAACACTTTTGATTTGATAAAAAATTACTTATAAACCTGCCAGTTGTGTTTTCATCCACCCAATATCAATCACTTACCAAGTTTCCTGCTAATAGAAATTCGGAAAACAATATTGTTTTGTTTCAGCTTATCAATCTTGCTTCCAGTTTTATATAAGACTGCATACAATAGGAGGTAGGTCTTAAAATGTTCAAATAAACAACAAATTTTAAGGTATCTTTGTAGTTATTTACACAAAAATGTTACACTATTCCAGATAATACCTATAATATATTAGCGGACTCGACAGACTTTGTCCTGCCCGAACGTTGGTCTCGAACCTAATCGCAGCACCATCAACCGGGTCCCATTGCAATTCTTAACCATCCCGTGCTTAACACAAATACATCAAAAAAAGGATTACCCAATATATGGTGCAATCGTTCGTAAGTTATGCTCGTACATACATTTTGACTATTTACTTTTATTTATATAGAGAGATAGATGGGTAATAAAGTTTTTCTCTAAAACCACCGATCAGATTAAACATAAAACGAAACTAGTGTTGTAGAACTTCTGGTAATGATTCGTATTGTAAGGTGTTGCTACCAGACCTGTGTTCTATGATTGATAAAACAATAATAAAGTTAAGATTCATACTAATCACGTAACTTAACAAAGTTAATATAATTTCACAAATCTCGCTTTTGAAATAGGGCAAATCAAATAATTTTTATTTATCTAATTTAACTTGGAAGTTTATCATTCGAACGTGCCTTTAAATGATCCACTTGAAAGAACTATTCGTCTTTGACTTTGAAAACACAATGGCGCTTAATCTGATACATTTATCACCTCACCGAAATATCTTCTAAACTTAATATTCAATTCGCTTATCAAAACTCCCACGGGTAAAAACAGACAAGCTGATTACCAATAACAGTACACAAACACTTATTCATAAACACGAATTGAACGAAATTCTAAATATAAACCAGTGTTAAACGAAATGACGAAACCGAAAACGAAGGTTGGCCACAACACCAGTCGTACTTACTTAGTTGATTTATTACATTAACGGAAGCTCCAGGAATTAGACACAATTGCCTACAAGATTAATGACGAAGGATACAACAAATTTTATGCTTAGTATACTCCAGATTTACGTTGAGCTTACTTGAGTTATATTCTAAGAAGTAGTGTCTTTCAAGGTTGGCAAATGCAAGTTGTAGTAAAAGAAGCCTGTTCTTGTTCATGGCATGTATGAAACAACAAAGGCTAGGTTTATTTAGCATTCAGAAGCCTAAAAAGACTTCGGGAGATAAATTTAACGTCGATTCGAACAATTACAAATTGGAAATTCTACTATACAATAAGAGCAGTTTTGAGAAAAATTAATATTAAATTCTAAGTAATAGTATTAGCACCAATGATATTATAAGTAAAAAGGTGTAGATAGGCTATACGCGCTCAGCACGTAACACTTTAAAATGTGGGTAACTAGCCACACTTCACCTCTGTGTGGCATCGCGCCCCAATGGACGCGTGCGTGCGTTAGTGTACCGTTTTTGAAGATCGAATGTTGTTTAAGTAAAAAGGTTTACTTATAACATCATTCTGTGCTATTAGTGACGTTTTTACTCACAACAGGCAAGCATGTATGATAAGTTGTATAAACGAATAACGTAGTAAATGTAGTTCTTGCCGATTACTATGGGAAAATATTTTTTAAGCAGTGACGTTTCGTTTACGTCTAAAAAATATAACCGACTTCAAAAAAAACACTAAACGGTGTAAAATAACTCTAAATTCGGAAGTCTGTGGCTTTGGTGGGTTTGTCTTACTCATGATGGGCCACCGACTTCCGAATTTAGAGTTATTTTACACCGTTTAGTGTTTTTTTTGAAGTCGGTTTTATTTTTTGCAAAAAAGTTTTTTATTTTTCCATTTTTAGTTGTTGCCATAAAAATATTTGCCATGAATTTATTTTATATTCTTAATTGTTAACAATACATGTCATGATAATAATGTTTTCCACTAATCCCTAACAAATTAAAATTAACATACCTAACTGACGAAATCTAGGTATATTGTACCCACCTGCGTACCCCTCAGAGCATACAGGCGTGATGATACGTCATGATGTTGTATAAACAATAAACATCCAAGCGATTCCAGCAATCACGATAGATTTGCCGTCTATTTTTGAAGAGTTCCGTTGAGTATCTCCGAAGACCAGCACCAGATCTTCACCAAATTAAAATGGGACCACCTCAGGAGTATACTCTTTCAAACAAAAAAAGAATTTTGAGAATCGGTCCACAAATGGGGGAGAAATCAGGTAACTAACATACATAAAAAAAAAAAAAAAAAAAAAAAAAAAAAAACATACACACGAACATAGAACCTCCTTCTTTTTTGAAAGTCGGTTAAAAAATAGTGATAGACACCGAGCTGCCTGCAGAAAAAAAACATCCATCTTTGTCGACAGATAATTAGATGGTAATTTTTTCAAATCAATATTGTCTTAGGCCTCTAAAAACCCATGACTTCTTAATTACCTACCTTCATATTATAAAGAATAATCAGTATCATGAATTCCGTTACATTAATATTTGTTTACAAAAAACAATGTTTATTCAATTTCTGTGGCATCAACAAATTATGAGTAGCCTTCAAATTCACTCGCCCTTAATGGTTGTTGCGTCTTGCTCTTGACCAAACAAAAGACTTTAATGAATAACAAGGAATATTCAAATCAGTGCTTCTGAATGCGTCTTTGAGATTCGAGGCCCTTTAGATGTAATGATTTGGACTAAAGGTTCGGTGGTGGGCAAATTGTGCAGAATTATTTATATGAGCCCTCCTACTTAAGTCTGCGGTGGTTCTCGTGAAAGTAAATTCATCTCTCTGTCTTTAATAGGGTGTTAAAAGAGACTATTACATTAAACTACAAGAAGAAGTCTATTTCTATAGGATCTCAAAATACAACTGCATGAAATAATATTTTGTATAAAAGAATTGTAGCGACATCTACCCCGCCACATAGGAACTAAAAATGGACACAAGCGATATTAAAGTTATTCGCGTGGTTGAACATAAAAATAACATTAGAACCTGACAACAATCGTAGGGCATTTCCCATCATTCGTCTGGTCAGTGGATCCTACCTTTTTAATGGAAGATGAGGAACTTTATTTTTATTATTTGTGTAGAACATTCGAGAAGAACTGAGGAAAACAACTTACAACCAAGCAAATAACTTTCTTATAAGGATATAATACATTATTATTATGCGAGATATTTAATATTCAATAATATTTATTTATTCCACAAGAAGTACATGATATTGATGCTTTATATTATATTATAAATATTATATTATATTATACTTTATAATTACTATAATTTTCCACCCTGTTCTTTAAAACAAAGAATCAAGAAATAAGAAGAATTCAGTTACTCTATGTATTTACTGAAGAATAGGCATTTTTTGCCGACAATACCTACTATTGTTGATTGATATCTACTTAAATCGTATGTTTACGAGATGAACTATGATAGTCACAAAAAAACAAAAATCTGCAGTATACCGCTGATTTTTGTTAAAATATTACTACAACCTAATTCGGAAGTTACATTTTAATTTTTAAACTAGTATACAAAAACTCGATTAAGCAAAATTAATATCTAACAAAGAAACAAAAGATAAAAAAAATACAAAAGCAACATCCTAAAACCTATGAGTTAGTTTTTACCTTGGTCAAAGGATAAGCCATACAACGTGGCAATACCACCAATCTTTTGGGTACAATTCCAGTAAACGGCGTTGCGGATGTTTTTTGTCAGACGCCTTATTTAAGAATATAATTCTGTTATTAGTTTTTATTTTGATTTCGGTGTATATAGTTAGCGTATGTATGTTCCTAAATGAGCTGACGATTACTGACAAATGCTTGCACTGACTGATCTGGTCCCCTCATATGTATGTGGTTCTTTCCGCAAAAGACCATCTCAGACATAATCTGCTTGGTTCTTACATAATCTTCTGTGACTGGCCTGTTGGTCTAGTGGTTAGTGACCCTGACTGCTATGCCGGAGGTCGTGGGTTCGATTCCCACCCAGGACAAATGTTTGTGTGATGAGCACGATCATTTGTACAGAACAAATGATCGTGCTCATCACACAAACATTTCATTTCTTCTGTGTCTGGTCATTTGTCAACAGATCATTTGTTCTGTGTCTGGGTGTAATTTGTCTATAATATGTATGTATTTAGAAATATATAAGTATGTTTATCAGCTATTTAGTACCCATAACACAAGCTCTCAAGCTTAACTTGGGACTTAATGGCGTTGTGTGAAAAGTTGTGGAATATTTATTTTATTTTACATGATTTGACCAAGATAATGTCTGGACTTTAAAAGAGACTGTCCTCTGAGTTTCTTTCGGTGTTTCTTCTCAGAGTAGTCAGATAGTGAAACTCCGATCTCATCTACTAAGTAAGAAATGACGTATAAAAGTGTTTGTGAAAACTTATTTACAAAAATAAATAGTATTTTATAATTTTATCATCAAATAAAAATATTTTACAAGGAATCTAACACTAAATCAGAAATATGGGTGTGCTAGAGGTAATTACTGCCTAACCCTTCGATGAATAGAGGCGTGATGTTTATGTTGATTAACGAAGAGTCAAGGATCGTATAGTTTTAATTTATTAGTTTATTGTAGCCATAAAGTGGCTAAGTAATTGCGTGGTAGACCACGAAAAATGCAGTGAACTGTGATAATTTAATTTAATATACAAAATTGTACACTGCCCCAGGTTTATTATTAACCCATTCCATGGAAAGCACCCATTGAATAAATTGAAATTCCATGAGATATTTGACCAAATTGTACGGGCTTGGGGTTAAATAAGCACAGCTACACGGGTCTAAGCCGGGGCCGGTCAGTGAATGGGTGACATCTCCGTGTCTCGAAAAATGCACTAAGCCTTGGGTCCTTGCTGTCATTCAATCTTTGACAAGTAGTTAAAAGCCCGAATGTCAGACTACCAGAAGTTTGGCTGTGGAGATCAGAAGGCAGTCGGTCTATGTAAAACACTGGTATTCAGTTCCATCAGATGCGACTGCTGAGCGACCAGAACATAGATGGGAAATATTTGGGCAGAGTTAATAATTTATTAAAACTTTATGCCCAAGTAAACAAACTATACAAAGGCGGACTTCCCCTCATAGGCATTTGCCAACGTAATGCAGGGATGGAACGTGATAGGTACAACATGGTAAGCATCAAAATGATAGCTAAAGACATACCTTAAAACAAAAAAAATAAACAATTTTTCTAAGTCAAAATAGGTAAAAATACATTTATGGAGAAAAATTGACTAATTAACATGATGAATCTGGCAACATCTTACGAATGTGTGCACGAGGTTTCACTTTAAATGTGCACAGAACCATATTTCGGATGCGTTTATCTTCCGTCTTTTCATAGCTCGAATTGCCCACGTCTCAACTCCATAAATGAAATTTGGGAGAACTAGTGCCCTGCTCCGACCAATGGAGCTTTGGTTTTATAACGTATCTATACCCCGATTTACAGAGTAAGTATATTATAAACCAGTCTACATGTTAGTCATCATAAAGGAAATTAAATTTCCGGACAGTTACCCCTAATGTCTTTTGAATTAAAATTCTGAAAGGCAATGTGAGAACAGTGTGTAATAAACAAAGTATTTTGACAGATTTGTTTAGTCCCAAATGTATTCAAAGCGTGCCTTTATTGCCTTTAGTATTAATCTATTGTTTTGGTTTTATTTTTTAATCAACGACGCAAAAAGAGGGTTGTTATAAGTTTGACGTCGATGTCTGCCTGTGTGTAGCTGAAGCCAGGATATCTAGCACACTATATGTACCTACATACCTACTAGGAAGATTCCTTACTTCAGCAGTACCCCGACAAAACATAAAATTTAGGTAACTAATGTTTTTAACTTTTTAAATGTAAGCTTTACTTTTTGCTTTGGGGTTTTTTTTAATGTTTTTGTTTTTTACTTAATGATAACTTAATGTTACAGCCAATTACGGATTTACAGTTTATTAACCAAACAACTATTACGCCGTCTTTCAGTTTGTAACAAAATTCCTCCGATACGACTCCTTCAATCATTTTGAAATTTTGTGTGTATATTCAGTAGGTCTGAGAACAGATAATAAACTAATATACAAAATAGAATAAGGTCCATATTCAATTGCAAAAAATTGACAGTTTGCGGTAGCTTGATGTATGGTGTCCGTAGGTACTTAAATTCAGGTGTGTGCGTGGTGATTGCTCCTACTTTCTCGTTATAAAATGAGATTTTTGCCCAGCGGTGGGTCAGTAATAGGCTAGTCATCACTATTACTGTTTTGTAACAAAATATATTTTGATTAAATTTTATTTCAGAAGTACTGTTTCCTCACTAGCGTTGCACAACTTTATTTTAAACGCATAATTTATTTTTATTTATTTATTTATTTCTTATGGCATAAGCATTAGTCATTGTTCATTGGCATTGTATTAATATGTGCTGTGTTTTATACTTGCTCTACACATAGTCTTTGATATTTTAGTGCCCGTTCAATATGAACAAGGTAATATATTTTATGAATAGGTAGGTTGAACACAAAAGCTATCGCCGTTTTCCATTGATGGATTGGTCACAAATTTTAATGGAACCTTCGTGTACCTACGGACCTAAAAATACGACTACATTTAATGGTTTTCACCAAACAAAGTAGAGTGAAAAATCACTCTAAACGTATTTAGTCTAGAGCTATTCTCAAGGTGGCTACTTGCCGCCCTTTTCTTTTTCCCACTAACCTCCTGTATAAATCTTGTGATGTAATAACAGTTCGACAGATATTTATAATGAGCACTGTACTAAAACAACACGCAGCACTTCCATACAGCACTGATTTTACTAAAAGGAGACGGAAAGATTTAGTATGTTTTTCATTTCGATGTACCTATGTCGAGATATACGGGACCGTAGAATATTTGAACTGCGAAGTACTTATTGCATCGTAACGATTTTTCTCATACTATTTCGCCGTCTAGCGCATACTTTTACGCTTAATAACTCCACTGCCACTCTCACCGATGTGTGATGCACTTATATGTTAACACCGCATCGAGTCAATTCCAGACTGTTTATAAATGACTAGTTTCTCCGTATGCACAATAAATAGACCGTCGCGCTCGGCTGCTTGCAGCGGATTAAATTGCGGGTAAAGTGCATTTATTATGTTATCGACTCAACGTAACCTAATTAGCAAAACTCGTTTTCGTTATAAAGCGCCTACACTCGTTATGTACCTACCGTGATTCAAGTTGATCATAATCTTTCCCACTACACAGTACACACACTATCGGCACACTATACATATAATATAATACATCCATAGGTTATTATTTTTCTTAAACAGGTTTTTAGGCTACATTCTATCTATTTAATTTTATATACGTAAAATATTATTTATTTAAGAAGTATAATGATAATTGTTACTCATCCGTCACATGTCCCAAAGGTTCATTTGAAAATCAGCGTCAGGCAGGATCTCAGCATCTGTCTGGCATTACCGCTGAAATGAACCTTTTGGCGCAGCCGTGAGACATGCAATTTTTTTGTCTCTTTTTTTTTGTGTTATTGCGTTTTTACTGTGCGTGTATCCAGCTGTTGCCAATAAATGTATTTTCTTTCTTTCTTTTCTTTCTTAGTTTGCTCACAAAAAAGTACAAAACATCCTTTTACAGCAAAATTTTATATGTACAACGGACCGTTACTCTATAACAGGCTAAATAAAAAAGGTAACATCTTCTCCTTAAATTATAGTGACTGTAAAAAAATCTTATGGAAGCTCTCCAAGCTATGTCGTATGAAGATACAGAGAAGTTATTACTTGTTTTAAAATAATATTAGTGTTTTGTTAAATTAGTTAACTAAGTTAAGATTAGTTTAACTTTAATTTTATTAACTTGTTTGCATACCAAATTGTAAGTTTAATAAATGTATGATGTGATTATTTGTAAGATTAATGTTACCTACAATCGCCTGAAACACAGGATCACCTAGTTCAGGCACAAATTCCGGGTGAACTTTATATAGATTTAAGGAAAATTGTATTTAACGTTATACCTTATAATTATGAATAAAAATTTATTATTATTATTATTATTAGTCTATAAATTATTATTAAAGTCTTTATTGTTAAAGGATTTTGTTGGTTCTATTTGACAGATAACAGGCATTAGTCTTGTTGGAATTTACTTCAATTATGAAAGGCGAAGACCTTTGACAGTTCGTTTAACTTAGTAAACAATTTTCTGTGTCAACATAAATTAGTTTACAAATATTATTGAATTTTCAAGGTGCGGCTGATGCAGGTGCTTCATTAAACCCCAAGAAAACGAACTAACGTTGAAATTATTCAAAGATTCCAAAATAAGGTGCTTCGGAGTATAGTGAACGCTCCCTGGTACGTTAGAAATGTTGACATCCGCCGAGACCTAGGAGTGTATCTTGTTAGTGAAGTTATAAAAAAACACGCCGAAGCCCATGAACAAAGGCTTCTCCATCATGTGAACTTCGAGGCTATCAAGCTCCTTGACACCACAGACATAGTAAGAAGACTAAAAATAACTAAACCATTTGAGTTAGTTTAGTGAAGATAGTTTAAGTAGTGCAGTGAGTGCTATTCTTAATGAACACAAGAACAAAGTGTCGTTTTACTATAAAATAGAGACAATAAGAAAAGTGCCAATGGACACATTCTTAACTTTGTGAGTTTTTAGCAAATTAAGTTAGACTTAAATTACTTATTAGCCTATAGGTCTAGATTGTAATCTTTATGAGTAACCGTTTAATACAGATACTCATAATGAAAAAAAAAAAAAAAAAAACCCCAAGAGGACACCGGTGTCCACGCTGTCATTGTCTTTCTATTGTGTCTCTAATTGACACGATTGTATGGTTAAAACCGCAAACGGAGAAATTATAACAACCGAGAAGTTATTGGAGCCGTTTGGTGTTTAAACACTTGGGCCATGTGTTCCGAGTGTTCATCTTGTTTTTCAGCACATCAAACGGGTCACTTCTCTTTACTCTTGACGTGACTAGAAAGGTGGCCTTTATTTGGGCCTAGACCAGAGCATCAGCAGTGCCGTTTAACGTGGTAATGCCTCCAGTCTTTGGGCACTTTCTCCGTTGACAACAATGCGAATATTTTTTAAATTGTTTACATGTACAGACGCCAGCACGTCAAGTTACTCCAATGTGTCAAATTTCTTTGATCGTTTTTCAACTTTATGTTAAACAAAATAAGGTTCATATTCAATTAGGAAAATTTGACACATTGGGGTAACTTGATGTGCTGGCGTCTGTACATAACGGTCATGGGTATTTGGTAATGAATATTACTAGTAATTATTGTGAAAAATATACTCAATGTAAACATCAATTTGAAATTTTTGATTTGTAAACTCCTAACGTCGACAAGACACGACAACCACCGTTATATTCCTTCAAAGCTCGTAATAGTTTTCAGTTAAGACTTAGACAGATCATAGACTACACGAACAGATACCAGGATGAATACAAATGATCTAGTAATATAATAACCTAAAATCAAACTAAGCAACTATCTTGTGAACAATTTGAACTCACTAACAGTTAAATAACACTGAAAGTTTACGACACTATAAGGAAAATTGTGATGTCGTGCCCTACATTTTGATTCCTGGGTTCGACTCAAAGTGATGGTTTATTTATACCTTCCAGCAAGGCTATTTATTGGCTATATTTTCTTACAAGTGACTTACTATGATGAAGACAAACTATGAGGATAATTAACAAAAGATTGGTATTGCATTTTAAGTGGACTTCAAGTTACGGTGACTATCTCAGACGGGGTACCGGTACTGTACGCTTCGTCACATATCTGCGAGTGCGCGTGACGTCATCCTAGATACGACACTGATAATAGCCAAAATCAAAAAAATCTAAATCAAAAGTCTTTATTCAAACTAGGCTGAGAATCAGCACTTTTTGAACGTCAAAAAAATGCATAAAGACAGTCCCCCAAAAACGGCCCACCCTTCGCCACTTCCTAGTGTTTTTGCTGGGAAGAAGAAGTGGCGGAACAAACCAATACGCAACCAGCTGTTTTACAGTTAATTATTGAACACTTTGTACAATGTTTTGGTGTACAAAAAAGAGTATTCTATTATTATATATTCTACATTCTGCTCTATTCTAGTGATACTCACAATGAACTGTCAACGGAGGTACGCCTTGCAGGAATAGTGAACCTTTTACTCGTGACACGCAATAAAAAACAAAGAACGTCATTGTTTTTTCTACAAAAATAACTTATCTATTGTTATATTTAAAAAATGTAATCTACATCAGAATTTTCTATAGAATTTGATATATTCGTTTTTTTTTCTAAGCTATGTTGGGACCAGTGTTGTACTACCCATCTGAACTCCAAGACCCAGTGGCCAAGAAACAAGATATTTATTGGTCGGATTGGCTACACTATCGGGGTGCTGACTACCCGCAGCGACTGACTCCTAATGATGACTAGGACTAATACCTTAACGTCTTGCTCTCCGAGGCACGGAATGTAATACATGGTCCCCCATTTAAGGCTTTACCCTAGCGACTGTTATTATTTAGCTACAAGTCAAATCATAAAATATCATCATTACAATTATTAAAAAGTGATAGAATTGTAATATTTTTTTATTGTAGTAAGTACAATGATATTATAATTAAAAAAGGTGTAGATAGGTTACCTAAACAACATTCGATCTTCAAAAACGGCACACTAACGCACGCACGCGTCACTGAGCTCAAGTGTGGTTAGTTAGCCACATTTTAACGTGTCGCTTGCTGAGCGCTTATAACTTATCTACACCTTTTTACTTAAAATATCATTGAGTAGGTATCTATTTTTTTCCGTGCATTAGAAACGAAACCCAATAATAAATAAAATAACACGCTTCTACGAACCAAATGGTTTACCTTCTCTGGTCCATTCCATCTTCATTAAGTTAGGGTCAAGATAGCACTTGGATTCAGTCAAGTGAATGAATGAGGGTCCTATGAGGTGTATACGATGCTCTTCGGCCTTTTTATGAAGTACACAAGTAAATAATGTCTTTTCGAGTTAATCTTTGTATGATTGAGAGTGTTATGGGTAGTTGTGATATTAGAACGGTAACGCACTACCTTATTTATGTTTGTTATAATTAAGTATGACTTTCGTGGGTTGCAGCTGAAAATCAGCTTCAGACAGTACACCCTGTGTTGTCATCTGACAATTATGCTGAACTTGACCCTTTTGGTATTATAAATGATAAATGATGATAAGTGATATTTATTTCTGTAAATAAGTTTTCACAAACACTTTTACACGTCATTTTTTTAACTAGTACATGAGATCGGATTTTCACTATCTGATTACTCTGAAAAGAAACACCCAAAGACACTCAGAGGTCATAGTCTCTTTTAAAGTCCAGACATTATCTTGGTCAAATCATGTAAGATCCATGCAGATTAGTATCTGAGATGGTCCTAATCTTTGTATTTTATCGTTTTAAGGTGTAGCTGTTTTGCAGTAATGCCAATAAACGCATTTTTCTTTCTTTATTGACAAATCTTGTGAAACTTAGTGAAGTTTCACTAGATTTGTCAATAAAGAAAGAAAAATGCGTTCACACATACAAACACAGAAAAAACCAAATAAACTGGTAACTCAGTGGAGTTACCAGTTTATTTGGTTTTTTCTGTGTTGTGCTGAACCCCTAGGTATTAAAATCCTCTACAGAACTCAAGGTATCAGTTTCTAATTGTATTTTTAAGAAATAGAACATCTTACACACTTTTTATAGCACAATAGTTCTGAGATGATAAACTTACTAAACTAAGCAAGCATTAAATAGCGCGGATGTTAAAGCGAAACATCTCAGTTGCTGTAGCTGTATTTCGCTTTAGTCATTGCAGTAGTAATTACTCCTGCATACATTTAATTACTAGTGTTAGCTTGGTCGGTTTCTATTACCTACAAATATCATAGTTTCTACTAACCAGGGGATTAAATTGCAAATGCCGAAATACACGCATAAAATTTTCCCCTTTAGCAATGTGTAAATTCTATAATTGCTCGCATCACATAACTATGAAGCGCCAGTAGATATTTTATGTTTTGGATGCTAACACAAGCATCTATAGCTACTTGAGATTCACGTTGAATGTAGGTCGTTCAAATATTTGTCTAGATACAGTTTCCTTACAGACTGTGAGCACAGAAGATAGGGCTTTCCTTTTCATTTTAGATCGTAATATCGTTTTCAATAACGCATATCTGTACAAAGGTTTGGCAGGCTTTAGTTGGTACAAGTCCTACGTTTCTTTGTTGTCCTGGTAGTAAAAAATATGTTTATGACCCACTTAAAATAGGTATACAGTCTGGAAGGAAAATATAGACCACATGTGAGTTGAGTACATGATCTTGGACTCTCTTGCGTTGAAGTTTATTGTTTGGCCTTTCCAAATATTTACGTCTGATCTGATTTTCGTTTTACCCAAAAATGTCATCAAACACTATATGAGATGTTTAATCAAAGAATTAAGTATTATTCATTTTTAAGGAACAATCTGATGAAGGCATATAGAAATGATGTAAAAAGAATTAATAAATGCGTTTCTTGCGAAGTACGTGCGGTGTAACAACGAATGACAGATTGTGAAAAGATGAGATAAAGCAACGTTGTGGTTTAAAAGAAGATGTAGTGATAAAAAGCGAAAAGAGTATGCTTAGATTAGATGGTTTGGTCACGTTAAAAGGACATACGAGTACACAGCCCTTATTATTCTGGATCTTCAGAAAGGTAAGCGTGCGTGTATGACTGCATGTATGAAAGTAAACGAAGCAAAAGAAGTATGAAAGAATCGTAGTTTCTGCTTACCTCCATGGGAAAAGGGTGTGAGTATAATATGGACGGGTGTGTGTCGTGTGCCTTTTGGATCAAATAAATGCTTTTTCTTTCTTCTTTTTTTCTTTCTTTATATATATATATATGTGTACAATTATTATTATCACTTCGACTACATTATAAACGCATTGTAATATTGTCTTAAAACACCCTAAATCGCCCTTGAGATAAACCGGCCAAAACTAACAAACGGAATAAATCAATGTTGTTTTCCAATAATATAATTAGACTAAATAAATCAATCTTCGGTTTGACAGGCAAGTTTAATAATTTCTCTGACGTTAACAAGGCAAGTTTATTCGAAATAAGTGAAGCTTTTGATATAAGTTTGTAAAATATTTATCGATGGTTTTCGTTTTTAATTAATCATCAAAACATATTATAAAGTAGCACTATTTTATGTCGATAATATAATATTGTAAATTTGTTTACCACTTAAAGTTCTGAGTTAAATTACACAATTACTACAAACAAATGCGTAGGTATTGCGTGCATTGACTGAGCAGGTCTAGCCAAATCTGTATGGTTCTTTCCTCAAAAGATCATCAGACATATGTTTGATCTGACCAAGATAATATCTGGACTTTAAAAGAGACTGTAACCTCTAATTTTCGTTTGGTGTTTCTTCTCTTAGTAGGCATATAGTGGAAACCACAGTCTAAAAACCTACAGTCGTCCGACGAAGCTATCTAGACAGGGCAATCGTGCGGGGTGTGCGGGGCGAGACGCGGGAAAGCCGTTCCCGCACTGCGAACAAAACGATGTTCGTAGTGCGGGAGGTATATATATTATTTAGAGCTAACGCGTGTAGACGTTGTCGGCATTTTTCCAGGGTTCAAAGGTGTCGTCCTACTGTATTAATATTTATGCTGTGGTGGAAACAGTGACTGCAATAATTTGAAAAAAATATTTTGCTTCTGTAAGAGTGTAAGTTAAAACATCAATTTACAGAAAAACAACACATAATTCTATGTTTCTTGAACTTTGAACCTGGTTACTGATCCTCAAGAACATCACCTAATCTTAAATATGAGGACAAACAAACGTAGGCGGTGATAGAATGAAGATAAATTGATAAATAGCATCCTGTACCCACATGCCCAACGGAGCGTTGAAGCAAAGATTTCGTCATTCATTCCATGCTTTAATTTGTGGTTGAAACGTTTAGTGTTTTTGGCCAACAAATTAAATCATTTTCAATTTATTGTTATTTAGGTTGTATGTATTTTACTTGTACATAATAATTATAATGCGCTCACGATTTAAAAGACACGTAGAGACATCTGTTATCACAAGAACGTTATTGCTTTTTTCCTCCGGGAATGAACTTTCTATTAAAATAACAGGTCCGTTTCCGTACAATTAACAAGGTAAATAAAACAAGATGAAGGATTCGGATGTTTAGGCGTAAAATGTAAAAAACATACTTCGGCATTAATAATATTAGTTAGCTTTGGCTTGAGTTATGTCTCTTGCACATTCTAACAATAATAAATGAATATTGTAATTCAAATAAAACCTGCATTTCATTTGCCACTGCAGGAGAAAAGTCTATTAAACGGACTACATATTATTAAAAGATTACAAGATGGGCAATCGACCCGCAGTCCTTTTGTTGTCGTAGCTTTGTTTATTTACTGTCGAAACACATTGGAATATGTTTAATAAACAAATTGGCTTATAAAGTGTTGTCAGGACACTAAAGAACCCTAAATACCTGGTAGCGTCTAGACACTCTAGACGAAACAAACGTGACGCCGAAAGCACTTTGAGCGCACAACTTCTGATATGAACCGCTTCCAAAGCTGTATCAGTTTGTTCTATTCGAAATTTGAAACGCATACAATTCGCCACCTGCTACGATCCTTAGCCCCAACGCCCACTGGCTGCACTGCACGGCAAAGGATTTTTATAATACAAACGATTTTGAATCCTATTTAAAACTCTTAAGACTCACATTTCATTGATACGCTACAGCCTGCTTCGGCATCCTTCGGGACGGTCTGGCATGCCTTGGCATCCCGAAACGTAGACGCTATAAGCCTGATAAATAAGATCTCAAATCATTTGCGCTTACTAGAATCCCCTGCCGTGCCATGTCGTCAATGTGCGCCGAGCCTTAGACACTTCTTTTGCTTCTTCTACGTTTATAACTCAGCACGCATATCATGATCACTGTAGAAATCGATTTTAACTACAGAAGAATCGAAAAATGACAGATTTAAAAGCTGGTGGGTACCAAGCTTTACACCCTGGCCCACCGCCACAAAGTTGCATGTCTGTAGGTCTTCTAAAGACTGTATTTCGGTGAGTGTCCTCTAGAGCTTCACCATCTCCTTTCTTCCATCGGGAATCCAAAGTTACTGCAGGATATCACCCATTCCTTGTAGATCCACACATTCGCACGAAGCGCTTTGCCTGTTCCTTCATTATGCGCACAGCCAAGGAGTGGAATTCCCTGCCTGCATCAGTGTTCCCGAGTTCATATGACCCAAATTTGTTTAAGTCGCGAGTGATTAGGCTTCTTTTGGGTAAACTCGTTCCATCGTCGACCTCATCTCTGACCGCAGGACAAGATCGAGGTAAAGGGTAGACCCAATATATTAAAAAAAAAAAAAAAAAGATTGTAGAAAAAATTCTTTTGTTTTGATCACGACAATGACAAAAATGAAGAGAAGGAATGCGTAGATTCTTCAGCCGGCAATAGTCTACAATATCGAGCGTTATTTCTTTTATCTAGATATAGTAACAAATTCTTTAACGACTGTATAGCACTTCGCTTGCGACTTCATCCGCGTACATTAATAATCCCCCCACTCCTCTTAGTTTTGAAAATAATATATAGACTATTACCCTCACAAATCATGTGGTTTTCTATTGGTAATATTTTTTTAAAATCGAAATAGTAGTTCCAGAGATAACCCTCTATAACGTCGCAATCTCACAAACTTTACCTCTTTATAATATTAGTACCTATAGATACCTAAATACCAGTTTGAAAAATCTGAAATATGCGTAATGAACTTCTGTATCGTTAATGAGTATGTAATTTGGTCTAGGCCTCCTCATATTCATACATGGGAGCCTGATTGCAAGTACTATGCACATAACTTTTCTGAAGAACCTCACCAACAAGGTCAGTGTATGTTCTTTACAGTCATCTGCCTTAAAAATACCTTTTGTTAGTCATCTTTCATTCATCTTCCCAACATGACAAATCAGACCTTCATTTTGAGCCGCAGTGTAACTTATGAGATTTTTGTGAAAATCTAAGCAGCGCACAGCAACTGTGGCAACGCGAAACCGATTGTTTTATTAGCTCATTAGCCCTGGCATAAATTCATAAGCATAACGATAATTCAAACAATTTCAAAATTTAAAATATAACTACCCTAAATCATTAACGTTAAAATTATTGTGGCAAACACAATTGAATTTTAATTCATAAAATTTTAAAGCTTACTAAATAATGCGAGTATTTTTAGTTCTAAGCATTCTTTCTAAATGTACTGTCAGAAATATCCAAGACTAACACTAATACTCCATGACCATTTCATGTATCAGCCCAGCCTTTGTTTTATCCATACATCTCTCAGCCGTCATTCCAGAGTACACTTTCTTCAAAACCGTATCAAGTTTCACGCAATCCGTCTTTTCTTCGGTATATCTAAGAATGACTTCAAATTCACCTTTTCCCAATAATACTGTTTCCAGTCTAATCGGACGTAGCTAAATAAAAATAAATAAATATTCCACAACTTTTCACACAGCGCCATTCAGTCCAAAAGTTAAGTTAAGTTATTTTATTAATAGTAATATTACTACTGCCTTTCAGACCTCAACCACCCATTAACTAGGTTACACAATACCCCTTGGTAAGACTCGTTGTCAGAATTTCATGTTTCTGACAGCCCGTAACGAGACGTCTATCAAAGGTCTACTAACACATGAAAGCCGGGACCAACTGCTTTACGTGGTTTCCGAAGCAAGAAGGAGTCTCGGTATGTAGTCATACAGCGAATCTATTTCAATATAAGTAGTTAATACAAGTGGAGCGGCCGGTAGCTTAAACACAACAGCCGCTTTGGTTGATTGATGGACAAAGCTATGCTTGCCGAGGTCAGTCCGGGGATGAGTGATTATTGTATTTGTCAAGACCCCTCCATGGGTCTTGACAAATACAATAATCACTCATCCCCGGACTAAAAGAAGCTTGAAAGCTTGTTGTGCTATTGTTCCCGGCTGTCATTTCTTTATCATTGACAATCCTTAAGAGCAGTCAGAACCACAAAAGTCTATAAACCAGCCTTACTAATGGGGTACCGTGTTACCCATCAGTCACTGGGTTGTGGAGGCAGTCGCTCCATGTTGATCACTGGTATTCATAGTAACATAGTTTAGAAAAGGCTAGGAAGATGACAACGACAGCTCATAATATATGGTGCGTAATTATAATTTAATCCTACACAAGATTTACTAATGGAACCGCCAAGTCATAACTCTCGAGTTCGAACTCAAGGCACGCTCAGAATACGTATAGTATTATTATCCCTTACTTCAAAGACGGTGAAGGAAAACATCGTGAGGAAACCGGTATGCCTGAGAGGTATTGCTCGACGGCATATGAACCCAAGTCAAAAGTCTGTGGGCGACGTTAAAACTCTGACTCGAGGTTACTCACTAAACACAGGAAAAGATGGAGAAGAAGATACAATAGGTGTGTGTTCTGAGAAGGTTTTGTTCCCCCTTTACCTTCTCTAAGCTTCTTAGCTACAAACGGTCCAAACGACCCCGTGGAATTACTTATATAATAAATCTAGGGCTCTAATGTGTCTCGGGGCTCAAGCTGCGGATTAGATACTGATTCCTTTTTCAGGTTAAATCGTGTGTTTCAGGTTTTCGGGTTTAATTTTGTAATGGTTTATGAGTTTTTTAAGATAAATATTTTTTTCTTTTTACTTGGTATTTTATTTAAAAAAAAAGTAGCCTCAAATCTACCTATATCTTTAAAATTAAATTACCTTCGTTTATATTTTTTGGAGGAGTTTTTTCATACATCATAAATATATTTTAGCGAATAATTAGATGAATTACAATAAATTAGGTACATTACGGAGGTCAAAAAAAGATTTAAAATTACGCTGTTCTTAATCCTAATTTCACACGAACCAACTTCTTTACATTAAATAATAATTCGACTAATTAATAAAATAACCACACAAAAATCGACTCACCACAAAATCAACCCAGAACCATTCGTCCATAAACAAAACTGCCACTTAAAAACAAAATCGTTCGATTTTCAAATTTCGTAACACCGATAGGCGAAGGAAACTTCACATGAAGCCGAAACGAGGCGCGTAGCTCCCCCACGACCGCACAGACTACACTGAATTTGACGCTCTCGGGAAAATTATCTGTTGCACTATGTTCTATACATGCGCAAAGCTTACTTGTTCAAACCGCGTCACTTGTTAAACATTGCCGCTCCGCCAACAACTCAAACTTGGGGCACGCGAACAAACAATGCAATGTATGAAGCCAAAGCAATACACACATAAGGATTATGACGTTTAGAAAAATAATTTTTCGCTTTGTTTAGCAATAATATTCGACGTGAATTTTGAGTCAAAAGATTTTCTTTGTCAGCGTCCGTCTGTGTTATTGGGGGAATATTTTTTTATATGTCTTATTGTGAGAGGTAGATACAAAATTGTCTTCAAACTAAAAAGATATGTAAGTACTGTTCTGAATATTTGTACACGTTTTATTAAGTTTTAAACAAACTTCTGCGACCCACATCGCGGTTTTTCCTTGTAAATTGGCATTTTTAATTAAACCTTGAAAATTTTCAAGTATCTAAAAAGGGTTACGATGCGCTGGTGTCTCATTAACGGTTCGCAAGGCCGTAATGGGCAATAGCAAGCCGCGTTTGTTTACTTACATACTTAAAAAAAAGACATAAATAACCTCCGTGGAGGCTTTTACGTAGATTAGCTTTGGTACACTCGAATACTGTAAACCAAGACTGTTCGTAATGACATTTGACAATAAAAAACACAACTTACTTTCATTTATTAAAACTATTCTATTATCTACCGGTCTATACTACCAAAGTTACATATACCATTTACAATGGCATTAGACAAAATAAAAAAGGTTATTTTCAATGCACCCTTCAAACAACAACTAAAGTAAAAAGCATGTTTCAATTACGATGCACCACTAATTTATTACAATCAATTTTTAACCGACTTAAAAAAAGGAGGAGGTTCTACGTTCGTGTGTATGTATTTTTTTTTATGTATGTTACTGATTTCTCCCCCATATGTGGACCGATTCTCAAAATTCTCTTTTTAATTGAAAGAGTATACTCCTCAGGTGGTCCAATTTGGTGAAGATCTGGTGCTGATCTTCGGAGATATACAACGGAACTCTTCAAAAATAGACGGCAAATCGGTCGTGATTGCTGGAATCGCTTGGATGTTTATTGTTTATACAACATCATGCCATCATGTTTCTATAACGTATCATCACGCCTGTATGCTCTGTGGGGTACGCAGATGTGTACAATATACCTAGATTTCGTCAGTTAACCGACCTACCGACCTATGTTAATTTTCATTTATTAGGGATAAGTGGATAACCCTATTATCATGACATGTATTGTTAACAATTAACAATATAAAATAAATTCATGTCAAATATTTGTATGGGAACAACTAAAAATGGAAAAATAAAAAACTTTTTTGCAAAAAATAAAACCGACTTAAAAAAAAACACTAAACGGTGTAAAACAACTCGAAATTCGGAAGTCGGTGGCCCATCATGAATAAGACAAAACCACCAAAGCCACAGACTTCCTAATTTAGAGTTATTTTACACCGTTTAGTATTTTTTTTTGAAGTCGGTTTTATTTTTGCAAAAAAGTTTTTTCACTATAGCTCAACAATTTATGATATGGATTTCTTTTTATCTTATTATTTCGTTTTGGTTGAAAATTACAGTGTCAATGATATAACCTAAAAGAAACAGGGATGAACAATATGTGAAACGTTCTTCGTTTCACTTATATTCTTCTAAATTTAAAATATGGACCGCAGTATTCTGAGAGTCAAACTCACAGATCGTGTTCGAAACACCACACTGCGCTCCAAAACACAAATAGTCGACTGTGCACGAGAGGCTGCTGAACTTAAATGGGACTGGGCAGGACATGTCTGCCGCATGACGAACGAGCTATGGGCTCGTAAAACCCAGAATTGGTGCCCTACAGTGACACGGGGCCGCGGCAGACCACGAAGGAGATGGCGGGACGACCTGGACGTCTTCCTTGAGAATTGGAGAGAGGTGGCGCAGAATCGCGACCGATGGAAGGAATGGACGGTGGCCTTTGCCCAGCAGTGGGAAAATTAGGGCTAAATAATAAATTATAGATATATATAAATAAATAATAAATATGATATTAAAGATTTTAAACGGAAATTTAATGATTTTTTAATTGAAAAATTCTACTATACCATTGTCGAATTCCTTTTTGACAACATTCTATAAACTGACAATTATTATATATTTATGCTTGAAAATTGGTTAATTGATTTTATTCTTAAAGTTTGTAATAATAATTGATTTTATTTGTCTTTGTATCTTGATTTAAATCTTGAAATTTTTGTTTTGCATGTTAAATCAATTTTAATTTTTTGATATTGTAAATAGTGTATGCCTAGCTTTTTGAGCTACCATAAACTATTTATAAGACCTGCTGTATCACCAAAAAGCACACTAATTAATACTTTGACTTTGACTTTTAATAATAAATTTAAATTAAAACAATATGAAAAAAATCTGTTTTCACTTATCTTTAAAATAAAATGTTCTGCATTCCTGCTTCTACGAGCTACTTTTTTCTAATGCTATAAATGGAGTATAATAGTCAAAATTCAAAGTTAGTTAGTTAAAAACTTGAGTAAAGTGGACTGTAAGTGCCCATAATTAATATGGAATGACAGCTCAATTCGTCTTCGATTCACTTAAAAACCACCCCGCGAACATGTAGGAGAAGTGAATGTGAATTAAGCTGGTGGTTGTCTGTCGATGTCCTTTTCAATGCAATCTTGCTCATGTTCAGAAAAGAGCCAAATACATATTTTAAATGAGATCCTACGTACACAACGACATCACGTATCATTTTTTTTTTAATAAAATGTTACAGCAGCGTTATTTCGGTGTTTCTTCTTCGAGTAGTCAGTTAGTGAAACACCGACTTCATCTTACATACATACACATACATACATGAACTCACGCCTTTTTCCCATGGTAGACAGAAACTACAGAGCGCCATCATATGCTACGATTCTTACATACTTCTTCTGCTTCGTTTACATTCATACATGTTGTCATACACACACGCCGGTTGCGAGTACTACGCACCTGACCTTTCTGAAGAACCTCACCAGAAGGTCATCAGCTTCTGGTTAAAAAATGTCATTAAAAGGTTTTGGATGAACCTATTTACTAGAAATAAATAGGAGTTTTTTTTGTGACGTTTATGTAATTCTGTTTTATTCTTTTTATCTATCATTATCATAGGCAATTTTGCGAATGATCAGGCACTTCAGATGTTAGAATTGCCTGTACGTGTCAGAGAAATAATATAGGTATAAATGTAGAAATTTTGAATAGTAAATAAATTGAGCGCAACGTTTCGGTAACCTTTTAACGGACACTCGTAACCTGTCTAGCTCGAAAGCTTGACGTGAATGTAGCATAAATTTGAACAATTTTCAAATTGAAAATTGTTGTTTCGAATAGGTATTATATTTAGCAAGTTCAAAAACTTTAAGTCATTTCTATTCTGTGGGTGTTATTAATTGTGATTGCCTCTAATATATAAAACCTAATGCAAAAGAATCGTTTTGTAACGAATATTATTAAATAATGAACATTATTAAATAATTTAACAACTTTCACACAACGCCAGACACAGAGCCAATAATTGCAGTTGCAATTACAATAATATAAAAACTGTGTATTTCTATGAAAAGCATTACAATAATTCTTAAGCTTTTTTACATCTATCTATAAAAAAACAAGTTTGATTCTGTAACACAACGTGACACAAACAGATTTGAACCAAGAATTAATTCTATGCTAATGAAATAATTAGTGAAATTACCCATGGCATACGAAGAGCACAATATACTTTTTAGGCCTAAAATCCTGTATTATTAACATTGGGGTGGCATTTAATCCCCTAAATACGGTAATTTTGGAAGTCGAAGCGAATGGGGCCAACTGTTTAATTTTGTTTATTCTAATTTAATTTCCGACACTCTGTACACAGAGAATTAGTTCGGTCACCATGGCGGGTTGGAACTGGAAGTGGCTTGTCACATATGGGGGCTCAACAATAAACTCCCTTTTTCTTCTTTATCATTTTTAATAGAGTGCTAGTGGTGATGAATTCAATCTTTTTAGCGTTCTTAATTTTTTCTGTACATATCTAAAATTATCAAAGAAAACGCCCATTTACTTACTGAAGAAACTTTACTCAAGTGATGCACATGGAAGAACATATGATAAGCATTAGGATTAACTTCACAGATAAAGAAACCACGTCTTCACATATAACTCGGCGGGACTTTATTATTAAGAAATTGCAAAACCTATTTTGATGGTACTGATCACCGAACGGACATTTTAAAATGCAATAAACTTACTTACACTGCTTACTCCTTTTTACTGATAGCAATTTTTATGTTACTAAATTAGTTTATTTTTAGTATATTTTACATGCATTTATTTTGCATCCCTTTAACTAAGCCTAATCGCACAGTCCTCGAAAGATCTTTGTTATGATTTAATATTTGAAAGCGTATATTTGGCGTAAACTCGTTACTTTTTAACACATTGACCTAAATGCCTCACTATCATAACGTAATACTATTTTGAACACATTTTCTGGTAAAGACTCTCTTACTTCACCAATTTAAATATCGTAATGTATCTCATTACGTACTGTCTTTGACTTTAAGTTAAAAAACGCCGATCACTAATTTGTGAACAAGTAAAATTGCTTTTACTTCTTCACGCTTTTCCTTTTCGTGGTATGGTTTTTGTTTTATTTATTTCCTCGCAAATATATTATAAAACGTCATATTTCATACGTGCCCATTGATAATTACGGCCTCTGCTTTCATGTAGCCCTCGCCTACGGCTCGAGCAATATCGCCTCGTCTGTAATTTTCAACTTACCGCACTCATGTACTATTTTGTAAATACAAAGAGGTAGGACCATTATATCCCTTCTTATTGCTTTGCGAATGGGTGTAGTTGATCCAAGCTGCATTGTACGAAGCTCCTGCATGTGCCGCCTGTGGGTTTATGTTTACCGTACTCAAGTAAAAGCAGATTACAGAGCACGAATCTTAAACTCCATCAACTATGCTAAGTAGGTATCCTGGTGCTTGTAGGTTCTCACCAGAGCGAGTTTTGCGGCTCAAAGTTGGCCAACCTATCATATTTGCTAACTTCTCTTTGATTGGAGATTTTTTTAGTAATGCTCTGGGCTCGTATGGAATTAGATTCAAAATAGTGTTAATAAGCCTGTTCAGAATTACATATAATACTGCCGGTTTTATTTGATACTCGTAAGAGACTGCTGCATCTGTGTTTCAAGTTTTTTCTCAAAAGGATACGGCATGACATTGGTGAAGGAAAACTATAGGTGGATCAGGTGTATTTTGTTGTAATGCCAATAAACTCATTTTTCTTTCTTTCTTCGTGAGGCTTCAAGAGGTATTTATCTGCAGTGGAAGAATTAACCTATTACTCTTCCCCTGCAGAGAAAAGTATTACAATAACATTTTTTCGGATACCGCATTAAGTTCGCCTTTGTACCGCATTAACTTTTAATAAATACATAACTGCTGCAATGTGCTATTCTGCTAATGGTAAATCACTTCGAAAGTCATTTCGCAAATCATCTCGAAAGTCATACTCACTAAGCTTCTCATGTCGCCTGTTTAAGTTTTCGTATTCACATGTCAACGTCAAAATACTCACCCGTTTTAGTTCCTCTCACTTTGGTCATCACTTGGTGGCTCCAGTGTCGAAATCACTTAATTTAAAAATACGATATTTTAATTTCACATGAATTCACTGCGGATTCAGAAGTGATTTTGCAAATAAACATTTCAGAATAGCACTGCAGATTAGAATCTCTTGTCTCTTCCAGTAAGCAACTTACACCCGGGCCTAATTTTAAGGGTGCACAACACGGTCAAAAAAAATACTTTAGAAAAAATTCACCAGCATGCCGGCCGTAATATGAAGGTGAGTTTATTTTAATTTAGCAGATGTAGTCTTGTGAAGTAAAAAATAATTATGTGAGAAAATGTAAAGTGGAGAGAGCGTTTTGTACTGGCCCATGCCAACGTTTAAAAGTATCCTCGGTGTCAGCGGGCTTTTCGTTTTTGTGCTGTGAAAATTAGAATTTAAAACTATTTTAAAATTTCATTGAAACGTTATTTAAAGACTAAGAATGGAAGAGGAGGAGTGTTAAGAACTGCAGTGCTATTCTGTAAATGATAATCATTTCGAAAGTCATTTCGAAAATTATCTCCAAAGTCATACTTACTACGTTTCTCCATGTACAAGTTTCGGTATTCACATGTCAACGTCAAAATACTCACCCGTTTAGTTCGTCTCACTTTGATCATCATTTGGTGGTGCCAGTGTCGAAATCACTCGATTTAAGAATACGCTATTTTAATTTCACATGATTTCACTGCGGATTCAGAAGTGATTTCGCAAATAAACTTTTCAGAATAGCACTGCTGGGATTAAAGGTCCTCGGAGGATCCTCCTTTTCAATGGTCGGTGAGGAACTTTACACCCTGTTCCTCATACCTCCAAAATACTTTCACTCGACTTTTTTACCAAATACATACATACTTACATACATAAACTCACGCCTTTTTCCCATGGGGATAGGCAGAAACTACAGAGCGCCATATGCTACGATTCTTACATACTTCTTTTGCTTCGTTTACATTCATACATGTTGTCACACACACACGCCGGATGCGAGCTAAACGGATTGGGTGCGGGTTTTACCATATATTTTAATAGTAAATATAGAAATAAGAAAATAATGTGTCTATGGGTAGTGATTTGATAGTGTAGCAGCGTGGTCAGTATCAGACAGTATATTTAAATAAACTGTTACTGTAATGAAATTAAACAAACAGTGGTCCAGTTTTACCATCAATGAAAATAGACAGCGTCTATATAGAAATACTCACTATGACTGAAACCGATTCTACTAATGCTAAAACCTTGTACGTACTACGAAATCAGTTCTAAATGCGGTCTCATTTCAGATAATAATTGTATTAACGTGACTTTCTGATAGGTTTCCCGATTTGCTCTGCATATATATTTATTTTGTCATTGTGATTCTCGCACATTGGTGGATCTAGTCTACTTATTCAACACTAGCACTTGAATCCTTCCGCAAGATTTTCTTAAATTTTTCTTGGAACTAAAAAATAAAAAAATCTAGCCTATACTGCTCAAGGATAACATAACATTATAATACCTAGTTAAGGTAAATTTATGAAATCGGATTATTCACGTCCAGTTATGACAGTGGTTTTGAATGAAGGTCGCAAAACGTGGCGAGCATGCAAGCAAGAGTTTTTAGCGGTTTATAATGGCACCAGAACCAATATGGCGGCGCAGCGAGTAGCGCGGACGCAGACACTTCACGTAGCGGCGTTTGAAGGACGACTGAACTGCTGCGCGCGCACCGACGCGACAACCACGCGAACGATGAGTGAATGCAATCCCCATCACTCGCTGAATGAATTGATTCGGCGTAACCAGAAGTAGCAGTCTCATCATCATCTGCCTAACCTTTTCCCAAATATGTTGGGGTCGGCTTCCAGTTAAACCGGATGCAGCTGAATACCAGTGTTTTACATGGAGCGACTGCCTGTCAGACTTCCACAACCCAATAACTGGGTAACACGATATTCCTTAGTTAAACTGGTTGTCAGACTTTCGGGATTCTGACTACAAGTAACGACTGTCAAAAATCTACAAATGACAGCCGGGACCAACGGCTTAACATGTTTTCCGAGGCACGGAGGAGTCTTGGTATGTAACAAATGGTCCCCCATCCACGGACCGACCTCGTCAAGCGTTGCTTAACCTTCGATCGCCCCATGCGACTATTACAATTTAGCTACAAACTCCTCTGCCTCTTCTCTGTTCTCGTATTCTGGAATACAGGGATAAAAAGTAGCCTACATAGGTAACCCGGTAACCCGGGGATAGTGTAGCTTCTCAACGGACAAAGAATTTTTCAAACCGGTCTATTCGTTCCGAAGCCTATGCAAACAAACAATCAGATTTTTCTGATGAAGGTTTGCATAGGAATGGTTTGTTGAAGACAGATACTTAGTCGTTCTATGTAAAATACAATGTATTATGAACCTATCTTAGCATAGTACTTTTTATTCTAGGTGCATCGTCTTCACATTTATAATCTTATTAATATATACAAAGTATTGTAAAATCCATTTTAAGAGATGAAGTATGGATGTTTTTTGCCCATCCTTCTGCGCGTCATCATTCCTGTGCGTGTCCCAAATAAATATATTTTCTTTCTTTTCTTTCTTTCTTTCTTTCTTTCTTTCTTTCATACAAATCTACTTTTTGGAAGGGGCAACTAGAATCATTTTTTAAGTCAATTTTTGGTCAACGTTCAAAAGTGCCTTATAGGGGCCTAATTGAAATAAATGGTTAGACTTTGACTTTGACTTCAGCTCCATCTGGTTACACTGGGAGTCAACCCTGACATAGTTGGAAAAAAATCTTTATAAAGAACTACTTAGCTGCCCCGGTAAACTTCGTTCCGATCTAAAGATCCATTTATGTTCTGTCACCTTCTTTGTTTTAGCTTATGAAGTGTCAAATGACAAATTGTCAAAATTAATGAACTGGAAGAAAGTTTTGTCACCACTGTAATGGCATCCAAGATGGCGCTGCATTTCAATAATGTCTAAGAAAACGAATTTTCTACATGTTTTTTTTTGAGACAAAATAATATATCCTATATTTGTAACCGTGCGTTCACAAAAAAGGCAACGCTTAACGCTTGTTTATATCAGACCTCATACTGAACACTACCCTATCCCGCCCGCCAAACCTGCATCCCAACACTCAGATTTAAATCTATTCACTCATACCAAAAGAATGCCAATCTTTATCACAAATGTATGTATTTAAACACTTTATGTAAGTACAATCGGGTTAAATTATTACCTTCTATTAGCATCTAGCACTATAGAGAGACGCAGCACAAAGATCACTTTAAAATTATGCAGTAAGTATTTTTCAAAATCAATGCATTTCAGTGAGGTAGTTAGGTTAGGTAGTTAGGTTCGCTATAGGATAGGTATCATGAGTTAGGTTAGGTTATATATATAAGTATCGTCATTCATCACATTAGAGACTCGCTTAATAACAAAAAAAGTAGTAGTAGTAAGTAGGTATTGATAGATGTTACTTATTGCTTTGTTTAGACTATTTATAGTCATCTTATTAAGAGTATGTATAAATTATGACCGACAAAAATTTGTAATAGAGAAAGGGATTCCTTAATTGCTTTCTATTTAATTAGAATTTTGAAAAATATGACATTATAATGTTTATTTCATTTTACTGCAGAAAAGTTGGTTTTGTCATTTGTTTTCTTTTAATTGTAATTTTTTACGTTGTTTAACCACCATGTGAACTGTGAGTTTTGTACTTTTGCATGCCTCCTGGTTGAATATGATCTTTATTTTTGACAATTTTTATTTAAAAATAGCCGACAAACAAACAAATGATCAAACTGAGTTACTTTCTCATTTACAATATTAGTATGACTCACTGGTGGAAAAACTTTTTTGCGATTTTCTTATGAAAATTCAAAATACATACTTATAATTTTTTGACACAATAAAATCTGTTTGCAAGCGCAATTGCTTTCCAATTATTCGTAAATGGAAAGTATCTATGCTCGTGTGACATAGGCATTACCTTATTACGTCACAACGTAGCAACTACGTAGCCGCTCTTTCGCATAGCTCAATGATCGTATCCTTATCTCCTTGTTAATGTGACGTCATCGAAACAAATTGTTCGGATAAGCCTACCGTATTCCACAGATACACGAACGAAAACGGGCGTTAGAGCATGTTGACTGTGTCGTCAGGATCGTTTTATCGGAATGAACAACTGAAAACACCACAAGAATACGTCTTGTATACCATTTAGGTACAAAAAAAAAACAAACAGAACGATTTAGAACATCTATCCTACTTACATACAAAAACTCACGCTTTACCCCATAAAGATAGGCAGAACCTACAGAACGCCATATGCTACGATTCTTACATACTTCTTTAGCATCGATTACGTTTATACTTGTAATAATACACACGAGCCGTTTGAAAGTACTACGCGTCTGAATTCAAAACCTCCTCCTTTTTTTTAAGTCGGTTAAAAACATATAACTACTCACAATCTACACACAAATTTTGTGCAAACAAACAACAATACAAATGTGTCCAGCATTTGAGTTTATCCAAAAACTTAAAAACCCGTACAGTTTCAAAATTCCAACACGGTTTCATAGGAAAACAAAAGAACAACAAATAAAAACACACAACGTACATCCCCTTAACACAATTACTGGAGTAGAGTCATCTGTCTGTTTGTATATCGCGATGCATTAGCATAGAAATGTCGCACGGAGGTTTGCCTTTAACAATTAGTTAATCAGTACTGAGGTGGTAATTCGAAAGAATATCACGCATACACGCTGTGTTAGTGTAGTTGTGGGTAAAAGTACTCGTTTTTGGAATAGTGTGATTGTTTTTTCATTAATATGAATACAAGTTGACCTCCTGCGCAAACGAAGCTTTCGTTTGCGCAGGATTCGTAACTAATAGTATTATTGTATTTTTGTACCAAACTTGTGACATGAATTTTGTATGCCTCAATGGCGGGACATAGCAGACACATCTTATGAACCTGTGATCCACAATAAATTATTTGAATTTGAATTTGAATTCGTATTTCGAGTAGTTTATTTTCTTACCCAACGTCATGTACACGCTGTTATTTAATCGTCTGACAAATTTTCACAGAGTGTTCTACCCATGAATATGAGCAACTTTTACTATGGGACCAACTTGGAAATCAAGAAAAAAAGTCGGCTTTTTCATACATTTTGGTTGAGTAGGTCTCGAACTTTTGTATGCAACATCCGTTTTTTTTCGTAATTTCCGAGTTGGTCCCATAGTAAACGTTGTTTATATTCATGCGTAGAAAAACCAGTGAAACTTTGTCAGACGACAAAATAAACACCGTGTAAATCTTAACAAATTATAGCCTGTGTATTATTCTAATGTATAAGCTATAATATTGCAAAGTTTTATTAAAATCCATTCAAAAGATTTTGCGGGAAAGTGTTCAAACTTTCGCATTTATAATATTTGTAAGATTATTGCTTAGATGGTTTGGTCACGTTGAAAGGATGAATAAAAGGCGACTAACGGAAGGTATGCATAATTGGAAACACCAGGAGGGGACGCCCTAGAAAGACAGATATTGACCCTATTGGTGAGGTTCTTTAGAAAGGTCAGATGGGTGGCACTCGCTACCGGCGTATGTATACACCACTAATTTTTAATTAGTACAAATACTTAAAGGGCTTATTCTAGACGGTCTTCTCATTATATTTGTAAAGTATCAATAAATAATATTCTTAAACAGCAATGTTATTAGCGTTTGTTTAAATTCCAAAAAGTCACCCAATTTACGGAAATATTGTACAGGCTATTCATGATGTGGTAGTATTCATTAATCGTCATCTTCCGCTCACGTTCGCGCGATCTCGCTCAAACATGCCCCGCCTCCAACAGCTGTTTTTGTTATTTAAGTTTAACTATATTTAAAAATTGAATTTAGTTTTTTTTACTTTTGATTATGCAAATGATCAGTAACAGATACGGATACAGCCCATTTTTTTGTACTAATTAAAAAATAGTGGTGTATGACAACATGTTACACATGACACAGTATGTGTTCCGACAAATAAAAACTAATGACCTACATCGCAGTATTAAAGTCATCCGCGCAATTTGAACTTACATAAACCGTCGGGCAGCAGTAAGCCCACCAGACACAACACCCGTCTGGTCGGAGGATCCTCCCTTTATAATGGTGGATGAGAAACTTTACACCCTGTTTCTCATACCTCTAAACTGGTGACCCTCGAGCATGAACGTAAGCGCAGCCTTCGCGCAACGTCATCGTTCATCCATCGTGACGTCATCATCACTTCCTCAAGCTTTCGAGCAGCGAGTCACCTATCCAGTCAGCATCTACGGTTTTAAATATGAATGTAAACGAAGCGAAATAAGTATGTAAGAATCGTAGCAGATGGCGCCCTGTAGTTTCTGCCTACCCCCATGGGGAAAAAGCATGACTTTATGTACAGACGCCAGCTCATCAAGTTACCCCAATGTGTAAAATTTTCCCAATTGAATATGAACCTTATTCTGTTTGACATAAAGTTGAAAAACGATCAAAGAAATTTGACACATTGGGGTAACTTGATGTGCTGGCGTCTGTACCTATGTATGTTTAATATTATTTTATTATAGCAATCTTAGGTAATCATAGGTAACAGACCTACGCTTAAAAACGTAAACAAATAGGTATATAAAATTCATGACAGTTGCTAATTACAAGCTACCACGTTTTTATTATTATATCGAACAAAAACAAAGAAAAGTTCGTCATAATTTTACTACTACGTTTGAATTAAGTATACAATGTGACAGTCTCGAGATATATATATATTTCAGTTTTTAGTAAGTCAAATTTCGTATCCAAAAAAGACATACCTTGTTAGTTCAAGCATGAGGAGGAGTTTTGCGTATAAGTAACAAAGTTATGAAAAATATATATATGATGAAGAAGAATGGGAGTATCCTCCTGGTGGTACGAGGACTAAATAAAACCGGTGACTTTATAATGGACTGTATTTTATGAAACTTTACAAGTATTAGGATTACTTTTAGGAGGCAAACAGTTTAAAATTTAAAGTGGCGAGAAAATAAACGTAGTCGTTCAGTAGCGCGGACGACGACGCAGTGAGGTGCCGGTCAGCTGTGTTGTACGCTCGCTGCTCGAGCGCCCCCCCCGCGACCGCAGCTACCGCCCGCGGTTGCCCGGCGCGGCGTGATATTCTCAACATATGACCTGGTTAGAATAATAGCACTTCTTCCATCTGTAAGTAGTGTAATTCTGATAAAAGAAAATCCTCGTGAATGTTAATGAATTAAATATTAGGTGAGGCGGCTTTTTTTTAAATTCTTTATTGATTTTTGTACATAAAATGACGATGACAATCCCATCGTACCTTATTCTAGAATTTGCTTACCTAATGAAACTAATTAAACTTAAATGAGTATAGCATTGTAGCATTAGGGTATATGCATGTATTTTTTTTATATTTTTAATTCACTGTTTACAACGTTTTAACATAGTAAAAAAATATAAACATATTAAAAATGCAGTAATGAAGCTTAAAAAAAAAATTAAAATACAGAATAAATTTAAGCTGTTTAAACGCCGCCATTTTCGCGCGCCATTTCGATTACGTCATTTACTATGCTGCTAATACTATTACTTAGGGTGTTTTCGTTCTTCTAACCATTTCACCATGAAAAAAGCTCAAAAACCAATTTACCGGTATTGCTTGTACCCGAATGCAATAAACATTATCAGATTGTGCTTTTACAAAACCACTTTCAGTAATTTTTTTTAAAAGCTAAATAACCTTACTATGAAGCTAAAATTACACTTGAACATTAAATAAGTTCACAACACACACGGCAATAATTATGTTTTCGAATAAAAAGTCCATTCTAATACTTAATGTCATACTTACACATTGTATGTTTTGTAGACGTTGAGTTGTTGTCGTAGTATTTGACGTCACTTTTCGTTATAACCAATGGTGATGCGTTTCACAAATTTGAATTTCCTGCGCTTAATTCGCACTTTAATTTTTAATTTTAAATACTTAATTGTGGCGCTATTAAAAAGTAGAATAATGATTTAGTTCATATTTTCTGCCGTTAAAGATTCGGAAAAAAATATTCGAACCATATTTAAGTAATTTAAGTATGGTTCGAATATTTTTTTTTTCATATTTCCCTATTGGTTCAGGTGAGTGGTATATTCGTTATCCATCCATTTAAAACATTTTGCCAAAAATAATAACAAAAAAAATCATTTCTTACTTTAAACAACTACTGATTGCCTCGTTACTGCTGAGCAAAAGGTTCCGGGGTCGGGTAAGTGTTGATGAGTTTTCATCTAGGATTTCTTAGTAGCAGCCCAAAGACTGGACCTGTGCCCGATCGATGGCAATAGGCTCGCCCCATGTTACATATGACTTAAACATAACCGGCGAAGAGGGTGTACAACCAGGTATGTATCTCTGCCTAGCCCTTCGGAGATTGCAGGCGTGATGTTATCTATTTATTTAAATTATTGAAATCAAAGAAATAAACTTCACTTACACAATATATCGCACTAATAACCTTTGAACCACCCGCCGAAAGTGACTTATTTTCAAAAATAAGTCAGTCTGACCTCCGAAATATTTCGAACGTTGAAATTTTTATAAGAAGAGACAATTGGTGTTTTCATCTGATTGAATAACGCAGTGCGAGGGTAGAATTAAAGAATGTTCGCGCGATGTCTGCGGGGCATGTCAGCGATACACAAAAGCGATCTTGTGTGGTTGTTTTAAAGAGACACTGCTTCCTGTCTGGTGGGGACTGAAAGAGGTGTAGTTTATAGGCGGAAGCGGTTTTTGCTGGGATATTATAATTAACTTGGATTGGTGTTGTGGTTTTTTTTTATTTATTTATTATGTTTTTGTTTTGTTTAACAGGAACAACCAACCACATTAATATGTAACAATAAAACAGTAAAACTTGTCATAATTTTATAAATTTAAAGTTCCTAACCACTTATTCTTAAAATAATCTACCAAAGTTGCTGCAATTCATTTTTTATTGTTAAAAAACTGAAATTAAAAGGAGTTCTAGTTGTACAGACGCCAGCACATCAAGTTACCCCAATGTGTCAAATTTCTTTGATCGTTTTTCAACTTATGTCAAACAGAATAAGGTTCATATTCAATTGGGAAAATTTGACACATTGGGGTAACTCGATGTCCTGGCGTCTGAACCTAAAGTGACACAAGAGAATTATATATTAATAAAAATATACAATCATTTACAATAGCAGAAGTTAACCATTTTGACGCTTTAAAAATTATTAATATTTCCACAAAAATAAACCTTTTCGAATGATGATTTTATTTCATTAGTTTGATTTTGTTTCCGTGATAGTGTTTCCCAGGATCTAATACATCATAACAATGGTAAATATAAGACATAACATAAAATAAACAACGTCAAACGAGCCTTAATTTAAACAACAGAGCATAATAATTTAAACACGACAACATCATTATTTAGACCACACTTCATTTAAAAACAGGTCACCTACCTGAATTCAATATTGTCATACCGTCCTCCCTCCACATATCATTACACAATAAATATACCGTAATGCAAAATAAATATACCACTCAACCCCTCTACCGCTTGTAATGTACACCACTTACAAAAGAAACATCACTGGCAGGGTCATAGAACAAAGGGCGGTCTCGAAACTGGAGGGCCCACCACTCCACTTGCTTTGTCCCTTGTGTCACATTGTTTAACTTCCAGACACACCTACGTTCACACATCACATAGATCGTGTTTGTGATATTACGTTCGTACTATTTAATACTTTTAGGCCCATGGAATTAAAAATTAAATGTATGCTGCTACGGCGTAGCTTAAAGGCTACGCGGCTACGTAACTATGCGGCTACGCTCCTACGGTGCCGTAGTCATTCTAGATTAAGTAAACCAATTTTTGTTTTTCATCATAATTAATATAGGGTAAAAATCTAAATTCATTTATTCAAATTAGGCTAAGAATCGGCAATTAATAAAAGTCAATAAGTACTTAAGTCAGCCCAGCGGCTCAAAAGTTAATGATTTAAGTTAACAAAGAATATGACCTAACGAGTATAGATTTTCTTAAACTCATACACTTCAAAAGTTAACACAAGTTCTTATAGATTTACTTTTTCTCTAAATTACATAATCGAATGGTACACGAAAAATCTTAAGAGTATTTCAAAGATTATAATTATGCCGCAACTTCAAATATGCAGCGTAAACGTAATGCTTATTAAACTTCCATTGTGTAAAAAAATAACCTGATTCCATTTGTCGGTTTCACACCAATTTTCAGCTAAATTTGTGAATTTTCCAGCTGAAATGAGAATAGTATAAAAAGCAAAACATCACCACAAAACGGATCCTAATTGGAGCACTCTTCGAGTCGTTACGGAGCGTAGCGTAACGATACAAACCCGAAATCATAACCGATACCGAACCGAAGTAGTTTATACCAAATAGCTCACTATTATAGATATTCGGTTTTTATGTATCATAAAAAGTTATCGTAAAAACATTCGCACCATGTTTTATTATAATGAACTACTCTGTTGCCCCCAGGAATCGAATTCAAGACTCTTCAATTCACATTTCTTCACTCATAAAACACATAAATAAATTGGATATTTGAGGAAAAAGTGATCCGCGAGAGATTTTTATTGTTTTTCCAAGTGTTGGTCGTAACCATGAGATTGTTAAAGATGGGTTGAAAGAAAATGAGCTTTGAGAGCTTGTAATAGAGGTTAATTCGTATGTAAAAGAGGTTTTTGTAGCTCGAGTGGGATGCCTGTGACATTCTTTTGTGGGAAGCTCCCGTGCTTTTGTTTAATAGCACCTTTGTTCGTGTGTTTGTTAACAACGTCGGAACTCTAATGAACTTGATGACATACAAGTTGGTTATAATTAAAAAGGAAAATGATTTTTGCATTTTTCTTCGAGGACCATTCTGTGTTTGACTTGTGTGTTGAGGTTTTAATCACGACTCTTTTAGATAAATATGTGTCTAGCGAAATGTGGGTGGATTGAGTAATGTTACTTGTTTGCTCTTGTTTACTTTTTGTATAGGTTAGTAGTGTTTTTTTAAATATTTATTCGGTGGATGGTAGTTTTCGGTTATAGTCGTGATGGCCCAGAGATTAAGACGCCTACCTCTCATGCACGAGGTTGTGGTTCAAATCCGGGCAAGTACCACTGTGAGTTTTTCAATTCATACGTACTTTCGAAGTTTATCTTAGACATCATTGACATCGGTAAAGGAAAAACATCGTAAGGAAACCTGGACTTATTGTTAATATAAGTTTGAAAGCGCCAATCCGCCTTGAGCAAGCGTGGTGATTAATGCTCGAGCCTTCTCTATATGAGAAGAGGCCTTTGCCCTGCAGTGGGACAGTAACAGGCTGGTATTATTATTATTACTTATTCGGTGACGTCCATAAAACGTTTTCGTAATATATACTTTATAATTATTATATTTAATATAATATTATAAAGAGGAAAGATTTGTTTGTTGGTTTGGATTGAAACTACTGGACCAATTTGAAATTTTTTTCACCTTTGGGAAGCTACACAATCCCTTGGTGATATAGGCCACTTTTTATCTTTTTTTCTTTTTATTGCTTGTGGTAGACAAAGGGAGCTACATCTGCCAACAAACTGTTTTGCAGTTTGGCGAAGGTAATAATTATATTGTTGTCTGTGTTGCCTAGGTGAATAAACAATTTTTCATTTCGTCTCTATATTCCTATGGAAACTAGAACTACGCAGGTAAAACCGCGTGACGTCTGCTAGTATGAAATAAGTACCTATCTACCTTTTTTTGTAGTTTTACGCTTGAGTAGATTCTCTAATCAGCTGACTCTATACTAAGTTTTAAAATATAATTTTCATAGCTGTGATTAAAGTGCATCTCATGTGTCTAATTAAATAGAAACACAAACTTATTTAATATTACAAAGTTTTCATTACAAATATTGCGAATTGCTGTAACCATTCATGCGTGCATAACATTAGTCTGGCTGAAGATTTAATCGCTTATGACTACCACCTCACACCGCGACTTTACCTTGCATAATTTAGTGCCGCATCCATTGACAGCAAAGTACGAATTGTAAGAAAGGAGCGTTGTGTGAAACCAGCAATGGAATGTAACCAGTAAGTTACACTCTTTGCATACCAAATAGGTGGTTAATTCAGTACAAGGGTACGGTGTTTCGGAATAACGGGCATATTAACTGGAATTCCTTTCAGATTGGCCCCGGACTCGACCCTCATCAGATTGGACACTGTCATTACACATTAGATAATTTTGGATAGTCTCATGTTGTGTACAGACGAAGGAAAGTGTATATTGCATTTGAACGAGAATAATTTCAATCCCGTTAAAAATATTTTTAGATCCAAAGTGCAAATATTAACTGAACTTCAGATTTTTACCTTTCAAAATTTTAGATTGCTCTATTTTAGTTTTAATTTGAAACAATTTCTTTTATAGATGACTTTATTAAACTAATTATTCGCCAAACTTTTAGAAGTCTTTCAAATTTTAACTATTACGATTTTAAGTAAGATTTTTTTTAATATAAATTGTCCTATTTGCAGTGAGCACCTATAACTTTTAACTAAATTCACCCAGCAAGTGTTTAAAAGAATTTTAAATGGAATAGGCTTAAAAATTTGCAGGCCAAATTTCTGCACGGTTACTCCAATTAGTATGCTAAAAGCATTCATTTAAAGACTTAGGGTAACTAACTTGAATTTTAAGTGGATTGATTACTGAATTTTGAATAATGTCCTGAACACCGTCGTTTGCTTGCATATAAAGGGTAAAGGGAACCGCAGACCATAATCCTGGGTCCCCCAGCATTGAAATTGTTTTGTCGGCCATCATTTATTATGTAATTATTTCAAATAAGACTTCAAGCACACTAATGCTCCAAGGCGGATTTAATGCCACAGACATTTTTTTTGGGATTTTATTTCAAAGTTTTTCTGCATGTCATTTTTATTGTTTAACCTCTTTCCTGTGCCATGAGTCACCATCAACTGGTGTTGATTGTTTAACTGTTGTGTCTACTTTGTGGACAGTGAAAGTGTTAAAATCTGGATTTCTGTGGAAACCAAAGAGGAATTAAAATTTTAAATGAAAGCAGCGGCTAATTTATTTTTTAAGGAAAAGTTTAATTGGGTTTGATAGATATGATGATTGTTTCATGGTTCAAAAATCGTACGAAAACTGAAGAATACTTTCAATGCCAGAATTATCTACAGAACACATGGTATCACCATTACGCAAAAATATCGCCTCTATAAAAGCTAGCAGTTGTATTAAATAATAATAATAATAATTTATTTATGTCACTTCAAAAAACTCAAGCATCAGTGTGGCTCTGGCTCTTGTACTAGGAGTTCCTGTATCACAAGAGCCAGAAAGTCTCCTGTAACCTCCTAACTCATTCATTGCTCTTCAGCGGGTCCCAGCAGAATTCTTGCAGCAACGTTACTGAGCGTTTTGGGCTCGGCTGTACATACCAACTTAAATTACGCTATTACGTGAAACACCGCTGTAATACCTAACAATGGATCGCATTAGGCGGGTGCCCAATGAACCGGTGGCCGCAGCTTGGATCACTTGATTTCCCTGAAGGCTCCTGAGATCTGTCCAAATCTTACCCTTCTCTTGTAATATACGATTTGGATAACAGATTGCTTTTGAAATTACGATTAAGTTGTAGCCAATAATTTATTCTGGGAGTCATTATTGTTAAGTCCTGTTATCCTTTGGAACCCTTCAATCAAAATCTAATGGTTTTGTAGAACGGTTTTCATATGATAGACGTGTATGAGGCTGTTAAACTAGTTGGATCAGGTTATTGGATCGACCTAATTCCGAGCGAGGAAAAAGTAGCTCGTAAACGACACAGCTTGTTTGCATAATTTGCTTCTAGTTATTGTAACGAGGTTTCAGATTTGTCCCGTTCGATCTGATTGATGAAAACGTACGTAATATTTACAAATACAGTAACTCACTCGTGTAAATTCACGTCTTTTTATATGGGGTTAGGCAGAACCCAATGCCAGCAATCCTTACATACTTAATTTACTTTGTTTACGTTTAATATTAACAAATGTATGTGCTTGTTGCTTGCAAGTTTAATCTATTTTTAAATTATTTGAATTCTGTAGAATATACATGAATAAAACTTGGGCTCCGTTAGACAAAATATTACGACAGTAGTACTATACAAGAACCTTAATCGTATATTTTTTGAGATAATTCACACAAAAAAAAATCTAAAACTACTTATACTTTCGGCGGTAACGTAACCATAGCAAGATCTAATTCGACGCCGCCAACGACATCTATCGAGCGCAGCGGCAACTTTGGACATTTACTGTATTAAATTAGATCTCGCCATGATTTCGCCACATACCTAAACAATACCCGATGATTGAAGAATAATTAAAGTATCTATCCTCTTAATAATTAATGTGAAGTATAAATACCATGATGTAGTTACCTACTACCAGTATGACTTATAGATTTGCGACACATTGAGGCTGGAATTTACGCCTCGTTCATTAAAAAGGGTTTCAAAATTATGCATTGGCATTAAAGAGAAAAGGTTATTTTACAAATAATTTTCTGATGACTTTAATTTTCTTGGCTCTTTTAATTGACTTTTCCAAAAAGTCAAAATGAGATGTTAAGTAACAATGTGACTGTAATCTTTTACCTTACGTTTAAAAATATCTTTAAAATTCAAACTTCTCTGTGTGGTTTAAATTTTGGGCATCTTTTCAAAGTTTATCGTCTGTAAAACCATGTTACACAATGCAATATGGCCGAAGGGTAGGCATTGTGTTTTTGCTCTTCTAACTTCAAACATAATGCAATTCATTTCGTAAAAACGTATTTTAACAAGATTTCAACAATCACAAGTCTGAATAAGGTATTGCTTTTTTGAATAAATTTATCTACTTTTTTTAAGTACTTGCGCTTTAAATATTTATGAAAAAAGTTTATTGCTTTGTGTGCCAGTTTACTTTACATTTTATACAATTCTGAAATGCCTTTTAGCTTTCAGCCATAATTGCAAGTAATGTCAAAGTTGAAGAGTTTATTTCCATTTTCTTTCAAATAAAACTAACTCTATAATTTGTAAGTGGGTAATTTTACTTTGATATCAAAACCTTAGCAAAAATAAATTGGCTATCACCAATACATTCTTAAATTAAATAAAGCTACATAACGATGCGAGCGCTTACGATGCGTAAGCGGTATGCATCCCTGGTACGCCGGGTGCGGGCCAGCCCCAATGCTATCCTGGCAATGATTGGCAATAGGCTGGACTGCTCTTATATTCAACATTGCTGTGGCAGGCATGTTGCTGTACCAACACGAGTTAGACATTTTCAATTTTTTTTTAATTATGTATTTATTTGTATGACTAATTAATGTATATATTATATGTATGAATGAAATTGTAATTTAATCATGTTTAACGGGTGTTTTAATTACCTAATAAAATGAATTTATTATTATTATAACCTTATTCCTAATCTTTTCTGTTCCTAATTCCGATAAATGCCTACAGCATAAGGTTCGTTTCTGTACATTTATGGCCTTAAAGTATTACATAAATTAATAAATTACACAGTAATCTAGTAACCCTTTCAGACTTTACCTAAATGTCACATTATTTACGACATAGCCTAATAACACCCGTCGTCCCAAGCAAAGCAGCTTCAACCAAAAATATGTAAATATCAAATTCCTTACTTCAAAAATATTCGTATGCGAACAACTTTATGAAATCCTTAGACACAGGGTTCCTGTGATGTTCCTGTGTTAGTGTCGGGGATAATTGGAACAGTCTGGGGTATAAAGGACAGTGTCGCAATTATCCCGGCACCGTTTCAATGCTCCGTTGACCACTGCCCTATACTGGGGGACAAAAAATCCGGGGCCTCGGTGGAGGCTTTTTTTAGAGACTTTGTGTTTTGTTTTCTCTGTGCTGTGTTGGCAAGCTTTTGTGACGTTGGGTGTTTTGTGTCAGAAATAATTGGTAGTATTGAAAGTGAAGCTAAATTGGTTACTTAAAATAAGTTCCTACTGGCAAAAGTATTATTTTGTAAGATAAAAAAAACATAGCTGCTCCTAGCTATATATTGTCAGCCATATGATATTGGTCGATTGGAGGAAAATCTACGATTACCGATGTTGGTCTGTGGTATGTGGTATGGTATGAGACAACTCCATTTCTCGGAATATGTGAAGACGTTGCGCATTAGTCAGGTGGACCAACTGACATACGACGATCATTGACAGTAGGCATGGGTAGCCCAAAGTGGACAAAGGAGACAGTTTTTGTGGGCCCACTATTAAACGGTAACGTTTATTAATCATATTACACATGAAGAAAGTGATCATCTTATTACTAATAACAGACCAAAAATTATATACAAATGTAACCGGAATACTGAAATAATAGTAAAAAAGTGTTACGGCAAAAAATGCTTGTTTAGGAGCGTTTACATATTTGTTTTCACATTAAAATAAACCTATTATTTTAATGAGAAAACAAATATGTTACCCCGGTGCGCAGCGGTAATGACATCGGCGTTATATGCGTTTAAAGAGATAATTAATAATTGGCACAGTGAACTTGTTTTTAATTCTTTTACTAATGGAATATCAACTAACGTTGTTTAAAAACACAGTGGAACGAAACGTAATTAATAGCCCGTTGCAGATGCTCTGTGGTCCAATTTCAATCAGTCTGACACTGACAAACAACTTTATTACGAGAATTTCCGTTATTATTGTTTCCGATTACTAGATAATTGCGTGTTTCTTCTGCTCTTTTCGTATTTTTATTCTAAAGATTTTATGAAAATGGCATCTGTAGATACAGTGCATAATCTACAAAGCCATTGCAAGCAATTGTGCAGCACCATTTCAACGGTATTGGGGCTGCTCTTGCTGGATACTGTTGTAATTGTTTAGTGGGCCTGCACTGTTGGCTGCTGTGCACATGTGATGTGTATAGTGTGGTTTTTATCTTGGGCGCGACATCAAGTTAAAGTTGAGCCACCTGCATCTTTTTTAGATGAAATACTGCTTTTAAGAGAAGATTTTGAGAATTATGACGAACAGTAAAAAATACTTCTTGTGACATATTATAATGTGTTTTTTTTTATCTCCTGACACAACCAGCTTATAACACACCACCTTATTATTTAAGATCTCCAGTCCAAGAGATTTAAAATACTAAAGGTACTACTAAGGAATACTACTTTAGGTATTGAATATCTTTATCTACAGTCTATGGCCGAAAAAGTGTGTTTCGAAATGAATACATCTAATCTATTTTCGTGAATATCTCTGTCTATCAAATCGTGTAAATCACATCAAAATCAGTACAGAAGTGTCTTTGTTTTATACTTTATATTATTGAACACTGAACAGTGTACTAGTTTAACTTAAAATACCAAGGAGACCCATCCACTTATTCAACATTCGCTTTTCTGAGATTTTAGGTTATTATGAGAGTCATGTTTTGACTGTCGTATTTCACGGTATTCCGGTTAAATACAGTTTTGCTAATATTACCACTGTAATCTACAGATTATAAGGAATAAACTAACGTACATTTCATTGCTAAACGCCACAATTTGTGGTGGGCCTATTCCCCAAACAAAAAAAACTGTCTCCTTTGGCGACCAATCTTACCAAGGGTAATACAACACTACTCGTAAATTAACAATAACTGGGTTGTGGTGGTTAAACAGGCAATTTTTCAATGTGAAATTTTGGTATTCTGCAGCTTCCAGTTTCATTGGAAGCCAAGCCGTACTTACATGATGATATTGCTTCATAAATAGTGAAGAGATGCTTTTTTTTCTTTAAGTTTCTAACAATATTTTTATTATAATCATCCACATTACCAATTCTTTCTATTCCAAGCTATAATAATACGTCATAACTCACTTTCAGTGGGGTCAGGGCTGCTCCACAAATGAGAACATAAGGCGAACTGACCGGGCGTTATTGTTTTATTATAATCAATTCATGGCCGTACCTAAATATAACTTAAATGGGGTACACTGTGTATAATAATGTGTCGTTTTCATTCGTGAGATGTGCGTTGTAATGTTTTTGTTTTGCGTTTAAGTGGCTTGGCTTGAATTATATCGAAAAAGAGGTTAGTATACCCACCCTGTTGCGTCATTCGACCTTGATATTAAGGGTGGGTGTATTGGCTGGCCTGTTGGTCTACTAGTTAGTAGTAGACAAATGTCTGTGAGATGAAAACGATCATTTGTTCTATGCTGGGTGTAATTTATATATAACTAGCAGACGTCCCGCGGTTTCACCCGCGTAGGTCCCGTTCCCATGGAAATACTGGGATAAAAAGTAGCCTTTGTGTTAATCCAGGGTGTCAGCTAACTCCATATCAAATTTTATTAAAATCCATTTGGTAGTTTAAACGTGAAAGAGTAACAAACATCCATCCATCCATCCATCCTCACAAACTTTCGCGTTTATAATATTTGTAAGATAAGCTATGTATGTATTTTAAATATGTTGGTATGTTTATCAGTTATCTAATACTCATAGCACAAGCTCTGCTTAGTTTGGGACTAAATGGTGTTAATTATGCCATTAATTATTTAAAGTGATCGTAAAACACATAGCCTACTTTGGAGAGCATAAGCGAAAGAACAAAATTCGAACGAAAAAATCTAATCCAAAAATGCATTTCGCTCTCCACCAAAATGTATAAGTAATTCAATTTCGGAGTTAACCTTTCAAATTCGAACAAAATAACACAGTTGATACACCTACTTCCGACTTTTATTCCATTTCCATTCCTTAAAAAAGTTAATTTTCTTTTTCCTTAACTTTCCTTGGCATTCGCGCGCCTTTAGGGGAAAACGAAAACCATGTAGGTCGTAGATATGAAAACTCTTGTTCGTATTCTTTCTATTTACATTAACATGAACTTTTATATATAACATTTTCCTAATAAAAGAAAAGAACACAATCCCGTATATGAAATAATCATAAGTCGAAATACCTTTTATAAGCCCTAATAACTGTAAAGAAAGGTTCCGCAATATCAGGTGGCAACAGGCTGGTCTAATACTTCCATAATGTTCAAATCCTTGTAGAAAATCAGTGAAACGGAGAGGAAGAAAAAAAACAATAAGTCTTTAGCAATTCGAAAAGAGGTCAAAGGGAAAGTAATTAAGACGAAAGATGTCATTACATTTTGATCTTATAAATTGTCCACGGCGTACCGTGTAAAATCTTTTATTGTTTTTATTTTTCGTCTTAATTTTTTTTTCACAGAGTGTTGTAATTGGGTTCCTGCGCCAAGAGCTGAAATAAAGTTAATTGGGTAGATTAAAAAATGCTGCAGGCTCTTAAAATATATAACACGTTAATAAATCATGACTGGACGTGACTTTGAAGGATTTATATTACTTAATTCCAGCCTGTTGTTGTCCCACTGCAGGTGAAATGTCTCTTCACATAGAGAAAGCACGAGTGTTGATTCATTCGCCACCCTTGCTCAAGCTTGTCGCTTGGTACTTTTAAAAATTACCTAGATCTAATAGTCAATGTACAGTAATTCTAGGTTTCCTCACAATGGTTTGTTACAGCGATATTCAAGAGCAACATAGATAGTACATGACATGTCATATTTTACTTAACTGGAAGCAAGAAGCTACTTTTTTCGAAATGCGTCAATAATTCCTTCAAAGTAAAATAATTAACGTTGGTATATAAAGCACTTTTGGCAGAAGAAATACATACATAACGTCACGCCTGTTATTCCCGAAGAGCTAGGCAGAGGTGTACAGTCAGCCTCATAAGTCGATATATACGTATCCATATTTCCTAAACTCATGAACACCTTACCTTACACAAATTGCTAAACAAGACTAGTGCCAGGATTTAATTAACGTCTTAAAGGTTCAAAATTCACTAGTCTTGTTTAGCAATTTGTTTAAGCTAAGGTGTTCATGAGGTTAGGAAATATGGATATTATGTTCATCGACTTATGAGGCTGACTGTACCTGGTACACCCACATTTCGCCAGTTATATTTAAGTCCCATGTTATAGGGGGCGAGCCAGGGCAGGAATCCAGACTCCGGGCTGCTACTGAAAAATTCTAGGTGGAAAACTCAACACAATTCACCCGACCCGGGTATCGAACCTGGGACCTCATGCTCAGCAGTAGAGCTTGCGACCACTAGACCAACGAGGCGTTCCTATAACTTTTATATAATTTTGTTTATTTAGTTGCTATTTCTATGTCAAGCCTTGTGCGAGTTCAAAAAATACTGTTTCTTTCTTTCTTTTACTTAAACGTCCACAATCAAACAAGTACATGATTAGGAATTGAGGGAGATTTCTATCAGAATCACGGACTAAACTGACGCAAGATTTATTTATTTATGTCTATATACATACAAATATTCTTGCAGGCTAGACCCAATGCGATATTGTAGTTTTTTTTACATTACACTTATTTTAAATTAAATAGTGCCACTGTTTATACCGTAAATAATTCTACCCGTAGCTATTCTAGTGAATGTACTCAAAGTACAGCAGAATATATCGACGTCATTAGCGATGAGGTTAAGAGTGAAGAGCGCGCTCGTCGGCGGTGAGTTGCGCAGCAGGTTAGTTCGCGGGCGGCATCGTCAGCAGCTGCGGCTGCCGACGACAACCCACATACCCGTCCGGCACAACAAGCTCCACCCTTCGCCATTTGTCTGCATTGTGTATCTTCCCCCTAATTATCTTAAAAATATAAGTTACGAGTGTGAGTTGCCTCCTGAGATACGAGGCGTCAAGTCCATCATCACAAATTTCCGAATGCTGTGGCTACTAGCGCAAGTCCTTTTCAGAACTTAAGTAGGTGGTGTTCTTACGAATAATCACGTATGTAATTCATAATTTATTCATAATCTAAATGCCACTTCTAGTTCAACTCTAAGCAGACGACGATACAGAATTCCCAAGTTTAATACTAGTTACGCCAGTTTTCGAGCTAATTTAGCGTTTGGTTTCCCAAACGAACTTACATTTACCATACACTATAACAGCTAATTAGTAAGCCCAACCCTAATATAAAAACATTTAATATTTATATTTCGTTCCCAAATTCATATTTAGGTAAACTTTATTAGTGAAACATCGACAAAGGGCTTTATTCAACCAATGATCAAAGCCGAGCGGTCGGCAATTTCCTTTGTTTTAGGAAACAATAATGTAGTGGGGTCCTTTACGAAATATGAATTGGGACGGATTGGCAAAACATCATTATCTTAGCGGTTTTCTCATTATTAAAGTTAATAAGGAGAATTCATTTGATTTTGAACCGTCAATATTGTGTTTCTGAAGTTATCTGGAAGCATTTAATTGCTTGACCGGCTGTTGTTACAGAATGTTCTGAAAGCAAAGACGCTTATTGATATTTCTTTGTCACATTGTTTGAACTCAAACAGTAAAGCAATCTATTTGTTTTTCTTTCTGCGTATTTAGTAGAGTCTTGCTAGGTTGTGTTAGTGTGAAGGCTTTGGGTTGCACATTAATGAAAAAAAAACACACACTACTTTACTAGTAAGCTTGTTAGCCCCTCTGACTAAGCTAAATATGATTGTGTCTTGAGTGGGTTCACGTCACAGTTCAATGTATAGGAATCAAACTCACGGTATCTCGTTCGTCAGGCCGACCTCTTAGCCATTTGGTTATACAAGCCCATTTACGCAGATAGACTAGACAGTATTTAAATTTGAAACCCAAAGTTTTCATTTACTGTTTATTAAAGCTGAAAACACTAATTGACAAACCTCCCGCAGACTTCATAAAATGTGACCGCATTTTACTCAAGAAATTTCAAAAACGTCCAAACAAAATACATCCTTTAGCTTCCCCAGTAATATTTCGGAGCGCGCTATACGCTATACCAAGTTGTCAGCCACTAACACACTCCAAAATAAGGTTGGCAGTTATTCATATACCAGTAAAAGGAGAATATGCGGACGGTAAAAATACCGCAAACTTTGAATGAAGTATAAAATTTCGTATCGTCAACACAAAGGACGCGGGTGCCACCACAAAAGTTTCAAATGAAAGCCTTTTCCTTCTGTGTTAGGTTGACAGCCCTGCGAGCGCCTGCAGCGAACAATGTAATTTTTGCTTTTTTAATAGAAACCGCAACTTGACAAGCGAAACGTGGATACACAGACAGTTGTGGGCACAACTTTAAATAAGGCGCCGGTTATAGCCAACCCTAATTTGTTAAGGAAAAGCTTAGCTTTATATTTATGCAAATTGTAATATTTAAAGTGTCTTTTTGTGTTTAGGAAGACTTTTTATTCGAGGCTTGGGGAGGAATTTGGTATATTTTTGTTTTCAAAACTCCGTTGATTTCAAAACAAATGGATGATTGCTGTTGGTCTCAGTTAGCGGTTGGTCGTTACTGACTTTTGGAAGCAGTTTAATCTCTTAATAAAACTCAATTGGGTATTGTTATATCGTAAAAACTTCCATCAGACTTAGGCGATTAACGCACTGCCACACAACACACAGAAAATGCATCCACGAGCGTTCATTCAGATCAGAGACACGCAACATGCAGTGTGATGCGGGACAGCGTGATAATTGCTTGTTGTGTTTTCCTTCACCAATATCAATGATTACAAAATCATAAACTAACAATGTTTTCCTTCACCGATGTCAATGATTACAAAATCATAAACTTACACAGTTTTCCTTCACCGATGTCAATGATTACCTACTAAGATAAACTTAGAAAGTGCCTAAGAATGTAAACAGTCACATTAGTACTTGCCTTGCCTTCTTTGGGCCATCATGACATTACGCAACACATATTTGTTATACTTTGTTGTGTACAACCACTTATAACCGAGGCTATGCACAACTGCTCATCAGCTTATTAAGTTGCCAGCTATGACGCATGGCTGCCAATCAGCGAATTATTCGTGCCGAAAATCTAATTACTGTCGACAGTTGGACCTTTGCCTGTGAATTAAAACACGGCATATACAATGTCACACCTGAATGTACAGAGGCCCACGCATCACCTGATGAAGGCTTTAAGTAAAATGAAGGGTAGGCTTTTTAGGGATTCTCTTCACAACACATCAAGCTACCCCAGTGTGTCAAATTTATTTGATAGTTTTAAATCTTTATTACCTACTTGTGGCGACACAGCTGGGTTTGTGCCCAGCTGTGGACGGCTTGCGGCTAAAATGATGCTGATGAAATCAAATATTTTACGGTATAACCTGGATTTTTACTAAAAGTAAAATTGGGCTCGGTATACATTTAGGTAGTTAATTACCTAAATGTATTTATAGAATCGTTCATTGTCTTCTGGTTGAGAGGTTTTGATTGAACTTGACAGTGACATTTAGGCTCTCAAGTCTCAATTCTATTGAAAACATCGATAAGTTAAATTGAGTTGAACATTAAAGCTATGAATGAACGGGCCTTTCTGAAGAATAGTATGTCTTAATATTTCTCGTGGGTGTTGAAAGAGGGTTCTGCTGAAGACAGCGTCTATGAATATAATGAAAGAGTTGGGTTTATATCCCTACGAATAATATTATGAAGCAAAAAACTTAATTACAGATTAGGGTACACCTCTGGTGTACTGTGGTTCACCCACATTTTGCCAGTGATGTTTTAGGCCCATATATTAGGAGGGTAACCTTATGCCATCAATTGGTCACAAATCGAGACTCGAGCTGATACTAAGAACATTCGAAAAACTTTAAGTTGCACCTAAAGTTTGACTGGTAGAAATGTTGACTTTGTACATTTGTATTCTTAAAGGGTTAAATAAATATACAAAGATTTGCCCGATTGATCCCAAGTCCTCGTGCCCAGTAGTAAAGCTTGCGGCACCTGGACTACCGAGGCAGTTCAGAAGTAAGTAAGTAAGTAATTATGAAGCGCATAAGAAAATTCATTTTAAATAGATATCAAGGAGCTCGATGAACCCTCAAATTAAGTTGGGTCTAGGCACTTGATAGACGATACCATTCAAAGATGTAATCCTCATTTCAAACCAAGACATGATACTGAATAAAAAAAAATCAAAATCAAAAGTCATTTAAGATTCAAATTAGGCTGAAGATCAACACTTTTTGAACGTCGAAATTACATAAGACAGTCCCCCAAAAAGCCCACCCTCCATCAATCATCATCTTCCACGTCCAGTCCAGTCGCATCCAGTCTAAGCTTATGCTGCTGAAGACCTAACCTCCATGACCCAGTTACTGGATGACATTCTGGTTTTAGACAACGACATGATGACATTTATAAAGACAGCCATAACGAATGGTAAAACGTTCTAGTAGTAACAAAATCAAAAAAATCAAAATCAAAAGTAAATTATTAGGCTGCGGATCAAAAGTTATTGTCAAAATTTCACAAGAGAATCCCTAAAAAGCCTACCCTTCATTTTACTTAAAGCCTTCATCAGGTGATGCGTGGCAACACATGAAAAAACCACATTAATAAAAGTCTCTTTTTTTGTGACCATCTTAAACGCAAATAGTTTCTTCACATGCATTAAAGTAAACATTTTCCTTTGAGAAAATATCATACCCAACACTATCTCGGGTTAAAACTCGGGTTAAACTAAGTAGGTGAGAATAATGGAATATTAAAAGCGTCTTTACAGAGTCCAGGTGTTGCCAACGTAAATAATTAGCTACAGGTAAGATGGCTGCCAGACTTTATGTGTCAGCTTGTATGCTGCTCTTAAGTAATATGCTTGTTTATCTTCATTTTTATTTTTTGTTAGACTTTAAAAATAGCTGAATGAGTTGGTTCGACCTTTTAACATTAATATTTAAAAACTTTAAGTTGCTTTCTTTTAAATAAGAAGTTCTTAATGCTTGGTTAATCTTCTATGGTGTTCAAGAACACAATAGGAGTAAATTGGAGAGTGCTAGTTAACAATAACTTATATTGAATGAATTTTAGTTCTTCCAACTTATAAGACAGATGTGTCCTGGGAAGTTTGTTTAACCACTTCTTTTTCCCAGCAAAAAATCACTAGGAAGTGGCAAAGGGCGTGCGTTTTTGTGGTCTTGCGAAAAATTTTGACGTTTAGAAAAGACTGATTCTCAGCCAGATATGAATAAATGACTTTTTATTTTGTTTCTGACAGTACAAACACAAAAATAATATTATTTACTCAAATTCAAATCTTTTATTTGCAGAATAATATAGGTAGGTTAATATACAGGTGTTAAAATTGAGATATATCGCCATACTCATGCCATGCAAATTTAAAAGCGTATTAGTAAATAACTTACAAATTAATTATTTAATCACAGTATCAAATAAATATAAGGCAACGAAAAACAATACAAAATGTCAAAAATGTCAATGTGAGAGAATGTCAAGCTTACAATACAATATAATATTACAATTAAAATAGAAATCTAAAAGTTTATAAATGTCAACAGTGCAAAAATAGTTACTTATACAAATATACATAATTCTTTAATAATGATCGGATTTACTATTTTTACAATTTATGATTAAGAAACTCTTTAACTGAGTAATATGATTGATCTTAAAGTGTTTTCGATAAAGGTCACAAAGAAAGAAATTGAATTAACCTATAATGTGGAGGCTTGTTATTAGCTATTTTTTAATATTACATTCTTTATTTTTTAGTCTGTAAGCCTTCTTTAAAGAAAAAAATTTAACCGCATTTTTATCATAGAGATAGAACATACTACAAACATCTTTCATCTATCAAACAATCTATTTCCCGCTTCTTTGGTCTCCCTCCTCTTTTATAACCCTCCAGTTTGATAATAAAAACTTTCGCCCCAACTCGAATTTGATTACCTTTACAGACCTTTTTATTGTGTAACTTCAAATTCATCATCTGTCTAGCCGTTTCCCAACTAAGTTAAAGTTGGCTTACTGTCTAATCGGATGCAGCTATATATCAATACTTTACAAGATGCTTATCTGACCTAAACAACCCAGTTACTGGGTAACGCCTTGGTTAAGCTAGTTGCCAGGTTGCCGGACTTGGGGTTCTATCTATCCATAATGATTATCAAAGATCTAAAAATTACAGCCGTGACCAACAGCTTAATATGGTTTCTGAGGCACAGAGAGGTCTTGTTAGTAATGAATGGTCATGTGGGAGTCAGGCATACCACATCGAGTATTATCGACTGACCCGCAGAGCGCGCGGACCAACACTGAATGCTGCTAGTCCTCGCGGCGCTATTTACGTGAGATTCCTTAGCGCCGCGTCTCCGTCGGACGTACTCCTGCGTCGTTCGCCTTCATACCACTAAAGCGGCTCACTCGCCTCCACTAGTTTTTATCAAGCGTGCTGAACGCTGATTGGTTGCTCGCATTTTAATGTCGTATTCTAAGGTAGAATAGAAATATTGTCTAATGTTAAAATAATAAGGTAGCTTGTAAATATTGTTTAAGAATTTTTGTATACCTACTATATAGTTGTTGCAAAATATAATTAGCATTCATTACCCAATCGAGTGTTTTACTATACACAATACAGTCCAACAGGTCCCATAGTCACCCATCCACGGATCGACCAGCAAGTACAGCTTAACCTTGATCCCCTTGGGGCTGTTATTATTTAACCACTAGCAGACGTCCCGCGGTCTCACCCGCGTAGTTCCTGTTCCCGTGGGATTCTAGGGATAAAAAGTAGCCTATGTCATCCGAGAATAGTGTAGCTTTTCACCAGTGCAATAATTTTTAAAATTGGGTCATTAGTTCCGAAGATTACCCCCTACATACAAACTTACAAACAAACAAATTTTACCTCTTTATAATATTAGTATAGACAAGCTCCTACCTCCAAATTACTCATTCGATTATGTAAACGAATACTAATAGCATCACACTTCATTCAACGTATTTCAATTACGAAATACCCAAAACAATAATGTTGCCAACAAATTATTGCATCACAGTTCAAATGCAGCAACTCGACGAATATTAATAATTTATGGCTCAACTTCGAACGTTCGTGTTGGTTACTTTTCTCATTATCATATTTAACGTTGTCATGTAGCTTTCCACGGGCCTCCAGGAAAGACTTTATTATGTAGAAATGTCGCGGCTATGTAGGTAAGGAGAGCCAGAAGTTCAATTGACTGCTCAGACAAATTGCAGTTAAAAAAAAACACGATTTAAATTAGATCTTCTTATTTTCGTGACTAACCTGGTATCAGAGTTTTAATGCTGCCCACGGGCCTAAACGTTTTAAGAACACCCTTTTGTGCGTACAGCTAAGGAGTGGAATTCCCTGCCGGAGTCGGTGTTTCCTAATAGCTACAACCTAGGGGTATTTAAGTCAAGAGTGTTTTTTTTTTTTTTTTTAATATTATTATAACTTCTAGGCAAGTGTGTTTCATCGTTGAGACCACATCATCGCTTAACATCAGAAAGCCATCAAACGCGTGATTACCAATAATAAAAAAGGTGCGCCAACTTTCTCATGATGAAATTAGGTAAGAATCAGCACTTTTAAGAAAGTCCCCCGAATCACTCGGGGCCTACTTTTGTCCTTTCTTTGTTATTCTTAAGTTCTAATATGAGCTAAACGACCATCAACAACTATGTGCACTGACAGGTCCACTCATTTATAACGGATTTAGGTGAAATTTGGCACACGGATAAACCTAGGACATGGGATATTTTTATCCAGATAGTGCGTTACCATCAGATAATTTTCAACCTCAACGTGGGCGAAGCCGCGGGGAAAAGCCAACAAACGAGACACTATTACAAAAAAAGTAGAATTGAATACTCTTTGTTAAAAAGTCTCTCTATCACCCGAGTTCCTTTATTACTCTTTGTTTAGGTATTTTGCACCTACCTCAGAGCGACAACAATTTTATAAAACCCGCACAAAAAGTCACATTTCATGCAAGTGGATTTCATCCCGATGTTTTTTCAAAGTGGTATTTCTGTAACAAAATTATGGTGGAAAGAATATAAATTTTCCAGTTTTATGTTGTTTTTTTATACTTCGATGTCAAAGACGTTACAATAAATCTTCGGGTATTACGGTTGACGAAAATGTTGGTATTATCTGAGATTAAAAACGCGGTATTGAAACGCGTGGGTGTGTTTTAGCGAATGTTTGATGGTGATGGGATGTCGATTGGGAATAAATAAGGTTGTCAGTAAGGATGACAATGGTAGTTAATAATTATGTGCACCATTCTTTTTAGATAGAAAATCGCAATTGAGTACATGAAGAGAGAATTTGTGTCCTCGTGTGTGCTTTTGCGCGGTGGTAAAAAAAACCAGACAAGTGTCTAGATGATTACATACCGTGATGGATTCGTAGATCTGCTACGTCACTGCTAAAAACCTCCAACGCCAAAAAGTTAAGCTGACATTTGAAAAGTTAAAAATAACACGTTCCTATCGTTGAGCCATGTAATCTATGACGCGTCAGGGTACCGCTTAAGTAAGGAATCTTCCAAGTACGTATGTACTTATATTAGTGGTACCTTATTCATCAGCTCATCCTGTTGCCACCAGTGCATTGTGAGTAGAATTAAATGCTTGTTAATAATAATAATAATAATAATAATTCTTTATTTATGAACAAGAGACAACCATACAGATTAGCTTAATAATAAACACCGAAATGATAAAACAAACACAGAATTGAATAAAATTGTTCAAACTAAATTTAACAATATTTGGGCTGCTCAACAGTTGAAGAATGTGAACGGTGCTTGTTGTGAACAAACAGTTTGGTTGTCTTTGGACTGATTCGCCCTATCCCCTCGTACTAGTGTAAAACTGTAACACGAGTGGATAGTCTTCCTCAACCATAGAACAACAGATTACCACAAGGTTCCAGTTACAATTTAAGACACATGGTTAAGCAGATTCATTTCATACTTTTTATGCAACAAATTACCAGTACAGTTACAGTTATATTAACTAAGTTACAATTAAATACAGTTTTACATGTCTATATTTTGGTGTTTGGGTATAGGTATGTGTAGGATATGTTTATGTGGATATGCTTTGTTTTGTGTATTTTTGTATGTCTCGGTATGTGTGCAAATATGTGTGCTCTTTTATTAATATGCCCTTTATAAACGATTTTTTAGTAGATTTTCGGTGCTATTGTAGTCTAGTGTTTTCAAGTATTAAAACCTTGATACCCAAACATGCAAAAACACCATGGATAAATTTTATCCATGGTGTTTTTGCATGTTTGGGTATCAAGGTTCTTTAATTCTAGATCTTTACTTATTCTGTTGTACAGGCTAGGGCCGAGATAATTTTGAAATTTTTGTGCTAAAGATGTTCTATATCTGGGTATGTTAGAAACTATATCTACTCGTCGCCTTTTTGAAAAGTGCGGTTTCACTTTGAAACGAGCTCAAACACGACATCTCTGCTATTATTTTCTAAAGAGTGTTCTACTGTGCTAGATATCTTGGCTGCAGCATCAGACCATGAACACCATAGTCTTGCTTATTAATACGTGAGTCTTTTAAATTTTAAGTCACACACAACATGTTTGTAAGTAAAGCTAATGCTCTTAGACGTCTTAAATCGCAACGGTAGCTAACACAAAAGAGCTAGGAAGAGGTAGATAACATTAAAAGGAACCATGCTTAGAAATAAAAAAAACAAATCTAAATCGGTTTACCCGTTTAAGTATTACGTTGCCAGATAGACAGACAGACAGATATACACATAGCGGACATACTTATAACACCGCTCTTTTTCGGGGGTTAAAAATAATAAATAAATAAACAAAACCCACCCATCTCATTAATTCACTTAGCAATCATCCGAGATCCGACGATAGTTCTTAAAATCACATGAACAAAAATAATATTGTAGTCTGTCAGATTGGGTAGCTCTTTTAATGGTTTCATAATTTTACACTATTGTTCAGCGTGACATAATATACTGACACCTCCCTTCCGAATTCCTTTGATATTATAATAATGTCAATAGTTATAAATAAATATTCCACAACTTTTTCACACAACGCCATCTAGTCCCAAGCTAAGCTAAGAGCTTGTGTTATGGGTACTAAACAGCTGATAAACATACTTATATATTTCTAAATACATACATATTATAGATAAATTACACCCCGACACAGAACAAATGATCGTGCTCATCACACAAACATTTGTCCTGGGTGGGAATCGAACCCACGACCTACGGCATAGCAGTCAGGGTCACTAACTACTAGACCAACAGGCCAGTCAAACAAAATAGTGAACGAATAACGAGTAAAATGGCTGTGTAACATCCGGACAGTCGGACAGGCCAGAATGATAAGGGTACCGTTTTTGCTTTTGGCTACGGGACCCTAAAAAATAAGTTCTCCAAAAAATAACTAAGGAACACATTCATAATTAAGTTCTCGTTGTGAACGTCATTACTCCAAGAGGTTGCCTACTTTCTAGGAATACATTTTATCAGGGATTTAACAAATAAACTTCACCCACGGTAAGGTTACAGGAAACTAAGGTATTTGTGAACTTATCTATTTATTTCTTTCTTTCCGTCACTCGGTACCCCTCAAGGTTCATTGGAAGACCAGCGTCAGACAGTATCACCTGTCTGGCATGAATGCTGAAGTGGACCTTTTTGGCGCAGCCGTGAGGCACACAGCACGTAATGTGTACAACCTACTATTGTATATTTTCTATTGTTTTATAAATTATTGTGTGTATGTGTGTTTTAACAACTGATGTCAAATAAATATTTTTCTTTCTTTATTTCTTTCTTTCTTTCTTTGTTTCTTTCTTTCTTTCTTTCTTTCTTTCTTTCTTTCTTTCTTTCGTTCTTTCTTTCTTTCTTTCTTTCTTTCTTTCTTTCTACTTACGTTATGTTGACCTAAGCGTACTTATGATTCGGTCCACCCACTATGTTTTTTATGTTATATGTCTTCTGTTGACGTATTTTTAGTCTTACGTTAAACAGTTATCAAAGGTAAATATCCATAAGATGGAGTATGTAATAGTTCATCTTATGGATATACCTACACGCTTTGTTACGTAAAGAATGATTACGTAATTATTTTCTAAAAAATATAACGTCATAGCAAAAAAAGATAGTAGACTCATGAGTGAATTGGCTCTTAATAAAATAAAAAAAAACTAGTGTGTTTCACCATCATTGATTGCATCACTGTTTATTATCAGCTGGGAGTGGAGACAAGGACTAGTTTATAATATAAACATCATCATCTGCCTAGCCTTTTCCCAACTATGTTGGGGTCGGCTTCCAGTTTAACCGGATGCAGCTGAATACCAGTGTTTTACATGGAGCGACTGCCTGTCTGACCTCCACAACCCAGTAACTGGGTAACATGATACCCCTTGGTTATAATATAAACATATATACATATATAAAAGCATTATTAACCAATGATGAATGGAAGGATAATATGGCTAACTTCAGGGTGTAGGTTTTTCGTGACGCAGTACGCGCGCATCGTAAATATTCTATAACTTTAGTGTTACGAAATAAATTACTTACCTATTTACTTACCCTAATGCGCCAAAAGAAGTATATATAACTTCAAAAATCTATTCCATTCAAACAGAAAACCGTTTCAATATTAAAGAGATTTAAAATACTATGTATAGAGCGGGCATGTCAATGAAATGTCATAGAAAAACTTTGATCCCTTAACTCAGTAAAGCCATCTAGAATAATATATGAATATTGGAGCGGCAGCGGAGCGTACCAAAATAAACTCATAGACTTGTGTCCAGCAGGACACAAGTTTCGGATATTTCTTAAGGTATTGAATGTTTTGGTTTGTGCAAAGCTCATCTGAATTTCTGTATGACAGCTTTATTTTCGTAGGTGACATTTGAAGCCAACAGCTATTATTGCGGTCTGACCTAAAACCTTGAATCCTGAGATGACCTTTGGGACACTTTTAAAGTTTCAATAACCTACCTTCTTTTAGTGCGAGCGATATTTTGAATCATTAATGCATTCAAGTAAAAGTATATTGATAAAGGTCAAATTTCGTCCTCTTAAGACCTTTAAAGGTCCTGTCTTTTTTAGCTATTTATGAACAAAATTCTGGATAAAGCAAGCACTTATCCTGTGCCTTTACTTCTGTCAATATCATCGTGCACTTGTGACTATGAGAAAGAATGTAATGCACTATGACTTGTGCATAGTGAATTAAATTACATCACCAGCCGGCCAATGCGGTTTTACACCATTTTCCGTCACCATGTTTTTTGTTCATCTTTTGCTGCCCATTGTATCACCCTATGTAGCCATTTAAAAGTTTGTATGTTTTTATGGTGTGCGGTAAAGAATATTCTATTCTATTCCATTAAATTAAAAAAATTATAAACCCCCACCGCAAAAAAGCAAGACATTTAAAAAGTTAAAAATAACACTTTCCTATCGTTGTGCCGTGAAATTTTACTTCACGTCCGGGTACCGCTTAAGTAAGGCATGTTCCTAGTACTCGTAGGTATGTAGGTAGAATTTTAACACGCCTCTTTTTGAGTCGGGGGTTAAAAAAGGATAAGGTGCTCTAGTTCTCTAATTGTGCAGTTGCTACGTACCATCCGGCTTTGAATAGAAGAAACCGCGACCGCAGTCAGCAGATCGGTTAACAGCAGACGCTAGCCGCAGTGTCATCTGCGGTTGCGGTCTGTAACCCATCTTGGACATGTACTGACGCTAGCACATCAAGCTAACCCAATCTATCTAACTTCTTTGGTCTTTATTACAAAACAAACAAGGTTCATTTTCAATAGGCTTCTTATGGGTAAGCTCGTTCCATCGTCGACCTCATCTCTGACCGCAGGACAAGATTGAGGTCAAGAGTAGACCCATTACATATAAAAAAAAATGGTTTTTTTTTAAGTTTTGGTAGGTATAGCTTGATGTCCTGGCGTCTGTACCTTTAAGCGAACTATAAATAAATAAAAAAAAGTAAAACCAAGAACAACTAAGCATCAAAATATTCTTTCGCATCGCTGTCATAATCTGTAAATGGTTTCTGGTCTCAATGGATTCATGTTTGATTTTGGAAAAGGCTCGAAAAAAACACAGTTTATTATTTTTGGTTGCTCTTTCGAATTTTAAATGCCAGCAAACGGTTGACCTATAAGTTTACACACCGATGCCCTTCCGTGCTTCAGAGAGCACGTTAAGCCGTTGCGTCCCGGTTGTCATGCAAGCACATAGACAATCGTCATTGATACTAGTACTAAAGCAGGATTAACTGGAAAATCTGGCTATCTACTATTCTAAAAGTGCTTAGTCACTTTGAAAACATTTTAAATTTTTTTTTTCCTTATGGCAACTGAGCCGATGTCGACTATTCTGCCAGAACATTTTAATTTTTTGCGGAATTTTATAGAAAGTGTATTTGCAATTGCTGAAGACACTTTGGCCTGGTGATGTACAGACGCCAGCACGTCAAGTTACCCCAAAATGTCAAATTTCTTTGATAGATTTTCAACTTTATTGCTTACAGAATAAGGTTCATATTCAATTGGGAAAAATTGACACATTGGGGTAACTTGATGAGCTGGCGTCTGTACATACATGAAAGACACAAATGATAGGCATGGGGATTGATAACACAGATATAGATACAACGGCTATTTTTCAATTTTGAACTCAGTAGGTCTTTTTCGTAAAGGTTTTCATTTCTTTTTTTTATATTATAGATATAAAAGAAAGTCGTTGTTTCGAATATTTTTCAAACTCAGCGCCATCTTGGATGACATGACAGGAGTCAAACTTCCCAGTTCATTATCAGGTGACAATTTGACATGACAAGTCTTAAGCTAAACTTATGAAGGTAAGGTTGTCAATTTATACGTACCTACCTACCGTTCTGAAATTCATTTTGTTACTAAACTTAGAGGTTTTATGTAGCATAAAAAAGTCTTATATTTCAGAAATCAATTTACGTAATTAACAATTCTTTGCAAATAGAACTTATTTTACTGTTAGGCCTTTAGGTATCAATTGAATGCAACATAGAGGCGTATACTCTGCGTCCGTCCGTGTCGTCTTAGACCTACTGAGAAATATGCACACAATGTTTCAATAGCATCGGTCGAGCAGTTTCGAAGTTTAGTAATTAACTCAAGAATTTTGTATAAGAAACGAAAAACATGTCCAAAAATGGGCATATCGCTTTATGATATTTTTAGTCTCACCCTCTTTTCTTTCTTCTTCAATAAGGTACAGTGACAATACCCATAAACAATTGAAATGTGTGGAATAATTTGAACTTAAAGCCCTTACACGAGGCCATAAAAGACGCTGACATTTCTGGTCTAGACGAAGACCTTTAAAGGGTAGGTACTATATTAACTGTCCAAAGAGTACGTGAGGTTCTTACTCCCCTCGATGTAACACTGGCATGTCATGCAGAACATCTCTAAGATCTAAGGACAGTTGACCTACATGCTTATAGAGGGTGGAAGAGAAATCAATGGACATCAGGACACTATGAGTTCTTTACAAGATTCCGGACCGCCAGCGTTTTTCGTAGATTTTACCTTATTTCTGTGTAAAACCGTGACATCCCAAACCGACGGGATATTAAATGAATGAAGAAACGTATAATTTACTTCTTGTAAAAAAAATCTTACTGAGTTAGATCGAAATGTCGACTTTTTCTTTTTCTATAGTTTTAAGTAATAATAATATCAGAAAAAAAAAGTTAAAGACTTTAGATAAACTGACGAGAACTTTAACGGTTGAGAATCATGTACAGATATCTATTCTACACGAATTTAAAGCGTTATAAGTCGTCATCTCACTCTACTGCTATTGATTGACAGCACACTTCACCTCGTTGCTACGTATACTAAATTAAAGTACAGGCCTTTTCGTAACACATTTTATTATAAATATTTTTACTAACTACTGTTGCACACTATTTTTTCCGACGACCTATCTTTTATTATAGTTTTTATTTGCCTTGGTTGATCTCCTTATCTTTACCACAACCTGTACTTTACTTTCATTTTCTCTGGGTGATTCTTACAGATCAAGACTCAAACTAGTGAGTTTGAGTCTTATCGAGTTGAGTAAGTTGAGTTGAGTACTCAACATAGTGTCCGAATGTCCGTCTATGCCGCTTCCACCCTGTATACTCGCGCGTAGGCGGTACACAGATATTGTATTTATTTACGGAGATCTAACCTCTACATCTTATTCATAAAGTGTAGCCGGGAGCTACAGTTTGTTGGCATTATATTATGTGTACTGTGAAGGAAATATTGTTTTAGGAGAAATTACAGAAAGTTAGAACGTTTCATAAACAAAAAAGCATAACAAAGAAAGTTCTGTGTAAGTGGATGGATGACCTCACACATTGATCTCAGTTGTTTATAAAGAAGCTACTTCACCAGAAACCTAATCGTCAACATCCAGTCATTTACGTAGCGTGACCGTTTTTCATCTTTATGTCAAACAAAATAAGGTTCATATTCAATTGGGAAAATTTGACACATTGGGGTAACTTGATGTGCTGGCGTCTGTACCACGTCTCTTTGGTATGCCACCTGCAAGATTATGGCGTGTCTCCGCTGCCAGTTTATAGTGATAATCATTGGGTAAAGTGTTCAACGATAAATTGTTCAACAGCTAGTATCATATTCGTTATCATCACTGTGTATCAAAAATGACGTCATGCGCACTTGATGTGACGAAGCACACAGTACTCCATCGGATAGGTAGTCACCGTAACTTTTACACCACTTAATGCTTAACACACTTTCACTTGCACTTTTGAATGCACTCAATAGAGACTAAATGATAAATGATACCTATTTATTTCTGTAAAAAGGTTCACACAAACACTTTCTATATGTAATTTTAAACTACAAAGTAAGGTCGGTGTTTCACTAGATGGCATTGTGTGAAAATTAGACAGAATATTATAATTATTCACAAATATTTCCATAAATCAAATCTAAGAACAGACCGCACCGATTACATCAGTCAAGAAACAAACCGCATTGAATTAGGAACATCCGTTTGGGAGGATACGACGATACGACAGATCATACAATAATCGTAGAAAAACAAAACCTAAAAAAAAAACACAACCAAATTGACAACCTCCTCCGTTTTTTGGAAGTCGGTTAAAAACAGTCATGTACGTATAACACACTTCTTTATACGTAATGGGTTAAAAGCGAACTTCACATAAAACGCATCAACATTTTTTAATCACCATAAAACTCATTTACTTCATTAGCCTGCGAGTTATTTATAATGTGCAGTTAAGCGTAGTCTTGAGGAGCTTGTGGCTAAATTATAACAGCCGCGTGGGTCGATCGAAGGTTAAGCTACGCTTGACGAGGTCGGTCCGTGGATGGGTGACCATTTATTACATACCAAGACTCCTCCGTGCCTCGGAAAGCACGTTAAGCCGTTGGTCCCGGCTGTCATTTGTAGATCTTTGACAGTCGTTACTTGTAGTCAGAAGCCCGAAAGTCTGACAACCAGTTTAACCAAGGGGTATCATGTTACCCAGTTACTGGGTTGTGGAGGTCAGACAGGCAGTCGCTCCATGTAAAACACTGGTATTCAGCTGCATCCGGTTAAACTGGAAGCCGACCCCAACATAGTTGGGAAAAGGCTAGGCAGATGATGATGAGTTAAGCGTAGTCTTGTTTTAGACAGATAAACAATTAAAAGACAAAAGGTCTCTAATTGTCCAATTTAGATACGGAACCACGGTTGGCTTTTGTACTCGTCTTCAAAAGGGTGGTTGTTGTGGCTTTTGAATTTGAGTTACATTTTAAAGCTTTGGTCGTTCTTGAAAATGGTGGAGATGCCTTTTGTAATTCAAGCAGTGCTTCTTCGTCATAATATTTTCGTTTTTCCTAGAAACTGAGAAAAAAAGCATTTATTTGGAAAAAGTCACATATGCACAAATTGCACAATACTAAATAATATAAACATAACATCACGCTTGTAATCCCCGAAGGGTCAGGTATAGGCGTACTTGTGGTACATTTATTACTGTACATGTTCTTAATTCCTACTGAAGAACATTTTATTTTAAAGATAAGTTAAAACAAATTTGATTACAATTGTTCTATGTCTGGGTGTAATTTATCTATAATATGTATGTATTCAAAAATATATAAGTAAGTATGTTTATCAGCTGTTTAATACCCATGCCACAAGCTTAGATGGCTTTTTGAGAAAAAGTTGCGGAATATTTATATGTAAGTATTTTATTTTAAATTTAGAAGAATAAAACCGAAACGAAGAACGTGTCCATGTATTGTTCTTCCCTGCTTTTTGAGGTTTTTTGTCATTGACACTATAGTTGTCAACTTAAATGAAATAAATTGTTGGAATTCGGCGTATATCGTGGTTCTAACATGCTTAATTGTACTTTCATAAAAAAGCGTGCATTAAATTTACCTTTTTTTAACTACTATTTATTGATATTGTAACTCTGGGTTAATATACGAGTGTCACCAACGCCTGAACCAGGTTGGTAATCTCAATAATATAACCATCCAATGGATCAAAGGACACAGCGATTCCCGGGGCAATGATGCTGCGGACGAACTCGCTAGAAGGGGATCGAGCATGGCAGCGGTGGGACCCGAACCCATCGTACCACTCCCTTTCGGATACCTACGCACACTGGTAAGGAAACGAACTAGTGAACAACACCACAAGCTGTGGCTAGACCACGGCGAGTGTAGGCAGGCCAAGGAAGCACTTCCTGCTATCGACGGCCGCCTCACTAAACGCGCGCTTCGGTTGACCAAACCACAGCTGCGCACAGTAACAGCCGCTATTACCGGACATGGCTCTTTTAATAAACACCTCTTTGTCTTAGGAGTCACAGACAGCCCCCTGTGTCGTGCCTGCATGGAGGAAGACGAGACAGCAGCCCACGTGCTTCTGCACTGCCCAGTGGTTGCAACATACAGGGCAAAGTACTTAGGTAACCCAGGTACTCTCCGCGAGATAGCCAGCAACATCGGGGCACTGCTGGCCTTTCTCGGGGAATTGGGATGGTTAGAATAGTCTCCCACCCGCACGCAAAATACGCGCTTTGACGTGGAGTTGCGGACACCGGCCCGTTATACTATACTATACTATACTTGATATTGTAAATGGAGTAAAATCCCTACTATTAACGAAATTCTGTGGTTATTGTGTACCTACAAGAACAGACTAAGGAAATAAATGTATTCCGGTATAGCACGTAGGGTGCTTTTAAAAATCATAAGCTGTCTCGCTAGCCATTGACACAGCTACTACACTACACTTACCAAAGCAGTAAAAAAGCACTCAACTAGCCAATTACCAGTAAGCCCCCATCACACAGTATTTTAAGGTGAAAGCGTAAGCTAACCCGCGAGATTTAAATTTTATTATATTTTTTTGTCGACTTCTACACCGAATTATCACTTGCTTTAAAGACGATTATGGGAAAAAATGTAAGGGTACCGGCCTGAGAGTATCTTGACTTGTCTATGGGCGGCATAAAAACTCTGACAACAAGTTAATCACTATCCAAAAAAGACCGACTTCCAAAAAGCAGGAGGTCTTATATTCGACTGGATGTATGTTTATTTATGCATTTTCTCTTAATTACTTTGTCAATTATTAATTGATTTTTAATATTCTTTTTCTGTTCGAAAGGGTGTACGTAGAGAAGAGCAGCGGTTGCCCAGTCGTGGCGGCCCCGACTTACGAATGTCGTGGGTTGGAACCCAGGCGGCGCATTACTGTGTATACTGTGTAATTTATTTCATCAGCACTGCTCTCAAAAACGGTGAAGATAAACATCGTGAGAAAACCGGCATGTCCTAGAACCAAAAATTCGAAGACATGTGACATCTACCAATTCGCACTGTGCCCGCGTGGTAAATACCAAACAAATATGACCTACTGGTAGTAATATTTGAAAATGCACCTACAATGGGAAACTGCCAAAGCAAAACTTTTATATAAATAAAACATACGAAAAATTTCGGAAGCCAACCCACGCATTCACTTTAAGCCACGAACCACGTTTTAACATTCAGCCCTCCGAAAATTGAAACGACTTTGAAGATGCACATAAGTGCGTAACCTTTGTTAGCCAATGAAGCCCTCCGGTTAGTTTCATATGACGGCGCAAATATCCATTTATTTCAATAGGGTTTAGGTGAATACGTAATCCTTTCCGTTAGGTCGGGTGAATACGGGAACCATTGGGTCCGCTATAACGTGCCCTTCATATTTTGTGCCTTCGCAATTCATGCCTTAGACACGGATCGCATGATTATACAGGTTTGTTTGCTACTTAATTCTGTTGAGAAGTGTCGGGTGAGCTTTCTATGTTGATAGTCGAATAACGTTGAACTAACAATGTTCAAAACCTCGACTGTGCACAAAAAACAAAATTTTGCGGTTGTAGGTATTTTTTTAAATCATACAATAGAGACAACAACGAAACGGTCATAAACTCAAGTTCATTCAAAACTCGGCCGATTAGTATTTTAAAGAAACCTCACTTTTTTGGGAAGTCGGCGAAAGTGTGCATTCGCGGTATTTAAAAAAATCACTTACGCGGAATTAGACTATCAGCGTCGCTGTTTTTATTTCTAACTCTGGAAGATTTTAATTTAACATAAACAATAAATATAAATAAATAAATTAAAATGTTTGTGTGATAGCCCGATTTGTTCTGTGTCTGGGTAACATTAATCTATACTTAATATGTATGTATTTCGAAATATACACCCCTACTTTTAATTAGTACAAAAAAATTGGGCTGTATCCGTACCTGTGACTGATCATATTTGTGTAATCAAAAGTTAAAAAAACGAAGTTCAATTTTTAAAATATGCCACTATTTAGTTAAACTTAAATAACGAAAACAGCTGTTGGAGGCGGGGCATATTTGAGCGAGATCACGCGAAAGTGAGCGAGAGATGACGATGAATGAATACTACTATGTCATGAATCGCCTGTTCAATATTTCCATAAATTGGGTGACTTTTTGGGATATAAACAAACGCTAATAACTTTGCTGTTTATGAATATTATTGATTGATACTTTACTAATATAATGAGAAGACCGTCTAGAATAAGCCCTTTAATTAATTATTTGTACTAATTAAAAATTAGTGGTGTAAAAGTAAGTTGGATGTTTATCAGTTGTTTAGTACCCTTATCACAAACTCTGCTTGGCTTGGATGGACTTGGCAAACTGGATGGCGTTGAGTGAAAGTTGTGGAATATTATTATTTCTATTATTTGGAAAATTTAAAAAGGCGTTCTAATTAATGTTATGCTTACGCCTAGAACACATATTTTATAGACCTGAATCACTTTAAAAATACACGCAAGCAGGCTGGGTTTTTAATAATGAGACTAATTTTCACAAGCTTTTCTTCCCATGAGCAACCAAATCGAAAATTGCAAAAAAAAATCAGTTGTTTCATACATGTTGGTCGATTATCAAAACTTTTGTTCGCAACAACTCGTGATTTTTTTGTTGAGTTGGTCAAAGCCAAAGTCAAACCATTTATTTCAATTAAGCCAATGTATGGCACTTTTGAACGTCGAAAAAAAAATAACTTTGTAAAATGATTCTAGTTGACCTCAAAATGGTCTCATAGTGAAAGATGTACCATCTTCTTCTTAGCGTATCGATGGTAAACAAAGACACTAAATTCTAAATTGTATGTTTAGCCCAGAATTCGGCTACCGTAACACCATCCACCGACGCAACCATAAGATCCTCACGTGTGCAGATGACAGGGCACGCGGGGTAAGACAAATGGTGGGCCATGGTCTGTGGAGAGGTACCGCACAGGCACTGAAGGTCGGTGCTAGCTGCGAAACCCCACTTCAGGAGATTATCCTTGCTGCGGCCGACCTGGGTGCGGAGTCTATTCAGAGTTTTCCAAGTCGACCATTGCAATGTGTGCCCAGGTGGAAGTCGCTCTGATAGTCTCTCTGGTCTATGATGTACAGACGACAGCACATCAAGTTACCCCATGTGTCAAATTTCTTTGATCGTTTTACAACTTTATATCAAACGGAATAAGGATCATATTCAATTGGGAAAATTTGACACTTTGGGGTAACTTGATGTGCTGGCGTCTGTACCATGAATAGGTAGAGCAGCCTGTCAAAGTTCGCCCCATGAATAAAAATACACCCCAGAAATAAACTCACGACTGTTTCCCATGGAGGTAGGCAGAAACTACCTACATAACACCACGTGTTACGAACCTTACATATTTCTTTTTCGTTTCTTTTTCTTAATAATATACTATTCGCACCCTACTTCACTAACCAAGCAAAATCATGTCTTAACCTTCTGACAACATTCCATATCTGTTGTCTGTGAAATAAACGTACAGAATAACAAACGCTCCCACAACGTTCAGGTTAGAAGTCAGTTCTGTGTTCATGATTTAAGCGATGTTAATATTTTGTATTGCCGTTAAAAACAGTCCGAAATGTACTTTAGAGCGAACACTGAGTGATGGCTTGACATTTATTTCCTAAATACATCACTCCACCATTGTTGGCTTCCTTTATGAAGAAAGATAAAATATTTCCTCAAGCAGGGAGGGCATTGTCGGGGAAATGTCGCGGGGTGAGGGAGGCGGGAGGCTCGGCGTACTGAGCGGGGCAAGTGATGGACGAAAGCGAGCGTAGCGGAGCGATTGGCAGTCTCTTCTTTGCACACAAAATGATTTTATTCATTTCGAATTTCACGATTGTGTGACTAAGTAAATACGGAACCGACATATATATTTAGTTAAAATGAAAAATTAATCCTAACCTGACTTAGGTTTAATTATTACCTACGTATGCTTTAAGTCTCACTTAAAATATTTTCATAGGATGTATTCTATAAATAGTGTCGTAATACAATACTTACTTGCACAATTAACAAAGTGCAAAGGTACAGACACCAGCATGTCAAGTTACCCCAAAGTCTCAAATTTCTTTGATCGTTTTTGAACTTTATTTCAAACAAAATCAGGTTCATATTCAATTGGGAAAATTTGGCACATTAGGGTAACATGAAATGCTGGCGTCTGTACTTATCTATTTCTCCTCGACCTGGCAAAACACTACTACATCTCCGTTTAAAAAGTAGTCGTGTTGTTGTACGACCGCCTTGTAGCTATTTTTTTAAGCACCTAAGTTGGCAAAAGAAGTAGTAGTGAAGAAAGTTCTCGCATTTAAAAATGTACGAAATTGTACGTGACCGAACTCGCCCCACTATAAAATGTACTCCAAATTTACGGGCCGGTAACTATACCAGGCGGGCAAAATAATACAATACGTAACTATACCAGGGGGGCAAAATAATACAATACAATTGTAGACATTAAAGTTTTTGAAGTTATATAAATCCAAAGACATACTTACTGTAGACGGGACAACACGATCAAAATTTTCATCCGATACTTGTTATATATTGGATACAAGTCGATTAGTCAAGTCTAGTGCGCTTTGCTGCTGCTCTAATATTGCTTTATTTTGCGAGATGGCTTTACTGAGATATTGGATCACAGTGTTCCTATGACATTTATTCGCAGCAAAATCCAGAGTTCAGCGTTTTGAAAGCTTATGCCAATTTACGATCACAGTGTTTCCATAATATTTTTTCGCAAAATCCAGAGTTCAGCGTTTCGAAAAGCTTCACGAATATTCCATCGCTTGTGACTTGCACGGAATCAAAGTTCTTACCTCCAACAAAGGCAGACGCCGACGTCAGTGAATTGACGAATATTTATGTTGTAAATTTTACTATATTCCTATACAGGGTGTATCGACAGGCGTTACACATCGCGGCGTCTTTTCACAAGCACCGCTAATGTTATCTTTTGTTACATTGTTACGTTGGGGGTATAAATATGTTGCGTTTTTTGTTTGTTTATTACAGGGTTAATAGATTTATTTTTATAACAGTGACCTGGTTAACGGTGAAAGGGTTATTTTAAATAGAGGTAGATGGGATTTTTTTATAGTTCTTTGTTGCATGAGTGTGTAATTTTCTTTTCCGCGCCTAGTTTTACAGCGGCTAGCGTTGCGAAAGTAAATTGTTGCCTTTTTGTAACAGGCGTGTCAACTTGAAATAGGTAAAGAGATGAAATTTTAATATTAAGATTAAGTTAAATTTATAAATAAGTATGTTAGATTTTTTATTTATTTACTACAGTATAGATATTTACAACAGTTTTAAAAAAAATAAGTATATAAGTAGAAAACAATTGTGGATTGGACAACTTAATAAATCTAAAATATGGCGTCAAAAAACTCATACGCTACGTATCGCTATCCACTGGTAGTGTACCCAAATACTTTGCCACGTTGAATGGCAATGCTTATTCTTTGACCAAGTTACTAACTCTGGTTAACTGGCCACACTTAACCTCAGTGTCGCGTCGCTCCGTCAACGGAGTCACGCGTGCGTGCGTTAGTGTGCCGATTTTGAAGATCGAATGTTGTTTAGGTAACCTATCTACACCTTTTTACCTATAATATCATTGTTCCCAACAATGTTACCCGAACCGAAGCCGACTCCGGCTTCTAAAATAACTGGATCCAACTAACTACTATACATATATACTATATTACATAGAGGGACTGCCTATCAGAGCTGAACTACAACCTATTTTCAAATAAAAAATGAAACCCGGCAAAGAGCGAGTCCGCTTTGGTAGGAAAAAGTTTTACAACATCCAAAGTGATTTTATTCTTTGTTTGTGACCGCATAACTAAGTCTGTTTGTATAAAGTATTTACTGTTTTTAATATAATGACTGTGCTAATTAGACGAATCGTTATATTGTCCTGTAATGTCATATTAAATGAACCTCTTTCCTCTAAATTATATTTCAGATTTTTCTTATAATGAACATTAGGTAGATTTGACTTTTTTTTTAAAAAGACACCCATGATACTACTTTAATTGTCTTCTGTAACGTGGGTATGTTTACAAACATTTAAACTCACATCATACACAAACAACCAGACCCGGAAAAACTACCTTTATGCCATTCAAATATTTGTTTCGTGCGAGAATCGAACTTAAGATGCGGGGCACAACAACCTATCGCTCAGTCACTGCGTCAACCGTGCCATCAAACTGTAATCTAGATTATAAAACAAAACGTTAAACCAAACTACCATCTTTCAGTAACTCTAGCTCAAAATTGCAAATAAAAACGGAAAAGTTACAACATAAGTTACCGAATAAAAGATTTCATCGAAGTCAAAAGAGATTAGTTTTTCATCTACAACGCACAAAGCCCTCAAGGTTTTTCGATAGAGCTTGAAAATCTAGACGGACCTTTTGAACTGGACTAGGGATGCCAAAAATGTAAACAGTTTCGTTATTTTTAAAATAAATTAATTAAAACCGAAGCAGAGATCATGAAGTAGATGTTCTGACCGGTTAAAAGAGGTTACGTTCTCTAGTAGTTTTTAGCTGGAGGTGGTGGTGGTAAACTTAGGACCGGGGTCAATGGAGGTAGATTATACTTAATGCCAACGAACTTAATGCCACTGTTAAAGAGGTCCAATGACCACGATCATTAGTAATGAGGGACCCATTGAACAAGAAGACGAAAAGAAATAAAACAAATCATTAAAAAAAACGATACATCGATATGTATATTTTTTTATTTATGGCACTCCAACGACTTACTTACTCACTAATACATTTTAGGGGTATAGTTACAGTGAAACTTAAAAACTAGAGTGAATTTGTCACTTACAGGTGTGCACAGCACTTACATATCGATAATATTAAAAAGTTAAATGTAAATTATGTGTTATAAAACAAATCTAAAAATGTATTGTTAAAAAATATAAGGCTACAATCGCCTTCTCGCTGTAAGCAAGCGTGGTGATCAATACAAATGCGTTCTCTGAGTGAGAAGAGGCCTTTGCCCTATAGTACAGTAACAGGCTGTAGGTAAGTAGGTGTTTTTTTTTTAATCTGGGATCTGGATGTTGTCCAGCCTTTTAAAGTAGTGCGATTTTTTTCACCAAATGTCGGAAAATCGATTTCGATACATGTTCGATGGTACTTTTTATTTTTATATCGACACTTATCAACATCGATATTCTTTTGCACAAACCTAAACTAACCTATCTAACTTCTTTTTTTGTATAATTATTGTGCCGACTCACAATGGAACACTTCGGGAAGGACTTTAATTTTTTTGCGAACTGACTTTTGAAGGCGTACGACATTATTTTCTGGAAGACCCTGTTCGGTTATTCTTTGATATGTTGGTGAAGTGTGCCTTACAATATTGTGTTCTGCCTTTAGGCTTGCAGAGCCTTTGACCGCTCCACAAAGGGGAAATTGCCATAACCACGCTCTGCAGACGGTCGTAAGCTTGACAAGCATTTAACTGTGGAAAATCTTTTTGTGCATGCGTTGTGCTTATGTTTTGGTGGTTCCCTGGCTCTTAAACTAGTTATATGTGCCTGTGTCTTAGGAGTTAAAAATACACTGCAGTATGAGATTATATTGTGACGATAAATAAATAAGTAAATAAACTTTGCAAAACAAACACAAGTTACGAATAATAAAGAACAATATCGTGTCGGTCGACAAAGCTATGCCAAACTCTCGGTCAACTTCGAGCCGCTTGAAATTTGACAAAACTTTGCGATTAGATAAGAATCTGAGTTAAATCCGATTGAAAAGTTTTCATTCGGCACTCCTGAGAAAAGATTACAGCACCATGTAGGGTCCGCATGTAAAAAGATTTTATTCTAGGACGCATTGTTTTTGGTAAACTTCTGTCTTATTTTCCACAGTATTTTCTTCTTTTAGTTTTTTTTTGTCTGGCACCACCTTAGACAAATAAGCACGATCATCAATTTGTTCTGTGTCTGGGTGTAATTTTGATTGTATGTTTATCAGTTGTCATTCATAGCAAAACTTCTGCTTAGTTTGGGTCTATATATGGCGTTGAATGAATTTGTGAAATAATACCATATTATTTACCATGTTTTAATGGTAAATAATATGGTATTATTTCACAAATTCATAAGTAATATAGAGACGTGAAATTTAAATCATTTCTTCTATCTCTTTTGCTGTGCCTTACGGGATCTATAATAGTGTCATTTATTAAGTAACCACAAGCAATAAAGATATTCAGTATAGTTTATCTTACAATATAGGATGTCTGTGGAAACTTCTTAGTCAAAAAAATCCTTAAAACGGTTCAAATATAGCCAAACTATGTTCACCGACTTTATTAGCAAAAGATGGCAAATGAGCAAAATCAAGTTCTTCTACAAAACTGAAGTCTGTTTGTATAGATGTCGTAAAACGTGTACGATTAAGTAACAACCGTATTTAGGTGGAAATATCTGGCAACGGCAGCGCTGTGGGCGATACGGGAAACCATTGACCATTACACAAGAGCAACCGCTTTTAGGAACCATTTGACCATACTACGTAATATTAAATGTGGTACGTAATATTAAATGAGGTAAAGCTTATGTCATTGCAGGTGGTAACCTCTGTATCAACGGGACCTATTTTGAAAATTATTACATAAACCAATAGAAAGCCATATTGCTTGTGGCTAAATTATAACAGCCGCACGGGTCGATCGAAGGTTAAGCTACGCTTGACGAGGTCGGTCCGTGAATGGGTGACCATTTATTACATGTCCAGACTCCTCCGTGCCTCGGAAAGCACGTTAAGCCGTTGGTCCCGGCTGTCATTTGTAAATCTTTGACAGTTGTTACTTGTAGTCTTGAAGCCCGAAAGTCTGACAACCAGTTTAACCAAGGGGTATCATGTTACCCAGTTACTGGGTTGTGGAGGGCTGACAGGCTGTCGCTCCATGTAAAACACGGGTATTCAGCTGCATGCGGTTAAACTGGAAGCCGACCCCAACATAGTTGGCAAAAGGCTAGGTATATATAATATAATATAATAGAAAGCCATAGTATTTATAAGTGTCATAAGCTATCATTTATTTTCATAAATAAGAGGGGTGAAGGGAGTGTTAAAGTTTAAATTCCAAATGCATTCAATTCATTCATTCCAAATGGTCAAATGCATTCATGTAGATGGAGTGATATGAAATTACATCCAAAATAAAAAAAGAAAATAAGTTAATTGGTGTCCAACAAGGCACATAAAGGTAAAAAACATCAAGAAAAGTATGCATTACTATCGCTCAGCATAATGCTGCAGCTATGTTTAAAGAAAAAACTAATATGTAGATACATAGAACCATGAGATTGAATTGAAAATATTTATTTCAGACCAAGCAACATACAGTAATGATACAAGTCTATGTTATGTTAGCAGGTTTATTATTATTATTTTCAACTATGAGTGACGGATTCTATTTTCTTAATAAGCTTCAGCTTGAATGAAAAATGCACCTTGTAAAGTTATATCAACGATCTGCTGGTGCCCGGTATCTATGGGTATGCAGATGATAGCACAGTTGTAGAGAGATACCTGCCCGGTGCTCGGGCTAGTAAGGAGCTAATCCGGTCCGAAAGAGAGGCTATGGTGGAGCGTACGAATAGCTCACTGCAGGCAGTCTCCAAGTGGGGTGAAGCCAATCTGGTGGGATTCAACGCCGCCAAAACACAAGCGTGTCTGTTCACCGCCAAAAGGAGCCCGTTTACCTTAGCTCCTGCTTTTCGTGATGTCTCCCTGGAATGCACCGATCGTCTTCAGCTTTTAGGAGTCGAAATCTCCTCAGACCTGAATTTTGGGCGGTTCATTGAGTCCAAAGCCAAGGTAGCAGCTAGAAAACTTGGCGTTCTTGCAAAGGTCCGGCGGTACTTCACACCGGGACAGCTTTTAATGCTATACAAAGCACAGGTCCGTTCGTGTGTGGAGTACTGCAGCCACATATGGGCCGGTGCTGCAAAATGCCACCTGGCAGCTTTGGACTCGGTGGAAAGGCGTGCGAAGAGACTAATTGGTGATCCAGATCTGGTTGAGTCCAATCTACAGAGTCTTGAGCACAGGCGAAGGATAGCCAGCCTTTCGGTGTTTTACAGGATGCATTTTGGAGAGTGTGCGCAGGAATTACATGATTCGATTCCACCATCTCACTTCTACCATCGGACAAGCCGACGTACGGCGAGTATCCACCCTTTTGTTGTTGAAACCTCGACGACCCGGACCAAGCGGTTCGCCTCGTCGTTTATACCACGTACATCAAGGGACTGGAACAATTTGCCTGCTGCGGTCTTCCCGTCCGATTATAATTTGGGTGTCTTCAAGGCAAGAGTGAATAGGCTCCTAATAAACTAGTGCGCCTCACCATCAACGATTGCATCACTGCTTACCATCAGGTGGGATTGCAGTCAAGTACTAGTTTATAATATTTAAAAAAAAAAAAAAAAAAAAAAAAAAAAAAAGTAAAACATAAGAAAGATACACACTATTTACCAAAAGAAAAACCTTTAGCACAAAATAAAACAATAACTTTAAGTGAAAGTTACTTCATAATATCCAAAATAATTCTATAACATTGTCACTCTAACGCGTTTGCGCGATCCTTGGGAGTTTTTAAGTGAGTGTCGAGGAATGTAAGAACGAAGCAAGAACTCAAAATATGATAGTTATTTACAGAAGATCCGCTTAACACAACAAATAAAAACGCACGCACACAAATACATGCGTTTTCGTACAGTAAGTTCAAGCACACTTGCGTGCGACTGACATTTTGTTTGACATAGTTTTAACGCATGCGCCATCTATCTGCGCCATAAAACACCACAGCAAAGTGAAGCTGTAGATAAAGCGTGCAATCTGTGAAACCAACCGATGTCGACCAATGAGTGTGGACACGTTGCTTGCCAACTTCACATTGAATATTTTTCGCATTAGGCATTTATTTATGCCACTATGTTCCGTCTTTGCTTTGAACTAAGTTACGATAATTCCGATTGCAAAAATACGTTTGTCCAAGAACAATTATATAAATGCAAATCATTATGAGTTAATCATTATTTAAAATCACAACACGAAAAACAGCCGTCACCCCGGCTGCAAAGTACTGCTACAAACACGAAGTTTGAGATACCTCTTGGATACACAGTATGCCTTTGTGTGTGTCTGTATTAACTTGTTGTATTAAGTCAGCCTTCTGTATCAGTCTTTTTTGTAGCACTAAAATACAAAGCTAGGATGAGACCAACTTATTACAGGTGTTACTTTACTTTGATATACTTTACGTTCAGCTCTAGTATCTCGGTAATCTTACAAGTCTTGTAGAACACGAAACAGGTCTCATTAATGATGTAATGAGTTTCAAGACGTATGATTTGCGAAGAGAGACCTAAGTCCTCAGTCCTTTAGTGAAGATAATAGAGGTTGTATGTTGTTGACTGTCTTGTGGCTAAATAATTCCAGCCCAGCGGTTAATTTACGTATGCTGAGGTCGATCCAGCGATGGGTAGTTGTTGGTCCAGATTGCCATTTGTAGATTTTTAACAGCCCCGAAGATCTAACGTCTATTAATCAAGGGATACCGTGTTACCCAATCACTGGGTTGTTGAGGTCAGATAGGCAATCGCATCATATAAGATACTGGACTCTCAGCTACCTACATCTGGACAGACTAGAAGCCGACCCTAAGGACCCGTTCACGACCTTGCCACTGTGAGCAGCGGCCAAGCGCGGGGCGGCGAGTGGTAAGATTCAAAAGTATAAAAATGTACAGCACGCCATGAGTTGGTCGATCGCTGACTCATGGCGTGCTTACGTGGTCGTCAACGGGCCGTAACATAGTTAGTTATGAAAAGGCTTAGCTAGCTAGATTATAGTTGTATTTAGACTAGTCTTATTGCGAATAGGTTTGTTTGCACGATGTTCAACCAATTCCCAGCCTCTAAATTTCATGTCAGAGGTAGATTGTTTGCGCTATTTTCTGATTTCCACGCGGAAAAAGTCGTCCCTTTTCCCACTTCGCGGGTCCTTGACTTGGCGTAAACGCAATAAGCATGATTATTACTAATACCGATATAAAATAGTATAATAAAAAAAACAAAACAGAGCTATGCTTTGCCTACTAGACAAACCATAGTCATAAAGTAATTTTAATGCCACATTATAGACGTATTAATATATACCAACTAATCCTGATTGCCATCAGATATGATTATATTGTCTAAATTATTCCAATTAATTACATTGTCAGTATCAATTCTGAGGAATTATATTGTGAAATTAATTAATTATATAATGAATGATTACTAATTGTATGCATCAATTTTATCACTGTTAGTTTGCCAAGACATTAGTTTTGTATCTTTTTTAATCAATATTAGATTTTACAAATAGTTTCCTACCTTTTAGATGTGACCATGACTTTTATTATCTTGACTGCTAAGTTTTATTGAGATTTGTCATCTAGAAGTTTTCAGTAGCAGTCCGGAGCCGGATTTGTGGCTGATTGATGACAATAGGCTCGCCCCCTATTACATGGGACTAACTTAACTGGCGAAATGTGGATGTACAGAGGCCAGCGCATCAAGTTACCCCGAAGTGTCAAATTTCCCAATTAAATTTGAACCTTATCCTGTTTGAAATAAAGTTGAAAAACGATCAAAGAAATTTGACACATTGGGGTAACTTGATGTGCTGGCGTCTGTACTACAGGTAAATACACCTCTGCCTAACCCTTGCAAGCTTTAGTTTTCAAACGATTTTATTTTAATCTGCGGTCTCGACAGTAAATGAGGCTATGAGTATCTGAATAGCACATCTAATAGTGAATACTGAATATTTAAAGCTGTTTTTTTTAATGCAAAAAATATGAATTAGGCCATCCCATGCCCTAAAATGGCAATGGCCACAAATACATATAGGTAGGTAATTGGAATTGATGTACAGACGCCAGCACGTCAAGTTACCCCAATGTGTCAAATTTTCCCAGTTGAATATGAACCTTATTCTGTATGACATAAAGTTGTAAAACGATCAAAGAAATTTGACACATTGGGGTAACTTGACGTGCTGGCATCTGTGCCAAGTTAAACCTAATTCTTAAATTAAATGGAGTATTTATTATGAACGTAGGCTACTTACATAATAACTATACTATAACATTATGTGTAGAATAACAAAGATACTTGTGGTAGGTTTAATCGAAACTTAAATCTATTTTAAATCATTCACCTTTCAGTATTAATTTAATGCTACGGTAATTACACAGACAGTATTGTAAATTGAAAACAATAAATAAAATTATCATCTGCGTAGGCAAGCATCAAAACAACGCAAATTGAATGTAAACTTACCATTACCAAAATAATTACTTCGTTTTCACCCAGCGATAACACAAAATGAGTTTGGTGGTTTGCAAATTATCAGGTTTTTGTTTACAGGTAATTAATGTAATGGTCACTGTCACGCAATTGCGTATCTCATTTAGAATCCTACTATGCAAAGTTATTTCCCAATTTACTTTTATTGTGTAAGTGTACTAATCTCTGGGTTGTGGAGGCCAGATAGATAGTTGCGTTATGAGAAATACTGATATTCAATTACATTTGGATAGATTGGTAGAGTCTGCGTCATTTGCATTGGTGGCACGCGCTACTGTTGAGCAGAAGGACCCGGGTTTGGAAAAAACGTATTAATACATACCTTATTTCACTTTATTGCGATTTGTCTTTATGAAATATTTATAATTTGTAAAAATAGCGTACCAATTAAGTGTGTTGTGAAATATTATTACCTAATCTATAAACATAATGTATTCCTATATCACTATTGTATGCCCCAAGGGCGGGACGTAGCTGATCAATTTAATTATTTAAGACCTGTATTATGTACAAACCTATGATCCACAATAAAGATATGAAGTTGAAGTTGCAGTTGAAGTTGAAGTTGAAGTTGGGAAAAAAAGTTGGTTGTTGAGTTTTTCCATGAGGAATATCTCAGAAGAAGGTCCGAGTTTGGATTTGTGCCTGATTGATGGGAGCAGTTTCGCCCCCTATTACATTTGGCTAAAACTAATAAATCTAAACATTTTTGTTTTTTACTTGGGACTAAATGGTGTTGTGTGAAAAGTTGTGAAATATTTATTTATTTTATTTATGCATTTCTGCCTTACCCTTCTGCCATTGCAGACGCGACAGTTTTATGATAGATTGGTAATCGATCCCAAAAATGTTGTGAAAAGGTCAGGCCGGTGATGGATTCTCGAGGACTCCGGTCGAGGTCGGCTCGAGGTCGAGGGTCCCTTCAACATCGACAACAATTCCAACCGCACACGACATTGGGGGCCCTGCAACCTGGCGGGCGAGCAATGAATGTGCGAGTCAATCCCATATCGACCGACGTGCCTGTTGGTCTAGTAGTTAGTGACCCTGACTGCTATGCCGGAGGTCGTGGGTTCGATTCCCACTCAGGACAAATGTTTGTGTGATGAGCACGATCATTTGTTCTGTGTCTGGGTGTAAATAATCTATAATATGTATGTATTTAGAAATATATAAGTATGTTTATCAGCTGTTTCGTACCCATAACACAAGCTCTTAACTTAGCTTGGGACTAGGTGGCGTTGTGTGAAAAAGTTGTGGAATATTTATTTATTTAAATCTCCGCCCGTAGGTCGATCGAGGAACACCGTGGTGGTACTAGTAGCCTTTAAGAGTTCGGCACTGTCCTTTCACCCCAGACAGGGGATTGTTTATGCGAATTTTCCATAGTAAAAAAGGCATGTGATGATGATGATCATAAAAGGAATAAACTTCATCACGCCTTTTTCCCATGGGATAGGCAGAAGGCAGAAACTAAGTACATAACGCCATCGGATCGGCTACAATTCTTACACAAAACATGTGGTTCTGAAACATTTTTTAGTTACAAAACATAGCACTTTCCATGAAGATTGAAGGAAGAAGTACTCACAAGACAACGAGTACTTTAGTGCTTAACCCAGCTTTCAAAACTACGCTACCCAGTACTATCGGGCCTCTCTGCTAATGCTACAATTCGAAATACTTCTCAATTGATGCCCCACTTCGGAGAATCGCGGGTTGCAAACTTTTACCAAGTTTAGGCTTTATTTTAGAATGTAACTACGCTTTTGGTGAAGTTTATTCTGAATTTCGTTGTCTGCTTTCTGTTAAAGATTAATGTTATTTTTGTTGTAAATACTGATTTACGGTGAATTTTATACTTCTTGTTCTTTTTTTTGGACTGCCTTATTATGAAATTATGACGTTCAAAAAGGTGCTGATCCTCGACCTTATTTGAATAAATTACTTTTATTTTGATCGTTTTGATTTTGAATGGTGTGGTCATTTAGCAGTCGGCAAGGTTGTTGTGGAACTGAAAGCCCATGCAAGTTAATTACTCAAAAAGTGACGTCAGCAGGTAGCTAATGGCAGCTAATGGCATCTAATGGCTGGAATAATGCGACATACACACTGGCATTAAGTCCGCATATGCACGGTTTATATTTTAAATTAATAAAAATAATACCCACAAGTTACTGTATCACTGCAAGTCCAATACCTGTCCCGATACAGCGAAGCGGATTGGAGATTTCAAACATAAATTAACTATAATATAAATTGTTTGCATTGTTTGTTTTGTTGTTGGTTACTTTTTACTACGCATATAAAGTTTAAAAAAAAATACAACGGGCGATGTATGACAAACAAACATACAGATTTGTGACGAAATAACTCAATTTAAATCATATTTATAAAATCACCACAAAACGAAAATATTAACGTTTTCAAATGTCAATAGCAAACATTTGTCCGTGTCAACAAAGTTGTTTTTGCTACCAATATTTACTGACTGTAAACATTGACAGCTAATAAAATGAACTTTACAATAAACTGTGTGAAATAATAATTAAGTACTACCCTGGTTGTCCAATGTCCAGTGGCCAAAAAAACAAACGATTTAGGCACTCGTTCTGCCACCAACGATGAGCTAGAAGCGAGTATACCGAGAAACTAGAAGCGAGTAAGCGAGCAGCGAAAAGCGAGTGTTTAGGTAAGATAGTTTTGTCGCTAAACTATACGTGAATGTGGGATTGCAAAACACCATCTCATACAAAAAATACACTTTCATATTATTGAAAGTGTCTGTATATAGATAAAATTCCTTTATTTCAGTCAAGTTTTTACACATACATGTCAGTAAATATCACGGATGTAATATTATGATAGTATTGCGATTTTCCAAGAATGTTGTAGAACATATCGGAACGACACGTACGAATTAAAATAGCAACTTGCCTTATTTAATTAAGAACACATTAGGAACTCTCTATAATTATTAGGACTCGTTTTAATGCATTTTTTAAAGTCAATCATTCTTGTCTACAAACAAAACAGTTTTCCTTTATAGACACCTAGATTTTTTTGTGGTAGGTAGGCAAGCATATAAAAAAAGGTTTCACGAAAAAATATTTAACATTTAAAAATATTCTTTACGAAAGCTCTCAAGCCCAACAGGGTGCAGGCGTGCCCATGAATAATTATTTGACCCTCTCCAATTAAAAAGTGCCGAGTGGGTACAGGTATTTAGCACTTCACAAACCTTGTTATTTGTGAATCATTTAACAAAAATACGCGAAAAAATGGCTAAGGTTACGTTTTATATGTGTCGCCAGACTTTGTAAATATTATAACTACTCTAAAATTAAGTCGACAACACTAGCAAGTACATCCTGAAACATAAAGCTGTAATAGATAGACAGACAGACAAAGGGGCCTTATCAATAATGTGGTACAAAATGCCTAAAAATAAATTTAGAAGCCAATTCCGTACATGCACTAGGACTTGCTACAAACTCGTAGCACTTCGTAGCATGAGCGTAGCGTTGCTACGGTCGACACAGTTTTTTGTTAAAAGTATCATTTTAAAACTGTCTTGTGTCTTTCAGTGGTTGCGTTGCAAGTGCTAATGCTGAGTGTATAAAGTCCTGTGTTCGATTTCCGGGTAGTGCAACGTGATGTTAGTTTTTTTTCCGCTGGAATTTCTTAGCAACAGCAAGGAGTCTTTTTTTTTCAATTTATTTGTCAAAAACACGTGTAGGTTCACAATCAGTTGGAATGATAACAAAAAAAAATATCGTTTCAACATGTTTTGCCTACAGAGGCGTACAAATATAACAATATTATTGTTATATTTGTACGCCTCTATATATCACACAAAAATTTGTCAAAAGTTACGTAATAATTAAGTAATTGTCTTGATTTGAGATTTACCCCTAACTGGAAAAATGTGAGTGTACTATAGTTACAACTCCACCTAACCATTCTGGGAATGTTGCGTTTGTATGGTCTTAATATAGTTTTATTTAGAGTTGATGACACTAATTCGTGCGTGCAATATTGACTGACCTGTTGATCTAGTAGTTAGTAGCTATGACTGCTATGCCGGAGGTCGTGGATTCATTGTAGGTATGCTGCTCTAAATAAAGTAAACTCTATTTAAACTGCTAACAATCCCCTTGGCAGAGTCCCGTGGCTGGGTCGCCATGTAATGTTGGGGTTCCTAACGGGCGGTTTCAAGGAAACAACCAGATCTGTTGACTACTGTTTAATGAATGTAACAAACAATTATAAAATATATGCGTCTAAGGAATAGTGCTAACTAAGCTTAATGATGACTTATAAAGAAGCATACTTACTTACTAATATAAAGAAGCATACATGTTATATTCTTACACTTCACCAACCTAGACAAATGTTTGTGTGATGAGCGCGATCATTTGTTATGTATCTGGGTGTAGTTTATCTATTATATAATATTTATGTACATGGAAATATATTTAAAGTATGTTTATCATCTGTTTAGTACCCATAACACAAGCTCTGCTTAGCTTGGGACTAGATGGCGTTGTGTGAAAGATGTGGAATATTTATTTATTAATATTTTGTCTTTGGCCTTGATACTGTAATATAAGTTTGAATAAAAGCTCTCTCACGCTATTTATTTCTTTTGGTAAGTTTAAGAAGTTTTCAAGTAATATTTTTTCGTAACAATAAGATGGCTATACTTCCCATTTGGCACGATATTTGAAAATTTGCTAACGTAATTTCTTATGTAACTTGCCAGAACGTCAAATAAAGCAAGTCTCTTGACCCGTGAAGCTTAAAACTAAAACCGTTTAACAAAATAAAGTAAAAACATTAAAAACATTTCAAAGACCGAAGTTTTTGAAAGAAAATCTGAGAACGTAATCAGATTTAAGTTTTTAACGTATTTTGTATTATAAAACGAACCTTTGATGTTTCTCAAAAAAAAAGTGAAGTCGAGCAACGTTTCTATCCAGAAGAAAATAAGGAAAAATACAAATTTATACCCTGGCTGTTTTTTTTATTCTTGAGGAGTTAATAATTCGAGGGTTGAATTGAAATCTATTTTGGCATTCTTTTTGTGTGTTTTTATAAAATGGGCCACGTCTTTCCGTGATATTTAAAGGGTAGTCTTAAGCTTTAGCGAAATGAAACAGAACTCAGAATATTTTTTTTTTAATTTTATGAAGATCAAGTTTTAAACATGACATAACCTGTAATTCCGAAAGGGTTAGGTAGAGATACACCTGTAGTATGTACTACAGGTGTATCTGTTATAAGAAATAAATCAATTAATTAATGAAATAATGAATGTTGTGATGTGATAAAGCAACGTTGTGGTTTTAAAGAAAACGTAAAGAAAAAGATGTGCAAAAACTGAAAAGAGTATGCTAAGATGGTTTGAGAGGATGAATAAAAGGCGACTACCGTAAGGTAAAGCTGATGTAAGAGGAAACGCCGGGAGGGCATCCTAGAAGGACGCACACAGACATTATTTTGACTGGCCTGTTGATCTAGTACTTCGTGACCCTGACTGCTATGCCGGAGGTCGTGGGTTTGATTCCCACCCAGGACAAATGTTTGTGTGATGAGTACGATCATTTGTTCTGTGTTTGGATGTAATTTATCTATAATATGTATATATTTAGAAATATATAAGTATGTTTATCAGATGTTTAGTACCCATAACACAAGCTCTCAAGCATAACTTGGGACTAAATGGCGTTGTGTGAAAAAGTTGTGGAATATTTATTTATTTATGGTCTACCATAAAGAGTATTCTATTATATTTTAAGTTCATGAAGTCAACACAAATCAAACAATTTCCATTTCATTCAATGGAGTGTCATCAGCATCGCCTACACAGCCGTATTTTATTGAGAAAATAATATATATCTATCTATAAATTGCAATAAACCCGAAGCGACGAAGTAGTGACGAAATAACGACAGTCTAGCGTTTACTGGGTATAAAGTTTATGTTGCTTCTTGAGATATTTATATAGAGAGGACTATAAAGCGGAAAGTGGATATTTGATGGGTTCACAGTAGTGAGTCCAATAGTTTTGGTGGATATTGTACTCTTTTTTATCTAGAAGTAGTGTTTATGATCGCGCGTAAATGATTGCTGAGCGGAGCAAGTGATCTGAAAATGACAAACGTAATATACCCACATCTTGCTTGTATTCCCAAACGGTTAGACAGAAGTACCAATAGTACATACATACATAAACTAAAGCCTTTTTCCCATGCGGGGTAGGTAGATACCCTCTGCGATGCTGACTCCATTGAATGAAATATGAAATGGAAATTGTTTGATTTGTGTTGACTTCATGAACTTAGAATATAATAGAATACTCTTTATTGTAGACCATAAATAAATAAATATTCCACAACTTTTTCACACAACGCCATTTATTCCCAGGTTAAGCTTGAGAGCTTGTGTTATGGGTACTAAACAGCTGATAAACATACTTATATATTTCTAAATACATACCATATTATAGATAAATTACACCCAGACACAGAACAAATGATCGTGCTCATCCCACAAACATTTGCCTTGGGTGGCAATCGAACCCAAGACCTCCGGCATAGCAGTCAGGGTCACTAACTACTAGACCAACAGGCCAGTCGAAACCATACCATAAAAACTTACACACGACACTTACAGTACAGATTGTCAAATTTCTTCGATCGTTTTTCAACTTTATGGCAAACAGAATAAGGTTCATATTCAATTGGGAAAATTTGACACATTGGGGTAACTTGATGTGCTGGCGTCTGTACATACTTAGCTGAGTAGCGGAGGCCCAGTGGCCACGGTATGTCCTGTTCTTGTCGGCATGAACCAAGAATTCGCAGACTTGTAACATCTACCAATGCGCAATTTGACTGAATTTTAGTTTTAAGTCCCTCATCCAGACAACAAGAAAATATTTTACACATATTTTTTTCTTTTTCAAATTGATGGAAGACTGAGAGAGAGTGGGGGCGTCATTGCTAGCATAAACTGTACTGGCTAGTGACGCCATGCGACATTTTAACTCGATGTATCGCTGTTATTTTTTGATTACGTGAAAAATGAAAAAAATCGTGTCGTATATTTTCTAGAAATCTAGGTGAGGGACTAAAAACTAAAATTTAGTTAAATAGCCCACACACACATTCGCACTGGGCCCGCGTGGTAGATTATAGCCCATACGCAAAATACGCACTTTGACGTGGAGTTGCGGATAGCAGCCCGGTATCTTTATCTTTATCTTTTTATATACTTAGCTTCTAAAATGGCTATTTTAGGCTTATATTGATAATTAACACATAAGAAGCTTATGGGTAAATCATAACAGTCGCACTGATCAATCGAAGGTTAAGCTACGTTTGACGAGGTCAGTCCGTGGATGGGTGACCAATTAATCACATACCAAGACTCCTTTGTACCTCAGAAATCACCTTAAGCCGTTGGTCCCGGCTGCCATTTGTACATCTTTAATAATAAATAATAATAATAATAATAATCTTTATTGACATAAATTAATACAAACATCTTAATGAATTCCCTAGCTCCTGCGCTAGTGTACACTGTGTTACAGGAGCTAGTATTTTCCCATAAACAAAGTTACAACTCATTTATGATAACAAAGATTAAAACAAACAAAATTACTACAAGAAAGAAATAAAACTAGGATTAAAAGTAACATATTTTTGCATGACGCTTTGAGAGTCGTTACTTGTAGTCAGAAGCGCGAAAGTCTGACAACCAGTTTAACCGAGGGTATTGTGTTACTCAATTACTGGGTTGTACAAATCAGACAGGCAGTCACTCCATGTAAAGTATTGGTATTCAGCTGCATCTGGTTGAACTGGAAGTCGACCTCAACTTAATTGGAAAAAGGCTACGCAGATGATGATGATAGAATAAAAGAAAGAAAGAACGAAAAACACAAACATATAGGGTGGCTGGTAATTAGTGACCGATACTTAAACACGTGATTGTATTCATGATTTTAATAAACTTTCCCGAAAAAACTTTTTTTTATACTCAATAACTTATTACACAGTAAAATAACAAAAACGCTGTTTGAAATTTCCGCGCGCGCGGGGTAGTGATCGATTACAGTAGGCACGAATCGGCACGATCTATCAGCTGATAGTCTGACCTCGGGAAGAGCAAAATCTACTAGTAGCAGTAGCGTCACAAGCTCCCCGCCACCCCACCGCTCCCGTTGTGCAGTACTGACGTAATTGAAAGTTAATGAGTGTAAAATAAGTTTCTTTGGGAAAGTTATTCGTATTCATGAGTACAATCACGTATTTTAGTATTAGTCACTAATTACCAGTCACCCTATATACATTGATTACTAGCACTTCACTCGCGACTTTGTCCGCGTGCGTTTCTTACTTTAATAGCTCCTCTGACCCCTCTTAGTTTTGAAAATAAAATATAACCTAGAACACTTGCAAACAATGTTTTTTTATTATTATTATTGATAGGCACGCCTTTGACCGCTATCTCAGCTGATGGTAAGCGAGGATGTGGTCGACGATGAAGCACGCCTGCCTAGAAGCAACCTGCGCCCCCCTAGCCAAGTTACAAACGATTCGTATCTATTCTCTTTCTACAATCGAGAACGCCTCAAATCCCTTTGTTTTGACCACGTGACTTAGCGAAAGGTGATAAGTCACGTGGTCAAAACAAAGGGATTTGAGGCGTTCTCGATTGTAGAAAGAGAATAGATACGAATCGTTTGTAACTTGGCTAGGGGGGCTGTTCACTCTTAACTTAAAGACCCCTAGGTTGTAGCTATCAGGAAACACCGACCCCGGCAGAGAAGTCACATTGGGTCTTGCTCGGATTTGACCCATAACCCATAGTTCAAACGTTTCAATGACAAAAGAAAAAGTTTTTAACACCCACTTATTTATATTTCATGCCTTATTTGAGTTATACCCACCTAGAATAATAACGGCCATTTAAATCCGAATTTTAAAACTTTGAGAAACTACTTGGTTTTAACTGTGTTCGCAATGCGACGTGATGCTCTGCGCAATGAAACTGAATGATGCCAATGAAAATACATTTAAATTTTAACTGGTATAATAATGTACACATCGCTGCAAGATAATGTTATTTTTTGGTCTTGACAAAAAATAACAATTTTGAAGAAAACACTGAACGGTCTAAATTTTAAATCATACCTACACTTCTGATGGTATCTGTCCCTTATTACGCTTTCAGAAGTCCTTTCGGAATAAATGATATTTACATCTTTAGACATATTTTTTGGTGCTGGAGAAGGATGCTCCGAATCCCTTGGACAGCATTTCGCTCCAACGTATCCATATTGCGAGAACTCAAGATCACCTTGCGGTTGTCGTCCGAGTGCCTACGTAAGATCCTTCAATACTTCGGTCACATAGCAAGGAAAGACGGTGGTAATCTCGAAAGGCTCATCGTGACCGGCAAAGTGAATGGGAAAAGGCCTCGTGGACGCAGCCCAATACGTTGGTCCGACCAGATCCGCACCACTCTTGACTCTTCGGTATACGATGCCCTTCACACCGCCAGAGACAGAAGCAGATGGAGGAAAATAGTGAAGAAAAAGGTGATGAAGCAGGGAGGTCACGACCCTCAGCATTGAGGAGTACGACGCAAGGAGGAGGAGGAGACATATTTTTTACGGAATTGCACGTTCCACTGTTTGCCTCTATATGACCGTAGCCACCTCTATAAAGGTTGACTGGTAGAAAATTCCAAAGGCATTAGGTAAGTCCGCCTATGTACAGACGTCAGCTCATCAACTTATTACAATCTGTCAAATTTAATTAATAAATTTTCAACTTTATTGCTAAAGGATTAGGTTTAAAATTGATTGGGGAAATTTGACAGTTTCGGGTAGGTTGATGTGATGGCGTCTGTACATTTGTGTACAGTTTTAAATAAATAAATAAGTCTGTGTTTCGGTTTTTTTGTAGGATTAAGTTTTTGTCTCCAACTTCTAAAGGAGTAATAATAATTTTACATCTAATAGTGAACTTTTTGAATTCAGATGCATGTTATAATATTTTACAATTTTGCAACGTTACACAACTTCCATACAAATATACTATATACATACTTAAATACATCCAAATCTATTCAGCCGTCTTCGAGTAATAATTTGACTTCTTTTGAAGTCGGTTATAAATGGAAATTACTAAATGAAAAACAGACAAGTTCCTAACAATACCAAAATAATGTGTGTACTTATACTAATTTGATACCTAAAGGCATTCCAAAACATGAATTATCTTGGGAAACTAAATTACATCAGCTGTATAAAACTGCTGAGAACATTCCAGAACAAAACGAAGGCATTTCCTCGTTTCTATCTTCAGCCTGCAGTAATGTTATCTATACCCGGAGTTAATTACTCCTCCGGGACTAAGACAAATATCTAGACTCGAGCACGGGCTAGGAATATAAAAACGTGCAAAGTGCGTCTAGAATTGCATAGAGAGCAGTCTCATCATTATAAATTCCTATTTTATAAATAATTAACAATTAAATTTAAAATATTGCTAAAAAAAATGTTTTAAGCCCTCCCCTTTGGAGTCAGTGGAGAGGCGTGTGAAGAGGCTTACCATCAGGTAGGATTGCAGTCAGGCACCAGTTTAAACCAAATTTACCACTTCAGTTTTTTTAGGATAGTTTTCGCTGTCCGGCCTTCCATCGGTTCATCCGTCAACCCGGCTGTTTGTCTGCTAGCTGTATCTCTAGAGATTTTTTTACAAAATTATAAGAAAAAAAAAATATTCTGCTTTTCTGTAGGCCACAAGTCCTCTTTAAAAAGACAGAAACTGTAAAAAAAAGCTTGGTTTGTTCAAGCTATTTTTGTTGTTTTAAATTTCTGTTGTTAAATTTGTGATGACCGATGTGGTCGAAAGGTTCTCGAGCGATGATGATGATTATTGATGATGAAATTTCTGTTTTTTTTTAGAAATCTCTCATTCATAATAATTTGGTTTTTAAGCTAGCTTACCTTAGTTTTATTTTTTTCTGTTTGAGTAACTATTATTTGTATGACCAGAATATAACCACCTAGACAGCTTTATCATTGACCTCGTCCAAATTATTGAATGTGCAAGCGGTGGGCAAGAAAGGAGGTAAGGCATTTCTTGTTACCCAATGTTGATACCATATTTATTTGATCAAATTATTTTATCAGCTCTAAACAATAAGTATGAACTTTCATACTTATTGTTTAGAGCTGATAAAATAATTTACGTACTTACGCTAAACGCGATTTTCAAAAAAGACCTGATGAAATAGAAGATATTTAGGGAATTCTGATTGAACGTTCTTATAAATTCGAATATAAATCTAATCCGTTATTTTTATACAAACCAGTAAAGGTTCATTGCTATTGGCCGAACGCTTGGGCACGGCTATAAACCAACTCTTTAATACCAGGAAGCAAATCGAACTGGCAACTCAGACTTCAAGAAAGTCGTAACATTTGAATTGTAGTCGAACATAAATAAGAATTTTACTGCAATTTGAATTTTTATTTTTCGAACTCCGATGGAAACGCATGTTGGAAGTTTTAAAAACCGACTGACGGTGATAAAGCTTACTTTGCACTATCCAATCTATGGTTACGGGTTTCTTTTTAATTTTGAACACATGGGGGGTTTTTGGTAATGTCAAAAGGATTATAAGTTGAGTTGATTTAAGTTTGTGGTCATGAACTGTTCAAAGTATTTTTTAGCTTACGAGAATAAAGATGTGATGCAAAATCATTTATTATTTATATTGTATTTATTCAATTTCTTGTTACAGACAGACATGCTGGTAGTGAGCGACTGGTAGAAAATGGCGTAGGGTGGTTCATTTCGGAACACTGTTTCATGTAATTTATGACGTGGAAATAGTACTGACCACTGATCCACATATAGATCTAATAATGTGAATAGGCTAAGAATTACCAAAATTGCATTAAATGAAAACCAATTTCGTAAATTAATATAATACCCCATTTCATAACTCTGAAGTCAATCCATAAATAAATAAAATACTCACAAATTAAAAGTAAGAATTTTCACAAAACCTATAACTTACACGCGTAAAAATATTAAAACCTCTTTTACCCGTAAAAGGTTGCGTAAATTTTACTATCGGCCCATACTTGACGTGTTTCGGCTTCAACCAAATTATCCAGCCGTTCGGGGTAAGAGTCGATTTACATCGGCCCGTGGAGACCAATTTATTTTATTTATTTGTTACATGAAACAATTAATAAGATCGCCTTGATACTAGACCCAAAGAAAATTAATTCTGAAATTGTAAATGTAGCTTATTAAAAAACCTTGTAATTCTAGTGGATGCAAACGCTTCTGCTGAGCATGGGGTCTTGTGGTTGATTCTCAAATGGGACAAAGTGTTACTGGAGTTTTTCATCTGGAATTTCTCAGGAGTGGCCCGGACTCTGGATGTATGTCCGTAAGCGGCCATAGGCTTGCCCCCTATGACATGGGGCCCCTTCAACATAACGGGCCTCTGCATATTTTTTGGGTGACTTTATTATGCTACACTATAGTTTATTAAATACTATTTTTATCCATCTTAATTAATGCTCTATCCTAAATTTGAATAAGCGTCACACATAAGCAAACATGTTCGCACCTGGGAAACACGTTAGAAAAGTTAGAAGCACGCAAGTTTTAAAATATGCATGTAAATAACGACGGGCAGTCATATGCTAGCCTGTGTTAGGTACACCTTTATACGTGTATGATCTATTCGGCGCAGTCGCAACCAACACTAATTCTTTTTTTTATTTTTTTTGCGGCGAAGCGACGATGCGACATCTTGCCACATACGAACTAAAAACTGACATAAATGTCCTACATCGCGATGTTAAAATTAACAATAGTCACCCACAAGACACAACACCCGTTTAGGGCCTTTCTATTGTCATGCGTGTTTGCACCCGCATGCGGGCCAACCAATGTACTCTGTGACCAAACCCGCATGCGTGCCACGTTTCACCAGCGTCCCACGTGAGTATGGCGCGCATATTAATAAAAACATGTATGACACATAGTTTGCGGGCGGCACGCATGAGGTCGTGGCCCGCACACAGGCACAAGCACGCAAGACAATAAAAAGGCCCTAAGTCTGTGTTTGAGATGCGGAATTTTACACCCTGTTCCTCAAATACGTTACGTGTGCCTACTGCCAAATTAGAGCTTTTTTCGTTCTACTCTTTCTATGAACTTATAACACACTTATGACATACTAGCGGACATAATCGCGGTTTTACACAAAAAACAGAGATAATAAGTACTTAGCCTATGATTCTTTTTAAAATTTATCCAGTAATTGTTAATCGTTATTCAAAAATTCAAATGTTTCCTCTTTATAATATTAGCTTAGAAGTAAAGATTCATCTCGCATGCATTACCTTAATTTTTCGCAAAACATTCCTGAGAACAACTGCAATTATAAAACTATTCGAGTTAATTAAGAATGGTTTAAAATATTTTTACAACAGCATCTGTACGTGATGGTAGGAAATTATGTTTAAAAAACTGATGTTCGAAACAGTAGCCAAATGTCAGAAACGAAAGAATTCATTTCAAGAATTTCTGCACAATACATTTTCATGTTTGTAAATTTCATATCTGCAAAGCCGGAATCCAATATTTACTTATAAATATATTTATTATGAAATTCTGGCGTCAAACAAGAATGCGTGATGTGTGAATCTACCTTATACTCCATCGTTGGCGTCAGTTAAGGCGAAGTTACACACTTTACGACGCATATTTTTATAAACGCACCTGACTTATTTTATTGGTAAAGTTGAAAAGCTTATAAAACGCTCGAAGTATTAATACTGTACTGATACTTTACTGTGGATACATAAGTTTATTTTTATTCCGATAGCCGAGTTCGCGCCGTATAATTTCGTACAACGCCATCAGTACACGAATAAAAGACTGTAATCGGCTTCGTTAATGAAAAATGTGTCAGTACTTATTACAACGCCCGGTTACGATATGAAATTGGGAATAACCCTTGGCAAAGACAATATTCTTTTTAATTTATTTTTTTCGTATTTTTAGTGGAGTAACTTAACTACAGTGACGGAGAAGCGATGTATTTATTTAAAAAAAAGTCTGTGACTCCTGATTTTAAATCGGTTCTTGTTCTAGAACTAATTGGATAGAAAACATCAAGTAAAAATAAAATACATCCGATTTACAAAATAAAATCCATAAATCAAAAAAAAACCTTGTGAAATTCACACAATAAATCTAACACACTCAAACAAAATACAGTAAATCATTACAGAAACCAACTTATTCAATTGAACCTCCTATTTTCGGTTCTAACTGTCCAATGTTTTGTTTCGTAGATTCCCCATGGGTAAAAGCGGTGGAAGTTAGTGAATTGAATTTTACGATATTGTGCCCAAACTCCCTTTAGTCCTCGTGTGGAATCATTCAGAATTAGTCCCTATAGCAACGAGTTTGTTTCCTAAACAAAAGTTCTTTAGACCGTGCGGGTATATTTCTCGTTGTATTTTGGTTACAACTTTGTCTTTGTGTATAAGTTTTGTGGTTTGTTACTTAAATACTGGGAACCAGGGCGGAGTTAGTCTTATTTTTTTTTGGTGTTTAAAATTAAAAAAGTTTACTCGAGACTAAATTGTAATCAATTTAAAAACCCCAGCAGCAGGGAAGAAATTTAATATTGCAACCAATTTTTTTTTTTAAATGATTAAAAAAGAAAAAGCTCTCAAAGAACCTACTCGTTGATACTTTAAATTACAATATAATGAGATAAAAAAATACTATTACAATTAGTTGATAAGTTGATTTAGCACAAATTACAATGAGATGTCAAAATAGTAGATACAACAAATCGAAAGGAAGAAAAAAAAATCATTTCAAAACAGAAGTTCTAGTTTCTGAAGTTTACGGTTTTGGCGGTTTGTTTCATTTAATTATTTGTTGCCATTAATTAATCTTCCAAAACTACAGATATTTTACACATTTTAGCGTTTTTTATGCAGTGGTTTGTATTTTTTGGCCATTGCTTCAAACAGAAAAGCGAAAACTGCTAAAAATAACAAGTGAAGCTACATCCCGTTTATCTGAATACTGTATGAAGAAGGAATTAATCAGTTGCTGAGTCGGGCACAGCCGCTGGATCCAGCGATCACACTCATTAATAATGGCTGAGTAATAACCCGGCTCTTAATTACACGAAAGTATTTTGTGTATTATTATATATATACTGATCGCTTCACATGAATTCAGCTCACTGACTAAAGATAAATTGATTATTGTGATGATACTTTATTATTAGTATTACTAGTAATGATTTAATAAGTAAAAAGGTGTACATAGGTTATACGCGCTCAGCAAGTGACACGTTAAAATGTGGCTAACTAGCCACACTTTACAGTGTGGCGTCGCGCCCTGACACCAGCGTGCGTGCGTTTGTGTGCCGTTTTTGAAGATCGAATGTTGTTTAAGTAACCAATCTACACCTTTTTACTTATAATTTTATTGATTAATAGGCGATTAACACACTGCCCCGCATGATGCAGCGTAGCGCGTGGATGCGTGTTCTTCCGTTGCTTGTAAGTATCTCCGTTTGTATGGAAAACAGTCCAACACACAGAAAATGCATCCACGCGCGTTCAAATTAGTTCAGAGACACGCAACATGCAGCGTGATGCGGGACAGTGTGATAATCGCCTTAGGCTATATTTTTATGCCACTGCTGAGTACCTTCTTACTTTCTCTCTATTTCTCAACAGTTTTTCGGGACAAGTTCTCATCAAAGGAATCCAGCTCGTCCTGCCACCTTTGCCTTACTTTAAGATTTGGAATATTTCTTAGAGAAGTGACATCTTTTTCATTAGTTACAAGTGTAATAGTACCAAAGGTGTAAAACTCCCCGTGGGCCTACTAGGGAATTCAGTAGTACCTACCACATAAACTTTTTTCACCCATGTTTACAGTCACAGTCGAAAATTTATAGTTTCCTTTTTTCGACACTGACACTTCTCATTTCGACCTAAAGGTAAATGCCTATTTGCTAAGAAAACTTTGGCTAAGTGATGCACATGAAAGAAACAATCGATAGCCATTAGGATTGACATCACAGTTTGATTGGCCAGTTGGTCTAGTAGTTAGTGACCCTGACTGCTATGCCGGAGGTCGTGGGTTCGATTCCCACCCAGGATAAATGTTTGTGTGATGAGCACGATCGTTTGTTCTGTGTCTGGGTGTAATTTATCTATAATAGGTATGTATTTAGAAATATATAAGTATGTTTATCAGCTGTTTAGTACCCATAACACAAGCTCTCAAGCTTAACTTGGGACTAAATGGCGTTGTGTAAAAAGTTGTGGAATATTTATTTATTTATTGTTTACAGTTAAAGAAACAGCGGCTGTTTTTCACATAGAACTCGAACTTACCTACGTACTATTAATATGATGTCAAAAACACTTGCCCTTAACAGAATGAAATATTCCGCCGCATGACACTGCCGGTCTTTATGAAGTGCCAACGGTTTATTGTGCCAGTCTTAAAAGTTTTACGGATATATTGAATTGCGTACTTCAAAACGAATAAAAGTACCTATTTTTAAGTTTTGCCAGACGACTCGCTTTCGTATAAGCCACATTTCTATTTATGCCATTCTATTAGGTTAGCGCAAGTTCGGTCGTGTATGGAGTATTGCTCTCATCTTTGGGACGGATCCGCCAAATACCAGCTTGATGCACTTGAGTCTATTGAGAAACGAGCCAAGAAGATCATCGGCAATGATGCACTCGTTGAGTCAAAACTTCAAAGTCTTGAGCATCGACGCCGAGTTGCTAGGCTGTCGGTTTTCTATCGGTTATATTTCGGAGAGTGTGCATCGGAATTGCACGATTTAATTCCACCAAGCCCTTTCATCTTAGGACCACCAGACGTACAGCACTGCGTCACCGGTACATGGTAGATATCCCAACCATACGTACTAAACGCTATGGAAACACATTCATTGTGCGAACAGCCAAAGAGTGGAATTCCCTGCCGGTGTTGGTGTTTCCTGATAGCTACAACCTAGGGGTCTTCAAGTCAAGAGTGAACAGGTTGCTTCTAGGCAAGCGTGCTTCATCGTCGACCACTTCATCGCTTACCATCAGGTGAGATAGTGGTCAAACGCGTGCCTATCAGAATTAAAAAAAAACAGTTTTCATTGGTAAGTTTTTGTGGTACATACATACATAAACTCACGCTTTTTCCCTATAGGATTAGGCAGTAACTACAGAGCGCCATCCGCTAAGATTCTTACATACTTCTTTTGCTTCGTTTACATTCATCGTTGTCATACACTCACGCTGGTTGCGAGTACTACGCACCTGACTTTTCTGAAGAACCTCACCAATAAGGTCTATGTATGTCGTTCTAGGGCCTCCCCTCGCGTTTCCACTAACATTCGCCTTGTAAATACCTTACGTTAGTCGCCTTTCATTCATGCTTTCAACGTGGCTAAGCCTACTCTTTTCGATGTTTGTAACTACATCTTCTTTTCAACCACAGCGTTGCTTTACCACAATAGAACACCTTTTCCCTCTGACTCGTTTGTCTTGTGGTCGCAAGCCTTTCTGCTGAGAATAGGGCCGCGAGTTCAGTTCAGAGTCTGGAATTGGCATCTCAGTGGCAGCCTAGAGTCTGGACATGTGCCAGGTCAGTGGTAATAAACTCTAATAGGTACACGTACATGGGACTCAAAAGTATCGCGAAACGTAGGTGTACAGGTACTTACGTGATATTTTCGTTTACAATAAAAACTATTGACTGGCCTGTTGGTCTAGTAGTTAGTGCCCCTGACTGCTACACCAGAGGTCGTGAGTTTGATTCCTACCCAGGGCAAATGTTTGTGTGATGAGCTTGATCATTTGTTCTGTGTCTGGGTGTAATTTATGTATGATAAGCTTTTTTTTATACCACGACAGTACGGTTTATACCAGTTTATTTTTATCCCCGTATTCTTACGAGAACGGGAACTACGCGGGTGGAACCGAGTGACGTTCGCTAGTACAGATGCCAGCACATCAATCTACTCCAATGTATCAAATTTCTTTGATAGTTTTTCAACTTAAATTACAATTGGGAAAATTTAACTAACATTTATGCCTGTTACTATTAAGTTACTATAAAATAACCCATATTTTAAGGAATTTAAAAGCACAAATACAGAATCTAGGTTTCTCTGTCTACCTCGATTGACTCCAAAGAAAAACGTAAAGTAGTAAATATAGATACCTATGCCAGGTGCCCTAGTGTTCGAGATATCGTGGTCCTACGTGGTATGAATTAATTAGTTACATTGACGCCGTCCCATGATTTATGTCCCGGATACCGACTGATTATTAAATAGGGCCGCGAGTGATGTATAGCCACTACTATATTGTCATACGTAGGGTAGAATTATATGAGAAACTCCGAAGTTAGTTATCTTTCTTGACTTGAATTCGATTCGGAAGGAAATGTTTTGTAATGTAAGTTAGATTTGTATTTTTTGTTCTTTGTTGTTCGGCTGTTTCTAACCATTACCCATTTATGTTACTACCTATATTATTGTCATTCTCCAGCGGCTATAGCTTGACTTAACCGTAACGTAAAGAATGACTAATCTCTTTTTTACATAAATTATAAAAACAAATGCCACTCTGCACTTAATGTCTATGGAACATTATAGTAAACAAATAAAAAAAATAAAATTAAAATATCATCAAATTCAGCTGTAAAGAAGTTAGTAGCATATTATTTTTTACATCTTTCGAATCGTTTATTTGAGCCGTTTACCTGCTTACACCTTGACACAGCCGTACTGCGGGTTTAAAACGTCTTCTCGTACAGAGAAGGCACAAGCATAAATCATCACGTTTGTGCAATGTTATTTGGAGATTTAAACCTAAATTACCTACAGTTCCATACTTGGTAGCGATTTTTCCAAAAATGTAAAGAAGTGAATGTTTGGCGTGACAAAAGAGACATGAAAGTAGAATAAATTTCAGATGCGCAGTACTCGGACCCAGCGTGCTGTATAATACACACACGTACATTACGTTAATTTGTTAAACCCCAAGAGGGCACTGGTGTCCGCGGTGACATTGTCTTTCTATTGTGTCTCTAATTGACACGATTGAAAGGTTAATGAATGTAAACGAAGCACAAGACGTATCTAAGAATGTAGCAGATGGCGCTGTGCAATTTCAGCCTACCCTCATGCGAAAAAGGCGTGAGTTTGTGTATGTACGTGTTGTATGTCTCCAAAAATAATAAATACGATCCAAATTCAAATAAACGTAAACAATATTATCTTTTGTAGAAGTAAGTAAAACATTAAAAACCACACGCGACCTCAAGTCCCAAGGCACCTAAAGAGTTTGAAGTCAGTGTAAGGGATTGATCAGATACCGTGGGCTCAGGACCCTCGGTATACGTGACCTGTCACTCCGAGGGAAGCCGGAGGGCAAAGGAACCCACAGGAATAGGATATGATCTGGTAAGTAAGGTAACTCAAGAGTATTAATAAGACCACCTATTTTGTAGGGAAAAAATACCTTTGTTTTTCAGATTGAGAAATTTGTTTAGAGTTAATAAGTAGTAACATACCTCTGCAATGAGTAAAGTATCACTTATGCGTTACAATATCAAAGACCATTAGAAACGTCTGGCACACCTCTGGGTTTGGTTGTAAATCATCTGCCTAGCCTTTTCCCAACTATATTGGGGTCGGCTTCCAGTTTAACCGGATGCAGCTGAATACCAGTGTTTTACATGGAGCGACTGCCTGTCTGACCTCCACAACCCAGTAACTGGGTAACATGATACCCCTTGGTTAAACTGGTTGTCAGACTTTCGAGCTTCTGACTACAACTAACGACTGTCAAAGATCTACAAATGACAGCCGGGACCAACGGCTTAACGTGCTTTCCGAGGCACGGAGGAGTCTTGGTATGTAATAAATGGTCACCCATCCACGGACCGACCTTGCCAAGCGTAGCTTAACCTTCGATCGACCCATGCGGCTGTTATAATTTAGCCACAAGCTCCTCCCCCCCCCTCCCCCCCTCCCCCTCACAAGCCCTCAAGTTTGGTTGTAAATGCTTCATCTTTCTTTTTTTAAGTCAAATTAAATAAAACCAAAACAAATCAAAGTTTTATATAAGTTGGTGGTTGGAGTATACAGTTAACCTAGTAATGCCTATGTAAGGAGACCTTGCTCTTTGCTTTTGCTTTACAGCAGTAAACATTTTCTTTCTGATACCTTACACATATAAACAGAATTACTAAGTGTGTGTGTTTGCGCGCGCATGGGTGTAAAATTAAGTTTCTTTGCCTTATGTTTTAAATACAAGCAAATGAGTTTTTTTGTACTAAATCTAGCTACCACTACGACACGTGTACTTATTAAGGTTGTCTTATTAATACTCACAGATAACAAGGACACACGACTGGATGCTCCCACTTCTGTTTTATTTAGATGACACCTCGTTTCATTTAGATTCCGATCCGGTAAGTAAGAGCGCCTCGTTTGAAATAATATATGCTTCAAGTTATTACGTCTTGCTATCCGTTATTTTGTGAAGCAAAAGATACGGGATCGGAGGAACATCGTCGCATCGCACCACCTCATACCATGAAGTTAGTACCTACATAATTCTGGACCCCATCCAGTTGATACATACTGTCAAAAATGAAATCATGATTTCTGTAGTTAATTTCGATTTCTCCTTTAATATAAAATACATGGTTTCGGTCTACCTAATGTAAGTAGAATTAGGTCCAATAGTAGTCATGTTGCTTACATATTACCTATAAAACCTGTAACAATTTAACATGTTACAGTTGTAAAATAACAGGCGAACATTTTCAGGACGATGGTTCAGAATCTATGATATTTAACTACATATCGATATTCCTTCCATCTGTATGTATATAATGATACATATAATGATGAGTCAAAAGAAACAAACTTTAATCTGCAGAATCAAAAATAAAATTAACAAAGTTTAGTGAGCACTGAAACCCAGAGCTGCGCTGCCCACGACATGCGAACACTAACATAATTTTAAACATATAATTTTAAATGTTTACTTACACTATTAATAGAAAAATTGCTTTTCTATGTTCGTATTTATCTATAAATACAGTGTGCACGTCCTCTGGGGCCATTAACATTTCTTTTCAAAATTTCACCAATTCTATTAATCCGCCGCCAACAACAGGATTTAAAAGCATTTCAGGTGTCCTTTAAGCATTTTTAATGCAAAACCAACGGTTCGATTCGAACCCGATCACAGCGCCACCTACTGAGTCCAACGGTAAATCTAAACAATCCAGCAGCAGGCCTGGCCATATTACAAATTCGAAGGCGACACTATAAAAGAAATGGTGTATATGCAATTAGCTGTTTGTCAACTATCAAGTGTTAACGAGTAGAATTTATAATATGGCTAAAAAAGTGATACACTTGACAGTTGAAAAACAGCTGATTCCCTAAACACCAGTTTCTTACTATAATAGAAATAGAATAGCAATAGAAATTGTAATATGTTTAGGCCTACAGGGACCAGAATGGTTACAACAAAAGAAATAATTATTTTTGGTACAGTCATTCGGAAGATATTCGCGTACATATGTTTCTTCAATTCAGTTGTATTCATACAGAAGAGTTAATCTTAAATTTGTTGAATAGGGTATGAAATATAGTATGAAATTCTACATTATAACGATGGGAAATTACATCAAGCGTGGCTCGACGTGAAAGCATAATAATAATTAGCATTCACTCCCGTAATATTCAGTATCTGCTTCATTTACTTCCTTCCCAAGAAATAATTGGCTTCGGATCATTTATTTCATCGCAATAAGAAATTTTAAACCACACAATGTGAAATACTAAAGGTGGGAACTGACCGGTGGCGTTCCAGGGCGTAATGTAACGTGTTACGCAGCGAGCGTTCGTGTAGTCAGCACGGGGAATAAAGGTTCTCGTAATAGCAGCGAGCGGTTCGTTGCTCGCTGCGTGTGCTTTACCCTGGTGTAATTTTTATTTGGCGAATCCTTTTAGTTAGGCGCAGCAAGTCTTATTTTATTATTGTTGTCTTTTCTAAAAGTATTCTGTCTTCGTGTCTCAAATATATTTTTTTTGGTCTTACTTTTAACGAATCTGGAGCAATTACGAGCAAAGAGTTCAAAACGAGGATGTTGCCACGGAGCTTAATCACGGCGTAACGTAACATTCTCACTGCGAATAGTGCGTTACAGCCCGTAACACCAGTCAGTTCCCTTCTTTAGAAAAGTAAATTTTCTGCTTATTGATCTTCTTTTCATAATTTCTATTTAAAGAACAATGACCTTAAGGTCTTTTGGGACCAAAAGCAAGACAACGCTTTTAGGAACACGAAATGATAATGAGTGCCAATGAATTTCAAATACAGGCTCTTCTTATCTGTTAGATAATTATGAATTTGGAAGTAAGTAACATTCTTACATGCCCTAGGGACTTGAAGGACAAGCCGAGGCTTTTAGACGACCGGAACGATGGCATCGTTCTGTGAAATTGGAATTAGGAGACCTACCTGTCGTAGAGGGTTATTATTTGTTAACGTTCGCAAAAATGTTTTTAAAAATAAGTTATTTACTGCTTCTTTAGGTAAGTGGTCGCAAGCGCTACTGCTGACCCTGGATCCTGGGTTCGACACCTATTTCGAGCCTTATTTTATTATTATTTTTTGCAATAGGTAGGTATGGTCTTTGATAAGGGTTGGTCTTGAAAATCTCTATTTAAAAAGAAGTGGAAAGATAGTAGGGAGGTACTCGCTCTATAGTGGAAAAATTTAGACTAGTAATAGTTTCCTATCAATAAATAAATAAATCAATTTTATAGTAGACTACTTAACACTTCGCAAATTTCATACTTTTCCCTTTGTTCTTTAAATGCATCCCCTCGTAGTTTTGAAAGTAAAATATACTCTATGTTGCTCAGTAATTGTAATTACCGAGCAACATAGAGTATATTTTACTTTACAAAAAATAACCATTTTTTTTTTTTTAATCAGGTGATTATTTTTCGAGTTAAACCTCTACAAACAGACAAACATGAAATCAAATCTTTCTAACCGCACTTTTACTGGGATTGTTTGCCACAAACACAAAATATATTGCTATCGTAGTAAGCTTCGGACCAGCCAAGCGATACAATTAATTGTTAAAAAACCAATCGAGAACCACTTGCTATAAGCACTAACTACCGCTACCGAAGAAAAAGACTAAATAAATTGCCTCCATATATCGTTGGCTCAATCTATTAAAACCCGTTAAACGGGTTAGAAACTCGAAAAGTAGTAGTTAGTGTCCAGGAGGCTCATTCAATAGATTCGAATAAGTGGTCCGTTACTCGTACAGCAATATCCGGACTGAAGCGGAAAAAACTCGATTAAAAAAGGTTAGGTTAATGGGTGGAGCAGTGAAAAGTGACGCAATTACGTTAAATTGATCCCACCCTTTGTTCTTTCACTCTTGAGGCATTGATTGGTAATGGATCCACTGTTTATTTCTTCTCTATTTTTTTTTTCGGAAACGTTTTATATAACAATATCCCACAACTTTCACACAACTCCATCTAGTCCCAAGCTAAGCAAAAATTGTGTTATGGTTAAACAATGGGTAATCAACATACTCGTACTTATCTATACTAATATTAAAAAGAGAGAAAAAATGTTTATTTGCATTGAATAGGCATTGAAACTACTGGACCGATTTGAAAAATTCTATCACCGTTTGGAAGTACCCCGGGTGACATTGGCTTTTTTATCCCTGTATTCCAACAGGAACAGGAACTAAGCGGTTAAAACAGCGTGTTGTCTGTTAGTATATTTAAAACATATATTGCAAATAAATTACACCCAGACACAGAGCAAATGATCGTGGTCATCACACAAAAATTTGTCCTGGGTAGGAATCGCACCCACGACCTCCGGCCAAGCAATCAGGGGCAATAACTACTAGACCAACAGGCCAATCATTTAAAGGATGGGGAAGAAGGCACATCTAGGTAAATTCTTATACTGACCATGAGTTCAACCGGTTGATTCAGTTAAAATCGTCCAATGAGTACTTTTTTTTTTTGCAGGGTGTAAAATCCTCATGGATGTCCTCCGCGCCGGGGTGGGCGGAGGGGTCTCTCAGACTCTTACTAACTAAAAACAACTAGGAGGAATCACGGGAATAAGAGATACATCCGCGACCCTCGACTGGTGCTGGCCCCAAGGGCCTCGGCAAGACAGCGAGGAAAGTGAGTTGTTTACTATCTAATCTTCCTCTCCCTTTCCGCAGCCTCCTTCTGCCAGACAACCGTTTCGCAGAAGAACACTGCCACGTGCCCCGTGAATACAAATACTTTTTGTGTTTTGTTTTTGCACTTTATGGAAAAACACAATTTAAAATAACATATTTTTCTTAAATAATTGGATATTTTTAAAGAAAGAAAGAAAAAAAAACAAAAGTAAGATGGATAATGTAACTTATAGAAACAAACTATCTCGGTCAAAATCGCAAACTAAGGAAACCGGCCCGCTTTATTTCTCGACGGCATGTGATGCAAAGTCACAGGCCCAGGGGCGGCATTGAAACTCTAAGATCAGGTTAGTCAGAAACCACACTGAAGGTAAGAAAGAAAGAAAGAACAAAACAAAGAAAATAAATTTATTGCCAACAGCTGGATACACGCACAGCAAAAACACAATAACACAAAAAAAAAGAGACAAAAAATGGCAAGTCTCACGACTGCGCCAAAAGGTTGGGTGGATGTGAACAAACTATGAACATAACATAACACAGTACACCAATATTTCGCCAGCTATGTTTAAATCCCGTGTAATAGTTACTCGCCAGCCTTTTGCTTTCAATCTGGCATGAATTTAGACTCCGCGCTGCCACTAAAAAAATCAAGATGGAAAAAACTCAAAAACTCAAGGTTCGAACCCAGGACTTCAATGGTAAAGCAATGCCATAAATGCATGCTTGTACGCTTATTTTTAGTGAAAGCTGTGAATAGTAAACTGTATGCTTAAGTACAAAAATAAACGATATTGAATCCAAACAAATTGTATTTTGTAACTTATTTATTTTTCTACATCATCTTTTTATTTTTCTCAATAAGCGGATTGTACAGACGCCAACACATCAAGCTACTCCAAACTATTTAATTTTCTCAATTGAATATGAACCTTATTTAGTTTGTTATAAAGTTGAAAAACGATTAAAGAAATTTGTCACTTTGGGGTAGATTCATGTGTTGGCCTCTGTATATAGACTTTTATGTAAAAGGCACAGACGTATATTGGCTGACCTGTTGGTCTAGTAACTAGCTGCCTCTGATTGTTATGCCGGAGGTCGTGGGTTCGATTCCTACCTAAGAGTAATGTTTGTATGATGAGCACGATCGTATGTTCTGTGTCTGGATGCAATCTATACTAATAATATTATAAAGAGGTAAAATTTGCTTGTCAGTTTGTATGTAGGGGGTAATCTTCGGAACTAATGATCCAATTTTAAAAATTATTGCAACGGTGGAAAGCTACACTATTCCCGGATGACATAAGTTAGTTTTTATCCCCGTATTCCCACGGGGACGGGAACTACGCGGGTGAAACCGCGTGACGTCTGCTAGTTTATCTATATTTAATATACATAAGTACGCTTATCAGTTCTTTAGTACAACACCAACTCTGTTTAGCTTGGGACAAGATGGCGTTGTGGAATATTATACTATTATATTATAATTGCTAAGGCACGCCTGCAGCCGAGCGCTCCTCCAGCCACAAGACAGCGCCAAGACCGTTTGTCAATTTACAAAAATAACATTCGGGGGATTTTGCTTATTGAAAATCAATGGCTAGCTTAAGCAGTAAGAAGTACTGGCTTTATCTCCTTAATTTTAAAGTCAAATTCTTAATCCGCAAAGTATTCGGGGCACGTCTGTCGGTCGTGGCTATTTTGCGTTGCAAATGCTACGGGGTTGGTACTTACAGGGTTAAGGTCCGTACCAGGGAAAGTGTGTTTATATAATTTTGGGAGCTAAATATCCTAGTTATATAATTGTAGAAGATGGGGTGTATCTATTGCTTAAATATGATTTTTAACAACTGAAGCCTAGAATGAATATAATTTAAAATATGTCATAAATAACATACAGACTGACCGACTATTGCTCTATCAATAAGTTGCATTTTAGTATACCCAAGTGTAACATTGTACGGTTAACGAAAAATAAAACCTTTAATAATAATAATAGGCTTCTTCTCATACAGAGAAGGCTCGAGCATTAATCACCATGCTTGCTCAAGGCGGATTGGCGATTTCAAACTTATATTAATTATAAGTCCAGGTTTCCTCACGATGTTTTCCTTCACCGATGTCAATGATGTCTAAGATAAACTTAGAAAGTACATATGAATTGAAAAAGTCACATTGGTACTTGCCGGGATTTGAAGGTAAATCAAATGTTATTAAATCGTTGTGTAATGAAATATAAATTATTTAGTAGTAGTAATTTTAATTTAATATGAATTGTAACTGTTTAATGTATTGTTATTGAATTTGAATTGAACTTCAAATGTAATTAAATTATAAATAATGTTATTCCATATATAGGACCACCAGACGTACTGCAGCACTGCGCCACCGGTACATGGTAGATATCCCAACCATACGTACTAAACGCTATGGAAACACATTCATTGTGCGAACAGCCAAAAAGCGGAATTCCCTGCCGGTGTCGGTGTTTCCTGATAGCTACAACCTAGGGGTCTTCAAGTTAAGAGTGAACAGGTTGCTTCTAGGCAAGCGTGCTTCATCGTCGACCACATTATCGCTTACCATCAGGTGAGATAGTGGTCAAACGCGTGCCTATCAGTAATAAAAAAAAATAAAAAAAAAATAGCGTCGTGTGGTGGGTCGTCGAGCTCCCTGAAATAGGTTTGAGCTACACGATGACTGAAGCATGCATGCCGTCTCTCGGGACAGGTCAACTCAAAGCTGAATTGATTCTTTCTTCAAAAGGCTTTTCCAGACTTTGCCCTGCATCGTGAGTCTCGCATAATAAATTAATACAATCGTATGTCTGCACTTTAAAAGAGACCATGACCCCTGAGTTTCTTTCGGCATTTCTTCTCAGGGATCAGTCACTGTTGGAAATGCCATTTAGTTAAAAAAAAATGACATGTAAAAGTATCTGGGAAGATCTACTTACTAACATAAATAAATATCATTACATCATTTCATTTCATCATTTCATTTCATCATCATTTCATTTCATTTTATTTCATTATAGTATCTTAAATTTCCTTGACTAAAGACTACATGATAAGATCAAAAGAGTTCATCATCAAAAATTCTAACATGTACAACTTAGTTTCAATTCAAATGAGATACAGAATATCGTATACAGGAACGAAGTAAGCAAATAGGCTGTTAGTAACCACTCCAGTAAACAACGTACAGAGCTGCTCTTGATAAGCGGTTGCATTGTATTTTAAAGTCAAATCGCCAATCGCAAAATATTCAAAGCTACCCCCCACTGTTCCGACTTGCAAATCGTATAGCTCTGTTGTTGTACTCTGGTACTTGGTATCTAGAACTGTTTGTTTGTGATCTGCTTTGTGAGACATTGTAGGTACATGGTTTGTAGTAACTATTGAGGTTAGGAGGTTATTTATTTATAATGTACTAGCTGTACTCTGCCACGCTCCGCTGTGGCACATTGTGATTTAATGGTAAAAAAAAAAAAATGACGTGTGGCACTCGGAGACTGCCGCGGTAAAGCTATTCCATAGCATTTTTAATCAACTCCTCTCCTCTCCCTCTCCCTCCCCTCTCCCCCACACCTCCCACGGTTCTCCCTGACCCCTCCCCTCACCCCTCCCCTCACCCCTCCTCACTTCCTCTCCCTCCCCCTCCCGTCCCCTGCCATCATTAATCATGTTATCGAGCGGGATAGAAAATGATAAAATTATGAAAATGACTATTAAAAAGCAAGGGTTGGTGATAAAAAAGTGCAAATTTAAAGTTGTATGTATTTTTTGATGTCACATAATAAAAAAATAAGAAAAATAAAAATTATCAAACATATAAAAAAAAAAATTGAGGTGAACAGTGAACACCCCTACTCACTTAGAGGTTAGATAAATAGATAGTAGCCGATTCTCAGGCCTACTGAATATGCATAAAAAATTTCATGAGAATCGGTCAAGCCGTTTCGGAGGAGTATGGGAACGAACATTGTGACACGAGAATTTTATATATAAGAAGATTTATTTAATACTTCAAGCACACAAATGTACAGAGGCGGACTTAATGCCATAGGCGTTTTCTATCAGTCAACCTTTAGGTGATGCAGAGAAAAAACAGTGGTAGGTGCAATTAAAAATGAAAATAAAAGGTATCAAAGAATACTAATACATATTATGAGTAAAAATACATGAACATGTACACTATAAATACAATATATATAATAAATTAAATTACGAAGAGATAGAAAGAAGAGAAAACATTAGCGCTGTGAAGATACTACTGCCAACTTCTTACGAGTATGCTCGCGAACCTTAACCTTCAAAGATAAACGAGTTTAGTTATTATCTCATAATAATTATAATAAGTAACTCACATGAGAACATTTGTCGGCAAATATTAGAATGTCGTAGAGCAGAAATACGAGATTTGACAACTGTCAGTCTAGCGAGCCGTGGCTCGAGGCGATGGTCAGCGCGGCCATTTTGAACGTTATTGAGATTTGCATGTTAACATCAAGCGCATCACGTATTCGACGAATCGCTATTGTAATCAAAGTGATCTTCTTTACAAGAAGTAATCAAAACCGATGGACTAAGCGATTTCGTAATAACCAGAGATTTCAATATCATTCTGCAACCAAGACAAATTTTGCGATAAATGACTATTGATCTTGATTGAAATTGAAGTTTGTGCTGTGCCCGACAGGGTCCATAATGCTTCTGTACCTTTATATTCTTAAGACCATTAATGTACATTGTGGAACACAATAAATATTGAGTATAATGTGTATTGAGTATTGATTGTGACTTGAGCAATTTTTTGTTGGTTCCCCTACCCACTTCTTGAAAAAAATGGCTGATCCTGATGAATACTATCCGCCTATATAAATACAAAACAGGCAATTAGATATTGCAATACAACATAGACCAATTGATTAATTACATAGAACGATCGCATTTAGATGTGGCATGTTAAGTGTGTTTAGAGTTTGAAAGTTAACACTACTTAAAACTTACTTAAACTTATTACTACAAAGCTTTGTTTATTAATCAATAAATCTATTATTTTAATCATGCTAACTTTTATTTAGAGTTGGAATCCAAGGCACGCACTTCTTACTTTTCTCAATTAATGTGCGTATAATATAACTTGCTTCATAAACATCGTAGGGAAACCGGCATGCTAAAGAGGTACCTATTTCTCGACTGCCTGTAAAGTCAAGTCAGAGGATTTGGGCGGCGCGACCCCTATCTAGATGATATACCTAGGTCTGTCATCTAGATAGGGGACTAAAACTAAAATTTAGTCAATTAGTCTATGGTTGTAATCCTAAGCCGGTCCTCAAGTTTAATACCTTGTGGTTCTCAAACATGGTCTTGAACTATTTAACAGAGGTCAACGATCGAGGTTTGCCAGAAAAGCAATGGAACGGAGTATTCTAGGTATCTTAGACTATGTAATATTTAATGTAATAAAATATTTATTAAACTGTCTCGTTGGTTTCGTGGTCGCAAGCGCAACTGCTGAGCATGAGGTCCCGGGTTCGATCCCTGGGTCGGGCAAAGTGTTAATGAATTTTTCCATCTGGGATTTTCAGTAGCAGCTCGGAGTCTGGATTGTTGCCGATGTTGTGCCCGATAAATGGCGAAATATGGGTGTACTATTACAGGTTACACCTCTGCCTAACCCTTCTGGGGTTACTGACGTGATATTACATCACGCATTATGTAGGTATATGAATAAAATATTTATTAAGAAGACTCGATAGAACATTTCTCTAAAACTTATCATATGGTAAGTGCCCAATAAAAATATATATCTATACATAAATATATTAAACCAACAAAAATATGTAAATGGTAAGTACCAATAACGCGAACCTTTTGTGTTGTACCTCGTTGAATATATAACGAGCGTCTAGTATGTAAAATAGCACATAATCTATGTGCCTATGTGTAACTAGGCTACAATCTCTATGCTATTTTTTTCTTCTTCTTTATTTTCGTGTTTTTTTAGCGATCAGCTGCACGGAACAAAATATATTTTAAATGCCTATGGGCAGTTTTTCTGGGTTTGGCTGTTAGTGTGTGTCAGTTTAAATGTTCAAAAACACACTCACAAGATAAATAAAATACTTAAATAATAAATGAAGTTTAATTTGAATTTCAATATTCTACAACTTTTCACGAAACGCCATCTTGTCCCAAACAGAGAAATTATACAGGGTTATTTGTAAAACACCAACAACCTCGCAGGAGTAAATTACTAACATCAGATAAACAACATCATTTTTGTTCTACGGCTTCCCGAAAACAGACCAAAAAAAATAGATTTTTCATACAAAACTCCATCAACAGTTCGGATATAATATGTATGGAGAGTTGATTTTTTGTTGTCTTTGTTAATCTAGATGAGGGACTACAAAACTAAAATTTTGTCAGATAACCCATTCGCAGTTTCAGATGTAGGCTTAGCTAATAAACTGTGGAATGTGAACTGTGCTAGCCTTTCGGTTTTCTATAGGGCACATTTTGGAGAGTGTGCACGGGAATTACATGACTTGATTCCGCCATCACCTTTCTACCATCGGACAACCCGGCGTACGGCGAGTGTCCACCCTTACATCGTTGGCACTCCCACGATTCGGACAAAGCGTTTCGCTTCGTCGTTTATACCGCGTACATCGAAGGACTGGAACAACTTGCCTGCCTTGCTTGCTTGTCTTCCCGTCCGATTATAATTTAGGTGTCTTCAAGGCTAGAGTGAATAGGCTCTTAATAAACTAGTGCGCTTCACCATCACTGTTTGTATCTCTGCTTACCATCAGGTGGGATATTATATTAAAAAAAAAAAAAAAAAAACATACATTATGAACAACTTTATCGTTTCAAGAAAAAACATTTCTTTATTAATATTATAATAAGAGCAGCGGTGGCCCAGTGGTGGCGGCCCCGACTTACGAAAAGTAAGTTGTGGGTTCGAACCCAGGCAGGCGCATTACTTTGTGTAATTTATTTCATCACCACTGCTCTCTAAAACGGTGAAGGAAAACATCGTGAGGAAACCGGCATGTCCTAGAGCCAAGAATTCGAACATCTACCAATTCGCACTGGGCCCGCGTGGTAGATTATGGCCAATACGCAAAATACGCGGTTAGACGTGGAGTTGCGGATACCAGCCCGGTATCTTATCTTATCTTATTATCTTATTAATATTATGTCACAAGTCAATTAGTTTAGTTTAGTACGCTCCGCTGCCGCTCCAATATTGCTATAATATTCTAGATGGCGTTACTGAGACATGGGATCACAGATGTTTTTATATGACATTTTTTCGCGTCTCTTCTCCATAGTATTTTAAATCTCTTTGGTTGCGCGCTTAGTCGAGCGCTATCTAAACTGCCCCGCTGCCCACTGACTTCGTTTCCGTGGCCTTAGAATCGTAGCAGTTGCGCTCTGTAGTTTCTGCCTACCCCAACGGGAAAAGGCGTGAGCTTATGTATGTATGTAGACTTTCAAAGAAATTCTTTCTCCAATATGATATCGGCAATCAACCATTGCGTAACAATATAGACAGGATATTCTTATTCATTCAATGATAGTCGGCAAGTAGGCATGCATATTCTTGTACATACATATTTATAATTGGATAACATCGTACACAGTACAGTAGCGAACTGTCACCGAAAAACAAAGATACTACTATTTACAGACCTTTTGACATCCAGTGATAAATATAATTAATTATCTACACACAGTCTGTTTATTTTCTTTCTGCTTTCCGTTGAAACCCCAAAATGATGAATGCAAGGCTCTTATCACACACAAACACTATCAAATGATAAGAGTGTTGTATGGTATTATAAATGTATAAGATATACATCTTCTTCTTATCGTGTAGCTAGTGACCAATCTGGTGTTAGAATTTTTATGCTGCCCATGGGTAGAGACCCATGGGCGGCATAAAGCCTAGTCAGAGGACTAGGCTTTATGCCGTCGAGAAATATCTAAAGCATGGCGTTTTTATCACGATGTTTCCCTTTAAATACTATTTTTAAATAAGTTTTGGAGGTATGAGGAACAGGGTGTAAAGTTCCTCATCCACCATTGAAAAGGGAGGTTCCTCCGACCAGACGGGTGTTTGTGTCTGGTGGGCTAACTACTACCCGACATTTGTAGTCGGGAAATTGTATACCTTCAAATTGCGCGGATAACTCTGATACCGCGATGTAGGATATCGGTCATTAGTGCGTATGTGACGAGATAGATGTCGCTACAAAGTCATTACTATATAAAACACACGTCAGATTAAGTTCCTTGGTGATGACACGTTTGAATTTTTGGGAAAGCTGCCGTCGCAGTTGGTGTTGTAAATATTACACCCAAAAATATTAAATGTAAGCTTAAGCAATATTACTTAAGTATTATTTAAGAATGTTTGTTTATTATTTTTTATGAATTGTTAATCGACAGTAACATACGCATATAAAATAAAACCTCAATAATTTGTTGCGATATTGAGATGGATTAATAGCACTAGTTTAAACCTTAGTGGTTTTTGGTTGCTATTTAAACTAAGATAGATAATAAGATTCTTTTGTAAAATGGTAAATAAATAAAAAAAAAAAAAAAAAAAAAAAAAACTAAGATAGGCATATAACCTGACTGACTTGACTTGATCGTTTAAAGTCATCATCAAATTAATCAAGTTGTTTCTTATGTTTTTGGTCAGTTTTGAACCCACTGAACACACCTAATTTCTATTGAATTCTTTGATTTTTTTGAATTCAGTTTCCAAAGGGTAGCAATAGAACTGTCGTCTGTCAGTGGGCTACATCTCTTAAACCGTTTTAGGTAGACAGTTGAAATATTCAGTTTGTGATAAGTACTATTGTAGCCCGCGATTGCAGCTATAACAGCAAAAGATTAAAAATTAAAGGAGGCCCATACAAGAAAAGTATTTTTTTCGACATGATTGTGAACCCATCGTTTGCGGAGCCTTGTTCTTGGCTGATTTTAAAAAACAAGGGTCCATTGATTAGTATGTATCTTTTATGATCATCCTATAGAACAAAAATGTCTTTGTATGCTCCATGTTTAACTCGGCTATAAGGCTGCTTTCACATTCGTGTTTACGGCCCAGCGTGCAGCGGCTAAACCACTCTACACTGTGGGGTTGTACAGACGCCAGCACATCAAGTTTCTCTATGTCAAACAACTTTATGTCAAACAAAATAAGGCTCAAATTCAATTGGGGAAATTTGACAATTTGATTGGGGTAACTTGATGTGCTGGCGTCTGTACAAAACTGTTTGGTAACAAAAATGTATGTTGCCGACGCTGCATCGTATGGTGGAGCGGCTGAACCGACTATACTCGCGGTGCTAACGCGCAATACAAGTTAACCCTTTGAAGTTTTTTTTATTTCATGAATATGTTTATATAACGTTTACTAATCGAGCTTCTTCAGTAGAGTTTGATATCTTATTCAATCATGAAGTACACTATTTTCGCTGTATTTTTATCAGGTAAGTAATACATTCTAAGAAAAGGTTTTCGTATATTTTAAAAGTCTTATTATTTTTAGATGTCTAGCAGAATATACGGCTTCTGCTGAACATCTAATAAATAATAACATAATTAAATCATTAATTATATATCTACATATATTTCTAGCAAGAAAAAAGTTTTTAAACTTTAATTAATCCCTTAGTCTGTCCACAATCAAAGTAATGTCATCTTTACAGTTACATTAATAAGGATGGCTTCGACATCCAGACACCGTTTGCCTTTCTATAAAACTGACTAAGTATACATACAATGAGGAGTTCAACGCTTTTTATAAGGTTCATGTTAATATTGACGTGAAAGCTAGTTCATCAGCTTGGAGTACCGCTTTCTTTACCTGTGCTGGGGAAGGAGCCACTCCGTTCCAACCAATGGCCCAGGGAGAGTGGTCTTTAGTGAATAACTTGACAAGCAAAATGACCGAAGATTTTAATAAGGCACACATCTTTCTTGGATTTCACGACGAATATAAGTTAGGAGAATTCATTACTTTTGATGGTAAGTATTTTAATTAGAATAGAAGTCTTTTTGGCCTAAAACAGGTCTTTTTTTTGTTCTTTAGTTTTTACTCAATTATTGTTTTTTTTTATTATATTGTTGGTATTGTTGTTTTAAATATGTTTTCTGCGTCCAAATAAACGATTTTCTTTCTTTCTAATTGCAACCCATCTATAAAAACATTGCAGTTTTTGTATCCCACTCTTTGTTTTAACTAAATCTTTCTCCAATTTTTAAAAAATGTATTTTTGTGTGTATGTTTGTAATGAATAAACTCAAAAACTACTGTGCCGATTTTAAAAATTCTTTCAGTATTGGAAATATTCATTCATCTTGAGTAACTTAGGCTACTTTTTATCTCTGAATTCGAACGGGAACTACGCGGGTGAACCCGCGTGACGTCTGCTAGTAAGTTATGAAAACAAAAACTCTTATTTACGTTATGTTAAGAATATTCGAAAATGTTAAGTGACTTCATGCAATTCAATGATCTGTGATTTTAAAGTTTTACTTAACCGCAAAGTGTTTAACGCGCAAAACGTGTGTGAAAATCATCTCTCAGCACATTATATCACAAGACTTAATTGGTTACCCGCTGCGATGATCTCAATTTCCCCCGGGGCAAGTAAAGCATGTTTTGGCCGTACCAATATTTATTATACGACCACACTATATTTAGTGGATATCACGCAAACCTACATCACAGGCGGGAAATTGAAAACCATCGAATCATATTAGGGATTTGAGCGAATATCATAAAAATATAAGGGAACGCTCTTGAGATAGTCCAACAGAATAAAATATTCTGGTGTGGTTATATGAATTGAATTTATTTTATTAATACATACCGTTTTGTGCGCGTCAACAAAGTTAGCTATGAATTGATTTAAGAAAGGGAAGGAAAGTTCGACAGAGAAATAAAACACTGACAAGGTCAACCTGCAGACTGTCAGTCTGACCAGTCTCCAACAAATAAATTTGTGTCCAATAGTTTCAAGTATACCTACTCACTAAGTGGTTTTTTTAATTGTGGAAAAGAAATAAAATACATTTTATTATTAAGCTATTGCATAGCTTCTATCGCGGGCCTTGAGCGCGGGGACCGATTTCAGAAATTCCGTAACGAAAAAAACCTCACGCTCCCCACTCCGACGGGCAAGGAGGTGTGGCTTGAAAGCCGTGCATCGTCTAACGTCGTTTCAGTTCGGCAGTCTTCGACACGGAGTTGTGTGCGATTAGACGTATTGTATAGACGTATTGGATAGTGGGGAGGGGAAAGGGAAGGGGGAGGGGGGGGAGGGGAGGGGGAGGGGTGGGGAAGGGGAGGCGAGGAGAGGTGGAGGGGGGAGGGGGGAGATTGTGAGAGAGGGAAGAGGGTATTGTGAGAGGGGAGGGATGTGGAGGGAAGAGGCAGGGGACGGGAGGGGAAAGTGAGGTAGGGGTGAGAGGAGGGGCGGGGAGGTGTGTGAGAGAGGGAGGGAGGGGGAGAGGAGAGGAGTTGATAAAAATGCTATGCAATAGCTTTACCGCGGCAGTCTCCAAGTGCCACACGTCATTTTTTTTTATTTAAAGTCATGTCTGTTTAGTGGTGCTACCGCTGAGTGTGAGGTTTTGAGTACAGACGCCAGCACATCAAGTTACCCCAATGTGTCAAATTTTCTCAATTGAATGTAAACCTTATTTTATTTGCTATAAAGTTGAAAAACGATCAAAGAAATTTGACACATTGGGGTAACTTGACGGGCTGTCGTCTGTACCATTCACGGGTAACTGGCAAAATATGGTTGATGTAGAAGTGTGTCAAAGTAGCTCTGCAGCGGAGGATTATACCATTAAATCCAAAAACTAAAACAACCAAGTGCATTGATTACACAGTTTTATACAAAAATCGAACCTTAAATAATAATCTTAACAATGTTAGAAGAGAATTGTTACTGCAAATCTATACAAAGAGCATTAAAGATAATGAACTGATTTTTGTAGATTACAATATTCAGATAGTGTTAACTCTATCGAAGCATAAGGGCGAGACTCCAACAAACTGTAGACGAGAAGAGGTGTGTAGTACAGACGCCAGCAAATCAAGCTACCCCAAGTTATATTTTTTTCTAATTGAACATGAAGCTTATACTGTTTGTAATAAAGTTGAAAAACTATCAAAGAAATATCATATAATGTTGTAGCTTGATGTGCTGGCCTCTGTATAACCCATCAGCTCGCATCATTTTGATAGCTCAGTGCTTGGACTCAGCGTAACGACACATCTCTCGTCTTTGTGGAGTCTCGGGCAGAATATCTCAATATAAAATCGTAGAACATTGGTTTAATTTCAACACAATTACTGTATAATTACTATGAATAAACCTTGAAGCGTTCCACATTGAGTTCATATTTTTACTCTCTTTTTTTTTTGTTTTTTCACACTTAGGTACTTTACTATACACGTTTAGATATTGGCAGAATAGTTGACATTGGCTTTATTTAGCATATCAAAGAATATACTAGAATATTACCGTGACACACCGCACTTTGTGGATTTGCTTGTTACATTTTTTTTTTATTTGAGTCTATACACCACAAATTTTTAATTAGTACAAATACTTAAAGGGCTTATTCTAGACGGTCTTCTCATTATATTTGTAAAGTATCAATTAATAACGTACTAATTAAAAAATAGGGGTGTATAGTATATTTTTATGTTGACACCTTGTTTTTATTATGTTGTGCAATGTCTTTCGTGTTCTCCAAATACATAGTTTATCTCTCTATCATTTTATTAACAATTCGGAGTTTTTCTTATGTTTACACAGGAATCTCCATCTCACAAATGAACTGGAGTCTGTCATCACAGCCTTTAGTCTGTGTGTAGAGAGCGCTATTTTGTTTCCGAACAGTACCGCAGTCGAAATTTTGATTGTCATACACGTTCTGGTACATGTCGCTGAATTTGTTACCTGTAAAAGAAATTAAGTTCGTGTGTTAAGTTTCTTCTTTATCCATAGGTACTAATATTATGAAGAGGACAGATTTGTATTTTTGTATGTAACAAGTAAACTTAAAAACGACTGGACTGATTTGAAAACTTCTTTCACCGTTGGGAAGCTACATTATCCTTGAGTAACATGGTCACTTTTATCCTTGTATCCCCACGAGAACAGGAACTACAAGGGCGAATACGCGTGATGGCCGGTAGTTTTATTAAAAAAAAAATTGTCAGGAAGTAATAGATAATCATTTCAACACTATGAAAATATATCAAACAAAAAAGATGTAGGCACAGAATTTTAAGCGGCAATAGCTCAATGGCTAAGGCGTTAGACTGGTAATAAGGTCGTAAGTTCGATCCCCACCCACTGTACTATTGACGCGGTTGATTATTTGCACCCACTTCAGACACAAGCATAATTAGCTTAGTTGGAGGGGTTAACAAAACTATACTCCATCCGAGTGGGTAGTTAACTAAAAGGTAAACAATCTTTAATCAAGCGTTTAATGTGCTACACTGTTTATTTTAAGTAATGATATGTTGGTGTCAAAAAAAGCTTATTTAATCTTAATTAATAATTAGTAAAAACATTGAGAAAAGTAAAAAAAAAGTTTCGTTAAAACTCGTCAAAATAAATATTTTACTTAAATTTAATCCGTTTTGTTAAATTCATGTTTTTTTTTTATGAACTTCTAATTGATTTTCGTTCTTTAATTATTTCATATTTTAATTCCTTAATAATTCAGCTTTATACTGGTATTTTTTACTTTACTATAGCTGCAATAGTTTGCTAGAAAATACACTTTGAATCAGTAATGGCAAGGGGCGCGCGACGCGGCGCATGACCTATCGTGCGCGCAAACGTCCTCCTAGGTCTTTATAGGTATTTAATTGGACGTTTCAGTGGCTAATGACTTTGACTTTGAAAGAAATAAACAAAATATTACCTTTTACTGTGTAGTAGTCGTCGCTAGAAAACAGCTTCCTCACTCCCACAAAATATTGTCCTCCATCCTCTAGTATTTCTCTTATTTCTTGTGCCTGAGCTTGGTTCTCTATGACTGCCAGTATCCCTCCCTCCATGAAGCATGTCTTCATAGCTTCCTGCCACTTTTGTGGAATTTTATTTATTTTGTAACACTTTTTGGATGACTTCACAAACTTGTAACCTGAAAATATAATTCGTTACCCTTTAGCTGAGTTTTCTCGAATTAATGTTAACCACTTTCCTTTCCTGAGTAAAATATAACTCATGTTGATTAATTAAATAAATTTCACATTTTTTACACAACGCCATCTAGTCCCAAGCTAAGCAGAGCTTATGGTATTAAACAACTGATAAACATAACACAAGCTTTGTTTAGCTTGGGATTAGATGGCAGTGTGTGACAGTTCTGATTTTTTTTTTTAAATAAATAAATTAATATTCCACATCTTTTCACACAACGCCAAGCCCCAAGCTTACAGCTTGTGTTATGGGTACTAAACAGTTATTAATCATACTTATATATTTCTAAATACATACATATTATAGATAAATTACACCCAGACACAGAACAAAAATGATCAGGCTTATCACACAAACATTTGTCCAGGGTGGTAATCGAACCCACGACCATAGGTTCATATTCAATTGGGAAAATTTGACACATTGGGGTAACTTGATGTGCTGGCGTCTGTACATACATAAAAATTAATATAAATCGAATTGAGAACGTCCTCCTGAAGTCGGTAAAAAAGTAAAGAATATTCACGGAACTACCTACCGCGGTCGATGGTTGGACACGACTCATCGTCAACTTTTTTGCATACAAATGGTAGCGGTGTATTAGGTGCCCTCGAACAACTGTCCACATTAAACAATCCAGTGTCTATGTTCATCGTTATGCAATTATCGTGATGTGGCAGCACACTGCTCTCAGCAGGCAAAGGATATGGCGTCGAGTGTCCTGCAAACCGAAGACAAATTATTTAAGAGCATTGTTATCGCCAACATTACTCCTGGTTATCATTTGCAGTGGCAATTTATTGTCACTTAAGAAAAATACATGAGTAGCTTTAATGTTTAACCTTTCAATCGTGTCAATTAGAGACACAATAGAAAGACAATGACAGTGCGGACACCGATGTCCTCTTGGGGTTTAATGAATAATAGGAAACTGAGACTACAAGTTATTACCATTCAAACGGTAAAGCATGCCATACTATACAGAGTAGCTGGCGCACATGAACCTACCCCAAACTGTCATATATTCCCAACTAGCTTCTGCCCGCGACTTCGTACGCGGATCCTGTTGCTTATGCCAGCGACAACGGGGTCGTCAAAATCGAAGATCTGAAACATCTGATGTCGAATTCTATAAGCCCGGGGACAGGAAATCAATGGGATGCGCGAGACGATTCAAGATGTTCCAGATTTTTTATTTTTGTTGGTCAACAGGAAATGCCATCAGACTTAACAACTTTTGCTAAGACGCCATTTCTATTATGTGTATGTTATATTGTCTCTGGGCTTTGGAGTTCCCCTACAGGTGCTCCAGGTCTTCAAATTGAGTCTCACAGCAGAAAACACTCTTCACGTGGAATAGTTTTAGCAATGGCACCATTTTTATATCTCTTTCACTTTAGGTGTTCCATTTTCCAAAATAAATTATAGCCTATAATATATTGCGTGACGTTCACGATCAGCGGTCAGTCGCGCATCTCCTTCCCCCACTTATCTCTAGAGTCAATGCGTATATACGCTGAAAACTCAAGCGTCATGCTTTTTCCGTGAACGTCTCCAACTCGCGAGACAGTGCATGATGTTCACGATTAGAGGTCAGTCGCGCACATATTCTTCACTGGTCTCTAGAGACCTGGATGTAGATACGTAAATACGCTGAGAATGCAGGCGTGCTTCGCGATCCCAAGAAGTTTCCACGGCGCAAGTTGCAGCCTCATGTTCTCGAACAGCATCAAGTCTCTCCTAACGCTCTTCGGTAGATTGTTGGGATCTTATGGTCTTTAATCATTTAGCACCTTTGGAACATTGGGAAAAATTTGACCTCTTTCTAGGCATGGTTATAGTTTTATTGTGATGATACCTGATCAATTAAAATCTAAGTGGCTGCTCCTCTGCGTTACCGGGTAAGCTACCGTGTAACGAAGATAAATGGAAAAGGAAATTAAACACTCAAATAACATAAGCCCGAAGGCATACGATAAAAAAATGGGAGTTTTAGTCAGTAGAGTCAAATTTTCAACGATATACCATCGTCATCGAAAATCAGTCCTGATCTGTTCCCGCCTTCACCGCGTAGTACCTCCTACTTATGTTATTTTATAATTATGCAATGAAATTAGTGATAGTTTTAATTTCTATATCAAATGTTTCTGATCTTCGAATTTTATAAGTCAACAGGAAATGCCTATCAGACCGAACAACTTTTGCTAAGACGTCATTCCTATTTGAGTTATGGTGTAGCTGGGCTCTTGGAGTTCCACAACAGGTGTTCCAGATCTTCGATTTTTATACGTCAACAGCGAGTGCTCATAAGGCTGAACAACTCTTGCTAAGACGTCATTCCAATATATGTTATAGTGTAGCTGGGCTCTTGAAGTTCCACATCAGGTGTTCCGGATCTTCAAATTTATTCTCTCAGCAGAAAATGCTCATAACGTGGAACAATTTTTGCTATGGTACCATTTTTGTATCTCCTATAGTTTAGATGGTCTGTTGCGGTTCTGCATCAGGTGTTCCGGATCTTCAAATTTATTCTCTCAGCAGAAAATGCTCATCACGTGGAACAATTTTTGCTATGGTACCATTTTTGTATCTCCTATAGTTTAGCTGGTCTGTTGCGGTTCTGCATCAGGTGTTCCGGATCTTCAAATTTATTCTCTCAGCAGAAAATGCTCATCACGTGGAACAATTTTTGCTATGGTACCATTTTTGTATCTCCTATAGTTTAGCTGGTCTGTTGCGGTTCTGCATCAGGTGTTCCGGATCTTCAAATTTATTCTCTCAGCAGAAAATGCTCATCACGTGGAACAATTTTTGCTATGGGACCACTTTTGTATCGCCTATAGTTTAGCTGGTCTGTTGCGGTTCTGCATCAGGTGTTCCAGTTTCCAAGATAAATTATAGCCTATGTGTTGACCAGACCTAATATCTATACAACAAAAAAAAAATCATTCAAATCCGTCCAGTAGTTCCGAAGATTAGCTTGTGCAAACAAACAGACAAACAGACAAACAGACAAACAGACAAACAGACAAACAGACAAACAGACAGACTTTTTTTTTTGGATTCGTGCTCTATTACTGTTTCTAAACCCCCCTCAATTATTATTTTTTAAATACACTCTTTTGCAAAAAAAACGGGCACCTAAGGAAATTTACGTTCTGAGGTCGATTTTAGTTAATTACATGAAATTTATTTCTTTGACGTACTCTGTATACTTAAAATCGTGTAAATTAATGTGCGTGAAGTGAATTCGAGCAATTAAAAGAAAAAAAAACCATGGATTCTTTAAAATCGATGTACACGCCCAAACAATAAGAAGTGGTCGGCAATAAAGACAAGTTTTTTTTTTACTTTTTTTAATTAAATAAAGTTACAGATGTAAAAACCTAATAACGAGTGTGACCTCCTCTTGCCAAAATCACAGCTTGAATCCTTCTGGGCATGCTTTCCACGATGTTTTTAATAACGTTTTGAGGAATACGTTCCCACTCTTCTGCAATGACTCTTTTTAGCTCCCTGATGTTTTGTGGAGCAGGTTGCACTGATCTTACCCGTCTCTTAAGAACATCCCACACATGCTCAATTGGATTGAGGTCAGGACTTCGAGCTGGCCAATCTAAACGACGGATCCCAACTTCTTGCATGTACGCTTCCACGTCGCTAGAACGGTGCGGGCGAGCATTATCGTCCATAAAAATGGAATCTTCCCCAAGTGTAGTCAATGTGGGTTGTGCATATGGAATTAGGACTTCCATTATGTACCGGTGTGCATTTAATGTTTCATTTTCTATGAAAACTAACTCCGTAGGCTCCGTCGAATTAATTGCTGCCCAAAACATAACGGAGCCTCCGCCATAAGGAGTGATTTCTTCGAAACACACTTCCGCATAGCGTTCCCGTGGTCTTCGCAGCACTCGCCGGCGTCGGTCCTCTCCACACAAAGAGATTCTAGCTTCATCAGAAAACAATACGTTATTCCAGTCCTCCAGAGTCCATGAAGCACAGTTCCGAGAAAACTGAAGTCGAGCAACACGGTGCTCACGGAGTAATTTAGGGCCCCGAGCTGGGCGGTAACTCTTGATATTGGCAGCCAAAAGCCTCCTCCTGACCGTCCACAAGCTAACTTCTACTCCTCTTACTTCTTCAAGGCTCTTCTTCAGGTCCACACTTGACGCCTTACGACTACGCAACGCCTGAGTCACCAAAAAGCGGTCATCTTTTGGTTCTGTGCATCGTTTTCTTCCCGAACCGGAAATCTTTTGACCGAACCAGTCTCTTGATACCGTTGCCAAGTCCTCTGGACAGTTGAACGACTTACATTTAGCCGCTGAGACACGTAAGTTTGCGAACAACCTTCTTCAAGTAGGGCTATAATTTTACCGGCCCCTATCGCTTTATCACTCATATCAAAAAGTGGTATTTAATGTAAAAAGAAAGATTAAATTGTTTAATTTGCAGAAAATATCCAAAAAGTTTTAAAATATCGTAATCAGTTAAAAATCGTTTCAGCAATTCGCGCCATTAGTAAAGCAATTTTAGAATAATCCACAATAATCATTATTTTTCTTTTAATAACTTCAAATTTTAAATTTGGAACGTAAAGAATCATGCCAGGATGCTTCAAAAAACATGCCAATCCATCGTCAAATTAACAAAACCTATTTCTTGTTCTTCTTCATTGAAGTAGAGAAAAAAATCTAAAGTGCCCGTTTTTTTTGCAAAAGAGTTTATATTCAATGTACAGACACAGTTTTTTTACAGTCTTATTATATGTATAGATTGAACATAAACCTTATTGTGTTTAGAATAAAGTTGAAAACCTATCAAAGAAATTTGACACATTGGGGTTGGTTGATGTGCTGGCGTCTGTACCTTTTTATGCGAATGCCTTACCTAGTATAAAATTATAAAACATTTTATATTTCCAGTATGTGTGTAATAACCCTTGCTTTCCTTTGTATGTTGGTTCCTTTAATACAAAGGAACAAACATAGGTAAATACAAAGCCTGATAAAAACATTACTAACGCGCAAGGAAGCAACGAGTGTCGCGCCGTCGCGTCGGCTAAAAATAACTTTAAAACAGTCGCATAAAGTTTGGAATTCATTACAATTTCAAAAAGCTAATGAATTTGTCAACAGTTCTAGTCACGATAAGCGGGCATAACACTAATCTGAAATAAGACTTGAATATAAAACACGCAATAGTATACTCTATACTAACCATCAACAGTCATAAACTCCCCTAAATCAAATTCATCGTGCAATCCAACGAAGATGTCTGTTGCGTTAGGAAGAGGACTCATTTTGTTCGTCAAGTTCTTCACCAAGGCCCACTCGCCATGGGCTTTTGGATAGAACAGAGTAGCTCCTTCGACATCACAAGTTACAAAAGCGGAACTCCAAGCTGACCCGCTGACATCCCAGTGGAGTTTATAGAAGGCGTCAAACTCTTCAATGTACGTATAGTCTTTTCTAAAGAACTGCACATGGCGAGTGTATGCCACTGGCAGACATAATATACCTGTAAAAGTTGAAATTGCAATGATGTATCGACGCTCTGTCTTATATCGATATAATTACACCCAGACAAATAATAAATGAAGTAATGAATGCATTATTAATTTGAATACAAGCTTTTAAAAGAAATACGTACCAAATAAAAACGCAGTGAAAGATATGCACTTCATAGTCGCTTAAGATGTCACACTGTACTAAATGAGCTTGATAAGCAAGAATAACATTTATAGGTAAGTACAAACCTAGTATTGTTTATGGTCGGGTATAAACCTCGCATAAGAACTTTTGTTATACAGGTTGATTTTATTCAAAGTTGTATTTGCATTAATTTTTTGAAAAGGATTATCCACGATTTTTAGTATTAAGCAGTGGTGAGACCGGCGCGCGGCGCGATGGTGAAAGCGGCGAACTGCTAAGTCATATTAGGCTCGAGTTTGAATTAAAAAATCAACATGAATCTGAAAAGTCAAGGTGCGGGACTCTTCACTAATAAATGCAGATCGAACCGAGAGGCGCGCAATGCTTGTTGACATAACGGTCCCACATGACGGGAACCTCGTAAAAGCCGAACAAGATAAGAAAATCAAGTATCTTGACTTGGCTCGCGAGGTTGTCGACATGTGGGATGTGGACTCAGCAATCATTGAGCCGATAGTCGTGTCTGCCAATGGCTTTATAGCCAAGAGCCTCGATACATACCTGAAGAGGCTCTCGTTGGGCGGCTGGATCAAGGGTTTGACTCAGAAAGCAGTACTTCTGGACACGGCTCGCATTGTTAAGCGATTCCTCTCCCTGGAGCCCTGACCGCCGCGGCCGGTAGTTAGGACCCTGTTCCCAGTGGGCTACTATGTTCTATATTTTGAAATGTTTTTATTTTATATTAAATATTTGAAAATATTGTATTCAAAATGAAACCAAAATGAATATACGAAATAATACCTAATAATAATAAATTGTTTATTTTCCCCACAATATTACTCTTAGGGAAGGCTCATATCTGACGGAACATGCGTCGCGTATTATCGGTCGCGTAACGCCAGAACAGACAAATGTATAGAAAAACACTTGACCGTTTACACTCAACCTATGAAATGTTAGTGCGTCGAGCGTGCATTGTCACAAACGCTCGGCGCATGTTCTGTCAGTTATGAACCTTCCCTTATTCCTAGCCTTATTACTACAGTGACATAAAAGCCCACCTTTATGTCACTGTAGTAATAAGGCTAGGAATTTAATGCCCCAGCATTACATTTGCGTAGCTATTCTATTAATTATCACTTGCTTTTAAAACGTTAAAGGAAAACGTCTTGAGGAAACCGGAATTTCTGAGAAATATTTTCCGACGGTATGTGAAGCCAAGTCAAAGGCCTATTTTTATCTGAAATATTGCTAATATTGGTGGTAGGTATCTGGTTTAGTCTGATAGGTACAAACGGCTATACACCAAGCTATACATTTTCAGTATAAGCTGATCTGGCATTGTATAGGATTTCCGTAAATAAGACACTAAGAATATTGGCAATAAGACCATTGGCCGTCACAACAATCGGCACAATGACAGCAGAATCCACATCCCACATGTCGATAATCTCGGGGACTAAGTCGAGATTTTTTATTTATTATTATCCCACTGCAGGGCAAAGGTCTCCCTACTTTCCTTTGATCTCTCTTAGTCAACGGTTTTTTAGGACCAGTCTTTATCGAAGGTGTCTGCCGCGTCCCGCCATCTTCGCCTGTGCCTATCGCGGTGTCGTTTGCCATGTTAGGGAATTTTATATAATATAATTTAGGTTAGGTGTAAGGTTTTACATGATTTAAAATTATCTAGTCGTCGCTTCTGCGTCCGTTACTTATAGCTTTGTGCGGAGGAGCTAGTGGATAAATTATAACAGACGCACGGGTAAATGGAACGCAAAGCTACTCTTAACAAGGTCGTTCCGTCAATGGGTGACCATTTATTACATCCCAAGACTCCTCCGTACCTCGGAAAGCACCTTAAGTCGTAACTTGTAGTCAGAAGCCCGAAAGTCTGACAACCAGTTTATCCAAGGGGTATCGTGTTTTCCAGTTACTGGGTTGTAGGTAGAGGTCCGCCAGGCAGTCGATCCATGTAAAACACTGGTTCAGCTGAATCCAGTTGAACTGGAAGCTGACTCCAACATAAGGCTAGGCTGATGATGATTACTTCTAGTGTCCTGCAGTTATCTCCACATAAAATGTAACAATGCCGAATTCCTAAATAAGGATCCAAAGTCTTCGCTTAGCGTATTAAAATGTCAATTTCGACAGCTTGGTAGCAACGCAAAAATCCCCTCAAAAGTTTTGTTTCAGAATCAGAATCAGAAATCATCTATTTGCTATGAATGTGGGTACAAAATAAGCTGTAAACATTGTAAAAACACAACACACTCTACCTTACGGCATGCAAAAGTAAAACAATAAAACATATATGAATCTACTTATACAGACAACAACAAATAAAAACATTAAGAATTAAAGTTACAAATTGTTTCTGTTCTATGTATTCCTTACTCTAATAAAAAAGTAACAGGGTATTGTATCGGCAATGCGATTGATTTTAAAATTTTAAATACTGTTACCCTGCAGCATTTAGGCATAAACGAGCACGAGTTTGACTTGGTGCAGAAAGCAGTATTTCTGAACACGGCTCGCATTGTAAGGCGATGCCTCTCCTCGAAGCCCTGACCGCCGGGTACTTTGTTTTTATAATAAGTTTTTTTTTTATATTTTAAAATAATAAACAAAAATAAATTGATAAATAATTAAACAATTTATCAATTTTAAATTATTTATCAATTAATGCCTGAAGCAAAATCAAACATACTGTATGTTATATACTTTTTAATCGCTGAATGTCAAAGGTCTAAGTATGCAAAGAACTATGCATATACAGCAAAGTTTGTTTGTCGCTGACTGTTATTAAAGTGTAAGTAACATAATTAATATTCAGGTCGTCATATTTATTGACTACTAGTTTCTACCCGCGACTTCGTTCGCTTATAAGGAATCTTTACATATCCTATGGCTATGGCACTCTTCAATAGTGTAGCTTTCTATTTCTATTAGTATCTACCTACAGACGGCAGCACATCAACCTTTTTTTTTTTGAGGGGTGGAAAATCCTCATGGATGTCCCCCGCCCCGGGGAGGGCGGAGGGGTCTGTCAGACTCTTACTTACTAAAAAACACCCCGTGTTCCTTCTCACACCTGCGCCGGGGGTCACGGTAACAGAACATACTTCCGCGACCCGCGACTTGTGCCGGCCCCGAGGGCCTCGCCAAGTTAGCGAGAGGAGTGAGGTGTTGGACTCCTCTCGCGACGTCTATGAGGAGCGCGCGTGAGCACGACGCGCCGCCTCGCCTCGAGTCCATGTACGTGGGGGGCGGCGGACGATGCAGCACATCAACCTACCCCAAACTGTCGAAATTTCCCAATATTTTCAACATGAACCTTATTGTTTTTGTATAAAGTTGAAAAACTATCAAAGAATTTTGACACATCGGGGTAGATAAATGTGCTGGCTTTTTGAAATCGGGTGTGTTGTTTAAAGATTACCCCTACAAACAAACCTTCAAGCTTCTATCTATACTTTGTATATAGAGGAAAGATTTGTATTTTAGTATGTAACTATTATACTTAAAAATTACTGGACCGATTTGAAAAAATCATTCACCGTTTGGAAGCTACACTTGCCCCGGGCGGTATAGGCTTTTTGTCCCTGTATTCTCACGGGAAGGGACCTTTGTGGACTTGGCGTAACATCCACATCCACTTCGCCCAGTGATCATCACTATGAACACTGTCAACGGAGATAAACAATAGCCCCGCTGGTACAAAAAATAAAAATAGGTTAATTTCTTTAATCGTTTTTTAACTTTATATCAAACAGTATGAGGTTCATATTCAATTGGGAAAATTTGACACATTGGGGTAACTTGATGTGCTGGCGTCTGTACCAATGAGTACCTAGTTCGCGCAAGCGAGTGAACGTTATGATCATAAACGAAGCAATAGGAGTATATTGGGATCCTAGCAGGGCTAGCAGGTGGCGTTCTACACTGTTTATTATGAAATAAAAAGATAGAATTTACCTACTCTTATAAAATTAATTAAGCATACTTATTTTAACACATTGTTATGGCTGTCAGCCAACATTGTGTTTGTTACTCGCTATTAAGTACAAATATCCGTGTTTGTTCATCAAGTAAACCTTCTACGAAACCTTTAGATATGTACCTGTAGTGACATCTATCTCGCCACATACGAACTAACACCGACATTATCCTCCATCGCGATGTTAAAGTTATCCCGGCAATTGAAGGCTTAAGAGATCCCCATTCGATGTCGGCCAGTAGTAAATGAACAACACAATATTAATTTTAAATTAAATAAAACCGGTGATGGACGGGTGACCGGTTAATCAGTTACATTAGTATACTATCCAGGTTTGACCTTAGGGTGCCACCTGTATTAATTTCATCATACTACTATGAACAACATTCAGTGTAAATCGAAGCGCCATCTTTGAACAAAAATAGAAACTAAGTGAGAAACAGTGGCATTGGTAATGCTCGTAGTACTAAGAAATCACAACAGATGGCAATCTACGTCTGCAATCTGACTGAACAACATTACTTACTTTAATATTTCAATGTCCATACATTATCCATTATTCAGGAACAACCCTTTTAATTAATTATTGCATTTTTGTTCTTTATAAGTCTTATCTAGAAAAAATTTGAACCAGACGTGAATTCTAAAAGATCAAAAAGCCTGTATTTGCTGAAGTAACAAATTACGGTGCCATTACCGTCTAATTATTTATTTATTATTATATCATTTAAATGCCATACCATTAAGATGGTTTCAGTAGTTGAAAATATTTGGAGGTCAAACATCTCTGATTAATATTTTCATTTCAGTAGGTATTTTTGGCAATTGAAACAATAAGTATTTCAGATATTTTAAAATCTACATTGCCACTAGCTGTAACTCGCGGTTGCACCCGGTTCTGGAGACCGTAGTATGTTGGTGAATATCCTACGAAATCTTCAAATCTGATTGGTGGTGCTAGAGACAAGCGCTTTAAAATAAAACTGTTTAGCTTTATTTGTACATTTCTGTGTACATATCTATTCTATGTCGAATTATCCACTAATTTAGATCCATATACTGAAGCCACCATTCATTCGGTAATAAAACCAAACTGGTAAACTTAAAATTATTTATTTTAATGACTGTGAGAGAGTGTTTAACATTATGAACTAAAGATCTAACAAACATAATTATTAGTGCTTCTTAATTAATTAATAAAAATATAGTCTAAAGCATAATATCATAGAAACTAATGCTACACTGTTTACATTACTACATGCGCTATTATGATTCATATTAGGAGTTGCTTTTATTTCTTCATGAATGCTCCTGTGAGAGTGTTCCTTGATTTTATCAGGCCTTGCCTCGTCAGACGCCATATCTTGGTCATATTTATTATTCTCAATAGGTTTAGGAGATACAGTAGCCAGACGGACAGTTGTAAATGATTCTTTATTCTTAGTTTCAATGACATCGTTTAACTTTTCAGTTTTCTCTTCTTTGGGTTTCGTAGTTTCCTCTACTATATCTTTAGATGTAGACTGAGTTGACTGTATCATTTCAGATTCTGTAGTACGCGTAGATTTCGTTGTAGTAACTGGACTAGTAATTGCTTTGGTATTTAACTTGTTGGTTGCTTCTGAGTGTGTTTTGATTTCTTTGTCAACATTTACCGTATCTACTGCACGGTGGCCAGTATTAGTGCAGTTGGCTAAATCCCTAATATCTGTGTAAAAGAATTTCCCGTTCAGTTGCGTTTCGTCGTAATACTCGTAGTCATTGTTCGGTGCTTGAGACTCTTCCTCCTCTACAGAAGCTTGACCCGTGTTTTTCTCGGTTTCTGCGGTCTTTGCCCAAAGTATCTTTAAGTTGGCATCAGGAGTACATTTCAAGTTTTCTGTAGCACGCTTCAGATAGCTGTTCTGTGTCTTGTTCATCAGTGACATGAACCAGTCAAGGCGGCAGTCGCAAGGGAAGTTGTTATCTGAAAATTAAAATAAATAATATTAAATCTACAAAAGGCAGGGGGAGGGGGGGTCTTAATTATAGGGAGCTACATCTGCCAACTGTTTTGCAGTTTGGCGGAGGTAATAATTATATTGTTGTCTGTGTTGCCTAGGTGTCTAAACTATTTTTCATTTTTTTTTTCATCTGTAGATGTTCAAATGAAATCTAGGCGAGTGTATTCTTAACACGTCTAAAACGTGTGGAAAGGAATCTGCTTGTTCCACAAGGGAAAGGATACCTTATTATGTTTTATCATCTTTTCACTTATTTATCAACAGTCCGAAAAACATTGGTTAGAAATAACTTCTCGTATAACCCCTTTGCAGGAATATGTTGAATTTCCGAGCAGCCTAAATAAATGTAGGTACAGCAGGTTCGAGATTTTTACAGAAACGGCTTCACTTTTCAGTGGCCAAAATTAATTAGTGATTTATTTTAAAGTTTAGAGGTTAAGATTTAAAAGAAACTTTTCTAAAAACCTTTAGTTTTCAGACAGGAGGAGAAGAATTATACAGTATATATCATATAGGTGGAATAAAAGACAGGAAACATTTTTTTATTTTTCAATTCCCGTAAAAAGGATGCTAGTCGAAAAAACTGTAAATGCATTTCAGTTTCTTTTTAAACTAAAGCAATGTCAAATATTCTATCTAAAGAATTTAAAATGGTTTCCTTTCAGGGCCCATTGATTTATTTTTCATTCTGTTTATAAATAAAATACCTACCAGATTTAAGCAGTTAACAGGTGGGTTTGAGTTCAATTTAAAATGAGTTAAACATCATATATTTTTATCGTGTTCAGTGATATAATTTTATTCTCACCTTCCACGTCTAAGCTGCTAGTGTTGCCGTAGAAATTCTTCAGTATCGGTGACATGACTTGCGGCTTCAGTTCAATCAGCTGGTTGCTTTTTAAACTCAACATATTTAGAGATTCTAGTCCTTCAAATGTTCTTAAATTTTCGATGTTTATCAACTTATTGTGAGCCAAATTCAAAGCATTCAAACGTCCTAATCCATTAAACGCCTTCTCATCCAGCATCTGTATTTTATTCTCTTCTAAATTAAGAGTTTTTAAGTTTCTTAGTGGCAGAAATGTGTTATCTCCAATCACTTCAAGGCTGTTACTACTAAGGTCTAGTTTTTGTAAATTTGTCAGCCCCGAGAAAGTCTCGCTATTCAGACTAAATAAGAAATTTCTATCCATTTCCAGTTCTCTTAAATTTATTAAATGCACAAATGCTCTATCGTGTATTGTCGTTATTTTATTGTTTGTCAGAAAAAGCTTTTCCAAAGATGGCACTTCAACAAACACTTCTCTGTTGATCTCAATTATGTGATTGGAGTCCAAGCCAATGTTTATTAAGTCTCTATGATGAGCAAAAGCATGATTTTCCAATACTTTAATTTGATTAGCACTCAGCGTTATTTCTTCAATAAGAGTCAAATTGGCAAAGGCATATGGTTCAATTTTATCAATATTGCCGTACTTTATGTCGAGTTTCAATAATTTACCCATGAGTTTAAGTGCGTTTGTGGGAATGTATGGCATTGCGACGCCTCTGGTGTTGGAGATGGTGAGTTTGTTGATATCTTTTAACGTTTCAAATCTATTCCATATTTTGTCATCTTGGTGGAGGTTTTTATTGGTCAGATGGCAACTGGCGGTTTTTTCCTTATCCAAGGATTGGCTCTCGGCACAATAACACTGAACGGGAGTGGTGTCGTTGTATACGGGGTCGCATAAAGATTTCGTTGCATCACGTTTCTGATAGTGGTAAAATTTTGCTTCAGCGAAGATGGATGTAGCGAGCGCCAGTGTTATAATTCTCCAGAGTGCCATGTTTACCCTTTGATATTCTGCACCTGAAAATGAAAAATTCATAATTGAGTAATTTATTCTAATGTGTACATAAGTTGTCACAAGAAGACTGGAGGAACAGTCAAGCTTGTAAAGTCAAAGTCAAATCATTTATTTCAATTAGGCCATTTAAAAGGCACTTTTGAACGTTAAACTTACAAGTTAAATAAAATATAATGATTCTAGTTGCCCCTTCCAAAAGGTAGTTTCGTATGGAGAAGAATGGGCAAGAAACTCCATACTTACTCTTTTAAAATAGTTTTTACAATATTTGTATACAATAAAAAATACATTATATGTGAATACGATGTACCTAGAATAAACAAAGTAAAATAAAAAAATAAATAAAAAATAACATACTATGCTAAGATAGATTAAGCATTTTAGTAGATAAGTACCTACATAATTATGTGGATAGATACATGGTACTCTCACATAAAGAGATGCTAAAAGCATTATGCTTATATTTTTCAACGGGGCTAGCAGAGGTTTATATTGTTTTCGGAAGAATCTTCATTCCCGCGACCCCCGGCGCTTTTGTAAAACGGAACACCGAGAGGTTGTCAGCAGGTAAAAGTCTGACAGACTCTAAAAAGATAACTGAAAAGATTTGTCCCAAGAATCCTGAACAGCCTTTGAGCCCGGGGTCTCATTTTCTTGGGCTCAAAGCCTTTAAGTAGTTGATAAGCTAGGCATGATGCGCGATAGTAGAATAGGCATTCAAACAACGTGCACAACTTGAGCGTACCAAATGTCAAACGGTAGCTCCGTTTGATATTTGGGATGCTCAATAGAATAAGAATTCTGCCATAGTGCATAATTATAGCGTATCAAATGTCAAACGGTAGCTCCGTTTGACATTTGGGATGCCCAATAGAATAGGAATTTTACCATCGTGCATAATTTGAGCGTACCAAATGTCAAACGGTAGCTCCGTTTGATATTTGGGATGCTCAATAGAATAAGAATTCTGCCATAGTGCATAATTATAGCGTATCAAATGTCAAACGGTAGCTCCGTTTGACATTTGGGATGCCCAATAGAATAGGAATTTTACCATCGTGCATAATTTGAGCGTACCAAATGTCAAACGGTAGCTCCGTTTGACGTTTGGGACGCTCAAGCTAGGATAAATAATTTTCTTTGAGCTATACTTAAATTACCCACTTTTAACTGCGATTACTGGAAGACTGGTGTAACATATACGGTTGTCGGTACATTAATCTCCAAAAGTAATGAGCCAATTCCAATGAGATTTGCATCATTCGAATATTTATGGTTCGAGGCGGTTCCCGTTGTAAATATTATAGTTATGTGTTCAGGGTATTGGAGCAGATAACATTAAAATGATGTCGCAATGCTGTCATACACATGTAAAATATCACCGGATCAAATATTACAACTATATTTTGAACTTATATTATAATTTCCGAAGACGAAGCTTTTTATGAATAAAAAAGCAATCAGTAGTAATATAGCTAATGTGCTGTGAATAAGGAATTTTCCGATGATTTTTCACAAACATTATACATTGCTGACAAATGTTTGCACTTACTGGTCTGATCGACGCCAAACATAAAATAAGCAAATGGAAAGAAAGAAAACACATTTATTTTGCACATCACAGGTATCCGATAGTAAGAACGTAGAGCTCCTCAAGTTCCGAGTTGGGCTCACGATAACTGACAAATGCTTGCACTGACTGATCTGGTCCACTCATATTCACTCACTCTTTCACTGTAGTTTGTACTTAGTACTGAAAACGGTCTTGTCCTGGTGTCCTAAAATACATGCTTCGGCTTAGTTTAGGCACCAGTCTCCCACAAATAAATGTATGCCATATAATTTTAATTGTTTCTTTGTTTTTATTTGTGGAAGAGAAATAAATACATTTTATTATTATTTATTATACCTGTGTGGTTCTTTCCTCAAAATAATTTCAGACACAAATCTGTATGGTTCTTACATAATCTGACCAAGATGTCTGGACTTTAAAAGAGACTGTGTGAAAGAGTTTCTTCCGGTGCTTCTTCTCAGTGTAGTCAGATAGTAAAATACCGACCTTACCTTCTAATTAAAAAATGACATGTCATACCTACAAAAATAAATATCATTTATCATTTTACACTTTTCTGACAAAATCTTTTCGGAAGGTCACAAAAGTGTGGAGAAATTTCATAAACACGTTTCTTTTCCCACACTTTTCTGTACCAGCTTCTCTCAAAAAAACTCTTCCAGCTTTTTGCTTCAGAACAGAAAACAAATATCATTACGAACACCCTGAAGTTCAAGATAAAATGTAGAACATTCATCCAAGTGATTTAGAAAAAACGTTATTGGCAGTGGGCTAAGCCCCCGACACTCCGGCAAAGATCGACGGCCATTTCTCAAATGGGATTTAGTTAACTTCGTAACTTTGTACCAGGTGGCAGCCAAGGAAAACGTCTATATTACGTGTTATTTTATACAAATTGAAAAGCTACCTCCTTGTTTCTTTTTGTGGATAAGGAAAATAATTTTCAAAGTGGTTAGAAATATTTGGGGATGCGTGTACTTACATAATATATCTTAAATATACTAGCATGCACAAACTTAGTAGGTACCTACTACGAGTACACTTTTAAAATTTTAATTTCTAAACTATGGAAGTAAAAAATGTTTTTGTAAAATTTTATCAGCTTTCTTTGAGACTGGTAAACTATACATTAGTTACCTTTATAACTTAAAAAAAGATAATACAATAAAATAAGTAAATTTTAGCTCAGGTTAAATTTCATAAACTCGTCAACTACCGGAATTCCAGACATTTAAATTACCTATTGTTCGCGGAAGCCAGCTTCCGATCGGAGCTCGCTAAATTTATATAGCACATTACATCACACCTGTTATCCCCGAAAGATTAGGCAGAGTAGTGGCCACTCACATTTCGCCAGTTATGTTTACCATCAATCAGGCACATACAGGGTGAAATTGAATAGATGCGACCAATTTAAAATACTATGTGTTGTCAAGAAAATATAGAACATTGATATGTTCTATATTTTCTATAGCCTAAGTTAAATTAATGAACTTTTAACAGTGTTACGAGAAACGTTAAAATAATTAAAGTCGCGCGATTCTTCTCTAGAAAATAGGCAAAATTAGATAAATGACTGCTATGAACGGCAACGGTTAATAACTGCTATGAGTCAGATGAGATTTTTTAATACTTTGTATTTTCTTATTTATTTTGCATCATCATAATCATCATCATTTCAGCCACAGGAAGTCCACTGCTGGACATAGGCCTCCTCTATAGATCTCCAATAAGACCGGTTGGAAGTGGCTCGCTCGCATCAAGCGCGTTCCCGCGGCCTTAATGAGGTCGTCTGTCCACCTTGTGGGTGGACGTCCTACACTGCGCTTGCCGATACGTGGCCTCCACTCGAGAACCTTTCGACCCCATCGGTCATCAGTACTCCGTGCTATGTGCCCTGCCCACTGCCACTTCAACCTGCTAATCCGCTGCTAATGTCGGTAACCTTGGTTCTTCTACGGATCTCCTCAGTCCTCATTTCTGATTCGTTATTTTGCATATTATTTATTTTTTTGAAATACCTATCAATAATTCGTACTTAAATGAAGAAAACAACGTCAATGGACCATTTAATCACGTAATTTTAACGATTTAGATTGTAGAAAAAACAGTTTATAATTACTATGTTACTGTAAATGAAGCTCCCATTTCATTTTGTCGCATTTATTCAAAGTCACCCTGTATATCCAAACTCTGGACTGATACTGAGAAATTCCAGATGGAAAAACTCAATAATGCTTTGCCAGTACACATATTAGCGACACTATGGTACCTCTTACACCAGTTACACCATCAATCAAATCAAAGGGTACTTTTCTATAAACAAATAAATATGATAGACAGGGCACCGACTACTGACAGTTATATGCTCATACTTTGCCCCCATAAACATCTAATTCACACCAGGTATGAATACCTCATTATGAACAATAAGTATTCCCACCAAGTTCCATAGTTTATTACTATGGGTTTCTATATAAAGATTATGTGAAATACCTGTCAATGTAATGTTGGTAGCATTTTGTATTTATAATATACCACACATGTTGAAATTTGAAGTACAAGAAGTATGTAAGAATCGTAGTAGATGGCGCTCTGTAGTTTCTGCCTACCACCATGGGAATAAGGTATTATGTATGTATTTATGTAAATACGTTTGTATTTAAGTATGTTGCAGGTTTGGCTAAATAATAACCGAAACTTATTTGCAACAGTAACAGAACCAGAAAACGAAATACAGCATTAAGATCACAATAACAGAACTTACAATGCACAGGCACTTTAAAAACTAGCTTATTAAGAAAAAGTGTGATCTATATGGCTCCTGTTATCTTTAATAAAATTATTAATTAATTTATTTATTTAATTCCTTATCAAATGAAAAACTTGCCATTGATGAAATTTAAAAAAATGTTTTACAGAATTACTCGTAGATAAATGTTATTATTCTGTCCAGGATTTCCTAGATGATATATTCTAATAACCTACTACTAATTTTGTATAATAATTTATCGTATTTGCATGCCCACAGGGCAGAATGTACACGGATCTTATTATGTTACTAGCTTCTGCCCGCGACTTCGTACGCGGATCCTGTTGCTTATGCCAGCGACAACGGGGTCGTCAAAATCGAAGATCTGAAACATCTGATGTCGAATTCTATAAGCCCGGGGACGGGAAATCAATGGGATGCGCGAGACGATTCAAGATGTTCCAGATTTTTTATTTTTGTTGGTCAACAGGAAATGCCATCAGACTTAACAACTTTTGCTAAGACGCCATTTCTATTATGTATATGTTATATTGTCTCTGGGCTTTGGAGTTCCCCTACAGGTGCTCCAGATCTTCAAATTTAGTCTCACAGCAGAAAACACTCTTCACGTGGAATAGTTTTTGCAATGGCACCATTTTTATATCTCTTTTACTTTAGGTCATCATAATATGTTGCGTGACGTTCACGCTCAGCGGTCAGTCGCGCATCTCCTTCCCCCACTTATCTCTAGAGTCGATGCGTATATACGCTGAAAACTCAAGCGTCATGCTTTTTCCGTGAACGTCTCTAACTCGCGAGACAGTGCATGATGTTCACGATCAGTCGCGCACATATTCTTCACTGGTCTCTAGAGACCTGGATGTAGATGCGTAAATACGCTGAGAATGCAGGCGTGCTTCGCGATCCCAAGAAGTTTCCACGGAGCGAGTTGCAGCCTCATGTTCTCGAACAGCATCAAGTCTCTCCTAACGCTCTTCGGTAGATTGTTGGGATCTTATGGTCTTTAATCATTTAGCACCTTTGGAACATTGGGAAAAATTTGACCTCTTTCTAGGCATGGTTATAGTTTTATTGTGATGATACCTGATCAATTAAAATCTAAGTGGCTGCTCCCCTGCGTTACCGGGTAAGCTACCGTGTAACGAAGATAAATGGAAAAGGAAATTAAACACTCAAATAACATAAGCCCGAAGGCATGCGATAAAAAAATGGGAGTTTTAGCCAGTAGAGTCTAATTTTCAACGATATACCATCGTCATCGAAAATCAGTCCTGAACTGTTCCCGCCTTCACCGCGTAGTACCTCCTACTTATGTTATTTTATAATTATGCAATGAAATTAGTGATAGTTTTAATTTCTATATCAAATGTTTCTGATCTTCGATTTTTATAAGTCAACAGGAAATGCCTATCAGACTGAACAACTTTTGCTAAGACGTCATTCCTATGTGAGTTATGGTGTAGCTGAGCTCTTGGAGTTCCACAACAGGTGTTCCAGATCTTCGATTTTTATACGTCAACAGCGAGTGCTCATAAGGCTGAACAACTCTTGCTAAGACGTCATTCCAATATATGTTATAGTGTAGCTGGGCTCTTGAAGTTCCACATCAGGTGTTCCGGATCTTCAAATTTATTCTCTCAGCAGAAAATGCTCATCACGTGGAACAATTTTTGCTATGGGACCATTTTTGTATCTCCTATAGTTTAGCTGGTCTGTTGCGGTTCTGCATCAGGTGTTCCGGATCTTCAAATTTATTCTCTCAGCAGAAAATGCTCATCACGTGGAACAATTTTCGCTATGGGACCATTTTTGTATCGCCTATAGTTTAGCTGGTCTGTTGCGGTTCTGCATCAGGTGTTCCAGTTTCCAAGATAAATTATAGCCTATGTGTTGACCAGACTTAATATCTATACAACAAAAAAAAAATCATTCAAATCCGTCCAGTAGTTCCGAAGATTAGCGTGTGCAAACAAACAGACAAACAGACAAACAGACAAACAGACAGACTTTTTTTTTTGGATTCGTGCTCTATTACTGTTTCTAAACCCCCCTCAATTATTATTTTTTAAATATATTCAATGTACAGACACAGTTTTTTTACAGTCTTATTATATGTATAGATGTATAGATTTACCATCTTATTTTGTATGTACCTGCATTCTAAGCAAATAAAGACATATTATTATTATATAGTAGTCCTAGCAGTCAACTGTATATTGTTGACAGTCATTAAGGGCCGTCAGAGCAACTAAAGTCTCATAACCAATTTATTCAATTTATTTATTTACATTTATTTATTAATTATTATTTATTTAACCTAGTCACTGGGTTGTGGAGGTCAGACAGGCATTCGCTCTAGGTGTATGATTTTTTAAGAAAATAGCCACACAGAAATAAGAAATGATTGTATTCATATATCTACACTATTAAATTAAATATTATAAAAAGAAAGAAGAAGAAGAAGAAGAAGAGAGAGGAGGAGAGGAGAAGTATGTAAGAATCGTAGCATATGGCGCTCTGTAGTTTCTGCCTACCCCCATGGGAAAAAGGCGTGAGTTTATGTATGTATGTATATAATGGTGTGTGTGTAAGTTTTTAATGAATAAATTCAAAAACCACTGTGCCGATTTCAAAAATTAATTCACTATTGGAAGGCTACATTCACCCTGAGTAATATCCTGATTTCTCACGGGAACGGAAACTACGCGGGTGAAAAAAAACAAAACAAAAAGTCTACTAGTAGGGACAAAGTAAAATAATTACAGGGCATAAAAAAAATCATCCTACTCGCTGTCAAGGGGATACGTGCCCAAAAGACTCTGACTAAGACTTGCCACGTTTAATGGCAATGCTGATTCTCTGACCTAAACGGAAGCCAGCTTTCTGGTCACGTGAAATGTCGATCAACCGCTTGGCGATGTCCCGGAAAACTATATGGGCACTCGGACCCCATGGCCCGAGTGTTTTAACCCGTGGAGGAAATAATTATTTATTATTAAGATCTCACATAAAACCACCAATAATCACAGAAATAAATGAATTTGAATACTGGTAATCAACTGCATCCGGTTAAACTAGAAGCCGCACAAAAATGCTGGGCAGATGATAAGATATAATTATATTATGTCCTTTAAAGATTAAATTTGATGTGTTTACGCTCGTTTTCATGCTTGTTATGGCGCCATGGGAAGTTCCCATGTACAAACATATTCCAATTACGAGATAATAATAACTATATTATTATCTTTTAATTGCTTATTGCGTAAAAATGTTTTGTACAAAATTATTTCTTCCACATTTTTAGCGACTTCTTCCAAAATGGGGTGGTCGTCAATTCAGTGGTAGTAAAACATAAATATAGTATAGTTTTGCTTTCATTTATTAAGTCTTGTCGTCATTTATTAAAACATCAGCAAAGGCGGACTTTATGCTATAGACACTTTCTACCAGTCCATCTTAAGGTGGCTTATATTATGTGCTTTCAGGAATAGAATGGAATCGAAGAATAGAGTACACTTTATTGACACCATAAAAAGTTACAAGTTAAGTTTGACAAATTTTTGCACCTGTATCATCAACTTGTAGACGTCAAACATAAAATTAGCAAACAGAAAGAATGAAAAAACATTTAGTATGCAAAACACAGGTATACGATAGTAAGTAACAATTAAAAGCACATTTGAAAATAAACATAAAATACAAATCGATCACTAATAAAAATTGACTGATGAAACTCATCGATCAATACAAAAAATAAAAATGGGTACATATTGCTCGTTGTAAAACGTTTCTTAAAAGACATTTAACCCTAAAAACTCGAGTATAAACAAAACAGTCCAACGACATCTGTTACCCCCAGAACTAGGGTAATAATATTTTTGAGATTAACACAAAATTAGGTCGTTAATGCCACCTGTGCTCGTGACTAACGCCGACTAAAACTGCCGTGAGGGTAATTACATTATATTTAGGTACCCTCTATACAGGCGGATTCCATATGTCCGTAAAGTTGCCCCTATAAAATATTTTGCTACATTATTATTTTTTGCAGGTTCTTGAAAATATCGATTTGAGATTGATTAAAGGAACTGTTGTGTATTCACACGAGTGATTCAAAGTTTATTTTGTTTTGTTTCACCTTGTTGTCATGTTATTTATAGGCATTGCCTAAGTTGCTTTGTCAGTGGAAACATACTTCTTATCGTCCGCGTGGAATTTTGTGTATTTTTTATGCGCGGGTTCTATTCTTTCGTAAAATAAAAGTAGGTGCAGTTACCTACTTCTTATAATATTAGCTATATGGTAGTGAAAGTCCTGGTAAAATCGATCCAACCATTTTCAAGATTAGCCCAAATAAACAGACAGATGCAGACCAAACAGTATCCTAACTAAAAATTACCTAAATTATGCATTTAGTCAAAAGTCACTTAGTAAAAAATATTGTACAGTTTCAAATATAAGCCTGTCCAACACAAACAAAAAGGTAAGCAATATTTCTGCTAAATCGTCACAAACGCTAAAATCATATAAATCTAGACCATTTATAAAACTATACCAAATCTAATTTGTAACCGATAGCAACACGTTGCATTCATAACGAATTACAAACAGTGTCTACTTTGAGCTGAATCGGCAATTAAAGAACACTGAAAAAAAATAGCAAAACAAGGTAGCGCAACACAATCTGCTGTTACTTTGACGGAACAGTTAGCAGTAGTGAAACGGAACGGTGATTAATGGAGAGAATAGACTAGTGTGAGCTTAAATATGATAATAAATGAAGCAGTCGCGTTCGGAGGGTTAAACAGGTTAGGGGCAACATACTTACCGGTCGAGATACAATATTGGGCACGCCTTTTATACCTGGACCTGGAGGCTTCTTTTAAGTCAGTTTACATTTAGTTGTCAATTTCGGTAGCTATATAGCACTAGTATTACGTACCTATATTGGAGTGTGCTAGCAAACATGTAGTAAATAACTTAATTTTTGACTGCCAGACTACTACACACAATGGAAATTCAATTGTTCGGGACTCACCGGTGACCGGCGCGGCGTGCGTAACAAAGTATTAAATTGATTGAATTATAATGTTTATTAACTGAACAAATTCAAGTCCTAACTGGGAGCTGGGGAGTTTGTTCCGCCACTTCTTCTTTCCAGCTAAAACACTAACTGGCCATTAGCGGGCTTTCTGGGGGCACCCATATAAAAGTTTAACGTTTAAAAAGTGCTGATTCGCAGCCTAATAAATTCATTTTTTCTAATGAAGCGGAGAATCAGTACTTTTAAAACTCCAAAAGGATGACCCTTCGCCACTTCGTAGTGTTTTTGCTTAGAAGAAGAAGTGGTGAAAACAACATCCCAGCATGACAGTGCTTTTTGGAATAACTTGATGTGCACTGTGCAGGCGTCGTCAGTGCAATCAAATAAGTAGGTATCAACAACAATCTCTATATCGCAAAACCTTAAACGTTTCACACCCACGCTGGATTACTTAGTAATATGCATACTAGTTTGGTTTACGTATCTGTTCGCTTATCTAAATTGGACACAAATGTCTTTATTTCATTTCGTGCCATAAAGGGCGGACGTAAAAACTAATGTTGATAAAAAGCCTGATTTTTATGCCTGTGTTCAATGTAATATTTGTTTGAATGCCGTGTGCGATAGTGAACTATTGCTTATTATCTATATGTTAGCATGCTACTTCGTCAGTGTCATCATTTGCCTGCCAAAGCAGACATTATCATCTGCCTAACAAGACTTCTATTTCGGAAAAAATATTTTAAACCCCTAAAAGTTCCCAAATTATCCTGCAAAAATGTAGATTACATCGTTAGGCACGCGGCTATGTAAATAAATTATAGCTAAGAACCATCCAGCAGGCCTAGCCATATTACAAATTCTATTGCTATTCTATTTCTATTATAGAAAAGAAAATGGCGTATATGGAATCAGCTGTTTGACAACTGTCAAGTGTGTTTCATTTTCAGTCATATTACAAATTCTACTCGTTAACACTTGACAGTTGGCAAACAGCTGATTCCATATACGCCATTTTCTTTCTATAGTCGCCATATTGATTACGATAACAGAAATAGAATTTGCATTATGGCTAGGCCTGCAGCTTTCATATTGAAAAACCGCATCCAAATCGGTCGACTCGTTTGGGTGCTACTGTGCCACAGACAAATACAAAGATACACACGTCAATCTTATAACAACCGTCTTTTGCGTTGGGATTAAAATAGATGGTTGTCGTATGTAACAAAACAAGAAAGAAAAACAGAAAAAATAAATGGTCCAGGCACACAATAGCTATATTAATAGGTACGTATATAAACTGCAAAAAGGGTTACAAAAGAAATAGATTTAGAACTTATAATAGGTACGTTAGTAGATCTGCAAGCTGGCTTTGCCAAATATTTTCGTCATAAAAACTACGTAAGAAATAGTATAACCTAAGTTCGGTACACCAGCAAAGTCTACAGATTAGTATATTCCAGAGAGCCACCGTATCCCGACCTAGAGGTTATCTTGAACGCGTAAACCCGAATTCACAAAGTACATTTCCACACAAGCAAATCCGTTTCTTGTGTGGAAATCCAGGAACAGCTGTTTCTCTCCCTCGATGTTTACCTCAGCCCTGGACAGATTTAATAAATGGTGCTTTTTTCTTACCTATTTAAATTAAACCGTGGCACTTTCATTTTTAACTTGTTTTTATTAAGCTTTTTGTACTTTTTAACTTTTTAGCTTTTTAATTTTTTAGACATCTATTTTTATTAACACGCTAAACGATAGCTTTGGTTGGATCTAAGGCTAAAACTATTGAATTTCAAACACTAGGCTACTTCTAGTTTTTAATACATATTATGCAAAGTTTCTTAATCTGTACGTACTTAGTACTTTCTTTTTTATTACTGTGTTGAGCTAATGGAACCTTAAGAGCGATGTTTTAAATAGTTAATATGGAGTTTTAATCACAAACTATGAATCCAGACTACATAAAGGTTAGGCCTCTGCCTAACCAGTCGTGGTCCCTCGGGGTATATAGGTGCAAGGCTATGTTTTTATCAAGATTTATATATGTAACTAGTACTTACTGCCTTGAATGTGCAAATGTGCGTAGTTCATCTACCTCTACAGGGTGTAACGGAAAGGGTATATACACAGACCTATCGGGCTCTGCCTAACCAACGAAGGCGCGACGCGCGGGCGGGCTCAACTTTACAATTATGTATGTACATGTATAAAAACGTTGCCATGTCGTTTCTTATCACCAAGAGAATCCGTGCCCTTCGGATGTATATACCCTTTCCGTTACACCCTGTATAATTTTAGAAAACATCTGATTAACGACATGACAAAAATACAGCATAAACTAAACATTATTTTATAGATCCGCTATTAATAACAGTTACTATAAGCGTAGGCAGATTTGATATTACTGTCGGTATGAGTAAAAAATATTTAAGATATAGTCCGTTAAGGAATTGCGAAACGATATAAAATCTAAATTTGGCATTAAGACCTTAATAAACAAATGTGGCTTCAAGGATTCTGGGCTATTCTTAAAAAATCCAAATAGAAAAATCAATAACGCTTTTCTCGACCCGGAAACCGTACTCGGGATCTCAAGCTCAGCTAAGCTAAGCTTGCACTTGCGACTTGACTTGCACCAGAGGACCAGAGTCAATTTAGTAGCGTTTCAACCGCAGCCGCCGTCATTAGGTACCTACCTTCCCCTAAATGTTAAGGGAAGATAATGTATGTCGTGGAAAACGATATTCTCAAATAATAAGTTGTGAAGTTGATTAACTTAGTACGGAGTCTATGGTGACCAGCGTGTCGTTACTTGTCATTTGAAAATGGCGCGAATGTGTTGTCGGTAATGTCACGTGGACAGAGTCGTGCTGGTGCGTGGGAGCTGGGCAGAGCTCAGATTGATTTGAGGCACCAACGAAGACACACAGTCATCCAGTACGAAACTGTCAGTTACCTATTTGAGTTATGTTTTGTGATTACGATTGTTAAGTGAGGTTATTACTGCAATGAAGTTTGCTATGTATATGGAATATTTCAGCCATTTCCAGATTCTGGTACTTCAGCAGATTCTGAGAATTATTAGTGTAAAACTTTACACATCCAGTTCTACACAGCTTCTCTATGTGTACTTTACACTTGCATGCGCATTTAAGTATACATATCCGATAACTGATTATATAACTAGGGTAGGCGTCCAGGTAAACGAGATGCAGCTGAATACCAGTGTTTTACATAAAGCTATTGCTTGTCCGACCTCTACAACCCAGTAACTGGGTAACACGGTACCCCTTAATCAAACTGGTTGTCAGACTTTCGGGCTTTTGACTACCCGGAACTATGTCAAAGCTCTACAAATGACAGCCGGGATTGACGGCTTAACGTGCTTTCCTAAGCACGACATAACGACGTCTAGATATTATGACCTTAATTAGATTTGCTCGTCAATTTGGTTTAGCATGACAGACAATCCAATCACGTCAATCCAATTCGAGCATAATATTAATTCATGATGTGTACTTGAGTGTGCTCGCAAGTGTGTATAATTTATGTAATTGTAATTAATTAATGTCCGATCCTATGGAGGATTATTGGTAAGTTTTGATAGCGGGTTGAAAATTTATAACAAAAGAAGATAAGGAAGAAACTTTCTTTCTTATCAGAATTGCATACTACAACAATATCTAAAACTAAGAACAATAATTAGAGCGCGATGTACGTTTGCCATTTGTTCTGATATTTATTATACGTATGTAAGTACGTATATTAAATAACTTAACAAATGGCAAAAAAGGGGGTTAACAGAAAACATAAACTCGTTCGTAAGTTAACCAAGCACTACATGGATGTATGAATTTCTTTTTTACTATAGATGTAGCATTGTTGGTATAGTCTGTTATTAGCAAGTACATAAGTATTTATTTTTAGTTTATTGTTCTATTTATTATAATTATCACTGACGTTGTCCTTTTCCTCCTCAGGCGGGTGGCGGGGTCTGTCAGACTCCTACTGACTAAAACCATACTCATCACTTCTGGACAGGGTGCGGGCACGCGTTCGCATTTTCCACAATCACCCCAGCAGTAACGGTTTGACGGGAAAACCCCATCTCTGATCAAGGGAGTAGTGAACTACTCTTCACCTTGTCATACATTGTTATAGGCACGCGGAAACACCACGCGTTACCAACTCAGGCCTGTTAACTTAGACAACGGACTCCCCCACGTCTGTCGTCTGCAGACCACTTAACGGAGGACGTAAGAGGGCATTGTCAGCCCTTCTTCTGCGTCTAATACGTCGGGCACGAAGTGGCACAGTAGAGGACACCTCCCTTTCTCTTTCAGCGGCCTCCTTTGTTGCCATAACTTGATCGGCAAACTCGGCTACTGCTTGCCACGATGTCTCGCTTTCGACCATAGATTTGATTATAGCCGGAAGCAAGAGATCACTCCCCACTTTGAGACTGACGTTGTCCTGCCCGAACGTTGTTTCCGAACCCGATTGCAGTACCACCCACCAGGTCTAATGGTGAATGATAAGGCAAGGTTTATGAGTTGGCCTGTGTACGATTAGCTACGTTGCCTGACCCATCTTTCCCTTATTTTTCTTTCTAAGATGGAGCAGGTAACGTAACTCCCTGACTGTACATACACTTGGCACAAGCAATAGACAAATTAAAACCGAAAATACGAACATAATTTAAATCTACAGATAAATCTTCACTAAAACTACGCAAAATGAGCATTGAAAACCTGTAATTACCATCAGTTGTTGTTATTGTGAATATGTCGTTGGTGTGTCTTACTAAATAAATAAATAAAATGCAGTAACTATTTCATGTAACATATCTCCTAGTTTCATCCATAATAATATGTATGACACGATGAAGACGAGCAAAGATTAGAATTTCATTGGATGCATACAATTTGCAATTTTGATCGGAATTGCTTTTGGGCATGCTTGAATAATGAATCTATTTGAATACATTTGGTGAGATCGTTCGTCGATCAGCGTTCGTTATGTCTGACAGTAGGAAACTACGAGCTAATCATCTTTATCGGCACCCTTTTTTATGTGATTGGCATTGACATGGTCTACTCATATACAAACGCGAGCTCTTCAAGCAACCCCAAACTGTAAAAAAAACCAATACAACATGAACCTTTTTGTATTTGTAATAAAGTTGAAAAACTATAAAAGTGCTGGCCTCTGTAAATATCCTGCATGTGCTATTGTGCTTGCCTCCACTTTATAATAAATTGTTGTTGTTAATTGTGATTTGTCACTAATAGTAAAAATATAATTAATATTTAACTTTCTGCCGGACATCTAGTATTAAATAACTAGAGTTTTATAATAATTTAAATAAATAAAAATCCACAACTTTTTCACACAACGCCATTTAGTTCCAAGCTAAGCTAAGAGGTTGTGTTATGGGTAATAAACAGCTGATAAACATACTTATATTATATATTTCTAAATATATACATATTATGGATAAATTACACCCAGACACTGAACAAATTATTGTGCTCATCACACAACATTTGTCCTGGATGGGAATCGAACCCACGACCTCTGGCATAGCAGTCAGGGTCACTTACTACTAGACTAACAGGTCAGTCAATAATATTTTTATTGTTATAGTATGCCCAAGTGGCTGATCACGGAATTATCTGTACTTAACCTATGTATCACAAAAAATGATTTGATTTGCTATCTAATACCTACCTTAATTTCTGTTCATGACTATTTGATACCAAACAGCGATGAATTTTATACACGGTTAAATTTAAGTCGTTTTAATCCTCTTCAGGGGTCATTGTACTCATCATTGTCAACAACTTTTACTATGGAACCAAACCCGAAATCGCGGAAAAATAATCAGCTGTTCCCTACATTTTACGTTATTCACAATGATGAGGATAATGATCCCTGAAGAGGATTAAAACGACTTAAATTTAACCGAGTATATACCTTATTTAATCATTTTAAACTGTTAAAAATATGATTTCTATAGGTATTATCTATCTATCGAGTTTTGTTTCCGCACTAAGTCCTGAACTATACCATTGTGCGTCATTTCCATATTATCTAGAGATATTTTTAATAAAAATTAAATAAAAAAAAAGCCGACGAAAATTTTCAGAAGTTCGATAGATAGTCGCTAACATACTGGTATTCAACTGCATGCAGTTAAACTGGAAACCCTCCCAAACTATTATGACAGAAGTTACTTCTTCAAGATTTCAACTACCGTTCCTATTGAAATGAAAAACGGACTGACTTTATAAGTAAAACAACTTTTGAATTTTAAAGTCAGTGCACATTTTAAATGCATAATTTTCATAAAAAAAGCATGTAAACTGTCACATTGCTTACCTTTAGAAATCATAAAATACAACCAAAAAAACTACAGTCAGCACACACTTTTCACGCACATTGAGGCTATAAAAAAGGCGCTAAAATAATTGAAAAAAAAAAATAACAATCACAGTTTCTTGCATTACTAAACAAACACGTGTTCTTTTCACACCAGTCAGGTCTAAACTAAACCCGATATGTGTAGGTACGTATACACCGAAAATATTGTTATTATGAGTACAATAGATGTTGACTTAATAGCGTAAATATTATGGGTGATGGAGACAACGTCATAACAACATTGTATTGAAGACGTTTAATGTATTATTTTGTGCCCCTAAATAAGTAACAAACATTGCTTGCAATCTGGGGCTCGAGTCTGCTATTGCAATCGTGTCTCAATGACCGGTCATTGATCGATTATTTTGACAACTTTGACAGTTTTTGTATGGGAAATGTGTCATAGTTTGACGTTATACGTCAAAAATCGATCATGGATCGGTCATTGAGACACGATTGCAATAGAATAGCAGACTCGACCCCCTGTTTTAATGCCGTGTGCGACTTGGTTAGTGTCAACCGACTTCAAAAAAGGACTAGGTTCTCAATTCGACTGTGTTATGTGTTTTTTTTTGTTTGTTTGTTACTTGATTACTCCACCATTTAACCTTTCAATCGTGTACACTAGAAAGACAATGACAGCGTGAACACACGGCGTTCGCTTGGGGTTTAATGCATTAAGGACCGATTTTTAAATTCTTTTTTTATTTGATAGGGTATACTACCAGGTTAGTCCCATTTGTATCAAAACTCAGATCTGATGATGGGATCTTCGAGGAATTGAGGGAACTCCTTAAATAATATACCGATTTTTGCATTTTTAGTAACAATTGAAGTATTTTCTTTTAGAAAGTATCAGGGTCAGCTGAAGTACCAGTGTTTACACAAAGCGACTGTCTTTCTAACCTACATAACCCAGTTATACAGGGTGTCTCATTCAAATCGGTCAGTATGGGAAAGTCTGAAACTATAAGACATACGAAGATCTGTTCTGAGGAACCATGTCATTGATTTTAATAACAAGAAAAACTACATCCATACATCTTTAAAAACATCTGTACTCCGTTCGGGAATCGAACCCGGTTATTTTGAAAAAAAAACCTACACTATTTCTATTTAGATATCGATTGTGTAGGTCTTAGGACGTAAATGTCTGTATAAAACATGATGTCTAAAATGAATAAAACTAACAGGTGAAAAATAACTCCAGTTTTGGAAGTCTGTGGCTTTGGTGGTTTGGTTTTGTTCATTATTGGCCACCGACTTCCGAAACTGGAGTTATTTTTCACCTGTTAGTTTTTTTTTAAGAAGTCAGTTGTTTTTTTTGTAAAAAAGTTTTTATTTTGTATTTTTTAGTTTCTTTGTATGTAAAGAAAGTCTTTCAAAACTTGAAAGAATCATTGAAATTGGTCAACAATTGTTAAAGAAGTTCTATCTCACACATTAATCTGTACATCTCTGCTAGCCCCTTTTAAAATAGAATGGCGTAATGTTATGTTGTGGAAATACAAAAGCTCAGCATAGACATCTGACTATAGCAATCGCGAATAATTTGCTGTTATGCGTTGAAGAGTTTTGAGTGAAGAAAAACTGATGAAGAAGACAGGCGTCTTCTTCATCAGTTTTTCTTCACCAAATGTTACTTTCTAAATGAAAATGCTTGATTTGTTACTAAAAATGTCCCTCAATTCCTCGAAGATCCCTCATCAGATATGATTTTTGATACAAATGGGACCAATCTGTTAGTATACCCTATCAAACAAAAAAAGAATTTTGAAAATCGGTCCATAAATGACGGAGTACTGAGGTAACAAACCCTAAAAAAAAAAAAAAAATATACAACCGAATTGAGAACTTCCTCCTTTTTTTGAAGTCGGTTAAAAATGCATTGTTTCCACATACTTTTATTTATTTTAGTAGGTGCTCGAAGTGACCACGTTTACAATATTACTACAATAGTACAGATGTTTTTTAAAATGTATGAATGCAGTTTTTCTTGTTATTAAAATCGATGACATGGTTCCTCAGAACAGATCTTCGTATGTCTTATAGTTTCAGATTTTCCCATACTGACCGGTTTGAATGAGACACCCTGTATACTTGGTTACACGATACCCCTTAGCAAAACTGGTTGTGAGACTTACGGGGTTCTGAGTTTATGACTTATCGTAATGACTGTCAAAAAACTACAAGTAATGACGTATACCTTTATACAGTTATTCCGTGTGTACAGACCCCAGCACATCAAGTTACACCAATGTGTCAAATTTTCTCAATGGAATATGAACCTTATTTTGCTTAAAATAAAGTTGAAAAAACATCAAAGAAATTTGACACATTGGGGTAACTTGATGTGCTGGGGTCTATACCTACCCTGTTTGTGCCGTGTAAGGAAAAAAGAAAGATAGGTATTGTTTTTTTTTTTTGATAAAGTAAAATTCTCGATCTCATAAAAATGTTCTCCATACCAGAATTAGATTTGCTAAGATGCTCTGTTTTAAAAAAACTAGTTAAAAATAGATCCGGTACTTGTGGTAGGAACATTTAAGTGCCACTTATAAATTGAGTGATTCTCTTATTTGAGTAAGTATTTAAATCTTATTCTAATTTTATATCCGAGAGATGTATTTGATTCGACCATTAAGGTTATACCAATAATCTCAATTTTTATGGAAGATTTTTCAATTACATTTTAGGAATATTTATTAACAGATTAAAATTGATGGTCAATATGGTGAGGAATAAAAATTAAACCTTTTTATTTCAGCTGTGATAGCCTAGTGGTTTGACTGGTGGATTGCCAAATCATAGGTCTCGACTTCGAACCCAAGGCACGCACCCCTGACTTTTTGAATTCATGTGCGAATTGTATAATAATCACTTGCTTCAAAATCGGTGAAGGAAAACATCGTGAGGAAACCGGCATGCCTGAGAGATTATATTTCTCGAGGGCATGTGATGCCAAGTCAGAGGCCCATGGGCGGCATTAAAACTCTGACACCAGGTTAGTTACTAACCACACGATAAGAAGAAGAAGAAGATTCAGCTGAATGTCACTAACTCCCTTTAGTTACTGATTAAACGGTTTTAGTATAGACTATAATATGATACCTAGTCTATTGTCTTATACTTATCATCATCTGCATTGCCTTTACGCAACGCTTTTTTTGTTCGTTCTCCAGTCTAACCGTATGTAGCTGATTACTAGTATTTTACATTGTCACTGTCACTTTATACTTTTTTGCACTTCAAACAAATAATTAATTTTTTGACTGGCCTGTTGGTCTAGTAGTTAGCGACCCTGACTGCTATGCCGGAGGTCGTGGGTTCGATTCCCACCCAGGACAAATGTTTGTGTGATGAGCACGATCATTTGTTCTGTGTCTGGGTGTAATTTACCTATAATATGTATGTATTTAGAAATATATAAGTATGTTTATTAGCTATTTAGTACCCATAACACAAGCTATCAAGCTTAACTTGGGGCTAAATGGCGTTGTGTGAAAAGTTGTGGAATATTTTTTTTTTTTTTTTAATCTGCGCTACTGTAATATAGCAACATACTCATACATCTCAATTGTTTTAATCAAACTGTGTTTGTTTAAAGATTCTTCTCTTTTATTTAAGTGTTTAATTTCCCCATTTAAAATACATTCTATAGAAAATTAATTCTAAATTCTCTCAGAATACAGTACTTAAGCGGATTTGGCGGGAATACAGACTAAGTAAGAACTTACGTGAAATAAACAAAATGGAATATCCTGTTTAGAACCAGGCGTTTTCTTAAACAGTGACTTAAGCCGTTCCGAAATGAATTAGGTCAAAATAAGTTTCTGCGAGAACTAGACTATAGTTACAATAAATTAAATTGTGGTGATATGGGCTTAAGTAGGTATCTAATAATTTTTGTAAACCTTGGCCGGGTAATGTGGGCTACATAACAGTTCCGTCAGGAAATAATGTGGAATGGAATACTCGTTACTGTGTAGCTTGTGTAGTTTTTTTTACATTTCGTCCGGCAGTTTGAGTACTTTATGGGACCAATCCAAATGTTCTTTCTTTGGTATTGTTCGTCAGCACGTGGAGCTGCTCAAATTCCGAGTTGAGCTCACGATTACTGACAAATGGTTGCACTAACTGAACTGGTTCCCTCATATCTGTATGGTTTTTTTCTTTAAAATACCATTTCAGACAATAATCTACATGCTTCTTACATGATTTGACCAAGATAATGTCTTTACTTTAAAAGAGACTGTGACCTCTGAGATTCTTTCGGTGATTCTTCTCAGAGTAGTGAAACACAGTTCTCATCTAATATTTAAAAGTGTTGCTGAAGACCTATTTGCAGAAATAAATATCGTTTTATTTTTTTTTATCATTTTAAGGCCGAATCCCTAATTAGTCGTAGTTTAAGGGTGCTGAATGCCCTTCTGGCTGCCAACCGTAGGTAAATGTTCTGTGTTTGCGGTAAATGGATTAAAAATATAATAATTATGATTCATATATCAGGGAGTATACTGTTCCATTTTGTGATTTAGTTTTTATCGTAATTGTGATTAATGTTGTACTATTTTTAACCGACTTTCAAAAAAGGAGGAGGTTCTATGTTCGTGTGTAGTATGTATTTTTTTTTTTTTTTTTTATGTATGTTACCTGATTTGTCCCCCATTTGTGGAAAGATTCTCGAAATTCTTATTTTTAAGTAAAATAATACTGTTTACCGTGACGACTTACAAATTAATAATGACTTTTAAGAACTACAAGGAGTGTTTGATAGGTAGCCTTAATTAACGCTAAAATCACAACTTTTAGATGGATATGATAGAGAAGAGCAAAGATATGTGTTATAATAATAATATAAAACTAAATATTTAACAACTATTGGCCTTTAGTAATCATAAAGCCATGACTTTGGTAATTTCATTAAATACATTCAGTAGTTTTTTGGGTAAGAGTCACACTCAAAAACACCTCACAAACTTTGACATAAATTATAATATTAAATAGTTAGGATGTAGGATTTCAGTAGACAGAATTTGAACACTGACAGCTCTTGAATTATATTGACCAATGTATATTTTAATTTAATACATTTTTTTTTTCTCTGTAAATGATTTGTATGTCAATTGGCAAAACATAGCGCACTACCTAATTTTTAAGATCTTGTCTGTAATTATCACCTATGTTTACGAATAAATGATTCTGATTCTGATTCTGATACTGAACGCAGTTTAGATATGCGATATGGTCACGTTCAGCCGGTCTATAAGCGGTCTATAAGCGTTAGTATAAAATGACAACTCACCTTGCCTTCACGTCATCGTATCACCTACATTTACAAGAGTAAAATTTTAAAGGACAGCACTGCAGTCTGCAGTTCTATCGGTGAAATTCACCCTTAGAACCAAATCACTTAGCACAATGCATTTCTTAGTGCCCCATCGTAAAATGAAACGGCATGGAAAACTATCAAGTGCTTTCAGTTACTAGAGAGAGTAGACAGGGATCTCGGTGCTAAAGTTATGAAGCTGACGTGAATGCATTCCAGTGAAAGTGCACTTTAAAATTTTATGGGTTGATTTTATCCGCCCCCTTTCCCGCATTCTCTATCGTCGATAAGTTCTATACTAGACATTGGCTTTTAAAGGCCCTTTAAGATGACTTAGAATGCGGTAGAGTCGTCTGCTTCCGCGACCCCCGGTGCATATGTAAGACGTAACACCGGTGTGATGATTAGTCAGCAAGACTCAGACAGAACCTTCACTAAGGCGGAGGACATCGTACAGCGTACCTAACCTCTCAGTATAACGTCCATAGAACTGATGTTATGTTCACATCGGAAAATTGTCAAAGTTCGACGAAAAGTTTCAACGCTGGGGATTACAGAACCATGTAGTGCTAGTATAGTATCAGGTATTGCGTTGGTGCTTCGTTCCATTCCGCTTAACCTAATCGCGGTTCTCGGAATCTCACTTCAAACATAACTGTTCCGTACATTGGGTCGACAAAATGTTCTGAACAGCTCATTTGTTTTACGCGATTTTAGCGTTCTTCCCATAGTAAAAGTTCTTTTCAATTGTGAGCATAGTAACCCATTTAACCTTTCAATCGTGTTAATAAGAGACACAATAGAAAGACATTGTCTTGCTAACCCCAAGCGGACGCCGGCGTCCGCTTGGGGTTTAATGAATTAAAGGTCAAGATAGGTATATTATAAATATTTTTTTTATCTTGTCACGTTCAGTTAAATAATTTTATCATTTCTCCAAGTCAGTATCATAACAATTTCATTTTTCCATTAGTACAACAATACTTTACATTTACCGTACCTTTAGCGAACGTTTTCTTTGCTGGGGTGCCGATAGACCTCGTAAAATTCTAGCGAATTCATATTCTCGGCCCCGGGTGATCGATGAAGGCAATTTTGCTGTTAGTGTTGCCATCAAGTTATGAAGCGGATGAAATCGAGTGCTTCGACAGAACGTATTTCCTTTTTAACGAAACGTAAAATATTAAAGGAATTAAAAATACTCTGATCATTTATTTTGGCGCTCTTGTTTTGTTAAGTAAGTTATCTATAAACGTAAAACAATTATAAACCGCCTCGTAGCTCGTGGTCCTGTATGCTTCTGCTGAGCTTGAGGTCTTGAATTGAGTTATTGGGTTATGCAATTTGTTATTGAGTTTTTCCCTCTAGGTTTTCTCAGTATCCCGGAGTCTAGGTTTTTCCCCGTTATGTTTTAAGTCCTGTACCTTCTTCTTTTGAGCATGCCGACGTCAGAAGCTCCTTTCATGCAAACCCCGTGTAATAGAGGTCGAGCATATTAATATCAGCCAGAAAAAAAATCTGAATCCTGCCGAGTTGCTAATGAGAAAATTTTGAATAGAACAACTTAATAACACTTTAGTGACCTCGAAACCAAACCTCACGCTTTATAAGTTGCTCTTGCAACAAGGCAATCCTTTTCTCATATTACTAAAACTCACTCAAACCATCACAAAGCCGAGTAGTTTAAACCTACCATATGCCACAGCATTCATTCACTAAAATACAAACATAAAATTGATTAAAATCGAACGGCACTATTGGCCGCCTACACCTCATCCCATTTTAGACTAGTCCGCCTGTCTAGAACTGGTTGGGTTATAATTGGAAGCAATTATGACGTAAGCAATGTCAAACCTCGCCCTGTCAGTTGCCGGCAAGGATTGCCTTCTAACAAGTCTCAATGTCTTGATGCCCCGGGGATTAAGGCACCTGAATCTCATGCACAAGGTTATAGTTAAAATCCGGGCATTGTACCAATGAGAGTTTTTCAATCTTAGATATTTTTCACATGGTGAGGAAACAAGTCCGAAATCGCCGATCCGCCATGGGCAAGCGTGGTGATTATTATACTCGTGCCTTCTCGGTGTGAGAAAAGGCCTTTGCCTTGGAGTGGTATAGTAATAAAAAGCTTTAAATCTTTTTGTCTACAGACAGACGGGCTAAGACATGGACAGATTGTACTTATAGTTAAGAAAGACACTTAGAAAAATGATTTTCAAGAAAACAAATGCAAAACTTTATACTAAAAACAACGAATGATAACTTTGGTGAATAATTTGCTTAAATTGTATTAGTGACGACAAAACATAAACTAGAGGATACAACAAGATGAACTTTCGAAGCAGTCTGATTTGATCAAAATTTAATATCGTGTGCGGTTACTGCGGTCTCAAGATTACTTGAAGCAAATAACAGAACTAAGCAACCACCTCATCTATTTTAATATTATAAAGATGTTAGTTTTCTCACTGATAGATTGACTCTCGGGCCGAGTGTCAGAGGATATCTTAAGTTTCTGCCACGCAAACGAAAACCCGGACAGAAACTAGACTTTTCTGGCCAGATTCGTTCAGATTTGACAGTTCTATCACAGTCTAAAAACGTACAGTCATCCGACGAAGCCGTCTAGACAGGGCAATCGTGCGGGGTGTGAGGGGCGAGACGCGGGACAGCCGCTCCCGAACTGCGAACAAAACGATGTTCGTAGTTCGGGAGGTATTATTCAGGGCTAACGCGTTTAGACATTGTCGGCATTTTTCCAGAGATCAAAGGCGTCGTCCTATTGTATTAATATTTATACTGTGGTTCTAAGGTGGGCACAAGATACTAATGTTTCAGAGGGTAAAAAAACCTACAAATTTAAACAAATTTTACTACGGGATTTATTTGACTTTCACTGTTTTAGGTGGGGTGCCTTGACTCAGGGTCCCATACATCTCGCTTTAACTAAAGCTGTCTCAAGCAAATTTTTCCTTAACACTAATCCTTACGGTACTCCTAGGAAATACTATGAAACAGTTAGTAAAATGCTAATATTCGCATAAAATCAACAGAAGCCAACGCAAAATCGATTGTAATTGTAATAGTTTACTTCAAAGAAATATCCGTAACACATTTCTATAGTCAAACCTTCAAAAGTATTTGAACAACAAACAATAAAGCAAAAATAACAGAAAACATCTGTTTTGAATGTGCAGAACCTCTAGAGGATTATGATTTATCTCGACACTCCGAGTGTTGCGGAGATGAAACATTTCGATCGGGACTGTGTTGAAAACTAGATAACATCTTCCAGTACGGCTATTGGCCATCTTTCATTGCCTGTACCTAAGTGACGACCAGTTGCACATAACAGAGAATTTACAAAATGAAATGAAATGAAATGAAATTATTTATTATGCAAGTAGGATATGGAAATCACTTTTACACGTCATTTTTTCCTTTAATGCTAGTTGAAGTCGGCATTTCCTAACTGGCTACCTTTGAGAAGAAAAGCCGAAACAAACTCAGGTGTCATCGTCTCTTTTCAAGTCCAGACCTTAAAAAATATATTTACAAAATTTTCGTGTGACGAACCAACCATACAGAACAGTGCCCGGTTTAGCTTTTTGAGGAAAGTGCCAGAAACAATTTGGGTAAAAAAATGGTAGAAAAAAAATGGTATTGCACTTTACGTAGGCTTCAAGTTACGGTGACTATCAGACGGGGAACTGTACACTTCTTTACATCTAGATGATGACACACTGATGATAGCTAATACGAAACTAGCTGCTTGACAGTTAATTGTTGGATTGATGATTATCACTATGAACTTACTACTGTCAACGCAGCCCTGCTGGTCTAATGTTACGGACATTAAGGGCGAGACTCCACCAAAGCGGAGACGATAAATGAGATGTCTTGTAATTATCCGATAGGATATTGTATTGTGCTGAAGCTAAGCACTGAGCGGTCAAAATGACGCAAGCCGATTGGTTGCAAAACACCTCTCTTCTCGTCTCCGCTTTGGTGGAGTCTCGCCCTAAGACTGGACCCGAACCTACCATAAGCGTTTAGGCCCTGTAAACGGTTATGGTAGATCAACGCTATCGTTCGAATGGAAAGTAGCTGTGGGCTCGGAATAAACGTGCGGTGCTGTGCTTCCATTAACAACTGCACTACATAGTGCACATGGTTCAATATCGGTTGACAAGTCACGTGACACCTGACTCTACTACTATACTATGGGCTTTTGATAAGAGTATAATGTTGATCCAAAAGTAATAAATGTAATCTCTCAAAAGTTAGTACCACATTTTCCAGCACGCGTAGCATGATCACCAAAGAAACGGTCTTTGTCGTGTCTCGGAAGAAAAGAAATTAAGTGTTCATGCTACGCAGGCAGGTTTATTGAAAGAAATTTGACAGATTGAGGTTCCTGTCTATATAATCTGTCACTTTGCCGATTCGTCTGTAGACAAAGGCCGTTTCTTCGGTGTTCAATGTGTTCATGCTACGCATGCTGATTAGCAGAGAAACTATTCATGATTTTATTGAGAGTAGTTCTATTAATTGCTATTTTTCTAAATAAATAACATGTCAACAGCTAATTTCGTTGCACGATGGTGTGGTTTAAATCTGGGGATATACGAACGTGAGTTTTCCAATTCCATTGTCATTTCTAAGTTTATCATTGACACCATTGACATCGGTGAAAGAAAACATCGTTAGTTATAGTTCGTTTTATAAGTTGGCAATCGAGAAAACCGCCGAACATTAGTGGTTATCAAAGCAGTGCAGTGGGACAGTAACAGGCTGGTATTTTAACAGTTAATTGCAAACTACTGACAAACAAATCAAGGTTTTGTAGTCACTAAGCTGATCAACAACACAAGTGAAGCGTAGATCAGATGTTAATATGTTTGTTGTTTAACGTATAAAAAGAGCGTTAGAAACTATTTTAAAAATACCACTATGAAGGATATTAAATTCCCAATTGCAGAAGGTGTCCAAAATAACCGTATAAAAGTTTTAAGCGCCTACAAAAATTACCCTTGTAACCAGAGACATTATTATTATTAGGAAGGCAAAAGTTTTCATATAAAAATTAAAACACGCGACAATATTGCCTTCTGGCATCTTTTACTTCAGAAGTATGTGTTGGGACTTGTGAGCAAAAAGAATATGATATTAAAAAACAGCGCAAGATGGCAGCCAGGCAAGAATTCACTTAGTGAATACTTTGACAAGAGTATGCATGAATAGGTACTACGTTATACTTATAACATGGCATTATGCTCAGCCGTACACATAGGAGCCGACGCCATTGTTTTTCATTGCCAACGTTGGCTCCAATTTCACATTGTTTGTGCCGTCCAATATTCAATATAAGTAACTTACAGTAAGTGAACAGCAGTGGTAATAAATGTTCTAGCCTTTTCCCAAAATGCTGCTGTCGGCTTGTAGTCTGGTGCCAAATTAATATTTTACATCGAATGACCACAATATCTAGAAATTCACTATACCTATATTTTTGGCTTTGGCCATACAAGTGTAACATTGCCGTTTATAAACTAATAGAGACCGTGTGTCTAGATGTGAAGTCAAACATAAAATGAGTTAAAAGAGAGAGAAAGAGCTATCTGTAGGTAGTTTACGAGAGAATTAACCGGAAGCAGCTGAATACTAGTATTTTACATGGAGCGACTGCCCTTCTGACCTCCACAGCTCAGTTACTGGGAAACACGAAACCCCTTGGTTAAACTGATTGACAGACTTTCGGGCTCCTGACGACCTGTAACGACTTTAATAGATCTACAAACGACAGCTAAGACCAACGGCTTAGTGTTCTTTCCGAGGCAGAAAATGAATATTCTCTTGAATTATAATAACATTGTTCACATTTTTCATTTCAACCACGGAAAACTTGCTAATGTAACAGATTTCAACTTTAAGCAAAATTATTAAACTCCCGGGACTTAAAATGAGGATCAAAGTAAAATAATATTTCCTTGTATATCCCAGGAGATATCCCTACCCTATCTTTGCGATAAAAAATAGGTAGCCTTTGAGGTTCTTGTTAGGAAACTTCTCGGTAGGTACAGAGGCCAGCACATCAAGCTACCTCAATGTGCCCTTCTTTGATACTTTTTTAACTTTATTAGAAATAGAATAAGGTTCATGTTCAATTGGGAAAAATTAACAGTTTGGGTACCTTGAGGTTCTGGCGTCTGTACGAGTACATACTGGACAGAGGCCTTGAACTAAAGTATTCCAAAACAGATATTATGTTTATAAACAAATTGTCCAACGTGTGTCAATTTTAAACATGCCGTGCTCGCAATATTATGTTTTAATCCACTTCTGCGTCGTGTAAAATAAAAAAATAGTTTTATCTTGAACGTATGTTGGCGGTCGCCGCGCTCTCTTTACAAAGTTAAGAGTGACCTCACCGGAGCGGCATGGTGGCCCACCACGGCGAGGCGGGATGTATCCTGAGCCGGCAGACGTAAACACCGATAAGACAGGGTCCAAATTCAGCATGGGAACATAAACAAGAGCAGCGTTGCGTCGCGACCATTGTTATATTAAGATTTTTAGGGGACTTGATCGAAGACCTTTGTAAGAGGCAGTCGATTCATGTTCTAACCTATGTCTTTAATATATTGAGTGAAAATATTATATTGTTAAAGTATAAAGTTGTTTCAGTTAATAGTTAGTGAACTAGTGCACATAAATAGTTTACACGTATGTATCAATTAAATAATAACATAATTATGACTTTATTATGTAGCACTATTTGTCATAAATGTAATTTAGCAGGCTAGGTTTTTAACAGAGATATTCTATCAATCTGGCACAAATCCAAGCTAAATAAAATAACAGCTAGCTGCTACTAAGCAGCCCATGCTTAGTAGCAGTTAGCTGTTATTTTATTTATTTATGACACTCTCTTTGGTCTAGTCGGAAGCGATAGTGCCAAGTAAGACGCCCTGGGTTCGGTCCCGGGTACGGCAAAACGTTCTTGGGATTTCCCATCTGAACTTTCTCAGCAGCAGCCCGGAGGCAGGATTAGTGCCATTTGATGGCAATATTCTCGCCCTTATTACAAAGATCTCAAACATTGCTAGTAAGATATGGGTACAATACAGGTACACCTCTACCGTACCCTTCAGAAATAACAGGGGCGATGGTTACTAATTTATGAATTAATTCTAAAATAAAAATATTCTAAAATGAAAATTTTGGTCATTACCTCTCTTTGCCTAGTTGTCGCAAAAGGAGAATGTTCAATTTCTCAGAGGCCTTTCTTTTATACATTGTCATCATTCATCTCCGAAATAAGTTTCGTGATATATACCTTCGTACGAATGTACGCAATGCCTACGTGTGTAGTACCTACAGTTACATACATACCGGAATACCTACGTGAACGTGAACGTGAAGCCAACTAAAATACACTCATGGGAAATCATAGAATGGTTTTTGGAATATCTAGAAATAACACGACAAATAAAATCTTCATCGATTTTTTACAATCAAGATACTGCTGTTCCGTACAAAAATATTAAAAAAGAGCCTGTGGTGAACGCATTTTTAAAGAAATTGATAAAGACATAGAAAGACAAAGGTTGCTCGTTGGTGTAAAGTACAACTTTTTGAGATACTATAAAGATTGCTATCTTGCGTCGATATGGTGCAAGTTTTTCTGGCTGTCTGTTGCAGCAGCTCAGTTCAGGAACTGCTTATGCAATCAGAAGTCTTTTATTTAAATTAGACCTACATTCAGCCCTTTTTAACCGACTTCAAAAAAGGAGGAGTTTATCAATTCGGTTGTATTTTTTTTAGGGTTTGTTATCTCGTTACTCCGTCATTTATGGACTGATTTTCAAAATTCTTTTTTAATTGATAGGGTTTACTAGAGATTGGTCCAATTCGTATCAAAACTCATATCTGATGAGAGATCCCCGAGGAATCGAGGGAACTCCTCAAATAAAAGAGGTACACACGCATTGACATTTTAGTAACAAATCAAGCATTTTCATAGGTGGCTAATAATGAACTAATCAAAACCACCAAAGCCACAGACTTCCGAAACTGGAGTTATTTTTTACCTGTTAGTGATTTTTGAGAAGTCGGTTGTTTTTTTAACGTCAAAATTATATAAGACTGTCCCCCAAAACATCCGTTCTTCACCACTCTCTAGTGCGTTTGTGTCTCATCTATTGTTGCAGTTTGTAGTTCGTCCTACTATCAGCATGTCCACCTTACTAAGAAGCTAAATAATTAAATAAAAATGTTACTGTGCCGAAACACACGGTTCAAATTTTAAACTGGGGTTCATTTAACCCACTTGAAAATTTAAACCGTTAATTTACGACACTTTATCAAGTAGCGTATCATATGAACGAGCTTCAATTGCCGAACATAATTCATATTTTTATTTTCAAAGCTATTTTGTTGTTCGACGCTTTGTTATAAATTACTGATAGGTTTAGTTAGGGTAGATATTTTTTTTTATTTTATTTAAAGTATACTATGTATGTTAACATTCAACAAGACCCTACTTGAAATAAATAATTATACTTGATCGAAGATCATGTATTGTGTCAGGAACAATCTCTGAAGCACAGACACTAATAATACTATTCCACAACTTTTCACACAACGCCATTTAGTCCCAAGTTAAGCTTGAGAGCTTGTGTTATGGGTACTAAACAGCTGATAAACATACTTATATATTTCTAAATACATACATATTATAGATAAATTACACCCAGACACAGAACAAATGATTGTGCTCATCACACAAACATTTGTCCTGGGTGGGAATCGAACCCACGACCTCCGGCATAGCAGTCAGGGTCACTAACTACTAGACCAACAGGCCAGTCAAACTAATTTCCTCGTGTAGCGACATCTGCCTCGCCACATACGAACTACAATTATTGACTTAGTTAAGTGTATCCTACATCGCGATGTTAAAGTAATCCGTGCGAATGAACCCATACAGACAACAGTCGGGCAGTAGTAGCCCACCAGACACATCACCCGTCTGGCCGGAAGATCTTCCCTTTTCTATGAGATGTTGAGAAATCCCAAAATTATAATGAAACAGAGAAACTCGGTGAAAGTGAAAAGTACTCCCTCACTCACCCCAACATTTCTTCATACAACTCACATGCCATTAACACCACACTCCTCGCTCACCCCACTCACTCACCCACATATTCTCACCATACTCTCACCACATTCACCCATTGTTGAAATTAATCCCAAACCAAATTATCTCATATATTTTGCTTTTGATTTTATTAAATTGTCTTTCTTTTTTATTTTGTTTTTATTATAAACTATTAAATTAGCTTTATTTATTTTTACTATAATTTTTTCACTTATTGTACCTTTTGTCTTGTGTTTAAGTTCCTAAATAAACTTTTTTTTTATTACTTTACACCCTATTCCTCATAACTTTAAAGTAAAAAAAGCTTTCACGCCCATTACACTCGTTTCAGTGTTTGTTAACAAAACACAAATGTATTACTTTTTTCAATTTAAAAGCAGCCTCATCTAGTCTCTTACAACATGTTAACCCCATTAGTGAATACGAGTGTTGCATAAGGTTGCATGATGTTATGTAAAATGAGGTGAAAATGATGAGGTTTTGTACCTTACATTCCCAAGTTTGTTAAAACTTTTAGTAAAATTGTTGCTTATAATTACTTAGTAGTAGTAGTTATTTTTTGTGCAGGAAACACCAACGTGTAGTTTTTATTAAAAAATACCCTGTACAAAATTCTTTTGATAGGTAGGTACCTACTAATATTGTTAAGTATTTAACTTAACAATTTTTAAATCCATAAAAACTTTATTTTTACTCTGACACTGGGTTAGTCTTACAAAAAAGAAAGAATATTAATTAAATCCATTGTAATATTCCTAACACAAAAACCGCACTTATTTTCAAGGTCAAGCAACGCAGGCCGAGGTCGGCCCGTGGATGTGTGACCATCTATATATCAAGAAATCGTTACATCAATAATTAACAAGCAGAAGACCGTAAGTAAACAGAAATAAAATAAACTTTTTAATTAGGTACTAAAATCATTAAACCAACAATAAATTGTAATACTTCAGAGTAATTATTATTATAACTACGTAGATAAATAAACAATAAAGTATTATATAGAGTTTCAAGAACAAGCTTATCATGTTAATAGTTAATAATAAAATTATGAGTCCGTTGACCCATAGCGATAATCATAATAGAAATAGTAGGCAACTCCCTCTATATCTTAATACTGTTGTGGCATTGATAAAACATAAACACGCCAGGTAATCCCCGCAATAGGCAGGTGTGTACCTGAAGTACCTACACCTACGTTTTGCCAGCTGTGTTAAGCTCTAATAATAAGGGTGAGCCTATTGCCATCATAACTAGCACACGGATCCAGTCACCGGGCTGCGACTGAGAAATTCCATGTGGAAATACAACTCTTTTCAAACATGTGTTTTTTTTTCTTGTCTGTCTATGTGATCACTCAGTACCTATCTATGATTTTCTAAACTATACGATACATTTTGAAACAGTTTTTACTGTCATTGAGATTTACAAAGTTAATTATTGTCGCGCGCTGACTCTTAATGCGCCCTTATGTGCAATGTGCATGGCATACGCATAAGGGTGTGCATGCATGCCACACATGAAGCTACCCCAATGTGTCAAATTTCTATAATAGTTTTTCAACTGTATTACAAATTCAATTGAGAATATTTGTCAGTTTGGTTGGATAGCTTGAAGTGCTGGCGTCTGTACATTGTAATTTAAGTAATGGACAAGTGCTCTAAATTCTGTAAAATGCATATTATATACCCACATCTGTGCAAGTAAATTACTTATAAATAATAAATAAATAAATAAATTATCATCATCTCGGTTAAAATACGTCCACAGGTGGGCATTTGGCTCCTCTAAGCGAGGCCATATCAACCTGTCTTCTCCTCCTTGCAAACATTGAACTCCCGTATTAAAACGACCATCTTCAAAGTAAATAGTAACGAATTTAGTACGTTTATAATGGTATTATTACCGCTAAGTGTCGATGCATCATCTGTTTCCAATTTCCCAATCCAGAAACCGTTGCCAAATAAAATATCCCGATTTAATGGAATCTCGAAAATTTGTGCTAATAATATTATGTCCGAGCCAAAACGTCTTTTCATTTCCCATCCAATACAGAACGCATTTAAGCAAAAAAGGAAATAGGAAAACCTACACGCATTTAAAATAAATCACACCCTCCCTAAACTTAAGGTGTCACAGACTAAAAATACAACCTGTTTCAGAAAAAGAAAACTGCGAGTAAGTGATATTTATTCTGCGAGTGTAGTGTGGCGTATGTTGTGTTGTGTCATAAACCGTTGGAGTAATGTTGTGTTCGTGACAATATGGGCCAGTAGCTCACGAACAAATCCGAACTGTTTCTAATTTTGAGAACCATGACATCATATTCCGATGCATTCGATCATTGAGTCACTTTGGTGTGCCTACATTGCTATTTTTTCACATATTTTCGTTCTAAGCATGGTTTTCAAATGTGTTTTATAAGTCTGCAATGTAAACTAGATGTAGGATCAATTAGTAATTATAGCTGAAATTATGTTTACCACTTAATAGTGTGAGGTTTTTTAAAAAGATTGGGATTTGCTTATTTACAAAAACTAAAACTCGTTGTGATCCAAAAAATATGTAACTAACTACAAATATATTTTTTACAAAATTAAACCAGGAACAGAGGCTTAGGCCTAGGCATTGGTTTTCAAAAAACCAAACAATTTATGGAGCGGCTTATTCTCATAGGTCATTGAGTTTCCATTTGCCATTCAACGTGGCAATGCTGTCTTGTGGGCACGTTTCCTGATGACAGCGATGAGGAATACTTTCCTTATTTTATTTTGTTGTTAGTAACGTCGTTTTAATGTTTATGCAATAAGTATTTTCATTCCTATAAACAAAAACAAAATTTCGTTTTTCACCCAATTGCACCGGTATATTTTTCTTTATGTAATCCCACGCAAATTTGTACAATAAGAGTACATACTATGCCAAATAATCAAAATTACGAACTTCCTATAAATAATAACGTCAGGCTCTCTTAGTCACCCGATATTTACTGTAATCCCTTTATTTTTAAACCCGTTAATCACCCAGCTACTATTTTCTCACGAATACTTGAATACGGGTCGGTTTGTTTATCATATTGTGGTCGGGCCCGAAAAGTCAATGGATTCATCAAGAGAACAGAGACAGCTGTTATCTAAATCTGTCGCAAGCATGAGATCATTCGAATAGTGTGCAATAAATTATGCTTTATTTGTACGGCTGTTTAAGAATTTTACACCTAGTGAGAACAAGCCAACATTATCTTTCGCTTTTTTAAATGTTCCGTTGCCTACATATTTAGAGGAATATAAGTACAATTATAATTGATGTCTACGGTAGCGAAGGTACTTAAGTGTAGCCGGGAAAAAACAGAAAAATAATCAACTTATTGAAGATCACAATATAAGCAACGCATGCTGAGGTCGGTCTGTTGATGGGTCATCCATTACGCACTTACGACAAATTCTTACTGTGCTACTGTTTGATTTCCTTTAAATAAATTTAAAAGAAATACTTTATCTAGATTTAAATATGTCGATTTGACATCTATAAGTTAGGTTCGCTCAGTTAGGTACGCTTAGTGTAATTTCAGCCGCATTTGGTTACCCTGAAAGCTGACCCCAATAGTCCAGAAACAGGCTAGGCAGCTGATGATGGGAGATAAGTTTGTTAGGACAAGCTAGCACTTTTTGAACATGAATTTTATGCTGTAACTTTTTCATAATATACTTTAGTTTCTTCAAATACATTGGCCTGCAAAACCAAGTACTACACTAGTAAAATTTCATTTTTATTAAACTATGTAAGTTAGAGATTTAAAATACAAAATGTGTTACTCCTAACTTTATAAGCTTTTTTTTAAACTATGTTTAATTAAAATAGTTTATTACTATGCATTAGTAACATGATTAACTTAAAAAAAGAAAATAGCTATTTTTAACTTAGTGTAAAAGTTTCAACTAACATAGTACACGTACAGCACATAAAGTTACCCCAATGAATCAAATTTCTTTGATATTTTCCAACTTAATACGATACAACTCAAACAGAATAAGGTTCATATTCAATTGGGAAAATTTGACACATTGGGGTTACTTGATGTGCTGGCGTCTGTACATGTTTTACATATTATTATATAACTTTTAATAACTGGTATTGCCTCCTCGAGCTCTGACTACAGCCTCGAATAGCCTCGGAATATATCTTGAGTACTTATGTAATTATCCAATTTTAATAATGTGATGCTTAGTTTTGCCGGCCAGTGTAGTTTTTTACAGAAATATTACTAGTACTGACCTTCGACAGTCGACGTTTCTTATTTAATAGCCAGAATATAACGCAGTAGTACGTTTTACTTGGCACTTACTACTTCCTCCATAAAATCGGCATCTGAACAATTTTCTCGTTTCATTCCTTGGGGTTCAGTTCCCAATTCGAGGGCCTAATGTAATTGGGTCTCTCTGGTGTATTCTTATTAGAATTTCCGGATTACCATTGTGCTGCGTCAGAACCATTGTAATTCGAAACTGCTAATGACCTGAGAATCTAATGGGTGTTGCGAAATTACTGTTCCTACGCGACCGTACTAATTATTATATGGCACATTGACATTCCAAAAGAGACTGTATACATGAGATAACAATGTGGCACTTTTCTAAGGTTTTTGCCTAAATTTCGTTGTTGGTTTTTGCCAATTTCCGACCTAAGTATTCATTGTCGGTCGTTTGGTCATTTTCCTTTGATAAGCGGCGTCTGCAGAAAATGGTTAAGCTTCGGCAAATCAATACTTATCTATTTACTTTACTTTTTTTTTCTGTATGCGTAGTTATAGCTTTTATTTACTATACTACGCATACAGCATAAATAACCTTTCAATATACAACATTATCTTAGTATACCTATAGGTACCCCAAATGGGGTTGTTGCAACAACTTTTAATATGTGAACAAAATTCAGCTGTTTCCAACATTTTGTCGACTAAACATTTTTTTCGCAATTAAGATATCACCCCGATTATATTATGTTACTAACGCTGGACAAAACAACTCGACATTTATTTATTTGTGTTAGTTTTATCCATATAAAGAGAATTGCCCTTTGTATTTACAACCCAGAGAATTAAATGGTATATATCTATCTAAACTTCCATTTGTTACTGTAATTTCATTACAGAACTTGAACTAGGACGACTGAAGTCGCATTATATTGAAATTCTTGTTCCGTACATCTCGTAGAGCTTAGTCTGAACTGAACGTGATTGCTCCCGTTGATTGATCTATGTTTACTGAAGCGCTCACATAGATAGAAAATAGTACTGAGTTAAAATAGTATCCCGCCGTTAAATTGTATTTATAGTACAAACACAATTATACAGGTTTAAATGTAGAAGCAGTGGCTTTGAAAGAAGATTGGCAGTTGAAATTTTCTCGAACACTTTATTTTGATAATGTGAAACTGCTTTTATATTAACTACTTTTAGCAATTAAATTATCTAGGTTCTATTTTAGTAAAACCGTTGCTTGCTGTCAGGCTAAACTCTTTTCTGGATTTCATAATATAACTAAAGTATGTTTTAAGTAATGTTTTAATTCTTAAATAGCCCAATGGCTAAAGCTTTAGACTGGCGGTCCAGAAGTCGTGAGTTCGATCCCCACTCATTGCACTATTTACGTGAACCCACTCCAGATACTAGCATTATTTAGCTTAGTTGAAGGGAAAATGTTTGCGTATTTTCTAGTTCAATACTGCTTCTTCTGTGGTATTGAATTATCTCAACCAAAAGAAACTTCTCGTTTATCGCTATCTTGACCAGCCCGAGTTTGTAATTAAACATTGTACTATTTTTCCTTATTAAGTTATCTGTGGGACGTCTCATCGTGTTTCTGTTTATACACAGTCTAGCAAACTTTCCGGTTGTTTAGCTAAATGAACTAGAATTGAGACTATTTTGCGCCCAGATAAATAATCTAGTTACTCGAACAAATACTGGCTGTATGTTGAGAAAAAATATATTGGGTCTCGGGACCAATAAGAGGAAATGAAAGGAGTTGGTTACAAGATGATGGGCACGGATACAAAACATTGTAAGGGTCACTGCTGACGGATTAATTTTGTTTACTCAAACCCACATTTGTTTCAGAGGGGTAACCAGACACATTAGTTATAAGGGACCTTAAAATTTTGTCACTCGACTGTTATACAAATATTAAACTTATTGTTTTAGCAATAAGTTTGTTATTTTTATAACAGTCGAGTGCAGGGCCATTGCGTATGCCCGTTGACAGTTTCATAGTGATGATAACTGGCCAAAGTATTCAACGATTAGCTGTTAAACAGCTAGATTCGTATTGGCTATCATCAGTGTGTATCGAGGATGACATCATGAGCACTCGCTGAGATCTGACCGATCTGTGCCCTAAGTACGAGTTGTTTATACGCTAACGCGATCGAAACGTTCACCGCGTTTGGCTCTCTGATTGGTTAAAAGCTTGGAGCGGGCCAATCGGAGCGCCGAACGTCATGAACGTGTCAAGACGTTGAATCTACGTCAAGACGATTCATGGCTGACCCGAACAAGATGAGCTATCTATATTTAACAACAGGAAAACAATGCACAAAAGCGCAAGAAAAGTACCTAGTTATTTATTTATTTACTAGCTGCTGCCCGCGACGTCGTCTGCGTGAAGGTTCTACAGCACCAAATATACCTACCTAAGATTCCAGTGTCGCTATAGCATTATAAGTTAATAACTTTTAAAATAGCATTAAAATATAAGTTACATGAAGAGAGTTTTTTTGTATTTTTTTTTTTATTTTGCAATTTTTAGTTTCTTTGTATGTAAAGAAAGTCTTTCAAAACTTGAAAGAATCATTGAAATCGGTTAATAATTGCAAAAGAAGTTCTTTCTAAACCTTTTAAAATAGACAGGCGTAATGTTATGGGAAATACATTACGCCTGTCGATTTTAAAAGCTAGCTATTGCGTACAGTAGCTATTGCGAGTAATTTGTTGTTATGCGTTGAAGAGTTCCATCGCCTGTCTTCTTCATCAGTTTTTCTACACGAAGTGATACTTGCTAAATGTAAATGCTTGATTTGTCACCAAAAAAAATGTAAAAATTGGTACATGTTTTCCTATATTATTTGAGGAGTTCCCTCAATTCCTCGAAGATCCCTCATCAGATCTGAGGTTCAATACTAATGGAACCAACCTGGTAGTATACCCTATCAAATAAAAAAACGATTTTTGAAAATCGGTCCATAAATGGCGGAGTAATCGCGTAACAAACACACAAAAAAAAAACACCGTCCAATTGAGAACCTCCTCTTTTTTTTTAAGTCGGTTTAAAATACGTTCAAAGGTATATACCTTATAACACTTCCCTATAAACTACGGCGAAAATTATACTGCCAGGAGCCAAAATGTAAAGATAGTCAGGACTGGTGGCGCGGGAGCAAGCGACGTACAGGTGCCCGTGTGAGAAGCAACTCGTCCTGAGATCTACACCCGCTGCTCTGAGTATCGGCTCCTGCGATTTATTGATTGTCATCACTAAGCAAACACTCACGGGGAACTGTACGCGCTCGAACTGGATCGGGAAGCTATGAAGTATAAGGGGAATGCGTTGTATAAATACTGCCTTGCCGACGCCACAACCCGTAATAATTTCCACCTCAATGGTGTCTGTGGAGAGAGATGACTTTAAGGCACCACCCGGCACACAACTTTGGAGGAGATTTGTTCCTAAAAAGCATAATCGGGACGCCGACCTTCATTCAGCTTGATGATATGCGCTGGAAGTCAACTTGCTGACAGGAAGTTCAAAAATTCCACGGAATAATGTGTGGCGTCATCTTGCTCGACGACAGTGCTTATCGACGTATAGACCACTTCATTCCCCTCAATGTCCGAGAGAATGCATTCGTTAATTGCTGCAGCATGATCATTTTTGGGCGCCAAAATGGCCCTCTCACACGAATTCTGCTGGTGCGCTATACGACTGATGTCCACGTACACACAGCGAATGAGTTCTTCGAAGCTGGATACCACTCTACCGAGAGACTCTGTAGGCACCGCCTGTCCACTTCTCTCTTCTGGTAAAGTGCCTTTGCCAAGACTTAGAAGGACATCGGAGAATTCTTGAGCGCGTGCAATGCCGCCGAGCCGAGCTCTTATATTAATGGTCAAGCGCAGCGTACGAACTTGTGACCACAACGAAGATCGTTTCACCGAAGCATTCATCTCGTCAGCCCTCGATCCCCGCGTCAACTCGGGAAGCGTTTGCCTGAAATCGCCACTGAGCAGAACTGTGACACTACCCATCAAATGTTCGTTCCTGCAGATGCCCTGCAAGGTTCTGTCCACGGCCTCAACTGCCTTCCTTTTGAAAATCGTACACTGATACGATCCCATATGATACGATCCGAACTCTGCTCAAGATTTTGAGGGTTTTGTTGGAACTTCAATTTGTCAAAACGAATTATACGATACAACTTTTATGAAAAAAATGCACAATGCCATCTATGAATTTTAAGAATAACTAACTACTAACCTCATCAACACGATCAAAATTTAAATTAATTTTCAAAAAGTGTTTATGTGTTACTTGATTTGATTTTTATACATTCTCATAGATGGCGCTGATTCCAAATTGTCTTTATACTACTATGTTTCTCTGCCAAAGTTACTTAAATGGCGAAGTTTTTATAGTGTAAAGCTAGATAATAGCATAGCTTACACAAAACCAACATTTAAATATGCATCCTTTGATTACACGCTTCCACAGAAAGAGTAAGAAGAATAAACATTCACTGCTCCTCCCCCGTACGTGATAGCGCGATAATATGTAGCCTATGTGTTGACCCGACCTCTTATATTCATGCAAAATTTGAAGTAAATCCATGCAGTACTTTTTGAGTTCATCCCGGACATACATACAGACAAACAGACAAACAGACAAACAGACAAAAATTCTAAAAAGTCACTTTTTGTCACCAGTTACGTTTTTCTAACAAAACCCACTTATTTTTTCTTGAAAATTCTCAATGTACAGTTTTTCTGTCGTTACTGTTTTATTATATGTATAGATTATATATATATTGTGTAGGAATCTTTCTCTTTGACAGTACAAGGCTTTTTTAATTCAAAGAAGTTTGTTCAGTGTTCGACACAAAGCCATTATCTTAACATGAGAATGTACGACAATGCTATTGCTTGATGACCTCACTACCCCTTTGAATATCGGCTCAATATTGGACTTGACTGAAATGGTTAACAATTGGACAATAACTTTCCAATAGGTGTAAGTCATTCGTTTATGGTTCGACACAAGACTTACTAATAATGAATGACATAGGTATGTGTTTCTTTCGAATCCGATTATGGATCATTGTGAAAGTATTTTTCAAACGATTGTTGTTTTGCCATCGATTTGCTTTTACCACTTTCTTTTCATGGCCTTTTAAAAACAGAAGTTAACAGATTTTACGAAACTTAGTCATCAATTATTTTTCAGCCTAGATTAGTTCTAAATCTCGTAAAGTTGTTTCAAGATTCATAAAGCAACGTAGCATGATACAGACCTGAGACACCACGTCATAATCAAAGTCGTAGGTATATACCACCACTACAAGCTACTATCGTAATTTATACACCACTAGCAGACGTCACTCGGTTTCACCCGCGTAGTGTCCGTTCACGTGAGAATACAGGGATAAAAAGTAGCCTATGTCACCCGGGGATAGTGTAGCTTCCCAACGGTGAAAAAATTTTACAAATCGGTTCAGTAGGTTCGGAGCCTATGCGATGCAAACAAACAAACAATCAAACTTTTCCTCTTTATAATATTAGTATAGATATATCAACGCCAAGATATTATTTTGTAACCATTCCAACTTATTCTTTTTCGTATGGTTAGTGCAAATTTGGTGCCCGAGTTTTCATGCCATGTGCTTTTGACTTAGCTTGACATGCTGACGACAAACATCTCTCACGCGTTTCTGCACGATGTCTTCCTTCGCCGATTTAGAAGTGATAAGTATAGATACAATACGCATATAATACAATGTTTTCCATAATTTAGTATCTGGTAAAAAACACTTTTGAAATATTGCTCTCATTTTTTTCTACGATCATACGAACGTGAACAGTTCTAGAGCACGCACGGGCCACACATTTCCCGTACCTTGTTGCAACCGGCCGTTGAAGTACTATCAGTGTCCCTTTTATTGTGTTGCGAGCATATCCGTTCATCGTAAAAGAAATTATTTTTATTGCTCTTCCGGTTTTCAACACCATTCATTTAAAAGGAATCTTGCCTTACTTTTGATCGTTCATTGTACTCACATGTCATGTTATTACTGTCAGCTAACGGTGACGTGATCATAAATATTTCCACACATACATAATACACACATGCGTTTTATAGAAGCACGCCTACGATTGTTTGGTTTACCTCCTTACAAGTTTCGTCATAGTTTACATTGCATTCAATTTGGGAATGACCGTTGCCATATTGTGACGTAGCTGCCAAATGTTACTTCGTGTCTGATACATTCAGTGTAGGTTTATACCTATGCTGAATGTATCTGTGTGTGTATGTATGCTTTATGTATCAGAAGCTCATATTGCTACTTCGCTACCACCATGCATGACTGGTTCTAGATCTTGCTGCCATACATTTTAGGGCTGAATATAGGTCATTCAATAGTCTTTACATTGGTACTTCTTAGTAACAAATTATAGGCCTCCAGTCATTCAATAGTCTTTACATTGCACGGCTTTATAACAAATTAGCCCAGCCTTAATCAAGTGGGACGTTCTACATTTGATACTATTCGAAAATAATTTAAGACTTTAAAACCACCCTGAACTTATATTTTTGTAGCCTATACATATATATGGAACAAGGTCCTATTTTCCATACAAACGATTTTCATTCAAGTAACTCTATTTCTAATATCATACTCAGCATGACAAAGCTATGATATTTTTAGATCTTACAAGATCATCACTATAACACGATTCAATTTACGATGACAGATGTCGGAATAAGGAACAAGACTAATTTTAACATAAAACTAAGGTAGTTTAAATTATTCATGAATACAATTTTATTATGATTGCGACAGATAGATGGTAGATATATTTTTATACAGAACAACCATTAGATTACGTTATTGGTAGAAATTGACTTTGGTCTGTGAAGGCCTCGCGGGGAACTCTTAACATGTAATAATAATTTCATCGGGTACCGAGAAATACGATGATATTTGACATCGAGTGCCGGATCTGGGAATGAACGATGTACCAAAATTGTGTAAAAGATTCTCAATGTTACCATTAATCAATCTAAAACCGGCACATATCAAAAATCCAATTGCTGTTGCAATTTCCCACAGAAAATTGCTTTAGACCCTCGTACTGATTGAGTACGACTGAAACTCAGAATTGATGGACTTTTAAAATCAGGTTGCGAATTGTTATACAGCAGTGTAGTGGGTACAACATTTAGTTTATGTTACACGGTTTCTTCGTAACGTTAATCATCTTATGCCAGTTTCTTCAGAAACCAATCGTTCATTGAAATTTAGATGTGATGCTATTTTTATTTGCAAATTCAATATGAGTACAGTACCTACATGATGTAATCACACAAATAGTTCAAATCAGAAAGTTTGTAAGTATGTGTATTACTTCTTCACGCTGAAACGGCTAAACGGTTTTGAATTTTCGAGTAATTTATAATAATCATAGTTCACCTCATTTTCTGGATTAAGACATGGGATATTGTAATCTTGAAAAAGTAAAGTATGGTAGAGTAAATATCATGAATCATCACAAATCGAAAATTGAACGACTTTCACAATTTATCCGAATTGTTTTACAAACACCTACTACGACCAATTAGTCATAGTATGTGGTAATTTGCTTTGCGAAACGCTAATGACCGATGCAAGCAATGCTCAAGACTAAGTAGTTTACACGCATCCATTCATCATTCTTTACTTGAATGCATGTTTATTTAGAGGCATATAAACCTGGATTTGTATCTTGTAAGGACGTGTTTGTTACACATTCTATTGACACGTATTGTATTGAAGTTGTTTGAAGTATTGTATGCCCCATGAGGTATAAAAAGGGAAAATGAGAGCCACGTACACATAGATACGCATGTGCCTACATGAATGTTTAAAGCTAAGTATACAAGAGGCGGAGACGAGAAGAAGTATGTCGTACAAACAATCAGCTTGCTTCATTTTGACAGCTCGTAGGTACAAATCTTATTGGTTAATTACGAAACATCTCTCGTCGCTGCTTTGGTGAAGTTTCGTCCTTAGTATAGGGAGCTGCTTAGCTAGTTTAGTGGTCGCAAGCCTGCTGAGAGTGAGGTAGAACCTCACGTAAGTTTTTCTATTTAAAATTTCTCATATTCATATTGATATTCTTTTATTTGCATACCATAATGTAAGATAAAGGTGTTACATAGGCTTATAGCTATAGTATAGTTATGGACCCTGTAAGGGCACAGCAACATTAAGTAACAAAGAAAGATCCTCAGATTAGAGATCCTTGAGGATTTGTAACGGATAAATGGCAAAAGGTTGGCCGCCTATTACATGGTAGTTATAGTTAAACATAACAGTACAGGTACACCTCTGCCTACCTTTTTTGAATTACAAACGTGATGTTATGTTGTGTTTAATTTTTAAACCTTAAAGTTGGTATTCAGCAACAAAGTACACGCTAGCCAATAGAGCAGATTCCAATAAAGATAGAATTTAATTTCGTAGTATCAATAAATATGAAAGAAATAGTTTTAATAGTTTGAGATACGATATTAATGTTTACAAAGCATCTATCTTGGGAGTGTCTTAGAACAAGGAATTGAAACTGTCACAATATAAGCTGAAGATATTGATGGATCTGGTAAAGAGAAAACAAAGTTCTATTTACTCTATAAGAATAAATACTGACTTTTAATGGAAACTAGGAGAACTTTTTCAATTCACATGTACTTTCTAAGAATATCTTAGGCATCATTGACATCGGTGAAGGAAAACATCTTGAGGAAACCTGTACTTATCTACACTAATATAAAAAAGAGGGAAGATTTGACTGTTTCTTTGTTTGCATTGAATAGACTTCAAAACAACTAGACTAGACTTCTTTTGAAAAATTCTTCACCCTTGGGATGCTACCCTATCCCCGGGTTTTCCCACGGGAACGTAAACTACGAGTGTGAAAACGCGTGATGTCTGCTAGTTGTTAATATAAGTTTGAAATTGCCAATTCCCCTTGAGCAAGCGAGGTGATCATAATGCTCGTGCCTTCTCTGTATGAGAAGAGGTCTTTTCCCTGCAGTGGGATAGTTACAGGCTGGTATTATTATTATTTATTATTATAGGAAAGAGACATAAAATTTTTGATAAACTACACATTTTTAACACCAATAAACATCACCCGTTTGTTTGAGTAAATTATTGAAATTCCGTTAAGCGATTCATCATCTCGCTCTCATTCCATTTTATTCGAGATCAACGCAGCAGTTCTATTTCAACTTGTCCCCAAGTAAAATAATTTTCTCCCCAATTCCTCTCCAATCATTTCTTGCACCATTTTTTCATTGTTTTTGTACTTTTATTTAAGCTCTCAACATTCACACTGCTTAGTTATATAAAAAAAGACTGATGCAACAATATAAAATTTAACATTGTCGAATTCACTATTAAAATATCTCACAGTTTCTCATTATTTATTGTTTTATCCCTTCTGACCTCGAATATGTAAATAGGTCTAAAGTAAACAAACCTTACAGACATGTGTAACGAGATGGTCTGTGTGTACGACCAAACGTAACGCCTCACAAAATGTTATTTGGACAACCTAAGGGTTTTGTGTAATGTTTTTGTGAATTGCTCTAATTTCAGCTGCTTATTTGAGTAAGAATATGTCTATATTTTCATCATCATTGATGGCATTATCCACTCAATGAGCGTAGGTTAATTTCCTTTTCCTTTCATGACCTGCATTCTTGGTACGATTTTCTTCTTAGTCAGAATATGGTCCTTATAAAAGAGTTATTTATTATAAATTTATTCGAATAGGGTTAAGCATCATCGTCACAAATACTGATAGAATGAGTTATGTGCATGATTCAGAATCCCCCAGCATTTAAATTTATCGTCGGTTTTTTCCTAATTAAGTTTTTCTGACGTCATATTTGCTTAAAACTGTAATGAACCATGAAAAAATCATCACTTCTAACTAACTTGGACATTTTGGCTTATTAGGTAAATGAGACACTTTGTTAATTTAATATCTCATTACTTTGGGGAGTAATTACGACTTTATGCAGTTTAAAGCAAAGAGATCATCAGGAAAATCATGAAAATTAGGAAAGATTGACGAAAAGTTTCAACACCGAAGGGTTTAGGATCATGGGCTAAACTTATGGTTTCCAGATGAGCGACAATGTCTTTTTCACACTGTATAAGACAGTCTCGAACGTCCGCCCCTTTTACGTTCCCTAATGCCAAGAAGAAATTGAGTAACAAACTCTACAGCAAAGCATCTGTCTGATAAACCACGTGTAAAGGTTTTATAATCAAATCAGGTATTTAGAAGGTTGATGAAGCCAATGTTCAAGAGACCATTCAAGCTTGTCCTTTCAATCAATAGCGTCAACAGCTTCTGCAACCATTTCATTTCTTAAAAAATCAATATTGGTGATTATTTGATAACCCAAATTCGTTGTTATGTTAACCCTATTGACATTTTATGAGGTTCTAAGAACAGAACAGCTTGTGGTAAATCAACTTTATTGCTCCAAACAAGGCGATCTAATTGACTGATGCCTCTACTCTGGTATTGAAAGCAACATTTATGTTATTTATTATTTATTTGCACTACTAGTACAACATCTGACCGAATTCCTTTCCAAGACGATGCTATTTAATACAATGTTATATGATACATGTTTTAAACGTACACGCGTTAGAAATTATACATCTTTTAGTAATAGTAAAAAAACTCAAATGTTGACTATATCTAACTTCAAGGTGTCAGTTTTTCGTGACGTAAAAAAAAACAAAAAGTGGACATTATTAATACACCAAAATCTATATATATAAAAGAAAGTCGTGTTAGTTACTTCGCTTATAACTCAAGAACGGCTGAACCGATTTAGCTGAAAATTGGCAGGGAGGTAGTTTAGAGCCAGGAGAAGGACATAGGATACTTTTTATCCCGTTCGACATCATAAAAATAAATATCAAGAATATCGGTTGTCTCAAACATTTTTCAAACGCAGCGCCATCTTGGATGACATGACAGGAGTCAAACTTCCCAGTTCATTATCAGGTGACAATTTGAAATAAGCTAAACCCAAGAAGGTAAGGTTGTCAATTTATAATACGCACCTACGTTCTGAAATTTATTTTGTTACTAAACTTAGAGGTTTTAAGTAGCATAAAAAAGTCTTATATTTCAGAAATCAATTTACGTAACTAGCAATGATGACAGAGACGAACTTTAATAATTCTTTGCAAATAGAACTTTACTGTTAGGACTTTAATTAAAGTAGACCGGGAAAACTATAGGCATAAATTATTGTATGTAACATAGAGGCAATAGTTCAGATTAAAATTATGAATTTAGTATTTTTTAGTAAGGTAGTTAGGTTAGATAGTTGGGTTAGCTATAGGATAGGTATGGTCAGTTAGGTTAGGGTATATGTTGTAATTTAAAAGTAGTAGTAGTTATTATTGGTTTGGATTTATTTGTTGTCGTCTTATTCAACGTATGTATATCTAATACAAAAAAATGATAAGAGTAATAAATTGACTCTAAGGCGCAACGAAGTTTGCCGGGGCAGCTAGTAAATAATAAATGTTACATTAATGTATGTCTATTTCCAGGCATCTTTGCTCTTCTCAGCAGGCTATCTAACATAGTAACACGCAGTACAGTAGGTATCTTTTTAAAGTCATGTTTTATGTATCTTTCGAAATCAATGCATTTCAGTAGACACCTAAGGTAGTTAGGTTAGGTAGTTAGGTTCGCTATATATAGGTATGATAAGTTAGGTTAGGTTATATATGTATTAATGTTGTTTTATGTCGTCATTCTAAGTCTATCTTATACAAATTGATGTTCAAAGGTTATGTTGCTTCAAATTTTACTTAAATAAATCGAAGTGATTTCACTACAAATATTGACGTACTTAAAAAAGTACTTAGATATCGTATATCGCTACAAAAATAGGCCCACTTACAGCAATTTTATATGAGAGTAAAAGTACCTACTTCTAAAAGCGCAGAGTTTTCTAAACAGGATACTCATAAAGTACACTTACAGTGGTCTAGCTAATCTAATCTCGCATCCTGTGCTTGAGTGATCTTTGAAAGAATATTAGAATATCTTAAGGCGGGTTATTAAGCCTGATTGATGGCAAACTCTGTGAGTATAGTTTGTCAAACGGATATTGTTTTCTTTTTTAGTTTTTAATTGATTTTATGTCATCACTAGCCGAGACCTCAGCTTGATACCTTTTAATTTTAAGTTATGCTCTCATTTGATGGTTAATAGGGTGGGTCACAAATGTATGGAGAAAAAAAAATGACAGTTTTTTTTTCGGGCACAGTGATTAAACGGTGCTAAATTATGCCAGTAAACAGACTGTGAAGTTTGGCAGTAATCGGAATTAATCTTATGCCTCCGGTTTTATTTGGGAATTTTCAAAAAATGTAGTAAGAAAAGTCTTAATAGCAAGACAAAAAAGTTAAACTGATCAAAGTTATATAAGATTAAAGGTATTAAATCAATAGTATTATGTTTATATTAGAAAAACTAGCATGGAAAATTATTATTGCAATATATAAAAAATTATCACAGTCAAGGAATTAATTAGTGGTTTTTTTTAGCTGTCGAATTTTGGCATTGATTTTATTGCAACTATTTGGGTTATGATGAATCCCTTCTCTTGCTATTTTGTTACATAAAGTAGCAGACCCTTTAGACACTGCTTTGACTGCTTTTTCTACTACTTGTGTATGACAAAGGAGGCGTAATAAATTTAGTTCTCCTTCACCTTTTTAAACAATCAATAATCGGAGATTATTTTCGGTTACAGATGTTAAAAATCGGTTTGCCTGGTGATTTTTTTGCTAAATCCTTAGGAAACGGGCCTGTTGAACTATTCTGTACAAGTATTTTTGGTCTGTACTAATATCTTCAGGGGAAAGCTCCGGTAAGCTCTTCGGAATGGGTTGAAACTGGGTTTTAGGGTGTTTTTTCAGTTTACAAGTTCTTTGCCAATTGTCCCTGAAAATGTATGTGGTCCAGACGAGCTGCCATCAATATATTGAAATAGGTGTCCAAATGGAAGCTCATTTATATGCAATAAACAAATAATCCACTGTAAGGGTCGATCCAATCTTTTTTCAAACATTTACGAATGTTAGTAAAAAGATTGGATCAATTCAGCCACATTTACCAACATTTACATTGGTGCCATCACATCCAATTGCAATCAAATGATCTATCATTTGTCCGCATTAAAAAAATTGTTGAATATTTCATGTTATACACATTTTGCAGTAAGTACCTGAAGCAGGTGTAACGTAACCTAAAAGCATCGAATCAGGATCTTTTATCAAAGAAGTATGCTCTTCAAGTATGGGCAAAATATTGTTTTAAATCACATAAATCACCAAACAAGGGACACTTGCAATTATTTCAAGTGCGTTCCATTCTTTTATTAACGAAATGCAGTTATATACTGCACTCTATCGCAATTTGCGACACTAACGTTTTACGGGTAAATCACCCATCACTTGTCTCATCGAACACTCTGCCCCACCCCCTTACTTACTCTTGTACTTGAACCCAACCAAAAACACGTATTTGTTTATCGTTTTGGGAACTATTACGTATAAAATCAGGTGTCAATAACTTGAAAAAAGTATCGGAAACATGACGTCAAAAATCTACTTTTTCAGAAATTTCTTTTACAATCCGGAGGTAATTAAACTTAAAATACTTAAATAAAAAAATAAGCATAAATTAAGTAAACCATTTGTGCACCTTTCTGTCGCTGAGCCTTTTTAAAAAACGAGAAAAAAAATTTTTGACCCACCCTAATGGTTAATCACTATTATAATTTGATGTGTGTAATGGACGAATTTAAAATCAAATTTTGCTATCTAGCGTCCTACTACCTCTTACATTTGTACGCCGTTCAGGCAAAACATGACTGACATATTATTATATAATTTGATATAACATCCTGCATGCCATGTGTGTGTATACTCATGTTTTGGACAAATAAATTATCTTTTATCTTTTTTGATAAATTGTTACCCGTCGTATTTCTTATTTATGCCTTGAATTATTTATTAAAAATGTAAGTTAAGTTAAACATCAGGATTAATTAGTACCTTAGCTAAATTACCTACGTGACTTTTTTCCGTCATTGAACACTTTCAGTGATCACAAAGTAGACACAATAACTACACAATCAACATGAGTCATATATATTATGTGACTCGCGGGGCAAAAAAGTGAATAAGAATAGAAAACAAAAATGTTTTTTTTTAACTTTTTTAAGCCAAGGATACAAGTATAAAAGCCGTATAAAGTAAAGGATAAACAAACTCAAAAACATTATGTTTTTATAATAATTATGTAGGGATAATGTAATAGAAAAAATCTCTGAGATTATTCATAGTCTCTTTTATCCGTCTAGCGAAGTTCTCATTAAACATTATATGCCATTACTTTTCTGTAGGTACAGCTTTCATGTTCATTCCACTGTAATCTAATAATAACCGTTCTAAGAAACCATTTATTTTTATTTACCTTTACAAAAGCAATATATTTAATATGCTTATTTATATCGAATTCTGTGATTGTAGGCTTGATATTGGATAAACATTTGTTTTTCTTGTATTTATTTAACACAACACGTGCCGTTCTTTGTTGGCTGCCTCGTACTTCTGCCGAGCATAAGATTTTCATGTGTTGGATTTCCAGGTCCGGTAAAGTATTATATGTTTTCCAACTGGAGTTTCTCAGCAGCAGCCCAGAGTTTTTGATTAATTTGTGTGCGGTTTGGTGACATTAGGCTTGCCTCTTATAAGATTGGACTTAAACATAACTGGTAAAACAATTTTAATGAACGTTGACAGTTAATGGTTGTGCTGCATATTCTGAGGCCACCATCTTTTTGAGTGGCATCAATGAGTACGTGATCTCATTATCTTCTTTCCGGCGTTTCCCTAACTATTTTGACAATCAAAATTCTATTTCTATTTAGGTCAGTTTTCAGTTTACCTCAATGCAGCTGAACACCAGTGTTTTACTTCGAGCGACTGCTAATCCGACCCTCACAACCCGGCTTGGTAAAGGTCGTCAGACTTTTGTATTCCTCACTAGTCACTACCATAGATATAATAAAGAAGGAGATATGCCCGTTAGACGAAAATGTATCGGAACCATGTGTCTCCACTTTACCCCTACCACACGGCAACTACTACACATGCAGTTCAGTAAAAGCAATAGATACGCAGTCGCGCACACACCCGCATTTCTTAAAACAGAACGTACTACACAATCAATTATAAACCTTATGCAGTCAAACACAGCGTGTATTTACCATGCACCATACAACTTACGCACACAAAAACAACGGTCGCTATCACTTCGTCGCATGAAGCAGCGGCCGTACTACGCGATGCATCCGCTCAATGAAGTATCGTTGTGTGATTTTTACATTGCTCGTCCAGCCACTTAGCGACAAACTTAGGTAGTGGTTACGGAGCAATGTATTTATTGCAACAATAGTACAGTCGCTGTGATATTTGAAAACAAAAATAACATAGTAAAAGCAAGAAATATATTACGTTTTGTTGTTTTGCATGATTAGATAGACAAATATAGTAAAATACGTGTACTTACATGTGATAAGAAATTCCGTGATTTACATAGTTTTGATTTGTGCTTCGGATTTTACAAAAAAACATTGAACAACACGGCATTGCTATAAAATGTCACAATCGCGGTCGAAAGCACACAAGTTCGCGCAGACGGCTTACGACGTGATCAATTTTAGCATGTCGCGGAGACACCGACACGCCCCCATGCCACTTCTCCTATTATTTAGATTTCTATGCTCACTACCCATAACGATCTACAATCTGACAGAGTACCTATAGTTTCTAGAGCTTTCTGTGGCACGGAGCTCTCCGAGCTTCGGAAAACACGTTAAACTTGGTATTTAATGGGTAAGTGATCTGCAATCTAGGTACTTACTAACAGCCCTTTAAGATAGACCCCAGTGGCATTTATAACTTAACCACGAGCCCCCCATAACGTACGATATGACAGTATGTCGTAAGAGGACTATGTTACAAAACTTAACCAAAAATTCACTAATAAATTTTTTTTACAAAAAAAAAACAACCGGCTTCTTAAAAAAACACTAACAGGTGAAAAATAACTCCAGTTTCGGAAGTCTGTGGCTTTGGTGGTTTGTTTCGTTCATTATTGGCCACCGACTTCCAAAACTAAAATAAACTAAAAAAAATATAACCGAATTGAGAACCTCCTCCTTTTTTTTGAAGTCGGTTAAAAAATGATGCAAATTAGGTGTTGATATCTAATATTAGATCCGTACCTGTACCTAATAGATGTCTTCTTCTTCCTGTCCATGAGTAGATTTTGGTTCAATATTAACATACGAGTATCAAAAGGCAGTTCTATTGTTTAGCTCGATTGATGACTCCGAAACTCGTGTGTTGCATAGAAAGTTGGTTCTGTTCCAAAATGTAGATGCATTTGTTATGCATTAGCTATTAATGTTAAACTGACAATGTAAGGTTGGGAGTAGACATGAGGAGCTTTAAAATGTTTACTGCAGTGTATCTGGGAGTAGACAAAGTAAATTATTTAACTGTGCCTCTAAATTGTTCGCTCTTTTTAACCGAATTCAAAAAAGGAGGAGGTTCTATGTTCGCGTTTTTTATGTATGTTACCTGATTTCTCCCCCATTTGTGGACAGATTCTCAAAATTCTTTTTTTATATGAAAGTTTGAAAGAGTATACTCCTGAGGTAGTCATTTTAATTTGGTGAAGATCTAGTGCTGATCTTCGGAGATATACAATGGAACTCTTAAAAAATAGACGGCTAATCTGCCGTGATTTCTGAAATCGCCTGGATGTTTATTGTTTATATAACATCATGACGCAGATGTATACAATATACCTAGATTTCGACAGTTAGGTATGTTAAGTTTTATTTATTTGGGATAAGTGGATAACCCTTTTACCATGACATGTATTGTTAACAATTAACAATATTTTTATGGGAACAACTAAAAATGGAAAAATAAAAAAAACTTTTTTGCAAAAAATAAAACCGACTTCAAAAAAAACACTAACCGGTTTAAAATAACTCTAAATTAGGAAGTCTGTGGCTTTGGTGGTTTGTCTTATTCATGATGGGCCACCGACTTTGATGAAAAACCGGAAGATGACACATGATTTAAACTCAATTTCATCATAAACCTGTAAAGGTTTTTGATCAAAAACCTAATTTTATGAAAAACCTGCGTCATATTTATATAGACACACCTTCGGCAAGCGACCGTCGACCGTACGGCTCTGTAAAGTGAAGGTGAATTGAGCTGTCATTCCATACTAACGTGACTTTTACTGGATCGACCAACATCTTATATGCGTTAATATAAACCTAAAAACGTTTTTTACAGTCTAACTTGCCTATCATATTATACTTGACGTGAATTGTCAAAGTTAAGGCATCTGTGGTTACTGTATGTATAAATATGGACTAGACAGTACGTGTCAGGAACCACGTAAGTTTTATTTTTCCTTCTTACTAAATGCTCGTCATAAGTGAACAGATAACCCTTTGCTCCCGCTGTGTCTAAGCTTTAATCTAAATGAGTCACTCAATGACATAATGCATCACCGCTATGGGCACAATAAATAATTAATTCGATATGCAATGAGCGCTCGACTCACTGACGAATAGCGCCAACCGCTCATTCACAAACAACCTATTAATTTATCTTTTATGTGAGACTTTAGTATGAGCACAACAGTAAATTATGTACAGAATTTCCACTGGCAAAAGCACCATTTGATTTCAGCTTCCGATGCTAACGACTCCATTGACTAATCCTTGTATACTGAAAGCTTGATGAAGTTCTTCGGTTTGGTTAGATTGCTTTCAAATTATTAGCTGTGCTCCAATCAGTTCATTGGAGATTTGATTACGATCAAATTGAGTTTAAGTTCAGAGAACTACTAATTTTATAAATGTAAGTATTCTCATTTTTACAGTATCGATAGTTACAATATTAATGTATTCAGGTCATTATCATAACCCACGTCAAAATATAAAAGAAAAGGACACTTCCCCTCACTATTTTTGGCTTTGATTCCAGTCTAACTAGACATGTCCATCCTTTCCCAATCTTACACGGAACGACTGACATTTGAACTCCACAACCCAATTACTAGGAAATACGATATCCAATACACCCTCTTCTTTGATCACTGACATCCCTAGTTCCACCCATTCAATATTTAGGCCAACCTTTGACTTTATATGTTCACAAGCCACTTTGCTTATCATCGCTAATCTCATATACGCGTATCCTAAGTATTTTCTGATGTCACAAAACGAAAAAAGGAACTTCAGAGAGGAAGCCATTATCATGGTAAAGAAAATGGGGAAAAATGCGAATGATTTTTGGAGCAGTGGCTTTTTAAGACATTGGGTATAAATAGTCTAATAATAAATATCCTTAACAGTGTTAAAACCGTTATGTCGGGCTAGCCTAGTGGTAAACACCTCGCCTTACTTGCATGATATTGTGGGTTAAAATCCTGGCAATTCCAATGTAACTCATTCAATTCTTAATTTAGTGTTTACTAAGTTCGTCTTGGCCTTATCAGATCTAAACATTATTTATTGCTAGGCTTTGTGATTATGTGACTTAAATGTTTGAAAACACGCGTGGGTAAAGTTTTTATAAAAGAACAAGGGCAATATGAAATCGCCAAACCACTTCGCTGTCATTCACGCAGTAAGTTTTACAGGAACGACCATGTGTTGATATAAACCTAAGAACGGTTTTTCAAAGTCTTTACTTGCCTATATGTGTCTTACTTGATGTGAATCACTTATATAGAAAGTTTGCACCAAACAAGGCGTCTAATTTTAGAAAATAACCCTGGCAGTTAAAGATTTTAAAAAGTTGCCTGAATGTATGATCCTTCTGAATACTTTCTATAACGTACATTTGTATATCGTATAATTTATATTTATGCGTACATTTAATGCTAGTGCGGTTCTACTATCAAGCTATGAGTAAGAGTATGACTGACTGAAGACCACTTAAAAGTGTTAATTGCTTTTTTAATAATGTGCAATAATGATAGCTGGAAAATGTATTATGTGTAAATAAGAGTAAAATAATAATAAGCGCTTTGAAATAGCAGTTGCTCAGTCAAAGCGGTCTCCATTTACGTGTCGTGAGACACGGGTTCGATTTCAGTCTTACTGCAGGGCAAAGACAATGAGATATTCTCATATATAGTTCCCATAATAGGTATATTATTATGTGACCAGGTTTCCTCAGGTTTTGCATAAAATAATAATATATTACGAAAAATCTACTTTTAAATTTAAAAAGTGTTATTGTTAGGTACTAGCCCGGATAAGAACCCAAAACCTCAAGCATGAGAGTCAAGGCTTTAAACACTGGGCTACAACGACATGTTTGTGAGACTGTATTTGAACTTAGGTATATAACAAAATACTTCTAAAATTCACTCTGCAAACCCGTTTAGTTGTTTTGTATGTCGTAATGTCACAAGAAATTAATGGGTTTCCATTAAAAACAAAACAAATCGGTCACCACACAAGGAGATCAGATAATAAATGACTTACTGAACATAACCATAAAAGTTATAAAGACAATGGTTTCGCGTCACACCCCCGCAAATAATATCCTCTATAAAAAATTTGTAGATATGTATCTTTGAAATAGGCTTGACCAAGTCAATTATAGACAAAAAAAGTTTCGCTTGATTTTGTTTTCAACTCGGACGTGATGGCCCAGAGGTTAAGACGCCTACCTCTCACGCACGAGGTTGTGGTTCAAATCCGGGCAAGTACCAATGTGACTTTTTCAATTCATATGTACTTTCTAAGTTTATCTTAGACATCATTGACATCGGTGAAGGAAAACATCGTGAGGAAATCTGGACTTATAGTTAATATAAGTTTGAAATAGCCAATCCGCCTTGAGCAAGCGTGGTGATTAATGCTTGAGCCTTTTCTGAATGAGAAGAGGCCTTTGCGCTGCAGTGGGACAGTAACAAGCTGGTATTATTATTATTATTATATTATTATCTATACTTTTTACAGCTAAAATAATGCTAAGTTCATTATGACGCTGTAAGCTTATGTTTTAATGAATAAATGATTATTATTATGACAAGATCGGAGGAACAAATACCTACGTATTTTTTTTAAGTAAGCATTTTGATCTCAGTCTCAATCTGTCAAAAATACTTCCAATTGCCATACATTTTTAGCAAGCTTAAAAATTTCCTGCCAGTATGTATGTGTATGACAACTGACAACATGTATGGATAAACGAAGCAAAAGAAGTATGTAAGAATTGTAACAGATGGCGCTCTGTAATGTTGCCTACCTACATGGGAAAAAGGTGTGAGTTTATATATGTATGTAGGTATGTATATTTCCTGCAATGATAACCAAAATCAAAAGTGTTGATTCATCTTCCACATCTTGCTAGAAACATTTCAGCGACTAACAATGGAGGTTACAATAAGAATATCTATTTGCCAATTTATCACGACTCACAGACAGGATAACAATTCAAGAATAGCGTATTAGATTGCTTTTCATTAACACCCAAATAGTGTGGGAGTTATCCAATATGCTGGCATGAACAATACGTTAATGCTACGCAAAAGAACCTTGACCAATATTTATTTAGACTCTCGTTAGCCGCATAGGTTTCTAGGCAATAACGCCTCCTGCCCATTAGACTACTAGAGAAACACACGGAACGATAAAACGTTAGCGCCCGTTTATTTATTCGCCTTTGAAACCCCAATGCACAAAGCTCTAGTAAACCATGACGCTATAAAAGTCTCATTCGTAATCTCCATGATTTATACAATCCAACTTGCAGTAGCCTTGGGAAAGTGTTTTATATTTTTGTATGTTTATTTTTAAAATGAGGCCGGACTTCAAAACGTCAATCGATAATTCTAGAGGTTTATCTGATTTATAAAAAAAAACACACACACAACATAAAACAACTCAAAAGCGCTTACTGAAAATAAATATAAAAGATACCAACATTATCAACGTACATTTAGTAACATAATAAATGATAATCCGTTTACAATCTGTCACCTGTAATACAGGATACACGACACATCCATATTTATTACTCTCATGCATCATTCATGGCAAATCCAGACAGCCCAAATGCAAAGTTTTATAGCCACGTCGGTATCGGAATAAAAATGAATGAGCAATTGAGTACTACAGCATTAATGCAGCCACAACCAACTTTGGTGATTGGTGCCATACTGTCTGGCTATTCAAAACCGCGACGCGACCGCGCGGAACGCTACTAAGAATATATTTACAAATATTAAACGCTGAGATCATCCGCTAAGAAGTTCGCCGACGTATTCTGAGAACGACTGCATTTCCAATTTAATACAGCAGCACATTTGTGATAAAACTGAGCAGTACTCAGGAACTTTAATTTAAATTGCTGTTATAATATTACATGGGAAATGGCATGATTTTAGGTCAATTTCATAGTTGCTGATTCGTTTTATTTCCTAGTAATCCAATGATAGACTGAATTTATACCGTGTGTTTCTACGAAAGCTGTTGATCCTTTATTAAATATTTAACAATAATCGGTGAGAATTTATCCATACCATCTGGAGTTGACATTACTGTCACAGATTCCGGATATAACCCACTTAACTCTGTGTTTAGTATTAGTTCAAATGAATGTATTATCAGTTGCAAAGGTGACCCTGGTAATGATCCAACATTCTATATTATAATCTATTATTTTATTTTGGTTGTCTTCCGTTCTTCTTCTTCTTAGCGTGTCGATGGCAAACAAATACACTAAATTCTAAACTGTATGTTTAGCCCAGAATTCGGCTACCGCAACACCATCCACCGACGCAACCATAAGATCCTCACGTGTGCAGGTGACAGGGCACGCGGCGCAAGACAAAAGGTGGGCCATGGTCTGTGGAGAGGTACCGCATAGGCACTAAAGGTCGGAGCTAGCTGCGAAACCCCACTTCAGGAGGTTATCCTCTCTGCGGTCGACCTGGGTGCGGAGTCTGTTCAGAGTTTTCCAAGTCGGCCATTGCAATGTGTGCCCAGGTGGAAGTCTCTCTGATGGCTCGTTGAATTCGTCAGGAGGCTTAAGTATCTCTCGCCAAAGGTCACATCTTTGCGAGGTGCTGTTGTTAGTAGATGGATTCATGAATCCATTCTTCGTCTTCCATTTCATAACTTTAATAACACAATCAATATTGGCGACACCGGGTTTCGCAACTACCCGTTGCATAAGGACACAAATTACTTTTTTATCCGGTAGTAAGCTACGTTCCTACATTCATACATAAAAGTACGCCTTTTTCCCGTGTGTGTATAGGCAGAAACAACAGAGCGCCAACTGATACGACTCAAACGTACTTCTTTTGCTTCGTTTACGAGCATACATGAAGCGGGGGAAAACCTTTAGCAAAAGCTAGCTTTGCAATACTTGTCAATATCATTGGAACTTACAAAATAAATGCATTCATACTCAGAAATCTAATGTCATTTTTCTCACAAAAAAATGAAAAACATTGTCTGCCAAGCGATTTGTTATCAAATCTAGCTTTTAGAATGAGCTTATACAGGTTTGCCTACACGAATGACTTAATTCTCAAACAGTATTTGTCCCATGGCCTTGATGACTCACCAGACATGACAATGTTCTTATTTCTGTCATGTTTATCGTTCAAGAGTTCCGTCGGAATATCAATACTCCCATTTTGAGAAACTATTATGCCATATTGTATTTATTTTCTTAGTATTTGTTTAACGATACGGTGGAGTGACATCATTCGCGGTGTGTGGTTTGGTTTAACTATGAATTTATGTAGTAAATAATGTTTATGTCATTATCAAACGTAGGTACTGGAAATTAATGGCGCAGGATGGCATTGTATTAGTAGTTCGGTAACTTCAATAATATATGATCTGAAGGCCAATTGCGTAAAACCTTTAAAATCGTATCGCACCTCAGTATAATAATTATCAAAAATGTAGGGAATCTAGAAGTATTTTTGGACGTTTTATTTTTTGACAGATTGAGACTGAGATTAGAAAGCTAAATTAACAAAAAAAAAAAAACGCAGTACAGGTCGTCGTAGACTTGATTAGATAGCTCACCAGACATTTTCTGTTATTAGATTTACGCCACTGCCACATAACCATCAAGGTAACGCATTGCTAGAGTAACAGTCGGCAACCAGTGTTGTTAGATCTTTTAGATATTACCAAAAAAATCAAACATAGAACGCTGTGTAATCGCGGCATCGTCTACATATACCTACCTCAATATTAAATACGCGAAAACATAGAATTATTTTTTTAAAAACAACGCGGGCACGGAGGAGATTTAAATGCAACATAGTGTTTTAATTTAGTTTTAAATAAACTCACAGCAATGACTAGGCAAAACAAAAAATATTCTTTAAGACAATCTGTCTATTTAAGTATACCATCTAATTACGCAGATTCACCATCTGCTTAGCCTTTTCCCGATTATGCTAGAGTTCACTTTCCAACCTACGAGTAACTGAATGCAGCTGCAGCAGAATACCAGTCATTTACATTAAGCGACTGGCTGACAGACTTTTCTGACATATAAATATGAAGAATATAAATTCTGGTCTATTTTTTTATATGATGTACAGGCGTGATGCTGTGTCATGAACGAGGCACGAAAAATTTAGTTCATAACCTACTTCGTATTTAACACTCAATGCAATTGCTGTCTAGGTTAAAAAGCATAAAAGTAGAGATGACTGATATACGCCCCTCGCTAGCTCGCTGATCGGAAATCCATCAAGTTCAGTATATTTTTATGACGTCACTGTAAATTTTAGATATCGAAGACTCATAAATTGTGCACTATTTTTGATGCAGATATAAACAAGAAGCTCATTTTCGTCTCTTGCATGTCATCGTCATTTTCTTAGCTCTCTCTTAACTTCAAAATATGTTTGGATCGGCAAGTCTGACCACCAATCTTTTCAATGGGTTTTTTTTACCCAGTAACTGGGTTATGGAGGATGGAGCAGTCGCTCCATGTAAAATACTCGTAATTATTATTCGTGTAGGTTAGCAGGAAGCGCTAACATTATCGGAAAAGAGTAAGAGGCTCAACAGGCCAAGATAAGGCATAAGACACAGATGATGAATATACTTAAATGGTACCTCTTTTCAAGGCATCAGCTAGAATCTTGTTTGCTTGGTTTGCCTGCGTATTCTACAATTCACTTTCTTCAAAATCGGTGAAGGAAAACATCGTGAGGAAACCGGCATGCCTGAGGGTATTTTTTGACGGTATGTGGAGGCATTTCAGAGGCCCGCTCGGCATAATAACTTTAACATTAGGTAAGTAACCATACAAAAATAACAAGATCTGCTAGAAATGTATTAGGCAACGTCTAAAAAGGTTTCGCCACTATCAAATCGAAGTCTCAGTCGGGGTATTGTTGCGAAACGAAATCAGATTAGCTTTCCTAGCCTGTGTAGACCTCAGGTAGGCAAATGGCTTCCAGGAACGAGCAAATAGAAGGGACAACATTATAACCGGACGTCCGCCTTATGCCTTACGGGAAAATTCTTGGAACTTTCTAAGTATTGATTTGTTTGATGTTGCTTGAACATTAATATTACATACATTAAGTAGATTCTACCTGAAGGAAGCAAGCGCTAAAGAGCGCTGGAAATTACCTCCACGGTTCTATTTCCCATGTAGGGTAAAAGGTTATCGAGTTATTCCTTAAGGAACTGCTCAGTAACAGCCCAGAGTATGTTTTGTGTCCCCTATTACATGGGACTGCTGTCAGATTGTAGGTGTACCACAAACTCCTGCCTAGCACTTCGGGGAATGCAAACATGAAGCTATGTAAAATATAAATATTCAATGTTACATAATATCTTCTGCATACTTAGCTAATCCGCTTGTGGCTAAATTATAACAGCCGCAAGGGTCGATCGAAGGTTAAGCTACGCTTGACGAGGTCGGTCCGTGGATGGGTGACCATTTATTACATACCAAGACTCCTCCGTGCCTCGGAAAGCACGTTAAGCCGTTGGTCCCGGCTGTCATTTGTAGATCTTTGACAGTCGTTACTTGTAGTCAGAAGCCCGAAAGTCTGACAACCAGTTTAACCAAGGGGTATCATGTTACCCAGTTACTGGGTTGTGGAGGTCAGACAGGCAGTCGCTCCATGTAAAACACTGGTATTCAGCTGCATCCGGTTAAACTGGAAGCCGACCCCAACATAGTTGGGAAAAGGCTAGGCAGATGATGATGATGATGACTTAGCTAATCCGCGTTTAGATTCGCCGTAACCGAAATTCAGACGAGAGGATATTATATCTACTCTGTTCAAAAAAGTTAACAAACCCATTTCACCAGGTTAAACCCTTACAAAAGATAGAGAAACTTGAAATAGGGTGCTCAGAACACGTACCTCCAGAAAAGTTGGCCCGCCGGATTTGAATAAATCTCTCGCCAAAAAGGGATTTCAAACTTTAACGTGTGGGGTTTTTATTTACACTTTGTAATTGCTCTGTGCGCCTTGTTTGGGGGTAAATAGAACAACCCTTCGCTCACTGTAGGTGTGGCATACTTTTGATCTTGTCTGTTTATTTATCAAGTGGCTGTACAATAAAGTTCCATGTACCTGTGAACCCTGCATTCAATGGGTAATTTCACGTCAAATCCACGGCGCGGCGTCAACAATTTATTTGTGCTGTTAATGCGTGGTAAGAGAACCTCTTAGACTAATGAGATAGGTTCAATAATATGAATATAATAAATTCACGTATCATATTATGCTGAAATAAGCTAAGTGATAACAACCGCACCAGTCGATCGAATATTGAGATATGCTTGCCAACGTCGGTCCATGGATGGGTGACATCAAAATTTGCAAGTATGCAACTCCGGTAGTCCCGGATGTCTTTCGTAGATTTATATTTGTCGCTACAGGCAGTCAAAAGCTCATAAATCTGATGAGCAGGCATAAATGATAAATGATATTTATTTCTGTAAATAGGTTTTCACAAGCACTGTTACACGTCTTTTTTTTTAACTAGTAGATAAGATCGGAGTTTCACTACCTGACTACTTTGAGAAGACACACCGAAAGAAACCCCTGAGTTTCTTTCGGTGTTTCTTCTCAGAGTAGTCAGGTCATAGTCTCTTTTAAAGTCCAGACATTATCTTAGTCAAATCATGTAAGATCCATGCCGATTAGTTTCTGAAATGAAAGACCATTTGAGGAAAGAACCACACAGAATGAGGGGACCAGATCAGTCAGTGCAAGCATTTGTCAGTAATCGTGAGCTCAACTCGTAACTTGAGGAGCTCCATACGATTGGGTTTCAATTTACCTAGTAACTAGGTTGTGGAGGACACATAGGCCGTCGCTCAGCTGGTCTGCTACTCAACTGTATCAGATTAGACTAGATGCCGACCTCAATATGACTGGAAAAAAACTAGGAAGATGATTACTCATCGGATAACCGACACCGTAGCGTGCTTTTAAATCAATCATCACCATCTATCAAGCTTGTCGGAAAACATATTTTACCAATAAAAAGGTGTTTAAATGAGAAGTCTACGCTGTATTTTATGTTCGTCTTTAATTTCAAACAAATTTAAAAAAGAAGAGTTTTATAATGCAAAAGCTGCTTGAATTTTGAATCTAGAACGACTCGTGAACAAGTTTAGTATCCTAGTATGGATAAAACCTTTAGTTTCAGGCATAGGTTATCTTGAAACGAAAAGTTTTACTGAGACAGGTATAAAATGGTCACAAACGAAGTACGTCATGGTAAATGGTAAAGGACAAATAGTCTTACTTTATCTTTTTGTTTCCCAACTATTCAGGCGTCATTTTTTTTAACATGGGTAACATAGGCTACTTTTTATCCCTTCCCACTGGAACGGGAAATACACAGTTGAAACTGCGTGACGTTCGCTAGTGTATATTAAGACTTTAAGCTTAATTCTGAAAAAGTTTAGAGACACAAAACAAATGTATCTTTATAATCCGGGTCAAAAATAGCATAATTCTTTCTAAATATTCGCAAACAGACAACCCGAAAATCTGGCTCTGTCGAGAAGCTTTATTCTTTTGATTCTGCAATGAATATAAATAAATCAAGAGTGCTCTCTGTTTGCCTTTGTCCCCAGCGAGTCAAAAAATTGAATATCTGAATAAATAATCTGCTGCTTGCTCCTGAATTTGGTGAAAAGGCGCTACTTTGGTCCATTGTGGCCTAAACAAGTCCCAAGAAAAAACTCTTTCATATTTTGTAAATTATGCAAAATAAATTGACCCAAAGAAATATGAAGGCTTTGATGGAATGTCCTTTAACTTTTTTTTTCTAAACATGACCTTGACCCTTGTATTCAGAATTCTATCTATCATTGTGTTAAGGTTTCTTTTCTTAGATAAGCTTTGAACGCTAACGATCTTAGCGCTTCTTTATAATACAGTAAATTATTTCTTTATTTCTGTAGCTCATTTTATTTTCTTATTTACACTTAAAAACTCATAATGTCACGCCTTTTTTCCCATGCAAGTAGGCAGAAACTACAGAGCGCCATCTGCTACGATTCTTAAAAACTTCTTTCGCTTTGCTTTCATTCATACATAACTATAACTTCACACAATTTATTTACTTCATCTTAGGTGTCTACTTAATATTTTCCGTTTATCCAACTATTTCGTGTTTGAAAATCTTAAAAAAACTTGTAGGTACCTAAATCCTTTTTCACAATGCTAAAAAGTTTCCTCAGCGTTTCCGACTGAATAAAGATGATGTTTTCCAGCCTTTGTAACTATGGCAATACCGGCAACTCCGTTGACATCCCGCAGGTAGCTCTTCAATACAATAAGCTGCCTTTCTGCGCTCCCCCGGAGAGCGTGTCCACAAATTTAATTTAAAACTTTCGTATTTTTATACAACTCCACGGTATATTGAATAACTTCTTGAAGAACGGCTAGACAGACCTTTTCTAGAGTCTAGTCTCAGTAAAAAATATCAAGCAACAAACACAGGTTTTTATTAAAACTTATAGTGTTATGAAGAAAATATTACAAAATAAATCTTGGAGAAAAGTTACGTTGTTATTGTGACTTCGTTCTTGAAAAAACTAAAATGGCGACGTCCCTATTTACTCACATATTTTACAAGGATTCTTGACACCGACAACAAATAAAAACCGGCAAAGTGTGACTGTGGTCTCGTTGAGGGTTCTGTTAGTAATTGCATGAGCGTGACTTTTAAGTAAATCTGTTGTTTTACGAACTGTATTTTATTTGTACTGTTTGTGATGTTACAATTGGTCATGGGGCGTGGCTTTATGAGAGTTATTATTTTCTGAACCTAAAGAGAAGTCCTTATCAGTTTCAAATGTTAATACCAGCCTCTTACTGCCCTACTGCAAGGCGAAGTACCTTTCTCATACGTTTTCTCAAGACGAGTTGGCAGTCGAAATCTCTCCGTATAAATGAAGGTGAAGCGAGCTGTCATCTCATAGGTACTGCTAGGGATTGATAGTTAATTTGACGCTACAAGTCAAGTGGTTTCCTTATTTAGTTTTTTTTGTATTATTGTGCTTCATCAGGATTACAAACACTTTTTTATCACACCGCATATTATGTTCCTACCTAACCCTAAAAATGAAGTAGTTGGGTAGCCATCTTGTTGCCACCTTTCCTATACAAAGTAGCAAGTACCTTCCCGTTAAATGTGTATTTCCAGTTTACCGCATACATTTTATTGTAGCGGTTGCTGTTACGACTTTGTTTGGTGATGTAAAAATATTGGAGGCATTAAAACAAATTGGTATGTTCAATAAACTGTTCTCTGGCTTGAATAAAATAACAATACGTAATGTTTTATAGCGTCCGCAATAATTCAGAAGCGAAATTGGTTATTACGTGTTTTCGTAACATCTGCCCCAATCTAGATTGTATTTTTATCTGAATTTTCTTTTAAGGATTAGATTTGAATATTAATAAGAAGTAGGCAAGTTATTTTAAAGTTGATTTTCATTGCATTTGATGACTAATTTTCTAAGTCATTGTTACATAATTAAACAGGTTTGTTAGGGAATGACTATTCACTTTAATCATGTTTTCACGGGGGGACGTTTACTTAATCGACAGGCAGTAAAAGCTGTTACTTTTTCCAATTGAACATAAAAACTTATTCTAATATTGTAATAAAGTTAAATAACTATCAAAACTGTGTACGAAATTTTGGACCCGAAATTTTCGTCGTTTTTTCCGCAATTTTCTCATTCTCTCTGTTCATTTTCTGTCGGTAAAGTCAAAACACGACAAAATGACGCATACATAAAATACGTGTGATAGTGCGATAAGGTAAGAAAGAAAATCATATTATTATGATATACAGGTACATGATATAAGATAAATAACAGTATCTATATCAGGAACCATTTGTCGTCTCAAGAAGGCAACTGGACCTTCCGTGATTTATTACACGTCATACGAGATTAACTATGGACTATGATCGATATTTATTACGAAGCACATCCTTGATATTCCAGCCATGTGTTACTAGGGTTGCGACAGTTTCAAATAACAAACTGAACTGAACTGAACATTTAGTGGAAAGATTGAACTTTCCGAAGCGTAAGTTTTCAAACTAATAAACAGATGCTTCAATAAATGATTTAATTACGAACAAACTTTGGAAGATGATTTCGGTGCTTACGTATAAGTATTATTATTTGACACGAACAAAATACACGATGGAAGTGACGTAGTGATACTATAGCTTATTAAATGATGGACTAAAGCTTCAAGTTTCAGAAATACCTAGGTAAAGTAAATGATGAACTAAAAAATATCTAAGTAAATATCATTTAAAGCAATTATTATTTCGTCTTTATTTTGTTCCTTATCTAGTAGTGCTAATAAGACGATTAAGAAGCGTTTGTGGAAGATTGGCCAGACAACACAGAGGTGAAGACTATGGCGAAACCTTAATCCAGCAGAGACGCAGCGTTTTTATTTAAAAATAAACTCGTAGGTAGTGATTAACATTCGTGCTCACTCCATATGAGAAGAGGCCTTTGCCTTACAGTGGGGCAGTAACAGGCTGTATTATTACTTCGTATTTTTTTAAATATGTGAAGTAATTAAAACAGTGATCCAAGATACAGGTCACAATCACAATGTGGGTACCGAATTGAAAAGTACTGCAAAAATCAAAATCAATCTAAAGTCATTTATTCAAATTAGGCTGAGGATCAGCACTTTTTGAACGTCGAAATTACATAAGACAGTCCCCCAAAAAGCCCACCCTTCGCCACTTCCTAGTGTTTTTGCTGGGAAGAAGAAGTGGCGGAACAAACTCCCCAGCAACACATCTGCCTGATAAGTTAGAAGAACTTGAATTTACACAGTACAATTAGTTATAATTACAAAATAATTAAAATAAGTTATTCACTACATGTTAGCTAGCACACTCAACATACAGAATACCAGTAATATATAGCTACCGACAATAAAACTAACTTAACTCAAGCAAAAGCAACTTGCCTTCTGTATCAGGCCTTTGATCCAACCATGTAACAAGAAACTCAAGGAATGGTCGTCTATGTCCATCAGTCTTTAATATTAGGTGCTTAATAAGTACATACTTAAACTGAATCAAATAGGTGTGCTAGGTAGGTACTTTAGAGATACGAACTTTATTTTCTACGTAAGAGGGTCTAATATGCCATAACTGTCCAGCACAGCTATTGAAATAAAGGCTTTAATGTACTGGCGAGAGTACTTAACGACACATTTGTTACATTGCCTTTGTTATCTACAATAGAAAGTTCCCTACTGAATAAAAAAACTTTAACAACTTCAGCCCCAGTCATTTGCTCTTATTACACTCAAGGGCTCATAAACGCAATAAAACCTAATTTTTCCATTTCAAAACAAAAATTAAACACGTTTTAATTCGTCTCTCGAGATTCGTATTCTGCTTAATTAAGTTTCTGTCCTCACTGAATACTTGTCTCTCTGCTTTTCCACTTTCCACTTGAACGAGAATTGTTGAGCGTGCGGACACGTGTCGCGAATGGGACGTGGAACAAATAACTCAATTTTGAAGAAGTTGTACATGCATGCAATGTTACAGCTTTGACGCTCTTAGGTATTGTATAAGGGATAGATTCGAGCTGCTCAGTAATTTGCAGAGTGTGTCATAACATATTTGATTATTTGAAAAATATTACATTTCTTACGCGGAAAACGCAGCGCAGCGCAGCTGCTAACCGCTAAAGCCAACTAAAAAGTTACTCTTAGAATGAGAAACTGAACGAAAAGTAAAGATCAAAGGCCTGTTTTTAAAGGTAATCTATACACAATTATATTATATACCGACACACCATAACGGTAAGTACCAACTTTTTCAATTCATATCTTAGACATCATTGACATCGGTGAAGGAGAACATCTTGAGGAAACCTGGACTTATAGTTAATATAAGTTTGAAATCCCAATCCGCCTTGAGCAAGCGTAGAGATTAATGCTCGAGCCTTCTTTGTATGAGAAGAGGCCTTTGCCCTGCAGTGGGACAGTAACAGGCTGGTAATTATTACACCAAATCATGTTGAATCAGTTGTAGATTTTGATCTACTAGCTACAAACTGCTACATTATTTCCTCGTCCCTCCCATCAAGTACACGAAACTAGGTTCAGTAGTTCCAGAATTATAACTTTTAGTAGTAATGTTTGTGAAAACGACGCCCATAGTGCCGCATGTTCGAAATAGAAGCACATAGCGTATTTACGTCATTTATAAACACAGCTTTACTCTCTCATTTATTTTGGAACAGTCTATTTTCTAGCTCGGGGGAAAGAATATAATTTTCGGGAGATTTTTGTATACTAGTCTGTCGTCAATATCTACCCACTTCAGCTAGAATACTTGAGTAATCATGCCTAGAAGGTGTCGGCGTGTTATATCTTAAGTTTAAGATGAAAATTCGTAGGCCAACGTCGAATAAAGTACACTAGGGAAATTTTGACTTGGCTGTTTCTTCTCAACAGCGTAGTAATAGTGAATTTAAGACCATCTTGTATATCATCATGCCTTCATCTCCCAAGGGGGGTTAGGCTGTTGTTTACGTTTCGTTGGTTACTGTGCCCACATTTTGTCAAGTGCCTACTAGAAATAATGAGTAGATTTTCTGCAAGACAAGGAAATTGTGTGGCAAGTTTCAACTGCCTGTATTACTTACGCACATATACTCACACACACACACTTCACATACATGCTTACCAATTTGTTTTACGTCCGTGACACCTCACAATCTCAGGTCCAGTTGAAAACCAGCGTCAGGCACTAGTTGTCTGGCATTTTTGCTGAACTGGACCCTTTTGGCGCAGCCGCAGAGCACACCTTTTTTTTTTGTCCTATTATTTCAGTTGTTTGATTTCTTTTAACTGATTTTTTTTGCTAATGTTGTTTTATATTATCGTGTGCCTTTTGGGCCAAATAAATGCGTTTTCTTTCTTTCTTTCTTTCTTCTTTCTTACTTATAAGATGATGTGAAAAATCCTTCTTCTTAAATATGTCATAAAATTGTCATGAATGATACATCGAATATTTAAAAAGTAATCTTTTACCAGTGTAAAAAAAAATCTTAAAAGTGCTTTTAAGTTAAACTATCGACAGTGAATTTAAGTGATGAAACTGAACGCCATCAACCAATTTAAAACGCGGTCAAAAGCTCTATGTGTTGTCAGGGTTGTTAAATATTTGCATGATATTCCGATAGTAGATTGCAATTTATGTGTAAAATTCTACATGCCCATGTGATGGCAGAGTATAGCGAATATTTTCTAAATAATATCTATAGGTAACCCTAAACATTTTAGCGAAGAAATAATTTATGATTTAATGTTATAATTAACCTTTTTTTAAATATCAACACGTCCTTAGCATGTCAATTTATTTGAAAAATCATTGACAGACTCCTGAGAAGAAATGCTGACAGAAACTCAGAGGTTAAGTGACGAATTCCGACGCTCTCATCGAAATTCATCAAAACAATGAACTTGGGTAGGTACCCACTTTCAGTTCTAGAGTAACATTGATTACAAAGCATTTCAGCGTTTAGTTCCTCTCTATAACTTTAAAGTAATTCAGTATTCCATCTTCGTCTCGTATTTCCGTATCTCACCGAATGGTTTTAATTAAAATCGCGACGCTGGTTTCCGTACGTCAGTGAAACACCAAAATTGAACATTGGAAGAATTTTATCTCACGGTTTTTTTTTACACTTCCTGAATAAATCATTGGAGTATTTATAATTTGCTTTCAATGCGAAAGGGTGAATATGTAGATTGTTTTTAAGCTTGCAGGAACTTGCAGTAAAACATTGGCCATACTTTTATACAACGTGTTTTTTTTGATATCCCATAACTCTAGGGACCATCCATTGAGACCATATCAAAGAATCAACTGGCATATGAATTATGTTTCAATCATCCTTTTTTTTTTTTTTTTGTTAACATACGAAATAATTCGACAAAGTCATGATTAATGTAAAACACCCTTACGTGAAAGAAAAGTGACGTTAGAAAGAAGATTCGTCGTACTGGTGACAATTTTTGAACTAATTAGGTAATAAAAATAATATTAATAATACTTAATAATAATATTCCACGACTATTCACACAATGCCATCTAGTCCCAAGCTAAGCAGAGCTTGTGTTACGGGTACTAAACAACTGATAATTTAATGATGATTGATGATATCTCCGAAACTATGCATTTTTGGACCATCTATTCTAGGAGTTTTAGTATTATTTTTACCTACAGAATATAGGTTAGGTAAAAATCTTCTAAATTATCAGACAGGCGTGTTGCTGGGGAGTTTGTTCCGCCAATTCTTCTTCCTAGCAAAAACACTAGGAAGTGGTGAGAAGCGGGCTTTTAGAGGGACTGTCTTATGTAACGTTGACGCTCAAAAAGTGCTCATTCTCGGCCGAATTTAAATAAATGACTTAAACTTGTTTTTTTTTTAGATTTTTAGTACCTTCTGGATAATAAGTATTTTAACAGGGTTTAAAAGCAGCTTATACTACTACTAGTACTATGATATGTGTTACTCAACCGTCACTCGTTCCAAAAGGTGCATTTAAAAACCAGCGTCAGACAGCATCTGTCTGGCAATACCGCTGAAATAAGCCTTTTGGCGCAGCCGTGAGACATGCCATTTATTTTTTTTACAATTTTTTTTTGTTAGTTTCATGTTTTACAGTGTGTGTATGCTGTTACCTGTTGCCAATCAATATTATTTCTTTCTTACTTATCGATTTATTCTATTTTTTTTTTGGGCTACTCTCCGCCGAGTGAACGGCGCTGTACGATTTATTCTATTACAAAGTCAATCGAATAACTTAGGATGCAAAAACAATTGAAGCGAACTTGGTTTATAGTGCACCCGACTCGCATTGGTTAGGTTACAAGGTTAGGTTATTAGCACCTTTTTGGGCTTGAAACTGTTATAAAACAATAAACGTACCAGATTTCCATGGACCAAAGATGTGAGATGTGAGGATTTCCGTCTTCAGCCTCCTGACTGCAAAACCGAAAAAACGCTAGTTACAATTTAATTTTAATGTAATCATTATTCCTGATACATTTAGCACGAATGTTTGTGTTACAGAGACACGAAGCGCTTCAAGCACACTAAAGCGAAGATCGATTTGGAAGCAATTTGGCGTGAACGTCGCTTTTAGCTGACGTAGGACATAGCTGGCTGGACAGTTATGCTGAAAACGTAGTGTGAAAATGAAGGCAGAAAAAACTTCTACAAAAAGAATACGTTCCTATGTTACGTTCGGTAGGTAGGGAGGAATTCCTACACTCTTAAAGCATTTTGAACCAAAACTGAAAAGGCATTCTAGCAAAAAGAAACGTTTAACACTTTTTCAAAGCCTTCTTAAATGGCTAGACGTCTAGTCGGCAATTTTGATATGTAAATACATTCTATCTACATATTGTCAAGTAAAACGACTTTAGCTGGACGTTTGAAAATGGCCTCAGTTGAAATTACGAAACTGCCAAATAGAGTTCTAAAAGTTTTTATTGTGAAACAATGGATTCCTTTATAAGGCTGAGTATTACGTAAGGCATCATCGGAGCAATATATTAAGGTGACAGGTGTCCTTAATAGCTGATGTACCGAAATAAAATACTTTTGAACTGATGGATCGCGTTGTTGGTATATAATCGTATGCCGTTTTTTTGCAGTAGTTTGATATCGAGGTAAACTTGTCGAGGTTTTAATTTACATAGATGGGTGTAGGCTTATGGGTATACCTATACATAGGTAGGTACTACAAAATGCTACCTACACCTTTTAGCACAGCTTAACATTATCGGGTCGAAAGCTAGCAGTTATTAACAAACTACCAGGTGCAATTGTGAACTTTTGCCATCCAGAAACCAACACATATATGACAAAAAGATTTATGCAATTTGGTGCAGTCGTTTGGAAGTTATGCACGTACTTAGGTACATACATTTCGGTGATTCATTTTATTTATACATATAGACAGGCGTTTTTGTGTCTTTAAATTAGCTAGTCTTGAAAAAAGTGCTACATTCTAAACAAACTAGGCGTTCTATATTTCAGACGGTCCTAAAATGGCTTAAATGTAGAGCCAATATTCTGCCACCCTGTATGCTGTAAGGTTCTCTTCCGCATACAAACCTCATAATTTACAAAACAACATTTGATATAAGAAGTAACACAACGATCCAAACATAGTTATATCAAACAGAATAAATAAATTAACAATGAGAGCAAAACTCCTCATGCTTAGGCTTCATTGCGCACCTATGCAGCTATGAACACAGTACAATAATTTTAAAATTGATGCTTCTTAACACAAGGTAGATAACTGGATATACAAACATCATCATCAATCGTCCAGCTTAAGCTACCAAATGTTTCTGTATCTATTGTTTTAACTGCTGCATTAGTCACAGAGACGAATCTATCGCAAATTCTCTGGTCGTTTAACTATAAATTAAGACTAGAACCAAACGTATTTGCTATCGATTCAACTACATATTGGCCGGTAAATTCCGTTGCTGAGGGCATGAACGGTCCTGAAATCGTGCAAAAGTAGTTTCTTTGTTAGGAATTGCCAGCGGCAAAATCGAAGTTTCAGAATGTTCTTTTCTAGTGTCGGTACGTGTGATGTGAAGTGAATTAGCCAGTCAGCAAACTGTTCGTAAGAAATAAAGAAAAGATGTATTATTTGGGACTTGCACATAGGTTATATAAAAAAGGTACAATATCGAAATCTCAGCATTATGCTGTAAAACATTGCAGTGCTGGTATTTTGATGGGGCTCGATCAGCCCGCAGTGATAGGCATAGATATGACGAATGAATCGTTAATAAATAACAAAAGAAAAAAAAATATGTACAAAACAAAATGCTTAGTGTACGCCGAATTTTTAACATGTTTTATTCTATTATAATTATTATTTATTACTATTTTAGACTACAGTTGAGGTCCACTGTGTTAGTAACAATCTTACTAATCCTATGTAGGTACTTAATAACTAAAAGAGATTTTGTTGTTATACTATGCTGCAGTGGGTGAAACCAGAGGCTCAAATAGGCTACTAAAAATTCAAATGCAGAACAAAAGGAAGACTTTTAATCACGTCAAACGTACATGTACTGTAATACCACAATGCTCTAACTTCTAACTGATCGACTGTCATCCACAAACGATTAAGTCTGTGTTTCTTTTTTCCATGATAGTAAAATTAATAAAGGTACAGACGCCAGCACATCAAGTTACCCCAATGTGTCAAATTTCTTTGATCGTTTTTCAACTTTATGTGACACAGAATAAGGTTCATATTCAATTGGGAAAATTTGACACATTGGGGTAACTTGATGTGCTGGCGTCTGTACATTTCTTAAAGTTCAAAAGTATTCCACACACACACCAAACTACCAATTTCAATAGGCAAAAGCATAGCTGATGCATTTTTAACGATACACTATTGCAGACAGGGGGATCGTTCATCATAGCTAAATAGCCGTGCACCCACTACGCCGTTTTCGCGGGTCGTTTACCTCGCAAAAATATTTTTGCAAGAGATTTAAAGCTGAAGTGCAGAAAGAAAATGGATGGCCGAGCGCTGGGGTCAAAAGGCACATGAAAACGGAACTTTTACATCCGTCCCAAGAATTTGTTCAGAGTTCTCTTCAATAATTTTTTCGTTTTTACTTATATGGTGGGGTTTATCTTGGACAGCACTGACATCGGTGAAGGAAAAATATAGTAAAGAAACCTGGACTTATTAGTTGTTATTCGCTCATCCGCCTTGAGCAAGCGTAGTGATTGTGCCTTCTCTGTATAAGAAGAGGCTATAGTTTGCCCTGTAGTCGGATAGTAACAGCTGTATTATTTTTATTTTGTTATGATTTCTTGTACGGAAAAACTAGGTCTTTCTAAGTCTGTAGCCTGTGGGTGTCGTGACTTATATGTCACGAACACTGATTCATTCTAAAATGTATATATTGGTTACTAGCGGAGTGGACAGACGTTGTCCTACCCAAGTTTCATCTACTGGGTCTAATTAAAAATCTTAATGATCCAGGAACTCAATCAAACACACAAACGAAATTCAAATCGATACACCTTTCTATCTAGACATTACACAAACCGTCTAGGATTATTGCATGATCTCCTTTCCAGTCCACCATATTCAAAAGTAATTCAATCATTCATCTCACTGAAAAACGTTTACAAAAACAATCCGTCCTCCAAATCGATTGATGGTGCAGCAGTTTATGCAAAAGTCATCGGAAGGGAAATAACGCCGAATCAATTTGGGACGGAAAGTGAAAAATAAATCGCAGGTACAGCTGCCCCACATTGCTGTAACTCGATATTGGCGTGCCCCGAGCGACGCTCTGACCGAAATGTTCACATTATCGGGAACTACGTAGTGCGCGGTGCACGAGGCATGTCAGTTCAACTAAGATTGTTTATTACTTAAATTCTGGTAGATGTCAAAAATAATAATAATAATTTTAGGTACCAAAAACCCATACATAAATTTGTGTTAGATGACAATAGTTAAAAAATATTTTCTAAATAAGTACTTCACTAACACTATTGCACCTTTAGGTATGCTCTGTATTGTTGTCATCGTCATTCTAAACAATATTTGTACATCTTTTTATAGCTCGATGACGTATTATTTTTTGTCATGAATATTAGATCAAGCCTTCAGTTCCCATCATCACCGCTTAGTCTTTTCCCATCTATTTTAGAATCAGCTTTCTGGATACCAGTATTTTACATGAAGCGACTGCATAACTGACCACCACAATTCAGTTTCCGGGTGACACAATACGTTGTGTTAAAACATTTAAAAAAGTTAAAAATAACACTTTAGCCATGAAAGTTTACTTCACGTCGGGGTACCGCTTAAGTAAGAAATGTTCCTAGTACTTGTAGGTATGTAGGTACTTATTTTAACGGTACCCCGACGTTACGTAAAATTTCATGGCTAAAGTGTTATTTTTAACTTTTTTAAATGTTTTACTTTTTGCGATGGGGGTTTTTTAAATTTTTAATTTAATTTTTATTTTATATTTTTTAAACGCATTAATTTTGTTTTATAGAGTTTACAGTTATGAGAATTTTTCAGTGTATTGTATGTAGAGTCAAATGCTGGTTAAAACGAATCCCAACACGACATATCTGCTATTATTTTGTCAAGGGTCTACCTACTGGTGTGCTGGATAGCCTGGCCGCAGCATCAGCTCACCCTGTTGCCATCAGTGCATTGTGTTTAGAATCAAATGCTGGTTGAAATGAATCCAAACACGACATATCTGCTATTATTTTGTCAAGAGTCTACCTACTGGTGTGTTGGATAGCCTGGCTGCAGCATCAGCTCATCCTGTTGCCATCAGTGCATTGTGTTTAGAATCAAATGCTGGTTGAAATGAATCCAAACACGACATATCTGCTATTATTTTGTCAAGAGTCTACCTACTGGTGTGCTGGGTAGCCTGGCTGCAGCATCAGCTCATCCAGATGCCATCAGTGCATTGTGTGCAGAATCAAATGCAGGTTAAAATGAATCCAAACACGACATATCTGCTGTTATTTTTCCAAGAGTGTATTAGTCTGCTAGATATCCTGGCTGCATCAGACCAAATACACCACAATGTTGCTTATTAATATTACACACATGGGTGTTTGAAATTTTAAGACACACATATGTTTGTAAGTAAAGTTAATACCCATAGACGTCTGAAATAGCAACGGTAGCTAACACAAAAGAGCTGATAATCTTGAAACGGCTGAACCGATTTTGATGAAATATGTCTAAGAACCATCGCAAGAAACCCTGCTTTTAAATAAAAAAAACCGCATCTAAATCGGTTCACCCGTTTGGGCGCTACGGTGCCACAGACAGACAGACAGACAGACAGACAGACAGACAGACAGACAGACAGACAGACACACACACATAGCGGTGAAACTTATAACACCCCTCTTTTTGCGTCGGGGGTTAAAAACTGGTTGACCAAATTTCGGGTTTCTGACTACACGTAATGACTGACGAAGATTGTAAACAAAAAAAGTATGAACACCAATGAGAGAAGCTTTAACAGTTACTGCTATTCTGCGAATATCTACTCCTACGAACATTATATCTTAACCCTCCACCACTGCTACTTAGAATACTACTAAATTATATTTATCTCTATTTAACTAGCACAATATTTATATATTTACTTTAAGTACACTGTTTAACTCTTCGACAAGAAATTCAGACTTTGCAATCTCTTTCAACCGTTCAATCGTGTCAATTAGAGACACAATAGAAATACAATGACTGATTGCATGCTTGAGGTTTAATGAATTAAAGTGTATACATTATCTTGGTGAAATCATATGAAAACAAAGCAGGGTAGTCTGAGATTGTTTTGAAGAAATAACCACACGGATATGAGTGGACCAGTACAGTTTACGCACACATACAGAAAGTATGTTTGTTAGAAGAACAAGTATTACCATACTAATATGAGCGAGTATTAATATGGTAACGTCTAGATTATCACACAAGAGGAAGCTGATATCAATCCTCACACAAGAAACTCGCCTTTTACGACGCCCGAAGTCATCTCCTGTGCCGCACACGGCCCACAAATTCTTGCTTCAATCTTTTGTAACACAAACAATAAAAAACTATTTCCAAGTAAACTCTCAAACTATAAATTCATTAAACACGTTTACGATTGTATTCTACTGTAAACAAACTGGGTCAACTCTTATTATTAGTTTTTAGCAGAAAACAAATTTGAAGCAAACGAATATAAATTCAGGGCAGATCGAGTGATTCATCAAACGTATAATAAAAGCTTGCACCTACGCTAAAAGTACCTACTATTTCGTGAGTAAGTAGAATTACGAAAATCGCCCTTACTGCTTTGAAATAAAGGCGCTGTTTAAGTCAATAAGAGAACATGTATCGCGGTTGACTGTACAAGAACTGACAAATTCACACATTTTTTTCATAGCGTTGAACCCAATGGAGGTTGTGTAAACATTTTTTGAAGATGCAATGACTCATATAACTGCATATGTACGGTGATAAATAACTCCACATCTCGCCGGACAATGATCTATAAAGCAGTTCAATTCCGGGAACTACTTCTTTCAAATAGATGGAGTATCTTACATCTCAACGTTGATACGACGCCGTTACGAACGGTTGGAGATTATTGGATTTGTCTTACAAAATTTCATATCTGGAAGTGAATGGGATAGGTAAAGACAAAATTGATAGGTACGTGTAATTTTTCAGATAGAACGGACGGAAACATTGTAGCGTAACTATCCGTTGACAGTTCTTGAGAATATGAATTTTATTTACAGGAACGTAAGTTTCAAAGAATACTGTATAAAGAATAATATGAATCTCTACTAGCATTGTCCAATCAAAATACTGGGAACTTTACAAGAGAACTTTACAAAAATTAATTGAAATGTAATATTCATGATCATAAGTTTACGTACGTGGTAATATTTTCTATGTAGGTAATATACATAGCCTTTAATTGGGAAAATTTGATACATTGGGGTAACTTGATGTGCTGGCGTCTGTACCTACAACGAGTTCAGTAAACCCATGCTTGATCAGTTATGTTTCAGTTCTATGTTAGTTGGCTAGCTTATTTCCAACGAGATTTTAGCAATCAGTTATTGATTTATATGGCAGAGCAGTGTATTACACGATACAATTTTTCGGTAATACACGATACAAATTCTCGGTTTTATTTCTCGTGTCGTTATGCGAAAACTCCCAATAACTCTGGTGGTACCTCCATATCTTCAAGAAACAATAAAACAAACAAGGGTTATTAAACTCACGCACAAAATAACACTCAGGGGTTACAAAGTTAGGATCGCCGGAACATATATGGATGATCCCCTGTAGCTCCCATGGGCGCAGTATGGGAATCCGAACCCTAAGAGGGCCGTAACCAAACTGACCCTAAAACGATTTGTGTAAATTAGACAAACACGAAACAATCAGTTAGTCGGACACTGATTAATAGTAATCTTACTTGTGAATTTCAAAAAACAAGCTAAGGACTCGTATTCACACACGACGAGTTCCGTAGGTACCATCTATTGTTTTATTTTTGTTGTTAGTTGTTATAACGGCAATATAGCTTAGAGCTCCTTGATGCGTGCACTGAATGGTCCACTCACAATAATATAGCCGTGCGGTTCTATCCTAAAAAAAAACATCTCAGACGATCATCTGCATGGCTCTTACATGGTCTGACAAGGACAAATCTGGGCTTTAAAAGAGACTGTGACCTCGACCTGCGAGTTCCTGGGTGTTTCTTCTCAGAGTAGTTAAATTTTGAAACACCAAAATCGATAACTATGTACCTAGTTAAAAATTGAAATGTAAAAGTGTTTTTTTTTCAATTTACAGTTCTAAATATCATTTTCATTTATTATTTATTAAATCAAGTAACTACCTTTATCTGTTCGTTACAAACCGAATAAAGAAAGCCTGCTGTCAAAGGACAAAGTCAAATCATTTATTTAAATTAAACCATTATAAGGTACTTTTGAACGTCAAACTTATAACGGACATGGGTGGACGCACAGAGAGTAGTGGTTTAGTAACAGGATCCTGTTAGCACCCTTCATGTGTGGAACCCTAAAATGTTCGCAAGTTTGAACAAGTAAGTTTGTACGAGCTGATAAATAATTAAGACCAAAGCGAAGCCCTCCACAAAGGACTATTAACGCTTATAGACACATTGATATGACATCATTAATGTGTAAGTAAATATCTTTTGTACTGATATTCTGATTAGATATTGAGACTTAATATTCTGTGTGGTCCCTGAACCTTTTCCCAACTATGTTGGGGTCAACTTGCGGCTGCCTATCTGACCTTCACAACCCAGTGACTGAGGAGCACGACACCGCTTGATTAAATTGTTTGTCAGGCTTTCTAGATGCTGAGTATTAGTTACGACTGTCAAAGATCTACAAATGACTACCGGGACCAATGGCTTAACCTGCTTTCTGAAGCACGGATGCGTCTTCTTATGTCATGAATGGTCATTATTGGTCATCCATCACCAAAAGACTGACTAGCGAGGCTGTTATTATTAAAGTCATGCAAATCTTTCTGTAATTGAAGGCACAGCACTTTACAAAAATTCGGCCTCTTGGACTAAAAAACGACTACACTCTTTAACCTTTAATTAACTTATAATAAGAATGTATGTCAAAAGACACTCATACAGGAATCTCGTTCGTTCCCACACAAATTTTGAAGTCAATGGAGGTCAATCGTTAATGGGGTGCTGATTTAATCAGTATGAGACACAACTATTAATAGAGTCTACTAAATAGTTCTTGCAGTTCTACTAAATAGGAATTATTTTTTCGAACAAAACAACTGGAATCTCACAATTGAGTTGACTAAGCTCCTTGTCCGCCAACATAAGCTGAAATCCTCGCTACTAATTAGAGAAGATAGTAAAAGCACTAGGAAAAAAAAACAATGCGAATTATTTTATGAGGACTTTTGCGTATAAATCCTGGAAAGTGCTAGATTGTCACGTATTTCAATACAATGGAGCTCTCTTTATCTTTAAGATAAACACCAATACCGGTTAATTAGGAGCTCGTTTGATGCCGTTATGGGTGACGGAAAGTTTGGACGCGATAAGAGCAAAAATATGAAAATCCGCTAATCTGTTTTATTCTGTAGAAAAAAACTTGGGGCAAAAATACAATATAGACAACTATTAATGTTCCACAAAATTGCGTTTTAGTAATTTACTGTTTCTCTTATCCTACCATATAAAAAGCCGTTTAGATAGACAAATTAGAAATACATTTTACTTATATTTATAACTATGTTTTTGACAACTTTTATCTTAATATGTTTTCTGCTACTGATTTCAAGGACTTACAAATAAAAGTAAATGAAATGATAATTCTTAATAATTGTATTGTCAAAGTTTTGTCTTATTTCATTTTGCTATGCCTTACCGTGTCCATTATTATGCCGAGCTCTAAACAAATAATAAGAATACTATAAACATAATAGCTCAAATAAATCACAATTTAAGAAAAAACAATAAGAACAAACAACAGACAAATGATTACACTCACTCAAAATAAATAAACACTCGTCAATATATAAGAAACGATTAAATTAACCATAATTTTAAAGATGAACAATATCAAATTGTAAACTTATTAGTCTATACGTAGTGATAGTACCGATCACAGAAAGTTTGACTATGCGTAATATATCCCGCAACCAAATAGAAAGTGAAATATAGAGGGTACGTAGGTATACAAACCATATTTTGGTGTCATCTTCAATAGATGGAGTATACGCATGTCACTCTTCGTTATAACAACATCGTTGCGCTACACCTAATCTTTGCACGAAGAAATATTTGCCGTGTCAACAACATATAAATTGTTGTTGGCAGGAATATAGACAAGATTAACTTAGAAGAACCGTTACTACTCGGTCTTATACAAGTTTCCTGATCAATGATGGAAGTAAAACTAAAGCTATAGGGATAAACGATCTTGCAACTTTGACGTGGCTGCTGGAACGATTAGTTTTTATCTTCAACACATAATTGAGAACTATTATACTTTTCATGTGTTGCTGGGGAGTTTGAAGTGTTATTTCTTCCTCCCAGCAAAAACATTATGAAATGGTGAGGGGCGGCCGTTTTTGGGAACTGCCTTTTTGTTTTTTGGCGTACAGAAACTGCAGATTCGAAGTCTTATATGGTATTGCAATTAGAATCGTTGGAGTTGAACTAGACCTTTTTTTCTAGAATTGTTTTGTGTTTGGAAAATTTAAAGTTATAGAATTTCCATAATATCATCTAATGATTTTGTAATTCACTAAAAACCCAGACCCACTACAATATACTACTTCTTACAACTAAGACACGCGTTTTCCGTCCGATAGTGTTAGCGTTATTAAACTCGCGTCGATACAACGACCTGCCGATGTCATCTCATGATTCCTTTTTATCATAATTGTGACCAAATTAAATTTTTGGCGTATTTTTTCTGTGAAAATAAGTATTCGCCTGATTAGTATGGAGTTTCTGTCTCTCAGTTTACAGTGACTCATACGAACGTTGAATGTAAGCATTTAAATTACTTATCAAACGTTTGTGTTAAAGCATTACGTAGTAAGTAAATGAACACAGTGTATATTGTAACTAGGGAGTATAATATTTGAGTTGCGTGTTTGATTAGTAAGACTCCTGGCCCTAATTATGATTACCTACATAGTTATTGTAGCCTAAGGATAGTTCACTAGAACTATCCTTAGGCTACAATAGCTAATAAACACAAACACATACATACATACGTAAACTATAATATTTTTGTCCAAAAATATTATAGTTTCTCGAGGTCTTTCATCATTTAACTTCACCTGCTGGTGGAAAAATGCTTCTCTTTGAGGAGCTTGGGGATCAGCTGTTTTTTATTTGAATTTAATTTTTTTATTTTAAGCAAAGGCTCATTCAATATCAACCAAGTCCGTGACCATGGCATCTACAGGCTGAAAGAAATACGCACACTCTGATACTATTAGTTCAAGACATAGTATTTTTGTCTTCCCAGTACCCAGAATAAAAAATATTGTCAACTTTAAAAAAAATCAAATATCCTGGTGTTTTTATATACCTTAAAATGCAAGAAATCATTAGAAAATCATAATTTCCAATCCGTTCCATTCCAATAATATTGTTTTCAGTTTTAAGTACAAAGAAAATATGTATATTAAAAAACTTTGGAATCAGGAAAAACCGACAAAAACTTTAACGATGTTTCCCCAAAATCATGTACCTCCTATATTGTAATAAGTTCTCCTTTCAACTCTGAATAACCGCATTTCAAATAATGTTTCGAACACGAACGAACACTCAAAACTATAGCTCTAAAGTGCCAGCATTAATCCAGCAGAGATATATACGTTAAAACTTCGTGCTCAGGAGCTTAATAACACCTGTGCAGGTCAAGCCATCATTCCATCAAGTGGCTCTTACTCTCACAAACTTATAGGTGGCGAACTACTCTATTAAAAGTAGTCATTAAACTTTATACCAAGTTCTTACGTCAGCTAAGTGCACAGACACAGCAAAGTGAACGAAATATAAGGAATTCTTTAATAGCTGTGACGTCATACTTTGTGGCAGTAATTAAAATCTTCTGTGGGACTAATCAGTGATTCTGGGCAAGAAAGCTTTGATGTAGCAGCTATTTGTTGCAGTTTTTTACTGTTCGGTACGAGGTGAAAGAAAATATGGCTGCAAAGGACTAAATTTATTAATTGCATGGAAATATAACAGACTAATAAAATTCAGTGCCAATAACAGCTCTACATAAATAAAGTGACAGGATGTGAACATGTGACTGTTGAAATGACGGCAAAAAGAGATAATATAATTATGAAGTTGAAGATTTTTTTCCCGATCCTAAATTAATTTGCATAAGAGCGTCTGATGATAATGAGGTACGAAATACGGAAGACTTTTAGAGGTTGTATAAGATGACTAAACGCTAACTGATGATGCTTATGTGTAACTTTCAGTGCCAACTTGTAAACAACAATTATCTCTCTCTCTATCAGCTTTAAATTAGTGAGAGATGTCTCTATTATTTTATTATTGAGAGGCACAAGTTTGATCACTGTCTCACCTGATGGTAAGCGATCATGTGGTCGACAGTGAAGCAAGCTTGCTTAGAAGTAACCTATTCAAACTGACTTAAAGACCCCTGGGTTGTAGTTATCTGGAAACACCGATACCGACAGGGAATTCCACTCCTTAGCTGAGCGCACAATGAAAGTGGTCTCAAAACGTTAACGTTCTTTAGTTTAGTTTTATAACAGGAAAATAGGCCTCAGAGTAAGTACGTATGATAAAAAATGCACTTATTAACATCAAAGATCAGTTCATTGACCCAAACATCACCTAATTCCTATCCATGGTAACAACATCTCATGTGTACTTTTAAAGTATTATGATACCCTCTGAACCGAGAGATTTCGTCTGCCGACCCATTTATCGTGTTAAATGGTGTAACAGCGCACAGGCTGTTTAATTGTCCAAATTGATATCACAACGCATCGTACGCTTTTCATTAGGATTAAATTGGGAGAATATATTTGCATGGCCTGTTGCCTTGTGATTGATAATGGACTTGTACTGTGGCTTATTTTTAATTCTGGGGGAATTAATATAGGTTGATCCTTAATATAGGTTCAGCTGCATTATGAAAGAGAAAATTTTGACTCGCACACGAAGGTTTCTGTGCTATTTTACAAAATTATAGATTCTGCGATTGTCAAGTGTATCGAAATCGCTGAAAAAAGCACGATTCTTGTATTGAGTCTGAGATTCAGGAAACGTGGGTTTTTCGGTGTTGTTTTTATTATTTGTTGTAATGGCGGTAATAGAGCGCACACTCTGTGAATAGAACAACAGTCTACCTTTTACGGTTTTTGAGATACAGTCCGTTAATAGGCAAACGGATGGACGGCCGCGGCCTGCGCAGGCTTAGTAACACAGTAGGTAAATAAGCTTAAAAAGCTGTACCATAATCAAACTGAAGCAATAAAATATTGTCAAACGGGAGTGTTGCTCTTAGAAACGTTCGTTATAGGAAATGAAACCGGTTATGCTAAAGACACAAGAGTGCAATAGGCATTGACAGCATGCATTTTCTGTTGAATATTGTTTAAAATTGATAAATTTAAACATAATAATGAGGATTTCGTTGAATGTCAAATTAATAATACTAGAAAATCAAATATAGATCGAATAACGAATAACTCGACAAAAGTCTTGATATCAAACTTTTATTTTTTAATTCAAATAAGTACTCAGGGCTTACATTGTAATATTTCTACTTTACTAACAAAAATAAAATTGTAAAGTCTGCAATTCTGCTTAAGAAAGTAACAAACTCTGGCTGTCTGTCTTTTTTTCCGAGCTGATCTCCAAAACAGCTAGACCTATTTTGACAGGATTTATACTATCACATTTTTATTTTTGAAAAATAATTAGTGAACCGTGCTGAAAAATAAACTAGTAAAATTCGAGGAGGGTAAAGTCGCTAGCACGGCTAGTTTTCAATAAAGCCGTGAGCGTATATTCGGATATTATCTCCAGCTTTCTTTACTCTACAATAGCAGAAAATCTAAAATATTTTTGGAAAATAATATTTTTATACTCCCATAACAATGAACGTTAAGAAATAATGCTCTTTGTCCATTAGACGTAATTAGATTCTGGCGTATAGTATCAAATTACTTCGACACTGTTTTGCTCCGTATTGTAGATGAGAGTTCTACAGCTTCAGCAACTTGTATCTAAGCAAGTTTTGTTGTACAGAGAGTAATAAGTCTAATTAGTTGTTTCAAACAAGAAATTCGTATCTTCATTTTCCTTTCACGTTTACGACACAGTTTCGCATTTGATGAACACTGTGAATTGTTGGCACCCTGTGTTTCAGAACTTTTTGAGTGTTGATTGGCGACTGACAGTTTTTTCGCCAGAGGACGTCATTTCTAGTGTTTGGTCTACCAGAGAACTTCAGTTCTAGTTCTACTATGTCACATGCATAAACCAAAAAAAATTGCTTTTTAAGATCGATGTTTTTATGACTTGATCTTGATTATGAAACTTAAATTCTTTTTAACACATAGACGATTAGTTGGCGTTCTAAATGTATTTTAATTTAATTGCAATTGTACAATGATAATGTTATTTATTTTAATGTTCAACACTATGTAGGTAGTACCTGTAATATTATGAAATAAATTACTTACTTACCTAAGTATAAGACTTAAGCATAACTGGTAAAATGTAGGTGTACTCCAATTATGATAAATTACAAGCATATTGTATACGTTATTTTGTTACCTATAAAGACAGGAAATTTAATCCATTTTTTTAATTTAGTTTATTATATAATTTAATTAATAATATTCCACGACTATTCACACAACGCAATCTTGTCCCAAGATTAACAGAGCTTGTGTTATGGGTACTAAACGACTGATAAACATACTTATACAGTTCTAAATACACACATATTATAGTTTAATAAGGCACGGTTGACGCAGTGACTAAGCGGTTGGCTGCTGCGCTGCGTGTCGCAGGTTCAAATCGCGCTCGAAACAAATATTTAAATGACCTAGAGGTAGTCAGTTGTTCAGGGCCTGCTGTTTGTCTATGTAAGTTTAAATGTTGAAAAAATCTAGTATAACGCAATGTTTTTGTTTTAAAGAATAAAGTAAGGACAAAATTAAAATTGTATACAATTCGTTAAATTTACAATTATATGACCTACCTACTATCAGTGGCCTTAATACTCATAATCCAAGGAGAATGTTAATCACCTACATGAATCTTAATAGATACAGCCTTTAATTCAACTGCTAATAAAACTGATATAGACAATTGCTATATCACATTAGTAATAGTGTCACGCGTCAATTTAACACATTTATGCAATTAGTTTAGATGAAGGACGGAGCGACAATTGTGAGGGCTTTGGGCAGTAGTAAATTGTATCCCAACAAAAATATTGAATGTAAAATTCTTAGCCAAGACTTAAAACCTCATAATCACGGTGGGGTTAGTACATTGAGCAATCGAGCTCTGTGGTATGTAGTCTTTTTAAATTGTTTATGGTTTCATATTATATTGTATTATTGTATTGTTTGTGCTAATGATCTTTTGTTAGTCGTAATAATCATTTTAATAATACTAGTGCTACTCAGTAAAGCCAAGCTAAAAAAAAAAAAAGCGCAAATCTGTTGCACACGGGTGTCGTGTGTGTGTTTGTGCATGTTTCTTATGTTAAAAAACGTACCGTTTCTGGAAAGCTGCTGCAACTCGAAAATACGATTAACCGCTAAAAAAAGTAGTGCCCCGCTTCCTATAGTAAGTCTTGGCTGGAGCACTACCGTGTGTCCCCAACTACGTAAGTGAAGATGAGGGCGATAATTAGGTGTATGTAAGAAAGTCTCGTACTTACTGGCATATATACCCGCATATCCATACAGATCCTTAAGTTAATGTGGGTAGTTTGTTGTATGTAAGTAAGTATTAAGTGATCGTGTAAGAAATATAGTGTCTCTGTGTCTCGTAAATAGAAGAAGGTGACATTACTTTTTTCTTTTTGTTGTGGCTAATTTTCTTGTAAGCATTCCTCCGAGTTTCTCACGGCATTTGTTCTCAGGGATCAGTCAATTGGTAAATACTATCGCCATGTAGTTCTATTAAATATTGACGTTTGAAAGAGCCTGGAGAAGGTCTACTTAAAGAAGTATAATTATGAATTATTTCCTATTTTTTCTGTCACTTAACCACCTCCCATTGTTAATGCGATTTCTACAAGATTCATTGCACGAAAAGAAAAGAATAATAAAATAGTTTACAATATACAGGATTATTTGTAAAACACCAACAACCTCGCAGGAGTAGATTACTAACATTATAAACAACAACATTAAATTTGTTCTACGACTTCTTCGAAAACAGACAAAAAAAAAATCAACTCTCCATACATATCTATATATCTGAATAGTTGATCGAGTTTTGTATGGAGAGTTGATTTTTTTTTGTTTGTTTTCGAAAAAGTCGTAGAATAAATGTTGTTGTTTATGATGTTAGTAGGTAATCTACTCCTGCGAGGTTGTTGGTGCTTTACAAATAACCCTGTATAGTGTCTCCTAATTGTTTCTATTCCGTAATCGATGTAAAATTAATCTCTAAGCAATTCATCAAAATGAAAAAATCTAAACGTCAAAATTTTTTTCTTTCTACTATTTTACCATAATTCATTACGATATTATAGGCCGTGCCTTTACCATTTCCTTACAAGATCGTTTTATCTGCTAACCATTTTTCATCGGCCCACCTGAACATTAATCAATCTATTCTTATAATAGGCAAATGTAAACAGGCCCACCCTTTTAGCAGGTACCTATTTATTAGGAGTTATTTGCTAACAATTTTTGTTCCCACGCCGACTAATGGCCTCAGTAGACTAGATCGACTAGAATCGAAGTAGTGGATATCATTATATTTTTTTTTTCTTGAATTTCTCCCGTGTCGTGGAGCTAAAACTTAAATTCACATACACAAACAGCAAGACCCGGAACAGCTAACTGTAGGTCATACCAATATTTGTTCTGTTCGGGGTTCGAATCCGCGACACGCAGCGTATCTTTCAATTGCTCAGGCACAATATCAACCGTGCCGTCACAGTCTATCTAGACGACTATTTCTTTTTTCTTTGCCTCGTCACCTGACAAAAAGCTTTCATATATAAATAGATGTGAAGTATGCGTCATATCAAAGACAGGTGGTGGTGAGGTGAATACTAGTCGACCTACATGATTTAGTTAAATCTACTTACAGTTATATGAGGTAAGTTAAAGCTCCTTACTGTATAACCATATAATTTTTAGTGTTCACAAAACTAAAAAAAACGGTGGTTGTACTTATCATTATAAACAAGTTTTACTGTTGGACGAATCCTGAAATTACTTAAATGTATCAATCCATCAATCATTGTAGAAGTCGTTCGCAATGATAAAGAAGTTACCCTTTTCGGGTTTAGATTTATACCATTAGGTAATATATGCATATCTTAACATAACACATCAATTTGTTATTTTTCACAACAACTGTAAATCAAACCGTTACAACTCATAGATGAGATGAAACGCTAATGCGCAATCGTAAAAACATATCGCAATAAGTCACAAGTGTCACTCAGTCAGTGAACGATGACAAGACCCCGAATGAAATGTTGAGTGTCTTGCTTACAGCACTAACACCTACATATTTTCGAATTATATCGTTTATTATGGAACGGTCTGTAGTAAAATCGTTCATTATAATTTTATGATCCAAAACATTTTTATATCTTTAGCATAAAACAACAGCGTAATCTGACGAAATAAAATAAAAATTTTAGTACAGGCGCGCCATATTGCCATTCACTAAAAATTAATTAAGACATGTTAGGAAAATCTTGTTGCGACAATGTTTGATGGTCTTGGTGTGGTCTTGGTATACAAATAGGGTTACGTCAAGCTAAAAGCTAGAACAAGCAATATGTAAGTCAAGCAGCAGATGTGTATGACACTATTCCCTGATGCTATATATATTTGACAGGTACATGACTATATAATATCAGCTATATATCAACTAGGCTTATCAAGGTAGATATGTGGATAGATATCCATCTAATACATAATGAGACAAATCCCTTGGAAATCCTTGGATTTTTGTACATCTTTAACAATCGTTAAATGTAGTCAAAACAAGAAAATCTGACAAGTAAATCAAACAAATCTGATTGGTTAATGTCAAAAAGGCTGTCGATAAAATACTGGTATTACGTTAGATTTAGTTGGCACTAAGTTAGACTAGAAGGCCCCAACACATTTAGAAAACGATAGACAAATAATGATATTTTCTAATGCTTTATTTCGGGCAACACCAAAGACAATAGCAGTATATTCCTAACAAATAATTGTATGTGTACGCGTATGCGAGGTGAAACAGAAGAATAACTTCAACTATAAGCACTAAAATAATTTTAGTGCCTCATAAAGTCTTTCGCAAAATTAGGTAGCGTATATTCCTTCAAAATATTCGCACTTTTACGTCCCAAAATTTTAGCAGACGCTTACCGAAGTGCAGACGACGCGAGATAGACACTTTATTGTACACGTTAAATAGAGCTTTAGGAGAATTATTAGGAATAAAACTGTTTATTCTTATGACAAATACCTGGAAGCTGTACCTGTTTGGCTACAAAAGAGTCTTTGCTCGAAAATAGAATCTTGGAGTTAGAATAAGAGTCAAATGCAAGTTCAATGCCAACCCTTTACTGACAAGGCTTGTTCTAATACAGAGCAAGCACGCATTATTTACCACACTTAGTTTGCTCTAGGCAGATTGGCGATTTTTTTTTAATATAAATTTAGGTTTCCTCACGATGTTTTCCTTAACTGCTGTCAATAATATCTCAGATAAACTTTGAAAGTGTACACATGAATTGAAAAAGTCGCATTGGAACTCATCACAACATGTTTAATGTATATAGCCAGTTTCTGATATGAATAGAACGAACACTCAGAAATCCATCAAAGTAAAAATAGAAACGTAATTGCCTGAGCAAAGAGTTCACAGTTTGATGGTCGTTGATTTTACGATGGATACAGAACTAAATCCACTGAGTGATTATGTCCGCAAAGTGGCCAAAAAAGCCGAACGCTATAACTCAAACAAAACAGTCGTAAAACGACAATGACGTAATCCAGGCCAGTATACCCCTGCAGGGCTTTATGGGTGTTTAGTAAAACAGGTCACCGGGATGGAGGTCGTAAAGAGAAGTTTCCTAGATTGGTACAAGTTGGGAGATTTTGCGGCCAGAGGATTAGGAGGCGTAAAAGAAAACTGTGTTAATAAGTTCTAAGGAGCCTTTAGGGATCTTGTTAATAAGATACACTGATGGGAAGTCATGGTAACCGATTCATATTAAAATAAAAAGTTTCATCATAACTTGTTCTAAATTACTTTACATGTACAAACCAATAACAAAATAGTAACAATGACACATAACTATATAATTATGTACATTGCTAGTTACAAGTCTCTACAAATAGATAAAAGCAAGGCATTCTGAATAGAATACCTAATTGACGTACACAATTAGTGTTTGATGTTGAAACACAAGACTGCAGAACCTGACTTTGAACATATGCATACACTAACTGGAATTCCACGGTTTGGCTCTAAAATTTATTTGAATGATATTGAAGAGCAGAACAGTTTAAATAAACAGACAACTGACTCCAATAAACTCATTGATGAAGGGTAAACAATGGCTCCAGTCCTGTCCAGTTGTATACATGATAATATTCTTTGCACTACGGTAGGTACACTAAGATTTACAACAATGAATAAATCTGAAGCAACTAAAAAAGTTCTCTCGAACATCACTAAGTTCATAAACAAAAACTTTTTGCATTTCTTTGTACCATAACGTTGGACGGTAAACTTTTTTGGTTAGTTTTTGAAACTCTTTGGTTTATTTTGTACTTTCGACTCCATAACCGCCGTCGTTGGAACCATTCAATTAGGAGGGCTTTTGATTTAGTGTTGTGCTCAAGCGTAAATTACTGCGATTCTAACGTTCTTTAATGGAGTTGATATCTGGAATCCTTTTATGTATGTGCTCATTCTATTTTAACAAAATAAAACAAATATCAATATAAACTTGATAACACTCAGAAAGTATTGTTATTTTTAAGCTTTTTCCTCTTATAGCAATTATTTTATGGCCGGCAAAGAGATACTTAATTTTAGCCAGATTAACAAAATGTGAAATTGATAAACCATTCTTTAGACAATACGGGATTTTTTATTATAAAAATGGCATCGCTGAATACAAAGTTACACGGAATAATTTTACGACTTCATAAGCCATTCTCAAAAATAATATGTTCAATTTTGTGTAAAATTTTAGATTTTATGATATTAATCATTTTTCAGTATTCACTTGAAGTGTACCTTACTTTTAAGTACATTTATTTCTAAGCCCGTCAAATCTCTAGAAGGCAAGTCCACTACTGGATCAAATACTTCAGGGAGAATCAGGTGAAAGGCTCTCTGTAGGGTAACTTTTCGCTTCAGTGGCAATTGTAGGTACCCAGTTACAATCCAAGCATCGTTGACCCATGTTACTGCTTGACCTACTCCCTTTTTGTTTCCAGTCTACAACTTTTCTCTGCGGCCATAATTAGCTTCGGTTAGCATCGTTAAGTAGTCATTTAATGCAATAATGTGATTATTTGTAGATGGTAGTGTTAAATGTGTGCAATAAGCTTATTAATAGACTAGACCCTACTGGATCCTGTTTTTGTTTGATTTGATGGTAGGTCGCCATTTCGTTGTAATAATGTTCATTTTTTTTTTAACACTGCTTCTCTTTCTAGTTCAAGTCTGTAGTTATAATAAAATCATGGTTCCTGATCAAATTCGTAGGCTCTCTTTTTAAAATCTTAATTAAATAATGCAACAAGGGAACTATACCACAGGCAAAAACTACAATAAAATTATTTGCATGCGTCATGAAAACATGAACGCATTTTTTCTTGTATTTTATTACACCGCGTAAATGTTCTCTTCAGTTTTAATGCTCTCATTCTTCACTTTGTTAAAAACTAAACAGCCTTGAATCCTAACATTGTGTACAACTTCACAAGTTCCTTTATACTTGAAACAGACCACGTTGTGCAACGTTTAATTTTAACCAGATTTTGTTCACAGATTCTCGGTAACTGCACGTTACGGATATTTATTAACTGATAGTTAACCCGCTGAACCGTTTTCACGTGTTGTCTAACGATTGCGTTAGTATTTATTTATGTTTTGTGAATTTTGTTTACAGTATGCCGCCGGGAGAAGAGCTGCTGTTTGGTGTAATAGGTATAGCCTTAATATAGGGCACATGCTATTGTGGTGCTTCCAATGTAACTTGTTTGTTTATGATATTTTTATGGGCTGGATGACAGTTGCTTACATTATGGTTGAAACTTTTTTTATCTGTGGATCAAGATTGTATGGGTCCAAGGCGAGCCCAGGGGGTCGAGTCTGCTTTTGCAATCGTGTCTCAATGACCGGTCAATGATTGATTTTTACGTCGTAAAACGTCAAACTTATGACACATTTACCATACAAAAACTGTCAAAGTTGTCAAATATTCGATCATTGACCGGTCATTGAGACACGATTGCAATAGCAGACTCGACCCCCTGGTGTATTGCATTGCATTAAATTGGAAAGTAATCATCGCTCTTGTCTTTTTCTGAGTTGAAATTAGCTTCTAATTTACACTGACGCAGTTCAATATTAACATTTTTCATAGAGCGAACTTACTATCTGACCTCAATAATTCGGTAACTGTACATGATACAATTGAAAACCTGTAACGACAGTCAAAAATGTTTGTAATATAGCTGAAATCAACGGCTTCATACGCTTTTTGAGATACAGCGGGATCTCAATAAGTATGTATGGTCCAGTTGGTCACCCATTTGAGAACCAACCGCGGCAATCGTAGCTTAACGTTTGATTCATTCATGCGGCTGATACGTAATAAAATTGTTGGCCACTTTGTAATTTTAATAAAAAATAATGACCAAAACTAGTACTTACACTACAACTACTCATAAACAAAATTAAAGTTGTTAATATTAACCGCTCGTCTTTTATTCTCGAACAATGTTAACAAAATTCTAAGTACAAATAAATTTAGTAATTTGTTTGACTTGTCAGTTGCCAGAACTTGATTCCGTTATCTGAATACAAAAGAGATATTGTTGGTGGCCACTGTTAAAAGTCTTTATCGCTGCACAAGCGAGTTATCATGAACTAACCTTTTTTTTCTATTCAAACAAATAAACGGTATGCACTGATATGAGTCACACAGCAAACTTTAATGTCGGGCACTTAAACGATGCGTTTGTACAAACAATCTCCATTATTCCCATCCATCAAAGAATGAGCTTTGAGAGCACAGCTGGGTACAGAGCCAGTTATAGTGAACATTACAATCAAATATTCATAAATAAAACGATGCCTAGTCACTGGGGTTTTTAAGTTAAAATGGTTACCAATAAGAAAAGACATCACCCGACGAATACCTCCGATGAGTCTAATAGTCGACTAAAAGCTAGTTCGTCACTCTTGGATGACAAGTCCAATGTACCTAATAGTTGAAACGTCTCATTTGCATTGTGGGATGACCAATGATCATAAAACAAAGTAAACACATTATTATGTATAACAACACAACACACATTATTATTATTTATTTTATTTTGTTTATTTATTTGTTTGTGATAAACAAATAAATAAATAAATAGTCAAATGGGCTATTTGACAAAATTTTAGTTTTTAGTCCCAAATCTAGATTACTAGATAATAATTATTCGACAGATTATTTTTCTTTTTTCACGTAATAAAAAAATAACGGCGATACATCGAGTCAAAATGTCGCATGACGTCACTAGCCAGTACAGTTTTTACTAGATAATGACGTTACTAGCCCCCTCTAACTTTAATGCGCTTAATCTAAGCAGTTTTCCATCAATTTGAAAAAGAAAAGAATACCCATGTGTCGAATGTTTTCTTGTAATCTAGATGAGGGACTGAAAACTAAAGTTTTGTCAAATAACCCATTATATAAGTGGTAAACGGTGGATGTTCTGTGTAAAAGTTGAAACTAAGTACTACTTTTCTGTACCCTAGAGGGTCTAATCTAATGGGATTGCATTATAAAGTTACCAACCAAGGAATAAAGGTAATACATAAAAGCAATAAAGAAAAAGAGTAAGTATGTGTTGAGATTATGATTAGAAGACAATGAAAAATAGAGATGTATGGACGAAGACATCCTGAGCTGACCTATAATTATAATTATTATTTATTTACAAGACAACCTTCGATTCACACTATTGGTTAGTATTCACTTAAAACTATGTAAGTTCCAATTAAAAGCAAAATGTGCAACACAACAGTTTAAAACATTTTAAGTTAGCGGGCTCCATTTGACATAACAGAAACAAATAGGGATATAAAAGAGAATAAATAAAGAAAAATAAGAACAATTATTATATTGGAAATAAAAGCTAAAGGATAATGACGTGATAAAGCTATAGCAATGCCTTAAACAGTCGAAAACGACGAGTCCCTTTGAAAATTGTCACAGTACTTAAGAAGTCAGTTCAAAACCCACTTTTCCGATCATTACCTACACTTAGTAGCCTAGCACTTTAGGACCGGAATTAGAATTGCCCAAGAAGAACGCATAATGCTGTCAAGTGGGTTTCGCTTTTGAATATTTGACACGAAATCAATAGGACTACTTTTGTTGGTGCAAAATTACACAACGCCTGTAATGTTGTCCCCGAAGGTTTAGGCAAAGGTGTACCAGTAGTAAATCCACATTTCGCCAGTTGTGTTTAAGTCCCATGTTATAGAGAGCAAGTCTATTGCAATCAATCGGGAATAAATATATACTCCGGGCTGATACAAAAAATTCCAAATGAAAAAATTCAATAACGCTCTGCCCGACCAACATTAATTAACTTAACATTAATGTACTAAAACTAACTCAACGCTTAAAGGATCAAGGTAATTACCAAATTTGACAGATTACATTCCCAGTTTCCACACAACCTACCTAACATAAAACAATATGTATAAACAATCTACATGTACAACTGAATCAGGACAAGCAAATCAATTGTTGCAAACAGCGGCATGCGAAAGAAGAGATTGCGCTGATGCGCTTGAGCACGCGATGTCAAACTTCATTACATACTTGATAAGGAAGCCTGATTAACCAAAGGCGGGTTACGTCTGCTTACTGTAACATGCATGAAGCTTTAATGAATTAGATATCTTAAATGTAGGTACCTACGAGAGGGTGTAAATTTCAAAAAAAAAAACTATCGTCTGCGTCCCGAGGGACCACAAAATGTGTCCAATATCATAATTTCGACATCATCTGTCTGGCCTTTTCCGGTCGCCTTCCAATTTAACTGGATGCAGCTGAATACCAGTGTTTTACAAGGAGCGACTGCCTGTCGACAACCCAGTTGATGGGTAACACGATATCCCTTGGTTAAACTGGTTGTCCAATTTTCGGGCTTCTGACAATCTGTACCGACTGTCATATATATACAAATTACAGATCATCAATAATAGATCTCAAATCCAATATCATTATGTCATCATCATCATCATCATCATCATTTCAGCCATAGGAAGTCCGCTTCTGGACATAGGCCTCCCCTATAGATCTCCAATAAGACCGGTTGGAAGCGGCTCGCATCCAGCGTGATATCATTATAAGCTAGTAACTATAATTATGTGAAGCATGACATACTTAGATTGGTGGTCTCACATAGATGAGAAAAATATCTTAAAGGAAACGGTTAAAGAAATCAATCTAATTATAGGCAGCTATGAGATATTCAACTGTTTTGATTCAGCGACTTATCTTTTCATTTCTTACAGTTACTTCGCCTGCAATAAAGTGACAACGCTGTTTAAAAGAAATCAAACCACAAACCAAAGTAACAAGCCAACGGCTGCACTGAATAGCGACTTAAATGTAACCCGTAAAATTCTTTGAACTGCAAGCAAGCGCGAAAAAAATGTTTCAGTGCAAGTCTTTCATTAAAAATTACTTAAACGTGAAAGCTCTTCCCGTATTTACTCGAGCGTTTACTTTTGGTAAGAATAATACTGACGAAGGGTCGGAACTCGATGTTGTAAGACAAACTAGGGCAATGCATGTAGGGCAGTTCATGTGGCAGCAGGTTAAATTATGCATATAACTGCAACGTCAGTCGATATCCCGGTACCGGCCTGTATAAATTGAATAAAGCCCGTGTTTCAAGCGAAAGGGGTGATTCGAAATCAAACAAATGTAGTGTCTTAAATTGCAATTTTCCTACCTTTATCTATACCAATATTATAAAGAGTAAAGATTTGTTTTTTTGTTTGTAGTATATTAACTCAAAAACCATGAACCAACTTCAAAAATTCTTCCACCATTCGAAAGCTATAATATCACCGAATAACATCTATATTAAAATCATAAAGAGGAAAGATTTGTTTGCTTGTTTACTTGTAGGGATTTTACTCACAACCTACTTACCGGACAAATTTTAGATATTCTTCCACTATGAGAATGATTTACACAAAGTAACGAAGGTTACATTTTATTTTCAAAACGTTGATAGGGTCATCCTGGTAAATAGAGACTGTGGGCTGCCGCTGAAAAATTTCAGTTGGAAAACTCGATAACACTTTACCCGAGCCTAACACAGCAACTCAAGCTTCACATTAAAGCTTACGATGACCAGACCAACAAGGAAAATGCCACAAATGAAATGTAAAAAGTCATTTTAAATGTCGAATGTAATTTAATACCAAAATTAAAACCCAAAATTTTAAAGCACAACCATTATTTATCGACAGTCAAGAAACGTTTTGAAAACTACTGAAGCATATTTTAGGCCCATTAATGGCAATTTAGAAGTTGATAGAGTGCACTACATAAAGCACTTTTCTCCAATCTGGTTTCATGACTGGCCTGAAGTTAAAAGAAGGTGTGTACGTGCCTCTATTGTACAAATCGCCGCTAAATCTTTAATGTATTCGTATTTGGGTGAGAATTCATGATCCGCATATCAAAATACTCCATTATACCCAATTTGGGAGCGGCCTACGTCCACCCGATATTAGATCGGCTAAGATGACGATGATATTCAAATAGACAATAAATTACAGCCACGTTAAACTTGGCTATTGATGGCCTTGCAATTAATTCAAAGTCTTTAGCTTACCATCCGTCTATGCCCAAACTCAGCACAATCAAAAAGATAGATAGTCCTAGTTTGCAGAATTCCTTTCCACGGGAAATTTACGAGCTATCGATGTTCCAGAACTATTCGACAAGCGGAATTTTAAACAGAATAACTAAGGTAATAAAATTGTAGCGTTCCGTATTCTACATGACAATTTATACACCTAACACTGTTGCGGTGAAACGAGGATCTTTATGAAATGTTTTGCAGTAGCGTGGTTTCAGTGTCGAGCAGAACTCTATACGTTCAAGATTTCCATAGCTTTGTCCTCTTATTTGAATGCAACAAACTTTAGCTATAACTTTATAATGAGCATAGATATGGCAATTACGAGTATGTGACATTTATGTTTTATTTGTATGTTTTGCGATATATGCATATTTCGTATAAGTGTTTCTACACCAGTGCGTCTCTTTCCACCTGTACGCAGGTGGAATCAAATAACCGTGGCATTGAAATTACAACCTCTAATGCTCATTTTCAATTAGTAAGTTTCCATATTAATTTGTACTTATTTAACGTATAATTTAAAATAGTGTTTGCTGTAATAGTGTTGTGTGCTACCAAATGGGACTTAAAAATAACTAGCAAAATATGGGTGTACTGCAGGTACACCTCTACCTAATCCTTTGAGGAAGACAGTCGTGAGGAATATGTTGTAAATAGTGCACCACAACTACCTTAAAATTTTCTTTTCCGCCATTCTATCAAGTCCATCCAAAGATTGCCTGTAAAGAGCGGTCATTGTTGTGGAATACTACAATGTGTACTACTCTAAGTTGTTATTTGTATCATAAAGAATATTCTATTCTAAGTAATATTATATTTTCCTGTCTCATAAATGGTGCAGCTAAAGCTTTCTACATCTCGCTCATTACCACAATAAATGCGACATCCGATATAAAATAAGACATTGCAGTTGCAGCTAAGACACACGACGGAAATTAAAGTTAGAAAGAAAACGCTTGTGTCATCTCATATTTCGCCCGCTTTTACAAACAGTGAAAACTTTCAATTTGAGGAAAAATTTCACCTCTTATTTTTATGCGCAGTTACCGTTGGTAGAAAAACTGCAACTATTCTAGGGCATTTTTTGAGCTTCTTTTATGGCACGGAAAATTTTACTAGGGTATTGTAAAAGGTGGCATAAATTTTACTAAGTGTATGAATCATTAGATAATTAGGGGTTTGAGGCCAAATAATATCAGCCTCGCGGGTTAAACTACACTTGCCGATGTTGATCCGAAGATGGGTGACCATTCACTTTATATCGAGAAAGCCAATACGTACTAACGGAAAACACGGAGAAACCGTTTTGTTGTTGAAGCGTTGTTCCCGGCTGTCATTTGCTGGGAGATTTTTGACAGTCGTTTCGGGCTCAAGAAGCTCAAATGTCTAATAAGGTGTATTATTAAAGGGTCGTATTATCCAGAAACTGGGTTATATAGTCACGTAAAATACTAGTATTTAACTGCTCCCTGTTAGACTGGTCGACGAACACAACTAAGTTTGGAAAAAGCTTGGTGAAAACCTTCATTCTGATGCATTACAAGTAGGCATTTTTGCTGGCAGTTTTCAGAAGAAATGCCTACTTCCAATGCTTCAAAACAAAGAATTGGATAAATTAGTTGTTCACACACACAGTGATCAAAGGGTGCTTAAAATAGTTTATAAGACTACATTATAATGTACGAGAATAATCGTCAAAACAACTACAACAGGCACGCGATTTCTCCTATCTCAATTTTCGATAAACTTGTCATCAATCCTTCAATAGGCGCCATGTTACCGAAGCCCTGAACAGTAGTGCGCTTTTGTTACAGTACAAAAATAACCCCACAGAACATACAGTTCATTAATTTTAAATGGATTGTAGGCAAGGTGCCCGAACAATCACTTGAAACACTCGAACCATCTACTAGGTGGAGTGCCGCGTGGGATACGAGCTAGTACACATAAGTAGTTCAAGTATTCGCTGTTACTACTAAAATATAGGTGCAGTAAAACCATAGTTTTAAAGTGTGAGAAAGTCATAGTCAAATAATTTATTTCAATTAGATCATTAATTCATTAAACCCCAAGCGGACGCTGTCATTGTCATTCTATTGTGTCTCTAATTGACACGATTGAAAGATTAAAAAGTACTTTTGAATGTCATACTTAGAAAGTTGAGAAAAAAAAATAGGAAAATGATTCCAGTTGCCTCTTCCAAAAGGTAGTTTCGTATGGAGAAGAATGGGCAAGAAACTCCACTTACTCTTTTTAAAAAGGTTTACAATGCTTTGAGTGCATTAATCATTGTACCTTTCAGCGTGAGGAGGATGCATCTAGAATAAAAAGAACTATCCTGATATGTTTTAGGTTATAAAAGTAAGCAATGGGTTATTAAACTATTATGTTGGTAAGTACCTACATTGTGCTCTCATAACGAGTGTTTATTTGTACACTGAAGATTAAACAGGAATTAATACTCATTGAATAAACAAAATAAATAAAGTTAAAAACAAACAGCAGGTCAGTAAGTTAAGAGAAGCAAGCAAAGAATAATATAAGTACTTAACATAAGTACATAGCATTCAATTTGATAGTGTCAAGACTCCAATGTGCTATGCAGCATATCCTGTGAACTAGATGTCTTATAAAGATTCAACTGTGTTACAGTGACTTGTGTAATGACCATGGTCTTAGTCTAGGAAAACAAGACAGTCAAAAAATTGCTGACGTTGATAATGTCTGTTCCGACCAGGTAGTAGGTACCGTAAAATGGAGTGAACAGGGACTCAAGATAAGTACTCACGTAAGTTAAGAGTTGCTTCTTACTTAAAAGGACTCTAATGCCTTTAAATAATTAAGATCAATAGTTTCGACACCTTGTTGGTATCAAATAATGTTAAACTTGCGTGAATATCCTCCTCAAAGTTTTGTTTCTGTTTACCCTTTAGTCCTTATTCAACCCATTTTACCGGTAGGTACCCATAAAGTCAAAGTCAAAGTCAAAGTCAAATCATTTATTTCAATTAGGCCATTTAAAAGGCACTTTTGAACGTTAAACTTACAAGTTAAATAAAATTTAATGATTCTAGTTGCCCCTTCCAAAAGGTAGTTTTGTATGGAGAAGAATGGGCAAGAAACTCCATACTTACTCTTTTAAAATAGTTTTTACAATATTTGTATACAATAAAAAATACATTATATGTGAATACGATGTACCTAGAATAAACAAAGTAAAATAAAAAAATAAATAAAAAATAACATACTATGCTAAGATAGATTAAGCATTTTAGTAGGATAGATACATGGTACTCTCACATTTACACATATTAAAATCACGGATAATATAACAAATCAAGAAAATATTACACAAATAATAATAAAAAAAAAAAAAAAATACACAGCAGAATAGCGTGAGTGTTGCAAAAATAAAGCAAATTAAGATTTTGTCAAGTTCCTTGATTGCCCTATGGAGCTGGACCAGCATGTTGCCAAGCATTATTATCTTGAATATAATCCTCTAATTTGTAATATGCCTGTTTACAAAGTGTACTTTTAATATAAGTTTTAAATTTCCTTTCATTTAGTTTTAATATATCAAGAGGTATTTTATTGTAACATTTAACACAGTACCCCATGAAAGATGTCTGTACTTTAGCTAATCTGAAAAATGGTTGAGCTATTTTATCTTTATTTCTAGTATTAAAATTATGTCTATCACTTATTTTACTAAAAAGATGTGGGTTTTTTCTTACATGCATAATATTTTCGTAAATGAATTGACAAGGCACTGTCATGATATTAATTTTCTTAAATAATTCCCTTAGAGATTCTCGACGCGGTAGATTATAAATAGCTCTGACAGCTCTCTTTTGTAGAATAAAAATGGAATCAATGTCAGCAGCCCGACCCCACAGTAAAATGCCATACGACATTACGCTGTGAAAGTAGCTGAAATAGACCAAACGCGCGGTTTCTACGTCTGTCAACTGCCTGATCTTTCTAACCGCATAAGCAGCCGAGCTTAGCCGCCCCGCAAGAGATGTTATATGCGGTCCCCATTGTAACTTCTCGTCTAGCGTGATGCCTAGGAAAACGGTTTCATTAATATATTCCAGCTTTCCTCCATTCAACATGATGTCGCATTCGCTACTTCTAACGTTTGGTAACGTAAATCGAATACATTTGGTTTTTGTGTTATTAAGTACCAAATTGTTTGCCGTAAACCAATTTTGTACCTGAAGAATAGCTTTATTTACGTCGTCAAGATTTTGAGAACGTCGGTCTACTTTAAAAATGAGAGATGTGTCATCTGCGAATAACACCATCTTCGGTTGATTCTAAATTAAATGAGGCAAATCATTAATATATACTAAAAAGAGGAACGGACCCAGAATTGAACCTTGAGGCACGCCCATTGTCAATTCAGACCCCGATGAGTTTACGCCGTTAATCTGGACTTTGACCTGTCTGTCTTTCAGATAAGATCTTATTAAGTTAAGAGCTTTATCCTTAATACCATAGTGATCTAGTTTTAACAGTAGTGTTTCGTGGTTAACGCAGTCAAACGCCTTCGACAGGTCACAAAAGATTCCAATGGCATCTTGTGCTTCCTCCCAGGCGTTGAAAATGTTTTTGATTAGGGTAACACCGGCGTCAGTTGTACAGCGCCCCTTAGTGAAACCATACTGATGTTCATGGAAGATGGAATTTTTATTAAAGTGACGTAACATTTGATTTAGCATTAACTTTTCAAACACCTTACTGAGAACTGGCAAATAGTTATGAGGCGACAATACGACATGTGATATGCGTAGAATAATTTCTTTGAAGACGACGTAGCGAACGAGTACGTGTTGCGTTGTCGCTTCGTGCCTGTCTGCAGGAATACTTAAGGGTGTTGCTCTCCGCTCAAGCATATAGCATATTGGTCCATAATTATTTGGTTTGATATTGATATACTTATATACTAAATAATGGCCTACAATATCTAACTACTGCCAAATATAATAGACGTTAGACCATAAGTCATGCAGCTTTACACTAAATCCAATTTCTAAAACTTTTTTTTTTGGACATCTTCAAAAAAGTCTACACGTATTTAGGATCTTCTGGCACTCTCTCGTTTTACATTTTTTTCTATTTTGTACAATTCAAAATTAGGTTTAGCCCCAACTGATACTTCTGGAAACCTTTATTTTTCCTGTCAACTACCTATACTAACAACAAACACTCCTAGAAATGTATTAAGTGTAAAGGAACGTCTATATTACCCTACTTTCTGCATTGTTACTTTTGACATCTTATTTCCTAGTTCTTTTCTTTGACAACGTAGCCTGTGTAAATAAAAGTTAGACAAGGAGGAAGTGTGACATAAATCACGTTCTAGAAGCCACATTATAAGCTAGAAATTATTGTAGTAAAAAGGTTCAATTTTTGAGTACCAAAGGACCAACAAATCTGGGCAATATATTTTACTGTATGATCTATATTTATACGTCAATAAGTCGACGACATCTTTCCAATATGAGTTCCTTGTTAACTAATCTGACGATGCTGAGAAACAAACTCAAAAAGCACAGTCTCTTATAGGTTCAGACACAAGCAGATCTACTTGTTAAAAATTTTAAGATCAAACACATATTGTTTGTTGTATTCTAATGTTTTAAAAAAAAAATATAATTCTATTCTACGGTACATTATCTTGGTTAAATCGATCATACTAGAGATCCGATTAGTGTCTGTTGATTATGGTAAAATATACCGTATAATCCTTTGACCTTCGTATTGTACGTGTTTGTCAAAACTGACGATATTAATGGGGACCCTGAGCACAGATGGACACAAACATTTTACATACGCATACCCAACTCGCATTTTATACAAAATACTCGTAGTGTTATTCAAATATATTTATTCCTTTACTAAATCCGACACTACTAAGTCACGGAATTCTTTCAGAAGAATCTTAATGTGACTATGTAATATTGGCATTGTGTGTAAACTATGCCCGAGAGTTATATTGCATAGATGCCACGCGAACCGTACCGCACTAAATGTTGACCCATCTAATTGAACTTGTGAAGATAAAGAGCGCTCTCTACAATTTATTATTATTATTATTTATTTATAAAGCTTTATGCACAAGTAAAAAAAACCTGTACTAAGGCGGACTTAATGCCTTAGGCATAAAACAACCAACAACACTACAAACAACAACAACAACATCAACAACACAACAATACCCCACAACACAACAACAATTCCCCTAAGATCAAGTAGTCTTAGCAATATCTTCATCAATGGTATAGGTAACGTAGATAATTTTGACAGCAATTGGGTGCAATCTACAATGGTCTTTTTTAACCCCCGACGCAAAAAGAGGGGTGTTATAAGTTTCACCGCTATGTGTGTGTGTCTGTCTGTCTGTCTGTCTGTCTGTCTGTCTGTCTGTCTGTGGCACCGTAGCGCCCAAACGGGTGAACCGATTTAGATGCGGTTTTTTTTATTTGAAAGCAGAGTTTCTTGCGATGGTTCTTAGACATGATTCATCAAAATCGGTTCAGCCGTTTCAAGGTTATATGCTCTTTTGGATTAGCTACCGTTGCTATTTTAGACGTCTATGGTATTAACTTTACTTAAAAACATATGTGTGTCTTAAAATTTCAAACACCCATGTGTGTAATATTAATAAGCAACATTATGGTGTATTTGGTCTGATGCAGCCAGGATATCTAGCAGACTAATACACTCTTGGGAAAATAACAGCAGATATGTCGTGTTTGGATTCATTTTAACCAGCATTTGATTCTGTACACAATGTACTGATGGCAACAGGATGAGCTGATGCTGCAGCCAGGCCATCCAGCACACCAGTAGGTAGACTCTAGACAAAATAATAGCAGATGTGTCGTGTTTGGATTCATTTCAACCAGCATTTGATTCTAAACACAATGCACTGATGGCAACAAGATGAGCTGATGCTGCAGCCAGGCTATCCAGCACACCAGTAGGTAGACTCTTGACAAAATAATAGCAGATATGTCGTGTTTGGATTCGTTTTAACCAGCATTTGACTCTACATACAATGCACTGAAAATTATTATAACTGTATACTCTATAAAACAAAATTAATGCGTTTAAAAATTTTAAAATAAAAATTAAATTAAAAATTTAAAAAACCCCCACCGCAAAAAAGTAAACATTTAAAAAGTTAAAAATAACACTTTAGCCATGAAATTTTACTTCACGTCGGGGTACCGTTAAAATACTACACACCTACAAGTACTAGGAACTTTCCTTACTTAAGCGGTACCCCGACGTGAAGTAAAATTTCATGGCTAAAGTGTTATTTTTAACTTTTTAAATGTTTACTTTTTTGCGGTGGGGGTTTTTTAAATTTTTTGCGTTACGTTTTATATACGGTTGTGTTTTGATTTGTAACATTAAGTCACGAATATTTTTTTCATTTTATTAATGAAAATAGCTTTTGCACTCACCCATACTCACAAATTTTGAAGAAACATTTAAGCTCAAAACACACCGAGATGGTAGCGACCGGCAGCGAAGTGACAGTGTTCAGTGTCATACAATTTTAAACTTTATCTACATTGTTTTAAATGTATTATAACAATGTAGATAAAGTTTAAAATTAGGTATATATAAGTCGGATAATTTGCACCACAGAGGTCAAAGGATATCCGTCTAAAAGTTGTATTTTGACCCACCTGCGAGCTGCGTATAAAATCTGCATGTTGATGCTTTTTAAAGATCTTTAGGATACAACAAACGTCCTTGCATACAATCATACGTTTCGACACAAACGTTGTGATGTTTGCTTTTTGTAAGCCTGATTGAACAACAGCGCTTAAAATTCCTTATTTGTTTAAACTCAAGGCATGTTTTGATTTCGCTGCAGTTTCCCCGATAGTAATTTATTATTCTTGTAGAATGGCAAAGCAAATAGCCTTTTTTGTAGTAACTGGTACTAGCGAGCTGAACTGCTGAGCATTCATTCTGGGTACCATTTCCGGGTCGGGCAATGAGATATCGGATTTTTCCAACTGAAATTTTGTAGTAGCAGCCCGGAGGCTGGTCTAGATTTGTGTAGGTACTGTTGGTGGCAATAATCTCTGTTTCCTATTACATGAGACTTAGGCTTAACTAGTGAAATGTAGGGTTTTACATGCGGCTCCGAAGCGTAACCTACTGCAACATGTATGCAACCTTAAATCTACGAGTCAGGTCGGCGCAGCATAAATAAGTTCTTCTTCCATACGTCATATTTCCATTAATTTCGATAGTTATTTTATTTACGGCCGCTATATTAATTTTACCTTTTACGCAAACCACTATAGGTACGTTTGTTTTGTTTAAATCTACTATTCAATATCTGTATGGATTTGTTAACAATCAGCTGGTCGATTCAATAAGTCACCCCGTAAAAAATTCCCTGAATTGAACTGTCAATGTTAAGCATTATAATGGAATGCCAGTTCAACTCGCCTTAACTTCACCAAGATTTTAATAGATAAGCACTGATGATCAGAATGTGACGTTCCCATATTGTATTGCGCACTGGGTCCTTTAGGCGAGTTAGCTCAAACTAATATCGCTAGTGGACTTAGAGACGGGTGAGATAATATCAACATGGACAGCGGCAGCCGCCCCGTACTAATAACATTATGCTGCGGTCAACAATCCAATCAAACTGGGAGGATTATGCCGCTGTGTCTCTAGGATCGTTTGAAGTGGCGTCTGCTCATGGCTACAGTGCTTACTAATGTATATATGGATGATATGGATGCTGGAATTCATGAGAAGCTTATTTGATACTTCTAAACATAACTTCACTCATGTAATCCCCAAAATATTTTTCTGAAGTGTACTCGTATCTATAGCACACAGAAATATCACCAATTAAAGTCTCATGTAAAAGGAGGCGAGCTTTATAACCATTAATCGGAAACAAATCAGACTACGAGCTGCTACTGAGAAATTCCAGGTGGAAAAACTCACGCTACTCATTTTGACGTCGAACTTGATGCTTACCGTCGCATTAGAATGAGACAGTCGATAAGCACTAATACAATAATATTCCAGAAAATAAAATAAACACTTCACTATTTAGGACTCATTCATTTATTGTTGTAATTTACTACGTGTTGGTAGGCAACTGGGTCTATCCCAGTTGTATAAGTCTCTCCGTGCCTATTAGCCTAGCTTTGTTCTGTTTCTTATATTTAGTACTAATCCAACTCCTCGGCTAGAAACAAGGAATTTTTGATTAATTTCGTGGCAGGACCTAAGACATTTTGGATCATTAAGCTCCATTGCTTTTTCTGGTGGTCGCAACTGTTGATTCTGTTTTGCGATAGTTCCAGTGGTCTTCTTCCGGACAAAGAAGATTCAACAGAAACCGTTTTCTCCAAATTTGACCCATAAAGACAAATATATACCTATACCTACCAAAGTTCCAAATAAAATGGACATTTGTTTGGGATAATTGCCTACTAAACATGTCTATCGGTGTTGATCAAGGAAGACAGTGAGAGCTTAACCTAATTACTTCCTTGCCTGACAACTGGCCATTGATGTTGAAAGTTGGTAATAAACCTATTTTGGATATTTCACTATCCAATCCATTAAGGAAAACGAGCATATGAATGGAGCATTCATTTGCGAAATAACTTGCTCCAAATAATTTATTGTAGAATATTTCTTTTGCTTTCCGATTTATTTTTGTGAATCTCGTAAAAACTAGGCCATCATCGTGACAAACGACATTCGAATTTTGGACTTTCTGCAGAAAATTTGCAAAACAGTACATGACCCGAAATTGTATCCCTAGCATTTATAGCTGTCCGGAATAACGATCAAAACGAATGTTTTTCATTCATTTTTGTCACGAATCAAATTCTGAATGGTACTCCAGATTTTTGGGCAGAGAGATTTTCCGGAATGCTGCGTTGCATATAAAATGTGTTTCCTAATGGTATGGATACCGCATAAACATGCAAATTTACGTAGCGTCAGTTTCTTGATCATTTCCAATAAGTTCCATAGCTTTAATAGCCAGTAGTAAGGATTATGCACAGGCACCAACAGGCACAGTAAAAATAGGTTCGTCACCCGATGTCTATTTTTGTTTATTCTATGCATGACATAATCTGCTTCAATACTGTATTGTTTTATGAATGCTAACTGCATTCATGATAAAAACAATACAGTATTATAGCAGGTGAAAATATAGATAGAAAATTTCACTCCTAAGACAAGCAATCCCTTGTTTAAAAGGTGATCTCCAAATACCTGTATCTCTAAGCCCATTGTAATCGAACTAAACATTTTTTTTCACAGATTAAATTTTAGTATTATTGGAAAACTGATGAAGGTTCCTGTACAACGAAGACGGCACTTAGTCATGGTCAATTACAATAGATAGCTTCGCAGTTACACTTTGCTGTATCAACTAGACCGATAGTTTTATGTCCAAGACTTTTATGAGCCTCCCTTTTATCACCCGTTAGATACACTGTCGCGTAATGTAATAGGGATAACCGTATAACTAGATATTCTTAAAGGTATGTCTGAAAAAGGTTTTTGTCTCTCTAGGGTAACTTTATTAGGTGATGGCAGTTGAAATATTAATAGAAAAAAAGCTTACATTAATCAACAAAAATGGTGAAAATTGCTTTTAAAAGCTAATGTACAGCTTGGCAAAAAAGTGTAGAAACGGAACTAAATTTTTGTCTGTTGGCAACATTTTCAAAATAATGACATCTCATAATAAACAAAGTTCACGATTTCGTAAAATTTTAATTTCGACCACCAAACGTTGATTAATAAACGTAAAAAGTGAATAAAAACGAATAAAACTATTCGTAGTGCTGGCAGGGAAGTTATTTATAAGGTGTACAGGCGATATCTGGCGGAACATGAGGCCCAAACTATTCTTCCTGAACTTATCAATGTTTTCTAGAGTTCCGCTTATAATACAGGTATGTAAGAGTTTGTTTTGTTGATTTTAGGTAAATCAAGTGTTAGTTGATGAATACAAAGCTATATTAATTTGATTGCATAAGGAATAACTAGAAATTTGAAACAATAAATGTCGAGCACATAGGTTATGTTTACATTTTTTCAGCATTACTCTGGTATAGTGCGCTGAGATAATTGATACTTTGGTGACTTGACTTTTAACTGAATGAAAATTCACTTTCTACGTAAATTATACTTTAAGTGCGATATCAAGGGAGAGAATTATTTGTTCTAGCGTTTGAATTAGAAATGTAAAAGAAATTGTCGTGCCATAGTCTAAATCTATTATTTAATTCAGGGAAGCCTGTTATCGTTCTAAGCAAAATCGTGCTGGAAGGAGATAAACAAAAGGGTATTTTCTACATCCGTCTTTTTAACAGTATGTGATAAAAGTGTTTTACTTTTAATATTGTTAGGGATAAATGAAATATTTCGTCTTTACAGGAAGCAGCTGAACGTGCATTACAAGCTATTATCGAGGAGGATTGGAAGAACTCGTGCTAACATGTAATAAAAATAGAAAATGATTACTGGAAAAAAAAATAACTATGAACGAGGAAATATAGCGATTAGTAATAAATCTAGAAGATGACAGTAGCATCACCTCTGAACCCGAACATGACTCAGATGAGTTTGCGGCCTACGTGTTCGGGGTAGAATATTTAGAGGAAAATTTACTAGAATAAAATATAGAAATTATGTTATACAATGTTATGTTTTCTTTTTTTATAATTCCTAAACAATGTTGTGAACTCAGGAGTATTTACTCAATTTGTTATTTTTAGGTAAGTAATCAGTTGCGTGTCGAGAACACGTCCTTGTTCATTTAATTCATTACACCCCAGGAGGACACCGGTGTCCACGCTGTCATTGTCTTTCTATTGTGTCTCTAATTGCCACGATTAAAAGTGATTACTTACTGATTAAAAAAAATAATACATAATTAGATTAATTTGTCTAAAAAACAGCTAAGTATCAAGACTAGGTTGGTACGCTATGCGGTTGCCACGCGGGTTGCCATACGAAGAGCACAGTGGCGCCTCCATTATTTTCTACTCTTTTTTGCCAAGCTGTAGCGTTTTCTCACAATTTGTGATAAAAGAAAAAGATATTTAACAGATTCTACTAAAAATATTTAAAAACACATTTAATAAAACAGTATTGATGCCAGTACATCAAGCAATCTCATACTGTAAAATTTTATAAATTAGACATGAACCTTCAGCTTTTATAGTTAAAAAATAGAAGAATTAAAAAATATTGATTTCACCGTTTTTGTCACTAATAGAGAACACCCAAAATCAAGTTAAACCTTAAAAAAATGTTATGCAAACCAGAAATAAAACCCTAAATACTTACCTACTAAAAATAAATTCAACTTGAAAATTAGATTAAGTGTGGCGGGTAAAAATTGTTTAAATAAATCTCCTTTCGCATCGTGGCGGACATTTTTTAATTAAAATTCTGCTCTCGCGATGCACTGAATGGTTCCATTTTTAAATTAATTTCTTTCACCATCTTATCGCTGGCCTGACACCCACTCTTTGCATTAGTTAAATGAATGAACGAACTGTTTACTTGTACTTTACGTAATCAAGGGATCTCTTTCATCACACAAGTGTCTTGTAAACTGCCTAAATGGGTAATTGGAGGCCGTAAATCTTGTTGAATAGATGAATTTATCATGATGTTTTTTTCCCTATCATATTTTTTTACTGGCTTTTCATCTGAGAACTATGAGCCACGTAGAGTGCAGATAAAATGAGACCGCATAGTTAAAAATGCTTTCGCTATTTTATCAAGCCGGAACCGCATTTTTTTACGTTTTACATAGGCATTAATTAAAAGAATAATGGGATGAAGTTAATCTTTCCAACTTAATTAATTATTTAAAGTAGGAGCTTCTGTACTTAGGTACATTTTACTTTTGAATTTGGTATTTTTTTCTTAATAGATAGGAATGTAGATAGGGCATTTTTTATTGTTAGACAGCTTTAGTTTTTGTTACCTTTTTGTTTGACAACATTGGGTTGGAATCATTTCAGGGTTAATTAAATATTTATTTCAGTATAAAATACATAAAAACTCATTTGTGCAATTTTATTAACGTATACATACTTATATTATAAATACCTACACACATCCACACACACACCCACACGCACACCCACACACACACACCTACGCACATACCTACTCACATACCCATACATACATATACGACAACGTCACCAATTTCACACTATTTTCATGTTGACAATAACTATTTATGATGTGATGGGGGGCCTGGAGTTCTAAAATACAGGCCTAGGCTTAGTTTAGACTCCAGATCTCCCACAAATTACGTTAAACTAACTTTCTGCCAAACTACCTGTCAACCTATAAATCTATCATAACGATGTAATTTGTGGAGATGAATAAACGTTTTTATTATTATTATTATTCTAATTTCATTATTTTCACTTTATCGACTTAGAAAACAGAACGAAATAAAAAAAAAGAAATTACAGGCACTCAGGTCTATCGATAAGGTTAAGCTCGCTTGCCAAGATCGGTCCACGGATGGGTGACCGACTCGCGTCCGTTCCACATCGTGATCTTTACAGGAACTCACAAGCCCGAAAGTCTGAAAACCAGTTTTACCAACGGGCCGATTACGGCATAAGTATTTAGGAAAAGGCTAGGCTGATAGATTGATCCACATTTAAAGATAATGATAAAACCTCGAGTCAATTACCCAATTTCTGACAATGTGCAAGTAAACCACAGTCAAATGGGATAACTCGGACACAATTTACATTCAACTTCAACTTATTCCACAATAATATTATATTCCAAGGCTATTTAAATTAGCGATCCTTCAGTTGGAACTACGTGGCACTTCAGAAATGTAAATTGGATAGACTGCCAAGCTATGCTTTTGAATGTAAAAAGTTAGGCCTCAAAGGTATGCTTGGAGCTGTAATTTCATATGCCTTATTCATCTTCAGTCTGGCGTTTTCACGATCTCGACTTAATATGGAGTAAAATGGAGTAGGTACCTGTCTAATATAAGATGCAGTACCAGCGCCAATTTGAAAGTATGGATTCGACGTCATCATCTCTTGTCCCAACTATGTTAGGGTCGGTTTCCAGTCTAACCGAATGAAGCTGAATACCAGTGTTTTGCAAAGAGCGACTGCCAGTCTAATTCTCAATCAAATCAATTATGGTTTTCATGCCATTATGCGGAAGCGTTGTGCATCCCTCATGATGCGCATGCAGGCCAGCTCGAACAGCCTTCTGAGTGTTCGTGGGCCGCTGGGACTCGCCGTTATGGTGGCACTGGATGCGACTACACACTGCGGGTGGTCGCGTCCAGTGCTTGGCATAAACTGGCACTCCAGTGCGGTGCCACTTTATGATTTTTTATTTATTTTGTATGTACCAACTAACAATAGTTTTATAAGGTTTTTTGTGTTACTAACAGTATACGGGCTAATAAAGCCTGAAATAAATGTCTTATTATTATTATTATATTATAATCTCCAGAACACAGTGACTTGGTAAGTAGATATCCCCGGATTGGACTGGCTGTCAGAGAAAAGATTACGTATTTGACGTAGGTACTTACAGGAACTTGGCCTTCCAAAGCTTTCTTTCTTTAAAGTTAAGCTTTCTGGAACCAAGGGTATGGGGGCTGATTAAAATGTAGATACATAAATTCGCCTTTATCTCTGGGTGTAGACAAACTACAAAATGACCTGCCATGATTCTTATGATCCTTACATAGATTCTCCTTATACCTATATACTTCGATTACGTTCATACACGCTTGCCCGACGATTGCGAATACTATACAGCTGAAATTTCTGAAGAAGAAGATCACATTTAGGCCCGCTGTATGGCCTTCTAGGGTATATACTGTCGTATCCTCTAACAACTGCTTTAAAAACCCTTATACCTTTTGTAAATCGCCTTTCATTCAATTTTATTTAATTATTTTTCTTTTAATCTCGAGTTACTCATATCTTCTGATCTTGCCAAATTACCCACCTATATATCTATGTCTATCTACCTTCCTACTTTATCCTGTCGGGTTCTACTATGTCCTTTTACTGAAGTAACAATATTTTGGAAAGCCCTTAGGACCTTTTGACTTTCTTAAACTTACTTTTAATGGCTTTTCAACCGAACTTTTAAGCTTTGCATGTCTCCGAATGAAAAGGGAACAATTTAGATGGTAAGTAATTATTTGGTGCGATAATCTCATGGCCAGTTATGCTGGTTAAGTCATATGAATGCTACTTTCATACATATTTTGTTCTGTTCGTTTCTTATTCACTTGGTAGAAATGAAACAGGGTCTACTAAGCTTGTGTCTAACCCAACACAACTACTTTTCCATTCTTCTTCAGCGAACTGAAATCCTGAGTGATTACAAAACTGCTTAGTGAGTACCAAAAAAACTATAGGTATCTGACTAGCTGTCTACTTTTCTTCACTTTGCAAAACAGCGAGCTAAGTAGAACTCGCCAGGCAGAAACATAAAGTTTATGGCCGGAATCACGAATACTAAAACAGCAAGAGATAGATATTCCTACTTACCTTAAAACAACTTTAACTTTAATTTTAAGCTTGATAATTAATTTTAAATAAGTACCTATGTAGGTATAACATTTATTGTGCATAATATATTTTTTCGTCTGACATACCTAATTATTATGCTGTTTAATTTTTTTACTTTTCCTTTTTTTATTTTTGCTTTTAGGTACCTACCTTCATAATTCAAATTGAAATAGGCATTTTTTTATTTTTGTTTTTATAAGAGTCTTAACGAATATTTAATGTTTTTTATTTACTTAAACATTAAAAAATAATTATATACGTATCAATATTAAAGAAGTGTGTTCTCGTATGTACCTCGTGTAGGTACCAATTATTTGGAAAATTCGTCTTTATTTGGAGACGTGAAACCATGTGAAACCATTAGTGTTTTATCGATGTCAAGTACACATTGATTAAGTGATGATAGTTTTTGCTTTTTCACATGCCCATATCAAGTACCTAGTGCTAGATTAAAACCTGCTAAATGGGAGTGGGCTCAATTTTGTACGAATGCTGTTGAAGTCATGAGACATGAAAGAAATATAGAAGGAAGACCTTGCCCGGTAATGAGATGATCAAAATTCAAGATATTTTTATTTGTGCAAACATGACAACCCACCCCTTTGTGCTTTAGGAGTCGGGCGTTGATAGCTGCGACACAGTTTTTAACTTTTGCAGCTATCATCGTTTAACATTGTTTGTATTCTGTATGTATTTGTTTCTGTTCCCAAATAAACGATTATTATTATTATTAACTACATAGAGTGTGCATGATGGTCACTTTACATAAAATCTGTCACGTTTTGCCTTTTAGGCGTAAATGTAGCCTACGAATAAAAAAGTCATTATATTGTTACAAATAGTCAAAAATACAGGAATTGAACTCCGTTTCAATTCTTGTATTTTTATTCTATGGTTTCTTCAAATCAAATGAAACCAAATTAAATCATTTACCTATTTATTTTGTGAACATAGGTGATTACAGGTGTAAGTATTTCATTAAAAATGTCAATTGTACAATTTGTACAAACCACGTCCGGCCGATAGGCATACCTACCTACAAAATCAAATATTAGGTATAAGGTTCTAACAAATGGTCAATAAATATTCACATCAAATTATAAGATCATGTTAATAAGAAAAAAATCATGAAAGAGAAAAATGAATATTTCAACTTTTATTATTTTAGGTAAACAGGTAGGACCTACAAATGGACCATCTACGTGGGTAATATTCTAAAGTTAACAAGAAATTATTAATTTAGGTACCTACTAGACACAGACACATAATCATAAAAAAGGGATGGTAAAATTATTACCTTTAAGTATATTCCTACAAAACTAAGTTAGTAGGTAGGTACCTAAACGGTAAATGAAAAATAGGAAAACGTAGGGATTTTAGAGTCTGTCCCGAAAAGGCAGTAGGTAGGTACCTACCTACCTAACGAAATATTAATAGATTCCATTCATTTAAAAAACCGCTTATAAATAATAATAATAAAACGCACAATTACTTCCACATTTTTTTCTTTTAAAGATTTCGAGATCACAAAAGTGACCAATGAAATAAACTCAAACATTCATTTATGAAACAACTTACCTACAAGATTTTTTTTAAACTTTCACCTGTTTGTTTTAAGTTTACTGTAAAAATATCCTGTACACAAGTAAAAAAAAAATGGGTAGGTACTTACAATATCAAACTTAAATCCTTGGACTTCCTTCGCACTTCTCTATTTGTCACATCAATCCACTGTTCAGACAATTTATAGTCATTTAATTTTATAAAATAAAACTAGCACATTAAGTTATTGGTGGTTGAGTTTTTTTAGCATCCAATAGTCCAAGACCACCTGTTTAACAATTCTACTTTCGATCTTGCAAGAGGAGACCGACTACACAAGCTGCGTCTAGTCGAGCCGGCGTTTTTCAAATGCCGCTACAAACATTCCCGCGATATCCATTTTCCCGCCAAATTAATGATTTGTACACCTCCAAATTCAGAAGTCAGACTTAGCAGCAGTATTAAACGTATAAGCCAGCTCTTTCATTGGTTTGCATTATATCAGTTTCATTCATGTTTTGATATAACCCAGTGAAATTCAGAAGATCTATTTCTCATAGGTTAATCTGCAAAGAAGTAATAATTTTCATTTTTGTCACATAATACAGCGATTACAGGGACATCTAGCGTGATAGCAACACATTTTATGGAAGAGTTTGACAGCGGCATCTATGAGGAAAACATTATACTAAACATAAACTGAATGACAATGTATAGGAAAAGTTAATCACTTGTTACATAAAGTGACAATTATTTTTCAACCACAATACAACTAAACAGTATATAATTTTATTGTTTTGTTATTGTTTTGTTTGTATTGTTTTGTTTTGTAAAAAGACAAAAAAAACTCTCTCGTGGTGGTTTATTTTTTTTAAAAGGTAACATTCATCTTTCTAATTTCAAAATAGTGTTTCCTCATTGGATAGATTTCGCTATTTGACAATTTGGAAGTTTGACAATGACAGATACTGCACTAATGGACGAACAGAATTTTGACTAAAATAATGTTTTTTTGATTTTATTTAACGGATGGATTCCGTCTTACTGTGTACCTAATTCTTTTATTTTGAGAATTCAGGATTTGTTACTGAACAGTCTACAAAATATAGAGTTACATTCTAGTCTACACGTATAACTTCAAAAATACATAATGTTACGGCCTGTTTGCACAATCGGCCAGAGAATTTCATTTGAGAGGAAAATTAAAGAATTTATCAGGAACAAAGTGGTTCGACCCGCTTCAATCTTGAAACCGGCAGAAAAAATAAAACTGTACAACAAGGAGAATAAAGAACTGTTCGGGCCGTTGCTCGAGACGAACAAACAGAAGAAACAGCGTGCACAGAAGGCGGGTGAGTGTTGATTTGTTTGTAAGGTTTCAGCAACCTTGCGGCTGAGCGGATTTACTACTTTCTAAACGGCAGGCAGCTGTATGAGGAAGCCTCTAGTCTCCACTAGTGTTCAATCAGTTCCCATTGTGTCGTTATTAGCTGCGGTGTTTACACTCGTGTTGACTTTCGATCTCAATTTATGCGTATGTGCTACGTATTTAGCATCGGCGGCGGCGACGGCGTATCTTTTCAATTTACATCATATGACATTTCAGTTTTGGCGCCGCGAGATACACACGCGCACGCATAACGCCGCTTTTATCTGTGTGTTGCAGCTAAAAATAGAAGTTCACATCAAAACAACAGTACGACTGCTTCAAACGAAAATACATTGAAATTCTTAGAAAGTACAGAGAGAAATGGTAGTAGACAGAGTCAGATATTGACTGGCTATGTGAAGTATAGTCCTGTGCTTGCGGTGAATGTGTTGAAAAACAAAATGTGGCAGAATACGAGGCACTGTGTGAACTTTGTTGGTGTAGTCTTGAATAATACTGTGAGAGGTGTAGCTACATCTGCATCATGTAGTGCAGCCCGTAGCTCACCAGCGCAGCCCGGATACGCCAGTGAAGACAAAATTCTTCAAATAAAACAGCATAAAAATGACTTCGCAGAGCAGTATCCTTCTGTGACCCTGATATTGAATAAAACTATGACTGATGAGTCCAGAACTGCATTAGAGAAATGGAAACAAGAGAGGATTGCTGAATTGGGTTTAGAAGAGTTCAATAAATTCTATGCAGGTATGTGTGACTTCATTTTCCTACTTATAGTTTAACTCTGTAGAATATACTGGATCACTAGCATCTATTTCACTTAAACACTGCCTACCATATGGTTGAAATTGGCATAACTATGCAGGATACCAAATAAATCATATCATAAGAGGTAAAACTTTTAAGAATGATACATTTATACTAATCTGAAACATTAAGTATAATAAAGTGTACTTGTTACAAGAGTGTAGTACAGAAATTGACACATTAGTCTAAGAATCGGTGAACTTGTTAAAACTGTTTCTGCTCATATCAGCTATTGGTGCATAAAGTAAGCCAGTTCTATATTGTGATAAAAAGCTTCTTTATCTCCTTATGGCTAGTTATATGTGTATAAAGTTGCTGAGCAAGAGTTCCTGATTCCTCAGGTCAAGCAAATTTATGATGAGATTTCCCATCTGGTTATTCTCAGTAGCACCCCAGGGTCAGAATTTGTACCTGATTTATGGCAATAGACCCACCTCGTATTTTACACACATGTTTTTACTAGATAATTCTCATGTTAATTCATTAAACCCCAAGGGGACACCGGTGTCTGCGCTGTCATTGTCTTTCTATTGTGTCTCTAATTGACACAATTGAAAGGTTAATTATCTGGTAAAACTGTGTGTGTACAGGTACACCTCTACCTAACCCTTTGAGGATAAACAAGTGTGATGTTATGTTATGGAATTGGTAAAAATAACAAAGATCATAGATCGTTAACTGACCTGTTGGTCAAGTAGTTAGTGACCCTGACTGCTATGCCAGAGGTCAAGGGTTTGATTCTCACCCAGGACATATGTTTGTGTGATGAGCATGATCATTAATTGTTCTGTGTCTGGTTGTAATTTATCTATAATATGTACATGTAGGTATTTAGAATTATACATGTATGTTTATCAGATGTTTAGTACCCGTAACACAAGCTCTCAAGCTTAACTTGGGACTAAATGGCGTTGTGTGAAAAAGTTGTGGAATATTTATTTATCATAAAAGTAAAAGTTATCTACATTATTAGTATCTTCCGCTGCTACAATAAAAAAAAAACAAGTTCAACGATATCTCATAACGACAACACACTTGTTTAAATATAAACCACGCAATTGTTGTCTTTGGCACAAAACAAACTAGGTACCTATTTGTTAGCATGTTTCTTTATTTAAATTGCATTTGCATTTTTTCTCTACTTGCCACTTTTTTCTTTCAAATTGCTTCCTGAAAATTAAAATATAAGTGCACAAGATTCAACTTTTGGTATAAACTGCATGTTAAAAGTCTTGAATTTATATGAATGGCCTTGTTCAACTATTTCATTAACCAACACAACCACTGGGTGTGGTGTACACACAACTGCTGGGTTTGTTTCTGGGGTTGAGTTGTGTCATTGGGTATTGGAAAGGACAATCGCAATAGTAGCTTGCAGTTTGGACTTGTGTCCGAAAGGCTCTCTGGGTCTTACATAAGATCTTCACTTAAGTATTTTCACCACTTATTTTTAAGTTCATAGATTCGATTCCTAGTAGGTACATACATGTGGTATGAAGAAGACGAATATGAATCTATGGCCACAAACTAAGCTCAAATACACATAAGCTTAATTACAACTTGCCCGGCTTGGTAATCTGAATTGAAAAATCCCAACGAGTCAGTCATGAAATGTCATGTGCAATGATAATACTGCACAATTACCTACTATTCTCTGTATGTGGTATTTTTAACAGCAGACCTTCTTGGAAGCTATTTGATATGAAATTACCTAACAGTTGCATTGGAAAGACTGAAGGTGACACTAAAAAGTGATTTGCTTAATATTATTAACATTGGCTTTTTGAATAATTTTAATTTTTACCTTTACAAATTATTAATACTAAATGTTTTTGTTTATTTTTTCTACTATGTGTCGCATGAGATAGGATTGTTAATTCATCTTCCTGCCCTGATCCATTTGTTGGGATATGGGAGTGATCGCACACGGGCCACAAGACGCCACCACCGACGACGGCGACGTACTTACCTATTTTGTGTAATTTCTATCTATACAATATTTTGTATAGACTCGCTCCTCACTGTTAACGCCGGTGGTTGCCACTCCCATCCTCAGGTGGCGGCGTAAGTAGCTGTCGTGTGACCCTTGTGCTACGCGTGGTTGGCGTTGCATGTTTTTTGTACACAGTGTAGACCTATACATATTTACCGACATATCAATAGTCACCTCCTTCCTAGTCATAATAACTTTGAGACTTTAGAGGAATGAGAACAGGGTGCAAAGTTCCTCATCCTGTGTACAAAAGGGAGGATCCTCTGACCAGACGGGTGTTGTGTCTTGTGGGCTACCTACTGCCCGACGGTTGTTGTCGGGAACTTGTATAAGTTGAAATGGCGCGGATAACTTTAATACCGCGATGCAGGATGTCAGTCATTAGTTTGTATGTGGCGACGCTATATGTCGCTACAACACATTCTATCCATCAGTTCTTTAGTGTCTTCTCTTGTAACCCTTCAAGTTCATGCTCAAAACTTTTCTCAAAGCGTGATCCTCATTCCTTTGGATCACATGCTCATTCTCTGACAACCCATATCATGTCATCAACCACTATCATGTTACTTAATTATGAGTGTTTGTATGCTGCCAAAATATTTTTGTATTGTGTCCATAAAATAATATTCGTATAGGTATAATGTATACTTCCATACCTAATAAATTATAAATGAGAAAGTAACTCACGTTTGTTTGTCGGCTTTTCACGACTAAACGACTGAACGGATCGTAATGAAATTCGGCAAGTAGATGGATTGCCTCAAAAAATAATAAATGGAGAAAATTTTGTTTTCTTAAACATTTCCCAAATGAAGCGCCATCTTGAATGACTTGACGGTGACAATTTAACATTTTCATGACAAATCTTAAGCTAAAACTAGGAAGGTTTATTGATTCTAAGGCGGAACAAAGTTTATAAATAATTATCTATAAAGAAATATTGTAATATGTAGGCAGGTAGTCTTTTATAAAACCATTACTACATTCACCGACAGTGTGCAGATTTAAATTGTCTTTCAAAACAGAGATTCTGACACTTCAACCAATTAAAATATCTGCTGTCTCGTTACACCTCACCTACTATGATAGTTTGACCTAAATAACCTACCACCAAACTATAATATGGTTAATCTTGGCATATGATTGACACTAGATTTTATTAGGCTTCCGGAAAGCTTAGAAATAGCACTCCTGCATGTCGGGATCCGGTCTAACAAGATGCAGCTGAATACCGGTTTACATAGAGAGACTGCCTATCTGACGTCCACAACTTAATGACTAGGGTTGTTACAATCAGTCCACCTCATTATATTGTTATATAATGAGGCGGACTGATTGTCAGATTTTCGTGGTTCGAACTATTCGTAACGACTGTCAAAGTCTGGCGACTACTAAAGACAGCCGGGACCAACGGGCTTAATGGTTATCAGGTTTCCGTGGTTCGAACTAAGTATTCGTAACGACTGTCAAAGTCTGGCGACTACTAAAGTCAGCCGGGACCAACGGGCTTAATGGTTATCAGGTTTCCGTGGTTCGAACGAAGTATTCGTAACGACTGTCAAAGTCTGGCGACTACTAAAGACAGCCGGGACCAACGGGCTTAATGGTTATCAGGTTTCCGTGGTTCGAACTAAGTATTCGTAACGACTGTCAAAGTCTGGCGACTACTAAAGACAGCCGGGACCAACGGGCTTAATGGTTATCAGGTTTCCGTGGTTCGAACTAAGTATTCGTAACGACTGTCAAAGTCTGGCGACTACTAAAGACAGCCGGGACCAACGGGCTTAATGGTTATCAGGTTTCCGTGGTTCGAACGAAGTATTCGTAACGACTGTCAAAGTCTGGCGACTACTAAAGACAGCCGGGACCAACGGGCTTAATGGTTATCAGGTTTCCGTGGTTCGAACTAAGTATTCGTAACGACTGTCAAAGTCTGGCGACTACTAAAGACAGCCGGGACCAACGGGCTTAATGGTTATCAGGTTTCCGTGGTTCGAACTAAGTATTCGTAACGACTGTCAAAGTCTGGCGACTACTAAAGACAGCCGGGACCAACGGGCTTAATGGTTGTCAGGTTTTCGTGGTTCGAACTATTCGTAACGACTGTCAAGGTCTGGCGACTACTAAAGACAGCCGGGACCAGCGGGCTTAATGGTTATCAGATTTTCGTGGTTCGAACTATTTCGACTGTCAAAGACTGTCGACTACTACTTAAAGACAGCCTGGACCAACGGGCTTAACTTGTTTTCTGAGGGACGGAGGGGTCTGGATATGTAATGACTGGTAACTCGACTACGGACCGACCTCAGCTAGACAGCTTAACCTTCAATCCATCTGTGCGGCTGTTATTATGTAGCCAAAGCTTGGAACTACTTAGCTGGAATAACAATTAGGTTTGAAAAATAATTTACAAGTAAAAATAGCAGCGAAGACTGCAACTCGAAATAACTGCACACATGCATGCACCTTCTCCCTTTTGTGATATAAATATTTCAAAATATAAATAACTAAGAGCAGTTGGTCTAATCTGCCCTTAATGACTGCCAACAAAGGACATGTGATGTACAGACGCCAGCACATCAAGTTACCCCAATGTGTCAAATTTCTTTAATTGTTTTTCAAGTTTATGCTAAACAGAATAAGGTTCATATTCAGTTGGGAAAATTTGACACATTGGGGTAACTTGATGTGCTGGCGTCTGTACACCAAATGAAAGTGTTTGAAGCTTTAGGAGTACATTCAACAGCACGTAAAAGTCTATTCTATTTTTTTTTGTTATGGCATACAAATCCGATGTCGACTATTCTACCAATGTCAAAAGTGAATTAGAAAGCAAGTGTGTAAAAAAAGTAAGCACTAATAAAAATCTTTAATTGAAACAGTTGATCTCAATGTAGATCTTCATGGGTTAGTATAAGACTGAAACAAACAAAAAAATAATGTACAGACGCCAGCACATCAAGTTACAGGGTGTCAAATTTTCTTAATTGAATATGAACCTTATGCTGTTTATCATAAAGTTGAAAAACGATCAGAGAATTTTGACACATTGGGGTAACTTTACGTGCTGGCGTCTGTACATTTAATACATATTAGAAAAAATTATTGTTAAGAGGTAAATTTAACGAAAATTATACCACATTCAAACATTAGTACAGAGATTCAGGGAGACAGCTCACAATTTCATTTTATTGTGACGGATAAATACTATCAGCGCCTCAAGCAGTTCTGGGGAGGAATAGTTTAGAACGGTGGGAAAGTTTAGCACGTAAGAGTCAAATTTGAATTACGAAAACCGCCCTTAAAGCTACGTAATAAAGACCCTGTCAATGTCAAATAGTTACCTTGGATGTGCTGTTGAATGTAATTACGTATGTCGGCATGGACCTATTTGGCGGGCGTCACTGGCGCCATGAAGTAATATCATATGATTTTGTTTTTATTTTTAGTTTCAGACCGTTCATTAATTAAACAAATATATTTGTCTTGCTGAAGCAGCTAGCTATAGGGGACGTAGCGTTATATTAAAAAGTGAATAAACTTCCATAAACATTGGAAAACATTGTGAGGAAACCGGCATATCCTAGAACCAAAAATTCGAAGACATGTGACATCTACCAATTCGCACTGGGCCCGCGTGGTAGATTATGGCCCAAACGCAAAATACGCGCTTTGACGTGGAGTTGCGGATACCAGCCCGGTATCTTTATCTTTTAAACTTCCATAAAAACTGGGCCATCTAATGCAAGAAGATTGTTTCAAATCAATGTTTGAACAAAACAAACCAAACTTTTCAGCAATATAATATTTATAGGTAAAGATTTCTTAATATATGCGTCTCGTTCAAAATAAAGTCGTACCACATAGCGGGACTCTGATAGTAGTCCGCCATACGAAATTCGTCTAGCTATGACATCATGCATAATTTACTCAAATTTATAACAGTAGTTGTTATTTTTAGTTCATACTACCATTCTCAATCATTTACGTATAGTGCATGCGACAATTTAGATTCATTGAAATAATAAAACTTCTCTGAACAAATTAATCAAAGCAAAGCAAAGATTTGTTTTGTACACAGACTGAATCGTCAAAAGTAGCGTAAGACACTCGCTTAGTGGAACAACGCTCACTTCTTTGTAGTTCCTTCCATAAAGATCGTCTCAGACACTAATCAGCAAGGTCTTCACATAATAGAACCAAGTAATGCCTGGACTTTAAAAGAGACCCGTCACCTCTGAGGTTTTTCTCTGAGCAGACAGATCGTAAAAGTCAGGTCGGCGTACTAGACTGAAAAAAATGCTTGTGTAAAAAAGTTTTTGTAAAAACCTATTTTTCGGAAATAATTATCATTTATCGTAAATGTGCACCAGTATCTTATGAATGGCTTCAACATAATTCAATATATCTCCTGTCATTCACAGCTCAAATGGCAGCCGGCACGAAATTCCACAACACGCTAAAGAACTACTTCACACAACCACAAACGAAGCTCCGCATAGAGAAGGAAATCGAAGGAGTTTGGGTATCAGTCGCTGACATCCTGAAGAGTATATCAGCGCCGAAAGCGATAGAATCAAATGTTATACACCCTGTGTTGAAGTACAGGGGGATATTTGACGCGATAGCTGATTATGAGTGAGTAGATTTTTTTAGTTTATTAGCTTGTAAATCTAGGCTAGTTATAATGACTAATTAGTAGTGGTTATCCAAATTCCAACGTAAGGCGTGAGGATAAAAGATTGCGTGGCAGTAGTAACAGCCTTCTGAAAGTGATTGTTAAAAGATTTGATGAGTTCCCCATAGTTAGTCATTGCATTGACATTGTCTTTAGTAGTGTTAAAGTACCAACATAGGTTATATGCTAATGTTGTTACTATTTGTTCCTCCTATATGTTTATTATTTTTATTTTATTGTTTGGGAAAAAAAATATCATTATTATTATTTTTAAAAGAGGAAGTCCGAAAGTGGCGTCTGTGACCGAGAAATTGTAAGGGTATGTGATGCAGTGAAACAAGGACCACATTCCAAGATCTCTAATCTCTTACCGAAAAAGGCCCAAGAAACGATGGATGGATTGTATGAATTGGGAATTGCCGTTTAATGGGACTATAGCAAAACGCACCTTGTATTTTAACACACACTCGCACTACTCTATTATCATTGATAAAGTAACCACAATCACCACAATTTGGTCGAGAGGACGATATTAATATTTTTAATTAGTTATACTTCCAGATTGGTTAAAAGAACTTGCTTAATTTACACCAATAGGTATTAAGTGCTGAGATAACGCTTTGTACATTCACTGACCTCAATGGTGATGTTCTATATAGAAAGGTCAAGTGCCTAGTATTCGCATTCGGCATGCATGCTGGAGGATAAACTAATCAAAAGAAGTATGTAAGGATCGTAGCTGGTGGATTTTGGCCTCATGTATTTACCCTGTGAGAGTATAGGGTAAATGTGTGAGTTTAAGTAAGACCGAAATAGTTCCAAAGCATTAAGGAAAATCGTTTTCTAAAATACCTACATAGGCACTGAATATTCGACAGTACATCTTTGTTTGGGTTTGTAAATCAATATTAGGTGAAGTCATTGTATGTCCATTTTTCATTTGACTGGCCTGTTGGTCTAGTAGTTAGTGACCCTGACTGCTATGCCGGAGGTCGTGGGTTCGATTCCCACCCAGGACAAATGTTTGTGTGATGAGCACCCCGTTGTACCGTATGCACCATTGACCTGCACCATCAATGGTGCAGAAGAGACTAATTAGTTTCGTTTGCACCATTAATATGAATACAACTTACTTCACCATACTTTTCTTGTTTCGTGGGACAACGATGCAATTATTATATGATATATATGAGATATATGATATTATATGCAATTATTATATTATAATTATTATGTCCAACTGGTTGTACCACGGGGAAAGGATGATCGTGTAAAACAAATGAACGTCTAAAACACAGGACTTGGGGCATTCCGACGTTAGGTTAGTTAGGTTCCTTTAAACCCTGCAGACAGAAATAGGAGCCCCGCGTAGCGGGGCTCCGTCGTCTAAGCTCTTTAAATTTCTTCGTTGTTATGGCTCTTCAGCATTGATAGATAACCTTTTCCTGTTTATTACCAGTAGTTGTTCCATAGATACATTAAATTCCCAGAAGTACAATTAGTTGGACCAAGGAAAGAACAACTCACTCGAGTTGAACCATTGGTAAAGATATTTTCCCATAGAACAACTAGTTGAACCATGGGTAAATTTACTTTTCTCAGTCCACACACACACACACACACACACACACACACACACACACACACACACGTAAACCTATTTAATGTTACCTAAGTTTGCTAAAAATAATACTTATTAGAACAAGCGAATAGGAAAATATCCAATCCGCCGTTTCGTTTGCACCATTAATGGTGCAAACGAAACTAATTAGTCTCATCTGCACCATTGATGGTGCAGGTCAATGGTGCATACGGTACAACGGGATGAGCACGATCATTTGTTCTGTGTCTGGGTGTAATTTATGTATAATATGTAAGTATTTAGAAATATGTAAGTATGTTTATCAGCTGTTTAGTACCCATAACACAAGCTCTTAGCTTAGCTTGGGACTAGATGGCGATGTGTGAAAAAAAAAAGTTGTGGAATATTTATTTATTTATTTATTTGTCCAGTGTGTTTTAGAAGCGGTTTAATAATAAGTATTGTTCAGGTCTTCGTCAATTAATACAGAATATCGAAGGCTACATGTCATTTCTTCTAATAATAATGTAAATTGGTTACTGCCGCACTGCAAGGCAAACGCCTCTTCTCATACAGAAAAGGCATGAACATCAATCACCACTCTTAGCCAAAGCGGCTGAACGATATTAGACTTAAGAATTTAGAAGGCCATGTTTCCTCACTATGTTTTCCTTCATCGATGTCGTTAAGTTTAACATTATGAATTGGATAAATTACATTGCCTGGATTTGACCGACATCTTTTGCATAAAAATCGGAATAAGTATCAAGACATTGCTTCCGCTACTGCGGATAATATCAAACAATCTTTGTCACTCTTAATTCGACTGCAATAACATTCTAACCATTCATATTTGATTAGTCAATAGTCTAACAGTCTACCTCAGTTCATTTACATACACTTATCTCGGGCCCCAGACATGTTGCGCAAACTCGTGTAGGTGTCAGTGTGACTGTAGTTAACGGAGCATACAATCTCGTTTGAGAAGCCCTCGGGCTAGGCCATGCTCAAGGTTGTGAAACTGCGTCACTGGAAAGTGAAAAGAGTCCCGTAGAGATTGATTGTATAATAATAATAAAAAAATATTTTCTCACCACAATATTACAAAAGAATACATATTACATGGTATCAGAGTCAGACAACTTTTAATGTTGTGGGAGACTGGTGCCTAAACTAAGCTCTAGGCCAGTATTTGAGGACACCAGGTCTCCCCTCTTTTACAAAAGGCAAAAACGGGTAAGGGGGGGAGGGGGGTAAGGGTTTTATGTAGGCAAAGTCATTCAATACTTACTGTAGACGGCACATCACGAACAAAATTTTCATCCGATACTTGTGTCCGAGTTGACACAAATCTATGAGTTTAATTTAGTACGCTCCGCTACCGCTCCAATATTGCTATATTATTCTAGATGGCGTTACTGAGACATGGGATCACAGTTTTTCAATGACATTTTCTTCGCATGCCCTCTATAGTATCACAGTATAAATATTAATACAGTAAGACGACGCCTTTGATGTCTGGAAAAATGCCGACAACGTCTACACGCGTAGGCCTGAATAATACCTCCCGCACTACGAACTACGAACATCGTTTTGTTCGCAGTGCAGGAGCGGTTTTCCCGCGGCTCGCCCCTCACACCCCGCACGATTTCCCTGCCTAGACAGCTTCGTCGGACGACTGTATGTTTTTAGACTGTGATAGTATCTTAAATCTCTTTGCATGTAGACGATTGCGGCTGTCAATCGATCTATTTAATTGGGTTAATTAGGCTGGCACTTGCTAGAATCATAATCTTAATCATTTATTTGCTCAAACCTAAGTACCTACCTACAATACGTACAAAACAAATTCTCAGCAGGCAAAAGGTGTTACAAGTCAATATATAAAACAGAAATCATTGTAGTATATTAGCAAAGAGATTTAAAATACTATAGAGCGGACATGCGAGGAATTGTCATAGAAAAACTTTGATCTCATATCTCAGTAACGCCATCTAGAATAATATAATTATGAATATTGGAACGGCAGCCGAGCGTACTAAAAAAAACTCATTGACTTGTATCCAGCAGGACACACTTTTTCGGACGAAAATTTTGTTCGTGATGTCCGGTCTATAGGTATTGATTGTCTTTGTATTTTAGGTAGTTGAATGACTCCTGATTTAAAGATTCTTAGCTCTAGAAGTAAGGCAGTTGGTTTTTGTAACACTCTGATGCCTACCTTTACTTAGTTGTATCTGGTTTAATGGGAAACACCTAAATTCTTGATAAATGACAAAATAGACAATTCAATTCAGATTTTGTCAATTCTGTTGAAAGAAAGTAGAAATACGAAACGTTTTAAAAGCGATTGCCACTTGCAGCATGTCCATAAACGAGACAGGTCAGTTCGAGAACAGAGTGAACATCCATCACAAATCGAGTGGAGTCCTCTTCGTGCCTCGAAAAGCACGCAAAGCCGACCAAGACCGATTTTTAGATATTTTGCAATCGTAACGGGTGTTAGTCGGACACTGTCTTATAGTTGCAGCGGTATATTATTACCTAGTAACTAGGTTGTGGCGCTCAAATAGGTAGTCGCACCAATTGACTGGCCTGTTGGTCTAGTAGTTAGTGACCCTGACTGCTATGCCGGAGGTCGTGGGTTCGATTCCCACCCAGGACAAATATTTGTGTGATGAGCACGATCATTTGTACTGTGTCTGGATGTAATTTATCTATAATGTGTATGTATTTAGAAATGTATAAGTATGTTTATCAGCTGTTTAGTACCCATAACACAAGCTGTCAAGCTTAACTTGGGACTAATTGGCGTTGTGTGAAAAAGTTGTGGAATATTTATTTTTATTTATTTAAAATACTGGCATTCACCTGCATCCGATTAGACCGGTAGGGTAGCTGACCCCACAACAAACAGAAAAAACTCATATTTTTATCAGACCGGCTTCAGTCTAGTATAGATTAAGCGGTGAAAGAAATCACATACGACGTAATTTACATTGTCATAGTTTATCATTATCGGCGACGAAATACCTCAGATAAAGGAGTCACTGACATCTACGATTTGGAATAACAGATTGCTAAAGTCAAGGGAAAACTCAAGGTTATCTTGTTTTATAATAATCTCTAAACAGAAACGCGTGCCAAACTCTTTGAATACCGACGCGGTGAAATTACATTTTGTTGTAGCTTGATGATAGATCTTAAATAGACAATAGTCTTATAAATTAAGTAGGTACCTACTAGCAGACGTCACCCGCCTAGTTCCCGTTCTCGTTCCCGTGGGAATACGGGGAAAAAACCTATGTTACGCAGGGTGAATGTAGCTTTCCAATGGTGAAAGAATTTCTGAAATCGGCACAGTAGTTTTTGAGTTTATTCATTACAAACACACACACACACAAACATACACACACGCAAATGTTTCCTCTTTATAAGTTTAGATAAGATTGGTCAGGATCGCATTGTTGCTTTGTATGATGGGCTGTAATCTTCTCTCGTACTGGTACCGCGGACACATGACTTGAAACCTCTAGATACAAATGGGAAACAAATACGGTTGTCGTGAAGTTGGGGGGGGATTTCTTTGCCCAGCAGTGGATGTATTTCGGCTGATATGATGATGAAGACTGGCACCGGGGCCGTCACTTGAGGCGCCAAGTCTATAGGAGTCGTTCTTCTCCAAAGCTATCTGAGGTGGAGCGTTAAACATTTCCTAGCTTGCTTCAAAGGTTTTCATTTGTCGTTTCTTTACCTTATATTTATAAATCAAACCGGCATTGATAAATATTTTGCGGAGGGCGCAAACATCAGGTATTACAACCTGGCTCCGACGGGCATCAAGCATCAGAATTGCCAATCGCAAAATCATCGATCAGCAAGATGGCTCTGATACAACACAAGCTATTCTTATAATTAAGTTCTACCCAGCACTGTTGATACTAAGATTCGCGGACACATTCAATGTTTGTTTGTTTGCGAGTATTTATTATCTTGAGTTTTAAACTGATAATACGAGAATGAGTAGAGTGAGTTATTTGGCAATACTGATTATCAGCCTAATTAAAATAAATATAAATAAATGATTTTGACTAACATATAGGGTTAAGCTTTACGATAGCGTAGCTGCAATGGCTAGTTCGTTAAAGGATCTTTTCAAACTTTGGCTGCATCATAAAAACTGCAGTACCTACACTACTCGCAAAGTTGATTAAAGCAGATACGATAGTGCAGTTGAAGGAGACTTTGGTTTGCTTTGTGCAACTAACTTCTTACTCTCGAGTTCAGTCAGCTAGGAAAAGCCTTTTGTTACTGTAAAAATAAAGCAGGCCCCCTCCTATTTTTTCACACTTACAGAAATAAATATAATATCATATCATTAACGTGGTATTCACAATAAATCAAGCGAGCAATTCTGAAATAGCTTGCTTACAACACGTGTCGAAAACTGATAAAATGTCTATGCGATATACCTACCTATCTATTTACGTTGCGTTTAAACGTAGATTATAACTAATATAAACGTAGTAGATGTTCTAACCAAGTGACGTCTTAAAAAACGGGTATAGATAGAGCTACGACGCAATTTGCTTGTTTTGATCGTTTCTATTAGATAAAAGCTTTTATTAACGTTTTCTTTGCAATTACTAAACTGATATTTGAATGGTTTAGAGGAAAAATTAGAGCAGTGATCATCATCTGCCGAGCCTTTACCCAACTATATTGGGGTCGTCATTCAGTTTAATAATGAATACCAGTGTTTTACATGGAGCGATTGACTGCCTTACTTCTACAACCCAGTTACTGGGTTACACAATACCCCTTGTTTAAATTGGTTGTCAGACTTTTGGGCTAAACGTAACGACTGTCAAAGATCTACAAATGGCAGCCGGGACCAACGACTTAACTTTCTTTCCGAAGCACGGAAGAGTCTTGATATGCAGATAATAAATGGTCATCCATCCACGGACTAAACTCGCCAAGCGTAGTTTAACCTTCGATCGCTCCGAGAGGCTGTTATCTATATATATTAAAATGTTATGTTGGTTTGTGTACGCTTCAAAAACTCAAAAAGTTCTGCACCGATCGAGCTGAAACTTTAGCATGATATATAATCCGCATCAAAGATTTTTTTTTAAAACAATACATCACAATGTGCCACAGCGAAGCGTGGCAGGGTACAGCTAGTTATTTATATATAAGTACACTTTGAAAATTGTATGATTAAAAATAAACGTCTATTGTTATTTCCCCACACTATTTTTTTCTTCAATAATGAATTTACATGACGATACGGACAGATGTTTTTAGATTTACTCCTTATGGTATAAATTCAAATTAATGTAAAGGAAGTTTGCAAACTACATGATCATACTTACAGCTATTAGATTTAGATAACAGGCATTAGAAATATTGCGCAACAAATCGACATTACGATAATCATCATGACCTTACATTTCTTAGCAGTTCGGAGTCCGGATTTGATGCGTTGTTCATGCCAAACATCTACGGTACGAGTATCGTGTCACTCAGTTACTGGGTTCCAGTTTAACTGGATGCACCCGAATACCAGAGTTTTATATGAAGCGTCTGCTTATCTAACCTCCAGTTCTCCTCTGATAGACTTGTAAGTCAGACTTTCGGAGTTCTGATTAATCTGCTAACTTTTAGGATTAACGGGATGAAGCTATTTCCAAGACTCAGCGGAATCTTGATTTGTAATGAATTAATATCAAGTTTCTCCACCTACTACTCCTATACCTCCTGATAACTGACAAATGCTTGCACTGATTGATCTGGTCCACTCATATCTGCTGTGTTGTTCTTTTCTCAAAAAACCATTTCAGACACAAATCTTCATTGTTCTTAAATAATCTGACCAAGATAATGTCTGGTCTTTAAAAGAGACTGTGGCCTCTGAGTTTCTTTCGGTGTTTCTTCTCAGAGTAGTCAGATAGTGAAATACCGACTTCACCTTCTAATTAAAAAATGTCATGTAAACCTATTTACAGAAATAAATATCTTTTTATGACTTTGCCTACATTTAAGAGACTTAAACACAAAAGGCGAAATGCGAGTGTACCTACTTTAGGGGCACCCTTCTGTCTAAACAGACATCCAAAGAAAACATTCGTGAAGTTATGTTACATACATAAACTCATGCCTTTTCCCACGGGGGTAGGCAGAAACTATAGAGCGCCAGAAGCTACAATTCTTACATACTTCTTTTGCTTCGTTTACATTAAGACATGGTGTCATACACACTCGCCGGTTGCGAGTACTACGCTCCTGATCTTTCTGAAGAACCTCATCAATAAAGTCTATGTATGTCCTGTCTAGTAACGTTAATATATCTAATTCTATTTTCCAGAGACAAACCAACACTTATCGAATGGAAGAAATCGGACAAACCTCGCAAGTCCATAGCGAATACTTACGACAACCCTGTCCAACTTGCCGCTTACTTCGGCGCGGTGTGCCATGACCTTAACTATAAACACTTGAACGTGAGGGACGCGTTGCTCGTCATTGCTTACACGGATGGGTCCAAAGCTGATGCCTTCCACCTCGCCCCTGATAAACTAAGGGAGCATTGGGCCCAATGGCTGATTAGATTAGAGGAGTACACGAAAAAGTTTGGCAATGATGCGGAAAAGATGTTAAAAGGCGGGAAACGATTGTTTGAAGAAGATATCGGGAATCTCCAGTAAGTTACGGTATGTATTCAATTATATTTTAGTGTGTGATATATAATAGGTACTGCAGAATGGGTCTCCTACGGTTGAAAACGGTTTTTAATAGGTATTCAGCATAGTGATCGCAAGCTCTACTGCTAAGTGCAAGGTCCTATTCCTAGGTCAAACAAAACGGTATAGTGTTTTTTCATCTGGAAATTCTGAGTAACATCCCAGAGTCTGGGTTTGTGCCCAGTTGATGGCAACAGGCTTGCCAAAAAAAAGGGACTTCACGTAACTGACGTAATGGATGTACAGAGGCCATCACATAAAGTTACCCCAATGTGTCAAATGTCTTTGATACCATTTCAACTTTATAACAAATGGAATAAGGATCATATTCAATTGGAAAAAATTGACAGTTTGGGGTAGCTTGATGTGCTGGCGTCTGTAGGTACTATACGTACACATCTATCTAATGCTTCAGGGAATATAGGCGTAGTGGTATGTTTTATGTATAAATTTGATGAGAAACTCAAAACAGAATATTGCCCAGACGACATAAATATTTAATTTTATTTTTTCTTGTTTTCTAGTGGAGCCGGATAAGAACCGAAGATGGAATATAATTCACCGAAAATAAGTTTTGGTAATTATTATAACGCCCGCCTTTTCCACATGTTATGTTAAACACATTATTGTAAAGATAAAGGCATTAAAAACTATCACCCAAGTGCAAGTGGCTTACAATACAATATTTCGACTCATTTCTACTATAAAGAATTTGTTAAACGAATCACCCTATAGATTTAGAATATTCGTAACGAAAAATATTGAATGTACGATACTGATTTCAGACTTTTAATGATGTAAAGATAAAAAGTTTTTAAAACAGTTTAAAGCTTACCGCTCTGAAGTACGATACAAATTACTGCGCAGTACTCAACCTTTTACTAAAACTGCTGCGCGCGCTGTCACGCGCATAGAGAAGCATGGTTTCAAAGCGGTAAACGTCATGTTTGTTTCTTTTCTTCTACTGTGAAATTATGGCGCATTACCTATAAACGATTTACACTTATGTACATGTTATAGGTCTTCTTAATACATAAATCAGCTCGACACAGCTTGAAATAACGCGCATTACGACACATCGTCGCAATAAACGACAATAATCTAATTTGCTGCATGAATATCGATCCTTCTTTATTTTTAAACACCGAATGGCGTTTGAAATGGCCATACACAGATTCGCATAAAAGAGTTCCAATTCAATCTTCTTGGTCGGACCCACCGCCATATTTTTTGTTTCTAAACTATCCGCGCACGTTGAAAATATATGGGTAGGGGACACTTACAAACCAAAAATATAAAATTTGTTGTTGTTTCCGATATTTTTGGAGATAATCATCGCCTTATCGATAAGAATCATCAAAAATGCGGTAATTAACGATTTTTTATATGCAAAGACAATTATTGTTTTTGTATGATGGCTTGTCGGATATGTCAGCTTCCATAGAGTCGGGCGGACTCCTTTCACGCATACGGAAGAGAAAGAAAACGGTACACAAAGGTAACAAACTTAAAATAGAACAATGTACTTACCGGCTAAAATATTCTGACCCATTTACATTTGGACATGTGACATAGTTGGCGAAACGCCTATTTCCATCGGAACTTTCTGACGCGATGCAGGATGTAGGTAAAGCAGTTCATATAAGATATTTTTTCTCATATTAGAAGTGGCAAAGTGGCAACAATGATAACAAAATATGACGAAACACTATCAGGAGAACGTACGTGCCGGCTGATTTAAAAAATTACAATGGAAGACAAATAAAAGAAATCGTTAGAAAAAATAATACATCATTAGCTTGAAATCAGTATAAGAAATGTTAGAGTGTATTTGAAAGTGCTCGTTCACACTGCACTGTCCTGTACGATATACCTATATACCTGGTGAAAAGTTGTGACCAGAATGTCAATATCCCATGGTTCATTCGGTTAAAAACAATAATGTAGTATGTACTGTCAAAAAATTACCGCAGACTTAAGAAGCCAGTACTAATATACTTGGGAGCTAATAAATCTAGCCACTTCCCTTTCTTTTCACGCATTGTATTCTTGGTAATAGGAAATGTATCAATTCGAACCATTAATGGCCTAAAAGTTAATTGAATAACTTTTACGCTGAGGGAAAATCATTTAATTACCATCTAACCTTATTAAATGATTAATCTGAATCTGGTAATTTTGATTGATTTAGTAATAAAAGGTGAAAAGGGAAGTGGCCTCAAGTATAGTAGGTATTTGTGTCAACGCGAGTTACAGCTGTGAGATGTATAGTTATAATTATCACGGGCCGTTAGTTCCTTTGGGTCAATGGTAACATTCAATCACCTGTTGGGTTTGCATCGAAACAATTCCAATATGAAAATGCATTACTACAGTAAAATATCGTACTAGTTGCTGCCGTGTGAACGGGGCCTGACATAGAGACTGCGTAAGAGTCGAATGATCATCATCTTCATAAAATTTGCTGGATATAGGCCACAATTACTAGAAAGATGAAGGAAGCAATTTTGCTAGAAGCAAAACAGCTTAAAAAACGTTCTACTAAGTTAGTATAACGTTTTTTAAGCGAATAAGAAGTTACTTATGTCATCTATCTTTAGTATGGCCTATCTACAGTTAAATACATTTTCTCATTAGTGTTACTGTCCATCTCTACTTAGATAACTTTATATTTAAAATCACAATTATTGAAGTGACGTACGCCCGTTTTCTGGGACGTAATTGCTGATGCGTCAAAAATTAAACGCTTAGCATGTGCGCTTGGCAAATTGTTACATTCTTTGCTTAAGTATTCGTTCCAGAAACTGGGTGTTATATTACGATTGTGAGTCGAGTTCTCACATGGTTTTATTATCTGTAGTTTCTGCAAAAATAGTACTATGTTATTATATGTGTATTACATCTATACTCGTTAATTCCACATGTTATATTATATTAACCTTTTTGCCATACTGTGTTTTTACATTTAACCATGTATAATAAAGACATAAAATAACAGCTTGATTTAGAATGTATCGATTATAAACTTGTCAATCGTTTTGTATTTTGAAAAGACATACGTATTATTGTCAAGCTTTGATCAGGGGACTGCAAACCAAAACACCTATTAGGTTTAATGAACATAGCAGATGTATTCTAACTAAATCTAAAATTAGCCCCGTGTTCTGATGGGTCCTACGATATGTATCGATAAACTTTAAAAATACTGTTTTCTCGAACGAACCACCCTTTCTTCTAATAGGGTACCTACTTATATGTTAACCATCGAATTTCTACTAAATCCGAAAAAGGATTTTCAAGTGGAATATTATCCTTGATTGCCAAATAATGTGTTAGTACTAGTCCATGGTACAAATTGTGTTCAATTTAATAAAAATACCCTTCCAGATGTTTGTATTATGTAAAAAAAAATTGACCTTGAGTATTTGGTTTTTGATACGTTGTACGCTTTTTGGTGGGCAAGACCAGAAATAATTGATTCTCGAAAACTTTAGAAACTTTTTACAATTGTTTTAGAAGTGCTTTATTTTGTTCATGTAAAGGTTAGTCTGCACTTATAAGCTTCCTCAACAATTCTTAAAATGTGAACTACTTAATGGCTTGGTTTCACACATTAACGGCGCTTAGATGTGTAGGCGTCGAGGTTAGTACGTGTAGACTGACCCTTAGCGGGGCTAAAGTATGAATCGCGATACCAGAATAATATGTTCAAGGTGAAGCTTTCTTAACATAAGATTTAAATTGCATTTACTACTTTTATGTCCCGGAAAAATGTTAAGTTCTTATTATTTTTACATAATTGCCTCGATTCCTTTTGTAACATAATATTTATTAAAACCTTTACATTGAATAATAGATTTTCAATTGTTTGAATAAATTATTTACTAAAGGAATATTTGTTTCGTTGTACTTTTAATGTGTATTGTACAGACGCCAGCACATCAAGCTACTCCAAGCTATCAAATAAATTTGACATATTGGGGTAGGTTGATGTGCTGGCGTCTGTACTTCTCTCAGGTAGGTAAATTTTATGTTATTACTTATATTGTATTATTCTATGAGTTCTTTATTCACTGACTGCTGACAATTATTAGCCGTCTATAGTAAGGTCTGAGTTAAGTATATAGCACTGTAATTCTCTGATATTAAATAATCTAGAGTTTATTTGCGTGTATGTATTTTATTTCTTACTCCCAGTTTTCATTACTAACAAGATCCCAATGCGCATGTTACAGTAGGGCGATACTCCACCAAAGCGAACACGAGAGGAGATGTCTTGTAATTAACCAATAGGATATTGTATTGTGCTGAAGCTAAGCTCTGAGCGGTCAAAATGCCGCAAGCTGATTGGTTGTAAAACATATATTCTCTTCTCATCTCCGCTTTGGTGGAGTCTCGCCCTAAATGTAGGTACTGCGCGGCTACGTTATGTAAATAGTAGGTACCTACTTATTTTTTTTTATTATTTGAAGTCTGTTGTGCTTCTGTTTTAAGCACCACCGACTATAATATCAATGCTACTAGATTCTGGCGTGTCGCTGACTCTGACTTGGCTTGGCCACCAGCGAGCATTTTAATTTTGATAACAGCAAAATTTAATCGCAATTTTTTGGTGCCCTAGTTTTTGAAATATAAAATGGCCAAAGACATTCAATACCTATAGACTGGACATCACGAACAAAATTTTCGTCCGAAAAAGTGTGTCCTGCCGGACACAAGTCTGAGTTTTTGTTAGTACGCTCCGCTGCCGCTCCAATATATTATTCTAGATGGCGTTACTGAGACATGTGATCAAAGTTTTTCTATGACATTTCGTCGTATGTCCGCTCTATCCGGCAGGACACACTTTTTCGGACGAAAATTTTGTTCGTGATGTCCGGTCTATGGGTTTTGAATGTCTTTGCAGTCTGCCATTTACTATAGAGTTATATCTCCGTGTACCTATTTACTGTTTCTTTGCTCGTTGTTCGCGAACGGAGGCCATACCGTACTAATTTAGCTACAAATTCCACTCGGCACCCACGTTCTGCAGTCTGCTCACCCGCATTCCGCAATTCGATGCTTGTTGGTGCGACATGGAATTAATATCAGACACATTTAATAATTAAGATAAAACGGTTTCAAATACCGTAAAGTGTTTCATTTGTTTCTCTCAATTAATTATTTACGTATAACATTCAAACTTAACATGGAGCATCATGCGTAGAATGAAACGCTAACCAGCTGTTGTCGCATTCTATTATTGATTCAAAATGGTCGGCGAAAAAGTGTGAACTAATACGATCTCTCTTTCCCACTCGCACTATACACGTATACCCTAGCGCTCCTGTTTGTTAATGTTTACCTACTTTCAATTTGTTTGGGTTATTCATATATGAAAACAAAGTGAAAGCCCGCCCCCGTCCATGCCCCGTCCGCCGTCCGGTCTCTTGTCGTTTCGTACGCGTTGTTTCAAAGTCCAAGGGCACAAAGATTTAGAAGTAAACTAAGTTTGATATTTATCAAATTTAACAATAGACGTAGGATGTTTTGTGTGTGAATATTATTAGTTATCAGTGCAGTTTACTTAGACATTCAGTTACCTATTGCGGCTCAAGTGAAATAGTTGTGTTGTTACGGTATGTGTCAAAAGTCGTAAATATTATTTTATTCCACCTCTTACACACTTTTCCTAATAATGCAATAATTTTATTTAATATTTTCTTTTATGGGTTTCATTGTACTGAATGTACTTACTTACCAAATGATTTAAAAAGTAAAAGACTAATTTTAGGTGATGAATATCATGTTCATTCAGGGACAGAATATTTATTGCGGTGTTACGAATAAATTAAACGATTTGGTGTTCTAAAAACAGGTTTTTTTTGTAAAATTATGGAACCTGTCATGTAAATACATAATAGATATATGTAACAAACACTTTAATCTTCAGAATAAAAAAAAAATCGTGTCCTCCCTTTTTGTTGTGATATAAAAATATTTAAATTATTTTTTAGACTCCTTCAGTGTGTGTGTGTAGTCATGGTCTTTGGGGCCAGGGGTGAATACCCAGATGCAGTGCCTTCAGTGAAGGTTAACGATGTACCCCTGGTGAGGGTGGACCGGTTTAAGTATCTGGGGCACTTATTGACCTCTGGCCTCAAAGATGATGAGGATATTGGTAGGGAGCGGAGGGCGCTGTGTGTGAGAGCAAATATGATTGCCTGCAGATTCAGGCGTGCCTCTAATGAGGTAAAGCGCACTTTATTTAGAGCCTACTGCACGTCTTTTTATACTTGCAGTCTGTGGGTACATTATACTCAAAAGTCATACAGCGCCCTTCGCGTCCAATACAATAACGCATACAGGGTGCTGATGGGGTTGCCCCGGTACTGCAGCGCGTCAGGGATGTTTGCTGAGGCACGCGTGGATTGTTTCTACACGGTGATGCGGAAGCAGTGCGCATCCTTGGTCCGTAGGGTACGGGGCAGCGCCAACAGCATCCTGTCTATGATAGCTGGCAGGCTTGATTGCGTGTTTGTGAACCATTGCTGCAAGGTTTCTGCTGGGCCTGTCACCTTGCGGCAGTGAAGTCACATTCCGTTTATGTATAATCTTTGTTTGTTACTAACTTAGTTTGTAAGTGTATTGTTACTAACACTGTGAGTCCTGTTACTTGTTTTAATAAATTATTATTATTATTATTCACATTCCAGAAATGGCCAGTGCTGTGAGAAGAAAAGTGCTAAAAGTTATAAACAGTCAGAAGTATGGATTTATAGCCACAGTGGTCAGACAAAAGAGTTCCAATGCTCCAGAAAAAAATATTCTGACATCTGTGTTTAAAGATTGTCCAGTCACCAGTTACACAGCAAATGACTTTGTATGGCAGAACTTGGACCGGTGGCCTGATAAAACTGCAACGGTGAGTTCTTCATGAGCATTATGACATTTAATGATAGGTAATGTTTTTTTTATATTTTAACTTAATTATGCCTAGAGACATCTTTTCTTTTCTTAAAGTTTTTTTCAGTGAGTGTAATGTTTAGTGACACCAAACGTCTTAGCCAATATTAATTTTGACAATTCTATTTTCGTTTGGAAACATGTGTTTACCTGTAGTAGTCCTATTTTAATTTCACTGGCTTTTGGACCTTGAATGGCCACAAAGCTACTCAGAATTTAAAAAAAAAATATTCTAATTGAGTATTTAGATGTTGTCAAGTTTAAGACAATCCAAATAAGTAGTACCTTCCTCACTATGTTAATTTCGTATGGCTTGGACTGGACTTTTCTGTATTATAAGCTAAATCCACTGCTGTAAAATTTCAAAACAGTGTGTTTAGTAGTTTTTGCATGAAATAGTAACAAACATGCATACTTACATTCTCACAAACATACTTAACTACCTACGCATTTTATTATTTGAAATAAATATATCTAAATAAATTAAATTGGTAGGTACTTTTATCAAAAGACATCTTTAAGTTAGATCTCAAATATAATAATATAAATTCATATTAAATTGAAGACCTAGGTACTCTACCCACAGGCCACAAGTAGGGATAAACCTACAATTTAATGTGGCATAACAACTTCAAAGAAATAAAATAATAGGTATTGCCTATTATACATGCATAATACATATTGGAAGCAATAAAAGTATTGAGTAATATATTTAAGTACTTAATTATACATTTTTTCTGTGGATAATTTATTCACAGAAAATTTATTACCTAAATAAATATTTCTATAAAATGTAGGTAGGCCTACCTACTACCTAACCTTCTTAACTAACTCATTAATCAATTTATCTCTGAACTTTGTACCTGTGTAGTGTAGTATGTTCCTAAGTAGGCAGGTAGATCTGATTATTATCGCACGACAACAATTGGCTATTGTCACATTGCACCTTATTATTAGTTTTTATTTAGGTACCTACCTACCACAAGACATGACTAAAACTATCATAATATTTTGCCTTTAGTATGTATTGTCAGTATAAAAAAAAAACATTATTAGGTAGGTAGGTACCTACCTCATTGCTCAATCAAATAAAAACTACTAAATTTCAATATGGCAATGTATGTACCAATACATATTATAATAAGTATTTTGGCGACCTATGAACATACATACATACATAATGTCACGCCTTTTTTCCATGTGGGTAGGCAGAAACTACAGAGCGCCATATGCTACGATTCTTACATACCTACTTCTTTTGCTTCGTTAACATTCGTACATGTTGTCATACACACACTGAAGAACCTCACCAATAAGGTCTTCCTTCTAGGGCGTCCCCTCCCGGCGTTCCCACTTACATCTGACTTGTAAATAGGTGCCTTTCATTCATCCTTTTACACACAAAAACTACTGAATGGATTTTAATGAAACTTTACAATAAAACACAAAGGCTATAAAATAAATAAAGACATTGAATTAATTGTCTTAAATAGTATGGTATGAGTAAATTAAGTAGGAATAATTTCTGCCATCTGCGAGCTATTCTGCCGTACTAATCCTGCGCAGACGAAGTCGCGGGCGCCAGCTAGGTAGGTACCTACAGACGCCAGCACATCAAGTTACCCCAATGTGTCAAATTTTCCCAATTGAATATGAACCTTATTCCGTTTAACATAAAGTTGTTGGTAATTTATATTTCACATAACAAGGCGGTATTTATTTTGTGATAGGGGGACGAAATCAATACTTACTACTGGTACAAAACTATCCAGCAACCTATAGGAACGATGTAACACATAAAGAAATCGGTATAAAAAAATGGTCTGGCGGTAAATAATTAACTAACGCGTCAAAATGTGTCAGTTTATTTAGGCTAAGTATCAGATACAATTTGTGAGATTATTTTAGTGCTATGTCATAACATTAATTATCCTAGATAAGAATCAAAAGTACCTACTTAATAAATAAACATCTTTAGTACAAAATCTGAATAAAAACGTCAAGTCACCTTGGTCGTTGATAACACTGAATAAAGTAGGTACAGACAAGTCGTTTAACTTTTTGAAAAGTATAGATTTCTCTACTTACCAATAATACTTTCTAATATCTGATCTACCTATGAAAAACGTGTTATTAGGCAGACACGCGTTGCTGTGGATCAAAAGTCTGAATCTAACTCACACTGCCATCTGTTAAAATATTATAGAACCTAAATTTAGAACAATACCAATAAAATTAAAATTTTCGGTCAATAACGAGATAAAAGCTATCCAATCTCTTTAGTTTGACCAAATTACACACAGTAAGCAAAATTTTACACAAAATGGTTAAGTAATTTCGGAGTTAATCGCGAACAAACATCGTAACGCAATGTTTTTTATTAATAAAAATACTCGAAACATTTTCATAAATTCGTCACACATAAAGGGAGATTGTGTTTTGTTTTTACGAACGAAACAGCCATCATTTTTGCCGTTAAAACTATATTTTTTATCAGATTCTAAGTAAAACATGACACGATTGACGTCAGAATTTCCGAAACACGTTCATACTTAAAACTTGATAATATACAACTGTTCATGATAATCATAACCAGTTTAGTTCAAAAACAAAATTTTAACTTGGCAGTACAGGGGCCAGCTCATCAAGCTACCTCGATGTGTCAAATATCTTTGTATTTACTGAATAACACAGTTTGACAGTTAGGGGTAGCTTGATGAGCTTGTGTCTACAACTGTAGACACTAGTACCTACAGGTATAAACCGTGTAAATAACCAGAAAACCGTTTTGTGGTAATGCCATTACAAAATACATATATTCCATTGGTGATGTTACCCATTTCCATGTGGGTAATGGTTAATTAAGCACATTATAATAGTAATGTAATTGAAATTTAATTAGGTATTCGGTTATTCGGTTTTTATTTCAAATGTTCATTTACCTTTAACCAAAATTGACTTAAAGCCTTTGTATTATTTCTTAGGTGTTTTTTTTAGAATAACATCATCATTTCAGTCTAAAGACCTCCCTTGCTTCCTCCTTATCCTCCAAAAGATTTTCCAACGATCGATCCTTCTGAGAGAAAACAACTTTGTTGCAGTAATTCTTAATAGTATTATGACCTAATGCGTTCCTAGTACTTAGTCCATTACAAATACGGACGCGATTCCTAACGTGTTTCTGACCTGTGGCTCTCATTTGTTGCAGGTATGTGCAGTAACAGGCCGCGGATACACTTATGCGCAAACGCACAAGATGTCCATAGCGTTCGCCGCCTCTTTGCGGACAAAACTAAAGTTGCAAAACGACGACAAAGTTGCCATAATCCTGCCGAATTTACCTGAATATCCTGTCACAATCCTGGGCGTTCTACAGGCTGGTTGCATCGCTAGTATGATGAATCCTGTTTATACAGCAGGTAAGCCATAGTAATAATTTCACGAATTTGTCAAATTTTCTCAGAACCCTGAAGAACCCCGGACCTTTGGAAGGCGCACTAAACGCCAAAGCCAACTTGCAGAGGCCCATTGTCGCTTTTAATCAAATCAGGCACCAACCTCAAATTTCCCTAGTACCTATGCATTATGCGAATGCACCCAAGGGAAACCTACGACTACCCATAGGGGTTAAATTAATTGCACGAATTAGCAGTAGCTATTTTAATTTTTAAGATTGATTATGTTTATAGTATTCGGTGTGCACCCGAAGATGGAAAAGCAAGATAATTTTGGATTGTTGACTATGATTTTCATTATATTTACTTACCTTTACGATACTTGCTTATCTCCTTCGTGCGTACTAACTAAATCAGAAGTCTTTATATCAATACTCATAATATATTATGTTTTATAAAGTTAGTTTGCATCTAATTGATCAATAATATAGAAATGTACTCGTAGTTTTATAACCACAAAAATGTTGCGAATATTATGTGACCCAATATAGGATATACCTAGTCTATACACAAGGTTTCCTTCCTTCCTGGAGAAAGCTCAAAAATGTCTATTGGCACTCTGAAATAAGTTTGTTACACAAGGAATACCATTATGCCCCAAAAGGCCTTGAGAGATTCTAGATTGATTGAATCGACACCATTTTCAAACTGCATAGAGCAGTTTACCTACTAGTTATTGTCTTAGTATAGCTAGTTGTATGCAATGAATTGGGTACAAAGTCTAATGATATTGCGAATAAACTGTTATCTCATGTTAATTTATCGATTTAAGTACGGATAAAATTAGTTGTCAGACGCAATAGACTTAACTGAGTAGCTCCACCTTAATAGGCAGTCATTACAACGTTTACGAACTGTGTACGATTTTCAAAATTATACTTTTTCTTTCAGATGAATTGAAACGCCAAATACAAATGGTCAGATGCAAAGCTGTAATTACATCAAAGATTTCGTATGCAAACGTAAAACAAGCGTTAGCAGAGCTTAAGTTAGACGTACCAATCATTTTAACAGATAATGATGACCTACCGGAGGGTACCATAAAGTTCGCGGAGTTCGCCCTAGATTTTGGTTTAGACACTAGTTGTTTAAAGTCCGTACGTAGAAGTCCTAAAGACGTGGCGGTGTTGCCATTTTCGAGTGGAACTACAGGGTTTCCTAAAGGTGTCGTGTTGACACATGAGAGTGTGGTTGCGATGAACAATCAGATTGCAATACCTGAAATTGTTGCTATTAAAGAAACCACGGGTAAGTTTTAACTCATTTAAAATCAATATATTTTATATTATTTCCAACTCACTACAATTAAATCCAGATGCTGTATTCCAATCCACCAATTAGGGGACTGGCACAGTACTCCACCCGTCTATATTGTATGTCCTAAAATATGTATATGTCGTAGGATAATTTGTTACTTCGAATTTTCGCGAAAATCCTAGGGGTTTTGCGAAAACGCGGATAATTAGACATAGGCGAAAAATTATCAAATCTTACTGGACAAAGTCCAGTAAGATTTGATAATTATAACCTAACCAACATGATTCACCAACAATAGAAGAGATCTGGCGCTCGGCGGCCGCTGCCGCGGCACGCTCGCTTCGCTCGCTCGCCTTCGCGCGCTAATGGTCATGGTTCTAACCTAACCTAACCAACATTCCAACATTATGTCTAATTATCCGCGTTTTCGCAAAACCCCTAGGATTTCCTAGGATTTTCGCGAAAATTCGAAGTATCAAATTATCCTACGACATATATAAATGCAACATCTGTAACCTCTGCAATCTCTTCACGAAATAAACGTTATTATTATTATATATATTAATTTAGTAGGTACAGAAGCCAGCAAGCTGACCGTCAAACCGACAAACTGTCAAGTTTTCCCACACTTCCAGGCAATTCTAAAATTAAACTTTTTTCTTTCTTTTAGCAACGAACCAGGCAGTGTTACCAGCGATCTTACCATTCTTCCACATATTTGGGTTCAATGTGCTCATGATGAACCAGTTGTCACTGGGTGTCAAACTGGTCACTTTACCGTACTTCCAGCCTGAACTCTTTCTTCGAACCCTCGTTCAGCACAAAGCTGAAGTTTTATTCTTGGTGCCACCTATGGGTAAGATGATTGTTTTACTATAACTAAGGGCTAATTGTTGCACCGATTTCTCAATCATCATATACTGAACTTTCAAATAAGGAATAAAATGGCGGTTTGACAGCTTTTGTATCAATGACATTACGGCAATCTGCCATTTAAATTTTTTAGATATAAGTTATCTGTCTATTGAAAAATCGATGCTTAATAGCAGAACATAAACATTATAATGTACAAACGCCAGCACATCCCAAACTGTATTTTTTTTTATAATTGTGCATGAACCTTGTGCATTTGTAATAAGGTTGAAAAGCTATACAAGAAATTTTATTGAGTGGTGTGGTTTGATGTGTAAAGACTACAAAAATAAGAATCATAAAATCCTGCACTGTTCAACTTCTGGGAAAAGACTTCCCCAACTCCTTTCGGGAACTCTTTTCTCACGCCACCTTGCAATACGTGTCCAGGTCATCTGGCCACCTTTTTTGGACTAGTGTCCCATGCTACAGTACCAAGTTGTACATGCAGCTGATGCGACTTGCCAAGCAACCTTCTTGAAAGGCAAGAAGGTTGCTAGGCCAATTACCATATCACACGAATATAGACCTTACAATTAACACACAAAGTTTATATTTGTGTAAACGCAAGTGGTTCTTACGAACGAATATGAACCTTAATTTGCTCGCACTTAAGTTTATATTCAATTGAAACGGTAACTTTACTTTCTTTTATTTACTGCAGCAGTCCATGTCCTCTTCTAACATTACCACCTGTACGTTACAGTGGTATTCCTGGGCAAGCATCCAGCAGTGACTCCAAAGCACCTGGCGTCAATATATGGAATAGTAAGCGGTGCCGCGCCAGTCTCGAAGGACGATGCAGAAGCTATACTTGCTAAAAATGTAAGTTCATAAATGTTTTTAATGATATAAACTTGTGCTTGACTGCGATCCCATCTGCCACCATGCCTGCCATTTGCCTTCCTTTTCTAAACTACGTAGGGTTCGGCTTTCGGATGCAGTGAGAATAACAGTATTTTCCATGGAATGACTGCCTACCAATCTGCCATCCATAATCCAGGTACACGATATTTTCATTTCTGTAAATTGATTTTTACAAACACTATTACACGTCATTTTTTAACTAGTGAAGTGAGGTCAGTGTTACACTATCTGACTACTCTGAGAAGAAACACCGAAAGTAACTCAGAGATCACAGTCTCTTTTAAGTCTAGTCATTATCTTGGTCAGATCATGTAGTGGTTGCCAGACTTTCAAGGTTCGACTGTCGAAGATCCTGGGACCAACACCTTAGCGTGCTTTTCGAAACGAAAGAAGAGGTATTGGTCCGTTATGAAACGGTCACCTGTCCATGAACCTCTTTTTCTTGGCAAACGTAGCTTAACCTGCGATCAACCCGTCCTGCTGTATTATTGAGCCACAAGCTCCTTGATCCCTAGTCCTACTCCACGCTTGCTCGAGGCGAGGGTTGGTGTTTTCAGACAATGTTATACCTACTTCACCAATGATGTCTTAGATGAAACTCAAAAAAGAACTTGCCAATTGAGAAATCCTATTTCCTTATTCGGTTAAGGACAGATTCTGGTTTGGAAAGATACTTGTTAAGGCAGATTCGTTATACGGCAGAAGTAACATGACGAAAAGAAGAATCTGCCGTAACAAGAATCTGCTGTAACAAGAATCTGCCCGAACCAGAATCTGTCCAACCGAATAAGGGATCCTATTAATTGGTATTTGCCCGAACTTAACTCGCAGCAACGTGCGTGGATAGCGAGGCCTTTACCACTGAGCCATCAAGACTATGGTTTCTTTTCTGGCATTTTTTGTCATCTATCTTGCTCTTGCGCATTGTTATACACCTTTCTCCATCTTTTAAAGCGGTCAACGAACTATTTTTAAAAACATGTCAATTAGCATCTCTTTCCGAGCTAGCAACCACAGATTGTGAATTATTTAAACCAACAACTGCGTAATAGCTATAGATAGTCTTGCTAGATCGTACTTAGATACAATCCGTCTGTGAATTAGTACATAGTAAAATTAGCATAGTAAGTAGTAGTTTCACACTGACCTATGTAGCTACACGACACTTATGTCTGTAGTGGCCTTTACGTGCTTTATCATTATCACCGTTGCGTCTCTTAAAATAAAGTCCAAAATTAACCCAAACTTACTTATGACTACATCGATGCAGTCGGAGTAATGGAAGTTTATACATTTTCAACTCTATTTCGACTCTGGCAAGGTTGATAATTGTTTACAAGAGAAAAGCGGCAGCGGTACAGTAGCGGCCCTAGGACATGTTTATATTACTAAGTAGGTACATAATACTCAAACTACAATGTATTGGATATGATAATTATCAGTTGCCAGTAGTTTTGTACCAAGTCGGGTAAAGTTGGTTAATTTCGGAAGGTACAATATTTTGATTAGAATTTGTAACAGTCAAAACCAATATCCGTTAGAGTTCATGTGGCCTGGGGACAGACAGACAGACAGAAGGACGTTCCATTACCATCTTTTGGGTACAAAACCCTAAAAAAACACATCGCATGAATTTTTATTTATATATTTTTTACCGAACTCGTTTACGTGATTCTTCTCATTAGAAGCCTTTCATATAATCCCATTATTTTTAGCGTGGTGGTAAGTGACTCAACTAATGTCAGAGTTAATGCCGCCCATGGGCCTCTAACTTGGCTTTACATGCCGTCGAGAAATATCTAACAGGCACGCTCTGGTTTCCTCACAATGTTTTCCTTCACCGTTATTAGAGCAAGTAATTTTTATACGATACGCACATGAATCCGAAAAATCAGAGGTGCTTGTCTTGAGTACGAAGTCGAGATCTGTGACGTGGCAGTCTGCCGGTTACACCAATAAGCTATCACTGCTTAATGTTGCCATTTAAATAAATAAATAAATATTCCACAATTTTTTACACAACGCCATTTATTTAGTCCCAAGCTAGGCTTGAGAGAGCTTGTGTTATGGGTACTAAACAGTACTATACACATACTTATATGTTTCTAAATATATACAAATTCTAGATAAATTACACCCAGACACAGAACAAATGTTCGTATTCATCACACAAACATTTGTCCTGGGTGGGGAAATGTTGTTGAGTTTACTTCACTGAATTAAAATCCTATTATTGAAGATAACCCAAGTACCTATCTATTTCTCACAATCTCACATGAGTTGTTTTCAATAATAGGTTTTTAATTCACTTCATAATCAACGACTACAAAGTAAAAAGTACCTAGCTACTAGATGCTTTAGTTCTTGAAATCGTTGACGAAGAAAACATAAATAAATCCAAAGACCTCTAAACCTAAAGTTTGTAAATAGTTGTACTGGCAACACAACTGAAGTAATTTTAAACGCCGACAAAATTATCTGCGAATTTGACCCACTTTTCATTCAGTGTAGGTATGTATTAATAAAACAGTATGCATTACAAATATTAATTTATTGTTATTTATTTACATGGTATAGTAAGGAAAGTTTATGGTTTCGGTACCTAACTTTTTTATCTGTGGTAGGAACGTTACCACACATTAAAATAACTGTTACAAATTAGAAACAGGCTCTACATCATTATAATTGTGATACATACATACATACATAAACTCATGGCCTTTTTCCATAGATATAAGCAGATACCACAGAGTGCCAGTCTACGTTTCTTTTATATATCTTTTGCTTTGTTTAAAGAAGAAAAGAAAAATCATTAGAACTGGCACAAAATAAAACAAAGTAGTGCGGACATAAGCAACTTTGACATTCAAAAAGTTCTGATTCTCAGCCTAATGACTTTTGATTTTGATGATAACATCACCAATAAGTTCGGTGTAGCATTCTAGGGCGTCCCCCTCCGGCGTTTCAAACTTACATCTTAGCCTTAGAAATATCTACAGTTCTACCTATTCCTGTTAAAAAATACGTAAAAAAAGATTAAACTGTCTTACTTTACATAAGTCTGTATTAAATCGTAAACGTAAGTGAATAAATTATCTTTATTATAGTGTAGTACATGTGCGAACAAAATCCTTTGTGAATTAACAAGGAATTTTTTGTTTTTCGTACTTCTTTTGTTACTTACATAAACTGTTATGGTAGTTAACATAATTTATTTTTTCTCACGGATATAATTATATTCCTTGTTGACATTTTAATTGTTTATTTAAGTATTTTGACATATCTTTTGTACATAATGACATAAATATTTACTTGTAAAGAATGATATTGTATATTAATTTTATTCTATGATTGTGAATGCAAGGACTATGTTGGTTTTTTTTCTTCTGTATCTCTTTTCTTCATCTTTTACGTTGTTTTAACATCTTGTCTGGCAGTTTGAGGACTTAATGCGACCAACCCAAATGTTCTTTCTTTGGTATTATTCGTCAGAACGTGGAGCTCCTCAAGTTCCGAGTTGAGCTCACAATTTCTGACAAATGCTTGCACTGACTGATCTGGACCCCTCAATGTGTGGTACTTTCCTCAAATAAACCATTTCAGACACTGATCGGCATGATTCTTACATGATATGACCAAGATTATATCTGGACTTTAAAAGAGACTGTGACCTCTGAGTTTCTTTCGGTGTTAATTCTCAGAGTAGTCAGATAGTGAAACACCGACCTCACCTTCTAGTTGAATGACATATAAAAGTGTTTGAATGAACCTATGAACTGACATACTTACACAGAATTGGATGTCTATACTATTTGTACCTGTATAAGATCTTGTAATTATGTCGTTGGTGTTCCCTTTAAAATAAATAAATAAATAAACCTATTTACAGAAATAAATATGAGTTGATTTGATTTGAGAAACCTACACAATGTAACTCAACAAATTTACACACTAACATTGTATTAGGTACCTACTTATTAAAACTAGGTAGTCAATTAACATTTTCATTTTACTGCAAAATAATAGATTTTATTTTTCTTGTTGATTGACTCTAAGTGAAAAACAATTTAATTACATACCTATTTATTCACACAACAGTAACACTCTATGTAGCTCTTCAAGTTGTGAATATTTGTATTTTTTATGGTTTTCAACAAAAAAAACTATAATATATTCCATTTGTAAGTAGGTACATAATAAACAAAGCTAGCTTACTGATTCATCGCATTAGGAGGACCGACTGTATTGTACATACTATACCTACCTACCACAAAGCGGTAAAATTACAAACTGTTTTCATATTGATGATACAATATTGTACACACAGTGCATTGTACCCTATAATCGTCGCCTTGATAACGATAACACGAAGATACCTTAGACTACTATGTCATTCTCAACTTGGGTCTGATAAAAATAAAATATATTGTGTGTATTTGTAAGATAGCGGGCTAGTTGTAAATTCGCAACCGATAGCTATTATCTTTATAAATCCTTTGTTTTTGACCTTGTATCCGCTATTTCAAAAGGAGCTTGAGGCTAAATAATAACAGCCTCACGGGTCCAAGGTTAAGCTACTCTTAACGAGGTTGATTGGTTGGATGGGTGACCGTTTATTGCATATCAAGACTCCTCGGTGCCTCTGAAAGCGCATTAGGCCGTTGGTCCCGGCTGTCATTTGTAGATCTTTGACAGTCGTTTGGGTAGTCATAAGCCCTAAAGACTAAGTACCTGTTTAACAATGGGGTATCTTGTTACCCAGTAACTGGGTTGTGGAGGTCAGACAGGCAGTCGCTCTATGTTTAGCACTGGTATTTAGCTGCATCCGGTTAAACTGGAAGCGGACCCCAACATAGTTGGGACAGGGCTAGGCAGATGATGTCCGTTTTACAACTGGGCTCGTCTGTTTTCAAAGGTCTCCCTACTTTCTCTCCACATGTCTATCTAGGTCTTTTCAGGACCTATACTCCATCCGATTAGGTAGTTAACAAAAGGTAAACAATTTTGACTTGTATTTTTAGTTAATAACACAGTTTAAAAATAAAATGCAGCAGAAATCAAATTTAGATACTACAAAAACGATTACATGATCAATTAAACAATTTGTTTAAAGAGTAGTTGTATTTAATTAATAAGCGTTTATGTAAAAAGACTTGTCAAGATTGTTTACCTTTAGTTAACTACCTACTCGGATGGAGTATAGTTGGGAAAGGGCTAGGCAGATGATGTCCGTTTTACAACTGGGCTTGTCTGTTTTCAAAGGCCTTCCTACTTTCTCTCCACATGTCTATCTAGGTCTTTTCAGGACCTAGAAGTTTCTATTGTCAGGTAGTTGTGAGTACTATATGTGACCTACTTTAATGTTCTTTCTTTAAAATTGTTCGGTCGTTGAGCCCCACAAGTTTCGATTACAACTATTGACAAATGCGTACACCGAATGGAATGGTCCACTCATATCTGTGTGGTTCTTTCCTCAAAAGACCATCTAAGATACTAATCCGCATGGTTCTTACATAATACTAACCAAGAAGTCTTTTTAGTTTTTCCACAAGTTTCTTACGGTATTTCTTCTCAGAGTAGTCAGATAGTGAAACACAGACCTACACTAGTAAACAAAAAAATGGCGTGGTAAAGTAAAAACCAATTACTGTGAATGAGTTTATTTTTATTAATAAATGTAATTTATCTATTAAATCATTCAGTTTTCTGTAGGCTTTTGCTTGAGTGCTTGCCGCGATGGGACAAGGCAGAAAAAATGCACTTTTGAACGTCATACTTATCTTTTTTTTTAAATTGCCATTTGTTTCTTCCACAAGGTAGTTTCGTATTCGTGAAGAACGGGAAAGAAACTCCATACTTACATTTTTAAAATTGTCTGATAATGGTACTGAATTTAGTCATCTTCTTTCAGAGCAACATCTTATTCCGCCAAGGCTATGGATTGACAGAGACTAACGGAGCTTGTACAATTGGGATAAACAATGACACTAACCACACCTCAGTGGGCCATGTCTTGGGTAGCAGTGAGGTGAAGATTGCTGATTTGAAAACGCAAGAAGCGTTAGGACCGGGACAGGCAAGTACCTTACGATTCCTATAAGTTTACCGCTCTGAAGTTGGCGCAAATGGCAGTACAACCGTCAAAATCTATTCAAGTTTAGAACAATTATTTTAATATTTTTTTTCTGTTTGCTGCTTAATTTTTTTTTGTAATTTTGATACCAAATGTCTTGGTCTTTATCTTGTTAACTTAGTTAAACATTTTGTTAAACATGAGTCTCCTTAATGTGAAGAAGTACACCTACGTGCTATTTTTAACCGACTTAAAAAAAGGAGGAGGTTCTCAATTAGACGGTATGTTTTTTTTTTGTGTATTTGTTACGCGATTACTCCGCCATTTATGGACCGATTTTCAAAATTCTTTTTTTATTTGATAGGGTATACTAACAGATTGGTCCCATTTGTATCAAAACTCATATCAGATGAAGGATCTTCGAGGAATTGAGGGAACTCCTCAAAACATATAGGCACACACGTACCGATTTTAACATTTTTAGTAACAAATCAAGCATTTTCATTTAGAAAGTATCATTTGGTGAAGAAGACAGGCAACGGAACTCTTCAACGCATAACAGCAAATTATTCGCGATTGCTATAGTCAGATGTCTATGCTGAGCTTTTGTATTTCCACAACATAACATTACGCCATTCTAATTTAAAAGGGGCCCGGCAGAGATGTACAGATTAATGTTTAGATAGAACTTCTTTAGCAATTGTTATCCAATTTCAATGATTGTTTCAGGTTCTGAAAGACTTGTATACAAAGAAACTAAAAAGTACAAAATAAAAACTTTTTTACAAAAAAAAAACAACCGACTTCTTAAAAAAACTAACAGGTGAAAAATAACTCCAGTTTCGGAAGCCTGTGGCTTTGGTGGTTTTGTTTTGTTCATTATTGGCCACCGACTTCCGAAACTGGAGTTATTTTTCACCTGTTAGTTTTTTTTTTGTCGTCCATTATAATGTCATGTGTTTATATCCTTTGTTGGAGACACTAATAAATAGGTAACAACAAAAGGACGCATTCGAATTTCAAATTAAATTCAATTCAATTGTTAGTGAAAGTACCTACGGTAAGAATCTATTCCAAAAAACTGTAGATAACTTGATGTCATAATTTAGGTTACCTACTTTTATTCTTCTTTAAATTGCTCATTAAAAATTAGACCTGCGTAATTGCAAAATCTGATTCCAATAGAGAAGATCACCAGAACAAGTGGAAGATCCACGGTGGTACATCTCTTATAAGCTCAAAATCTCACATTGTAGTTTTCCATTAGCTATTCTATACTGATATTACAACGCGACATTCTAAATTCACCACCGGACTTTGAAGGATCAAATTAAAAAAGAAGCTAAACAACTGCAGCGCCGTATTGAGTTATTATTGTTACTAGCCAGTATTTTCCCGCTGCAGGGCAAAGGCCTCCCTACTTTCTCTCCACTCCTCTGTCAGGGCTTTTTGGGACCAGTCTTTGTCGAAGGAGTCCAGCTCGTCCCGCCATCTTCGTTTAGGCCTACCGCGATGACGTTTGGCCCACTGATCGTCTGTCATGCAGCAGATGTGTCCAGCTTAGTTCCATTTAAGCGTGGCAGTTTTTTGAGTGACATCAGTAATTTTTGAGCCACATTGGGATAATTAATGCTGGATTCCGCCGCGATGAAGGCAGCCGTGGTAAGCGAGGCGGCAGTCGGAGACGGAATTCGAACAAGATCTTAGACATAACTACCTACCCTTCCTAATAATATAGGCCAGACTATATAACTTATTAGAATATGTTTAGTTGTTCGATAAAAGCGTCTTTTTATCTCTCTATTTATTCTGTTTAAGTATGTATGTATCTGTGTATTTATTTTGTTTCACTATGTATGTATCTGTGTATTTATTTTTATGTATCACTTTTTGTGCTTAATTTTTACCCTGTTGCACCTACCTCGTTCCATCTCTGCATCACCCTAAGGTAGACTGGTAGAAAATGCCTAAGGCATTAAGTCCGCCTTTGTACAGTTTTTTTTACTTGTGCTTAAAGTTTTAATAAATAAATAAATAAATAATATGTTGTATTTTCAGGAAGGCGAGATCTGGTACCGCGGTCCCAACGTAATGTCTAGCTACTATGAAAATGAGGAGGCAACCAAGGAAGTGTTGACGGAAGATGGCTGGTACAAGACCGGGGACATCGGGCATTACGACGAGAAGAAATACCTCTATATCACTGATAGGCTAAAGGAACTTATTAAGGTACAATTGTAAATAAATAAATAATAATAACAAATGTCCTACAACTTTCACATTACGCCCTATCTAAGTAGAGCTGTGCTATGAGTACTAGACAAATAATAATCATACTTATATATTTCTAAATACATACACATTATGGATAAATTACACAACAACAACATCAACATACAAACATTTCCTTGTCTTGGGTGCGAATCGAACCCCGCCGCCGCCACCGTCTTCGAAGTCCGTCTCTGTACATTTTTGTGCTTGAAGTATTAAATAAATAAATAAACCAGTCAGTGAAGCCAAGTCAGGCCCATAGGTGGCAAAAAACTCTGACTCTGCCAGTCACTAACACGACCAGAACAAAAAGTAATGGGTGATGATATCCTTGCCTGCTAGAAATTGGCATAATAGTCTGTTAGTCTATATGCCGCATCTCATATCATTGTATTCAATGGGCTACTTGCAAAAATTGTAGTTGTTAATCCCTCATCTAGATTACAAGAAAATATTCACACATATTTTTTTTCCTTTTATTCACGTACTTAATCAAAAACTAACGGCGATACATCGAGTCAAAATCTCTCATGACGTAACTAGCCAGTACAGTTTATACTAGATAATGACGTTACAAGCCCCCTCTCCTCAACTTTAATGCGCTTAATCTAAGCAGTTATCCATCAATTTGAAAAAGAAAATAAATACTTGTGTATTATTTTTTATAATGTAACGGATGGACTTATTATATTTTGATGTTCATAATTATTCTGTCAAACACCCTATTGTTAGCTGTGAAGTTTGTGCGCTACACACTGCGCAGTACCCTGCAGCTCACCCCCGATGGTACATGTTTTTTTAACTGCGCAGCGACTCGCCTCGTGTCAGAGCATGATCATCATGAGCATCATGAAGTTAGCATCGTACCACTAATCCAGTCTTAAGAAAGACTGATTTCTCAATAGTCCGATAACTTTATCGGAAAAAAATAAAAATGGTGGTTTGACATATTTGTTATGCGGAATTCAAATTGCCTTTTTCACATGTAGAGTATAATCTTTTAACCAACTTGTCAGTTATTGGATAACACGATTGTTATCCAGTAACGGGGTTGTGGAGGACCGACAGGTTGCTCTATGTAAAGCACTGGTATTCAGCTGCCTCTAGTTAAACTGGAAGCCGGTCCCAACATAGTTGGGAAAAGGCTTGGCAGATGATGATGACGTGAAATAATTTTTAAATATACTTAAAATATATCTAAATTACAGGTCAAAGGATTCCAAGTACCTCCCGCAGAACTGGAGATGGTATTACGAACACATCCGAAAATCCTCGACTGCGCTGTTCTGGGTATACCCGACCCAATCTCTGGAGAAGTACCCAAAGCGTTCATAGTACCACAACCCGGCCAGACGGTGAACGAAGAAGAAATATTAGAACACGTTAATACCAAAGTCACAATCTTCAAGAAAATAAAGGCTGTCCAGTTCGTTGGGGAGATTCCCAAGAACCCCGCTGGCAAGATTCTGAGGAAAAAGTTAAAGGAATTGTACTGTTAGCGTTTGTAGTAAGGAGTGATTGCGAGAAGATGCAAGTACGTATATGAATTTTGCATTTAGACTTGATGTACAAAATAGCTTTGTCTGTGTTTAACTCTCTGACCGCCATAGTAATGTGTAGAAGAAAAACTTAAATGTGCCTAGCACGCCACACGTCACGACTACATGACAGATATAAAGGAATAACCCGTATTTTGGCGCAGCAGGCACGTTTTTTGTGTCACTCAAAAGGCTAAATTACTAAGTGGTGTAAAAGGAAATTCCAATTTCTGGCCATGTCTGTTCGTAGAATATATAAGTATATTATCTATTTTTGACAAAACGCCGCAGCTATAGTTGTCCATAATCGTAGTTAAGAATTGAATTATGTATATACAAGACTATAGTCGACCTCGTTATTTAAGTATTGTTAAGTATTTGACAGCTGTTTATTTTATAATTAAGTTAAAAAATCACACAATTTCGCTGATACAAACCAGCATTGATGTTTAGTGCCTCAGCGCTTCAATAAAAGGCGTTGTACAATAGCACACTCCTGAATCGCGGTGTTAAGATTCTCTGCGAATGAATAAACCTCTTAAGTTTCCTTTGGCTTTGTATCTGATAGTTCAGATTTTTACATGATGACGTAATCATTCAATCCCGTCACGGGTCTTCACGGCTGTTCAATGCCTGGGATCACAATTCAAGTAACAATAAAGTCATCTACAGCCACAAGTTTAAGTGGATAGCTTACGGAGATTAGTTAAAGAACTCAATCTTCGTAAATGATATAATACAGTCTAAGTAGTAAGTAAATCATTTCATTTGTTTACGAAATTAGGGACCAGTGAACCAGGCGCAAAATTACCTTATTTTCAAAATGCCCTTTTACACTACATGTGCTTATCTAAAACTATCATTTTAATAGGCTACCTGCAAAGCCTACTATACTTGACATCATGATCAAAATTTTCATCCGATTCTGCAGGCCTAGCCATATTACAAATTCTATTTCTATTATAGAAAGAAAATGGCGTATATGCTATCTGTCTGTCAAGTGTATTTCATTTTCAGCCATAATACAAATTCTACTCGTAAACACTTGACAGTTGACAAACAGCATATACGCCATTTTGTTTCTATTGTCGCCTTATCGATTACGATAATAGAAATGTAATTTGTAATATGGCTAGGCCTGCTGGTGTCCTAGTGGTATTTTATGCTGGGTGGCGTTACTGAGACATGAGATCACGTCAGTTTTTCTATGACATTAATTCTTCGCATGCCCTCTAATACAACGTGTTTTTTTTTTATATCCCATAACTCTAGTGTGTGATTGAGACCATATCAAAGAATCAAGTGGTATATGAATTATGTTTCAATCATCACTTTTTTTTTAAATTGGTCATACTAAATAACAAAGTCACGATAATTAATGTAAAAAAACACCCTTACGTGAAAGAAAAGTGACGTTAAAAAGAAAATTCGTCGTACGGGTGACAATTTTTGAACTAATTAATAAAAATAATATTAACAATAATAATATTCTGAATATTCACACAACTCCATCTAGTCCCGAACTAAGCAGAGCTTGTGTTACGGGTACTAAACAACTGATAATATTTAATTATGATTGATGATATCTCCGAAACTATGCATTTTTGGACCACCTATTCTAGGAGTTTTAGTATTATTTTTACCAACAGAATATAACCCTAGAGTTGTGGGATATAAAAAAAACACCTTGTATTGTATATTATAGTAATTACTTACAAACAACCTTTTAGTTTTCTAGACTACTACTTATCTTGTGTAAGTTTTCATGATGTAAAATCATTGTAAAATAAAGAGTATTCTATACTATTAATACTGAAGTCGAAAGTAAGTAAGGAGATAGCAATTCAATAAAGTATTAGTACGTGGTATATTTATAATATAGATTATTTTTATGTAGAAAATACCATATCAAGTAGTAATGATAAACATTCTGTAAAACTAATTAAGTTGTTGATTAACTGGTTAAGAATGTTTTGTTTTTTTTCTTTATAATAATTGAAAATGAGGTTTTTTTTTGGAAAATACATATTGAATAATACATACTTTATTTTTTGTATAATTCATAAAATTACGGACTAGCAATAATTAATTATATGAAGTAGGTATAACGTTATTTTAGTAGTAGGTTACATAAATATATCGGCCACAGTTAATATATTTTTGAGGATATCTGTAAGTATAAATAAGTATTTTCATTAGCATTTTGCAATAATACGACTAGTCTTAATCATGTTTTATAAAATAATCATATATTTGTTTATTTTCTTACTGACTTAAATATCGTTTGTAAAATTTTTGATAATATTTTTTAAAACGTTATTGTTAATCGGTAATAGGGTAAATTTTATATGTATTTGTGAAAGCATAAAATGCGGTTTTAATTAGATAAAAGTATCCTATAAGGACATAAGTAGGTATACAATGTATGTTTTGCCAAGCAAAATAACTGTACAGTAAAAGAAGTTGCCAATGCAAGTTCGGGGATGACGCCAACTACGTAATACCCACCTGCGCTCAGATAATGACGCTTGAACTCCAATAGCAGTCTTGGGGTTAATTGTAAATATTAATAAAATACTTAGACGTTGAAATAGTAAAAAATGTTCAAGACATTATTTCTCTTATAAGTCTAGTTTTTTTTTCTGTCACTTTTATTTTTGGGTACAATTTGTTCGAGAGTTAAAAAAATATATATTTCACAGCTTTTACACAACGTCGTCTAGTCCCAAACTAAGCAGAGCTTGTGCTATGAATACCAGACAACTGATAAATCATACATACCTATATATTTTTAAATACATACGTGTTAAATATAAATTACACCCAGACACAGAACAAATGGTCGTGTTCATCACACAAACATTTGTCTTGGGTGGGAATCGAACCCAACACCTCCGGCCTAGCAGTCAGGGCCACTGACTACTAAATAACTGATGTCCTTCCGGACACCTTTTTCTCGAAAGTTAGATTTTTGACTAACCTAGTGCACTATTTGAGCGGAGGTGCAATATTATCCTTTTGTCTTGATCCTTATTTATTTGGGATCGTCGCAGCGTGCCTTTCTTCCATACACTTTAAATGTATAGAAGTATTTTTCCATAACATGTACCTACCAACATTTAAAACTCATTAATATTTCACATAAGCGAAGGCAGCATATACACAGGGAATATATTTTTGTATGCAATATTAATTTTAAAGATGTTATTATTCAATTATTGTATAAGAATAAATGTATCGAATGGTTTTTGATAATTTTATTTTACATTTTATAAATCAAACATGAAATCGCTCTACCTGGTACACATGATAAGATGGTACAGACGCCAGCACATCAAGTTACCCCAATGTGTCAAATTTTCCCAATTGAATATGAACCTTATTCTGTTTGATATAAAGTTGAAAAGCGATCAAAGTAACTTGACACATTGGGGTAACTTGACGTGCTGGCGTCTGTACATTAGGACTTAACAAAATATGAGCGCGTTCAAAACACAACATCTTTAATAAGTAGGTATAACTACAAGGTAGAGATTGTTTTTCTTCGTCTTGTACCTAAGCAAATCGAACTCAATTACTTCAATTAGGGTCAACGCAGACACAACTGCAAACTGCTTGAGCAGTTGTCATTGATAATGAGCTGAATTACAACCTTAACAAAGTATGAATTAGCATGCGTGACAAACAAGATACTTGACACAGTACGCCAAGACACAAGAGTATATCTATAGTTATATCTCTCTTATTTTGATCTCTACTTCAGTGATACGGTTTATCACTTAAAATCACATTAATCATACCTACTATCACACATTAACTCATACTATCACATTCATCACATTATCACATTCTGCTCATTGTTGCTGTTTTGACTGGCCTGTTGGTCTAGTAGTTAGTGACCCTGACTGCTATGCCGTAGGTCGTGGGTTCGATTCCCACCCAGGACAAATGTTTGTGTGATGAGCACGATCATTTGTTCTGTGTCTGGGTGTAATTTATCTATAATATGTATGTATTTAGAAATATATAAGTATGTTTATCAGCTGTTTAGTACCCATAACACAAGCTCTTAGCTTAGCTTGGGACTAGATAGCGTTGTGTGAAAAAGTTGTGGAATATTTATTTATTTATTTATTTATTCATCACTTTATCACGTTCATCACTTTATCACATTCATCACTTTATCATATTCATCACATTATCCCGTTGATCACACTATCACATTCATCATACCATGTGATGGTATGATGCATGTGATAGTGTTAATCATACTTCCTATCGCACTAATTTATACTAATCAGACAATCAACAATATCACATTTAAAACTAATCACACTATTACACAAATCACTGAAACATAAACGGCAGTTAAATGTTTGTTACTCCTTTGCGGTGAAATGAATTTGGATCAAATATTTTATTTATGAAGGAAACGTGGGCATTTTTTTTTATCTCGTAAAAGTGAAGTAATCCCTTGGGAATTCTGAATCTTCTCTTTTTGACTCCGTTCAAGGCATCAATAAATTAATGCAGACTCCGGCAGATTAAAGTTTTGCTTACGCTAACCAAAGACATTCAATGCTAACTGAATCTCTTTGGCGCTAACAAGGGTTAGCGCATTTGCAGTTGCATTATTACAACAAAATTCCGTATTCACACCGGACAACATTTATAATTTAACACCAGATTTATCAAGGCGAACGTCGTCATTTTGTTTGCCAGGATATAAAATTATATAACAGCGTTAATAATTATAATCCTTTTCCTACACAAAAAAATATACGGCCTCTAGTGTTATGAACTACGACGTATAGATAGGTCAGTTTTGCTAATGAACCTTCAAAATGTTTCTCTTCACAATTCTAACCGACTGTTAACCGGTTTTTACCTAAAATAAAACCTTGTGTCTATTTTAGTCTGTATCTGCGGCCGTAGTAGACAGCTAAAGACACACCCCAAGCGCAGAGCAGTTGAGAGCAGAAGGCCGGCTCCATACAATAAGCGAAAAAATATACAAATTTCATAAAAAAGACAATATCACAGAAATTATGTGTAAACATAAGTAGGTACCGCTAACAATTCCGACATCTCTAAACCCACACGTAGACGCTTACGGACGGACTGTGATCTCAAATGAACTATATTCAGGTACATTAGCCAATATGTCCAAGCCAACAAGCTCTCCCGCTTAGTGAGCTGTGGTACCTACCCCTCTTCCTTCCTTCTTCTCTTTTTAAGCTCAAATAATCCTACTAATATTATAAACGCGAAAGTTTGTGAGGATGGATAGATGGATAGATGTTTGTTACTCTTTCACGTAACAACTACTGAATGGATTTTAATAAAATTTGGTTTGTAGTTAGCCCACAGCCTGGATTAACACATATGCTACTTTTTATCCCTGTATTCACACGGGAACGGGACCTTCGTGGGTGAAACCGCGGGACGTCTGCTAGTATAGGAATAATTACAAGTTTCTAATCACTGCGAACAAATCGTAAAAACGAATCACGAGTTTGCTTCCACATCGCACGCTATATGGGCTACTTAAGTGTGAAGCGTATCTATGTGTGTATACGTTCGCATGAAGCTGACCTTCTGAGTCCATCTATATTGTGCCCATAACTCTGTGGACGGCCGTCAAGCACTCGACCTTGATATTCGCATGGACTACGTCACCCAAAGCCCACGTTAACCCAGCTGTCTGTTTACTCAGTTTTGAACGAGACAAATTGAGATTTTAATTGATAAGACTTTTTGTAAGTGCTGCTCAGGTTCCTTATTGGCGCCCACCGTTTAGCAAAAGCATTTTGTTTTTGGAACGAAGTTCCTTATCGCGCGTTGCGAAAGAGGGCTAGACGAAAAAAAATTAAGACAAAAAGTTGTAACGACACTTTGAGTTGTGGGCCGTGCGGCGTGCGCATGTTTCTTTGTTGTGTGTGATTGTTGTGTGTGCCAGTTGTTGGGAGAGGGAGAGAGGGAAGGGGACGGGAGGGAGAGGTATAGGGGTGAGGGGGAGGGAGACGGAGAGGGGTATAGAGAGAGAAGATTGGGACCGAAAAATGTAACGAAGACGCCCGGATGGAACGAGGTTCTTTTCGATTTATCTTGAAGGAATTTTACAATTCCTTCACTAATCAATCGAAGGGAACTTCGTTCCATCCGGGTCCGGGTGTCCCTTGACTCCTCTCAAGTTTTTTTTTTTTGCAGAGTGTGTTAGGTACTGGGTGCTTGTGACTTAATAATAACAGTTTCGCTCGTCGATCTAAGGTTAAGCTACGTTTGACAAGGTTGGTCCGTGGATGTATGACCATTCATCACATATCAAGACTCCTCCGTGCATCGGAAAGCACGTCGTTGGTACCGGCTATCATTTATAGATCTATGACGTCAGAAAGGTTGTAAAGGTTCGACAGGCAGCAGTCGCTCCATGTAAAACACTGGTAGGTACCTATTCATCTGTATCCGTTTAAACTGGAAGCCAACCCCAAAATAGTTGGGAAAAGGCTAGGCAGTTAGACATGCTGTGATCTTGTCAGTATTAGGTACCGTCAAACGATATGAAAAGCTCTAAAACTTAGAAGAGGATTATCACATCAGTTCAATGCACTAGGACACCTGTTATGTATGACAGGGGATGTTAGAAACATTAGAGTCTTCATATTTAACAAATAACTGAACCAACGGCAACGTGAAAATCATCTTCAAAGTTTTATTTCATGTGACTCCGTTACTATTCGCCACGAAAGATTGTAAGTACCTACATAATTATTACGATTAGCAGTATTTATAGTTCTCATATTTTTAAACAAAATGTAGGTACCTAACTAATAGGCGGATGTATGTTTACGTACTTACTTTTATCTACACACGCCCTGGACCTCGAACTATTGAATTTATTTTTGAATATACCTAATTGGAAACATTTCAAAAACCTAGAATTGAATGCTGAATTAAGTTTCGTATCATTGCTATCGTGCTACGGGAATAAACATATGGGCCTACCTACGTTATCATTTAAATGTACCTACTATATATTATATTATATGTGTTGGTACAGAAGTAGCAGCTCCCGGCCTTGTACACATTCCGTATTGGCGTGCATTGAACTTTGCGCTTTCGCGAACTATTTTGAACTAGCGCGTTCGGTTTGGTGGGTGTGTCATAGATAAATGCGCTTGTTTTTACGTCGTTATTAAATGTAAACTATACATTGCAGAAAGCGAAATTATTTAATCTATTGGTCGAATTTCGAACTTTTTAGCTTCCTCCCTGTATTCAGACAATTATATGATGCCAGGATAGCCCTATAGAGTTACTATTACCGGTTTTTTCCTACTAAGGTAAATAATATCGTCATCAGTGTTCGTCTAACGCTCGAATTTTGTCTGTCTCAGCTTTCTAAACTTCACCATATAAACTTTAACTACTTATGTCTGTCTATAATTCTCACAATCCTCCGCGTAATATCTTAAAAAGGGATCAAAAGTTTTCGCTTAAACAATTCTGTCTGTCTTGTTGGTTTCCTCGCTATCTGCATAATTGTTAGGCAAAGCTTTCGATATACACATTACGTATTCTAACAAAAAAAACGTAACTTCGATATTTTTGGACCATCCAGACAGCCTACCCTGAGTTCTGTGTTTTTTTTTATTGATTAAACGTTTTGAGAAGGGCTGTTTTTCATAGGTTTAGATACAACAATTTTGGATAGGTACCCAACTAACGCCCATAGATATAGCTATTGGTTGAAGAGTAAACAACACATAGACTTGACATTATAAGGACACACCTCAATGGTGATGTTCTTCAGAAAGTCAGGTGCGTTTTTCGCGCAACCGGCGTGCGTGTTTAACCATGTATGAACGTACCTATTTAACGAAGCATTAGAAGTATTTAAGAGTCGTAGTTGATGGCTTTTGAAGTTTCTTCCCACACACATGAGAAAAGGCATGAGTTTATGTACTTATCTATGTATAAAGAGAACTTGCTCTCATGATAATGATGCAGAACATTATTGAGACACTTTCTAAGGGCAATGCCTTTAGAGAGCCTTTAGTGAAACGGAACCTGTTTGGCCAACATTACCTACTAAGTTCCCTGCGCACACGCAGCAATAATGCATCAGATTCTCGTTAGATAGATACCTGTAGCCTGTAGGTTGCATGATATTGATTGATATTAGTTGTTTTATGTTCCATCATGTGGATGGAGGTGTATTTTTGCTTGAGATTTGTCATCATAAGACGTGGCTTAAGGACGGAGTTACGATACACTTGCTGTGGTCAGTCGTACGTGGGTGGGTGACCATATCGCACCCCCAGTGCGACAAAGGCGTAAGTAAGAATAGGTACGTCACTTTTTTTTATTGCAGTTTCGTATAGCGCAGATAAAGATACACCATTCTTAATTTTTCAAGCTGAAATTAGTAAGCGTACTTTCTAATATGACTTGGTTTTAATTAATGACATTAAAACATAATAAAGCAAAAAAGGCGTAAGTAATGTTTACCCTCTGCATTTTATGATGGTCTAAACGACATAACCACGATCAGTTACAGTGTCCAAATACATTTATAAAACGATGATTAGACTAAACAGTATTACATTTGAGAATTTGTCTTAATTAAATAAGGAAAACGTGTGTAAAACTTAAAATATTAATTATCTTTAATACACGACAATTTCATGTATCTGAAATATCGTTGATAAAAAGCTGTATTTTTTTACTATTTAATGGTGTATAACAAAAGATCATAAGATCAAATACTAAATAGATATACTAGACCAAACAGTTTTTTTGCTCTCCTGTAAAGTTAGCATTTTCTTCTTACGCCTTTGTCGCACTGGGGGTGCGATATTAAGAACACTCCGTGCCTCGGAAAGCCCGTTAAACCGATGGTCCTGACTGACGTTTATAGAATTTAGACAGTCATTCCAGACAAGAAACCCTAAAGTCTAACCAAGGGGTATTTATTGTTTTACCTAGACACTGGGATGTGTAGGTCAGAAAAGGCAGCCGTTCCATGTATTCAGCGGCATCTGGTAAGACTGGGGGTCGACCCCAATACAATTGAGAAGACTGGCGAATTTGAACGACGTGCCTTACAAAGAAGCGAGCATATTATTTGCATCCGAGATCATAGGTGAAGGCTGCTTCCCGTTCATAGTTCATAACCGTGATCACAGTTAACTAGACATGCATTTATGATTATAAGTAGGCTTGGCCTTCAACTTTCAAGGTTGTTTAACTTGTTTAATAGCTTCACTTGATCCTATGGAATGTTAAGTTGTAAATAGTAGGAAAGCGTAAACAGCTGACAGCCTATTGATATAAAAAAACACTAACCTGTGTAAAATTACCTTAAATTCGGATGTCGGTGGCCCATCATGAATAAGACAAAACCATCAAAGCCACAGACTTCCTAATTTAGAGTTATTTTGCACCGGTTAGTTTTTTTAAGTCGGTTTTATTTTTTGCAAAAAAGTTTTTTATTGTTGTTCAATTTTAGTTGTACCCATACAAATATTTGCCATGAATTTATTTTATAAAATAAATTCATGGCAAATAATTGATATCATGCCTTTTAAGACGTTTAGGGTAATCCTGGTTGTTTAGTTATAGTGCCAACAATAACTATGATCTGTTATATTTTTATTAACCGATTTCATAAAAAGGAGGAGGTTCTCAATTCGGATGTTTTTTTTTAGGGTTTGTTACCTCCGTAGGTACTCCGTCATTTATGGACCGATTTTCAAAATTCATTTTTTATTTGATAGGGTATAATAGCAGATTGGTCCCATTTGTATCAAAACTCATATCTGATGTGGGATCTCGGTGGAAAGTCGGTGGCCAATAATGAACGAAACAAAACTACCAAAGCCACAGAGTTCCGAAACTGGAGTTGTTTTTCACCTGTTAGTGTTTTTTTAAGAAGTCGGTTGTTTAATTTGTAAAAAAGTTTTTATGTTGAACTAATGTTTCCATAGAAACCATAATTGACTCTTCATATCTATATTAAATCCGAAAAAGAGGAGTATTCTGTTTTATTCGTATCTAGGTAGGAATTGTACATTTTACTTGCCTTAGTTATGTAAATAATTGACATTTTTAAACGCATCGACCAAAAACACGGCTGACATCTCTAGCGTAGTCCATAACTGTCACCCTTCAGTGCAGTGTGTCAGTGACAGATGTCAACTTTAGTTTTAAATTTCGTACAAGAGAATCAATCCTAATGATTTTATACTAATCAACGATTAGGTAGTTCACTGTGATGAGTGATGATCGTGCACGTGAATGGATGTCAAGTGCATAAGTAACTACATTACTTACCTATTTATGTACAGAAGTAATTATTTATAATTGGCTCTTTACTAAGTCATTGCGTTTCCTTAGAAGGCTGTTCGCCTTACATGGAGGGATTAAAGTCCACTGATAGTGTTTAACCAGAGCGGTCAGACTGAATGACGGCCATCGTAAATATTTACGCAGTTTGTTATCCTGAACTCGACTTTTGTACTTTGTACCCATTTGGATTGATTGGTATCATTGGTCGGTAATAAATTGTACCTAATTGTATTGTTTGCTAGTTTTTTTTTTAAGTAGGTAGTTAGGTGCATTAGCTGACTATTATAGGGGGCAGTAGGGGCGACTGGCCACGGGCTCACGACCTGGCTGGGTTGCTCATTTTGTTCCTAAATAAAATCAATTTGGAATTCAAGTGCCCTACGAATGCAAAATTCTTTATAGGTACCTACATAGTAGTCTACAATGTAGGTATAAAATTTTCGACCTCACTGCGCTCGCTTTGACGGCTTCCCTTATTTCTCATAAATCGTAAGAGTAAGTCCTTTCTGTATAAAAGGTCAAAAATGTTGTCTACATTTACCAAGTTCCATTTTGGAAAGCTTTTAAGCTGTTTATTTGATCGCTTACACGACGAAACCTCAAACATTTAAAAAAAAACGAAGTCAGCTAGCTACATAGGTACAAATGAATTCTAATGATACCTACCTAATTTATTAAAATCCATTGGACCGTCCCTAAGAAATAAATAAAAAAATAAAATAAAAATAAGCAATTACCTAGGTACCTACCTACCATTTTGAGGAAATCGAGTAGGTAAAACACGTACCTAAATTAAATACCTAGTCAACTCCCGAATTTATCTAAACAAGTAAGTAAGTAAGCATTATAATAGGAGACATTTTTGCCATGACTCCAAACTACTCGAACGTACATTGTATTCATGCAAATTATCAAAATTATCAAGTTCAAAGTATTCGTTCGGTAAGCCGGAACGTTTTGTACACCCCGCTGCTCTACAATCAATCGTCGCGAGTTCGCGACAGTCGTTCCTTCGCTGCCGGCAAATTCGCGCGCGAACATGCAAAATATGGCGCGAAAACTTCTCTTGCGGGAAATTAAAAACTTAAAATGGCAAAGGAAACTTTCTACAAGTGTGGTGTTCAGAAATGATGATTTTATAATCAAATCAACCATTCCTGATATTGTTGTGCCGAAACAAAGGTTTATTGACCGTTTGTGGGCTGATTCGGCGGGATACAAGAATCATGTTGCAGTTGTAAGTAATGTTTTTTTTTAAATTAGGCATAATAAATTTGTTTCCTTGGACGTGAAAAATGGAATTACGATAGTGATGTGCCCAAACAATTTTCGTATTTACTTAATGATTTTAGTCGATTTATTTAAATAAAAAAAATATTGTTTTGTCAAACACATTAAATGAGTTAGACAAGCTGGTAAAATTAAAATTGTCTGGGTACCTTATTGGAAGGAGCGTTCGGTCATGAAGTATCACTGATACAGGAATAATAAAACTACCTACGATTGGACATTGGACTTTTAAATTCGTACACTGAATTTTGTACTGTAAACATTTCAAATAAGTAGGTATAGGTACAATTTGAAGAGGAGCAAAACATCTTACTCATCAATTACTGGCCAATTGGGTTAAACAATTTGCTCCGCTTCGGAATTCGAACTACTTAGTTACGTTACGCATGATTGTTTTATTATTTATCTGTCATTGTCTTATTGTTCGAAAGGATAAGAATATTTCAAAAGAATATAGGTACATAAATTACTATCTGTTTATTGTCATAATAAATGAGAATTTACACCATACATTGTTGTATTTAGAATAACTAGTACTTAGTCACTATACCCCCTTAATAAACTTGAAGTAAAGTTTATGCCAAGTTCAATCTTTAGAAACTTTATGGTGAAACGGGTTTGGATAACGGTGGCGTTTAAAAAATCGAGATCCAGATCCAGAATCCAGAACTCTACTACCGATTTATAACGACACTGTAAAAAATGTTTTGAATTTAATTGTGCATAAAATATGATAAATGACAATTAAATACATAATAAATTTTAACAAAAATTAAATTATTGATAATTCGTTCTATTTAATAACTTAATAACATTACTCAATCAACTGTTGGAAAAAGGCATTTTCCTTAATGGCGATATTGAAACCACATCGTTGACCGCATTAGTGACCGCAGGGTCAAGTTTAAATACAAGTATGTCGTTTGGTATTAGTTTTATTCATTTAGGTAACTGGTCGTAAGCTAGCTGTGGTCTCCAGCTTTGTTTATGAGCAAACAATGCATTCTGTATCATAATCCTCTAAAGAAAATCAAATTATTTTCTTTCCTCTAAAGAAAAACAAGCGACCAACAGATTTTCCTTTGAGATTTGCGTGTTGGTCCCAAAGAAAATTGTCTTTATAATAATTATTATGAATAGGTATGAATGCGTAGCTACCCCTATTATATTTGGTTATTGATAAAATAAAATTTGCTTACATTAATTATATCGACTATAGTACATACTTAAAAAGAAAATGTTTTTCAATAACGTCGGGCGGGACCTTTTGAAATTTTTAAATGGTAGGGTACCACGCTGCACCTGTTTTGTTTGTTTATTTGTCTTAGTATTTCTCATGTCGTGTCGCATGTGTCGTGTTGAGTCTTAAAGGTATTTCTCAAGGTCCGTGTTTATTACATTGACATTAAGATTATGATTTGTTATGACTATTTCTTGAAAGTGTTTGAACGTTTCATTTATCTATCTGTACCTAATGCTGTGTTATCTTTCACTGCATAAATACCTGCTCGTGTCATACATAGATGTTGGTATTTATTTTCTTCCTTATTGTTAGGTACTGCTTACTTACATTACTATTTTCAATGTCTTAATGCTGCCGAAATTTTATCTTGTTTTGCAAAAAAAAGCGCTGTATGTACATTAATGTGCTTGAAGTATTAAATAATTAAACAAGTACCTATATATTTTTAAATTTTGAAGTATATTTTTCGCAGCATAAATGTCATATCAGTTAAGTTTATCTAGTCATGTCATTACATTAGCATGTAGTTAAAACTACTCATTTTGAATTATTTTTATAAAACAAAAAAAAAATCTTATGTTTGAGTTGGCAAATAACACGTCAAGGTCACCGCATCATTTGGTTAAAATTACTGTTTTTTAGTACATAGGTGATTACATAATTCAGAGTTAGGTATGTAGTAAGAAACAAAACTAAAGAAAATATCGACTAACAAAATTCTGTTAACTACAATTTTTCGCTGAGCGCATCACTATTCACGCTGCGTTTTTATAGATTTAACGGTCTGCGTTTGAAAAGTGAATAAAAGTAAACGAAGCCATAGACACGTAAACAATGTATCCTATCCAATCTATGTCACGTAGAAGTAACTAAGTACCGAATTGTTGTCTAGAATCACTAGACACAATGCTATAACGAACACTGAACTAAATATAAATTCTGGACTTTGAACCTTTCTACAATAAAGTTTAAAATACAACAGCAGCTGTTCTATCGCTTGTATCGTTGTCCATTGACTGATCTCACCAGGTAGGTTCAAACATACATACGTACCTACACATAAAACTCACGTCTTTTTCCTAAAGGGGTTGGCAGAAACTATAGAATGCTACCTAAAATCCATAAATACTTTTTCGAACTTCGTAATAATAATATGGGATAATCCCAAACATTCAATACTTAGTACCTACTTATCTTAAATCTCTTTGGATAATCTATGTCCTTATCAAAGTGAAAAACATGCTTGGTTTAATTTTATATATTATAGCACATTGTTTTTTAAATCTCGTACGAGCGTCAAAAAACAATATGCCATAAACGGAGTTTAAACGGCCTTGTCTTTTGATTGTGTTGCATTAAAAGTTTGTTTTTCTTCTCCATGGGGGAACAGTCCTTAGTTTTGGACAGACTAAAAGACGGACAACAAAATGATCTCGAATGAGGTACGGAAGCCTAAAAAAACTATTAATTCGGGTGTAAAATTTCATCCAAATCCGATCAGCCATTGAGGCGTGATTGATTGCTAAACATTACACATAGGTACTGCGTTTCTTATATTTGATGGTACGCTGGGTGCAGTGTTTCTTTGAGCGATAGACTGCACTGAGAGTCGCGGGTTCAAATCCCGCACAAGTAGGTAGGTAGTTACTGCGGGTACTTACGCACCCACTATACAGGAGTCATTTCTAGTAGTGTGGAGAAACGTTTTTATTTGAATGAAAAAAAAAGAAATGATATTCTTGGTCGTATGACCCAGAGGTTAAGGCGCCTACATCTCACGCACGAGGTTGTGGCTCCGGGCAAATACCAATTTGACTTTTCCAATTCATATGTTCTTTAAATTTATTCTAGACATCATTGACATCGGTAAAGGAAAAACATCATAAAGAAACCTGGACTTACAATACTGTTAATATAATTTTGGAATCGGCATTCCGCCTTGAGCAAGCGTGGTGATCAATGCTCGTGCCTTCTCTTTATGAGAAGAGGCCTTTGTCCTGCAGTGGGTCAGTAAGAGGCTGGGTATTATTAACCCAGAATATGGCAATAGATTCTTCCATTGTTACTGCTCACAATAATCATTACAAATTCACGCCTGACGTTTTAATTTCCATAAATCAAGAAGTTCACTCTTCATTACCGCACAACATCTTCTAATTGAAAGTGTATTTAGCGCAAACGGTTCAATGAACTGAAAGCAGTACACGCTAACTGAATATTTCATTGCTGTCTCGAGATATTTTATGTTACCTACTTAAATAGATATGAGTAATCCGTTGTAAACTTGTTCATAACGTTACGCCTGTATGCCCTGAAGGGGGCACAGGTGTAACTGTAGTACCAACACCCACATTGGTCTTAAAGTCCCATGTAACAGGGGTCGAATCCAGATTCCGGGCTGGGGCTAAAATAAAAACAGAATTTAAAACCCTATAACTCTTTCTCGACCTCGCAATCGAACTCAAGACCTCATGCTCGAAAGCTAGCGCTTCCATCCAGCTTCAAAAAAGGCAGTACCTACCTACCTAACCAGATGACATTTTTATTTAAAAAAAACTTTGCAAAAAAGTTTTTTATTTTTCCATTTTTAGTTGTTGCCATAAACATATTTGCCATGAATTTATTTTATATTCTTAATTGTTAACAATACATGTCATGATAATAAGGTTTTCCACTAATCCCTAGTAAATTAAAATTATTAACATACCTAACTGACGAAATCTAGGTAAATTGTACCCACCTGCTTACCCCTCAGAGCATACAGGCGTGATAATACGTCATGATGTTGTATAAACAATAAACATCCAAGCGATTCCAGCAATCACGACAGATTTGCCGTCAATTTTTGAAGAGTTCCGTTGTATATCTCCGAAGATCAGCACCAGATCTTCACCAAATTAAAATGGGACCACCTCAGGAGTATACTCTTTCAAACAAAAAAATAATTTTGAAAATCGGTCCACAAATGGGGGAGAAATCAGGTAACATACATAAAAAAAAAAAAAATAAAAAAAAAAATACATACACACGAACATAGAACCTCCTCCTTTTTTGAAAGTCGGTTAAAAATAAACAAAAAAGCTAACTGTAGTTCGATTCTGTGAAAATCACGCTGTGATAATGTCGGTGACTTGAAGGCGAATTAGAAGAACCAAGGTTACCGACATAGCCCAGCGGATTAGCAGGTTGAAGTGGCAGTGGGCAGGGCACATAGCACGGAAGACTGATGACCGATGGGGTCGAAAGGTTCTCGAGTGCAGGCCACGTATCGGCAGGCGCAGCGTAGGACGTCGACCCACAAGGTGGACAGACTACCTCAATAAGGCCGCGGGAACGCGCTGGTTGCGAGCCGCTTCCAACCGGTCTTATTGGAGATCTATAGGGGAGGCCTATGTCCAGCAGTGGACTTCCTATGGCCTGAAATGATGATGATGATGACTATTACTGACTGGACCGACTGATTCTTCTCCATTTACTTATCGTGTAGTTAGTGACTAACCTGGTGTCAGAGTTTTAATGCCGCCCATGGGCCTCTGACTTGGCATCACATGCCCGTCGAGCAATATGTCACAGGCATGCCTGTTTCCTCACGATGTTTTCCATCACCGTTTTTAAAGCGAGTGATGATTATACGTTCCTTCCGAAGTATTTGTGGTGTTACAATGAATTACAGATTTAGGAATGATGAGATCAAGAAACGTTGTGGTTTAAAAGAAGATGTAGTAACATAAATTGAAAAGAGTATGCTTAGGTAGTAGTTTGGTCATGTTGAAAGGATGAATTAAAGGCGACTAACGAAAGGTCGCCAAGGACAAGGCAGATGTAAGTGGGAACGCCGGGAGGGGACGTCCTAGCAGGAGTCTTCTTTCTTTTCTTTCTTTCAGGACATACATTATGATAGATCTTATTGTTGAGGTTCTTCAGAAAAGTCAGTCGCGTAGTACTCGCTACCGGCGTGTGTATGACAACATGACATGTATGAATGTAAACGAAGCAGTAGAAGTATGTAAGAATCGTATCTTATGGCGCTTTGTATTTTCTGCCTGCCCTCATGGGAAAAAGGCGTAAATTTATGTATCTATGCATGACAATATAATTATACAACATGAATCCGAAAAGTCAGAGGTCTTGGGTAATTGGGTTCGAACTAGAGACATATGATTTGGTAATATATATGGTTTAAATTATAAGACACTAGCAGACGCCACGCAGTTTCACCCGCGTAGTTTCCGTTCCCGTGGGAATACGGGGATAAAAAGTAGCCTATGTCCACCGGGAATAGGGTAGCTTTCCACCAGTACAATAATTTTTAAAATTGGATCATTAGTTCCGAAGATTACCCCCTACATACAAACTTACAAACTTACAAACTTACAAATTTTACCTCTTTATAATATTAGTATAGATTATTTAATAAATTGCGGCAAAATGGTATACGGGGGCCTTTACTTGAATGGTTTAAAAACTACCATAATAATCGATTCACGTCGGTAAATATCTCAGGTTCATTAAGTAGCATGATTGCAACCGATAAGGGCACAGCACAAGGTTCGATTCTCGGGCCGACCGAATATTTGCTGTACGTGAACGACATGCGTAACATTTTCACGGAGGGCTCCGTGTACCAGTTTGCTGACGATACGTGTTTGGTAGCTGCACACAAAGACATACGCGAGGCACAGAGAGTGATGCAGTGTAACTTTGACCTTTTATGTAAGTGGGCTCACGACGTTGGTCTTGTAATTAACGCAAAAAAAAACAAACTACTACACATACACTCACCTTACCTAACGGCGTCTTGTGTACCTGTCGTCGTTGCCCACGAGCATATGTGTCTGCACCGACCGGTCACAGCGTGTAGTTGCCAGACATTAGAATTGGTGGCTAATCATATGTATCTTGGCGTGATAATTGACAGTAACTTCCACTGGCGACCGCATATTGATCATGTATGTAATAAACTAAGGTCTATACTAGCAAAGCTAGCGATACTTAAGTATAAGTTACCCTATAAAACTCTTAGAACATTGTATTTGGCACTAGCTGATTCTGTAATTGATTACGGACTAAGTAGCTACGGGCGCACCTACAAGACTTACGTCGAGGACATTTACAGACTGCAGTTACGCATTTTAAAAACGATTGTGCCCACAAAAATAAAACATAAATTTCAAGATAATAACTCGGGCTTATTTAAACACTGTCAAATTGTAAATGTCTTCGATAAGGTACGCTTACGTGTTATAAGTGAAAACTACCATAATTTAAGCAATATTCGAAAATACGAAAGGTTACAGTCGTTGCGTAGTTTGACTTACCTACCTTCTTTTGTTGTACCTAAGTATAATAATGTTTATGGGACACGGACGTGGGAATGCATGCTACAATGTTATGTTAACGATTTACCTGTAGACATCTTTAAGGAAATGAATGCAAAGAATTGTTCGAGAGTGCTGAGGGGATACTTTTTAGATCGTATGACGAGTACGACATAGAAAGTGTCTTCTTGTTTAATGAATTGAACTGGGTATGTATTGATTATTTGTTATTCGCCGAAAAATACGTTTTTGACGCCGAGTTGCCGCTTCTGACATACTGCTGTTAAACCCGCGATGGTTTGTGCTGGTATGTATACCGATTGATATGTTTGTAACTTGTTGTTGATTAATAAACAAAAAAAAAAAAAAAAAAAAAAAAAATCCGCCGGACACCACTAGGCTATCACTGATTTTACCGACTGATTGAGTAACATGCGTACCTACCCTCCCTAGGTAATTGTTACCATCTAGTTCAGCAAATTATAGTGCAGCTATCGGCTCATGGTCGCCATTGACGTAGGTAAACGTTAATATTAGATATTTTGAACCAAGATGGTGAATAGGTTTTAAAACGGACTGGGTTGCTGACTCGGAAATTTCTGTTTTTTTATTATATTATTTGCAATGAGTATTCCTTAGTGGTTGCCTTGTAAGTTTTCTACTGCTGAGCATCGGGTTCAACGGAAATCTCAAAATAAATCTGCTGTTTCATTTTGGTGAACTTTTGTATGCAACACCTGATTTCTTTTTCGCGATTACCGAGTTGGTCCCAAAGTGAAAGTTGTTTATATTCATGGGTAGGTAGGATTCATGGAAACACCCTGCAAAAATTTGTCCTATGATAAAAAAAAACAATTTGTGTTTAAACTTCTTATTTTACTAAGTACCTATTTTAAACAAAAGTATTTACACGGTCGGTGTAAGTTTTCTTGAATTTCTAAAATCACTTTTGTGACGCAAGTTTCAATTCTGTGGACGTTGATCTAATGAATAAACAACGTACGCAATGTTTGTGCCAAAATATGGCGGGAAAGCGTAGGCGCGAAATACAAAAATGGCTGTCTCGAACCAATACCGACAGCTATGCTTGTCTCTCTAAACGTAAAAATGGTTGTCAAATGTAGCAAACACCTATCTTTTTTAAGGTGTTGTCAAGCACATAGGTACACTTTTACACTTTTATTATACCTAGGTACCGAATTCCTGTATGCGCAACGATCAATATAGTAGGTAATCGTAATAAAATGGCACCATAACCAATTTTGTTCTAAATAAAGACAATAGGTAATAGACTTGGATCTTACTTGTACATAGACCTTATTTATTGGTGAGCTTCTTCAGAAAGGTCAGGTGCGTAGTACTCGCAACCGGCGTGTGTGTATGACTACATTTGTATGAGTGTAAACGACGCAAAAGATTAATATGTAAGAATCGTAGCATATGGCGCTCTGTAGTTTCTGCCTACCCCCGTGGGAAAAAGGCGTGATAGTTTATGTATACCTATATGTATATGTATGTATCTCACTTGTAGATTGACTACTTTACCTACATTATTAAAAATATCCATGTCTAAACCTTTGAAAGTAGGTAGGTACCTACTTAGGTAAGAGACGTGATGATTTTACCGTATACCTAGGTACCTACCTACTGCGATATCAGTAACCTGAAATACAATGACGGCTTTTACATTTGTTTCACATCGGAACAATAAAATTCCTAACTGAATATCCCAATAAAGTCAAACTTAGTGCCTCTCTGCCAAGTATGTTGCATATTCATTTATTTTAAAAAGCCATTATCATTGAAAAGACTGGTTAATACCTATGTTAAGAGAACTAGTTATACTACTGTTGTCTAGATCCTTTTAGTTTTAACTCAGCTATTCTAAGGTCAGACCAGATTTGTGAAGAAAATTAACATTAACTGAAGGTTTCATGCTTATTAGAATATCTTTTTCTAGGTTTACTTATATTTATTAATAATTATTATTTACTTGAAACAAAGACTTGAAACAAGTAACAGAAAAGTGACTGCCTCGTTGGTTTAGTGGTCGCAAGCGCCACTACAGAGCTTGAGGTCTTGGGTTCGATTCCCAGGTCGGGCAAAGTGTTATTGAGTTTTTCAATCTGGAATTTCTCAGTAGCAGCCCGGAGTCTGGATTTGTGCCCGATTGATGGCAATAGGCTCGCCCCCTATTACATGGGACTTAAACATAACTGGCGAAATGTGGATGTACCTACTACCATGTACAGACGACAGCACATCAAGTTACCGCAATGTGTCATATTTTCCCAATTGAATATGAACCTTATTCTGTTTGACATGAAGTTGAAAAACGATAAAGAAATTTGACACATTGGGGTAACTTGCTGGCGTCTCGTCTGTACATCTCTGCCTAGCCCTTCGGGGATAACAGGCGTGACGTTATGTTTGTGTTTAAGTAACAGAACTTACAGTGTTACTTATTCATACATAGTATGTTATTTCCATCGGGAATAAGTAAATTGAGGCACTAATGTCACTAATGTGTTTTACTTAAACCCGAGGAAATCGCAATTGTTTTAAAAATATCATTGATTTATCCTTCTTTTTAATTCTCATTAAGTTATTTTTTTTATAATCGGAGGTTTTTTTTACTGTTTCGAAAGAAAACGACGTAAAAAATAAAATAAAACCCATGAAAAATTTCAAAGCCGGGTGTAAAATCAAGGTTCGTCATCACTGAAGCAGGGTTATTCTGTAAAAATTAACCCTTGAAAATTGAAGGCAAATTGAGCAGTCATTCCTAATGCACCTAAGGGATTGGCAGTTAACTTCAGTTTTTACGGGATATTTTTTACTGAATCGGCCGGCTAAACTCATGGTGCAGTCGATTCTCGACATTTTCAAATCAAATCTTTTAATAGTTGGTTTTTCTTTCGACCTGTATTTTAAAAACTCGTCGTTCGTCAAAGCTCTTGACTATCAGGCCATTGACCGTTATACAATCTCATTTATCTCAAGACCACATCAATACCTACCTAACCAAACATCACACTAGTAGTTCTTGAAGTGTTATGCAGAAGTTTACCTGTCAGCGCAACATTTTACCAGGTACCTACTTATGTAGGTATAAGAAGTTGTCATGTCCTAAGTTGTAAGCCTGTTGTCGAAAACCGGAGACTTCTATTGATCTCGAGTTTAAAAATCTTAATGGGTATCCTCCGCCTCGCATAGACTGCCAGACTCCTGGTTTTCCGTCTCACACCTGCGCTAGGGTTCACGAGAACGGACGATACTTCCGCAACCCCCCAGCTGGGATCAACCAGACGCTATCTCAAACTGGATAACCCTATTACCTATTATACCTCGTGCTCAACAGTAACGCTTGCGACCAACGCTCGCCCAACTAGCAGAAAAAACTCACTCGCAGTTGGCGGAGAGAATACGAGGTCTTACAGCAAAATACAATATTCTCAACCTGGAAGAGGCACACCAAGATAAGTTTATCATGGGGTTGCAGCAAGGACAAGAAAAAGAGAATCTGCACACGAAGAACTAACCAACAAGGTAGTTACCTAACCTGTGGCTTCACAATACCCTAGTCTACCAACGGAATTCGAAACTATCGACCCCTTAGTCGATAGAGCACATCCATTGTCACATTGATCGATTGTATTTACAAAGTACTCTTTGTATGGGTATTTTCGCTATTTGAATTGGATGGGACATTCGTGATTGATCATGTTGACATACTCAATTGTGTGCATACATAGACTTTGATCAGCGAGGTCAAGGCCATTGATATTGTTTTGTTTTTAGAGTTCATTTAAGCGGTGATAGCCTATTGCTGTGACTGTAAAGTCATACCTAGTCTCTGACTTTTCGGAATCTTTGTGCCTACTGCCACTTGCTTTAAAGACGGTGAAGGGAAACATTGTGAGGGAACCTGCATGCGTGAAAGATGATTCTCGATGGCATGTGAAACCTAGTAAGAGGCCCATAGGCGGCACAAAATTTCTGACACCAGGTTAATCACTATCCATAAAATAACATAGAAAGAGTGTGGATGTAGGTACTATGGGTTCGCCTCTGCTGAATCCTGAGTGCGATTCTGGTCAAATCACCGCGTGAAAATGCAAGCGTATATAGTGATGGCAAATTGAGCTGTCATTCCATACTAATGCTAGACATTGACAGTTCACTTCACTCAAGTTTTCAAGGCTTTTACTGAATCGACCGGCAGACCTTATATTATGTTGTGAAACATTGAAGCTATTGGTAAAATGAGATCTGTATATATCGTACTCAAGGATAGTTCTGTCATGATGAGTAAGTTATCACTAAACGTAAAAATGCTCAATCACTTTTTGATAAAATACAAACTGATTAAGGAAGTGCTTGCAGAAGGTCATAAATAGTAACAGCTTTGCACGAGTCGATCCAAGGTGAAGCTACACTTAGCAGAGTAAGTCCATCCCTTCAATGCCTTGGAAAGCACTTAAGGTGTTAGTCTCGGCTGTCATTTGTAGATCTTTGACAATCGTTACGGCTCGAAAATCCGGCCAGTAACCGGTTTGACTGGAACCCGATTCCAATGTAGTTGAGAAAGGGCTAGCTAGATTATGAAAAAGGGGCCGGGGCTTAGTGTCATATAGGTGCTGGTAAAGATAATGATTAATTTATTTGTTAAACATGAGTTTATTACAGTACAAATAGATGCATGCAACGGAGACAAATATGAGGATGTGTTATAGTAGGGCTACAAATCTTACAGGGTTTTACATAATAAATATTAATAATTATACTAGAACATTAAATGGCATGTACCTACCATTAGAAATTGTCACAAATTATAGAAGTCTGGCTGATCATCATTGCGGGTCATCATTTTATACACATCCGAGCCACGAATCGTTCACGTCCTGGATAAGTCTGATCCATAAATCACATCGTGAGACTAATCAGATCCGCTTACTGAATCATCTGCTACGGCTAATTAATAAAGACTTTTCGCTATGAAGTGCTCTGTTTATCTAGGTTACACACTCAACGATTTATTACAGATTAGCATGCTATCGCTTCTAAGAGTTAGATAACATTGAGACATCTATAGTTAGAGCTAGTGATCAATGCATGCCTACCGTGCACTTAAGTGCAGAGATGATTAGATTGTACCTCGTTTAAAGATAAGACAACCTGTGGATCTTAATGGGCGGCTATTTATGTATCCCAATCTATGTTTGTAGGTTATGTTTATAGGGTGGAAGGTATATTGATGCCCATTCGGACTCTAACGCCATCCATTCTGATTCTGAACTCCTGGATCGTTAATTTTTTTGTCAGTTTTTTCCTATTTATTTCGTTTTCTAATCGACTATACAGAAGAGGTTCTCCATTCAACGCGTATATTTTTAGCACTATGGAGACTTGGAGTAGTTCTGATGATGGAGACGGAAGACAGTCCCCTAAACGCCTGCCTTTCACCACTTCCTAGTATTTTTGGTGGAATGAAGAAGAGTTACAACAAACTCCCCAGCAACGCTCTGGTATTAGTGTCTCACTCAAAAAAATCGTAAAAGTCTTGATTTTTTAAATGCCTGCAAGAACACGATAATTATTATTGGTTGCCGGTTCATTGTGCGCTACAATGAACGGCGCCGGCGCAGTCTGTTGTTATTTAACCGATTATGTATGTATTGTTCCACGTTTTTCATGACGTAATGTGCATCAGAGTACTTGTTGCAGTAGTAATTCATAACAACATCGTGAAGGTCCACAAGGAGCTAGGCAGAGGTAGGACACTACCCTCTTAGAAAAAGTTATAGAACCGAAAAATTCGAGAAGTCGAGAACATAAACCGATGCCAGTTTATTTCGTTTAATTTTGGTTGTGATGAAAATAAATAATTATTTATTATTATTATGAGCCTGTTGTTCTGTTCTTTTAACCCCGAGAATACTTCGTTCCATTGCTCGCTGGCAGATCCCGAGTCCGGACTTTTGACGTTTCGTTAATAACCACGTTTGCGCTCTGTAGATGAGGGTGGGAAAGACGCACATGTACTTGAGGTCCTTTTTAAGGGAAAGTGGAAGTGATCCTTCCATCGGGTGTTTCATCGACCAATAGCCTTTATCGGTGCATCCAGCATTTTCTTTATCTTGCCTCGCCTGGAAAGAGACTTTTTGGCCTAGGTAAATGTACTCATGGACTCATTCGACCTGCTCGCCCTCGATGTCTTCTTTACTTTTCGTGCTGTTCGTCATTAACTTTGTCTTCGTCATATATATTTTGAGTCCGACCTCGAGGCTGGCACGGCTCAGTTGGTCGAGCATAAGGCTTAACTCAGCCGCTGAAAAAGAAAAAAGGACAATATCGTCAGCAAAGCGTAAATTAGTAAATCTTCTTTGCCCTTGTCTCGCCAGTGTTCATCAAAAAATTTAAAGACTTCTTCAAGCGTTGCTGTGAATAGTTTTGGTAATAGCGGATCACCTTGTTTGACTCTGAAAATAAATTATTAAATATAATTTATTGAGCTTCTACATAAATTGACTGGCTAATATTTAATAGCGTTTTACTCTAGCATTGCAATTTAGTCAGCTTTAGGCATTGCAAGTTATTTTTTGTTCATGTGTGTCACCGCTTTCTTTTAATTTATTTTGAAAACGCTAGAACACCACCGGACACCGGACCGGACAGAATCACCGTTCAGACAGACCGATAGAGGCATTCAAAAGCAAAGATGCGCCTTTAGCCGCCTTTTTGCTTGAGAAAGTACGGCAGTCGGCAGTAATTTACGTTGAAATCCCATGTAAGAGAAAAAAATCCAGACGATCGGTTGCTAAGTACTAAGAAAATCCATGCTTGATAGGAATCCTTTAAAAAACTTACCTCCACGGGTTATCTTGATTGGCATGATAAAACCTAAGCTAAGATAATGTACGTATTGTTTATTCATCCTCATGCGTGTCTGCCTTATCAGTAATCGCAATCTGACACTGGACTTTACTCTGAAGTAAGGAAGTAAGAGTAAAATGATATCCTGTCAGGCCGCAACACAACTGGTCTTTACTGGTTTATCACACCGAATAATCACCGTAGAAGGGTGAATTTTTGAGCGTTTAACCGCCGTCATTACCGTCCCCTTAATTTTAATGAAAGAGATATTTAATGCAATATTTCAGCAATTCTCAGAATCTGCTAAAGTACCAGAATCTGGAAATGGCTCAAATATTCTATTAAATACATTTTCTTCTTTCAACATTTAGAGGAAGTTAATGACGGTGTGGTTGAAACGCTCGAAAATTCACCCCCCAGAAACGGGTACCTATGTTTACAAAAGATAATGCTTGATATTGTAAACTATTTGTCGACGGAAGAATGGAAGAAACGACAAAAATAAAAAATGTTCTACATTCGGTCACTTTGTTCATTCTTAAAGCCGTTTCTTCGGTGGTCATTCTACGCGTGGCAGCAGTGAGATTATGATAAAATTAGTACTGCGTGAATATTTTGGTGTAGTGAAGCTGAAGGCGAATTGAGCTGATGTATTGACATTTCACTTCACTCATGTTTTCATGAGGTGACATTTGACGGCAGTCTAAGAAGGTTATTTTAGGCAAAGCCTAATGGCTAAGGCGTCAAGAGGCCGTGCGTGAGTTCGATACCCACCCACTGTACTATAAATTGACGTGAACCTATTACAGGCACAAGCATATTTGGCTTAGTTGTAGGGGTTAACAAGACTCCTAGTAATGTGCAATCCACATTGCTGGTAAGTTTTTTTTATATATTAAAAAAGTATGACCATATTTCGCCAGTAGGTAGATAATGTTTCAAGTCTGATGTAGGTATTACGAGGGGAACCTATAATTGCCATTTTGCTACGAGCATTCGTGCTAAAGGTATACATACACACGGCAACACATCAAGCTATACCTACGTTTCCAGTGTAAGATGATCTCGCATTGTATTGGTATCCGTAGGTACAATGCGAGGCCAGCGTAAGCTGGAAATGAATACCTTGATTGTCTGCTTTGTGACAGTCCAAATCGATTTTAAAATCAGTAGCTCAACCTTTTGTTCTTCTTTTACAGGAAAGTGCAGAAACCAAGAAGACTTACACGTACGCGCAGCTGCAAAAGAACACATCAGTCTTTGCGACTTCTCTCATAAAGAAGTTCGGTTTGAAGCCGGGTGATGTCGTGGCCGTCATGTTGCCGAATTGCCCCGAATTCCCGGTAGTGGCGTTCGGGTGCTTACAAGCAGGATGCGTGCTGACGACCGTCAACCCTATTTATAAAGAGTGTGAGTTTACTTTTGCCTGTTCTATATTGATTTGTGAAGGGGACTTTGTATATCATAGTTTAGGTGTTAGTAGACACATTATTATTAGGATTAGGTTCTCTAAGCTGTCTGCAGTGGTATTTTATGATGTTACTCAACATTATACACGATTGAACGTAATACGTACAAACTCTTTAACATTTTATCGTAAAAGCAAGCAAGCAAAAATTTAAGCAAGATGGATATTAAAACAGTCAATCATTAAGTAAATTATCCTTACAGAAACTTTACGAATATCTTATAATAATAATATCGACTGGCCTGTTGGTCTAGTAGTTATGACCCTGACTGCTATGCCGGAGGTCGTGGGTTCGATTCCCACCCAGGACAAATGTTTGTGTGATGAGCACGATCATTTGTTCTGTGTCTGGGTGTAATTTATCTATATTATGTATGTATTTAGAAGTATATAAGTATGTTTATCAGCTGTTTAGTACCCATAACACAAGCTATTAGCTTAGCTTGGGACTAGATGGCGTTGTGTGAAAAAGTTGTGGATATTTATTATTATTATTATTATTATCTTGCTTGACCACTTGTAGTATCTATGGTCATACTACTAGTGGTCGAGATTCGACCGAACTGTCGTAGTAGGTAACTATGCCAAATAAACTCCGTGCGCGCAAAATTCTTAGACAATTCCAATCCAAGAAATTTAAAATACTTTATAGCGGACATGCAAGGAAATGTCGAAAGAAAAACTTTGATCCCATGTCTCAGTAACGCCATCTAGAATAATATATGAATATTGAAGCGGCAGCGGAGCGTACTAAAAAAAAACTCATAGACTTGTTTCCAGCAGGACACAAGTTTCGGATAAAAATTTTGTTCGTGATGTCCCGTTTATAGTACTGAATGTCTTTGATTCCAATGCATTACAATACTCTCATAAAGAATTAGGAATAAACTGATGAATATTGATCATGATCATGGTACTGGTAGATAATTTCCTTAAGCATACCTACCAAAGAGATTTAGAATACTATAGAGCGGGCATGTCAAGGAAATGTCATAGAAAAACTTTGATCCCATGTCTCAGTAACGCCATCTAGAATAATATATGAATATTGGAGCGGCAGCGGAGCGTACTACCAAAAACTCATAGACTTGTATCCAGCAGGACACACTTTTTCGGACGAAATCTTTGTTCGTGATGTCCGGTCTATAGGTATTGAATGTCTTTGATACCTACATACATATTTAAGTATTTAGTGGGATTATTATGGCCTGTTACAGCCATTTCAAAAATTGCCAACGCGGACGGTATTTCACGTCCACACGGCGGGGTATTGGTAAAGTTTTCAACTAGCAATAATCGCACCTCGGATAACCTCATTGGTTACGATATTGCCTCTGCGCAAAGTTAATGTTCAAGAAATTCGCGGCCGACCCAACCAAATCGCGGTAACGAAACCATAGCGAGATCTAACTCGATCCCAACGCCATCTATCGAGGCGGCAGGTAAACTTTTACAGCACAACAAAGTAAGAGGAAAACAAAGAATCTAAAAAACTAAAAAAGATTACTTTAAAAATATGCATGACTTCACTTCTTAGTAAAAAATATTATTTTAGAGATTACCGTACAAATTCGTACAAAGTCCAGTGTTGTTTGTTCGTGTGATTATGATGAATTTGTTAACAAAATCTCAAGGTATTATTTTTATTACATTTAACAACCGTGGCCGTGTGAAATTAATCAAGGAAAAAGTGTCTTGAATAATAAAACCCTGCCAAGCAATAATAATATCACCCTCAAAAAGTGTCCCCACAGGAACTCATAGGTAGGTACTTCATAATCAGGCAAATATACAATATTCTTTACTAAAATGGCTATATAGATTACAGAACATCGCCTTTTTGTTTTAAATTTAATTCTTGTTTTAAATAAATAAATATTTTTTGCAACGTAAATAAACTGTAAAAAAGAGAACTCAATGCCTTTTCAACCATAATAAGTCTACCTTAAATTAAAATAGGTGCCACAGTCCACAAGAACAATATTAGAAAATAAAAAGTAGCAACAGAAAAGATAGAATCCCCAAATTGCCTTTTTGTTAAGAGAGACATGAATCTGGTAATATCTCACGAATGTATTCACTTCAAATGTAAACCGATTGGCCATCCATTCAACTTATAGAGATTGTTGCCAACATATCTAACGCATTAAAAATATTTCACGATTAGAAGAGCTAGTATTCTTGCACAATATTATTTTCTAAGTTGTGTGCAGGTATTATAATGAGGGGATATAATATTTCATCGCTTTCAGTGGTAACGTGTTTGATAAGAACTTTATTGCTGAATTTACAATCCATAAAAATATATCAAACTATATCCATTACTGCGTCTGTAAATATGAAATAAACTACATAAATATTAGAAAATTATTACAAAATGTATTCGGAAAATCAAACAGTTTTTCATTCAAGCTGCGTAGAGTAGTCTAAAAATTGATCGTTCGAAGATCTAGTGATGGTCAAGTGCTTCTACTGAGCTTCAAGTCCTGGGTTCGTTTCCTGGGTCACACATAGTGTTATTGACTTTTCCATCTATCCATCTATCAAGTACTCTAGTCGTGTCAATGAAAGTTTATAATAAATTGCCAGAAATAATTAAAAAGGAACAAAAATATAATTCATTCATAAATAAATTACAATTATTTTTATTAAATAAATGCTATTATACCATTAATGAATATTTAAATGACAAATTTTAAAGTACTATTATATTATTATTCAAATTTTGTTGCTTTTGTGTATACAAATTTGTGTAAATAATTGTAAAATTAAACCCCTCTCTCTCTATCCTACTTTGCTGTGGGCCTCACGGGGTCCATATTTATGTACCTAGCTTTAAGCCCTTTGTAACATCTTTTATACAATATGGAATGCAAAATAAATGAATATGAATATGAACATCTGGAATTTCAACCACCGTCTAGATTTGCATCAATTTCCTCGCCCTCTATTACATGCATAGATGTAACATCCTCGATTTCAAAAGACTTAAACAAAACTGTTACGTCTGCCAACCCATTTAGGAATACAGGCGAGTTGTTATGTTTTCATCTAAGCAAATGTTTTTAATCTTTGTTCTTTTTACGACATACTTACAACAATGTATGTAATGCTGGTAATCAGGTAAAATTCTACAAGTCATTCAGATAACGACCGTGTGAGTAGTTTGCGGATTTAAAACAGCAAACAAAATAAAAGAACAATTTTCGTATTTGGCGATTTTTTGGTGTTAGATGAATATACATAGATAGAAGTAAGATTCAAGGAAAAATGTTAATTAACACAGTAATTCATTTTAATTAACAAGTTTTGAAGACAACGAGGCAAGAATGTAGTAGATCTATACCGCAATAATAGCAGTGTATTCAGCAAAAAATAAATGATTTGATTTGATTTTGATTTGAAAGTTTTCAATCGTAATTTTTTACTTTTATTCTCTGAGCAATGAAGTCGAAAAGCGGTCAACCCGGAACCTTATACAAAAATAGTCTTGCCTACATGGAACAGATAACAGTATTACACAGGCACTTATATCTCACAAACACGAAATATGGGGTGCCACAAGGAAGCGTGATGGGTCCACCAAAATCAAAATTAAAAGTAATTTATTCAAACTAGACTGATGATCAACTCATTTTGTACGTCAATATTACCATTAGACGACCCCCTTTGCCACTTCCTTGTGAACCTTTCTTTCTATAGTCTACTTATATGCCTTTTCAAGAGGTGTTTAAATCCATTATTCAAAAGGTAATTTTCAATCGCACGCTCAAATCCATTTGATGCCAATGGATTTAACTCCTATTAAAAATTACTATTAGCTGATGATAACCCAGTTATAATGGTCGATTAAACGAAAAAGGGTTTTCGAAATTACCCATCCATTGATAATCAAAAAAACATCTTGGTATTTTTTGGTCTTATATTCAAGACAGGAATAAATGAACGCCTACATTATCTTTAAAGTTTGACGTAGAAACAGGATAAGTCATTGACATAGCTTAGTTTATCTACTCGTCAAATATTTACATTGCAAAATAGTTTGATAAGCGACCATTTTAACCACAAAGTAAACACGGAGATTTTAACACTACAATTTAAATGTCGTACACTTGTTTTCAGTATTTTTATTCATGTTAACTTGGACATTTAAATGATGAAGTGAATCAATGTAATATGTAATACATAGAAACCATGAATGAGTTAGAAAACACACAATCGCTAATTTTGTTATCAGCCAAAAACTAGGCTTACCAACATAATATTATATCTAACCAAATAATAATTAGTAACCAATTAATCCAATGAATAAGCGCTTTCTCTTAACACAGTCATGTTAACGTTATTTCGACCAAAGCTGTCATCATAATGTACTCAAAAGAAAAATCGAAGTATAGAGCAAAGTGCAAGAGATATTGATCATGTACTAGTGCCGTATTCCTGTGATTAGATAAAATTTTCTTTAATATCGCAGACATTTATTGCACATTACGATTAATTCGCCGACGAATGACACCAGCGACGATGATAACGGTTTTACAACTCTAACAATAGGTACTGATAAGTTTTTTTTATCCTCTTATCATGTCATTACCCTATTGTAAAGCAATGGTGGTGTTGGTACTGGATATTTTATGTTTTTTTTAGCAAGCTATCAGGCAAATTTTTTATTAGCAATGTTTTCTAGAGTACACCGAATGCAATTTTATATAATACGGGGCGAAACTACTATACAACTTCATTCCTACCGGCTTGCCAATAAACTACCTGATACTATTGCCTAATTATTCAAATACACGAACATACTATATATATTATATACATATAGCAACATCTCTCAAACTCACTAGTTCTTACTTCGGTTTCCCTTCCACAGACTCAACAACTTTCGCCTTGCTCTACTATTCAGTAGAAATCTCCCTGTCCCTTTATAGCTGTCATGTGATTGCTTGAAATTGACAATTCACTTCATTCACACTTGGTACACCAATATAAAGTCGAACGGCTGCTTTGGTAATTGTTTGGTAGCTTGTATTCACTCAAAGAAGCGTCAGGGTCAATGAGTTTCTCCCTATGCTGCATACTTCTATCCTCTGCTATTTATTGGCCTTTCCGTAAGACTAAAGTTCTTAGTTCATCGCATAGCAATGTGATAGGTGTGTTGAAGCAAGAATTGTAATCTAAAACAACATTGGGATAGGCATAGATTTGGTAACCTCCTTGGATTGTTAACCTTATGTTCTTCTTTAGAATGTTACTCAAGTCCATTAGGTATAATAGGTATATTTGCAAAGTCAAGGCTTGCTACAATGGTTACCTACGTATTTTTTCTGATGCATGCAGTTTTCCCACTTGTTTTTCTTCATGGTAAATTAAAATGAACGGACTTAAAACGTTATTTTAAGCAAAATCTTTACAATCTTCGCGAATCATCTTAATAAATTATTATTTTACATTCTCCATTATGTGGTTCCATTATGTGGTTTTTGTGCACCCACTGCACTAATTAAACATAGCGTATTTGATAGACATATTGCTGATACTGCACATTTTTTTGTAATATCTACAATATTTGAGTTGATAAAACATACATATGTCGGGAGTGTCAATCTACGTATACATGCCGAAGAAATAATATAAATAGAGGTTGATCCAAAAAGCGATAAAATATTATATGTACATATTGTATCTGCAAGGTGTAGTGAGAATTCAGATATTGAATATCTAAGTTTTAGATAAAGCTAAAATATTTATGGCCCATTTAATGTTTCTAGATAAAATGTATTTAGTATAATCTTAGCCACTCGGAGAATTAGAGGTTTAACCGGATAGCGACAAACACAGACATTTTTAATTCATTAATTTAAGAACCATTTAAGTCTTAGTTACGTCAATAAGTTGGCTTTAGATATTGTTAACTTATCAAGAAATTAATTTATTTACCTACAGCTGTTTGTGCAGGTCATTGTAAATAATAGATATAAGATAACAAAAAGTTTAGGCACTACTCCAACCTATGGGTGTGGCTGCAATAATATTATCCACCCACTTATTGAAGTATAACGTATGACTATAGTTATCCGTGACTACGATCACAGGGCATGGGAATTTGCACGAACCCTTATTTTTTTTGGATACCTATCTTTATGAGGCATAAGTATTTAAAGATCTCATAAATCATATTTGGCATAAGTCTATAAATACCACCTATTTAACACTATTACTTTGTAACTAAAGCCACATTAAGTTGGATGTAAATCAAAAGCTAGAACATTAAAAAAAATACTACAAAATTGGAAAAGCCGAAGAAAAATTTCAGCGCTGGAGGATTACTGGAGGACTGAACAAATAGTAGCAGCTTATGCGTTAACGTGACTGCCGCCCTGTAAGAAAAAATATAACCATAAGTTGATTTTTCAAATGCAAAACACGTGTACCTACTGAAAACCAACGACACAAACGATGTTGCGAATACGGTCTTTGATAACACAAAACTCTTGTCGGGCTAAATATAACATAAATCGTAAGCCGTTGTTAACAATAAAGTGATGTCGCGCTTAAATTTACTTCCCAATTGACGTTACATTTACATTTCTGAAATTTTTCGTAAAACTATTTGTTACCTTGTCTACTTGTTTACATAGCAATCCCAATAGCTTTTGCTGAGCTGAGGCACTACTGGATTTAACTCGAAATTCGGGCTTCCCGCCTGGAATTTCTCAGTAGTCGCCCTATTATTATTAGTGACAATAAGCTCTCCCTCTAATACACTCCGCCATCAATTCACTCTTATTGACACACCGCCACCTCTTTTCATTTTAATTCGTCTTCTCTTTCTTATTCTCTTTTATCTTCTTGACACCAATTCGCTCTTTCGATTAAATAAAAAGAGGCATATTCTAAATAGCCATGGAAATAGAACTAAATTAACCACATGAAACAAATTCTGCTCGTAAAAATAACAATATCAAAATCATCTACCGGCCCTCACCCATCCCAATTTATTTGAGGTTGACGCAGCATGTCCTCTTCTTCCATAGATTTTTACTTGCTGTCAACTCAAAATACAGCTTTCTACTTAGCCAATCCATCCATTGATTATTTTGTTGCCTTCGACTTTCATACTCAAATCTTTACAAAAAGAAAAATAAATTGTGTAACACAGCTAATACATAGGCGTCTTACACAATAATAATACGAGTAAAGAATATGAAAATGATAAAGACAGCGGGTTTCATGTTTCGAGAGCAAAAAATAACATGTCTCTGAAAATATCGTTTCTCGAAAGAGTCAGCTACCTGCCGAATATTCACCTACATTATGTATATCTTTAAAATCGATATTAGATGAACTACCTAGCCTAAAAGCTAATTTACCAAAGGTTACTTTATACTTATTGTATGTTTCTCTTTATTTACAGTTGAACTGGTCCACCAAACAACAATCACGGAGCCAAAAGTTTTCATCACGTTACCAGAATGTTACGAAACTGTCGCAAGTTCTTTGAAAGCAGCCAAATTACAAACCAAAATAATCTTAGTTGACAATCCTAGCAAACCAGTTCCTAATGATGCATCGAGATATTCAGAGCTAGCAGAGTCGGGTGAAGCCGATTTTGGTCTGTTAGATAAAATAACAAGGAAAGGAGATGATGTGGCTTGTATACCGTTTTCAAGTGGAACTACTGGGTTACCTAAAGGCGTTGAAATTACTTTTGACAATCTATTGGCTGGAATGGAGGTTATGCATCAAAAGGAGAACTGCTTCCCGAATATTGCACACGGTAAGTTTCATTATTCTAACTATGATACTATTTAAGAGGGAGTTGTTTCAAATACAATAATAGTAAGTAATTAATTAAGAATCAGTATAATTAGTCATTCGCATGTTAATTTAGCTGACCTCTGTAAAAGTCACATTGCCTATTTATGAAGCTACGTAAGAAATAAATTTTAATAATTTGTTTACTGTTTTATATCGTTAGGTTCTTACAAAAAAAAAAGTTTTTATTGTAAATGTAAAAATTATACTAACTTTGAATTAAAACAATGGACATTTGCTTTTGTTGGGTATAGTAAAAAGTTTTGTTTTTCGCAGTATTAAACATTCAAGCCAAAAATTAACTACTTGGTATTCTCACTAAGTTCACATATTCGAAATATGTTTTAATTGACTAGTAACATTAGCTGTTTATTTAACTGCTAATACTATTGCAGGACTCTTATTAATACCTTTAGTAAGAGAAACAAGACCTAATTAAGCTTTTTACTTACCCCTACCCTCACATACTCCACGTCATGTATTAGTGCCAAGTCGCTCTCACAAGGATGAGGTCTGCATCCCAGCACTGGTAAAATTAAACGTTGATCATCATCTGCCTAGTCTTGTCCTGACAACATTGGAGTCGGCTTCCAGTCTTGTCAGACGCAGTTAAATACCAGTTTTTAAAAATGGATCTACTGCCTATTTACCCTCCACAACGGCTGTTGCACACCTTAGTTAGACTGGTTATCATAGGGAATTCTGACTACTGGTAACGACTGTCGCAAATCTATGAATGACTGCTAGACATAACATCTTTCCAAGAGGCATTTGGTCTTCATTAAATCAATAGTCACCTACGAACCGACGTCGGCAAGCGTAGCTTAACCTTCAATGGAGTCATAACGAAGTGATTATTTACCCACAAGTTCCTTTTAAAATTATACGCTGATCATGCTATTTTAAATCTTTCTCACCTTCAACCAAGTTCTGCATTAAACCCAAGCTAGGACAAACAATTTATTTGACTTGACATACTTAATCATATACTTTCAGATGGTTTCCAAGATATTCTCCCAGCATTCCTGCCGTTCTTCCACATATACGGCCTCGTCATCGGTCTAATGGGGCATCTGTCCAAAGGCTGCAAGTTGGTCACCATGGCCAAGTTCTCGGCCAGTATGTATTTGGACATTTTGAAGAATCAGAAGACTACGTTGCTTTACATCGTACCTCCTGTTGGTAAGTTCAATGTTTTCTATAGTCTTTTCTGCAGCGTTCTTTACCATATGCATAGTAGAAATGACATTGGCAACTATGAAATGATAATCCGAGTAAAAATTACAAACTAGCAATATAATCCTGTAATGCGTTACTATTTTTCTAGTAGTACTTTCAATGGGGTGATTTAGAATAAAACCAACTCTAAACAACAATTCGCAAATCTACTTAGGCGAACACAGCAGTAAAAAATTACAATGGTACGCACACCTCATTATAATCATTATTTATTTCATATTTTTTTATCATTTACCGGGGCCTTTTATTTAAAAACAATAATAGTTCACTAATTAACTACTTACCTACATAATAATAGGTTTTGTCCAATTTATGTATTATGTTGCCGAGCCCTAACCGGGTTTCATGTTGGAACTTAAATTAAATGTAACAAGAAATGTACACATGAATGCAATAAACAATTTGAGTTTGAGTACAGACGTTTCGGCCACAACAAATATAATGTTTGCCTCTAACAATACCAACGCATAATCGAATTTATATGATTAAATATGTCCTCCTTACCAGGGTTGTTTCAAAAACTTGCTATAACTTTCGTGTGCATAAAAACAAGTTGGTCCTAATTTGCGCAACAAGTATTTCTCTGTTATGACCTTTTGCTATATGTATATACTCGTACCATGGTTCCTTCCAGCATTTTTTCTAAGAGCTTAAAATTGTTTAAGAAGCAATGCGCATTAGCTTAAAATACTAGAGGAGCAATTTCTTTATTTTTAAAGACGTTCAAATTTTAATCTGTGTCTCAATCTGTAAAAAATATGTCGCATAAGCCTACATTTTTGTTGGTCGCTGAGACGAGACTGCGATTGTTTTTAACCGACTTTCAAAAAAGGAGGAGGTTCTATGTTCGTGTGTATGTATTTTTTTTTTTTTTTTTTTTTTTTTTTTTTTTTTTTTATGTATGTTACCTGATTTCTCCGCCATTTGTGGACCGATTCTCAAAATTCTTTTTTTGTTTGAAAGAGTAGACTCCTGAGGTGGTCCCATTTTAATTTGGTGAAGATCTGGTGCTGATCTTCGGAGATATACAACGGAACTCTTCAAAAATAGACGGCAAATCTATCGTGATTGCTGGAATCGCTTGGATGTTTATTGTTTATACAACATCATGACGTACCATCACGCCTGTATGCTCAGAGGGGTAGGCAGATGTGTTCAATATACCTAGATTTCGACAGTTAGGTATGTTAAGTTTCATCTATTAGGGTTAGGTGGATAACCCTATTATAATGACATGTATTGTTAACAATTAACAATATAAAATGAATTCATGGCAAATGTTTGTATGGGAACAACTAAAAATGGAAAAATAAAAAACTTTTTTGCAAAAAATAAAACCGACTTCAAAAAAAACACTAAACGGTGTAAAATAACTCTAAATTCGGAAGTCGGTGGCCCATCATGAGTAAGACAAACCCACCAAAGCCACAGAATTCCGAATTTAGAGTTATTTTACACCGTTTAGTGTTTTTTTTGAAGTCGGTTTTATTTTTTGCAAAAAAGTTTTTTATTAATTACGGAATTTTCATCGGTTCACCTTTATTCTCATTATAGCGATCCTCCTTGGCAAGCACCCCGACGTGAATGAGGCTCACTACCGTCATGTCAGGCACATTATCTGCGGTGCTGCACCGTTGTCTGCATCAGACGTTGAAGCTATCTTACAAAAGAGTGCAGTAAGTTTACCTACAATCTTGGGTTCACTTTTATTTTTTTCTTTTACCTCTTTAGTGTCTGACTGAAGTTTCGGCTCTGACATCGTTCAAAAACAGCGCATTCGACCGCAGTTACGACTATGGCCTTCATTGATCCGAACCTGCAAACAACTAAATAATTTACACTTATTATTTTTTGATACACTGCATATGTTTATATGTACTTAAATTTAAAAAAGAAAAGATGCATACTTAATAGTTATTTGAATTAAAAGTTTTCTTATCACATATTCTCACTACAACACGATAAAAAGGAATAGGAAGATCAAGGAAATGGGGAATGGATTCTGTAAAAGATGAAATAGTTAGGAAGGACGACCTTTGAGATGACGCCAAATAATAAGGTATGGAAGAAGAAGACATGCTACGTCGGCCCCAAATAAATTGGGATAGGGGCAGGAGAATTATTGGTTCTCACTACAAGGCGTCAATCACAAGAAAGAGAACCAATTGCATCTCGCTGGCTTATATTCTAAGATTGATTGACTTCAGATTCGGCCGATGATTATGATAAAGTCGAAAAACCGGCTTCGGTTTTAACATCAGCCAAACACTAGTTAGCTTAGTGTGATCTTTGAAACATATTATCGTCTTATATTTTCCCCTGATAATTGTCACCTTATCAACATTCGATCAACTCGAAGACGTTACTACTATGATTTATGTTTGCGTCATCGTGACATAATATTTTCTTTCCCACTTGTGTGTCCATTGAACTATTGTCATGTTCCCTTGAAGCATAGTTCTATTGATCTCATCCTTAGCTTTATAAAACCTTCTACTGTTATCGACAACGTTTAGCTGATCAAATGAATGCTTTTACTAAGGGCCTGTACTACAGTGGCCGGCTAGGCACTATCTACCAGATAATTCGTAATCCGCAATTTATCAGGAGGTGGTTTATCAGGTCAAAACATCTTTATTTTTAGTAATTTAACTATTTTTATCTAGAATAGAACAAACGTAATCAACCTTTGGACTTTGGATACCTCTTGCTTGTTAAGGAAAACAATGTTACCAATACCAAATATGTTCTTGCCCTAGTTATTTAAATCAAGATCCATCAACTTTAATTATGGGCACGTGCTTACTGCTGTAATAAGATGAAGAGGGCAATGGGTTCGTCCTTGTCCTAAAGACCATGTCAATATGAGATTGAATGTTACGAACATAGTGTTTAAATTATAGGAGATGTAGAAGATGGAAAATGACCAGGGACACCAATGATATCGAGGATCTTTTAAAGGATAATTAATAAAATACACAGGGAGTGAATAGTAACGTAGTGGTCGTGTTGAAAATTATTTAAGACTAGCACTTCGCTTGCGACTTCGTCGGCTTGCATATCGTATACTATAACATCCTTACCAACCCCTCTTAGTTTTGTAAATAAAATATAGCCTATTAAGCCCCGTATTCATGGTAAACATTTGTTTAGCAACAAAGTTGAATCAACGTGTTGCGGAGTTGCTGTCTTCATGTTGCTGGCAACACTGTGTGTTGCAGAGTTGATAACAGCTCTCGCTCGATATGTTGCGGTGTTTACGCTCATCGAGCGTAAACTCCGCAACACGTTGATTCAACTTTGTTGCCAAACAAATGTTTACCATGAATACGGGGCTTTACACTCAACAAATAACATTCAAGCGGGCAATTATTGTAATGTCGTGATAGCCCAGAGGTTAAGACACATACCTCTCATGCACGAGGTTGTGGTTCAAATCCGGGCATGTACCAATGTGACTGTTTCAATTCATATGTACCTTCTAAATTTATCTTAGACATCATTGATATCGGTGAAGGAAAAACATCGTGAGGAAACCTGGACTTACAGTTAATATAAGTTTGAAATCGCCAATCCGCCTTGAGCAAGCGTGGTGATCAATGCTCAAACCTTCTCTGTAGGAGAAGAGGCCTTTGCCCTGCAGTGGTATTATTATATTAGAACAGTGTTTTTGAGACAATGGATAGGTGTTTTCGTACACAAAAGCGGCTTAAATCAAAATTCAGCATCGTGTAGTTGTATGTAGTTATCCATCTGCCGATCCATCAAACCGTCCCTCACCTTTGCAATAATAGACGCCAAGGAAATAGGCCTCTGGTTGGTCTTGTCACTCGCATCTCCTTCGCCTTCTCTGTATGCAGCCTTTGCCCTGCAGTGGGACAGTAACAGGCTGGTATTATTTTATTATTTTTGTATGAAAATAAAATAAATCAAATTATTAAAAGTCAAAGAACAAAACTTGTCATTAACGATGTAAGCTATTCGGTCTTGCGAGGTTGTTGGTGTTTTACAAATAACCCTGTATACATAGTATAAATAAGTATCTAAGTTAATCCTGTTGCATGCATATATTTACCTTTTTATATCTTTTATTCCAGCACAACATCGAGTTCAACCAAGGCTTCGGCATGACTGAGACGACGTCATTGGGTACATCTACTTTTAAAGGCACACAGAACGTGAACTTCAATGCCTGTGGAGTTCCCATGGCCAGTGTCCAGCTAAAGTTTGCTGATCCAATCACCGGTGAAGCTGTTCCTGTTGGACAAGTAAGTAAATTGAAATGAAATAAACTAGACTTTTTTTATAACATTCCTAAATTTTTTGAAGTATCTCATAAACCCTTTTCATAAAACAACATATAACAATATTCCATCAGAGAGATGAATGAATCTCAATTAAATTAGTTTTAACATCACCAACATGTCATCCTTAAAATAATAACGCATAGAAACCTAGTATGAGTGCAATTAAAATTGAGGCAAAGAGGCCACTGCGTCAGTAGGTACTTAAAGTCACGTTCCGTCGAACACGGCTCACTAAACATAAAGTGGACACACGATTTCGCCCGTGTTCTGTACTAGGCGAGGCTTCTATGCGTTTTTTTTCTAAGATGTCATCAATACCTATGCGTCCTTGATACACAGCGGGCCCTATTAGAATAACAGCGCTGTGGTAATTATTTATTTTCTTAATGTCACAGCATTATGCTGAGATAGGAGTTTTTTTGGCACCATACAGGTCTTTTTTGATTTATATGTACTCATGCCTATTAGTAATTGTAGTCGTCTAAGCTTTTTATTTATTTGTTTTCCTTATTGTTGTCATTAAATCTTTGTGGCCTTGGTTTTCTTGTAACATCATCATTAGTGAAAAGGCTTGTCCTAATCTTTTTGGCCGGATGCAGCCGAGTACCTACGAACATTTTACATGAAAACATTGTCTATCTGGCCTCCTTAACCCAGTCGCTGGGTAGCGCTAGCGATTTGACAAAATTACAAAACATCATTAACAAATTTTAATGTTAACTTGTTTCTTTTGTTTCTAGTCTGGAGAAATGTACATCAGGGGTCCAACTGTTATGAAGGCATACCACAAAAATCCTAAAGCAACCGAAGAAACCATGACCAAGGACGGTTTCTTTAAGACCGGTGACATGGGTTACTTCCAACCCGGCGTCGGATTATTTATTACTGATAGGATTAAGGAACTCATTAAGGTAAGAGACGATCGGTGTTTCTAATATACTGTACTAGGTGGTGCCCCCAACTCCGTCTGCACACGATTAGAACGCCAACGAATGGCAGAATTTTTCCTACCTACTTACTTTACACTTATTATTTATTGGATCTCCAACAGAAACTACACAATTATCGCTTTATTTTGGACAATTCATTCAATATCTTTATATATTATTGCTCATGTGTTATTCTGATGTATGAGCTATATTTATTATTGCTAAGTTAATTAAAATCCATTAGTTTTTGCGTGGAAGAGTAACAAACATCCATACCAACTGTCGTATTTGAAGACTCAATGTGTCTTCTTCATCTTTAAGCTGGTGCTACTGCAAGGTTGTCTATTGGGTCTCCTATTATTTAGATCTTCGCGTTTATATTCTTTCTGTCCTTTTTTGTTCGATATGATCCCAGCCTGACTATCTACGATGTCTATGCAGGTACTGCTTTTACTAACGAAGCCATAGAGTCTAACCACCTTTCCTTCATCACCAGGTAAAAGGCATGCAAGTAGCCCCAGCAGAACTAGAAAGCCTCTTACGATCTCACCCAGCAGTACAAGACGCAGCCGTCATCGGTGTTCCTCACGAATTCTTTGGCGAGGTCCCCAAAGCGTTCATCATCAGAAAGAATGGATTAAAGATTACTGAGGAAGAGCTCCAAGACTTTGTCGCGAGTAAAGTAGCAGTGTACAAGAAAATCGAAGAGGTCATGTTCGTTGATGACATTCCTAAAACCGCGTCCGGGAAGATCTTGAGGAAGGAACTGAAGAAAATGTATGCGTAGAAGCTCTAGGTTTGCTTACTCAACTGCTTTTTTTGTAAGGATGTGTCATTGAACTATATGTAGTTCCTTAGTTAGCCTTGGTTTGCTTTGGCGAAAGATTACTTTGGGGGCCTTTAAAAAACAAATTGAATTTTGTAATAGATGGTTCTCCCGTATCTTTTAAGAGGAAACTTTTGCGTTTATTGAAAGATATAAAATCTTAAGTGATTTCTTCTTAGGAAAAAATCACTAGATCGCGCTTTAGTAGACCTATATACTAACTTTCGAGTTCTGATTACATCATACATAATAGAGTAGTAGAGTAAGCGATATTGTGCCTTATTGTTAATCACCGGGACGTTGTGGTTACTAAGAAATTGTTAAGTAATTTTTGTAAAGATATTTCGTAAGTTAGATTCATGTTGTAAATACTATTATGTACATTTAATTGTAACGGAGATACATCACAGCAAAACAGTTATGTTTAATGTTAATATTGAAATTGCGCTTCAGCCGCACGAGATCGTCGCGCGCGATTGACGCGCGTGTCGGATGCGACAGTAGACAGAGTATGAAATTGTATGGCGTCGTTCCCGAGGCGTTAGATGCGCCCAGCCAACGACTTCGGATTCTATCCTGACTTTCATTCTAATACGTTATCTCACACTCTATCTACCTACTGTCGCACCAGATACGCATCAGCCACACAAGATGGAATGCGCGCGGCTGCAATCGGCCGCGATGCACGAATTTGAACCTTGACGCTAACTTAATACTACTACTTAACAAATGAATTGAAAGAGAAAGAATTATTGAGCACTCAGAATAGGTAATATTTTGATCCCCTTCTAAACACGGAAACACGGAGGTAGTGACTTACCAAATTACCATTTCTACTTTTATTATAATAAGGGGGTGACAGTTAAGGGGCAAACCTCGAATAAAAACCATATTTTTTATCAGTTATTAAATTATTGTTTGTACACAAACCGTGTTTTGTTTAAAATAGTGAATCGATCTCTCGCTACAAACAAAAGACAGCTATTTATATCGGCTTGTTGTCCAAACTACCTACTTGTTTTTAATAACGTTCATACCTACTAATTTCACTTGCAATCACATCTCACTGTCAGCCAATGTCAAAGATTTGTCAAAGAACTATCAAAGAATGCTCAAAGACCTGTCAAAGACTTTTCAAAGTCTTGCCAAAAATGTAAGGAAATTAGATGTAGGACAGATTGAGGCTGAAATTTATGCAAACGTTCTTGAAAATGCGGGAATTCCCCCTCAAAGCTGCTGTATAAAATGCACTACTGCTAAACATAAGGATGTTGGATTCCCATTAGCTTGTTTATTCTATAAAAATAGCTCATTAAGAAGAAGATTAAATGAGCGTATGTTGGTAAGAGATGACAGTTCATTATGCCTTCGCTTCATCTACATTTCACAGGGCGATGATTACAGAATATAGCAGCTAGTTTTACTGTTTTTTTTTACATCTCGAATTTCTTAGTAGCAGCCAGATTTTGGGTATATGCCAGTTTGATGGCAATAGGCTCGCCTCCTAATCCATGGGCTACCCCTTCAGGGAATACGGTCGTGATGTTATGTTATGCATTTGTAAGAAATACCGTTTTTTATTAAATAAACCGATGTTTTGTAAAGTGCCTTATTGCAAGGAAAGTTTATTATCTATTGATAATGTGGGTAGGTGCAAAGTACTTCTAAGCTAATTGTTTTTATACTTATTTTAGTTTTTAAGGAATAAATTAATTTTTCAATAAAGTCTTTTTGTTGATTTAAAACCTATTTCAAGACGGAGTCTGTAGAAATTCACGTATCTTTTGTGCGGTTAGGTATAACTTCAACACAGCAACAACAACACACACTAACAACAACAACAACAATAACACAACAACAACATTAAGTACCTATAATTTTTTTTCTTTTTTGTGTGGTTAGTGACGAAACAGAGTTAAAATACTACTTACTTATATCTTAGTTAGTGGCTTTAACTCTAGTGTCTACCACCCCCTCGCCTTTGACTTGGCTGTACCCTACATGAATGACGTCGAGAATATCTCTCAAGCATGTTTCCTCACGATGTTTTCCTTTACCGTTTTTGAACCAAGTGATCGTGTATTCGAAAAGGCATAGGTAGGTGCCTTGAGTTTGAACTCGAGACCTAAGACTTGGCAGTTCGCCAGTCATACCTACCACTAAGCTATCACTTTTCGTAAATACATTAAAAAAATAAGAGTTTAAAAACGAGTAGTAAATTTAATATCATTACAACAAGGGCTAGTTTTTGACCAAAAATAACATTAACATTGGCTTTCATATAATTAGGTACCTACCTATCTATACTTAATTCGTTCAAACCTCATTATGATTACCTGTGAACTTTGACTGCAAACCTACGTCATAGAAACATCTAAATTGAAACTAATTGGCTACTGTGATAAAAGTTCATTAACATTCCGGCGGTTTCGATAACTATATTGCTATCAAGGCTTATCAAGGTCTTTACCGCAATATTGGTTTGAGTAGCGCCATCTAGTTGCTCATGTAATAACTTCAACTCAAAAAGCTTCTGCAAACTTAAACTAGATGTCGTTACTGAGACTATTTTCGTAACATGATAGTGGAGTTAGTGAGAAAGAAACACATTGACATTAAACTATTATTATTATAATTGAATTGCCTATTAATTACTTCTGCATAGGAATAAAAAGTGTGTGTTGCCAGTGATGACTTATGGCACTGAAACGTGACCACGTTTCAGTGCCATAAGTCATCACTATGAGCCTTATGAGTAAGCTCAAAGTAGCCCAACGAGCTATGGAGAGGGCTATGCTCGGAGTCTCTCTACGAGATTGATTGAAATGAGGAGATCCGTAGAAGAACCAAGGTTACCGACATAGCCCAGCGGATTAGTAGGTTGAACTGGCAGTGGGCAGGGCACATAGCAAGGAGGACTGATGACCACGTATCGGCAAGCGCAGCGTAGAACGTCCACCTACAAAGTGGACAGACGACCTCATTAAGGCCGCGGGAACGAGCCGCTTCCAACCGGTCTTATTGGAGATTTATAGGGGAGGCCTATGTCCAGCAGTGGACTTGCTATGGCTGAAATGATGATGATGATGATGAGGAAAACAAATGAATAGAATCGTTTATAACACCTACCTACAATTTATTGCAAATAATGACTTAGAGCTTTGCTTAATAAAATTGGTGTACCTACGTAAAATGACAAATCTAATGTTAATTTAAATATATTTAGGTAACAACACAATCTGTGATGTGATAGGTACTAAGTAGGTACCTACCACCAACTTCGTAATACTCATGCCATGATCCTTTTATCGAGTTATGGGTAGGTAGTTCAAATCGGCTAAGGCTATAAGATGACATGACAAGTCATAATCTTAAATGTCTAACAAATGCACCGTAGTTGATAACTCAGTTAGGTACCTTTTATTCACCGCTTTATCACGGTACAAACTCCATTGACGCCATGTCGTAAAGTAAGTAAACAAATTTAAAACACCAAGGAGTATTGAATGAATGAAAATGGAATGTTCACGAAGCAGAGACATCACGCGAACATGCATCACAACTATTTAGACTTTGTAACCTCGTACGTAGCTTTTGGTGCAAAATGCTACGCTAGCGTAGCATTTTTTTTGTAGCTTCCGCCTAAAAGGCGACTACGAAGCTTCTACGTAGCGAAGAAACCACTCCAAAATTCCGACACCGCGTTGACGATTTGTAGTAGGTACTACCTAGGGGACCCAGGGCAACCGCGAAAAGCTTCAATAATATGCGATGACCATTCAAAAAAGATAACATAAACTTGCTTGTAAGTACATAATTTATTTTAGTTTCACACTATGGAATACACCTGACTACATCTTCAGTCTAGGGCCGTTTGCATTACTGCTTAGCATTAAATCTTAAAGTTCGATTCGCGTTTTTCATCTGGAATTTCTCTGTAGCAGTTTGAAGGCTAGATTCGTGCCCGTTTTAGATGAGACGATGCGCTCCCTATTCCTTGGGACTTAAACATTACTGGTGAAATGTTCTATTCTAGGTTGGTACTCTGCCTTAGCCTTCTGGGAATACACGCATATTGGTATGTATTATACAGTCGCTAACGCCATATACTTAAACGGAAAGCCGCTTGAATATGTGAGCCATTACATATACCTGGGAAAACAACTGTCATTTGATGACAAAAATGAAGAACTAGAGGTCGAGCGGTGTATTAACATGAGCTGGAAAAAGTTTTGGTCCCTGAAGGAAATCTTGAAAGGGGAATTCCCCCTCTACCTAAAGAAAATTGTCCTGGACACCTGTGTTTTACCCACTCTTACATACGGATGCCAAACGTGGACAAACAACACAAAAATAAAAACCAAACTAGTAACATGTCAAAGATCAATGGAAAGAAGCGTACTAAAAATAAGAAGAATACAAAAAGTAAAAAGCAAAAAAATTAGAGAGAAAACTAAGGTTATAGATGCGTTACAATACGCCCTAAAACAGAAGTGGCAGTGGGCAGGACATATAGCAAGACGCACAGACAAAAGATGGACATTACAGACAACTATGTGGAAAGGACCAGCCTGCGTAGCATGAACACATTGAAAACCGAAGAAACGGCATTTGTCTACAGACGAATCGGCAAAGTGACAGATTATATAGACAGGGACCTCAATCTGTCAAATTTCTTTCAATACACCTGCCTGCGTAGCATGAACACTTAATTTCTTTTCTTTCGAGACACGACAAAGACCGTTTCTTCGGTGTTCATGCTACGCAGGCAGGAGGAAAAAGAAGAAGAGGGCGCTCTAGAAAAACGTGGATTGAAGATATAAAAGCGATAGCAGGAAGCGATTGGAGAAAGAGAGCCATGGACAGAGAGGTTTGGAAGAAGCTGGAGGAGGCCTTTACCCGAGAAGGGGTTCCGATCAATGGTACTGAAGAAAGTAACGATAGCGAGTAAAAGAAAAAAAAATGTATTTAATGTTAATATAATTTAAATCGCATTTTTTTTTGGGAATAAATGGGCTTTATTATTATTATATACAGTCGAAAAATGAATTGTAGAAGGATAAATTGTCTCCAATCTGTTCTATCCCATTAGCACTCCACGATTTTCCTTACTCTGTAGCGCCTTAGTGATTATATGATAGACTTCACGCATAACCATTCATTATGCGGCCAACGTCGCATGTGACCTTTCGAGGCACACAAGCGGTCCATCGCGTTCCAACTGATGGCACCGTGTTAGCAGCTTGTGTTGGGAATAGTAACAAGTTTTCCATCTGCACAGCCGCAGCCGTAAGTTAAGGAAAAAAGACACAGTAAGGAGATACAAAAGACTGCATTTTGAAAGAAGACAAAAGTGAGAGACTTTCCCCAACTACATTTATGTATGTATACAAGTATATTATGTATGTTGAAGTGTGCTTCCAGTCGTGGAAGCCGACGTCAACATAGTATCCCCACAACCTAGTACCCTGGGTAATACTAACTAACACTATAGGTAGGTACTCCATGGTTAAACTGGTTGGACTTTCGGACCGAACATACCATGTAATTACCAAAATTGATAACCAACGTTTGTAGTCAATACGTCTCTTACAAGCCGGTCGATTCAGTAAACTGTTAATTACTAGCTTTAGAATAAATACAGAGAAAACGACTGCAGCAATGTCGTCACAGTGAAGTTGTGAACACTAGACGATGTGAATTGTGAACAGTGAACATGAATACATGAACTAAAACACTATGAATATGTGAACTTGAACACTTGAATAGAATAAAATAGAATAGAATACTCTTTATTGTACACCATAAAAACTTACAAATAATAACTTTAAGGGGTAGGTACATAAGGTGTTACAATGGGCGGCCTTATCGCTAAAAGCGATCTCTTACAGACAACCTTTGGATGGATTTGATGGAGGAGGAGAAAAGACCGACACTTGAAATGAACTTTGGCTGTTTACTGATGAGGTCATTCGGTGGCACATGTTAATTAAGTGAAGATTATGGAGCTAGGCACTTAGGTATGTATTGTGTAGTAAGTATGACATGATAAATTTTCTGACTCACTTTTCTAAATATAATATTTTCAGTCGAGACGATAAATATGGTACACTACACACAGAGGATTCTTCTTCTACATTTCGTGTGGCTTAGTGACTGGTGTCATAGTTTTTATGCCGCACTTGGGTCTCTGACTTGGCTTCAGGTGCCGTCGAGGAATATCTCGCAGGCCTAGGCAGGCCGGTTTCCTCACGATGTTTTCCTTAACAGTTTTGGAAGCAATACGCACGCAGGTCATGATACAATACGCACATGAATACGAAAAGTAAGAGACGCGTGCCTTATGTCATGTTCGAACTCGAGACCTGTGAGTAGTCCGCTGGTCACACCACAAGGCCATCTCTGCCGTACCAACAGACGCGCAGACGGTTTAAGCCAACGTTTTCCAACTAGCATGACACTGTGTTATTTATAAATACTTCGTTAGTAATCAATTCTGTGTTATTATGTAGATGTTTGAGTTAACAGTGTTTCTATGGAAATAAACCTGTTATGAAATGAGTGGGTGGAGTTTTATAATACTTTGTTTTGAATGAATTCACTAGGTACATTGTGTTAAACAATAGGGGATATAGGTATGTATACTATGGGATTTATTGCTAACCATAATAATGCTAAAACTATGTCTATGTCTAGGTAGATCTCGCGTGATTTAACTGTTGCCTTGGACTCCCGTTGGTTGATAGAATCAACGCAAGTGCTGAACATAGAGCCTCGGGGTTCGAATCTGGGTCGTGCAAAACGTTTATTCATCATCATCATCATCCTTTCAGCCGTAAGACGTCCACTGCTGGACATAGACCTCCTCAAATGTCGCAACAACGACCAGTCCTGTGCGTCACTCATCCATTGGATTCCCGCGACTCTCACCAAGTCGTCGGTCCACCTTGTGGGAGGCCTTCCAACGCTGCGTCTTCGGGTAGGTAGGTAGGTACGTGGTCGCCACTTCAGAACTTTTCGGCCCTTAACTGGTGAAATGTGGGAGTGCTACAGGTAGGTCTGTACCAAACCTGACAGTTCAGATCATAGACCGACAGACGTATAGACCGAAATTAAAATAATTTCGTTTCTGTTAGAACCCTAAAATATGCAAGCATCCAAAGACATTAAAACTAAAATTTTCTCTTTTCAAGCATCTATTTTTAGGTCTGCATGCAACACACTTGCACCGTGCACGTAGGTATCAAGTTAGTAAATGTGCCGGATTGCGCCGTGCAAACATTGGTAGATAGCAACGAACAACTAGGTCCTACTTAACTTGTTTTCTTTCTTTATCTAATTAATAACTGCGATACGTAGCAAGCACGTAGCCTAGTGAACTTCGATGTAATTAAGTATCATTCTACTCTACTGTTTGTATAATTTCTAACTTCCAGTTCTATCTCAGTTCACTTTAGACTTTACTGTTTACACTCGTTCGTTGAGTTCGTTCATCGTTCATTCAGTAGACAACGCGAGTTCGACGCGTGCACTCGTCGCGGTATCGTTGTCAAATTTAATTGTTTATTTATACTTTAAATCAATTACGTGCGTGTTTCTGTGACTATTTAAACAGTGTTTGAATGTTTTAAAGCAGGTATTATTACGTAAGTTACTGGAAATTTATGTACATAGATGATATGGGATTTTTTTAAATTCGAAGCCAACTATGGATAAACAATTCTGTTTTAAAGTAATGACCGCTAAGCTTAGTATACCGTCACCTAATAGGCTAATACCTACTTATTAACATTATGATTTTATCGTTTTAATGTCATTGCAAATCTAATGACAAATAGATAACTCTAGGCGTTATCACTTCGTCAGTGCAATGTTTTGAACTTTGACGGGTCAGTCAGCATAGAAATCGTGTTCTCCATAGGTAAATATAAAGAACTTGCAACTTACTAATTTAATTTATTCATAAGTTATGTGTTGAGCTACTCGAATACTAACAAATTATGCGTGCACAAAGTCGACAAGTCCACATACAGGAATCTGTTTGGTTCGTTCGTAAAGCATAGACACTAAACTGCACGGTCCCGAAATTATCTAAGTACCTACCTACCTAGGTACATAGATAAGTAATAGGATCTAGACTTTAAAAGAAACTGTAAACTCCGAGTTTGTTTCAGTGTTTCTTGTAGGTAGAGGCCAGAGTAGGCTAACTAAATAGGAGCTATTTAGTGCCTAGGCAAATTACAAACTAAAATTTTTTATTGGTCTGAGCTAAAATGTTATGCTTCTTTAACATGTAGGTATAATGTACCTATTCAGTCAGCTATAGGTAGGTAGTTTGTTCAATATTTTTAGTTCGTATTCGTTTCCCTGTTGCTGAGTAGGTAGGTACTACACAAAACTAGAACAATTATTTTTACCTCTAGTGCGGTTATTTTGAACATTCAATACGGGTTCTTTTACTAAATTTACTTCACATGTACACACGGCTACATAACAAGTATAAACTGACCTCCCATAGTTCGGCGATCCGATAGAATGCCAGATCAGCTTGTACTGGAAATGTACAGCTTCATATTTAGCCTTGTGTTGTGCAGTAGTAACACAACAAACAACATTACTACATAGGGGTCAACGACTCAACCGTGTCGCCTAGCTTCACATGTGTAACTGTGACCTTGAGCTGGACTCTCGTACTCCGAAGTTTCTATTACACACGAGGCCAACTTATACTGGTTTTGTTATCACAGGAGGCGTGCGGACTACCAGATTAGAGTATGGAATGCAACTTCGTTGTTTTTGACTTACCTACATGAGTCAATGTATTATTTTTCGGTATTTGTATCAAAATATTAAATTATTAATAATATTCCATAACTTCACACACCGCCATCTAGTCCCAAGCTAAGCAGAGCTGTAATGGGTACTAAACAACTGATAAACATACCTTCTATGTATTTAGGTTATATACCTTAATATATACACATACCTATATAGATAAATTACATCCAGACAGAAAAAAAATATCTTGCTCGTCACACAAAAATTTATCCTCGGCGGGAATCGTATCCACGAACTCAGGCAGTCAGGGTCACTAATTACTAGAGACCAGTTGGATTGTCGACTCGGTAGGTGGTCGCAGTGGCTGAACGATTGGATGTTGCGCTACGTGTCGCGGGTTCGATTCCCGCGCGTAACAAATATTTGTATGGCCTACTTACTAAATAGACATTGTTCAAGGTCTGGCCTTTTTTTGTGTGTGTATCGAAGACATTTAATACCTATAGACCGGACAAAAAAAATCATCCGAAATTATGAGTTTTTTTTTAGTACGCTCCGCTGCCGCTCCTTTATTCATATATTATCTAGATGTTGTTACTGAGAGAATCAAAGTTTTTCTATGACATAATATAATCGCATGTCCGCTCTATACATACCTACAGTATTTTAAATCTTTTTGGTGTGTAGTATTTGAATGTTTGTAAATACGACACGATACAGGAGAGTAGTAGTAGATTCCTAGTGTGGGGCAAGGTTTTAATAAAATGTTACCTATTTTAAGTTTTTAAAGGTTTTGTAGGTACTACCATCACAGTCTAAAAACCTACAGTCGTCCGACGAAGCCGTCCAGACAGGGCAATCTAGCGGAGTGTGAGGGGCGAGACGCGGGAAAGCTGCTCCCGAACTGCGAACAAAACGATGTTCGTAGTTCGGGAGGTATTATTCAGGGGCTAACGCGTGTAGACGTTGTCGGCATTTTTCTAGTATTCCATTAATATTTATACTGTGGTACTACGTTCCTCGGGGGTTGAGTGGTCGGAAGCCTTAACAGGTGGACTTTTATGTAGGGAGTCACCATAATGAACAATTGGGACGAGACAACGAACACAAAAAATGCGCGAAATAAAGCAACAGTTCAATAAAAAGATACTTATAGGTAAGTATGTAGGTAGGTAGGTACTTATCATCTAAAACGATTTCATAAATAAGCACTCGTTGACAACAAGACAGTGATATCTGCGTAAGACAGAGAATTAAAATGCTATCTTATCTATCATTATTTTTATCAAAATAAAAATCTAATTGTCCTAATCTCATATTATGCAACTATACTCAATTTATAATAATAGCATTAGAAAAAAGAGGCACGCAGACACTTTATTTTAAAGATATGTGAAAACAATTTCGATTCAAATTGTTTTATTTTTAACTAGCGACCCGCCCCGGCTTCGCACGGGTGCAATGCTGATACTAAATTAAATACACTACAGAAAAACTATGAACGTTGTATATAAAAACATAGCGGCCCGCTCCGACTTTGCACGGCGATAAAATATATTATATGCCTATGTCACTCAATGAAAACATGATTATAATCGATCCAGTATTTTTGATTCATTCATTACTGCCCTTGGCCTGCACGCATTAAATTTGGAGTAAAACAATTTCTCTTTCCCTATACTTACTATGAAGATTTCCTGCTATCTTTGGAATATCTAAATTCATACAATTTTTATTACATTACACATTTTTACTTATTTACTTTTTACATTTTTACCTAGGTATTTATTTTATTTTTACAACAATTAATATATTACAGGATGTCTTTATACACAACGTTCACAGCTTTCTTGTCATTAGACAATACAAACATGTTTTCTCTTGAGGTTACTCTTGAAAGAGCGACATACAGTTGGCCATGTGAAAAACAGTCAACGCTCGCGCTTAGTCGCGTTAAATCTAAGCCTGCAACGTTGAAGGTTTGACCTTGCGATTTATTAATGGTCATTGCAAAAGATGTCTTTACCGGAAACTGTAAACGTTTAAATTGGAAGGGTAAATCCGATGGTGTCAGAGGGATTCGGGAAATCAATACATCTTCTCCGGTACCACATCCTGTACTCACAGGATGTGGTACCTACCTGTGGTACCTGAAAACTTTCATAATAGAGTGCACAATACTCATTGTGCACTCTATTATGAAAGTTTTCAGTGATTTTATCAGCAAACGCGTGTCATTGCAAAGTTTAGGTGGATTCAGGTTTCTTAATAAAATAACAGGACAACCTACTTTCAACACCATTTTGTGAGGAGGGAGTCCAGACGGGTTCAAAGAGTTTAGAAACTCTGTAGGAAAATGAACAGCTTCTTCCAAATCGAGAACAGTATCCATCGAGTAGTATATTTTCGTCGGCGGATCAATCTTTGAAAGAATCAAGTTATTTACCTTATCTACTTGTTTATTAGTTGGTGACAGAATCGCTCTTTCTTTAAACCAAGATATTGTCTTGTAACTTATGTCATCAATGTCAGGATAGACTTTGTTGACTAACTTATCAATATCACGGTTTCGGACGGTAGCACTTTACGGTTTAAATTTGTAATATCTCCGAAAATATTTGTTTAATGTACATGCTGTAAGGAACCATATTGATCTATATTAATTGCACACTGTATTTAAGGTACTTAATTCGATAAGGATTAATGCCGTATTGCTTAAAATAGCTTCGTAAATAAGCCATTTTTTCACGTAAAAAGTAAACAATAAAAATGGTTAATGTGGGTTATCCCTAAAATATAAACATATACCATCGCGGACTTTTTTGTAGACCTTTTTATGGTGTACAATACTGTAGTACATTAATTTGATCTAACTCGTAGGGTTTAGGCAGCGTTTTTGCTAAATTGCTAAATAAGCCCAAAAAAATAGGTTAATTTACGACATCACGTTAGAAACCTCTAAAATTAGCAATGTTGCCTTAGTATATGATGCATGTATTATACATAAAAACCTTCCTCTTGAATCACTCTATCTATTGAAAAAAACCGCATCAAAATCCGTTGCGTAGTTTTAAAGATTTAAGCGCACATAAGGATATAGGGACAGAAAAGGCGACTTTGTTTTATACTATGTAGTGATTTAGAAGAAAGGAAAGTGCGCTGCAGTATTTCCAGATGTGGCACAAGCCTGTGACAAAGTCTGGCACAATGGTCTAATTTATAAGCTTAAAAAAATGCTGAAAAAGCAGATTTCGGATCTGCTCATCACTTACCTATCTAATAAAACCTTTAGAACAAAGAAATTAAAGCATTTAATGCTGGAGTACCACAAGGAAGTGCCTTGGGTCTCATACTTTATTTACTTTATACTTGTGACATCCCAGAACAAACAAATAATACCATGGCAACCTTTGCCGATAATACTGCAATTCTAGCTATAGGAGAAACCCATCAAGGTGCAAAAGAGAAGTTACAAACCTCCGACAACCACATTCACAAGTGGACAAAAAAATGGCAAATCAAATTAAATGAATCAAAATCAGTCCATGTGGATTCCACAAATAAAAATTCAAAAAATTACCATCCGATTCAAATAAATAACAGGCTAGTCCCCTATGCGAATACTGTAAAATATCTTGGAATGAATCTAGATGCTAAGCTACGCTGGAAAGCACATATTAAAAAGAAAAAAAAAACCATGGACATTCGATACAAAGAAATCTACTGGCTATTAGGTAGGACATCAACTCTGTCGGTACAAAATAAACTTCTCTTAAACAACCAAATATTAAAACCTATTTGGACTTATGGGTTTCAACTTTGTGGTTGTGCCAAACAAAGTAACATCCAAGTTATTCAATGGTTCCAGAATAAAGTACTAAGGAACGTAGTGGATGCACCTTGGTACCATAGAGATCTATAGGTGGATACTGCAGATATAGTTATTGAAAAATATGCTGCAGCACATGAACGGAGGAAAGCACATCACCATGTGAACGTTGAGGCAATCCAGCTCCTCGACAACACGGGTCTAGTGAGAAGACTCAAAGGAAACTACTTATTAGTCTGTAGACTAGATCGTAATTTCAGTTAAGTATTTTGATTTTTCTAATACTTTACAAATATAAAAAAAATTAGAAGATTAAACGACAAAAACGAAGATTACTTTCTTAAAATAAATTGTTGCAATGGTTATAACTTAGTGTGACAGCTGCTGTAAAAAAAGATTTTATTAAATATGGCGTCTGTCGTTATTTTAACATGATTAATTGTAATTTCGTTACAAAGTGTGCATGATAAATATCCTTTTTTAACTTCTGTCCTTAATGCTATTGTCAATGAAGTATAGACTGTTACAACATTATTTTGATTATACTTACCTACAATCCTACTAACAATACAAAACATTACATCACGCCCATAATCCCTAATGTGTGAGGCATACCTGTTAGTAGTGCATCACAGTTTAAATCCCATGTAATAGGGAGCAAGCTTATTGCCATCAATCGAGCACAGATCCAGAATACAGGCTGTTACTAAAAAAGGAAGATGGAAAAACACAATCACATCTTGGCCAACCCTGGAATTGAACCCAGCAGGGCAATGGCGTATTCCGCGGTTGACAGTAATAAGTGATGATCACTGGATTAACTGTCAAAGAGCTACCTTTGTAGCTTCGTATATGTATATCATCAGCGTGTATCTAGGATGACGTCTGCGCACTCAGCAGTGCCCCATCTGAGAGGTATTCCTCGAAGCGCTACCATTTTGAGGCGCACCTAATGAGGCGCTCCTTTTTTTTCCTCGGAACTTTTAGTAGCGCTCCCGATAGCAATTAAAAATATTAACTTTTTTTTCCTCGAAGCGCACCTATGATTAACTTTGGAATAGAGATAGAATACTAATTAAAACTATCGATAATAAGTAAAACACGTTATTTTATACAATTTGCAAAAACTCTATACTCCTTGACCATAGATTGGTTTTAAAAAAATAAAGTGCGTGTATTATAAAAAAAAAAAAAAATTGCTATCGGGAGCGCTCTTAAAAGGTGCGCTCCGAGGAATAAAAAAGGAGCGCCTCATTAGGTGCGCCTCAAAATTGTAGCGCTTCGAGGAATACCTCCCATCTGATAGTCACCGTAACTTGAAGTCCAGTTGAAGTGCAATACCACTGTTTTGTAATATCTCAGTTTTCATCAGAGTTCGGTGTTCAACTGAACGCCAGTTAGTCACACTGGCAATGAGAAGATAGCCCATAGGCTTGCAGGATCATACTCGGCGGTAGAGCTTACGAATTTTAGACCGTCTTTTAGGCAGTCAACAATAAACGCTAGTGTACGGAATTCAATTTCCATTTTCATATTGATTGTGTGCCTGTCGAGTCCAGTCTAGCACTCGTTTGCTTTGTCATGACCCAACAATACCTCAATTACCACATATTTTCTACTTCGACTTTCTGGGGAATTCCCTGGCATATTTTTAGATTCTAAGGTGAAAATTGAATGGGACCAACTTGAGATCGGTGATGAATTGACGGAGTAGGCAATCGTTGAAAATACATTGGAAAAAAACAAACAGTCGAACTTGATTTTAACCTCCTCCTTTTTATAATTCGATTAAAAATGGATGCAAATGCTCTACAGTCTATGTTATGATCTACTTGTTTATTCAAATTTTAATCAATTGTGTTTGTGACCCAAGAACGTCTTTTAATGATATAATTAAATAATTTCTCCGCACAGCGATTAGCAATGCTGGTCAATACTGATAATTTTAGGAAATTGTTGCTTTTGTCAATACAGAAAAAATCGTCATTAGGTAACGACGAATAATTAAATTCATTGATGCGATAAAAGATAAAGAGACGGGCAGGACACCTAGATAGGCAATAAAGCTATGACCGAGTTGCGTCCGAGAAATGGAAAGAGAAGTGCTGGTCGTCCGGCGACTAGATGGGCAGATGACATAGTTGCCATAACGGGAATATCCTGGCGGAGACTGGCACGGAGACGTGAAGCTTGTCACGGGCATAGAGAAAACTATACCACAGTCTAAAAACATACAGTCGTCCGACGAAGCTGTCTAGACAGGGCAATCGTGCGGGGTGTGAGGGGCGAGACGCGGGAAAGCCGCTCCCGCACTGCGAACAAAACGATGTTTGTAGTGCGGGAGGTATAAGAGGTATTATTCAAGTCTAACGCGTGTAGATGTTGTCGGCATTTTTGCAGAGATCAAAGGCGTCGTCCTACTGTATTAATATTTATACTGTGACTATACTCAGCAGTGGACGAAGTCGGACTGTGGACTTACAGTTACCAGATGGAAAATTGAATAAACCTTATAAATAGCCAGATTTTGCCACAAACGTAATTCACAACTTAAAAATTCAGTTATTCACGCAGAGACATGCCACGTAAGTGATGTTGACTGTAAATTCTAATAAAAAAAAATGTACTGAATTTGATTAAAGAATCGAAAAAGTCCGTGATTTCCAAATCCAGCCGCAATCCTGTTAAAAGCTTAAATATCCTGAGATTTCAAGACAAATCCTGCGGTAACCTTAGCTGTGGATGATGATGATGAAGATACCTCCACCTTTGCATATCCCTTCGAAGAATAGGAGCGATGTTGTTACGTTAATGTATTTTACAAAAATCCTCCAGTATCAGAGTCTTTCGAAGTTCCTTTGTTTGAGTGTAGGTACGTGTTTATTTTTATATGAATGCATGTACGAGTATGTATTTATAACCATGATATGATAATAAACCGTTCACTTTGTTTCACGATTAACATGAAGCTTCTTTGTTGCATGCTGTTGATGCAAAAATGTCATTAAAGATATGTTTAACTTGTCTTACTTTTTAAACATGGACATTTATAAAATGGCAAAATAGTTAAATAAATAAGAACTTATATCCACTCCATTTACGAATAATAAATGTATATTTATATAAAGTAAGTTTATCAGTCGTTTAGTACCCATAACACAAGCTCTGCTTAGCTTGGAACTCTGGTTGTGTGAATAGTCGTGGAATATTATTAAATATTTCTCGAAATAAATAGATTTCTCGAAATAAATAGATTTATTCTGTACAATCTACATAAAAAATCAAAACAGTGCATATCTGTGTAGGTACTGCACTCTCTAAGCGTTTCTACTTCACCGACTTGTGTACATTTTATTCACGAGGACGACTGTAACGTTGTCAACTACCACACATGTTTTCTCAACCAAACTTTCAAATTAGTTAAGTGGCCGTTTCGTAGTCGTCAATTACACATGTGTACGTTTATCCAATAAACAGGCGTTCGTACGACAGTCGCTATTTATAGAATGAGCGGAACATGTCCATTCGACTGTTACTCGTACCTACAACAACAACAAATTCTCTCGTAATTAGCAAATTGCTGATGGATTTTTTATATAATTGATTGGCTCGCGATGATTTGGTCGACGGTGAAGCACGCTTGCCTAGAAGTAACCTTTTCACTCTTGACTTATAAGACTCCAAGGTTATTGCTATCAGGAAACACCGACTCCGGCACAGAATTTCACTACTTAGCTGTACGCACAATGAAGGCGTTCCCAAAACTTTTAGAACCTACGTATGGACATAGGAAGTACGTTTCGTACGTTTGAATTCCAAATGAGAATGGTATATCATTATGATTAAGTACTAGTACTTAGTCAGGTTGTTATGTGAATAAAAAACTTTGTATATGGGGCTAACCCAGTAGAGCTCAAAAAAAATAAATGCTTGAAATTCTCGGACGGGAGGGGTCAGATGTCACTCAACGCCACTGGTGAAATCACTTTATTCCTGTATCTTCTTATTGCAAACAAAGCAAAGATATATATATATATAATATATATATATATATATTCCTTTATATACATATACAAAGCCAATATTGCCACGATTGTAATCATCTCTCGGACCGTTACGCGAATTCAAACCAAGACATCGCACTCGGCAGTAACGCTTGCAACCCTATAGCACTAGACCAACTATTTAATTTTCCCCAAACACCGTTGTTTTTCGTCATTAAGAGTTTTTTTAAACTATCTTACGTTGCTTACGATTTGTAACATAGATAGCTGACATGTCATCGTGATGGTGGTGTTATCGCCAACATCAACCCTACGCAGAATCGGTTGGCATCATGACACAGTCATCTTTCCGCCACGCGCTTTTATTGGTCAAATCAAATAGTGCGCGCTTCCTTGGTTTCGCTTTTCAGGAAACTGCTCCCACAAAAAAATTGTAGCAACCGAAAAGAAAGATGCATGCAAAGATACATCAAAAACATAGAATATTACCAGTAACATTAATGGTATCTAATGCTTAGGTATCATTACCGCTATCTTTGCCTTGGTATCGTTGTTGGTATGTATAATATTTTATCACCATGCTATCAGTTCATTAAAATGCCATTAACAATGCAGTAAACACTATATTTTTCAAAACAACTAACCTAACTGATTCTAGAGGTAAATAGCGGATTATAATTAAAAAGTTTTTATTTTTTTTAATTATTTTCTTTAAAGAAAATTATACATCTAAACCGCGCCTGAAAAGTCTATTTTAGTCTATTTTTTGATATGGAAAACAAAGCCGATGTCGACTATTCTGCCAATGTCAAAAGTGAATTGAAAAGAAAGTGTGTAAAAAAAACTTGACAGGTGTGAAACACACCCGGATGGAACGAAGTTATATAGTTATTTTTATTATTTATTATGTACAAAAAACCTGTATACACTCAACAAAAATAATCGTCGCGACACCACACTGTTCAATGCGAAATAGAAAGACGAACAACAAAAATAACTGGCTTGCTTTTATAGAGAGAGACAGACAGACAGAGAAACACGCGCACGCCGCACGGCTTACAACTGTAGCAAAAAGTGTCGTTACAACTTTTGGTCTTAATTTTTTCCGTCTAGCCCCCTTACGCAACGCGCGATAAGGAACTTCGTTCCAAAAAAAGAAACTAGGTAGGCACTAAAGTCTTTAATTGATACGGTTGAACTCAATGTCTTCATCCTGAACAGTTCAATGCCCAATGCTGTCTTATCTCTTCTGAAAAATGGATAAAGTCATCATTATCTGATTAATCTTTTCCAACTATGTTGGGGTCGGCTTCCAGTTTAACCAGTTGCTGCTGAATACCAGTATTTCACACATGGAGCGACTGCCGTTCGTTAAACTGGTTGTCAGATTTTCCGACTACTACCTATCTGTAACGAGTGTCATAAACAAAGATATTTAAGATAAGAAATGTCATAAAAAAACTGGGACTCCATGTCTCATAACGCCATCTAGAATAATATACCTACCAATATTAATAATAATAATAATATTTTTTATTGGAACCATTGAATTAGAAAATGGAACTTTAAACACGAATTACAAAATTATGTACGATAATGACTGCATTAGTTATAAACTGTGTCGCAACAATTAACGCCCATACAAAAAAGGTTTATGCGTGAGTGCTCCAGCGTATAAAAAAGAAAAAAAATATATTACTAACATATAAATAAATTACAGACGAAATAATAAAACAGAGATAGAAAAGAAAACTAAAATTGCGATGTGCAATGCGTGTGATGTATTGTGTTGTGCGTGTGTGTGGTGTCGTGTTGTGAGTGGGTGTGTTGTGCGTGTGTGTGCTGTCGTGTTGTGCGTGTGTGTGGTGTCGTGTTGTTAGTGGGTGTGTTGTGCATGTGTGTGCTGTCGTGTTGTGCGTGTGTGTGGTGTCGTGTTGTGTTGTGACTTTGTGAGTGGGTGTGTTGTGCGTGTGTGTGCTGTCGTGTTGTGCGTGGGTGTTTACGTGTATATTCGAGCGGCAGCGGAGTGTACTTAATTAATAAACTAATAGACTTGTGTCCACTTGTACACAAGTATCGGATGAATATTTGTTTGTGTCCCGTCTATAGTATTGGATGTCTATGGTCATAAATCTACTTATGACAGACGGGACCAACGACTTTTCGTGCTTTCCGAGTTCCCATCCACACACAAACCTCGTCAAGCGTACCTTAACCTTCGATCGACCCGTGAGGCTGTTATTATTTCAGCCACAAGCACCTCAAATATGAATAAGTGCTTGTCTTAATGTACCTAGCTCTATAGCATTTAAACATTGTATATTGCATAAAATAATATTATTACAACGACAGTTAAAAAAAACTTCATCTTAACTACTGGTAGCCACGAACACTACTGCAATTACTGATTTCCTCTCATTGTCAAGCGACACTTATATGCTCTAAGAAAACAAATTGTCTATGAGTTGTCGTGCACATTATATAAAATCTACTTAAGGTGAATGCGTAAGATTGCCCGCGAAATTTAGAAAGAAAGAGGTGACATTTTTTAATGGTTAGTTAAGTGTAAATCCCTACATAGGTAGTTTAAGAGGTAGAAAAAATTAGGTACCGATCTGTATTTCTTTGGCTTAATAAATATTAATCTTTATTATTAAACAAACTCACTAATGTCTTGTTGTGAGCTGTCGACGGTTAGTTACAAGTTACCAATTTGGCTCGTAATTTAGAAATGTTTGATGTCTATATCACATTATGCTAAAAAATTGGTTACGAGGTGTCGTTATCATTTTTACTTATCAATTTTATATTTGCCGATCATGTTATGAAAATCTCGACTCAGTCCTCGATCAGCAACTCAGTAGCTAGGTAAACAGTCCTTAGACTTTACACTCAAACAAAGTTTATCCTTCACTTCTTTACTTGACTGATACTAGTTCGCTTTCAACTCTAAAAATACCCATATAATATGCGTTTCAAATGAGAATAGGAACGTCAATGACCTCTATCTGTCAGATGTCACTTGAAAATTACGGTCTGCAACAAAACCCTTATTCGCGTACCTATCAATTATTTTTATTTTTTTGTTTTACCGAATCGCAGTTATTCAAAATAAAAAAAAAACGTCTTAAATGAATTAGTCTTACGAACTGTACTTTTCAAGTGACATCCAACAGATAGATCTGATATATAATATAATCATAATAGAGGTCATTCACGTTCCTATTCTCTTTTGAAACGCATAATATCTATCTATGTAATGGTACCGACTCCCTTGTTCATAAACTGCACCTAATTATGACTATTTTTATCCTTTTCTCTTTGACACAATAAGAAAGAGACAGATTAATTAATACTTTCGACCAAATATACACTAAATATAGTTTTTGACACTTCAAATGCATCGAACAGTAACAAGGTTTTTAGCATTAACTAATTGACACTTGTTACTAACTTCACATCTATCATCGTCAGTTTCTGTCCTCTTTTACTGCTATATGTCACTAAGAGATGTATTTTTTTTTAAATTTAGTTCCTTTTATGAATAACCGAATCGGCGCCACTGTCAGCTTACATTAATTAAAACATTACAGTAAACGATGAGTGCAATACAAAGCAGGACCATGGCAGCCAAAAATTTGTTCAAGATAAACAGAACTTTAAATTCAGTGAAACAAAGTTCGAAATATGCAAGTGTTGTGATTAGAAAACTTAGTGTGTGGACCCAGGATTTGGTGATCAAGTCACCGTTCAAGGAAGTTGAAATACCAAATTATACGTTGTACGACTATGTCTGGCAGAATCTGGATAAATGGCCTGAGAGGACTGCATCGGTGAGTATATTTTTTCATACCTTCTTACCTTCTTCTAGCCTGACAACCAGTTTTACCAAGGGCTATCATGTTACCCACTTACTAGACCTACTGGGTAGAGGAGTCTGACAGGCAGTCGCTCCATGTAAAACACTGGTATTCAGCTACGTCCGGTTAAACTGGAAGCCAACCCCAACAAAGTTGGGAAAAGGCTAGGCAAATGATGATACTTACAAGTAACTGAAGTAACATATGTACCTACCTCTACTAGAAAGGTTGTCTAGCTCAAAGATTATAGCGGTAAGATCTTTTTATCAACACAAACATGACACTATAATCTTCTTGCTAGACAAAGAGATTTAGGATACTATAGAGAAGACATGCAAAGAAACTTCATAGCAATACTGTTATTGACTATGGTGCTAATCCTCAAGATCCGGCTCGAAGGCCCAACAGATGTAGGTACACTGTAGTCCTCTTGCCCGCTAAGCCAAAGACGCAATTCGCTTCTGCACGCTTACATGTTTTTGCTTGTCTCATTTTTAATCAATACTATCAATATACAGTCCTACCGTGTACAACTGTGATACCATGTCTTGGCAAAGCCCTCTAGAATAATAAGTATAGCAATATTGGTGCGGGAGCGAAGCGTACTAAATTAAACTTATAGACTTCTGTCCACCAGGACACAAGTGTTGGATGAAAATTTTGTTCGTGATGTCTCGTCAATAGTAAGTATTGAATGCCATTGTTGCTAGACAATTTAGTTAACCTTTCAATGGTGTTAATTAGAGACACAATAGAAAGACAATGTCAGCGCGGACACCGGTGTCCTCTCCCGGGTTTGCTTGGATTAGGTGGCATTGGTGTTTCTAACTGTAACTATGGATAGCGTTGCCAGACGTCCGGATAAAGCCGGACATAGTTAGGCTTTTTGATTGCGTAATAAAAGCTGTCCGGCTTTAATTTTTTTTGGTAATAATAAAAAAAGCAATTATAAGACACAACATTTTATGACAGAGACACAAAATCCTCAATAATGTAAGGTATCCCGGCTTTTTACCCAAATGTCCGGCCAAACTGACTGGTCTGTCCGGCTAATAGGTTTGGCGACCTGGCAACCCTCACTATGGATATAGTTCCCTCCTCCCTAGTTACTTACGTGGTTGATAGTGTAATAATAGTTGTTATGATCTAAAAAAATAATTCTTACGAGTGTGTTACTAGTACTAATAATAAGTGAATAATTCGCGTTCAGTGTACAGACGCCAGCACATCAAGTTACCCCAATGTGTCAAATTTCTTTGATCGTTATTCAACTTTATGTCAAACAGAATAAGGTTCATATTCAATTGGGAAAATTTTCTTCTGTACATTAAGTAAAGTGCACATTGTATGTCATACCTTCTAAAAAAAATTAAATTATACGTTTCTTTGATAAAGTAAGACTGAGATTATAATTCGAAGATACCGGAATTACCTCTCATAATATTATCTACTACTAAGTGTAATGTTCGACGGCTCATCACAATGATGATGCCGTTAATACCGTGACACTGGCAGATTACCTAGTTGATATCGGATAAATGGCCAAAGAGAAGATAAGAAAAAAACAAACGTCATTTTACATTGTAGGATCCTAAAATGTATATTCAGCTGTTTGCCGTCCTTCCCAACTTTTTGCATTGAACATCAACAGAAGTATAAAACTGTAAAAAGGTTTTATAAAATAGCTACTATTGGCGGACCTTTGAACCTACGAGGCTCATGTAAATGTAAATTCAGTAATTAACATAAAATAAAATAAAGTAAATTAACATACACATGTTTAAGTTTTTTTTCACAAAAAGAGGGGTGTTATAAGTTTGACGTCAGTGTCTATCTGTCTGTCTGTCTGTCTATCTGTCTATCTATATATCTCTCTGTCTGTCTGTCTTTCTGTCTGTCTCTGTGTGTGTGTCTGTTTGCGGTATCGTAACTCTCAAACAGTTGAACAATTTGTTGATGTCGATGTGTTTTTTTTCAGTTGAAAGCCTGTTTCCTGGCGGTGGTCTTAGCTATGTTTTGTTAATATCAGTTCAGTCGTTTCAAGGTTATATCAGCTCTTTTGTGTTAGCTGCCGTTGCGATTTTAGATGCCTATGGGTAAGCCTTTACTCACAAACAAAAGTGTGGCTTAAAATTTAAAACACCCAATTATGGTATATTAATAAGCAAGATTATCATGGTATTCTTGGTCTGATGGTCTGATGATGATGAGTCAGGACATCTAGCATACTAATACACTCTAGAGAAAATAAAAGCCAGTATGTCGTATTTAGAATCGTTTTAACCAGCATTTAATTCTACACCCAATGCAATGTAGGCAACAGGATGTGCTGATGCAAAATTGCAAACAAAATCAATGCAAGTTAAAAAAAAGACATTAAAAAAAACCCCAACGCAATTAAGTAAAGTTCACATTTAAAAAGTTAAATTCTTAAAAACGTTAAATCCTTAGTATATAAGTGGGTGAAGTTTAAGATTCAAAAATAACAATGTATTTACTAAAAATAATAGGTAACTGTATGCCAAGTTTAGTTATATTGGTTCGAGCAGACAGTAATAATGATAGTAATCTAGTCTAGTTTTGATTAAAGTATGTATAATATAATAAGTGTAATCTCTTGAATATTCAATCTGAGCTGTTTTTATTTCGTCACATATACCTAATCACATAATGTCAAAACTCAAAAGTAAAACGGTTTGTCAAACGCAGTGAATAGAGGGCAATTAGTAAAGGTAATTAATTCAATTAATTAGTTGTGCTGGTGTGGTGGAATTGACTGTAAAAATGCGAAGACTCGTTTATTACCCAAATATATTCCTTAAAAGATTAAAACAGTGGCAACTCAAAGAAATAAATCTTCGTAAACACGTGATGCTGCAGTTTGAAAAAAGTAATACCTACTTTATTTTCGCAGGCTACCTTGATGGATCCCCCTTAAGTAAAAATGCAAAGGTTTTGTGTTGCCCCATCTAATATTTGACTTGACAGTATATTACATACAGCTTGGCAAAAAAGAGTAGAAAATAATGGGGGCGCCACTGTGCTGTTCGTATGGCAACCCGTTGCAACCGAATAGCGTACTGACCTAATCTTGATACTTAGCAATTTAATTTTTAGACAAAGTAACAATTTATTCGTAACCTGTATAAGTATTATTTTTTTTAATCAGTAAGTAATTAGTAGTAGTTTCATTGAACAAGGACGTGTTCTCGACACGCAACTGATTACTTACCTAAAAATAAATATTTGGGTAAATACTCTAATTATAAAAATAAAACATCATATTGTTTGACCTAATTCTGGTATTTTAATCAAGTAAATCGTTCTTCAAATATTTCACCCTGACCACATCCATGTCATGGCTAGAGCTGGCCGCAAACTCATCTGAGTCATGTTCGGGTTCAGAGGTGCTGCTTCTGTCATTTTCCAGATTTATGACTAATCGCTCTATTTCCTCGTTCAAAGTTAGTTTTTTTCCCAGTAATCCTTTTCTATTTTTATTACATGTTACCACGAGTTCTTCCTATCCTCTTTGGTAATAGCTTGGAATGCACGTTTAGCTGCTTTCTGTAAAGACGAAATATTTCATTTATATCTAACAGTATTAAAAGTAAAACATTTTTTTACATACTGTTAATAAGCCAGATGTAGAAAATACCCTTTTGTTCATCTACTTCCAGCACGATTTTTCTTAGAAAACGCTAACATATTTCCCTAAATTAAATAATAGATTCAGATTTAGTTTTTAGACTATGACACGATAATTTATTTTACATTTCTAATGCAAACGATAAAACAAACAATTCTATACCTTGATATCACACTTAAAGTATAAGTTAAGTCGAAATTTAATTTTCATTCACTTAAAAATCAAGTCATCAAAGTATCAATTAATCTCAGCGCTCTATACCAGAGTAATGCAGAAAAAATGTAAACATAACCTATGTGCTCGACATTTATTGTTTCAAATTTCTAGTTATTCCTTATGCAAGCCAATTAATATAGCTTCGTATTCATCAATTAACACTTGATTTACCTAAAATCAACAAAACAAACTCTTACATACCTGTATTTTATGCGGAACTTTAGAAAACATTGTTAAGTTCATAAAGAATAGTTTGGGTCTCATGTTCCGCCAGACATCGCCTGTACACCTTATAAATAACCTCCCCACCAGCACTTCGAATGGTTTTATTCATTTTTATTCACTTTTCACGTTTATTATTCAACGTTTGGTAGTCGAAATTAAAATTTTACGAAATCGTGAACTTTGTTTATTATGAGATGTCATTATTTTGAAAATGTTGCCAACAGACAAAAATTTAGTTCCGTTTCTACACTTTTTTGCCAAGCTGTATATGCAGTTTTTTGTACATACTATCACGTCTATCACATAATGTAGTATAAATTAATTACAGAACACTCATCTGCAGTGCGATTCTAGTCAAATCACCGCGTGACTTGAAGGCGTAGTGAGGGCGAATTGAGCTGTCATTCATACTATTCTTTTAATTACTGTCAATGCCTAGGCATTGACACTTTGACAGTTCACTTCACTCAAGTTCACTCAAGTTTTCACGGCGTGACTTTAAATGATTCTGTATTGACCGGCTGTTAATTCTTTTTTTCATGTTCATTCTTTCTAACTTTTATTCTTTTATTATAAACAAAACCCAATCGGCAATAGAGGGTATTATTTTCTTTATTTAAGGTATTTTTTAGCAGGAAGTATTCAAAGCGTTTGCTTATTTTACTTATTGAATAGTGAGACAAGTAAGTAAGAAGAAGAAAAACTACTTACCTACTCGAAATTTTTGACCATGAATAGTTAGCGTATGTTGCAAATTCTATCAGGCCTCTAAAAAGGCTTTTCAGGGCCACATAATAATTATGTTACTTACAAGTATCTAATTATTAAATGTTTCTCGATATCGCAAAACGTCGATACCCTATTCCGCCCTGAACCAACACTCAGATAATAATATAATATATTAAATGTCAATCTTTATTTGAACCTATTGAAAGAGTTTCTACGCTTTATGAATTGATGTTAAACAATTCGGTTAAATTATAAAGTATGTACCTAAGAACTACTACTATTCTACTACCCACTTTAGTATTGTGAGCACTATAGAGACACGCAGCATTGTAGTTCACTTTAAAATTGTGTAATAAGTATCTTTCAAAATCAATGTGTGCGGGACAAGTATATAAGTGATAGTGCTACATAGACAGTGTTTACATAAGTGACAGTGATACATAAACAGTATAGACAATAACAGTGATACATAGACACTAAAATAACTGTGAATTAAGTGATAGTATAGTAAGTTAGTATAGTGTTAGCATTGTTTCATTGTGTACATAGTAGACTTAGCAGTAAGATTTTATAAGTTTATTATGTTATGTTTTCGTTGATTTTATATTTTTGGATATTAGTTTTTAACACATAGAATTCAATTATTAATAGTTTTATATAGATTGTTTAAGAAAAAGTTTATAAAAATGTCGAATTTTACCACTTGGCTCTCGTTACGGTAAAGTTTCGTAGTACTTAAGGTAATGTGCCATGTTTTCCCGCCTTTTTTGCCTAATTCTGATTGGTTGTTAACTTTTCCCGCGTTTTTGTAAGTTTGTGATTGGTCAATCGCGCGGAGATTTTTGTATAAAAGAAGGCCCATTTTGCCCATTCGGCACAGTCAGCGGGCAGCAAGCAATGAAGACTCTCCTAATAAAGAAGAACTAGAAGAAACTTCCAGAGTGGTTTTATTCCCCACCAACCCAGTGATAGTTAGTGTGTATACTACACATTAAATGGTCCTTCGAGCGCCGGATATTGTGGGGAATAGACCTGAAGATATTCTACATGAAGACTTCGTGAATCGTGCTACAGTTATAGGGAAGATATTTTCTACGTGAAGAATTCGTGCTACAGTTATAGGGAAGATATTTTCTACGTGAAGAATTCGTGCTACAGTTATAGGGAAGATACTTTCTACGTGAAGATTTATTAGGGAAGATTATTTTTGAAGACTGAAGATAGTGATCAGCTGACAACATGCCCGTCACACGCTCCGAGGGAAGGGGCCGCAAGCCGATCGGTACCAGTGCAGAAGCCAGCACGGAAGAATCAACAGCTACAGGGACGACTGCCACGGAGACATCCGAACGAACAGACACCTCCGCGGCGACTGATCCATCGAACGAGACTTCCGTCACCGAACAGACTACTTCGACTGCTGCTACCGCCGCCGCATCTACGAGTGCCCCTCCCCCCTCGCACCCCGCTGGCGCCGTCGCCCCGTCCGTAACCCCTTCCGCTACGACGACGCTGGTTGCGGGATCGAAGGTCAAACAGCTGATGAAGCCGCCCGCTGCTGTCAAAGAAACCGCTACAGTAAAAGAAGTTTCGAGAAACAACGCCGGTCCGCCGAAGACGACTGGCCTACAGGACCTCCCCGCCCCTAGCAAGAAGGGGGGAAAGGGGGGATCAACGCATAGCAGAACGAAGCAACTTAAGATTGCAAAGGCGAAAGAAGACTTACTTCGCCTTCAAGTGGAACTCGCCGCAGCACGCCTAGCTACCTTGGAAAAGGAAGATTCCGAGGATGATGAAGAAGATGACGTCACTGTCTACTCAAAGTCAGAAGTTAATGCAAGAGTGGACAACTGGTTGGAGCAACAAGTAAATCGTCCGATACTAGCCATCGCCGATGAACCTCACAACCCCCCAGAAGAACCAGCCATCGTCCAGATAGAAGAACCAAGGCCAGCGAAGCATGAAGAGACGCGTCAGCCACCGGCGGGAGGTCAAACTGACCTAGCCCTTCTAGCCGAAGCCATCACTCGGGCTATCGGCGCCACCCAGCGACCCAAGTTCGTCGAGTTACCATTCTTCAGTGGATCTCATCAAGAGTGGCTACCCTTTCGCGCCGCCTACTACGAAACAGAAGCGATGTTCACCTCAGTGGAAAACACAAACCGACTAAGAAGAAATTTGAAGGGGAAGGCCAGAGAAGCGGTCGAAGGTCTCCTGATAACCAACGCGCATCCAGCTGAAGTCATGAAGACATTAGAATCGAGATTTGGAAGACCAGAATCAATAGCTATGCTGGAGATGGAGACACTTCGAAGCCTGCCTCGCCTCACCGAGTCGCCGAGGGACATCTGCATATTCGCCACCAAAGTGTCCAACGTCGTGGCAACACTGAAGACATTAGGATGTTTCAATTACATGTACAACCCGGAACTCGCGAAGACACTGGTGGACAAGCTGACGCCGACTCTACGCTACAGATACTATGACTTCTCAGCCACGCAGCCACGTGAAGATCCTTGCCTTATCAAAATTGAAAAATTCTTCAAAAGGGAAGCAGAGTTGTGTGGACCTTACGCGCTACCTGAACAGACAGCAGCACCTACTTCGACCACACAACAAAAGAAGACGCAACGGGTCAACAACATGACTGAGAAGACACAGACATCGAAGTGCGCCGTGTGTGATGACACGGGACACAGCAACGCTACAGAATGTGAACAGTTCAAGAAACTGGACGCGAACGCAAGATGGGACATGGCCAAGTCCAAACGCCTCTGCTTCAAATGTCTGCGCTACAGAAGCAAGACACACAACTGCAAAGTCAAGCAGTGTGGTGTCAATAGCTGCAAGTACTCTCATAACAAGATGCTGCACTACGTAAAGAAGACTGAGAAAGCAGAGACAACAGAAGACAAAGAGAAAACAGAAGTCATCAATTCGACATGGACAGTCAAGAAGCAGTCCTACTTGAAGATCCTACCAGTCCAGGTGAAGGGACCAAAAGGAGCCATCGACACCTTCGCATTGATGGACGACGGGTCAACAGTAACGCTCGTCGACGACAGTGTAGTAACGAGCATCGGAGCAACAGGACCCATAGATCCATTGAAGATAGAAACCATCAATGACATGAAGGCATCAGAATCGACATCGAGAAGAGTCACCATCAAGCTGAAGGGGCTCAACGATCATGAAGAGCAAATACAAGCGCGCACAGTGAAGAATCTACAGGTTTCGTCTCAACGGGTACCACAAGAACTGGTGGCAGGATGTCAACACCTATGCGACATCCGAGGACATCTCACATATGCGAATGCGAAGCCACGAATACTCATCGGGCAAGACAACTGGCATCTTCTGCTGACTTCGGAGACCAGAAGAGGAAGTAACGACCATCCAGTGGCATCTCTCACGCCACTAGGTTGGGTACTCCACGGCAGCCAGACGCGAACCTTCGGCCAGAAGATCGACTTCGTGTCACACCTAGCAGAAGATCCAGAAGATAACATAGAAGATCTTGTGAAGCAATATTTTGAGATGGACGCTCTCTGTATTAACCCCAAGAGACCGAAGACTGATCCAGAAGAGCAAGCACTTCAAATTCTGGAGAAGACAACAACGAAAATAGATAAAACCAGATTCCAGACCGGTCTTCTCTGGCGCAAAGAAGATGTCAAGTTTCCAGATAACTATGAAAGCTCACTGAAGAGGCTCGTCAGCATCGAAAAGAAGATTGATCGTGACCCCGCACTGAAGAAAAAGTACGTCGAACAGATGGACGCTCTCATCGCAAAGGGGTACGCTGAACCTGTCCCGAGACAGAAGACAGCTGACAAGACCTGGTATCTGCCTCACTTCGCCGTGATCAACGCAATGAAACCGGACAAACTTCGTGTAGTACACGACGCGGCAGCCAAGACCAAAGGAGTAGCACTCAATGACATGCTACTCAAAGGTCCCGATCTACTGCAATCACTACCAGGCGTCGTCATGCGGTTCCGGCAACACATGGTCGCAGTTACAGCGGACATCAAGGAGATGTTCATGCAAGTCAAGCTGAGAACAGAAGATAGAGATGCATTGCGGTATCTATGGCGCGGCAATCGACGCGACGGTCAACCTCCAGAGGAATACAGGATGACGTCATTGATCTTCGGGGCGTCAAGTTCACCATCAACAGCAATCTACGTCAAGAACTTGAACGCGAAACAGCATGAAGAATCGCATCCCGAAGCCGCCGCCGCTATCATACAGAAGCATTACGTCGACGACTATTTGGACAGCTTCAGAAGCCTCGAAGACGCCAAACGCGTCACGAAGAGTGTGCGAGAAGTGCACATGAAGGCCAGCTTCGAGTTGAAACAGTGGAAGTCGAACTCAGCGTCACTCCTAGAATCACTTGGAGAAGACAACCAGACAGAAGACATAGAACTCTACAGAACAGAAGAACAAACAGAACGAGTCCTGGGCGTCATATGGAAGATCAACTCGGACGAGCTCACCTTCAATCTCAACCTAGCCAGAATACCGGCTACACTTATAGAGGGTAAACAGCCAACGAAGAGAGAAGCTCTGAGAATAGTGATGTCGCTCTTCGACCCGCTCGGATTCGCCTCGCCTGTCACAATCAGGGCGAAACAACTCCTCCAGGAAGTCTGGCGCAGAGGAACAGCATGGGATGACAAGATCGATGAAGACCTGGCGGAACAATGGGAAACCTGGATGGCACACCTAAAGAGCCTCCACCAAGTAGCAATCCCACGGCAATATCTGCACTACAGCGACGCCGCCTCATTAGAACTCCACGTCTTCAGCGACGCCAGCGAGTCTGCCTACTCTGCGGTTCTCTTCTGGAGATCGGTGGCAGCGGATGGCGAGGTCGCCCTGTCCCTCATCATAGCCAAAGCAAAAGTGGCGCCATTGAAGCTGACATCGATACCAAGATTAGAGCTGCAAGCAGCGGTCATGGGCACCAGACTGGCGGAGACAGTGGTCGAAGAACACGAGAGGAAGCCCGACCGTAAAGTGTTTTGGACTGACAGCAAGACCGTCCTAACCTGGATAAGGACAGGGTCACGTTCCTACAAACCATACGTGGCTCATCGTTTAGCAGCAATAGAAGAGAGTTCAAAAGTCAACGACTGGCGCTGGGTTCCGACAAAGCTGAACGTGGCAGACGACGCCACACGAGACGTTCCAGCTACATTCAACAGAGATCATCGATGGTTCAAAGGGCCTGACTTCTTGTACCTTACAGAAGAGTCATGGCCGACAGAAACCACAAGAACAACAGCAGAAGAACCTTCTGAAGAAGAGAAGACGCATCACATGAGCGACAAGACAAGACCGAAGCTTGCAGAAGGTTTGCCTGACCCATCCAAGTTCTCCAGCTGGGACCGACTCCGATACTCAACAGCACGTGTTCTGCAATTCATCCAACTCTGTAGAACTACAAAGCAGAGAGTCAACTACAGAAGAACGAGGAAGAATAAAGAAACCGATCCAGCTTGGAAGAAGAACCAGACTACCGTGAAAAGGCAGGCACCCACGACGACTAGGAAGTCGTCACAAGGAGAGATGAAACTGCTACCGGTCACAGCAGAGCTGCTCAAAACAGCTGAAGAACTCCTGATGCGATCCTCTCAAGAAGAGTCATTCACAGAAGAGATAAGAAACCTGAACAACGGGAAGCCCATCGACAAAGAAAGCCGCCTTTATCAACTCAGCGTTGTATCTGTAAACGGCACGATCAGATTAAGAAGTCGAATTCAAGCAATCAAAGATATGAAGGAAGAATTCAAGAACCCGCTGGTAATCGACGGTGATCATCCTACAGTCAAGCTCTGGATACTGAACATTCATCGGCAACTTCATCACTCTGGTGTAGAAGCCACGATCAACGAGTGCAGACAACAGTATTGGGTAATCAGACTGCGCCCAATCACACGCACACTACTGCGACGATGCCTGTTCTGTAGGATGAAGACGCAGGTACCACCACATCCAAGAACTGGGGACCTGCCAGCGTGTCGCTTAGCTCACCACAAGCGACCCTTCACCTTCACTGGAGTCGACTACTTCGGACCCCTCTCCGTGACCGTCGGACGAACTCGACAGAAAAGATATGTGGCCATCTTCACATGTCTCACAACGCGAGCGATACACCTAGAAGTCGCCGGCTCGCTCAGCGCCGACTCAGTGGTGATGGCGGTCAGAAGGCTGATCGCACGACGAGGCTGCCCGACTGAAATCTGGTCAGATAACGGCACCAACCTTAAGGCTGCCGACAAAGAACTACGACAAGCAATCGACACAGCGACTGCAGAGGAAGCGGCGAAGAGGACCATCTCCTGGCGCTACATCCCGCCTGGAGCTCCATTCATGGGCGGAGCTTGGGAGCGAATGGTTCGCTCTGTGAAGACAGCGCTCACCGCGACGTTACATGAACGTCACCCAGCAGAAGAAGTCCTCACCACTCTACTCGCCGAAGTAGAGTACACCGTGAATAGTCGTCCGCTGACTCACGTCTCTGTCAGCCCTGAAGATCCAGAAGCCCTCACTCCTAACCACTTCTTGTTGGGAGGACCAGGGCGAGTGCCACAGCCAGGCACTTTCACCGAGCAAGACACCATCTCACGATCCAGCTGGCGGGCCGCACAAAGGCTAGCCGACGTCTTCTGGCTACGCTGGGTCAAGGAGTACCTCCCTGAGCTCCAACACCGGCGGGAGCCCCACGGACGAGGTCAAGCAGTACGAGTCAATGACCTCGTGCAGATCGTCGACCCGAACCTGCCCCGCAACGTGTGGATCCGAGGAAGAGTCGTCGCTACGTATCCGGGCCCCGACAACGTCGTGCGGACGGTGGACGTGCAGACCAGAGGAGGTATCCTGCGCCGGCCAGTGAGGAAGCTGGTGATCCTGCCCCTGCCTACGAACGTCGAGCCCGCACCGGTAGCTGATGCGACGCGGTCGCACGGCGGGAGTGATGTGCGGGACAAGTATATAAGTGATAGTGCTACATAGACAGTGTTTACATAAGTGACAGTGATACATAAACAGTATAGACAATAACAGTGATACATAGACACTAAAATAACTGTGAATTAAGTGATAGTATAGTAAGTTAGTATAGTGTTAGCATTGTTTCATTGTGTACATAGTAGACTTAGCAGTAAGATTTTATAAGTTTATTATGTTATGTTTTCGTTGATTTTATATTTTTGGATATTAGTTTTTAACACATAGAATTCAATTATTAATAGTTTTATATAGATTGTTTAAGAAAAAGTTTATAAAAATGTCGAATTTTACCACTTGGCTCTCGTTACGGTAAAGTTTCGTAGTACTTAAGGTAATGTGCCATGTTTTCCCGCCTTTTTTGCCTAATTCTGATTGGTTGTTAACTTTTCCCGCGTTTTTGTAAGTTTGTGATTGGTCAATCGCGCGGAGATTTTTGTATAAAAGAAGGCCCATTTTGCCCATTCGGCACAGTCAGCGGGCAGCAAGCAATGAAGACTCTCCTAATAAAGAAGAACTAGAAGAAACTTCCAGAGTGGTTTTATTCCCCACCAACCCAGTGATAGTTAGTGTGTATACTACACACAATGCATTTCAGAGTCGACATCGGCTTTGTTTGCCATAACAAAAAAAATATATTTTGGAATAGAATAGAATGCATTTCAGTAACGTTAAGTTATTTTAGGTAGTTAGGTTCGCTTTATAAAGGTATGATGAGTTAGGTTAGGATATACATAACATACTATATAGTTCTTTATTAGTGAACGGGTACACCAGACAACACCTTTCTTTATAGTATAATAATACACATAACACAAGTGATTATTTTTAATATGTTTAAACGGAAAATCTACGCAGTGGGTTCATACAACCCTTTATTTTATAACTATTGGGGCATTGGACATAAACATTAGGTTATCCAGTGTTTTACAAGGAGCGACTGCCTGTCTGGCCCCTACTTCTTTTGGTCTCGGTCTTTTCATCTATAAGAATGTGAATAATTTCTAATTCCAGGTCTGTGCCGAAACAGGCAGAGGGTACACCTATGAGCAGGCGTTCAAGCTATCCAACAGATTTGCAGCAAACCTCAGAACAAAGTTCCAGATATGTGATGGAGACACAGTCGCAATCATGCTGCCCAATGTACCAGACTATCCGCTGATAGCTTTGGGTATACTGGCAGCTGGAGGCGTCATTACCAGTATCAATCCAATTTACACTGCTCGTAAGTGATTCTATCCATACTAATATTAAATAGAGAATAGATTAACATTTTGTATGTTTAAAAGTCGTGATGGCCCAGAGGTTAAGGTGCCTACCTCTCATGCACGAGGTTGTGGTTCAAATCCGGGAAAGTACCAATGTGACTTTTTCAATTCATATGTACTTTCTAAGTTTATCTTATAGACATCATTGACATCGGTGAAGGAAAACATTGTGAGGAAACCTGGACTTATAGTTAATATAAGTTTGAAATCGCCAATCCGCTTTGAGCAAGCGTGGTGATCAATGCTCAAGCCTTCTCTGTATGAGAAGAGGCCTTTGCCCTGCAGTGGGACAGTAACAGGCTGGTATGTACAAAATAAACTTAAAAACTAGTGGACTGGAAAATCATAAGGAAAATGCATACAGTTTATAAGATAATTTAAAAACTCTTACGACAGTAGACAATTATAACAGCACTAGTGATAACAAAGTTGCAGTAGAATGTTGTTTTTTTTATCTTCTATTAATATAATTAATTTCCGCAATGAGCGATATCTTCCAACTTACCAGACAGACGTGTCGCTAGGGAGTTTGTGCCGCCACTTCTTCTTCCCAGCAAAAACACTAGGAAGTGGCGAAGGGCGGGCGTTTTGAAGGACTGTCTTATATATTTTGACGTTTTAAAAGTGCTGGTTCTCAGCCTATTATGATTGAATTATTTCTGATTTTGATTCGTTTGGCTGTATGTTTTGTTCCCAATTTTACTGTCAAAACACATACACACCTTGTGTATGAAATATATTTTTAAAAATCCACTGGGAAAGTTATTATTTAAAAAATAAATAAAAAATACGGCCGAGACGGTAAATGAATTAGATTTTTTTTAATAAACCTTTGCCAGAGGTTGTGGGTTACATTCCTACCCAAGACCAACCTTTGTGTGATGACTACGATCATTTGTTCTGTGTCTGGGTGTAATTTATCTAAAATATTTATGTATTTACAAATACACAATATGTTTATCAGTTGTCTTGTACTTATAGCACAAGCTCTGCTTAATTTGGGACTAGATGACATTGTATGAAAGTTGTGAAATAATTATTTATTTACCATTATTTTACTTTCAGACGAAGTACAGCGCCAAATGAAGATGTCGCAAGCGAAAGTGATAGTCACATTACCAGAGATTGTGCCAACTATAAGGGAAGCGTTCAAAATCGCTCAACTGAACATTCCAATAGTCGTAGTAAAAACTAATGGTAATCCAGCGCCCGAAGGTACAGCTTTGTTCAATGAACTTAGCGAAGATATACACACTGATAAGTCCGTTCTGAAGCAAGTAAGGAGAAGTGCAAGTGATATATGCTTTCTGCCGTATTCTAGTGGTACTACAGGATTACCGAAAGGCGTTGAACTGTCGCATAGAAATATCATTGCTAACTGTCAGCAAATTAATGATCCACTTATTGCGATGCATCATGAAACAACAGGTGAGTAATGGTGATATTATTTTTAGCCTTTTTTGGGGTTCCGTATTTAACAAGGAACCCATATAATTTCGCCCTGTGCATCCGTACTGTCTACAGCTTAGCTCAGAGACCCACAGTACTAGAAAGCTGGTATGTAGTCCTACGCAGTGGACAGCAACGGAACACTACATTGATGCTCGACACGCGACGGTTTTCGATATGTGCCAGTATAAATTAAAAAAAAATCAGGAAAAACTTGGTATGCAGGGATAGCCAACAAAAAAAATTCAACGTCCAGGGCCATGTTCGTTCACTGGTGGTGTCCTGATATCGGATGTGCACTGTGTAGGTAGTGAGTGTATGAGCATAAATTCTTCTGCTGAGCTTTTATTTTTCGAAAACATAGGTTTTAGGTATTAAGGTAGTACTAGCTGCCTTGGCAAACTTCCACCTTAGGATCAATTTATTAGTCTGTAACCTATTTTCTGACCTATACCTGTTTCAGAAAAGTTTTGTTACAAAAACTGTGACATGAGGATTTTATAAAAAAGATAAGGTACTACTAGGTTAGGATTAGGTTTAGATGTTTAGGTTTGTCAAAAAAATAAATATTTCACTATGATAATACATTTATTATCATACTGAAATATTTATTTTTGACAAACCTAAAAAGCAAGTATATTGTACATTTAAAGATATATTCCACAAAGTATAATAGTTGTCCATCCTGCTTTTTCCAGCCACTCATCAGGACTCCGTGATGGGCGTATTGCCATTCTTCCACATCTACGCGGCAACAGTGCTTATGTTCCACAAGATGTCCATCGGTGCCAAGCTGGTAGCTCTGGCCAAGTTCCAGTCAGATTTATTCCTGACCACGATGGAGAAGCAAAAGACTAATATTTTGATGGTAGCGCCTCCTTTAAGTAAGTATAACAATTTCTTTTAAGGTGAATGTGCAAGGGTGGCCCACGAAATTCAAATTTTCTTGTGTTTTTTCGCATACAGTGTCGGTTGTCTGCTGATAATATAATTCGTTACCGTAACAAATTTGGTTTAAATGAGTTTTAATAATTAAAATCATCAATACAACCATCTAAGTTAATTGAATCCTATTAGAAACATAGACCCGCCAAAACATTTCATGTCAAATCTTGCCAAGACGACCACACAAGGTGTGAAAAAGATATCAGATCTCATGTAGAGCCAAGCTTCTGAATCTACACGGCCTAACCTACCGACCCTAACTTCACAAATTCTACATATCAGTCAAATGTATGGCTTCGCCGTTTCGCTACTGAGGTGATGCGAATATTTAGTTTCTGAAGTGGGTCCTCATAGATGAGGGTTCAAAAAAACGACGAAACACTTCGAGAAAAGGTAGGTAGTGCCCTTGCGCTTCGCTTAGCTCGTCTTGGCCGGGGCACTACAGTGCCCCCAGATAGATAAAACATTTATTTAGTACACACACAAAATGATACAGACGAAAAGATGAAAAAATAAAGATTATGATTAAACTAGCAGACGTCACGCGGTTTTACCCGCGTAGTTACCGTTCCCGTGGGAATACAGGGATGAAAAGTAGCCTATGTCACTCGGGGACATTGTAGCTTTCCAACGGTGAAAGAATTTTTCGAATCGGTCCAGTAGGTTCGGAGCCTATTCGATGCAAACAAACAAACAATCAAACTTTTCTTCTTTATAATTATCTTTATTTAGTATAGATGACTTTACATGAAATTAGAGGGGACAACCCTCAAAGTTTGACGATTTGAATGATTATAATTCTGTAAACACATATGTGTTACGGCTGCGAATCAATTAATAATAAGATTAAATAAAAAAAGAATTATCCAATTTGGTGCAGTATTTCGCAAGTTATGGGCGTACATACTCGCACATACATTTCGCCGATTCATTCTTTTATTTAGGTATATAGTTTATCGAATTTAGTTTACCTCCTGTAGGCTTTTAAAGTGATTGGTGATTTAATATTAATAAAGATAAGTGCTCGTAAATGTATTAAAATGTGTTATCATAAAAGATAGATACCGCAGTTGACATTACAATAAATAAAATTATTGTATCGAATATGATTGTTTATTTGATTTGGGTGCAGATTACTCTTTGGAGTGTGAGTTTTTTTTAACGAGTTCAAAGATTCCTATCAGTTATATAACTGATAGGAATCTTTTTTTAATATTTACCATCATTAATTAGACCCTAAGTGGACGCCGGCGCGGCGGCACCGTCATTGTCTTTCTATTGTGTCTATAATTGACACGATTGAAAAGTTATATAGATGTCTTCGAAACCAATAACATGAACTTACCGATACAGAGACATGCGTTACTAATAAACACAAGAAGAGATTATGTGGATGACTGCAATGCCTGAATGTAAATGAAGCAAAAGAAGTATGTATGCATGTACAGAGGCCAGCACATCAATCTACCCCAATGTGTCAAATTACTTAGATGGTTTTTCAACTTTATCACAAACAGAATAAAGTTCATGTTAAATTGGGAACATTTGTCAGTTTGGGGAAGCTTGATGTGCTGGCATCACAGACAAGTTGAGGTTAATATGGTGAACATAGCTTAGGCGGCTTCTTACGATACGTGAATACGTTATAGGTACGAGTGTGCACCATATTGTTGACAGGATAAAGATCACAATCGATTGATCACAAGCGTCTGAGATTTTAAAACGTTAAGTTATGCTGTTTTGGTCTTTATACTCCTAGCAATTCGGTGTAAATTCCGTAGTAAAATGGGCATGCGCATCCGCAACCACTCATTGAGACGGAAAGCTCATGGTGTGTGTGTGGTATACAAATAACGTAAGATACACCCACAACTAAATAGGTACATACATATGTGTGAATATACTTTATTTGTTTACTTCAAGATATTCGTGATTACTTTTGTTCAAGGTCGCGTTGTAGAGTTGTATGTCCGGATTAGTGATGTAACGAATGTCATCTTTTAAACATTCGCGAATGCGAATGCGAATGCAAATGTCTGCTACTGACATTCGCGGATGCGAATGCGAATGCGAATGTAGAAGTGTTCAAACCGATGTATCTACCAAATCACGTTGCCCAAATGCAAAGCGTGTCAGGTTAAATGAAACCGAAGATACCCAAACAAATAAAAGTGTATCTTTGAACAAAGAATTTACTGATGGATGCGAGTGACAGTGAAGAAGAAGACATACCGCTTAATACTTTTCAAAACCCTGTTCATCTTTTGATCCGTAAAACTCGCAGAATACTCAACCGAAAAACGCAACGTTGCAAATGACGTCGACCCTTTAACTTGGTGGAAAGTGAACAAGGCAAGGTCTTCTGTTTCCTGTAGTTCGGCAGTATTTAGTTACACCACCAACGAGTGTCCCGAGCGAGCGCATGTTATTGGCGCTGGACTTATTTACACACCACATCGAAACAGACTTGAAGGGGACCTGGCGTCGAAGCTTCTATTTTTAAAGTTTAATATTTCTCTACTAAAGTTTAATTATTATAAAAAGTTAATTGTTATTTTTTGAGAGAGAAGTATTTATGTTTCAGAGTTTATAATTTTTTTGTTTGTTTAGATTAGGTATATTTATACTTAGTTTAATGTAGAAGAAGATAGTTTTTGATTATTTATCATATTTTTTGTTTTATTCAAGATGATGATTATTTATACATTAAAAAGTTTGAAGAAACACTGATAAAAGTTTCATAGATTTGTTTTTGTTAGTTTCAATTGCACTTAATTTTTATGTTATAACTTTTTTTAAGCTTTATATAAGTAAAAAATAATTTTCTTTTTGTTTGATAAAGTGTATACCTACTTAGGTACTTGTGATTCTTATGAAAAATTATTACATAGTCTATTGTAGAAAAATAATAATGTGTGTGTTTGATTATTATTTTTACTTTTGTTTAAGCAGATGTATATATAACATTAAAACTTAAGTAAAAACTAATAAAAATTTAATTGAAGAATTTGTTATTGTTTGTTTACATTAGATTATACTATAAGTATACTTTTTGTCATATAAGTTTTCATGAAATTTTAATTAATAAGCTTCATTGCCCGTAGTAAAATAATGAATAAATAATACCAAATAATAAAGCGAAGACTGTTAATGTGCTTATGAGGTTAAGTTACTCTTTCTTGCATTAAAAGCATAAGAAATGAATGGTTTTTGCTTTATTAACCTACCATTATCTAAAAATTGTTTTTTTTTTCTGATATTCATATTCGCAAAACATTCGCAAAAATTTTGCGGATGCGAATGCGAACACGAATATCCAAAAATATGCGAATATCCGCGAATGCGAATGCGAATGCGAATATTCGTTACATCACTAGTCCGGATTCTATAAAACTGGTATTTGTCGAGTTCGGGAACTGGCCAGCTGTTTATGAGTGAAAGTGAGACGAAGGTCCTATTGAAATATTTTGTTTACCCTTGGATGTTGTTGTGTAAATGTTATATAGCAGAAGTGAATGTTGGGCGTGGCAAAAGAGACATGAAAGTAGAATAAATGCTGTAGAAATGCGTTCCTTGCGAAGTATGTGTGGTATAACAATGAATGACAGATTGAGGAATGATGTGATAAAACAACGCTGTGGTTTAAAAGAAGATGAAGTAACAAAAATTTAAAAGAGTATGCTAGATGGTTTGGTCACGTTGAAAGGATGAATGAAAGGCGACTAACGAAAGGTATTTATAAGGCAGATAGATGTAAGTGGGAACGCCGCCCGGGAGGGGACGCCCTAGAAGGACATACATAGACCTTATTGGTGAAGTTCTTCAAAAAGGTCAGGTGCGTAGTACTCGCAACTAGCGTGTGTATATGACAACATGTATGAATGTAAACGAAGCAAAAGAAGTATGTAAGAATTGTAGCATATGGCGCTCTGTAGTTTCTGCCTACTCCCATGGGAAAAAGGCGTGAGTTTATGTATGTTTGTTTGTATATAGAAGCACACTATACTTAGTTGTAGGTTGAAATCATAATCAGCGGATTTAAATCCGTGTCGTGCGTGGTCAATAGTATGGCGTAAAAATGGAACCAGTGATAATAATAATCATTAAAACGTTTATTTGATAAAAAGGTCCTTCCTTTCCCATGTCCGATTTAAATTAGTTTGACCATAACTATACACGGTCCATATGACAGCTTAGAGTCTGCACAAAATCGGATTGGTTGCAAAAGTATTGATAAATTAATATTATTTGCTTTTTCTCTAAATCACACATTGCAATTTGGGAGTGCCCCAGCCAAGACGAGCCAAGCGAAGCGCAAGGGCACTACCTATCTTTTCTCGAAGTGTTTCGTCGTTTTTTTAACCCTTATAGAGTTGGTTTTCGATGTACCAAAGAGTTTATATTCTCAGGATTTGATGTCGTTAATAGACTAATTAAATATACAAAGTCTCAATTAAATAGCTCTAATACTTTAGATTTTATTGATATCTGAAATACACCGATTTCGTCACTGACACACTGACAGACTGACACACTGATGATCATCATTTGACTGGCCTGTTGGTCTAGTAGTTAGTGACCCTGACTGCTATGCCGGAGGTCGTGGGTTCGATTCCCACTCAGAACAAATGTTTGTGTGATGAGCACGATCATTTGTTCTGTGTCTGGGTGTAATTTATCTATAATATGTATGTATTTAGAAATATATAAGTATGTTTATCAGCTGTTTAGTACCCATAACACAAGCTCTCAAGCTTAACTTGGGACTAAATGGTGTTGTGTGAAAAGTTGTGGAATATTTATTTATTTTATTTATTTATTTTAAAATGTTTGGGTACTTCCTGAAGTGCTGGAAAGCTGACATTTGGTATGTAATCTAAGTTTAGTATACAACCAACAAAAAAAAACATAAACTCATAATTTTTGCTCCCCATCCCCTAAAATGGGGGGGGGGGGGGGGGTGGAACTTTGTATGAGATAATATAACCGCGAAATATCGCCCTGATCTAACGCTTATGATAATCAGTAAACCATCAAAGAAAAAAGGCAAAGACAGAGAATGGGCTATGAAAACCGGCACTACTGATGTGCAAGAAATACACCCCCATAAAAAAATAGTAAAAGACTGCCTAGCAACTTACAAAGAGAACTAAAATCCCACCCTGTGAAAAAGATATCAGATCTAGAGCCAAGCTTTTGAATCTACATGAGATCTGATATCTTTTTCACAGGGCAAACCTTATGTGGTCGTCTCGGCAACATTTTACGTGAAATGTTTTGGTGGGATGTAAATATGTGAGCATCAATACATCAATTACCAGCTGAGTTGCTCGTTTTATATTACCTTGTACATATCTCAGTATAGTAGTTTTTATTCAAGGTACACCGTCCTCACATATAATCTGATTATATATACAAAATAATGTAAAATCTATTTTAAAAGAGTAAGTTTGGAGTTTCTTGCACATTTTTCTCCATACGTAACTACCTTTTGGAATGTGCAACTAGAATCATTATGTAAATTTATTTAATTTGTAAGTATACCGTCCAAAAGTCCCTGTTGTCAGGGCTAATTGAAATAAATGATTTGACTTTGACTTTGAACTACATGGGCTTTACATTGATTATACTAATCTATGACGACATTACTGTACTATAATACTTCTATACTTTAACAATTACCACTCGACTTCTTCTGTGTAAATTTCGTACTTTGAACTTTGATATCTGCCTCCTTGTAATTTTGACAATAACATAGCCTGTTATTCGGTGATAAAATAGCATTTTGAACACATCATAACCATGTCGCCATCTTTAATCCGCCGAACGTAGATTTACGAGAGACACAATTGCTTTTTAATTGTTTCTATAATTAATACTAGTGGTTAATGGTGAAAGCACCACACACTTTGGGCATGATATGCGTCTTAACCTCTGGGCCATCAATACATCAATTAATATTATTTAATTTAAAAAAACAATTTGCTTGTAGCATCTTCATTTCTACGCTTCCGCTTGTCCAATGTTTTTGGGTCACCTAACAATAATGTTACCTCTTTTCAATTCCAGTTCTCATGATGAGCTCTCACCCAGCTGCCACGGAGAACACCTTCAAGTATGTTGACATCGTGTGTAATGGAGCAGCGCCTTTGGCAAGCAGCGACATCGAACGGTTCATGCATCGCGCTAAGGTACAGGGTATTTCAAAAGACTTGACTAATCGGCTAACGCTTTTTAAGGTTGGTCCGTGAATGGGTTACCATGTAAAAAAAATGTGATATACTCGTAATATAGGTAATCCGTTACGTCCCCTTTCGTAAATCAGAAAATAGTCTGTCACTGCTTAAATATTATGATAATAAATAAATAAATATTCCACAACTTTTCACACAACGCCATTCAGTCCCAAGTTAAGCTTGAGAGCTTGTGTTATGGGTACTAAATAGCTGATAAACATACTTATATATTTCTAAATACATACTATATACATTATTGTAGATAAATTACACCCAGACACAGTACAAATGATCGTGTTCATCACACAAACGTTTGCCCTGGGTGGAAATAGAACCCACAACCTCTGGCATAGCAGTCAGGGTTACTAACTACTAGACCAACAGGCCAGTCTGTTAATGCCATCAAAATGCCATCCATATTAATATTATAAATGAGTAAGTAACTCTCTCTGCTTGTTTGTCGGCTTTTTACGTCTAATCAGCTGAATGGATCGTAATGCAGTTTGGCATATAGATAGATCAATATCCTGCCGGGATTAAGGTTTTTTATTTTGTTTTGAAATTTGCCGGAGTTGCAAGTAATTATATACTTAAATGTTTTCTTCTTTTCCAGCGTGACATAGACTTCAGGCAAGGCTATGGACTCACCGAAACATCTCCCACAGTAACCATCAGTCCCAAGGGATTGAATCGTTACGAAGCAACTGGCCCTCCGGTAGCTAACACAGAACTCAGAATCGTGGACAGAGATCTTAAGAACTTGGGACCTAATGAGGTTTGTGAGACTGTATACTCGGTTTTAAACTAACATTGGATGTGCGCAAATCATTATTATATTGTATCAGTTGTAATTTTTGTAAAAAAAACTTTGTTTTGCAATTTTTAGTTCAAATGAAAATCAAAAGTTATTTAGTCTAATTTGACTGAGGATTAGCAGTTTTTAAACGTCAAAATAACATATTTAGACAGTTCTCGAAAAGTCTTTTACCCAGGGTTTTTTCTGGAACGAAGAAGTAACGGAAGTAACTCACTAGCAACACGTCTGTCTGATAAGTTAGAAGAACTTGAAACTTGTAAGACTGCATACCCCATTATATTGGGTGGGTGAGACAACGATGCACAACCTTATATCTGGGGGTCTAAACAAATTGATTATACTTTTTAATGGACCTTACACATCCCATGACACTCGGCAATAGTGTAACTTGGTGGTATTAGTTTCTGAGATTGAAGAAATTTTAAAGAAATAATTGATGTCTATGACATCTTCTCGAAGGTTTTGACAGATTTTAATAGTGCATTCTCATTCGTCATTCTTACTGTCGTTCATTCATTCTTTTCCATAAAATTCATTGTTCATGTTTTTGTTGTATAATTGTATTCCTCGATAGAACAACGTGCTAAAATTAGAATAATTTGTAAAAGCATTATTAAATCTATCTGCTTCATTACAAAATGGTGTTTAATTCGGCGTAAACAAAATTGTATAATTATGATGTAGGGTACTCAAACACACTTTAAAAGAACATTTACCGAAAACCTTTCAGACTGGTGAGATTCTCATCCGAGGTCCCCAAGTGATGCGAGGATACAGAGACGACCCTGAAGCAAACAGCGAGGCCTTCACAGCATATGGGTGGTTCAGAACTGGAGACCTGGCATCCGCCGATGAAGGAGGAATCGTCGTTATTGCTGACAGGCTAAAGGAACTTATCAAGGTACATATGAATGAAAAGCTAGAATATAAGAGCTTCACAATCAAGCAAGCAAGAAAGAAAACATAGGCACAAAATAATAAAATAAAAGCATTTATTTTCGCCCAAAGGCACATAATAAAAAATCAAAATAAAAGCAAACAAAAAAGTAAAAAAAAAAGAAATTAAATAACAGTATCCTAGAACTAAATTGTAAGTGTGGAGAAGATCACTAGCCACCTGACTGGCCTGTTCGGTGTAGTATATTGGTTAGTAGACCTGACTGCAATGCCGGAGGTCGTGGTTTCGATTTCCATCCAAGACAAATATTTACGTGATGATCATTTGGTCTATGTCTGGGTGGAATTTATCGGTAATATGTACGTATTTGGCAATATATAGGGTGACTGGTAATTAGTGACCGATACTTAAACACGTGATTGTATTCATGATTTGAATAAACTTCCCCAAATAAACTAGTTTTATACTCAATAACTTTCAATTAATTCAATTACGTCAGTACCGCCCACAGGGAACGGTGGGGGTGGCGGGGAAGCGTGTGACGCTATTACTAGTAGTAAATTTAGCCCTTCCCGAGGTCAGACTATCAGCTGATAGATCGTGCCGATTTCTGCCTACTGTGATCGATCACATCGTTATTTTATTGTGTAATAAGTTATTGTGTATAAAAATAAAAGTTTCTTTAGGAAGTTTATTGAAATCATGAATACAATCACGTGTTTATGTATCGGTCACTAATTACCAGTCACGATACTTAAACACGTGATTGTACTCATGGATACAAATAACTTCCCAAAGAAATTTTTTTTTTGAACTAATTAACTTTCAGTTAATTAAACTCAAAATAAATTACGTCAGTACTGCACAACGGGAACGGTGGGGGTGGCAGGGGAGCGTGGGACGCTACTACTAGTAGATTTCGCCCTTCCCGAGGTTAGACTATCAGCTGATCGAACACAGCGCGCGCGCGGGAAATTCAAACAGCGTTTTTGTTATTTTATCTATACTATCTATACTAATATTATAAAGAGGTAAAATTTGTAAGTTTGTAAGTTTGTATGTAGGGGGTAATCTCTGGAACTCATAATCCAATTCTAAAAATTTTTTAACTTGCTGAAAGCTACATTATTCCTGAGTGCTATAGGCTATAAATTGTTTCTATAACATGTATATTAACCGAGCTATCACAACTTTTGTCTAACAAGTCGGAAAAAAATACTCCATAAAACAGAATCATTTGCGTGCGCTGCCTAAACAGTTGCTTAAAATTAAAAACAATGTATGGCTACCTGGACCGTCTTAATTATTTCTACAAAAAAGTCCGCGATACCATATCTCTATCTTTTATATTTTATCTTTTATACTTCATTTATTGCATTAAAAAATTTTTTTTTCGGCATACTTACGTTTGGTTGATTATTTGAGCAACAAAATATTAATTCATTAGACAATAAATTATTTCAGTATCACAAGAACATCATACAGATAAGATTTGCCATTTACAGTATATCAATTGGTCATACAGTTTCGGAGATGATATAAAATTACTAAAACGCAAAATGCCCCTAGCATAAGTTTCATTGTGCAGACGTTTTACCTATTTGCCCATAGATGGCGTTCTGTAATTACGTCATTTTTCTGAATCGCGGTGTTAAGACTCCGTTGTCGTAAGAGTTAGAATTCTAATATTACATGTCAGTTGCTTATTGGTTCGGTTGTTTCGTTCGTATGGTTGTTGTTGTTGATAGATACCTCAGAATCGAAAATATTGTAATTTCGTTGTACGTGATAATTGTTTTCAAGTCTGTGCGTAGTTTGTTGTGAGCATGCTTATAAGGAAATCTCAACTGTCCCGGCAGACATCACAGACAAGAGCCGCTCGAGCGAGTACGCCGTACGGAAGAATCTACCCCTGAAAATGAGCAGGGCCTCTCGAGAAATCTATACTAATAATAAAAAATCTGTAGAAGTAAAATTTCTGTACATTGAAAATATAAAAAAAATAGCGGGGGGTGTTACTAGACCGAAACCGAACCCAAAAATTTTTGTCTGTATGTCTGTCTGTCTGTCTGTATGTTCAGGTATCACGCAAAAACTACCGGTTCGATTACGCTGAAACTTGGTATACTTATTCTATAATATCCTGGGCATAACACTGGGTACTTTTTATTCCGAAAAAGTATATACAATTTTGCGGTTCGATCCCTAACCCCAACTGCACCAACCGCAAATAATAAGTTTGTCGTAGGTTACGTCATCCGCAGTGGAGTTCACCAAGGGGCGCTGCACACGGCTAAGATACTACAATGTTTTATCTTAAGATGCAATATAGTTCGCCATAAAATTCAATGGACTATCACACACTTCTAAGATAATCTTCTTCTTCTTAGCGTGTCCATGGCAAACAAAGTCACTAAATTCTAAATTGAATGACTAACTAAGATAATAAATAATAATTATAATAAAACTGTACAGAAGTCAATTCTGTACATTGAATATATATTCAAATTTAATATTGGAGGATGATTGGTGATCGATACTGATGCCAAAAATGCAATCAGTAAATGTTTTGTCTATCTGTCTGTCTCTATGTGCACGCATAGTTCAAAAACTATTATAGGGATTTTAACCAAACATGGTACAGTTATAATCAATACGTCTAGGCAGGTTGATCTAAGTCTCAGTTGTTTTACACATGGTCAGTTGTACGTCGCTCTTTCCCGGGTCAGTAGTTCCAGAAATCTTTATGCATACCTAAATACCGGAAGGATCAACTTTGAAAGTTGTCTATCCGGAAGTATTATGCTAAAATTATTACGTTTCTAAATCAACGCACAGCCCAAACCTCTGGTATTAGAGACATGAAACTTGAAGGGGTGTTCTTAGTGAAGAGTAAGTATCCACTAAAAAACGATTTTTGGAAATTCAACCCTTAAAGGGAAAACATAGGGGACGGAAGTTCGAAATCCACGCGGGCGAAGCCGCGGGCAAAAGCTAGTTGTGTATAAAAAAGCTTCTTTGGGAAAGTTTCTTGAAATCATGAATACAATCACGTGTTTAAGTATCGGTCACTAATTATTAGTCACCATATATAAGTACTTTTTGCAGTTTTATAGTACTTAAAACACAAGTTCTGCTTAGATTGGGACTAGATGGCGTTGTGTGTTGTGGAATATTTAATTTATAGATATTATTTTTATCTAGCAGACGTCAAGCGGTTTAACTCGCGTAGTTCCCGTTCCTGTGGGAATACAGGGATAAAAAGTAGCCTATGTCACCCGGGGGTAGTGTAGCTTCCCAATGGTGAAATAATTTTTAAATCGGTCCAGTGGTTTCGAAGCCTATTAAATGCAAACAAACATTCAAATCTTTCTCTCCTATTTTATAATATTAGTATAGATAATGTAAATTAAAAAACTAAATAATTTTCACAGGTCAAAGGCTACCAAGTACCTCCAGCCGAACTGGAGTCCCTTCTACGCGAGCACCCATCCGTCAACGATGCAGCTGTCATTGGAATCCCTCATCAGATCAAAGGAGAAACACCAAGAGCCTTCGTCGTACTCAAAGACGGTCACAAATGTACTGAAAGACAACTAACAGAGTTTGTCAACGAGAAAGTTGCATCGTACAAACATGTTGACGATATAACGTTTATAAATAGTGTACCTAAAAGTGCCGCTGGTAAGATTCTAAGGAGGGTGTTGAGGGAGCAATACTGCTAGGAGATATTTTTTTAAGGTTCAGAACATACTGATCGACGGCTTTTCGTATTTTGCCGATTGAAAAGAAGCACTAGCAATAGTATGGCATTATACTGCCGTGCTAAACGCGAAAGCAGTATCTCAGGAAAAGCTAGTTTCGAGATCATTGAATTTTTGTAAATGTATGTTTTACTTTGACTAGGGTTTTTCAAATTTTTTAAATGAGATACCGCTAATTGACTTTGTTTATTGGTTGTGTTTTTCTTTAAACTATCCGATGTCATCAAAAATAACTTTACTATTTTTTTGAGATATCGGTTTTGAGCTTAGCACGGCATTACGATCGCGTTTTATGTCAATCCGCTGTTGTTTGTCGCGTCCCGCGTCAATTCGAAAAGATGCATACGTCGTTCTATACTTCGTCGGACGCCGTCGATCAATGTGTTTTGGACCCTAAAGCAGGGTAAAAATCAGTCAAGTTATTTGTTGTAAGTAGATTATAAGGCGTTTTAATTGTAGTTCGATGTAATTGTTTTAGTGTAAAGCGCAAATGGTGTAAAATGCGCAATGTATTGGATTATAATTGTTTGAATGTATGTTTTCGATAATATAAAGTGCCTGAAAAGTATACGTAAAGGTTTTAGAATAAACGATATTAGAAAAACGGCAAAAATCATTGTTAGAAATAAACATATCTAGCATTTTAAGTAAGCATTTTGTTTATATTTTGAAGGATTTTGATAAGGTCTAATCAGTAAAATGATACGTAACGATTGACGAACATACCTTATATTTTGTACTAGCTTTTGCGAGTGGACCCAAGAAACTGTACTACTGGTATGATAAGTAACCAAAGACTTTGGTAGATGAAAGAGTCATAGAGACTATTGGGTATTAAACTCCTTTCTTGGATCGCATGGTCTAACATAATTAAAATCGAAGATTTGATTTTGAGATTTTTTTTTATGTTTGTTAATCATTCACGCCTGTGAATGATCAACAAACATCAAAACCATACGATCACATTTACAATCAAATGATAGTAGGAAGTAGGATTAACAATTTGGTTTAGTAATAAAATGAAGAGAATAGATGAGATATGGGAATGCGGTTTACTGCCAACTTCCAAGTTCTTATACTTAATAATATTCATTATGTAATACTAACCGGAGCGGGATACGCACTAGTGTGCAATCTTCCTAATGGCCTGCGCACAGTATCGGACGGGAAGCAACTCCTAGATCGATTACCGACCATTCGGATATGCACCTTATTTCAATTGAATAAGCATTAAATTAAATTTAAAATCCTATGTCGGCCCGTCGGCCAGTGTGTGCAGATCATAAGCGATGACTGTTTATAGTACCTATACAATATTTTTAACAATTTTAAAATGTATTTTTTGATGACCTATACTTGTTTTGTAGGTAATTGTTATTGGTAATATAAAACTTTTTAATAAAATGTATTTTTTCTTTTAATTATGACTCTTTACTTTTATACAAAATATTTTGTTATGTAGTTGCAGACGTTACGCAGTTTCATTAGCTAGCCAGTTTAAATATAAATGAAAATAGCATAGATCAGATGTAGGTAATATTCTATTCCCAACTATATTGGGGTCGTCTTCCAGACTAACCAGACCAGCAAACCTAGCCATATTACAAATTCTATTTCTGCTAGCTTATTCGATACGCAACAATAGAAAGAAAATGGCGTATAATATGGAATCAGCTGTTTGTCAACTGTCAAATGTTAAGGAGCCGAATTTGTGAAGCAGTATGGCTGAAAATTAATTATACACTTGACAGTTAACAAACAGCTGATTCCATATACGCCATTTTCTTTCGATAGAAATAGATTTTGTAATATAGCTAGGCCTTCAGTTTACATGGAGCGGCTGCCCATCTGACCTTCAAAACCCAGTTACTGGGTACTACGATACGCCTTCCTTTATACTTTTTTACACTAGACATTAGGGCTTCTGATTACCCGTAACGATTGTCAAAAATCTACTTATTATGACAGCCGAGCCTAACAGCTTAACGTGTTTTCCGAGGAACGTAGAAGTCTTGATTGTAATGTGTGATCACCCACCCACAAACCAACCTTGGCAAACGTAGCTTACCCTTCCCGATCGACCCGTACCTACCCGTACGGCTGCTATTGTTAAGACACAAGCTCCTCCAAGCTAAGTTGAACTACTTAAATATTCTTTTATATTGGTTATCCTTATCATAAAGCAGGGGGTTAATTGATCTTGTAACTATCAGAAATACTGATACGTAGGTACGCAAAGCATGTCAGAAATGATGGAATGGTCCTTATCATTTTGCTTGATTAATATTTACTTAGTCAATTAATTTGATATCGAATGAAAAGTAAAAAATATATGAGCTGCTTATCTAGTATAATACTTATTGTGGGCACTATGTCTACAGAATACAAGAGCGCATTATGCTATGATTCTTACATAAGTACTACTTTTGCTTCGTTTAAATTCATAAACATGTTTTCATACACACACGCATTAAAAGAAAAAAATACCAAACTAAGTAAGTAAAACGAGTTAGACAGGATCGTAGTGGGTAAAGTTCTTTTAGTTTTGCCTCCCCATTGATAAAATGCGCGAATTTATGTATCTTTCCCTATAATGAATACTTTTCTGACAGTACCTAAAATGATCTGACAAAAATGCAAAAAGGGGACAAAACTGTTACCACATTGCTGCAGCCGCATCCTGCAGGGTGCGGGGACGACAGCGAAGGTGCTTCCACAATGTCTCGGAACGACAATGCGTCATTGTATCATCAAGTTGCGTTTTGTAATGCTCGGTTTTCATCTCTTAATGTAACTATCGACTGTGTAATGTTACAATAATTATCCTGTAATGCTCCAAGTGAGGGAGCACCTTTAAACTAAACTCACATGCATTCCACCTTTCAGCTGTAAGTCGCGGACGCCCCGTGGGCCATTTATATGCAAAATGTATGGAGGACGGACGTGACCTAGCGCCCGCAATTTATAATGTTTGCGTCTCAAGGTGACACCCGCCGCACAGTGTATGCTCTTCATATTATATAGTGGTCAAAATTATATTTAAGGTGATGCTTGACTATAATATCTCCATTTTAATATAGAGAAATTAAAGTTTATAGGTACCTAATGAAAAAAAAATACTTACTTACTACCTACTTTAAAAAAAAATACACTAATAGGCGAAAAATAACTCCGGTCTCGGAAGACTGTGGCTTTGGGGGTTGGTTTCGTTTATTATTGCCCACCGACTTCCGAAACTGGAGTTATTTTCACCTGTTAAAGAAAAGAAAAGAAAGAAAGAAAGAAAACATATTTATTTGGCACATGCTACAAGTGCACAAAACAGTATAAAAAAATAATAAATGACTTAGAACTAAACACGAAAAAGAGTGTGTATCTCACGGCTGCGCCAAATAGGAGTTTTTTTTAAGAAGTCTTCATTGTAAAAAGAAGGTTTTTATCGTAAAAAAGTTGGTTTTTATTTTGCAATTTTTAATTTCTTCGTGTATGTTAAGAAAGTCTTTCAAAACTTGAAAGAATCATTGAAATCGGTTAACAATTGCTAAAGAAGTTCTTTCTAAACACACCTCTGCTGACCGCCTTTTAAAATAGACAGCGTAATGTTATATTATGCATATACAAAAAACTCTGACATCTGACTGTAGCAATCGCGAATAATTTGCTGTTATGCGTTGAAGAGTTCCATTGTCTGTATTCTTCATCAGTTTTTCTTCACTAAATGATACTTTCTAAATGAAAATGTTGCTTGATTTGTTGCTAAGATGTAAGAATCGATGTCTGTGTATACCTATAGTATGTGAAGAGTTCCCTCAATTCCTCGAGGATCCCTCATCAGATATAAGTTTTGATAAAAATGGGACCAATCTGTTAGCATACCCTATGAATTATCCAAACAATAAAAAATATGGTTAACAAAGTAGGTTTTAAGATACTTACCTACTTATCTGTATTACTTATTACACCTAAGTATTTCTTAAAGTTAGACAGTGAAACTTGGAGATTAGAATCTTTTAGTATCTTTTACATTTTGTTGAACCTGTAGTTCCGTCTTTTCAGTAGATAACCGTTAGACATAATAAATTTTAGTTTATAATAAAATCAATCTCAAAAGATAACATTTGATTCTGGAGCGATCCCAAAGAAAACAAAACATTGAATTTATAAAGAGCTATATAGCCTTGAGAATTACAAACCTCAAAAGGATTAATAATTTATAAGTTCTGTTTTTTTTATTGATCCTTGCAACCAAAACTTTCTCCTCCCATAATGGTTTGGATTTTAATTGCAATTTCAGTTAGTTCTGGCAAATCATCTATGCCACCACCAGTATGCCGCCTCGCAGATGCAATTAAGCTGCACTTCTTCTTAACTGCTCCTTTTTTGTCCGTCCAGTACTGCAACACAAGTACGATTATATAATTTGATGTATTAAGTAAATAAATTTGCTTGGTTTGGTTTAACTTTCCATTGCAATTTTAAATGCTTTTCTAATTGCAATTTGAAGCCTAGTCTAAAGTTACAGTACATGCCTGTAGATGCACAGGGGGCTCTCAATGTAAAAGGATACTAGGTGTTAAAGTATCCTACTCAATGCAACAATATACACACATAATACATGTAATTACTAACCTTACACCACTGTTCAGATGTTTTCATAGACCCACTACCATCACTGTTTAGGGCTGTTGTTATTTCAGACTATGCCTGACGTCTGTGACTGCGAGCATTTGCAGTGCGAGCATGGCCCCTAGCCAACCATGGTTTGCTTTCCAAAAAGCTTACTTGCTTTTCCAGCTGATTTAACGATGGAGCTGCGTTGCTAGACACTAAAAGATAAATATTTTGGTTAAGTATACAGATAGTAGTTCCAGAAACTGTGCTGTATAATTAAATAGAATTTGTTACTGTAGAGGTACTTACTTTCGATAGGTTTAGAACCAAACTAACACAAAAACACTGAACAAGTAGAACGCCATTGGGAAGTGCGCAGGATTTTTTAAAAGTCCACTTAACCACTTGGAACTTTAGAATTTCGTATTTTGATAAAAACTCTAATCAAGAGATCAAGTTGTTTGTTTTAATTTAATTTAATTTAATATAATTTTATATATATTTATTTCAGATAACAGGATCCATTATGGTTAGTAACAATGGGAGCTTATACACTATGTTAGTAGACACAGAATTTAAATTACAATCATTAGGTACACATTTCATTCATAATATACATTAGCATTCATTGACATTTAAACAACTACAGTTACAGTTAATTACAGATTATGTGTTTTGAAACACATAACCTATAATTACCAATGTCAAAAATTTTAACAAGTAATTATTTTCCAAGCCGAAGACGATTTAATAAATTAAATATTTGTTGCATAATAAATACAATGTGTTTTATACATACGTATTGTGAATTTGTATTAATTTAAAATGACGAAATAACTTAAAAATTGGTTAGTCGAGATTATCTCGACTATACTCTAGATTAAACATAGCAACACTGCTAACATCGCACCCATCATCGTTGTTCGGCAGATCGTCGACGAGCATTACTAGCTTAGCGAATACGGTTTTTGTCAACGTTGTTCATAAAGGCTATATTTACGATGAAACATCCGTGAATTTGCATCTGTGATGAGTCTGTTAGTGAATCGCATTGCTGCCCGGCCCCGCCGGCTCGGCTCGCTGGATTCTAACGTATCGGACTTCTCGCTCGTGCACAAGGTTCGGACTTCGGACGCTTTCGTGCGACATTTGGCAGTGACGCGTCAGTCGCCAACAACGCAGTTCGCTCTACGCGTGTCGTGATAATGTCGAACAACATAGAAATAAAGCTAATTGAAACTGTTCGTCCATACGAATGTTTGTACAATTTTAAGATCGAAGAATACAAAGATCTTCGCTTAAAGTTAATAGCGTGGCAAGAAATATCGCAAAAGATGAAAAAACCTAGTGAGTGAATTTTTATTTCCTTGTACCTAGGTACTTATTATCTACCTACTAGCTGCTCCGGCAAACTTCGTTCAGCCTTAGAATCAATTTTTGTTGTGTAACCGTTTTATTAGTTAAGTAGGTAAGTACTTATAGAATTTTAGCTTTTGACTTGTCAAATTGTCACTTAATATTAAACTGGGAACAAATTTGTCACTTTTTTTTATACCACAAAGGTGGCAAACAAGCTTACGGCCCGCCTGATGGTAAGGGGTTACCGTAGCCTATGGACACTTGCAACACCAGGGGCGCCACACGCGCCCAAGATGGCGCTGCTTGTTTAAGAAAATGATTTTTTACTAAGTATATTATTTTTTGAGACAAGATAGTCTGTGTCCAGTCCAGACAGACCTTATCCGTATTATTTTCCCTCTCCAAATTTCGTTACGATCCGTTCAGTCGTGTAAAACTGACAAACAGAGTTAAATTCTCATTATTAATAAGTATTAGTTAGCATGGATTAGAAACTTTGAACTTGGTAAGTGTTCCCCAGCGCGGAAACTTTTAATTTTTCTCGCCTAAATTTAACCTAACTTAAAATAAATTCTTTACTTTTATTGCTCTCAAAACTTATGAGATAGGCAAAGCTAAATGGAATTGCTTAAATGTTAGGAGGAAATATGTAGGTATCAAGTCTACCACACATGTAACCACAGTTCTTTCGTCAGTTGTAGATTGCAAAACAAAATGGAACCAATTGCGCAATGCTTTTTTGCATGCGTTGAACAGAAGAACCGGTCAACCATCGAAAATTTTTAGAATGTGGAAATATGAACACGAAATGAGTTTTATAGTGCCATACATGGCAAACGGTACATGGGATACAGCTTCAAATAATACTGTTGGTTTTGACGACCAAGATGACGGAGTGTCTAAAACGCAATATAACGTTGAAAATAAAAATTCGAACGGAGAACACACGCCAGAAAGAAACAGACGTAAAGTTGCGTATCATGAAACACAACATAATGTCGAAAATTCAAATGGAGAACATACGCCGGAAAGAAACGAACGCAAAATTGCGTATCATGAAACACAACATATTGTCGAAAATTCAAATGGAGAACATACGCCGGAAAGAAACAACCTCAGAATTGCGTATCATGAAACACAACATATTGTCGAAAATTCAAATGGAGAACATACGCCGGAAAGAAACGAACGCAAAATTGCGTATCATGAAACACAACATATTGTAGAAAATTCAAATGGAGAACATACGCCGGAAAGAAACAACCGCAAAATTGCGTATCTTGAAACACAATACATGGATGTTTATTCGAATGAAGAACACATACCTGAGAAAAAACCAAAAATTGAATATGACGAAGACTTGTCAGAGATAAATCAAGAAAAAAGGCAGTGTATACAAATAGAAGAAGATAGCATTGATAGAGACACAGTTTACACATCAGATAACAACCAATGTATACAAATGAAAGAAGATATTATTGATAGAGACACCGTTTACACACCAGATAAAAGGCAGTGTATACAAATAAAAGAAGATTTAATTGATAGAGACACAACTTATACACCAGATAACAGGCAGTCTATTCTATTAGAAGAAGATAGCATTGATAGAGACTCAGTGGACACACCAGATAATAACACACAGAAAGTCGACCTTCACGAAGAGATATTCGAGATAATAAAAGAAAAAATGCAAAGAAAGAAAGAAGATAAAGATGAGATTGACTTGTTATTTCAAAGTTTGGCAAAAGCAGTGAAGCAGTTACCAAAAACGGAACAAGCGAAAGTCAAAATTGGTATAACGAAAATAGTTTACGAAGCTCAGATGAGATGTGAAAAGCAGTAAAGTTCTATGACACTAACTGTTGTACGTTTTTTATTTCAATACTACCAGTATTCCCAGTTTTACCAGCATGCGTAGCATGACATGTCTACAGAAGAATCAATGATATTATAAGTAAAAAGGTGTAGATAGGTTACCTACACAACATTCGATCTTCAAAAACGGCACACTAACACACGCACGCACGCATCCGTTGACGGCGCGACGAGACACTGGAATCAAAAAAATAATAATCCAAAAGTGTTTATTTGGAACATAAGTCAAATTAATTACATTTTACATTTTACTTCTGCCAAACTACAGAGCAGTTTGTTGGCAGACGTAGCTCCCACGATTTTCGTGTTGTGCTCTGCAGCAACGCCATCGCGCCACCTTATATTTTTTTATTTTGATACAACCCATTTTGATGTACCGCTGACGTACATGATGTACATGCATTGTTTTTGAATGTACGACTTTTAATTTTAAAGAAAAAAGCAAATTAATGTGGCGTTGCTGCGGAATATTCTCTCTAGCCACGCCACCTGTAAACAACATTTGCAGATACAATTTCAGGTTTTTCTCTGAAGTTATATAATGTACGAGCGCTGTATATTATGTACACGTGATAAGTATAAAAAAATATGTTAATCCTAAAGTTTAATTTCAAACTCACAAATTGTCCCATATTGACAAAGTTGTAGTTAATAACAGATGCAATTTCAGCTTTTTCTCAGATGTTATTATAATGTACGAACGCGGTTTATTATGTACAGACGCCAGCACATCAAGTTACCCCAATGTGTCAAATTTCTTTGATCGTTTTTCAACTTTATGTCAAAGCGTATAAAGTTCATATTCAATTGGGAAAATTTGACAAATTGGGGTAACTTGATGTGCTGGCGTCTGTACCTACCTACACGTGATAACTGATAAGTATGAAAAAATATGGTAATTCTAAAGTTTAATTCTAAACTCATAAGGTAAATTGACCCCGATACAATAAACCAAGTCAACCTTAACGGTTTCGTATTCAACAAGCCTACAGAACATAACAGTCGCGAGGGGAGTTTAACACCTCACTCCGCTCGCTGGCTTGGCGAGGCCCGCGGGGCCAGCACCAGTCGGGGGTCGCGGAAGTATCTTCTGTTCCCGTGACCCCCGGCGCAGGTGTAAGACGGAACACGAGGTGGTTTTTAGTCAGTAAGAGTCTGACAGATTCCTCCGCCCTTCCCGGGGCGGGAGACATCCATGCGAAATTTTAAAAAAAAAAGGTTGAACCTGGGCCGCGAGCGAAGCGAGCGTTGCCGCGGGAGCGGCCGACGAGTAATAAAAACTAACAGATTGTACAGACGCCAGCACATCAAGTTACTTCAATATGTCAAATTTCTTTGATCGTTTTTCAACTTTAAGACAAACAGAATAAGGTTCATATTCAATTGGAAAAAATTGACACATTGGGTTACCTAACTTGACGTGCTGGCGTCTGTACTACTAATCGATTTCCAAAGTAAATATCAGATTATGTGTGCATATTATATTATGCCCTGTCGACAGAGTGTCCTGTCGGCGAAGAGTCCCGCCGTATTAAAGTCATTTCATAAAGTCATTCATTCAGTCATTGAGGCAGGCTAATGCTTAGGCCAAACTCTGCGGCTGAATATCATTCAGGCCACTAGTTGAACGGCGAATTAAGCTTGCGTTGGCTGCGACATATTCCTTATTTACATAAACAATTTATGCAATATAACTTTAGATGATGCTCACTTATTCTCCTACGCTGACGATACAGCAATAGTTTTCTTGGGAGAATCATGGGACAGCGTTGGCCGTACTGCCGAACGTGGTTTGTCTACGATAGCTTCCTGGCTCGATACCAACATTTTAACTTTAAATATCTCAAAGACTAATTACATCTGTTTCTCCATATACAACCGTTCCCAGCCATCACAAGACTTACATATTAGAATTCATACATGCTCTGACTCCTCCAAAAACATTTGTACTTGTCTCAAAATTAACAAAGTCAGTAACACTAAATACCTTGGTGTTATGCTCGACCAAAGACTTTCTTGGCACTTGCATTTGGAATTAATAATGAGTAGAGTTAGGAAACTTATATTGACCTTCAAGTCACTTCGTCAGGTGGCTACGAAGGACCTTATCAGGCGAGTTTATATCTCCTTGGGTCAGTCTATAATAATGTACTGTTTACCTGTTTAAACAAAGTTTTTAGAACTGGAAAGAGCGCAGAGAGCACTACTGAAGGTCATGTTCTTCAAACCACTGAGATTCCCTACTGAACGTCTATACTTAACCGCTGACCTTTTATCGGTTAGGAAGCTATACATCCTTCAGATCGTTTTAAAAAAACACAAGTCCCTTCCCTTCATCTCTTCTAGGACACAAACCAGGAGGAAGAATAATGTTGCTCCAGAAATTCCGGTCAAAACTACATTTGCTACGAGACAATATACAAAACAATCGTCGCACATATATAACATTCTTAATAAAGAAAATAACATATATTCTATGACATACCATGACTGCAAAAAAACACTCACTCAATGGCTGACAAACAAGAGTTACGCCGAAATCGAGTAGATCATATATGCGTTCAAATAATTAGAAGCATACTTAGACCACTCACCCACACACACACACACACACACACACACACACAGACACACACTCTCTCACAAACACACACACATGCGCGAACTGAGCTCATCTTTGGTTATTTTAGATATTTTTTTACTGAAGTGTTTATTTTAGAAAGTTTTTTATTTTATTGTGTTCTTACTTAGTTTAGAAATTGTCACTAGTTTATAATTTATGTACCGCTACTGTAAACTAGAAGAGCGGAACTACCTACTACAAGCATTTTTCTTTTGCTTAAAAGGTAGTTCCTAATTTTTGTAATGTTACTTACATAAGTTGATGAAATAAACATTTTTTTTTTTTTTTTTTTTTTATTTTTTATTATATTATCTATTGCATTTTTGTAACTTTATATGCGTAATTTGTTTTGATAAAAATCGATAGTTTTCATACATAATCTTTGTTCGGAACAAAGTTTACTAATGATACAAGTATCATTAGTAAACTTTGTTCCGTTTCTAAAATCCTATTCCAAGGAATAGGCTTTTGAAATAAAGACGAAAAAAAATATGTCACTTTGACCTTCAATATCTCTAGTATGTTCTAGAGAAAAAAACTATCCCAGTGATGGGTAGAATATGTAGTCCATTTACGTTGAAAGTCTTTTCACACCCTATAGTGTATCAAACTACTATTTTAGCGTTTACTTCGGATTGACAGGAAATATAAACTACTTAAACCGTTTTTTAATTTGTGTTTTAGAATTAAACTTTAGAATTAACATATTTTTTATACTTATCATGTCAAAGTCAAAGTCAAAGTCAAATCGTTTATTTCAATTAGACCCATAACAGGCACTTTTGAACGATAACTTACAAAATAAAATATAAAATAAAATTAAAAGTCGTACATTCAAAAACAATGCATGTACATCACGTACGTCAGCGGTACGTCTGATTTGGATCAGAGGCAACCTCAACGCTCAAATTTATGCTGAGACGATTGCATCAGACGTCATCGTTCCTCTACAAGTGCAAATCGGTCCCTTATTTCAGTTAATGCATGATAATGCACGACCGCACACCGCAAGAGTTGTAAGACAGACTCTCGCCGCAGCTAACATCTATGTCCTGCCCTGGCCTGCTCAGTCGCCAGACTTGAACCCGATTGAGCATGCATGGGATATGCTACAGAGAAGAGCTCTGCCGAATATGGAGGGTATCCAGTCGCAAGAAGACCTTTTTTTGTTGTTGCAACGAACATGGGCGGCCATTCCACAGCGTGATTTGGATGAACTCATTTTGAGTATGCCAAACCGATGTTCTTGTGTTGTTAGTGTTCGCGGTAGAAACACGGATTATTAATTGTTTAAGTTACCCAATAAAATTTTAAAGGAAACTGTTATTTCAGTCTTTTTTTCGAACTTTAATGTTAGTGGTTCAAATGTCAAAAATCCCTTTATTAGGAAAATGGCAAATTTCTTTATTAATGCAAAGGTGACTTGGTTTATCGTTACTGTGACAAACGAAAACACTTTATTTGATGAATCCTTAAAGAAAATTTTAATTAATATCAATCAGGAGAAAAGTTATTGCAAAAATATATGTTGATCCCTAGACACTTTTGATGTGTGTATTATCTATATCTATACTTATAATAAATCTGTAGAAGTAAAATTTCTGTACATTGAAAATATCAAAAAAATAAATAGCAGGGGGTGTTACTAGACCGACACCGAACCCAAAAATATGATTAAAAAAATTTCTGTCTGTCTGTCTGTATGTTCAGGTATCACGCAAAAACTACCGGTTCGATTACGATGACACTTGGTATACTTATTCTTTAATATCCTGGGCACCACACTGGGTACTTTTTATTCCATAAAAGTATATACAATAAAAAACAAACTTAATTTTGCGGTTCGATCTCTAGACCCGAGTACTGTAACAACCGCAAATAAAAAGTTTGTCGTAAGTTACGTCACCCGCAGTGGGGTTCACCAAGGGGCGCTGCACACGACTAAGATAGTATAATATTTTATCTTAAGATACAATATCGCTCGCCATACAATTCAATGGACTATCACACACTACGAAGATAATTATGTACTACATTGAATATATGTATATTCAAAATTAATATTGGAGGATGATTGGTGATCGATACTGATGCCAAAAATGCAATCAGTAAATGTTTTGTCTGTCTGTGTCTCTGTCTGTATGTGCACGCATAATTCAAAAACTATTATAGGGATTTTAACCAAACTTGGTAGTGGTACTGTTGTAATCAATACGCCCTGGGCAGGTTGATCTTAGTCTCAGTTGTTTTACACATGATCAGTTGTACGGCGCACTTTCCTGGCTCAGCAGTTCCAGAAATCTTTATGCATACATACCGGAAGGATCAACTTTGAAAGTAGTCTATCCGGAAGTAGGTATTATGCTAAAATTATTACGTTTATATATCAACGCTCAGCCCAAACCGCTGGTATTAGAGACATGTAACTTAAAGGGGTGTTCTTAGTGATGTAGTATCCACTAAAAACGATTTTTGGAAATTCAACTCTTAATGGGAAAACATAGGGGACGGAAGTTCGAAATCCACGCGGGCGAAGCCGCGGGCAAAAGCTAGTGTTAAATAAATCTTTATCTTAGCTTAGGAATTCGATTTTAATGCAAAAAGATTTTTTCAAATCCGACTGTGGGTTCCAAAGCGTGTTCAAAAACAAACGACTAATTAATAACCAACGGACAAGCAAGACGCTTCCAACGATACCTTGAATGTCAAATTATGATAAGGAGTTTAGAAGATAAATTCGGGAACAGATAAACATACATACAAACATCGCAGCCAGTCGGTTTGTGGTTACACTTCTGTTATTTTGTCTGTCGCTTGTCTTTGTACACACATAAATTTATTCACTATACATTATCAGGTCGTAGGAGTAGGACGCTTTGCGCCGAGTTCGTTCACACTCATCTTTTCACGCGCAAACAACATAATAAAAACAAAAGAATAATGTCTACTAAAATATTTCGTTTCAAACCTTGTTTTAGACAATCAAGTTTAAGTGTGTGTGTTAGAGAAAAAAGTTTATGGAGTAGTGACAATGTGGTTTTATCACCATGCAAGAGTATGGACATTCCCAAGTTAACTGTGGATGAGTATATTTTTAGGAATTTGGATAAATGGGCTGGTAAAACTGCTACGGTAAGTAGGTAAAAATATTTATCTTTAAAAAAACAAGTTGGGCCTAGAACGTAATTCAAATAGTTTACAAAAGCTGATGACAAAAAAAAGTACAGAGGCAAGCTCCACAACAAGCTACCCCGAAATTATGATAAATTTATTTAATAGTTTTTCAACTTTACTGCAAATTAAATAAGGTTCATGTTCAATTGACAGTTTGTGGTAGCTTTGATGTGCTAGCGTCTCTTATACTTACTACTTAAAAATATACCGTTAGGACTTTGCACCGGTGTTTATGTTTGATTACGATAAAGAAAAAAAAATGGCTCTTCTCTTCAAATCTTTTTATTATACTTAGAGATAAAACTTTGTTAGTAAGTACCTATTAAAATTTGCGCACACGGAGAAGCATAAGATTTGTCTTAGTCAAACTATATTGTGTGGACAAAATAAATGGGCCCACGAAGGTTAACCACTTTAAATCTTAAGGATAGATTATTTACCCTTGAGCCCTGGCCGTCATACCGGTATAACGCCGGGTTACCGGTATGTCATTGTTGTTTTGACAACCGGGCCATAAGAACCTAATTATAAGAAATAAAAAATAAACAAAACTGCATTCACATATTTCTCGGTAACCGTGTCTAAACCGGGAATCAAAACAGCTATAAAATTTTATAAAATAAACACTAGCTATTTTATTCTTCTCCTCGGTACAGTCAATGTTTGAGATAAAATTTCTCTAAGAACCCTTAGATCTTACACACCTGTGACGTATAGTGTCGATTGAATATAATAAGTATTTAATACTTGGACTGGCCTGTTGGTTTAGAAGTTAGTGGCCCGACTGCTATGCCGGAGGTCGTGGGTTCGATTCCCACCCAGGACAAATGTTTATGTGATAATATATTCTGAGGGGTCTGATTCTGGGAGTGTAATTTGACCTATATACTTATTTAAAAAAATATAAGTATGTTTATCAGTGATTTAGTACCCATGCCACAAGCTCTGCTTAGCTTGGGACTAGATGGCGTTGTGTAGAAGTTATGCAATATTATTATTATACAATGGGAACGGTTCACTTTCAATAAACAAATTAAAGATTACATCAAAAACAGCAGAAACAGTCGAATTTCAACCAATAAGCGACTTACCAGGTGATAGTAATTCATTTATCATTATGTTATGCTACTGATAACAATGTTTATTGTGTGATTGTGATTACTGAGTAGCGTAGTATGGTAGGATCAAAGTTCAGTCAACTTTAAACGAGTCTCGTTTATTTATATCTACAAGTAGCTCAAGTAGAAAAAAATTGGTTGCCTGTAAAGTCGGTATACGGGCGAAAGTTTTACGTGACAACGACTTTGAGTGGTAAAATAATTTATGTCTGTCTCTCTCGCTCTTAGGCGGGCTAACCATGCCCGAGTGGAAGGGACGCGTGCCTCTCACTCGCTCTCATTGTGACCGCATAACGTGAGCGGAGCGTAACGCAGTTTCTTGAAGTGTCACCCGGCAAACCAATTTATAAGACGTTGTCACGTCAAAAATGTTTTGGGCGTTCGATACTCAAGGACCTTTTGTTATGATAATAAAAATACCAGTTTGTTACTGTCATTCTGTTGAAACCATCAGAAACATACACAGCATGCCTGAGAGATGTCTCTCGAAGGTATGTTAAGCCAAGTCAGAGACCCGTGGGTGGTACAAAAAGAACCATTGTACGACCAAACGCCGACAGACTGAATACCGACATGACTTTACTTCGACGGGACTCGAACTCTTCGCCGACAGAACACTTCGCCGACAGGGCATCAAACGATTAGGTTAGGTTGAGACTGTGAACCCCTACCAAACCCCCAGAAACTAATAAGTAGACCGTATAAACCGATTACCATAGTAGGGAAGTATCTGATTATGTGTGTAAGTATATTATATATTATGCCCTGTCGGTTGCCGGTTTGTATGAAATTTTGAGTGTATATTCAGTAAACATAATCCTTTTCCAGGTTTGTGGTCATACAAACAGAAGTTACACGTACGAGCAAGTGTACAAGAAATCAAGAATTTTTGCCGCGAATTTGAGAAGGAAGTTTAAAATAAAAGATGGCGACACCATCGCCATCTTGTTACCAAACGTTCCGGAGTACCCCATTATCGCCTTTGGTGTTCTCGCTGCTGGTGGAGTAGTTACGACTATGAACCCTATTTATACTGCATGTAAGTTTATTTTTGTGATCATGAACAAATCAAGGTAGGCAGGACAGGTAGTTGGGGTCCCTAGTGAAGGCAGAGGTTTAGAGAAGGTATTGTTAATAGTAATTCTTGTGAACTTACTTACTTACTAGCTGTGCCCGCGACTTCGTCCGCATGGAATAGTGACTTTTCGGGCAACAATTTGAATTACATGTACCGTCGTTTGGGTAGCTAAAAATTCACTTAACAGTAATTCTTCTCCGTATACGATATTTAATTTTGACGTAGGTATGGCCATCGAGGATGAAAGCATACAGGCTCCTAGGATTGCTAACCCGTGACAGAGCCACATACAACTGATCGTGCGAGAAACAGCTGAAACTTAGATTCGATCTACACCCACAACTTTCAGCGTCTGACCTTGGGCTTTATTAATGGTCATCGCAAAACATAGGCTGACTGGAAACTGGACTCGTTTATAACTAAATGGAAAATTGAGTTATTTAGTAAACACGTACTTAACGTACGTAACACGCTTAAGTAAGGAACGTTCCTAATACTCATACCCCGACGTTACGTAAAATTTCATGGCTCAACGATAGGAAAGTGTTATTTTTAACTTTTTAAATGTTTTACTTTTTTGCGATGGGGGTTTTTTAAATTTTTAATTTAGCTTTTATTTTATAATTTTCAAACGCATTAATTTTGTTTTATAGAGTTTACAGTTATGAGAATTTTTCAGTGCATTGTATGTAGAGTCAAATGCTGGTTAAAACAAATCCAAACACGATATATCTGCTATTATTTTGTCAAGAGTCTACCTACTGGTGTGCTGGATAGCCTAGCTGCAGCATCAGCTCATCCTGTTGCCATCAGTGCATTGTGTGCAGAATCAAATGCTGGTTAAAATGAATCCAAACACGACATTTTTGCTATTATTTTGTCAAGAGCCTACCTAATGGTGTGCTGGATAGCCTGGCTGCAGCATCAGCTCACCCTGTTGCCATCAGTGCATTGTGTGCAGAATCAAATGCTGGTTAAAATGAATCCAAACACGACATATCTGCTATTATTGTCATCCTGGCTGCATCAGACCAAATTTGCCATAATCTTGCTTGTTAATATAACATACTTGGGTGTTTGAAATTTTAAGCCACACATATGTTTGTAAGTAAAGTTAATACCCACAGACGTCTAAAATAGCCACGGTACCTAACACAAAAGATCTGATAACCTTGAAACGGCTAAACCGAGTTTGATGAATCATGTCTAATAACCATTGCAAGAAACCCTGCTTTCAAATAAAAAAAACCGCACATAAATCGGTTCACCCGTTTAGGCGCTACGGTCCCACAGACAGACAGATAGACACACACACATAGCGGTTAAACTTATAACACCCCTCATTTTGCGTCGGGGGTTAAAAAATTTAAAGAAAATTAAGAAAAATCTTTTTTGCAATAAATAAAACCGACTTAAAAGAATCACTAACCGGTGTAAAAAAACTCTAAATTAGGAAGTCTGTGGCTTTGGTGGTTTTGTCTCATTCATGATGGGCCACCGACTTCCGAATTTAGAGTTATTTTACACCGGTTAGTGTTTTTTTTTAATTCGGTTTTATTTTTTGCAAAACAGATTTTTATTTTTCCATTTTTAGTTGTTCCCATACAAATAATTGCCATGAATTTATTTTTATATTGTTATTTGTTAACAATACATGTCATGGTAATAGGGTTATCCACTTATCTATACATATAATAAAATTGTAGAAAAGTGGTGTCTGTACAATGGAAATAAATAAAAAAAAAGTAGCAGGGGTTGTTATTATATCGATGCCAAACCCGAAATTGTTTTTTTTTTTTTTTTGTCTGTTTGTCGGTATGTTTGTGCACGCTAATATCAGAAACGGCTTATTCGATGTAAATGCGGTTTTCACTAATATATTGTAGTAAGCTTCACTTAACATTTAGTGTTTATTTCATGTTAATCGGTTCATAAATAAAAAAGTTGTGTCAATTTAAAGAATCACGGCGAACATTTGCTAAGGTATTCTATCAGAGCACCTACACGCCTCGCGATTATTGCGATTCACTTGAATACTGTTTGCATATTTCATTTATTTAAATTTTAGGGTTTGTAGGTTGGGTTCTTTTAACCGACTTCAAAAAAAGGAGGAGGTTCTCAATTCGACGGTATGTTTTTTTAGGTATGTTAATTTTCATTTATTAAGGATAAGTGGATAACCCTATTACCATGACATGTATTGTTAACAAATAACAATATAAAAATAAATTCATGGCAATTATTAGTATGGGAACAACTAAAAATGGAAAAATAAAAATCTTTTTTGCAACAAATAAAACCGACTTAAAAAAAAACACTAACCGGTGTAAAATAACTCTAAATACGGAAGTCGGTGGCCCATCATGAATGAGACAAAACCACCAAAGCCACAGACTTCCTAATTTAGAGTTTTTTTACACCGGTTAGTGTTTTTTTTAAGTCGGTTTTATTTATTGCAAAAAAGATTTTTCTTAATTTTCTTTAAATTTTTTAACCCCCGACGCAAAATGAGGGGTGTTATAAGTTTAACCGCTATGTGTGTGTGTCTATCTGTCTGTCTGTGGGACCGTAGCGCCTAAACGGGTGAACCGATTTATGTGCGGTTTTTTTTATTTGAAAGCAGGGTTTCTTGCAATGGTTATTAGACATGATTCATCAAACTCGGTTTAGCCGTTTCAAGGTTATTACATCTTTTGTGTTAGGTACCGTGGCTATTTTAGACGTCTGTGGGTATTAACTTTACTTACAAACATATGTGTGGCTTAAAATTTCAAACACCCAAGTATGTTATATTAACAAGCAAGATTATGGCATATTTGGTCTGATGCAGCCAGGATGACAATAATAGCAGATATGTCGTGTTTGGATTCATTTTAACCAGCATTTGATTCTGCACACAATGCACTGATGGCAACAGGGTGAGCTGATGCTGCAGCCAGGCTATCCAGCACATCATTAGGTAGGCTCTTGACAAAATAATAGCAAATATGTCGTGTTTGGATTCATTTTAACCAGCATTTGATTCTGCACACAATGCACTGATGGCAACAGGATGAGCTGATGCTGCAGCTAGGCTATCCAGCACACCAGTAGGTAGACTCTTGACAAAATAATAGCAGATATATCGTGTTTGGATTTGTTTTAACCAGCATTTGACTCTACATACAATGCACTGAAAAAATCTCATAACTGTAAACTCTATAAAACAAAATTAATGCGTTTGATAATTATAAAATAAAAGCTAAATTAAAAATTTAAAAAACCCCCATCGCAAAAAAGTAAAACATTTAAAAAGTTAAAAATAACACTTTCCTATCGTTGAGCCATGAAATTTTACGTAACGTCGGGGTATGAGTATTAGGAACGTTCCTTACTTAAGCGTGTTACGTACGTTAAGTACGTGTTTACTAAATAACTCAATTTTCCATTTAGTTATAAACGAGTCCAGTTTCCAGTCAGCCTATGTTTTGCGATGACCATTAATAAAGCCCAAGGTCAGACGCTGAAAGTTGTGGGTGTAGATCGAATCTAAGTTTCAGCTGTTTCTCGCACGATCAGTTGTATGTGGCTCTGTCACGGGTTAGCAATCCTAGGAGCATGTATGCTTTCATCCTCGGTGGCCATACCTACGTCAAAATTAAATATCGTATACGGAGAAGAATTACTGTTAAGTGAATTTTTAGCTACCCAAACGACGGTACATGTAATTCAAATTGTTTCCCGAAAAGTCACTATTCCATGCGGACGAAGTCGCGGGCACAGCTAGTCCCTAATAAATGAAAATTAACATACCTAAAAAAACATACCGTCGAATTCAGAACCTCCTCCTTTTTTTGAAGTCGGTTAAAAGAACCCAACCTACAAACCCTAAAATTTAAATAAATGAAATATGCAAACAGTATTCAAGTGAATCGCAATAATCGCGAGGCGTGTAGGTGCTCTGATAGAATACCTTAGCAAATGTTCGCCGTGATTCTTTAAATTGACATAACTTTTTTATTTATGAACCGATTAACATGAAATAAACACTAAATGTTAAGTGAAGCTTACTACAATATATTAGTGAAAACCGCATTTACATCGAATAAGCCGTTTCTGATATTAGCGTGCACAAACATACCGACAAACAGACAAAAAAAAAAAAAAAAACAATTTCGGGTTCGGCATCGATATAATAACAACCCCTGCTACTTTTTTTTTATTTATTTCCATTGTACAGACACCACTTTTCTACAATTTTATTATATGTATAGATATAGATATTACATAAGACAAAAAAAAAAACAACTTAGGGCACAAAAAAATCCCGACAAACATTTCGTCGAATGAGACGTGGATGCAGAACCTTATAACCATGGATTCAGAAAATTAAATTGAACACCCCAAAATAATTGAATTTTGTCGTCTTTATCTAGTTTCTTCGTGCTTATCTAATATTCATTTCACTTTAAACTGCGTAAAATCAGGATTTCTAAGTAAACCTATGAGATTTCTAATGAAAGAAGTCTAATATTTACTTTCTTTTTAAAAAATCTCGTGGGGTGAGATAAAATGATGATTTTGTCAAGATTTTTCGCAACAGCTTGTGTGTTTTTCCATCCTGTGTATTTTTTGAATGATCACAGTACCTATCCTTGATGCAAGTAGAAAAATACTTAAAAAGATGTAACATATCCGTTCAGCATCTTGTATCTTATCAAAAATGCTCATCTTCATTAGCCCAGTCTTCCAGACTGGCTGTTTCCAGCTGTATTTATATATTTCACATGCAGCGAGTACCTACCTATCTGACCTCCACGACCCAGTAAATAGGTAACACGACGTTGTTAGTTATAATTCGGGGTTTTTGACTAGCTGTAACGACTGTCAAGGATATTATACTAATGATAGATGCACCAACGCTTAACGTGACTTCCGAAGCACGGAGGAAACTCATTTGATAAATAGACCCCCTATTTATCAAATGAGTTTCCTGACTCTGAAATGACACCATGAATTTCTTTTATTTGAATTTCAGATGAAATAGAAAGACAAATCCATCTATCAGAAACATCACTACTTATCACAAATGAAGACCTAGTGCCAACAGTAAAGGAAGCGTTAAAACTAGCAAAGAAAGAATTTCCAATTATATCTCTGAATATGACTCAAAGTTTACCAGAAGGAACCATTTCTTACAAGGAACTAGTTGAAGATAATCATATAGACTTGACTGTACTGAATGAAGTTAGAAGAGTTCATGAAGATGTGGCATTTTTGCCTTATTCTAGTGGTACTACAGGACTACCTAAGGGAGTGCAGTTGACACATCGGAATTTTGTTTCGAATTGTGAACAACAGAATACTGAATTAAGACAATATGAATATACAACTGGTAAGTTCTGTAAATAGTTCTCCGAATTTGTTTTAGCTTATAATATATTTTAGTTAGAGTATTAAGATACACCTTCCATTCATACCATTTAAGACACTAATCTGCTTAGTTCTTACATGATCTGATCAAGTTATGTCTGGACTTTAAAAGAGACTATGAAGAAACTCAGAGGGAGTTTCTTCTCAGATTAATCAGATAGTGACATGAAAAAGTGTTTGTAAATGAACCTATATACAAAAATAAATATTATAAATAGTCAACGTTAATAGGAACTCAAGGGTGCATAGAAAAAAAACTTTGAGGAGGATTTTCACGCTAGTACAATATTATTTGATACTTAAAACTGTCTGGCTACTTGTATATTTACTAACACAAGTCAAAATAATAATTTATAAATGATTATAGTAGGTACCGAAGTCAATTAAATATTTAAGTATAATTTTTTGCTTTCGATTTTTTTGCTTGTTGCTACACAATAAATACTTATTATTCAAACATTTAACAGTCAGATCAGGATTTTCCCACATGGGAGACAAAGATTTTTCTCACGATGAGAGGGAGGGGGCCGTAAAAGTTATGCACTGGGCGGTCCCAGTTATTTAAATGTTTGTTTCTAGAATAAGTTTTTTTCTTTCAATCTTTGGACCAGTCATGACAGATGAAAACCCCCGGTTCCCTGTTTCCTATAACAAATTCCCGTCTCATATCTCGAAATCACTCCCACAAAAATTACCCATCAATGATTTCATTCAAATTGTATAATGTTCCTTTCAGAATCACACCAAGACAGTACACTGGTGGTGCTACCCCTGTTCCACTCTTACGGTCTGAGTATATGTATGCTGCATAAGATGTCGGTTGGTGGAAAGCTGGTGACTTTGCCAAAATTCCAGCCAGATATGTTCCTGAACGCACTGCTGGCGCATCGACTGCAGTTGCTCTATTTAGCACCGCCAATGGGTAAGGGGCTTCCATTACATTTACGTGAAGTGATTAAGAGGGAGACGATCCGAAACTCACTAAACCTCAATTGGGGGAAAAAAGGGGTGGAGGTGGGAATATATCACGTATTTTTTTGCATGCAACGTAAAATTTCAAGTAAACTTGATAAAATTAAGTAAAACATGCTTCTTCACTGAAATTTGGCTGAATCTCATACATCTTGTTATTAGAACGCTAAAAATTAGTAAAAAAATAATAAAGCAGATTACGTTTCCCAATTAAATTTTACGTAATTCATTAATCATATTGGCAACCATAGTGCACATTTAGAAAAATTTCACACAACGCCATCTAGTTGCAAACTAAGCGGAGCTAGTGCTATGAGTACCTAGACAACTGATATGATACTGGCTAGGCCAGCCGACGATGATGGCGATGATGTTTATAGGTTGTGTTCAGGTATATGTTGGTTATCTTAGTATAATATGTATAGATTAACCATGACCTTTTGTATTATTTCCAGTATTGTTCCTCGGATCGTATCCTCAAGTGACTGCGAAGCATTTGGAACACATCACCAGCGTGATGTCAGGAGCCGCACCCTTGCCTTCTGCAGATGTTCAAAGGCTTTTTGAGAAAGCAGAGGTAGGTACTGAATAAATTAAAAAAAGCGATTATTCTTCTTAGACTTTGGAGTCCTGGGTTCACGTTCAGTAGGTACTTAGAACTTTGGGCAATGTTACTTATCTCCTTTGGAAGGCTTACAGTTATACAAAATGGACCAAGTTTTAAAGGTACAGCCTATTACAAGACTTCTAATATAAATCTATGCATTTATATTCTTCTTTTCGCGTGGTTTGTGACTAAACTGTGTTGGAGTCGGTGAAAGTTACTGGGTAATACAGTAACCCTTGATTAAACTGGCTTTCAGACTTTCGGGCTTCTGACTACCCATGTCAAAACGAAAACCGGGACCAATAGCCTAAAGTGCTTTCTGAGGCATGGAGAAGTCTTTTGAATATACCTACTAGCTGTACCCTGCCACGCTTCGCTGTGGCACATTGTGATTGAATGGTTAAAAAAAAGAGAAAATGACGTGTGGCACTCGGAGACTGCCGCGGTAAAGCTATTGCATAGCATTTTTTATCAACTCCTCTCCCCCTCTCCTCCCCCTCTCCCTCCCTCTCCCCCACACCTCCCACGCCCCTCCCCTCACTCCTCCATCCCCCTCCCCTCACCCCTCCCTCACTTTCCCCTCCCTCCCTCACCCGGCTCCTGCCTCTTTCCCTCCCCTTTTCCTTCCCCTCTCACCTCACCCTTCCCCTACCCCGCCCCACTCCTCCCCCTCTCATTCCCTCCTTCTCCACCCCCTCCCTTTGTCCTGACCTCCCTCCTCTCCCACTCCCCTACCCATCCCTGCCCCCACTCCCCTCCCCATCCCTCCCGCCCCTCTCCTTACTGAATATGTGTAAAAAAAATTCATGAGAATCGGTCCAGCCGTTTCGGAGGAGTATGGGAACGAACATTGTGACACGAGAATTTTATATATAAGATAGATCCACCTATACCTAACGATTTTTAATTTTCCAGCGTGATATCCAGTTCTGCCAAGGATACGGTTTGACAGAGGCATCCCCTCTGGTCAGTTTGACTCTTAAGGGTCAGAAGACATATGGGGACGTGGGATACGCACTGCCAAACATAGAACTGAGGATCGTAGATGCGAACACGAAGAGTCTGGGACCAGGCGAGGTAATTAATATTTTCTTGAAATTCAATAGTGAACAAAAAAAATCCAACTAAAAGTTTTAAAAACCGCTGACACAAAATAGAATTTATAAAAAGTAATGCAGACCTAAAACATGTTTAATTTAATGTAAAATATGCTAGTTCAGACGTCGTAAGGAAGGGAGACGGTAACACTACCTATTAACCACTCGAATGCCGTAATTATAGAAACAATTAAAAAAGGATGGATGAAAGGCGACTAACGAAAGGTATTTACAAGGCAGATGTAAGTGGGAACGCCGGGAGGGGACGCCCTAGATGGACATACATAGACCTCATTGGTGAGGTTCTTCAAAAAGGTCAGGTGCGTAGTACTCGCAACCGGCGTGTGTGTATAACAACATGAATGAATGTAAACGAAGCAAAAGAAGTATGTAAGAATCGTAGCACATGGCGCTCTGTTCTGCCTACCCCCATGGGAAAAAGGCGTGAGTTTATGTATGTATGTATGTAATTAAAAAGCAATTGTGTCTCGCGTAGATCTACATTCTGGCACACAGGGTATTTTTTTATCACCAGCCAAATTTTCACGGGGTGTTCTAACCATGAATATGAATACATTTCATTAAGGAACCATCTCGGAAATCTCGAAGAAAGAATCAGCTGTTGCATACATTTCGGTCGAATACCTATTGAACTTTTGTATGCAACAGTAAATATTTTTTTCGAGATAACCGACTTGGTCCCGTAGTGACAGTTTTTCATATTTATGAGTAGAACATCCTGTGAAAATTTGGCTGGTGATTAAAAAATAACCCTGTAGATCAATTTACACCCGATCGTGCTCATCATACAGCGTAAAACGTAGATACTATTAATGAATGTATGTATGTAAAATTAAAATAGTTATTTAACCTTAGTTTATTGAATGTCTTTGTTTAACCTTGTTAACAACAATGTTGCAAAAAGTTGCAAGAAATAAGTAGACAAAGTTTACTCACTTACTTCAGATAAACTGGTTGTACATAAAATAAAAACACTTAATTTTTATTGACTAGCACTTCGCTCGCGACTTCGCCTGCGTGTATTTCTTATTTTAAAAATCCCCTGTACCTACATCATGCTAAAAAAAAACTAAAAAGTTAAAAAACTATCAAAGATAGGAAAATGCCCATGACTGGCTATGTTATTCCCATATCCATACTAATATATTCTCTCATTTATGAGAAAGTATGTAGCATTTATAACTGTGTCTGTTTGTTTGTCGACTTCTCACAACTAAACGGCTGAACGGATTGTAATGAAAACTAAAAAAAAAATCTCTTTAGATTACGCATAATTCTGTTTCAGGTAGGAGAGCTTCTGGTAAAAGGACCTAATGTAATGAAAGGATATTTGAAGAATCCTAAGGCCAACAGCGAAGTGTTCGTGGATGAAGACTGGCTCAGAACTGGTGATCTGGCGAAGATCGACGAAAGTGGACTGATCACCATATCTGATAGGTTAAAGGAGCTAATCAAGGTAGATTTTATTTAGAAACATAATTATTTATTTGTCTAGACGCAAATCACCGACATAATCCAATAGATTGTAGCGACATCTATATTGCATCTCAAAATTGACGTAATAATTGCGATTGAATACAATATGTTCCTGATTCCGACAACTACCGTCGGGCAGACCACCAGACCACATTATCAGCCTGATTTTAATAAATGTAATTTACGAATTATTTTTTTTTATAAAAAGCCGAAAAGCGCTAACTTCAATAATGCAAAGTAGCTTTGACGTTGCGATTTTAGCAGGCGCTTTTTCAAAATAAGTACTTCTAGTATTTTGAAAAAGCGCCTGCTAAAATAATGAAATTAATATGCAGAAGGACGTTTCAACTATTTAAATTTTGGTAGGCGTTTAAAACGTAATATTACTCATTATTTAATCAATTTCCTGGTGAGCATTAATAATTTATTATTTATGATGATAATAATTATAAATATAGCCATTAACCAGGTGTTTGTAACGACCAATAAAAATTTTCGATGATTTAAAATTAATTCAGTGAGCTAATGTTATTTCTGGGGCATTGATTAATGATGAAGTAGGTACCTCCATCTATTTTTACTCCGACCGTTTATGATTTTCTTGCGTGTTTGTGATATAAGTAGGAATCCACAAATAAAATAGGTACCTCTGACTGGTTCTAAAATTATACTTAAAAATTATTTTAATGTGTTTGCCTATTTACAACGGTTATAGGAGAGGTTCGAATCTTAGTGAAATATTCAATTCCCGTATTTTTTGGAATGCTCGCCATTCTATTCTGTCTCAATCTGTAAAAATACGTGTAATATCCCTTGACGGGCCTGATGGTCTGGTGACCCCGACTGCAATGCCAGTTAGTATGTTTATCAGGTGTCTAGCACTCATATAGATATAGAGAATTGATGGCGCTGCGTGCAAGTTGTTGAATTTATTTTGACAAGGTTTATTTTCCGATCGCTGTGATGAGATTGCTACTAGATTTTGGACGTGTTTAATTAGATACGGGAATTGGTTTTATGTTTTGTATAAGATGTGTTGGCGTCCGTTTAGCTGCAAAGACGCGAACATACCATAAACAAAACTTGTGTTTTCTTTGGACAAAAGCTAAATAGATGTGGAACACTTTGTTTAGTTTCTATTTTTTTATATATATAGATTTGTTTTGCTTTTACCGACAGAGTTCATAATGATCACATTTTTTTAAATGCAAATAAAGTTTCAGTTTGAATTCTGTAGTCACCTTCTAGTTAATCATAGCAACTTGCAAACAAAAGCATCTATTTTACTTACCAGTTTTTCTCCAATAAACAATACTATTCTCATTTAGGTAAAAGGCTACCAAGTACCACCGGCTGAATTAGAAAACGTACTAAAAGAACACCCGGTTGTATTGGACGCAGCCGTTGTTGGAGTCCCCGATTCAGTCACTGGCGAAAGACCAAGAGGTTTCGTAGTCTTAAAACCAGGAGCAAAAGCAACTGATGAAGAAATCATGGAATTTGTTAGCAAGAGAGTGGCGCCATACAAGAAGATAAGTCAAATCACCTTCTTGAACGAGATACCGAAGAATCCGTCCGGGAAAATACTTCGAAAATCACTAAAAGAAGAGTATTGTAAATAGAAATGGTTGAATGTGTTAAATCTGTAGGTAATAATATAAAATACGTAAAGAATTGTTTGTTTTTCTTGGATCTGTCAATCTCTGAAACTAGAAGTCGTATTTGATCAAATGTGTTGGAATTTGATATCCTAATCCTTGAGAAAGGTGCCAAGCTACGACTCTCAGAAGAGGGTGAAACCGCGGTGCACAGGAATTCAGGTCTTCTAGTCTAAGTCTTCTAAAAGTCTTCTAGTAATCTTTGCGAATATAGATTGTACCATCGTTGAGCAATAACATCTAAACTATGAAGATCTCATGCAAAGCCGATGTTTTGCTTTTATTTTGTTTATAGTGCGCCTTTAAAATATTTAATTATAAGCGACTTTAAAATCTAGGTATATTGAGATGTACATGGATTAAGATCATACAGAATACGGTCGACTGTATGACTGACGCCAACTTGACGCCTTCAAAACAGTGGGTTGGTGGCAGTGGTGGGTGGGTGGGTGGGTTTTCATTGTTATTGTTTGGCAAAAATGCTAAATAAACCTCAAAATATTCCGACTTTAATGTCCATACATAAATTTCGCGTTATTATGTAAAGGAAAAACATTATGAGAGCGACCAATTATAATTAGTATTCGAAATTAAATAACAAAGTATTGCACATTAAAATTCATGATATGTTAGAATAACAATCATTATCATATTTATGGCCAATTTTATCTAAAGCGACCAAATTGGGAGATTATTGGTCAAGTTCTTCAGATATATATTATATGGTATTAATTCACACACTTTTAGTCGCAGGACTCTGTCTAAAGCAACGAGATGGATTATTCAAGAATAGAATTAAAATTAAGTGTACATCTAACGAAACAAAGTGGGAAACAAAGAAAGTAAATATGTTTATTTGCCACAGAAGAGAAATGTGCCGTGCACACGGAGTACCCACATGCTATTATTTATGCTGATCATAATAGTGTGTTAGTAGAAACATTACTTTAAAAAAAAACCAGCCTGTTACTGTCCCACTGCAGGGCAAAGGCCTCTTCTCACACGAGAAGGCTCAAGCATTAATCACCACGCTTGCTCAAGGTGGATTGGCAATTTCAAACTTATATTAACTATAAGTCCAGGTTTCCTCACGATGTTTTCCTACACCGATGTCAATCATGTCTAAGATACCTAAACTTTGAAAGTATACATATGAATTGAAAAAGTCACATTGGTACCTACTTGCCCGGATTAAATTTTTAGTAGGTAGATTAAAATTTCTACTTAAAGTATGTATATAAGCATGGTAACAAATGCAAATGAAAATCTAAACAACACACAGTAAATTGTTCTCATTTGCACGTCGTAACTGTGACAAGAATAGTACCACTCAGTGTGATATTATTCTATGTAGGCCCACAGCACAGCACTGGTTAAGAACATCTCCTGAACACCATGATCTAAGTGACATAAAAGATAAGAATAATCCGAGCGCTCAGCTTAGTTATGAGACATTGCAATTTTCTATTATTGTCTTCGTAGATACGTGGAACCGTTGGTTTCGGTTCCACGTAGAAGCCAGTTTGATGCATTTGAATTAGGCTTTAGCTGACAATAATCCTTGTATGCAAGTTGAAGCAAGACTTGCAGGTTATGGAGCCAAAAGTAGGTACTAAGACTATGAGTTTGGTGGATTATCTAGAATTATAAAAAGATCTAGCTCCTGTCTGTAATGACTCCAACAACATATATCCAGCAAACGAGCGGACAGAAGTTACTCATCAGAAAATAAAACATTGGGATATTTTCACTATAAACGGCAACGTCGGTGAAAGGGTTTAATTATAATACCATCAGCCTGTTACTGTCCCACTGCTGGGCAAAGGCAAGAGGCCAAGAGGCCCACGGAGTACATGCTATTGTTTATGCTGATCATAATAGTGTGTTAATAGAAATATTAACTTTAAAAAAAAAACCAGCCTGTTACTGTCCCACTGCAGGGCAAAGGTCAAAACTCATACAGAGAAGGCTCGAGCATTGATCACCACGCTTGCTCAAGGCGGATCGGCGATTTCAAACTTATATAGGTACTATAAGTCCAGGTTTCCTCACGATGTTTTCCTCCACGATGTCAAAGGTGTCTAAGATAAACTTAGAAAGTACATATACCCGGATTTGAACCACAACGCGCCTTAACCTTTGGGCCATCACGACTTTCATTACTATCGTTTTTTCGCCTAATACCTACTTCGATAGCCTGTGAGCTCCAATATAGACTATCTATCTAGTTCTACGAACGTGTGTTATTTAAAAATCTATAATTTCACGAACTCACAATTTACATACATCTATTGATATGCAGGCGCCACCATTCCGTATCGGATTATATCTGAAATTATACAACAGACGATTTATTGACTATAATCAACTATAATATATTCAGTAGGTAGTTCAATAGTTGTCAAAACAACGCGAGATTCCGGTTCAAAACATTAGCATACGATTATTATAATATAAATTGTAAACCTCTTCTTTTTATCGAATACTTTTACTTAACATTGTTTGACTGGCGCCATCCCAGACTGATATTGTTTTGTTTGTTAATTCAAATATCGACAAAAAAATACCGATAAAAATATTTACTCGATTTCTCCTTGATGTATGATACCTACGGGCGGAGGACGAAGTCAGATTTACATAATCTTTTGGTATTAAGACGAATATTTAGAATTTTTGGTAATAAGTAGCAATAAAAGATCGATTTTATTATAGGATCTATTCTATTTTAATGGATCAATAAAGACATCAAATATATTGGCGCCTTCTATGACATGAGAGACAAAAATTTCAGACAACAATTTGAATACTACAACAGTCCCATGACATCCATACCTATGTCATGGACATTCTTCAAAACTCAGCACATACCTACGGATATTCATCTCCTATGACATGGCTAGGAAGACGACGGCAATATTAGAGAATACAATGCGGAGCCAACTCCAAATAAATACAGATATTAAGGGCAAGAGGATGTAAGAGGATCTTAACTAAACAATAACAGCCGAACCAATCGATCGATGCCTACCCTTGCAGAGGTGAGTCCGTAGATGGGTGACTATTATCTTTTCTAATTCAATGGTGACTATTCACTACAAACCAAGACACCTATGTACCGTGTAAGCACTTTACAGTTGTTACGGATTCCCAAAATCCCAAATGTTTCCTTGGTTAAACTGGTTATCAGCTAGCAGTTTAACCATAGGTATATTGTAGAGGTCATATAGATAGTCATTCCATGTATATAGCATATTGGTACTCAGCTGTATTCGCTTAGTTGGGAAAAGCCTAGGCACGTGATGAAAGGCAGGAAGATGTACGATTGGATCGAAGGTTAAGCTACGCTTGCTAAGGCCGGTCCGCGGGCCATTTATTCGGACATACAAGGCCCTCCGTACCTCAGAAAGCATGTTAAACTGTTCGTCCCGGCTGTCATTTGCAGATCTTTGAGGGCGAGACTCCACCAAAGCGGAGACGAGAAGAGATGTGTTTTACAACCAATCGGCTTGCGTAATTTTGACCGCTCATTTCTTAGCTTCAGCACAATACAATATCCTATTTGTTAATTACAAGACATCTCTCGTCTCCGCTTTGGTGGAGTCTCGCCCTGACAGGCGTTAGGTAGATACAGGTAGTCAAAACCCAGAAAGGACAACAAGTCTAACCAAGGTGAATCGTGTCAGAACAGAATAGTTCATATTTCATCAATACTAACATTATAAAAAGGTAAAGTTTGCGAGTTCGTTCGGGGTAATCTTTAGATCTACTGAACTGATTTAAAAAAATATTTTACGATTAAAAAGTCACAATATTTTTTAGTTTCATAGGCTGTTTAGTTTGGACTTAGGTGGCGTTGTGTAAAGTTGCGGAATATTAAACTTTTTATTGTACGAGTACACTATCAAAATGACAAAAGGCGTGACTAGGTGCTGTTAGGTTGTGCGTGCAGCTTAAATAAGCAGTTTCTCCATGTAAAGCACTGGTATTCAGCTGCGTCCAGTTAGACTGGAAGCTAACCCAAAATAGTTTGAAAAGGCTAGGCAGATGATGATAATGTACAACCTTCTTCTTCTTATCGTGTGCTTAGTAACTAACCTGGTGTCAGAGTTTTAATGCCGCCCATGGGCCTCTGACTTGGCATCACATGCCGTCGAGAATAGTCTCTCAGGCATGCCGGTTTCCTCACGATGTTTTCCTTCACCGTTTTTGAAACAAGTGATTATTTAACAATACGCACATAGATCCGAAAAGACAGAGGTGCGTGCCTTGGGTTTGAACACGAGACCTGTGATTTCGCAATCCGCCTTACACCACTAGGCTATCACTGCTATAATAATAATGTACAATGTCAAGAGTAGAAAAATAACCTAAAATCACAGTACTAAATCTATACATACAAGATATTATTATAATAATAAGACAGTTAAAAACTGTGTCTGTACATTGAATATATTTAAAAAATAATGATTGAGGGGGGTTTAGAAACAGTAATAGAGCACGAATCCAAAAAAAAGTCTGTCTGTTTGTCTGTTTGTTTGTACACGCTAATCTTCGGTACTACTGGACGGATTTGAATGATTTTTTTTTGTTGTATAGATATTAAGTCTGGGCAACACATATGCTATAATTTATCTTGGAAACTGGAACACCTGATGCAGAACCGCAACAGACCAGCTAAACTATAGGAGATACAAAAATGGTACCATAGCAAAAAATGTTCCACGTGATGAGCATTTTCTGCTAAGAGAATAAATTTGAAGATCCGGAACACCTGATGCAGAACCGCAACAGACCAGCTAAACTATTGGAGATACAAAAATGGTACTATAGCAAAAATTGTTCCATGTGATGAGCATTTTCTGCTGAGAGAATAAATTTGAAGATCCGGAACACCTGATGTGGAACTTCAAGAGCCCAGCTACACTATAACATATATAGGAATGACGTCTTAGCAAGAGTTGTTCAGCCTTATGAGCACTCGCTGTTGACGTATAAAAATCGAAGATCTGGAACACCTGTGATGGCATTTCCTGTTGACCAACAAAAATAAAAAATCTGGAACGTCTTGAATCGTCTCGCGCATCTCATTGTTTTCCCGTCCCCGGGCATTTAGAATTCGACATCAGACGTTTCAGATCTTCAATTTAGACGACCCCGTTGTCGCTGGCATAAGCAACAGGATCCGCGTACGAAGTCGCGGGCAGAAGCTAGTTTTTAATAAAGAAGGAAAACCACAAAGATTTTGGTTGATTTTTCTCGTGTCAGAGGTACCTACGTGTTGCAAAACTACATTCCAAGAAAACAGACGAATAAATTGTTAATTAATTATTATTATTGAGTTACAAAAATGGCGTTATAATGATAACAGTTTCCATAAGTGGCGAGGAAAATCAGACATGTATTCGGTAGAATTGTTTTGTTAAAACCGTACTTCAGTTTATTTAAATACATTAAATACAAAATGACTGCCAAGTACTTATATGACAAAAATAATAGTTTTAGGATTAGGGTTTTAGGTACTTTCTTATTTCTTACTTTCAAATTCATTTATTTGCTAACAATAAAAATACGGATAGGTTTAACAGTGGGTCCCAAACCATGCATAGCCTGTATCTTGGTGACCCAAACACTAGGTACACATAGTTAATAAAATCACAGTGTTCTAGTAGCGCAACTAAATAATTGAAGTAATAAAATACTAAATTGTTATTAATAATATTAAAATAACTTGGACTTATAAGCATAATACGAAATCAGTAAAATAGTAAATAAAAAGTAATAAAAATAATAATAATTGATAATAAATAAGGACATTGTAGCACATAGGTAAATACAAAAAACAGTTCTGTTGAGGAGGGATAAAGTTGAAAATCAACCAAAGTTTGACACATTGGGGTACCTTGATGTAGGTACTTAGCTGGCCTCTGCACTACAAAATATTTCGTTTTTAAAGGATATACTGCTCTAAAATCATTCTCACAGTAGGTACAGTTACAAATTATGTCGCAATATTTAGAAACATCTAATTAGACTATGATGGTCAAAACTAGAAAAAAACAGCAAGCATAATACCGATGATTTCTAGACAAAACAGTAATATATTATTATATCTCGTCTTAGGTAGCCTATAATAGCAAGCAGAACAATAAAAAAAAGTGGTTTTAAAATTAATGATCACCAAATTTAGGTTTTAAAAACCGATCATAAAGTATGGTAACGCATAGACTTAAATTTGATTATTATTAAAATGATGCTAATTAGCATGTTGATTGACAATTATTAACTAATAAAACAGCAGGCGGGATTTCGTTAGCAGCACTTCACGTTATTAAGCTGTGAAACCAACAATAAAAGTCAGACATTTTGTTTTTTTAAATAGAAAATAATAATTTATTGCTACATTAAATAAATCACGGAGCGTCACGACAAATTTTTGAGTTTTTTAAATTAAAATATATTATCTGTTTCTTTGATTGTGGTAGCAGATAAGATTTATTAATTAGGTGTCTGGCCTTAGACATTCTAATCTTTTAATAAGCTCCGATCCAGTATCAATTCAATGGCAGGGAGGAGTTTATGTATTATTTTAAATGAAGTATAGTCAAATTTATACTTACACTTTTATAATTTTACTGTATTATTTTTACTGTTTTGTATTTACTGTATTATTGTATATTATCTTATATATATATATTTTTTTTTAACACTGTTTTTTTGAGTGTGTCCGTGGCATCACAACAACACAACGGGCCCTATCAGAATAACAGCGCTGCGATATTTATATTTTTTAAATGTCGCAGCTAATGCTGAGATAGGCGCCTTTTTGGTCTCGCACAGGTCTTTTTATTATAATTTTTTTTATTTTTGTCTTTAGTTTTTATAACTTTTCTTTTTTTTTATCTGTATTGCTGATCTTTTGTTTTATGTTCTGTGCGTCCAAATAAAATATTTTCTTTCTTTCTCTTCTTTCTTTCTTATACAAGAACAGCAAGTCTAAACTCACTTGGAGAAAAAGTATGTTTGTTGTAAAGTAAAATTATTGCCCATTTTAACTATTTTGGATGGGGTACCTACTTACTAAGTGGGACTAATATGTAATGTATTGAGCCTTTTAAATTTAGCTGGCCATGTTATCCCTCCATCCTCACTATACTTACACAGTTTACATACATACACATACATACATAAACTCACGCCTTTTTCCCATGGGGGTAGGCAGAAACTACAGAGCGCCATAATTATGCCACGATTTTTACATACTTCTTTTGCTTCGTTTACATTTATACATGTTGTCAAACACACACACCGGTTGCGAGCATTAAGCACCGTACCTATACGTACTACGTCCTTCTAGGGCATCCCTTCCCGGCTCCCGGCCCCACAAGTTATATCTGCTTACAGTTTACATCACTGTATAACTTGTATTGTGGATTGTTTTCTTATATATGCAAACAATCTAACCCGGAATATGTATTTGTGACATGCTGTATAGCGACTCAAACTTGAAAGTTATTTTATTATGTTAGAATAGTTAGATCCCCACACTAGAAATTTCTCCAGCAAATATTATGAGACCCGAAACCACTATCTCAAGCCATTCAAATATGTATTAGCTCCGGGCCAGAATCGAATCCGCGACAAGCTGTACAACAACTCAAACACGTATGTTTGCAAAATAAAATATCACGCTAAAAATTCACAAAAAAGGCATGGTAACAAAAAGTTATCAGAATTTTACAATGTTGGTATGTGTGGAATTTGTCAAACACATGCGGGTTTTCCAATCCCACTTTTATATAAAAAAGCTACTCCGTTGTCTCTTTGTTTTTTCTACCATTTTTTTTATATCGGCTTTTTGTCACTGCGTTTTTCTATTATTTTATGTCGGTAGGTAAGTACTACCTAGATTCCGTTTGGTTGCCAAGGTGCCTTTGTTATAAATAACAAAAGCTCCGCATGTAAGCTATGCCATGAGCATGTCTTTCTTGTTTTTTAATTTTCTTACGTAGCCATCTATCAACCAAGACTACTAATTGGTTTCTGCTGTTACCACTCAAACCAAAATACCAGACATCATCATTTGCTTAGCCTTTTCCCAACTATGTTGGGGTCGGCTACCAGTTTAACCGGATGCAGCGGAATACCAGTATTTTACATGGAGCGACTGCCTGACAGACCTCCACAACACAGTAATTGGGTAAAATGATTCTTCTTGGTTAAACTGGTTATCAGACTTTCGGGCTTCTGACTACAAGTAACGACTGTCAAAGATCTACAATCAAATAAATCTTTCAAGAAGAAGTTGATAGACCAATTAATAGCTTTCCATTAATTAAAAAAGTGGATGGTTGCACGTCCGTGCCAACTCATGGCAAGGTCGTTTTCCATAGAAACTAGTTCCAAAAGAATGTCTGGACATCGAGCAATAAATCAAATGGAATAGACATCGAACTTACCAAAAGCGTGTTTGAGAACATCAGTATTATTTATGACATACGATCATTAGATAAGACAAAAAAAAAACGAGGTTCGTCACTCAATTTAGCTTCGTCGTTGATTTATTGAATAGTCAAACGAACTTACCTGTAAGTGAAGTTCGACGGTAATTATACGAAGTCTTTGTTTCATTCGAAAATGAGATAGGTTTACTTGTAGTAGATCTTCTAGCCGCCACGGCGTCGTACATACTTTTACAGCAAGCGTAAAATAGAGCGTAACCCTTCATGGAACGGACACCTGTCAAATCTCTCATTAAGTTCACAGCAAATGATTGATTTTACAACATAGGGTCCAAGCTCAAAATTGTATTTAGAATTTTAGATAGCATGTATTGTTTGGGTCGGGTGGGACTCTTCTCATTTTCGAATGAAACAAAGACTTCGTATAATTACCGTCGAACTTCACTTACAGGTAAGTTCGTTTGACTATTCAATTATACTCGTCTTTGTTTCATTCTCAATGAGATAGGTTTACTTGTAGATGTTTAAAGACAAGTTGTAAAAGCAATCAATAATTATTAAAGAATTAAAAATAACAATGAGTTATTTTAAATTTTTCAAAAGAATCAAAATAAAAACACAACATCGAATTACAATTCAAATAGAATCATACTCGTCAAAACTAAAATAGAAAATGTCTATTATTAATATGTCCATTTGGTAATTTAGGAAGGAATGGTTGACCCTTCAGTTCACGTGTATAACTTATAATAAAGTTGATAGGTATTGAAAAAACCCGCTTACCGGCTGAAATTCTTACATAATGAATGTAATGAATGTTGAAAAAACTCGCTAATATTAAGTTCACTCTTTCTTCCATAGCCCTGGTAATCCAACGGCTGACACTGGAGCTTACAGTTCAGTGTTTTTGTTACAATGTTTAGTAGGTACCCAACTTTACTGTTTTGTAAAACAGTAAACAGAAAATAGAAACCTTGTAATTGTCCATCTCCTAATTTATTGTTAATGCTTCATCATATCAATTGTAATAGCTGTAATTTTCATAATACCTAATTGTAAAATAAAATGAAGTTTGGCTATTTGGTTACCTATAACAGTTTTAACTAACTTATTAATCTTGATAATTATGCTTATGGATTTCAATTATGATTACCTATGTCTAATTTGATCACTCTATATTTATAATGGAGATTGTTAGGTATCATCTTTTGACCTGAAACTATCGTGAATAGACTCAAAAAACCTTCTTGGTAAGTAGTAAAGTAGTAGTAGTAGTAAAGAAGTAGTTGTAGTTAGTAAAGTAAGTATAAATCACGTTGTTGCATGTAATTATTTAAAATATAATTAAGTTAACATGAAAAAACATCCCAAGTATATCTAGGTTTAAGAGGTCTTATTATGAAGCCTTAATCTTTTCATTTTATCATCTTTTGCGGTCCTATTATCAAGGCTAGGGCAGATCAAATATAAACCAAACTTTCATAGGAAATAACTCCTTCCCGGAGTCTCATTATGATATTAGTAATACTACAAATTACAGTTTTTAGCCAAACACACTGGAATTAAATTCATATTCAACATAATGAATTTTCAACTGCTTGTTCACACTCCAAATATGTACAAATGTTTACATGACAATATTCTTCAACAATTGTTTGTAAATGATCACTTATATTAAGAGTAATAGATCAGCGCATTGTAAACACCCCATATAACTCTTTAAGTTATTATTTTAAAGGTGGATAATCAAGAGTATTCTATACTTTTAAAAATAAATAAATCAAAATGAAATCATTTTATTTTGTATTACAACTTTACGGTCCAATATGGACTACTTTTCGGTCTGTTATACCTATTCTTGGCTCTTATTTAAATTTCCTGTAAAGGACATGTAACAATCTAGAATGATAGTGCCAAGGAGATAATTAAAGGGTTAAAATGTATCAACAATCTCTGAAATATCGAGAACCCTGGTTTGAGTGATCAACAGATGAAGTACAAAACATTACCTTGTGCTTTGTCTTTAATTATTGTCATTTTTATATTTTTGAGTACCTACAAAGAGAGCGAGGAGAGATCATAAAACTCTTAATTCTTATGATTGAGACCAATGCAAAAAGAAAGCATTTAGGTTCTTTGGCACTTTTGTGTTGATCTGGGAAGCAGAAAAATTAATTGGTGTTTCACCAAATAAATATGTAATCTTTTGACAATTTGTATTACTTATTAGTCATTTTGTAATGTTTACTTCTCTTCTAGATTCAATCAAATCAAAATCAATTCAAACAAAAAACCCTTTGGTTTTTAATCACACCACTGCCAAGTATTTTTAGTAATGGTACCTATATATATAGGTAGGATATTGAACTCCTTCCAATCAATTGTATGATATTGTAGTCATATAATCCATTCTCAATCAGATTTCACTATCTGTTGGGTATCTGGCAAGGCATTACAGACTAAGTAGGCAGCAATTGAATCTAAAAAAATAATCATTTGAAGCTTAGCTTCATTCTCAGTCCATTGCTTACATGCCTCCAAAAACCATAACCTCTTGGAAATTACCTTGTGGAAAAAGGCATTTGTAAATAAATAAATAAATATTCCACAACCTTCACACAACGGCACTTAGTTCCAAACTAAGCAGAGCCTGCATTATGGGCACTAAACAGCTGATAAAAACACATATATATTTCTAAATAAATAGTAACTTATTAGGGATAAATTATACCCAGACACAGAACAATGATTGTGCTAAGAACAAAAAACATTATCCTGGGTGGGAATCAAACCCACAACCTCTAACATAACAGTCAGGTTCACCAACCACCAGACCAACAGCCCAGTCAAAAATACAATAAATGTTTCTAACTTTAAAATATTATTTACTCTGACTATGTTTATGAACTACCATTCAAGGTCTTGTCTAAACATGCAGTATTCAAGGTATTACCTATTCCATAATAAATCATTCTCATTAGTAACTTATCAAATAAAAGACAAGATATTCAATAGGTGTCATGCAAGTGGATGTAAAATTTCCATTCATCTGAACGTGGAATCTGACTATAGTTGACTTGACATGATTTTTCTTTACAAACAGTTATTTAGTTTGTTAGTTATGAATCTTGTTTTTCTTTGTTTATATACAGTTAACTGAATTATTTCTTAGCTAAAATTCTGAATAAACAAACTTATATATTATAGTCTCTCTATTTAGTAAGCATCTTTCACCTTTCTTGTAAATGTTGATCATAATTATATAACCCAAAAACATAAAACAATTAATTGTTGCCATTTCCTTTGAAGAGTATATAATGTTTTATATGTATAAATATTGACCAGGCAATAAGCCTGTTTAAAACTACCTCTATCAGAAAGTAATTTTTCTGTTTAATATCGCTTATTGTGCGGTAGACTTTTCATTTCAATGTTCTGTTTTAACAAAAGTCTTCAACTTCTTTAATTTAGAAATTGATGAAAGGTTTCCAATGGGCTTTTTACCGATAAAAGACTGGTAAACTAAGCTTTAGTAGTCTGACCAATTTCTATTGCTCAGAAAGTATTTATAAATTAGATATTATCTGACAAGATTCCTCTTTTTTGTTTCAATGAAAAGTAACTTTGGTGTGGTCTAGTATGAAATAAAGTTGTATATTTACAATCTTATCAAAAATAATAACCACAAATAGTAGTGACTAATCATCACTTTTCAATCACCTAAATTAATTTTTTAAATGCCCACCTGTGGGTGTATTTTGCAGCGCTGATGAATCCTCCGGTCTTCTCATGTTCTCTCAACCACTGGTGCCTCACAAGATGCCTCCCCCCCCCTTTTTTTCTTCATTTTTGGAATGAGGTTGGCTCCACCAGTTTCAAAGCTGCTTTTTTGGGAAGTATTGGGTCTTCACCAAATAAGTATGTTTCTAACTCAGAATGAGGCAGAAAACTCTTGATTGTCTTTATGACTGTTACTAGCAGGGAAAATATGCCCCTCTGTATGTATGCATATATATCATACCTTAAAGTATCACTCAACTTTGTAACATTTTATGCTCCGGAGTATCTAGACACATCTGAAGGTCTGAGTCAAAACAAGGCAGGGCGTTGACGCCCTGATGTTGTCTTTATCTTCTTTATGCTTATTAAATAATTTTGTTAAGCTTCTTAATAAGTATTAGATACCTGGGTTATGGTAAATCTTTTCCTGATTTCTCCAGTTGAGAACCCATGGCTAGCATTTTGTGAATCTGAACATCTTGTGTCTTTTCCGGAGGTACCTGTTCTTCAATCATTCCATTTACCAACTAGAATCTGCATAATACAACTTTTGTTTGAAGTTTTTTATGAACTCCGGAGAAACATTTTTTGTTTTTTCCATTCATTTCAGACGAATTGTTCTACTGAATTTATTAGTGTCTGTAGAAAACAGTCCATGCTGTACAGGCAATAAACATTGTACCATATAACCATGTAAGTTCCCGCAGAACTTCCCTTGAAGGTTATAAGAAAAAAGTCAACCACGTGTGTCCCTAAAGAACACCCCACAGATTGCTTAAATCACAACATAGCCATTGTAAACCACGTGCGCTCCCGCAGAACGCCCCACAGGTTCTAGGCAAGTTGCTCACTATATAGCCATTTTTCATTACAAATGCGTTTTCAAACGCTCCACAGGTTGGGCTATTTACTGCCAAGCCAATACTGCCATTGTTGACCACGTACGTTCCCGCAGAACGTCCCACAGGTCAGGCAACTGCCATTGTTGACCACGTACGTTCCCGCAGAACGTCCCACAGGTCAGGCATGCACTTGTAGGTTGCAAGCACACTAGCACGTGCATAACGCAAAAAAACAAAGCGCACCCTATGTTTTCATATTCACTAGCGATAATACGCACACAGGGTTTCGATTTACTATAATATTCATAATCAGGCAAGTTCTTGAGTCGGTTAACTGATGAAACAGTTACAGAAAACAGCTTTTAAAAGCGGCCATTTTTGACATTTTCTTACCTTCGTGACTTGAATCAAGTTTTAGCATTTTAATACATCTCTCAGTCGTTTTCATATTCAAATTGTATCTAGTGAATTCCATTTTCCCATTTTTATGCTATTTGGAACAGTATTTTCACAACACAACACAAAATATTAAAAAATATAGGAAAAAGATGACGCCATTAGGTGACATAAAAAACCAATGAGAGATTTGACAGGTGTCCGTTCCATGAAGGGTTACGCTCTATTTTACGCTTGCTGTAAAAGTATGTACGACGCCGTGGCGGCTAGAAGATCTACTACAAGTAAACCTATCTCATTGAGAATGAAACAAAGACGAGTATAATTGAAAGAATTTATATCAAGAATCGTATGTTCTATATTGTTCGTCACAATGTGGAGACGCTTTTTATTGCATGGTACAATAAAGATACTATTGATAAAATTTTAACGAGACACATTAAGAAGGTTGAATATTTGGTCGATAATTATTGGGAATTAGGCGCTAAGCGTGCTGTTGGTAACAGTGAAGTGGTGAAGTTAATTTGCGTAAGTTTGCTAATAATTAGGGACATTGGCTTTTTACTAAAACTAAAAAAAAACTTGATATAATTATAAGAAAAGGAAAAATTTAAGGACTATAATCATGTTGAAGGTATGTCATAGCTACATAGAATAAGGTACAGACGCCAGCACATCAAGTTACCCCAATGTGTCAAATTTTCCCAATTGAATATGAACCTTTTTCTGTTTGATTGAAAAACGATCAAAGAAATTTGACACATTGGGGTAACTTGACGTGCTGGCGTCTGTACCATCAGTAATAATTTTATTAAGTAACAAGAAACAAGACGTTTAGCAAAAGTGCAGGACGCTTCTTTCACTCACACAAACACACTCAGACTCTCTTTCTTTCTCTTTTCACTTTCTTCTTTCTCTTCCTTTACTTCTTTCTTTTCACTGAGTGCAAGACTGCTAGTGCATTGACTTACTTAATGTAGGCACTTAATGAAGAAAACTTAGCGTTTCATCAAATATTAGCTTCTGTCCTCTAGATGTCGTCCACTTTGAAGTCTACTATACCATTATACAAATCCTATAGGTATCACTCGTCCATAGAGTAGCTTTCCATTAATGAAAGAATTTTTGAAATCGAATTAACAGTTTCGGGGATTCCCCCATGAACTTACAAACAAACATTTTCTTTTCTCCTTGTGATATTAGCATGGATATAAATAGACGGATTGCAACCAAAACCGCACTAAGCAAATCTTTTAAATAAATATTATTGACCAAGCGTATATCCCCAGCAATTTCAAAATGATATGCAACACACTTGACTTCAGAGCCTGGTGACCCCTTGACCTCGGTTTGTGCGTGACAGAGTAGCCTTCCATACTGCGATTTATAAATTTACGAATAAATATATACTTAATCAATGACATAAACATAATTTTGATGCGGATTAACTCCGATATCTCCGAAGTAAATTGTTTCGTTTTTTTTTACAAAATGTCATTGAGGGAGGATAGTAAGACTGTTTGTCAAACTTTTTTAGTTTCTGACTTCTTTTCTCACGTAACGGCTGTTAACAATATGAAAGTGACAGCCGAGATCAACTGCTGAACGTGCTATGTGTCATTGGTCTCGTGGACCTTTTTTTTTTTTCTGAGGGGTGGAAAATCTTCATGGATGTCCCCCGCCCGGGGAGGCGGAGGGGTCTGTCAGACTCTTACTGGCTAAAAACCACCCCGTGTTCCTTCTCACACCTGCGCCGGGGGTCACGGGAACAGAAGATACTTCCGCGACCGCCGACTGGAGCGAGGGGAGTGAGGTGTTAGACTCCCCTCGCGACGTCTAAGAGGGGCGCGCGTGAACACGACGCACCGCCACCTCGGGTCCATGTACGTGGGGGCGGCGGACATCCCCGCGTCCGGCGCCCTGGACCCATTCAGGGGGGCTGAAAGAGGGCGTCGCTGCTCTCCCTTTCCGCAGCCTCCTTCTGCGAGATGACTGTTTCGCAGAAGGACACCACCGCGTCCCAGGACTCGACGCTGCCGACCATCCTCTCGACCACGGCCGGCAGCGACAAGTCACTGCCTACTCCAGAGATGGTCTCGGGGACCTACATCAGCCAGTGTAGCTTCTTCTTTGTTCTTCCGTGCGGATGTTAATATTTTGACACAAGTCTCTTCGCGATCTGAAAGGCTCTCTTTAGTATTTAATAGCTCTTTGGTAACAACTAACAATACACGCATAGCTACAGTTTACAATACCGAAGTACTCTTATCTTACTTTTCATATTCAATCATTCATATCCCCCACCGAGTACAAAATTAATAGGGTAAATAGAAACGCAGGGCTGAATAGAAACAACACTTTAAAGGGGTTCCCCGCGTTAATTCGATATGATTTGTTATTGTTACTAACAACGTGCCGAAAATTGGAGCCTTTGGTTTATAAGTAACAATTTTTAACTTTTGTGAAAATCCTCCTTATATTCACTACATTAGACTGTTAGTTAAAAAATGGGCAGTTAAAAACTCCATTACATTTTAAATCCATAATAATTTTGACAAGAAAACATATTTCTTTTTTATCTATACATTTCTTAGCATTGAGATTTATCTGTACTACTGTTTATAACACATCTGATGGTCCTTGACATATTTACAAGCTTTACGGGTCGTAGTATCACGAGTTAACAAGTTATCTCTGTCTTCAACTACATTGCATGTTATTGAAATTATTTTTTTTTGTTGTCTACATCCTATCGCATCGGAATTAATCAAAAATCGGAGTTGGTTTTTTGTTGGGTAACATAGAAATAATTTAAGTTGCAAAGCAAATTTTTAAAATAAGAAATTAAAATCATGTCATTTATTCAAATCAGGTTGTAGATCAGCGTACTGGACGTCATATTACATAAGACAGTTCCCCAAGATGCCCACCCTTCACCTCTTTCTTAGTGTTTTTGCTGAGAAGAAGAAGTGGCGGAACAAAAACCCCAGCAACATAAGTTAAGTTAGAAGAACATTTTTTTTCTAAATTGGCTCTGTTCGAGCGTTGCGCACCAGTCGAGCGCTGTCCGCTTCGCTGGCGTTCCGCTGCCTGTTGCCTTCTGCCTGTATCTGTAGCCTTAAATGCTCATTCCATATATTATAATTCTTTCCGTAACACCACAAGCAGAAACTAAAGTTAATGCTAAGGGTGTTCCCGCAGCATTTTCTATATGTAGTTTCTACTTATCATTGTGACAAAAAACGTGTGTACGAACCTAATGTCTATTTGCGTTAGGAAGGTTAGCATGACTCATACCGAAATGTTTTTGAACGACGTGTGCAAAACCAACAATATCCTTACTCATAATTTAAGTAAAAATATAGTGTGTGTAATTGCTTTTACAAACTCTATCGACACTTATCAGAATTCATTTTAAATAAATGTATTATGTACAATTCTGCTAACTCATCGTCCTCCTGGTTTTATTTGCGTGTATGACTGCTTTTTTGGATTAGTGGTCAAGCGTTTCTGCTAAGCATGTTTTCGCCCCCGGATCGGGCAAAGCCGTAGCAACAGTAAAAACGACAGCAACGGTGGCCGAGATTGTGTTTTCCTCTTTTTGGAGGCGGTGTGTGGAGAAGATGACTAGTAACTATCTAGATTTGGATTGCATTTCTGTTATCTGATGTTTATTTAAATAAATAATTATTAAAGCGTTATTGAGTTTTTCTTCTATATTTTCTCTGTAGCTGCCCAAAGTCTGAATTAGTACCTGAATAACAGTTATGGGGTCGCCCCTTATTACATTTGGGACTTAAACATAACTGGCGAAATGTAACTCCTTGGAGAGAAATTTTACTTTTCATGTAAGAAAATCAAACGACATTTTGGTGTCTATTCCACAAACACCATTATTGAACAGTTGAAGTTTTATGAAGACATTTTTTTTACTTATTGAATCTATCTCGCACACCAATCCTCAAGGAAAACAGCCAGGTCATTCCGATATCTTTGCTGACATGACAGGTGACAAAATGACTTCCCAGTCCTTTATCAGGTGACAATTTGACATTTGACAAGTCTTAAGCTAAAACTAGAGGTATTCCTCGAAGCGCTACTATTTTGAGGCGCTCCTAATGAGGCGCTCCTAATGAGGCGCTCCTATTTTATTCCTCGGAGCGCACCTTTTAGGAGCGTTCCCGTTAGAAATTAATTTTTTTTTTTTTTTCTAGGAAAAAAAAACAAATATTTTTATTAGGAGCGCTCCGAGGAATAAAATAGGAGCGCCTCATTAGGAGCGCCTCAACATAGTAGCGCTTCGAGGAATACCTCTAAAACTAAGTAAGTAACAAAACACCGTCAATTAGATTCTAGAAGGTGAACCGAAGTTAGCTGCAGCAGCTAGAACGTTATAAAAGCGTTGTAAACCTACCTTATTAATTAATTACAACTGTACACGCACCATGCGAAGTTATTGTAGCTCCATGCAAAATGTCCTCGCGCGAATAGTGTGTAGGTAAATTTCATGTAAAAATGTCAAGTAGCAAGGTGACTTTTTTGATATCTTGGACTTTACCAAAACTTGTTTTTAAATGTTCATTATCTATCAGTTGTAAACAGCATGCAATTTATTTTTAACCATGTTGAACTTTTGATCCCATGAGTTACAAAAAAATATACTATTTTCATCTTCAAAAGAAGACATGGTTGAAAGAATATTGTAAAGTTAGAGATGTATGTTTCATTTAATCTTATTTTAGTTTTGATTTAAGTGTAAATTTTAATTTTGATGATATTTTTCTTATGATTCTTGATCCTGATTTTACTTCACTGTTAAATAAACTTAGTATTTATTAATTTTAATTACGCTGTTCCTATTAATTTATTTGAATTGAATGTTTTTTTTTATTAAATATTAAATACAAAAGAAATAAACAAAACATAATAATACTCTGTAAGGCAGATAAGTCTTCTTTGGCAGAAATGTAAAGGGTAATAGGGTTCCGTAACAGTCTACAAAATGGTCACTCATGTAGGTAACCCTGAAGGGTTGATCAGAGGTGTACTTGTACATACACCCACATATGACCAGTTATGTCTACGTCCAATGTAAAAGGGGGAGAGCGTATTACCATCAACCGACCACAAGTCCATATTCCTAGCTACCACTAATAAAATTTAGGTTAAAAATATATTTAGGTTATTTTTACCCGAGGTGGCGGCGCGTCGTGTTCACGCGCGCCCCTCTTAGACGTCGCGAGGGGAGTCTAACACCCTACTCCCTCGCTGACTTGGCGAGGCCCGCGGGGCCGGCACCAGTCGGGGGTCGCGGAAGTATCTTCTGTTCCCGTGACCCCCGGCGCAGGTGTGAGAAGGAACACGGGGTGGTTTTTAGTCAGTAAGAGTCTGACAGACCTCTCCGCCTCCCCGGGCGGGGGACATCCAAGAGGATTTTCAACCCCTCAAAAAAAAAATGTGTACTAAATAGCAGATAAACATACTTACATATTTCTAAATACATACATATTATACATAAATTACACCCAGACACAGAACAAATGATCGTGCTCATCACACAAACATTTGTTCTGTGCCTGGAAATATTAATATATATTATTTAATAACACTTTGCCCAAGCCGGGCCAAGACCACATGCTCGGGAACAGCGCTTGAAACCACCAGAATAACTAGGTTTTAGGACTATCTATGATTTCGATCTTTGGCATAAGGTATAGGCAGAACCGCATATACTTACGCTTGATCTGACCTGCAAGGCTATTCGCTTTTAATTTCCAGTGACTTACTGCATTCGGTGTGTTACTTATAAATAAAGAAAAAAAAAACATTTATTTCAGGTATCATAAACCATATTAGACACATGTAGAAATCTTTCAATAATAAAAAGAGTCACATAAAAGAAAATAAATAAAATTTCAAATACAACATAATAATAAAATAATTCTCTAAAAATCATAATAATAACTTATGATGACAACTGAGAATTTACAAAAAATTGGTATTACACTTTAAGTCGACTTCAAGTTACGGTTACTTTAAGACGGGGTGCTGTGCGCTTCGTCATATCTCTGCAACTGCGCTTGACGTCGTCCTAGATACACACTGATGATACCCAATACATAACTGTCGGTTTGACAGTAAATCGTTGAACACTTTGCCGAGTGATCATCGCCATGAACTGTCAACGGAGATATATTAGCATTAGGTTTCAACTCTCTAGAAGTAAGGCGGTCGCGTGATCAGATGGCTGTAGTATTCAAAATTCTTAGGGGGATTATCGATGATCCTGATCTGCATAACGAAATCTGCAATCTATTTTTCCCAGACAATTACTCTCGTGGCAGAAAGCACCGCTTACTGGCTGTTCCGACTAGCCGTACTATTGCGCACTCCAAGTCACCTATTCCTCGGACTGTAGCGTCTATTAACGCTCTCCTGGACTCAGGCACAGGTCTTGATATGTTTGCGGATGAATGGAAGATGATAATGTCAGAATGCTTGAATTTTTGTGAGAAGAATACATGATTGAGAAGTGTGAAGTTCATGATTTAATAAATTATAATTATGTTAAATAGTGTATTTGGCTTCGGCCGTTCTATTTAAATTAAATAAATAAATAAATGCAATAGCCCTGCTGGGAATCAAACTCAGCACCACATGCTTAACAAAAGGGGTAGAAGCCCAAATAAACGCATTTTGCCAAAATCCGATTTTAAGTTATCAAATGAACATTATTGGATATGAGTCAGAGGGTTTAGTTCAAGGATTACAAAATGGCTGCTAAGGGATCGGAACCTGGGGCTAAAACCAGTTTTCCATTAAGAATTAGGTCACCTGATTTACGATAGAGGAAAATATCGAGAGGAAACCTGTACTTGAGGCGAGGTTTCAGTCATTTTAAAGTTTAAAGAACTGAACATAAAATTGTTGCAAAAGAAAAACTCTCTTATTACATAAATTGAACAGATGGCTATAAAATTACCCAATAGCACAATAAAAGCAGCCAGTCAGTGACTATCACGCTGTGAAAATGTGGATTTAATGTATTCTGGACCTATGGCACTGGCACCACCGCAGAAACGGATTTTATACTCAGAGGAATCGAAATAGCGACAGATTGTAAAACTATTTTATTAGTTTTGAGCACGACAATGTCAAGTATGAAGAGAAGAAATTTGCAGATTCTTCAGTCGACAATAGTCCACAAAAATCGAGCTTCATTTTTTTCTATTATCGGCAGAAATGTTTTTACCATTTGTCACATTTTTCCGTCATCGAACCAGTTTCTACGGTGATCATGCTACGCGTGCTGCAAGAAGAAAGACATTCTAAATGTCGCAGCTAATGTTGAGATAGGCGCCTTTTTGGTCTCGCACAGGTCTAATTATTATTTATTTTTTTATTTTTGTCTTTATTTTTTTAATCTTTTCTTTTTTTATCTACTTATATTGCTTTTCTTTTGTTTCATGTTCTGTGCGTCCAAATGAAATATTTTCTTTCTTTCTTTCTTTTCTTTACATTCAATACTCACTAATATAGACGGGACCTCACGAACAAAATTTTCATCCGAAACTTGTGTCCTAGTGGACCCAAGTCTATGAGTTTTTTTTTAGTACGCTCCACTGCCGCTCCAATATTCATATAATATTCTAGATGGCGTTACTGAGACATGGGTTAAAAGTTTTTCTATTACATTTCCTGGCAAGTTCGCTCTATAGAAATTTAAATCTCTTTGTACAAGAACCCCCTGGGTGTGCCAGGGCAAGTAAGATTCGGGCCTACGTTACCGCCATAAACCTCCAGGTTAATTAGTGCAGTGCTCTTGAATATATGACATAATATATAACAATCCAGAGTGTTGCATTTGACACTTGAAAAATTTTTCACAGCGTGATCTTCCCGTGAATATAGACAACTTTTAACATGGAACCAACACTGAAATCTGGTGAAGTACGCATAAAATTTTTGTATGCAACAGCTGATTTATTGGCACCTAGGTCATTCTCCCAGGAGTGTCATACGTCCAGAATGGATGCAATGCAAAGATGTGGAAGCAAACTGTCATTCTGTACTAGGCATTGACAGTTCATAAGATTTCATCTACACTGCCACTACGTGACTTTAACAGAATCTTAATGAGGTATTCCGTCAAGGAAAATAGCACTGATAGCCTAGTGGTGTGACCGGCGGATTGCCAAATCATAGGTCTCGAGTTCGAACCCAAGGCACGCACCTCTGACTTTTCGGATTTATGTGCGTATTGTATAATTATCACTTGCTTTAAAAACGGTGAAGGAAAACATCGTGAGGAAACCGGCATGCCTGAGAGATATTTCTCGGCGGCATGTGATGCCAAGTTAGAGGCCCATGGGCGGCATTAAAACTCTGACACCAGGTTAGTTACTAACCACACGATAAGAAGAAGAAGGAAAATAAAATTAATATTATTAAATATTCATAAGTTTGACTCACTTAAAGTATGATGAACCTATCTGCGTAGATAGATCCCCGCTAGATTGAGTTCCTGTAGCCTTGTGAAGCTCTGATGACGAGGTGTAGGATACACATGACGACTGCCAGGTAGCCTTGTTTACAATTAGTGCATGAGTGTGATGCACTAGTCGTGAACGTATTTATAAAATAAAATAACCGTGTTAAAGTAGTGGTTTAAAAGATGTAGTGTCGAAAATTTATAAGAGTAGGCTTAGATGGTTTAGTCACGTTGAAAGGGTTGTGCGAAACCGACTAACAAAATTTAAAACACCCCCACCGCAAAAAAGTAAAACATTTAAAAAGTTAAAAATAACACTTTAGCCATGAACTTTTACTTCACGTCGGGGTACCGCTTAAGTAAGGAATGCTCCTAGTACTTGTAGGTATGTATGTACTTATTTTAACGGTACCCCGACGTTACGTAAAATTTCATGGCTAAAGTGTTATTTTTAACTTTTTAAATGTTTTACTTTTTTGCGGTGGGGGTGTTTTAAATTTTTAATTTAATTTTCATTTTAAAATTTTTAAACGCATTAATTTTATTTTATAGAGTATACAGTTAGGAGAATATTTCAGTGCATTGTATGTAGAGTCAAATGCTGGTTAAAAGGAATCCAAACACGACATATCTGCTATTATTTTGTCAAGAGTCAACCTACTGGTGTGCTGGATAGCCTGGTTGCAGCATCAGCTCATCCTGTTGCCATCGGGGCATTGTGTGCAGAATCAAATGCTGGTTAAAATGAATCCAAACACGACATATCTGCTATTATTTTGTCAAGAGTCTACCTACTGGTGTGCTGGATAGCCTGGCTGCAGCATCAGCTCATTCTGTTGCCATCAGTTTATAGTGTGCAGAATCAATTGCTGGTTGAAATGAACTCAAACACGACATATGTGCTATTATTTTGTCAAGAGTCTACCTACTGGTGTGCTGGATAGCCTAGCTGCAGCATCAGCTTACCCAGTTGCCATCAATGCATTGTGTGCAGAATCAAATGCTGGTTAAAATGAATCCAAACACGACATATCTGCTCTTATTTTCCCAAGAGTGTATTAGTCTGTTAGATATCCTGGCTGCATCAGACCAAATACACCATAATGTTGCTTATTAATATTACACACATGGGTGTTTGAAATTTTAAGACTCACATATGTTTGTAAGTAAAGTTAATACCCATAGACGTCTAAAATAGCAACTGTAGCTAACACAAAAGACCTGATAACCTTGAAACGGCTGAACCGATATTGATGAATTATGTCTAAGAACCATCGCAAGAAACCCTGCTTTCAAATAAAAAAAACCCCATCTAAATCGGTTCACCCGTTTGGACGCTACGGTGCCACAGACAGACAGACAGACAGACAGACAGACAGACAGACAGACAGACAGACAGACAGACAGACAGACAGACAGACAGACAGACAGACACACACACATAGCGGTGAAACTTATAACACCCCTCTTTTTGCGTCGGGGGTTAAAAAGGTACTAATCGAGGTGTAAGTGGTAACGCCGGGAGTGGAGACCCTAAATGGACATACACATACCCTATTGATTCCTTCAGAATGACTAGGTGCGTAGAAGTATTTTAGTACTAGAAATTCTCACTCCATCTTCTGTTATAAGGTTACAAGCACTTCGCAAGCAACTTTGTTCGCATGCATTTCGTACTATAAATCAAATCTACCTTCTCTTTTCATAAAATAAAGTTGACACTCACAAATAATGTTGCTTTTCATTGATAAAGCAATTTTCAAAATGTATTCAGTTGGTCCCGAGATTACCCTCTACAACGTCACTAAAGTCACAAACATCACCTCTTTATAATATTAGGGTGGTACGAATAAGGTGACAAATTTCATCAGTGGTCACCTAACGGTCGAAATGCAACCGTTTCAGCTTAGTGCACTTGTTCTCTAAACTTTAACTAAGCCATTCTCCTAATCCTCCGAATAGCATTTGGCCAGTACCTATTTATTAAAAATGACTAGCCATCGCTGCCACAAAGAAAACCCCATCGGACTAAGAGACTAATTTACTTTCGCATTTAAAATATTAGTGGGAATTACCGACAAAATTCCAACATATCTTAAGACTTTCGTGAGAAATATACCGACGCAAAGTCGCGTACGCTTTCGCAAAACGTTATGTCACAGTAATACTACTTGAGACGCTGACCTCTACTTAAGAAGCAAGAATGTGGTAATACATGGTCAATAAAAACACAACAACAAACGGACTTCGTAGTCGCGAAAGATACAAAAAAAGAATGCCAATTAGGCGACAGATTCTCCTTTTAGTAAAAATACTTCACGGATCTATGAGAACATTTATGGAAATAAAAAAGTTTGTTTACATTATTATAACGTGATGAATCACATGTAAATCCCAAGTACGCATTCCGGTGCTGCCCGCGACCTTCGTAAGGCTGCTTACACACCTTACTACTGAGCGAAATGTCGATAATGATATTTAATTTATTAATCTTACCTACAAGGCTTGCAGACTAACTACAAATCCAGTGGGTAATTCAAAGCTATCTAATGTTGCTAATAATATTTGTAAATATTGATCCATTTTTATTGCTTACATATCCGCTCCTCGAAAAGCACTTACAGCCGTTGGTCCCGAATGTCATTTGTAAATCTTTGACAGTCATTTCGAGTTGTTAGAAGCCCGAAAGTCTGATAACCATTCATGTGAAATGCTGGTACTAACATATACCTAGTTGGTAAAAACCTAGGCATATGATGACATGGCAGTCCCATCGTATAACATAAGTACTATTAAGATAATGCAATATTGATGACGTTATTTGTAAACAAATATAAATGTCTTTGAGCCTAGATATATACCTATGTAAAGCGTTAATGATTGCTGGTTTATGTCATCTCAAACGTTGTTTATTGTGCCTAACTTATATCAAAAAAATAATTAACAATACACATAATTTACTTTTCAGATCATTAACAATCCTTGTTCGTTAGTAGAGACAGTCGAAATTGGCATTAAATTATTTTTTAAACTAGTTCTAGACAGTCACAGTTACTTATAAGGACGGAGCTGTTTATAATTATTTGTACACTTTGGTTTGAACATTTTAATTGTTTATAATTATTTGTAAACTTTTGGTTTGAACATTTTAATTACCTTCCTGATTTAATTAAATACAATAGGAAAACTACTTTCACTTTTAGACACACTTATATCTCCAAACATCCTCCAATATTTTTCTTTCTCTGCGATGAGATAAAAATATAATCGCAAATATTAAATAGGTATCTAAAATCGCAAGTGTGTAAGCGGATATTTTGGAACAAAAACAAGAACACGGCCGGCGGGCGGTCATTCAAATTCTCGGATAGCTTGGAACTACACATAAATAGCGGTGCGATACTAGTCATACCAAACGTGAATAAACTCCAAAACATATTGTTTATTTGTATGAAATAGTGAATTTTGAAAGATTCTAGTACTATTTTCTTTAAGTTTGACTTTTTACACGAAATGGTGTCGAAAATTTTACTCCTTGCCCTGATCGTTGGTACCACGAGTGCCGCGACCTGGATGGGAAGACTCCCTATGAAACCTAGTGAATTTGGTGAGTTTTGTTTTGTTTTTTTTTCTTCCCCTTTTACAATAAATACAGTACTTCCTCTTGTAGGTACTCCACATAAAAATGTGCTACAAACTTAAAATTAACACAGGGTGTTCTAATGGACGGCGTTATTGCGATCACTGACAAACAACCATGCGGTTGGACTTGATAGAAAGAAAAAGACAGAAAAAGCTCGCCTTCTCTTTTCACTTATTTGTACAGACGCCAGCACGTCAAGTTACCCCAATAAGTCAAATTTCTTTGATCGTTTTTCAACTTTATGGCAAACAGAATAAGGTTCATATTCAATTGGGAAAATTTCACACATTGGGGTAACTTGATGTGCTGGTGTCTGTACATTGTACAGTCAGCTCATATCCAATGAATCACCCTTATTAATTATATAATAGCTTGCACCCGGCGCTTCACAGCTTGATTGCACGTACACACGTTGCATGTTCAAAGCATTTGGTTAGCTAACAGAATCACCGCAAGTCGGGCTATAAAATCATCTGTAGGTACTCAATAGCGTAACAACAATTAGACACTAGACAGCCTTATCTTATTAAGTAGTAACTTATTACTTTAATATCTATTTATAATAGTCTTTATCGTCTTGCCCTCTGTGGGTTATCGTTGCAATACTAACGTAAAATACATTGTATGTACGTATTGTATGTAGGTACGTAAAGAGAAAACTTTGAACTCCTTACAATACTTACTTTCGCATTTGGCTAACATACGGAAAAAGTGTAAAAAACTTCAACAGTTGAATATGGACTACTAGCCAGTGCTAGTAAAAGGGAGAGAATAATTTAATCAGATGGTCTTTTAACCATCTATTTTATTTTTTGTTATGTTGCCATAGCAACACTGTTTACTATTCTGCCAATGTCTAAACCCTTTTTTTTTTGGGGTGGAAAATCCTCATGGATGTCCTCCGCCCCGGGGAGGGCGAAGGGTACTGTCAGAATATTGCTGACTAAAAACCACCCCGTGTTCCTACTGACACCTGCGCCGGGGGTCAAGAGAACCGAAGACACTTCCGCGAAAACAACCTTTAACCAAACCAAACTTATGTCACAAGCATCAAGCGCAAAATTCTGGTAGCCCGTAAACGCATTTTTAGATTATAAATTATTAATTTAAACGCCGGAACGCCGGGAGGGGACCCCCTAGAAGGACATACATAGACCTTATTGGTGAGGTTCTTCAGAAAGGTCAGGTGCGTAGTACTCGCAACCGGCGTGTGTGTATGACAACATGTATGAATGTAAACGAAGCAAAAGAAGTATGTAAGAATCGTAGCATAGGGCGCTCCGTAGTTTCTGCCTACCCCCATGGGAAAAATACGTGAGTTTATGTATGTATGTATGTGTAAATTATTAATTTTGCTTGTGTAAATTTAATTTTGTACCTTTTAAATCAATAAAATGGTACACATTTATTTTATAAAGCACATAAAGTTGTTATTTATATACATACATACATAGCTTACACGAAGCAATTTGTACAGTTTACTTCGCGAACGAACCAATATTACTTAAATCTTTATATTATCTATAATTACAAACGAAAAGAAACGCTAGAAATGATAAGAAAACAAGTAAAATATTATTAAGATGTCAATATCAAAAGTTTATCATATTCACACGGATTTTAGTGATGACGCAAATTTTATTTTTTTTCTGTTTTGTTTTGAAATAAAACTGAATTTAAATGTTGTTTTAGCATAAAAACAGCCTAATAAAAAGACTGGTTTCCTTTTAAATCGACTAATTATCGATAAATGTTGTCTCTTAGTTAACTGATCACATCTTGCTAGAGCTAATAGACTACTACAAAATATTGTCACGATCCTAGGTAAAGCAAAGTAATGAGCAAACTCGATTTACAACATCGAACAGTACCAATCCGTACCTCATTATTTCAAATTAGCGAACTTGTATTTTATATTATTGAAAACATTTAGAGTAAGTACCAAATAGGTATAATTATTCTTTAACGAATTTAGTTTGAGGACGGTCTGCAGATGGGTAACCGTCCATAAGATACCAGAGACCTTTTAATGTCTCTCCAATGCCTCGCAAGGCAGGTTAAGTAATTAGTCCCGGTTGATAAATAATTAATGATCTTTAATAGTAAAGTCACGGGTACTCAGATGCTCAAATGTCCTACACAATGTTAGAGTTGTGGAGGTCAGATATGCAATCGCTGCATATAGACTGGCCTGTTGGTCTAGTAGTTATGACCCTGACTGCTATGCCGGAGGTCGTGGGTTCGATTCCCACCCAGGACAAATGTTTGTGTGATGAGCACGATCATAATATGAATGTATTTAGAAGTATATAAGTATGTTTATCAGCTGTTTAGTACCCATAACACAAGCTCTTAGCTTAGCTTGGGACTAGATGGCGTTGTGTGAAAAAGTTGTGGAATGTTTATTATTTATTTATTATATTACCGATCATTTGACCTACCGTTTAAATACACCATGATAAATTAACTGGTTACATACATACCTAAAAATAAACAAACAAAAGAACAGTAAACCAATTATAGGGCATCAAAAAACTCATCCGCATCGCTATGAACGGGAAAAGTGCCCAGAAGACTAGCCTACTACTTTATTTATTAAAAAAACTGGTACTCAGCTACATCCAGTTAGACTGGAAGCTTTTTATATTATAGGGTCTCGGGAAAATCCACATAGTTGCCCTCCACCCTACATTCTCTATCGGACTACGAAACCAACCCCTGCCCGCGTAGCATGAACACTTAATTTCTTTTCTTCCGAGACACGACAATTTTCTTTCTGTCCAACTTGACATTTCTTCTACCCGAGCATGAGGCGACTCGTCGACAAGCGTTTGTACGTAGAGAAAGAAATTTACATGCTGTCTATAGCAACTGTCAAGTTGCTAGAGGTGTAGATTGCTTGTCTAAGTCTCATTATGATGTAGACTGTTTGACACTTTTGTTGACAGGAAATGTTTCGAAAGGAACTGTCAAAAGTGGAGAAAATAGGTGCGCCCTTCATGCTCGGCATTGCTGATTCTTGTCTACTGACTAATCGACATATAACTTCTCATCTTTCTTGACATTGTCATGCTCGAGACGAAATAAATGTCTATTATATAATCTGTCACTTTGCCGATTCGTCGGTAGACAAAGGCCGTTTCTTCGGTGTTCATGCTACGCAGGCAGTAGGTATTCCATCTCAAACCTGCCCCGTGGTTCGCGGGAACTTACCTAACATCCGCAACCCCCGGGAGCGTGGAAAATCGTTTTTTATTATTTTTTCGGGCGGGAAATCCTCATGGATGTCCTTCGCCTTGGGGTTGGCAGAGGGGTTCCGGGAACGGGCAATTCTTCCACAACCCTGGACTGAATCACTGGTAGTCAGCCTCGACATAGGTAGAGAAAAAATAACCCTCCCAGCTGATACAGTCGGTTAAAAATACTATAAAAGTGATGATGTTTTTTAACAATTTAATATTTTGTTTTCAGCTCACAAAGAAGGTTGTTATGTTGAAGAAATAAATGACGTCATTCCCTTTGGTGCCACGGTGTCTCCTGTGGGCTTTTGCTACAGGATAAACTGCTCAAACAAAATTCTGCATTACGACTCGTAAGTAACCCACACATAAATCTAATTAAATAGGTAGCTTGTTATGTAGTAATCGCAGTCCATTGCGGGTTTAACACCCAAATCAATCTGACCGATTACTGACTTTATAGCAAAATATCGGGACGAGCTAAATGTTCAAAATGTTCTACACAACTAAGCGCCGGTATTTCAATCGTCAGATAGCTTTCATCTAAGCGACAAAAATGGCGTTTTGACAGCTTTTGTATAGACAATTATGACAAACAGCCATATTTACTCTTCAGTTACAAGCCCTAAGAAAAGTAAACTTTATCTCAATTGAATTAAGTTCTTGTTAGAATGACAGTTGTCGGGTACTGTCTTCGTTATTAAATACTAGTTACCCCCGCAAAATTTGTTCAGCCCTAGAATATGTCTATGTTGTGTTACATTCTTAGCCTTTGAATACAGCTCCCAACCAAAGTACTAGGAAGTGGCAAAGCGCGGGCTTTTTGGGAGACTGCCTTATGTAGTTTCGACGTTTAAAAAGTGCTGATTCTCAGCCTGATTTGAATAAAAATAATAATAATATTCCACGAATATTCACACAACGCCATCTAGTCCCATGTTAAGCAGGGCTTGTGTTATGGATACTATGCAACTGATAAACATACTTATATATTTCTAAATACATACATTGTATAGATAAATTACACCCAGACACAGAACAAATGATCGTGCTCATCACAAAAACATTTGTCCTGAGTGGGAACTGAACCCATAAATTACGAATTTTAATTAGATATTAACGAAATATGACTAATTAAAAATGTCTTTTGCAGATGTGGTGTGGTCGGTACTGATGATCCAAAATGCTATATCACTGACCTGGACCTCAGCAAACCTCACCCAGACTGCTGTCCCGACGTCAAGTGTGAACTCGACAACAACCTGATCTAATTAAGTTAATGTTAAGTTAAGATTAAGTTAAAACTAATCGTGTTAAAATCCTGGCGCAACTGATTTTTGACAAAGAGATTTAAAATCTTTGATTTTTTGTAATTTGAAAGTGTATTGAGAATTAAAAAATGGTTAGTGATTTAGAAGAAATTCCTAGAGAAATTACTTGACTACAGTCTAAAATAAAAGACAAACGGTAGGTACACACGGCTACACATCAAGCTATGCATTTCCAGTTGACGCTGACCTCGCATTGCACAGAAATCCTATACAATGCGAGATCAGCTTTTACTGGAAATGTATAGTTTGATATGTAGCCGTGTGTACAGCTGAATTACCTAGTAGTTATAAAAGGGTTTAGGAAAAAAAAAATAAAAATAAATATGATCTAATGAAAAGTATGAGTAAAAGGTATTGTGTTTCAGTTATGCCAAGATTTTAACATCACGATGTCTAGAGTCATTAATGACGTATAGATAGAGTTCCTGTTCAAAGAGTTTGTGTACAAACTCTAGAAGCTATCTTGCCACCAAATTGTTGATTTAATTTATTTTTATTGAATTAGAGATTACGTTAATTGTTGTGAGTGTTTTAATTTAAACTATTTATCCTGAAGTATAAATATTATAAATTGTGGCTGAGTGCAGTAAAGAAACCTTTAACAGAATGGGGTACTTTTAAGAGTTACTATAAGAATACAACAACAACAACACTAAACGCTATCAATTATGTTTGATCTAAGTAGGTACGAGTATAATTCATACTCATCCTAGTCCCAAGTCCAGCAGGGATATTGCATACTAGCAGACGTCCCGCGGTTTCACCCACGTTGTTTCTGTTCCTGTGGGAATACAGGGATAAAAAGTAGCCTATGTCACCCAGGGATAGTGTAGCTTCCCAACAGTGAAAGAATTTTCCAAATCGGTCCAGTAGTTTCGGAGCCTATTCAATGCAAACAAACAATCGAACATTTCATCTTTATATATTAGTATAGATATCCGTTGCCAGTTCATAGTGGTAATCACTGGGCAAAGTGTTCAACGATCAACTGTCAAACAGCTAGTTTCGTATTGGCTGTCATCAGTGTGTATCTAGGATGGCGCCATGCCCACACGCAGAGATGTGACGAAGCGTACATTACCCCTGTCTGATTATAGTTAGTTACCGTAACATGAAGTCTACTAAACTCCTTGACTTCAGAACTCACATACGCTGTGTTATCGCCGCCGGAACACCAGTGCGGCTCGCGCACACCGCCTGTGTTTTCATATTTTCCGTCTGGAATTTCATATAAAACCACAAAAATCATAATGCAGAAAATTGTATACTTAATTAAACTTTTTATGACCGGTACGCCAGGTGTCTACAAAGGATCCTGAACCCTATTGTGTTAGGGATTAAATTGATATTTGCAATATTGTTTTAGGTATTTCATTTTAACAATTAAGGTGCCAAGTATTCACAAAGGATTTTAAACCCTATCGTGTTAGTTTGAGGGTTCTATTGTGTAGGATGGTCATTTTCGAAGTAACTTGTTACATTTGTAAAAAACATAAAGGCCTGTGTTTTTCCGCACTGGAGGATTAAAACACACCTAGCGCTTAATCCGCACTGGCGTATTGTTTCCGATCATCCGTTACGACTGTGCGGCTCTCGCAGCAGGTGTGCGGCCGTCCGCACTGGCGATGGCGGCTTGGTGTAGGCGATAGCGCTCGCAGTCAAGGTGTAGTGCAATACGAGTACCGTTTTTTTGTAAATTCTCAGTTGTCATCAAGGTTCGTTGTGCAATTGGATGCCAGTTAGTCATTGTCAATGAAAAGATGGCCGATGGCCTTACAGGTTATGCTCCACCCTCAATCTCCCGCCATTTGTGGAGGCTGACAGTTCAAATTGACAGTGACAGTGACAGCTACCTACATACTTATGTATGTGCTACAGTGCTTAAACATCTACTAGGTACTAAACAGTTCGTACGGCGCAGTGTTGGTACCCGCACTGAACAATCTTTTGTTTAGCCTAGGTACAGGTATATTTTAAATGTTTGCAAACGCAACAGCTATAAAAGAAAAATTCCTGGTGTTAACACCTCACCAAGAATTTCTCCTTTATGCTACCGAGATTTTTTTAAATAGACAGATTTAAAAAAATCTCGGTAAAGATTAGCTCAACCAAATGGTTGAGCTAATCTCTGAAACGGCTGGACTGATGTTGAGAGACTTTCACTGGCAGATAGCTGATGTTAAAAGTGAGGTTAAAAGATACCTAACCAACTTTTATTTTAGAAGAATAACAATGGCTCCTCACAAAACAATACAACGTTGAATTTCGCACGGATGAAGTCGCGAACAACAGCTTAAGTACTAGTCCAAATAAGAATCAAAAATATTTTTGTAGACTGTTCCAAGGATGCAAGGTTTATTCGACGGTATAAAGTTCAGGTTAACCTCTGCCTTCATCTCCACTGATAATAAGTGTGACGGCTGGGAATTTACGTCTGATGTACTAATTTAAAACAGCATGTCATAATTTTAAAATTATGTTCCTTACTGCAGCAGACCGTGAACACCGTAATTAAGATTTATTAAATTACCTCACGAGTTACACACACCGCCAACTTCATTATGAAGGAACATGAAAACAAAATTATTTTTTAAGGTAAGTCAGAATATCTTACAGGGGCGACATCTATCTAGAACACATATGAACTAGAACTAAAACTGACACATCCTACATCGCGATGTTAAAGTTATCCGTGTCTTTGAACGTATACAAAATACAACCGTCGTCGTCGGGCATCAGATTACGCACCCAACTGCAGGTCTAATGCAGATCTCCGTTGACAGTACATAATAATCTCTAGCTTAACCTTTCAATCGTGCCAATTAGAGACACAATAGAAAGACAATGACAGCGCGGACACCGGTGTGTCCTCTTGGGGTTTAACAATGATATTTTAAGTAAAAAAGTGTTGATACGCGCTCAGCAAGTGACACGTTAAAATGTGGCTAATTAGCCACACTTCACCTCAGTGTGGCGGCGCGCCCCAACAGACGCGTGCGTGCGTTAGCGTACCGTTTTTGAAGATCGAATGTTGTTTAAGCAACCTATCTACACCTTTTTACTTATAATATCATTGGGGTTTATTGAAATAATGGTTAACCAAACATAACTTTTAACGTGAAATTATGTGTGCTCTCTGTCAATAATAAAATAAGTGCTAACCAAAACTGAATCTGTTACAAGAACAAATTTCGGGAAACTACATTTTACACGCCCGCGCCGTAAAGTGCGTCAATTTATTTTAGTTTTTATCGTTCCTTTGTCAAAAATAAAAACGCATAATCGCAGGGAAAGTCACGAATTCGTTTATAAATAGCCGTTTAGTTGTGAAAAGCCGAAAAACAAGCAAACAATCAAACGAACAGTGTCTGCATTCCCCGTAGGATTAGGCTGAGGTGTGCCTATGGTAGGTAGGTACACCAAAATGTTGCCAATTAAGAAACCGAGATTTATTAATACTGTAGATATCTTTCTTTCTTTTATAAGTACTGCCTCTTTCCATATCATTTGGTATGAACCAAGGAGTTTTCATGGTGAACTAGTGAAATACGGTTTTGGGCCACTCGCACAACATGCATTCTGCCTACCTAATGACGCATTATTATTTCTAGTTATTTGTTTGGCAAATGGTTGGTTAAAGTGTAAATTGATAGTGAATATTCAAATAGTATTTGTGTACATAACCAAGTAGCTGCTATAAGAGGTGTTTATTAGAACTTTATGATTTTCTAAGAGATCAATGGCATTAGCATATTGCTATTGTAAGTTAACCGCAAATTTTAGTGAAATTTCGCTTATTTATAACAACAGAAGACGACCAAAAATTCTGGAACTGGTTTATAATCTATACTAATAATACCAAAGAGGTAAAATTTGTTTGTAAGTTTATATGATTGGTAATCTTCGGATCTAATGATCCGATTTTAGAAATTATTGCACTGCTGAAAAGCTACACTATTTCCGGATGACATAGGCTATTTTTATCCCCGTATTCCCACTGCAACGGGATCTACGCGGGTGATACTGCGTGACGTCTGCTAGTGGAAAATAAATAGTTTAATATCCAGATTTGTACAGACGCCAGAACATCAAGTTACCCCAATATGTCAAATTTTCCCAATCGAATATGAACCTTATTCTGTTTAGCATAAAGTTGGAAAACGATCAATGAAATTTGACACATAGGGGTAACTTGATGTGCTGGCGTCTGTACATAGCAGTAATAGGACTGCGGACTTCGAATTCGTCTGAAGAATGAAGCTAAGGCACCTCTAACTTTTCGGATTCGGTATAATCATCGTGAGGATACCGACATGCCTGCGAGATATTTCTTGAGAGCATGTGAAGCCAACTCAAATGCCGAATGGCGGCACAGAAACTCTTACATCAGAAAAGGTTAGTCAGTTGATGATAAATACCAATAATATGAGTCAAGGAAGGAGGGGTGGAGAAGGGTTCTCTAAGGAATAATAATATGAAAAGGTTTGCCGTGCCCACTGGTAACAACTATTATGGTCGAAGATGTAGAAAGTTTTTAGTTCCTACCATTTTTAATAGTCTTCCAGTCGATATAAACAGCTGTGTTGCAAAAGCGTCATTTCAAATTTATACACAAGTACCTATTCAATAAATTTGTTCAAACCCTTACTGTTGAAAATATTTAAAATTAAATAAATGTGAATGTGAATGTTATTGCTTGTGTTAGACAAAGGGAGAAACTGTTTTGTAGTTTGGCGGGGGTAATACTTAAATTGTTGTCTGTGTTGCCTACGTGAATAAACTATTTTTCTATTCTTAATAATTCAAATTAAAAATCATCACAATTTACTAGTTACACAATTTTCTCTTATAAATGTTAGTAATAAGTAGTTATGTAGTAGTTATAAAAAACTTGTTAGTTGATAGCTTAATAAATTGAAAACATATAACTAGGAATAATACAAAGTACCTACAGGCAGATAGCATCGAGAACAAAACAAGAATCTGATATTGGTTTTTGTTAGTGTGTTGTTTGAAATCTGAATACCAAAAACTTCTTTCTAAAATATAATTTTATAGTTCTAAAGATGGTGTCAAAAGTGATCGTTTTTGCTTTCGTCGCTCGTATAGCGAACGCAGTAATATACCAGGTGGAATTGCCAGAAGTACCAGTTTACCTCAGTAAGTTTGTAATCAAACCAATACGATTAGATGAGTATCACATACGCTTCACATATACATCACACCAATGTTAATATACCTAAGTAAAAAGGTGTAGATAGGTTACCTAAACAACATTCGATCTTCAAAAACGGCACCCTAATGCACGCACGCGTCCTTTGACGGCGCGACGCGACACTGAGGTCAAGTGTGGCTAGTTAGCCACATTTTAACGTGTCGCTTGCTGAGCGCTTATAACTTATCTACACCTTTTTACTTATAGTATCATTGCATCACACAAGACATATCTTTCGTTGTTTTTAAAAGCATGTTAAGTATTTAATTTTTGTTTTCTCTTTACTTCTCTTCTTCAGTCTCTGACGAACACAAAACATTATACAAATTTGGCATCGTGGGGCCCTGGTGAGTTCTATCAAAGGCGTTGCATTGCATGCAATGCTTATGAATTTCAAGAACCAGTCTCTCACAAATTGTAACATTAACTTTCAGCACTGCAACATTTTGCTGAGAGAAAATAAAACTGAATTTTAAAAACTGAAGGCAAAGTTCAAAATCCAGACGCATTTTCGTCTCAGCAACCATCAATGTGAAAAAAGAATATAAATTTGTGGTATTTTTAACAGATGGGACTGAGATTAAATTATGAATTACGTACTTTCTTAGTAATATGAAAATTGTCCCTCTGTTTACCAGTTTTCTTTAGGTTACCGAATCAAACTTTCATTACTTGTCACTCAACAATAATAATAAATTATTTCTGCAGCCTGCAATAGTCCTGCACCAGCTGAAGGTTTTTCCTGGGTGCACATGTCTAGCGCATACTGTGCATACAGCAAAATCTGCCCTTGGTGCCTTAAGTTATTGAAGGAAACTGGCCTTTGCCAGTTGGCTTCGGCCCCTCGCCTCGTATGCCTTAACCTAAGGGTATTGAGAAATAGAAGCGTAAAAAATAATAACGATTTAATTGTGATATATGGTTTTATAATAAAAGGAACTGGACCACTGGTCACTCATATATAAATCTAAATGCATTTAGATTTATACAGGGTGTAACGGAAAGGGTATATACATACGAAGGGCACGGATTCTCTTGGTGATAAGAAACGACATGGCAACGTTTTTATACATATACATACATAATTGTAAAGTTGAGCCCGCCGGCTCCTTCGGCGCGTCGCTCCTTCGTCGGTTCAGCAGAGCCCGATAGGTCTGTACTAGGTGCGCAGAACCCGAGATAGATATACTTGAACCTTACCGGACAGGATTATGACCCTCATAGTGCAGTGACACGTTTGTTATGATTTTGCATTTAATAAACTGTCGATATTAAATAATATCGTGAAGTTTCAAAGTTATTAGTTGGGAGCTGAAATTTTGAGGAAAGACTCGTTATTAAATACTCTATTCACCCTGTTTGTATGTATATACCCTTTCTGTTACACCCTGTATATGAGTTCGCATACACCGGATCCACTGACGCAAAAGAATTTCTATTTAGAGGTCGCCATCTCAAAACGAAATGAGTTATTTGTTACCAACTCGGGGTTTTTCTTAGGAATGTTATTCCGTTAGTCTGTTTTTATTATTTAGTTCTTGTTGACCGGCTTCGTTATTTCACGAAGTTTTTATATGATCGAATTTATTGATGAACACCGGAGGAATGTGGTCTGACAATTTTGATTACGCTATTAATTTCGTTTCTATCGGGAATTACGCAGTTGAGAAAGTGTGTTTTTTATGTTTAGTAACTCAATGCTTTTATTGCTATTGTTATCGTCTATAGCTTATGACTACAGTTTTCTATCAATGTTAAAGGGCGGTGGAGCGTTGGGGCAGAAACATATTTTCTATTTAATGTATAACATTAAAGAAAGTGAGGTATATACGAAAGTCATAAACCTACACACATACACCTATTTGATTATTGAGTCATTTAAACTTGTTAGATTTAGTTTCTGTTACTATATTTTTTGTGCGTGTCCCAAATAAATATAAAATAAATAAATAAATACTCCACAACTTTCACACAACGTTATCTAGTCCCAAGCTAAGCTAAGAGCTTGTGTTATGGGTACTAAACAGCTGATAAACATACTTATACATATATTTCTAAATACATACATATTATAGATAAATTACACCCAGACAAAGAACAAATGATCGTGCTCATCGCACAAACATTTGTCTTGGGTGGGAATCGAACCCACGACCTCCGGCATAGCATTCAGGGTCACTAACTACTGGACCAACAGGCCAGTTAAAATATGTCCCTTCTTTGTAACATTACATAACGTTTTTATTCTTTGAGGAGTAAGGGTCAACTCACACCGAAAGAGCGGCGAAGGGCAGCGAGCACGGCTCCGTTTAAGCAATTCGCTGGAATTCCCGCGGCGCGGCGCCGCGGGCATCCGCGCGACTCTTTCGAGTTTCTCATGCGATAATAAGTATTATTGTAATGAACATAAAGTTATTATTCATATGACACTGAAACTGCGCTCCGTTTCGCTGCGCTTCGACGCTCTTTTGGTGTGAGTTGAACCTAAGGCAGAGGTGTACGTACCTATAGTTAATCTATATTTTGCCAGTTAATATAGTTTTAGGCCCCACCATGAAACGAGTTTATTGCCATCACCTGGACAATAAGAATAATATAATAATATTAAATAATAACAATAAGATTAATTTTAATAATATATAATACTAATATAATATTAATTAACTTCAACTTAAATTAATAAGATCATTATAGCTAATGTGACTTAAAAAGAAGCATGACAAATACATAGCGCCGAATAGTGCCCTGTCCTTATTATTTACTTGTATTTATTATTGGGTTTGTTCGTAAAATTTGTTCTGTATTGTTATTTATTTATTTTATAATTATGTACAGATGCCAGCACATCAACCTACCCTGAACTGTCAAATGTTCCCAATTGAATTTGAACCTTATGGTGTTTAGAATAAAGTTGAAAACCTATATTCAATCACAATCCAGACATCGAATACCTATGTTCACCAGAAGGACTATCATCCACTAGACTAACAAGACAGTTTATTCATTTATAAGTAACAGAGTTGTTCCGTTTGTGCTTTTAAATGTTACATTTAGAAGTTTTAAATTGCGTAGGAGTGACACACTGTAGGATGTAGGTAGATGTAGGTATCGTAAATCTAATTAAAACATACATTTCCAACATCCCCTTTACAAACAAACTCCCTAATTCCATTAACATATAGCAACAAGTGAAATTTAACTTTGCTTAGAAAGTTCAGTATTAACACAGTTCAGAGGTTGATAAATTCAAACAGAAACATTATACAAATGTAAGAATCTTTTAATCTTTTAATTAGTTAATTAATTTTCATATTTAAAGGTAAAAGGCATAAACTTCGACCATGTTACAAGGTAAAGGAAATTATCATAGGGTGTCCAGAAAAATATTACGGGAAAAGTGCCCATATACTGGCCTAGCCCTAGCACGAATAATAATATTCCACAACTTTCACATTTTCACCATCTAGCCTCAAGCTAAGCAAAGCGTGTGCTATGAGTACTAGTGATGGGCAAAGGATAAATACTCGAAGGATAAATACTCGAGTATTTATCCAAAGTGGATAAATACTCGTTTTTACTCATTTTTATCCGATATTTACCCAAAATGATGGATATTTATTATTTTGCATGTTTTTTTTATATTGATAGGCTAGTTTTACTATTAAGGCTTTCGAAAATACTTAGTACATTATTACTTTTTCAAGTTCTGATTGTAAAGACGAAGCAACGTGTTTCTAACCGCACCGCACTATATCCCGGCCTCCTTTTGTCCCTTTCCTTTTGTTTTATTACCTTTTCCCTCACACCACCGCGCCTGCGCTGTGCCCAGGTATGTGTCTTAGAGAGCGCACGCGCGTGTGCGTTTTTAACAACAAAATAATTATTATGAGGTGATAGTGTTCTAGTTTTATGAGACATTTAAGTGATTTTGAAGTTGGATTATAGCGTTTCAAGGTATGTTTTAAAAGCTGAACCTTTCTTTGTTAAAGGTTTAAACACTTAATAAAATCGGCGGATAAGTGAACTACTAAAAATAAATAGAAAAGTGTAGTTTTATTATTGTTGATAACGCTAGAAACCTACAAAAGACTGAAGAGTCCCTTGTTTTGAGTGTTTTGAAATCTCAGTGCGTCATGAGCCAGCAAATTAATAGTGTTGTGCGCAGTACTAAACTAACTTAGTAAAAAAAGTTTAACAACATTTTTGCCAACAGTTGTGCCTCTAAACTGCACAGCACACTCTTGCTAGCTCATTACGCACTGAAATGTGAAGTTTTCACCAATTTTATTAAACTCTGCATAGACGTCATCATCTGCCTAGCCTTTTCCCAACTATGTTGGGGTCGGCTTCCAGTTTCACCGGATGCAGCTGAATACCAGTGTTTTACATGGAGCTGTCTGTCAGACCTAAACAACCCAGTGGCAAGGCAAGGCAGTGAACTGGGTAACATGATACCCCTTGGTTAAACTGGTTGTCAGACTTTGGACTTCTGACCACAATTAACGGCTGTCAAAGATCTACAAATGACAGCTGGGACCAACGGCTTAACGTGCTTTCCGAGGCACGGATGAGTCTTGGTATATAATAAATGGTCATCCATCCACGGACCGACCACGTCAAGCGTAGTTTAACCTTCGATCAACCCATGCGGATGTTATAATTTAACCACAAGTTCCACCGACGACTCCTCTGCATAGACGTAACAAAATCTGTGCAAAATTACACGTGCTTGGGCTATACTTTATTTTATGGGCCATATAGTTGGAAGTCCATTTTTTTTTGTAGATAGTACTCATAAACAGAAGGTTTTTTACAATTTTTTAAGTTGCGGAGACTCCCAGTTATAATAAAATAATAAAGAGAAACACATTTTTTTAAAGTTTCCATATAAATTGAAAATAACACGCCCGGTATCACCATTTTGTCGAATGTCGGGAGGACACGGCGTGGCATATGCTGGCAAAGTGTGCCACTTGAGAGGAGCCGTGCCGTGCCCTCGTCTCTGGAGTAGGCAGTGACTTGTCGCTGCCGGCCGTGGTCGAGAGGATGGCCGGCAGCGTCGAGTCCTGGGACACGGTGGTGTCCTTCTGCGGAACGGTCGTCTCGCAGATGGAGGCTGCGGAAAGTGAGAGGGAGAGCAACTCCACTCACCCGACCCGCAGCAGACGTACCGGGCGCAGGCAGATGGCGGACAACGCCCTCTTCCAGCCCCCCTGAATGGGTTCAGGGGCGACGGACACGGGACGTCCGCCGCCCCCATGTACATGGATCCGAGGTGGCGGCGCGTGGTGTTTACGCGCGCCCCTCTTAGACGTTGCGAGGGTTTTCTAACACCTCACTCCCCTCGCTGACTTGGCGAGGCCCTCGGGTCGCAGTCAGTCGGGAGTCGCGGAAGTATCTTCTGTTCCCGTGACCCCCGGCGCAGGTGTGAGAAGGAATACGGGGTGGTTTTTAGTCAGTAAGTCTGACAGACCCCTCCACCCTCCCCGGGGCGGGGGCCATCCATGAGGATTTTCCACCACTAAAAAAAAATAAAAGTAGCGGGGTCGTAGTGAGTGAGCAAACACAGACCCCTCTCCACCTCCTTCGTGGTTATTTTTTAAACCACCCAGAAGTAGGAGCCCCGCCAAGCGGTTCCGGCGACATCTTGGCAGGTAAGGGTATAAGAATAATAATATTCCTGGTGCTTTATTCAACTTATCCGAAAAATACCCGAAACTAATTTCAAAATGTTAACTTTTAAATTTTAAAATACGTATATCTCCGTAACCTTGGGGTTCCGCGGGTTGGAAATGGTACAGGAGGTAGGCCCCTGCCACCCTCGCGCTCCCCGGCCCATAAATATATGGAAATTAGAGTGAAAATAATGGAAATTTGTGTTTTAACCAAACCTCAAACTTTAATAATGAATTTCTCCATAACCATGGGGCTCCGCGGTGTGGAAATCCGACAGGGGGGTAGCTCATCTCCCCCTCCCTCTCCCCAGCCCCTCTCCGATCCATAAATCAATGACCCATAAAGGAAAGTATTACCCAATTTTTTTATTATTGTGTGTAATCATAGGTTAGACAGGCTTGTTTTTTTAAAAGTTCTTGATAAGTTTTAGAATTTTACTTAATTTCATCCTTTTCTTCGTAGAAATATAAAATTTCCCTTACTAAAATCGTGTATAATATTTATCCGCCGTTTTGGATAAATACTCGAGTAAAAACGGATATTTATGAGTATTTATCCACTTTGAGTATTTATCCGGATAAATTCCCAACACTAATGAGTACTAAACAACTGATAAACATACAATTAATTATACAACTCAACAATTCTTTACATAAGTTTATATGACATCAATTCAAAAGATTTTTTAATTTAAAATACTTTAGATTAAAATTAATGTGGGAGGCACAACCACATAATTATATGATAAAATTAACTTATATTATTGTAATCGAAACGAGGATTTTCAATTTGAAACGTAAGTGACGACTTTCGTTTGCGTGGAGACTGTCGTTCTGGGTGGGAATACTGATTCTTTCTTCCCTGGTCTGGTGAAGAATCGATATGTTACAGTTACTTATTTGGAAACTATGCTACATATTATCAAACAGACACTCCAACGAGCCCTCACCGCACTCAATGCTCTCCTGGACAGCACCGCCCAGACCAGAATGTGATGTGTTTGCTGATGAATGGAAGGTGATTTTGTCAGAATGTCTAAATCTGAAGTTCTTGGAGGAGATTGCATAAAACTTTTTTGCAAAAAAATTAAACCGACTTCAAAAAAAACACTAAACGGTGTAAAATAACTCTAAATTAGGAAGTCTGTGGCTTTGGTGGTTTTGTCTTATTCATGATGGGCCACCGACTTCCGAATTTAGAGTTATTTTACACCGTTTAGTGTTTTTTTTGAAGTCGGTTTAATTTTTTTGCAAAAAAGTTTTTTATTTTTCCATTTTTAGTGGTTCCCATACAAATATTTGCTATATATATTGTTAATTGTAACAGTACATGTCATGATAATAGGGTTCTCCACTTATCCCTAATAAATGAAAATTAACATACCTAACTGTCGAAATCTAGGTATATTGTACACATCTGCGTACCCCTCAGAGCATACCAGGCGTGATGATACGTCATGATGTTGTATAAACAATAAACATCCAAGCGATTCCAGCAATCACGACAGATTTGCCGTTTATTTTTGAAGAGTTCCGTTGCATATCTCCGAAGATCAGCACCAGATCTTCACCAAATTAAAATGGGACCACCTCGGGAGTATACTCTTTCGAATAAAAAAAGAATTTCGAGAATCGGTCCACAAATGAGGGAGAAATCAGGTAACATACATAAAAAAAAAAAAAAAAAAAATACATACACACGAACATAGAACCTCCTCCTTTTTTGAAAGTCGGTTAAAAAGGGAAATTAGTTGCTCTTTAGTTTTTTATTTTTTACTTTTTATTTATTTGATGATGTTTTCTTTATAATTACTGCTAGTGTGTTTTATATTTTTTGTCTATTTATTGTAATTGGTTTATAGTAAATAAATAAATTTGAATGAATAATAACTATCATTTTTAGATCTTTAACTGCAGTTACTTAGACTTTCAACTTCTAACTACGCGTGTAAAGTTGAATGTCCGGAAATCAGTTTGATCTTTGTTTACCATTTTTGTTTATAAAGTATCTATCACCATACTTATAGTAGAGCCTATTTAAATATCATCATAATCGTAGCCATTTTTATTTTGCATAATTATCAAATCTTACGTATAAATTACCTACATACGTCATACTATAATGTGAATATTATAAATTAAACTAAAATACACGCACGTCACCATTTTTTATGGCTTTTACTGTGCCCACGGTATTTACATGTAAATTTCGCTATCTTAATTTCGCAGAATAATTTTGTTTGTCAACATATTTTAATTGTAATTTTAGTTAATATGTCTTTATATTGACAATGTTTCTCTTGAATATCTTGTGTGTTTTCTCCTTGGCATGGCTTCTGGTTAATTAAGGATGTTGTTTGTTATTTTTTTTGTCATATTGTTTTGTACCTGTATTTGCAAACTACACACATCAAAAGTGTCTAGGGATCAACATATATTTTTGCAATAACTTTTCTCCTGATTGATATTAATTAAAATTTTCTTTAAGGATTCATCAAATAAAGTGTTTTCGTTTGTCACAGTAACGATAAACCAAGTCACCTTTGCATTAATAAAGAAAGCCATTTTCCTAATAAAGGGATTTTTGACATTTGAACCACTAACATTAAAGTTCGAAAAAAAGACTGAAATAACAGTTTTCTTTAAAATTTTATTGGGTAACTTAAACAATTAATAATCCGTGTTTCTACCGCGAACACTAACAACACAAGAACATCGGTTTGGCATACTCAAAATGAGTTCATCCAAATCACGCTGTGGAATGGCCGCCCATGTTCGTTGCAACAACAAAAAAAGTCTTCTTGCGACTGGATACCCTCCATTTTCGCCAGAGCTCTTCTCTGTAGCATATCCCATGCATGCTCAATCGGGTTCAAGTCTGGCGACTGAACAGGCCAGGGCAGGACATTGATGTTAGCTGCGGCGAGAGTCTGTCTTACAATTCTTGCGGTGTGCGGTCGTGCATTATCATGCATTAACTGAAATAAGGGACCGATTTGCACTTGTAGAGGAACGATGACGTCTGATACAATCGCCTCAGCATAAATTTGAGCGTTGAGGTTGCCTCTGGTCCAAATCAACTCAGTTCTTCCGCCGATCCAAATACCCGCCCATACCATGATGGTTCCACCACTATAAGGATGGACTTCCTGGCAGGATTTTAATCGCTGTTGGCGTCCAGGGGTTCTCCAGTGTCGTATACGTCTTGTATCCGGTCTCATACCAAAACGAGACTCATCAGAAAAACACACGAAACGCCATTGTTCTTCTGCCCAATTTCTGTGTTCAAGAGCCCATTGATATCGAATCCTACGATTGTGCATTGCTATAGGTGGTACCCGTAGCGGTCTTCGGGAATGAAGGTTCACTTCATGCAAGCGGTTTCTGACTGTTTGGTCGCTAATTAAGTTCCCTGAAGAGTGATGAAGCCTCACGGCTAACATCATGGCGGTTATTGTTGGAGCTCTTCGAGTTAAGATTTGAATGTATCGGTCTTGTCTCCGTGTGGTGCAGCGATACCGTCCTCCATGGCGCTCAGCCACGGTACCAGTGCTTCGGTAACGTGTCCAAAGTCGACTGATAACACTCTGACTTGTATTCAGAGCTAAAGCCACAGTACGTTGCCGGGAACCAGCTTCTATCATTCCCACGGCTCTGAGCATTTCTTCCCTGCTTAAATGACGTCGCCGCTCCATAATAACGTTGGTTTTAATCAGTAGTAGGGAAACAGTAGCACTAATAATGTCTTCAATGCGTTGTATGTTTTTATAGGGAAAATATTGATAGCTGATTTTCATCTTTTACTCGAATTTGATTCACAGTTCCTGATTCAAATTATGAAATGCACCAAAAAGGATCCATATAAATTTATAAAATCATAAATTTATTACAAAGCCACATCTCAGTCTCAAGAAATCCGCATAAAAATGCTTGATCCCTAGACACTTTTGATGTGTGTATATACATAAATCTTTTATACCTCAACATTAAACGTAGCTAAACGACACGCTGCTGCTCGCTTTTCGCCTCGTGAGATCAAATGACGGGCTGTGCTGTGTGGTGTGTGGCGAGCACCACCGTGACCGCCGCCTTCAAGTCGATTTATTATGGTACTCCCATTATATAGTTCCCATAAAAACTAAGGATTTGACATGGCATGCCTTAGGTTGAATAAGTGCCTGGGGCGCCCCGCCCCAGTCAACAGCCGTGCTTAAGACCAGGCTCTCAAATAGCCATACAGCTTTCGGCAAGGCAACCTTAGCATGGAGGTGAGTCGTTGCCACCGCTCAGAGGAACGCAATTATTGTTCTCCGGCTGTTGCCTTGGTCGCCTTTTACAAAATCCACGGGATAAGATGGGTTGATTTTATTCTACTACCCGGATATCACAAATATCTTTTATCTCACATTTCACCATTTATATTTGTCTTATGAAATAAGGGCGAGACGATACGAACCGAGCACAACTCTACTTCGGACTGCTCTGTGTTTGTTCTGATTCTAGATGGTAAAAACCCAGGAGGGTTTGATTCCCGCGTCGCATATAGTGGTTACCTCAGCTTCAGTTTTAGTGTTTGTAGCAAATATACCAACGATCGCAGTTTAACCAATATAACTTATAGTTGTGTATAAAATGCCTCAAAAAATATTTTGATCCGTAGCCACTATATGCGACGCGGGAATCAAACGCTCCTGGGTTTGATTCCCGCGACGCATATAGTGGTTACCTCAGCTTCAGTTTTAGTGTTTGTAGCAAATATACCAACGATCGCAGTTTAACCAATATAACGTGTATAAAATGCCTCAAAAAATATTTTGATCCGTAGGTAAACTTAAAGATTATCGAGTTTGTTTACTAACTATCTGCGTCATTGTTACAGTGAAAAGTAAATAACTGTTTGCTACAGTAAGTTGTAAACTAAATAAGTTATTGGTTAGTAACCAATATCTAATCGTTTTGCGGTTAACACGCATTTATTCACCACATGGTTATATCAATGCTTAACAACAAGTGTACCGGTTCTTAGATTAAAATTGAGCAAATTATGTTATTTAAATTAAAGTATTGGTCAAACAATACACAGATAGAGTTTATTTCTCAATCAAAGTAACCTTAAACGTAGAGCTATTTTTAAATTACATTAAATTCTTGTTTCTATGCGCGTGTGTGTATGTTTTTTCATAAATATTTGGCCCTTGAAAACTGTAAAATTACCCATGTAATCTTTTCTTGTACAAATAAAATACCCTAGAGCTGGGCTCTACTTTGGCCCGAGGCTAAGCGTTGCCAATCAACATGGCAATGCTGACAGTCACTTTACCAGCAGGAAGCGATGCGGATACATTTTATTTATTTATTTATTGAAATGAGAACCAACAGCTAGAACAGATGGTCAACAATTTAAATGAGCAATACAAAGCCAAATTACATTATTTTCATTTTCATTATTTTTGACACTTTACTTTTATAGGTTTTAGTATGTGCATCATACCTAGTTAAGGCACAGTCTAAAAACATACAGTCGTCCGACGAAGCTGTCTAGACAGGGCAATCGTGCGGAGTGTGAGGGGCGAGATGCGGGAAAGCCACTCCCGCACTGCGAACAAACCGATGTAGTGCGTAGTGCTAGAGGTATTATTCAAGTCTTACGCGTGTAGAAGTTGTCGGCATTTTTCCAGAGATCAAAAAAAGAAAAAAAACTCTTGATTATTAGTACCTACATTTCGTTTGATTTTAATGCTAATAACTCAAGCTCAAGCTCTCAAGCTTATCTTGGGACTAAATGGTGTTGTGTGAAAAGTTGTGGAATATTTATATATTTTTTTTTATATTTTTTAACTTATTTTTCGATAATTTCATGTGTCCACCTGACAGATTAGGATTGACGAAATACTTGGGTTTTGTTTGACCTTTTTAGGTACATGTGTTTGCGATTTTATTAAAAAAAATAGTCATTCAAACAATTGCGCCGACAAAAGAAGAAATTACAACGAAAATCGTCGAAACATACATAATTTGAGGTAAACGAAGCCTTCGGTTTACGTAACCATGGTCGAATGTAAAATATAAAATTGATACATCAGCTGTCTTGTCATTAATTCGACGAAGATCATTATAGCTAATGAGATTCATAAAGAAACATGATAAACACATAGTGCCGAATAGTGCCCTGTGGTTATTCTTTACTAGCACTTAATACTGGGTTTGTTCGTAAAATTTGTTCTATTTTGTTCAATAAAATGTACGAACGGCTACAACTCAACTCAATTCAATTTATTCATTATCAATATACAACGCTCGAAAAACAAACACGATTGACAAAAATGACAATGTATATAAATGATTAATCACTTAGGGTTCTTCTACCAGGTGCATGTAGCTGGTGCAAGTATAGATGAGGGTTACAAGCGTGAGTAGTTTGCGCATATTAATGCGCAAGCTACTTGCCCAAGTTACTCGCTCGCACTTGTACATAATGCAAATATCTGGAGCAAGTAAAGACTAGGGGCTCGAGTCTGCTATTGCAATCGTGTCTCAATAACCGGTCATTGATCGAATATTTGACAACTTGGACAATTTTTGTATGGGAAATGTGTCATAAGTTTGACGTTATACGTCAAAAATAGATTATTGACCGGTCATTGAGACACGATTGCAATAGCAGACTTGACCCCCTGGGCTACTTGCGCAAGCAGTACGCACTAGTTATTTGCTCCTGGTCAAGAGCTACATGTGCAAGTATACACGCGCGCGCGCCACAGAGTACACGGGTTAGTTGCACGGGTGGCTTGCTTCGGTACATGCTCAAGCCGCTAGACCCGCACACGTTTTTAAACGGTAAAGTTTACGATGCATACAACTTGCGCAAGTGCCTCTATATGCGCAAGCTACTTGCACCGTGTAGAAGCACCCTTAACTTAGTTTCTGCGGGCTTAAATAACGGTTGTTGCCTTTAACACAGATATTATTGGCATGAATAATTGGGTTTCACAATTGATTTTCATTTTGAATTGTCTGTTTATACAAAGTTTTTATTTTTTAACCGACTTTCAAAAAAGGAGGAGGTTCTATGTTCGTGTGTATGTATTTTTTTTTTTTTTTTTTTTTTATGTATGTTACCTGATTTCTCCGCCATTTGTGGACCGATTCTCAAAATTCTTTTTTTATTTAAAAGAGTCTACTCCTGAGGTGGTCCCATTTTAATTTGGTGAAGATCTGGTGCTGATCTTCGGAGATATACAACGGAACTCTTCAAAAATAAACAGCAAATCTGTCGTGATTGCTGGAATCGCTTGGATGTTTATTGTTTATACAACATAATGACGTATCATCACGCCTGTATGCTCTGAGGGGTACGCAGGAGGGTACAATATACCTAGATTTCGTCAGTTAGGTATGTTAATTTTAATTTATTAGGGATTAGTGGAAAACCCTATTTTGATGACATGTATTGTTAACAATTAACAATATAAAATAAATTCATGGCAAATATTTTTATGGTAACAACTAAAAATGGAAAAATAAAAAACTTTTTTGCAAAAAATAAAACCGACTTCAAAAAAAACACTAAACGGTGTAAAATAACTCTAAATTCGGAAGTCGGTGGCCCATTATGAGTAAGACAAACCCACCAAAGCCACAGACTTCCGAATTTAGAGTTATTTTACACCGTTTAGTGTTTTTTTTGAAGTCGGTTTTATTTTTTGCAAAAAAGTTTTTTATATGGATCATAAGCATAACACATTACCTACTTACCTACACAGCAAAACTTAGTAATTCAATCTGCTAGACAATACACTTCTCTGATATAACTGCTGACACTTCAAAGTTCGCTTTCCAGTCTTACAGAATGCAGCTGAATACCGGTGTTTTATATGGAGTAACAGCCTATCAGACCTTCGCAATACTGGTTGTCATTCTTTCAGGCTTCTGACTAATCGTATTAACGACTACCATAGAAACTACAGCGGGAACCAACAACTCAACGTGCTTTCTGAGGCACGAACTACAGCGGGAACGAACAACTCAACGTGCTTTCTGAGGCACGAACTACAGCGGGAACCAACAACTCAACGTGCTTTCTGAGGCACGAACTACAGCGGGAATCAACAACTCAACGTGCTTTTTGAGGCACGAACTACAGCGGGAATCAACAACTCAACGTGCTTTCTGAGGCACGAACTACAGCGGGAATCAACAACTCAACGTGCTTTCTGAGGCACGAACTACAGCGGGAACCAACAACTCAACGTGCTTTCTGAGGCACGGATGGTTCTCGATCTGAAAAGGAAATAACCCATCCTAAGCAAGCGCGGCTTAAACTACAATCGAACCGCGCGACTCTTATCATTAAGCCACGCTCTTAAACCCGAGCATTACTTAAATTTAAATAAAAGATTTTAATTTAAATAAATATCAAACAGACATATAAAACTTAAGTAGATATTTTTATTTCTACCCGCGTAAGCCTTCTTCACGATGTCAAGGTACCACAAACATCTCCCGAGGTCTTTACAAAAACCTTTTTGTTGTACGCACGGATATAAACGGATGATCTTAATGTAACTATTACTCATTAATAATATATTTATTTGCAAACTTACTTTACCTTACTTTTACTTAACTTACTTTACTTTTGCTTACTTACTTTAACTTTGACTGGCCTGTTGGTCTAGTAGTTAGTGACCCTGACTGCTATGCCGGAGGTCGTGGGTTCGATTCCCACCCAGAACAAATGTTTGTGTGATGAGCACGATCATTTGTTCTGTGTCTTGGTGTAATTTATCTATAGTATGTATGTATTTAGAAATATATAAGTATGTTTATCAGCTGTTTAGTACCCATAACACAAGCTCTCAAGCTTAACTTGGGACTAAATGGCGTTGTGTGAAAAAGTTGTGGAATAGTTATTTTAATTATTTGCATACTTGGGTTAAAGCTATGTACTGAGGCCAGTGCATCAAGCTAGTAAGTCATCTGGAATTTCTCTGTTGTAGCTTGAATTCGTGGTAAGAGGCTCACTCCCTCCCTTACTTACCTAATTGTTTATTTATATTTACTTGAATTAAAATGGTTTCATATTCAAGACAACATTTAAGATTCAGTTTAAGAAATAGTCGTGGCTAAGAAATATCTAAACTTTAATAGTTGACATTTTCATGAATTTCTCTCGCAGTACTTCTCACATGCCTGTATGCAATGCCACGCATTTTAAATAATAATACCGACCTATTACTGTCCCACTGCATTCGCAAAAGCCTGTTCTCATACAGAGAAGGCACGAGCATTGATCACCACGCTTGCTCAGGGCGTATTGGCCAATTCAAACATAAATTAACTATAAGATCAGGTTTCCTCACGATGTTTTCTTTCATCGATGACAATGGTGTTTAAAATTTTCATAGTACAAATAACATAAACATAGTACATAGTTCAAAGTACATAATGAAATGAAAAAAATCTCATCTATCACTACATATTATAAAACAAGGTCTTCGCCGCGTCTGGCTATCTGTCAGTTTGTTCGCAATAAATTCGAAAACCACTGCACCGATTTGCATGCTGTTTTCACCAGTGGATCTCGAGGAAGGTATACGTATATAATTTGTCAAGTTTTTGTTAACAGCGGCTTAAAATAATTGGGATAACCGACATTTACACAATAAAGAAATAAAACGAAACGATACAACGACTGATCAATCACAACGCGTTTTCTTCATAAAACGTAATTTATTATTCACTGTATAAAAAAAGAGACCCGTTCTAAGAAATCTTGTAAACGAGTCAAAACCTTGGCTGTCCACGTCATGCACAGATATATAATCAATCATATCAAAGGAAATCCTCTTCCGTCTCTAATTAAACAAACATAATAAGTACACAGTCTTGTATACTTAATCATTTGGCAAAATACTTCGATTATGAATCATCGATGTAAGGTCGTCATAAGTTAAAAATGGCTATACGACGAATTAATATTGACTTGGTTGACATAGTTATTTTTGGCACAAAGTTTTTGGAAATTATGTTATCGGGAAAAATCATCTTTGTCTGACTGAGGGGCATGTGCCCCGCGGGTCGATCAAAGACCAAGCTCCACCTGCCAAGATTGGTCCATAGATAGATGACCGTTTATATCATACTAGCAGACGTCACGCGGTTTTACCCGCGTAGTTCCTATTCCCGTGGATGGATTACAGTGATAAAAAGTAGCCTATGTAATCCGGGAATAGTGTAGCTTTCCACCAGTGCAATAATTTTAAAGTTGGATAATGAGTTCCGAAGATTACCAGTTTGTAAGTTTGTATGTAGCGACATACAAACTTACAAACAAACAAACAAATTTTACCGCTTTATAATATTAAGTATAGATTGAGACCTTTCCATGCCTCAAAAAGCACGTTTAGCTATTGGTCCCGGCTGTCAATTGCACATCTTTGACAGTCGTTACGAGCAGCCAGAGCCTCAAAAGTCAATGAACCAACCTCTTACATTTTTTTCAATCCTATTTGTTCAGTTTATTGATACAATAAGGTAAAGTCGTTTGTATTTTGTGATTTGATTTCTCAATCATACCGACTGGGGCAGGTGAATCGATTTTACCCATTTATCTGCCCGGTTAAGCGGATGAAAGCACGGGGTAAATGAGACCAAGTCCACATTTTTATCGGATTTTTAGGATAACGGTTTAACGTTGTTTCGTTTTTTTTTCAGGCAGTGTCAAAGGTTGTTATTTAAAGGACAGGGACATAGTACTTCCTTTTAATATGGCTATGCTGGAGTATGATTGTACGATCGTAGAGTGCACCCCTTATGCGATTGTGTATACCAAGTAAGTCTAAACAGTTATCACACTGAGTGTGAGAAGTATGGCAAATAAATAATGTTTATAGTGGGACACAAAGCTGGCACTCAATCACATTGCACTATTTATGTTAGAATTCTATGTAATAGCATACGAACCTTTTGTAATCAATCAGGCCATAATCTTAACTGCTGTTGACAAAATCTGTATGGAAAAAGTTGATAACATTTTATCCGACTTAATAATCGAAGCCAGGACCTGGACAAAGTGTATGGATTATCACGCGCGCTTGTCGCGTTTAGTATTATTCTTAAATATTGTTGTATTTGGTTTAATCCTGTGGTAGTTTGGTTAGTAATCAAACAAGTATCCTTCATTATATTATACTAAACTTTTGAATTAATTTTCAGATGCGATATTCCGAAAATAACCGATCCAAGGTGCAGAATAGTTTATTTGAAAAAAGGCTCAATGTATCCAGATTGCTGTCCAATGGTTGATTGTTACTAAGAAACGAAGAAGATTGTTTTCAAAGAAATATATATATTTATTAAACATGTTGTGCATTATACATAGTGTGAATCTTAAGAATATTATTATAAACTAGCTGTTCCGATAACTTCTTTCCGCCATAGAATCAATTTATGTTGTTTTATCTTCTTAGTTTTAGCTTAAGACTTGTCAAATGTCAAATTGTCATCTGTTATAAAACTGCAGGCCTAGTCATATTACAAATCCTATTTCTATTATAGAAAGAAAATGGCGTTCCTATATGTAATCAACTGTTTGTCAACTGTCAAGTGTATTTCATTTTCAGCTATATTACAAATTCTACACGTTAACAGTTGATGGTTGACAAACAGCTGATTCCATTTACGCCATTTTCTTTCTATTGTCGCCTTATCGATTACAATAGTAGAAATAGAATTTGTAATATGGCTAGGCCTGCTGAAGAAAGTCATCTGTCATGCCATCCAAGATGGTCTTGCATTGAGTGTTTAAGAAAACGATTCATATTTTTTTCGTACATCCTAAATTATATCCTGGAGGCGGACAAAGATAGCGTTTGTCCGTCTCCAGGATATAATCCAGCCCCTACCAAATTACATTACGATCCGTTCAGCCGTTTAATTGTATAAAGCCGACATACATATAGAGTTACTTTCTCATTCATAATTTTTATAGGTACGAAAATGAGTTAATTTGATGGTATGATTGGCGTAGCGGCTCAGCGATTGGCTGCTGCGCTGTGTGTGCGGTTTCTATTCTCGTGTGGATCATTTATATATTTGTATGGTAATCAGCAGATTAGTGTTATTCTATCGTAGTAACAATGTTAATATTAAGTCACTAAATCTTCAAAATATGATTCTATCGTACTGACATATTTAATTATCCGTATTTTTTAATTGTGTGGTGACGGCCACATCAATCTGTCAAAATTCTTTGATAGTTTGTCAACTTTAAGATAAACTAAATAAGGTTGATGTTCAATTGACAGTTTTTGTGTAGCTTGGTGTGCTGGTGTCTGTACATTGCATTGACTTATTACAGTGTATTGTAAATACAATTCAAAGATAATTTTAATGAGACTATAATTATATTACTTTACAAAGATATGTCAGGTCCATGACCTTGACATTGTCAAAGACAGAAGTATTGTTTATAATAGTTTGTTATAAACAACAACAAGCTTGCATTCTTGAAGACACTGCAGCCTTTATATCGACGTTATCAAATGAGATAAAGGTTTATAAATGCCATTATGTTAATATTATTGTAGGGTTCAATACCACATTCAGTCATAACAACGATATGTGAAGTTAGTTATTATTGACATTGGTTTAAACGCCCTTCATGTCAAACTAAACTTAATTTAGGCTATTGTCATCTTTCTCTCTCTTATACAATAAAAAAGGGACGGACATATACAACTGCTGTCAATTTAAGTTAAACTTCTTTCATACTGACTTTAACCATTTGCACACATTTCGAACAAAAAATATTGCGAAGTTAGAGGAAAAAACTAACTTGACGTCTTTAACTAAGTTTTTGTCTGTCACTGTCTATCTCTGTCCTTTTCTAAAGCTGTATTCAGTAAGAGATGTCAATAATAATTCTCTTCTAAAAAAATATTTTTAAAACTAGGAAATCTGCACCAATACCTTATTTTCAGCCTAAAACACTCTTTATTCCGTGAGGCAAAGCTTCACTTTCAGACAACCTCCCCCATACCTCATAACAAAATACACAAAAAAACATACACAACAACAACACAATAATTTCATAACATAATAATTTCTTATTCCATCCATACGCGTGACATAACACGTCCTTCTTGGCATTCTCATCTCAGCTTCTCATTTAATTTAGGGCACTTGTCCAGGTACTCCTAACCTTGCAAAGATCGCTTCACTATCTAATTTGGGGGTGTAGTTATACTAAAATGTTGGCGTGGAAAATCCGCATCAGGGGGCAGATGAGTCTGTCATTCTCTCTGACGACGCCTATTGACTAAGAAGTATCCCAGTGTTCCGCTTTACTCCTGCGCCGTAGGTGTCGGGAACGTACGATTCTCCTTTGCGGACCTCGTCAGCTTAGTAGGTGGAGTAAGGTGATTAATCCTCCCCATAACGTCTGCGCGCATGGAACACGACGCGCCGCCACCTCGCGTCCCTATACGTGAGGGTTTATTGATGAGTTTGAGGGGTATCCTACCCTATGTTTGCCGATTTGCGGTCCCCACTCAAGAGCAAGAGCAAATCAACCTCAAAGGCAATCTATTGCCAACATGGCTAGCTCATTGCCTCTTCACGCATATTCAGTGGGCTATGTCTCCGCCTTTAGCTTTCTGCCTGATCACATAGGCCATGAATCCGCATTTATTTAGACTAGATTATTATAACCTACTGTTTTTTTCTGATAGTGAGTAGCTCTACGTAAACGTCTTAAACAAACAAAAGTCGTACCTTATCTTTACTAATATAAAAAAAGTTGACGAGCAGCATAAGCAGGTGGAACCGTGAGGCACAGCTAGTACTAGACAAAGATATTGTATTCCGTAAATATCAAGTACCTAACTAAGAGGTTTTTAAAATATCTTGGCGAACTTAAAAAACTGAGTAAAATATCCAATCACTTGCATCTTACTTGAGAGATATTTACCTGCTATATAAAACAATTCAACTGGCCATAACTTGTTTACATTTTGCTAATCCACTGCTTTAGGCTTTATCATTGACGAGGTCTCTGCCCTGGGCAGATACTTTTAGTCCGTTTTCCTAAAAATCTAAGACGTGTCCACATTCGTAATTTTTAAACGCACAATATATACCAACACCTATATTGCCACTTATAAAGTAAATACAGACATCCTGCATGGCGATCATAACGTTTTCCACGCGATTGGACGTTTTAAAGTTCCCAACAGCAATGTTCGGGCAGTAGTAGCTACTAGACACAGCACCCGTCTGGTTGGAGGATCCTCCCTTTCTATTGGGGATGAGCAAATTAACACCCTGTTTCTCAAACCTTAAACTGGTCCGATCGTGCTTGTGGAGCAGTAGTAGAGTAAGAGCAAAAAACAATGGATGGATTGCGTTAAAGATGATAATTACTGTTAGGAAGGAGGCAACTGATTGTGAGATGGCGGCAAATAGAGATGTATGGAAGAACAACAAAAAGATATGTTGCGTTAAACCTTAATAAAAGGAGGAACCGATGATATCGTCATTGTTTCAGAGATGCCTAGCAAAACTCTTAATCTCAACTACTAATAGACTACTAAAGTCTCGTGACAAAATGCATTCGTTTTCTGCTGGTCGATTCTGTTGAAATCACCGCGTGTAAACCTGGGTGTAGTGAGCACTGAAGTCTCTGTCAGTGTCACCTATCAGTTGCTAGGGATTGGCGAAGTATGAATCATAATCGAGAATCGACGTAACTTATTTATTTACATACAAACAAACTTAAACTCACGCCCTATTCCCATGGGGGTGGACAGAAACTGCAGAACGCCACCCACTATAATATTGCTTCACATACTTGTTAATATTTTTTCTGTGCTAAGTATTTTATTTATTTTATGCTAAGTAAATTGAATGTTGATGTGGTGATAATTTAGTTCGAAAGCTCTATTGGATTTGAATAATTAATTAAATTAAATCAATTTAATTACTTCATACCTAAGGTATTACCTGCTGCGCTGCGCCGTTCCGAATCTATGAAAACGCCTTCACATCTTAGTTCACTGTAGACAAATAGCGTCCTACTTTATCTAGTCGTTGCCAAAAATATACTTAAAGCATTTCTACTATCTCAGCACTCTCACAGATACCTACTTACAAATTAATTCTTCTACGTTCGCATAATTACCAAGTCACAATGACAGTTGTACGACACTGACTCGGTGCTGTTGTCATGACAACGATACGCCCACGCGATGCCTGTCGTGCTGTTGCCATAGAAACCACCTAGCGTCCGCGCCGAGTGACTTCGATCACGCGCGTGCGTCTGTCGTCATATCTACCATTTTATAGACTATACGGTGTTTATTTCCAAAGATTTGAATGTCTAATTTCAATTTTTATTTTAACCATTCAACAAATATATCGTCATTACCTACATTATTTTGTCAAATATGTTTCTTTTTCAACGTTCACATTCATCGAGTCACAATGATGCACACCCACGCCCGCGTTGTTACTATGACAACGCGAAGCGCGCGCGCGTGATTTTTTTTTTTAATGTTCATTATTTGGAGGCCATGTTGTTGACGTATGAACCTGTTTGATTTTAAATAATTATTATATTTTAATAAAAAGTCTAAATTTAAATTAACCATTTAAAAAGTCAGTACCTACCTACCTACCTAGTAGTGGTGCCTAATTTTGATGTCCAAAATGAAAATAAATAATCTATTACGTCGTGTCTGTGATGTCTGTAATAAAATAAGATTTGACGTAAAGGTCCAGTTACCAGGTCATAAAATTAAAAAAAAAATGTGATGGATGGCTGTCAAACTGTCAGATCAATAATAAATCACATAACCTATCAATAACAAAAGAAAACTTTCAAACGATTATTATTGACGTCTAGCAGTACCGTTAATGTATAAGTTTTAGTTGTAATATTATAGTATTTAATGCCAACCCTGTATGAAACGTAAGTGATAACGTAATGTGGATATTGTGATCGTAACAAGAACGAAAACGGACCGATCGTAAGTAGGAATCTACTTTCTTAAAACTACAATATAGGTAGCTAAGCAATCCTGTAATAGTGTTCTCATGTTTTTCATTATCAGTAAAAAGTTAAGGAACGTAGTATGTACCTAATACAAAATCAAACAGTACCTATGTCCAGTTTGGATCTGATGGATCCTGTTTTAAATTCTCAAAGTACCTACTTATTCATTATTTTAAAGTTAAATCAGAACATATAAAAGTTATGTATTATATTTGACAGCTTTTGGTTAAACTCGGTGTAACAGTGTAACCAACATTGTAAATTATTAGCATGAAAACAAGCTCAATTTATTATTAATCTGATGTATTCTACCGTTCAGCAGATGAGTCTTTACAAGCCTGCAGCTGCTTGAAGGAGCGACCATGGAAACAAATTTCATCACCACTACTTGCATCAATCACACAAATCCAAGTGGCTGTTGAGCTAAGAAGGTATCTGTCAATTAACACACACAGTTTTTGTTTGTTAAACATTCCTAAAGAGCAGATCAATTACTTAAAACACAGGGAGGTTGATCGTGGAACTAAGATGTTATGTTACAATTACTCATCATAGGTAGTTGGTACGCCTTACAAGGTGTTTTATGTCATTGATGCCGCTATACTTTTAGAAAGGTAGAATGCTACCTTTCTATACTGTGCTCCTGATAAATTAATAGAGTGATGCATAAATATAGCTATAATAATAATAATGTACACTGTAATGCTTCCAGCTAGCAGGTTTTCCTGCCAGATGATGACGGAGGTGGCCGGCCACACCTTGTATCTACACATCCAATACAGAAGTCTGCCTGCCCCACCGGTATCAAGAAGTTGAACCCCAGCAGCGGAAAATTTATAATATAAATTTGCAAAGTTCTGTAACATGATAGAAATGAGTAAAACTTATTTTTTATGCAATATTAATTTATTTCTGACCTCACCAAGCACTGCTAGAGCAAGAGAGAGAGTTTGTGGGATAATAATATCTGGATAGTAGTTGTATTATCTACACAACCTATTGTTTTCCCTATACTATTTTTGTTGTCCTAATTGCTTAAATATATTAAAATATGATATTTGTATAGGTTTTTTTGTGGGCCACACTGTATGTAAATGAGTAAGTATGTATCCGTTATGTTCAAGTCCCATGTAAGAAGGGGCGTCTATTGCTATCAACTGGATTCAAGTCTTGATTCCAGATGAAGACTTGGAGATGGAAACACAACAACACTAAGTAAGAATTCTGCCCCTGTACCTACAATATGGTGGCTAGAAGTATTAAATGAAATTAATGATTGGCCTAAACATGCTGTATTACCTTGGTTTGTACCTCTTATTGGGATTTATCTTGCTTTCTAGTTGGATGATGTAGGTAGGTAATATGAATATGTACTAATGTAGGTACTCAACTCAGAAAAAGGACAATAAAACATTCATCAAATGTGAGTAAATTTATTTTAGCATTTCTGAGTTTTCATTCAGTGGTAGTTTCAAACAATCCAATCCCCTCTATTTGTCGCACAGTCGAAATTGAAACAGCATGAATGCACTCTGGTCGGAACGATTCGATGCAGAGGTTTTATAGGTACCTATTTAGTTGCACTGCTTGTAAGTAGGTAGGTATCTGCCAGTTCTCAAGAATACACGGATTAAGTAACACATTGACGTTAATAATACCGTACCGTTGCTACATAGACGCCGACGCCCATCCCCTTACGGAAAAGACAGGAGCCTCCTTTATTATTGATTAATTGAATATCACTTGATTGTTTTTTCCGTCCTTGTCAATGTAAATAGCCACTTAACTCTCGTCTTAACTAACACGGGCGGAACTTCGGTAGCAGCTTTAATAATTGTCATACCAAGGTAGGTACTTACTAACAAAACAACATTCAAAATAATATCAAAATCGAATGTCACTGCAAAGTGCAAGACTAAATTTGAATGCAATGACAAATCGATGCGTCTTTGTTCTTAGATGCACGTTAGTTTTCCCCCTTAATAAGTGGTTTGTTTTATATTTTGTTGGTGTGAAAATTACGTAGGTATATAATAAAAAAAAACTACGGCGGACTGCATTTTTATCAATTACAACCTCTAAAATGCTTACAATACAAAACAAAGATCATTCTTTTGGTGACATTTTATTTAACCTACAATAGGTACCTACGCGAAAAAAAAGGCCATGACTGTCAGACTAAGGTTAAGAATTTTACATAAGTATCGATTATTTATTTTAATTTTGGACAGCAAAATTAGGCACAACTACTAAATTTAGACTTTTTATTCTTAAAATGTAATAATTATTTAAAATCAAACAGGTTCATACGTCAACAACATGGCCTCCAAACAATGAATATTAAAAAAAAAATTCACGCGCGCGCGCTTCGCGTTGTCATAGTAACGACGCGGGCGTGATTGTGCATCATTGTGACTCGATGAATGTGAACGTTGAAAAAGTAACATATTTGACAAAATAATGTAATGACGATATATTTGTTGTATGGTTAAAATATAAATTGAAATTAGACATTCAAATCTTTGGAAATAAACACCGTATAGTCTATAAAATGGTAGATGAAGAAAAAAGGAAGCGCGGTACATCGAAGTCACTCGGCGTTGTCATGGAAACCACCGGGCGGGCGCCCGGTGGTTTCCATGACAACAGCACGACCGGCATCGCGTGGTCGTATCGTCGTCATGGTAACAGCACCGAGTAAGTGTCGTACAACTGTCATTGTGACTTTTGGTAATTATGCGAACGTAGAAGAATTAATTTTGTAAGTAGGTATCTGTGAGAGTGCTGAGATGGTAGAAATGCTTTATATTTTTGGCAACGACTAGATAAAGTAGGACGCTATTTGTCTACAGTGAACTAAGAACTAAGAACTGTGAAGGCGTTTTCATAGATTCGGATCGGCGCAGCGCAGCAGGTAGGTAATACCTTAGGTATAAAGTACCTAAATTGATTTAATTTAATTAATTATTCAAATCCAATAGAGCTTTCGAACTAAATTAACACCTATTCAATTTACTTAGCATAAAATAAATAAAATACTTAGCACAGAAAAAATATTAACAAGTAGGTATGTGAAGCAATATTATAGTGGGTGGCGTTCTGCAGTTTCTGTCCACCCCCATGGGAATAGGGCGTGAGTTTAAGTTTGTTTTTATGTAAATAAATAAGTTACGTCGATTCTCAATTATGATTCATACTTCGCCAATCCCTAGCAACTGATAGGTGACACTGACAGAGACTTCAGTGCTCACTACACCCAGGTTTACACGCGGTGATTTCAACAGAATCGACCAGCTGATATTGTTACTAAGGATGTCAAAAATAATGGCGTGTCGAAGATGTCACATATTTTGAACTTTATTTATACAAACACAAACCTTGAAGAAAAAGAAGTGTGTAAGAATCGTAGCAGAAGGTGCTCTGTACTTTCTGCCTACCCCAATGGGAAAATGGGTAAGTTTATTTATGTGTAAAATAAGTGTGAATAGTGGAGCCCATTACTTTTGACTCCCGTACAATACCAACGTTACAACCCTCGGTCAGGCAGCAACCATCGCGACTACCAATAGTGGCAGTCGAAATAATACACGTAAATTTTTCAATACGACTTTTTGAGATGTTTCAAAATATTATCACGAATCGACTTGGCTGTTTCTTATGTGAACAGAGCTTTATTCGCTTAAAAAAACAAGACAAGATATGCGACTTAATATCTACAGGGTGGAAAGGACATCAACGCACATTTTGATGCTATGAGTTCAGTAGCAGTTTCATAGGCTCTAAATATCAAACCCACTAAACTCATTAAAGTATAGAAAGAAAAAAAAAGCATTATTTGGCACAATACAGGGACACGATAATAAATAATAAATAAAACACTTCAATAAAAAAATATGCGCCTCGCGGCTGCGCCAATGTTCGGATGGGTGGTTTGGCAATAAGAGGTACATCGATGTTTCTTCCACCCTGTATTATGGATACACATTTATCATCATGTCAGAGGTTAATAACATTCACGCAACCAGTTGATCGGGATCCGAATATAAACACAAACGATCCAAATAATCTTCAGTGCAAGCTTTATCATCGAAAGTGTTTGTATTTTATTAATCATGTGGAAAATAATAAGTCTATCTGCTCTTTTAATCGTCGCTCAAGCAACAAACATAGAAGATTTCTATGGGGACTGGTTAGAGGTTGCTTTTTATCCAGTTGCTACATACGTCCCCATTTGCATACGCTTCGGGTTCTCTAAAACCGCTGAGAACGTGCAATGTACTTATGCTGATGGAACAAACGTACCTTCAGTTCAAGCCTCTATGATGACAGAAACTGCAAGACCACATGACCATCCGACGATGCCAATGACAATAGTCGATACTCCTGCAGAAGTGATGCCTGCACTAAACCTCACCGTCAAGTGTGGTGACAAAGATATGCGTGATCGCGCAGTCATAAGATTAGTGAACAAAGACTACTTCATTTTGTATTCAAATATCCCGGAGTCCATGGCGTATACTCCCACTGATCTAGAACAGAACTCTGCAATACTTTTTGGAAGAAATGTTGTGTCTTCGGAAGACTTAACTAAAGTCATGTTGAGCATTGAAGATTTGAAGAACAGACGAGGCACCCAGATGTGTGTAACAGAAAATTATCAAGGATTCAAGGCTATTGAAAATTTTAAAGGTGATCAATGAGTAATGAATTGATTAATGTGGCCAGTATCTACTCCAGTCCATGCCTTATTAATATTTCTATGTAACCTTGACTTGTGTTACTTAAAAATAAAACTGTGGTTGATTTGTGTTGACTAACTTATTTTGTCGAGTCGAAAGTAGAAGAAAGAAAGTTATGTGGTGTGCTTTATTATGACGCATGAAACATTAAAAAAAATAGTGAAAATACAAATTGGTCATTTGCAATCGTGCAGTTCATGTGAGAGAAAGAATCATAACGCTATTCGATAGCGTCCAGCGTTGTAGTTCTTTCTTTTACGGATTATACAACATACATACCAGGTTACCATAATTGTTCGCTATGCTAAGGTGGTGAAAAATGTAGGTAGACAAAGTGCTATTATTTTGTCAAGAGTCTACCTACTGGTGTGCTGGATAGCATGGCTGCATCATAGTTATAAGTATAGTAGTATAAGTATAGTAATAAGGTAGTACTTATAAGTAGATTGTTAAGGACCGCACTATCGCATTGGGAAAACCTGTAAGGATACTTGCAAGGGACTTATTATAAATAAATAAATAAATCGTCAGCTCATCCTGTTGCCATCAGTGCATTGTTTGTAGAATCTTAAGCTGGTTAAAAAGAATCCAAACATGACATATCTGCTTTTATTTTGTCAAGAGTCTACCTACTGGTGTGCTGGATAGCCTGGATGCAGCATCAGCTCATCCTGTTGCCATCAGGGCATTGTGTGCAGAATCAAATGCTGGGTAAAATGAATCAAAACACTACATATCTGCTAATAGACCATAATCTTGCTTATTAATATAACACACATGGGTCTTTGAAATTTTAAGCTACAAAAATATGTTTGTAAGTAAAGTTAATACCTATAGACGTCTAAAATCGCATCGGTAGCTAACACAAAAGACCTGATAACCTTGAAACGGCTGAACCGATTTTGATGAATTATATCTAAGAACCATCGCAAGAAACCCTGCTTTCAAATAAAAAAACCGCATCTAAATCGGTTCACCCGTTTGGGCGCTACGGTGCCACAGACAGACAGACAGACAGACAGACACACACACACACACAGCGGTGAAACTTACAACACCCCTCTTTTTGCGTCGGGGGTTAAAAAGGACAGAATAATATCATAATGACAGAAATAAAAGAAACACTAAGATATAAACTTAGTGAGAAATTGACTTGGTACGTATCTAAAAGGGCCTCATATTATTATTATACTCTTTGGCCTTAGCTCAGTATAATGTCAGATGATAAAATCTCGCTACAACTAGCACTACGGTCCATTTTTATATGAACAGACCGTTTCAAGCTTAATAACACATCTAGACTTGTAGTTAAATTGTGAATAATATGTATTTATCAGCCACCATGTCAAAGGTTAACAGTAATCATGCAATGAAATGAGCCGATCTGAATACAAACTAGTCATTTCAAAGTAATCCTCAGTGCAAGACATACATCCAGAGGAACTACTATATTTTAGCAACCATGTGGAAAATAATAAGTCTATCTGCTCTCTTAATCGTCGCTCAGGCAACAGACATAAAAGATTTCTACGGAGACTGGAAAGCAGTTGCCTTTTATCCAGCTTCTACATACGTGCCAATTTGCATCCACATTGTGGTCTCTAAAAGCACAGACAACGTGCAATGCACTTATGCTAATGGAAGAAACGTAACTTCAGTTCAAATAACTTCGAGGGCCGACACAGAACGAGAACAACGCCAGACGGTGCCGATGGTCGTAGTGAACACCCCTGCAGAAGTGATGCCAGCTTTGGACCTCACAGTCAAATGTGGTAATAAGACTCTGCTTGGCGGCAATGTTGCAAGGTTGTTAAACGAAGAATACTTCATTTTCTATTCTAATATCCCTGAGCACATGGCATTTACTCGCACTGAAGTAGAACAGAACTCTGCAGTGCTCCTAGCAAAGAACGTGGTGTCTTCCGAAAAATTATTTAAAGTCATGATGAATATTGAAGATCTGAAGAACAGACGTGGAGCTCAGATGTGTGGAACAGAAAATTATGGTACATTTGGAAGTTCAAATAATGTTGGTAATTTATGAGGTAGGAAAATAAAACAAAAACAATCGGTACGTGACAGATGCCACGATTTCTTCACTTTATGTTTAAAATCAAGATTTGTGTATGTATTATCTCCAAACATAAATGTGTTTGGCTAGGTGTCGATTTCGAAAAAAAAAGTTTAAAAAAGCTATGAAATAATAGCCTTTTAAAAACGTGAAACGCTTTAAAAAGAAAATAATAACTTTGCAGGTATGATCCTTTGAAGTACGTATTATTATTTGTTCTTTACCTATAAAGACACCTACCTAAATAAAATCATATTAAAATTACAACGACTTTGAAATATCAATGTTAGTATTAAGACTTTTATTTATCTTATATATAAAATTCTCGTCATATATATAAAATTCTCGTGTCACAATGTTCGTTCCCATACTCCTCCGAAACGGCTTGACCGATTCTCATGAAATTTTTTAGGAGTTGATAAAAAATGCTATGCAATAGCTTTACCGCGGCAGTCTCCGAGTGCCACACGTCATTTTCTCTTTTTTTTTAACCATTCAATCACAATGTGCCACAGCGAAGCGTGGCAGGGTACAGCTAGTATCATATAATATTATCTATTCTTACTTTTGACAGCTCTTTGTCGAAATAACTAATAGATAACGTCGTTTCAAAGTTATTGACACAGCACGCTCACCAACCCTTTGGTTTGTTGTTTGCTGTCACAATATTGATAATGGTTTTCAGCCATAGACAAACTAGGCCATACTTAGGTATACTCCATTTACATTAGAATTAGACGGAAGATAAAAAAGTTTATTTTTAATGCACACTTTGTAACGAAAGTACAATTAAGCATGTTACAATTACGAAAGACGCCGAAATTATTATCTACAATTTATTTTAAGTAAGTAGTTTTTATTTAGTTATGTTATTTCATTTTAGTTGAAAATTGTAGTGTCAATGATAAAAATCAAAGAATGAACAATACATAACCACGTTCTTCGTTTCACTTTTATTCTTCTAAATCTATATTTATAAAAGAAAGTCGTGTTCGATACGTCGTTCGAGTCGTCTTATTAAACGTATGTATTAGATATACATACGTTTAATAAGACAACATGTAAAAAAAATGATAAGAGCAATAAATTGACTCTAAGGCACAACGAAGTTTGCCGGGGCAGCTAGTTTAAAATAAAACAATTAGAATAAAAATTGTTTTCACTTATTTTTAAAATAAAATGTTCTGCATATCTGTTTCTATAAGCCTCTTCTTTTCTCATGCAAAAATTGAATAAAGTCATATTGATGGAGTGAGAACTACAAGAAGAGCCGTTTACTTTACGAAGGAGTTCCGTTACTCCTCGATAGATGGCGTTACTGGTTTCAAAATTAATTAATTCCGACAAAATATTGTCTACTATTATTAATAAAAAAGTGATATAAAAGTAAAAAAAATATTTCAAAGCTTGATCCATTAAGACGTTAGTAGAACACACTACTTATATGCTTTGTTAGTAACAAATGTAATGAATTTTTTTTATTAAAGCTACTGTATTTGCGTGTTTACAATGAGTTTAATAAAGCTTCGGGGGCAATAAAATTGACAAGACAGCGCAATTTGAAGGATCTTAGATAACTCATTTAACAAACAGTCCAAGTTCAACGCTATTTTACACAGTTGCACGTCTCTGACTGAAACAGTGGAATGACGTTAGTACGAGTTGTAAAACTAATTATATTATTATCATGTCAACGTACACTTTAGTTTGTATTGAAACTGAATAAGCGCCATCTGGTGACACAAATGGGAAACTGCATTTTTGCATACAAATTGACGAAAGTGAACCGAAATGTTAACGCGAAGAAGATAGTATAAAAACTTCTTTGTATTCTGGATATAATGTTGTTAACTCCCACGCGGGCTGATTCGCCAGCGCGCTGTACTATAACATATGCGTTATCAATCACTGGAGGTCAAAGTTTATTACATCCCAAATTAAACACAAACATGACACATGCTTCAGTGTATGTGCTACATTACAACAGTCATATTTCAATTATGTTGTGGAAAATAATAGTGTTATCCGTCCTCTTAACAACTATTCAAGCCAATGGCATACGAAATGTCTACGGGAACTGGATGTTAGTTGCCTTATATCCAGCTACTGCAAAACAACCAGTTTGCATACACTTCTCGTTTATGAAAAGCCCCGTAAACGCAGTGCAATGTATGTACGATAATGGAAGACAGGCAAATTTAATTGAAGTCATCATGAAGACTGAAACAGGAGAATTATTGGAACAGTATTCAATGCCGATGGCAGTGGTAAACACACCAGAGGAAGTGATGCCGGCGTTGAACATGGGCTGCAAATGTGGAAATGAGAATGTCAAAGATCATGCTGTCATAAGGTTGGTGGATGAAAACTACTTCATTCTGTATCACTATGTCCCACCACCAGTCGGAGCTACTCATAGCGACACAGAACAGAATGCTGCATATCTATTTTCGAATATCATTGTGACGGAACCCAAATTATTTGATGTTATGTTAAGCATTGAAGATCTGAAAGAAAGAGAAGGATTTATAATGTGTGCGATAGAAAATTATGATGGGCCCAAGTGATGAACCCTGTGGTGACACTGATGATTGTATTGTGTGTGATGAAACTGTGTTTGGTAGTGAACTTCTGTTTATGCCGCCATGAACATGGATTGCGTTATCTGTATTGTGTACAATACGCCAGTGCGTGGAGTGCTAAATTTGTGGCGTCTAGGCTAATAATATTGTTTGGTATTTTATCGATAGATGACACGTCTCCAGTATCTTCAATAAAACTGTGTTCATAGTTATTATCTTTAATTATATAGTTTCTACACACGGTATTACATTTTATCGCATATCAGAGACAGATTGCTACTACAGATAATTATTTTTATTATTATTATTAATTATTAAACATTTGAGTATATTTTAATCAAATTTCCTTAACATCTAAACATAATATAATATGCAACGATTTTAATAATCAATGTGCTTCGCCTTACTGGTATTAGATTTTATGTCAAATTATTTAAATTTTACCATGATCAAGTACACATATACATATATGTTCTTGTGTCAAATCGTGAATAGTATCGCTTTGCTCACATATAAAATTAAGGAGCTCGCTCCGCTTATTCATCGTATGAGCTCAGCTAAGCTGGTATTATTGTATAACAGTTTGATGAGTGTAAGTGCACGTATTATTAGAATTATAATTACTCTGGTTACACAATGGTTAAATATAGATTAAATATTTAAAACAAAACACGTCAATAACTACAAAAATCTTCAAAAACAAAATATAAATCATCATTCGCTTCAGTGTTTCATATTATTATACCAGCATGTTACTGTAGGACAAAGCTACTTCTTATACAGGGAAGGCACGAGCAGGCGGTGCGTTGGCTTGTAAAACTAATGTTAATATTCACCTATGTCAGTGGTATCCAAGAAAAAACGTAATTAAAGTTCTTATCAACTCAGGTATTAACCACTAACAATTTCAATTCTTCATAAGTTTCACTAGAACACAACAATGCCTTACTTGTTTCTTGTTCGCAATTCTTCTATACCTTCTTCATCTCGGATTAGTTGGTCGTAGGGCACAACTGTTTTCGCGAAGAGTTGAGCATAGCTTTGATTCTGATCATAAGCAGTATATCTCATCGCATGTATCTATATAAAATAAAGTAGTTGTCGTCTAGCCATTAGGCAAAAGCGCGGGTTGTTGATTCCTCAGCACTACAATTTGCAGCTGACGTTTAACGCAGACATTACTTGAGCAGGAGAATCGATCACTGGAATTCGCATTTTTTGACCTCTTGATGGCGTTAGATTCTAGCTTCTAATCTGCTTGACCAGGATTAAGGTCGAGTTTCTTGTATCATCACACGAACATGGTACGTGTTCTGGAGATTTCACAAACGATGAGTGATGAGAATGTGTAGTAGGTGGAAAATCAGCCACCGGGACCCATTCTCCGCAGACGTCTTGAATGGTTGTTGCCTCAAGGACACTGGTGATGGTAGATAGAATTATTGTTTTCCACGTGACGAGATAGACTGCTATCGCAAGCGAACTGTGGCACTTGTAATGGAGACAACATGTATATTATAGCGACAGCGTTTATACTAGGATAGCAACTAATAACCTTTGGCATTTGCTAATACTTTATCTTCTTTTGTCTTAATACTTTAAAATGCGTCTCTAGTTTTTAATTGACAGTTAATGTATATCGCAAAGATGCGTACGCATTTGTATTGATTAATACGTACGCAGCTTTATACGAAATAACAATTTGCAATTTACAATCTGGACCGCACTGTGGTTAAGCCCACGCTCTTGCCCTGTTATGGGACAGTAACAGCATGGTATTACAATATTATACAAAAGAGCTTAGAAATACATGCTTGACGGAAGTAGATCAAGTTTTTGATTGTACATTTCACGTGTACAGGACTTTGACCACTCCCTGTTATTGAGTTTATCATTGTTTGCAATTTCATTCTCTAATTGCAAAGCGCTTGGCAATTCTTTGGTCATTAATAAAGTTATGAGGTCATCGTCGACATACACGTGAGCTAGTATATAGTTCTCATTCACAATTTCAAATATACTTCGATCATCGGTTTCTGTTTTATTTGCAAAACTGCAAGACACTTTATCGAAAGGCAAATCATCGATATCATCGACTATCACCACAGGTAGAAATGCTATTAAAGGCTGGATATTTACAATGCCAAACTGGTCAGTTTGGTCATATGACAGAAACCATTTTTCCACAAATGTACACTTTCTTCCATCTGCACAATAACACTCAATATTTCGTGGATCTTCAGTAAAAGTAATGTTACCGCATGTAAGTCTAGTGGTGTAAGGTTTTGGGTGGACCAACACAATGGAATAATTTCCATAGAGATCAGAAACGCTGGCTCCTTGAGCGACGCCCAGCAAACCTGATAGAACGATTATTTTCCACATTTTAACACAGTACTCTTGAAACGAGCGATGCACCACCTTGTTCGATTTGCACTGAGATTTATAAGGATGTGGTGTGTTAAGCTTTACGACCACTAAGTGACCACTTAACCTATTGCCAATTCAATCTTCGATTGTACGTATAGTGTGCAAAACAGATGCTTTCGGTAGGTGAACGCTGTTTTAAATAAAAATGGAGTAGGTACATAAGAATTAGGTTATTGATGAGTTAATAAAAATATCGAGACTCCATAAGAAGCACAGTCTTAAACCGATGCGGAAATTGTTAGGAATAATTAATTCCAAAAGCTAATTCAAGCACCGTCTTATCGTGTGGTTAGTAACTAACCTGGTGTCAGAGTTTTAATGCCACCCATGGGCCTCTGACTTGGCATCACATGCTCTCGAGAAATATCTGTCAGTCATGCCGGTTTCCTCACGATGTTTTCCTTCACCTTTTTTGTAGCAAGTGATAATTATACAATACGCACATGAATCCGAAAAATCAGAGGTGCGTGCCTTGGGTTCAAACTCGAGACCTATGATTTGGCAATCCGCCGGTCACACCACTAGGCTATCACTGCTATCACACCGTGAAAGTTGTTGTATGTCGGTCATCATTATCATATTCTGCTTAGCCTCTTCTTATCCGAGTTTGTTGGTGTCGGCTTCCAGTGTAACCACATGCAGATCGATACCAGTTATTCTATAAGAAACGACTTCCTATCTGATCTTTCCAACTTAGTAACCTAGCAATTGCCCTAGGTAAGTCTGGTTGTCAAAATTTTGAACTACGTCAAAGATCTACAAATGATTTACGAGACAAACGGTTTAACATGCCTTCCGAGGCGTACGTAATGGATAAGACAACATTAAGTAGAGCTATGACACCCCAAACTTATAAGGGAAGGTTCATATCTGACGGAACATGCGTCGCGTATTATCGGTCGCGTAACGCCAGAACAGACAAATGTATAGAAAAACACTTGACGGTTCATACTCAACAGATGATGCGTTAGTGCGTCGAGGTACATTGTCGCAAACGCTCGGCGCATGTTCCGTCAGATATGAACCTTCCCTAACATCCCGTTGTTTTTTGCGTCGGGTGTTAGAAAAAACACACCTATTTATATATCAAAAATCTAATTGATTTCAATCTTTTATTTTAATTTGTAAACAATCACACAACGTTCAAATAGGAAAATGGTTAAATTAGACTTATAAAATCACTACCACTTCTAAGGAGTTAATCACCATCCTCGACAATCCCCACAAAACATCAGCATCTAGATTTCTTAGTGGTGAGACCGGCGGACTGCTCGCACCTCAGACTTTTGGAATTCATGTGTGTATTGTATAACTATCACTTACTTCAAAAACGGTGAAGGAAAACAGCGTGAGGAAATCTGCCTGAGAGATATTTTCCGACGGCATGTGAAGTTAAGTCCAAGACCCATGGTTAGCATAGAAACTCCCTGTTAGTCACGTACCACACGAAACTAAGAAGATAATCCCCAAACCTTCTCAAGTGAAAGCCTATACGCGAAAATAATTCGCGGCAAATTGAAAACGGGCACCGCTGGACGAACGCCGAATTTCAAACAACGCAGCAATTTATTTTTCAATCGATACCCCTCTGTTGCAAAACGCGGGGCTGTGGCCAAAAAGGTGAACGTTTCAGCTATTGATACGACTATTTTTTTTTCAACGCACACAGAGCTACACAGCTCTGGTTTCAATTTCGGGGAATTTCAGAAACGAAAAATCGTGTGTGAACGTTATTAATTTAGTGCATGTATGCAGTTTTTTTTCGTGCGCTCCAATGATCTTTGTGAATGTGGATTAGATTGCAGAAGCCCGTTGTTTTGTTAGCGAGCCGTGTGTGAGTGCAGTTGAACGAACTCAATTTTGGTACAGAGCGTCAATAATATCGGGACAAACAGAATGTTCATCATCTGCTTAGCCTTTTCCCAACTATGTTGGGGTCGACTTCCATTTTAACCGGATGCAGCTGAGTACCAGTGTCTAATATGGAGCGACTGCCTGTCTTCCCTTCCCAGTTACTGGGTAACACGATACCCATTGTTATCAGACTTTCGGGCTTCTGACTACTCGTAAGACTGACGAGATGACAGCCGGGACCTTCACGTGTTTTGTGACCCACGGAGGAGTCTTGATATTTATGTAATGAACGATCACCCGTCCACGGAGCAAGCTTGTCAAGCGTAGCTTACCCTTAGATAATAATAATAATCATTTATTTCACTCATAAAGGTACAGACGCCAGCACATCAAGTTACCCCAATGTGTCAAATTTTCCCAATTGAATATGAACCTTATTGTGTTTGACATAAAGTTGAAAAACGATCAAAGAAATTTGACACATTGGGGTAACTTGATGTGCTGGCGTCTGTACATTGTAACACTATGGTATAATTCTGCCTTAATCTAGAACCTTTGTGAGAGCTGGAGTCTGAACTAGGTTCGGGACCTGTACGACAGATCTCCAGGCTCACCCTATTAAACATTATCATATTTGCGGCATCTTTACATGAGTCATTATTATCTAAAAGACTAGCAACAAAACAATTTTTTTTTTTTTAAATAGAGGTAGTATTAATGATTTTGTTAGATCACCACGTGAAGCTGTTATTATTTAGCAACAGACTGTTCGAAACAATCGAAACAGCTATGAAAATAAAACATTCACTTAAGGAATGTTTCAAAAGGTTTAGAAACTCAATTTAAGCGCTTCTGACTTTAATTTCTGGATCCATGCCTGAGGTATATTTCTAGACGGCATATGAAGCCAACTCAGAGGCCCATGGGCGGCTACTCCGACATCAAGGTCATTTAATCCACACGAAAAGAAGAAGAAAAATGAAAGCACTCTGTCATTCGAATAAGAACTTTATCCAAATGAGTTAAAGGTTAATTTTCTTGTCTGTCGAGCAATCTATTCTTCTCAATATTTTTTTTGCTGACTGTCCAATCCAGTCGTTGGTGCATTTTAACTGAGGGCATCCTGCCATGGCTTATTCCGTTGGTTAAATGATGTTGAAGGCCTACTTTCTGAAGAGTTTAAGTCATTTGATCAAGGAAAATTCCAGTAGAAAACAAGGTTTACTTTGTCCTTTTTAAGTATCTGCAAATTTATTGCATCTCTAGCTTTAGGTTTCTTCCATTTTGCATAGTTAAGAAGCTTTGTATTACATAATTCAATTAAATGCCATTTAACATACATGTATGATTATATAAAACTCAGGCCTTTTTTCATGGAAGTCAGAAACTACAGAACGCCATCGGCTACAATTCTTACATAATACATTTTCTTAGATTTTAGTTGAAAACGTAAAATAAATAAATACATACTGTTACACAACAACCACGGATATCTATGATAACAACACATTTCCGACCATCGACCGCGACGTAAGATTCTGTGCTTTTGCTCACACGGAATTAAATTAAGAACTCGTTTAATTTGTTTCACAAAGTAACAAAATATATAAAGACCTTTATTTTGGTTTGACATCTATTTACTTACATAAAAATGCAATGACGTTTGTTACTCCCACCAAATCTTGAATTATATGGCTGAAAAGATTTGATGTTGAAATATTTGTGGAAGTCTATGGAAGGCTTTAACGGTGAAAAATATTGATTTTTTTACCTGACAAACATTAGGACCATTTGTTCTGTTTCTGGGTGCAATTTATTGTTTTTTTGTGCATATGTATATATTTAGAAATATACAAGTATGTTTATTGGTTATTTAGTAAGTACCCATAAGACAAGCTCTGCTTAGCTTGGGACTAGATGGCGTTGTGTATTTGATGTTCGGCCCGTATCGGTATAAGTACTCCTCTCAAATTAAGAACGTATTTAAAAAAGGATTTTGAATCGGCAACATAATTATAAGAAAAAATTGCAAAATAAAAACTTTTTTACAAAAAAAAACAACCGACTTCTTAAAAAAACACTAACAGGTGTAAAATAACTCCAGTTTCGGAAGTCGGTGGCCAATAATGAACGAAATAAAACCACCAAAGCCACAGACTTCTGAAACTGTAGTTATTTTTCACCTGTTAGTGTTTTTTTAAGAAGTCGGTTGTTTTTTTTTTTGTAAAAAGTTTTTATTTTGCAATTTTTAGTTTCTTCGTATGTAAAGAAAGTCTTTCAAAACTTGAAAGAATCATTGAAATCTGTTAACAATTGCAAAAGAAGTTCTTTCTAAACATTAATCTGTACATCTCTGCCGGGTCCCTTTTAAAATAGACAGGCTTAATGTTATGTTATGGAAATACATAAACCTTGCACAGACATGTGACTGTAGAAATCGCGAGTAATTTGCTGAAATGCGTTGAAGAGTTAGGTCGCCTGTCTTCTTCACCAGTTTTTCTTCACCAAATGATACTTGCTAAATGAAAATGCTTGATTTGTTACCAAAAGTGTAAAAATCGGTACATGTGTACCTATACTATTTGTGGAGTTCCCACAATTCCTCGAGGATCCCATCATCAGATCTGAGGTTTGATACAAATGGAACCAACCTGGTAGTATACCCTATCAAAAAAAAAAAAAAAATTAAAATCGAACCATAAATGGCGGAGTAATCGCGTAACAAACACACACAAAAAAAAAATAACTTACCGTCGAATTGATAACCTCCTCCTTTTTTGGAAGTCGGTTAAAAAATATTGTGCGTAACTATTTAGATTTGAAAATTACGTAAAATTTAATAGGGTTACCATGACAACGGATCAATATATTTTTGATTGTCAAATTATGCGTAGGTACCTACATTCTGAAATTTATTTTGTTACTAAACTTCATAAACTTAGAAAGGAGGTTATATATGCATATTAAAGTCCTATATTTCAGAAATCAATTTACGTGATATTAATAATGACGACAGAGACAATCTTCAATATTTTTTTTGCAGATTGGTTTAAATGTATGCTGTCTGGACTTTAAAGTAGACCAGGAAAACCAAAATAAATTGTAAGCAACTTAAAGACACTAAACGCAGTATTTCAGTTTAAACAAATGTATTTTGTATTTTCCAAAATCAATGCATTTCAGTAAGGTTAGGTTAGGTATTTAGGTTCTCGGGGGTCGCGGAAGTATCTTCTGTTCCCGTGACCCCCGGCGCAGGTGTAAGAAGGAACACGGGGTGGTTTTTAGTCAGTAAGAGTCTGACAGACCCCTCCGTCTCCCCGGGCGGGGGACATCCATGAGGATTTTCCACCCCTCAAAAAAAAACAAAAAATGGCAGTTAGGTTCGCTATTATAGGATAGGTATGGTAAGTTAGGTTAGGTTATAAATATGTATATTATTATGTTGTTATTCTAATTCTATCTAATACAAAAGGTTTAAAGAGTATATTATAGACTCACTAAATAAAAAGAAAAAACTTTTTTACAAAAAAAACAACCGACTTCTTAAAAAAAAACTAACAGGTGAAAAATAACTCCAGTTTCGGAAGTCTGTGGCTTTGGTGGTTTTGTTTTGTTCATTATTGGCCACCGACTTCCGAAACTGGAGTTATTTTTCACCTGTTAGTTTTTTTTTAAGAAATCGGTTGTTTTTTTTGTAAAAAAGTTTTTATTTTGTAATTTTTAGTTTCTTTGTATGTAAAGAAAGTCTTTCAAAACTTGAAAGAATCATTGAAATTGGATCACAATTGCTAAAGAAGTTCTATCTCTAAACATTAATCTGTACATCTCTGCGGGTCCCTTTTAAAATAGAATGGCGTAATGTTATGTTGTGGAAATACAAAAGCTCAGCATAGACATCTGACTATAGCAATCGCGAAAAATTTGCTGTTATGCGTTGAAGAGTTCCGTTGCCTGTCTTCTTCATCAGTTTTTCTTCACCAAATGATACTTTCTAAATGAAAATGCTTGATTTGTTACAAAAAATGTTGAAATCGGTGCATGTGTGCCTATATTTTTTGAGGAGTTCCCTCAATTCCTCGAAGATCCCTCATCAGGTATGAGTTTTGATACAAATGGAACCAATCTGTTAGTATACCCTAACAAACAAAAAAAGAATTTTGAAAATCGGTCCATAAATGACGGAGTACTGAGGTAACAAACCATAAAAAAAAAAAAGAAAAAAAAAAAACATACAACCGAATTGAGAACCTCCTCCTTTTTTGAAGTCGGTTAAAAAGTAGTTATTATTGCTTTGGATCCATCGTTATCATATTATTAAAAGGTTTCCATAAAATTCTCGTGACGCAGTGATTGTAACCAAACTCCTCCGAAATGGCTTGACCGCTTCGTATGAAATTTTGTGTGTATATTTTATGGGTCTGAGAATAGGATGTAAACTTATAGAAACTAATAAATTTATTCCTAATTGGAATAAAAAGATACGAAAAGATAAAGAAAAAACATCAAATTTTCATAAAGGAGGGACATTTCTACTAAGAATTGCAATCCCCACTTTCGCAATACTGACCACCGAACGAAAATATTAGAACGCAATAAACAATTGACTGGCCTGTCAGTTGGTCTAGTAGTTAGTGACCCTGACTGCTATTCCGGAGGTCGTGGGTTCGATTCCCACCCAGGACTAATAATAATAAACCATTTATTTCAGGTAACAAAGACCAATGGACAAATCTAAAAATACATACTAATAACACTTTTGTTAGTAAAATCTTATAAGTAAAACTAAGGTATTACTACTAGCTCGAAGTTATGTGCGTTCTTGTAGAATTTGTGTCTGGGTGTAATTTATCTATAATATGTATTTATTTAGAAATATATAAGTATGTTTATCAGCTGTTTAGTACCCATTACACAAGCTCTTAAGCTTAACTTGGGACTAAAATGACGTTCTGTAAAAAGTTGTGGAATATTTATATTTATTTTTAGGTTTACTATAGGTAAGTACCCCTCTGGCCTAACCCTCCGAGGATTAGATTATTTATTTAATACCTCAAGCACACTAATCCACAAAGGCGGACTTAATGCCATAAGCATTTTTGATTTTGTGTTATGAATATTTACACACACCAGATAAAAGCTGTTCTCAAACTCAAACCATCGCTCGTTCCATTGTCGACATCATCTATGACCGCTGACCGCAGGTGAGGTCAAGAGATCACTCTTGGGACCCTGTCAAGCAACAGGAAAAAAGAAATGTTATAGAAGGGTGAATACCAATGTGTAAGTCGATAGTACTTTCCAACAAAAACACTAGCAGGTGATGACCGTGTTGATTTTCATCCTAATTTGAATTGATAAAATTATGATTTGATTACGTGACTTTTTTAATTGAACTTACAATCGGATGAATTGAATACAAAGAATCACAGTCTTGGCAGTTATTGCGCACCACTTTAAATTCAATAATAATTTAATTTTTCGCAATAGCGCCATCTATGTTTTTTTATACGTAAACTACATGATGTAGTTCACAGAGGCGGGTGTAGATGTCATTACAATACTCGTTTCGTGATGTTGAAGAACGGAAAAATGGAGACGTCTCGTATTTTGCCCCCGTTAGGTGGTGCTGGTAATGTGAAGTCCTGTCAAAGTCACATGCGCCATTAAGAGTGCGCCATGGCTTACTAATGGATGTGGCGAACGAGGAACAGAGGTTTAAGGTGGAAGCACCAAGGCAGCCCGTGAAATTCAAATTTTCTTATGTTTTTTGCATTTTACCGTTCAGTGTCTGGCTGTATTATGAACTAAATATCATTTGCGACCTTAATGCGCTCTATTTGATAAATTTTTGATAATATCTTCCTGCTACTGCTTCTTGACAAGTTAACAAAAAATGATTCCGATATCTTCCGTCACTGCTTAAACAATGGGCCATTAGACCGAATTTTAGTTTTCAGTCCCTCATCTAGATTAAAAGAAAATATTCGACACATATTTTTTCTTTTTTCACGTAAGTAATCAAAAAGTAACTGCGATACATCGAGTCAAACTGTCGCATACTAGGTAATGACGTTACAAGCCCCCTCTTCTCAACTTTAATGCGCTTAAGCTACTTAAGCAGTTTTCCTTCAATTTGAAAAAGATAAAAATACGTGTCGAATATTTTCTTGTAATCTAGATGACGGAATAAAAATTAACATGTTGTCAAATAGCCCATTCAAAACTATCTTATCTAATTGTAAATAATGTAACTGTAAATGTTCTTCTTTTTCTTTGTCCTAGCCCTTTTCCATTATTTGGGGTCGGTTCTCCTCGTTCTGCGGCACCAGGGCAGTCTGTCCTGGGTTGTCGAAACATTTGTTTGGGCAAGCTTTAAGTCCTTGGCTACTGTGGACCACCAGGTGGCTAGTGGGCGTCCTCTACCTCTCTCTCTCGGCAGTGCCCGGGCCTGTTTCACGACATGGTCATCAGGGTGTCTCACGACATGACCGAACCATCGTATGCAGGTTTCGATGAGTTTTTCTGCTACAGGCGCGACCCATAAACTTCCTCTCATGTGCTCGTTTCGCACTTTATCGAGTCTAGTTACATCTGCCGCCCACCGAACTGTAAATGTTGTAAATCTTAAAAGAATCTCTCATTACGTACCTCGTTACCATACACCGTAAAGGAGCAATAAAAGGATTCTTCTTGGTAACGTTCAATAAACTCGGTAACTACCAGACGGTATTTTATGATTATTGCAAAGCCCGCAGTGGCCTCTTCTTTCCCAAATTATGCTATTCGTTTTAATGCGTGCTCTAACTGCCAATCTTTGCGCTGGTACTTTTTAATTTTCTTTTTTTTTCGTGTCAATTGTCTAGTGATGTCCCGTCAAAAAAGCCATTGTTGCCTGAAATCACTTCATATTGTGAAACAAAGTGAACTTATCCTGCAACATTTAGGTTTAAATTAGTAATCAAATATAATGATTGGACTGCCTTGTTGGTCTAGTGGTCGCTAAGGCTACTGCTGCGCAAGGTTCGATCCCCAGGTAGGGCAATCAAATTTAAGAAAGTACTTAACTTAATTATTGTGGTCATATAATGTTTGTAATTTAATGACTAAGTAATTATTTGACATTAGTAATCTAATTTAATTGTTATTATTAAGTATTTGAAATTTAAATATTATTTTAATTTGACATTTGTAATTAAATATTGGACAATTATTGAAATCGTACTTTCTTTTTTTCTTTATGTACATAGCAATTTATTAATTGTGTTGAATTTTTTTTATAGTATTTTAAATCATTGTTTTTATTACAAAATTTGCATGCCTAATTTAGGAGGCGAAATATGAAGTTCAAATGTTTACCTATGCCTTCTCAAAATCTGTAAAATACCATATTTCAGGCAAATGAATGAAATAAAAAAAAAAAAAAGTGTTTTGAGTTTCTCTCTCTCAATAGCAGCCCGGAGTCTGGGTTTGCGCCCGATTGATGGCAATAGTCTAAATGTGGGTACAACCACATTTAGACAGTTTGGTACAACCCCGAAGGGTTAGGCGGTGTATTCCCATATATATCAAAAAAATCATAAACCTTACTTAAAAAAATATACCTACTATACTAAACAAGTATTTTCAAGTAAAAGCTCTTGATAGTGTGTGTGCTCTAGAAGCGTGATACAGGAACTCCCAGTACAAGAGCCAGAGCCACACTGATGCTTGTGTCTTGAAGTGAAATCTATATATGTATATAAAAGAAAGTCGTGTTAGTTACTTCACTTATAACTCAAGAACGGCTGAACCGATTTAGCTGAAAATTGGCAGGGAGGTAGTTTAGAGCCAGGAGAAGGACAGAGGATACTTTTTATCCCGTTCGACATCATAAAAATAAATATCAAGAATATCGGTTGTCTCAAACATTTTTCAAACGCAGCGCCATCTTGGATGACATGACAGGAGTCAAACTTCCCAGTTCATTAACAGGTGACAATTTGAAATTGACAAGTCTTAAGCTAAACCCAAGAAGGTAAGGTTGTCAATTTATAATACGCACCTACGTTCTGAAATTTATTTTGTTATTAAACTTAGAGGTTTTATGTAGCATAAAAAAGTCTTATATTTCAGAAATCAATTTACGTAATTAGCAATGATGACAGAGACGAACTTTAGTAATTCTTTGCAAATAGAACTTATTTTACTGTTAGGACTTTAATTAAAGTAGACCGGGAAAACTATAGGCATAAATTGTATGTAACATAGAGGCTATAGTTCAGATTAAAATTATGAATTTAGTATTTTTTAAATCAATGCATTTTAGTAAGGTAGTTAGGTTAGATAGTTGGGTTAGCTATAGGATAGGTATGGTCAGTTAGGTTAGGTTATATATACGTGTTGTAATTTAAAAGTAGTAGTAGTTATTATTGGTTTGGATTTATTTGTTGTCGTCTTATTGAACGTATGTATATCTAATATAAAAAAAAAATAAGAGCAATAAATTGACTCTAAGGCACAACGAAGTTTGCCGGGGCAGCTAGTAAATAAATAATTATTAAATTAAATTATTATAAGCGACGCGACGCGGCGACGTAGAGCATTAAATATATATATATTAAATTAAATATATTCCACAACTTTTTCACACAACGCCATCTAGTCCCAAGCTAAGCTAAGAGCTTGTGTTATGGGTACTAAACAGCTGATAAACATACTTATATACTTCTAAATACATACATATTATAGATAAATTACACCCAGACACAGAACAAATGATCGTGCTCATCACACAAACATTTGTCCTGGGTGGGAAACGAACCCACGACCACCGGCATAGCAGTCAGGGTCACTAACTACTAGACCAACTGGCCATTCGTCGCTTGAGGTTCCTTCTATACTCGCACGGCGGTTGCGAGTAGTACCTACACACCTGTCCTTTAAGAACCACACACAACACCAATATGGGGTTCTTGTAGGTATGTCCTTCAAGGGCGTCCCATCCATTTGAGTCTATAATGGAATGTAGAACATTATCTCTTTTCGCAGCGCGTGACGTTTATACATCTCGATGACCTTTTGTCACTGATACGCGGTTATCGCCTCGAGGCATCACCGAGAATAACGTGTCATTTTTAAAGGACTTCACGTGACAGAGATTGATGAAGACCTTTCTGTGGTGCATTTCATTTTTCTCGATTTGTCATATCAAGGCAGATATTTGAGAAACGCCCAAGGGTGTAAATAGTAGTTAATGCTTAGAAATGTCTTGGAGGAGTTAGAGGCTAAATAATACGTTCGTTTGACGAGGTTAGTCTGTAGATGGGGCACCATTCGTTACGTACCAACCAACGGCTTAATTAAGCATGTCATTTGTTGATCTTTGACAGCCGTTACGGGTTGTCAGAAGCCTAACAGTATGACAACTAGTTTAACCAAAGGGAATCGTGTTACAAAGTCACTGGGTGGTAAAGTCACTCCATTTCAAACCATGGTATTTAGCTGTATTTCGTTGAACTGGAAGCCAACCCTAACATCATTGGGAATAGGCTAGGCAGATGATGATGCTTAGAAATGTCTTGGTAGAATTGAATAATCACCGTAAAATCACCATATCAAATCACCATAAACAAAAGAGGTGAAGTGTGAGTGTACACTTCACCTCTTTTGTTTAAGTCTCATGTAGTAGAAGGCGAAACTATTGCCTACGATCACTCACATTTGGCCTGCTTTGTTTAAGTCCCACGTCTCATTTATCAGGTGGGTAGTCCCATGGCTACTGACTGGGCACAAACTTTGACTCTAGCCTGCTATTGAGAAATCGTAGATGAATAACTCATTTTACCGAAGCGGGATTTAAAGACCTCGAGCTCGTACGTAGCACATTCAATCACTACACTAACGAGGGCAATTTTAGATTAAATTTAATATTGAAATAAGAACTTAATCCGTTAACAGAAAACCAGGATATGAGAAAAAGATTTAAATGAACAAATAGTTTCAGAATACAACTGCGCCCACAGGAGGAGCGAAAAAAAGAGATGCAAGATAACAATGATTTAATGAACGCGAAAAAGTTTAAACATCCCCAGTTTAAATGCCACCCGCGAGTGTACTGAGAGGACGCTGTTCATGCTTTGTTCGACTTTCAATGTGTGGGCGCAGTGCGAGCGATCAGCGGGAAATAAGATGACATAATTTCGGGCTATATAGCTTCCCGACTTTATCTAAGGATCGGCTTTCGTCAAACCAGCAGGCCTAGCCAGCCATATTACAAATTCTATTTCTATTCTATTTCTGTTATAGAAAAAAATGGCGTAGGTATATGGAATCAGCTGTTTGTCAACTGTCAAGTGTATTTAATTTTCAGCCATATTACAAATTCTACTCGTTAACACTTGACAGTAAACAAACAGTTGATTGATTCCATAAACGCCATTTTCTTTCTTTTGTCGCCTTATCAATTACGATAATAGAAATAGAATTTGTAATATGGCTAGGCCTGCAGAACAGATATAGAATAGAATATAGTTATTAGTCAAACAAGACAGATTTATATTAAAATATTTATATCTATTGTGTAAAGGAATTATAGGCTCATATAAAAATTTAATCTACATCGCAGTGGGCAACGGGCAAAGTGGCGAAAAGAATGACAGCATTGCCACGTCAAATGGTAATTCTAATTATCCAGCTTATACAAAGGTCAGCCTTCGTATATTCATTTACTTAAAAATGTGGTGAAAATGGTACTATGGTAAAATATAAATAAATATAACAAGAACATTTATTTGCTTAGCGGTAAACGGCAGGCGTATAAATTTTCAGAAACACAAATTAGTTAACATTTAGTGTCAAGTAAAAATTTTAACACTATAATAACTATTTAGGTACTGCACAACCATTTATACAATAATTTAATATAATAATAATATAAGCGACTGCCAATGTGACCTCCACAACCTCGCGGCTGGGTAACACGTTAGCCTATAATATGAGTAGCTCATCATTGAACTGGTTGCGAAGAGATTTAAAATACTATAGAGCGGGCATGTCAAAGAAATGTCATAGAAAAACTTTGATCCGCTGTCTCAGTAACGCCATCTAGAATAATATATGAATATTGGAGCGGCAGCGGAGCGTACTAAAAAAAACTCATAGACTTGTATCCAGCAGGACACACTTTTTCGGACGAAATTTTTGTTCTTGGTGTCCGGTCTATAGGTATTGAATGTCTTTGACTGGTTGTGACTTTTCGTGTTCCGACCATTCATGACAGCTGTCAAATGATCTAAAAATGACAGCCGGGACTTTTTTTGATTCGATAAATAGTATCAACATAATCATAATCTAACTCTTTTTTAAAAACTCGTACAGTTTAGTATTTTAGGTACTTACCTAATACCTAACTACATAGATATAGGCACTCTTGACCTTTCATCTAATCCATACCTCATAACTGATGCTCTCCGCAGGCCCATAATATTCAACGTGACGTGACCATAAAAGAAAGGTCAGTATATAAAGTTTTTATCTACTACAGTCGTAAAAAGCGATTGAGAAAAATGATCGTAAGCAACAGGCTTTGGACCTTTGGTGGAGTAGCACACACTGAGCATATTAAGGCACAGCGTTTATCTGTATTCTGTGTTCTGAGATGGGCTAGTGGGTAAATGTTAACAGACACAAACACAGGGTCGATCGATAGCCGAGATCGGTCCGTAGATGGGCTCATAATACACCACTATATTTAGAAGTACAAAAAAATTGGGCTGTATCCGTACCTGTTACTAATCATATTTGCGTATTCAAAAGCAAAAAAACCGAAATTCATTTTTTAAATCATCATCATCATCATCTGCCTAGCCTTTTCCCAACTATGTTGGGGTCGGCTTCCAGTTTAACCGGATGCAGCTGAATACCAGTGTTTTACATGGAGCGACTGCGTAACCTAAACCATTTCTTAGCGACTTTTTAAATTCATTTTTTAAATATGCCACTATTTACTTTAACTTAAATAACGAAAACAGCTGTTGGAGGCGGGGTATGCTTGAGCACGATCATGCGAACGTGAGCGAGAGATGACGATTAATGAATACTACTATGTCATGAATAGCCTGTACAATATTTCCATAAATTGGGTGACTTTTTGGGAAATAAACAAACGCTAATAACTTTGATGTTTATGAATATTATTGATTGATACTTTACAGATATAATGAGAAGACCGTCTAGAATAAGCCCTTTAAGTATTTGTACTGATTAAAAATTAGTGGTGCATAAATCAGGACCCCTTCGTGCCTGAGCAAGCACGTTGAGCCAATGGTACCATCTGTCATTTGTAGATCTTTGACAGTCGTTACGGGTAATCAGTATCTTGGAAGTGTGACAACTAGCCCTATCAAGGGGTATCCTGTTACCCGGTCAAAGGTTGTCGTGGTCAGAAAAGGTATACCCATACAATTGATTTCTTTCATCACGAACCTTTTCATAGGTTTATGGGTAATGAACATAAACAACTTTCACTATGGGACCAACTCGGAAAACTCGAAAAAGTTGGCTGTTGCCTGCAAAAGTTTAATACTTACCTATTCAACCGGAACGTACACAGAGACACAGACATCAGTAGATTTAATTGATAGGTGTAACAGTACAATTTTTTTCAAGATTTCCGAGTTGGTCCTATAGTGAGAGTTGATTTTATTGATGAGTGCAAATTTGGCTATTGATATAAAAATAGCCTCTGTTAACCGACGAACAAGCTATCCCAAAAACCTAAACCACAGCACTCCAAATGATTGAAAAATATATAAAGATATTTATTTTATATTCAATATCGGGATCGCCAACACCGAGGCCAAACTCCATTTATTTGTACAGTGCGCCACGCAACGGAACAAAACGTATTTTTCTCGAATAAATATCGGGTTACGTGGAAATAAAAATACCTAAATAAAATTAGTTGGATTAAAGTCACGTTGTATTGCTGAAGTTTTTTTTTGTTTTTAATCGTGACTTGCTGTGTTTTACTGAACTCCAGGCCATTTTCCAACTATTAGTGTGTTGAGGTCGGCTTTATTTATTTATTTTTGTATTCAAGGTGGATAAATCTTTTAAAATAATGTCCTTGAGGTGGAAATATCTGTCCGACTCTTACTGACTATAACCACCCCGGTATTCCGTCTGACAACTGTGCTGGGGGTCGTAGGAATGAGCTTACGCTTGTTCTGCAACAAGGTCATCTTTTAGTCTAACTGAATACCGGTCAAACTGGAAGCCGACCCTTAGTTAGTTGGTAAAAGGCTAAGCTGATTATGATGAACACTGCCTTATTAGGTTTAACTAAAAACGTAAAACGATAATTAAGTTATCCAACCAGACGGCTTTACCAGAACTAAGAAAATATCTAGACTATGGAAACATTTATTGATATTCAAGCCAGCCATTGAGATAACGGCATTGGCCAGTTTAAGCCAGTCGAGGCGTTCGTGGTCGTAAAATACTGGAGTCGGCAGTTGTAGAGGAAATCAACAGGAATATTTTTTTTTTTGAATTTTTTAGAGATCTTTCTAACAATTTTTTTTAAGTTAGGTTATATTTTGGCATAATTTGTAATGCCTGCATTTATTTGTATGACTTTGACGGCACTTACGATTATAAAAACAAAATTTTGGACACAATCACCGAGTTTCCGAAGCCTGTATGAAATCCTGTTAAATTCCAGATTTTCTGTATAAATATTATTATTATTGGGCCATTTATAAGTAATGCATTCGATATAGAATTATTGATCACGAGCATTTAAGAGAAATACATCCACTCACAAAGTATTGTACAAAAATTTAGAATCTCTAGGTACCTACTTAATTTCGTAAAATAGTTATATTTAATTTTCATATTTTTTACTTTAACTGTGGAGGTTTTTAAGGGTGTCCGAATGTTTATTACCTACTCCTTAACGCAAATACCACCTTAGTTTTTGTATTATATTCACTATTAGTATAGGATCCCGCTATAGAACGACCTTCACCGAGCTGGTTAATGGATAAAATCTATTTAACCGACTTCAGGAGGAGTTATATTCAATTTAATATGTCAATAACAAAACAACACACAACATTAAAAAAAACGCATCTAAAAAAAAATCTATTTAATCATAATATCCTGGACTGATTTTTCTTAGGCAACCTATATGCAATAATATATTTATTGACATAATTATTAAATGTAATATAAAATAGGTTTCATTCATTAACCAGCTCGGTGGAGGTCGTTCTTTGCGGGATCTTAGACTATAAAATAATAAGCAAATTATCTCCTAACGCGAATTAAATTTGACACATTTGGGTAGCCTTAAGTGCTGACATCAAGCTATCCCAATGTCTCAAATTTCTTTAATAGGTTTACAACTTTGCCACAAACTGAATAATGTTCATTTGACAAAAGTAGAAAGTTTGAGTTAGTTTGATGTGCTGGCGTCCCCTGAACTTTACTTTTTCTACTGAGTATTTTTATTTAGCGGTAACAGAAATACACTCTGTGAATGTTATAACTAACTACTGAAAGGCAGACAGATTAACAGACAAACAGCGGAAGCTAGTAATAAGAACCCTAAAAAGCTTAGGTATTAAAATAAAAAATAATTTAACCTTATTTTAGCTTTCCATGACAGAAACAGCACTAATTTGCTCAAACCACCCTAAAGTCTGAAACACACAAAGGAGCAAGCGAATGTAATCTTAATAATTACTAAGGAACAGATATGAGGAAGGTTCATTACGGTTAAACCAGCTTTCACTAACGCTAAGCGATACCTAAATGCCTTTATGATTACTATTGCACTGTTGGATTTTGAACTCACGGCGCTGAGCCGAGTGCTGCGAATCCAGTAATTCTGTTAAAGCATTTATTTAGGTATTGCCTAGTTTTAGTGAAAAGGGGCATTAGACCTGGCTGCAGTTGACTAATGCACGTTATTTCCTTGGCCAGGAATTAACTATGCCTCTGTTTTGCTCGTCTGTCTACGGTGTATGGTTTAGGTTATACGAGTAAGCGGTAGCGCGTTAACTAAAGGTCATGGCACATTATAACGGCACCGCAAATGCACAGCAGCCGCACGGCGCCGCCTTGAATTTAGGCTACGGCTAACTACTAGTGCGCTAACTACGCATCGTCGGTAGGGTGCCAGCTTGCTTTCCGCACGCCGCCCTCGAAGTGCAAGCTGGCCGCCTGCGGGGTGCAAGCTCGCAGCCCGCGCGCTGGCCGCGAGGTGCAAGCTAGCTGTCACCGCGAACACAATTGTTATATGGCATTTATAATGGAACACGCTTATGACTTGCACGTTTTCATAATGTCTCGGTTAACGACGGCGCAATGACGTTTTGCTGGCGACTCGGAACCGTACGGTCGACGCGCTGTAAGCACATGGTCTGCTCGCAATCAGCACGCAGGCTGCGAGTCGAGTTGTATGGTACTGGCAAGCGCGCTGATTGCTCGCCGGTGGCTTTTTCACTTTGACATTGTGAAATATATACACACGATTTAAGGCCCTAAATTAATGACAAGTCAATGGTTGGTTTGGAGCGGTGCCGGAGCCGTGCCGGTATAATGTGCCGTGACCTTAAGCCTGTATTTTTCCATGGATTGGTTATTTTTTTAAGGAAACAGACAGGCCCATTACGAAATATTGGAATCGTGTGAACTATTATTATACTTGTCAATTTTTATACATAAATAAATCGTAATAAATAAACGAACTTATTAACATAATATATTATTAAATTCTTATGTTACAGTGTTAGTAACAAAACTTATCAGTAAAGGCTTTACCCACCCATAACAAATTTTGTATGTGTAGGTATATCTGATCATTAAAAGAAATATAATAAGGGTTGTAACCTTCGGGTCATAGAGTCCGAGTGCTCACAGCTCGTTCAAAGATCTTTGAAGACACTCAGTTGACACTTCGCGTGACGCAAGAGCTGGCTATTACTTTTGTCCACGGATAAGCATTGCCATACAACGTGGAAATGCTGCCAGTCTTTTGGGCACACTTCCAGTGGATACCGATGTGGATACATGAGTGTTTTGACGCCATATTTTAGAGATAGTTATTAGTTTTTAATTTTAATTTCTATACTGCATTTATTAGCATTAGACAGAAGTTAAAAAAGGTTATTTTTGATGCACACTTTGTAACGAAAGTACAATTAAACATGTTACAATTACAATAGACGCCGAAATTATTATAATCTATTTTTACTGCAGATGTCTTAGTTGTAACCATTTCAACAATTTATTTTATGAAATGATGTGGATTTTATTTAAGTAGTTATATTGTTTCATTTTAGTTAACAATTGGAGTGTCAATAATAAAAACCTCAAAAAGCAGGGATATACAATACATGGACACGTTCTTCACTTCATTTTTTTTCTTCTAAATTTAAAATAAAACAATTTGAATAAAAATTGTTTTCACTTATCTTTAAAATAAAATGTTCGGCATTCCTGCTTCTACGAGCCTCTTTTTTGGAAGAAAATGGAATATAATGTATAATAATTAAAAGAAATATAAATATCTACGTAAATAAATTCTCATTTAAAAAAGCAACGATAGCTTAGTGTCGTGACCGGCGGAGTGCCATGTATAAGTCTTAAGTTCAAACCCAAGGCTTCCATTTCGGATTCAAGTGCATATTCAATATCTAATTATTACTTGCTTCAAAATGGTGAAGGAAAACCGGCCGATGCCTGAGAGATATTTTTTTCTCAACGGCGCGCGGCGCCGGAGTGAACCTAAATCAGAGGGTCAAAATAGGCGGTATAAACTTTGACACCAGTATAGTATTCTACCACACTACAAATAGAAGATCATTGGAATTCATTATCACACCAACATTGGCATATTTCTATAATAGTTTTTTTATGTAATTAGGCTTAATACTCGCGTTAAAATCTCTAATCCCGCAGGCCTAGCCATATTACAAATTCTATTTCTATTATCGTAATCGATAGAGCAACAAGCGATAAAAAATGGCGTACATGGAATCAGCTGTTTGTCAACTGTCAAGTGTTAAAGAGTAGAATTTGTAATATGGCTGAAAATTAAATACACTTGACAGTTGACAAACAGCTGATTCCATTTACGCCATTTTCTTTCTATAATATAAAAAGAATAGAAATAGAATTTGTAATATAGCTAGGCCTGCCGCTTACGACCATAACTTACACCACAGACGTTTTCCGTCCGTCTATCTAACCGCTGCAATTTAAACCCATTGTCTTAATGAAACAGGCCGTTTCTACACATTACGCCCTCCCCACGTCATTTATAGAACAAACAACGACTTACTGGCGAAGACTTGAAGAAAATTTAATTACGTCTGAATTATTGAACAGTTTTGCAGTTAGTTCTATTAGAGGTAATTCGCAAGTTGAGAAGTTTGAGTAAACACACAGTGCTATCAATGAGCCGTGGGTTTGTTCCACAAATAAAATAATACACACATCAAAAGTGTCTAGGGATCAAGCATTTTTATGCGGATTTCTTGAGATTGAGATGTGGCTTTGTAATAAATTTATGATTTTATAAATTTATATGGATCCTTTTTGGTGCATTTCATAATTTGAATCAGGAACTGAGAATCAAATTCGAGTAAAAGATGAAAATCAGCTGTCAATATTTTCCCTATAAAAACATACAACGCATTGAAGACATTATTAGTGCTACTGTTTCCCTACTACTGATTAAAACCAACGTTATTATGGAGCGGCGACGTCATTTAAGCAGGGAAGAAATGCTCAGAGCCGTGGGAATGATAGAAGCTGGTTCCCGGCAACGTACTGTGGCTTTAGCTCTGAATACAAATCAGAGTGTTATCAGTCGACTTTGGACACGTTACCGAAGCACTGGTACCGTGGCTGAGCGCCATGGAGGACGGTATCGCTGCACCACACGGAGACAAGACCGATACATTCAAATCTTAACTCGAAGAGCTCCAACAATAACCGCCATGATGTTAGCCGTGAGGCTTCATCACTCTTCAGGGAACTTAATTAGCGACCAAACAGTCAGAAACCGCTTGCATGAAGTGAACCTTCATTCCCGAAGACCGCTACGGGTACCACCTATAGCAATGCACAATCGTAGGATTCGATATCAATGGGCTCTTGAACACAGAAATTTGGGTTGAAGAACAATGGCGTTTCGTGTGCTTTTCTGATGAGTCTCGTTTTGGTATGAGACCGGATACAAGACGTATACGACACTGGGGAACCCCTGGACGCCAACAGCGATTAAAATCCTGCCAGGAAGTCCATCCTTATAGTGGTGGAACCATCATGGTATGGGCGGGTATTTGGATCGGCGGAAGAACTGAGTTGATTTGGATCAGAGGCAACCTCAACGCTCAAATTTATGCTGAGACGATTGTATCAGACGTCATCGTTCCTCTACAAGTGCAAATCGGTCCCTTATTTCAGTTAATGCATGATAATGCACGACCGCACACCGCAAGAGTTGTAAGACAGACTCTCGCCGCAGCTAACATAAATGTCCTGCCCTGGCCTGCTCAGTCGCCAGACTTGAACCCGATTGAGCATGCATGGGATATGCTACAGAGAAGAGCTCTGCCGAATATGGAGGGTATCCAGTCGCAAGAAGACCTTTTTTTGTTGTTGCAACGAACATGGGCGGCCATTCCACAGCGTGATTTGGATGAACTCATTTTGAGTATGCCAAACCGATGTTCTTGTGTTGTTAGTGTTCGCGGTAGAAACACGGATTATTAATTGTTTTTAGTTACCCAATAAAATTTTAAAGAAAACTGTTATTTCAGTCTTTTTTTCGAACTTTAATGTTAGTGGTTCAAATGTCAAAAATCCCTTTATTAGGAAAATGGCAAATTTCTTTATTAATGCAAATGTGACTTGGTTTATCGTTACTGGGACAAACGAAAACACTTTATTTGATGAATCCTTAAAGAAAATTTTAATTAATATCAATCAGGAGGAAAGTTATTGCAAAAATATATGTTGATCCCTAGACACTTTTGATGTGTGTATAAATAAGCTGCTACGCTAAAATGGAACTGGGCTGGACATATCTTCCGCATGTCAGACGATGAGTGGGCCAAACACACGACCCAATGGGTACCCTTACATGGCAAACGACATTGCGGTAGGTCCAGGTGAATATTTTATTTTTTATTTTATTTATTAAGGAAGGAAGAATATGGCGGGACTAGCAGCTGGACTCCTTCGATAAGAACTGGCTTTATTTGAATAAACAATTCATGGATACAACATGACTTCAGCATGGGGTTTTTTTTTTAAAGTAGTGAAAAGAGTTTTACAGGATACAAATGATTGTGTTGATCATACAAACATTCGTCTTAAGTGAGAATCGAACCCACGATCTCCGGCCAATCAAAGTAGTATATATGGATGATATACCAGTCGAGTTAATTTATTACCTTCTACTACTTCTGATTCAAATACTACTACCTACTCTAGTATTGTATATAACATAGAGACACGCAGCGCAGTAGTTTAGTAAAAAAAATGATATTTTGTATCTTTCAAAATCAATACATTTCTTTAAGGTAGTTAGGTTAGGTAGTTAGGTTAGGTAGTTAGGTTAGCTATATACTCTAGTATTGTATATAACATAGAGACACGCAGCGCAGTAGTTTAGTAAAAAAAATGATATTTTGTATCTTTCAAAATCAATACATTTCTTTAAGGTAGTTAGGTTAGGTAGTTAGGTTAGCTATATAATAGATATGATAAGTTAGGTTAGGTTATATGTATATGTTGTCATACTAATACCATTTAACACAAAATGCTTAAAGAACACATGAGAGACTCACTAAATAAAAAGTAACAGTAGCTTTTACATATTATATTGTTATATCACAATAAATAACAAGTACAGTGATAATCCTCGCTCCCCCATGTAAAAATTGCGCTACCTTATGAATTTATAAATATTTTGTAGATGCATTCATGTACAGAACATTTAAGTACCTTAATCTTGTGACGATAAAAACATTTATTTTGTATGAATGCAATGTATCGATCGAAGGGAGTACTTAGTCCTACTGGCGCTTGACGATTTATTTAGTGGCCGCGGGCCGTGACCACATCCTGTTTTTAAGCCTGGATCTGCGCCTGACTGTTACAAGTATAACTTAGGATGCAAGAGCGAGCAAAGCGATTTGGGGGAGCTCGACTTCGGCAGGCCGGGGTTGAAGGTCAGGTTACATAAAAGTGACAGGTTGTTTATTTTCATTAAACCATTGAACTCGTAAAGTTTCTGTGACTGTACTTTTTAAGGCCTGAGGCCAGGTTACAATATGCTAAACTTTCGCAGTAACGTACATCGCAGTCAAATACTTTCGCAACAATTACGGACTTTGCTTTGCTTTGATTTTTATTTCTAACGTTAATTTTACTCGCTAGCTCGATCGAACAGAAAGACGCTTATCGTATGGTATTTAAAAATAAATATTTCTCACTGTAAACAAAATGTCTGCATAATAAGTAGGTGAGTAACGAGAGAAGTAGGGTATTAAAAATATATAGCACCGAATTGTCTGTGTTATTCCAGAACTATGAAAAATTTCAAGATTATGAGAAGTAAAGAAGTAAATTTCATTTTGTTTCCAGCTTGTTTATTAATATTTTACCCCGAAAAGAACATTCTGCGTCTAATTAGTTTAGCAACTCGACCTCTCAAGCCTACAAATTATGTGCCTTTCTTATGATAAAGATAATTCTGCCGGTGTAACTACGCCTTAAAATATGGCTGCTTTGCATTCTCAACGAAGTCACGTTATTTTCTACATATTTTAGAGATGTAGGAAGATTTCATCTGCCTTGTAAATATACCTTTAATTCATACTAGTATCTAGCATTTAGTCAAACGTTATCAAACCCATGCTTTAAATAATACCAACAACAGCAAAAAACAAATCCTCAAGAACGAAAATTTTAAAGAAATACTAAAAACATAAAAGATTTTCATTAAAAAATCGTTATTGTTCCACAAAGTTTACCAGAGGCTCTAGATGTTACGCAATTAACTACTTGAACGCATATTAAGAAACATTTTGCTTGTAACACGAGCGGGCGGCTTCCTAAGAAATTAATAAAATAATAATTGCTTATGAAGCGGGCCCTAACCTTTGATTATCTGGTTACAGTTTTGGCCGTGAGGAGGGTAACAGCATTTTGATGTTTAACTTTTATTACTTTTTTTTATTCTCCTATAAGTGACGAAGCGCAAAATCGTGAAAGGTTCTAGTAGTGGAGGGAGGCCTTTATCCAGAAGTGGGACAGATCAGGCTAACAAACATAAAAAATAGTTTGAACTAAAATTAAGGTGATAGTTTAACCGCCAAGACCTTTGCGTACCTCGGAAAGCACGTTGAGCCGTTGGTCTCGGCTTTCGTATGTAGATCTTCGACAGTTGTTACGAGTAGTCAGAAGTTCAGAACACCAATAGTCTGACAATTAGTCTGACAATTAGTCTAACAATGGGCTATCATGTTACCCACCCACCGGGTTGTAGAGGTCAGATAGGCATCGTTCTATGTAAAACACTGATATTGAGCTATTTTCACGTAGATTGGTAGTCGACTCCAACATACTAGGGAAAAGGCAACGCAGCAGATGATGATGTTTAGCGTAATTTGGTATACATGTGCACCTACAGTACACCTACTTAGGAGGTTCAGCCGTGGTCAATATACATATAAGCCCGTCAAGCAAGCGGACATCAACGATTTCTCAGTAGCAGCCCGAAGTCCGAATGGTGTCTGGTTGATGAAAATAGGGTATATAATCTTCATGGATTCATATTGTTTAACATAACTGGTAAAATGTAGGTGTATTAAAGAAAATTAAAGAAACTTTTTTAAAGGTTAGATTATAAAAAATAAAACACGATATTTTCGTTTTCAAATTGTTGGAAAACTGCTTACATTAAGCTCATTAAAGTTGAGGAGACTTCATTATCTAGTATAAACTGTACTGGTTAGTGACGTCATGTGACATTTTGACTCGAAATATAGCCGTTATTTTTTGTTTACTTGAAAAAAGAAAAAATATCGGTCGAACATTTTCTTGTGATCTAGATGAGCGATTTAAAACTTAACTAGTTAGTTGTTCTTTTTGAACAAAATAAATATTATTATTATTATTATTATAATATAATAATAATAATAATAATAGCCTTTATTAACAGTACTTACAATCTAGTTACTTAAATTATTTTTGTATAAAGAATTTCATTCTTCAGACATCGGTTTCCTAAGTTTGTTTTGCTTTCGCATAGGCCTCCCCCATTCTCTTCCATAGTTCCCGGTCATGGGTTTCCCTCTTCCAAGTTGGCCCCGCTGTAACTTTCAGATCCTCGTTCCACCGTCGTATCGGGCGTCCTCTCCCCTCTTGCCTTCTCTTGGGTACCATTCTTCTGTCATTCTTTTGTCTCTGATTAAGTGGCCCGCCCATTTCCATTTCAGCTTCTTTATCTTGTACGATACTTCCGCTATTTTCGTTTGGCCTCTGATATGCTTAAGGCTTAATTTTTCCCTTTTCTTCACATTAAGCATACTTCTTTCCATGTTGTGTTGGCATGTTTGTAGTTTCCTAATGTTTTGCTTTGTAAAAGCCCATGTTTGGCAACCGTAAGTCATGGTAGGAAGTATACACGCATCAAATACTTTGCTTTTTAGCTCCAGCGGTATTGACTGATTCTTCGTTACTTCTTTTAGGGACCAGTAACGCTTCCACGCTACATTTACTCTATTGTGCACTACTTTAGACGTCTCGTTTGTAGGTAAGTATATTGTATCGATAAGTGTATTCGTCTACAAACTCAATTACATCATCGTTTACCCGTATAGGTGGTTTCGAGCGATTCGTCATCAGTTTAGTCTTTTTTAGGTTCATCTTCAGGCCTACTTGTTCACTTTTCTCTAGTAGTTGTCTAAGCATTATTTGCAATTGATCCGGGTTGTCAGAGATTATTATAAGATCGTCCGCAAATCGAAGGTGATTCAGCATTACTCCATTTACTCTTACGCCGTAAGATGACCATTCTAGGTTTCGAAACACGAGTTCCAACGTTGCTGAAAATAGTTTAGGTGATAAAGGATCACCTTGCCTGACGCATTTTTTAACGGGGAATAGTTCTCCCAGTCTTTCAGTTTTAACTCTCGCAGTCATATTACTGTAGATGTTTTGTATAACCCAAATGTATTTTCTAGCTACTCCTTGACTAGCCAGAGCTTCCCAAATCTTTGTATGTTTTAGAGAGTCAAATGCTTTATGATAGTCTACAAAGGCTTAATAGTAGGGTAGTCCATACTCTTTGTACTTCTCAGAGAGTTGTAATATGATCTATAGTGGAGAATCCGCTGCGAAATCCTGCTTGTTCTTTTGCTTGGTTTTCATCTAAAATGTTTGTAATGCGGCCGAGAATAATTTTGGAGAATATTTTGTAAAGGTTGGGCATGAGACTAATTGGTCTATAGTTGTTAATGTCGAAATTATAAATAATGCTTATAAAATTCAAAATAAACTTTAAAAAATATTTTGGGATTGTAGGTACTTAACTTGCAAGGAAGTGTACGCTACGCTGAGTGCGTACTTTATGTAAACTCCAGTTTGTAATATCTGACTTCCAAACAATTATTTTGTTGACATAGATACTTATTAGGGTGTGCCTATTAATTAAAAATGAAACATCCTAATGTTACTTGTAATACACTGTTATTAAAATAAATAAATTAATTTATTTTCATCAGTCATAGTGAAGTTTGAAGTTCTTTGGTAATATTTTCGTCATGTAACGTTAGTTTTACTACAGCTTACTTCTTGCACGTTATATAAATCCTTTAAGAGCATTAAGTCTAAACAAAACGGATGAATGTCGACATTTATTTCCTTTGATTGTACAGACGCCAGCACGTCAAGTTACCCCAATGTGTCAAATTTCTTTGGTACCGTTTTTCAACTTTATGCTAAACAGAATAAGGTTCATATTCAATTGGGATAATTTGACACATTGGGGTAACTTGATGTGCTGGCGTCTGTACCATCAACATTTAGCCTTCATAGCACGTAAAGCCGTTGGTCCCGGCTGTCATTTGTAGATCTTTGACAGTTGTTACTAGTAATCAGAACCTCGAAAGTCTGATAACCAGTTTAACCAAAGGGTATCGTCTTACCCAGTTACTGGGTTGTGGAAGTCTGACAGGCAGTCGTTTCATGTAAAACACTGGTATTCAACCGCATCTGGTTAAACTGGAAGCTGACCCCAATATAGTTGGGAAAAGGTTAAGCAGATGATGATTTAGGTATACTTTTACCCCTGTTTACTAGGGCATGCAAAAACCGGGTTGATTAAGCAAACCGGTTTTTTCGGTTTTTTTGTTTACAAAACCGGTGAAAACGGTTAAATCGGTTTTTTCGGTTTCTTTTTCAGTATTTATTAAAGAAATGAGAAATATGTAGGTAAAGAAATGAAAATGCTAAAGTCTAACCAAAATATGTATTTTTTAATATTACTGGCCATCCAAAGCAGCATCGCTGATACAGCTTATAATAATAATAATAATAATAATTTATTTTCAGACGGTAGTCCATACTGTTAGTAAAAAACAATTTCAACTTACAAAAACTAAGGTTAGTAACATCAATACAAAAACAAAAGACATAAGATAATACAGGAAACAAGATGCCCTGCCAACTCACTTACCCACCTGCGTGTGCAGTCCCACCCAATGGCCAAGCATTGGACAATCCCACCTGTCCCGCAATGCCCCCAGAATACTGTGGTAGCTGCCACGTGTTCTGTTTAGTAGAGAGGCGCAGCGCTTGCGGATAATGGCATAGAAATCATCAATCCTTGCATCCGCAAACATACTCGACGCGCTACAGTACCGTGGCAGCCCCACAAGCATTATACAACAGAATGTAATTTTGTGAAAAAATTAGTATGTTTTGCGTTTGATGGATTTGTTTGTGTATCTTGACTATCTTTGAAAACATATGAGTCTACTGCACTTATGTTTGGGGTTGGTTATGCTGATGTATATAAAAAACCACAACTGGAAGGAAGTTTTAAGAAACTTAATCTAGTTAAATTCCGTTTTGGTGCAGAAACTAAATAACGAAGATTCTAAATTGAAGACAGGCCAAAATATGCCACATCTGAGCCATTTCTTAGTAAGTTTTTACAGTAGGTAAAAACTTATACTTACCAAAACACAATCTTTGTCTACTTACCTATGTATTAATTTTATTATTTTGTATTATTTAACACTCTTTATCCAAAAACCATTACTTTGTGTGCTTTGTGACCAGCTCGGACTTTTTCAAACAATAATAGGATTTTATTTATAAGGACATTACATATTTAAAGCTATTATTTAAACAAAACCTCCCTGCTGTGATCACATTTCCAGTATTTGTTCATTCACTTTATGTAATATTATCGACTTCATTAAAAAAAACACTGACCGGTGTAAAATAACTCTAGTTACGTATGTAGCAATGTCAATGATTCTTTCAACTTTTGATAAACTATTCTTAAGGAGAATAGGTTTTCAAAAGTAGAAAGAATCTTTGAACTCTGTTAACAATTGCAACAACAGTAGAAGTTCTTTTTAAACATGAATCTCTACACACTTCTTCTAAAATAGACAGGCGTAATGTTATGTTGTAGAAATACATAAACTATGCACAGACATGTGACTGTAGCAATCGCGAGTATGCGTTAAAGCGTTCCGTTGCCTGTCATCTTCATCAGTTTTTTTCATCAAATGATACTTTCTAAATAAAAATGCTTTTTTTACTTTTGTTACTATAAAAGTAAATATTGGTACTTGTGTTTCTTATTTGAGGAGTCCTCTCAATCCTCAAGGATCTCATCATCAGATCTGAGTTTTGATACAAATGGAACCAATTTGATAGTATACCCGATAAAAAAAAAAGAATTTTGAAAATCGGTTCACTAACGACGGAGTAATGAGGTAACAAACCCTAAAAAAAAATGCGAATGAAGAACCTTCTCCTTTTTTTAAAGTCGGTTAATATAAATAGTAGTGTGACATGGATCTAAATAAACGTGGCTGAAAAGAGAACTACGCCGCCTCGCCGTCCACGTTTCACGTTTTTCAGTGATAAAGTTAATATTTTGTTTGGGAAAATTAAAGTAGATTATTAAATCAATAACAAAGGAGAAAGAAACCGAAAAAACCGAAAACTCCGGTTTTGTTAAGCTAAAAAACCGGGGTTCCCAATCAGTCGGTTTACCGGTTTTTTCGGTTATCCGGGTATCCGGTTTGCATGCCCTACTGTTTACCCTTTTCAGGGTAAGGTAGAAACAGTGTGATGTTCGATAATTACTTATGGCTAGAACCCACAACATTCTCAATATTCGGGTATCATCCATATGACCTAAAACTACGACAAGTTTTCTCCACTTCGTCTCCAAGATAAGTGTGGAAATTAAGATTTAAAAAAAGCAGTAAGTCTGCAGCTTATGTCTTAGTTGAAGTATCCACTAAAAGTCAAATGAGGGTAGCAAGTATGGCGGTCGTAAACGACAGGCGGCCATCTTTTGTGACGTCATTGCTGTAAACTAACGGCTTTTACTTCTGCTTGGTAATAATATTAAGGGTCTAGATCAGAGGTTACCAAACTTAACAGCGATCCCCCTTATCAAAACTTCAGAAAAGCGTCAAATTTATGATAATCCGAGATAATCAATTGAACTGCTTTGGACCCCGCAATTTAATTAATTAGAAAAGAAAAAGGAAGTTGGTTAAAAAATACGCAATTTCCATGCAAGTGCAAAATACAATAGTACTTTTAATACGGAATACATGCAAGAGAGGAGTTTAAAAGATACGCTATTTCCATGCAAGTGGAATTTAAAATAGTAACTACTCTTCATACATTTTCCTTCTAAGATTAACGAATTACTTGCCTAAAGATTTTTTAGATTCCTTCGGTTTACTTTTCTTAGTCCTTGCTAACAACAAAGAAGTCAAAGTGGTACCCGATTAGAAAAAGAAAAGTTTAAGAGCCACTGCTTTAGATAGTGAATATGAACATTTACATAAAATAACAGCTAGCCAGTATTCATCTTATGAGCAGGGCATACGTGTAACAAAAGTATTTTAGTATGTAAGTTTTTATTTAAGTTCTATGTAAGCTACCCGTCCGCAAAGACAACTAAAACATACAGAGGCTAGCATCAATGTGTCAAATTTCTTTGACAGTTTTTCAACTTTATTACAAACTAGCTGACGTCCCGCGGTTCCACCCGCGAAGTTCCCGATCCCGTGGGAATACAGGAAAAAAAGTAGCCTATGTCATCCGAGGATAGTGTAGCTTCACAACGGTGAAAGAATTTTTCAAATCGGTCCAGTAGTTTCGGAGCCTATTCAATGCAAACAAACAATCAAACATTTCCTCTTTATATATACTATTAAGTATAGAAGTATAGATATAATAAGGTTAATGTTCAATTGGGAATTGACAGTTTGCTTGGGGAGCTTGATGCTGATGCTGTCTTGCAGGCCTGGCCAATTCTATTTCTATTATAGAAAGAAAATGACGTATATAGAATCAGCTGTTTGTCAACTGTATTTCATTTTCAGCCGTAATGCAAATTCTACTCGTTAACACTTGACAGTTGGCAAACAACTATTCCATATACGTCATTTTCTTTCTATTGTCGCCTTATCGATTACGATAAAAGAAATCGAATTTGTAATATGGCTAGGCCTGCTGGCTGTCATCTATCTCGCCACAGACGCACTAAAAACGCCTGACATCCTACATCGCGCTATCAAAGTTATCCGCGCGAATTTAACGTATTACATACAAGTTCTCGACAACAACGGAACCGTCGGGCAGAGTAGTAGCCCATAGAAGAAGACAGAACACCCGTCTGGTCGGAGGATCCTCCCTTTTCTATGAGGTATGAGGAGCTTTACACCTTTGAGTATGAAGTGACAGATAAATTTACCTTCACTTCACCTACATTTTCAAGCGGTAATTTTAATGGAATCGCACTGCAGAGCGAGCAATGTGGGTGGGCGTAGGTAGGTAGTACCTACTTAGTCTCCACTTAAAAATCCTTAGCCGTGTTTTAAGGCAGCTGGGTGTTCAAATGACAGACCAATCTTTACAAAAAATCTCAATGTCTAGTTTGAACTAAAATTGAATCCATAAAGGTTAATGTCAGTTTCAGTCTAGGTAGGTATTGTAATAAACTTGAGTAGGTTTCACTTGGAATTAGAAAACTGACGTATAAAGACTGGTTTACACTGGATTAGGGTTGGCTTTAAAGTCTTTATTTTATAAAAAGAGATTGCCCAGGAACAGTACTCTTGATAAATCACTTATGTCTCAAGTCTTTAAACGACATGAAATATCTAAAATAAAAATATCTTTTTTAAAAAGACTTAATGATCATTTAAAATGGGATAGTTTTTTGAACAATAATTAGTACTTTTATGTTTCCGACGTTATAGAACGCCATTTTTTACTATCAGCTGTCAATACTAGGGATTTTTATTTTAAACCGCCTTCAAAAAAATAATTTTACGTTACGTTTTTTTCTTTTGCGGGTAATGTGCATACCTACCTACATAAAATAAAACGATATCGATTTTGTGTTGATTGTTCATTCTATTATTGTAAAGTAGGTAATAACAGAGTTCTAAGTAAGTATAGTATTTTTAATATCAGTGGCTGTAAACGACGGCATCGGCGCCAAGTGGTATTCGTGAAATATCACTGGCTGGTTTACGGAAATCTATCTCTCATCAGCATGGGTACGACCTTATTTGACATTTATTGCGTCTGTCATATTTTTGCAATACAATACTGTCATTTCTACTGGTTTTGGTACGTTGTCCGTCGAGTCGAGCCTTTTAGTTCCTCCGTTACTGCTGCCAAACCATTGAAAATAAACATAATTCTAACGCCGCAGCTGCACCGTGTGTGTTGTTTATTACGAAAGGCAGGACTTTTTTAGTTGTGATCATGGCGAGTGCGACTGTGATGCAATGTCTCAACTGCTCTTTGAGATTAACGCCACTTAGCCGCAGACGCATGTTGTCGGAGCTTTCGAATAACATCATCAACATTTTACGAGTCTGGATCTCACCAACGCCGGCGCCGGTAAGAATGCACATTGTCTCTTTATCGTAGTATGATTTTTTTGCTCAGAAACTGCGCTTTATGTTTACGTACCATATAACAAAATCTTAGAGGACAAAAATACAATCAATATCTGTGTGTTAGTTCCTCACCTCATCAGTCCCGACTGATATGGTTCCTACCTATATTAATATAGGTCATGTTAAAATCCAGTAACCCGTACTGGATTTTAACATGACCTATATTAATATAGGTAGGAACCTTCTACTATGATAATATTACCGTGCTTCTACTGATGTGTTGGTACTAACTAACTTATTAACTAGGATTAGAAGAATAAATTACAGGTTTAAGAAATAATCATTCTTTTATTTATTGTATTTAGTGTTCTGTGTTTTTCCTTCCCTCTCTACTTACGAAGACAATTTCATGATACCTACCACATCTATGATTTGAGTACCTAGGATCTCTAGATCCTGATCAATCGCTCAGTTTCATATCTATATAACACAGCAATTGACTATTTTAGTAATGATTTCTTCCATGCTTTGCAATTTCATGAAACGAGGGAATAAGATTTAAAAATGCGTAAAATCTAAATCAGTAAGACTTGGTGAGGTAGACACAGATTTACACAAATATGCTTCAAAGACACCAAGCTAACCCGTAAACCCATTCAGACCCTTTTAAATAACTTTTTTCAACGAATTTTTGGTCTAACATAACCTCAAAATAGTAATTTCATTTTTGTAAATATCTCGGAAATGCCATTGTCGTTTGTGTTAAATCTTTTGAGGTAGTGTTTAGACGTGCCATCGAGTATTTTAAAGATAATTTGATGAAGACACAACAATGTTAAATTGAGTACATTTGTCCATAGCGCCGTGGGCATTGTCCTTTCATTAATTCCTACCAAATATTTTGGTAGGAATTAATGAAATGATGGTGTCCCAATTGTTGTGGATTATGAAATGAAAATAAAAAGAAAAATATTTAATTCGCTGAATAAGACATTCACAGACAAACAAATGCTAAAGTTAATCTATGTGTGTCTTTTTCTATTTTTCCATCATATAAGTAATTAATGTGTGAGAACTAACAATACTAACCTACTTATTACCACCATGTTACTAACTCCAAAATACTAATTAAATTTATGGATGTTATGGTCTGAAAATAAAGTTTAATATATTATAAATACCTACAGTACAATAAAGAAAACCTTTAAAGCTTCTAAATACAAAATGGCGCTGAGTTGTTGGCAAACTAAAATAACATTAGGTTCTTTCTATCTCCGTCGGAGATATAAAAGATCTATTAATTTTAGATTATCTAAAGTGGCGAATTTGAAATCATAGGGTAGTTCGACATTCCTAATTTAAATTTCATCTAAGTACTCACTCACTTTCTTAAGCTACGAGTACCTACATATCAGGAAAAGACGTTGATTCTCTTAATTTTAGTTCAGTTTAGTGTGTGAACAGGGAAATCGGTGCCATCTCGACGAGCACATAATGCTTGTTGTGTATCTAGCTTTACGTTACGAATTCTGTGTAAGCGAGATAGCAACATCAGTGACAGGTGCAGTAAAGTACCTAGAACGAGGGTATAACAAAAATTTTATTGGTCGACAGATTTACGAGCTATTTGGCAGGGATCAGTCGCCCTCGAAAAGTATTATAGATTATCTACGAAAAAGAATTACGATTGGGGTATAAAAATTTTGTTGGATTTATGGAACGACAATGAATGAAATTGGAGTCTGGAGCGAGGAGAATATTCATGATTCTATGTGCAATTTTTTGCCTTAATGTCAGTTCTCATTGAATCTCAAATGTCACTTAGTATCAACTTTCTTTATCATAATAGTAATTTTCTATGTGCTAAACATTTTACGGTAAATATCATAATATTCACTAAAAAGAATAAAAGCTAAACAAAAAAGTATTGGCCCTTTCCCAACCCAGTTAATATTTCACCTTCTACTCTAAATGGGTCTAAGTGAATACCAGTATCCTACTAATATTTTAAACGTGAAAGTTTGTGAGGATAGATGGATGGACGGATGTTTGTTACTCTTTCACGTAAAAACTACTGAATGGATTTTAATAAAATTTGGTATGGAGTTAGCTGACACTCTGGATTAACTCAAAGGCTTCTTTTTATCCCGGTATTCCCACGGGAACGGGACCTACGCCGGAGATACCGCGGGACTTCTGCTAGATACATACATATACATAACGTCACGCCTGTAATCCCCAAAGGGCTAGGCAGAGGTGTATCTGCTAGTACACCCACATTTCGCCAGTTTTGTGTGAGTCCCATGTAATAGGGGGCGAGCCTATTGCCATCAATCGGGCACAAATCCAGACTCCGGGCTGCTACTGAGAAATTCCAGATAGAAAAACTCAATAACACTTTGCCCGACCTGGGTATCGAACCCGGGACCTCATGCTCAGCAGTAGCGCTACTGCGCTGCGGACTTCTGCTAGTGTTACAATATAGCAATTCGCCCGACACATCTCTTAGTTTGGAAAATAAATTACAGCCTATGAAACTCACTAATAATGTGGCTTTCTATTTGGTAAATCTTTCATTTACAAAATCGGTGAAGTAGATCATTACCGACCTCCTAAAACCTCACAAACTTTCCCTCTTAATAATCTAAGTATAGATAGAGCGACTGCCAATAAACCTCACAGCGAATTTACTATTAACTTACTCCGTGGAAAAATTAGTTGTCATACTTGTAGCGACATCTATCTCGCCACATACGAACTAACGACTGACATCCTACATCGCGGTATCAAAGTTATCTGCGCAGTTTGTACGTATACAAGTTCCCGACTACAACCGTCGGGCAGTAGTTAGCCCACCAGACACAACACCCGTCTGGTCGGAGGATCCTCCCTTTTTTATGGAGGATGAAGAACTTTACACCCTGTTACTCAAACCTCCAAAGACTTTTGGGATTCTGACTACACGTAACGAATGTCAAAAAGCTACGAATGACAGCTGAGACTAACTGTTTAACGTGGTTTTCGTGCTTAAATTGAAAGAAAGAAAGAAAGAAAATACCTATGTTTATTTGGGACACGCATAGGAAATTAATAGTTTAAAAATAAAACTAAATCGAACAATATTAAATAACAAAAAAATTAAATTAAAAATTTAAAAAAACCCCCACCGCAAAAAAGTAAAACATTTAAAAAGTTAAAAATAACACTTTAGCCATGAAATTTTACTTCACGTCGGGGTACCGCTTAAGTAAGGAATGTTCCTAGTACTTGTAGGTATAGGTACTTATTTTAACGGTACCCCGACGTTACGTAAAATTTCATGGCTAAAGTGTTATTTTTAACTTTTTAAATGTTTTACTTTTTTGCGGTGGGGGTTTTTTTAAATTTTTAATTTAATTTTTATTTTAAAATTTTTAAACGCATCAATTTTGTTTTATCGAGTTTACAGTTATGAGATTTTTTCGGTGCATTGTATGTAGAGTCAAATGCTGGTTAAAACGAATCCAAACACGACATATCTGCTATTATTTTGTCAAGAGTCTACCTACTAGTGTGCTGGATAGCCTGGCTGCAGTATCAGCTCATCCTGTTGTCATCAGTGCATTGTGTTTAGAATCAAATGCTGGTTGAAATGAATCCAAACACGACATGTCTGCTATTACTTTGTCAAGAGTCTACCTACTGGTGTGCTGGATAGCCTGGCTGCAGCATCAGCTCATCCAGTTGCCATCAGTGCATTGTGTGCAGAATCAAATGCAGGTTAAAATGAGTCCAAACACAACATATCTGCTGTTATTTTCCCAAGAGTGTATTAGTCTGCTAGATATCCTGGCTGCATCAGACCAAATACACCATAATGTTGCTTATTAATATTACACACATGGGTGTTTGAAATTTTAAGACACACATATGTTTGTAAGTAAAGTTAATACCCATATACGTCTAAAATAGCAACGGTAGCTAACACAAAAGAACTGATAACCTTGAAACGGCTAAACCGATTTTGATGAATTATGTCTAAGAACCATCGCAAGAAACCCTGCTTTCAAATAAAAAAAACCGCATCTAAATCGGTTCACCCGTTTGGGCGCTACGGTGCCACAGACAGACAGACAGACAGACAGACAGACAGACACACACACATAGCGGTGAAACTTATAACACCCCTCTTTTTGCGTCGGGGGTTAAAAAGACCTGTGCGAGGCTAAAAAGGCCCCATCTCAGCACGATGCCACGATATTTAAAAAAAAAACAATGAACACCGCAGCGCTGTTATTCTGATAGGGCTTACTGTAATGGCATGAATACATTGATGATACTATACAGCCCACTAAGAGGCATAAAATAAATATATAAATAAATAAGTACTTTGTTGGAGCACCACTTCTTTATTATATATTAGTCTGTACCTTTTAGATTAGCAATATTAATAGATTAGGATTATGTTAGCTATAAGATTTCTATCAGGCGTTAATACTAACGACCTCCGTCATTTTTTGCTAAGTCTTGTTGGCACATTAAACTGCACACTGCAAACTACGATCCTGACTTTTTTAATTCCCGAAATTCCTGTGAAGTTCCTACAATTTTTTACAAGACGCTGGAATAGCGCTTAGTAATTGGAAGGTTTGCATAGCTTAACTTTCGATTGACCCTTGCGGCTTATTATTTAGCCACTCCAGCCACTTAAGTATATCTAAAATGGTTATCTGAATTCAGGCTTTTGACTACACATACCGGCCGTCAAAGACCTACAAATGACACCCGGGAGTAACCGCTTAACGTAGAGACACGCAGCGTAGTAGTTCAGTTGAAAATTATGAATTTTGTATATTTCAAAATCTATGCATTTCTGTAAGGTAGTTAGGTTCGCTATAGATAGCTATGGTAAGTTAGGTTAAGTTATATATATGTTGTCATTCTAATTTTATCTAACAAAACAAAACCAAATTGAGAACCTCCTCCTTTTTTGAAGTCGGTTAACAAACGGTCTAAAGAGCACATTAGAGACTCGCTAAATAAAAAGTAGTAGTGGTAGTTATTATTGATTTGGATCTGTTTGTTGTCATCTTATTAAAAGTATGTAGGTATAAGCTAATTTATAAAATTCTCGTGTCAGTGTTTCTAACAAAACTCCGCCGAAATGGCTCTACCGATTCTTGTACAATTTTGTGTGTATTCAGTAAGTCTGAGGATAGAATGAAAACTAAATGAAACTAATAAATTTATTGTAAGGCGGAAAGAATTTTGCCGGGGCAGTTAGTCTAAAATAAAACATATGGTTTTCTCTAGTCTCTTTTATACTCTTTTGTCGTCTTCGTAACAAAGTTTATTGATGTAAGAGTAACCAATAAGACTACCTCTTTGGTCTAGAGGTCTCGCAAACGCTACTGCTGAGCATGATATCTCGGGTACGATCCCCGAGTCCCATAAAGCGTTATTGCGTTTCTATCTAGAATTTCTCAGTAGTAGCACAGAGTCTGTTTTAGGACACGATTGATGGCAATAGGCTAGACTTTGTTACTCGGACTTTATTTAAACTGGCAATATGTAGATGTACCTACTACACACCTGCACAGCGGCACATCTATGTCTAACTCTTCAAAGATTACAAGTGTGATGTTTTGTTATAAATAATAAATAAATATTCCACTACTTTTCACACAACGCCATTTAGTCCCAAGTTATGCTTGAGAGCTTGTGTTATGGGTACTAAACAGCTGATAAACATACATATATATCCCTAAATACATACCTATAATAGATAAATTACACAACCATTTTTTTCTGGCATAGCAGTCAGGATCAATAACTACTAGACCAACCGGCCAGTCAGTGTTATGAGTAGCCAAAAAGAATAAAAGACTCTAAAATTACAATCTTGTGAGTTGGTAGGAACACGAAGTACAACAAGGGAGAATAATAATATTAAGTGTGCCAGTATAATCCTGTGTGATCCACTTTTCTCGTTACTTGCCTGTCTCCACACCGTGCAAACGCATGGTAAGACCGGTAAGCCTCTTACACGAAAATACAGCTTGCTTAAAAATTTCATGTGTACCGAAAATATCTCGCAAAGCTTCAGAGAAAGAATATAAAAGGGTTGGCACGTTATTTTGATAAGCGTGTATAATATTTTACGAACAAATGTGTCAGCCTTCGTGTGGAAAGGCCCTTTAAGACGGTATAAAGTTAAATATATTATTACCATTAACGACTAATTTGCTATCGATATCCAAAAGATCATATTCTTAACATGTAAATAATTAAATAATATTCCACAACTTTCACAGGACGCCATTTAGTCTCAAACTAAGCAGAGCTTGTGCTATGAGTACTGGACAACTGATAATCACACTTATATATTTCTAAATACATACATATTATAGATAAATTACACCCAGACACAGAACAAAATGATCCTGCTCATCACACAAATATTTGTTTTGGGTGGGAAAAAAAACACACGACCTCTGGCATAGTAGACAGGGCCACTAATCGCTAAAACAGCCCAGTCAATATGTATACATAGTTACGGAAATTTAAAATTTTAAACATTAATAATATTATATTATCAATTGTATACCTTTAAGAACCTGGTCATTTAAGCTTGGTAACACAATATACTAAGCTATTTTCGAAAGTAACATGTCGGACCAGTGAGAAATGCAGTAGTTTCATAAGCATGTATAAAACGTTAAATTTCGCATGTGTTCAAAAAACATAGAACATCTCGGTGTACGATGTTTTGATGTTTGTCCTTAATTGTTTCTATTTATTACGAAATGTCATTATTTGGTTAAGTCTTACGACCGCATGAACACACGTCCTCAAATTGTAGGAAATTACGTATCCGTTGCAACAATACTTGTCATTACAGATGTTTAAGTGACTCGGACAATACTAACAATCATTGTTAAAATAACAAAAGTAAGAATCAATATACGTAAAGAAAAATAATCAACGATAAGAATTAAAATAACCCGATGCAAGTCTAACAGATTAAAGCAAGTAGGTGCTACGTACATAAAACATAATAGGAAATATAATTAACTGCCAACATAAAATACGTGCTCAAATAAATTAACAAGCAATAAATGGACACAATTAGAAATTATTTAACAGCGTCTCTACGTTCAAAAAGACTAGAGAGAGAGAAGAGCTGGCAGGGTAAAATACTACATTTCTCATGTAAAAAATTATAATGAATATATTATGGACTTTTGTCATTTTGTTGGTTTGTACGCAATTCGTAGCATCCAGAGATTTCTATCTAGGCATGTTCAGGAGAAATGATTTTTTAGTCGCTCAGGATGTTTTATATAAGGGACCATCACCTTTTGGTTGTACAACAGCATCCTATGGAAGATTATTCAAATGTCCAGTAAGTTCAAATTAATTTTATTTTTCAGTACTAACTACAGCCCAAACATATTGAGTTCCTTCGTGCATAGGGCACCATGTTAAACTTTTGGTTCTGGTTGTCATTTTTTGATCTTTGCGTAGTCAGAATCCCAAAAATCCGACAAATAGTCTTGATGGCAGTTAATGGGTTGTGGAGGTCAGATAGTTTGTGGCAAATATTAATATTAATTGTTCGGAAAAGGCTAGTCAGTATAGTATTGAGTTAATTAGTACAGATTCCTATAGTAACGAAAACTCAAAAGATACCTACCTTGTGCTTGTGATTGATGTATCGAACAAGTCTTTGTTCTTTAGCTACAATTTCATTGACACGAGTTAACCCACAAGAAACCACGGAATGAGAGATTGAAAGCGTTAGCGCAGGCGCTAGTATACTTAGGTCTATAGAAGAATGTACCTGTCATTCGTGTTATCTCCAATACTTTTTAATGACACAATATTGCTTTTTACACAGATAACATACTTCAGAGTGGTTGACCGCTTAGGACAGGGCCGCGGACCTATCACAACGATTGTTCGTGGTGGTCTAAGAAAAAAATACATAAGTGTGCGCATCAAATCAACATACAGTCTACCTGTATCTGTCAACATATACGTTGGCTGTGAAAATAAGCAGCCAAGCACTTTTAGAAGCACTTTCCTTACAACGACAACTCATAAACTAACAAGTTCTGGTACTAGTTCCAATTCTGGGTCAACTGATTTGGAGGATAATGCTACTACTATTTCTGACTCTGATCACCATAGTTCTACTAATCCCGACTCCGAAGCCACTACTGACCCGAATAAAGGTGACGACTCTGCTACTACTAATGGTGACGCGGAAGATGGTACTACCATCCCTGAACCAAACGTGGAAAAATGACATAGTAGACAAGGATTAAATTTTCTGAATTATTTTGTATTTTTATTTTTCATTTTTTGTTACTTTAACCAGAATTAAGGAGTTGGATCTATTTATATTATGTAGAAACATGTATAAAGGAAGCGTTCGAGAAATGTTGATATAGTAGTAATACTGCAGCATTGCATGCATTAAAAGTGCTAAAAAAAATATTTTTTTAAATAATTATTGTTGACTAAAAATATAATCAATAGATACGGTTGTAGCACCTTGCACTGAACCACGAAAAGACCGCTTGCTGGCGAGTCAAGTGTTTAGAAATCGCAAATTTAGAGGAAGGGAGACGTACACAAATTAGACCAACAAAGGTCAGGAGGAGGTTTTTAATGCCAATATATGAGACGCTAAAAACCCTTTAGGAAGATCCTCTCAGTTCTTTGGAGGACGAAGAATTTATCATCTTACCCATCAAACCTTGTAAGTTCATTAAGGCATAGAAGTTCTTTGCATTCACATTTTTTATACCCAAAGACATTCAATACCTATAGACCGGACATCACGAACAAAATTTTCGTCCGCAAAAAAGTGTGTCCTGCTGGATACAAGTCTCTGAGTTTTTTGTAGTACGCTCCGCTGCCGCACCAATATTTAAATATTATTCTAGATGGCGTTACTGAGACATGGGATCAAAGTTTTTCTATGACATTTCCTTGACATGCCCGCTCTATAGTATTTTAAATCTCTTTGTTTATACCACTGAACGCAACGTGTGATCTAATTAAGTGGATAAAATCGTAGCTTTTTTTGTACTTATTTAAGATCTCCACTAGTAAAACCATGGACCAATTTGTCTCCGTCGCGAACATGAATGTCCAGATTATTAGCTTTAAGAGTTTCTTCCAGTAGCTGGAAACTTTTTCATTACAGCCTCCATCCAACATGGCGCCAAATTCACTTCTGTATTTACAAGTTAGTCGCAGTCAACTATAAGTTTGTCTCTACCAGTGTCCTGTTCCAAATGAAATAAAACTGGACTTGTTTCTTCGAGATTTCTCAACTTTGTCTCTTTGAAATGTTCGTTTGTTTTCGCTCGTTATTTCGCAAACACGTGGTAACGCCTTAGTATTTTAGTATTAATAAAAAATAAATAAATAAAGTAATGATAAAAATGTAATGATAAAAATAAATGATAGTTTTACGTTGATATTTGTCTGATCTGAATCAGAATTCGTACCAATTGTGTCGTGTGTCGGTTAGGTCCTCAGAGTTGATCATTATAAGCAGCAGGGATGATTACTTTACACGATACCTAAAGTAACTATTTTTGTAAAATCTAAGAAAGCATTCAAAAGTCTTTAATGAAATATTTATTATACAATTTACATTTAGAGATTTTTCTTTTAGTTATTCAAGGTGTAGATTACTGTATTATTCATTGATAATGAGATTTAATCAATAATCTAGATTAGTTGCGGTTGATGGCAATAAGTCTGTTATCCATTATATGGGACCTTAACATAATTGCCGAAGTATGTGTCTGTAGGCACTTCTCTGTCTCTTCAGTTAAAATTTTATAGGAACGAAATTTTTATATTAAAAAATACAGAAACCTAAGTAGTAACGGTAGCACAATTGGTGAGTAAATAAAACCCTAAACAATACGATAATCAGCTCATTGTTACACAATCAATGATATCATTAGTACGTAATTTTTGTTCTACTCAGTGTTGTTTACTATTATTATTTGAAACAATTATTTGTCTAAAGTTATATATAATAGACAGGATACTGCTTAACGTTCTTAGTAAGGTTTAGTCTTTTGAAAGAGTTCTTGTCTGCGGTGTAAATGTCATCAAACTTTACTGCCATTTAAATAAACATTATTATGTAAGTACCTATTTAAAATTTTTCAATTTTGTAATCGTCGGCCTAGAGTTTATTAACTAGGTATGTTAACACGGCACGATTGTCGCAGTGGCTGAGTGACTGACTTTTGCGATGTGTGTCGCGGGTTCGATTCCTGTACGAAACAAATGTTTTTTATGGCCTGCAGGTAGTTGATACGCGTCTGGGTGTTTGTGCAAGTGAATTTAAATATTTGTAAATACGACACAGGAACGAATTTGTAATATGGGGCAGCCTTTTTTGGACACAACTGATCAGCAGTTTTCGTCGGCTACCTATTCTTTGTACAAATCGGCTTTTAGTCTAACCAGATGCATTGAAATACCAGTATTTTACATGCAGCGACTGCCTGGCTATAACAACCTCCTTAATTCACTGGGTGATTATGAAAGATATACCTACCTTGGCCGGTGGTCAGATAAGGGAATCTAACGTCCCGAAACAACTATCAATGATCTTTTATCTACTAATGATATCTAAAACCAGTAATTAAGCACACCTTCTGAGGCACGTAAGGGTCTATGTAATGGATGCTTTCCTATTTACGGGCCTAAGCAAGCGTAGTTTAACTTTCAATGGACATGTGTGGCTGTTGTTGTAACCAGCTCCATGATCTAATTTCTTCAATAGCGTAGTTAAAGAATCTCTAAAAAAAACGTAATAATGTATCTATTTGTTTTACAGAATATACCAATACTGCAAAGGATAACGTAAACACGGTAGAAGTTAATAATGACAATGTTGAACTTTAGTAAAATGATTTGGATAATTTCCACATGCGTTACGTTAACTAAATCATATGATACACAGCTGTCTTTGAAAGATCCAGTACAGGTTTACTGCACTTCCTTCAACAGTTGCTGGGGTTGTAAGAATGCTGGCTCACTATGTGATTGGTGCCACGAAGTTGGATGTACGCACTACCCACGTGTGCACTGCCCTCAAAAAGTATTCCTCGATAACGCATACCAAAAGAATTCTTCACAACGATATTGCACTGAAATAGTATCGAGGGATCCCATATTTGTTCCCGCTAATATAAGTAGGTTTATCAAGTTAATTTTGAAAATCGACGACTTGACAATTTACAAACGGAGTATTATGTGTGAAATACATACGGAGCAATCGGTTGTACGACTTAAAGGTTCAATTGGAGATGGTACTCTATTTTGTGATATGACGACTTTGAGAATTGGTCGGAGTGTTACTTTAGGTGAGTTACCGAGAGCAATATTTACTTTGTGAAGATAATTACATACAAGGTGTAAAAAGACCGATCACACAGCCGATAACTACATATTCTGTACATATAAATAAGTAACTGTAACCAAAAAAAATTGCTGGGAAAATACTTTTTTATTCCCTCTTTAGAATGATGCTTTTTATTGCGCGAAATGAAAAGCGCAACAACACAACGCTACTTTTGATCAGCCGAGCGTAGGGCCGGCCACTCGCGCTTGGTCTCTGATCCGATCGCCCGCTTGGGTTTAGTATCTATTGCATTTTTGTAACTTCAAATGCGTAATTCGTTTTGAAAAATCGATAATTTTGATAATGTTTGTTCGGAAGAAAGTTTATTAATGATACCTTGAATACGATTACAAATTCGCATTTTGATTTTAATATCTACAAAACCAGTGAATTCCCATGTGTGTTTCTTCTTACAGTAATTGTAGTCGTCGCTTGTATGACGAGTAAAAGTTTTTGTATTAAACATCATTAATTTTTATCAGGTTATATAAGACTGCTGTGGGGCGGTGCGGAACCTTACTCCAATATGATCTTGATGGTGGTATACCAGTGTAATTTAATGGCAACGAACTGTATGGACTGCCAAGCTTTGGATCGAAGATTCAATTGTGGTTGGTGTGACGAAATATCAAAGTGCTTTTTGCTGGAACAATGTCCAAAACAATCCGGCCAATGGGTAGAAACAAAGAGTAATTGTGATAGAGACCTAGGCAATATGTCTGTTTTGAATAAGAAGAGTAATTCAGGCGGGCTAAAAATATATTTGTAAAATGATCTGTTTTTTTCGTTTTCATTAATATCGTTTTTATTAATTATGCGATTGGTTGTAGACAATGCGCTTTTATTTATTGACGTCTTTTGTACAGTTACTGATAATTTTGTTTGAGAGCACCGTTTCGTATTTTCGAAGTAACTGTTGTTGCCAGTGAAACTTGTGAGCTGTTAACTGTAAATAAATATTCTTGGACAGCGTCTTGAACTGAGTACGTATCACGCATTAAAGTTCCTATGAAAGGCGGGTTGGTGATATTGTTTCTACAGAAGAACCTGAGCAGGTTCCAGTAGAACTCGACCACTGAGGGCACTTGTCAGCTAATTAATGTCAGTAGCTTAACAGATAGTTCTATAAAAAAAAAATTGGGAAAATAAAATAAATAATAATTAAAACACGTCAATAACTTTTCTTAAAACTTATGGGTCAGCTCTTTTTTATGTATTTACCGAATTGGTTTTTGGAGTTACTACCGTTTTTTTTATTTACAAAAAAAAATACAACCAAATTGAGAACCTCCTCCTTTTTTTGAAGTCGGTTAATAAAGTGGATTAAAATAATAAATTACTCTTAAGATGTAGGTACATATTTTTTACATTTAAACTATGGGCTCCTGGGCTTTCTAGCAGTCGAAATATTACATAGAAACTCGATATATTACAAGTTTACTACCTATAAATATCGTCAAAATATCAGTCATCCACGAGTAACGTCCTAAAGTGCTTGTTGAGTCCCTGAGTGGTTTGTACATTTATATGTACCTAACTAGCAGACATCACGTGGTTTTACCCGCGTAATTCATGTTCCCGTGGGATTACAGGAATAAAAAGTAGCCTATGTCGTCCGGGAATAGTGTAGCTTTCCACCAGTGCAATATTTTTTAAAATTGGATCATTAGTTCCGAAGATTACCCCCTACATAAAAACTTACAAACAAACAAATACTTGACCTCTTTAATATATTAGCATAGAATTAGTACAGAGTATAGATAACTATTCAAGCCCTAAGTCAAAAAGACATTAGAAAAAAAGTAAAAATTAGATAATCACGACTATTAGTATCCATCACCACATACATTTTGTCAAGTGACACTACTACAATTTACTTAAGTTCAGTATTAAGTAGATGAAATAAGTGGTTACCTATATCGGTACTAAATATAGAATACCTTGTACCAAATCAAATAATAACACAAAAACAGGAGCCGTATAAACAGCAAAGGTATACCGGTATTGAACCCCTTATCATAATGAGAATAGCACCAATATCCGTAGGCTGAACACTTTTCTATCTGTGCCGAAACAAGATCTAGTAAAGCGGGAAAATTGAACAGATGCTACAGAAACGAGCGCCTCACCAGGTTACATTACTATTGGGAAAAGAAAGGAGTAGAGGGAACTACAACACCGTTGATGCGGCATTTTAATGTGACAACGTCGTGACTTGTGATTCAATAAAAGCTACTACGATTTATTTATTTGATAAAAATAACACTATACCTATCATAATTATAATGAAATATCGAACTAGCAACTAAAACCTACCTATTACTTGCCTATTGTTCTTGTCTTTATTTTTTTCGTTAGTTAGTAGTGTATTTTTCTTTTTAATGTTCTGTGTGTGTCTAATAACTACTTTTCTTTCTTTTCTTTCTAACTAACTACATTCATATTACCCGCAAAAGAAGGAAAGGGACGGCATTTATTTGGCTTATAGGCATTCGGTCATAAATAATAATAGAAGGCATCAAGTGTCTGACGCTGTTTTCAACTGGACCTGAATTTGTAAGATGTTACGAACGCTAACTACTAGACAGTGGCAAAGTAAACACACTCTTCTTCTACGTTTCCCAATTGCTGTCAACGGTCCGGGAACGTACCCAGAAGAGCCTGGTAACAATGCAACTTAATCTAAAGTGACAATGCCAATTCTTTAGCCAAAAAATAAGCCAACCAATCGGCGTGAAAACTCTAGTAAGCTAAGTTTGTCTAGGTTGGTTCGTAGATAGCAGAGGCCCTGAATAGCAGAAGTCATACTCCAACTCATTTTTGTGGGTCAATATCCGTAAATTAAACAACTCGTTGATTAAAAAACTTACACCAAAAACCGTTATTACCGTAATGAAATTTTAAACTTACTGAAATTAAGAATAATTTGCCGCATCCAACGTTCTCGCATCAAATACTATCGACTACACGGCATAAACGTCTGGACATTGATTTCTACAAATTGGTTCCGTAAGTGTATTGCGTTGTAAAAATCCTTCGCACTAAGTGGATGAGCAGAGAAAACACTAGTGGTGAACTAATGAATAATGTTTCTTATAATTTCGAACAGAAATGAAATATTTATCGATACCAAATAGACAAATAGGCAAAATTAATAGTAGATGGTTAAAATAGTAGATTGTTTATCTAGGGAGCAAACAACTATTTTAAAGGCGAGAGTGTTTTTTTAATCCAGAGCGGAGCGAAGGATTCTAGAGTAGAATCCCGAGCCCAGCGAGGGATTTAAGTAGAATCCTGAGCGCAGCAAGGGATTAAAAGTATGTCACTCGAGCTTAAAATAGTGTTGCTCCCGAGGTGGACACTCTACTTTTTATCACCCTCTATGAGAAAAGTAAGTGCAACTTATTAAAAAGAAAAGTAACTTACTTCTCATAAGTAAGTGCAACTTATGAACAAGAATTTATTTACGTACAATTCAGAACCATAAGACATATCGTCACTGGAAAGGCAAAATTACTTCTGTCATACAAAGTGGGCATAATTGAGTTATATACATATTCGGAATCAGCTATTTTTTCTGCGTCGGTCTGCCTAGGAACCATTGCAATCAGAGCATTTTTGTGGCGTTTAAGTAACCTAAAAAAAGGTGCTGCTTTTTTTTCCTAATTACTGAAGCGACGCGTTTTTTGGCCAATTTTTCACTCATGTCGCTCAAGAAATATTTCCTGAATATTAAATATTAAGTTTGGCGCTTGAATAAAATTGCCTTTGTGTAGCCTAAAAAAGAATGGCCTTTAAGTAATTTGTGCTTACCTTGAATGTAATAAAAATTCAGCTAAAGAAATTTTGGTTTACGTTTATTTCAATGATGCCTGGCGTTTAAGTAATTTTGCTTTCATTATTTTTAGAGTGTATGGTGGACAAGAAATGTTGCCGTCTTACTTTTGAAAAGATGCTGGCGTATAAGTAATTTACATTTGCTGTCTGTAAAGAGCTTGTGAGTAAGCAGTAATTTTGCTTTGTATTGACTTCTTTACAAATTAAACAAACGTATTTTTGTTTTTCCATCCAGATAAACAACAAGTACATTAAGTACATTTGGTAATCTCAAGTTATTGAAAAATATTCGGAAAAGAAAAATGTGTTGCGTTGTCAAATATTAATCAAAGAGCTAAAGTAATTATTACGGACTTCGATTATTTTTATTTTATCAAATAAGATTAATGAAATACTCTGTTATGTAACTTCAGTAAAATATTAAGGTATATGTTTTGCTATCGTCGTTGCTAAAGTATATTGTAAGCAGCTAATTGGACGAAATATTCTTCAATGTGTAAAGATTAGGTAGCATAAAATGTAACAAAACCGCGCGCGCGCTGGCTGTTCCGCCCTCCCCATCCGATTTGCGCGGGCGTCCCTCAAGGCTCCGTGCTCTCCCCTCTCCTCTTCTCACTGTTCACCAGTGACATTCCCATCAGTAATAGGTCCCAGTTAGCTCTCTTCGCCGACGATACGGCAATCTACTACACTGGCACCAATCCAGTCACGATAGCTCGCACTCTCCAATCTTCCGCAAACGCCCTAGGCGATTGGTTCCGGAAATAGAGAATAGAGGTCAACCCCGAAAAAAGCCAAGCGGTCCTCTTCACGAGACCGCGTCGCACTGTCCCAACCCCCGATCCAATTACTATGTACGACACCCCCATCCCTTGGGACTCAGAGGCAAAGTACTTAGGAGTTACTCTCGACCATCACCTTACCTTCGCGAAGCACATAAAGATGGCTCGTTTGCGAGCCGCTTTCGCTTCCAGTAGGCTTCATTTCCTCACGACCCCGAGAAGCAAATTGTCACTCAAATTGCGTCTCTACACCGCGGTCATTCGCCCCATCATGACCTATGCTTGCGCAGTTTTCGCACATACGCACCCTAGGCATATCCATAGGATGCAAACCCTCCAAAACCGTTTCCTCCGTAGGATAACGGGAGCCCCCTTCTATGTCTGAAATGAGATTCTCCACGTAGATCTCAAAATCCCTACAATTCAGCAGTTCATGAAACGCCTCACCAAGCGTTTCATGGACGTAGCTGAAAAACACCCCAACCCCCTCGTGGTGTCGGCCGCCCGATACACTCCGTCCTGCATCTTTAAGATACGGCGACCGAGACACACCCTCACCGTCCCTGATGACGCTATCACCCTCCTCCAGGAGAGCGATAAGTCTACCAGCACAGTTCGCAAGAACGCAGCCCGATTCTGGCCTCGCCGTCGAGGTCCGTCGCGACGCCCCCGATAAGTACCCGTCCTCCCGTCCCTTGCTTGTGTGCCAGCCTGCGAGCTGAGCAGTAGTTATAATAAACTCGCTGCCCCCAAATAATAACCACACAGATCCAGCCGTCCCTTGCTGTCCTCTCCCAGCGACGCCCCAAGCCGAGGCTCGTACCCCGCAGGGGGTGCCCTTAGCGTAGTCGCTTAGTTTTTAAGTTTTTATACTCTGGCTGGAGGTCTTAATTTTTTGCTTAAGATATCTCTACAGAGACGCCCGGTTAAGCTATACACGTCCTCTTCAAGGGCACGATATGCGATACGCCCCTCAAATAAATTAAAATTAAGCTGTTCCGCCATTCTGCTCGACCAAGCTACTGCGGAAGGACGTCAATTTGTCGTTTTTGCTAGCGTTATCAATCTATTTTAGTGAATCAATGAGTGGGATCGTGCAGTTTTGAATTTATAAAGAGGTAAGTAGTTATTTATTTCCCTTGCAATCGTGCCGTTTTTGTTCAGATTACGTAGTGAATGAAAAGTCAAAATTTCATTGTTTTTAACCCTAGAAGCCCAATCATATTTTTGAGGCTATAAAGCCCAATCATACGTAAAAATGACGTATATAAATCAAATCGCTGAATTTAATTATTTTATTTTAGATATTTATTAGTTTTTGGATTATTTATTTAAAATATGTTCTTATGAAATAAAAAAACGTATTTTAAATATTTAAAACTTTTTATTTTTACCTTTACAAAGTTACATTAAGCAAAGTAAAAAAAATGTACAAAAAATGAGATTTTCTTAGGTTTCTTCTTATAATTAAATAAATTTTACAACAATCAACCAAATCACTTTTTTGTCTAAAAATTTAATCAACTCTCATCAATACTTAGTACTTTAATATTCAAAAATCAGCTTTTATACACAGTCTTGAGAAATATCAATATTGTGTTCACCGCATATTGCTCTTTTGCATTTGGAGTATTGTGTTTTGGTCATCCTCTTCTTTTGTACGAGCAATACCCACAATATCGTCGTTTCTTTGGTTCGGGCTTATTACAGGAAGTCTCTGTTGCTGTCTCTGGCACGTCGTCTTGAGTCACACAATCTTCTTGTTCCGAGTCAGTATCGTGCGGAGAATAATCGTCTTCATTTTCCAATACTGATGCTATTATGTCTATAATCAACCGTCGATAGGACGCCATTGTACATTCGTTCCTAAAAATAAAGTACAGTTTGAAAATTATGGAAAATAAAACAATAATCGAACAAAAATCATAATATTACAAAATGAAAACAATTCGCAAAAGTTACACAAAGCCCAAACATACGTCAAATTTACGTGCAACATTGTAATAACGAAAAAATGGCGGTACTTACCGAAGTGATGCAGCCATCTACTGTTGGTTACAGGTGTTCATTACAGGTGGTGGGCCGCATACGGCGCCTCGGCCTGGAGGTGGCCCTCAGCAAGACGGAGGCTATGGTTTTCCACGGCCCCCGTCGGGCGCCACCCGTCGGATCACACCTAGTGGTCGGTGGGGTTCGAATCGCTGTCGAGTCCACCATGAAGTACCTGGGATTGGTGCTCGACAGCCGTTGGGATTTCGGACCTCACTTCCGGCCGCTGGCGCCCAAGCTATTGGGCGCGGCTGGGGCGCTATCAACGCTGCTTCCCAATCTGGGGGGCCCAAGCGCCGCCTGTAGGCGGCTCTACGTGGGGATCGTGCGATCGATGGCCCTTTACGGGGCCCCGATCTGGGCGGATGACCTGACGGCCGGCAGCATCGCTGTCCTGCGCAGACCGCAGCGAGCGATGGCCGTCAGAGTCATCAGGGGCTATCGCACGATCTCCTACGAGGCTGCCGGAGTACTGGCCGGATCCCCGCCCTGGGACCTAGAGGCAAAAGTACTCGCGTCACTGTACCGGTGGAGGAAATGCAGGCGCGCGGCGAGCGACCGATGCAGCGTCACATGGAGTTGCGTCGGTCGCAGCTGCGCGAGGTCCTGGTGGCGGAATGGCGGTACAGGCTTTCGCGCCCTACCGCCGGCCTCGTCACCATCGAGGCGGTCCGGCCGGTGCTCGAGCGCTGGCTCGGGAGGAGGCACGGCTCCCTGTCGTTTCGGGTGACGCAGATACTTTCCGGGCACGGTTGCTTCGGAAAGTACCTGTGTCGCATAAACAGGGAGCCGGACGCCCGGTGTCACCACTGCGTCGACTGTCGGGAGGACACGGTGCAGCATACGCTGGCAGAGTGTGCCGCTTGGGAGGAGCCGCGCCGTGCCCTCGTCTCTGGAGTAGGCAGTGACTTGTCGCTGCCAGCCGTGGTCGAGAAGATGGTCGGCAGCGTCGGGTCCTGGGACGCGGTGGTGTCCTTCTGCGAAACAGTCATTTCGCAGAAGGAGGCTGCGGAAAGGGAGAGGGAGATTACTTCCACTCACCCTGCCCGCAGCAGACGCACCGGGCGCAGGCGGAGGGCGGACAACGCCCTCTTCCAGCCCCCCTAATTGGGTCCAGGGGCGACGGACGCGGGGATGTCCGCCGCCCCCCACGTGCATGGACCCGAGATGGTGGCGCGTCGTATTGACGCGCGCCCCTCTTAGACGTCGCGAGGGGAGTCTAACACCTCACTCCCCTCGCTGACCTGGCGAGGCCCGCGGGGCCGGAACCAGTCGGGGGTCGCGGAAGTATCTTCCGTTCCCGTGACCCCCGGCGCAGGTGTGAGAAGGAACACGGGGTGGTTTTTAGTCAGTAAGAGTCTGACAGACCCCTCCGCCTCCCCCCGGGCGGGGGACATACATGAGGATTTTCCACCCCTAAAAAAAAAAAAGGTCTTCGCGGCTACTGAGTTGGCGCGGGGGGGCGCGGCGATTCGAGCGTGCATTAGAAAATGACAACGTATTTTTAACCGACTTCAAAAAACGGAGGAGGTTCTCAATTCGACGGTATTTTTTTTTTTGTGTGTTTGTTACGCGATTTCTCCCCCATTTGTAGACCGATTCTCAAAATTCTTTTTTTATTTGAAAGAGTATTATTCCGAGGTGGTCCCATATTAATTTGGTGAAGATCTGGTGCTGATCTTCGGAGATATACAATGGAACTCTTCAAAAATGGACGGCAAATCTGTCGTGATTGCTGGAATCGCTTGGATATTTATTGTTTGTACAACATCATGATGTATCATCACGCCTGTACGCTATGAGGGGTACGCAGATGTGTACAATATACCTAGATTTCGACAGTTAGGTATGTTAAGTTTCATTTATTAGGGATAAGTGGATAACCCTATTACCATTATGTATTGTTAACAAATAACAATATAAAAATAAATTCATGGCAAATATTTGTATGGAAACAACTAAAAATGGAAAAATAAAAATCTTTTTTGCAAAAAATAAAACCGACTTAAAAAAAACCACTAACCGATGTAAAACTCTAAATTCGGAAGTCGGTGGCCCATCATGAATAAGACAAAACCACCAAAGCCACAGACTTCCTAATTTAGAGTTATTTTACATCGGTTAGTGGTTTTTTTTAAGTCGGTTTTTCGTTGGAGTGTACGTCAAAATGACGTAGATTGGGCTTCTAGGGTTAATGAATGAATGAATGAAGAATGAATATTTTGTTTAATAAGACATGCCAAATATTAAGTTTTTATAATTTTTGTTACTTGTTTTTGCCAGAAGAGGCTTTTAATTTTTGATTTGTTTTTACTTTAATATGTTTAAGTTACTGAAGATTAATAGAAAACATTATTAGATAATAGTAGACCGTTCCATTGAGTTTTCGTTAATAACAAATCATTTTTAGATCTAAGCGCGTGTGTGCCCTGGTTCATAAATATCATGATACCTATGTTTTTTGATTCAATAAAAGTTTATTATGCTACCACTTAGGTACTGTATTTTAATTAAAACATTTTTTTTATTTACAGTTATCATTATACCGTGTAAATTAATAAACTGGCTTGCCCAGTAATTACACCTACGTCTCCCGGTCCAACCCCCACGTTACCCTACGCACCCTACGCCATCCTCCTTACCTCTACCAAACACCCACACAACCTTCTAGAAGTAATTTTCGAAAACACGAATATGAAAAATTTTTAAATACCTAAAGGGAACAGTAGTTTTATCCCAGTTACAATAAAGTGTGATTGATCCTTAACGTTACTTTGCTGAACAACTGATTACGAAAAAAAAACATTTTAAGTAATTTTAGTTGAAGTTACTTAGTTATCCTATCGCCTCATGAGTCAAAATCCTAGACATGAGGAGTATAAAATATTTCCCTTGAAGTTATTTTGATACACCAACACGACACTAAAATTTATGCTAAAGAAATTTCATCCTACTCAAATTTACTAATAGTATTGTGTTCAGTACTTTTAAAATACAATCGTTGTTTACATTGGTGGCGTTTAAGAAAATTTGGCTTACTAAGTTATTGGGTCAAAATTACTGAAGCGCCACTTATCTTGGAAAGTAGTAAAAAAAACGAATTTCAACCACTTCCAGTAAACGCATGCTACAAATAGAATTATTTATAAAGTTATTTCATTGAAATCGGATGATTGTGTAAAAAGATATGATTTTTTTTCTAAAAATAAAAACTTTGATCGGCTTTATCTCGAAACAACCTATTTTCACTTCAGTAATTTTGCCTTTCCAGTGACGATATAATATTAATACTTTCACTTGAGGAAGACGCACTCATTTTTTATAATTCTAAAATCTGAATATGAATCAACTACGAACGAAAGCAGCATTAAATTAAAAATTATTAATTATTAAGCATTTAATTTGGCGCGTTGTTTATTTTTCATCAACTTTTTTTAAATTTGGCGCACTCGCAGTTTTTCAGCCAGTCACATATTCAATACATTGTTCCCGCATGGTTTGTGATTCACCTCTTCGCTGATTGAAACATTTACTAACAATATCCACATTCCAAATTCAAATCAATTTTGGTCCCTAGGGATTAATGAGCTATTTTGGTCCCTGTTTACGAGGAATAAACTAGCTCTTTTCGAATAGATGTGATAAAAAATAAATTAATAGTGTTTTGCAAGCTACAGAGAACCATCGGACAGTTGATACAGGCCATGGCTATTGTATTTACAAGCATTTTTAGACATGAAACTAAGCGGACGTGTTTTCTGTTGAAATTGATTTAAGTAATTACAAATAATGTTATTGCAATAATTTGCGGTGTCAGTTGTATTGTGTAAACTAGTGCCGTGTGTGACTAATCAACTTTTTTCTTTCGTTGTGAAAGATGAACTAGATAAATTATAAACTATCAGCGATTTACGGTGTTAGTATGTCTAACCCAGGAGATAGCCCCTTCAGCCGCAGCCAATTGGTGCGACGAAGCCCCCCACCGACGCCAACGCCTGCCGATCAAAATCCGACTATAGAACCAGTGCCACCAGCTGCCATGGAAACTGAAGTTATGTCTACACCGGAGTTTCAGAGATGGCTTGGGTACATTGACTCAAATTTGAACGAAATATGCACGATTGTATCGGAGGGTAAAATGAATTCCGACCAAAAACTCCGTGTCACCAATCTCTGTCGAAAAGTAAACCATGGGACGTCTCATATATCTGTGCTGTACCAATCTCTGAAGCAAAAGTATATTCAAGCGCACTCAACCATCCACCACCTTCAGGTGCAGCAGAATATTGCGGATTCCCTGTGCCAGTTCAAAGAAGTCGTAGAAACTAAGATGAGTCGAAACGAATCAGAAAGTACTTCTTACGCTAACATGGTTAAGAAAGGCTCTGATAAATTTGTTCGCCCAGCAAATATTAGTTCAGTCGCTATATATCCCAGCGATAAAACTAAAACCAGTGACGATACTAAGTCGTTGGTACAAAAAATTATTTCGCCTGAGGAATTAAAACTCCATGTCCGCGGCCTAAGGAAAATAAGAAACGGAGGCGTCATCATTAGAACGGATAACAAGGATGACATTGACAAACTCAAACGCTCCCAGAAGCTGGTTTCCTCGGGCCTTACAGTTGAAGAACCATCCAAACGCCGTCCTAGGATTGCTGTCATTGGTGTACCCGTAACCCTGACTGAAAAAGAAGTATTTGATTGCATTTACGTCCAAAATTTGACAGATAAATTGCCAAACATTACTCGTGAGTCCTTTTTAGAAACTATAAAATTAAGTCATAAGTCAGGTAAAAAAGAACGTCCTACTTGCAATTATATATTGGAAGTTCCTGCTCATATCAGGAAAATTATGATGGAACAAGGCCGAATTTTCATTAATTGGACATCGTGTCCAGTCAGAGATTTCACTATCGTAACCAGATGTTTTAACTGCCAGCAATTCGGGCACGCAGCCAAATTCTGCAGAGAAACGAGCTCTACTTGCAACCTATGTGGTGAAACAGGACATTCTTTCAAGGATTGCACTAATAAGGACTCTCCACCGCAATGTGCAACCTGCAAGCGCTTCAAGAGGAAACATGATCATCCAACTGGTGATGTAAATTGCCCAGCACGTAAATATGCAGAGGACAATTATATTAATTCCATTGATTATGAAGGCGCCTAGGAGCGCCACTAACTACATAGTTTAATTAAGCACTTAAATAGGTTAACCTCTACTTCTAATTTTTGTTTTTGATGGCCAATCAGCTAATCAGTGATTTAGACGGATTTTCCGTGTCTGAAGCTAAAATCTGTAATGTTGAGGAGTGCAAAAACATAATTCATACCGGGGATAAAACATTGACTTTACTCACACAAAATATACGCAGTATAACCCGAAATTTCAACGGTTTCCAAGTCTTGTTACAAAACCTTGATGTTAACTGCGATATTATCGTTTTAACTGAATGTTGGTTATCTAAACAAACGGCTAATTTACCAACTCTGGACGGTTATAACCTTCACAAAAGCGATAATCTATTCAACCAAAATGATGGCATCGCAGTTTATATTAAAAATAATTTAAGAACCTCAGTAGTTGAACCACATTTTCAAAACTGCAACTGCTTAATAATTACAATTATTCCCGATACTGTAATTTTGGCTATTTATAGACCTCCATCCCAAAGTACGGATGGGTTTTTGGATTCGCTTAACAGTAATTTAGAAAAAATATCTTCGTTTAAAAATATCATACTGGTGGGTGATATCAACATAAATATAGCTGCCGAAAAAATCGATACTCATTTACATAATTACCTTAATATTTGCTCATTTCATGGACTATTACCAGCTCATTATTTCCCAACCCACCAGAGCGGTTCTTGTCTCGACCATATCCTTATAAAATCAAAAAGTCCATCTAAAACATTGGTTACTAATTCTTCACTTACCGATCATCAAGCTGTTTTACTAACATTACACATAAGTTCACCTAGAAATAATTGCATGCGTAGCTATAATAAACTCAATATGACGAGTCTTGAAAATGACTTACGCGGTATTAATTTTGACCCCGTCTACAATTCACGTGATCCAAATGTTTCTCTACAATATTTTGTAGACTTATTGCAATCTATGATAAGGAAAAATACAGTTACTAAAGTTGTACCTAGAAAGTATAGTAATATTAAACCATGGATTACGCCCGGACTTGTTCGCTGTATCAGACATAGAAATAAACTCCACCAAAAATCTAAAAGCGCACCGGATAATGATCTACTAACATCTACTTACAAACGATATAGGAATTTCTGTAATAATCTGTTGAGAAAGTTAAAAAACCAATACGATAAAAGTCAATTACAAAAAGCGGGTAAAAACAGCAAACTTATATGGAAATTCATAAAAACTAACACTTTTAGGTCAAAAAATCCCGAACCAGCACTTGATCTTTTATTGTCTGAACAAACCGCTACTGAAGCAGCAAATAAAGCCAATAACTTTTTCATTAACGTAGGAAAAATCTTAGCAGAAAAATCCATTTCTTCACATAGTTGTTCTTCCTTTCAAAGTCGAACTAGTACATACGCAACACGAAACTCTTTTGTCTTATTAGATACAGATGTTAATGAGATAGTAAGTAAAATAGATGAATTAAAGGACACTTGTGCCCTAGGATGTGATAACATTCCAAATTACATACTCAAAAGATTTAAATACCTCATTGCCCCTCCCTTGACTCACATTTTTCAGCTGTGTTTAGCAAAAGGAATATTTCCTAAATTTCTAAAAAAAGCTATAGTTACCCCTGTGTTCAAAGCTGGAGACAAAAATTGTGTAAATAACTACAGACCAATTTCAGTTTTAACTGGCCTCTCAAAGATATTGGAAAAAATAATAAACTGTAGACTAGTTAAATATCTTGAAAGTAATAAATTACTCTCTGATCATCAATTTGGTTTTAGGCCTAAAAAATCAACAAACCAAGCTGTTCACCATCTGACCAACTTTATAAGCACAAATCTGGATAACGGCATGCACACCATAGGGATATTTTTAGACCTAGCCAAGGCTTTTGATACTATTTCTTGTTCCTTGCTTTTAAACAAGCTGGAAATGCTGGGAATACGGGGGGTTCAATTGCAACTTTTATCTGATTACCTTAGCGACCGCCACCAGTGTGTAAAAATAGGTCAGTACATTAGTTCGGAACTTAAAAATACCTTTTATGGGATCCCTCAAGGTAGTATTTTGGGACCTACATTGTTTTTAATCTATATTAATGACCTCTGTAACCTGACGCTTCAGAATGGTGTTATTATGTCTTATGCGGATGACACAGCTCTCCTGTTTGCAGCTAAATCAAAGGCCGAGGTCTATGAGGTAGCACAAAATGGTTTTAATCATGTATCTAGTTGGCTTCATAAAAATCTCTTAACATTAAATACAGATAAAACTAAATACCTATTATTTACAATGAGAAACACTTATCCAACGCTTACTAATCTAAATATTCAAGCGCACAACATTAATTGTAATTTGCATTATGCTGACATTGCATGTGTAACTTGTCCCGCTTTAGCGAAAACAGACGATATCAAATATCTAGGTGTCACGATTGACTCAAATCTGAACTTCCGCAAACACATCGATTTATTATGCAACAGAGTGCGTAAACTCATATACATTTTTAAAAACATACGTGAATTTGCCCATTTTAAATTAATTAGGCAGATTTATTTAGCTTTGTGTCAATCTATTGTCTGCTACTGCATAACATCCTGGGGTGGTGCCGCTAAATCAATTTTACTACCTCTAGAACGCGCTCTAAGAGCTGTTTTAAAGGTGGCTACTTTTCGTCCATATAGATATCCTACGTACCAGCTACATACGGAATGTAAAGTGCTATCAGTGCGTCAACTGTTTGTTTTGAATGTTGTCTTATTTCAACACACTGAACTTTATTTTATCCCAGTACCGTCAGATAGGAGAAGGAAAGATTTGGTTTGTGCTAACTCTAGGACTAATCATGCTTTTGCTCGTCGTTTTTATTTCTTTTTAGGACCTTACTTGTATAATCAGATTAACAGATCACTAAAGGTTTATAGTTTAAGTAATAATAGGTGTAATCTAATGGTTCAGGAATATTTGGCAACACTTAATTATTCAGACACGGAAAAACTGCTTGAAATTGTAAAATAAAGTTTCCATCTACCTGTTCTAATTTTAAGTCTCTTTGTTTATCTAATTTTATAATAGTCTGTCTACTTTAATTTTTAATTTATTTTAACATAATCTTACATAATCTAATTTTAATATTGTATAGTCAAATTACTCTCTAAGTCAATGGAAACATTGTCTTGTTTATAATTTAGCTTCTAATTAAGCATTGCATTCTTTGATATACAATATTTGATGTTATTGCTGGCCTGAAACACAGGTTTTTCATAAACCTAGTTCAGGCAGATCCATATTACGGTTAGATTTAGTTTTTCATCCAATGGAATTAATGTAAATTAATATCTTTACTTTACCTTACACTTGAATAAATTTTATTTTATTTATTTTATTTTTATTTTATTGTGATGCAAATACAAAAAAAATAACAGGCATTGTTTTGAGATAGGAGCCTTTTTGGTCTCGTTACATAATATGTTAGATTTAGTTTTTATTCTTAAAATTCCTGTGCGTGTCTCAAATAAATGTTATTTGTACCTTTTCTTTCATTATTTCCAAAACTTTCAACGCTGTGGTGTCCAGAATCATGTACAGACGCCAGCACATCAACCTACTACAATATTTCAAATTTCTTTAATAAATTTTCATCTTTATTGCTATAGAATAAGGTTCAAAATTCTGCGTCTGTGCTATATTGATGGTGTTAGTTTGTGTGAGTCCCTCACACCCAGTATCTATACTTAATGTTATAACGAGGAAAGATTTGATTGTTTCCATTGAATAGGCTCCTAAACTACTGAACCGATTTAAAAAAATCTTTCACCGTTGGGAAGTTACACAATCCCCAGGTGACATAGGCTACTTTTTATCCATGTATTCCCACGGGAATGGGAACTACGCGGGTGAAATCGCGTGACGTCTGCTAATAAACTATATACCACGGATTACCTGCATAATTATGACTATCCTTGTTCCTTCCCACTCAAGTCTATAAGCGATAGATAGATTATTTAGCGATAAGGCCGTTCGTTGTAACAACCTATGTTAAAAAAATGTTATTTGGAAGTATTTAAGGTTTTAAAAAAATGTTTAATTATATTCTATGATCGAAACAGACTCAAACATTACAAAAAAGAGCCGTTTATTTCACAAGCAACGTTTAGGTCAGGAAATTAAAAGAAAACAATTAGTAGCCTCGGGTCATTTGCGGTCCGTATGAAGGTGCCTGAATAAAATATTCTCTACCTGCCTACCCACTGTTTTTCCCGCAATAATTGGGATGTAACGAAGGCCATCTTAGATGAGATGCAAGCGGGGCTAGATTGCAGTAAACCAGTGAATTGTTTACCGAAAAAGAAATGACAAAAATCCTTAAAGTTGATTTTTACACCCGTTTTGTCATTGACACTGAACTTCAAAACCGACGACGTCATTAAATTCCAAAGACACTCAATACCTATAGACCGGACATCACGAACAAAATTTTCGTCCGAAAAAGTGTGTCCTGCTGGATACAAGTGTATGAGTTTTTTGTAGTACGCTCCGCTGCCGCTCCAATATTCATACATTATTCTAGATGGCGTTACTGAGACATGGGATCAAAGTTTTTCTATGACATTTCCTTGACATGCCCGCTCTATAGTATTTTAAATCTCTTTGTTAAATTCCAATCTAATCCAAGTAAAAAAAAAACAACTGAGATTAAAATGGAACTCACTCGAACAAAAAAAGAATATTCTAAATCGGTCCTTATACGGAGCTTTGAGGTAAAAATGATAATAAATGCAGTTATTGCTATTACAGTAATATAAATACAACTTCAAACTATAGAAAACAGCAAAGAATTTATTAGGTATGGCAAAAGAGCCCACTAATCAAAAAGGTCTTACGCACTATCTCATATTATCTTGAACGTCATCGACGATATCGTTGAAGAAAAACATCTTGAAGAAACCCAGACATATACCTAGTTAAAATAAGCTCAAAAGTACTAATCTTCCTGGATCAAGTGTGGTGTGGCTCGTACCTTCTCTGTATGAGAAAAGGCCTTTGCCCTGCAGTGATACAGTAACGGAATGGTAATACTGGTAAATAAATATAACGTTTCACCAACAAAGTGGGTATTATATGGACTACTAATCTTCTGTTATTATACAAGTGCATACGAAAATGCACCCTCACGCAACATTAGGCGTTTCCCATTATGGTATTATCATCCCATCACATCCCCTATTCTCTATTATACGAAAAGAGTGAAAACATAAAGGAGAAAAATGTGTGTGGTAACGCGTCGACTTATTAACGCAAATGTTGGTAAAATGGGTGACAATGTGTACTACTGGCAACTTATCCAGTAAAATGCTGCAGTTTTAGAGTTACTGTGGAACCTAATATAAAGATGTAAATTTAGTTAAAACCTGCGGGCCCTGAAGGAGAGTTTTGTTTTTTTTCATGTATGGTAGGTATGCATGTCTATATTTCATTAATAATAGTTAGAGATTAGAAAAAAGAGGCTTGTAGAAGCAGGAATGTAGAACATTTTATTTTAATGTTATGTGGAAACAATTTTATTCGAAGGGTGGGCCGTTTTTGGGGGACTGTCTTTATGTATTTTTTGACGTTCAAAAAGTGCTGATTCTCAGCCTAGTTTGAATAAAGACTTTTGATTTTGATTTTGATTTGATTCAAATTGTATTCAAATTGTTTTATTTTAAATTTAGAAGAATAAAAGTGTAACGAAGAACGTGTCCATGTAATGTTCATCCCTGCTTCTTTGAGGTTTTTATCATTGATACTACAATTTTCAACTAGAATAAAATAATATGACTAAACGAAATCCACATCATGTCTTAAAATAAATTGTTGAAATGGTTACAACTAAGTTTTACATCTGCAGTAAAATAGATTACAATAACTAGTCTATCGTAATTGTAACATGTTTACTTAGTACTTTTGTTACAAAGAGTGCGTTATAAATAACCTTTTGTAACTTCTGTCTAATGCTATTGTTAATGGAGTATAATTCTTTGGCTAGCTCAGCCACCTTATCATTACATTTTTCTGGACACCCCCCACTAACACTGGCTATAAAAAAAACATCATGGCGGTCGCTACTACTCGTACGTGTATTATTTATTCAAAGACTTGATCTTGAATCAAAATAGAGCGCTTGGACAGACAAAAATAATTATAATGCAATTAAATGGAACCAAAGAAATAGATAAGAAAAATTCCGACTGAAAAAACAGCTAAAAAGATTCAACAACTTAGCAAACTGCTTTAAGAGTGAATTTTGGTTGAAATTATTTTAGTTTTCTTTAAAATTTTCTTATTATTTTTACTTAATTGTGTGATTTTTGTAGATTACATGCAAAAAAGTGTGTGTACGTAAACATTAACCACATTAAAAATTTCATTTTCATATAGTTCACTTTTTAATCCGCCTTGAGCAAACGTGGTGATCAATGGTCGTGTCTTCTCTGAATGAGAAGAGGCTTTTGCCGTGCAGTGGGACAGTAACAGGCTGGTATTATTATTATTTACTCTTTTATTTCTTGGAATCCTTGGGTTCCGGACCTTTGGAAGGCATACGACCTCTCGTATGCCTTCCAAAGGTCCGGAACCCAGCCAGTTAGCTTCGGCCCCCGAAACTAACTCGCAGAGGCCCACTGTCGTCTTTAATGAAATGAGGCACCAACCGCAGATTTTCTCTGTATGCACTAGACAAGTGCACCCAAGGAAAATCTACGACTGGTGTAAGACTATTACAGAATATAGTAACAAAAGTACTGGACTATAGGCTAAGACAGCTAAAATGGACTGGATACCTAAACTATGAAGGAATATGGCCCCTGCCTCATCAATGTATTAATTATTATTATTATTACTTAATAGTTCAAGTGACTTCCGACGCGTGCAGTTGACCCTAAGGGCAATGTCCCTAGATGCAAACGCTGCATAACCGCCCCAAAATTTAAATCAGTACATTTCCAACAAAGGGTGGAAGGAAATCGTTTATAAATAAACACATTAGAGTGAAAGCCGGATTTTGACGGTGTTAGCATCAACAATAGTATTGGAGATTCATCGCGCGACGCAATACATTTTAATAGCTGCTTAGATATAGGAATTTATGGGTAAACTATGAATATTCGAACAGATATCGATTGAGATGATATTATCGTTCTGTAAAATGAATTAGACTGTAATGCGTCAGCGTGTTCGTGTATTGATCGAGTTGTGCGATATCAATGATGCAGACGTGCATCCTGGCGTTTAATTTATTTATGCCGTTGCAAGAACAGGCTTCAGTTCATCTAAAGTATTATTTCAGATGAGCTGTGTTCGTATTATTTAATCGACGTCTGTTCATATAATTATATAGGTGTACAATGTCCTGCTTTTGTTACCTTACTTTTTATTTTATTTTCACTTTATTTTTATTTACGAGAAGCTTTTATACACTTAAATTTACAATATAAATTAGTTATTTTTATACTAATGTGAACCGAGAACAACTACCGACAAACTGTTATGCAGTTAGGCAGACCTTTTGTTTGTTTTTGTTGTAGAGATTATATAGATAAAGAAAACAATAATATATTTATTTTTATTTTCACATCCAAATGACTTTGCACTAAATGGTTGTAATGTGTTGTGGTTCACATTCGCGCAAGCACCAATGTGACTTATTTAGTTCATACCTATGCACTGTCTAAGTTTGTCATAAGCATCATTGACATCGGCAAAGGAAAACACAATCATCTTCGACTTGGAGTTACAGCTGTTATTAATAGTTTGAAATCGCAAATGCGCCTTGAGCATGCGTGGTGATCACTCCTTTTCTGTATGAGAACAGGCTTTTGCCGTGCAGTGTGATAAGCTGGTGTAACATCACCAGCCGGTATTAAATTCTGTTAAATTTTTTTTTCTGTTGTTTAAAGTAAGTAGGTATGTGTTTTTGGACTGATTTAGAAATTTTATTTTTGTTTGTCATTTTAAATATTTTTTATTACATATTCTACTGAAATGTTTTACTAGGATGAAAGTAAAGAATGTTTTAATCCAGGTTATAAAAATATATGTGAGTATTCATAAATCAGTTAAAGTGTCTCCTTATCCTACATTTAAAATTAAACCCATTGCCTAAAGTTAAACGAGCATTGGCTTACTTGTATAAACACAAACCCACGAATGAAGATATTGGAGGCTTGATATGGCCTGTGAGCAAACATCAGGAGATAGGATTGGATCAAATATTTGTCCAACACGGGGCCATGCAAATGTGAATGTTGGGTAATCTGTACTCACGGGCTTGTGTTTAAGTCCATTCCGAGGAGTTTCTACAGATTTCATCGCCACTCCAATTACAAAGCAAGCAAGACGGGCAAGACTCGATAGCTAACGTTTACTCTGACAATATAGACATAATAGGTAAAGCTGATTGAAATGTGCTCTATGCCATTTTGTATCTGAGTTGTATTAAAGACAATACTACAATATAGATTCAAAATGGCACTAAATTACAACCAGTACCTGGAACAAAAACTGTCGTAAAATTAATGTGATAAATTATCAAGCGCGCGTTAACTGCTGTAATTGGTTAAATTAATGATCAACAGCCGATGGCATCATTTGACTTTCATTCAATTTTTGACGAATCAATATTTTTGTACAGGCACCAGCACGTCAAGTTACCACAATGTGTCAAATTTTCCCAAATGAATATGAACCTTATTCTGATTGGCATAAAATTGAAAAACGATCAAAGAAATTTGACACGTTAGGGTAATTTGACGTGCTGGCGTCTGTACTAGATATCGATAGAAATATTTTTTAATACATCACCATCTTCTTCTTGCCCTTGAATTTAAGAGGTTACTTACTTATTCATGTATTTCTAACATTTTAAAACTTATTTATGTGAATTTATGACATTGCCTATGGTAATATTTAGGATTTTGTAATAGTATAATTATAGGTATTACATTTATGCATCATCTGCCTAGCCTTTTCCCAACTATGTTGGGGTCGACTTCCAGTTTAACCGGATGCAGCTAAATACCAGTGTTTTACATGGAGCGACTACTTATGAGACTTTCGCAAACCAGTAACTGGGTAACATGATACCCCTTGGTTAAACTGGTTGTCAGACATTCGAGCTTCTGATTGCAAGTAAAGACTGTCAAAGATCTACAAATGACGGCCGAGACCAACGGCTTAACGTGCTTTCCGAGGCACGGAGGAGTCTTGGTACGTAATAAATGGCCACCCATCCACGGACCGACCTTGTCAAGCGTAGCTTAACTTTCGATCGGCCCATGCGGCTGTTATAGTTTAGCCACAACCTCCTCAAACAATATATTACAGTATTACATTTATAAAAAATATTAATTTGCATTTAAGATATTTTATATTACATTGTTAATTTGAATTTATGACAATGCATGACGTATGAACGCCTAAAGTGGTGCAACACAGTTGAACACGCATTCAATTTACATCTGGGAATGTATGACTATGTATCTACTGTGTTGAGCAACAAACATTTGAATTTGAACTTTTATATACAATACAATAAATCTCTTTTCTTTTGTAACCACCATCTTTAACGATGTCCATCAATTCTTTCTTCACGTCCTCAAAACTATCCTCACAACACGAGCGTCATTCATGATTGAACTAAAAATAATGTACAGATGTGTAATTATATACAGACGCCAAATGTGTCAAATTTCTTTGATCGTTTTTGAACTGTATGTCAAGTAAAATATCAGTTTCATAATCAATTGGGAAAATTTGACACATTGGGGTAATTTGATGTGCTGGCGTATGTACATAATTCAAAGTCAAATCATTTATTTCAATTAGGCCATTTAAAAGGCACTTTTGAACGTTAAACTTACAAGTTAAATAAAATTTAATGATTCTAGTTGTTACACAATAGACGAAAGTAAACTCTTCAGGTGAACAATACATCTTATTTGATTTCACACTGTGCTTTTAAATCAGCTACCGAAGGAAGCCGGTTACAACAAGCCGTTTTCTATACCTAGAGAAAATAAAAATGTGTAACCACTGGATGAGATTATGAAAATTTCCAATGGCGGTGTTTTCAAAACACCTGTGTCACCTCATACCTTATATTCGGGTGCGCGATGCGATACAAAATGAATATTTGGCGCCAATTCCTATGCAGCTGCCAATTTCAACTGGGAAATTCGTGAAAAAGCCTTTCCTCCTATAATATTTAATGCAATTTGTGGAAAATTGCCAGGATGCGAAGTTGTTTTCCACAATTATGCGAGTTTCGAAGTTGTAATGTCATTAACTTTATCAAATCCCAACTGACTGATTTATGTCTGTTTGATCTAATAACGCGAAATTGGGGGTTATTTTAAAGTAATGTTTACTCTAAATGGGGTTGTCATCGTGGGATTTAAAACTGGAATAGACTGATGTTTGATAAGTTAATCATTCTCTGCGAATAATTATATTTTCGTTCAGGGAACACTAAAATAAAATGAAGCTTTCTGCATTATTGCGTTATACAATATCTACTAATTGGAATGTCTTTATTATTTTTCTATGGATTTAATATAGGTACGTCACTAGTATAATCCTACCCAATACTAAATCGTGAAAAACATCTGTTTTTCACGTTTAAGTATTGGGTAAGATTTTCAAATAGGTCAATCGTTGGTAATAGGTTCACCCCTAAAACATGGAACTTAAACATAACTGTCATTATGTGCGTGTACTATAGATAAGTATGCTTCTGCTTACCCTTTGGGTCTTGTAACATAGCATCATCCCATAAAGATGTGATCATAAGTTTTTCCGAAAATTCAGAGGTCCGTGGCTTGGGTTTCGAACTCGACACCAATGAGTTGGCAGTCTGCCGGGCTTCCCACCAGGCCATCACTGCAATTGATGTTATGTAAATAATACTTAAAATATCACTTCAAAAGCAATCTGGTCTAACACAAATATAAAAAAGGTTCTTAACTGTTTCGCAACATTTACCGCAGCGCAAAGTTCAGAGTTCCCTCAGACCAATTAAAAATCCAATATTCTTTCTATTTCAAGCTCCTATATATTTTCACAGGAGAACTTATAGTTTTAACAATGCTCGCTGAAATAATTAGGTACCTATTATTTGACACTTAAAAGAATGGAATTACCACTTCAGACACTTGTGAGTTTTCTTGAAATTCTTTGGCGCTTTAATGAATTTCTAAGTTGAGCTCCGAAAACAGCGTTTTGTAAATTAGCTGTTAAGGTTATGTTCAAACGCGAGCCTATGCAATATGACTTTTTAATTAATAATTATGTACTGTTTAAGTTTATCATAGACATTACTAAACTTTTTCATGATTTAAGTATAGGTACAATTCTAATAGGAGTGAAGACACGATTTTTTTCTTTCATAATACATTCCTATTAAGTACAAAGGCTAGCATATCAAGCTACCCCACTTTATGAGTCAAATTTCTTTTATAGTTTTTGAACTTTAAATCAAACAGAATAAGGTTAATATTTTAGGAGAATTTGGTGTGCTGTCGTCTGTTCATTATTTGCAATGTATTGTTTAGACAGTTCTTTTTGACAATGCCAAAAATGATGTATAAATCAATTAATATCTACGCAAATAAATAATATGTATTCTTAGCAAACTCCGACATATTCTCCAATATTCCATAACAAAGGTTTAGTAAAATGAAACAACATCTCAACGAAAAACAATATACTAGAAACCTCGCTTTTCGTGGCTCGACATCTAGAATGGAGATAGTTAATATCTTCTAGGTAGCCGACAACCATTACGCCCGCGCCCGAAGCGTTAAAACGTTATTCTAATTTTGTATTATTTTTAAACGTAGAACCTTTTTTCTTCCCTGATCTCTCCTCTTTTGAGAAGTGAGGCATCAATTCCCAAAAAAATCTTTAGCACTGATTTTCGATTAACAAGCAATAAAAAGGCAAAACTTTTCATTAAGTAAAGTGGATATCTGATTCATCCCTGTCTTAATCTTTGGGTAATACAAGCATTTATTGTCTGATAGAAATATCTACTTATTTGAGGAGTGAACAATATATTTAATGCCCATTGTAACACGCTATTTAGATATTAAAGTATTTTTTTAAGTGAGATTTATGGTACACAATAACCCTCAGAATGACGACAATACGTTCATTGATTTGGCTTTTAAAAGTGTGTTTCTAATGGTCTAATTGAAATAAATTATTTGGTTTTCACTAACCCGAAGCTCCCTCCGTGTATATCCAAAGAGTAGTGAAAACGTGTTCATAAAACGCTACTTTAGCAAGGCTGTAAATTATGACCATGTGTCATCATTTATTCAGCCATCTATTCAAAAGTAGGCCCGGACGGTAAAGCTATATAAAACCGAATACAAATTGCCAGTAAGATACTCGATCATAGTTCCATCTTGCAAATCTCTGTGACACTGTACACCGTCCCTATCAGAGTTCCTTTTCGACAGGCGTCCGTCTAAATTCGACGCCTTCGTTAAATCCAGACGATATAATGCTGACGTCGATTCCACCTCATTTGCCACCAAAAGGGCTTCAAATAAATCCCTTTTTGACATTCTTTTTTTATTCTTGGCGTCTTCGTAATAATAATCCTTGGAAACAGGACAGATCGTATATTTTATCGGGGATCCAGAATACGGACATATTGGAACTTTCTTTTGTAATGAAAGGCGTGCTAATGTTACAAAGGATCTCGTGTAGGCTACTGATTCTGTGATCAACCGATTGGTCGGCGTAGTAAACCTTTTATAGGTTGACGTTTATGGATTCAATGTGTTCTGGATAAGTATTAGTTCGGCTGGTATTTCTTAAATTTATTTGTGACGTTGAAATGAAGATAGGCATATTTTTGTAGTAGGAACAAAAACAGTGAAATAGCTGATTATGGTTTTATGTTCATTCGTTAAGATTGTGATGACCACTGGTGTTTAAATCGTCTCTTATGTATGAGCCTGTAAGTTCTATTCCGGAATCATACGTGATTTCTTTGTATTATTATGTTATCTTAGACATTACAGAAATCTGGACTTATAAAATTAATAGAAGTCTGCAATTGCCAACCGGCTCGAAAAGGCCGTGGTCGTTCCTTCTTTGTGAGTTTGAGAAAATACCTTTACCTTACAATAAGGCAGTAACTGAAACGTTATAGGGCTCTAAAAAGTCAACTTTCTTGAAAGTTGAATACTAACAGTACAGAGTACGGTTCTATGTACAGAACTGTATAGTAGAAAATGATGCACAAAGAAAGAATTTAGTGAAGGACCATTTCATTAAACTTTCATCAGCGAAAACTCTTCAGTATTTTTATGTTCAAGAATTGGTGCTAATTCAATAAAACTTTTCGCTAAAGAAGTGCATAATGGTGTCTTTGAACTTGCCAAAGCAAAGTTATCTTTTATTTTGAGTGAGGATTTAGAGATTTAGTAAAATATTTAAGAAAAGATTTTAACCAATCCTTTTTTTTTGTGTCTCTATGTACAGACTATAAACAGAAAGAATTATAAATAAATATAAATAATAATAAATATTCCACAACTTTTCACACAACGCCATTTACTCCCAAGTTAAGCTTGAGAGCTTGTGTTATGGGTACTAAACAGCTGATAAACATACTTATATATTTCTAAATACATACATATAGATAAATTACACCCAGACACAGAACAAATGATCGTGCTCATCACACAAACATTTGTCCTGGGTGGGAATCGAACCCACAACCTCCGGCATAGCAGTCAGGGTCACTAACTACTAGACCAACAGGCCAGTCAAGTCAAAGTCAGTCAATTCAAAGTACGTTGAACAAAAAACACTTTGTCCAAAAAATAAATCTTACAATACAAATATTTTAGAAGTAGTATGACAACTTTAATCTTCGTCCTATTTATCCGGCGCGGCGGCGCCTCATTTTAACAAATAAAATAACTTTTTTGCGAAAAATAAAACCGACTTCAAAAAAAAACACAAACAAAAAACTAAAATAAAAACAAAAAAGTGAAAAATAAATAGCTTCAGAAGCCGGTGACAAAAACACCAAATCAATCAAATAAAGTTTAAGCTTCAGAAGCTATTTATTTTTCACTTTTTTGTGTTTTTTTTTTGAAGTCGGTTTTATTTTTTGCAAAAAAAAAAATATTTTTCCATTTTTAGTTGTTCCCATATTAATTGTTAACAATACATGTCATGGTAATAGGGTTATCTACCTATCCCTAATAAATGAAACTAAACATACCTAACTGTCGAAATCTAGGTATATTGTACATATCTGCGTACCCCTCAGAGCATACAGTCGTGATGATAGGTCATTATCTTGTATAAACAATAAATATTCAAGTGATTGATTGAGTGGTTGAGTGATTGTGTGAGTGATCAATCACGACAGATTTGCCGTCTAATTTTGAAGAGTTCCATTGTATATCTCCGAAGATCAGCACCAGATCTTCACCAAATTAAAATGGGACCACCTCAGGAGTATATTCTTTATATAATAAACTTTTATAAACTAACTTTCAAATAAAAAAAAGAATTTTGAGAATCGGTCCACAAATGGCGGAGTAATCAGGTAACATACTTTAAAAAAAAACAAAAAACAAAAAAATACATACACACGAACATAGAACCTCCTCCTTTTTTGAAGTCGACTAAAAAAAAAAGATAAATTGTATGTGCTTTCAGCACTTAACGTATCCAATAATTCGTTCGCCACTTCCTAGTGTTATAATTAGCAAAAAGTGGCGGAACAAACTCCCCAGTAACATGTCTGTCTGAAAAGCTGTCAATTTTGTTACGATTTTATTTACTTGTGAAATTGTGAGAGATGAAAACAAAATTCCCATTATTGTTGTACTGTAGCCCTTTTTATACTATCCCAGTCCAGAACAGGAGTTCACGACCATCTTTAATTTGATACGAAAGGGCCAGAATTCGTGAGCAAAAATGTGTATAAAATAAAACGGGCTGTAACAGACTTGCGCCCGCGTTTTATGTAACATGATCGACAGTTTAATTTACTTGTCAGTTAGCAGCACGGCTTTATGCAAAGTGATGTATCGGATACTAAACGTTAGTTTTGGAAATGTGAAGTGGGGCGGGAACTATCCTATTTATGGACCTCGTATTTGGGCTCATTTTATTTACGGTTCGTCTGTTTTTTTTATCAAGAAAGATAAAATTGCTTTTTACTCTAAGGTACCTAGGTTTGGTTTTTCAGTGAATATACGGGAAGAGACATTGATGGGGAGGGTTGTAGGGATGGTACTGCCGAGACTTCATGGGTGGTGTTCCAGTGTTAATATTTTTACTTTTAAGGTTTTATTGATGTACTTTTTACTTTAAACTATAAAAAATCTTGAGGTTTAGACCAAACAAGGGAAGTATTTAGGTACCTTTAAGGAAGAATCTCATTAGATAGATGGGAACGATGGAAATGAATACTTTTTATTGTGCACCATAAAAACTAACAAATTAACTCGACTCTCTCTCTCTCTCTCTCTCTCTCTCTCTCTACTTCTTACTTATAATATTTTCATTGTCTTTCACAGTTTTAAGTTAAATATAACATCAGGAAAAGGTAGTTAACATGGGCTATTTGTTTTTATTCCCTCATCTAGATTACAAGAAAATATTCGACACATATTTTTTCTGTTTTCACGTTATCAAAAAATAATGGCGATACATCGAGTCAAAATGTCGCATGTCGTTACTAGCCAGGACAGTTTATACTAGGTAAATACGTTACAAGCCCCTCTCCTCAACTTTAATGCGCTTAATTTAAGCAGTTTTCCATCAATTTGAAAAAGAAAAAATATGTGTCGAATATTTTCTTGTAATCTAGATGACGGACTAAAAATTGAAACTTTGTCAAATAGCCCATTAGGAAAAAACCAAAGATATTTTGAATGTATGTACTGATGATAATGTACTCATGGTATCCAGGTGTACGTCAATGTTCTTTCCACCGTGTTAACTCAAGTTAGCTTATTGATGAAATAAATACTTATGAATTACGTAGGTCCTGTGAACACTCGAAGTACCTCGATTAGGGGAACAGAGGGTAATGGGAGCCAGAGGGTAATGGGAGCGGTGCAACTAGAGACAAAACTACAGCTCGTATTTATTCGGTTGCCACTCGGGCGCCTCCGGCACGCTGCGATCGTGTGTCCTTGCGGCGCTAGACTCGCTAGTGCCACGTGTTGTGTGACGATGGACGGTTGTCGATTTTTTGGTCCGCGATTACAAAAAAATCAAATTTTCATCGGCCAGGTATGTCTGAAGTTATTTATTTGTTACAATCAAACCTCTTTTATTCTAAAGCTAATGTTATAAATTTTGAGAATCTGTGTGTATAATTTCGTTACAAGCTTGATTCAGTATAAAATTTTATTTTTTTTTCAAAATGGTGGTAGTCGGGTAATCAGAGCTTATTAGGTTCTGATTAAAATTGCTTCATATGCTTATTAACATCTTTTTTTATTTAGATGCCTAAATGCTAAGACAACGGAAACCCACCACTACAAAAGCGTCTTGGACCGTTGAAACCCTTGAATATGCTGACAAAAACTTCAGCGTGGTGGTACATCAGTATTCAAGGTATCAAGAGAGACTGGAATACCCCACCTTGAAAAAGAGATCCAGATTAGCTAAATCCTTGAGAATCTTTGCGACGATGAATCTGAATATTCAGAAGAAGAGACATTATGTGCTATTTGTTGTGACATAGGAAGAAACAACGAAATGTGGTACCGTTGCAGAAGTTGCGGTAAATGGGCACATAAAAAATGTTCTGGTTCTAACAGCCCGGATAATTATATTTGCGTTTTTGGCTTGGATCCTTAAAAGTTAATTATTATACGGTTACGTTTATATTAAAATTTATTTGATTATGTAAGATTTCAGACTGACATATACATTTTTGCGGCTGAAATAATAATTAAGTAGCTCCCATTTCACATATGGGAATGTATAGGCTCTCATTTCCCGCAAAGTCGGGTTATGAGAGCGATTCTGTTTTTTACTTTAAAGTTGATCTGTGGCCAAAAGCCTAATTATTTAACGTTAACGCTGCGATTAATTGATAGTCAAATAAGTAAGGAATTAGTTTCTAATAAAAAGTTCTCAAAATATGCAGAAATTTGCTTTTCATTGAATTTTTTCCTTAGTAGGCTCCAATTCCCCCCGTCTCCCCTAATTTATTATTTGTAGTAAACGAGATAAACAATAGCTTTTAATTTAAAGGAGATAAATTTGACACGTAGCTTTATAGGAATAGCGATAACCTTATAAATAAAATGCCATCAGTTTGATGATAAAAATAACAACCGTAAAAAGTTCGATCTTTTTAGGTATAATCTCGTTAATAAAAAAAACACTTTATAAACTTCAATAACACACGATACAGGCTTTGTAAACGCTCACGCTTCGTTACAAACTGAAAAACTAAATTTGAAAACTATCGAACGATAACCTATAAAATTCCATAGACTGTGACATCGGCGAATTTGATAGGAAATTGTTAAAAAGTTTTTGACAAACGTTATTTGCTCAGGGCTGAAAGTGGAGTTTTCGTTTATTCTATGTTTTTACTCCGCGCAAGAGGAAAATGTAGGTTTTCATTGGAAATACACTGGGGTACGCTCGTTGTGGCGAATTATGTTCTATTATTTTATCAAAATCAACGGCTAAAGTATGGATATTTTTGTGCAGAGTGGCGATAAAGTCGTTGAACCTTTGTATTATTTTAATGAGACTGTGAAAGTAATACATGACAAAGTTGGTACATGATATTATGAAATAATTTATTATGTTGTTTTAATCGAACGATACTTTTCGAATTTACTTTTTGAGTAACATATCTTAACACTTTAATAATTCCCATTCTTTTACTGGTAGGTATATCCACTTTAAGTCAAATATACCTTTAGGCTCAAACGGCGAAAACACCATTTTTTCCAAAATTTCATACTTAGTTTTTGTCCTCTTCCGATTGGTATACAATATTGAAAATTTGGTATTCGAAAAAAAGTGGTATCTAGATGATGTTATATATTATTGATGTTCTTAGATTTACTTTAAATTTTATTTTACAATGATCTTTGTGTGCTTTTTTATAGCTATAAGCACAAAAAAGTTATGTTGGAAAACAGTTTTGTTTTTCTGTTTTATGGCTCTGCTGAAAAGTCGTGTCTATGCGAAAAGGCCGAGCCTAGTGGCACACATTCTGATTCCGATATAACTTAAGGACACTGTTCGATCACACAGTGATTGGGTATATATATATAGACTTCAAAAACGACACCTTTTATAGGAATGATTACTATTAATATTATATAATAATATAATATTAATAGTAATCATTTTATTTTACACTAAGTCCTTTTCGAAATTACTTTTAACCTAACATACATCACACAACCTATTTTATTGCTTTATACATACAACACATCCTTGAAGTACTCCAACATTAATTTCCATTAAATAGGATATGTTAAACCCTATGATGAACACTAATGACCGCTTGGTTAGAACACTGAATATACTAATGCATAGATGGGCAATGCGGGCATTCATCACATATTAAGAACCTTACTAATAATTACTCTAGTGTGTCGAACCCTATCAAAGGCCTTCGAGATATCATCAATTACGACAAAGGTTTCGGTGGAAGTTAATCATTAATATTGAGTGACGTATTAGGTGTGAGTTTGCGTCTGATAATGCGCTATCATTCACGTATTACTTATTCACAAAGGTATTCCGAGAACTTAGTGAAAATAACGATACGTAAGAGTATTTTCTAAACGACGTGGGTCGCAAGTTATGAGAACATATTCAATTAGGTAGATTTATTTTCAGACAATTTGTTACTTAATTGATTTTTTGTACATTTTGATTTGCTAATTCCGTTTGAAATAGTACGTAACAGGACGATAACCGTTGAGGAGTAACCGAAAAGATCCACCAACAATCTGATCATGTGTACCACCTAATTTCTCATACCCTATAATTAACGAATTAGTTGACTGCGACAGTTATGTTAAGATCATGTACCTACTTTGATTTATTTGTTTAAAAAACGTAATCAAGTGTCTACCAGTCTACTCTTTACCGCTCTCACTCTTAAATTATAACCCGACGTAAGCTGACAGAAACTTTAGGAGAGTGAAGCTAATCCGACGTGACACTGACTAATACAACTTTAGGTGATTCCGTGTTCTCTACTACACTTGCTTCTTTCTTTCTTTCAACTGAATTATGAATCGCTAGTGAAAATTGAAACTAAACAGTTTCGTTAGATATTTATTTATTCCAAAGACATTCAATACCTATAGACCGGACATCACGAACAAAATTTCCGTCCGAAAAAATGTGTCCTGGTGGATACAAGTCTATGAGTTTTATGTTGTACGCTCCGCTGCCGCTCCAATATTCATATATTATTCTAGATGGCGTTACTGAGACATGGGATCAAAGTTTTTCTATGACATTTCCTTGACATGCCCGCTCTATAGTATTTTAAATCTCTTTATTCTTTTTTTTTCTTTTTTCTCTCTCTTTATTCATTTTCTTTAAACTGGTTGTCAGGCTTTCGAGGCTCTAACCGTAACAACTGTCATAGATAAACAAGTGACAGTCAAGATCAATTATAATTCAACAGCCTACGCTTTACGAGGCATTGAGGGGTCTTGATATATAATTAACTAGCTAAACCCGCGACTTCGCCCGCTTGGATGTCGGTTATTACGCCCAGCTCGATGTCGGGCCTGTCAATGTATACAAAAACTTGACAAATTATATGCTAAAAGCTTTCATGAGAACCATTCTGTCCACTGGTGAAAACAGCACCTGCGTACATTTGAGTAGTCATTTGAGTATATCGCGAATAGACAGACAGACACATGGCCACGAGCAAGCGCGGATCCACCGTTTTGGGCACTGTGGGCCTGCCAACAACCTTAACCTTGTGGTCAGACTAAATAAATGATCATACTCATCATACGAACCTTTTTCTTGGGTGGAAATCAAACCCTCGACATCCAGCATAGTACTTAGGGCCACTAACTACTCGATCGACTGGCCAGTAAAAGTAGTACTTTATTTATAGATGTTAAACCAATCGACTTAAACTATTACGTCCTACTATTAGTAGTAGTATACAGGGTGTCTCATTCAAATGGGTCAGTATGGGAAAGTCTGAAACTATAAGACATACGAAGATCTGTTCTGAGGAACCATGTCATCGATTTTAATAACAAGAAAAACTGCATTCATACATTTTAAAAAACATCGTACTATTGTAGTAATATTGTAAACGTGGTCACTTCTAGCACCTACTAAAATAAATTAAAGTATGTGGAAACAATGCATTTTATTAATTTTAGACATCATGTTTCAAACAGACATTTACTGCTTAAGACCTACACAATCGATATCTAAATAGAAATAGTGTAGGTTTTTTTTTTCAAAATAACCGGGTTCGATTCCCGGACGGAGTACAGATGTTTTTTAAAATGTATAAATGCAGTTTTCCTTGTTATTAAAATCGATGATATGGTTCCTCAGAACAGATCTTCGTATGTCTTATAGTTTCAGACTTTCCCATACTGACCCATTTGAATGAGACACCCTGTATAATAGAGTAGGTAGTAGTATTATATTTGAAGTAGTATTAGTACTACTACTTCAAATTATTATACTACTACCTACTCTATTATTGTATGTAACATAGAAACACGCAGCGCAGTAGTTCAATTTAAAATTATGTATTTTGTATCTTTCAAAATCGATGCATTGCAGTAAGGTAGTTAGGTTAGGTAGTTAGGTTAGCTATATAATAGGTATGGTAAGTTAGGTTAGGTTATATGTATATAGATGATAAATTTACACCCCTATTTTACCACCTTAGGGATTGAATTCACAAAAAGGTATATCGGCAATAATTATTATAAATATTTTTTATTGTTAAAAAAGGAACCTCTGTGGAAAATTACTAGTTTGTAACACTTATAGTTTAGGCTGTCAGTCAGCTTCTCCTTTTATATAATATGTAGATAGATGGTCACCCACCCACGAACCGACCTCATCAAGCATAGCTTAACCTACGATCGACCCGTTGAGCTGTTATTAGCCACAAGCTCTATGACATAAGCGTTGTGGTGTGACATTTTTTCCCAATTGAATATGAAGCTTATTTTGTTTGACATAAAGTTGAAAAATGATCAAAGAAATTTGACACATTGGGGTAACTTGATGTGCTGGCGTCTGTCCATTCAGAAAAAAATTAAATGACTAAAAAAAATGAGAATCCTCCACATTTTTGTCTTTAAATTTCAATGCACTTTTGATGATTGGGTTTGAATACGCTTCGTATTCAGTCTTCGCGAAATATTATGGACTACAAAGGTAAATAATACGGTAGAGTAATTACCCATATATTATGCGTTCGTTCATCTGTTTCACGTTCAATTACTGTAATAGCTTCTAATGCCTAATTAATAATAATATAATGTTGAAGATCTGAGATGTATTGTCTGATATTCTGCGAATTACCTTTCCAATAGATCAATATAGTGATTAAAGGCAATGTATCAGTATGGTTAGGTATATAGCTTGAATCTGGCTAAATTAATGAAGAGTCATCATTTGAATCATCTCATTGTAGGATGTTGGAGCGAGATTGCAATATTTAATTTAGTAGCATCGGTTGATTTCTCAAAACAGCTAACACTTAGACTTGAGCGACGATTCTGATAACAAAAATGTATGTTAAATTTGTATGTTGATTTAACTAAAACAATCCAGTTTCAACCCGCTATATATTTTTTTTTAACTTTGAAAAATATTCAGTCTTCTATTGTAAACGAGAACAAAGGAACGACCGTTGAAGTGCCAACACACTTCAAGTTAATGAACGAATTTACGATCAATGAGGAAAAACAAAGCATATTTTTAAAACAAAAATACTCTATGAAATATTTCTTCGGAGAGTCTATTAAAATTAAGTCACAGATGTGAATGTAAAATAAAAGAAACATCCAATATTAAAAGTCCAGATGACAAAAAGTAATAATTTCATGAATCCTTGGAGGATGATACTGCTTTGTATTATTGTATTTACATATTTTTACCAAGTCCGTATAAGTTTTCATAAATTTATTTTTTATAAGGCTTGGTTCAAACCGCCCAGCAACGTTTCATCCTTAGAATAATAACACACAGAAGCCGCGTTTAGTGCAAAACACGGGCGTAATAGTGAGTCCACTTTTTGTGCGTAGCATCTTTGTGTGCGTGAGCCGAATCTGTTTACTCGCGAGATATGTTCTACGGAACGTGACTTTTAGTACCTGTCAATAAATACTGCCAAGGCTGGCCAAGCAAAGAAGCCGATTTTGGCTCAGTTTTAGTGGCCTCACTTTTTGCACTCGTACTAGGTTTCTATGCGGTAACGTATTGTTTTAAGTTTTCATACTTCTTGGAAATTTTAGCCAGATCCCTGATATGTTTATAATATGTATACTACATCAAATGAAGATGTAGCCTCCATATTGTTCGTCTAGCGATGTAGTCTACGATTGTACGAGTAATCTCAGGTTGGTCAAAGTGGTGTTGGCCGTTTGCATCTGAAATTATTCAAAAACAGCTTAGAGTCTGGCTTTATGTCTGGATGATATATTATGAGTGTAAATTATACACCACTATTTTTTAATTAGTAAAGTAAAAATTGGGCTGTATCCGTCCCTGTTACTGATCATATTTGCATAATAAAAATAAAAAAAAAACGAAATTCAATTTTTAAATGTGCCACTATTTAGTTAAACTTAAATAATGAAAACAGCTGTTGGAGGCTGGGTGTGCTTGAGCGAGATCACGCGAACGTGAGTGAGAGATAACGATTGATTAAAACTTCCTTCACATGAATAGCCTGTACAATATTTTCATAAATTGGGTGACTTTTTGGGATATAAACAAACGCTAATAACTTTGCTGTTTATGAATATTATTTATTGATACTTTACAAATATAATGAGAAGACCGTCTAGAATAAGCTTTAAGTGTTTGTACTAATCAAAAATTAGTGGTGAATATACACTCGCTTCTGACATGATAAATCACATTTATTTCTGTAGGTTTAAAAATTTCAATTTAATATAAGATAAACAAAATAAGACTTGGATTAGATCGATGATTCCAAGTTGATGGCATTGACATTTTCGTAGTCAAATCAATCTTATGTGAAACATGCAGATCAGTATGCATAGGTCTTTAAACATAATTGGTGAACTGAATCTGTACTAAAAGAAAACCCGCAGTATCGTAGAAGTTAGAAAACATAAAATGATAAAACCTGTGCCTAACAGGAGAATAAATGTGTGTTCTGCTTCAAAATCTAGATTTCCTCAAACCGTAATACAAGCGTTAAACCTACCTTAATACTTCTAACCGTCCGTAATAGTTTTTAAAGTACTACGACCGTAAGCCTTACTTGTATCAAAACATCAGAGTAAGTGCCCTTAACGAGGGCAATATCCAACCGACATTACCCTTTATACCAGCAGTGTCCGGATATGAAACTTTTCATAACCACCAACGTAAGTATTTAGGGAAGACCCGGTTAATTATTTAAACATAATGTTTGACCTCTGAACGTAGCCCACGACTGTAGGGAACTTTAATTATCTCGATTCCAACCCTCGTTTTAACGATACCCAAGTGCGTAATTGCTTACGTTAAGGGGGACGGAGCGCAGAGTGACTGAAAAAGGCTAGTTTTCGGAATGAAGTAAAGAGTTGAGAAGGAATCGTGCTGGCATACACAATAAAAATAAAATTAATAATTTCGTTGTCAGGCAACCAAAAACCGTAAATAAAATACAAAACGTACTGTACCCAATTTATGGAAATAGGCGCCTATTACATGCGACTTAAACAATTGACGCAATGTGGGTGGGTGTAGGTACTACAGATACATCTGTCGTACCTTTTAGGGCATACAGGCGTGATACAGCTCAGGATCCTTTTTGGCCCTGCACAAGTCATTTTATTTTTTATTATTCTTTTTTACGATAGTTAACTTTTTCAATGTATTTTATATATTTTTATTGTTTGTATTTTCATTTTGAATGTGTTTCAAATACCTAAATACTTTTCTTACTATCTTTTCCTTTTTTCTTTCTTTAAATTTATTCGAAGTTTAGAAAAAGATTCCGTGGCGATCAATTTTATTTTATGTTATTATTATTATTTCTGTCCATAGTCCTTAAATAAATAAATGAATAAATATAATTTTGTGTTATGTCATCTTTTTCATGATAAAAACTAAACACGTTTTTATTTTCGATTTTTTCTCTCTAATTTATACAAAAACTCAATTTGTATCTCGTCAAATTCTCCTCAATCCCACGTTAGGATATAATCCAGCGTTGCACATGTAAGCGGAAACGCCTTTATACCTAGAGGCTTTTATATCATCAGTTTTGTATGTTGTTCTTTTTGGTGCTCGAGTTAGTTGTCAATGTTATTTTGTTCTTTTTTTTGGTATATTAGAGTGTGCTAGCTGACACGTAAGTACTAAAATACATTGAATGGTTATATAAGTTGATCTACGGTCTATTTTATGCATTTTATTATTTTAAAGATTCAAGTTCTTCTAATTTATCGGACAGTAGTTAGTAAGTAGTTTGTTGTCCTAGTTATGGTACCTACCGTCAGACTTATATTGACTTTGGTGTACAAATAAGTGAGTCTCCTTTGCCTTCTTTGATTTTAAAAGCATCGGCCGTTATTGTAAGCGATGCAGTCAAGTAGGAGTTAATTGATCAAATATTTAGTTGCAAGATTTGACCCAGTAGGTACATACTAAGTAAAAATAATAGGCACGTAGTTTTTGCTTTATCAAATCAAGAAATAAGTTTAGGATTAAGGGCTTCCGATGTCACTTCTATGAACAGTGTAACAAAGCATGACGTCACGCAAAATATCCATGTAGGTACTAATATCGTAGTCACTTTTTGTTAGTGTGACAATAAGAATGTGTTCAATATTTTTTGGTAACCTAACTAACGCTTGACGTACTAAATAGATTTATGGAAACTTGTTTATTAGGGTACAGTTAGTATTGTATTGGTATTTCATGGTTATAAGTGGGTATTTTTCTTTCTTTCTTTCTTTTCAATAATGCCTCTGAACCTTCCAGTCGATTCACTGCTCTGTGGTCGTCAGCCAATTCTACATGATTAATGTTAATGAATGTCTTACGTTTGTTGATCAACTTGTTTCGTAGCCAAGCTTCTGATGTGAATTAAATTAATGTGTTTTAAGCATTAATTTTAATGATGTACTTAACTTTTTTTCCGAAAGTTAAGTAGAAATTACGAAGTAATTACAGTGCCGATCCGGATCTTTAAACAAGGTGGACCGAACCGTCTCAAGCCCATTTAAATAAGTGAGGCACAAATCTATAGTAAAAACATTAACACATAACATCACGCCTGTTGTCCCCTAAGAGTTAGGCAGAGGTATATCAGAAGTACACCCACATTTGTCCAGATATATTGAAGTCCCGTGTAATAGGGGGCGAGCCTATTGTCATCAATCAGGCACGAATCTAGACTCCGGGATGAATCCAGACTACTAAAATGTATAATTACAGTGAAAATTTTAATTTTCAAACGGAAAGGTGATAATCCTTGGTGTCGTCAGAACTCAAAAATATGATAATGATACGTTATTATATTTTATTAAACATTTCAAGGAGTGATGTCACATAATTTTGTTGAATATTAAACAAAAAAAAAACTAAATTGTAGCACGAAAATAGATTAAATTCCCATTGATAGTTGAAATCACAATGGAAATCAAATTCTATTACGCAATTATATTTCCCAAACTTCCGAAATTACCCGTTATCAATCACCTTTCACAAAGCAGGAATTTTCCCAACACACTGTCAACGGGAGCGACGATATTTCAAACAGGACAATAGGTCCAATAATGTCCAGGCCCGTGGATTACGCCCCATCGGAGTTAGGATAGCAAGCATCCAGCCATTAGTCCAATATAACTGCCACTGACTTTCCACTGGACAAAAGCTTCTGCGTGCATCTAATTAGTACCCTACCAAAGAATTGTCCATGTTCTAATTTTAAACTTAACGGCTTTCACGAAAATAAAATATGGCCGCCATCCACAGATTATTGGCACATCTTTATTAACAAAAGATTTGGGGCATGAAATAAACAGGGTCTATTATTGTCAATTGTTTTGCAAACAAATGGCTGAAAAATATTCCAATTGTTAGATAAACAAAGGTTTCGCCATTTCAACGCTGTTTATTGAATATTGTGAGCAGCTTATTAATACAAATAAAAAATAGGGAGTTCGGATTTTTTAGTCACGTTTTTTAATTAACATAATGTAAATGTCAATGTCTTCCTTCACATAAGTCATTGACTCTGTCTTTTAACACTTAATTCGATATACGCATTGTAACTAGTCAGTCTAGATCATTCTAGATACACCAAACTAACGTGTAACAAAGCTACTGAAAACCCATGTCAAAATACAGAATGAAAACCACTGAACACATCATTGGGAAACCGTTGCCCAAAATGCATCAACAGTAATCTACACTTGAGGCCAACAAGAAGTGTAAATAACATGTCTAAACGCGACATTACACTAAGCGCTCGAACCGTAGCTATGCCAAATCTCTCGATATCAGTTGCTTATTCAATCGGCGCGATTTGAGCTAGCGAGCGAAAATACAGTTGGGTGCACTGAACAATTTACAATTCACTTGTGCCCGCCTCTGTACCGTGGGGACAATGGGTGTGTGTGATTTGAGGTTTGATTTTAGTCTAGCGCCAGCTTGGCTCGCATTGTCAAACGATTTCGGTGACTGGGTGAATTTTTTTGTCCGCATTTTGATTAAATTTCTGTTCACTGATTGGTCTTGTAATATTTAGGTTAGGCAGGCATGTTGTTTAACTTGAGTTTAATTACAGTATCATAATGCAATTTCGCTTCATTTTATGGTGATTTGATTTATAAATCAAATCAAACCAAAACAAACACATCAAAAAACAATAAAAATTTCACAACGTAATCACATATTGGAAACAGTATTAGGACAGTAGGTATAATATTTATTTGCATTTTTTTTTGTTGAAAAGTAAAAGATATTTTCCTTTAAAGTTTGTAGTTTTATGTTGTTGGATTACCCAATCCTATTAATATTATAAATGCGAATGTTTGTAAGGGTGTTTATTACTCTTTCGCGCAAAAACTACTACCTATTTGGATTTTAATGAAACTTTTCAATTATATAGCATCAGAATAACACATACCTAGGCTATAATTTATTAAGATATATTATGACCTTGGGAAAGAAACTAAAGGACTCGTTGTACTAATCCTGCGCAGACGATGTCGCGGGCACCAACTAGTAAGGAAACAAATCACTTACAAAACAATACATAAAATGAAAATGAATATTTTATTTTATTTTTTATTTCTCAATCTTACATCTACCATTATAGTTTTACCCCAATACGATAAATGCGAATGACAACGAATAATTCCTATAATCAATAAACTAATTACGAAGCATTAGGTGATGTTTCGCATGCAAGGCTCATGTGTGTAGCTACGGATATCTGTGGTAATTATAATTATTATTGCTAGTACCTAAATGTCATGTATTTAGACGAAATCCAATTAAAATTATATACGCCCGAGTACACTTGAATGAATGAGATGACTAATTATGATAATAATTGTAGTCCTAACTACAAGCTCTAGGTAATCTTAATATAACAGTAAGGAAGATAGTACCTATAATAATATTAAAGATTTAAAATATCTCCCAAACATACAAAAATCAAGGACAAGAAGAGTTCTTCATGTTGCATTGTTAATGTAACTTAAAGGTAAAAAATTCCAAAAAATGTCTTATAACAGGCGTAATATTTTGTTTAATTTTCACTATTAGAAGCCTGTATCTAAATAAAAACAGCCTTATAGGTTGATTGAGGGTTAAACTATCTAATTATAAACTAAATCGTCTTTTATTCAAATTAGGCTGAGAACCAGCACATTTTGAACGTCAAAAATCTTTTTTGCAAAAAATAAAACCGACTTAAAAAAAACACTAGCCGGTGTAAAATAACTCTAAATTAGGAAGTCTGTGGCTTTGGTGGTTTTGTCTTATTCATGATGGGCCACCGACTTCCGAATTTAGAGTTATTTTACACCGGCTAGTGTTTTTTTTAAGTCGGTTTTATTTTTTGCAAAAAAGATTTTTATTTTTTCATTTTTAGTTGTTCCCATACAAATATTTGCCATGAATTTATGTTTATATTGTCATTTGTTAACAATACATGTCATGGTAATAGGGTTATCCACTTATCCCTAATAAATGAAACTTAACATACCTAACTGTCGAAATCTAGGTATACTGTACACATCTGCATACCCCTCAGAGCATACAGGCGTGATGATATGTCATGATGTTGTATAAACAATAAATATCCAAGCGATTCCAGCAATCACGACAGATTTGCCGTCTATTTTTGAAGAGTTCCATTGTATATCTCCGAAGATTAGCACCAGATCTTCACCAAATTAAAATGGCACCACCTCGGGAGTATACTCTTTCAAATAAAAAAAGAATTTTGAGAATCGGTCTACAAATGGGGGAGAAATCGCGTAACAAACACACAAAAAAAAAAAAAAAAACACACCGTCGAATTGAGAACCTCCTCCTTTTTTTGAAGTCGGTTAAAAATACATAAGATAGTTCCCCAAAACGCCCACCCTTAACGACTTCTTAGTGTTTTTGCTGGGAAGATGAAGTGGCGGAACACATCTGTATGATTTGTTTGAATAATTTATTTGAATATAAAGGGTGTAAAAAGACCCTTAACGTAAACGAAAACTACATTCTACCCATCACTGGGATAGTTTTTTTCTTCTAGAACATACCTGGGAATTCACTGGTTTTATAGAGATATTGAGATATTGAAGGTCAAAATGCAATACTTTTTTTTCGTTTTTTTTTTAATTGTATTCCAAGTATCATTAGTAAACTTTCTTCCGAGCAAACATTATCCAAATAATCGATTTTTCAAAACAAACTACGCATTTGAAGTTATAAAAATGCAATGGATACTAAACAGGCGGGCCGGTCGGGGCAACGACTAAGCGCAACTGGCCATACGCTCAGCTGATCGACAGTTGCGTTGCGTTGTCGCGATATGCAATGCGCGCAATAGAAACCATCTCTTTTTTAAAGATGAAGAAAAAAATATTTTCACAGCATTATTTTTTGGTTAAAGTTACTTAATTATATGTACAGAATGTGTGGCTATCGGGTATGTGATCGGTCTTTTTACACTCTGTATACAAAGGAATGCTTAGTTAATAGCATTAGGTTTATAAACTTTCTAAATCAATACATTTTAAAATGATTGTCTCGTGTTAGCTAACATAGGTACTCCGATATATATCTAAGAAAAAAAATAATTAACCTCCAACTCCCAACATCTTAACAAGATTTCACATGTAAAATATCAGTAGGATTTTGAAGTAGGTACCTAAATAGGCCGTATTACCTTATTGGTGATATTCAAAGAGATTTAAGAAGTATTCTTTAAAAAAGTAATATGTAAATTACAGGGAAACAGGTTTCATCTAATCTAAAATTCAGTGTAAAGTGGTCAAGCAGGGCGATAATCATACTACCTTCAGAGTGGCTATCAAATTGGGCATCAAATATACCCACATGCACCTGCCACACCGCTCCGGAACGTAATGATACCTCAATATTATGTACATGCATTGTTAAGCGATCACCATATTGCCTTAAAACTGAGTGTCAAATGGCGGACGTGGGATTGAGATTTATACGCAGTAACTTGTAAACTTTAAGTAGAGAGAAAAAATTGTTTGTTTGTAACCATTAAACTCTAAAAATATTTGACCGATATCACGAATTTTTTTATTGATATAAACCTATAATTATTAACGAGTAACATTGGCTATAAATATAAAGCCAATGTTATGGATGAAGGCTATGTGGATGAAGTTGCGGGGCTTTAAAAGTTATAGGGAATCAAGGCACAAAGAGTTTTATAGAAACGAAGCTATGTAGTAAGTGGTATTCCATTTTTACATAATTCGTCATAAATTGAAAAGTATTTTTCGTAATAAAATAAAAATATAAACAGCATTAGCTTTTTTTATCGGCGATACATACCACAGTTTGCACTTTGCACATAGCGTATAGCTAAAGAAGCGATACACTTTAAAATTTGAACCCCGTCACGAATGATGTAGGTACCTATTTAACAAAAATTTACTGATTTCGGTTTTTTCACACCATTGGGGACTTATTGTCATCTTTAGGGCAATAATATAGACCCTGGTGGGTTACTGTGAAATTCAACCCGGGAATCGAACAGAAGACCTAATTAATACTCAAAAATACCTAGACCAATGACACCAACATAACAATTGTAATCTTCCTGTTCAACAATAATAATATCAACCTCTAGAACTTCTCACGAGAAATTTGAATCAGAACTAATCCTTATGACGTCATCATGTTTTACATGGAGCGACTTTGTGTGACCTCCACAACTTAGTTTATTTATTTATATATTTATTTAATTAAAATTACAAAAAAAAATAACAGTATAAATATCAAAACGCCTACATACTAAAAAGTAAAATGAAAAAAATATAAAAGTAAAAGATTACATTCAAGTCTATAGACTACTTGATTCCAATAAATTAAATTAAAAACACAGTTTGTTGATAACTGACTAACGACCACTGTCTGATTTGGAATTTAATGTAACCTAAAGGATGGAGACCTGGTGTCCTGAAATACAGGCACCAAGCCTAGTTTTGGCACCAGTCTCCCGCAATATACCCACTCTATCCACTTGTTCCCTAAAATATGTACTCAATGTGTATTGTGGCGAGAAATAAATAAATTATTATTTCGTATATTCATTTAAAATTCTTATAAATTACATTTTTAAATATTATTATAAAAATAAAAACATTTAAAAATATAAAAAAATAGTAGGCCAGGAGGGGGGAGATTGTGACAGAGGGAAGGGGGGATTGTGAGAGGGGTCGGAGGGGCAGGGGATGGATGTGGAGGGGAGTGGGAGGGGAGTGGAGAGGGAGAACAGAGAGGGGGTGGATAAGGAGAGGGAGGGGAAGGGGAATGGGAAAGATGAGGTGAGAGGGGAGCACAGAGGGGGAGGGGAAGAGGCAGGGAACAGGAGGGGAAGGGAGGGGAAAGTGAGGGAGGGGTGAGGGAAGGGGAGGGAGCGGTGAGGGGAGGGGTGTGGGAGGTGTGGGGGAGGGGAGGAATGGGGAGGGGGAGAGGAGAGGAGTTGATAAAAAATGCAATAGCTTTATTATTTTTATGCGCTGATATTTCGCGGAACCCTTGGGTTCCGGACCTTGGAAGGCGTACAAGGAGCCTAAGCCAATTCGCAGAGGCCCTTTGTCGTTTTTAATGCAGTGAGGCACCAATCGCAAATTTTCCCTGTATGCATTATGCAAATGCACCCAAGGAAAACCTACGACTAGTGCAGGACTATTGTAGACTAAACCAACAAATGTATTGGGCTATAGGTTAGGGGTGTATAAGGTGAACTGGTTACCTAGTACTATGGAAGGACCATGGTCCCTGCCTCATCAATGCTTTATAAAGACACGTATAAAATGGCAGGGGGTGACTTGCACACTCAGTAATGGGCCCTCTGAAACGGCTGCTAGCACACAGTGACGTATCGACAAGAGAGCAACATAACCTGAAATGCTTGAGGAGTGGAGAGGCATTCCACGGCTATCAGGACAATCCCAGAAGTTCGGTCAAGATCCCTACCAGCACTTACTGGAATGCTTCCTTCCTCCGAGCACGTTTGCTCTTGCGAATCTCCACTCTAGCCGGCCAACTAAGGCAAGAAAGAGGTGGGAACTCCGTTCCTCGTCAGTGCTCACTCTAGCCGGCCAATAAAGGCAAGCCAGAGATGAGGAACAAGACTTCTCCCGGGAGATCGGGTCCGTGGGGTTTATTATTATTATTATTAGTTTCACATTCAATAGTGTGGACAAGTTTGTAGGTACTTACAAATAGCACAAGTTGATTTTCTAAAATGTTAACACTATCATAAAATATGTCGGCGTCTGGATACCTAACAATAAATTTGTTAATTAAAGGCGCCCTGGGAAGGGGTTAGCAAGTACTTTGTGGCGCCTTCGTCCGTCAGCAGGCATGTATTGGTCAGGTACATACAGGTGTATATGTTCAAGCGTAAAGGGATTGTCTATCTTATGTCGCAATAGTAATATATAATACATAATATGCAGGAGTTTACGCCTCAGTAGTAACGAATCGTAACCGTTAATTGCATGGTAACACAATACTCCTTGGTTGACCTTTCAATCGTATCAATTAGAGACATAGGTAATAGAAAAACAATGACAGCGCGGTCGCCGGTGTCCGTTTGGGGTTTAATGAATGGGCTACATGACAAAATTTTATTAGTCCCTCACCTAGATAACAAGAAAATATTCAACACATATTTTTTAAAGTAATTGAGCAACAACAAAAGACAAGCTCAGTTGGCATCTATAAAAAGGCGGGTCTAATAAATGGTTTTTCGTCTAAACCTCTTCGTTAATCAACTAAATAGTCGACGAATGCCTAAATTAATTTCAAGACAAGCCTTTCGGGGACATAGCTAAAATAGTGTTTGACAATGTATTAATTATTATGGCTATTATTATCGTCCTCCTAATTGTTTATGCGAAAATTAATATTGTCTGTTAGTTTGGAATGCTTTTATAGTTTAACAAAGTATTCTGGGTCAAGTTCATGAAATTTTCTTAGTTCATTAAAATATCCGATGAGTATTTTGTTACATAAAGGAGAAAGATTTGTATTTTTGTACGTAGCTAATGAATAAACCTTAAAACTACTGGACTGATTTGAAAAATTGATAGTTAGGTAGCTGCACTAAGCCCGGGTGACAATGACTACTTCTTATCTACTTGTATTCCTACGGGAACGAGAACTACGCGGGTGAACCTACGTGACGTCAGCTAGTTTTTAACAATGTGAAAAATAATTCGCATTGAAAGACATAAAAACAAAACGATGTGTTTGTATTTTTCATTTTATTGTTACGGTACTTACATTAAATTCAATAAGTATAAGAATACATGGTTTTGAAGACCAACTTAATAAAGGGCTTTCATAAGACAATTTATTAACCAATATCACTTTCTTCTACTCGCACAATGCGAATCCATAAATCAGAATGAATTGAACACCGTTTAAAACAAGACACATAAAATGGCGCACAATTAAGCGTAATTTATTGGTTTTACGAACTTTTGTTCAGTACATTTATACTTTCAGCTGTATGTTTTATGGGCACACTTGTAAATCTATAAATCTGTTAAATAAAGCTGCATGATACCGCGGTCTTTTGTCTGGATGGGTTACAACATGTCTTAGATATAATTAGAATATTTTGTCTGAAGTCATCTTTCTGACACTTGTATATAACTCATTTAATTACCTCGTTTCCTTTCTTATTATGTTTAACTTGTTCTCTCTTTCTTTTTTATCTTTGACTATGAAAGATATAATACTGTGTTAACTATCTTTATACTCGTACTCTAGAAACAAAAAAAAATCCTGACTAAATTTACCGAAAAAATATGGCGTAAAAAATTTCGCCCGCATCGGTGTCAACTGGAAGTGCACGCAAAAGACTGGCGGTATTGCCACGTTGTATCGCAATGATATTATTTTTTGACCAAGGTAAAACTCAGACTTTTCGTCAGGCAAAGTGTCTTTAAACAGTCTATGATATCAATGTCGCGACATTGGTTGAAATAGCTTCAAATTATATAGATTTCAACTGTCAAAAAACATTTTCAAAGCTTAACTAAAAAGTACTAACGAGGGAAGCAATCTACAGATTTCCTCTCTTAAGCCACAAAGGTTTGGAGGTTTGCCTATTTGGTAAGATAAAATACACTAAGTTAATCGAGTATTCTTTAAACTGCATTAGCATTGTAGAGTAAACCACTCAAGTCTGTAAGCGTAGGAATGTGCAGCCACTGCCATCGAGAGATGGTTAAGATTCAAATGAGGCGAATAATTAGTTAGAAGATAAGTGCAAGAAGATTGTTCTTACTGCCGTTGTTAGGAGTAGAAGTGGGTGAGTTTTGATTCGAACTATACTTAATAATCCTACTAATAATATAAACGCGAAAGTTTGTGAGGATGTTTGTTACTGTTTCACGTAAAAACTACTGAATGGATTTTAATTAAATTTAGCCGAGACCCTGAATTAACACATAGGCTATTTTTTATTCCTGTATTCCCACGGGAACGGGACCTACGCGGGTGAAACCGCGGGCGGATAACAGCTCACTTCGCCTTCACTTTGACTACATTTTAATTTCGGACGCAAAAACGACGGGGTGTTATAAGTTTGACGTGTCTGTGTGTGTGTGTGTGTGGGTGGGTGGCATCGTACCTCCCGAACGGATGAACCAATTTAGATTTTGTTCTTTTTGTTTAAAAGGTGAATTAATCGGCAGTGTTTTTTACTATGTTTGGTGAAAATCGGTTCAAGATGATCGCCGCCACAAAATAGTGGATTACATTATTTTTTTACAACTCGCTCAATATTCTACCTATACCTATGAATGAAAGGCTTCTGACTATAAATTTCAAATGATCGTGCTCATCTTACACCAACATTTGTCCTGGGTAGGAATCGAACCCACGACCTCCGGCATAGCAGTCAGGGTCACTAACTACTAGACCAACAGGACCAACAAGACCTTGCCATAAAGCTTATGATCGCTTACTTAACTGTTAGAATATATTGGTTTCTTAATGCTGGTGCATACGACTAGCCGAGAAGCAAGACGTTTTCAAAAATACCTCATTTGTAAAATTATGATCAGTAGTTTAGAAGTTATGAGGGAACAGATGACATACACAATTACACACTAACCTACATACATAGCCTTGTCAAAATCGTAACACTCCTTTTTGCTTCGCCGAAGTTGGGTATAGAAACTTTTGTTATTGTTGGACCATCCACTCGTAGATACAGTCGAGCGCAGTAGAAACCAATTCTGCGGTCTATATCGCTTTCGTACGACGTTTTCCTCAGCTGACTTCTACTACGTGCGGCGCATTATAAGCTAAGAATATGCTACGATTTATATCTTTTGCATTCTGCGTTATTACTAGAAAATGTAAATTCAAAAGATAAATCAATAAGGTCGTCTTTTGCCTAAATTGCACAATTTTCTGTCTATTTTGACACAATACTTAGACACAATTTTGGTCGCAATCATGAGTTTCTCAGTAACTACCATGTGCACAGCATATGTCTTAGCAGATCGATTATTTTCATTTCTAGGCGCATTTCTATACAAAAAACTGAATAGAAAACTAAGTACGAGTATCTATAAATTGAAGTATTTTAATAGTAAAAGAAGCCGTAAGTACACATTTTTACAAAGCATTGCATATACACAGGCAGAAAATTTACTTCTTGTCAAAGAATAAGACGCAAACGTAAGTTTATAACTTTTAAGTTAGTTATTAATATTGGTACTATGGATTACCTACTACTTTATATCTAGTAAGGTAAAAAAAACTATTTATCATAATAAACTGTCTATATCATAATATAACACAGGCTCAATCTCGTTCAGGAAACAATAACTGCAACTTTGCTCTTATCCTAATCGTTTTGGGAAGGTTCATATAGAATCTGACGGAACAAGCGTCGCGTATTATCGGTCGCGTAACGCCAGAACAGACAAATGTATAGAAAAACACTTGACCGTTCACACTCAACCGATGATACGTTAGTGCGTCGAGCGTACATTGTCGCAAACGCTCGGCGCATATTCCGTCAGATACCTATGAACCTTCCCTTAAGGTATTAATATTTTAACTGTCCCTCTTGTATAAATAAACGATTAAAATAATAGCAGCCATGTCTCACTGCAGGGTAAAGGCCTCTTCTTATATAAATAAAGCAAAAATAATAAATAAATATAAAATAAATATTCCACAACTTTCTCACGACGCGCGACGCCAATCCCAAGATAAGAAGAGCTTGTGTTATGGGTACTTAACAGCTGATAAACCTCCTTAGATTCTAAATACAAATGTTTGGTTCATCACACCAACATTTGTCCTGGGTGGGAATCAAACCCTCCGGCATAGCAGACAGGGCCACTAACTACTAGACCAACAAGCCAGTCAAACGATTATTATTTAATTTTTATTAATTACTAAATTAATTACTGATTACTTGTAAAATATCGAAATAGGACCGATTCCTTCTTGGGACCTGTTTTAAATAAAAATATTTTTTTCTTGTTGACAAGCTTCTCGTAGAATTTCTTTTCTATTATTTAGTCTTTATACTTAGGTGGTGTCTACTACCACAGTTTAAAACATACCGTCGTCCGACGAAGCTGTCTAGACAGGGCAATCGTGCGGGGTGTGAGGGGCGAGACGCGGGAAAACCGCTCCCGCACTGCGAACAAAACGATGTTCGTAGTGCGGGAGGTATTATTCAAGTAAAACGCGTGTAGAAGTTGTCGGCATTTTTGCAGAGATCAAAGGCGTCGTCCTACTGTATTAATATTTATACTGTGCTACTACCTTTACTGAAGATAGTAAGCAACTGATACAGCCGGATCTAAGAGATTTGGCTTGTGACTTCTTTTGTTTAGTTTTTACACAAAACCGGTAGATAGTAGTAGGTCCATTCCTACAGCCAACGAGATTAAAGACACTAGAGAACATGCGTAGAAATGTCATAGAAAAACTATGATCCCAAGACTCAGTAACGCCATCTAGCATAATATAACAGTATTGGAGCGGCAGCGGAGCGTACTAATCCAGACTAATTAACTTGTGTCCACTAGGATTCAAGTATAGGATGAACATTTTGTCCGTGATGTTCCTTCTATAGTAAGTATTGAATATCTTTGCCAACAGCTAACAATTATATTCAAAACGGTTCTTAATTTTTTTTAAGTTGACTTGGTTGCGTGAGATAAATAAAATTAAACCAAGAGTTTCTACCTAGGCCTCGTCTCATAAAACTGCTCCATTCCGCGGGTAGTTTTAAATTCGCTGTTTCTCGATGTAAACGACATACCTTCGCCTTTTCGTTTTGTTAGAACAGTTGGTATCACTGTGAAATCAAAAAGAAGCTGGTCAGCCAAACTTACCAAGGGTTTCAGATGTCTCAGGCAACGAGTCAGCAGCACAACACTTTATTTAAGTTTTTCTTACTTTCTCAAACATCAACACACTAAAATACACTACGCGTCGTTCACAAAAACGTTACAGTACACTTGCACTACTTTAATCATTTCATTTGAGAACTTATTTCTTGATAAAAGTAATACTGTTTTAATATAGTTCTGGGCCGTGGTATTTTACCAATATATAGTAATTTATATAATTTTAATAAAACCTGGAGCGTACAAGCAATAACGGTTTGACAACCGGCTCTGCGCGCGCGTCCTTTGATTAATCATAGACCACAGACCACAAACAAAGTAAACGACTTATAACATTGGAGCATGGGCAACACGTCCGAGAGTTGTGTTATTTTTATTACTGTTTGTTATTTATTTTCTTTCTAATTATTATAATTTACTTTTCTATTTTATACCACCTAGAAAACTATAGCATTTAAAGTGTGTTCATGGCATTACAGCGGGCCCTAACAGAATTAGCAACGCTGCGGTATGTATTGTTTTTTTTTAAATATCGTGGAATCGTGCTGAGGTAGGAGCCTTTTTGGCCTCGCACATGTCTCTTGTTGTTTTGACATGATATATTTAGTTTGTATTGTTAAGATTTCTAGCAAATTGTGAGTGCACTGATAATAAATAATATGTTTTTCAATCACACAATAAAGTAGCCTGTTTTTACAATGTACTTATCTAAAAACAGGTACTTATTCATAAGACTTAAAATAATAATATAGGTCTAATAGGTCACGCTTTGTCACACAATGAACAATAAGAAAGAAAGAAAGAAAGAAAGAAATAAGATTTATTGGCAACAGGTAAAAACATGCACACACTGTTAAAATATGAAAATAACAAAACAAAATAGTAAAAAAAAAAATGGCATGTCTCACGGCTGCGCCAAAAGGCTCATTTCAGCGGTAATGCCAGACAGACGCAGCTGTCTGACGCTGGTTTTCAAATGCACCTTTTGGGACGGGTAACGGTTGAGTAACACAATATAACATAGTACTTATATTAATATTGTACTTAAAATAAAGATCAATCTAGACATGTTCTGAATAAAGTTAACAGATACAGAAAGAAGAGATATATAGTAAATATAAATAGTAGTAAATGAATAAATAAATAAATAGTGCAACATAAGGATCAATTATATGCGTAATATTATTATGTGTAATAGAATTTAATTTATGAGGAGCATCACTGGATGATTCGCCCGTGTTTTATATAATTGAAGCATTAAGTGTAACCATATCTACTTTCCGTTGCGCATCTATCAGATACTGCCGTAGACGAGTTCTAAACGTGTAAATAGTGCTCAAAACCCTTATTGGAGGTGGAATATTATTCCACACCTTAGATGCCGCGTAACGGAAACTGCCCCTGAAAGCTGCTGTTCGATGAGACTGTGTTGAAAGTTGTTGCGCACATAGCCTAGGCGCACATTCTCGTCTACTAGCCATCCAACTAAGCTTGTCAAATAAATACCTTGGCTTCTTAGACTTAATGATACCAAAGAGTAAGCATGCTAAGTGTAACTTTCGTCTCGACTTCATCTTCAGGATCAAGTGTTTGTTAAGGAAGGGAGTGACGTGACTTCTAGGGGGAACTGAATAACAAAAGCGCGCACTTGCATTCTGAACTCTCTGTATAAGTCGATCAGTGCGAGCCAGCAAACGAGGACCGTACACAGTATCAGCATAGTTTAATTTGGACAGAACAAGGGTTTCAATTAGCTGTTCACGAAGCTTTTCAGACAAATAAGGCCTCATTCTGTAAAGTAGTTTCAGGCGGTAGAAACAGTTTTTCACTGAGTTAGCAACGTGTTTTTCAAATCTAAGGCCGCTGTCCATACACAATCCAAGATTCCGTGCCTCATCCACTCGGTCGATTAGCTCACCCATTAAAGACAAATTAAGGCTTTGGGGTATTTTCTTTAATTGCTGTCTCGTACCAAATAACATGTACTTGGTCTTTAAAGGGTTTAGTGCCAAACAGTTTTCATTCGACCAGGCGGCGATTCTTTCCAGGTCGTCGTTTAGATCTTTAATGGCAGATTCATAATCATCTGGTCTAAAAGACAAATATAATTGAACATCGTCGGCATAAATATGATACTTGCATTTCTGAAGGCACTTAATTATGTCTGCACAGTAAAGAATAAAGATAATAGGACCCAAAATTGATCCCTGAGGAACTCCTCTATCTACAGAAGAAATGGCTGAGTTCAAGGTAGTACCGTCCGCCAAACGTAATACAACAAGTTGTTTTCTATCACTGAGGTAGCTTCGGAACCATTCAACGGCATTGTCGTCAAAGCCGTAGTATTTCAGCTTTGACAGTAACAGTGAGACGTTGATACAATCAAAAGCACGGGAAAAATCAAGCAGTACTAAAATTGAACACATGCCCTTATCTTGAGCAGAGAGAATATTATCAGTAACATCCAGCAGTGCCGTAGAAGTACTACGTTGTTTTCTGAAACCGGATTGTAGGTCAGGTAACAAATCGTTCTGTTCTAAAAACCGAGATAATTGACGGCACACAACCCTCTCCATTACTTTTGAAAGACAGGGCAAGATACTTATCGGCCGTAAGTCCTTTACTTCTATAGGATTTAGTTTCTTTGGTAGGGGTTTAACTATGGCAATTTTCCATTGGTATGGAAACTGAGATGACTGAATGGAGCAATTGATAATTTCTGTTATTGTGGCTAATGCGTGAGGTAAAGTTAAATTAAGCATATTTAAAGTTATGCCATCGTAACCTTCAGCGTTTGACTTTAAAGCGGCAATAATGCGAGAAATATCTTCTTGGTCTACCGGAGCAATTGTAAATATTGCATCGCTGTACCTGTGGGATTCATAAAACGATATAAGCGATGTACTAGCTACCGGGTTGCCGGGCACATTCAGAAATGTGTTATTTATTAAATCTGGATTTCTAAAATGAGGAGGAAGGTCCTGTGCCTGCTTTGAGGGTACAAAAGTCGATTTAATGTTCTTCCATAGCAATTTTGGATTATTTATTTTGTTATTTATATTATGCCTAAAGTAAGCAATTTTTTCGTGATACAAAGAACTTTCCACCAAAGATTTAAATTGTTTGTAGTAAACTTTTCTTTGTTCAGATTTATTATTCCTATAATTGGATAACGCGTTATCTCGCAACTTCATCATGAGCTTGACAGTGTCCGTAATCCAGGGATAGGAAGATTCTCTAATAGTACACAGCTTAAATGGTGCGTGGGCGTCAAACAATGTAATTATGGAGTGATTAAAAGTATTGACCATATTATTAACATCAGAAAGTTCAGTAACACGGTCTATGTTTAACAAGGACAAATCCGTGCAAAAACTATCCCTACAAATATTTTTTATTTGTCTAAATTTGGTCACAAATGGTATAAATTTGTCCTTCTTTATGTGGAACTCACTGATTATAATGGAGTGACCCGTTACCGAACCCAATGGTTCCACTGCCGTGTATCTAGCCTCAAGGTCTGTGCAAAGTAGGTCAATGAGAGTCTCACTCGTATCTGTAAAGTGAGTCGGCATAGTGACAAGCTGCAAGAGACTCATGCAATCCAGAAACTCCTGTACCTTTTTGGTTTTAGCCTCGCTAACGTTAAGCATGTTCACGTTAAAGTCACCTAGCAATATGCAATGATCGCAGTTACTCAATGCAGCAAGAGTGCTTGTGATAGCATCCAGGAAGAGATCAAGGTCAAACCAAGGTGGCCGGTACGCTGTGCCAATAGCAATCTTTTTCGCGCCCATTGAAAGTGTCAGCCACATCTGTTCAACAGAATCAAACCTAGGATCGACCGTGTCACTATAGGTGCGCGCGCTCAGGCCTCGCCGTAGATAAAAACCAACACCCCCACCACGGCCCGCGCGAACAGCTGACGGCCGAGGCGTGTGACGCAGACGATAGCCGGGCACGACCGGCGCGCGCCCCTCCTCGCCTGGTCTCAGCCAAGTTTCGTTTATGGCCATAATATCCAAACTATGTCGGTCGATAGCACAAATTAAATCATCATGCCCGGTACCTAGAGACCCCGCATTAAGAAAACCTATCTTTAGGTACTTTCCACTTTTAGGCATCATGACTATAAAGAAAACATACCACAGTTAACACTTGGTAGGCAAATTTTGTGTGTTTATTCAAAAATATATCACTTAGAATCTTAAATGTTTTTTTTTTCATCAGAATTGTATATTTATTTTTAAATATTGAATAATTATCAGTGTAAATATGTACTATATCTTGTAGAAGTGTAAAAAGAATTAGAAATATAATTGTATAAAGGATGTAGAAGTAAATAAATAATGTAAGGTAAGTATGGTCAAACCGGTTCGCAAGCCCACCTAGTCGTGCCGCCGTGAGAATGAGATAGAAATACGTTACAAATGACAAACACAACAGCTGACAATAGTGACAATCAATAAACGACCAAAACACTATGGCTGTATGTAACATAACAAAACATGATACGGTGATATTAAACACTGAAAACAAAAAGTATAAACTATAACAAAATAGAGTGAAAAATATTAACATAACAATTAGGTACAGATGCTTAGGGCAGATTTTGGCCCTCAGTGACAGCGGTAAGCGGTTTAGGTGCGGGTTCAAACAGACGCTGTATATCAGCCTCACAGCGGATTTGGCAAGCGGCGTCCCCAGGTTTGTATCGAGCAAGAATACGGCCTCGTTTGCACCATACAAATTGCCAGCCGACCCGGCCTCCTGCCTCCCGAGCCATACGAAACAACTCCCGATTCTGCTTAGTGAGGCGCTCGTTGACGTAGAATCGCGCTGGCAACCCGGGCATATCGAGATCAGCCGACGTCATGCCGCGACGTCCTCGTGCGGCTTCAAGCATCTCGTCGCGAATATCGCGGCGCGCGAGGCGCACTACTAGGAAGCGCGGGCGGGTTTCCGTCGGCGCTGGCTGCGTTGCATTTATGCGTCTGCCACCAACGCGCTCGGCGCTCACAATATCGCGCGCTTCGATTTTTACACCTATCTTAGACGCCACCAACATAGCCGTGTGAATTGGATTTTCTCCACTAACCTCTGGCAAATTTGATATTTGAATGTCAGTGGCTAGTAGCTCTTGATCTCGATCATTTAAATCTCTCCGCAATTGGGCGATCAATTGATGCACATCCGGCGAGACCTGGGGTGGCTCCGATTTTCTGCTCTCTATGACGGCCACTCTCTCTTCCAAACTGCTCATACGGTCATTTGTAGATTTCAAAGAAGACCTTAAATTGGCTAGGTCATTTCGCAACAATTGAAATTCACTCCGTACCGAGGTAATGAATTCTTCTTTAAACTTTCTGAGCTCAGTCGTTATATCCTGAGTGAGCCCTTGCGTGATATCCAGAGCAGTGGTGTTACTGGGACTAGTGACCAAAAGGTTAACCGTGCTTTCCTCAGATGGTGCTTTTGTGAGCCCTTTAATTGGCGTTTCGGACCGATTATCACGTGCCAGGTTTTTTGTACACTCTGGACAGTGCCAGGGTGATTTGAGAGAGCCTAATTGTTTAATTCCAACGCACACCCGATGATAGCAAGCTGTGCAATTATCACATTTGACCGCCTCTGACGATGATAGAAACTTTCCGCAGCCACCACACTTTACCATGGCGACTAACAAAAATAGTTTGGTTTAGAAATAAGAGATGGCGCTGTTCTCAATCAATGCGTTTATGGCAGTTATCACGGTGTAATGGCGAGTTGTGACACCATTAGACGAAAACACAGCACTAACGTAAGGATACGCACACACTGAAACTATGTCACAAAATATTATCAGTTAAATTGCAAAGTCTTTTATTATTTGTACAAGTCGGGTAGAAAAATAACAGTATCAGAATGTGATACGGTTTTTAATGTTTTTTATATTTAATAATGCACAGGATCACTCGCAAATAGCGTCACTTGTTCTTTGCACTTATTTATGTCCAAGGCACAATTAAGTTTTTGTAGAAAGAACTTGTTTTTTTTATTATAACTCAAGAAATACTATGATGGTGTTACTCAATAAAAGTTCCGATACCCTCCAATAAAAGGAATACATGATTGAGATGTTATGGTGTTCAGTCTTTTCGTCCCTGACTTCTGCTCTTCACCTCTATTGTGGCTTCTACTCACTCCACTACTGCACTCGCAAGGCTAACAGCTTAAACTGACATCTAAACTTTTAGTTTACTGAGTTATTTATTAGACACGACTACAAACGAAGCTTGAATCGACGCTGCAAAAACTTAATCTGAAACTACGAGAACTTTGCTTAAAGTGAGAACTTCTTGTGTTTCTCTTTTAACAACACAAACATCATTAATGCAATCAATTAGGTTGAAAGTTGTATTAACCTGCGTTAGTATTAAATAAACTTTTGGTCACAGTGGTGTTATACCATATAAACCTACATCGTTATCATCATCTGCCTTTTCTTTTCCCAACTATGTTGGGGTCGGCTTCTAGTTTCACCGCTTGCAGCAAAGTACCAGGGTTTTATTGCCTTATCTGATGTACGTCAAGTGAAAATTTGAAATGATTTTTGGGAATATTTCGTACACGGAGGAGTGCGAGCTTTATCATGTTTAGATGTTTAGTTTAGAAGTACAGAGAGGTATACATACCGAACATTGTGGGCTGGCATTGGCATAAAAACAATAAAGCACCTATAAAAATTGATCTGGACGGCGAAGCCATACATTGATATACTGATATGTAGAATTTGTGAAGTAAGGGTCGGTAGGTTAGGCCGTGTAGATTCAGCCAAGCTTCTGAATCTACACGGCCTCTCATGAGATCTAATAGCTTTTTCACAGGGCCAAGCTTATGTGGTCGTCTTGGCAACATTTTACATGAAATGTTTTGGTGGGATTACTACTTACTTATTAATTATAAATATTTTTTTAAAAATGTGAAAGATATAACGATGGATAGTCTCTCAAATTCAATGTTGAAAGATCTGTAGCATCATTCATTGAAACTAGAAAGTGTCAAAGCAATCTTGAAACGAATATAAAAACGCCAAAAATAAAACCGTTGTAATAATCATTTCATATGACAAATGGTAGAATCCAAATAGTTTTCATCGACCGTAACATAATTTTGATAGTCATTATTCATTTCCATTCGTCTTGACAGCCAAATAATCGTGGTTAGTTCTAACAAATGGCCGTCAATTTGTTTCGTCTCCGAAATTGTTTCAAATTAATGCAAGATCTAATGGAGGATTTGGGATACAGATAGTGTCTGTCGTAACCCTTGAACTTCAGATGTCGAACTACTGAATGGATTTCGACTGAGCTTAAATGAGAATGTCGGGATTAAATTGAAGTAGCGTGTGGTTTTGGTTCAAGAATAGACCTAGCTGAGTCACTGGCTGAATTTAAATTCAAAATTGCAGAAATTGAAAGTACAGTAAAACTCTGCGGAACAGTATAAAATAAAAGAAGATCGTAAACCTCCTTGTGATGGTGATCTCGGAAAATTACAGATAGCCACGAAACAGTAGTCTGAGAGTGGAACGGACATGTGACTACAAAAGTATTCTGTTAGTATCAATGATATTAACATAGAACCTCCTCCTTTTTTTGAAGTCGGTTAAAAAGTAAAAAGGTGTAGATAGATTATAAGCGATCAGCAAGCGACACGTTAATATGTGGCTAACTAGCCACACTAATTGACCTGAGTGTGGCGTCGCGCCCCAATGGACGCGTGCGTGCGTTAGTGTGCCGTTTTTGAAGATCGAATGTTGTTTAGGTAAGTTTGCTATACTAACCAACGATATTATAAGTAAAAAGGTGTACATACAGACGCCAGCACATCAAGTTACCTCAATGTGTCAAATTTTCCCAATTGAATATGAACCTTATTTTGTTTGACATAAAGTTAAAAAACGATCAAAGAAATTTGACACATTGGGGTAACTTGATGTGCTGGCATCTGTACATAGCCTTTTCACTTATAATATTTACTTGGTATAGTAAACTAAAGGTCATGCTTCTTATGCGCGAGGTTGTGATTGTTGTGTATGTACAGACGCCAGCACATCAAGCAACCACAATGTGTCAAACTATTTGATAGATTTTCAACTTTATTACTATCGAAATAAGGTTTATGTTCAATTGGGAAAATTTGACAGTTTGGGGTAGCTTGATGTGCTGGCGTGGCGTGAGTGACTTTACAATGTACAAACATTGTAAAGTCACTCACATAAAAGAAAGAAGCCATCGTGAAGATTTGGACTAATTATTGTTAACAATAACATTACGCCTGTAATCCGCGAGGGGTTAGGCAAAGGTGTACCTGTAGTATACTGACCCACTAGTCATTAATATAAGTCCGAATTCACCTACCTAGCTTGAGCAAGCGTAGTGTTTAATGCAAGAAAAAATAAGAAATCATCTGCTTAGAGGAGATACCTATAATAGTCATGTAGGTAATACTGAACATACAACCCAAAAAATTTACAGTAACCAAAAATCTAGACCATTTGATAGAGTTGGTAGTAATCTATGTTCTTCTATTTAAAAAGGAAACAGAAAGTGACTTCGTTAATAACTCGTAAATCTTGTTCCAGTGTTCGCGCTGCCATTAAAAATCTGTCGAAGCAACGTAATGGCGGCGGGATGCAGCTAGCAATTAATGTCACTCAGTCGATTGCACCAGTCTCAGCGAAATTCGATATATCTATTCCATTGAATTAGCTTTTTAAGCGAGTCCCTTTCTACATTGTTAGAGTGGGTACTTGGAGAAATTTCTTTTCGCACTTGATTTGTTTTGAAGTACGCATCAATAAGGGTTCGCTTTTTAATTTGCGATTGAATGACGACATCATTATTTTTTTATTTGTACGTTGTAGGCACGTTGTTAGCTTTGTTGCTGAATGTGTTTTGGAGAAAATCATTAAATGTTGTTTTCTTTTGAAAAAGTTTATCGCTCAATGGATTTACGTTTACGTATTTGATAATTCAGACCGATATTCTATCTCCATTGAACCATTAAATACCTACAATTTACCATCATCATCTCGGGGTTAGCTTCTAATCTAAAGGGATGCAGCTTAATACCAGCATTGTATCTAAACTGCCACTTATATGTAACATGATACTTAGTGACTCAGTCTTCAATTGAAAGTAAACAGTTTTTTAGTCTAGGTAATCTTTTGTACCAAATATAGCATTTTATGGATATCTTGTACGACAGAAGACCTGTTTCTTAGAGTTTTTTTATCTTTTACAATACCGTCTAATGAATTGAAATTGTACTGCTTATTTTATGAATTTTTAGCTGGTTTTAATTTACAGTTAACGTAAGCTTGTCGAGAAATCTGTGAATGCAGTTTAGTTTTTTTTTCCAAATAGATCAATGTTTAATTTAAGTAAAACAATCTTTGTTAAGTATTTAGAGTGGTTTTCCTTTAGGGCCTATTGATTTTTCCTTCCGTGTATGCAAATATGATTATAAACCTATAAATTTAATAGTCCCATAGGCAGCTCCACCGGCCTATCCTGGGAACTAAAAATATATGTACAAACACAATCGTCAGTGGTACTATTGGAAACGTTTCCCGTTATCATTATCTGTCCACTAACTGGTTATAATAATTGCATATTTACCAACTTTATTGGCCGCAGTTGTTCTCCGATAACGTGCATAAAGTTGAATGGGTAATGCCATTTACATAAACGATTGGGAAAACAGTATGACTGAGCTCGTTCAATGTATTGATCAACATTTTGCTGTGATGTCTTACTTAAAAAGACGATTTTAGACTGAAGTTTAAAGTGTTTTAAAGTCTTCATGACCTAGTTCTTTTGACTCACGGAGTTTTTATAATAAATAATACCAGCTTGTCACTGTCCAGGCAGCGAAATGGCCTCTTCTCATAGAAAAAAGGCACAAGCATGATCACCACACTTGTTTAGAGAGGTTTTGCCATTTCAATCTTATTGTTTGGGTAACCTCGTTGTCAGACTTTCGGGGCCCTGGAGATATCCAAAGGATAATACGAATAGATAATAACACTGCTATTAACTGTAAGTCCAGGTTTCCTAACGATGTTTTCCTTCACCGAAGTCAATTGTACGGGATGTAGAAATAAAAATATCGCAAGTACGAATGGGATTTTATCAATGCCTCTCTAAGTTTATCTTAGATATAACTGAGATCAATAAAGCTAAGCTTCGAACAGCACTGCAGGTTGCCTCACGATGGCAACTTGCAGTGCTGTTCGAAGTATATTGTAAACTTAAGTAAGTTTGAAGTGAATTTTAAATCCCTAGCATTAGCATGGCACGACAGCTTACTTAGCCATCACTTCGCCTTCATTTTGAAAAGGTGATGTTACAGACTAGATTGGTTGAACGTAAATATACATACGTCTAAAATCGTCTACTCAAGTTGAGTGGTGATTATTGCTGTTTGTCTCTCTGTATAAGAGAGGCCTTTGCCGTGCGTGATGCAGCAGGAATGAGCCTGTGGGCTGTAAAGATTAACATCCGATGATTTCATAGGTGTGTTTTTAACAAAGACATTCAATACCTATAGACCGGACATCACGAACAAAATTTTCGTCCGAAAAAGTGTGTCCTGCTGGATACAAGTCTATGAGTTTTTTGTAGTACGCTCCGCTGCCGCTCCAATATTCTTATATATTATTCTAGATGTCGTTACTGAGACATGGGATCAAAGTTTTACTATGACATTTCCTTGACATGCCCGCTCTATAGTATTTTAAATCTCTTTGGTTTTTAAGCGTTGGGGTAGGTTTATGTCAAACAGTCATACGAATGACAAGGCACCTGTAACAGGCTGCGAAATGCCAGTGTGTGTCTTCGCAAGTTTATTCCCCGATTTCTTACTATGTCCAATTAAACCAAAGAGATTTAAAATACTATAGAGCGGGCATGTCAAGGAAATGTCATAAGCAAACCTTGATCCCATGTCTCAGTAACGCCATCTAAAATAATATATGAATATTGGAGCGGCAGCGGAGCGTACTAAAAAAACTCATAGACTTGGTGTCCACTATGACACAAGTTTTGTTTGAAAATTTTGTTTATGATGTCCCGACTATATTGAATGTCTTTGAATAAGACGTATCTGATCAATTGTGTTTGAAACAAAGTTTGATTTTAAATGATTATACACCCCTATTTTATAATTAGTACAAAAAAAAATTGGACTGTATACGTACCTCTTACTGATCATATTTGCGTAATCAAAAGTAAAAAAAAAACAAAGTTCAATTTAAAAATATGCCACTAGTTAGTTAAACTTAAATAACGAAAACAGCTGTTGGCGGCGGGACATGCTTGAGCGAGATCACGCGAACATGAGCGAGAGATGACGATTAATGAATACTACTATGTCATGAATAGCCTGTACAATATTTCCATAAATTGGGTGACTTTTTGGGATATAAACAAACGCTAATAACTTTGCTTTTTATGAATATCAATAATTGATACTTTACAAACATAATAAGAAGACCGTCAAGAAATTAATAAGCCCTTTAAGTATTTGTACTAATTAAAAATTAGTGGTTTATAGGCAAGACTTGTGTGAAATACTCGTATTCAAATTATACGTGACTACACGGTATTTTCAAAGGTATAACACAAAAATATTACGAAGTTACTATACCATTATTATTTATTTAATTTTTCAAGCACACTTATCTACACTGGTAAACTTAATATCATAGGGGTTTTCGACCTGAGATATTTGATTTAAATTTAATATGCTAATAATTTATGTAACTTATAGGATATTTTTTTTATTGCATGATATACTTTTATTACTCTTACTTTTGTTCCACGAAAGTGCGCAAGTTAGTTATTTTGTACAGACGCCAGCACAACAAGTTATCCCAATGTGTCAAATTTTCATAAATGTTTAACATAAAGTTGAAAAACAATCAAAGAAGTTTGACACTATGGGGTAACTTGATGTGCTGTCGTCTGTACCTTAATATTAACGACTACACAAAATCAATCAACAAGAAAGTCCAGTCAGCCTTCTTTAGCCGTCTCTTAAAGAAAAACGAACGAAACAAAAAACTGTAAAGAGTCCAACCAACCGCAACGGAACAATATTTTACTTCTGATTAAATTCGCGCCAACTTCACAGCTTGAAAAAAAAAGGATCAGCTGTTCATAAAAAAAACTCTGAAGCCCTATTGGAAAAAACGTACAATAAATCAATCTAAAAAGTATATTCATTTGTTTCTCGGTGTATTGAATTTTCGCGAGCCAAACTGTATTGTTACTCAGTGTATTGTTGGGCAAAGTTTTGAGGGCCCAGATTTTTTTTATTGTTTTTCAAACCTCGTTAAAACTATTCATGGATGAATGACGGTTTTCGTACGAAATTTTAGTTTTCGAAGAATAAATGTGGAATAAAATATTGGTTATACGGTACTGTCCGTTCTGCGAATCCGTGGTGATGATGTTTATCAGGAAGAGTAGGTGCGTAGTATTCGTTACCAGCGTGAAGTGTGACCATATAATATTATAATATGAACGAAGAGATATTTTATGTCATTTCTTGTCTTTTATTTTTCGTGGGTTGGGCCGTTTTTTGTGTGCACTAAATAACACTGTCTATCTATCTAAAGAAATATGTAAGAATCGTGTCATGTAGCGCTCTATAGTTCCAGCCTACCCTTATGGAAAAGGGCGGGAATTATGTTTTATGTGTCTGTTCCGTCTTCCGTCTGTTTTGATTTAAAGAAACTGAATAGTCTGTATGTTCCTTTTGCTATCTGAAACTAGCAAAACTAGCAGACAGGATTTAATAAAATATAATATTGGTGCAGTCTTTTTAAAATGGCTAATGAAATACTGGGGTCGTGGCAGACCACGAACGATATGGCGGGACGAATAAGACAAGTTTCTAAAAAACTGGAAAGATGAAGCGCGAAATCGCGAAAAGTGGAAGGAGGCCTTTACGCAGGAATGGGACAGAAAAGGCAAACAAAAAAAAAACACTGCAGCTGTTCTAATATTACAACGAAGTAAAGTTTGTGAGTTTGTGACGTTGCAAACTCACAACCGTGGGGGGTAATCTCTGGATCTTCTGAACCGATTTCGAAAATTCTTTTACTCATAGAAAGCCCAATTATTGGTGAGTGTCATTTGCTATATTAATTTTTTTCTAAACAAAGAGGGGGTGGAAGGGATGTTACAGAACAAAAATGCACGAGGACAAAGTCGTGAGCAAAGTGCAAGTTTTTAAATAAAAATTTGGTATGCAGAAACTACAATATAATAAAGAAAACAGTTTTCTACTTACCAAATAGAAATAAGGAAATCATTCCGGTACAGAAGAAATTATTGTCTTGTATGAAACCGCCCAATTAACTTTTCAATATGGCCGCGCGTTCCCGAAAACGGACGTCCAGACTTTTCCAATTTACTATTGTAACTAATTAAAACTTTAGTTTAATCCGAGATTCCCATTATACTTTCAGAAATGGCGACGGGTTAACCTAGAACTGCCGGGAGGGTGATCTCATTGGATACGTTTACACCGTAATGTAATGTAGAAACGAGCATGCGGTGGAACTAGTGCTTGGGATATGGGTTTGCAGTCTGCAGATGACCACTGTCGTGAAGCACACTATTAAATTTAGCTGGTAATGTTTGGTTTAGCCACTGAGTTTATAACGACTTCTTCGTCTTCTTATTTTTTCCAATAAATATTCCACCTATATAAATATTCCACAATTATTCACACAACGCCATTTAGTTCCAAGTTAAGCTTGAGAGCTTGTGTTATTACTAAACAAGCTGATAAAAATACTTATATGTTTCTAAATTTATACATATTATAGATAAATTACACCCAGACACAGAAAAAATTATCGTGCTCATAACACAAACATTTGTCCTGGGTGAGAATCGAACCCACGACCTCTGGCATAGCAGTCAGGGTCACTAATTACTAGACCAACAGGCCAGTCAAAGCAATAAAGATTTGTGAATTAGTGAAACCCGGTGAGAAGGTTAATAAGATTTTTTCACTATTAAAAAACGTTTGTATTATTAAAACATTTATAGCGAACCACACATATAAAACTACTTCAGTAAAACTTACAAATTAACATAATCACAACTAAAACATAACACATGTCATGTTGGAACTTGCCGCAGCACCCAGTGCCAAGTGATGGGGCTGTCCATCTTCGTTGGAGCCTCCGCGCAACCTACCCATTATTGCCGCACTCTTGCTCATTATTCCATAAAAAACATCAACACGGGCTTCCGCGTAGTTGAGTGGGACATTTTAGAGGTGGTCGGTTTTAATTTACTCCATAGCAAAATCTCCAAATATTGTAAATTAACATTTTTGTTAGGTTAATTGACATATCCCGAAGTATTGCCAAACCGAAATGTCATTCCTCGAAGAACCGATGGCGCTTGGGACGAAAGGGTCTTTGGCGACTGGGTACCTGAAGAGCGCAGTTTTAAAAGGTGGATTGAGGATCTGATGAAGATCGTAGGAAGTCGATGGCTGAGGGCAGCGCAGGATCGATAGTTATGGAAATCTTTGGACAAGGTCTATGGACGTATGGTGACTAAAATAGTTCATTATCATAGAACTATACCGTTTGTCCCACTATAGGACTGTTTGTTTGGCTTTTATAGCGTTTCCGGGATGTTCACCGAGGCCAGGGTTGTTGGTTTAAATGCCATTATCTTCTTCTTCTTCTTCTTTTCTCGGTAGCTAGCTCGCTAGCTCCTACAACATCCTGAGTGTATTGTGTGATAGCTGGAGCAGACCTTGTTGGCTGTAGGTCTGTGTCAGCAATGACGTATTGGGTGTCAGTCATTTCTATTTTGGTATACAGTTTGTGGTTTTCACTATCGAAAAGTTAAGACTCTTACTAACAACATATCTATTATGGATCTTAAGTTAAAATTAAAACTTTAATTACAATTACTGAGACTAATTAATTACAAGTTCAGTTTTCCTCACGATGTTTTCCTTCACCAGTGGTAGTGTCGTATATTATTTTTTCTTTATTCTTGAAGCATGATAAAATTGGATTTCTCTGGACACAGAGAAATTCAATTATAGTAATTAGTAATTTTATAGTCATATCATTACTTCATAAGCAGCAGTAATAGTTAATAGCCTAGGTATGTGACCAGGTATTGCCAAGTCATTGGTCTCAAGTTTGAATCAAGTGCACCTCTGAATTTTCGGAAACAGCAAAAGTGGTTAATAATGATGAGAACAACAGTAGCGACATCTATTTCGCTACATACAAATTAACGACTGATATCCTACATCTCGATATTAAAGTTATCTGCGCGATTGGAACATATACAAGTTCCCGACAACATCCGTCACAACACCCGTCCGGTCGGAGGATCCTCCCTAGGTCCATCAGTAGTGCACCCACATTTTGCCAGTTATATTTAAGTCTCATGTAATAGGGGCGAGCCTATTGCAATCAATCCGGCACAAATCCAGACTCCGGGCTGACACTGAGAAATTTCAGATAGGAAATCTCAATTACGCTTTGCACGACCCGGGGATTGAACCTGGAACCTCGTGCTCAGCAGTAGCTCTTGCGACCACTAGACCAATGAGGCAGTCATAAGATTGTATAAAGATTATAAAGCGCCAGAAGTGGTAATGTGGGGTAAAATCTTTTTATGGAGAATAAAAAATCAAATGATTCAGATACACTTCGGTGTATAAGGCAGGCTAAAGGCTACATAGCAGAACGAAAACAGCAGAACTTAAATGGTTTTCTCTTTGTCGGGCCAATTTAGTAATGTGCTTATTTTCATCAGTTGACGTCTGATGGTAGATTCAGTTGTTCAGAGCACCTATAGTACGTTCGCGTAAGGCCGGGCGCGCACTAGGCAGCCAGGCTGTGGCAGCCAGGCTGTGGCAGCCAGGCTGCGGCAGCCAGTAAAACATATGACGTTGTATAGGAGCCCGCGCACTAGGCAGCCACGAAATCTCGGCTGCGGCAGCCAATGAAACGCGCCTGTTTGCACGGCAGCCAGCTGGCTGCGCGCAGCCAGGACGTGTGTAGGCGAATGTATGTGGCTGCGGTCAGTGTCCGCGCACTATTTGTAGCAGCCAGACGTTTTTGCGTTCCGAACAAGACAAGACAAGACAAGACAAGATGACTTTCGATACAAAGAAATTTATTCGGGAAATTTTCTTCAGGTCTTATACAAGCTCGCATAGGATCAATATCAATGCCCTTGATTGAATTTCGTATTTTTTCCAAAAGGTTATCAAACGGTTGCACTGTCATCCTCGTGTAGTTAAAAAACCGGACTGGGAATGCGCGAATATCCTTGAAATAGGTTTGGAATAAGCCTTTTGAGTGTCTTTCTAGAAAAATCTTTTTTGCAAAAAATAAAACCGACTTAAAAAAAACACCAACCGGTGTAAAATAACTCTAAATTAGGAAGTCTGTGGCTTTGGTGGTTTTGTCTTTTTCATGATGGGCCACCGACTTCCGAATTTAGAGTTATTTTACACCGGTTGGTGTTTTTTTTAAGTCGGTTTTATTTTTTGCAAAAAAGATTTTTATTTTTCCATTTTTAGTTGTTCCAATACAAATATTTGCCATGAATTTATTTTTATATTGTTATTTGTTAACAATACACGTCATGGTAATAGGGTTATCCACTTATCCCTAATAAATTAAACTTAACATACCTAACTGTCGAAATCTAGGTATATTGTACACATCTGCGTACCCCTCAGAGCATACAGGCGTGATGATACGTCATGATGTTGTATAAACAATAAATATCCAAGCGATTCCAGCAATCACGACAGATTTGCCGTCTATTTTTGAAGAGTTCCATTGTATATCTCCGAAGATCAGCACCAGATCTTCGCCAAATTAAAATGGGACCACCTCGGGAGTATACTCTTTCACATAAAAGAAGAATTTTGAGAATCGGTCCACAAATGGGGGAGAAATCGCGTAACAAACACACAAAAAAAAAAAAAAAAAACTTACCGTCGAATTGAGAACCTCCTCCTTTTTTTGAAGTCGGTTAAAAAGGGGATGAATCCAGTGTCTTTTCTTTGTTTTGCGTTTTTTACGAGATAGGTTAGCAATAATTACAAGTTCTTCCACGTCCATATTGCTCGACGGAAGGATCTAGACTAGTTGATGATTGGCTGTTATAACTGGCTGCGCAAATATTCTGGCTGCCGCAACCTGGCTGCGCAGCCAGGCTGCCTAGTGCGCGGGAGCCCTTAAGAATGCAGTAAAGTCATCATTATCCGTCGGCCTAGCCCGGGCCCTAACCAATCAAATCTTTTCAAATTATTTTTTATAAATTCATTAAACTTAATATTTTAAAATATAATTTGTTTGAATTTAACACCACTGTGGAATACACCTTTATCTTGCAGTTGCACTGCATTTTTACTGCATTCTTAACGCGAACGAACTCTAGACTATTATAGTTATAGGATTCAAAAGTGGCTTTAATGAGTTTAACCTAAAGTAACCGAGTAAGGTTACTGTTACCGAAAACTAGACTTTATGTCATAGAATTGCATAATAAGATGGTAAGGATTCGTGAAAAGTTTTGAAATGTTTTCTTAGTAACTAAGACTGTTTTCACCGAACAAGCGAAAAGAGGAATGCTGGAGCTCTTTGTGAGGTGAGGAACTAATATCGGCTGTGAGGTTTGTTGTAAGATATTATTTTAGCCGTGTGCTTAGTTTATTTTGAAAACACAAAGGATAATTTTTAATAATAAAAACAATCCGAAGAAAAAAATTACGGCGCTACTTGTTACATAAGGCCCAAAACCAATACAAGACTTATAGTTGATCTCAAACTACAAAACCATTGTAAATGCAAATAAAAAACAAAATACGGTCGCAATCCTAGTTCTAAATTATCTTAATTCTAAAGCGGCTGGCCAGTCGCTAAAATCACTCCCGCTTGTAACATGGTGCCCAAAGATGCACCGGTGCAGTGGTAATTATATTATAAGCAATATAATCACACACTCACACACACGGACTTTCATCGAATATATTTAAAGGTATTGGAAACAGGGTTTAAAACCCTTTCCGTACCAAGAAGTTCAACAGTTAACCATAGTAAACGAAATAAAAAAAATACTACTTTCTTCGTTCGGCAAAAGTGGTGTGCCAGTAGCTAAAATTCGGTCCATTTGTTACATAGGGCCCAAAAATACACCATTACAGAAAAAAAAAAACAATATAAGCACACACGAGAAGTTTCATTGAATCTATCTAAAACGGTTTTGAAAACAGGCCTAACTCTTTTCATTCCAAAATCTTTAACAGAAAACGATGGTAAATGCGAATAGAAACCAAATATAGCATTCGTCGTTCGAAATATAAATGTGGTGGGCCAGGCTAAAAAACGGTTACACTTGTTACATAGATAGGGCCCAAAAATACACAAGTGCAGTATCAATTTAACCACACGCAATAAGAAACTTATCGAATATAATTATTATACAAAGGTATTGGAAACCTTAAAAACTCTTTCCACGACTCCAACTGCAAACCATAGTAAATGCAAATAGAAGAAAAAAACATGCTCGTTTTCCTCGTTCGAAATTCAAAAGTGGTGCGCCAGTAGCTAAAAAAAAAAAAAAGTTCAGTTGTTATGAATGTACGTGACCCTCCATACTTTGTGGTTGATGTCCATAATAACTGGGTAAACGGTGTACGTCCCGGTAAATTTTTCAGTAACACGACGTGAGGGAATAAATGCGTGTGTTAAGTAAGTTCTTGTGAAGATTAATAAGGTGTAATGCTTGTTACCAAGTTCTGATTCTTAGTGATTATTTGGATCGCGATACCACAGTAAAAATATGAATGCCTTAATGCCTTTGATCTCTGGAAAAATGTCGACAACGTCTACACGCGTTAGCCCTGAACAATACCTCCCGCACTACGAACATCGTTTTGTTGCAGTGCGGGAGCGGCTTTCCCGCGTCTCGCCCCTCACACCCCGCACGATTGCCCTGTTTAGACGGCGTCGTCGGACGACTGCATGTTTTTAGACTGTGGCGATACTAAAAAAAGTGCGGGTCAGACTCGCGTACCAAGGGTTCCGCACCATTGACTTTCCATGTCCCGTTTTTACCCTTTGGGTACGGAACCCTAAAAAAACACTTTTGTTGTATGAGAGCCCACCTAAATATTTTTTTATATTTTAATGTTATATATTAGTACTGTTTTGTTTTTGCACGAATCGTGCAAAGTAATTGTGCATGTGCTGTGCAAACTGTTCTTTCACGAATGGAGTGTAGGTAGTAAAGATAGCATTCGCCATTGCACCAATACGTTCAAGTGAGATGTCAGTGTCTGTCGAACTGTCCTTCTAGATGAATAATTGACCGTGTCTCTCACTACAACCGATTCGCATTAATTGCAGGGGCATTGTCCATTTTCAACCGACTTACGAAAAAAGAGATGGTTCTCTATTCAGTTTTATTTTTCTCTTGTGTTACCGCAGAACTCCGTTATTTATGGACCGATTTAAACAAATCTTCTTCCAATACGTATTTTATTAAAATCGGTTTATAAGTTTGGTTTCAATAACAAAATAGCTGAAAAATATATCATGAAAATAAAAGCAAAAAATAAAATAAAAACTTCCTTTAAAAGAAATAGGTAAAAGCAACTTCATAAAAAAACTAAAGGGTGTAAAATATAATAAGTTTAATTTTAAAACTCGGACGCAAACAGACACACTAAGTGCCGATTTTTCAATCATCAGATAAGTTTTATCCAAGGAGTTAAAATGGCCATTTGACAGCTTTTGTATAGACAATATGTCAATCTGTCATATTTATTCTTCAGATAAAAGTTATCTGTGTATTGTAAAATTAGCCCTTAAGCTACAGACTCCCGAAGCTAGTGTCATTTTACACCTTTTAGCGTTTTGCATGGAATCAATGAAATGAATAAAGCGCATATAATATTAATTTAAATGTGATTGTTAGACTTTTAGATCATAAGGGTGCTTCTACACGGTGCATGTACCTAGCTGGAGTAAGTAAAGATACGGGTTACACGCGTGATTAATATGCGCAAGCTATTAGTTCAAGTTACTCGCTTGTACTTGTACACAATGCAAATAACTGGAGCAAGTAATGACCTGGGCTTCTTGTGCAAGCAGTACGCATAAGTTATTTGCTCGTGGTCAAGAGCTACATGCGCAAGCCACCAGCGCGCGTGTCGTGGGTTAGTTGCGCGGGTGGCTCGTTTTGGTACATACTCGAGTGGCTCGCACATATGTTCCCAAATTTTCCCAATTGAATATGAACCTTACGCTGTTTGTCATAAAGTTGAAAAACGATCAAAGAAATTTGACACATTGGGGTAACTTGATGTGCTGGCTTCTGTACAACCTATGCAAGAGCCTCAATATGCGCAAGCTACTTGCACCGTGTAGAAGCACCTTAAACAAAGTAAAAATCTAGGTGAAAAAGGCATTGTCGATCGCACATGCTCACGATTTTTCTAGAAAATAATACAATAAAGTTTTTGTGTGTATTATTTTGTCTATGGATCTCAAAGAGCTGTTTTTCCTTTCCTAATAAAACAAAAAGGTTTTAGTTAAAAGAATGCACAGTATTTTACCGAGTTGAAAGCTTTTCTCTCAATCGGCACCATTGTTTTAGAAATGTTTGTTTACTTAACCCTTCCATGCAAATTGACGTAATGTTTTAAAGTAATGCGGTACGTAAAATGCTTTTATTCCTATTCGGAAAAAGTTAGAAAAAGTGGATGGCACTTCTTTTTAATAATGTTTAAAAGGGCAATAAAAGGTCAATAATACTATTTTTACATCTCTGTTACCTTGTAAAAATAAATCTCTCTCGTCATATTCAATTTTAAATTGAACTTTTTTTAGCTACGCAGGAAATGTCAATTTCTATAAGAAATTTTAGCCAAGTGATGCACATGAAAAAACAAATGTTAAGCATTGCGATTGACATCCCAAATAAGGAAACAATTGCTGTTTTTCACATAAAACGTGGTGGAATATTTTTATTAAGATTTACAACCCCTATGTTGATTCCTCTGACCACCGCGCGGAATTATTAGAATGCAGTAAACGATCAAGTGTCATATAAAATCGGCTTTTAATACCTTTGCACTCATTAAAAAATGGTAAAAGCAACATATTTAAGTTACAGATTTAGTATTTTTCATTATTGACACGTTCCCTGTCCCAGAACAAAAATTTAAAAAATATTCGTACGCCTACGATCATTTTCTTATAAGTTATCTAATCATACGTCCATGGTAATGGTTTCACTCGTAGTCATACGTCCAAGGAAATATAAAGCATCACATTTACCTTTGGAGTATGACTCCAACTATAGAGTCATAGACGTGCAAGTTTGGCACAAACATGACTCTTTTGGAGTCATTGGACAGAGAACGAATTAATCAAATGAATCACATTGCCATCATTGAATTATGTTTCACTGTTTTTAGGGCTTAAAACTACTCAACCGTTTTGCAATTATTTCACAGTGAGAAAGCTACACTTATTATCACGAACTTAGGTATTATGCTATATTTTATTTTCAAAACAACAATGGGGTAGAAATGATGTTAAAGCATGAAAGGAAAAGCATGAAATTCACACAGATGAAGTTGCGAACGAAGTGCTAGTAAATAAGAAAAAAATAAACATATAAAAATGGATTTAATAATAAATGATCTATGTTTAACAGTACTTTTCTTTCAAAACTCTTTTCAAAATCTTCCCAGATGGATTCTTCGGTAATGCCTCTAAGAACATAACTTCTTTTACTCTTTTGTATTCTGCGACTCTGTCGGATACGAAGGAAGTCACACCAATGGCATCTAAGTTACGTCCCTCTTTTAGGACTATGAATGCTTTTGGTACTTCTCCCATTCTTGTATCTGGAATACCGACTACGGCTGCGTCCAGAATATCGGGATGTTCTTTTAGTACGTTTTCTAACTCGGCTGGTGGCACTTGATAGCCTTTTACCTGGAAATATTTAAATGTATCACTACTCGTTACTTACTATATTTTTTAAAGCTACAGGGTAGAAGGGATATGATCATATGAACCCATAAATTGATATCATGAGTTTTGTTCATGATACTAGTGTTGAGATTTTTCGTCAGTGTTTTCCTTTCCAAGTTTGTTTTTTTTTTCTGACGATTGTTTTTGTTGAAACTGTAAATCATCTATGCTGTAATCTTGTATATGTAATAAATTACCTAAGAATATGAGAGATACTCACAATATAAATCTATTTAAAAATACGTACAGGATGTACAAGATTTTTTTGATGACAAGTCCAGCAATGCTTAGGGTTACGATTTGCATATTAATCCATATGATTTGAATGACATTCTTTTAAGATATTGTAATAACTTTTGACGTAATAATAGATAAACTAACACTTAGACATTTAATAATATATTGTAATATTAAAATTATCAAGTAAATAATAATTTGCACACCATGGTAGAATATGGATTAAGAAACTGTATTACCTTATGACTTGTAACATCTTTATTTATAAACACCTGTATTCAGCAAATAGATGAATAAATAAAAATCATTTATTTCAGACCAATTCCAAAAAAATACTAAACATGTACGTATGGACCTGTTCAATCAGTGCATGCATTCGTCAGTTTAAATACCTTAATCAGTTCTTTGAGACGGTCGCATATCGTAACAACGCCGCTTTCGTCGATGCTTGCAAGATCACCAGTTCTAAACCAACCATCTTCAGAAATAGCTGCCTGTGTGGCTTCTGGATTGTTTCTGTATCCTTTCATCACTTGAGGACCACGTATAAGAAGTTCACCCATCTGAAAATAGAACAGTTTAGAATTTAAGTTTGATTATTATGTGAAGAGCATGTTTCCAAATTTTTAATGTGTCCTTAGTTTTAGATAAATAAAATAAATATTCCACAACGCAATCTAGTCCCAAACTAAAGCAGAGCTTGTGCTTTAAGACATACTAGAAAACTGATAAACATACTTAATATGTTTACAGAATAATCAATCTTCTTCTTATCGTGTGGTTAGTAACTAACCTGGTGTCAGAGTTTTGATGCCGCCCATGGGCCTCTGACTTGGCATCACATGCCGTCGAGAATAATCTCTCAGGCTCAATTATATATAATAACATACATAATCATATGCATCAACAACAACACACATATTTGTACAACATTGTTTGAAATACATTTAGTTGGGGGAGGAAATCTTATTGCCAATGAGAAGAAGCTTTAAATGAGAAATAAATCAATGTCAGAGTCCGAGAGATTTGAGTCCGATTCAAGAAATATAAAATTTTATTAGACGTCCTTAGACAAAAATGATGATTACCATTCCTTAAGTATACCGTTCGTGAGTAAATAACAACAGCCTTGCTGGTGGAACGAAGGTTAACTTACACTTGACGAGGTTGGTCGGTGGATTATTTTTGATTATATATTCTTCTTTTGTTTTTACTTTATTTTCCTTTTACAAATTATAGTTATCAACCCAATGTATACCTACAGCAGTTTCCAGTTTTAAGTTGATGTAATAAATAGAGTGAGCCCTGGCATCCATAACACAAGTTTAATCTTAGCTTGGGTGCCAGAGGTCGATAACCTGTGTCACAAGCAATTTTTAACAAGTATGTTATTTTTTTCATTTTATTTTATGTCCTCGTGCTTGTATACAAATTCTTGTAAAAATTGTAAATGCGGAAATAAAGTTTTTTATTTATTTTATTTTATTTTATTTATAGGTGACATGCATTACATAATTATTAAGACTACTCCTTACCTAGGAGAGCACGTTAAACCGCACGTTGTAGATCTTTGACAGTCGTTACGTTTAGACAGAAACCGAAAAGTCTGACAAGAGTTTAACCAAGGGGAATCGTTTTACCCAGTAGGTAACTAAAGCTGGAAGCCGACCCCAACATAGTTAGAAAAAGGTGAGATGATGATGATGATGACGTATAACATTGGTGAGAAATATTATGACTTACCTCATTAGGTCCCAATGGCCGTAAGTCTTTGTCTATAATCCTCAGTTCAGTATTTGGTATAGCATAACCAGATGTAGAATAATCACTGGAGCCTGGTAACATAGCAGTTGCAAGAGGAGATACTTCTGTTAATCCGTAAATTTGTAAAAAGTCCATGTTGTGCTGGAAAAAGAAAACAGAATATTTATCTACCTATAATAATTTGTTTATCAGCAGTGTTGCTTAGTTTTAGTACTAATAACTAAAAAACGTTTTAAAATGAACTACTACTTTAAGGGTTTTACTTTGCTCGATGACCTTACATTGGCGCCATCTACCGACAAACAACTATACTAACAATGAAACAAACTTGAAAATTGAGCTAGAGCGCAAAATAAGTCGCAGAGTTGTCATAATTTTTGCCTATTTTAAGCGCTCTTTAAGAGATCTAATCTAATACGTTTTATTCGTCGAGACAAAATAAAGGGGCAGTAATAATTTTCTTATTTTTAACTTGTAAGTCTGGCATTTAAAAATGTCTTATAATGATCTGATTAAAATGAAAGATTTCACTTGGACTTATATGTATATTAGGGCCCATCCTAATGAACGAATTTAGAAATGTAGAGATGACCTCTGTGGAGGCGGAGTTTAGAGGGCGTCGCAGGTGGAAGTGCAAAAAAAATATTTTAATTTGTATCATCATCTGCCTCAGTAGTTTATTAATTACCAAAACATTTTTGAAATAAATAAATAAACAATTATTATAATTTAAACTAGTTCCCCTTGGCTTTAAATCTGGCGGCAGCTGTGACATGGAAGCCAAAACTCATTTCAAATTATTGTTTCTGCTATAAAAGATTTCGCTGAGATGGAGTCGATTAATTACCTATTAGATCTCCATTATAACTCCGTTAAATATTCAGTTCCTCATTCATAAAAGCAAGTGCAAAGTACAACCCTAAAGTATTCTGAAAAAATTGGACGAACTTATAGCTTTGTTTGTCGTGTGGGTGTTAAGAATTACCCTAAAAATGGCTAGAAACTTTATACAGAATTCTGGTTATCCATCATTTAAGTAGGTAATAACTTGTCTTCAAATAGTAATAAAAAATAAATAGGCCATTCAAGAGAAAATAAAACTCAATCTAGAAAAAAGTCTTTGAAGAATATTAATGTTACTAAGTTTTCGACTAATTTTATTATGCAAAGCAAGTTTGGATTATTTTTGTTTTCTTCATTTATCTTCGAAAAAAATTGCTCCGTAAGGATTTCATCAGTTTAGTTTTTTTTTTGTAAAATTGGTTTAAGCTATTTATATTAATGAAGGTTTAATATTCCGAGTTGTTTTATTTTATGGATCAGTTGGTTTGTAAAAGTCATTGATTTTATTAGCAGCGTTGATAATATTCAAAAGAAATCATTATTATTTATGGAAATTTCAAGTATGTTAGGAAAGTAGGTATTGGCTTTTTGAATAAAGAACAAAACTTCAGTTGAATAAGTTCAAGAAAAAATGATTCACAGATTCTGAAAAAAAAACCTTAGGTATAAGGGAACCTTAATAATAAGGAAATCATAATGAAAAATATTAATGTATAGAAGCCAGCACATCAAGTTACTCCTATCTGTTATTTTTTTTAGTTAGTTTCTCAGCTTTATTTACAAAACAATAAGGTCCATGTTCAATTCGGAAAAAAATATAGTTTGTCAGCTTGGTATGCTAGTCTGTACATCAAGGCTATAGAAGAAGTTTCTTATTGAAAGAATACAAATCAGGTACATAAAGATGATTTCCACCAAACATTTATCTTCGCATCGGATCGGAATGATCTTGCGAATGGATGCAATGACTGCCGATCGCATCCGGCAGTAAGTTGATGCACACGATCGGATCCGTACCGTGCTTGCGAACGTATCCGTTTCTGCACCTTTTCAAACAGACTGCTGACGTGTTGTAAAATCTTACCTTTACTTTTTCTAATACTTTAAAAACGTCATTTTGAGGTAATGGTGCAGCCGCTGAAGTTATCGTTTTCATTGAAGCCAGATGTTCTTCGCTTATTCCAGGATGAGAACCAAGAAACAAGACTGAAAAGGATAATATCTATATTAAGGTCATTTGATAGGAATTATAAATATTTGAAAGATTTTTGGCTAAATAATCAGTAGTTCTTAAAATACGCCATATAGTCCGGTCTATTTAGACCAAAAAATGAGAGTGAAGTTACATAAAGTCCCAACAAGCTGAATTTCTGTGAAGTTGTTCAAAACATAATTATAAACAATGTCTAGAAGTTCCCCATCATTCCCCTGTAAGGAAAAAAAAATATTCAAGGTCAAAGGTCAAAAAAATTAGTTTTTCACGATTTTCAGCAAAACGGTAAGTTTTATCATAAAAGTACCTCAGACAAAAATTGTAGATCATAAAATTATCTATAAAAAATGTATCAATACCTTTTTTCTTACGAGCCACCGTTTCTGAGATATAACGATTCAAAAAGTTATAAAAGTCGTTATCGTCATAATATGCACGTTTCCACGCAACTTTCTTATGTCCTGAAACCTCCTAAACCTAAACCCAAGGTTCTGTACAGGCGTTGTTTTGCAAGGATGGATGTTAGAAAATTGGAGAAGGATGCTTCCGTGGTTGATTGGAAGCCATTGACGGATGCTGTTACAGTTGACGACAAGGTTGCGATTTTCAATGGTGTTGTAACAAGTCTTTACGATATTCATGCTCCCGTCAAAAAAGTGAAGTTAAAGCGTCCTCCTGCGCCATGGATGACAAAAGGAATACAGATGGCCATGCGACGCAGGGACCGTGCGTTCCGTAAATATAAAAAGGATCGTGCTGATGAGAACTGGAATTTGTTTAAGGTTGCGAGAAATCGATGTAACCAGATGATACGCAATGCTAAACGCCGCCACATTCTAGATAATATCTCCTCTTCTTCTTCCGCCGACATTTGGAAGTTTCTTGGAACTCTTGGTATCGGCAAACCGCGACATTTAGACCTTCCAAGTTCAATTGACTTAGACGATCTCAACCGTCATTTCTCCACCGTGTTAACCATGGATCGTTTAACCAAACAAAGAACTCTGTCACTAATTTCTGGTCTAACGCGTCCTCAGATTAATCCTTTTTGTTTTGTTCCAGTTGAACCGGGAGAGGTCAAAAAATGTATTCTTTCTATTAAATCTAAAGCGGTAGGATGTGATAATATCACTCGTGGAATGATCATTGCTATTCTGGATCACGTCCTACCTGCGATTACACATATTGTAAACTTTTCTTTATATTCTAGTGCATTCCCCTCCTTGTGGCGTAAAGCCTACGTTCGTCCACTCCCCAAAGTTTCTAATCCCACCCTTCCTGCTCACTTTCGCCCAATTTCTATCCTTCCTTTCCTATCCAAAGTGCTCGAGGCCTGTGTTCACAAACAATTTTCTAATTTTGTACATCGCAATTCTCTCATTAGCCCACTCCAATCTGGCTTCAGGCCCGGGCACAGCACTGTCTCTGCCCTTCTGAAAGTGACTGGCGATATCAGGGCTGGACTGGAAGACACCAAAGTGTCTATACTGGTTTTGGTCGATTTTTCAAATGCCTTTAATACCGTCAGTCACGATATCCTGTTAGCAATTCTTTCCCACTTTATGATCTCTCCCGAGGCGCTGGAATGGTTCTCCTCGTACCTTCAGGAACGCCAGCAGTCGGTTCGTTTTGGGGATTTTTCATCTCGCTGGTGCGGATTGGACACTGGCGTGCCTCAAGGCGGCATTCTTTCACCTCTTCTGTTTTCAATTTTTATTAATCTTATTACTTCCGAACTTCAGTGTGCGTATCATCTGTATGCAGACGATCTGCAGTTGTATTGCCAGGGGAGTGTTGATGATTTGTCTGACGCTATTAACAAGTTAAATAGGGACCTTTTAGCCATTAGAGCTTGGTCCGATAGGTTCGGCGTAGCAGTTAACCCTACTAAGTGTCAGGCGATCATCATAGGAAGCCCTCGAAGCATGAGTAGAGTGGATATTGCAAACTTGCCGCCAGTCTTGTTCGACAGCACGATTATACCATTCAGCAAAAATGTGAAGAACCTCGGCTTGCATTTTGACTGTACCCTAAACTGGCGGACCCAAGTTGCTAATGTCAGCCGGAAGGTTACTGGAACGCTGCGGGCTCTGTATCGACTCAAGAATGTTTTGCCATCCAAGACAAAGACAATGCTTGTGCAGACCTTAATTTTTCCTATCATCGATTATGCTGATGTGTGCTACTATGACCTGAATGCAGATCTCCTCAATAAACTTGACCGTCTTCTAAATAACTGCATTCGATTTGTTTTCAATCTCCGTAAATATGACCATGTCTCTATGCATCGATCGCTTCTAAAGTGGTTGCCCATTCGTCAACGCAGAGAGCAAAGGGCACTAACCACTTTGTTTTCGTTTCTTAACAGTCCCAATTTTCCAACTTACTTAGCCCCTCACTTTCAGTACATTTGCGCCAACCACAATAGAAATTTACGATCATCAAATAACCGTCTTCTCCAATGCCCCACTCATCGTACTGACTTCATTCACTGTTCCTTCTTCGTTCAGGCTATATCTTTGTGGAATGCGCTTCCCCAGGAAATCAGGATGGCTACCAACCGATTTGCTTTTAAATTGAAGGTTCGTGAGCACATTCACAAAAAACGGCTGTAGTTTCGTCACAGCGCTAATGTTTTCCCTTGGCATGAATATCATGTTCATGTGTTTAAGTTTTTGTGTATATATTTATTATATTTTATTATATTTTATGATATTTATCATATTTATTGTTTACATATATATAAATAAATTAAATTTACTTCTCTCCAAATTTCTTACGGAATTGCACCTACCACTGTTTGTCTCTGCATGACCTAAAGGTTGACTGGTAGAAAATGCCTAAGGCATTAAGTCCGCCTATGTACATTTGTGTGCTTGAAGTATTAAATAAATAAATAAATAAAAAAAGTATTGAGACATTTTTTATAGATAATTTTATGATCTACAATTTTTGTCTGAAGTACTTTTATGATAAAACTTACCGTTTTTCTGAAAATCGCGAAAAACTCATTTTTTTGACCTTTGACCTTGAATATTTTTTTTTCCTTACAGGGGAATGATGGGGAACTTCTAGACATTGTTTGTAATTATGTTTTGAACAACTTCACAGAAATTCAGCTTGTTGGGACTTTATGTAACTTCGAATGTCTAAATAGACCGGACTAATATTCCCCGTACAGTTTTATTAAGATTTTAAGATTGCTTTTCGCTGAGATGAGATGGCTCCTAGATTTTGCATGTACCATAACATTGTTGGGAAAAAGCTATGCAGATAATGATGATGATGATGGATAGATATAAACACTTGGATCCAGTCTGCACCGCGGACACAAAACGTATTGCTATATAGCCAAGTTCTGGCATAACCACAGTTTCGCTTTTCTATGGAGTCCTAATCTGGACTTTCTGCAATTTTGACATTCAGTTAACCTGACGGACACAAATTTAATCAAACAGCAGCTTGCAGTACTACTAAAAATACTACTCTTATATATTATTGAAGTTACACTCTGCCCGTCCTAGGAATCAAACATCTCAGTCGACGCTTTTGGGACCACGAGAACATAACGCTGAAGAATACTTACCTAATGGCGGAGCAGCACAAAACAGATTTATCTTATAATTTTTCATTGTTTCAATGAATGTGTTAGGTTGAAACTTTGGCAGCGTGACTATTTTATATCCCACTGATAGTTTGTGCCACATGACCACAGATTGGCCATAAATATGGTAAAATGGTAGCACACCCAATGTCACATCTTGGTTTGTTTCTGAAAATAAAAAAAAACTATTTAGTAACCTTTCAAACCTTTAGATGCCCTTTTGAGAATATTGGACGTATATTATATACGAAGAGCCTCACACTCATTTGCTATAGTTTAAGGTTATTTAAAGGCTTCACATAACCTTAGACTATAAAAAAGAAAGCCAAAATAGTAAAATAAATATTGTTCAAACAGTGACCTCTTAAAATGATTTATCTAAATAAAAGCATCATTGTCAACGACGGGTTCAACTTATACTGGTGCAGACCACAACGTAACGAAATCCGTTTTAATTTCCATAACCGTAAAAACTATTGCTATCTCTAAAAACATACAAACTTTTTAACTATGGTTGTCGATTCTATACAGTGAAGCAGTGAGATGAGTTGAATAGTGAAGTGACTGAAAGGAATTGTCAATCCCTTATAGCATTGGTACTTCTAATTACTTCACCCATATTTTCACTGGAATATTTTTACAGGATAGCACTGTGCTATGTCACATCACATGAAACACATTCATTAATGTAACTTGATTGCGTCGCATGTTTTTACTGTTACTTACAAGTATCTAGTTATTCAAGTTAAGGTGCTTAAAGTCGGCAAGAAAAAGATTTTTAATAAGCAAAAAATTAATTAGTAAATTATAAACTGGTACCAAAAGGTCACTCATGTGTGAGCTTGCTTACATGTTTGAAAGCAGTTTAAAAAATAGGCTATGTAATCAATGCTAGTAACTCTATTTTCTATACATATTTATGTATAGAAAATAGAGTTAGTTTCATAAGGGTCTCAATTATATTATTTCAAATTTAAATATTTCCATATTGATTTAACGTCAATGTTACTTTTTGTAGGTCGTAAAAACGCAAAGGCAATGCTATTTTAAATTGAATTCTGTTGAACTAGTCATTAAACACAAAATGCCAAAGATAAATTCAACAATGTTGTACTCTGATGGTTGATCGTTTGCTGTAGATATTTGTTTATGCTGTAGATGCAGAATCACATTAAGGTGGTATTCAATGATGTAGTAAATTTCAATCTTACGTGTCTTATTAATAATAACCACAACACCCACGTCCCTATTCCCCGAAGGACTAGGCAGCCACCCCCATTTCACCAGTTATTTTAAAGTTCCTTGTAATAGGAGACCAGCCAAAAGAAGTTAGTAATATTGTTTAACTTACTAGTCGTTTCAACGTAATGTCGTACACTATCAACACCTTGCTGCACACAATTGACTACAATATTTCTATGAGTCAACTCCACACCTTTTGGTAGTCCAGTAGTACCACTTGAATACGGAAGAAAAGCCACATCTTTAGACTTCTTTGCAACTTCTTTGAGACAACTATGATCTACATTGTCAGCTAAAGCAAATTCTTGGAATGATATTGTATTTGGTGGAAGAACATTATCAAGTTCTTCAACAGTAATTACAGGTATATCTTTCTTGGCCAATAATGAAGCTTCTTGCAATACTGGAATGGTTTCTGGTACACCTATCAAAACCTTGGGATCGGATTGTGTTATTTGACGCTCTACCTCATCTGTAATAAAATAATAATAAATAAAAATTTAATCAGTATTATCTTTACATTAGATAATAATTTATTATCTTTTGTGCGTAACAGATAGGTAATGTTATCACGCATTGCTGATGATAATGCATCTTAAGTTATAATAGCGTTGTTGGTTACGATAGCGAGAATATTATCAAATAATACAGATAATATTATGATTGTGTTCGCTGTGATAAGCTGCCAGATTAACTACATTTAAAAATGTATGCACCTTAAATAAAAATACTCGTTCTTGGCTTTTGAAATGTAAATATTCAAGCTTTATGAATAACTGTAATAACGATTAATTAATATTTTGATCATTGCAGTTATATTAAGCCTCCTGGCTTTTCTATTGGAATTTCGGTTAAGGTGACCAATCTTATCTCTATGCGGGAGTTATTATAATTCATAACTCTATACACAGACACAGATGCATTCTCTTTATCCTTACCCGCATAGTCTAATCCAATATATGGTTGAACGTCACAACGCCAATTCCAAAATTTCGAGCTGGCACTATAAAAAATTTAACAACCATGTGACATTTTGGGACTTGTGAATAGTTCAATAGTCGGCCTTGCAACCGCAAAATCAAAAGGGTAGTTATGATAATATATGTACAACATGTACATCTAGCGGTAATCATGATTTTCTCTAATCTTCAACTAAGATACATAAAAGTCTTTGATTACGTACACGCGGTGTAAATAGGATTGACAGTGGTGACTTCAGCTCCAGCCTCCAGTGCTCCTAAGGCTGCCAAAGCATAGTCTGGACAGTTAGGCATCATAATACAAACGACATCTCCATCCCTGATCTTCAACTGTGTGCGAAGCTTTGCGGCAAAATTACGTGAGTATTTGTACAATTGTTGGTAAGTGTATGATCTATTTGTTATTGCACAAACCTGAAATAAAATTAGGATTTGTCACAATAGGTATTCCCCATGCTAAAGTTTTGTAATCTATATATATAAAAGAAAGTCGTGTTAGTTACTTCGCTTATAACTCAAGAACGGCTGAACCGATTTAGCTGAAAATTGGCAAGGAGGTAGTTTAGAGCCAGGAAAAGGACATAGGATACTTTTTATCCCATTCGACATCATAAAAATAAATATCAAGAATATCGGTTGTCTCAAACATTTTTCAAACGCAGCGCCATCTTGGATGACATGACAGGAGTCAAACTTCCCAGTTCATTATCAGGTGACAATTTGAAATTGACAAGTCTAAGCTAAACCCAAGAAGGTAAGGTTGTCAATTTATAATACGCACCTACGTTCTGAAATTTATTTTGTTACTAAACTTAGAGGTTTTATGTAGCATAAAAAAGTCTTATATTTCAGAAATCAATTTACGTAACTAGCAATGATGACAGAGACGAACTTTAATAATTCTTTGCAAATAGAACTTATTTTAATTAAAGTAGACCGGGAAAACTATAGGCATAAATTATTGTATGTAACATAGAGGCAATAGTTCAGATTAAAATTATGAATTTAGTATTTTTTAGTAAGGTAGTTAGGTTAGATAGTTGGGTTAGCTATAGGATAGGTATGGTCAGTTAGGTTAGGGTATATATACATGTTGTAATTTAAAAGTAGTAGTAGTTATTATTGGTTTGGATTTATTTGTTGTCGTATATTCAACGTATGTATATCTAATATAAAAAAAAATAAGAGCAATGAATTGACTCTAAGGCACAACGAAGTTTGCCGGGGCAGCTAGTAATTAAATAAAAACTAATTAAATAAAAACAGTAGCACGAGGCCGCGGATGACCATGAAGGATATGGCGGGAAGACCTGGATGTCTTCTTTGAGAATTGGAAAGGGGTGGCGCAGAATCATGACAGATGGAAAGAATGGAGGGAGGCCTTTGGCCAGCAATGGGACAGTTCAGGCTAAGTATGAATGAGAAAATAATAAATAAAATGTTAATTGGAACAAAAACCTAGTGTATAAAAATACAAGGAAGTAATCAAAGGAGAGCGTAGCTGAAAAATAACTGCCGGTCAGTAGAAGGGTGACCATTCAGACCTATAAAGACTCTTTCGTGCCTCGCAAAGAATGTTATGCCGTGGGTGACAATTTATTACAAATCAAGACTTCTCCGTGCCTCGGAAAATACGTTCAAGCGCTGGTCCCAGCTATCATTTGTAGATCTTTGCCAGTCGTTACTGGTACTTAGTCAGCGGCCTAAGATAGGCCCTCTGTGCTACGAAAAACACGTTAAACTATTGATCCTGGCCAGTCCTGGGTGTCATTTACGTAGAATTCCAATTTTGATTTTGATTCTATGTCGAGGAAAAAAATTATTTGGCTCCATCAGTTAATAAAGTAAATACATACGATTGCCGTTTTATCAGCCCACCGCTCCATATCCTCCCATATATGCTCAGGTAAAGTTCTGTTCGGTATTTCCACATCTTTGTGAGGTGATTTGATGATGTTGTCACTTGTCCAAAGACTGCTGTATTTTGTATGAGCCTGGGACACACTTCTGCATGTCAAAACACTACGTGCGGTTCTTGATAGAAGGTTTCTTGTCGCCATGATGTTTTTTAATTAATTGTTTTGCCTGCAATGTAGAAAGTAGTGCTACAACTTAAAGAAGCATAACAATTTTCGTACGGTGTAGGAACAAAAAATGAACTTTGCAAGTCCAAGACCCTTTTTTGTATTAAATGTTTTACAGACTTAAAAACCATATTCTTTTCTTCTGATTTTTTCATTGCATGATAGGCAAGGTAGAAAATCTGAATCAAATCTATTTGATTTAACATTAACAATCTTAAATTATGTCGGAAACAGATATTTTTTCCGTTGCATTGATAAATTAAATACGTCTTTCTTCTATAATTGTTTTCTGTGAACATGTTGTACATTATTGATCGATTGGGGTCGATGGAGTTTTTTTAGACAAACAAGAAAAAAGAAATATGAAAATTAAAAAATATCTCACTGTAAACTTTGTCACTGTAATTTATTATAACCATCACTCACTCACTGCAATTCGTAAAAACTTTCCTTGTTATCGCAAACAGGTTTCGGACCACCGATTTAAAGGTATGTGCATTCTCTGATCTATGTTTTTTTTTTTTACAAAATATCCGATACTTTTTGCATTAATTAACCGCACGCAGTTGCTTTTAACTTTACATAATAATCACAAACAAAATTTTATCGAAAACTAACCTTCGTAACGATATTAATATTTGAAAAACACTATCGAAACGTTAAAAAAATATTGTGTATTCGTGTATGTAACATTGCGAGTGGCAACGACCAACTGATTCAATTCACGTCATTATCGTCACGAACGCGTAGATACGTACAACACCACGTTCAGGGCCGATTATGCTGCCAAAAAATGATACTGGTCTTTACAACTCTAAGCGTGTGTGATTGTCGAAGCCAAATTGTGAAATTCGACGTATTTTATAATGGCTAACCGCTTTACAAAACGAATTTTGTATTTAATTTTAGAATTTGCCGTGATGCATCGGGTAGGAATTTTCTAAAGTGTTTATATACAATGTATTTGTGTAGTCTGACATAAGGTTAAGATTTTGATAGAGTGTGGTATTTTTTTATAATCTTTAGATCTTTAGGTGTTAGCTTAACCCTAGATTACTACTCTACGTCGCAGAGGCGCCCGTGTTTTTGATGTATTGCTCTGTTGTTTAATCCTTCGCGCGTATGGCATTCACGTTCTAGGACATCTCAGTCATCGGCAGCACGTGTCGAAGGAAGGTGGTTGCGTTGCTGTAAGTGTGCTAGTTTTTTTGATATTGCTACCCTTGGCGCTCCAAAGACGTATGAGTAGCTTGAACGTAAGTTTTACGCTATTGATCAAATTATTTTGAAGTGTTTCTTTTTGCATTATTAGTTACTACCGGGGTGTGTTTTATCTTTTTTTAGGCACGTATTGAAACTTCAACATAATGACTAGTACTAGAAGAGTTATGGATGTTATAAAAGCTAATTGGCTAGAAGTAAGGGACACTTGATGGCCCTTTGACTTTGGTCAAAGGAAACAGGAACACCATTTTAGCTAAAATGGTGTTCCTGTTATCTTCGTGCGACGAAAAGGGGCTCATAAACAAATGAAACTGGAAAGCCGGATATGATCATGTTCTACAGCCAGACCAAAGGTGGTATAGATAGGTACATTGAACCAAATGATTTCCTCTTTGTCATGTTCTAGAAAGACTAGGACTACTTTGTATGACATGTTAAATATATCTTTCGTGAATGCATTTATTATAATTATATTGTCATAATATATCAACAAAAAATAAAAAAAAACCCTGAGTCGAAGACAATTTGTGAAGAAACGTAGCACGAAGTTGACTACTGAATGGATGCAAAAAAGATTAGAAGCACCTACGTTGAAACGCAATATCCGGGATAATATCGAAGTCATCCTGAAAAAACGACTCTTCTTTAGAAAATGAGGGTCCACCACCGCCAAAAAAAGAAGATGTTGTAATTATTGTACATCTAAAAAGAAGAGGATGTCCAAAATGACGTGCGCCAAGTGTCAAAAATCTATCTGCGGCGAACATCAACTTCATGTATGTATCAAATGCATCTAAAATATTTTTTTTGTTACCATGTTAAGTTTTTTTAGTTAATAACTTCATAATTTTCTATTCTTGAAGAGAAATGTATACTTTAAATTATTTTTTTTATAATTTTTATTGAGAAGACTGTTTAATTGCCTAAGTTCCTAAAATTTGTTCCTTAGGTTTATTTACTTGAAGATTTGATAATAAATCTATATAAATAACATGTAAAATTGTGTTTTTCTTTTTTTACTAATATACACAATTGTATAAACAGTCAAAACATATCAATAATACTTATAGGTTTTAAATAAAACCAGAGTCAATATGATGCGCCTCGCGGGCGTATGAGTAGTTTCTTTGTACGTCGCAACATGAGTAGTAATCTAGGGTTAAGTTGATTTTTCAATTTGATCATGTTAAGATAGGTCGTGTAAGTTAAATAAATTATATAAATAAGTAGAATTACCTCCGATTAATATCAAGCCAGAATTCTTTCTTGATTTCTCCTGTAAATATTTGGTGCGTTTAGAAAGATATAAACTCAGATACAAAAAAGGTCAGAAACCTATCTGTCAGTAGGCCCTACAAATGTCTGATCCGTGCGGGAAACGTACTCACGAAACGCAGCGAAGCAGTCAATTGCCCAGCCACTGTGCCAACTGTGTCGCTGACTCCGGCCGTGACGTCCGACGGAGTGTGAGTCAAACGACTTAAGCTTTAGACAGATGGACTGCATTTCAACTGCACTCCGACTACAAGTTTGCTGTTTATTTATTTATTTAATACTTCAAGCACACAGATGTAAACAGGCGAATTTAGTACCATAGGCAATCAATGCAATCAATAAATATTTGTTTCAATGCAGTTTAATGCAAACACAGTTGACAGTTTTATTGAAGAGTCGTACAGACGCCAGCACATCAAATTTTGTTGATCGTTTTTCAACTTTATGTCAAACAGAATAAGGTTCATATTCAATTGGGAAAATTTGACACATTGGGGTAACTTGATGTGCTGGCGTCTATACAAACTGCTGCCGCCGAGGTACCAGCTGAGGAACACTATATTGAATTTGGTCACAGTAACTAGATTTCGACACCCTAGGGTTACATTAGGCCAAAACTACGACCAGCCACTTCACTTTATCCCATCTACAAAATGCGGCAAATTTTCTTCAGCCGTAATACATTCTGGTCAAACTAGCCGTTTTGTAAAACGGCCAGCTGCTATGAATGCGGCGAATTTTACAATTTGGTCGCTACCTACACAAAGAATAAAAAACTACAAAATGCGGCAAATTTTCTTCAGCCGTAATACATTCTGGTTAAACTAGCCGTTTTGTAAAACGGCCAGCTGCTATGAATGCGGCGAATTTTACAATTTGGTCGCTACCTACACAAAGAATAAAAAACTAAGTTTTATTGGTTTATAATAATTATCTAAATCTTTATATATGTACCTATGTTGTAATTATTTAAGAGCATGCAATTCAAAAGTTGTCCACGGAGCTAATTGCTGCCAAATATTATGTGATAAGTGTTTTTTTTGTTGTTAGCCGCGAACAGAAACTAGTAACAATTTCATATAATAATATAGTTTAGTTACAATCACTTAGGTACCTTTATATCGTAAATATGAAATATTATCGCCCGCGTGAAACGATTTCCCAAGGATATACACATATACAGGGTTATTTGTAAAACACCAACAACCTCGTAGGAGTAGATTACTAACGTCATAAATAACAACATTTGTTCTACGAATTTTTCGAAAACAGACAAAAAAAATCAACTCTCCATACATATATCCGAACAGTTGATCGAGTTTTGTATGGAGAGTTGATTTTTTTTTGTCCGTTTTCGTAAAAGTCGTAGAACAAATGTTGTTATTTATGATGTTAGTAATCTACTCCTGCGAGGTTGTTGGTGTTTTAAAAATAACCCTGTATAATATACCTTTGTCAAAATTTTGCACAGAGTTTTCTATTCACTAAATTAACAATAACTTGATAAGTTGATAAGAACACAGAAACAACTAAGAGCTATAAAATCTTTACACTGACTTTAATCGCATACAACTACTGTTTAAAGATAACGCGCTCGACAGTTAATTGAAGCACAGTTTACAATATAGCAAACATTAAACTCCAAGAGGACACTGGCGTCCGCGTCCTGGTCCTTGTCTCTAATTGACACGATTGAAAGGGTAATGAATTAAAACATAACTTTTTATCTAAACAATCACTTTAGAGAGTAAATTTTAACGATGCCCAGAAGTTGGCTACAGTAAACATTTTAGTTTTTTTTCTATTATTTACGCCAAAGAAGTATAACGTCTAGCGCGTGTGTACCTAAACCTAAGTACACATACAGTTTTTTTACTATCAATTTTGTGGGTAGTTGCCTATAAAGCGTGATTTTGCGTCAAGTAACGCCTGTTATGGCCGCATGAACCTACCACCAAAAACAATGTCAACCACTAAACCGGCTGTGCGGATAGCACATTAGATTAGACATTGTTTTCTAGGGGTCTTCAAGTCAAGAGTACTCAAGAGTGAACAGGTTGCTTCTAGGCAAGCGTGCTTCATCGTCGACCACATCATCGTTTACCATGAGGTGAGATAGTGGTCAAACGCGTGCCTATCAATAATAATAATAAAAAAGTGGTAAACGATATCGACCACGAGATGTTGAATACATTATTTTTTTGTACCTATGTAATTTTACCTATGGGTGAAATGAGAGGAAAATGCCCATTAGCTGAAGAAACCTTAGCCAAGTGATGCACATGGAAGAAACAATATTTAATAGGCATTATAATTGACACCACAGATTATCAAACAAAGGCGGTTTATCTCATATTATTCGGTGGTATTTTTTATGAAGGTTTGCAATCCCTACTTTGACAGTACCTACTGATAACTGAACGGACATGCAATAAACAATTAAATGTCATAAAAAATCGGCTTTTGATACCTTTGTATTCACTGTAAATTGGTAATAGCAATATTCATGTTAGGTACTGAATTAGTTTATGTTTAGTATTTATTGCATACATATTTAAAACATGGCCAGAAATGGGCATATTTTTTTGAATAAATGGCAATTTAATTTGATCGTTTACTCGTTTTAAGATGGTTCGAAACGCAGTGTAAACACTTAATTTCAGTTGCCTAATTTTGAACAACTTGCTGTAGTTATATTATGATGCATTTCAGAGATTAAAACCAGGACATTGAATTTTTAACTTAATACCAAAGAGATTTAAAATATTATAGAGCGGGCATGTCAAGGAAATGCCATAGAAAAACTTTGATCCCATATTTCAGTAACGCCATCTAGAATAATATATGAATATCGGAGCGGCAGCGGAGCGTACTACAAAAAACTCATAAACTTGTATCCAGCAGGACACAGTTTTTCGGACGAAAATTTTGTTCGTGATGTCCGGTCTATAGGTATTGAATGTCTTTGCTTAATACACATTTAATAAGAATAGTTTGGTCAATTATAAAGTAGTAGGTCGCACAAGTAGATCAAAGGGGAACAAAGGGGTGGGTTAAGCAGGGTAACCATTAATGACAAATCACAAAAAGCACGCCTTGCCTGGAAAAGCACGTTAAGCCACTGGTCCCGGCAGTCATTTGTACAACTTTAACAGCCGTTACGTGTGGTTAGGTCCTCGAAAGTCTGACAACTAGTTTAACCAAGAAGTATCTTGTTACCCAATCAGTGGGTTATAAATAGTTCCATGTCAAGCACTGGTGTTCGCTGCATCTGGTTAGAAGATATTGATAATAAGACAAATGAGTGAAACCCGCCAAATCGGTCAATCAAGTAATACATCATATTTTTAAGAATATACATAAAAGAATAAATATTAGTAGTCCCTATTATTGTCTTTACTAATATTATAAAGATAAAGGAAATGATTTGATATATTTTTTTTACGAAAGGTATTTTAAGTATGATATATACAAGGCAGATATAAGTGGAAACGCCGGGAGGGGACGCCCTAGAAGGACATATATAGACCTTATTGGTGAGGTTCTTCAGAAAGGTCAGGTGCGTAGTACTCGCAACCGGCGTGTGTGTACGACAACATGTATGAATGTAAACGAAGCAAAAGAAGTATGTAAGAATCGTAGCATATGGCGCTCTGTAGTTTCTGCCTACCCCCATGGGAAAAAGGCGTGAGTTTTTGTATGAATGTAAGAAATGATTTGAATTACCGGACCGATTTGAAAAATTCTTTCAGCGATGGGAAGCTACACTATCCCCGGGTAACAAAGGCTACTTTTTATCCCTGTATTCTCTCGGAAACAGGAACTACGCGGTTGAAACCGCGTGACGTCTGCTATATATACTACAAGACTTATAAATAATAACTTCAACTATCATTATATTATGTAACTATCTTAAACTTTGATTTGATATTCATCTTTTTTGATTAGGTACACATATTATTTCAAGATACGTACATAATAATTGTGTAGGAACCTACTTATCATGATGAGATTATAATGTCTAGCGATTGGACTGGTTTTTACGACTAGACAAAACACAGAGTTTGATAACATGTTTTGGAGTTAAATACGCCAAGGTTGCAAGCAAAAGTTCAATACGTGGATCATCGTGGTTCTAAGATCAATCCCCGAGTTGTGCCAAATGATATTTGCTTCAATAGAAGCGCGGAGTCTTAATTTGCGCCAGGTTAGTGGCCATTGGGTCTCCCCCTAGTACATGGAATTTAAATATAATTTGCAAAATGTAGGTATATTCTTAGTAAACATTTGCCCTAACCCTTATGAAATAAATTCTATGAAGGATAGAGCAAGCCGCAACAAAATCCTAGAACTAGGCAGTAACACAGAGAAACACGAAAAGCAACCTTATTTTTTAGGCAAAATATGTGAACGAGGATCTCTATACTGAGGAGCTAGTAAGTACCTATTCTCCTGGGTCAATCAGCTGTAGATTTCCACAACTATCAGTTCATCTATTGACTTCGATTTGATTTTCAGACCGCCTAGTGAGAGGCCTACCTACGATGCATCTTCCATTACGCGGTCGCCACACATGAACCTTTAACCCTTTCATGCCAACAACGGCCATAAGTCCTGCGAGAAAAGTCCTCATTCCACTTAGGTATCACTTATCACCCAATAACAGGTAATCAAATTATTTTCGCAGACAGACAATCCTACTTGCCAATCGGTCGTACTTCTTTAATATTCCATATCTAAGATAAGTTTTTTTTATGAAGGAAATGCCAATGACGACGCCGTTGCATTAAATTAGCAGCTTGCCACATCCACTGGATACCTTTAACACGTTGACTGCCAACTACCAGACACAATAGAAATTTAATTGTTCGCGGACAACGTGTGACCGACGTGGCGCTCAAAGACTTAAACTAATTTCCATTTAGTTTCTACGGATGATGACAATATTTACACCAGCAAGCGCAGTGAAGGACGTACAAGGACAAGGTGGACAGACGATTTGGTGAATACCACAGGATTGCGCTAGAATCTAGCGCAATCCTGTGGTATTCACCAAATCGTCTGTCCTGATCTAGCGGCTAGATGCAAGCTGCGTTCAACAGGTCCTATTGGAAATAAAAAAAAAATGGAAATTGGGACTAAATGGCGTTGTGTGAAAAGTTGTAGAATATTTATTTTATATATTTATAAAATCTTTAGAGCAGGCCTATGTTTTACAGTGGACATCCAACGTCTGACGTCTGAAGTTAGAAAATATAAAAATTTCCCCTGTTTGATGGAGTTATATTTATTTCTGTAAGAAGATTTTTACCAGTCACTTATAAACGTTGCTAGTTTTAAAAGTTAATGGCGTGATATTCAAATACCCAAATGCCTTCTGGAAAAAGAACCTTTACAGTTTTGGGATGACCTGAGGTGACCTACAGGCTGTGTACCTACATGTACAATGTCACCAGTATCTGAACCAGTACAAGCTGGCCTGGCATTCTTCCAAAACTCCGTAAAATGCTAGTAAAAAAAAAGGTTTCATAGCTTGAGTCCTTATAAACTGCTAATATCTCCTATCGCACATGCCTACTAAGAAAGGACCCCTTTTCTCCAAAAACTACAACATTTTAAACAATTCCAATAAATTATAACTTCCAAGTAACACCTTTCATATTACTTACTGCTAACAAGAAGTGGTACTTCCAGAAACACTTCAAGAATTAGTTCCACTTCGATATTTAAAGTCCACTAACAGCACTCCAACTTCTGGTTAGGTAGTTTTCTAACTTGGGAAGTATGACTCGTCCACATTTGTGTGCCGGTGACATGAGAACGGTTACATAAAGATGGTGGTAAACGGGTAAGACTTGAAATTGAATCTTGCCAGCTTCAAAATAAAGCAACAATTGGTTTATTTTCCACATTAATACTTGAAGCACAGTTCAGACATTCCAAATCGCACAAGAACGGTATTTTTTAAATTGTTTATTTCGCAAAAAAATGGTTATCTACTGAAATATCGCCTTGAAAAATAAATCGAATAATTTGTTTATTACTTGCCGTTTATTTCTTAATAAATAAAAAAGATCTAACACATTATTTACACGTGTATTTCTAATATTTAACCACAAGGTTAAATAATATTGTTTTGGTCTTTAGCAAGAGGCTAGTTTCCATTATGTGCATCGTTTTATATTTTTGTTCTGAATCTATAAGTGGAGACTTAATTTGCTTTCAGTCTAATTTATTATTAATAACGCTTCTTCATTATGACTACATACATAACACACAGCTAATAGAAATCTTTATTCCCAGATAACACATTTCGCCGAAAAGCTTGTTGTTAGAAAACATTATTTGTAGACATCTCGATACATTAAGTCCATGTTTACCAAATAAATAACGTGCATTAAGTGTGTATGATTTCGAATACAGTAAACCCTATGTACCGTGTGTGTAAACCAATTGAACATATTATATGGGAAACAATTTGTGCCTTATCCAGTTGCATGCGTACCTTGAGCCCGTTGACAATTGACTGCGGCCTATTATTAAGTGATTACTACGCTCGGACGCAACATGTATCAAAGGCCATTGACAATAACGATGCGCTTCCCAGGCATAACTAATTCTAAGTGGAGGGTAATTCCTTGCAAACATTTGATGTAATAGAGCATGTGATACCACTGCTGGTGATTTGGACAATTATGTGACAAACAATTGGAACGCAGAACACTGCACGCAAATAGTTTCTGTCAAACTAGACTGTATTGTGCAATTGTAAGACAACGGCGTCTCCTTATTCTGGGTGAATTTTCGAGCGTTTCACACGACGTCATTACCTTCCCCTAAATATTAAGAGAAGAGAATGTGTTTTTTGGAATATTTGAGCCATTTCCAGATTCTGGTACTTCAGCAGATTCTGAGAATTCAATCAATCAATCAATGTCAAATAATTTTTTATTTTGCAGAAAAACAAGGAAAACATTGTAAATAAACGCCTGTAAATATGCCTGAAAAATATTTCTCACTCACGTCACTTAGCCGCACAAAAACATTTACTATTTAATATTTAAAAACTATTTTCCTTTTACTAGAATCATTGTTTAAAAACTTGGGCTTCTAACAGACTGTATACCAACAATTCGCCAATCCCAGTCTTTTGCCATCAATTTCACAATGTCTTTAGTCAGCAGGAGTGCAGTCACAGTCTAAAATGTTGGTGCATTGGTTTTTTTATTTTGGTTTTGTGTTGGGTTGGAAAATCTCCATGGATGCCCTCCGCCCTAGTGAAGGCGGTGGAGTCTGTAAGATTCTTACTGAACTCACTGAACTTACTGACTCAGAATGACCCCGTGTTCCTTCTCACACCTGCACTGGGAGACGCTGGAACGTATTTTTTTTCTACATCCCCAATTAGCTTTTTTCAACCCCAACTTTTAGGGCTGACGTTATTCTAGCTTGGTTTATTCTTATAATGCAGTCGTTTTGTACTCCTTTCGCTCTATCTCGCACTTTTATAATGTTGTCTCAACTTTCCCCATGAGGTAACTCCCCATGATCTTCTTACTTCATTAAACCTACATTAAACTTCGATAACGTGAATCTATTTAGAGCACAGCTGACTGCTCCGATTATGACACTGACTAAAGTCTGTACGGTACATTAAACAATCGGCTCTCGCGATTCCGCCTGAGAAATGTTACTTAAAACGGCGAATCTCTTAACATTGTTTTGAAGTTCTTGGTTATCCTAAATAGGCCTTTGGAATAACTCAACTTTGAATTTTGTGTCGTTATTCAATTAGTTAGAAGGTTATAAGGGCGAACGGTACATAATTGAGGAAACGAAAATGTGAATAAGGGTATTTATATAACTTAAGCGTTTTAATTTCGATGGTACTGGACTGGTTTAATTCATTAAACCCCGAGAGGACACCGGTGTCCGCCTGTCATTGTCTTTCTATTGTGTCTCTAATTACCTCAGTTGAAAGATTAAGGCCTTAAAGGCGTCGTTCACATAATCATTAGCCTGCCTTTATCCCAATTTATAAGGGGTCATCGTATCATAATTATATTCTTCTACCATACATATTTTCCGTCATGGAGTAATAGTTTAGGTATTTCTGTAAAATGTATGTACAACCTTAACTAAGTTATACAAAAACTAAAAAAAAACCAATACCTAAACCTTACAAAAAATAATTACTTACAAAGCGTCAAAAAATTCTTCTGCATCGCTGCCAGCTGGTAAAGTGCCCAGAAGACTGGCGGCGTGGCCACGTTAAATGGCAAAGCCGTCATCTCAATAGTTTTCTTCTTTGTAGCCAAGTTATTTTGACCTCATCATCATCTGCCGACTTTTTCCAAACTAAACCAGGAAGGACTTCACGTCTAACCGCATGCAGCTGATTTTTTTTAAATATTGATAGGCACGCGTTTGACCACTATCTCACCTGATGGTAAGCGATGATGTGGTCGACGATGAAGCATGCTTGCCTAGAAGCAACCTGTTTACTCTTGACTTGAAGACCTCTAGGTTGTAGCTATCAGGAAACACCGATCCATGGCAGGGAATTCCACTCTTTAGCTGTTCGCACAATTAATGAATAGGAATATAAATATCAGTGCTTTACATGATGCGCTTACCAGCAGAGCTATCTTTTTATTGCCAGTCCAGTCCAGTTTTGTTGTTGTTAACTGGCGTCCAGTCCGGTGTGCCTAACTTTGACCATAACTGAGAATTAACAAAAAAAAAAATAATATTGCACTTTATGTGGACTCCAAGTTACGGTGAGTTTCAGACAGAGTACTGCGCGCCTCGTCACATCTCTGGAAGTGCGCATGACGTTATAAGAAAGAATGAAAGAAAGAAAGAAAATGTGTTTATTTGGGAAACGAACAGGAAATTAACAGTTTAAAAATAAAACTAAATCTAACAATATTAAATGACAAAAAGACCTGTGCGAGGCCAAAAAGGCCCCTATCTCAGCACGATGCCACGATATTTAAGGAAAAACAATAAATACCGCACCGCTGTTATTCTGATAGGGCCTACTGTAATGCCCTGCACCGTGCCCCCTGTGTGGCTACTGTGTTATCTTAGATACACACTGATTATAGCCTTTACGAACCTAGCTATTTGACAGTAAATCGTTGAACACTTTCATTACTTTCTGATCATCACCATGAAATGAACATAATATATAAACATCAACGGAGATACACAATATAGCCCTGCTGCTCCATAATAAAATATCTGGGTAAAACTATACCACTTGGTTGTCAGACCTTAGGGTTTTGATTGCACATAAAAACTGTTAAAGACGTTAATTTCTTTCGACGAAATTAAAAGCACAGAAAAATAAATAAACAAACTTCTTATTAAGTAGGCAAAGAAAATATAAATTACATTCTAGAAACATAACTAGAGAACGTTCATCGCTTAGATTACGAGCACCGTTGTCAGGTGGGAGCGAAAAAAGGAAAAAAATATATAAGAATATTTGCATAAACTTTAGTCGCGGACCTATTTAACTACGAGGCTTATTTGTGCTTTATAATAAACTTCTTCGGAGTATTTACTTTTGTATAATAACAGGCTTCCATTTGTCAATAGACGTTTTGTGTGTTAAAAACAACTTGTATTGAACTAAACGAAAACCTTGAACTGAGAGGCATTAGCCTAAAGTGGTCAGAAATACAATTTTCCTATATTTTTGACAAGTTTTTGACATAAATTATCGCTTGTTTAAGACTGTGACTAGCTTTGAAACGTTTTTATTTATACAAATTAAAAACCTTCTAAACTTCCCCGTTAGTTTTGTGCTACTGCAGAGCATGAGCACGCATGAGGGCCTTGTTTCGATTCCCGAGTCGATTAAAATGTTATTAAGTTTTTTATCTGGAATTTCTTAGACATGAAAGTAGAATAAATGCTGTAGAAATGCTTTCCTTGCGAAGTATGTGTAGTGTAACAATGAATGACAGATGGAGGAATGATGTGATAAAGCAACGTTGCGGTTTAAAAGAAGATGTAGTGACAAAAATTGAAATGAGTATGCTTAGATGGTTTGGCCACGTTGAAAGGATGGATGAAAGGCGACTAACGAAAGGTATTACAAGGCAGATGTAAGTGGGAACGTCGGGAGGGGACGCCCTAGAAGGACATACATCTTCTTGGTGAGGTGAGGTGATCTTATTGGTGAGGTTCTTCAGAAAGGTCAGGTGCGTAGTACTCGCAACCGGCGTGTGTGTATGATAACATGTATGAATGTAAACGAAGTAAAAGAAGTATGTAAGAATCGTAGCATATAGCGCTCGTAGTTTCTACCTACCCCCATGGTACAAAGGCGTGAGTTTATGTATGTATGTATGTTCTTATAAGCAACCCGGAGGCTAGAACCATACACGTTTGATGGTAAAAAAGGCTTGCTCACTAGGTATCACATGGGCTTCGAACGTTACTGTCTAAATTTGAGTGTACAAACGCCAGCACTTCAAGCTACCCCAAAATGTACAATTTTCACAAAAGAACATGAACCTTATTCTGTTTGTGATAAAGTTGAACAATATAAAGCAACAACAAAACAATATACAACTATCAAATCAATTGGACACATTGGGGTAGCTAGCCTTTATAAGTAGGTCTCTGACCTCTGGCCTTAGCCCATTTCTTCATAGAAAACAAAAGTATAGGAGTAAACTTCAAATATGGCCTACTAAAACTGACATCTGCTTATGAATATAAGAAAAATACAGGGTGTCTGAAGGCATATTGCGTAAATCTTGTAATTTTTTCACCCCATTGGCCTCCCTTCATTATCACCGTACTTAATAATTCGCTCCCCGGGCCCTATGATTAAGGTGCATTTACATGTTATTAAAAATCGCAGTCTGCGACAGAAAATGCCGATATCAATATTTTCTTTAGCGGAAGTCAGTTTGGCATACGCACTTAATGATATTTTATAGCAGAAAGTAATTAATTAATAATTTACTTTATTTTACCTTTGATTAATTGCTTAAGACATAAGGTTGAGTGTCGATTATATTGAATAATTTAATTTGGATAAAAAATCTTTTAATTATTTGAATTTTTAGATTAATGTAGACTAATGTGTATATTACTGTTACCTTTTAAACGATTTAATCATGCTCTTTGCAGTACAATGCAGACAAATTTAGTTTATTTTTTGAACGGAACTGTATTTACTTAGAGTCTTTACGTTTTGCTTTGACAGATTTAGTTTCTGTAATTTACGTTCCATGATAATCTGTACTATTATCAAAAAAGCTAAAGTTTACGCGGTTTTAGGGTGTAATCTCTGGATCTAATGAAACGATTTTGAAAATTCTTTTACCAAAAGAAAGCCACATTATTTGTGAGAGGTTATAAAATATTTGTCAAAACTTAAAGGGGGATGTTAAAGTTCAAAATCCGCACGGATGAAGTCGCGGGATAATGTTTTATGATCTTCTTACCACCCTATGCAATCCCGACTAGCTTACTCAGATGCAGTTGATTCCTGGATGTACTTTATTTTTGCAAATAAATTGATGCAAACCATACTAATGAAGTAGTGATAGCGTAGTAGTGTGAATGGCAAACTGTTATGTCATAGATCTCGAGTTCAAACCCAAGGCACGCACTGCTGAGTTTTTAGATTAATATGCGTATTGTATGATTAAGCCTCGTCCCCACTAGGAACATTTGTCGAGCGACATGTGTCCCCGGAGACGGGTCGGGCGATGTCGCTCTACATCGCCCCACGTCGCCCGATGTCTTGTCTCCGTCCACATCAGTTTAGTCAAACCTCTACTCTTCATCGACTGTGCGACAAGGAACAGTTTCAACAATGTCGCGGCGATGTCGTCCGACGTCGCCCGACATCACCCGATGTCACAGGGGACACATGTCGCTCGACAAATGTTCCAAGTGGGGACGAGGCTTTCTCCCCTGCTTCCATGACGGTGAAAAAAAACATCGTAAAGAAACTAGCGTAACTGAGAGATATTTCTCGACGTATATGAAGCCTTTTTTTTTTTTGTGAGGGGTGGAAAATCCTCATGGATGTCTTCCGCCCGGGGAGGCGGAGGGGTCTGCAGACTCTTACTGACTAAAAACCACCCCGTGTTCCTTCTCACACCTGCGCCGGGGGTCACGGGAACGGAAGATACTTCCGGGACCCCCGACTGGTGCCGGCCCCGCGGGCCTCGCCAAGTCTGCGAGGGGAGTGAGGTGTTAGACTCCCCTCGCGACGTCTAAGAGGGGCGCGCGTGAACACGACGCGCCGCCACCTCCGGTCCATGTACGTGGGGGTGGCGGACATCCCCGCGTCCGTCGCCCTGGACCCATTCAGGGGGGCTAGAAGAGGGCGTTGTCCGCCATCCACCTGCGCCCGGTGCGTCTGCTGCGGGCCGGGTGAGTGGAAGTAATCTCCCTCTCCCTTTCCGCAGCCTCCTTCTGCGAGATGACCGTTTCGCAGAAGGACACCACCGCGTCCCAGGACTCGACGCTGCCGACCATCCTCTCGACCACGGCCGGCAGCGACAGGTCACTGCCTACTCCAGAGACGAGGGCACGGCGCGGCTCCTCCCAAGCGGCACACTCTGCCAGCGTATGCCGCGCCGTGTCCTCCCGACAGTCGACGCAGTGGTGACAACGGGCGTCCGGCTCCCTGTTTATGCGACACAGGTACTTTCCGAAGCAACCGTGATATGAAGCCTAATCCAAGGCCCATGGTTGGCATAAAAACTCTTACAAGAACTAAACGGAAAGTAGAATTGTATTAACTGTTCTTTATCTTTTCTTTCTTTAAAATAATCGACTGCAAGCTGCACCATGTGTAAAAGTACCTCAAAACAAGCTTTCTGGAGAGCTACCTATTAATATTCTTTGCTAGTCCTCACTATAGAATAAATTATGTTTTTAACAAGAACGGGTAACAAACCAAGTTTATCCAACTAAATGTACTTAAGTAACTTGGTAATTACTTAGTCTTGAAACTTTGGCATCTTCGGTTAGATCACCGGCTTGGTAAAATAATATTTTTTTGTTTACTATTGCATAAAATATCAACATCACGCCTGTATTTTCTGAAGGGTTAGGCAGAAGTGTAACTATAAAACCTACTTTCCATTAGTTATATAAATATTCTACAAATATTCCACAACTTTTCACACAACGCCATTTTAGTCCTATGTTAAGCTTGAGAGCTTGTGTTATGAGTACTAAACAGCTGCTAAACATATTTATATATTTCTAAATACATACATATTATAGATAAATTACACCCAGACACAGAACAAATGATCGTGCTTATTACATAAACATTTGTCCTGCGTGGGAATCGAACCCACAACCACCGGCATAACAGTCAGGGTCACTAACTACTAGACCAACAGGCCAGTCAAAGGCCAATAAAGGCCATATAAAGGGCTAGCTTAGATTAAGACTAAGATTAAAGATACCGGGCTAGTATCTGCAACTCCATGTCGAAGCGCGCGTTTTGCGTATGGGCTATAATACACGCGGGCACAGTGCGAATTGCTGTCACATGTCTTCGAATTTTTGGTTCTAGGACATGCCGGTTTCCTCACGATGTTTTCCTTCACCGTTTTTGAAGGGTTGGCTTATTGTTTTTTTATATTAAAGAGTACTAGCTGACCCAGCAAACTGTTTTTCCATGTAAATAATATAAAGTAAATATATTAAAACACTAACTCATTTTAAGTGGATGGAGGGATATAATACTTGACTGGAATTTAGAGGTCTACGTATTATATAATTCCGAATCATAAAAAAATAAGGTGAACTACCCTTATCACTCGTCCCAGGTCCACTGAATATATACACAAGATTACATAAGGATCGGTCAAGCTGTTTCGGAGGAGTTTTATACAACACTGTGGCACGAGAATTTTATATATTAGAAAGAGAACAGAAGTAGGTAGCTACTTTATTTATTTACCGTGATAGGTAGTTGCCCTAGTAGGAATAATTAATTTAAGGTTCAAATGGTTACAATAACATTAACAATAACAAACAACAAAACAACAACAATAACATAAACAAACAACAACAACAATATTATTTAACAATAACATTATTATGTAGTACTGGCAATTAGTGACCGATACTTAAACACGTGATTGTACTCATGAATACGAATAACTTTCCGAAAGTAACATTTTTTTATACTCATTAACTTTCAATTAATTCAATTACGACAGTACTGCACAACGGGAGCGGTGGGGGTGGCGGGGGAGCGTGTGACGCTACTTCTTCTTCTTAGCGTGTCGATGGCAAACAAAGTCACTAAATCTAAATTGAATGTTTAGCCCAGAATTCGGCCACCGCAACACCATCCACCGACGCAGCCATAAGATCCTCACGTGTGCAGGTGACAGGGCACGCGGCGCAGGACAAAAGGTGGGCCATGGTCTGTGGAGAGGTACCGCACAGGCACTGAAGGTCGGTGCTAGCTGCGAAACCCCACTTCAAGAGATTATCCTTGCTGCGGCCGACCTGGGTGCGAAGTCTGTTCAGAGATTTCCAAGTCGGCCATTGCAGTGTGTGCCCAGGTGGAAGTCTCTCTGATGGCTCGATGAATTCCTCAGGAGGCTTAAGTATCTCTCGCCAAAGGTCACATCTTTGCGAGGTGCTGTTGGAAGTAGGTGGGTTCACGCATCCAAGAAAACTTTTCCTACTTTTTAGTCTCTGGTGAACAGAAGTGTAATCGTGCATCGGGTGGCGTGGATCCTCTTCTACTTTCGCCCTTTCTGTGCGGCTTGCCACAGTCCTACGTATACCAGGGGGCGCAATGCCGATGAGAGGACGCTACTACTACTAGTAGAGTTTGCCCTTCCTGAGGTCAGACTATCAGCTGATAGGTCGTGCCAATTCGTGCCTACTGTGATCTATCACAGGCGAGCGCGCGGGAATTTCAAACAGCGTTTTTGTTATTTTATTGTGTATAAACATAAAGTTTCGGCCAATAAGTATCGATCACTAATTACTAGTCACCCTATGTTTATTAACACAAGCCATTAAATAATACATTCACCATCACTGTTAAAGAGAAAAATCCCCAAATGATATTGCCACACCGAATCGCAATGTTGGTTCTCGGGCCTAGAATAAAGACCAGCTTTCACATCACACGAAGAGACAACCAACCACGCTTACTGAGTCTGTGTGAGTGAGTGTCTTGTATTCAGTTCCTTAAGACTTCTTGGAACCCTTTGAATGGCAAGCCACATTGATAAATGTAAACGAAGATCGTGCGATTAGCTGGAATTCTTAAGTAAAGAGCTGCTAAGAAATATACAACGTTTATTTCTCTACAGATCGAGATAGAGAAACGTGGAAGAAGAGCGAAAAAAACTTTGCCGAGCGATAAAACATTAGGCGATTTCAACAAACTCTTGTGCTGGGTATATTAATAGTCATGAATGATGATGGAACTATTAGCGTAAAACTTAGTTCCTTGTATTATCGAAATAAAGATATAAACAATAGAACTGTTTCTCAGCGGAATCCACAGGAGCGGAAGGACAGAACCCCTGTGAAATTCGTCTCATACCAAAGTTCACGAGACAGTTTATTGTCTGCTGATTTATCTGCACTGATACCGCCCCAAATCTCGAAGCAGTTCCAGTCGAAATGTTTCGGGACGAAATAATTTTCAAGATGGTGACGGCCCATCGATTTTTAAAAAATGGGGAGGACGATGCACTGCACAACTTTTTGGTACTAAATTTTTGTTACGGGAAGTCAACACCCCGAAAGTTTGATGATCAGTTTAAGCAAGCAGATAGCCTAGTGGTTAAGAAAATTTGTGCATAGCTATTATCGCAAAGATAACAGCTATGCACAAATTTCGGTGCATAACGGTTGAATCACAACTGTTAAACAGACCTTAGTTAATGGTCAAAGACCAAATGGGAATCAAAATTCATAGGGTACTTCCCGTTGACCTACAATTTGGCAAGTAACATCGTTATAAACTACACGTATAAGAAATAACACCCCTCTTTTTGCGTCGGGGGTTAAAAAGTCTTAAAACGACACATTTGTAATTAAATTTTAAGTAAAAATGGTTTCGAAGCAGCTCATAGCTTCCAAGCTCGAAGCATCTAGTTCATATAGGGTATCATATGAAAAAGCTTGACTCAAAAAAGTTATATAAATATAAATAAAAATATTCCACAACTTTTTCACACAGCACCATCTAGTCCCAAGCTAAGCTAAGAGCTTGTGTTATGGGCACTAAACAGCTGATAAACATACTTATATATTTCTGAATACATACATATTATAGATAAATTACACCCAGACACAGAACATGATCGTGCTCATCACACAAATATTTGTCCTGGGTGGGAATCGAACCCACGACCTCCGGCATAGCCTGCAGTCAGGGTCACTAACTACTAGACCAACAGGCCAGTCAGTAATATGTATTTTATTTGTGTTTACCGACGATTTTATTATTATTTATAATGAAAAGTATAAAAAACCATCTTTTTCAGGAAAAGCTCGGAAAAAAAACTGCGCAATTCAATTCCTGAATTTATCAACGTACGATAATCGGTGGGCGAGTCCAACTTGCACTTGTCCAGTTTTTTTTTTGTTATTTTGTACTATTGTAGTGTACGTGTTTCAAGTTGTTGCTAATAAATGTTTTCCTTTTTTTTATTATAAAATACAAAACATTACTAGTTGCCCCTTCTGAAACGTAGTTCTTTAATAAAGAAGCATAGGCAAGAAACTCCATACCTACTTATTCTAAAAAGTTTTCAGTTCTATACGCTCCTGGCTGTTGTACCCTTTAAAAGTAATAGTACCAGCCGTGGACGTTTCGCACGATCGAGCGGTCAGATTCAACGTGTTCCCGGTGTTCTCAACTAGCGTCCGTTCGTCCATACTAATGGACAGCCAACCGCGGAACCCGAAACCACAGTATGATCGACTTTGTAATTACATGGATCGCATTGCATAACACATAATTTTTGTTTTGTTTTGCAATATTTTCATAGTGGATATAATAATATAATATAATATATAATATATATATGACTGCCTCGTTGGTCTTGTGGTCGCAAGCGCTACTGCTGATCATGAGGTCCCGGGTTCGATCCCTGGGTCGGGCAAAGTGTTATTGAGTTTTTCAATCTGCGATTACTCAGAGCAGCCCGGAGTCTGGATTTGTGCCCGATGGATGGCAATAGGCTCGCCCCCTATTACATGGGGTACTTCGTCGATTCACACCACGTGCGATTCGGACCATGGTGTGAATCGCACAAGAATCATTTTTGAATTGCATGATTCACACCGTGGTGTGAATCGACGAATCCCAAAAAAGTCTTTCGGCGATTCACACCATGGTGTGAAAAGACGAAAGACATTTTGCGAATTCGTCGATTCGCACCATTATAAAAAAGTTATAAAAGTAATTACTTTTTGGTACTGACTGGTACAAAACGGTTATTGAAACAAATTATTTATAGGGATATAATATTTATTATGCTAACGTAAGAAATTAAACATAGCATAAGTTTTTACAAGTATGTTAGATTATTCATATTATGTAGGTCAGTTATTCCTATGCTTATGATTAATTTAAAAATCACATGTTGTTCAACTTGAATAAAGATATTTAGGTATGTACAGTTTTAACTGTAAATATAAATCACAATATTGGTCAACATTAATAAAGATCTAGGTATTTATAAAAAAATAAAAAACAACTATAAATAAAATCACAAATACAGACTGAAAGATTACCCTGTTACTTATTACTAATTACAAAAAATACTTGTCATCAACATCTTTAATATAAAATATTCACCTTAATAATAATTAAATCACATGTTGCACATTTTGACTTACGATTTATTTGTCAGTAAAAAAAAAGACTAAGTAATACCTACTTTATTACTATAAGTAATTTTAGTTACTACTTATATAACGAGATATATCCAATGACTAAAATTGCTTGTCGTCTTCTTACCTTACTAATTAAGAGTGTACAATAGTACATAGTTTTACTATATCTAAAAAAAAACAGATTGAATAGATTACCCTTTTCTTTGTAATTGGAATCACAGATTTGTTTGGTTATATGGCTGTAATTAATAAAATAATATAAATTAAGTTAACGTTACTTATAAACAAGATTATTGTTAATTATACAGGAAAAGTTTTTTTCCTCTACCGATATTTTGACAGAAGAAACTTTTGAAAATTTAAAAAAATACGGATTTTTTAACTTCATATGTTTTAGTAATAAAAAATAAAGTTATCGTTTACGAAAGTTGTCTATTTTGAAACTGATGTTATGGTCACTCACGGCGCGGGCGCGCGTAGCGCGCAGGCAGTTGGTTGTACCTACGTAATCAGCTGTGCGATACGGTGCGGCGTAGGTTACTGACCTCTTATTTTATTAGGTTCGACTAGATTTTATCTCTTAATTTGTAATTCCAATTTTTCCTTCATACTTTCATGGGCTTAGGACCATCGTAATGCTAAAAATAAAGCTTAAATAAAAGGCACAACTTTCAAATTAGCTATTAAATTTAAATTGAAACAACGTTATTTATTATTCATACTTTAACCTGTCTGCATTACGGCGTATTTAAAAAATTGGAATCAACTATTTACAAAAATTACAATCAAAAATAACCTACACCTAAAAGAATAAATTGCTTACCCCTACATGAGTGTCACTATCACTACTAGTCACTGTATTTCAATAAATGTTCAAAATGTAGTCCTCCTCTTTCTAGGCATAACCGTGCACGTTTTAACAAATTATCGTTCAGTTTATTTAGAATGTTAGTGTCACTTTTCACTTCATTGAACGCGTTAATTATTTTTAATTTTAAATCGTCAAGGTTTTGGGCCTCTTCCACGTAAACGCGACGTTTGACTTCTCCCCACAAGAAAAAGTCACAAGGAGTGAGATCCGGGGACCTAGCCGGCCACGGAACGGGGCCACCACGACCGATCCAGTTGTCGCCGTATTTTTCATTTAGGTAATTTCGTACCTGTATTGCGTAGTGGGGCGGAGCGCCGTCGTGTTGATAATAAAAATTGGTTAGATACCGTACTGGCACTTCTTCTATTAAGTTTTCTATGGTCGTTTCCAACATTTCTAAATAACGTGGCCCGCTCAAGGCGCCGTCGATGAATATGGGCCCTATTATTTTATTTTTAATAATGCCAGCCCATACGTTGGCGCTAAAACGCACTTGGTGATGTGTCTCTCGAATCTTATGAGGGTTGTTATACGACCACCAGTGTTCATTGTGGACATTGTACAGTCCCACTCTTGTAAACAACGCTTCATCGGTCCACAAAACATTAGCTTGGAGGTTGCTGAGAAGCCACTCACACAAGGCTCGACGAGGAGCTGGGTCTGGGTCATGCAGCTGCTGTACTGGCTGAAAATGGTACGGATGGAGTCCGGCTGTATTTAGCAATTTCCAGACTGCGCGCTGGCTCACACCAAATCGACGAGCCGCGTCGTATGTACTGGCTCTAGGATCTTCTTGAAAAAAGTCAAAAATTGTGTCTTCGACTTCGACCGCCAGTCGAGGTCTGCCAGAGCCTTGTGCGTGAGTTGGAGTCCTAAATTGTCCATGATCAAGCAGCCTTTGATTGGCGGCTAAAATTGTTCTAACGTTTGGAACCACGGGGTTACGTATTCCTTGAGCTCGCATACGAGGAATGCTCTCGTTCGCGTACATTATTCGAGCTGCACGTAAACTTTCACCACTCAAAATGTACACTCGAATCATTTCGTAATATTCGCGATTACTGAATTCCGACATTGCAATAGGGGTGCGCGGGCGTCACACGATTTCACACGAACAAGTTATTACGTAACGGGCGCGCGCTTGCGTGGAATGAGTCAGACTGGTCGGCGCCGGGCGACCGCCGGCCTCCCCGCCCTCCCGCGAGGGGTTGCACCCCGCTACATCCCCGGCGCGTGCGCCTGTGCGCGCCGCGCAGTTTCATTGCAAGATTACTGTCCATGTTTTACTCATTTTACATCGGATAAAAAAAAAAAAAAAAGTATTGAACAATTAATGGGAATGTGTTCTATTACCGATACTGAACCACCAAAAAAAATATAATTACTGGAAAAAAACTTTTCCTGTATAATGATGAGCTACCAAAAAATAAATCAGCATAATACGAAAATTAGATTTTTTTCAAAATCTCAACTTCTCCAAGCAATGGCCAATACTTATTTGGTTAGTCAATAACTCATCTATAGTGTTATTAATTTTTTCATTAACTTGCACGCTTACTAGTTTTCTTTTTGAAATTTTAACGTCACCCGGTAAATTAATTTTATTATAATAAAAGTGTGCGTCTTTGTCTACTCCATGAAGAAATTGGGCAATATTTGGTTTTGATGGAATAATTTTTTTAATTCTAGCATTCCACGATTCAACCATGTTATTTGTTTTATGACTTTCATTGTAAGTACTCCACGTATTTGATAGAACTGAGTGTTGGAGCCATGTTTGGACAAAATAATCATTAAAAAGCGTAACTTCTGCGGTATTGGGACTTTCTCCCATAACATACAGCCAGCCATCATCCAATAAGTTTTGTGGCAAATGTGTCATAGCTGCGCATAGGCTTACATGGATCCTGCCCAGTTTAGATTTGGTTACTCCAAGCTTCTTAGCTTTACGCCATAAGCAGCGGATGAAATGAAAATAACAGCCAACTATTTTCACATCTGGAAACAACACTTTCAGTGCCAACATTGCACTTACTTCAAAGTCCATTGATATATGTGTGGGCTCCCATTCTTGAACTCGGCTTTTAATAATTTGGAACATAATCTCATAAGTTTCTTCTTTTCTATCTGGAAGCAAAGCATATAGCACAGGAACCACATTGACGTATTCTTCATTGCTCCCTATATCCGCATGAATAGTGTATACTTGATGAAAGCACTTGACGCAAATCTTAAATGTGCCATCGATAAAAAAATGTTTCGACTCCTTTAAATATTTTGTCATTTCGGTCTTTCCAAAAATTATGATGCGCTTGTTTTTGTATGCGTAATCGGCGAACAACAGATGATCGTATTTTTTGGCACTTCAAGATGTGTGGCTTTATTGAAGATAAGTTTATTAGCGCCTATAGCTTTATTTCTTTGATTGTACAGTTTATTCTTTACGTTATTGAATTGAGGTAACGGTTTCGTTAGATTAATTCCTTTATCTGTAAGTACATCTATTGAATCTTGAAAAATTTGTGTGACTGGCTTATTGATATTGTTTTTAACAGTTTCGGTACATATGTGCATCTGCTGGTCTATTTCAATCGCTGTTTGATTCTTAGGAGCATGGTTATGATTAGTTTCACATAATATTGCAAATGGAGACGGGTGCATTTTGAATATTGCATTGCATTTGCTATCTTTTTTGGTGCACCTCCAGACCTCAGAACCATCTTTGTTTATACGTTTCCAAATATAATTGTATCCATTTCGACACAGCATACGACGACCTCTCTCGGTTATTTGAAACTCCATATTTTCAAGAGCATGTGAAGTTGACGCATCTTCAGACATTTTTACACCGAGCCTGTTCAAAAATAAGGAAATTGGATTTTAATATCTAAATATAATTAACATTGTAAAATACTTTACTTGCTTAAAAAATATCGATTTAGTTATATTAACTATCTAAAAATTTATTTACAAAAGTTTTATATTAAAAGCATGCAGATAACACTCTCCTTTCTTATTATTTTACTTATTTACATTTCATAAAGCTTTAGATAGGTATTGAGATTAAATAAAATCCAATTCTATGATTACAAACACCACAAGCAATGACTAAACAAAATATTATAATATAGTATACTAAATTATTACACACTTTGGCATTATGGTGCAATACTTATTGAAATCAGTACCTACACACTAAAGTAAAATGGCGGACAGTCCGCCATTTTGTTTTACGCTATTTTAAAATATTGTATTCAATTTCATCCATAAACAATTAATCCAAGATTAATTGTAAACCAGATTTTGAAGTGCTAAAGCTAATAATGCAGATGCACTGTTAACATTGACCAATATAAAAATTAATTAAGTATTATAGAATAAAAATAGCAATAGGTATCTACCAAGTAATGAAGAAGACAACTTTAAATATTATGTTTAACATTAATTAATTAATTTTGTGCCTGAGATAATTATAATTTTTTTAATTTTAACAACATATTGAAAACTGTACTTACCAAAATTATATTTCACTCAAAATATGACAGTCACTTCACATGTACCTACAACACTACTCTCAGGATAGAAATGATGCAATTACGTTTAAAATTAGTGCATTGTGGTAGTTCAGAAATTTTCCATTGTTTACAAAAGGGTTGTTTTTTACCTGAGAATATTGGCGCGTACCTACGCCGCGCACTGTTTAGGCGCACGTTACTGAATTTTTAAATAAAATTGATATACAATGTTAAGCTGATATTATAATATCAGATTGCATGAATTTGAATTTTTAATTATTAAAAAAAACCCCGCAGGAGTAGTAGATAGTATTATTATAGTAGCCACAGAACTCCTAAAGTGGTGGCACTGGTTCACTCATAATAGGTACTTACTTAATATTTTTAATAGTATTTCGCTAAGCACTTGTGTGCTTGCTTGTTAATTAATAAGAAAGAACCGTTGGTATGAATCGGCGAATTGAAAAAGTGTCCTTCGGCGATTCACACCATGGTGTGGATCACCGAATGACTTTTTTGGGATTTCTCGATTCACACCATGGTGTGAATCATGCAATTCAAAAATGGTTCTTGTGCGATTCACACCATGGTCCGAATCGCGCGTGGTGTGAATCGGCGAAGTACCCATTACATGGGACTTAAACATAATGGCGAAATGTGGGTGTACTACCAGGTACACCTCTGCCTAGCCCTTCGGGGATTACAGGCGTGACGATATGTATGTGTATGTAATATATATATATAATATATAATATATATATATATAAAACAGCCGTGCGGGTTAAGTTTTACCGGCAAAGGTTGGTCTGTGGATTGGTTTGCATCGATACGAAATACAAGATAATTTATTTTGCTTAAAACATTTGCTGCCATGTTTTGCGTTAATGGTTCGAAAGTCTGATTACTACTCTTGTATTATTAACAAAGAGTATTGTGCTAAGTAACTGGGTTGTGGGTAGTAATTAGAATTATTTTATTTTATTTTACTTTTACAGTAATGATATTGGTGAAGAAAAAAAAAACAAAAAAAAATCTGGATTTGAAATTAATAAAAACCAAAAAAAAAATGTGAAGGCTGGTGGACAGTGGCCGCTGGCTTTTGTCTTTTCATCTAGTATTTCTCAGTAGCAACCCGGAGTCTAGATAAACAAAGAAACTAGAAAATTACATAGAACTAATTTCCTAGTTTCTTCGTTTATCTAGACTCCGATATCTAGCGAATTGTGGGCTTACTATAGAGAAAACTCTGCCTAACGCTTCAGGGATAACATGAGTGATCTGATGTTATGTTGTGAAAGCTGGGATGCTACTATAAAACAGCAATACTAAACACACAGTTTAGATTGAGTGCATCGGAATTGCACGATTTAATTCCACCAAGCCCTTTCCATCATCGGACCACCAGACATACAGCACTACGCCACCGGTACATGGTAGATATCCCAACCATACGTACTAAACGCTATGGAAACACATTCATTGTGCGAACAGCCAAAGAGTGGAATTCCCTGCCGGTGTCGGTGTTTCCTGATAGCTACAACCAGGGGTCTTCAAGTCAAGAGTGAACAGGTTGCTTCTAGGCAAGCGTGCTTCATCGTCGTCCACATCATCGCTTACCATCAGGTGAGATAGTGGTCAAATGCGTGCCTATCAGTAATAAAAAAAAAAAGGTTAGTCATTGCCATCTGGATGTGCAGTTTTGCGGTCAAACATTCGACATACTGCGTTCTCCAGTCAGGTCGCGTTATAAACGGCATTCAACCGCTTAACCGCCATCCAAAATGTAATTATACGGAACGGATTACTTTACAATTTAATTACTTAGCACCTGTTTGGCATAGCCGAGAGGATTACACGAGTTTTGGTTGGCGTGTGTTTATGGTAAATTGTTTATGGTTAGCTTTGCAAATAAGCAATTAACGCTTGGATTTAATTCTACAATAGAGACACGAAAACAGCTGGAAGTAAATGCATTGAGGTTATGCATATTTCATATCATGAAGTACAGACGCCAGCACATCAAGTTACCCCAATTTTGAAAATTTCTTTGATAGATTTAAACTTTATCGGAAACAGAATAAGACTCATGTTCAATTGAGAATATTTGAAAGTTTGGAGTAACTTGATGTGGTGGCGTCTGTACAATCATTTTTCGAATTGGTTTGTAACATTATGGAGTTCCTGTTTTGTGTTTTCATGACTATTTTCAATACTTCTAGCACACCAATATTCAGAAGCGCATACAATTCTAAGGCATTTTCTACCAGTCCTACCTTGGGTGATGCAGATAAATAAACAAAAAATACATATTTGCTACTAAAAACAAAATCGTTAAAAGAATGTTTTCACACGTGATGCGATGGAATGAGGGTTATATTTACTGTAACCCATCCTAGGAAATTTTCCTGCATCGTACGTTTACGAACATTAAAATTCAAATGCAAAAATCAGTCGGACCTGGAACAACTAGGTACTTGTAGGCTATACAAATATCTCTGTGCGAATTGACCTCACAACGTACCGCAAATCAGCCAAAAACTGAACATTTTAAAAACCAGACTATTTAGTACTTAAGTAAGGATTCAAAATTAAATAAACAGTAGGTACAAAACTAATAACTTGACGGATCAATAATATTTAGAATCCTAGACGAATCTCAGAAACAACGAAGTCATTTCGTTCTAGGGTTTATAATGTCAGATTTCAGATTAATGAGGGTCTTAATTAAAATATATTATACGTTGGAGCAACATGATACTTTTACATAATACGTTTTAATTAGGATTAGTCAGGGTTTTAACTAGAGAAAAGTTTTCGTTACTAACTGAACCTGAATATGTTTTTCCTATTTTTGATGATAATACTTATTTTTTGTTGGCATCAAGAACTTTTGATCAAATCATACCTATATTATTATAACACTGGCGGATTTCAAACAGTTCCAGCCTTGTAATTCCTATGTTACCCGTAGATGGATACTATGGGTAGTGTAGCTTTCCAACGGTGACGGTAGTGGTTTACTTACTCGTTTTCTATTTATTTCTTTCCGTCACTGGGTACCCCTCAAGGTTCATTGGAAGACCAGCGTCAGACAGCATCACCTGTCTGGCATGAATGCTGAAATGGACCTTTTTGGCGCAGCCGTGAGGCACACAGCACATAATGTGTACCTACCTAATAAGTACTGTATATTTTTTACGTTTCATAAATTATTGTGAGTATGTGTGTTAATGACTGATGTCAAATAAATATTTTTCTTTCTTTCTTTCTTTCTTTCTTTCAATATTTTTTTCAAATCTGTGTATATCGTAGGTAAATCTGTCTATGTAGTTTTTAAGATTATCTGTTCCACACAAAAATACAAATCTATACTCTTTGAGATATTACTATAGATTACAACATCAGAACTGTGTCTATGACACACCTATACATTCAACTAGTTATTTTAAGTCCTATGAAAAATACAGTTAGCAGATTGTGATCAAACGAGCTTAGTGCCTGTAATAGACTTCAGAAATGAAATTAAATGATGAAATGAAATGATACTTATTTCTGTAAGTAGATCTTCCCAGATACTTTTACATGTCAGTTTTTTTAAAGTAAATGGCACTAAATGGCATTTCCAAAGTGACTGAGCCCTGAGAAGAAATGCCGAAAGAAACTACGGGGTCAGATTCCGTAATAACAATTAAATAATACATAACAAAATAACACAACACTAGTATTGAGACTTGAACAATAAGTATTTTCAATTTAGTTTATTTTTCTACATCCAATACCTATCTATCAAGTTAACCAATAAGTAGCCACGATGAAATCCGTTGTTGCATCCATAAAATACTCCTAAAACCACTTGTTTGTTTATAGCAGTAAAACAATATTCCGCAATTTTTCTCAAGTAGGTACTCATATATTTTATAAAAGAATATTTATCCAGACTGAACACATCAATCAACGTCCTAAAAACAGATAAAAATAAAAACATAACGACAGCGCTGTCATCGGTTTGATATGTAATTCAATTTGGACGTGAACCAAAATTGTTTTATTTCCAATATAAATAAAATAGTTGAACGATTGAAGTCATGTTATTAATCCGTTTTTGTTTTATTTGAAAAGGGTATTGATGTTACTTTTGAAGTGATTTAAGTACGTCTGGTTTTTTTGGTTTGCAGATCAAAAATTCGTTTCAGTTTGGAGGAACACGCCTTTAACTTTCATTCGTCTCTATTTAACCCGTAATATTATTTCAAACTAAACTTTTAAGCGATAGTACTTATGTTTGGAGTCAATTCAATAATGTTAAAGGTGGGGATTGAACTCACGATCTCTCGATCGCTAGGCCGACGCCTTAGCAGTATGAATGTGGAGAATTGCAAGAGTAGAGAAAGGCCAAAGAAACGATTTTCGTTAGCCTTTCTGTACTCTTGTAATCCTCCACGTGAGTTTGTTCCCCATCTATTTGGACTATTAACTTGAGTCCAGGCACAAGTACTTTAGATAAGTTAGGTTATCAAGACTCCAAGCGACACAGTTCTGAAAAAATATTCAAAATCTTCTGCATGATAAGTCTACCTCATTGTAATCAATTGCCATGCAATTTACCGGTCACTAGCTCCACTTATAGATTTTTTCTCTACACTCATCCATTCTATCATTTATGCAAAGTCACACATCTAAAGGTCGTAGGTAATACATCGCTTTTTTTGATAAAGCTGCCTATTCTAACACCCTATAAAGCTCGTTATTATTTATTTGATTTTATAGTTTACACTAAAGCTATTTCATGGCTTTCAGCAGTATAGGTCTGCAGATAGCCTCCATATATTATAGTAATATTTTGTAGTGTGTTTGAATTTTTTTTAAGTAAGAAGTAATCTCCCAAACATTTCATGCGAGTTAAGAAAAAACTTATTTCTTTTTCTAATTACACTGTTGAAGAATGCTATAGGATGCTTTATGGTTTAGTTAACCTACTTGCGAACAAAGTTACGTACATAAACTGCTATCTAGTAATCACTCTTACTCAATTCTGATCCTTAAAGACAATTTGTCGTGACATAGAAAGAAAAAAAGACAATACATTTATTTGGGACGCACAAGAATTTTAACAACAAAAACAAAATCTAACATAATAATATATTATTATATTTAAAACCAAAAAGGCCCCTATCTGAGCTTGATGTCACGATATTTAAAAAAAGCATAAATACCGCAGCGCTATTATTCTGACAGAGAGGCAGGACATAAAAAAAAAAAAAAAACCACAACTTTTCACACAACGCCATTTAGTCTCAAGTTAAGCTTGAGAGCTTGTGTTATGGGTACTAAATAGCTGATAAACATACTTATATATTTCGAAATACATACATATTATAGATTTATTACACCCAGACACAGAACAAATGATCGTGCTCATCACACAAACATTTGTCCTGGGTGGGAATCGAACCCACGACCTCCGGCATAGCAGTCAGGGTTACTTACTACTAGACCAACAGGCCAGTCATAGAAGGCACTATACCTACAAGGTAATTAAATCTCTGTTCGAAATGCTTTAGAAAACTGGCATTTGACACATAGTTTGTTAAGGGTCCGACCCTGACTTGTGTCACTGGTGGGTGAGCAGCAACAGACAGGCTTGATCGGATTACAGCTGGCCGGGTAGTATACGAGGTCCCTTAAATAAGTAGTAACACCCTCCCGTTTTCCCATCACACCGTTCCATTCTTCGATCTCCGTATCAGTGAGTAATCCTTATAAGCGTGCTCCTTTCAAGTAATTTTCCACTTGATCAGTCCACAGATTTTTTTCTTCCCTTTTTTTCCTGTTGCCCTATCCCAAGTCAAGTGTAAGCTTATTGGGCTGCTAAGAATTTTAATAAAACTTAGGTACATCAAGTTAGTAAGGCTAAGTGGCCCTTTACCTCAGACGATACTGAAGGGATCCCAATGGCACTTGATTTAAAAACAGCCGTATTACGTGAATTAAATGGTTGATTCCCTTGTTTCTTTGTTTTTTGTTTATTGCCTTCGAGATCTAAAGTAATTAAATCAGCAACTGCTACAGATTAGAATAACGGTTCGAGTGTTTTTGAATTTCGTCGAAAGTTATTTGAATTTCCTCTGATTCTATCCGTTGGTGCTCGTTGCCAATTATTTATTATTGTTGTTCTGTTAATTTATTTTATCGCTTATTTATTAAATTTGTTTGGAGAAAATTATTTGAACTACTTAATATTTTTACCTCTCTTCTGTCTGCACAATGTAAAATAATAAATACTAGTGATCGCCCACTGATCGAAATTCAACCATATGTTATTGTTTGATTTTCTGTGATCTGAAAATGTAGTGGGGAAAGAAAGAAAGAAGAAAGAAAATATATTTATTGGCAACATCTGGATTCACGCACAGTAAAAAACATAATAGCAAAAACAAAAGTGACACAAAAATGGCATATCTCACGGCTGCGCCAAAAGGTTCAATTCAGCAGTAATGCCAGACAGATGCAAATGGTAGTGCATTTGTTAAGTCATCATTATGTTTAAGACACTTTGTGTATTTTTAATATATTACCTTATGTTTTTCCTATTAAAAAATAATAGAAAATTACAACTTTGATTTGTTTAGACAAGACAGTGACAACTTGCAAACTTTCTGTCAAATTTATATTTTTCTTCACAATGGTTACGCATTATCTTTATGTTAATTGTCTTAAACTTACTTTAACATTGAATATGTAATTTGATTTAATTTTATCTATTTTTAACGTCTAAAGCTATTAGGTTTCTGCACTTTTCCTCTACTTAAATTTTCACAATGCTATATCTCGCGCATTCGTTGTCGTATTAAAATATACCTAGATTTTTGTTTGTTTAATTAATTTATTTCATCGCTTATTTGGAGAAAATTATTGGAACTAATATTATGCTATCTCTCTTCTTGTAGTATAATCTACACAAAATCATAAAAATATAATTATTTAAATGTACATAAATAAGGAAACCTAAATCCCTGTTTCAATAAGAAATCCTTAGTTATTCATTGGAATATTCAATCGTGAAAATGTTCGAAGTAAAAGTCTGTTATTATCAGCCGTTTTCAATTACAACCCTCTCTGAAACTTTGTTATTTAGACCTTTATAAGGCTGTTAGACGTAATGGGCGAAGCGAGAAAGATTGATATGGTTTCATTGGCGGATATTTCGGTCTTAATTTAATTTGATTTAGATTTTTCGAAGAATTATTTAAGACTTTTTGTTGTTTCTTAAGTGACTAAAGAAAATGTAGACTAATGGCAACTACTATTAGACCTTTGTCATTTATTAAACATTTCCAGTATAAAATGTATCTTTTATTTGTTAAATAATCATTAACGTACGCCACCTTAAAATACCATTTTTTTTTCTTTGAAATTGAGTATTTCAATTTAGGCACAGCCGTTAGAAAATTATGTACTAAGTATGAGTGCAAAATGCACGCCAAAAAAAATCCCCTATTTCATGACGTCTCTAACAATTTTAAATACCTAGTTGAAGACCATATTCATAAATTAGTAAAAATCTAATTGGACGAGCCAACTCATAAAAAACAAAAGTTTTATTGAGACCCGTGTCCGCGTAATATTCCACAACTTACACAACTTGCTATCTAGTCTAGAACTAAGCAAGAAAGCAGGGCTTGTGACACGTATAAACGTACTTACAGATTTCTAAATACATACATTTATTATTTATGAATTTACACCAGACGCGGTAGGTACAAATAATCGTGTTCATCACAAGTTTTGTCTTGAGTGGGTGGGTGGTAAGGTAATCAAACCATAGCGGTCAGGGTTACTAAGGACTAGACAGACAGACAACCCGTCTGATATGATAAGGATCCTTTACAATATGGAAACGTTTACAATTGAATAAACTAAATCAACTAAAAACAGATATTATTCCTAATCAACAACTGTAAAGCTGTATACGCACTATGCGGCTACCCGCATGCGGCCAGCCGTCCGGCTGCCCGCACGTTACGGTTGCGTATGCGGCTGCCCGTGATCCGCCAGCCGCAGACTGAGCCGCACAGTGCGTATAGCAACCGTCCGGGCGACCGGAGCGGTCTGCGGGTAGCCGCATCGCAGTGCGCATAGAAATGAATATTACGTACTTAATTGTGCTTGCGGTCAGCCGGGCAATGGCCACATGCGTGTAGCCGCATAGTGCGTATGAACCCTTAGTCACTATATGGAAATGTTTATGAATGAATCAACCAAATTCACTTAATATGGATATGTTCCTCCTTCCATCAATAACAAAATCATTCCGCCATCTGCTTATAACTTTAGGGTAATAACTCGAATCGATCTCAGTTTGTTGAACAATGTTTAGGTTTGAACACAGTTGATCCGGCCGGAATAATCCTTTTCGACCGTGATGTAGTCCTATTTAATTGAAATATAAAGTATCTTTCGACAATATTGTGGGTGTACTTATCTCTATTCAACTCTAGAATCCAGACAAAAGTAATAGAAAACCAATTGTTTGGAAAGTAATATTTCTATGTAGGTTTCTTTCTTTCTATGAAATCAATAAACTTCTTATCTTATTGTTGAAATAAACTGTGTTATCTATACTTATATTATAATTATAATTATAAAGTATTATAAAGCGATAAAATTTGTTTGTAAGTTTGTATGTATGGGGTAATCTTCGGAACTAATGATACAATTTAAAAAAAATATTGCACTGGTGGAAAGCTACACTATTCCCGGATGACATAGGCTAGTTTTTATCCCTGTAATCCCACGGGAACAGGAAATACGCGGGTGAAACTGCGTGACGTCTGCTAGTAACATATGTATAAGTTGATTGGCACACAAATTGAAGCAGATTAAAAAGAAAGTGCCAAGTCTGTGCAACACAGAATTGCTCAGCGTAATGCTGCTACATATGTGCGATACGTAGCTACTTACTGTGCTGGTTTTCAGGGTCAGCCCTGGTTTTATTTATATTTATTTATTAAAAACTAGTTTCAATGTTCTTAAAATAAACAAGGCACACAATTTAGACATCTGGGGTCTGTCTTAGCATGCCATGGCCTAGGATTTGATCAACGCGCTATTAACAGTTACATTAAAGTCGAGTTGATGTAGTATTGTTTAAGTTTACTCCTTACGTTTCTACTGTTCATTGAGGCTCTGATGTCTATAGGTATCCGGTTAAGTAGATTAGGAATTGTGAAAGATGCGGTTCGCCTGCCATAGAAGTTATTTTTGCGTGGCACTTGAAGTGATTTTGTTTTGGCTTGTCGTGCAATCACGTCATATTTAACGGGAACTATATTTTCTATCACCAAAATTTATATTTGTCATCAAGTTGTATCACCTAATAAATAGATCTATCGCCACGAAATATTTTCGTTCTCAGATAAACAAAAATTGTTCCCAGGTATGAATTATCAAATTAATGTTAATATATGTGTAAAATAAGAGATCGATAACCAATAAAATTATATTGCATTACATGAATATAAACTTCGTTCTTATAATAACAGTTTTGTTACTTAAATAATAGCTCTGTGCTCAGAATGGTATAGTTTTGTGTTTCTTAAATAATAGGCTTTGTCCTCAAAATAGTAGATCTGTCACCAAAATGTAGTCACTAAACAATGCAAACAATATAATTCAAGTAAAACAGTTACTCAAAATGGAAACGGCTAGGTTAGGTTAGGTTAGAACTGTGACCACGCAACGCGCGAAGGCGAGCGAGCGAAGCGAGCGTGCCGCGGCAGCGGCCGCCGAGCGCCAGATAAAATATCTTTAAGTTCTAATCTACCATGCATGCGTGCATTGCAAAAAAGGGGCATCTATTTGGTACTAGACCTTATATCTCAAGATTTTAGGTGATTTATTCTGGAACTGATTTTGCATTGTTTGGTGACTACATTTTGGTGACAGATCTACTATTTTGAGGACAAACCCTATTATTTAAGAAACACAAAACTAATTAAATTGGTGATAGCTTAAATAATACCCATATTTAACGGGAACTTGAACGTCACTGTTGTCAAAGTGTTCTATGAGAAACAAATACTCAGCGCGCACAAGAACGGGTAATACTTTGCAATGTTTAAATAACCCAGTGTAATTGTCTTGATATTTATTTAAATCACTCGTTGGATCACTCGTTGAATTCAACAAAACAGTGTAAAAAGGGCAAAATAAAAAATACTACATACAATCTAACATTCAAAATGACGACATTCCGTTTTGCTGTCATCGTAATCTCAAAATGTAGAACTCAAAAACTAAAGGTCAAATATTCAGAGGTATTTTATTTTTGAACTATTTATGTAGCCTTTTTATTCAGGTTTCACTACATTTTTGTTCTATTTGGCAGCTTTAGAAAGCCTACATTATGAACCCCAGGTATTTCTCGATTCCTAGATAGCAGAATTAAACTAAGAAGTTACCGACCTAATTGCTTAATGTTTCGCTGTTAACTTGGCACTGTTTCAAGTTAACGTTACAACGCTAACCAGTACAATTAACTGGAAAGCTTTCTGAATATGGACAGTTTTCGCAAATCTTGGATTCAAGTTGGACTTCACTGAGCTTGTTTTTATTTTGCGTTCATTTAGCATATCTTATCTTTGTTTTAAAAAAATATTTTCCGTACCTTCTCTCAAGCTTCTAATCGTCTTCAGTTAAAAGAAATTAACCTACAATTATATTTTTTTGAGACAGAGCAACATAATCTAATAATAATACAAATTACTCAGCATAATGCTGACGCGCTGCGCGCTGCTGCGCAAACTGAATAAAAATCCTCAGCATTGCTATTTTGATAGTGTCTAAAATGGAAACATAGTTTTTTTTTATTAGTTTACCACATTGTTATCCCCTTTAGTGTGCCCTACAAAAAATATTGACGAATCTATTTACTGAAGAGTTCTAAATATATTACCTTCAGACTTTTTGGGTCAAGTTATCTGAAAAATCCAAAGAATAAGTCCCAAATATCATAATATAATTTTTAAGAAATCTCGAAAATATGCCAAACAAGACGTTATAAACAAACTTTTAAGATTAGTTTGCAAAGCCTTTTAGAACTACTAAGGATGGTCTGTCTATAGAAAACTATGCTAATGGATGTTGTAAAATCTTTGAAAGACCCTGACAAATACATTTGTTATACCGTTCAAACCGATTGGGTGTCACTTTGAATTAATTAATTTCGTAATGAACTGACAGCCCTCTGGCAGATTTAATAAAGGGTCTTCAAATATCTCGGTTTGGAAATTGAATTTTTTATTAATTAGTTAAGTATTAACTAATTAATAAAAAAAATCTATATCATCATGTGTAGGTCATAAACTACGAGATACTTGGTAAAAATAATATTTGTCATGAAAATGATGTACGATATAAAAATACCAGGATGGAATTTTTACATAATAAATTATTAAGCGGCAAAACGAGTTTATTGGCACATAAGGGAGCGGTCTCGAACTCGTTTTGGCGCTAAATAAATCGAGAATACTCGAGAGCACAGATCCATGGAATCTTCTGTAACGCACTTAACTCCGATGCTCTTCGTTCCGCTACGAAGTGCTACTAAGGACTTTCACCTACTACGCTAAGCTACGCGGTACTACGAAGCACTTCGATCCACTACGCTAATCTATGCTGTGCTACGATGCGCTACGCCGTGCTACGTACCCTTTGTTGCGTTACGTCACACTAAGCTGAACTTCTATGCTCTCCGCTATGGTAATTATTATGATCCTTTTGATAACGTCTCGTTGCTCTCTAAAAAATAGCCAAAAGGCTACAAGATCCGCAGTTCCTTGGATTGATATAAAAATTAAAATATTTTGACTTCACTATTATGCGTAGCACTAATGCAATAATGCACTGTTTAAATTGACATAACACTAAAGTGTTAAACTTTCTAATGGTTTATTTGGCCATTAAATACATCAACAGTTTCCTTATCTGGTTTATCTTAAAACAGGATCATAATATAATAGAAAGTTAACACAAACATGTAACAAAAAACTTTCACATATATTTCGGAAGGTGTGGAGTTGTTTGTTTACGCTCCGTACGCCCCCTGGAGTATCTCAACTGAAACTTATTGGGTTTAACTTATTTGATAACCTTCTCCTAAGGGATTTTACTGTATGAAAATATTAGATACAATTTGATTTACGTTTATTCTTCACCATTAGGTTTATGGAAGTGTTTGCGGATTTTGTTCTGTTGGATGTGAACATGTGTCATTGCTGTGAGTAAAATAGAAGCTGATTTTATTTTGTTTACACGGGCTTTGATTAATGAAATTATATATATTTTTGTAAGTAAATCATCCCAGATATCGATACCTTTAGGCTCAAAAGGCGTAACCGCCATCTTGACCAAAATGAGATTTAATGCAGTAAAATTTCATAATTCGAAAAAAGTGGTGGATACAGCCATCATTTTTGGATCACTAAACATTGTTTTTTTTTTTAATTTTATATCGTAAGTTATATAATTATGATAGATTCACTTTAAATATTATTTAACGATGTTTTTAATCTTAATATTCTAACAACTTCTGTCTTTTGTTTTTTTTTACAGCTGTATGCACAAAAAAAATGTCAGAAAACTGTTTTATTTTTCTATTTTGTGGCTCTCTTGAAAAGTCGTATTTTGGTGGATCCGGCCTTTGAAGGTATATGCATATACAAGTCTTTTTTTTTAAATAAATAGTGCTGGAATTTTCTAAATTACCGAACCCTGAGAAAAAAATGCCGAAAGAAACTCAGGGGTCATGGTTTTTTTTTTAAATCCAGACATAAGATTGTATTAATATAATATTATTATTAAATATGTTAAATTGATTTCTGGCTAAGTCATGCATACCACATTGATGTTTAGGTTAGGTTGTAATTATGTAATGCTTAGCCTAGATGGGATTATGGTAGCTAACCTGGACCCAAGACCCGAGTTTACACAAGAACACTGAAGAATTATACTTCAAAGCGGAATCATTGTAATATTCCACCATTGTTTTGTCCCTATTTCTGCAGAGTACATCAACATGTCATTTATGCGGTATCGTTTATGAGAATGTAAGAGGATTACAGTTTTAATTAACACGGAGTTTGATGGTCTTCTACCAGTTCTCTTTGATACCCGTTAAATTGGCAACGAGTTGACGGAAATTATTACGTTAAATGTTGAAAATGACGGCTGGAGATTTTTTGTTCGGCCACATTTAGCAAAATATGTCTAAGTCCCAGTTAATAAGGGGCATGATGTAATTGTCACTTGTTTCAAAAACGGTGGAGGATAACATCGGGAGGATTTTTGACTGGCCTGTTGGTCTAGTAGTTAGTGACCCTGACTGCTATGCCGGAGGTCGTGGGTTCGATTCCCACCCAGGAGAGATGCTTGTGTGATGAGCACGCTCGTTTGTTCTGTGTCTGGGTGTTATTTATCTATAATATGTATGTATTTAGAAATATATAAGTATGTTTATCAGCTGTTTAGTACCCATAACACAAGTTCTTAGCTTAGCTTGGGACTAGATGGCGTTGTGTTAAAAGTTGTGGAGTATTTATTTATTACTTGCAGACGTCCCGCGGTTTCACCCGCGTAAGTCCCATTCCCGTGGGAATACAGGGATAAAAAAGTAGCTTGTGTGTTAATCCAGGGTCTCGGCTAACTCCATACTAAATTTTATTAAAATCCATTCAGTAGTTTTTACGTAAAAGAGTAACTAAAATCCTCACAAACTTTCGCGTTTATAATATTAGTAGGACTTATTTATTTATTTCTCGACGGCATGTGAAGCCAAGTCAGAAGTCCACGGGTGGCATAAGAACTCTGACACCAGCATAGTCACTAACCCATGGAAAGAACGTAAAAGTGGGGCGAAGATATTGCCACTGACCGGACACAAATGAGATGTTTCATTTTCGGCCATCAGATGTACAGACGCCAGCGTCACGTGAAGTTACCCCAATGTGTCAAAGAACACCGGCGAGGGAATTGTTGATGAAATAATTAAGGGTCTACGTATGTCACCGTAATAGAAACCAACGAAATAATATACTAAGTTTTATCAAATCAGTCATAAGGCCTATCAAAGTCTGGAAAAAAAAACTTCATAATTGAGAGCTTAATTGACTAGATTATTGATGAAAAAATAACATAGCTTTGTGTTTTTTTCTTTCTGGCTTGACTTCATGGCTTTTGGATTAGCTATACTTTTGATGTTGCCATGTTATATAAATCTAAGTCAAGTTGCTTAAAATGATTGACTTTACATAATCTATACTTATAATAAATCTGTAGAAGTAAAATTTCTGTACATTGAAAATATCAAAAAAATAAATAGCAGGGGGTGTTACTAGACCGACACCGAACCCAAAAATATGATTTAAAAAAATTTTGTCTGTCTGTCTGTCTGTCTGTCTGTCTGTCTGTATGTTCAGGTATCACGCAAAAACTACCGGTTCGATTACGATGAAACTTGGTACACTTATTCTTTAGTTTCCTGGGCACCACACTGGGTACTTTTTATCCCGGAAAAGTATGTACAATAAAAAACAAACTTAATTTTGCGGTTCGATCCCTAGACCCGACTACTGTACCAACCGCAAATAATAAGTTTGTCGTAGGTTACGTCACCCGCAGTAGAGTTCACCAAGGGGCGCTGCATACGGCTAAGATATTATATTTTATCCTAAGATACAATATCGTTCGCCATGCAATTCAATGGACTATCACACACTACGAAGATAATTATGTACATTAAACATAATATATTCAAAATTAATATTGGAGGATGATTGGTGATCGATACTGATGCCAAAAATGCAGTCAGTAAATGTTTTGTCTGTCTGTCTGTATGTGCACGCATAGTTCAAAAACTATTATAGGTATTTTAACCAGACTTGGTACGGTTGTAATCAATACGCCTGGGCAGGTTGATCTTAGTTTCAGTTGTACGGCGCTCTTTCCCGGGTCAGTAGTTCAAGAAATCTTTATGCATACATACCGGAAGGATCAACTTTGAAAGTATTCTATCCGGAAGTATTTTGCTAAAATTATTACGTTTATAATATAACAACGCACAGCCCAAACCGCTGGTATTAGAGACATGAAACTTGAAGGAGTGTTCTTAGTGAAGAGTAAATATCCACTAAAAAACGATTTTTGGAAATTCAACCCTTAAAGGGAAAACATAAGGGACGGAAGTTCGACATCCACGCGGGCGAAGCCGCGGGCAAAAGCTAGTGCATTAATATACTTAGGAAATACATGTCTGCATCAGAACACAAATGTTAAAATAAACACGATTGTTTGTGCTAAGATTATAGCGAACATAACCTATTATATAGTCTTACCTCTAAAACTTAAAATAAAATATCTTTAATTCTTGACTTCTTATAAAAGTATCACCAAAGAAAAAACTGTTCAGAAATTCAAACTCTATACTTTTAGATATTTTTCATAGGCAGACGCAAAAAAAATGTCAACAATTTGTTTGGGAGTTCGCCGGTGTTCTTTTCTCAATTGAATATGAACCTTATTCTGGTTGACATAAAGTTGAAAAACTATCAAAGAAATTTTACACATTGGGGTAACTTGATGTGCGTCTGTACATTTATCGAAAAAGAGGTAAAAATAACACAAATTGGGGAAAAATATTATCTGGTGAATTTAAGTCTGATTTATTGTGTACCAAAAATAATAGTTTTTCCATTATTGCCATGTTTGATTCATCATGGCGTCATGAAATCATGACGCCATGATAAATCATGTCACATCAAATCAATGTTACGCAGAAAATAATTAATAAATGTGTATAATCTTGGGTTAAAAATAAATAACTATTATTACTAGAGTACATAATTATTTTAAATAAACATAATAAAGTGTGGCGATTTCATCGTTACAAAAATTTTTAGTCTCCATTTTTGAAGTGCGTTCCTAAAGGTCCCGGTTAAGTAAACGTCATCTCTACAACCTGTCATGGCTGTCATAACCCTTAGGACATATTTTGTCATACCTTTTTTAATTTCATTTTGTACAGACGCCAGCACATCAAGTTACCCCAATGTGTCAAATTTCTTTAATCGTTTTTCAGCTTTATATCAAACACAATTAGGTTCATATTCAATTGCGAAAATTTGACACAGTGTCTGTACATAAAAATACTTATTATTATGAAAAAAATGTGACTTTAATCTATTCAGGGGTAAGTTTCGCAGGTTCACTAAAAGGTACTGGTTATGGCCGGAGCCCCATATAAAATGAAACTTCTCCTTTGACTCCAGTCTGATATTGTGAAATGAAAACCCGATGACAGCAAGATTGGTTATCAATCGTTTGAGATTCTGCCGGTCGATTCAGTAAAAGTCACGCCGTGAAAACTTGAGTAAAGTGAACTGTCAATGCCTTGCATGAATATGGAATGACAGCTAAATTCGCCCTCACTACGCCTAGATTTTCGCGCGGAGATTTGACCAGAATCTCACTGCTGATTATTGGTAAAGAAAGTCAAAAAAATACGTATAAAAATGACAGTCACCAAGGCCTTAATATTATTTCCAAGTCAAGGAGGCGTCTATTAATACTTAATAAATGAACACCCATCTACGGACCGCCCTTAGTAAGCGAAGCTTAACCTTTAATCGACCGTGCGGCTATTATTATTTTGCCACGAGCCAAACAAAATAAATAAAACCGTTTTGTAAAAGAAATCTTGTCATGTCTTTCTCGCTAAACCTATACGCCATTTAATATAAATTAAGCGCGTTGACACCAAAAATGTAGTAATTTCAGAAGAATGTTCCGGTCTATCTTCTGGAAATTACTCTAAGCCGATTTGTGCCATACGCATCAGTACAACCAAAATGTTTATTCGAGTGCTAAGACGCAAAATACTATTACGAACCTCGTAAATGGATTTATGAGAATTGAAAGAATTAATATAAAATACAAAATTCTTTCGAAAACAAATATCCGGTAAGGTAGGTCCTCATCCGTAATGGAATGAGACAAATTTCCAAGATCTGCGGAAAGCAATACGAATATTAGAAAATCCCCATACGGCGATACTGTTGGGCCATGAGACACGCGACTTTATTTTATGTGTCTTTATTGGAAGGTAAACCACTTTGTTATGTAACGCGTTACGGCACCAGTTTGTCTGGCTTCCCTCTTTTTTACGGATACGGCAGTCAGTCAAGTGGTAGGCAGGCACAGGTGGTATTTTGGAAATAAAATATTGAATATTAAATAGTTCAAGTCAGATTAGTTTAAATTATCACTTCTGCCGGGCGTCCCGAGTCAAATTTTTTTAGTAACGTGTCTATAAGCTCGTTGTTATGTCTGCCTAGTTAGTCTGGTGTTGGCAAGCGCTACTGCTTAACATTAAGGTTCTGGATGCCATTATCAGGTTGGATATTATCAGGAGTCTATATTTGTGTCAGATAATGACAATAGGCACATCCTATTACATGAGACTTAAAATTGGCGAAATCTGAGTGTACTATCGGTTCACTTTCCCCTAATCCTTCGAGGATTACCGGCCTGATGATTTTCTGTTAAATCCGAGATTTAAAGACTAAGTGTAAGTTTCTGAGCTAAGCTGCGGAAAGACAGACTGGTGGACAGGGTGAAACAATAATGTTTGCTGTAGACTAGAGCCTCCCTTAAAAGTAACATTAGTACTTGCTTAGGCTTCAATACCGAACTTCGTGAATGAGAGGCAAATCCTACTCATATTATAAACGCGAAAGTTTGTGATTATGAATGGATAGATGGATGGATGGATGTTTGTTACTCAATAGATTTTAATTAAATTTGGTACGGAGTTACCTTACACCCTGGATGAACACATTGGCTACTTTTTACCCCTGTGTTCCCACGGGAACGGGACCTACGCGAGTGAAACCGCGGAACGTCTGCTAATACTACAAATTCGTCTTCAATACACTTACATCTTATCTACCACAATTCAATTTCCGCTAACTTCAAAGCCTCAAACTCAAGATATTATTTCTGGATTCCTTCGGAAACATACTTAACAGATTTGAAAACTTTATCTGTATTTGCTGTAAGACATTGAATTATTCGAGCATTTTTAAACGTATTAGTTACTTAACTAAATACTTATGTATATTTACTTAATGCCTGAACAACTTGGGAGTCTGATATTTTTGAGTTAAACTGCACTGCAGTATTTGATAACTAAGGTCTACAACCAACGCCCGCATCATGGCTATATGAAGTACTAGCAGACGTCTTGCAGTTTCACCCGCGTAGGCCCCGTTCCCGTGGGAAGACAGGGATAAAAAGTAGCCTTTGTGTTAATCCAGGGTGTTAGCTTACTCCATACCAAATTTTATTAAAATCCAATCAGTAGTTTTTACGTAAAATAGTAAAAAACATCCACCCATCCTCACAAACTTTCGCGTTTATATTATTAGTAGCACTATACCAAATGCAAATAAACATGGACATAGAGTTGGGTAATGAATTCAAAGCCGCTCTGCACGTTATGGAACGACTTAAGTACCTGTGAAAAATCGAAGTCAAAAATCAAAACCAAAAGTCATTTAGTCCAAATAGGCTGAGAATCAGCACTTTTGAACTTCAAAATTAGATAAAACAGTGTCACAAAAAAATCCCACTGGTCTGGTCACCCGTTCCTTGTGTTTGCTTGGAAGAAGAAGTGGCGGAACAAACACCCCAACAACACGTCTGTCTGATTAGTTAGAAGAACTACACTGTACAATAATTATGTAATTATAAATCAATCAAAATAAATTATTCGCGTCATATTAGCTGGCTGACCTCATTAAGGCAGCGGGAACGCGCTGGATGCGAGCCGCTTCCAACCGATCTTATTGGAGATCTGTAGGGGAGGCCTATGTCCAGCAGTGGACTTCCTATGGCTGAAATGATGATGATGATGATGATTAGCTGGCGCACTCCAATATAAAGAATACTAATAATATATAATTCTAGCTACCGACATTAACATTAACTAAACTCAAGCAAGATTAATCTGACTAAAATTAATACGATTTGAAGTTAAATCATCTGGAAAAGAACTAGTGTTGAAAAGGACCGACTTGCTTGCAAAGCTTGCTGGAGTAGTAACGAGCTAGCCATGCTGGCCAGAAGACTGGTGGCTGTTGAAACAAACGATTCCTGGATTGGAGACTGTGTTATGACTGACGTAAATTAGAGTGTCCCCAAATAGGTAGACCCATGACTTGGAATATGTGCCTGGGTCAAACTGGATGAGATAAATGAAGGACTACGTATTGAGGCTCATTTTCCATCGAATGTGCTCTTAACTGATACAAAAACAACAATATTAAACTTAATTTAGATGGTGGTTTGAGTTATGTGAATAAAGTTGTAAGTCAAAATAGCTCACGTTTCTAGAATATCCATTTTGTCTTAACTTCGTTATGTCTCTTAACTTGAACTGTTACGTAAATCATCCTGAGTTCCGTTGGTCTGGCCCCGACCTACGCAATAAAAAATCTAACACTTATAAAAAGATTTTGAAGTTCCTCGTCCCAAAAACAATCTAATTTAACGAACTTCGTTATAATAATGCTTATATACACGGCTGGCGACGGCCGTTCCGCCATTATTATTAAATTCTCGCAATCAGTACCCTCTCATTACGTATTCTCGTCGGCCTAAGGTCCCGCACTTGTATCTTAAGGTGTACAATAAAAATAGATGAACCCCTTTATACGGGACCCTGTAATTTGTTTTAAGCAAAGTGCTTTCGTCGCACATTGCTAAGAAGAGTTTTTGGACATAGAACAGCTGCTGGAAACGAATGTGGAAGTAAATCTTTTACATAGGGATATCGACTTTGTGGGAATTTGTTTCTTTGTATACAATAAGCAAAGTCTGTCACTTTTGTATTATTACAAAGTGTAAAATAAACACACCAGAGTGTAAAATAAAGATTTTTTAGTGTAATGCCGCATAGTTTTTATTTGTTTTTTCTGTCATGCTGACTTGTATTTGTTTTACGATTTTGATGAACCGTATTGAAATGACTTAAGTATCTTTAAATGAATAAAATGTCCTTATACCTTAATTTAAAAGCAGTTTATCAACTTAAAACCGGCTAACATGCCAACAGTTAAAACGTCCGTTTTGCAGCGTCCGTTAGTAAAAACAAAACAGGTGTTTTCTATGTCATAAACTACTCAATTGAGCTGATTAAGTGATTGTATAAGTAATACGTCATTTTTAAATTGTAGTTTTTTGATCACATAAAAAAAATCCTATATCTCTTCCAGTGTCCAAATGTCCCAACTTGCCCCTACTACGTAAGTACCACGGCACGTGGTTAGCGTTACGCGGTGCCCAAACTTTTGGTGTTCAGCCACGCTACATTTTAGCTTAATTACATTTTCACAATGTACACTTACTTACCTGCCTAGTAATTGTACAGAGGGTAAAATGGGTATTTATTACAAATTACTAGGCTAGTTTGGATTTGTTGAAAAAAAGTTTAAATTAAATACCTTTTTGTTTAGTTTTAGTCTCGTCTTGTAATTATCTTTTGAACTTGTCACAAGGGGGCCTAGACAAAGTTACCGAAAGTGATTTCGATCGACCCGTGAGGCTGTTAATATTAATTCACAAGCTCATACTGTGGATATTCAGTAATATATAGTATATATTTAATTGTTACTAACATTGTAACACGAGAATTTATAAATGTTATGAAGCTGAAGAGTTTGTTTGCTTGAACGCGCTAATCTTAGAAACTGCTAGTACGATTTGAAAATTTTTTTCAGTGTAAGATACCCCATTTATCGAGGAAGGCTATAGACTGTATATTATTACTAAAGCTAATAGGAGCGAGGCATTATGAATAATGTTATAAAATCGGGGTTTTTTGTTCCCTGTTACTGTTCCACGCGACGATGTCGCGGGCAGAAGCTAGTTATTATATACTTTTACCATAAGCCTTTGATGTCTGAAACAAGGATTTTGTTTTTTTTTTAACAGTGCCGTTTATCTTTATACGATGATGACTTGTACGATGGTACGGAACCTTTCACGTGATACTTCGATTCTTTCATGGCCGATTTTTCTGTTTGTACTATTGGGGTAATGAGAAGAGGGTATTTAACATTATCCACATTCTAAAGTACAACTACAAATACGATAGCCCCATTACTCCCATTGATTGATTTTAAAAATAACTTAATTCGAAATAACGAGACTTGCATAATCTAAACACTTCCAGTTTTATGGCTTTCTATAGATATGGTTGATTTTGCCTGCCCTAAATTGAGCATTTTATCGCCCAATTAAATTACTAAGCGACAGAAACTGCTAAGAAGCGGACTAAATAAGCAATTCTAAACTCAGAAGTGACTAGATTTAACCCTATAAATGCTAATTGCCAGCGATAAACTACACGGCCACATCATCCATAACTAAATTACGTCCAAACCAGGGGTAGTAAATCATTGGCACGTTTCAAATTAATTCACTACTGTACCTGAGACTAATCCGTGACGCAATCAGCCTGCTTTTGTGACCAAAATCGACCAGTGATGAGGATTTGTTTAGTGGGGTGTTTTAAAACTGATTATCGCTAGTCTACGTATATGTTTTTATAAATGAGGTTGAGGACATCGAGGACAATGTGCTCCAAAGATTGAAGTACACGCCAAGAATTACCAGTTACTGGAGTCGCGCCGCAACATCAATTTCAAGGTGTTTGTGGTGTGTGTGCAACTCAACTTGTATGCTCCATTTGGTGCTGGAAGATAGTTTTTGGCCGCAGGATGTGGTGTTCCGTCGCTTCCGCGGACAAATTCCATAAGAACGCACAAAACATCGTGCAAGTGAAGTTAATTGTTACTAACATATTTTTTTAAGTTAGGTACATCTTTTAAGAATGTATTTTTAGGTTAAGGTATTTATCGGTAGGTCTTTGTTACCTGAAATAAATAGTTTATTTTTATTATTTTATACGATTTTATTTTGCGTTACCCTTGAGTTATGGACCTTTGGATGGCATACGAGGGTCCGAAGCCCGTCTTTAATTCGTTAAACCCCAAGCGAACGCCGGCGTTCACGCTGTCATTGTCTTTCTATTGTGTCTGTAATTGACATGATTGAAAGGTTAATGAAATGAGGCACCAACCACTGATTTTCCCAGTATGCACTAGATATGTGCACACAAGGAAAACCTATTATAAATTTATTTGTACCTTGGAGTGTCAATGCTGTTCTACAAACGACAGGGCATTTAATATCGAGTCACGCGTGTCTTGTCAGATGCATGTTGTTGGACGCTTTTGACGCACCAAACTAGTAGCCGCGTTCTGGGATGACATAATTTAAATTGCCATCGACACGCTAAGTAAAATACTTCTGTAGGTACTAATAGCAAGAGGCTCATTGGTGACGAAAAGCTGGTGGGTACCAAGCTTCATACCCTGGCCCACCGCCGCAAAGTTGCATGTCTGTCGGTCTTTTACAGACTGTATTTCGGTGAGTGTGCTCTAGAGCTCCACGAGCTCATTCCACCATCTCCTTTCTTCCATCGGGAATCCAGACGTACTGCAGGTTATCACCCATTCCTTGTAGATGTTCCACACATTCGCACGAAGCGCTTTGCGTGTTCCTTCATTATGTGCACAGCCAAGGAGTGGAATTCCCTGCCTGCATCAGTGTTCCCGTGTTCATATGACCCCAATCTGTTTAAGTCGCGAATTAATAGGCTGTTTATGGGTAAGCTCGTTCCATTGTTGACCTCATCTCTGACCGCAGGACAAGATTGAGGTCAAGAGTAGACCCATATTTAAAAAAAAAACAGCTTAATAATTTTAGCCGCGCAATACGATTAAAGGTTAAGCGGTGCTTGCTAAATGTGATCTATGGGTGTATTGCATTAAAGTGGTGCACGTAATTTGAACGTTATAACCCCTCGCTCAAAATAATTATTAAATCATTAATCGTGTCCACTTTAGGGGTACCATTTTACCCAGTTACTGGGTCGTGGAGGTCTGACAGGCAGTCACTCCATGTAAAACACTGGTACTCAGCTGCATCTGGTTAGGGGTCTAGTTAGCTGGAAGCTGACCCCAACATAATTGGGTTAAGCCTAAACAGATGATGATGAATCGTATCCACTTTTTATTTAATAAACAAGTGTTTTTTTTTTAATAAATAATTATTTGGAAATATTGTCTAAGTACGTTTGTTCGTGTTTTTCCCAACCAGTCACACTGTTACTAGTTGGGAAAACTTTTTAAAGTTCGAGTAACAGTGTGACTGATTGGGAGAACAATTTTAAAACAAAATCCCAACCAGTCACACTCTAACACGTTACGGTGTGACTCGTTGGGAACGAACTTTAAAAAGTTTTCCCAACGAGTAACAGTGTGACTCTTTGGGAAAAAAATCTTAACAAGTCACACTGTTACAGGTTACAGTGTGACTCGTTGGGAACAATCGTCTAAGGACTTATTAATTTAGTAGCGTATTGATTTCTCTTAATTACTACATTATAGTGGTCTGTCTATTAGACTCAAATTAGCTTGACACCATGCTTATTTAGCTTAAAATTTAAATAAGTTGCTCGAGTAATGTTTTCCTAGGGTGGTAGCAATAGCGAAAATAGATCTTAAATAAGTAAAGGATTCTGTTCATAAAAAAAACACCAAGGTACGTGAACATGCATTTTATAGCGAATTATACATAAAATGAACAAATATGTTTAACTAAAGTTGCAGTAAAACTCTAAGCCTTCTGAATATCCAGTAAGTACTCGTATTATACGACTGTTAATAACAGTACCAAGCAAAACTGTTAAAGGCTAAACCTTCACTAGCGAAGCACTCAAAAGGGAGCCGTCAACTCTGACGTCAGGCACATACTGATGTCATAGCAGTTTTCTTCATAAAAATTTGATCAGCATCGATACAAAGAATTACTTGTTTCCTTGTAGAAATCACTGTGAACTTGGAAATGTATTCTCCGTAAAAAAAGGATGAACCAAAGAAAAGGTAGACAGAGTCTGAGAAATTCATACTGATGGTGTGTGTACCCTGTAAATAAAGTTGATAAAGTTAACATTATATTTTGATAAGGCAAGGTGTACAGACGCCAGCACATCAAGTTACCCCAATGTGTCAAATTTTCCCAATTGAATAAGAACCTTATTCTGTTTGACATAAAGTTGAAAAACGATCAAAGAAATTTGACACATTGGGGTAACTTGACGTGCTGGCATCTGTACAACAAGGTCTTATAACCAGTGCTATTTAGGCTTGCACAGCTAGTGATGGAAAACCTACTAATATTACAAACGCGAAAGTTTGTATGAACGTTTGTTGCTCTTCTACGCAAAAAGTTCTTAATGTATTTAAATGAAACTTTACAATAATACAGCATATACATCAGATTAACACATAACCTATTGTATTAAAATATATTAAGTGAATTGTCAAAAATATAACGATAAGTGTACAGTAACTAGAGAAAATCGGCCATCTACGAGCTATTCTGGCGTACGCTGCAAACATTGTAATAGGTACACATATAATGGGAATGTTTATCTTAAATAGTCCTACGAAAAAGCCCATGACAGATTATTTATATATTTTATGTGTAAGCCAGTATAGCCAAAATGAACTATAAATTCGATAAAAATTTATAGTTTGTTTCTAATGCATGGTGTATGATAGATGGTATCTTGGAAAATAAAATAAGCTACTCAAAGTATTAATCTTGCGCAGACAACAGCTAGTACACTATAATATTAGTAAATCCATTGGGAGGTGAATCTTTTTTAACCCACGACGCATAAAGAGGGGTCGTATTTCATGCTCACTATATACAGTGTCAAACAAAATGAAAATTAATTTGTCCAAATAAGGCTTATACACAGCCGTTTTTGAACATTAAGAATACATAAGACAGTCCCCCAAAACGACTGAGCGCCACTTCTTCCTAGGTGGGAAGGATAAGGTGATCCGTGGCAGCACTGGATGATAGCTCCATTCACCCACATTGCAGCAGTGATTTTCTAACAGAATATAACTTCATTTCTTTACAAATTAAGACTATTGTAATTTATTAATCATCACAAAACTTACCTTTCTGAGCACACAAGTACGAATGTCTACATGAGATTTGAGTACCCCTGACACAAGGCGATTTAGACACAACTTTTCAATGGTGTAGTCCCATACAAGATTCTTGTGATTGTTCTTCATGGTGTGAATTACGACTTTCATCTACAATCATAGTGTTACAATAAGGTGTTACATTTTTTTCCACGTACAGAGCCACGTACAAGCACATCAAGCTACCTCAATGAGTCAAATTTATTTGATCGTTTTTCAACTTTTTTACAAATAGAATAAGGTCCATGTTCAATGGGCTCTTTGACAAAATTTTAGTTTTTAGTTTCTCATCTAGATTACAATATAATATTCGACTCATATTTTTATAAATATAAAAAGTATTTGTGTAGGTAATCAACGACAGAACTAAATACAGTTTTACACTCAGGCACACGCAAACAATCACTCACACACACAAACATAATTACATAATTATACATACACATATTCACACACACAGAATCATGCACGTATAGAATAAGTACATTCAAACTTTTAATATTTAAAAAAAAAACAGCTTTTCTTATTGGCTGGGTTTTGTTTTGTTTTATTTTGTATTTTTTTTCTAATTAGTTTGTATTATTTCATTTTATTTTGTATTTTTTTCTAAATTATAGTCACAAAACTGTATTTAATAAGGGAAGTAGCGAGTCAGCCCCAACACAAGTATTTTTAATTACTTACTGGGGTTGTCTCAACTCATGTCATAGTATGTAATGTTTGAGACACAATAAAATTTTTATTATTATTATAATTTATTAAAAACACGTACTTCTACAATCCGGATGGCTTGAGGGACTGTAACGGTGATGGTTCCCTTGAAAACATTATGTTCACAAACCAGTTCAACACTTATGTTGGCAAAATTATTTTCTGAGTTTGGGCATGCGCTTAAGTGTTTGAAACCAAGGACATATGGACCCTGAAAAAAAAGTTATCGATTAATGTAAATAAAAGCGAACAGAAAGACGAAAGTATGCCCAGCATTGAGTAAGGTAGGCTATGAGTGACGGTAAAGTTTCATTAGGACAGTAAGAAAGTTTGCGTCAAACCTCATTTGTGGTACGGCATAATTCGAAAGCGGCGCGGGCGTCTTAATATTATTTAAATGTCAAACTAAAAAAAATAATTGATGTTTGATAGTGAAACATCTATACCAAGATGTTGATTGATTCTTAGTGAGAAATGAGAAGAAATGATCATGCCATTATGACGTGACTGTAATTCTCAAAAATACTGATAGTCCGTTGGTTAGAAAAATAAAAAATCAGTTTGACTAACATACTCACGTAAGTATCTGAGTTTTTAGGGCCCGCCATTGAAAACTGTAATGAGTGCACATGTGAAAATGTCAGTAATATAAAGAAATTCAAAGTTAATTTCACGTTTGCACACATAGCGTTTGCTGTTGAGCATAATACGAAAATAATGAACACAGTAGTAATAGTTACAAATGTTACAAAACTAATATGAATAAAATATGACTCTATTGAAGATACTGAATTGACTATTAATGATGACTATATAATAATAGATGGAATTATGTGATTAGGACGGTGTTGAGAAGCTCAATGGGTTTCTGATGAAAAGCCATAGTTCATATTAGAATTACATTATCATGGGTCTCATGGCCAAACGACTGTTGTATGTTTATTTATAGGCAGCAAACATTGTTACTGCTATCCGAAAGTGCACAGTACTTATATAATACGTAGAATTCTAATATATATCGAGTTAGAAATTAATACTGCTTTAACTATCAAAGATATCTAATTATGTTGACATTTCAGGTGATTTGATATTATGTTCCAACAAATGGTCTGTTGCGTTTCAAAAAGTCTTTGTAGGGACTACATATTTTAAGTATCCTCTATCTATGTAGTTTTTGATGTCACGTAAAGTCTATATGTAGTGGAATAATTGCTTTTATTACTACTTAAAACAAATAAAAACAGCCGCACGCAAGGTTAAGCTATGCTGGCCAAAGTCGGTCAATGGATAGGAAACCGATTAATAAGTACAGACGCTAGCACATCAAGTTACCCCAATGTGTCAAATTTTCCGAATTGAATATGAACCTTTTGTGTTTGACATAAAGTTTATACTGCTATATATCTCGAACGACTATATATCTTTCATAATATCCTTTTAAGTATTCGATAGGCAATATCTGAGACTGACAACTCAGTTGCAGGGCAACACTGGATAATATCCTTGCCAAGGTGGACTGTTAAACTTTCTGGTTCTTGACGAACGACTGTCAAAAATCTAAGAAGAAAAGTAAGACGGAACGGAACGGAATAACCCGCTTTCGGAGGTATGAAGGGGTCTGAGCATATTATAAATGGTCACTCATCAACAGTTTGACCACGGAAATCATTGCTTTTACTTTGAAAAGGACCCGTTTGGATGTGGTCTTGGTATTGACTATACATATAGTGATTCTTTAAAGATGGTGAGACCTAACACAACATTGGACCCAAACATTTGTATTGGGTGGAAATCTAACCTACCACCTCCAGAATAGTAGTCAGGGTCAGTAACCACTAGGCCAACAGGCAAGTCAAAGTAGTACTTTAAGTATAGATAATATACCAATCCAGTTAAATTATTATCTCCCTTTACTTCTACTTCAAATACTATTACCTAATTTAGTATTGTATGTAACGTAGAGACACGCAGCGCAGTAGTTCAGTTAAAAATTATGTGTTTTGTATCTTTCAAAATCAATACATTTCAGTGAGGTAGTTAGGTTCGGTAGTTAGGTTAGCTATAGGATAGGTATGGCAAGTTAGGTTAGGTTATATCTATATGTATAACTTGTCATTCATATTCTATCTATCACAAAACAGTTTAAAGAGACCAATAGAGACTCGCTAAATAAAAGTTAGAAGTAGTTTTGGATCTATTTGTTGGAATCTTATTAAAAATATGGATAATGTCGGCGATTATTAGAATGTCATAGAAAAGAGGAATGAGATTTGACAACTGTCAGTATAACGGAGCGTCGAGTCGATTATCAGCGCGGCCATGTTGAACGGCGAAGAGAGATTTAAACGTCAACGGCAAGCGCACCTCGTATCCGACGAATCACTTTGGTTCAAAGTGATTTTCTGCCTTTTTGTTACAAGAAGGAATTAAAAACAATAGACTTATTGATTTCCTAACTATTTGCGAATACATTTCAGTAATATTCTGTTAGCAAGGTAAATTATGTGATAAATGACGTATGATTGTGACTCAAGCGGTTCATTGATGTTTACATTACCACCTATTGAAGAAATGGCCGATCTTGATGATTAAGGGCCCATATCAATCCGGCAGCATTTGTTACCAAAGTCCTCCAAAACGGCTTGACCAATTGCATTCAATTATAGTTACCGATTAAACGATTTATTATCTGTAACATTTACTGTACTGACTAGTAAAATAAAATAGCGAGTATTTGTTTCCTGAATTTTCAGCTGGTTCGATTCCCGGTTTAGGAACAGACGCCAGCACATCAAGTTACCCCGATGTATCAAATTTTCCCAACCTAATTTTGTTTGACATAAAGTTGAAAAACGATCAAAGAAATTTGACACATTGGGGCAACTTGACGTACTGGCGTCTGTACACTTGTCGAGGAAAATTTGAATGCAGTTTAGTTTTACTTAAAAATAAAGCAATGCTCCCTTTTTGGAAAATAATCTATCTTAAGATTCCAAAGTGATCATCTCTTCAGGGATCATTATATTTTTCCACCTTAAATATTCAGAATAATCAATCACTCTTAAATAGGTATCATTTAAATAAACTCAAAGTTAAAACAGTCATGACTATATAAGTACTTTTCAAATTAATTAAGTTGTTCACAACCTCAAACAGTTGAAAATCTTAACGATATCATCATGATTCACGAATGCAGTGTTTTTACGAATCTCTACTAACATTTTAAACAGAGGTCATATTATATATATTAACATTTGCACAATACAGCTATATATTTCGTTCTGTGGTTTTCATTTCATCAATGTGATTTCAAACTTTACAGCAGCTTTTGTGAGCGTTAAAAGGATCACTATCTCACATTCTTACTTGATGGTAAGCGGTGATGTGGTCGATGATGAAGCATGCCGCAGATACACACACGCAGCACGCATTTAGATGATTTAATTCGTAGTATGGAAGTTAGTGGTCATTATATGGACATATAATGCAAAGAAACGAGGATCAATATGATTGTTGTGAGAAAAGTTTTAAGTATGAATGCGGAGAGTTTTAGGAGTAAAGGAAGTCTAAAGAAACGTTAAGTGGGTTGTGTGAAAAATGATTGTCTAGGAAAGAAATGACTATTAAGATAACGGTAACTACATTATGTGTGGAAGAAAAAGCCACGCTGCGTCGACCCTGAACAAATTAGCTAAGATCAGGGGGATGATAATCAGATTATGTAATTTGAAAGTAATGACGCAGCAATTACGATGAAGAAAATTGTTTAGCTCTTGATCCATAAGAACTTGTTACTATGAAGAGTGATGATTTTGATGTGATGCATGAATATAAACAAAAAAACAAGAAATAAAGAACGGTTTGTGTAAGGGAAGACAATGGTATAAAAGAAGTAAACAATGACATGATAGCTGACAGGGCAAGAGTGAATAGGTATATATTATTAACAAGATAACACAAAAACATAACAAAGATATAAGAAAAAATATAGCTTTCCAATTTTATTTCCACACAATTATAGCTACTACACTTTTTTAGTAAACAAAGCATTGATTTGGATACACATAACGTTGCCTTGTTTCGCTATAGCATTCATTTTGAATGAATAGTCGCCGTAGAAAAAGGAACTTCCAAAGAATTGGTACGCAATCTCAGTGTAGTTACTTTTGTAGTTATAATTTCCCTGCAAAAAAGCAATTTATTGTAACTAAAACGTCATTTTTGTAAGTCGACAAACACACGTATATATTATTTACGAGTATATTTATAAAGAAAATATGCGTACTAACCGGAGGAACTACACAGTTGTGCATATTACGATAATATTGTTCTAAAATCCCGGCGATCACAAAGTGCTGACATGGCTTGTTCACTTTGTAATTCCACAGTACATTCTTTTGATCTCCTTTAACATTCCACACGGTGACCTTAAACTTCGGACAATACAATATTATTATCAGTAAGCATATAATCTCGCTCATCTAACCAAATACGCAGCAAATACCTCGACACATTTGTCACAAAAAAAAATAAGACATTTTTGGCATAACCTACGCTAGATACAGAAAGCAGGCTGGTTTATACTAAAATGAAACCTTAAACATATTCTTGTCAAGATAAAGAAAATTATGCTTTCTTTACCGTTTCCATTTTAGCTGGCATGGTAAATGTAACATTGTAAGTGGCAACAGCTCCGTACTGATCTGTGAGGAGCGTCGTGGATGTTAAAGTAACATTTTTTGCACGAGGACCAGAGCATAGTTTGTAGTTGTACCATTTTGCATTGTAGAAACCCTGTAGGAGAAAGTAAATAAAAATTAAACTGTAGCCAGGGAAAACAGTTAAATGTTAAAACTAAAAGCAAATGAAGTGAAAAAAGAAGGAACACATGTAGTTGATGTTATCCGATATAGAACAATGAATACCTACGCTAAACAATTACTTATTTCGCTCGACTATGGCAAATTCTCAAATGAATTTTGGAAGGATACTCTAAGATAAGTATAGGTACGTGGAATCTGTAGTAATAGTTGTGAAAAGTGCTGTAATGAGTGAGAGTCTCATGAATCAATATGATGGAAATAAATAATAATAATAAATCTCCCAAGCGCTGTGTATCCTCAAATATCATAATTTTACGAGTAAATTAAACCATAACTTAATAAAGATAAAGTGTGAAACAGATTGTAGCGCGTGTTATGTCTTCGGAACCAGACAGAGATTATAAACGTACTGACAACACTGGCAGCAATGGAAATGTTGTGTGTGTTTGCGACTATTTTTTTGTATTAACATCTAGATTACTTACGTAGTTATTCGCAGTTTTTGTCATAGAAAACTCCAAAGAAGTTACACGCGATATGAAAATTAAAATCAGAATTCTTAAAACCAACATATTACACCAGCATATACGAAACATAGTGTTTTAAATATGAATTTCACATTACCATAATTTGTAACTTAATGTTTTTATAATGGATCTCCATGTAATGGTTATTTAATATAAATTTTTGATTCGTCCGCAATCACCGATTCAATTTATTTACTCGCTTGCGAATTTCATTTACATGAATTACTTACGGATACAGGTAAATTTAACTTTGCAGGAGATGAGTCCTTTTTGCAGGTGTAATTCATGAAAACATGAGTAAGTGGCTTATACATATATTAATACAGATGGAGATTATGATTTTCAGATCTTACAGCATACCTGAAATCTATGGGGTGACTGGTAATTAGTGACCGATACTTAAACACGTGATTGTACTCATGAATACAAATAACTTTGCCAAAAAAACTTTTATAAACTCATTAACTTTCAATTAATTTAATTACGGCAGTACTGCACAACAGGAGCGCTGGGGGTGGCAGGGGAGCATGTGACGCCATTACTAGTAGATTTTGCCCTTCCCGAGGTCAGACTCAGCTGATCGATTACGGGCGCGCGCGCGGGAATTACAAAGAGCGTAAGTTATAATGTATAAAAAAAAGTTACTTTGGGAAAGTTTATTGCAATCATGAATACCATTACGTGTTTAGGTATCGGTCACTAATTACCAGTCACCCTATATAGTAAAGAAATGTAAAGATAACTAAGTATGAAAAATAGCAATGCCAACAAAAAAAAAGAAAATATGAATAAAGTTTGTTAAGTACAGCACGCCCAGACAGTTTTGTGGTTCTTTTGTCATTCGTCTTTTTACAACTTAATTTTATATAAAAATAAAATAATATTACCTAAATATTATATTATTTCTAGCAAACCCGATATAATTATGTTGACCTACCTGAACAGCACCACTTACTGAGTTTAATATTTAATGTAAACCTTACAAGAACCTGAAATGGGTCCTTTCGTTTAGGAATAATTTAGCGGTAAACATGTACAGAGTAATAATTGTATAAATGAATCAATTTTTTTTTTAAATAAATTTATAATTATGATTTATTAATATCGTAACTACAACATTATTAATTCGATGTAATTGTATTTAAATTAACCAGCTCATAGGTTGTCATGTGAAGCATTAACCATTAGATGGATATACTTAGAATATCATGAATAATTAATAACCGAATGTGGAAGCAGTGGACTCAAGTATTACAACAGCCTTGAGCATAAACTGCCATGACCTAACTGGATAAACAATGTATAAAAAAAAAAACATTTATTTCAGGTATCTTAACCCATATTAGACACATGATATTTCAATAAATATATAAAAAGGGTATAAACAATGGATAGCCAAACATATTCCAAACAGATGCCAATCGGACAAAAATCATCTGCAGTGCAATTTTTTTTTAATCTTACGGAAGAAATGCAAAGAAAATGCAGGGTACGTTAAGGTGATGAAAGCTGTACCCTTTATAAGACATCTAATACTAGGGATTGGTAATGGTCATGAAGGCCCAGCTGGCTCTCTTTCTCTCTTTTGTAATTTTGTGGTTTTGTCTCATTCATGATTGGCTACCAAATTTCGAATTTAGAGCTATTTTACACCGGTTAGTGTTTTTTTGAAGTCGGTTGTTATTTTTGTAAAAAGTTTTTATTTTACAATTTTTAGTTTTTTATTTTGATTCATTATATAATTACCCATTTCTACAATACACATTAACATATAACAATCAAACAAATAACAACTTTTCGATGAAATCAAAAAGTAAAGTTCATCAACAAAAATTTTCATAAAATAAAACTACCAAGCCAAACTATGTTATTTTTTTATGAGACTAAAAAGCAACTAGTCCGCATCAAACTAGAAAAGAATCACGAAAATCGGTACATAAATCTCAGCGTAATCGGTGCATATACATACAAAAAATGTTCCAAAATAGATTAAATAAGTATTCATAAAATTGTTCATAAATTAAAAACTACCGGGTAAAATATACTATATTTTTATGGGACCAAATGGCAACTATTCCGCATCGAACTAAAAAAGAATCACGTAAATCGGATCATTAATCTCGGAGTAATCGGTGTACAGACAGTTCATGAATAAGTTAATATACGTTTGAAATCGCTAATAACCTTTAAGCGAGCGTGGTAAGTAATCATAAGTAACCTTGACTAGTGAAGCTAGGTTTGTGTCTTCCTCTGTATGAAAAGAGGCCTCTGCCTTGCAGTGGGATAGAAGTAGGTTGGTCTAATAAATGTACCTATATCCCTGCAGGCCTAGCCATATTACAAATTCTATGTCAAATTCTATTCTGTTTGTCAACTGTCAAGTGTATTTCATTTTCAGCCATATTGCCTACTCGTTAACACTTGACAGTTGACAAACAGCTGATTCCATATACGCCATTTTATTTCTATTAATTGTCGCTTTATCGATTACAATAATAGAAATAGAATTTGTAATATGGCTAGGCCTGCTGCATTGTATCTTTAGAGTCAAAGTCTTCTTTTTTATTCATACACTACTATCTACAGTTAGGCGAAGCTTGTGGCTAATATTAACAGTCTCGCGGGTCGATAGAAGATTAAAGACGAGAAAAATTACATAACACGTTTAGCTGTTGGTCCCGGCTGTCATTTGTAGATCTTTGACAGTCGTCATAAGTAGTCAGAAGCCCAAAAGTCTGACAACCAGTTTAACCAAGGGGGGTCGTGTTACCCAGTAACTGGTTATAGGGAGGTGAGATAGGCAGTCGTATGTAAGACACTGATATTCAGTTGTATCCGATTAAACTGGAAGCCGACCCTAACATAAATGATAAATGATATTTATTTCTGCAAACTAGGTTTTCACAAACACTTTTACACGTCATTTTTTTAACTAGTAGATGAGATCGGAGTTTCACTATCTGACTACTCTGAGAAGAAACACCGAAAGAAACTCAGAGGTCAAAGTCTACTACAGAGTCTAGGCATTATCTTGGTCAAATCATGTAAGATCCATGCAGATTAGTGTCTGAGATGGTCATTTGAGGAAAGAACCACACAGAATGAGGGGACCAGATCAGTCAGTGCAAGCATTTGTCAGTAATCGTGAGCTCAACTCGGAACTTGTAAAAAAAACATGATGAAGTGGTATTTGTTCTTCGTTATCAAGCTCTTGCCTGCATCTCCACCGATAACATTATTATTTGCTTAGATTAATATTAGGGCAATTCAACAGCTTAATCTAAGCCAGTAATAAATCCAAACCTAATGCAAATGTCTATACAAAATAACAAATGTGTTCATGCATTATGGCCGACATCCATAACTGATTCAGATTAGAACTAATTGCAGGTATGATGTATTACCAACAGATATCAGTAAGCGGCTATCGGTTATTTTAATTAGGACATTTGTAGATCACAACCGAATAATACATCTTAGTGATGAATTCGTATTTGTTATAAAAGAGCTCTGAAATAATTGCTAATGCTCTCTTTAGTAATTTGGTATCAATAAACAAATATATATATTCAGGGTTTCTTACCTAGTAGAAAAGTCTTAGTAAACCCTTAGGGTCCAACCGGTGACGTCTTAAAACTGCTTAAAACAATGATTCATCTCTAAACCAATGACATTTTTAACAAAAAAAAGTGATTTACTTTTTATGGAAAAAAATAGTTTTCATACGGGTTAAAGAAGACTTGAAAAAGACTTTACACAGATACACAACAATATTTGGAAAGAATCAAATACAGAGGCCGACATTGAGCTACTTCAAACTGTATTTTTTCCAATGTAACATGAACCTTGTTTCATTTGTAATAAAGTTAAAAAACAATTGAAGGAATGTGACACATTGAAGTAGTTTGGTGTGTTGACGTCTGTATAGAATGCCATCAATTGTGTCGATGTATCTTTCACACTACATAATCATTCCCCCATAACTTTTACCCCCATCTTATTTCCTTAACACTTTGAACGCCACGCCGGTCACCAATGACCGGCGAACAATAAAATTTCTATTGTGTCTGGAAGTCTGGCAATCAAGGGGTTAAAATATTTTAAAACATACCTAATATCTACTCTGCTTAAATATTATGCCAAAGTATACTATGTATATTGCCCAGTGTGCAGTTGCATTTGACCTCATTTTAGAAAATCGTTTCTACAGGAATACTGGTGTTGCTTCAAGTAATATTTTAACTAACTTTGTGCATTTTATAAGACGTTGGGCGTTTTACGGTTTCAATGAAGTCAAATAAACTTTTATATGGATTCTCTTATGCATATATAATAATGTTGGGGTAATCAGAAACTACAGAAAACCATTGTCATTCTTTTCCGACTTCTAAGTTTATACATCAGCATTCAGCATTGCTATTTTATAAAACGTTTTTTACAAAAAAAAAACAAACGACTTTTTAAGAAAACAATAACAGATGAAAAATAACTCCGGTTTCGGAAGTCTGTGGTTTTGGTGGTTTTGTTTCATTCATTATTGGCCACCGACTTCCGAAACAGGAGTTATTTTTCACCTGTTAGGGTTTGTTTAAGAAGTTGGTTGTTTTTTTTTTTGTAAAAAAGTTTTTATTTTGAAATTTTCAGTTTCTTTGTATGTAAAGAAAGCCTTTCAAAACTTGACAGAATCATTGAAGTCGGTTAACAATTGCTAAAGAACTTCTTTCTAAACATTTGTCTGTACATCTCTGCCGGGTCTCTTTTAAAATAGACAGGCGTAATGTTATATTATGGAAATACAAAAAATCTGCATACATATCTGACTGTTAGCAATCGCGAATAATTTGCTGTAATGCGTTGAAGAGTTTCGTTGCCTGTCTTCTTCATCACTTTTTCTTCACCAAATGATACTTTCTAAATGAAAATGCTTGATTTGTTACTAAAAATTTAAAAATCGGTGCGTGTGTACGAGGATCCTCATCACATATGAGTTTTGATACAAATAGGACCAATCTGTTAGTATACTCTATTAAATAAAAAGAAGAATTTTGAAAATCAGTCCATAAAAGACGGAGTAAAGAGGTAAAAATCTAATAGGTAAAAACTGCAAAATTAACTCTGTCTGTCAGTTTGTTGGCAATCAAATCAAAAACCATGAACTGGGTCAGGCCATAGAATACTTTTGTTCGTTAGCACAATATAGCTATGACAGTATTTTCAACAATTAAGTAGACGAAGCCGCGGGCCACCCCTTGTACAATTATATAGGTCTGTAAGCTGGTACTATTAGCGTTTAATTTCCTCAAAACACAAACCCATGTGTTAAAAACACGGTCTAAGAGAAAATGATCGTTACTATTAAAATGTATCGAGTCATTTTGGATAAGTGACGAGTAATTAATTAAAACGCTTAATTAATTACACGACTAAAAGCGTTGTTAATAAATTATGAAAAGGCCTTGGACTTGCGCGTTGCCGAAAATCCCGTTATCAGCACGCGGACGACTTTAAGTTGCTAAGTTGTTGAAGACACGCATGTGTTGCGGCAACAATTGTAGTTACACACATAAATTAATATAGCCACTGTAAAATAACTCAAAAGTACATACTTAAGATTAGCAAAAATCTTTTTTGTTGATTTATAGGTATCCAGTGTGTTTCCAGATAGGTACTACATCTCATAGGAAAATTAAAGGTTTTACTTTTGATGGATGTATAAATTTCGCATTACCGACTTATTAACGTACCTACTACCTAGTAACATGTTCAAGTTATTGTTTGAAAGTAAGTAATAGCAAAGTCTTGTTAATAAGGAACGAATCTCATTGTTATAATATAATATGTATGTCGCGTTAGTTTTGCGCGTATATATTGTGTATGTTACAATGTATATAGGTCGTTCCATCCTCATCTCTGTCCTCAAGACAAGATTGAAGTCAAGAAAAGACCATATAAAAAAAATCTCGACGACTTTATTCAACTGAGTAATTACTGAAAAGTTGCCCGTGTGTGCAACATTGTTTGGCTTTGTTTTTGCTTCGTGTTGCACATCAAGTATTTATGTTTAATGTGTAGTGGAGGCATTCTCTTTGTGATCTTAGTTTTGGATAATAGTACTAATTAGGTAGATAAAACAAGGGAACTGGAAGACTCTGGGTCCGTGGGTGGATGTGGGTGGCTCCCAAATGGTAACTTACTCCTCAACGCCTAAATTATTCCGTGAAGGATGTTAGTATTTGTGGATGTGACCTACATCCACCCACGGGTCAAGGGGCTGATTAGTCTATCAAAAACACCTTCTGAATAAACCAAAAAGGTACAAGTTTAATTTTGAATGTATATTACATTTTTAAATTGCTAAATTGAACCTATTACTTCAAAGCAAAATAATACAAACAAATTCTAGACGAGAGATTGGATTTCATTTTAATTGAGAATACATAATTAAATTTGTTTTTTCTTCATTGTTGATTTGAGAAATCAACAATGAAGAAAAAACAAATTTACTAACAAAGTTCAATTATCCAAAGGTTTGCTAGATTCTGTTAGGTTTATTCTAAACTAAAAACTGGCTGAATGATGCGGATGATTTTTTATGCAATATGATTTAGTAGGTAACAAACACAAAGTATAAGTTAGTATAAATTATGTTAAGAACTAACATAATATTATATAACAGAATATGAGCAAACATCAGATATTAACCTAGTTGATAGAGATTAATGTAAATGTAACAGAAAAAAAAATATAACTACAAAGTACTAAATTTTTCCAATTGAACGTGAACCTTATTGCGTTTGGAATAAAGTTGAAAACCTATCAGGCACATTCGGGTAGGGTACCTCCAGTTTTGAGTAATCAGAGAGATAATGAAATCCTTTTTGAAGCAAACTAGGTTTAGTGGTCAGAAAATTAAAAATCAACCTTGAAAAATAATAACACGCCTGTAGTCCCTAAAAGGTCAGGCAGAGATGTAAAGTGGCTGGTTCCCTATCCATTTGCATAAAATTTTAAGACCTAATATAACTTAGCATAATTTTGTTTGGCATAATTATATTTTCGCATAATATAATTACGCATAACAGCTTACGCATATTTTTAAATTATAATTTCTTTAACCATAATAATGATTAAGCATAATATTCTAAAGCATTATTAAAAGCGTAGTCGACGGAGCCCCGTTACGCGGGGCTAATATTTCTGTTTTTAGGGTTTAAAGGAACCTAACTAACCAAACGTCGGGGTGCCCCAAGTACTGATTATGAGAACAATAGGCCTACTTACGTTATGCGGATCGAATTTATGCCAAAACAAATTAGTCTTTATGATGATTATGCCAACATAAAATGTATGCCTAAAAAAATTATGCCGAAGTATTATTATGCCAAAACAAATTGTGCCAAAATCGTTATGCCGAGGTATATTAGGACAAACAACATTGTGCGAAAAGAAGGGATCCCAAAGTGGCCAGCACATCCATCCAGTTACCACAATGTGTCACAAGAATAAGGTTCAGTTTAATTGGGAAAACTTTACACTTTGTGATAGCTCGATGTGCATTTTGGCAGTTCAGTTAAAGTCTTATGACATGTAATAAGTGGTAAAAAATTAATATCAACAAAAAACCCAATGTGTATTTTTACTTAGAGAGTAGAGGAGCTAATAAATACATTTATTTTAAATTGTGAATATAAGAACTATGTGGATTCTTATTTAACCCTTATTTAACCTACTTCAAAAAAAGGAGGAGGTTGTTTTTTTGTACAAAAGTTTTTAAATTTTCTTTTCTAAATTTTGTTGTTCTTTTTTGACATTTTGTTAGGCAGTTTGAGAACTTAACGGGACTAACCCGAATGTTCTTTCTTTGGTATTCTGGTTCGTCAGCACGTGGAGAGCTCCTTAAGTGCTAAGTTAGACCGTTTCTGACACTTTGAAAGAGACTGTGACCTCTGAGTTTCTTTTGGTGTTTCTTCTCAAAGTAGTCAGATAGTGAAACACCGATCTCATCTACTTGTTAAAAAAATCACGTGTAAAAGTGTTTGTGAAAACCGATTTACAGAAATAAATATTATTTTCTCATAATGAATGTATACGAAGCAAAAGTAGTATGTAAGAATCGTAGCATATGGCGCTCTGCAGTTTCTACCTGCCCCCATGGGAAATAGGCGTGAGTTTATTGTCTGTAAAAGCCCAATAACAGTTTGACTGACCCGGGAATCATATTCAGGACCTCATACTTCAAGCCCATTAAACCAACGAGGCTGTTAAAATTACTTACTTAGGTAAAACATTAAGGACTCATTTTAATGGGTTACCTACAGTTGTAAACGTAATAAAGAAGTGCTGACAACACTTTATTTTATTTGCGTAAACCTTCCTTGGCGCCCTACTAGTCATTGTATTTTGAATTGTGCCTCGTTTGGACTATTCAAAAATCAACGTGATCAAATTTGCTACTTTTGCTAGTAGCACTACCCGCTGAGCTACCGTTCGAAATTTTCGCTGAATTTGCTTTGTGTTTTAGTTTGAAACCGGCAGTCGCTAAATATAAAACACTGGAGTTCAGTTTGAACCGGTTGTTCTTAGTTAGCAATAGGTCATCAACTGGTAGACGGCAATATGGTGACGTGAGAAACATGTATTTAATTAACAATTTATTTTTAGACTTTTAGAAAGTGGAACGGGTTTGTGTTAAGTACAGGCGCCAGCACATCAAGCTATCCCAATGTGTGAAAATTATTTGATAGTTTTTCAACTTTATTACAAACAGAATAAAGTTCATGTTGAATTGGGAGAATTTGACAGTTTGGGTTGGTTGATGTGCTGGCGTCGTTTGTACAATCGACACTATTCAGAGTTTAAAATAATTATCGCGTATGAAAATAGGTTAGATTTAAATTGCTTAGTAGTCTTTTAGGCAAGATGGTAACTAACAAAGACATTTAGTACTCACTATAATAGACGGGACATCACGAACAACATATTCATCCGATACTAGTGTCCTAGCGGTCACAAGTCTATGAGTTTAGTTTAGTACGCTCCTCTGCGGCTCAAATATTGCTATATTATTCTAAATAGCGTTACGAGACATGGGATCAAAGTTTTTCTATGACGTATCCTCGCATGTCCTCTCTTTAGTAGGTATTTTAAACTACTCTTTTTTAACCGACTTCAGGAGGAGGTTCTCAATTCGATCGGTATTTTTTTTGTGTATGTACACCGATTACTCCGAGATTAATGATCCGATTTACGTGATTCTTTTTTCGTTCGATGCGGAATAGTTGCTATTTGGTCCCATAAAAATTAAACATAGTTTGGCCCGGTAGTTTTCATTTTTTAAACATTTGATTTTGATTTGAACATTTTTTTGTATGTATGCGCCACTGATTATACGCTGGGATTTATGTACCGATTTACGTGGTTCTTTTTTAGTTTGATGCAGAATAGTTGCATTTTGGTCCCATAAAACATTACCATAGATTCGCTTGGTAGTTTTCAATATATGAACATTTTTGTTCATGAATTTTTCTTTTTGGTTTCATCAAAATCTGTTTATTTGTTTGGTTGTAATATTAAAAGAAATAGAAAAAAATGAATCATCTACATACATACATAACGTCACGCCTGTAATCCCCGAAGGGCTAGGCAGAGGTGTACCTGGTAGTACACCCACATTTCGCCAGTTATGTTTAGGTCCCATGTAATAGGGGGCGAGCCTATTGCCATCAATCGGGCACAAATCCATACTCCGGGCTGCTACTGAGAAATCCCAGATGGAAAAACCCAATAACACTTTGCCCGACCCGGGAATCGAACCCGGGACCTCATGCTCAGCAGTAGCGCTTGCGACCACTAGAACAACGAGGCAGGTACAATGAATCATCTACTTAAAAATAAAACTCAAAATTGTAAAATAAAAACCTTTTTTCAAAAAATAGTTATTAGTATAAGTTATTTTACACCGGTCAGTGTTTTTTTTGAAGTCGTTTGTATTTTTCTAACTAAACTTAATAAATAACCTTTTAAATTAAGGATAATTTTTTTTTCAATCCGTACCAGTACATTAATAATTGAGACTTTCTACTTTTAGTATACATTTGGGACTGTATTTAGCATTGCTTAAGAACTACTTATTTTATGATTGAACTCCAGTGATCAATGCCAGTTTAACCGTACCTAAATGGGACGAGTGAAGTGTCAATCTTAATGTTGTTGATTGAGTCTGTTATAAAGTGACCCCTTTCGTTGTAAATTGACTGGCTGATGGCCTGGTTATCGTGTTGAATCATAATGAAGAACCGTCTTTTAACCCGCAGGATTCAACTACAGATCAAGTTGCTGTATTCTGCGGGTTATAATAAATTTGAGCGGGATTATGACAGCAATGAAATTTGAATAAAAACTTCGTTTCACCTTAGATTCAATTGATTGATTTTATATACCTGTGTTTTTATAAATTTACGTCCTATTTTCAGACCTACTGAATATAGCCATTAAAGTTCATAAGGATCGGTCAAATCTTTTAGGTGGGGGTTTCTAGCAAACATTGTAACATGAGAACTTCTTAATTTAGAAAAGTTGTTTTCAAGAATAGATAATAATACCAGCCTGTTACTGTCCCACTGCAGGGCAAAGGGCTCTTCTCGTGCAGAGAAGGCTCGAGCATTGATCACCACGCTTGCTCAAGGCGGATTGGCGATTTCAAACTTATATTAACTATAAGTCCAGGTTTCCTCAAGATGTTTTTCCTTCATCGATGTCAATAATGTCTAAGATAAACTTAGAAAGTACATATAAATTGAAAAGTCACATTGGTACTTGCCCGGATTTGAACCACAACCTCGTGCATGAGAGGTAGGCGTCTTAACCTCTGGACTATCACGATATTATCAAGAATAGATACCTATTATTTTAATTTTATAATAAGAGAATAAGGTTCATATTCAGTTGGGAAAATTTTAAAGATTGGGTCACCTTGACATGCTGACGTCTGTACCCATAGTTTCATTACTTCAGCTTAAGTACCAGTTCAATTCACCTAAATTTAATAACTTTTTGAGGAAACAAAACTTTTACGAAAGCACTGGCACCAGTAACTAATCTCGTCTAAACGCTCCACAGAACAGTCAAGTTATCAGGTGCTACACAGCAGTGTCTTAATCTTTAACGAGTTTACTTCTGCCCATCTTTGAAACTTTAATGTTTCGATTATTCTCCTATTTAGCTAACTTTCTTAGGTATTTCGTTCTTGAGCACGACCAAGTCCCTCTTATGGCTAAACAATTACAAGTACAAAAACCAACACGGAACGATCGAAGTTTAGGCTACGCTTACCGAAGTTGATTCCTGGATGAGTTACTATTTCGTATTTCAAGAAAGAATATTCAGCTGGAAATCAACCTTGGCTCATCTAGTTATAAAAATCTATATTTTTTGATGTAAAATAAGTTGCTGTATCTAGTATTACTTGATTGTACGCCGATTAACTTTTTGTTGTAACTATTGTATGTAGGTAATATGGGCATGTAAATGAATAATCATAATTCTTATAAGAAATGTTATTTTTCAGTTTTGTAGTTGTTCTGCTTCAGTTTAGATTTCAATGTTAATATGAATTTCCTTTTTTTTTTTCTTAATCTCGGTATATTGGAGTGTGCTAGCTAACACGTGACAATCATTCTGAAATGTAATGTTTTACAATGTGTATAAACATTAGTGCTATTTATTGAGCATTTCATTTTATAGATTCTTTGTATACCTAGTTCTTCAAACGAATCAGACAGATGTGTTGCTGGGGAGTTTGTTCCGCCACTTCTTCTTCCCAGCAAAAACACTAGGAAGTGGCGAAGGGTGAGCCGTTTTTGGGGGACTGTCTTTATGTATTTTTTTGACGTTCAAAAAGTGCTGATTATCAGCCTAGTTTGAATAAAGACTTTTGATTTTTTTTTGATTTTTTGAAATATATGTATCTCTAATCTTATTTAGAGAATTTAAATATTTCTATCACAAAAAACTAGGACTTCAAGTTTTTAGGTATTTGAAAGTTTTTATGGTATATAATAAAGAGTATTGTATTCTATTCTTACTATGAAATATTATCAGCGACTTGTCAAGTTTAAATTTTAAAGGAAAAGAGCAAAATTACTATTTCTATTTCATTTTTTACATTTTAATACTTACAGTTGAAAGACGAGGAATTTTAAAGAAGAATAAGAAACGTGTGTGGAATAAATTATTAGCAATTTCTTCAGTCTTGGACTGAAATCATTTTTTATAGGAAGCGCTAAGTTCAGCTATATTTCTTACTAATAATTATTTTTTTATTTATTTATTTATTTATAACAATCTTACCTACACTATCATTACAGATCTATGATCCAATGCGACAGAGTGGCCTTACTACTAACTAAAGCCTAAATCTACACCTTAAACCTAGTTAAAAATAATATCTTATTCTAAATAACTTATTACATATAGTGTAACTTTGTAATTATAATGACCATGTTCCCGATACCAGTGGGCTACTATTTTTTATATTTTTAAATGTTTTTTTTATTTTTGTATTTAAATATTTAAAAATATAATTCATATGTATGTTAAGTGAAATAAAGGAAATAATTTTAATGTTTTATGTAGTAGTTGGTGACGCTATTCAGTTATGATGATCTTTACAGAACAGATATAAGTAACTAGCAGACGTCCCGCGGTTTCATCCGCGTAGGTCCAATTCCCGTGGGAATACAGAGATAAAAATTAGCCTGTGTTAATCCAGGGTGTCAGCTATCTCCATACCAAATTTTATTAAAATCCATTTAGAGTTTTTATGTGAAAGTGCAACAAACAAACATCCATCCATCCATCTATCCATACTCACAAACTTACGCGTTTATGATATTAGTAGGATTTTAGTACCGAAGGACATTTTTCGAAGTAATGCTTTTATACGACATTATGTGCTAATGCATATGACTATATGAATATGTTATTTGGTTCCTAGAAGAGCACATAGACGAATTATCCGTAGAAAGTCCCTTTTTGCTGTCACTCCATGTCAAACTAAGGTTGGAGTGCGAGCCCTGCTGCGTAGGCTCTCGGTAAACTGTTACAATTAGCTCTTTGTAGACATAGATTTAAAGGCATGTCGCACAAACCTAGGCCGCCATGCTCCCCTAAACAGAATGATGACTACCTACAACCAAGTCTGCGCTACCGATAATAGCATCGATATATTTTTCGACAGTCTGCGAAAATTTAAATTAAAAATCATTAATATCGACCTGTGATCAGCCGCCTACTCGCACTTCTCCCTCCCACCTCTTCTATTATGATTTTGAATGTACACCTATTGTAATTTAATAATCTAGTGTTTTTTCTTTTTTTTTTTGATACACTTAAGCTGTGTGTTGTTCATATCTTTTGTGTAATTTAATCCAGTTCATTTGATGGTTTATTTAATAATTATATTGTAATCTCAATTTAATCTAAGTTAGGGAACCTATTTATTTATGATTAAAATCTTAATATTGCAATGTTTAATGTTAGCTTCTAATTAAACTAAATTTGACCTACTCCAAGAATGATGTGCATGCCTGTAAGTGACCCATTTACACAGGATTATCTCTAAAATGTTATTTTCAAATATTTGTTTGTAAATGGGGCGTTGGTATGCCTATGTTAAATAAATAAATAAATCTTTGTGCCCAAAAAGCTAGTAAAGTCTCGCCTGTTTTGTTTTGTAGTTTTTACACAGTCATTACGACTAGTTGGTAGCCCGAAAGTCTGACAACTAGTCTTACTAAAAGGCATCGTGTTTCCTAGTAATAGGCAGTTGCTGTATGGAAATGCTGGTATTAAGCCAAAGCCGAGCCCAATATAGCTGAAAAAAGGCTGGCGTAGGTGGTATATTATTCGTAGAAAAGGTTTCTTTGATATCAAATACAGATTAACGTATGGTATGGGCAAATACCGATCATTGGTTTTGTAAGTCTGTACGGGATATTTTTTTTGATCAATTATCAAACTTTTGCATCTTTTGTTCATTAATTAACTATACTTCTATACTAATATTCTAAAGAGGAAAAGTTTGATTGTTTGTTTGTTTGCATCGAATAGGCTTCGAAGCTACTTGATCGATTTGAAAAATTCTTTCACCGTTGGGAAGCTACATTATCTCCGGGTGACATAGGCTACTTTTTATCCCTGTATTAAACGGGAACGGGAACTATGCAGGTGAAACCGTGTGACGTGGTGCAACCTACTGCTGAGCATGAGGTCCCAGAGTCGATCCCAAAGTCGGGAAAAGTGTTATCGAGTTTTTCCATCTGGACTTTCTCAGTAGCAACCCGGAGTCTGGATTAGTCAAGCCTCTATATAGCCAATATGGCAATAGGCTCGCCACCTCTTACGTGAAACTTAAACATTACTGCCGAAATGTGGGTGTACTACCAGGTACAACACTGCCTAGCCCTTCGGGGATTTCAGGCATGATGTTATGGTATGCTATGTATAAATTCAAGTTCGTTTAGCTTATCAGACAGAGTTTAGGGCAATGTTCCGCAACTTCTTCCCAGCAAAAAATTAACCAAATCCTATCCTTGTAAGGATTTTTAATGAACAATTTTAGTGCAGATACAAACAGGTTAAGTGTGTCCAAATCTCGACTGATGTTAAAGCTTATATACTCAACACGGCTACATATTAAGTCCATGTGCAATACAGGAATTGTGTGGAAACATTCAAAGCTAGTCTGAATTTTGAATATACATTTACGTGCCTCTATTTGTTGGACTTCAGGAAGGTAATCTAGTGTTTAAACTGCGTAATTACTGATACATCATAGCTGATAAATAAATTACAAACGTGGCTAGAAGGTTTGGAAATATGAGAAACAAGCTTTAAAGTTTCTTATCCCCCATAGAAAAGGGTGGATCCTCCGATCAGACGGGTTTTGTGTCTGGTGGGCTACTACTGCACAACGGTTGTTGTCGGGATCTTGTTTACGTTCAATCACATATAGGTATAACTTTTACATCACGATATAGGATTTCAGTCGTTGTTTCGTATATGACGAGATAGATGTTGCTGTAAACGTAATGGCCACCAAATTGTTTTTATGCTGGGGCTAAATTAACAGGCAAAAATTTACGTCGCGTTGGCGCGCTAAAAACATCGTGTACGGGCGCCATGTTCTTGTCTGCATTAGCAAAAATGCGCGCCCTTGTATGCGCGCCAGGTTACCGACAGTGTCCCGATAGTACATGACGGTAACTTGATGTGCTGCCGTCTGTACATAATCTTTGCCTGAATACAACGCGCTGTTGCAACGATCTACCATACCACACTCATCATAAATATTCGCTGTAGGCCGCCAATGTAGCCCCAGCAATACTGAAATAATTTTGTTATAGTTACATTTCCAAACAACAACAAACATAACATCACGCCTGTAATCCCCGAAGGGCTAGGCAGAGGTGTACCTGGTAGTACACCCACATTTCGCCAGTTATGTTTAAGTCCCATGTAATGGGGCGAGCCTATTTCCATCAATCGGGCACAAATCCAGACTCCGGGCTGCTACTGAGAAATCCCAGATGGAAAAACTCAATAACACTTTGCCCGACCCGGGGATCGCACCCGGGACCACATGCTCAGCAGTAGCGCTTACAACCACTAGACCAACGAGGCAGTCCAGCGAGTCGGCGAGGTAGTTGCATTTAATTGTAAATATATACATTTACATTGCACTGGCAAATACGTTTATTGAACACTATTAAACGTAGTACAGTAATGTATCCTAGGTATACAATTGCACACTAGTCTATTATCATAATCATCAGTGGAAAAATAAACTTTTGTGGTGCGACTGTGTTTGTCTGTCAGTAACGCATGCTTATTTTAGAACCGTCAACTAATGTTTTAAAATTTAGAATATCTTATTACAAGCAATGGTCGGTCATTTAAACGCAACAAGTGAAAAATACTGTTATTTTAAACAACAAGTAAAACTATGTCATTATTTTAAACAGCAAGTGAACAAATATTGTTATATTAAACAGCAAGTGAACAAATATTGTTATATTAAACAGCAAGTTAACAAATATTGATATATTAAACAGCAAGTGATACAATATTGTTATATTAAACAGCAAGTGAACAAATATTGTTATATTAAACAGCAAGTGAACAAATATTGTTATATTAAACAGCAAGTGAACAAATATTGTTATATTAAACAGCAAGTGATATAATTTAGTAATTATCATTAAAATAGGAACAAGTCCTAAGCAAGGTCAAGTGTTATCAGCAAAAACCCTTTAAAACCAAACTTAGTTTTGTACAATGGCACGGGGTTCTTGTTGGAAGAGTGTTACTAGCTTTTCTTATAATAAAGCAGTATGTAGGGTGCATATGTTCCCGTGCAAGGCAAGAGGAACTTCAAGAAAGTCTGAAGTTCAAATATACAGGAGAGATTATCGTGTGAGTATCCAATTTTATACACCGCTTGAAACGTTGCTATGGTTGCCTCTTATACATGTGTTATTCTGTAGTCTATCGATGTAGCCTTTGATGTTTATAATTTTTTGTCAAATTTAGCAGTTACCCGCGGTTTTGTTTGAGTTTAAATGTGTCTTTAAAAATTAAAGCCTTCTCGTGTATCATTCTGAATTATCTATAATATTGCAATACTTCTAAGTTAAAAAAAAAATGTTTTGAAGTTTATGCGTGAAAAAGAATAAACATTATGTACAGACAATTAACTTGTTTTCCAAGACACGGAAGGGTTTTGATAGATAACCGTATGGTCACCCATCCACAGACGGACCTCGGCAAGCGTAGTAATCTTTGATCCATGCAGCTGCTTAAGGTTTAGCCGCAAGCCCCTTTTGTTTGGTTTGATAAGTACATGTATGTGCAGAATATATTTTAGTTTCTCAAACATGGTACAGCTTCGTGTTTCAGAAACTTCTATCTATTTCACAATGCAGCCAAACAAACAGACAAAAGCGCCCCATAAGAGTTTTCTTGTTACTTTAGTAGAGAACCCTAACAAATCAAGTCTTTAATAGGATTAAGAATTTAAATGTAACCAAACCGTGAAGAGTCGTAAACGAAAATGTAGGTCTATAGAAACTTTCGAAATTTTGTCTAGAGCAGAATAAATTTTAATATTCCGGCTCTAAAACTAGTTAAAATAAAGACAGGCAATTACTCCAGGCATGAATAGAACACTTGGAAATTACAGTTCAACCTTTAACATAAGGATTAAAACATTTTTACAGCTTACGTTTCCGTGTTGCCTAGCGAAAAGTCGGTTCCACATGAATTATAGTTTTTCTTTGAATAGGACTATACATATATTCGAAACTTAACAAACTCGTTCCGCCTTTTTTTGTGATTTTGCCATTGTTTTTAATAAACAAAAGATTTGATCCATTTTGCCGCCTAATTTCTTTACGAACTCTTCAGATCGTAGATACGAGTATAAGAATTTTTAATTAATATTTCCGTGGTTCAGCCGGTTTGGTCTTAAAAACCGGCAAACAAACAAACAAACACAATATTCTCATTTATATGACTAGTTTAGTTGTTTACTTTATACCACTTTTCAAGTGTTTGAGCTCCCACATTGTCTACTGGATCGTACCTCAGTGTTTTACAGTCAGTTATATTGCAAATTAACATGCAATTATTTTTTCGCTAACCATAAGAAAAGTCTGTTCCCTACATTTTTTTCGAGTTCTGCGTACACGCAGAACAAGTAGCAAAGGAAGCAAAAGGAGCAGCAGCAGCAGCAGGTAAGGAGCATCTCATTTAAATTATAACTGTGGTCATACTTTGAATTTTATCAATGTTTATTTTGTAAATTTTGCTAAACCCACTAGAACTAAATGAGGCAAACTTATTACCATTTTGGCCGATTGTGTAACAAATAAATTAAATAAATAAGAAGAAAAACACAAATATTATAAGTGACTTAGAATGTGAATGAAAATATCATATTATATTACATTATTTTACGCGACTCCGAATCGGTTCCCTAGTAAAGTTGTTAATTTTGAGCATCTAAAAATAACACACTCAAGGGATTGAAGTTATTTAAACTAGTAGTAATCCTACAAATACATTTATGTAAATATGTGCGGACCATCAAATAGAATCTCTATCGTAGCAATGTATTCTACTACGAGACAGATTCTATTTGATAGTTTGCTGCGCACACCTTAAAATAAATAGAGATAAGGGCAGAAAGATGATTATCTAAGTATACTTTTAAATGTCAAACATTATTAACAAACCTAAATCCCAACAATTAATTAGAATAGAATAGAATACTCTTTATTGTACACCATAAAACCTTATAACAACAACAAATAACACACACACACACACACACACACACACACACACACACACACACACACACACACACACACACACACACACCCACACCCACACACACACCAACACACACTCACACACATCACACACACACACACACACACACATCATCATCATCATCACTCACGCCATCATCATCTCTCACATGAATAAATAACTAGGTTAAGAAGGTCAGATAGGCCGTCACTTTACGTAAAACAGCTTACCAGCAGCTGTTGCTGTGGATGTTGCTGCATCGAATCTTGTAAGACTGGAAGCCAACCATAGTTGTGAAAAGTTTACACTTACGATGACACGATCAATCGTATCGTAACAACAAAACGAGACCCGCCACTAAACGCGAGTGGGACCAGAGACATTCGTAATAAAAAGTAGCGTGTGTACACGTATTTACGTCTCGAGACGCGGCGCGGGAAGCTCTCCAGCCTTTATTATTTACGCGGCGCGGCAGACGTGTTGACACTGCTGAAGGTGTGGTTTCAATGACGCTGATGATTAGAATGGCGACTGCAGATTAAAATCGTGAGAAATGTGGTAATGTCAACTAGCTTTTGCCGCTGAAAAATAATGTATTAGTAACTTAAATACACATAAATACTGTATGGTATTATTTGGTTATGCAACACTTAAAAATTACAGTTGTCGTAAATGTTTCTAAAGGAGATTATTACCAGTACCTTATCTAAATTAGAATCCCAGTGTATAAGTTACCAGGGTTAATCAAAACGGGTTTGAATATACAGGCTATGTGTAAAAGAAAAAAAATCTGAGGGACTAAAAAGTTGAACTTGACAAAAAAATATGAGTCTGAAAACTAATTACATCAATAAAAATCTTGGGATAATAAGATTTCTGTCTTAATTTAGTAAAGTATTCTTGAGATAGCGCCTGAAGCAGTTTATTTTTTACATCAGGCCAGCAGTAATAGTATAGTGGTGTTGCCGAACTGTCAAGTCATGGCTGTCAGGTCTCGAACTCACGACCATATACTTCGAAAATAGTAAAGGAAAACATCGTGAGGGCATGTCTGAGAGATACTTCTCGATGGCATGTGCAACTAAGTCAGAGGTTTTATGGGTGGTTCATTCATTTCATTAAAAGAGGAATTTTGCAAGTCGCACCAGTGAAACCATACCTACCCAGTACTTCAAAATATGAAAGGTGCTCGATGAAGTAGCGTTGTGAGTCGCCCACAGAGAACATAAACCGCACACCCGGCGTGCATACACGTCCGTGTTTTACGGGGATTGCATTCAGACAAAGAATCTTCGCGTTTTTACCATACGTTGTTCGGTGATAAAAAAAATAACAAAGGTGATAATGAAATCTGAAAATGTTTCATAAATTTTTGTTCAATTATTCGGCCGATGAAGGATGTGAGAAGTATAAGTTCGTGCGAAATATTATGTTCTAAAATATTTAAGACTTGGAAAGACTATTTGTTTTTATCTCGTGTAACTCTCTATTAGCCAATTAATAGAATTAAAAGGAAAAAGGGTTTAAAGTTCTTAACTTTCAATAGGTCTGTTCGAACCCAAGGTTCCAGATTTGTGTGCGTATTGTAGACTTCAGTTGCTTGCTTCAAAAGCGGTGGAGCGAACATTGCGAGGAAAACAGTAGATATATTTGTCGAAAGCGTGGGAAACTAAGCCAGAAAGAAGCCCATGGGTAACTTAAAAACTCTGAAACAAGTTTAGTCACTAACCACACTAAAAGGAGAATAAAAAAAAAGAGAGGTCCTACATCTAGACGGGTGTTGTTGTTGATACATTGATGGAGAAAAACTAGTCTGCTTAATCAACTTTGAGATGAATTTGCGAACTTCTTCTGAATGTGCTCACGTGGCTTTAGATGTGAACAAACTAGTCAAAATAAAATTATTTATTTCAATTAGGCCATTAGGGAGGCACGTTTGACATTTTTAACATAAATAAAATATAAATAACAATAAACATTCCACAACTTTTACACAACGCCATCTAATCCCAAGCTAAGCAGAGCTTGTGTTATGGGTACTAAACAACTGATAAACATACTTATACATATATTTCTAAATATAGATAAACATAATAGATATAATACACCCAGACACAGAACAAATGATCGTGCTCATTACACAAACATTTGTCCAGGGTGGGAATCGAACCCACGACCTCCGGCATAGCAGTCAGAGCCACTAACTACTAGACCAACAGGCCAGTCAAAATATAGTGATGAAGGTAACAGACTTTAAATCCCGATCTAAGATTTGTCAGTTTAGTTTTAATGTGCCGATATAAATAGGTGTCGCTACAGTAAATTAAAAAAAACTTACAAGTTCATCGTCGTGGAACCAACGAATACAAAGAAAATTACAGTAAACTTTTCAACAATATATTTATAACTTAAAAAAGAGGTTTTTCATGTAAATAATATACTGAAGGACTTACCTTTTCTGTCTGTTGTGAGTGGTTTCAAGAAAACATAGGTATTTCCCTGCGAACGGGTCTGTTGTAGACATCTTAGGGATTATGTCAAAAGGGATGCGGAGTAGCGTGTCTGTATGTAGCAACAAAATAGGTTACACTGCTTCTCCGTATTGCAACGTAGACGCTTATATTAAATGGATAAGTTGTAAGCCCGCTATGAAGTAAAGATGTACTTGTATTACCATACATCTGTAAAAGAAGAGCTTGGAAATGAGCTGCTCCAATTGCAATTAAAACAATGATTGACATTTTAATACTAAGTGTAGTTAAAAATGATTTTATTTAATTTTTACGCTGCTGTTGACATTGACTGTAAAATTACATGAATACCTTTTTACTTCGAAAAGTATTATATTTCAATTAAGTATTGCAAATGTACGACGATGTCCCCCTATCCACTTGCAGATATAACACTTAAATCTCGATGAGTGGTCGTGTCTCCAGTACAGTACATAGCACGCTTGTATAGTGCTAGTATTCATACTAACATTGTAGTTTTTATATTTGTTTGTCGACTTTTCACGACTAAACGGCTGAACGGAATAATCGGCAAGGAGATGTCTATCTCCCTGCTGCATATCCTGGAGACAGACAAAGGCTGTCTATTATAAACGATGGAGTATATGAAGAAAATTCGTTTTCTAAATCATTTTTAAATTCAGCGCCATCTTTGATGACATGACGTCAGATGGTGACAAATGTCTTCCCAGTCCATTATCAGGTAACATTTTGTCATTAGACAAGTCTTAAGCTGAAAAAAATTGTCACAGTATAAATTGAGTCTAAGGTGGAACGAATTTTGCCAGGGAAATAACATCCGAGCCGGCAGAGCAAAAGCACGATTTGAAATAATTTTTACGTCGTCAGCTAAAAAATAAACAAAGGAATTAAGCACTCCCACTGGCTATTTTGGGATTTATCGAAATATAAACATTTTATATGAATAACAATTTTACATTTGGTGCACTATGAAAGTTTTAACAACAGTCTATTGCACATGATTCGAATCGTCCATGCATACGCGGAATTTCAATATCCGGCCATGGCTTTATAGAGGTACTTTCATACCATAGGCTGTTTACACACTCGCGATTAAAGGTATTAAAATTTAACATATTAATATTGCGTACATAAGATCACGCCTGTGGTACACAAAAATTTCGCAAGTTTTGTTTCTGTCCCGTGTAACAAGGGGTGATTCTATGGGCATCAGTCGAGCACAAATCCGAACTTCGGGCTACAACTGAGATATAAAAAAAAAACCAACAATGCTTTACCCGACTCTGGGATTGGACTCAGGACCTCATGCTCAGCAGTTAGCGACTACTAACGAGGCAGTCACTCGCGATTTAAAATTATTAAAATTATTCGTCGTATCTATTGTTTAAACTGCTTAATTATATTATGATGTGAAAAGTTTTAGACTTATTCCTCATGTTTAACAGCAAGTTGTAACGGTAGAGTGACCAAAATACATGTTGTTCGAAGACAAGAAGGTTCCTATATTTTTTTTATATCAGCCTGGTACCTTTCAGGACTATTAATATTGTCGCTGGTGGGATTCGTGGCTAAGTAATAAAATCCACGCCACACGGGTCGATCAAAAGTTAAGCTTTAATTATTGCTTAATTACACATTAAGACTCTGCCGTATTTTGTTGGACTGAAAGCAGACCTCGACATAGTCTGGAAATTAAGCCTGTTTTAATTGTATTCGAATAAATGAACAAAAAAATAGTTGCATTTGAAATAGTCTATTGATGTCATTTATTACGAATCCTTCATGGTCCTCTCAGTGTTCCATTTTCTTTAATGTTCATTAATCAAAAAATCAAAGTTACAAACATCAAAATTGGTTTACATGCCAGCAGAAACCATCGCGGGTTCAACAGCAGTATGCCAGAAGAGACAACTCGGTGTCAAAAACATATTTTTCGGCGAATAGCAACTAATACATACAGAGGTCATTCATTATTCAAGAAGACACTCTCCAGGACGTTATTGCTGGTGCGTTTCTATGAATACTTTTGGTGCGTTTCGTTTGGTGCGTTTCAAGGTAAATGCATTCTGAGAAATACCCCTGATTTTTTTCTGAGTAAATTATGAGTTTCATGAGAACGCGTTCTTTTAAAATTAATTTATTAAAGCTTTATGCACAAGTAAAATAAACTGTACATTGCGGACTTCGGCTCAAATCCTTATCTTATCTTACGTTAAACGACGACGGCTGTCTTTCTCAAAATTTCTTATAAGAAAATTAATACTCTTAGTTTGCTTTTAAAGTTTTGTTTTTATCGTAGTTTTATCTAAAAAAATAATGCAGACGTCAACGGCAGTTGAGAATAAATAATCAATCATCATTTGCCATTTATTTTATCATTTTTTCTAACATAAGTGTGACCAGCCTAAATATCGTTTTGACATTTTAATATAAATTTGATATTTTACTGGCAACTCTGATATTAGTGGCATTTGAATATCGAGTGCGATACAGACTAGGTCGGGATGGTAGTAGGAAATTAAATGGCTAAACTCTATTTAGTTTCAGTACCGAACGGATCGTAGAAGAGGAATATAGTGCCCGTTAGTATTTTAAACTGGTGTTATAAGAAACAATGGAGGAATATTATCAAGAAAACACTATAGCTTTATTATAGTACCCTTCTACAAATTACCAGCACTAAACCGGGTGCGTAGTTACTTTGTAAAAGGTAAAAAAATAACATTACCAAAAAAAAAAAATAATAATGTGTCTTGGAACTATAATACCTAAAGTATATTTGACTTTTCTGCTCTGTGCACTTGATACAATAGGTATACTGGTATAATTCATGACTATTAATTTATAGATTTAAGACTGTTTCAGGCTTGGAAGATAATTTCCATTGAATACAATTTGGATATTGCTTTATTTAAGTTTGACATTATTATGATTTCATAATAATTTTAAACTTATCGTTAATCCCACGAATTAAAGTTTATAATAAATAAAATTTATTTAATCCAGGCAATCCACACATAGTACCCACAGAAAATAAATTAAATATTTAAACATTTATTTATTTATTTATTGTAAGTACCCTGTTTTTCAGCCATCATCCATTACGATTTTAATCAAATAAATAAAGAATAATCAAGTTGCATTCAAAGGTCTGCGCAGTTCTAGCTCTACAATACTTTCTGATCAATGTCCATAACCATATATTCATACACCTATTACAGGGAATTCTAACAATATGTCCTTGTCTCGTTAACTCATACGATATCCGCACTTTATCACCCTCCCTACCTACCCCCATTATGTCGCGGAAACGTTTTTAGTTCAACAGATCACAAGAAAGAACGTACAGGGATGAAATTGCAATTTACCCATATAAAAAAGACAAGGGATACACGTCTTACGTGATACGCGATAAGGTTTAATAGAGGTGCATTACTTAGGTTGGTAAATTCAGTCACAAGATTAAGCGAGATCATTGATGTGGTAATTGTATCTATGAGGAGTTTCATGAAACTATTTCGCTGGAATTCCTTTATTGCTATTAGGGTGTAAGTAAGAGGTTTCCTGCTAATATTGCTTTACGTGGTTAGGTACATACAGGCCTGTATTGCAGAAACTTCCTCAGGACTTATGCATTACTTCGAATTGATTTCAACCACAAAATGGTGTTTCATGAGATTTTAGTCATGCTTGTATCAGTTTTAAGGAAAAGTAATAACAGCTGCACGGGTTGGTTGAAGGTGAAGCTTCTTACCTTCAGCTGATTCGATTTCCATATTAAATAGCATTTTTTTAAAACAGTATTTTTTAACTCACTAATTAATATAATATATGACGGATTGTCTCGCTCAAGTTAGGTCCGCTCAGGTTTTTTTATACTTTGGCGGGAGTAGGAAATACTCAATGATGCCAACAGTGACCCATTGGGAAGTGCTGGATTTTTCCGGTAAAAAAATCTGGCATAGCACCATTTACCTAAATTTTGTTCAAAGTCTTGGACATATTACTTGAAATTAGGTAATAGTAATTACCAAGTGTACATTTTATTGTATTTTATATTATTACGATTTGTTACATTACACAATTTGTTTGTACAGACGCCAGCACATCAAGTTACCCCAATGTGTCAAATTTCTTTGATCGTTTTTCAACTTTATGGCAAACAGAATAAGGTTCATATTCAATTGGGAAAATTTGACACATTGGGGTAACTTGATGTGCTGGCATCTGTACATTAGAATAAGATACAAGATACATACAACGTGCCCTAAACTTGTTGAAAGAAACAGTTCAAGTTTGAGTAATCTTGTAGGTACACTAAATATGACATAACATGGGTACTGGACATCTTGTACGACAGACGAGTGGCAGATCGGAGGTTTCATATAGAAATAATTTCTTTATCCTTTTATAATCACTATACCGACACGAGTAAATAGTATCTATTTCTTTATTTATCACCCGGTTCAATAAATGTGGTTTGGGTAAATTTGTTGAGAAAACTGTGAATACCGTTAATACAGTTTTTTTTCTACCCTGTGCTTTGCCTGTGTGCTTGTTATTTAATTATGTAGCAATTAATTTAGTTTGTCTTTGTGTCTACATTATCTAAACATGCCTGGTATTTAGCCCACCGCTTTATATTTGTGAGTTTGTAGTATGAACTAAATTGGATACAAGTGTCATCGATTGAATACATCACACAATGATGGCAGAATAAAAAGAACACTAAGGTCTTAAATTGAATTCAATGTTGTAAGCACTTTCCGCAAAAAAAAACCTTTAATTTGTCCTTCATTAGACATTCCGATCCAAAAAACATTAATGTCAATGTTCCAAAGTGATCCACTATAAGTACCTTGATATCTTTAATTCATGTCCAGGATAAAAGATGGCGCCACCGAGTTTAGGGTACGCTGTTCAAACGAAAATTAGGTAGCCTTAAATCCCTCGAGAGTAATTTTAACTAAGCTTTTACTTAAAGGCCCGTTTAAGTTAAAACCTTTTGTTACGAAAGCAAACACTAAACCCATTAATTACTTACGTGATGTTTAAATAAGTAATTGGCTGATGGAGTTAAATGTGTTGTAAATAGTGAGTGTGTCTGAGGTATGTTTACTTATTCACATTGTCATAAGTGGCATTTTGCGAAAAGGAAAACACATTAAAATAGAATAGAATAGAAAAATCTTTACTGTACGTACAGCAAAAAAACTTACATATATTAACTTTAAGGGATAAATAGGCTGTAACAATAGACGGCCTTACACTAAAAGCAATCTCTCACATACAACCTTTGGATGGATTTAATAATGAAGGAGAAAAGACACGCAGGTAGTTTGTGGTGTACCATTTGCATAAAACATTAATAGCATACAGGTTATATAAGCTTTAGAAAATATGAATACCATTGCAATGCAATTTCTTTATTGAGGATTAGCTCCGTTCAAGTATTATAAGTGAAAAAAAGGAGAAGGAAAGGACAAAGATAAGTATTTATTTGAGACACGCTCAGGAAATATAATAAGAACATTCAAAAATAAAACTAGGAAAAAAAAAACACAGAATACGTTAAATAAATGCTATAAGACCACAAAATACATACTAAACTGATACAAAAATCCAATTACAAATTAACGCTTTATATAACCCATATGAGTCGGTTTAAAGTTACGGTTTAAAATAACTATAAGTGCCAAAGATAAAAAAAAACAAAAGTAAGGATATGACCCGAGCTTCATAATGAAGAGCTCTCATAAAAATGCATTTTCTTCGATAGTTTTTACCTTAGAAGCTCGAAAGTCTGATACATAGTCTTAGCAAGAGAAATAGAGAAAAGTGATAACTTTTTGTTAATACACTGGTAAATTACATGGAGCGACTGGAAACCGACGCCAACATAGTTGACCAGGCTGATGATGACATAAAAGCCGTGCCGTGCCGAATGAATAACTCTTAAAAAAATGTTTTATTTCAGACTAAACAGTCCATAAAAGTTGTTAGTAACAAGAATTTAACTTAGAACTAATGTTAGTAAAAAACCCAGATTAAATCATACAAATAACACACTAGGCTCGCGGTCTCGCAACACATGGAGTTCAGTGAGCCTACTGAGCAGAACAGTATCGGTTCTCTCACCGATCATCCTCAAGACGCTGTTCGGGCTCCCCCGTACTCGTCGCACCACCGACGCAACTTTGGCCATTGTTGTTGTTGTTGTTGGGCACGCGTTGGGCATTGTAGGCTTTTTGTGTAAAGTTTGACCACAGGCCGCTCGTGTAGAATGTCTGGCAAAATGCTTTGAACATTTTTACTTTAACAGGAGCCGTACATCGAGCAAACCTGTGTGCATATTACCACGCACCGACAATGCCCTGCGCTCCCTCTCTATGTCTGCTTCATCATCCCGACCAATAAAAAAACTTTTTTGCAAAAAAATTAAACCGACTTCAAAAAAAACACTAAACGGTGTAAAATAACTCTAAATTCGGAAGTCTGTGGCATTGGTGGTTTTGTCTTATTCATGATGGGCCACCGACTTCCGAATTTAGAGTTATTTTACACCGTTTAGTGTTTTTTTTGAAGTCGGTTTAATTTTTTTGCAAAAAAGTTTTTTATTTTTCCATTTTTAGTGGTTCCCATACAAAAATTTGTCATGAATCTATTTTATATTGTTAATTGTTAACAATACATGCCACGATAATAGGGTTATCCACTTATCCCTAATAAATGAAAATTAACATCCCTAACTGTCGAAATCTAGGTATATTGTACACATCTGCGTACCCCTCAGAGTATACAGGCGTGATGATACGTCATGATGTTGTATAAGCAATAAACATCCAAGCGATTCCAGCAATCACGACAGATTTGCCGTCTATTTTTGAAGAGTTCCGTTGTATATCTCCGAAGATCAGCACCAGATCTTCACCAAATTAAAATGGGACCACCTCAGGAGTATATTCTTTCAAATAAAAAAAGAATTTTGAGAATCGGTCCACAAATGTGGGAGAAATCAGGTAACATACATAAAAAAAAAAAATAAAAAAAAAATAAAATACATACACACGAACATAGAACCTCCTCCTTTTTTGAAAGTCGGTTAAAAATCATTCCAAACTACACTAATACTATAACACTTATCCAAATTCCATTGAAAGTTTTTCAACACTACCTAAAACTTCTGTAATCTGTTTCGCTAAGAGCACTAATTGCGTTTCTAGTACTTCAGCTTGTTTATTAAGGCCCTCAAACTTTGTTGTTGACTTCTTAATGTCCAACTTAGTTGAAACAGTACGTAGGTTTAGATGATCCCATTTGGTGAGTGTCAAGATGCTTGGAAGATTCATTGTTCAGTTTTTGGGTGCTCTTGAAGTGGTAATTTCTAGCAATATAATAATAATAATAATAATAATTTATTTAATTCGGACAAAATAATCCATAGAGTGTTAGTAACAGAGAAACTTATGACCTAGTGTTAGTAACAATTAATCTCCGCACAAACTGCTTTACAATCGGAGAGCCAAAGCTCTCAGCTACAGTTTTCAGGATGCTGTTTTGACTGTCCCGCACTCTCCTCAATATCGACGCTGTTTTATTGCGCATAATCGCGTAGAAGTCGCTAGTACGGGCTTGCGCAAACATCTCCGACGCGCTACAGTAACGTGGCAGTATCAACAACATCCTGAAAGCATTGTTATATTGGACGCGCAGGGCATCCAGCGACCTCTTCGTATAATTGACCCACAGACTGCCCGTGTACAGACCCTGGCAATAAGCCTTGAAAAGTGTTACTTTTACAAGGTCCGTACACCGCGCAAATCTACGGGACAACATATTACTCCGGACCGCTAGAGCCGTACGCTCCCTCTCAATGTCTACATCGTCCCTGAGGTCGGCAGCAAGAACATGCCCTAGGTATTTAAAAGTAGTCACCCTATGTATTGGTGACCCGTTCACGAGCAATTCGGGTCCTTCTGCACGACGTTTGCTGCCGACCTCAAAGACCATGTATTCACATTTTTTAACATTATATTTCAAACCATGTGCGGCATCGTTGGCTTCACACGTCTTAAGCAGCTCTCCGATTGCTCCCGCCGACGGACCCAGCAGCACCATGTCATCCGCATAACTGATGTTGTTAATTTTAACCCCTCCAACACTGCATCCGACACGCATGCTGCTGAGTGCGCCCAAGAGGTCATCCACGTAAAGGTTGAAGAGCCTGGGGGACGTAAGACCCCCCTGCCTCACCCCGCACTCCAACCTATACGGCGCGGAAACTGTATCGTCCCATTTCACCAGATTGCTTTGCAGATTGCTATAACTTTATTACTAACCAATACAGTTGTTGTTTGGATTTGGTTATTGTACTGAAAAGGTATGAAGAGACCGAGCCTGGAAAAAGAAATAAAGTATCAGCAGGTGATGTTAAGCACATTTTGATCATGTGGGTTTATTAATAAATAGTTTTTTTTTTAATATTACTCGAAGTATTTAGTGTTTGAATTGATATACCTTATATTGTAAGCTTATTATAAGCTGTAAGCTATTGGTCTAGTAGTTAGTGACCCTGAATGGTATGCCGGACGGAGGTCGTGGGTTCGATTCCCACCCAGGACTAATCTTTGTGTGATGAGCACTATCATTTGTTCTGTGTCTGCGTGTAATTTATCTATAATATATATGTATTTAGAAATTTATAAGTATGTTTATCAGCTATTTCGTACCCATAACACAAGCTCTCAAGCTTAACTTGGGACTAAATGGTGTTGTGTGAAAAAGTTGTGGAATATTTATTATTATTATTATTTTATTTAATAAGATTTGAATTAAAGAAACAAACTTTGCCCTGAGAAGTACTGAATATATGGCAATTGAGTTAAAAAGAATTGAAAAATAGACAACTTTATCTTTAGTCACTTCTACGGCATTCAATCATCATCATTCTGTTTAGCCTTTGTTAAACTTGGCATCCAGTCTAAACTGTGTATAATAAAACCATACTACTCATAACTTCCACTCATTGAAAAATAAAAAAAATACTAGTTTTCACATTTCTCTTTCATTTCGATTTAATTTCAAAATACATTTTCCATAATTCCAAATGTACAAACTTGCAAACTTTCCCAAAATAAAGTTGTGTTCTATGTATTCAAATTCAAATGTAAGAGCTTTGAATATTTAGTTACACTCTAGATAAAGTTCACAATCGTAAATGAAACGTGCATTCTAAACATGAAGTTTAATATTATTGTACAGTGAATGAACTAAGCCGGATCATAGTTAGTTAGTTGAATACAGCCTGCAATTTGAGTGAGACTTATTTCGACATAAACCAAAAAAACATCCATAGGTATGAAACGACTTCATATTTTTTTATATATGTAATAAAAGAGTTAATCATATTTGTTACCATATTTCAAAAGAATCAGATAAAATAAATGATAGTCGATGGGCTCCTTATGTTCTGAGTTGAGCTCATTGGATGAGCTGAGACTGGTGAGTCTGGTTGAGTTGGCTAGCTAGCAGGTGCTAACCAGTCTGGGCCGCTCAAATCTGTGTGGATTTTATTTTCAACTCATTATTTAGTATTTATTATAAAATAATCATTGATCGATCATACCAAGATAATTTCTGAATTGTAAAAGGTACACCGATATCAGTTGGAGTTGGCTAAGAAACGCAATCTTAGATTTTATTTGTCAACCGGACTTGAAACCAATTAACAGACAGAAATATTGTTTACCAAAAATATCCAACTAACAAACACTTGACGACATTATTTATCCCATTACACGAACAAAAAATTATTCCGATTTATGTGTCCAAAATATACTTTTGACGTCAGCGCGCGTCCCTCCACGTAATGTATTTATAAGTACTTGATTTGTAGCCTTTAATAACACGGCGAGTGTAATACGATTCCTCTCACAATGCTTTTAATTCTGTTTGTGGATCATTTATTATCGTAATATTGAGCTGCGAACACCACAATGGGGCTGTAAACTTGAGGGGAAGCTATACTTGCATGGTATTGACATTTGTTATTTATTTCCTATTGTTAGTTGTAATTTCTATGGGAATAAAAAGTTTACCTTAAACTTTTATAATGAGCAGAAATGTGTAATTAAACAATATCAAATTCAATTTTTTTCTTATCATTTTCCCTTTTATTGTTGTATAAGTTAGTATATTATTAATTCGTACAAATATTCATACATACATACATACATATCGTCACGCCTGTAATCCCCGAAGCGCTAGGCAGATGTACCTGGTAGTACCTACACCCACATTTCGCCATTATGTTTAAGTCCCATGTAATAGGGGGCGAGCCTATTTCCATCCATCAGGCACAAATCCAGATCTACTGAGAAATCCCAGATTGAAAAACTCAATAACACTTTGCCCGACCTGGGGATCGAACCCGGGACCTCATGATCAACAGTAGCGCTTGCGACCACTAGACCAACGAGCCAGTCCAAATATTTATGTTATAGTACAAATATTCGTACACAATTAAAAACCATTCACATTATAATATATTCCATCTTTTCTTTGAACGGTCGCTCTTGTCGGAAGATACTTCGTGATACTAACTACTATTTAGATCTTACTTAGGGTCAAACACAGATCGACAGCCTTTTGCATCATGCAGATTGAGAAGGAGCTCACCTGTACTATTTATGCCGATCAGCCGCTTACCAAGGCGCGCGTTTTGTGTCAGTTCGCCGGCGGTGTCGGCGCGCGTTTGCCGCGTCGATGCGAAATGATATAACTATGCTCTCTGTTTATAGGACAAACGGTCAAACGCCGTTGATCAAGGTGTTCTGATCCTTATTTCCGTCGAAGGCCATCATGATCCGAGATAGTCTATGATAACTGAACTTGCCATCGGGTATCATGGTGTAGGTGGTCAAGTGAGGCCAGAGAACCGATGATGGTAACCATAGTCAGCCACATTTAGCTTATATTATTCTATATAAAAGAAGACCGGTAAAGCCATTAGCAATCCTCTGACTAGAATCCTAGCATTATTGTTTTAGAATGAGTAAGAATTTGCAAAATATCCCCCTTTCACTAAAGTCTTAGCAAATACTATTTGTCTTCATTAGTAAACGTAATTAATCCTTTAAACATCTTACTGACATTGTTTAAGTTACTGACATTGTTTAAGTTATCGCTTGGCACCTTGTTATACTTCTCAACTTAGTTTTGTCAGGATTGGGCAAAAGGTTCTTTTAAATCCGCTTATGGAAAGTTTTCGTACAGAAAACACAGACCTTATCCCGTTCAGTTTTGTGTTTCAGATTCATATACTTGACAACAACAAGTAAAAGTACTGAATTAGATTCTATTGTGTCACTAACAAAATGTAAACTAAAAATATTCTTTCTGATACACTGTTTTTTCCGAAAGAGGTCAAATGGCTAGTTCCAGCTTTGCCCGAATAAAAGTAGAAAGCATTTTAAGGTCACTGAACGCAAAAGTTTAAATTCAGATTCAAGCTATTCAATAATAAAATTTATAATTTGAATATCAATTTACTTGCAAATTATTATTATGAAAATGAGCCAGACGAAATCCCAAATGAACTCAGACGCATGCAGTTAAATCAATATTCATAATTGACATCAACTCATTGGTCCGTCTCGTCGAGGATCTAATGCTATTTTCTCTTTGGAATATGGCCGTCACTCACGTACTTTTTATTTTAAAGGAAACGAGTTTACGATGCAGAGCTAAGTAAGTAGGGTATAAGTAATATTTAATGTTTACTAACACACTGGATCATTGTTGTCCGACAATAAGGTAAAACTAAAATAAAAATAAACAAATAAAAAAAACAGTAAACCAATTTAGGGCATCAAAAAACTCATCCGCATCGCTATCAACGGGAAAAGTGCGCAGAAGACTGGCCGCATTGCCACATTGAATGGCAATGCTGATTCTCTGGCCGAAATAAAGGATAGCCCTCTGGTCACGTGAAGAGTCGACCAAACGCTTGGCGATGTCCCGGAAAACTAGATGGGCTTTCGGACCCCATGGCCCGAGTGTTTCAACTCCAAACGGTTCAAACATATAACTTCCAATAAGGTTGTTATATTTTCGCCGTTTGAGTTTTCAGCACCTGCGGCAGCCGCATCAGCACAACTCGCCGTACTAGGAAGATGGGATAGCGCAAGGGTATCGACACATGTTGCATCCCACACCAAAGGCCTACCCAAATAAATAAAATGATAATATTTAATAATATTCAAAAAATACCAGCCTATTACCTCTTCCAGTGTAAGGTGACAGATAGAGCAGGCAATAGCATTAATACCCACGTTTACTCAAGGTGGAAGATATAATAATATCTGACTAATAAGAAACCAAGGTAACGCTTAGTTCGTACTAAGGTAGACCAAGACTAAATAACAAAAGCCGTGGTACTGTAGCATTCCACGAAATAATATTGTATCCCTCACCATCAATCCTAGGCACACAAAAACGTTCCCACACAAAATATTCATGAGTAATTACAAATACTACGTTGCTATCACCGTACAATTGAATGTCTCAGAATTCCTGAACAGTTAGTCCGACAAACAAGACTTTATCGTCTTATTCCATACAATTTACAGGTCCCTAGTTTTAATAGCAGGCAATTTCTCCAATAGTGGTCGTACAATAATTGCATAGCAATTTACGATATTGAGGATCGCTGTTGACAATTTTCCTTTTCTTGTTCTATTGGTGCATTTATTATTCTGTTGGTGTGGCTCAAGTATATAGTTTTCTAGTCTGTTTCTGTATCAACGTTTACGTTTGATTTTTGGTCTTTGTTATTGTTTTCATAATTAACAGCTCTAAACGAAGGTCTTTTCCTGTTTTCACTGGTATATACAAACCTATAGATTTCGTGTTTCTAAAATTGTCCTCAATACTGGAAACCAAAACGATCTTTGGTGACTCAGTGACGTTACTGTGTAGCTCTTGTCAGACCTTTCATAAGAAGTTTAGAACAAGTTATGCAGATATCAGCCTTAATCCCTTAACTTGCACCACTTCAAACTAAAGCCTTACTGTGTAGTGAATTGAGGACTTCAAAATAGCTGTCCAGTTCAACGTGCGATGCAATATTAATTGTACTGAATTCTGGATTGCTGCCATTAAATCATTGACGTTTAATTGGTCCAAAATGTGAATGCTTTTAGTTTGAATTGGTGATATACTTTCATTTATTGCAGTTTAAATATGGTGATTATAACGATTGAGGACTGTGTTTTTCCGCCTTATATTTAGCTATATCTATGAACTCGTTTCATTCTGAATGCATTTGTACATTTCTACTGACTCATACTGACAGTTTGCTGAAATTATTTTGATTGGATAGATTATTGAAATTAATAAATAAATGAAAATGAGTTCTATTTTTTAAATGTTTGCAGATGTTCAAAATATTAATTAATTATAATATTAACTTCAAGTGAAAACTTCAGATTTCTTTTAAAAAAATTTGCGGGCACGAAAAATTGTGAGATTTAGCATAGTATAAGAAGAAATATCATGGTAATGTCCCTTAAATGATAATACCGCTACATTACAGTATCAACGTTGCTATCTACTTTTAAAATCCTACAAACAGCTATAACGAAAAAAAAAATAGCCGTAAAGAGCAAAAAAAACATTTTCATCCATCCAAATATGAAAAAAAGATCTGAAAATTTATCATCAAAAATGAACAAGGCCGTATAAATAACATGTTAGGCTGAACGTTAACTCGCAAATGGAATTCATCCCCTCAAATCCGCGCCAAAAGAGCACTTAACACACGTAACATATTCAAACGCGAAGGGGACTTGACAAAATAAGTTATTTAGGTGCTCATTATTTTGGTGATAGAGGTGTTCGGCAAAAGAAGGTGTAATAACAGTAAATGGTACCCATCATGCGGCGAGGCATTAACATCCACTGAGATGGGAATCATGTTGGCGCTGGGTACTACCATTGGTGCGAAAATTCTTTGTCCCTGGGAATTTTGTTCTGTTGCTTTTATGTTCAGTCAAGGAAAGTCATTGCATGCATCTGACAGTTGTCATTGCTGTTGAATTCCATTTGTTGTTTCTTTGTTTCGATAGCTCGGAAACTTTATAATTGAAACACCAGAAAGTTTAGTTTTACTCAAAACTGTATTATTCGGAAAAGGAACTCGACACGCACACTCCATGACAGTACTAATGTTGCCTGTCCAGAAAAACTCCAAACCTACACTCATTCGGATACATTCTCGTGTTCTGTATTTAACCAATTCGGATATATTCTTGTGTTCTGTATTGAACACCATTATTTGACATCACCGTAAATAACTTCCTTGGTGTAAGTTACATTCTGAGATTGTCAAAGAAATAAGGTCTCAATGGCGTCGCACAATAAAAATAACGCTTCTAGCAATTGATCTTACTTACTATTAATATCACCACATCTGCATTTAGAAATCCACTGCTTTTTAATAAAACAACAAATATTAATTTTGATTTCTGTTCTTGCAAATGGAACCTAATTGCAGAGTCACTTGCAGACAAGAATTTGAAGACAAGAGAGACTACGTTGTAGAAAGCATAGACATCCTTAGTCTTGTCTTAACTATGCTAAAGTCGGCCTAACTTTACATGGATTGACTGTTTATAGCCTCCTCAAACGCGCGACTACAGCGCTGCAGCCGCGCTGTCACCGCGCATCGGTTCATCAATCGACTAGTGATGACGTGCGTGTTTTTATTCAGACCTGAACGAAAATCAGCTTGAATAATTTATCGATGAGGTTGAAACAACACTATGATGTTCGTTGCAGCGCTGTAGCCGCGCTGCCGCCGCGCGGCTCTTTGCGGCTAATTTGAAGGCCACCCTTAGAGGGTGACACAAAACCCTTTTGGTGATACTGGTTGTCAGACATTAGGGATACCGATTTTCCACAACACCTTTAAAATGACAGACTGAAGCGTGTGCCTAACGTAATCTCAAGGGCAGTATAATATAGGTAACCCATACTAGGATGATCTGTACAAAACTTTCCCTAAAAAGAAACCACCTTTCAAAATTGTAATCTTCCATTGTTTAATGCTCTTGCCTTTCCAGGCCTATCTTCTCAACACTGAAACCAGTAGTAGTATCTTTAAGGTGCCGTGCCGAGCGGAGTAAAATACTTGTACTTATTACCTTGGCATTTTTAAGGTACAAAGCTTCGTCTACGTTTTTTGCACTTTTACTTAGCATTGTTACTTAAAAAACAAAACTGTCAGCGCCTTTTTTTCTTGTTCCTTGTTTCCGGATTTTAAGGATTACGGTTATACGAGCTTGGAGATTTTTCGTATCTATTAACATAAAATTGTCATGCTCTTATGGTAAACAAAGAAAAAATCAAGCTTATTTCACTTGAATGTTGTTCACAAAATGTTGCTTAATTTATAATAATATGTTTATCAAATAGATTCGTAAATGTTCTAAGCTGAAAATTATTTTATAGTACTTCTAGATTGTTTTGCTTTACGGTATTTTATTTTCATTTTACAAATCGTTTGAAGTTCGTTTCTGAATATTATTTGTTTATTTTTTTTTCTTTCTTCAAAGGCTCACAAAGTAGGTAATAATTTTATTGACCTGCATGTACTGCTCCCACTCAAAGTTGTGGAGTGTTTTATTTGTAATATGTTTCAAAACCAATTCAGTAGGTAAACACTGTTAGTAAAGTTTATGATAAAAAATACAAAACTTCTTTTTCTGTATTTATTAATAAAAGTTTGCAACAGCTTAGTGGAGTAACGTATGTGGAACTTATACATATTATAATGCTTTTAACAATTTTATTATTTTGAAAATACAATTCGTTCTAATAACGGATCAAATAGAATTGTATTTATTAACATAAGAGCACACATCGTCATTTTCATCATTAACATAATCATTCATGTAAAACTTGTATCTGTATTTAGTTAGACTAGAAACCGACTTTAATATAATTTGAAAAACGTTGAGGATGTATTTCTATTCAAACCTAGTAGCTTATTCTGATACGCTTGCATATTTTATCTAACACCTATCATTATTTTTAAATTCAATAATGCTAATTTCAACCCCAAATTCACACTGAATATTATTGATAAATTCAACACCCTTAATACCACAAGGTCTAGAAAGGGGACACTTCACTTTACCCCCGGCTTTGCTCTCGACAAATTAAACAAGTTGGCTCACTCAAACTTTGACAAATCCGATTTCCTGTCGCTCTTTTAGAAGTTACGAGTCCATCCGTTGGTGTGATGGAGTTAAACTATTTTACTTACAGCAGGGACTTAAAAGGCATTTTCAATAATGCTGCTGTTGATCAATGCATAATTATTTAGAATGACTCCTTCTTTATTTCTTGTTTGACCAATCTGGTGTCAGATTTTTTAAGCCATCGGCCTCTGAATTAGGTTTACGTGCCGTCGAAAAATATCTCTGAGAGCTCCCAGTTTTCTCACTATGTCTTTTGGTTCCTTCACTGGTGATAATATACAATTCGTACATGAAGCCGTACGTCACGTATCTTAGGCTCGTACTCGTTAACTATGACTTGGTTGTGCGATGGTCACATCACTAGCCTACCACTGCTTCTGATTACCTACTAAAGTGTTGAAAATAAAGATGACGGCACGGTTCGGGCAGGGACTGAGTGATTGACTTCTACTGGTTGACTCATTAAAGTCACTCCGTGAAATATGGGTAACGTGTTTACTTCACCCAAGTTTTGTTAATGTTTAGAATTGGTATGGAATGATAAATCAATTCTTCTTGCTTGCTAATTTTCTTACGGAACCATTTTAGGTATGACCTACAGATAGTTGTTCCGTTTGGGATATTGTTATACGTTTATGATAAATAATTTTTAATGCACCCGCTACACAGGAAAATACAAAACAATGTTCTGTAGAAATTAAAGTGGGAGGTACATAGTTACACCTGTATCTATAAATAAATGTACATTTTCTTTTCCTTTTTACAAACAGGTAAACGATACAGTCTATTAAATATTGATATTTATTTAGAAAATCTAGAGAATAAGATTATTTTCTATCGAGGTCGAGCAGACCTATTTTTATACGACTAGGCGACACAGTGGAAGGAAGTGTGTTTATCTATATTTACACTTGGGAGCAAATAAATCGAGGAATTTTCTTTTAACAGGCAAAATGGTAACTACTTTGGTAATGTGGAATGTATTAATTTAAACCTTACGTGATTATAAGTTTAATGTAAAATATAATAACATACTTTGAAAAAGCTATTCAGTGACCTTTAAAACGATATATGTTTTATTGGATAAAAACTGGCTCAATTTATTTGCCCCCAAGTGTTGTTGTTCTTTTGTAGAGCACTAAAGGCGAAATAGTAGGCCGATTTTAAGAAAATATTAAACAAGTTTAGTGTAGTGAGTACCTATATTAAATCATAAAAAAAATCAAGGTGGCATCACATTCGGATAAAATTAAGAAAGAAAAAAATTAAACTTAAGGAATTATATTAATTTAAAGGTAAATTCAAACTCAAACTACTTACATGATTAAGTTGCACAATAAAACTATTAAAGTACCTATCAAGTTTTCTTTTTGGTTAGTGATGGTCAAACCCACGTAAAGGGTTCGATAGATCATTTCATTTTCTAAAACCTACTTATGTGAAAACCAGACTTCAAAAAAACATAAAATCCGAAATTGAACTAAAAATAGCAAGTTCTATAGTACGACTTTTATTCAGTATTTGACAGTATAATTACCAAACTATTACCGGTTAATAATATGTTTGTATACGAGGTATATTAGGGTACGAGCTTATGGCAATCGATCGGACATGAATCCAAGCTTCAGCTTTACTCATATTATTTATGAAGATCCAGATGGAAGAACTCAAAGAGATTAAAAATACTATGTGCAAGAAATGTAATAGAAAAACTTTGATCCCATGTCTCAGTAACGCCATCTAGAATAATATATGAATATTGGAGCGGCAGCGGAGCGGCAGCGGAGCGTAATAAAAAAAACTCATAGTCTCTTATTTTTTTTTCATCAAATAAACAAAAAAAAAACAACATTTGTTTCACGTATCTTAACCCATATTAGACACATAATATTTCAATCATATATAAAAAGAGTCACATAAAAAATAAAAACTAAATCCAAATACAACATAATAATAAAATAATTCTCTAACAATCATTATTAATCAGAATAATAATTCAAAATCATACTTAATTCAAAACGTAATAAAAATTTAAAATAAAAAGATAAAAGTAATTCACATGACAATCAATTTAAATATATAGTTCTCTTATGTGCGACACTATATGTAACTTGTTTGTCACAGCAGTGTCGCACATAAGGACAGTCCAACCTAGTTGCAATCATAATTTTCTCCACTCTAATCATAATTTTCATTCAAAATTATATAATAATACTTACTTAGGACGGGGCACGAACAATTTTGAATGAAAATTATGATTAGAGTGGAGAAAATTATGATTGCAACTAGGTTGGACTGTCCTTATGTGCGACACTGCTGTGACAAACAAGTTACATATAGTGTCGCACATAAGAGAACTATATATTTAAATTGATTGTCATGTGAATTACTTTTATCTTTTTATTTTAAATTTTTATTACGTTTTGAATTAAGTATGATTTTACGTTGCCAGACACAACAGAATGTCTAAAGACATTCTGTTGTGTCTGGCAACGTGGATTACGATGTCCAAACTGCGTCTGCGTGCTTGAGTGTCGTCTGCGATGGTATGGCCACATCATGCGCCGCCCTATCGAGTACGTTGGTCGGAGATCCATGTATATGGCTGCCCTTGGGGCTCGGTCCCGTGGTTGCCCATTTGCGAGGGCTGGACGTCGTCAAGTCCGACATGAGAGCCAATTAATGGCCTGACTGAAAAGGATGTTGAAGATCGGGCAAAGTGGAAGAAGCTCAGTCGGAAGGCGGACCCTAGCAATAGCCGGGATTAACGCCAGGTGAAAAAAGGTTAGAATGTAGAGGATCGCACCTGGGACCTCTTGATCACCAGTAGCACTTGCGCCCACTAGGCCAACCAGGCAGGCAATTATATTATTAATCCCAATAAAATAAATAAGGCAGATACCTGTTTTATTTTATATTCCTTATTTAAGAGAGATAAGTAGATAGGTACTGAGAAATACTTTGTACGAGAGTCACAACTTACTCCTAGATAATTCAAAGATAATTACCAAGAAGATGAATGTTGTAATTTGTGAGCCTAATATTCTATCTGAATTACGTTATTTATGGTATTAGATTCAGTGTGTATCTGTGACTTTTCTTAGTAAATTTTTAGTGACTACCTACCGTTTTGTATTTTCGTACGATATTTAGCTAATTTTTTAAACTTTGAGTTCGTTTTTTTTTGTCCCGCTAGTATAGTTTTTGGAAGCGCTTCTTTCGAGCATAAAGTCCTGGGTCCAATTCCTCGGTCAACTAAACACATACATCCATTCACACATAAAATCGCGTCTTTTTTCAATAGGAGTAAGCAAAAACTACAAAACGCCACCTGCTACGATTTTTTCATACCTACTTCTTATGATTCATTGATACATAAGTATTGTCATACACACAAAAAAAAGTTTTGCGTTTTTCCGTCAACATGTTCTTAGTAGCAGCCTGGAATCTGGATCCATAGTGAGAATAACTTAAACAGCAGTAGTGCTGATAACGTTATTCTTACGATTGATTCAGACTATTAGTCCGGCTAATAGCCTACGTCAGCGACAGATCAGAGACCAGTTGGTAACCAAACATCGACTCACTTCTAGATATGTTCAACTAGAATCCTAGAAATGATTACTCTCCCAAGTATATTAAGTTAGATCACGCGCGTGACCTTGTTTATCCAGCGAACCTAACATTAAGTGAATTTACTGTATCATAAGCACACACAACGTAATATATTACGCAGCATTACTCTTCTAATATCTATATCGAATCTTGTATATCAGTATACACGTACAAAACTTGGTGTTAGTTCCCAGAGGTAACAAAACTCCATTATAATTCTCTGTCATTAGGTAACTTTCTGAATCAGTCTCATGTAGTTACCGGTTCCCTTTTGTTAGGCTTATTGTTCCAAATTTCGGTATTAGTTACTTCTTGTGTGGGATGTGGATTGTGAATTACGTTATCTAAGTTCTGTGATGTGACGGAATATTCTTTGATTTACTTGAAACTAAAGTAGTCAAACATCTTGAGTATATCAAGTTGTTTGACTACTATAAAGCAGGCCTTCAATTTATTATTAGGATTAAGAACGTCGTTGGTCTATGGGTCTTTGGCGGTACTGTCGAGCATGAGGTCCTGGGTATGATTTCCAGGTTAATAACAAAATATCGGTGTACTACAAACACGTCTCCCCAAGGACATTCAATACTAACTACATATATACATCACGAACAAAATTTTCATCCAAAACTTGTATCCTGGTGGTCACAAATCTATGAGTTTTTTTAGTACGCTGCGTTGCCGCTCCAATAGGTAATTATTTATTATTCTAGATGGTGTTACTGAGACATGGGATCAAAGTTTTTCTATGACATTTCCTTGACATATCCGCTCTATAAGTGTTTTAAATCTCTTCGCCTCTGCCTAACCCATCAAGGATTCCTGTAATCCTATGATGTTGTTTTGTCAATTTCTTAGTATTGCAGCTCAGAGTCTAGATTCATGCTAGTTTGATATCAATAGGGTCGCCGCCTGATACATGGTACTTAAAAATTATGTGAGCGTACTATTAGGTACCTACAGCACTGCCCAACTTACCGTTGTGGTAACCAAACCAGTAAAAGTTACATCGTCTTCTGCTTCAACACAATTCACCATCGCTAAAAAACGGTACCTTTGGTACTAATTCATTGTCAAAAATTAGATAAACATTTATCCCCGATAGGAGGACGCATAATACGCGCTCAGACGTTGAGTTGCGAACACCTGCCCGATAAACCATCCCAGACAAGAAGAAAGGCATAGGATGAGCACATAAGCAAAGACTTGGAAGAAACTTGTGGAGGAACAGACAACCCAAGACCGACTATCTTGGCGCCTTAAAACGAGGAAGGCCAACCCCAAATGAAAAGGGAAAAAGCATAGCAGAACACGAAAGATTGCCAGCCAAAATAGGTGAAAATGACAATGATCAATAAGTATCATGTGAAAAAGTCACGACAAGGGGTCGCTCCCCAGTTGGAAATCCCAAAAGGAATAGGGTTTACGCCGGACCGCTTACATTGTAAACCAAGAGTTGTAAGGGGTCCCCAGGGGTTTGTAAGAATCTATAGCTTACATGGTAAAACACAGGCTAAACTCTTTATTGTAAATGTTATTGAGTGGGTTCATTATGGAGCTGAAGAAATTAATGGTTTATTCTCTGCAGCACTGAAAGGTTAACTGGTAGAAAAGGCCTATGTATGGCACTAAGTCTGCGGATGTACTTGTGTGTGTTAAATACATTAAAATGTACAGACGCCAGCACGTCAAGGTACCCCAATGTGTCAAATTTCTTTGATCGTTTTTCAACTTTATGTCAAACAGAATAAGGTTCATATTCAATTGAGAAAATTTGACACATTGTGGTAACTTGATGTGCTGGCGTCTGTACATGCAAACACTAGAAAATGTTACGAGTAAAATGTTACAGCAAATGACCCAAAAATGTCTTGATAAGAATTATAAATCTAAGTAATTAAGAAATCCATATTATACTTGAATAAATTTATTATTATGTGTGTGTAGTTGTGATATTTTCGTTTTTTTACTTTCTTTCTTTCTTAATTTAACCCGTTTTGTGCCTTCGAAGATCGATGTTAAACCTTCCTATAGAATTGGAGAATTAAATGCACAACATTTTTAAATCCAGCTTTTCAGTTAACATTCATCAACACTATTCTTGCAAAAGCAGAACCTTCATCTACGTTAAATTTTGAAAGATTTACTTTATGGGTATTTAAAAACTGCCCTCTGCAACTTTTTGTTACTCGCGTGGTAGTCCCTTTAAACTTTCAATCGTTTCAAGAAGAGACACAATAGAAAGAAAATGACAGCGCAGAGGCCGGTGTCCGCTTAGGGTTTAATGAATTAATGTGAATTGGAAGACCACCTAATGAAGACGAAGAGTAAATAAAACTAGTGCGGTGAGGTGTAAACGGTGATATGACTTCACAACATCGCATTGTGACTCATCGGAGTATTCTCACCGTATTAAATACTCGAAATTTATATTATATTCTTAAACTTAATTAGTTTAATCCAGATCAGCTTCCGCCGCAATTGTTGAGTAAAGAGCAGGACCATCGATAAGTAATTGTCTGTGATCTCAATATGGCTTTACAGCTGCATTGTGGCTTATCGGATTATTCTCATCTGATTAAATTGTATCTGTACCTGGCTTCTCAAGACATGAAACAAAATTAATTACTAATCTTTCTGATAATCTTTTTTGGCTTACACAGGTTTGAAGAAAATATACTCGCAAAGCAAATACATATGTCAAAGTAAGATTAACATTGGTATAGTCCTCAGACTTAGTGACAATTATTCAGTTTTGCATACACATCGCAATCATGACTGTTTCAGACTGTGCTGAAACGTGAAATTGAATTTTAACTAGATTTTAGAACAACTAGCTATTATCTTATTATATACCTGTTGTGTGGGGTGACAAACATTTTTTGATATTTGCTTCGTTTTATGACTATGCGTAAATACTCTATACAAGCTATCTAATATACTTTATGTCGTAATCTTCGATATTTCTTTTTTTTTTAGCAATCTTAAGGGCTTCTTTTTGAAACTTTAATGATTTCATCTTTGCCTTAGACAAGAAAAGCATTTTTTAAATTATTTTATGCTTTAAAATTTGTACCAAATACCTGGCTAAAAAAAGATGCCAGTGAGCATGAGTTTTTAACGTCATCGTAACATCATAAAAAATACTGTAACTTAATTTATTGATTAGTCACTATCAAAAATCTTTTAGCATTTTATTGGACAATACAAACTGAGGCTCTTCATTTAAATAAATAGCAACAAGTTCATGATCTCAATTTTTTTATTAATATGTTTTATCATCTAGTTACAATATCCAAATCCTAACGTTAATTATTTACAAGAATTACCATTACTATAATACATTTTTATTTCTTTTGCAGACCAAAGTCATAAATTTTCTGTGGTACGGTGGTTTGGTATGCACAATTGAAGCATTATTTTCTAAATTAAACTGGTTTCTAATTGAACAGAATGCCTATACAATGCGAGGTCAGCTTGTACTGGTTATACTTAGTTCCATAAGTTGTTTTGTGATTTAAAGTGCAAACATACATTGAAGGTTCGATTTCCGCATCCCTACATAAATTTCAATAAATACATGCTTCTTGCATGTCTACACATGTTGGAGCGTATGATTTGTGTTTGTAATAACACTTGCGAAATGGAAAAATCTTGTAAAAATTCTGACCGGTAACCTCTATTTAGCTACTATCATTTTCATCTTCCTTCTGAGGAGCTTGTGGCTAAATTATAACAGCCGCATGGGTCGATCGAAGGTTAAGCTACGCTTGACGAGGTCGGTCCGTGGATGGGTGACCATTTATTACATACCAAGACTCCTCCGTGCCTCGGAAAGCACGTTAAGCCGTTGGTCCCGGCTGTCATTTGTAGATCTTTGACAGTCGTTACTTGTAGTCAGAAGCCCGAAAGTCTGACAACCAGTTTAACCAAGGGGTATCATGTTACCCAGTTACAGGGTTGTGGAGGTCAGACAGGCAGTCGCTCCATGTAAAACACTGGTATTCAGCTGCATCCGGTTAAACTGGAAGCCGACCCCAACATAGTTGGGAAAAGGCTAGGCAGATGATGATGATTTTCATCTTCCTTCTATAGGTTAACTGTTAAGACTTGTCTTGGACTAATCCGATGAATTGGTTAATAAAATCAATTATTTAACAGAATTAAAGTGAAATAAGTATATTAATGTTGATGACATTTTGTTTAACACTAAAACTAATCACATTTGGACATAGCGATAGCAAAATTCTTAAATTTCAGAATCAATCAAATAATCTTAACTCTCAACTTTGCACTCAAAAGATTTATTTTCCATTATTTGCTCTTCGAGTACGTCTCTTTCAAACTTTTATAGAAAGTTTATATCTAAAGCCTTAAGCTTAAATGATCGAGCCGCCGATCTCTAAAACTTTCGGTCACGTAAGTATATCTACTAGAATATTTCTAAAAGCTGTTTGGTTCAATTTATTATAACCTTTGTTAGATATTCTAACATGACCTAAAAGTTTTCCAGTACTCCTTCCTTTCAAGACTTACTGTTTATCGAATATAAAAAATACTTTCTAGACAACTATAATTTAGTTTGGACATTTACAAAATCTTTAGTTGCTAAACGTGCTTTTTCAACAAGTTGAAACATAATGATCACATTATAAACGCATCTGCTATTGACATTATGAATCTATCGTAGAAGACTTAACACTGGATAATATAATGATATATGACACTGGGTTTTAAATTACACTTACTAAGAAATAATTTAATTAAATATCTATACCAGTCTTTTCTCTTAAAATCTAAAATCAAGCACAATAGCAGAAGTATAAAATTATAAGCTCTAAGTGCTGAAATAAACAACCAAATTCAAGTCTTCATTTTTATAGAAGTTCTGATAATAAAACGTACAGGTCTTTTGATTTTGATTATCTTTACAGCAGGAAAAATATGTGAAGTGATAATCGTATCACTGATTATACCATTAAAGGAGAGATCGTTGCCAAAAGAAGCAAGATAATCGGTTCTATTACCATTACGCGACCTTCTTTAGAATCAGCAAAGAGGTAGCTTTTTGTAAAATGATTGTAATCTGCTAGTTGAAGTTTCTTGTTGATTTCAGCACTAATATTCTGCATAGCATCACACAAAGACAGTTTATACTACTTAATACTTAAAATACACTTATTGATAATAACGTTAATATGAAAATTAATTTGGGGAACATCCGTATACTAGCATTTGATTGCCAATAGCTTTCGTCTTTTGATGAGAGCATAAGCGAGTCTTCACCCCTTCGGACTAGCTCACGAGGACAAGGCAAAGTTTCTACAGGCATATTAACTATTGTGAGTTGATTGGCAACAACTGGTTGTACAGTCGGTTCGAATTTGTACTGGTTTGTGTCTTCGTACAATTCTTCATCATTACTATCTTGTTGAAGTACCTCAGCATTTGTTTCTATTTCGTAAAGTTGTTCAGATTTTGATGGTTTGGGATCGATAAAGGCGGAGTTCACGTCATTAGATGTACTTTCAACTGTTTCACCAGTACTCATCACACAGGTGACGCCATCTAAAGCCATTCTTAGTGGTTCACTCTTTGTTTCATTCTTCAGCACTTGAATCCAAGATAAACGGCAGTCGCAACTTAGTTTATTACCTGTGGAAGAAAATCAAACGTTAACGTGACAGCTCTTTTTGTTCAAGGCTAATAAAATTTTACTTTCAATTTTACCCTTTGATATCGAAAACGAAATTATATATTCAAATATTGCTTCAAACTCCAACAGTATGTTTTCAAATAAAAATACATTTTAGAGACTGCAAAGTTATAATCACATAAAATCATGGAATTGGAATTTTTCGATTTAGTTAATTCAAGGTTTGAGTCAAGGTTAAAGAAAGGCTAATAAAACATGAATTTTGACTTTTTTATTATGAATAAATAATAATAACAAGAAACACAACGTAATTAAGTCCCAAATTAAGCAGAGCTAGTACTATTAGTACTAGATAAATAATAAACATACTTATATTTTTCAAAAAACATTCAAATTAAAGATATATTATAACCATAGACAAACCAAATGATCATGCTCATCACACAAACATTTGCCTTGGGTTGGAATCGAACCCACGACCTCCGACAGAGCAGTCAGGACCACTAACCACTAGATCAATACGATAGTAATAATCAAATGCAAGCTGCTATTGACAGCTATCTCGCCTGATAGTAGGTAAGTGATGAGGATGGATAATGCTAGCGTGGATGTAATCCATGTCTTTATTGGGTAATTATATTACTATGTAAAGAAGAATTCACTAGTATTTAATTTATGTGAACCGATGCTCCTTTAACGTAAACCGTAAGACCTATTTCCTGAAGCCAACTGGTTGTCTAAAAAAATGCATTTATCCTTGTGCAACAACATCCAAATAAATTTGTAGTTAAACATAAATACATAATTATATAAACAAACATTTACTTCCAATACAAATAAATGAGTTTGAAGTGTCCATTTTTATTGTCAAAATACCATTTTTTTTTACTGAATGCTTCAAAAAGTATAAGGTAATGGCAGATTTACCTTTTTTAAGTTTTAGACTGTATGACTACACTTTGTTTGAACTAATCTACAAAATTACTGGACCTACTCAAGGGTACTTTTACAGATAGCTGATTTTATAAGAAATAACTTAGGCTGTAGTCACAAGCGACAGCTAGTACAAAAATTTATGTATTATGACAAGCGTTAAACTTTTTTAATAACACCCTTAATCATCTAGCCACACGTGCCGTTTTAATGAAAATGTTAAACTTAAACATGTTTGTTTTTAATAAAACTACGCCATTGTACAAAAATCGACTTATTGCCACGTTTGAGTCAATAAAGGGCGCTTTTACATTCATTAATTGTCCTTAATGTGAAGGGTGCTTTAGTAAGGGGATTAAATACAGCAGGGAATTCCCCATTGTTTGCACAAAATTTACTTATTTAGCTGCCCAAGAGCTGCTGTGCACTATTTATTTGAAAATAACATGTTGCCAACAAAAATGAACGCGTAATATCATTATAATGGCAATGTTATGTCGTTATCTTGAATAATGGCATTGACAGTGATAGAATTAAATATGGATTTCCTGTTATAGTCGAAATAGTAATGTTTGAATTTATTATTCGTAATTGCTTGGGGGGGAACGTTAAATTATATACCTCGAAAAGTATAGAAGGGTCAATATGAAAGGTTCGGGCGGGTTGATAGTCAAAGGATAGTAATTACTATTGTAATTAATACAACACTATACAAACCATACTCATATTTAAATATCATGTACCTACATGTTTAGTAATAATAACTCTGCTGCTAACAAAACAAATAAAGATGAAACTCACCGCTTAAATACAGAACAGCATTCTTCATTTTCAAATTTTCCAATATTGGCTTTATTGTCTCGTAAGTAAAATGTTCTATCTCATTGTTCCTCAGATCCAATAATTCAAGACCGCGCACACCTTCTAATAGCCCCTCATTAATAGACTTCAATTTATTCCCTGTCATAGATAATTTCTGTAACAGAGCGAGACCATCAAAGGCTCTTTCAGACAGGAATTTCAATTCGTTATTATCCAAAAGTAGCTCGTTAAGATTCCACAGCTCTGTGAAAGTTAAATCGCCCAACATTGACAACTTGTTGGACCGCAGATCCAATCTCGTCAGATTAGCTAAGCCCCTGAATGTGTCTCTAGTCAGCACCGTAATTGAATTAGCTTCCAGTATCAGATCGTTTAGTACGGTCAGATGTTCAAAACAACCGTCGTGGGCCAGATTGATACTGTTAAAAGACAAATCCAGATATTTGAGACTCGGCAAATCTACGAACACGTCCCTCTGCACTTCTGTTACTTTATTCTCTTTTATAGTTAGGTTTACGAGCGACGGGAGATTCGTGAACGATGAGAAGTCCAATTCGGTTATTTTGTTGTTCATCAGAGTTATTTCTTTCAGTGTGGTTATGTTTGAGAATGTTCTTTTCTCAATTTTGTTTAGTGTAGCGTAGTGTATGAAGAGCTTTTGTAGCCGTTTCATGCGGTGGATCACGTGGAATGGAATGAACTTAAGTGCTCCATCGGATCGAACGTTGAATGTAAGCCTTTCCAAATAAGGCTGAGAGTTGAAAGTGGACCATATCGGATCTGTTTCATCAATACCTCCGTTGAAGACCCAGCAATCGGCTCTGGTAGCTGTTTTTATATCCGTGTTTTCGCAATAGCAATGTACTTTAGATTCTCTATTGGTTATCTCGCATATGTTATCTTTTACTTGCGTCCCATGGTACCTCCTTTCAGTTTTATCCCTGCGTTTTTCATTTAGACGGCTTTCAGTGTAGGATATTTGCACTGAAGTCAGAGCCAAAGCTAGGAGTAAATATTGGACGACGGTCTCCATGTCCCCCTTGGCTTTTCACTAACCTGGAACAAACAAAAAATAAATTAAAGAGTTGCTTTGAAAGCGTAGTAGCGTAAAGTCCGGTTGAAATAATGTTACAACGTTTTAAAAATGTTTTGATATAACATTTGACACGGAAGATGCTTTGTAAATAAAAAGATCAACATTCAATATTTCAGTAACTAATGATAATTGAATTTTATAATTATTAGGTTAATTTTATTTTAAAATAATTTGGACGCATGGCATGGATGTCTATTGGAACAATTTTCACATGTTTTAAAGAAAAAAGTCTTATATTTAGGAATTTTTACAATATCTTATATGCTCGCTGCTAAAAAATCCATCTATTATAATATTTAATTTGGTGCCCAAAACATTACTTAAGTTGGTTCATAATATTCTAGGATATATAAAATACACGCTCCACAGTAGCCGCCTGTTGTAAATTTACATAATCACTTAAACAGGAGGCTTTAAAACAATGACTCAGCGTTTGGCTGCCTACTTTATTACCAAAACTGATCGTAATTCATTCACCCATTGACTTGTTGGAGTGGGTATCGGATGTATCGCCTGCACTCAGCCTAATTTGTGGGGAGGCGTGTAATGAACGCACCGGAACATGTCACGTGACTTTGAGTCATTTATGCTGCGTTCACCCTCTGTAAATTTTACAGAGTTTTACTATCATTTTTTGACGTAATTACTTTGCTTTTCAATGCTGATGGCGGGGGGGAAGAATGAAATGTATCGTATGGTTTGCCGTTAGCAGAACGTTTTGTTTATTTAGGACAACTTTTCAAGTAATATCCTGCCCTAGTAAATTGGTTGTTAAAATATTAACATTTTCAAAAGTTCAATGCTTACTAGCCATTTTTAGTGGTTAAAGAGGGAATTCAAATAGATTTCTAAATAGAATACGTTTAAAGTAAGTCGTTAAAATTCTAATATACCACAACAATTTTTATTCAAGTACAACCGTTTTCTCCAGATAAATTAACAAAACAAAAGCATTGTCGTCAAAAGAAAATTACACATCACGAAACTAGCTCATCAGCGTGTTTAATTAAAATCTTTTCTCTTTTTCACGCGAATGAGGTCAGTAATCAGCGTGAGCGGGACAAAAAGCGTTGTATGCAGACTTTTTTTGTTTCTTCCAAATGGTTATTATAGGGATTGAAATTTTAAGAGCATCCCTTGACGCGTTCGTGACGCTTTAATTAAAGGGATTGTTACATCGAGATGCTAAAGTTCGGCACTTAAGTCTTTTGTTATTGTAAAAAGTTTAATATCGTGCGAAGATTCACGAATCATGTTTGCCTTTTACTTTTTAAAGCTGCTTCGTAGAAGTGATGCCTTTGTCTTGTGCTCTCAAAGTTTTGTCTTGAAAATGTTTTCTTCATTTTGATTATAATGCTTTATCTTATTAAATTATACGTTTAGAATTTACGGGCTATATCAGTATGAAGATACTTTATCTTCCCAATATGTAGGATTACACAAGTTATTGAAATGGAGAAAATAGCTATCTTATTTTCCCTGGTGGTGAATATCATTGTATTATGTAGTAGAAAGATTGATAATTTGTTTTATATTAAGTACCAATATAAATTGCCCGTGAACATTAATTGATTAATGATATTGGATATTCTAGTTATATCTGAGAAAGTAGTGCTTCATATTTCATAACAATAAAGAACAGAACAGTCTCCTTTTTCTAACATTTCAAAAGAAATCGAGTTCGTAAAAATCATTACACTTTCCGCGGGCGGGCGCCGCGATCGTTCGAACCGCGCTCGATCGGACTTGTTTTTTAAATTTAATTCTGTCCGGGATAGCGCCCGCAATACCTTTCTGGAGTGAAGTTGTAAAAAGATACAGTTAGAAGTCCAACGTTTCGTTTTGAAACCTTTGTATGCTTATTTTTCATTTATTTATACACTCTTGAGAACAAAAAACTGTCTATACTTTTTTTTTAATAACGTCTCTCGTCTGTTTGTTTCATTTATATTTGGACTATGTTTATATAGGACAGAAATGAATATTTTGTAAATTTCGTTTGGCAGCAATGAAGATGTCTTACAATAACATTGGGTACTAGCTGTGTTTTGTCTTTTTTGTAAACAATTTAAAAGGGTTACAATTGTGGAGTTTTGTTCATTTCGTTCCATTGAAGCGTGGGATAAAAAACTGTTATTTTCCTTTATCGATTACATTATTAAATCAAGAATAGTATTGTTTTTGAAAAAAAAAACTTTTTGAACGATAAAGCTGTAAGGTCGGCTTGCACACAAAGTCCGAAAACTGTATGGCATTTACGAGTGTATTTTTATTGAAAACAAAAAAAATAACAAAGAAGTGATATATTAAAATATGAATTTACCACACGCACAAAGAAAAGGGAATTTTTATTTGATTATACATGGGTAATGTACGTTTTCACGCTTTGATCTGTATTTTCGATTTTGATCAAATATAATTTTTCGCAAGATTTCTATTTGTAACATATTCAGTGACAAAAAAAGTTGAAAATGTACCTCTGTAAAAAAAGTTAAATCCAGTTTACTAAGAAACCGTTCAAGCCTGTTTTCAAGCTTTCACGAATCATAAATTATTTCACAGAATCACTACCGTAGGTTTATTACGTTGTAAGAAAACTATCGAATTCAATATTTGTCATACTTACCTATTTTATTTATTTATTATAGACCTTTATGAAGGTACATTTATATTATTATTTATTTTCTCATGAACAGATGTCTGGTCGATATTGTCAATAACATTCTAGGCGAAACCTACGTATGACCTATTATTCGAAATTACTTTCTAGATTGGATTTTGTTAACTCTTTATTTACAGTTACTTTCTTTAACATAATATTACATGGCATCAACGCTGGGTTAAGCAGAGGTCACAGCAGTGATAGCAGTGATAGCCTAGTGGAGACCGGTGGATTGCCAATACATAGGTCTCGAGTTCGAACCCAAAGCACGCACCTCTGACTTTTCGGATTCATGTGAGGATTGTATATTATCACTTGCTTCAAAAACGGTGAAGGAAAACGTCGTGAGGAAACCGGCATGCCTGAGAGATGTTTTTCGAAGGCATGTGATGCCAAGTCAGAGGTCCATGAGTAGCATTAAAACTCTGACACCAGGTTAGTTACTAACCACACGAAAAGAAGAAGAAGCAGAGGTGTCTACTCGACACTCAATTATTTATTGCATTCCACAATGTAGGCTTAGGTGGTACTTAAACATTTCAAGAAACAATCATGGACCCTGTCGGGCACAGCAAAAGAGATATAATTTATGGAGAGGAGAACTTATCTCATACAATTTACCTACAGTGCACCCATATTTCGCCAGTTATGTTTAAGTCTGATCACCAAGGGGTTACGTAATACCCAGTAACTGTGTTGTGGAGATCTCACAAGGAATCGCTTCGTGTAAAACACTGGTATTAAGCTGCAACGAAACTGTAAGCCGACCCCAACATAGTTGAGAAAAGGCTAGGCAGATGATGATGTTTGAGTCTCTTATTATAATGTTTTAAGTAACAGAAACACCTTACATATGAATATAATAAAAGGACCTTCGGTATGTGACGGTGATAATAATATTATCCAAATAAACATGGTAGCTAAAATCGGTTACCGTTCAATGAAGCCATTTTACATTTTATTCATATGCAAATTATCTGACGCCTGAAGCGTCAGTTATTTTGACTGTAATTAATTATTCATAAAAGAAAAAGCTATCTATACATATTATGTTTTGTGAAAGGGTTTTGACTGTATCCATTACGGACGTCAAGTATTATAAGTAATAGAGTTTTTTCTCAACAAATTTGTAGTTTGATTGGTCAACTGTAAATTATCATATTGTAAACTATCATGTTTATCAAGAGTTTCTGAAATAAATATTCTATGCTGTTTTGGTTTAACAACCTTATATTATGCACGTTAGTGTTTTCAAAAATCAAATGTCATATAACTTTTAAATCACTTATTTTAAATTTTATTATACTGTAGTTTTTAATATAGCATCATGTCTGTATTCCCAGAAAGGTTAGGAGGAGGTGCAAACGGATATTTTGCCATTTATATAAGTCCCATGTAATAAAATACAAGCCGGTGACCTTCTACGGAACACAAATTTTGACTCTGAGCTGCTTCTGAGAAATTTCTGATAGAATAACCAAGTATCACAATCTAGGAACCTAGTGGTTGATGAACCTAGTGGTGGGTGGTACAGAAAAGTATTTTTCGAACAACAAATACTCAATGCACTCTTGCACACACACATACAAAAACACACACGCTAAGCAAATTCTTTATTTTTTAATAATTTTAATTGTTGCTTCCGCGTAGAATGCTTACAATCAGTTACCAACCCTAAAAATCGTCTGCATTGAATTCGGTTATTATAGACCAAATCAATACCTAGAGTGTCCAGCGGCGGACGAATCTGCAACATTCGCAGTGTATTAACTTTTCAAAACAATTGAAAAGTTAATACACTGCGAATGTTGCAGATTTAGATATTCATATCAGTGACAACAATAAGTTAATATTGTAGGCCAATCATTCGATTCAATGGTTTATAAATCATTTAAGCCATAAATTGAACACAAGTAATAGTTCGACCGAATGAATGAACAATCATTTTATATTCACAACTGTTCGGTTACATAATTCGTTTATGAGTATTTGACGTCGATAAGTTACTAATTAGGTTTATTTTGGATAGGACTGTTTGTCAGCGATCAATGGAACGAAGTATTCTTGGGGTTAAAAGAATAGACCGCATAAGGAACAGTATACTTCGTTCCAAAACACAAATCGCAGACGTAGGCAACTCAGCCGCTAAACTAAATTAGGACTGGGCAGGCCACATCAGCCGCATGTCGCCACGAAATTGGGCGAATGTATCACCCGACTGGATCCCGGACAGCAGGAGCCGGCATTGCGGCAGGCCCAGAAGGAGATGGCGTGACGAGTTGGACTCCTTTCAGAAGGATTGGCCAAAAGTGGCTGAAGACAGGAAGGAGTGGAAGAATGGAAGGGAGGCCTATGCCCTGCAGCGGGACACCACAGGCTCATAATAATAATAATAATAGGACTGTTTAGTTCGTCTAGTGGTTGCAAGAGCTACCACTAATCTTTCATAAGGTTCAGCAGCAGGTCATCATTGGTCATCTTTTCATTGCCAGTGGCTACTGGCATCCAGTTGCAAACCAAACTTCGATGACAGTTGAAAATTTACAAAATAATTGTATTGTACTTTAATGGACTTCTAGCTACGGTGACTATCAGATGGGGTAGTGTACGCTTTGTCAAATCTCTGCAAGTGTGCATAACGTCATCCTAGATACACACTGATGACAATATAATACTAGCCTGTTACGGTCCCACTGCAGGGCAAAGGCCTTATCTCATACAGAGAAGGCTCGAGCATTGATCACCACGCTTGCTCAAGGCGGATCGGCGATTTCAAACGTATATCAACCACGGTTGATATACGTTTGAAATCGCCGATCCGCCTTCGAAAACATCGTGAGGAAACCTGGACTCACGAGTCCAGGTTTCCTCACGATGTTTTCCTTCACCAATGTCAATGATGTCTGGGATAAACATAGAAAATACATATGAATTGAAAAAGTCACATTGGTCCGGATTTGAACCACAACCTCGTGCATGAGAGGTAGGCACCGTAGCCTCAGGGCCATCACAACATGACACTGATGATAGCCATAACGAAACTTTGCACAGCGATCATCACTATAAACTGTCCACGGAGATAAGCAATAGCCCCGTTGGTTTTATTTCCAGATTGGACCAAACGTTTATGGATTTTGTCATCTAAAATTCTCAGAAAGAGTCCGGAGTCTGAATTCGTGCTCGATTCCTGACAATATTCCTGCCATTTGACTTCAACATAACTGGTGCTATGTAGGTGCCGCTTACGTCTTCAGAAAATACAGATTTTAGCGTATCTTAGGTTAATGAGTATACTATATTTTTGAAAAAAATAAATAAATACTTGTTTCTGATTTTTTTCGTGGCTGTTGATAATTAAATTACTAGATACTAATACTCATGAATATTTAATATTATGGAAAATTTTCTTTTTTGCCTGAGCCTACATAAATATAAGCGACTTGATAACATTTTTTTTGTGTCTACTCTACAGAAGATATTACGTTAATGTAGGTAGTTTTTGAATGCCAGCTAGAAGAGTATTTACATTAAAAAGTTGTAACATACTAGTAAATAAACTCGATGTCTCATTATCATAAACGACTTGAGACTCTGAAAACAGCTGCAAACAAAAACGAAATCCCAACAATAAAACGAAACAATCCGTGAAATTAGTTTTATTTCAATCCAAAAGCATCTACTCGAAATTATTACATTAACCCTAAACTAATAAAAACTAATGAAACAGAAAACATTGTGAAAGAAAATGTTAGTTACGAAATTTCTCACATAATTTCGGGAGACAAGTGTGTAAAATCACTGCTTTGATCTTTGTCACGCTTGCAAAATGCGACATTAAAATAATACGAGGGAGCTACGTGCTTACTTAATGTAAAGCACTAGTTCCATTAGCCGAACGCCCGAACGTTCGGTCGTGAGCTTTTATCGTAGAATTTGTTTTGATAAAATATTACCTACGTCTTTTCGGCTTTCGAGGGCACCCTTTCTGTGAAATTATTGGCGATTACGTTATAGCCTGTTTATGGTCAATGACTAATTCATTCGGGATTTTATTGGTTAGGTTGTAATATTTCGCATTTTGTTTAGATTAGAATATTATCATAATTTCTAGGCCTTTCTTGTTGTTTATGAATTGTTTTTCTGTCTACAGGCAAATTTCATAGCCAAGTAAATTTAATTACTAACAAGTGTAGTTGATTTGATTAAAACAGTAATAAGTAATTTTCATTAAGTCTAAAATAACAATAACGCCAAAAATAAACTCGACGTTCACGCGGAGAAATCACAGCTTAAATTCAATTAAGAGGATTCACTGACAGCATGCCGGAAAATACTCAAACACTGACATCGGGAAAATACCGGGAATACTCGAAATGCTCGAGTACATGGTAAGCCTTATCTTTTTCTACTTAGATGAAAATCGTCTTAACCTTATAGAGTACGATAATCCTTTAAGAACATTGTCTTTTACGCCAATTCGTTCAAGGGAATCGAAACGTATCCTGATAATAGGATCTTTTGAGGATTAGAATGTAATACAAATGAAGGATTTTTTTTTAAAAAAGCTTGCTGAAATATTCTATATTCATTTTGGATAATCGAAATTTATGATTGAATTTAAAAGCGCCTTGTTTATGAGATTAAGATTTTAATGGCTTAAAGGACGTATTTTAAAATCTTTAGCTATTTTTCCAGATATTGGATAGTGGGTATTCAAAATTTGTTTGAATTATAAATTGCTTTGTACATTTTGTCTAGCACGGTTACATAACCAAAAAAAACATAGCAGGTAATAAAATTCAAAAGAAAAAAAAAACATTTCAACATCTTCGTAAATTCCGCTGTGCATTCGCACAAATTATCACCACCACTACCTGCCTATTTATTTGTACCCGTACCTTTTTCAAACAACCCTTAGAGATTTTTTTCTAACAAAATCCTTCAAATTTATCACTAGGCACGTTTACCTGTCGCCTGTATAGGCATAGAATCTTACCTGCGGGTAGAATTCTTTGGGTTTTATTCAATTTCTTTAATAGGCACACAGTGCGGTTCTGTTAAGTAATTGTGTAACGAGAACTCCAAGAGTATCTTTTGTAGCGTTTTTTTTCTGACGATTGTCATTTGTTTAGGTAGGTTTGTAGAAGAGGCTGAAACCAATAAAAAAAACAAAAAAATAACGGGATAGTTTTCTTGGAAACCATCACATTTTGAAATAATGTTGTGTTTTAAACAATGGATTGAACAGTAAAAGTAAATCCGTAATCTAATAGACAGGTGACATAATAAGATACGATCGCTTACAAATTTAAGATGATAAAGACATGCGCCGTACTCCATTATAAGGTTAAACATTTTTTACCTTTTTTTGATTTACTTTTTTTTATTTAATAATAAAGTTAAACCAACCTGTTATCTTGTAATACAATACTGATTTGTAAAAACAAAGAAAATGATGAAAACATAATATACAATATGAAAGTTTTCAAATTGAATAAAAACATCCCTAATACCTACATCAGCAAAGAACATTGTCTATAATTCAAGAGAAACTTGAAAAAGACTTCACGTCCGTACTCATTACATAACAGTAAAGATAGGCTATAACATTCCCCATAAAGAAAACCATAACTTAGTCGATGACGTAATCAACGAGATACAGACGGAACCTTGACCTCCTAAAGTAGCTGTATAGTTTACTAAATGGCATCTTTTATCACCGAGTGATATAAAACAAGTAGGAGATGAGCAGTTGCTGCTTAACAACGTGAAAGTTATAGCAAAAGTAAAAGGATGATAGTTTCTGTTTTTTGAAGTTGATGTCCTTATTAATCAACTTTTCATTAATTATGATCATATTCGTGCTGGATATATAGCATGCTTTAAAATTCATATAAGAGACGACAATGACAAAGATCATTAACAAATCAGTCCCGCATAATAATGGATGAAAAAACAAGCAAAGCATGATGGAGCATTTAAATGAAAAGAGACAACGGGCAAGTACGAAGTATGCTACTTGCATCAAAGAAATAAGAGATTTGAAAGCTTCAATCAAGAAATGGAAGTTTATTCTCACAAAACCATACTTTCAGTAACAATAGCGAATAATACTATCAAAGACGACGACAGCAAAGCCGTCAGTATTTTCATTTGAACTACAATCCTTTTTACGGGAAAATTCAAACAAAATAAAGGCGGTATTTATAAATAGGTGCGTATGAGAGCGGTAACCGTCTGGTAAGTTCCTGTCAGCGACACTGGGCTATTCGTATGGGTGCATAATGGAAACCGCCTTTAGGCAAATTTACGGCTAGGCCCGGCTTATGAATGGGTTACGGCTCGGTCAAGACCGAACCATTTAGAGAAGGACGTTTTAGTCAGAAAGTTATAGTTAGAACGTTTCTTAACTTTCATACTTGTTTTGATAATTTGGTAGTTGATTCGTCGTTTCTTAAATATGTAATTTACTGGTTCAGAATACGTTTTTAAGTTTTCACATTTTCTTTGTTTAATAGATCTTGAAATATTGCTTATTGAATAAGAGCTTCAAATACAAGTTCAAAAATCTGTTTATATCGCTCCTACAGTATTAGTTTGATAGTCTTGTTTTATATAATTTTAACGAGCTAAAAGCCACGTACAGCAATAACTTTCTGGGCTTAACCTGGAGCATTGTATCGGTATTTATAGATAACTCTAAATTTCATACTGTAACAGGTGGAATAAAATGTAATGCATTTTTATCGCCTCTGAAATACAGCCATTTGGGATTCCACGCTTCAGTATTTTACTGGCACTGGTAGAATAATCTAATGCCTCGGGTTACACGATGTTAGTTTTTTAAGGTAGGGTAGCAAACAAAAATAATATCCTGGTTTAATACCCCACATCCTATCGCTGTTTACAAGATGCCAATAGCATAGTAGTGACCGTGGGGTATAATTTTTCGATTGAACTGAATATTTGCTCTGCCGGTCACCTCAGGCTTGTACAGTTTATAAAATCAGTAATCAGAGCTGGTCCGGCTCCATAGGACAACTTAATGTCTGGACAGGAATGTTTGCTTTTTCTCTACATCACACATTGTAATTTGATTTTTTGTTTTATTTTTATTTTTATTTTAAGTATTAACTTCATGATTATTACTTTTTTTTAATAATCAAATTTGGATTAAATATTATGTAAAAATGTGAGCACCATGTATCTTTCAATACGCTCATACAATTACCAGCCGCGTTGCTTATTTTATATCACCTATCTCAGGATAGCTGTTTTTTTTTTTTCGCATGGTACATTTTCCTCACATATAATCTGATTATGTATACAAATATTGTAAAATCTATTTTAAAAGAGTAAGTATGGAGTTTCTTGCACATTCTTCTCCATACGAAACTACCTTTTGGAATGTGCAACTAGAATCATATTAGTTTAATTTATTTGTAAGTATAACGTTCAAAAGTGCCTGTTTTCAGGCCTAATTGAAATAAATGATTTGACTTTGACCTTAATGACGCTTTCATAACCTCAAAATGTAACCGAAAATTCTAATAAACGATAACACTCGTTTTTTTTTTTTCACTAGCTTACTGGCAGTTTTTTGCTACGCTAGCTTTGGAAAACTAGTCTCGTGTAACCCGGGTATAAACGATTTACATTTTATAACACGCATTGATATATTGAATTTATAGCGTTGAATTTAGATAGCTTTTGTGTGTCAGTCCAAAAATATTTATTGCATTAGAATGCAAAATGAAAATGTTTCCATACTATTATGATTTGAATAAATTTGGTTATAGTTAGTTTTTTTGTTGGATTGTTTCTAAAATTTCTGACTAAATTCACGTCAGTTTACAACTTTTCATATTTATAGCGAATTAACTTATCAAAGCGTTAGGTTTTTACCTCACAAAGACACTCAGATAAAACGTCGGTAATTTTCTTAGTAAAATAACTAAGTACATCAATTACTTCAAATTCTACACAGTGAACTAGCTTTATCTTTCTGATGGGTGCTCAAAGTTAGAGCAAGTTAACTTTGACGAATGACTTACTAAGTATTATTAAGTGAATTAAGTAAGTGTTGAATTATACGAGTTCATACTTAAGACAATTAAAGCTCTTTTGCTGAAAGGGATAAAAACTGAAGATCTTTTAACGCAATGTGAGGTTGTGAAATATGTTCTGACTCTTTGTGTTTAAGCTTAGCTTATTGTGTTAAGAAAATGTGTGTTTCCTTTTAGAATTTAGAAGAAATAAGACCTTTTAATTCTTCTCCTCTGTCTTATGAACAATTCTGTGCCCGACAGGCTCTGTACCAAATCTGTATGTGTGGGCGCTTTTCTTGTAAATAAACAGGTGGAATCATTATTTTAATTAAATGTAGGTTTCTGACTGTTCCCTTTTATAATTTAGGAGAAACAACCTTTTAATTCTTCTCCTCTGTCTTATGTTTTGACTGGCCAGTAGGTCTAGTAGTTAGTGACCCTGACTGCTATGCCGGAGGTTGTAGGTTCGATTCCCATCCAGGACAATTAATGTTTGTGTGATGAGCACGATCATTTGTTCTGTGTCTGGGTGTTATTTATCTATAATATGTATGTATTTAGAAATATATAAGTATGTTTATCAGCTATTTAGTACCCATAACACAAGCTCTCAAGCCTAACTTGGGACTAAATGGCGTTGTGTGAAAAGTTGTGGAATATTTATTTACTTATGTATTTATTTATTTATGTGTAATTACACAAGACAGGTCTGTACTATATCTATGTGTGTGAGTTTTTCTTCTTATTTTCCTATAATCATCACAGAACGTCTTTGATTCTATTGATGCCAGGTTGTATTTCAGATCCCACGTGAAAAGTCATAATTTCAAAGTATATTTTATCATTCATTAACCAAGAAACGAACTTTTAACAGATTTCTCTCTTTGTTTCGAATTTATTGAATAACATCAAAATGTATTAAACGCGCTTACACCAACACGGTGTATAACGAGCAATAGAAAACTTATAACAACTTCAAGAAACTTTTGCTTAGCGAGTTCAATTCATTGTGTAATGGCAAACTTTTGTAAGAATTATTTTAGTTTTCAGAAATCAATAAGCGACGGTAGGTACTGGGACTTGGATTATTATTCTACGAACAGTAATTTTCAACTCGTACTAGCCAATTATTAATGAAGCATTTAATGTCTACAAAACCTTTTAAAGCTTGATTGAACATAAAATATAATGTATTTAAATTTGTTAAAATTAGACCCAGTCTTTCTATTGTGAAATTGAAATTCTACGGTAAACTGTAACTTTGATTGAAATAAAACACAATACGAACTTATTAAATGTAAAAGTTTTAAAATTGGTTTACTTTTATTTCGTTTCTAAATGAGTAACCGTTTGATATTTAATTCAAAAATAATTAAGAACTATTTTCGAATTTTGAATTTGAATTTCAGTTTGCCATAAATAATGTTTAAGGTAAGAATTGTAGACTCGCATTGTACAAACAATGTGGTTGCTCATACATCACAGTACAAAATTTGAAATATATCTCAGTTCTCAGGCCATCCGTCATCAAGCCATTGTATCTCGTATAGAGAAATAATTCAACACTGTAAAGGAAATTTGACAGCCGCATTAAAACAAAGAACTTTGGTCCTTATTCCTTTGTTGAGAGAGTCGTTATCTCGAATGGTGTTTTTATGGCCCTATAGTTGTAGTGACGGCCTTCATCAGAGTAGACGGAACTCGATTGAAGCTTCCAGTCTTCGTTTTATGTGTTGTTTGCCAGTTTTATTTCTAAAAGCTAGGATGGCGAATGGCGGAATAAAGACACAAAACATGTTTTAAGTCGCAACAGTAGTGAAATAGGAGAAATAATTAATTGGAAATACATTTCCGTATTTTTGGAATGATTTAGTATTGAATTTTTTCCAGTAACATTTTCGTAACAGATTTTTGTCAAAAGAGTTTTTAGTGTGATTCTATTTTGAAATCATATTTATCTAGCGGACAAAACAGAACACCTTTCTTTGCTTAAAAGAGATGTAACAAAGCTAATGCTTTCTTACAATAAAATAAAATAAATCGTTCAAATTAAATATTTCAATTAATTTAGATTAAAATATCAGCTTTTCTAATGCTGTAAACGTTTAAAAATATGGCCCTCATTAGATACCGCTCTTGTAACATCTATTTACGCAAGGTTTAGTCTACAAAATGGGCCAGGAACCAATCTATTGCACAAGGTATGAACTTATAGCGATTACGATTATTGTAAGAAACGCGATTTATAAAATTACCGGTAAACGAACAGGCCGAGGGTATCGCTATAATGTCGAAAAGATCCTTGTATGTAAAGACGCCCGCTGCAAACCAAGCTACCTCAAACCGCAAGCGTCAAATTTTCCCAATTGAACATACACTTTTTTCTATTTGTAATAAAGTTGAAATACTATCAAAGAAATTTGACACATTGGAGTAGCTTGATAGGCCTGTACCTTAATCAGTCAAATTATTTGTGTCCTCAAAGTTGTAGAAGAAAATACAAAGGACATTGCTTTAAGGTGGACAAGGTATAATCAGAAGTAACGAACTCTCACTGTCAAAGAACTCACATACACCGAAACTACAAACCGACTGGTAAACAAAGATATACCTACTCTCTAACAAACACAAATAAAGAGAGGCAAATGAAAGCACAAACGGATCGTGTACCACCGCGCGTCTCTCGGACCACACCTCGGGGTTTACCGCCTCCCCGAAGCCTCGCGAACTAATAAACGAGTGACACTAATTGGTGTTGAGCTTCCCCGTCTTTGTGGACGACCACTCACAATGAAAATTCTTTAAAAAAATCTCTCAAAATACCTCTCTGCCGTATTTCTTCCGCCATTTATTAAAGGCCAGAATATTACACGTAAAGAGCCTGTCTTTACATTTTTTTTTGTAAAGAAATTCGCGATGAGACCAATTTCAGCCAGTGAATGGGAGTAATTGACATTTTTTTTCGGAGCCATTATGTCTTTGTGTACCTAATATTGGATTAGGTCCGTCGAAGTAGTATTACAATATGTATTCAACTAAAGCCTGTCTGAAACTTCGTAAATCTTTAAAATTGTACTTTCTTTTTTAAATGTACACGCAATTTGTAACTAGATTACAAGGAATTGCTAAAAGTAATAACATAGCACAATTCGATGGCAAAGGACTTTGAAGATCTAACATGAAGGCTGAATAAGTAAATAAGCTCCTTGGAAGCTTATACTCAAAAGAAGGTAACGTAGTAGTTCAAATGTCTTCTATTATTACCATTCTGTTTTTTATCTTCCTATTAGTTCAATGCGAAAACGTGTAACTAGGGAGTAACGTAACTAGGGAGTTACGTCCCCAGTTCCACGTTTTTATTGGCCTTTTTTTATTGTAAAGAGCCTGTTGTTAGCCCAGTTATGGACAAAGGCCTCTTCTAATACAAATAAGTCACATCTAACACTTTTACTCAAAGATTAATTTGAAAAACAAAGTCTGTCTGCACTTTTCTGGCACTACCGCTGATAAATGATAAATGATATTTACATCCATACATACATAACGTCACGCCTGTAATCCCCGAAGAGCTAGACAGAGGTGTAGCTGGTAGTACACCCACATTTCGCCAGTTATGTTTAAGTCCCATGTAATAGGGGGCGAGCCTATTGCCATCAATCGGGTACAAATCCAGACTCCGGGCTGCTACTGAGAAATCCTAGATGGAAAAACTCAATAACACTATGCCCGACCCGGGGATCGAACCCGGGACCTCATGATCAGCAGTAGCGCTTGCGACCACTAGACCAACGAGGCAGTCCGTATAAATGATATTTATTTTTGTAAATAGGTTTTTACAAACACTTTTACACGTCACCTTTTTTAGTAATTGAGATCGGTATTTCACTATTTGACTACTCTGAGAAGAAACACCAAAAGAAACTCAGAGGTCATAGTCTCTTTTAAAGTCCAGACATTATCTTGGTCAAATCATGTAAGATACATGCAGATTAGTGTTTGAGATGGTCTTTTGAGGAAAGAACTACACAGAATGAGGGGACCAAATCAGCCAGTGCAAGCATTTGTCAGTAATCGTGAGCTGACCTCGGAACTTGAGGAGCTCCACGTGCCGACGAACAATACCAAAGAAAGAACATTGGGGTTTGGGCTGAAATTGACCTTTGGGTCCAGCCGTGGGACATGACATTTCTTTCTTTTTATTTTATTAATATTTTACTGTCTATTATTTTATCTATTCCTCACAATCATGCTGTTTCCAAAGTCAAAAAGTTTTACTTTTTTTCTATGTCATCAGCATTATAACCAATTGTAACGGCAAGCTAGGTTAATTCCTGACTATCTTTGTGATTTCAGTTTCGAGAGATGAATAGATTGTAAATTGACTACACACTTTTACTACGAAAATGTATAACAAGGAAGCTACTGTTACAACTAGCTTGTGTGCGGGGAGGTACTTTCACCATACCACTACCAGAAACTACGACACGTTTCTGTATTGCAGTTTATATAATAAATTAAATTAATAATTCGATTAAAATATTAAATTAATACTATGTATTATAAAATAGGTAATTCAACACACGGACACACACACGGTGTGAAACGAGTATGTAAATTTTATATTAATTAGCGGAACTTTATGAAAATAAATTACATAACGTGAATTGCATTTAAAAAAAAAAAAAAAAATTTGTAAGAAAATTTGACATGATGACAGTCAGCGAATCATACTGTAATTCGCTGACTGGTAAGTTCCATTTTTGTAAGAGAAGTGTAGAGTAACAGTTTTAGCATCTCTATTTGAAAGGTCTCTGGTTGTTAGACCCCTCTTATGAAACCAGAGGCCCCAATAAAGCTGGAGGCTCCGTGAGTGCTTCAAATAGCCTAATGGGAGACAAAACTGGCTATTACCACGAAAACTATCTTATTATTTACTAACCAATAGGTAACCTAGAATATACTTACTCAGGTAGATTTACGGCCTAAGAAGATAATGTGAAAATTGGAAAAAAAATGAATATATTAAATATTATGAAAGCAGCAATTCATAATGGGACTCCGATTTAACTGAATGTAACTCGAATTAAGCGACGGCTTGTCGTTCACGATTGTCCATGATGAATCAGGATTAATATCGATTGCCGGATAATCTCTATGTCCTGTGTCAATGAATGGAGCAATGGACTCTGGTAATGCTACTTCAAACATTTTAACAACATAGCATTACGGCTATATTTACCAAAGGGTAAGTGAAAGGAAAACTTAAAGCGTACTTATCGTTAGACAGCAATTGCTAAAATTGCAACCAGATACATTTATACAAACTCTAAGCTGCTACTGAGAAATTTCAGACAACCAGCCAAAAACCCAATAAAATTTTACCCGATTTAAACATTGAACCGAATACCTCAAAAATAGTAGTAGCGCATGCTACTGCCAGCCAAACGAAGCTGTCAACCATTTTGTAATGGAAATAACACAACATCACGCCTGCATTCTCAGAAGGGTTTGACAAAATAGTGTGACTAGGAGTACCTCCTAAGGGTACCCATAGTATTCCTAGCCCCATATCCTATCCATATCTATCTGCAATTTCTCAGTAGCATTCCGAAGTCTGGATATATTCCCGGTTGATGTTAATAGGCTCGCCTCGTATTACACGAGAATGAAACATGACTGGCGATATGTGGCCGTGTACTTTACAACAGAATCAATATTAAACTGACGTGCATATATGGTCAGATGTATCTAAGAATAGTAGGTATATATGGATTGTAGCAGATGGTCTTATGTCATTTCTGCCTAACCCCATGGAGAACGGTGTGAATTTATGTTTGTATGTCAATATTATATGAAGCAAGCTGTTGACTTGATAATAAATATATTAATTAAGTTATTTACATACTATGTACAAACTGTGATTATAAATTAATTAAAATGGAAAAAAAATGAAACTTAGTTTAACAAGGGTCTTTAATTACCATACATAGGAGCTTGTGGCTAAATTATAACAGCCGCATGGGTCGATCGAAGGTTAAGCTACGCTTGACGAGGTCGGTCCGTGGATGGGTGACCATTTATTACATACCAAGACTCCTCCGTGCCTCGGAAAGCACGTTAAGCCGTTGGTCCCGGCTGTCATTTGTAGATCTTTGACAGTCGTTACTTGTAGTCAGAAGCCCGAAAGTCTGACAACCAGTTTAACCAAGGGGTATCATGTTACCCAGTTACTGGGTTGTGGAGGTCAGACAGGCAGTCGCTCCATGTAAAACACTGGTATTCAGCTGCATCCGGTTAAACTGGAAGCCGACCCCAACATAGTTGGGAAAAGGCTAGGCAGATGAGGCAGATGATGATGATTCGTGATAAGTACGTTTTCAGTTAGAAAAAATCCCCAAACGATAAAATGATTTTTTTATAATTTTCTGTCCAATTTACTACAACTTTAAACCATGTTCTATCCACTGATCTTAAGTTCTCATTGTCAGTCGTTATTAACGAACTAATTTCTATTCTAATTATTGACCCATCACATTCGACACCAGGAATTGCTCTGTCCTGAAACCGATTGGTAAAGCCAAAGCAAATAGTGCAATTGACATCCAGACAGACAGCGTGGTACATGGATATCCCTAATGGCTTTAGTACTAAGAATAGATTTGATGACGATGCAGGACGAACGGACAGAAAAACAATAGAATAGACTTATATAAATAAACATATATTGTATATAATGCAAAGCCTTAAATTTACGATAGCCGAGTTGCTGAACTAGGTCCATGTGGATATGGAATATAATTAAGAATATATAATGAATTAATAGATGAATGAAATACCATTTTGGATACTAATATTTTTAACGTGTGGATTGACATAAATTTAAAACGTAAAATAATTTGTAGAAGATAATTAACAATAGCTTGTAGCTGCAAAAGATACAAATAATAGTAAAAATAACAATTGCTTGATATTAAAGTCTCTCGATAACATTTTTTTTATTTACGGAAAGAAAAACAAAAGACCGGAAATAAGCATAAACTATAAAAGAAAATTTTAAGGAGGAGAAAAAAATCTAAGTAAATATTGAGAGTAAAATCAAAATAATGTTAAAAAAGTAATTCAAGGCCGGAGTGTGAATAAAATACCAACTCAGCACTGGCCTTATGTTTGATCACAAAGAAAAAAATAATATACAATGTAGACATTTAGGAAAAGCAACATAAAATTTTATTAAAATTGAACAAAGGAATGCCTTACCTTCAAAAATCCCAACACGTTCAAAGCACTTCACACAACCCACAAAATAAATATTTGAAAATGAGGATCAAGTTCGGACAACGATGCCACGAATTCGTAAAGTTGAAGTCACTAGGGGAGCGAAAGCGCGTGCTTCCCTTATCGGGCTCGGGATGACAACTGGGCTGTGCGACGCGGGGCGTAGACTCCCAAAACTAGAGGGGAGTGGACGCTTTTAGGGGCTGTAATGGACAGCAAAGGCAATGTAAATAATTTAGGGTGAAGACCAGACAGATAAGAGGATTTGCTATGATTTTCTGAATATGACGAAATAATAACGTCTAATACCCTCGTAGAAATTGTGTTGAGAAATCTTAGCAAGTAGGCTTAGGCTAGGTTTTTATTATCGTTTCTACATAAATAGGTTTTTACATCGACTTTTCAAAGTTTTGGGTTATCAGAACCTTTGGACTGTTTAATAGCTAGTACGTGTGGTCCAAAATTACATGTAACAGCTGAAAATAATACACACTGCTTTCAGCTGTTACATGTAAGACTACCAATAGAGATATATTTGTCAAAATATACTTCTACGACTTATGAGACAGACCATCCATGACGCATCCCATTTATTTTTTACTATTTTATTTTGATATTTTCATGTTTTAACAGTGGGTGCATGTTTTTACCTGTTGCCAATAAATATTATTTCTTTCTTTCTTTCTTTCTAGGTACTTATAAGACAAAATTCTGGGTCTTCACTCCCCATCAAATAAATCATTCTCAACTAAGATCCTAGCAAAGATTTATTTACTGGCCGTAAAAAGAAACACGGCACGAATAATTAAGTTGCTCATCTCGGATCCTAAATAAACAAATCAGTTCATATATGCTTAAGGCCTGCTGACCGGAAAATTAGCTGAGAAACATGTTCCAGTGTTTGCTGGGAAAATAGTGGGTAATATATCTTGGAGGCCACATGATTAGTTGGATTTATTAGTGACTATGCTTTCGACTACCGGTACTAATGATGTCCCTTGAGAGGTCTTTGGAGCGCTCCGGCATGAATTTGTACCTGGCAGGAATATCTTTGAACATCGGCTTACTCTTCGATTCGGTAAAATGACAGGTGATGAATAATACCATTGTAATCAAACTAATACCTATCAAAGTAAGCCAAGTGAAGTAAGCTCCGTCAAACGTAAACGTTTGGATTGTTTGTCGACACTATTATTGACTATACGAATAGTTGATTCGGTAAAATTTTTTGATTGGCTCTACCTTACAGCAGCTAACAATAATATATCATCCAAATGTATATATGACTGGCCTGTTGGTCTAGTAGTTAGTGATCCTGACTGCTATGCCGGAGGTTGTGGGTTCGATTCCCACCCAGGACAAATGTTTGTGTGTTGAGCACGATCATTTCTTCTGTGTTTGGGTGTAATTTATCTATAATATGTATGTATTTAGAAATATATAAGTACGTTTATCAGCTGTTAAGTACCCATAACACAAGCTCTCAAGCTTAACTTGGGACTAAATGGCGTTGTGTGAAAAGTTGTGGAATGTTAATGTTAAAAATATATTAATTACAGATACTCAAATGATATGTACTAACAATATTTTGAAAGAATCAAACAACGAATTAAACAAACACTATACAACCACTTTCTATAATAACGTTGCTATATTATTACTAAACATCGCAATAAAAATTTAATACAATATCCTTTCTGTATAGAATTAATCAAATAATGCCATGTTTGCTATCAGGCGGGAGTATAGATTGTTTAATAACATTATTGAAGGCAGGTGGCTTGTGACTCATCCGTTTATGACGGTGCCTTAGGGTTGGCACGCCGCATATGACGTCATATATGGAGTCTGCGAGAGTAATTTAAAAAAAAACTTTATTGTATTCCTATTAATTGACTCTGGCCGGCGAAGAATTTTTTTTATTTTGGTCTTCAGATATAAATTGTAAATGCATGATGGTGATGCATGATAGACGATTGATGACTAACGCTGGATATTAATAATCTATCTCGGTTGCTATCTTGATCCCGATCTTTGTCTGTAACCAATCAACGACCGAATTCGCCTATCCGAGTCTTAAAGATGTTCAATCAGAAGCAGCCGTTAAAAACAAAGGATCGGGATTTGGATTGAGATAGAATATTAATATCGGGCGTTAGAAATTAAACTAGAAATGTACAGTTGCTGTACTTACTTACAGTGAAAATTAACGTAAGAATATAGGTAACAGAAATAGGTATTCCATAAATTGATGGACACTCATTCCTTTTCATCACACCCCTACATGTAGCCTTACATCAAGGGTAGGTGTATCAAAACAATTGAAATTTAGGCAAAATTTGATTGTCCTTATCTACGAAATTATCAGAATTATAAAGCAGAACTCCAGCGGTAATCTAATATTACTGTATAGGAACATTTGTTTAATGTTGCAGCTGGCAGTAGTTTCTAGTTACGCTTTGTTGAAAATACTGGATACTGGAAGGGCCGAGAAAACTATCTGTTTCATCCGGACAGACATAAAGTTTACAGCGTTTCGAACTATTTTACTGTAATAAATCTAGATAGTCTTCATTTTTATTTTGGGTTTTTCTACAATTGGAAACTTTTTGGAAGTATTATTAAAATAGTAAAATAATAGTAAAAGGCATAAAGTACAATCATCGGCTGAGCTCTTTCAGTTGACTTCTTCAGATTAATCGGCAGCAGCACATGACAAGTATTTTATACTAGTAGGCGTCCCGCGGTTTCACCCGCGTAGGTACCGTTTCCGTGGGACTACATGGATAAAAAGTAGCCTATGTGTTAATCCAGGATCTCGGCTAACTCCATACCAAATTTTATTAAAATCCATTCTGTAGTTTTTACGTGAAAGAGTAACAAACATCCTCACAAACTTTTTGCGTTTATAATATAATAGTAGTAGGATGGAGAAATAGTCTACCTAACTTCCGCAAACCAGTTACTAGATAGCACGAAACCCTTTGGTAAGACCGACTGTCACACTTTCAGGTTTGTGCTTATGTTCGGTATCAACTGCCAAAGGTATACGAATGAAAGCCACGAACAAAAGCTTAACGTCCTTACCGAGGCACAAAGTGGTCTCGATACTTAAAGGACGGTTCTCATCCATGGCCCGACTTCGGCAAGCGCAACTTAAGCTTCGATCGACCCGTGCGGCTATTAGTATTTAGAGACGAGCCCCTCGGAATAAAGTACAGCGGAGCACCTAAATGAATGAATATCGTCTTTCATTTTGACCTCGTCAGTCAATTTCCTTATACTCCCTTTAATAAAATGAATCATTTTAGCAACGTACCAAGCATTAAAGCACTGTTAATCTTTTCATACTAACTAAACGCCATTTCGAATTCTTAACCCATCTTTTCTTCAAGGTTTTATGTAGTCATGTCCGAATTCTTACGCCAAATTTCCTCTTTCAAAGCAAGCAGAGCGTCAAGTAGTCACGCAAAGGTAGAATTTGTTCTCTTGTAGGACTTTCGTAGTAAATGTATGTCCAAGTCACGTCCACTAGCATTTTAAGGAGTAATAAAAGTAGTAGCAAAGTCTCTTATGTGTTTTGGGATGTGTGATGTGATATTTACTCTTGACTCGGTGTTTCGTTGAATTTCAATATACTTAGAGGAGAAATTTAAATCAACGTTGATTTGAGGATTTCCTAAATCGTGCAAAGCTACCAGCCAGATTCTGTAGGCATCATAATTTATTCTAGAGATTACGTGATGTGTGGGTGTAGGTGGCATTTAAATATCACATTTAATCACAATGTAACAAAAGTAAGTGGGCGGTTAAAATAATAAGCCAAACCGGGTAACATATTAATAGGAATCAAATTCAAGAATAGGACAGATTTAGATTGATAAAAACGAACGACACAAAGTTTCAATAATATTTCAACACGCGGAACCTGCACAGAAATAGCCAGTGTTAATTTGCAAGCCACATATTCTGTTACTGAATTGATGGCTCTTGAAGCCGACGACATCTTAATGGGAAACAGCAAACCAACTAATGAAGTTTCGGACGTTCGCAGTTATATGACGTTTACAAGTAAAATACCGGATGGACTATGCAGCCCGTCTGTATTTTACTAAAAATCGATTGAAATCTAATCTATTAATATCATAATATTTTTATGAGAGTTTTACGTAACGAAGACTTCAGGGATCCTCTTTTACTTAGTCCGTGTGTACAGGTTGTATCTCATGAACAGGTGGATATCTGACATAAATGAGTGCTTCTTAAAAGAAATAACATTTGTTTAAAAACAAACCATAATTACCATGATTTGGTTCGATAACACTGAAATCTTTGTTCGTGGATATGACTCGTACTTGGTCGGATTTTATTTCTCATTTTGATCGGATCTATTATTATGTCTTAAAATTTATAAAATATTTTTTTTTGTGTATTTCACGTTAACTCTACGATATCATAATACCTACATGTAGTTTTCTTTGTTCTAAGATCTGCAGTCCTGATTGTACGATTATCGTACACTGCGCGTCTTCCCTCTCTTTTCTCATTTTCATCTAGACGCTCAGGTTAATTAATTTTATTCACAAGAGCCGCATCTAATTCCGCCAGTACTGCAATAAACAACACAGGTATATTATACCCTGTAAAGAGGCTAGCCTTTTGTCTCAGTAAATGTTCTATAATAAGATCTTAACGCCAGTTTTATGAGAATCCTTCCAACTACACTTCTTATTGTGTGTAAGAACAATGAACCTTTAATAGTTGTTGAGTATTAGCGCGCCCGTGTTTAGTTTACGTACGTCTCCTTTGTCAGCGTTATAGTACCTGGCTTCATTTATTCTTGTTTTTCTATTGTTGGGCCTTTTTTATTGAACGTGTTTATTTAAAATGTAACTGTGTTATTGGTTCAGTGGTTCGGACGAGGGGAAAGACCTACAGCATTGAAAGTGCTGTAGATTTATTTTTAATTTATATACAATGTGCAAAGATTTATTGTGTGAATTGTGCTGAGTGAATTCGAGTGTTTGTTTTTACTTGTATCAGAAAATTTTAACAGTTCTAAATTATACAGTGACTTATTGGATTAAATATTGTACCTTTCACCACGCCTAATTTTAATTTCTTGTGATTTACCAGTAGACGATGTTTAACTGATTTTTTATTTTTACCAATCTCACCTTTCTCTGTGGACGTAATATACTCATTTGATGGCGATTTTACTCCAGTTTTCTCAATATTTATTCAGTCATTAATTTATTTTATTTTTGAACTACCTACTGATTACAAGTAACTACTTAAAATCTTTACCATTCACAATAATAGCAATCAATCACTTGCAAGCAAGCTGTATTACTTAGTAATAGAAACTCCTCAACAAGTGGATTTCAAAATGACAAGAGGTAAAAAAAACCCACTTTGTAACATCCGCTGTTACTAGGAACCGCTTCAAATCAAACCCGAGCCCAGTTTCTATAATGAAACTCAGTTACCTGTCACAGAGAACAAACTACAAAAGTGTTCCGTACTAAAACGCATTGTCCTTTGCACTCCTGAAGCTTTTATTACTGAACTGCACGCAAAGAACTTATTGTTTGGCGCTTGAAAAGTCGGAATCCCATTGTGTTCTTGAGAGATAGTTTGCGGAAATTTTATTGTTTTCTTAAGCTTTTTACTAAAGTATTTTATTGCCGGATTGTTAAGCTGAGCTATTTGCAATTATCTGCTTGTTTTCTGGGTGTTCGTAAGTATTTTTGCTTTAGGGCAGAAAGGTCTTGTCGCAATTTCAAGTAAACATAAAGATACGATAAACCTTTCTTATGATCAGGGAATATAGCAGAAAGATAATAAAATGTCTGCATTATAATTATTTTTGGAATTCACTGATCTACCGCGGTACAGTAAGGTTAACAAAACTGGATTATAAAAAAAAATCTGTTCAAGTGTATTCATAAAAGATCCTATGATATAGTAACTAATTATTATAATACATAATGATATAGATGCAGCATGTGACAACTAAGGATTCTTTATGTTAACATAATAGTTCATATTAAACAAAGAAACTTTCGTATCAATCATAATATTTCCGTTTACTCAATGGTTTTTTGATTCTAGTATAATTCTGAGTCAAAGTCAAGTCAAAGTGAAACCATTTATTTCAATAAGGCAGACGTCGAACGTCGAACAAAAATTAACTTTAAAAAAATATTCTAGTTGCCCCTTCCAAAAAGTAGATTAGTATAGAGAAGAAAAGGTACGACTGTTCTTTAGACAACAAAACTAGCAGAACAATCCAAAACGTTTCTAAAGATGACGTCATTTCAACTTTCTCAGAAAACCTTTCGACGAGTTTAGTTTAATTTCATTTCATAACTGCTTTACAATGTAACATTGAAGTTAGTTTATTAAATAGTATTTCAACAACATCATAACGTCGTGGCTGTATTGCCCGAAGGCTTAGGCAGAAAAACCTAGTAGGTTAGCACACCCACGTTTCGGCAGTTTTTTTTAATCCTATGTGATAGGGGGCGAGCCTAATACCATCAATCGGGCACAAACTCCGGGCTGCTACTGAGGAATTCCAGATGGAAAAACTCAATAACACTTTGCCCGACCCGGGGATCGAACCCGGAACCTCATGCTCGGTAGTAGCGCTTCCGACCACTAGACCATCGGGGATATATTATTTGTTTTAAGACTTAGAGTACCTAGACACTACTTTGACCAGAGGTTAAGCATCGTTGTTCACCGTAGCATTGCTTCCAGTTTAATAGACACTTTACCAGCTGACAGCGATGCGTATGAATCTTCGACGCTTTTTAATAATTCAATATTAAGTTTAGTTAAGTTTTATCGGTTTAAATATGTATACCTACATGTTAAGATGTTTATATTCAAGGAGTTTTAAATTAGTTTTAAGTTGTTTTTTTTTAATATTCTAAACTAGTGTTTGACAGCAATCCCACCTGATGGTAAGCAGTAATGCAATCAATGATAGTGAAGCTCATTAGTTTATTTAGAGCCTATTCACTCTAGCCTTGAAGACACCTAAATTATAATACCTAAAATATACCACAAAAAAAATGTAGCGCAGGGCATAAACGGTATCACCAAATAGTTGCACTAATACCTTGTCTTTGACTTTGGAGATTTTCTCCCCTTCCTTCGTTTCCCCGTATCAACACTATTTACAACAAATTAATGGTGTTGTAAAATAGTGAAAATACTGAGAAAATCCTATCACTGCGAGTCGTGTTATAAAAATCAACTGCTACGGCTGAGGGCCACGTAATGACCCTCGAAAGCAATGACTTAGCCTCTTGATTCTACCTATAAGGCCCCTTTTATCCTCTCCTCTCATTTTACCTTATTTGTTGGGGCTAGCCTTCTTTCATTATATCGTGTCATGGGAAGTTCGGGTTAACGAAGTACTTACTTAGCTATGTCATTTCCTATTTAGAAATGTATGTTTTCAACACATTTGCTCGTGAAGTGGTTCTTATTGCTTTAAGTTCACAATGCAGTGCAACACGTCAGCTTTTTGCTTTTAACGAAGTTGGTGAAGGTTTGAGCTTCACATATGACTGTACAGTCGGTAATGTGAGGTTTGTACACAAAGACATTCAATAGAGACAACACGAACAAAATTTTCATCCGATACTTATGTCCGATTGTTCCCAACGAGTCACACTGTAACCTGTAAGAGTGTAACTCGTTGGGTTTTTTTTTTCCTAACCAGTCACACTGTTACTCGTTGGGAAAACTTTTAAAAAGTTTGTTCCCAACGAGTCACACCGGAACGTGTTACAGTGTGACTGGTTGGGATTTTTTTTTAATTGTTCTCCCAACCAGTCACACTGTTACTCGATAGGGCAAACAATTAAATAATGTAAGTAAATTATAAATGAAGATAAATGATATATTTATCATTATTTATAATTTACTTACATTGGCAAGTCGTTTCTGGCACTCGCCGGCCGCTGCCGCAGCACCGTTTGCTTCGCTCACTCGGCTCGTGCGTAGGTGTCGCAGTTTTAACCTAACCTTACCCACCCATTTTTTAAAGGAGAAATTAACCTAATCTAAATAGTTGCGTTCCGGGTAACCAGTCCCAAAAGTTGTTGACAGTGTGATTGGTTGGGAAAAAAAATCCCAACGCGTCACACTGTTACAGGTTACAGTGTGACTCGTTGGGAATAAACGCTTATGTCTGAGTGCATATAAGTCTATGAGTTTAATTTAATACGCTCCGCTGCCGATCCAATATTGCTATATTATTCTAGATGGCGTTACTGAGACATGGGATCAATGTTTTTTAAGACATTTTTCTCGCATCCTATCTATAGTATTTTAAATCAGTTTGTTTGTGCAGGATTTTTTATTTTCAAACTACACAGAGCACTACTAACTAAACAATTACTAGGTAAGTACAATTAAAACAATTTATATGGCTATATCTGTAGGTATTCTAAGTCCAGTCTAATTCGGTATAAGTGGTCTGCCTTATACGTACGAACGACTTCTCTTGACCTTCGACATTATCTATAATAGCCCAAATACAAGCTTTATTTCTAGATACCCCAATAGTAACCGGAAACTTCCCCATATTAACGACCACTCTCAAACATCACGCTGATATAATAGGGTACCGAACAAAAGTCGTGGTCATAATCAGACGGGTCTTATCCCACCCATTAATGCGAAATATCTTTTCAAAGAGGGGAAATAAAAAAATCAAAATATGTTATTAGAAATCTGTTCACCCCTAGTTATGAAATTATGTTAATGTCGAACCAATCTTTAGAGTAATTTTGCACTTTATGTATGAGTTTTAAGGTTGGTTATCGATTGTTTAATCGTACAAAAGAACGTCACGGTGTTATGGTTCTTTTGATAAAGAGATTATTATGAGAAAAAATCTCCCATGGAGTTATATTGTCTGCAATGTTTGAACTACAGTAATATAATATGATGCTTTGGTGAAGTTTAATAAATGTTCCATACACACTTTAATAGCGGGTATATCCGATTATTAATAAAGGTGCATTGTGAGAAGAAAAAAATTGTACTTATATTTGATTTTTTTATTCGGACTTAAGGGTGCGTAACTGCGCACACGACTGGGATCGTGAGCAAAATGCCACGTTTAATTGTCTGTTCAATAATGTTTAAACAAGTATATCCTTGCGATCAAATTTCGGTCCGACGCGCGACGTGACGGCGGCCATACTCGTGAAGAAGTGTGTGCGTAACCATTGGTGCACAGTCTGTTACTTTTGCCGTCATACCACACCAGGGCTAATACAAGACTGAGATGCAAGACTGCGGTATTAGCATTGCTTAAGCAAAGTAGGTACTATTTTTTTTTATGAAAACTTGCTTTAAGTACGTAGAACACTGACAATTACGGCCCGCGTCCCCGTACGGAGTCCACCGTAGACCTGAGTGGATTGCTTTCCAGCGTGATATTCGTCTTGTTCTCATGGCCCAAGCGCAATGGGACGGGTATACGGCACTAGCTTGTGTCAATATGTAGGTGAATTGAAGACGAATTGAGCTGTCACAACGCCGTCAGTTGCACATATACCTTAAATATAATTTTTGCTTACTACTGCTGAATACTATTTTTGTTATGTTTTGTGCAACTATTTGTTTTCTCAAATAAAATAAAAATAGACATGATCAGTTCAGGTTACTAAAGTTTTTACGCGATGATTTGACTAAAATCGAGTGGTAGTACCTACTATTTTAATTGATGATTATTTCTTTTGTTTTATAACTATTTTATTGTACTTCGGGCTGGCGTCTACATTTTTCGTGTTAGTGGGATAGTACATAAGGAAATTAAATTTAAAGAATAATACTTACATCATTTCGCTTACAACGAAACGCTGCATAATAAATTTAAAATATACACTTATTTATATAAGCCGGAACACGGTTTTTTAATAAACATAATTATCGAAATTAAATCCCTTTTTTCACGATTTACCAGCACAAAGACATGGTCATACTTAATTTAAACAGAGAATAATTTAGCACATAGAAAGCTAGTTTTTTTAATTACGCCGTACATTTGCGATATTTATTTAAGTTCTACAGACTAGCGTGGTAGAACTCGAGATAGGATTTACCTGAAAACAGTTAATTCTGATGCAGTGTAAAACTAGGCCAACGGGTGCCGTAATTAATGTAACATTGTTGAACTTTTCAATATTTACTTTCGGGAAAAATCTAGATTAGTTTTATGTCAGGAATTGAACAAATGACCTGAACAATAAGGAACTTTAATTCATTAAACCCCGAGTGGACACCGGCGTCCGCCCTGTCATTGTCTTTCTATTGTGTCTCTTATTGACACGATTGGAAGGTTTAAATCAGTCTATCAATTTTTACGGGACATGTAAAGCAATATAATATACTAACTGCTTAGATGGTTTGGTCACGATTAGAGGATGAATGAAAGTCGACTAACGAAATGTATTTACAAGGCAGATGTCAGTGGAGTCTTCGGTAGGCGATGCCCTTGAATGACATGCATAGACCTTATTGGTGAGGTTCTTCAGAAAGGTCAGGTGCGTAGTACTCGCAATCAGCGTGTGTGTATTCAAATTCATGCATGGATGTAAACGAAGCAAAAGAAGTATTTAAGAATCTGAGCAGATGGCGTTATGTAGTTTCTGTAGATTTTGCCCTTCCCGAGGTCAGACTATCAGCTGATCGATCACAAGCGCGCGCTTAAATTTCAAACAGCGTTTTTGTTATTTTATGGTGTTATAAGTTATTGTGTATAAAAAAAAAGTTTCTTTGGGAAAGTTTATTGAAATCATGAATACAATCACGTGTTTAAATATCGGTCACTAATTACCAGTCACCCTATACAGCAGACGTTCCGCGGATTCACCCGCGTAGGTCCGTTCCCGTGGGCACACAGAAATAAAAAGTAGCCTATGTGTAATCCAGGATGTCAGCTAACTCCATATTAAATTTTATTAAAATCCATTCAGTAGGTTTTACGTGAAAGAGTAACAATCATCCAAACATCCACACAATCTTTCGCGTTTATAAATGTTAGTAGGATAGTAGGAAAACAACGATGCACGCACGAAGCCACAATATTTAAAGAAAAATAATAACAACTGCAGCGCTGCCGCTGGTGAAACCGCGGGACGGAGTATTCCCGTTTGAGCACCTATTTATTGAGCACCTATGCATTAACCTATGGGAAATGGGAATACCTTTGGTGCTAAATGCATAGGTGCTCAAAAAATAGGTGCTCAAACGGGAATACTCCCGCGGGACGACTGCTAGTATCGTTAGAATTATATTAGAAAGCAGAATATTTTTCATCTAACTCAATGAGGTTTTACCTTAAAAAGTACTTAAATAAATAAATAAATAAATATTCCACAACTTTTCACACAACACCATCTAGTCCCAAGCTAAGCTAAGAGCTTGTGTTATGGGTACTAAACAGCTGATAAACATACTTAAATAATTCTAAATACATACGTATTATAGATAAATTACACCCAGACACAGAACAAATGATCGTGCTCATCACACAAACATTTGTCCTGGGTACCCACGACCTCCGGCATAGCAGTCAGGGTCACTAACTACTAGACCAACAGGCCAGTCAACTTAAATCTTTTCTTTCATAAAGTATCATTAGCTTGGGCGGAAATCATCAGATTATCAGGTAAAACTTTGAAATTAGGGAAACTCGACGCAAAATGGCACTGGATGAGTTTACAAGGCCCATCTACTGTGTAGCATGTATAGTTAAATAAGTTTATTTTAAGTTACTTCGTCGCATTAGAGTTAATCTGTAATGGCAAAGAAAACAAGTTTTGTGAATGAATAAATAATAATAAACTTCAACACTAGGGAGTTTACGATCATAGCATGGAATAAGTAAGTGTCCGGATATGCGATGATGTGTCTTACACGTAGTACATAATTTCCTTTAGACATTTTGTAGAACTAGTATTTCAAGTGACTTGTGTAAAATACGAAAAATTTTATACTTTTTTTTGCTCCTGTTCTGGTAGGAGTTGTAAGTGAAACTAAAATACCAGTGTAACTATAATAGTAATAATACTACGAAACTAAGTTTCAGCAACCCATTATGGTAAATTAGCTAGAACCTCACACTAGCATGTCTACCTAGAACTACGAATTAATTTGTTGTCTAACACAAAATAGAAATTACAGTATTATGTAGATGATGGCTGTTGCCGGAATTGTTTAGTTAGGCATCAATCATATCCCTCAAGACAAGTTAACTTATGAGTAAATTATGCTCATATTACGTTTAGTGGTGCACATGTTATCCTGTTTTATTATGTATCTAATATATAACATTCTCGTATCGGAGTGTTTGTGACAAAACTCCTCTGAAACATCGATTTTTACGTTGTGTGTATGTTCAGTAGGCCCGAGAATAGGAACGCATGCTAATACATACTTAATTAAGCACAAACATAAAACATAACATAACATCACGCCTGTAATCCCCGAAGGGCTAGGCAGAAGTGTATCTGGTAGTACACCCACATTTCGCCAGTAATGTTTAAGTCCCATGTAATAGGGGGCGAGCCTATTGCAATCAATCGGGCATAAATCCATACTCCGGGCTGCTACTGAGAAATCCCAGATTGAAAAACTCAATAACACTTCTCCCGACCCGGGGATCGAACCCGGGACCTCATGCTCAGCAGTAGCGCTTGCGACCACTAGACCAACAAGGCAGTCAATTTAAATTAAATGAAAAACATTATATGGCGGAATGAAGCTGGCAGGGGCAGGTAGTTCTTTTTAGTTACCGTCAATAACACTTTGTGTGGAAAAATATAGCGCAATCATCTGTTTTTGAACATTGGTTCTTGCCTTAATTATTATAAATAGAAACCTTCTTTAACTGCTTTTTTTTCATCTCCAATAGCCGTCATCTCAGAGTTACATACTATAATTATACAACACGTAAGAGAATAGCAAAACAGGAACAGCAGATTTTTTTCCGCGCATTCCATAGTAAATATATTTATAATAGCAGACGTCCCGCGGTTTCACCCGCGTAGTTCCCGTTCCCGTGAGATTACAGGGATAAAAAGTGGCCTATGTCATCCGGGGATACTGTAGCTTTCCACCAGTGCAATAATTTTTAAAATTGGATCATTAGTTCCGAAGATTACCCCCTACATAAATAATACCAGCCTGTTACTGTTCCACTGCAGGGCAAAGGCCTCTTCTCATACAGATAAGGCTCGAGCATTAATCACCACGCTTGCTCAAGGCGGATTGGCGATTTCAAACTTATATTAACTACAAGTCCAGTTTCCCTCACGATGTTTTCCTTCACCGATGTCAAATGATGTCTAAGATAAACTTAGAAAGTACATATTATGAACCCCCTACATACAAACAAACAAACAAACAAAGAAATTTTACCTCTTTATAATATTAGTATAGATTTCAATTAATTCACGACTACACAACTCTAGTACTCCGACGCCTACTGCAGCACAGTTACATAATACATTCGAAAAACTGTCCAAAATAAATTGACGCAGATACAGCGTCGAGCGAGTGCGACATAAATAATCTGAACAGAACGGTGTCCCTAATTCCCATAAATCGAAATATCCGTGGGGCCACATCGACCCGGCTGCGGTGATAACGCATATTTATGATGATGATGCGTCCACTTTGTCTACGGATGAAAGTAGCCTGGGCTGTTGGTTGGTCTTTTTGAAGTGGATTTCGTACTGGAGGCCTTGGGTCCTCGAGAGCATTGAAACGGTATTTTATACATAGGTAAAATGCTATAAGAAAACTGAGAAACAACGACACTTTAATCCTTTTTTATCCTGCAACGCGGATTAATTATTAGCAGAAAATAAAAAATACGTAGGATTTTACAAGCTTCCCAAAGTACAAATAGTAAAATCAATTATAGTAATAATTTTATTTCGGGTGTCATATACCCATAGAAATCTTAACCTAGTACAAATACAATTGATACAATGTAATACACAATACTATTTCGCAAATAACAAAACAAAAGTAAAAAGTAGTGTAACATCTTAAAAATGGCTAAGTTGTAGTCTATTAAACCTAACTCAACAGACAGAGATGGCGCTACTGACAACTGACGTCATCGGTCATGATCGTCATTCTTTCACCACTTTTCACTATACAAATGACAATTTCTCGCGTCAAGGATAGAAACGCTCCCAATAGAGACTTTTAAAGCGTGCATATTATTAACCTTTATTTTTCTCCCATCGTATTGGGCCTTAACGTCTTTGCATTCACTTTATGATGGCGTAGTCGAATTTGTTGGTATTCCTCTCTTGGACATAAACTTTTTTTTGGTTAATGAGAAAATCTTATGTCCAGGCAAAAAGAAAGAGAGAGAAAGATTTAATAATACAGAACGATACTCGTAATTGGTTTTTGGAAACTTGTTTTCTAGGATATTCTAAGACCGGAATTCCATACTGGAAATGTAATTCCCTATAATTTCCAACAAGTGGAAATCGAATGAGTACCCTCACAACGAGAAGCAGTAGATACTCAAATAAATGGAGCAAAAGGTGACGTGCCACTAGAGTGTAACTTGTTAAGCCTACTGCGTAACATTTAATTTTATTACCTTTACTTATTTGAGACACATAGGTACATTTTGCTGCTAGTGTGAAAGAAAATATATTGTGCAACATTCATTACCTACATTAAAATATTTAAAAAAAAACATTACATCAAAAAGATAAAAAGACTAAGATACTGGTATCCGCAACTCCACGTCAAAGCGCATATTTTGCGTATGTGCCATAATCTACCAAGGGCCCAGTGCGAATTGGTAGATGTCACATGTCTTCGAAGTTTTGGTTCTAGGACACTTCGTTGAACAAAGTTGATATTGATTTTATTTCAATAAACTTTGTTTATTTTATAGAACTCCTATAAACAAATTTGGGAAGAAATAAATAAAACTTGGACTACAATTTTCGAATCAAAACAATACACCGAAAAGAAAAAGCTCGCGGATAAATTTTTACTTGTTCACAAATTAGCGATGCGCATCAGCTTTTTTTTATTTGAAGTCAAAGACACAAAAACAGACAGTACTTATAGTAAATAAAGTAAATTATTTACTTAATAAGTTTTTGTCTTTGTTACAAATTTACTGTCGAAATTAATTAATTTTTGTATTTTATCTCCCAAAGTAAATTTTATTCACAAAATGTTGACCTTTTTTCTGACATAAAAACTTTTTGCTCAGATTTTAAAAAGCATCGTTCGTTTTATTCATTAGGTGAAACATGTGGTGTTTAACATTGGTGAAATAAGAGACCATTTTACAACCAAATGTGTTATAAAAAATATTACATAATTAATTTTATTCACACAAATAAATTAATGTGTAAGAATTGTAAAAGTGACGCCGATGACCGAGAAGTTAATGTATGAAAATAGGTTGTCAAGTTATAAGCATTATGATGAGGAGGAATATGTTTTGATGTTGAGGTTTACAAGGCTAAAGAAACGATGAATGAAGTGTGTTCGAATTTCTGATAGAACATTGTTATTACTGTTGCTGCTTTAAAAAATTTTAATTGTTTTATATTCGCTTTATGTTAATTTGTTGTTTTTGTTAATAGTGATTTGTCATTATATAGTAATAGTAATAATACAGTTAATATTTAACTATCAGCTGGACATTTTGTATTAAATAATTAGAAATTTATAATATGTTTAAAATTAAATATATCCTTTAAAAATATGATGGATAGGGTCATATTTTCATTTGTACATGAACCCAACAACCGTAATACCCCATTGATCCGTTCAATCTTATTATGATGTTTTCCTTATAATATATTTTATATGATAAATACTATCGCGTGTAAGGAAACATGTGCGTGTGTTATTTATTGCATCTCAATGTTTATTTATTCTCCTGAAGATTTTGATGGGATTGATTATGGTTTCATTTTCCTTGTTTTCATAATATTATTATGTAATAGGAGCTATGTTTAATAACGATTTTCTTTTATTTGATCTCGGATGTTGTCATGTCGTTGTAAAAACTTTAGTTTTTCTTATATCTCGGTGAATTTGAAAAAGTAGGTACGGAGGCCAACACATCACGCTACCCCAATTTGTCAACTTTTTTGATAGTTTTTCAACTTAATTGCAAACAGAATATGGTACATGTAGAATTGGGAGAATTTGGCAGTTTGAAGTAGTTTGATGTGTTAGCGTTTGAACGTGAGAAAACGTCGATGCAGTAATCAAAGCCAATTTGGTACGGCACAAACCAATGACTATATGAATACTCTTTGACACAAACGCTTTTAATGTTTGTGTTACATTTCATAGTTTGTATTTCCTAAGCATGTTTCAAATAGATATTCCTTGAATTTCACAAGCTGTTTTATCGCAAGAATTCAAGTATTCAGCAGTAAAACCCTTTGTGTAACACAATCTATTGTAGAACATAAGCTCCATTATAGTTACAGCAAGCGTCCATCCTCACAATTCTAGTTCATTCATTTGAAATACACCTACCACCCATATCTTATCATCATTCATTCAATAACTCAAAACGTTTGCAGCATTAAATTATGCCCCAAATGGCCAATGTCTATCGTTACGTCACAGTGAACGAATAGCCTTCTCTTGGCCAGCCGGCGATTCGTTTGCGGTATTTGCGATGGTCGTGCAACGGTATTTCACAAATATTTGGATTTGTAAAATATTGTGGCAGATATTGCTTGGTATTTGGAAATTGAACTGGCAGATTTGATGGCATTTGTTGCGGATTTAGTTATGGAGCTTATAGATTTAGTAAACCTATTATACCGCAAAGAGATAGCTTTCTTTTTAAATTTTTGGGTGACGAAAGTGCAGGGTCTTGGTGATGAGTATGGATTTTAACAATACCACTAGAGTGATGCGTAAGATGCGTTGCTATTTTAGAGTTCATCATTTGCTTTAGCCTTTTCTCGGATTGACCGAACAAAATAACTGGCCGATATCTTACTTAGGTGATCCGACTTTTGGATTTCTGACCGCAGAGACTGTCAAAAATTAAGCTAATCTTTACTCTTTAAAGCGTATCATAGGAACTTTGTGTCATAGTAGTTTCTTATAATATTGTGATGGTATTTTTCGCAAAATTGTAGTGGGAAAGTTTATTATTTGGTACCCACCTTAAAATTTAAAAAACATGCGTCTTAATAAATGCATTTTTGACTCGCATTTTTTGGTTTGTTTAATTACTGGATATCTCCAGTATTAATCAATCAAATTAATCAAATATTTTAAACTTTCAATATGGCTCTTCTATATTTATTTGGAGATTGTAGTTCTTTATTATTAGTAGTTTTATAAAGTGTTTTATTTACTTATAGGTTTATACATATACAGTTTTTACACCAATAAATAAAAAACAATATAGTCACAAAGATTACGGCCAAGTGTACCTACAATACTTAAGAGGCGGCGAACACAGATAGCAAAAAAAATTAAAAAGACGAAACATAGCACAAAAGTACCACTAAACAATTTTTTCGTTTTTGTTCTTGAAAGTTGTTTCTTAATCCTTTTTATTTTTATTCTAGTGTGAATGTAGATTTCATTTAAAATAAAAATCAATGGCGCCATTGTGAACCTTTGACTCATCACGTAATAGTAAGAGATTCTATTAATAGTCCCCTCAATACAGTTGTGTACAATAGTATCACACACGTAATCTGAATCTCGCTAGGATTAATCTGTGTCGTCCATTGTATGCGACTGTACTTATAGGCGGAAAGGGATTATTTTAAATAGATGTTCACGTGTTTCTTATTGCTGTCTGTTTTGCTTTCCAAAATGTGAATCAAATATTATGTGCATTTTAAGGTTTTACCTGACCTGGATACAATAAAATCCTCATCATAATTGTATTTATTTCCCTCAAGAACACTCCAGAACCCAGTTATACCAATCATACCAATATATAAGGTCAAGCTGGCATCCAAAAAACTCGGTGTGCTTAATAGAGCGAAGCGGTAATTCACACCGGGGCAAAGACTGCTGCTATACAAGTCGCAGATTCGGCCCCATATGGAGTACTGCTGTCATCTCTGGGCGGGAGCACCTGGATACCAGCTTGGGCCCCTTGGCTCGGTTCAAAAGCGAGCTGTGAGACTCGTCGACGATCCCGTACTCACAAGCGGTATTGAGCCCCTAAGTCTTAGGAGAGACTTTGCCTCCCTATGTGTGTTCTACCGGTTGTATAATGGGTTATGCTCCGAGGAATTGTTTGATATGATGCCCAAGGCCACTTTCTATCATCGCACCGCTCGCCGTCGACAGGGAGTTCATGCTCACACACTGGAGCCGAAATGGTCCCGTACAGTGCGGTTTCAGAGGGATTTTCTCCCGTGTACACTTGGATTGTGGAATGAGCTCCCTGCCGAGGTTTTCTCGGAGGGCTACAGTATGGAGTTCTTCAAAAGGGGAGTAAATAGGTTTTTAAAGGGTCGGCAACGCGCGTGTGGCGCCTCTGGTGTTGCAAGTGTCCATAGGCTACGGTAACCGCTTACCATCAGGCGGGCCGTAAGCTTGTTTGCCACCGTCGTAGTATAAAAAAAAAACAATACCTACTCGTTAGATTGGTTAGACTTTGGAAGTTCGAACTAGGTATTCGTAACAACTGCCAAAGTTCGACGCGTTGTAGGTAGTTATTAAATAATAAAAGAATAAATAGTAAATTAAAAAGAATAAAAAAGAAAATGCCTAAGGCATTGAGTCCGCCTATGTACATTTGTGTGCTTGATGTATTAAATAAATAAATTAATTAAAAAGTCAAAATAAAAACTAAAAAGAAATGGTGTTGAAATGATAAGTTTTTTTTTGTGTTTTCGTAAGTACTTTGTTTCCATTCCTCAGTCATCTGAGTCTGGTTTCGTGGCTAATTAAATGCAATAAGTTCGCTTCTTCTTTTATACACAAAGATATTTAAAATACTATAGAGCGGGCAGGTCAAGGAAATGTCATAGAAAAACTTTGATCCCATGTCTCAGTAACGCCATCTGGAAAATATATGAATATTGGAGCGACAGCGGAGCGTACTACAAAAAACTCATAGACTTGTATCCAGCAGTACCTACACACTTTTTCGGACGAAAATTTTGTTCGTGATGTCCGGTCTATAGGTATTGAATGTCTTTGCTTATACATAACTGAAAAAATGTGCTAGACTTTGCTACACCTCTTGTAGCAAAGTCTAGCACATTTTTCCAGTTTGGTAACTCTGCGAGGAATACAGGCGTATTGTTATGTATTTAAGTAAATACTATAAAAATATTTACCTGGGACATTTAAGTTGTCGCGTAGTAATTAGTTTACGCTGAAAATAGTAATGCAATGACGTCGCGGCGGTCACGTACTAAGAATTTGACGTTAAATGGATGTGTAAAGTGTAACAACGACGCGACGGTCAGTAAATGCGAGTCTATATGTATAAATGAGTACACGAAAGACGTGACGTCAGCAACCAGCGTTGACGTAACACTCTTCTCAGCCTTAGAATACTACAACAGTTCCAACTATTTGTATTAAAGACGCATACTAAACTACAAATCATTAATTTCGTTGTGCCAAGAGATCAATCTTTAACAAAGAAATTCTGAATTAATATTGTAATAAGGGCTCAAAGTTCGACCCTCATCTGATGCAAATAAATCATTTTGATCGATGCGATGAACTCACGTGCGAAACAGGGATGCATTGTGTGCCCTTGTCTGTTGTGGTCCAAGTTAGCAGCGGAGATAGTTTTTTTTTAAATATGTCAATTAATTGCTTTCGTTGCCGCAAGTGCTATTTTCTGCTGAACTTGTCGTCAGATCTGATTCCTCGGTAGAGTTATTACATATTATGTGATTTAAAATTACTGCCAGATCAGCTGGTCGATTCTGTTGAAATCACCGCGTGTAAACCTGGGTGTAGTGAGCACTGAAGTCTCTGTCAGTGTCACCTATCAGTTGCTAGGGATTGGCGAAGTATGAATCATAATCGAGAATCGACGTAACTTATTTATTTACATACAAACAAACTTAAACTCACGCCCTATTCCCATGGGGGTGGACAGAAACTGCAGAACGCCACCCACTATAATATTGCTTCACATAGGTACCTACCTACTTGTTAATATTTTTTCTGTGCTAAGTATTTTATTTACTTTATGCTAAGTAAATTGAATAGGTGATAATTTAGTTCGAAAGCTCTATTGGATTTGAATAATTAATTAAATTAAATCAATTTAGGTACTTCATACCTAAGGTATTACCTGCTGCGCTGCGCCGATCCGAATCTATGAAAACGCCGTTCACTGTGAACGTAAAGTTCACTGTGAACAAATAGCGTCCTACTTTATCTAGTCGTTGCCAAAAATACAGGGTGGCAGGGACATCGACGCGCAAACGTCGTGAAAGGGTTGCACCTGATGCCATAAATGAAATTACGAAGGTCATTCATCTCGGAAATGGCTGGTTAAAAAAATTGTCATTTTTGAGTGCGCAATGTATTGCAAACAACGCGATCAAAACGCTCTGCGGAAGGCGCGCGCGCGTGTCCTACCTAACCTACACACACACATAGGTACGTCGACAGCGCGGCCCCCCGCTACACCGCGCGCCGCCGCCGCCGCGCACCTCTGCTGCCGGACGAACGTGAACGTACTACGAAATATCGCCGCATGACAACATTGATAGTTACTTAACACATGAAATCTTGTTTAATTAGTCTCGATAACTGATGGTAGTTACTTAAAAAGAAATAAAACTAACAATACCTAAGCTTATTCTCACAAAATAGCGATAGGTACCTACCGATGAGGACTGATAACAAAAAAGATTCTTGATAAGAACTTAGCGATACAGTACCTAATGGTCAATTAATTAACTTACCTACCTTTATCTCGCTCATTCCTAATGAGATAGGGTTCGAAGTGGTCGCTCGCAGATCTGAGCGTGGCGCAGAGTTTCTGCGTGGACACGGGGTAAAATAGTGGGATCCTGGACACACTCCTCACACAGCGTCGCAAACACATTCACATTTCACAACGCGATCTCTCATTTCTGCTGCGGTATTGCACTCGGTCACAGACACCTTATACTTGACGTAACCCCACATAAAAAAATCTAATGGGGTCAAGTCCTGTGAGCGAGCTGGCCATGGTTGCGGACCGAATCTTCCAATTGACGCTCTCAAACACACACACACACACGCAAAGAGAAAATTACTTTTGATTTTAAAATCTACTAGGTACGTTATGATCACAAATTCGCGACAAACAACACGCCCGCTTGCGATCAACGAAATCTAGGAACTGACAAAAATCGGAGAAATGCAAAAGAAATGTAGGTTTACTAATTCTCTTTCAATTTGCCGCACTTTCAACAGATCAACAACATGATACAGTGTACAAACACATTAAGTTGTACCTAGTTACCTCCTCATGAAATTAATTGCGATAATGGATGTGTTTTTTTTTATGAAACAATAAATTACATTGTTGAATTGCATTCAAAACTAAAATTAATGTGGATAACAAAAAATTGTCGAACAATTACGTGACTTTGACGTTTTTTTTTAATCTTCTTTACGTAACACGACAAAGCTCAAAAGAAATTATTATCCTCCATAATGAATCTAAAATAAAAGTAGTAAGTGCGAGTCATTCACTTATGTAGATGATTAAAATGCCTCAAGTGACGCGTCTGTTAGATTCTTTGGGATATATCGTACAGACTAGACCGCGCGCCGCCGGCGGCGGCGTCCTTTGTGGCGGCTTTTCCCCGAAATGCCGACAATAGGATGTCTACCTACTATGCTAGTGTTGACCTCGCATATGAACATTAGAAAAACAGCTGATCAGGTAGCCCTTTCGAGTTTAACTTTCATTGCTGGTTTAAGTGAAACAAGTGAATTTACTATTTCTTAATTAAAAATCTCATTGGAATAGGTAAAAATAATGTTTTTATACAGTTTACAGTAAAAGAAATTGCAGAAAAAAACGTAAAATTTAAGGAAAAGCCGACGAAAAATTTCAACGCAGGGGGGTCCAGAATCATGTACTGAATCCATGGTAAGCGGATGTGCGTCGATGTCCCTGCCACCCTGTATAAAGCATTTCTACCATCTCAGCACTCTCACAGATACCTACTTACAAAACTAATTCTTCTATGTACGTTCGCATATTTACCAAAAGTCAAAAGCTGTGTTGCTATGACAACGATACGACCACGCGATGCCGGTCGTGTTGTTGTCATAGTAACCACCTAGCGTCCGCGCCGAGTGACTTCGATGTTTGTCTTCATCTACCATTTTATAGACTACCTATACGGTGTTTATTTCCAAAGATTTGAATGTCTAATTTCAATTTTTATTTTAACCATTCAACAAATATATCGTCATTACATTATTTTGTCAAATATGTTACTTTTTCAACGTTCACATTCATCGAGTCACAATGATGCACACTCACGCCCGCGTTGTTACTATGACAACGCAAAGCGCGCGCGCGTTAATTTTTTTTTTTAATATTCATTGTTTGGAGGCCATGTTGTTGACGTATGAACCTGTTTGATTTTAAATAATTATTATATTTTAAGATTAAAAAGTCTAAATTTAAATTAACCATTTAAAAAGTCAGTACTTACTTACCTAGTAGTCGTGCCTAATTTGATGTCCAAAATTAAAATAAATAATCGACACCTAGGTAAGATTCTTAACCTTAGTCTGCGACTGTCATGGCCTTTTTTTTCGCGTAGGTATTGTAGGTTATTTTAATTAATATCACCAAAAGAATGATCTTTGTTTTGTAAGCATTTTAGAGGTTGTAATTGATAAAAATGCAGTCCGTCCGCCGTAGTTTTTTTTTTATTAAATACCTACCTACGTAATTATCACATTAGGTACCTACCTACCTAAACCAACATTTTAATGTTTTCTCAATATTCTAACACAAAATATAAAACAAACCACTTATTAAGGGGGAAAACTAACTAGGTACCTACTAAGGACTTAAGGAGGCCATGGTAACAACGTGCATCTAAGAACAAAGACGCATCGATTTGTCATTGCATTCAAATTTAGTCTTGTACTTTCCAGTGACATTAGATTTTGATATTTTGAATGTTGTTTTGTTAGTAAGTACTTTTACGGATGCAATTGGTATGACAATTAAAGCTACTACCGAAGTTCCGCCCGTGTTAGTTAAGACGAGAGTTAAGTGGCTATTTACATTGACAAGGACGGAAACAACAATCAAGTGATATTCAATTAATCAATATTATAGGAGGCTCCTGTCTTTTCCGTAAGGGGATGGGCGTCGGCGTCTAAGTAGCAACGGTAGGTACGGTATTATTAACGTCAGTGTGTTACTTAATCCGTGTATTCTTGAGAACTGGCAGATACCTTCCTACTTACAACTCTTACAAGCAGTGCAACTAAATAGGTATAAAACCTCTGCCTCGCATCGTTCCGACCAGAGTGCATTCACGCTGTTTCAATTTTGACTGTGCGACAAATAGAGGGGATTGGATTGTTTGAAACTACCACTGAATGAAAACTCAGAAATGCTAAAATAAATTTAGGTACTACTCACATTCAATGAATGTTTTATTGTCCTTTTTCTGAGTTGAGTACCTACATTAGTACATATTCATATTACCTACCTACATCATCCAACTAGAAAGCAAGATAAATCCCAATAAGAGGTACAAACCAAGGTAATACAGCATGTTTAGGCCAATCATTAATTTCATTTAACACTTCTAGCTACCATATTGTAGGTACAGGGGCAGAATTCTTACTTAGTGTTGATAGTGTTTCCATCTCCAAGTCTCCATCTGGGATCAAGACTTGAATCCAGTTGATAGCAATAGACGCCCCTTCTTACATGGGACTTGAACATAACGGATACATACTTACTCATTTACATACAATGTGGCCCACAAAACCTATACAAATATCATATTTTAATATAAATATTTAAGCAATTAGGACAACAAAAATAGTATAGGGAAAACAATAGGTTGTGTAGATAATACAACTACTATCCAGATATTATTATCCCACAAACTCTCTCTCTCTTGCTCTAGCAGTGCTTGGTGAGGTCAGAAATAAATTAATATTGCATAAAAAATAAGTTTTACTCATTTCTATCATGTTACAGAACTTTGCAAATTTATATTATAAATTTTCCGCTGCTGGGGTTCAACTTCTTGATACCGGTGGGGCAGGCAGACTTCTGTATTGGATGTGTAGATACAAGGTGAGGCCCGCCACCTCCGTCATCATCTGGCAGGAAAACCTGCTTGCTGAAAGCATTACAGTGTACATTATTATTATTATAGCTATATTTATGCATCATTCTATTAATTTATCAGTAGCACAGTATAAAAAGCCTGCCTTAACTGCCTAATGCAGGCTAATGCTACCTTTCTAAAAGTATAGCGGCATCAATGACATAGAACACCTTGTAAGGCGTACCAACTACCTATGATGAGTGATCTTTTTACTTGTTCTCTGGATGAGTTCACAAAAATCACAATGTACAGAATATGTTATCAATGTTATCATACTTAAATAATAAAATTGTAATTATAGCCACACTATTGAATTAGGACATTCCTGTAATGATAGTGATGATGAGTAAATAAATAAATAAATAATAATTGTAACATAACATCTTAGTTCCTCGATCAACCTCTCTGTGTTTTAAATAATTGATCTGCTCTTTAGGAATGTTTAACAAACAAAAACTGTGTGTGTTAAATGACAGATACCTTCTTAGCTCAACAGCCACTTGGATTTGTGTGATTGATGCAAGTAGTGGTAATGAAATTTGTTTCCATGGTCGCTCCTTCAAGCAGCTGCAGGCTTGTAAAGACTCATCTGCTGAACGGTAGAATATATCAGATTAATAATAAATTGAGCTTGTTTTCATGCCAATAATTTACAATGTTGGTTACACTGTTAAACCGAGTTTAACCAAAAGCTGTCAAATATAATACATAACTTTTATATGTTCTGATGTAACTTTAAAATAATGATTAGGTAGGTACTATGAGAATTTAAAACAGGATCCATCAGATCCAAACAGGACATAGGTACTGTTTGATTTTGTATTAGGTACATACTACATTACTTAACTTTTTACTGATAATGAAAAACATGAGAACACTATTACAGGATTGCTTAGCTACCTATATTGTAAAGTAAGTAGATTCCTACTTACGATCGGTCCGTTTTCGTTCTTGTTATGATCACAATATCCACATTACGTTTCATACAGGGTTGGCATTAAATACTATAATATTACATTTAAAACTTATACAATAACTGCTAGACGTCATTAATAATTTGTTTGAAAGTTTTCTTTTGTTATTGTTAGGTTATGTGATTTATTATTGATCTGACAGTTTGACAGCCATCTGAGCCATCCATCCATCACATTTTTTTTTTTAATTTTATGACCTGGTAACTGGACCTTTAAGTCAAATCTTATTTTATTACAATCATCACAAGACACGACGTAATAGATTATGTTGCGAACGAAAATTTTGGTACTAATATCAGATAGGATAGGTACTAATAATAAATTAAACCTTGGTTTTTGATGGCTAACTCGAAACACAAATCTAAATTTTAAATATCATTATCATAGACATTGGAACGAATGCACCAGCCAGCCCGCTAAATTGCCTTTCATGAAATTTATAATACCTACTTGTAACGTTCAGAAAAAAAAGTGATAGTGAGCTAAAACAAGCAAATAGTAAGCTGTAAAAAGCTAAACAAACTTCATCCATTTTACTTGTTTAAATCGACTATTTGAATTCGAGCGTTCTCAAATAGTTTCTGTGGCCGCACGGCTGTTCGCACGCATGACATAATGACATTTATTTCGCAATTCATAATCTATGACGTCATGTCTTGTGATGTCTGTAATAAAATAAGATTTGACTTAAAGGTCCAGTTACCAGGTCATAAAATTAAAAAAAAAATGTGATGGATGGCTGTCAAACTGTCAGATCAATAATAAATCACATAACCTAACAATAACAAAAGAAAACTTTCAAATAATTATTAATGACGTCTAGCACTGTTATTGTATAAGTTTTAGTTGTAATATTATAGTATTTAATGCCAACCCTGTATGAAAAGTAAGTGATAACGTAATGTGGATATTGTGATCGTAACAAGAACGAAAACGGACCGATCGTAACTAGGAACCTACATAAAGCTACAAAATATAGCTAAGCAAGCCTGTATTAGTGTTCTCATGTTTTTCATTATCAGTAAAAAGTTAAGTAAAGTAGTACCTAATACAAAATCAAACAGTACCTATGTCCTGTTTGGATCTGATGGATCCTGTTTTAAATTCTCAAAGTACCTACCTAATCATTATTATAAAGGTACATCAGAACATTTTTAAGTTATGTATTATAATTGACAGCTTTTGCTCGGTTTAACAGTGTAACCAACATTGTAAATTATTGGCATGAAAGCAAGCTCAATTTATTATTAATCTGATGCATTCTACTGTTCAGCAGATGAGTCTTTACAAGCCTGAAGCTGCTTGAAGGAGCGACCATGGAAACAAATTTCATCACCACTACTTGCATCAATCACACAAATCCAAGTGGCTGTTGAGCTAAGAAGGTATCTGTCAATTAACACACACAGTTTTTGTTTGTTAAACATTCCTAAAGAGCACATCAATTATTTAAAACATAGGGAGGTTGATCGTGGAACTAAGATGTTATGTTACAATTACTCATCATAGGTAGTACGCCTTACAAGGTGTTCTATGTCATTGATGCCGCTATACTTTTAGAAAGGTAGAATGCTACCTTTCTATACTGTGCTCCTGATAAATTAATTGAGTGATGCATAAATATAGCTATAATAATAATAATGTACACTGTAATGCTTCCAGCAAGCAGGTTTTCCTGCCAGATGATGATGGAGGTGGCGGGCCACACCTTGTATCTATACACATCCAATACAGAAGTCTGCCTGCCCCACCGGTATCAAGAAATTGAACCCCAGCAGCGGAGAATTTATAATATAAATTTGCAAAATTCTGTAACATGATAGCAATGAGTAAAACTTATTTTTATTTGCAATATTAAATTATTTCTGACCTCACCAAGCACTGCTAGAGCAAGAGAGACAGAGAGAGAGATAGTTTGTGGGATAATAATGTCTGGATAGTAGTTGTATTATCTCTACAACCTATTGTTTTCCCTATACTATTTTTGTTGTCCTAATTGCTTAAATATTTATATTAAAATATGATATTTGTATAAGTTTTTTTGTGGGCCACACTGTATGTAAATGAGTAAGTATGTATCCGTTATGTTCAAGTCCCATGTAACAAGGGGCGTCTATTGCTATCAACTGGATTCAAGTCTTGATCCCGGATGGAGACTTGGAGATGGAAACACTATCAACACTAAGTAAGAATTCTGCCCCTGTACCTACAATATGGTAGCTAGAAGTGTTAAATGAATTTAATGATTGGCCTAAACATGCTGTATTACCTTGGTTTGTACCTCTTATTGGGATTTATCTTGCTTTTTAGTTGGATGATGTAGGTAGGTAATATGAATATGTACTGATGTAGGTACTCAACTCAGAAAAAGGACAATAAAACATTCATTGAATGTGAGTAGTACCTAAATTTATTTTAGCATTTCTGAGTTTTCATTCAGTGGTAGTTTCAAACAATCCAATCCCCTCTATTTGTCGCACAGTCGAAATTGAAACAGCATGAATGCGCTCTGGTCGGAACGATGCGAGGCAGAGGTTTTACCTATTTATTTGCACTGCTTGTAAGTAGGTAGGTTTCTGCCAGTTCACAAGAATACACGGATTAAGTAACACACTGACGTTTAATACCGTACCTACCGTTGCTACATAGACGCCGACGCCCATCCCCTTACGGAAAAGACAGGAGCCTCCTATAATATTGATTAATTGAATATCACTTGATTGTTGTTTCCGTCCTTGTCAATGTAAATAGCCACTTAACTCTCGTCTTAACTAACACGGGCGGAACTTCGGTAGTAGCTTTAATTGTCATACCAATTGCATCCGTAAAAGTACTTACTAACAAAACAACATTCAAAATATCAAAATCTAATGTCACTGCAAAGTGCAAGACTAAATTTGAATGCAATGACAAATCGATGCGTCTTTGTTCTTAGATGCACGTTGTTACCATGGCCTCCTTAAGTCCTTAGTAGGTACCTAGTTAGTTTTCCCCCTTAATAAGTGGTTTGTTTTATATTTTGTGTTAGAATATTGAGAAATCATTAAAATGTTGGTTTAGGTAGCTATGTACCTACCTACCTAATGTGATAATTAGGTAGGTACGTAGGTAGGTATTTAATAAAAAAAAAACTACGGCGGACTGCATTTTTATCAATTACAACCTCTAAAATGCTTACAAAACAAAGATCATTCTTTTGGTGATATTAATTATAATAACCTACAATACCTACGCGAAAAAAAAGGCCATGACAGTCACAGACTAAGGTTAAGAATCTTACCTAGGTGTCGATTATTTATTTTAATTTTGGACATCAAATTAGGCACGACTACTAGGTAAGTAAGTACTGACTTTTTAAATGGTTAATTTAAATTTAGACTTTTTAATCTTAAAATATATTATAATAATTATTTAAAATCAAACAGGTTCATACGTCAACAACATGGCCTCCAAACAATGAATATTAAAAAAAAAAATTAACGCGCGCGCGCTTTGCGTTGTCATAGTAACAACGCGGGCGTGAGTGTGCATCATTGTGACTCGATGAATGTGAACGTTGAAAAAGTAACATATTTGACAAAATAATGTAATGACGATATATTTGTTGAATGGTTAAAATAAAAATTGAAATTAGACATTCAAATCTTTGGAAATAAACACCGTATAGGTAGTCTATAAAATGGTAGATGAAGACAAACAAACGCGCGCGGTACCTACATCGAAGTCACTCGGCGCGGACGCTAGGTGGTTACTATGACAACAACACGACCGGCATCGCGTGGTCGTATCGTTGTCATGGCAACAGCACCGAGTCAGTGTCGTACAACTGTCATTGTGACTTTTGGTAATTATGCGAACGTAGAAGAATTAGTTTTGTAAGTAGGTATCTGTGAGAGTGCTGAGATGGTAGAAATGCTTTATATTTTTGGCAACGACTAGATAAAGTAGGACGCTATTTGTTCACAGTGAACTAAGATGTGAAGGCGTTTTCATAGATTCGGATCGGCGCAGCGCAGCAGGTAATACCTTAGGTATGAAGTACCTAAATTGATTTAATTTAATTAATTATTCAAATCCAATAGAGCTTTCGAACTAAATTATCACCTATTCAATTTACTTAGCATAAAATAAATAAAATACTTAGCACAGAAAAAATATTAACAAGTAGGTAGGTACCTATGTGAAGCAATATTATAGTGGGTGGCGTTCTGCAGTTTCTGTCCACCCCCATGGGAATAGGGCGTGAGTTTAAGTTTGTTTGTATGTAAATAAATAAGTTACGTCGATTCTCGATTATGATTCATACTTCGCCAATCCCTAGCAACTGATAGGTGACACTGACAGAGACTTCAGTGCTCACTACACCCAGGTTTACACGCGGTGATTTCAACAGAATCGACCAGCTGGTTACGCTGTAAGAACGTCTTTACGTAATTCATTCATTAGGAAAACACAGTGTAATTAAACATTTTATATTACAATAAAATTAAGTCTATGTTATGGTTTATATAAATAAGTCATTTCATATATTTAAAGCTTGATTTCATTATTTCATTTTTTTATTATTTCAAATGTCGATACATCGACATCATGTATATCATCTCAATATTTTGTAGGATATTTACAGACCAAATCTGAATAACGGTGTTATAAAGAAATTTTGACCAAGGATTTGACTTAGATTTTACATTTGTTTGATAATACTCGTATAGATTGACCTCCGCTAGAACTCTTCTACTATCCAACACAGGTAGACGCAGAAGACGCAATTCAACTAATTAAATTAATTGATCGTGTTTTTTGTCTTCGCGTTTACTCCATGTCATAAGTGCCTAACCTGGTGTCTAAGTGTATTAGTGCTTATTGTATATATTTTTTTATTAATTCTGTTATCTAGGATAGATAACAGTTATAATAGCTTGTTAGTAATTTAAAAAATCTGTAAATTATTCTGTTCCTATCCTACACGTGAGAACCTGTAATGAGAGTGGTTTTTTGTTGCTTTTTTAATTGTTAACCATCTTTTACAGCTGTTGGTTCTCCTATCTATAAATAAATAATACTTGGCAGTGAAGCAAAAAAAATCGCATTTTTTTTTTAACTTGGACCATAGCCTGTTGTTGAAAGTCATTCAGTTGGAAGAAGTTGAGTTCCCTTTGTGGTACAACCCCCAAATATTCTGCTACATTTTAAACTTTTAATAATAAAGGAATTGGAACCGGATTAATTGTGTTATTTTTGTACCACGTACCTTTTTATGTTCCCTCAAACGTAAGTAATATGTTGTTGTATGATCTTCAAAGTATTCAGGAATTGTTTCGTAGAAAATATTGTTTTTTTTTTATAAAAGTTTTAGATACCGTAAAGTTTTTCGAGTGAAGCTTTTGACTTCTGTGTGAACATTTCGGAGTAGTGCGAATGTACAGTATTTTTAATCAGGATAGTACGATTAGTTTAAAATATATCAAGAGCTCTGTTCATTCGTACAAAATAATCTGAAAAAAGAGCAAATTATTTACCGTGTTATTATTAATTTAAAAATTACTAATATAAGCTCCATCTTGTCCCAGTGGAAATAGCTATTCATCGTAAAATTAGGCTTAGAACAAAGATCTAATTAATGAACAATACTTAATCCCTGATCAACCTAGGTAGCCACATAAAGGTTTTAGATAAAAAGATTTTTTTATGTACCGTACGTCAATTTAATGAAGATATGTATAATAAATAATAATAATGTATATAGTTGACTCACATTTGTTTGACCATTTCGAGAATGGATCGAAACCGAATTCCGAACCGAAAAAAGAAATGTTTGAATGTGAATATTATTTTGTTTGTCAAAAGTAAACGATACAGGTCATACAGAGTCAATTTTGAAACCTTTGCAAACCTATTTGACACAAACTATCAGCGTAAAATTATCGGCAAATAAAAACTGTATCGGTTTTCTTCCATGTATAAGTTTTTATTAACTTTTTCTATTCTATAATAACATGAAACATACTTTTACAAACATAGCTACTACCACCTCAATAAAAGTCATAGTAGTAGTCTTAGTATAAATTGAATTCCCCAAAAACCAATATCCGACCTTTATATTATATTTTTATTCTTACATAGGTTATTTGGGATAATATAATAGTTTATTATAGGTCCGTGTACAACATTCTCGATGTCTCGATACACAAGACCTGTGGACATATTTTTGTATATTTATAATATTTTCCAAAATGGCTGACAAGCTTCTAGTAATATAAAACCATTTTATTATGGCATTCGCATGTGTACCTGAGAACATAGCTTAAAATGTTACAGATGCGACACTTGATTGCGTATTTTTTTGGATTTTATTTTTGCCTACATGTAGTTGGCCTCACAGAAAAACTGATCAAATTAATAATGAACTAAGTGCCTACTCTAGAAAAATATTTGAATAAGATTAAAGCAGAAAAATATTTATAAAACTTGGGATTTGGGAGACATAGACATGGAAAAGTAATAGGTAGTTTTGCTCTTGTTTCAAATACCTAAGTATCAATCCTGGATTTTTGAAATTTCACTAACAAAAATGTAAACAAAAAGTGTGTTGCCGAAAACTTACCTTAAAACCACTACAAATATTTTTAATAAGAATGGGTTTTTGATAGGATAACTGAAGTAGCTTTTGAAATAATTACCTCAATGATTTTTAATAAGTATTCAGCCCTATCCCCCCTCTCTTCGCTCCAGCCAGGTCTACGGTTTCATTCCCTAAGGATCACTTAATTAAAGTAGGTATTCAAGGGCAGTCCCTAAATTTCGAATATTAGTATTTTATTCATTAAAAGTCAGGCGTTGGTTGGTAGGTACCAGATAAAAATACTTTGCATAATTTTCTCATTCACATTAAAACAAAGGTTTTAATCCCGAAAAAATCGTTCATTCGGACAGCTGATATGCTCGGAAATATTTCATTTTACTGCTTTGAAACCTACTGAATTTAATACACGAACGGCTATAGGCATCAAAATGGATTATTTCGGTCAATTCAATTGCATGCATATGTCAAACAAGTATATCTTTTGATACCATTTTCATTTCGAATAAAGCATTTGTATCGTTATCGAATTGTATACCTCCAATTTTATTTATGTATTTGCAAAAACAGGGTTGTTGTACTTCTAATATTAAAGGAATCCTAAAATTGCCAAAAAGTACCTATCTAATATTAGATACATTTATTGTACAGACGCCAGTACATCTAGCTACCCCAAACTGCCAAATTTTCACATGAACCTTATTCTGTTTAAAATAATTTTGATAAACTATCAGAGAAATTTGACACATTGTGGTAGCTTGATTTGCTGGCTTCTGTACCACGTAGCTCGACATATTATTTCATACAGGCTGCATGCGACATTTATGCACATTCAAATATTATGCGCTAAGTATAAGATCCTGGACCCGCCAGGGTTGAAATCTCTAGTCGTAGAAATAATCATCATCACCTGACGACTGCCTAGCTTTTTCGCAACTATGTTGAGATCGGCATCCAATTTAACCGAATGCAGTTGAATACCAATGTTTTACATGGAGCAACTGTCTGTCTTATGTCCTCAATTCTAGTTGTTAGATTTTCGGGCTTCTGAATACCTGTATCAGCCAAAGATCTACAAATGGCATCAGGGATCTACCGGGCTGTACGTTCTTTCGAGGCAAGGAGGAGTCTCGATAATTATGTAATGAATAGTCAGTTAGTCACCCATTCACGGCTCAACCTCGTCAAGTGTAGTTCATCTTCGAAAGACTCTAGGCTGTGGCCCGTCATAAGCTCCTTTGTGTCTAAAAATAATGTTGTTTTGTTTATTTATTTATTGAAACATTGGAAAACTACGGCTTAAAACCTAAATAAATAAAAAACGAAAGTATAGTCGACAAGAAGGCAATTACAAGTATTCACGTGTAGAAGTTGACTGGTAATTGTGATGAAAGCAAGCAACAATATCACGCATTGCATTTAAAGTACAAAGGAATAAAAACAGTTTAAAACAATTATGATAAAGCAAAAACAATAGAAATGTAATAGGCAATAACCTAAACAATGTTGGTTCAGCGGCTATTTGAAAAAGTTAAGGCTGAAGCACCTTCTAGCAGTTGTCACACTAGTTGCATAAATATCTTTACCTAAGTACATCCAGTCTTATCTGCCAGCGTATTTTTTACTCTATGACCCATATGTGCGTGAGTTAGTGGCATAAAGAACGAAGCGCGAACATTCAGGCTGCATTACTAGCTAATAATTCAACGCCGGTATTTACTGGTTAGATGCGTGAAATGATAAATGTTGTGCCTTTGATATAGTATTGTGTAATGTAGTTAAAGAGTGGTTTCCGTGATGTACTGTATGATAGATAACGTACATTTGTATTTTTTATTGAAGACGGCTTTGGGACGAAAGTCAAATGAAAGGTGACTTTACAAAAAAAATATTCTCTCTAATCTGTCGATGCGATTATTCTGACGTGCGATGAATGGACGGTTAATAATATAGTTGCGCTATGCTTATTAAAGGGACATACACTATCTAATTTGTAGCATTCTAACTAGGATCCTAGCAACCAAGCGGTCGGTACAATAAATCGGATCCGATCTGTCCTGACTGCGATTACACCTTCCGATTTCTTAATTAGGATGCTGCATATCAGACAGTGTAATAAGCCCTTAGGATTGGTGCAGATATGTATCTATAAAAATAAAGATCTCTCCGTGCCACGGAATGCAAATGAACCTACATACTGACCATTTCATTGCATAGATTCAAGTTCTTCAAACGAATCAGACAGACTTATTGCTGGGGAGTTTGTTCCGCCACTTCTTCTTCCCAGCAAAAACACTAACAAGTGGTGAAGGGGTCTAGAGGATCTTATGTAAGTGCTTAATTTGTGTCTTATTTTCAGTACAAAATTTGATGTAACTAAATGAATTTAGATTGTCATTTTGTTTCTGAGACACAACATACCACAATCCTAGATTCTGGACTGCTGCTGAACATTTTCGGATGGATGTAGATAGGTACTCAATAAGACTTTAATCGAGCTGGGATTAGAACCTTTAACACTTCAAGACCGTGCTTATCTGTAGAGCTTTCGACCACTACACTAACAAAGCAGACTGACAAATAAATACTTAGGTACACCTTAATATACAAGTTAAGGTCAAATAAAATGCAATGAAAATCTCTGCGGCAAAGGTCGTTCAATTTTCTCATTATTATATTTAGATACGTCTGGCAAAATTCCCAAAGCAACTTAAGTATGTAAATAATAAAACAGAACCAATATCTCCAATTCACCAATAAGTATCTTAGTTTTATACCGCATGTTTTCCAAAGCAGTTAATACAAGTTTTATGGTATATATTTTATACTCGTGCGCAGAAGAACACTGAACGTCCTCGCTCGACTTATGTCGAAGTAACTTATTGTTCTTTAATATGTGTACGAAAACTGCGAATGTAGGAACCTTTTGAAATGAAAAATTGGTAAATTAATTAGCTTACAATGATTTTGTTTTTTTTTTTGTGATGTGGATAAACCTCTCATACTAATTATATATGTTTTCGCAATTTTCTTTGTTTTAACAGTTTTGATTAAATGTCGGTAATAAATGTAGACTGCCTTGTTTGATTATTCACTAGTGGTCGTAAGTTTGACTAATAAGCTGAATCTCCGGTCGGGCAAGTTTAAGTGAGGTTTCTTAACTATAATGTCTTAAAAGCAGTGATAGTTGAACTTTTTACTCGCTTGACAACAATAGAGGCGACCTCAAAATAATTTTGAAACATAGTTGGTAAAATATGCAAGAATGATAAATCCTCCCTTACAGGTTTACTCTTTGGAGAAATGAATAAAAGCGTGATCTGATGTTATAGTTTCATCTTTTGGACTAAATTGTAAAAAATGTCGGATTGTCTGTCAATCTTTGAGTCAGTCCGTTTGATCGTCTCTCTGTCAAGATCTTTCATAGCCATATTAGTCAGTGATTATTTATTGTACGACAGTCCTCATGCATGCAACGAAAGAAAAAAAGAATTACACGCAGTATGTAGCGTATCGTTGGATTCCATCATTCAAAAATATAATATTTCAAAGTGACTTTTTCGATCACGTTATTGCTTGTATGTATGGGTATTCTCGGTCACATCCGCAAAAATAGCTGATCTTTTTAGAGTTTCTTTCAAAAGTGCTATGAAACACAGTCAATACTGCGCGTTTTATAATGCATGTGTGTTTATTTGCTTCATTTTGTGGGATCCAATATATAGCCAGGAGTTGAGTTTCAAAAAAGAATTTATTGATACAATTATAACACCCCAAAGAAAGAAGATCTTTTAATTTAGAAGTGTTAAAAGTTGCAATACATTATTTTTCTTTTTTTCTTAATACATCTTTCGTTCTGTCTACAAGAAATTTGCCAAGTCCGAAGCTTATTTGCTACACTTATATACCAGTTTGTTAGTTTCCTTTGAGGATTCGGTTTACGACTCCACCGTATAGAGAGCCCTCGTAAACTTAAAGAAACTACATCGAAGCGTTTGGTGTATCGCAAAATATACTATTGGTATGTTCGTGATCTGACGGCTACTTTGTTTCGTCTATATTGTTGTGGCTTTTTGTAATAGACTTATGGATATATTTGTTCAGATTCAGTGGTTTGGAACTTGTTGATTTTGTTTGGGAAACGAGGAGTGGTACTGTGTAGGTTATTTTGTGTGTTGTATCGAAATCCGTATCCCGTGTTAAGTTGGAAGATAAATGACTAGATCATAACTTGCATAATATACATGATTCTACACTGACTTTAGTCTGAAACGGTTATTAGAATTTAATAGTAGTAATGTTAGTATGTTACTATCCCTGAATCAAGACGTAAAAAACAAGAAAATAAAACATTTTTTTTCTAATATTTATTGGCGTCAAGTGTTTGGTAAACCATCCATTAACAGTGAAACTAACGACTTGTAAAAAGCTTTTGTGGTTAACTTCTAATGGTTTGATATTAAGTAGTTTTTTTTATTAATACCTATATAGAAAACGTTGCCTCACACTAGGGAATTCTCCTGTATCGTGGGTGCGTTTAGTAACATAACTCACATACACAAACAATTAGAACCGAACCGGATCAAGTACATGCGGGAATCGAACCAGAGACACGCGGTGCAGCAGCTCATCGCTCAACCGCTGCTCCAAGCGTGAGCCCCTCCCCCGATCTTAAATAAAAATTCCCCGATTTAATTGCCCTTAATTTAAAATGTTTACCCACTTAAAATTTATTGGAACTAATTAATCTGAAGTCTGAAGAACAGAGCCTCACTAGACACGAAATTCCCATTACAACATCTATGCTACACGTGACATTGCCTACGCGCATGATGAGATGAGGTTTTCCTTAAGTGGGTTTCCCTTATAAATTATCACCCACCTGATGTAATGGTATTTACTCATTCATCAAGAACTTTCCTTTAGAAGCTTGAAGAACAGAGCTTCACTAAACACAAAATTCCCATTACAACATCTATGCTACACGTGACATTGTCCACACGCATGATAACACATGTCATTCCCTCCCTCTTTAATACGTGTAATGTTGAGCTGCATTCCCTTTGTTCATGACTTAATTATCTACGCCGAAATAAGCCGATCACTCAACGCGCATCTTCACGCTAAGTAAACAGGGGGATAGAGGATCTGGATGTAGGAAGACTGGATGAGACAGTGGGAAAGTGCCGATCCTCAGCCTAATTTCAATAAATGACTTTTAATTTTTGATTTTGATTAATGTTTACAAAGTTTTGTAAAATCTATTATAAAATAGTAAGCATTCTTCTCTATACAAATCTACTTTTTGGAAGGGGCAACTAGAATCATTTTCTAAAGTTAATTTTTGTTCGACGTTCAAAACTGCCTTGTAGTTGCCTAATTGCAGTAAATGGTTTGACTTTGACTTTGAAAGAAATCTGGGATGAGCGTATTTAGTTAGAGCTGGAGAATGAGTGCGTGCTTGTAAGTTTAGAGAGAGTGAGAGACAGTGAGGTATATCTTACTTACCCTGACATGCCGACAGAAAACTTTCGGTGAAATTTATTTTTGCAGTAACTGATCTTTTTATTGTTTTCACAGAGATAAATTTAAATATTATCACAAATACATATTATGGTGTGATCTTTGGGATACGATTTAACTATTGAGGTTCTAACAGTTTTAACATGTTACTAACCACGGCCAAAGATAATTAAGAACAATTTGTACTCGGAGATGAAATGAGCGTATCACACGTCATAAGCTGTAAGCTTATTAAATTACACTCAAATGCGTACAAAGCGAGACAAATTCACTTCTACATGTTTCTATAACCACCCGTAAACTTTTTTTTTTTTTTTAAATATCTACATGAGTACAGTTTTAAAAAGCTGATTTTAAAATTCTCTACACACAGCCACTTCTAGCTCATCACAATATCTTGATAAAGGTACATCCAGCCAGTTGTTTAATTTAGCCATTGATTGCTCATTGTTCGAGAGCCTGTGATCTGATGCACCCATTACCCTCGGAGCGTTGTACCGGCCTGTACTATATTTGATTTAGGGGTGCATAAGTTTAGCGATATGACGCGTTTAATTAAGTTTGAAGAAGATATCTTTAAAAAAAATAGAAGGGGTCTGTCAGATTTCGTTTGCACCGGTGAAACGGATATCAAAATCGTAATTATGTATGCGCCAGAGTGACTGATGTTTGAATAATTGTGTTTGTTTAATTTTAAAGAAAATTATTAGTATTTTGTTCAGATGATTGCGTCTACTATGAATTATGTATTGCCAAAAGCTTAAGAATGTTATACAAAACATTTTTTTATGCTACTAGTAACACTAAGAACGAGACTTAAAAAGGTATATTTGTGAGAGACTGGTGCTATAACTGAGTTTGACGACACCAAGTCCTAACCTCGAGAAAAAAGATTAACATAATTATAATATCATCTAAGTGAAAATAACATTTATCAAAGTCTTTCGGCTGAAATAATGTTGATGGTTAGAACGACCAAGCTCTTCCTGTCTATACCTTCCACAGTTTCTATCTAGAATACGTTGAAAGAATACCTATCCTACATACAAGTTTTCAAACACTACAGTAGTAACCTTCTTCCTTTGAAAACAACTCTTCCACTAAAAGAATGTAAACAAAGTGTGTCTTAATGTCAACGCTGCGGCATTTAGAACGCCTACTCGTGTTTACCTGAGTTTTTATTGTTTCAACGTGAGGTTACGCTACAGAATAGTATAATAATAGAAGTTCAACAAGTAAAAATAAACACTCGTTTACATAAATGCGTATTTAAGCGGAGTGTTTACTCATGGACTTCCCCGCGGGCTGTCAAAAAATCTACTAGGTATACGTCTGTCCCTGTTCAGTAAGTGATCGTCCGTAGAAACCTATTTTATAGCAACGAGATCCGACAGCTCGCAGGTTATTCTTGAGTAGATTCCCCGCTTTAAAGAGGACCTCGGTTTTTATTACAAAAGCTCACTCAAGACTCTAGCGTCTAGCGTTACTTTAAACTAGTTTCTACCAGCCAATTGGCTTTGAATAAGTTTAAACAATGCTTGAATTTTGAGTGAGCTTATCTAAAACCAGCTTCGGTCTATCTTTGTTGGCTACAGTGCACTTGCACTCGTTGGACGTGAAGCTTGTCTATGCATGCGTGTGATTTCAGTCATTGTGTGAAGTGGACCTTCTGTATCCGTGTACCTATGTTGTGTTCCAGCTAAGACATAACGTGCCTTAGAATTCTTGGAGGCTACACCGCGTATTGTGTGAGTAACTATGATACATTTTTCAAGGGAGTTTTTGCATATGGTTTGAGGCGGAAACGTGAGTTTTTGTGTAAGGTTTTCTGGCAGGTAGGGAAGGATATTTTTTTGGTCCAGTCGAGTAGGCTGTTATTAGGCCACGTGAACAATAAGTAGCGGTTTATATTTTGGACTTTTTTTAACAGTAACATTTGGCACAATACAGTGAAAGTATTAGTCTTCTAGCGCATGTACCTATTTCTCGCAGTATGAGGCAAAAGTGTATCGGTCTACAGTTTATACACAGATCGTAGTTATTATATTTTATTCATCATTTAGTTAACAATTTCTAAGTGACAACGTTGCAGTCAACTGCATTATCCGCATATAAACATATTTAAAGGAAGTAGCTACTAGAAGACATTACCAAAATTAACAAGTACAACAAATAAATATTTATTACTAGCACACGTTTTGCGGTTTCACCCGCATAGGTCCTGTTCCCGTGGGAATACAGAGATAAAAATAAACCTATCTGTTAATACAGTCTCAGCTGACTCCATACCAAATTTAATTAAAATACATTCAGTAGTTGTTACGTGAAAGAGTAACACACATCCATCAATCCATCTATCCATACTCACAAACTTTCGCGTTTATAATATTAGTAGGATAGGATTATTATAATTACGATAAAATTTTGTTAGTTAAGTTAGTTAATAGTTTAGTTATGTATGTTTAAGTTCCACGTAATTATTTTTAGGACGAATCTTTTCCGATCCATCGGGACGAACCTGAACTTCGGACTGCTACTGACAAATTTCACTACCCGACAGAACATAAAACATTAAATAAAATTGCAAACACGAGCATTATAAAATCATTATCAAACATGGCTGATTATATCTTTTTAACATGACGTAATAAGTATATCTTGGTGTATTTTACGGCGTCCTTTTGGCCGTAACCATGTTAATTCACCATAACCCCGAGGCTGGCTGTCATTTCATGGTTTATCACACAAACAGGCACAAGTTTACGATGTTTTTTATATTTACAAATAATGTGCGACATTATACTCTGTAAATTCCTCCTTCCGAAGAAAACTGAGAGGAATATTTTGTTTGTGAAATACACGCCTCAGGCACGGAAAGGTACGTTAAGAAGCTCTTCTTCGAACCAGAATGAAAAACACGAGATGTCTGTCTTATCATATTATTTAGAAGCCTCGTAAACATGAATAAAACACTACCGTCACAACTATTGTCGCAATAATTAACTACAAATATCTAAATTGTTCTACCCAAAATATAAATCTTAAGCACAAATATAAAAACCACAGATATGAAAACGTATCCTAATATGTGCGTAACAAGAATTTTTTTTCTGTTTATTTATAGTCTTTAAAAAAATATTCGATTTTCCGTTACATTCCATTAATTGGTCAAAACTTTATGCATTTATTAATTTTGTGAACACAGAGATGAATGATCCCTGTGTTCACAAAATTAATAAATGAATTTGAATTTACACTAAATAAATATTACGTTTTTGCGTCATTTACGTCGTGCATTTAAGGTAAGACACATTGTTTTATTACGGCCAGTACCTCTACCTTCTGTCGATCTTTATTTTATTCCACAAATAAGTTCCAAGGTAGGTGAGAATCAGTGTTATCTAGCCTTACATTTCTTCCACCCTACATTATCATATACATACATACAATTTACATACATCTACTTATCCTTCACAGATTCAGGGTAAGAAAAAACGTGGAATTTTGGAGTCTGCTGCTTATCAACACACGCGTGTCTTGGAAATCGATTGAACGAAAGGGTTTTCTTATCTCTAAGATATAAAGTACCTAGAAGTATAGTACTTCTTTTTTTGATAATTTCTTGAAATATGTAAGTAGTGTATTTTGGACTAGCCGCTTTTAAAATACAATAGAATTCGTCGTGGTTAACGATTTTAGGCGACGAATCCTACCAATATTATAAATGCGAAAGTTTGTATGGGTGTTTTTTACTCTTTCACGCAAAACCTACTAAGTAAATTGATTTTAATGAAACTTTACGACAATATGATTTATACCTACGTCAGAATAAAACAAAGGCTACAAAGATATTGAATGAATTGTGCAAAATACTGACCGGTTGACTGGCCGGTTGGTCTAGTAGTTAGTGACCCTGACTGCTATGGTGTATTGGTCGTGGGTTCGATTCCCACCCAGGACAAATGTTTGTGTGAAGTGTAATGTATCTATAATATTAATATTATATAATATATTATATAAACGATTATAATATATAATATAATTAGGCCGCGCTATCGCATTAGGTACATACCTGTAATGATAGCTGTAAGGGAGATTTTAATAAATAAATAAATAATAATTATAATATAGAATTTATCGATAAGTGTAAAGTAAAAATTCTGCCATCTGCGAGCTATTTAGCGTGCCAATCCTGCGCAGACTAAATCGCGGGCACCAGCTAGTTTAGAATAAAGATTGTACACCACATCTTCCATATTTTCTCCTTCTTTATCATTCCATCCAACAATTGCCTGTAAGAGATCGCTTTTAACGATAAGGCCGCCCGTTGTAACACCCTATGTAGGTCTTGAAGTAATTATTTAAAAGTGTTATGACACCATCACCCTTAAAAATAATTACTTAAAGATCAGAGAAGAAAAATAATAGATTACTCTTCATTGTGTTTTAAACTAAGAAAGTAGGTAGGTACACATTAATTGAAAATATATTACTGGTTGGCTTCGATTGAACTTGCATTCACTGTGCTTGAGAGATAAGACCCTAACCATTGGGCCAACACAACTAAATATGATGTACCTACTGGCATAAAAAAAACCAAACGCATGCAAGCAAATAGGAAAAAAACACAGGCTAAAACTTTTTATAACAAAGCTGAACAGCTAAACATTAAGTAATTTACAGCCAAAAAAAAAACAAAATGCAGTGCACTGCAGGTTTAAATTCCAGAAATAATTATGCAGAATAACTTTTGTTAAAAACATTTTTGAGGCCAGTGACAAAAATTTTCGTATTAAAATTCTTTCTTTAATGTCCTCATAACATAAGTAAAGAGCAGGTATTACACCAGAACTCCCTATAGCTCCCAATTCCCTATGGCTGACGAGTATTGGTCTAAGTGAGAAGCGGCAGCGATACAAGGAAAAGTTTTATAAGTGTTTTACTCCTTCCATTAGTAATATTTATACTTTGCCGAAATAATTAATTAATTTAAAAAAAAATCTTACCTCTTAGTAATACTGCTACGGTCTAATATATACATGAGTATGAGACAGCAATAGAGCGAAAAATTGAGAAGGCTCTAGTAGACAAGACATTAAACGTTACAAAATACAGCCAAATTTGAATATTGTGAAGCGCAATCTCAGATATCAATCGATTATATTGTTTAACAAATTGCGACTAAATATAAAAAGCGCTGTCTACTCAAGCTCTTTTAAAAATCGACTGAAAAGTTTTATATATACCATGGGAGATATAAAACAAAATTCTTATACATTTTGTAATATTATCCACCATGTATTATTCCTTAAAATGTAATGTACACCATGTAATTTGAGATACAATTTATTATTCATGAATTATTATGTGTAAAATATGGTAATGAAGCTAATAAAATAATAAAACCAACCTATTACTGTCCTACTCTGCCAGCAGAACAAAAGGAAAATATGAGAAGAGGGTCTCTTATGTTTTTTCTTTGCGATCTGTCTTGAGGAAGGGCGGTGGTCAATGCTCTTGTCTGTCTTTGTATGCGAATACAGAGAAGACACAAACATTGATCGCCACCATTTAATAATTCCAAGTTACAAGGGCGCTTCACCAAAAAGAAGAAGTTGCTTGACAATAAAAAAAACTAAGAGAGAAAACAAACAAAATTGATTAGCAGTTAAATTTTAAAGCAACTTAAACTGATACATTATTTTTCTCTGAATCGGTGTCGCTCGTGCCTTTCTCCACACCGTAATAAGGGTGCAACACAATAGCATGGGGTGGCATAATTTCACGGGCCGCTGACACCGTCGCACGCTCAATAATATGTACAATGTTTACACAGCGGCTTTGCTTTGGCTAACATAGTTGCTTTTGTATGTTCGTCTAATAAATTTTAAGAACAATAGCCAAACTACGAATTTTCTGGGGGTTAGAACTAAAATAGAGAAATGTAAAAGAGAATAACATTTCAGTTTTAAATTTTGACCGAAAATTAAAAAGACTGACGATAGCTATTCGCTGAAGAAAATTCTAGACACAACGTTTATTTTTTTTGTCGGTTTCTTCCCAAATTTAATTTAAACTGTAATACATTGTAAAATTATCATTATTTCTTTATTAATATCTTAATTTCCTTTTTTTCCTGTCATTAAAACCTGTTGCTGTTACTGTTACCCTACATCATCCCACGACTGGGTGAAACCCTGGGCTGGCCTGGCTGGGCGGGCCTTTTCCAACGACTTACATTTTTTACGATCTGTATTCCATCGCAACTATTTGATGGTTTTTCAACTATATTTCAAACAACGTAAGGTTCATTTTTAATTCGGAAAATTTTAGTCTGAGATAGCTTTGATGTGCTGTTGTATACTGAACTCATGTTATCCGATTGTGCGTTTATGTCATGTCTACCTTGTTTAGAAATTCTGCGTAATTTGTGTTCCATAAAAACAACGCGACGTTGAGCTGGCAGAAACATATTTGTGTTGCAAGAGGTTTTAGATTTTAAATAATCTAAGACTTAATGATGAATTTTACAAACCCTTTTACACGCCATTTTTTAACTAGTAAATGAGGTCGATGTTTCACGATCTGGCTACTGTAAGAAGAAACATTGAAAGAAACTCAGAGGTCATTATCCCTTTTAAAGTCCAGACATTACCATGGTCAAATCATGTAACAAAACTAACACCAGTCAGAGCGTGGATTATCTGGAGTGGCATAATGTTACACACGAAGATATACCTGCTAATTAATACGGCCAACCGCAGTCACCAATTCGTCCTGCCTACGGACTGTGTAATCATGGTAATTTCCACTGACCACTCGTTTCAGAGGTCATTGAATATTTGTTGACCCTCTCAAGTAGGAAGAGAAAATATTATGATATGACAAAGGGGCATTTTGGGGAACTGTCCATATGAATTTTGATTTTTTGATTCAACTTTATGGCTTTAAAATGTATTATTTCTATAAGTAAATCTTATACACACACTTTTACATGTCAATATTTTTATAACTAAATGGCGCCGGCATTTCAAAATGACTGATCCCTGAGAGGAAATGGCAAAAGAAAATAGAGAAGTCATAGTCTCTTATAAAGTCCAAATTAAATTAAATATTAAGTCTAACGTTGCGAGATAGTCTCGAAAGGGCTTCTGAAGAAAAAACTAATTCAGTTTTAAGTTGACCAGTCCCGACAAACTGCATGTATTCAGGCTTAAGTGTATACTAATATTATAAAGAGCAGAGATTCGTATTTTTGTATGTAACAAATAAACTTAAAAACTATTCGACCGATTCGAAAAATTTCTCCGTTGAGAAGCTACACTATTCCCGGGTAACAAAGGCTACTTTTTATTTGTATTCACACAGGAACGGAAATTACGCGGGTGAAACCGTGTGACGTCAACTACTTTATTATAAAGCGCTCTTCCTCTCTTTTACAACTTCTTTATAAATTTTGCTGTGAACGACAAGGTTCATACCTACTTGTTTCTATTTTTAAATGCCTACCACGTTCATACTTTATGTATTGCAATAAAGATTTAAGATTAAAAAAAAAACCTTGAATATAAAATCTTATGAGATGTTACTAAGACGTCTTCAAGTCGTAATTTAATATCAGATCATTTATCATCCTAAAAATATTACGGCCCTAAATAAATTATCTAGATGATCCATGTGAACGTATTTTTGTTGCTCATTTTTACCCTAACGAAGAAACAGAACGTGACGACACAAAATATAACAGCCCTCAGCACTTAGGGGAAGTTCCACCCCCAGGCATAAAACTCAAATTAATATTATGCTAGAACATTTAATCACCCCTTATCTTGGTTCTACACAAAAGACGTTATTTTCATCATTCACAAGTATCATCTTTTTTCTGGTTATTTATTTTATTTATTTACTTAGTTCGGACAACAACATGATAAAATTTGTTAGCAAAATATCACTAGTCTTCTTCTTATCGTGTGGTTAGTAACTAACCTGGTGACAGAGTTTTAATGCCGCCCATGGGCCTCTGACTTGGCATCACATGCCGTGGAGACATATATCTCGGCATGCCGGTTTCCTCACGATGTTTTCCTTCACCGTTTTCGAAGCAAGTGATAATTATACAATACGCACATGAATCCAAAAAGTCAGAGGTGCGTGCCTTGGGTTCGAACTCGAGACCTACGAATTGGCAATCCACCGGTCACACCACTAGGCTATCACTGTTGTCACTAGTGTTAGTCATATACAGCACAAAGATAAAAATATGGCTGGTGGCTGCAACAGGATATGAAGAGAACGACAGAGCATATTCTTTATTCTACCTAACCATTATCGCCACAATATAAAGATCCAGATGGACAAAACACTGGTATTCAGCTGTATCCGTTCAGACTGGAATATGACTCTTTCCAACATCGTAAAGAAAATTCTAGGCATGTAATTATGGAATCTGCAAAGAACTTAATTGCAACTGCCAATGTGATGGTGCTAGATAGAAATCTACCCCCGTTCTGATTATATTTTGTGTGCGGTCTGAGTGACCGCACACAAAATATAATCTAACAATGTATAATTAGTAATAATAATAACTATAAATGAGTGAAACTTAAGATAATATGTTCGACTGATACATACATACATACATACATACATAAACTCACGCCTTTTTCCCATGGGGGTAGGCAGAAACTACAGAGCGCCATATGCTACGATTCTTACATACTGATAGTAAATAGGTTTATTATAATAAGTAGTAATTAAAATTCCTATTCAGATCTCATATATCCAAAGTTCCTTCTTTTTTCTAAAATTTCATATGTTTATTTTATGTGTCGATTTAGTATAAGTAAATAAAGACTTCTCATTGTTTAAAAACTTAAAAGTAATAAAAAATATAATAAACATATATATTTGACTTTCATTTAAAATAATATATAAATAAAAAATAATTAAACATAGTAAATACGCAAGCGGTCTTTATGACCGACGTCAGGTGGTAGTGTAACTTAAAAACACGTCAGGTGGCTAAGGGTTAACCTAGACACAGACAAAGCTGAGATAAGACTAGAGATGATGAAGATCTTCTTCGTTCTGCCCTAATTCATTTGGATTGGTTAAGAATAATTCCAATCTATCAATTTTTGAGATACGCACCACTACAATCGGGAACAGGCTAAACAGATAATTATCATGTTTTTTCTGTCCTAATTTATTTGGATAACCTTTCTTACTTTCATACTGTCCAAACATCTTTTATTCAGTGAAACTTTCCTTCATCACCCATATTGAACTTTAAAACTTCTAGATAAAACAACACACACACTCACACCTACATAGGAAGGTTACAAAAGACTAATCATACCAGAGTGCTGGAAATCTGCAGGGCTATTAGCCATTGCACACTAAACTTTAATGACAACTGAGATTAAAAAAAAATTGTATGTACAGACGCCAGCACATCAACTTACTCCAATGTGTCAAATTTCTTTGATCGTTTTTCAATTTTATGTCAAACAGAATAAGGTTCAAATTCAATTGGGAAAATTTGACACATTGGGGTAACTTGATGTGCTGGCGGTTACGGTGACTATCAGGTGGGGTACGGGTGCGCTTCGTCACACCTCTGCGAGTGCGCGTGACGTAATCACACTATGATAGCCAATACGAAACTAGCTGTTTGACAGTAAATTGTTGAACCCTTTCCCAGTCATTATCACTTTGAACTGTCAATGACGAAACTTAATAGCCCTGCTGTTCCAATAGGGTGTTTGACAGAATATGAACATCAAATAATAATAAGTCCATCAGTTAAATTAAACTGTACTGACTAGTGACGTCATGCGACATTTCGATGTATCGCCTGTCTATGTGAAAAAAGAAAAAATATATGTCGTATATTTTCTTATAATCTAGATGAGAGACTAAAAACTATAATTCCACAAGAAGCCCATTTGCGCTATGTCACACAAACATAACACTATAATACACTAGTTCGAGATTTAATATTATTATACATACATACATACATAAACTCACGCCTTTTTCCCATGGGAGTAGGCAGAAACTACAGAGCGCCTTAAGCTACGATTCTTACATACTTCTTTTGCATCGTTTACATTCATACATGTTGTCATACACACACGCCGGTTGCGAGTACTACGCACCTGACCTTTCTGAAGAACCTCACCAATTAGGTCTATGTATGTCCTTCTAGGGCGTCCCCTCCCGGCGTTCCCACTTACATCTGCCTTGTAAATACCTTTCGTTAGTCGCCTTTCATCCATCCTTTCAACGTGACCAAACCATCTAAGCATACTCTTTTCAATTTTTGTTACTACATCTTCTTTTAAACCACAACGTTGCTTTATCACATCATTCCTCAATCTGTCATTCATTTTAATATTATTATGTACCGGTAATTGTTATAATTTACTAGTATTACATTACGAGTATGTGGAAACTGTCTGGACACTGTAATAATAACATAAGATTATGCCTGCGTTCTCCGAAGAGATGTGTCAATAACAGTACTTAAACATTTTGCCAACTATGCATAAAATTCCGTGTAATAATCAGCCCCGCCTACCAGCAACTAGGGACGAATCTGAGAAATTCGCACTAAAAAAGAATAAAAAGAATGACTGGAAAATACACACAAAAAACTCTAAGTCCTTTTTTCTGTGAGATTTTTGATTGAGTCTATACTTCATTTATGAGAAAAAAGGCGCTCGTAAAAGCAGGAATGCTGAACAATTTATTTTAAAATAATTTAAATTACGATTGTTTTGTTTTATTTGAAGAATAAAAATGAAATGAAGAACGTTACATGTATTGTTCATCCCTGCTTCTTTTAGGTTTTTATCATTGACACTGTGATTATTAACTAAAATGAAATAATATAATTAAACGGAATCCACATAATTTCTTCAAATAAATTGTTGAAATGGTCACAACTAAGTGAAAATAGATTCTAATAAATTTGCCGTAATCATTATTGTAACATGCCTATTGAACTTTCCGATTATAACAATTCTTCCCAATATACTATTTTTAACTTCTGTCTAATGTTATTGTTAATGGAGTATAGTAATGCATACAAGTATCAAGTATACTCATTCCTACACTTACCATCTCCAAAAAAATATAATTAAAATACTGACAATACCAAGAAACATCCCCAGGTCTTTAAAAGTAGGGTCAGTAAATACGAAAAATGTAGTCGATACAAAGGCCTTTGTAGCAAAGGGGAGATAAAAGATTGTCCGTCAAAGTTATCAGAGCAAGGGGACACGAGGTAATCCTAACAATACTTGTGACGTAGGTACTCATTGTCAAGTGATTGATGTGATTACGTGTATAGTCAAGCCAACTTATCTGTGAAACGGTAGTATTTGGAACTAGCATTATGTTAGAGATTTAAAGTCGCTTTTGGCGTAATTTTTGGCTTCTTGTTGACGAGCAGCGCCACCAATCATTTCACGGATAAATTGGTACCACTGTATAACACATTTTATTATATCATTGTATTTTTTTTTCGACAGTAGTTTTTGAAAATGGAATCAAAGATATTGGAAAACTTTTTAAATCACTAAGGTAGATGTAATGAGGTTTTTATGTCGACAATGGTTTTTGAAAATGGAATCGACGAAATTGGAAACGTATTTGAGTCTTTAAAGGTAGATTTAATCAAGTTCGTTGTAAGCAACTCTTTGTTATGTGCCTTTTTGAAACCTTTGACTTTTCAATGAATAGTTATTTATTTTTAAGTCTTTTGATAATAAAGAAGAAGCTATCTCTTAAATAGTATTTTACGTGTTTTAATAATTAAAAACTTTTTTACAAAAAAAACAACCGACTTCTTATAAAAACACTACTTAACAGGTGAAAAATAACTCCAGTTTCGGAAGTCTGTGGCTTTGGTGGTTGTTGGCCACCGAGTTTTGAAACAATTGGGACCAATCTGTTAATATGCCCTATAAAATTAAAGAATAATTTTGAAAATCGGTCCGTAAATGACGGAGTACTGAGGTAACAAACCGTAAGAAAATTGAGAACCTCCTCCTTTTTTTGAAGTCGGTTAAAAAGGGTAACTGAAGGCAGGGTTACGAGTCCTCGAAACAAACAAAATCTTAAAATATGTTAAGTTCTACAGTGTCAACAGTACCTATTCTGAAATTGTGATTGAATTCTAGGTTAGTATTAAAGGATTAGAGATAAAAAAATATCCAAACTCATTACACTTAAGATAAATAAAATACATTAATTTATTTGGGTCAAGCTAATAAATAACAACAAAAACTAAATATGAGCGACGCCAAAAAGGCGCCTACATCAGCACTATGCCACGATATAAGAAAAAAACAATAAATACCGCAGCGCTTTATTCTGATAGTGTCATGAACACACTTTCAAAAGGTAGGTACAACCTTCTTGAAGACATAAAAAATAAAAATATAACACGAAAAGAAAGTAAATCAAAGGCAATAATTAAATAAAAACATAACTGTCCAACGCGTTTTGCACATTGTCATTCCACGGTCAGTTAGTTTGTGGTCTGTTGTCTATGACGTAATAAACGACGCGAGAGCAACCGGAGAACCAACTGTCAAACGAATAGTTAGTGCTTCTACGATACCTAATTAAATATAATAACCTACATTAATATACTTTAGCAAAATAGGTACCAGTAAAAATAAAATAGTATTAGGGAGGTACTTCTGACAAGAAAAGAGTACTCAAATGAGACTATGAAAATAGTGCGAGTGTATTGTAACGTTTTTGTGTACGATGGTGTAGTGTGTTAGTGTAGTTTATTTGTGTTGGTTGGGAAAGGAAGAAAAATCAAAATAAATCAAATCATTTATTTGTGATACACGGGGTAAGTACCGCTGATTTGAACATAATTAAATAACTAGGTACTTGAAAATGAAAATTCCATGATCAGTCACTTTGGCATACAAATTAATCCATGACATAATAAAAAAATAATTATACAATTCTAGTTAGGTCCGGCCGAAAGTTAAATATTAATCTTCTTCTTCTTTTTTCTTTTTTTCTTTTTATACAGTTTATACTAGTACGGGGACCAGAGTGAATCTGTTCCGTGTTTAACAACCATAATAAGTACCGATACATGAGAAACGAAAACTTTAACATCTGTAAGACTTATTTGTAAACTAGGTACTTGAATTGTGCAAGGTTGTTATTTTGATTTGGTGAATAAAAGAAGTTTTTTTTTTTTTTTTTTTCTATATATGTATATAAAAATGTTACGTTGGTTTGTGTACGCTTCAAAAACTCAAAATTTTCTGCACCGATCGAGTTGAATTAACTAATTTTAGAACTAATTTTATTATTTTTAATCAAAACAATCACAATGTGCCACAGCGAAGGTTGGCAGGGTACAGTTAGTTATATTATAACTATTAGACATGCATGACAAATTACAATTAACAACAACAACAACTTAACATAAAGCGGATACAAAACATTTAAAATATTCTTGTCAGTAAAAAAATCAGCAACAGAGTAATAGCAATGTTCTATCAGAAATACAAACAGTTTATTCTCAAAGAAATGAATATTAAAAAATTTGTTGGTAAATCGGGAATACTTCTATAAACTCACCCACTAAACGTTTATTCTAGGTTAAAGTTCGCGATAATATTCGTCAAAAATTGGCAGTAGTGTCTTCACAGTGCTAATGTTTTCTCATCTTTCTATCTCTTTGTGTTTTGTGTATGTATTATATCTAATATTATATTTATAGTGTACATGTTTATGTTCTCATAATGTGTAATAGCATTGTTTTGCTTTCTTTAATTTTTCTTTGAATTCCACCTACTACTGTTTTTTTCTGCGTCATCTAAAGGTTGACTGGTAGAAAAATGCCTATGGAATTAAGTCCGCCTCTGTTCATTAGCCTACTTGAAGTTTAAAATAAATAAATAATTAAACAGCAGAAATTCCTAGTGCGGGCCAACGTTTTTCTAAAGACAAAAGATTGTAAAGTTCCTTTTTCAAATTCAAATAATGACATTACGTCATTCATTTGTTGTATGAATAATATTTGATCTAAGATCTTAGTGAGGAGTACGGAACAATACGGCTATTTTTGGTTGTTTGTTATCATAAACGAAATTACTGTTGTCGTTTATCCAACAGTAAATTAACTTAAATGCTCAAAGACTTAACTTAATATAGTCATTGGAATAATTATTAAAGTTCATTTGGACTTTGAAGTTAATCGTGAACATAATAACTTGGAAGATAATTTTTGTTGATGTTAATTTTCTATCGTTGGCTTGGCATCAGCTTGCTAATAACATCACGCCCTTTAACGAAGGGTTATGCAGAGGTACAACTTAGTGTATTTAACCGGTAATGTTTAAGTTGCACAGGACCTTAATACTGCCCCACTGCAGAGCAATGGTTTTTCTCATACAGAGAAGGCACCAACATTGATCACCAAGCTTATTTTAACTAAAAGTTCACGATGTTTTTCATCACCGACTCCAATGATGACTAAAATAAACTTAGAGACAACATATGAATTGAAAAAGTCACATTGTTACTTGCCCGGATTTGAACCATAACCTTTTCGTATGAAAAGAGGCCTTTATCCTGCAGTGGGACAGTAAAGCCTGGTACTATAATTATTAATAAGTAAATAAAACATCAGGTAAAACTTGGAAATATTGGAAAACCGACGAAAAATTTAATCGCTGCAGGGCCAGGATGATATAGAAAGCTGACCGTATCCGAATGTGTTTCAATGTCCTTTTTATACCTACCTTGTTTGTATATTTGACTGGCACGTATTTTTGACTGGCCTGTTGGTCTAGTAGTTAGTGACCCTGACTGCTGTACCGGAGGTCGTGGGTTCGATTCCCACCCAGGACTAATGTTTGTGTGATGAGCACGATCATTTGTTCTGTGTCTGGGTGTAAATTATCTATAATATGTATGTATTTAGAAATATATAAGTATGTTTATCAGCTGTTTAGTACCTATAACACAAGCTCTCAAGCTTAACTTGGGACTAAATGGCGTTGTGAAAAGTTGTGGAGTTGTGGAATATTTATTTATTTATATTTCTTAGATTTCCGATATTCTGTACACAACGCCAATCATCAATCAACGTACGAAATTTCTCATTATAATATGCATTTAATATGGCGAGTGCAAGAACTCGTCAGCGGCGTTCGGGACACGAATGACAAATGACAACGATCGTTTATCTTCCTATCTGTCAGCTGAGCCAATCAACGCACGTGTAGAACTCGCTTTAATTTCAAATCAACACAAATACAATCAAAACCCAACCTACTGTGCAACAAAATAGAGATCACCTGAAACGCATTTTATATTTTGGTCTATTGATTCTAACTACCAAATGCAAGTGAGCTGCAATAGTGTTCTGCATTCAAATGGTTAGTGAAGAACTAGAGGGTCTTTCTAAAATGGTTCTAACATGGAAGGTTGGTTGTCATGACGACGGATTGACGGTCAAGCAATCGCTAATCGCCAGCAATCAATCAAGCATTTGAAATGGGATGGTGCAAGTAGTTGTAAGAATGGCTTTGAAATATTCCAAATGTATTGAATGGGATATTAGGGATGGGTTAAATGGTGATGGTTATCTGATGTTACCATTAGTTGGAATATTAAAGTCTATTTGTATAGATACAATTCAATGTGTAATGGAAATGCAAACGTAGGAAGAGTTAGTCTACATGTAGTCGTAGTGTGAAAGGTATATCGACAAAAACTCTGATACCATAGGTTCAATAAATTATTCTGTATATCCTAAATTTTTGTATTTTTTACATACAACGATGAAACACTTGAGAAATAATATATAAATTATGCTTTTTTAGAGTTTGAAGTAAAAATTTTAGGAGTATTCCCGTTTGAGCACCTATTTATTGAGCACCTATGCAATAACCTATGGGAAATGAGAATACCTTTGGTGCTAAATGCATAGGTGCTCAAAAAATAGGTGCTCAAACGGGAATACTCCAAAATTTTATATTCAAAATATATGTAGCAAGAATTATAAGAAACGTTATTATGGGACGCGGCTTGTAACTAAAGATTAAGAGCCCCACGGATTGATCGCTGTTTAGGCTAATCTTACCAAAATCTGCCCGTGGGTCCCCTTCCGTACCTCAAAAAGCATATGAAGCAATATTAGTCCCAGCTGCAACTCGCAGATCTTTGACTGAAAACCTAACAAGGACCAGGTTAACTAAGGAAGGCGTATTGTGTTACTCTGTAATTTAAATATGGTTCGAATATTTTTTTTCCGAATCTTTAATAGCAGAAAACATGAACTAAATCATTGTTTTACTTTTTAATAGCGTCATAATTATTTAAAATTAAAAATAAAAGTGCGAATTAAGCGCGGGAAATTCAAATTTGTGAAACGCATCACCATTGGTTATAACGAAAATTGACGTCAAATACTACGACAACAACTCAACGTCTACGAAACTTCAATGTGTAAGTATGACATTATGTATTGGAATGGACTTTTTATTGGAAAACATAATTATTGCCGTGTGTTGTGAACTAATTTAATGTTCAAGTGTAACTTTAGCTTCATAGTGAGGTTATTTAACATTTAAGAAAAATGACTTTTTTTTTTTTTTTTTTTTTTGGCTTTTGCTTTGCTTCATTACTGCATTTTTAAATATGTTTTTTTTTTCTATGTTAAAACGTTGTAAACAGTGAATTAAAATTATAAAAAAAATACATGCTTAAACCCTATTGTAGACGTAGAATAGGTAGTCTTTTCATATAAAATACTCGATTCAGCTGCATCTAACTAATGTAGCTATTTTCGAGCACAATTATTTTTGTTTTTAATGTGTTTTCTGATTCCCCAATAAACATTATTATTATTATTATTATCTAGTAAGGCTAAAGCCTTTTTTCATTCATATTGAAAAAAAACCCAATTAAAACTCTTCCACCTTGGGAAGGGCGGAGGGTTCTGTCAGAGTCTTACTGGATAAGAACCACCCCGGTGTTTCGTCTTACCTATGCACTAGGGGCATAGGATTGAACTTGTGGTCGGGGTCCCTTTGGAGCGTGTGGCCAATCCATCTCCACTTACGACGTATGATTTGGCAGTCGATCGGGCTCTCGTAGTAGTTCTCCAACAGTTCCACTTTGGAGATGATCTCGGGGTGAAGAAAACTTTGTGACCTTCCACGATTCACACCCGTAAAGCAGCACGGACTTCACATTAATGCGTTACCGTGCAGATAATTATATCGACTGTATTCGAATGTTCATATTCGTCCGTATTCGTCTGACCCGTAGACGGCGATCTATTTGCAGCAGTCGCCTGAGGCAAGTTAAATCGATCAATGGCCGCAAGCTGACCTGAGATACACTACTGACCTGAAATCGAATAGTTTCACACAAATGGTTATGTATAATCAATATTTTTTTTTCTGCTGCACGGATCGATCGAAGATTATGGTTGCTCAGGTTGTTCCTGTGATCGGTGATCATTATATCACACCGGCACTTTATCCGGGCGAATGTTGTATCTTTGTACCCTTCAAACTGTAACATCCCGTCCACTCCCCCGTAGCTTTGAAAATAAAATACAGCTTTTGGTACATTTTAAAGTCCAGATATAAGATTGGATTCATAATATTATGCGTGTCCAACAATGTGGTGTTAAGTGTGGAAAGGCCTTTTGCAGAAATTACCGATTCGGCTTTAAGTTAACCTGAGACAAGTCAACTACAACAGACTGCAAGCATCCAAAACAAATGACACTAATATACAGGGTGTAACGGAAAGGGTATATATATACGAAGGGCACGGATTCTCTTGGTGATAAGAAACGACATGGCAACGTTTTTATACATATACATACATAATTGTAAGGTTGAGCCCGCCCGCGCCGATAGGTCTCTACTAGGCGCGCAGAACCCGAGATAGATATACTTGAACCTTGCCGGACAGGATTATGACCCTCATAGTGCGGTGACACGTTTGTTATGATTTTGCATTAAATAAAGTGTCGATATTAAATAATATCGTGAAGTTTCAAAGTTATTAGTTGAGAGCTGAAATTTTGAGGAAAGACTCGTTATTAAATACTCTATTCACCCTGTTTGTATGTATATACCCTTTCCGTTATACCCTGTAGACACACCACCAACAATAACAAAACATACAACACACACATGTCGCACACATGTCACACACATGTGTTGTCATAATACTAATGATAATTATACTTACACATATCTTTTGGTAGTTTGTTTAATGTAAGACCCATTAGTACAGTGAGGCAAGCCTGTTGCCGTCAACTGGTCACAGATACAGACTCTGGGCTTCCGCTCACAATTTTTAATGGAAAAACCTAGTAACGTTAACCTGACCTGATTTTATTAAATTTATTCCTAGGGCAAAAACCTACCTACATACTTAAATAAGTCTTCAAAAGCTTTTATCTGTTCCAAAAACGTTTAGTTAACTCTATTGCGTTAAGGATTCCTATCAAAGTTATTTCACATTTATCTCGCTTGTTATTAAAAACATAAATAACTTTTTCAGTATCTAAAAATGTTTTCTATTTTAAAAATAAATTGCGCATAAATTAACTCAATAGCTTCTATTACTTCGTTTGAAAAGTATCAAAATTAGAAGAAAAAACAATATTTTCAAATTACAGCAGTACTTCGACTTAAAACAATTATTATAAGTAATGAAATTATGGCTGGAAAAATTCTTGAAACCAAATACAAGATGGCCTCCATTAAGTGCTTGTAATATTTTTTTATTCAACCTTAAAATATATAATTTGAGTGGTACGCTCTTTCGCGTTTTAGTTGAAGTAATCAAAAGAGGCGACAATGATTAAATAAGCTTTCGCAGTATATTTTCCATTAGTGTGTTAAAATAATAATTAACTTTTTATGACAGGTCGCCAATGTTCATTTTGGATGTTTGGTCGATAGTCCAAGCGTAGAGGACATTGCTAAATATTTTAAAAGTTCAAGCACAGAACACAAAATGAAAAAAATACTAGGTATTTTTTTTTATTTATTTAATTAATGCACCTTTTTATTTTATCATTACCTACATCTTCTTATCTATACTAATATTGTTTAGAGGAGATATTTGATTGTTTGTTTGTTTCTTCGCATTGAATAGGCTCCAAAACTTGTGGACCGTTTTGAAAAATCCTTTCAGCATCGCTTAGGGAAGCTATTTCCGGATGACATTGGAAACTTTTTATCCCTGTATTCCCACGGGAACGGAAACTACATGAGTGAAACCACGTGCTGTCTGCTAGTTTATTATAAACGTCTTGTTTTTATTTAGAATTTATTCATAAAGACCATGGTACAGAAGACTCGGCAATAATACATTGTAAACGCGTCTATTCTTTAGAACCTGCACTCTTTATAACCAGCTGTCAAGCTCCAAAGCATCCAACCCACAAACATCAACGGGGAAGTTTCTTTTACAATATCGTGGAACTAGTTCAAACATATTTCTCGGAAGCTGTAGAACGAAAGGAAAAATGTATTCACTTTAACATTTCATTTTACAGCTTCGCGACTTGGTTGGAATCAATTAAGGGTAATAGGTGTAATGAAAGTGGGGGACATACTGTTTTTATTAGGGTACCGTTGTCAAAAGGCATATATTTCTAAGAGTACGCGGTCCGTGTGTCAGTTTGGCTATGATATTTTATGATTTTACTGAGTGTAGTATTCAAGAAATAATAAAAAGACAACTTTCTTCCTTATTTTATTAAAAAATATATTGCCTAACACTATACTCCATTTTTGCATTAGAAAAAAAATGCTCGTAGAAGCAGGAGTGCAGAAAATTTTATTTTAAAGATAAGTGAAAACAATTTTTATTTTTATTGTTATATTTAAATTTAGAACACTAATAAACGCCAACTGTGCCAGTCTTAGACTATATACCTCTAGACGTAGCCCAATTTACAGTGTCAAGTGTGGAAGTGAGACGCAATAATACAAAGTTCGTAGGAAAATTGAGACAAAGCATCGTATCTTCTGTCCCTTACGGCGTGCCGGATTTTTGCATGGCTAACTTTTGAAAGTTAGCCAAACAAAGTGCTGTCACTGTCACGTATATTATTATGCTCGATTTAATTTAAGTTTTCGGATGGTTTTTGCAATTTTTGTAATAGTTTAAGTCATTTAATGAGAAATAGACTCCATTAGTGAAGTGTTTAATGTATGGTGTATGCTCTACGATGGGAGGATGCAGTATAATAGGCTGTAAAAGCCGCACAGAAAAGGATATTAACGAAATCACTTTTCATTCGAAAGTTTTCAATACTGTTAGTGTTATAGTATGATTATTGAATTTATACATTTGTGCGCTTTTATTGTCATGGCTTTCAGACCAAAATATGGAAGATTTCTTAAAATAAACTTGATTTCTTATATCACATAACCTAGGAATACTTACTTACAGTGTTGCTACACGTTTCAAATCTTTTTCCTTAACTGTCAGGCCTAATGTTCAAAAGGTAGGCATAATAATCAAATAAATCTATGGTGGCTAAACACACAAATTTGTGGGCGAACCCTTATTTTTAAGTTTAAGTGAACATGTGGACGACCGAACAGAGCCCTTTCGACAATCATTAAGTTTTACTCTTGAAGGCAATCGCGTAGGTACTTATAGATATTTGGAAGTAAGAATTCATTTTATAAATAAATGTTAAGTATAAACAAAAAATTAGATATTTTCAAAATAAGTTGGTTTTGTCTAAAGGACAATAGTTATTATACAGCAATGTCAATGTCACACTGGATGTTAGCCATACCTCAATATATTTTAATGATAAATAACACGCGAAAAAATTATGTTGTGTTCTTCTAAAGAGTTACTTCTATGTACACACATCAAGCTTCACCTGGTAGTAGTGTATTTTATTTGTGAGAATCAAGGTAAGATTGAAAGTAGGTATTTTACGTGAAATTATATTTTCTCACACATGGATACTTCTACACTCTTATTAGCACGTTGAATACGTAAATTATAATTAACAACAGTGCTAAAATTGAAACCCGCAGTTAATTTTGGTCGTATTTTGGGACTTTTTTAAGGAATAGCAACACTGAACTTTTATATTGCTGTCGCATGTGCGGCCACGCGGTGGTTCTATCTAGAGGTATATTATCTAAGGTGCCAGTAGTATTTAGAGTACAAGAAAATTGTTTTTGTTTTGCTTGTTTTTGTACGTAACCTTTCACTCGGAGTCCGACTCGTGCTTTTAAATTATACCTTCTTCTTTGACGCTGACTACGTTTTTTTTTCTAAGGATATTTTGTTTCTTTGTCTATGAAGCAACTGGCTTTGTAAGTGATGAGATTGCTGCTTACACTTTACTAAATATAATTGAAAATTATAACAAAATTAATGTGACTATTTGTACAGACACACGTCAACCTACCCCAAAGTCTTAAATTTCTTTGATAGGTTTTCAACTTTATTCTAAACATTACAAGGTTTACGTTCAATTGGGAAAATTTGACAGTTTCAAGTAGATTGATGTGCTGGCGTCTGTACAATAGCAGTGATTCAATACCGTAGTAGTGTGACCGGCGGACTTCCACCGAAGTCATAGGTGTTGAGTTCGAACACAAGGCATCACTGAGTTTTGCTGTCGGAAAACGGTGAAGGAAAACATCGTGAGGAAACCGGTCATGTCTGAGAGATATTTCTCCAGGGCATGTGAAACCAGGTCATAGGTCCATGGGTGGCCCATGCACCTGACCAAAGATAAGGACACGAAAAGAAAAAAAGGAAGATCACACCTGTAACCCTCGAAATAATAAGCAGAGTTGTACACAATATACCCTCAATTTGCTAGTTATGTTGTCCGATGTAATAGGGGGTGAGCCGATTGCCACCAATCCAAACTTTGTGCTGCTACTGAGAAGTTCCAGATGAAGAAACTGCTAAGAAGCGAATGCTGGCTGGCACGACCCCAGCATCGCGACGTGCGGCGCTCCTAATTTTGAATTTGGAATTACGCGCGCATTGCTTCATTACTAGAACATTATTGAAAATATTCTCTCTGGACGTCCGCGCGTTCGCGTCGTCCCTAAACGTTTTTCTTATACAATAATTTGCATATATGTTAATAACAAGTAAAATATACCTTTTCTAATCAACCTAAATAAATAAATTATTGATAGTTCCCGCTACGTCCCGCACACATCAAGAAACACAAATAAAACCCAAAAGAAACTCAATGACGTTTTGCACGATCCACAGATCAAATCCAGGACCTCATGATTAGCAGTAACACTTGCGACCACTAGGTCTAGTGGTACTCTTATTTATTTTGAAAAGATTCAGTATAATAATCATTTAACTGCTATGAGTACAAAATTTCCTTACTTTGCTCCTAGTAAAAATGTTCACGGATTCCAAGTCACTACGTTGTAATGGCTATCTCGAAACATTAAACTAACATCTTAAGACCTGGCTTTTTATAGACTATCATAGGGACATTAACAGGCAATCTCATTGCAAAAGGCAAGTGTTAAAAAGAAAATTTAAAATGTGTACCAGAAATACTTATAGGTACCTACTTTGTGCAATAAAGTTTGAAAAGTAGTATCTTTGGTCCAGGTTGATATAGATATGGTACTTTAAATTGTTCGCTTTAGATAATCGTATAAACATTATTTACTACCACCATAGTCCGCTTCATGTGTCAATAATATATCGAGTCTATATCTATATTCCCAATAATCTTAAATCAAATCATTTATTTGTGATACATGAGTTAAATACATGTGTTATTTACATAATATCTCCATAGCTTTTAGAACAAGCTGCCACTTTCATAAATGAAATTGCCTTGTAATGCATTTAAGGCTAAAGTCAGGGTGCTTCTACACGGTGCAAGTAGCTTGCGCATATTGAGGCACTTGCGCAGGTTATATGCTTTGTAAACTTAACCGTTTAAAAACGTGTGCGGGTCTAGCAACTTGAGCATGTATCAAAGCGAGCCACCCGCGCAACTAACCCGTGTACTCTGTGGTGCGCGCGCGTGTTACTTGGGCATGTAGCTCTTGACCACGAGCAAATAACTTGTGCGTACTACTTGCGCAAGTAGCCTAGATCTTTACTTGCTCCAGTTATTTGCATTTTTTATTTATTTATTTATTTCTTATGGCACTTCAACGACTTACTTACTAAAAATGTACATAAACACACATCGCAACAGTTATAAGTATAGTGAATTCGTCACTTATAACAGACAAGTACATTATTTACAAGTTAAAAGCGAGTAACTTAAACAAGTTGCGCATATTACTCACGCGTGTAAACCGCATCTTCACTTGCTCCGGCTACATGCACCCTGTAGAAACACCCTTAAATCTAATCTTTGTTTTATGGCAAAGACGAATATCTTAATATTTACTGTAGACATCACGAACAAAATTTTCTACCGATACTTGTGTCCACTATGGACACATGTCTATGAGTTTTCTTTGATACGCACCGCTGCCGCGAGACATGGGATCAAAGTTTTTCTATTACATAGGTACTACGTTTCCACGCATGTCCTCTATATCGTATTTTAAATCTCTTTGTTTGAAGGCATACCTAATTAATCATTAACATCTATTTAGACGACAAGAGCAGTTGGTCCCTTTGTTGAACGCAGAAGTTGTTCTGCGTTGTTATAACCAATGATAATAAAGGTAGAAACGTGTCGAAAGGTAACTTACTTAAACAACATTCGATCTTCAAAAACGGAACACTAACGCACGCACGCGTCCGTTGGGGCGCGACGCCACATTGAGGAGAAGTGTGGCTAGCTAGTAGACATGTGTAAGTAATGCGAGTGATGCATCACATGTAATATCACCCGAGCGCATACTGTAACATCACACATTACACCACTGAAATAAGCATCACACCATCACACTAAACATCACACGCGCGGTAGCAGCGCAGTAGCTCGTGACATGTCAATGACTCCGATGACTCGCAGCGCAGTCATGCAGTTCATGGGTCCTTCCTTGACTTCTTTCATTACACTTTCATAGATACTTTTAATCCTACGCCTAAGAATATTGCCAGTCCTAAGCCTGGAAACCCGTTACTTGTTGATTTAGGGTATAAGTATGAAGGAAAATCAACTTTATATAATTTGTCTATTTAAATCTTAGTGATTAATGAGTAAATCACACTATTGCTCATTTTTTTTTTCTCATTATAATAATTATAATGTTTCACGTATTTGCAAGCCTAGTGGTAAAATATGGCTGAATCACTTTAATTTTTCTGTACCACCAATCATGTACCCATATTTGCAAATAAAAATATCTTTATCTTTATCTTTCATTTCTTTCATGTAATTATGAATCATCATAATGACACGCGGACAACATCGTATCGCTCGCTGCAATGTTACTATTTCAATAACACGTCCTATTCCTATTACACTAGAACATTGCACTACATTAGAACGCGCAATGGTGTGCTATCGCATGGCGCTACATCATAATATCACGTGTGATGTTTAGTGTGATACTGTGATGGTGTAATGTAATATCACTCGGCACGAAATGTAATGACATATCACATCACTTCGTAGTGCACTGTTTTGCACATGTCTACTAGCTAGCCACATTTTAACGTGCGATTTTTAATTTAATTTTATTGACTAAATCCTCCCGTTACACTCTTTTATAATAAGTTGTAATGCAATAATGGTGAACTAGTGACCTCGAAAGTTTATTATTATTATGTTATTTAATTGTTTTATTTTGAGTAAACGGTAGTAAGTTCGTTATGAAAATATAAATGTCACAAATATACGAAGGTTTGAATGTAATTAAAGTTTTGAACCTAATTCTATTATGCTTTACTGCTATGCTATTTATAATGCATATTTAGTGTTGCAACACACTAAATAAATGCATTATGAAATATAAACGCTTATCAAACGTCACACATCGTTCCAGAATCCTAAAACAAAACTTGCTCTGTCCCAAAATACAACCACGAACTTCAGTTTAAAATTTTTAATTACGACATGCATCCAATATGTTTTTTAATGCAGCCAACCCCAAACTGCTCTTTGTAATGCCTTTTAACCCGTTTTGTGTCTTAAATAAACCGTAAAAACTCTCGCATTATTTTCATTATTTCGGAATATGACAAAGCGATGCAAATGTGAATAATTTATGTTGCAAATTGACTAGCTCGAAGAGCGAGTATATTTTGTGTTCTTACAGGGTTAATAGGAAACAAAAAAAAGCGGTCTGTGCAACACCACACGACATTAGTAAAAACTTACATAGTTTTACAATTTTAAAGTATTCTTCTACCTACAATCGTACTTAAAATATTGTAAATGTGAAACTTCGTGACAATCGATGTTTGCGAGTGTGTGTTTGTTTTTTTTTTCACGCGAAAGCTACTTAATTGATTTTAATGAAACCTAACAGGTATATAGCTTAAACGTGAAAATAGCATAAAGTGTATCATTTGAAGGTATTGTGAAATTACATCTTGAATAGTATGTGCCGTGCTTTTTTGGTAAAGCGCACATGAAACTTAGGAGACAATTAGGTATATATATTTTTTTAATGAAAGCAATCTTACCGCTCCTCCTATCAGATCCGATCAATACAAGACCAAGCCTAGTTACCCTTCTTCTTCAAGAAGTCGTCAAATGTCACGATTATCAATACGCAGTTCTGATCTTTGGAGGTATAGGTAAGTTCCATCCCTCATTTCAGTGCTTTGAAGTCTGTCTCTGTGTTCAGTTCATATCAATATCCCGCCCCAATTTTTCCTGGAACCGATGACGTGGCAACAAAACCGTGTTGTTTGTTGCCTGACCTGTCAGTGTAGTGGTCGCAAACGTTACTGCTGAGCATGAAATCCTGGGTTCGATCTTCGGGCATAACGTTAATGAGTTTGTTCGTTTGGTATTTCTCAGTAGCAGCCCGGCTGTATTTTTTTTTTTAGGGGATTGTTACCTCAGTACTCCGTCATTTATGGACCGATTTTCAAATTTCTTTTTTGATTTGATAGGGTATACTAACAGATTGGTCCCATTTCTATCAAAACTTATGAGTTTTGAGATTTGTTACTAAAAATGTTAAAATCGCTACGTGTGTACCTACATTTTTTGAGGAGTTCCCTCAATTTCTCGAGGATCCCTCATCAGATATGTCTGAAAAAAACAACCGGCTTCTTAAAAAACACTAATAGGAGATAAATAACTCCAGTTTCGGAAGTCTGTGGCTTTGGTGGTTTTGTTTCGTTCATTATTGGCCACCGACTTCCGAAACGTTGTTTTTTTTGTAAAAAGTTTTTTGGTGCTCAGTTGATGGCAATGAACTAGTCACCTATTACTTGGCAAAGTGTTGGTCTTCGTACTACAGTTACATAATATATCTGCCTAACCCTTAAAAATATTACAAGCGTAAAGTTTAGGAATCTTCAAACATATTATATACCTGCTTCCCAGACAAACTTCGTTTCTCCTTAGAATAAATTTATGATTTTGTTACCGCCCTAGCTTTATTTTAGCCATTTTTAGCTAAAGACTGCTCAGTGGTCTGATGTCAAGCTAGAAAAATGTGGACTGCTAAGGCATTGGTAACTGCCTAACATATCACCAAAGATGTGCTGCATTTAAATAATGTTTAAAACATGATTTTTTACGAAAGATACCTTAATATGTCTGTCTTTCCAAATTGCATTAATATCCGTTCAGCCGTGAGAAGCCAATAAATAAACAGATAAACAGAGCTTGAAGTTTATTTTTTTAAACACCTGAGTCAGTATACCCTTTTGGCATAGTACCTACAGTTCTTTTTAATTTTTCTGCAGTTGACTTTTTCATTTTATTTTATAAACCTAGTTTTATTGTTTGTATTTTCGTTCTAAATGTGCTCTTGTGCGTCCAAATATATTACTTTCTTTCTCTCTCTTTCAAGAAGAACTTTTATCATAGTTCTGTAGGTACAAAATACCGTATCCACCTTTCACAGTTCTTCACCAGCAGCATCTTTATACCACATTGATGTAACGTCTGTTGCTGTGGACCCATTATTCGCGGATCAAATGGGCCATTTTCCTCTGGGCCCAGAGACATCGTTAAACAAAATTTTATTCTCACAATACTAAAAACTTGGTACCCGGTATTACTTATTAAAACGCGTTCGTAACCGTTTTGATGGTCACGTTTTAGTGATATAAACGGGAATATTGTGAATATTTTCCAGTGGTTTGGTGATGAACGCAAATTGCGTAATATATTTTGCAGTCACGATCCCAGAAGAAGAAGATAGCTAAGACACTGATTGCTTGTTAATGCTTGAAATATATTTCAACGTAAATCAACCTGCACTTTTTTACCGATATAAATACATTGTTATGAAATAGATAGGTACAGACGCCAGGACATCAAGTTACCCCAATGTAACAAATTTTCCCAATTGAATATGAATCTTATTTTGTTTGACATAAAGTTGAAAAACGATCAAAGAAATTTGACACTTCGGGGTAACTTGTGCTGTCGTCTGTACATAAACTCACGCCATTTTCCCAAGGCATAAACTGCAGGATACACAGGGCGTCTGCTTATTTGAAATCCACAACCCGGTGATTGGGTAACACGTTACCCTTTGGTTGAGCTGGTTGAAAGACTTTCGGGCTCCTGCAAATAACAGCCAGGACTAAAAGCAAAATATGCTTTCCGAGGCAAGGAGTGGTCTTGATATGACTGTAAAGAATAGTCACCACCATCCATGGACGGACCTCAGGCAGCGTAACTTGATCGGCCGTGCGGCTTTATTATTTAACCACTAGCCCAAACTTTAATAAAAATATTAGTATTGATTGTCTGTCTGTCTATAGAGTGACAGTCTCTTTGGTCTAGTGCAAGCGCCACTTCTGAGTATTATTTAGTCAAGTAGTTATTAATTAGGTTTTTTTATTATAGCACTGGTTATATTATAAACCAGTTCTTGACTGCAATCCCACCTGATGGTAAGCAGTGATGCAATCAGTGATGGTGAAGCGCACTAGTTTATTAAGAGCCTATTCACTAAAACGTTAAAACTCCTAGAATAGATGGTCCAAAAATGCATAGTTTCGGAGATCTCATCAATCATAATTAAATTATCAGTTGTTTAGTACCCGTAACACAAGCTCTGCTTAGCTTGGGACTAGATGGCGTTGTGTGAATAGTCGTGGAATATTATTATTAAGTAGGTATTAATATTATTTTTATTACTTAATTAGTTCAAAAATTGTCACCAGTACGACGAGTCTTCTTTCTAACGTCACTTTTCTTTCACGTACGGGTGTTTTACATTAATCATCGTGACTTCGTCGAATTATTTTGTATGACAGTAAAAAAAAAAAGGATGATTGAAACATAATTCATATGCCAGTTGATTCTTTGATATGGTCTTAATCAGACCCTAGAGTTATGGGATATTGAAAAAAAACACGTTGTAGATACAAATGGAAAAATAGGCTCTATACTGTAACCACTACGTACATTCATAAAATGTTTATAACTGACTTTGATGTAACATTCCCAGTTATTGTAATTTTTACGAATATTAATGTGAAGTATGTGGTTTAGTGCGACGTAACTTGTTTATGAGAAGTCAAATTGTGTGATGAAATGCGATTTTTTAGGGCAAGTAATAATCGTTAACGTTTTCATTATATGCAGGCTCGTGTTTCGACATCGAGTGCATAAGATTGTGTGCACACCAGCAGGGGCTCGAGTCTGCAATTGCAATTGTGTCTCAATGGCCGGTCATTGATCGAATATTTGACAGCTTTGGCAGTTTTTGTAAGGAAAATGTTGGTAAGTAAGTATAAGTATTCCACAACTTTTTCACATAACGCCCTTTAAGTCCCAAGTTAAGCTTGAGAGCTTGTGTTATGGTACTAAACAGCTGATAAACATACTTATATATTTCTAAATACAAGACATATTATAGATAAATTACACCCAGACACGGAACAAATGATCGTGCTCATCACACAAACATTTGTCCTGGGTGGGAATCAAACCCACGACCTACGGCATAGCAGTCAGGGTCACTAACTACTAGACCAACAGGCCAGTCATAAGTTGTTGTTGTTGTTGTTGTTGTTGTCAGTTTGACGTTTTACGTCAAAAATCGATCATTGACCGGTCATTGAGACACGATTGCAATAGCAGACTCGAACCCTTGGTCTTCTGCGAATCTTCGTTGACAGTTCATAGTAATGATCACTGGGCAAAGTATTTAACGGTTAACTGTCAAACAGCTCGTTTCGTTGGCTATAATCAGTGTGTATCTAGGATGACGTGACGACTAAGATAAAACCATAATGTCAAACATGACATATCAAATGTCAAACAAGACGTATCGTGACATTGACAATTGCTTAATTACAGTGACATCTAAGTAACAGTTTTGTTTTTACGTATGAATGACGTCATTTGGCGGTTACGTCTGTTTAGAATGCACCGAATTTCATAATTAAAATTATAAATGAAGAGTACATAATTTCGAAGAACCAAAAAATATGGGTCCTCTAGTTTTGGATTTACTCTTATATTACGAAATAAAACATGCAGGTTAAAATTTTGAAATGTTGTCAATTGTCACAGTGTGTGATTGCATCTGCCATGACATGCCCAGATCTCAGTCTAAAGAAATACTATACTATCTACTCAATAAACCTAATGGGTTTTACCCAAAAAACAAAAGCTGAAATGGGTTTAGTTTCGAAGTGTTAGCAAATAGTTGGTTTTAGACATTTTTGATAAAATACGTGATGGTACTTGCTATATTTTAAAGTTTAAAACCTAGTTTCAAGAAAAATAACTTAGTTGTAGTAAGTGGAAAAGTGTTTTATTTCTTCCAAGAAACAATTTACTACAAATTGAACACCTATTACCAAGTAAAGCGCTTTAAAGCGACGTTTAAGTATCTTTAGACAATATCGTTGTCGACCTTTACTTCTTTAATAAGAAGGGGGGTCTAAAACCTTTTTTAAGGTATAAATATAATTATACTCTTATGAGGTTGAAGCAGGTACACCATAATAATCAATGTGATTCCTATAAAAGATCACTCTCTTCACAAACAAAGAACACACGAGCAATAGAAATAAAAACCGACTTCAAAACTAACACTAAACGGTGTAAAATAACTCTAAATTAGAAAGTCTGTGGCTTTGGTACTTTTGTCTTATTCTTGATGGGCCACCGACTTCCGAATTTAGAGTTATTTTACACCGTTTAGTGTTAGTTTTAAAGTCGGTTTTATTTTTTGTAAAAAAGTTTTTTATTTTTTCATTTTTAGTTGTTCCCATACAAACATTTGTCATGAATTCATTTTATATTGTTAATTGCTAACAATACATGTCATTATAATAGGGTTATCCACCAAACCCTAATAAATGAAACTTAACATACCTAAATGTCGAAATCTGGGTATATTGAACAAATCTGCCTACCCCTCTGAGCATACAGGCTTGATGATACGTCATGATGTTGTATAAACAATAAACATCCAAGCGATTCCAGCAATCACGATAGATATGCCGTCTATTTTTGAAGAGTTCCGTTGTAAATCTCCGAAGATCAGCACCAGATCTTCACCAAATTAAAATAGGACTAACTCAGGAGTCTACTTTTTCAAACAAAAAAAGAATTTCGAGAATCGGTCCACAAATGGCGGAGAAATCAGGTAACATACATAAAAAAAAAAAATACATTCACAGGAACATAGAACCTCCTCCTTTTTTTGAAGTCGGTTAAAAATAACTTTTATTATTAAACTGCCTATGGTCGGCAGATCCAGCCTCTGGGCAAAGGCAATGATCATCACGTTAATTTGCTCAAGGCGGATTGGTGATTACAAATATTATGTATTAATTTGTAAGTCCAGGTTTTCTGACGATGTTTACTTTTACCATGAGGCATGTCCTAGATAATCTTAGAAAATGAATACGAATTGAAAAGTGACATTGGTACTTGCCAAGAATTAAACCACAAATTCGTATAAGCTTTTACTCTTAGTTGTAAGTAAAGTCGAAGCTATATCAGAGTCACAAACGCCGGCACGGCAAACTATGCCAAACTGTATTTGTTTTTCCATTGATCAAATAAACCTTATGTTATATATAAAATTCTCGTGCCACAATGTTAGTTACCGTAGAACTGTGACACTAGGATTTTATATGTTAGATAATAATGCGTGTTCTACTGTATTACGAAACTCTATTGGTAAATTTTCTTGCATAATTGTTCAACCTTTATCAATCTACCTACTTGTTGTACTTCATGTTTGTCCAAAACAAAATAAACAAACTTAAACACACATATTTTTATAACTCCACTAAAAACACGTTACATTGACCGTATCAAACTCGAGGTCGCTACACTACCCACTACTTGTGTAGTACCTCGAGACCGTACGGTAAAACCGTCCCGCGGGACACCGGACACGCATTGCGACAGAACCATGTTCGAACCGGGACACTGAGAGCGATACATTTCATTGCTTTCTGCTGTAACTTTGATGGATTGAGTTTTTGTGTTGATGATAGTCGTATATCTATCGCTGTTCTAATCTCTAAGGGGTTAGGGACAAACGAACTGTTTGAAAAATATTATGTTAAAATTTTTCAAAAGACAAAGGTTGGAGTACAGTGATGAAACACTTATTCATGCTCAATAAATTGTAAAACAACCGCAAAGATAGTCAGAGCAGCAAACTTTCTTAAAGTTTCACTACCGCAATATTTTCAAAGTGTTCTTTCAACTTCAACTGTATTCATAGTCGCTCTGTCGCCAAGTCCGCACAGCGCCCCATTCACCGTATTCTTGAATATTTCAAAGCATTACACTTCCCACTCAAAGTGTTCTTATTATTTATTCAAAAAATTAAGCAACGCAGTCTCATGTTCATATTTGAGTATTTCGTTCATTTTTTTTTTCTTTCGCTTCGTCTTTGCTAATCAAGACCGCTAGTGGAGGAGACGCAATATGCGTGATATAAATAATTCAGGTATATTTCTAGATGAAAAGCGAGACATCATTGAATTTGGAAAATGTACTCTGAATTTGGATTCTGTAGGCACTAAGGTAACTTTTTATTATTAGTTTACCACTCCCAAAGTGGCTGGCTGGCATACTTAGTAAGCTTTTAAAAATATTTAAAAAAAAAAAAATCGAGCCTCAACTATTAAAGGCTTAAGTCAATTTAGTTTAAAAGTTATTTAACACACTTACCGAAACAGCCTTTAGATTAACGTCTAGCAATTTTACTGTCATAAATCAATCAATTTCATCTGTAATGACAACAATTGTAATAATATTCTCTCTACACTTTTGATAATTAGCTAAGACTTTAATAATATTAACTGCGAAGACGCCCAAAACATTATCTGGAATTGGTAAACAAGAAACATTTTCAGCTCTGTCTTGTTGTTTTACAAGTTTTCTTAAGCAAACATCCTGAAAGCCATTACCCGATTAGTAATATTTGATGGTACGCCACAACGTTTTTCTGTTCTACGTAGAAAGTTGGTTATCAATTGAATATTATCTCCTTTTGTTTTTTGAACTCTTGTATTTATCATAACGAGACCCCTGAATAAATTCTCGTTTACTAAAATTAAGGATCACGTTTAAATTAGTACCTAGATTAGTTTTGCTTCTACGAGTAACAGTGGCTTAAGATGTTCGTTTTCTTGAAAAAGTATGATTTAAATTACTCAGTTTGATGATGAAACTGACAAAAAGAAACAGACATATTGGTAGGAACTTTCTCAGCTATTTAATTTAAATTTACATACAATATATTTTTTTTGTAAATACCGAAAAGAATGCGATACTCATCATTACAAACTACTTTTACTATAAGATGCAAATAAAAAATTGCTGTGCGAAACATTTATGAACACGTAACTCGACAAATTACATAATAATTAAAACATGTAGGTGTATGGATCACCGAAATAAATAATCATCGCTCCTTAAATACTTCTTTAATTAATTTTCAAACTTTTACAAAATGTAGGTTAACGTCTTAACATCTGAGTCGCTCGCTCGCCATTTTCTTCTTTTCGTTTCTTCCTTTTTCAAATATATTTAAATTCTTTCTCTTTCTCCTTACCACACATAAATACTCTCTCATCCACTCATCACTGCGTTCATATTATAATACACTAGCAGACGTCACGCGATTTCACCCGCATAGTTCCCGGTCCCGTGGGAATACAGGGATAAAAAGTAGCCTATGTCACTCGGGGATAGTGTAGCTTTACAACCGGTGAAAGAATTTTTTAAATCGGTCCAGTAGTTTCGGTGCCTATTCAATGCAAACAAACAAACAATCAAACCTATCCTCTTTAGAATATTAGTACCTATAGATTAAAACTTATTATTTTCATGATGTGTTTCCAATTACGATCCTACAAATACATTCTTGATAACCTTTTCCTCGAAATGTCACCTCGGTCAATCAACTTTTTGATATTAATCCAATATTATTTACTTTTTCCTAAACATCAAACAAAGATAAAAAGTTGATTGGTCTGATGTAAATGTTTTAATTTCGAGATCATAACAATGATACTGTCTCCTATTGTTTTCATTTATATTCCTTTCGCGTTGTTTTTGATCAAGGGAACGCTAATTGACCTCCCGGAAAGAATTCATTAATTATTGAAAAGGCCATTTTTGTGTAAAGACGGCTAATTACTCCTTGACAGTTTACAGGAAAAATGTAAAAAATAAACGTCAAAAATGGTTTCTTCATAATATAAACGTATTTTATAGCAATGGAAAGAGTGACTGCTTTCTTATTTTCTCTAGAAATGTTAAGATAGTCACATTTTGTTGGAAGACATAACATTACATAATTATTTAGTAAATGTGGACTAAATTAAATAGAATTCGTTAAAATATTTTTTGTAAATAAAAACTACTCGGGCAAGTGCCAAGGTAACTTTTAAATCTGTAAGGACTTTCCAAGTTTACCATAGAAATCACTGATATTGTAAAAATGCTAAAATATTGGCTAAATCAATATAAGTTTGAAAACGCCCATTCGCCTTAATCTAATAAAGTGACTATTGCTCGTGCCTATTTTTGTGAGAAGATACCTTTGCGCTACAGTGGGACAGTAAGAAGCTGGTTTAAATTACTAATCATAGTATTTACAGGCGATCGATTTTCTTTTTTCATGTAGGAATTCTAATAGGTATTCACCTTAAGGTAGATGGACGTATATGTTAGACTATTACTGGCTAAAAACTACTCAAAGTAATTTTACTCCCTCTGGTGAGGACACTGAAAGAATGGGCAGTTCGTAATAAGTCAAACCTGAGAGGAATACTATATTTGGCACGCCTGCAGATGAATTTATAATTACCCTGTCATGAACAGAATATACCAGGAAAATCTTACATATTTTTGCAGGAACTAAGAGTTCTATAAATAGCCATACTGTAGCCTTAGTTTATTGCATTTTTTTTATCTAAAGCTATGACGAGAATATAACAAAAACATAAACCATTCCAAGCTAGATACCGAAGCTTAAAGTCTAACTAGAATGAAGAACAAAATCCATAGACGAAATACGTTCTACTCTAAATTTTAGAGCATGCATTTTCTCCGCAAAAGAATCTATTATATCAAATAGCCTCTTAGGGTTTGCCTCGGAATATTGTTACGGGTATACTTTGGCTTATAATGGCTTTGAACCGGCAGGCAGCGCTGAGGCTTCAGACAGACGATTGATTTTTAGTTAAAATACTAGTCAAACTGCAGAGCAGATGTTAAAGAAAACGACGCGGGAGGACGTCCTTTAAGGACATACATCATCTGCTTGGCCTTTTCCCAACTGCGTTGGAGTCGGCTTTTCAGCTTACTAATTATACCTGGCCTGTTGGTCTAGTAGTTAGTGACCCTGACTGCTATGCCGCAGGTCGTGGGTTCGATTCCCACCCAGGACAAATGTTTATGTGATGAGTACAATCATTTGTTCTTTGTCTGAATGTAATTTATCTACATTATGTATGTATTTAGAAATATATAAGTATGTTTATCAGCTGTTTAGTACCCATTACACAAGCTCTCAAGCTTAACTTGGGACTAAATGTCGATGTGTGAAAAGTTGTGGAATATTCATTTATTCATTTCATTTTACAGAACTTATATGGTGATGTGTTCGGGTCATCAAGTGTGTAGTATTCGTAAATAGATATTGATTAACCAGATAGATGCATTAATTTAAAGAAATCAAAAGAAGTATGTAAGATGCCTGAGTTTATGCGTGTATATATATATATATGAAGCTGTATTTAATTGTAATAATTATTTAGGAAAATCCAACCTACTGCTAATCATGGTTCTGTAGTCTATAGATCTGCAATTTCTTACTCGTAGTCTGGAGTATGTACTATATTATTATACTATAGGTAGGTACCTACACCTTTGCTTAACCTTTCGAGGATTACAGACGAGGATGTATGGTATTATGCAACCAAAAAGATTTAATCTTTATTTGTGACTAAAAGTTAAACTACTTTCTAATGAACGTTAAGTGAAGTTAGTTATTAAATAAATGGGTAAGTATTTAAAAATCAGCAACAACAGATAAAAATGTCAAAAAAGATTTACTGAAAGATTATATTTGGTAAAAAAAGTCGAGACAGTACGGCGCACTAAATGCTTGAGTAATTTCAAAATGTTTTAAAAAGAAAGATAAAGGGCAAACTATAAACGTCTAACGAACTAAGTAAGTAACTAGTAAAGCAAGTCTAAGTGGTTTATGTCATCGCATTAAGAATATTTTTTAGAAAAGTTTCTTAGCTTGACTTCTTTGACCTTAAAATAAAAGCCGTCTATCATCTATCTAAGTTGTCTATACGCATTGTTATTGACGTTCTTACATACCTACGTCTTCTACACATAGTCGTATGCAGAAACTACAAAACGCACTTACGATGCTTTTTAGTATCTGCTAACGATTCTCCGACCTTTTTCTGAATCTCCTTTTTTATGTTCCTATATTAGAATGTCAATTTCTGTGACTAAAACATGGCAAATTGTAGCCGCAATTTATCGACCACGCCTAAATCTTGACAAACATAATCGGTAAATTAAATCTATACTCCATTCGAGTAGGTAGTTAACTAAAGGTAAACAATCTTGACAAGTCTTTTTACATAAACGTTTATTAATTAAATACAACTAGGTACTTTTTATACAAATTGTTTAATTGATCATGTAATCGTTTTTGTTGTACCTATCTAAATTTGTTTTCAGCTACATTTTATTTTTAAACTTTGTTATTAACTAAAAGTACATGTCAAAATTGTTTAACTTTTGTTAACTACCTAATCGGATGGAGTATAGTTTTGACAATATCTGATTGAGATAAGATAGAATGCAAAAGTTTGAAAACATGGGAATTACCCCTCTGATCATATACGCATACATAGTAGTGCGACTACTACCTAACGTTTTATTCTGTGAAAATCTCTTCAATCAATGTCAATCATTAATATTAAAAGAAAGAAAATGCTTTCATTTGGGACACGTACCGAAAATATTACAAAAAAAAAACAAAAGACCTGTGCGATGCCAAAACGAAACAATTGCTATCAATTGCAATCATGATAAGAATCACAATTCAATATGTAATATCGACAGTGTAGGTACTTTCAACTAAAATTTTCGGACTAATTCCATCGTTAAATTATTAAATAACTGCATAAATATAAATAATAGGATAACTTATTTTAAGAGAATGGATAGCATAAATGTACCTAAGTAACCTTAGAATAATCACCGCTCTTGAGCTTGTACCAAAGCGAGCCACTCGCGCAACTAGCCTGTGGCGCGCGCGCGGCTTACTTGCGTATGTAGCTTTGAACACGAGCAAATAACTTGTGTAACCCGCATCTTCACTTGCTCCTGCTGCATGCACCGTGTAGAAAAAGCACCTTTAATTACAATTATCTTTGTAAATTTTAATATTTTGAAAAAATAATGAAAAAGAATTACTTCTAACGAGAAAGAGTACTTAAATGAGACTACTAAATCAGTGCTAGTGTCCTGTATTTGTGCGGGACGATGTGTGTTAGTGTAGTTATTATGTGTTGGCTGAGAAAGGAAGAAGAACAAAAATAAAGACGTGTTACGCTTTAAGGAATGACAGCTCACTTTGTCTTGACTTCACCTACATTGTCACGGTAAGATTGAAACAGAATAACACTGCTAAAGTGTACACTGTAGGACTTACCTTTCTAAAGAAAATTTGTAAGAAATATTAATATCAATATTCCGTAATTTAAATCGTTAAAAACCTAACCGCCAATTCTCAGCGACAAAAACAAGTCAAGATTTTTTTTAATTACGACGTATTTTTGCCACATTAAGACTTAGATTAGAACGCATGCGCTATGAAAAATACGGGAATAGTCTCTGAGAATGCGACTGGATTTTTAATAACAAATAATACCTAGGTCTTCTGAATAGTGAATTCCAAACTATACGCGTATTATGAGACAATACCGAACAACCCTTCAAATTACACGTCACAAAGTTTGAATGGTTGATCGGTGTTGTCTGCGTGAACCAAAACCGCTCAGCTCAACTTCACACATTCCCCGCTCACATTCTCCATTCCAGTAATTCCACATACATTCTTCCTTTTATCCTCGCTCATCTCTATCGAGCTGTTATAAAGCAGTCTGCCGTCTCTCAGACAACATCCTGTGAATTATTGGAAGCCGGTGAAACCCGCCCGCCAATATTCACTGGTACGCCCATTTCAATTTCCTGCCAGTTTTCATAACCGTTATCGTGTAGGAACGTTATTTTCCCGTTAAAATTTAGTTTGCGAGGCGAAAGCTTTATGGGTGCTAATTGGAATAAATTAATATTGACGAGATTTTTTGTATTTTATTGACTGTGTTTCTGTGCGGAAATGTTCTGTTGTGGATTTTGTTATATATTTTTTTAATAGAATGTCGTGGTCATAGGTAAAGCAGCGTGCTGATGGCTTTTTTTATTTCCAGTGACTAACTGGCGTCCCGTTGCAAACTGAACTTTGATGACAACTAAATTAATAATAATAATAATAGTTCTCGAGAATGACCATGTTACACTGTACTGGGATCGATCTATCATCACTGACAGGACTATTGTTGCCAATAAGCCTGATATAGTGGTGATAGATCGATTAGCGCGCCGCACAATGATAATCGATGTAACCATCCCTCATGACGAGAACCTCGTGAAAGCTGAGAAAGAAAAACAAATAAAATATCTTGACCTAGCCCACGAGATTGACGACATGTGCGATGTGGATTTTGCTGTCATTGTGCCGATAGTAGTGACGGCCAATGGTCTTGTTGCCAAAAGCCTCGACGACCATCTGTCGAGGCTTTTGTTACGCGGTTGGATCAAAGGCCTGAGGAGGTTCCTGTCTCTGAGACCCTAACCACCGGTAGCTTGGACCCTGCTCCCGCCATCGGTGGCCTACTATTTTCTATTTTTAAATGTTTTTGTTTTTATATGTGTATTTAAAAATGTAATTTATATGTATGTAAAAATAATAAATGAGAATAATAATAATAATAATTTATTTTAAAACATAATTGTGCACAGTTTTAACATTTAAATTGGTATGGAACTTTAAGTGGACTTGAAGTTACGATGACTATCAGACGGGGTAATCTGCACTTCGTCACGGAATTCATTCATGTGTGCATGACGTCATCAATGATGATTCCCAAAATAAAACTAGCTGTTTTACATCTAACCATTGAACACTTTGCCTAGTGGTCATCGCTATAAACTGTCAGCGGAGATAAAATAGCCCTGCTGCCAGTTTTTGCCAGTTATAAATAAAACTAACCTACTTATCTTTATCAACCGGGCAATTGATTCTGAACTAAAATGAGCTGTTTTTTTTTTGGGCCCAACGATTGACTGCTGCGTCGCGTGTCTTGGGTTTAAAAAGAAATTACAAAAGATTTCACAAAAACTGATACGTATTATACAAATTTAAAAAATAAGCTTTTGTTTATCAATAGAACCAAATTTAAAAGATGATGATTTTAACATTTCACGTCGTACACAATATAAAATTTAAACTTTGAAGTCAATTGTTACTGTGGGCGTAACTATTCCTGTACGATATATTATGGAATGAAAATATGGTGCCACAATAAGGCAATGCAGAAGTAGGGCAAGTCTATTTATGGTAGTAGTTTAGTTTAGTATAAGATACCAAAGGAATTCTCATTTTTAAGCTACATATTTACATAATAGCTTATTATACACGGTGTAAAAAGACCGATCACATAGCTAAATAACTTCTACACATTCTGTATATTATAATTAAGTAACTTTGACCAAAAAATTTTACTGGGAAAAACTTTTTTTTCTATGTTTAATAAAGAGATGTTTTTTTATTGCGCACAATGAAAAGCGCGCGATTTTCGATCAGGTGAGCGTACGGCCGATCGCAACCGCTCGCGCTTGGCCATTGAACCGATCGCACGCCTGTGTTTAGTATCTATTGCATTTTTGTAGCTTCAAATGCGTAATTTGTTTTGAAAAATCGATAATTTAGATACAATAATGTTTGTTCGGAAGAAAGTTTACTAATGATGCTTGGAACACGATTTTGAAACAAAGACGAAAAAAAAAAAAAACTTTGATATTTATTATTTCCAAGACCAGTGAATTCCCAAGTAAGTTCTAGAAGAAAAAAACTATCCCAGTGATGGCTAGAATATGTAGTTTTCGTTAACGTTAATGGTCTTTTTCACCCTGTTGGTGGCACTCTTCGCACTGGTGGAAGTAAAATAAGATCCTTTCCATCCTGCTGCAATAAATCGTATGTACTTGATGTCTTTTAGTGAAGTGTATTTGTGTTTAATATTCATGAGTTTCCTTTTCCTGTAAATTTAAATTAAGTATAGGTGAAAGGTAATCTTATCAGGCATGTTGTTCGGGTTTGTTTCGCTTCTTATTTTTTGCAGTTAACCAATAGGAAAGCAAAGCAAAAGGTGGACTTTTTGTTGTACTGTAGGAAAGAGCCGAATTCGATGACTATTAAAATTAATTTGATTTTGAATCAAAGCAAAACAATGGTTTATTTTTAGCGATCTGTAAGTTCTTTAGGTAGGTAAATTTGTGTACGGTACAAACATAGGTATGGCAAACAGATTGGTTCCGGGTCTGGCTATTTGTGTGCTTATACTTTAAATGTATGTTAATGCACCCACGCCACTAGAGAAGTAAAACCTTTTCAAAGTGCGATTAAAAAAAAATAGAGCCCACTTTTGTCTCAGTCACCCCACTTTAAAATACAAACACATACAGAGGAGCTAGGGTTCCAATTTTAAAATGGCTCCTATGGCAGTAAAAGCAATATTTATCAATTGACTAAGATTATTGTGCTATTCCTTATGTGGATAAGCAAGGGTACACGTACTGAGAATTTTTTTTGTACCTATAGATTCAAGTTCTTCAAACAAATCAGACTGATTGCTGGGAAGTTTGTTACGCCACTTCTTCTTTCCAGCAAAAACAGTAATAAGTGGTAAAGAGTGGACGTTTTGGGGACTGTCTAATGTAGTGTTGACGTTCGAACAGTGCTGATACTCAGCCAGCAATTTGAATAAAGAGTTTTGTTTTTGCAACAAGGTTGCCCATTATGGTTTTTCTTTTCCCTTTTGGTACGGAACCGTAAATCCTACTTTCTACTAATATTATAAACGCGAAAGTTTGTGAGTATGGATAGATGGATGGATGGATGTTTGTTACTCTTTCACGTAAAAACTACTGAATGGATTTTAATAAAATTTGATAAGGAGTTAGCTGACACTCCGGATTAACACATATGCTACTTTTAATACCTGTATTCTCTCGGGAACGGAGCCTACGCAGTTGAAACTGCGGGACGTTAGCTAGTATTTAATAATATTTGCGAAAATTATTCTTATTCCCATTCACATTGATATGTTGTTCGTGAAACTAAGTACGAATCACATAGTCATAAATGAATCTAGGTTGCGGCCACCTACACATCAAAATTTCATCGAACCTCTATTTGGTAGTTATTGCCCGCGCTTGCGTAAGAAGTCCGAACAAATAAATCCTCTTATAGATTTAGATTGGATTAGATTTATTCATTATTTATTTATTACAGACAGAACTGAAAGTTATAACAGCAATCTGATAATAATGATTGACCAGCCGAGCTATTGCGTATTTCTGACAGTTCCCTAAGTACTTTTAGGTAAATAAATAAATATTCCACAACCTTTTCACACAACGCCATTTAGTCCCAAGCTAAGCTAAGAGCTTGTGTAATGGGTACTAAACAACTGATAAATATACTTATATTTTTGTAAATACATACATATTACAGACTAGCAGACGTCCCGCGGTTTCACTTCGGTTTTTCCCGTTCCTGTGGGAATACAGGGATAGAAAGTAAGCACCCGGGGATAGTGTAGCTTTCCAACAGTAAAAGAATTTTCCAAATCGGTCCAGTAGTTTCGGAGCATATTCAATGCAAACAAACTATCTAACATTTCCTCTTTATATATTAGTATAGAGTATAGATAAATTACACCAAGACACAGAACAAATGGTCGTACTCATCACACAATCATTTGTCCTGGGTGGGAATCGAACCCACAACCTCCGGCATAGCAGTCAGGGTTACTAACCGCTAGACCAACAGGTCAGTCAAGATGTCGATGTCATTGTTCTTATGACCTGCAATACTTTTCTGTTAAAATCAGTTATTGAAAACTGAGGCGGAGTAAGCCATCAATCCCTAGAATTAGTATGAGTTGACAGCTCTTTTCCCCTTTAATTCAATTGTATTTTCACTTGGCTGATTAGTGGGACAATTAAGAGAGCAGCGGTGGCACAGTGGTGGCGGCCTAGACTTACGAACAGTAAGTCGTCGGTTCGAACCTAGGTAGGCGCATTACTTTGTGTAATTTATTTCATCACCACTGCTCTCAAAAACGGTGAAGGAAAACATCATGAGGAAACCGGCATGTCCTAGAACCAAAATTTCGAAGACATGTGACATCTACCAATTCGCACTGGGCCCGCGTGGTAGATTATGGCCCATACTACGCAAAATACGCGCTTTGACGTGGAGTTGCGGATACCAGCCCGGTATCTTTATCTTTATTTTTTTTTAGTGGGGCAATTAACCACACTATGGTCAAATCACTGCAACTCCTCAAATACAAAACCAACAGAGGCGACTGCCAGAAAAACGTCTAGTCAATGAATCTCAACTCGAACGATATTTCCATACAGTAGATTGTCAAGAGTGCAACTTGTCTAGATGCGCTCTTGACAATCGAAATCGCTGAGATAATTATCAAATCGTTTGATCGACCACATAGCGAACGACATCGAACAAGTGATATCGATTTCCGAAATTGAATCAACACGGAGCGATTGCTACTGTCTATGCCCCCTGTCTCTCACCAATCGTTTGAAGATGACAGATATAGAACGATTAATTAAATACGTTCAGCGGTAAACTTATAAAGTGGTGGTGCAAACAGGTCTAAATTAGCAGAAAGTTATCGAATGAGTTGAAAATAAACCTTGAGTCCGAAATAAATCGTTTGAACGATTTATCCAAGCTAATATATTTTTACTTTGTCTGGCCCACTTTTTAATTTATCAGTTGGATTGGTTTATCAAATATTATATCACGCCTGTGTTCTTTGAAGAGTCAGGCAGGGGTGTACAGTAGCGGACCTAAGTCGTTATTCAATCTCACAAACTAATAGATTGACACCTTCTTATAATAAGTAACTTCTATACTATAGACACAGACACTCTCATTAATTTACGAATGATAGGTAGTATTTCATTAATTCAACCAGTTAAATAATAATAAATAATAATGATAAAATAAATTTATTCACAAATAAAAGATACACAAGACCTATGAAGTCCCTGACTTCTGATCTAGGTTCAGAGACCTGTGTTACAGAAGTCAAAATACATGTCACTATAGCTATAAGGCTAACGCATTAGCGCTAGAGCGTTGATGTGTGTTGACAAAATATAAATATATATTATAATATAATGTTTAGATCCCAAGTAAAATGGGACTAGCCCTTTGCAAGGATGTTCATGGAAGTGTGCGCCGCGATCAAGCGGAGGCGCTGCGCTATTTTGGTCGCGCGCTTGCGCTTTTTCTACAATGGCATCCTGAATGCGTTCTAAGACCGTTGGGACTTTCCCTTTTTACGAAAATAGGTTTCAGTTCAGACCCACTTAGACAAATGAACTGATGAACTATTGAATTAATAGTTCAATGGTTCATTAGTCATTATTTTGTTTAAAGTTATTGCGACCATTAAATCCAGACTGAATTTTGTCAGTTAGCTTGACGTATGTCTGTGTATGTGACGTCTGTTCTATGTACATATACAAGTTAACTAATTTATAGACTCATTAAAGGCTGGTATTATCGTAATTAACCCGTTGAGCTATTCATGATTCAATTGTAATGAATGACATGCTTGACAGTAATGTGGATTATTAAACAAGATAAGTAATTGTATGTCTTAATGCACACATACAATAGAATATAATATAATCATTATAAAAGTTTTTGCTTAGCGTTTCAAACCGAAAAATTTTGATCCGTATTTACAGGTTAAGTGAGTTTGGTAGATAGTCTTTCCTTGTAAAATACTGGTATTTAACTGCATCTAGTTAGACCTTAAACTGACTCGAAAATGCTTGGGAAAACCCGGTAAATCATGATTACGTACAAACTTAAAAATAAGCTATCTATTATTATTTTTGATTTACTGTCTAATCTCTTCGTACTGTTGTTGTTAACTGCGTTTGGTATTTTGTTCCTTGTCATCAAAAGGTAAGCCCTAATTCCAACCCTAATTAGTTCAAGATAAAGAAGAAAGGTTTTCCTCAAAAACCCCGAATATGAACATTCTAATCCCGTACACCAATTCTATTTACACTGTATTACTGTACCGCCCACCTAAGTACCTTAATAGCTGCAAAATTCTGAGTAGGTTTGCTTAAAGACCGGAGTCGGCCTTCACCAAATATCCTACTATTTTCCCCGTGAACATTATTCTGGCGAAAATTTTTTTTCGCCATGCCTTGTATTATGTAAACCTTGCTGGTAACATTTTTGAGATTCAAGATTGTGAACAGTTACATGACTGATTGTTCAAAAACAATGGTAAGTCAGACATATGACATTTGACCTAAGATACGTACTAATATTGAAATGTTTAAAAAAGTGCATTTAAAAGTATAACTTTTACATTTATTTAGAAAAAAAAAGGATGGCTTTTTAACTGAAATGGGAGCTTCAGTTACAGTAACACAGTAATTATTTACAGTAGGTAATTGTTTTTTCTACTAATCGAATCGTGATTATCGTTTTAAAATGGTCCATTGACGTTGTTATCTTCATTTAAGTATGGAGTTATCGGTATTCCAGAAAAAAAAATAATATGCAAAATATGTAGATAAGAAAAACTAAGTATCAAAAAATCTCGTCCGCCGTTCAAAGCGGTCATTTACCAAATTTTGCCTATTTTCTAGTGAAGAATTGTGCGATTTTAGTTATTAACGTTTTTCATAACACTTAAAAGTTAATTAATTTTACATTTGCTAACATGTTATAAATTTTCTTAACAACACATAGTATTGTATATTTAAATTTGTCGCATCTGTTCAATTTCACCCTGTACATATTATGTTTATATGTTTTGTTTTTTTTTTTGTATATTACCCATAACACAAGCTCTGCTTAGCTTGGGACTAGGTGGTGTTATGTGAAAGTTGTGGAATATTTATTTATTTATTTGATGTTCATGTAACAATTAAAGTAAATTGTTAAAGTACAGTAGTACAGTTATCTATTGGCAATTTTGCAAGGAGGAACTTACTAATAAGAGTTTGTTAAAAATTTAGAGTTAGTGTTATACGCTTGTAACTTTGACTCAATAAACACACACGTCGAACACCACCACCTTTCACACTTAACCAGTTTTTGTACTCCTGCAAATATTATAGGGGGTCTCAAATATTTTATCGTGGCCACGCACAAACAGGGTTGAAAGCGTTACGCTGTAAGATACACGTCGTAGGAACGTGATGTCTTTATAACAAGCTTATTGTTTTTGAAGGGGGCGCGGGCGGGGTGAGTGAAAATATTTGATATGTACGCGCGGCTTGCAATTTAGCTGAGACACGCGTTAAAGATTCCTGTATTACTTATTAATCTTTGCGAAACTGGGATTATGTGTTAAATTCGTTGCAGAATCGAGGCTGAGGTCATGTGTTTTATAATACATGTAGGTCGATGTTTTTACATACTTTATTATGCTGTAGAATTTGATAGTTCTAGTGGGTTGAATGCCTTGTAAGTTGAGTGGTCGCAAGTGTTACTGCTGAGCATAAAAAGGTTCCAGTTTGGATACAATAAATAAATAAATAATAAATATTCCACCACTTTTTACACAATGCCATTTAGTCTCATTTTAAGTTTGAGAGCTCGTGTTATAACGAATAAACTTACTTAAACTTATTTATTTCTTTATAAATACATCGTAATAATATTATAAACGCGAAAGTTTGTGAGGATGAATGGATGGATGGAGGTTTGTTACTCTTTCACGTAAAACTACTGAATGGATTTTAATAAAATTTGGTATGGAGTTAGCTGACACTCTGGATTAACACATAGGCTACTTTTTATCTCGGTATTCCCACGGGAACGGGACCTACGCGGGTGAAACCGCGGGATGTGTGCTAGTTATAGATAAATTATACACAGAAGCAAATGTTCCTGTTCATCACACTTACATTCGTCTTGGATAAGAATCGAACCCACGACCTTCAACATAGCAATCAGACCCACTAACCAACCTAGGCCAGTCAATATGACTAACTATGAAGTCCATCTAAGGTTTTCTGTAATAGATCGCTTTTGAGATAAAGCCGCCCATTGTAACACCCTATTATAGTACTTGACACTTTAATTGTCCACAAAGTAGACTATAGTTAAACAAAAATCATGAGTCATATGTGACTCATGTGACGCAGGGTAGTGGTTAAAGTGATTTTTTGTAAGTTTTAATGGTGTATAAGGAATATATTATAACTGTTCTATTCTAAAAATCACCATTTTCTTAAAAAAAATCTACGCAAACATCTGTACTTAAAAAGTAGTACAGCGGGGTGAAATTAGGCGGACAGGCAAGGGTCGAATTTTGTCGAGCACACATATACAAGGGTTGGGTCGAAACCCAATTAATTCGTTGGGCACCTCGGGCCCCGAACAAGTTTTTACTCGCCCCGGCGAAGCTCTGAACGAAACTCAATCTCCACGATATATCGGTCAAATGACTCAAGTATTTTTGGGCCAAAAGACCGAGTAAAATGGAGCTGTTTTAAAATTGCGCTGTAAGACGTTTTTTTTTTTGCGGAAAGTAAGGATTACTTTGAGAAGTTGGGCGGTAATATCTTCGTTTGTGAATCATACTGGATTTTGGTAATGCGATTACGTGGCTGCTCTGGGAACGAGTGCCTTTAGTGGCGGTTTTATTTACTGGTAAGCAAGTTTAATGATGGCTTTGATTAATTTTTCTTTAAATATTTTGTGATGGCCTTGGATCAGTGCAAGTGGTGCTGCTAAGCATTACGTTCTGGGTGAGATTCTCGGTTCAGGTAAATTTATTGTTACTGGCCATTTTGATTTGCTCATTTGCAGTTTGAAATCTGAATTTGTGCCGAGTTGGTAGTAATAAGCTCGTAGACTTATAAATGTAATTGTCGAAAAATAAATGCACTTACTATAGGTAGTTATAACTCTATGTAAATACAAAGTTGTTATTATGTTTTAATTCGAACAACTGTTTTCTTTAATATTTTTTTATTTTGATTAAATAATGATACGTATAAGTACAGCTTAGAATGAAATCTGTCAGTTGTACATCAAGATTAAAAGCCACCAAAAATGAAGACTAAAAAAAAAACTTATTTTCACTTTAAATACTTAACCTTTCTACCGAGAAGTGTAAAAAAGAAACATCCGAACAACAAACGTAATCTCTGTGCATACATACCAGCGAGCATTTTGGTGTAAACATACTTTTTTCACAGACGTCACCTTACATTTCTTTTGTTCTACAAAACATACGGCATAATTAAAATTTTAACCCGTCAACTGCGTTTAGAAAAAAGTCGTCGAGATGGGTCTCGGGGCCAACGGAGTGTCGTGATATTTTAATTCTAACCCCAAATTGCTCGGCCGTTTCGACCTAATTGCCCCGTGTAATTTCACAGCTTTATAAGGGTTAATTTAATTTATCCGACAATACACTGTGCTGGCATGATTGCGATGAAAATTTTAAATTTTAAACTTGTTTAAGACATGCGGTTATACATGATTACGTATTATTAAGACTATGTTTTAATATTTTAAAAATAATAAGTGATTGTCTAGTGGTCGAAAATCGACCGCATATTTATTATGTAAGTAATAGAAAATAACAACAGACTGCTTTGAATTGACTGGCCTGTTAGTCTAGTAGTTAGTGACCCTGACTGCTATGCCGGAGGTCGCGGGTTCGATTCCCACCCAGTACAAATGTTTGTGTGATGAGCACGATCATTTGTTCTGTGTCTGGGTGTAATTTATCGGTAATATGTATGTATTTAGAAGTATATAAGTATGTTTATCAGCTGTTTAGTATCCATAACAAAACCTCTTAGCTTAGCTTGGGACTAGATGGCGTTGTGTGAAAAGTTGTGGAATATTTATTTAATTTCCGTGAAATCTATTCTACTCCTTGCACGCTACTTTCTTAAAACGGGATTCATAGATTTCGCTAGTATCAATATATCGATAGAACCTATGTTGCACGAAATTATTTAATTACTGCTTCGTTGGTCTAGCAGTCTAAAATAAATATCATTTCATTGCAAGGTTAAGCAACGACCATCCATTATAAACCGATATCTTTCACACCTCGGAAATCACGTAAAGTTCTTAAGGTACCCTTCTAGCAGAAGCAATCCAGAACTCGTTTTGGTGTATTTAGTTTAACGCTAAATTTTGACATTCAATAGTCTTATTTAATGGTTTCATTGAAAAAAAAATTACTTCATTCATAGATCTTTTACGGTCATTACGGGCAGTTACGTGTGATGAACCAAAATGCCGTTTGTAGCCTGAAAGCCTGAAAGTCTGAAAATCGGTCTAGCCAAGAGGTATCGTGTTACGTAGTAAATGGTATGTGGATATCAGAAGGGCAGTGAGGCTGGCAAAATAAATGTTCACCACTTAGAAGGCAAATGACCTAATTTAGATATTTTACAAAAGAACGTCGTGAAGTTCTTATGATTTTTAATAATTGCAAATAAATTCAACTCAACCATATAGATCTTCGATAGTATGACAACTAGTAAATCAAGGCATATCGTGTTACCCATTAATTTTGTCGTATATGTCGATAGGCAGTTACGCTGAAATTCTATTCCAACATAATTGTTAAGAAATCGTTAAAAAGACAGAAAACAATGAAGAAAGTAATAATATTAACTCCACTATTACTAAATTTACCAAAGAACTTTAGCAGTTTTGAGCTTCAGTAATTAGTAGCCGTCCTAAGTGACTGGGAACTGAAAGTTCTGAGACTTAATTCCAGTTTCTGAGTAATCCTATAGTGTTAGTCAATATTATTATAAAATTGTTTACCAATACAGCGTCCGCGTAGCTTCCGTAGCTTCTCGTAGCACTCAGCCGGGCTACGCCGTAGCGTAGTGCTACGATCAAGTTCGTTTAAAACTTAGTGTGCTTTACTAACTATTTATTAAGTTAGGTTATTTATTGTACAAGTTCATACATTCAATTTCTAAAATTAGTTTCGAATGGAGCGAAACGAACTTTGGGCCGTAGTTACATAACACAGTGAAGTTAAAGTTATGATGAATTTGTTAACTAATATTTCCCTGTAGTCAATGTAGAACATTTTCGTTGAATTAACTATTCATTAAACCCACAAACAGTTTATCTAAATTCAGAAGCTATTTATTTGTTGGTCGACGGCTACCATTAAATTTATCTTTGTTGATTGATGAATCGCCATCAAATAATCGTTTTACCTGAACACAGTTTATTTTCGTTTTCACTTAGCTTTCCATGTGTTTGGTTTTATACAGACTAATGATATGATTAACAGAAGATTAATTACTACTAAACGTGGCCCAGTGGTGGCGGCCCCGACTTACGAACAGTAAGTCGTGGGTTCGAACCCAGGCAGGCGCATTACTTTGTGTGATTTATTTCATCACCACTGCTCTCAAAAACGGTGAAAGAAAACATCGTGAGGAAACCGGCATGTCCTAGAACCAAAAAGTTCGAATACATGAGACATCTACCAATTCGCACTGGGCCCGCGTTGTAGATTATAGCCCATACGCAAAATACGCGCTTCGACGTGGAGTTGCGGATACCAGCCTTTTTACTATTATATATGTCAAAATAAACTCGTAATTTTTAATCAGGGGGCTATACCGTATTTTTAAGCCACGTTCAAATTCTAATATTAATCAAAAACAGGTCTAATTTCCCTACATTTTTGATAAGTTTTTGACATTTGATTTTCGCAGAGATGAGATTGTAACTAGTTTTAAACGTAATTCATTATGAAAATTGTTCTTCAGATAATGCCTTTAAAAGTTATTTGTGTACTTTGTTGAACGGTTTTGAAAAAGAAAGACCGACCCAGGAATCGAATCTAGGTCATCGCATCAAGTGGTAGCGTTTGCGTTTGCCTAGCGTTTTACATTACTCTAGCAGGCAGTACAACTATCTTTTAGTTTTAAATAAATAAAATTATAAGTTAATTTAAATCAATTGTTACTTATTTGCCCCACTTAGCGGACATTTTCTAAGACATAAAGATAGAGAGTTAGGGCACAAGAAAACTAAACTAAACTAACTCCAATTCTTTTCAATTACTCGCGACTGGGGATCTCAGTTGAACATGAGAATTTTAAACAATACTACATTTTTAGGGTTCAGTATGGTAAAATGATACGTAGGTTATTATTTCACAAACTTACCTATCCCTAATCGGCCTATAATGTTACCGTACTGGGATACTATACGCACCTTAGCTCAGGGACTCTTAGTGCCTCGAGAGTTGCGGAAGTATCTTCTGTTCCCGTGACCCCCGGCGCAGGTGTGAGAAGGAACACGGGGTGGTTTTTAGTCAGTAAGAGTCTGACAGACCCGTCCGCCCTCTCCGGGGCGGGGGACATCCATGAGGATTTTATACCCCTCAAAAAAAAAAAGGTACTCTTAGTACTTCGGGAGTTGCGGAAGTATCTTCTGTTCCCGCGACCCTCAGCGCAGGTGTGAGATGGAACACCGGGATGCTTTGTAAACAGTAAAAGTCTAAGAGGACGTTCATGAGGAGTTTCAAAAACGCAAAGACAAAAAAAGTACCAGCCAAGGGAAGAACACACGGAATAATTGCACGTTCGCGACTTCCTATATTTTTTGCTTGACAGACTCTCTACACTCTTTCGTTCTTCTCTCCTTCTCAAAGAGAATAACCCTTTGGCCACCCCCCAGCTGGTATTAGAACAGGCAGGCAGGTGTAGCAGAGGTGTACTGTACACACGGCTACATATATGAAGCTATACGTTCCCAGTATATTTTTTAACCAACTTCAGGAGGAGGTTCTCAATTCGATCGGTATTTTTTTTCTTATGTATGTACTCCGATTACTCCGAGATTAATGGTCCGATTTACGTGATTCTTTTTTTGTTCGATGCGGGATAGTTGCCATTTGGTCCCATAAAAAATTAATACAGTTTTGCCTAGTAGTTTTCATTTTATGAAAATTTTATTTATCTTTGAACACTTTTGTGTATGTATATGCACCGATCACGCTATGATTTATGTACCGATTTACGTGATTCTTTTTTTGTTCGATGCGGGATAGTTGCCATTTGGTCTCATAAAAAAATTACATAGTTTGGTTAGGTAGTTTTCTTTTTATGAACATTTTTGTTTATGTAATTTTTTTTCTGATTTCATCAATATCTGTTTATTTCTTTGTATGGTATATTGAAAGAAATGGAAAATAATGAATCATCTACATAAAAATAAGAACTAAAATTTGTAAAACATTTTTTTTTTACAAAAAATACAACCGACTTCAAAAAAAACACTAACCGGTGTAAAATAACTCTAAATTCGAAAGTCGGTGGCCAATCATGAATGAGATAAAACCACCAAAGCCACAGACTTCCTAATTTAGAGTTATTTTACACCGGTTAGTGTTATTTTTGAAGTCGGTTGTATTTTTTGTAAAAGAGTTTTCTTATATACTTAAACACAACGTCACGCCTGTAATCCCCGAAGGGCTAGACAAAGGAGTACCTGGTACAAGGTGTACCAAGTACTCTAAGTCTTGCATAGGTTCTCTTACTTTTTCTTGTAGGTGTAAAAGACTTAATCCAAAACAATGATGATGTATCGAAAAACTAGTCAAAGAAATTTCGGGCCCGATTTTAATAACGTTCGTTGTTTTCTAACACAACTACTTAATGTTTTGTTTTCAAATTATTTATGATTTACGTGACATCTGTTATCTTTCTTTTTTTTCTATTTAAATAATGACTGTGAACACGCACGCGTAAATAACTGAATTATTATCTAAAGAAAATTACTGCCATAATGACGTACGCGCTTTCGGTGTTAATTGTCCACGATTTTGTTATTATGACTAGGTAGTCATAATAACAAAATCGTGGACAATTATATAAGTAGGTTACTTATTTTCTGATTTTTATATGAAAAATAAATGCATGTTTGAAGGTAAATTATGTTTTAATTATTCATTTGCAAGCTTTTTTTCTACACTAATATTATAAAGAGGAAAACTTTGTTTGTTTGGTTGTAATGAATAGGCTCCGAAACTACTGGACCGATTTGGAAAACTCTTTCACTGTTGGGAAGCTACACTATCCCCGGGTGACATGGGCTTTTTATCCCTGTATTCCCACAGGAACGGGAACAGCGCGGGTGAAACCGCGGGACGTCTGCTAGTAAATAATTATAGTAATAGTTATTTCAATCATTTTGAACAATCTGTTCGACCCGATGTTTTTGTCGATGACAATAATGGTAGAGGTGTGCGAAACGCGGCACACGCCAGTTTTGCCCTCTCCTCACTAAGCAACCTCTGCATTGTGGCTTTTACCAGCTTGTCGGAGTCTACTAAACCTCGCATAGTCTACTCTTGCTTACTCTTAACCTAGATTTTCCACCACGCGATATATTGCAAATCCTATCTCAAGCATAGCTGCTTAGTGTAAGGTATTTGTAAATCTTTTATTGTGCCGTAGCGCGGGTAAGCGCGCATTATAATAAACTCAGTCAGTCATCCAGCCCGGTGTTTAATTGACGTTCCATTTGGCGACGAGAAATTCGAATTCCAATCGTGTGCATAAAGTTGGTTAACCATGCCTATCGGTCGACTAGAATCATTTGACATTCATTCAAAGCAGTGGCCGTCGTATATTCGGCGTGTAAAACAGTACATACTACTTAATGAGATTAAGGATGACCTGCGTGTACCGTTACTAATTACGGTTGTGGGTGAAACTACATATTCGTTGATGTGCGACCTGTGTGCTCCGGCGGATCCAGAAAAAAAAACATTTGATGAATTAGTACGCTTGGTGACCGATCATCTAGAACCACAAAGATCCGAGATTGCCGAGAGGCACATATTTCGCTTACGAAGACAGCGTGTTGCGGAACCCATGACGGATTACCTTCAAGATTTGAAACATCTAGCGACCACGTGTAACTTTGGTACAATATTGGAAGAAAATCTCCGTGATCAATTTGTATCGGGACTAGCCAACAGCGCGATGCGATCGCGTATTTTCGCAGAGAAAAATATTAAATATAAGGAGGCAGTGGAGCTGGCTATGGCGTTAGAGGCTGCAGAGAGGCACGCGGAGGTGAGCGCGGCAACCATCGCCGCAGCCACGACCTCAGGTGCAGGCGGCGATGCGGGCGAAGGCCTGCACAGAACCGACGCAGAGCGAACACGTACGAGCGGAGGCGCACGGCGGCCCGGGCGCAACCCAGGCGCTCGGGTTTACGGCGCAGCTGCGACGCGGGCGCAGGCGCAAGCTGCGTCATCTCAACAGTGCTGGCGGTGTGGAAAGGCACATCGGCCAGAAAGATGTCGTTTTATCAACTACAATTGTGATGAGTGTAACCAACGCGGGCATTTGAAAGTGATGTGCAAAGATGTGCGTGTTAGTGGTCGTTCGGGTAGGCAAAACTACGTAAGTGAGGATTATTCAGAGGACGAGGATTTGTTAAGCATCGAACTGGCGTCAAAGGGTAACAAACCTTACTTTATTAACGTAAATATAGACCGTTACGAGATTAAATGTGAAGTCGACACGGGAAGTCGGATTTCAGCGATTAGTGAAGACTTTTACAAACAGTTTTTTTCAAATAAAAAAATAATATCGGATAATCTTATGTTACGGTGTTATTCGGGTACACCGATTGAGTCTCTAGGATATATATTGGTTAACGTTAAACTTGGTAATGTTGCGGCAAATGAGTTGCCTTGTTATATCATTAAAAATGGTGGGGTACCTCTATTGGGCAGGGATTGGTTAAAGTCTCTGAATATTAAACAAATCAATTTAAATGAGATTATTGCTAATCCATGTGCGAATAACTTAGCCTCAGAATTCCCCACGGTTTTCACTAATAACTTAGGAAAATGTAAAAAATTACTCCAATTGCAACTGACAGATAATGAACCAATATACGTGCGGGCACGCACCGTGCCGATAGCACTCCGCGCACGTGTCGAGCGCGAGCTCAAGCGTTTGGAGGCCGAGGGTATTATCTACCGAGTCGAGCATTCTGACTACGGTACACCAATCGTGCCGGTTATCAAGACAAATGGCGATATACGAATATGCGGAGATTATAAAGTTACCATCATCATCATCATCATCTGCCTAGCCTTTTCCCAACTATGTTGGGGTCGGCTTCCAGTTTAACCGGATGCAGCTGAATACCAGTGTTTTACATGGAGCGACTGCCTGTCTGACCTCCACAACCCAGTAACTGGGTAACATGATACCCCTTGGTTAAACTGGTTGTCAGACTTTCGGGCTTCTGACTACAAGTAACGACTGTCAAAGATCTACAAATGACAGCCGGGACCAACGGCTTAACGTGCTTTCCGAGGCACGGAGGAGTCTTGGTATGTAATAAATGGTCACCCATCCACGGACCGACCTCGTCAAGCGTAGCTTAACCTTCGATCGACCCATGCGGCTGTTATAATTTAGCCACAAGCTCCTCCAAGGCAGATTATAAAGTTACCATCAATCGTAAACTTAAACGAGAATTTTACCCACTTCCACGTATCGAAGAGTTGTTTGCTACTTTAAGCGGGGGAAAGGAGTATTCAAAAATCGATTTAACTCATGCATATCAACAAACGATGTTGACAGAAGACTCACAACTGTGTACAGCTATCACTACACATATCGGCACATTCGTTTATCGCCGTACGCCATTCGGATTGTCTTGCATTCCGGAAAAATTCCAAAAACTAATGGAGGAGACACTACGTGGCGTGCCACGCACGGTAGTGTTCCTGGATGATATTTGTGTGACTGGGGCTACGACAGCAGAACATCTGATAAACTTAAGACAAGTACTCGTAAGATTGAAAGATATGGGTTTGACAGTGAAACTAGACAAATGTCGTTTCCTACAAACGAGCGTAAAATATCTCGGGTTCATTATTGATCAAAATGGTCTGCGTCCGGATCCCCAAAAAGTAGAGGCAATTTTAAATGCACCTACACCAACAGATGTCACACAGTTAAGAAGTTTTTTAGGGTTACTTAATTATTACGGGAAATTTATTCCAAACATAAGTATTTTGTTACACCCATTACATGAACTTTTAAAAAAAAATGTCGGTTGGAATTGGAGTAGTGAGTGCAATGAGGCTTTTAAAGAAGCAAAGCGAACCCTGTTAGGTGAAAGGGTGCTCGCACATTATGAGGAGGGGCGGCCCTTGGTGTTATCGGTGGATAGCAGCGCGTACGGGTTGGGCGCAGTATTAGCACATCGTTTCCCAGACGGTAGTGAACGGCCGGTCAGTTGTGTGTCGCGCACATTAAACGATGCGGAGCGCAATTATAGTCAAATCGATAAGGAAGCTTTGGCAATATTTTATGGCGTCACTCGACACCATCAATATCTTTACGGTAGAAAATTTGAATTGCGTACAGATCATAAACCGTTAAGCTACATCTTGGGAGCTAAAGTGGGTATACCCCAGACTGCCGCCAGTCGCTTACAACGCTGGGCGGCATGGTTAGCGGCATATGATTTTACTATTATTTTTATAACTTCAAAGCAAAATGGGCCAGCGGACGCGCTGTCACGTTTACCGATAACACAAGAGCGCCGATCCACCGAATCGATGAGTTATGTTAACTTAGTATATCAATGTATGCCGGTTAATTTCCATGACGTAGGTAAGGAAACTAGTAAAGATGTAATCTTATCACGAATATTGGGATATGTTAAATTTGGATGGCCATCCGTACCGAGTTGCGAAGAAGAAAAACCTTATTTTGCGCGAAAAAATGATATCACCATGGACTTTGGCTGTTTAATATATAAATATAGAATTATAATACCAAAAACACTACAAAAAAAAGTATTAGAAGAACTCCATCAAGGTCATTTAGGTGTTAAAAAAATGAAAAACCTATCGCGTAGCTATGTCTACTGGCCTAATTTAGATAATGACCTTGAGGTGACGTGTCGTTCGTGCGAGCCGTGTCGTATGGTGCGGGATGCAGCTCCGCGGCAAGACCTGCATCCGTGGGAATTTCCCTTGTTTCCATGGCAACGAACAGTCTAATATCTCTGGCGTATTGAATACCACAATACCAAATTCTCGCTGTACGAGTCGAATTAGCGTTTTGGTGCTTTTAATTTAAAGTGAAATATCTTTTTTTTTGTTATTTCCCCTATGAATGAATAAAGGTGCTGTATTTACATTACGTGCCATGATTTCAATTTTTATTTTGATGCGTCCCACGCAAAAAGTCGAAACATTGTTTTTACTAAACCGCGCGTTTGGTCTATTTCAGCTACTTTCACAGCGTAATGTCGTATGGCATTTTACTGTGGGGTCGGGCTGCTGACATTGATTCCATTTTTGTTCTACAAAAGAGAGCTGTCAGAGCTATTTATAATCTACCGCGTCGAGAATCTTTAAGGGAATTATTTAAGAAAATTAATAATATATTATGACAGTGCCTTGTCAATTCATTTACGAAAATATTATGCATGTAAGAAAAAACCCACTTCTTTTTAGTAAAATAAGTGAAAGACATAATTTTAATACTAGAAATAAAGATAAAATAGCTCAACCATTTTTCAGATTAGCTAAAGTACAGACATCTTTCATGGGGTACTGTGTTAAATGTTACAATAAAATACCTCTTGATATATTAAAACTAAATGAAAGGAAATTTAAAACTTATATTAAAAGTACACTTTGTAAACAGGCATATTACAAATTAGACGATTATATTCAAGATAATAATGCTTGGCAACATGCTGGTCCAGCTCCATAGGGCAATCAAGGAACTTGACAAAATCAAACTTGTTACATTTCTAATGATTTAATTTGCTTTATTTTTGCTCTCAACATTCACGCTATTCTGCTGTGTATTTTTTTTTTTTATTATTTATTTAATATTTTTTTGATTTGTTAAATATTAATCCGTGATTTTAATATTTGTAATTGTGAGAGTACCATGTATCTATCCACATAATTATGTACTTATCTACTAAAATGCTTAATCTATCTTAGCATAGTATGTTATTTTTATTTATTTGTTTTATTTTACTTTGTTTATTCTAGGTACATCGTATTCACATAAAATGTATTTTTTATTGTATACAAATATTGTAAAAACTATTTTAAAAGAGTAAGTATGGAGTTTCTTGCCCATTCTTCTCCATACAAAACTACCCTTTGGAAGGGGCAACTAGAATCATTAAATTTTATTTAACTTGTAAGTTTAACGTTCAAAAGCGCCTTTTAAATGGCCTAATTGAAATAAATGATTTGACTTTGACTTTGGCTTTTACTAAAAAACCTTTTGTAGGACGGTTTTAACATCTGTGTGGTCGTAAGGCTAAAGAAACAAGTGTTTTTTTAGCCTTACGACCTTATGCGTGGGAGGCGTATTTTATGTTTTATGCTTTGAAGTTGACTGTACCAACATGTATTCAATGAAAGATGCCGTACAGTTATTAATTAATTTATTTAAAATTAGCACACCAACAGCACTGCCACTAACAATTCCAATAAAAATTGACATTTGAAATCGTCATATCAGTAATCATGCAAATAACAGGTATGCATGGCATTGGCACAATGAAAAACAATGTAGAGAAAAAAGATAAAATTAAAAAGCGTGACCAGAATGCTCACTTGAATGTTGGTCTTGTAGTTAGTGGCTCTGACTGCTATGCCGGAGGTCGTGGGTTCGATTTCCACCCAGGACAAATGTTTGTGTGATGAACACGGTCATTTGTTTTGTGTCTGGGTGCGATTTACCTATAATATATTGTATGCATTTAGAGATATATAAGTATGTTTATCAGCTCCTCTGCTTAGCTTGGGACTAGATGGCGTTGTGTGAAAGTTGTGGACTATTATTATTATTCCGTTTATTATGATTTCGTTTATTCATTCTGATTTCTTATTAAATACATTTTAAATATTTAAATTAAAAAAAACATTTAAAAATATAAAAAAATAGTAGTACACAGGTATCGGGAACAGGGTCCAAACTACCGGCGGTTAGGGCTCCAGGGAGAGGCATCGCCTAACAATGCGAGCCGTGTCCAGAAGTACTGCTTTCTGAATCAAACCCTTGATCCAGCTGCCCAACGAGAGCCTCTTCAGGTATTGGTCGAGGCTCTTTGCTATTAAGCCATTGGCAGACACAACTGTCGGTACAATGATTGCTGAGTCCACATTCCACAAGTCGACAACCTCGGGAGCCAAGTCAAGATACTTGATTTTCTTATCTTGTTCGGCTTCCACGAGGTTCCCGTCATGTGGGACCGTTCTGTCAATAAGCATTGCGCGCCTCTCGGTTCGATCCATCACCACTATATCGGGCTTATTAGCCATGATAGTCCTATCAGTGATGTTGGATCGATCCCAATACAATGTGATATGACCATTTTCGAGAACTGGGTCGGGCACATACCTTTGCACCTCCAAATCGACGAGGTTGTATTTTAGAGCAAGTTGCTGATGGATAATCCTGGCGACAAGGTTGTGCCTATGCAAGTACTCTTCGTTAGCTAAGCGAGAACACCCAGAGATAATGTGTCGGATTGATTCTTTTGGACGGTGGCATGCTCGACAGATGTCAACCGTGTCATCCTTCACAATAAATCTCCGGTAGTTTCTCGTCATAATAACTTCATCCATAATGGCACAGACAAAACATTCGGTTTCCCCAAATAGGTCACTGAAACGCAGCCAGGATACATACGCTAACTGGTCTACATCAAGCTCATGAAGGGCCCTGAAAAAGCGTCCGTGAAGCTCCTTGCTCTGCCACACTTCCTTGCGATCGTTAGTGTCAAGTACTACAGTTTTGCGCCAGTTCTCTTTCGCCAAAGAGAGCGGTGTGAGGCCCTTGTCTACCACGACCACATCTCGATGCATCCCCACGTCGGCTTTAAGGAAATATTCCCTGAGACTGTATATCTCGCGATTGTGGAGAGTTTTGGCGTTTAAAAAGCCTCGACCTCTACATTTTCGCGGAATAATGATTATTGTTATTATTATCATAGAGAAAACTCTGATAGGGTAATCCGTTAACTTAGAGCTTTCATTATAATTATATCTTGGTACTTAAGAAAGGCCACTTTATGTTTAAACAAAAGTGATTTTCCTGTCCCTCGAATCTGCTTAGCGTGAGAGCCAAGCTACTTAATAAAAATAATAAAACAACATAAAAATCTTTGTACAAAAAATATGTAACAGTGCTTTTTCAATACAAATTAAAAACATATTTCTTAGCTAAACGCCTAGCTAATATAAAATTAATCGTACAAGATGGCGATAAAGCACAACAATGACTTTAAGTGGTACAGTAATGGCTTAACAAATCGTTATTACTATCAAGAATATTAACTTCAAGCAAAACAGCGCTTTATTATGAAATAATGAATATTGTTCATAATTTTATAGCGTACAGAATTTTATGCGGTAATCGCTTACAGGGCTTGTTGACGATCTTTAGATTATTTTACTTTATCTACTTCTAGCGTTCTACAGGTTATTATTACTAGGTATCTATAATAATGGGCTATTTGATAAAAATTTTAGTTTTTAGTCCCTCATCTAGATTACAAGAAAATAAACGACACGTATTTTTTTTTTTTACATAATCAAAAAATAACAGCGATACATCGAGTTAAATGTCACATGACGTTACTAGCCAGGACAGTTTATGCTAGCTAATGACGTTACAAGCTCCCACTCCTCAACTTTAATGCCCTTCATCTAAGCAGTTTTCCATCAATTTGAAAAACACGTTTGTCCTAGGTGGGAATCGAACCCACAACCTCAGGCATAGCATTCAGGGGCACTATCTACTAGACCAACAGGCTAGTCAAATTCACACTAATCAAAACAAACAAACGACAGCTTAACCAACTAGTGAGCTGACCACGTAACAGCAGTAGATATCCCCTTTCGGAAAGACGCGGTCCTGATCCCATACGTAACAAAGATCTGCATGTCCCACTTTTGTTCTGTCTCAATGTATGTGCATGCGATTTGTATGTGTAATGCAGCGCGTTCCGGGTGCTATGATTCGGTACTTGAAATGCGACTGATTAAAGCCGTGGTTATGGATGTGACTTTGTAATGGGAATTAATTAGGGACCGTTTGTGTTGCAGAGGTTCTGAATTTGAATGTTGAAAGTTTTTTTTTAACGGTAAGCAATTCTGTTAGTAATTGCACTCAAGCTTTGTTTGAATATGGAATAGTTTGATTTTTTTGTTGTTTGCAGAAAATAATTGGTGTGAATCAAAAACAAACTAAGTTCAAACTTTTTACATAGGTTACACTACTTTTTACACGTAGTAAATAATTAAATTTAAATATATTGATTCATAATGTGAACTAATTATACTGTATAAATTCAAGTTCTTCTAATTTATTAGACAAACGTGTTGAAGAGGTTGTTCTGCCACTTCTTCTGCCTATCAAAACACTAAAAAGTGGCAAAAGGCGGGCTTTTTAAGAGAATTTCTTATTTATTTATTTATTTATTTATCTATTTATTTATTTATTTAGTACATGGAGGACTTACAGCTAATAAAAAGGAATGCAATGCAATTATGCAATCTTTACGTTCAAAAAGAGCTAATCCTCAGCCAAAGGAAAACGCCCAAAAAATGCCTGAAATAGACAGAAACTACTAATAGTCCTTAATTCTATCTAGAATAAAAAATATATAACGAAATGTATCTCAAGTTTGTTTACCTAGGGTGAAAATATAACGATAATTAAAATATTTATTTTGATATCCGTCATAGTCATTCTTAATTTATAATGGCGGTCAGTGTTTATTTGACATGAGTAATCGACATTCAGCCTAAACAGATATCGTCAAATAATCCTTAACGAACTATTATATGGAATTATTGCAGAGTTATCATTCATTTAGTATTATTCGACCTATTAATACCGTAAATATAATTAAAATAGTATAAGCGTATGAATATTTAACAAAATAAAAAAACTCGAATTATTAATCGTATCGTAGGCTGTATGCATCACATGTCCTTTGCCTTATTGCCAATTTGAAATGAATGCATTTTAATTTTTTCGATTCATGGTTTTGCGGATTTTTGCGTTTGCGGCTCTAGTAAATTCAGGATATTATATAATAACGACGACTGTGGCTATTTTTTAAAGATTTTGATTTTACTTCTGCACACGTTACCCATTTTTGAACACGACTTAGATTAGACCCGCCTAAACGTCAACTCGCCTTTTTGACGACGGATACGACTCTGTTGTTGTTTTGGACTTGTGCACCGTGTACATTTAAGAATGGATAGAAACATACACTGTATTCATTGCTATCTCGATATTGCAACGATGAGATGTAATCTCATATCAGTGCAAAATGATGAAGTAAGTAGTATCCTTAACCTTGACTTAACCTATATTTTAGAAAAAGTGTTTGGAACTGGCTTCTACCAAGTTTTTTGATAATTATTGAAATTGTCATGGGTTCCCTACGATTTATAGTGCAATTTGGCGTATATTTCATTGTTGTTCATTTCAGGCATTTTTTTGTGTGGCCGATGGGCATTCCCCTTTGAATCAATTACTTTTGATTTTGTTACTAACCCGATTGAGCCTCCTTAGAAGAATAAATTACTTATGAAATATTTGTTATATTGCAACCTAAAACTTAACCTAATTATTTACCATTAAAATCCCAACGTTCAGATTTTCAATGGCTTCATATACAGGAATCTTAAAGGTTAAGTTTAAGCAAAGGGCTTATTACACTGTCCAATAATTTGTAGCATCCTTACTAGGATCCTTAGGAAGCAACCAAGCGTACTATAAATCGAATACAATCTGTCGGATTTCGTAGTAGGATGCTACAAATCAGATAGTGTAATATAACCTAAGCCCCTAAACCTTGAAGACTCCTGTATAAAAAGTTCCGTATATGGTCTTGCGATAAGCAAGCTATTTTAATATACTTTATGTTTCTGTCACTGTTTTTTAAACTTCTCGCCTCTCTGTGACAGTTTTAAATTGCATTTTTATGCGACACTTTAAATGGGGACACACTTCGCCGTGGGCTGTGGAACTTGCTCGACAAATTGAAACAGCATAAGACATTGTAATCGTCATAGTTGTTGTAAATACTTTTGTCTTCTTCTTTTCTTGAGATGGCATGAACTGCTATTAAAATGGTATCTTTTTGCCAGCCAGTGACAATTTTATTTAGTAATGTGCAATTTCATTGAGTTATACAGCAATGATAATTTTTCTCAAGATTTTTGACAGTTGAAAGTATTAGAAATATGGAAATTGGATGTTAAAGTCAAAAAGGACATGGAAATTAGGTAAAGGCCTTTAAAAATACCAGGCACTTAAAAACATTTGATAGCCCATAAGTGGAGCATAATCAAACAAAATAAATTTACGCCTTTTGTGTTGTGTGTGTGTGTGTAGTGTGTGTGTGTGTGCGTTACCAATATTGAAGATTATAAATTACATTGTATAAAACCATTAGATTTAAAAAAAAAGACTAATAACTAATGCCGGCCACATACGTTACAGTATACCTACTTGCGCAAGTCCAGACTGGCGCAAGTATACTGTAACGTGAGTTGGAAGATAATTGCGTAAATTTCTGAATTGCACAAGTTCTTGAAAAAGTTAAAAATTTCAATTCCCAACTTGTGTTTGCGTCATTCATAGCACAAGTAGCTCGCTGCATGTACGCACAACTTGTACAAATTTCACTGAAATTATTTTTTTGCAAGCATGCTTGAGCCGTTTGTGGTCACCTCCGAAATACGTGTATATGTGCAAGTCTGGACTTGCGCAAGTATACTGTAACGTGTGTGGCCGGCATTATCAAAATCAAAATCAATAGTCATTTATTCAAATAAGGCTGCGGGTCAGCACTTTTTGAACGTCCTAAATTACATAAGACAGTCCCCCAAAACGCCCGCCCTTCGCCACTTCCCAGTGTGTTTGCTACAAAAAGTCAAGTGTGTTTTGTTTTTTGCATTGTTTCATTTTGCTAATGACTTTTGTAGAACTCTTAGCTGGTGGTGTTTTTTATTCAATAGAAGTTTTTATTTGAATTTTGGAAAACATAGCTTAAACCTCTTCTTTTTAATGTGTGGTTACTGATTAACCTGATATCAGAGTTTATGCCACTCGTGGTCGTTTGACTAGGCTTTATATGCCCACGAAAAATATCTGTCGGGCGTGCTGATTTCCTCATGATGTTTTCTTTTACCTTTTTTTATTATTTAAACCCTAAGCGGACACCGGCGTCCGCGCTATCATTGTCTTTCTATTGTGTCTCTAATTGACCCGATTGAAAGGTTAAAGTAAGTGATCATTACCCAATACACACATGAATCCGAAAGAGGCAAAGACATTCAATACCTATAGACCGTACATCACGAACAAAATTTTCGTTTGAAAAAGTGTGTCCTGCTGGATACAAGTCTATGAGTTTTTTGTAGTACGCTCCGCTGCCGGTCCAATATTCATATATTATTCTAGATGGCGTTACTGAGATATGGGATCAAAGTTTTTCTATGACATTTCCTTGACATGCCCGCTCTATAGTATTTTAAATCTCTTTGGAAAGAGGTGAGTTCCAGAGATGCGTGCCCTGGGTTTTAAGTCGAGACCTGCAACTTGGCGAGCCACCACTCACACGGTTGTTTTTTTTTTTTGTAAATTTTTTTTTATGTAAAATTAAACAACCAACAACAACAACAAAAGACACTAACAGGTGAAAAATAACTCCAGTTTCGGAAGTCTGTGGCTTTGGTGGTTTTGTTTCGTTCATTATTGGCCACCGACTTCCAAAACTGGAGTTATGTTTCACCTGTTAGTGTTTTTTTAAGAACTCGGTTATTTTTTTTTGCAATTTTTAGTTTCTTCGTATGTAAAGAAAGGTCTTTTAAACTTCTAAGAATCATTGAAATAGCTTAACAATTGCTAAAGAGGTGGTTTCTAAACATTAATCCGTACATCTCTGCCTGACCCCTTTTAAATTAGAAGGGCGTAATAATGTGTTATGGAAACAAAAACTCTGCATAGACATCTGACTATAGCAATCGCGAATAATTTGCTGTTAGTTAAGAGTTTCTCAGTTTTTCTTCACAAAATGATAATTTCTAAATGAAAATGCTTGATCTGTTACTAAGAATGTAAGAATCGGTACGTGTGTACCTATTTTTTAAGGAGTTCCCTTAATTCCTCGAGGATCCCCCATCAGATCCCCTGTCAAATAAAAAAATAATTTTGAAAATCGGTCCAAAAATGACAGAGTACAGAGGTAACACAACCATTCAAAAAAAAATTCTGTCGTCCTCCTTTTTTTGAAGTCGGTTAAAAAAAGTCGACTAAATAAGAACCTCCTTCTCTTTTGAAGTCGGCTGAAAAATCGCTTCAGTCAGGCCAATCTCAGTACTTATTAAACAGTGTGTCCTTACACAAATTATTCGTGTAGAAGAAAAATTTTCTTTGTGGTGTCTGTTAATTAAAGCGTTCAGCTTATTATTTCTTAGCATAAACTTTTCAATCGTTTGTTATTGCGCGAAACTCGAGAAATTATAGTTCTTGAAATAACAGTGTTTGAAATACGCTTAGTATAAACTTTTGTTTAAAATGGAAGTTGTTCTGAATTAGATTGGGCAAATATAAAAGCAGTAAATTCTAGGTTAAGGGTATAATATAAAAGGGGTTCAATCATAATTAATAAACAGACGGTATTTAAAGTAAAACCATAAATGTTTAAAACTTTTTAATAAAAACTTGGTAACAAACGAATTCAGCTAATTCCTTTGTCACGTATTATTACTCAATTTTGTATAAAAATTACCATTTTTCTTTCAGTGTCAGATTATATTTTTAAGGTTAGGTTAGGTTTAGTCTCATATTATAATATTTGTCTCATTGTAAATTTATTTAATAAACTTTTATACGTTTCCTATTATCTAGACCAGGAAGTATAACCACTATACGTATAACAGGGAAGAGACTCGATTTATTGACTCCCAAGTCTATTATCTGTACTGAATCTAACTACCTACATACACCAGCACATCAAGTTAAGCCAAACTCACTATTTGTTCCCAAATAAGCATGAACCCAAAAATGTTTCATGCTAAGAATAAGACTAGGAGCTTTTGGCTAAATTATAACAGTTGCATGAGTCGATCGAAGGTTAAGCTACGCTTGACGAAGTCGATCCGTGGATGGGTGACCATTTATTACATACCAAGACTCCTCCGTGCCTCGGAAAGCACGTTAAGCGTTGGTCCCGGCTGCCATTTGTAGATCGTAACCTGACAACCAGTTTGGCCAAGGTGTGTCATGTTATACAGTTACTGGGTTGTGGAGGTCTGACAGGCAGTCGCTCCATGTAAAATACTAGTATTCAGCTGCATTTGGTTACTCTGGAAGCCGACCCTAACATAGTTGGGAAAAGGCTAAACAAATGATGATGAAGAAGACTATTATCATTTTTGCAACTAAATGCCGTCTAAATGCCTATCCGTTATTTGACTCGATCCCTTTCTTTAAATCTCTGAGTGGAAAATCCTCATAGACGTCCTTAGCCCTGGGGAATGCGATGAGTTCTGTCAAACTTATAAATAATAATAATTGCACTATCCTGTTACTATCCAACTGCAGGCCAAATGACTCTTCTCATATATAGAAGGCACGAGCATTGATCCCCACACTTGCTCAAGGCAGATTGGCGATTTCAAACTTATATTAACTATAAATCCAGGTTTTCTCACGAAGTTTTCCTTCATCGACAAGATAAACTTAAAAAGTTTTTCTAAGTTTATCTTAAACATTAATGATGTCTAAGATAAACTTAGAAAGTACATATGAATTGAAAAAGTAAAATAAAAAGATACCGGGCTGATCCGCAACTCCACGTATTTTGCAAAAGCGCGTATTTTGCGTATAGGCCATAATCTACCACGCGGGCCCAGTGCGTATTGGTAGATGTCACATGTCTTCGAATTTTTGGTTCTAGGACATGCCGGTAACCTCACGATGGTTTCCTTCACCGTTTTTGAGAGCAGTGGTGACTGGTGATGAAATAAATTACACAAAGTAATACACCTGCCTGGGTTCAAACCCACGACTTACTGTTCGTAAGTCGGGGCCGCCACCAATGGGCCACCACTGCTCAGCCGCAAAAAAAAGTCACATTATTACTAGCACAAATTTGAACCACAGCCTTGAGTATGAGGAGTAAGCGCCTTAACCTTTGAGCCATGATGACGATCAGTAAGCGCCTTTACCTCTGGGCCACCATGACAATCTTAGTTATATCAGGCTTATACTGACTAAAAATCACCCCAGAGTACCTACTCCAGGTCGCGAAAATTACGATTCTTGTTCAACAATCAAATCGATACTGCACTAACTTGAACCAATCTCACCAACAGGCATCAAACTTGTCCTCTTCTGCGGATATAGTAGTGAAATTGAGCAGCAGTAGGAAATGTTTCCAGGAATTCCATTGAGCGCCCATATAAACTTTAACATAACACCGTATAGTTAAGCTATCTAGACTAGATATAATCCGATGTCTAAAGTTAGCTTATCAACGGCTTCTCACTAGTTTAGTCCGGTCTATTTACACATTCAAGTTTACATAAATTCCCATAAAGCTGAATATTGGCATAGTTGTTCAAAACATCATTATAAAGAAAATCTCAAAAGTCCTCATCGTTCCGAGGTGTGCTAAAAATTTGGCACGGGGTCAAAGGTCAAAAAAATGAGTTTTTTGCGATTTTTAGCGAAACGGTGAGTTTTTTCGCAAAATTACCCCAGTACAAAATTGTAGATCACAAAATTCTCTACAAAAAATATATCAATAATTTTTTTCCTAAAAGCCACCATTTTGGAGATATAACGTTCCGAAAAGTTGGATCAGTCGTAATCCCTCTATTTTGCACACGTTTCCACGCCACCTATGAGGTAGTGTACAAAGCGCGTTTTTTTTTAACGTGGTTTCCCCAGTAGGCCTATTCCACGGGTCTGCTGAGATTTTATATGTTTTAAAACTATTGCAAAATAATATTATATATTATAGTGGGCAAAAACAACGGCGGTGTAATTAAATAAAATACTTAAAATAAAAAGTTAGTCGTCTGATTCATAACTGTCCAAGATTTCTGTTTCTTCTTCTTCTTGATCTTATTCTATATATTATAGGTTAAGATAAGCACATGTTTTCCCTACGCAGTGGCGCTCAAGACTAACGGTATGTATTTCATATATTGGGCATGCCAACATAAAGCAGGTATACGACCCTAGCCACGCGGACAATAGAATAAAAGACAGATGTTATCCCAAGGTTATACTGACGTACAAAGGAGACAGTTTTTTTTGTTTGGGGAATAGGCCCACCACAAATTGTGGCGTTTAGCAATGAAATGCACGTTAGTTTATTCCTTATAATCTGTAGATTACAGTGGTAATATTAGCAAAACTGTATGTAACCGGAATACTGTGAAATACGATAGTCAAAACTTGACTCTCATAATAACCTAAAATCTCAGAATGGCGATTGTTGAATGAGTGGTAGGTATCCTTGGTTTTTAAGTTAAAATAGTACACTGTTCAGTGTTTAATAATAATTATAAAGTATAAAACAAAGACACGTCTGTACTGATTTTGATGTGATTTACACGATTTGATAGGCAGAGATATTTACGAAAATAGATTAGATGTATTCATTTCGAAACACACTTTTTCCTGCCATAGACTGTAGATAAAGACATTCAATATCGAAAGTAGTGTGTATACCTTAGTAACCTTAGTATTTTAAATCTCTTGGACTGGAGATCTATAATAATAAGGTGGTGTGTTATAAGCTGGTTGTGTCAAGAGATAAAACAACACATTATAGTATGTCACAAGAAGTATTTTTTACTGTTCGTCATAATTTTCAAAATCTTCTCTTAAAAGCTTTGTTGAGCCACCTGCATCTTTTTTAGATGAAATACTTTCATCTAAAAAAGATGCAGGTGGCTCAACTTTAACTTGATGCCGCGCCCAAGATAAAAACCACACTATACACATCACATGTGCACAGCAGCCAACAGTGCCTCTGCCCACTAAACAATTACAACAGTATCCAGCATTGATCCAGCAAGAGCAGCCCCAATTCCGTTGAAATGGTGCTGCACAATTGCTTGCAAAGGCTTTGTAGTTTATGCACTGTATCTACAGATGCCATTTTCATAAAATCTTTAGAATAAAAATACGAAAAGAACAGAAGAAACATACAATTATTTAGTAATCGGAAACAATAATATCGGAAATAATAATGTTGTTTGTCAGTGTCAAACTGATTGAAATTGGACCACAGAGCATCTGCAACGGGCTATTAATTACGTTTCGTTCCACTGTGTTTTTAAAGTACGTTACTTGATATTCCGTTAGTAAAAGAATTAAAAACAAGTTCACTGTATCAATCATTAATTATCCGCATTATTATTAAACGCATATAACGCCGATGTCATTACCGCACCGGGGTAACATATTTGTTTTCACATTCAAATAATAGGTTTATTTTAATGTGAAAACAAATATGTAAACGCTCCTAAACAAGCATTTTTTGCCGTAACACTTTTTTACTTTTATTTCAGTATTCCGGTTACATTTATATATAATTTTTGGTCTGTTAATAGTAATAAGATGATCACTTTCTTCATGTGTAATATGATTAATAAACGTTACCGTTTAATAGTGGGCCCAAAAAAAACTGTCTCCTTTAGGAACGGGGTTTCATTATACCTGAGATTCTCGTAGTTTAACTTATATTTTACATAAGCAAGTTACAATAAATAATAGCGAACTTATTTTAGTTCTATTACACCTTTAGTGACTTTCATATGTGGCGTACGTGTGCAAAATAGAGGGATTACGACTGATCCAACTTTTCGGAACGTTATATCTCCAAAATGGTGGCTTTTAGGAAAAAAATTATTAATATATTTTTTGTAGAGAATTTCGTGATCTACAATTTTGTACTGGGGTAATTTTGCGAAAAAACTCACCGTTTCGCTAAAAATCGCAAAAAACTCATTTTTTTGACCTTTGACCCCGTGCCAAATTTTTAGCACACCTCGGAACGATGAGGACTTTTGAGATTTTCTTTATAATGATGTTTTGAACAACTATGCCAATATTCAGCTTTATGGGAATTTATGTAACCTTCCTCCTGATTTTAGGCTTAAATAGACCGGACTAGTTTACGCTAAACTTAACATTATACACAACGTAACTTAAGAGCAACAACCAAAAATAACGATATTGTTGTCCATTGGATAAACCTACAAACCTATTATACCTAGAAATGCAATTTAGTGATTGCAATTTTCTTATTAGAGGCAATCCACTTTTCTTGTTTCAAACGTAGAAGAGGAAAAATTGTTTTTTTGTTGTAATGATTTTCACAATTTTTTGAACAACGACAATGACATCAAGTTACATAATTAAGCTCTACTTTATTATCAAAACTGGAGTTAAGAGAATGTTAAAGTTTTAGAAGAAAATATACACAATTATAACAGCCATTTTTGAGGTCAGCACAGACAGAACAGTAAAAAACTCGAACTGCCTTGAATGAATAATTAAAAACAAAGTAAAATCAAACTGAAAAAGAGTTGTAAATAGCAAGATATAATAATACTGCTTGAGGATCCGTGAGACTTCTCCAACGTTGAAAGAAAGAAAGAAAGAAAGAAATAAGATTTAGTGGCAACAGGTTAAAACATGCACACACTATTAAAATATGAAAATAACAAAACAAAATAGAAAAAAAAAATGGCATGTCTCACGGCTGCGCCAAAAGGCTCATTTCAGCGGTAATGCCAGACAGACGCAGCTGTCTGACGCTGGCTGCTTAGACAACTGCCCCCCTATATACGCTGACTGCGTCGTTGGTCTAGTCATCTATTGGTTGCAAGCGATACTGCTGAGTATCGAGGGTTTGATCCCTGGGTCTGGCAAAGCGTTACTGAATTTCTTCATCTGAAATTTCTCTATATCAGAGTCTGGTTTTATGCCCGATTGATTGCCCCTGTTACATGGGACTAAAACGTAACTGGCTAAATGTACCCACATTTATACAGGCTAGACATAGGTGAACCATATACCTATGGTCCACCTATGTCTAGCCCTTCAGAGGGAACAGGAGTGATGTTATATTTGCTTATATATTCTCTAATATCCATTGAGCTGACGAAAATAGGTGGTCGCGTGTGCTGCACGTTCATATACCACACCACGTCCATATTATTCGTGTCTAATTTCCTCCACACTATGCCTAGCCGTATTGCATGACAATTATAATACGTAAAATGAATCAAAACATAAAGCTGTTGTAAATATTAAGAGCGCAGTAAAACAACCAGCTAATAAACGTGGTCTTAAAAATTGGAAAAAATACATATACTTTATTTACCTTTGATACATTTATTACTAACGAGTGGTTATTTCCTTGTGACTCTTTATTTTTATATTACAAACTACTCGGCGGGTACGATTCGTTTTATGCTGGGTAGCACGCGATTCTACATACCGTTTTTTCGTTTGAGAACTTTTATATTATGGTATTTTTATGGGACTTTTGACTTCGAAGGGTTTTTCCACTCTATGTATATATTTATTAGTGTCTATCACTTGATTTTTTAAGTTCATAAGAAAGAAAAAAGAAAGAAAATTCGTTTATTTGGACGCTCAGTTCATATTTATAGCAAAAATACCAATAATATAAATTAGCAAAAAAAAAACAAGAATAAGGTAAAACAAGGTGTATGAGGTGTAAAAATAGGCTTAACGCGAGTTGGACTCGTGCACAAAGGGTTCCGTACCATTATCTATACATCATCAGACACTATGTTATAAACTTTTGGTATGCACCAAAATATATTATTTTATTCTGTTTTTAGTACCCACCTATTTGTTGTTATTGTGGTAACAGAAATACATCATCTGTAAAATGTCAACTGTCCAGCTTTCTCGATTCATGCCTGGAGACTAAAATATCTGTAGCATTTTTCATTATGAATTTATGCCAATAAAAATACTTACTTAATTTTGTAATCTCAAATTCAAAATATTGCAAATTAGACAATAAAATTAAACTTTCATGCATTTTACTCCCAATTAATACATAAATGATAATTAATAAATAGTGGGACTATTTCTTTCATAGCTTCGCAAGGCTTGTGTTATGGGTACTAAACAACTGATAATCTTACTTTTATATTTCTATTTACATACATAATAATAGATAATTATTACACCCAGACACAGAGCAAATGATCGTGCTCATCAAACAAATATTCGTCCTGGGTGGAAATTAAACCCAAGACCTCTGGAATAAAAGGCCAAAAATAAATACTTCCTAAACTATACACACATTAAATTCAAAATAATTTTGAAATATGTTAAAGGTTTTAAAAAAAGCCAAATAAAATTTTGGGTACAGATAATTACTTTAGACATAAGGAAAATAATTTCGCCACAGAAGGTTTTGAGTTTGATTGAAATTTAATTAAAACAGGATTTTCAGTAAAAAAAAAATCAAAAGCAACCCGCAGTTGGAATTGTGCCCAGGAAATGTTAATATTCTTTGTCACAAAGACTGTGGCGTGAAGTGAGAAAGCAACATTACGAACATCTGAATTCGAAACGCCTCCAAACTAGATGGAAATTTGGCAGGTCAGTTGCATCTACTCAAAACTAGGGGCTGTACTTCTCTGACCTGTGTTAACTTTTCTAAGTTTTGTAAAGGTGCATTTTTCTCGTTGCCAAATAAAATAATTAGATACCTATTATTATTATAGTTTTATTTCAGAGAAAACTCTTTAATAAAAAAGTTATTTCACTACAAAACACACGACATATAGGTAAATATGTAAAATCTAAAGAGTGTTAGTGATTTATTAACACAAATAATATGCACCTAAGAATGCGTCAGTATTTTTAGTAACTACTAGCAGACGTCACGCAGTTTCACCCGCGTAGTTCCCGTTCCCGTGGAAATACAGGGATAAAAAGTAGCCTATGTCACCCGGGGATAGTGTAGCTTCACAACGGTGAAAGAATTTTTCAAATCGGTCCAGTAATTTCGGAGCCTATTCAATGCAAACAAACAATGAAACTTTTCCTCTTTATAATATTAGTATAGATATCTAAGTTATACCTATGGCTGTCTATACCCGCAGATTTTGGAAAGGACAGTTCAAAATGGGCAGCAATCACATGGGTCTATTAGCCGCACATTTTTGTTATAGAATTTTGGAAATTGCCTAAGGCATTAAGTCCGCCTACATTTGTGTGCTTGAAGTATTAAATAAATAAATAAATTTTGAGTAACTTGTAACTTAACTTAAGTACTGTAGTGATGGCCCATTTTTTTCAGTTTATATGTACTTTTTAAGTGTACTTATCTTGGACATCATTGACGTTGGTAAAGAAAAACATCGTGAGGAAACCTGGACTTATAGTTAATATAAGTTTGAAATCGCCAATCCGCCTTAAGCAAGCGTGTTAATCAATACTCAATGCTCGTGCCTTTTCTGTATGAGAAGAGGCTTTGACAGTTATAAGCTGGTATTTTTATTACTGGGTAAGCACACCCAGTAATAAAAATACCAGCTTATAACTGTCACACAGTTTCTAATATATATATTGTCTTATTTATATTCTTTTTACGTACTGTTTAACAATGTATAAAAAAATGAGGCATGAATTATTTAGGTAGAATATCAAAATAGTCCGCGTTGCTGTCAACGAGAAAAGTTCTCAAAAAGCTTTAATACCAATGCTGATTCTTTAGCCAAAAAGTCACACAAAGAATTGACCAACCGCTTCACACGATCCCAGGAAACTGGGTGGATACTAAAATGGCACTTAAAACTCAAAATGCTCAAATATTACTATGTAAAAAAAGTGTTTGGTGTTTTTGTTTCTTTATCATAATAATATATTTTGAATAATACGCCGTTAAATTCATCATTTAATTGTTTGTTTGAAATTGAAACCTAACCCAAGATACGTTCTTATCTCTCAAAGACGACGTTGCCGATGTAAACCTGCAATGCTAATGTAGATATTCTACCTCCATACCAAATTAGATTCAAGTCTATTCAAGCGTTAGCGAGCGACTGCCTTCCATCTTGTACATGAATTAGGTGTAGATCTGGGAAAAGCATGTCTATTATTAAAAATTAGTACGACATTCATACGAAATGCGCATAGGTACCTAACAACTAGGCCAGAATACATATTTATTTAGTAAGAGTAAAAAAACTAAGCTTAGGTAGGTACCATACATTTTACATACATAAATTCACGTCTTTTTCCCATGGGGTAGGCAGAAACTACAGATCGCCATGTGCTGCGATTCGTACTTCTTTTGCTTCGTTTACGTTCACACATGTGGTCATACACACTCGCCGATTGCGACTACTACACACCTGACTTTAGGTAACATCAGTGTCAATTCATGTACAGACGACAGCACATCAAGCTACCCCAATGTGTCAAATTTCTTTGGAAGGTTTTCAACTTTTTTTTTGCCATACGCAAAATACGCGCTTTGACGTGGAGTTGCGGATACCAGCCCGGTATCTTTATCTTTGGGTTATTTACAAATATCGATGTGGCTAGGCTATTACTAATACGTAAGACCTCTGTTCCTCAAACTAGGAGAGTACTGTATCTTGAGTCAGATAATACTATGTTATATTGTGTTACTCAACCGTTACCCGTCCCAAAAGGTGCATTTGAAAACCAGCGTCAGACAGCTGCGTCTGTCTGGCATTACCGCTGAAATGAGCCTTTTGGCGCAGCCGTGAGACATGCCATTTTTTTTTTTTTTACTATTTTGTTTTGTTATTTTCATATTTTAACAGTGTGTGCATGTTTTTACCTGTTGCCAATAAATCTTATTTCTTTCTTTCTTTCTTTCTTTCTTTCTTTCTTTAGATAATACCTTGTCTAGACAAGCTTTAACTGCCTGGATTATGAAATGTCGTGTGTTGAATAGAACTTTAAATGAGTATCGTGAATCGTGTTCATTAGAATTTTCGGGAAATTTCTAATTCCCAACATATAAGTCGGCGTCTCTTTGTACTTTAAACGAAAAAAATTATCAGTTTAATTTTATTCGCTTTTGATCAAGGTACTTATTCTATAAATACCGTGTCTTAATTGTTGTTTTCCCGCGGCAGTACAGAATTACTGATCATTATGAACAACTGTTACTATGAGACTGATATTGAATTCTTGAAAGAACCAAACATATTTAAGTGGACTAATCCAGACATCTAGTGAGTGCAGGAATTTGGCAGTAGCCGCCTCAGATCGCAGAGTTTGTCTTGGTGAGGCGTCGTGGCTGGCACCAGTCAGGGGCCGTGGAAGTATCTTCTGTTCCCGTGACCCCCAATACAGATGTGATACGGTATACCGGCGAGGTTTTTAGCCAGTAAGAGTCCTAACAGACCCTTTAACCCGCCCAGGCAAAGAACATCTATGATGACTTTCCACCCCGTAACATGAAAAAGCCTTTCAAACTTCTGGTGGAGTCTGGTAGCGCCCACATTTTATTGCCATGTTTTATAATATAGACGATAGGATTTACAATCATCTGTTTCAAAATAACGACCACGAAAAATTACTAGAGCTATGTAAATAAGCAAGCAACAAAATCACTTTATAGCCTTCCTCCAATATTAATTCAGGCTCTAACAACTTAACACAACATACGAAGTTCTAATAAAACGTAACATGCAACATATTAGCATCTCAACAATGTAAGCTCTGTAATTGCCTGCCTATTACCCAACTGCAGTAAAACTTGGCCAATATATTCATTGTTCTTGTGCTTAGTGTGTATAAACCCATCCAATTTTATGGAATACTCTACTGAAATTGATCAAAATGGAATACGAATGTTACGGTATGTGTGTTTGTTTACATTGTAAGGGTGTTGTAGTCCGAAAAGGATGGTTGAAACAGATAAGAAGACACTAAAACAGTTATAAAGTAGGTACTATAAAAGACAACAAATATACATTGAAAAAAAAAACCCTTTGCGAGCTTCATAATCAACATCATCCTGCACTCGATAGCCGCCCGGGCGGATAATCCGCTTATGTGCGTTAGCCGATCGCACAAGATCTCTTTTAGTTATTAAGTACTAACAAAGGCTAAGTAAGATTGTTACTAACACAGTGGACCTGAGTTGTTGTCTGAAATTAAATAAATACCTAATTATGTCAGCTAGAACAACACACCTCACTCAATCACTTTTGAGCTGGAGTACTAATTACCCAGTTGCCAATCAACTTTTAATCTGTAATATTTTAATAATTCTATTATTTGTGACAATTAATGCAAAAGGCCCAGGTTATTATTATTAGTTTAACTGTCAAGTGTCAGCCGGCTCTCCGGTTGGTTGCGCCCGCGTCCTTCGTCACAGACCACAGACTATGTAAGTAAGCATAGTTTCATGCTCTGTGATGGTTACATACCTATCCAGTAGCTGGAACGTGAGGGATGCGTAGGAGAATTAATTTTTGTTTTTAATTTTGTATAATTTCATCTGTTGCATCTGTCATTTTATATTCTTATTATTTATATTCTTATTTATTTATATATAATTTATGCCTCTTTGTGGGCTATTGTACATAAATGTATTCATAGCATTGCAGTAGGCCCTATCAGAATAACAGCGCTGCGGTATTTATTGCTTTTCTATAAATATCGTGGCATCGTGCTGAGATAGGGGCCTTTTTGGCCTCGCACAGGTCTTTTGTTATATTTTTATTTAATATGTTAGTTTTAGTTTTTTAATGTTAAATTCCTGTGCGTGTCCCAAATAAATATATTTTCTTTCTTTCTTTCTTTCTTTACCCCGTCCTGTGAGGTAACAGGACGGGGTAATTATCTACCTTGCAATTTCTTAAATGATCGTGAAAATACTATAAGTAAATTTAAGGAAAGTTCTCAGTAAAATATATTCCATCACAATGGAAATTATCAATGCTTAAAAGAGGCACACAACACTGTGATGTGATACTTGTTAAGGCTTATTCGATAACAACCCATTTCAAGAACCTAGTTACATAAAATAATTTTCCAACTGGTCATAGTTATTTGTTGGGTTCATAGTTACTTTATTAGACCATGTAGGACGGTTTTAACGACTACGTAACGTGACCGTATGCGTCTGCGATGCGAGCCGGACTAAAGAGCGGTGCGCGGCGCGGTGCGCGCGAGCGTAGAGCGGGAACGCCGCGAGTGGAGCGGGAGGCGCGCGAATACACTATTAGTATTACCGTTTGGCGCGAAATTATTCCTACACACTCCCCCTTTTGACCAAATAAGTGCCCTCACTATTGGTCAAACGTCAATGGTGACACGTTTCTTACGAGCGCGAGGCCTACCACGAGAACGTTTAGGAGCAACCGGCTGCGGAACCTCAGGGCATTTACCATCACGCGTATGATACCTTCGCGACGCAGGCGTGAGTCGATATGGCGACACCGCAATCGGCGAGTGGTCACCGCAATCGATGCGAGGCTCTGCGAAGGGCGTAGGTTCTCCCCCTACTGCGAAGATATCTCCATACTCAAGGAACAGCTGAGCGAGACGATCCTCTGTAACCGACAGCATCGAACCTTCATCATTACTAGTGATGGGCAATGATAATAATCCGGTTAATAGCATTTGGCTAATAATCGATTAAAACTCAGTTAATAGCCATTAATAGCCATTATGGATGATAACCCTGCTGTTAATGTTATTTTAGTGATTGAAAATTTCCCTTCATGGTTTTCAGGTTTAGACTTCATTCTAAACTTCATTTTCATCTTCTTTCTTTGTCGTAAATAAATTTTGCATATCTATATACTTTACTTATAATAAATCTGTAGAAGTAAGAATTCTGTACATTGAAAATATCAAAAAACTAAATGGCAGGGGGTGTTACTAGACCGTAACCGAACCCAAAAAAGTGATTAAAAAAAATTTTGTCGGTCTGGCTGTATGTTCACGTATCACGCAAAAACTACCGGTTTGATTACAATGAAACTTGGTACACTTACTTGGTAAAAAGTAACTTTTTATCCCGGAAAAATATATACAATAAAAAAAACAAACTTAATTTTGCGGTTCGATCCTTAGACCCGACTACTGTACCAACCGCAAATAATAAGTGTGTCATAGGTTACGTCACCCGCAGTGGTGGTCTTAGCCGTGTGCAGCGCCCCTTGGTGAACTCCAGTTCACCAAGGGGCGCTGCACACGGCTAAGATACATACTATAATATTTTATCTAAAGATACAATATATAAATAAATAAAATAAAAAGCCTTTTATTGCTTGCATAGGTAAAATTACAAAACAAACTTCTTAAGAAGATTAATTGATTGATGATTTTATAGATAACTTACTTTTACCTTATTTTGTAATAACATTAAATATTAACAAGAATTTAAATTGATATTGACATTTTTTTATTGAAATAATATCTTGAGAGATCTATATCATAGTTTTAAAATAACTAAAAATCTTCGTAGTGTCCATTGAATTTTATGACGACCGATATTGTATCTTAAGATAAAATATTATAGTATCTCAGCCGTGTGCAGCGCCCCTTAGTGAACTCCACTGCGGGTGACGTAATCTACGACAAACTTATTATTTTCGGTTGGTACAGTAATCGGGCCTAGGGATCGAACCGCAAAATTAAGTTTGTTTTTTATTGTATATACTTTTCCGGTATAAAAAATAACCAGTGTGGTGCCCAAGATATTAAAGAATAATTATACCAAGTTCTTTGCGTGATGCCTCAACATATAGACAGACAGACAGACAAAAAAATTTAATCACATTTTTGGGTTCGGTGTCGGTCAAGTAACACCCCCTGTCATTTATTTTTTTGATATTTTCAATGTGCAGAATTTTTACTTTTACAGATTTATTATAAGTAAGTATAGATAATTGTGTTATATTTTTTATATTTATTATAATTATTATTTATTAATTTCGCTGTAGTGCAGTTCATGCATCTCTTTCAGGCACGAATAAATATTAGCGCCAGAAAGAGATAGCTCGAAAACGGGGGTTCGGGGACGCACATGTTACCTACTAACCGCTCGGGTATTTTCCATTGTTTTTAATTTACCTACGTCGTCGTATTCACAGAAAAGACCTAATAAGAACTTACTTATTGTAAATACTTTACATTTTTACGTATCGGTTAAAATTTATTTGTATTTGTAGGTATAAGTACATAAGTACACTTACATATTTAGCTCACTTTGTTAAATTACAAAGCGATTTGTCAATAGTAATTGTGGTTTTATAGTTTTGGGTCTCTAAATTAACAAAACTGAATTTCCCAAAACACTTTTTCATACACAAAAAATGAAAATAAATAAAAAGAATTACAATACATTTAATCACACTACAGATTTTACACTAAACAAAAGAAAACCTTTTATTTTTTTAACAATACATTAATAGCAGGGTTATTAGCCATTGCGTGGCTATTAATGGATACTTATGGATTATAATCGCTAATAACTCAAAGCAGCCGGCTATTTACCCAACTCTAATCATTACGTAAGACATCCGCGGAAGCACACCCTACGAAGTCACGTGAAATCTCACACCGCAAGGGGTGAATGACCTGAGGTCGATCAGCTGTGAACCAAGTATTGTTCGAAACATTTACAACAATACCGGCTTTACGTAAAAAATCAATGCCGAGTAATGTGTCATTATTAACTGAATCCGGAAAAATAATAAAAGTAATAGGTATTGTATTCCCCTTAAGTAGTACGTCAACATCTACTTGTAAAACATTGAGCTCCCGCACGATGCCATCGGCTAATTTTACTTGCATAGAACTACTACGGAACGAATAATGTAGCTTGCGAAGTAGTGCGTACAGACTCGAACCGGCAACGCTACGTTTAGCGGCCGTATCTATTAACCCCGTACCACGATACACATCTATCTCGATGTCGAGTATCGGACGACCGGTACCTAAGTTCGACGCGGACATGCTAGCTTTAATCGGAGACGCATCGCAGTTGACATTACACTTACAACTACTTATACTAACAGATTCTGACACATTACATACATTATTTACACACTTATCATTAATTAAAAGTTTACACTTACAATTACAATTATTGTTTGACTTAACATTACTACTGGTATCATTACCACAAACAGAAGTAGGTTCTAACATATTAAAATTAACTACAGAAACAGACTCTTTTACTGAACATTTTGAACAATTAGGCCTAATTACACCGATAGCACCACAACCGTAACACTTCACTGAACCGGAATTTGCACTTTTATCGGATACAGATTTGTTTTTAATGTTTTTACACACGTCACGGGTATGACCGACTTTTCGGCAGTAAACACAAAATAGTCTTTTACCTTTAGCACTGTTGTTTACCACAGTTCGTGAGGGCGCGAAACTCGTTGAACTCGACGCTGTAGGTATGTTCGCCGGCGCCGGCGCGCTCGCGGCGGAGGGCGCGAAAGCGCGCGCGGGCGACAGCGCGGGCCGGGGCTCCGGTGACCGCGCATGCGCGCTAGCGGCTGCGCCGGGCGCGTCGTTCGACACCTCTGCGAGCGATGCTTCGATGTTTCGCGCCTTTTCAATTAACGTTTCTACGTTATCAATTGATTCACGCGTCACCCGTTTTCTAATTCTTCTATGCAGCAACCCGTAAATCATATCGATTTCCATATTTCTTTGTACTGCATATGGAAGTTGCGCAATTAATGCACGAAGGCGGGCAACAAACACTTCCGTGCGTTCTTCTGCTTGTTCCACAGCAAATATGTCGCGAAGTATTTTGTGCGGCGGTCGGGTTACGCCGAACATGGCGCGAAGTCTGTGTAGCGCGTCATCCCATGACGTCACTGACGACTTTATTCCCCGAAACCACACGGCTGCCTCCCCTTCGAGGAGCATAGGTAAGCCGCGAAGAGCATGATCGTCACTGATGGAAGTACACTCCTTGTATATGAGTATCGAGTCGACGAATGCTTCGAGGGCTTCCGAATCTTGGTATGCACCGCTGAATCGCGCCGTACAGCGCGCGAAGTTTCCGTGAGTTGCTGCTGGTGTAGGCGGTGGAGACGGTGCCGCTGTCCCGTTGACGGTCGACGAAGCCAGCAGGCTCTCAACCAGTTGACGGTTGGAATCCGCTTGAGCCTTGGCGAACGCCTCCAGAAACGACGCAAGCGTCCCTTCCGAAAAAGGCGCGGGCGTCGGGGACGCGGGCGCGGCAAAGCCATCCTCGTTGCTTCTGCTCTTACGGCGAGGCATTTCACTACACTATAAGTTAATATCACGAGGAAACACTGCTACTGTTACACGTATACGTTACGATAAGTTAAAAACCACACAAGTGAGTTCGCGTCGCGTCGTTTTGGTACGCGGGCCGCGTTGGAGCGCCAGTTTGTAGGACGGTTTTAACGACTACGTAACGTGACCGTATGCGTCTGCGATGCGAGCCGGACTAAAGAGCGGTGCGCGGCGCGGTGCGCGCGAGCGTAGAGCGGGAACGCCGCGAGTGGAGCGGGAGGCGCGCGAATACACTATTAGTATTACCGTTTGGCGCGAAATTATTCCTACAACCAATAAATAATAATAATTGCTACAAAACGAACGATGAGTGGGGCATATATTCAATTCAATAAAAGCTTAATACAAGCGTTTCCATTTGCTTTGCTCTGTTCCGACAAATTTGGGGCACTGCACAATACAATGTACGTATTCGATAGATATGAACCCATCATGTACTGACAACCAATAACGATCTGATAAGGTTTTATTTTACGTGAATTCGAAAGCGTTAAATATTTCGGAGCCTATTTATTGAATGTTATACTAGAGTAATGGTAAATCGTAAATTTTATGAATATTTTCTGCCAATTCGGTTTGCAATAAAAATTCTACAAGTAATAAAAGTAAATATTTATTTTGTTACCAGCAACTTACTACAGTCCTTTGAAAACGGTTATCTGGTAATTTATTATCATATTGGTCATTTTAGTTAATGGTCTGTTAGCGAAGAGTTTCGACCAACATATTGAAAAACTTTCGCTAAACAACTGGATTAGGAATCAAATGCAAATGGTAGTCGACATGAAAACGGCATGCATTATGAGGAAGTTTCTCACTACAGATCGTTAACCGCCATTAGCTTCAGTTTTACCACCACGCTACAAGCGGAGTAATTTTTTTGCATATTTTTACAAAATAATATTATATATAATAGTAAAAAAAAACAAAAATATGTAAATTAAAGAATTACTTGAAAAACAACTGAAATACTTGACACAGCTTGTAGTGTTAGCAAGCTGAAGTGGCAGGCATTTTTGCCAATGGATATATAACCGTTGTTATTATTGTAAAAATGAAGGACGGCAGTTCTGTAGAAACCACGGAAGAAGTTAACCACAAAGATCCATATTGCTGGTCAGGTGAAGAGAATCAGATATTAAGAGAAAAGAAAAAAAAATAATCAGACTGTCTTAGTCCAATGTGAGACGCGAAACGCAAACTAGACACAAAAAGGGTTGTAGATAAGCTTAGGAGAGGTATATCCAGCTGTAGGCAATAACTGGCTGATTTGGATGGATTTTGGAGAATATATCCTAGCACCGTGCCTGTAATATGCAAACGGATAAACAGAGACGTACCTGTAGTACAGTCACGAGCAATAATATGTATACACTATTATACATTGTCACATTTTCTAAAATATCTTAACTTCTACGATTTAAAAATATGTGTACGATATTTTCTTTTAAATTATCTTCGATAATATATTATTATGATAAATAATTGAGAAGGAAATATTTTGCAAACATATTTTTGAATGGTAGAAGTTAAGTTATTTTCGTAAATGTGACACTGTATACATATTATTGCTCGTGACTGTACACCCTTATGACATGTAAATGAGGCAAGCCTCAACCGGTTCCAACTTCAGACTTCGGGCTGCTACTGAGAAATCCTAGATCATATAGGAAATCCCGAAAACGCCTGGGACCTCATACTCAGCAGTATCGCTTGAGTCTATTAGGCCAACGAGGCAGTAATGCTCAGCACTTATCTTCTCAAAGTATTCCATCAATCTTTTTCTAAGAAAAGTAAGATCAAAATGCTAGTTAATACTAAAAGATCTAAATAGAACCATAAAAAATCCATCATATACCGCCACGGGTCTCATTTACGACGTCGAGTTTTGACACTAAAATTTTTCTACCGTTTTTATACCCGGATTTGCCATCACGAGCCTTTCATGGAAGATTTGACAATGCAAATGATCCGTTTAACTTGATAACATCTCTTTGTTAAAATTATCTGGAAAAATGATAGTTACAGAATTTAATTCTGGCTAAACATTTTTTTGGTAATAACAGTAGTATTTGAACTGGAATTTTCATCTGTCTACCTAATTAGCCTAATTTTTCCCAAAAAAAAAATCTAAAAAAAAAACAAAATTACCCCAGGATATCTCTAAAGACAGACAATTATTTTGCACATTGCATTTATTTTTCACACACACTTTTCCTCTGCCATTGTGGGCTAGTTTTTCAGTAGACTTCATCACCTCCTAGTCCATAAACGACGGAGATATAAGATTTTTTAAACATGAAAAAAAAAACAGAGGTATTGACAACCTCCTCCTATTTTGTAAGTGGATTAAAAAAGATTAGGAGCCACTGGTTTACACACTCCAGTTAGTAGACATCGCGTACCTGGCGCCGACTATTTGGCAGCTGGAGAGTGTGAACAGGCACTAGGCAGGGTTCAATACGCTTTTAACAAGTTTCTACGAGTTAGTTGGCAACAGCTAACGTACGTACGCGATAACGTGCTTCGCGATTGCACAAGTTTTATTTTTCAAACTAGTTCTTTTTAGTTGAAAAGTAGGTACATCTGATTATGTAGCTGAGTTTCCGATACTGATATTTAGGTGCTGATTAATATGATTTATTTGCGAAAATCTAATCATAATTCGAAAATAGCATAAATAAACCTGTGTTAAAATGCTGACGTGCATTTAGAAAAACTTGTAATAAGAACGCCATTTGGTGCATTTTTATTTTTATGAGTTTCTACTCGAAGATACTATTTTTAATCCCGTTTAATTCTAACGTTAAACATGTCATGAACTCGTCGATCTGTGGCATAGTCGTAAATATGTTTGCCAATTCATTTATGTAATAAATTCAATATCCTCATGTTGAAGTTGTCATAGAAGACTCTTAAACCTGCTCCACTGCTAACATTTTTGTTGTTGCATTTAATTTTTGTTTCAAGAGTTTATTCATAAAACTTAAATACTTACGATGTATGCAATGGGATGGTATGGTATGATGATGTGAATTATAATGGTACACCACAAACAATAAGCTATTGCTTATCAATTCTCCTTCCCTATGAAGTCCATCCTAAGGTTGTCTGTAAGAGATTGCTTTTAGCGATAAGGCCACCCATTGTAACACCCTATGTGGCCCTTAGTTATGATTTGTAAGTTTTTACGGTGTACATAAAGAGCATTCTATTCTAATAGCGAACGGTCATCATCGGGAATATGGAAAAACTTTCTTAAATTGACAATCATAAAAGTAATGAAAAACTAAATAAACGGAACCACGTTGCAGCCCCATCATTTCCGTATAACATCACATTACTTAAATAAATAAACAAACGCTTAGTTTCACAGGGAGAAGCAGTTGATTCGCTATTCTTATATATCATAACCTGGGCAAGACGATAATAAATTTCCTCTGCATTATTAGAGCCAATCTTCTCAGAAATGAGGTAGTGGAGGAATCTAGGAATTTTCGTGCTCTATTCGTGAGTAAATAATGCACAATATAATTCAGACAGCGCAGTTTTGTAAGAATTTTCAATGTAGATCGTGGCGGAATATCTGCTATAATCTACATATAGAAACGTTTTAGTCTCGGTTTGTTTCTTTTCAAGTCTTTCTGAAAACTTAATAGAGGATGATTTTAATTAATTGGTGGTCTTATAAGGGATTAAAGTAGAACATGCAGAATGCAGATTTTTGGTTAGTATAAAACAAAAAACTTTTTTGCAAAAAATAAAACCGACTTCAAAAAAAAACACTAAACGGTGTAAAATAACTCTAAACTCGGAAGTCTGTGGCTTTGGTGGGTTTTTCTTACTCATGATGGGCCACCGACTTCCGAATTTAGAGTTATTTTACACCGTTTAGTGTTTTTTTTGAAGTCGGTTTTTTTTTTTTGCAAAAAAGTTTTTATTTTTCCATTTTTAGTTGTTACCATAAAAATATTTGCCATGAATTTATTTTATATTGTTAATTGTTAACAATACATGTCATCATAATAGGGGTTTCCACTAATCCCTAATAAATTAAAATTAACATACATAACTGTCGAAATCTAGGTATATTGTACCCACCTGCGTACCCCTCAGAGCATACAGGCGTGATGATACGTCATGATGTTGCATAAACAATAAACATCCAAGCGATTCCAGCAATCACGACAGATTTGCCGTCTATTTTTGAAGAGTTCCGTTGTATATCTCCGAAGATCAGCACCAGATCTTCACCAAATTAAAATGGGACCACCTCAGGAGTATACTCTTTCCAATTCAAAAAGAATTTTGAGAATCGGTCCAAAAATGGGGGAGAAATCAGGTAACATACATAAAAAAAAAAAAAATACATACACACGAACATAGAACCTCCTCCTTTTTTGAAAGTCGGTTAAAAACGCGTTTCTCTGAAAATTGATGTTGCAATTTTGTTAAACTGTCGTTTGTTTGAATCGACTTTAATTTGTATGCAGCACTTAAAAATAATTAGGAATTGAAATTTTATTATTAATAACCGTACTATAATTTTAAACAAAAATCTGAGGCTCCCTACCATAGAAATCTATGCTCCCTACAGTATGTCGAGAAATGCGGTTATTAGTATACTAAATACTAAATACTACCAATAACATTACTTAGACATTTCAAATCTTAATGCACCCTAAAGGTTTTTACTGAATGTTACTTTTCAACAGGTTTTATAAATAATCAAGAACTAACCTAAGAATTAAACATTCGAACGAAAGAAATATAAAAATGACCATTTTCCATCGACATAGATACGAAGATGAACTTAGTACTATTTATAAATGCCTAATGGAATAGACCCATTAGGAATAGTAGATATTTGAATATTTATCATTTGCGAACACGTATCCATTACCTTACTTGAAATCGAACGGTGTAGGTGGGTACGTCAAGAAGTTATAATGAGGGTATTCGCTGATTGAAACTTCTGAGCATTCGAAAGTACCGGGGTGATTAAAATTTCGGTACCAGTAATGAGGTTCGTTTATTTTGTTATAGTATCCATGTTTTAATTGCTTCGTCACTGAGTGTTAATTTTTTAAAATAATTTATTTAATAAGTAAAACTTCGGGTGAGGCAGAGACAAACAACGAAGTGTACACAATTTAAACAACAAAGCAAAATAAGTAAATGCATTTTTTTTTGGTGTGACCAGCGTGATATTTATTCATTAATGACGGTTAAAGACGACAATGACCGCCTTTTATCATTTTGATTTGACAGATTGAAAACTCTCTCACAGAGAACAAGTAAAACCAAAACTTACTCTTTAAATAAATGAATCATATTTAATTCTGTAAATAGGTTCATACAAGCACTTTTACATGACATTTTTTAACTAGAAGTTGTGGTCGGTATTCCAATATCTGACTACTCTAAGAAGAAACACCGAAAAAACTCAGAGGTCAATTTTTTTTTTTAAGTCCAGACATTATCTGTAAGAACCATGCAGATTAGTGTCTGAAATGTTTTAAATTATAAGTCTTCTTAGTAACCTTTATTATTTAAACTCTTTTTTTGGTTACAGGAATTTTGTTACATTTATTTGATGAACACGAGAGATACTTAAGCATACACTACTACTTATCCTTAAGCATAAATCTATATTTAACATATAAGAATAAGGCGTAAGTCTGGCGATCGAGTTGTCGTCCTTCACTCATTACACTATTGACGTCAATCCACTTCAAATACAAGCAATTTAGCTAAGTTGGGGGGATTACCATGCCTATTACTAATGTGCAATTGCTAGAAAACTTTAAAAAAAAGATAACATGATAAAACTGAAGACTTTTTAACCGACTTCAAAAAAAGGAGGAGGTTCTCAATTCGGTTGTATGTTTTTTTTGTTTTTTTTTTGTTTTTAGGGTTTGTTACCTCAGTACTCCGTCATTTATGGACCGATTTTCAAAATTCTTTTTTTGTTTGATAGGGTATACTAACAGATTGGTCCCATTTGTATCAAAACTCATACCTGATGAGGGATCTTCGAGGAATTGAGGGAAGTCCTCAAAAAATATAGGCACACATGCACCGATTTCAACATTTTTAGTAACAAATCAAGCATTTTCATTTAGAAAGTATCATTTGGTGAAGAAAAACTGATGAAGAAGACAGGCAACGGAACTCTTCAACGCCTAACAGCAAATTATTCGCGATTGCTATAGTCAGAGGTCTATGCTGAGCTTTTGTATTTCCACAACATAACATTACGCCATTCTATTTTAATAGGGGCCGGCAGAGATGTACAGATTAATGTTTAGAGATAGAACTTCTTTAGCAATTGTTATCCAATTTCAATGATTCTTTAAGTTTTGAAAGACTTTCTTTACATACAAAGAAACTAAAAATTACAAAATAAAAACTTTTTTACAAAAAATAAACAACCGACTTCTTAAAAAAAAACTAACAGGTGAAAAATAACTCCAGTTTTGGAAGTCGGTGGCCAATAATGAACAAAACAAAACCACCAAAGCCACAGACTTCCGAAACTGGAGTTATTTTTCACCTGTTATTATTATATTTTATCTTTTTTTTACCGTGTTGGTCGCTGGAAGTCGGGAAAGACAACATCAAGGTACGACCCTCAGAAGTGGGTGAAAATCTAGTCTCTATTGTAAATATTCAGTTTTAAAAATAGACATAATATTCATATGAATACTGGATTACCTACATCAAAGTAGCTTTATGCAAAAGAAAAACTTAATGCACAATTAATCATTTCCACAAATTATTTTCGAAAAGTTTCCAAGTATCTCTTAACAAAGTTGTATTTTTCCAAGTGTGCTTTTAATTGCATTTTTATTACAGTTTCTTTCTTTAATTTCTTACTTCACAAATGTGAAATGTTTTCTAGCGAGAGCTGTAATTACAACAAAAACTACATCTTATGAAAACGTTTCATCATTTTTAGTTTTTAAATTTTATTTGTGCTGAATCGTATCTTTTTCATAATAATGTTCATACGTTCAATACGGTCTATAGTATATTTGTTTTCTGTTAGTATTTTGAAAGAGGCAGAGCGTATTATTTTAAAAAATCAAATTATGTTGCTTAAACTTCACCCTTACAGTTTGAAGACCATATTTCCGAGAATTATTATTATTGATAGGGAATTATTTCATTATTTATTAGTGAGTTGACAGTTGACATAAATACAAACATAACTCTTAACGTCAACGTAGAGCCTTGCATATCCTTAGTACCCTACTTTCGGCACCTATTACAATATAATCTTATGGGGCACTATTTCCAATAAAATTTATCCTATTTTTATGTAGTCATTGTTCGCTAGTCATTTCGATAGATATAACATTTTTTTTTTCAATTTATTTACTTGATAGAAAAATAAAATTATGCATTTGTATCTGTTATTCTTGTGGTCTTGATTAATCGAAAAAATACCGTCTTGTTTTCAGCACTTCTTGTCTTTATTTGTTAACTGTAACTAGCTCAAATTCTGCGAAATATTGTACGTTCCTCCCTGCACGCAATATTACTAAAAAAAGATATTCGAAGTATACCCTGCGTCTATCTTACTAATATTGTAAATTGTAATATTGTAGGAGGTAGTCTCTAGAACTAATGAACCAATTCTGAAAAAAAAATCACTGGTAGAAATCTACATTATTACTGAGTGCATTAAGCTATATTTTAATCCTGTATTTCCATGAGTACAGGAACAACGCGGGTGTAACCGAGTGACAATCATTAGTGTATTAATATACAGATTCCAAAGTTCAAATTTAATTGTAGTTCCTGAAATAGGTAAAGTGGTTTACACAGATAGCGTCACACTTTAAGATTTCTTTGTAACACCAGTTTGGCGATTTGAGACTCATATTAATTGTAAATGCAACTTTGCGAAATGTACCTACAGTGATATCGAAGATAGACTTTGAAAGACCCATTGATACTTGCCCAGATTTGAACCCAAAAGCGCAAGGCCTTAACCGTATAGCCATCACGACAGCGTAAATAAAAAAATCTATTTTCAAACTGAAAAATGAAACGGCTTTGAGTTCCGTCGTTTTTAGGAGCAGCAATTCGTTTCACTACTGAATTGAGTCGGAATTTAGCTGCGCTACGAGTTTCATCACCACTACTACTATATTGCTCATGAACACTTATGTAAGGAGCCAATGTTCTCCTATACGCTTCGTAGGTCTAGGGTTCAATTCTTGAGTCGTGTTAAGTGTTATTAGGTTTTCCATCAGGAATTTCTTAGTATCAGCTCAGAAACTAGATTTTTTCACAACAAGCTTGCCCTCCTTTTCATAGAATTTAAATAACACGAGCAAGTGACATCGCGGCTAGCCCAGACAGGAGATTGCGGGACGAGCTGGAGTTTGAGATAAAGATTATGCAAAAAATTGTTAAAATATAGTAGAAAGGTTTTTGCTTTGCAGTCTGAACTTCTAATTTGTAAAATGATCGTAAATTGCGTTAAATTTCTACGATTTAAAAGACATTGTTTAAACTTGATGGATAAGTCCAAAGTCACCTTTAACCTTTATTCTATCTTGTTTAGCTAGTAAAGAAACGGTCGTCGTGAGGAAATCGGCATGCTAGAGAAATATTTCTCGACGGCACGTAAAGCCAAGTTAGAGGCCCATGCGTGGCATTAAAACTCTGACCAGAACCAGGTAAGTTACTAACCCCACAAAAAGAAGTTAATTTATGTATAATTTTGATTTTGTACACCATCACTTAACAAAACATAGCGAGCTTAGTCTCAAACCCCTGTAAACCAACCTAAGTTTGACAAAATAAATGATTTGATATGATTTGAAGTTGGTAACTTCCCAATACTTAACTTCGGTAAAAGTGTCACAATTATTTTTCAATGCAGTCAAAGTAGAAAAGACCTCCATACACCAATGTAAATAACATTGTTCTTAAATACCTAAAATCCACATCCCTAATGATTCCTCTATTAAAACCACAACAATACTTATTACAGAATCCATTACAAACAGCAAATAGTAGGGTCCATATTTTTGCTCAATTTTCTCGGTTGGAACGGCACAGTGCACACATCACGTGACACAAACACAGGCTTGCTTGCCATCGACGCTATTTGAGCAAGTATTTGTAAAGTGAGTTACAATTTCTGTGGAATAATGCATATGATGTCACATGTTTGTGCCTAGCACGGATTCTTGACGTCAACATAAAGCATTAAAAACGATTTTATTATTGTAGCTACTCTTTGAAAACTTAGACCTTGTTCAGAAATTGTGACATGATTTTAGTTCAATGCTGCGAATGTTGCATAAATTATTTACAGAACTTCTTAGTATCGAGCAAAGTAGTATAAAACGCACCAAAAGCAGTATTTGGATAAGGTCGTAATTCTTAACTATAATGATAGTGCTTTCCCCATTAATTTAAACCAAAATACTATGCAATGCAATGAATTTTAGTTTTACTTTCAATTTCAATATCAAATTCTACATAACTGAAATCACGCCCTTTTCCCATGTTGGTAGGCAGAAAATACAGAGCGCCATATGCTACGATTCTTACATTCTTCGTTTGCTTTGTTGATAGTCATACACAAACGATGGTATCGAATTCTACTAGAATATAATAGAAAAGTCTTTATCGTAGATCATAAGAAACTTACAAATAATAACTTGAAAAGCAACGCGCGATGTAGTTATAACATAATTAGGGTAGGGCGAATCTCTTACAGGTAACCAGGACTAATCTTATTAAACAACCACATTTAAAAGAACATTTTGTTTGGAAGTTGACAATGTCTCAGACAGACACACACAGATATACACATACGGATCAACCAAACCATAAACTTTGAACACCCCTCTTACACATCGGGGTTTAAACCCGATCAAAATCATGTCATACTCGCACATTTAAAATGCATGCCACAAACAGACTACTACCTAATCTATTGCAATAAAAATGTTATTGCTCTATCTACCAACAAATACTTATTAACATAAAAAAGGTTATGTCCTGACGTGATATTTAAGTATTTATAAAAACGATTATATCGGACATCGGCATAGATGCAGTGCGCATTGACCAGAAGCCTGCATTAGGGATCGTAAATATAAATTTATGGCCAGCAATAACTGGTGACCAAAAGGTTGGTAAAACCGTGTGTAATAGAAGGGTTCAACGACAATATATTGCTGGAAAAGTGTATAAATTATATTTAGCTTTACGCCCCTTTTTTTGAATGGGTAAATAAAATTTCATGGGTCGTCGAAAATGTGATCGTTTAATGTTTTATTGGAACGAAGTTCCTTATCGCGCGTTGTGAAAGGGGGCTAGACGGAAAAAATTCTTACGAAAAGTTGTCACGACACTTTTTGCTATAGTAAGCTATTGTAAGCTGTGCGGCGTCGCATGTTCGCAGGGAGAGGGAGAGGGAGAGGGAGAGGGAGAGGGAGAGGGAGAGGGAGAGGGAGAGGGAGAGGGAGAGGGGGAGGGAGAGGGAGATAGCGGGAGAGAGGGAGGGGGTAGAGAGAGGGAGGGAGAGGAAGAGGGTGTGAGAGAGGGGGAGGGAGAGAGGGAGGGAAGGAGGGAGAGGGGGAGAGAGAGAAGATTGAATAGTTCACTAATCAATCGAAGGGAACTTCGTTCCATCCGGGTGTCCCTTGACACCTCTCAAGTTTTTTTTTTTTATTCTAGTGCACTTAGGTGTAGTGTTATTGTCAATGGTTACATGTCAACGGTTTAAACTATGCTTGACGAGGTTGGTCTGTGGATGGGTGACCATTAATTACATATCAAGACTCCTCTGTGCCTCGGAAAGCACGTAAAGCTGTTGGTACCGGCTGTCATTTGTAGATCTATGACAGTCGTTACAGATAGTCAGAAGGCCAAAAATCTGACAACCAGTTTAACCTTGTATGGAGAGTTGATTTTTTTGTCTGTTTTCGAAAAAGTCGTAGAACAAATGTTGTTGTTTATGATGTTAGTAATCTACTCCTACGAGGATAAAATAATCGACGGACTAAGCATGAGTGCGAAAAACTCTATTTGGTACAAGTATGTATTTGTCGTGGATTGATGGCGCTATGGTGTGGCGGACAGCGCCATCTAACGATAAATTTAGTAAACTAATAATATCGTGACCGGAAACGCAAGCGGCGCCCCACCGCTTGGACACGATCGTCGGTGGGAGGGATGCAGCGAGGACGGGCAGAGAGACGGCGTGTTGGCTCAGTCTAGCTCGGGCATTCGTTCAGTACCAACGCACGTGTTTGTTTCGCTTGTAAAGTTAATCGTTACTGGAATAAAGTTATTTTGATTTAAACTATCTTTCGTTCGAGTACCCAAGTCAGTGCATCCACCAAGAACTATGTCGGATCATGATGAAGACCCGGTGCTTCGCACATCGGCCACCCAAGATGCGACATATTTATGTTATCGGGGGTATCGTGTTACCCAGTAACTGGGTTGTGGAGGTCTGACAGGCAGTAGCTCCATTTAAAATACTGGCATTCAGCTGTATCTAGTTAAACTAGAAGCCGACCCCAACATAGTTGGGAAAAGGCTAGGCAGATGATGATGACATGTCAACGGTTTAGATTTCAGTGCTTGTTTTAGAACAAGACATTCCCGTATATACATATAACAATAGTTACGTGACAGTCGTGTTTAATTAAGCTAGTGCAATAAACTTAGATTGTACGTAGGTACTGGACACAATGTAAACTGACAGAAAATTACCTACCTACTTAGATTTAACCTTTAATCTGACTAGGTCGAATTTACTCCATAAAATATTATCGTTTCTATTTCACCTGAGATGTAATTGTACGTTAAAAAACCTATGGTACTTTCATTTTGATTTCTAAGTTCTACTTTACATTATACTCAAAGTAGCCGATTCCAGGCAAAATGATGAATATATACTGACGTTTTCTAAGGTGGGCGCTGGGGGCATGGTAACTGATAGAAAATCAGACGGTGAAAAGGTTGTAGATTAGTTTTAAGAACAACTAAGCGTAATTGATTCGATTCAAGTCATCTATATTTAAAAGTTGTTCTCTTATTTCATGAGTCCTTTTTCTTTAAGTTTAGCGACTTAAAAGGACAACTAAAGAAAGTAAATGAACAACATCTAGCGACCGGCACCGTTTCTATTTTAAATCAACAAATAATTATTTTTTACTCACCAATAAATACCATACAAATATCCAAGATTTTCAGTGAAGTTTCTAAGTAAAATCAACAAATAACAAACAACTCAAAAATCGCCATTTTATCATACCTGCGTGAAAAATCATCACACTTCAACTAAATTTTTCTGGCAGTTCTCCGCTGTTGAAAAAAAACGCAAAATAAACATAATAATTTACTTATTGGATGCATTGCTTTAATGTATTACTAATCATCTATAATATATTGGGTTTATTTCTAATTGTATCGTCACCACACATTTATAATTATATATTTATTTGTATATATTATTTAATGTATGATGAAAAATACGACCTACTTTCTTCAACAACTTTGATGCGACGTAGTATTCGACTAGGGAAAATATATACCCAAGTGTATGAACGAGAAATATACAGCCTATAAGCCGCTTATCGTTCGCCACAAGTGAAGTTACAAAGTCGCTGCTGCAAGAAGTTATTTTGTTATTTACCATTGACTTGAAACGTTGTGAAATAGTTTGTTTTATTTGCCTTTAGATACTGATGTTTGGTTTTTAATCAAGAATTTGAACCCATGATTGCTGACAAAGGTTTGCACAGACTGACAATTGTCAAAGTCCATTCATTAATGTATGGTTATTTCCTCCACCAAACACCAATATTTCTCAATTTTTACACCCATATTTCGTCATTTAGCCAGTTACGATTAAGTGCCATGTAAAAGCCGTCTTCTTACACGAACAATTTCTAAACATTTAATAGAAACATTAGCACTTAAGTATTCAGTGGGCAAATCAATATTTGTACAAGATCTCGTTGTTATTAATAAAGGAGCAGGGGTACCAAAACCAATGTGAACTGACCTATATTCAGCTAAAACGCCTTAAAAGTCGGTTTAAGTTTCATGTGTTTCCATATTTAACACTGTCAACTACGATGCGGCCAGAGAAGAAAATCTTATAGAAGCCAAACCATCATCTCTAAGCTACACATAGGCGTTTAATCAGTCAGGATTATACCTACAGGATAAAATACATTTGGTCCTTAAACTATTTCTAATTTTATTTTAGTAGGTATACACAGGATCAAACTTGCATCCCTAAACAAAAACCCAGCCGTCCCGCAGTACAATTTAGACCAAAGTGTGAAGTCGTATGTATGTATGCAAAACATTGCCATACAAGCCTGGAAAACAAAAAACTATCGCCGCACAGCATTCATACAACGTGCAATTCTATTTACACGCTTTACATCGCTCGTTTATTTCGTATTCGATTGCGAGGTTCGGTCTGAGCGCGCGTTGAAGCCTAAAAACCTATGCATTTGTGAGCACAATGTGTAAACGTTTTTATTCTTTTTATCTTGCATAAATAAAGTTGCGGGTTTTTGTTCATGTTTTCTAATAGAGGTGATTATTTAGTAGGTGTACACTGAACATATTTTTACATGAAATGGCCACAAGCTGGATTATTTATGATGGGACTTTCCAGTTGTTGTAATTAGCCACAGGCGACAGTTTCACGGAATTATAACACAAGTTTTTCTATTGTTTTTTTTTTTATATGGATGTAGACATAAATATTGAAGTAGGTAGGTATTATTTAAACGTTGTACTTAAGACCCTAACACGAATACAAAACGTAAACGTAGCGTACGTACGAACAAATTAAGCTATCATATATTTGGGTTTAAATATATGAGATAAAGACAATTAGTAGGCATACCATACATGCCTTGTCTTGACAGACAAAAAAAACATAATGTGAAAAATCAGCCGAATCTGGCAAGAGTCTGACATGTGTATAAACTTATAAAGCGTATCAGTACACGCTATATAAATATATAATTACAATCATTTTGTATCCTATTAGTAGCAGTGAAAACGGTTCCATTGCAAAAGGAAAAGAAATGGACAAAAAAAAAAACACAGAATCCAATCCCAAACAATTGACCTTCCAAATTTCTCGCTAAAAATTCCCAATCTCATTGCTCTCAATTATGTTTATCAAAGTTTGATTCTGTTTTTTATTAAGATACCCAACTAAAACCAATGTTCATATTTTCCGTTGCCCAAACCAGCGGTGCACGCCTCCGAAAGCATTATTCGAACCGTAGACCTACATACGTCATAACCTTATCTGATATTTTAATGCACCATCAACATTGTTTTACGAGAAGCGCTGTGTTTTCACTGCTCCTCTTGAAAATGTTAGCACAACGCCATTTGTTCGCTAAAATAGGAAGTAAAGTTGTTTCCTTCGTTCTTTTGAGTTCGTCCGTAAAACTTTTCTTTTACTTTTAAGGCGATGCATCAAGAACTTGTGCTGTTGCGGCGAAACTGCCTAATCGTGTCATGAATCTTTTATTTTATACCCTGGACTTTATGACCCGGAAAGCCGGCTGCTAATTATTATCTAAATGCAAGTAATACTGTTTTCTTGGCTTGATGGGAAATTTAATCTGCATTAACTTTTAAAGGACTTGGAAATATACGCCTATCTAGTGCTATCTCGTAAAAATCACCTCTAGTAAATGTTGGTGAGGTGAAAGCGATTTAAGCTGTCATTCTATACTAATGCTAGGCACTGACAGCTCAGTTTACTCAAGTTTTTACGGGGTGACCTTTAATGAATCGACTGGCAGATATGGGAACACACGATCATTTTACATTTTGTGATTTACGTTAAGTTGTAAGTTTTTTTTTTTGTTTTATCGTCATCGTCATCTCAGACATCTATCAAGCAACTGGAAAGATGTTTCGCGCATCACTAGCGGACTTCGGGGTACCCAACCTTGCCATAAAATCTTACTTACTAATGAATGTTACGTGTGCTTGTGCGTGTGCGTGTACGTTTTTTATGTGTGTGTTTGTTGTTGCTATGTTGTGGTGTCATGTTTTTCGCATTAAATTATCTTTATCTTTAACTGTACCTAATTCTATAACCAATTTGCTTTTATAAACTATTGTCAAATCCTCGTTATACTTTCTGCATTATTGAAAAAAAGAAGATAATGTTGGTATTTAGAAATCAGAAGTCTAAAAGAATACGGTTCAATTAGCAACTGCGTCACTATTAACTTCAAATTCCTCTCTAACCAATCTGTCTATTTGACATTGAGCTTTATCATGATACTTTAAAGGTTGCTTATTCATTAACAACTAGACCTACCCTTCTTGTCACAGTTCTAAGAGATACAAACAATATCTCAGAGACAGCTGTGCTATCAAATAAGTCGTGTTGTTCAACTAAATGTAGGCCAGATCATCTGCTGCGAAAACAGATTTCTGGGTCAGATTGTAGGCGCATTGCGTTGAACTGGGGACTTGAAATGCGCCTACAAGCTGGTAAAGACATTATTGCTTATATCTTTTTGTAGTAATTATCGGATTGTAAATAGATATTCTCTGATGTCAAAGGGCACGTGACTGGAAGTAATAATAAAATTATTACCAGCCAGTCATAATTTCATTAGTTGCTGGCAATGACATTCAATACTAAGTACCTATAGATATACCAATATCTATAGACGGGCATCACGAAAAAAAATTTCATCCAATTACTTGTGTCATAGTGGACATTTCTTTGCATGACCTCTCTTAATCTTACATCTCTTTGGTTGCAGGATTATATTTAACTGGCCGGTTGGTCTAGTAGTTAGTGACCCTGACTGCTATGCCGGAGGTTGTGGGTTCGATTCCCTCCCAGGACAAATGTTTGTGTGATGAGCACGATCATTTGTTCTGTGTCTGGGTGTAATTTATCTACATTAATATGTATGTATTTAGAAGTATTTAAGTATGTTTATCAGCTGTTTAGTACCCATAACACAAGCTCTTAGCTCAGCTTGGGACTAGATGGCGTTGTGTGAAATGTTGTGGAATATTTATTTATAATTAATATTTTTTTTATATTGTAAAAGTCGCTCGATAGACCTGTGCGGCGTTTATTATTTAAACACAAGTCACGTCAATTTTTTTTTAAACTTATGTAAAGAAATGTATAATAATATTTTCATTTCATTATATGTACTACTTATAACTTGTCGTTTTACATTTTTATTTAGTTAATTTTCTGATTATTACTTTTTTTAATAATAACCTATCGTTCAAAATGTTTGTAATAATTTCTGTCAATACAATAATTTTAATAAAAAAAGTCATGGGGAGAGGCCTTAACCCAGTCGAGCTCCCTGAAATAGGTTTGAGCTACACGATGACTCTAGCATGCATGCCGTCTATCGGGACAGGTCAACTCAAAGCTGAATTGATTCTTTCTTCAAAAGGCTTATCCAGACTTTGCCGTGCATCGTGAGACTCGCGAACATAATCTTATATCTGGACTTTAAAAGAGACCGACCCCTTAGTTTCTTTCGGCATTACTTCTCAGAGATCAGTCACTTTGGAAATGCCATTTGGTGCCATTTAGTTTAAAAAAAAATGACAAGTAAAAGTATCTGAGAAGATCTACTTACATAAATAAATATCATTTCATCATTTTATTTCATTTCAGTGGTGCGATGCGATGATGCAGGCTAGCAGTATCAGTATAAGTCTGAAGTTCAAGAGTGCTTTTTATGGGTCTAATTTACATCCAGTTTAACTACAACTATGTTGATTTACAAAAGATTTAAAATAAAGAACCGAATCGGAAACACTTAGAGCTATTATTATAATATGTATATTACTTTCTGACTGTAATTATCCTTCCATACAAATCCCAAACTTTCACCACCATCACATAATAGAGACAATCCACCCAGGAGCTTCCCATTTATAAATCAAGTCCTTTATTACCGACCTTTACCCCGACTAAACAATAAAGTAGCCGAAATAGTTAAGAAATCCTTCCAACCAACGTATCACAATACTTGAATAGTTTAATTGAGACAAGAGGACGGATGTGGGGAGAGTTATCATCCACTGATTTGTGTGTAAGTGTCGTCTAAACAATGGGGCCCTTTCAAGCCCTTTCTTGAGTGACAAATGGAAGGTATATTTCCTTAATCCGCGGGGAGTTAGTGTTTGATTGTGGGGTTTGGTTATATAAGTATGTTGACTTTGGCGAACTTAAAGAGTTTATTATGAAACTAATGGTTGATTTTTCAAGAAGTAGTCAAAGTCAGATTATTTATCTACAGAACAAATATGGCGGTTTAACATATTACTGTCAAACTGCCATTTTTATCTTTACATGGTGTTTTTTTAGTCGTCTGACAAATTTTCACAGGTTGTTCTACCCATGAATATGAACCACTTTTACTAAGGGACCAACTCTGAAATCACGAAAAAAAACGACTGTTGCATACAAAAGTTCGATACCTACTCAACCAAAATGTATGGAACAGCCGTTTTTTTTTTCTTGATTTCTTAGTTGGTAAAAGTTGTTTATATTCATGGGTAAAACACCCTGTGAATATTTGTCAGACGATTAAAAAAACAACGTGTATATAATATATAAAAATCAATTGCTGTTCGTTAGTCCGGCTAAAACTCAAGAATGGCTGGGCCGATATAGCTGAATTTTGGTTTTAAAATGTTTGTGCAAGTTCAGGGAAGGTTTAAAAAGTCAGTAATATGAAAAAAAAATCTTGAAATATAGTAAAAACAGCAATTTTACTAACCTTTAGAAACTCTTCCTACCTGTCAAACATTTGATGTTCGTCCCGTCGCGTCATCGGTATTTACTACCGACGAACAATTAGAATATTAATATTAAATAAGAATTTTGAATCGACAACATATTGTATGAAAAATATTGGGATTAGGTATTTCTTGTTTAGATTTAAATAATACGAAAAGTTAAAAAAAAGTGTCACCATGACTTCTGATCAACAGATTTTTTTGGTTGTCAATTTATGCGTAAGTTCTGCTATTTATTTTGTTACTAAACTTAGAAAGAGGTATAATTCAGCATAAAAAAGGCTTATATTTCAGAAATCAATATACGTATTTAATAATGACGACAGAGACGAACTTTAATATTTCTTTGCAAAAATAACTTTTTTTACTGTTTGGATTTCAAATAAATGTAGACCGGGAAAACTATATAAATTGTATGTAACATAGAAGCACGCAGCACAGTAGTTCAGTTAAAAAATATGAATTTAGATTTCTTCAAATCATTGCATTTCAGTAAGGTAGTTAGGTTAGGTAGTTAGGTTAGCTATAGGATAGGTATGGTAAGTTAGGTTAGGTTATGTATATGTAGTCATTCTTATTTTATTTAACACAAAATGTTTAAATTCGATCTTATTAGAGATTCGTTACATAAAAAGTAGTCCTCCGAAACGTCTTGGCCGATTCCTATGAAATTGTGTGACTATATTCAGCAGGTCTGAGAATAGGGCGTAAACTAAATAAATAAAGAAGTAACTAAATAAAATTAAAATAAATTTAATAAAATTCTTAGTATTATTATATTCGAAGAGTTGTGCAACTGTATTGAGTATTAATTCATTAATCAAATCATAAAAGTGGAATTATCATCATCATCATCATCAGCCTATAATAGCCTTTTTCCAAATATGTTTGGGTCGGCTTCCAGTTTAACCAGATGCAGCTGAATACCAGTGTTTTACATGGAGCGACAATCTATCTGACCTCCACGATCTAGTGACTAGGTATTGTATATCTAGGTAGTGTAAGTGGGATCAAAATGTCATAATTACTAATATAATAAAATATTCATCAGCCTAGTTTTTTCCAGCCTAGTTAGTGACCCTGACTGCTATGCCGGAGATCGTGGGTTCGATTTCCACCCAGGACAAATGTTTGTGTGATGAGCATAATCATTTGTTCTGTGTCTGGGTGTAATTTATCTATATGTATGTATTTAGAAATATATAAGTATGTTTATCAGCTGTTTAGTACCCAAGCTGTCAAGCTTAGCTTGGGACTAAATGGCGGTGTGTGTAAGTTGTGGAATATTTACTAATTAATATTTTATTAATTATTTATCATTTACTAAATAAGTATAACTTTGGCTTTTATTTAATAAAGACTAGTCGTCGTCCAGTTATTGAAAGTCGATCACTCTTTGTTCTCCACGTAAACTTTAACTTGGTATTACAATATTTCACATTCCTTTGTACGTACGCTCAATACCTACGCTTAAAATGAGGTAAAAAAGTTATTTCATCACGTTTATAAATATAGCAGTCCAGTTCAAATCAATAAATAATTCAATATTTATTCTAAGAATACTTAATCGATCCGGCCAGAATATAGTCAGGACACATTAACTCTTCGACAATCTATTTTGTTAAAAGGAAGGTCAAAACACAAGGCCTTTTATTGAAAACTGCCTAAGTGTGGATTCTGTAAATAGTTGAGTGAAGTGAACCGTCAAATCCTAGCATTGGTATAGAATAACAGCTCAATTCGCCTTTACTTCACCTGCATTCTCACAGTGCAGGGTGATTGTAACAGAATAGGTAGCACTGCAGCAGTGAAGCATAAATAATATAAATAAATAAATAAAAACTTATTTGCAATCATCATAAATTCTTAAAAAACAAAGTTAAAGTCAAATTATTTATTCCAATTACCCCATTAAAAAGCACTTTTTAACATCAAACTTAAGTTAAATTAAATATTAAAACATTATTCTAGTTGTGTTTTCTTTTCTTGTTTTTTTTTTTATTATCTCTATTGTTGTTCTTTTGTGTTATGTTCTGTGCTTCCCAATAAAGTATTTTCTTTCTTTCTTTCTATTTCTTTTCTCCTTTCAAATGGTAGTTTCTTATATGGAGAAGAATCGGCAAGAAACTCCACTCTTGTATAAATATTGATTGTTTTGCTTAAAATACATTATTAATCAGAAATGTTCTACATAATGCGAAGACGATATACCTACGTAACTTAGCTAAAAAGAACTATCCAAAAATTAAACATGACCATTTACATTGAATTTCAACATAGCCCAAGCTACACATTAACATAAAATCACCCTTATTTCCATCAGAATCTCAAACAAAAACAGATCTCTACCGACCCAACATGTTCGGTGCGGCATTACAGCGACCCGTATGTTCACGGGCGCCGCGCGCCGGTCCGTTTTGAATACGTTAGTCCTACATGAACCCAAACGCCTCCGGGTGACCGCAGACACGTTAAGTTCCTGACGAGGACTTAAGAGATAAAGACGTTTTCTATTAACTTCGTGCTATTAACTGTGTTTGGTTTGTGTAGTTGTTTCTGTAATGAGCTATTTGAATTTTTTTAGTTTTAAGTCCCATCTAGATTAGAAGAAAATATTCGACACATATTTTTTCGAGGTATTCCTCGAAGCGCTCCTATTTTGAGGCGCTCCTAATGAGGCGCTCTTATTTTATTCCTCGGAGCGCACCTTTTAGGAGCGCTCCCGATAGCAATTAAAAATATTTGTTCTTTTTTCCTCGAAAAAAAAATATTTTTTTTTTTTCGATCGCCTCAAAGTAGTAGCGCTTCGAGGAATACCTCATTTTTTTTTCACGTATTTAAAAAATAACGGCGATACATCGAGTCAAAATGTCGCATGACGTCAATAGCCAGTACCGTTTATACTAGGTAATGACGTAACAAGCCCCTTCTCCTCAACTTTAATGCGTTTATACTAAGCAGCTTTCCATCAATTGGAAAAAGAAAAAAATACGTGTCGAATATTTTCTTGTAATCTAGATGACGGACTAAATTTTTTTTTTTTCAAATAGCCCATTTGTTTATTGTAACATTGCCATTGGGTGGTATACAGAGTGTCTCATTCAAATGGGTCAGTATGGGAAAGTCTGAAACTATAAGACATACGAAGATCTGTTCTGAGGAACCATGTCATCGATTTTAATAAAAAGAAAAACTGCATTGATACATTTTAAAAAACATCTGTATTCCGTTCGGGAATCGAACCCGGTTATTTTGAAAAAAAAACCTACACTATTTCTATTTAGATATCGATTGTGTAGCTCTTAATCTGCAAATGTCTGTATGAAACATGATGTCTAAAATGAATAAAATGCATTGTTTCCACATACTTTAATTATTTATTTTAGTAGGTGCTCGAAGTGACCACCGCCTTTTTCAATACCGCCTCTGGACTATTTCTTGTGGGGTTACGTTGAGGATGAAGTGTACAAAACAAGCTATGACACCGTTGTAGACCTAAAAGTAGTCATACAGACAATTTTAACGCAAATTCACCACATGAAGATACAAAATGCTATTGTAAGATCGTTACCTAAACGTGTTGAATATTGTATTGAAAAAGGCGGTGGTCACTTCGAGCACCTACTAAAATAAATTAAAGTATGTGGAAACAATGCATTTTATTCATTTTAGACATCATGTTTCATACAGACATTTGCAAATTAAGAGCTACACAATCGATATCTAAATAGAAATAGTGTAGTTTTTTTTTTTCAAAATAACCGGGTTCGATTCCCGAACGGAGTACAGATGTTTTTTTAAAATGCATGAATGAAGTTTTTCTTTTTATTAAAATCGATGACATGGTTCCTCAGAACAGATCTTCGTATGTCTTATAGTTTCAGACTTTCCCATACTGACCCATTTGAATGAGACACCCTGTATTAGGTACTCTATTTAGAAAATTCTTAAATGCATTTGGTTTAATTAACCGTTGATGCTTTTGAAGAGTTCACACAAATGCAACTGCTTTAGTCTTCTTCATTTTTTCATATGGTGTTATGCTGGAACTTGGTTTCACATGCCATCAAGAATTATCTCTGAACGGGCCGTTCTGTTTTTCCGCCGGTCTCCTCACAACTTTTAAATCTTCACCGATTTAGAAGTAAGTAATAATTTGTCTTTGGGTTCGAACTCGAGACCTGACAGTCCGCCGGTCCTGCCGCTAAACTATCACTGTTTTACCGTAGTATAAACTTAACCAGGAAAGAGGTTATTCTAACAAAAATCGGCAGTTCCAAACACTTTGTCGAGTTACGTGACGTGAGCATAACTTTACTGAACAGTTATTTTTTTATGATTTCAGGCTTCGTCCCAAAGAAATTCTTTATGATGAGTACAGACGCCAGTACATCAAACTACCCCAAACTGTCAAATTTCGCCAATTGAACATGAACCTTATTTTGTTAGTGATTAAGTTAAAAACTGAAAAAGAAATTTGACTTATTGAAGTAGCTGGTCGTGTTTGCCTCTGTACAACAAACCCTTTTTAGGGTATAGTTTTAATTACCTAAAATAGCCACATGGCTGTCTTCCTCTTACAAATACCGTATCTAAAACATTTTTTTTAATTCTGGTTGATGCGTCAAGTCATGAACTAGATAGGTACTAAACAACTTGAGTAAAAGTTCCAGAAACTTCACTAACAAACATCATACACAACAAATTCAACTACGAAAAATGTATGTTACTGCAGTTAATGTGAAAACTAAAACAATGAATAGTCACAAACTTATTATATCAGCCAAGTTCCACAACCAGCAAACTTCTTATGCATTAACTATCTTACAGGGTTGTCGGAGAAATAGTTTTAAGTTATGACTTTAATTGAACATATTTCAATTGATGCAACGGTTAGTGGTGGTGATGGCCACCGACGTAAAAAAAATGACACAGCCTTAAGATTATAATTTTAGATATACTTACATAGTTTAACTATCTTTAATATATTTAACTAATCTTTGTGCGTCATCATACTGAATTGCATGTGTCTCGAGGTAAACCTCAGTGAGAGAAGTTAATATTTTATACTATTTTACTCTGTTCTAACACTTATTGTAGCTGATATGTGTCATAAAATAACATATACCTTAATACCTTTGCCATCTTGTCCGTCCGTCTGCAGGTTAGCTTATAGACCTTAGTACTAGAAAGTTATAATGTGATATGGATACACACACAACATACCGACAAAGACACACACACGACATACGACTCGACATACTCGTATTGATCATAATCTTTATCATCATTTATTGCATTCATGTAGTTTAGAAGTTGTTACAGGTATATAGGTTTCATACATGAACCCTGCTAGGGCACAGCAATACAAACAATTTAAAAGTGCTACAGTGTCTCAACAACAAATAAAATACAAAACAAAAATACCAATCGCAACATGTCTAACAGGTGTCCAGCATTTGTAATTTAATTGTCACGCCGAGTTTATCGGCTAAAGTGTGCTTTTTTTCTCATTCATCCCATTAGTTGTGGGGTAGTACACGATAAGTATTTCAAATACAGCCCTTTTAATGTCTAAAACCCTAAAAGGCTACCTACCTAGGTGGCACGCCCAATTAGAAAGATAATCCCAATATATTAGATAACTAAGTACTATCCCAATATATTAAGATACTTCGCACAAAGAATTATTAACTCTTATGGTTAATAAATATTACTTTATCCCTTACTCTCTCTACACGTTCTAAAATAAAGCAAATACCTTACTTACTTAGTTCATCTATCATTTCCATCACCAACCAAAAAAAAACATTTGATTAATAATAAAAAATGATATCATAAAAACCGCTACTAAAAGTGGGATAATGTGAGATTTTAAATTGAAGCTCGCTTTTATATTGACATGAGTGGCGATATGTAGACTGCACTTGGTCAACAGCTCTCGTTAAGAGTTGAAAGCGGCTGCGAAATAAATTTTATTAATATTAAAATTTTTGGAGCATAAAAAATATCATAGTGAAGATGTTTTTGTAGCTTTATTTGGAAAATGTATTAAGTTACGTGATTTTTTTTTCGTATATTAGATAAACTACCAAATTACAGAGAAACTGATAAATTACAATATAAAAACCATTTAATTTTAATTAAGTCGTTCACAATTACGTTTCAATTGTCAAGGGTGTAAGTTCAATGGCTCCTTTGCCTGCCATTATTCGAAACCTGTTGTACCGTCATTATTTAATGAACTATAGCATAGTATATTTTTAACAGAGACCGATTAAACTAACAAAGTACAAACAGTTCGCCGAGAGGGGACACCCTAGACAGACATAAAGGGTTATTAAATAACCTTTTCAGCCATATAAGGTTTAAATTGATACGTGTAAAAAGAAAGTGGCTGGATTTATTTACTCTTAAGTAGGTTTGTATCCTGTAACGTTAAGGTTTTATGAGAAAATCATAAATATGAATTGGTTCGAAAAATAAGTCTAAATAAATTTAAGTGAATCTGAAACAAGAATTGTATTTTAGAATCGTTTGATTTGAATAACAATTCGTTAAGTCTAAAAAGCAACAATCCTGATTTCGTGATTTCACTCAATAATTTTGGTCGTAGTAGCGTCTAAATTGTGTTTTACTACTAAAGGTTACACCAGTATAATTAAAATAACATTACAAAAGATCCAATTAATTAAGGAAATAAATAATAACAGGTCCAAAATTATTAAAAAACTTTGTAACAGGTATATTTCCTTCTAGTCTGTATGTTACAAAGTTTTTGTAGGAGACTAGTTAAGTAGTAGTATTAATATTTAGTTTTCAGTAACCCTAAAACAAATTATAATTGTTTTAATTAAAATTGAAATACAATATTGGTTCCACAATCCACATCCTAGAGGCGACCCTAATCTCCAAACAATAGTTGGCAACTACTGATCAAACATAAAACTTTGCTAGCTTGTATGAGTTTCAAACCACATTTTAACTATGATATCGTAAACTAGAGTAATCAAAGTACGTATGTATACACTTCTGTAGTTTATGGTGTATAGTTAAAATTTAAACTAAATTCTGGTAATAATATCGGGAAATTTGTTTTGCTGGGTTAATAGAAATGAAAAGCAATTCTGGCCATTTCACGTTTTCTGTGGATTGAGAACAAAAGTTGTTATGTGTAACGTTAACTTTTAAATAAAACTATTAATACCTACTTGTCCAGAAAAGGCCTGTGTCCCTACAGTGGAACATTATATAATGATTACATTTTATATATAATACTCATTATATAATAATATGTAATAGGTATGTATTTTAATCTGATTTAAGGCTAGACTCAGATTTTTTTTACTTATTCCAATGAGTTGAAACTCGTTGTCGTTTGCTGCTGGTGATATGAGTACAAAATTAATGATTATTATTAAAGTAAGGGATTTTATAAAAGCTTAGTAAAAGCGAATAAGTATGTTATTTTTATTTGGACAAGAAGAAAAAAATTAAATTGCTACAACTATGTTATAATAATCTGCTTGTGTCCAAACCGGTATGCCAAGTCAAAAATAAAATAGCCAATATCAGTATTTTTAACGGACTCTCAGTTTCAGAAATTATGAACCCGTCCAAATAAGAAAAAGCAAACAAATTGTTCAGTGTTATCACATCACTAGATTTTGCCCACTGTTTTGTCGTGCAGTGTGACAGTAACTGGCTAGTATTATCAAGCACAAATCTGTAATAGAATTAACCTCCAAAATCACACGACTAAAATTAATAACATCAAACGCGAAACCATTTCGAACATTTAAAATCATCCCATAATTATACACTGATTAATTCACCACCACTCTATCAACGTTTTAACACCTAATAATCGAAAACAGAATTTAAATTTTGATTAAATTATACAGAAAATTTGCATTATGTGTGATCTTAATTGACATTGAGTTTTTCGTCCGCGTCATGTCGGTACTAATTATATTGATTTCAGTCGGAGGATTCAGTAAAAAAACACACACTGTTAAACTTTGTATGATATGCCATGTGTAATGAGCTGTTGGTGTTACCCAGCTTAAGTAGTAATGACAGACTATTAAAAAAACGCCAAAAAGTAAAGCGAACTGTAAAAGTTAAAAATAACACTTTCCTATCGTTGAACCATGTAATTTTATGTCACATCGGGGTACTGCTAATATATGTACATACCTACTAGGAAGATTCCTTACGTAAATAAGTCGTATTTATTACACATAATATTGAAACTTTTTTTTTTAATGGCATTAATTTTGTTTTATAGAGGTTTAGTTATGGGAATTTTTCATTGTATATAGAATCAAATGCTTATCGAAACGAACTCAAACACAGACAGACACACATATAGCGGTCAAACTTATAATACCCCTCTTTTTGCGTCGGGGGTTATAAAATACTTATTCCGAATTCTTTATAAATTAAATCTTGCTTCACGATGGAAAATAAGTAAAATACGTAACTAACTAAGTAAAATACGTAACTAACTAAGTAAAATCGTAAATATCTAAGTAAAATACGTAACTAACTAAGTAAAATACGTAACTAACTAAGTAAAATACGTAACTAACTAAGTAAAATACGGGTATACAGTTGCAATTGTTTATTCTGTAACTCGCCCCAACATAAATAGTTAGGAATAGGTAATAGTAGAGATAATGAATTTTAATTCTTGCTTTTGATTATAAGTATTAAAAATGTTTGTTAAAATGTAGTTTGTCGAGTAGCTACAGCAAGGCGGCAACACGCCTATAAGGCAGTGTACCTTTTCAATAAAATAAAGAATATACACCCCTTGACTAATAGAGAAGTTAAATTTATAACTAAATACTGGTTATTAGGGCTTGATTATGACGAAACAGAATTAATATTACTGGAATATCACGTGAAACACTTACACTCATTACATCTGCATACATAACACATTTACACACAACACATTACATTCAACATCCGCACTCACTACTCTCACACACACAACATACGCACAAACAATCACACGCATCCACAAATCCCACACATAGCTTAATAAGAGGTATTATTGTCACAGCGATTTTGCTGCTTTTATTCGTATAGAATTATTGTTTTATCACTTAAGTATGAGAGAAGATACTGATTTCTGTAACACAGGTCTTCGAACCTAGCACAGAAATCAGAGACTTTTTATTTTTGTAACATTTTATGTGAATAAACATTTATTTATTTAGTTTATAGTATGCAATTCTTTGTTAATCCCTAGTTCAATTACATCGATGTCTGACTTTACTCGAGTTTTTGCTGGTAAACTTTTTCACAGAATAACACCGCTGTTTGTCGACATTTTAATTTGACAGTACACGGTTGCTTTAACGAACATAATCATTGGAAACTGAGGTTTCACAATTCGTTAAGCTTACTGGCGCTGTTTTTGGAAATGTCGAATTAATTAAACGTATTCACTTGATCATGTAACGTTGTTTAAGTTCTACGTTTTGTTGGTCCAGTGGTCGCAAGTGACACTGCTACGTAAAAAGATCCGGGTTCGATGCCCTTGTTTGGTAAAGTGTTGTAGAGTGTTTCCACCCGGAATTGCTTAGTAGTAGTAAATTTGCCCCCTAATACTTGGAACCCTAACATAACTGGCAAAATGATGTAATATCTGCTGAACTCTTTAGAGACAAACTTATTGATATGTTTTTTTACGTTTTTAACCAACTTCTAAAAAGGAGGAGGTTAAAATTTTATTATATTTGACTATTATGTATGTTTTTGTTGTTGTATACAAAATTTTGAAAGTTCACTTGGACTTGAACACATTTGATAACCAAAATTATGTGACTTACAAAGAGTAATGTTGGACTTTACTCGGATTTAAACTAACAACCTTCGTGAATGAAGGGCAAAGCATTATCACTGGGCAATTATGAATCTTTTAATTAATTTCTGTATTTTTATCCTAGATAATATTGTATCACCCTATGTAGCCTATGTAGTTATAATTTGTAAGTTTTTATAGTGTACAGATAAATAAATTCTATTTATTAATATTTCATTTTTATAATTTAGTTTGGTAGAAGTTAATTATTTATTTATTTCGGAATAACAAACAGTTACCCAAACAAAGTAATACGCAGGTAGTTGGGTAAAGGCTCGAGCAGATGATGACGAGTCAAAAAAAAACATTACAAATATGTATCTAACGACGTTATCCACATCTTATATAATAAAAGATTAATAAGGAGCTATCATGCACTCGAGTAAATTAACACAATCAACTAACTTCTCTCTTTCGGTAGTTTACAAAATTCTGCAACAAATTTCAGTCTTTTATTATTTAACAGAATGTTGTAGTAAAACTTTTGCAACACATGTTACTTGCAGACTTTCCTATCGATGTCCGAAGCTGGCTCGACTAGTCGAGTCGTTCTAATTTGGAGAGCTCGTAACTAGGTAGTTAGTAACATTCGATTTCTTTCCAAATTTTCCGTATTTTAGCTTCGTTTGTGGAAAGTCTGTTCGAAAGCACACGCTTTAATTTTTTTTTTTTCGAAGTGTCACATTCAATGTCTCTCTCAGTTGCTGGATATTTTTCGTGGAAAGGAACCAAAATACATCTAACACATACATAAAATCACGCCTTTTCCCCATGGGGGTAGGTAGAAACTACAGAGCGCTATCTGCTACGATTCTTACATAAACCTTTTACTTCGTTTACATTTATAAATGTTGTCATATACACACGCCGGTTGCGAGTACTACGCACCTAACCTTTCTGAAGAACCTCACCATAAGGTCTATGAACGAAAATGTGTTACAGGAAATCGGGAAGCGTACGTTATTTGATAAGAACAATGAGCGCGCATGGTGAGATGGGTGTGAGATGGTAGTGCCAACTTTTTTTTTTTATACCACGACGGTGGCAAACAAGCTTACGGCCCGCCTGATGGTAAGCGGTTACCGTAGCCTATGAACACTTGCAACACCAGAGGCGCCACACGCGCGTTGCCGACCATTTAAAAACCTATTTACTCCCCTTTTGAAAAACCCCATACTGTAGCCCTCTGAGAAAACCTCGGCAACTGGTTTCATATTTATCATCATCATCTTGCTTTGAAAGCTTCTCACGCTTTGTTTTATGTGAAGTGTACTAACACTTCACATGAAACGAATAAAGCAGGAGTTTTAAAGACTGACTGAGGATTAAAAGACTCAACGAATAAAGCAGGAGTTAGTACTCCTGCTTTATTCGTTGAGTCTTTTAAGCCCGGACTCGAGTCCTAAACGACTGATAAATACGTGCAGTTGCTTGACAGGTCCTTTCAAATCTATGTGGTTCTTACTCCAAAAGAGCATCTCAGATACTTTTCTGCATAGTCTATACATGATTTGACCAAAATAATGTCTGAACTATAACGATGATGAAAAATGTCGTCGTATCCTACGAATAGTGCCCTAACGAACATAAGGGCTTTCTTTTTTTATTGCATTAATCAATTCTGCTCATCATACCACATGTAATCAGTTCAACAAAACAATTAAAAACGGTAAAAGTTATCAAATAATTAGGTTTTCTAAAAAGCCACAATTATAAGCACTACGTTTTCAACGAAGAATAAAGCCACAAATAGCCGTCGCGCCCTTTTTCTTCGCGAGTAGTGGAGGTGCGCGGGCGCGGGGAGAACGTGCAAGCGCCGCTCGGGCACTATTCGGCGGAACGCGGAGATTGTTATGGTGGTTGTGGCCGTGTTCTATGGAATGGCTAAATTGGATATGTATAGAAGAGACTAAGACCTAATTAAGTTTGTGTCTTTTTTCTACGTTCAAATTATGTTTTTGTCTTTTATTATCTCCTTGATGCTTTTGAAATATTCATATTGTTATTTTAAGTACATTTTTTTGTACGCGCACATGATTTCAACCCTTTTGTACAAATTTATACATTGAAAACATTATTTATGCATATACTTGGTTTTTCTGGTTTGGGGCATAAATGCACTTAGGTTTTTTTTCTATTGCTTTAAAATTGATATAAAAGCATTTGTGGCCGCATTATTAGCATTCCGCACGAAAATTATAATTACGCTTTTTATTATTTTGCCTTTTTCCCAAAGTTTTAGAACAATTCTGTTTTAAATGTAACGGCTATTTAATGATAGTTAGAAAACGTGCAAATTTGTACGATCTAATTCTTATTCTAAGTACTTACGAAATTCCGTTTTCTTTGTCAACAACATTTTTTTTCAGTAAGCACTCTTGAAAGTTGCTATGATGGAAGGAACCACGTAGAGGCTTGATCCGTATTCCAGTAAGTAAGTTTAGTTCATAATTTTAGTTAAAATACTAATAATTTAAATACATTTTTATTAAAAATAATGCGAAACTAGTTTAGTATGCTAATTGTATGATTTTAAAGTCTCATTTCCTTCTTTCAAGATGCTGAAAACGACATGAACAAACCTAACCAAAAAGATAGTGCCAGTGAGATTGTAATCTTGTCCGAAATACAGAATCTACAAAATTCGGAACTAAAGAATGGCGACCCTCTAGAACCCCCGTCCGAATCCCAAATTATTTTGAAGAGTCCGACCAAAGAACTATTTGCCAGTTAGAATCGAATCAACGTTATGAGTTATTCTATTTTAAGTTATGATCATGTTATCAATAAAATTACAAATTTAATTTTAAAGACTGATTTTGATAACATGTAATTTGATATTAAGAACTAATTTTGATAATTTACAATTTTATTTTAAGGACTGAATATGATTCTGTACAATTTTATTTGAAACACTAATTTTAGAAATAAATAATAAATAAAAAATATTCCACAACTTTTCACACAACGCCATTAATCCCAAGTTAAGCTTGACAGCTTGTGTTATGGGTACTAAACAGCTGATAAACATAATTATTTATATATTTCTAAATACATATTGTAGATAAATTACACCCAGACACAGAACAAATGATCGTGCTCATCACACAAATATTTGTCCTGGGTGGGAATCGAACCCACGACCTCCGGCATAGCAGTCAGGGTCACTAACTACTAGACCAACAGGCCAGTCTAATTCAGTCCAGTCTGATTTTGGTTATATTGTGTAGTTTGATTTTAAGGACTGATTATGATTCTGTGCAATTTTATTTGAAACACTGATTTTAATGATGTGTAATTTAATATTAAGCTCTGATTGTTTAAAAACAAACGAGATTTGTTTCCAAATATTAAAAGTAACAGAATTATTTAAGTACATACAATTATTTGGTTTGTAGAGTAACGGGTTCTTTTATTTTTATTTTTAGGGGTTTTTATTAAGTATACAAGATTAGAAAATATATTTATTCCCATAGATATTTTTTTTATGAATGTAATCATTTTTTCTTGTTAATCGACATTCACTTGGTATGCTTAAATATTTACCAAGCAAATAATTATGTTACTAAAATTCAGATTTTGTTCGAGTTAAATATTATGACTCTACTTATACTTAATTATTTTCTTTTATTACATTCTCTTTTTCCCAGTAATGGTAAAATAGTTCTAATAGACAAATTTCTATGACATAAAAATGTATACCGGCGCATCAGAGCAATATAAAAATGGCTTAAAGGCCACTGTAACCTTGACATTTCCGCAGATAAAAGGCATAATGTAACTTATTGCTCAAGTCCAACCCTACTTCACCTAAATACAACAGAGAATAAGGATTTAAGGGACAAAATGCGTATAAAATATAAAGCTAATTTATTGAAAATAATGCGAGCCGAACCATACGATACCCATACACATTATATGAAACCACAAACAAATATATACATATATGTAATTTAAATAATCACAAAAATGTGTCTCCTGAAAAGTAGCTATTATGCAGTTACGCCCCTATTCGTAGGATACGACGATGTGACATCTAAGTTTGATTCAGTTTTACTTTTTAGAGTAGTCAAATAAGGAAACACTGACTAAAAGAAAGAAAAGAAAGAAAAATATTTATTTGACATCAGTCATTAAAACACACATACACACAATAATTTATGAAACAATAGTAAATATACAATTTATTGTAGGTACACATTATGTGCTATGTGCCTCACGGCTGCGCCAAAAAGGTCCATTTCAGCTTTCATGCCAGGGAGGTGATGCTGTCTGACGCTGGTCTTCCAATGAACCTACAAGAGACTACACGACTATAAAAAAAGTAATTTGGTTCTAGTTGTAGCTAGACACAGTTTGGTTTACAAAAGATTTAGTTGAATGACCTAACTGAACTCAAGCGGATCAAAATTTTAGTTAAGTAACCTATTAAAATCTAAACTAATCATAAGTCAAGTGTAAAAGATAAGCACGTATTCTTTTTAAAAGTTGAATCGTGAAACTTGAAATTGGCCCCGTACCATTATAAACCACGTCCGAATCGTTGTTCATCAAAAAGTTCGAACGACAAACACCGCGAGACACCGCTCGGGAAATCCATCGTTGTAAAATTCATTAAAGAACAAGTACTGAGTTACCGCTTACTTTATACACTACATTATTCTGTGTACGTACATAAAGTATCCAAAGATTCAAAGTACTAGCACAACGAAAATTTCACCAGAATTTTAGTGGAACCACCCGTGCGAAAATATACTCTACGCTATATAAATAAGGTTGGTGTTCGTGTGTGAGTGCGCGGTTAAGGTACTCCTGATCGATGCAACGCTGCATTCGCTTGAAGCAGACCAATTTACTTGATTTTGTTCAAGGCGAGTTTGGCCGGTTGTTAGTTTGGACTCAATTTCTGGGAGCTATTTATAATTGCCTGTCTCCCGCTTGTGGATTTAACCATTCTGTGTCTTGATGAGATTCTGACGAGGTAAACTTCGTTTGTGTAAACAGCTTCATGTATGGCGTAGATGACACTGCTTTGAAAGACGACTAAGAAAGAAAAAAAAACAATTATTTTGCATAGGTTCAGACACAAAATGCTGGTATGCATTTAATTTAAAATTAAATGCATATCCGTAATGTTGGTACAGGATTTTTTTCTCTAACACATTTTACACACGTGTTAAAATCTTAAGAAAAAAACGTAGATATCAAAAGGCGAAAAAATACTGCAACGCTGTAGTTGCTAGTGGTGGTTATAGTAGTGTGCGTTCAATGAAATTTTAAAAAAACATGCACTAGACTTTCTTTATTAAATTTTTGTGGTTAAACGTCAATGTTACTTGCACCCTCAATAGTTTTAGTGGTTCGGGAGAAAGGAATAGTCAAAGTAAAACAAACAAAAAACAATCAAAAGTAATTCAATTTTTTTATATATCTTACCAAATTGTGCATAATAGCAATTATTATTTATTTCTTTTAAAGTCATAATTAGATTGTAGGTACACGAAGAAGTACCTTTGGGCATTTTGGGATAAACTTGGCAATGCCTCATCCCTAGGTCATTCAATTTTGCTAAGCAGATCGGAGAATGTACCAAGTACAATTTACTCTGTAGAAAGACTTGAAAAAAAAAATGAATTAAAACGAGTTAGTTAGTGTAGGAAGTCCTCTTTGTGTGCAGATGGAGGTGTTCACGAGTGAATGTGAGAGGGATGTGTGGTAAATGTATAATGTATGGTTGTATTATGAAAACACTTCAAAATCGATAATAGAAAATACAGTCTTGGCAGAGAATACATTATTAAATTTCCTCTAAATGATAAGTGGACAATAAAATAAAGTTACCACAAAACAACAAAAGTTTCAAGAAGAAATTCATAGCAGGCGCTTTCCAATAAAATATTTACGTGTCACTAAAAATCAGTAAGTAGGTATTTATCTGAAATTGTAGATGTTATCTTGATATACAATAAAAATACATTTGTTTATATTATGACCTGTTCATAATCAGCGTGAAATAAGCGTTATTTTAAAGTGGTCCTGCTGGAGAGTATGCTCTGTAGCATGACCACTCTGTACCTATTGATATTTTCCAAGAAATTAACAATATACAATATTTTATATTAAGCTACAAAAATATAGACATTATCTATATTTTATCCAGTAATTTGTACATAATGTTATCAAAGTGGTTCTGCTGCGGAGCATGACATCAATTATCAATTGAATTTCGCTATGGGGTAATATCCAACCGAATTATTGTAGTAACCCAAAATCAACAGCACGTCAGGAGATGTAAGTGACAAGACCAACTAGAGGCCTATTTCCTTAGCGTCCATTATTTCAAAGGTGATGGACGGTTTGATTGATCGGCAGTTGGATAACTACATACAACTACACGATGCTGAATTTTGATTTAAGCCGCTTTTGTGTACGAAAACCGCTATCCATTGTCTCAAAAACACTGTTCTAATAAAATAATAATACCAGCCTGTTACCGTCCCACTGCAGGGCAAAGGCCTCTTCTCATACAGAGGAGGTTTGAGCAGTGATCACCACGCTTGCTCAAGGCGGATTGGCGATTTCAAACTTATATTAACTATAAGTCCAGGTTTCCTCACGATGTTTTCCTTTACTGATGTCAATGATGTCTAAGATAAACTTAGAAAGTACATATGAATTGAAAAAGTCACATTGGTACTTGCCCGAATTTGAACCACAACCTCGTGCATGAGAGGTAGGCGCCTTAACCTCTGGGCCATCATGTCATACAAAAAAAGAGAAAAAAAAAACACACTGTTCTACACTGTGCAAATATAAAAGGATAGCTTTAGTTTATGAATGTTTTCTGGACCATTCAGATCCAAGCGTCGTATGACTATTCTATCATTAACCTTCCAAGGGATTTCATGGACATGACGAAGTGTTGACACCACGACTCAGCGCAATACGTCGCCGACCAAACGTAAACTTTACCTTAATTTTATTTTTTTCATGTATTAGTTTGTTATTTGATACAATTATAGTGTCTATTTTGTTTATATGGTCCATAGATGCCTGAAAGGGCATGAGCTTGTGGCTAAATTATAACAGCCGCATGGGTTACTCGAACGTTAAGCTACGCTTGACGAGGTCGGTCCGTAGATGGGTGACCATTTATTACATACCAAGACTCCTCCGTGCCTCGGAAAGCACGTTAAGTCGTTGGTCCCGGCTGTCATTTGTAGATCTTTGTCAGTCGTTACTTGTAGTCAGATGCCCGAAAGTTTGAGAACCAGTTTAACCAAGGGATACAATTTAACCCAGTTACTGGGTTGTGGAGGTCTGTCAGGCAGTAGTTCTATGTAAAACACAGGTATTCAGCTATCTCAAGCTTTCCAACCTAAAACCAAGTGATCCATGAGTTGAGCAGGTATGAGGAACTACATTCCTCGTACCTCTAAATTGTGTCACAATTATGGAATAGACTATAGGTGAGGTCCGTACCTGTCTGCCTGGAGCGTCACAGTTGACTGGGTCCTATCTGTATAATATCAGAGAAAATATTAATTGTATCAATACTGATTATATATTTAAATAATAAAGCTGACATAAGAAACATTTTGTCCTCAAATAGGTTCTTTTAAATATGATATTTTCCTCTCATTGGGTTCAAAATAAATATTTTTCTTTCACCGCCATGCATATTTCTTATTACATTAGCACTAGGAACTCAGAAAACTGTTTGTAGTTCAATCAGGAAGTCTTCAAAACAATGTCTATTACTCCTAACACCTTACCAAACATCCCTTACAATTAATACTGTTACCGCAACGTATTAGTTGTCAATAAACTCGTGTCAGTGCGGTAACTGTTGCTAACAGATAAAACCACAAACCTACGTTGTATATCCACTACATAGGTTGGTAACCATCGTATGTCACTTCCTTTGTCTAATTAGTTTAACATAAACATCAGACCTGTATTTCCCGAAGGTTAGGCAGAGTAGTAGGTACCTTATATTTATACAGGGTTGAAAGGATATCTACGCACATTTGATACTGCGAGTTCTTCCGTTCACCCCCTAGCGTACATTTTTTCTAATGCTGCTTTCATTTAAAACTATTAATAAAACATGAAAAATTGATTGAAACTTGACTTGATATTTTTGTTAAAAAGTAACTGTAGTAACTAAGTAGTTCGTTCGCGTTAAGAATGTAGTAAAAATGCAGTGCAACTGCAAGATAAAGGTGTATTCCACAGTTGTGTTAAATTCAAACAGATTATATTTTAAAAGATTAAGTTTAATGAATTTATAAAAATGAATTTGAAAAGATTTGATTGGTCAGGGGGCGGGGCTAGGTCGATGGATAATGATGACTTTACTGCATTCTTAACGCGAAAGTACTATAGGCCTTTTTATGAAACATCATGATTTTTCACAGTTTTAAGCAAAAAGTACATGAGGAAAATCTTGTATTCATGTTTGGTATATCTGACGTAATTTTTTAATGTTGGGCGGTCCAAGATCATGAGCTTGTGTATGGATGTTCTTTCCACCCTGCATACATTTTAATAACTCAATAAAATAATTATTATAGATACAGCTAAATTGCTTTCCAGCTTTGACAAGTTCAGAGAAACACCTCCAAAAAGAAAAACTGTATCCACGGGTAGATCCAGGCACATCTAATTTACTTAAACAAACAAGGAACAAGGAATAAAAATGAATGTCTTCCCTATACAATTTCGTTTAAACAGATTCATAACATTGTACAAACAGAAAACCTCAATGAAAGTTATTTCTGAAACTCGGCCGGATAACTGGAAGTAGGATAATCTTGAACTTAATCTTACAAGAGCTCCGAAGGAGGAGGATCATATTTTTTTAAAGTCAACAATTTTGATAAACTCACTTCCTTTATTTGCAACTGTTCGTTTCTTGTAAACTAGCTAGGGACTGCGAGTTCACTTGTTTTTAAGATGATTGTGGTTTATTATTCTTTGGTGTCCTGTGTTGTTGGGGAATTTGTAGTATTGTTTTTTCTCCTGGGATATGGCGAGTTGTGACGGTCTTTTGTTCATGTGACGGACAAAAAGTTGTGATTCTTGGCGTGTTTGAACCAAACAGTTATTTTCCGATTTATTTGAAATAATGACTTTTATTTTGAATACCGGCTACTGACATTTTTTTGATAAATGTGTGTGGTTTAAACCGTTCACTATTTTAAACTCGAAATCTAGATGTTTTCTAACAAGAAACGACTTTTATTGGTACTTCAAGTGTGATCGGTTTTATTACAAATAAAAAAAAAAAAATATTTTATAGCTTTATATTTTAATACTCATGCTAAGTAAAATTTATTTTAATTCTTATTTTGTCAATAGTTAGCTATTTTCCTCAATAGAGTTTACTCAGTGTCTGTCGAAAAGTTTATCGGATACACATCCTGATGTCTTTTCCCATGGGATAGTTAGAATCTATAACATGCCATATGTTGAGTTCCTTACATACCTCGTATGATTTGCTTCATACTTCTGGTCATACAAACACACACGTTGCAAGTCCGTCTCACTTGACCTCTCTAAAAAACGCAAAACTTTTAGCTGATACTTCTGCAGAAAATTTTCCTGTTTACTGTAAAGGAGGGATTAGTGCCTCAAAAGCACACTAAAGAAAGAAAGAAAGAAAGAAAGAAAAAAGAAAGAAAGAAAGAAAGAGAGAGAGAGAGAAAGAAAGAAAATACATTTATTGCCAACAGCTGGATACACGCACAGCAAAACCACGATAACACAAAACAAAGAGACAAAAAATGGCATGTCTCACGGCTGCGCTAAAAGCTTCATTTCAGCGGTAATGCCAGACAGATACTGAGATCCTGCCTGACGCTGAGCAGCCACTAAGCAGTTGGTCGCGGACTCGCGGCTGTTGTACCGGATCTCTGATTGTTATTATGGGTATTCAGAGGCCCGGTACCTAGTCGTACCAAAGGGTACCGTGTTACTCAAGGGTTTCTGGAGGTCATTTCATGTTAAATATTAATATTCAACTGCATCCAGTGAGTTTATAATCTGAACCTAACATAGTTGAAAATGTCCTACTTACTTCAAACGAACTTGATAAACAAACAAACACTCAAAGCAAAGAAAAATCAATCACAAGCAAAAAAATAACACCTGACCACAAAATTTAAATCAGTAAGAAGACCGAAGGAAGAATAATAAAATTTTCACTTAATTTTATTAAAGCCTTCTTATCCGCTTTACTTTTATGGCAGCATAAAAATCGCCATAAATTATTATACCTTGAAAGAAAATTGCTATTTCTATCTTTATCTTTCAAAAATTTTGTATTCTGGGATGTATTCTACGTTGCTAAGAGGTGGGTTAGTACTGTTAATGAGTACTTACGAAGTGGTATGGTTTGGCCAGTGTTCCCGAGACGATGGGACCCTAGAGGCCCATTGCCCTATATAAAGCCTGTTCTCTCGTCCGACAAGATGCATATTCATAAGGAAGTAAAACCTCTAACTTGTGAGTTCACTGGACTATTGTCTGGCTCGAAAACGAGGTAAATGGTCAGCCAATTACTAACGGTTTATGAGCTTTTAGAAAAGCACTATGCCTATTATAGAGGTTCTTAGTCTATTTAACGCTAATCGCATTTATAGTTTTGCAAACTCATGTCTCTTTTGACAGTTTGTTACTGATCCTTTCATTCGTGTCAATTAGAGACACAATAGAAATGATAATGACAGCGCAGACGCCGGCGTCCGCTTGGGGTTTAATGAATTAAAGTAGGTACCTCTGTAAGCTAACATATTGTTGATGTTGCTTTAAATGATTTAAAATGCACACAAAGTCGTGGGTCCGGCTGTGATTCATGGATTTTTGACAGTTGTTTCGAATAGTTAAGTTAGTTTGGGGGCCTATCCCCACGTAATTGAGAACTTGATGATATTTGTAAAAAAAGCGCTACTACACGAGTTTTAGGTATCTCGCTAGTTAGTTCGTTCGGCACAAGGCATGATAGTTGCACACTGAACGATGTATTTAGTGAATTTATTTGGGTCAAACATGTCTCGACCACATGATTAGAACAGTGATTACCTATTCCTATTACTTTTAGAGTATCTACTTTAGTTGACTTTAGTGGCAACTTGTCTTTTATTGATTTAGTAATAAAGGACGATTTAGTTAACTTAACTTTTCAATCGTGTCAATTAGAGACACAATAGAAAGACAATGACAGCGCGGACACCGGCGTAACTTCCGCTTGGGGTTTAATGAATTAAACATTGCAGCCTTCATAAAAAATACAACCGACATTATAAAAAACACTAATGGGGTAAACTAACACCAGTTTCGGAAGTCGGTAGTCTATACTGAATAAAACAAAACAAACCACCATAATACCACATGTTCCACAACCAATTTTCATAGCACTTTTCTGTTATCGGCACCACTTTTAGGCTTCGTTTCTTATTCTATCTATTTGTAGAAAACCACACATCTCGGAACCAATTCAAACATTATTTTAACGATTTATTTTAAGTACATTTTTTAATGATATCATTTCAGTTCTGTATTTTGTAAATCTTTGTACACAACTTCTACCCCATATCTATACTTCTATACTGATATTATAAAGAGGTAGAATTTGTAAGTTTGTAAGTTTGTGTGTAGGAGGTAATCTTCGGAACTAATGATCCAATTTTAAAAATTATTGTACTGGTGGAAAGCTACACTATTCCCGGTGGACATAGGCTACTTTTTATCCCCGTACTCCCACGGGAACGGAAACTACGGGGGTGAAACTGCGTGACGTCTGCTAGTATTGTATAAATTCACCGGCAAAGCGTATAAATTAGACCTTTCTGTAAAAATAGTAAAAATACGTTTAAAATACTATCACCTCTTTCTAAATAATAACCTTTCTCATACTAAATAGTAAATAAATAATAGTAAAACCTAGTGCTTGACATTTTAGAACTATCCTCGTCTCAAAATAGATACCTATTTTGAGACGAGGATAGCTCTAAAATTCGTGTGAGCAGAAGCATCGAGAAGCTTAGACTACTAAACTTTGAAAAGTGATTTAAAAGAGGGAAAGTTTTGTCGAATGTCACGTAAAAATAAATTAGAAGATAATTTTAGACCCTAGAATGTATGCTGTAAGTTCAATCTATTAATTTATAAAGTCAGACGAACAGAAATTCAACGAAACATAAAAGTTTTGATTTTGTTTTTGACCTTTAAATTTAATAATAATATAGAAATTAATGCAAATCTTTATAAGGTCATATGAACCAAAACGGCTTAATTAGAACAAATTATAATAACAATGATAGGAAAATTAAATGCAAACGGGCCGTATTAATATGACCTAGAATAGTAAGGAGCCGTGGCCCCGGCTGTAAGCCGCACCGCACACTGCTTATAAGTTGTGTAACTAAATGACTTGATGCTGAGATTGGCGCCTTTTTGTTCTCAAAAAGCCAGTTGATTCAGCGAAATTCGAAATGCGAAATGAACTGTCAATGCATAGCATTGGTATGACATGACACCTTGATTTGCCGTTACTTACCGTTGATTGCCGTTGATTACCTTCATTTTCACGGGTTGATTTTTAGACCAGGTACTTTTCAAATTCAAATTATTTACTTCAGATAAAATCCTTAAAGGTACAGGCGCAAGCACATCAAGTTACCGCAATGTGTCAAATTTATTATTATTTACATTGCTCCGGTTTAGTTTTTTTTCTTTTGTTTCCTGTGAGTGTCCTAACATAAATGCTTTTTTTTTTCTCTTTCTAAAATAAATAAAATAATATTCCACAACTTTTTTACTCAACCCCATTTAGTCCCAAGTTAAGCTTGAGAGCTTGTGTTATGGGTACTAAACAGCTGATAAACATACTTATATATTTCTAAATACATAAACCTTACCTATAGATAAACTACACCCAGACACAGAAAAAAATATCGTGCTCGTCACACAAACATTTGTCCTGGGTGAGAATCGAACCCACGACCTCCGGCATAGCAGTCAGGGTAACTAACTACTAGACCAACAGGTCAGTCAAATAGTTCTAAGGTAGCCCACAAAATTTACCAGATTGGAACTTATGGAGTCACTTTAAGCCGCACAAAGTATTTAAACTGCTTGACAAAAATATCCGTTCTACCTTTACTCACACAATAATTTAACAAAATATGTTTTTTGGAAGATGTAACATTAGTGTGTTTGTACCTATGTAGGAGGTTATTTGCGATAAAATCCTGGTGAAGAGGACCACCAGGATTTAAAACATTATTTTATTTACAGAACATTACTTATCACTGTTGCAGTGTTTAATCGAATACGTGATGCTCCTTTCAAGCGAACTAAAACGCGGGCAGAAACTAGTAGATATAATACAAATTTTCCAACGTAAATTAATTTATGAAACTATTGCAACAATGCATTTCATTCCCTAACATTAGAAATCAAGCATGTTATGATACGTTACGGGCAGCCTTTGTGTGTATCGCTCTGTTTGATTTTAGACAACAATGTATTGGATATAGAATGTATTGTGTTATATTTTAATGTTATAATGCTTCAAGTGTTTGCGGCATTGCGGTAGTTTGAAACAATAGGAACAAAATACTTTATTTTGTTTCTATAGGTGGCCTAAATTTATTTTTTGTTGGATACAAGCCTTTTTGCTATTTGTGAATCGTAGCTTTTTAGGGATCCAAAGCCAAATGGCATTATTGAAACATTTATAATTTCAGCCAGTGGATGTTACCAAGCCATTTTACATTATTTTTAAATGTCCGGGACATTTTAGACAGTACATTAATAGTATAGAATAAAGATGTATTCCAGTAGCGTCAATACTACAGTAAAATTACCTAAAAAAGCTATTTCATTATTATTAAAAACATGTGCGGGTCTAGCGACTAGAGCATGAACCAAGGTGAGCATCCCGCGCAACTAATCCGCGTACTCTGTGGCGCATGTAGCTCTTGACCACGAGCAAATAACTTGTGCGTACTGCTTGCGCAAGTAGCTTAGGTATTTACTTGCTCCAGTTATTTGCATTATGTGCAAGTACAAGCGAGTAACTTGAAGAAGTAGCTTGCGCATATTACTTACGCGTGTAACCTGATCTTTACTTGCTCCAGCCTGCGTAGCATGAACACCGAAGAAACGGTCTTTGTCGTGTCTCGGAAGAAAAGAAATTAAGTTTTCACGCTATGCAGGCAGGTGTATTGAAAGAAATTTGACAGATTGAGGTTCCTGTCTATATAATCTGTCACTTTGCCGATTCGTCTGTAGACAAAGGCCGTTTCTTCGGTGTTCAATGTGTTCATGCTACGCACACAGCTACATGCACCGTGAAAAGGCACTCATAAAATCTAATTGTAGTTACTTGAATTAGTTGCTTAGATTAAATTATTTATACTTAAGGGTTTGTTTAATTTAATACTGTGCTTTAACTAGTTTTTTGTGTTAATTTGGTGCAAAAACTTTAGTAGGTAAACAGTATCTGTATTCCAAAAACAAAAACTGTGAAGTCAGTGCCGTGTTAGGAAAGTCCTTCCAGTTGTTTCTGTGTTTCATGAACTTATTGAACTATAATCAAGTTTTACAATGGAAAACTTAGTGCAAAAGGAGAAGGGAATGACTTTATGGACTCCTGGGCCCAGGTGTTAACTAAATAAAACTAGCCTTATTTTAATTAGGAGGATATAATAACAAGGCCTCACTGAATGCCGGCGCGGCGTCCGCGCTGTCATTGTCTTTCTATTGTGTCTCTAATTGGCACGAATGAAAGGTTAAACAATAAAACAAGGGAAATAGTATAGGTGCACGAAAGAAAACAAACGAGTGCATCTGTCAGTCGGTGATAGACGGATGTCACAAGTGTTGCCAGAAGAAAAAAATAAAGGAAGTCTACTCACTATTAATCGATACCACGAAACGCTTGATAAGCATTTTTGTAACTCGATTTATATAGATATATATTCTCAGCTTATACTGAGATTACTCATAATCGATTACTAGTAATTTAGATATCATTTAGTCGATTATTTAGTTTAAATAATCGAAATCAATCTAAAATCAATCTATCTTATCTTAATTTAAATTTTCTTGCTAACTCGAAACATGATACCATATTTTGTGATATTCTTTAGAAAAATATAACTAGTTAGCTAGTGGCTTTTTGCATTTTTCAATAAACTTTAAAACACAAGTTTATTTAAAAATGCAAAAAAGCAACTGTAGCATAGCATTTTGTAGTACTCGACTGCAGTATAATTTTAAAGAAAGAAAAACTATTTATTTGGCTCAAAACAGGCAAATGGTTATAAATAAAAGCACAAAAAAGACACACAAAAAAAAATCATACCGTCGAATTGAGAACCCCCTCCTTTTTCTGAAGCCGGTTAAAAAACTAATAAAAATAATAATAATAAAAATAAACGAAAAGAATTCGAATTACGTTCGATTGCTCGATTTGACCATTGCACTTAGTGGATAGCGATAATACACTCGACGATGTTCATAAATAGAAACTTACACAAACTATACAAAACCGTATAGGAACCGTTAATGGTTCTTCAACTCAGTACAGGGTGAGCCTAACACACCGGCGACATATTTCGATATAATGAATTGTTTCCGGCGCTGAAACGTAGCACGGAAAACGTGTTCAGTGTCCGCAAGCAAATGCTAATAACTGTGACATGGCTAATATTAGCTTACAGTATTATTATATTAAAGTTTCATTTGTGATATGGGGCTCTTAGTTAAGTAAGAATAGCCTACAACCAACAAGTAACGTTTGCCGAAGTCGGTCGGTATCAGTTGTCCTTGTCTTGTTTTAAATAGCACGTTAAATCGGTAAATCCAGCTGGCATTAGTGGATCTTTCGCAATCGTCAAATTTTAACGAGAATAATCTTTATCGAAACGTATTTAAACGGCAATAGCCCAATGGTTAAAGCGTCGGCCAGTCGATCGAAAGGTCGTGAGTTCGATCCCCGCCCTGCACTATTTACGTGAGCCCACTCCAAACTCAAGCATATTTAGCTTAGTTGAAGGGGTTAACAGGACTACTAGTAATATGTAAACCACGATGCAAGTAAGCTTTTCATATGAAAAAAAAAATAAAAAATGTTTCAATTACTTGCGATTATTACTTTTGATATATAATGGGTCTACTCTTGATCTCAATCTTGTCCTGCGGTCAGAGATGAGGTCGACGATAGAACGAGCTTACTCAAAAGAAGCCTAAACTCGCGACTTAAACAGATTGGGTTCATATGAACTTGGAAACACCGATGCAGGCAGGGAATTCCTCTCCTTGGCTGTGCGCACAATAAAGGAACAGGCACAGCGCTTCGTGTGTAAATAAATAAATTTTAATATAAAAGTGGTAAATACACCCATTAAAAAAAAACTATTAAAATGTACTTCTTCTACTTCTATTTTTGTTTAAATAAACGAACCCATAGAGTTTCTCTTTGACCGGATTCTTATTTCCTTGACATTTGCCTCAGTATAAAATTCCAAGTAAAGTAATTATAGGTAATGTTTTCTCTCAGAAGACTTGGGTTAATTAATTTAATTTTTCTGTACGTACAGAAGAGGAAGAAGTTTATGTTGTTTTAGTGTTTATATTTGGGTATTTTTGTAAATACCTTTCTTAGTCACACTCTGCAGCCTAAATGACTTGACATAAAAACACCTATCTATCAGGTTTGGTTTCCACACTTAATCCCGGATTGTACCATTGTGCGCGCATAACCTACCTAAGGTTATCTCGATTTACACAATTTTCGTGTCAAAGTCAAAGTCAAAGTCAAGTCGTTTATTTCATTTAGACCACTCAGACACTTTTGAGCGTTTTACTTTCAAATTAAATAAATCAGAGAATGATTCTAGTTGCACATTCCAAATGGTAGTTTCATATGGAGAAGAATGTGCAAGAAACTCCAAACTTACTCTTGGAATCTCTCTCCAAATTTAAAAGAGTATGTTAATTTTTGATTTGATTTGATTTGATTTGATTTATTACCAATGCTATTTAAACTGTTCTTCAAACATATCAGACAGACGTGTTGCTGGGGAGTTTGTTCCGCCACTTTTTCTTCCCAGCAAAAGCACTAGGAAGTGGCGAAAGGCGGGCGTTTTGGGGGACTTTCTTATGAAATTTTTGATGTTCAAAAAGTGCTGGATCCTCAGTCTAATTTGAATAAATGACATTTGATTTTGATTTTGACGTCATCAACTGAATCAGGCTGCTTGAACAGTGGTAATGTGCTTTACCATGAAAATGTACTATAAACTTACGTTTTTCTAACAATAATTCTGTAAAAAATATCCCGTGGAAATGTTTACACAATAGACCGATAGTTAAGTAGTGTTGCTGAGGGTTATAACAGTAAGTTGGGAGCTTACCTACCATAAAACTTATAATTACCTGCACAAACCACCATCGCTGACTTTATAATTAAAACCAACATAATTTTGATTATAGCTTTTCCTTCTAAAAAAAAACAAAAGAAAATTGCCTGAACCTACGTGAATGAAACGCATTTTCCACTATCCGAAAACATGCCCAAAATTCCGTAACGAAAATTACAGTGGACTAATTAATCAAAGCAATTATAAAAATGTTAGAAAAAAATGTAAAAAGGCGTCCACGATAACGTCCCTTTTAAAAAAAAAATACGGTATGAGGTGTGACAGTATGCAAATAAGGCAGAAAAAATGAGGAAAGCTCTGTGTTTTTAGGGTCCCGCGTATGGAAAACCAGTGTAAATATTGGTTCAAGAAAGTTTCAAAGTATTTTTGTCAAACCTGAATACATATTCCGTTAACAAAGGATTTTTGGGGACTGTTTAAAGTTGTGTTATCATAAGAGAGACTTTGTGCTCACTTTTATCTTTACTTTATGTATAATTTTTTTTTTTCTTATTTTAACTTCAAATAAATGACATAAGTATATCCATCACATTTTATAGTCGGCTAAAATATCCTTGATAAAAATCTATTGTAAAGTTTCAAATACAATTGACTTGATTATTTCTATCCTTCATTAGAATAATGTAACATTACGGTGAGTCTTTCTTTTTCCTCTTCTGCCAGCTCCATTCTAGGGTTGTCCGTTGGAAAATGCTTTTAGCAAAAAGGTCTGCCAAAAAAAGAAAAAAGGAAAAAAGAAAAGGAAAGGAGAGGAATGTTAGAAATGTCAACGGAACGTAACCATCGTCCGCCTCTTTTGTTTTGTTGTCTCTGTCTTGCGCTGTCATCTGTCACTTCAATGTTTCTTCATGGCTTTATCTCTATGCCTGTATTTTAACGAAGTAGTGGTTTGTTAATAAAACCCCTTTTGACTAAACGCAATCTTGTATTCTTTTCTCCAAATCTATCAGGAAAGAGGAAATGAAAGTTATGTGAAACGGGACTGCCAAGTACCTAATAGGTCTCGAGCTTTAACTCAGAACTTCTGACTTTTCAAATTCATGTGCGTATTGTACAGACGCCAGCTCATCAAGTTACCCTAATGTGTCAAATTTTCCCAATTGAAGATGAACCTTATTCTGTTTGACATAAAGTTAAAAAACGATCCAAGATATTTGACACATCGGGCAAACTTGATGTGCTGGCGTCTGTACATTTGTTGAGAATTTATCACTAGCTTCAAAAATGGTGAAGGGAAACATCGGAAGAAAATCGGCATAAATGACAGATATTTTTCAACTTCGAGGACCATGAGCGGCATTAAAATTCTGACACCAGGTTAGTTACTAACCAACAATACAAAATAATTGCTCGTTGTAACATGTATTATTAATATTTTATTAAGTTTTTATTTTTAAGGTTTATTGTGTACACATGTCATATTTTTTCACACATTTAAGTACTATTAGTAGTTTGCCTTCATCTCATTGGTGATTTGGTGTACAACATGGATTATCATATTCTTTACATTATAGTATTATTAGCATTTTGTCTTATAACACGATTAATGTTAATGTATAATCAAATGAAACAACAAAATAAAACATTAATTCTTTAATCAAACCCTAACCCAAAATTTCACACCCAACAAACGAGACAAAACCACAATTATAAACAAAACAATTTAATCTCTATACAGAACCCTACTACATAATTCAGCGTAAGTCAACCTAATTAGCGTGTTGGAAACAATTTAGACGCGCGTGTACGCAAATGTACTTTAATCATGTGATTATGATATATCACGCGGTGGTTTAATTGGGTACTGCCGCGCACTGCATGTGCAATACGGACTAATTATTATTGGAAGTTATGGACGGGTACTGGTGCCGCTACCTTAAATTGCTGAGTAAGCTGCATGACGTCTGGTTTTATGATGAGCATTGGTGCTGTTACCTTAGTTGGAAATCATGGGTTTGCTAGCTTACTGAAGATTACATTGCTGTGTGTAGCTCAGTTGATGGAAAGTTGTGTCAGATTTGTATGCCCCAACTACGCAGTCACGTTAAACGAAGGCTGCGAAATAATTAAAAGCAATTGTGTATTGACTCCTTCGGTAAGGACTGGTCCCAAAAAGCGCTTGACAGAGAAAAGTGGAAACCAAGTAGGAAGGCCTTTGCCCTGCAGTGGGAAAATATAGGCAAGTCGGCGGTCGGTGTTTCCTGATAGCTACAACCTAGGGGTCTTCAAGTCAAGAGTGAACAGGTTGCTTCTAGGCAAGCATGCTTCATCGTCGACCACATCATCGCTTACCATCAGGTGAGATAGAGGTCAAACGCGTGCCTATCATAAATAATAAAAGTAAAGTTCCAATACAACACTTGAATCTTGTAATATTAGAAGTCAGAGACTACGTCACTCGGGAAAGCTCCTTTCATGCACCCTCCATGTTTTGTTGCTTACCACGATACAGAAGTTCAGTGCTTTTCGAAAACGACAATGGGCTTTTCAGTCCCTCATCTAGATTACAAGAAAATATTTTTTTTATTTTTTCAAGTACCTAATTTAAAAATAACGGCGAAACATCGAGTCAAAATGTCGCATGACGTCATTAGCCAGTACAGGTCCTCAATTTTACGCTTAATCTAAGCAGTTTTCCATCAATTTAAAAAAGAAAAAAATACTTGTGTATTTTTTTTATTATCTAACTGATGGGCTTATTTTATTTTGATGTTCATATTCCGTCAAACACCCTATTTCTACAAACAAAATAGCATATTAGAACGCTGTTATTACTTCTGGTAAAAATCTTTCTTATTCGCAATGCGTGAGTTTCTTAGTTTTCTATTTCATGCACTTATGCGGTAAAAGTTTGGAATAGTTTCAGCTCAAAATGCTGACTTGACATGTGGTTGGCTACTTCAGTATGTAATTAGGTTAACTTTGTTTTGTTTTTATAAAGCTTTTTCTTGTTGTAATATTCAACATAAAAGCTGTTTGTGCACTGACTCGAACGATGGTTAAACTATTTTAGTATAATACAAAACCATAAAATAAATAAATAACTAAACCTATCAATAAATAACTACAAAGCGTCAAAAAGTACGAAAAATTATTTTTTTCTTGTGAGTTATAACAAAACATTTCAATTTGAGATCAGAATTTTTCCAAGAATATTATGTGCGCTGCCTTAATTTCCCAAGGTCAGTTCATGATATAGGTAGGTACCAATTGCAATACCTATGTAATTAAAAATTGTTGATTTTTTTAAGACTTCACTTAAATATTGGGTAAATCAACCTTTGACGTCATTTACCTAGTCAGCTTGACGTATTGAGACAAATAAGTAAATAATTTATTTCACCTAAATCCATCACAATACAATTTCTAAAAACATGCGGTGAAGTCTAGGTCACAATAATTTTAATACTCTGACTCCTCAACTAGGCATAGATGCCTGTGTCTTAAAGGAGTCAGAAATTCACTGATGACATCAAAACTGACGCAAGCCCAGCATCCTCTTAAAATCCACAAGGATATCCAGACAGAGACAGCTCATAAAACAAAAAAAAAACCATTACAATTACGAAATAAAACAAAACCTTTTTTTTAATTTGTACGCATATCAAGAGAAACTTGGTAAACTAAAATAAAACCTCGCGGAACGAATGTTTTAAATTTCGCGATAACGTCCGAGCGGTACAAAGTTGAGCATATAAATTGTGTACAACATCTAACTTTGACTTTTTTACTGCAGACTTCCCGTATGAGATTGTGGCCCACATCAGTTGAGGGTGCTTGAGGGTTTTATTTATTGCATTCCACGATTGACTCCTGATTTTTTGTGTTAACAAGTTTCGGGTGCGTATGAGAAATGGGTTAGAGGTTAAAGTATTTGTAAGGGATGCCTTTTAGAGTTACATCACATGGGTTATGAATTTGGTAAAAGATTCACTGTCAGAGCGGTGGAGTTATGGTGTAACTTTTGAGTAAGAGAAAGGAATTGCTCAATTGATTTACATGTGCATGAGAGAATAAGATGAATAATTGACTAAGTGCAGGTGAACTCGGTCACGAAGAATTTAGTATCTTCATTTAAGTATAAAAAGAAAAACGTTTCTCGTGTGCGGTCGCGTATCGTAAATGTTATATGAACCCGAACAATTTTAAAATATGCACACACTCCTTTCGTTTATACTACTATTAATTTTTATTTAATGAATTATGAAACTTTTGTTTACGATTCAAAATTCGTTTATTAGACATTCACGTTAGTTGTACGATATGAACAAAATTTTAAGTTGGCACGATTTTGGTTCTTCTATTAAATTATCTCTCTCTTCTTCTATTATATCTTTATTTTAGGAGTCTAGTTTATGCTTAAAAAAATATTTTCTCTTATCTAAAGACGTTTTGTTTTGACCCAGACTTCTTTATTCAGTAAAAACACAAGGTAGGGTAAATTATTCAATCTAGATAGCAAAAATATATTCAATGAAGAAATTATACAAAACCCTGAACATAAATTACAAGGTTTTATTCAAGAAATCAAAGCGTAACGGTAGGGCCTTCAAATGAAATGAGGCGTAGGGAATCAAATTCGCAATCATGAAATATATATAAATAAGTAGGTTTACCCAGTTTTCCCTATTAAGGTATTTCTATTTTTAAAAGTCAATCGGAGATAACTTATTTGAGTAACTCAAATAGGAATTTCTCATTAGTAGGTCAGAATCTGTATTTGTGCAAAAGGCGTGTCTCTTATTATATGAGATTTGAATGAACAGTACTGACGATTTATTGTTTCAAAGGGAAATCTTTAGAAGGCACCTGGACTTTGAGATTACAATGTATTGTGCATATTTAAGGGTTATGATTTATAAAAAAAATTAATACCTCAATGGCATGACATGGCGGACATGTCTGTTATAACACAATAGCATCTGTAAATTATCCACATTATTTTTTTTATTTTTGATGATAAGCAGTGATGCAATCAGTGATGGTGAAGCGCACTAGTTTATTAAGAGCATATTCACTCTAGCGTTGAAGACACCTAAATAATCGGACGAGAAGACCGCAGCAGGCAAGTTGTTCCAGTCCTTCGATGTACGCGGTATAAACGACGAAGCGAAACGCTTTGTCCGAATCGTGGAAGTGCCAACGATGTAAGGGTGGACACTCGCCATACGCCGGGTTGTCCGATGGTAGAAAGGTGATGGCGGAATCAAGTCATGTAATTCCCGTGCACACTCTCCAAAATGTATCCTATAGAAAACCGAAAGGCTAGCTATCCTACGCCTATCCTCAAGGCTTTGCAGATTCAATTAATTACAATTGGAAAAAAAACTGAGGACACTAGGGACAGGGCCATCCGGATAAACTGAAAGAAGTCGACCCCAACATAGTTGGGATAAGGCTAGGCCGATGATGATGATGGATAAAAGTAGGGAATATGAGATTCCTATTTCACTTAAACTACCCTAGTGGTCACCATCAGCACACGGAATACTGACTCTTCTCCGAGTTTGATCCGCTCTTTTTCAATCCCTATCAACGGCTTTCATCTTTTTTAGGGTTCCGTAGTCAACTAGGAACCCTTATAGTTTCGCCATGTCTGTCTGTCCGTCCGTCCGTCCGTCCTCGCTTAATCTCTGTGACCGTTAGCACTATAAAGCTGAAATTTGGTATCAAGATGTGTATCAATCACGCCGACAAAGTGGTAAAATAAAAATTGGAAAAAAATGATTTTTTAGCGTAGCCCCCCTACATGTAAAGTGGGAAGTGATTTTTTTTAATTTCAACCCTAACGTGTGATATATTGTTGAAAAGGTACTTAAAAATGAATAGGGGTTTACTGTAATCATTTTTTGATAATGACAATCATTTCGTAAATAATCGCTACAAAAGTAAAAAACAAAGTGTCCCCCCCTCTAACTTTTGAACCATAAGTTTAGAAAATGTAAAAAAAATTGAAAAGTAGAACTTTATAAGGACTTTCTAGGAAAATTATTTTGAACTTGGATGGAAACAGGTTTTGTACAAAAAAGACAAAAAGTTGTACAAAATAATTTCTGGACTAAGTTTGTAGTATAATCGTATATGCAAGCATTTTGAACACTTATTGTGACGGACGGGAAACTACGGAACCCTACACTGAGCTTCTTGGCCGGTTTTTTTGTTACTTTTACAACTCATCTTTACACTCATTGGAACTAAACTGTTTATCATATAAATGTATTTTATGCTGTTACTTCTGGACCATCACGGTTTTTTTGTTTATACATATAATGGGTCTACAATTGACCTCAATCTTGTCCTGCGGCTAGATATGAGGTTGACAATGGAACGAGCTTACCTAAAAGAAGCCTTTTAACTCGCGACATAAACAGATTGGGGTCATATGAACTCGGAAACACCGATGCAGGCAGGGAATTCTACTACTCTTTGGCTGTGCGCATAATGAAGGAACAGGCAAGGCTTCGTGCGAATGTGTGGAACATTTACAAGGCATGTGTGATATTCTGCAGTGCGTCTGGATTTCTGATGAAAGAAAGGAGATGGTGCAATGAGCTAGTGGAGCTCTAGAGCACATTCACTGAAATACACGGTTTCACTGAAAGTGCTTTTCTTCCAGTACTCCGTCTCCGTGAGCCTATAAGATAAGATAAGATAAGATAAGATATTTTATTTCGCAAATATGGGTACAGTACATGGTGTAAAAAATATAATTAAACAAGTTCAGCCACATTTTACCACTGGGCATGCGAAAGGTACAAGACCAACAACAAATGGAAAAATAGATTATTACAGGCACACACATTAAATTAAACATTTTTCTTCATTCCAACATAGATAGGCATATTCACAACAAAACAATTACACAAATGCATTTTCTTTTTCTGCTAAAAACTCTGAAATATTGTAGTAGGCTTTATTCACAAGAAATGTTCGTAGCTTTTTTTTAAATAAAGGTAAATTTAAAGATTTCCAAGATTTAGGTAGCTTATTAAAAATGAATGGAGCCATGCAGAAGACACTTTTGCGCATGAGTGCTGTTTTTGCGGTTTGCATACATAATCTACTATTATCACGCCTATTCTGAGGAACTATGTCTGCAAGGCGTGTAAAACGATTTGGGTTACTTTTTACAAATACAGCTACTTCAACAATGTAAAGACAGGGCAAGGTTAATATTTTGAATTCTTTGAAATACGGAACACAACTGTCGGTAGACTTTAATTTAAACATAGATCGTATGCACCTTTTTTGGGCTTTAAATATCGTTTCCTTCTCAGTTGAATTGCCCCAAAATATTAGACCATATCGTAAATGGGATTCTGCTATACCATAATAGGCAGTGAGTAGTGCGTCTGTAGATATTATTGGCGATAGGGAACTTAAGGCAAATGCTGATTTATAAATTTTCTTACTTAAAATATCTAGATGTATTTTCCAATTTAACTTTTTGTCTATTTGGAGTCCTAAGAATTTAGTATTTTCAACTTCTTCTATGATATTGTTATTGTGATGTATTTTAAATTGACTTTTCAAAGGGTTACGTTGATTAAAATAAATTATTTTGGTTTTATTTAAATTAATATTTAAATTGTTATCATCTAACCATTTTATAACTGAAGCTAATGTCTTATTAATATCATTCTCATAAGTTTCTGTGTTTCTACAGGGTATAGTCACGGTGCTATCGTCAGCAAATAATGTTAGTGGATGTTGTATGTATTTTGGAAGGTCGTTTATGTACAATATAAACAATAGAGGACCCAATACGCTGCCCTGCGGCACACCAAAAGTGACTTCACGTTCTGATGATCGATGAATTTCTTCTCGATTATTAGTTAAATTAATTTTTCTAATTTCTGTAATTTGTTTTCGTTTTGTCAAATAGGATTGAATTAGTTTTATTATATTGCCTCTAATGCCGTAAGCTTCGAGTTTGTTTAAAAGAGTAGGAAAATGTACGTAGTCGAAAGCCTGCGTCATATCGCAGAATATCCCACAAACGGGCTTCCGACTATCTACGGTTTTAGTGATATTGAACAGGAAATCGTATATGGCCATATTGATTGTATTATGTTGCCTAAAACCCTTCTGTTCCTCACATAATATGTGATTTTTTTCAACATAAGTATATATTTCTTGATTTATGTATTTTTCGAATATTTTTGAAATTATTGGGATTAACGCGATAGGTCGATATGATTGCATCAGCTCTCTATTATCTTTTTTAAATAGTGGCTTTATAATTGAAGTTTTTAGAGCATCTGGATAAATACCCGCGCTGATACTGAGATTGATTAAGTGGCTGAGGTGTCCGGAGATCTCCAATGATACGTGTTTTAGTATTTTTGTATTGAAACCGTCGTAGCCTATCCTTCATTACCACTAAAAGAGGTACGTCTCGCTCGATCCTGGTATCAAGGATATCTGGCGTTCTGTTTGTTTTTCTTCTTAGCGTATTGACGGCAGACATAGGCACATAAAACAGAGCTTAAGTTTGCTGACAGTATTGGATTGCTCAGAGTGTGATGGACGTACCAGAGGTCAGAGAGGCTCCTTTCACTATAAGAGAAAGGAATGATGGCTATCTTGTGTTAAAAGGAGAAAACCAAAACGTTTGCGTTGTGTTTGTGTTTGTAACTGCTGCGCTGCGTGTCGTGAGTCTATTTCCAGTTTTGAACAAATAATTGACGTGCATGTTGGTCTAGTGGTTATGGGCTCTGACTGCTATGCCAGAGGTTGTGGGTTGGATGTTAACCTTAGTCAAATGTTTTTGCTATAAGCATGATCATTTGTACTGTGTCTGGGTACTATTTATTTATAATATGTATGTATTTATAGAAAAATATAAGTGTGTTTATCAGTTATCTAGTAGGTACTCATAGCACTAGGTCTGCTTGGTTTAGGACTGCTCTGCTTAGTCTGGCCGTTTGTGACTGTAAGTTTTTAAATGACGCTTGTTAACACACCTACGCTACAGAAGAAATACTAAGTGTGGGGTAGCGTGTGGGCAACAAAACAAACATTATTTCACAAGGCATCTGGACAAAATTCTTTGTTTCATTTGAAGCATATAAATTATTCACTTTTACTCACGAACGCATGATATTCGTGAAAGTATTTGCTTTCCCTCGAGACAGTTAATTAATAGAGTGTCCGTAATACGAAGAGACTGGTCATAATTCTAGCTTGACAGGTCACCCTCCCCTGTGTATGGAACATTAATTAAAAATTCAGTAATTTCAGTTCTATGAACTTGCATTTTAATTTAAAAGTATTTCAATGAGTATTATTTGTATGCTGTTTTATAGTAAGTGTTAAATGTTAAATGATCTTTATACCTAGTCTTATCACTCTGTACTTATTTAGAATTTTGGTTTTGTCTTAAAAAAATACTCAAATGTTTTAAGGGAGATAAAGAAAGTGCTCTGCCGAAAAAAATATTTTTCTAACTATAGCCCTGTTTTGTTTGATCCACGAGTTTTAATGCACAATTTTAGGATTATCGCATATTTAGGTTTTAAAAAAATCCGAAATGTTAAATAGTGTCACTATGACAACAGATCATCATATTTTGTTTGTCAATTTATTTGTACCTACGTTCAATTTTTGTTTATAACTAAACTTAAAAGAGGTTTTTAGCTGCATGAACAAGTCTTATAATTCAGAAATCAATTTACTTAACCTTTCAATCGTGTCAATTAGAGACACAATAGAAAGACAATGACAGCGCGGACACTGGTGTCCTCTCGGAGTTTTAATGAACTAATTAGGTGATAATGACTACAGAGACGAACCTCGATTCTTTACAAAGAGGCATATTTATATACGGTCTGGATTTTAAAGTCCGCCGGAAAAACTAAGTACCTAAGTATTACACACCTCACCTTTTTAAAGGTCAGGAAATAAGGCTCAATAAGGTCAGTGTATGTTTTTTAGGGCGTCCCCTCCCGGCGTAACAAAACGTAAGAATCAGAACTAATATTAACATTGAGAATTGATTTTGAAAAATTCCAGGTTGTGTTCAAGGTGTGTGTGGTGTGTGCTTGTGCTCAGCAATAGCTCTAATGACAACTAGATCAACGACATTGTAATATTTTCTGAGAATCACCGACATATTGAAAGCCATCGATTCCGAATGCGACAAATTGTTTAATAAATTAACCTGCACGGAACGTGCGGTCTGTGACCGAGTTATTGAAACGACTAAACTGTTCAAAATGATCTCAAGAAGTAAGAATATTAGACTTTATCGCAATTGGATAAAGTTCTCGTCAGAATTACAGTTGTCGTGTAGGTACTGTCTTTATATTTTTTAAACTTCCCTTTGTATCAAAATGTTTTAAGTCGTTTATGCGGCAATAGTCCAATGGCTAAAGCGTTGGACTGGCGATCGTGAGGTCGTGAGTTCGATCCCCATCCATTGCACTACTGACGTAAACCTACTCCAGACACAAGCATACTCGTATTTAGCTTAGTTGGAGGGGTTTACAAGAGTAATGGGCAACTCATATTGCTAGTAAGCTTTTAAAAAAAACATTTCAGCATTTCATTTTCGTAGTTGTTTAGATAATTTTGAATGGTCTGCGAGTTTAAACACCCTATGACAGAACTTTACTCCTGACTAAGCATTAATTAAAAGTATTTACAACGACCAAATAACTTTAATCGAATTTTAAGTAATTAGTGCTATATAAAATATAGTGTTTAACACATACCAGTACGTTTTAATCGTGTAAAAGACCATTTCAGATACTTATTTGCATAATTCTTACATTGACCAAGATAATGTCTGGACTTTAAAAGAGAATGCGACCTCTGAGTTTCTTTGGGTGTTTCTTCTCAGAGTAGTCAGATAGTGAAACACCGGACACCGAAATCACCTTCTAGTTAAAAAAATACATAATATAAAAGTGTTAGTATGAATCTATTTACAGAAATAAATGTCATTTATCAAAGCTTCAGTTACTTGATTGCGGTGCAAAGGAGTATCAATGTATTAAAACGCTAAGAGAAATCGTTGACTTCTTTAAAATTTGAAATATTGAGCGCACGGAATAGTGTAAGATTTGTAATAGTCAAAGTTTACTTAAAGAATAAATAAAAATAAATAAAAGATAAAAATGTTTATTGCGATTTCATTAGGTTTAACAAACATAAATTGGAGATTACCTTTTAAGCAAGAAGATGCTTGTGTTAGGTGTCTCCGCTCTTCCACTTAACATATTATAAGACAATGTATGCAATTGCAAACTAAATAACAATGGAAAGAATAATAATAAAAGCAAAAAAGAACGCGCTTGCGGCTTGAGTGATTTATGTGAGCGGGTTTTTATGTCTGTGCGTAAGTGCATGTTATGGTGTGAGTGTGCGTGAGTGTGTAAATAGTGTGAGTGTACATCGTGTCGCGTGTGAGTTAAATTTGTTTGTATTGATATAAGTTTGTGCTTCAGTTTGGTTTAGGCCTGAGTGAAGGTAAAGGGTGAGCTGTAAGTGGTTGTGTGAAGAGAATTTTAATATCAGCCTTTTAGGTTAGCCCTGCGACATTGTCTTGGGATCGGAGGAAGCTGAGAACAGCTTCCTCAACTAATTCACGCACTAAGCAAATCATGGAAGCGATGTTAGCATGGCCTCAATGTCGTCGTAGGTTTTAGTTTTAAGCCATTCAGTCACAACTGATTTACAATCACGGAGTTTCAGAGGATAGATGTGCAGTTCCTTATTCAGTAGCTTGTATAAGTGGGAAGATTGCCTTACATACTGCCTCTTAGCAAAAACTGATCTAACTGGGACAGTTGGAGCGACTAAGTAGCGTCTTCTACTACTCATACTCGGCTTTTTGGGATCATACGGGAGGGATTTGTGTTTCCTTAAGATGAGATGGAGTAGGTAAAGTTTTCTTACAGAAAACTTTGAGAAGAATGAGTGCTAAAAGCTTAAACGGTCGAAATTCGATTACTGTACGACCAAAAATAGTATTTTAAAATATCCTTTGGCCTAACCGCTGGCGAGCAAGATATTAAATAAAGGCTATTATCTCATTTTTTCACTTATCTCGTGGGCTGTGGGACAAGTTAACAAGACTGTTTTACAAATTTGCGGTTGATTTTTAACGGCGGTCAAATATCTACAAATGATAGCCGGGACCACAGTTTATTTTGCTTTCCAAACCTCGAAATTCCAATTTTATTCATTATTTTTAAACTTAATGTGACTAATTATAATTAATTGGTCACCAATAATGCATGCACCTATAAAGCATATTATGTGCCCAACGTTGAAGAATGTGATGAGACAATATATTTTCACTTTTGCCCATGTAATAGGTATACCTACGTCATACTGATCATGGCCTGAAGAATATAATAATTATGATTATTATACACCCATAAGTAAGTAAGTAAGTAAGTAAATTTTATTTGTTTAAACATGGTATACATCCCACCCACCAAGGATCTTCTTCTTATCGTGTGGTTAGTAACTAACCTGATGTCAGAATTTTAATGCCGCCCATGGGCCTCTGACTTGGCATCACATGCCGTCGAGAAATATCTCTCAGGCATGCCGGTTTCCTCAAGATGTTTTCCTTCACCGTTTTTGAAGCTAGTGATAATATACAATCCGCACATGAATCCAAAAAGTCAGAGGTGCGTGCCTTGGGTTCGAACTCGAGACCTATGAAGTGGCAATCCACGGATCAACCTCGGTAAGTGTAGTTTGACCCGTGCGACAGTAATTATTTAACCGCGATCACCTGAATATCGATGTTTTCACGTAGGTACACACAAAATATGGTTGACACATTTTAGCAGATTCAATTACTACCGAAATTATATTTGGTGGTAAATGTGGTCGCTGGTAGTGTAATAGTTGATAATATGATTGCAATTTATTTTGACACAATCTAACACCAATCTATACTAATATTATAAAGCAGAAGAGTTTGTTTGTTTGGTTGATTGAACGCGCTAATCTCAAGAACTACCGGTTCTAATTGAAAAAATCTTTTCGCGTTGTATAGTTCATTTATTGAGGAAGGCTGTAGGCTATATAAGATCACGCTGTAACCTATAGGGGCGGAGCAGCAATAAGAAATGTTGCAAGCGGGAAAAAAGCTTCCGATGCGTGCGCTGCTTAACTGTTTTAATTTTGCAAAAATCAAGTGTGACGAAATCATTCCTCTTTAAAAGCTCTAAAAAGCCTTAATTGCTCGCATGGGATGAGATTGGCCCAGCGGTGAATTAATATGTATTATTTAAATTTCTATCCATTATTTTCTTTGTTGTTTAACCAAACTCGAACATTGAACGGTGGAACGACGGTGTTCGACTTTAATATACCATACTAATAATAAATATTAGTAATATAAACGTAAAAAGAGATCGAAGAAAACATAGACCGTCGATTGAATTCATCAGCATTGCATAATATTTTATTACTATTTTGACTTAACTAAATATGGAATATTATAACAAAAGCTCGACCATTATTCAAGTAATTCTATGAAACAAGACACAATACTAGGGCTACGGGTTGGTATTAATTCGCCAATGCGACGCAATGGCATTTGCTAATTTCCTGCACATGGATAGACTTGTTCTATTGTATTCATCAGACAATAGACATTAATACTATACTAGCCTTTGAATTATTCGATGGCATCAATCGATCTTTTAGTATAGGACAGCATGTGAGAGCTTTATCATCATTATCATCTGCCTAGCCATTTCCCCACTATTTTGGGGAATGGCTATTATCCATGATACCGCTGAATACCGTTTTACATAGAAAGACTTAATGCCTTTCCAGGGGCCTAGAGGCATTTGAAAAGGAATATGCCAGTATAAATGATAAATTATATTATTTTATTTCTGTGAATAGGTTCATACAAACACTCTTACACGTCATTTTTTAGCTAGAAGGTAAGGTCGGTGTTTCACTTGACTACTCTGAGAAGAAACACCGAAAGAAACTCAGAGGTCACAGTCTCTTTGCATACATTTCGTATTTATTGAACCTTGCTAACGTTACTGAAAATATGACTTTGTAGATAACTTTTTTTAAGACCAGTTGTGTGGTTGACTTTCGGGCTTCTTACTACCCTTAACAACTGCTAAGGGTCTCGTCAGCCGCAACTTGCTTGTAATGCGTCTTCCATATGGCTGTATTTGCTGTCATCTCGACCACCTCCTTCCTCGCCTTTATCATCTTTCACATAATTTATTTACCATTTCCGTAGTCTCTCTCTACTTTTTTCACCCTCCACATTCAAATTTAAAACTTCAACCATGTTTCAGCAAGCCGTATTAAAATGATAAGTTAACGTCAAAATTGTCTATATAAGGTCGCTGAAATTGTCATTTACATTTTAATTAAAATTGTAATTTACATTTAAATTAGACGTTATTTTAACACTACTTATTATAGTGTTTAAAATTGATTACTGGATGCAAGGTCTGCTCTAGAAGACTTTTCTGTAATTCATAAACATTTAATATGTAATCAGCTTCCTGCCCTTGTTGCAATATATTTTAGTCGGTGTCTTTTCCTTTCATATTACACATAAACATCTGTCATTTCACAGCCTTCTGCCCTTGTGTCAATACACTTTAGTCGATTAGTGTGTTAATATTTTTCTTATTTGTTGTCATCTCAATAATTTCCTCTATTTTAACCATTTCAATTGTTTTGTAATCCATTCTCCGTTTCTTTGCTTACGCTTTCATGCTCAAAATTAGATCATGTGGACCGTGTTATGCAGAAAGCAGCCATGTGGCACTTTTTCCAAAAATGAGTTATAAACACAGCCATACTAATTTCGACACGCCCGATCTTTTGCTAAAACAGCCATGTCGATATCTTTATTCATTACGGAGATATGAGCCGTCAAATGCAGCCATGTCTACAAATGTTTATTGTAAAAAACAGTCATCTTCGTGTAAAATGCAGCCAATTTTGACAAAAATTAAATTATCTATTTTGCAGAAGTCAGCCTAACTATATGGCCGTTTTTTACAAATTTCAAAATGTTAGGAGGTATCAGTGTTCGAGTTACGTAAAAGGCAGCCACTCTATGATGGCTGTTTACTGCAAATTATTTATTTGTTGGTAATCACAGTTGGCTTTTTTATAAAAGGCAACTCTGGCTCTATAACTTGGGTGTGCACAGTGCTAAAAACAATTTCTTTGATCGTTTTTCAACTTTATGTCAAACAGTATAAGGTTCATATTAAATTGAGAAATTTGACACAAACTAACTGGGGTAACTTGATGTGCTGGCGTCTGTACATGGATCGAGGGTCAGGCTGGACGTGTCGCACAGGAAGTGGGATCATCACTTTTATAACAGATCGACAAGAACGTCTCTGACAATGATAAATTATATTTATTTCTGTAAATGGGTTCATAAAAACGCTTTTACATGACATTTTTTTTAAAAGAAGAAGTCGGTATTTCGCTGTCTGATTACTCTGAGAAGAAACAAGAACACCGAAAGAATATATTGGTCAGATTATGTAAGAACCATGCAGTTTTGTGTCTGATAATGGTCTTTTGAGGAAAGAACCACACAGATATGAGTGGACCAGATCAGTCAGTGCAAGCTTTTTTCAGTTATCGTGAGCTCAACTCGCACACTATAAAAGATTTAATTCTTTGGTCAGACTCTTGTGGCGGTCAAAGCCGGAACATAAAAATTACTCTCATGATGAAAGCAGCAATCGAGATGAAACCAAACCTAGAATCTATAACATTTAAGTATTTGATGCCAGGCCAAAGTTACTTACCCAATGATAAAGACTTCGGTGATATTGAGAGAGCTTTGTACAATCAAAGGATTTATACGCCTGACGACTACATTCAAATGATGGCTATATGCAAAAAGAATTGCCAAATGTTAGTTGATGATTTCTACTCGACTGAGACTCAAGTCATAGTAAATCGCAAGAAAACAACAAATAATGACTAAGTGAATTGGCTAAAAGTGAACCAATATCATATTTAAATGAAGTCTGACTTAGACCAAGAAGATTAGGACTGCTACACTGGCTGGACTGGACTGCTGAAATATCACCACGTCACGGCTCTGACAATCCAGAAAGAGAAGGTGTTTTTAAGAGTCAGTATATGACTAAATTATGGCCAAATCGAAAACCTATAGCAGAGCCCAAGATACGTGATATAATATCAATAATACATCTAATACCTGAAGATGTTCGACACTTTTATGACAATTTGACGTCATGTGCACCTGGTATTGAAGATGACTTTGATGGATTTAATACTGAGTTAGAATAAATTTATTTTGGATGATGAATAAGTGCGAAAATTTATATTTTGCGTTTGTGACGTTTTAATGCTTTTTTAATAAATATTTCTAATATTCTATTGCCAAGTTTTTGCTCAAATCAAAATAATTTTATTTATTTGATTTGTTATAAGACCTAAATGAAGTGTACCTAGTTAAAGTAAAAAACAGTATGAATACATTATACAACAGTCGGATTATTTTAGTGAACGTAGTAAACATTTTAGTCAATAGCTGCTACACTTAATACTTTCTTGTCTGTTTTTTATGTCCTATATAGTTACTGATTACATTTTAAAACACAGCCAACTTACATGGCTGGTTTATACTTTATTGTGATTTGCACAAAATATGCTATTTTGTATAAAACAGCCACGTCTAAAATTGCAATTATTAATATTACTAGCCACGTTTCGCCATTCTGGATAGGATACAATAAATAACAACAGCTATACCAATATGTCTCAAATAAAAAATAATCAGAAATTTAATATACAACCGAAGTGCAACCGTCGACAGAAAAATGCTCATAACTCTGTTTGTACTTTTCCCGACTTGGCTGCCTTCTGCATAACACGGTCCATGTATCAGCCATAAAGGTACTGGGAAATTTGTTCCGCTACTTCTTCATCCCTGAGAAAACTCCAAGAAGTGCCGAAAGACTGACGTTTGGAGGAGGTGTCTGGTGTCTCATTCGTCATTTTTGACTTTAAAAAAGTGCTGATCCATAGCCGAATATGAATAATTGACTTTCGGTATTAAAATTACAAACTAACGTCAAAATTGTCGGTGTAAGTACGCCGACACCGTCATTTACACCGACACCGCACTTTTATTCAGTCGCATTGAAGCGGGAGAACAAGTTTACTCGCGTTAACAAGCTGCGTTAGATCGGACGTGATTTCGAGCACGCCAACTGATTTATTTGTGTTCCACTTGGGCTTCATTTTGTTAGCGACCGACCCCTTTTTTCAGGTTATTGCTAACATTTTGTTTTTTTTAGTGTAGGTATGTTAGTTTTCATTTTTGTTTGATTGAGTAGGGAGAAGTTATTTCGGTGTTTATTTTTAATAATGCTTACAATAGCTTTGTTACGTGTATTCCTGTTTTCTGTATTGCTTACTTATTTTCTACTCGTTGTTGTTTTTTTTTCTATCAGATGTTTTTTAGTAGGAGAGTTGTACCTACTGTGCATATATGACTGGATCACAACTTTCAAAATGTATTATTTCTACTTCGTGCCTTTTAATTCTTGAGACAATATTTCAGTCTAACTACCTGCTCATGAAATTAAAACTCTTACCTTGAGATCATATCAGAAATTTGAAAAACAACAGCGTTGTTTTTATTAAAATAAAGAAACAGCTGTGTTATGTTTATATAAGTGGAATTAATAAAAGATAATCTTCTTTCTTGAGTGTTTACCCACCTAAAACATTGGCGTCGAATTAAATCACACCCTTTAAAAGTACACCTTCGCCTGAGCCTTCCTGGAGAGCAGGCGTGATAATACTTTTTATGTACTTCTGATAGTGAAAACCTACATAATATTCTACAATAGAAATTTTAAATAATTCAGGAGAGACTCCAAATTTAGAACTGTATCTATACACATAATTACAAATACATTTAAGCGTAATCCCCATTTCACTTCTTCCATTTTATTATAAGGTTTATCTTTTTCGATTTTTTGTAATTCCACCTTGAACATTGTACTAGGTGACTGACCTCACTTTCTAAGGTGGAAATGTGGAACATTATCGTTCATTCCCAGCCCCCTGGAAAATTTCATTTCTTCCACTCCGACGTACAAACGTATATTCTCGGTATGTTTTTCGTTTTATTTATGTTAAGGGAATAAAAATATTCCATTATGTAGTCATTTTCTTTTATCTATGTCTAGTAGCTATTAGGGGAATATCTTCTAGAAGAATGAACAATAATTTGTTCGTAGTTATGTAGAGGGTATTTTAGAAAATCTTATTTTTGCCTATTTTCATTTCTTTTTCTATATCTCTATTTTATCCGTCACTCGACGTTCATCCTAATACGCCGCTCTACAGGTTTTAATTAAAAACTGTCGTTTTTAGGGTTCCGCAACTAAAGGGTACCAATTACTGTATTACGAAACTTCCGCTATACTTCAGTCTGTCTCTTACTCGGCTGTATCTCATGTCCGACTCGATATAGTACGGAACTTAGTGTGTGTACTGGCTTGTGATGAATAAGTTAATACATAAGTTAGTATAATTAAGTAACATATATGATGAGGAGCAAATATATCTGTCTACCTGATGTCTGTTTATATGTATATTTATTTATATATTTTTTTACTCTATTCTTTTCTATTACTTCTAGAAAAAAAGAAAACAATATTATTGGGTACAGAAGACATAACATATACGTGAGTACGATAGTTGAAAATTATATGGCAAAATTGATGTTAATGAAGACACATACAAAAACTAAAACATTGACACAGAAAAATGCCAGCAGTTGTATGTTGTGGCAGTACACAGTGTGCATCTCGCACCCAAAAGTTACCCAGGCTTTTCACCACAGTTATATGGTCAACTCTTCCATGTCCACACACTCCAGACTATTTTGGCGTCATCGACTATCTGACTATTTAATTAAGTGACCAGTTTAAAAAAATCGTAATTGAATTAATTCAAAAGCAACAAATCCATGTCGACCAAAAAGTGTCCCAAAATACCGAAAAACATTCATAATATCCTTTCAAACCAGTTATGTCCGAATGGCTATTATAAAAACCATATGAAGGATATGTGAGATTTCATAAATCGTTGCCACCATTGTGGTCTGTTTCAACTGAATTGCTAATGATAAATGTATTGCGATCCTCTAGGACAAAAGATGCTTTGTGGTTATGATAAATGACAGTTTTAAAAAGCCTGATTTGGGTCCACCCCTAAACGGCAATAAAAAAATATGTCCCCGCCAGATTTCTTTCCACCGGACTGATAACAGATTGCGCTTGTGGACTGATTAATTGATATAAATCGCGTGGTTTTAAAATATGTGGGGAATGGTCGGTGTTTCGAAAGACTGGCTTATGTGGTACTTAATTGTTTTACGTGGTGATACTGTGTTATATGTTCATGTTATTAATGTGCTGTTTGTATTCTTTGTCGACTTTATGTTACATGGTGAGTCCTTAATACGTTTTTGGGTACAGCGTCATGCCTATGGTTGATAGATAGATTGGTAATAAACCTATAGTCATTTTCAACATTTCAGCAATAGTTAGGTTGAATTGTATGGTTACCAAGCTGTTCCAATTATAAGAAGATGAGGGTAACGATTGAGCCTTATAAGCACGAATAACCGCCACCCATTGCGCTATTGACCCAGTCCAGGCACAAGCATATTAAGTAAGTCGGCAATTCGATTTGTACATGACTGGTTTTTTAAACACACTACGAGAGAAAAACTACATTGCGCCAATTTTTCACAAGTTAGCGTGTATAGATGCCACTAAACACAGCGCTTCTACAAACAAAAACATAATAATATGAAGACAAACTTCAGCAACTATCAGAATCAGATCTAGGTTTGGTTTTTATCATAAGTTTTCTTAGAACATTAACATGCGAACATAGACAGAAATACTTGTACTAAATAAGCGAACATTATGTTCAATCTAATTTACACCCTACATTTTAAACCTTAGGGTTGAATTTAACTTAGCATCGCAAAGGTCACGGTTATAAGTTCAAGGTCGTTTGCTGTGTGCAGTTAAAATAGAGCGACTTACAATGAGTTAATTGTACCGTGTCAGACATTAACTACTTGTGTCGGGGAATTTAAACGACGCTGCTTTGGAAGCAGAAACATAACATTAAATATAAGACACCTGTATTCCACGAAGGGCTTGGTGGAGGTGTATTTAAAGTACTTTTACATTTCACCAGTTATGCTTAAGTCCCATATAACAGGAGCCGAGCCTTTTGCTTTCAACCAGGCATCATTGCCTGACCTAAGAATGAAACCCACGTTCAGTAGTAGCACTTGCAATTACTTCACCTTGGAAGGTAGAGAAGGTTTACTTTAAATTTAAAATTAGTAAAGAAAGAAAGAAGAAAAGAAGAAAGAAAACAAAAGATCAGCAATACAGATAAAAAAAAAAGAAAAGATTAAAAAACTAAAGACAAAAATAAAAAAAAAATATAATAAAAAGACCTGTGCGAGACCAAAAAGGCGCCTATCGCAGCATTAGCTGCGACATTTAAAAATATAAATATCGCAGCGCTGTTATTCTGATAGGGCCCGTTGTGTTGTGATGTAGAACAGACGCCAGCACGTCAAGTTACCCCAATGTGTCAAATTTCTTTGATCGTTTTCCAACTTTATGTCTAACAGAATAAGGTTAATATTCAATTGGGAAAATTTGACACATTGGGGTAACTTGATGTGCTGGCGTCTGTACATTAATACATCCCTGATGCGGCGCGATAGCTCGAACACACTAGTGGCTATTATGGCCGACAGGGTGGACAGCCCGCTGATGTGACGCTGGATGACGGTCCATCGTGTGTCATTCAATAATTATGTAAAATAATTTGATAGTGTTGTCTTCTGTTTTTACCAATTTTATTCTGTATTTTATTCGTGTATGTAAAATGTGCTTTGTGTTTGTGTAAACTTGTATATTTCTGTTGTAGTAGTTTTTGTATGTGTTGATGCTGTTTTATGGACCCATGGTCTGAGAATAAATTTATTATTATTATATTAATAGATACCAACCCATTTAAATGTTTTGGACTTGAAACATATCTTACAAAAAATATAGTTGTGCCTACTACAGAGATATATCTTTAGGAATTATAGTCACGTCTATAATTCCTAAAGATATATCTTTGTGTGCGTATCCCATATTTTTGAGTTGCAAACCGTAATATTTCTATCATAGCTGAAAGAAAAACTGTTCTAAAACAACCACTAAAAACACCAGTCAGTCCATTGATTGAACGGCCCATAGTGAAAGTTTCTGAAGACCGTCAGGACAAAGTTTTTAGATGGCCCAACGACGCGGCGACGAGACGGAAAATTAACGGACGGAAATTTTATTATTTACCTACTTACCAACTTTGAAAGTAAGCTAAAATGCTTTCAGCTATAGTGGGGACTTTGGGAAGGATTTTATTCTGTTTATTGTTTCTGGAGTTTGTTTTGCGGGGCCTTTTTATTTCTGAGTCTCTTTTGTTATGGCATGGTGCAAAAAATTTGTTCTATTGTGCGTAGTAGCCAACTAAAAAATGCATGGACCAGTGAAAGTTTCTAACTCGTGTTGAATTGCTGAAATATTTCCATTGTTTTATTCATAAACAATCTTGAAAGTGAACAACCAATATTATGATACAAAGAATGAACCAAGGAAAACATCGTTTAAAAAGCATTAGGTTCTTACATAAAATGTTTTACTAAAGAGTTTTTATTGTTACCCTTTTATTCTTACAACAGTATTACAATTGCTCTCAGAATAACAGGAACACGTTGCATTAAATATTCAAATAAATCTCTTGCAAAGTTAAATGTATGCCATTGTGCTCGGGTACCAAAGTCACTTCCCGAAGGAGAAAGTTCCAAAGTTGGATTCGCACTTTCGATAATCCACTCGTAGTTCGTGTAATAGCCGCTGTGAAATCGACTTAGTTCAACTACAGAAGTAAATCTTGGACTCAGATATCATAATTATTCCTCTCTTGAAACAAGATCCGCTAGCTATTCCAAACCTTTTGTGAAATGAACTCCAGGAAGAACATTTTCTTTTTATAACTCTCTACTAATAATCTGCTATTCAAGTTTTGCCTGACGTATCTGCCTATTTATAATCTTACCCTTCTCTATAAAATTTACAGCTGGTCCTAACAAAATGAAACATTTTAACTTTTCTAGCAAAAAACATTTTTCTGACACATTAAGGTTAAAAATTTCTTGAAAGCAGACGGTAAATTATATTTGCAAAAAATACCTTCTCAGAAAAGCTTACCTTGAAATACAAAAATGAGCTCGGAATTTTAAGATCCACGATACACGTAACTACTGAGATTTTCTTGTTCATTTCCATAAGCTTCCGTAATAATCGTATCGCTATGTAAACGATAAAATATCTAAATCCACTCCCAGAAATCCAGCTTCTCGTTTATCCGACTGACGGAACCCATAAAAAGAGGGTTCTGAACAATTATTTTTACATCAGCACCGGAACCATTCCGGACACGATAAAGAATCTCCCGGAAAAAGATATTTATTCGACCAAGCTAACATGTTCCTCAGCAGAATTTTTGGGAAAGTAAATTGGACCTTAGCGGTTTAGAAATAAGGTTTTTTTATGTTTTTTACCTGTCAGGGTCCACATTAAATGTAACATTGTTGTGGAATGTTAGGAACTTTCGGGTGTGAGCCCAATAAAACAACCTTAAATCGAAGCGCGAAATCACTGACTAATTGTTAGTCTTGTTCCGATAAAATTAACTACTTTCGTGCGAAAGGTTAGTGAAGTTTCGAACTAGGTGTCGAGTTTTAGTGGTGTTTGCGTCAGCTAACGTTTAGTGGTCAGGTGGAAAGTTCTGCAAGTTTTTTGAGGCCGTCTCTTGTTTCTGTGACCCTCAGTTGTTAGACAAGTTCTATTTAATTATTAGATACTAGCAGTAAAAATCTCTTTGTGGGAATATTGGTGAAATGAGGACAAAGTGCATTGTCATCCCCTACTAATACCAACATCTAACTATTAATGGAGAGATTTTTATAGAACGGACCGGCAGAATTGTCTTTTATTAAATTTAGTAGTAATTCATTTTACTGGAGGACTCGTATAATATTAGATTACCTATATTTAAAAACCCGATTCAGCGATAACTTTACTAAAATAGATCTTTCTACCATTGTTAGTTTGAATGAAGTCAAATATTCTAACAAAATGACCGAACATTCAGTTTGGATACTTTAAATAGGCACCACAAGGCCAACTCCGGGTAAAAACTTTCAAATCACAATCTCTTTAAGAAAAGTGTAGAAAACCAAAACGTTTTTATTACACATTATGACTAAGATTAGAGTATTTTAAAAGTACGCGAATCACCGGTCTGTTCTCGTTATGATCATTCTCGACCATTACGCCGTCAAACTGAACAGACAAATCTCCTATTACACAAATCCTTACCCATTGACTAAAAGCAACGCAGACCAAAGGCATGGAACGCCTACATACATATTCAAAGCCGGTACTATCGAACAAACAGCTTTCAACAAAGACATGGGTGCCATACTTGCCATTGATTTATGAAATTGTGTAGCAATGGCCGTCAGTCACTCCAATTACGTGAGAGCATACCGTCGGCAATACATCAATCTTATAGACAAGGGTACAAACACTGCTCACGGTGATATTGCATGCATTAATGCGCCCGGAGATAGTGACGTTATGCGAAAAGTTAAATGAGTATAGTTTATTGGTTGTGGAACTCTTCGGTGCATCGTTAACATAATGCTTGTTTACGTTTTCTATCGTGCAGTACTGTTTCGTGTTAGTCTTTTGTTGTGGATACATTCTTAAGTGATGTTGTAATTTTGTTGGAGCTTTGTGTTAATCATTATCTTAGTTGCCATTTATTTGGGTTTATATGACGTTACGTGGTTCGGTTAGTTAGCCCGTTTGTCTTTCTGTTAGCTGCTGGCTATATCCCATAAACTGTATAAGTAGATAGGTGAAATTTTCACAGAATTAGCGTTACTATTTTCAGCCTTTCAACGACTAAAATTAAAATTAATTTAAAAATATGAATCAAATCTTGTTTGATGATACAATTATATTTTTACTTTACTATGCATATCATTCCTTGTTTCTTGTGTTCCTTGGTGTGAATGATAAATTTCTAACAATTAATAAAGCATTAGACCAATTGCTTGGGTTTATATAGAACTGATCACATTAGAATTTTTTGAGGTCACATTTAAAAAATACGTACCACCATTCTGACTTGCTGCTTTTAGTTTGCTCATGGCTTCTGAATCGTTCAATAAATCACTATAACAATATAAAACCTATTCTAAATCCGGTTCACCTGCAGTGACTTCTGCAGTGAAAATCGAACATTATAATGAGAACAATGTTTTCTAGAACGTTTGCCTGCAAAATTATCGGGTTCAGTTCGCGGGCGAAGTGTGATATTACCAGTTATGGGCGGTTCAAACCGATTACAGCGACAAGTGCACGCGCACCAACCGTACCATGCTATTATGAATTATTGTGATTATTATGCTGATACCAGTGACTTCTGTTACATGTTAGGACCTTCTTATTATTAAGGATTTGGAATCATAGTTTTAAATTTTTTATTAGGTACTACTTTTTAATTAATTGTATACTTTCTAAGTTGATCGTATATTTCATTATCATCAGGAAGTATTATTACGTTTTCGTTAGAAATGAAAAAATGTTTAGACGTTTTATCATTTTCTATTAACCTCCCTTTTCCTTAAACCCACTTCAATGCTCTTTATTGTTTGGGAATTTTATCTTTTATTGAATTTTTGTACTGGACGTTGATTTATCAATCTTTAAATATGTAAGTGTACCTACACTGAATAAAATCAACGAAGTAATCATTAAAATAACATCACACCGGTTTTCTCCAAAGTGTTAGGCAGTGGTATGTCTATAATAATAGGGGTAAAGCCAATTGCCATCAAGACTATATTGTATCAAGACTTCAGGCTGCTACTGAGAACTTCCTGATGAAAAATCCAAATAGCCTTTTGTGCAACCTGAGAATCGAATGCAGGATTTCTTACTCTGTTAGTGGGCAATATTAATAATGAATTAATAATGTTATTGTAATCCTCAATGTTCCATAAATGTGTTAAGCTTATTTAACACAAAGCACGAAGCATCCGATCCCTATAGGTTCATTTAACGAAGTTATTTCCATTTCGTGTGAAATTTAATTTAAATAATGAAAATACGAATGCACAGACAAACGTTATTGTATGAATTAAATATTAATAGTGAGGTGTGGTATTTTTTTTTAAACGTAATTGATCACTGGGTTTTTGATACAAAAAGATTCGATATAAAATAGTTTCTAGCTTTTTCTTAGAAGAAGTGTTTTGATCAGTTTTCAGTCAAACCGAATACACATGAATACCAGTAACTATTTTATTTGGATTGGTTGTATGAAATTCACAATAATATACTATCCTTTGAAAAGACAATCTAACAACCAGTTTTTTGGGCTATCGAAAACCCGTAACGGCTGTCTAGGACTGACAGCCAACAGTTTCACGTCATTTCCGAGGTACGGAAGAGTCACAAGAGACGGTCGGCCATCATCAAACTGACCTCGGCCAGTTTAGCTTAACTTTCGATCTACTATTTAGCCTCTAAGAAAAATATTGACTTGTACTCTAGTTGGATGATTTAATAAGCTGTTCATTATTCAGTCAACTAACCACAGCAGTTGACGCGGCATTGAATTTTTTTTTTGGCACATTTTGAGTAGATGTTCATTCTGGAAACTAATTTGTATGTACTTATTGGGCTTCAGATATGAAATAATAGTAAAAGAATTAATTTTTACATTAATATTTCATAAAATACGAATAAAATTCTGCACATACAATTGTACACCAAATATGTTTGCACCGAATATGATGACCAATTGGTCATAAATAGTCCATCAAATCGATACACGTTGAACCTTTCAGTATAATTATTTTCACCTCTCGATGTCTGTTGCCTTTGTTATAAAATAATTGTAAATTGTTTTATATGAAAGCGAGCCAAGTACTGGATTTTTTTAATTATGTATGTTTTTCTCTTGTGTTGATCAACATTATTGTTGTAGGTAAGTAATGATTAGTTGTTTCATACATACACTTAAAATTAAACACTGGATGATTATTTATTTTTTAAATATGCAAAAGAGAATCATAAAGATGTCGTTATTTATATCAGTTCATAAAAATGTTAGATTCCATGTATGTATAAAGTGACAACTTTTAACCTCCGGAAAATCTTCAGCAAATCAAACAGTTGTCAGTCTTATAAGGGCCTAAATAAACAACTAATACTACTATTAGAAATGTGTGTAATTACACTAAAATCGTGCACAAACTACCTCTGAAAAAAAAACAATGATTTACAACTACTTCTTTTTCTATTTCGAGTCTAAGGCTATTTTTTTTCTCTTCAAGTTATACCTAATATTATTATTCTACGTTTCCCTAGATGATCTATGTCGAATACATATTTTTTCTACCTGAAAGCTATTTTTTACATCGACTCTGCCATCATATTATACAAAGGTGATTGGATCTGACGCATGGCGGTAAAGTATGAAAATATACCATGTTTTGTACGTTCGGTAGTTTTGTTTGTTTAGGACCTTTGAGGCACTATGGCGGAAGATAATTGTTTATGTACGCCTAATTCAATTTGTTATAAACACATCGTGTTTTATTCCGAGTTTAAATTTGATTCTTTCACGCCTGAATTGAGCTGTGATAGTCTAGGGATGTAACCGGCGGATTGCTAAATAATAGGTCTTAAATTAAGACACAACACGCACCACCCACACCTTTAACTTATTGATTTCATGTACGTATTGTAGAACTATAGCATAAAACAAAAGAAATATAAAATTTCTACAAACTGTCACTTACAAACATTCTTCGTCTCGGATAATATTACAATCCATAGGAACCAAATTGACTAATTAAAAAGAAACTTAAAATGAAATTACTCTGATTCGAAGTAACAACCTCCACAGAGGGGATGAGATACTGTCCGCTACAGTCATCAGAATTGCATTGCGGCTGCCACGCAATCTGCAGATCAGGGATGCTGTTTTTTTGCGAACGACGTCATAAAGGCCGATACACTACTACTGGGGTGGGGAACAAGCTTACGGACTGCTTGACGCCGCCAATAGGCTACAGCACTTTCTTACCATCAGGCGGCCCGTAAGTTTCTACTTCCGAAGGTCTAATCACACTAGAGTGGTTGCTCGACCCTGTGAATCTCAGGCTGTAGGGAATAAAAAATAAAAAAAAATAAAAAAAAAAATTCTTTATTTACACAAAAAGATACACACTTTCATTTAGTTGTTATATAATATTTTTCACAAATGTTGGTGAATTTAGATCAGGTAACTAAAACTGATCCCCAAACTAGGTCAAAGACCTGTATCTTGGGAGCCAGCGTTCAGTCGCACAAAAGTTAACGGTACTTCTTGTACAAGTGGTCGCTGTTTGCCCTAAAGATGGTTGTGCGTAAATAAATAAATAAAAATTGTGTGCGCGTGTGTGTGTGTGTGTGTGTGTGAGTGTGTGTGAGTGTGTGTGTGAGTGGGTGTGTGTGTGAGAGTGCTTGTGTGTGCGTGTGTGTGTGTGCGTGTGTATGTGTACAGTTTTGTATTGGTGCGCGAGTTTGTCTAAGACAAACATGTAGGTAATAGGTTTATATTATGTACGTTAGCAAGTTTTCGGTTTCAAAGTAGTCGAGTTGTTGTAGCCAGGTTGAAATTTTAATCTTTACTTCTCGTCTACTTAATGTAGCGATATTTAGTTTTTTATTTAGCTCGTTGTATAATTTGGCGCTTATACTGCGAGTCTGTCTTTTCGCGAAAGTGGTTCTACAAGCTACGCGAGGGCATACGGAAGACTTGCTGCGTTTATTTGAGTCTGGATATGGTACATCGTTATGTTTCCTAAGGACAGCTATTAATACAAATAATTGACGCACTGAGAGGACCTTGCAATTTTCATAAAGGTTGACAGTCGGGTATCTAAAAGGTTTCTTTATCATTACCTTCAGCACCGCCCGTTGTGCTCTCTCAAGTTTAATTAGGTGCGTTTTTGCAGCGCCTCCCCAAGCCGAAATGCAATATTGTGTTACGGACTGGCATAGAGATAGATACACAAGCCTCAGTTTATCTGGTGGTACGGCATCTCGTAGGGACTTAAAAACGTGTATTAGTCGCCTCACTCTAGCTGTAACCAGGTCTATCTGTTTATTCCACTTCAGCCTGTGGTCAATTTGTACGCCCAGGTACTTAACGTCTTCAACTCGCGTGAGTTCTATGCAATTGCATAGATCTTTGTTGGAGCATGTATGGGCTTTAATTGTGAAGTTCTTAGCCGCGTCGGTAATTTTACTTAGGGAAAACGCTATGTAATTAGTTTTTGTTAAATTTAGTGTTAGGAGGTTATTTGTTAGCCAGTTCATGACCTTGGATAATGAGTATTCGGCCCGCTCCTTAACATATTGCCAGTTTGGTCCCCATACAACGATAGCCGTGTCGTCTGCGTATGTAAAAATGCTGGTATGTGGTAATTTCAGTGGAATGCTGTCCGGGTTAAGGAAAAGTATACCTACTTTATTGTACTTACAATTCACTGGTTTTGTTTCAGTTCCATACAAAAAGGAATGGGTTATAATTTCTTATTGGACACAAATTCAGACCCCAAGATGTTACTAAATAATCCAAGATGTAAAACCCTCGTGCTTGCCAATCGCGCTTGCGTCCACTCACCTAACGAGGTTGTCAACAGGTACCGAATAATAATACCATAGCTACTTTGTACGTATTTACTTTTTTAACCCAAATCCGACGTGAATACAATATTAAAATACTGATCTTTTAACAGCATTATTGATTCCTGAATCGTAACATAAATATCAACATTCCCTTTACTTAAAACCATGACGATTATTTTTATTACAAATCCCCGAAGGAAATATCTCAGATACAAAATCAACAAAAATAATTGGTTACCTGATACCGTTCGTATTTGATAGGCTTGCGGAATGGTCCTTAATTGTGCATTATTACCATCTGCAAACCTGATACATTATCGATACATGTTACAACACAGCTTCGATACATGCGCCTAGCTGTGACGACATCTCATGACGTCATATCTTAGTTGGTATTAATGTCTTCATCCCTCATAGCCCTGTGGCATGGACATTGTGTCTGAGTGTCGCTTCCGACTGTTACAGATAGCTGTTGCAGTATTGTTTTGTTAACACGTGTCTTGTGTTAGGATTACATACATATAGTATTTGTTAATTGGAAAGCGCCTCTATGGGGAAACAGATTGATATGAAGTAGTGGTCATGGTTCAGTAATGTACTGACCTGTATTTGTAGTAAACTGCTTCTATGATTCGCAGAGTGCCGGGAGCGGCAACGACATTCTGAAGGTCATTAGTGATAAGCCGTGCTGTACCATTATGGTGCATTGGGTACGTGTACATGTACATATACCTGCCTGCGTAGCATGAGCACTTAATTTCTTTCTTCCGAGACACTACAAATTTCTTTCTGTCAAACTTGACATTTCTTCTACCCGAGCATGTGGCCACTCGTTGACAAAGCGTTTGTACGTAGAGAAAGAAATTTACCTGCTGTCTATAGCAACTGTCAAGTTACTCTTGTCTAGGTCTCATTTGATGTAGACTGTTTGACACTTGTTGACAGGAAATGTTTCGAAAAGAACTGTCAAAAGTGAAGAAAATAGGTACGCACTTCATGCTCGACATTGTTCGGCATTCTTCGCCATATAACTTCTCATCTTTCTTGACATTATCATGCTCGAGACGAAAGAAATGTCTATATAATCTGTCACTTTGCCGATTCGTCTGTAGACAAAGGCCGTTTCTTCGGTGTTCAATGTGTTCATGCTACGCAGGCCGGTGCTTCTGGTGAGTGCAGCAGATATATGAATTAAATCTTGTTTTTCGTTTGTTACTAACATAGTTTATAAGTAGTGAGTATTACTAACATCATATGGATCTTGGTCTGAAATAAAGTTTTTTTTTTTTTATCGAATAAGTTTGTTCCGTTTAGTTAAGTAGATTTTTGGCAGTCGTTACGGGTAGTAGCCTGAAAGTCTCATAACCGGTTTAACTAGGAGGTATCGTAAAGGTACTGGATTGTGGAGGTCAGACAGCCAGTCCTCATATCTCCAAAGCTCCATGTAAAACATGGTTGGCTGCATTGGGTTTTACTGCATACCAACCTCAACATAGTTGGGAAAAGGCAATGATAACGAAACTAGTGATTGCGTCGTGGTCGATAATTGACTGTCTATCTTTCTGCAATCATTTTATATCTTTATTTTGTGTGCACCACACACTGCCTACTCATTTTTTCTCCTCCACTATCAAGTCCATCCAAAGGTTGTCTGTAAGAGATCGCTTTTAGCGATAAGGCCGCCCATTGTATCACCGCTTGTAGCCCTTAAAATTATAATTTGTAAGTTTTAATGGTGTACAATAAAGAGTATTCTATTCTTTTCTATTCTATTCTAGAGCTAAAATTACTAGAGACCCAAACGGCTGCTTTTTTTTACTAAGTAATCAACATCATCAGTGGTTGCCTATTTAGAGGTAGAAGCTCAGCTATTTTCGCTTAGTGCACTTTATAACAGCTTCACTATGCCAAATCTCCCACTATTCTTCTTCTAAATTTTCGCGTTTCAATTCAAGATTAGAATTGATTTAGCTGCAAAGACGACTGATACAACTCTACTTTCAAAATACCAAAATTCAATTCTGAAGTTGCTCTGACGTCAAAAGAATTCATTCTTGAACCCAAAATCGCAAGCTAGGTCAAATAACTTCAAATAGAAATATTACTTAAGTAACACGTCTCGATCAGAATTCATGCTCCATCAAACTGTAGAAAAACCTATTCAATGTACACAAAGGTAAACATCAAACAAAACATTTTATTTTTGTTTTAAAGTTTTAAACAATCTCTGAGTAGGTACGCCCTCATCCCCTCGAGCAACTCAGAATACGGATACTTGAAAGTTAGGGCCCCAATTCACCCGCAAGGCACCTCAAACTAATAAAGGAAACATTTAATTAATGTAATTCAAAGTTTGGCCAGTCGTAAAGTTATTAAATCAAAAGGTCAGGACTTGAAGAACATGAGATTAGCCTTCTGCACATGTTAACGAGTTACATACACATTGGGTAGGGCAACCATATTTACTGTTTTAGCAGTACGTTTTGACCAATGATGAACGATATTTTTTTCTTTTTTTCTATATATAAGGCAAAAAAAAACAAAACTGGATGACGCTGTTTTAAAATTAAAATCAATATTCGCGAAAAAGTGCTGATCCTCAGCTTAATTTCAATAAATGACTTTTGATTCATAAAAATAATAAACTTAATTAAAATTAATGAAATAATATCTACACTTAAACTAACTATACAAATAGGTACAATAATAATAATAATAAAAATCAAATGGATCCCCCATCTCATTTTTTTAATATTATAAAATTGAATTTTATGATTATTATTATAAACAAAATAGAAACGATCAGGCGTCAAACTACTCTTCCCCATCGCTGTCACCTGGAAACGTGCCCAGAAAACTGCAAGCATTGCAACTTTAGATGACAATGCTAATTCTTTGGCCTAAGAATAAGCCAGCCCTCTAGTAACGCGAAGACGTATCGACCAGTCGGCGAGAAATCTTCTTGTGAAGGCTGTATGCACTCGGGCCCATGACTTATTTAACTCATTGAAATTAGGTCTGCATAGTTTAATTTTGTTTTAATAAAAAATATTCCCCTATATTCCAGACTTCATGAACGATAAAAAATTTCAAAAGACAGACTGGCCTTTGACTGACTACTCTAAGAAGAATTAGCGAAACAAACTCAAAAGTCACAGTCTTTTTCTAGATCTATATATTACAAAAATAGTCAGAGATCGGCCATTGAGAAAGAACTATGTATAGACGCCACCACATCAAGTTACCCCAATGTGTCAAATTTCTTTGATCGTTTTTCAACTTTATGTCAAACAAACAGAATAAGGTTCATATTCAATTGGGAAAATTTGACACATTGGGGTAACTTGATGTGCTGGCGTCTGTACCTACAAGTGGGCTCGTCCATTCAGTGGATGCATTGGTAATCGTGTTGCTCGACTCTGAACTTTCCGTTCAATTCGTTTCGTGATGTGAAAGTTTTATAGTGTCCTGGTTACTATATTATTAACAGTTTTGAAGTCATCGGTCTATTTATTATAACTAGTTCAAAACAGGAGCTGACTAGTTCTAAGTTCCAAAATTCGATTAGTAGGTAGGTACTTATACTTCAACTGTTCTACGTTGTCAGCAAATGTTATTGGATTGAGAATATCAGCTTAGGGTAAACCTGAGCAGAACTATACTTCCTTAATTTACAATTCGGATATTCAAGAGTTTAGCAAAATAAAGCATTTTTTTCTTTTCACCAAACAAAAAAAGTATAATAAATCATATTCTCTCAGCCATTTTCATGGACCCAGTAACAAAACAGCAAGTCACACGTAGGGTCTACGTAAAGGAGTATTAAATTCGGTTAATGCCCGGACAAATCGCGCAAGTTTACAAGTGGGGTCCAAGAGACCTCTAGCAATAGCACAAATTGTTACCAACTCACGACACTAGAGGGTTAAATGGACTCCGTGTTTTGATTCGGACGATTTATGGTGCTGTCGTTTGTTTTAGGTGCAGATTTACGTGAACTACTATATTGATTACAACACAATTTTTATAATATTACATTCATATAGTAGGTACAGCAATTAGCCAATAAAACTTAATTAAGTTAATCTTGCCATTCCATCTCCTTACAGAATCTCACAAACAATCTACTTTTACTGTCATCAGCAAACAGGTTTAATTCAATGCCTCTATATCTCAATCAAAAATCAGCCTATTTTATTGTTTTAATAAAGGGCATCGTACAAAAAAGACAGCTTTGATGACGACGTTTCCTCAAGATAAATTGGCGATTTTAAACTTACACTGTCTTTAAGTCCCGGTTTTAATAACCGAACGAATTACTTACTATCTGAAGAACAAAAAAAAAAATACATTGTGTCTCCAACGACCAGCAGATGTAGTCCCATCGTATTTAAAATGTTCTTTGATGTTGATGATGACGATGCTAAAATTAACAATTAATTAAATTTATATTTCCTCACTTCGTGTAAATTTTCCATGTAGGTATTCTCATGGAGTAGGTAATATGAGAGCCGATATTTTATTAAATGTTTAATGAAAACATGTTTTGAACATATTATTCAAAAATGGATGAAGTTTCCCGTTTATAAAATTTTACAAGGAAGTTTGATGTTTATTAGAATATTTTCAATTGCAAAAAGTCATAAGTTAAGTATTAAATAGATTTATGTAGCTACATGAAATAAAAAAAGAAGAGAACAGAATCATATAAAATACGACATCAAAAAAAATATTCGCATCGCTGTCTACGGCAAAAGTGTCCAAAAGACTGGCAGCATAGCTTCGTTCAATCACAATGCCAATTCTCTGTGTTAAATAAAGGCCAATTATCTGGTCACCTGAAAAGTAACCTATCGATGCCCCTAGAGTTAATTAGAGTAGTAAATTCAAGCGATTCAACTGCGACTATGCCTTGGAAAGCACGTTAAGTCACTGTTCCTAGATTTGACAGTCGTTATATAATAATAATATTTAATAATATTCCACAACTTTTCACACAACGCACACAACATTTAGTCCCAAGTTAAGCTTGAAAGCTTGTGTTATGGGTACTAAACCGCTGATAAACATACTTATATGTTTCTAAATATATACATAAATTATAGATAAATTATACCCAGTCACAGAACAAATGATCATGCTCATCACACAAACATTTGTCCTGGGTGGGAATCGAACCCACGACCTCAGCGACACATGTTATGAGCGGTCAGAATCCCAAAAGTCTGACAAACAGTTTATTAAGTATTGTGTTGCTAAGTCACTGGGTTGTGGGGCTCAGAAAGGCAGTCTTTTCATGTCAAACAATGGTATTTAGCTGCCTAGATGCCAATTCAACCCTAGTTTTCTACTAGGCAGATGATACTCAAATGAAAACAAACGTTATTCTTTAAGACCCAATAGTACCCGATACATGTATACTATGTTTACCTTTTCTCATTCCTGAATATTTACTACATACATACATACATAAACATTTACAAACATTTTTAATAATTTATTCTGTCTGACTTAAGATTATTGTCACCTTATTGAGGGGAAGACGCTAACACCTGCAACACAGTTTTTACTAGCGCGGGTGTTAGGGAATCCTATGAATCGAATTGTATTCATTATGTCAATAAAGAACTATTATTATCGTATAAATTCACGCCTTTTTCCCATGGAGGTAGGCAGAAACTACAGAGTGCCATATGCTACGATTCTTACATACTTCTTTTGCTTCGTTTACATACACACACGCCGGTTGCGAGTACTACGCACCTGACCTTTCTGAAGAACCTCACCAATAAGTTCTATGTATGTCCTTTACTACATTGAAGTACTTATTCTTCAGGTTCAACTAGCTACAACTTTAGCAAATCTTTATCAAGCGGTGCTACAAATGTGGTTTCGTAGCTGACGCTATAAAATAAATGGAAATAATTTGTGGTAACTGTTGCAAAGTGAATTTTATTACTTTTTTAACACACTACAGTTTCTCTCTCAAATTCACTTTTTTCTAGCAAAAAACCATTCTATAGTGGGATTTAATTTAAAAGCTTCTCCATAATACAGTGGACTCGAAAAACCATTTTCTGGGCCGTCAGTCAGCCTACATCAATGCAGCGAGCGGTTCAATTTATTCAACTGAAACTACATCGATATTATGTATGTATATTTAAGAAATTTACACAAATCTAAATATTTTGATGGGTGAATAGAAATATTTTAATGAATGGGAATGCATTGGAATATTTTAGTGAGGAAGCTATTGCCTTTTGTTTAATAAAAACTGTGTTCTAAATTGCTGCTATGTTTTAAGTGTTTCTGCTTTCAAATACTTTGAATGAGTGCCATTTGAGGAAAAATCTTACAACATATCAAAGTCTTCGAAAGAGACTTATGCAATCTCTTGTTTTCACGTGTTCTATGTATTTTCTAAGTCTATCGAGAAATGTGACGTGCACTTTGCACAAAACACTCAAGCTCGGAACACTCGACGTTCGGTCGGTAGGCCAAAATATAAATGTTTGTTCCGTGCTGGGGATCCAAACTGGGCCAACACATTGTCTAGCACTTAGCCACTACGCCAATAGGCCCGACAAACATTGCCTTTTGTGGTGTATTTACGAATTTGTACGATGTTTGTACGATTTATCAGTGTTCAAACGCAATCTACTAAGATAAAGTTGCCGATAATTTCTGTGCGTGTTCCAAATAAATTTATTTTCTTTTGTTTTTCAGATACCACAAAGCTGGGATGGAGTTCTGTAGTTTCTGCCTAACACTATGGGGCAAGATGTGAGTGTATGAGTGAGTGTGTTTTTTTGGTTAGCGTATTTTTAGGTTACCTATATGGTTGGTGGTAATTTACTCTGGGCCTGCGTCCCCGGAAATAAAATTTATTATTTTCCTTTATTTTTGTACATACATATAAATTACATTTGTAAATATTGATACAAAAAATATAAAAACATTTTAAAATATAAAAAATAGTGGACCACCGGTGGCGGGAGCAGGGTCCAAGCTACCGGTGGTTAGGTCCCCAGAGACAGGAACCTCTTCACGACGCGGGCTGTATCAAGAAGTACTGCCTTCTGGATCAGGTTTTTGATCCAACCGTGCAACGAAAGTCTCGACAGATGCTCATCGAGGCTTTTAACCATAAGGTCATTGGCTGTTGTGACTATTAATTTATTATTAATGTTTGTACTAAGACTTGTAAATTATTACTTCTACTGTAAGTAGAATATTAAGGAAGCAAGGTTGGTAGCAAGGGACAACGAATGCTGCACCTAAAAGTAAATAAAAAATGGAATAAATATGAATACACTTGGCTTGGCTTGGCATTTTCTCAATTGAATATGAACCTTATTCTGTTTGTCATAAAGTTGAAAGACGATCAAAGAAATTTGACACATTGGGGTAACTTGACGTGCTGGCGTCTGTACATTATACAAGACTGCAGGTTCAACAGCGGAGCTCGTAAGACTCATCGATTTAATACTTTGCTGACATACAAAGATTTGAGTTCTGTTATTTACTAACGGGGCATTACACTGGCACTACTTTTCAAGTGAGCAGAAAGCTTCTGAGGACTTATTTCTACTTGACTTAACAATGTAAATGTTTGAGGGAACGTTATACTCAATTGTCAAAGAAAACAATATTATTATTACATTTTTAAAATAGGTAGGTACTTTTTGTAGAAAATAAAATGTGAAAAAAAAGCATTATTTGTGCTTTTTTGGCACATTAACGAAAAAATTGAATTTCCTAAATTGTACCATGCGATTTTCATTACAATTTCATTCAAAGATAAAAAGTTGCAGTTGTAGCACCCGTTCTCATGCAATTGCTACGAAAAAAACAACGTCCCAAAATACGTAATTTTAAAATCAATCTTAAACAAAACACAACCGCACAACATGTAATAACACTGCAATTTCATTTTTCTTTTTTGAAGCCAGTGTATAACTAAAAATTACTTCGGGCAAGTGTTCATTGCGATAAGCATATCGCATGGCGTCATTACTCCATAACACCATCGATTACACCGCAGAAAACTATTACGGACCGTGCAAATTATACATGCAACGGTTTGACGTGTTCCAGTTAAATTACATTCGAGTCGGATAGATGGCGCTGTACTAAATTATGATTGAAGGAACAAGTTGAATCGCGCTAACGAAATTTGCAATTTTAATTTTCTGCCTGTCACTTTTTTTTCTTTATTGGCCGAGGATGGAGTGACAGTTTTTAGATTGCAGGTGTTTAGGTAGGCACGTACAGTTCTGTTGTCAGTTTAATTTTACTCTATTTGAAGCGTATTCGTCTGCATCTAGAGAGTGTACAAACAGTTTTCAGGAGTGTGATGTGCAAAGCATCTAGGTAATCTTGCTAGTAATTCTGCGCCTTTAAATAGGAATCATTAGCCTGACTTATGTATAAAATATCGTTAGGTTTTCTTGTCACAAGCTAAATAATTCTTAAGTTACTATTTTTTATTATTTATCACCAGAACTACAATAATTACATTTGTTTTAAGTTAAAAATTATTTGGCACTTGAAATATCAACCCTAAACTAAGCTGTTAAACCATTTATACAAATAGTCCTAAGTGCATAGTAAACATTCGTACCAACCGTGCTATAGTAGGAAACGTATCGTCTTTTTTCTAACCAATCACCTTTAAACCAGTCTTATCTCTCTCACCAAACTAACACGTCCCAAACGTGACTCCAAACCCACTTTCAGAATTAAATCCGATTGCGACCGAAGAAAAAATATTGCAACGATAACGCTAACTTTGCATTATCAGAAGTGCAAGCGTTGCCAATTACGAGCCGTCGTCTACAAGACTTGAAACCATTCGTAGCCTAACCACAAAAAAATACAGAAGGTCCGCTCCTTTCAACAAACAAATGCACGCACATATAAATAGGCTCCACTTACAGCGAGTGCAAGCGCACTGACAAATGGAATCCGGCTAAGATCGCTGTACGCACGTGCCCATGTGTGCGTGTCACGGGTTTTGGATCTTCGGAAAGAGTCGTCCTTCTGTGCCTTTGCATTTTGTGTCAACGTCCGACTAGACGCCAGTTAATGGCCGAAGTGATTTATCGATTAAACGCCACACAAGTTTACTGTTAGCCAAACAAATAGATCTTCGTTGATCCTGAATGTATATTATGGTTTGGACACAGAAGTTATGATGCTGTGTTAAATATGAAATGGACATTGTGGGATATTGCATATATTGAATTTATATCGTAAGATTGTTTAAATTTGTTTAATTGGGTAATCGTCGTTTTAATTTAGTAATATCGTTTTAGTTTTCTTTTTGGTGCGGGGTGGAATATTTTCATAGATGTCCTTCGCCCCGGGGACGACGGAAGGGTCTGTCAGACTCTTACCACAGTATAAATATTAATACAGTAGGACGACGTATTTGATCTCTGGAAAAATGCCGACAACTTCTACACGCGTTAGACTTGAATAATACCTCCCGCATTACGAACATCGTTTTGTTCGCAGTGCGGGAGCGACTTTTCCGCGTCTCGCCCCTCACACCCCACACGATTGCCCTGTCTAGACAGCTTCGTCGGACGACTGTATGTTTTTAGACTGTGCTCTTACTGACTAAAAACCACCGCAGTGTTCCATCTCACACCTGCGCCGGGGGTCACAGGAGCAGAAGATACTGCCACAGCACCGACTGGTACCTTAGGGTTGTCCTAATACAATTAGTAAACCATCAACTGTCTCCAAATACAGGTGGAAATATGTAACTTAAACCTTGTTAAGTGAGGTTACATCGACGAGGCAGAAACAGGGTCTAGATGTGAAGCTCCTATCCTAGCATCAGTGCCAGCATCATGCAACCAAAGCGGCTTCGATACTGCTACCGACAAAACCATGGAATTCACTATATAGGTAGGTGTTTTTGGGACCGGTTTGTATTGATGGAGTACAAGTCATTCTGGCCATCTCCGCCAGAGCATGCCGCGAAATCGCTTGTTACATTATGTAAATAAATTAATATTCCACAATTTTTACAACACCATCTGTTCCAAACTAAACAGAGTTTGGCTACGAGTACTAGAAAGCTGATAAACATACTTGTTATATATTTCGGGGTACAGCCAGTAACAGTAACATCGAGATTCTTGAAAGATTCTAAGCAAAAACAATGAGAGCCATATTTAACAATTATATCAGTAACAAACTAATCTATAATGATTTAAAATTGAACACAGTCAAGGAAGAGATCACTAACCACAGCATCAAATATCAAAAGAGATTATCTAGACATTGGAATACACTAGCTGAAAAACTAAGTGAATGCGGATCACTACAGCATAAACGATTAAAGAGACATAGCGTCTCCACACTCCTCGATAGATTCTGCTACAGGAAGTGAAAGCCTCCCAGTACATTGGCAAGGCTCACTGTGACTAAATTCATTACAGATGTACAATCGGACAAAAGCAAGGCTTATTGTTAATTTAACAGATTGCAGAAAGAGAATATATATATATATATATATATATGTATATATGTGTATTAAAATGTAAATTTATGTAGTTCGATATATATATATATATATATATTTCGAACTACATAAATTTACATTTTTTAAAAATTATTTTTAAAATTTTTCATTACATAAAAATTACACCCAGATTCAGAACAAAATTTCACTTTCGCGTGGGAGTTTTTCTCGTGAAATCAGTAGGTAATTTCTGTGATGGCACGAAACGTTGTACTCCTAACCCAGTCTACTTCATGGGTTCTGGAAAACTTAAAATAAATAAGATCTATAAATAACTTTATATACCTTATGTAGGTTTTAGATTAAACATACCAGCATCGGCGGATCGAAATTAAGTCCATTAGATTTACGCGCCGACCTAGAAATATAAAAACATAAGACTGGCTTAGATCTTTTTTCTAGAACATTTCGGATTACAGATTACCATACCAACCAAAAAATATAATGTAGCATAAATTAGTCGATTCACTAAAAACCGACTAATTCTAAATAGTATTCACCAAACTAAATTATCGGTACAACCCTAAATGTTCTGATATGTCACAATGGAGGGAGAACGTCACTCAGGACCTCCTATAAAAACGGCTGCACGCATAGGCTCCCCCCTTTTTACATCAAGCGAGCAGCCTACTAATAGATAAGTCCCCAGTTATTGGGTAAGTGAACTCCGCCATTGTGTTCTTTTGCTGCTAAATTTATGTCCCGGCAAGCCATAACTATTTGTAATCTCTGTGTCTATTTAACATGGCTGCCGGCAATGTATTCTGTATCTAATATTAATTAGCACCTAGCTATTCACTATGGACATGTACTCTAAATGGTTATATGGTTCTCCGCATGGCGTGCATCCTATTCTATTCTCTATAAACTAAATCATGCTCATCCATGCTGTATCATAAACCGGCGACGCTAGTCGACGGTCAATGAGAACCACGTGGCGATGTGACGCCACGCCTTGCCTCTAGTCTGTCAGCCTATTCACCTATCAACTAATCACTGTAAACCACTGCGATGTGTGAGTACCCATCTTCCATCTTCTTCACTGCCTTGAGCTTGCCGCATCTGACGCATGGCTGGGACACGCACATCGTAGGGGCTTACAGGAACATCTTGAAGCTCAAGCGCCCCCCCTTGGCGCTGTTTCAGGGTTCCTGGCGCTGGCTAAACGACTATCGCTGCTTCGCCCACGCTGCACTGCCCTGCTGCTTAACTGTGCTCCCGCGTGCCTACCCACGCGGTGAGAAACACTCACCTGCACGGCCGCCCTACCGCGAGCTACCTTAAGCCGCGGCCGTGTAGTCAGTGGCCTGCCGCTGCTACCTGCTGGCCGTCTGCGCTGCCGCTGCCAGCCACCACCAACGCTGCCTAGGGCTGGTTGCCCTGAGCCCGCTGCCCACCTGGTCGACCGCCCTGCCGCGCGTCCCTACCGACGCGTGAGGCCGCCTACCCGGCCTACCTACCGTGCGTGGCGATCGTCGTCTTCTGGTCGCTCAGGGCAGTACCGTATTACCTATCTTAAGTGTCCATGCTAAGTTTAAGTTCCATGTCTATGTTAAATTGATTTATGTTTTGTCTATGTTCTATGTCTATGACACATTTTATTGTTATATAATTTTTAGTCTGAGTCCTTAATGTAGGGTTTAAAATTTCTGAACGATAAAACAATGACAAGCAGAAAGGCTAATAGTTAAGTGTCAAAGTCAAAGAAGTGTCAAACGTCAAAGTTGAATAAAATTTTATAAGTCGATGACACTTGTAAAGTTAGGTTAGTTAAGACATCTCAGCATTATTGGTTAAATTTATTTGTTTAACATGCTTGGTTATGAATTAATTGTTAAGTTACAGAAGTTGTAGAAGTCGTTAACGTTATGGACTAAAGTTTAGTTTTTAATTATGTGTAAGGATTACGTGACATTTATGAGAGGTTTACAGTATGTGTTTATCAACAATCAATTAGCATTTATTTAGTGAAGTTAGTTTTTATACAAGACTTTATAGATTTATAGAGTGTATGTAGTTGTAACTAGTGTTTAGATTACAGCTAGTATTTGATTTTTGATAGTTTAGATATGTATTTAGGTAGCTGTTTAGGCTTGTTTATTGAGTTGCAATCCGCTCATAGTTAGAAAACACCTGGTTTAGAGCCAGAAGTGTTAGTGTCTTGCTACCGGGTAGGCGGTAGGAGATCCAACTGATTAACAGTTGTATTTTATCAATGGTTAGCCATGATAAAATTAGGTGCTATGGTGTAGGGCCATTAGCACAATTAATAGTCCTCCATCAACGGGGTAGGCCGAGATGAGGTCCAACTGTGGCTTAGGCCAACAGTTGTTAGAATAACCATGAACTTGGTCATGAATGTTTTAGACACTGGTTTAGAGCCTAGTGTTTGAATACTATAGTTATAGTTTACTATTTTAAGTTTTAATTTCTAGTTGTAACCAATTAAGTTTTAAGTTATCATTTTATAGGGTCAAACGAACGCGTTAAAAGAGCTAAGGTAAAGATGTTTTTTATTCTAAGTTGGGGCTAAAGTAAAAAGGTTTCTAGCTTATAAATAAATAGAGGGTACTATATTCTACGGCTGATAGAAAAAAGATAGAAACCAAACATAGATATAACGTATTAAAAGAAAAAAACAAAATAAATAACAGACAGTTTAATTAAAAACAAAACCGCAAGATTTCAAGTCCTATACTTTTTTTTTCCTTTTTGGCAACTGAGCCGATGTCGACTATTCTGCCAGCGTGCAGCGTCACGTATTGACGGCAGAGCTAAAGTTCTATATTTAAATTTCGCGCTTTTTTTCTTTCTTTTTTTTCTAGTTGGCTCTTTTATGCCAACTACTACACTTTACTCTGTAGTAACACCTGTCTATGGTCATCACGTAGTTTTCATTAAAACCCTAAATTATAATAAAACCGTTAATTAAAAATGTTTCAAGCCTATTTTATAGTTATCTATCAAAAACAACTTTACTCTTACTTCTACTCTTACTTCTCCAACACGTGTTCCACACTTCGGCGTAATTCGTGAAATCATTTTATCTGTGGTCTGTTGTTTCTGACAATTATTAAAGGACGCGCGGGCGCAACCGGGCAGCCGGCTGTCTGTCAAACGGTAACTTCTACAATACAGATTTTATAACAATTATTTAAATGACTATAGTTTAGTTAGATACCACTAAATGATAAAACAGTATTATTTCTGATAAGAAAAGAGTGCTCATATGAGAATACTAAATTAGTATGAGTGTAATGTTACGAATTTGTGTACGACGGTGTAGTGTATGTTAGTGCAGTTTATTTGTGTTGGTTGAGAAAGGAAGAAAAACAAAAATAAAGTGTTATGCTGCTCACTCGTTTGCTGAGGCATCTGAAATCCACTGACTACGTGAGAACCCTGGGTAAGTTTCCTGACCAGTTTTCTTTTAAGAACGCAGTAGGGTGCTGTTTGTATTTCATATTAAGAATACTAACTGTTCTAACAGCAAAAAAGGCGGTGACAGGTCGTTCGAATTTCAAAATACCGCGGAATGCCTATCTTCTGTCGTCTCATAAAACTAGACGACACCAACAGAAGGTAGGCAGAAGTTTGTTTATTAAATTTAATTACGTCACACAACCAAGTCAACACTTATTCAATGCTGTGATAAACTTAGAATCACAATCAGTTTTAGATTATTTAATTTATAACCATAGGACAGATTGGGTACCAACACTACCAACTACAGAGTATGAGGTGTTAACGAAAGATATATCCAACATAATTATGAATTAAAAAAGTAACATTCTACCAGATATGAACCTTAAGTGACCCTATCACAGTATCTCCGTAATACAACTTGATTGATACAACTCAAAACATCTCAATAACAACAGTCATAATCTTATGTGTTCCCCGCATAGCAATGAATTACGCGGCAATTATGAAACAAATTAGATTACCTATAACATTCGCGTACTTCGAGACGTTTGGTGTACCTATTCCGTGGGAGTGTCTCGATGTTCAAACGAGAACGAAACCTTAAGTCATTAATATTAAAATAATATAGGATGAAAGGGACTTCAACGCATATTATAGTCACGATACCAAGATACCAAGGTATAATAGTATGGCTGAGTGGCTGAGTAATTAGCTGACGCGCCACGAGTCTCGAGTACAATAATTCCCGCACGAAACAAATATTTGTTTGGTCACGAGTATTTTTTTGGAAGGTTTGTGAATGCGTCTTTAACAGACGCCTTTGATGAAGAGGGCTGTTGTCCCATTAGCGCATCGCGGCCGCCAAAGAGTAAGGCTATGGACACTAGTGAGCGGGCAATGGGGCGCTAGTTAAGTCATTGATATATATAGTGCTATTTATTTTGTGCTTACCGCCCTGTTGCTTTTGAGGTTAGTTTGTTGATGAAAAATCTATGCAATAGAACACACTGCACCCGGTGCGCCGTCGCCATCGCTCAATGACGTTAGTTTATAATAAATAATAATAATAAATGTTCCACAAATTTTCACACAACGCCATTTAGTCCCAAGTTAAGCCTGAGAGCTTGTGTTATGGGTACTAAACAGCTGATAAACATACTTATATATTTCTAAATGCATACATATAATAAATAAATTACACCAAGACACAGAACAAATGATCGTGCTCATCCAACAACCACAAACATTTGTCCTGGTGGCAATCGAACCCACGACCTGCGACATAGCAGTCAGGGTCACTAACTACTAGACCAATAGGCCAGCAGCCGCTCCTCTAAATCAAAATCAGCTGAGAATCAGCACTTTTTGAACGTCAAAAAAAATACATAAAGACAGTCCCCCAAAAACGGCCCACCCTTCGCATTGCGCTGCATTGCGCTGCCCTCTGACTTCGTGTCCGTGACCCTAGCAGTGCGATGTATAGCAGAGTGCCCAGCGGCTGAGTGGTTCTTCAGCAGCGTCAGTTAGCTGGATGAGCAGCTTTCGTAGAACATGACGCTTGCACTGCTTCACCGAGGCATACGAGAAACATCGCACACCGCGCGCGTCAGTCAGCAGTCTTGGTGTAGTTAGCAAAAAAAGTTGTGCTATTTAGCCACGATCACCCTTCATTCTACATTGGCAACTAGGCTATTTCACCTCCATCGATCGTTCACAGAATATACCCTCCAGTAATAGCTTCGGCTTTCCGTTCGGAATAATTTATCAGGAGGCAATTAATTATGAAAGTGGAGAACATAAGTAGCTCATTACGCAAGTTCAAGCGCCGCAAGAATTTATCACATAGCTTATTATTACGAATACAACTTTCAAAGGTATGTAGATATTAATATTACGAATTGCGTATTTGGATAGAAAGAAAAAAAGAAAGAAATGATTTTGGAGTGTCTTTATTATTTATTTGTATTGTTGATCTAGTGGTTCACAAAGCATAAGGTCCTAGTTTTAATGTTTTGGTCGGATAAAGTTGTTTTTTTTTAAAGTAACCCGTTGCCGTATCTGAATATTACCTACTTGATTGAAATAGGCTAAACCCAAATTACATAGAATATAAACCTAAGTGGTGAAATGAGTCATTTCACCAAGTATGTAATGCAGAGAGAGTTAATTAATTTATGTTCAAAAATATTAATGACTTCTTTTGATATTTTGTACCAGTTTAAGGTGATTCAAAGACAATAATTATTTCATTCAAATACATCAAAAAACAAGTACACACTAATGTACTTTGCGAGCAATTTTTTTATATACTAAATTAATAAAACTTCCAAACATTAAATCCAATTATTTTAAAGCTTGATGGAAACAAGAATTCATTTCAGTGCCTATTTTTCCCGGCCTTATTATCTTAAAGCGTTGTGCCTAGAATTCCCACCTGGGACTCAGTCTATCTTCGTAATGAGCATAAAATAGACAGATACAGAAGGTTAATTCTATACAACGAGCGGCAAAACTCTATAGCCCTCACACATAGACCACATAAATACCTGCACACAATAAAATTGGTCACACACTTTTGCTCTTCTCTCGGGTTCTAGATAGACGAACTAAATTTGAACTGCAAATTTGCGATTTGCGTACAGTTTGAACGACTACAGTTTGTAGTAAGCTGCATTCAAACATTGTCGTCGGAGTGCAATCAAAATGAAAAATCTTGATTGTTCTGATGATTTTTTTGGCTTTTAAGGCCTGGTCCCACCAATATACGGGTAATGTGTGGGCGGTGCGAGTAGTTGAACTGAAACTTTAAGAACGAAATTACAAAAAACCCTTTTTAGTTGTTCAGTCTAAACAGATTGTGCACAACATATACCTGATAAACCTGGTAATTTCTTTTGTTGACGGTTCATACGATGCCAGTCGTATGGTATGTAGAGATGGTCTTCTGTATTTGTTTACTTTGTGTAATTATCTCTTAGTCTGCAGCCACTAAACTAGCAGCGACCGAGCGATGGCGGCAAGCGGTGCTTCACGTGGCTTGCGGACTTAGTCTGCAACAGCTGCCTTGACGTGAGCACGAATCTGTATAGCAAGCACAAATACTTGACACTAACTCAGCGAAAAAGCCTTGTCAATATTTGTTTGGGTCTCAACTTTTTCTTATTTGTACACACAAAACATAACATCACGCCTGTAATCTTCGAAGGGTTAGGCAGAGATGTACCAATGACAGTACACCCACATTTCGCCAGTAATGTTTAAGTCCAGTTGTGTTGGGTTGTTCTTATTTATTTGTATAATAATAATAATATTCCACAACTTACACACAACGCCATCTAGTCCCAAACTAAGCAGAGCTTGTGCTCTGAGTACTAGACAACTGATAAACATAACGACTACAAATAACAATAAACTTTTTTACAAAAAAAAAAACAACTGACTTCTTAAAAAAACACTAACAGGTGAAAAATAATTCCAGTTTCGGAAGTCTGTGGCTTTGGTGGTTTTGTTTCATTCATTATTGGCCCCCGACTTCGGAAACAGGAGTTATTTTTCACCTGTTAGTGTTTTTTTAAGAAGTCCGTTGCTTTTTTTGTAAAAAAGAATGATTTATTAATAGTTTTTTTTTTTTATTATAGTCACTTTAGGTAATAAAGCGTAGAATAAAATGACAGATATTCCAGGTTCTGTCAGCTAAGCCAGCAGCTTTGTCCTCGTTAGTGTTTTTCATAATATGGTTAGCCTTCAGTTTGTTTTGCGATTATTTTCTCCTCTAAGAAGCATGGCTTTGTTCTATTGTTTGCCTAACAACAGAATTGTGACATAAAACTTTTAATAAAATCTAGGAAACTGTATTTTTTTTAAGGGTAATGAGAGTTTTGTAGTAGAAAAACCAAATAACAATGACAGAATTTCTGGAGCAAGACAGACCGTTCGACGTAATGTCATTCAAAGCTTTTTCTCTTAGAAATAAATTTGGGATTTGTAGAGTAGGGTGGTTTGCCGGCCACCTCTGGTTTTCGGCCAGTACGTTGTTATATTAATATAATAAGGAAACTTTACCCTGCTCATTTCAAAAACAACGTCGGCTTAATTTATGGGTATAACCCCTACGACTTTTGAATTTTGCAGCTTTTTATTGATCCAACTGTGTCGTAAGTGAGCCTACGAAAGTCTTACAGTGCACGCGTAGGTCGAAATCAGTGAAAAAAATAGTGCTCGCATAAATTTTGCGAGGTAAGTTATTACGTATTTTATCGATAAATAAATTATGAATTGTTGTTCTGTGTACGGGAGACAAGTTTAGTTAGTGGTATTTTAATTAAAATGGAAGAAAGATATTTTTTTTTACATTTAAACTTAATGGCCGGGAAAATGATTAATGATTTGCCGATTTTTCTACTTCTCGGCCGGCCGGCCGAAAACTTGAAGAAAACCATCAACGTTGAATTGATTCTTTTGAACATTATTAAAGGAATTTTTTATAAGTAATAATTTGTACACAAATTACAACTGTTTCTCATTTGTGTGGTCAGATTTCGGCTGCATATTAAGAGCTACTTATGGAGTAATAACACTTTTTAGTTCATGAATATTTGACGGCCGAAAATAGGAGTTTTAATATTTACTTTTCGGTCTAAACTAATCAATGTGGCCGAAACCTAATAATTTGGTAACTGATTCTCGGACAGTAAAAAATGATAATAGTAAATGACAGTAAATAAAGTAATTGAACCGAAACTATCACGCAGACGAACAATACAGACATAAAGTGACTTCCCTAAAACTTGTCTTGTCAGCTAGGTAGAAAATTAAGTAAGTTGACTAACGGCCGAAAGCTAGTACATTAAAACGAGTTTCATCGTTGATATTGGCCGTTCAATATCAACGATGCAGCCAAAAATAAATCCATTTAAATTTGGTTTTCGGCCATGCTTGAAGAGATGGTCGAGAATCATTTCAACAATCACATTTCTCGGCCAGTCAAAAAAGCAGGTGGCCGAAAATGAGTAAATATGAACTTAGTTTTCGGCCGAATTGGAAAGAACGGTCGAAAATCAGATGTTTTAAATCTAGTTTTCGGTCCCATTTTACGAAAATTAAATTGTATACTCAAGTAGTTAAAATCTATATAAATTGTAAATGAAAAAATAAATGTTTTGCAATATTTTTTTAGACCTATGTTCCTACTATTAGGTATGAAAATGTTTGATATTTTGAAGATTTTAATTAAAATCTTAGATACATTAGTCATTTTTGTTTCAAAATCTACCTAAGCTACCTAAAGAACCTACTCCATTGCAAATAGAGATAATTTTTTAAATAGTAGATTTGTGGCCGGAAACTAGACAAACGATGGCCGGAAACTGACAGAGGTGGCCGAAAACAGGCGAAATCGCTATTTTTAGAGGTTTACATTTTTAATAATTTTGGTATGAATTTGACGAGTAAAAAGTTTAAAAATATCAAATCTACGTTAACTTTGGAGTTCAAAAATATTTAAGAAAATAATCTGCGACTTTATCACAACGAGAAAAATTGCCACAAAGTCATACGTTCGCTTAAATGGCCGAAAACCGGCTAAGTTACCCTATTACTGCATTGTATAATTGAGATGTTTGGTTTTTACAAAAATACAGTTTCGGTATTAAGACACCACATCCCAATTTCATTCAATTTTAATTATAATCACAATAAGGTTAATGTTCAATTGAAAAATTTTACAGTTTGGGGTATGTTGGTGTGCTGGGCGTGCTGGCGTCTGTACATAGTTAGAAGCAACTCTAATTAACATTGAGCCACTTTGTAAGTTTACTCAGTTCACTTACTCAAACTCCTCTTCTAAACTTAGTAAGCCTATAACTAAGTTTTCGGAAACGCTCACTCTCGAAGACTAAGTAAGCAAATACAACATTTCACTAGTATCAAAATTATTTTAACATTAACGGACCTTGTCCTGCTGACGTTGTCCTGCCCGAACGTTGGTTAGGAACCCGTTTGAAGCGCCACCTTTCGAATTGTAAATCTGAACTATCCAGCAGGCCTCGCCATCATCATCATCATCTGCCTAGCCTTTTCCCAACTATGTTGGGGTCGGCTTCCAGTTTAACCGGATGCAGCTGAATACCAGTGTTTTACATGGAGCGACTGCCTGTCTGACCTCCACAACCCAGCAGGCCTCGCCATATTTATTACAAATTCTATTTCTATTATTGTAATCGAATTAGAAAGAAACTGGCGTATATGGAACAAACTTCTGTCATTCGTTATACACATACCTTGAAAGTAGATGAATGGCAATCCACAAAATATTATTAAACAATTTCTTTTTAGTTTTAGTTTAATAATAATAATAATGCCTCTCCACTCCTCAAGCACCTCAGGTTATGTTGCCCTCTTGTCGCTACGTCACTATGAGCTAGCGGCCGTTTCAGAGGGCCCATTACTGAGTGTGCAAGTCACCCCCTGCCATTTTATTCGTGTATTAACAAAGCATTGATCCTTCCATAGTACTAGGTAACCAGTTCACCTTATCCATCACCAACCCATAACCCAATACGTTGTTGATTTAGTTTGCAATAGTCCTGCACTAGTCGTAGGTTTTCCTTGGATGCATTTGCATAATGCATACAGGGAAAATCTGCAATTGGTACCTGACTTCATTAAAAACGACAAAGGGCCTCTTCGAGTTGGCTTCGGCCCCTCGTACGCCTTTCAAAGGTCCGGAAGCCAAGGGTTCCGAGAAATATAAACGACAATATAATAATAACATGTCTCTATTTGCTTTCTCTATTTTCTTAATAAGCTAGTTTTAAAAGTGCCAGTGCATAGTAAGTTCAGTATTGTAATGTTAATGCTGTATTTCGTTTTTATATTTTTTATAACAGCTTATCATTATTTTCCCACATCAGACAATCCTACTTTTGACTGGATTGTGCCCAGAGCTTGTTAAGAAATCACCAGATGGAACTTAAAGGTTGGGTAGAGAGACACTCCTTTTTTCATGTCGATTCATGATAACCTGGTGTCAGAATTTTTATGCCGCCCATGAGCTAGACCTGGCTTCACATAACCTCGAGAAAAAATCTGCAATAATTTTCCAATTTTCTTTCCACACTTTCAATCTCCACTGAATGTGAAGGACAACATGGCGAGTCAATTTGTCTGAAATCATTCATTGAGGAAGCTTGGCGATCATTATTTTTTTTCAATGCTTTTCCTCCATTGCTTGGGAAGAGCCCTTTGCCATTCAATTGTACACAACGGGCTGGTAATGAATGACAGAATACAATGTAGATCATCATGAGTTGTATGTGTATTTAGTGAAGAATGCGATTGAATTTAATGATTTGTCCTCACAAAATTCGTATTGGTACATTTTTATTTTAAAAGTTTCTATTTTAACTCATGATACGACAATTTATAAGTAGGTACCATCTGGCGGGGTTAAATTTGAACAAATTTTGGAATTTAAAAATTCATTTACAAGAAACAAAGGCAAGTTTATAAAAGTCATGCAGTTACGAAATACATTTCGTATCAAATAGATAAGATGAACTCTTGACATCATTGTTTTTCAGTAACATTGGTTACACCTCCTACTCAGGAAATACGTGTACGTACGGCATGATAATGATAATGATAATGCAACTAGTGTTAAAAGAAGAATTTCAACTCATCCTACCATCCAGCCTGACGCGTTGTCTTTTGCCATGCAAGTAAAAGTTGTGTATGTGGTTCATTGAGCAACTGACGACATGTGTCCAGCGCATCACTTATTAACGTGACAGTTTTTACAGCAACATCACATGTACCAGTTTACTGCATTCTTTAACCGGTGTCAATAACACGTAGGTACTCTTACATTTCAAATGGTCATTATGTTTAAAGTTTCTATGGAGTGAAAAACCGATCAAAACTAAAGGTAACAAAACATTTTTATTCACAGCAAGTAATTCCAAATTTACACCTTTCTCTGTACAATTCGATACCGTGCCGTTAGAACCTATCTATAGTAACGACAGTATTAGAGAAAAAAAAACGATTTCACTGACAGGTAACAAATCGGTATGAACGATACCGCTTTGTTGTGAAAAGTCGGCGTGTTAACAATGCAGACTTTAATTAATCACTGTATAGCTAACTGGTATACTGACAGTTTACATACAGTACAATGTTTCGGAAATTAATTTTCTTCAAGTATGTGGATGAAAAATTTCCTTTTCATTTTTGCAAAATGATTTACTAGTAAATGTTTATTAAGAATATTATCTATGAGTGCTATAATGAAGCCTTTTGTGATATTTTTTTTTGTCATTTTACAATTGTTACACTGTTACACTTCAAAGTGCAATCAATTCACACAAGCATAGTGTACAATATGATTCGATAAACACAGCAAGCACTATTATTTGCAGATCCTACTACAGTTCTTAAAAATTCGATGACATGTGACATCTACCAATTTGCACGTAGCCCGCGTGGTAGATTATGGTCCATACGCAAAATACGCGCTTTGACGTGGAGTTGCGGATACCAGCCCGGTATCTTTATCTTTACAGTAGGTTTATTGATTTATTTCCTTTGGAAGACTTACAGCTAGTACAATGCAAACTAAGAAATCGATGACATAACTGATAGCCAATTAAATGTCTTCGCATAGCAAAAATAGAATTTATGTCGAAGTAATCTGTGTATAAAACAGTACTTTCTAAAACAAGATATCCACCAAAAACAACCAACCGAGGTATACGTTTCAAATAATTTAAATAAACACAACATACTATGATATTCTACTTTTGTAAGTTTTTGTTCAAATATTATAATTTCTATTAGTATGGTGGAACAATTGCTTTTCATGTTTGCTAAATCATTTCTTTCGTATTCCATTTTTTGATATTTTGAAACAGACATTGAAAATATCTTATACTTTGAATTTGAAGACATAACATTCGATAATCCGTGGGCGTTAATTACGTACTATATCCTATTAACTTATTGTATTTATTTATTTTCTGTTTTGGACTCGTACATAACACTTATAACACATCAAAAAATTGGTCTACAGTTTCAGTAGAAACTTTTCAAACATATTTTTGCTTTTTCGGTTCGCATCTGAAATTGACAGAATTATCGCAAACAACGCCACTATTGCCGTAGACAAAAATAGAATAGGTATAATATATATTTCATCGTTACTCAAATTTGCGCGGGATTACAAACAGCTGACGCCCCAACACTTCAACTCCACCTTTATTCCAAAATCCAGAAGAAGTACTTATTAAAAATTAATAAAGCGCTTTAATCTCGCGTCCTAATTAAAAACTCTCAACTCAAAACTTGAAGGAAGAAAATTGAAAATCGGTTTGAAAACCGGGTTTTTAAAGTCTTCACTGATTTGAGTAGTGATAGTTAGTCGGTAAAACTTGCCAACTTTCTACTAAATCACCTCGTTAATCAACCGTTTAAGCTCGGCTTAAACTATAGTTTCAAATTACACAAAGTTTGATCCACTCTAGTTACTATGCAGAAGGATTTTAGTTCCAATGACGTTTTTTATGACGTAGAAAGTATTAAAATTATGAACCTCCCTCTTGCAATTTTATTCTTTTCTCGCTGGCTACGGTTTTAAATATGAAACTCTGGTTTATAGCCACTTGGGGATGTATCCAGTTTTAGTGTGAAATTTTAAATGTTTGCATCGCGTGTGTCGTAATAAAAATGAGAATACTCATTTTGAAAATGAGAAACTAAAAAAAATTAAAGTAGGTATTACTCTAGAAAGTTATTGTTCTATTTAGGGACTTGTTTTCCATATTAGTTTTATATCCGCTGCTGAGTGGCACTTGCTCGAAATATCATCATTTTATTTTCCATTTGAATAAATTTGCGCACACCGAGGAGTGTGAAATTTATTTGGTTAGTAGTTTATTTGGAGGTAGTTAAAGTTTATATGCAGAGGAATGAAGATAGCTAAATGTAAGATATAAGGATAGTGAAGTTCGTGAGGGCTGCGACCCCACGCTTACATCGGATTAAACCTGTCAGTACTACGCGACTTGTCCTTTCATTCACACGTACCCATTCGCATACATAACACTAAACAATTAAATTTCGACTACTCGGCGATAACTAGTAGTCATCATCATATGCCTAGCCTTTTACCAACAATGTTGGGGTCGGGGTTTTACATGGAGGACTGCTTATCTGACCTCCACAACCCAGTAACTGGGTTACACGGAGCAAGGGCAATAGCCCTTGGTTAACTTGGTTGTCAGACTTTCTGGCTTCTGACCCGCAACGATTATCAAAGATGTCAGTAGGGCCAAGGGCTTAAAGTACTTTCCATGGCACGGAGATGACCAATAGTAGTACTAAGCATAATCAAAAATGTGTATAATAATTAATCCACATTTGAACTGAGCAAACACACTCTTATTGTCGATGAATAAACTCATTCATGTTCCCTACCTCGTTGGTATATATAGCAGCCGTAATTGTTACTTCTGAGCATCAGGTCCTGGGTTTGCAATAGTCTCGTCCCCTATCACATAGGGCTAAAAACCTAACTAGCATAATACCTATGTGATTATTGTAAAAAAATAACACCTCTGCCTTACACTTCAGGAAATACAAACGTGCTATTTATTTTCACTCGTACTGATAAAATGAAAACCGAAAATATATTTAGAAATTCCGTCAAAACTGCGCAGTCTCATTATCATTTTATTTCCATACCATGCATGAAGAATATAAGCACTAAAGTGCGGACCCGTGGAAGCGTTGTGAAGTCTTCAGAAATAAAAAATAGTTGACACCAATACAAAAGTTCGTCCGACACTTCACAATATGGGTTGTTGCCTTCGGACTACCTGTGCCACTATTCTGGAAAATTTTAACAATGGACTTGATGAAAATAAGTAGCTATTAGGAAAAGTGATTACAAATTGTAATTCGAAATTATATTATCTAATTGTGATTTCAATCTGAATCTCGGAAACGGGTCTAATGGTTTTCATGAAATTTAGTATTTAGGGTGTTCAGGGGCGATATATTGATTTGATTAGGTTAGTAAAAAAAAATAAAAACCAGCAAAGCTCGATCATTCTTTTACTTATTATAAAGAACAATGGCAGAATCTTATGCGACATAAGTTTTAGTGTCTAGAAATGACATATATACGGATGAAATCTAATTATTTTTTTACGTTTTTTCAAACTATCACAGTAACTAGTTGAAGCCGGACAAAAAATTAAGTTTAAATGAAATGTTAATTGATTATTTTCGTGAACTAAGACATTTATTTGTTTAGTGTTGCCATTTCATTTTTAAAAAGTGGTCAATTGTGGTTTTGCTCGCAAGTCGGGATAATGTAAAGTAATCATTTTCAGTTTTAGATTATCTATAAATGAAATAATTTCTTCTCCTTAAATATACCACACCTACCTACCTACCTACTAGAGTACAATGGGAATAAATGAATGGCAGGAAATAATAATTCTGAACTTTAAACGAAGGATTAGGCAAAAAGACTCGTGTCTAAAACCATCCCTAGCTCATCCCATCACGCACGTCACGTCACTCAGCTCAGTCAGACTTCTGACAGAGACGCTTACGCTGTGTTCTGCTGGCTTATTCACAACCATTCGACTAGATTCCGTACCGAATCGAACGTCTAAGATGTCGAAGATGTCATCCAAACGCAATTCACAAATCCGAAACCGATTTTTTTTGACAGTTCAAATTCGATACGAAGACTCAAATCTTTCCGACAGCTGTTTGCTATCGGGAGCCATACCGAACAAAATTTAAACGATTTATTTTTCATAAATCCAGGTTATTTCAGAGAAATATAAACCTTTAAAACACTGCACTTTTAAGTAAATGAAGTTTTATTATTGTATTGACCGTTTTCATTGATACTTTCGCATTTACATAAATTCAAAGTGTAATTATGTAGTTATTCGTATACTTGTACGTGTTATTGTTTGACAATGAGCAAATAGCAAGATTTGTGTATTGATATCAAATACTTACAGTCATTTAGCCTTTTTTAAGCAAAGTTATAATAAAAAGAAATCCATAGTTTCAAATAAAAACTTTTTCCACATTGCCACTGGCAATGCGGAAAAAGTTTAAAAAGTAAAAAAGTCTGTCAAACTGGCATTGCCAGTTTGACAGACGGCTGTTTACAAAGCATGTTTATTCGAAATAAAGTTTGTTTGATTAATAATAAAATCATTTTGTACCGTTTGCTGTCTATTAAATTACTAGCTGTATATTCTATAATTAAACGGATCGAAACATTCAAATAAACCAATTTTATTTACTACTTTAAATTTTCTACCACGCTGATCTTTTTACTACCATTTTGTAGCGTTCCCCATAAATACAATGATCAATCGTCATCATCTGCCTAGCCTTTTCCCAACTATGTTGGGGTCGGCTTCCAGTTTAACCGGATGCAGCTGAATACCAGTGTTTTACATGGAGCGACTGCCTGTCTGACCTCCACAACCCAGTAACTGGGTAACATGATACCCCTTGGTTAAACTGGTTGTCAGACTTTCGGGCTTCTGACTACAAGTAACGACTGTCAAAGATCTACAAATGACAGCCGGGACCAACGGCTTAACGTGCTTTCCGAGGCACGGAGGAGTCTTGGTATGTAATAAATGGTCACCCATCCACGGACCGACCTCGTCAAGCGTAGCTTAACCTTCGATCGACCCATGCGGCTGTTATAATTTAGCCACAAGCTCCTCATTGATCAATCTCACCTCAATGATCAATCGTATAGAAAAAAAACGTATCCGTTCGGATCTGTGAATAGCATTTTGGCAGTTCTTCGGCTCGGAAATGAGATTGTCGAAAACGGTTCCTTACCGACACGGAAACCAATCGAACGGTTTAGAATAAGGCAGCTGGTGTTTTGATTTCGATTGTGTTTCCCCTTTTTTGTATTTTCCTTTGAACTGGACTGCTAACGGACTCTGATATTTGCCCTGTGTGACCCGTGCGTGTTTAAGGACTTCGAGATTTGCCCTTTCGTGACATTGTGCTTTTGTTTACTGGACACCGATTTTGCCTCAACGTTTGAATTTGGTAATAGTAAACGGTCTGTTTACTACCGCTAAAATGGAAGGTCGGCGTCGTGGCGGATTAACACGAATTCAATGTGTTAACTGTAATATTTGCGTCAATAAACTGCGTCGATATCCTGCTTTGGAACAAGATACCAGAGTTACTACATTACTTTGTAACTGGGTATATCCCCGAATCGTAAGTACTAGTAGTTTATTTAAATTCTTCACCGTTTAAACGTCAATCTACTTTAGGAGTAAATCGAAATAGTATCGAAAAAATATTGTACTATTTTATAATGCACCTATTTTCGTTAAATACATCATGTAATATTTTTGTTCAAAGTGACATGTCAACATTTGTTTATTAATATTTGTGATAAGAATAATCTCCCCTAATGGTTAATGAATACTGGTTTTCTCATGGTTTCAGATTATTGAAGATGACTATATTTGTGAAGCGTGCAGAGATCTTGCAATGTTCAGTGTCAATCAATCATCAGCTAATGATGATGAACAAGCTGGATCGAGTCATCAAGGTCACACTCACGTGTGTCTTTTATGTGGCACTTCTATCTTGCGTCGACAAAGTGACATAATACTGAGAGACAATCCTTCTCAACTACAAATTATAATGAGAAATATTATAGAGAGCAGAGTAGCACCGCAACAGGTATGCTACATTAAAAACTACATAAAGGTTTAAAAATTAAATTAGGTATTTAGGCTGGTTTCAGACAGCCCACCAGGTTCCCTACCTTATCTAGTTTTTTTTTTGGTAAAATTAATTCTGGCTATAACATGAACTATAGAATTAAAAGATGTCTTTGGGTTTCATATCTTACCTGGGTATTTCATGGAAAAACACAAAGTACATAGAAGTCTAGAATGTAGTCTGAATTTGTACCGTACGCAAAATACGCGCTTGGTCGCGGTGTTGCCTGCCCGTTAAACCTAAGTCTAGAATGATTGGCCTAATAATTTCCTTTTATTTATTTTCAGATTACAGTATCTGACCGTGTGTGCCATCCTTGCTGGTTACGTACACAAAGACAAGCACAACATGAGAACATTACCAATGAAAATAGATCTTTGGCCAGCAGTTCCTACCCAGCTGTAGAAGAATCTCAAGAGGATCACCCTTCTGGATCTAGTATATTAGAAGAAAATAATCCTCGTGCAGATGTACAGACAATTGTTTTACCGGATTACAGACGAGCAGCCAATTCTAATACTCATTGCGTATTTCCTAATTGTCCAAGTACCACACTGCGTAGCATTACTGACAGTTTACGTGCAATCATTTTAAGTTGTCATAAATATTATCTGCCAAACCTAGCTCGAGTTTGCTCTGAACATTTAATGAGTAATTCATGGCAGACACTATTCCACTCTGAGAATAGCTTGCAATCTTTCACTGCACAGCAGGTACCATATCTTTTCATTTGTGAATTCATCACATTCCAATATAGATTTTGAAAATGTGCAAGAAATGGATGATAATGTTTTTGAGTACTGGATAGGCCTAACAAAAGAGAAGTTTAATATATTATTGCAAGAAGTATCTCGCATAACACTATTAAAAAGAGGAAGCTTAGGTTTGGCAGCTTTGTTGTTAAAAATGAGAACAGGTGATTCCGATGAGAGAATTTCAACTTTACTAAAAGTTCCACGTCGAACATTAGAAATATTAATGGACAAGGTGAGAGAAGTCCTTCTCCAGGATTTTGTACCGACACATTTGGGCCAATTAAGCCGGGAAGAATTATTAGGGCATAATTTGTTGATACCAAACGGGTTATATGGTACCGGTAACAATGCCATTGTAATATGTGATGGCACATACATTTATATACATAAAAGCTCAAATTATATGTTCCAAAAGCAAAGCTATTCCCTTCACAAATACCGGAATTTGCTAAAGCCTTTTATGATTGTTGCATGCGATGGATATATTGTTGATTGTTTTGGCCCATATAAAGCAACTACATCAGATGCTGATATAATGACTGGTCTATTTAGCTCTGAGAATTCAGCTTTGAGATCATATTTTAGAGAAAATGATGTGTTCATTCTGGACAGGGGGTTTAGGGACTGTATAAGTTTATTAGAGGGGTGTGGCTATAGAACATGTATGCCAGAATCACTTTTAGAAGGCGAACACCAGCTAACTACTGAACAAGCCAATAGAAGTCGCTGTGTTACTATTTGTAGATGGGTGGTAGAGGCCGTCAATGGTCATTTTAAAAGAGATTTTAAGCTTTTCAGACAAGAATATTTTCATCGGTCTCTACCACACATGATGCAAACATTTCAAATAGCAGCAGCGCTTTTGAACAAGTTTGGTGTTCGCTTTCAGAATAATGTATATGCAAATGATATATTAGAAATTATAAGAGAAAGGATAAACCTAGAAAATAATCTGGCAAATATGGTTAATGCTTTAAATATGAACAGAAGAACATCCCAATTCCAAAGCATTACTGCTAACCGCAGGAACATTTTATACTTCCCAACCGTTGAATATAGAGATTTAATTTTATTCGCCCTGGGAACGTACCAAATAAGACAAGCCCGCTCATATTATGGCGAGCATGTACGTTTCCACGGTGGGTACAGAATTGAAGTTTCCAGTGAACACATTGATTTATCTGAATATGATTTAAGAGGTACTGGCGTGACCACACTAATAAGAGGAAAGATAAAGTCACGCCACGTATCCAGAAAGCTATATTATATTTATATTTTAATAGAAAACGATATTCCTGGCCGGACAGGAATCTGTGAATATTGCTGTAGTTGCTTAGTCGGACGACGCACAGTGGGATGTTGCGCTCATGTAATGACGCCGGTCTGGTATTTAGGATGGGCCAGACACCAACAAAATATTTCCGCACCCGCAGAATTTCTGGATGAAATTATTATTAGAGAGGATGAATATGAATAAATACTTTTGTATAAGTAATAATAAACTTGTTTTATTTGTACCACCTACCCTTAAAATAGTAATAAAGAAATGCTATCCTAAGATAGGTTTTTAGGAGTATAATTATTATAGCATTAGCATTTATTTTAAATATTGTTGAATCTTTTGCGTTTTAGCGACATTTTTTAAACATACCTAAATGGTAATTATAAGTACAGATTACATTGTTTTGTGGGCAATCATATTGTTAAAATCAATAGCTATACCTGCTTAGCAAAAATATAGCATTATAAAAGATAACGTTATAAAAAGATAGCGTCAGAGTAGACCAAAATATTGTATAGACCTAGATCTTGTGGACCTACAGGTGAAAATGGTAAACGAACGGAAACTCTTCTCTTCTCTGCATTTCCCCGCTACCCCACTTTGCTACTGTCTATACCGAAACCACCCGTCTCAGCTTGTCGCGAACAGAAATGTATTGAATAGTAAATCAGAATGACGTATGGATAACCTATAAAAAATTAAAAGTTCTTGTTTGAATATCTTTTTTTCTCCGCTTTCTCCAGCCAAAACTCTTGTATAAATTGTGTCAGGGGTTGACGCTCAGTTAAACAGCATTTTTTTCAATTCAAGACATAGAGTTTTAATCTCAAATAAAACAATGTATGGAGACCTGCCATTGTTCTTTACCTATGGTGCTGTATTTACTACTAAAGTAAGTATAGGTACATGCAATTTCTACAAGGTAGGTAGTATATTCAATACGGTATAGTCCGTAGTGAAGATGGGATTTTACTTTAAATAGAAAATTGAAATCAGATTGACTTTTATATTTAAAATGTAGATCCCACGGTATTTTTGAAACTCATCTGCAGTATCCATTACTAGTAAATGTTAGCAACAAAAATCCATTTGCATGTTGTGATCCACTAAATAAAACACGCAATACAAATTCAGTACACAACAAGCAATCATTCATAAAGATAAACTGTTGTTCGCATCGCGTCGACATTCAGATCCATACATTTTTACCACATCAGCGCCTTTGACGGGCACTCGCTCAACAGAATAGGGCCACTAGTTCGGCCGGGAATAAATTGCAAGTTATTTTCCACACCGTCGCCGACCATATTGACGTTGACACTTATCGGCACATAAATCTCCCGGTAGAAATAATTAAACAAAATCGCCGGATAGACAGTTTTGAAATATCGAGGCGTTGTTCGACTTTTTTTTTGTTAATGTCATGTTTACGTAATTTGGCTGTGTGTCAGATTGACATGTCTAATGTCATCAGAATCTGCCTAGCCTTAACCAACTATGTTGGGGTGGGCTTATAGCTAAACCACATGCAGCTGAATATCAGTGTTTTACAAGGAGCGACTGCATATCGGTCCTTCACAACCCAGTGAGTGGATAATACGATATCCCTTGGCTACTGGTTCTCAGACTTTCCGGCTTCTGATAACTCGTAACGACTGTCAGCGATCTATAAATGATAGCCGGGATCAACGGCTTTAAGCTGTATACGCACTATGCGGCTACCCGCATGGAGGCAGCCGGACGGCTGCCCGCACGTTACGGTTGCGTATGCGGCTGCCCGTGACATAGCAACGTATAGCAACCATCCGGGTAGCCGTAGCGGTCTGCGGGTAGCCGCATCGCAGTGCGCATAGAAATGAATATTACGTACATAATTGTGCTTGCGGCCAGCCATCCGGCTGCCCGCATGCGGGTAGCCGCATAGTGCGTATGAGCTCTAACGCGCTCTCCGAGACACAAATGAGTCTTGATAATGTAGTGAATGTTCAACCATCCCCGGACCGACCTCGTCGATGAGTTCCATGAGACTGTTATAATTTAGCCACAAAATCCTAATTGATGTGTCTAATGTCAGTCAATATAATTTATTGAGCCATTGAGTACTCAGTATTTAATTTTACTCGCAAGTATATATTGAGTTTATCTTACTATTATAACATCCTGTGAGCTATTCATTATCACCAACATATCAGGCGTAGGATGTGCACTGCCGAACATACCTCCTTTCTCAATTTTTAATAGAACTGGTTGGAAGCGGCTTACATCCATCTTAATGCTTTGATTTACATCAAATATGTGTGTAACATTGTGTCGTCAATAATTTCAAACATACGGAAACATGGAGCGATACGAACCACAGCTTAACATACTTTCCAAGAAACTGAGAATTGTCAATATGTATTATAAATTATAATAATAATAAATATTCCACAACTATTTCACATAACGCCATTTAGTCCCAAGTTAAGCTTGAGAGCTTGTGTTATGGGTATTAAACAGCTGATAAACTTACTTATATATTTCTAAATACATACATATTATAGATAAATTACACCCAGATAAATTACACCCAGATACAGAACAATTGATCGTGCTCATCACACAAACATTTGTCCTGGGTGGGAATCGAACCCACGACCTCCGGCATAGTACTCAGGGTCACTAACCACTAGACCAACAGGCCAGTCCAGTATTGATTGGTTACCCTGACATGAATTTATCACGACAACCGTAGGTTCACCTTTGATTGATGAATTGCTGCACAGATAGCGGCAATTATTATAAAGCCCCTCTAGCCAAAATAGCAAAAAACAATTTGCATGTCCTTATATTAAATTGCGTTTCACGGCTGCACCAAAATGGTTTATTTCAGTAGCAATGCCAGACAGATGCTGTCTGACGTTGGTTTCGAAATGAACCTAGTATAGTGACGAGTGACGGATGTGTAGCAGTATAATACAATACATTAATTATTTTGCTCTATAACTGCCTCGATGGTCTACATTTTGGAAAGTCTACTGATAAGCCAGGTAGAGCCGTGTTCGATTCTAAGATTAGGTAAATTGTATACTTATGGATTTTTCCGTTTGGAATTTCCCAGTAGTTGCATGAAATCTGGATTTGTACCTTGTTTATATCAACAGTCACGCTTTCTATTAACATAACTAATGTTATGTAGGGGTATTGTAGGGTACCACCATGCACCAGTACATACTTATTAATAAAAGAAATGTTTAGTCAATGAAAATGGAATGGTTTTATTTCTTAATTGTTAACAAACTTACTGACTTTTTGGAGACTTTGTTCCGCCAATTCTTTTTTCCAGAAAAACACTAGAAGTATTAAAAGTCGGGAGTTTTGGGGGACTATCTTTTGTAAATATTAACGTTCAGAAGGTGCTGATCACCAGCCTAATCTTAATAAATTACTTTTGACATACTTATAACCCACATAATACACCCCATCATCTCGTACCTACTCGTAACATATCGGTTAATACCAAACCGAGCCTACTGAGCGTCACTATACATAAATATTGATCCAGCTAGAGTTAAGAGCAATACACACGTACATAATTAATTATTTATACAGCAAAGTGGCACAGGAATGACGGGCACCGGTCAAAAGGGTTCAGTTGCCCCCAAAATTTTCGGTATGACAAATATGTCCAGTGCGTGACGAATTCAATATGAAGGGTTCGGTTTAGGGGTTCCGCACCTAAATTGATACGAAATATTTATGGAATCGTCGGGTGTCTGTTTTGGCTGTTGGCTGGTATTTCTAGCTCAAACATTTTCGTGGATGTTGTTGGCGACTGGCTGGAGCTTTGTTATAAACCTTTTTTAATTATTTGTTTTTTATGGTTCGTTCTTTTATAATTTTAAAACTGTGACTTTTACTTTGTCTTGGTGTCTGTCAACGTACTAGATTTGGTTTACATAGTTGTACTTACTAAAATAATAAAGCTACTTAATAATCACCATCATTTTCCTTTAATATCGTCAGTCATACAGTCCACACGCTCACCAACAGATGTTGATATAGACTTTTAAGTACCTATGTAAACTTGTAGTGAACTTTGGTTGCTTTATCAGTTATGTTTAAAGTAATTTATATTAATAATTTATTTATTGCCTTGTTGGTCTAGTGCTGAGATTGAGACCCTGGGTTCATCTCGGAATTAGGCAGAGCGCTATTGAGTTTTTCCATCGGAAATCTTTGAGTCAGTTTCAATTTTGGATCGGTGCCCAAATGATGTATGGGCTCGTCCCCTATTATACGAGACTTGAACATATCTGGCGAAACTTCAGGGACACCTCTGCCTAATCTTGAAATTATTATTTGTTTGTTTCCTACTTTTTTTCAAAATGTTACACAGTTCTAGGAATTTCTCCTGTGTCGTGTACAGACATATAAACTCATGTTTGTAAACGCACGCACGATACAGTACAACTTTTAACAACAATCAAAAAGCATTAGATAAGCACTTGTGAAAATAGAAAGAATTTTATGGCGACAAAACATTCTTCCGCATGATCAACGTCAATGGTTTACGAATTTTATTACTACATTTTATTTTGACTGGTTGGCAACAACAGGCTCTGTCGAAATCCCTTTTTGCACAGGGATTTAGAGATAACTGATGAAATATAGGAAATAGTCATATCTCTGTTCAGGAAGAGATGATAAATTAAATAACCCAGATTTACAGCCGTATGTTTTGTTTTTTTAAGCTAGTACAGAGTCTTATCCTACTAATATTATAAACGCGAAAGTTTGTGAGTATGGATGTATGATTTATGGATCCATCTACCCATACTTGATAGATGTTTGTTACTCTTTCACGTAAAAAGTACTGAATGGATTTTAATAAAAATTGGAATGAAGTTAGCTGACACCCTTGATTAACACATAGGTTACTATTTTTATCCCTGTATTTCCACGAAAACGGGACCTACGCGGGTGAAACCGCGAAACGTCTGCTAGTCTTTAAAACTAATAGTTGTGAATTTCTGTCTCCCTGTTTGAAAAATGTAAATACCTTCAGCTCTATCTTTACAGTATATTTTAATGAATATTAAAAATTAGAAGAACTTTCTTATAATGACATCAAAGTAATACATAAGAGTAAAAAAAGACTTAAACTTTGTTCTATTATCACCACGCTTCAAAGTTAAATTGGATTCTTTTAAAACAGAAATTGAAAGAAACTTCTTTCCACAATTACTTGACGAAGTCATTGAACTAGCGCAACAATATTCTCAGGAATGGCAACAAAAAAAATGGTAAAAGAATCTTTCTATCACGAAAAATAACACAGAAATTTTGAACAAACAATATCCGAATGGCTAAGAAATTCTCGTCTTGTAACAGGGATGATAAACCTATAGGACATGAAATCTAAAAATCAACACCGAGCAAAGAGGAAAGATTTCTATTTTTTAAATGTACAGAGGCCAGCACATCAAGTTACTCCAACGTGTCAAATGTCTTTGATGTACAGGTTGCATGTACAGACGCCAGCACATCAAGTTACCCCAATGTATCAAATTTTCCGAATTGAATATGAACCTTATTTTGTTTGACACAAAGTTGAAAAACGATCAAAGAAATTTGACACATTGGGGTAACTTGATGTGCTGGCGTCTGTACATATTCAATTGGAAGATTTGATAGTTTGGGGTAGCTTGTTGGTTGGCGTCTGTACTTAACCATTCATTCTGAGAAAGTGTCGTTAGTCTAGTGATTGATCACGCACTACAGTAGTGATACAGTACAACACGAGGCGCTCGGTACGCTTTCCAAATCGAACATTTGTTATCGGGTTTTTATACGCGTTCAGTTGATGGCAATAGACTTTCTCTTATTGTATGGGACTCAATCAAATTTGACAAAACGTAAGTATACAGAGTAATTTTAATATTTCACCATTGGTCTTAAAGTAAAAGTTTTAAGTTTATAATTAGCATTTTTACCACCTGAAAAGTTTTCAGTGAATTACTAATTATCCTGTATAAAATAGACGTGATAAAAAAATCAGAAGCAGAATAATTTGTGTGTAAACATAGGTCCGATTTCAAAAGTGTGCGAGGTCTTAAAGTTTGGTAGATCCTCTTTATTTTGTCCAGAAAGGTACAAATATTTATAATTCACATTTAAGTTCTAGTATTATACAGTAAACTTTCACATCGTGGGTTCGTTTCCCACCCAGGACAAATGTTTGTGTGTTGTGCACGATTATTTGTTCTGAGTCTGGGTGTAATTTATCTTTATTATGTATATATGTAGAAATATATAAGTATGTCTATCAGCTGTTTAGTATTCATAACACAAGCTCTCAAGCTTAGCTTGGGACTAAATGGCGTTGTGTGAAAAGTTGTGGAATATTGATATTGTATTTGATATCATTAAACAATTCAATATAAATCGGCATTATTATGCACTATCATTACATTATGTTAAGGAATATGATATAAAACTGGGTATTCAATTCATACATCCTTATTCTCAAGTACGTTGGTAAAACACGTGTAGCTCTCTCACGTCATAAGCAAAAAATAGCACGCATATAAGGTGAAAAGGTTCACGATCCCTGTCCTTATAGTCTTACTATTTTAGATTCGGCGCTTCGTGCGTTACAATGCGTGTCAAGTGTGAAGCGGTCCTTAAATATCATCCTTTACACCGTGCCGTAATAATGTGCTATGTTTATTTCGGTTAGACATGCGAATTTAGTTCGGAATGTTCGGATTTGGTGTTTAGATAATGTGAAAAAGGTGTGCTTGACATAAATATGAGAGCGCTTACAAACAAAAGACTATTGGTGTGGTTCAATGACGACGTGGAATCAGCAGGCCTAGCCATAGTACAGATTCTATTACTATTATATTTCTATTTTAGAAATAAAATGGCGTATGTGGAATCAGCTGATTGTCAACTGTCAAGTGTATCTCATTTTCAGCCATATTCCAAATTCTACCCGTTAACACTTGACAGTTGATAAACAGCTACAGGCCTAGCCATATTACAAATTCTTTTTCTAGTATCGTTATCGAATAGAAAGAAAATGGCGTATATGGGATCAGCTGTTTGTCAACTGTCAAGTGTTACCCAATAGAATTTGTAATATGGATGAAAATGAAATATACTTGACAGTTGACAAACAGCTGATTCCATATACGCCATTTTGTTTATATTCGATTAGGGTACGTATCATAATCCCGAAAGTCAAAATACCGATGATTGAAATACCGACGTACAAAACACCGAAATTTAAAATACCGAAAGTTTTAAATGCCGATAGTCGTTATATCGAAACACAAAATACCGATGTACAAATATCCGAAAGGACGAAATCCCGAATGGACGAAATCCCGAAAGGACAAAATCCCGAATGGACGAAATACCGATGGACAAATTACCGATGGATGAAATCCCGAATAGATGAAATACCGAATGGACGAAATACAGAAATTGTCACCGTTTTCGAGAAAACGAAGGCGAGTGAGCGAAGCGAGCGTACCGTGGCAGCAGCTGCTGAGCGCCAAATTCCCTCTTTTGCAAAGCAAGCATGCATAGAAGATTAGGTAGGTTTCCTAGTGAATAAAAAAATTATATCGTATAATCATAATATTATTCAATATAATTCAAGTAAAACAGTTACTCAAAATGGAAACGGCTAGGTTAGGTTAGGTTAGAACTGTGACCACGCAACGCGCGAAGGCGAGCGAGCGTAGCGAGCGTGCCGCGGCAGCGGCCGCCGAGCGCCAGATAAAATATCTTTAAGTTCTAATCTACCATGCATGCGTGCATTGCAAAAAAGGGGCATCTGGCGCTCGGCGGCCGCTGCCGCGGCACGCTCGCTTCGCTCGCTCGCCTTCGCGCGCTGCGTGGTCACAGTTCTAACCTAACCTAACCTAGCCGTTTCCATTTTGACTAACTGTTTTACTTGAATTATAATGATTAATATTATGATTATGCAGTATAAGAGTTCACAAGGAAACCTAATGAAATGATGATGATTAAATGATTAATATTATGATTATGCAGTATAAGAGTTCACAAGGAAAGCTCATAATTTTATCAATATTTGTGACCCAAATGAGTTCTACGCCGAGTTCTTTACTGTACTAAAAATGCAGTTTAATGACACCATTCCTCTAAAAACTAAAAGCATTAGTACCAAGTTTTTATTTAGTGACTGGGCGACTCCAGGTATTCGTAAAAGCAGGGAAAAGCTTTTTGAACTTTACGGCCTAAGGCAACATGTGAATAATACAAAATTTCATCACCATGTTGCTAAATATTCAAAAATTTTTAAAGGTGTTTGCAAAGTTGCTAAAGTTCTTTATATCAGCAATAAAATAAAATCAGCGGATGATAAAATAAAAACTACCTGGCAAATAATAAATAATGAAACAGGTAGAAAAAAGCAACGACATACTGAATTCAATTTAGTGACTTCACGTGGCCTAGTAAACTCAGATGTAGAAATAGCTCAGGAATTCGAAAACTTTTTTGTCAATATTCCAATCAATACGACTAAAGCTTTGAACTCCTCATCCGCGCTTTCCTTCGACTTACTTAATAAGAATGTAAAGGCATGTCCATTCGAGTTCCATTTTCAATATACAAACCCCCAGGCTGTTTTAAAAGCTTTTAAAGATCTTAAAATTAAATCAACAGAAGATCTTTGGGGATTGTCTGTAAAAGTTTGTCTATCTATTATCGAAACTATTGCGCCTTATTTAGCTTTCATTTTTAATGCTAGTATAGACCAAGGAATTTTTCCAGATCTCATGAAACACAGTAAAGTAGTTCCGTTGTTCAAATCCGGGGTCAGTAACGATCCCAACAACTACAGACCTGTGTCAATTCTGCCAGTTCTCAGTAAGGTGTTTGAAAAGTTAATGCTGAATCAAATGTTACTTCACTTTAATAAAAATTCTATCTTTCATAAACAACAGTATGGTTTCACCAAAGGGCGCTGTACGACTGACGCCGGTGTTGCCCTAATCAAGAACATTTTTACCGCTTGGGAAGAAGCTCAAGATGCCATTGGGATCTTTTGCGACCTTTCGAAGGCGTTCGATTGCGTAAACCACGAGACACTTTTGCTGAAACTGGAACACTACGGGGTTAGGAATACATCTCTTGACTTAATACAATCTTATCTGAAAGAACGACAGGTCAAAGTTCAGGTAAATGGCGTAAACTCATTGGGGTCTGAAATGATAATGGGTGTTCCCCAAGGTTCTATTCTAGGTCCATTCCTCTTTTTAGTTTACATTAATGATTTACCTCAATTAATTCAGAATGAACCGAAGATGGTGCTGTTTGCTGATGACACATCATTGATATTTAAAATAGATAGACGGTCACAAAACCTTGACGACGTTAATAATTCAATTCTGCAGGTCCATAATTGGTTCACAGTAAATAACTTGGTACTTAACGAAAAAAAAACCAAATGTATCAGATTTACTTTACCAAATGTTAGAAGTAGCGAATGTGACATCATATTGAATGGGGAAAAACTGGAATTTATTAATCAAACGGTTTTCCTAGGCATTACGCTAGATGAGAAATTACAATGGGGACCTCACTTAACATCACTTGCAGGACGGTTAAGCTCAGCCGCTTTTGCGGTTAGAAAAATAAGACAGCTGACAGATGTAGAAACCGCGCGTTTGGTATATTTTAGCTATTTTCACAGCATTATGTCTTATGGTATTTTACTGTGGGGTCGGGCTGCTGACATTGAATCTATCTTTATTTTACAAAAGAGAGCTGTCAGAGCCATTTATAATCTACCAAGTCGCGAATCTCTTAGGGAACTTTTTAAGAAAATTAATATTATGACAGTGCCTTGTCAATTTATTTATGAAAATATAATGTATGTTAGGAAAAATCCTCATCTTTTCAGCAAAATTAGTGATAGACATAATTTTAACACAAGAAGTAAAGATAAAATAGCGCAACCAGCTTTCAGACTAGCCAAAGTACAAACATCTTTTTTGGGGTATTGTGTCAAATGTTACAACAAAATACCTCGTGATGTATTAGAATTAAATGAAAGGAAATTTAAAACTTATATTAAAAGTACACTCTGTAAACAAGCTTATTATAAATTAGAGGATTATATTGATGATAAAAATAATTGGAAACATGCTGGTCCTGCTCCATAGGACATAGGAGGTTTGACAAAATCAAATTGGCTGCTAAAGTACTTACATTTTTGTTTGTTTGCTTTTTTTCTCTGAACTCACACACTGATCTGCTGTTTGTTTTTAACTTTATTCATTTGTTTATTTAATGAGTATCTCCTTTATTAACATTCTACAGTGTATTGTGTATTTTTGTTAATATGTGAGTACAATGTATCTACCAACATAATATCTTTTTATCGAGTCCATTGCTTATTTTTTATATACCTATCTCAGTATAGTTCTTATTACTCTAGGTGCATCGTCCTCACATAAAATCTGATTGTTGTATACGAAGTATTGTACCTAATCCTATTTTAAAAGAGTAAGTATGGAGTTTCTTGCACATTCTTCTCCATACGGAACTACCATTTGGAATGTGCAACTAGAATCATTCTCTTAATTTATTTTATTTTGTAAGTTAACGTTCAAAAGTGCCTGTTATGGGTCTAATTGAAATAAACGATTTGACTTTGACTTTGACTTTAATCTACCATGCATGCTTGCTTTGCAAAAGAGGGAATTTGGCGCTCTGCGGCCGCTGCCGCGGTACTTCGTTTTCTCGGAAACGGTGACAATTTCGGTATTTCGTCCATTCGGTATTTCATCCATTCGGGATTTTAACTTTCGGGCAAATGTACTTTCGGGATTTTGTACTTCGGGTTTCTAAACTTCGGGGTTTCAAACTTTGGGTTTTTAAACTTCGGGATTGTAAACTTTCGGGCAAATGAACTTTCGGGATTTTAAACTTTCGACCAAACATACATTCGGCGTTTCAATTTTCGGGATTTCGTCCATCGGTATTTTAAAATTCGGTCTTTTAAAATTCGGGATTATGATACGTACCCTTCGATTACGATATTAGAAATAGAATTTTTAATATGGCTAAGCCTGCTGATTCCATATACGCCATTTTCTTTCTATTGTCGCCTTATCGATTACGATAATAGAAATAGAATTTGTAATATGGCTAGGCATGCAGGCTTGTTTCTCGAAGGATTAAGCAGAAGTGTTACTACGGTACAACAAGATTTTGTCTATTATATTCCTATGTAAAAGTTTAGAAGCGAGCCTATTCACACAAGTATACACTCTATAGGTACTACTACGAAATTCTCAATAACACTTTGCAAGAGCTGGATATCCAACCCAAGATCCCAGCAGTACCTAGTACTTGCCACTACCAAACCAACACATGGCTGTCCAATTGATATGAATAACTTTATATTACTAGTGCCCAAAGATATTCAATACAGCAAGTATTGAATATCTTATAGATATCTATAGATGAGACATCACATCATCATCATTTCTGTCCTAGTGGAGACATGTCTATGAGTTTAGTTTATTACGCTTCACTGCCGCTCTAATATTGCTATATTATTCTAGAAGGCGTTACTGAGACATGGGATCAAAGTTTTTCTATAACATTTCCTCGTATGTCCTCTCTTATAGTATTTTAAATCTCTATGCTAGTGCCTAACGTAAAGACGTATTTTCTTGCAAAATAATGATAGTGTAATTTCAAAGTCGAACGTCGTCTGTGGCCACATTGAGGCGAATATCGTACAAGACACGCGATGCGGCTTAGAGCGACGATTACCTTAATGATTAGGATATCACGTGACTATTGGCGAGAACTTAAACACCTCCACAATACTTAGTTGTCACAATCGGTGTTAGATCATTTAGACCCTCATTACAACTCATGTTTCTTTTTTTGTATTACCTATTAAGTCTTATTTTTTTTAATGTGGGGTTTGATAATTTAACCTGGTGTCAGTTGTAATTTCGTCGATGGGACTCTGACTGGGGTATTCCTCGAAGCGCAACCTTTTCTTAGCACAACCATTGAAGCGCAACTATCTTATTCCGTGAAGCGCAACCGTTAGTTGCGCACACAAAATAAAAATAAAAATATTATTTTTTTATTCCGCAAAGCGCAACTATGATTAAAATGAGAGAGCGAGGGGTATGATGGAAAAATCGAAAGACAGTTTTATATCGACTGTCTACATTTTTTATCAGGCAAACATAAATTGACTGGAATTAAGTGTTAAGCAACTGTTAGTATTATGTTACAAAACATACAGGTTCATTAAATTTATTTATGACTGTAGTTTTGATAGTACCAGGGCATCAGAAATGAACCGAAAGTTATCGATTTTCTGTCGATAATTCTTTGCTTTTAATGTATTTTAATTTTACTCTTTTATTTATCTGTTTTGGTGTCTCTGTTTAATTTTCTTGTAGGTATTTAATTTTGTTTTTACTTAATATGTAATACTATATAATGTTAATTTCAACTTATCAATTTTTTATTATTTAGTTGGCATTTTCATAGAATTTTACAGAGAGTAAGAAATTTTTACACTAACCCTAGCTAATGGTTGATTATTACTCGAAATATTTGCAGTGTAAACAATTGTTGGTTGGCCAATAAAGGCAAAAATTTTTGTCGAATATTTTCATGTAATCTTGATGAGGGACTAAACATTAAAATTTTGTCAAATAGCCCATTTGATTCCAGTCACGCGAACCTACTTGTTTTCCCATAAACGATAAAAAATCCCCCATCTTCCGTTACCCCATCGAAAACTAGCTAAAGTCATAAGTAGTAACGTTACAAAAGTTATCTCTCTATGCTCACCCCGGCGGAATTTATAGTACTTGCATAGATTGCTTGCTTATTTTCTCAGCCGTTGCCCACGTTTCTTAGCAGAATTACTTATAAAGTTCATACAAAATGTTTCAAGTTATACTGCACAGACTGAAGTCGTGTTTCAGACGCTCTGTTTTTATTATTATACATTTTAAGTTTTAATATGCTGAAACTTTTGACAAGCATACACGCTTGGTATTATGCGAGAGGTTGGATAAGTGTGTGTGTGAGATTATATTTCAATATTAGCTTTACTTTCTGTAGCTGCTGATGATGAGTCCTTAAAATGCTAGATATAAACATACTTACCAAATGAATTTGTCATACATACATAACATACATAACGTCACGCCTGTAATCCCCGAAGTCTAGGCAGAGGTGTACCTGGTAGTACACCCACATTTCGCCAGTTATGTTCAAGTCCCATGTAATAGGGGGCGAGCCTATTGCCATCAATCGGGCACAAATCCAGACTCCGGGTTGCTACTGAAAAATCCCAGATGGAAAAACTCAATAACACTTTGCCCGACCCGGGGATCGAACCCGGGACCTCATGATCAGCAGTAGCGCTTGCGACCACTAGACCAACGAGGCAGTCTGCGACCACTAGACCAACGAGGCACTCAATGAATTTGTCCTTATGTTAACAAAACCAAAATCATCTTAGTTTAATAACACCTTTGGTGTATTCATTAGCAGCCTTTGATAGTTTTGGGCGATTTGTCAGTATTTCGACAAAATTGTATTGAATGGATTGTTTCGTTTTTTTATTTGTATATTGCCAGGTGTTGTATTTGGAATGTGCAACTAGAATCATTCTCTTAATTTATTTAATTCGTAAGTATAACGTTTAAAAGTGCCTGTTATGGGTCTAATTGAAATAAATGATTTGACTTTGACTTTGACTTTATTAGTGCTTGAAACCAGCGTGAATGTATAAACGTTAACGCAACAAAAGAAATAAGTTCCCACTATAGGTACCCATAGGATAAAAGGCTTGAGTTTATTTATCTACAAGGGTTGTTATGCCATAAACTACACCTAGGAACTTAATACCATAAAACTTTAAGTAAACGAAGAAAAAACATCCTAAAGAACAATAAATTCCTTTCCACAGCTCTGAAGCAATTCGATCAAAATTCCGGTGTAAATGTAGAACAAAATCAAAGACGCCGCGTTGTCAAGGATACCATCTTCACGCACGTACAGCGTCAAAAATGTCCTCCCTCAGATATTCGGTAGACCGAACGTTCAGAAACGCACACCACATATTGATAGTGATCCGGAATTTTGAGACAGTGGAATTTGGTGCACAATTTTTTTTGTCTATTTTATTTGTTCAGTCAGTTTCGGACAGCGAAATAATCCATTTGGTGAGTAAAAAATGCCTTTTAAAAGGTGTTTTCAAGAAGACGGAATCAACACCAATGCAATGCAAAAAGGGTTAAGTGTCAGAAGCAGGTTATGCAAAGAACGATCAGCCATCGGTTAACCATCCTCTCTAAAAAATGCCTCAGTACCTACAAGGTAATGGGTTAGGGCTCCCCGCCTCTTCTTTCAAAATACAAAATTGAAAACTGACCCGCATTCGATGCATCAGTGAAACAACTTTTTTACGCATGACTGCACGGATATCGGTAGGAATTTTAAAATATATATTTTTCATTTGATACATCAATTTTTACTGGCTATATATTATATTTCAATGTAAGTTACACGAGAACGAGACGTGTTTTCCGTGACTCGGAAAGCATGTTAAGCCGTTGGTCCCGGCCGTCATATGTAGATGTTTGACGGTGTTGTTACGGTTCAGAAGCCCGAAAGTCTGACAACCAGGTTAACCAAGGAGTATCATGTTACCTATTCACTGGGTTGAAGTGGTTAGACAGGCAGTCATTCCATTTAAAACACTGGTATTCAGCTGCATCGTCTGAGACGAGGAGATTGGATAAAGTTATTAAGATGATTATGGCTAGAAATGTGTGACTACCGATATAACAGCCAACCAGAGATGTCTGCCCTTCTAGCCAAGTTACAAACGATTCGTATCTATTCTCTTTCTACAATCGAGAACGCCTCAAATCCCTTTGTTTTGACCACGTGACTTAGCGAAAGGTGATGAGTCACGTGGTCAAAACAAAGGGATTTGAGGCGGTCTCGTTTGTAGAAAGAGAATAGATACGAATCGTTTGTAACTTGGCTAGGGGGGCTGGATCCACGCACGGATCTTGGCAGGCATCGTTTAACCTTGAAAACTGACCAGCCATGAGGCCCACGAGTACACCAGACCAAGCCTGAAATATAAAATATTGAATTGTGTATGAATCAACTGACTCAAACTTAATTCAAAGATTGTCTGTAAGAGATCACGTTGAGCGATAAAGATATCCATTGTAACCACATATGCACGAGTCGCCCATAAAGTTATCATTTATTGAAAGTTGTTATGTATAGACGCGAGCACATCAAGCTTCCCCAAACTGTCAAATATTCGAAATTAAACATGAAATTTATTCTTTTTGTAATAACATTGAAAAACTATCAAAATTTTACACATAGAGTAGCTTGGTGTGCTCTGTACAATGAAGAGAATCTGATGCCATTATTTATATTCTATTCCTTTTTGACATTTGTTAAGAACGTTGTTATTGGTAAGACACTAAAACCTCTATGACAGTTTCAAAACAAACAACGATGGAATCTTTCCATTAGGACTTATTTCGCAGTACAGTTTTTTGAGCACTAAATTCCTAGCATCATAAAAATTCTACCAATATTTTTTAGATAATTGGTCAGGACGGTATGTTGTATGCTTGCAAAAAAATTCTGTCAAATGGACCTGTCCTAATTCGGTCAGTGAACGTCAGTAAAATACTGATCAAGACTCGAATTTTAAATTAATTTAACCAAAGTAAAGGATATGGCTAAATTGAAGTATGGACGACTGCCCCCGCAATGAAAACGCATGTATAAACATTGTACCTAGCAATATAGAATGCTAAATAGCTGAAATTAGTTTTTTGTAATTTAAAAAGGTTCAGGAACTTATAATATTTGCACAATCCTAAAAACAAAATCGCGCAACTCCTACGACAAAGGTACAAAAACTTCAAACAATGACATTGCTATAAACTTTTATCTAGGCGTTTTAATGTTCTGCGACGATTTTTATTGATAATTGTGTCCAATAAACAAGCGAGGGTCAATGAAAATCCAAAATAAAAAGCACAACGAACAAGTAAACGGCAGAGCGTTCAAACGACGTCTGACGTTTTTTTTTTCATAGAGTAGAGATGAAACCTGATTTAAAATGTAACGAAATCGATAAAATAATCGAATGGACTGAAAGAAAAAAGAAATTGTTTGTGACGACCTCGGCGGACAGAAAATATATATTAAGATTGTGCGCCTGAAGTGTTAGTAATATGCTTATCCAGATACAATTAATCAATTAAGTAGTTTCAGAAAATAAATCGTTTTGATATCTGTTATTAAATATCGATTGAAGTTCAACTTATTCGATTTGGCATTTTGGTAATGCAATATGTCTCTTCCCTAGCTGTCAGTATTCCTTGACCTTGTCATGTCAAACCAAAACAAAGCATAAATACAATAAAGAAACTTTTTTATGTTTATTAGTTCACGAAAGTTATAAGAAATTATTAAACACTAAATAATTCATGAATTAATATTTAAATATTACTGGTTAGTGTGAGGTTCCTATTCGTGCTAGTCATGTTGGGGGCAGTCGTTTAGCCATCTCTTTTATGTGAGTGCCATGGTAACAAAAGACAACCACCAAAAATCGTCCACTTCGCTACAAGTGTCTTCACTGGCTAAAGGTAAAAGGCAACGCAGTAAGATAAATAAGCCACTTTCTTATGTCTATTTAGTAGGTTTTTGTTTTGTTTCTTTTTATTTTTTAGAAAAAAAAAGTGTACAAAATTTTAGTCAGTCGGTGTCAAAAATCAAGCGGAATATAGATAGTATCTACTGTTTAGCCTAGCTTTTAATTAAGATCTGTGTGTGTTTTTTTTTTAATTTGTCATACCTTTCAATATTGATAGCATACCATAATATTATACACCAGTTACGAAGCAGTGTAAACTTTAGCACCTACAAATAAATAAATATAAATATTTTACGACTTTTCACAACAGCTTATAAACATACTTATATATTTGTAAATACTTACACATTATTGACTGGCCTGTTGGTCTAGTAGTTAGTGACCCTGACTGCTATGCCGGAGGTCGTGGGTTCGATTCCCACCCAGGAAAAATGTTTGTGTGATGAGCACGAAGATTTGTTCTGTGTCTGGGTGTAATTTATCTATAATATGTATGCATTTAGAAATATATAAGTATGTTTATCAGCTGTTTAGTACCCATAACACAAGCTCTTAGCTTAGCTTGGGACTAGATGGCGTTGTGTGAAAAAGTTGTGCAATATTTATTTATTTATTATTTATAGATAAAAAAGCTACATGGTTTTTTTCAAGGTGAAGCTGGGTTTGACGAGGTTAGTCTGAATGTAGAATGTAGACCTAGCATTACATTTGAAATTCCACTTCGTGCCGCAGAAAACACAAGCTATAGTCTTAGCAGTCATATTTTGTCTGCCTGGAAGTCTGGTAACCACGTCTAGTAACGGGATAGTTGATTTATTTTTGAAAATGCCTGTTTTAATTGAGCTGCATACTGTTAGAGTAGAAGGCAACTCCATTATACTTATATTGGCAAAGCCTAGCCAGATGAGATGATTATATTATGGTTATGATTGTAAATAAATTGTAGATTGAATTTAGTTTTACTGCTTTTAATAATAATGTCTAATCGTTTATTTCAGGTATATCACAAAATTACAAATTACACACATAAAATTAACAAAATAAATAAATAAATAATAAACAAAAAAAAGTACCCTCCACCAAGGAAGCCAGAAAAAATATGTCCCATATATTATTGTCCCCATTTATTTCACTGCCTGTTTGATTTAGTGGTTGTAAATGCTTCTATGGAGTACAAAATCCTGGGTTTGACTTCCATGTAGGGCTAAGTGTAATTTACTCTTCCCATCAGACATTTCTCAGTAGCAGCTCGGAATCCGAAATTATTCCCAGTTGATGGTAATAGGAGACCCTTTTACATGCAACTTAAACATAACTGAATTCGGAATAAGGGTGGACTAGTGGTACTCCGTTGTCGTTAAGGCCCCGTATTCTACGAAAGGTTCGATTTGGGGAAACAGGCGAAAAGTTATGTTATGTTACTAATCCATTTTCTTTTCACTCATTCATTTTTTTAATCTGTTAACAAACTTTATGCACAAGCAAAACAAATTGTTCAGACGCCAGCACATAAAGTTACCCCAATGTGTCAAATTTCTTTGATCGTTTTTCAACTTTATCTCAAACAGAATAAGGTTCATATTCAATTGGGAAAATTTGACACATTGGGGTAACTTGATATGCTGGCGTCTGTACAAAGGTGAAGTTCATAACATAGGCATTTTGTACCAGTCTACCTTAGGATGTTGCACATGGTAGGCACAAAAAGGTAAACACAAACTAAGACTGTTCAGAATGATCTAAACAACTATGAAAATGAACTATTAACTCAATGACACAAGGAATGTTTCATAATGAAGACAGCACTCGACAACTGTCACTCTAGTAAGAACTTAATCTAATACAGAATGAAGAGATTGGTTTTCACAACACAGGGAATCCTAGTGTGGGGACTAGGGAAATTGTAAAATAGATCTAACACATATTTTTGTACAAATAAATACATTTTTGATTTTCAATAATTTTAGAGATTATGCATAATTTTTTTAGATGTGTAGATCATTTTGAATAATCTGTTCGTCCCAATATTTATGACACTTATCATCATCTGCCTAGCGTTTCCTTAACTATATTGAGGTCAGCCCCTTCCAGCCTAACTGGATGTAGCTCAATGCCAGTGTTTTACATGGAGCTACTACCTGTCAAACCTCCACAACTCAGTAACTGAGTAAAACGATACTCCTTGGTTAAACTGGTGGTCAGACTTACGGGCTTCTGACTACAAGCAATGACTTTCAAAGATCTACAAATGTCAGCCGGGATCAACAGTTTGGAGGTATGAGGAACAGGGTGTAAAGTTTCTCATCCACCATTGGAAATGGAGGATCCTCCGACCAAACGGGTGTTGTGTCTGGTGGGCTAACTACTGCCCGAAGATTGTTAACGGAAACTTGTATGGATACGTTCAAACTGCGCGGAACTTTAATAGCGCGATGTAGGATAGTTCGTATGAGGCGAGATAGATGTCGCTACAACAGCTTAACGTGCTTTCCAAGACACGGAGGAGTCTTGGTATGTAATAAATGGTCATACATCCACGTGCCGACCTGGTCAAGTGTAGCTTAACCTTCGACCCGTGCCGCTGTTATAATTTAACCACAAGTTCCTCCCAATATTTATGACACTGACGATACAAAAACAATTTAATAAAAGCTTTCTATTTACGTAAAAACGTGAAACGCACAATATTGATTCAGATAACCCATCAGGAAGGTAAGCGCTGCACGCAATGTCGGATATCACTCTCTGACACAGAAATTGCATGTTTATTGATATCATGTGGGTTTAGGTACGGTTTAAGTAGGTGAATGGTTTTTATATTTCCTGTAAGAAAGTATACTTCGAAGGATAAGTAAGAATTGACGTCATTTACATGGAATTACTTATCAAACCTCCCTCACCGTATTTTAAACACAAAATTTCTAATAAATGCCCAGTCTATCTATACTAATATTATAAAGAGGAAAGGTTTGATTGTTTTTTTTGTTTGCATTGAATAGGCTCCGAAACTACTGGACTGATTTGAAAAATTCTTTCACCGTTGTGAAGCTACACTATCCCCGGGTGACATTGGCTACTTTTTATCCCTGTGTTCCCACGGGACCGGGAACTACGCGGGTGAAACCGCGTGACGTCTGCTAGTTTCTAATAAAGACTAATCACCGGATCAGACTGCCTGTCAAAATTAACGAAAGGGACTTATGTAACAACTAAAAATAGGCCAAATCTCACCTTTTGTCAAAACGAAGCGATATGAAACCAAAATAAATTCTCAATCCATAGATTTAACGTCAACATTTCACAGTGGCATTGGCATTTTGAAATGAAAATATTATTATCAAGCATAAAAGTATTTAATTTTAAGATTTAAGTGGTCTATATACGTCAGGTTGAGTAAGTGATACCTACTGTAAAAATAAATATGTCGGAGATGGCTTACGGTTGAGGTTGAATCTTCATCAAAAATCAAATTCACTCAAAATCAAAAGTCGTTTATTCACTTTAGGCTGAGGATCAGCACTTTTTGAATGTCGAAATTACATAAGACAGTCCCCCAAAGAGCCCACCCTTCGCCACTTCCTAGTGTTTTTGCTGGGAAGAAGAAGTGGCGGAACAAACTCCCCAGCAACACATCTGTCTGATAAGTTAACACATAGTCGAACATGATTATCACATCGTTATCGGTTACAAGCAGAAATGTTTCTTCAGGATAACTTAACTGTTACATTTTAACACTTTACAACGAAACGAATGACAGTTCTGGGACGTTTCAGCTCCACTGCGGTCGGGCACTGAATGTCGTCCTCGCTGCAGGCTTAAAACATTACGACTCTGTAGAAGCGCGCCATGGTGTCGGTAGATCACGTGCTATCGCCTTTTGGCACGCTTGCGATTCGTTGTGTCCGTACTATTGACCGGATCCGACAGGGCCATCCTGCGTTTCACACGTCCTCGTGTGTTAATCTGAAGCAAAAGAAAATACCACACAGTATCATTCACGCTCGGCCAGATCTGACCTAAATAACTCTGACTTAATAAAAGTATCATGTCTTTGAACATTTTTATTCTAAATGCAAGAATGTAACTCCAATATTCTGTGACACCATTGAAATTACAGAAACTAAACATAAGTGACTGACAATTGCTGCAAATTCTCTATGTACAACACATGTAAACAGTAAAAAAAAATCATCCCTGTGACCATGAAATGCGACACACACTAAGTCAACCCTGTGACTACAAGTGTTCTATGGTAGTCATCCCTGTGACACCAAATTAACAGTCAACCCTATGACTGAAGCGCAACACATGTCAATCCTGTGACCATGCGAACTCAATGATTCAGTCATCCCTGTGACTAATCAATGATTCAGTCATCCCTGTGACTAATCAATCAGACAGTCATCCCTGTGACCATCACATAATCTTACAAAGATTGTCATCCCTGTGACAATAACATACAATCATAGACAGTCATTCCTGTAACCATCGCACACAAAATTAACAATAATTGAACTAATTACCTAGAATACCTGCAGCAACTTCAGGTGAAGGTTCTGAAACGCCTTCAGTATCACATTTCGGTAAATCACAGTTGTCAATCAATTCAATAATTACTTTAGCTTCTGGCGTTTTCCTAACCCCGGTGGAACATCGGTTTTAAGTTGAATAAAAAGAATTCCTGTCATTCATTAACGAGGTAATTATCTTATTGGTACTTTACATCATCCTCATCAAGTTGGTCACAGCGCGCTGCGCACCACATTAGTCATTACAAAAGGTTCAATTACATGTTCAAAATATTAAGAATCACAAAGCACAACTGACGCAATCACCGCGCTATCTCAGAAGAGACACAATCAGACCAGATAAACCAAAATACTTAAGCACTACGCGTGATGTTTGGCTACGCATAGCCCTCCTCCTAGTAACCTAGTAACCTCCAGTTACCATCTTACTCATGGTTTCCACTGAAACCCGACCTCCGCCAGAGTTGACTGCCCACCACGTACTCACGGACTACATACCGATTTCTACTGAGCTACGGTTGCACGACAACCTCTGGTACGGTCTCATCCATCACGTAAGCTTAAAGATTTCATTTCCACAACTACTTTACTAAAATCTTGTCAGTTATACTCTGAGCATGTGCGTTAGAAATACAGTTACAGTAAGTCAAGTTAACTCGTCAACTACCGCAACCTAGACAATTAAATGACCATTGCTTGCGCGGAGCCTTACGCAATAAGCACCCTTATGACCTTGAACGGTCTCAAAATCAACAAGATCAGACCAAATCGACCGGAAATCTATTTAGTTTTGCATTTGCACGATTCAACCTCAGTTTTACGTTTGCCTAAAGTTATACCTCAAAAATCGAAACTCACTAATTCTCATTCTTCAGTTTGAATTAATAAACGACTTTATCAAGTATACACATGCTAGCAGCCACTAAAACATCCTAAGAACGTCACAAATCGCTAAGCAGGAATCTTATCCGTGGCCTGTGGCTTTTCACTAAGCCCCAACAAACCTCCAGTTTGTCACTATGCATTCTCATCAATGCCGAGTCCCACGGACTCTATGGTCTCTACAAGACCCCGACCTCCGCCAGTGCCACTCGCAATACCGCGTATCCACGGACTACTTAAAGCAGATACCGATTTCTACTGGACTACGGCTACGAGGGGCTACTGGTACGGTCTGACCAGCCGACCTAAGATTCCCCACTATCACTCGATTCAACCTTTTCTATTTTACTTAGTACTTGGCCCTCAGGCATCCGACTTAACCTTTCATGTGCGTACTTGCAAAAAACGTTATAAAAGATCCCTTATATTTGGGGCCTAGTTTAGTATGTTTCGTTATGTTACCTACAGTTTATTGCTAACTGAATTTCGATTAATGAGTCTTGCTAAAAACTACTATCTTCTGTTTTGATCGCTGTAAGAATCGACTTAGGAACTATCAAAACACGTTGAACCTGTTTGTTGGCCCTAAGTGAACCAGTAACGTGTGTAAATCAATGTTACTAGAATGACAAAACCTTTTATTAACACTTAAGCACTCGTATGCCAAAAGCTTTGTCTCGAGTGGATCCACGTTCGATATGACGGGTTAACTCGCAAAACATTGTCTTAGATCCGCAATGTACGCGTCAGTGTACCAAATAAAGCTAAGATATCTTTAACCGCCCTCATAGTACTACTAGTAGACTACCAGTATCGATAAACCGGAACAAACAAAGGAACTTATTTGGTTAATGCGTCTATTAATACGAAATGCATTTGTAGACAATATAAGGTAGCTCGGCCTACCTGACCTCAAACAAAGGACTTGCATTTGAAGCGACACAACAAGATTTAGAAAGGTCAAATGAAATAAACTAGAACACAACATCAATGCACCAAGTAAAAACCAAATAGTCAACTTATTATCAGCCCTTCTCGCTGGTAATGTCTGATACATCACACACAGCCCTTCTCGCTGTCGTGCCCAGAATAGATTGGACAGTACCAGTCCTAAGACCTGGCAAGCCCAGTACCAAAAAGTCAGTATCAGTCCTTCACACTGATAAGCCCCAAACAAGACGCACGTTACCGGGCCTTCTCTCCGGTAAGTCGTCCGTTTAAAACATACTTTGTGCATTAACATTAATCGGAACGAGTTGATGGGCCTTCACCCGCATCATCTAGATCCAATTCTTCACTAATTACGTCCAATTCGCTGGGGACATGACCTTGTGGCATCCTTCTTATGCGATCATGAGCATACTTGTATGTTCTGTTGCCAGTTAAAGATTTTAACACATAACGATCACCTTCGAGTAATTTAACGCATTAAAATAGCCCTCTGCTAATTTAACTTCCAGTAGCCTATCTACGCGATGCTAAAAGAATATTCATGACGTTAAGTTCTCTTAACATACCCGCGGTATCGACGCTGTTTTAAAAAAAGAACATTTTTGTTTAGTAATAACTAACGAACATTTTGTCACGGTTGATTGTGATAAGTACCCTGTTTAAAATATTTCGCGAACGATATTCACACCTATTTGAAATGATTTATTATCTTATTGTACGCGCTACCCGCATGTAAAATAAACTATTGGCACTATTTAAAACTTCGCAAATAATTCGTTCGGTACTAGGTCTATGTTTGTAGTACTATCTAGGTATGATTTTTACACAAACGTTCGCATTGACCTTCAAAATTGCGACTAGTACTGCTTGGAAAGAAAACATTTTGGTTCCAAATTCAAACAAAAATTACACGACTCACCGGATTGTTGTCTGCAAGTGGGTACCAGCTATTTCGCGCGCATTTGTAGGCCGCACTGCCGCCCGTGACGCACTGCCGCCCGTGACGCGCTGCCAAGCCGCGCCACCGCCAGTCAAGTGGGAAGCAAGTTCTTTATGCCACTTCTGATGTCGGAGATGGCTTACGGTTGAGGATGAATCTTCATCAAAAATCAAATTCACTCAAAATCAAAAGTCGTTTATTCACTTTAGGCTGAGGATCAGCACTTTGTGAATGTCGAAATTACATAAGACAGTCCCCCAAAGAGCCCACCCTTCGCCACTTCCTAGTGTTTTTGCTGGGAAGAAGAAGTGGCGGAACAAACTCCCCAGCAACACATCTGTCTGATAAGTTAACACATAGTCGAACATGATTATCACATCGTTATCGGTTACAAGCAGAAATGTTTCTTCAGGATAACTTAACTGTTACATTTTAACACTTTACAACGAAACGAATGACAGTTCTGGGACGTTTCAGCTCCACTGCGGTCGGGCACTGAATGTCGTCCTCGCTGCAGGCTTAAAACATCACGACTCTGTAGAAGCGCGCCATGGTGTCGGTAGATCACGTGCTATCGCCTTTTGGCACGCTTGCGATTCGTTGTGTCCGTACTATTGACCGGATCCGACAAATATATTTTTTTTTTTGCCTAAGTAAGGTACAGAAAGTTCTTAAAAATAATTACATAAATCTTGTTTTTCTTCTTATTAGTTTTTTTCTTTTTTTACATCTCATTATTTAGTAACTGTAATTGTTTGAACCGTAATAATAAAATAAGTAAATAAATAAAATAAAAAAATGGCTTTAATTTGGGCGTGTAAAAGTAATGTAGCGGTCCAAAAAAATCAATAACAGCTAGGGGAAGGTTGCGATCATTGGACCGCTTCTTTCATTGGACCACTTAAATATTTCGTAAAATCGCAACTCCAGTGACGCGTAGGTACGTTACAAAGCATGTCTTGGGTGGTAAGAGTGGCCCCCCGCAACCTCAGTACCCGCGCTGCAGCCGCCAGTGAGTGACGTGTGTAAATGTGATCGCGGCGCTCCGGATATAAAAAATACGACTACGAAAAGTTGATGTAAGTATCATAATACTATGATTTGATTAATAGTACATATTTTAATTTGTAGAATGTTTACTTGTTTTTACGTTGGAAATAATTATTCTTGACTGAAGATAGTGGTTGTTTTTTTATAACCCTATTTTTACGTTAGGACCCTGTTGCTATCATCGGACCACTAACGTGGCCCTTTCATTGGACTGGTCCAATGATAAGAACGGTCTGTTTATGATTTAAATGTTACATTTTTACAAAAACTAGTTGATTTTGATAGTCCCGTGTCAATAATAATAATAACGTTTATTTATGTGTTAATAATTACACGTGTATGTTAACGTGATAAATTGTTTCAGAATGGCTACAAAACGAAAATATTATGCGTGGAATGAAGTAAGCATGAACCTAGCCATTGAATCAGTGCGTAAAAATAAAGCAGGTTTGAATGAGGCAAGTAGGATGTATGGAGTGCCTAAAGCCACACTAAAACGAAGATTGGATGGTGTGAATCAAAAGGCTAAGGAACATGTTCAAATAGTGGGATCTGAAGGTGATCTTCCGTCAGAATTGGAAACCGAATTATGTCAACACATCCTCGAGATGGAAAGTAGTTTGTATGGTGTAACGCCTTTCGATATTCGGCAGCTGGCATTTGAACTGGCAGAAAAGAACAATATCAAAAATCGATTTAACAAAGAGAAAAGAATTGCAGGGAAAAAATGGTACTATGCGTTCATGAAACGGCATCCACAATTAAGTTTGAGACAACCAAGAGCAACTTCAATGAGCCGCGCTACTGGATTTAACAAACCTGCTGTAACCGATTTCTTCAATAAATTAGAGGCAGTATGCGAAAAATACAACATAACAGAAGCGCAGCGTATCTTCAACGTTGATGAGACGGGCTTGTCAACTGTCCAGAGGAAAACAAGAAAAATACTGGCATTAAAAGGTAAGCGGCAAGTTGGAGCTATTACTAGTGGAGAACGCGGTACAAATACTACAGCCGTATGTTGTGCTAATGCTGCTGGTAATTTTGTACCACCGCTTATAATATTCAAGCGCAAGAGAGCAAAAGACGAACTCAGGGATGGAGCTCCACCTGGTACAATATTTGCTTTTAATCCAGAGAGTGGATATATTAACAAAGACATATTTTATTTGTGGTTACAACACTTTATTGAGTCTGTGAAGCCGACACCTGAAAAAAAAGTATTACTTCTGTTAGATGGTCATGCTAGCCATACAAAAAATTTAAAAGCTATAACATATGCCAAGCAACACGGCGTCGTGTTGCTTTCATTTCCAGCACATACAACACATAAAATGCAACCGCTGGATGTCTCCTTCTTCAAGCCGTTGAGCCTTTACTATATAGATGAAACAGAAAAATGGTTGCGCCAAAATCCTGGAAGAACTGTGACAATGTTTCAAGTTTCAATGCTATTCGGAAAAGCATATTCCCGAGCTGCATCTGTTGGAACTGCTACGAGTGGCTTTGCAAAGACTGGAATTTGTCCTCTTAATAAAGATGCATTTGCTGACTACGAATTCATTGTACCTGAAAAAGAAAACGATGAGATTTCACCACCAGACCTGACCAGACCTGTATTAGACTTACAGGATGATATAGATCCACTATCTTTGAATATTTCTTTACTAGAAGAGAATCTAGAAGTGACGGAGCCAATTACATGTCAAAATGAAGCTATGACTGCTGAATCTCAGATTGAAACCTTAGCGGTATCACAGAATATTGATTGTAGTACAGCTGAATCAAAGGCACGCAATTTCGAATTTACAATAAACCAAATATCTCCTGGAGCTAAAAAAGTAGCACAAGAGTTAAGACAAAGGAGTAAAAAAGCACAAAGTAGCTTGGAACTGACGTCGACGCCTTATAAAACCACTTTAGAACAAGCTATTGTAAGGCCTTCAAAACCGAAAAAGCCGAAATTTACTGCAAAAGAAACTGCATTTTCTAAAAATAAAATAGCTGGTGAGCCAGAGCCATCAACAAGCAAAGATGCCAAATCAGTAAATATCGAAAAATGGTTTTGCAAAATCTGCCTACTGTGTGCAGTTGAAGACATGATTCAATGTATGATGTGTAAAGCCTGGGTTCATGTAGATTGTGCCTGCGTTAAGAAAACTATTAAGAAGTATTTATGTCCTCAATGCAAATAAGTGTTGTTATTTTTGTTGTAATATTGTTTTTAATTTAAAATGTGATTTTATAATAATTAATCGTTTGCATACGTGTAAAAGTTGATCTCATTATGTGTCAAATTTGATCTCATACTCATTCGTAAAATTATCTATCGTTGAAACAACAGATAGGCTTTTTAAAGGGGTCATTGTACTCATAATTATGAACCACTTTTACTATGGGACCAACCCTAAAATCGGGAAAAATAATCAACTGCTTCATACATTACCTTCACAAAACTCGACAAAATGTATGAAGCAGTTAATTTTTTTCCCGATTTTAGGGTTGGTTGGTCCCATAGTAAAAGTTGCAATAATTATGAGTACAATGACCAATTAAAAAAAAAACTCATTTGCTGCTCAACCCAGTATAAGCTTTTTTACGTTAAGGATAGGTATTTTTAACTATTCTTTTTGATGTTGGATTTCATATTTTTTATTTTTTTTATTGAGTTTTGTTAATCGCCTTGAATGGACCACTGCCAAAAATTTTCTAAGTCCATTGATAGCAACTCTGTGGTCCAATCAAAGCGACCATGGTCCAAAGAAGGCAACGACCAAAGAAATGTTTAACGTCAATTTTCTCACAAACTGTCAGTTTAAATTAGCTGTGAGTAACATATTATATTAATAAATTTGATTGGAAACAAAACCAAAAAGCAGTTTTATTTTATCGCAAAAACTAAAAAAGATATGTCGTACGGAAGTTAAGTGGTCCAATCATAGCAACCTTCCCCTAATTATTTTCACTAAATTATATGAACAATTTATACCTATCTCTATCGCTTTTACAACAGCAATCCCTAATTAATTGCTCTGTATGTTGACAAAATGTTCTTCACCACTTAAAAAACTGAAATATAATTTTAAAATTGCAAATTTGAAAGGCATTGCCGTCGTAAATGTGTTACGCAATCAGGCCACCGAAAACACTGCTGTACATAAAATATGATGAATTAAAAAAAAGGTGCCTATCCATTGATCAAATAAAGTGAACGTATTTGCACTAAAAGTCAACACGTCGATCAAACACAGCTCAAAATGAACCAAAGCTAAAGTGTTGCTCATATTTGCGTTTCACGTATCGCGAAAAAAGTAACTTAACAAACAATGCGAACTTTTATCATTATTAGAGTAAAACAATATATCGTGTGGTAAATATTCATGAGTTCATTTCAATGTATTATTATTTTGAGTTCGAGGATTGCAATATCATATTTTTACGAACAGTTTTTCTCTGAACAGTGTATTGTAAATAGCGATTCATATTCAATGTAATTCTGAATGATGATAAACAGCTAACGAGTTCGTCGGAACTCATACACTTGTGACTTTAAACATGCTACGTACTGCTTTACAATCCAGTACAATAACACCTTCAGAATTATTTTTGGCTTGCCACATTTTTGTAGTGCCTCGGGCATGTTCGCGCAGGATCATATTCATACCCATGACTTTTACTCCTTGGTGAGGTTAAGAATAGCCTCACTTTTGCGCAGGGCGCAGTTGAGCTCAAATTTATGGCATTCTGATGATGTATAATAATACTAGTGAAGCAAGAATAATTGTAAGATTTCATGCCCTATTTCACGTGAGGTTTACTAATAATAGTTAATAAGTATTTCTGTAGCAAACCCGCGGCCTCAGATTTCTCTTAAATGAATGAATTATTGTTAGTAACATTTTACTACAGTTGTCTTTTATTAATCCTCTCAACGTGGCCAAACCACACAAGCAAGCTCTTTACATTTTTTGTCACTACACACACTTTCAAACTACAATTTCATTTTATCACATTTCACATACCTAAGTCATAAGTTAAACATCGTCAAAAGCATTAACGATTGCAACATGTGTAACATCACTAACACGACTTTAAATATCGTTTTTATAAAAAAGTACACTTTGACATCAAAAACTTGTTGAACTAACGGTAAACAGCTTACAATAAAAAAATATCGAGCACGTCAAATTAAGAACTTCTCGTTAACTGTGAGCAGTCGAGCAGAAAATTGTATTAGTATCGAAGGAGACGTTATTTTTAGGGTACCGTTACGAAACACTAAGGGAAACCCTTGGAACTACTTTTAAAAAGTGTGAAACAGGAAAACATTCAAATTAAGAGTTTTTAAAGTGGACCGCGGAACAAACGACCTTTACTTCGCTCCCTATTTTGTTTCGAAATCTTGGAATCAACATGTTTCCCGTAATTATATACGAAATCGGGTTTCTTGTGAGTTTTGCTTAACCACAAACTTTTTAATTTTATAGAGAGAAAATGTGCCAAAGCTTTCTACTATAGCCTAGTAACGAAAAGTTTTTTTATTTGAAAATTGCTCTTGCTTATCTGCTATTAAAAACCAAAATGTTTTAATTGTTATACTCTGTGACCTTTGGTATTTCCTTGCTACAAATGTATTCTATTCCATTTAAAAAGTAACTGCTTAAATATTTAGTTCTACAATATATTAAGCGTTACCGTTGTAATGCTCAAATTGCGCTACAACGTTTGAGATCAGAATATAATTAAGTAGTTTCTTATTCGCACTTAAAAATGGATGAAAGTTTGGGTTAAAGCAGTGATAGAGAATCTTTCCATCGGGAATTTGCAGCAGTCTGGAGTCTGGAACTGTGGAACGAAATGTGGAAGAACCATAATTATGTAGTAGGTACACAAGTACAATTCTGCTGATGTAAAGGCGAGACTCCACCAAAGAGATGACGAGAGTAGAAGTCCCGTAATTAACCAATAGGACATGCTCAAACTAAGCAGTAAACTGTCAAAATAACGTCAGCTTGAGCAACTTGTCGTACAACCAATTGTACGACAAGTTTCTTCACTTCTCTACTTTGGTGGAAACCGGGTCTTATGTTCAAATTGTACTGAGATTAAGTAACATCTTGCCATACCGGGTCAAGCATTGACATAAAGTCTTTTGTGCTAGATTGCTAGCAAAATAGACTTGCCCGAAATTGAATGGAACTTCAGTGTAAACTAGCAAAATGTGGGAATGGATGCTATCAGCATACTTCTGTTTCACTTTTCGGGAAATACAGTCTTAGTGATACGCTCAAACTGTTTCTAAGGAGACCAAATAACATTGCAACACAAAAGTAGATAGTTGCGAAGCTATGGCCGCGCGGTGTCGTGTACTTCTGCGTTACGAAATAAAACTGTTTTAACTTTCAAGGAATCATAAATGCAATGCAAGTGAGGACTTGCTTCTGTAATACTTCTACGCTTGGGGCTTCGAAGTGTATTCAACATCTATAAAAGTAGGTACTCGTACTTCCAGCAAAAGTTCCATACGAATCAAAACGAACCGCATACCTTACCTAATTAAAATGAGGATACGGCCAATGAAAGATATGACAGTAAAAAAAGTAGACATCACGTATGAGTATAATTTGAGAAGGATGAAAATAAAATTATTTCCAATGCTTGACATAAATTAGGGCATTACATCCATTTATAAAAAAAACCGCACAATTCGGTTCGATAAAACGACTGTACAGGCTCGTAACAAGCTATAGTAATATAACCAGACACCCCATATAAACCTTAACGATAATAATAAAACACGACATAGTAACTAATCCACTTTACTTGAAAATCTAGAAACCACCTCTATTGTTAGCTGCAAACATGACAAGACAACCATAAATAAATCAAGACCCAATATGTAATCAAATATTTAGAGGCTTTCCCCAAATAGTGCCTTCATAGATAAATACTACTGTTACAGGCCAAACAATTCACCTGAATATTACACACGCACCTTAATTAACATTTGACGTACATATTCGGAATGTGAGAAGGGTAATATTAATGAATATCATACAAATTATTCAAACAGACACACCTAAAGAAGGCTGATTAATGATTTTCTGTAGAAAGTCTTAGAAAGGAATGAAGAGTTTCCGCGGAACAAATAGAATTTGTCCGTACCTACATTATTTTTATAGTAAGGAAAGTGCTGAATAGTATAAACATTGTTGAGATGAAAACTTTACTATTATTTAGTAAAATAATCGAATCACACAGATTATAAAAAAATCGCGACAACTTCCATAATATTTTCTAAAAGATTAGTCTCAATTTCTGCCCATACCATTACAGTAGGTACTTTAGTTTTTGAAATTGTGTCTTGAAAAGCTTTCATTGCGTTGATTGAGTTGTGATATAATTTATATGGTTTCTTACGACAAAAAAAACCGCGAGCAGTTCTCGTGTGTCCTCTTGGTAATACCTTCTTCAAAAGACAAAAATATCGTGACATCGTGGAGGGAAGCATTATCAGGAAAACTGGACTTTAAAGTTAATAGGAGACTGAAATCACCAATAAGCAAGCGTGGCGATCAATGCTCGTACCTTCTGCGCTTCAGAAGAAGTCTTTTTGCTGAAATGGGACAATAACAGGCTAGTAAGACACTAATGAAGACTGACTGCTATGGTCTAGTGGTTGAATGTGCTACACTAAACATGAGGTTCTATTTGATTTTTACACCTAAATTTTCCTAGTACCTAGCAAGCGGGAGTCTGGATTTTTATCTGGTTGATAATAATTTGCGCCCTATTACTTACATGAAATTTAAACGTTGAGAATTATCTCTCACAATGTTTGCCTTTACCGTTTTGAACAAAACCGTGAACAGAACCTTCTCAGATTTGTACAGTTCGTACCATCCTACTTTCCGTATCATTGGCGACGCGAAAGCCTTTACAAGCGATATGCTCCCCCGTTACAGATACCTTCTTGCTACTTAACGTTGGCAATAATTTGCTCTGAGTTAAATCGGTATTTACTTATTTTAATATGGATGTCTTGCTATTTTTCTATGTCTTACCAGATGGTAGGTAATCTTGCATAATATGAAAGCTAACCATTTAGGGACCTACTAAAACATCCGGTCTATCAATTTAAGAGCATTAACATTCACGCGTACAGAAGAATTATTTTAAAATATTTAGGAGAAATAAATGAATTTTATTATTTTATTATAATCAAGGCTGACCTGTCAGACGTTTTCTTACTAAAACAGAGCAACATACTGGATATAATTGTATTTTTAAACCATTTAAAGATCCATTCAAATCGGTCTCGCCATTTAGGAGCAGTTTAGTGACATTTACACGAACAGACGCACATCGAGCTACCCAAAACCGTCAAATTTTCCCATTTAAATATGAACCTTATTATGTTTCTTATAAAGTTGAAAACCATTATAGATATGTGACACATTGAGCTTGATGTGCTGGCTTCTGTAGATAAAAATATTGTTCTTCTCACTATACTTTCTACGCCTGTGTTTAATAAATACTTTCCCTTTCTTTCTTTATTTTTCTCGTACAAGAACGAAAAATAATACCAGATACTTGCCAAGTCTTTGAAAAGAAAAAGTTCTCTTCTCAAACCTGTTTGAAACTGCGACAAAAACTGAATGTCTCAGAGGCATTCCTAGCCCCGTTTCCCGGTTCAAAGTCTTCGTTAAATAACTCGTTCTGAAGCAATATGGCTCAGTTATAAACTTAGTTGGCGAGGATCGGTTCAAGCTGGATCAAGCACAGTGAATCTTTGAAATCAAGTTGTTTGAACCAAACAGTTAATATGTTAGTCAATTGGTGGTAAATCGACTGTGATATTATTTCATGACCATTGATACCAAGACACCTCCGTGCTTTGGAAAGTGGGGAAACCTGGACTTATACTAGTGACTAAATTTCTCGTGTCTTCTTTGTATGAGAAGAGGTTTATGCCATTTGATGGGATACTAACAGGGTGTTTTTTTTTTGGTTATTATTTATGACACAATATTTTTTATACATTCAATGTAAATAAAAGAGTTTTCAATAAAGTTCCGCAAAAGCACCTTCAACTGTTAAATCTGAACACTAACAATACATAAATATACATTTAACAAACATTAAAAAAAAAAAATCGAATTGATCGCATTAATTAGAAGGTCTTTTCTGACATTAATATGTTATGTAAATATGTTTTTTCTTTGTTATCAAGAAATCATATCCTAGCTAGGACGCCTAAGTTATTTTTGTGTAACCTTCTAATTTGTCAAATCTACATATTGTAACTAAAGTTTGGTACAGACGCCAGCACACCAAGTTACCCCAATGTGTCAAATTTCTTTGATCGTTTTTCAACTTTATATTAAACAGAATAAGATTCATATTCAATTAGGAAAATTTGACACATTGGAGTAACTTGATGTGCTGGCGTCTGTACCAAACTTTTTAGAAATAAATAAAATGTATTATTGATTACTATTATTATATGTAATACAAATACTCTATGCTATTCAGACTATGATTCACTTGTTAAGCTTGCAGTTCACTAGGTATACCTACATCTGTTTTTAGTACAGCTTCTACCACGTGTTCTAGCCCTGATATCGTTGAAGTGTTCAGCCTATAAGCTCTTATACACAGCACCAAGGCAGAGCTTAGGTCCTGTCACTGGTTAAGATTGAACACATTGTAGGCGGCATGTCCTCATGCCAGTGTTGAGAATTGAGTCTTGATTGGAAGGTCGTGATTGAAAGATGTCTGTTTATTTAAATTGTATTGTAACAACTAGTTTACAATTTTTTGGTATGACAATTGTCAAGTCAAAATCAAATTTTCGCTTGTTAAAATTGGGTAGCAAATTAGCACTTTTTAAACGTCAAAACTTGCAAAGAAACCTATTATTTCCTAGTGTTTAGAAGTGGCGCAGCATTTAGCATTTATCTGATAACTTTACGGAACTGGATGGATCAGTACAATAAATGAGTTAATAGAAAACGGGTAAATAAACTAATAAATCATTAGGGTTTAAAATGAAAAACTCACTGTCAGATATCAGGTTTCTGACTACTTGTCCCTAAACAAAGATTATTAATCAATACTTTATACTCGCAAGATCTTCTGTTGCATACAGGTTTTGCCTACTTGACCAAAATGTATAAAACAACAGATTTTTTTTTGAGATTTCCGAGTTGATTCTATAGGGAAAAACGTTCATGATCATGGGTAGTCATCCTGTGAAAATTTGTCTCAACATTTAAAAAAGACTGCATTGTTAATTAGAGATCTACAAACTATAGTCGGGACCATCGCCTTAACTTTCTCTCTTAGACACGGAGGAGTTACAATGAGGAACGTTTCTTCATTAAGATTAGTAAGTAGTGTGTTGGTGGTCTATTAGCTTTTGTACAATAGTACAAAAGACAAAAGCAAATCTTTGAAACTAAACATTAAAGTTTACACAATACACTTCATTTACATACTAATAATATACAAGCCAGCGATATGAACTATCCATGTCTAGTTATTATAATAACGTATGGCAAAGTTATGGGACGATCTCATTCCTGGCTTAGACTAAGTTTACGTAGAGAAGTTGAACCGGGTGTCTGCTAGAAATACCACACACGGATCTTCTTACATTATCTATATTCGTGTATGTTTTACCCGACTGCAGTACAAATAACTTATTAATTTATTTAAGGTGGTCGTGTGTTTCCCCCGAATCAAACTCTGTACACACCACTTCAGATTGTCTGAAGGTTTTGTAGTTTGACGATATTTGAACATTTCCATTAAAGACTTTTATTTTATTTTTCTTGGTCGCTGCGTCCTTTTTAGAGCGTTAATGCAGTTTTACTCCGTGAAAATTTTAGTAAAGAATACTAGAAACCAGTACCATGAAATGACAGCTCAATTTGCCTTCACTTCACCTTTAATGCCCGACATGATTTTTACAGAATTTTACTGCAAAATTAAATGTGATGACCGATCAGGTCCCCTCATTATGTGTGGTTCTTCAGTAATCTGTATGGTTCTTACATGATCTGACCAAGATAATGTCTGGACTTTAAAAGAGAATGTGACCTCTGAGTTTCTTTTGGCGTTACTTCTCAGAGTAGTCAGATAGTGTAACACCGACCTCACCTTCTTGTTTAAAATTAAATGTAAAAGTGTTTGTATTAACCTATTTACAGAAATAAATGTTATTTCTGATTATTTATTTATTTAAGATCTGTCTCACATTATTGTGCCATGTTTGTCGGTTCTGTGCTTCCGACTTTTTGTAGGACTGACATTCGAGTCGGTCAAAAGTAAAAAAATCAAAATCAAAACTGAATTATTCAAATTAGGCTAAGATACAGTACTTTTTAACGTCAAAAGTACATAAGACAGTTCCCTTAAAACGCCTACTCTTTACCACTCCCTAGTGTTTTTGCTGAGACCTGCCCGAAGAATGTGAGTATAATGAGATTGTACTATAGAAGATAGACGTAGCTTAAGGTCAAGTTCTTGAAATCTCGAGTCATTTGCTAAGCTCAATCAGACTGTTATTAGTATGTTTTTAGACACCGTAGATTCCGTTTTCATATCTCCATTAAGATTTCGATCCTAGAAAAACTTTCAGGTGAAAATATACTCGTTTAAACAAACTTATTTTTCTACTACGACTTTTGCAAAATGAGAAAAAATGCTTTTCTAAAGAAAGCAACTCGAACACTCGTGTTTGATTTTTAGGGTTCCTTTCCATAAAGAAAAAGAAATAACAGCACTTTGTCTGTCGGTCTCTGCTGCTTTAACAGAAACAAAGCTGTTGAAAATTAAAACAGTTATAAACAATGCATAACAAAGTACAAAACAAGTGCAAAAATTATATCAAAAACAAAATACGTATCGTTTTAATATGAATCAAAGGAGGTTAAGCGTTTAAAATTAATTGACCTAATTACCCTTCTAATTAGGATAAGTAGGATAATATGTAGGTTCCATTTGCACTTATAATTATTTTGGTGGCAATAATTTTATTTGAACTTTTCGTTGCTTAGTTTTTGACTTATTCTATTTTAGTTTTCAACTTAATAGAATGAAACATCTGCAATTATTCTAATGTAGTTAACAAAAGCTAATATAAATATTAGAGGAAAGACGATGCCTAACATAAAATTTGTACAGACCAGACATTAAGACATGGTGTATTATCTGTTTTACTTTGAAAATGGAACAATATTGTTTCTTCATACGGAACTCTCGATAAGTGAATACGTCTCACTCTTCGTTTTATTTTAGTATTTTATTATAACAGTATGAGACGAAAAGTTTATAGTTTTATTTAAAAAATGATGTCTGTATTTTTATTAAAAGAGTGTTTTTCGTATTTTACGGGTATGCCACATTTCCGTGGTGCAGGTTTCACCAATTATATTTGCGATCCATATTATTTGGGGTGAACCTATTACCATTAGTCGGCCGTGGTTCCAGACTGCAGGTTGCTGCCGGATAAAAATAGCAAATATAACTCAAATGCCCAACTCGGGAATCAAACCGTTGGCCACATGTTTAACAGTTAAGTAGCGCGACCACTAGTCCAACAAGATAGTGTTATTGTTATTATTTTATTTAAAATAGCCAAAGGGCTCTAAAACTCCGTCAAAATATAATTTCATGCCAAAATTAAGGTACTTAATAAAACACTCGAAACGCCATCTTAAACCATTCTTCGAAACAACTTCGCCTCATTATATTGTCTCGTTGACCCCATCGTAACAGAACGAAACCTTTGAACCTAAAATCTAATTATCCCCAATAAGAAATTACAAAGTCATTCAATTTTGTAAATCGTTTAAACTTTCCACTAGAGATGTAACACCATTGAAAATTAAATGTATTATTCATGAAAGTGTTTAAAAAAAAATTTTGCCCAACGATAAAAATTGTATCATGATTTATTACACCCCATGGTGTTTCGCCATGGGGTGTTTTATGTCGCCGTGATGCAGGGCTTATGGTAATGAGTATGTCATTAATTCAGTCCATAGGGTGGCGGTTAAAAGCTTTTAAACTTTAGTGTGAGGTACTTACGTTCCATAAAAGTGTGAATAGTTTTAAATATTCGGTTAAATGGAAATAAGGTAATTTATCATTAGATTGCGTCCTCGGTCTAGTGGGTGCTACTTCTGAGCAAGAGGTCTTGGTTTTTATTGTTGCAGTGTTACTAGGTACGTTCTTCCATCTAGAATCTCTTGAACTGCCTAGAGTCTGGATATGTGCCCAGTTGAAGGCAATAGATTCTCCTCGTAATTACATGAGACTTAAACAAAACTGCAGTGCGATTCTGGTCATTTCACCGCGTAAAAATGAAGGCGTAGTGAGGGCGAATTGAGCTGTCATTCCATATTAATGCAAGGATTGACAGTTCACTTCACTCAAGTTTTCACGGCGGGACGTTTACTGAAACGACCGGCTGGTCCGATATCCGTGGGCTGGTCACATGTGGGGATACTGTAGATATTATACTCTAATATTAGTTGGGAAACAACTGGGCAGATGATGATGATGAATCTATTACACATAAAACAAAAACAATCAACACAAAGTATGTAAAATACTACAAAACAAATAAAAAAAAAACGTTGTTTAAATGTTATTATACAAAAACACTTCTACACGTCAAAATTCAAAACACTGACGTAACTTACACTAACTCTTCATTATTTCCCAAAATAAATGTGTGCCCAAAAAGCAATATACACTGTGAACTGTTCTAATAATCCATTGTACACCACACAGGCTCTCCATACATACACACACACACACAGACACACCAACGCAACAACAAAGAGATCCCAAACCGACTGTTTTCATATTTCAATCCAGCCATATAAATAGATATAAGTGCCTATGAAATAGTGTGCCTATAAAATGCATGCCCAAATCCCGGGCAGAATCACAACGGTTTAATATCAGAGTCATTGTGCACATTTGGCTCAACCAACATTACGCGTGGCCGTTCCCTGTGGTACTGTAATAGTGGAATACTTAAATTCATTGGCATCTAATCTCATTTGATCTACGGCTGTTTAAAAAGGATTTATTTTATTGAAGAAGTTTTTATTATTTGTGTTGAGTCTGTAATGTAAAATTTGACACTTCGCGTGACCAGAGGGCTGGCTTATTCTTTGGCCTAAGAAGTAGCATTGCCATCCAACGTGGCAATGCTGCCAGTCTTCTGGGCACGTTTCCTGATGACAGCGATGGGGAGGAGTACTTTGACGCCTGAGTGTTCCGATTTTGTTTTTTTTTTCTAGAAGGGGGTTTTTGTATTTTTTTTCTTTACTATTTAATTTGTAGGTAGTTTAAGTGTACATATTTATTTTATTTTAATGAGATTTATTGTGTTTTAAACGTCTGGTAGTAATTTTAATTCTAGTTTGGTGTGAAAATTGGTCTTATTGTTATGTTAACATATTCTTAACCTGGACTACTAAAATCAACAAATTACTAACGTTTTTTTTTGTAAATTAAGTACACCACTGTCATAGATAAGATAAACATTAGTCAAAATCTCTTTATCTACCTAGCTTTTTTCCCAACTATGTTGAGGTCAGTTCCCAGTCTAACCGAATGCAACTTAATACCAGTATATTACATGGAATGCCTATTCTCCTCTCACCTTCACGATCCCATGACTGGGTAAAATATACGATATCTCTTGATTATACTGTTCAGACTTTCGGGCTTCTGAATAATAATAATAATAACGTTTATTTCTTAAAGCGATTGCAGAGGTTATAGATGTTGCATTAATATACATATTTTAGGACATACAATATAGACGGTTGGAGTACTGTTCTCCTAGATAGGCTAAAAATTTGCCTGTGTTAAGGAGAGACAGCGCCAGTCCCCTAATTGGTGGATTGGAAAACAGCATCTGGATGTAATTGTAGTGAGTTAGAAAAACTTATTTTACGGTAATATATATAAAACTTATTACATCAAAAGTGGGAGGGTGTATGTGAGTGTGTGAATGTGTAACGACTGTCAAAGTTCTACAAATGACAGCCGGGACCAACGGCTTAGCGTGCTTAGAAACTACTGAATTATAATGAATTCAAATATCAATATAATTATATCAATATTTAATATGTGGGCTACATTAAAGAAGTTTTCTTTAGATGCATACCCAATTTTTTACATGGTATAATAATTTTAAGTGAAATAATGTGCAAAATCATATTCTTTTATTTTCTTAAAAATAAAATAAATATTCCACAACTTTTCACACAACGCCATTTAGTCCCAAGTTAAGCTTGAGAGCTTGTGTTTATGGGTACTAAACAGCTGATAAACATACTAATATATATCTAAATACATACATATTACAGATAAATTACACCCAGACACAGAACAAATGATCGTGCTCATCACACAAACATTTGTCCTGGGTGGGAATCGAACCCACGACCTCCGGTATAGCAGTCAGGATCACTAACTACTAATTAGTAATACATGTACTATTATTTCGTAATAAATGTGACGATGTGAGTGATTGTTACTTACAATAACATTAGGTTACCTTGATTGATTGTAGTAGACATCTCTTCAACCTCTAAAAACAATCACAATAATCATCTAATAAAAGAAAAATACCAAAACCTTAGTAATTAAACTTGAACACAGCGGGCATTTAATCTAACAAAAGATAATTAACAAAACTTTTTAAAACACTATTTATTAAAGTTAATTCCATTAGAAATACAATTAGTGAAGTTAGTTCTAACATTCCAACTTTTGAGTTTAGACAAGTTTTTGTTAGATACCTAAATGCAATTGGTAGTGTTGTGCCATTCATGATTCAGAAGCCAACATCACCATAAAAATATTTGTACAGAAGGTCAGTTCAAAACAACTAGAAACCGCACACATGCATAGTCACGGCTCACGTTCAGCATGTCAACACTCTTTAAGTGAGCATCCGTAAAGTGACTTTTTAAAGAAATACTATCATTTAGCCTTTTCCAAACTATTGGGGTCGGCTTCAGATTTAATCGAATGCAGCTAAATGCCAGTATTTTACATGCGACTGCTTCTCTGACTGTCACAACCCAGTTAACAGGTAGCACGAAATTACCCACTATTTCTCGTCGTTATGGGTTTCTGAAAACCCGTAACGACTGCCAAAGATCTACAAATGATAGCCGAGACCAACGGCAATGAATGGTAATCCATCCACGGTCTCACCTCAGCAAAAGCAGCTTAACCTTCGATCGACCCGTGCGTCTGTTATTATTTAGCCTTAAGCTCCCCCTTTTTTTTAAAACAAGGCTTAATCAATGTTATAAAAAAAATATAGTCGTGATGACTTCATCACGGCTTACCATCTACTGGAATAACAGTCAAGCACTAGTTTAATATTATTTTCATAACTAGCCTGTATCTTCTCACTGTAGTGTAATGTAAGTGCCTCCCTACTTTCTTTCTAAGCATTAGTTTATAAGCATTAAATATTTATCGTTAAAAAAGTGACACATAAAAAGTGAAAGGATTTTTCCGATTTCAAAATTATACCATTAAGTTAGATTGTTGGGAAGGTATCTATGCTTACATAAATTTACTCGTTGTACGAACTAGACCTTCTATGCGTACCTACCATTGTAATATTTTGTGTGGCAAACGGGGTATTGTTCAAATGAATTATCCAATTAGTTTAGAATCCGCGTCGCATTGTGTTAGGCTTAGCTCCAGTATGGTCTGGGGGTAAAAGAGAACATTTTGCCTTTGAAAATCTATTTTTGCTATTGAAGTATCGTTGAGTTCACTAATTTCGTAAAAAGAATTTAGTGCTTTTCATTTGTTTTGAGAAGTTGTCGGTTCGATATTGTGTTACGTGCCTTGCACTCAGGGTTACGACATAACACAGCTGACATACAGGTTTTTAACTAGTTTGGGAGTAGAAGCTTCATTGAATGGCTATCAGGATAACCCGAAAGTACGGTCAAGATCACCTTACTGGAATACTTCCTTCCTCCGAGCACGTTTGCCCCTGCGGATCTCCACTCTAACCGGACAAAAGGCAAGAAAGTGGTTGGAGCTCCGTTCCTCGCCAGAGTACACTCTGGCCGGCCAATTAAGGCATGCCAATCAGGTCCGTGGGGTTGCTACTGCCCAACAGCTCGCTACAAGCGCCCCTGTGTGGGATATTATTATTATAACTTATTATTGCGCTTGTATTCGTCCAACGTCCAACTTGTATTAGTTACCTGTAAGGCAGAATGTATCAGTAGGTACTCGTACCTGGTACATCCTCGTTTCCCCAGGTATGTTTAAGTCCCATGTAGTAGACAAGTCTGAGTTTTCAATGTCTTTTGTTATAAAAACGCTATGTTAACCCAAATGTTTAGCTATCAGTTGTTTGTTGCCACATAATAATACTTATTCATACTTTCCATCTAATTTTATTTTTATTTTATCCGGGGTTACAAACCGCAGTATATTTATCCGAAACGAGAAAATCATCCGATGTTTTCAGCTAGCAGCCAGAACTGTCTCACTGATGGGCAAAGACCGCCCTCTATTCCTTAAATCTGTCGTCAAATTAGAACTACCTCTCCCCAATTCCCAAGGAAGACATCCAGTTGGCCCGCTATCTCCTTCGAGTCTGCCGTGGCTTTAGGTCATTATTGTAGGGCACCAATTCCTAATCCTCTTTTATTGTAGCTATACGCATGCACTGCCTGGACTGTTCTACTCATATCTACATGGATTTTCCGTAAAGGACCATCTCAGGCGCTAATTTTCATAGTTCTCACATGATTGGATCAAGATAATGTCTGGACTTGAAGAGAGACTGTGGCCTATTAATTTCTTTCGGTTTCGCCGCGGTTCTTAGAGTCGTCAGATAGAGAAAGACTGACATCATCTCCTAGTTAAAAAATGACGTAAAAAATTGTTTGCATGGAATTTACATAAGTAAATATGATTTATCATTTATCACATTCTGTAAAAAAACTGTCTTTAGAGATACAGCCCACTGATAGACGGACAGACACACAGCGGTAACTTAGAAATAGGGTTCCATTGTCCACGTTTAGAGTACAAAACACTAAAAAGTAACAAAGCAAATGCTAGCAATTTAAAATTAACGAAAATTATTGTAAGCATTACTTATTCATTAGTCAGTAGAGTGGAGTTTAAAATGAATTAACGAATTAGTTTAGAATCCGCGAGGCATTATGTAGGCTTAGAATACAACAGTGTCCTTTGACTTTGAATATGTGAGTGTAATTATTAAAGTCCTTGCTATTTCCGTGTTTGTTGGCAAAATCTAAGTGGATTTAGGGAGCATTTGTTAAAAGTATGAAAAATATTTTCATTTGTTTTCTTTTACAACGCTCGATGAACGAATGTAAACGAAGCAGTATGTAACAATCTTAGCAGATGGCGCTCTGTAATTTCTGCTTACCACCATAGGAAAAAAGCGTGAGTTTTTGTATGTTCGCATGTGTGTATTATTTGGCTTTTTCATGTTACTTTAAAATTGCACCTATCACTGCTTTTCTCTGCATCACCTAAAGGTTGACTGGTAGAGAATGCCTATGGCAATATTATTTATTTAATATTTCACACTAATGTACAGAGGCGGACTTAGTAATATCCATCCATCTGTAGTAACATTCCTTAAGACCATTATGAAAGCCTGGACTACAGCACTAAGATTTACTTCCACAACCGAAACAATAGACACTATCCCAATTAAAATACAGAGAGGAATCTTCCAGGGAGATGCACTAAGCCCATTGTGGTTTTGCCTTGCTTTAAATCCCCTATCTAAAATTTTAAATGCATCCTCATTAGGAATCTTTTTAAATTCTACTGTAAGTGCCAGACGCGACGAGCCTCAGGATAACATTTTAAACCATTTGCTATACATGGATGACATCAAACTATACGCTAAAACAGAGAGTGAACTTAACGAGCTAGCTAACCTGACAGAAAACTTCACAAACGACATTAAAATGGAATTCGGTATAGGTAAATGCAAGATAAATTCAGTTGAGCAGGACAACACTACCAACACCAGTATACCCGAAACAGGCGAACAGATAGAACCTCTAAATGAAGAGGATACTTACAAATATCTAGAGTACATACAATCAAGACAGATACACTATAAAGAGACGAAACAGAAACTGAAACAACAATTTCAACATAGATTAAACACAATTCTGAAAACACAACTCTATTCACGAAACACAGTAAAAGCTATAAACACTTTCGCCATACCTGTCCTCACTTATTCGTTCGGTATAATCAACTGGACAAAAACCGACCTCGTTAATTTACAACGCAAAATTAATACTACCATGACTAGATTCCGTAAACACCACCCTAGATCTTGCCTACAAAGGTTAACACTACCACGTAAAGAAGGAGGCAGAGGGCTTATAGATATTTCAAATTTACACAACCGACAAATCTCGATTCTCAGAAAATACTTCTTTACCAAAACTACATCTTCAACACTACACAACTTAATAACTCAAAACGATAAAAACCTAACACCTCTTAATCTTAAAGACACAACTGAACAGAAAAACGAAAAAGTGATTGATGATAAAACCAAATGCTTAGAGTGGACCCAAAAGTCACTACACGGAAGACACCGTAAAGATTTATGCCAATCAAATGTCGACAAAGATGCGTCGAACGCGTGGCTTAATCGAGGTGAGCTCTTCCCGGAGACTGAAGGCTTCATGCTAGCTATACAAGACCAAGTGATAGAGACCAAAAACTATAGGAAGCATATAATAAAAAATCTGTCAAATGATACTTATAGAAAATGCAATAGTTCCCCAGAAACAATTCAACATATAACTGGGGCCTGCAAATCAATAGCTCAAACCGACTACAAACATAGACACGACCAGGTAGCCAACGTAATTCATCAGAAACTAGCTTTTAAATTTAAACTCATAGAAACCATAGTACTATATTATAAATACAGCCCCCAAACTGTACTAGAGAACCCAACAACAAAATTATACTTTGACCGAGCTATACTTACTGATCGCACAATTCATTTTGATAGACCAGACATCACATTAATAGACAAAGTAAACAAAACTGGATTCCTAATAGACATAGCAGTGCCAAACACTCACAACTTACAGACTACAATATCCGAAAAACTAACAAAATATATCGAACTAAAAGATGAAATAACCCGACTTTGGCATCTCCAAAAAGTAATAGTAATCCCAATAGTAATATCTACAACAGGAGTCATCCCAAAACAGCTTCATCAGTCCCTTAGATCCCTGAACCTACCTACCAACACTTACCATCTACTGCAGAAAGCAGTTATTCTCAATACATGCAGGCTAGTAAGAAAGTTTCTTCAGTGTGAGACGGACAACGTACAACACTTTTAACCCAACTGATGACCACTTGGCTCAGGCCCGTGCAATCAGGAATTCCCGTATAGTCGGAGATAAAAAAATGTAATACCAAAAATAATAATAATAATAATTTTTATTGCAGGCGACGCAGGCCCAGAGATAAATACCTTAACCTAAAATACATATATTAATACCTTAACTAACACTTCACTATCACGCACTAGCGCTGCTCTGTGGAACTTGTCCGCGGAAGCGACGGAACACCACGTCCTTAGGCCAGAAGTTGTCATCCATGACGACGGGCAGATAACAATTCGGAACGCGTACCACAAACGCCTTAAAGTTGACGTTGCGGCGCGACTCCAGCAACTGCACCCTCGGCATGTATCCAATCTTCTGGCGCACGAACTCCACGATGCCCTCCGCCTTAGTGGTGTAGTGTAGGCGGGATATATACACCGGAGTGTTCGGCGCTGCGGCGCGCAAGTTAACTTCGGGCTCCGTTGGAGCTTTGCCGCAGCGGTTCTTGTTCGCTCGCGATCGGCGCTTTCTCCTATTCACCGTCACGAAACCCTCATCATCAGCACCATTCGGCGCCTTTTCTGCCACTGGTTTTGCTCTAGGAGCACCAGGCATAGCCATAAATAAAAATAATAAAATAAATAAAAAACCCATAAACCATCCCAACCCATATATAATGCCATAGGCATTTTCTACCAGTCAACCTTTAGGCATAAAGTCCGCCTCTGTACATTAGTGTGCTTGAAGTATTAAATAAATAATAAATATGTAGAAAATAAATTTATGTAATAATGACGAAGAAAACTCTTCCACCGTCAAGAACATTAAATTAAAAACATTAATAGCTTGACGAAAGTTCCCATTTATTAACGCAGGTTCAACATTTTCCGCTCAATATGATGACGCTAACAAAACATTATCACATTAAATATCCCATTTGAAATTGCCGTGGAAACGAAGCTAAATAATCTGTCATATCATCGGCATATAACAGTGCGTCTAAATCGAAAGCACCGTGCTGACAAGTCTGTTAATAATAAAACTGGACACTGATGATGTTCGCATGCTGGCATAATTACAGAGCCTCACTCGAGTCTTGAAGCATATTAATAACCCGCAGGTTTGCACGGTGTACTGTAGACGTAAAGGTGACGCTTTTTAGAGCTTTCTGTACTTCCTTCTACACATGCAGCCTGTGGGAGAGGTATTCGCAAGCGTCGTATGGGGCCCTTCGTGTCCAATTGCAAATAGGTTTGAGCTACACGATGTCTGAAGCATGCATGCCGTCTGTCAGGACAGGTCGGCTCAAAGCTGAATTGATTCTTTCTTCAAAAGGCTATTCCAGACTTTGCCCTGCATTGTGAGACTCGAATAGTAAATGAATATAATCTTATGTCTGGACTTTAAAAGAGACCATGACCCCTGAGTTTCTTTCGGCATTTCTTCTCAGGGATCAGTCACTTTGGAAATGCCATTTAGTTTAGTTTAAAAAAAAAAGAGATGCAAAAGTATCTGAGAAGATCTACTTACAGAAATAAATATCATTTCATTTCATTTCATTTCAATTCAATAACGCATTTAGGAAACTGATGGGGTTGCCCTGGCGTTGGAGTGCGTATAGAATGTTTGCGGCGGCCCGTGTCACCTGTTTTTACACAATAATGCGCAAACGTGCAGCTGCGATGGTGGCGCGAATCATGGTCAGCCCCAACAGGGTTCTGAAAATGATTACTGTCATAGTGAACTGTCCGTATGTGGTTCACTGCTGTCAGTTACATGTGTCAACGTATCTAACTCTCTATTATTTATTTCCGTAAAACAATATTTTTTACATTAGTTAATGATTGGAGTCTCCTTTTAAGCAAATAATGCCTGTAGTAGGAGACTCCGCTCTTCCATAATTTATTCTCCTCGAATGTCCTTACGAGCCCCCGGTGGATCATAATTTTAAGCCATACAAACAATGTTCGACGACATGCGACGGGTTAACAATATAATCCTAATATTCTCCTTAAATGTAATGAATGTATTTGAGAGTATAATGGATGATGATTTGTGTATATGTATGTGTGTGTGTGTGTGTGTATAAGTGGGTGTTCAACTGCACGCGTTTGATGTGTGTACGTTATCATGTTACAAGAGTGCTTCGGTGTCTTCATGTAACTCCTTTGTATGTCCATGTAATTACTGATGAAAAAACACTTCTATTTAATAACCTTTACACTATAAACCGAATGAACCCCATTACATCTAGGTGTGAGCGAATAAATAAATAAATAATTAAGTGAAGATATGATAATTATGTTGACTTCGCATGGGTAAAGTAAATACGTTGAGGTTTCAATATTAATTATTCAGTTCTGTTGTTTATTAGGAGAAGCCTTGACATGATGCATATCTTGGGTTGCGCAGTTGATCCAAGATATGACCTAAGCCTGAATGTAAATAGATGTTAGTTAACCTATTTCTGGGTCAATATTACTTAGCATTCCTCAGAGTTAAGAGAGAAGGTATTTTGTTGTTAAACTGGAGTGTAAAATAATGAGAATACGGTTGGTGCAATGGCTAAATGATTGGCTGCTGTGCGATGTGTCGCGGGTTCGGTTCCTGCACAATTAAATATTTATATGGCCTATTAGGTGGTAGTTAGGGTTTGTCTGTCGGTGTATGTGAGTTTAAATGTTTGTTAACGCATCCACGATAGGTACTTAAGGTTTTTTACGTAAAAAAATATTTTTGACGCCAGATCATGGCTTTTATTTATTTATGTTAGGGTTTTGATTCAAGTTTGAATAAGGTTAGGTAAGAGTAAATAAATATACCACAACATTTTCACACAACGCCATCTAGTACCAAGCAAAGCTAAGAGCTTGTGTTATGGGTACTAAACAGCTGATAAACATATTTATTTATAGAATTATATTTCTAAAGACACTCACATTATAAATAGAAGTAAGAGTGTACACCTACTTTTCGTGGATTTTAAATAAGGAGTTGCCTATTGCCATTAACCGGCCACAAATCTACCTCGAGCTACCATTCAGAAATCTCCAACGGCAGTTCTTTTGAATATAATAAATCATAATATCGTTCAGATTTGACTGTAATAAGTTATAATTATTTATATTTCATAATGCACCACCGGCTATATATGTCAACGATGCCAGCTTATAAAACCAAGACTTTATACGTCAACTATAATAAATTCATTCAAAAAATTGCCTAAATCACATAAATCCTGATTCTAATTACATAATTACAGAAACCGCGATAAAACCATAAACCTCACGTGTTCCCATTCACAATATAATTGCGTACATTAGCGATACACATATATTTAAAAACATTAGTAGCGTTTTTCTAGTTATTGTTGTAATTGATGGAAAACATTCGCTTGCATGCGCACGAAGTGGCTTGCATTTGTAACTAGTTTTACACTTTTGAATTTCTACATAGATTATTATGTTTCAAAAGGTTTTTTCTGTGAATCAAAAAGTTATAATAAGTTTCACAGATTATCGCGGAGTATAATTATAGTTTTATTAGCAACATACAAGTTGTAAATTGAATAAATTTTACTTTGTTTCAATTTTATACCCGCCTTGTCCCATAACGTGCTTCTACACGGTGGATTCAGTGCGCACAAGTTATTTGCCGTGGTGAAGAGCTACAAGCGCAAGTAACCCGCGCGAGCCATATAGTATGTGGATTAGTTGCGCGGGTGGTTCGCTTTGGAATGGCTAGACCCGCACATGTTTTTAAACAGTAAAAAATATTAATTTACATAATTATGTCCAGAGGTTAGAACACTGTGCTATCCCAATTTTACAAAATTATTTGATAGTTTTTTGACTATTACTACAGAGTAATGTTCAAGTTAAGTTGGGAAATTTTACAGATTGTATTTTTTGTTAACAATACAGATCACTATATATTGGTGAAGGAAAACTTTTTTACAAAAAATACAACCGACTTCAAAAAACACTAACCGGTGCAAAATAACTCTAAATTAGGAAGTCTGTGGCTTTGGTGGTCTCATTCATGATTGGCCACCGACTTCCGAATTGAGAGTTATTTTGCACTGGTTCGTGTTTTTTGAAGTCGGTTGTATTTTTTGTAAAAAAGTATTTATTTGACCTCCTCCAGAAGTCGGTTAAAAACGGTAAAATAACTCTCCATGAAATGAAATAAGACTCCTTACCTATATTTAAAAGCCACAAGGTAAATATTTATGTAGTTTTTTTTTTCTCTTTATTGGAATTAGGGACTTTTATGTAAAATACATGTCAGTTCCATCGTACCTTCTTACAACTATAACATTAGAAAGAATTCATAGCATCCTCCTTAACCTAAATACCTTTTATGTAGATAAAAAACATTATGAACAAGATAGAGAAGGCTTAGTAATAGTGACCGTGGGCACTTTTTTGCTAAGGTACCCATAAAAGCCGGATGAGTGAAGTACACATTAGCCATTGGACTATTGCGTTTGCAATAGCCCAATAGCTAATGCATCGGCCTGGCGACCGAGAGGTACTGAGTTCGATACCCACCCATTGCACTAATGACCTTAATCCACTCCAGACACAGGAGTATTTAGCTTAGTTGGAAGGGTTAACAAGACTACCAGTTATATAAAACCCACATATTGCTAGAAACCTATTTAAAAAAAATGCGTTTTACCCGTTTGCGTGCTCCCTGATGTTTATTTTTTGAAGTCATATACTGAAAAAAAAAAAAAAAACTGGTTGAAACTCTCGGGTCGTGGGGTCCGAGTGCTCATAGCTTGTATAAAGATCTTGCAAGACGCTTAATTGACACTTCGCGTGACCCAAGGGCTGGTTTTTACCTTGGTCAAAGGATAAGCATTGCCATACAACGTGGCAATGCTGCCAGTCTTTTGGGTACACTTCCCGTGGACAGTGATGCGGATGAGTTTTTTGACGCCATATTTTAGATTTAGATTTTAGTTTTTAGATTGTATTTTCATTTCTAGTGTATAAAGTTAAGTATCGTGAATAGAATAGTAAGTGCATTAAAAAAAAAATAATAATAAAAAGTCATATACTGATAAATTATAATTCAACTCCTTGACGAATATGCCAACTTTTTGACAGTGATGATAACTATAACGAATAGCTTAAAATATTTTCGGGGAACACGGAAAGAAATGTATTAATTAGTCACCCATCCGCGGATCAACTAACTTTGACAGGTTTTCATTTTAACAACCAGTAAGGTTTTTTGTATTTTGCCACGACCCAGTATATCACAAAATACGTTACAAAAAAATGCTGTCAACGCTTTTTAAACCTTGGTATTTTGTTTCATGTACGAAGGCTATCTTAATCTATAATCTGACCTAGCATAATATAATTTTTGGTATTAAGTTAAACAGTATTATGGCAGCTATCCATTTCATGACGAAGTAGTGGGTCTTTGGGTCATTGCTCTTACAATGTCAAATAATATGTCAGCATGGAGTTTTTCATATCGTAGAATTCAGCAGAAGGTCAGCAATGTACAGAGGCCCGCACACCAAGCTACCTTAATGTGTCAAACTTGTATAGTTGAAACACAGGTTTTTATAAACTCAGTTCAGGACGATCCACATAACGGTTAGCTTTAAATTTTCATCCAATGGAATTAATGTAAATCATAATCTTTACTTTACACTTGAATAATTTTGTTTTTTTTTTTCAACTTTAATAACAGCGTAAGGTTCATGTTAAGAAATTCTTCATCGATATTGGGTTAGTGAAAACTGACAGCGTGTTGAATGCTGAAACGTCGAAGACTTTTCCGAAAAAATTGAGTTCTAGCTATAGAAATTCGGGAACGCCTAGCTTATAGGCTAGAGAAACAGCGACTCTGCCTAAAGACATGAGATTTCACAAAGTACGCTCCATTTGGGAAAATTTGTCATTTTTGGGGTAGCTTGATGTAGGGTAAACCAGGCAAACGTGCCCCACAATTCGAAGAATTGAAATAAAATAAAATTATTACTTAAAACATGTTTATTAAAGTAATCAGTCTTAACCTCTGACTCAATTGACATAACAAAAACTAAAAAAAACTTCTAAAATATGATTAAAATTAACCGGTATCAAGTATTTCTTAAAATGTAGGGTGGGGCACATTACACTGATACGTCAGTCTTAAGTGCCCCGGTAAAGCCTCTCACTTTGACGTCTTTTCTCCTTTTTCTTTCCTTTATTTGTTGTATCGCACTTGTTGCATTTGTGTGCATGACTTGTACAGTCTTTGTGTAACCAGCCAGATCATTGTATACACTGAATCCAGAACATTGAATACATTGAGTCAGTCTTTTTTTAGTGTGACTCAAAATCAGAAGAACCTTACCCTCTTGCTTTCGTGGAATAAAATAATCCTTCATCCAATTGAAAAATAGTTTAGCGTTGATGTAAGATGATTTCTGTTTTATATACACATCTGATTCAGGCGGTAGACCTTCAGAAAATTCAGATTTCTTGTATTTTCCCTTCAATAGCAATACAGGCGAAAGAAATGTGCCTTCGGCGTTGCAACATGCAATCAAAGATATATTTTCTCTTTTTTCAGTGCTGGTTACAGTATTTACACATTTAGCAAATTTGCTAGCTAGTACCTACACGTTCAGTTTTATTATTAATTTAAATTTCAGTCTCGTCCATGTTGTAAATACTTTCAGTAGTCAGTAATTTTAATAAAACCTCAAAATAAGTTCAACATCCGAATATTAACAAAATACTATAATTTTCATTCTAATTTAAATATAAACTCACTCAAATAACAACAGGAAAACAATCACCAAGTAGGGCACATTACCCGAAAAAAATCAGGGCACATTTGCCAAAGTTCAGTGTGATGTGCCCCACTTAAAAACGAAAAAAATCTTACGACAAACGGAACGTAATTATAACCCAACAGAAGTTCAAAGAGGTTAGTTTTGCAATAAAACTTTAAATAAACTAAATTTTACAGAGAAAATACTTTGACTTGACGTGAAAATACGTCCAATACAAATTCACATATTCGTACAAACCTTTTATTCACTTTTTCTCAATAAAAACAAATAAAAACCGGCACTGTGTTGTTTAAAGTGCCGCCTTGCTTGTGGCACTAATGTTTTGTCATCAAATTCGCGGCTAATTTAAAACGCATCTCTGAGTTTCGCTAGTGGGGCACGTATTCGACTGGGGCACGTTTGCCTGGTTTACCCTAATGGCGAATGTATAAAGAATGAAATCATAGCTGCGATGCCAAATCAAAAGCGCATGGAAGTAGCGATCACATAATATCTCGAACGCATGCCAGTCGATATTGTACTGATTACTTACTTAGTTCTTCTTCTTATCGTGTGGTCTGTGACTAAACTGGTGGAAGAGCTTTAATGCCACCCAAAAGACCTCTGAATTAGCATCACATGCCCTCGGCAATCATCTCTCAGGCATGCCGGTTTCCCCACGATGTTTTCCTTTACCGTTTTTGAAGCAAATGATAACGGGCTTCTTGTTAAAATTTTAGTTTTAAGTCCCTCATCTAGATAACAAGAAAATATTCGACACATATTTTTTTCTTTATTGATATAAGGTTATTCTAAATTGGATGCACAGATACCGCTAAATATTTATAAATATCTGTTTGAGATGATATCATTGACTTGACCTTTGCCACTCGACCGTTAAAGACCCTTTTATAGGTTAAACACAAGTATTTTGGGCATTAACACCTATAACTTTCACCAAAGTATTTCTGACTGACTTTGAATCGACTTTACTAAAAGAAAATATTTCAGTATAAATTCGCACTTTATCGTAATCATAAATAACAGTGTTTGAATGACAATCTGTCGTGTTATCGAAACCGAAAAACATTATATTATTTATTTCACTTTTACAAACTTATGCGAGTACATTTGTTTTTTTAAATGAGTCATAAATTTCAGTGCATTATTACGTTCGTATAAATTTTTCTTTCTGTCTGTAGCGACTGGAATTATTGGCGGTAATTCGTTTAAAACTGGAAAACATTAACGCTGTCGTATCAATTTATAATGAATGAAATTAATTGCATACTTTTCAGTGTGAGTGAGTACGTGAGCAGCCGAGTCTTTTACTGGACCAGAAAGGGCCAACAAAAGGCTCGAAATACTTTTAAAAATGATTTATTGTTACGAGATAATGAGTTTTATGTCAAACAGTGTAGTGGCTATCTCGCCACATCTATATATATAAAAGAAAGTCGTGTTAGTTACTTCACTTATAACTCAAGAACGACTGAACCGATTTAGCTGAAAATTGGCAGGGCGGTAGTTTAGAGCCAGGAGAAGGACATAGGATACTTTTTATCCCGTTCGACATCATAAAAATAAATATCAAGAATATCGGTTGTCTCAAACATTTTTCAAACGCAGCGCCATCTTGGATGACATGACAGGAGTCAAACTTCCCAGTTCATTATGAGGAGACAATTTGAAATTGACAAGTCTTAAGCTAAACCCAAGAAGGTAAGGTTGTCAATTTATAATACGCACCTACGTTCTGAAATTTATTTTGTTACTAAACTTAGAGGTTTTATGTAGCATAAAAAAGTCTTATATTTCAGAAATCAATTTACGTAACTAGCAATGATGGCAGAGACGAACTTTAATAATTCTTTGCAAATAGAACTTATTTTACTGTTAGGACTTTAATTAAAGTAGACCGGGAAAACTATAGGCATAAATTATTGTATGTAACATAGAGGCAATAGTTCAGATTAAAATTATGAATTTAGTATTTTTTAGTAAGGTAGTTAGGTTAGATAGTTGGGTTAGCTATAGGATAGGTATGGTCAGTTAGGTTAGGGTATATATAGGTACATGTTGTAATTTAAAAGTAGTAGTAGTTATTATTGGTTTGGATTTATTTGTTGTCGTCTTATTCAACGTATGTATATCTAATATAAAAAAAAATAAGAGCAATGAATTGACTCTAAGGCACAACGAAGTTTGCCGGGGCAGCTAGTATTAACTAAAACAGACATATTCTACATCGTGACGTTAAAGTTATGCGCGCAGTTAAACGTATAATACAAGATCCCAACAACAAGACAGTATCGGGCAGTAGTAGACCACAAGACAAAACGTCTGATTCGAAGATAATTTATTTTTTAACTTTACATCCTGTTCCTCATTTCTCTTAAACAGTATACCTTTGCCTCTCTTAATTTTGCACAGTGCGTTTTAATAAAAATATTAAATCAACTAGCATATAAACCAAAAAGGATTTCCGAGTACCGAAAATAAAACCTAGCCATTTCCTGTCTGACAATCAGCAAAGATAAACATATGGAAAATGGAAATATATTTTATCAGAAATATCTCAAGATGTTGACTTGAATTTCATATTTCGATTCTTTGAGATCCACCGCTGCCAGTAGTTCCTGCGGGATGACAGAATATCTTTATTCTATCATTCCGGAACAAAACTGCGAACTAAGAATAATATTTATACTCTTGAAAAATGCTTTTACTTTTATTCCCTTTTACGAAATAATGTTAGTACGTTCTACGGTTGGGGCGTGGGTGTGAAGAGATTTATTAAGATATTATTAAATTTCGTGGGTGGTGATGTTTATATGAAGCTGATAGCATCATTATGATCATGTTGTTCATAACATGATCTAGAATTTTTAGATACAACAGTTCACTTCACTTGCTACGCTTTTCGTAGCACTTTGCTACGAGTGCTACGATATGACGCGTAGATCCGTCGTAGCACTATGTCGAATATCTATTTTACTAGACCGAAAAAGATGATTGCTCATATGATGCAGTCTTTTCACCTTACCACATACTTATCCTGTTTTTCACCAAGTCTCAGCAGCAAATATTTTCTATCGGCTTTTAAATGTTTTTCGTTCTCGTTCGTCGACGTCGAAAATAACTGGATTATCAATTTAGCCAACATATTATTAAACTGTAATAGTATATGTTACATTCATGAAGGCGTAATCTTCTTTGTGATATATCAAAGCTTTACTGTTTTTATAAAAGCTTCATTTCAATTATTGTGAAATATGTATGTAGTATTCTATTCTTCACATTAATATTTATTTCTGTAAATAAATTAGCTTGTCTGGATGAAATCATCTTTAATAATAGTGAAGTGAAATTTTGTTCCTCTTTTTGAACATATTGTGATTAAGTATAGGTAGGTAGTTAAAGTTTATATTTTATGTAGAAGCGTGCAGTAAATTCTGTAATGTTATTTAACGTTCTTAGAAACTTAAAACTTTTACCTAATTCTGTTTCAAATGAATATTTGGTACAAAATGATTTGCCCGAAAAAAATGTTTACCGTTATTTCTTGTGGTAATTGACCAATCGGTTGTCAGAGTTTTAATGCTGGCCATGGGCCTCTGACTTGACACACAAGCCGTCAAGATAATTATATCTCTCAGGAACGCCGGTTACCTCACGATGTTTTCCTACAAGCACGTGATAATTCTTCTGACATGAATCTGAAAAGTCAGATCCGGCCTTGGTTCTATATAGTCATCTGTGTAGCCTTTTCCCAACTATGTTGGGGTCAGCTTCCAGTTTAACCGGATGCTGCTGAATACCAGCGTTTTACATGAAGCGACTACCTGTCAGACCTCTACAAACTAGTTACTGGGTAACACAATACCCCTTGGTTAAACTGGTTGTCAGACTTTCGGGCTTCTGACTATCTGTAACGACTGTCATAGATCTACTAATGACAAGCGGGACCAACGGCTTTACGTGCTTTCCGAAGCACGGAGGAGTCTTGATATGTGTTTGGGCATGGCCCAAAATACCAGAGTCCAAAACAACGAGTCTGCTGGCTTCTGGCGACCGTTGACCTCACGAACCAATCGCGATCGTGTGTGAGTGAGAAACAATACTGTTCCTACCCTTTCATCCTCGAATTTTGTAATTTAAAAATCTAAAACAGTTAAAATCTAATACAGTAATGGTCACCCATCCATGGACCAACCTCGTCAAGCGTAGCTTAACCTTCGATCGACCCGTGAGGCTGTTATTATTTAGCCACAAGCTCCTTGGTTCTATTATAATAAAAAACATTAAATGCAGCCGAAACCAAAGGACGAGACTAGTTAAACAATAAGTTTGTAGCTAATACCAGTAACAAGTCAAACTAATTGTCGGTTAGCGTGCGAACTCCTTAGTTAAGTGTACGTCGTACAAGTTGCTTTGCTTTTTGCTCTTGTCACTAGTAACTTATAGCTCGGGTTTAGTTTTAAATATAGGGTAATGAATTTGTATTTTTTGCCGTCCTGCAGACCTAGGCATATTACAAATTCTATTTCTACTATCGTAATCGATAATTTATTTATTTATTTTTGGGAAAACAAACAGCTACACAAATATAGTGATAAACAGGTAGTAAAATAAAATTACATTGCATATGTGTAACTAGCGACGTTATCCACATCTTAAATACAAAAAAAATATCAAAGAACTATATGCACATGAGTGAAGGTGAAAATTTCTTTTACAATCTATTCAAAATAAAAAGAGATAATGGCGACAATAGAAACAAAATGGCGTATATGGAATCAGCAGCTGTTTGTCAACTGTCAACACTGTTAACGAGTAGAATTTGTAATATGGCTAAAAATGAAATACACTTGACAGTTGACAAACAGCTGACTCCATATACGCCATTTTCTTTCTCTATTAGAAATAGAATAGAAATAGAATTTGTAATACGGCTAGGCTTGCTGTTTCTATAAAATATTGTCTTGCTTCTATTAAAAAAAGTCTCGTATAAAAGGAACTATTTTAGTTCGTAGCTTGGTGGTATTTACCACTCTCTCAAAAGTAGTCGGGAGCCCGCAAAGTAAGTCAAAAAGTAGGTTTTTAATAGAAGCTACCCTTTCTTCAACATCATTTTTTTATTTATTGTTAAGCAGTATATCGAAAACAGTCTTCGAAGTGAAGACGCTTAAGTCAGCATATTTTAATTTATATCAAACTAAAAAAATAATAGGTAACTTTCGTTTCTTTTTTTTAATACTTTTTTTTGCTATGTTGTTTTCTTTTTTTTCTTTCTCTTTTCTTTACTAAAATATTTTCTTTCTTTCATTTCATTTACTATCTGTTGTTGCTATTTTATGGATAAGTCCTATGGTAAAAGTTGTTAATAATACCTCGTACTATTTATACAATAATTATGTAAAATATTTATATAACCAAACCTTAACAACCTTGCCAGATTGGTGGCAATAGGCTCGCTTCCTGTTACATGGACCTAAACATAACTGGGGAAATGTGAGTGAGTTACAGGTCCATACCCTTTTTTTCACTGGCCTGTTGGTCTAGTATTTAGTGACCCTGACTGATGCCGGAGGTCGTGGGTTAGATTCCCACCCAGGGCAAATGTTTATGTGATGAGCACGATCATTTGTTCTGTGTCTGGGTGTAATTTATCTATAATATGTATGTATTTAGAAATATATAAGTAAGTATGTTTATCTGCAGTTCTCAAGCTTAGCTTGGGACTAAATGGCGTTGTGTGAAAAGTTGTGGAATATTATACCCCTCTGCCTTACCCTTTAGGGATTACATGCGTCATGTTATGTTAAAGAGAATCCGAAATGGGAAGGTTCTTTAGACAATACTGTTTAATTTAAAACATATCAAGTAGGTGTTAATTACTTAATACAGAATTTACGTAATTGACTTTCGCACAGAAGAAAAAGATACGGTACCTGCTCCCAGTACACGTGTTTTGACTTCCCTTGATAAAACAGTGCAGAAAAATAACGCTCATTAATTAGCTCCTTCCAAGAACTTTCATAAGAACAAAATTCTAATTAATTAACCTTTCGGGTGTCGACCTCCGTACACGCACATTACAACAATGTCGACGCTTTTACGAGTAAGATAATAACTTTAGGTAGGCCTTCAGAAAAAGGAAGATCCTGACCAAGCCCTTAAGTGTAACTGTCCGACTTAAGACACTTGGAGCGTTTTTTCTTATGTCGAACTGTGTAACTTAAGACATTCGAGGAGTTAATCTAATTAAAAGGAGATACAAGCGCCATGTGAGTTTTCGAACACTCTCGTTCTGAATTTCGATTGCTATACTCGTTAGCTGTTATGTCGAAATACGAGTTTTGGTAATACGAACTTTTGAGCACGAAGTCACGTTGAACTTTGAAAGAGTTGCGGGCTTGCTTTGTTAATTTTTTTTTCTTTTGTCGTACCTGTAGGATTAATAGGAAATCTACTGCTTCAATTCTCTATATTTCTCTGTTTTTTTTTTCAATTTTAACGATGCCTAAACTCACACTGCTTCGTGCGCGAAATAGTCTTAAAAATGGATACGAAGTTTTCAGTCATTGATATCACAAAAATATGCAACCAGTTATATTTAAAAACACATATATATTTAAGGGTTTATAAAAGGTAAGCAGTAAAACGTATTAATCGATAAATTAAAATGACTGTATAAAATATAAATGGTTTGAAAATGGTTGCCAAAAAGTTCACGTTTGTGGTCTAATATTAACGATAAGTACTTGTTTCAGTGAAACTAATTCTAGTAATATAGAATGTATGTACTTTACATACTAGGGTTGCTGGAAATTTGGGGCACATAAGATGGCGCTGTACGAGAATAATCGTTTTATTGATGAGAAATTTATTAGTTACCTACCCTACATGACTTGTTTTTTGTTTTACTCTTTTGTTTGACTTTTTAAAAGCGTTAATAATGGGACGTTAGACCTCTAAAAAGATTATATTCTATAAAACTCTATAATTTTTAATTTTAACATCGACTAGTACTAAAATTGAAAAACTTTTTTTTTCTTTCACATTTAAGTTCAAAGAGGCAAGCATAATTAGTAACCCTCAAACAATTATTTTATTATTACTTAGCCTGAAGTGTCCCACTGCTGGGAAAAGGCCTCGCTCCATTCCTTCCATGTGTCGCAATTCCATGCCATCTTTCTCCAATACTCAAGGAAGGCATCCAGATCGTCCCGCCATCTCTTCCGTGGTCGGCAGCGGCCCTGTGTCACTGTTGTAGGGCACTAATTCTGGGTTTTAAGATTTCACAGCTCATTCGGCATGCGGCAGACATGTCCTGCCCAGTCCCATTTTAGTTGAACAGCCTTTTCACCCTAACAAAAAAACAAAGTATAAATTGACATAACAACCTATTTGTTAGGAGTATTTTCATTTTTAAATCGTTCGAATGTGGATGTTGACAGAATATGAACATCAAAATAATATAATAGGTCCATCAGTTAAATTTTAAAAAATTATACTTAGGTTTTTTTTTTCAAATTGATGGAATAAGTACAACTTAGATTAAGCGCACTAGAGTAGCAGCTTGAAGTCCGAATGGTGTCCACTTGAAGAAAATAGGGTGTATTATCTTCATTTATTCATATTCTTTAACACAACTGGCAAAATTTAGGTGTATTAAAGAAAATTAAACAAACGTTTTTTTAAGGATAGACTATAAAAAATAATACACACGTTTTTTTTCGTTTTCAAATTGATGGAATACTGCTTAGATTAAGCGCAGTTGAGCTTTGAGAGGGGCTTGTAACATCATTATCTAGAATAAAACACACTGTACTGGCTAATGACGTCATTTTGACTCGATGTATCGCCGTTATTTTTTGATTACGAGAAAAAAGAAAAAAGACCTATGTGTCGAATATTTTCTTGTAATCTAGATGAGGGACTAAAAACTAAAATTTTGTCAAATAACCTATTGCTATTCTGCAGGCCTAGCCATGTTACAAATTCTATTTCTTTTCTATTTCTATTAAAGAAAAAAAATGGCGTATATGGAATCAGCTGTTTGTTAACTGTCAAGTGTATTTCATTTTCAAATTCTACTCGTTAACATTTGACAGTTGACAAACAGCTGATTCTATATAACGCCATTTTCTTTCTATTGTCGCCTTATCGATTACGATAATAGAAATAGAAATTGTCATATAGCTAGGCCTGCTGTTTACATCTACCGTTAGTTTTACGCACATTGGTGTTCATTTTAGCAGTATTACAAAGAAGAGGTTAGACATTTAAAGCTAAAGTAAAAACATTCCAAAAACCTTCTTAAAAATGATGTTTCTACTGGGAATCCAATAATGTAAGTCCCATTTCGTGTTGATGTAATTTCAGCTTCGATTACGTTATATTGTAAAGAAATGTCAGTTGGTACCTGCTTACTGTCTGCTTTGTTAAAATGTTGATTATTTCAATTATCTACAGAGCCTTTTAACGGACACTTTTGTTATAGTAGCAAGCTTTTGTAGATTTTTTTATTATCTATGTATTATTTTATTAATTTTGTATTTCAAAAGAGTGAGGTGGGTTTAAAGTTCCTTGCCTATTCTTTTGCATATGGAATAGTCTTTGAAAAAATCAGCTAGAATCATAATTTCATTAAGCTTTTGAATTTGACGTTCACAGATGCCTAATGGTCTAAATAAAATAAATTATTTGAGTTTGACTTTGAACTAACCGGTCTCCTTTGACCCAGTTACTGGTGATCAATTTGGCAGACACTCCATATCAAACACCGATATTTAAAAGTATTACATTCAGGTTATTACTGATTTACCGGGATTAACCGACAACATAAACAGACTATGCACAAAATGCCAAATACATACAGGCAAAACAGCGAAGACAACTTCTTGCAGCGATTCGGTAGCAATACAGTCGCGATGATATTCGTCTATCATTGCCCATATTTATATGATTTTGCGTCGCTACAATAACAATGTAACAGTATCGATATGGTTAGTCGCGAAGCAACGGTTATCCGTTTGAACCGTCACAGTCGCGACACTCCCCACTCTTCTCGTACCCAATGGCGTCCAAAATAGTCGAGCGTAAGTAGCGATACTGAATTAATAATAAGTGATTGTATCGCTACAATATTGTTTCTGTCACACGTTGTATAGATGCGAGATACAGCGGATAGCAGGTCAGGCCAAAATATAAGATGTAGACGAGCGTTAACGAAACGTGCTTCCTCTTCTTAAGTAAATAAAATAAATAAAGAAATATTCCACAACTTTTCACACAACGCCATTTAGTCCCAAGCTAGAGAGTTTGTGTTATGGTTACTAAACAGCTGATAAACATACTTATATATTTCTTAACACAAGCATATTATAGATAAATTATACCCAGACGCAGAACAAATGATCATGCTCATCACATAAACATTTGCCCTGGGTGTGAATTGAACCTACGACCTCCGGTATAGCAATCAGGGTCACTAACTACTAGACCAACAGGCCAGTCAAACGTGTCTTCTTACCGCGTGGTAAGTGACTTACCTGGTATCAGATCTTGAATGCCGCCCATGAGCTTCTGACTTCGCATCATATGCCTTCGAGAAATAACTCTCAGGCATGCCGATTTTCTCACGATGTTTTTACTTCACCGTTTTTGACTTGACGATGGCGATCTACCTAATCTATTATTAACACATAACATTTCACCCTTTTCGTGTTGAAAAAGTGTTTTCATCTTAGCCTAGCCTTAGTACTTTTACAAACCTTATGGAGAATTATCATACTTTGTCAATAGGTATCTTACCTATTGAAAAAAGCAGTGGTGTACGGATAGCGGATAGCCAAGTCAAAGGCACGTAGCGCTGACTTTTCGGATTCATGTGCTTGTGCGTATTGGTTAATTTATCATTTGTTTCAAAATCGTTGCAGGAAAACATCGTTAGGAAACCGGCATGCCTGAGAAGTATTTCTTAACAGCATATGAAGCCAATTCAAAGGCCCATGGGCGGCATAATAACTCTGACCAGCTTAGTCACTAACCAAAAAAAAATAAAAAATGTGCTTGAAAAAAAAACATTTCCCACCATCTTGAAAATTTAAAACGTAACAACTTCTATCCAAATAGCACCGTAAGCACCTCACTAAACCGTGAGGCTGACGAATTCAGTTTCTAAAGTGCATTGCCAAGCAAAATGCATGTAACTACCAGTAAGGCGACTCGGAGAAATATGGTCCCCACTTTGGCAGTTTGCGTGGAAAAGCTGCTTTTGAATTTATGTCTGTCTGCCTAGATATTGTAGATCAAGGAATTATTGCTATCAGAATGGTTAACGGTATCTAGGAAGTTTATTTATCTTCTAAATGTACTACGAACCTGAAGAAGTGGGTTTGTAAGGATCGTAGCAGATGTCGTTTTGTAGTTTCTGTCTACTCTCTCTCATAAGAAAATAGCGTGAGGTTATGTATGTCATAATGTATCGTAATATTACATTATGATATAAGAGAGGTAAGTTAATAATTACAGCCGAGGCGATGGCTGGGGCAACAAGAAAGCAGAGGCTGTAATTATCAAAGCTTACGTTTTATAACATATTTGCGTTTTATATAAGGAAATAAATAAAACTCGGACTAAAAAATTCAAATAAACACAATACAGCGAAAAGAAAAACCGCGCGGAATAATTTTTACTTGTCCACAAAATCAGCACATTTTTATTCAAAGGCACAAAAACAGCCAGTAATACTAAAAAAGTAAATTACTTAATATTTTTTTTGTGCTTGAAGTGCTATTCGACGCACAGAGTTCTCGTATGAAATGAATAGACTGTCCATTAATAACATTTCATCACTCGACAATCATGTTATTTTCTATATAAACATATTATATTGACCCACTTCGTCGTCGACTACTTTGTGTTGTTTCAACAAGATTTACGAACTGAATTTGAGCTTTACATGTGATTAATAGCTGCTAACACACTGTTTGAGTCGATTAAATGTCAGGCACTACATTTACAATGTTCGTAACTAACTGGAAATATTGTTTTCGTACCACTTGCTCAAAAAAGTGTAATTCTATGCCACAAAAAGCGAACATAACAATAATCATTTTAAATCTATAAAAAACAGGGAAAGAAAATTGTACTGAACTTCATTCATCCTCTAGGGCAAGAATGTGATTTAAATTTGGAATATTTACCGAAATTTATACAGAACTACATCTGTGTTTACACCATTGAGTTTGTATATAAATCATTATACATCTTTTTGAAAAAGGAATACGCATTTATTATGCAGTTATGATTGTTAAATAAAATTACGAAAACCGACGAGGCCGTATGAGCTTGATGCCTTTGCTTTTCCGACAAAAAATGCTTATCTCATATTATTATTGTGTTAATTTTTCGCAAATGGTACGAAAAGTGATTTAAGTTTTTCGTTCTTCGCTCGTGATTTAAGTTTTTAACACCCTCGCTACGCTTGGGAGTAAACCTCGAGTCCTTCGTTCGGTTAAACCGACCCCAACATTGTTGGAAAAGGCTAGGCAGATGATGATGACAGCTTGCATAGTATAACGCCTATAATCCTCGTAGGGTTAGTCAGAGTCAAAGGTGTATGAAGTGCGGATGCACTTCATACACCTTTGACTCTGACTACTACATGGATCTTAAACATAGCTCGCGAAGTGTGGATACACTTCGCGAGCTATGTTTAAGATCCATGTAATAGAGGTGGAACCTATCAGCAGCACACATACAGCTGTACAGCTTCAAATACAAAAAAAACAACTAATTGGGCTAAACGATCATACCTATAGCCTAAAATCTTATTAAAAAGTTATAAAAATTGTTCAAATCCAACAAGTACTTCCAGAGATTAACGAACAAAACACTAAAAAACCTGCCAAGTCCGAGCCAAAGTCATGCACCAAGGTTCCGTTCAAAGCAGGTAAATGGTATATCTTTTTTCTAATATATTTTCTTGTCGTAAAAATATTAAAATTCAGTTTTAGCTTGTGCTAATCAAAATATCTATTAATTATGACCACAAATGACAAGAACGTTTTACTCTAAAACTCGGACAGCTACATTTAGAGTGATGTAATTAAAAATATACGGTAGTTTAAGACCATATTATTTGACAAATTTTATTCTCCCAGGTCAATGGAAGGTACCCACTGACCTGGAAGAAATCAATATATAATTTTAACGTTAACTTAGAAGTTTGACCTGAGTTTATAGTTGTAACTTCACCAAGATACCTCCACGCGTTCCCGAGAAAAAGAGTCTTGACAGACTGGCGGACGAACAGACGGACAGTTGGACAGAAAAGGAAGTAATCTTATAAGGATTCAGTTATTTCCTTTTGACATACGGAACTCTCAAAACAAACAAACTCATCCACTTGATAGTATGAGAAAAGGCTTCTATTTTCAAAATACTAGTGTTATCTACTTATTTTACACTTCTTTAAGTAGCTTTTTTTTCAATAAAAAGTTTTATAATCCTGTCCTACTAATATTATAAACGCGAAAGTCTGTGAGTATGGATGGATGGATGGATGGATGTTCGTTACTCTTTCACGTAAAAACTACTGAATGGATTTTAATAAAATTTGATATGATAAAGCTGACACCCAGGATAACCACATAAGCTTTATCCCTGTATTCCCACGGGAACGAGACCAAGTCTGCTAGTAAGACTATAAGTACCTACAACTAGCTTCGTTCAAACTTTTGACCTGTCGCTTGCCAGTCCGATGACCTAAGTCAAAAAGCTTTTATTAATCTAATAATATTTCATAAAAATATTTAATATCATCTCATCGCAACTTTTATGATTTATCTGTATGTGTATTAAATCCAAGTAGATTATATTTATGTGTTTCTTCGGTAGGTTTTCATTTCTCTTTTAACCTTTCCGTCGTCAAATACAGTTATAATATCGTTTCATGTAAACTGACTTAGTTAACAGTTAGACATAATGTTTAAACATATTTTCTACAGTACCTAATTTTAAAGTTATGTTTGGATTTAGGTACATATTAGGGAAAGTCATTTTTCTGTTTGATTTGACCTTGAAAATAATAAAAATCAACATCAAATTTTCACGCCTGGTGTTAGGCAGAAATGGTACACTTCAGTCTAAATTACAACCTAAGTTTTCCAGTTATGTTCAAGTCCCTTGAAATGACAATGTGCTATTTTGTCGTTGATACTGCAATTCCGCGTAACTACAATTGTTAAATACTGCGAATATACACCTTCGCTGACTGTGATAAGGTGTATATTCGCAGTATTTAACAATTGTAGTTACCTACGTGGAACTGCAGTATCAACGACGATTTGACAAAATTTTAGTTTTTAGTCCCTTATCTAGATTACAAGAAAATATTCGACACGTATTTTTTTCTTTTTCAAATTGATGGAAAATTGCTTAGATTAAGCGCATTAATTCATTAAACCCCGAGAGGACACCGGTGTCCGCCTGTCATTGTCTTTCTATTGTGTCTCTAATTACCTCAGTTGAAAGATTAAAGTTGAGGAGAGGGGGCTTGTAATGTCATTAGCTAGTATAAACTGTACTGGCTAGTGACGTCATGCGACATTTTGACTCGATGGATCGCCGTTAATTTTTGATTACGTGAAAAAAGAAAAATATGTGTTGAATATTTTCTTGTATCTAATCTATGTTATTATGGTGACTTATAAAGAAGCAAGGAAGCAGGGAGAAGAAGAATTAATTGAAGAAAAAGAAATCTCAGATTGGATCGTGTAGACCCTGTAAACTCCAAAGGACCTATTTCATAATTTCACTAATTTAAGTTTCGTATTTTATGTTCGTCGGTAGCACAAATTAATTTGCAAGTTTTTTATGCATATTGTTATTTACCTTAAAAGACTTCAAAATAAACCTAAATAGACCAAAACATCTATAGACCATAATCATAATTTGGGTGTGCATTAGCCAGCACCATTTTATGTGCCCCACTAAGTTGAAGCATACTTCGGTAAGTAATTTGGGTGTATTAACCAAGTAGCGTCTAATGAGGCTAGCGGTACCGAAGCTAATTTGTGCCGCAACTTGATTTGTTATTATTACATACTTTAGAGAGGAATGGGGTAGAAAGTTTCTTATCGTCCTTTGAAAAGGGTGGATCCTCCGACCAGACGGGTGCAGTGTTTGATGGGCTACTACTATCAGTCAAAACTATTACTGTGTTTTATTTAAACGACCGGCCTGTTGGTCTAGTAGTTAGTGACCCTGACTGCTATTCCGGAGGTCGTGGGTTCGATTCCCACCCAGGACAAATGTTGGTGTGATGAGCACGATCATTTGTTCTGTGTCTGGGTGTAATTTATCTATAATATGTATGTATTTAGAAATATGTTAGTATGTTTATCAGCTGTTTAGTACCCATAACACAAGCTCTCAAGCCTAACTTGGGACTAAATGGCGTTGTGTGAACAGTTGTGGAATATTTATTTATTTATTTATTATTTATGGGCCTTAGTTTATATAAAGTAATCCGAAACCTATCAAAGTATAACTATCTATCTTACAATACCTGTAGGTATTGTGAATCACGTAGTTAGACTTTCATAATATCTTATATTAAGTAATCTTGCTATTGCACTTGTCTAGAAGTAATCTTTTTATTTCGGTGACTGGTCTGTTGATCTAGTCGTTCGAGGCCTTGACTGTTATGCTAGAGGTGGTGGGTTCGATTCTCAACCAAGGCAAATAAAATTTAACACATGATTGTATGATGAGCACGATCATTAATGTTCTGTGTTTGGGTGCAATACGTCTATGTTTTTAGAAATATATAAGTAAGTATGTTTATTATTTATCTAGTTCTTACAGCACAAGCTCTGCTTAGTTTGGGACTAGATGATGCTGTGTGAAAGTTATGGAATATTTATTTGTTACTAGCAGACGTCCCGCGGTTTCACCCGCGTAGGTTCCGTTCCCGTTGGAATACAGGGATAAAAAGAAGCCTCTGTGTTAATCCAGGGTGTCAGCTAACTACATACCAATTTTTATTAAAATCCATTCAGTAGTTTTAACGTGAAAGAGTAACAAACATCTATCCCTCTATCCATCCATCCTCACAAACTTTCGCGTTTATGATATTTTTTTTGTTTGCAAGCAGCTTGGCGTCAATAAGTACTGCCTTATCTAAAAGACGCATCACTGTTGCTGAATATTAGTAGCGTGTACGCCTGCTTTCCTGCCTACGCAGGTACCTAATTTTATATTCTTAGTTTATATTATTAAGTATACTAAGTTTAGCCATTTATATTAGGCTTAGTTAATGGTTTATATTGTGTCTTTATTTGTATGAGTGTTTATGCTTATTCATTAGTTTAAGCAACATCAGTTTACTGCCAACTGTGGAGGCTTGTAAATGGCTTGTCGTTGAACAACTCGTTATTAATTTTGTATTGTTAGCTGTAAGCCACCCAAAGAAAATAAAATAAAATAAACAATATTAGTAGGATTTTCTTCACAAGAAAATCTACCGTGAAAATCGTCAACATCATTTACTAGTTTTTTTCCAAGTGTGTTAGGGTCGTTTTTCTGCCTTACGGATGCGTGTAGCTTAACCTTTTGCCAACCCATGCGTCTGTATTTCGTCCCTTAGCTAACAACACCGCTCAAGTCGAGAATTGGCGGTTTTTACATTTTAATCTCATTGGATGGAGCTACTCATTGCGCGTCGAACCATTGGTCACAAGATATAGGTTTCAGCCAATCAGAAGCCGTAATTTGAAAAGTAGTGACAGCGCGCAAGTCGTTACTGTCTCATACTTGTCTAGCAAATGTACTTCGCGTACCGGTTTTATTATATTTTAAGTGAGTTTTACAGCCGATTACTACAAATAAATATCAAAACAGTTGCTGGCTGTTGCGATGTGGTAACATTATTACCTCAGCTGAGTGAGTAGTCAATATGTATTTTTCAATTTCAAACATGATAGGAAGCTGGGAGCAATACTAGCTAATAACATTGTCAGTAATAGAATAGTTGGGTTGCCAACGGCCAGTGTAGAACTGGAATGGGGATCCTGTATACGAGTGCCAATATTTCTTATAAGTTAATGTTAAGGTTATTTTCTGTTTCATAATTTTATTTTGTTTCTGTTTTATGTTATCAATAAAGTACCTGTTGGCGACTGGCTGAAACTTTGTTATAAACAAAGACATTCAATACCTATAGACCGGACATCACGAACAAAATTTTCGTCCGAAAAAGTGTCCTGCTGGATACAAGTCTATGAGTTTTTTGTAGTACGCTCCGCTGCCGCTCCAATATTCATATATTATTCTAGATGGCGTTACTGAGACATGGGATCAAAGTTTTTCTATGACATTTCCTTGCCATGCTCGCTCTATAGTATTTTAAATCTCTTTGGTTATAAACCTTTTTTAATATTTGTTTTCTTATGGTTTGTTCTTTTATATTTCTAAAACTGTGACTTTTGCTTTGTCTTGTTGTCTGACAACGTACTAGATTTGGTTTACATAGTTTTACTTACTAAAATAATAAAGCTACTTAATAATCACCATCATTTTCCTTTAATATCATCAGTCATACAGTCCACACGCTCACCAACAGTACCTATATAACAATAATGGCTACCTCGTTAGTCTAGTGGTCGCAAGCGCTACTGCTGACCATGAGGTCCCGGGTTCTATCCACAGGTTGGGCAAAATAAATGTTATAGAGTTTATTTACTGGAATTTTTCAGAAGCATCCTTAAGTCTGGATTTTTGCCTGATTGATGGCAATAGGTTCGCACCCTATTACATGGGACTTAACACTACTGGCAAAATGTGGGTGTATTACAGGTACACTTCTGCCATACCCTTCGGGGATTACAGGCGTGATGTTATGTTTATATAACATTATTCTGGGATGGTTGTTATCATCATAATAAACAAGTTTTCCTGTGAGTCGAGCTCTGATATCGCAAACGAAAAATTGCTAATACAAATACCTATTTTGTCGAGTGTATTTATGTATGTATTTAGGAATATATAAGTATGTTTATCAGCTGTTTAGTACCCATAACACAAGCTCTGCTTAGCTTGCGACTAGACGGGCGTTGTGTGGAAGTTGTGGAATATTTGTATTTATATTATTATTTATCACAAGTAAGTATTTTTTTTTAATATGTCGTAATCTTTTATGTTACGTTACTTGCTGCTACGGAACCATTCATGGGCGTGCGCTTTTTTTTATATAGAAGCGTCTAGCGTTAGTAAAGAGGGCAGTAGGACCATCGATTAGGAATTTACTACTAAGGAGCTAATGGTTCACAAAATTCGAAGTTATTGGTAATAGAGCGTTTAAGTGTCTTTGACACAATCCACTTTTTTTTAATACCATCTAAATGTCAACTAGCTTAATCAGCCGTTCAACTAACTGTAAAGAATGAAATTAATTAACAAATTAGTATTCCCGTCGCAATCTCACATTTATCAACTTCCCCTTCTTGCTCTAATACGTTCACAAAATACTGTCGTTAAGTTACAAATCTCTTAACACTACTGCTTAAGTTGGAGCCAATATCAGTGTTAATGTGTAGACCATCTGGCGCCCCTCATCCGCCGCTAGCGTGATGATAATCGAGCGAAACTAATGTGAGCAATTCTTTGCCCTTTAAATAATGTGGCCCGTTAAGGGCAGTAATGTTTTTCTCGAATTCGTTAAGGAAAAGAAAATCTGTAAACTTTTTGGTTTAAAAAAATAAATAAAAGTAAAAACTGTTCTATTTTTAACGAACCCACGCGTCCTGATTATTATCAATAATTACACGTCGGTTTTTTTTTAATATTATAAACCAGTGCTTGACTGCAATCCTACCTGATGATAAGCAGTGAAACAATCAGTGATTCGCTTAAATAATTAGTGAAACATCATTATTGATAACGGCGGACAATCAGATATTATGATGGTCAAAATACAACAGCTTCCGACTTGCTCGTAAACAGTTGGAAAATATCACAGTAATTGAAATTTCCCAAAGTCAATTAAATAATACAACGTTTAATAAAACACTACCGGATCAAAACGATTGTGGCTATTTAATTCGATGCCATTAAATTATTTCCGACAATTGAACGGGAGCAATATTTATTGATAATTAATTAAATTTGTATACTGGACACAAAATACCCTAGTTTATTTATGTAATAATGCTTTATTGTCACTGTTTACCGTATAATTTTCACTCTCTTTTATGTGTATGTATCAATTAATTGTATAACGCAAATAATAATGAAAACACAAAGATATTTAATTAATTAAATACATTAAAAACCAAATGTCGAAAACATAACTACCATATTGGGAGTTTTATTATTATATTTGAATAGTTTTGAGTTTTAATAAAATTGCCATGGGATCCGCCTGCTTAACTAGGTTTTCGGGATATTGTTAAGAAGGTTGACGTTTATTTATGTTAGAAAATCAGTTATTCAACTTTGTAATGTCTCAAGTGACACTTTTCCTGTGGATGATTTTTTAATATTAACACAAAAATCAGAGTATTCCCGTTTGAGCACCTATTTATTGAGCACCTATGCATTAACTTATGGGAAATGGGAATACCTTTGGTGCGAAATGCATAGGTGCTCAAAAAATAGGTGCTCAAAAGGGAATACTCCCAAAAATCTGCCATTTAAAAAATATGTGGTTTAGTTAGAAAATTTCTACAACTAGATCTAGATAACCATTTTAATGCAGTACAGATCACTTTGCCTCCCTAATTAAATAACTTGGACCTCACCTTGGTCACCACGGGTGTACACCCGTGAGATTTAAAGTCAACACAAAAATCCATAAAAATAATAATAACTTTATTCTCACATTGAAATGAAGAAAAGAAATTGAAAAGAAAAAAAATATCACGAGGCATCAACCTTTGTAATACAAAGGTTGATGCTCCGTGATCATTTTGTTATCTAGTTCTAGTTGTAGAAATTTTCTTACTAAACCGCAAGGGTTTAAAATGGCAGATTTTTGTGTTATTATTGAAAAAATATGCACATCGCCGTCAACAAGAAAAGTTTTCAAAGGACTTGAGACATTACAACGTTGAATGACAGATTTTCTAGCATAATATGCCCCGAGATCATTTTCTTTTTTCTTACATGTACGTAAAAGTCATAAGTATTAGAGATACCTAGTACCAAATAATGTTATTTTGACAATCTCAATGCTCTCAAACGTGTAAATATAAACCTAAAACTAATAAATTATCACCACGTACCCATTTCACATTGTCATCTCACCTTCTATGAAAAATAAAACCATTCAATTTACCGTTTACAATCTTTTATTTCCGCTTGCTTCTTTCTTCGTACGAGATGAAAGGCAAAATATTTCCGCTGGCACAATAGCGCTTCTCCTTAAACTATACATTTGTAGTAACAATATTTGGTGCACGTCGTTTGCAGCCCGCCTGCCTCGAGAAACCGTGTGTCACACCTAAAAATATATTATTTTGCAAGTGTCGCTATTATAGGGGAATATTCTAAATGTCCAATATCACTGTCAAAGTGACTCTATAAATTAAATCATATTTTGATATTAAATTTTCTTAGAAGGGGTGTATGAACGTCTCAAGCGGCAAGGGTTCTTATTACTGTGTTGCTAATATTCGATTTAGTGATTTAAATTATTAACGCACCTAGTGTGTGTATGTGTTTGATATACAAACAATTTAATTCAATAAATTTTGTTGAAGTATTATTATAGGAATGATTCTATATTTCTAAGAAATTCGTTGGCATGGCAAGCGTCATTTCACAGACAAACGTGTGTAATATGTAGGTACAGGTGCTAACCTAATGACATTGCTGATATTTAATACTGACTAGTGTGATGGGCCTCAGACCAGATTCACAGCGAACAGATCTTTCATTATTTTTAGGATTCAAAATATTCAAATAAATTTTGCAATAGACACTAGAAAGTCGTTGTGTTAATAGTGCAGTACTACTTGAACTTAATGTGCGAAAATATTTAATTTCACCTATTCTAAATACGCCTTTTTCCATTTTTTTCAACTCACAAAATATCCTTGGAGGTTATTTAACGACCCAAAACAATAAAATCGCCTACAGTACCAACTCTCATTGACCAAGTACTTAATTTCCGCGAAACCACACCACCGTAGCGGTGCATACCCATGCATCTTATTCAAATTCTGATATTAATGCGAACCCAGGTGTTCTAGCAAGCTGCGCTAAAATACTTTAAGACTTAATGAGGAATTTATACGGTCTAGGTACGTGGAAGTTCGGAATCCTCTATGTACTGGTAATGCGACCCCTTGTAATGGATATTTCTATTGTTGTTACTCTTCTATCAGTCTTCTAACAAGGATGCCCTTCATTTTTAGGAATACATGGCATATTTGACTAAATAACATTGCATTATTTCTATTACTTATTGAATTTGCATATTCGTTAGGATTTCTTTTTTTTTCTGTATGTTCCATTCAATATATTTGTATGTTTGTATTCATATTTTTTTTAGTTTTTTTTTAGTTTTCAAATAATTGTTTTAATTAAGTTGATATGTACATAATAGTTGTAATATTATATTATATTTTATATTATATTTTATGATATTTATCGTATTCATTGTTTACATATACTTATATAAATACAAAATGTTTACTTCTCTTCAAATTTTCTTACGGAATTGCACCTACCACTGTTTGTCTCTCTGCATTCGTTTATAATTCGTTCGTTTAGCATTACCTAAAGGTTGACTGGTATAAAATGCCTAAGGCATTAAGTCCGCCTATGTATATTTGTGTGCTTGTAGTATTGAATAAATAAATAGTTATAAGTTATTTCATAATTAATTGGTAAGATTATTTTGTTATCAATAAATATTTAAAAGGTGTTCACATTTCGCTAGCCCAACAGCCTTCTGGTGTTTATAACATTCACTTTCATTAATTCTCGTACAGATTCGTAACACAAGTTAGAATTTAAATATTCCCTTCCGGAATTCCTCCGGTTAAGATGAACTCTGGAAAACAAACAATCGTGTTTGTAATTCTCGCAATGCAACATTACGCAAATTTAATCTCTTTTCGTTCAAGGGATAGAGTTCAAAATATTTCTTAACAAAAACAAAATACAAGCTTCAATTGTTTCTCATTATGATTTTCATCAGTTATCATTCGGGATTTTCTAAATTAAGTACAATTCAGAATTGGGTGCGATTGGTACGGTTCTGTATCAATTTGAATTTACTACTATATTTACTTATCTAACAAGGCGTATAAAATTGGAAGTATTAATGTAGGTATATTTTGTAATTTTTATTTTGTTGTGGAATATAACTTTTTTTAATGAAATTGAATAGCTACAAGAGAATATAGCTACAGTTTCTACCTTCTACCACAGAATAAGATCATAATAATGATATGAACATTGAACAACCCGAAAACATTGTATTTGGTTGAAGACTCCTGAATAAATTGTAGGTATGTATGGTCAAAAATATACACGCAGACAACAAGTTAGTATCTGTATAGTTAAGTTATGTTGTACCATCCACCAGAGAATAAAAGAGTTATAAATGTCTTAGTATTTTAATGTCTAAAAACATTTATTTAATTTTAAATTATTGGTGGATGGTTTTTTGAAATTACGAGAGTTTTTAACGATGCGCGCGCACACCGTCACGAAAAACCTACACCCTGAAGTGAGCCATAGTCAACATATTAATCGACCTTTTGGAAATAAACAAAATGTGACAGCGAAATGTACGTTAGTTAACACGGAGTCTAAAATGCAAAGCAAAGTTATAATTTTCTATAATACAAACAGAGATTAAGTAAAAGAGTTTTAACGCGAAAGATAAAATTTTGAAAAGATTTTTTTCTTGTTACGCCAAAGAAGCTAAAACTTCTACATAAGTACACACATACTTTTTTTCTTATAATTATATTCTTAACAAAATAATACCTTATATTTTTTTATTACATTGAATAATTTTTGGCACAAGCGTATTAAACTAGGTAGTGTTCTTCTTCCATCGAGACCACACTACACAACAATATTAACCTTTTCTTTGCAGCCAAAATTGCAGCGAGTCTCCCAAATCCAAAAGTTTTCATGAATTCATAAATTGCTTGCATTGTGCATGTTCACAGCGAAGTTTCCGGCAAAACCAGTATACAACACTTACGGTACCCTAATACAGTACCTTGCTAAGGATGTCAAAAATGGCTTTACAAAATATAACCGGTGTATATCATCGTTATCCTGAACCAATTTGCTTGGGGAAACGTGCCACGGATTAAATCAAACTGTACGAAAGTTACTCAACAAATTCCACCTTTTTTTATCAATCCCTTGGATTTCGGAATTGGTCAGCGTTGTGGATGTGAATTATACTCGTTCTAAATTGGAAAACGGAATTTGTTGCCCGTTTTGAGTTTCGACTCGGCAATCTTCGTCCGGATTAGAAGCGGCAATTTGAATGTTAAAAAACGCCCAATGAGCGCCTTGGACCCACCAACCAGTACATATTACTTTGGTAGGAAAAAGATTTTCCATTTTCAAAGTTAGATTTCTATTGTTTGTGGCTGGAAAACAAACTTTGTTTGTAAAGGTTTTTTGCTGATTTCCACAAAGTCGAACTAAGTATTTATTTATCTAACTAGCAATATTTTGTTGAAAACTGTTTCTATTTGTACGTTATATTTATGAACACTTCCATTTTATTTCAGAATTTTTCCTTTATAAACTTCGGACTGTTTGAGGGTAAGTAAACTATGTAGCATTATTATTCCTATTCATCGAAGCATATCGTTTTTGTATTATTTTTCATTACATCAGACGCCATCACATCAACCTACCCCAAACTCTCATTTTTTTCTTATTGAACATGGACCTTATTGCGTTTAAAATAAAGTTGAAAACCTTTCAAAGAAATTTGACACATTGGGGTAGGTTGATGACAATCACAGAAAGTTCTAGAGCATCAAGATATTCTATTTTCTTGACATTTTTAACCGACTTCAAAAAAAGGAGGAGGTTCTCAATTCGGTTAGAACATTAAAATAACTCCAGTTTCGGAAGTCAGTGGCCAATAATGAACAAAACAAAACCACCAAAGCCACAGACTTCCGAAACTGGGTGTTATTTTTCACCTGTTAGTTTTTTTTTAAGAAGGCGGTTGTTTTTTTGGAAAAAAGTTTTCTACAACCAATATAATACAATAATGATTTATACTCGCTCACAGCTAACGACGTCAACGTGTGCGTGAAATGTCTATGTTTGCAGCTAACGCAAGTTGGTCTCGGCTGTCATTGGTAAATCTTTGACAGTCGTTACGGGTAGTCAGAAGCCCGAAAGTCTAACAACCAGTTTAATTGAGGGGTATCGTGTTACCCAATAACTGGATTGTGGAAGTCAGACATGCAGTCGCTTCATGTAAAACACCGGTATTCAGCTGCACCCAGTTAAAGTGGAACCCAACCCCAACATAGTTGGGATAATAAATAAATAAATATTCCACAACTTTTTCACACAACGCCATTTAGTCCCAAGTTAAGCTTGAGAGCTTGTGTTATGGGTACTAAACAGCTGATAAACATACTTATATATTTCTAAATACATACATATAGATAAATTACACCCAGACACAGAACAAATGATCGTGCTCATCACACAAACATTTGTCCTGGATGGGAATTGAACCCACGACCTCCGGCATAGCAGTCAGGGTCACTAACTACTAGACCAACAGGCAAGTCATAGGATAGGCATATGTAAATTTTAAAAGTAATTATCTCCGTGATGAAAAAAAAAACAACAAAAAAAGCTATTCTAGCGATCATACCAGTAATAAAATCCTGTTCATTGGTGCAAGCACCTAAACAGCAATGGCAAAGTGTCCTTACAACTCCATTCTTATCGGCTTCCTTTGGAGGTTCGGAAGAGCAACTTCACCACTACATTGACTAATAGCAGCCGGACTCGAGTATTGTCAAATATAAGGCATTTACACCAAATTGTCTCAAGATCCAGTTAAGGACGACCTTCACCGAGCTGGTTAATGAATGGAACCTATTTTATATTCAATTTAATATGTCAATAAATATATTGCATATGGGTTGCCTAAAAAAATTCAGTCCAAGATATGATTAATTAATAATTTTAAAAAAAATATTGTTCACCGGTTTGGTTAATGGACAAATTCCATAGGTACCAATTTTCGATTGGTAAGGAAAATGTCTAAAATCTTAATTTTCATTTAACTACTAATAATAGTTGGTAAGCCTTTATAAATAAATAAATAAATAAATAAATAAAACTTTAATTCATAAACCAGACCGGTGCAAGTTACTAGTATTCATTAACCTGTTTATATCTGCCTACGCGAGAGTTGTGACGGACAACCTAACGTTTGCATATTCTATGGACTTTATATTTTCGATTGGTAAGGAATTTGTCTATTAAGGACGTATCTACGAAATGACGCGCTTCAATTCTAGGTACTTATTGCGTCTTTTTGCGCACAAAACACGTAAAGTATCCAATTTGCAATGTTAAATACTTTGTATTCGTATAGAGCGATCTTATTTAACAGGAGTTGCTGCTTGCAAGCAACACAGCGTCCACTCACGACGGTGGTCGAGTGCAAAATAATATTTTTTGTTTCAAACTTTTGTGCAATAACTCACGACAGTGATCAGTAAAATAACCCTTAGCTTCAAGCCATTAAGGTTCACGCAATTTAGCAAAATTTGTTGAAAAACTAAAATTGATTTAATTTTTTTTCTGGGATTTATTGGAATATTTTGGTAGTTTTTTCTGTCACCTTTTTGAGTTGATCATGTCTCCTTACATAAAACATTTTTAAATAAACACATTACTGTATTAAATAGAAGAAAAATGTTCCTAAACTCAAAACGAAATCGACAATTTTTTGTGAAGAGGTACCGCAAATGATTTTTTACAATATTATTGACCCTAGATTTTACAATAAAAAATTGCGACCTTTTGAAGATGAAGGAGTAATCTGTCTATGGTAATTATTATTTAGATTCAGTTTAGTTCAGTTTTGCGCCAAATTGTACCAAAAAACTGTATATTTTGCTCAGATTTGTAAACGCGTCCTTAACCGACTGGACTGAAATTTTTCAAACAACCCGTATGATATATATTTATTGACATATTAAATATAAAATAGGTTTTTCATCCATTAACCAGCTCGGTGAAGGTCGTTCTTAACGGGATCCTGTACTAAAAGGTTTTCACGGTGGTAGCCAGACCGATGATTTCAAAAGAGACAACAAAAATAGGGACACGAATGGGTACTAAGATTTCTTTTTGTCGGGTCCCTATTAAGTAAATTGACCCCTCGCTACTGCTAAACAGCACAAATTCTCACCAAACTATATATAAACCTTGCTATACACACTGGTATATCTGCAGTAGTAATTCCGAGGTGATCCCATCGACACGGCAACACTGGATCATGACAAACTGGATCTGTGCCAAGTCAATCCGTTAGTGTTAATGGTACCCCCACCTGTATATATTATGTGGTGGTACTTGAAATTGAAATGGAGGCAGTTATACGGAGTTATGGTGGGACTTGACAGTAGATTTCGGTAACCTTTTAGTTGTTAACTGTTTTTATTTTGGCTTCTATCGCGTTTAGTGGTGCGAGAAGAGAGTTTAGTGTTAAAGATTTTATTTTGTTTTTTCGCTTTAGACCTGAAACCTCCAAGTGATTTCTTTAGGACCGACATTGTTAATAAATTGTATACAATGGCAAGGAGTTTTATCGGGTATTTTAAGTTTGTTACGTAAATATATTTAGTAATTAAGTTAGCAGATTAGTATTTCTCCAGTAATTTATATTTTTTTTCTCTTGACATCGCTTGTATTTGGATGTTATATTATTATAATATGTATGTATCAATGTATTTATTTTAAATTATTGTTGATTTGTCTTTATAGTTTTTGTTATCTTCTTGCGCCTACCATGTTCTGTCTCTGCATCACCTTAATATAGACTGGTAGAAAATGCCTAAGGCATTAAGTCCGCCTTTGTACAGTGTCTTTTACTAGTGCATAGAGTTTTAATACATAAATAATAAATAATTACTTATTATTTATTTTAACAATCTTAGGAAAGCTTAAAGATTATACACTAAAATCGTAACAAAATTATAAAATCGATACAAGTAGCTAATTATAAGCTTCCACTTATTCATTATTAAATAATGTATAAAAAAAAATAAAGAAAAAGATATCGAGAGATGTGTGCCGTGATATATCGCTAACATTCACTCTGCATAGTTATAATTCAATCAAAGTATTTCTTACTCAGATTTTTTTCCGCTATCATGAAAAATAGATCGATTTTTAAATACAAAACCAGGTTGTTAAAAAATGTTACGCCTATAGTTTGCTTATGGATAAAGCGATCAGTTACTAGTGAGGTTCAAAAAATTAAATTCAAATTAATTTGCTTATTTCTTCAACAAGTTTACAACAGTTACTTTGTGATTGGAGCGTTTTTTTAAGCAAACACTGCCTGTATTAGAAGACTCCGCTCTTTCATAACAAAATAAAGAAAAAATGGAAAAGCAAATTAAATTTCTTACAAATAAATATATAAAAAGACAGTACCTATGTACAGACGCCAGCACACCAACCTACCCCAATGTGTCAAATTTCTTTGATAGGTTTTCAACTTTATTCTAAACACAATAAGGTTCATGTTCGATTGGGAAAATTTGACGGTTTTGGGTAGGTTGTCTGTACATAGATTTACATACGTAAAATTTGGGTGTGTATGTGTGTGTGTTAGTGTGCCTAATGAGAGGTTATGATGTGAGTTTCAAGAGTTCTTCCGTTCTCTCATAAGTTCGACTGGCCTGTTGGTCTAGTAGTTAGTGACCCTGACTGCTATGCCAGAGGTCGTGGGTTCGATTCCCACCCAGGACAAATGTTTGTGTGATGAGCACGACCATTTGTTCTGTGTCTGGGTGTAATTTATCTATAATATGTATGTTTTTAGAAATATTTAAGTATGTTTATCAGCTGTTTAGTACCCATAACACAAACTCTCAAGCTTAACCAGGTAACAAGTCGTTACATGCCACCGCACGCAAGAAAGCTAAAGAGTTGGGTTATGCATTTGTTTGGGTTAGAAATGGTCATATTTATGTAAGAAAGACAGTAGACTCTAAATTTATTCTGATTAAAAATATTACTAGTCTTGATCTCATATGTTAATATAGTGCACACATTTTTTTTTTCTGTTATTTTGTAAAGTAGTTGATTGGAAAAATTAACTATAAAATGTATATCTCAATATATTACCAAAATATAAGAGGTATGAAAAGTAAAACTATTGATATTTATAATACTGTACTATGCAATAACTATGATATAATTTGCTTATGTGAGACCTGGCTTGATGATAACATATTGTCTTCGGAAATTTTTGATGACAGGTATTGTGTAGTGCGCAGAGATCGAGATTTTCTGTTTCGCTCGCGGTACGGAAAGTGCCGCGGTGGAGGTGTACTTATTGCCTATTCAAAGAAACTTCACATTTCAATTAAGGACGACTGGAAATCTGAATTGTTGGAAGATTTTTGGGTTCAAATTATAGTGAACCGGTCTCTTACTATTAATCTATGTATTGTCTACCTTCCGGAATATATTCCAGTAAATGTTGTTTGTGACTTTTTCAACAAATGCGGACACAAAATCACACACACAAATCACATGACTTGTATTTTGGGAGATATCAATCTAGGCGACATCAAGTGGTCAACAGAGACTGGCTGTCCTCTAAATTACAACTGTGAAAAATCTAAATCACTATTTAATTTGTTTCAGTCAACCACTATTAGTCAACTCAATCACATAGTAAACCAAAACGGTAGAATATTAGATTTGGTTATCACTAATTGCAAAGACATATCCACTTTAACATCCTCCACACCTATAAGTCGCCTTGACATGCATCATCCGCCATTTGAACTCATAATCAACAGAAAAACTACATCATCCGCATTACACAGCTATCTCGAAAAAAAACTATGTTTCCGTAAAACAGACTACGACAGTTGTAGACGAGATATATCACAATTAAATTGGACAGAACATGCCTTAACTATGAGTTGTGAAGACTTTACGCAGCTCTTTTACAATAACATATATTTGATCATCGAAAAGTACACTCCAAAATTTAGAGTCGGTAGTAATACATACCCGGTATGGTTCTCAAAAAGTTTAATAAGATTACTCGCATCTAAATCTAAAGCTCACTCTAAGTATAAACGGTTTGGGAATCCCAGAGATTATGATACCTTCTCTTTGCTGAGAGCAAGGGCCAAAATTGTCACAAATCACTGCTTTAAAGAATACATTAAGCGGATTGAAGAGGACCTCAAGGTTAATATAAAAGCCTTCTGGCGTTATACCAAGAACAAACGAGTGACAAATAACATCCCTAGCTGTATGCATTATAATGACGAGGTTGGCAACACGGGTAAAGAAATAGTTGATTTATTTGCAAATTACTTCTCATCAGTATACTGCTCTAATAAAACTGATAACTATGCCCCCAATTTCCAGCCATCCAACTACTCAATTGGCAATCTATGTATATCAAAAAAAGAACTGCTGAAAAAGTTAGAAAATATTGATCTCTCAAAGAATGGTGGCTTTGACGGTATACCCCCTATTTTTATCCGGTTATGTGCTACTGCCCTGGTGACTCCCCTGCTCATTATATTCAATAAATCTCTACATGAAGGTACATTTCCAAGTTTATGGAAGATAGCAAAAGTCACGCCTATCTACAAATCTGGAGATAGGAGTGACGTCACCAACTATAGACCAATCTGTATATTAAACTTATTTGCAAAAATATTTGAGGGTCTTGTTTATGAACACATGTACACTCACCTTAGGCATGTATTAGATACACGACAACACGGATTTATCACTGGTAGGTCAACGAACTCTAACTTATTGTGCTACACAACATATCTTTGTGGTGCATTTAATAGTAAATGTCAGGTAGACTCAATATACACGGATTTCTCGAAAGCCTTTGATCGGGTAAATCACTTTATATTACTTACAAAGATGCATCATGTCGGAATACATGGGACTCTTTATAGATGGCTCTCATCCTATCTGTTAAATCGGACACAATTAGTTGCACTAGCCGGTTATGACTCTATACCGTTTGAAGCAACATCTGGAGTGCCCCAAGGTTCGAATCTGGGTCCGTTATTGTTTTTGGTATTCGTAAATGACTTGCTAAGTAAAATTAAAAGCGATTGCCTAGCTTACGCAGATGATATAAAAATTTTCAGGCGTATCTCAAATATTCATGACTGTGAGGCCCTTCAATCGGATATTAAAACAATTGTGGAATGGTGTGACGAAAACTTGATGTCACTAAACGCCAAAAAATGTCAGGTTATTACATTTTCAAAAAATAGTAAAAACATAATTACGTATGACTACAATATAAGAGGAGTATTAGTAGATAGGGTAAAAGTGGTACGTGACCTGGGCGTTATGTTTGACTCGGTTTTGTCATTTAGGCCACACTATGATCACATTTGCAATAAGGCAAACCGTTTACTGTCTTTCATATTGCGCAATGCCAAACCATTTAAACATCCGCAAACTTTGTTAATATTGTACTATTCCCTGGTAAGATCTATATTGGAGTACTGCTCGTCTGTGTGGTCTCCAATATATAACACTCACATTGATCGCATCGAATCTGTGCAGAGAAGATTTGTCAGGGTTTTAAGTGCGAAATATGGCCTCAGACGTAAACTACCCAATTACAATCAGCGACTCACACACTTTCACATGAAGAGTCTTGACAAAAGGAGATGGGTTAGTGATCTAAGTACATTGCATAAAATTGCTAATGGTTCCTATGACATTCAGTTACTTGACCAGATAAACTTTAAAATACCAACTAGATCTGTGCGCACTCCACAATTATTTAGTATTCCGGCTAGTAACAATAATGTTTCTGAAAATAACCCGTTGTCCAGAATGTGCAGTCAATATAATGCAATATGCCCTAAGGTAGACTTATTTTTGAACAGTTTGAACGAATTTAGAAACACTTTATATAAACTGTAATTAGAGGTGTAATTGATTCCATTTTTCTTTTTTCTTATTTTTAAACATTTGTAAAATGACAATGTAAAAGGAAGCTTAGTAATCATTGAACGCTGTGTACAGTAATAATTGGACCTCAGATTCACATATGTATGTTGTCATGGCTGTGATGAATTGTTCTTAGTCTGTAGTCTGTTACTGTACTTATTAAAATAAAATGGCTGTTCACAATGGTGTGCTGGTGCCTACACTAACGTATGGAAGTGAATGTTGGGTGTGGCAAAAGAGACATGAAAGTAGAATAAATGCTGTAGAAATGCGTTCCTTGCGAAGTATGTGTGGTGTAACAATTAATGACAGATTGAGGAATGATGATATAAAGCAACGTTGTGGTTTAAAAGAAGATGTAGTAACAAAAATTGAAAAGAGTATGCTTAGATGGTTTGGTCACGTTGAAAGGATGAATGAAAGGCGACTAACGAAAGGTATTTACAAGGCAGATGTAAGTGGGAACGCCGGGAGGGGACGCCCAAGAAGGACATACATAGACCTTATTGGTGATGTTCTTCAGAAAGGTCAGGTGCGTAGTACTCGCAACCGGCGTGTGTGTATGACAACATGTATGAATGTAAACGAAGCAAAAGAAGTATGTAAGAATCGTAGCATATGGCGCTCTGTAGTTTCTGCCTACCCCCATGGGAAAAAGGCGTGAGTTTATGTATGTGTATGTATGTATGTAAAATAAAATAAAAATAAAAATAAAATAAACTTAGGACTAAATGGCGTTGTGTGAAAAGTTGTGGAACATGTTTATATTGTTTGTTTAATAAGTAAGTGTTTAAGTTCATCCCAGCATTCAGGATTCGTGCCCAACTGATGGCAATAGGTTCGCTCCCTATTAAATGGAACTTAAACATAACTGGCGATTTTTTTTTTTTTACTGCAGATGTTGTATCAGCAGTATACCACATTTCACCAATTATGTCAGCCTAAGCCTTTGAGAATTACAGGATTATTTTGATTGACCTATTGTTTGGGTTGATTTTTTTCCGTATTTCCTACTAAGGTACTCTTATCAGCATTGGAATTTGCTTCTGCGAGCCACTATGCGTGACCGAACGCGATCCGATTTCTACTTTCAATCCAACCCAGGTACCTCACTAGTACCTACGGCTGCCTGTGGGCGTTCCTCACCACCTTTATCCATTCAAGATTTTAATGAAGATAAAGTAGGTGGGTACTTGTAACCTTTCCCCACTTTGTTACTTACATCATCTGCCTAGGCTTTCTAACTAAGTTTTCAATGCTTGCAGTCCAATAAGATGAACTAAACAACTTTGGGAACATATTCATTGTGCGTACAGCGAAGTAGTGAAATTCACTGCCGGAGTCTGTGTTTCCTGGTACCTACAACTTAGGGCTCCGCCGCCGCCGATGCTTTGCAAGCGCCCCGCCCGCTGCCTACTGACTTCGTGACCGTGGCCTAATACTTACGAAGTAATATTTTAAGGAACTACATAGGGTGTTATAATGGCCGGCATTATCTCTAAAATATTCCACAACTTAAATAAATATTCCACAACTTTTTCACACAACACCATTTAGTCCCAATTTAAGCTTGAGAGCTTGTGTTATGGGTACTAAACAGCTGATAAACATACTTATATACTTCTAAATACATAAATATTATAGATAAATTACACCCAGACACAGAACAAATGATCATGCTCATCACAGAAACATTTGTCCTGGGTGGGAATCGAACCCACGACCTCCGGCAGAGCAGTAGGGTCACTAACTACTAGACCAACAGGCCAGTCATAAAAGTCGCTAAAAGCGATCTCTTACCGGCTAGCTTTTAAGGATAAAGAAGAAGGAATATTATAATGAGTGTTAAAAATGCACTGTAATGGGCTATTAGACAAAATTTTAGTTTTTAGTCCGTCATCTAGATAACAAGAAAATATTCGACACATATTTTTTTCTTTTTCAAATTGATGTAAAACTGCTTGGATTAAGCGTATTAAAGTTGAGGAGAGCGGGCTTGTAACGACATTTTCTAGTATAAATTGTACTGGCTAAGTGACGTCATGCGATATTTTGACTCGATGTATCGCCGTTATTTTTTGATTACGTGAAAAAAGAAAAAAATATATGTCGAATATTTTCTTGTAAAATAAAAATCAAAATCAAAAGTCATTTGTTCAAATTATGCTGAGGATCAGCACTTTTTGAACGTCGAAATGACGTAAGACAGTCCCCCAGAAAGCCCACCCTTCGCCACTTCCTAGTGTTTTTGGTGGGAAGAAGAAGTGGCGGAACAAACTCCCCAGCAACACATCTGTCTGTTGTAATCTAAATTTATTTTTTTGTAAATTTTGTCAATTAGCCCATTGACTGCCTCGTTATTCTAGTGGTCGCAAGCGCTACCATGCTGAGCATGAGGTCCCAAGTTCTGTCCCCGGGTCGTGTAAAGTATTATTGAGTTTTTTAATCTGGAATTTCTTAGTAGCAGCCCGGAGTCTGGATTAGCGTCCGATTGATGGTAGTATGTTCGCCCCCTATTACATGGGACCTAAAAACGACTGGCAAAATGTGGATGAATTACCAGGTTTACCTCTACCTTACTCTTCGGCGATTACAACACAGGCGTGGTGTAATGTTAATAATGTACTTATTATAATAAATTCCCTTGAAGATACGACCCGTGCGGCCGTTATTTAGCCACGAGCCCCTCTTCAATTTGTAACAAACACCCGTTTTGTAAATAAAACAAATTCAAAACCATTTCCGGATATCAAGTAACTTTATGTTATCGTAATCAACAGTTCTATTTTAACAATATTTATATTAACAACAAATTGAACGGAGTCGACAAACAAATTGTTGTTATTGTTGGTTACTAGAGTTCCTTCGCTCGTTTACTAAAGGCGAGTGCACTCGAGCGAACGACATTGTTAGATAACAAAGTAACTTAGCGAAGTCACATTGTAATCGAAAGTCTTGCGTTTGGTGTTACGTATTATGATTTTGATTTCAGTGTTTCATTTTTGGAAGATTTTCTCCATTTTGTTACGGGTTTACGTTATAGGTTTACGTTACGGGTTCAAGTTATGGTTTTACGTTATATGTTTACGCAATGGGTTTTTTATCTTTTTTTATTTAAGGGATTCTTGTACACAAATTTGGCGATGTCAATCCCTTCGTACTTTTACAATTAAGCTTACTTTCTAACTACTTTAGCTTATTAAAATGACTTAATCTATTTACTTATCTAATAAAAAAGTATATAATTGTTTCGCAGCTTCAGATGTAGGCTTAGCCAACAAACTGTGGAATGCTCCAACATCCATTATCGACAATTTCATCGTTTTAAGGATAACATTTCTCTTATTAATATGTCGGACACATTCCACCAACACATGCTGTGCATCTTCTTTCTTGCCACACACTTATGGGTTTACGTTACGGGTTCACGTTATAGTTCAACGCACAGACTCCAGTTGATCAAGCACCAAACTGTAAAGTTTTTCTAATTGAACATGATCCGTATTTTGTTTGTAATAATTGAGGTAGTTTGATGTGTTGGCCTATGTAACGGACTCCTAGCCTGACACAAAATTGATATCCTCGAATACATTTTGTGTCCTTAAGGGGCCGTGCATAAAATTCGCTCGCTGGAGTTTAGGTAACATCATTGCGATGCTATATTTGTGTGTACCGTTCACGAACACACGCGTAAAGCTCGAGCGTAGTGATCGCTTTAACTGTTTTGATATTTTATATCATATTTTGAGTTTCTAAGTAATTAAGACGGTTGAGAAATAAATCTCCGGAATGTTTGTGTATACATATTTGTTTACTATGTTGGTACACATGTTAAAGTACACAAGTTAAAAATCAGTACGAATATTTATTAAACTGAAGATTAATATGTTACTTTTCAAATTTCTTAAAAGTGATTCAAACTAGAAAAAAAAATACTGATTAGTCTTGAAATTTCCGAAAAGTAACGATATTGATTTTTTTTCCCTCACGTGCAAGTAGACTATATACTGGTGTTGGTAAGATTTTTTAATTTTCAAAATCTATTGTAGTTTCTTGTAACTAAATAATCAAACGTCAGTCTCGCGTCATTTTTTTGGAAAACATGTGGGTGAATTTTAGTGATTTTCCATGAATACGTAATTTATTTCCAAAATTTAATTCCTCAACATGCAAAGCAAGGAACTCGTCTTTTTAAATCATAAATAGGATTGTATAAATTCTTCTTCTCTTTCTCACAAATAACGATTAAAGTTGATCAAATTCAGTCGATTTTAGGCACGGCCCCTTAAAACACAAAATAAGCTTCAATCTAATTATACACACACACACACACATCACATCTTGTGTACAATTTCAGATATAATATGAATATTTTAGTTAACATCAAGTCTAGCCTTCTCAAACTATCAAAACAACACAGCCCGCCAACCATCTGGGATTTAATAGTAAAAAAATAGATATTTCTTACATGAGAAATATCAATTTTTTCATTATTAAATCTGTATGATAAGCTTGGGATTGACAAAATTGTATGAAAATTCATACAATTTTGTCAATCTCAAGCTTCTCATACAGTGACAGCAGCACTCACGCATTTTCAACCAAGCTTACTGAATATTAAATCAAAGAAAATTGTCACGTGACGTTACATATGCCTACTCGCCGACTCGACGAATATGATGGGTATTAGAATAGGCAATGTTCTGATGTTCGGGACATTCATGGATTCAGTTCTCGATAGTATAAGTTAGTTTACTTTGAAGGTCGAAGGAATATCGACGATCATCCAAACACTGTGAGTTCCATACATGTTTCTGAATCCTCTCGCATTTTTGTGTCGGTTTGACCTAATTTTTATGTTATTGCTATTAGCACTGCACTTTGTAACGACCTTTTTGCTCTTAAAGCCATGTAGGTTGCATTACTAGTAATCTTTTTAACCCTTTCAACTAAACTAGATATGTTGGTGCCTGTAGTGGTTTCACGTCAATAGTACAGACGCCAGCACGTCAAGTTACCCCAATGTGTCAAATTTCTTTGATCGGTTTTCAAACTTTATTTCAAACAGAATAAGGTTCATATTCAATTGGGAAAATTTGACACATTGGGGTAACTTGATGTGCTGGCGTCTGTACAATAGTAGAACTCACGACCTCTCGGTCTCCAGTCTAACGCCTCAGCCGATGGGCTATTGCCGCTTGTAATTGTACAAAGGAGATTGTACTCTATGTCATTTATTTGAATCGCATACGATCAGCAGTCCTTTTTCAAAATACTCACCACATTTATCACGTTTGCTGCAAAATACCGCCAAGATTTGATCCACCATCTTCTTTTCGTCATCAGTTAAGTTTTACGTAATTTTCCACACTCCATCAGATTACATTTTGATTTTCAGAGTTAACTGTAAAAAAAACACAGTGCGATAGGATTCTCAAATACCTGCCAGTAAATCTCAGGCTACTTATGTAGTCCACAAACATGTCTTAGCGAGCCAGGTCGACTGATCTTATCAAAGCAATCTGCCCAGACCTACCTTAGCATCTGTCAAAAGCAACACACGACACAGGTAAGGTACCTGGTTTTATATTCTGTATATTTATCTTCAGCATTTTTTTTCTTTGATGGCCACAGACATTAATTATGTATTCCGGCCACAATTCATTTCGTACGTTTTTTTTTTATCTCTTTTTGGCTTATTCCGAAGACAATTATATGAAAAAAGATTGTACCCGTTCCCTTTTTGGTGTAGCTACCTGTATTTTTTTGTCAGAATTATAAATAGAAGAAAGATTAATGTTCTTCTTCGTTAACCTTTGTAAAAATCTTTAATTTAATTAAGTTTTGCTGGAAGTATGAACAAGGTTCTTTAAAAGCATTTTGTAATATAAAGGCATCAACTTAACTAAGTTGCGGTTAGTTTCTAGCTTGTCCAAGTGCAGCTACTCGTAAATACAAGTATTTTACTAAGAGCAACTACTGTTCTGATCTTTAACTTACAGCCTGTTGCAGTTCCTGGATAATACGACCGCTGCTAATACTTTTATTTATTTTTATAATGTTACTTATTTCTAAAACAAACATAAATGATTTTGTAAAATAGACCTTCCTCTTTCCTGCCCTTTTGCTGCACCCTCAATAATTATGGAGTAATCACTAATAGAATTGAGTATTGACTGTTGACAAAGCTTACCAAATGACGGACGAAACATGCTTTTAACATGCTTTTTGAGTATCGAGTGGTTCAATATGCATTGAATGTTCACCCACCCAAGGGCCGAACTATGCAATCATAGCATTACCTTTAACTGACCCATGTAGTAATTTCGATTGAGCCATGATTCGCTCTTGTCTTTTATTAAAATGGAAAAATAATCTTATATAGTACGATTTTTCATTAAGAGCAAAAACAGTGGAAAGTTTCTTATACACGTTAGGTCGTGAAATCTAGTATCAAACATGAAACTTCTTTAGCTTTAGAGAAACTACACTTCAGCGATGACAATGTACTAACGGCTGCTTCATACAAAGGAAAATTGTTTTCTGCTTACGGCATGGCCACTGCAACTCCGATAAATTTCATATTTCTATGTAATACAATACCGTGAAAATAGACACAATATCTTTATTGTTAGTGCCTCTAAAGTCTAATCTAAAGTCGTTGGTTACTTCGATAAACCTAGTGAGAGTATAGGTAGTGTTATAATTAGGTCTAACATAACACGTATACATGAAATAACAATAAAAATGAATGTCTGTTATTCGATATCGTGGCTACAAATTCAATACTAATAGAATCTCTATCAGATTTTACTGGTATCGAATTTGTATTTACCTACAGATGTTAGAACATTTTGTAGTCAGCCTTCCAGGAATTAATTGTATTGGTAAAGCCACCAAATGCTCACTGTATTGTGTTGTTTATTGTATTGTAATATTTGGTTTGACTTTGTTTATACACAAAAATGTTGAGCAAGCGTATCTTATACCTATACTAGCAGATGTCCCGCGGTTTCACCCGCTCAAAAGTAGCTTATGTATGAATCCAAGGTGTCAGCTAACTCCTTACTAAATTTTATTAAAATCCATTCAGTAGTTTTTACGTGAAAGAGTAACAAACATCCATCCATCCATCCATCCATCTATCCATACTCACAACCTTTCGCGTTTATGATATTAGTAGGATAAGAAAATAAAACACAAATTGGAAAAGTATCAATTTATTGTTTCCACACTCTGAATAGAATAAATAGATAATATTGTTAGATATGTGTTTATTTACATTGTGTAGAAGAAAGTTGAAAGAGACCAAAGTTAAATAAAACATCACGTGATGGAAAAAATCTTTGGTTTTTAAATCACTGTTACCTGAATCTAGATTAGTAGCAAAAGATCCACTATGGCAAATACTAAGCAAAAGTGCAATGAATATGTACTCAGAAATGGCTAAACAAAAGCATCAACCATCATAAAATGGAATGAACGTCACCTGCAGTCCAGATTGAACGATTGATTGAATGTATTTCCTTTCATTCTTTTCTTATGATTAAGGGAATGCATTTTACAGTAAATGAAGACTTATTTCAGTTGTACAATTAGCGATTAACCTTTTTGAATTCCCCAAACAGCTTTGTCATGTACAACCTGGAGTTACACAGGGTAGTATGTTGGGCCCAAAATTGTGTAGGTTTTCATAATGTCTTGTGAAAATTCTGCTAATCTATAGCCTATGTGTTTTCTTATAAATAAATTTACAACTATGATAATAAAGCACTCAATAAACCCAAGACTTAGCTCTAATACAGTCTTTTAAAATAAAATATTACTTATTTAACGTGCAGATTAAACGTAATAAAATTGAACCTGAAGGAAAAGGAAACACAAAATATAATTCTCTTAAATTTGACTTCAATATAGGTATGACAAGCTCAACTTATATTTCACAGATTGTACACATGTTGGAAAACGAATTCCTTTAACGAGTTTTTAAATATTTTTATTTTAAAACACCGACTGTGTCTTTAATGGAATTATATGATTTGTTTCACATGATTACAACAATAAAAACAGGTATTTTTACTAGTAGAAATAATTTCGAAGTTAACTCGTAAACGGTACTTTAGTTAGTTTCTAATGATTACCACGGAATAATATGCTATAGTGGGACAACATAAGGGTTAATTTACGAACATGAACATTAGAACATCATCACAACCTCAAGCTCGCTCCACAATGAATCCTAATAATTGTCATTATTTATAGTATTGAATTAAGTTATACTTCCAAGCAAGAACATATAACATACTTAAATTTTATTAACATAATATAATGTAATTAACAAATAATGGTTACTTATATGAGTGTAGATTATTTACAGCGTTAGCTCTTTGGGTCCAAATTCACCTAAATCTATCAATTCCTATAATTAATTTAAAGTCTAAGAATTAATGAAAGCAGTGAAAAAGATGATCATAATAATATAGTAAAAAGTCTTCTTATATTTACGAAAATAAGCATAATAATATAATTAATATCTACTACCCTTCAACTCAGGTCTCGTTATATTTATAATGTATGTTGCTTAATATTCTAAACTAAATATCCATTAATTTAAAAAAGAATTTATTTCTAAGCTAAATAAATAAATGGGCAAGAATACCAAAAACATTAGCAATGATACTTCTCAGAATGCAAATCTAATTTAGTTGAAACAATGTAGAGCTGAACGATAAATGCATAATGAAATCACAGAATTATTTACAATTCAATTCATACGCTACAATAGTGCTACCATCACTGGTAACAAATAAACCGTTGTTGCTACCAGCGTCTGACTAGATGAAGTCTTGTAATATTTGACCTCGTCTTGTGTCGGGGGCGAGTACGACGCCTCGTAAATTAAACGGTTCGGACACGGTAGCATCTCCGCTGGTATTTCGAGCAGTTTCCTCTTATATTCAATTTTAGTATCATCATTTTCCGTTTCCTGGTCTTGCATTGCGTCATCGTAATGTTTCTCTTCGAATTCTTCTTCTTCGTAATCAATGTCTTTTTTGTATGATCCTTGTATAGGTTTTTGTGGTTTTTCAATTTTGACAGTACCTATGTTTGTCTTGGTATCCATGATGCAGTTGAGGCGGGACAGTGCGGCTTTGACGCGTTTGCTTTTAGTTTCGTTTCGTAGTTTGTGTAGCCAGGATAGGCGGCAGTCACAGGTCAGCTTGTTCCCTGTGGAAAAAGTACTGAGTTAAATTTATTGTGTGTAATGAAGCATTCTTTACTTAATTGTCTACCCCAAAGAGTATAAACAAATAATGACTCTATCTAGATAGCCAAATAATAAAATTCGACAACTTTCACACAACGCCAGTAACCACTAATCAGAGTTCCTGCTATGAGTACCTACCTACTGGACAACTTCTAAACATGCTTAGATATTCCTAAATAAATTCATAATTATTATAGATAAACTGTGTGGTGTAGTCTATCGATAACAATTATGAATTTATTTGATTCATTAGCACTATTTGACTTAACTTACGAATGGTTAAATACGTCACCACAATACTCCGGGTTGTTAGTTTGTTATGCACACACATTTTCGGTTTTATTCTCTGATCTAAACTTATTTTGTTTACAGTCAAACAGGCATTGGAGCGCGGGGCCCAATTTTTGCTACTCTTGCTACGTGCCTAACCCGGCACTGACTACACCCAGACACAGTAGAAATGATCGAGCTCATCACACAAACATTTTTTATTGAAGGGAGTCGAACCCATGACCTCCGGCATAGCAATCAGGACCACAACCTAATAGACCACCAGTCAGGCCAGTCAAATAAATTAATAATTTCCTGTTAGGCAATTTTACTTATATGGCTGACGTCTGACCGGACAGAAGATGTAGTTAATTACACTAAACAGAAACTCTGCACTCTTACAAACGAATATAAATCTCGACACTCGGAACTAGGATTATGTCTACAATAAACAAGCCACAAAACCAAATTAACAGTGGACAAAGAGTATTAAATCATAGCTAACAGCAATGCTCGACCAGTGCGGAAAATATAACATCTAGCCCGCAGCAAAATATAGATGCTATTAAATTGTCACAGAGCACTTAAACACAGTATTTCAAGGCCTGATTCATTGTAGTTCGAGGCAGTAATGTACCCGGATGGTTTAAGTGTGCGGTGGACTGTGGCTTGCGTTTTTTGGGCGGTTAGTTAGTAGTAAGTAGATTTTGCAGGAAGATAGATGCGAGTTGGTGCTGGTTTACGGGATTATGTAGTGGTGAATATGGAAGTTGCATAATCTTTGGCCACAGTACCTAATTCCTTTACAATATTGGTTGCATTACATTTTTAAAAGAAAAGGGCACTAAACAAACTTTTAGGAGAAATAACTGTTTCACTATAAATGGTGAGTTGTTCAATAAGAAATCACCGACTATTTAATGTATAAATTAAACAATAGCGTCATTTAAATTTCTCGCTATCTTAATGTGTTATTGTAGCAAGCATGCATTTGTAGGCCTCTTGGCATAACATAGCGCTCTATATACTAATAAATCCAACTAAAAAACGTTTAGTAACCTTCTTCACAAGAACAAGACATAAAAGTAACGATAGAAAAAATCAAAACAATGACAGAACCATTTATCTTTTTCCACTCTACAAAATACGTAACACCTAGAAAACACTAATAATAGTACATCGTGATAACCAAAGAACCGTGACATAATAGCCACGGCGGCTAATCGTGCGGTTAATTGAACCATTCCGGTTAATTTTCAACGCGGATATATTACCCAACGGGTTACTGAAGGAGCATACATCACTGCGGTCCGGTAATTAACCGGGCACACAGATGTTGTAAATGATAGTTTTTTTACTGCTTTATGGGCTTTTATAATGGTAGTTTGCATTTTTAATCGAATCCCTAGGCATATAGCACTGCATAAATTATTGTGCTTATATTATGAGATGCTAAACTTCATTAAGAATGGTTTTATATCTCATTACACGTTAGACTTAATTGTTTCCGGTTCCCGCTAACTAACTTTTGTGCAAGGATGTGAAAACAGGTCGAGTTATTACGACATCCTCATTTGTTCGCTCGTTTCCAACATTTCAAAAGCGTTGGCGGAAACAAAGAACACAGTTCGTATTTATCTTAACAAATGTCAGCAGTTACGAAGTAATATCGACATTTGTTAGGGATTACAAAATTCTAAGAACAAAGATAAATGGCGAACAAAGTTGTCAGAATTCAACTCACCGTCTAGAGAGATTAACGCATAATTGGACTTCATGTTTTCCAAAACATTCTGTACTGCTTCTTGTTTCAACGTTTCTAAGTTATTATTTCTCAAATCTAAAACATTCAGCTTTTGAATATCATCGAGCACGCCGTCGTCTAATGTCCCCAACTTATTATCGGCCAACGAAAGTTTTCGCAGCTGAGTCAATCCACCGAAACCCCTCTCGGATATAAATTCTATTTCGTTGCCATCCAGGTAAAGTTCTTGAAGGCTCCAAAGTTCCGCGAACGCAAGGTCCCCTATCATCGTTAATTTATTGTTTCTCATATCCAACGTGATCAGATTAGACAGACCTTGAAAGTTTTCCCTAATGACAACTGTCAACTGATTGTTGTCGAGGTCCAATTTTATGAGATTGTTCAGATGTTTGAAGCATCCGTCGTGAAGGACGCTAATTATGTTCTTCGACAGATACAACCTCTGCAAGTTGGGAAGGACGTAGAATACATCCCGCTTCAATTCAGATATCTGATTCTCCACTAAGCTGACGTTTGACAGCATTATTAGATGGGCGAATGACATCTTTTCCAGTTTCGCTATTTTGTTCTTAGGCAGTGTTATCTCCCGCAGCGTGGTCGAGTTGGTGAACGCAAACGATGGGATACTATAGATGTTCGCGTACTGTATATTGAGGTATTGTAATCGTTCCAGTCTAACGATCACTTTTGCGGGTATATACGTCAGTCCGCCGTCGGCTCTGACGTTGAATGTTAGCTTTTCTATTTTTGGTTGTGAATAAAAATTGGACCAGAACGGATCGTCTTCGGCTATACCGCCGTTGAATACCCAACAATCGGCCTTTGTGGCGGTTTTTATCTTTATACTTTCGCAGTAACAATGAACTTTGGACCCTCGGTCCTGTATATCACAAATATTAACGTAGTGTGAGTAAATCTTGTCGTTTTTCCATCGTCTTTTGTCGTTCTGTCGGCTCTCAGTTACGTTTATTTCAACTGTCGCGAAGGCAATCATTAGGATCAGATATTTAAGGTCCATCTTTGTTCCCTTTTCACATCAGAGCGATTTTTATCTGTAACAAAAGAGAGGGCGTTTAGTGAGTTTCTTTTGTTTTCTTTTATCTGTAGCCGTATTTTGTACATTAGCGAAGTCGATGATTCGATTGTTGGAAGTCGGATAAGGTGTTATTACGACGACGTTAATTGGCACTCAGAAGCTACTCTTTATTCCAAGAAGTTAAGTTTCAATAATAAGAAAATGCGGTAAATATAAGGATAAAACTATTCCTTGCCTCATTGGTCAAGTGGTTGCTAGTATTACAGGTTTGATAACGTGTTTGAGCAAAGTGTAGTTAGGTTTTTAGATCTGAAATTGCTCAGTTGCAGCCCGGAGTCAGAATTTGCACCCGATTGATGGCAATAGGATCACCCCAAACATAAATAACTGGTAACATATGGCAGTACTTTATTACTTAATTAATAACTCAGCAGCGATATATTTGACGCCTAATTGCAACGCTGCCAACTCTATGAATATACAGCCTTAAATTGCTTTGCAGTTTCCATATGCTGGTAAAATAAGTGTTTAACATTTTACTTCAAATTTATATATAATAGTTTAGCCAAATAATATCAAAATCTCTAAACCTAATAATGAATTAAGTTTTTTGTCAGTTTAAACTAACAAAATACTTAGCAGAAACAGATTGATATAGACTGCAACCTTTTATGTATAAGTGATATTAGATATATGACTTATTTAAAAAGTCATCCTACACCATATTAAACAGACGCCAGCACATCAACAACTCATCCTACCCCAATGTGTCAAATTACTTTAGATTTTCAATTTTATTTTAAACATTATAAGGTTCATGTTCAATTGGGAAAATTTGACAGTTTGGGGTAGGTTGATGTGCTGGCGTCTGTGCCTACTAGTGGACGTTACGTGGTTTCACCCGCGTAGTTACCGTTTCCGTGGGAATACAGGTATAAGAAGCATGTCACACGGAGATAGTGTAGCTTCCATGGTGAAAGAATTTTACAAATCGGTCTAGTAGTTTTAAAGTTTATTCGTAACATACAAAAACAAGTCTTTTTCCTTTATAAGTGAAGAAATAAATGATTAAAACAGTCCATTAAAAAACAATTATTACAAACAACGACCCTGACAAGTCAATGAACTTTTTTAAAAATCGTAGTTTCTAAAACACCCACATGTCATCAATTTGATGTTGTTATTAAGTATCAGTGTTAATTCCTTCTAATAATCCTTTTACTCCGCCTGCATCCTGGGACTGAACTCATCAAGTTTAATTAGTCAATTAAGACATTTTGTAATATTAACAGTTGTCAGTGTTTTTATTTGAACGACTTCTTTATGTTTTATTTTGTGTCGTTGTTCATTTTGTTTTATTTTTAACCGACTTCAAAAAAAGGAGGAGGTTCTCAATTCGACGGTATGTTTTTTTTTTTTGTGTATTTGTTACGCGATTTCTCCCCCATTTGTGGACCGATTCTCAAAATTCTTTTTTTATTTGTAAGAGTATACTCCCGAGGTGGTCCCATTTTAATTTGGTGAAGATCTGGTGCTGATCTTCGGAGATATACAATGGAACTCTTCAAAAATAGACGGCAAATCGGTCGTGATTGCTGGAATCGCTTGGATATTTATTGTTTATACAACATCATGACGTATCATCACGCTTGTATGCTCTGAGGGGTACGCAGATGTGTACAATATACCTAGATTTCGACAGTTAGGTATGTTAAGTTTCATTTATTAGGGATAAGTGGTTAACCCTATTACCATGACATATATTGTTAACAAATAACAATACAAAAAATAAATTCGTGGCAAATATTTGTATGGGAACAACTAAAAATGGAAAAAAAAAACTTTTTTGCAAAAAATAAAACCGACTTAAAAAAAATCACTAACCGGTGTAAAATAACTCTAAATGCGGAAGTCAGTGGTCCATCATGAATAAGACAAAACCACCAAAGCCACAGACTTCCTAATTTAGAGTTATTTTACACCGGTTAGTGTTTTTTTTTAAGTCGGTTTTATTTTTTGCAAAAAAGATTTTTTCTAGTCTAGTTTGGTCTTTTTTTAGGTCTTTAACTAGGAGTTTCATCTGTATAGTGGGTTGGTTTATAAACAACAAGCACCTCGCTCGCTACTTCGTCCGCGTTCATTTTGTACTTATACAACCCCTCCACTCCCTTTTAATTTGAAAAAATATAAGCAATGACACTCGACAATATTATGGCTTTCAATTGCTAAAGAACTATCAAAATCGGTTCAGGAGATCCAGAAATTATCCCGTACATCTTTACAAACTTACCAACTTTGCCTATTTAGAATATTATAGTACCTATAGACTAAAGTCTACTAGACTACTACCTGGTATGTTAAGGCACACAAAAATTCGTTCCGCGTGAGAATTGTACTCGCAATACATACATACATACATATGTCATCAATCGGGCACAAATCCAGACTACGGGCTGCTACTGAGAAATTCCAGATAGAAAAACTCAATAACACTTGCCCGACCGCAATACATAGCGCAGTTTTGAAGTTTTGGAGATTTCTCCGAACCTTATTAGCCACTGGTATATGTTAATCATCTGCCTAGCCTTTTCCCAACTATGTTGGGGTCAGCTTCCAATTCAACCGGATGCAGCTGAATTACCAGGGTTTTACATGGAGCGACTGCCGTCGGACCTCCACAACCCAGTAACTGGGTAACATGATATCCCTTAGTTAAACTGGTTGCCAGATTTTTGGGTTTCTGTTTACCTGTAACGACTATCATAGATCGACAAATGACAGCCGGGACCAACGGCTTTACATGCTTTCCGAGGCACGGAAGAGTCTTGATATGTAATAAATGGTCACCCATCCAAGGACCAACCTCGTCCAGCGTAGCTTAACCTTCGATCGACGGCTGCTATTATTTAGCCACAAGCCTCTGGTTAATATTTGTGTGACCCTGACTGCTATGCCAGAGGTCGTGGGTTCGATTCCCACCCAGGACAAATGTTTGTGTCGCAAGCACGATCATTTGTTCTCTGTCTGGGTGTAATTCATCTATAATGTGTAAGTATTTAGAAATATATAAGAATGTTAATCAGCTGTTTAGTACTCATAACACAAGCTCTCAAGGTTAACTGGGGACTAAATGGTGTTGTGTGAAAAATAGTGCAGGAATATTTATTAAGGTATTTATTATTTAATGATGATAACAAAATGTATCCATTCCGTAATAGATGCAGAATTCTGCCCTCATGCACGCACACAGTCATCATTCCCCCCTACACATTCATCAGCCTACTATCCAATCCAGAGGAAGTAAGGGGTAACATATCCTGTGATCACTCAAAGCCTTTCCTTTGAGCTCTTGAGCCAGTTCTCCCCTAAGCAGGTCGCCCTCAATACAAACCCTTTAGGCCCCAATCTGTAACGGTCATATGGAGTGTTCTCATATTGTTTCTCTTTGAAGTAACAAGCATAATGGCGGTTGAAACTATGCTGATGTTGCTAAAGTGTATTGTTTGGTATCTACTGTATTAATTCATTGAATTAGTAACAATTAATTGTGAATACATACTTAATATAATAAATGATGAACTAACTCACTTTGTTTGTTTCTTTGTCGGTTTTTCACTATTAAACGGCTGAACGGATCGTTATGAAATTTGGCATGGACAATGGACATAGATCATACTGTAACGATGGACATGGGCCTGTGGTTATGTCCAAGTTATGTCCTAGTGGATACAAGTCTATAAGTTTTTTTAGTACGCTCCGCTGCTGCTCCAATATTCATATATTATTCTAGATGGCGTTACTGAGCCATGGGATTAAAGTTTTTCTATGACATTTCCTTGACATGCCCGCTCTATAGTATTTTAAATCTCTTTGGTTTTCTTAAACATTATATAGATGCATCATCTTGTCATCTTTGATGATATGACGGACGGTGACAAACGTCTTCCCATTCTACTATATTAGGTGACAATTTGACATTTGACAACGACAAGTCTGAAGATAAAACCAAGAAGGTAACACAACACATAAATTGATTCTAAGGTTGAACAATGTAATAAGAAAAAACTTAATATTTCAGAACAATAGTTTGAGTAACACTACACACATACGCACACACACACACACACACACACACTACACTACTACACTACTTAGCCCTGAGTTCGCTAAACACATTCCTGAAGGATTCGGGTTTGGGCTATCGGTTAAGAAGAGGTGGCCAGATCATGTCACCTCCTATACCTACAGTGATGACCTCTTTGTTCCAACAATTTGCGGCTGATAGGGATATTATTACAACCTTATGTTCTACGTTATTTGACTTGTGTATGCAAAGCTTTGTGAAAAACTATTTTTAAAGAGTAAGTATGAATGAAATGATAGATAAAATGATGATTTATTAAACTATTGTAAGTTTGACGTTCAAGAGTGCTTTTTAATAGTCTAATTGAAGTAAATGAATTGACTTTGACTCTGTCTGTCGTAGTTCAAAACAATTATTGTTTAGTACTTATTATCAGTTCACTAAAGAACCAATTTACTTTTTTTTGTTCGTATTTATCTTTTTTATTTGATAAATGATATTGTATGTCTGACAATTTGAGTACCTATTTCATACGGCCTACGTAGCTATTTGTTATTTTATAGTAATGATCGTCATTGTCGTTTCATGATGCCCTAGTGGTTAAATCGTATCAAAGTAACTTATTTAATTCACATGTACTTTCTACAAAAAAAAAACACTGAGATCCAGGTACAGACGCCAGCACATCAAGTTACCCAAATGTGTCAAATTTTCCCAATGGAATATGAACCTTATTCTGTTTGACATAAAGTTGAAAAACGATCAAAGAAATTTGACACATTGGGGTAACTTGATGTGCTGGCGTCTGTACTTTAAGTGGAAATAAAAAAAAAACTTTTTTACAAAAAATAAAACCGACTTCAAAAATAAATAACACTAAACGGTGTAAAATAACTCTAAATTAGGAAGTCTGTGGCTTTGGTACTTTTGTCTTATTCTTGATGGGCCACCGACTTCCGAATTTAGAGTTATTTTACACCGTTTAGTGTTATTTATTTTAGAAGTCGGTTTTATTTTTTGTAAAAAAAGTTTTTTATTTTTCCATTTTTAGTTGTTCCCATACAAACATTTGCCATGAATTGATTTTATATTGTTAATTGTTAACAATACATGTCATTATAATAGGGTTATCCACCTAACCCTAATAAATGAAACTTAACATACCTAACTGTCGAAATCTACGTATATTGAACACATCTGCCTACCCCTCTGAGCATACAGGCTTGATGATATGTCATGATGTTGTATAAACAATAAACATCCAAGCGATTCCAGCAATCACGATAGATTTGCCGTCCATTTTTGAAGAGTTTCGTTGTATATCTCCGAAGATCAGCACCAGATCTTCACCAAATTAAAATGGGACCACCTCAGGAGTCTATTCTTTCAAACAAAAAAAGAATTTTGAGAATCGGTCCACAAATGGCGGAGAAATCAGGTAACATATATAAAAAAAAAAAAAAAAATACATACACACGAACATAGAACCTCCTCCTTTTTTGAAGTCGGTTAAAAACCTTTCTTAAATACGAACACATCTTAAAAGTAGGTAATGAAGTAATTAATGGTATTAATATTTTATTAATTCATTTTATACTTTAAGCATTGTACAAGGTGTTTTTTTTTATATCCCATAACTCTAGGGTTATATTCTGTAGGTAAAAATAATACTGTAACTCCTAGAATAGATGGTCCAAAAATGCATAGTTTCGGAGATTTCATCAATCATAATTAAATTATTAGGTGTTTAGTACCCGTAACACAAGCTCTATGTACTATGTACCTTTATACGGTAAGGTTCACTTTTCCCTCACCTGTCAGATCATTAGTCGTTTTATCTAATGGATTATTTAGGAACTTTACAGGTAGCATCAAAGCTTTATATTTTCCTATCAAATATTATTGAAAAGGTGCGTGACTTACACACATTATACACGAAACAATCGAAAAGTGTAGTAAATCGATATTTCGCCGTGTTACCTTGAGAATATTATAATAAGTATTAATTGGCGGCCATTTTGTGTGACACTGTTTTTGTTATAATTATAGGAATATTTCGACGGTTCACTATGTTTATTATGTGAATGGTGTTGTTGTAACTTACACGATATCTTTTATATTGGCTTATGATAGCTACCTTAACAATGTAGATATGTAATGCTAACAATCTACCAAATATTACAACAAATACCTATGTCTTGGATGGGGATCGAACCCACGACCTCCGGCATAGCAGTCAGAATCACTGACGATGTCCTCTCCACCCTGTTTACAAAATAATACACAAATCCTAAAAGTTCCTTCTAGGATGAGCAGAGCAACACACGTACAATCGATTATTCTGTTGCACACATTAGTAATCTAAACATTGGAACCAACAGTTTGGAAAGAAAATAAAGAGAACAAAGATTGATCAATTGTTTGAATAAATTGACATCGCTGTTTCTCACTTTTTCCTTATTTCTAGCAGTTGTGAGATAATAAAATTGAACTTTCTATGGACTTGAATATCAGCTTGTCAATACACATTCAATGTATCTAATAGTAGAGGACGTAGGAAAACCAGCAGGTTTAGCCATATTACATAATTCTATTTCTGTCATCGTAATCGATAAGGCGACAATAGAAAGAAAATGGCGTATCTGGAATCAGCTGTTTGTCAACTGTCAAGTTAACACTTGACAGTTGACAAACAGCTGACAGCTATATTACTAACACTAGTAGAATTCATAATATAGCTGAAAATGAAATACACCTTGACAGTTGACAAACAGCTGATTCCATATACGCCATTTTCTGTCTATAATAGAAATGGAATATAAATAGAATTTGTAATATGGCTAGGCCTGCAGGGAATGAAAGGAGGGCTAATTAAAAATCGTTATCATCTACCTAGCCTTTTGCCAAGTATGATGATTACCTAGTCTAATCTGAATGCAAATATTTACCACGCCACCTTACTATGATAGGCATTCCCCTTTGCAAGACTAGTCCGACTATAGACCTTATGACTACCTGTAACAACCGCCAAAGATCTGCTAATAACATCCCAAAAGGCTTAACGTACTTTTCGAGGTACGAAAGAGTCTCAATATTAAAGTAATGTTTACCCATCAGCAGGCTACCTCTGCAACCAAAAACCAAAAGTGTTATACAAGGTTTGTCAGTCTTCGATTTGTCAATGTAAAGATTGCGTATAAAAAGTTACCTACAAATTCCGACACAGAATTCTGAACGTCCATTTACGAGACCAATGCTAATTAAAAATATTGAGTTTTATAGAAAAGCTTGAAATGAAGTGATTATGTAAAAAGGTTGGTGACCTCTGGCTTTAGCGTTTCACGTAACATCTGTTCGAAATTGAGTTTCGAGATATGCAAATCAAATTCGACGGAGGTACAGTCAACTGTACTGCACTACAAATATCAATAGTTACCTACACTTGAACTGCGAATACCGCTCTTAGGACTGTATTAAGAAGGCTCAACCAAAACTCAAGCAATACTTATTCACAAGAGTCAATATCATCATCAATTCAGGCTAAAAGTATTTACAGCTAGACAAAGAGAACTTTGTAAAAGTATGATACACATGGTTCTGCATCTGTACCATACTTTTGCAAAGTTAAAAATGTAAGTAATATTTCTCAAGCAATTTTGATGATAACATCTAACTTCTAACTAGGCTTTCGTGGTTATGTTTCGTTCATTATTTGCAACGGATTTAAGAAACGTAGAGAAATTTTTCGCCTTTTGGTGTTTTTTTTTTATGAAATCGGTATTTATTTATTTATTTGTTATATGAATGATAAAGAGTTTCTGTAGATAATAATATCTACAAAAACACGATCTGACTGATCCGATTTCGATAAAATTCATAAGGGACCAAGACTTATAGTATGAAATACCACACAAAAAAAAACTCTAAATCAAGTCATAATTGGCGCAGTAATCACGTTACTAACAGACAAAAAACTAAACAATATACGGACAAAATGAGAACTATAATATCCTGAAAGTTGTTAAATGCTCATAGCCCTTCTGAAAATATATAATTATTTTTTTGAGTGTTAATAGTGTTTGCACATAGATTATTTAACTATTGCGTCAGTTTTGTATACAGATAACGTGGTAACATAACACTCTCTTGCACAGTAATTCAATAAACACAATGCCGTTTAATTAGCATAATTACCAAATGATTAGTATGGGTTGACATAATAGCATTCTGATTATGTTTACCCATTTGTGTGTCCTCATGTTATCGCTAAATGATGTGGATCTTTGCTGAGTTACATAATATCTGTACACATTTAGGTATTAAATTAGCCTTATCATCTGTCAAAGATTATCTTTATTGAATGGTACAAATGTAACTTGGAGAAACGAAACATTAGTTCTGAAAAAGCACAGTCAATCATTGTTTAAAGAAATATTTTAAGCGGGCGTGTTAAAAGTATAAATAATAAAAAAACCACACATACTTTAACTCTTATATGTGATTCGCCATATTGTGGTGACGGCCATCTTGAATTTGAAATGTATTATACTGTATAGTATTTTACCAGTCAAGCCTTTTCATTTGATAAAAAGTTAGTCGCCGCCACAAAATTCAGCCCCTGTGCAAGTTTATTGAAAGTTTTAAGTATAACGAGGTCTAAGACAACAGTATAGAATAATACCCATCAGTTTTAACTAGCAACTGCAGTACAGCCAGCACCAGAACTCCTGCTAAACGTCAATTAAGTGTAACGCGAGCGAAGTTTACGTTGTAAATGTTGACCATTAAATTTCATTTAGTGTGCTAACGACCTCTATTATAAAGCATACGAGACTGGTTTATGAGTCAGTGTCGACACAAAACCGAGGTACGTATTTATGTTTATAATTAACATGTGGAACAATGGTAGGAAGCACTGGATGCGCCTTGGATGCGTTAGCTACCTACGCGTGCAAACTAGGCGTGGAACGCACATCGTCACGGCACATGACACGCTTGTATATCGTAAGCGAATGGGTTCATTTGTATAGAAGATAGACAGAAGATCATCGCTCAAGATACCATAAATTTAGAGCGGTAATTCTCATATTTCTAAGAACGTTCGCATTTTATCCTTAGAGAGTTTTAATGCCACCCATGGGCCTCTCACTTGGCATCACATGCCTCCGAGAAATATCTCTCAGGTATACCAGGTTTCTCACGATGTTTCCTTCGCCGTTTTTGAAGCAAGTGGTAATTATACAATGCAAACATGCGTTTTTTGACACCCGGATGGAACGAAGTTATAATAGTTAGTTTTATTATTTATTATAATTAAATACAAAACCTGTATACACTCAACAAAAATAATCGTCGCGACACCACACTGTTCAATGCGAAATAGAAAGACGAAACGAAAATAACTGGCTTGCTTTCTATGAAAGAGAGAGAGAGAGAGAGAGAGAGAGGGGGGGAAACATGCGCACGCCGCACGGCTTACAACTACAGCAAAAAGTGTCGTTACAACTTTTGGTCTTATTTTTTTCCTTCTAGCCCCCTATTGCAACACGCGATAAGGAACTTCGTTCCAATAATTAGTTATATAATTTATTTAATAATGGGTCTATAATTTATTTCGAAAACTAACAGGGGTGGATGTTAAAATTTGAAATCTAAGCAGGCGAAGTCGCGAGCGAAGTACTAGTGGTCGATAAATTAAAGGTCAACATAAATAACAAACTGTGGGTATGCCTCTGCCTAACTTTTCAAAACAACAGGCGCATATATTTATCGTCGAACATAAACAAGTTTATCAGAGCCGAATATTCGTCCGCAATCAACAGTTTCGTGTGACAAAATTAGTCGCATATCTCTTCCAGATCGTTAACTTCTTGTCACAAAGATAATTAAGCTAGTGCATTGTGCATACAGCCACCTACGGATGTAAACAGCCTTTTGACTAACAGACTGTGTAACTGGGGACCCCGGCCCCTAGGATCATCGTCTAATAAATTTATAGCGCCACTTATCACAACCAAACAAGGAATTATCAACCTTCAACGAAGTGAACAGAGTTGTTTTTGCCCTGTGTGCTGTTGTAATATTTTATAAGTTCCACGTACAGAGATGTAGTAGTTGGATTAGTGTGTGTATGACCACGTTTATTATTTACAGAAGGATTTTTCGTTACTCGGGAAAAATTGTGGAGATAATATGGTTTGCTTGGAATTAGGAGTTCATTGTACGGGAGGTTAGGATTACGACACGCTGTAAAGTATCAAATTAGGTGATTTTATGACTTAAGAGCGGTCCTCCAAGCAATATAAGCAGCATATTAAACTTTAGACCACATGATATGAAGCTGCGAAGGGTTTAAATTATATTATCTGTAATAAACCATCTTGAAAATGTACTTGTTTTAACAAAAGATAAACTCAGTTACAGAATAATAAAGGACATACGTATTTTATGTACGATTTTGTATAAATTTTACAACATTGTTATTTGCTACAATATTAACACAGGTAGTTTTATTTTTATAACATTGATAATAAATCAGAGGAAGGTATCTGTACCTAATGTACAGACTGTGTATTAATGTACAGACGCCAGCACATCAAGTTACCCCAATGTATCAAATTTCTTTGATCGTTTTTCAACTTTATGAGAAACAGAATAAGGTTCATATTCAATTGCTAAAATTTGACACACTGGGGTAACTTGATGTGCTGGCGTCTGTACATTAATACATAAAAGGTATATCATCTTTTAAATAACCAATCCATCGTTTCTTTGATCCTAATAGTGTCGTGATGAGTAAATAAAAAAATAAACCCAAGCTTTTGGGAATTTTTGCCGTAAAATGTTAAATAAAAATTTTATTGATACCCTATAATAATTCTTTTCAATTTTGGTTTTGCTTTTCTTGAACATAATAGTCATAAATATTAGTTAATATTTTTAATTAATTTAAACACTAAATCGTATTCTCATTTCAAATTGGGTAGGATAAACGGTGAGGTTTTATTTCATAACTAGAAATCCATAGTCACAAACAACAGAGGACGTCAAATTAACATCTGAATTGATGAGAACGCGTGCGTGTTTGCTAAGTGACTACATGTCTACTTGTATCCTAGACAAAGAGCTTTATAGGTACGTATAAGTGTCTGTTGCGCAAAACGTTTGCACGCTAACAATAAATGCGAAAAAAGAATGACAAGCACCTGCGTAGAGACCTAACTAACTTGTTTTTAGGATTCCGTACTTGGTGGTAGTGCTAAGTGCGAAGATAAAAAAATACAATAATAATATTTTCATCCCACCATCTCGGAAAGAGTAGTTTTAATCTTCAATATCTGAGTGGAAAAGCCGTTTTTATTCTCTAGAGGATAAAGTAAATTGAATTTAGAACATCGTGTGCACTAAGTTTGTGAATTAAAAAAAAACATTAAACCTATTTACTGCTACCTCTATGGTGCCGAATATATCATACAACTTTTTTTTAATTTATTAAAAACTCAGACTCGGAACCTTCTTGGTGTTCTTTTTTCAATTTGCTTTGTACGCGGTTCTTTACGCGGCATTTTTTCACGTCATTGTTTTTTTTTTTTCTGGCTTCGCACGATTTGTGCATTTGGATGTCAAGTAGAGCACGTCATTGTTAAACCTTATATTAAAAACAAGAAACTTGAAAACAAGTGAAAAAACTAAAATGAGTGATTCTAGCGACGAGGAAGTTTGTTTGACGACAACAGACTTGACTGAAACTGTTAATGATGCGCAAATGAGCTATCTCCCTCAACAATCACGCGAGAAGTATTTAAAACAGTACGATATGTTCAACACTTTCTCAGAAAACGTTTTTTTTTTTGCATTTAGTCATTTCCTCGCTGAGGTGGAATGAAAAGTTACGTGTTACACTCGAGTGCAAAGATTTTTCACCTCGTGCTCTTTTGAATCCCTCGCTAACGCTCAGGATTCTAATTTTGAATCACTCGCTGCGCTCGTGATTCAATTTTAGAATCCTTCGCTTGCTCGGTCATCAATATTGAACTGTATTAACTCACTTATATAATCTGAGAGAGATTTAATGTTTATGTTTTTTTTATGTTATCTCTCTTTATATTTATAAACCATCTTTATCATTGTCTTTGACTGGCCTGTTGGTCTAGTAGTTAGGGACCCTGACTGCTATGCCGGAGGTCGTGGGTTCGATTCCCACCCAGGAAAAATGTTTGTACGTGTAGTCGTTTGTTCTGTGTCTGGGTGTAATTTATTCATAATATGTATGTATATAATAACATCACACTCTTATGAGTGAAATAAAGATTAATTGCGTTTTTCTGTAAAGACAAAATTTTTATTAACCAATTGTTTTTACAAGGTTTTTACTAATTTAACTTAATTATTTTATTCATTTACCTGTAAAGACAAAAAAACAACATTTAAAGCCTTTATTTCAGGATTGGTTTTTCCATTTATTGGGAACTCGTTCTATATGTTCTTCTAATTATTTTCGTGATAATTTTCTTACCATCACATTCCTTCCTTCATAGTTTCTATATCTGTCATTGTCAAGTGTGACATCTATCTATGGAACATAATATTAAAAAGATAACGCTAATGCGATCTTCTTTACATCTCCCACCCTCGAAGAGAACAATTATTCCAAGTAATTGTTCATCAAGTACTAACTGCCATAGGAGATAGCTTCGAGATATGGTAGAGATTTGATTCTGCCTTCTTGTGTCCGGTGTCAACTTGATATATTGAGCTAGAAATCTTTCTTATGATTTTGTATGGTCCAATTCTAAGTTCATCCATTTTCTTCCTATTCAGCCTACTCCCGTTTTCTACAAAGACTCTATCTCCCACTTCAAATTTATATTCTTCCCTATGTTCATCATATTTTTTTTTATTATAGTTGTGGGATTTGATTGAATTTTCAAGAGCTAGCTTTCGATCTCTTTTTAGATCTTCTTTTGTGCATCTTGATTTTAATTCAAGTGGCAAAATATTCACATTTTCGCCTTCCAAAAGATATTTTGGACTAAACTTCGTGACTGTATGTTCTGTTTCGTTATATTTAGCTACGCATTTTTGTGCAACTGTTGTCCATGCTGTTTTCTTGTCACCGTCGTTAATTTTACATCTTATCTTATTGACTAAAGTTTGGTTTAGCCTTTCATTAAGCCCGTTTGAAAATGGTGCATCTACAGCTGTGAACACTATTGTTATGTTATTCTTTTTCAGGAAGTCTTTAAACTCCTTGGAATTTATACCAGGGTATTGATCAGTTAATACCATATCAATATTATTGCTTCGTGTCACATTTTTAATTAGCTTAATAAAATCACTTGAGCTCTGATTTTTTGATGTTGTTATGTAAGCATACCTTGTGAAATGGTCAACCAAAAGATGAAGGTATTTTTTTGTAGACCGTGATCCTCCAAAGCCTCCTATTGTATCAATTGATACAATTTCGAACGGGTGTGTTGCTGGGCCCAAATGTGACATCAAGCCGAATTTTGGTTTCCTTCTTGATTTGTTCTTTATACAAATGTCACATTCATCACATATTTGTTTAATGTTTTTGAATATATTCGTTGCAGTGTAGTATGGTGTTATTTTATTTATCATTTGGGTTATTCCAATATGACAGTATGTATCATGTACATTTTTTATAAGTGTTTTACCAAGTGATTCTGACAGTATGATTTTATTTCTTCTTTTGTTCTTTTTGTAATAAATTTCATTCTTCTGTATAAACTTTGATTTCCCATTTTGTATATCTAGATTTTCGTATTGGTCATTTTTTATATCATTCAGGTTTATCAGATTCACCACTTTTAAAAAATCATCAGTATTTTCACATGGTCCTAGGACTGGATTTCGGCTCAAGCAATCAGCTTCTTGATTAGATTTTCCAGGGTTGTATTTTATCTTGAAATTGTATTGGGATAAGTAATATGTCAAATCTCCGAGCTCTTCATCAGTTCTTGCTTTGATGTTCAGATTTTCTAATGGTTTATGATCTGAATATACCACGAATTCTTTTCCCATAAGCCAGTGCTGCCAATATTTTACGGCTTCTTTAATTGCCAGACATTCTATATATATCGCCTTCTTTTTCTTTTGAGATTCTGTCAATTTTTTTGAAAAATAAGCTACAGGTTTATTAACTCCGTTCTCATCTTCTTGTTTTAACACAGCTCCCACTCCTTTAATGCTAGCATCCGTGTAAATTTTTATTGGTTGTTCATGGTCAAATAATCTTAAATATGGTTTCGAACAAAGTAATTCTTTTATTTTATCAAATGATTCTTGACATTCTGTTGACCATACAAATTTTACATCTTTCCGTAATAAATTGTGTAACGGATCTAGGATAATTGCGGTATGTGGTACAAACTTATGATGAAAATTGACTTTCCCGAGGAACTGGCGAATATTTTTCCTTGTTTCTGGAACTGGGAAGTTTTTCACAGCGGTTAGATAATCTTTGAGAGGTGTCACTGAATTATTTTCTATTATGTGTCCCAAATATTTGGCGTAATCTTTTGCAAAAGTACATTTCGTAAATTTCAATCTGAATCCTTCTGTTTGTATTGCTTCAAGTAGTCTTGATATATGTCGTATGTGTTCTTCGAAATTCTTAGAAAAAATCAAAATGTCATCTATAAAATTTACTGCAAATTCTGTGAGTTTGTATTTTCGTATTATGTTACTCAATATTCTTTGAAATATTGCTGGAGCTGTCTTTAGCCCGAATGGGAGGCAAGTCCATTGAAAGTGGCCTGTTTGTGTAACAAATGCGGTTTTGTATCTGTCTTGTATTTTTAAAGGAATTGACCAAAATGCCGAGTTTATGTCGAAAGTAGAGAAATATTTACAGTTTACAGTTTTTACCATTAAATCCTCGATCAAGGGGAAAGGCTGTAATTGTGGCACGACAATTTTGTTCAATTCTCTGAAATCTATACATAGCCTTGTTCTTTTATCATCTTCTTTTTTATATGCCAGAGTTACTGGGGCAGCAAATGGGCTATAAGATTCCTCAATCAACTTCTTCTTTAATAATGTTGATACCTGGTTTTCAATTTCTTTCCTGTCATCAGCGGTGCACCTGTATGGACGTTTGTAACAATATTTATCCACCATCAAATCTATGTGAGCTTCATAGTCTCGTACAGTGCCGACGTCGTATTTATCCTTAGCAAATACTGTGTTATATTTTTCTATTAATTTATCAATTTCCATTTGTTGATGTATATCTAGATGGTTTACTGATATTTCAAATTGTTCCAAATCAATATATTCGTTGAAGTTCACTTCACTCCTGTTTATTAGATTCATTTCTTGTTTCGATACCTCAGAGTGTAAAGATACATTTTCTTCTTTTGTGTCACCTAGTACATCAGGAATTTTGACATCTTCATTTTTATTATCCTCTTTGTTTAAGGACTTTTTCATTTCTTCTTTATGTTTAGACTGTAAAATATTTAATTCCTCAGTTTGTATTAGATTGAACTTTTTGATACAATCCAAACCGATTAGAAAATCATAATGGAAATTTTCACTATCAATCACAAAAATATCCATATTTCTTTCCATATTATAAATTTTTATTTTTAGTGTTACCACACCCTTTGTTTTCTTCTCACCATTAATAGTTTTTAAGTTTGCTGGTTGTTTATTACTTGTGTCCTGTCGCTCTTTTATTTTCAATAATCTTGCATTAATCAACGACACATTTGAACCCGAATCATATATTCCAGAAACTTGTAGATTATCATTTATTAAAATTGATACCTTTATTAATGGTGGTACTTCTAGTTTTTTGGATTCTCTTTATTTAGTTCTATTTCTAATTCAGAATTATTTACACTTCTAACAACTGCTTTGCGAGTGTTTTCTTTAAACCAGCAATTCTCCTCTGGATGGAAACGTTTTCCTTTTTTCTCAGTAAAACAGATCTGACATGGTTTCTTTTCTTCAATTTTTCTGTTTTTTGTTTCTGAATATGTGTAGGTTTTTTTATCATATTTATTTTTATTGACAAGATGTTCTAATTTTCCTAACTCATTGTAGAGATCTTCAGTTTCCTGTAAGGTCTCTCTGTCAATTTTGTCAGTAAGATAGTTTGGCAGGCCCGATGCGATAAGGTCGATGAGTGTCCCAGTATCGATCGACTTCCTGACTTGTAATAATAATTTTTCTTTTTTTAGCGCATAGTCGAGCAATGAACCCGTTTGATACTTAAAACCAAGAGCGTATCTGATGGGCGACCATCCTTTGTTTGCAAATGTATCACAAAAGTTTTTCTCCCATTTATTCCATTCGGATTGAATTGTGATTTTCATTAACATGCAACTATACCAGTCTAGACTTGAATTTTCTAAAAAATGTTTTAACATTTCAATTTTCTTTTTGTCTTCGTCAATATGGAAACGATCACATTCTTTGTTGTACTCCATAATCCATTGGTGGGCATTTGCATTTTTACCATTGAATTTATCAATCATAAAATCTTTTGAAATTTTCACTAAATTCTGAGTTTCAAATTTACCTTGTTTTTCTTCAAGTAATTTCTCCAAAAGTTTTTCCAAGTTTTGATTTGAACCACTGGGTAAAGATTTAAAATCATTTGCATCTTCCATGATTTCTTCCAGATAAAAATCATTAAATTGAACATTTTGTTCCTCGTCCAAATATACCTTTGCTAAATCTTCCGTTAGAGTTATCCATATTTTCCTTGTCTGGTGCCTTTTATTTAATGTTTTTCTTATTTTGGCATAGTTCGAAGTAGATGTGATTACTTGGTGAAAATTTGCAGGTTGAAATTCGGCCGGTATACCATAAGTCAACCCTTGAGGTGTTGCTATTGAGGTTATGCAAATAATGTTCGATTTACCATCGCCCGTAGTTTTTACAGTAAAATCAAACCTTAACTTTTCCATATTTCTTGAATTGTTTGCGGAAAATGTTGTTTTATAATAACATCACACTCTTATGAGTGAAATAAAGATTAATTGCGTTTTTCTGTAAAGACAAAATTTTTATTAACCAATTGTTTTTACAAGGTTTTTACTAATTTAACTTAATTATTTTATTCATTTACCTGTAAAGACAAAAAAACAACATTTAAAGCCTTTATTTCAGGATTGGTTTTTCCATTTATTGGGAACTCGTTCTATATGTTCTTCTAATTATTTTCGTGATAATTTTCTTACCATCACATTCCTTCCTTCATAGTTTCTATATCTGTCATTGTCAAGTGTGACATCTATCTATGGAACATAATATTAAAAAGATAACGCTAATGCGATCTTCTTTACATGTATTTAGAAATATATGACTGCCTCGTTGGTCTAGTGGTCGCACGCGCTACTGCTGAGCATGAGGTCCCGGGTTCGATCACCGGGTCGGGCAAAGTGTTATTGAGTTTTTCTATCTGGAATTTTTCAGTAGCAGCCCGGAGTCTGGATTTGTGCCCGATTGATGGCAATAGGCTCGCCCCCTATTACATGGGACTTAAACATAACTGGCGAAATGTGGGTGTACTACCAAGTACACCTCTGCCTAGCCCTTCGGGGATTACAGGCGTGACGTTATGTTTAAATGTTTTTAGAAATATATAAGTATGTTCATCAGCTGTTGAGTATCCATAGCACAAGCTTGACTTAGCTTAGCTTGGGATTTAATGGCGTTGTGTGAAAAGTTGTGGAATATTTATTTATTTATTTACTTTAAACCGCTAAAATTAAAGTAAGTAAATAAATACAAAAGGAAAGGTATCGAAACATAACCCAATCATTTAGCCTATACCATCATGTTTACCTGCCTGTCTCCGGGTCGTATTTCTAGAACCAAAACAGCCAGCTTATTCGAATTACGTTGCTATAAGTACCCATACATACCTACGAAGATAAATTCATACACTTGGTATCATATAATCTGTGAAATTGAAAACTACAGACTTAATAATTGTAGTAACCACAAACATGATGGTGGTACAGAACCCTTTGTACTCCAATCCGACCCTCCCTTCACCGGTTTTTATAGCAGCCAATGTATGTCTATGCAAATATTCCAGACGCCTTTATATCAGCATATGTAACCGTTCCATAGCATGGTTCCCAAAACGAGCCAAAGCTCCGAGCTGCCCGGAATGAGCGAATGAGAAAAATTCGTCGTTTTTAAAAACTTCGCTTCACATTAACATTGCAGTGCTAACTGCTTTGCGGCTTTAAACTGAGTGGAGTTTCTTTTTGGCCAGTAATGTGAGGTACTCATGCGATATACGTTTATTTTTCTGCAAAATATGTTGCTGCTTTCAAACCAAATCTTTTTGAACAAAAATCTCGTGTGACGTACACAGCTAGTTTTTTATGAAATTTGGCTTATTGTTTGAAATTTGTTCAAACTAAAGAGCTGGTATACTTTTATCTCGATATATAATAATTTTATAATAATATTTTCAACTATTTATAATAATATTTTCTGACAGATACCAGCGCCAAAATATTAAACATAGTGTATTTTTCTCCTTTAGTTTTTTAATTCATGAAACCCATTCATGGATCGACAACGTCAAGCTTAGTTTAACCCTCGATAGAACCGAACGGCTGTAATATTTAGCCACAAGATTTTAGACCACCCTAAAAATTATAAGGTATAAAAAAAATAACTAGTTTTTTTTTGCCGTCTTTTGTTTTGTGTCTTGATATGTAATGAATGGTCACCCACCCATGGATCGACCTCGTCAAGCGTAACTTAACCTACGCCCGATCCGTGTGGATGTCGTCGAACGGTTTTAATTACGGATATTGGCCCTAAAAAAAATATATTCCACAACTTTTTCACACAACGCCATTTAGTCCCAAGTTAAGCTTGAGAGCTTGTGTTATGGGTACTAAACAGCTGATAAACATACTTATATATTTTTAAATACATACATATTATAGATAAATTACACCCAGACACAAATTTAATGATCGTGCTAATCACACAAACATTTGTCATGGGTGGGAATCGAACCCACGACCTCCGGCATAGCAGCCAGGGTCACTAACTACTAGACCAACAGGCCAGTATTTATTTATGTATTTATTAATAGGCTCAGCAACGACCTTATGAGTAAGCTCAAACTAGCCTAAGCCCAAGACCAGAACCTCATGCTCAACAATAGCGTTTACAACCACTAGACTAACAACCAGTCCAGTCCAGTTTCACAGTTCCATTATTAAAACATGAACATCACAATTTTCTAAACTACCAAATACTGTTTTTAGTAACTCGAACATAGTAAACTTCGTTGAGCACGGAACGTATCAGGCCAGCAAAAAAGTTGGGCTGCATGAAATGTGGGCTCTGGAGTTTCATTATGCTTTTTGGGTTTGTAAAACCACAGATGACGTCTTTTCTATATAGTTTGTAAACTAGTGATGACGTACAGACGCCAGCACGTCCACATGGTGTAGGTTAAACTGTCAAAATTTCCCAATTGAACATGAACCTTAGTGTGTTTAGAATAAAGTTGAAAACCTATCAAAGAAATTTGACACATTGGGGTAGGTTGATGTGCTGGCGTCTGTACATATATTGTATTGTTTCTTATTAGTAAACATAACTATTTTCTTTTCATATGGTTAGTGACTTACTTGTCCTGTTGTCTGAGTTTTTATTCCAATTACTTATGACATTCGCTAATGAATGGAAGACGATAATGTGTTTGCGATTCTGTGAGAAGATGGAATGGAAGAATGCACTTTTTATACTTTTATTGGCTTATTTAGATACTAAATATAAAATTAACTAAATAAATAGTACACAAATATTATGTTAAAGTTCCATTTAAATTAAAAACAATAGCCAATGTTCAATCAGTAATCTAAAGTCCTAGAAATTTCCGATGTACAAACCCAATAGCGCTTTAGCCGACCCGGAGTCGGACCTTAAACCTAAAGCTCAATAGTAGCACTTGGAACAATGAACTAACTAAGATAACTCTTATAAGAGAAAGAGAGAAAAAAACGACGCGCTTTAATTTAGGTCAAATAAAGCAATTCTTATATTATCTGATACCATAACGCTATTTATTATTCGAGTAATGGTATTAAGTTTACTTACACCTACAATCAGTTTATTAATAATCGTATTTTTCCAATTAAGTTCATAAAAAACCTCCGAACGACGAACCGTAATTTTCCTTACTTATTCAAAGTAATTCACTGAAAAGAAAACCAACATTCTTAGCTTTTTTGTGAAGATTTATTTTTGTCGTAAAATTACAGTTTCGCCTTGAACGTATTTCTGGCCAATCGCGACTAATTGAGGCTAAATACAGGGTGGAAGAGACAACATCGGATCAAAAAATCCTATGAGTTTACTATGTAAATGATTCTAGACCCCCAGCATTTTGGAACCACAAAGTTGAAGTTTTGTACGTTTTTCTGATATAGATGTTATCTTTTTTGACCTCAGAGCTTGTTTATAGGAACGTTACAGTACACTTTTATAGGGTAATTACTAATTACTATAAGTATGTAGTATCACATTTTTTACGTCACACAAACTTTTACATTTCACGTCAGTTGACATCGGTAACCCGGATGCTTACAGTTTTTAATGTTCAGACCAATTGTCTGTAAGTTTACACTCGTCCATTAAACACACATTAGTATTAAACAAACCACTGCAGTTAAAACTAGAATTATACATTAAGCCCGTAAATCTGCAATAATTAAAATGACACTCTACTGAACTACTTTAAGCAATTAAAAACCATGGGAACATCATCATTTCTATTACACCTTAGGAGATTAAATTAATTAAAAATAAATTTATAATTTGGTTCATTATTAATTTCATTGACTTGGATGTGTCATATTTTTTTTGGTTTTAAGTTAAATTATAACAGAAATAGACATAGACTGTCAAAATTCATTCAACTTTTTGGAAGATACGAGGTTCTAAAGTTTGCAAAAAAAATACGCGTGCAAAACATAACCCTTCTTTGGCAGCCAACAAAATTGCCAATGCTGTGAAATCCGGAATATTTATGAAGGTATGTAGTCTCATAAGTATGTACATTATTATAATTATGGCGTTATGCGTCGATGTCTTTTCCACCCTGTATATTTTCATCTTACATCAATTTATTATGTAAATAAATAGTAGATCCCACTGATTGTGGGCCAAAGGTCGTCCCTAATTAAGGTTGGCTACACACGCGAAATCGGAAAGCCGGAACTGACCGCAAATCGCCTAAATCCGAACGTCAATTCATGATTGCCGACCTTTAGTTAAAATGTTCGATTTCAACGTTTTAAGTTAGAATTGATAATAACGTCAAAACGTTAATCCTTTTGTGTAATGAGATTTTGTTACTTCCAGCCCTTTTTGGGATCAGTGAGCCTATTAAGAATGCTTGACGTAAGTGTAACGTCAAATCGAACAATTTTAAATTGTAAATACTCGTCTAAAATAAAATATTCATTTGTTTTAAGACAGTATTTCATTTTGCACTTTTACTCTTTTCACAAGAATAACCTTAGGGTTATTCTTGTGAAAAGAGTAAAAGTGCAAAGTGAGTGGTGTTGTAAATACAACAATCATATTATTGTTAATTGTAATTCGTTGTATTTACAACTTATTTTTTTTTTTAATTTTGTTATAAAAACGCTGCGGTATTTATTGTTTTTTTTTTATTATGGCTTGAGACGAGAAGTAGGTAGAAGTGAGGAACATTTTTGACCTCGCAAGTAAGAACTGTTTTTTTTCATTGTAATGGCTTGTTAGATTTTTTTCAGTTAAGTTTTAATCACATATTTTCCCGTCTGTACCCCAAATTAGTTTTTTTCTTTAATTTATATCCTTTTTTCCTTGCTTTTTTTTATACTCTTTTCTTTCTGTTTTCTTTATTTTGATACGGTATACACGGTGTGTTACGGGTTGAACTCTGTTATTAGTAGATTTTTACTAATTTCAATTCTATCTGCTCAAGTGTCAGTCTAGTGATTGAGAGGCTCTTTGGTACTCGTTGCCCTGTTGACCTAAACTTTCACGATAACCGAACGGTAGAAAAAAGGGTTTACGTTAGCGTTCAATTTACGTTTTCGTTTATTATAAAGTGTGTTTGTACAATTTTGGTAGTGGCCCCCATGCATTTACTTCCTATCTTTAACTAATTAAAAACAGAAAAGGTTTTTATTTTTGTACATAACGAATAAACTTAAAACTACTGAACCGAGTTAAAAAAAATTTGAAATCGGTTGGGATGTAAAACTATACCCGGGTTACATAGGCTACTTTTTATTCCTGTATTCTCACGGGAACGGGAACTACTCGAGTGATACCGTGTGAGGTTTGATAGTCTAAAATAAATTTAAATTTTAATAATTAGAAGGATGCAGAAACTTTGCATTATTTTATAGTAACATTAATTTGGTGAAAAAAACGAGTAATACCCGAAACGAAACCTGAATAGCTTTAGAAACACATTAAATAAGACTTAATAAGCAACTATTTGAGAAAATGTCAGAACATACCTCCTAATACCACGCGCAAACAAGTCCATTCAGTACAAAAAGGGGTTCAATTAAAAATGAATAAAAAACACATTCATTACAACACCACCAATTAAAATACACACCACGCATTTTTCACTCTAAAACAAAAGGCTGCCGAAACAAAACACTATTCTCTTGCTATCGAACTAACAATTTTCCCAACAAATACGATTGGTGGCCGAAAATCATAGGTAACCCTCTACGCTCAAGTGTCAGCGTTCAGGTCTGATTAAGCCGACCGCATCGGCCCGGATTGTCGAGTTAATTGCACGGTAAAAACCGGTACGGTGGAACTACAATGGCTTCATTAGTGGACGCCGAACCGGATTTCAATTTGTACGGTACGCTAAAATCGGGGAGTCATAATTGACAAATATGGGGTTATCAGTGGATGAATTTAATTTTTTGATTATTCTTTTGTAAATCGACCTGGCGCTGTGCAGTAGGTATTATTGGGAATTCGGTTGAAGTGAGTGGCGAAACTGAAGTTATTGTTTTGTGGCTTCGAACCAGACACTTTAATAAAATCAAACGACCACTGAATGATATATTTCTAGCAATTAACAAACATTTCTTAAACGTGTTGTTACTTTTTAAATCTTATTTTTTTATTTATCTTAGCACTTGCCAATTGTTAACCAATTCTGTACTACGACTTGTTTTCAGATTTTGAAAACAATTGATATTCAATACCAAACAACTACGCGTTAAATAATATAACGAGCAATATTTTGCAACAATTCTAACAGTCGCGTAGCGGTGTAGCATTGCTACGAAAATTCGTAGCACTAACTCGTAGCAATGCATGCGACCGACATCCGATTTAGACAGCTAGTAGTTACTGCTAGCGATACCATTCGGTACTAAAATAACTAATTAGCGAGCATTTCAAATAGTTGATGAACTAAGGGCAGCAGTGGAACGGTAGCCTTTTGTTCTCCGGATTACAGTTTCGAATATTGCATTTGAGAACCAACATATAAGTATGGCTAACCTGCCTCTGGTGTATAGAAATTTGGATTGACTGACAGCTGAAATTGATATCACGACGCTGGTATTCGATTTGTTTTATAATAACATGTGTTTTGTTCACAATTAAAATGATTTAGTAATTTGTCACATAAAGTATCATTAACGACAATCAGTTGACATAATCTATACTAGAGTCTATTTATCTGTGTGTTATCCCTAAAAGTTAATGGTTTTGTTTGTTTGAACCAAAAATATATTCGGTTTGAATGCACTTGTCCCTGGATCTATCAGTCGAATGAACAAAACCACGCCTGCAACCACCAATTTTCATTAGTTATGTTTAAGTCGCATTGTAGTTGGGGGTGAGCCTATTGCCCGTAATTGGGCACAAATCCAGACACAAGTCTTAGAAGTAGAACAATGGGCTTTATCTTTTTTTTTTAGTTATATATAATGGGTCTACTCTTGACCTCAATCTTGTCCTGCGGTCAGAAATGAGGTCGACGATGGAACGAGCTTACCCAAAAAAAGCCCTTTAACTCGCGACTTAAACAGATTGGGGTCATATGAACTCGGAAACACTGATGCAGGCAGGGAATTCCACTCCTTGGCTGTGCGCATAATGAAAGAACAGGCAAAGCGCTTTGTGCGAATGTGTGGAACATCTACAAGGAATGGGTGACGTCTAGATTCCCGATGGAAGAAAGGAGATGGTGGAATGAGCTCGTGGAGCTCTAGAGTACACTCACCGAAATACAGTCTGTAAAAGACCGAGAGACATGCAACTTTGCGGCGGTGGGCCAGAGTATGAAGCTTGGTACACACCAGCTTTTCGTCACCAATGAGCCTCTTGGCTCTGCGCTCCACTGAGTCGAGTGTGGCTAGTGGTATTTGGCTGAGCCATCCCAAAGGTGACAACAATACTCCATGCTGGACTGGACTTGTGCTTTATAAAGAGCTAAAAGCTGGTCAGCATCAGGATGCCCAGCTTTTTTGCCGCAGTTTGAGCTGTCGACTCAATCTAGCATTATTTATATTAATCGCTAAATCATAGCTTTTTTAACCAAGTATGCAAAGAGCATAGAAGGAACACAGCGGACACGCTTGTAACACCGCTTCGATCGCCATATTATTACACTATGAAAATAATTCGATATAATCTTAAGATATGTACACACGTCAATTTGTTTTCAATGGAGTACCTCACGGAGAACGTTAAATACTTTTCTCTTGTATACCCGGAGTCATGGCTAAGCAATGTTTTTTTTTATCTGATTCTACTGGAACAAAATGTACCCAAACTAGACATTTCAAGGCCAATGTACAGCAGTGAGCTAATAATTACTTCCAGTTGGGGGTTGCGGAAGCATCTTCTATTCACGTGACTCCCAGCGCAGGTGTAATACGGAACACCGGGATGGTTTTTAGTCAGTAAAAGTCTGACAGACCCCTCCACCCTCTCTGGAATGGAGGACATCTATCAGAGTTTTCCACCAACAAAAAAGACTGACTTAATAAATTGATTAATTCATTAAACTCCACCGGTGTCCGCGCTTTTATTGTCTTTCTATTGTGTCAGCACACAAATGTATACAGGTGGACTTAATGCCTTAGGCATTTTCTACCAGTCAACCACACACAGGGGTCAGGGGTCAGGGTCAGGGGTCAGTAATTCACACTGATCTCCGTACTAGTGACAACTGAATCACGGTAGGGCAATATTCTTCGTTCACAAACACTCACTCGTATCTACACAATTACGAATAGTTTTTTTTACTGCTAAATAAAGTAAGACACTGATTTATGAGTATTCCTATAAAAATACAGGTACTAAGAGGGTATATTTTGATCATAAACATGCTTAAAATAACAGTTTGAAATAATAAGCAGTACTAGCAAACATTTTTGACAAAAAGTGTGTATCTTATGGATTAATTGAGTTTTTGATTGATACGAAACTAGACTTGTCCAGTGTCCACTCCAGTGAGTGCAATCATCAGTAATTATGAGCTCAACCCGTAACATTATATTGCTGTCTCTTTCACTCAATAAAATACACGTGCAGAAACAAAACACGCTACAATCTCCACATCCAGGTCAACGGTCAAAATTTCATCGAGAAAGTATCTCCCATGGGAGTAACAGACAAACTTTCGTATGCCATTATCAACTGTTCTACATTTTATTTGCTTTTCATTTTACCTTCATAATCCCTCAGGACGATGTAACGCCTTTTTGTTCGCTGAATATTCCGTTTAATAACCTTTTATGACAGATATTTTAATTAAGAACTTACTGATAAGCATGTGATTTTAGAAGATTGAGGAACAGGTTGTTAAGTTCCTCATGGCCCATGGAAGAAGGAGGACCAGACGGGTGTTGTGTCTGGTGAGCTACTTACTACCGCTGACTATAATTATTGTCAGAATCTTTAATCCATTAAAAATCACGCGGATAACTTTAACATCGCGATGTAGGATGTCAGTAGTTAGTTCCTAAGTGGCGAGATAGATGTCGCTACAAGTTCTTGGATTCTTTCCCCGGGTCGAGCAAAATATTATTGTGTTTTTTGCATCTGGAACTTATTAGTATCAGTTTGGAGTCTTTTATGCTTGATATATCCAATCGGCTCTAGTTCAAATGTGGTGACATGGACCACTACACTTTCATTTAAACAAAGGCCCTAACTATTTTAACAATCATCAAATTTAATCACCGATTGAGTTCAGATTCCTATTCACTAAAAAGCAATTGGTTCATTCATTCCCTATCGAACATAATGAAACTCTGTGTGTAATAAACACTAACTACCTCTGCTTACATCTTTAGAGAATAGATACGTTGTTGTTACATTACTTTGAATGTGATAAATAAAATAGACTGTCTGATGTAGGTCTAAAGATAAAGATACCGGGCTGGTATCCGCAACTCCACGTCTAAGCGCGTATTTTGCGTATGGGCTATAATCTACCACGCGGGCCCAGTGCGAATTGGTAGATGTCACATGTCTTCGAACTTTTTTTTTTTTTTTTTTTGTTTCTAGGACATGCCGGTTTCCTCACGATGTTTTCCTTCACCGTTTTGGAGAGCAGTGGTGATGAAATAAATTACACAAAGTAATGCGCCTGCCTGGGTTTGAACCCACGACTTACTGTTCGTAAGTCGGGGCCGCCACCACTGGGCCACCGCTGCTCTCCTGATGAAGGTCTAAAGTACGAGTCTCGACGACTTCAGTAGTCATAATAATGGTAATGCGAGTGAGAAATATGATGTAGGTACCTACGAGTGAGTAAAGAGCTACAAAAAATATCTGCTGACTACACCTGTATCTATGCTTCTTTACTAATATACTGGTATCAAAATACAGTAAAAGTTATTGTTAAATGTTTGGTGAGAGGAATAACTCTAGCTACGGAAGTCGGTGGCAAATAACGAATGAAACAAAACCACAAAAGCCGAAACTAGTTTTACAGTTTTTAGTATTATTTTTTATCGAGCCAATTTCATAAACTACAATTCTGTCTTTACTCATCGTTTTACCGTTTTCACTTTTTTTTTATGCCATATTTTTATTTTAACAAGATTTGCATTGGTTGATATAATTAAAAAAAAAATACTGCATATTTACATTATTCACCTTAAAACACTGCACCACTATAAAACATACATTAATACTTTTATGGATCACTCGCATTTTTAACTACCCTATAAATGAGTCCCAATAAAAGAACAAGAATTTCATTCAAATTTCATCTGTGGATCAGAGATCATTAAATTGCAATGAGAATTCGTGTTTTGAATGAACTTAATGGAGCACATTTGAAGAGATGAAGTAAATACGTTTATTTTGTATTGAACAAAGTAAATGTGGAGGTTGGTTGACAAAAATCTTTTCCTGTAGACCTACAATGATAATAATAGTAATACGTCATATATAAAAAGGGAAAGAAGAAATCGTACGTCACAGGAAAAGTGTATATATTCAGCTGCTACTCGTACCCGTTACATTGGAAGACGACCGCAATGGAAATAGAAAAAGTCGAGGCATCTGATGATGATAAAGCCATGTATCCTACGAATCGTTAGCCTAATGTTTTAACTTGCACTCTATAGCTGCATCTAGCTTCGCTTATAGTTGGCCGCCAATATTTTAAATCCATTCAAAATCACCTGAAACATAATGCCAGTAACCTACAATACTGAACATTATCTCAACATTACCCTTAATAAATGGCCAATTATCTCGTTTAAAACGAAATTTTCATTACGACTCCTAAATCTGTGGCAATCTACCAGCTCATTCGATTAAAATCTTCATAGGTAGCGAGCGTTTTAACAAATTTTACGAGGAGAAACTTCGTAGTAAATTAGGCAGAGTTTTAGCTCGCTCTAGTCTAGGGATATGAAATTAAACACTAACTTTTATGCGAGTAGGTACCTTATTTATCCGAATCTGAAACTTTTGCGCTGATTACGAATTTGTTTTTATGAATTTATGAGTTTTGAGCAAAGGGTGAGGTTTGAAAAGGGTGAATTAAATTTTAAGTAGGGTTTAATAATTGGGTGGGTAGGTACGGATCACAAAAAGATCAATATCTGCGAAGGCAAAGACTAAAACTTATTTTAATAATATATGGCGTCTGCTTAGTAGTCTTTGTCACGCAGTTAACATACTATGTGTTTCAAATAAGAATAGGAACGTGAATGACCTCTATCTGTCAAATTTCGCTTGAAAAGTACGGCCTGCAACGAAACCTTAATCGCATTTCGTATTTTCTTTTTCTTGTTTTACCGAGTCGCAGTTAGGTATTCAAAATGAAAAAACGTCTTAAACTAATTTAGTCTTGTGGAGTGCTTACGTTTTATTTATTAATTTTATTTGTTACACGGTTGTTTGTTGTTGATATTTGTTTTTGTTTTCATCTCCCTGGCAGCTCAAAAATATGTGAACGAGGCGCTGTTTTGCATGGGAGGGTTCGAGAGATTATCTCCAATGTAGACAAATACTTTGAAAGTACAATTTAGAAAATTATTTGTTTATAATTCGTTAATTTATAAAAAAATATATTATATTTAGAAAAAAACTTTGTTTCGCTGATCTTACCCAATTTTCTCGAATTGCCAGCTATGACGTCACAACATGGCGCAAAGTCATTCCTATTCTCATTTGAAACGCATTATACTCGTATGTATACGTACTTACTAATAATAATCTTATAAAATAAATACTATTAATATTTTATATTTTTTTTTCTAATACATCTTCAAATATTGAATCGTAACTCATGTATAATCTAGAACATGCGCCCTTCCTCCCTTCTAACAAACTATGCTGTGCCCGACAGGGTTCATAATTGATACTTATGTAATTGAACAACATTCTGTAGTAATACATTACATCCTGTAGTATTACCACAGTCTAAAAACATACAGTCGTCCGACGAAGCCGTCTAGACAGGGCAATCATGCGGGGTGTGAGGGGCGAGACGCGGGAAAGTCGCTCCCGCACTGCGAACAAAACGATGTTCGTAGTGCGGGAGGTATTATTCAAGTCTAACGCGTGTAGAAGTTGTCGGCATTTTTCCAGAGATCAAAGGCGTCGTCCTACTGTATTAATATTTATACTGTGGTATTACGGTACGCAATAAAGTATTGAATATTGAGTATTTTGTTAGTTAGTTGTCCACATTTTTACTGACTTTGACTGAATATAAAACTTCTTCACTTTCAACATAGAAAGTAACATTAAAAAAATTCTGCAGTTACATATTTATTTTTTATTTGTAATATTTTTTTTTATTATTATTTTATTAACAGAGTTTTTGTTAGTAAATATCTCAAATCCTAATCAGAAATATATCGTTGTTAATAACAACATATTATTTATAATTATTGCAAGGTAGAAAGGATATCGTCGCGAATTCTGATAGTATGAGTTTTGTATATTATCGTGGAGTGTGAACCTGCCTGCACTGAAAGTTTTTGTCAGTTATTTTCTAGTAGAATGTAAAAGTAGAATAAATGCTGTAGAAATGCGTTCCTTGTGAAGTATGTGTGGTGTAACAATAAATGACAGATTGAGGAATGATGTGATAAGGCAACGTTGTGGTTTAAAAGATTATAGTAACAAAAATTGAAAAGAGTATGCTTAGATGGTTTGGTCACGTTTAAAGTATGAATGAAAAGCGAGTAACGAAAAGTATTTACAAGGCAGATGTAAAAGGGAACGCCGGGAGGGGTAGCCCTAGAAGGACATACATAGATAGACCTTATTGTTGAGGTTTTTCAGAAAGGTCAGGTGCGTAGTACTCGCAACCGGCGTGTGTGTATGACAACATGTATGAATGTAAACGAAGCAAAAGAAGTATGTAAGAATCGTAGCATATGGCGCTCTGTAGTTTCTGCCTACCCCCATGGGAAAAGGGCGTGAGTTTATGCATGTATAAGAGTTAAGAGAAATAATCCTAGGCCTTCCGCATTCTAATCAATATCCAATATCGAACCATTTTAATTAATCCAACCGCACTCGTTCGAATATAATTAATTAAAATAGTTAATAGTCAGCGCGATTATTACTTATTACCCAATTTTAATAACGTATGTGGCGGGAACTATCACTTTTAATTAACTCGATAACCGAGTGCTTAATTAAAATAAATGTGCGTTTTTATAACGGGAGCTGTCCGTAACCGGTTGAAGCTACTATGAGTTTAAGTTTGTGAAGCCAGTTTCGACCAGGTTATCTAGTTCGAGTTTTTTTTTTGTAGAGAAACGGACTTAGGTTAAATGTGTTTGAATACATAATATTATCATAATCATCGTATTTTGTCTTCCTTCTTACATACGAGTGCATTCTTAGGGCATTTGCACAACATTTTTATTTTATCACGCAGAAAAATTTAACAATGAAATCGAGTAGTACTCAGTGACTTCCAAAGTAATCCAAATGTTATGACAAATAAAAACATCATCTTCAAAAAATTACCCTTTGTTACTTTTGTAAGGGTCTATAATTTTAAAAAATACAGCCCACTCGCTGATAGTGTTGCTCTCTTTTACCGAGAGAATTTTCGAAATTGGTTTAGTGGTTTAGGCGAGAAAGCGGAACAAACAAACTCACCTTCGCATTATAATTAAAGTTAGTATATAGTACAAGTTAGTATGATATACAGATAACGTTTTATAGTAGGGCCAATGACATTTGCATCAAGCAAATAATTATTTTAAAAGCCTTATATCCCCTTTGTATGTGAAGAGAGTTGAGTAACGTGCGTAGGGGTCGAAAAAGCGTTGTTTACTTTTTTAATAAAAGCGTTAATTAAACACAATCAATCCATCAATCAATCATTTATTATTTGTAAAACATAGGTAACAGAAAATACAGATCTTAAAAGTAAATACAGTGCGCTATGTTTTGTCTATGGTACGACATACAAATATGGGTAGTTTTAAAGTCTATAGTAAAAAAAATGAAAAAAATGTCAAAAGATTCATAAATATTAAAGAAAGAGAAAACAAAAAAAAAATATTAACCACCGAAATTACTTAATGTTGAAGTCACAAACTTAATCATTCAAAAACTCGTCAATCGTGTAATAACATTTTTCAATTAAATTTTTTTGCAAAGTTTTCTTGAACATCACTTTTACACTTCTTTCAGTTTTCTTGACTTCATTCACTGTTCCTTCTTCGTCCAGGCTATTTCTTTGTGGAATGCGCTTCCCCAGGAAATCAGGATGGCTACCAACCGATTGGCTTTTAAATTGAAGGTTCGTGAGCACATTCACAAAAAACGGCTGTAGTTTCGTCACAGCGCTAATGTTTTCCCTTGGTATGATTATCATGTTCATGTGTTTAAGTTTTTTTTGTAAATATTTATTGTATTATATTATACCTTTATTGTTTACATATGTATAAATAAACTATGTTTACTTCTCTTGAAATTTCTTACGGAATTGCACCTACCGTACCACTGTTTGTCTCTGCATGACCTAAAGGTTGACTGGTAGAGAATGCCTAAGGCATTAAGTCCGCCTATGTACATTTGTGTGCTTGAAGTATTAAATAAATAAATAAACATAGGTAATTTTTTTATCTCATCTGATATTTTATTATATATCCTTGGAGCGATGCCAAAGAAGCTTTTATACATTAGATTTGATATATTTTACAAAGCATAGCCAAGTCATAGGTGTCGAGTTCTAACCCAAGGCACGCCCCTCTGACTTGCTGGACTCATTTGTGTATTGTATAATTATCACTTGCTTCAGAAATGGTGAAGAAAAACGTCGTGAGGAAACTGGGACGCCTTAGAGACATTTCCTGGCGATATGTGAAGCTAAGTCAGAGGATCATGAGAAATGAAAAACTCTGACACCAGGTTAGTTATTAACGACACGAAAAAGAAAGTATAAGATTTATCTTACACTAGCTTCTGCACGCGACTTAGTCCGCATGAAAAACGGAAGCTTTTTTCTCCGTTTGCAACATTTCTTATTGCTGCTCCGCTCCTATTGGTCATAGCGTGAAATTATATAGCCTAAGCCTTCCTCGATAAATGGACTATCCAACGCAAAAAGAATTTTTCAAAGCGAGCCGGTAGTTTCTGAGATTAGCGCGTTCAACCAAACTAACAAACAAACTATTCTGCTTTATAAGATTAGTATAGATTCGATTTAGGACATTCTCATGCTAGTAGACTTACAATAAAATTGTGTAGAAAAAACTTGGTATTCCATTACATAACAACAAGATTATAAATAATGGAATTGAAATAATACCAAATAAGACCAAAGTGAACTGTGACGTAATTTGGCATGAACACGAGTTCAACAAGCCAATATTTGGTTAGCTATCGTTATTAAAGTTTACACAGCAATGAAAATTACTTTCAGTAAACGATTTAAATATTATTTCACTTGAGAGCGTTGCGAAGTAAATATTTATTGTTGATCCAGGATTTCAACATGTAGTCAGTTTCTTTGTTGTGTTGATTAAAAAAAAATATCAAAGTAATCTTGGAAGAGAGCATAATATACATGGTCTTCTTTTGTGTTTAGCCCTATGTGATATAAGGTAGACATCACTTGTCTAGCATTTTCCCCACTGTGTTTAGGATGAAATATCTTCAATAAACATTACTTTGGTCTCAGAATTAACAGATATCATGTTCATGAAAAGAAATCTAACATTAATTTTATTTTCTCATTAATAAATTGTAGTCTCGCACCGCAAACAAAACAAAACGTTTTATTTTTACTATCAGAAAACATCTTTTAAGAAAGAAATGTGCATAGAATGATAATTGTTACATTATTTTCTTTAATAATAGCAGTATTTTCAAGGATCAGATAACTTTTTTCTAAAGAATAAATGTGGAGGTTTCACAACGCTCAGGTTAGGTTCTTGTCTAAATATTGCATTTCATATTTTGTACTACAGATGCGTGTGTCTTGAAATTTTGAACTTTTTCAAGAAGTGGTGCAAGTCAGAAATTTGCGTAATTAACTTCCAACACACGTTACAGTATACTTGAGCCAGTCTGGACTTGCGCAAGTATACTGTGACGTCTGTGGCCGGCATTACACGCGTCTGTTGAAGGAGGAATTTCATTTGTGGCATTTTTCCACCATATATTTAGCACAAGCAAGTCAGTTTTTAAGGACTGAATACAAATAGTCACTAGAAGTTTTTTTGAAAAATACGGGCAAGTTCTGTACAGTAAATTCTAAAATTCCAATACGTCAGAAATCAACCTCAATGTATCTTTTATGAAACGTAAAACGTAGCGATTTATAATTTAACAGCGTGTCATTTGATCGCTACGTTCTATTTAAAATACTTGTATGAAGATAGGTCACATAGCTAGCGGGAAGCGATGAACGACACAGTCCTTATCTTAAACCCGTATGCCAGAAAGACAACTAAATTATCTAATTTTTGCTTAGTTCCTAAATTAAGTATAGGTTTTAATTATTTTCAATCTCGTGTTATCGGTATTTCACTTTGACAGCAAGGCTGGCCCTTGCTGTCAAAATTGAAGCTTTACTAAATATAATGAAAAAAACGACACATCATTTGCTTAGCAAAAGTTTGAATCACATTATAGTTGTGTGTACCTACATACAATACAACCTTGCGGCTGTATTAAATAGGTCCAAGTCACCAATTATACCAGAACACTAAGTCTTTGACGCTGGTTTTCAACTGGACGTAAGGTTAAGAGGTGTCACAGAAGTAAATCATTCGTAAAGTGTGAATATCCTTAGCCTTCACATAGATAAATAAGCTTTTGAAATACGGACTGGTAAATGTCCTTTAGCTTTTACTTGATCTTGATTTGTGAAGAAATCGTTTATTAATTGTAATAAACGATTTCTTTACAAATCATCATATGTTGGTTGCAGCTTTTGCCTATGTAAAGTTCAAACAAAATAAATTAAAACTAAGTCGCTTTCAGTAGAACCAAAGCCGTATGACCTACAATGAAACTATTTCTATTTGATATTAAATTTGATCCATAAGCAAAACGAAATAACGAGTTTATTTCGGATCTCATTCGTTTGAATATTAATCTTCATATATCGACTTTCATATTTCATTTAGTTTTTAATTTAATAATGAAACTGATAACTTAAATTGATTAGTTTTGTTTTGTTTCGTCAATATTTTGTTACAACATCAGATTTAAATTACAGTCGAGACGAGAAGTTCGTCTGTAGGTCAATTGGCCTTTTTGTGTTGCTAAAATATCAATAGCAAAATAATTTTTCAAAAAGTGTAAACGATGAAAAAGTATATTTTCTGTCTAGTTACTTTTTGGTGAAATATTTAGCTAAGTTATCCGAATGAAGAAAACACCTGTACAAGGCAGTTAGGTATCAACTAGCCCAGCATCAAATAATCAATGAAATCCAGTTTATATGGTCATGGTCATCCAGGTTATTAGGACAAAAACCTTGATCTTCCCAGATACTTTTAAATGCATTTTTTTTAATTAATTGCATTTCCAAAAGTAACTAAGCCCTAAGAAGAAATGACGAAAGAAACTCAGGGGTCATGGTCTTTTTTAAAGTCCAGACATAAGATTGTATTAATTTATTATGTGAGTCTAACAATGCAGGCAAAATCTGGATAAACCTTCTTAAGAAAGAATCAATTCCGCTTTGAGTTGACCTGCCCCGACAGACGGCATGCATGCTTCAGTGTAGCTCAAACTTATTTAAGGGAGCTCGACGACCCACCACACAAGTAGCCGCACTGGCCGCAACTCGGTGTTCCTATGACACAGGTTTCGGTCGGTCGGTTTCAAATCCATGGCATACTTGACCATGGACAGAACCACCGACTACGAATCATGTTTTGTACGTAAGATCATTATAAATAAATAGTTCAGGAATCAAATCGCGCAGTTTTTTCACTTTTCATTTGGGTAATATGCAAATGTTTTGTTATTAGCATATGTATTGTTATTAGCATATGTATTGTATAAGGAACCCCGAGCAAAACTCGCTCTGTTCATTTAGTCTTTTAAGATCACAAATGGGGTATTTGACAAAATTTTAGTTTTTAGTCCCTCATCTTTTTTTACGTAATCAATAAATAACGGCGATACAACGAGTCAAAATGGCGCATGACGTCACTAGCCAATACAGTTTATAATAATAATAATAATTTATTAAAACAAGTAACAGGACTCACAGTGTTAGTAACAATACACTTACAAACTAAGTTAGTAACAAACAAAGATTATACATAAACGGAATGTGACTTCATTGCCGCAAGGTGACGGTGGTGGTGTTATACTAGGTAATGACGTTACAAGCCCCCTTTCCTTAATTTTAATGCGCTTAATCTAAGCAGTTTTCCATCAATTTGAAACAGAAAAAATACGTGTCGAATAATTATATTCTTGAAATCTATATGACGGACTAAAAATTAAAATTTTGCCAAATAGCCTATTCAATCGGCAACTAGCCCAATGACTAAGGCATCGCTTAGCGATCATGAAGTCATGAACAGGACGAGAACTCACTCCATATTTAGCACAGTTGAAGGGGTTGTAAAGACTACTAGCACTGCGCAACCCTAATTGCTAGCAAGCATTTAAAAAATATATAGAGGTGGACTCCATGCCTTAAGCAGTTTCTAGCAGTTAACCATTGGGTGATGCACAGCCCTCCCACCAACCAATGTTGGTCTCTAAACAGTGGTCGTTGGCTGGTCACAAAACAAAATTTAATTTTACCAAAAAATAATTTTAAAAAACCTTTGGAAACCAGAAGTTACGCCTAAATCAAACAACCCTTAATTATAATATAAGTGTTAGTAGTGGGTAAAATAATTATTAACAAACACGCAAGAGAGTCACGAGTGTATTATATTATGAACAATATGTTGTCACGCGTCAGATGTGTAAGCGGCAACTGAGGTCATACGCCAGACAGGTGGGCCGTCACATAAGGGTAGAAACAGAAGGTTTACTTCACACAACCCACCGTGAAATGAAATTATATTTATTTCTGTAGATCTCGGAAACACTTTTATGTCAATAGGTTTTAACTAATAACTAACAAAATAGTAGAAACAATCAACAACCATGTAAAGGTTGACATGGCAAACATGACCCACCGCAGTTTCAAGACAACCGGAGTGTGACGACTGTCCGCAAGTCAGTTTCAATTTCAATTCAATTTGATTTTCAATTTTCAATGTATTTATTTCAGGAACAATTCACATTGTGTTTGAAATCATTATTCTATAAATAAATAAGACCCATAGACCCATTATATATATAAAAAAAAAATACTTAACAGTGCGTTGGTATCAAACGGTTTTATAAAAAAAATGAGGTGTGGCTTACCGCAACAGCACACCGCGTCAGCCGCTAGTGCATTTGAGGCCTTAGAGTGGGACAACCTTTTTATATTTTCTTTTATTTAAACAAAAATAAAGGACAACGGACTAAGTATTTCTTACAATTTACAAATCGTCGACTATAGCACAATCTCTTTTTATCAAAATAAATATGTGTGGGAGGAACAAGTTAACCTACTGACTCTTCAAGGTAAGGTTGACATCCCAGACACGTGCGTCGTAATAATATATGAGCTGTGTCGAGGTCAGCCCTGCACTATATCAAATCTTTTGTGAAAAATTGCGTGTTGCCGAAACGGGTTCAGTACATAAATATAAATTAGCGTCTTCATTGGCTTAGAGGTAGCTTGAGTCGAATACAAAAACTAGGCGATATTGAAACTGTGTTTTACGAGGAAACTACGGCTTATATGTAAGGTTAAGTTGATATTCCGACCCGTAAACGCATAACGAAATAGGTTATGCCACCTGTTACTATGGGCCCTTTTTCTTAGCGATTGTAACAGGCAGGACTGTGGGTCAATTTATTAGTTAAGTACCACCTGTACAAAGTCAAACTATGGGTTATGGCGATTATTGGCATCCTAAATGGCATAAATCAATATAGGACAATGTTTGTCGCTTTGGACTCTTATCAATTACTCACTGTAACAAGTACGACTATGGGCTTTGAAAATCTTTAGGCTTCCAAATGAAATATAAATATAATATAAATATTTCACATCTATTTCACACAACGCCATCTAGTCCCAAGTTAAGCTTGAGAGCTTGAGTTATGGGTACTAAACAGCTGATAAACATACTTATATATTTCTAAATACATACATATTAAAGATAAATTACACCCAGACACAGAACAAATGATCGTGCTAATCACACAAACATTTGTCCTGGGTGGGAATCGAACCCGCGACCTCCGGCATAGCAGTCAGAGTCACTAACTACTAGACCAACAGGCCAGTCAAAAAAAGTGATGTGATAAAGCAACGTTGTGGTTTAAAAGAAGATGTAGTAACAAAAATTGAAAAGAGTGTGCTTAGATGGTTTGGTCACGTTGAAAGGATGGATAAATAAATAAATAAATAAATAAATAAATATTCCACAACTTTTTCACACAACGCCATCTAGTCCCAAGCTAAGCTAAGAGCTTGTGTTATGGGTACTAAACAGCTGATAAACATACTTATATACTTCTAAATACATACATATTATAGATAAAATGAAGGCGAATAAAGGATAAAGGATGGAAGGCGACTAACGAAAGGTATTTACAAGGCAGATGTAAGTGGGAACGCCGTTCATGTTCGATTGACAGAAAAATATGTTACCAACCTGGCCTATAAGTCCTTAACGCAACTACTTACTGTTAATCAATTCGATAGCACCGGTCACCATGGGTTCGTAAAGTAAGACTGTGTAGGTTTTGGACATTATTAGACTCGTAAGTCGCGTACAGTATTAGGATACGGCCTGTCATTATGGGCCCTAAACCCTTACCTACTGTATAAGCAAAACTGCAGGTTTTGGAAATCATTGGGCTTACACATGGCGTAAATCAACTGGATAGCGCCGATCACCATGGGCTCTAATTAGGCATCTAATTGTATAAATAAGACTTGAGCTTCGAGAATCATTGAGTTTAATTTTTTAACAAAACTACAAATTAATGCTTAACTTATCATTAACGGTGTTAATAATCCTATAATTATTATAAACGTGAAAGTTTGTGAGAATGTTACTCTTTCACGTTAAAATTACTGAATAGATTTTAATAAAATTTGTTATGGAGTTAGTTGACACCCTGGATCAACACATAAGCTACTTTTTATCCATGTATTCCCACGGGAACGGGACCTACGCGGGTGAAACCGCGGGACGTCTGCTAGTTCAAATAAAGGTAGGTATCCCTCTGTGTAAACCCACTGCGGATCTCTAAAAGTAACAAATAGTGCCTATTGAAAATGTCACCAACGTTTTTCATACATATTGATGCGTAGGTGAATTTTCTGAATAGAATGAATACATTTTTTCTCGAAGGATCTTTTCTAGGGACCTTGGAAGGTTTTCATTGCTTATAAAAGAATGCTTATTAACGCACAAAGGGTAAGGGTCAATCAAGGCTAAGCCACACTTGTTGAGGTCACTCTGTGGATGAGCGAACGACATGACTTGACTGGCCTGTTGGTCTAGTAGTTAGTGACCCTAACTGCTATGCCGGAGGTCGTGGGTTCGATTCCCTCCCAGGACAAATGTTTGTGTGATGAGCACGATCATTTGTTCTGTGTCTGGGTGTGATTTATCTATAATATGTATGTATTTAGAAATATATAAGTATGTTTGTCAGCTGTTTAGTACCCATAACACAAGCTCTCAAGCTTAACTTGGAACTAAATGGCGTTGTGTGAAAAAGTTGTGGAATATTTATTTATTTATTTACATGCGTTCTAAGATCTGTCCATCCATCTGAAAGTTAGTTAAGCCACTGATCCATACTGTTATCTGTAGATCTTTGACAGACGTTAAAAATAGTTAAGAAACCTCAAGTCTTATAATCAATATTAACAAAGTATCATGTTACCCAGTAACTGGGACTTCGGTGGTCAGATAGGCATTCGTTCCATGTAAACTTGTAGTAATCTTCATCTTTCGTCGCTTTCCATCAGGTGTTGAATGTCATGCTCCGCAGCACAACCACTTTGACTACATTATGTACAAATTACAGGATAAAATGTAGCTAATGTCTATATTTTTGTAGCTTAGTATCAAAAATTGTATATTGTTAGCTGTAGCAAACGAAATCGCAAGTGGTAAGAGTTTATTGTGTACTGGTAGATTTAATACTCCTTTGTTAAAAAAGAACATCATTGGTATGGCACCTATTATATTTAATAAATTGCCAGATTGTATTAAGGATCTGCCCTTAATAAAATTCAAAAAGCTCCTGTCGTCGTTGCTGATTGTGAAATGTTATTACTCGGTGATTGATTTTATAGATGAAGAAATCTAATATTTGCTTCACTTTCTCTCATATATTATGTAAATAATTTTAGACTAGCTGATACATGATCTCATTTATAATATATTAAGTTTTTAGTATAGTTTCTAATACATGTAGGTATCTAGTTTCTAAGTTATATGTAAGTCAACCAATTTTTGTATGCCATCTAGCAGAATGTACTGGGAATTAACCTGAAACCTTACACCATTATTTAACACCTGCATTCTATACAAATAAAGAAATTATTATTATTCTCATTTATAATTTTTACATACATATTAATTACATTTTTAAAAATTGGTATAAAAAATATAAAAACATTTAAAAATATAAAAAAATAGTGAACCACCGATGGCGAGAGCAGGGTCCGAGCTACCAGTGGTTAGGGCTCCAGAGACAGGAACCTCCTCACGATGCGGGCCGCATCAAGAAGTACTGCCTTCTGGATCAGGTTTTTGACCCAACCGTGCAACGAAAGCCTCGAAAGATGCTCATCGAGGCTTTTAGCCATAAGGCCATTGGCTGTTACGACTATCGGCACAATGACAGCCGAGTCCACATCCCGCATGTCGACAACCTCGCGTGCTAAGTCGAGATATTTGTTTTTTTCTCTTTCTCAGCTTTCACGAGGTTCTCGTCATGATGGATGGTAACATCGATTATCATTGTGCGCTAATCGGTCTATCACCACTATATCAGGCTTATTGGCAACAATAATCCTGTCAGTGATGATAGATCGATCCCAGTACAGTGTAACATGGTCATTCTCGAGAACTGGGTCGGGCACATACCTGTAATACCGTACTTCAGAATCCACAAGCTGGTATTTCAAAGCAAGTTGCTGATGGATAATCCTGGCCACTTGGTTATGTATGTGCAAGTACTCACTGTTAGCCAGACGAGAACAACCAGAGCTGATATGTCTGATAGACTCACCCGGACAGTGACATGCTCGACACACGTCTACTGTCCCGTCCTTCATAATATATCTCCGATAGTTATTCGTCAAGATAACTTCGTCCATAATTGCACAGACGAACCGTTCAGTTTCTCCGAAGAGGTTACTGAATCGTAGCCAGGATACGGACGCTAAGCAGTCTAAGGCCCATGAAGAGCCCGGTAGAAGCGCCCGTGAAGCTCTTTGCTTTGCACTACCTGTCTGCGGTCATCAGTACTCAGTACTATAGGTTTGCGCCAGTTCTCGTTAGCCATGGATAGCGGGGTAAGGCCCTTGTCCACTGCGAGCACATCCCGATGCATCCCCACGTCGGTTTTCAGAAAGTATTCTCGGAGGCTGTACACCTCACGGTTGTGGAGGGTCTTAGCATTTAGGAAGCCTCGACCCCCGCACTTCCGCGGGATGTACAGTCTCATAACCGAGGATCGTGGATGATGCATCCGGTTTGCGGTCATCAGTGTACGAACTCTCCTATCCAGGGCGTCAAGTTCCGTTTGAGTCCATTTGAGTATGCTGAAAGAGTACATTAACACTGGCATGACCCAACCATTGAAGGCGCGCACTTGTTTCCGCCTGACAAAAGGCTATTTAAAACCTTCTTCAGGCGGCCAAAGAAGCGCTCCTTCAACGATTGCCTCATGTGAGCAGCATCGATGCCAAACGCTTCCAACATACCCAAATATTTATAGTTTTCGGATAAGGAGAGGGATCTAAGGTGTATGGAATCCGAGAGTTGAATTCCTTCGGATTCCACAACCTCGCCTCGCTGTACATGCACTACTGAAAGTTTCAGTAGTGCCATCATTTTTTTATTATTATTATGCTCACGTGGTGTCCTTTTTATTAATATAAGATAGTTGTTAGTTTGTTTGTGTAAAGTACTAACATAGTTTTATGTGTTACTAACATTATTATTATAAGATGACAGTTCACCTCACCAACATATTTATTAAAAGAAACTTTTGAGTTTTTTCGTAATTTCTTCTTAAGGATTAGTCAATTTGAAAATGCCTGTTTGACTTTGTTTTATAAATTTTGACGTCAAAAGTATCAGGAAAGATCTAGATGCCGAAATTATTATGATTTCATCATTTTATACCCACGGGTGGATATTTGCAGAATTTCACTATAAGTTTCAACAAATTATGAACGAAAATGTGGCTATAAATATCAAATTAACGGCTAGGTATATTTTAACCGAAACGTAATAAGATGTCATAGAATACAACATTTTTTTCACAATACAAGAATAATGTATCTTAATATTACATTCTTAAAGAAAGATATGAGCTAATTTTCTAAAGCAAAAAGTAATGTTAGTACTAATCTATATCTATCTATACTTATATACTTATAATAAATCTGTAGAAGTAAAATTTCTGTACATTGAAAATATCAAAAAAATAAATAGCAGGGGGTGTTACTAGACTGACACCGAACCCAAAAATATGATTAAAAAATTTTTTGTCTGTCTGTCTGTCTGTCTGTCTGTCTGTCTGTCTGTCTGTCTGTCTGTCTGTATGTTCAGGTATCACGCAAAAACTACCGGTTCGATTACGATGAAACTTGGTATACTTATTCTTTGATATCCTGGGCACCACACTGGGTACTTTTTATCCCGGAAAAGTATATACAATAAAAAACAAACTTAATTTTGCGGTTCGATCCCTAGACCCGACTACTGTACCAACCGCAATTAATAAGTTTGTCGTAGGTTACGTCACCCGCAGTGGAGTTCACCAAAGGGCACACGGCTAAGATATTATAATATTTAATCTTAATATACAATATCGCTCGCCTTACAATTCAATGGACTATCACACACTACGAAGATAATTATGCACATTGAATACCTATCTATTCAAAATTAATATTGGAAGATGATTGGTGATCGATACTGATGCCAAAAATGCAATTAGTGAATGTTTTGTCTTTCTGTCTGTATGTGCAGAAGGTTAAAATCCCTATAATAGTTTTTGAACTATGCGTATAGTTCAAAAACTATTATAGGGATTTTAACCAAACTTGGTACGGTTGTAGGTAATCAATTATAATACGCCTGGGCAGGTTGATCTTAGTATCAGTTGTTTTACACATGGTCAGTTGTACGGCGCTCTTTCCCGGGTCCGTAGTTCCAGAAATCTTTATGCATACATATCGGAAGGATCAACTTTGAAAGTAGTCTATCCGGAAGTAATATGCTAAAATTATTACGTTTATATAATTATCAACGCACAGCCCCAACCGCTGGTATTAGAGACATGAAACTTGAAGGGGTGTTCTTAGTGAAGAGTAAGTCTTAGATAAAAAACGATTTTTGAAAATTCAACCCTTAAAGGGAAAACATAGGGGACGGAAGTTCGACATCCACGCGGGCGAAGCCGCGGGCAAAAGCTAGTATCAAATAAAGTCGTTGGAAAAACACAATTACACTTATTTCTAAAGAATTATATTTGTATTACTGTAATGAGGCTGTCTACTTTTATAGTTAAAAATAAATGAACGTCGATATACCGAGGGAATATGCCCGTTCAAATACAAAAAAAATAAATATGTAATGCCTAAATATATTGTGCTGTCGGATTTTGTACTCTCTGCGCTAAGCCAAGGGTTTAAATTTCGCAGTGCGATTTTATTTTGACATTACACTAACGTATTGTCAGTGAAAACGGGCATAATTTTGGCTTCAATTATAATAGGAGATTTATGACATTACCAAAGCTATGACTGTGCTTTTTGATTTTACTTAGGAGGGTGCGTTTTTTAAAGTTGGTACAAAGAATACGATAAATGTTTTGACAACGTAAAAGAAGCCTAAGCTTACTATTATTGAAAGAAATTTGAAAATTGGGTGAATTGTTCCGGAGATTACCGCTTACATACAAAAATATTTTTTTTTATAATATAAATATCATTATTATTATGTTTTTGAAAAAGCATTAAATAAATATTCCACAACTTTTCACACAACGCCATCTAGTCCCAAGTTAAGCTTTAGAGCTTGTGTTGTGGATACTAAACAGGTCATAAACATACTTATTAGTGATAAATTACACCCAGACACAGAACAAATGATCGTGCTCATCACACAAACATTTGTCCTGGGTGGGAATCGAACCCACGACCTCCGGCATAGCAGTCAGGGTCACTAACTACTAGACTAACAAGGTAGTATAATTAATGAATGAAGTGATGAAATATCATCCTACAATGCCAATATTTACAATGAATTCCAACAATATATGTTCTTTTAGAACGCCTACTCTGAAAGTTCTGCCTCTCGTGGATACTTCTGACAATTTATTGACAATCAATCACACACAAACCCTCTCTTGTTTGATTGATAACTTTTTATTTTCCGTGAGACGGGTGACGCGTTACAAGTATCAAATTCTAAAACATTTTCATTCGATTCCCATTTCATATGAGTGATTACATAAATATGAACAAAAAAAAAAGATTCTCGTCATGAAACGACACAAAAATACAGCATTTTTGCTGATGTAAAACTCCGCACAAACAGAGAATAAATCGTTAAATTGTCAAAACAGGCGTCAGAACTTTAAATTACGGACAAAAAAACGTTCGTTCGGAACATTTGTGTGGAATGACGTAATATCGTGTAAAATATGGGCACACGTGGCGTTGTGTGCGTGACGCCCCTTGTTCTGCTTTATTAGCTTTAGAAACGTTTCGGGCGTTATGTACTCCTGGTACCTTAGTTAAACAAATAGAACATTTTTTATATTCGTAGATTTTTTTAATTACGGTAATTTAATTAATTAACATTCTTTCTACCTTTAAAAGGGTAGATTTGTTTAGCTTCGACTAAATTTAAACTCTAGAATTAGTTTAGTCCACGTGTTTTAAGAGATCTCTGAGAAAATAAACCTTTCGAAAAAGTATTCAATATAACTTTATCTTTATTATTTACTTTAAAGAAAACATCCGATATTTCTTGGTTGAGAATTTGGTTTGTCACAGTTTCGGAACATGTGTTGTCAACTACACATTACACAAGCCCTTTAGTTATCGAAAAACAACCAGCCATCTGCGACTAAGTGAACAAAATTCAACAGTTTAGCTTTCTACACTCATACATGTAGTCGATTCTTTATTATATTATTATCGAGCTACGATTACCAGGAGCCCACGTATAGCGCCATTTTGCAACTAAGGTGACGAATTTCGTCAAAGTGCGACCGTTTCTGTGCCCCGCAGTAACACCCGATTCTACAGGTCGTAGCATGATGCCAAATAATTGTTCTCGTAAATTGAAATACAAAATAAAAAAATTAAAATCTGTGGAACGGCTAGTCGCCTAGCCGTTCCACAGATAATGATCGAACAAAAACGGAAACAAACTCTTTAATTTCACTCTCAAATCTAATTTAATTTTGCTTTTGTGAACACAGAAGCGTAAAAGCGTGTCAAAAGTTCCGTTAATCACTTAAATTTCGACATACATCTGGTTGAACTGAGCTCAAAAACTTAAAATCGAAATATGTTCTTATTTTTAAAACCCGTGAAATACGAACACGTGTCGTACGGAGCGTGACAGTTCCTTTGTCCCGCTTATTATAATTAAATAAAAGAATACCTTGATACAGACCCACTGCAGGGCAAAGGCCACTTCTCATACAGAGAAGGCTCGAGCATTGATCACCACGCTTGCTCAAGGCGGATTGGCAATTTCAAACTTATATTGACTATCAGTCCAGGTTTCCTCACGATGTTTTCCTTCACCGATGTCAATGATGTCTAAGATTAACTTAGAAAGTACATATGAATTGAAAAAGTCGCATTGGTACTTGCCCGGTACTAATTTATTATTTACTAGCTTCTGCCCGCGACTTCGTACGCGGATCCTGTTGCTTATGCCAGCGACAACGGGGTCGTCGAATTCTATAAGCCCGGGGACGGGAAATCAATGGGATGCGCGAGACGATTCAAGATGTTCCAGATTTTTATTTTTGTTGGTCAACAGGAAATGCCATCAGACTTAACAACTTTTGCTAAGACGCCATTTCTATTATGTATATGTTATATTGTGGCTGGGCTTTGGAGTTCCACTACAGGTGCTGCAGATCTTCAAATTTAGTCTCACAGCAGAAAACACTCTTCACGTGGAATAGTTTTTGCAATGGCACCATTTTTATATCTCTTTTACTTTAGGTGTTCCATTTTCCAAAATAAATTATAGCCTATATGTTGCGTACACGATCAGCGGTCAGTCGCGCATCTCCTTCACCCACTTATCTCTAGAGTCGATGCGTATATACGCTGAAAACTCAAGCGTCATGCTTTTTCCGTGAACGTCTCCAACTCGCGAGACAGTGCATGATGTTCACGATCAGCGGTCAGTCGCGCACATATTCTTCACTGGTCTCTAGAGACCTGGATGTAGATGCGTAAATACGCTGAGAATGCAGGCGTGCTTTGCGATCCCAAGAAACTTCCACGGAGCGAGTTGCAGCCTCATGTTCTCGAACAGCATCAAGTCTCTCCTAACGCTCTTCGTTAGATTGTTGGGATCTTATGGTCTTTAATCATTTAGCACCTTTGGAACATTGGGAAAAAATTGACCTCTTTCTAGGCATGGTTATAGTTTTATTGTGATGATACCTGATCAATTAAAATCTAAGTGGCTGCTCCCCTGCGTTACCGGGTAAGCTACCGTGTAACGAAGATAAATGGAAAAGGAAATTAAACACTCAAATAACATAAGCCCGAAGGCATACGATAAAATAATGGAAGTTTTAGCCAGTAGAGTCTAATTTTTCAACGATATACCATCGTCATCGAAAATCAGTCCTGAACTGTTCCCGCCTTCACCGCGTAGTACCTCCTACTTATGTTATTTTATAATTATGCAATGAAATTACTGATAGTTTTAATTTCTATAATGTTTGTTAGGTCTGTGGTTGTATAAAAGGAAGGAATGAGTTGAAGTATGAGTGAGTGAAGTAAGCTAGGGCACTATGGCGTACGTTAAATTCAAGTGCACATGTTGCTCTGTAACTGGTTCTGCAATAAAAGCATAATATACATTTTGAGGGTTTAATTATCTCAATTCCTACATATTATCAAATGTTTCTGATCTTCGATTTTTATAAGTCAACAGGAAATGCCTATCAGACCGAAGAACTTTTGCTAAGACGTCATTCCTATTTGAGTTATGGTGTAGCTGGGCTCTTGGAGTTCCACAACAGGTGTTCCAGATCTTCGATTTTTATACGTCAACAGCGAGTGCTTATAAGGCTGAACAACTCTTGCTAAGACGTCATTCCAATATATGTTATAGTGTAGCTGGGCTCTTGAAGTTCCACATCAGGTGTTCCGGATCTTCAAATTTATTCTCTCAGCAGAAAATGCTCATAACGTGGAACAATTTTTGCTATGGTACCATTTTTGTATCTCCTATAGTTTAGATGGTCTGTTGCGGTTCTGCATCAGGTGTTCCGGATCTTCAAATTTATTCTCTCAGCAGAAAATGCTCATCACGTGGAACATTTTTTGCTATGGGACCATTTTTGTATCTCCTATAGTTTAGCTGGTCTGTTGCGGTTCTGCATCAGGTGTTCCGGATCTTCAAATTTATTTTGTCAGCAGAAAATGCTCATCACGTGGAACAATTTTTGCTATGGGACCATTTTTGTATCTCCTATAGTTTAGCTGGTCTGTTGCGGTTCTGCATCAGGTGTTCCGGATCTTCAAATTTATTTTCTCAGCAGAAAATGCTCATCACGTGGAACAATTTTTGCTATGGGACCATTTTTGTATCGCCTATAGTTTAGCTGGTCTGTTGCGGTTCTGCATCAGGTGTTCCGGATCTTCAAATTTATTCTCTCAGCAGAAAATGCTCATCACGTGGAACAATTTTTGCTATGGGACCATTTTTGTATCGCCTATAGTTTAGCTGGTCTGTTGCGGTTCTGCATCAGGTGTTCCAGTTTCCAAGATAAATTATAGCCTATGTGTTGACCAGTATTAATATCTATACAACAAAAAAAAAATCATTCAAATCCGTCCAGTAGTTCCGAAGATTAGCGTGTGCAAACAAACAGACAAACAGACAAACAGACAAACAGACAAACAGACAAACAGACAAACAGACAAACAGACAAACAGACAAACAGACAAACAGACTTTTTTTTTTGGATTCGTGCTCTATTACTGTTTCTAAACCCCCCTCAATTATTATTTTTTAAATATATTCAATGTACAGACACAGTTTTTTTACAGTCTTATTATATGTAATAGATATAGATTTGCCTTGTTAATTTTACCCAGCCATGGGCTGCTGGGTAGTTCGTTGTGCCACTTCTTCTTCCCAGCAAAAATACTAAGAAGTGGTGAAGATTGGGCATTTTGGGAAACAGTCTTATGTATTTTTGACGTTCAAAAAGTGCTGATTCTCTGTCTAATTTAAAATTGATTTTGTTTTTCACATCACATCACAAACACACACACTAATCACACATCACATACACTAATTTTACATGAAATTTAAGGTTCAATAACCGCGTTGCTCGTATTGTTATTGGATCTCCATTTCAAATTTCTCAGCAAAAACCTAACGTCAGAACTAGTGACTGCTGGAATAGGCAATAGGCTTACCTCTACTTAGAATGAAATAGAATACTCTTTATTGCACACCATAAAAACATACAAATAATAACTTTAAGGGCTACATAGGGTGTTACAATGGGCGCCCTTATCGCTAATGCAATCTCTTACAGACTCTCCACTTAAATGGGACTTAAAATACAACTGAAGAAATGTTGGTGTTTCCATACATACTAACAAAATTTTCGAAATAACAGTAGTGAAGTAACGTTATATTAAATCCTTAATCATTTTATAATACGTACGAAAATTCCAAAGAAAAATAAAATTGTCGTGATAAATCTGAGATGTAATTTCGGCAGCCTAATATATCGGGCGTGATCCTCTCACATTTGACACATGACACGATGTGTGTAATTAAAACCGATTTTGTGTAATCAATCACCGGAGTGATCGACCGTGACCTGGCCTAATGACGTCACAGGCGTCAGAGCCTACAGCAATTGGATTTGGTATCGTTTTTGACAGTTCAAATGAACATTTTCATTGTAAGAAGATCATTTTGAAAACAGTCGAGTGTAATACACACAAATTCATGCCTTTTTTCTCTCTTTGCTTAGTTTAGAGAGTGTTGTGTCCTTGAGTGCAATATGAGTATAAATTATTCCCTTTGCTTCATTTACGAGGTCATATTTGGAATAAGAAACTAATTAAAGGTAGAAAATAGATGTATTTTTGACAGATCGAGAGATAAGAGAGGGAACGCCCGTTGAAAGCAACGTTGTGGTTTAAAAGAAGATGTGGTAACAAAAATTGAAAAGAGTATGCTTAGATGGTTTGGTCTCGTTGAAAGGATGCATAAAAGGCGAATAACGAAAGGTATTTACAAGGCAGATGTAAGTGGGAACGCCGGGAGGGGACACCCTAGAAGGACATAAATAGAACTTATTGGTGAGGTTCTTCAGAAAGGTACTCGCAACCGACGTGTGTGTATGACAACATGTTTGAATGTAAACAAAGCAAAAGAAGTATGTGGAATCGTAGCATATGGCGCTCTGTAGTTTCTGCCTACCACCATGGTAAAAAAGCGGAAGTTTATGTTTGTATGTACGTGACTAAGAACGCACGCCGGTTGCGATTACTAGGCGCCTAACCTTGCTGAATAACATCACTGTTAAGGACTTATTCGAGATCCCTTAAGCTTTTCGTGCAATCACATCACACCATTCCAAAAATACTGAACGATATTCTATATCTACTGTCCTAAAGAAATACCTTTTCCAATTATCAAAAACTTAATTAGCGGACCGGGAAGTGGACGCTACATACGTTTCAATTTGGCCTAACCGTTCGAAGTTAGGTATAACCGTAAAGTTTTATTGTTACTCGTTAGATCCTATTAGACGGGCTTGCAGTTTAGTTTAGAACTTTGTTACGGATTTTAAAGGATATTTGCTAGGTTTTTTGGGCTTTGCCGATAGTTATTGCATGTTTTCTGAGGAATTTCAAATTTAAAAATGTAATATTAATAATAGTGGAAACTCAGGGAGGGGACGATAAACACAAACACATATTAGTGATGGCCTTCAAAAAGATCAGGAGTGTAGTAATTGCAACTAGCGTGTTGTGTATGAATACACGAAGAAGAAAGAAGTATGTAAGAATCTGTCTGTCTGGTTGTGTCTGTGTCCCTCTATCCTTCATGGAAAAAGCGTGAGTTTATGTATGCATGTGTAATAATAACCAGACTAGCCAAGCCGATAACCAAGTCAAACCTGTAAACCAGTTTAACTAGGGTACGTATTTCTTAGTCACTAGGTTGTGGAACTCAAATAAGCAACCACTTCATGTACAACACTAGTGTTCAGCTGGATCCAGTTAGACTGGAAGCTTCATCATCCCATTCATTATATGCATTATCATCTGCCTAGTTTTTCACCTATTGAATGGCTGATAATTATTAAGCCTGATAATGTTCTACTGCAGGACAAAACTGGACTTTTTATAAATTCAATCTTAAACAATTAATTATTACGTCTGCACAGTTGCTAAATTAGAGTAGGAGGTTCAATGGCTACAAATGGCTGTATGGCTCAAAAGAAGCAGCATGTTGCCTGGGTGGTGCTTACCAGGACCATCTCTTAATATATGACAATACAGAGCCTAACGCAAGCTATCACTCAAGATCGCAAAAAGTGACGATCATGTACAAGTAAGGACGACCCCAAATGATCCCAATAATTTCAAAAGGAAACACGCTGGGGAATTGATGATGATCGATGATCTAGGTATGTTATTATTTTTTCAACATATCATCGTGTTTTCTTGGTGTTACGAAATAATATTTTTGTCAAGTTTAAGGCCGTTTAGTAGCTCCACGTTTTTATTGCCTTAAAGAAACTTTTGCATTTAGAACTCAATCCTCCTTCCCGCGACCGAATCTATGACAAAACCCTGAGCTCGTAGTTTTCTTACACAAGCATTGCGCAAACAAAATTAAATTTGGCCCTCACATTAAAGACTATTATAGAGTAAAATATTTCAGCAAATTAGGAACACAAACTCTCCATTTACTTAATCATCAAAAATTAAAGAACTTAAAAAAATAAATTCTCTAATAAACGCCTAGCAAGCTGGCAAGAAACTGTAGCCGTTCTACTTAAAAATTTAACTTGTGAAAAGTGGGTGAAAATATGGCGCGACCTAATTTTCTGCTTTTTCGGTTAACGCTAGTGAAATTTTCTAATGTGCGGTTTCTATTTGTGATGAAAACGAACACGTCATAGCAATGTGACGTTTGTAAGTCTGGAATATATTAAAGCGAGGCTGCAGTACCTATTTTTTTTACTTTTTGAAACCTCTTTACATATAAACCTCTTAACATTAAATAATAGAATTATGAGGCCTTGCGTGTCAACCTCCGCATGCCTTATAGAAAAAGGAGGATTCTCCGATCAGACTGGTGTTATGTCTGTGGGTTATATCGCCCGGCGGTTTTTGTCGGAATCTAGTATACCTACAATCAATCGCGCGGATAACTTTAACATCGCAATCTAGGATTATGTCGATTTTTGTTTGTATGTTGCGAAATAGATGTAACTAGAATATTTTATCTCATTTGGACATATGGCTAAGCAATGTGTGAATACAAAAACGCGATTTATAAGTTGTCTCGATCGTAAAAAAAATATATAAAGATTACACTAAATCGCTGTTCAAAAGTAGTAAAAAAATTAAAGAAATATCTATAAGTCCGGTTTACTATATTTACGGTGCTGTACAATCACATATCATAATTTTTCACTGTGATAAAAAAATGCACGAAATACACTTGAGAGCAAAATAATCGAGCCACTTGTTTGTTGAAGTTCAAAAGTGCTTTTTATTTATATCTAGGTGTATTTTTTTATTTATTAAATTGACATTTTATTCTATAATAGGTAGTAATAGTAATATAGTAATATATTTATTTGCTCTAAAACATTAAACTCTAATACAATTAAATAGGGTACTCAGGTTTTGCTTAAAATAAAGCATGCAAATATTAAGCTTGTGGCTAAATTATAACAGCCGCATGGGCCGCTCTGTGGATGGATTACCATTTATTACATACCAAGACTCTTTCGTGCCTCGAAAAGCACGTTAAGCTGTTGTTCCTGGCTGTCATTTGTAGATCTTTGACAGTCGTTACTTGTAGTCAGTTGCTTGAAAGTATGACAACCAGTTTAACCAAGGGGTACCTATCATGTTACCCAGTTACTGGGTTGTGGACGTCTGATAAGCAGTCGCCCCATGTAAAGCACTGGTATACAGCTGCATCCGGATAAACTGGAAGCCGACCGCAAACATAGATGGGAAAAGGCTAGGCAGATGATGATAAAATAAAATACCGGTTAATTCTTATGATTCAAAAAACAAAAACACTTTTTTCACGCTTTATGGTTATTTTTTTGAAATAAGAAAACTCATCGATTCAAAACATACATCGTCTTAAAGATTAATTAATAGCTTTTATAAAAAAGGCTTGCTTCATTGTCAGGGCTAATAAATAAACTTTAAGTCATTTAAGTTTCAAAAGTATTAATACGTTCCATAGTACTAAAAATATAACGTGTAAAAAGAGAGCGGCTCGATTTATTTGCTCTTAAGTGTATGTGACGGTCACCTATCAGTGTTTTACATTAAGCGGCTGCTTCTATATCCTAGTTAGTATTGCAGCACTTGCTATTAGACACTATTTCGTTAAATTTGATGTCCGTGTCGAAGTGCTAACTAGCAACGGTCGGTTAAGTATAGAAACCGGTGTGTTTCGACCTCGTGAGGCCGCTGATTGCCGCGATACGTTAAGCACGTTAAACCTTGAATTCTGTTACTTTTTGCAACAAACATTGGCTTTTCAGTGCTGATATTAACAACAATTTAGACAGAAACTTACACCTTTTTTCAGTGTTAGTAGGCAGCTTAGTTGCTTTAAGCCTAACGTATTTGTTTTGCTTTGTTTAAGTTCATACATTAATTGGTCGTTCCAGTAGAAGTAACTACGTAAAGTCTTCAGTGAACTGTCAATTGATGTCAATCATGTATACGAGGTGTTTTAAACAAAATCGCACTGCTGAACATAAACGAAGCAAATAGTTGCTATATGTCATCTCAGCGATAATCAAAAATGGCAAAAATATAGTGAAATACTTCTGGTACTTTTAGCAGATTGCTCTGAGATTGAAAAGCGATAATTTTTAAACATTGGGAATTTTATTGCTCCTTTGATCATATACCCATATCGTGGGCCAGTTGCAAGCAGGTACTACGCACCTGAATTTTCTAAAGAATTTGAATCAATTAGATATTTTGCTCGTCTGCTTTAAGATACTTAAAGAATGTATTATGACTTGCCTTTTCATTAACATTTGGGTATATATTTCCTTTCGTTGGTGTAAGACTGTAGGTTATTCGGTTTTATACTTAACGGTTGTTTAATTTAATTATACAGGGTGTCTCATTCAAATCGGTCAGTATGGGAAAGTCTGAAACTATAAGACTTATGAAGATCTGTTCTGAGGAACCATGTCATCGATTTTAATAACAAGAAAAACTGCATTCATACATTTTAAAAAAACATCTGTACTCCGTTCGGGAATCGAACCCGGTTATTTGGAGCACCAACTAAAATAAATTAAAGTATGTGGAAACAATGCATCTTATTCATTTTAGACATCATGTTTCATACAGACATTTACTGCTTAAGACCTACACAATCGATATCTAAATAGAAATAGTGTAGGTTTTTTTTTTCAAAATAACCGGGTTCGATTCCCGAACGGAGTACAGATGTTTTTTAAAATGTACCTATGAATGCAGTTTTGCTTGTTATCAAAATCGATGACATGGTTCCTCAGAACAGATCTTCGTATGTCTTATAGTTTCACACTTTCCCATACTGACCGATTTGAATGAGACACCCTGTATATGCTACGCAATCACATTCAGGTTATGTAGGTAGGTAGGTTTATGAAAATTCAACATATCTTGAGTATAAACGTCAAGACGAAGACTTATTTTACATGGCGAAATTCATGAATAAACTGAGTGTCATAACTTGGCAGCGAACATAATGTGAATTTACGATGCCTCCAATGTGTATTATCACATAAACCAGGTTGTTATACCCGCCCCCTGCTCGGTATGAGCACTTACAACAATTTGGGGAAGTAATCAATCTGGTCCTATTCAATGTTACTGACAATGCGACATATTTGTCAAAAACCGGCTGCTAAGTCTAACACCGAACCATAATTTACCTATAATATGAATGTATTTTAAAAAAATACATAAGTATAAGTAAGTATAAGTTTATCAGCTGTTAGTACACATAAAACAAGCTCTTAGCTTAGCTTGGGCCTTGTGTGAAAAGTCAAGAAATATTTATTTATTTTAGAAAAATTAAGAACACAATTGTCATGTTTTGGGACAGGTGCTAAATAAAAAAATCACGCATCACTCTTTTCTATAAAGACTTGGTAGAGGTGTATTTCATAAGAGCAGCATATATGTATAAGAAATAAACTATCACAATATTACTGTCGATTCTACTGCTAAGAAAGGGGTAGCAGGGGACTGAGTAACTTTCTTACTTGTTTTGTTTCTCCTTAACCTAAATTATACCTGTAAGTTATTTTATTGTAATATAGAGTGTAAACTGTGTTTTTTAATTATGGTAAATAATTTTAAACCGTTTGAAATAAAAAAATAAATTTAATTAGATCAAATAAACCCCTGGGCTTTGTTTAATATTAGCAGATAGTGGTACATTTTAGACAAATAATTAGATTATTGTTACATTATTTGTACAATCATATTTCTTTTAAAATCTCATCACGCCCGTTTTTATGAAACGAGTCACGCAGACTTGTACCTATGGTACGCCACTACTTAACTGTTGTGATTATACAAGTACAAAATGTTATCATACGGATGATATATTGTGGATCGATACATCTCAAACTAACAGCGCTATTTTCGCGTTTCATTGTCGATTTCCCCCGACACTTTTGTGCGATCCCGCATTTTGTATCGAGTATGTTACGCTAGTAAATCGATTTAAAAACAAAGGCACGTCGCATCGGTATCGATGCTGTATTGCTACCGACACACATGTTAGTGGAAGCACTCAACTGCTTTCGCTATAGCGTGATGCATTCACCGATCATTTTATTAAAATGTATCGAGTTACAGATAGGTTAATATGGTTTTGCACGGAGACTGTATTATGACATATTACTTCATTTAATTATTCAATATTTTTTTTTATTTTAAAAGTTCATTAAATAAACAGTGTGAACAATGAACGTCTATAATATTCCACAACTTTTCACACAACGCCATTTAGTCCCAAGTCAAGCTTGAGAGCTTGTGTTATGGGTACTAAACAGCTGATAAACATACATATATATTTCTAAATACATACATATTATAGATAAATTACACCCAGACACAGAACAAATGATCGTGCTCATCACACATACATTTGTCCTGTGTGGGAATCGATCCCACGACCTCCGGCATAGCAGTCAAGGTCACTAACTACTAGACCAACAGGCCAGTCAGTCTATGTAGCTTAAATTGTTTTGTTTTTTTTTCTGTGATCATTCTGGTCACAGTTTTTATTTTTCTCTTTTTGTTCTTTTATTTTTCATTGTGTCAATGCCATGCATATCTATTATGTGTACGGTTACTGAATGTCAATTTTGGATGTGATTTTTATTTGAATTGATTGCGTCACTACTTATCATCAGGTGGGATTGCAGTCAAGCACTGGTTTATAAAATATTCAAAAAAATAAAATTGTTAGTGGCAGTGCTGTTAGTGTGCTTTAATTTAAATTAAATAAAATATATGCCTGTCTTTTTTAAATGGGGGAATAAAAATAAACTATATTCCACGAGAAAATATTACACCAATCAAATTGATAATATTTATAATATTATTTCAGTAAATATCAGTAACTGTGCGAATTTTGTTAGACATACGCCTCCCACATCGATGACAGTATTGTATCCCTCGTCATAAGAAGGGTCTATTTTTAGCGTAAAATGGGTCCTTCATGAATGGATAAAGGAGGGTCAGAACTTTTTCGGTAGTCTAGTATATTAATAGTAAGTAAGAGCACCACAATATTTTCCTAAGTGTGAATTCATCTAATCTTTGGATAATCCATATTCAATGTTTTATTTAACTTCGACAGTTCTAGTTTATCATTTTGTTACATTGTCTTGCAGATCTATGGATTTAATCCAACTCTGCACATGTAAACTGGCACACCCTTTATACCTGGAGGATTCTTATTAGTCAGTTGCTTTTGCTTTAGTTAAGTTAGTTTTAATGTAGGTAGCTATATATATTACTGGTATTCTGTATATTGAGTGTGCTAGCTAACATGTAGTAAATAACTTGTTTTGTAATTATAACTATTTGTACTGCATAAATTCAAGTTCTTCTAACTTATCAGGCAGATGTGTTGCTGGGGAGTTTGTTCCGCCACTTCTTCTTCCCAGCAAAAACACTCGGAAGTGGCGAAGGGTGGGCTTTTTGGGGGACTATCTTATGTAATTTCGACTTTGAATAAATGACTTTTGATTTTGATTTAAATGTGCATACATATAGACAGTGAAAAGAGTATTGACGCAAAACCTAATATAAGTTTATTTAGAACATTATTTTGGCCTTATGAGCTTGTGGCTAAATAATAACAGCCACACGGGTCGGTCGACGGTAAAGCTACGCTTGACCAGGTCAGTCCGTGGATGGTTGACCATTCTCATTACAGGACAGAGAAGTAAAAGAAGAAGTATGAAGAAGGAAGGAAGGAAGTATGTGTGGTGTAACAATGAATGACAGATTGAGGGATGATAAATAAATAAAAAAAAATATTCCAAACTTTTCACACAACGCCATTTAGTCCGAAGTTAAGCTTGAGAGCTTATGTTATGGGTACTAAACAGCTGATAAACATACTTATATATTTCTAAATACATACATATAATAGATAAATGACACCCAGACACAGAACAAATGATCGTGCTCATTACACAAACATTTGTCCTGGGTGGGAATCGAACCCACGACCTCCGACATAGCAGTCAGGGTCACTAACTACTAGACCAACAGGCCAGTCAAAAAAAGTGATGTGATAAAGCAACGTTGTGGTTTAAAAGAAGATTTTGTAACTAAAATTGAAAAGAGTATGCTTAGATGGTTTGGTCAAGTTGAAAGGATGGATGAAAGGCGACTAACGAAAGGTATTTACAAGGCAGATGTAAGTGGAAACGCCGGGAGGGGACGCCCCAGAAGGACATACATAGACCTTATTGGTGAGGTTCTTCAGAAAGGTCAGGTGCATAGTACTCGTAACCAGCGTGTGTGTATGACAACATGTATGAATGTAAACGAAGCAAAAGATGTCTGTAAGAATTGTAGCATATGGCGCTCTGTAGTTTCTACCTACCCCCATGGGAAAAGGTGTGAGTTTATGTATGTATGTATGTATGTATGTAACAGCAAACCTGCCTGTCTGGCCTTTAATATATCCATGGGTAAATTATATATTTATAATAGGTACATAGCTTTTGAATATTTCTATATCCAGATAGTTTTACATGCTAAGTATTTGTTAGTTGTAATTAGTACAGAGGCCAGCACATCAAGCTGCCCCAATGTGTCAAATTTCTTTGATCGTTTTTCAACTTTATTGCAAACAGAAAAAGCTTCTTGATCGATTAGAAAATATTCATTTTCTTATTGGTATATTTATTGTGGTCAGTGTTTTTTTTCTAGGACTTCTCTTTCGCCATCCATAGTTCATATCTTTGTCTTTACCTGAAGCAAACCGAAGTCTTGCCAATATTTTTCCGAGATTTCATTGGTCCACCGTCTAGCTAGTCTACCAACTTTAATTATAATAGGGGAGTCCGTCATTCCTTCTTTCCATCAAAATTACTAAGAAGTGGTGAAGGGCGGGCGTTTTGACTATCTTATGTAGTTTTTGACTTTCAAAAAGTGCCAGCCTTATTTGAATAAATGATTTTTTATTTGTAATGATTTGATTAGAGGGGAATCAGCCAAGTGCTCAGCCACTGTGCTCACAATGCCGTCAAAGTTGGGAAAAGACAAATGATGATCAATACTTATATTGAGAGCAGCGGTGGCCCAGAGGTGGCGGCCCCGACTTACGAACAGTAAGTCGTGGGTTCAAACCCAGGCAGGCGCAGTACTCTGTGTAATTTATTTCATCACCACTGCTCTCGAAAACGGTGAAGGAAAACATCGTGAGGAAACCGGCATGTCCTAGAACCAAAAAGTTCGAAGACATGTGACTACCAATTCGCACTGGGCCCGCGTGGTATATTATAGCCCATACGCAAAATACGCGCTTTGACGTGGAGTTGCGGATACCAGCCTGGTATCTTTAATCTTTTAATCTATTTTACTTATATTCTTCACAACCTGCCCAGCCTTTTAGATGATGTAATAGAACTAGTCGTAGAGCTAGTAGGTAATAACCACAACATTGTCTAGATTTTAGTGCTTTCACTTAAGATCTAAAAGCTTCTGTAACACGAACAATAATCATATTGAAAGCGTTCAAGAACATTGTAGCAAGTTCAGATAATCCTGTTACGATACCGACCGGAGTCTAATAGATATTATATTAAAGTGGATCTCTACATCCTAAGATAACGTATTATCTCATCTTCTTAACAGATAAATAATACAATGTTACCAAAAACACATTTTATATTTTTATGTTGTTTTTCTTTGAGGCTATCTCCAAAACCACTGGATACTGATGGGATTTCACCGCCAAATAGCTGATATTATAAGTTGTAACACAAGGTACTTACTTTAATTTTTGAAAATCTAAAAGCAATGGTACTTCGGCAGTGCCAACAGAAGTTTTAACTTATCGTCAGGATGTAAAAAAATACATGGTTAAATCGTAAATTTCCTTGTATACAAAGATATTGTATTAAGGTCAATGGTATTATTATATCCATATCAAAAATGCCCAACGCGCCCAAACATGTTCCACTGACAATATTTTTTTTAATTACATTATTATAGATAGGCTCGCATTTGACCACTAAATCACCTGATAGTAAGCGATGATATGGTCAACGATGAAACACGCTTACCGAGAAGTAACCTATTCACTATTGACTTAAAGAGGTCCCCTAGCTATCAGGAAACACTGACTCCGGTAAAAAAACTGCGCAGACAAAGTCACGGGCACAGCTAGTAAAACAAAAGTGTATTTAAAGCGTGGGTTGTTTATATTTTCTGATAATATCTGGAACTAAACAAAGATGTTGGAAACTTTTAATCAAAGGTTAAATCGTACATTGGTTCTTAATGTAATAACTCCACCCACCACTTTTGTTTAGCTGTTTGTTTTCTTAAGGCTGCGTTCAGACAACATGCGCACGCTACGCGCGTCCTCCTCGCGCCAATCTCGCGCTCACCCCGTATACGCGTTGCACGTACCGTGCAGGATTTTACGCGTGCCGAGTGCGGGAGTAAGTCGGACGCAACGCGTGTGCGTGGTTAGCGCGGGTCATCTAAACATGGCCTAACTATTAATTAAAGTCGGTAGACCAGCTGGACGGTGGCTCAATGAAGTCGTGGAAAAATATTAGAAAGACTGCGGACTGCGGTTTGCTTCAGGTAGAACTATGGATGGAGAAAGAGAAGTCCATTACCCAAGAAATGGGATTCACATCCTAGAAAAAAAAGCCTCGTGTCAGGGGCTTTGAACATTATATTGACGTTGTCGGCATTTTTCGAGAGATCAAAGGCGTCGCCCTACTGTATTAATATTTAGACTGTGATTATCCCTCTGCGACTGACGTGACTCAATTTTTACAATTGTATTGGCGTGGTAGTACACGAGACACCTTTTCAACAGTAAATATATTTATAGAATTAAATGATGTAGTTTTTTTATTTATATTTATTAGATCTTTAGCCTATTTTTTATGATAAATGAACTCTAAATTAAAAAAACTATTTGTATTTTCAAAATTAAACAGTGTGTATTGACTTCCCTCAAATCAGTCTATGAATCTCTCCTTAAACATTGATGACACTGAAATATTACAAAATCAACTTTTTTTTATATTAAACATTAGACATTTTAAAAATTAACAATTAAAATAATCGGTCTTGAAAACATGAATTATATTCATTGGTTGAAATTAAAATTAGACCGTTTTCAAATCACAGCTTTTCTTGACAATTTTATACATATAGTGGCAGTGGAGCACTGAAGGCAAATTTGCTTCGAACAATCAAAGGAACAATATTTGGGTTTTGGGTGTTGCGTTTCTGGCTCGAAAGTCGGAGCTTCATCTTCATCTCCAATAGGTATTGCTAAACTCATGTTCACTTTCCTCTTCCAGCCACTCTTTTATTTGATCTTCGTGATCTACAAAAGTTTCAGCCTTCTCTTACGAGTAGAAGTGCCTGGCCTAGGGTTGTTACTTGAGTCAGCCATCTAAAATACAAGATGTTTTTTTTGTAAATTTTTAGGTAAAATTACCTATCCACCACGATTTCGTCCGCGTGGATTATTAATACTATTTTACTTTACAGCCCATCTTACTCAGTGATGATATAGCATTCTATTAGTGAAAGAATTTGTATCCTCTTTATAAAAATAGTATAGAAGCACGTATAAATTATGTGAATAAATTCAAATTCTAAAATAACGCGAATGTATACAAAAAATACCTTAACGTAAGATTGCTAAATTTATTTACTGATGTGGTTGCTTAGGAGACACTATGAAACTATAAACATTTTACTGAGGTGGTAGTATACTAGACACTTACCTTAACACTGATGTGGTAGTCTCGTGGACACCTTCCTCTCGCTACGCACATGTACGCTCGTTATGACCGTCCCTCGCACGCTGACCCACGCGTGAGCTCACTACAGTAAGGTACTGAGAGTGGCGGCGTTCAAATTTGAAAAACAAACGGTAATAAACTGAATTTAATCATTCGCGGTGTCTGTTGGACTACCACGTCAGCCGCAGACGGTTAAACTGTTAAGTAGTTTGAACATAAATATCTTTTAATTGAATGATGCTTCCTCTCTCCTACCTCACTTAGATTAGTGTACGCGACAGGGGGGGGGGGGGGGTGATCTAATTCTACGTTTAACCATGTTACGTTACAAAATCGTTACATGTGGAATGAAATAAAATTATTTAGGTAGTATTTTAATTACTAGTGGGGCAAAATTTATGAAAAAAAAAGGAAAGCGTTAATCAGTTTCCTGCTTAACCAGATCTAGTTGAATACCAGTGGTTTACACTAAACGGCTGGTTCCAAGGCTACATACAATCTCATATTTAAGCATACATCAATACACGACATTGATAACTAAATAAATAAAAATACACTGGAAGCGACCATGGTAACCCACGTTTACTCTGAACACAAGCTTAGTGTCAAGCCAAACAAATCGTACTTAATGATGTAGTAGTCAACAAAAAAGGGCTCAGTGTGTGTAAGCGCCATTTTTCTGCGAATTCCACAATTTCTCAAACATGTCCGCATAATAAAACATCCGAGATTTCTTTTTTATTTTTCGTTTCTATGTGAATCTTTAGACTTAGCGCACACTCACAACGAGTCAATCAATGCAGTTTTAACACACAGAAAGAAATAACTTTAAGACTATTAAAGCATAATAATAAAAATAAAAATAATACAAGCCTGTTACTGTCCCACTGCAGGGCAAAAGCCTTTTCTCATACAGAGAAGGCACGAGCAGTGATCACCATTGCTTGCTTAAGGCGGAATGGCGATTTCAGACTTATATTAACTACAAGTCCAGATTTCCTTACGACGTTGTCCTTCACCGATGTCAATGATGTCTACGATAAACTCAGAAAGTACATGTCATATGAATTGAAAAAGTCACATTGATACTTGCACAGATTTGAACTACAACCTCGTGCATAAAAGGTAGGTGCCGTAACCTCTGGGCCATCACGATATTATAACATAAGGTGCAAAATTAAATACACGTCCGTCCATCCTTGATGTTCAACCTTGCGCTCGCTTTCTTTTTGACTGGCCTGTTTGTCTAGTAGTTAGTGACCCTGACTGCTATGCCGGAGGTCGTGGGTTCGATTCCCACGCAGGACAAATGTTTGTGTGATGAGCACGATCATTTGTTCTGTGTCTGGGTGTAATTTATCTATAATATGTATGTATTTAGAAATATATAAGTATGTTTATCAGCTGTTTAGTACCCATAACACAAGCTCTCAAGCTTAACTTGGGACTAAATGGCGTTGTGTGAAAAAGTTGTGGAATATTGATTTATTTATTTATTTTATTTTTTTAAGATACGTTTTGTCTTGGAGTTAATTTTTCAGTGCTCTCAAAAGATGCTCTGCTCTCGGTGTGCGTTGACGCTTAGATCACATCACACAAGGTGGCGGGTTTAAATCCGGCCGTTCTTTTTTAAGCCATTAATATTTTAGAAGAGTGAAATAAGAATAAGGACTTGTAACTAATAAAGTCAGTCGATTCAGTAAAAGTCACCGCGTAAAAACTTGAGTAAAGAAAACTGTCAATACCTAGCAATGCTTTGGAATGACAGCTCAATTCGCCTTCACTTTACCAACATTTTTACCGAGAAAATTTTGTGTATTCGTAGCTATTAAGTGGCGTAGTTATCAAAAATAAAGATACGATAAGCAAACTTTGTGAGATTATATTAGGTGACTGGTAATTAGTGACCGATACTTAAACACGTGATTGCATTCATGATTACAATAAACTTTCCCAAAGAAACTTTTTTTTTATGTACACAATAACTTATAACACAATAAAATAATAAAAACGCTGTTTGAAATTCCCGCGCGCGCGTCTGCGTTTTATCACAGTAGGCACGAATCGGCACGATCCATCAGCTGATAGTCTGACCTCAAAAAGGGAAAATTTTACTAGTAGTAGTAGCGTCACACGCTCCTCCACCACCCCCACCGCTCCCGTTGTGCAGTACTAGCGTAATTAATTTAATTGAAAGTTAATAAGTATAAAAAAGTTTATTTAGGAAAGTTATTCGTATTCATGAGTACTATCACGTGTTTAAGTATCGGTCACTAATTACCAGTCACCCTATATGTATGTAGAAAGAATCTCCGAAATTTGGCATTTTTAAAGTTGTTTCATTAATAGAAAGCTACACTATCACCGAATAACACAGGATTTGTTTTAATTCACTACCCCAAGAGAACACCGGTGTCCACGCTGTCATTGTCTTTCTATTGTGTCTCTAATTGATACGATAGAGAGGTTAAGCGGTTGTTCGAAGAAAGAAAGTTAGAGTAAGAAATATTATTTATACACAGGTAAAACCACGCACTGTCAAACAAGAAATTATCAAAAATAACAGTAAAAGAAAAATGGCATGTCTCACGGCTGCGTCATGAGGCTCATCAAGGCTGCACATAATTTAAGTTCATCATAAACACAGATATCGTCATTCCATTTCCATTCACCTTAAAAAGAGTAAAGTTTTAATTTAATTACCGGCATTCGTATTTGCAACCGGCCTTTAGATCTCCAAACACGATAAATTCTCCCTATCCCACACTAACAATTATTTTTAACACAGGCAACCCCGATAAAACCTGCGATCACGAATTAAAAATTAAATAAAAATGGCCTAATTACAGTGATATTGCGGTGCGGCGCGGCGTGGTACTAATTCCATGTAAATCGCTACACAGCAATCACGCGCGATCAATAATTAAAATATTCAAGTCGACAGCGTGACGCTCATGAATATTCACTTAATTACAGACTGTCACGAATAATTTGCAATGTGAACAACAGTTTTTGGGGAGAACAAGAGTGTTGGAATGAATAACAAAAGCTTTGAAGGCAGTTTAATATGGCCTTAAAATGTTACAAATGTGAACAAGGTACCAACCAACAAAATTTGTAGCGACATCTATCTCGTCACATATGAACTAAAACTGGTGTTTGTATGTATTATATACAGGGTGTAAAAAGACCCTTAACGTAAACGAAAAGTACATATTATTCTACCCATCACTGGGATAGTTTTTTTTTTCTTCTAGAACACACCTGGGAATTCACTAGTTTTGGAGATATTGAAGGTCAAAGTGCAATATTTTTTTTTGTTTTTTTTTTTCAAAATTGCATTCCAAGTAAACTTTCTTCCGACCAAACATTATCAAAATTATCGATTTTTCAAAACAAATTAAGCATTTCAAGTTACAAAAATGCAATCGATACTAAACAAGCGGGCCTGTCGGGTCAACGACCAAGCGCGAGTGGCCATACGCTCAGTTGACCGAAAGTTGCGTTGCGTTGTCGCGCTATGCAATGCGCGCAATAAAAAGCATCTCTTTTTTAGAGATGAAAAACAAAGTATTTTCCCAGCATTATTTTTTGGTTAAAGTTACTTAAACGTTTACAAGACCCCGACAACAATCATCACAAAATGTTTAGTTTATTAATACCTTTTTATTTATTTTATTATTGGTGTCACTCAAATAAATGATTTATCTTTGACTTTCACTTTGATATCCCGATCAGTGACACAGCCTACCTGTCAAGAACAAACGCCTTTGTAATTAAGCTATCGAATGCGATAACATTGAGATTAAAGTGGAGGTTTATTCTAAGAAATATTGTCAAGGTAATTTGCTTTCAAGTTAAACTGTGGATTAATTATAGAAAGGTACAATTTACAATATTTGTTTGTCAACCTAATTTTCTTGTAGTAAATAATTTACTCCTTTACTTTTCTAATGGCCTATAATCCCAGAAGGGTTTGGCACAGGTGTATGTGTGTGTGTGTATGTGTGGTGAAGTGTGTGTGGTTTAGGTGTGTGAGTGTATTCATTTTATTAGTTATCTTTAAGAACTTTGTCATAGGAGGTGACCTTATTGCGATTTACTGGGCAGAAATACAGACTTAAGGCTGGCACTGAGAAATTGCAGATAGCAAAACCTTGGCACGAACTAGAAAACCCAGGGCCTTGTACGCAACAGTAGCGATTGCGGCTATTGGACTAACTATTGATGAAGGCAATTTTATTTTCCACTGGTAAAATAAAATTATTGTCACATAAAAGATGTAAATGTAAAAAATGAAAGTGCAGAGTATGAATAATTGTGTTATTGTAAACATTTCAAACAAAACACGACCGCTCCAGGGGCATTCACCTAATATTTTAAACAACACCTATGAACATTAAAATAAAAAGATTGTCGAAAAGTGTACTGCTATAAACAGTGGTTACCACTTAACATCGAGTAGGCCACTTGCCAGTTTCATCTCAAACATAAAAAGCTTAATCCCAAATACTTTTACTTTGATCACTACCGTTCACGTGCCGTCTACAAGACGAACAAAGCCCACGCTTAGTGGCAGCAAGGCACCAAGAAGATTATAGGCGTACAATCTTCTTTTTTAGTGACGATCTTGTTCAGTGGAATAGAATAAAAATATATAATTTACTGACTTTTGCCCGCGGGGCTTAACGCGTGCTACGGGATTAGTGTTTGTGTAGTGGAAAAAAACAACTTTTTGTGCCCTTGACAATGCAATTGTTTTTTTTTTTTCTTATTATTAATTGTAAGTTTTAATGGTGTACAATAAAGAGTATTCTATTCTATTCTATTCTATGCAACTAAACACCAGTGTTTTCCATAGAGCCTGTCAACCTCCACAACTGGGTAACACGATTCCGTTTGGTTATAATGGACAACGTCATCAATATAAAAAAAAAAATTGTAATTGCATCCGGTTAAACTGGATACTGACCCCAACATAGTTGGGAAAATGCTAGGCAGAACGTGATATTATGTTGTAATACTTATTAAACTCACTACGTGAAAAAAATATTTCAATGTTTTTGTGGAACACTATGCCACTTTAAATAATTATATACTTGCGATGAAACTTTTTTCGCCACAAATGTTTTTAATTTTTTTTGTTTTCATACAAATATACTTGAAGATTCACTCATGTGGCTGTTTTTATCCGACTGCCAAGAAGGGTTAATGTTTTTCGCGCGTATCTTGTATGTTTGTTTGTATGAATGTATGTATGGATGTAATATTCTTTTTACTTATCCCTTACTAGCACAAATACAACTACTACTTCAAAAATCTTATTTTCTTAAAAAAACTAAGGTCTTTGTAAAACTAAAGTATAAAACCACTTGTAAGATTTGTATATAAATATTTCACTAGGACACGAAAGGGTAGCTTCTGTATCGCCTAAGGAAAACATTTACATATTTCGCATTATTTACTTTTAGCCAAACCCGTTTCTATATATAAGATCATACACATGTCGTAGGAGGAAATGTATTGTATCGCCTTACTTACATTTTCTTTAATTTTGTCATTGTTCGGCTGTGCTTGTATTCTTTGATGATTGGGATCTGTTTCTTTATTATAAAACTAGCAGACGTCCCGCGGTTTCACCTACGTAGGTCCCGTTCCCGTGGGGATACCGGGATAAAAAGTAGCCTATGTGTTAATCTAGGGTGTCAACTGACTCCATACCAGATTTTATTAAAATTTATTGTGTAGTTTTTACGTGAAAGAGTAACAAACATCCATCCATCCATCCTCACAAATTTTCGCGTTTACAATATTAGTAGGATAGAATAGCGGACGTCATGCAGTCATACCCGCAACAAAAACACAAGATAATAATAGTATAAGTGAGTAAGTAATGGCATTTTTTTTTTATATTATTAACCAGTGCTTGACTGCAATCACACCTGATGGTAAGGAGAGATGCAATCAGAGATGGTGAAGCGCACTAGTTTATTAAGAGCCTATTCACTCTAGCCTTGCAGACACCTAAATTATAATCGGACGGGAAGACCGCAGCAGGCAAGTTGTTCCAGTCCTTCGATGTACGCGGTATAAACGACGAAGCGAAACGCTTTGTCCGAATCGTGGGAGTGCCAACGATGTAAGGGTGGACACTCGCCGTACGCCGGGTTGTCCGATGGTAGAAAGGTGATGGCGGAATCAAGTCATGTAATTCTCGTGCACACTCTCCAAAATGTATCCTATAGAAAACCGAAAGGCTAGCTATCCTACGCCTATGCTCAAGGCTTTAGGGTTCTAACCAAATCTGGGTCACCAATAAGCCTCTTCGCACGCCTCTCCACTGAGTCCAAAGCTGCTAGATGACATCTGGCAGCACCAGCCCATATGTGGCTGCAGTACTCCACACACGAACGGACCTGTGCTTTGTATTTAAATCGCTTTGGGTACACATTCATTGGGCATACAGCTAAGGAGTGGAATTCCCTGCCGGAGTCGGTGTTTCCTGATAGCTATAACCTAGGGGTATTTAAGTCAAGAGTGAACAGATTGCTTCTAAGCAAGCGTGCTTCATCGTCGACCACATCATCGCTTACCATCAGGTGAGAGAGTGGTCAAACGCGTGCCTATCAATAATAAAAAAAAAACCCAAGAGGACAACGGTGTCCGCGCTGTCATTGTCTTTCGATTGTGTCTCTTATTAACACGATTGAAAGGTTAAAACACTGTCTTACTTCTGTGATTTATAAAACAGTCACAAGATTACGGTCACAAGTTTCTAAAAACCAATTTCTATCGTTCACAATTCATAAACTGTCTAACAAACACCTCATTCCGTCAATGCCATCCGTGGCGGGCGATCCAATATTTTCTTTACATCGGCCCCCCACCCAGTACAATATCTTTGTCCGACTTCACTACCGGTCGGCTGCATTCAAGCCACGTCTATTTGATGTCCAACCTAACAGGTGGTTACACCTGTCGACATTTCCCAGATATTACACACATAGGAAGTTTAATAAAAACGTATAACATTCTTGGGTCACTTTCGTTCTTTAACAATTTTCTTGCGTGAATGGCTTGGGATTACAGTTCTGGTGGAATTTTATGGTATTGGATGTTAGACGTCGTGTTTCTTGAATGTTCTTTTTTAGATACTTCTTGGTCGTTTCAAGGTTAAATTTGGGTAAGAAATTATTGCAGTCGGGGGTTGCGGAAAAATCGTGCGTTCCCGCAACCCCCAGCACAAGTGGGTACCGGAACATCAGGGTGGACATCCATTTAGAAGAAAATAATGGAGTCAGGACCTTACTTTATTTTTGTAAAACCATTATTGGTTAATAAATAATTTATTTATCAAAAAAAAACACTAAGATTTCTTTTAAGAATGAGAAGATTAAAAGGAGGTGGATTGTATATTTCTTGCAGGTAATAAATAAATAAATTCTGTATTTTAATTTTCCATAACTCAACACAAAAAGTCCAGTATCAAAACATCGGCAACCAAATCATCCAAACTTACTTAAACCCACTTAGGTTTCCAAATATGCTCCACATAAATATTTAATGTCTATATTCAGATGTCTCCAAAGGGCAATTTCCAAAACATTTTCCTTTTCGCTTGAAACTTAATTTCCTAGCCCCATGGGCATCATAAGTGTTTTCCTCTGTTGAAATACATAAAATTTAAACCAAATCCATTAGGTGTTTGAAACGTTCAAACAAACTTGTGGCTTGGACCACTTTTGTGTCTGTTGTACTCACTCCTCTGGGATATGTATCTACGGATATTTTTTTTTTGTGTCAAGATTAAGGTCTTTTTTGGGATGATTTGGTAACCAAATAAAAAATCGTTTACTTGCCTATTGTCATTTATGGCTCTCTAAGACTACTTACTTTTGCGAATACCACATAAAAAAATGAGATAAATATGTACAGTATTAATGTATTCAATATCACAAACTCAGGCGTGCAATAAAACGATATTTCTCAAAAATCAGTTTCAAAACAATCCAAATACAATTGTCAATTGCGATGTCTTCATTATTTAAATCGAAAAGTCTCAAGAATAGGATTTTATAGCAATCGATTTTTTTTTCTCCGTCACTACATATATTTTTTTTCTGTCAAATGGCACTTTTTAGATTGCCACAACTTAACTTTTTTTTGCAAAAAAAAGTATCTCATCTCAGCACGATGCTGATATATTTAAAGAAAATCACAATATTTTTTGCGCTGTTATTCTGAAAAGTCCCGCTGTAATGCAACAAATGCATTCTATCAATGTTCAATAGTATCTAAAAGCAAAAATATTATATTACATTGGATAAAAAAACAGTATGTACTAATTATGTAGGTTTTGAATTTTATCAGAATGTCATACCAAAATAAATTCATAAGCCACTTTCTCGAAAATCTTTTGTAATTTTCATGACTCATTTACTGAAACTGTTTTAAATATTGTGGTTCGTGGTTTTAACCTGTACTGAAATTCTGGAGACGAATACACAACTTTCTATATTGTTAAAGGTGTGAAAGATCGACCCTTTTAGGGGCCATTGTGCATAGCCCTAGGCTTTATGTCCACATAAGTGTTGTCTGATGTACTTGAATTAATTTGTGTTAAAAAATGTTTTTCGTCGTTTGTAAAAAATGTTTTTGTATTTCAGTCTTATATCATTATGGATGGGTAACTAATTTTATTACACCGAGACCTTTTTGGGGCAAGAATAAACTAATAAAAACTAATTATAAACTTGAATCGAATGCTATGTTAGTGCTGTGCACATCTAAGAGGCAAATTGTGTCGTTGGAGTGCCATTAATAAATAATAAATAGTTATAATGAAAAGTAACAAGTTGCTGAATTATTATTTTGCTATTTCGTTATTACATCTTCAACTAGTTTCGTTCGCTTGGAGCTTTACTATAAAATTAACATATACTCTACACCACTATTAAAATTGTAGCTTTCCGTCAGTGAGAGAGTTTTGGAATATTTTAAATATTACACCGTACATACAAATTTACAAACGAAGAAGTTTTACCACTTCATAATACTAGGCATAGAAAGCGTAGTTTTTTTTTATTAACAACCTAACTTCAAGGAGTTTCAGCAGTGCTATTATGTAAATGGTAAATCACTTCGAAAGTCATTATTTTCGCAAATCAGTCTTTCTTAACTGACAAAGCTCGTTCCTAAGACTAACGACCAGTAAGACAAAATACATAATGTTTATCCAATTTCCCGTCACACTCAGTATCTACATTAAATCTACCACATTCTCCCTTAATTAACCTATTCCCCTCCCCCTCTCATTCCTCTACTTGAAGATAAGAAACTAATTGCCCCCTTCAAATTAACAGGAAAACTTGTTAGATTTAAACTAGCTGTTACGTTATCCCTCTCACTTGTAGACGAGCGATACTTGTGTTCGACTGCTAACGCAAAATTATGGTTGCCGCATACTACCAACAATTGTTACTTGATTGTCAGTGCCCATTGCCATCTCTCGTTGTAAATAAATTGTCTACATTATGTGGAGTAAAACTTTATTTCCGACGGTATGTGCACCAGTATTTTCTCTCTGGCTCTTCAAAAAAATGTGTCAGTCCATGCGCTAAACATGCTCATATGATTACCTACCGGACAAAACTAAGTTAGTAGTTAGATGTGTTTGTTGGGCCCTTTATAGTCAAAAGCCCGAGAAGCCTAGTATCAGTTGTACTGGCATCATACGACGAGGATTTATTATGCAATCGAAATAGGTTCGTAAATAAATATTCAAATACTCTCTTCATATTAAGTAATAATTCATTTTTAAGATTAAATAAATTATTCATATTTATTGGATTTGCCTTCTAAAAAAACAAAATACTACAGGAGGGTCTCTCGTAATTTCGAATATAAACTTGCGGCAATACTCATTTAGTATAAGTCAAGCATTTATGGCAGTGCTACATACTAGGAAAGACAAACAGCAACAGTCGTCAACGAAAAAGTTGCTCGTCTATTTGCTCTCTTATGTGGGTAAAAGTTCAGACGCCCTAATTAGGTACACTTTATTGACAGCACTTGTACATACTATGATTTAATTAACGTTTCTGGGTTTACGTTAAATTAGCGGTTGTGGATCGTTTTTAATTACCACGAACGTAACTATATTGAGCAGAAAAAATAGATATAAGTTTAGTAACTTATTCGTTATTTTTATTGAACATTAGATTTGGTAATATTGCTTGAAATACTGTGTTTTTTCAATGGGTTTAGCAGATGTGTGTACCTCTATACCTGCAATTTTGCAAGTTAAAAGTAGCAAAGTAGTTATTATACAATATAAGCTCCATAGAGTATTGGACAAGCCTATTCAAACGATTCTGCTGCACATGAGCCCTAAATTAGATTCTCAGGTCGGGCAAAGTGAGTTTGAGTTTTTGCATCTGGACCTAGGCTATAGCTGCAATGGGCTTTTCCACAAATACGTACACTGGGATACTACAATAAATCAAAAATTTAAATAACACCGGGCTCGATACGGATATAATATCTAGGACCCGATACTCAGTAGTGGCTTTTCATCATCATCGTCATCGGTCTTATGTCCTTATTCCTAATTTATTTCGGTTCAACGCGGCAAGAGTTTAAATGTTTAAATAATGATGATGATAAAGGGTTTTTATTTCTTTAAATAGGTTTTCACAAACACTTTTACACGTCATTTTTTTAACCTGTAGTTGAGATCGGAGTTTCACTATCTGACTACTCTGAGAAGAAACACCGAAAGAAACTCACTTTTGGTCTTTTTTAAAGTCCAGACATTATCTTGTTCAAATCATATAAGATCCATGCAGATTAGTGTCTGAGATGGTCTTATGAGGAAAGAACCACACAGATATGAGGGGACCAGATCAGTCAGTTCATTTTCCACACTCTATTTACCACCTCCCAAACGTTACGTCACTTCCTTCCTAGCCATTTCAATTTTCACGCAATTCATCGGTACTAAGTAAAAAAAAAAAGATTCCGATCGTATTGAGAACCTCCTCCTGAAGTCGGTTAAAAATAAATAAGTGATGACAGTGAGTTTTAAAATGTATTATTAAATAGGTCAACGATTGATTCATTTTCAGCAACAAACAAGCATCGCGGTGATTTATTATGAATAACTTTTTATCCTTCATAATAAATAATTTAGTTTTCATTACTCAACTCAGCGTCTGTGAAAAGGAAAAAAAAAAGCAAACTATTCCCAACTTATAAATTGTTTCCTGGAACGCAACAATAAATAAAAAAAGAAGTTGTGACTTACGGGAATCGCTGTCAAGACTATCGACCTTACTCAATTACTACGTAAACTTTTATTATAAGATTATTTGACAGTAAACAGACATTAAGGACATTTTACTTCTTCATAAAGCTATGAAATGAGAAATAAATAACTCTTTTATAAATCTTCGTAGCGTAGCGCTACGCCGCCGTTTACCGCGCTACGAGGGCTACGAGCTCGTAGACCCTTCGTAGGCTTGCTACGATCTTACAGATTTATAACCACGCCTCAGTTTTCCTAAAGTAGATGAACCTTACTCAACTCCATTATCCCTTCATAACTAAATAGTGGGTTTACAAAAGGTAAGCATTTTCAGCTGCAAATTAAACGATAAATATTGAATTTAGTATTTACTCTTTCATTTCTTTCGAAGGCTTTGCTGGCAATGTAGTTCAAATAAACTCGTTATATAAATGAAACTGGGTTGAACTCACTACTTTTAATTTAATTTTAAACTTCTTCCCTCTAAGTTTCTGTATAGTAAATAAGCTATGCTAATTAAAATGTGATATAAATTGAAATTCTAAGAAATATCATTTTTCTCTCGTTCTCTCTCTTTCTGATCTATTCATAAGTTCTTTGTGTGGGCTTTCAGTCTATCCTGATGTAGCTCTTAAGATATTCGTTTTCACTGAACTACGTTTTTACTTAATCAAACTAAAGGTATCGACGCACAAATAATGGTCGTGGGACTTCTATCTTTTGTGTATTAACTTAAGGTTTAAATTGACATTTATTCTGTACTGGTACGAATAGACATTTCACGGGATCCAAAGGCTGGTTTTTATTTTGAGTAAAGACTAAGCATTGCCATAAAACGTGGCAAAGCCAAGTCCAAGTCTTTTGGATACACATCCAGTGGACAGCGTATGAGTTTTTTGAGGTCATATTTTAAAGATTTTTGAAGATGCCATACAATATTTTTATTTTTTATTTTTTTATTTATTTATTTATTTAAAAAACCTTAAACTATCATTACAGGGTTTACCCTAATGCGACAGCTAAGAACTTAAACTAATCAAAAATACTACATCAAAACCTAAGTACATTACTTACAACAATACTTAATTACAATAAAGTTTTAAATAATTAAATATCCTACTGCTTGTAACATAATACAAATAGTAACACCTTTGCGAATTCACTAAAACAACATGTAAACACATCAATCTGAGTTTGAAGACTATTGATGGTGCGGATAGCTCTTGTAAGAGGTGCTTTGGCGAGTAAGTTAGTTCTCGCTGAAGGTACCAGTAGCAGTGGCGGGCCTCGCCGCCGCCACACGTAGCGGTCCGGCACACACAGACTCAAGCGCTGCAATACTGCCGGATGACTCTCCACTCCACGAAGTACCTTTACCAAGTAGGCTACCAGTGCAAACTCTCGTCGTACATGCAATTGATTATAACCAACCATGCCCAGAACAAACAGAGTGGGATACATCAGTGGGTAGAACGGATATACCCCATACAGCTTCTTGTACAGATGGCGCGTGAACTTATTCTGAACGCGCTCCAGCATTACCGCGTACTTAGTTTCATGTGGGGCCCATATGACCGCACTATGTTCCAGATGACTCCTGACTAGTGCATCATATAAGACCCTAGCTGCTGTGATGTTTGTGAAGTTTTGTGTCTGCCTCAGCACAAATCCTAAGTTTCTGTACGCCTTCTTACAGATTCTGGTTACATGTTTACGGAATGTCAGATCGGGAGTCATGAAAACACCCAAGTCTCGCACTTCCGTGACTCGTTGCAGTGGCGCCGAGTCCACCACATAATCATAGTGCACTGGTGCACGAGCACGGGTAAAACTCATCACCGAGCACTTGGATACGTTGAAGTATAGCTTGTTTTCATGACTCCACTGTACTATGCGATCGATATCATCCTGTAACCGCCTGCAATCTGACTCGGACCTAATCTCGAACAGCAACTTAAGGTCATCCGCAAATAATAAACAAGCGCCATGCCTTACTACTTCCGGCAGATTGTTTATCATAATAATGAATTCTAGAGGCCCCAAGTTGCTGCCCTGACTTACTCCCGACCAGGTGTAATATAAGTCTGATTCACATCCGTTGTAGTCCACATACTGCTGTCTGCCCTGCATGTAACTAGCGAGAAACCGCAATAGGTTCCGGGTGCATCCAACCTCTGCTAACTTCCGCAGTAAGATGTCATTATCGACGGTGTCAAAAGCTTTTCTAAAGTCAAAATAAGCTGCGTCCATCTGCACCCCAGCATCCACAGCCGGCACCACGCGTCCCATGAAATCCAGGAGATTGGTAGCGGTGCTGCGCCCCGGACGGAATCCGTGCTGCGCATCCGATAACTGTCCGCGCACTTGCTCTTGCATACAGCGCTGAATGGCAGACTCGAATACCTTTGCCGGCGTCGACAACACAGCCACCGGCCTATACCCACTGATGTCAGTTCCCGCTCTGCCCTTGGGCACTGGAATGACTCGCGTAATCTTCCACCTATCTGGGAACTTCGCGGATTGAAGACATGTGTTAAATATATAAAGTAAAGGTTCCGCGAGTACCCTACCACAATCTTTAAAAAGGAATGCTGGTAAGCCATCTGGGCCCGCAGATCGCTTTGGCTTGAGGCGGTCGAGAGCGCTTCTTACGTCCTTAAGACTAAGCTTATTAATTTGTAAACACTGGCTACCAGTGTCCCCTGCTTCCGCCGCCGCCGCTTCTGAGTCCAGTCGCGGCGGTGCTTTACTATATACCGATTTAAAGTAGGCCGCGAACTGCTCAGCACATTCCTCGTCTGACAGATACTGACCGTCCTTTACAATGTTATGTCTACTCGCTGTAGTTTTCTGTGAGCTTATATATTGCCAAAACGATTTAGGGTCTTTCGCGAACTGACATTGAATGTTATTTCCATGCTGTTTGCGCGCACTTTCTATATTTTTTTTAATCTGCGATCTACATTTCGAATATTCATCGTAATCACTATTTGATTTAGTGGTTTTATATATTTTATGTAGTCTTGCTTTAATTTTTAAGTTTTTTATAATCTTACTCGTGTACCATTTGGGATAAATATATTGCTGTTTGATACTTAATGTTTTTTTAGGAACACTTGCATCTAAAATTTCATTAATTTTGTCATAAAATAAATTTAAAATATCTTCTATATCATTCAGCTCAAACATATCTGTCCAGTCAGTAGATCCTAACATGGAGTATAATAATTCATAATCCGCTTTATAAAAATTCCAACGCGGTCTCCTAGTACTGCGTGTGCCGACGGCGCTGGCGGGCGCGCGGCGCGGGGCGCTTGCACCCGCGAGCCGCACGGTCGCCACGAGCGGCGGGTGATGTGCGTCCACGGGCACGAGCGGCCCGTCCGCTCTCACTACTGATACCTCGCTTAAACCCGAACTCAATATCAAATCTAGTTGTCTATTCAAACAATTAGATACATTGTTGTTTTGTGTGAATCCGCAATAGGACAAAAAATATTCATAATAATTCCTCACATTTATCGGACACGAATAAAGATTAAAATCACCTAACACAATAATTTGTTTATATTTAGTACACAATTTTTCTATTATGCTAAACAGAACCATATATTCATTCTCTGTACTACCAGGCGGAATATAAATCACTGAGCATAAAAATAGAAATCGTCTATTTAAGTAAACCGTTGCATTGACTAATTCAAAAACACAGTTGTCTATAGATACGTCACTCACGTACACTTGTCGCAGCTCGAACCGATGTGTGGCCACTAAAAGCGCTCCTCCTTGTTTCCGACCGTCCGCTCGGTCGCAGCGAAGTATTTTATAACCCGGTGGGATTAATTCTGGGTCATGTATGGAAGGGTTGCAACCCGATTCCGTGATTGCGTATATATCTGCATCCATTAATTCTACACTACTTCTGAAGTCGTTTAGCTTTGTTCGAAGCCCTCTAACATTCTGGTAGTAAATGTCAATGGTGTTACTCTGTTCTGGTTCCGGTGGAGTTTCGAAACCAAATCCACTCGTTGAACTCAGTATTTATGGGCCAGATTTCAGGCTGATTTAATTTCTGGAAACAGTTTTCAGGTACTTCTATTTTAAACGATGAGTAATCTCTTTTAGTTTTATGAATTATTTTATCAACTTTTAATGGCACATCCGGGCCACAAACACTTTTGACATGATCTGCTACAGCTTCAATGGTAGTCTCAGGATGCAGGCGCCACACATGCAAGTGTTTTTTTCTTTCCGTTGCTTGAATAGCCTTCAGTTCCTTATTTGTTCCTACTGCTACATTTTTAGGTGGTCTGTTATTTTTTTTCCTCGTAACTGTCGTCCAGCCCATTCCAGTATCGCTTTCCCCTACATCCGTTTGTTCATAGGGTGTGCTTGTTGGTGAGGTAATTATACCGCAATGCCGCCAGTGGACAGCGACAAAGCGACAAATTTTAGAGATGGTTATTAATTTTTATTTTGTTTTCCAGGGTATATAGTTAAGAATTTACTAGTAAATATTATGTAAATAAATTTAAAAAAAAATATTTTCTTACAAAATGACTGCCTCGTTGGTCTAGTGGTCGCAAGCGCTACTACTGAGCCTGAGGTCTCGGGTGCAATCCCCGGGTCGGGCAAAGTGTTATTGAGTTTTTCCATCTGGAATTTCTCAGTATCAGCCCGGAGTCTTGATTTGTGCCCGAGAGGCTGGGGAGTTTGTTCCGCCACTTCTTCTTCCCAGCAAAAACACTAGAAAGTAGCGAAGGGTGGGCCGTTTTTGGGGGACTATCTTTATGTATTTTTTTTTTGACTTTCAAAAAGTGCTGATTCTCAGCCTAGTTTGAAAAAACACTTTTGATTTTGTTTTTGATTGATGGCAATAGACTCGCCCTATTGCATGGGATTTAAACATTAATGGCGAAATGTGACTGTACTATTACTACGCCTTTGCCTAATCCTTTGGGGATCAGAGATATGATGATATGTATGCTGTCTGTACTTTTGTTTTTTCAAATAAAACAATGTATAAATAAATAAATATTCGACGAGTTTTCACACATTGCCATCTAGTCCCAAGCTAAGAAGAGCTTGTGTTATGGGTGCTTAACAGCTGATAAACATGCTTATATACTTCTAAATACATACATATTATAGATAAACACCCAGACACAGAACAAATGATCGTGCTCATCACACAAACATTTGTCCTGGGTGGGAATCGAACCCACGACCTCCGGCTTAGCAGTCAGAGCCACTAAAAAAAAAAAAATTAAAGATACCGGGCTGGTGTCCGCAACTCCACGTCAAAGCGCGTATTTTGCGTATGGGCTATAATCTACCACGCGGGCCCAGTGCGAATTGGTAGATGTCGCATTTCTTCGAATTTTTGGTTCTAGGACATGCCGGTTTCCTCACGATGTTTTCCTTCACCGTTTTTGAGAGCAGTGGTGATCGAATAAATTACACAAAGTAATGCGCCTGCCTCAGAGCCACTAACTACTAGACCAACAGGCCAGTCAAATGATGTATGTATGAATAATTCAATTCAAAAATATTGACTACATATTTCACGTGTACCTGTCTAGTGCTACGTATAAAAGTCAGCATAGTAACACAACTAGCGCCCCGCAGCGCTGCGGCTTGATTATTTATTATACCGAACATCATTCGGCACGGGCCCATTTGTTTTAATGACCTATTTTACCCAAATAACTATAACGCACGCATATTCTGTGTTACGCTACACGATGTGAAATGGGGAATTTTTAATTTTAGTCAGGTATGTATACAAGTTTAATGCGTGTTGGTCGATTTTCGTGTGAAGTCTTTGTTACGTCAACGTTTTTGTAAATTATAATTTTGTACAGAGCCCAGGACATTAAACTACCCCAATGTGTCAAATTTCTTTGATCATTTTTCAACCTTATTATTCGTATGTATAGAATAAGGTTCGTGTTTCATTGGAAAATATGAACAGTTTGTGGTAGCTTGATATGCTGGCGTCTGTACACACGACGGCTACACATCAAGCAATACATATCCAGTTAACGCTGACCTCGCATTGTACGGAAATTCTATACAATGCGAGATCAGCTTATACTGGAAATGAATAGCTTGATGTGTAGCCGTGTGTGCCTACACCAAAGACATTCAATACCTATAGACCGGACATCACGAACAAAATTTTCGTCCGAAAAAGTGTGTCCTGCTGGATACAAGTCTATGAGTTTTTTGTAGTACGCTCAGCTGCCGCTCCAATATTCATATATTATTCTAGATGGCGTTACTGAGACATGGGATCAAAGTTTTTCTATGACATTTCCTTGACATGCCCGCTTATAGTATTTTAGATCTCTTTGGCCTACACTAAATGGTTATATAAGATTAGTCATGTAGTTTAGTGTAGTAAAAAAGCTTTATAGAACTCTATCTATTTGTCTTTGCATGACACAAAGGTTGACTGGTAGAAAATCTATATAACATTAAAACCACCTTTGTACATTTGTGTATGTTGTGTATTTGTTATTACTAACAAAAGTAAATTATAGGTATTTCTCAGTAAACACTCAGTCTAGATTTGTGCGCGGCAGATAACATGGGCTCAGTCATGAAGGCACTATTAAATGGAACTAAGAAATGACTAGGAATCATTAATAGACTGATTCATGGTATTATTAGAACATAAGACGTACGTATTTTATTCTCTTTTGACCATGTATTTATTTTGTTTAAATATGTATGTATCTGTGTATTTATTTTGTTACAGTATGTATGTATCTGTGTGTTTATTTTGTTTCAGTATGAATGTATTTGTGTATTTATTTTTATGTGTCACTTTTTGTCCTTAATTTTTACCCTGTTGCACCTACCTCGTTACCATCTCTGCACCATCTTAATTCATTAAACCTCAAGAGGACACCGGTGTCCGCGTAGTCATTATGTTTCTATTGTGTCTCTAATTGACCCGATTAAAAGGTTAAGGTAGACTGGTAGAAAATGCCTAAGGCATTAAGTCCGCCTTTGTACAGTTTTTTTTTTTACTTGTGCGTATGTTTTAATAAATAAATAAATAAAACAACTTTCCATGCCTGCATAATATCTTTCAATAAGCAGGATTGTAATGCATGTAACATGCCCATACCTGTAAAATATATTAATATTAAAATGCTGAATATGGAAAAAACAGGGTCAAAAATAATTGTCCGAATAAACGAGGAAGCATCGGTCAAATTGGACCAGTTCCAATGTTGAAACATTTTTATTAAAAATATTCATATTTCATACTTATATTAAGTTGAAAGCTTCGTTATGTAGCAAAAAGCAAAAGTAAAAAAAAAACGTGAAATTTTAATGGAATGATGCAGCGACGTTTCCACATTAATATGGCTTTTATTATAACCTTCATCATCCATCATCATCCGAAGCCCAATTTCACCCACTGCTAGGAATAGGCCTCTCTTTTCTGATGCCAATCTCCCCGTCCATGTGCCAGCTTCATTCACGATACGCAATGGCAACAATTTCGTCAGCCAATTGTAACCTTATTAATTAAGCTTACAATTAAATCGATTCAATATCACATTTATTATTATTATTATTTAATTTGCCTGAAGAAGATGTAGTAACAAAAATTGAAAAGAGTATGCTTAGATGGTTTGGTCACGTTGAAAGGATGGATGAAAGGCGACTAACGAAAGGTATTTACAAGGCAGATGTAAGTGGGAACACCGGGAGGGGACGTCCTAGAAGGACATACATAGACCTTATTGGTGAGGTTCTTCAGAAAGGTCAGGTGCGTAGTACTCGCAACCGGCGTGTGTGTATGACAACATGTATGAATGTAAACGAAGCAAAAGAAGTATGTAAGAATCTTAGCATATGGCGCTCTGTAGTTTCTGCCTACCCCCATGGGAAAAAGGCGTGAGTTTATGTATGTATGTATGTATGTAATTTGCCTGAAATTAAGTAATTTGAAATTTCCCTGAAAAATTAACTGTTATAAAGCTAGACAGTCGTGTCGAACTTCATTTTACAAAATAAATCAATTATGGCGGTCGTTTGTAATTAAAAAGCCTAATTAAACAGAAATAACGCTCTTACTCCAAAATTATTAAACGATAATTATAAGCAGCAAACGGTCATTATACTTTGTGTATTTGTAGATTGTCAGGTGACGATTTTATTTCATGAATTGGTGCTGAGGATTTCCCTTACCTACCTACTAATTATATCGGTCTACCAAATTGTCCTCCTTGGAGGTGAACATATTTTACGTACGGTTCGATATCGATGTTTTAATGTAAACGACTTTCTGCCTACCCCCATGAAAAATAAGCGTAAGTTTTTTAAATTTAAATTAATAATATATTATTACCTATATTTAATTTTTTTTTTGTTTTGAGATTGTAATTTCTGAGTTCCTTTCGGTGTTTCTTCACAGAGTAGTCAGATAGTGAAATACCGACCTCTCACCAAATTAAAAAAAACATATTTTACTTTTGTGAAAGTTTCTATAACTTTTTTACAGAAATAAGTATCACACAACAAGAAAAAAAGAAAATAGGTGATGGTATAGTAGGAAGCAAATGGTAGGTAGAATTGCAATTCTGATGACTTTTCAACAGACGCAAAATCTCCTGACTATAAAGGAACTACTACTGCTTTTAAAGAGAAGACTTAATGTTGAAATCTGGCGTGTGAATAAGGTCGTAAGATGCGGAACGTAATCCTTAAGTTAATAGGTACATCACCAACGCCACTCAAACCAGTACACAGTAATGTATAGCGGTACAAGTAACTAAGTTTAACTCTTCTCGGAATGAGAGCTCCAGCACCACTCAAAGCAAATACTTATAGTTTAAAATCACTTTCCTTTGATTACTACTGCAGTCCTTGTACATTCAAATAGGGTACTGGCATCATACACAAGAGTAATTATTGAAACCATAACATATTTTGAACCATCTGCTGCTGTTGTTGGCTATAGGCCATTCGCAAAGAATTAATTACTTTCATATTTATTAACGACAAGCCTACATTACTGTTGATTATAGCCATAATCTGTGTTCACTTCACTTTGATTTCTGTATGCACAATACCACCACAAACCGTCAACTCATATTTTCTCGTCCACTATCAAGTCCATCCAAAGGTTGTCTGTAAGAGATCGCTTTTAGTGATAAGGGCACCCATTGTATCACCCTATGTAGGCCTTAAATTTAATATTTGTATGTTTTTATGGTGTACAATATAAAGTATTCAATTCTATTCTAGACAATGTACTTTTTGTACAGTACCCGAAAACTGCAATTTAGTTAATAACTAAATTATACGGACGTCTAAACCAGGCTAAAGTTGAAATTATTTCGCGCATTAATACTTTACCTACATATGGTTTAGTTCACTATTTTGATCTCCAATACATGAAAGGAACCAATCTTAATAAAAGAGTTATTAAAATAAATACAAACGCTAAAGTCCCACCATCTATTACGCATACAGGCAATACATATCCAATAAAGAGATAGGATTCAAAAACCATTTAAAAATTCAAAAAGAAAATTACCTTTCCAATTTGCAATCGTTTATATAATCAATTACGTACTAAACAAAGACACTGGATTTTTTAATCAAGTCTTAAGCGCGGGAATATTAGCAGATGGTATAATACAGTACTCTATAATATTCTATACATTGTAGTATTATAGTGGTAATAATTGAAATGGCATTTGCCATACTGTGTATTTTAAGTCAATGTCCATTTAGAACAGACTTCAAAAAAAGGACGAGGTTGTATATTTTTTTAGGGTTTTTACCTCATTACTCCGTAATTTATCGACTGATTTTCAAAATTCTTTTTTATTTTTGTTTTAATTATTTCCATAAATTGCTAATTTACTGTTACGTTAAGAGGATGAATTAAAGGCGACTAAAAAAAGCATCCGACTTCTACAGTAGGGAAAATACTAAGTGTAAGTACTAGTGGATGATTTTCAAGATTTTCATATATAGGCAGTTATATTAGATTGACCTAGCTTTGTTTGTACTTAAATGACATTGAACTAAATTACTTGCAATTTGACGATGTGACATAAATTGTGAAAATATGTGTACGCCGATACTTACGACTAAACATGATTGGACTTTAACACTGTAAGATCTTGCATGCTTTTGTATGTATACTATGACAAATAAATAATCTTTATCTTTATCTTTATACGAAAATCTTTCAACACTTATATTAACAATTAACTTTAGATGTCAGTAATATAGTGTTAAAACAAGCAATAAAATAAATTGACCATCAAAATGTTCAGTAGCAAGCCATCAAAATAGAGTTAAAGCGAAACATTCCACTAACAATGAACAGTACGGGAACAATATCTTTTGAAGCATACAGTGTAGGAAACAATAGAACACAAAATGTTGTAATACAATTTGACATTTTGTACAGTCAACAGCAAAAGTAGATGATCAAAATATTATATAGATATCTATTGCATCGATTTATTATAGCCAAGAACTAATAGATTAAAAATATGACACACCATTTAACAGAGCCACCACCATATATCTGTTCACTAGTTTTGAATATTTTTTGCACTTCTTAGTTCTGATGCGAATTTAATTTATTACTTTTGGAGTCAAAACTGTTCACGAATATATAGCAACTGTACTAGTAGTAAATGTTTGGTATAATTTACAATCACATACTTTTGAATCACTTCGACGCCACACAGTTCTGGCGCGAACTCCGTTCATTAGTATTGAATTTCTGATTATGATCATCTACTTTTGCTGTTGACTGTACCTATACGAAATTATTTAGTAATACCACTTATAACTTTACTCTCAGTTACGTTTGCCGGGGTCAATCCATCGACGGTTGACCTTTTATAGATACATACAGCCGTTGGTCACGGCTCTCGTTTGTAGATCTCTGACAGTTTTTATCTACGGCTAGTCAAAACCCCGAAAGTCAGATAGCCAGTTGTATCTATAGGGGTATCGTAATAAACAGTGGTTGCGCAGCGCAGGTCAGAAAGGCAATCGGTCTATGTGATATACTGGTACTCAGAATCCAGTTGGACTGGAAGCTGACCCGAATATAGCTGAGAACAGGTAAAGCAACTGATAAAAAAAAAGAAAAGAAAGAAAAAAAGCATTTACTTGACCCAAACACAGGCACACGATAAAAAATAAAATACAAAAAAAATAGACTTATTAAAAAACACTGACGACTGACTGATGAAGTGATGACTTCAGTTTAAGCATAGATTTATTAGTTACTGGACCTTCGAACGGAACGGAACGGTTCCCTTACCACCATTACAAACTCATAATTGTCTAAATGTAACTCAACTATACACACATCTGTCTACCCTCCACAAAATACAGGCGTGGTGTTAAGAAGTAGTTGATTGCTATGAGACTTCCCATTGTACCACCCTTTTATTACAGTTAGTGTCCCCTTTATACCTGGGTGTTATAAAGGGAAGTCTGTCTGTGTCTAAACATACATATGACTCACGCCTTGTTCCCATGGGGTTAGGCAAAAACTACAGACAACTCCACATAGGTACCTGCTACTATTCTTACATACTATTTTTACTAAGTTTACGCTCATTTGTACATGTACTGGTCGAGCAGGCTAAAAGTCAATGCTTTTGTCGTCAAAATTTGAGTAAAGTGACATGAAATTGTTAAGTATTAGTATGGAATGTCAGCTCAATTTGCCTTCACTTCACCTTAATGTTTACGCGGTGATTTTAAGACAATAAGACTGCAGTACCTCTAGCAAGAATGCTTGATGAAAACTCATAACCACAAATAAAGACTATTCTTTGATTGATTGAATGTAGTATTGAACCATACTATTGCAAAATTGAAAATACTCTTTTAGTATATACATTTGTTATCAAGTCAGTTTTAAAACTTTATTCATAATTATCGGTGATTTTAATAATTGTGCAAGCTTCATTATATTTCAACCCAAGCGATGTAGGGACAATGTATTAAACATAATGTCGTGAATTCGTGCAAGGACTTGGTCATATACATGCAAACCGGTTGCGAGTACGAGACTACATAGTAGCATATACCTAGTAATGCGGACATTATGTAAATACATTTAGCAGTAATGAACGAAAGTAGTTATTCCTGTCCTCACCGTTTTATTCTACACTAGTTCAATGCATGCACAATTATCTCGTTGGTGCAATACTTACTGTTAAGGAGAGGCTGATGGTGAATTATAAACAGCCGCACAGATCGAATTGAAGGTACACTACCATACTCAATCGGTAGATGAAGAATATCAAGCCTCAGATGACATGTCACGTTAAGCCATTATCCCCGGCTTGGTATAAAAAAAATCTATAAGAGTTATTACTGGTAGTAAATCCCTAAAATTCCTACCAACAGTCTAACCAAAAAGTGTAGTATTCCCCAGTAATTGGGTTCTGAAGATAGCCGCTTCAGGTAAAATACTAGTAACCTATTGTATCTAGTTAGACCCAAAGCCCACCAGCCAGCGCTTTGGTTAGCCTTACCTAAAGTAATTAGAAAATGGCTGATGCAGATGCTGATAGTCACAGTAAAAGTTTTTCAAAATGATTGTTTACAGCGAATTTTATTTTACTCCGCCAACAATATGTTTAAAGTTTAAGTCTATCTTGTAATAAATTCAAAGCAGCTTAATAATTAGATGAATCCACTCAAAAATGCATAAGGGTTTAGTCGGGTTTGTATCCAGTGTATATGCCTACAATTTATAGAGAATTTTCATAAAATCGTTTTAGAATCGAAGTGTTCCTCGAAAATAATGTCACCTAAATCTTTATTAGTGTCCATTTATTATTTTTATTGAAGTAATTTTTATTTTAAAAACATTGACGCATGTTTGTTAAACATGTTTATAGATATGACTAGATCAAACTGATTCTGGTGTCGACATAAGGGTCAAAGGTCACGTTGTGTTACACTTCATAATAATAAACACATATTCATAAGTGGTTAACGTACGTTCAACCATTATAATATTTAGTCATAAAGTCTTTTAGTAACATCAACTATTATTTAAAAAATCATAACTCTGCCCTCTCTACCCTTACCCCAATTTAATTTGGGGTCAGTGAATCATGTCTGTTTCTTCCATAAATGTCTGATTGCAGTCATTGTATTACTCAATCCATTCTAGTCGTTCACACAACCATAAACATGACAATTCAATTACATTTAAATCCCTCATTATTTTTTACTTGTTGAGACAAATTCTAATAACAAAAGTAATAACACATTATCCGATCAATGAATTCAACTGTAAACAACACTTAAAAAACACTTTACAACAAAGCACGAGGTGTATATACAAGAAAACTTAATTTTACACATACTTGTCCTAATTACCCGACTTCACCTTCGAACGAGACCACAAATACATTTAAAAAGCGTTTAGAACCACAAACTTATTCTATTGCTCAATTCAACAATAAAAAAAAACAATCACTTTATTAAAATAAAATCACAGAAGGTGAAATCGGTGGACGTTAAAAAAAATATATTGAATAAAAAATATCATACCGATTTCGTAACTAGTAACACAGAACGCGTAACACACCGGTATCGGTAAATGCGACCGTCAGCCGCCGCGGTTTGATACGAACTGAGCTTTTGTGTGCACGGAAGAAAGTTGACGACGGCGACGTACCGATAAGGATGGCTCATTAATGGATGTGGCATGAGCGCGGTGAGACAGTTTTATTAATGGGCCAATTTATTGTCCCACAATAAACAATGAACGAGTGGCGTGGTTGCAAAGGAGGTGACTATTAAGATGATGTCAAATAGAGATGTGTGAAGACAAATATACATGCTGCATTGACCCTTAAATTAATTTGGATAAGGGCGGGAGGACGATTATGATGATGAATGATAAAGGTAATGAACTCATAAATGCGAATAGACGAGTTACATGTTATATACATTTCAATAGAGAGTATAAACAAAAGGATTTTACTAATACAACTTTAATTAAAACGAAGGGGAAACCCTAAAACAACGAGGACCGACCTAATTGGTGATGTTTAATAAAATCAGGTGTGTAGTATTTATAGATCAAGGAAGGAAGGTTTTGCTTCCTTGATCTATAAAGGTAAACAAAACAAAACAAAAATGAGAAAGAGTGTAAATAATTAAACGAAAACATTTATTATAAAAAAAATGAAAATAGTAAAACCAATAAAAAAAAATACCAAGGCCAGACCAACAAGGCCCTTTTCTCAGCAATGGTTGTACTTGGTAACGTTCTGTAATTTCTATTTGTTAAAAAAGTGTGTGTTTATGTATGTACTCGTATATACAGACGCCAGCACATCCCGTTACAAACAGAATAAGGTTCATATTCAATTGGGAAGATTTGTCACATTGGGGTAACTTGATGTGCTGGCGTCTGTAGACTGTCAACGGTAAGTCCAAGCTACGCATAATTAAAAATATTTTTTTTCGTCTCTTCTAGCATTACATAAATTCTACGTCCGAGTAAAATATCAACTGTATGAATGTATCGTATTGCGGTAACCGGGCGGCTACTCCGTGTATTACCTGAGTTCTCATTACGAGCTATATCGAGCTCATTCACTATACCCACACCGCGAAACTTCCCCTTCTTCAAAACCTTTTATATTTTCATCGTGGATATTCTTACTTCGTTTTCTTGGCTAATCGAAGTTGTATTGGAGTGAGAAACTTTATTTCTCAGGGTATATTAATTATTCTTCGTGGTCAAGACCTTGCCTCTCGTGTTTGAGTCGTAGGTTTAAATCTGGATAAGTAAGTACTAATATAGCTTTCAACCGACTTACAGAAGAGTGTTTTATCTTACCTCATACCTCCATCGTTTATCGACCGATTTGAAAAAGTATATTTACTTTGAGTATACTTCAAAAATTGCCCATCCTAACCTAATTTAAGTAAAATTACTTTTGATTTTGATTAATGAGGTCCTAGTTTTGATCACTGGATCGAGTAGAACGTTATTGAATTTTTCCACCAGGAATTACTCAGGATCAGCGAGTCTGAATTTATGCAAAGATAAGACAAACTTAAAAAAAAAATACGCAACAATGTCACGCCTGTAATCAATGAAAGGTTTAGGCAGAGGTGTAGATACCTGTAGTACACCCACATTTTGCCAGTTATGTTTCAGCCACATGTAACCGGGGGCGAACCTATTGCAATTGATGACAAAAAGCTTTTTCCCTATTATATGGGATTTATATTTATCTGTACTCGCAACCGGCGTGTGTGTATGACAACATGTATGAATGTAAACGAAGCAAAAGAAGTATGTAAGAATCGTAGCATATGGCGCTCTGTAGTTTCTGCCTACCCCCATGGGAAAAAGGCGTGAGTTTATGTATGTATGTATGTATGTATGTATATTTATCTGGCAAAATGTGCGTACGGCTAGAGTGGAGTGGCTCTTAATTAACCAGTGAGCCTCACCATCGTGGATCACATCATTGCTTACAGGTGGGATCGCAGTCAAAAACTATTGTAAAACGGTACGGTCAAAACATCTCTTCCTAATCCTTAAATAATAATAGTATTCCGTAATAATAGTTTTATTAAAATACTAAGCTCATGCATTAAATTAAACCTCTCAAAGAAAACCTATAACGAAATATATCCATCGAGCGAACAGGTTCATTCAATCGTTCGATGCGGTAACCGCGGCCAGCTCAAGTGATACCTGAAGTTTTCATTATGCTCGATATTCCATTCATTCATTCAGTCGTACTTATACGGCGGAACCCAATTAATGAATAACCTTTAACTTTATATGGAAGAAAAATATTGGATGTTTAGTTTTCGTCTCATATCCGCCGACTAAATGAGTTTGGTCAAATGCCTTTGGGTATTAATAATATTTTGCGTGCCTAATTAAGTTATTAAATTTCATTGTTTTTCTATACTTACCTTTATAGGGTTTTGTTTTCTCTTGTTTTATTTTCCAATCAAATGGTTCGTAAATGTTTAAATTGTTCCTGAATATGAATACCCGTAAGTATATTTTACAGTGCTTCATAGCACGTTTTTATATTAATTTCTTAACGATATGGGTAGTAGTGATAGCGTAATGACGTGTCAATGTACAGACGCCTGCAAATCAAAGTATCAAATTTCTTTGATCGTTTTTCATCTTTATGTCAAACAGAATAAGGTTGATATTCAGTTAGAAAAATTTGACACATTGGGGTAACTTGATGTGCTGGCGTCTGTACCTACATACCTACTTCTGACTTTGCGTATTTATATGTGTATTGTATAATTATCACTTGCTTCAAAAAGGGTGAAGGGAACATCGTGAGGAAACAGGCATCCCTGAGAGATATTTATATATATTTATATTCTCGACGGTGTGTGAAGCCAAGTCAGACGCCTATGGGCGACATGAACTTTGACACCAGGTACTCGCCAACTACACAAAAAGAAGAAGAATGAAAAGGAGTTTTTTTTTGCATTTTTATTACTTTGGTAATTTGATATTTGTGTATAGAAAACTTTTTTACAAAAAAAACAACCGACTTCTTAAAAAAAAACTAACAGGTGAAAAATAACTCCAGTTTCGGAAGTCTGTGGCTTTGGTGGTTTTGTTTTGTTCATTATTGGCCACCGACTTCCGAAACTGGAGTTATTTTTCACCTGTTAGTTTTTTTTTAAGAAGTCGGTTGTTTTTTTTGTAAAAAAGTTTTTATTTTGTAATTTTTAGTTTCTTTGTACGTAAAGAAAGTCTTTCAAAACTTGAAAGAATCATTGAAATTGGATAACAATTGCTGAAGAAGTTCTATCTCTAAACATTAATCTGTACATCTCTGCCGGCCTCTTTTAAAATAGAATGGCGTAATGTTATGTTGTGGAAATACAAAAGCTCAGCATAGACATCTGACTATAGCAATCGCGAATAATTTGCTGTTATGCGTTGAAGAGTTCCGTTGCCTGTCTTCTTCATCAGTTTTTCTTCACCAAATGATACTTTCTAAATAAAAATGCTTGATTTGTTTCTAAAAATGTTGAAATCGGTGTGTGTGTGCCTATATTTTTTGAGGAGTTCCCTCAATTCCTCGAAGATCCCTCATCAGGTATGAGTTTTGATACAAATGGGACCAATCTGTTAGTATACCCTATCAAACAAAAAAAGAATTTTGTAAATCGGTCCATAAATGACGGAGTACTGAGGTAACAAACCCTAAAAAAAAAAAAAAAAAAAAAAAAAAAAAAAAAAAAAAAAAAAAAAAAAAAAAAAAAAAAACAACCGAATTGAGAACCTCCTCCTTTTTTTGAAGTCGGTTAAAAATATTACTTAATGTATTGTGTACACAAGGAGGGGGTTCGCAAGTTACTTAATCCTAAAATCTTTCGCTAAGTCTTGCTACTCGTAACTCGTTTATCTTTTATAACAGTTAACCACTCGTAGTGTTGTTACAAACAACGTTTTATGATCCACAGAACTTTGTGGAGACTACAGCTTTCATTGTTGACAATTATGTTATAGCTAGCCTTTGCCCGCGGCTTTGCTAGCGTTTTATATATGTCGCCGTCAGCGATGGCTGAGCGATGAGCTGACACCGATGGGGGTTTTGTAGTACCGAGTTCATAATGTAGAATAACAATCTTCATTGCAGTAATAATCTCACTTAACAATCGTAATCACAAAACATAACTCAAATAGGTAACCGACAGTTTCGTACTGGATATGAGTCTTCGATGGTGCCTCAAGTCAACTTGAGCTCTGCTTAGCTCCCACACACCAGCACGACTCTGTCCACGTGACATTACCAAAAATACATTCGCGCCATTTCAAATGACTAGTTATGTCACGCTGCAGCAGCGCTGGTCACCATAGACTCTGTACTAAGATAATCAACTTCACAATTTATTATTCAACAATATCGTTTTCCACGACAATTCCGTAATTCGTTAATCAATTTGGGTTGTTCTCTGATTATAATAATATATACATCATTTTTCATCATCATCAATAACCACGTTATTGTTGTTATCCTTGAAAGTGGTATTATTTTTTTTGTGAAGACAAGGCATGAAAAGCTAACAAACAAACAAATTTACTTTCGCATTTACAATATTAGCTAGAATTATGTCTAGTTCAAGCAGCATACAACTTAAGGTTTGAAATGAGATACCCAATACAAAGGTACCTTTTATGTGCCTTACTCTAATGTCTTGCAGTTTTAGTGGCATATGTAGCGTGACGGATCGTTTAGCTACATGATATCGAATGTATGCACAGTATGCGTGCCGTCTATCGGGTTAGATCAACCAAGAGCAGCAATGGCTCTTGCTTCAGAAGGCCTCTCCACAATATTCTGCGTTGTTATACTCGTATAGTAGCATAATAATGTACCTAATGATAGGATCATAGCACTAAAAGAGACCTCTGATTTTAAATTATAGTAATTGATTTTATTCCAGCATTTAATTTTTCTCAAAAATCAGCTACAATACTTATTACATTAATTACTAATTTGGAAACACGAATACTTTTAAGAACGCGAAGTATTTAAGATTTTGACTCAAGCATCTCAACAAATAGGTACCTAATTACAACATCGATTATAAAATCGGTAAGAATATGTTATTTTTATGCGAAATTACATTATTAAGATAACAGAATCATGTATAATTTATCGTTTATTCGCAAATAATTAGCCAGTATTACAAAAGGGTATCTTGTTGCCTTGTTTTTGGGTCGTGGAGGTCAGATAAGTGATAAATCTATGTAAAATATAAGAACTTAGCTATATTTAGTTAGACGTGGTGCCAAGGCCAAAAATGTTGTAAGAAGTCCAGGCAAATACAATAGCAATACTGCATTGAATACATACATACATAAACTCACGTCTTCTTCCCATAGGGGTAGGCAGAAACTACAGAGGGCCATCTGCTACGATTCTTACGCACTTCTTTTGCGTCGTTAACATTCATACATGTTGTCATACACACACACTGGTTGCGAGTACTACGCACCTGGCCTTTCTGGAGAACCTCACTAATAGACCTTTCTATGTATGTTCCTCTAGGGCGTCCCCTCCTAGACTTTCCACTTACATTTGCCTTTGGTTATTCGCCTTTCATCCTTTCAACGTGACCAAACCATCTCAGCATTGATTACTTAACGCAAAAAAAACATAATATTTTAAAACATTAATGTACTTATAATTAACTTAAAGTCACTCCTAGTGCTGACAAACATTTAATTACCCCAGAAATCCCCTGTGAGTTAGTGACAAGCTTATACAACTTACGTCAAACGTCAACGTCGTCGTCGTCTTACGTCAACTTACGTCAAATACTGATAATACCATACATGTTATATACACCGTATGCACTTTTTCCGACATCCAAGCAATGATTTGCCTGTCAACCCAACTTAAAGTCAATTAATCAGAGTAATTTTCACACCCAAATAAATATAGAACACATAACTGCACCGATTTACTTACAAAACATATGAACTGCCTGTTCCATTGAAATCGTTAAACAATTTCCTAATTGATATACAGCTCTCGCGTAATATGAATCGCGTACAACAAAGCCACAATCAACGAAACGTACATTATAGGAATTTGTTTTAAAATAAAGCTGAATTCGCTTTTGTGCACCAACTAGTTCGTTTCCATATTTCATTGGGCCGTGAAGCTCCATATTGAATTTATGCTGGCTGAAAACTAAAAGCAATTACGTGCGAACTCATTTCGATGTAATGATTTTAATTAAAATAGACTAAATTATTGGAAATCATTGGGTGTTATTTGGTTAACGCAAAGATAAAAAGCCGCAGCGGTGAACGCTGATTGGTTAATGGTTATGCAACCCGATGCATAGCTCACTACGAATGTGTGTGAAACTTGGTAACTCTTGTGGCCGTATTGTTGTTTGATTGGAAACTGTTTGATTTATTCACTTTGCAAACATATTCAAAGTGGTGAATTATTCATTTGATCAGTACCTATCAAATGAATTATTCACCACATTTAATGTTTTCTCTTCCGTAACAAAACTATGCAATTGAAAATAAACGCACTAATTCTATAGTTAACGCTCACAGCGTACATTTTATTGGCGTTTGTTTGTTCGCATCAAGTTGTTTTCACTTGTTATTAGAAATGCAAATTGAAATGTAATTTGTCGTTTTTACACAGTTATTATATTTAAAATTTTTATTAATAGGAGGGACTAAATGAAAACTCTAGAATGCTGAAGAGTCAAAGTAATCCTTCGCATCGCTGTCATGCAAAACGTACCTAGAAGACTGGCAAGACTGCCACGTTGAATGCCAGTCTTATGCCATTTTTTTGTATGCTATGTTATCTACAAGTAATATTACTTAAATGCTCGTGCCTTTCCTGTATGAAAAGAGGCAATTGAATTGTACATACATACATAAACTCACGCCTTTTTCCCATGGGGGTAGGCAGAAACTACAGAGCGCCATATGCTACGATTCTTACACACTTCTTTTGCCTCGTTTACATTCATATTCATAAATGTAGTCATACACAATACATACGCTGGTTGCGAGTACTACGCACCTGACCTTTCTGAAGAACCTCACCAATAAGGTCTATGTATGTCCTTCTAGGGCGCCCCTCCCGGCGTTTCTACTTACATCTGCCTTGTAAATACCTTTCGTTAGTCATCATGTCAACGTGACCGAACCAATTAAGCATACTCTTTTCAAGTTTTGTTACTACATCTTCTTTTGAACCACAACGTTTCCTTATCACATCATTCCTCAATCTGTCATTCATGTTACACCACACATACTTCGTAAGGAACGCATTTCTACAGCATTTATTCTACTTTCACTTTTTAAATAAGCAGTAGGTGTTGTTTTTATTTCAGACTAAAAATGCCAACTGTTCTAAAAGCAGGGAAAAACAGTGGCAGGTCGTTCCAGCATCAAGGAGCGGCGAATTCGAAAATACCACAAAAGCAGTATGACATCAGTACCACGAATATGTACCTAGTTAAATCTGCTAGGAAGTGTTAGTTAATTAGTAATTTAGTTAACTAATATTATAATATAAAATATATTTTTTACCTCTGGCCTGGCGTTACCTGTATACGAAACGTAACGTATTAATAATATGATTATTACAAATACTTTTCTAAGAAAAAGATACTGAAGACGATGAAAACAAACCTTTTGAGTTAGAAAAAACAGTTACATTCCAGGAAAAGTCGTTCAAATGTTAATAGACCCTTCGATTCCATCATAACAATTTCACACTTTAGACTCTCTTGGCTCTGTTCTATAAATATTGTAATCTAATAATTCTGTAGAACAATAATAAAACTGTGGAACTAATTCTCTTCCTGTTATATTTTTAGTAAAAGTGTTTTTCTGCTGCTAAAGTAGCCATAAATTGCAGGAACTTGTATTAGTTTAAAGAGATGGGTTTTATTTGAGATGTTGGCTGCTTTTTATATTATGTGGGTAGTGCTATTGCCAGTATAACGACATAAATATAAAGAAAAAGATTTATTTATTTGTTTCAATATTGTATACAAACAAGCATAAATATATTGCACTGTTAGATTCCAATAAGGTTTAGTCGTGAGTAATTTCCAAAACATTAAAAGAATCGCAATACTATTCATACATTAGTAGCTAAGGCGGCAAATTAATTTATACGGAACTCAAAAAAGCATATAAATGTTTTGATATAGCGGCAATAGACTTTGTCGTCACGTCTTTGTGCGCAGTGGCTGAGAAACTAGTTGCTGCGCTGCGAATCACGGGTTCGAATTTATACAGGTAGTTGTTCCGACTCTGGCTATTCGTGTATTTGAGTTTAAACGCTTGTAAACGCATCCATGACACAGAAGATTACTCTTAGTGCTCAGTTTTTCCCTAAATTCTCCTGATTTTTTGAAAAAATCAATTGTTGACCTGCAGATTATGAAATAAAGACCGCTGACAGACATACGGACAGACAGAGGTGGCTTAGTTAATAGCATTCTTTGGATACAGAAACTTAAAGATCACTTGTAGGGAAAATATTTTGGGACGTCATACTTAGTTACCATATACACACATCAAAAGTGTCTAGGGATCAACATATATTTTTGCAATAACTTTTCTCCTGATTCATATTAATTAAAATTTTCTTTAAGGATTCATCAAATAAAGTGTTTTCGTTTGTCACAGTAACGATAAACCAAGTCACCTTTGCATTAATAAAGAAATTTGCCATTTTCCTAATAAAGGGATTTTTGGCATTTGAACCACTAACATTAAAGTTCGAAAAAAAGACTGAAATAACAGTTTTCTTTAAAATTTTATTGGGTAACTTAAACAATTAATAATCCGTGTTTCTACCGCGAACACTAACAACACAAGAACATCGGTTTGGCATACTCAAAATGAGTTCATCCAAATCACGCTGTGGAATGGCCGCCCATGTTCGTTGCAACAACAAACAAAGGTCTTCTTGCGACTGGATACCCTCCATATTCGGCAGAGCTCTTCTCTGTAGCATATCCCATGCATGCTCAATCGGGTTCAAGTCTGGCGACTGAGCAGGCCAGGGCAGGACATTGATGTTAGCTGCGGCGAGAGTCTGTCTTACAACTCGTGAGGCTTCATCACTCTTCAGGGAACTTAATTAGCGACCAAACAGTCAGAAACCGCTTGCATGAAGTGAACCTTCATTCCCGAAGACCGCTACGGGTACCACCTATAGCAATGCACAATCGTAGGATTCGATATCAATGGGCTCTTGAACACGGAAATTGGGTTAAGTTCCCTGAAGAGTGATGAAGCCTCACGAGTTGTAAGACAGACTCTCGCCGCAGCTAACATCAATGTCCTGCCCTGGCCTGCTCAGTCGCCAGACTTGAACCCGATTGAGCATGCATGGGATATGCTACAGAGAAGAGCTCTGCCGAATATGGAGGGTATACAGTCGCAAGAAGACCTTTTTTTGTTGTTGCAACGAACATGGGCGGCCATTCCACAGCGTGATTTGGATGAACTCATTTTGAGTATGCCAAACCGATGTTCTTGTGTTGTTAGTGTTCGCGGTAGAAACACGGATTATTAATTGTTTAAGTTACCCAATAAATTTTTAAAGAAAACTGTTATTTCAGTCTTTTTTTCGAACTTTAATGTTAGTGGTTCAAATGTCAAAAATCCCTTTATTAGGAAAATGGCAAATTTCTTTATTAATCCAAAGGTGACTTGGTTTATCGTTACTGTGACAAACGAAAACACTTTATTTGATGAATCCTTAAAGAAAATTTTAATTAATATGAATCAGGAGAAAAGTTATTGCAAAAATATATGTTGATCCCTAGACACTTTTGATGTGTGTAGTACTTATGGGGTAGTGTGTTAACTTATTTCAACATTGCCCTTGAGGTTGCCAACCTAATAATGACTCGTGAATAATTAAAACAATAGATTTATGGGCCCATCTATCATAATTATGAGATCTGATTGTAAACTTGTGTATTTGCATTATTTATTGTACACACATTTATCACACTGATTGTTATGTGTTGTAGATAATTGTGTAATTAGATTCACGCCAGATTTAATTGTGTATATTAGTAATGATTTAGTTAATAATGACTATTTGATCTGGTGGTCAGAAACGCGACTGCTAAGCAAATTTCGGAGTTGGATTCTTGGTATGGAAAGTGTTATTAAATCTTTCTATGCTATAGGATTCTATAAAATGGCCTCGTTCATGCAGTGGTCGCGCTACTGCTAGGAATGACGGTCGTGGGTTCGATTTTCAGAATGGGAAAAGTGTTATTGAGTTTTTTAGCAGCTGCCTGGAGCCTTAATTTAGGCCCGGTTTAGGACAATAGGGTCAACTCTCCTTTTACATGAGACTTTAAGAACAGTGAGTGTTACTATAGTTTGACTTCTGCCTAATCTTTTGGAGAATTCAGGCCTTAAGTTATGCCTATTACATTTTGTTAATGTCCAGATTCTGAATGTGTCGAAGACGACAACGACCAGTATTGTTTATTAAATACTATACGAACGTAGAACCCCAGGTGCCCTGGGACATTTTCGTTTACCTACTTAGAAAAAGCGAGAAGCTAATTTATTTGTCATTTTAACTAAGAATTGTCGATAATTTCTAAATTATAAGATTTGTTGATTACTTACTGAGTTCTGTTTTGTAAAACAGTTTATTACGTGTAGGTTGTTGATTTTTATTAATTTTATCAGTAGGCTCTTTTAATAAAAGTACAAAAAAAAAAAGGTTTTAATTACAGTTAAGTCTTTTTTTGTCATCCTTTTTTTTTCTTCTTTATGTTTTGTGCCAAAAGTCCCTACCTATATGGCTCCAGACGGCCCTATGCCGACGAAAAACGTGGATCAAACTATTTCAGTGTTACGAAAATGGCCGTAAAATAATCAAGTCAACAAATACGTTTGAGTCACCTCTGAGCCCTCAAAAACCCTTAAAGTAAATTACCAGGAAAATGTTCTAATAGGTCACGTGTTTACGATAACGAAGGACCTCTGATCTTAGAAATTGGTAGATACGTTACTATTACCTGTAATAATATTCGGTTAGTGAGACGAACTTAAAGAAAAGTGGTGCAGACAGCTTTGTATACCGATATGTTTTGATCCATTTTTATCAACTGTTTATTGGAATTTTCACACCGAATACCTCTGCCAAGCAGCCAAGGTTAAACCAAGCTCTTGGTGTCAAGGAAGTGATCTTTTTAATATGTGGTATTATATACTTATCTAATATATAATAATCCTCGTGTCAGTGTTTGTTTTGAAACTCCTTCTATTTTGTATCCTTTATTCTGAGATTCTTTAGGTCTGAGAATAGGAGGTAAACTAATAAAAACTTATAGATTGATTCTAAGGCGGAACGAAGTTCGCTGAGACAGCTAGTATTAGAATACAATAAACGATTGAGTGTCATAAAAAATGGGCTTTTTATTCTCATTACAAAGTGATAATAGTTTATATTGTTAAATTATTAACTTTTGTAATTGATTACATAGCTGGACAAAACATGGTCAGAAACGGGCATTTTCGCATTTAGTTCAATTGGGCTTTGGCGATTTTACTAGGTCAGCTTGTTTCAATTTTTTTGAGATAGCTTCTACTCTAACCAACACAACTAAAAAAACAATTTTCAATCATATTTGGCATGTCTCCATTAATTCCACGATCCGTAACACTATATAGAGATATTGGCTCACGTATGTCGCAGGCTTGACCGAGTTCCCGTTTTGGCCCACTTGATAGATTTAGGCACGTTTGTCTGTTGAGAACATCGATTTAAAACGTTTTTAGTACGCGTTACTCTGTGAGTTACGGCCGATCGCACGTTGAATGTACGAGCTGTACTTTGGCATACATTCATCAATCAATCCGTTCGCATTTATTTGTTGGAAGAATAAGTTTCTCGGTCGAGTTGAACAGGTTGTTTTTGGAGCGATAACAATTGGTGAAAGTGCTAAGTCTGTGTAAATCTATATATGTTTTGGAGGCATGAGGAACAGGGTGTAAAGTTCCTCATCCACCATTGAAAAGGGAGGATCCTCCAACCAGACGGGAGTTGTGTCTGGTGGGCTAACTACTGCCCGACGGTTGTTGTCGGGAACTTGTATACGTTCAAATTGCGCGGATAACTTTGATACCGCGATGTAGGATAGTTCGTATGTGGCGAGATAGATGTCGCTACACTAAGATTATAAAGAGGAAATGTTTCATTGTTTGTTTGCATTGAATAGGCTCCGAAACTCCTGGACCGATTTGAAAAATTCTTTCACCGTTGGAAAGCTACACTATCCCCGGGTGACATAGGCTACTTTTTTTTTGTATTTTTCCCCACGGGAACGGGACCTACGCGGGTGAAACCGCGGGATGTCTGCTAGTAGTAAATAAAAAATTCAATTAAAAATTTAAAAAACCCCCATCGCAAAAAAGAAAAAACATTTAAAAAGTTAAAAATAACACTTTAGCCATGAAATTTTACTTCACGTCGTGGTACCGCTTAAGCATGGAATGTTCCTAGTACTGGTAGGTATGTAGGTAGGTACTTATTTTAACGGTACCCCGACGTTACGTAAAATTTCATGGCTAAAGTGTTATTTTTAACTTTTTAAATGTTTTTTCTTTTTTGCGATGGGGGTTTTTTAAATTTTTAATTTAATTTTTATTTTAAAATTTTTAAACGCATTAATTTTGTTTTATAGAGGTAAACTCTATAAAACAAAATTAATGCGTTTAAAAATTTTATGAGAATTATTCAGTGCATTGTATGTAGAGTCAAATGCTGAATAAAACGAATCCAAACACGACATATTTTTGTCAAGAGTCTACCTACTGGTGTGCTGGATAGCCTGGCTGCAGCATCAGCTCATCCTGTTGCCATCAGTGCATTGTGTTTAGAATCAAATGCTGGTGGAAATGAATCCAAACACGACCTATCTGCTATTATTCTGTCAAGAGTCTACCTACTGGTGTGCTGGATAGCCTGGCTGCAGCATCAGCTCATCCTGTTGCCATCAAGGCATTGTGTGCAGAATCAAATGCTGGTTGAATTGAATCCAAACACGACATATCTGCTATTATTTTGTCAAGAGTCTACCTACTGGTGTGCTGGATAGCCTGGCTGCAGCATCAGCTCATCCAGTTGCCATCAGTGCATTGTGTGCAGAATCAAATGCAGGTTAAAATGAATCCAAACACGACATATCTGCTGTTATTTTCCCAAGAGTGTATTAGTCTGCTAGATATCCTGGCTGCATCAGACCAAATACACCATAATGTTGCTTATTAATATTACACACATGGGTGTTTGAAATTTTAAGACACATATGTTTGTAAGTAAAGTTAATACCCATAGACGTCTAAAATAGCAACGGTAGCTAACTGAAAAGAGCTGATAACCTTGAAACGGCTGAACCGATTTTGATGAATTATGTCTAAGAACCATCGCAAGAAACCCTGCTTTCAAATAAAAAAAAACCGCATCTAAATCGGTTCACCCGTTTGGGCGCTACGGTGCCACAGACAGACAGACAGACAGACAGACAGACACACACACATAGCGGTGAAACTTATAACACCCCTCTTTTTGCGTCGGGGGTTAAAAATAGGTGCACCAATAGCAAATACATATTAGATTATGTATAATAATACACATAAACAAAAGTCCTGTAATCACCGAAAGGGTTAGGGTAGAGGTGTACTTGTAGGTACCCACATTTAGCCAGCTACTATGTAATACTGGCCTGTTGGTCTAGTAGTTAGTGACCCTGACTGCTATGCCTGAGGTCGTGGATTCGATTCCCACTCAGGACAAATGTTTGTGTGATGAACACGATCATTTGTTTTGTGTCTGGGTGTAATTTATCTATATACATATAATAAGACTGTAAAAAAACTGTGTCTGTACATTGAATATATTTAAAAAATAATAATTGAGGGGGGTTAGAAACAGTAATAGAGCACGAATCCAAAAAAAAAAGTCTGTCTGTTTGTCTGTTTGTCTGTTTGTCTGTTTGTTTGCACGCGCTAATCTTCGGAACTACTAGACGGATTTGAATGATTTTTTTTTTGTTGTATAGATATTAAGTCTGGTCAACACATAGGCTATAATTTATCCTAGAAACTGGAACACCTGATGCAGAACCGCAACAGAATAGGAGATACAAAAATGGTACCATAGCAAAAATTGTTCCACGTGATGAGCATTTTCTGCTGAGAGAATAAATTTGAAGACCCGGAACACCTGATGCAGAACCGCAACAGACCAGCTAAACTATAGGAGATACAAAAATGGTAACATAGCAAAAATTGTTCCACGTGATGAGCATTTTCTGCTGAGAGAATAAATTTGAAGATCCGGAACACCTGATGCAGAACCGCAACAGACCAGCTAAACTATAGGAGATACAAAAATGGTACCATAGCAAAAATTGTTCCACGTGATGAGCATTTTTTGCTGAGAGAATAAATTTGAAGATCCGGAACACCTGATGCAGAACCGCAACAGACCAGCTAAACTATAGGAGATACAAAAATAGTACCACAGCAAAAATTGTTCCACGCGATGAGCATTTTCTGCTGAGAGAATAAATTCGAAGATCCGGTACACCTGATGTGAAACTTCAAGAGCCCAGCTACACTATAACATATATTGGAATGACGTCTTAGCAAGAATTGTTCAGCCTTATGAGCACTCGCTGTTGACGTATAAAAACCGAAGATCTGGAACACCTGTGTGGAACTCCAAGAGCCCAGCTACACCATAACTCACATAGGAATGACGTCTTAGCAAAAGTTGTTCGGTCTGATAGGCATTTCCTGTTGACTTATAAAAAATTGAAGATCAGATACATTTGATATAGAAATTAAAGCTATCACTAATTTCATTGCATATTTATAAAATAACATAAGTACCTCCACGCGGTGAAGGCGGGAACAGTTCAGGGCTGATTTTCGATGACGATGGTATATCATTGAAAATTAGACTCTACTGGCTAAAACTTCCATTTTTTTTTATCGTATAAATATGCCTTCGGGCTTATGTTATTTGAGTGTTTAATTTCCTTTTCTATTTATCTTTGTTACATGGTTGCCTACCCGGTAACGCTGGGGAGCAGCCACTTAGATTTTAATTGATCAGGATCACAATAAAACTATAACCATACCTAGAAAGAGGTCAAATCTTTCTCAATGTTCCAAAAGTGCTAAATGATTAAAGATCATAAGATCCCAACAATCTACCGAAGAGCGTTAGGAGGGACTTGATGCTGTTCGACAACATGAGGTTGCAACTCGCTCCGTGGAAACTTCTTGGGATCACGAAGCACGCCTGCATTCTCAGCGTATTTACGCATCTACCAGGTATCCAGGTATCTAGACACCAGTGAAGAATATATGACTGACCGCTGATCATGAACATCATGCACTGTCTCGCGAGTTGGACGTTCACGGAAAAAGCATGACGCTTGAGTTTTCAGCGTAAATACGCATCTACTCTAGAGATAAGTGGGGGAAGGAGATGCGCGACTGACCGCTGAGCGTGAACGTCACGCAACATATAGGCTATAATTTATTTTGGAAAATGGAACACCTAAAGTAAAAGAGATATAAAAATGGTGCCATTGCTAAAACTATTTCACGTGAAGAGTGTTTTTTGCTGTGAAACTAAATTTGAAGATCTGGAGCACCTGTAGTGGAACTCTAAAGCCCAGCGACAATATAGCATATACATAATAAAAATGGCGTCTTAGCAAAAGTTTTTAAGTCTGATGGCATTTCCTGTTGACCAACAAAAATAAAAAATCTGGAACGTCTTGGATCGTCTCGCGCATTCCATTGTTTTGCCGTCCCCGGGCTTTTACAATTCGACGTCAGACGTTTCAGATCTTCGATTTTGACGACCCCGTTGTCGCTGGCATAAGCAACAGGATCCGCGTACGAAGTCGCGGGCAGAAGCTAGTCTATAATATGTATGTATATAGAAATATATAAGTATGTTTATCTGCTATTTAGTTCCCATAACACAAGCTCTCAAGCTTAACTTGGGACTAAATGGCGTTGTGTGAAAAGTGGTGGAATATTTATTATTTATTATTATTACTAGCTTCTGCCCGCGACTTCGTACGCGGATCCTGTTGCTTATGCCAGCGACAACGGGGTCGTCAAAATCGAAGATCTGAAACGTCTGATGTCGAATTCTAAAAGCCCGGGGATGGAAAATCAATGGGATGCGCGAGACGATTCAAGACGTTCCAGATTTTTATTTTTGTTGGTCAACAGGAAATGCCATCAGACTTAACATCTTTTGCTAAGACGCCATTTCTATTATGTATATGTTATATTGTCTCTGGACTTTGGTGTTCCCCTACAGGTGCTCCAGTTCTTGAAATTTAGTCTCACAGCAGAAAACACCATTTTTATATCTCTTTTAATTTAGTTCCATTTTCCAAAATAAATTATAGCCAATATGTTGCGTGACGTTCACGATCAGCGGTCAGTCGCGCATCTCCTTCCCTCAATTAACACTAGAGTCGATGCGTATATACGCTGAAAACTCAAGCGTCATGCTTTTTCCGTGAACGTCTCCAACTCGCGAGACAGTGCATGATGTTCACGATCAGCGGTCAGTCGCGCACATATTCTTCACTGGTGTCTAGAGACCTGGATACCTGGTAGATGCGTAAATACGCTGAGAATGCAGGCGTGCTTCGCGATCCCAAGAAGTTTTCGCGGAGCGAGTTGCAGCCTCATGATCTCGAACAGCATCAAGTCTCTCCTAACGCTCTTCGGTAGATTGTTGGGATCTTATGGTCTTTAATCATTTAGCACCTTTGGAACATTGGGAAAAATTTGACCTCTTTCTAGGCATGGTTATAGTTTTATTGTGGTGATACCTGATCAATTAAAATCTAAGTGGCTGCTCCCCTGCGTTACCGGGTAAGCTACCGTGTAACGAAGATAAATGGAAAAGGAAATTAAACACTCAAATAACATAAGCCCGAAGGCATACGATAAAAAAATGGGAGTTTTAGCCAGTAGAGTCTAATTTTCAACGATATACCATCGTCATCGAAAATCAGTCCTGAACTGTTCCCGCCTTCACCGCGTAGTACCTCCTACTTATGTTATTTTATAATTATGCAATGAAATTAGTGATAGTTTTAATTTCTATATCAAATGTTTCTGATCTTCGATTTTTATAAGTCAACAGGAAATGCCTATCAGACCGAACAACTTTTGCTAAGACGTCATTCCTATTTGAGTTATGGTGTAGCTGGGCTCTTGGAGTTCCACAACAGGTGTTCCAGATCTTCGATTTTTATACGTCAACAGCGAGTGCTCATAAGGCTGAACAACTCTTGCTAAGACGTCATTCCAATATATGTTATAGTGTAGCTGGGCTCTTGAAGTTCCACATCAGGTGTTCCGGATCTTAAAATTTATTCTCTCAGCAGAAAATGCTCATAACGTGGAACAATTTTTGCTATTGGACCATTTTTGTATCTCCTATAGTTTAGCTGGTCTGTTGCGGTTCTGCATCAGGTGTTCCGGATCTTCAAATTTATTCTCTCAGCAGAAAATGCTCATCACGTGGAACAATTTTTGCTATTGGACCATTTTTGTATCTCCTATAGTTTAGCTGGTCTGTTGCGGTTCTGCATCAGGTGTTCCGGATCTTCAAATTTATTCTCTCAACAGAAAATGCTCATCACGTGGAACAATTTTTGCTATTGGACCATTTTTGTATCTCCTATAGTTTAGCTGGTCTGTTGCGGTTCTGCATCAGGTGTTCCGGATCTTCAAATTTATTCTCTCAGCAGAAAATGCTCATCACGTGGAACAATTTTTGCTATGGGGCCATTTTTGTATCGCCTATAGTTTAGCTGGTCTGTTGCGGTTCTGCATCAGGTGTTCCGGATCTTCAAATTTATTCTCTCAGCAGAAAATGCTCATCACGTGGAACAATTTTCGCTATTGGACCTATTTTGTATCGCCTACAGTTTAGCTGGTCTGTTGCGGTTCTGCATCAGGTGTTCCAGTTTCCAAGATAAATTATAGCCTATGTGTTGACCAGACTTAATATCTATACAACAAAAAAAAAATCATTCAAATCCGTCCAGTAGTTCCGAAGATTAGCGTGTGCAAACAAACAGACAAACAGACAAACAGACAAACAGACAGACTTTTTTTTTTGGATTCGTGCTCTATTACTGTTTCTAAACCCCCCTCAATTATTATTTTTTAAATATATTCAATGTACAGACACAGTTTTTTTACAGTCTTATTATATGTATAGATATAGATAATAGGGAGCGAGACTATACCGTCAATCGGGATCAAATCCAAATTTATATTTATATTACTCGTATAACGAGGAAAGAATTGAGTTATATACCTATTATTTTGTTTGTTTATCAACTCAGACACTACTTAATCAAAATCAAAAATCAAAATCAAAAATCAAAAGTCTTTATTCAAACTAGGCTGAGAATCAGCACTTTTTGAACGTCAAAAAATACATAAAGACAGTCCCCCAAAAACGGCCCACCCTTCGCCACTTCCTAGTGTTTTTGCTGGGAAGAAGAAGTGGCGGAACAAACTCCCCAGCAACACATCTGTCTGATTCGTTTGAAGAACTAGGTATACTTACAAAGAATCTATACAATGAAATGCTCAATAAATAGCACTTATGTTTATACACATTGTAAAACATCATATCTATAATCTTTACTTTAATTTATTTAAAAAAATGACCGAGTAGGAAAAACTATTTTCTACGCAACTAACGCTGGATATTAATAATCTATCTCGGTTGCTATCTTGATCCCGATCTTTGTCTGTAACCAATCAACGACCGAATTTGCCTATCCGAGTCTTAAAGATGTCCAATCAGAAGCAGCCGTCAAAAACAAAGGATCGGGATTTGGATTGAGATAGAATATTAATATCGGGCGTTAATAAGTAAATACTTTTTAATTTACAATCTCCCTAAGATGATGGTTTTCGTTCAAACTAGTTTTCACGGAAAGATTTTTACGGAATCGACTTACTAGTTAGTAAACCTTCAAATCCTGTCTTGCTAAGAAGAATAAAGATAGGAGGTATTATGGAGTACATCCTTAGGATTCTTTATGGGATCGCATTCCGACCTTTTCTTGCGCTAAGAAGAATAAGGTACCTAATCATATGTTTATTATACTACCAGAAAAAAAATCATTTTCAACACTCAACCCCCATTATTGCGCCTGTATTTATCGAAGGGTTAGGTAGAAATCACCTACTTTTTACTAGTTATAAAAAGGGCCTTACAGCGTAGCGGACCCTGGTCTTCTCGATCTTCTCATATGGTGCTGAGACTTGGACGCTGAGAACTGCAGACCGCAAACGTATTGACGCTTTTGAGATGTGGTGCTGGAGAAGGATGCTCCAAATCCCTTGGACAGCATTTCGCACCAACGTCGGTTCGGTTGTCGTCTGAGTGCCTACGTAAGATCCTTCAATACATCGGTCACATAGCAAGGAAAGACGGTGGTAATCTCGAAAGGCTCATCGTGACCGGCGAAGTGAATGGGAAAAATTCTAGGTGGGAAACACATTTGTTAATTCAGGAATGAAACCCAAAACTTAAGCTCAACAGTACCACTTCTGACCTCTAAGCCAACGAGTTTATTAATCTCATTCATGAATGCTATTTTTGTTGGATATACAAACTTATTTGTGTTTTGTATATTATGATTCAGTTTAAATTTGAAAGGTTTGTTTGGAATACGTTTTTACTTTTGATTTATGTACACCGTGACATCAATGATATTATAAGTAAAAAAGTTACCCAAAGAACCTTCGATCTTCAAAAACGGCACACTAACGCACGCACGCGTCCGTTGATGGCGCGACGCGACACTAAGGTCAAATGTAATTATTTATTATTTATTTGAGGGGCGTATCGCGTATCGTGTCCTTGAAGAGGACGTGTATAGCTTAACCGGGCGTCTCTGTAGAGATATCTTAAGCAAAAAGTTAAGACCTCAAGCCAGAGTATAAAAAACTTCAAAACTAAGCGACTACGCTAAGGGCACCCCCTGCGGGGTACGAGCCTCGGCTTAGGGCGTCGCTGGGAGAGGACAGCAAGGGACGGCTGGATCTGTGTGGTTATTATTTGGGGGCAGCGAGTTTATTACAAAAGGTCAAATGTGGCTGGCCAGCCACATTTTAACGTGTCGCTTCCTGAGCGTTTATAACCCATCTCCACCTTTTTACTTATAATATCATTGGCTTGATACCGTAAACAAGTATAATTATATTGTATATTTTCTCCAACTATAATCTGGTCTATTTTCTAATTCCACAACTCTCTTACAATTTTAATACCTTGTACGCAAACAACCAAGACACGTGTACGTAACAGTTTAATTAATTCGACCTTCATTCCCAACAAAACTAATGGTTTCTCCTTATAACCAAAACACGGAATCATTTCACAGTAAACGTAAGTAGGTACTAACTGAAAGGTGTTGTTCCGTGTGATGTAACAAACACCCAGTCAAGACGTACATTAATCATAGCTAACGATTATCCGTCTGGTTCTTTTATAACTTATTGGTGAACACGGAGACTCCTCGGGGTTCGGTTCCGTTGCTAGATTAAAGACATACACAAACTGATGTTTTTATTGGGGGTTGACAGAATCCACAGGACACTATCTGCTTTGATGCTTACGTACTGCGTTTGCTGCGTTTGAAGAAAACTCATTGTAAAATCCTGATGATGCAAATAAAATTAAAAAAAAAAAAAATGTCAGAATAGCTGGCCAATAATGAATAAAACAATATCACCAAAGCCACAGACTCTCAAAACCAAGAACAACGCTATATTTAAAATTAGAAGAAACACACAAGTACAAGCATGTATGGGATGGCCACTCAATTCGCTATCACTACACCTAAAATTATTGTCAAGGGAAGATCTTTACAGAATGAACCGCAGATGTTCAGTGAAGGTTTGAATTTAATCGCTTTTGTACATTTGTCCGCACGGTTGGCGCAGTAGCTGAGCAAATGACTGCTGCGCCGCATGTCTCGGATTTGATTCCCGCACGGAACAAATATTTGTGTCGCCTTCAGGTACTCAGTACGGCACGAAAATCTTTGCCAACTTACGTACCGGAAACTGTAGTTTGTCGACACGGGAGGAATTTCGAGGCAATGTTTTTTAAAAGAAAGACTAAATACTCATCGTTATATTTTGGACTATTCAAACAAATGTGTTATTTTGGTGTATCTTACTAATATTATAAAGAAGAAAGATTTGATTGTTTGTTTGTTTGCATTGAATATGCTCCGAAACTCCAAAACAATTTTTTTAAAATCTTTCACTGTTGGGAAGCCACACTAGCTCCGGGTGACATAGGCTACTTTCTATCCCTGTATTCCTACGGGAACGGGAACTACGCGGGTGAAACCGCGTGACGTTCTGCTAGTAAACTATATAAATGTAAAGCTTAATTACAATCCATTCAGTAGTTTTTACGTGAAAGTGTAACGATCACCCATGCTTTCTGGATGCATACAAACTTTTGCCAATACTGCAATAGTTGATTGCCGCGTTAGTAAGGACAAATAAGTCCCACATAACTACACACCTGTTAGAAAAGTTCTGCGCTCCTTCCACTGTGTATTTACCACAGTAACGTAATCAGAATCACTAACATAGTGAACAGACAAACACAAAGGAGTTTCCCCGTACGTGGCAACTACGACTAACAACCAGTCAAAAGTAACATTAATCATAGCTAACGATTACTCGTTTGTAACAACTTAGTAAGTATCACAGTGGAACTAGGTAAGAACTTCACGTGTTTTCGGATGACGGATTATTTTGCTATGTTACATAAAATTTTATTAACACTTTCAGCTGAGCATCTAATCTGGGTATTCTAATGTTTGTTGCGCGGTTTGTATTTTCTCATGCAAAATAAATTACCATTTGTGACGTTCGGTTTTTCATACAACAAAAGATAATATGAAATGTGACACAACCATTACTACACGTCGACATTTATCCATGTGTGAGAATGTATACGTAATTAGAATGTATAGGTGCGAGTAGCCTTATAAAGTGCACAAAAAAACTAACCTGGATTGGCGCTAGCAGTCCCAGAATTTAAAGTGATACGGCGCGATGACGGAGCTTGAAGGAATTTGTATAAGCATCAGCCGTTTATACACGTTCTTTGAATAAAGGCGTCATATTTTTTACTGACGTGATTAAACGTTGTGTCAAATAGCGTTTATCGAATTATACGCATTATAACGTTGCTTAGCTCTAAGTGTTAAGTGAAAACTTCTTAAGACGCGTTGGGGATTTTTGATATGGTAAAAAACCATTGAACTCGCGACACTGTGATTTGACACCTCTGTTTATAAGTAAGTAAATTAGCAGACGTTACGCGTTTTCACCCGCGTAGTTCCTAGTATTAATATTGGTGTGTGCTAGCTATCATGTAGCAAATTATATAATTTAATTTAAATGAGTATTTTTATTAATTACCAATGCTGTTTAAACTGTTCTTCTAACATATCAGACAGACGTGTTGCTGGGGAGTTTGTTCCGCCACTTCTTCTTCCCAGCAAAATCACTAGGAAGTGGCGAAGGGCGGGCGTTTTGGGCGACTGTCCTATGTAATTTTTGACGTTCAACAGTGCTGATCCTCAGCCTAATTTGAATAAATTACTTTTGATTTTGATTTTTTGTTCCCGTTTCGGTCGGAATACAGGGATTAAAAGTATATAAAATTTTCAAATCGTTCCTGTACTTTTGGAGCCTATTTCAATATAAACAAATAAACAATCAAATCTTTCGTCTTTATAATATTAGTATAGATAGTATAGACAAAGTGATAAGAAATACACTGTCAGGGCGTAGCAAAAATATTGTAAAATACAAAACTTTTACTTAAAGTTAATCCAAGTCGTAACAAGCTAAATCCCTCTTTATTACTTAGTAATACTGATAAGTCTAAGTAACCTCTGCGTCTCCAATTTCTTATTATGAAATTCATAAGTCATGCTGGCTCTGCAGACTACAGTTTGATGTAATACATCTCGACGAGTCTCATACGAGACGGGCAATCTTTCATAGTGCTCAGTCCACCAGTTGTTGCTAAAAATACATTAAATAAAGAAAGAATGAATGATTACAATGGTATCACGGTGCTTTCCTCCACTCAATGTGTTCAAGCTGGCAATATCTTAACATTTCATATCTGATCCCTGCCATTGTACGGAACACGAAATGAAGAAGGTTCATTCTTGGTTTCCGCGATTACAAGTAAATATGCTTAAACATCGTTGTATCAGAAAACATTATGTTGTTTGGCAAATGTAGTCTTTTTTTATACCAATAGAATGGTTGGTAGCGGGCACTGGGAACCGTTGACAACTGGTTGTGCACCCGGCTACACATCAAGCTATGCATTTCCAGTATAAGCTGATCTCACATACTAGTGGATTTCTGTACAATGCGAGGTCAGTGTAAACTGGAAATGTAAAGCTTAATGTGTAGTCGTGTGTACACATAACATCCCTCATGTAATCCCTGAAGGATTAGGTAGACGTGTACCTTCACCCACATTTGGACGCCAACTGGTTGTTTAGTTACTATATCACAATGTTATTGAGACTTTATTGTTAAATACTTACAGGCTGATTGCCATAGCGCAACCCGTTGTTTGACATTGTGGGGCGGAGTATACACAAATATAATATTGAGATGTTTGTAGATGTTAATTTTACACCAGGAAAAAAATAGGAATCGAAAAATTTCAACTGACTAAACTCATGGTATCAGATAGCGCGTCGATGTTCTTTACATAGTGTTTAATTTGGCTAAAACATTCAATTTAAAAGAAATCCTTTTCTATTTTGATTGCTTGATCACCACATTCGATTGATTGAACCTTAGAATATCCTCCTCAAATATTTACTGAAGTTTTCTGCTTTCCCCCAAAATTTTAGCTTTTTGCATATTACAATTTTATTATTAATAGTGCAGCCAGTTAAAACAATTACTTATAGGTATAAATGTTAAATGACAATTTATTTCTGTTAATTTGTGCATTGGAAAGGACTGGTCTCGGCTGCAATTGGTAGATCTTTGACAGTCGTTACAAGTAGTCAGAACTCCGGAATTTCGACAGTCAGTTTAACTAAGGGGTGTTGTGTGAACACTAGGGAACACAATGCCCCTTTGTCCCAATGTAGTTACTGGGTTGTGGAGCTCAAACTGAGAGTCGCTCCATGTAAAACACTAGTTTTCACCAGCATCCAATTTGACCGGAGACCAAGCCTACATACCTAGTTGCTAACGTACGCTAGGACGCCTTACCTAGTTGCGCAAAGGCCGGAGATGATGATTTCTATTAAGTGTTATTAAAAAAATGCACGTCATGCATGATAAGTATACTTTTCTTTAATACATATTCCTTCTCACACCTGCGCCGGGGGTCACGGGAACAGAAGATACTTCCGCGACCCCAGACTGGTGCCAGCCCCGCGGGCCTCACCAAGTCAGCGAGGGGAGTGAGGTGTTAGACTTCCCTCGCGACGTCTAAGAGGGGCGCGCGTGAACACGACGCGCCGCCACCTCGGGTCCATGACGTGGGGGCGGCGGACATCCCCGCGTCCGTCGCCCTGGACCCATTCAGGGGAGCTAGAAGAGGGCGTTGTCCGCCCTCCGCCTGCGCCCTGTGCGTCTGCTGCGGGCCGGGTGAGTGGAAGTGATCTCCCTCTCCCTTTCCGCAGCCTCCTTCTGCGAGATGACCGTTTCGCAGAAGGACACCACCGCGTCCCAGGACTCAACGCTGCCGACCATCCTCTCGACCACGGCCGGCAGCGACAAGTCACTGCCTACTCCATGATAAGTATACTAGATCAAGCTTCTTACTTGTCAACCTTTTCAATCTGACAAGTAAACAACTACGATCCCCAGATTTTACGCGTGTGTTGGTTACATACGTCGCGTAACCTACCTATACGCCAGCATTTGCAAGCTTTCCATTGTATTCCGTGGTGTTAAAACTTCTGTTCGTCTATTTTCCGGTTACTTTGTGAGACGAAAAACGTTTAGTTTTTGAATTTCAACAGTGCTGCTCTGTATTCCTGCAACAATCTCTTTATAAGATTGGCATTCATCGTGCGACTGCGAATGCATTCTTTATGCGTCATTGTTGTATTAATGTCTAGCTTTGCTTATTGGACAGATGGTGTGGGTAGCATGATGAATAGTGTACAAGTATATCTATTGTGAGGTTTACTCGTCAACCTACAATGAGACTGTGTTTCTGAGTTTCTACGTATTTGGCTCTGCTGCAAGGCACATAAAGTTTATTTCTGTAAGGGACTGTTTTTTTTAATAATGTATTATTCCTAACGCCCAATAAATACTTTTATTTTCTTTCATTCGGTGTTTCTTCATTTGTTTTAAACATTTTTTTACTTTTATGACTTTTAAGAGTGTTCGTAAAAAACATTTTGTATGACACATTGATTAAATTAACCTTTCGTGTCAATTAGAGACACCATAGAAGGACAATGACAGCGAGGACGCTGGCGTCCGCTTGGGGTTTAATGAATTCTTAAAATTTCCTTGAAGAAAACAACTTCTTGTTTCATAATATGTTTAGTAATTTACCTGGTGTCAGAGTTTATATGACGCATTGGCCTAAGATTTGGCTTTACATACTGTCGAGAATAAGAACAAGAAAATCAAACATTTTATATTTAATTATTTAGCACTTCTTAAACATCAAAAACGATTTCCGCTTCTTTTCTTGGCAGTAGAAGTGGCTTAACAATTTCTCCCACAAATCAGCCACTCTCCCTCTTATCTCCGAACGTAGCAAAGCGAAAAATCTGAAATAAATCTAGTTGATGGAAATTTATTTACATATTCCGGGAAAAATAAAACGACGTCTCTGACTAGCACGGTTTTTACTAATAAGCGAAAACTTTCCAAAACAAACTTGGTTTAACAGTCCCGAAATGTTGAGATTTAAAATAATTTGAATATAGAAATGTATGTTCCGTAACTTACTAGTGGAAATTTCTACCATTATGTTTTGGAACCTCTAGTGTCACACTATTTATGTTACCTGATATAATAATAATAATACCAGCCCACACTCCCACTGCAGTGCAAAGGCCTCGTCTCACTAGAGAAGGCACGAGCATTGATCACCACGCTTGCTTAAGGTGGATTGGCGATTTCAAACTTATATTAACTATACTACAACTATACTATACTACTATTACTAATTTTACAAGGCAGATGTAAGTGGGAACGCCGGTAAGGGAAGCCCTAGAAGGACATACATAGACCTTATTGGTGAGGTTCTTCAGAAAGGTCAGGTACGTAGTACTCGCAACCGGCGTGTGTGTATGACAACATGTATGCATGTAAACGAAGCAAAAGAAGTATGTTAGAATCGTAGCATATGGCGCTCAGTAGTTTCTGCCTACCCCCATGGGAAAAAGGCGTGAGTTTATGTATGTATGTATGTATTGACTAATAACTCCAGGTTTCCTCTCGATATTTTCCTTCACCAATGTCTATGATGTTTAAGGATTTTTCAATGTCAGATAGCTTTTAACTGACGAATAAAAATGGCGGTTTGACATAATAATATTTTCTATACGAAAACTATCAAACCTTCATTTAAGCGGTATGGTGAATAACACTTAATGTTTCAGAAGCCAAGTCACGGAGTAAAAGTTATTTTACTTTCAAATGATTTAATTAAGCTTCGGCTGAATGTTGGCAAGTAAGTAATATCCTTAATTATTGGAGTCACCTACGCCTTAGAGTCTAAATGTGTGTTCAGTTCCACACATGATGGGACACTTTATATCGTGTCCTGAGTACCCACGACTTCCAGGAACTGAAAGAAGTTGGTGATGGAGACGACCAAGTAGCCAAATTCTGAGCCAAACTAACTTAGATTGCCATCGACAGCTAAGAGACCCCATATTAATAAAAGTTTAGTAAACTTACAACAGGTGTAACCTTCAAATTAACCAAACAGAAGTTTGGCATAACTTTGACTAGAGGGTGTATCTTCATTATATTAATTAGGAACATTGTTCGGCTGAGAAACTTTTTACTATTCGAAACTAAAACCTTTTTTATTCGCAACAAAAATAGAACGGGGCTCCAAGTGCAATCAGTAGACCTAGTAAGACTTTTTGACGTAATCATAACGAAAATGGAACGGTTTAAAAATGTAAATAAAATACGTCTGCCCAGCAGCATGAAAAGTTAGGTGAAATGACGTGAATTGCCAATCCTAAGTCTTAGTAAAGTCAAACAATTAGGCCCCTATAAGGCACTTTTGGACGTCGAACAAAAAATAACTTTAAAAAATGATTCTAGTTGCCCCTTCCAAAATGTAGATTTGTATGGTGAAGAATGGGCAAGAATCTCCATACTTACTCTTTTAAAATCGATTTTACAATACTTTGTATACATTAATAAGATTATAAGCGAGGACGATGCACCTAGAATAAAAGTACTATATAATACTAAGATAGGTTTAAGCAAAAAAAAAAAATAAGCAATGGAGTTGATGTGTTCAAACCCAAAACTAGGTGCAGATATTGTATCTATATTGTAAGACTCGACATGGACGCGTAAACAATAATATTATCTTCAACAAAATACTGTCTAGTCTTACCGCGAACAGGCAGCTTTAAGCCATCTTACTACCGTCTCGAAATAATGAAGCCGCTCCATACAAAACGTTTTCTTATAAACACTGGGACAGACATTGTTGTGAAAAAATGGATCTTTCTCAACTACCCTACTCTCTAGCTGTTGTCCTAAGATACTTATGAAATGAAAACCAGGGGCTGAAACTACATAGATACTATGAAAATGAGGAGAGAGAAACAGTTGTTGGAAATTATAATTGAAGACTTGAGAAAGGAGGTTGGTAGTTTTATGTGTAGGTACTGTCATTAAAAGAGTTCCGTAACAAAATATTGTAGCGAAGAGGCAGACAATGCTGTAGACACAATGAGAGGCCAATTTTTAGCATAGATTCTTTTGTCATGATTAAATAATACTGAATAATAGAATACTGTCTTAATTGTTTATTATAAAAACTTACAAATTTTAACTTTAAGGGATACATAGTGTGTTAGAATGTGCTGGCTTACCGCTAAAAGCGATCTCTTACAGACAACCTTTGGATGGATTTATATATATATATATATATATATTTATATTTACATATACTTTATTGTACACCACAAAAATACATAACAAAAGAAAACATATACACTACAAAACATACAATGGGCGGCCTTATAAATAGATAAAAAGTTCAGGATTTTTATCGAAGTTTTGTCTCACCTAAGTCGAGATGAACAAAACTACTTCACTGGGGCATAAAGACATTTGTTATAATCGACTTTTGTCATAATGAAACGGAAATTAAACACGCTTCTTGTAAGTAGGAGTCTAGTATAATATTAAAAATAAACAAATTAAGTTTTCTTCAGTACTCAGAATACCGTCTCATTTAAAAACAAATTAGATTCTGACATCCGATCTCCGCTGAATACATTTTGAGCTAGAATTGCTCAAACAATCAATCAAAGAAGATGAAACTATTAGAACAATCACAAAAATACTCGTGTTACTTTTTCGTGCTAACTCTCATTACAGTCCACGACTGTGTCTGAGCACCGATTAAATGATGTCAATAGAGTTTTATTATGCTTTTAAATTACCTTTTCTATTTCTTTTTAAATCCTTTTAAGTCTTTTAATTTTTTTTACATTTTGTCTGGCAGATAGAGTTCTTTATGGGACCAACCCAAATGTTCTTTATTTCGTATTGTTTATCAGTACGTGGAGCTACTCAAGTTCCGAGTTTAGCTCACGATTATTGACAAATGCTTGCACTGACTGATCTGGTACCCTCATATTGTGTGGTTCACATAAACATCGCCCAGCTTTTTACCCCGTTGGATAAAGCTTTCAGTCTTATCGGATGTTTTGATAATTGCAGTTTTGCAGATAATATCCCTAATAATATCTCCAACAGTGTAATAATCCAATTTCTAACTAGTTGACAAGCGGTACAACATAAGCCGACACCCACTGGTTGCACTAATATTATGAGCCTACAGCACCTACAAGCTATGGAGCTTAGTTGGCTAGGTTAATGAGAATACTAGGAAGCATATTACCTGCAGTACAAAGTATAGTCAAACCAACAAATGGGTACAGAGTTACAGACAGGCAGTTGCAATTTTGCTAACGCACAGGCAGATTAATATCCAACTTCAATATTTAACAGTGTTCGAGTATATTTCATCAGTCTAAAGTCCGAATTTTGAGGTTTATAATGGGAGATTTCTTCTATGTCATTGATCCTATATATAATATTATTTCTAAACACTTGTTGTTTCTATAAATACAAATAACTGTATTGAATGGAATGACCGTTAATAGTCTATCTAAAGACCTAGAACATATTGGCCATCGATCTTTAAAAGTCACGACAAAACGAATACAATTAAAACACAAATTTATAAATAAATCATAATTATTATCATTATTAGTTTCAAAAAAACACTTTTAGACGGTAAATGCTGCTCTCAAAAACGGTGAAGGAAAACATCGTGAGGAAACCGGCATGTCCTAAAACCAAGAATTCGAGACATGGTGACAACTACCAATTCGCACTGGGCCCGCGTGGTAGATTATGGCCCATACGCGAAATACGCGCTTTGACGTGGAGTTGCGGATACCAGACCTTTATCTTTTTAGACGATAAATTATTTTTAAAACTAGATGTAGCGTGGTGACAAGAATTCAATTTTAGCCAGTAAATCTAACTCTTTTACTGAATGTACTAACTAAAATATACGTTTGTATAGTACTATGTTATATACGGACTATGTCGAGGCCGGGTCATACTATCTTCTATTAGTACATTGTTGTCTTGTCAAGAGATTGTTAGTTCCCACAATAATATCTGTTTATAAGTACCTACATCTTAAATTGTCTATGTTAGTTGCAGTTTACAAAATAAATATTTTTGGTCATCATAATCTATGAATACACTGTCAATAAACTTTTTCTTTATTATTATATTGTCCATAAATATTCAAACTACCCACAAAAGGCAACGACCGAAAATAAATTCTTGCTAACTCATGTTCGGGTGTAGCTACTAAAAAATACACAATATCCCATTGCGGAACCCTTTCACCACAAAATAATGCGACGACGATACAAATCTTTGATCAGCACCTATTATAACTATACCGTTGTATATAGACCTGCCATTCCCCCCACTTTTCTTTAAATTGGCGATGAAAAAGGGTAGTTGCCAGCGTCGGGGGAGGTCAAGTTATAATGGTAAGGTGTAAAAGCCAGATTTCCTTTTTCAGGGGGGCAGTAGATTGGGAACGAAATGTCCGGAACCAGATTTGACACTCACCCTACATCGTCACATTACACCCTTTCTACTTTTAAGGCTAAGTAGTATGAAGTACGCTTTTGTGGAATACATAAAAGTAGTTTTTGAATAGAATAGATTAGATGAGTTGTTTTAACCGACTTATAAAAAAGGAGGAGGTTCTCAATTTGGTTGTTATTTTTTTTTTCTTATACCTTACGTCACTGTAACTCCGTCATTTCTGGGTCTATCTAAAAAAAACTCTTTTTGATTGAGAGGGTATACTTCTTGTGTAGTCCTACTTAAATTTGAACGACGTCGGATTAATAGTTTGGTTTAAACATAAAAAAAACAGTAAAAATAGTATGAGAAAAATATTATTATTAAGATAAATACAGGGTGTAAGAGAAAGCCCTGCTCAAACTGATAGGGCGCATAGCTCCTGATTTTGAATCATAACCCACCGAAATTTTTCTCAGGAAAATTTTCATTTTTTTATCGTTTTTTCAGGTTTTTCAGTTTCATTTTTATATATAGGTAATAACATTCCCTAAAAGTAGCACTCCATTAACATAAATAATACGGCTAAAATAAAAAAAAAAACCAACAATGGATGTTGAAATACTCTAAGGAACGACTTGACGGGGCGGGCGCCCGAAGGCTCGATGCGTGGGTTTTGCCACGGTTAAAATACATTGCGTAAGAGGAAATAAAACAAATCAAGTTTATTGAACAATTTTTGTACCGGAGATCTTAGTATAATGTACTGAATTCACCCCATCAGTCTGAGGAGGACTGTCCCTTACACCCTGTAGCTATACACACACCTTTGACTTTTCGGATTCATCTGCGTTCATTGTATAAATCACCGGCTGCAATGCAACGTGAGCGAACCGGCCTAGCGAAAAAATCCTTCTCGACGGCATGTAAAGCTAAGCCAGAAGCCCATAGGCTGAATAAAATCTCTAAAACGTAGTCAAAAACCACATACAAGTAAAAAGTAAAGAACAACCCATTCACAGAACAATCTTGACAAACGTACCTTATTCTTTGATCGTGTTATTATATTTAACCACAAGCTCCTTTCCATCCTTCATTACCATCTCTAAATTTATTATATGTTACTTAGGTACTAAGTATTACGTTTTTGTCACTATACAAATAAATGGTAAATGCCTTCATGGTTCTTTGAAAATAGTCTTAAGACATAATCCTCGAAAAGGGTATCTTATTGCTTAGTAGAACTGAGTATAAGAAGCCGTTTATATATAGGTAGGCTTTGTAAATAGGTACTTAGTAAAGTATGCCTTGTAGCTAAATAATAAAGCCTTAGAAAGCACACTAACTCGTTGGTCTCGGCTGTCATTAGTAGACCTTTGACATACATTCAAGTAATCAGCAGGGTAACTGATGACTGTTGAGAATTTACAAAAAAATGTATTGCACTTTAAGTGAACTTCATCAACGGTGACTATCAAATGCGGTACGGTGCGCTTCGTTACATCTCTGCGAGTTCGTATGACGTCATCCTAAATACACACTGATGATAGCCAATACGAAACTAGCTGTTTGACAGGTAATCGTTGAACACTTTGCCCAGTGATCATCACTATGAAATGTCAACGCAGATACGCAGAACCCCGAAATTCTAATGACTAAACTAGCCAAGGGGTATTTTGTTACCCATGCAATGAGTGGTGGAGGTCAGATAGGCAATCACTTCATGTAGAACCCCAAAAGTCTGACAACCAGTCTATCTGAGGGTATCTTGTTACCCATCCAATGAGTTGTGGAGGTCAGATAGGCAGTCGCTTCATGAAGAACCCCAAAAGTCTGACAACCAGTCTATCTGAGGGTATCTTGTTACCCATCCAATGAGTTGTGGAGGTCAGATAGGCAGTCGCTTCATGAAGAACCCCAAAAGTCTGACAACCAGTCTATCTGAGGGTATCTTGTTACCCATCCAATGAGTTGTGGAGGTCAGATAGGCAGTCGCTTCATGTAGAACCCCAAAAGTCTGACAACCAGTCTAATTAAGGGCATTTTGTTACCTATTCAATGGGTTGTGGAGGTCAGATAGGCAATCGCTTCATCTAGAACCCCAAAAGTCTGACAACCAGTCTAACTAAGGGTATTTTGTTGCCTATTCAATGGGTTGTGTAAGTTAGATAGGCAGTCGCTTCATGTAAAACCTCAAAAGTCTGACAACCAGTCTAACTAAGAGTATTTTGTTGCCTATTCAATGGGTTGTGTAAGTTAGATAGGCAGTCGCTTCATGTAAAACCTCAAAAGTCTGACAACCAGTCTAACTAAGAGTATTTTGTTGCCTATTCAATGGGTTGTGTAAGTTAGATAGGCAGTCGCTTCATGTAGAACCCCAAAAGTCTGACAACCAGTCTAATTAAGGGCATTTTGTTACCTATTCAATGGGTTGTGGCGGTCAGATAGGCGATCGCTTCATGTAGAACCCCAAAAGTCTGACAACCAGTCTAATTAAGGGCATTTTGTTACCTATTCAATGGGTTGTGGAGGTCAGATAGGCAATCGCTTCATCTAGAACCCCAAAAGTCTGACAACCAGTCTAACTAAGAGTATTTTGTTGCCTATTCAATGGGTTGTGTAAGTTAGATAGGCAGTCGCTTCATGTAGAACCCCAAAAGTCTGACAACCAGTCTAATTAAGGGCATTTTGTTACCTATTCAATGGGTTGTGGAGGTCAGATAGGCAATCGCTTCATCTAGAACCCCAAAAGTCTGACAACCAGTCTAACTAAGAGTATTTTGTTGCCTATTCAATGGGTTGTGTAAGTTAGATAGGCAGTCGCTTCATGTAGAACCCCAAAAGTCTGACAACCAGTCTAATTAAGGGCATTTTGTTACCTATTCAATGGGTTGTGGCGGTCAGATAGGCGATCGCTTCATGTAGAACCCCAAAAGTCTGACAACCAGTCTAATTAAGGGCATTTTGTTACCTATTCAATGGGTTGTGGAGGTTAGATAGGCAGACGACTTCCACGTAGAACACTTGTATTCAGCTGTATTTGGTTTAGACTAGAATGTAATTTTTGCGTAGAAAATATTTTTAGGCCAGTTTTTAACGATGAAATTATGCAGTACAAACGTTTCTGTTTCATTGCAAGATGGCGCAGCATTGACCCCCACATTATGGTCCGGTAACGGATAAAGGTCGCATATTAATTATTTATTTATTAAGGTACAACAAACCGTAGTGTAATAACAAGTAAACAGAATATAATAAGACAGTGGAGACAGGTCAATTTCTTTTGTTGAGACAAACTGCCCATTGTAGGTGTCAACTAATCGATGCAGGTGGTGAGCCTACGCTTGACTTGAAACCTCTTCATGACATTACGGTCAGTAATTCCACCTATCTCTTGACATTTAATTATAATTCTTTAGTCACCTTTTCTGACCTTTCTGGTAATAAAGATGTCCTAATTTTAGACTAGTGCGTACTCTCCTAAATACAGAACTTGACATTAAAATGAACACCTATAACAAAGTCCTGATCTTTATCTTAGTCTTTGTTCATAAAAAAGGTTTTGATTATCTATTTAATTAATTAGGAAATTTTACGTTAAAATATGCTTATTCATCGTCTGCCTAGCCTTTTCCCAACCATATTGGGGTCGGCTTCCATTTTAACTGGATGCATCTTAATATTTCCCCTTGGTGAAACTGGTTGTCAGACTTTTGGGCTGCTGACGAACCGTAGGACCCGGCTGAAGTTTACAACATCGTATTCGTATTCTTTTATTTGCATACCATAATGTCAGATAAAGGTGTTACAAAGGCGTATAGCTATAGTACAGTTAAGGACCCAGTAAGGGCACAGCAACGTTAAGTAACAAGCAAGATTACTTACAACTGAATTCAAATTAACACAAAAATTAAATTGAATAACATCCTTAAACATACCAATACTTGCCTAATTAAATATTTTTACATTCCAAATTACAAAATTATACAATACATTACTGAGATCACAAATTCACAACAAACCATTAGATTACATCTACAAATGATAGCCGGGACCAACGACTTAACATGCTTTCCGAGGTACCGAGGAGTCTTGGTGTATTATGAATCAAATGGTCACCTGTCCACTAACCAACCTCGTCAAGCATAGTCAAGTTCAAGTTAATACAATGGGCTTTTGGAGGTATGAGGAACAGGGTGTAAAGTTCCTCATCCATCATTGAAAAGGGAGGAGCCTCCGACCAGACGGGTGTTGTGTCTGGTGGGCTAACTACTGCCCAACGGTAGTTGTCGGGAACTTGTATACGTTCAAAGTGCGCGGATAACTCTAATACCGCGATGTAGGATATCGGTCATTAGTTCGTATGTGGCGAGATAGATGTCGCTACAGACTATTTCAAAACATTTTAGTTTTTAGTCCCTCATCTAGATTTATTATTTTTTTACGTAATAACAAAATAACGGCGATACATCGTGTCAAAATGTCGCATGACGTCACTAGCCAGTACAGTTTATACTAGATAATGACGTTACAAGCCCTCTCTCCTCAACTTCAATGCACTCAATCTAAGCAGTTTTCCATCAATTTATGAAGGACAAAAAACTATTTTTTTTATTAAATAACCTTTTATGCATTTGTCCATTTTTATTTCTGTTTAATTCTAAGATTTTCAGGTATTGATCCAATCCTGTTAGTTCTAGAAATGAACGAGTATCTCCTTATAATACTGTTTTCATTATGATATCAACCTGTGGAACGACTGCCATCTAAGTTCTGATACCTCTAGGGAAATAAGGTATTTGCAATACAATGTTTATTATGCTACGGGATTGGTTGCTTTGGTGTTTGTTCAACTGTTTTAATAACTATGTCACTATCAGTGGTACAGGTAGGTATTTGTAAAAGGATCTTTCCGGGTTAACGTTTGCTGCACTGTAGTGGTGGTCTTTGAAATGGCGTTATACGGTGTTTTTACCTTTCAATCGTGTCAATTAGAGACACAATAGAAAGACAATGACAGCGTGGATACCGGTTTCCTGTCAGGGTTTAATGAATTAATCAAAGACATGTGACATCTACCAATTCGCACTGGGCCCGCGTAGTAGATTATGGCCTATACGCAAAATACGCGCTTTGACGTGGAGTTGCAGATACCAGCCCGGTATCTTTATCTTTTTATCTTTAAGTATCTGGTTTTCTTTCCTTATACGTGTAATTTACTTAACTATTTCTGCGACGAACCAAGTTTAGTTTAATAAAATAAAATGATATCCAGAGTGGAATAGACCCACATTCGAATAATTTTATTAATTACTAGCTTTTGCCCGCGGCTTCGCCCGCGTGGATGTCGAACTTCCGTCCCCTATGTTTTCCCTTCAAGGGCTGAATTTCCAAAAATCGTTTTTTAGTGGATACTTACTCTTCACTAAGAACACCCCTTCAAGTTTCATGTCTCTAATACCAGCGGTTTGAGCTGTGCGTTGATACATAAACGTAATAATTTTGGCATAATACTTCCGGATAGACTACTTTCAAAGTTGATCCTTCCGGTATGTTTGCATAAAGATTTCTGGAACTACTGACCCGGGAAAGAGCGCCGTACAAATGACCATGTGTAAAACAACTGAGACTAAGATCAACCTGCCCAGGCGTATTGATTACAACCGTACCAAGTTTGGTTAAAATCTCTATAATAGTTTTTGAACTATGCGTGCACATACAGACAGACAGACAAAACTTTTACTAATTGCATTTTTGGCATCAGTATCGATCACCAATCATCTTCCAATATTAATTTTGAATATATATTCATGTACATAATTATCTTCGTAGTGTGTGATAGTCCATTGAATTGTATGGCGAGCGATATTGTATCTTAAGATAAAATATTATAATATCTTAGCCGTGTGCAGCGCCCCTTGGTGAACTCCACTGCGGGTGACGTAACCTACGACAAACTTATTATTTGCGGTTGGTACAGTAGTCGGGTCTAGGGATCGAACCGCAAAATTAAGTTTGTTTTTCCGGGATAAAAAGTACCCAGTGTGGTGCCCAGGATATTAAAGAATAAGTATACCAAGTTTCATCGTAATCGAACTGGTAGTTTTTGCGTGATACCTGAACATACAGACAGACAGACAGACAGACAAAAATTTTTTTAATCACATTTTTGGGTTAGGTGTTGGTCTAGTAACACCCCCTGCTATTTATTTTTTTGATATTTCCAATGTACAGAAATTTTACTTCTACAGATTTATTATATGTATATATAGATGTAATTATTTAAAGAAGTTACTTCACAGCTGATGACAGACTTAAAGGTGTAATTTCTGCCTTTTTTTGTCTGATGTTATTATCAAATCATATCATATTTATTTCTATGAATAGGTTCATACAAACACTTTATCGTGTAATTTTTTAACGAGAAGGGTTTTTTTTTGCGTGGCGTTTTTATACAACATTTCGGTAAAAGAAGCCTTTAGATATAAGAATAAGCTCTTTCAATGAAGTGTCCTGGCCGTACAAATACATATCTGATTCCACTAGCAAATTACTAAAAAATATTTCGAACGATTTTCCATCTATCATTAACGGGACATTAAGTTTATAACACTTTTGTGTCTGAATCGTCATCACTCATTATCGACCCGACAATTTGTTATCGGCCATCTTTGTTTTTTGTATTCGTCGTATCTAACCGAAGATCAATATTGATGTACCGAACGCCGTTTGGTATTGTGACTTAAATCAAAACTGATATTGTTTTTCATAGGCTTTTGGATAAACAAATGCCTAGAACAAAGTCTTAAGGTTTATAAGTTAGGTCTTTGAGTCAACTAGGTGAACATAAGCGCCAGGCGATTTTAAACAATAGGCAATAAAACTTTGAATAAGACTTTTAAATTATTACAACATGATTCTACGTTAAGCTGTATATTTTTTCTAATTCTACAATAAAAGCTCATCCTAATAATATTGTCAGTGTTGTTTCATAAATAAATGTATTGACGGTTTGACGGTTATTTGTCACTAAGAAGGTGTTCAAATAATTATTTTTATTATTATAACATTCCACGACTATTCACACAACGCCATCTAGCCCCAAGCTAAGCAGAGCTTTTGTTATGGGTACTAAACGACTGATATACCTCCTTATATATTTCTCAATACATACATACTATTATAGATAATTTACACCCAGACACAGAACAAAATGATCGTGCTGATGAACACAAATATTTGTCCTGGTTGGGAATTGAACCCACGACCTCTACCATAGCAATCAGGGTCACTAACTACTAGACCAAGAGTTCAGCTAAATATCTCTTTGATGCCTAGAACTGTATTCAACGCATTAAAGAGTAATAGAATACTTTTTGATAAGGCAGTTGATAGACTTTCAGGCTTCTGAGTACCCATAACAACTGTCAAAGATCTGCAAATGACAGTAGGGACCAACGGTTTAACCTGCTTTCCGAGACACAGTGGATGGGTGACCATTTTATATATGAAATGGTCTCCAATTTACAGACAGACAACGAAAAAAGTAGCTTCAACGAATGTCTAACAAAATAGATACTAAAACACCACAGCAAACAGTATATCAAGAGACATAACGCACTCAAAAAGTAAAAGCTATTTAATTAACAAACAAGCGACTTTGTTAGCGAGAACTCTTTGTGTGTATAATGAAACGAAGCAAACTATTGTCCAGTCCATGATTTATTTATCTTGCTACATGTCCTGGCGTACTAAATAAAAACTGGACAAGTGCAACTCGTGCATCGAGGGTTCTGTACAAACAAGTAATCAAAATATGTACTAATATTATAGTCTAAAATTGTCTGAAAATTATGTCAGCATAATCATTGTAAAGAGAAAAATATAATTATGTTTTCATTCAAAATATTTCATATGTAGGACTGAAAGGAGACCTTAACTTTTTAGTTGGAAAAAGTTCTACCAAATCCATCAATCTGTTTATGTTGTGAAACTATAAATTAACCATTTTTGGCCATTTTCCTTTATTTGTGCAGTGAGATCTTTTTTCTTCCTTTTTTTCAAGAATAAAGGTCAACAGAAACCAACCCAGGTTTTCATTATTTGTAAGTATCAAAACATGTTGCATAAACAGCCTTATTTTTCATTGCGGTGACTTCGAAGCCTGATTATTTTAGAGCTCCTTGATATCGTATGTTTATGTCATAATCTTCATCATAGGCCTAACTATACTCGTGTTGGAGTCGACTTTCAGTTTAACAGTATGCTGCTGAATACCATAGTTTTACATGTAGTGGCGGCCGCGGCCGGTCTGACTTCCACCACCAAATTACGGGGTAACAACATACCCCTTGGTTTAACTGATTGTTAGACTTCTTGGGTTCTGACTACCGTATACTTACGTATAAGATATCAATTTTAACTCCGTCTAAGATATCGAAACCTCCTCGCGCTCTTGAGAAAAAAGGGTCATAGCAGACTGACAGACAAACAGGTGGACAACGAATGGATCCTTTAAGGATTCCGTTTTTTCGTTTTGTGACACGGAACCCCGAAATGTTGTTTTCTGGCCGCTTTTTTTCGGGAAATTAAGGTAACAAATTGTAGGTATACTCGTAAAATCGATATTGACTTTATTAAGATGGTTTCCGATGAGCAACCTATTCATGTACAGACGCCAGCACATCAAGTTACCCCAATGTGTAGAATTTTCCCAATTGAATATGAACCTTATTCAGTTTGCCATAAAGTTGAGAAATGATCAAAGAAATTTGACACATTGGGGTAACTTGATGTGCTGTACATTTGTAAGGTTTCATTTTCGAAATGGTTTACCCAATAAGGTTTCATGGTGAGGAATTACAAGCATTTTGCTGTGACGCTGGGAAAGCCAGTGATAGGGAAATAGCCCTAGGGATTTTGAATTAGATTTTAAGTTTTTTTCATGTTTTTTAATTAGTATGTATTGTTCGTATTAATATTTGTTTTATCTGTGAATAACAATCACTGTTTGAATTATAAAATAAGTTCATTACTTTATTAACTAAGTAGCATCCCTATTTTGTGAAAAATGTGCATTCTTGAAATTGACTTACGTACAAAGGACTTTATTGTTGATGTTTTATTAATTTTTGCATTTTTAATTAAGTCGTTGGTATGTTTGTTTAAATAAATTAATGAATAGCCCTGGAAAGAAGGTTTTTGGTAAGTATACTCGTACTTTCTAAGCTGAGAGGGTTTTTTGTTGATGCATAGTTTGTTTCGGGTTTGCTTGACTAAATAAACGTTATATAGGAAGACTGGTAATTAGTGACCGATACTTAAACAAGTGAATGTATTAATGATTGCAATAAATTTTCCCAAAGAAACATTTTTTTAAAACATAAACATAAACCTTAATCACCATGAGTAATCAAAGCCCGTTGATGATTTAATTTCTGTTGGTCATAAGTCCCGGTATTCTTACCAAATCTTCCAACACATATGTCGAAAAAATACACTTAGAGACTACGTAGGTACACGTAATTGAGAAGTTGTGATTAAGTTATCTCTATACCTACTTCAAAATTATAAAGAGCTAAAGATTGCGAGTTTGAGACGTTGTAGAAGGTGTTATTTGGATAAACAGAACCGATTTTTAAAATTCTTTTATTATTAGAAAGCCACAATATTTGTTAGTGTTAGAGCGAGGCGAACAATTATTAAAATGAGATAATGTAAACTAGTTTTTCCATGATTTCTCAGTACCTATTAGCCAATATTTATATATATATATATATATATATATATATATATATATATATATATATATATATATGTATATATGTATATGGGACTACTCTTGACATGCGGACAGAGATATGAGGTGGACGATGGAACGAGCTTACCAAAAAAAGCCTATTAACTCGCGACTTAAACAGATCAGATTCAGATATTATAAGTAAAAAGGTGTAGATAGGTTACCTAAACAACATTAGATCTCCAAAAACGGCACACTAACGCAAATACGCGCCCGTCACTTGCTGAGCGCTTATAACCAATCTAAACATTTTTACGTATAATGTCATTGGTAGTAACCGATTAATGGCAATCACACGATTGGTGGCACGGTCTGAGAGATTGGCTCTTGCGCTGCATGTAGCGGATTGGATTTCCGCACAAAACAAATATTTGTAAGGCCTACAGTTATGTTTCACGTCTGGTTGTTTGTTTGGCTTTAATGTTTAATAATAATAATAATAATAATACCAGCCTGTTACTGTCCCACTGCAGGGCAAAGGCCTCTTCTCACAGAACTAAATGGGAATCGCTTTTCCTAAATTCTTCCATGATGATGAGATATAATTATATTTCAAGAGATATATATGACGTGAATGACATTAATCACTGACGTTAATACTAGGTACAGTTCTCTATCAAAAAAATGAAACTACTCGTTACTTATTATTTTTATTATGAAGAATAAAAGCAATAAATTAAAATAATAATTAAAATTTAGTTTGTTCTTTGGAACAATTTGAGACAAAAAGTACAAACTGTTCTATCGTACAAATATGGACAATATTTTCTCAATTTGTTCTTAAACGTCATGTTCCATAGAACAAATGGGACCTACCGATTATGTTACAAACTATTTCTGTTTTTTGTTTCTTGGCTTTGTATGTTACTAACGTATTTAGTAAGCTTATTGTTACTAATAAAGCGAGTCTTGTTACTTGATTTCAATAAATTGTTATTATAAAAGCCTATTCCACTGTAACTTTACAGAGGCTCTCGTTGAAAAATCGACAGGTGCATGTGATAGCATTCTACCATCGCCATTCGCTTATTTATCGGGCACCCTCCGACGAAGGCGGGAAAAGACAGGCGCATATCAGAGAGACCTTTTCACACCAATTATGCCGCGGATTCTGTTGGATTCAGCTTACAATTTACTGTGATATAGGTCGAAGCTCAATCGGGTACACCTCGATATCGTTTGAACATGTTCGAAATATGAAGGGTTTTCTTTTATTTTTTTGTAGTTGTAGGTATATAGCCAGTAATAGGTATCGGTTTGTAAAACGTTGCTTCGATATTTTTTCCTGGGGTGTTTTTCGTCATACCATTTGGTCTTCTCAGCAAGAAACTTAGGAAGTGGTGAAGGGCGAGCGTTTTGTGGCACTGTCTTATTTACTTTTTGACGTTAAAAAGTGTTTTGACTAGTTAATAAAATTAAAAATAATATACAGGGTTATTTGTAAAACACCAACAACCTCGCCCAACAACTTCGCAGGAGTAGATTAATAACATCATAAATAACATCTTGTTCCACGACTTTTTCGAAAACAGACAAAAAAAAATCAACTCTCCATACAAAACTCGATCAACTGTTCGGATGTATGAATGGAGAATTGATTTTTTTTTTGTCTGTTTTCGAAAAAGTCTTAGAACAAATGTTGTTGTTTATGATGTTTGTAATCTACTCCTGCGAGGTTGTTGGTGTTTTACAAGTAACCCTGTATATATTCCACAACTTTTTCACACAACGCCATCTAGTCCCAAGCTAAGCTAAGAGCTTGTGTTATGGGTACTAAACTGCTGATAAACAAACTTATATATTTTTAAAAATTAGTTAAGTAAGTAAGTAGTAGTTTTTCTAAATAAGTATTGATTTTGATTGTTGTTCATGGTTTTTTAGTATTTCATTAAATGTGATAATCGTCCTTTATTTAAATAGAATCATATAATAATGATTTATTTATGGGTATTTTGTTACAGATTTCTTATCTAATAGCCGATTTTCAATAGTCAGATACTTTTATCTAAACAATAAATATTATACTTGGAGGTTTAGAACGCTCTGATTACGTCCTCACTCAGGTTTTTTTTATTGGGAAATACTCGCATACCCCTACACTGAAGAACTCAAATGAAACTTTGACTGACCTGTTGAGTGTTGGTCTAGTAGTTAGTGACCCTGACTGCTATGCTGGAGGTCGTGGGTTCGATTCCCACCCAGGGCAAATGTTTGTGTGATGAGCACGATCATTTGTTCTGTGTCTGGGTGTAATTTATCTATAATACGTATGTATTTAGAAATATATAAGTATGTTTATCAGCTGTTTAGTACCCATAACACAAGCTCTCAAGCTTAACTTGGGACTAAAATATGGCGTTGTGTGAAAAGTTGTGGAATATTTATTTATTTACTTATATACACAAGTACACTGCAGTGCGATTCTGGTCAAATCACCGCGTGTAAATGTAGGCGTGGTGAGGGTTAATTGAGCTATCATTCCATACTAATGCTAGGCATTGACAGTTCACTTCACTCAAGTTTTCACCGCGTGACTTTTACTGAATCGACCGGCTGGACTTGAAAATATTCAAATAACTTCCGAAAAAATTGCCATCTGTATTTTTAACTCTACCTTTATCAATGCTGTATTACCCAAATTGGGGAGCAAAATACAAAATTGAGATTGACGCTGTACAATTCCGCCATTTCTAATTAGTGCCGTCAATGAAGTGACGTGTGAAATACGAATCGTGTTACCTTCGAAAAACATTTATTTTCGTACCAAAATTATCCGAGACTGGCTGCCTAGGCTGGACTTTTATTGCCCGAAGTAGACAACAACATAAAAGAGAAATATATACTGAAAATATAAACGAAATTGGTTTATCTTTTTGTAGTATAAAAAGAAAGAAAAGGTATTTAATTGGCATCAAGGGTCAGGCACGCAATACTACATAAATGATAAAACAAAAAATTAATTATATAAGTTAGTAAAAAAACAGTCCAGCTCACCTAAAATGCCAGTTATCTAGTGCCTGACTTTGGTTTTTAACTAGATCTGAGGGAAATCTGAGGCTATGAGAGTCACGGACGTAAATTATGGTATCGTGGTGGATTTTTGATTGTATAGCCCAATGATATTATAAGTAAAAAAGTGTATATAGGTTATAACTAAGCGCTCCGCAAGCGACACGTTAAAATGTGGCTAACTAGCCACACTTGACCTTAGTGTCGCGTCGCACCGTCAACGGATGTGTGCTTGCGTTAGTGTGCCGTTTTTGAAGATCGAATGTTGTTTAGGTAACCTATCTACACCTTTTTACTTATAATATCATTGGTACAGCCTGAATACTGAGTATTTTTAACACAGCAGACGTCCCGCGGTTTCACCCGCGTAGGTCTCGTTCCCGTGGGAACACAGGGATAAAAAGTACCTTATGTGTTTAACCAGGATGTCAGCTAACTCCATACTAAATTTTATTAAAATCGCTTTAGCCGTTTAGACGTGAAGGAGTAACAAACAAACACACTCACAAACTTTCGTCTTTATATTATTAGTGTGATTTTCATTGCGAACGCACTAGTTTTATAGCGACCGTCACTTTTTTAATGTACTCGCTTTTTTGTTCTATGAATTTCTTAAAAGTAAAGACTCTGTTTTTTCAATCGTGTTTACGTTAGCATTTGGGGCGAATCACCTCGCCACATGCACGTCACTAATTCACTTACAACACTTCGGGAAGCAAATCATACGTCAGTTCGAAAGCCACAACCGCATTTTGGTTTCACCCGACGACGACGTGAAGTTTCGAATTCCTTTTCACTAATTCAAGTAAGAAACATTAGTTAATCAAGTGTATTGTTAAAATCGTAACTGTAAAGCTTATTTGGCGATAAATTAACGGTTCAGACGTGTACCCGTCAGTCTCTTGTCTTGTCAAGTCTGAAATGCTCGAAATAGGGAGGCCATTGTGCACTGTATTACAAATAGGTGTATAGCACCATCAATTATACTGAGTGGCATAGCGTACTTTCGTTTCGTTATAGGATTTTTCGAATTGTTAGGAAGTTTGGGATTTTCGACAATGTAGAGGTAGACTGTTTATATACGAGCCAGTTTATAAATTTTATTCAATTTGGGAGATTATTTGTATCTACAGATGCCAGCACATCAAGCTTCCCCAAACTGTCAAATTTTCCCAATTGAACATGAACCTTATTCTATTTGCTATATAGTTGAATACTTATCAAAGAACTATTTGACACATTGGGGTAGGTTGATGTGCTGGCGTCTGCACCTACATGACACTCTTAACAATCGCTGAATGGAGTGAGCCATTCTTTTAATGCCGCCTAAGATGGGCTTCTGACTTGGCATCACATGCCCTCGAGAAATAACTCTCAGGTATGCCGGTTTCCTCACGATGTTTTCCTTCACCGTTTTTGATGCAACTGATAGCGTTTTTTCATTTAGTAATTACTCCCGTATTGTAGGTGCGTTAATAAACATTAAAGTTCACATACACAAACAGCGCAATCATTAACAACAACAGCGAGGACCGAATCCGCAACAGTCAGCACAGCAGCTGACAGAAGCCAACCATTTACCAAAAAAAATGACACGCAAAGACAAAACAAAACAGTTCTTTCCTGAACAGCAGGCCAAGCCATATTACAAATTCTATTTCCATTATCGTACCTAATCGATAAGGCGGCAATAGAAAGAAAATGGCGTATATGGAATCAGCTGTTTGTCAATTGTCAAGTGTTAACGAATAGAATTAGTAAAATGGCTGAAAATGAAATACACTTGACAGTTGACCTACAGCTGATTCCATATACGCCATTTTCATTCTATAATAGAAATACAATAGATGTCTAAAGTACCCACCATATCTAATTCAACCTTAAATAACCCTAATAAGAAAACGAAAGGAAATCCAACGAATTGAACCCTAAAGGTAACCTCAAATTGACAACAAGGAGCCTTTTCGGCTTCACTGAGGACCCTAAACGTTTGCCCTACTCAATAAGGGTCAGGCCATCTTTATGTCCCTAAAATGTGTAAACATTGCTTTCCGATTGTACAGAGAATAGCCGTTAGTTCGGGTGTTTTTGTATGTTTTGTTTTTTTTTTTGTATTTTTCTGTTGTTTCTGCCTCGTTAGTCTAGTGGTCGCAAGTGCTACTGCTGAGCATAAGGTCCCGGGTTCGATCACCGGTCGGGAAAGTTTTTGTATCTAGAATTTCTCGGCATCAGCCTGCAGTCTGGATTTGTGCCCGATTAATGGCAATAGACTCGCCCCTATTACACATAAACGTCACTGACAAAACTCTGCATAGATATCTGACTATAGCAATCGCAAATAATTTTCTGTTATGCGTTGAAGAGTTCCGTCGCATGTCTTTCTTATCAGGTTTTTTCACAAAATGATACTTTCTAAATGAGAATGCTTGATTTGTTACTACATACATACATAACGTCACGCCTGTAATCCCCGAAGGGCTGGACGGAGGTGTACCTGGTAGTACACCCACATTTTGCCAGTTATGTTTTCAGAATTTTCAGATTTTCGTTTACGTCACGATTTTCAGTTCTTCCATTATTAACCCCAAACTACTTCACCGATGAAATTCAAATGGGAAAAAAATGTTTTTTAAATCGTTTATTAAATATCGAAGTTATGAGGTAACCCACATAATAAGACACTCATTTTTTGAATGTCGAATAAAAATATTGCAACGTCGAAACCCAACGACTCCCACTTTCAACCCAAATGAAACCCTACTCTATAACCATAATAATTATATTTAATATTCTCCCTTTATCATATCACAACATCTACCATAAAACATCAGTATTAGGTACCTTATTGCGTGTCAACTTGGGAATATATTATACTAACCCCTGTTCCTAACGAGCATCATATTTCCTGATGCATCAAACTCTAAGTAAATGACACACAAACAATCCACTATAGCAAGACATGCGGCAAAAAAAAATAACTAAAAAAATTGTACTACATTTAACACATTTTTGACAGTTGCCTTAACAAACAGCGCCGTCTTTGGGTATCAAGATATTTTGGTCGTTGTAAAAATAACAAAATAAAGATTTTAAATGTGCGGTTTTATGTGTAAAATGTATGAATTTAAAAACGATAAAACGAGTCGAATTGCTTTAAGAAAGAATCTATTAGCAGTTAGGGTAGCTCGGTGGAGCTACAGTAGCAATGATTAGGGTGGCCACGTTGAATGAGTATCATTATATCGACTAGAAAACCAAGGGTGATATTTTACGTACTGTTTACTCTTAAAGATAAAAAATCACAGACACAACAAGTCAAGGAGCATTTTGTCATTGACGATAACGAATTTCAATAAATCCAAAATATGTATAAATGTAAATGGTTTAATAAGCATTTAAAATTTCATACATTTCAGATTTATTGAATTTCTTTTTAGTTAATTAAATTGTGACATTTTGCAGGCCCCCTGGTCTTTAATGTAATTAAAAAATAGCTAAGAGATTCGTGGAACTTAATTCAGTTTATATTTAAAATTAAAATATTTCTCTTAATCGCCTTCGAGCCTTTAGTGTTGTGTATAGTCAGTAAAGGCTAACAACATTATAGAAATAAAATATTTCTCTTGACTTTATTTTAAGAAAGAAAAGTAATTTAAGAAAATATTCTTAGCTATTTTTTCACGCTTGTAATGAACAGTTTCGCGTTCAGATTTTAGCCTTTTATAACACTATACTTTTACGATTATCGACAACAACAATAACAATGTGTAAGTCGGCTTCCATTTTAACTGGATACAGTTGAATACCAGATTTTTATCAGGAGTTAGTCTATTTTTTTAATAACGTAACAGTTTTGACGGTATAGTAACTAAAATAGTGTAAAAATAACAGACTGAAATAAGCTTATTAAATTGCAACTGCATTAACTGTAACTTCCCTCTAGATCACAATCAGAATATGCATGTATGTTTCAAAAGCTGCGCTCGCATCTAAAATGTGTCTCCCGCCGGCGCGCGCATGGAGACCCCCCACGTAGCCAAGATAAGCGTTATTTAATGAAGATTTATCTCGCTCACTGCATACTGGATTTACTTCTCCAATGAATATTCTAGTCCCTCTGATATCTCCTTGATAACATTGGCAGTTTAAACCGAATGCAATAAAATAAAACATACTTTGTGATATGTAAATGATAAGGTTTTATTTATTACTGGGAAAAGGGGGTTATGTGCGCGTTTTACATATTTTCCCAAATAATTTTGGGACAGATAAGTTTGACAGTTTTTCTGGTTGTGCATACAGAGTGGCTTATAATTGTCTTCTAACAGATATGGGTCTCTTTTAAAGCGGTCGACATTTATTTAATTAATAATTGTTGTCAAGTTTTAACTCACTTTGAAAAACGTTGTACGTGCAAATATGAAGTACGTGATACATACCCTTGACAGCCAAACCCTCTTTATTCCCACTTTATTGACTGACATAATTTTCTAACTCGCTTTAATGAAAAAAGGAAAAGTTTTTTTTTTTTAACTTCTGCATAACACCCCTTTTACTTCTTCAGTTTCAGTGTAAGTTAAATGAAATCGTACCTAATGTTCAAACGTTGCTCTAGTGATCGCAAGCTTTAAGTCTAGGGTTTAATGCCTGATTTTTTTACACATTTATAGTCACTGTCAAAAATATTGGGACGAACAGACTATTCAAATAACAATGGGCTATTTGACAAAATTATAGTTTATAGTCCCTCATCTAGATAACAAGAAAATATTTGACACATATTTTTTCGTATTTCACGTAATCAAAAAATAACGGCGATACATCGAGTCAAAATGTCACATGACGTCACTAGCCAGTACAGTTTACACTTAATAATGACGTTACAAGCTCCCTCTCCTCAACTTTAAAGCGCCTTAATCTAAGCGGAATTCCATGAATTTGAAAAAGAAAAAAACATGTTTTCTTGTAATGTAGATTAAGGACTAATAACTAAAATTTTGGGAATAGCCCATTATAAAATTGAACCCTATCTCAATTGGATAAAGTTCCTGTCAGAATGGCAGTTGTCGTGTAACGTCTTCATTTTGACATATTCTTTGCGTTATTGTCATAGTGTTGTTTTGATAATATTTTGAACCAAAGAGATTTAAGATACTAAAGAAATGTCATAAAAAACTGTGATCCGATATCTCAGTAACGCCATCTAGTTTAGTACAGCTATATTGGAGCGGCAGCGGAGCGTACTAAACAAGACTAATGTATTTGTATCCACTAGGACACAACAATCGAAAGAAGTACCGTCTATAGTACCTCCTTAAGTATAAAATGTCTCTGTTTAGAACAGTTTAATCGTCCTTTTATGGTTGGCGCAGACTGAACTAAATACACAATTGCTCACATCTGCCTAACGTTTGGGTAAAATATGCGTAATGTGTATAATTTCCGAAAAAACACACTGCACCTTCTATTCAAAACTAGCGGACCCGACAGACGTTGTCCTGCCGCAACGTTGGCGAACCTGATCTCAGCGACACCTACCGGGTCCAATTGTAAATCTAAGCCATCTAGAACCCAACACAAAATACAGCAAAAAAAGAATTAAACCATTTGGTGCAGTCGTTCGGATGTTATACGCGTACATACATTTTGGCGATTCATTTTTATTTATATAGAAAGAGATAAGGTACCTGAAAACTTTAAGTTAGGGAGTCAAAAGGGGGCAAAAAGAGTGTAAAAGGCGGTAAAAAAGGGGCGAAAGCGTGGTAAAACAAGGAATGAGTAATAACGTTACCTGTGCGCTCAAACTTGGTAAGTAGCATCAACGTAACGAGCACTGAGTTTTGTCTACATGCTTACGTTCTGACACTAGTTTAGTTGTTTCAAAAATAGTTTTTGCTTTTAGAATTTTTGCGAGGAGTTCTAAATACACAAACTCACGCTTTTTACCATGACGGTAGGCAGCAACTACAGAACGCCACCTACTACGATTCTTACAAACTTCTGTATTATTAGTGATAATCTTCAGAAAAGTCATGTGCGTAGTACCTACTCTCAAACGTCGTGTCTATATGATCAGATGTATTGTATGACCGTAAACGAAACCAAAATAATAAGTAAAAATCGTAGGAGGTGGCATTCTAATAATCGAATCTGTATAAAATATTACGTTGAACATCGAAACTGGGACCAACTATATTGACAGTGGCACGTTTTCCTTGAATAACGACTTTAAAACTTATATTAAACAAACTTACGCATAATGGGTTGGCACCATCTCACAGCCATCTCTCAACCACCGCGCGCACTCATTGGTCAAATCAAATAGCGCACGCTTTTTCAGTTTCAACTCTATAGGTACATAATTTAATTAAATCCCACTATAATATTATAAACGCGAAAGTTTGTGAGTATGAATGGATGGATGGATAGATGGATGTTTGTTACTCTTTCACGTAAAAACTGCCGAATGGATTTTAATAAAATTTGGTATAGAGTCAGCTTACACCCTGGATTATCACATAGGAATCTATTTATTCCTGTATTTCCACGGGATCCTGGACTTACGTGGGTGAAACCGTGACGTCTGCTAGTTAAGAAATATATAAGTACTAGCTGCCCCGGCAAACTTCGTTGTGCCTTAGAGTCAATTTATTGCTCTTATTATTATTTTTTTATATTAGATATACATACGTTGAATAAGACGACAACAAATAAATCCAAACCAATAATAACTACTACTACTTTTAAATTACAACATGTATATATACCCTAACCTAACTGACCATACCTATCCTATAGCTAACCCAACTATCTAACCTAACTACCTTACTAAAAAATACTAAATTCATAATTATAATCTGAACTATTGCCTCTATGTTACATACAATAATTTATGCCTATAGTTTTCCCGGTCTACTTTAATTAAAGTCCTAACAGTAAAATAAGTTCTATTTGCAAAGAATTATTAAAGTTCGTCTCTGTCATCATTGCTAGTTACGTAAATTGATTTCTGAAATATAAGACTTTTTTATGCTACATAAAACCTCTAAGTTTAGTAACAAAATAAATTTCAGAACGTAGGTGCGTATTATAAATTGACAACCTTACCTTCTTGGGCTTAGCTTAAGACTTGTCAATTTCAAATTGTCACCTGATAATGAACTGTGAAGTTTGACTCCTGTCATGTCATCCAAGATGGCGCTGCGTTTGAAAAATGTTTGAGACAACCGATATTCTTGATATTTATTTTTATGATGTCGAACGGGATAAAAAGTATCCTATGTCCTTCTCCTGGCTCTAAACTACCTCCCTGCCAATTTTCAGCTAAATCGGTTCAGCCGTTCTTGAGTTATAAGTGAAGTAACTAACACGACTTTCTTTTATATATAGATGCTTAACAGTTGTCTAGTTAGCACAAGCTCTGCTTAGTGTGGGACTAGGTGGCGTTTTGTGAAAGTTGTAGAATATATTATGTTAGTATTACTTTACCTGACCCAGAAATCGAACCTTAGGACCTCATGCTCGAATACTAAAATTAATTCAAGACTCAACGCACACACTCAAGCCACTTGGATCCTACATTCCTGTTCAAACATGTATCCACGACGAAACATGGAAAATCAATCAGTCTGGGATGCATCTCCGAAATGACGTCACCAATAGAAAGAGACACCGAATATCTAAGAGGATAGAGAAAGCGGATAAGAGTTATTCTATGTTAGACTTTGGGTGGGAATTATTTCCGATTTAATTATTGAAATCTTCAGTTGATAAGGCAATGAAGTGTTCTCCAGTGAAGAACGTTATATAAATGGTGTATATATAGCGTATCCATTTATATAGCGTTTATATAGCGTTACAAAAAAAGAGGCTCGTCGAAGCAGGAATGCAGAACACTTTATTTCAAAGATAAGTGAAAACAATTTTTATTCATATTGTTTTATTTTCATTTAGAAGAATAAAAATGAAACGAAGAACGTGTCCATGTATGGTTTATCTCTTCTTCTTTTAGGTTTTAATCATAGACACTGTAATTTACAACCAAAATAAAATAATATAACTAAATGAAATCAACATTATTTCTTAAAATAAATGGTTGCTATGGTCACAACTAAATGTAAATGTAGATTAAAATAAATTCGGCGTCTATTGTAATTTTATTATGCGTTTCAAATAAAAATAGGAACGGCAATGACCTCTATCTGTCAGATGGCACTTGAAAAGTACGGCCTGCAACGAAACCTTAATTGCGTATCAATTATTTTCTTTTTTTGTTTTACCGCGTCGCAGTTATTCAAAATGAAAAAAACGTCTTAAATTAATTAGAGTTTGTTGTGACATCTCTAATTAGTAAGTTAGTAGTATGCACCTCACTAGATATTATCTATGTATCCGCTTCCTAACGAGCGTCACTTCATTGTCTGTCCCCGTCTGTGAAGCTGCTACTACTTACAAGACTGTGTAATATACTGTGTGTCGAATATACGAAATAAACCTCAACGGTGTCTCATTTAAGAAGCCTACCAACATAACATGGTGTCAGAAGTCATCAAGGAAAATTAGAAAAAAAAGTCGTGAAGAAATGCCGAACCAAAGTACGAGTGCCGACGGCAGCCATGATGGTGAGAGTCTACGAACGCAACTCAAGCAACTCCACATCTCTTCAATGCAGGTCATGTAAATCTTTTGGTCACTTTGCTAAACTTTGTCGTAAGAATAAAAAAGTCAGTCAGTTAAAATCGTTTAATTCAGATAATAGTCAAGAATATTTTGTTGGCATGTTGAACAGTCAATTCAAGTCGAGTAAAAGCAATAGAAGTCAGTCAAATAAGTATGTAGATCATACAACACAAAACAGTCAGACATATAGTCAGGACACACAGACATATAGACACAGTGGTAGTACAGTAGTAGTAGAATCACAGATGGGGCAGTCACAGTCAAATCCCAATGATGAGAGTAGTGACATAAGATCTGAGAGATCTTGTAAAGACTCTAACATTCAAAATCATAAAAGTCAACTTCCCCATCCTTACTATCTCTGTGATGAAAAGGGTGATATGTCTGAGAGGTCTAATAAAAATAAATACCTCAGTGATGAAAGCAATCACATATCTGAGAGATCCAAGTCAACGTCCAAGTGTCGATATCCCCAATCATATTATCTCTGTGATGAAAAGGGTGATATGTCTGAGAGGTCTAATAAAAATAAATACCTCAGCGATGAAAGCAATCACATCATATCTGAGAGATTAATTGTCAAGACAAATAGTCATAATAATAAATGTCAGAGTCTATATTCACATCTTAATGATGAAAATAGTCACAGGTCTGAGGGATTACAAAACGACACAAAAAATAACATAAAAAATGGTCAACATAAAAACGACACACAGTATATTCAACATGAAATCAGCAGTCAGCATACACAGGCACACAAGGGATCATTAGCGTTGGCCAAAAAACAAAAACAATGTCAGTCCTTTAGTAAAACCATTTTGGAATATACAAGGTGAAATACACACAATTAAAGATTTAGTGTTCAAAGGATCAAAATTAATAGTACCACAGTCAATGCACAAACAAATGTTAGAAAAAATTCATAAAGGTCACCAAGGTATAAATAAATGTCTAAGGTTAGCAAAAGAATCACTATATTGGCCAAATATGTCAAGTGATATTAAGAATTTAGTAGAACAATGTATAATATGTGCAAAGTACAGACCATGTAATCAAAAGGAACCACTACAAAATTATGAAATATGTCAATTTCCATGGCAACAAGTCGGTATTGATTTAATGCATTTTGATAATTTAGTTTATTTAATAGTTACAGATTATTACTCAAAATACATAGAAATAGCATCTATATCTTCTATATCTATTCTATACTTATAATAAATCTGTAGAAGTAAAACTTCTGTACATTGAAAATATCAAAAAAATAAATAGCAGGGGGTGTTACTAGACTGACACCGAACCCAAAAATATGATTAAAAAAATTTTTGTCTGTCTGTCTGTCTGTCTGTCTGTCTGTCTGTCTGTCTGTCTGTATGTTCAGGTATCACGCAAAAACTACCAGTTCGATTACGATGAAACTTGGTATACTTATTCTTTGATATCCTGGGCACCACACTGGGTACTTTTTATCCCGGAAAAGTATATACAATAAAAAACAAACTTAATTTTGCGGTTCGATCCCTAGACACGACTACTGTACCAACCGCAAATAATAAGTTTGTCGTAGGTTACGTCACCCGCAGTGGAGTTCACCAAAGGGCACACGGCTAAGATATTATAATATTTAATCTTAAGATACAATATCGCTCGCCATACAATTCAATGGACTATCACACACTACGAAGATAATTATACACATTGAATACCTATCTATTCAAAATGAATATTGGAAGATGATTGGTGATCGATAAATGCAATTAGTGAATGTTTTGTCTTTCTGTCTGTATGTGCACGCATAGTTCAAAAACTATTATAGGGATTTTAACCAAACTTAGTACGGTTGTAGGTAATCAATTTTAATACGCCTGGGCAGGTTGATCTTAGTATCAGTTGTTTTACACATGGTCAGTTGTACGGCGCTCTTTCCCGGGTCCGTAGTTCCAGAAATCTTTATGCATACATATCGGAAGGATCAACTTTGAAAGTAGTCTATCCGGAAGTATTATGCTAAAATTATTACGTTTATATATCAACGCACAGCCCCTACCGCTGGTATTAGAGACATGAAACTTGAAGGGGTGTTCTTAGTGAAGAGTAAGTCTTCCATAAAAAACGATTTTTGAAAATTCAACCCTTAAAGGGAAAACATAGGGGACGGAAGTTCGACATCCACGCGGGCGAAGCCGCGGGCAAAAGCTAGTTATTAAATAAAAACAGTACATCTCAAAATGTAATCACACATTTAAAGTCCATTTTTGCTCGTCATGGAATACCATTATCATTAGTGTCAGATGGTGGACCTCCTTTTCAGTCAATAGAATTTAAAAATTTCTTACAGGAATGGGACATAGAACATGTAGTTACTAGCCCATATCATTCGCAGTCAAATGGTCAAGCAGAAAGTTCAGTCAAAATTATAAAAAACATGTTAAGGAAATGTAAAGAAAACAAAACAGATCCATACATAGCTTTATTACAGTATAGAAACACAGCAAAAAATAACTTGTCATCACCAGCACAATTGCTAATGTCTAGAAATTTAAGAGATAACATTCCAATGTCAATTATAAAATTAAAGCCAAAAGTGGTAACATTTAAAAATTATAAAGAAACAGTCAAGAAAGATAATGAAAACAAATCAAGGTATTATGATAAAAACACAAAGTTATTGTCAGTGTTACATTATAATGACCATGTCTATTTCAAAAGAAATCCAAAAAGTAACTGGGAAAAAGGTATCATCAAACAAAGAATGATGAACAATAGGTCATATGTTGTTGAGGATAGCAATGGTGTAAAGTATAGGAGAAACAGAATACACTTAAGACATAAGTATTCCCATAACTATGCAGACCCACCTATGCGGTCCACCTCGTCACAGGGGAGAGAGGAAGGTGACAGACAGGAGTCTAGACCTCAAGAATCCTCTTCTCAAAAATCAAGCACAACAACTAGGTCAGGACGCATTGTGAAACCTACAAGAAGGTTAATAGAAGAAATAGATTAAGTTATAGTATAATACAATATTGTCTAGTCTTAATATAACTGTAACAGTGTCTTTTGGAATGTTTGTCAGATGTTACATTTGAACTCAACAAGGGGGATGTCTCATTTAAGAAGCCTACCAACATAACAGAGTTGTGGAGCGTTTACGCTTTATTTATTAATTCGGTTTGTTACACGGTTGTTTGTTGTTGTTGTTGATATTTGTTTTTGTTTTCATCTCCCTGACTGTTCGAAAATGTGTGAACGAGGCACGATTGCATGGGAGGGCTCGAGAGATTATCTCCAATGTAGACAAATACTTTGAGAGTACAATTTAGGAAAAAAATCGTTCATAATTCGTAAATAAATTATGTTTAGAAAAAATCCTGATTTGCTGATCTTACCCAATTTATTCGAATTGACAGCTATGACGTCACAACATGGCGCAAAGTCATTCCTATTCTGATTTGAAACGCATAGTAACATGCTTAATTGTACTTTCGTTAAGAGTTGTGCATTAAAAATATCCTTTTTACAGTTCTGCCTAATGCTATTGTAAATGATTTATAAGTAAATCCAAGAACGTTAGGAGATAGTGCATATGTGTGTGCGAAAACTCTGGTGGCCGGTTCCAACCTTTTCTCTAATAGTCCGGTGGAAGATTAGGTACAGTACCCACGGATGTTCGTACTTTCTGAAGCAGCAGCGAGCGTCACACGTGAACTTCTCAAGTCATAGTCAAAATAAAATCACTAATTTTCATTAGACTTTTGTTAAGACATTTGAACGTCTACATTAAATATAAACATGGTACTAGTAAGCAACTAGTATGTTCCAAAATGCAGCATCGTAAAATGAATAGGCACCCATAACATAACATCACGCCAGCAATCCCCAAAGGGTTAGCAGAGGTTTACCTGTATAACATCCAGTTATGTTTATGTCCTATGTAAATTCCATGCAATAGGCTGGGGTGCCCCCTATGGGTGAGCCTATTGCCGCTAATCGGTCAAATCCAAACTCCGGGCTGCTTCTAAGAAATTCCAGATAGAAAATTTCAATAATGCTTTGCCCAGGATCAAAAGACTAGGCACGAAACTCCATACTTAATTGAACCAATAACACTTACTCGACTTAGAAATCGAACCCCACGATGTGTTGTCGTGCTTGCAACCAGATAACGAATAATGACAGAACAGACATTCTGAGGAATCCTATTCGGGAAGCTGAACTGAGTCTAATTTCATATGACGGGTTGAAAATACAATCTGGCGTAGAGGTGTCAGCTAAAATTAACTAACAAGGGGGGATTGGGTGCTTTTAGGTGCTATCTCTGTCCGTTCGAACCGGTAAACTGATTTGGATGTTAGGTGAGAAGGTACCTACCTAATTTGGGCCTTGAAAATGTAGATTTTTACAGTAAAATACCTCATTGGTCTAGAGTTACTGCTGGGCATACAACCGTGGGTTGTACTTTTGTTATTCACTTTTCCAACTAGAATTTAATTATTTTTTTCAGAACTATGGCTTCGTTCCTAATTGATGGCAAAAGGTTTGCGCCCCTAATACGTGAGAGTTTCACATATCTGACGACGTATGATTACGCAGTTACGCAATTACGCAGTTAGGTGGGTGAAATTTGCGTACTTAATGTTTGGTCCAGAATAAACAATTTATTTATTTTATTTTATTTATTTAATTTACATCTGCCTCAAATCAATCTTCGATAACATAACCGTCTGTCATGTCATTTAAGATGGTGTTGCATTGTGTGCATGTTTAAGAAAACGAATTTTCTTCACAATCTTTTTTGAGAAAAACGATTAGCCTATGTCCATCTCCAGGATATGATTTATCTTAACGCCAAATTAAATAACGATCCGTTCAGCCGTTTAGTCGTGAAAAGCCGACAAACAAACGGACAAACCATATTAATTACTTTCTGATTTTAATATATGTATGGATTATTATGATGTGGAGACTGAGGCCAGTACCTACTAGGAAAAACTATAATAAAAATCCCATTTTCAGGTCTTGGACCAAAATATTGAGTCGAAATCCCATTAATATTTGAATCTGATCTGATACGTCGATGCTCGGTATGTACAGTCAGAGAGACACACTCAATGCAAATTGGAACGACGCGATGCTTTTAGACAGACTGCAGAATATCAGTTTTAGATTCCACGTGTCATTACACTTTTTATTTGATTGTGATTTTTTAGGACTTGATTAAGTAGGTGTATACATAATTTTTTCCCTACACAGAAAGTCAGAAACTGTGGAACAGGTAAATAAAACAACCAGTCATGAAAAACTAAGTAGGTACAATTAAAAGATAAATTATGTTTGACTATTTTTTTATAATAAAACCCTTTTATTTCTGGTAACAAAGACCCATAGATCCCCCTTTAGCCCCTGAACCTAACATATGAATACATACTAATAACACTTTTACATTTATAAGCAAATAAAAAAAATGTTAGTGACACTTCACATTACTTGCACGATTTTTTGTGCAAAATTATTACAGCGTTTTCAGCAATGCACTGGAAAGGAATTTGAAACATGTTTAAGAAGTTTCTCTGTTTTTTTATCGTGTATCTTTTCTGTTGTTTTTAATAGACAAAAGATAGTCTTTTTCCGTCTCCAGGATGTGATTTACCTTTTTGTCAAATTTCAGTACGATCCGTATAGCTCTTAAGTCCTAAAAAGTCGACAAACAAACAAACAGAGCTACTTTCTCATTTATAATATTAAGAATGAATAATGAAAAACCTGATTCGATTTTGCCATCTCAACATAAAATCACGCCAGTATTCTAATCAAGAGGTTTTGGGTTCGATTCCCAAATCGAGCTGTGGTATTGGGTTCTAATCTAGAATTTCAGCACCAGCTTGGAGTCTGGAATCGTGTCTCGTCGATGGTAATCGCCCCAATAACATGAACTCGCCCCAGTTACAAGGAACCACCACATTTTGTCAATTATGTAAGTCCTATGTAATTGGGTTGGTGGAGGTGTACCTCTGCCTTCCCCTCGGGAAAAGCAGGCGTGTTGTTAAGTTTTATTGAAGTGAAATATTTGAGCTGGAAAAAAAAATCCTTGAACTCGCGACACTGTTACAGTTAGTTTAACCGACACTTCTGTAATAAGTAATTTTAGGTATTAAGCAATAGATTACAATTTTTTTTTTATTTTCTGATGATAAGTTTTCACTTATGTCGGCACTTACGGAATACGGCCATCGTTTTTATTTCTGCTCAGATGATGGATGGATTGAATAATGCCAATAGGGATGTATGGAAGAAGAAAACATGCAGCGTCGACCCCAAATAAATATGAATAAAACCTCAAAAGTATGATGCTACTGAAAACATCAAAAATATTTCTTTCGAGTTCTTCAAAAGAAAATCCTATGACAAAACAAAGTCCTGTATTAAAAACATGCAAAATAAAAAATAACCAACAGAGCAACAACACTGGTAAACATTATCGCCATAATAAAACACCATGTACAATATTAATTACTATCAAGCATCCATAAAAAAAAAAAATACAAAATATAACTTTTTTCTTCAACAAAACAAGTGATGGCTATTAGGCCGACGACACACATAATTATGTATCTGGGACACGCCTTATCGATATATCACATCACCAGAATACATCACACACGCTTCATAAAGACCTCTATTACTAAAACATACTATTAAAACATTAGGCGATAAAAATATGAAAAATACTATGGTGTAAAAATGTGCAGAAGGCTCATTGTATGTTTTTTTTTTTTCAAGAAACCTTTGCCCGCACTATGGTAACTTCTCCTGTATCGTGATTCGTGAGTGCGTTTACAAATATTTAAATTCATATAAACAAATATCAGTAAAAATGTATGACTTGGCTGTTTCGTTTCTTAGTATTTCAGAAACTAAATATTCGCATCACCTTCACGACGGTAGCGAAACGGGAAGCCATACATTTCTACCGATATGTAGAATTTGTGAAGTTAGGGCCGGTAGGTTAGGCCGTGTAGATTCAGAAGCTTGGCTCTACATGAGATCTGATTTCTTTTTCACAAGGCAAACCTTATGTGGTAGTCTTGGCAACATTTTACATGAAATGTTTTGGTGGGTTTCTATTTTTTCATTTCTTTTAGTTTAATTATTTCTTTTGTGCTTTTATTTATTATTTACTATCGTGTACCTGTATTTTGTCAATTAAATTCTTTTTCTTTCTTTCACGCAAACTGCAAATTAAAATACAGTCAGTCTATCAATTATTGTGTTTATAGTACCTACCCATAGCACAGGCTCTGCTTAGGACAAGGACTCTCTTGGGACTAGATCTATGGCGTTGTTTGAAAGTTATAGTTTTATTACTCTGTCTAGCTAGAGCCTTACTGAATTAACTGACAGAACACAGGAACGCAGACCAGACAGAATGAGCCTTCTGGTTTTCTTGTTTAATGTCCCATGCCTCATGTCGCATGAAACAACTCTCGGTCCGCGCTCCTTTGATTTATTCCGTACATTTGTCAGCGTTGATGTAGATATATATCATAATATATGCATGTGGCTGCTAAATTTATTATTTTTTTGCCATAGAAAAATGTGATGAACTGTTTTACGGCTCTTCGGTAATAGAGGTCAAGTTGGAATGATTGGTCTAAAAGATTTATCTATACATATAATAAAACAGTAACGACAGAAAAACTGTACATTGAGAATTTTCAAGAAAAAATAAGTGGGTTTTGTTAGAAAAACGTAACTGGTGACAAAAAGTGACTTTTTAGAATTTTTGTCTGTTTGTCTGTTTGTCTGTTTGTCTGTTTGTCTGATTGTCTGTATGTATGTCCGGGGTGAACTCAAAAAGTACTGCATGGATTTACTTCAAATTTTGCATGAATATTACTAAGAGGTCGGGTCAACACATAGGCTATATATTATCACGCTATCACCTACGGGGGAGGAGCAGTGAATCTTTATTCTTCTTACTCATTCTGTGGAAGCGTGTAATCAAAGGACGCATATTTAAATGTTGGTTTTGTGTAAGCTATGCTATTATCTAGCTTTACACTATAAAAACTTCGCCATTTAAGTAACTTTGGCAGAGAAACATAGTTTAATGAATGTTAGTAGTATAAAGCCAATTTGGAATCAGCGCCATCTATGAGAATGTATAAAAATCAAATCAAGTAACACATGAACACTTTTTGAAAATTAATTTAAATTTTGATCGTGTTGGTGAGGTTACATACATACATACATATCGTCACGCCTGTAATCCCCGAAGGGCTAGGCAGAGGTGTACCTGGTAGTACACCCACAAAGGAGAGGAACATAGTTTAATGAATGTTAGTAGTATAAAGACAATTTGGAATCAGCGCCATCTATGAGAATGTATAAAAATCAAATCAAGTAACACATAAACACTTTTTGAAAATTAATTTAAATTTTGAACGTGTTGATGAGGTTAGTAGTTAGTTATTCTTAAAATTCATAGATGGCAATGTGCATTTTTTTCATAAAAGTTGAATCGTATAATTTGTTTTGACAAATTGAAGTTCCAACAAAACCCTTAAAATCTTGAGCAGAGTTCGGATCGTATCATATGGGATCGTATCAGTGTACGATTTTCAAAAGGAAGGCAGTTGAGGCCGTGGACAGAACCCTGCAGGGCATCTGCAGGAACGAACATTTGATGGGTAGTGTCACAGTTCTGCTCGGTGGCGATTTCAGGCAAACGCTTCCCGAGTTGACGCGGGGATCGAGGGCTGACGAGATGAATGCTTCGGTGAAACGATCTTCGTTGTGGTCACAAGTTCGTACGCTGCGCTTGACCATTAATATAAGAGCTCGGCTCGGCGGCATTGCACGCGCTCAAGAATTCTCCGATGTCCTTCTAAGTCTTGGCAAAGGCACTTTACCAGAAGAGAGAAGTGGACAGGCGGTGCTTTCAGAGTCTCTCGGTAGAGTGGTATCCAGCTTCGAAGAACTCATTCGCTGTGTGTACGTGGACATCAGTCGTATAGCGCACCAGCAGAATTCGTGTGAGAGGGCCATTTTGGCGCCCAAAAATGATCATGCTGCAGCAATTAACGAATGCATTCTCTCGGACATTGAGGGGAATGAAGTGGTCTATACGTCGATAAGCACTGTCGTCGAGCAAGATGACGCCACACATTATCCCGTGGAATTTTTGAACTTCCTGTCAGCAAGTTGACTTCCAGCGCATACCATCAAGCTGAATGAAGGTCGGCGTCCCGATTATGCTTTTTAGGAACAAATCTCCTCCAAAGTTGTGTAACGGGTGGTGCCTTAAAGTCATCTCTCTCCACAGACACCATTGAGGTGGAAATTATTACGGGTTGTGGCGTCGGCAAGGCAGTATTTATACAACGCATTCCCCTTATACTTCATAGCTTCCCGATCCAGTTAGAGCGCGTACAGTTCCCCGTGAGTGTTTGCTTAGTGATGACAATCAATAAATCGCAGGAGCCGATATTCAGAGCAGCGGGTGTAGATCTCAGGACGAGTTGCTTCTCACACGGGCACCTGTACGTCACTTGCTCCCGCGCCACCAGTCCTGACTATCTTTACATTTTGGCTCCTGGCAGTATAATTATCAACGTAGTTTATAGGGAAGTGTTATAAGGTAAGTATATACCTTTGAACGTGTTTTTAACCGATTTAAAAAAAAAGAGGAGGTTCTCAATTGGACGGTGTTTTTTTTTTGTGTGTTTGTTACGCGATTACTCCGCCATTTATGGACCGATTTTCAAAAATCGTTTTTTTATTTGATAGGGTATACTACCAGGTTGGTCTCATTAGTATTGAACCTCAGATCTGATGAGGGATTTGAGGGAACTCCTCAAATAATATAGGAAAACATGTACCGATTTTTACATTTTTTTTTGGTGACAAATCAAGCATTTACATTTAGCAAGTATCATTTCGTGTAGAAAAACTGATGAAGAAGACAGGCGATGGAACTCTTCAACGCATAACAACAAATTACTCGCAATAGCTACAGACACATGTCTGTGCATGTTTATGTATTTCCCATAACATTACGCCTGTCTACTTTAAAAGGTTTAGAAAGAACTTCTTTTGCAATTATTAACCGATTTCAATGATTCTTTCAAGTTTTGGAAGACTTTCTTACATAAAAAGAAACTAAAAATTGCAAAATAAAAAAAAATACAAAAAAACTCTCTTCATGTACCTAACTTATATTTTAATGCTATTTTAAAAGTTGTTAACTTATAATGCTATAGCGACACTAGAATCTTAGGTAGGTATATTTGGTGCTGTAGAACCTTCACGCAGACGACGTCACGGGCAGCAGCTAGTTGAGAATATTATTTTTGTTTGCCAGCCAATTACTGGAATAGGCAAGGCTGAGAACCAATCCATCTAGTTTGGAATTTGTATAGCGTGATATAGGGTACGTGAAGAGAATTATTTTTTCATGTTTTGGTTGTAAATGGAAAGGTCATATATTTTTATGGCCTACAAGTAGTTTTATTGGGCCTTGCTGTTTTTGTAAGTGAGTGTTAAACGCAGGCTGCAAAAAGTAATGAGCAGTGAACAGTCAATACTTAGCATTATAATGGAATGACAGCTCATTTACTTACCTTTATTTTCACTTGGATTTTTTTACAGAATATCACTGCAGTCGGTCGATTCAGTTTTTTACTGACAACATAAAAACTGGAGTGAAGTGATTTATAGACGCCTAGCACTAATATCTATAGAATGACAGCTCAATTCACTTCACCTCCATTTCCACGGGGTATTTTTTATTGAACTAACGTAACATCTTTAACGTGCCAACGTATAGCCGACCACGCAAAAAGATAATCCTACACTGCTTTCACTCTCTAATTCTGATTATTACAACACCGCTCCCTAAGCCAAGGAAAAACAACAAAATAATGTCATAAAACTCAGTAGTTAACATAAAATAATCGGCCAAGTGCGAGTTGGATTTAGTCATGAAGGGTACCGACCACCAATGACCACCCCAGGCGAAAAACGCCAAAAAAAGGAATAAAAAAATAAATATGCGTTAATATTAATTAAATTCATATACGATAAAAAATATTGCATATTCCACAAATTCAACAATACTATAAAATCAATTTTCAATAATCTTTTTGCAAACATGTCCTTTCATTTTTAACCAACTTTTATTAAGAAAGGGAATATGTATGTTAGATAAGATTAGATTCATTAAAATTGATTTGCCTGAAATATGGTATTTTACAGAATGACTCCATGATTAGTTTTATAATAAGTATGTGTACCGATTTCTTTTTCAAATCATTAACCTGGTTTTTTATGTTTATTTTATTTCAATTCTTTGTTTTTGAAGCTGCAATAAAAACACATTTAGTGTAAATGTCAACTGTCAAATTGCGGTTCATAAAGATATGTACAGTCTATTGACAGATAGACAGACATCGGAGGCTGAGTAATATCAACAATAATAGTAAAAGGAACCCTAAAACGTAACACTCTAAGTACCTTATACCTTATTGACCTTACGAAACAAAAAACAATTTACTACACTACCATCTAATTAAGTAGATGTTAAAAACTTCGTCGAAGCCCGAGGCTACCGGCTTCCATAGCAGTGACTCACGACACTCGGGAAAGCCGAACTTGTCGTGCGAACAGTACATTAAAACCGAAAACAGCCTGTTCCGAACGTTTTACACGCTAACTATATTCAATGTGGAATAGCGGAGCGATTACTCATCTAATGTTTATAGAAGTGGCTGTTGAAAAAGTTTTTTGGTAACTTCTGGTGTTTTTTTTTTGTGACATTTTTTTAATGTTGTGTTTTCATGCTGGTCTTGGACTTAAAGCAATCATGTAAAAGAGAGTAGAGATGATTTATGATTAAACAATTTATACACAAAAGAAATGGTGACAAAGTTTTTAAAGAGGTTGATAACATGGTTTGGACACGTTGAGAAGATGAATTGGCAACGAACGAAAAGATAAACATACAAGACAAAAGGCGCCCTTAAAGGACATACACGACTCTTATAGGTGATGTAGAACGGTGAGGTGCAGCAGAAATCGCAGACAGCGTGCGTGTATGACCATAAAGGAAGCTAAAGAAGTAAGTTAGGATCGAACAATTGACATTCGGTTCTTTCTACTGTATGTATGAGTAAATTTTAATATACTAAACTAACGTATCCATGATCGCGATATCAAAATTATCTACTATTAACTTACTAGATACAGCAGCGAAAGGTGGCATAAGACACTCTATACCGTGCGTGCATATGATTGACAAGGAGGTTTTATCTGCATATAATTCATTAATATTGTGCGAACATCGGAGCTTTGATTGACATGGTTGAGAAGAAGTGCACAAAGCTAGAACGGTCGCAAATCGATCACAAGACGATCACCGATGACAATATTTGCCACCACAGACGGCCTTATGGGCTGGCTTTAGTTGCTCTATACCAATATATGGGTATAAGTAATTAAAATCAGTTTTTCAATCTGGAATTTCTCAGAGCAGCTCGGAGTCTGGATTTGTGCCCGATGGATGGCAATAGGCTCGCCACCTATTACATGGGACTTAAACATAATGGCGAAATGTGGGTGTACTACCAGGTACACCTCTGCCTAGCCCTTCGGGGATTACAGGCGTGACGATATGTATTTATGTATGTATGTAAGTAATTAAAAGTATATAATGAAGGAAAGAAAGCTCCTAGTATTTATAATACACACAAATCTGAAGCCCTTCCAGTAAAATGTTAACTCTCCAATCCACATTCACATGCCGACCCCAAATTCTTTTCCACAATGAAGTCACATACAAATGCTGATTCACTAATGCAGAATCATGTTAGTAATTGGCCGCCATTTTCTCTTTTAATTGCCCAAAGAACCATTATAAGGAACGGAATAGGAAATGAAGCATTAGGAGCTATTCCACATGGAACAGCAAAGTATTTTGGCTAATAGTACCGTGTGGTTAGGTCCTTAATTGACATGGATGACTTGAATGTTCCTGTGAGTGGTGATTGTTTTTAAAATTCGTATTTTTTGTAGTTTCATGTCATTGGTTGTCAAATACATTCCATACTTATTATAGACGGGATATCAGGAACAAAATTTTTCAAATCAAATGAAATCATTTATTTATTAGGTATATATATATATATATACAGGCTGTAACGGAAAGGGTATATACATACAAACAGGGTGAATAGAGTATTTAATAACGAGTCTTTCCTCAAAATTTCAGCTCCCAACTAATGACTTTGAAACTTCACGATATTATTTAATATCGACAGTTTATTAAATGCAAAATTATAACAAACGTGTCACCGCACTATGAGGGTCATAATCCTGTCCGGCAATGTTCCAGTATATCTATCTCGGGTTCTGCGCGCCTAGTACAGACCTATCGGGCTCTGCCTAACCGCCGAAGGCGCGACGGCGCGGGCGGGCTCGACTTTACAATTATGTATGTATATGTATAAAAACGTTGCCATGTCGTTTCTTATCACCAAGAGAATCCGTGCCCATCGGATGTATATACCCTTTCCGTTACACCCTGTATATATATATATTTTCATCCGATACTTGTGTCTTAGTGGACACAAGTCGATTAGTCCAGTTTAGTACGCTCCGCTCCGTTTGAGGTACTGTCTTATATAATTTTGACGTTCAATTTAAATAAATGAGTTTTGATTTTGATTGATTTTCATTTTGGCTGGCCAAAAATGTTAGCTCATTCTTGACCCAGTGCAGGGCAATGGCAGCGATTGGCGCACTGGCCGAACAATTTAATATGTTGGTTAGTACTAACAAATAATTTTTTCCAATGTCCTTTGAAACCTCGTTGACTGCCTCGTTGGTCTAGTGGTCGCAAGCGCTACTGCTGAGCCCCGGGTTCGATCCCCGGGTCGGGCAAAGTGTTATTGAGTTTTTTCATCTGTGATTTCTCAGTAGCAGCCCGGATTCTGGATTTGTGCCCGATTGATGGCAATAGGCTCGCCCCCTATTACATGGGACTTAAACATAACTGGCGAAATGTGGGTGTACTACCAGGTATACCTCTGCCTAGCCCTTCGGGGATTACAGGCGTGACGTTATGTGTCGTATGTGTCCTTTGAAAGTGTGTTCACTTTTTTAAAACCTTTCACATTTTAAGTACTATTGTAATATTAATTTTGTCAACCTTTATCAGTGGCAAATAGTTATCAAACATTACTTTGTTCTATTTATTTAACCTTTGGAAAATACTAACTCCTTTTGATGTAAAACAAATACATTTTGTTTGATCTAGTTTATGTAGAGCTTGTTGCTTGACAACTTTGTCTACTCAATACCTACCCACGCAAGTTTAACCGCGCACACAATTTTCAGCCAGATGCCTCAACATTATTGAAATTATCAATATTAAACATAACGCAACATCACGATTGTATTCCCCGAAGAGTTAGGCAGAAGCAAAGAGATTTAAGATACTATAGAGGCGAAGAAATGACATAAAAAAAACTGTGATTTCATATCTCAGTAACGCCATCTAGTCATCATAGTATAGCAATATTAGTGCGGCAGCAGAGCGTATTAAACTATTAAAATACTAAATCAACTTGTGCCCACTACGGATGAAAATTTTATTCGTGATGATCCGTCTATTAGTATGTACTGAATGTCTTTGGGATAAAGACAGAGAGAGTAAAGGTCATGGCACATTATAACGGCACGGCACCGGCACCGCTCCAAACCAGCAATTGAATTGTCATTCAATTTAGAGCATTATTTCATGTGTAGTACAGTATATTTCACAATGTCAATATGAAAAAGCCAACGGCAAACAGTCAGCGCGCTTGCCACTACCATACAACTCGACTCGCAGCCCGCGTGCCGATAGCGAGCCGACCATGTGCTAACAGCGCGTCGACCGCACGCTTACAGCACGCCGACTTCAAGTAGAGTCGCCAGTAAAAGAGAGACATTATGAAAACGTGCAAGTCCTAGGCGCGTTCAATCATAAATACCATATAAAAATTGTGTTCGCGGTGACAGCTAGCTTGCACCTGGCGGCAAGCGCGCGGGCTGCGAGCTCTCACCCCGCAGGCGGCGTGCGGACTGCAAGCTGGCACCTTACCGACGATGTGTAGTTAGCGCACTGGGAGCTGGCCGTAGCCTAAATTCGAGGCGACGCCGTGCGGCAGCTGTGCAGTTGCGGTGCCGTTATAATGTGCCATGACCTTTAGCGTGAGTGTTGGGCTGCGCCTAAGAAATTCCAGTTTGAAACTCCTGATTTGAAAATCCTAGAGACCCAAGAGATCATGCTCTGTAGTAGTTGTTTTAGCACTGGACCAAAGACGCAGTTAATAGAAAATAATCCGTAATAATATTTAATAGCTCATTTGATGGAGACGAACATAGACTATCTTCTGCCTATTAAAAACAATGCGAATTCCAAGAAAGAAAATATGAAAAAAAAATTCGTTTTCCTAAACATTTTCCAAATGCAGCGCCATCTTGGATTACGTGATATATGACAATAAATTGTCTTCTCAGTTCATTAAAATATAACATTTAACAAGTCTTGAAGTTGGCAGCTAGTTTTATATATTCTACCCGAACAGTTTCTACAAATGACAAAATCTAATACCCAAACCAACCAGACAGCAGAATTTCCCCTCAAATATTAGAAAAGCACACGAAAAAGAAGTAAAAGAAACCACAACGCCTGGTTTTTATATCGTGTGCAAACAAGATGGCGAGAGAACGGCTCATATTCGACACTATTTCCCTTAGGATTGTGTTAGCTTCGTAAATATTGGCTCCTTGCCATCAGAAGAAATGTTTACCTGTTTTCTTGTATATTTTACGCACTTTTACCTCGGTTATTCCTTACGGTATACGGTAATCGTATCGACTTGCATTATTGCAGCTGAATTAAATATTAAGGAGAGAGAACTGGGAGGGAATATATGGATTGAGGCGTTAAACAGGTCCGCATTAGGTACACAAAATGTTAGGTTTCGTTATTTATTCATATGTAATAATAATATTAATATTCGACAACTTTTACAAACGTCATCTAGTCCCAAGCTAATCAGAGCTTGTGTTATGGGTCACAGTAAACAGCTGATAAACTTAATATAGGTAATTCCAGCCTCTTATTGTCCCGCACTGCAAGGCAAAGACTTCTTCTCATACAGAGAAGGCTCGAGCATTGATCACCACGCTTGCTCAAGGCGGATTGGCGATTTCAAACTTATATTAACTATAAGTCCAGGTAGGTTTCCTCACGATGTTTTTCTTCACCGATGTCAATGATGTCTAAGATAAACATAGAAAGTACATATGAATTGAAAAAGTCACATTGGTAGGTACTTGCCCGGATTTGAACCACAACCTCGTGCATGAGAGGTAGGCGTCCTAACTAACCTCTGGGCCATCACGACTTATATTTCTAAATACATACATATCTGTACATGTAAAAGAAAGTAACTCGTTAGTCTTGATATTAAGTTACAAGTGGAGGTCACATGACATTTACATAATAATAATAATAATTTGGACCCTGCTCCCGCCATCGGTGGCCTACTATTTTTTATATTTTTAAATGTTTTTATTTTTATATTAATATTTAAAAATACTACTCTTTCTTTTATAAGAATTTGAAATGAATATACGAAATAATAATTTTATTTAATTCAAACCATTGATCCATATAGTGTTAGTAAAATCTTAACCTATTGTTAGTACATAAAAACTTAAATTAATTGGCGACATGTACGCCAGTACGCACATGCCTAGCTGCCCAGTGCCTAATGAAAGGTCCATCAACTTTGTCCGCCAGTGTAGCCAGTATGTTGTTGGGGCTACCCCTGAATCGCTTCAGCATACTCGCACATCGCTTGCGCATAACGGCATAAAAATCATCTAATCTCGCTTCAGCGAACATGCCAGACGCGCTACTAAACCGAGGTAGCCCCAACAATATCCTCAACGCATTGTTATACTGAACGCTGTTATATACGTTCTTTTTCATAACTTATAATACCACGTATAACTGGGTATCGTTTAACCCAGTAACTCGGTTGTAGAGGTAACATGCCAAATACTTCATAAATATTTAGTAGCGTTTGGTTAGAATATAACTTGACCACAACACAGTTGGGCAAAGGCTACGCCATGATGACTATTGCAGCTGTCTGCCTATTAAACAGACCATTACCACCAGACCCACCAGACCTCGGCTACTTACAGCGGATTAAATTGCGGGTAAAGTGCATTTAAAATGTGATCGACTCAACCCAAGTAAGTAGCAAAACTGATTTTCGTTATTAAGCATCTACACGCTAAATGTACTGTGTTCAAGTTGATCATAATCATTCCCACTACACACACTATCGGCACATTACACTATTCATATCCATTATAATATTTACATAGGTTATTATTTCCCATAAACAGATTTTAAGCTATACATTCTATTTATTTACGTAAAATATTATTTATTTATTAAGTATTATATTGTTAAATGTTACTCATCCGTCACTTGTCCCCAAAGGTTCATTTGAAAGTCAGCGTCAGGCAGTATCTCAGCATCTGTCTGGCATTACCGCTGAAATGAGCCTTTTGGCGCAGCCGTGAAACATGCCATTTTTGTGTCTTTTTTTTGTTATTATGCATTTTTTTTTTTACTGTGCGTGTATCCAACTGTTGCCAATAAATGTATATTCTTTCTTTTTTTCTTATCTTTAATTAAAGGGAATTGTCTCTTACGCAGTTCTTCATTCTTCTGTACCTGTCTGTGGAAAACATTCCTTCATCGTTTCGACAGAATGAGCAAAAAAGGTTGTGGAGGTCAGATAAGTAGTCGCTATATGTATAACACAGGTATTAAGCTACATCCAGTTACACTGGAAGTCGACCCAAACACAACAACATAGACAACACATAACAGATACAACAGACAGAACAGATATATCATAGTTGGCAAAATGCCAGGCAGATGATGATGACAGATTCTAAAGTCATAAGTACTTGAAAACCAGGCAATAAATAAATAATCCCACTAATATAATATTATAAACGAGAAAGTTTGTGAATATGGATGGATGGATGGATGTTTGTTACTCTTTCACGTAAAAACTGTATTATTTGTCCTGGGTGTGAATCGAACCCACAACCTCCGGCATAGCAGTCAGGGTCACTAACTCCTAGACCAACAGGCCAGTCAATGAAACCTACACATCACACAAACCGTAAAAACAGCGTAAAATTAAGTCGGCACATAGCGTAGGTGTATCTACATACATATAGGTACATTTTACGGCCATAAGGCGTAAGGTCCTTATTTGAATAACATAGCGCAATTTGTATTCGCACGCAACAAACATGTAATTGTTAGCGATAATGTATTATTTATTTGCAAAAGGCTCTTTGTATTTTATGTGTGTTTTTGTTTATGCCGTTTTGGATCAGTAATTAAGATTGTTTAGTTCTTTAACTTAAGCACGTAATGAAGCTAGTTTATTGCTTCTAAAGTGTGCAGTACTCAATTATTTGGGGTATTCCTCAAAGCGCAACCTTTTCTAAGCGCACTTATCTTATTCCGCGAAGCGCACCTAAACTTGTATGTCTCTTTAACATAATTGACCAAAAGTTGCTTAACACTTAGTTCCAGCTAATTTATGTTTGCCTAAATATAAATTTAGACTATATATTTTTTTACATGTTTTTAATCCATCATACTCCTCTCTAATTTTAATCATGGTTGCGCTTCGTGGAATAAAAATATAATATTTTTATTTTGAATTTGTGAGCGCAACTAACGGTTGCGCTTCGCGGAATAAGATAGTTGCGCTTCGATGGTTGCGCTTCGGGGAATACTTCATTTAATTACGCACTGTGTTTCGTTGTTATCTAATATACATATATTGACTGGCCTATAAGTTGGTCTAGTAGTTAGTGACTCTGACTGCTATGAGCACGATCATCCCTGTTCTGTGTCTGAGTGCAATTATATCAACACTCAGCGGCACGGAATCTTGCCATAAGCGCTTATCTTGCATACAGGATGCATTTTATTCATTTTTGACATCATGTTTTATACAGACATTTACTGCTTAAGACCTACACAATCGACATCTAAATAGAAATAGTGTAGGTTTTTTTTTCAAAATAGCCGGGTTCGATTCCCGAACGGAGTACAGATGTTTTTTAAAATGTATGAATGCAGTTTTTCTTGTTAATAAAATCGATGACATGGTTCCTCAGAACAGATCTTCGTATGTCTTATAGTTTCAGACTTTTCCATACTGACCGATTTGAATGAGACACCCTGTATACTCAAAACAACAAAAACTTTAAGTGTTTCCAATTATTGTTTTATATGACTATTTATTTGTATTTAACTCTAATAAAATGAAACTCGACTTTCAAATTTAAACCACAACAATATTTTTCTTGACTTAACAAAAACCAACTCGACCACACCACATAAAATTCTCATTATTTCGCGTTCAAAAATTCAAACGCATTATCCTAATCCTTGGGACATTGTAATTACGTACAATAATCTTTTAATATATGCGTGAGTCTCGTAAGGCATCGTTACACGAAGAAAATCAGCTTAAAATACACTTTGCTAAATTATAAGGTTCACGGAAAAGTTACTGGATTTTAAACATAGGTTTGAGCGAGCGCTACTGCAAAGCGTTGTTGAGTTTTTAATCTAGATTTTCTCAGTACCATCCCGGATTCTGTATTGCCGCTTGATGGCATTGGGCTCGCCCCTTTTACATGAGACTTACACATAACTGGCGAATCTTGTGTGTAGATACTACAATAAACCTCTGCCTAACCGTTCGGGAACTTCAAACTTGTCAGTTTGTCGATTCTTTTGTAGACATAATTCGTTTTTACTGTAAAATAATCAAAGCCGATGTTTATTAGAATAGAATAGAATAGAAAAATATTTATTCAGCACAGACACAAGCGCACAGCAACAAAGAAAACAGAAGTTATAAATAGCAGGTACACAAATTGCGCTGAGCGTGCCCATGCCGTAAGGGTAACCATCTCAGCATTTACAGCATACAACAGTTGATAATTTTGGCAGCAACGAACAAAAGCTCCGCATAATAGAAAATAGAATAAATAAAAGCGTCACACACTCGCAAAATAGCCATCGCTCATCATAATGCCACAGTCTAAAAACCTACAGTCGTCCGACGAAGCCGTCAAGACAGGGAAACGTGCGGGGTGTGAGGAGCGAGAGGCGGGAGAGCCGCTCTCGAACTGCGAACTAAACGATGTTCGTAGTTCGGGAGGTATTATTCATGGCTAACACGTGTAGACGTTGTCAGCATTCATTATTTCATTCATTTCCAGAGATCAAATTTTAATGCGTCGTCCTACTGTATTGTTTTTTATACTATAGTAATGCCGTGCACCTCACGTGTTTATTCAAAGGCACAAAACTGTTGAGCATTTTCGCGGCCATAAACAGATTTTCTCTTCTATAAATTAATTATTCTTATAGCCCCAACCTTTTTTTTATGTGTAATTAAGTACTTCAGATCCAATGTTTTGAGTGCCGCGCGTACGTATTCATTAAGAGCTACCTATTTATAAATGTCTCTCTAAGCGTCATGGCTTTAAGTGGTTGTTTAGGAGATCAAATTAATTTGAAAGGGCCGTGTAAATCGTTTTAATGTTTTGTGTGTGTTTTGGGTTTTCTTCTCTGGGTTCATAATAGCTTATTACGGAAAAGTACAGCTAATGTTGGTCGATGGTAATATACATTTCTAATGGTGGAAGAATATTTAAAATCTGTTCAGTAGTTTTTAAGTTTTTTTTTTTGCAAACTAACAAACAAATGTTTGCTCCGCATAATATTATACTCCATTTGCAATTCCATTAGACATAATTTAAAAAAGGTTAATATTATAAATTCCTACAAACTAACAAACAAATTATTGCTCTGTATAATATTATACTCCATTTACAATAGCATTAGACATAATTTAAAAAAGGTTATTATTAATGCACACTTTCTAACGAAAGTACAGACGCCAGCACGTCAAGTAACCCCAATGTGTCAAATTGCTTTGATCGTTTTTCAACTTTATGTTAAACAGAATAAGGTTCATATTCAATTGGGAAAATTTGACATATTGGGGTAACTTGATGTGCTGGCGTCTGTACAATAAAGCATGTTACAAATTATTACCTATAGACGCCGAATTTTTTATAATGTATTTTCACAGCAGCTCTCACACTTAGTTGTAACCATTGCAGCGGTTTATTTTAAGAAATGATGTGGATGTCATGTAGTTATATTATTTCATTTTTGTTGAAAATTACAATGTCAATGAATAAAAAACCTCAAAGAAGCAAATAAACTATACATTTATTTATTTATTTATGTATTAAATGTAAACCAACAGCTTCTGTATACAGAATTACATTAGAATAATAGTAACAAGCATCAGACTAATAATAGGCCTACATAGATATACAAGGTGTTTTTTTTATTTCCCATAACTCTAGGGTTATATTCTGTAGGTAAAAATAATACTAAAACTCCTAGAATAGATGGTCCAAAAATGCATAGTTTCGGAGATATTATCAATCATAATTCAATTATCAGTTGTTTAGTAGGAACCCGTAACACAAGCTCTGCTTAGCTTGGGACTAGATGGCGTTGTGTGAATAGTCGTGGAATAATATTATTAATTATTATTAATATTATTTTTATTACCTAATTAGTTCAATAATTGTCACCAGTACGACGAATCTTCTTTCTAAGGTCACTTTTCTTTCACGTAACGGTGTTTTACATTAACCATCGTGACTTTGTCGAATTATTTTGTATGATAGTAAAAAAAAAGGATGATTGAAACATAATTCATATGCCAGTTGATTCTTTGATAATAAGGTCTCAATCATACCCTAGAGTTATGGGATATACAAAAAAAAACACGTTGTTGTATACATAGACATAGTATAGATATAATGTGAACGAACTTAGACTCAAAACTTGTAGCTAAGTTACAGATATAAATGTCTTCGAGTCGATCTGGAACTTAGCTTCAAGTTTTGAGTCTAATCAAAACTTCAAGCTAAGTTCCAGATCGACTTTTAGATATAAATGTCTACGAGCTTAGACTCAAAACTTGTAGCTAAGTTCCAGATTGAATTTTATGGATTGACATCTACAAATCAAATGCACTTTTACTCTTTCTTTTGACTGGCCTGTTGGTATAGGAGTTAGTGGCCCTGACTGCTATGCCGGAGGTCGTGGGTTCGATTCCCACCCAGGACAAAAGTTTGTGTGATGAGCACAATCATTTGTTCTGTGTCTGTGTGTAATCTATATATGATATGAGTTTGTGTTTAGAAATATATAAGTATGTTTTTCAGTTGTTTAGTACCCATAACACAAGCTCTGCGCAGCTTAAGACTAGATGACGTTGTGTTGAAGTTGTGGAATATTTTTTTTTTTTATTTCATTTATTTTATCACCAATTTGCTGTTAAACCAATGGAACAACTAAACTCAAGACTGCAGTCAGTTAAGAACCTAAGTCTTTCTTATATTTTTTCCAGCATTCAGCTCAAGAACATATCATAAAAAAAAAACAACCGACTTCTTAAAAAAAACTAACAGGTGAAAAATACCTCCAGTTTCGGAAGTCTGTGGCTTTGGTGGTTTTGTTTTGTTCATTATTTGCCACCGACTTTTTAAGAAGTCGGTTGTTTTTTTTGTAAAAAAGTTTTTATTTTGTATCTTTTAGTTTCTTTGTATGTAAAGAAAGTCTTTCAAAACTTGAAAGAATCATTGAAATTGGATAACAATTGCTAAAGAAGTTCAATATCTAAACATTAATCTGTACATCTCTGCCGGCCCCTTTTAAAATAGAATGGCGTAATGTTATGTTGTGGAAATACAAAAGCTCAGCATAGACATCTGACTATAGCAATCGCGAATAATTTGCTGTTATGCGTTGAAGAGTTCCGTTGCCTGTCTTCTTCATCAGTTTTTCTTCACCAAATGATACTTTCTAAATGAAAATGCTTGATTTGTTACTAAAAATGTTGAAATCGGTGCATGTGTGCCTATATTTTTTGAGGAGATCCCTCAATTCCTCAAAGATCCCTCATCAGATATGAGTTTTGATACAAATGGGACCAATCTGTTAGTATACCCTATCAAAAAAAAAAAGAATTTTGAAAATCGGTCCATAAATGACGGAGTACTGAGGTAACAACGCCCTAAAAAAAAAAAAAAAAAAAATATACAACCGCATTGAGAACCTCCTCCTTTTTTTGAAGTCGGTTAACAATAACCTAATCTTCTGCTTACCTACTACAACATTTTGTCGAATCAGTTTTTCCCTGTCAACATCTTCGAAACGCAGTGTCAAAATAATCTGAAGGGAAGACGCGGTATCTTACCCCTTTTCCCAAAAATACGCTCTCTCATCATCAAATATTCAAGAGCCACTAACAGCGTATTAGATAACACACGTACATTGTACGTTATATATCAACTAGCTATTGCCTACGGCTTTGCCCACGTGGATGACAGAAAATATTCGACGGTATCATACCTACTACCGGAATTAAAAAGTAGCCTATTAGACAAATCCAGGTTATTAACTACTGTAAGAACATTCAGCCGGTTTTGTGCGAACCGGAACATAATAATATGTATCATCTAAACAATAATTATTATTATTATTTAGCCCAAATTGTCCCACTGCTGGGCAAAGGCCTCCCTCCATTTCTTCCTTTCAAACAATAATTATAAAAAATATATTTTTGACTTCAGACTCGAATATTCAATGTAAAGTGATTTCACTACTATTTTATTTTACTAAGTCAGTGTAAAGTATAATTTATTAATCAAAATTAAACAAAATCAAAATCAAAAGTCAATTATTCAAATTAGACTGAGTATCAGCCGGTTGATTCAGTAAAAGTCAAGCTGTGAAAACTTGAGTGAAGTGAACTGTCAATGCCTTGCATTAATATAGAATGACAGCTCAATTCGCCACGTCACTTCGTCGTTCACTACGTCTACATTTTCACGCGGTGATTTGACCAGAATCGCACTACAGCACTTTTTAAACGTCAAAAATACGTAAGACAGCCCCCCAAAAAGCCCGCCCTTTGCGCTTCGCATTATTAACAAAGTGGTAGGTTTATATCAAGTCGACTCGCTAGTTTAATTGTTTAAACCAATTAAGCCTTGGACATAGTCGTCAATAACATAACAATTATGCTATCAAAAAAGTGCTCTCAGAGAAATTAGAAAAAAACTAAATCACTTATCAAAATGCGACAAAAAATGGATTGAATTGACTGGATTGAATCAAGCGTAAGTATGCATTACGTGCGCCAACATAATATGTATGATAAACATGTTAACAAATCATACCACCACGCTTGTATTGCTCGAACGGTTAGGTTAGTTATGTTGTCCTTCGTTTCGGGTGACGCAGATACTTTCCGGGCACGGTTGCTTCGGAAAGTACCTGTGTCGCATAAACAGGGAGCCGGACGCCCGGTGTCACCACTGCGTCGACTGTCGGGAGGACACGGCGCGGCATACGCTGGCAGAGTGTGCCGCTTGGGAGGAGCCGCGCCGTGCCCTCTTCTCTGGAGTAGGCAGTGACCTGTCGCTGCCGGCCGTGGTCGAGAGGATGGTCGGCAGCGTCGAGTCCTGGGACGCGGTGGTGTCCTTCTGCGAAACGGTCATCTCGCAAAAGGAGGCTGCGGAAAGGGAGAGGGAGATTACTTCCACTCACCCTGCCCGCAGCAAACGCACCGGGTGCAGGCGGAGGGCGGACAACGCCCTCTTCCAGCCCCCCTGAATGGGTCCAGGGCGACGGACGCGGGGATGTCCGCCGCCCCCACGTACATGGACCCGAGGTGGCGGCGCGTCGTATTCACGCGCGCCCCTCTTAGACGTCTAAGAGGGGCGCGCGTGAACACGACGAGACGTCGCGAGGGGAGTCTAACAACAAAAAAAGTTATGTTGTCCTAAGTTGGGGGCGAGCCCATTATCATCAACTCTTTTGCTGCTGCGTGCTGAGAAATTCCTGCTGGTGTAACCCAAAAACTCTCTGTCCGATTAGAGAATCGAACCCAGGATCTCTTGTTCTCCCACGAGGCAGTAAGACATATTTATTTTAAAGGTAAAGGCTCTTTGTTTAGGTTTAACAAATTAAGCCTATTTAAATCTACTAAATAAATTCCGTGTGAAAGAGAAGATTGACGCCTCCAACACGTAAATTCAAAGCAAGTAGCTGTGAGACGCTAATATGTACAGTCGAGAACAAAAAGTTTTAAAGTACCAATATAGTTTTCTGTAAAAAAATACCAGCTTATTTTGGACTTAAAAACTTAGAAATTGGAAAATGTAGATGTTAACGCACGGCCGTGCGCCCGCGTGGCCATTTTGCCGTCGGCTGATTCAACGGTCACTCGCGTTTGCTCAATACGACGACATTTCAATAAGACGTGTTGGATTTATTCTCAAATTGTGAAAATGAATACATCGTGTCGTCATTTAAAGAACCCTCGTTAACAGTTGACAAATACACTGATTCAATAGGAGTGAAGCGACATCTATCTTGCTACATACGAACTTAAGACTAACATCCTACATCGCGATGTTAAAGTTATCAGCGCGATTTCGGATTTCGGGCAGTAATAGCCCATCAGACACAACACCCGTCGGGTCCGAGGATCCTCCCTTTTCTAAGGGGTTCGTGAAACTTTACACCCTGTTCCTCATACCCCTTAAGAAGAAATCTCGGCTAACCTAAACTGCGGGTGGTAGGTACACTGAGCAATTTCATATGGAAGAACTCGAAACATTCTGTACGAAAATTGAACCCATTGAAATTGAAGATTATGATAAAATCGAACCCAGGGTGGGTTCGATTTTATCATAATCTGCGACTATATTAGCAGATTCCAATTCGTCTCTAAAGCAAAATTATTATTGCAAGTGCCCCATGGGGAACCTAACCTTTACCGACGTTTGTTTACGATTGACATAGCCAACAACACAACTAAAGCTAGCACGAAACGCCCAAAATTAGAAACATGGCTTAAATATTAAACAGAGGCAGCTCTGACTCCCGGGGAGACTGATAATTATTGCATTGACGAATAATGGATAAAGTGTCTCGGCTCATATTTTGCCCATGTAAGGTCTGACATACTTAGATCTTATTGGTGAGGTTCTTCAGTAAGGTTAGGTCGTGTGTGTAAAACAACATGTATGAATGTAAACGAAGCAAAAGAAGTATGTCGAAATCGTTGTAGGTGGCGCTCTGTAGTTTCTACTTACCAACATGGGAAAAAGGCATATGAGTTTATGTATGTATGTATGTAAATTCTGAGTCTTGCAAAGTCAAAGTACTACACGATTGGCGCAGTGGCTAAGCGATTGGCTGCTGCGCTGCTTGTCGTGGGATTGATCCCCACACGGTCAAATTTTTTTATGGCCTATGTGTAGTTGTTTCAGGTCTGGCCGTTTGTCAATGTGAGCTTGTAAACGCACACACGACACTGGTTAAATTACTAGTGTAACGTTTTGTTTTTTTTTAAGAAAGTAAGTATTATAACGAGAACATCAAAACAATAAAACAATAAATTAAGAAAACTATTCTGGGTACCCCTTTCTCGAGTTAATTTCAATGTTTTATCTTCGTTTCTATTACGGTTTATCAGCCCACTGACAGACAGACGGCCGATCGGACATCGGAAGCTTAATAATATTAGGGTCTCATTGGCACTGTACTGCCTCGTTGTTCTAGTGGTCGCGAGGCTGCTGGGCATAAGGACCCGGGTTCGATCCCCGGGTCGGGCAAAGTGTTATTGAGTGTTTCCATCAGGAATTTCTCAGTTGCAGCCAGGAGTCTGGATTTGTGCCCGATTGATAGTAATAGGCTTGCCCCCTATTACACTTATTATAGGACTTAAACATAATTAGCGAAATGTGGATGTACTACCAGGTACGCCACTGCCTAGCCCTTTGGGGATTATAGGCGTGTCGTTATGTTATGTCTCATTGGTACCCTTAACCTTCCAATCGTCTCAATTAGAGACACAACAGAAAGACAATGACAGCGCGGACAGCGGTGTCCTCTTGAGGTTTAACGAATTAAATAAGTAAATTGTAAATAATCATTACATTGAAAAGCAAAATCCTCGAAACCTAACAACCACATAAAAACCCAAACACAAACAAAGTAAGTACTATAAATAACAAAAACACAAGGAAACCATAACAAAACGGAATATCAATCTAATAATCGCTCATATGAAAACGCCATCAACGATTTGTCGCTGCGACTGTACGGTCGCACGGATTTATAGTACCCCGCCTTCAGTCCGCAGTAACATTTTCATTTTATGTTTTTGCCAAGCAAAATAATGTTGGTTAGACGTGTTAACCCTTAATGTGCCATTGACACGAGAGCCTTAGCGAGGCTTTTATACGTATTTTTTGTAGGTTTACTTATGGTACCTCTTTGTCTTCAATAGGGCATTTGACTACTGTTTGGGGTAATATTGTTGGTTGTATTCTTTATACGGGGTAAGTACGTGTTTATTTTATTCGTTATTAGTAAGTTTTGTTTGTAGGAATTTAGTATGGTAATTGAATGAATGTGACTTACAATTTTTTTTTCTTAACAAAAAGAAGAAACTTGACAGGCCTGTTGGTCTAGTAGTTAGTGACCCTGACAACTATACCGGAGGTTGTGGGTTCTATTCCCACCCAAGACAAACGTTTGTGTGATGAGCACGATCATTTGTCCTGTGTCTGGGTGTAATTTATGTATATATTAGCTGCCCCGGCAAACTTCGTTGTGCCTTAGAGTCAATTTATTGCTCTTATCATTTTTTTTATATTAAATGTGACGTTTTTTTTTATATTACGTTTAATAAGACGACAACAAATAGAATCAAACCAATAATAACTATTGCTACTTTCTATGTAGCGAGTCTACTGTGATCGTATTTAAACATTTTGTGTTCGATAGAATTCAAATTACAACATGTATTATAACCTAACCTAGCTGACCATACCTATCCTATAGCTTTTTTTTTTTTAGGGGTGGAAAATCCTCATGGATGTCCCCCGCCCGGGGAGGCGGAGGGGTCTGTCAGACTCTTACTGACTAAAAACCACCCCGTGTTCCTTCTCACACCTGCGCCGGGGGTCACGGGAACGGAAGATACTTCCGCGACCCCCGAACCTGTCCTATAGCTAACCTAACTAACTTACTAAAATGCATTGATTTAAAAAATACTAAATTCATAATTTTAAACTTAACTCTTGCCTCTATGTTACATACAATTTATACCTATAGTTTTCTCGGTCTACTTTATTTAAAGTCCTATCAGCAAAATAACTTCTATTTGCAAAGAATTATTAAATTTCTTCTCTGTCGTCATTGTTAATTACGTAAATTGATTTCTGAAATACAAGACTTTGTTATGCCACATAAAACCTCTAAGTTTATTAACAAAATAAATTTCAAAACGTAGGTACGTATAAATTGACAACCTTACCTTCTTAGGTTTAGCTTAGGACTTGCATTGTCAAATTGTCACCTGATAATGAACTGGGAAGTTTGACTCCTGTCATGTCATCCAAGATGGCGCTGCGTTTGAAAAATGTTTGAGACAACGAATATTTTTGATATTTATTTTTTCGAGGACTTTTCATGTTTTTTATTAATTATTATGCTATTCCGGACAAAGAGAAATCCAAAAAGACCAAAATCATTCAAATTGATCCAGCCGTTCTTGAGTTATAAGTGGTGTAACTAACACGACTTTCTTTTATATATATAGATAATACTTATGTATGTATTTAGAAATATACAGTTCAGTATCAGGTTCTCAGTTGTTTAGTAGTTAAAACACAAGCTCTGCTTAGATGGCGTTCTGTGTTGTGGAATATTTATTTTATTTATTTATTAAACTTTATTGGTGATGTTCTACAGAGAACATCATCAATAAGGTTAAGGTAATAATCATCATCACTCTATGTAACACCTTCTCAAAGCTGAGGTAAATATAAATATTGTCTACCTGATCCCTAGTCATGAGAATTGATAGAATATATCCATTTTTTACGTTTTGCAATGAAATCGTAAGGTGTATCAACTATCAATTCTTTTTGTAAACTTTCAAAACGTATTTTTTGTACGGTACACGTGTAATAGGCTCTGTATAAGAGGCCAGTCCGTCAAGTTACCCCTATGTGTCATTTTTATTTCATAGTTTTCAACTGAACTACAAATAGAATAAGGTTCACGTTCTATTGGTCCCCCGTACTCTTTAACTTATATGTGAACGCTCTGATTTTTTTTTTATTGCTGATAGGCACGCCTTTGACCACTATCTCACCTGATGGTAAGCGATGATGTGGTCGACGATGAAGCACGCTTGCCGAGAAGCAACCTGTTCACTCTTGACTTGAAGACCCCTAGGTTGTAGCTATCAGGAAACACCGACACCGGCAGGGAATTCCACTCTTTTGCTGTTCGCACAATGAATGTGTTTGTGATTGTTGCTTTCAGCAGTCATCATGTCGGCTGTCACATAAATGGAGTTTGCCTAAATAATCTTAGCTATGCGCATCGGTTTGTGGCATGAGAACACTGTTGCGGATTTGTGAGACGTATGATCAAAAACATGGTCGTAAATATAATGTATCGAAAAGTCAGTTCATGGTTTTAAACTGTACGGGGTTCCCTTGGTCAGAGTGGACCTTTTCAAGTACTTGGGGCATGTGGTAACAGCCGGTCTCAGAGATGATGCTGATATCGAGAGGAAGCGGAGGGCCTTGGCTGTAAAAGGTAACATGTCCAGCAAAGCCTTTTTAGAGCTTATTGTACAGACGCCAGCACATCAAGTTACCCCAATGTGTCAAATTTCTTTGATTATTTTTCAACTTTTTGTCAAACAGAATAAGGTTCATATTCAATTGGGAAAATTTGACACATTGGGGTAACTTGATGTGCTGGCGTCTGTACCTCTATGTACACGTACAGCCTGTAGGTTAATCACACTCAAAAAGCATACGACGCCCTCCGCATCCAGTGGTGTGATTGGACCTTTGTGCTTATTTTTATTATAAAACTTTCTAGATATCAAATAGAAACACAGTACTCTTTTGTCTAGGGAGCGATTTCTCTAAGTAGAATTTGACTTCGTAATTTCGTAGACGACCTTTATAATAAGTGGATATATTAATCCTTTGTTACTAAAGGATTTATCTCTCAGTCTATTTTTCTGTTCAGCTTTTAAGTACTAGGGCCACTTAGTTAATTTCGGTATTTTTTCAGTAGGTAGGTAGATATTTTATTCTCTGGCTAAATTATTAATTAGTATTTGGTTTCGTCAAATAATCTAAACACTCTCAAGAAAATAGATTATATCGCCTTTTGTATTATGATTGAATTGAGAATTTAACTAGTAGGTATTTCATAATTCGACAAGTTATGTCTATATCCTACAGACAAATAAAATACATGATCATGGTTGGTAAATTTGTAAGGATACGCAGAACAGCGAGTATAAATATCTTTGTCTCTTATTAAAAACGGTAAATTAAAAAACTAAAAATCCCGACTGCATTTCTGAGTATTCATGAAAAGCCCTAAAACAAGAAAGTCGTTGTACCCGATTGCACTTAACAATAAATATTCCACAACTTTTTACACAACGCCATTTAGTCCCAAGCTAAGCTAAGAGCTTGTGTTATGGGTACTAAACAGCTGATAAACATACTTGTATATTTCTAAATACATACATATTATAGATAAATTACACCCAGACACAACAAATTATCGTGCACAACACACAAACATTTGTCCAGGGTGGGAATCGAACCCACAACCTCCGGCATAGCAGTCAGGGTCACTAACTACTAGACCAACAGGCCAGTCGAACTTAACTTAAGGGTAGGTTAATTAAAGAACCGGAGCTTATTGTATTTAACAATATTTTAAATACAAGATAATTGTAGCCGTCGGGACCCATTCTAGAAATGCCGCCGTCTAGTCAGTAGATTGGAGTAATCTGCAATGTAATGTAGGTATTTGTGCTCTCAATTCACTAAGCCTTTATTTCTAGAAAGAGCCCCGACTGCCACAATTTATTTTACTAAGTGAAGTTTTAATTTAATGTTAGAAAATAGGCTAGTGGTCAAAATTTTAGTTTTCAGTCCCTCATCGTGATTACTAGAAAATTATAGACACATATTTTCCCTTTTTTCACGAAATCAAAAAATAACGGTGATACCTATACCGAGTCAAAATGTTGCATGACGTCTTGATTTAGTACAGTTTATACTAAATTATGATGTCACGAGCCCCTTTCGAGTAATTTTAATGCGATTAATGGGTTTAAAGATTATTAATTTATTCTTAAAGAACATACATCGTTCACTTAACGAATAAATACATAACTAGGGTAACATGTAGTCCAGTAGTTAACAGTTTTGTTATCTTAATGTAGGTAGGTATGATGTTGACATGTTGGTTTGAAAGATTATACATAGATACATACATAAACTCACGCCTTTTTCCCATGGGGGTAGGCAGAAACTACAGAGCGCCATATGCAACGATTCTTACATGCTTCTTTTGCTTCGTTTACATTCATACATGTTGTCATACACACACGCCGGTTGCGAGTACTACGCACCTGACCTTTAAGATTATATAGCTTAATATTAAGGTATAGAACGTTAGCTCAATAATTTTGTGTTGTTAATGACGTACTGCTTGAGTTTAGTTTTGAATACGTTAAAAGAAGATGTGTTCCTGATATCTGCCGGTAGATTATTATAAAATTGAACACCTTCGTACTTTATATTTTTGGCTTAGTAGGCGACTCGGACGCTGAGTCTCGTCCGATCCGGCCGAAACAGGAATTTTATTATTATAAATATTTTTGAGTGGTGTTTCGGACGATACTTTTTTTTAAGCAAATTTTGTACAGTCAGAATGAAAAACCTTAGGTAGAGTTTTATTATTAAAGTTCAAGTCAGGGAATTGTTAGAAAGAGATAAAGTTTAATATACAATTACAACAATCAACGGTAAACATGATAAATCACAATAATCAGTCTTATATATCAATTGGAACGTGTACAACAAGAATATTAAATGCAAATTACTATTATCAGTCTTATTCAGGGTTACTGGTAATTAGACGTGAGAGGGTGATAAGGGGGCCAAAATGCAACAAATTGAACCCCCATATTTATGACCGAAATTCAATAGTTTTCGAGATATTTGAATTTTAAGGGTTTTTCGATATTTAACCAAAATTTTCCAAATAAAAAAAATATATATTTGAATGGGTACCGTTAAGAATGATGTTGTAGCTGGCACTTTAATTAAGCTATGGACATATTTCAAACTACTCAATAAGAATAATCTCATATCGCTCATTATTTTAATTATTTTGTTTTGAGATATTATTATCTTACCAATATTTACATTTTACGTTTCAAAAATGTTGCCTCGTCACAAAAATTTCTATGACATTAATCGTATAAATAAATAAAACAACTTGCCTATTCTGTAAGCTTTCCAAAAAGGTATAAAAGTCAATTTTAAAATACATAATCGTGGCATGGCATGTGTCTGAATCGGCGCGGGGAGATAAAGGGTCATTTGTGTACCTATGTCTACCAACTAGAAGTTTTTATGTCTCAATGTGCGTGCAAAATGCCAAAAGTCAAAAACTAACCGACTCGTGAGAGATCAGAATTTAGAATTAGAATTTATTTAATTATATTAAGAATGTAGTTTCACATAGTATAGTATTAATATTTTTTTAAGTTCTATAAACTCTACCATAACATATGGTGTACACATATTGAAATGTCATTCTTATATAGTTATGTACAATTAATGATATGATTTAATGATTGACAATAAGTCCAATATGAATCATTATAATTAGGTTGTCGTTACTTTAAAATCAATGTCAAAATTAAGTACATGTCGTCTTGGATTTTAACAATATTTATTTATTTATTTGCTGACATGTAAAACACTGGATATTAGGCATGCATTAAAATTTCATGACACAGTATTAAAACATGAACCCTGTAAGGGCACTGCAAATTTTGTATACAAAATTATTAAATACTTATATCTATTCTATTTAACATTATTATTACAATTTATTAAAGTACCTATGCTAAACAATAGTCAATTATTATACTATACCGATACTTACATCTTGCTTAAAATTAAATTAAATAATTGCCAATTCATTCCATTTGAATAATCGGGAAAATAGTTGTATTAGTCATTAAAATTTATTTGATTTATATTTACGTTAGGTACTATATTAATACAAGCTCGATCGATTTACAATTTGTCAATTTTAAATTCCTCAATGGAATAGTACGCTTTTTTTACTAGCAGAGATTTTAACTGTTTTGAGAACGTTAAGTCATTCGGTATACATTTTAAACTTTCAGGTAGTTTGTTAAATATGTTAGCTAGCCTTGAATGTGGACTTTTCCTGACAACTTTTAAGTTTGTGAAGGGTAATATTAGTCTTGTTCTGTTGCGTCGGTATTCCACCATTACCACCATTTATTTATTTTCACATAACTAAGTCATAAAACACTTATTCAATAACCAACTTGTCCGTAGGGATGCATCCTATACCGATACCGATGCCAATATATCGGCAATACTCGAAGCTTGCTGATATTATACCGGCATCGGCGATATTTTTATAGCCGATTTAACGAAAATAAACGCGCGTGTTGTCTCGTCTACTTTGTTTTTGATACAAAAATCTCATCAATGTTAATTTTAGTTACTAAAACTATTAACTAATCTCAACGTGTCTATAGTTTCAAATGATTTTATTTAGTTTGTCCTTTTATTATTATTTTTATATTATAAAAAAATAACCTGTCTTGTTACGGTATCAGTATCGCCGATATTTTTTTATAAGAGCCGATGCTCTTATATAAAAATACGATACGATACTGATACCGATGTATCGGTATCGTATCAAAGCAAGAGTGAGCTGACAAGTAGGGATACTTGTCATCTCGTCACACATTAATAAAAAATAAAAAAAATCTTTAGTTTCAGGCGTCGACGGCCCATAGCGTGTTAGTATTCAGTACAAAAATAACTTAAAACTATTTTAGTAGTAACATCTAGACACACACAAGAACACAAATTATACACAGCAAAATAAACAGCTCTCAACTCGAGAAGGATTCATCAAGACCCATGTCTGACATGCAGCTTGATAAACCTATCCATCGTAGACCCTTCCAATCTTTCTGAAAATACCTTCAGAACGCTATTGCTGCTTCCCCTCATTCTGCGTATCACTGATGCCACTTTTTTGCGCAAAATGTGCAATGTGTTTTAATGTTTATTTTATTTGTAATTAATTATATCCATAGCGACAAAGTAAAATATGTATTATTTAATTATGCGTCTGACGGTACTTTGCCTCTAAAAAAGGTTTCGTCCGAAACACCACTCAAAAATATTAATAATAATGAAATTCCTGTCTCGACCGGATCGGACGAGACTCAGCGGCCGAGTCGCCTACTAAGCCATATTTTTCCTGCCATATTGCGTTCGCGGCGAGCGGGTCTGTATTTGGTTAGGGTTTTTTGACTGTATTTGGATGTTTCTGTGTTGAAGGCTGTGTGTGTATGGTTTTGTTCAGATTTTATTTTTCTTTTCTTTTTTTTAAGTAATTCTCCATCAATCAAAAAAAGCAAAAAAATACTTGTTTGTCATTTTAATTGCTTATTTTATATGCCTAAAGTGATGAACAATAAATTAATATCCCAAACTTTACCTATAAAGATTTAAAACGTGGCCAGAAAACATGGAATCTAATAGTAGCTATATTTCACCAGCAGTTTTGTTCGTGCGGAATTAAATAAAATGCAGCCTATATTTATGGTGGGTCGTAAATATTTGTGCTGTTCGTAAAAATCTGTGCAACTACTATTATGGGCACGGTAGCAAATGGGTCTCGTTGAAATATGTTTTCAAAATAATTATCACGAGATTGTAGCAGTTTCAAAGTATCTATTTAAATATCGCGAGGAAACCGGCATTCCTGAGAGATATTTTTCGAGGCCAAGTCCAAGACCGATGGGTGGCATAAATATTGTGATAATTTCAGTACCTACGATTCTGTTAAAATCAACTCCTGAAAATGTAGGAGAAGTGAAGGAGAATTGAGCTGTCATTCCATGCTAATGCTAGGCATTGACAGTTCATTTCATTCTAGTTTTCACGGGGTGACTTGTCGTGCAGCAGGTCTAATCACACAAAAAGTAGACAAATAAAAAAAAATATTAACGTAACCTCATTAAGCCCTGAAGAGTACGTAAGAACCTGCGAGTAAATTTATGTAGTTTAAAAAAAGCAGAAAAGTGTTTTTTAAGGAGAAAAGAACGAAATGAGAATGCAACAATAATTAATTATAGTTGTTACTTGGTTATTTCAAATTGCTCTCTAGTAAGCGTTTTTATAGCAAACCTGATTTGGGATCACTGATAAGCAAAGACTTCCTTGGTCACCTTGCTCTTCTGTCATTTTGCAGATCTAGTAGCATTGTGTTACAGGTCGTTGAGCTCCCTCACACAGGATTTAGATATAATTTGATTTTTGTATTGAGCTTTGTGTTGACCTGTCCGGACAGACTGCTTGCGACAGACTGCTTGCGATCTGCTGCTGCTGAAAGCTGCAATAGTTATTTCGTTAGGAGACATTCTTTGCCCTGCGTTGTTAGACTCGTAGAATATCTTAATATAATATCATGTTCGAACTTTAAAATAGACCATAACCTCAGTTTCTTTCTGCATTTCTTATCTCAGGGATCAGTCAATTTGTAAATGGTCATTACTTTTAGTTTTAAAAACATTCACGTGGTAAATTTTCTGGAAGAACTGCTTACAGCAAATACATATCATTTCATTACACCTAAGTACTGAGTTAAAAGACTGGCAATATTTCGCAGACCCAACTCAAGATATCTCCAGTCGAATCTTCTTAAACACACCTCGTTACCACTTACTTTAGCTTTAACATTTTCTTGAAAATATTCTAAAAACAGACCTGAGTTTCTTATCTGGGTATTAAATAAACGAGACTGTAGAGGAGAAACTGGGTTACTAGTGTATACATAAACTTGCAACCCATTAACATCCTTGCTCTGTTGGTATATTTATTGGCTACTAAATGTATAGTATGGCCTTTGTCCTTTGTTTTCGGAGTAAGTGTACGTACATCTTGTGATGGCGATATGCTAATTACATATTTAACTTCAGTAGAATGGTAGTTCCCGGAGATCATACCTTAACACAGTGGTGATATTAAAACTTGACTTCGGTAAACGCATTCGTTTCGTGTCAATAGTATACCTATTTGTGCATAAAGAACACCGGCGAACTCCCAAACAAATTTTTGTTGACATTTTTTTTTGTGTCTGCCTATGAAAAATATCTAAAAGCATAGAGTTTGAATTTCTGAACAGTTTTTTCTTTGGTTATACTTTTATAGGAAGTCAGGAATTAAAGATATTTTATTTTTAAGTTTTAGAGGTTATGTCTTTAAAATAGTTTATTTCCATAGCGGACATAAACTATTTATCCTAGCAAAAACAATCGTGTTTATTTTAACATAAAATTTGTATTCTGATGCAGACATGTAATTCCGCATTGCGTAAAGCCAATCATTTTAAGCAACTTGACTAAGATTTATATTACATGGCAACATTAAAAGTATAGCTAATCCAAAAGCCATGAATCAAGCCAGAAAGAAAAAAGAAACAAAGCTACATTTATTTATTTCTTCAATAATCTAGTCAAATTAAGCTCTCAATTATGAAGATTTTTTTTCCAGACTTTGAAAGGCCTTATGATTGATTTGATAAAACTTAGTAAATTATTACGTTGGTATCAATTATGGTGACATACGTAGACGCTAATTAATTTCATCAACAATTCCCTCGCCGGTGTTCTTTGTTTGCTAAAGTTGAACTACCCTTGCTGAGGTTGATCCGTGGTTCAGTGATCATTCAAGACCCCTTTGTGGCTCGGAAAGCACGTTAAGCTTTTGGTCCTAGCTGCCATTTGCAGATCTTTGAAAGTCGTTACAGATAGTTAGAACCCCGAAAGTCTTTATCCAGTTTTACCAAGATGTATCGTGTTATCCAGTTTCCTAAACCCAGGTACTGGTAACACAATAACTCTTGCTCAGATACTGGAGGAGTAATATACTAGTATTTCAGCTCCGTCTGGATCTGATCTCTCTCTTTTTAGTGGGCTGTAAATTGTATCATCAATGTATTCATGGCATTACAATAGGCCCTATCAGAATATTAGCGCTGCGGTATTTATTGTTTTTCCTTTAATATCGTGGCATCGTGCTGATATAGGGGCCTTTTTGGCCTCGCACAGGTGTTTTTGTTATTTAATATTGTTAGATTTAGTTTTATTTTTAAACTGTTACTTTCCTGTGCGTGTCCCAAATAAACACGTTTTCTTTCTTATCTGGTTAGATTCGAAGCCGACCACAACCAATACAGTTAGGAAAAGGCTAGGTAGGCTATGACCGGTAACAACTGTTACGGAACTACGAATGAGAGCCTGCCTAACCTTTATGGCAATATAAATGTAACAACAGGACCTAATCTTAAGTTTCTACATACGCATTAGATAAACAAAATACCAACAGTTTCTTCATGCCATTTCACAAAACTGCACTCCAAAAAGTAATCACTCACAAAGTTTGCTCAAGACATGTAACGTTACCGTGTCATGTAAACTTGCTAACTTGTCCCATCACGTGTACAGTAATGAACAAAGCACGGTAATGAGATCTTTTCACGTTAAACTTTATCACGCTTAACCTCCGGGCTTAAAGCACATATGATGCAGAAGGTTTAGTTTTTACCATTTAACGGGCGATAGGGTGAAAACAGAAATGCACACACACATATATAATACATGTACAGACGCCAGCACATCAAGATACCCCAATGTGTCAAATTTTCCCAATTGAATATGAACCTTATTCTGTTTAACATGTGGTTGAAAAACGATCAAAGAAATTTGACACATTGGGGTAACTTGATGTGCTGGCGTCTGTACATGTGTGTGTAAGAAAAAGCTTTTTCCTTGGAAGTACTCGCTCCTCTCTATGACAACCAGATTAAAAAAAAATCTTTCATATTTAATAGCCATTTTCTTAAGGAAGGTTCACACCCTTATAATTGGGTGAAACCGCGGGAAACAACTAGTTACACATAATGAGCGTGAGCACTGATTTTGACAGATCAAAGGGTAAGTTTACGTTAAGTTTTGTTTCTGATTGTAAGCTTATACACACACATACTATACGCACGCACAGCGTAGTACGTAAAAGGATCTCAAACTGTCTCAAACGGTACAGAATATGCGTGAAGCGTTTTTTTATGTGTGCCAATGTTTTCGCTCATTGTATGAAGTTGATCTTCTGAACAAAAATGCTGCGATACAGGGAAGGCGCAAAGTGAAAATTTAGCCTGTTATAAAGATGAACCATGTTTAAAACTAACTTCGAAATTTTCGGATTTCCGTATATGATTTCAAATATCCTTCGTGTATATTGTGAATCAAGTTTTAATAATGTTGATGTTACTAATAATACAAAACATACAGTACGTTAAAATTTAAACTAGCATTTTTTATCATGGGGGTAGGCAGAAACTACAGATCCTGCTACTATCCATACTAAATCCTTTTGCTTTGTTTACGAGCATAAAACCCAAGTGGCAGCGCCGCCACGCCGGCTGCGAGTATTTATACTACGTACTTGACCATTCTAAAAAAACAATACCAGTAAGCTATGTCAAAGTCAAAGTTAAACCATTAACAAACTTAAGTTAATCTAGATATAACTAACTTCTGCCCGCGACTTCGTACGCGGATTCTGTTACTTATCTAGCGACAACGGGGTCGTCAAAATCGAAAATCAGAAACGTCTGATGTCGAATTCTAAGAGCCCGGGGACGAAAAATCCGTGATCGAGCCGTTCCATATCTTTCAGTTTTGTAAGTCAACAGGAAATGCCCATCAGAATTAACAACTTTTGCTAAGACGTCATTCCTATATATGTTATAGTGTCGCTGGGCTTTGGAGTTCCACTACAGGTGTTCCAGAGCTTTTTTATTCTTACAGCAGAAAATGCTCTTTACGTGGAATATTTTTTCTATTGCACCATTTTTATATCTCTTATACTTTACCTGGTCTGTTGCGGTTCTGCATCAGGTGTTCCATTTTCCAAAATTATAATAATGATTCTAGTTGCCTCTTCTAAAAAGTAGATTGAATGGAGAAGAATGGGCAAGACACTCTATACTTACTCTTTTAAAATAGGTTTAATAATACTTTGTATACATTAATCAGATTATGTGGCATTCTAGGGTGTCCTCCTAATGTGTCTACATTCATAAATTTATCGAATAATAATGTTAAATTAGAATAGTGTAGGTCTATGCCTTTGTTTTTCAACTAATGTTAAATTGTTATCTGTAAGGCCTATAGGCTATTATTGTATCACCAAATTACTTCGGCTTGCATTGTTATTTGATCATGACAGTTTTGGCGAGAAATCGATTATTAAACTCTTTATAATGTATGTAAGATGACGTGTTTAAAGAGTTTAAAGATTTTATTAAAGACGAGCCATATGTTTTTTTTGCTTATGAAATAAAGTTACTAATAAGTTAAAGGTAAAATATAGTTACACTCGACTCTAACCAAAACTACATTTTTGTTATAAATGTATAAGGCAGGGCTTAATAATCTGTGGTGATTGTTTAACTAGAGAAAGGACAGCGAACCTGTTAATTGCGTGGGTTGAGGTGTTGAGTTGGCGAAAACAAACTGCTGATTTAATCTTAGTGAGCACTAGGGTTACCCTTCTGTCGAAACGACATTTCAAGATCCACTCGTACTAGAATTATAATAATTACTTAAGTTATTAAGGATTTGTCGGTGAACACCGAAGAATTTCAAATTTAAAATGTTCAAGGAAAAGTATTGAAAAATTTAAGCACACGGAATATGTACCCATGAATATAATATAATGAAAAACTTTTACTATGGAACCAATGGTATTTTTGTACAAAGGCACGAGTAATACTTCTTTACGGGACATTATTCTCGATATTTTTTTTTTCAGAAATTATATTAGTCTTAAAGTGAAAGTTTCCATAATGATACATTTTTATTAATTTAGAGTGTGAAAGCATGACTTGAATAGTCCTATTGCCTGATAGTAGTGTGTTATGATATAATAAGTAAAAGTAAATCTAATCTAATTTTATTAACCCACGAGACAAGCTGTTTTTTTAGTGAAATAGGTATAGTGCGCCCTTTCTAAAATTTGATTAGAATTTACCTAGATGTTTTATAGAAAATAAAAAAATAAACTTTTGTTTTTTTCTGTATTTATTTGGAAGAGGAACCAATAAGATTGTACCGTACACGTGGTTTCAATAAAAAAAAAACATAACAAAGAAATCCTTGCATGTCCTGCGCTTCTCGATCATTTGTTAGTTTGGTTCCGTAACTTCTCGAGTCGTTTTGTTCAAAATCCCGAGGACTCGAGAAAATCGATAGGTATGCCGACTAAATTTTCTTTCCCGTTGGGCTAAACGAAACGATTATCTTGAGAATTCTATTTTATTAGATCACGTAAGTAATTGCTGAGAGCAGATTATGTCCGGGTTATACCCATTTACTTATTTTTAGGACCAGAACTTAGGGTAGAAATGGACACGGAGGGAGAGACGATATGCAAGACATAGGGTCCCCTGATCTTAGAGGGCACAGACTAAAAATAAAATAAACACGCCTATCTCTGTTTGTCTCTGCAATAGTTGACTGTCAAAAAAGCCCATGGCATTAAGTGTGTCTTTAATTGCTTAAATTAAATAAATAAATAAAATCAATAAATGCCCCATATGTATTTATGGCCCCATAGCCCCTATGAATCTGTTTAAGTTGTTGTGTGTACGTTTTTATGGTGAACAATAATAAAGTATTTTAAAGTAAAGGTATTTAAAAATACTGAGTTAAATAACTAAACATAAACTAACCACTATTAAATAGTAAGACACAAAATATTTGCATGTCTCTAAATAGGCTGTCTTAAACGCAAAAGGATCGCTATTCAATCAACAGCCCTAAAAAGGGACCTCGTCCCAAAGTGGACGATTACCGAAAAATACTAAACATTTCTTAGTAGTTCCTTTGTGAGTCCAACGAAAACATATAAAAGGCGTCCAAGCCTTAATCTGAACGAATTTATTCCCGACTCTTCGGGGATAAATCACTGTAACTCTGGTCAAAGAAGTCTATGAGACGTAAAAGTGTGAAAGGCGAAGGGAGGTTCATTCTTTCGTTCGTCAGAAAGAGCCCAACCGGCCTCAAACCGGAAAATTAACGTAGCATTTACTTTTGTTCGTTTATCGGCACCTAGAGTTTTATTTATACGCTCCTCTTTATTATTTTATCTTGAAAAATAGAGATAAACAGCTTCAGTGAATGAAGCTCCGCGCTGTTCGTAATATTTGAATAAGATTTTTTTGAGATTTACAATTGCGCTTTTCGAAAAGATTATTCCGAAAATATTACGTTTTAATTTTCTTTCTTGGCTTTAATTTCGGATTTTTAAAACGTTTTGCTTTTCAGATAACAGACAACAGACATAATTATGACAGTCCAAAGCTGAAAAGACGTTGTGTTAAAGAGCTGCTAATAGTCTTATCCCATCATGTTTGAAAATAATACAAATTATTTTCCTACACCAGAAAATAATACAAAATTATGTTCTGGTGTCGGAAAAAAAAATGTTCTGTAGGTAAATGTAAGTAACACTTAGCGCGACTCGGGAATCGAACCCAAGACCTCATGCTCCGGTAGCACTTGCAGCGACTGCTGATAGCCCTGTAGAAACAAATTGCATAATGAAATTGTTGTATTATTTTGTACTAAAACATAACCACATCAAGTTTTCATAACCCCTTTCTAGCAATCGCGAAGCATTACGATTACGAATAATCAGCTTACCTTACATTTCTACTTCGTCGTATTACATCCATATTAAAACCTTACATATCATATTATCAATACGAAAATCCTTAACATGCCTCCAGCATTTCATTAAAGCAATCTCGAATCTCGATCCCGGTTCATAATCTCACACGCGCAAAACAAGGAAAAAAAGAAAGATGGCGCCCGCCGCTTTAATTTTTTTTTAATACTACAAAGTTCTGTAGCAAAGGGGATCCTGTTCGAAAATCTCCTTATTCGAGTAAGGAGCTTACAGCTTACGGGTAAGTCTTTGACAATCGAATGCGACGGAGGTTCGGTCCCACCCGTTGGAGCGTCGCAGTAAATTTAAATTTTCGCCGAAAATACTCAAGTAAGAGGTGGGCGAATTAAAATGAAGCTATGTAAATCCGACACCTTCAGATCTTGCTCCGCCAGTTGTTGTCGGTTAATTGTATTAACGTATTCTGTAGGTTTTTAAACTGTTCTAAAAAAAACATTAAATAACCTGTCTTGTTTACTTTTACCATTGAAAATGTCATTGGGTTTGTAAGTCTAAAGTGAAAAACCATCAGAAAAGAACGTAGAAATTAGGAGACGATGCCGAAAAAAATTAACGCGCTGGGAGTCTCTTAGGTACCTACTGCTGTTCGATTCAGTAAAAGTCAACTCGTGAAAATGCTGGCCATTGACAATTCACTTTACTTACGAGTAAAGTGAAGTGAAGTGATTGTTGTCAATGCCTAGCATTCGTATGACATCTCAATTTACCTTCACTTCACCTAAATTTTTACGGGGTGTTTTTTTTACAGAATAGCACTTTAGCAGTGTACTCATTGGTATCAAATTACTTATCAATATATTTATTGCGGTGACATCCTCTCCTCAAACAATGAAGCAATAGATCAAGGGGCCTTTTTGCAGTAACTAACATCTGATGCGAATATCTAGTTAAGAATCTGTTGTGATAAAATTTGATGAAAATTGATTGTTTAGTTAATTATTAGGGTTAACTCACGTTGAGGCTGGCATGTCTATAGAGATAAATCCTCTCATTAATTAAAGAGAAATTAGAAACAGACTTTTGAAACAGATTTTACAGTCTACAAATAATAATATAGAAACTCAGGGCTACATAACAGTAGCCCTACGGGATAATCGCCAGTTAAGATACGCATGCGATAGGTTGGTGCGTGTATGGGTCATCATCCATTGTATCTCGAAATCCTTCCATCCTTCGGAAATCACGTTTTAAGCCGTAAGTCTTAGCTATCATTTCACCTGTGTGACAGCCGTTATGGGTAGTCAGAGGCTCGTGAGTCTGACAGCCAGTCTTATCATAATAATTGGATTATAGAGGTTAGATTGACAGTCGCTATATATGTATATAAAAATTAAATTAAAAATTTAAAAAACCCCCATCGCAAAAAAGTAAAACATTTAAAAAGTTAAAAATAACACTTTAGCCATGAAATTTTACTTCACGTCGGGGTACCGCTTAAGTAAGGAATGTTCCTAGTACTTGTAGGTATGTAGGTACTTATTTTAACGGTACCCCGACGTTACGTAAAATTTCATGGCTAAAGTGTTATTTTTAACTTTTTAAATGTTTTACTTTTTTGCGATGGGGGTTTTTTAAATTTTTAATTTAATTTTTATTTTTAAATTTTTAAACGCATTAATTTTGTTTTATAGAGTTTACAGTTATGAGAATTTTTCAGTGCATTGTATGTAGAGTCAAATTCTGGTTAAAACGAATCCAAACACGGCATATCTGCTATTATTTTGTCAAGAGTCTACCTACTAGTGTGCTGGATAGCCTGGCTGCAGCATCAGCTCATCCTGTTGCCATCAGTGCATTGTGTTAAGAATCAAATGCTGGTTGAAATGAATCTAAACACGACATATCTGCTATTATTTTGTCAAGGGTCTACCTACTGGTGTGCTGGATAGCCTGGCTGCAGCATCAGCCCATCCAGTTGCCATCAGTGCATTTTGTACAGAATCAAATGCTGGTTAAAATGAATCCAAACACGACATATCTGCTATTATTTTGTCAAGAGTCTACCTACTGGTGTGCTGGATAGCCTGGCTGCAGCATCAGCTCATCCTGTTGCCATTAGGGCATTGTGTGCAGAATCAAATGCTGGTTGAAATGAATCCAAACACGACATATCTGCTATTATTTTGTCAAGTCTACCTATTGGTGTGTTGGATAGCCTGGCTGCAGCATCAGCTCATCCAGTTGGCATCAGTGCATTGTGTGCAGAATCAAATGCTGGTTAAAATGAATCCAAACACGACATATCTGCTGTTATTTTCCCAAAAGTGTATTAATCAGCTAGATATTCTGGCTGCATCAGACCAAATACACCATAATGTTGCTTATCAATATAACACACATGGGTGTTTGAAATTTTAAGACACACATATGTTTTTAAGTAAAGTTAATACCTATAGACGTCTAAAATAGCAACGGTAGCTAACACAAAAGAGCTGATAACCTTGAAACGGCTGAACCAATTTTGAAGAACCATCGCAGGAAACCCTGCTTTCAAATAAAAAAAACCGCATCTAAATCGGTTCATCCGTTTGGGCGCTACGGTGCCACAGACAGACAGACACACACACATAGCGGTGAAACTTATAACACCCCTCTTTTTGCGTCGGGGGTTAAAAATACAGATATTCTAACTAGTAACTGACCCCTACATAGTCCGCGAAGAAGAAGGCTAGATGATGGTTGCAATAAAATTTAGAGTGACAATAAGAAAAAGGGTTTCAAAAAACACTTGAACACGCCACAGGAAAACTCCGATGCCATTTAATTTCATTGTATCGTCTATTTTATAGATTTGATATACTCTAACACATTATCTTACTTTCACCACCGGATATCGAACTACTTTCTTACTACTTTTGCCCCCGGATAATAGGCACGGCACCAATTATTCAACGACAACACGAGCGTGTGAAAATGTTTTCAATTACGTTTTAATTCGACGATAGGAGCGAAGGAAATAATGTTTTCTTGCTAAGTGGGCTTAGGCATAAATGTGGTCCTAAATAGAAATGGCACAGTAGGCCTATTTTGCATTTGAAGTGTAAGTAGTCAATACAGTTGCCCACTTCTACGCACCCAGAACATTAGCATTTGCCTAGAAATTGTATTTTCACTAGGTACTGTACCGCTTGAACGTGGCAACTAAGAACAGGCCACTCTGTAGTTAAACCGGAATATTCTTGACTATTCTTTAATGGATATGTCTCTGAGCACAAAATACGGAAGCCTTTAAGATTAATTAAGATGCTGTAATGTAATAAAATTATAAATTTAATTAAATTCAACAAACTGAAGTGTGTGTGTGTGTGTATGTTCGTTGACTTCTTATTAGCGCAAGTATAATACATATAGTGGTGATAGCCTACTGGTGTGACAGGTGGATTGCCAAGTCGTAGGACTCTAGTTTTAATCCAAGGCATGCACCTCAAAATTTTCAGTTTCATGCATGTACGTTGTATAATTATCACTTGCTTCAAAAACAGTGAAGGAAACCATTGTGAGGTAACTGGTATGCTTGAGAGATATAACTAGATTATGAGTAAAAATTGGCGAAAAATTTCAACATTGCGAGGCCCACAAACATCTAATGAACCCACCATGAGTTCCGCCATTAGTATAAAATTTACGTCAATATTCCTTAGACCTTGTATAGTTAAAACTACACTGAATCTTTTCTTACCCATTGTATCAAACTATGACTCAACAAAAGACATACACCTACCTAATAAAAAAACAGGCACGCCACTACGTACATATTCCAAAGAAAAAAATACCAACGTTGATTGTCTAGTTCCTAGAATCTAGTTGATACTTCAAAAGCAACAAATAAGCTTTGTAGAATAACAATGGGAGCATGTCCTGAATCCTAAATCCAGACAAAGGGACAAGGGGCACGCACTTCCCGTTACTCTGTGAAATATTAAGAGGTAATGGGCTAGTAAAACTTTGGCTATTACTAAGTAATTTGAGACTTGAATAAGGCTTTGTGGAGTAAGTAATCAAGATGGTGGCTGCCGAGATGTTTTGTAAACGCTGTCTTGGATTTTCTCGGTTTGTTACTGTGTCTACTTACAACCAAGGTGGAAAAAACATCGACACAGCCATACCATGATTCTAGGATTATATGAACAAATAAGCTAACAAACAAGCAAATTAATAAGCTAATGAGTAAGCCAACGAATTAGCTAATAAATAATTTCGACTAATTTGACGCTTTTTCTAATTTTATTTATAATACTTTTATCCATACAGTATAAAATCAATTTGAGTTAAGTGGGATAGTTCACAAACACATCTCTTCTTCTCTTAAAGTGAAAGCGTAAAACAGCCCTCGAATTTGAAATTGGAAACAAAGTAATGTATTTACCTAGGTATCATAATTTATGAATTATTGATAGCATGACATTTGACTAATACCTCACCTCCTGGTCAGGCAGACGATGGCCAACCGGGAATGGTGACAGAATCGAACGATACCGTGATACCCGGTGCAGGTTTGAGATGAAACACTGGGATGGTTTCTAGAGCGATATAGTCAGTAAGAGTCTGACAGACTCCTCCACGCTACCCAGGGGATTCATGAGGATTTATCAGCCGTAGATCAAAAAAAAACAGGCAGATGATGACATACCACCAACTGCCCAACTGTGTCTCTCAAAACAATTGCTTCCAAAAATCCATGACCTAACCTAACGAAACGCGGCGAGAAGTTTTGGCTTTGCAATCCAATTATAGGGGGAAACGGTTATCAGGCTACAGCCAGTTACTGTTTTTCCGTTTTTACGCGGAAAAGTTTTTTGAATTGGCCACAGAAGTAGATATCTCTGTTGAGTTTAGCGTGTTCGTACATTTGACTTTTTTTGTTCTATTTAAAACATATGACAATATCATCATTTCAATCTTACCCTATGACATTTTAGTTATAAGGTAGTGTAATTGACTGCGTTTATTAATGAGATCATTAAGCACATTAAAAACGTAGAAATTAGAAAAAAGGCGACGAAAATCTTTAATGCAATATCGTTTAAACGTATCTTACCTAAATGTCGATATACTTTTTTACTTTTATGCAAAATTGTACCTGTAGGTAACTAGATTTAAACAAAATGGTTCAAAAAAGTAAAAGATAGCTGCATCTTCAACCTAATGTGTGTGTGTGTGCGTGTGTGTGTGTGTGTGTGTGTGTGTGTGTGGTCTCAACTCAAGGCATGCATCTCTAACTTTTCAGTTTCATACATGTACGTTGTATAAATATCACTTGCTTCAAAAACAGTGAAGGAAACCATTGTGAGGAAACTGGTATGCTTGAGAGATATTACTAGACGGCATATGAAGCCAAGTCATCTTCTCTTTTCATTTATGTAACACATATTTTAGTTGTTTTGTTTTTAATTTCCATTATTGTTAAAAAAGTTATCATCTTCACTTTTTATTTGAAATAGATTGTAAAAGAAATTAACACCTTCATTCGTGTGCAATGTTCTTTAATAATTTGTTGTATTTAATCTATACTTCTATACTAATATTATAAAGAGGCAAAATTTGTAAATTTGTAAGTTTGTAAGTTTGTATGTAGGGGGTAATCTTCGGAACTAATGATCCAATTTTAAAAATTATTATACTGATAGAAAGCTACACTATTCCCGGTGGACATAGGCTACTTTTTATCCCCGTATTCCCACGGGAACGGAAACTACGCGGGTGAAACTGCGTGACGTCTGCTAGTATTTAATATGTGGATAACGTCGCTAGTTACACATATGTAATGTAATTTTAGTTTACAACCTGTTTATTACTATATTTGTGTAGCTGTTTGTTTTCCCGAAATAAATAAATAAAAAAAGTCTGGGGCTCATGAGCGGCATTAAAACTCTGATACTTTTATTTCCTTTACTTTAGAAATCTTAGAAAGAAAGAAGATTAGTGCTAAGTATACCTTAAGTTTGACACTGTATGGACAATGTACATAGCTACATTAGATATAGCTCTCATCGGAAACAAAGATCTCTTATAGGATTCCATCCCTTACTATTCACAATATGTGAGCAGTGAACACAATATAGACGAAAATAATCCGATATTGAGTATATTTTATTCCTGAATACACGGCGTGTACAAAATATTTAACTACTTTCAGAAGGTCGACTCTATACAACTAACGGAAACGCACTAGCAACTTACTTAAAGTACTTCACGTACTACAAATAGGATCAATCCGAACCAGCCTGTCATCTTGCTGCCCTCCCTCAACGATGCCCAAAAACGAGGTCAGTTCTTCCCCTGTGAAGGAGTCGCGCAGTTTTTAAAGATTTTTCCCTGGGATTTAAAGGCATTCACAGGATTGCCCGGTTAGGCAGCTGACAACCTCATAGGTGAATATTCGAAATGGCTATTTAAAAAAAAACTGTAGCTACTATCGCACTTGTGACTAGACCGGCTAAAGAGGTGACAAGAGGTCTTATTATCAAGAAACATCGAGTTAACCAAGCGTAAAGTGTATCCCTAGCATTAGTTTGCAATAACAGCCCACTTTACCTTCACTCTTTCATGGGGTATTTTTTTACAGAATAACACTATTGTTTTAGTTTGATGCGGAAATAGGAGCTCACCTTCTTTACTTATCTATGTTGTGACGCGTGGGTGTAATACTTACCTACTTCTTTTTTATTGTTTAATTTATTATATTATTTAGACGCGTGGGTGATATCACGAGATTGTATGGTATCTTCCTGAAGTATGTAGGTTATTTGTTGGCATGTGTATATAGCACCTCCTCTCAGGCTATTATTGTTTATTGATAGATATTACGTTTTTTCCCCGACTGCTCCAGAAGGAAGGTTATGTTTTTCGAATGTATTTAATCATACATTCGAAAACCATAAGTAAAAACATAAACATCACGCTTGTAGTTCCCAAAGAGATAGGAATAGGAGTATCTGTAGTTCACCCACCTCAGACTACTGATTACCAACAATCCGGGTCTAATCTAGATTCCGGGTTGCTACTGAGAAACATTAGATGAAAAACAATAAATTCAACCGATCTGGGTATCGAACCTACCTATGTTTAGCAGTAACGCTGGCGAGCATTATACAAATGTATGTAAGGCAAAGCGTGTGTATGTGTGTACATCAAAACCATACCATTATTTTTTTTAAGATTAACTTACCAACCTGACTAAAAGTGTTAAGAATGAACAAAACACTCAGATTACTCAATTAGCATTCAAATTTTTAATCGTCCTGCACAGACTTTGCAAAAATCCTTACTAAACTCGTTAGGTAACGTATTAAGAAAATCACTCAGTTCTCAGTCAGCAAAATAAAGATTTTTCCAATTATCCCCCGACATATACATACACACAAGTCAGAACATATATAATATAACTACGTATTTTCGTCCTTACATCTCCTTACAGACTAATCTCCTATACTTACGGGTAACTGAGTGTCTTCAAATCCGTTGACCCGGCTCATCGGATTACACGCTTTTATGTGATATATTCGTACGAAATAATCATTATTTATGTGTTCTTAATTAATATAATAACAATCAGTGCTAAATTTCTTATTGAAAAAGGCTTAGCTAGACGAATAATTTATTATTTTGGGTTAGCGAGTTTTAAACACACTCATGATATCAATAGCTATCAAATTAGTGGTTAATCCTCATCCCTTTTAAATCGAACCTGTCTGTAGTCTGTGTTCAGATGGAAAACTTTACAAAGTCAAAGTAAATCCCATTTATTTTAATTAGCCCATTTTCTTTCACCGTTTTTGAAGGTAGTTGATAAATAGGTAGGTATTCAAATTTGCACATGATACAATATGACAGCAAAAAATCACTCAAAAAAACTTAAAAAAAAAACAACCGACTTCTTAAAAAAACACTAACAGGTGAAAAATAACTCCGATTGTCTGAGGTTTTGTTTCGTTCATTATCGTCCACCGACTTCCGAAACTGGAGTTATTTTTCATCTAACCTAACCTTTTAACCTTGTAATTCCATAAAATATCCAACTTGGATAACAATAGTAACATGCCAAAAAAACTTTACCTGAACTCCTTTGCATATTTCCAGCATTTAAAGAGTTCATTATTACTGAAGCAGGCACCTTTAAGCTCTCGAAGTTAAAGAGAATAGACGATGAAAAGTTATTAGGACATCAAAGCCTGGGAGACCTATGTCTGTGCAGCTAATCTCCTGCAGGAATTTTCGTTCCAAACATTGGAGAACTAGATGTGGTTCCTTCACTGAAACATTTGACAGTCCACTGTTGCTATCCATTAAACCATAAATGGTGGAATGCTGACAATTAAATAAAATCAATAAATAAATATTGCACAACTTTTCACACAACGCCATATAGTCCCAAATTAAGCTTGAGAGCTTATGGGTTCTAAGCAGCTGATAAACATACTTATATTTTTAAATACATACATATTATAGATAAATTACACCCAGACACAGAACAAATGAACGTGCTGATCACACAAACATTTGTCCTGGGTGGGAATCGAACCCACGACCTCCGGCATAGCAGTCAGGGTCACTAACTATTAGACCAACAGGCCCGTCAAAAACAACAACAATTGTAACATAACATTTATAAACCTGTAATCCCCTAACTAAACTAAAGGTTAGGCAGAGGTAAGAGGGGATCTGGAATTTTTCAGCAGCAGTCCGGAGTCTGGATTTTCACCCGATTGATGGTATTAGGCTCAAATAAATAAACAATAAGAAAATACTAGCGCGGGTTGCATATTACTAGTCAGTCTTGTTAGCCCCTCCAACTAAGCTAAATATGCTTGTGTCTAGAATGGGTTCACGTCATCTTACTCTTTGGGCTATTGCCGCTTTATACATTTGACACTGTGCTTTATCCGCTTATAACATGGGTTTTGAAAATAACTGGCAACTAAAATGTGGATGTACTACGACCACAAGTCACCAGAGAGTTCACGAAAGAAATCAAAATTAATTATTTTATTGAAAAACTGGGTCGCTGTCGCCGGTTGCTGTGAGGAGGACTAAACTAAACTATAACTACTATACTATACTAAACTTTACTACTTATACTATAGTATACTATAGTATACTATAGAAGTATAGGTTATTGATCAGTTTAAAGTCACATCCAGTAAAATTTCAGTTCAAGGTTTTTCAACATACGTTTCGCAAAGATTTTTCAATCGTCGTCGGATTTCCTTAGACTCTGAAGCATGAGAAATCAATTTTACCTTTTGCCTAGCTTCAGAATAGATGGAAAATTGAGATTTCTATGAAATGAAAGGGTTGACTGAGCATCTTGGTCGGCATTATATAAGGAAATCTATCTGGATTCCCTTTGTAGTTTTTGTTTCAGACGAAAACCTTTCTGTTTGTTGTTGATAGCCGTATGATAGTTTCGTTTCATGTTTATTTATTTTTATTTACTTATTTTGTAAAAGGGAAAAGAAACAGTTACTAAAAGGAATATACTACACGACCTTAAACATACTTACCAAATACATTTTTGTTCACGTTTAGGTAATGTTATCTTTCGTTTTTTTTTTAGTCTAAGTATCTATAGCTATCGGAGTAATGTTATGCCAAATTTAAGAATTGAAAATGGTATGGTAAATCCTTAATTCATACTTATAATAATTTTACTCCGATAAAGTTAGGATGAAGACTACTTACTAAAAAAATAATTTGTGCCAAAACTATGAATTATAGTTGTTGGTACAATAAGATTAACCATTTTAGAAAAGCATACAGTACTCATCATTCATCATCATCATCATCAGTACTCAGTGCATATAATTCCATAATTATGTTGTTACTTTTAGTGGAACCGAAGCCACAATGACGGACTAAAACGTTTAAGAAGACTATTTACGAAGACAGACAGTTTTCTATAAACAAGGAGTGCCATATTATTTTATAAATGACTTGGATAAGACTGTCTACAAACCTTCTTACAAATGAACTAAGTTTGCCGCACGTAAAAAAAAGTCATTTTTAAATTGGAAAATGGATTTTTTTTTTGTTGGGTGAATCCGGCTCGCTCTCTGCACACTTTTTAAAATAATATAAAGTGACGTGCCAGTTACTTAATCTCGGATCGTATTACCTATTTAATGATTACCATAAAGATATTATTGTACCATTTCTCTTTCAGCATAAGAAGCTTAAGGTCACCGAATGTCGGGGCTTAAAAACATTTATGTAAATCTACGTTCATTAAACCTAACGAACGTAACAGTTGCGGGATTACATCGAGCTCATACAACAGCTTCATCCCTTTGCCTCTGAGTTTGTTTTTGTGTTTTTTTTTTCATACATATCCCATCGTGATTGCTGTATGGGAATAGCCGTTGGTGCAATGTTAGATTGGGTTCGGTGTTTCAAAATTTGAAATGCGTTATTCTTGTTCTTCATTTTTCTTTTTTATTCTTGTTGTTATTTCTGCGTACCTACCTCAAAAAGGCGGAGTTTATAAATATATATTACATGTTTATTTTTTTGTCTCAAATTACCATTGAGTTAGTTTTATGCGTCAAGATTTTTGTATAGGAACATCTGTTGGTGCATTTTGATTTGACATTAGATTCGAAATTTTAAAATTTTAATTGCGGCAATTGATATTATTATTTATTTTTAACCGACTTCAGGAGGAGGTTCTGAATTCTATAGGTATTTTTTTGTATGTACGTAAAGCGATTACGTTGAGATTTATGTACAGATTTACGTGATTCCTTTTTAATTTGATGCAGGATAGTTGTTATTTGGTCCCATAAAAAATTGTCATAGTTTGGCCCGGTAGTTTTCATTTTATAAACATTTTTTATTTTTGATTTCATCGAAATCTGTTTATTTGTTTGATTGTAATATTGTAATATATTGAAAAATAATGAATCATTTACATAAAAGCAAAAACTGAAAATTGTAAAAAAAAAAAAATTACCAAAATACAACCGACTTCATAAAAACACTAACATATTTTTTTAACTAGAGAAGCGAGATCGGTCTCCCTATGTGACTAATCTGAGAAGAAACATCAAAAAAAACTTAGATACAGTCGCTTTAAAAGTCCAGAAATTATATATCCTTGACTAATGGGAGACTAAATTGTCGAGTGCTATGATGTACCATGCAAAAGAAGACGCGGGCAGAAGCTAGTCTTTTACCTATCCTTCTTTGAAAAGACATTTTTTCTTCCTTTTTCCAGATCACTGTCAATCTACAAAAGTGGCACGTTGAGCTCAAAATTCGTAATTGAGAATGACCCACTACTAAGGATGGTCTTCAACATCGTAACAACTTATTTCCGTTTGTCGAGTCACACAAATTGCAACACTGGCAGCTGGTAATTTATTTTTTCTTAAGATCAACGAGAGAATAATTAACCTTTGATTATCATTTAAAAGGAAATGTTTAAATTATTGCAGTTAGTAAATCCGATTGCGAATGTCTTAGACGATTGGATGACTGATTTAAAGGTAATGGGGTCACTTATTAATTACGTCACACGTTAAGGGGGAGGAATGGAATCCAATGGTTGTCTGTAAGAGATTGCTTTTAGAGATAAGGCCTCTTTTAAGACCCTATGTAGTTTTTTGTATTATTATTTGTAGGTTCTAAAGGGGTCAAAAAAATGTGTCGTCGTTTGGCAAAAGGGGGGCGGGGCATAATCTACATGATATTCGTATTAACATCACGCTATCATATGAATGTATTTAGAGTATTAAAACTCTTTACTTCAACTGTCTTTAAAATATACTTACCTAACTAGCAGACGTCACGCGGTTTCACCCGCGTAGTTCCCGTTCCTGTGGGAATACGAGGATATTTTTTTTTTAAATTGGAACATTAGTTCCGAAGATTACCCTCAAACTTACAAACAAATTTTACCTCTTTATAATATTAGTCTATATATATAATATGACGTTTACGTTCGTTCGTTACGTTTACGTTCCATTCATGTTTTTTACTTATTTTTGCAGACATGTCAGATTTCCATACGAGTATTACTTCTCATCACTTACTTACTTACTTTAAAATGATTGATGTAAGAATTGTTTTGTACATTTGACGGTTTTTCTTGCTAAATAGGATTAAAATTCCAAAGTCTTCTAATTCAAATTAAGGCTGAGGATGGTAGTAATAATAATAGTAGGTAGCGACGTTGACAACTAAACTCAAGCAATAACTTACAACAAACTGAATAAATAGAGCCTTCAAGTGAAAAGGGTGAGACCGGTTAAATGTGTAGAACTGGATTATATGTACAGACGCCAGCACATCAAGTTACCCCAATGTGACAAATTTTCCCAATTTAATATGAACCTTATTCTGTTGAACATAAAGTTGAAAAACGATCAAAGAAATTTGACACATTGGGGTAACTTGATGTGCTGGCGTCTGTACCTATAGGTCTGTGACATGATATCACAAAATAATACACAAGGACCATTTAAGCTAAATAAATATGTGACGACACACCAAGGAAGAGGGGCTCACACAAATGTCACTACGTGTGACGAGAACGGGTTAATCATAAAACTTGTGTAACGTAATTTAAAGATGGCCTCTTAGTAACAGATCCCATTAGTACTTATTCCATTTTCAAAATCGAATTTCCAATCGTCAATCAAAAAAAAGACAACGTCCTGAGAAAGCCTCAAATAATTCCATCCACGAACATCACTTACAAAACAAAAGACTGGAGTGGCTAAAATTAAAATGTTCAAAGCAATTCCGTACTAATGGAGCACAGTGATTAATGTTACCGCCGACATTATTTTAATGAGGATAAATTGCATATTTGAGTGTCCCCACTAATAGCTTCCTTAATTCTTTCCCGCCTTTCTTAAGCTTGGATTAACTATCGGACCCATTGAGGTCCCCGTTTAAATTTACATTCGATTCAAGTGACTGCACAAGCGAAGTAGGTTTCGATATGTATTTTTATTTTATCTCCTCCCTTATCGAAGAAGGGAGAAATTAAAAAAAAAATAGTAGGTATCTTTATTTTAGCTGGCTAATCGCTGCTTTATCGCGGTGTGTTTAAAAAAATAAATAAATACAAACAATTGTTCCTTGCGAGAATCGGACCTGCAACGCGAAGAGCGGACTTTCAGGGGGACTGTTTTATGCAATTTTGACCTTTAAAAAATTGCTGACCCTCAGCAAAATTTGAATAAATCACTTTTGATTTGATTTGATTTAACACGTAGTGTAGCAGCCAACCGCTTAGTCACTGTAGGTAGGTACCAGCCAAACCGTCAAAACGTGGGTCAAGACTTAAAAGTTTATAAAACTATCACTATCAAAACGATATGAGATGAAGTTTCGTCAAGCATCCTAGTTGAGCTGCGATATGTGACCAAACTCAACAAGTTAACAAAATCATAAAATGGCAAAGCTATGTTTTTGGCTTGACCGTCTTCTGATTGTCGCATAAACTATTTTATTGACGACTAAGTGAGTAGAACTTCTAACTGGATTGTCGAAAGTCTTATAACAATCGTTTGCATGAGGTGGCAAGAGCAGCAAAATTTACTTTTAGCGAAATATTGCATTTTTTTAAAAAAAACTTACTGGTAATGTGGGTTGCACATTACTCTTGTTAACCCCTGCAGTGGGGTTACGTCAATAGTGCAATAGCTGTGGAAACTCACGCCCTCTTGATCGCTAGGCTAACGCCTTATCCTTTGGGATATTACTGCTTAAACTGACCGTAGCTTTTTCTATCACACATTTTTTGTAATAAATGACACACTAAAGAAACGAAAGGTATTTACAAGGCAGATGAATGTGGGAACGCCGGGAGGGGACGCCCTAGAAGGACATACATAGACCTTATTGGTGAGGTTCTTCAGAAAGGTCAGGTGCGTAGTACTCGCAACCGGCGAGTGTGTATGACAACATGTATGAATGAAAACGGAGCAAAAGAAGTATGTAAGAACCGTAGCATATGGCGCTCTGTAGTTTCTGCCTACCCCCATGGGAAAAAGGCGTGAGTTTATGTATGTATGTATGACACACTAAAATACTGGTACATTCAGTTTAGTTAAATACACATTTTGTATTAGTAAATGTAAGCGAGGAATTTCAGATGCAAGAACCAAGAATAAATTGCACATACCCATAAAACTTTTAACCCATCTGAATAAAAAATTGCCCAACTATAAAAATAATACATACAAGATAATTCAAAAACAAACTCCCACAAAGGCCCGAAAGTTGGAACGTAAAAAGTGACAAATTACAAGTTATTTAAAAAGAAAGTTTCGCAAGAATGTCGGAACTTAATCACGGGGCCGATTAAAACTTTGTGATGCTGCTCAAACACCATGGGGATACTTCAGAAGTTTTTATTACTTATTGATTAACAGGAACTTCTCACGGTTCTGCCTAATTCTAGGTAATTTTAAAGTTGGTTACTTCATTTACTCTTGAATTTCCTTCGGCATGGTAGTTGGTGGTCATAAGACCATGGATTGATATAATAGCTCAAAGGTCAAGACGCTTAATAAAACCAACAAATTGATTCGAAAGCCAAACGTTTGCTGTGGCAGCTAGTAGTTTATATAAGGTGTTTCAAAATTAACCTTACAAACTTTAAGGAATGCTATAGACCACCAAACTGAATAACTTTTACTATGGTACTAACTTTGAAATCGCATAAAGGAAAACAGCTGTCCCATACAGTTTTCAACAGTAGGTATTAACTTTAGTATGGAATAGCTGTAATTTTTTGCGGTTTTCAAAGTTGGTACCATAGTAAAAGTTATTCAGTTTGATAGCACTCCTCAAAGTTTGTAAGGTTGATTTCGAAACACCTTATATATACCTACAAGTTTGATATCGCCAATCTCTCTTAAGCAAGCATGGGATCAATGTTTTGTATAACAAGAGGCCTTCACTCTACAGTGGGATAATAATAGCCTGGTGATATTACTATGTTTGTAGTTTAAATCGTAATTGCCGTTGTAATAACGATACTCTCGGTGGGTTTTACATCTGATTGTGGATAGCATTATAACGTATATCAGTCTATCTCATTCGTATGCATATTGTTCTACCTAACATTTGATTAGATTCTGGCAATGTAAACAGTACATGCCAAAAATCCTTGTAAATCTAAACTATGTATTGTAGAATTACTAAAGCTCACAGTAATCCATATAAAAATAAAGTCTATAGATCGATTAGAAAATACATTGTTTCTTAAAACATTGTTACATGTTAAAAATCGTTTAAGTTTCTTAACAGGACTTACAAAATTATTAAATAAAATTTTAGTTTAATTTATGTACAGAAAATCTCTACTAATCCCCGTGTTTAAACCGAACCGGTTTGCGGACACGGCGGGGTTTTAAATATTGTTTTATAATTTTAATACCGGACGAAGCAAAGGAAAATCCGTCCGGAAATATTGAGCTCGGAACGAAATATATATGTTTGAATCTGCAATTTGCATATTTTATAGTTACAACAGAATGCGGTGTGTAAGCTCTTGATCCAATTGAACTAAGTGGATTTTTTTCCGTATTTGTTTTTTGTGTTAAGTAGTTTGACGTTTACCAGTTTATTTTTGAAAAACTTTTTTGCGAAAAATAAAACCGATTAGTGTTTTTTAAGTCGGTTTTATTTTTTGCAAAAAAGTTTTTATTTTTCCATTTTTAGTTGTTCCCATACAAATATTTGCCATGAATTTATTTTATATTGTTAATTATTAACAATACATGTCATGGTAATAGGGTTATCTACTTATCCCTATCAAATGAAACTTAACATACCTAACGGTCGAAATTTAGGTATATTGTACACATCTGCGCACCCCTCAGAGCGTACAGGCGTGATGATACGTCCTGATGTTGTATAAACAATAAACATCCAAGCGATTTCAGCAATCACGACAGTTTTGCCGTCTATTTTTGAAGAGTTCCATTCTATACCTCCGAAGATCAGCACCAGATCTTCACCAAATTTAAATGAGACCACCTCAGGAGTATACTCTTTCAAATAAAAAAGAGAATCTTGAGAATTGGTCCACAAATGGCGAAGAAATCAGGTAACATACATAAAAAAAAAAAAAATACATACACACGAACATAGAACCTCCTCCTTTTTTTGAAGTCGGTTAAAAAAGCAAATCACTTGGTTAGTTCGAACAACTTCTCAACTTGACGTAGGTCAAGCTCATTGATTCCGGTATATAGAGACTTGATTCCGCCATCACCTTTCTACCATCGGACAACCCGGCGTACGGCGAGTGTCCACCCTTACATCGTTGGCACTCCCACGATTCGGACAAAGCGTTTCGCTTCGTCGTTTATACCGCGTACATCAAAGGACTGGAACAACTTGCCTGCTGCGGTCTTCCCGTCCGATTATAATTTAGGTGTCTTCAAGGCTAGAGTGAATAGGCTCTTATTAAACTAGTGCGCTTCACCATCACTGATTGCATCTCTGCTTACCATTAGGTGGGATTGCAGTCAAGCACTGGTATAAAATAATTAAAAAAAAAAGAGAAAAAACGCAGTACGTAACAATTTAATCGATCTCTAGCTAGCCATTCAACTTAATGCTTTATAAAAGATTGTATTTGACCAAAACGATAGCTATAGTGGTGATGTTACAATGGTGGCGGTTTTTGTATGTTTTTATTTATATATTAATAATAATGCCAGCCAGTTTTTACCCCACTGTTGGGCTGTAGAATTCTTCTCATATAGAGAATGCTCGAGTGTAAATCACCACAGTAATTACCCAGATCGTAGGTACAGGCGAATGCCAATCTATATAAACTACTAGCTGTACCCTGCCACGCTTCGCTGTGGCACATTGTGGTTGAATGGTTGAAAAAAAAAAGAGAAAATGACGTGTGGCACTCGGAGACTGCCGCGGTAAAGCTATTGCATAGCATTTTTTATCAACTCCTCTCCTTTTATCCCTCCCCCACTCCCCTACCCATCCCTCCCTCCACTCCCCTCCCCATCTTTCCCGCTACCCCCCCCTCCCCTACCCATCCCTCCCCCCACTCCCCTCCCCATCTTTCCCGCTACCCCCCCTCCCCTCCCACCCCTGCCTCCCCTCTCACAATCTCCCCCCTCCCCCTCTCGCGATCCCCACTCCGACTCCCCTCCTCTCCCCTCCCTCTTCCCTCTGCTCGTGATATTTCAAAAAGTCATTAAAAGTTCTGCTATGAGTATTAAAAAGCAAGGGTTAGTGATAAAAAAGTGCAAATTTAGAGTTGTATGTATTTTTTGATGCCACATAATAAAAAAATAAAAAAAATAAAAATTATCAAAAACATAAAAAAAAAAATTGGGGTGAACACCCCTTATCACTTACAGGTTAGAAAAATAGATAGTAGCCGATTCTCAGGCTTACTGAATATGCATAAAAAATTTCATGAGAATCGGTCAAGCCGTTTCGGAGGAGTATGGGAACGAACATTGTGACACGAGAATTTTATATATAAGAATAAGATAAGTCTGGATTTGTCAGGTTTTTACTTCAGCAATGTCAGCGATGTTTAAGATAAGAAATATACCTAATAATAAGCCTGTATTCCCCGAAAGGTTAGGCAAAGCTGAACTGGGTAAAACAGAAATACATATACATTTAAAAAGTCACATTGGTACCTTACTGTATTTGGAACTAAAATCTAGTACAAGAGAGACGAAACGAAAAGCACTTGACGATTACGATCAACGATAAACCTAAGTCTCACGGTAAGTGTACGTAGAAAGTCCCTTGAACCCTTTCAATGCAAAAAGCTCAACAACCGAACCAGCATGAACTTACATATAATTAAAATCAATGAGTTGAAATCGTTTTGTGATGGCGTGAACGGGATCTATTAGAACTAAAATCATGTACAAGTGGTCGTTGATTACAGTACGTCCAATGAATTAGTGGGCGTCCATTTTTACCGCTATTATTTTAAAAGCAACGAGAAACAATCGGGTATTAAATCGCTTTTTTTTCCTACTTATGAACCTGTCATTGACGTGAGGCTTTTAGAATGTTTAACATATGTAATGGATGTAATGGTAGTGTTGTCGTATGGCGCTATGTGAAATGAAACTTTTGGTCCCGAAAGGCATCCATAAGGTGTAATTATGAACTGAGTGCTACTCTTACAAACTACGATCAATGACGGACTTTAAGTATAAGTTGTATTTTAGTAACTTTACAATTGTAGATTCAGATACAGGAACCGACATTCTGTAAAAACCATCCCGCAAAACAGTTAGGGGAAGTAAAATTGAAGTGAATTGTTAATTCCTAGCGTTGGTATAGGATGACAGCTCACTTCGACTTTTTATCATGAGATATATTTTACCGAATAGCATTGTTCTTTCTGACACATAAAACAAGACATAAACAATGAGCAAAATCGTAAAATACATTACAATGCACTGGTATGCTTTTTTAGTTTTTTTTAACTGGATTTAATAACTGAAACTGAAAACACAGCACAGAACTTACACAATAAGGAAAAGGGAAAAACTAAAAAAAATGTGCTTGAAAAGTAATGTTTAACGCAAAAGGCTGATGAAATAATGAAGAATGACGATCTTTTGGCGATTATATCAAATTCAAGGGTTATCTACACATATTTTGTTTTTTTACCCACTGTTACTACCTCTAGGTAGGTTATTTTTTTCTTTTTATGCCGATTTTTTCATTGAAATTATTTTGCTTTGTTTTTTTTATACTCTTCGTATATGTATTCCACAGACAGATGAAATAGTTACAGTAATTTGCCAAAAACGCGATACTCCACATTATCCAATCAAAGACCGCTCCTGTATTCGTCGAATTAACAATGCCGCGTCACAGTGAGCGCGCGCGCATGTCACACACAGTACTCTCGAAACTATCGAGTCACGCGCACCCGAATTATGTTTTATTATATGTTTTAGTGGTTTTTTTTTATAACAATAGTCGCTTTTGGATGTTTTGTAATAGTGCTTTTTAGTAACCATTGTATTTTAAGTGAGTGTGGTTTAATTGCTAGACCGATAAAATGGGATGTAAAGCCAGTGCTGTTTTGTGTTTTTATATGTTTTTTGGTAAGATATTTTGCTATTGTTTATTATTTAAATCGTTTTTTGGATTAATTAATGAAATTTGCTAATTACTGTCATTTAAATCCTTGTAATTTAATCGTTCAGAGACCAGCACATAAAGCTTCGACAATCTGTGAAATTTCTTCGCTTGGTTTTCAACTTTATTTAAAAAAATATATAATTCGGGATAGCTGGATGTGTCTGGCGTCTAGACCTAAATATGGTCTTGTTAATAATACTTTTATAAGCACTTTATATACTGAATTCATACTGCAAAGTTACAAAGGATAATTGATGGCAATCGCTAATTAAACTGTTCTTTAGTAGCCTGCGGAAGCAATCATTCGCAAAATAAAAAGCCGCATGAACACGACTCAATTAGTAGGTATCGTTATTTGGAAGTAATTTTGAAAGAATCCGTAAATAAACCATGATAAGGAAATAACAAAAAATCATACCCACATCTGCGTGTGAATTAGAAAATTGATAAAAAGACATGGTTCTGTTTTTTGATGTAAGAAAAACCTAACGATGCATCTTAAGGACATAGGCAGCTAAACTAGATGTAGTGAAGGGACAGCGTTACATATTGACGAAAATTTGAATGCTTAAATGTCTCTCTTTAAGTAAAGAAGAAGTAGCACTAGTAATTAATTATATAAGTACTTTGAACTTTACTTGGTGTTATATTGGATTTTGAATGGTAAAATTTAATTTATATCGGTTCAGTAGTTTTTGAGTTAAATCCTTACAAACAAATGAAAAATCAAATCGTTATAATCTTTTTCTTTTCTTTTGCATAGAGATTATGTGGTTAGGACATTTATAGTACCAACGTGCGTTGGTCCTACCGTAAGGGTCCTAGTACCTACGTGACGTTATGTAGTCTCTGCTTACCCCCTTGGAATGAAGGCGTGAGTTTAGAAAGATTTAGTACTATGCCGTAGTTTCTGTAGGAATAGAAAAGGGTTACCTGGAATGGTTCTCATAAATAACGCCTAAGAAAGCTGTCACTGGTATGCTATAAATCTTTTCTATATATTTCCCGGTAAGGTTGGGTAAGGACGGCATCAATCTTGACCGAAGCGCGGTTTCGAGCTATTTTGAAATTCAATATTATCATCTAGTGACTTTTAATTTTGGTAGATGAGCACTAGCAATATGTATAATAAATAAAATAATAAGAAAAAGTAATATAAAAAGCGACATAATATGAATGGTGGAGGTAGTCGTGGTATGTGTAATACTTATAAAATAGTTGTGGAAGCTTTTAATCAGCAAATGGTGACCACGTTCATTAACATTTAAACTCGCATACACAAACAGATAGACCCGAAACAGCTATACCTTTAGGCATACAGATATATTTTGTTCCAAACAGGATCCGAACCCGCTAAACGCAATGCAGCCAATCGCTGACCCTCTGCGCCAACCGACCCGTCAAATTTATAATAGGTAGGTAGGTCGGTACTTTAACGTTCCAAAACTACCTACACGGAAAAAAATAAAATATGTGTTTAAATACCTACTACAATGTCAAATGCTTAGTCATATACAGTGTGTTTATTAGTATCAAACTAACTAGAAGTCTAGAACCAGTTACCAAATTGTAGTGTTTTCATTTTATTCGTAGGTAAATAGGTATCTAAATTCTGAGAATAGTAGCTAGTTTGCTCAGACAATTTTTGGGTACCATTGCATATGGCAGCGCATTTGTTCAACATTCTGGGCCAGGGGGCCACCAGGGTAAGTCATATTGGGTTTTTTCATTTGACATTACTCAGTCGGAGCAAGGAGTCTGGATATCTGCCGGGTTGATGACAATAGCTAGCCTCTATTACATGTGTTAAAGGCGAGCTGCTATTGTCATGATTTAACTAGCGAAACGCAGGTGTACTACCTGCAAATCTTTCTAAAATAAACAGTACCTATTGTATTGTGTTCTATTAATTAAGTTTCACCTCTGCCTAACTCTTCGGGGAAAACAGGCGTACCTACTGTTATATTTCTATGTTACAATAATTTCCCCGTATAAAAACCCATGGAAAGTCAACATTACCAACGGACAAATGCACATTTTTTCCCATTGCTCGGCGTCGCACGCACATGTTTAATAAACGCCAATTAAAATCAATTATTTAATATCATACCAGACAATGAACAACATAATGTCCCCTTTATGGCGAACCTTAATAAATACTGATGGGAGGATAAATAGAGGGTATTTAACTAAATTAGGACGAAAAATAAAAATGCTTACTTTTATTCGTCGGAGATTTTTTTTTAGCCCTAAATGTCGAAGTCTGTGTTGTGAAAAGAAAAGTGGTCCTTCGCTCATTAGACGCTTCCTTTTTACCCGACTGCGCGACGCAAGGAAGGGTAATGTTTCCAAGTGAATAGTTCTATTATCCGTAATGAGACAAGTTTTGGTCCTACAGAGAACATTTTGATGGTCCACTTTTGCTGTCATTAAGGAAATCAATCACAATAAGTAGTGAGATGTGGAATGTGTCAGTGGAGGCGACTAGTTAGTAGTTACTTTAGATTAGAAGTAGCGTCTTTGTCATAAACACACACAAAAAGTCATTAGTAAAACGTATATACGATAATATTATGCACTGTATATCATACAAACATAATACTTAGGATTTTATGTGACTTACGACACCTAGGTAGATACTGAAGTTTTTAAGGACGCATAAACTACTAAATGGATTTTGATGAACGGTATAGTTAACGTAATACAGGGTGTCTCATTCAAATCGGTCAGTATGGGAAAGTCTGAAACTATAAGACAGACGAAGATCTGTTCTGAGGAACCATGTCATCGATGTTAATAACAAGAAAAACTGCATTCATACATTTTAAAAAACATCTGTACTTCGTTCGTGGCAGTGGTTGGGCTTCACGAGCTTACTGAGGCACGTGGAGGTATTGATATGTATTTAAAGGTAATCCACATCGACAAAACGACTTCACAAAGCATCAAATCGACCCGCGCGGCTAATAATATTTAGCCACAAACCCCAATATGAAATAAAGCTGAAGCCCATCTAAAAATACTGTCAGTTTCAATAACCGACATCTAAAATTTCTCATTCTCCACACAGATCATGTTCTATGCTCCAAATATGGTACATTACGCATTACGGAGCGCACAGCCCGTCAATTGAGCGAATTAAGACTCTCTTAAGACTAAGCGCTTGGATGGTGTCCCTTTGTTTGCGTCTCTTGTCTGTTTAAATTAGATATTATGTACTTTTAAACGATTCGGTTCCCGCTGACTGATTTTGAATATTATAAACTGGCAGACGTCACGCGGTTTTACCCGCGTATTTCCCGTTCTCGTGGGAATACATGTTACAAGCCTGCATTTTCAGCGTTATGTTGGTGGCCTTACAGTCAAAATTGGTTAAGTTCTTTATGTGTAATTACTATTTGAGTTGGTATATAATTAAATTATACCTATGGTCGCACCAGAATACGTCGGAATTATTTTTAGGTTAGTTGATTTTATCGTTATTATTATCCTGTTAAACTGCTACATAAAAATATTGTTGGGTACCTATACTCAGACACATTAGTAGACTATAATTATTGTATTTATAATTATGTTTTAACGGGATGTACTGCGATTATAATAATGCATAATTTAATATACCTATTTCCTCAAGTATTAAAAACTTGACATTTCGCTTATAAACCGGATGTGTACGAGAGTGTGTGTGTGTGTAGGTATTACATGTGTGAGGTACCCGCTTAGGTTAAAATTTCGAAATTCATCGACAAAACTTTTAATGGTTAACTGATCCTATCACGTTTAGACGTCCAACTCTAAATACAAAGATATTTTACACACGCAAAAGACGTGTCCTAATTAAGCGTTTTTAGGCGGCCAAATACCGAACACTAAAACAGTTTTTAATGATATCAACAAAAAGAAGAGATTAGATTTTTGTTTGTAAGAAATTAACTGGAAAACTTCTTAACCGATTTTAAAAGTTATCACCGAATAACATAGGATTAATTTAGGATTAACTGTCAAAACTACAAGGGGTTGTAGGAGATGATAAAAGTTGAATGAAAGATTACGAAATACTTAATTCCATATATCTCTTTTTGCCATCATCTAGCTACTCACCTGCTGGGCATATGCTGCTGGCCACATCATCTTCATCTCTCAAGCAGTCCACCTCTTTTGCCATTTTAAAAGCGCAATGGTAAAGAAAATGGCTGTTGCGCTACGTGTAAGGAATCGATTCCCGCACGGAATAAATATGTGTATGGCCTGGTCGTATGCGAGTTATAATATTTGTAATTTATTTATTTATTTATTTGGTTTACCAACGACTGTTTACACTTATAATATTCTTTAAAACTATTTTAACTTAAAGTAATAATGTAACACTCACTTAAAGGTAAACACCACAAGCACAATATCTCATCATTATTAAGTAATCTAAGGCTAAGTTCAGATGAACGCGCGGCGACGCGGTAATAGGTAGGTACACCCACTATACAGGAAATATTCTCAAGGCGGGGAAAAGTTTTTTTGTAAGAAAAAAGATCTATCCTTTGACTTTCTGACTAACCTGTTGGTCTTATGGTTAGTTGCCCTGACTGCTATGCCGGAGGTCGTGAGTTCGATTCCTACCCAAGACAAATTGTTTGTGGGGTGTAATTTATCTAGTACTACTTAGCACTTTGCTCGCGACCTCGTCCGCGTGTATAAATTTCGTACTTAAACCCTTTTTAGTTTAAAAAAAAAGCCTTCACTTGCAAACAACATGTTTTTCTTTTGGTAAACGAATTTTCAAATTCAATTCAGTAAATCCAAAATTTGCCCCTATACAAGGTGTTTTTTTTGCTATCCCATAACTCATCATCTGCCTAGCCTTTTCCCAACTATGTTGGGGTCGGCTTCCAGTTTAACCGGATGCAGCTGAATACCAGTGTTTTACATGGAGCGACTGCCTGTCTGACCTCCACAACCCAGTAACTGGGTAACATGATACCCCTTGGTTATCCCATAACTCTAGGGTTATATTCTGTAGGTAAAAATAAAACTAAAACTTCTAGAATAGATGGTCCAAAAATGCATAGTTTCGGAGATATCATCAATCTTAATTAAATTATCAGTTGTTTAGTACCCGTAACACAAGCTCTGGCTTAGCTTGGGACTAGATGGCGTTGTGTGAATAGTCGTGGAATATTATTATTTAGTAATACATATTAATATTGTTTTTATTACCTAATTAGTTCAAAAATTGTCACCAGTACGACGAATCTTCTTTCTAACGTCACTTTTCTTTCACGTAAGCTAGCTTTTCTAATTCAATGCACGTAAGGGTGTTTTACATTTATCATCGTGAATCGTGACTTAGTCGAATTATTTTGTATGTTAATAAAAAAAAAAAAAAGGATGATTGAAACATAATTCATATTATGCCAGTTGATTCTTGGACATGGTCTCAATCTTACCCTAGAGTTATGGGATATCAAAAAAAACACGTGGTATAATGTTAGATAATATGGAAGTATACGCATAGTACAAGTACTGCTTCGTTTCGGACTAGAAGAAGTTGTGTGAAAGTAGTGGTTTTTTTTTTAAATCTTCCTCTAATCTTATGGCCTACATTTATACATTCATACTCAAAAACTTTCCTCACGACTTGTTTAAGTAATACCCAATTCAGCGTAATAAACCAACAGTTAAAATTAATGAGAGACATTCTCCCCTCATATAAGATAATTTGTTTAATTTATAAATGCCAAAGCATAACAAGGAATCAGTTAATGCGACGGCGCTTATTGAATGGGGTGTAAAGTTGTACTTTTTGACAGTACAATAGGTACATAATGGTTATACGGGCTAGATCGATTATGTTTATTATTAAAACTGACAGCAACTCAACAAATCATTACTTATTCATCATACTGTGAGTAGCGGTACCTACTGCTAAACATGTTCAGCAGGGCATTTGCGTATACCCATTGACAGTGTTCATAGTAAACAAAATGATCAACGATTACCTATCTGTCAAACAGATAGTTTAGTTTAAGTATTTGTCTGTCATCAGTGTGTACTATGTACTATGCGTTTCAAATGAGAATAGGAATGACTTTGCGCCATGGTGTGACGTCATAGCTGTCAATTCGAATAAATTGGGTAAGATCAGCAAAACAAGGTTTTCTTAAATATAATTTATTTACGAATTACGAACGAACAACTTTCTAAAAGTATTTCTTTAAATTGAAGATAATCTCTTGAGCCCTCCCATGCAAAACAGTGTCTCGTTCACACATTTTCAAGCAGTCGGGTAGATGAAAACAAAAACAAATATCAACAACAACAACAAGCAACCGTGTAATAAACAGAATTAATAAATAAAACGTAAGCACTCCACAAGACTAATTAATTTAAGACGTTTTTTTCATTTTGAATAACTTCGACTTTGTAAAACAAAAATAAGGAAATAATTGATACGTGATTAAGGTTTCGTTGCAGGCCGTACTTTTCAAGCGATATTTGACAGATAGAGGTCATTGACGTTCCTATTTTTATTTGAAACGCATAATATTTAGGATGGCGTCATGCGCACTCGTAGATATGTGACGAAGCGCACAGTACCCTGTCTGATAGTTAACGTAACTTGAAATTCACTTTAGGTGCCACCATTTTTATTGTAAATTCTCAGTTGTTATCAAAGTTAGTCACTGACAATAGCACTGCTGGGTTGGATTCCTGGGTCGAGCAGTGTTGTGTTTTTTCATTGGAGTCTGGACTTGTGCCCGGTCGATGGCAGGCTCGCCCCCTTTACACATCGAGTACGTTTTGACCAACACGAGTAGTATAAAACAAAATGAATTTCAAAATAACACGCAATATTAAAAAGCTCTTTTCATTTCTACCCAATAAAACTTTTCGTAGAAATTCTACCAAAATGAAGTACTCATTTATTTGCTTCACAAACTGAGTTTGGTCACACTGCCTAACGTTATTATCATGTGTTTGTTCGTGCATTTAAATGGCTAGCCTGCGTGACTTTACACTTTAAAATGGTAGGCCATGCATTCAACTGATTAATTGTTTAATTTACTCGGGAAAATAGAATAATTTATGCTTTTGCAACTTCATAGAAAGGTTGAAAAAGGTGAAACGTTTCTAAAAGAAAATGAATGCTCGTAGCACGTGAATACCTTTATATTTACATTTTTTTTTTTTCAATCAAAAGCTGTGAACTTCTATGTTGTCCCAAGTAGTTAGGAATGGGTTTTTTTTCTGTAAGCTTTCAATTTTTTTTTTACATTTTTAACTTTGACTAGAAAGTATTTTTGTTTATTGAATTTTAAATGGTGCGTGTGAGCGATAAATCCTATAACCACGGAGTAAAGTCACTCTCAATAAAATCCCTGGATTGACCAATAATTTTTGTAAAGATTTAATTTGGCATAGCTTTACTTTACGTTTATCAACCGATTTACAATTTATTACCTCACTAGCTTTTGCCCGCGTGGATGTCGAACTTCCGTCCCCTATTTTTTCCCTTTGAGAGTTGAATTTCTAAAAATCGTTTCTTAGTGGATACTTACTCTTCATAAATAACACCCCTTAAAATTTCATGCGCGTTGATATATCAACGTAATAATTTTAGCATAACGTATCCGGATAAACTAATTCAAAGTTGATCCTTCCGGTATGTATGCATGAAGATTTCTGGAACTACTGACCCAGGAAAGAGCGACGTACAACTGACCATGTGAAAACAACTGAGACTAAGATCAACCTGCCCAGCCATATTGATAACAATCGTAGACCGGTACCAAGTTTGGTTAAAATTTTAGTATAGTTTTTGAACAATGCGTGCACAATGCACATACAGACAAAGAGACAGTCAGACAAAAAATTTACTGATTTCATTTTTGGCATTAGCAACGATCCCCCAATATTAATTTTGAATATATATTTAATGTACGGAATTGACTTCTCTAGTTTTATAATAAGTATCATTTTATTATCTTCGTAGTGTGTGATAGTCCATTGAATTGTATGGCGAGCTATATTGTATCTTAAGATAAAATATTATAGTATCTTAGCCGTGTGCAGCGCCCCTTAGTGAACGGCAATGCGGGTGACGTAACCTACGACAAACTTATTATTTGCGGTTGGTACAGTAGTCGGGTCTAGGGATCAAACCGCAAAATTAAGTTTGTTTTTTATTGTATATACTTTTCCGGGATAAAAAGTACCCAGTGTGGTGCCCAGGATATTGAAGAATAATTATACCAAATTTCATCGTAATCGAGTCGGTAGTTTTTGCGTGATACCTGAACATACAGACAGACAGACAGACAAAAATTTTTTTAATCACATTTTTGGGTTCGGTGTCGGTTTAGTAACACCGCTCATGCCCACCACATTGTAAATAAATAAAATCCATTTATGGGCAGACATGGGCCCTTAATCATCGGAATCAGCCATTTCTTCAATAAGCAAGCTGGTTCTCATCAGCACTTTTAATGATAAACCTTTCAATCGTGTCAATTAGAGACACAATAGAAAGACAATGACAGCGCAGACACCGGTGTCCCTTGGGGTTTAATGAATTAAAGCTACATGTTTAGACACTAACAGGTGCAAAAGGTGCAGTTTCGGAATTTGCATAATAACTATAGTTTCGTAAGTCAGTGGCTCATAATAAATGAAACAAAACCACATCACCACAGTTATGTTTTATTTTATTATTATTATTTAGCCCGAAATGTCCCATTCCTTCCATCAGTCGCAATTCTGCACCACCTCTCTCCAATTCTCAAGGAAGACATCCAGATCGTCCCGCCATCTCTTTCGTGGTCTGCCGTGCCCCCTTGTCACCGTAGGGTACCTATTCTGGGTTTTACGAGCCCATAGCTCGTTCGGCATGCGGCAGACATGTCCTGCCCAGTCCCATTTAAGTTGAGCAGCACAGTCGACTATTTGTGTTTTGAAGCACAGTTATGTATGGATGATAAAAAAAAGGTGCTCAACACGCCACGCGTAGGTACTTTGTTGCTTTTTTACGGTTTAGGCGTTAAAATTCATTAGGTAGGACTAACTAACAGAAAAATATTATGTAAGTATACCTAAAATAACTTTTTGTTCCAGCCACCGTTCAAGGCGTCGAGGTGAACCTGACTAGCGCATGGAAGCAGGATATGGGGTGGGAGATCAGGTGTACCTGGGAAGTACCGCCTGGTGACTCGTTGCAGTCAGTGAGACTGTATCAAAACAATCAGCAGTTTCTGATTTTTAGGCCTGAGGTAAGTCATGAAGTATCAGGATATCCAGAATACTTACAATAAGTAGTTCTAAACTCATCTGATGATAGAGTACCTACAGAAACGGACAGGTTATATACCATTCATCTCCAAACAAAGGAGGAAATGTTCTCGAAAAAAACTACAATAACGTTCTTAAGATAATACCTAGATGTCGCCACGTGTTTTTCGAATTGTGATTGAAATATATTATTGTTCAGATGTACGCTAGTTCATTCGTTGCAACTAATGAACAAAGAAAATTAAAAAATCAGAAATATTACGAAGCGTCAAAAAATTTATTCGCATCGCTGTCGACTAGTACCTAAAGTGCCGGAAAAGACTTGTGGCAATGCGACGTTGAATGACAGTCTAGTTAACTAAAAGTTAAACTAATTATAAAACATGACTATCTACAGAACGAATGTACAAAGTAGTATAAATTACCCAAGTAGGTACAGGTATTATCTCATCCTTCCGGCCCTAAACGGATCAAAATGATTAAATTTTTGTTTACAAAAGGTCAGCCACCAAACATCCTGTTACAGAGTGTTCCAAATTCGGCAGTCCTCTCCTTTGTTAGATGTTTTTTTCCATTACAGGGGATTAAAATGTTTCGTGGTATTCAGGGATAATCTTCGTGAATATGTAGGTAGGTATACCTATTAAGTTGCTAGAAATACTTACCTAGTTAAGAAAGTTTATATTTTAGGGTGCTTGAACTGTACCAGAACTATCTTGAAAGTGTATGTCGGTCGCAAGCCAATAGATTTAAAATACTAGAGAGAGAAATCATGCGAGGAAATGGCACAGAAAAAATGTGATTTATTTATTTACCCTCGCATCAGAACGCCGTACAGCAATTACACTAATGGAGCTAAATTCATAAAAAAATAAAAGTAATACCTATCTTAACATCTGCTTCTTAACATCATTCTGTCCTGTGTCATCGAACGGGCGGTGGCTGCTGTAGATCAGACATGCATCGTGGCTCTCTGCATTATAAATGTTATGAAACATATGGTTTCAAATGTTACGAACTCGAGGTCCCAGCTGATGTCGGACCCGCGGTATGGCAACGATTGCAGGATCTCCACGGTCAAGAGGTGGCAGGAGGCTGTAACGTCGATCTATGATCGTGTTTCCATGTCCACAATAATAAATAAATATTCCACAAAAAGCGAAGACGAGAAGAGATGCCGTACAGCCAACCAGGGGGTCAAATCAAATCATTTATTTGCCAATAATGCAGGTATACAGTCGAGTCTGCTATTGCAATCGTGTCTCAATGACCGGTCAATGATCGATTTTTGACGTATAACGTCAAACTTATGACACATTTCCCATACAAAAACTCTCAAAGTTGTCAAATATTCGATCAATGACCGGTCATGGAGACACGATTGCAATAGCAGACTCGAGCCCCAGCTGGCGTCATAATGACAGCTCAGTGCTTAGCATCAAGTACAATACAATATGTTATTGGTTAATTACAGTCATCTACCTAGTTTCGTCTCCGCTTTGGTGGAGTTTCGCTCAGCCCACCCGCGCAGCTGAGCATACATTCAATGATATTATAAGTAAAAAGGTGTAGATAGGTTACCTAAACAACATTCGATTTTCAAAAACGGTACACTAACGCACGCACGGGTCGGGGTTGGGGCGTGACGTCACACTGAGGTGAAGTATGGCTCTTGTCACTTGCTGAGCGCGTATCTACACCTTTTTACCTAAAACATCATTGCATAGGTACCTACCTACATAATATCGAATGAAAAATTGTGTTCGTGATTGTGTCAACCGCTACTGAGATCCTCAATTCGTTTTTCGGGGTCTGAGTGTTTTTGTGTGTTAAATTAGCACGTTAAATTGGACATTTGAATTTGACAGTTGACCCTTGGCGTGTCGCCAAATAGTGTGCCCTGCTATTATTTTGTCAAGGGTCTACCTACTGGTGTGCTGGATAGCCTGGCTGCAGCATCAGCTCATCCTGTTGCCATCAGTGCATTGTGTGCACTTGTGCAATTGTGTGATTAAAATGAATCCAAACACGACATATCTGCTGTTATTTTCCCAAGAGTGTATTAGTCTGCTAGATATCCTGGCTGCATCAGACCAAATACACCATAATGTTGCTTATCAATATAACACACATGGGTGTTTGAAATTTTAAGGCACACATATGTTTTTAAGTAAAGTTAATACCCATAGACGTCTAAAATAGCAACTGTAGCTAACACAAAAGATCTGACAACCTTGAAACGGCTGAACCGATTTTGAAGAACTATCGCAGGAAACCCTGCTTTCAAATAAAAAAAACCGCATCTAAATCGGTTCACCCGTTTGGGCGCTACGGTGCCACAGACAGACAGACAGACAGACAGACAGACACACACACATAGCGGTGAAACTTAATAACACCCCTCTTTTTGCGTCGGGGGTTAATAACACCCCTCTTTTTGCGTCGGGGGTTAAAAACAGTATTAAGTATAAGGCATGTGAGTAATCGCCCTTGCACAAAAACGTATCTACTTAATGAGCTATTTGATAAAATTTTAATTTTTTGTCCCTCATCTAGATTATTCATCCAAAACTTGAGTCCAGTGGACACAACTCTATGAGTTGTGTAGTACGCTCAATATTCATATATATTGTTCTAGGCGGTGTTGCCGAGACATGGGATCAAAGTTTTTCTATGACATTTCCTTGACATGCCGACTCTACTATGGTATTTTAAATCTCTTTGCCTTTTACTGAATCGACCGTCTGCTTACCTATGATAACCATAAGTACCCTAACCTAACTTTGAGAAGAGAAAACGGATTCATCACGACAGTTCAAAAGATCAACGTGTGCAATTTGTTAAATTCGTTAATTTGTGTTTGTCTCAAAAATTAAGTGGTCTAATAATAACAGATAAAACATAATTAGACTATTAAAATGTTGTTTGTGAAAACGAGATAACCCTATCCGACCTCTGTTACATGAAGCCGATAGCACGTTTAGGATGCGCGGGAAACTAGACGATTATAGAGATGTCTGAAAACGTAGTAAAAAAAAACAGAATTCAGTTTGTTTTTAAGTACAGGGTTCTTTTTCAATGAGCGGCCAAATTTTCACAGGGTGTTCTACCCATAAATATGAACAACTTTCACTATGGGACCGACTCTGAAATCACGAAAAAAAAATCAGCTGTTTCATACATTTTAGTCGAGTAGGTAGGTATTTAATTTTGTAAGTATGAAACAGCTGATTTTTTTTTCGTGATTTCAGAGTTGGCCCCATAGTGAAAGTTGCTCATATTCATGGGTAGAACACCCTGTAAAATTTGGCCGGTATTTGAAAAATAACCCTGCTTAATGTAATTACTATTATGTAAAAAATAAACAAGCAATTTAATTCAGTTTGTTGGCATTTAAAATATTTCTTTTTTTTTTGCTTTTTTTTTTCTATTAAATATAACTTATTAGTAGTGTTTTTGTGACATAGGTAGTAGTTGAACAGACTCACTCTACAATTTTATTGTCTTCTTAAATAAAACTCTCCTACAAAACGATTTGACCGGTCCTTATCCTCAAATCATTTATTATTATTATCTATTTATTTATTTATGAAATTGTGTGTATATTCAGTAGGTCTGTGAATAGGACGTATACTATTTTTTTTTTAAAACAAAGGCGGAACGAAGCTTGCCCGGCAGCTAGTGTTAGTATCTACCTATATGAATGGCCACATCTTCGTAACCTACGCTCAAATTCAATGAGCTTTGGACATAATAACTGTGAAATCGATGTAGGTAGGTAGATTTCATTTAGATAAATGATTACAATTTAGTTAAAAATAACAGTGTCAATCAATCATTGGTGTCAATGATAAAAACCTCAAAGAAGCAGGGAATAACAATATATGGTCAAGTTCTTCGTTTTACTTTTATTCCTTTAAATTTGAAATAAAACAATTTGTATAGAAATTGTGTTCACTTACCTATATTTTAATCAAATAGTCAAATCAAATCGTTAATGTTCGGCATTCCTGCTTCTACAAGGCTCTTTTTTCTAATGCTAATAATATGGAGTACCTAGGTATAGTTTAGTACACTCTGCTGCCGCTCCAATATTGCATAATATTATGCTAGATGGCGTCACTGTGACATGGAATCACAGTTTTACTATGGAATTTCTTCGATATTAAAGAACATGCAAAGAAATCCTACTAATATTATAAACGCGAAAGTTTGTGAGTACGGATAGATGGATGGATGGATGGATATTTGTTACTCTTTCACGTCAACACTACTGAATGGATTTTAATAAAATTTGGTATAGAGTTAGCTGACACCCTGGATTAACACAGGCTACTTTTTGTCCCTGTATTCCCACGGGAACGGGACCTACGCGGGTGAAACAAATAATGATAATAATAATACCTTACGCCACGGGACGTCTGCTAGTAGTACCTATCTTGAATCTCTTCAGTTTCGACTCTTCAGTCTACAACGCCAAGCATGATTTCTACGTTAATTGTCAGAACTTTTTCCCCTTTTACGATGATCATACTACGCGTGCCGGACAAGTCTCCCAGTTTTTTCCTACTTACTTATTCCCAATTTTCTCCACAGACTGATGGCACCGGTTCTCACATAGTCTACCGTCGTGTAGAAGACATGATGACCACAGACTGCGCTGTGCCAGTCGACGATCGTAAAAAGGGCACCTGTCTCTTAACCCTGGAGCTGTACCAACCGCAGAGGGATGATATCACGATATCCTGCGAAGTGTCCGGCGAACGACCCTATTTTATGATAGACAGGAAGAATATTGTTGTTGAGAAATTCGGTAAGTAGTTTGCAGATAGGTACGATCCTGTTACTATCCCGATGCAGGACAATTAATGCCTTCATACACAAAAGGCACGATCGCTTATTTCGACGCAAGCCCAAGGTTGGTTGGCGATTTCACACTCCTTTACCTTATTGCATATCTATAGTTCGTTCGCGTTAAGAATGCAGCAAAAATGCAGTGCAACTGCAAGGTAAAGGTGTATTCCACAGTGGTGTTAAATTCAAACAAATTATTTTTTAAAAGATTAAGTTTAATGAATTTATAAAAATGAATTTGAAAAGATTTGATTGGTTAGAGGTCGGGTCTAGGCCGACGGATAATGATGACTTTACTGCATTCTTAACGCGAACGTACTATAGGTGATATACAGGGTGTTTTTGAAATCATGGGCAAAATTTTCACTGGCTGTTCTAACCATGAATGTGAACAACTTTGATTATGGGACTACTACTTGGTTCGAGACTAGGTGGCGTTCTGTGAAAGCTGTTGAGAATTATTTAATTAATTTATTTTTTATCTGTTTATCAGTGCCACCTACCGACGCTGTTGTGACCGTTAAACGAGTGGACCCAGAGTCAGGCCGGGTTTCACTTAACTGCAGTGCCGAGGGAGTACCACTTCCTAGCTTGTCGTGGACTATTGGTGACCAAAAGGTACTTATGCATTCAAAAGTACCTCTTTAAAGAAATCATTGTAATAACAAAACTAGGGACTTTGTACCTACTTGTCATAATGAACACCTTTTAGGGCCAACTCTAAATTCTCTCCATATTTTATTTATTTTCTTTCTGACTGGCCTGTTGATCTAGTAGTAAGCGGCCCTGATTGCCGGAGGTCGTGGGTTCGATTCCCACCCAAAACAAATGTTTGAATGATGAGCATCATTTGTTCTGTGTCTGGGTGTTATTTATTTGTATAATATAATGTATGTTTTTAAAAATATATAAGTAAGTTTATCAGCTGTCTAGAACTCATAGCACAAGCTGTGCTTAGTGTAGGATTTGGTGTTGTGTGAAGTTGTGGAATATTTATTTAGGTATTTCTGGGCTTTAAACAAAATATTAAGCTGAAACCTACGCTCTGTTCTCGGTTAGATGCGCAGCTGTCGATTTTTCGGCTAGATGCGTAGCTGTCAACATTTTTAGTTTGTTTTGTTATGTGTAATTGGAACATTAGTGAGTCGTAGGAGTAGATGTTGCAGTTATCGGACATTACACTTTACTGAATTTGGACATAACATTGCTTCAAAATCCACCCAATTCGACACACATAGTCCATAAATAAAATTTGCCATTAAATTGAATACAGGTCGTTTATACACATAGCCGCACAGACCGAAGGTCTGTGAATGAGTGACAATCAGTTACTTACATGTCTTGAAAAATAATTGACCTGAAGTTGGACCCAGATGCCAACTGATCATCTTTGCCAATCGTTATGAGCAGGTTGAACCGCCAGTCTAACCATCGTGTTAACCAGATACTGGATTGTGAAGGACATATTATAGGCAGTCGCTTCAGTCACGATTACCTGTCAAATTTAAAGGACAAATATTCATACCTTGGGGCCGAGGGCATGTTTTAGCTTTTTTGACGTAGCGATCTGTTGCCCTTTGATAAAAATCTTGGACTTTCAGGTAGTACGAGAATTCTCGGGAGGAGCTTGGAACGCGACGTCTAAGCTGTGGCATGCTTGGTCAAGTCTCTCTTATACGCCATCCAATGGATACGGTGCTGTCTGTACACCAGAGATCAATAAGGCAGACCGACTTGTACTGGGACACGCTGCTGAATATAATCAGGCGAGAAACATGAAGGGTTAGTTTTTGACAGTCTTTTAATAAAATTGCTGACAAGAAAAGAATAGTGGAATAGCTTTTAACCTTTTAAGCGCTTGGCTAAATATCAGTCGTCGTGCCCCTAGCGCGCGGCTACTATTTCTAAAAATCAATAAAAATAATTCCAACAATAAATAAGGAGGAGCAATCGTTGTATCGACTTTTAGTTTTTTTTGCATACTATTTTCTATGTATATACATACATTGAAAGTTAATGCGACACAAGCGGTTAAAGGGTTAGTTATTACTGTTAGTTATTATTTTCAGTGAAGTGACGTCTAAAAAAAAATGATCATTAAAACAGTACTTTCTAAATGATTAATAAAAATTTCTATATACATTTTGGTATTGTTTCAAAACAATGGAAAGAGAAGAGAAATAGAGATCTTTGTAATATGTTTTTGAAAACAAAAGAAAGTTCTAGTCGTTCTATACTTTGAATTTATGTAACGTCGCTAAGTTCATTATTTTCACACGATGTCACACTGGCGTGTCTCTTTTTCCCTATACCTACGTGTGACGGCCTGAAAGGAATAAACGATGGAAGGCCTAAAAAGAATAAACCATTTTGTCCAAAAAAAAAAAAATGAAAAAACATGCTACAAATAGTTTTCTGTTTCAGGTGGGATATTTAGCACGCTAATGACATTAATTTTCCTGATACTACTGAGATGATCAAGACTGAAGTCAAGGGCGAATACTTAAATAAAACCAAATAGTGATTTGTTGAATTTTATTTCGGCTGAACATCGTTGTGAACGATTGATTATATTTTGAAGTTGAAGTTACAATATGCGAGTGTTTGCAGTTAATTGGCGTTTACTTGCAACTAAGACTTTGGCCGCCACAGTCATGGAAATCAAAAATGCTCCCAATAGGTACGCCACGCGTGACGACTACATGACACATTTAAAGAATTACTTTGTAACTAGGCGCCGAAGGTACATTTTTGATTGATTTTGCGGCGTAGCGGTCAAGAAGCGATAATCCTGGCAGGCGGCCAGGATTTGAGTGTTAAATTTTTTTATTTGCTTCTGATTTCTAAGTTTTTTCTGGCGTTCTATTTACTGTAAACTGCAAGTAGCCATGATTTGAATCTGACCCAATGAGAACTCTTATCAAGAAAGTTAATTATTTACTTTTTAATTTAATTTCACATTGGGTTATCCAACAACATTCAATGCGTTACTTACGTAGTTAAACAGACATTATTTTTAAATATATGCAGCAATGGATACCCGGGAATTTCTTTCATAATGTTATGGATGAGTGATGTTGTAATTAGGGCCATTTGACAGCGAAATACCAACATATTGTAACTTCATCTAACGTTTAACAATTATTTTTAGCTCTTTGTAGAGATTCTTAATTGTTTTACATTTTACAATGTAGGTTACCATTTATATTATTTTTCTATTATAATAATTGAAATTCATAGTAATTATTATGCACTTAAAAAACCTACTTATTAAATGAGAGGAAGACCTTTGCCATTTACATTATATTATTATAATTAGAATATGACAAAGAAAAAAATAATGGTAAAAGTCTCCCGTAATGAATGTGCACTTCAAAATATTTTTATTAATAAAATTCGTGACTATACAATTGTAAATAAATTTTGGACGTAACATTTTTAAATAGAAGAAAATATTAATAAAATAAAAATCAAGCACCTTACAGGCACTGGACAAATACATATAAATTTAAAAAATATAATGACTAGGTCAAAAATATGAACTTGCTTGCAAAAAAACTGCACATTTTTTTTATTAAATAAATCTATTAATATTATATATAGATTAAATTATTCTAAACTGGCTTTCACAATGGCATTTTGGCATATAATGTGTAGTGTGTGTAGAATTTTGCAAGCAAGTTTGGATACTGAAAATATATTTTCAAGCGAAGATCTGTTTGGTTTGTTAGGAACGTAATTTTAGTTATTGAGACGTTTTGAATGATAGTTGAGTTTCATAGTACAGATTTATATGTTTTTTTTTCTTATATTTACTTCTTCTTAAGTAATGTGAAAAAGCCAGTTGTTACCCGCCCACCTATTTTAATTTAAAAGGAGATTACTATCATTTTATGAATTTTTAACATTCCTTATCTTAGTTTTAGGAATTGGGAAAGTTTAACTCGTTACGCGCGTTGAAAAAGACTTGGGGAGCAGGATAGGGCATTCGCGGCGCACTTAAGAACTGCACACACTTAAGCCATCGACACTAATCGACAGTCAAAACATATAAATGTCAGCGACTTTGTCAACGACAAAATTTCACATGAACCACATCAGCGGCACAGTCTAAAAACATACAGTCGTCCGACGAAGCCGTTTAGACAGGGCAATCGTGCGGGGTGTGAGGGGCGAGACGCGAGAAAACCGCTCCCGCACTGCGAACAAAACGATGTTCGTAGTGCGGCAGGTATTATTCAAGTCTTACGCGTGTAGAAGTTGTCGGCATTTTTCCAGAGATCAAAGGCGTCGTCCTACTGTATTAATATTTATACTGTGTCAGCGGTATGCGCGTGCATGTGTTAACTTATTCGCAGACAAAAAGCCGGGTTGAGTCGATGGCTTAGGTGTGTACACTCAAGGGCTATTATGGCTGATGTTAAGCCCATTCATTTTTATCGAGAAAAACAAAATATAATTTTTATTAATTTGTCTAAAATTTAGCGTGCATGCCTGTTCAAAAAGGGTGCAACGAGTTTTTTTGTAGCTTTAAGTCGCGAATCTAAGGACTTTCACAGGGTGAAAAAGACATTGTGAGAACAATCAGTACGTGATTCTAGACTACCCACCGTGGCAATGTTTTGTGCGTGCCTTTACTGAATAGTTTCAAAACACATAAGAAAAATTAAATTACTTTCAAATCTAAAGACATTTTTTAATAAAATAGTAATTACACTTTTTGATTAACAATCTTTTTGGAATATTATAGAACACAATGATATTCGCAGTTAAAAAGAAAAAAAAATCGGAAAAGGTCAAGTGAGGAAAAGACGACGACAAATTTCAACAGTGGAGAGTCCACAATCATGTCTGACGGTGTCAATGTATATTCCACTCAGTGTAATCATATTTTGGCGTCTACCAAAATTATATTTGTATCTTTTAAAGTGGAAATAAATTATGTTTTTTTATCACACCAAGTGCATTCTATTGTTTGATCTACGAAGATATTGTCTTGTCAGCGGAGGTAGCGGATTTGGCAATGCGCAATTAAGGTGAAACTGTAAGCCAAACTACGATTTTTATAGAGCTGAATAATTGATGATTTTTATTATTGTTCTTCGGTAAATTGGTACAGACGCCAGCACATCAAGTTACCCCAATGTGTCAAATTTTCCCAATGTCAAACAGAATATGAACCTTATTCTGTTTGACATAAAGTTGAAAAACGATCAAAGAATTTTGACACATTGGGGTAACTTGACGTGCTGGCGTCTGTACATCATTTGTTACCGTCGATTATAACTTATTTATATAAGCTAATGAATTTTAAATAGCAAAACACATTTGAATTTCGCAGGTTACCATAAGCTTTCATTTAAAATTTACCACGATTTTTATAGACGCTGATTTTTTATTAAAGGTTTTGCGATCAACAACTTGAGTTTTCACCGAATGACGAATTAATACGACAAATTGAATTATGAATGATTGATAAATCACGACCATATGTCATAACAATGATAATTATCACAGTGCCTTCATACTTTGACGTAGAAAATTCGCTATAGACAAAGTTGTATTGATTTACTGATAAAACCAATGGTTTCAGCACTTAGGTAAAATAATGGGTGTATAAGTATGAGTTTCAATTAAATCAATGGGCTGTTTGACTTGTTTTTAAAAACCATGTTACATTTTTTGTGGACCATGTAAATAATATTTAAGTATTTAAATTTTTCCAGATAATTCTTAAAAAAAAAACATTACAAAATACACTGATTATTTAAGCTGTCGAAACGTTGGCTTCAGTAATATGGCGTCAAGTCAGTTGAGTGTAGTCACTTGTCTATGCAGAGCATATCGAATAGAGCCATGACAGATAGATGTTTAAACACAAGTGACGTATAATAACCGTTTACGATCATATCGTTCCGACTTCAAAACAAATTTAATTTTGGGTTTCTGGTGAAAATTTTGAATATTTTTATGTGTGAGGATGTCAATGAATCATCCAATGTTTTGTCATATTGTCAAATAGCTCTAATTTAATATCTAGGTCATTGTTTAAAATTTAAAAGATCTTAAAATTATGATTTCATCAGTATGACATAAATGGCAAGAGATTGTTCGCAACACAAAGATCTTATTGGTTTTCTTGCTGACCGTGTCACCGTCTCAGCATAATACTATAGTGAGCTTTCTACGTCATACAAACACGATGGTGTTTCTCAGTCGCCCCGCCTAGCGAGGGGAATACAATAGTACCTAACTACGTACGAAGTTACAATGGAGGCCAAGATAAGACACTACATACAATTTGTTTAATAAAACAATATGGGAAGGACGCTGGCTTTTGTTTTAAGTGCACAATGCTTTGGATATAATTTCTACAAAAAAAATGTTAATCCCACTTCAGTTTCCAGTACGAATGTTTAAAAAACGAATGTGCAACAAACTGCCAGCTATTCTAAAAGGCTTAGGCCTAAATGCACGTTATTAAACATTGTGATTACTATGATTTGTGCAATGGTACAAAAAGGTACAAGGTTTTGAAAATATAAACGAAACATTGTGCACTTATAAAAACCGAGCCTTGTATAAAGAAAGTATATCTGGAATGTATAAACTATTTTAACTGGTGGGTATAACAACGTAACATATACACAACACCTACATACATATTTGTAAATTAACAGAATTATCTATTATACAATAAATGCTTTATAAATCTGGCACAGAATTATATTATAATAAATGCATTTAATATCTTAAGTTTATTACAATAATTAAGTAAGTAAGTATATTAAATATAATTAAACTACTCTCACTTGGCCTGGAATGTTTTGTGCGAAAGGAGTTGAAATTTATTACCGATCATTTATTTTATAGAATTATTCCACACTACACAAGATGGGAGGGACATAGACACATACTGAACCACACAATAACAAGAAGACCAGCATACATACATTCATAAAGAAAGTTAATCTACACAACACTCCGAGCCACATTTAGAGAGCCACAGCACAGCGACGTTTTTATTGTTTAATAATTATCACCTTCCATTGAGCCAAGAGCCTCCTAACGTTTCTTTTCCAATTTTATTTTTACTGAATTTTTGCTATAAAAAGTAAATTAGTTACTTCTTAGATAGAAATATTATTTTTTTTAGTTTAAAGGTAAATTTAAGGTAACATGAAAACCAGAAATCATGTACTTGACTGCCTCATTGGTCTAATGGTAGCGAGCGCTTTTGCTGAGCATGAGGGTCCGGGTTTGAGCCTCGGGTCGGGCAAAGTGTTATTGAGTTTTTCCATCTGGAATTACTCAGTAGCAGCCCAGAGTATAGAATTGTGCCCGACTGATGGCAATAGGCTCGCCCCCTATTACATGGGACTTTAACATAACTGGCGAAATGTGGGTATACAACTAGGTACACCTCTGCCTAATACTTCGCGGATTACAGGCGTGATGTTATGTATGTATGTATGTGCTGAACTCATGCTACGTACGTCGATATCCCTTCCACTCTGTAGTTAATGTTATAATTATTTTTAAAGTAGATATTGATACTTTCACACGATAGCTGCAAAAAGCACGATATTTAATAGTTAATCATTCTTGTAATACAGGTTAATTCCTAGCACAGGACTGGGCCTTGCCCTGCTCTCTACCATAACATGCCTATGTATCTGTTTTTATGTATCGCTGTAGTGCATAAGTTATTTTGTACTCAAATGTTTTGATCAATAAAGTTATTATTATTATATTATTATTTACTGAAGAACCACGGAATATTTCTGTTTAGGATATACTTTTAAATTTTGACACACATTCTTTGACCACTGCTACAATCTCATTGTAATTAAATTGATTTCAAAAACCTAATAATGCTAGCAATTGAAAACGTTCGACATCTAGTCGCAATTTCATCTCGACGACTATCAATGACCAAAATGAGGGGAAATTAGACGTATTTTTGACAGATTAATATAAAACTGCGAACGTCCTAAGAAATTCGGGCATAGCCGTCAGAGTGCCTAGTGCGAGTTTGTTTTACGTTAACGCGATCGTCACGTTCATGACGTTCGGCGCTCCGATTGGCCCGCTCTAAGCTTTTAACCAATCAGAGAGCCAAACGCGGTGAACGTTTCGACAGCGTTAGCGTAAAAACAACTCGCACTTAGGGCACAGATGTACATTTAAAAAACATGTCTTGCCCAGGCTTAATCAAGAGCGAATTTGGCTTGAATATCGAGTTGTAGGGAAACAATAATTTAATCGTGTTGTTTGAAACCATCGTGTTAACCTTTTTACCTACTGCGCTGTTATGTACAAATCCCCCTGTAAATATTTGGTCGAAATGAGCTGTCATTCCATGCTAATGCTAGGAATGTTTACGTTCACTTAACTTTTACGGGTGATTTTTACATAATAGACAAGCTAATCTTCTTTTTAACAGACAAATGCGTCTTTTCTTTTAATAGCAGAATATTCCGGCCAAACATTATTTTTTACTACATATTCAAATATGCATATACATACATTTTCCGACCGGTATTCTTTTTTGTTGATTACATACATTGAGGTTTAAGTCATAACTAGCACATTTCAACACATCTATGAGTGATATTGACTAGAAGTAACTACTTATATCTAAAAATGTTTTATTTGGCTAATTATAAGATTCATTATTCAAGTCACACTACTATTCAGATCACACCACAAACTTCAATTTGATAGAGCGTGTTTTTTTTTTTGGAGAAAAATCTTATTTTATTATTGTATACCTTATTGTGGCCGAATGTGTTTTCACTCGCAATTAGTACTAAAAAGCTATACATTTAGAAAACGTTTATTGTTTTTTAATAATATGAGGTCTGGTACTCACTGACATGTGAAAAAGTGGGTTTTTTTCTACGAAAAGATCGCTAAGCGCAAAATTTTGCTTACTCGCGGATTTTCTGGCACACAAAATCTTCTATACATTATCTGCCGCACTACATCAAGTGTGTACCAACTCTAAGAATTTGTCATTTTCTCTAATACAATATATCATACAATAGAAATACTAAACACTTCATAACTTCTATAGATTTTACTGGATGTAAAGTAATTTACAACATAAATGTTGATATTTAAATGCAATAATTGTGCGAACACATTTCGGTCAAGTTGTTAGAGAGCCGAAAAAGAACGCGATTTATGGATCTTGAAGTAACTTGAAGTAACTAAGGTCACAGGTCACCGTGACAGATATTTTGCTGGGGAGTTTGTTGCGCTTTTCTTTCTTCCCAGTAAAACAGCAGTAAGTATATGGTGAAGGCCGGGCGTTTTAGGAGTCTATTTTGTAATCCTATGCTATATCTCATTCGGACAAAATAGCATAGGATTTCTGAACAGTACTTCAACTCTTGCTTTTCTAATACTACGCTTAGCACTGCAATAAAAAGCACCTTGCCACTTTGTAAATAAATGCTCCTTCCCTACAAAATACGAGTTGAATATATACAATATTATATTAACACTATCGCGATAAAGAAATGTAATTTTCGCAATTACAGGGTTTGTCCGATGTTTATAATAATGTTGAGCACAACCATCCGGTTTTTTTGTATATTAAAAAAAAAAACAAAGTTGTAAGTATAAATATGTCTGTCATCCTTGGAAACGATTACAGAATTTAAAAAAATATAGATTAAAAAACTGTATGTGTTGCTGTTACTACTTCAAGATCCATAAAGAACGTTCTGAATGTCAATACATACTAGTATTACAACCTCATTAGATGAAACCTCTACTTAAGGTGCTGTCTGTAGCCAAGCCCTGAGCCCGCGAGCCCTTTCAGCCACTCCACCGTCAGAGTTATCTTGCATTACTGGTTCCGGCTAGAAATATATAAGTATCTGTTTAAAACGTATTTATTGACACTTTTAATTCATATGTACAGACGCCAACACATCAAGCTACCTAAAACTGTCAAAGTACCCAAATAAATTTTGAACCTTAAATGCTTTATCAATAAAGTTGAAAAATTATTAGAAATTTGACAGATTGTAGTCGGTTGGTGTGCTGGCGTCTGTACTTTTTAAGTTCATCTTGGACATCATTAACGTCGGTGAAGGAAAACTTCGTGAGGAAACCTGGACTTATAGTTAATATAAGTTTTAAATCGCCAATGCGCCTTGAGCAAGCGTGTTGTCTTCTCTGTATGTATTGTAACAGGCTGGTATTTTTATTATTATAAATTATAATTAATATTAATATAGCTGGCCCGAGCCGCAGGCGAGGGCTACAAGAAAGCAGAGGCTGTAATTATCAATGCGCATGCGCATTCGTATGTCATACGACGTTTTATAACATATTTGCGAGGAAATAAATAAAACTCGGACTGAAATTTTCAAATAAAAACAATACAGCGAAAAGATAAAGCGCGCGGAACAATTTTTACTTGTTCACAAATTAGCGATACGCGCGCATCAGCACTTTTTTTTATTTTAGTCAAAGGCACAAAACAGCCAGTATTACTAATAAAGTAAATTACTTAATATTTTTTGTTTTTGTCACAAAAAGTTGTAATTTACTATCAAAATTAATTAAATGAACGAATTAAATGTTTATTTTTTATATTTTATCTCCCAAAGTTAATTTTATTCATAAAATTTTGACCACTTTTCTGACATAAAAACTATTTGCTAAGATTTAAAAAAAGAACCATCGTTTTAGTCGGAGCATCTTATAAATCGTGCATTTTACATTACCATAACGAACGAGTGCGCAATGTTATACATTACGATACTGAATTTGGTGGAATAAGATACCCTTTACAAGCTAATTTGTTAAAAAAATACATTGGCGCTTGTGTACACTGTGTTGTAATTAAACACACAAATATTACAAAGACAAACGCAAATACTAAAGAATAGAAATAAAATAATAAATAAGATTAAAAGTAAACCAGTTATAACTTATTTTTGTACAATAATAATGTTAAGGTAACAATATAAATACAGCTTCACGGGTCAATCGGAGGGTAAACTACGCATATAAAAATCACCGCGTGAAAACTTGAGTGAAGTGAACTGCCAATGACTACCACTAGTATAGAATGACAGATCAATTCGCTTTCACTACACCTACACTTTCAATGGGTGATTTTTACAGAATATTTATTTATTTATTTAAATTCGGACAACATAATCCACTTTGTTAGTAAATCACCTTATCACTAACAAGCTGTTGCCAGCGGCTTCGCCCGCTACAACTCGAAAAATATCCCACGAGAAGATATAATCGGGATAAAAAACTATCCTATGTGTTAATCTAGGTTATAAACCATTTGTGTACCAAATTTTATCCAAATCTGTTCAGTAGTTTTTGCGTGAAAGAGTAACAAACCATCCATCCAAACAAACTTTCGCGTTTATAATATTAAAAGGATTATTATTTTTTTTATCCCTGTATTACCGCGGGAAAGGTACCTATGCGGGTGAAACCGCGGGACGTCTGCTAGTCTTACTATCTTACTAGTTAGCTGGTCTTAATATCTCTCAAGCATACCGGTTTCCTCACAAATAAATAAAAGAGAATAATTTCAAGTAAATTAGGTTAATACTTACAGCTGATAACGTCATTCGTGTTTGTGATGTTGTGGCAGCATTGCACGAACTGGTTTCTGGAGAAGCTGTGAAACAAAAAACAAACCTCTTGGAATATCCTTCTTTTCTGGTAACAATTACCTAGTTTGTAAACCTTGCTCGCGACTTCATCCACATAAAAATAATTACTTTTCTTTTCGTAGTTTTGAAAATAAAATATACCCTATGAATAGAGAATAGAATATTGTAGACTATTAAAACTTACAAATTATAACTTTAAGGGCTATTACAAGGAACAAGGAGCTACCGGAAGGTGTCATCGATCGCATTAGAAGCAAAAACCACCTTAAAAGTGTCCTAAGGAAACACTACCTATCAATGTGTCCATAGCTGTGGCGGCCAATCGGAGGCCTCAGTTGCTATGTTGAGGGACGGTTTACTTACCTTACATTTGAGGAAATATCTTGAGATGAGTGGGATGTAGTCTCACGGCATTTGTCAACTGGTGCCGCCGAGGGGGCCAAGTCATAGTATTATAAGTAATCTCTAAGATTGTTGAAAAAAAAAAAAAAAAAAAAAGACCTCTTTAGTAATATATTATGTAGTATAATTATTTAGTATAGTTTAGTTTAAATTAAGTAAAAAATGAATTCGTGATATATTTCCACGAGAACTAACTGCCGACAAATTGCATTGCAGTTTGGCAGATGCTATGTTATGTTATAAGACTGTAACGTTGTAATTAAAATAAATAAAAAAAAAAAAAAAAAACATAGGGTGTTACAAAGGGTGTTCGGATGGTCTGTTGTTAGGGTGTCCTATGTCACTCGGTATTAATATAAGTTTCTAATAAGCATTATAGATTGAACTTAACTTTATATGAAAATAAAATTTCAATTGAAAACATTACTCGTAATAACCTTGTTTTTATAAACTATAAACTAGTGCTTAACTGCAATCCCACCTGATGGGAAGCAGTGATGCAATCAATAATGGTGAAGCGTACTTGTTTATTAATTCATTAAACACCGAGAGAACACCGGTGTCCGCTCTGTCATTGTCTTTCTATTGTGTCTCTAATTGACACAATTGAAATTATAATCGGACGGGAAGACCGCAGCAAGCAAGTTGTTGCAGTCTTTCGATGTACGTGGTATAAACGACGAGCCGAAACACTTTGTCCGGATCGTAGAATAACCTATTTCCTATTACCAGTATGAGGTCGCCTAGCATCCAGCGCCCGCCATATATCTCTGACGTCAGCATGGAGGGCCCTCAGTGATCGTAGTACGGCACCTCCTGCTTCAGCCGGCGCTGCTTCGCTTTCTGATGAGCCCTCGCTTGTCGTGGCTTCCTGGTATTCAAACAAATATTAAGACTTTAAGCTAAAAATAATCACTTGATTTTTATTTAGATTTAGATTGCACGGCAAGGAAGATTAAATTAGTAGGTACTTCAAAATTCTATTACTTAAGCATTTCTTGTTCGATTTAAAAAAAATAAGTTGAAGAGTCATTGGATATCGTAACCAAAAATCGAAAGTCAAAGTCATTTTTTTTTTTAATATAATAACAATACATATAAAAAGAGTAATAATAGCAATTAGATTAAAGAGTAATAGTAAATACAAAAAGAATTACAATTGCGTAAAAAGGTAGTTTCTTAAGGAGAATAATCGACACGAAAGTCCATCTTTTAAAATAGATTATAATAATATTGTAAGTTTTTGAGTTAGATTACACAATACAGTCACATTTTCTCTGGAACTAGCTCTCTGGTTCATGACGTCATAACATATCGTATCGGCAACAAATATAGTGAAATTGACTGACGCGCTTACTGGTGTAAGCAGCTAGTGGTTAAGTTTGAAGCGAGCGGGCGCTTTTGTAATGCAACAAGGTCCAGGAATAATGTGACAAGCTTTGTTACAAATCATTTTGAATGTAACTACGTAACAGCAGTAAAAGGTGACAAAGTAGCGTAGCCGACAAAAAAAAAGAAAAAACAAAAATAATGTGACAGAACAAACGAAATAACGATTCGAACAGAAGACGAATATGAAGAACATAAACAGATTAATTACGACCACAGTTTATAAAAAATAAACCAAAAAACAACCAACAGCAAATAATAAATAACAGCGAAAGAGACAACACAAAACAAGTCTTAGTAGAAACGAGCTGTGAACCAACGGCAAATAATATTAAACGACAGCGAAGGAGACAACCAAAAACACGTCTTACGGGAATCAAAGTAAAGCTGTGAATCGCTTGAAACAAAATAAAATCAAAACGGAGGCAATATAAGCGATGTAAGAGTAAGTTCGGAGTTCGTCAGTAGAACCTGTATAAGTGGCGGCGGGTGCGTGTCGGCGAGGCGGCGCAGCGCGCGCTCGATGTGGCGCAGGCGGATCTCCTTCTCGCCCAGCAGCGCGCGCGCGCGGTGCAGCGCCACCTCTAGCTCCGTTACCTCGCGCTCTTCCTGCATGTTATGCCGGTACGAGTTAGAGATGCGTCACTCGCTTTTTTTCGACTCGATTCCACTTATTCGAATGATTTTGATACCTATTCGATCTAGACTAGCACTGAATGATGTAGTTCAACTAATGTTTCGTTACGAATGTACGTTATTATTAGTCATCAACATTTGATAATGAACTTATTTATAGTAAAATGTGTTTACGTTTATAGGTAGTTCTGATTCGAATGGCCGAATCATTGGGAGGCGCGCATCTATTGTACAAATACAGTAAACCCTGGACAGAATAACAAGTGTTTGTAGCATTCCACTAAACATACGCCTTGCCCTTATTCACACTCTATCCGAATCCTAAGGTATTTTTGGTGCTTCGCTAATCTATCCTGTATAATACTTCTACCAACTTAACACCAATACACAAATTAATGTGCTACACACCTGTTGGGATCAAGAAATTCGATACGACATCAGTTTGTATACATTACACAAATTCCTACATATATTCGATCAAATAACCCTTTGACCGCATCACATCATGTTTGGATCACAAAACAAAATTTGCCCAGCACGCCAAGCGTCACGACTTCACGACAAAGTCGGAGAAATGTTTTGACGAGGAGGTTAATGAAGACCAAGACAAGTATGTAGCACGCCTTATGGCAAACTATAATTCAAGAAACTATGACTTTCTCTGTCTCTCTCACATAGGAGATTGCTCTCCGCCCATACATTGTTGGCCCTAGAGCCAAGAGCATAGGAAAATTATGTATTGTATTATCTATCATGAGTAAACTCCTATAGGATCTTATTTTTATAGCGGACTAGTTGCAGAATAGATATATTACAAAAAAGGTTCAGATTTTGAGGTAATAATTAGGTATGATTTTTCATAACTCTGAGTGATTTTTAAGAAACTGAAAACCGATATCATAATACATTCAGATACTTTTAGTACCTATCTTGATAATTAGGGACCTATCCTATGCAGTTTATTTTTGCTAAAACCTAAGTGGATAACACCTAAGTGGATAACACCTAAGTGATTTTGACAATGTTAAAGGACCATAGTTACTTCAAAAATAGGACACGATTAATCGATTTTCCAAAGATTTAGTATGCAATACATTACAAAATGCTTTATTACATACTAACATCTGTATCTAGTTTGCAATGTTGTTTTTTTAAATAAAACATTTGTAATGTACCTACTCAGTTTTTTTTTTTTCTATAAAGTCTAAAAGGAGGGTTACCTTTATCTTAAATAATCGTTTAGTTAGTTATACGTTTAGTAAAATACACTAATATAAAAAAACATCAATTAATCGATTGAATGTAATCGATCGATTGATGTTGTTTTATTGCAATTGATTTCGTATCCCTAGTGACATTTGGCAAAGATGGCGGCTAGGGGATGTTATTAGTCGCTTAATGTACTATTAAATGTACATTTTGGCATACAGCTAGTCCGTGTTGCAGAAGTATTTGCAACTTTCATAATAAAAAATCTTGAAAAAAAAAAACAACCGACTTCTTAAATACCACTAACAACTGAGGAAACAAACCCTAAAGAGAAATAAAAATACACCGAATTGAGAACCTCCTACTTTTTTTGAAGTCGGTTAATAAGAAAATTAATTATTGTAAATTCCGATACTCTTTAATGCACAGGGCCATTTTGGTCATTGTGTTTTCGAACGAATAAGACGAATCTAAGTCTCCGCTGTAAATAAAATTCTTCTTTTCGTGTGGTTAGTGACTAACCTGGTTTCAAGAGTGTTTATGCCGCCCATGGGCCTCTGACTTGGCTTCACATGCCAACCAGAAATATCTCTCAAGCATGCCAGTTTCTTCACGTTTTCCTATACCGTTTCTGAAGCCAAAGTGTTAGTTAATACATGAATACAACTGACCGAGGGAGCTCTGTGCGGCGACAGCGAGGCTCGTGTTTCTACCAGCGCGGCCTTCCTGCGCTTGAGGGCGGCGCGTGCGCGGCGCATGCCTTCTCTCTCTACGAGCGCACGATGTCGCACGAACTCGAGCTCGGGCGTGTCCGCTGTTGCTACTGGACCTGTAGTACAGAGAAATAGGATGATTACTTCTAATGAACTTCGAGGATTTTTAAGTTTTTAATTTCTTATTCAGTACTGCAATTAGAAATTAAAAACTTAAAAACAAGTAATAAGACTTTCACTTAATATATTGCTGACATATTTTAATTTCTGGTTTTATTGGTGGGTTATAATTCCATTCAACATGCAAAGTGGAAGAAACTTTGAGAACACGTTGAATTCGTTTTTACATGGAAGAAATATGGCCGCGTGCGCAGTAAAAGAAATTGAATTAAAGTGGTAGTCTGGCGGGGGGGCCACAGTGTGACAAACATGTCAGCGTATCCCGCCTTAAGATTAGCTAGTGCAGCTACCTATTAACTTAATAACTAAACATAGATCACAATTTATTCAATTCTTTTGAGCGCGTCGCTAACAATCATTCTTGTCAATAAGATAAGATTTAGCCTGAAAAAGTAAATAAGTTACTTCTTTCATTAAAAAACCACGATTATTATATCGGGTGTTAGTGTAAACACCGTTATCCTTGAAACCAGTGGTTTGGTTTCACTTATAGAAAGTAAATTCAATGAAAAAAAAATATTTTATTGTTAGTAAAGTCTCAATTTTTCCCTGTATTTTTGCCTGTCCTAAGCCAGGAAAAGTATGAAGGGAAAGTTACATCATAGGTTATGTGTATTGTGTTTTTATTGGAATATTGTGTAGGTAGGTAGTTAAAACGGACGGCCAGTGCAGGAGGTCAGCGCCCTTTACGCATAGTATCCATGAAGTTACGGACGGTGTCGGACAGAAACTTTCTTACATTTCTGAATGAATAGTTTATTTATTTTGATATTTAGATAAATATTTTTATAATTAAGTCAGTTCTACCTATGGTTTTAGTGACAACGGTGTTTACACTAACACCCTGTATACAGTTAAAACAAAAATGAACATCAGTTAAAATTTGGAAATTAGGGAAAGCTGACGAAAGATCGGTTGGAAATCCTAAATGATGTAGAGAACTTATGATGTCTGGAGGTACGTCGATTTCCCTTGAACCCAGTATAGTATAGTTTATTGTCTTACCTAATTCAGCGAATGGGTACCGAAGACTGTAAGACGGCTGACACGCTAAGTCTGGAAATTGATCTTCTAAGTCATCTAATTTTCTCAACTGCTGCCGAAGAGATTCTAATGGACTCGACCAGCCCTCGCCACGTCTAGAAGACAAAAACAAATTAATTAATGAAATTAAGAATGGAAAGGATTTATTTTTACGCACGTGCCAAATAACATTGAAAAAATCTAATATGTACAATTCTCTTACCACAGTGTTTGATTGATTCTTATGTAATTGTGTAGGTACAATAGTGATGTGCTGAGTCAGGCTGACTCGAGTAGTAACTCGAATACCTAGTAAGCACACACATACTCAAAATATAGGATTTGAATCCCCTGTACTTAGATACAGAATACTTAGTTACGTATTTTATTTGTAACCTAATTACAGCCTCTGCTTTCTTGTAGCAATATTGCCTCGGCTGTAATTATCAACTTACCGCACTTATATCATAATGTATGTACTATTATGTGTATTAAATTATTACCTCCTACTAACACTATTTCTAATACTACTACCCACTCTAGTATTGTATGTAACACAGAGACACGCAGCGCAATAGTTCAGTTTAAAATTTTGTATTTTGTATCTTTCAAAATCAATGCATTTCAGTAAGATAGTTAGGTTAGGTAGTTAGGTTAGCTATAGGCTAGGTATGGTGAGTTAGGTTAGGTTATAGGTATATATATGATGTTATTTTAATTCTATCTAACACAAAATGTTGAACCAGGAGCACATTAGAGACTCGCTAAATAAAAAGTAGTACCTAGTATTTAATTTTGGTTTTGGATCTATTAATTGTTATCTTATAAAAAGTGTAAATCTAAATGTATACCTATCTTATATATAAAATCTTCGTATCACAATGTTTGTTACCAAACTGCTCCGAAACTCTCTTGATCGATTCTTCTTAAACTTTATGTGTATATTCAGTAGGTCTGAGAATAGGACGTAAACTAATAATACGAAGTTTTCCGGAGCAACAGACAAAGGCTAAAAAGGTATGTCCAAAGCCTTGGAGGAGCCAAAGTTTTGGAGATATTGAAGGTCAAAGTGCAATATTTTTTTTCGTGTTTTTTTTTTTTCAAAATTGTATTTCAAGTATCATTAGTAAACTTTCCTCCGAACAAACATTATCAAAATTATCGATTTTTCAGAACAAATTATACGCATTTGAAGTTACAAAAATGCAATGGATACTAAACAAGCGGGCCGGTCTGGTCAACGACCAAGCACGAGTGGCCATACGCTCAGCTAATCGAAAGTTGCGTTGCGTTGTCGCGCTATGCAATGCTCGCAATAAAAAGCATCTCTTTTTTAAAGATGAAAAAAAAAAAGTATTTTCCATTTTTTTTTGTGAAAGTTACTTAATTATATGTACAGAATGTGTGGTTATCGGCTATGTGATCGGTCTTTTTACACCCTGTATACATGGAGGCAAAAAATACATATAAAATAAAACGAGTAAAGATCTGTTCTTACTTTGGTGAATAATTCAGACGCGACGTGGAGGCTGATTTTAATCTTGTAAAACACCTACGTCGGCCGTGTCCTGAAATAAAAACATGTTTAGTTCAATTTAAAAATAACGAGTGGCTGGTTCAGTACTCAAAACTAGTTATATTTAATTGCTAAAACACGCAAGAAACATGAGGTGCACGCACATGTATTTGTCACTACTACCATTCTCTAGCGACATTTATCTTGCCACATACGAACTAACGTCTGATATCCTACATCGCGATGTTGAAGTTTTCCGCGCAATTGAATGTAAACAAGATCCCGACAACAACCGTGAGGTGATACATACAGACGGTTCGCCAAAATTAATTTTGCTGCAGGTCCGATGACGCCACACCTACAACAGGCAACAGAAGGAAGGGCCCGTATTTACGAGCCACGGTAAAGCTTAACGGGACCCCTACGGGGTACCCCTAGGGACCTCCTTCCAGAGATTGAACCGTCGTCGGGCAGTGGTAAAGATAACATTAAAGAAATACTTTAAACACTATGAAATGAGTTGAAGATACTGTTTAAATATTTACCATTGACACTTTCTTTGGGTTTTTCGTCGGCTGTTGTGGCATCAGATGAATCTTGGCAGTCAGTTGTAGCACCTGCGAATAATTTAAAATTAAAACGTTTGAACGTAATTAAAAGAAAAAAAGGGGTTACATTAGATTGTTGACACAATTACACAAAAAATAAAATTACTAGTAAGTACCATTTCTTTTTGCAAAATAATAATTAACGAATTTATTTTGGGTATTTTTTATCCAAAAAAAAAAAAAATTTGGAGTGGGCGAGTCTCTAGGTCCAATTAGAATTTAACTTGAACGGCAATATGGCGCGGCGCAAGATTTGTTATTAAATCTTCATCAGATTATTCTTTTCCCAATTACATTCGGTGTCCAGTCTGACTACACGAGAATATAAGTATTTCTCCACAAATATGTTACTGGGTAAGACGATACCCCTTGGTATGACTGGGGCTCATCTGCGTAGCCTTTTCCTAACTTTGTTCGGGTCAGCTTCTAGTTTAACCGGATGCAGCTGAATAGTAGTGTTTCTTTGATCGTTTTTCAACTTATTACACACACACAACATAAGGTTCATATTCAATTGAGAAAATTTTACACATTGGGGTAACTTGATGTGCTGGCGTCTGTACATGGAGCGACTACCTTCCTGAAATCCACAACCTAGTAACTGGGTAACTTTCGGGCTTCTGACTAGCTATCTGTAACGACTGTGAAAGATCTACAAATGACAGCCGGGACCAACGGCTTAACGTGCTATCCGAGGCACGGAGGAGTCTTGGTATGCAATGAATGGTCATACATCTACGGACCAGCCTCGTCGCGATCTGCCCATGTACCTGTTATAATGAAGCCACAAGCTCGGAAGATTACTTGGTCTATTTATGCACCAATCAGCTCACAAAACATGACAATAGTGATAGATATTAATTTCAATATCAAGTTTATATTTAATTAAAGGACACATTTGCACAGGCATTTCTACCCATGAATATGAACTTTTATAATGGGACAAACTCGGAAATTGCGAAACAAAAATCGGCTGTTTCATATATTTTGGTCGAGTAGGTATAAAAAAATTGTATGCAACAACTGTTTTTTCGGCTTTACGCTTGTCGAAAGCTTTGTCTGGTCTAGAACGAGTGTGTAATGTTTGCTCTTGGCAGCGTGTCGAGCCCGTCGAGCTTTTACGCAATGATAATTATCATAAGTAAAAAGGTGTAGATAGGTTATATTTAAGCGCTCAGCAAGCGAGACGTATAAATGTGGCTAAATAGCCACACTTGACCTGAGTGTCGCGTCGCGACGTCAACGGACGCGTGCGTGCTGTTACATCCCTAGAATGCACCCTTAAATGCCTTGTCAGCACCAAAATATCATCATTCCTCTATAGCCACTTAAGCGTTCAGCCTGCGCGGCGATTCTCACTCCACCTGTCCACGCATGAAATGTCACTTTCATTTTTACAACCGCGCGAGACCCTCTTACAAAAACTATTACTACTGAACAACTCCTATAGCTACATTCGAAAAAAATATAATACTCACGGAAAGCTCACAGAGTTCAGAATTTAATTTAATTACAAGTAAATTACTTTAAGTAATAATAAAGGATGAAAATAAAGTTTAAAGTTGGGAAAAGCTAAAAAAATATCGTATTTATTTTTTTATTTCGAGTTTACAAGAAAAGTATAATAGTTACTATAAACAATTATTTTTTATTATAATAGTACATGATATACCCTTTAAAATGACACCAATATCTCAATATAAATATTTAGTTATCTGTCATGAAAAAATAAACAAAGCCAAGTACTTCAGCCAAGTACTTGATTAACGTGTTACATTTTAATCATTTTTAGACCCCATCTCAACATATTTTGTTTGTAAAAGGCTATTAACGTGCTATTAATGAATAATTACCTTATAATTAGCATTCATTTAAAAAAACAACCAATTAGAATACATTTTCCAATAAGAATCATCAAACGATGATCGCGTAGTGATCATTTAACTTTTCCAGCTAAATTATTCTATGTTACCGTTTTGAAATTGTCGTAGTAATGCATATATTCGTAAAGCAAATATCTTCACGTTTAATTTGATGTACAGACGCCAGCACATCAAGTTACCCCAATGTGTCAAATTTCTTTGATCATTTTCCAACTTTATGTCTAACACAATAAGGTTCATATTCAATTGGGAAAATTTGACACATTGGGGTAACTTGATGTGCTGGCGTCTGTACAATAACAATAGAAATAAGGTATACAAACAGAAAACTTTCCACATTTTGCTTGGAGCTCCACACACAATAACAGTTAACACAACGAGAGAGACGAACTGTCACTTTCTTTTTTTTTCTAAATTTTATGTTGCCATTGCACAGATTTAATTCACTCTCACGGACGACAAATTTCATATAGCGCCATCTAGTTATGTTCGACTGTACGACTATCACCTGACTTTAGCACTGTACACGTTTTAACTGAACGATGTCGTTCGGTGACTGTAGTGCCATGGACAGTTCAAGCAAGAGTTTTCTTGGGGAGTGTATTCCCCACGGACGCACAACATTGGATCTACACATTTTTACTTATAATAATATCATTGCTTGTACGTGACACGAGCTTGTAGGTACAGCCGGCCTCAAACACCACAGAACGTCTAACATAAAAAAATAAAAGTAAAAGTAACGTTCGTACTTATAGTATGTTGTCACCTGTATCTCTGTCGCGGCGCCGGCGCGGCGGGGAGCGGAACGCCACGCCGGCGCGCCGCTGCCGGGCACGTACGGGCGCCACCTCCGCGCCAGGGAGCGGCTGGAACAATACCATACGTCACACCCAGCACTACACTCTGGGACCAAGGCGATTGGCACACTTGTGTCTTCCGAGTTTCTTTCGGTATTTCTTCTCAGAGACAGTAAAACACAGACCTCTCCTTCTAGTTAAAAAATTACATGTAAAAGTGTTCTTCGAGAAAGCCTGAGGAACTAACCACATTTATTCAACTCAATTCAGCTTTGTATTTAATGAAATTTTGAATAGAGATGCGTATGCGTCCGTTCAGTTGAGTAGACGAGTACGCGTTTGTGGTCCCGAAGGGCGCTTTTAACCCTCCTGATTAGAAGGTCTAAGTAGCAAAATGTCCAACATCGCGAAACTTCCAATGAGCAGTAAGTCTAATTAGCAATATGTCCATGTAACAAAAAGTCCAACTATCAGATGGTCTGTATAGCAGACCGTCTATTTAGCAAATCGACAGATTCTCAATATGTCTGGATACTCAGGCACAAAATTCAACACACACATTGCATCGGGAGGGAAACGACACGGCATTATAATATTTACATACAGACTCTTTGGTCTATGTATTCGTATCATATCATATCTTTTTAATGGTTTCTGACACAAACCTTGTTTGTGAAGATGGATGTGACAATAATAAAATCTTAATATTTTGTACACCTCTGAGTAGGCAATGCATTAAGACATTAAAAAATAAGATGTATTTCATTGATGGAACATTCAAAGCTGCACCCAAGCCATTCTACCAGCTGTTATCAGTTCATGTTAATTTGAATAGTTGTGATGATTTAACTTGTGTTATGGGAGTTTTATACGCGTTACTACCTGACAAGAGACAAGAAACCTACGAACGCTTATTTGGCCTCATCAAGCAGGGTTTTTAAATAGACATGATGGCCATTAAATGCGATTATGAGATAGCGCTTATCAATGGGATTAAAGACGCTTTGCCAAACACTCAAATAACGGGCTGTTATTATCATCTCAATAAGGCCGTTTGGAAAAAAGCGTCAATATTGGGTCTTCCCGAAAACAGAGAGTGTAGAAACATTGTCAGAGTATGTTCTAATTTACCTCTTTTACCTTCTCCATACATAAGGAATGTTGGACTAGCATTGTTGAAAACGCTACGAAAAGTGAAGAAATAGAGGCATTTTTTAACCGACTTCAAAAAAAGGAGGAGGTTCTCAATTCGACGGTATGTTTTTTTTTTTTTTTTTGTGTGTTTGTTACGCGATTTCTCCCCCATTTGTGAACCGATTCTCAAAATTCTTTTTTTATTTAAAAGAGTATACTCCCGAGGTGGTCCCATTATAATTTGGTGAAGATCTGGTGCTGATCTTCGGAGATATACAATGGAACTCTTCAAAAATAGACGGCAAATCTGTCGTGATTGCTGGAATCGCTTGGATATTAATTGTTTATACAACATCATGACGTATCATCACGCCTGTATGCTCTGAGGGGTACGCAGATGTGTACAATATACCTAGATTTCGACAGTTAGGTATGTTAAGTTTCATTTATTAGGGATAAGTGGATAACCCTATTACCATGACATGTATTGTTAACAAATAACAATATAAAAATAAGTTCATGGCAAATATTTGTATGGGAACAACTAAAAATGGAAAAATAAAAATCTTTTTTGCAAAAAATAAAACCGACTTAAAAAAAACACTAGCCGGTGTAAAATAACTCTAAATTCGGAAGTCGGTGGCCTATCATGAATAAGACAAAACCACCAAAGCCACAGACTTCCGAATTTAGAGTTATTTTACACCGGCTAGTGTTTTTTTTAAGTCGGTTTTATTTTTTGCAAAAAAGATTTTTATAAATTACTACCAAAAGCAATGGCTTCAGTCACTGGCAGATATAATCAACTGTCCTAGTAATTATAATTTTCGCACAAACAATGCACTCGAAAGGAGGCACAGGCGGCTAAACACGAACATAAAATCAAAGCCATCCCTGCTAATATTCCTCAAAGCTCTTAGAAAAGAAGCACTTTGGCAAGTTCGCAAATACAAGACTATGTTATTTGAAGGAAATAAGAGACGAAAGATCGATATTATGTTTAATGTCAAATACAATAATAGAGAGCTGCAAAAGCTTGAGGGCCAAAAAGTTAAGTCCCTTTGAATTTTTGGTAAACCTTGGCCATATCAAAAGGATTTTAGGTGAATAAATGCAGGGGAATTTGTGCGCCTAATATCCTAAAAATAATTAAGAGGCGACGTGGTTCTTAACCCAGATATTTTTTCAAGAAATAAATTTAATATAATTTACAAATGACTTTTACTTTCTATCATGAGTGAGTGTACATATTTTAAAATTGACTTTTTGCTTAATAGACGTTCTGCTATACAGACCTTCTGATAGTTGGACGTTTTGCTACATGGACATATTGCTAATTAGACTTACTGCTTATTGGTCGTTCCGCGATGTTGGACATTTTGCTACTTAGACCTTCTGATCAGGAGGGGCTTTTAATTTAGACGTTGAAGCCGGAATAATGTTGTCCGGCTATCGTACTGCTGATTTTTCATTCAAAAGGACTGCACGCAAGTCTTTTGGACGGCCACAGTACATATACCAACGTGCCTCAGCCGTTATTAACTTGTGCGCTGAACCCATCGCATTGCTTGGTAAATTACTAAAACTCGATAGGACTGCTCTTCAAATAAGCCTATTCGCGTCCATAGACTCTAGTCTTGACAACCGCGCTATAAGTCCATTAAACGATTGTACTACACTCACATTGCCCCTTCTAAGTTTCCAATCTTCATTATTATTGTCTAAAGGTTTGTGTGCGTTGCTCTCAGAGTACGAAGTTTCGTTGTCATTGTATTTGAGGTTCGGGTTGTTGTTGATTCGTACTCGAGCCGGTTCGGGCTCCACGACAGCGCTCGCCGATGTCTCGTTTAGTTCTTTACATCTGTGCAAAGTCAAAGTAAAATAATTTATTTCAATTAAACTATAAAAAGGTACTTTTGAACGACAAGTATTAGGTATGATAAGCAAGCATTTAAAAACATTATTTATAAACATCACTCTATGCCTGTGGATCCCGAAAGGTTTGGCAGAGTGTTCTTGTAGTACATTCACATTTAGCTTGCTATATTTAGGCCTATTGCCTCCGATCGGACACAGATCCAGACGGACATTATTTGGGCAGAGACCATGCTGCTTGGAATACAGTATATAATGACTTGAAAGGACAAATAAATAAACAAATATTCCTCAACTTCCACACAACGCCATCTAGTCTCAATCTAAGCAGAGCTTGTGCTATGAGTACCAGACAAGAAATAAAAATACTTTTGTATTTCTAAATACATAGCGATATTTTAGGTAAATTACACCCAGACATGCTCATCACGCACCTTTATCTTGGGTGGGAATCGAACCCACTACCTCCGGCATAACTGTTAGAGTCACTAATCACTAGACCAACAGGCCAGTGAAAATATAACATGTTTATATGTTACAAATAAAATAAATAGAATAAAAGTCAAGAGAGAATATTACGTAATTTTCACTTCTATAAATATAGAGCACCATTGATTTGTCTCACTTTTAAAAGATTATGTTGTAATTTAAAGAAATACATGGTAAAAAATACCTCTCTAGTGATTGGTTAGCTTTGTGTGAATTCGATTTCTCAGTTTCAGATCCTGTGGTCATGCTCATTTCCCGTCTTTTGTTGCGACGTTCTATTGACATCTGAAACAATGAGAGGAGAGAGAGATGAGAGGAATTAACTTTGAGAGGCTTGTGGTCTTATATTTTAATAAACTGGTATGTTATACCTTTACAAAACAACCGGAAAAAAAATCACGGCAACACACATACACACTTCTCATTCATTTTACAGTAAAATGATAGAAAAGGGATGACTTGATAAAAACAACAAGAAAATAAATAAAATATTATTGTTTGGTTGCTTCAGCAAAACGTAACACGCGTCGCCATGCATGACGCAGACTAAGGCAATACCTTCCAATTAGGACGTTTTCAAGAATGCGCGCTCTGCTAGTGGTTAGATAATTACTGCTGAACGTGTCGATCGAAGGTTAAGCTTGGCGAGGTCGGAACACAGTGGGGTAGTAATCATAAATTACATACAGAGTGAAAGGTACATCGTCGCACATCCGAACACTATCGAAGTAATAAAATCTCTTTTGGTTAAAAACCCGGGAAACTCTAGGAATCATAGAGACGAACTTTGAAAGGTCGGAGTCTACGTTGCTAGAGAGATTTACCCAGCTTCACGTGGCAAGATGACACAACATCAATGGTTGGTTGACATGCATTCATTGTGTTGTAGTTGAATTGTTATTGTATTATTTTCTTATTCTAGATTTTTGAGATGATTTTAATAATTTGATGTTAGTTCGAGTTATGACAAACAGAGTTTTAAGACCTTTGTTACTAATTTATTATGGTCATTTTTTTTAGTCTGAAAATAAATGAATATACAGTTGTAGGGCCTCGTTATTCCAAAAGAGGCAAAAACAAGAATTCGGATTATTGAGGCGTCCGTATTTTGTATGCTATGTTTAGTTACTTATTTTCTGTTTATAGTTTTCGCACTTCATTTCAAAGACCCGGTCTCTTAGTCTACGGAGAAACGTAACTTCGTGGCTATCAAATTCGTTATCTTCAGCCCATTTCAAAAAAGTGTTTAAAGCTTCTACTGCCTCTGAAATACCAATTTTTTCGGAGCCGAGAATTTCAACGCTATTGTCCTCATCTTGCTCATACAAATTGGACCTCTATTGGACGGCCGGATTAAATTTACATAATGTAGGAATCATGATTTTTACAGTTTAAAGTAAGAAGAACATCAGGTGAAACTTGGAAATTAGGGATAACTGACGAAAAATTGCTGGAGGGTCTATCATCATGTACAGAACTCATGATATTAGCACAGTATAAACATTAATACAGTAGGACGACGCCTTTGCTCTCGGGAAAAATGCCGACAACGTCTACAAGCGTTAGCCCTGAATAATAGCTCCCGAATTACAAACATCGTTTTGTTCGCAGTTCGGGAGTGGCTTTCCCGCGTCTCGCTCCTCACACCCCGCACGATTGCCCTGTCCAGAAGGCTTCGTTGGACGACTGTAGGTTTATAGACTGTGTTATTAGTATGTGCGAGGATGTACGTTCAGTGCACTGCTTTACCTGATCCATCTTAGAAAAAAAATAAGGGGAAGAAGGATCAGGCAACGCAGCTCTCTGACTGTATCTTTCACCCTAGCTTCCTTACCTTAACATCATGCTTGAGCCGCACATACTTCTCCTTGAGACATTTGTACTTCTCCTGCAAGATCCGCTCTTCGTGCAGCCGCGTGCCGGCCGCGCGCTCGCTGGCTAGTCGCGACCGAACCTCTTCTAGGTGACATGCGTGCTGTGTTCGAAGTCTCTCGACCTATACAGTCAACGTCAACTTGTTAAGTAAAGTAGACTTATTGAGATAACAAGTGATAACCAGTAAAGAAACATTATACAGGGTGGCAAACGGAACTAGACACATTGTATAAGTTTAAAATATAAAAGTGTATTAAATAAGTCACATCTCATAATATAAGTTTAAAATCGCAAATCCGCCTTGGGCAAGCGTGGTGATCAATGCTCGTGCGTTCTCTGAATGAGAAGAGGCCTTTGCCCTGCAGTGGGACACCTGCATGCGTAGCATGAACACATTGAACACCGAAGAAACGGCCTTTGTCTACAGACAAATCGGCAAAGTGACAGATTATATAGACAGGAACCTCAATCTGTCAAATTTCTTTCAATAAACCTGCCTGCGTAGCATGAACACTTAATTTCTTTTCTTCCGAGACACGACAAAGACCGTTTCTTCGGTGATCATGCTACGCGTGCTGGGAGCCTGTTACGCTAGTATTATTTATTATTATGTTATCAAATAAGTAAGTAGTAATTTAAGTTAAGTCAGGTCAATCAGGGCGGTTGTTATGTCTCAGAGCGCCTCTCGCCATCAAACATAAGTTTGGCGACTTTAGAATCGCTAGCTTGAGAGTACGTTTTGGCTTTTTTAACATGTCGGTTAAGAAGTTATAATAGGGAATATGCATGTAATTTTAATTTGGTTCGAATATTTTTTTTCCCAACCTTTAATGGCAGAAAATATGAACTAAATCATTATTTTACTTTTTAATAGCGTCATAATTATTTAAAATAATAAATAAAAGTGCGATTTAAGCGCGGGAAATTCAAATTTGTGAAACGCATCATCATTGGTTATAACGAAACCTGACGTCAAATACTACGACAAAAAGACAAGTTACGCCTACAAAACAGTATTGGAATGGACTTTTTATTGGAAAACATAATTATTGCCGAATGTGTTGTGAATTAATTTAATGTACAACTGTAATTTTAGCTTCATAGTGAAGTTATAAAACATTTAAGAATATGACTGTAAGTGCTTTTGTTAAAGCACAATCTGATAATGTTTTTGCATTCGGGTAGGCAAGCAATACCTGTAAACTGGTTTTTGAGCTTTTTTCATGGTGAAATGGTTAGAAGAACGAAAACACCCAAAGTAATAGTAAAAGGATAATAGTAAATGACGTAATCGAAATAGCGCGCGAACATGGCATTCTGTATTTTAAATATTTTTTTAAGCTTCATTAATGCATTTTTAAACATGTTTATATTTTTTTACTATGTTATAACGTTGTAAACAGTGAATTAAAAATATAAAAAAAATACATGCATATACCTTATTCCGATGGTATTAGTTAACTAACAAGTGCTCATATACACAATTTGGAATTTAATAGTATTTTTTTCTTTTATTGTTTGATTATGATATAAAATCATTAAAATGGCAAGCAAGCTGGATTTTTCACCGTTCAGTAACAGGTATGGATACAGCCCATTTTTTTTGTACTAATTAAAAAATAGTGGTGTATACTATTTATAAATATCAAGATTTTATTTCACAACTGACCTCTGCTCTATAATCATGCCTAAGATCTGTGACTCTAGTAGTATGTTCTTCTCTTAGCGACTCTATGGTTGCTCTATTCTCCTCTATCATATGGCCCCGTTCTTTGCTTAGATTGGCTTGCAGTTGGTCCCGTAATTCTGATAAGGTGCGTTCGTTTTCTGAAAGAAGAAAAAAAATAATATTATCAATAAGTATGTAACTTTACTTGGGTTAGGCATTACGGTTTGAATATCGAATCAATTACATACACGCCATTGTGACACTTTCGAGGATCATCTGCGAAAAAACGGCTAAGTTTGGATATATTGCTCCAGATCATCCGCGCCGGACGGTCAGGCCCGTATGGTTTTAGCTGTCGCGAAAGTTTCCTTTGGTGAACTATTTCCTTTTTAATTAAACGTTTTTCTACACTAGGAATTACTGAATCCTGTATCAATGGTGCATCACAAACATTTCAACTTACATACACACCCGGAACAACTACCTATTAACACTACATATAAAATTTATATGGCCTACTTATATATTTTTTTGGCATCTGCCAATTCCTCAGTATATGTGCCAACCGTACCGATCCGTACCGTACCGATCCGTACCGTACCGATTTAAACGGATTGAAATGAATTGAAATTATTTATTGAGCAATTAAAAATAATATTTATTTCTGTAAATTGGTTCATACAAACGCTTTAACATGTTATTCTTCTAGAAGGTGAGGTCGGTGTTTCACTATCTGACTACTCTGAGAAGAAACACCGGAAGAAACTCGGAGGCTAGTCTCTTTTGAAGTCCAGACATTATCTTGGTCAGATCATGTCAGAACCATGCAGATGTGTAGTAGGATAATTGTGTAAATCATTTTTACGCATCAATTTTTTATTCTAAACTAGCTGAGGTCGCATTTCCTAACTGACTGACTGACCTCTGAGAAGAAGAAGAAGCCAAAACAAACTCAGGGTCTATATCTATCATCAGTCTAGGCATTAAACATTAAAATTTTCGTGTAACAAACGATGAAGAGCAGTGTCCGGTTTAGCCTTTTGAAGAAAGTGCCAGAAACAATTTGGATAAATAAATAAAATAAAAATAAATATTCCACAACTTTTTCACACAACGCCATCTAGTCCCAAGCTAAGCTAAGAGCTTGTGTTATGGGTACTAAACAGCTGATAAACATACTTATATATTTCTAAATACATACATATCGCCATCCACCACAACCTCAACTTAATGGTAAAGGAGCTCCACGATTATATTAATTTGGTACCTATTTCCAAGTGTCGTTGTTGTTCGATCAGCTTATCTCTGTACTGTACATGTATTTTGTTCATATTGTCTAAATGTTGCCGTTCTGCTAATTCGATGTCTTGTTGGTTTCGTTCCTCAAGTTCTAATGTAGCCTGTTCAAGGGTCTGCCTGTGTGTTTTTTCTGCTAATGCTAGTGCCTGAAAATAGGAAATAATGTGTTTAATTTAAATCACTAAATCGCCGCAGTAAGGACTAGAATATTGAGACATAGATTAACAAAGAGTTTATTTGTAAAATAAAATACATACCTAGGTATTATATTTGTAGGATTAACTATTTCATCTTTATATTTAATTTTATATTCCTTTTCTTAAGCCATTGCATCTATCACTGTTTGCCATGTCTCTGCATGACTCGAAGGTTGACTGGTAGAAAATCCCTATGGCAATAAGCTCTTTACATGTAAGAGCTTAAATTTAATAGTGCATATTGTATTTTGGCGGTTCACAACATCGAAAAAAAGAAAGAAAATAAATACATTTGGGACATGCACAGGTATTTTGCATTTGTGTCGATATTGCATTTGTTTTACGCTAAAAACCAATCAAAACTTACCTCATCCATCTCCCTCCGATGCCTATCAGCCTGCTCACTCAATCTCATTCTCTTCTCGTTTAAAAACCTCTCTTCTGCTTCTCTTAACTCCTCCTGCAGCTCTGCCCTCAACTTCCTCTCCCTAACTGACCACTCCACTCTCATACCCTCCAACTCTTTCTGTAAAGCTAACTCCAGTCTTCTCCTCTCATCTGCCTTATTCCTCTCAATCATATCTCTCGTCCCCATATCAGGGATCATAGGGGACTTTATAGGCTTTTGGTAAGACTCATCTTGGGTCTCAAATTGATATACTACAACTACATTGTCGGAACTAGATTTTCCTTGGGATAGGATCACGCCATCTAGCCTAGGACTTGTTAGGCCTTTTCCTAGACTTGAAGCGGAATCTGAAGATTTTATCTGTGTTGACATCACGGATTTATTTAAAGGTTTAAAGGTCGATAAAGGACTCCAAGGCTTAGAGTAGTCTAGTCTTGGTGACCTCATCTCTGAACCCAGACTTGGTGTAGGCGAGACTTTGATGTGGGGCGACTTCGAGACGTCGTGGGATTTCGACTTCGAGTCGTCATCTCTAGTTCTCTTCGAGTCATCAGAATCAGATGGCGTTACCTTCGAAAAGTCTAATATAGGAACTTTGATTTGAGGTATTTCATTTGAACGAATTTTCTCTAAGCTTGTCGACTTCTTCTCAGAGTTTTCTTCAGATTTTGGACTCCCTTTCTCTATCTCTTTGTCGTTACTATGTTTTTCGTTTTCGTTAGAATCGTCAAGGTCGTTGAGGTCTAGATTTGCGAACTCTCTGTCTGGAGAATCTATTGATGTTTCTGATTCTATACTCTCCATTAGGTTTATTGATATTTTGCTCTTTTGAGGTATCATTGGTGATCTGTAAATCATAAAGAAAAACTTAAAATATGGGGAGAACTCTGAATACACATACAAATCAACACACAACTCGGAAAGATCAACAGCTATTTTTTTCTTGATTTTCGCTCATAATAATAATATTCCACAGTTTCAGACAACTCCATCTCTTCTCAAACTAAGCAGAGCTTTTACTATGACTACTAGATAACTGGCTAACATACTGATATATTTCTAAATACATACATAAATAATAATAATAATACCAGTATGTTACTGTCCCACTGCAGGGCAAAGGCTTCTTCTCATACAGAGAAGGCACGAGCATTGATCACCACGCTTGCTCAAGGCGGATTGGCGATTTCAAACTTATATTAACTATAAGTCCAGGCTTCCTCACGATGTTTTCCTTCACCGATATCTATGATGTCTAAGATAAACTTAGAAAGTACATATGAATTGAAAAAGTCACATTGGTACTTGCCTTAACCTCTGGGCCATCACGACATTACACAAATACATACATATTATAGATAAATTAGGTACACCCAGACACAGAACAAATGATCGTGCTCATCACATAAACATTTTTCTTGGGTAGGAATCGAAACCAATCGAGTTAAATTATAACCTCCTATTACTAGTACTTAGTGTTCAGTGTAAAATTATGATTTTGTATTTTTCAAAATCAAAGCATTTAAGTAATGGTAGTAGTGGTAGTTAGGTTAGGTAGATAGGTTAGCTATAAGATAGGTATGGTAAGTTAGGTTAGGTTATAAATATGTTGTCATTCTAATTATATCTAATACAAAAGGTGTAAAGAGCACATAAGAGACTGACTACATAAAAAGTAGTAGTATTTATTATTGTTTTGAATCCATTGTTGTCATCTTATTAAAAGTATGTATATCTTACAAGTATGTCACAGTGTTTGTTACCAAACTGCTCCAAAACGGCTTGACAGATTCTTTTCTTTGCATACATTTATTTGTGATTGTCATTGGTCATGGATAATAAGATACATGTCCCATCTTTATGTGTCTACATTACACCAGTAGTGCTGTTGTGGGCACACACTTCAAATCAGAGCTCAACAGCGAAAAAATAAGCTCTATTACTACGTCAAATAAAGCATACTTTACCTTGGCCTAGTCTCCTTCTCAGACAGTCCTGGTTCTTCCAAACTAACAGGTAAGGTATCTATATCGCCCGGTCTAACCAAGTCGGATATCTTCTGGAAGTTCTTCTGAAACAGGTCAGGTTTGATGTAGTCACCGGGTGGTGGTCTCAGGACTCGGCGGCGTGGTGACGTACCGCGAGCGTGGCTCTCACTATCTGAAAACAAATTACGAATTGCAAGTATTACAGTCCTGAAAGTCATTAATGAAGACATATCATATTAGCAGACGTGCCGCGTTCGTTGCGTTCCCGTGGGAAAAGAGGGATAAAAAGTAGCCTATGTGTTAATCCAGGGTGTCGGCTAACTCCATACCAAATTTTACTAAAATCCTTCAGTAGTTTTTACGTGAAAGAGTAATAAACATCCATACATCTATCCATGCTCACAAACTTTCGCGTTTATAATATTAGTAGGATATAGCCCTACTCAGAATCTTTTTATTTGTTCTTACAGCGAAACTATAAGAACGCATACGCATACTAAAAAAATAACTGGCGGAAGAATGGCCGGAGGGAAGGATATCTAAAGATGCGCACGAGCATACCATATACGTATTTTGAAGGACCCCAAATTATTTTGTTATTATTGTCCGTCTGGTATTGTACAGAGACCAGCACATCAAGCCACCCCAATGTGTCAAATTTTTCTTTAATGGTTTTTCAACTTTATGACAGACAGAATAAGGTTCATGTTCAATTGGAGAAAAATTACACTTTGAGGTAGCTTGATGTGCTGGCGTCTGTACCAAAAAATTTAGTGTAAGTCTTATAAATAAGAAATAAATTATTCTATTCTATTCTCTACAATAGAGAGTGAAGTACTACGTTTGCTTAGGTCGGCCCGTGGATGGGTAAGCAAACCAAATAATGGTGTAAGGACAGTCGGCCTCAGTTCCGGTGAAACCTAAAGGGTTTAAGGCTACCGTCGAACACAGAGCTTGATTCACCGCAACTTGGGCCAATGGTACTTCTCCTTTTTTAATTTTTAACAACAACATAAATACCGTCAGAATCTGAATCCTTTCCAAGAATTGACAAACTTTGCTCCTTATTAAATATCGGTAGAGGATTGGGTCTTGGTATCAACGGGGTTAAAAATCTTGGGTGCTTGGGTGCTTCAGGAAGTGAAACGGGTGATAACGGGGTTTGAGGAGGGGACGGGAGGGCGGGCAGCAAATCAGGATCTAGGAGGAACAGAAACAATGACCTTAACAATAGTTAGCAACGGGTCACTGGTACAAATCTACTGGCCTTTATCTTGTAGACCCCTACATTGACGTGTGCTGCTAGTTTTACGTAGAAATGTAGACGTGAGTAAAAAAAATGAAATGGATCAACCGTCGAATTTCAGGCAAAGCGAAAAGTTAGCCTTGTCCTATTGCCTGAAACTCGACGGTTTTAGCTTATCCGTGCGCGCAATATGCCTAAAAAGCGGTATAAAGTTTCTTCTATTCATATATTAACATTATATTAATATTTTTACTGGCTTCTTGGTCTAGTGGTTAGGTTAGGTTACGTGGGTTCGCAAATGACATGCGTAGCAGTTCTCGCGACCCAGCCATCAAGGCGAAAGTAGGTGCACGGTCGAAGTTTTTCGTGGGTGCAAGCCCCACATAACCGCGTCGTCTCTCCGGTGTTTTGTTCGCTGAAAAAAAAAGGTCCTCGATTCCCCCCAAGACAAGTATTTGTTTGTTTGATGAGAATACCCGATTACATGGGACTAACTAGCGACATGTGTGTAAACCATGCACCTCTGCCAATCAGCAATACCACAGTATAAATATTAATACAGTAGGACGACGCCTTTGATCTCTGGAAAAATGCCGAACACTTCTACACGCGTTAGACTTAAATAATACCTCCCGCACTACGAACATCGGTTTGTTCGCAGTGCGGGAGCGGCTTTCCCGCGTCTCGCCCCTCGCACCCCGCACGATTGCCCTGTCTCAAGACAGCTTCGTCGGACGACTGTATGTTTTTAGACTGTGGTAATACTAACTGCCCCGGCAAACTTCGGCAAACTTCGTTCCACCTTCAAATCAATTTATGCCGTGTAAAAATGGACAGGGCAACCATGTCATCAAAGATGGCGCTGCATTTTAAAATGTTTAATTGTCGTCAAGTTTTCTATTTTTTCTAATGTTCCGTTTAACTTTCCAATTTTTTTTCTTTCTTCTGACAACAACAAACACAACAAAAAAAAAAGAATTAGCGAAATTGGTCCAGCCGTTCACGCGTGATGCCATGATCAAGGAAAATAGGGATTCATTTTTATATAATACTATAGCAGATGTCACGCGGTTTCACCCGCGTTGTTCCCGTTCCTGTGGGAATACAGGGATACAAAGTAGCCTATGTCATCCGGGGATAGTGTAGCTTCCCAACGGTAAAAGAATTTTGAAATCAGTCCAGTAGGTTCGGAGCCTATTCAATGCAAACAAAACAAACAATCAAACCTTTCCTCTTTTTAATATTAGCACAGTATAAATATTAATACAGTAGGACGACGCCTTTGATTTCTGGAAAAATGCCGACAACTTCTACACGCGTTAGACTTGAATAACCTTCCGCACTACAAACATCGTTTTGTTCGCAGTGCGGGAGCGGCTTTCCCGCGTCTCGCCCCTCACACCCTGCACGATTGCCCTGTCTAGATAGCTTCGTCGGACGACTGTATGTTTTTAGACTGTGATATTAGTATAGCTACGTAAATGATGCTTTGCTATGTTCTGAGCTTAATTATTGAAAATCGATTTGTATATAAAGACAGTGAACTTCAATGTCGCATCGTTATATGCACGAAGCATTGTAAACTATATCTTTAATGGTTTGAATAGCAGTCAGACACGAACTACTTAAGCAATGTCAAGGATAACGAAAGACTTTTGTGTTTGACGAACTTTATCCTTATAATCTGTCTCTGTACAACATATTACTTATTAAATCATTTCTTTTAAACTAGTTGTGCCCCGTGGCTTTTTCCACTCCTAAATGGTCGTAACGCGTTAATGATAAATGATATTTATTTCTGTAAATAGGTTTTCACAAACACTTTCATAACTAGTAGATGAGATCGGAGTTTCACCATCTGACTACTCTGAGAAGAAACACCGAAAGAAACGAGGTCATAGTCTCTTTTAAAGTCCAGACATTATCTAGGTCAAATCTTGTAAGAAACATGCAAATTAGTGTTCTAACCAAAAATAAACAATTAGAATTCTTCGGCTTTATTATATTAGTACCTACCTATAGAGTTTACGTACGAGACTACCGCAGGAACTACAATATTTTTTTACTATTTTCTTGTAGATTTTACATTTGAAGGAGCCGTTTAAACCCTAACAACAAATTTCAATGACCCTGGGCATAACCCTCCTTCTTCTATCCTGTATTATGTATGTCACTAATACCTTAAGTAATAAAAATATATAAGGTGCAGCGGGGCAATCTCGACAGCGGGAAATTTCAACTAATCTTAATAACTTGTAGAAGTTATTAAGATTAGTTGAAATTTCCCGCTGTCGAGATTGCCCCGCTGCACTATACTTATTATTATGAAAATCTTACCAACAGAATCCCTTTCAGAGCTCGACAAACTCTTCAAATCCCTCGGACTTTCATTTGGCCTCGGCGGCAACGGTGGTCTAGCAGCCAGGGGAGTCAACACAATCTGGTTCAGCGCCGGCATAGGCGGCGATATCACCGGTGAAGACGGCACAAATGGTGATGAGTGAACGAGTGGTGATGATGGAATGACTGGTGACGGAATGGAGGCGTGTGGAGCGGCTGATATGATTGAGCTTTGACCATCGTTTTGCTCCGAAGAACTGTTTGATCCTGGACTGACCGTCGGCTCGGGTAGGTTTTCTAGTCTGAACCTGTAAAAGAGAAGATAGTTTAAATTTCTACATAACGTAAACTCGTGCGTGTAATAAAAAGATATTTTACAACAATCTGTTTTAAGCAATCTCTTAATATTTCAATCCTCTTCGATAAGCCTCAAGAACTGTATTTCAAGCAACCGTTTTTTTTTTCCGTCACTAAGTACCGTAAAACGGGGTGGATAGAAACTCAAGGGTGAATAGAAACAAAACTTTGAGGAGGATTTTTACGCTAATTTAATATCGTTTGATACTAACAAGGTGTCGAAACTATTTATCTCAATTATTTAAAAGCATTAATACTCCTCGTATGCAACAAACAACCTTTAATTTACGTGAATATCCTACTCAAAGTTTTGTTTCTATTCACCCTTGAGTTTCTATCCACCCCGTTTTACCCGGTACCTACATTTATTTTCTAATTTTTTTTTTGTACATGTGGATGGGTGGAGATGGAGGCCAAAGAAAAGATGGATGGATTGTGTGAGGATTGATATGAAAGAAAAGGAAGTTATTGGCAGCATCACGGGTGACAGGACAGAATGGATATATGTCTATTCAAATAGTCTTGTATGGTATATATATATGTAAATAGTACACCACACACTGCCTACTCATCCTTTTTCCTCCACTATCAAGTCCATCCAAAGGTTGTCTGTAAGAGATCGCTTTTAGCGATAAGGCCGCCCATTGTATCACCGCTTGTAGCCGTTAAAATTATTCTATTCTAATGGAAGAAAAAAACGTGTTGCGCCGACCACAAATAACACGGGACAAGGGCAGGAAGAAGATGATGATGATGACATAATTCTGTGACAGGAAATTGTTCGAGACACCTTTACCTAAACAAACAATTTTATTCTTAAGTCGCCTCCACTTCCAAATAAAATTTTTCGTATTTTGTGTAACAATTTTCACTTCACTCAAATTCCCGCCAAGCTAGCTGCCTGTCTTCAGGGTGCATTTGGGGCTGTCCCGCACTTTAAGTAGCAACGAGGCAAACTTCTGTCTGATGAGGGCATGAAAGCCATCTACACAATGTGCGTATGGGTCAACATATCAGATGCACTGCAGTAGCTCGGCAGCCCCAACAATATCTTAAATTATTTTAGAAGTTTAGTTTAATAAAAGAATGTAAATCATAATAAATAAATAGATAAGTCTTCCACAACAACAGCACAAGCTATGCTTAGTTTGGGACTGTTGTGACATCTCTAATTAGTTAATCAGTAGTATGCACATCACTAGATATTATCTATGTGTCCGCTTCCTAACGAGCGTCACTTCATTGTCTGTCCCCGTCTGTGAAGCTGCTACTACTTACTGTACAACTGTGAATGTACTGTGTGTCTTAATAAACCAAGTCAACCTCAACGGTGTCTTATTAAAGAAGCCTACAAAACATAACAGGGACCACATGGGGTTGTGTGAAAGTTGTGGAATACTTATTTATTTATTTTACACCTGTTAGTGTTTTTTATGAAATTACTTGAATGCAGTGTCATCATCTGCCTAGCCTTTTCCCAACTATGTTGGGGTCGGCCTCCAGTTTAACCAGATGCAGCTGAATACCAGTGTTTTACATGGAGCGACTGCCTGTCAGGCCTCCACAACCCAGTAACTGGGTGACATGATACCCCTTGGTTAGACTGGTTGTCAGACTTTCGGGCTTCTGATTACAAGTTAACGACTGTCAAAGATCTGCAAATGACAGCCGGGACCAACGGCTTAACGTGCTTTCCGGGGCACGGAGGAGTCTATATGTATTAAATGGTCATCCATCCACGGACCGGCCTCGTCAAGCGTAGCTTAACCATCGATCGACCCATGCGGCTGTTATAATTTAGCCACAAGCTCCTCCCTCACTCGCAGCTCACTTGAATTCAGTACTTTAAAGGATATAATCGCTCACCTGACGCTCTTCCGATCCTCTTCAAAGCTAACAGGTTGTTTCTGTCTACCTATAAACATATTATCAGCCTTCTTATGGTACAAGTCCGTCATTTTCTCCCTCAATATTCCTTTAGGCGGATCACTCTTCGTGACGGAGTCTATAGGCAAAGATTTGTCTGTGTCCGGACTGGGGAGATCTGATTTTGATACTTTTAAGAACATATTGCCTTTGCCTGGAAAAAAAAGAGTTTTTTTTAATGTGTTAAATCATTTATCTCGGTTGCCGGATGTTTTTTGTGGGAGCGATTATGTTAAACGGGACGGGAATGTGTTTCAAGATACCGGAGAAGCGCGCAGTATTTGATTTGACCAATGAGCGCGCGCGGATAGGTTAGATGTATGTGGGAGTACCACGTTGGACTGTCATTTTATTTTATAGCGGCATATTTACCACGATAACATGTCAGATAACCACATCATTTATGCTAAGATAGGTAAAAAAAAATGAGGAAGATGTTCGCAAAGTATTATTATTGCTAATTAAACGATTTTTTTATCTAATAGCTGATTTTTCAATAGTCTAACTTTTATGTAAAGAATAAATATGGCGGTGTGACATCGCTCAGGTCCTCTAATTAAGGTTTACTCAAGTTAGGTTCGCTCGAGTTAGGGTCACTTAGGTTTGTTTTTTATTTGGCTAGAGTGGGAAATAGCGTCCCATGGACCACTACACACCAAAGCCACTGATTTTTCAGTCTGGGCAGTACCGGACTCCTTATACATACCTACTATTAAAAATCATATAAGTACTATTGACAAAATTAATATCTATGCAAAGTCTGTTAAAGCACTATTTTCATTCCCTAGATAAGTTATTTGTCGATGTATGTATGTGAGTATACTAAAAATTATATTATATTTACCTGACAACGGCAATCCCCGATCAATTTTGGTGGACATCAACAATGGACTGAAATTCTCATCCTCAGGACTATTTAACACGTGCATCTTTAAATCAATAATCTCCGATTGCTGCTTGAACAATAACTTAGGTCTTTCAGCCCCAAACGCGGGACGACTAAGCAAGTCCCTATCTGAAGTATTTCTCATAAGACTCGGTTTACCCGAAAGTGAACCATCTACGCTACGTCTTAAGGGTGATATTCGAGTTTCTGATAGTTTCTTGTCGAGCCTGCTTAGAGGTGAGGGTGGTGGTCTTCCTAATGGTGCAAGTCGCCGTGGTCCAGTAAGCGTCGGGTTTTCTCTGACGTCAGATGCATGGTTTTCGCTGTCCGTACTAAGTTCTTCATCGCTCTCGACTTTTGTTTCTACGCGTTCTAGGTTTTTTGTGTTCTCTTCTGATGTTAGGAGCTCCTGTATGTAGAAAAAAATGTTAAAATACAGATGTTACAAAATTTATAAAAAAAAAAGTATTACAAATCATTATTTTTGGCGAAAATATTACTTTACAAGAAGTGACACTAAAATATCAGCCGTTCGTTAGCTAGACATATAAATAGTATCGGAAAGCGTTGACAAATAACAACATAATTACTAAACAACTCAAGCATAAAACACTAAGGCGGTTAACACACTGCCACGCACCACGCAGCGTAGCGCGTGAATGCGTGGTTTAACGTTGCTTGTAAGTATCTCCGTTTGTATAGAAAACACGCACAGTCCAACACACAGAAAATGCATCCACGCGCGTTCAATTCAGTTCAGAGACACGCAACAAGCAGCGTGATGCGGGGCAGTGTGATAATCGCCTAAAACGTTCTTTAACAAAAACAGAATCAAAAATTTTCTTTACACAACAAAATCAATAGAACGTCACAAGGAAACGCCAAAACAGTTTCACAACACAAAACGGAGACACGAACAAACACAAAAGGTTAACATAACAGTAACACGCGTGTCCAATTAGTTCAATTAAAGGTTAACGAGGGTTACATCGAATTTATCGCGGCGTAAAGACTTCATCGAGACGTGTTGGTATAGACTGAGGACAGCCTTGGACATGCAACGATAGCCCGCGTCAATTCTTAATGTACAAATCGATAATACTGATATTTACCTACGCTATGGGAAAGTACTGTTCGATTGTCAAATAAGGAATTGAATGAAATTGAATTGAGGAAGGGTATAAAGGATTGCTTTTGGTCTGTTTATTATTATATTTCCTTTAATAAAATTATTATTCGCAGTTATTACAGCGTCCTCAGCATGCGTAGCATGAACACACTGAACACCGAAGAAACGGCCTTTGTCTACAGACGAATCGGCAAAGTGACAGATTATATAGACAGGAACCTCAATCTGTCAAATTTCTTTCAATACACCTGCCTGCGTAGCATGAACACTTAATTTCTTTTCTTCCGAGACACGACAAAGACCGTTTCTTCGGTGATCATGCTACGCGTGCTGGAAAGAATTTTGTGGAATAGAAAGAACACGATGTTTAACTGTATACCTAATTTCAAGTTCTTCTAACTTATTTTCAGACAGACGTGTTGCTGGTGAGTTTGTTTCGGCACCTTTTCTTCCCAGAAAAACAAAGGGGAAGCAAAGCCTGCCATAATTATGTAATGTTGACGTTGCTAACCCTGAGCATAATTTAAACTAATTACTTTTGATTTATGCTCTTCGCCTGAAATCGGTTAAATATTTTGACGGCAAGGTTGGCGCAGTGGCAGGGTGATTAGCTGAAGCTGCACTGTGTGTTGCGGGTTTGATCTCTTGCACCGTAGAAAATATTTTTATGACTTACAGGCGGGTGTTCCGGGTCTGGTTGTTTATGTAGGTGAGTTTAAACGCACTCACGATACAGGAGATAGTAGTAGTCTGAGCAAACGTTTAAAAAAACCCCGTAATAACATTGCAAAGCCAATGTAATTAAAGTTGAAATATTACCAAAGATATCTAGGTACATAAAATATAGGTTAGCTGATTGTCAGTGTCAGTGGATCATACGGGTGCACACGCCTGTGTTAACACGTTAAGTGCCAGACTCCGCGTGAAACTGCGATAACATTTTTGAAGTGAAAACATCATTAGGCGCGTAGGGCATTTTTAATATGAAAAAAAAAACCATTGAACTCTCGACTCTGTTACCGTAAACGACACCGCTAGTACTTTTTTTTCATCTTTAAAAAAGAGATGCTTTTTATTGCACGCATTGCATAGCGCGACAACGCAACGCACCTTTCGATCAGCTGAGCGTATGGCCACTCGCGCTTGGTCGTTGACCCGACCGGCCCGCTTGTTTAGTATCCATTGCATTTTTGTAACTTCAAATGCGTTATTTGTTTTGAAAAATCGATCATTTTAGTAAGTAATGTTTGTTCGAAAGAAAGTTTAGGAATGATACTTGGAATAAAATTTTGAACAAAAAAACATAATAAATATTGCACTTAGACCTTCAATATCTCCAAAACCAGTGAATTCCCAAGTATGTTCTAAACGAAAAAAACTATCCCAGTGATGGGTAGAATATGTAGTTTTTGTTTACGTTAAGGATCTTTTTACACCCTGTATATTCTAATTCTTTCTATTACAAAAGATTTAAAGAGCATATTAGAGACTCGGTAAATATTAGTAATAGTTATTATTGTTTTGGATCTATTTGTTGTCACCTTATTGTACGGTATTGTATGTAATGGATGTGTTATCCCCGCTTAATCAAACTCCATTAATGCATATAAGGATGGAATGAGCATTCTTTCGTTGGCCTATGTTATGCTTAAATAAAGAGAATTTAAAGAAAATAATGTTCTAATTGTTTTCTATGCTTGTTCGGTCTGAACCCACTTTTTACGCAAACACGCACTTTGAAATCCTAAGCTTATTATAGTATAAGTATTTAACGACCTGATTAGAACGTGCGTACTCTGAACGCTTGCGTTTTTCTCGGCTACAAAGTGTGCCAAGCTTAGTCCTCACGCGATACAGACGCGGTTGGTTAAAATCATAAAACATAAAAATTGGGTAGCAAACTCGTCCATACCTAATCGTACCGTTTGTAAGTAAGTAAGTACCTACCTACCTACACTTAATAACCGACCAAGCGCTAGTTGAATTCGCCCCTGAAAGCTTTCTATCATCAGATCTCGGATTTGGATCGGACAGATTGATAGCGTAGCCTTTAACATATTTTTCACTGAGCCTTACTTCTCAACTTTTGAACTTCTTTTTTAATTACACTAAATAGATAACTACACACTAGACTACATACCTACTACTTTAGACTGTTTTCTCTGCATCACCTAAAGGTTGACTGGAAGAAAATGCCTATGGCATTAATTCCGCCTCTGTACATTAGTGTGCTGGAAGTATTACTCGTAAATAAAATAAACAATCAATCTAAGAAAAAAAAAACATTTTGATTTCTAGTGTGTATATAGTTAAAGTATTAAGTAATTATAATATGTATGTAAATGTATTTAAAAGAATTCATCTAAGAACATCTTTGAAATTTTATCTCAATATCTTTTAAATCTGAGAAAAAGAAAGTTTCTCAAAGGACATAAGAGAAATAATTACAAGGGTTGAAGGAACATCACAGCACATCCAGAAACCATGTGTTCTATTCTATCTGATTACGGACCCCTTAGTGTTAAAATATAACGTCTGTTATTTCCTATTTTTTTGGCGATGTTATTTTTACTTAAAACCGTTAGGATAATGTCGATGACCCATTTACCCTGTCTAAAGTGAAAAGATTTCCTCAGCTGTTAGGCTACGGACACAAAGTTAGCGCGCAGCGGGGTGACAGCGGAACGGACAGCACTCGACTGACACGCAACGCTCGAACAGCGCTTCCGCTTCGCTCTCACCCCGCTGCCTTCGAGGCCAGTTCCATATCAAGGACTACTCACACTAATTCAGTTCTATTTAGCACATATCAATAGAAAACACCAATTTTGTACGAGACGCGTACGCGTTCTTTCAGCTGCTGATGGCGTACGCGTCTCATACAAAACTGCTGTTTTCTATGCACAATATACATACATACATAAGTACATAAACTCACGCCTTTTTCCCATGGGGGTAGGCAGAAACTACAGAGCGCCATATGCTACGATTCTTACATACTTCTTTTACATTCATACATGTTGTCATACACACACGCCGGTTGCGAGTACTACGCACCTGACCTTTCTGAAGAACCTCACCAATAAGGTCTATGTATGTCCTTCTAGGGCGTCCCCTCCCCTCCTTCTTTGCACAATATATAGCTGAATAAGTGTGAGTAGTCTCTTAATCTATGAATTGGAACGCGCCGCACCCGCTCCGCCACCGCCGCCGCTCCTCTATAGCGCTCCGCTACCCGCTGACTTCGTGTCCGTGGCCTTACGCACTTTCGAGCGGAAAACCCCTGTCCCGTGCTCACCTGAACTGAAGCGCAGGTGTCGTCTTGCATGGATGCATCTCGCGCCTTCTTGACCAGTTCCCTGTACACGTGGTCGAGTGGATGCTCCCACTGTGTGCTTTTTGTGTCTTCATTGTAGTAATAATGTGATTGTATCTTGTCGTCGTAACTGTGCGGAGATTGGATAAATATGAGTTAAGATCTAGGTCCTGACGCCAGCACGTCAAGCTACCCCAAACTGTCTTTTAGCAATTGAACTTGAACCTTATTTTGCTTGTCATAAAGTTCAGAGCCTAACAAAGATATTTGACACATTGGGGTTGCTTGATGTGCTGGGCTCTCTCATCAAATACAACTGTTTAGGTAGAAGCTTTTTAATTGCATTTGTGCATGGTTGTTTTATTTACACAACATGATAACATGTTACCGGTTACCCTGTAGCAGGGACACATTTCGCCAGTTACATTTAAGTCCCATGTGCCTAATAGTGGGTGAGCTTATTGCAATTAATCTACTCTAAACTCTACTCAAATGCATGATTCTGATAATGGATCAACTATAACTTTATCTCTCATAGAATATTCAAGAATATCGTAAACTTTTTAAAACAGTTACTTTGGTCTACTTCATGCAGAACAATACAACAAAAAAAGTGTGAACCCACATGAACTTAATTTGAACGGAACTTAATTTATGGAGATAGGTAAGTAACTATCAAGAATCAAGTAGTTCTATGATTAATAAATAGTAAAACAAAAGAATGAGCCCACACTGATGTCATTTAATGCCATCATACATTGTCACGGTGTTTGTTACGAAACTCCTCTGAGTCGGCTTGACTGATTGTTATGAAATTTTGCGTGTATATTCAGTAAGTCTGTGAATAGAATGTAAACTTACAAAAACTGCATACAACCACTTGATTCTATGGCAAGTTTGCTAGAGCAGCTAGTATAATATGTAATATTATTTTGTATTGGGCACAAAAATACATAAAAACAAAATATTTGTTTCTGGAAACAAAATATTTCGTTCTATTAACGGTCACATTTGAAGGAATTAAACCATGTTCCCTCTATTTTTAAATCTTTAACTCTTATTTACCTCAAAGTACAGGTTTACATCCATACAAGGTTTCTAGTCAATAGTAAGAATAAGTTAGGTGGAACAAGAAAAATAAGTTTCACAATAACCCAATATCTACATTGCTGGCAATCTTTAATTAAAAGTGCCATCATCCTATTAAACTTTTAAGAGCTTGGCTAAATATTAGTTGCCGTGCTCCTAGAGCCGAGCCAAAATTGCTACTAATTAATAAAATAATACCTACAGTAAGTAAGGAGAAACAATTGTTGTATTGATTTTTAGTTTTTGTTACATAAATAATATCTCAATTCGATAATAGTTTTAGTTGTACCACAGTAGTATTTCGAAAATAAAACGAAAAAATCATGAATGTCGCAGAAATACGCCACGAGCGGTAGGGACACAGAAATATATGTCGCATATACTATGCAACACAAGCAGTTAAAAGGTTAAACTTTGCTGTGCCCAACAGGGTCCAAAACTAATTCAATGTTTAATATGCCAACTGTTGTATGTAACTCATTATGGAATGCAATAATAAGCATAGAGTTTCTTGCCCATTCTTCTCCATACAAAACCACCTTTTGGAAGGGGCCACTAGAATAATTTTCTTATTTTTATTTTAACTTCAAAAGTACCTTAACCTTTCAATAGTGTCAATTAGAGACACAATAGATAGCCAATGAAAGCATGGACGCCAGCATCCGCTTGGGATTTAATGAATTAACCTTTCAATTGTGTCAATTAGAGACACAATAGAAAGACAATGACAGCGCGGACACCGGTGTCGTCATAGTGTGACTTTGAATTTGACAATGTATTGTGTCATAATTTTATTATTAACTAGCAGACGTCCCGCGGTTTCACCCACGTAGTTCCCGGTCCCGTGGGAATACAGGGGGGGAAAAAAGTAGCCTATGTCACCCGGGGATAGTGTAGCTTCACAACGGTGAATGCATTTTTCAAATCGGTCCAGTAGTTTCGGAGCCTATTCAATGCAAACAAACAATCAAACATTTCCTCTTTATATATTATAAGTATAATACATTCTGATATTGAACTTAGTTGAGTACTTACTAAGCCTTCCATGGTGCTGGTAGTGCTTGCATGAGTCCATCTTTAGCCAATGACAGGAGATGGCTCTCACTCTCAGGATCAATGCCCAGTTGTGCAGCATAGTCGGAGACTTCTACAAACACAATTAAGTTCTGAATAAATATTAAATTGTGATTATGCTCTAGTGTATCCCAATAAGACTATTTAGTTTTTTTTTTAATTTTTTGTTTACAGGCAGTATTAGATAGGACTTGAAATGTGTTTTCTGTTCAAGATTTAGACAAACTTTGAGACGAAATCAATTTGGAAAACTTAACTGCAATAAAGGTGCATTAAATCAATCATCATGTTAAAGTTAACCATATTGAGAAGGACTTCTGTATTGCGCAAGAATTAACATTTTTAAAACCTTCTTGGTTCCTTCGCAGTAAAGTAAATCAATTCACATAGAAATTGAATCAAATAAAATTTTCTGAAACTCCCAAACTTGATTTTCGCACTTGATTTGTCGCATACAAAAATTTATCGAATTTCTATAAACACAGGCATTGTAAGTTTTAGCTAGAACCAAAATATTTACTAGGAATACATAATAAATTTTAATGAACAAACCCTCGGCGGATGGTTGACTGTTTTCATCGAATATTTCACGGCACACCACAGGCGAAGACATCGTGTAACCATGACATTATTTCATTCTAAATACACATAGCCTGCTGTAGTACGCCAACAAACTGTTTCTTAATATATAATTCATTATTAAAATTCGATATAAACTCGGCAAAAATTTCACCTTCCGCACACAGAAAATCCTGTCATATTATCTTTTTCTGACAAACTCAATAATTGCCAATGCAGAGAGGTGGATCCAAAAGTTATTATTGCCATTAAAAAAATCCATATCTAGTAGCTGAAAAGTGTTTGAATAGAAAGCTTTACATTTGAATTTATTGGTTAGAATTTAGAAAATGGCAACACTCATGAACTTTCAGATTTGAGTTTGACATGTCATGATGGTGCGTTCGGTACCTTAGTCATTGGAATTTATTTTCAAAACACTGAATTAATTAATAATTATTTGATTACAGTTAAATAGTAGATGTTAATTAAACGATTTTTTAACTTTTTATTGAAAAAATTAAAACGATTTTGGTAGTCGAAAATTTAAAGTAAAACAAATTAAAAATTTAATCCCACCCGAAGTACTGAGTTTCTGAACGCAAGTTAGCAAAACAACCTCAATCGGTAAGAGATTCAGTCAGATCGTCAGATTTTGGGTTTTATTTTAGCATTTTATTAAAATATTAAAAAAAGATGGCATCAGTGAAAGACGTCGCGACTTTATACCAAAATTTGAAAACTGAGTGGGCAAAGAAGCCACGTAAACTCGACAAATGTGGGGAATTATTGAACAAAATAAAGGTAAGTCCTAAACGATGACTGGACAATAATCATTGTTTCATCTAAACATTTCGATAATTATTCTTTCTTTACAGATTGCATTAACGCAGTTGACTTTCCTGCCGAGTAATAATACTGCAGCTAATCAGAAAGAGTTGATTTTGGCACGGGATGTTTTGGAAATTGGAGCCCAATGGGCAGTTGCTGCAAAGGATGTCAAAGCTTTTGAACGATTCATGTCTCAGCTGAAATGCTACTACTTTGATTACAAGTGAGTATCTGCCAACTCTTTATGAAATAGTAGGACATAGTGTTCGCACTAGAATATTCTGTGTGAAATATTGTTATTTAGGAAGAGTAGCCTTTCTTTTGATAAGGTATGTATTAAGGGGTCGAAGATATGTGATACAATGTCATTATTATCATCATCCTTCTGCCCTCATACAAATTAATAAGGGTTGGCTGTCATATATGTCAGCTGTTCCATACATCTATTTGTCAATAATCTAATACATGATTAATAAAATTCTGCTGTGTTTAGCATGTTTGTGACTTGCAAACTTAACTCGGCCCCCACTATACATATGTGTTAACAACACAAATCTTATTGTAAAAATTCCTAATCTACTTTTAAGCTAGATATCTTCTATTGTGTAAATCATGCATTAATTCGTTAAACCCCGGAAGGACATTGGTGTCTGCCTGTCATTGTCTTTCTATTGTGTCTCTAATTGACTCAATTGAAAGGTTAAATAAAAAACAGAGAAGTGCCAGCTACCCATGCCTTAGGCCTGTGTGTAATGAATTAATTTCAATTTTTTTTTATATATTTTCCAGAGACCACCTCCCAGAGTCCGCATTCATGTACCAGCTTCTCGGTCTCAACTTACTGTTCCTGCTCTCTCAGAACCGTGTAGCCGAGTTCCACACCGAGTTGGAACGTCTCTCTGTTGATGTGATTAGGGCTGACCCCTACATCAGGCATCCGTTAGCATTGGAACAGTATTTGATGGAAGGCAGCTACAACAAGATCTTTTTGGCTAAGGTATGTTTAGTGGACCTTGGAGTTTGTGTGAATCTATTGTCGAAGAAACCAAATAAATATTTAGCCAGTGTTTCTGGAGACTCATGACTAGAACATAGAAACATTTTAAACCGAAATCTGTGGGCCATAACCTGCTTTTAATCAGTTCAAAATAATTTAGACAATTATTTGATCCATACATTTTGGTTTAAAATGATTTAATTACTTCTTTTACATACTTATGAGTCACTGTGTGCAGAATTTAGTAAAAATAATATTTATGTGTTTCCTTTACAGGACAATGTCCCAGCAGAAAGCTACACCCTCTTCATGGACACACTTCTTGACACAGTACGAGGAGAGATTGCTGCATGCATTGAAAAGGCTTACTTGTGTATCTCTTGTGCTGAAGCCGCTCGACGGCTGAACCTGCCTTCCCAACAAGCTGTGCATGAATATGGCAAAAAGGTAACTATGTACATTTTTTTAAATCATGGGGTTAATCAATGATATTATAAGTAAAAAGGTGTAAATAGGTTATTAGCGGTCAGCAAGCGACACGTTAAAATGTGGCTAACTAGCCACACTTGACCTGTGTCGCGTCGCGCCGACAACGGACGCGTGCGTGCGATAGTGTGCCGTTTTTGGATTTCGAATGTTGATTAGGTAACCTATCTACACCTTTTAACATATAATATCAATGGGGTTAATAGTACGACGACTCTCTTGACCATCACGTCAAAAAAGCCAAAACATGTCGGCGCCAAGCTAGCAATCTTTTAAATTTGTCATGTAGTTGTGACGCATGGCGTGCTGGATACATTTTGGTTTGTCGTCTACATGACGGCTCAAATGTATCAAGGGGTAAAATGTTCACAAACAAGAGGCTAAAATTAGTTTTAGTACTATTTGTATATTTTTAAATTTTCCAGCGCAACTGGGTCCTCGGAGCAGACAACTGCTACCATTTCAACGCGGCTGAGGAAACCTGCGCTGCCGCCGCTGGAACACTGCCCTCTGCCGAACTAGCAGGGCAAATAATCGAATACGCCGGACATCTTGAAATGATTGTGTAGTGTAACTTAGATATTTTAGCAAGCATTGTAATTTACTTTCATTTATAATAAACGTAATAAAGATAGCTTTCCTTTTTGGTTGTCTGACCCTTTGCGCCCTGTTAGACCTTAGAGGCCGGCAATACACGGACTGCTCGCGCAGTTACCTAGTGATCAACATACACGGACCGCTCTTGCAGTCAAGAGTCAAGAGCTTGAGACTGCCATTGATAACTGCTCGAGCAGTTGGCAATTTCAAATCAGTATCATCATAGATTTTGAGGAGGAAGCACTTCTGCTGCTTTTGCTCAGAAAATTGGGGGTTCATCCTATTTTAGAAACACGAAATTATAATGGAGAATTTAATCGCTTGTTTCTCTGGAGCTCGAGCAGTCAGTGTATGCCTGGCGACTGCTTGACCGCACGATGAAAATTCACTGTGCTGTCGACCGCCCGAATCAGTTGCAACTGCTCGAGCGGTTCGTGTATGTGCGTGCATAGAACTCTGCAATTCACTGTGCAGTCGCAGCTTAAAGCTGTCGCCCCTGACTGCTTCAAGCGGTCCGTGTATTGCCGGCCTTAAGACTATCAATGAATCAGCATCTTGTGTTAAGCAAAGTACACACGCAGCGACTAATCGCCGGCCACTAGTCCGCGATACTACTATAATTATTATCACAGATATAATGATCCCATTAGGTATTTGATTGTCATTAGTGTTGTCACAACACCACTGTGTATCTACATTTAAACGAAATCCGCGGCATTTGCATATGTTATATTTCTTTACATACTAGTTCTCAAGTACAGCTTGGCAAAAAAGTGTAGAAACGGAACTAAATTTTTGACTGTTGGCAACAATTCCAAAATAATGACATCTCATAATAAACAAAGTTCATGATTTCGTAAAATTATAATTTTGACCACCAAACGTTGATTAACAATCGTAAAAAGTGAAGAATAATGAATAAAACCCTTCGGAGTGCTGGCAGGGAGGTTATTTATAAGGTGTACAGGTGATGCCTGGCGGAACATGAGGCTGAAACTATTCTTTCTGAACTTCACAATGTTTACCAAAGAACCGCTGTTAAGAGAGGTACAGCTTGGCAAAAAAGAGTGTGGAATAAATGAGGTCGCTAGTATCGCGCATGTGGCCACCCTGAATACTACGACTTAACAGGTTTAATACTTGTTATTTTTTAGTACCTATGTAATTCAAAAGCTAAGTGGGTGGTTCTGTCTGTCGGATGCTACGCAAACACCATGGAAGGCTTCAATGTCCAGTATTAACACTATTAATAGTGGGCAAATGTACACGAAGCAAAAGAAGTATGTAAGAATGCAAATGCAGATGCTACGATTCTTACATACTTCTTTTGCTTCGTATGCGCTCTCTTGTTTCTGCCTACCAGCGTGGGAAAGAGCCGTGAGTTAATATGCCTATGAAGCCTTGCACGAAAGTGATGCCTAGTGGAAGTCGCGACGTCCCCGTCAGGGGACGCGGTGAGCGGTCACGGGGCTACGCCCCCTTCCCGCGGAAGCTATACCGTGACCCGCAAATGCGGGCCCGTCCCTATGTTGCCTGTTAGGCGTGGCGGCGTGGGACCTGCGGCAAATGTGATTTGCGCGGTCCGAAAGTGATGCATTAGGTATACACAGACAGATATAATCATGCCCTTGAGAGCAGTCTAACCGTAAGATTGTTAGGAATTAACGACAATAGTTTCTTTACAGGGATAATGAAAGAACACGTTACATTCTTTTAAATTTTATTTTAATACCAAAAATTTAATCAGACGAATCAAACACACTACCATCAAATATTCGATCCCGGAAAAGCTCACATGTTGGCTAGAGCTTCCTGCAACTTCTGAAACACTAGTATTTTCTAATTCTGATAAATCACTGCTACTGTCATCTATGAGATTTATTACTGTCATGATATTATTTTCCTATTTTCATTACAATATCCTTGCATGATTTTTTCCAATCTCAGTAATGTTAGCAAATGCTTGTTCAGCAGCCACCTTTAAAAACAAAAAATAATCATAAACAATGGTTCTAACATAGCAAATTTAAATAATTATTATGTATAAACTAGGCTACATACCTTTATAACAATGGATCCAAAATTGATTGAAGCAATTTATTGTTTTGCAATACCCCATATTAATTCAATTAGATTCACGTCACAATGATAAGGTGGTAACTTTCTTCAAGCGACCTTTGAAGTTTTCCCGGTGTTTAAAAATATCTTATTTTTTGCCTTCCTTAAACATTTTTCTTACTGTGTTGACAGATTTACCTAAAACAAAAAGATACGGTACGTTATTATTAATTCCCTATTCTTTATCTTCAAGTATCAAATATGGGTATACGAGGCTCTTCCAACTACAAAACATAACCTTAAATTTCAATTTCTGTAAACAAGACAAATAGTTATTTAAATCTGTATAACAACAAAACTACGCATTGAATACATTTAGAAAAACTTATTTAATGTACAATGATTTAATTAGGGTAGATAAATACCTGTCCTAGCAGCAGTTCTTCGATAAACATTCTCGATATCGGACAAAACTTGTCCCGCTTCAGATTTGGCCAAACACCACAAAAAGACGAGGTAAATCACTGCTCTGGTACAACTACGAATGGTTTTATTAACTTTTAATCGTTAATTTTGCAACGAAACTTAATAATTTTGTTAAATCTATGAAAAACGACGAGGATTAACGCACTTTTGACACATGATGTACTAGCACTAGACAAATAAATCAATGTTGCCACAATCATCCACTTTTAGTTTCAACTGTGACCGCGTCAGACTCTTTTTTGCCAAGCTGTATGTAAGAGTTTGTTTTGTTGAATTTAGTTGAATCAAGTGTTAATTGATGAATACAAAGCTATATTAATTTGCTTGCATAAGGAATAACTAGAAATTTGAAACAATAAATGTCGAGCACATAGGTTATGTTTACATTTTTCTGCATTACTCTGGTATACCGCGCTGAGATAAATTGATACTTTGGAGACTTGACTTATAACTGAATGAAAATTCAATTTCAACGTAAATTATGCTGTAAGTGCGATATCAAGGGAGACAATTATTTGTTCTAGCGATTGCATTAGAAATGTAAAAGAAATTGTCGTGCCTAAATCCATTATTTAATTCAGGGAAATCTGTTATCGTTCTAAGCAAAATCGTGCTAGAAGGGTTTTACTTTTAATATTGTTAGGGATAAATGAAATATTTCGTCTTTACAGGAAGCAGCTGAACGTGCATTCCAAGCTATTACTGAGGAGGATTGGAAGAACTCGTGCTAACTAAGGCATTAGAGCGATTAGTAATAAATGTAGAAGATGATAGAGCAGCATCACCTCTGAACCCGAACATGACTCAGATGAGTTTGCGGCCTACGTGTTCCGGGTAGAATATTTAGAGGAAGATTTTCTAGAATAAAATATAGAAATTATGTTATACAATGTAATGTTTTCTTTTTTTATAATTCCTAAACAATGTGGTGAACTCAGGAGTATTTACCCAATATGTTATTTTTAGGTAAGTAATCAGTTGCGTGTCGAGAACACGTCCTTGTTCAATTGATTACTAATTTAAGAAAAAAAATACATAATTAGATTAATTTGTCTAAAAAACAGCTAAGTATCAAGACTAGGTTGGTACGCTATGCGGTTGCCACGGGTTGCCATACGAAGAGCACAGTGGCGCCTCCATTATTTTCTACTCTTTTTTGCCAAGCTGTACCTAGGTAATTTTTACCTTAAGGTAAAATTCAATAATTAAAAGTAGGTAAGTAGTTAGTAGTAGTTAGTATTAGTGTGAATTAAATATTTATTAGATAGTAGCCGTAGTAATTTACTTGCATAACTGACGGAACATGCGTCGAGCGTTTGCGACAGTGTACATCGAAGCACTAACGTGTACTCTGTGCACTAACGCATCATCTGTTGAGTGTGAACCATTAAGTGTTTTCTATACATTTGTCTGTACGCGACGTTACTGGCGTTACGCGACGCATGTTCCGTCAGATATGAACGTTCCCTTACTAGTAGTAGTTTTTATTAGTACCTACCTAACAAGTCACGCTCCATCGAAGTTTATACTAAAATAGATTTTAAAATTGGAAGTTGGATGTTACATTTTTGTTTTTCATTTATTCGTGAGTCGTGACAATTTTGATTTCAAAATAAATGAAAGGCAAAGTTCGTTACAGTTATTTATGCCCATAAGTTTACATGACACACTAGTACACTTCACATTTGACATGCAATAATCTAGGAATCAGCTTGGACCTCTTGAGTTAACGATTCCAAGTTATTAGACTTTAACAGTTTGGTAAAATGCTCCAGAGCCAGTTTGAAGTTCCAATTATTCTTTTCCATGCACCTGAAATAAAACATACATAAATATTTCTTTCATGATCAAGATTGAATAATTATTATAACAAAAAAAAAATATTTGTAAAGATTACCTTTCACTAATTTTTTTATCCATAGTTGTGAGTTTCATGAAAATTTGAAGGAACTTGTCCCGAAGATCTTCATCCGTCGTTGATTCTATTTTTAGATTAAAATTCTTTTGAGAAATCTATAAGGACATAAAAAAATAACATTAGTACAATTATTGAGATCGTTCTATGTGAATATTCTGTGAATAGACAGCCTTAGGCACATGAGTAGCTTAGGAATATTTTTTAACTATGGCAATAATTCCATCGATTCAACGACGCCGCTGTCAAACATTGCGTTTTACGAGAGGTACCTAGTTTATCCGACTTTACAAACGAAATTCATTTTATTACTATATTCCATACAAAATGAAGAAACACCAAACAAGACAAAAGACTTTAAACGACCCGGTTATTGTATCACGTGTGAAAAATTACCTTGCCGAGAATGTGGACAAGACATTTGTCGATGTTAGCCAAATGGCGCGTTCATTGAAAGAGCGCTACCGCGAGTACAACAACAGAAGCGACAACGCCTTCTGTCAGATGGTAGAGAGTGCCTATAAAGTCGTATTACAGAGTTACGGACTTGACGGAGCGTCTACATCCGACGGATCGGAAGAAGAATCTGATTTAGAGCTATTAGACGAGAATAATAGTGCATTGAACGACCGCCTGCTCGCCATGTACAAGATGCAGGACAAAAAACGGCCGGCGACCAACAGGCGCAACACAGACAAGTCGGGGGAGCCTATAGACATATTGAGCAGTGATGAAGACGGCAGTGCAGCGCCGAAACTACCGAAAATCAATGACCAGATTACCATAACCCCCCATATACCAAACAGAAACGCAAACAGCACGGCGACTGAGAGTGCTCCCCCGAAATCACACCAGAATCAACACACAAACGAGAAAAAGAGGAAAGTTGATTCAATCAAAATTGCACCACCAAAGAAAAAGGTTGATATTGGCAATGTCAAAAGTGTTAAGGTTAGTTTTGATGACATTGGTGGTATATCCGAAATTATTACACAGATCTGCGATTTAATATTACATATGAAGCATCCAGAGGTATACAGCCAGTTAGGAATAAAAGCACCTAGAGGGGCATTGTTACATGGGCCTCCAGGGACAGGAAAAACTTTGTTGGCACATGCAATAGCTGGAAAGCTTCAACTGCCTATGATCGCTATTACAGGTACAGAGTTAGTAGGTGGAATGTCAGGAGAGTCGGAGGAACGAATTAGAGAGCTTTTTGAAAGGGCAGTTACAGTTGCTCCGAGTGTGTTATTTATTGATGAGATTGATGCGGTCTGTGGCAACCGAGTCCATGCACAAAAAGATATGGAGAAAAGAATGGTTGCCCAATTACTGGCATCCCTAGACTCATTGACTGATAATAATGATGCCGTTCTCATACTTGCTGCCACAAACAATCCAGATGCCTTAGACCCTGCCCTAAGAAGGGCTGGACGCCTCGAACAGGAAATCACATTAGGTATACCTTCATTACATGCTAGGAAAGAAATAATTTCTATTCTTTGTAAAAATATTAAATTAGGTGAAGATGTGAACATGAATGTCTTAGCTCAAATAACTCCTGGATTTGTTGGGGCTGATATCCAAGCACTTGTTAATAAGGCTAGCACTTATGCCGTTAAGAGGATTTTTACAGAAATACAAGCATCCAAAGCTATACCGGAGATAAAACCTGTTGTTGAAGTAACTCCACATGTTGATGAAATAACAGTTTTACCAAATGGAGACAAAGAAACTGAAGAAGTTCCACCAAGTGCAGGTGATGCCCCTGAAAATGAACCACAGCCTGAAACCCCACCAGAAATTGCTGCAGAACCAATAGAAGAATTGACTGAAACAGTTGTAAATACGGCAGAAAATCATACAAATGAACCTATCAAGAAACCTTTAGATCCTGTTGATGAAGTATTACGCCTTCTTGAGGATATGCCTTATACTCGGGAAGAACTAAAGGGACTGGCTATCAGACATGAAGACTTCGTAAAAGCTCTTAAAACTACTAAGCCATGTGCTGTAAGAGAGGGTATTGTAACAGTTCCCGATGTAACATGGGATGATGTTGGGTCTTTGAACCAAGTCCGTAAAGAGTTGCAGTTGGCAGTGTTAGCCCCAGTGAAGTATCCAGAACAGCTTGCAAAGCTCGGATTATCAGCTCCTAGTGGAGTATTACTTTGTGGACCTCCTGGTTGTGGAAAAACTTTATTGGCAAAGGCTGTGGCAAATGAAGCAGGAGTGAATTTTATTTCAGTGAAGGGTCCTGAGTTATTGAATATGTATGTTGGTGAAAGCGAAAGAGCAGTACGCACGTGTTTTAGACGTGCGCGAAACTCGGCTCCTTGTGTGATATTCTTTGATGAATTTGATGCCTTGTGCCCGCGGCGTACATCTCAAGATAATAATGGTGCCGCCCGTGTCGTAAATCAGTTGCTCACCGAAATGGACGGCATAGAGTCCCGTGAAGGAGTTTTCGTGCTGGCAGCTTCGAATAGACCCGATATCATTGACCCTGCAGTGTTGAGACCTGGTCGTTTGGACCGTGTTATGTATGTCGGAATGCCAGCGAGGGAGGATCGGTTCGATATACTGGAGAAGCTTACCAAAGGAGGCACAAAGCCACAACTGGGACCTGACGTAGATTTACAAGTTATTGCTGGACTCTCGGATGGATATACGGGTGCTGATCTAGCTGGGTTGGTGCGAGCTGCCGCAACGAATGCGCTGACAAATCACATCGCAAATGGCACTCTAGACGGTGACATTTTTGTCACTTTCGAAGACTTCAGAACTGCGCTCGCGAAATGCAAGCCATCCGTGTCGTCTAAAGAGCAGTTGCATTACGAGAAGCTTAGATTAAAGTACGCGTCTGGAGCTGACGATAGAGATATGGAAATGGAAACTGAGCCTTTAAACGAAGAATCAATGGACACTGTGTGAGAATCATTCAGTTGGTTACGGACTTAACATTTACGATTTTAGATTATCGCGGCCCTTATGTTAAGTGTATTTCATACCGATAGTGGCCCTTATGTAAGTGTATTTCATACCAATAGTGCCAAGTTGTTCCTTTTAAGCAAATTGTTATGTCTATATTTAAGTCCATTTCGTTATTAAGTGAAGCAATACATGGAATGGGCAATAAGCTAACAATCAATGTGAATTACAATTTTCTGTGAATAATTAGAGTTATTTTGCTCTTTGTAAACAGCACATTTTAAATTCAAGGATATGAATAAAAGTAAATATTTTTTCCTATAGTTGTGTTTTGATTATCCTTCTTTTATTCGAAAATGAACTAGGTAGTAATAGTTACGAAAGGTCAACTGCAATGATGCAATGCTTATCTAAAGTGCCACGCTTCAGTAGGTTTTATCATTCATTACCTACTGTATTTCCATAATAAGTACCTACCTAGGTTATATACCTATGCTGTTGTTTTTTAGTCGCTCATCGTCGCTGTCGTCACTTTTTTTTCTTTTCAATTTATCTATTAAGCAGACATTTTTTCATAAATTCCATTTTTGAACAACGTCGAGAAGCAATCGTTGCGTAAATTGGAGCCCGAATCTAAATACGCAAGGCGCATTGAATGGGGAAAAAAATCAAAACGAATTCATGTTTTTGCTCGGCATGCGCCGGTGACGTCGTTTGTTGGTTGCAAACGAGCTAGCAGTTTAAACTTAGTACCTAATGTGCGATGATTACCGAAGCCTATAAAAGTATTAAGATAGATAGATTAATACATAGATTCTCGAACTATGTCAAGTTTTTGTGAGGTTATTCAGCCTACGAACTAGGAAACATTTCGCCGTGAGTCCCCTCTGGTTCTCTGCTAAATCTGCTGAATCATAGACACTGCAATATTTTCATAAGTACTTAGATACAAGATGGACAATTTCTTTAAACAGTTTAACCTGAAAAAAACCTTAGGTACCTGCAGATGATTCCGATTTGTATTAAGCTGTCCAACAAAGTTTAGATTCGTCGGCCTTTCCTAATTTAAATTTTTTCTGGTGTTCTTTTTGTTTTTAACTGTATAAAATCAAGATTTCTATCTCACGATGAGATTTTAAAGGAAAGATCTCATTGGGTTACAAAGAAGTTATGAGTTTCTCATGTTTTTTTTTCAAGTTATAGGGACAAAACTAAAGAAAAAAATAATTTAACTCTGGGGAATTCAGAATCATAGAAGGACCTCATGGTAACAGCACAGTATAAATATTAATACAGTAGGACGACGCCTTTGATCTCTGGAAAAATGCCGACAACTTCTACAAATCTACACGCGTTAGACTTGAATAATACCTCCCGCACTACGAACATCGTTTTGTTCGCAGTGCGGGAGTGGCTTTCCCGCGTCTCGCCCCTCACACCCCGCACGATTGCCCTGTCTATACTCCATCCGAGTAGGTAGTTAACTAAAGGTAAACAATCTTGACAAGTCTTTTTACATAAACGCTTATTAATTAAATACAACTACTGTTTAAACAAATTGTATAATTGATCATGTAATCGTTTTTGTTGTATCTAAATTTATTTTCAGCTGTATTTTATTTTTAAACTGTGTTATTAACTAAAAAGACTTGTCAAGATGGTTTACCTTTAGTTAACTACCTACCCGGATGGAGTATAGACGACTTCTTCGGATGACTGTATGTTTTTAGACTGTGGTAACAGGATGTGCGACGATGTCTCATCCTGTATAATGTATATACTCGTATTTTAGTAATGTAGCTAAATTATAATATCAAAACAATATTGGTTGTTTTTATGACAAGGTTTGTTTATTCTCTGTAGCGTGTCGGTAATTTATGTATTCAAAACTGTATGCAGAAGTAAAAAACTGTACAAAGACGGACTTAATGCCATAGGAATTGAAAATTGCTACAAATCAATAAAATAATACCTACCTACAGTAAATAAGGATAAACAATCGTTGTATCCATTTTTATTTTTGTTACATAAATAATATCTCAATTCGATAATAGTTTTAGTTGTATGTACCACACAGTCAGTATTTTTAAAATAAAACGAAAAAGTCATACATGTTCTCAGTCGCAGAAATACGACACTGGTAGGGGCACGAAAATATGTGTCATATTTATGCGACACAAGCGGTTAAAGGGTTAAAAAGGCCCGCATATTGTAAAATAAGGTTATATCTTACCATATTAACTCTGAACGCAGACCGCACAGCTGCAGCGGTTGGTTCCTCCCAATACACCATTTCGTTATGAATCTTGTACTCTGTCCCGTCTTCGGAGTGCAATACGACAGTTCTGGTAAACGACAGGAGATGCTCGTCATCGGCCAACGTTTCAGCGGTTAGCTTCATCACGCCACTGATACGAAGGATTGTTGTGTTTTCCTGGTTCAATACAAATATCATTTAAGTACTAACTTGAACTAAAACAATGGACACTACTATAATACGAAGTTGTTGTTACAAATATGGTACAAAAAAAAACTATTCTTTTATTATTTGACATGGGTTTGCTTTTGACTCTGGTGTACCTACTACTCTTGAGCCGAGTTGAGCTCACGATGTCTGACAAATGCTTGCACTGACTGATCTGGTCCGCTCATCACTGTGTGGTTCTTTCCTCAAAAGACCATCTCAGACATTAATCTGCATGGTTCTTACATTATTTGACCAAGATAATGTCTGGACTTTAAAAAAGACTATGACCTCTGAGTTATCTTTCGGTGTTTCTTTTAAGAGTAGTTAGATTGTGAAACTCCGATCTCATCTACTAGTTAAAAAAAACGTGTTAAAATGTTTGTGAAAACCTATTTGCAAAATAAATATAAATTTATCATTTTGACTCTAGGGTCGGTCCGCGGATCGGTGACCATTTAAAGTCAAAGTCAACTCATTTATTTCAATTAGACCCGATAACAGTTATCAGTTTGTCAACTGTGAAGTGTATTTAATTTTCAGCCATATTACAAGTTCTACTCGTTAACACTTGACAGTTGACAAACAGCTGATTCCATATACGCCATTTTCTTTCTATTGTCGCCTTATTGGTGACGATAGTAGAAATAGAATTTGTAATATGGCTAAGCCTGCTGGTTAATCAAGGGATATCTTGCTAAGTCGTAACTGGGTTGTTGAGGTCAGACACGCAGTCGCTCCATGTAAAACCGTAGTATTCAGTTGTATCTCAACATAGTTGGGAAAAGGCTAGACAGATGATGAGTATTAAGTACTGGATTACAGTCGGCTGGGAGGGAAACAGCTGATTGATTGAATTTTAGTATACACTTACACTATGATACAAAGCGTCGACCGTGAAGGTGAACGGATCATGTTCGGTATGTGGCCATCTGTTTATAAGCTTAGTGATAGCCATCGCTCCCACAACAGAATCGGTCTCTCCTTCATCTAGAAACCTTGCGTATAGGAACAGATTTCTGAAGTTCCTGTACATTTGACCGTAGCCTGTAATAAAGCATAGTTATGAAAGAACATACACGCACACTCACCGTCAGTTTCACTCACACACAACGATTTGTTTTCAACATAGTCTCATTTTCTCATAAAACAAGTATGATACTGATTTAAGATATAATGGAAGAGCGGAGTTTCCTAACACAAGCCAGAGGACCTCCTCTAGCTTGTGTTAGGAAACTCAGCTCTTAACAAGTAATAAAAACTTGTGATAAGAACTTTCGTATTACAAGTTTTTATTACTTGTTAAAAAAATATTTAATGAATATCACACAGACGTGTTGCTGGGGAGTTTGTTCAGCCACTTCTTCCCAGCAAAAACACCAGCAGGAAGGGCGCGCTTTTTTGGGGTTTATCTTATGTAATTTTGAGGTTCAAAAATTGCAGATTCCCAGCCTAATTTCAATAAATACTTACTGTAAATAAAAGAAGTGAGAAATGCACTTTTTTTAGACAAAAATATAGGACGTATGATGATGTAAGAAAAAAGGAAAGAAAGAAAATATGTTTATTTGGGACACGCACAGGAAATAAAGTATAGTAGACATATAATAAAGTACTATAAGAATGTTACAATTATGATAGACGCCGAATTTATTATAATCTATTTTCACAGCAGCTGTCAATTCATGGTTTTACAGTTTTATTATAGTTTGGGGTAGGTTGATGTGCTGGCAACTGTCCAGAACTCATGGTATCAGTGTGTGTGTCTTCCTACTTGTATAAATTTAAATACTCACGTAGTTTAGTACAATAGGTGATAGTCAAACAGGCGTCATCTTCATACATCCCTTTTATCAAAGACCTGTGCTCCGACCCAGAGTCAAGCAACGGAAAGAATGTTTCAAGAAACTTCTCCGATACTTTTTTTGCTTCTTCTGGGCAGAAGTTCTGTATGTGATTGGGTAGGCTGCCAGGTTTGTGGACTGGGACGCCGTCCTGCAAAGCAATAAAGAGAAAAATTTATTTATTTGGGTATAACATTCAAAAGCATGCAAGATATTACAGTATTAGAGTCCAATCATGTTTAGCCGCAAGTTTTCATTTTTAACTGACTTCACTTTTTTTTTCTTTAGGGTTTGTTACCTCAGTACTCCGTCATTTATGGACCGATTTTCAAAATTCTTCTTTTATTTGATGGGGTATACGAACAGATTGGTCCCATTTGTATCAAAAGTCATATTTGATGAGGGATCCTCGAGGAATTGAGGGAACTCCTCAAAAAATATAGGTACACACGCACCGATTTTAACATTTTCAGTAACAAATCAAGCATTTTCATTTGGAAAGTATCATTTGGTAAAGAAAAACTGATGAAGAAGACAGGCAACGGAAGTCGGTGGCCAATGAACGAAACAAAACCACCAAAGCCACAGACTTCCGAAACTGGAGTTATTTTTCACCTGTTAGTGTTTTTTTAAGAAGTCGGTTGTTTTTTTGTAATAAAGTTTTTTTAATAATTTACTTTGAAGTTACATAAGTACAGACGCCAGCACATCAAGTTACCCCAATGTGTTAAATTTTCCCAATTGAATATGAATCTTATTCTGTTTAACATAGGGTTGAAAAACGATCAAAGAAATTTGACACATCGGGGTAACTTGATGTGCTGGCGTCTGTACATGAGTAGATAACAAAGTTTTTAAATGTTTCACAAAATTAAAAGCTTTATGTCAAATTTACATAATTGATGTCCAAACTTACAAAATTCCTGTCAAAAATTACACTATGTATGTCACAATTACAACTACACAATATTGATTCGTGTCATGCCATTGAATAAAAAAAAAATGTACTAGAAATCCGGTGACACTATAATATGCTTTTTGCGAAAGAAATATTTTTAATTGACGTTAAAATAAAAGAACTGTAATAAACTTAAAAATAAAAAATTGTACTTAAAATTAAAAAACAAACCAACAACTTTAACTTTTCGGCTTTAGTTTAGTTTAGTTTACTGTTATGTTGCAAAATATCTGTGGAGGCTTGTTATTAGCAATCTGAATGTTTAATGTTGTTACCTAATAATTTGTAATTAGTCTGTAAGCCTTCCTAAAATTAATAAAATAAAATATAAAATAACTGTAATTCCAATTGAACCACATATCTTTTTCAGATAGAACACTCTCTTGCTGTGTCTCGGGATTATATACCAATGGAGTAACACATAGGGACAAGCAGCGCTGTAGTTCAGTTTAAAATTATGTATTTTGTATATTTCAAAATCAATGCATTTCAGTAAGGTAGTTAGGTTAGGTAGTTAGGTTAGCTATACGATAGGTATGGTAAGTTAGGTTAGGTTATACGTATATACATGTTGTCATTCTAATTAAATAAATAAATAAATATTCGAGAACTTTCACACAACGCCATCCAGCCCCAAGCTAAGCAGAGCTTGTGTTATGGGTACTAAAAAGGTGATAAACATACTTATATATTTCTAAATACATAGATAAATTACACCCAGACACATAACAAATTATCATGCACAACACACAAACATTTGTCCTAGGTGGGAATCGAACCCACGACCTTCGGCATAGCAGTCAGGGTCACTAACTAACTACTAGACCAACAGGCCAATCAAGTCAGCCAGGAAGGTCAGTCAATAATATGAATACTGCGCTTGTTTTTCTTCGGGTTCCTTCTTAAGAAAACTGACTCCTCGCCACTGCTGTAGACTTATAGCACAGTATAAATATTAATAAAGTAGGACGACGCCTTTGATCTCTGGAAACTGCCGACAACTTCTATACGCGTTAGACTTGAATAATACCTCCCGCACTAAGAACGTCGTTTTGTTCGCAGTGCGGGAGCGGCTTTCCCGCGTCTCGCCCCTCACACCCCGCACGATTGCCCTCTCTAGACAGCTTCGTCGGACGACTGTATGTTTTTAGACTGTGCTTATAGTATATGCTATTCTTTGTAGGTACTCACAATTTCAACAATGGAAGGGAACATCATTCTAATAACTTTAACGTAGTACTCGGAGTCAATGTAGTCGTGGCACAACGGGTTTCCTTCCAAGTGTAGAGTCCTTAATCCCAGCGGTCTATAAGTAATTAGACTGGTAATCTTCTCTAAATAATTGTGTGACAGGTTTAGATGCTTCAATTTTGGGGTCGTGTTTAAGAGGTCGAAACCAGATATTGTTCTGAAACCAAGATAACAATTGATACATGAATTCACGCCTTCGATCATTCGGGTTGGGCTGATACTAAAGAATGCGGAATGCTTCTGAAGTTGCGTACTAAAAAATGTATTACTGTGTTAAAGATTTTTTTAAATGATATTGTATAATTTTATCTACACTAATAGGCTACTTTATTCCCCGTATTCCCATTGGAACGGTAAATACGCGGATAAAACCGCCCATGTCTGTATTTTTTTTGTTATTTATTATTATAAACGCGAAAGTTTGTGAGGATGGGTTGGATAGATGTTTGTTACTCTTTCACTTAAAAACTACTAAATGGATTTTAATAAAATTATGTATTTTTTTAATAAAAATATGTGGTATGGAGTTAGCTGACACCCTGGATTAACACATAGGCTACTTTTTATCCCTGTATTTCCACGGGAACGGGACCTACGCGGGTGAAACCGCGGGATTCTGCTAGTACTTTATACATTTGGGCGCAACGTTCAAAAAGTGGTAAGGAAATTATTTCGCCAATGCTCGCGAAAGGGTTAAAAAATGTTGGTGAGCAATGTGGACTGTATTTATTAGGATGGGTTGGAGATGGTAGAAACACTTAGTATATTATAATTACTATTTATTAATAGAACCAACTATGTACAAAGCAAATGGAACACTGACACTTGACAACATAAGAAAAAGTAACAAAGAAAATAGAACAACCTTTCAAAATATAAATAATTCCTAAAAAAGGTGGCTTTCCAGCAAGTCGCCAACATACGGGACTGAAACATATCTGGCGAAATGTGGGTGTACTACTAGGTACACCTCTGCCTAGCCCTTCGGGAATTACAGGCGTGACGTTATATTATGTTATGTTAATACATAACGATGATAATAAATTGATGAATCACAGGGTAATAAATTGCATCCACTTCCACTTCCATCCCTTTCTTTTAAACTGTTTCATATTTTTATGTTTAATATCTTTTGTGTTAGGTACTTACTTATTTTTGCAAGTCGCCCCGGCTTAATGTCCAGACGCCAGCACATCAAGTTACCCCAATGTGTCAAATTTTCCCAATTGAATATGAACCTTATTCTGTTTAACATAAAGTTGAAAAACGATCAAAGAAATTTGACGTATTGGGGTAACTTGACGTGCTGGCGTCTGTACAAAGCCCACTTTTTACTTTTATTTTTATTTCTATTTTTCTTGGTAATGTAACTTCTAAGTATTAGTTATTGTATTAGCGAGTGCTGTGCATTTCTGTAGGTGACAAATTCACTATACTTATTACTGTTGCGATGTGTTTATTTATATTTTTAGTGAGTAAGTCGTTGAAGTGCCATAAGAAATAAATAAATAAATAACTTACGTGAGTCTGTTGTGCGAGAGATCGAGCTCAACAAGGCGGTCGAAATGGATGCCGCTCTGCAACTGGAAACACTCGCTCTGATTTGTCAAACGGTTCAGCGGAAAATATATGAAGTGGCTTAAATCTGGAAACAGAAGGGAGTGACGTTTGTATGACAACATGTATGAATGTAAACGAGGCAACAAAAGTAAGTAAGTATGTAAGAATCGTAGCATATGGCGCTCTGTAGTTTCTGCCTACCCCATGGGTTAAAAGGTGTGAGTTTATGTATGACGATATAATATGTTGTTTTCATAAATATTAACGTGAACATACGGATGTATTCCTCGAAGGATAAGGCAGAGGTTTTCCTAAAGTACTATGCGTTTCAAATGAGAATAGGAACGTCAATGACCTCTATCTGTCAAATGTCACTTGAAAAGTACAGTCTGCAACGAAACCTTATTCGCGTAATCAATTATTTTTAGTTTTTTGTTTTACCGAGTCGCAGTTATTCAAAAAGGAAAAAAAAAAAAAACCGACTTCTTAAAAAAAACACTAACAGGTGAAAAATAACTGCAGTTTTAGATGTCTGTGGCTTTGGTGGTTTTATTTCGTTCATTATGGGCCACCGACTAACACACTAGAGTGCTTCACTATCATTGATTGCATCACTGCTTACCATCTGGTGGTATCGCATTAAATGCAAATCAAAATAAAAAAAAATCAAATCATTTATTTATTTTGTGAACAAAGGTGATTACAGGTGTATTTCAATAAAAATGTCAATTGTACAAACCCGTCACGCCGATAGGCATACAAAATCAAATTTATAAGGTTATAACAAATGGTTAAGATATATTCACATCAAATTATAAGATCATGTTAATAAAATAGGAAAAATGTCATGAAACTAAGAGAAAAAAAATAAAATAAAAATCAGAATGTCAAAAGATTGCAAAAGCAAAAAATACAAGTATCTGTATAGTATCTGTAATAACTGTTGATGAACCTTAAATAAATAAATATATAAACTTACCCTCTTGCAAAGTAAAAGCATTCAAATTTAGCTTGTTATCCACATAACCCATTGCCATTCTCTTTCTTAGTATTATCCTCGGTATGAAAACTAGTTGTCCGTTCAGATTTGGTACAGATATTGTAATAGTCAGCTCGACCCCATCCTTGTGGACGTAGAAGCCAGTCTTGTGTAGAACTATGAGCGCTGAACGACAGCGTAGCACTAAAAACTTGCACTCGTGTTGGTAGAACTGAAATAGCCAACATTTTAATTTTAAAATTATTTTCCGTGAAAGGTTCGTGTGTATAGAATAGAATAGAATAGGAGGAGGGGGAATAGGAGTAGGTTTTCATCAGAGTTCTGCCATATTTCACCATTCGGCGTGCAAAAATTTGCATTAAATATAAAATTGTTAAAATTTAAATTCTATTGAAACATTAAATTAATTATGTCATTCTCATTATTTAATTTCTCTCATTTGTGTGTATGACAATGACAACATGCTTGAATGTTAACGAAGCAAAATACACACACATGTACAGACGCCAGCACATCAAGTTATCCTAATGTGTCAATTTTTCCCAATTGAATATGAACCTTATTTTGATTGACATAAAGTTGAAAAACGATCAAAGAAATTTGACACATTGGGGTAACTTGGTGTGCTGGCGTCTGTACATCACAAAGTTTCATCTAATTATGGGTTTGTATAAAGCTGTTTTGAACTTCACAATTAACATATTTAATATCATTATTAAGTATGTTTTTTTTGCGGTAACGCATTTTCTTATGTATGTTCGCTTGTGGGTTGCAGCTAAAAATCAGCGTCAGATAGTAGGTACACCCTGTTTTTACATCTGACATTATACTGAGCTAAGGACCTTTTGGCATTTTAATCTTTATGTTCTATAGTTTTAAGGTGTATTTTGCTGTAATGCCAATAAACGCATTTTTCTTTATTTCTTTCAAAAGAAGTAAGTATGTAAGATTCGTAGCAGATGGCGTAGTTTTCGCCTTTTTTAATGCCCCCATTAAAAAAGCCTTCATCAATCGCCTTTCATTCATCCTTTCAACGTGACCAAACCATACTCTTTTCGATATTTTCACTTACGTTTTCTTTAAAATCTAGCCCAAGGTTCCTTTACAACAAGGTAGCATTTCACTCTTGAACCTGTGGTAAGTTCAGAATCTACCCACACTGGCTTCCAAAATAAACTTTTACCCATTAAACTGTGACTGTTCTAAAGGGAAATGACCATTGTTGGCCATGTTTTCCCCTCTATGCAATAAATACTAAAAACATACTCATTTACTATTACTATAATTATAGCAATTTCTGATTAATACAAAAAGGTATCAAAAGCCGGTTTTCGTATGGCGCTCAAAAGGCATGTGGACAGAATATGAATATCAAAATATAATTAGACCATCAGTGAGATTATAAAAATAATAATACACAAGTATTTTTTTTCTGTTTTCCAATGGATTGAAAACACTAAGATTAAGCGCAGTAAAGTTGCGCGAAAATTTATTTGTCGAATATTTTTTTGTAATTTATACGCGCAAACGTCGTGAAAAGGTTGCACCTGATGCCATAAATGAAATTACGAAGGTCATTCATCTCGGAAATGGCTGGTTAAAAAAATTGACATTTTTGAGTGCGCAATGTATTGCAAACAACGCGATCAAAACGCTCTGCGGAAGGCGCGCGCGCGTGTGCTACCTAACCTACACACACACATACGTCGACAGCGCGCCCCCCGCTACACAGCGCGCCGCCGCCGCGCGCCTCTGCTGCCGGTCGAACGTGAACGTACACCTACGATATATCGCCGAATGACAACATTGATAGTTACTTATCACATGAAATCTTGTTTAATTAGTCTCGAAAACTGATGGTAGTTACATAAAAAGAAATAAAACTAACAATACCTAAGCTTATTCTCACAAAATAGCGATAGGTACCTACCGATGAGGATTGATAACAAAAAAGATTCTTGATAAGAACTTAGCGATACAGTACCTAATGTTCAATTAATTAACTTACCTCCCTTTATCTCGCTCATTCCTAATGAGATAGGGTTCGAAGTGGTCGCTCGCAGATCTCAGCGCGGTGCAGAGTTTCTGCGTGGACACGGGGTAAAATAGTGGGATCCTGGACACACTCCTCACACAGCGTCGCAAACACATTCACATTTCACAACGCGATCTCTCATTTCTGCTGCGGTATTGCACTCGGTCACAGACACCTTATACTTGACGTAACCCCACATAAAAAATCTAATGGGGTCAAGTCCTGTGAGCGAGCTGGGCATGGTTGCGGACCGAATCTTCCAATTGACGCTCTCAAACACACACACACACACACACGCAAAGAGAAAATTACTTTTGATTTTAAAATCTACTACGTTATGATCACAAATTCGCGACAAACAACACGCCCGCTTGCGATCAACGAAATCTAGGAACTGACAAAAATCGGAGAAATGCAAAAGAAATGTAGGTTTACTAATTCTCTTTCAATTTGCCGCACTTTATAATTTATTATTTTTTATTGTGCCTACCGGACACAGATCAACTACATGATAGAGTGTACAAACACATTAAGTTGTACCTAGTTACCTCCTCATGAAATTAATTGCGTTAATGGATGTGTTTTTTTTTATGAAACAATAAATTACATTGTTGAATTGCATTCAAAACTAAAATTAATGTTGATAACAAAAAATTGTCGAACAATTACGTGACTTTGGCGTTTTTTTTTAATCTTCTTTATGTAACACGACAAAGCTCAAAATAAATTATTATCCTCCATAATGAATCTAAAATAAAAGTAGTAAATGCGGGTCATTCATTTATGTAGATGATTAAAATGCCTCAAGTGACGCGTCTGTTAGATTCTTTGGGATATATCGTACAGACTAGACCGCGCGCCGCCGATGCGGCGGCGTCCTTTGTCCGTTTGTCGGCCTTTCGCCGAAATGCCGACAATGGGATGTCGGCATTAGAAAGCGAAAAGCGAAGGCACCTACTATGCTAGTGTTGACCTCGCATATGAACTTTAGAAAAACAGCTGATCAGGTAGCCCTTTCGAGTTTTACTTTCATTGCTGGTTTAAGTGAAACAAGTGAATTTACTATTTCTTAATTAAAAGTCTCATTGGAATAGGTAAAAATAATGTTTTTATACAGTTTACAGTAAAAAAAATTGCAGAAAAAAACGTAAAATTTAAGGAAAAGCCGACGAAAAATTTCAACGCAGGGGGGTCTAGAATCATGTACTGAATCCATGGTAAGCGGATGTGCGTCGATGTCCCTGCCACTCTGTATGAGGGGCTAAAAACTAAAATTTAGTCAATTAGTGTATTGTTAATAGCATATTAATATTTCGGTTCGCTGGTCAGTACTATCAAAGTATGGATTACAATACTTAACAGAAAGTCCCACCAAGTTCTATGTGAAAAACAGCCGTTGTTCCTTTATCTACGATGTCAATCCTAATGCCTACCATTTCTTGCTTCCATGTGCATCACTTGGTTAAAGTTTCCCCAGAAAATGGGTATTTCCCTTTGAAATTAAATGAGACAAAAAATATCGGATATTCTTACCTCAGTAAAACAAGGTATCAGACTATATCCTTTAACGCTTTCGAGTACTGCGTCCAGTACGCGCTCCTTTGTCCAAGTTGACGGATAACCTTTCACCTGCAATGCATAATATTTATTCTTTTATATATTTTTGATGTTCTTTTATATTTAGATTGTGGGTTGCACTTGCACATCACTAGTAGTCTTGTTAACCCCTGCAACTAAGCTAAATGCTCCTGCCTGGAGTGGTTCACGTCTATAGTTCAGTGCAGTGTGACCATCTCATAAATGGCGAATCTGCCACAAGCTGGGCTAAAATCTGCCAAAATCTGCCACACTAGGCGCCAAAAATGCCAAAAAAATGCCATCACGCAAAAAGGAAAAAATTCTAACGAATTAAATGAAATTTCTGTAATAACAATAATATTAAACAATTTTCTTATGCACTACATCTTTTTGAACATGTTTTTAGTTGGTTTAAAGGAGGTAAGAAGCCAGTCTCCGTGTCCTTAATAAACTCGGCAGCCATAATAACGCTTTCGCGAAATTTGCTGTTTGGATAATTTGTAGCACCATTCGAGTTCAATATTTTTACAAATGGTCCCGGTAGCGGTGCTACTTCCACCTGATTGTAACATGTCTTGTATTCTTCTATCAAATTTAATTTATCGTAGTAAACTTTAATGAGTAAGTACACAGTTAAGTCAGAAAGGTTTGCATTCTTTGAAGTAATAATTGGATTCCAGGTTTCATACTTACTACGGATAAGTGAAATCCTAAATACCTACATGTGTATCAGGGGCAAAGAGATCACAGTGGAGTTCGGATGAATTGAAAGTGGATCTTTGTTTTCAAATAACAATAGACACAATACACTTCTGAAATGTCTTTGATTGCTGTTTTAATACATAATGTCATTGGAATATAGTGTTAAAATTGTTGACTTTTGAAATTGTCATATATCAGGACATAAAAATACAGTTTATAATTTAATTATAAGTATATTAATTGAAAATTATATTAAATAATGTGATTTTAGTCGAAATCTTTAAAATCTGCCTAAATCTGCCACTTTTGTAAATCGTCAACATAATATGCCACGGACAAAATTTAGGAGCTAAATCTGCCAAAATGGCAGAAATCTGCCACAAATGGTCACACTGGTTCAGTGAGTGGGAATCGAACTCACGAACTCCCGATCGCCAGACGACTGCCTTCTGCAATGCTTCTTAAAAAAATTCAAAACTATGTTTCGTATCTAACACAGTACAATTTTATATGAAATGATTGAAATGGTGAAATAATCGGATGGCGCAAGGATGTCGATGCGTGTTGCTTCTCACACCTAAGCAACACGTATTATTTGTTGGTTGAATTTTTAGTTTAAAATAATGACATTTATTATTTACTGCACAACTCACCGAAATTTGAACAAAAACTTTATCTTGGTTATATACTTCCTCCATTTTCTCTTGTTCCAAAATCATTACGGACTGAAATAATAATAATAAGTCATTATTTGAGAAGTTAAATAATAACAGCTGTAATCGAAAGAAGGCTTTAAAGGTATGAAGAATAGGGTGTAAAGTTCCTTATCTACCACAGAAAAGCTCAGATCCTCCGACTAGACGGGTGTTTTAAGGAACTTACATAATACGTTCAATCGCGCGGATAACTTTAACATCGCGATGTAGGATATCAGTAGTTAGTTTGTATGTGGCGAGATAGATGTCGCTACAAGGGTGAGATACGCTTGCAAAGGTTGGTTCGTGAAAAGGCGTGCCACGGAATGCAAGTTAAGCTGGTAATTTCGGCAATGATTGTTAGATCTTTGACGGTCGTCACTGAAATTTTATTAACCAGTTTAATAAAGGGGTGAGGAGGTCAGGTAGATAGTGGCTCGATGAGACTGGAAGCCGAACCCAATACAGTTGGCGAAAATGTAGCGACAGTAGGAGGCGGGTGAATGGTGTTGGAGTTACCAGTAGTATCTTCACAGCGCTAATGTTTTCGCAACTCCTTGTGTATTATGTATTATATACAGGATGAATTTTTAGTCACCGTCCAAATTTTGATATATTAATCTTTGGCAAAAATCATTGAATACGTGTTTTTTCTTTTAGTATCACTCAATACAAAAATATTGAGATATCACTTCACAAAGTTATCTATAAAAAGTTTATGTTTCTGGACACTGCCGCGCCGTGCGTACGCGCTAGGTGAAGCTACGCGAGCCGGGCCGCCCCGCGCGCCGCGCGCCGCCGGAATTCATTGATAACACAATACAAACAAAGTTGCAAATTTTCCCTTCATACTTTCACGGGCTTAGGACCGTCAATAAGCAAAAGGTTTGTGCTATGTTCACTATGATTAGAATCTAACCCTTAATTAATCAATTAAGTACGTATAAATAAAGTAAAAATCAATTAATTAGATAAGAACTTGAGACCTTAATAAAAGCTGAGCCAAAACGTTTTGCTATTAGGCGTATTTAAAAAATTTGAATCAACTTATGTACAAATAATAAAAATTTAATCAAAATCATCAACAATCAAATTAACAGTACTTTAATAAATGTTCAAAATGCATACCGTTTCTCTCTAAACAGAGTCTTGCACGTTTTTGCACATTGTTTTTAATTTTATTGAGCACTACAGTGTCACTTTTAACTTCGTCGAATGCACGTACAATTTGCTGTTTTAATTGGTCTAGGTTTTGGGCTTCCTCCACATACACTCGTCGTTTTATTTCACCCCACAAAAAAAAGTCACATGGAGTAAGATCTGGTGACCGGGGTGGCCAGACGACGGGCCCCCCGCGACCGATCCAACGATCACCGTGTTCGATGTTTAAATAATTACGAACAGCGGCGGAGTAATGAGGCGGTGCACCGTCCTGTTGAAAATAAAAATCTCGATAGGAGATTACCGGCACGTCATCCATGAAGTCAGCAATTACTGTGCGTAACATATCTAGGTACGTGCCCCCGGTCAACCGTCCCTCAATGAAATATGGCCCCAGTATTTTGTTGCCGACAATTCCAGCCCACACATTTGCACTGAACCGCACTTGGTGATACGTTTCTCGTATCATGTGTGGGTTTCGAAATGACCACCAATGTTCATTATGATGATTATACAGCCCCACTCGAGTAAACAAGGCCTCGTCAGTCCACAAAATGTTAGCATCGGGGTGTGCAATCAGCCACTCACAGAAGGCTCGACGGGGAACTGCATCTGCGTCGTTCAAGGCCTGTGCCTTTTGAAAATGGTACGCGTGCAACCCGGCAGAATGGAGAAGTTTCCACACGGCATATTGGCTTACGCCGAAGCGCCGCGCTGCATCTCGCGTACTGGATCTAGGGCTCCGTTCAAAGAAATCGAAGATATCTTCTTCGATCTCCACTGCGAGTCTCGGCCTGCCCCGTCCTTGAGCGTGTGTAGGTACTATAAATTGGCCATGGTCTAATAGCCTCTGATTTGCGGCCAAAATCGTTTGGCGATTTGGTAATGAAGGATTTATTCCTTGATTGCGAAGGCGAGGAATACTTTCGGTTTCGTACAGTCTCCGGGCACCGTTCAAGCTTTCACCACTCAGTATGTAGGATCGCACCATTTCGTAATACTCGCGGTGGGAATACGACGACATTGTAAATAAATTCACGATACGCACGGGGCGCCGTCGCGCCGGCGCCGGCGGGTTGCGCGGGAACGCCGGGAACACGGAAGTAAGCGCTTGCGTCGCGAAAGGGTGCGCGCGCGAGACCGACTAACGATAGATGATAGATGTCATAAATGTGTCGCGCAGGTGTAGCGGGGTGGGGGTGAGCGGGGTGAGCGCTGCCTTTTTCATTGAATATTTGCGCGGCAAGTGTAGTATTATTAACGTTTAACTTGTGACCACGCAGAGCGGATAATTTTTTCGAGAAAATGATTTAATATGAAAATTTTATGTATCGATTTTTTTTCAAAAATGGACTTAGTGAATGATACCTAATGCCTAGAAAAAATTTGGACGGTGACTAAAAATTCATCCTGTATAGGGTGACTGGTAATTAGTGTCCGATACTTAAACACGTGATTGTACTCATGAATACGAATAACTTTTCCCAAAGAAACTTTTTTTATACTCATTAACTTTCAATTTATGCAATTACGTCAGTACTGCACAACGGGAGCGGTAGGGATGGTGGGGAGCGTGTGACGCTACTACTACTAGTAAATTTTCCCCTTAACGAGGTCAGAATATCAGCTGATAGATCATGCCGATTCGTGCCTTCTGTGATCGATCACAAGCGCGCGCTGGATTTTCACACAGCGTTTATGTTATTTTATTGTGTTTTAAGTTGTTGTGTATATAAAAAAAAGTTTCTTTGGGAAAGTTTATTGAAATCATGAATAGAATCTCGTGTTTATGTATCGGTCACTAATTACCAGTCACCCTATATATTATATCTATAGTGTACATATTTTATATATACTGAACATATTTGAAATCAAATCAAATCATTTATTGCATAACACACGTTCAGAGGATGTTACAAAAGGTTCATAAGGTACTTACACTGTATTATTAGCATATGAGGTGTGCAAATATATTAGGAACATTACAAGAATCATTCATACACAAACACAACACAATTATTCATAATTTTTTTACTAGTGTATTATATGTATATTATATACAATATTTTAACATTACTATAGTGTAGGGTAGACCGGGGACAATTAAAACAGGTCATGATTGCAACAACTTCAATTTCTCGTAAACTATGGTACCTACGCGTGTGATGCGTCGTTCGTTGCATCTTCGGCCATGTTCGGTTTTTTGGAGAGCACGGCTCGAACGAGCGAGTGACACAGTCGTGCACAGGACGCTTCGAAGAATTTCGCGTCAAAAAGTAAGTATTTCATGTCTTTTGTTGTTCACCCATTTAAATCTTGAGTTTTGGCAGTTTTCCTTATTTTGAAGTATTGTTTATCTATTTAAGATTGTTTTTATTCCTGTTAATTAATGTTTAAGTTACTAGATATCAAAATATTGAGTATTGAAATAGAGAATGTGACATGGGTACGTTTAAAACGATCTATCTGTGGACGTTTGAAACGTTTCAAACGTCCCCGTATATTCCGCGTTTTTATCCGACTGCACAGAAAAAGGTTGTGTTTTCTAAAGTGTCAATAACTAGATAATAAACATTAAAAATCACCAACTTTTAAAAATTACGGTACCTATTACGATGAAAAAAATAATCACCATATAAACCACAAAAGTGGTTTGGTTATTTTTTGTTTGCTTATCAGATAAAATCACATTTGATAGGCAACCCAATTATTCTGACGACCCTAAATTTGAGCCCACGACATTAAGTTTGATCTTTTTTTTTAATTTTTTTTTTCTAGAGGCGCTCAGAAAACGAAAACACGTTACAGACAGAAGTTCCTAGAACATAATATTTGCGTATCAGCAAGCATATTAGTTTTTTAAACATAAGTACCTATGTTTGCCTAGTTTTAGGGTAATAATTCCCAAAAAACTATTTTAAGTGTTAAATGCTTATTATTAGCTACTTAAGTTGATTGATCTCCTCTGAAATTTAATTTCACAAGAAGACAAACTTATACGGGTCAATATACGATTGTTATGATTGAAACATTGATAAGCTGGAAACATTGTCATGATTGGAACATTGTTAAGATTGAATCAAGCTGTTTTGTATGAGACTGGATTACCTTTTTTGCTCCGCCATGTAAGTGCTATTATAGCATAATAGGATATTAAGTCTTGTAAACAATGTGAAATAGTAAACAATAGTACGAATAAGAGCACTCAAATGATTTAAATATGAGATATTTTGAGTTGTTTATATTGAAGATGTTTTTGCATTTATAATTTTTGAAATATGAATGTTACGATGACGGTCTTGTTACGATCCCAATAAATAATTTAGTGCTATGTTATCTTATTAAGATTGATTAAAAAGCTCCAGTAGTTCCTAAAATATTTTCAGTGTTTCAATTACCCCTACATACTGTTTCAACCGTCCTTGGGGTGGGGTCAATAGAACCACTGCGCCCGGTCTTCTTTAATAGATGATTGTTGGTTAACTATTTGAAATAGAGATATAGATCATGTTTAATTTAGGAACTAGATAACGACCCCTTCAACGATACAAATATGAGGGATGTAGGTACCATAGAAAATTTACTACACACGGTTTAAGTAAAATTGTTTCAATTGTCCCCGGTCTCCCCTACATATTTATGTATTTATACAGATCATAATTATTATATTAGTATTGCTTGTTTTATATTCTTTTTTTTTTCATTTTAAATTGCATCTACCACTGCTTTCTCTGCATCACCTACAGGTTGACTGGTAGAAAATGGCTATGGCATTAAGTCCGCCTTTGTAAATTAGTGTGCTTGAAGTATTAAATAAATAAATAAAATATATATAAAAGTTCTTCTACGTCGTATTCATACATATTTTTAGTCTTTATAACAGTAATGTGTACCTAGATAATAATACCTTAGAATTCCTTGCCGTAGCAGTTCTCCGGACGGAAACATTCTTCCTCCAAGGCCAGAACGGGAGGAATTGCGAGACTGTATGGTCCGTACTCGTCATAATGTCTTTACGTAAATGGACTGGAGTGTACTTGTCCGGGTCATCGTCCGTCTCGTTCACCACTTCCCTGGAAGTACGTACGTTTATGGTAAAAAAAATATTACTGTCTCTGTCTAAATACGGAGTGTAAAAAGACCCTTAATGTAAACGAAATACCTTATCGAACAAACATTATCAAAATTATTGATTTTTCAAAACAAATTACACATTTAAAGTTACAAAAATGCAATAGATAGGTACTAAATACAACGAGCGTCGCATGCACACACGTGTGCGGTTGGTTCAACGACCAAGCGCGAGCGGCCGCGGTCGGCCGTACGCTTGGCTGATCGAAAGTTGCGCGCTTTTCATTGCGCGCAATAAAAGTCATCTCTTTTTTTAAAGATGGAAACAAAGTTTTCCAGCAATATTTTTTGGTCAAAGTTACTTAATGTACAGAATGTGTAGTTATACTAGTTATGGGCTATGTGATCGGTCTTTTTGCACCCTGTAAAGACGGCAATATTATTTCTTAAACGCACAGCAGCAAATAATTCTGATCGAGAAACTGGAAAGTGTCTATCATGTAAGCCGTAAGACCATAGAATTGTTTTTTTAATCTGTAGCCACGTTGTCGCTGACATCTTAGCATTTTTAACTCATACTTTGGCGCGAAATCTGACGGACTGCTGAAACAAAACGGCGCGCCGTTTTGTTTCAGCCTTTCAGCAGCCGCTGCGGCGGCGGCTCGCAACGACACGGTACAAACAAGCTTATTTCGCATAGTTTATTTTAATAAACCTCGGAATTGGCTTTCTTGCTGTGTTTCTGACATTCAATAAGTGCAGATTCTCAGAAATTTGAAAAAATGAATTTAATATTTTGGTACGTAGATCATCATACGTAGGTCTTACGTCATGTAGATAAAAACATGTACAATCGCCAGCACATCAAACTACCCCAAACTGTAATTTTTTTCCAACTGAACATGAACCCTATTCTGTTAGCAATAAAGTTGTAAAACGATTAAAGAAATTTGATACATGGGGGTAGCTTTATATACTGGCCTCTGTACAAAAGTGATTTTTTCACCAGAAGTTCCTTCCAAATCTTTTTTTATTACATACAAAACCATGACTTACCTTACAGGTTGTTCTTTCTTCAAGTTCAAATTGATGGTCAGTTTAGGTTTCTTCGGCTGAGATACGGGACCCAGTCTTTGAAAGGCGCTCAAACGTTTCTGCCCAGCTTGGTTCGGGTCGGTAGATTCAGAATCAAGTTCTGGAGGCTCTGAAAAAGAAAGAATAAATATTTATTGGCCATAAATACCATAAACTTAAAAGAAAAGAAAACGATAATTCTAATCCTAATCATCATCAGCCTGGCCTTTTCCTAACTATGTTGGGGTCGGCTTCCAGTTTAGCCGGATGCAGCTGAATACCAGTGTTTTAGATAGAGCGACTGCCCGTCTGACCTCTACAACCAAGTCTCTGGGATAATTCTACATACATAATACATTCATAAACTCACGCCTTTTTCCCATGGGGGTAGGTAGAAACTACAGAGCGCCATGTGCTACGATTCTTACATACTTCTTTTGCTTCGTTTACATTCATACATGTTATCATACACACACGCCGGTTGCGAGTACTACGCACCTGACCTTTCTGAAGAACCTCACTAATAATGTCTATGTATGTCCTTCTAGGGCGTCCCCACTTACATCTGCCTTGTAAATACCTTACGTTACTCGACTTTCATCCATCCTTACAACGTGACCAAACCATCTAAGCATACTCTTTTCAATTTTTGTTACTACATCTTCTTTTAAACCACAACGTTGTTTTATCACATAATTCCTCAATCTGTCATTCATTGTTACACCACACATACTTCGCAAGGAACGCATTTCTACAGCATTTATTCTACTTTCATGTCTCTTTTGCCACGCCCAACATTCACTTCCAAACGTTAGTGCAGGCACCAGCACATCATTGTGAACAGCCAGTCGTGCCTTTTCGGACATCGACTGGCTGGTCACAACGCCATGGATGATATATACTAGGATAATTCTAATCCTAGTATTACTAACAAACGGTAACCAACATTACTTTACATCTCAACAGTAAAAACCCCAAAACTTGAAAGTGTTTAAACTGAAATAAATATACACACATCAAAAGTGTCTGGGGATCAAGCATTTTTATGCGGATTTCTTGAGATTGAGATGTGGCTTTGTAATAAATTTATGATTTTATAAATTTATATGGATCCTTTTTGGTGCATTTCATAATTTGAATCAAGAACTGTGAATCAAATTCGAGTAAAAGATGAAAATCAGCTGTCAATATTTTCCCTATAAAAACATACAACGCATTGAAGACATTATTAGTGCTACTGTTTCCCTACTACTGAATAAAACCAACGTTATTATGGAGCGGCGACGTCATTTAAGCAGGGAAGAAATGCTCAGAGCCGTGGGAATGATAGAAGCTAGTTCCCGGCAACGTACTGTGGCTTTAGCTCTGAATACAAGTCAGAGTGTTATCAGTCGACTTTGGGCACTGGTACCGTGGCTGAGCGCCATGGAGGACGGTATCGCTGCACCACACGGAGACGAGACCGATACATTCAAATCTTAACTCGAAGAGCTCCAACAATAACCGCCATGATGTTAGCCGTGAGGCTTCATCACTCTTCAGGGAACTTAATTAGCGACCAAACAGTCAGAAACCGCTTGCATGAAGTGAACCTTCATTCCCGAAGACCGCTACGGGTACCACCTATAGCAATGCACAATCGTAGGATTCGATATCAATGGGCTCTTGAACACAGAAATTGGGCAGAAGAACAATGGCGTTTCGTGTGCTTTTCTGATGAGTCTCGTTTTGGTATGAGACCGGATACAAGACGTATACGACACTGGAGAACCCCTGGACGCCAACAGCGATTAAAATCCTGCCAGAAAGTCCATCCTTATAGTGGTGGAACCATCATGGTATGGGCGGGTATTTGGATCGGCGGAAGAACTGAGTTGATTTGGATCAGAGGCAACCTCAACGCTCAAATTTATGCTGAGACGATTGTATCAGACGTCATCGTTCTTCTACAAGTGCAAATCGGTCCCTTATTTCAGTTAATGCATGATAATGCACGACCGCACACCGCAAGAGTTGTAAGACAGACTCTCGCCGCAGCTAACATCAATGTTCTGCCCTGGCCTGCTCAGTCGCCAGACTTGAACCCGATTGAGCATGCATGGGATATGCTACAGAGAAGAGCTCGCCGAATATGGAGGGTATCCAGTCGCAAGAAGACCTTTTTTTGTTGTTGCAACGAACATGGGCGGCCATTCCACAGCGTGATTTGGATGAACTCATTTTGAGTATGCCAAACCGATGTTCTTGTGTTGTTAGTGTTCGCGGTAGAAACACGGATTATTAATTGTTTAAGTTACCCAATAAAATTTTAAAGAAAACTGTTATTTCAGTCTTTTTTTCGAACTTTAATGTTAGTGGTTCAAGTGTCAAAAATCCCTTTGTTAGGAAAATGGCAAATTTCTTTATTAATGCAAAGGTGACTTGGTTTATCGTTACTGTGACAAACGAAAACACTTTATTTGATGAATCCTTAAAGAAAATTTTAATTAATATCAATCAGGAGAAAAGTTATTGCAAAAATATATGTTGATCCCTAGACACTTTTGATGTGTGTAGTTTGCAGAGCGTGGTACCTGTAAAAAAATACTACACTAGTGGATAGGTACTGTATTATTTACTTTTCCAAAAATATATATCGATTTTTTTTATAGTAAGTAGGTATATCTAAAGTGTAAGAGTTAAAAAATATCAATACCTATGGTACATATATCGATATAAAAAAAGTATCGACTATAAAAAAGAAAAAAGGCATTACACTTTTTGGCACATTCAACATTCCTATCTAAACCAAAAGAGAGACATAAACATATAAGTTCTCAATCCAATTTTCAACCAAACTCTTTAAATTCTAGGTGTCATCTTAGACTATCTATTAGTAACACCCTTGAAGCGTATATATGTACAGACGCCCGTACATCAAGTTACCCCAATATGTCAAATTTTGCCAATTGAATATGTACCTTATTCTGTTTGACATAATGTTGAAAACCTATCAAAGAAATTTGATACATTGGGGTAGGTTGATGTGCTGGCGTCTGTACATGAGAATACACGAGTGTTACGTGACGTCACAAGAGAATGTACTGGCTATTGTTTGATACACACACATTTGCACTGAACTATTTACTTCGGACTTTGCACTTTTGTGCCCCATATTTTAATTGATTAATTTACAGTTCTTCTTCTTCTTCTTCATCTGAGCGTGTCAATGGAAAACAAAGACATTAAATTACTAAATTATATGTTTAGCCCAGAATTCGGCTACCGCAACACCATCCACCGACACAACCATAAGATCCTCACGAGTGCAGGTGACAGGGCACGCGCCGCAAGACAAAAGGTGGGCCATGGTCTGTGGAGAGGTACTGCACAGGCACTGAAGGTCGGTGCTAGCTGCGAAATCCTACTTCAGGAGATTATCCTTGCTGCGGCCAACTTGGGTGCGGGAGTCTGTTCAGAGTTTTCCAAGTCGGCCATGGCTATGTGTGCCCAGGTGGAAGTCTCTCTGATGGCTCGATGAATTCGTCATAATGCTTAAGTACTTATCTCTCACTAAAGGTCACATCTTTGCATCTTTGGTGCTGTTGCCAATAGATGGAAGCCATGGCAATGTGTGCCCAGGTGGGAAGTCTCTCTGATGGCTCGATGAATTCGTCAGAATGCTTAAGTACTTATCTCTCACCAAAGGTCAGATCTTTGCATCTTTGGTGCTGTTGCCAATAGATGGGAGCCATGGCAATGTGTGCCCAGGTGGGAAGTCTCTCTGATGGCTCGATGAATTCGTCAGAATGCTTAAGTACTTATCTCTCGCTAAAGGTCACATCTTTGCATCTTTGGTGCTGTTGCCAATAGATGGGAGCCATGGCAATGAGGGCCCAGGTGGGAAGTCTCTCTGATGGCTCGATGAATTCGTCAGAATGCTTAAGTACTTATCTCTCACCAAAGGTCAGATTTTTGCATCTTTGGTGCTGTTGCCAATAGATGGGAGCCATGGCAATGTGTGCCCAGGTGGGAAGTCTCTCTGATGGCTCGATGAATTCGTCAGAATGCTTTAAGTACTTATCTCTCACCAAAGGTCAGATCTTTGCATCTTTGGTGCTGTTGCCAATAGATGGAGCCATGGCAATGTGTGCCCAGGTGGAAGTATCTCTGATGGCTCGATGAATTCGTCAGAATGCTTAAGTACTTATCTCTCGCCAAAGGTCACATCTTTGCATCTTTGGTGCTGTTGCCAATAGATGGAGCCATGGCAATGTGTGCCCAGGTGGAAGTCTCTCTGATGGCTCGATGAATTCGTCAGGATGCTTAAGCATCTCTGGCCAAAGGTCACATCTTTGCGAGGTAATGTTGCAAATAGGTGGATTCACGCATCCAAGAAAAAGAAGAAGAATATACAGTAGCCTTTCTGTATTATGTTTATATTCCGAAAGCTAAGCTTTCTACTGATACCTACACTTTCCACTTGAGAGCACTTCTTCTACTGACTTGGCTGATGGTTTCCTCAGGATGTTTTCCTTCACCGTTTCCGAAGCTAGTTATAATTAAGTATGCAATACGCACATAAATCTTACTATTTAGAGGTGCTTCCCTTGTTTTAACTAGAGACTTGACAATCCGCCAATATAGTCTAGTAGCCTAGGCTATATCATGAATATAAATTTACACATTATATTTCTCCACTTACCAGGATTACCCTGTTCCGAATAAACATCCGACGGCGAATATGGCTGTTGGATATCGAGCGGATTCTCTGTTTGACCAAACGTTGGCGATGCGGGTGGATTTATGTTATGATCACCCACGTTCGGAGGAGCGGGTGAGGCCAATGTTGGTGCACTCATGTTAGCATTATTTGGCCATATTGGTGAATCGGCGTTGGCTGAAAAAATACGTATTATATTTTATTAATTTAGTTAGTACTAGACTTACTAGCCTTTTTAAAAAAATAAATATTAAATTCAACTCGTAAATTACTTGGTAAACCGCCTGCTTCCTGTGACGGTATAAGAAAACTCCTTGGTATTCCTGCAAAAAAATATAAAATAAAACATAGGAATAAAAAAATAATAAATATATATTTTTTTATTTTTAATAGTTCCAGGCGGTGTGGTAGATATAATACAGACAGATTGCTAGTGCTGAGTTATAGAGTAAAGTTAACATAACAATATGGTTAGTAACATAAATAAAAAAGGTAATTATCAATATAAATAATATCAACGGTTGTATGTATGGTTGTATATAGGTTCCAAAACTATTGATCAGATTGAGATGTAGGTCTGTTGAGTACTCCCAAGAGGATTTCTGAGTATGTTAACTTATTAACTTCTGAGTCACAGCAAAGAGTGGCCGGGTGGATTAGTAAATTATATTTTTTTAAATAACATACCTTTTGGATAAATATAAACTGAAACAAAAAATTACATTATAAAGTATAAAATAATATTTACAAAAAATAAAGTCAAACCATCGCTTAGGCTCTGTAGTTATCAGTCATATCATAGAAAATTAGGTATATGACAGTTACAAAAGTCCAAAACTTCAGATAATAGAGCCTGAAAGGGATATCAAGGCACTTCTGAACACCAAAGCGTTGAAGTATGTTCTACTGTTTTCTTTTACATTAAACACACACAGACCTTATTGGTGAGGCTCTTCAGAAAGGTTAGGTGCATAGTACTTGCAGTGATGACTTTATATGAATTCGGTTGTACTTATATTTTTTTTAAAGTTATTTTGCAGTTTTAAATTTGTTGTTTATGTAGAAGTTTTTTTCCCTTGGTTTGATACGCATACATACATAAATTCACGCCTTTTTCCCATGGGGGTTGGCAGAAACTACAGAGCGCCATATGCTGCGATTCCTACATACTTCTTTTGCTTTGTTTACATTCATTATGTTGTTATACATACACACACGCCGGTTGTGAGTACTATGCAACAGAGATTTCTGAAGCACCTCACCAATAAGGTCTATTTATGTCCTTCTAGGGCGTACCCTCCTGACGGCGGCGTTCCCACTTACATCTGCCTTGTAAACACCTTTCGTGTTGTTTTGATATTACAACCAAACTGCCAAACCCACCAATTCCGCCTACCAATTTCGATCAAATTAAAATGGGAGCACACGGGAAGCATTATATACCCTCTCAAACAAAAAAATAAATATCTAAAATTAAAAATATGAACAAAAAAACAAAAATACAAACAAATTGGGAACCTACTTCTCTTTTTTAAGTCGGTTAAGAATACATTTACAAAGATATTGTATTTTATTGCTTACTTGGTTCATTAGCTTTTGCTTTCATCCATTCCATTTTCTTTGCAGCCTGCTTTTGTTGTTCCATTTTCTTTGCATCCTGCTTTTGTTGTTTTTCAATCCATTTCGGGTTTTTTTCTATGAATCTGAAATGTAGAAAACACTTGTAGTAGTGTGGTAATGAAAGTTGATTGATAGAGATGTTTTACCCAATGGGTGAAAGACACCAAACATAATAAAGAACACAAGAATTTATAGAATTATGGGAACGCCTGTCCGATTAAATGAACCAATCAAAACTCATTAATTCCAATTCGGCTGAGAGTCAGAAGGCTGAGTTTTAAAAAATCAAAAATACATAGAAGTCCCCCAAAACGCCCACCCTAGTGTTTTTGCTGGGAAGAAGTGGCGGAAAAGCTCCCCAGGAACATAGGTGTGTTTGAAAACTAAGAAGAACTAAAATTTTATATTTACACACTCTTGACTTTTGAGTTTGATTTTAATACAGAAATTACAATGTAATGATTAAGAAAAACTTACATTGTTGCCGTTGGATCGTTTCCAGTGACTTGTTGGTTGGTATTTGGTAGATCATGAGTAACCAGTCCAGCAGCGTCATCTTGCAAGGCTGGCGGTGCAGTAGCCTGAGCGACACCTGGCACCACAGCCTGTGTAGCACTTTGTATGGTAGCCTGACCAGCACCTACTACCATGGCGTTTGGCGTCGGAAGGAGTGAGCGCCTTTTACCCTTTTTTTTGGCCATTTTGTTAGAACTTTCTTGAGCAGTATTTGGAGTAGTATTTGTAGCAACTATTGCAGTAGGATTGTTGGATGGATCACCAGCAACTAAGTATACTGGGGTAGTTTTGGGAGGCAACAAATCATATACTGATGAATTTGATGGTAAAATGGTTTTCAAATTGGGTTTTGCTTCAACAAGTTTTAGCGGTTTTGGTTTGGCGTTATCTAGGGAATGTTTCTTATATGTAATAATCCTATCGGCCCAAAAAATATGATTTTTTTTACTAGTCTTCTTTTTCTTCTGAGTGGAAGGGTACAATAGCTTTAAATTACTGTAAAAAAAAAATTGTGTGTTAACTTTGTTAGGTATAAGTGTTAGCTGGGGAACCCAGTTTTATTTTAACATTTATTTGCACACAAATGAGTTCAATTAATAAGAAACTGACATGCTCGGTATTGGGGTTTTAGAGTTCTTTTTCCGATGAATAATAATTCTATGCTTATTGGTGAAGTTATTCAGAAAGGCCTGCAAGAATAAGCCTAAATGAATAAACATTTAGTTTGAAAAAGTATTTTTTTTTATAATCAGATTAGCATAGTTACAACCAGTATTTTTCCTTTATATAGCGATTTAATAGCTAATGCTGCTCTTCAAGAAGTTTATCACAAGTTAAGCGACTACCTTTATTGATGATAAATATGATTCTAAAACCGTAAAACAATAAAGTAGGTAGCAACTTTCACTTACCATTTTTCAAAAACACTAATTAAAGATGGGGTTATGTTGATTCTATCATTTTACTTTTGAATTCAGAATATTCTAAAGATGATGTCCGTATTATTAACTAGGAAACCCTGAGGAAACCTTAGAATATTCCCTAAGCATTGTACATTTAATTTGTAATAAATACAGCTCTCATCTTCTATGTTTAAATCTGTTCTAGTATGATTTTAATTCGATTATTGGAAAAATAAATACTCACGATTGAGCCATGCCACTCTTATTCTAATACTTACTACTTACTTAGATTATATTATTATCAAATAAACGAAAAATCGGCCTTATTTATCGTTTGTTTTCTTTCTCATCATACAATAAACGCAAAACGGTCCAGGGTTTCCATTTAATAGATCAAGCATGTGGCATCATGTCATGTGCACACTTAAGTAGTAAACCGACCACGTTTCCTCTAAAATAGAAAGAGATAGCTATATTGTTCATGCTAAATTTCTGTAGTTACGTTCAGTAATGTTTTGACATTGGCAGAATTTGACAGTGACATTGTAACAACTTATTCGTTGTCTAATTAATGGCCTATTAAACAGGCAGAGGTTGCCTAACCATAAATCCTTATTTATTAAACTCGCCATAATTAATAATCCACCTTAGATTAATCTACCTTCATAGCAAGCACCACTTTTTGTCAGGCACTGTGTCAGATATAATAGAATGATTTTAAAACATGTTTTAATAGATTATAAAATATCTTTTAAGTTAACGAAGAAAAGTTTCGGACGCCATCAAGCAATAGGAGCGCATGTCGTATTGCATAACCCACTCGCCAGTATTAATGACACCATATTTGTGCTTCTTCTTTCTGTTCTTTTAGCCACCAGGGTAGGTAGCAGTTTTTGCAGTCGGTTCTATTTTAGCTAAATATGTTTATTCAAAAACCTATGTACCTACATGTTTTTGAAACGGTCTCTACGAGTTCTTTATTTTTATACAACACATAAATATTTTTTTAGTGATTATGTAACAAAGTAAATTATTATATTATTTTGTTAATCAATCAGTAATATTAATAGGTTCTATAGACCGTACCTATTTATGTTTTTAAATATTTTGTTCCAGGCAGAGAAAAAGAATAATTCATGAAATCCCTAAAATCTAAATCAATAGGTACCTACTTAAGTACCTACCTAAAACACCAAAAAAAAAATACACAAAAAAAAATCAATTTAAAAATTAAAATCAAAACGAGTAGGTAGGTACAAATAATAAAATAAGTACCTACCTAATACATAAATACTAAATATTTAGTTATCAAAACAAATAAAAAGAATATGAATCTAACTAAAAATTAGTTAAATATTATAATATTATAGGTGCAGACGTTGGTACGCAGTTCCAGCCACCTCCGTAAAAAAAGGCAAGTTCTACGCTTCTACCGCTCAGACAGCACACTCAAGATCCCGTTGAGCGCTCCTCTTTCCAATAATGCCTTGGAAATCAGCAGTTCTATCTTCGGCGAACACCGATGTCGCGCTACAAAATCGCGGCTGAATTGAAGGACTAGAACTATTAGCCTGCACCATTCCTGTCCGATTATGATTTAGGTGTCTTCAAGGCTAGAGTTAGAGTGAATAGGCTCATAATAAACAAGTGCGCTTCACCAGCATTGATTGCATCACTGCTTAGAATTAAATGGGATTGCATTCAAGCGGTAAATTATAATATTCTAACAAAAGTCCTGAATGCGTTGTTGTACCGCTAACCGAAAAGCACCCCGTAAAAAGTTGAGCGAAGTAGGTAAACTGTCAATCCCCAGCATTAGTAGTATGGCTATGTGCTGTAGCATACAATCATACACTCGAAACGCATTACGCTCCGTCTGATCTAGTCGGGTAAAAAGAAGAGCCTCCACCCTCAACATAGGCGAACACAGGTAGGTAGGTATCTAATTTTATTATTTACATAACAAGATTTATTTTAGCAATATCGTACACGTAAGTACGTCAAGCAATATCATAGCGCATGCACCCGGCCTGAACGTTACAAAATGCAATATTGCTCGTTAAACCCACTTGACCTGCTGGAGGTCCCCGTATGTACAGGGTGTTTCATTACTCCAATCTCTGTTATGAACGATGCGCGACGACTTGGAAAAATGTTGAGTTAAAAAAAAGGCTGAGCAGCAAAATTGTTGAGCAGCGTAGATTAAATTTTCTATTTCAGGGTTCCGTCAAGTGCCTAGTTGAGCTCACGATTTCTGCCAAATAAGCATTTGTCAGAAATCGTGAGCTCAACTTGACAGAACCCTGACTTAAATGGTCCCTTCATACTGTGTGGTTCTTTCCTCAAAAGATCACTACAGACACTAATCTGCATAGTTCCTATACTTGATCTGACCAAGATAATGTCTGGACTTTATAAGAGACTGTGACCTCTGAGTTTTGTCTTGGCGTTCTAATATCTTAAAAATGCTAAGTAGTTACCACTAAGTAATACGGCAAGGAACCATTAGGGTACGAATCCGAATATCACTTGGCTGTTTTATAAATATTGTTTTTAATTAGCGGGAATGGGTTTCAGATTGTACGATTGAGGTTTCATGGTTGTTTTAGCTTTTATAATAACGAAAGGATCGTAATTTGAGGGGCATGGAAATCGTTGGGGGTTTTTTTTAAGTGGCGTAGAGTATCAGCGTTGATATTTTAATCGTATTTATTCTCCTTTGATCTTTTAGATGCCTTAGGCTTAGTCTTTCCTGTTTTCAACGAAGTATCTTTCTCCTAAATCTGATAAGAATCATACTTAGGTCTTTTCTCGTTTGATCATTATCTCACCCGATGGTAAGCGATGATGTGGTCGACCATGAAGCTGGCTTGCAGAAGTAACCTATTTACTCTGGACTCGGCTCCTAGGTTTTAGCCTCGAGTTTGAACCCAAACCACAGACTGATGTGAGTTTTTGCATACTCCACTCTAGCGTCCCAGTTTACTACATTCCCCAAAAAACTCTTGATATATTTTTATCATTTCTTTCGGTGTTCCTTCTCAGTTTGTATAGGTATAGTAAGTTAATATAATACCAATCTTATCGTACTGGTTTTAAAAACGACGAAGGAAAACATCGTGGGAAAATCACAAAGAGATTTAAAATACATTACAGAGCGGGCATATCAAGGAAATGTCATAGAAAAACTTTGATCCCACGTCTCAGTGACGCCATCTAGAATAATTTATGAATATTGGAGGACTAGGGCAAGTTTTGGATGAAAATTATTCGTTATGTCCCGTCTATATTAAGTGAAGTATTGAATTTCTTCGGAAAATCAGCATGCCTGACAGGTGACAGATATTTCTAGACAATATAGCCAAGTCAGAGGCCTTTGTGCGGAATAAAACTCTGACATCAGCAAGCCTAGCCATATTACAAATTCTACAACAACAACAACTAAAAGAAAATGGCGTAGGTATATGGAATCAGCTGTTTGTCAACTGTCAAGTGAATTTCATTTTCAGCCATATTACGAATTCTACTCGTTAATTTGACAATTATTGACAAACAGCTGGTTCCTTATACGCCACTTTCTTTCTATTGTCGCAATTTAATAGAAATAGAATTTGTGATATGGCTAGGCCTGCAGGTTAGTAACTAACCACGCGAAAAGAAAAAGAGATAGAAAGGTAACAAATATACTAAAAAAATGCATTCGATTTTCCAAATGTGGCTGGTACTACAATGCGTTTCAAATGAGAATAGGAATGTCAATGACCTCTATCTGTCAGATGTCACTTAAAAAGTACGGTCTGCAACGAAACCTTATTCGCGTAATCAATTATTTTTAGTTTTTTTGTTTTACCGAGTCACAGTTATTCAAAATGAAAAAATGTCATAAATGAATAAGTCGTGTTTACCGTACTTTTCAAGTGACCTTACCAATACCTTTACCAGAGATTGGCGCATTCAATCAAATATACTTTTCATAATTAGGTACTATTTTATTTTGCCCACGACTTCGTTGGCATAGAGGTTTAAAATACCTTTAAGCTTACCTGTAGCATTTGCCGATGATGTAGATTTCTATTACTTAGTGAAACATTTTCTGAAAATGGATAAATACTTAGTTTTAGAGATAACCCTCTACTTAGGTACAGACGCCAGCACATCAAGTTACCCCAATGTGTCAAATTTTCCCAATTCAATATGAACCTTATTTTGTTGCACATAAAGTTGAAAAACGATCAAAGAAATTTGACACATTGGGGTAACTTGATGTTCTGGCATCTGTACATACAAACTTATAAACAATGTTCACCTTTTTATAATTCAGTTTATATAGATAAGATAATTGCAACAATCATGGAGTTCTGCTGGAAGAGGAATTTGTTCAAACACTGTTGGTGTCTTGTAGGTAAGTAGGTACTGTGATCCTTCTTCCACTAAAATATGAAGTAGCCAATAAAGCAATACCACTGTCTTCCTATATTCAGTTTGCTTTCCAAATTATCCTTGGACCTCTTAGAAGTCAGAATAATATAATAGGACAAGAGCAGGATCAATTCAGAAACGGCAGCGTTTATTTGAACTCAAAACAAAATTGGAAAGATAAATTCCATAAACAAACTTACCGAGCATCTTGTATAAACCTGACCTCTGCTGAGGTCGCCCGCTTGTGATCAAATACGTTTACACTTTATTACCTCTCATCGAAATCGTCATGGTAATAATTAGACAATTTGTTAACAATCCAAATAATACCTATAACATGGTGGGTTGGGTTCAGTCGTTGCCAACGCGTGATTAAAACCAGACTTTATCGAGTTCCCGCGGTTATTTTTCCTTATTATAAAAAGAACACCTATAAATAAAAAAAAAACTTCTTTACTTTATTGCATATCGCGCTTTGTAAACAGTTCACAGTGTCGGTTACTTGTACTATTAAAATGTGTAGTGGTTTTGAGTGGTGAAAATTTAATACTAGTAATTGTTATGTTAAATTGTGCATATCTGTCATTAACAGGTAGATAGTAGGTACCTAATTAATCACTGAATTGGAGTCTTGTATTTCCATTAAATTCGGTTCCCACATAAATGAGGTTATTATGATCTTATATGATTCGACAATTAATTACAATTTAGAACATTTCATATGTCATGTGGGATAATATTTTAAATGTAGATAATTGATGGACGTGTAATAGGTAGTAGGATTGTTGACAGTAGGCATTAATTAGGTCGAACAGTATTATTAAGATTATTATTATTAAATTATCATAAAGATTTATGTAAATTTCATCTAACTGCGGAGGTTGGTATCTTAAAAAATGAACTACTTATTTGAAGTTGGATTTAAAATATTCTGTTTTTGTCTAGCTAAATAACTATTGATTTGACATAGATTCTTTCGTTTTGTAGCGTTAGGTACTTCTAAATGCTTTGATAATAATTAAATAAGTGATTTTTCATAGACAAATAGGTAGATGTAAAACGAAGCCCCACGCTAGTAATAGGTATCTCTTGTATCGTGAGTGCGTTTAGAAACATATATCTACTCACATACAGACCCGTAACAACTACTTATATGCCATATAGATATTTGTTCCTTGTGAGAACCGAACCCATGACGCAGCGCAAGCAGCCAATCGCTAAACCACTGCACCAACTATGCCGTCTAAACATAAATAAAAATTATTTCTTTTCGACAGCCTCGATGATCTAGTGGTAGTCTAGTGATTTTCACCCGTAACCTGACAAACCTGCAGTGCGATTCTGGTCAAATCACCGCGTGAAAATGAAGGCGTAGTGAGGGCAAATAGAGCTGTCATTTATTTTCATACTAATGCTAGGCATTGACAGTTCACTTCACTTAAGTTTTCAGCGTGACTTTTGTTGAATCAACCGGCTGTGGACGACCTCAATATACAGTGCCTAGTTTTTTTATTATTTTTTTTACACATTTGCTTTTCAATTCAATTTAGACATTGGCAGAATTGTCGACATCGGCTTTGTTTGACATAACAAAAAATAGAATAGAATAGACCTCAATATACAAGTCCTCCATAATCTCATTAATTATTATTGTATGCGATTTTGATTGGACTACACAATTATTACTATGTAGGTAGGTATGTACAACAATAATAAATTAATTTTGAATTGTGGTTTATTGTTTTCCTGAACGACTGTGATTCCACCCATTTCTGGGCACAGGCCTCTATTGCTTCGTCATTTGGTCCTGATTCATTGATTGATATTATTGGGTCCTTGATCTCCATAATGGAAATAACCAATAAGTACTAACATAATTGATGAAGGAACTGTTTCTTTAAAGCATGACATCACACCTCGAAGGGTTAAGCAAAGGTCACCCACATTTCATCAGCTACGTTTAATTCTTATGCGTTAGGGGCGAGCGCTTATTGTCATTTATTGTTCATGAATAAATTACTTATGACTTCATTGTCGGTCTAGCCTTTTCCCGAAATGTTGGGGTCGGCTTCCAGTTTAACCAGACGTACCTGAGTACCAGTTTTACATGGAGCGGCTGCCTGTCCAGCCTCCACAACTTAGTTAGGTACTGGGTTAGTTCAGTTGAATTGGTTGTCGGACCTTCGGACCCGTAACTACTGTCAAAGATTTATAAATTACTAGCAGAGACGTCCCGCGGTTTCACCCGCGTATGTCCCGTCCCCGTGGAAATACATGGATAAAAAGTAGCCTATGTGTTAATCCAGTGTGTCAGCTAACTCCATACCAAATTTTATTAAAATCCATTCATTAGTTTTTACGTGAAAGAGTAACAAACATCCATCCATCCATCCTCACAAACTGTCACGTTTATAATATTAGTAGGATAGCCGGGATAAATGGCCTAATGCGTTTTCCGAGGCATGGAGGAGTCTGCCGGTCGATTCAGTAAAAGTCACGCCGTGAGAACTTGAGTGACGTGAACTGTCAATGCCTTGCGTTCGTAAGGAATGACAGCTCAATGCGCCCTCACTACGCCTACATTTTCACGCGGTGATTTGACTAGAATCGCACTGTGGTATGGTACCTACGAACAAATCCACGGACCAACTTCGTTTAGCGTATTTTAACCTTTGATCAACCTTTACGGCTGGAATTATTTAGCCACAACAACCTCCAAAAAAAAAAGAAAAATTATTTACATACATCGAGTAACTAAATAAAAAAAATCATTTGTCTAGTTACAATGTTGCTAAATCAGAAATTAGAAAGCGTAGCGGGGTTGTGTTAATTGGTTTTTAAACAATACAGCCACATATTTAAACAAAAGCTTCTAATGTCACGGTCTCGTGGATAAATTACTAAAACGATGTACCTTTAAATATGGTTTTACACATTTTGATGTGGGTATATAACTTATCTGTACGTATGTTTGTCAACTTACCTAAACGGCTGGATCGATCAGACGAAATTTTGTGTGCATATTTAAGTGAGTCCTTTCCAATCCAGTCAATTGAATCCAGTTGATGGATCTATTTGAGCTAGACAACGTCTACCCAACTTGTGTATAGATATAAAAAATGTAAGCTGTTTTTTTAAGGGGAAATGCATAAAAGTTACATCATCGACAGGTGATAAAAGATCAATTTTTTTTAATAGTAAACGTCTTTAAGTTGAGAACAAAGTCGCGTACAGAAGTAAGTGTTCAATGATGTACAATTATATAAAATTTAACAGGGTTCGAAGTAGGTAGGTACGTCATGAAGTGCAGCACAGACCACAATAGCTAAGCTGTCTTTGCTTAGCTTTATTCATTAGGAAACACCGTTCATTAGTCTGTGGACGCTTCTAACTTCAGAGTGGTTTAATCTAACCAAAATCGATACCATCAGATAGGACATTATAAGACTACTGTCAAAAGCTGCCTTAATATCAACTTTAAGTATTAATAATAATAATAATCCTAGTAATACAATGTCACAAATGATAAACTAGGACCATCGAAGTTATTATAAATGATCAGCTAATACTTAGTTAAAACAATAACAAAACCAAGGCAAGTCAACATTTAATAAAATATTGGTGCATGCACCGGACTTGAGTGCAGTGGCGGTACCTACTCATTTCAATCTACATTGTTATTTCAATTAAGTAGTTAAAAAATACTTTAAAATATTACAAAAATGTGCATAAGAGGTGGCCTAAAACCCACATCACCGTTTACTAACAGAAACAGTGTTTTCAGTGTTGCTAATTGGTAATGGCGGGACGATCAAAATAGAGCTCCTTTTTATATGAAAAATGATGCCATAAAAATTTCTAAAAAAATGTAAAAAAATCACATCAATTTACGAGTAAGTAATTGCCTACTACAAAGTCAATTAAAACATTGTAAGATGTCAGAGCAATTTTGAAAATGATGCCTTAAAAAATATCTAAATAAATGTAAATTGTAAAAAATCATAGGTACCTACATCACTTTACAAACAATTAAGTATTTACCTACTACAAACTCAATTAAAACACTGTAAGATGTCAGAGCAATCTTTATTTATACTACAGTAAAAAAGGTAAAAGGTATTACAAATTCCATTTGACGATCACAAAATTGAAATGCCTAATTATTAAGGTACAGTCAACAAACTTCACCTATTACACCGTCCTTGTCCCACACTGCAATCGACACAAGTCGAAAAGAGACAACAATATGTCGCTATTCGTTTACTTGTTTCCAATAGATTTCTTTGTTGTTAATACTTTAGAAATTGATCCAGACAATAGCTAAAATCCCATGATCAATATAGGGCCATGGGAAACGCAACACAATGTGTTTTCCCATAAATGTAAGGTATCTACACTGGAGGCTACTCAGTCGTTTCGTATTGAGGAAGCGGTTAGCTGCTCGTGCGCAGAAAAAGTATAAAAAATTCGGTGGCAAACTCAAGGTGTCATGGCGAAAACGCTAATATGGTAATTCAACTTTTATTTATAGTTATATGTTTTAATTTCTTTCTTAATTTTATATATTTTATTTTAAATTGCGTGTTCTTTAGTTTTTCCTACCTATAAAAAGGTTTATAAGGAGTGATTTCAGAACTTGTTTGACAGAAGAATATTGTGTTTATGTTTGTCTCTTTCACACATCGACCTTGACAGGGTAAGTAGAGTTCCAGTTGTGTTACTAAGTGATTTAATTATGTAGAATATATACGAGTTAATACGAGACAGGCGACCAAAACACAGATGTCGGTATTTGCAGGCTGTTAGCTACCGGTATTTGGATAGGTATTTGTCTTTTTTGTACTTTCTTTGGAACAGTTGTCACAGTCGTAGGTAAAGATTTGTTTTCAACATTGGAAGACTGTTGCTATTAGCTTTGTACAGACGCCAGCACATCAAGTTTGTTTACTTACACATATCTAAGGTAAAGAGGGGGGCATTTCGTTACCTACTGTAAACATAACAAAAATAAATAGTTAAGTAAGCATTAACTGTTCTAAGTACTTAGACCTATTTTGCCCATTCTTAAAAATATTTTTAAATGTGAGATGGATTTGAATTTTATGGAAAAAGATAATGTAGGCAAACTTTTTGCGGGACAGGGGACAGGCATAACATAGTGCTGGAGGTCTATAGAAAAGCAATTGTTATTGTGTATAAAATAGTCAATATTACTCCGATCTGTAACCGGCAATTAAGTTCTGTTCAAATCACCGCGTGAAAATGTAGGTGAAGTGAAGCCTAATTGAGCCGTAATTCCATAATGCTAGGCTAATTACTGTTTATTTCACTCAATTTTTAAGGGGTATATTTTACTGAATTGACTGGCAGTAGATAAGTACTTATGTTTTAACAAGAAATTGAATTTTTAAAGAGATCTCGTAATGTTTAGTTGAAGTATCCCGTTACCATAACCGAAATGAGGAAAAAAAAGCAAAGTAAGTATTGCCATTCAATGTGGTCATAATGCCGCATGCCACCAGTCTTTCGGACACTTTGCCAGTCGACAGCGATGCGATCGAATTTTTACAGGCTTTGTTATTATTTAGGTATTATTAGGTTTAGTTAGTAGAAATAACAACATTTCAGTGTTTTTTATCATTGTCTGTAGTATTTTTTGATAATAATGTTAAAAAAGTTGTTCAACAGTATATGCTTTAATCGACATCTTGATTTCTTGATTTTAAATGAAATCTTAATTTTACTGTAGGTGTTATTATGTAAAAGTAACTGTTAAAAAGTGTAGGGGAAGTGAACTGTCAATGAGCATAAGAATGGGATGACAGCTAACTTCATCTATAGCATCATGTATAGCATTACCTATAGCATAGCATTGAATAAGACAACAATCTATCGTCAGTGGGAACACTTGCTCCAATTGGTAATGATGAGTAATTGATTGTTCTTAATCAATACTACAGCTAGGTTATTTCTTTGTGTGTTAATTGAATAATGCCTTTGCTTCGATTAGTCGAAATCTGGATTTAAAATGATCGCTTTTTACCCGACTGCGCGACACGAAGAGTTATGTTTGTTTGCACTTACACAAGTGTCATCGTTGCATATCTACAGATACTATGAGTTCTGTACATGACTGTACACTCACGTGCAAATTTGTATTGATACTTACTTAGTGTCTATTTAGGGAAGGTTCATATCTGACGGAACATGCGCCGAGCGTTTGCGACGCACTAGTTAACGTATCATCGGTTGAGAGTGAACCGTCTAGTGTTTTTCTATACATTTGTCCTGTTCTGGCGTTACGCGACCGATAATACGCGACGCATGTTCCGTCGGATACTCGATACCTTCCCTTACGCGTGAACGTTTTGTTTTCTAAAATTTGAAGTTAGCTAGATGGCGTATTTTGTCCCTTCACCGAGTTTTATTTCTGATCTGTCTATGTAATTTTGCAGGGCTCTGTACATGTTCTGAACCGCCACAGCACTAACATTTTTCATGGATTTTTCCTAATTTTACGTTATTTTCTAATGCAATTTTTTTTGCTTAATACCTACTATAAAAAAATCATCATTCGTCTCTAACCAAATGAGATTTCCTAAATTAAGTAATTAAGTTTTTTTTTTTTTTTTTTTTTAAATATTATAAACTAGTACTTGACTGCAATCCCACCTGATGGTAAGCAGTGATGCAATCGTTGATGGTGAGGCGCACTAGTTTATTAGGAGCCTATTCACTCTTGCCTTGAAGACACCCAAATTATAATCGGACGGGAAGACCGCAGCAGGCAAATTGTTCCAGTCCCTTGATGTACGTGGTATAAACGACGAGGCGAACCGCTTGGTCCGGGTCGTAGAGGTTTCAACAACATAAGGGTGGATACTCGCCGTACGTCGGCTTGTCCGATGGTAGAAGTGAGATGGTGGAATCGAATCATGTAATTCCTGCGCACACTCTCCAAAATGCATCCTGTAAAACACCGAAAGGCTGGCTATCCTTCGCCTGTGCTCAAGACTCTGTAGATTGGACTCAACCAGATCTGGATCACCAATTAGTCTCTTCGCACGCCTTTCCACCGAGTCCAAAGCTGCCAGGTGGCATTTTGCAGCACCGGCCCATATGTGGCTGCAGTACTCCACACACGAACGGACCTGTGCTTTGTATAGCATTAAAAGCTGTCCCGGTGTGAAGTACCGCCGGACCTTTGCAAGAACGCCAAGTTTTCTAGCTGCTACCTTGGCTTTGGACTCAATGAACCGCCCAAAATTCAGGTCTGAGGAGATTTCGACTCCTAAAAGCTGAAGACGATCGGTGCATTCCAGGGAGACATCACGAAAAGCAGGAGCTAAGGTAAACGGGCTCCTTTTGGCGGTGAACAGACACGCTTGTGTTTTGGCGGCGTTGAATCCCACCAGATTGGCTTCACCCCACTTGGAGACTGCCTGCAGTGAGCTATTCGTACGCTCCACCATAGCCTCTCTTTCGGACCGGATTAGCTCCTTACTAGCCCGAGCACCGGGCAGGTATCTCTCTACAACTGTGCTATCATCTGCATACCCATAGATACCGGGCACCAGCAGATCGTTGATATGCAGTAGGAATAGGGTTGCAGAGAGAACAGACCCCTGAGGAACTCCGGCATTAGTCGTCATGGGCTCTGATGAGCACCCGTCGACAACTACTCGGAGAGACCGTTCACTCAGGAAGTCTTTTACCCAGTTAATCAGACCAGGGGAAATGCCGTACGCTGGAAGCTTACTCAAAAGGCTAGCGTGCCATACCCTGTCGAAGGCCTTCGAGACGTCTAAGGAAACAGCAATCGCTTCCCCATTCTTCTCGAGGGCCTCGCCCCACAAGTGGGTGGCATACACTAGTAGGTCCCCAGTAGACCGATTGCGGCGAAATCCGTACTGTCGGTCACTGAGGAGATCGTTACCTTCTAGGTATGCCATGAGGCGCGAGTTCAATACACGCTCCATAATCTTGCAGAGTATGGAGGTTACTGAAATCGGCCGATAGTTGGCAGGATCGGCACGACTGCCCTTTTTGGGCACGGGTTGCACGTTGGCAAGCTTCCAGGACTTGGGCACTATACCAGTCCTAAATGAGAGGCGATACAAGCGCATCAGTACAGGAGACAACTCGGGCGCACAAGCCTTGAGAACAATCGCTGGTATGCCATCTGGTCCACTAGCTTTATTCACGTCTAGACGACGCAGCTCTCTCAGAACTTCTCTGTTCCTTATGTGAACCTCGGGCATTGACGAGTCACAATGAGGCAGAGTCGGTGGAGTAGCACTGCCAGTGTCCAGACGAGAATTATGGGCGAAGAGAGATGCAAAGAGACCTGCTTTCTCTCTTGCCGTATGAGCTAGTGTTCCATCAGGTTTTACCAGCGGAGGCAATGTGGGCCGACAGAAGTTCGCCTCGACCGACTTGGCAAGGGACCAGAATGCTCTGCTACCGGACGGCTGTGCAGAGAGCTTTTTGCCAATATGGGTAATGCGGTCGAAGCGTGCCTTCTTTAGTGCCTTTTTGCAGGACTTGGCAGCACGGTTAAAGGCTCTCTTCTTTGAGCTCAGATCCGGAGATTTGCGGTCACGAGCGTCAACCCAGGTTAGAAACGCCGAATGCTTACGCTCTTCAGCATGAGCGCAATCAGCATTGAACCATGGGTGAGCTGAGCTTCCGATGGGTACGTCACTATAAGGGATAAAATACTCCATAGCTTGACGTATCACATCGGTTACAGCATCCGCACAGCTCGACGGATTTTTAGAAGAGAAGCAGACCTGCTGCCAAGGATAAGACGCAAAGAAGTGCCGCATCTCATCCCAATCTGCTGACTTGTAACGCCACATTCGCCGTTCACCACGTGTGTCGTGGTCAGGTGGGGAGAAGGACGATACAGACTTCACCAGACAGTGATCTGAAGTTCCAAGTGGTGAGGAAACTGTTACGATACATCTGTCCGGATCGGTGGTCAGCAGTAGGTCCAGACAATTGGCAGTATGACCAACTACATCAGGCACCCTTGTCGCTTGCTTTACCATCTGAGAGAGGCCCATCGAAACTGCAAAGTTTCGCGCTTCTCTCCCAGCGTGGTCGGTCCTCTGGTATGGGAAAAGCCAGTCTTGGTGGCTGGCATTGAAATCCCCCAGAGCGACAAACTGCGCATCAGGGTGCCGATGCAGAGCCTCATCGGCGGCCTCACTGAGGTGGCCAAACAGTCGAGACGTCTCCTGGTCGCCGCTGTGCGACCGGTAAACACAGGTGTAGACAATTTTGTCCACACCGGTGTCCACCAGCAACCATAAGGTTGAGAAACTGGGGTCTTCAAGGTGACGGAGACGCTGGCAGCAGATGTCATTGCGGACGTATACACAGACCCCGGCACGCTGCAGGAAATGGTGCTCCAATGAGTATCCCGGGTAGTTGAGATACGCCGCATCAGACGGACATCTGATCTGCGTCTCCGTCAAGAAAAGTAGGTGTGGCTTGTCAGTCTCGAGGTGGTGGTGGACTGAATCGAGATTGGAGTGCAGTCCTCGTATGTTTGAGAGGTGCACATGAAACGAGAGGACGTGCATCCGCTGTACACACTTACTCTTCTTTTTACCTTTCATAAATAAATTATTTGGAGTGAATAGGGTTGGTGGAAGATGGCAGTTGAGCGAGGTGATGCGATGTTAAACCCAACAACACAACCAGAGCTGCTGCGCCAATGAAGGGTTGATCTGGAGACTGCGGGGACGCCCGAACCCCCCCAGAGATCGCCATCGGGTCCTCTCACCCGGTCGCCAACCGGCACGATGGAGCCACCCTGGGATTTTTCGCAGATGGCGGGGCAGCCTTTCGTGTGTGGCTGGCACACTACTTGGGCCCCCAACTATCTACGGTCGGCCAGCGGAGAACCGTGCTTCGGATCCCGCTACCCTCCACGATCAAACCTCCGACACAACAGCAACTGGTGCATCATACCCGGCGCACATCGCAACACAACTGCTCAGACCCATCCTCCACCATACGGCTTCACCAGACAACATGCCGGAACACGACGGATCGCTTGGCGGCATGACTCTGTCTGGTGGGTGGTAACCTTTAAGCCGGCAGCCAATGCTATGGCCTACCACCGTATTTACTGCTCGTTTAGCACTACCCAGGGGACACGTGTAGGGTGGTCAAAAGTCAAGTACTCCTACGGACGCAAGCAGTTCATCCCCCAAGTACTAGATAGTGCGCTATGTTTTGTCAATTAAGTCGAATTCTATTATTAAAAATCTCGTAAATTTGAACAACACATCAGTTCAAAGTAAAAAGGACATCATGTAAAACTAATAAATCAGGGAAAGCCGATGAAATATTTTAGCACTTGGTGGTCCAGGACTATAGGCTGAACTCATGGTTTCCGCATGTGCAACAATGTCCACCCTACTACTGCCTAAAACTGCTCATCAGCGAGGAGGGGTCAATGTTCTTAAGAGGAAACCCGACAAAATAAAAAAAACCGGCCAAGAGCGTGTCGGGCCACGCTCAGTGTTGGGTTCCGTAGAATATGTAAACGAAGTTAAAAAAAAATGCTTGCATATACGATTATACTACAAACTTAGTCCAGAAATTATTTTGTACAACTTTTTGTCTTTTTAAACCCCTATTCATTTTTAAATACCTTTCCAACAATTTATCACACGTTAGGGTTGAAATTAAAAAAAAAACACTTCCCACTTTACATATAGGGGGGCTACCCTAATAAAACATTTTTTTCCAATTTTTATATTACTACTTTTTCGGCGTGATTGATACACATATTGGTACCAAATTTCAGCTTTCTAGTGCCAACGGTCACAGAGATTAAGCGAGGACGTACGGACGGACGGACGGACAGACAGACATGGTGAAACTATAAGGGTTCCTAGTTGACTACGGAACCCTAAAAATTGTGTTCATATCAGTATTCTGCTGGGTCTCTTGAAGTCATCAATCTACGGCTACCACTTGTATTTGGCAGTGCTAGAGTCTAACTGCCTTTATTCAATAGGGTATATGCATGTATTTTTTTTTTTTTTTTTAATTCACTGTTTACAACGTTTTAACATAGTAAAAAAATATAAACATATTCAAAAATGCAGTAATGAAGCTTAAAAAAAATATTTAAAATACAGAATAAATTTGAGCTGTTTAAACAACGCCATTTTCGCGCGCCATTTCAATTACGTCATTTACTATGATCCTATTACTATTACTTAGGGTGTTTTCGTTTTTCTAACCATTTCACCATGAAAAAAGCTCAAAAACCAGCTTACCGGTATTGCTTGTACCCGAATGGAATAAACATTATCAGATTGTGCTTTTACAAAACCACTTTCAGTAATTTTTCTTAAATGTTAAATAACCTCACTATGAAGCTAAAATTACACTTGAACATTAAATTAGTTCACAACACACACGGCAATAATTATGTTTTCCAATAAAAAGTCCATTCCAATACTGTTTTGTAGGCGTAACTAGTCTTGTTGTCGTAGTATTTGACGTCACTTTTCGTTATAACCAATGGTGACGCGTTTCACAAATTTGAATTTCCCGCGCTTAATTTGCACTTTTATTTTAAATTTTAAATAATTATGACGCTATTAAAAAGTAAAATAATGATTTAGTTCATATTTTCTGCCATTAAAGATTCGGAAAAAAAATATTAGAACCATATTTTAATTACATGCCTATTATAATACCGTTAGAGTTGCTCTTCCGAATCTCCAAAGGGAAGCAGGTAGGGATCGAGTTGTATGGACACCTCGCCACTGCTGCTCATTCAATTTACTAATTCAAACTTTAGATTTAATTCAAGTAGGTAGGTACTTACAGTGTCCATAGTAAGTCCAGCCATTTTTAGCATAACTGTACAGACAGAAGTCAGCACATCAAGTTAGGTACCCCAAACCGTAAATTTTTCCCAATTGAACATGGGTCCTAAATAATTTGTAATAAAGTTAAAAATCAATCAACTATGATACATTGGACTACGGAGCTGGCCTCTGTACTGTGAACTGTGGATCTAAAAAGTGATACTACCAACGTGCGGTCAACTGTACCTACTTGCATGTTTGTTTATTTTTTTTGTTGTAGGTAACTTTAATAAGTAGGTATTTTGCGCAGCAGGAATTTCAAACAAGTTTTTTACTCTACACGCTTGGGATATTCTAGAAACACGTGGGAGATTCTATATTTTGTTTCTGCGCATTGGTCGCTTTTAAAATGGTTACCTATTCGTCAGCGCAGAGCCTTGAGGGCTTTGACAACCCTTTTTTCGTTACTTAACAAACCCACTTCTCCTTCTTATCTGACTAGTCACTTTCAATATTTATGCTCTGCGCACACTTTGAATCTTCGGTCCACGAATAATCGTCTTCTACGATGTCCTTCTCACCCATAGATATTTGTAAGTTCTCACCGCTTTGGTTTTATTAACTCTTCCTTCTGCGTCCAGGCGGTTTTCCTTTGGAATGCCCTACCTTTTAACATCAGGATGGCAAACAGTCGGTTCACATTTAAAATGAAAGTTCGTGAAAAAGAAGGAAACACTAAAAAATTAAGGACAAAATAATAATTGACGAAAAATAAATACACAGATACATACATACCTACTAAAAACAAAACAAATACACAGGTACATACATACTAAAGCAAAATAAATAGTCAAGAGAGATAAAGATAAGTATCTACGTTTATAGAGAAAATCGAATCTAAATAACAATCAACTCTGCGATGAACCTGCCAACATCTTGTGCATATTATGTTCACGAACTGTCATTTTAAATATGAACCGACTGGTTGCCATCCTGATGTTCAGAGGGAGCGCATTCCAAAGGAAAACCGCCTGGATGCAGAAGGAAGAGTTAATAAAACCCAGAGCGGTGAGAAGGACATCGTAGAAGACGATTATTCGTGGACCGAAGATTCAAAGTGTGCGCTTTTAAAATAGAATGGCGCAATGTTATGTTGTGGAAATACAAAAGCTCAGCATAGACATCTGACTATAGCAATCGCGAATAATTTGATGTTATGCGTTGAAGAGTTCCGTTGCCTGACTTCTTCATCAGTTTTTCTTCACCATACCACCATACTTTCTAAATGAAAATACTTGATTTGTTACTAAAAATGTTGAAATCGGTACCTGCATGTGTGCCTATATTTTTTGAGGAGTTCCCTCAATTCCTCTAAGATCCCTCATCAGATATGAGTATTACAAATGGGAGCAATCTGTTAGTTTACCCTATCAAACAAAAAAAGAACTTTCAAAATCGGTCCATAAATAACGGAGTACTGAGGTAAGAAACCTTAAAGAAAAAAATATAAACAACCAAATTGAGAACCTCCTCCTTTTTTTGAAGTCGGTTAAAAAGGATTGTATTGCACCGTAAATGTAATTGAACTTGTTAGTGGACTAGTGCGGGGTACGGTGCGTTACGTCTGAACTCTACGAGTGCGCATGACGTCATCCTAGATACACACTGGTGACTGCCAATACGAAACTAGCTGTTTGACACTTATTCGTTAAACTGCCCAGTGATCATCCACTACGTACTGTCAAAGGAGATCCGCAATCGCCGTGCTGGTGGCGTTCTGTTATTTGTTTCTGCTTGCCCTCATGAGAAAAAGCCGTGAGTTTATGTATGTATCTATACTAATATTATAAAGAGGTATAATTAGTTGTTTGTTTGTAAGTTTGTATGTTTGTAAGTTTGTATGTAGGGAGTAATCTTCGGAACTAATGATCCAATTTTCAAAATAATTGCACTGGTGAAAAGCTACACTGTTCCCGGATGACATAGGCTACTTCCTATCCCTGGAATACCACGGTACCAGGAACTACGCGGGTGAAACCGCGGGACGTCTGCTAGTCTATACTAATATATAAAGAGGAAATGTTTGATTGTTTGTTTGCATTGAATAGACTCCGAAACTACTGGACCGATTTGGAAAATTCTTTCACTGTTGGGAAGCTACACTATCCCGGGGTGACATAGGCTACTTTTTTTTTCCCGTATTCCCACAGGAACGGGAATAACGCGGGTGAAACCGCGAGACGTCTGCTAGTGTAATATTTATTTATAAAGTCTTTTCAGTTAATAAGCTCACTACTATCAACGACCCTGCAACTTTGTATTGACCCATAGGAAATAATAAGTAAAATAAATACATTATAATTTCATTAATCTAATTAGTGTTATCAAGTAAGTCCTATACCTAGTAGCTGAGTATTATGTTGCTTACTTTCCTTATTATGTACTACAATTTTATATTTCATTTTCTTCCACGTGCTAGCGACCTAGTTTCCTTTTGAAATTATGATAATTAACGACTAATTAAAACAGACTTCAGCACACTTAGCCAATTTTTTAAACCGATTGATCATGAACCTTAGTATTTTGTGATAAAGTTGAAAAACTATTATAGTAATTTGTCAGATTGGGGTAACTTGATGTACAGACGCCAGCACATCTAGTTACCCCAATGTGTCAAATTTTCCCAATTGAATATGAACCTTATTTAGTTTGACATAAAGTGAAAAAACGATCAAAGAAATTTGACACATTGGGGTAACTTGACGTGCTGGCGTCTGTACATGGTAGTTTTATGATTTTCTTTCAAAATAAATCTCAGTTTATTGAAGTTAAACTACACACATCAAAAGTGTCTAGGGATCAACATATATTTTTGCAATAACTTTTCTCCTGATTGATATTAATTAAAATTTTCTTTAAGGATTCATCAAATAAAGTGTTTTCGTTTGTCACAGTAACGATAAACCAAGTCACCTTTGCATTAATAAAGAAATTTGCCATTTTCCTAATAAAGGGATTTTTGACATTTGAACCACTAACATTAAAGTTCGAAAAAAAGACTGAAATAACAGTTTTCTTTAAAATTTTATTGGGTAACTTAAACAATTAATAATCCGTGTTTCTACCGCGAACACTAACAACACAAGAACATCGGTTTGGCATACTCAAAATGAGTTCATCCAAATCACGCTGTGGAATGGCCACCCATGTTCGTTGCAACAACAAAAAAAGGTCTTCTTGCGACTGGATACCCTCCATATTCGGCAGAGCTCTTCTCTGTAGCATATCCCATGCATGCTCAATCGGGTTCAAGTCTGGCGACTGAGCAGGCCAGGGCAGGACATTGATGTTAGCTGCGGCGAGAGTCTGTCTTACAACTCTTGCGGTGTGCGGTCGTGCATTATCATGCATTAACTGAAATAAGGGACCGATTTGCACTTGTAGAGGAACGATGACGTCTGATACAATCGTCTCAGCATAAATTTGAGCGTTGAGGTTGCCTCTGATCCAAATCAACTCAGTTCTTCCGCCGATCCAAATACCCGCCCATACCATGATGGTTCCACCACTATAAGGATGGACTTCCTGGCAGGATTTTAATCGCTGTTGGCGTCCAGGGGTTCTCCAGTGTCGTATACGTCTTGTATCCGGTCTCATACCAAAACGAGACTCATCAGAAAAGCACACGAAACGCCATTGTTCTTCTGCCCAATTTCTGTGTTCAAGAGCCCATTGATATCGAATCCTACGATTGTGCATTGCTATAGGTGGTACCCGTAGCGGTCTTCGGGAATGAAGGTTCACTTCATGCAAGCGGTTTCTGACTGTTTGGTCGCTAATTAAGTTCCCTGAAGAGTGATGAAGCCTCACGGCTAACATCATGGCGGTTATTGTTGGAGCTCTTCGAGTTAAGATTTGAACATCAATGTCCTGCCCTGGCCTGCTCAGTCGCCAGACTTGAATCCGATTGAGCATGCATGGGATATGCTACAGAGAAGAGCTCTGCCGAATATGGAGGGTATCCAGTCGCAAGAAGACCTTTTTTATTGTTGCAACGAACATGGGTGGCCATTCCACAGCGTGATTTGGATGAACTCATTTTGAGTATGCCAAACCGATGTTCTTGTGTTGTTAGTGTTCGCGATAGAAACACGGACTATTAATTGTTTAAGTTACCCAATAAAATTTTAAAGAAAACTGTTATTTCAGTCTTTTTTTCGAACTTTAATGTTAGTGGTTCAAATGTCAAAAATCCCTTTATTAGGAAAATGGCAAATTTCTTTATTAATGCAAAGGTGACTTGGTTTATCGTTACTGTGACAAACGAAAACACTTTATTTGATGAATCCTTAAAGAAAATTTTAATTAATATCAATCACGAGAAAAGTTATTGCAAAAATATATGTTGATCCCTAGACACTTTTGATGTGTGTAGTTTGCTTTATGCTCTCATCTCATCAAATTTAAGGTCATTTCCCGGACCAAGTCGTAATTACCATCTTCTTCTTTGCATGGCCCAGGTGTGAGACCGAATACCGGGGTAGGTTTTAGTCAGTAAGAGTCTGACAGACTCCTCCCTCCCCGGGGCCGAGGACATCCATTATAGAGAATATTCCAACTGCACAAAAAAAAATTGTTCCTTTGAGAGTGAGTACCCTAGTTCTGTACCCAGCAGGGCTGTTGCATATCTGCGTTAATAGTTAATAGTGATGATCACTAGCCAAAGTGTTCAAGGATTAACTGTCAAACAGTTAGTTTCGTAATGGCTATCATCGGTGTGTATCTAGGATGACGTCATAAAGATGTGACGAAGCGCACCGTACTCCGTCTGATAGTCACCGTAACTTGAACTCCACTTAACGAGCAATGGCATTTTTTAATCGACTTTAAAAAAAGGATTTCAATTCGACTATATGTTTTTTTTGTGTTTTTGTTACGCGATTACTCGGCCATTTATGGACCGATTTTCAATGTTCTTTTTTTGTTTGATAGAGTATACTACCAAGTTGGTCCCATTTGTATCAAAACCCCGATCAAATGATGGGATCCTCGAGGAATTGAGGGAACTCCTCAAATAATTTAGGTGCACACGTATACCGATTTTTGCATTTTTAGTAACAAATCGAGCATGTTCATTTGCAAAGTATAATTTGATGTAGAAGACAGGCAACGGAACTCTTCGACGCACAACAGCAAATTATTCGCGATTGCTGCAGTCAGTTGTCTATGCCGAGTTTTTTGTATATCCATAACATAACATTACGCCTGTTTATTTATTAGTTGCCAGTTGGTGGTTTTGTTTTATTCATTATTAGCCACCGACTTCCGAACCTGGAGTTATTTTCGAAACGAAGAAACTAAAAATTGAAAAAAAAAACTTTTTTACAAAAAAAAAAACAACCGACTTCTTAAAAAAAACACTAACAGGTGAAAAATAACTCCAGTTTCGGAAGTCTGTGGCTTTGGTGGTTTTGTTTAATTCATTAATCCAATGCATTTTTTTGTATTATCTCGGTTGTCATCGAAGTGTGCGACCGGACGCCAGTCTGTCACTGGCTCTGAAAAGTTAGACTCGTCCAGTAAAATATTTTAGGACTTCACAACAGAAGCCCGGATCTTAATTTGTGCCTAGTCAGGACCACTAGACCAACAGGCCAGAGAAACATGTTCAAGTATTGCAAAAAAGCTGGATTTTTTAACCCTTAAAACTTAATTAACAATAATAATATTTTTTTATTTCCAATAACAAGCATTTGTACAATGGAGGTACTAAAATGAAACATGTAGGTTAAACAAATCTGTGGGTGTAGTTCTGTTCTCCGAGCTAAGTTGCAACGCAACCTGTGTAGGAGAATCAGTGCCTGGCCCATATTTGGATTAGGAACATTAGATATCATGTTACAAATTACAATAAATGTTAAGGAAATGTTAAAAGTAATTTCCAAATTTTTTACAATAAACTTAGAATAAAAATAAGACTTAATCTAAATCTGTGTATGTGTGTTTAAATGTGAAGTGAGTGTGTGTAAAGTGAAATATGTTCTTTTGTCTGTTTTTTAGTGTAGTGTATGTTTATGTATGTGTTATGTTATACACGTATTTAGTAAGCTGCGCTGTAGATGTTTTTGCGAGTTGACCAATTAGCAACAATAGTAATAACTACAGTACTAAACAGGGCTTAACTTTTTAAATGAATTTGAGAGAAATTCTTCTGTCTCATCATAGGATTTCCTTAGGAGGATTGAACGAAAAACTAATTTAAATTTAGAAGAAGGCAATGCATTGACCGGTTCAGATGAGTTAATTTTGTTGTAAAGAGAGGGACCAAGGTAATAAAAAAATCTAATTGTCAACAGGTTGCTGATCCACTCCCTACTTTTTGGTGGACTGTCACCACAAAGGCTAGATCTAACAAGTTCCAACAGCTCCAGGATCTGCAAAGGAGCGCTCATCAGGAGCGTCGTTAGTTTGAAGAACTTGCAAGGCTGTGCTGTGATTCTAGGAAGCTTAGAAATATTCATTGAGATGGCAAGCAGGGCGAATTTTGTCAATACGACGTTCTGGGAGCTACGAGAGGTGAGAATGAATTGGCAATAAGAAACAATAAAACATGGCTAGTGGTCACTGTAATCACCAATGACAGATTGCCGGGGATCGCTGTTACTTAGTAATAAGAAATTGTTCTTGGAATTGGAATGAACTTTACCCGCTTTGATAAACGCATTGCTGGTTTCTATTGAATGATTTTCTACTAGTATCAGTATTCTACATGGAGTATGAATTCCTATTTCACCTTCGCAATTGGAGAAGAGACTATCTGTCCTAAATGTTAGACTTAGCTAAGTCTGACATTTCACTGGGCTGTAAAGGTTAGATTATCACTCTCTTCTCTACTTATGGAGGTCAAATAGGCATTCATATCCATGTAAAATAATAATACTCGATCAACAGCATGAGCTGCATCAATTGTGAAGGGTGGGCGTTTAGGGGACTACCGGTATCTTATGTATGTTTTTTTTGACGTTCAAAAACTGATGATTCGCAGCCTTATTTAAATAAAGACTTTTGATGTTGATCCTGTTGAGAGGAAACTGACACCAACGTGATTGGGAAAAGGTTATGCGTAAGATGATATTGGTTGTGTTTTGATCTACCCAGTTTGGCCTAGCCATATTACAAATTCTATTTCTTTTCTATTGCAACAATAGAAAGAAAATGGCGTATATGGAATCAGCCGTTTGTGTTGACTGTCAAGTGTTACAGTTAACGAGGAGAATCTTATATATATAAAAGAAAGTCGTGTTAGTTACACCACTTATAACTCAAGAACGGCTGGATCAATTTGAATGATTTTGGTCTTTTTGGATTTGTCTTTGTCTGGAATAGCATAATAATTAATAAAAAACATGAAAAGTCCTCGAAAAAATAAATATCAAGAATATTCGTTGTCTCAAACATTTTTCAAACGCAGCGCCATAATGGATGACATGACAGGAGTCAAACTTCCCAGTTCATTATCAGGTGACAATTTGACATTGACAAGTCTTAGGCTAAACCTAAGAAGGTAAGGTTGTCAATTTATACGTACCTATCTACGTTCTGAAATTTATTTTGTTACTAAACTTAGAGGTTTTATGTAGCATAAAAAAGTCTTTTATATCAGAAATCAATTTACGTAATTAACAATGACGACAGAGACAAACTTTAATAATTCTTTGCAAATAGAACTTATTTTACTGTTAAGACTTTAATTAAAGTAGACCGGGAAAACTATAAGTATAAATTGTATGTAACATAGAGGCAATAGTTCAGATTAAAAATATGAATTTAGTATTTTTTAAACCAATGCATTCTAGTAAGGTAGTTAGGTTAGGTAGTTAGGTTAGCTATAGGATAGGTATGGTCAGCAAGGGCGGATCCAGCTTTGGCGCCAAGGGGGGGTCATATAGTCGTGGTCAAGTCAAGAGCTAACAATTTAATTTTGATAACAATAGATACTAGTAAAAAGAAGGTATTTTATTAATGTACGTAAGTACCTACTGTACTTAAAAATACACACATCAAAAGTGTCTAGGGATCAACATATATTTTTGCAATAACTTTTCTCCTGATTGATATTAATTAAAATTTTCTTTAAGGATTCATCAAATAAAGTGTTTTCGTTTGTCACAGTAACGATAAACCAAGTCACCTTTGCATTAATAAATAAATTTGCCATTTTCCTAATAAAGGGATTTTTGAGATTTGAACCACTAACATTAAAGTTCGAAAAAAAGACTGAAATAACAGTTTTCTTTAAAATTTTATTGGGTAACTTAAACAATTAATAATACGTGTTTCTACCGCGAACACTAACAACACAAGAACATCGGTTTGGCATACTCAAAATGAGTTCATCTAAATCACGCTGTGGAATGGCCGCCCATGTTCGTTGCAACAACAAAAAAAGGTCTTCTTGCGACTGGATACCCTCCATATTCGGCAGAGCTCTTCTCTGTAGTATATCCCATGCATGCTCAATCGGTTTCAAGTCTGGCGACTGAGCAGTCCAGGGCAGGACATTGATGTTAGCTGCGGCGAGAGTCTGTCTTACAACTCTTGCGGTGTGCGGTCGTGCATTATCATGCATTAACTGAAATAAGGGACCGATTTGCACTTGTAGAGGAACGATGACGTCTGATACAATCGTCTCGGGCGTACGGGTACCACCTATAGCAATGCACAATCGTAGGATTCGATATCAATGGGCTCTTGAACACAGAAATTGGGCAGAAGAACAATGGCGTTTCGTGTGCTTTTCTGATGAGTCTCGTTTTGGTATGAGACCGGATACAAGACGTATACGACACTGGAGAACCCCTGGACGCCAACAGCGATTAAAATCCTGCCAGGAAGTCCATCCTTATAGTGGTGGAACCATCATGGTATGGGCGGGTATTTGGATCGGCGGAAGAACTGAGTTGATTTGGATCAGAGGCAACCTCAACGCTCAAATTTATGCTGAGACGATTGTATCAGACGTCATCGTTCCTCTACAAGTGCAAATCGGTCCCTTATTTCAGTTAATGCATGATAATGCACGACCGCACACCGCAAGAGTTGTAAGACAGACTCTCGCCGCTGCTAACATCAATGTCCTGCCCTGGCCTGCTCAGTCGCCAGACTTGAACCCGATTGAGCATGCATGGGATATGCTACAGAGAAGAGCTCTGCCGAATATGGAGGGTATCCAGTCGCAAGAAGACCTTTTTTTGTTGTTGCAACGAACATGGGCGGCCATTCCACAGCGTGATTTGGATGAACTCATTTTGAGTAAGCCAAACCGATGTTCTTGTGTTGTTAGTGTTCGCGGTAGAAACACGGATTATTAATTGTTTAAGTTACCCAATAAAATTTTAAAGAAAACTGTTATTTCAGTCTTTTTTTCGAACTTTAATGTTAGTGGTTCAAATGTCAAAAATCCCTTTATTAGGAAAATGGCAAATTTCTTTATTAATGCAAAGGTGACTTGGTTTATCGTTACTGTGACAAACGAAAACACTTTATTTGATGAATCCTTAAAGAAAATTTTAATTAATATCAATCAGGAGAAAAGTTATTGCAAAAATATATGTTGATCCCTAGACACTTTTGATGTGTGTATTTATTCTATCCTGTACACTTGAAAAACTTAACAAATAATAACTTGTACATATACACGTGCATATTGCCATCTTCTCTTGAAGACATCCAGAGAAGCACTACCACGCACGGAATGAAGCAGCCTATTTATAATGTGACTCAGGTTGGCTAGACAAATCTTCAAAATAGCTCGCATTTACTAAGTCAATAGGGCACTTTATGTGACGGCTAAACACCCTTATTTCATTATTTGTGACGCTACAGAATCTTAGATAATCGATCGAAAAAGCGTCCAGCCAGCTTCAAAAACCACTTTTCGCTGGTCTCTCAATTTCGGTAACGGAAGTGATTTTGACGACTTTTTGCATATCAACGGGCGTCACATAAATTTGTGACAGGCATCGAGCTAAAAGTTTGGTGATACGTACAGTGGTTCAGTAGAAAATGGTGTTTATGAGCCACCACTCTTGGTGTTCCTCGTTTTTTTAAATACGGTGAATGAATATGCAGGAGTTTAGTTTTTTGATAGTTGATTGTTAGACCAACATCATGTGCCCATTTACATAGCAGGTTAAACTCATTTTGCATTAACTTCTCCGCAGTAGTTAAATCCCTGTGAGCTGTGATAAGGCTCAATAAGGGGAGCGTTTTCGAATATCGTTCATTTACTAACATTTGGTGGCGCAATGTGTAACAGAAATAACGTTTGATTTATGGCGTCACATGTAAGGGTTTACGAGAAATCAATAAAAACTATTAATGGGAAAATTTAAATGGTCAATATCTTTGAAACTACGCAAAGTCCCACCGTCACAAATTCAGGTTATCATTGTCGTCCGCGTCACAAAATGTTGAACACATTTTGAAGGTCGTAGATCATCAGGCAGCGGAGATACATGTGTCCAGCCAGCTTGAACTCAGGCTGACTGGACATTAAGTTTTTATTGATTTCTCGTAAACCCTTACACGTGACGCCATAAATTAAACGTTATTACTGTCAAACATTGCGTCAACAAATGTTAGCTAAGGAACCATATTCGTAAACGCTGCCGTTTTTGAGATTCGGAAGTACCAGCCAAAAGTTTTCTACGTAAATTTAAGCTGGCTGGACACAGATTTTTGCATTTTTCTACTAAACCACTGTACGTATGACAAAACTTTTAGCTCGATGCCTGTCACAAATTTATGTGATTCCCGTTGATATGCAAAAAGTCGTCAAAATCACTTCCGTTATCGAGATTGAGAGACCAGTGAAAAGTGATTTTTCAAGCTGGCTGGACACGTTTTCGATCGATTATCTAAGATTCTGTAGCGTCACAAATGATGAAATAAGTCTAGTCGTCACATAAAGTGCCCTATTGACCTAGTTAAATGCGAGCTATTTTGAAGATTTGTCCAGCCAACCTGAGTCACATTATTTATATTCCATAACCGTGGTGAATGATTTGTCATAACAGCTAGAGGTATGTCGAGGAGTATGACGCAAAATTCCGCAAAAGAACGAAGTGAAGAGGTGGTACGACAAGGGTTTCCAACAAACAAAATAGAAACAGACAAAATACATATTTATTTAAATAAAAAAAAAATATTTTTTTTCTTTTACGTCTTCTCCCAAAACGCGTTATTACGTCATTTACGTCAATGGGTACGTTTTTATGAACGTGGAGAAGTACCCGTCCGGTAAGGCGATCTTCAACCATTGAAGATCTTAGCCACGATTTAATTCTGCGCAAGGTAGAGAAAGACCTTTCTGCTGTCGCTACACTGACACACTACATCGCTAGTGCAGCCATAATACATAAAAAAATCTTTTATCAGGATACATATCGATGTCACAATTTAAAATAAGATCAGAAATCGACTGCGGTAAGGGTCCGATTGAGGTTAGGTCTAGCTAGTAGCTACCCGTTACGCGCCGCGTAGTCGACAAGCGCACGCAAGTGTGGCGCGGAAAAAATCAAGTTTTCGATGCGTTCGTTCCCAAACGTTTGCCATCATTCAAAGTTATTATATTAAATTAATTAAATATTGAAGGTAGCTACGTAGTTACATAAAATCTGTATGGTGACAACATATATAAATAAAATCATTATGTTCAATTAGTGGTCCACCAAAGTCCTGGAACCAGCTCAGGGGGGGGGGGTCATGACCCCCACGACCCTCCCCCTGGATCCGCCGTTGATGGTCAGTTAGGTTAGGTTATATACAGGGTGTAACGGAAAGGGTATATACATACAAACAGGGTGAATAGAGTATTTAATAACGAGTCTTTCCTCAAAATTTCAGCTCCCAACTAACAACTTTGAAACTTCACGATATTATTTAATATCGACAGTTTATTAAATGCAAAATCATAACAAACGTGTCACCGCACTATGAGGGTCATAATCCTGTCCGGCAAGGTTCAAGTACATCTATCTCGGGTTCTGCGCGCCTAGTACAGACCTATCGGGCTCTGCCTAACCACCGAAGGCGCGACGGCGCGGGCGGGCTGTACTTTACAATTATGTATGTATATGTATAAAAACGTTGCCATGTCGTTTCTTATCACCAAGAGAATCCGTGCCCTTCGGATGTATATACCCTTTCCGTTACACCCTGTATACATGTTGTAATTTTAATTCTATCGAATACAAAATGTTTAAATAAGATCACAGTAGAGACTCGCTACATAAAAAGTAGTAGTAGTTATTATTGGTTTGGATTTATTTTTTGTCGTCTTATTAAACGTGTGTATTAGATATACATACGTTTAATAACGACATGTAAAAAAAAATGATAAGAGCAATAAATTGACTCTAAGGCACAACGAAGTTTGCCGGGGCAGCTAGTTTGTAATAAAAATGAAAGTATGAAATACACATCGACAGTTGACAAACAAAAGCTATTTTCTTTAACCGACTTTCAAAAAAGGAGGAGGTTCTATGTTCGTGTGTATGTATTTTTTTTTTTTTTTTTTTTTTTTTTTTTTTTTATGTATGTTACCTGATTTCTCCCCCATTTGTGGACCGATTCTCAAAATTCTTTTTTTGTTTGAAAGAGTATACTCCTGAGGTGGTCCCATTTTAATTTGGTGAAGATCTGGTGCTGATCTTCGGAGATATACAACGGAACTCTTCAAAAATAGACGGCAAATCTGTCGTGATTGCTGGAATCGCTTGGATGTTTATTGTTTATACAACATCATGACGTATCATCACGCCTATATGCTCTGAGGGGTACGCAGGTGGGTACAATATACCTACCTAGATTTCGTCATTAATTTTAATTTATTAGGGATTAGTGGAAAACCCTATTATCATGACATGTATTGTTAACAATTAAGAATATAAAATAAATTCATGGCAAATATTTTTATGGCAACAACTAAAAATGGAAAAATAAAAAACTTTTTTGCAAAAAATAAAACCGACTTCAAAAAAAACACTAAACGGTGTAAAATAACTCTAAATTCGGAAGTCGGTGGCCCATCATGAGTAAGACTAACCCACCAAAGCCACAGAATTCCGAATTTAGAGAATTTATTTTACACCGTTTAGTGTTTTTTTTGAAGTCGGTTTTATTTTTTGCAAAAAAGTTTTTTATATTGTCGCCTTATCGATTACGATAATAGAAATAGAATTTGTAATATGGCTAGGCCTGCTAGTATTTATCGAAATTGGCACTGAAGCCAAGCTTAAATTGTTTTAAAATAAGTGTAAATTTGCCCAGAACAATGTATTGTTGAACCTAAAACGGTTTTATTTATGTGTTTCAGATAACTGAATATCTAGTCATTTATCGAGTCAGGGGTTTAGAATCTGTGGGCCAGCTGTTCCCGAGCCTGACGAGGATTAGAGGAATTAAGCTGCTGAACAATTTCGCCTTAGTGGTGTATGACAACTCAAATCTTAGTGAGGTAAAATTTCATTTTTTTTCGACTTAAGACTCCTCTCTGTTAGTGGGATAGCCTAGTAGTTTTTGGCAATCGTAGGGAAGTATAGTTTTTGGAAAAGCTGGTTTCCTCACAATGTTGGCTTTTCCACTAAGCTGCCTGCAAAAAGTCAAGTGCACGCTTGCTTTGGTTCGAAGAACTGCGGTAAATCGAATGATTACCAAGTGGTTAGGTCAAGTTTCAAGTTGAGCTCACGATTACTGTCAAATGCTTGGACTGACTGATCTGGTCCCCTCTTATCTGTGTGGTTCTTTCCTCAAAAGACCATCTCAGACACTAATCTGCATGGTTCTTACATTATTTGACCAAGATAATGTATGGACTTTAAAAGTCTGGCATACTTCGTTCGAGTTCATTATGAATAAATAAATTAACTGTTACGTAAATTTTATAAAGTGTCATGAGTTTCTTTTGGGCGAAAACTTATTTCTTTTTCTCTAAGAAATATAATGTAAGCTTAATTTGCTTCTTAAAAAAAACTTCCTAAAAACTTTCTTAAACCTTTCTGAAGAACCTCACCAATAAGATCTATGTATGTCCTTCTAGGGCGTCCCCTCCCGGCGTTCCCACTTACTTTTGCCTAGAAATATATTGGTGTATGTTTATCAGTTGTTTAGTACGCATAACGCAAGCTCTGCTTAGCTTGGGACTCGATGGCGTTGTGTTTAAATTGTGGAATATTTATTATTTATTATTTCATTTCTAGATTGGTCTATATAGTCTTCTCAAAATCGATAGAGGCGGAGTGACATTGTGGGCCCTGCCACAAGCGTGCTTCGTGGATACTATTGACTGGAAGGTGTTGGCTCCGAAGGCTCGGCATGTGGTCAACCCGTCAGACAGTCAAGTCCAGTGCAAGATTCCGTGCTCTTGTTCAAGAAATAGTTCTTTAAATCGCTGTTGGAATAACAGGTAGGATTTTTCAGTTATTTATTTTCAAGCTGTGCTAGCAACTTCGTCCGCGTTTAGTTTAATTGATGGATTAATTTTATTTTCTGCACTGATCCCTAATTCTTTTTACCCGACTACGGCGAAACAAAACGGAGGGTTACGATTTTGACTGCGATGTATGTATGTTCATCTGTTTTCTCATAAAATCTAAACTGCTTATCATAAATTAACAAATGAATCGTTTAAATCGTCTTGTCGTATGCTGCTTATAGGCTTTATGACGTTCCATTAAATTGAAGAGATCCAAGGAATTGATTGAGTCTAGAGAATTTGAAGCAGTGAGCAAAAAAAAATGTAATGAGTCATCATGGGTAATCATGCTATGTAAGGGACTTGATTAGCTCATATTAATACCTCGAAATAATGGAAATAAAAATGAATTCAAAAACTAAACCCCGACTACCTATTCAAAAATCACGCTCTACGGAGTTTGATTTTGAGAGGACTGCCGCGGCAGTGACTGCTGAATGTGGGTTCGATTCCCAGGTTGAGTAACGTGTTACTGCAATTTTTCATAATTGTGGATATCCTAAGTAGCGTCGAGGTGGATTTGTGTGCGCATTATTTCAGCTCACTCTCTATTACTCTATTACATATTAAGCGAGTGTATTAAATAACATATTAAAGTTCTAAAGAAAACAGTTACAAACAGTTACATAACATTCAACTACATCTTTCTTTTTAAATGATCGTTACTAGAAATTTCATCTCTATCGTGGGAGCATTTACAAACATTTAAACCCACATACACAAACTGCCATCCACCGTAACACACAGTATTTTTTTTTATCAGTAGTCATTTGTTTTCCAGAAAATGCCAGTTATTTCTGGATGGACCAGAAGCTGACAAATGCAATGAACAGTGCCTTGGATGTCGCAAGACCAATAGAAACGTCTGTTTCGTATGTCGCCATTTTACGTATCAAGGAAAATGTGTGACTAAATGTCCAGCGGATTCGTAAGTCTTTTTAACATAGTCATTTAGAGGTTTTACCTCGAAAACTAAAAGAGCAGTGGGTCCCCATTATGATTGGTAAACGTAGTTTAAGGGAATCAGAGTGTAAAAATCCTCATTTCCCACAAAAAAGAGAGAATCCTCCGACCAGTCGGGTGTTGTGTCTGGTGGGCTACTACTGCCCGACGCGACTGGATCTTGTATACCTTCAATCGCACGGATAACTTTAACATCGCGATGTAGGATGTCAGGCGTTAGTTCGTATGTGGCGAGATAGATGTCGCTATCATCCACATTTAACAGTGATTCACTGTCTATCTGACCTCAATCCACAACCCTGTTACTGTTTAACATGTTACCATATTGTGAGACTTATTTTTAGATAAGCAGTCGCTTCGTGTGCTAAATAGACAAAGATTAAGCAGGACCTGCTCACACATGAAGACGACTTCATTTCTGAGGTCTTAAGTTTTTTTTTATAAAGAAAGCTATGCCGTACACTGAAAATTTTTCCTGTAGGTATCGTGGATACATTTACAACACATATAAAAACAATAAGATCCTAAAACTACCTGTTAAGGTCTTCCAATATTTGTTATGTGCGTGAATAGAACCTGCGACGTAGCCAGCCATGCCATCAATTTTAAATTCTAGTCAGACATAGCTTATTTTAAGCAAGACGATATTTAAATGTAGGCTTCTGAAGATTTGTGAGCTGAACGCTGGAGACTGACAGAAACTCAAGCAGCTACTAAGTTAAAAACATTTTTTTTGTAGAATTCTTCTTCCTGATAACCAGTATTGCGTCACAGAAGAGGAATGTTTAGAGCTAGGCCGATGGGTGTTCAATAATACCTGTGTCTCTGAATGTCCCTTGGATTACAAGCTCAAAAATGAAACACATCACTTGACTTGCGAACCTTGCACTCATTGTGAAATTGTAAGTACATTGTTTTTTTTTGTTAACAGTGACCAGTGCGATCAAAATTTCAGACATTACCAGTGGAACTCTCAATAATTTCCGAACGCAGAAAATACAATTAAAATATATAGACCCAGAATCCAGGATTTTAAACCTGCTGGTCGATTCAGTAAAAGTCATCCCGTGAAAACTTAAGTGAAGTGAATTGTCAATGTCTAGCATTAATAATGTAATAACAGCTAAATTCGACTTCACTTCAAACACATTTTCACGAGGTGATTTTTACAGAATATCTCTGTTGACGTCACTTGTCGACAAAAGCCTCGTCCCAACTAGGAACATCTGTCGAGCGACATGTGTCCCCTGTAACATCGGGCAATGTCGGGCGACGTCGGACGACATCGCCGCGACATTGTTGAAACTGTTCCTTGTCGCACAGTCGATGAAGAGTAGAGGTTCGACTGAACTGATGTGGACGGAGACAAGATCTGGGGCGACGTGGGGCGATGTAGGGCGACATCGCCCGATGTCTTCGGGTACACATGTCGCTCGACAAATGTTCCTAGTGGGGACGAGGCTTAATTCGATTCACCTTTTGTGACGAACTAAAAAGGTTCGTTCGGATATAATGTTGTATGAAGATTCATATAATCACGAATGTAACAGTGTATCATTCTACATTTAGTTTATTTAATTGCAGACATGCGGTGACTTAAAAATTCAGTCTCTGAGTTCGATACAAAATGCAGAAAAATGCGTTTACGTAAACGGATCATTGGCTATACACGTCAGAGCAATCCCAGGAGCAATGGCCGATCTTAGAACATACCTCGGTCGAATTCAAGAAGTTTCCCAATACATTGCTATTGAAAGCTCCGACATAACATCACTAGACTTTCTATCATCACTAAGAATAATTAAAGGCGAGAAGTTAAAAGATGATAAATACATTCTAGATATCAATCACAACACGAACCTTCAAACATTATTCACATCGACTGTCACTAAGAATCTTAAATTGAAGAATGGTACAGCTAGGTTTGATCAGAACCCACTGTTGTGTGTGTCCAGAATTGATGAAGTCAAAAACCGGCTTCCAGTTAAGCCAACAAATATAGATTATCCTGAAGGTTCCAATGGCGATGGAGGAGCGTGTAAAGAGGTGTCTTTTGACTTTAAACTAACGCTTTCGAACGATTCCTCATTACTGATAAAATTCTCACCTGTCCTTGATCACAGCAAACACTACTCTGCTCTGTATGTGCGTCTACCACCTGGAGTACATGCATCTGTTGTTCCTGAAACCTGCAGCGAGTTTGAATGGCACGCTACAGACGTCCCAGCGGTGTTTGATAAGGGTTTTGGAGTGGCAAAGTTAAATGCATTGCAACCTGCTTCATCTTATGCCCTGTGTATCGAAATATACGATCCTACAAATAATACATTGCTTAGAAGCAACATATTTAACTTCACAACGCCTGTAGGAGTTCCTAAGCCACCGTTCATTGTTGAATTGGTCGCGTCTGCATCAGACGTTGTTGTGGTACGATGGGTCGACCACAAAGATTATTTTCTACACATCGACTACTACGAACTAGATGTAGTCTTGATTGAAAGAAATTCAGTAAAATCAACTGCAGTAGATTATTGTGAACTTATAGAAGAATTAATTGATGTTGACTACACACGTCATGCATTAGTAAGGAGACCACCTCCAGAATATAACAGAGGCTGTGAATCAATGTGTGGCGTACTCGCGTCTCTAACTCTTGGAGCAATGGTGGAGGAGTACTTCGACGTCTGCGACAACATCCAATACGGTTGTGATAACCAAGAAAGCATTATTTCAAGCAATTCAACTTTCGGCAACTATGTGCGAACACTTATTTTGTTAAATATTAGCAGCCCCAGAAACGACTTCCAAGTTGGTGGGTTGGCACCCTTTAGTGACTATAAGTTTAGGTTAAGAGCCTGTTCTGGCGGACACTGTAGCAGGTCAGCCAATGGTGTAGTCCGAACATTTCGTTTAAAAAATGCTGACATTCCTACTATCTCTTATTTGTACGCAAATCAATTTGGACATATTTTTGTAAGATGGAACCCTCCAAATGTGACTAATGGTCCAATATTATCCTATTCTGTCGAAGTTTTGCCTAAGATTAATATAAATAATCTGATGCCTCAATCTTGGTGCGTGTCCGCTGATGAAACAAGAATATTAGTTCAATCTGTGATAGTTTCCAAATATTTAGTTAGGGTGTGTGTTAGGACACTCGCATCCAGTAAATCTTGTAGTGATTGGATAAAAACTACCACCGTTATCGAGTCGAAGATGATAATGTTGTGGGCTGGTGTGACTTGTGGTATTTTGATATACATTGCCTCGTGTGTAGTGGGTTGGTTCAAGAAGAGAATGAGTTATCGCAGCGATGTAGCGCCGTTGGTCGATAGTTCCTGTTCGTCACGTGTCGAGAGTGAGCCGCCGGGTCTGATACTATCAGATTTCGTGCCATTTCATACGATCCCCTTAGATTAATGTTGTATTGTGATACTACTGTATGAAAAAGACGTATTGTACCTATGTGATAGCTTATTATCATTAATCATCGAATACCTACTTTTGTTGATAACGAGTTTTGACCTCATTTTGACTGAGTGAACATTTGGTAACATTGTTGACTGGATTTTTGTAACCTTAGTAAGACGTGATTCGGTAAAACGTGAACGGTTTGCTTAATATTTTTTGCCCTGTTTAAAAAAGTAGACATGTTTTCAAAAGAAATTTTGCAAGAATGATATTATTATTACTTAAGTACCTATATATAAACGAATAAACATTTTTGTACTTTTTTCAATAGTTATTAAAATCTGCAGTCGAACACTTTTAAATCATGTGCCTAAAAGAGTCTAAGCAAGCAAGTAGGTACTAATGTTAAGCACGAAGTTCGAAGGGTTCGAATTCCGGGTCAGGCAAAGTGTTATTGGATTTTCCACCTGTAAAGTCTTAGTAGTAGCCTGAAGTTTTGCGATAAAATAACCCTCTATTAAACAGGCTTGAACGTAACATGCTAAATGTTGGTGTACCTACTGTAATTATGCCTATCCCTTCGGGGGGTACAAATTCTATTTATATTCTATTTCTATTGTAGCAAGAAAATGGCGTATATGGAACCAGCTGTTTGTCAACTGTCAAGTGTATTTCATTTTCAGCCATTTTACAAATTCTACTCGTTAACACTTGACAGTTGACAAACAGCTGATTCCATATACGCCATTTTCTTTCTATTGTCGCCTCATCCTTTACGATAATAGAAATAAAAAGAAAATGGCGTATATAGAATCAGCTGTTTGTCAACTGTCAAGTGTTACCGAGTAGAATTTATAATATTCCTGAAAATGAAATACACTTGACAGTTGACAAGCAGCTGATTCCATATACGCCATTTTCTTTCTATTGTCGCCTTAGCGATTACGATTAAAGAAATAGAATTTGTAACATGGCTAGGCCTGCAGGTTATATAATACAATAAAGTAGGTACCTACTACATTTAATATGGTAAGTAAAATTCAACCATTTCAGAACTTAAAAGGAAATTACTTCGATTCTCCGAAATTATCTAACGTTATCTAAACTTTTTCACTTAGAAAGTTTCTTTTCTATTTTCTTTTATAATTGAATTTGTTGCCAGTTGTAACTTTAGTCTTGCGTGATAATCTGAACGTTGGAGACACCCAGTAATAGCTGGGATAGATAGTGGAGCCGATTCCCGTGTTCTAAAACTAAACCAAAATAAGAGTACTGACATTTCTTATTGAGTTACAGCTTTAGAAAAGGACAGAGACTGACAGTGACAGGTAAGAACTAAGTTAGAGATGTCAAATTTTATAGTCACTGGGTTTTGAAATGTCAAGTTAAGCCAGTATGAAAACTCAAGTTTAGCTAATTGACAGCTCTTGTATACGTCCGTACTTTCATTATTGTATTTAAAGAGAAAATTATGAAAATAGCCTATATAACAATAGTTAGACATAAAGGAAATTGAAGATACTACTGCGTTAAACCTCTACACAAATCTCATGTTGTACCAGAGTGCTAATTTCGAAGAAATTATTCCTAGCATTAGGTATCATTATTTTTATTAAAGTGTATTTTTTTAGGTTCTCAGACAGTCGTTAGTGTAAAATCTAACCTGATAGTCTGGCAACTAGTTACTGTTTTGAAACTGAGATAGGTAGTCGTTCTATGTAAAAAGGTTTTTCTGCTGAATCCGGCTGGGCTGGAAGCCCACTCTAACAGCACGGAAAAGGCTAGGCTAGGCTAGGATGGGCTGATGACGATAATTATCATGCAAGAGACAAAATTGTTTACGTGTTTGTAGGAGGTAACATTTGAAAATACTGATTTGATACGAAAAAATCTTTATTTGAATAAATTTTATCTATCATTTATTCAGTTATTCAGATTTCATTCCGGAAGCGACGACGCTGCGAGAAAAAGCTAGTATGTCGCCATAATATAAACCAACCGCACGGACCGCACACGCATTGCCTATTTAGAACTTGACTCTTCATAATCATAAACTCCATAGAAGTATCATCTTTCAAGCAGGTGACACCGGTATAAAGTGCCTAAGAGTAGCATTGAATGGACAACCTTTTACGATTTTTGCTAATACTATGTATGAAATCCATACATTGATTGGGCATCGTGCCAATGTTTGGATCGTTTGCATAATAATACTAAGCTACATTTACCGTAACCCATGTGACGTCACCGGATTACGGTATGGAAATCACCGAGTGTCTAGATCAGTGACGTCACGCCACCATAAAAAGAGACGTCTTTTCAAATCAGCCAAAAATACATGGTAATAATAATAATACCAGCCTGTTAGTCTCCCACGGCACGAGACCTCTTCTCATACAGAGGAGGTGAGTATTGATCACCACGCTTGCTCAAGGCGGATTGGCGATTTCGAACTTAAGTCCGATTTGTTTCACATGATATGACCAAGATAATGTCTGCATTCATGAGACTGTGACCTGAGTTTCTTTCGGCGTTTCTTCTCAGAGAAGTCAGATCAAACAATTTTATATTTTTTGAACCCTTCAAAAATCTAGGTTTATTTTAAATCCGGTGGTCCTCATATTAGTAGTAGGTACTTCACTAAGCGTTTATAACAATGGGGGTAAATGTATGAGTAGCGGAACTACGATTAGTTATTATTGACAAAAACTTCGCTCACGACTCTCGAAACTTGGTTTGAAATTTAACCTACAACACTCAAAAATATGGCTTTGTAAACATTGATATTTTGTAACAGATTTTTTTACCCCCACACCCCCCTCTCCTCCCCTCCGCTAACGTCACAAACTTTGCCCAATTTTAATGCTAGTATTATTATTGATGAATGGAGAGAGAACAGGGTGTGAGAGGAAAGGAAATAAATACGGGCAATGATAGCTGATAGAGATTTCATGCCGGACAAAAGCGAAGCAGCATGAATAAATTAGAAGAGTTTGTGAAGAATGACAGTATTATAAGTAAATTCACTGTATTATAAGCAATAAGAATTAAATACACTTTCATTTTTAAACAAATTCTTTTATTATGTCCCGAACCTTGACCTACAAATTAAACAATCGTAACATTGTTGCCCTAGGCAGTAGTTTAAACTAATTCATTCAAAACTGACTCAAGCGCCTGTCATAATATTAATAGCTAAAACTTGTGTAAGGTTGGGTAACAACTCTTAACTAATTCAAATTGGTGGGCGCTAAAGACACCTGCAAAACCAATCAGATTGTTATTGAATTTTGATGAATACTAAGTAATGAGGGAACCTGAATTCTGACAGGCTTACTGGTGTAGGGGTTGCCAGCGCTACAGCTGCAGCTAGCAACTTATATGTCGGAGCCGGTCAATATACTTAGTATGGAGCGAAAACGAAACGCAGCACGAGTTTCGAGAGATGACAACACTGCACCGTCGCGACGACGGCTAACTTCGTGCTACGACGGAGCCTATAAAACGGAAGAACGCTACGACGACAGCCCCTTATCATCCTGCCGTCGTGGAGACAACGTCACCTCCACTATAGGAACTGTCATTCGTTTCGTTGTATTTTATTATAAAGTGTAAAAATGTAACGGTTAAGTTATCCTGAAGAAACGTTTCTGCTTGTAACCCATAACGCCGTGATAATCATGTTCGACGATGTGTTGACTTATCAGACAGATGTGTTGCTGGGGAGTTTGTTCCGCCACTTCTTCTTCCCAGCAAAAACACTAGGAAGTGGCGAAGGGTGGGCTTTTTGGGGGACTGTCTTATGTAATTTCGACAATCAAAAATCACTTTTTTGAATAAATGACTTTTGATTTTGAGTTGACTTGATTTTGATGAAGATTCAAGCCCAACCGGAAGCCTTTTCCGACATACATTTGTGGTACTTTGGAGAATTTTAACATTTTTTTTACGTTTTTTTAATGTGGTAGCATGACCTCCTCCGTAACGTAGGTACATTTACGAACATTTAAATCACAGTTAAACACACACACACAGTCACAGTCACAGTTAATTGTATTTATTATGTACCTTATGATTGATGAATAAACATTAAACATTATTTATTAAACATTAAACATAGTTACACAAACATCCAGATGCGGAACAACTACTTGCAGACCATTTGTTTCGTACGGGACAACCCACGACACGCAGTTTAATAGCCAATCGCTCACCGATTTCACCAACCGTGTCGTAAAAGAGATAAGGTGAGAAAGAAGATATAAAACCTTATTAATATAATATTCCACAACTTTATCACAACGGCATCTAAGTACTCCCAAACTTAGCAGAGCTTGTGCCTGTGCCCACTAGACGCAACCTGATCACTTACCTTTATGTTTCTAAACACAGACACAGAACCAATATTATTAAGATCGTGCTCATACAATCATTTATCTGTCCTGGGTAAGAATCGAACCCACTAGTTCCAGCTTAGCAGTCAAGGCCAATAACAGTAGTTAAAAATATACATATACAATGGCAAGTATAGCAATCAGTTGCCTAGTACTAACTCTTAGCCTGCTGGTCTAGTAAGAACTACAGGCTAGTCAAATAGATTTTAGTCAGCAATCGCCAAAATGTACAGACGCTAGCAGCACTTCAAGTTACCTCAAATTTTTCCTATTGAATATCAACCTTATTCTGTTTAACATAAAGTTGAAAAACGATCAAAGAAATTTGACACATTGGGGTAACTTGATGTGCTGGCGTCTGTACATACCTACTTAAAAACATTGTAGTATTAAATGCTGTGCTTAGTTCTGTGGCGTAAATAACACAATTTAATTACAGGTCGAGCCAGAGCTAGTCCTTTCTCATGAAGAAGAGACAGCAAAAATTGCCTACTAAGCAATGACGTAACTACGTAGTACCATCTCTACCATAACGGCACGCGGGCCCCGAAATAACATTCGTGTTAATGGCTCTGTACACGGTAGGACTGTATATTAATTAAAAATGAGACAAGCAGTGGTTTAAAACATGCAAGCGTGCGGAAGCGAATTGCGTGCCCTGTTGTTGCTAAGCCAAAAAACGCAGTGATTCTAACCGCCAGGTGGCGGGGCGCTCGCGTCGCCGTGTTCCCGCCCCCCGCGTCTTCCCCGCACCGCAGGTCACTCCCGTTACGCTTGTTCGATTTATTATTTAAGTTTCGAATATTATTCAAGTTCGATGCGCATTGATAACACCCCCCACCCCAGTGCGTCAGCACTCATTCTCAGTAGGCATTCGAGCAATGCGCGCTACAGATCGTCTCAGCAGGCCTGAGTTCGTCTTGACCTCTACTACTCTGATGCGGCCGTCCCGGCCAGGCATCACTTTTTCTACTCTCCCTCGCGGCCAGACATTACGAGAAGACGCTGGATCCACGATGAGTACAAGGTCTCCCACTTGTATGGGCCTTTGCTCCTGCTGCCATTTTTTCCGAGGACGCATGTCTGGCAGTACCTCCTTTACCCATCTCTTCCAGAATAAATCAGCCAATCGCTGTGAGATGCGCCATTGCTTGCGGAGGCATAGGTCCCCTTCATCAAACGTGCCCATGGCCGGTGCATTATTAGAGGAGCCAAGTAAAAAGTGATTGGGCGTCAGAGTCTCTTCACTATTAGGTTCTACACTCACATGTGTAAGAGGGCGGCTGTTCACCATTAGTTCCACCTCTGCCATTAACGTGCTTAGTACGACCTCTCGCGGTGATCTTTCCTTTAGGACAACCTTCAAGGCGGTCTTCACACTTCGTATGAGTCGCTCCCATGCCCCACCCCAGTGTGGGCTGGCGGGAGGAGAAAACGTCCACGTCGTCGTCATACCGTAGGTAAGTGCGTCTCGAGTCAGCTGTTCTTCATCTATTTCAGCGACACATCTCTTTAACTCGTTGTCAGCGCCTCTCAAATTAGTACCGTTATCTGAACAAAGGTGTTTCGGCCAACCACGTCTAGCGGCCATTCTTCGGAGGGCCATTATGACGTCATCAGTGGTAAGACTACCAACAATCTCGATGTGTATAGCCCTTACTGTCAAACAGGTAAATAGTACGCCATACCTCTTCTCTCGCCGTCGTGCTACTGACACTTCCATTGGGCCGAACAGATCAACGCCAGTAAATGTAAAAGGACGATGATGGTGGGCCAGTCGTGCTTCAGGTAAGTCTCCCATTCTAGGAGGTTGAGGTTGAGCTCGTTTGATTCTACACAGCATACATTTTGAACTTATGTGTTTCACGGTGGGTCTAATTCTTATAATCCAGTATTTTTGTTTCAGCTCGTTCACCACTGTCTCTTGGTTTGCATGGTATGCTTGCTCATGATAGTGTCTCACAATAAGGTGGGTAATATGGTTACGCCCGTCGAGTATAACAGGTTGTTTAACATTTTGTGTTATTTCAGAAGCAGCGTCGATGCGGCCACCTACACGGAGAACACCATCGTTATCAGTAATCGGTGATAAGGTAAGTAGTTTACTTTTCGTTGATAAAACATTTTTCTGTTTCAGGTTTTCCAGGTCTTCGGGAAATGATTGCATCTGAGAGTATTTTATAAGTAACCTCTCTGCTCGCTCCATCATAGCGCCATCAACAGTGCCGGCACGTTTCTTACATTTTTTCTCTATGAACGACATAACAACGCACGTAGCTCGCAGCAGTCTGCGCCAACTGGAGAACTTTTCAGGTTCAGGTACAGCTGGTAAACAAATAGGTGTAATGTGAAAGGTATTTACACATTCAAGGTCCACATCACTAACTTCAAGTAGCTGTACGTCTGATTGCTGCGGCCAAAAGTTTTTGTCTTCATATAAAAATGCTGGCCCATATAACCATTCATTCTCTAATATTTCCATTTCGCAGCACTCGCGGGTTGCGACGTCGGCGATATTCATCTTGGTAGGTATGTATCTCCATTCCTTCATTCGTGTGTACTCGTCGATCTCGCCGAGCCTATGTGCTATATAAGGTTTATATGTACGCTTATCATTATGTATCCAGTGTAGTACTGTAGCAGAGTCGCACCACATAAACTTCTGTGTCATTTCCATTTTATGTTCTTGTTTTATTGTGTCTGCCAATCGTGCGCCAAGTAAGGCAGCTTGAAGTTCAAGACGTGGCACCGAGACGTATTTCACAGGTGCAACTCGACACTTGCTTGAGACAAACGCCTTGTTTATTGTGGTCAATCCATCGCCAATATGCTACGGCGCACATAGCTTTTGTTGACGCGTCGCAGAACACATGCAGTTGTAAGTTCATATAGGGGTCAACGTACGATTCGCTCCTACTCGTAGTCGATCGTGAGTGTGTAGGTAACGTAGAACCCGTAGAGCTCGTAGCGGTCGTAGTAGGTGATCTCGTAGCCGATAGATAATGTCTTGGTAGTCGTAAGTTGCTTATGTTTTTTAATGCGCTCAACCATTGCGACCATTTAACATAAAGGTCATCAGTTATTTCGTCGTCCCAGCTGATCGCGGATCGCCATGTGTCTTGCAGTATTATTTTCCCTTTGATTGTAAATGGTGATAAGAACCCGAAGACATCAAATATGGACATAATGACTCGTAACATCTCTCGCTTTGTTGGTTCCTTCTGTCCGGTAATTATATCGGTGGGAATTCTTTTAAAAGACACGTCAAATCCCAACGTATCATCTTTTGGGTTCCAGATTAACCCAAGCGTGCGTTCGCCGTCGTATTGTTGTCCAACCTTGAACGTCACTGCCGTCGAACGTAGTGTTTCTGTAGGTAGTGAATTTAAAACGGCCTGATTATTGCAGGTCCAGTTCCTCATCTCGAAGCCTCCTTGTCTATGAATCTGGTTAACTTCATTCACTAATTTTGTAGCTGATTCTTCGTCTTGAAAACTGTCAATATAGTCGTCCATGTAATGTTGTTTATGTATCGCTTGCACGGCGGCTGGCATGGACGTCTCATATCGCTCGGCATTTTTGTTTTTGATAAATTGTGCTATGAAAGGTGAGCAGTTAGCACCGAAGATTAGTGAACTCATAGCGTAGGTTTTCACGGGTTGTTCCGGCGATTCTCGCCACAAAAAGCGGAGCGCATCTCTGTCTTCGTTTATGATTTTAATTCGCAGAAACATGTCTTTAATATCGCCAGTTATTCCTATTTTATTTTCTCTGAATCTCAACATGGTTCCATACAGAGAGACGAGTAGGTCAGGTCCTTTCAGTAAATAGTCGTTAAGACACACACCGTTAGAACTGGCGGCGGCGTCAAAGACTAACCTTAACTTTTCTTTGTTGGGGTTATCGACCCCAAAGTGCGGGAGGTACCAAGTTTTTACCGGCCCTTCCGTGTCTCCAATCTGTGCAGCGAAGTCATTGGTAATCAGATGTTCAACTCGGTCTCGGTATCTACTAGCGTAGCCTTCACTGGACTTCATTTTCCTCTCGACCCCTCGCAGTCTGTTTAACGCGTTAGTATAGGAGTCAGGCATCCTACTTTTTGGGTCTTTCCATGGTAGTCCGACGTACCACCTGCCTTCTATTAATTTGGCTGTACGTTGTAAGTGGTCTAGCGCTTGAAGATCATCCGCGTTCTGTCTATGTTTAACAGAAACGCCAGCGGACTCGATTGCGTAAGACTGGCGTATTTCGTCGTGGATATTTCGCAGAATACGCTCAGTTTCCAGATGTACATCATGTATGAAGAGTGTAGATTGAACGTGCAACGTCGACGACGGCGGCGGCGGCGCGCGCACACAGCCGTGTACACACCACCCCAAAGGAGTACGTGTCAGGTAAGGTTCGTTCGGTTTATTTATTATTATTTGTAACGGCAAGATCAAATGGTAGTTATCTTGACCGATTAATAATTCAGGTTTACATTGTCCATCACTAATAGCACTTTTTATTTCAGGTGTCAGTTCGTAATTAGTTAGATCAACGGTGGTTTTGTTTTGTGCAGGTAAGTTCATATTGTTTACACTACGCGCTTTTATCGTAAAGTCTTTTCCTTCACAGTTTGTTATAGTTAAGTTTACTATTTCACTGTCACATTTTAGTTCAGTATCGTTCCAAACGCCACACACACGCATTGATTGCCTATAGCCGCGTAAACCAAGTCGCGCCACGAGTGACTCGCTTATCAGTGTCACTGTCGAGCCATCGTCCAGAAGTGCAACACTGCGCGACGTGCTGTTGGGTCCATGAATTGTAACAGGCACAGTCTTTAATAACACTTTACGATAATGATTGTCCAACTTTTAAGGTCTCTGCACACAGCGGGCGCGGCGCGGCGGGACGGGACGGCGACGCGACACTGAGCAGTTGTAATGTACTAAATATTACGGACGACGCCACACAGCGCCGTCCCGCTCGACGCGACGGTAACCGTCGCGCCACGCCGCCGCCGCGCCGAGCGGGAATACAAGTCAGAAGCGGCGGGGACGGGCGCGGCGGGACGCGAACGCAGTGCCCTCAGTAGAACGGAGCGTGAATGTGATTTTGTATCGTTTTACAAAAATGGATGTCGAACAATTAGTCGAATGTGTTCGTGCTCACGTATGTTTGTACGATTTGGGCCATAGGCAGTTTAAAAACACTGTTCTTAAAAATGAATGGGCGCGGCGGGACGGGACGTGATCGCGCCCGCAGTGTGACCGATGCCGCCGCGCCAGCGCAGCGTCGCCGCCCCGCCACGCCGCGCCCCGCCACGCCACGCCGGCTGTGTGCAGAGACCTTAAGTGAGTAATAATTTCCGCCACGGCCGTATCACTTTGTTCGGTAACTGTAGATGAAGTCGGTAATTCGCCTTCGGTTTTATTTATTATGTTGTAGTGTAACAAGTTGTGATGCCCTTTGCCACACGTTTCACACGCGGCAGAAGGACAGGAGTCGTTCCTGTGACGTGACACCAGACACTTGTAACAGATACCACGGCGTTTTACATAGAACCATCGGTCTTTACGTAGAGCTTTTTTGAATTTCTTGCACTCTGGTAGTTTATGCTTTGATAGTCCGTGACAAAACCCGCACTTTTCACTGTTGTTTTTGTTATCAGTTTGATCACTGTTTACTAACACTGTTTGAAACTTTTGTTTGTTGTGACTACCGATTGATTGTTGTATATTAGGTAGATTTACACGTCACCGAGTAATTTTCTTTGCTTCTAAACTTAAAAAGTCTGATAACATGACGAACTTTGGTTTTGTATTTTCTTCTAGCAGTTGGTAACTATAATCAGTCCATTTGGAAACTAAAACTGTAGGTAATTTTGACAACACAGTCGACGTGAGGGCAATGCCCTTTAGGTAATCTTCACAGCCCATAGCTGACACAGCTGCTACACAGTTTTTCACTTTTACCGAGAAGGAAATAATGTCTCGTTGGTACTCCGGTGACATTGGTCGTAGCTTGTTGATGTCTTGTAATATTCTAGATATTATTACATCGGGATTTCCAAATTGCAACTGTAGCGTAGCCATTACGACGTCTGGAGATGTAACGCCAATCAGCAGCGCCATGACTGCTTCTTTAGCATGTCCGTGTAAGCTCTGTCTGATTCGCCATAAGTTCTCCCTGTCACTGAAGTTGCAGACTGCGGACGATTCTTCATATGCTCGCTTGTAGTGTAACCACTCCAGCGGGTCACCATTGAACATAGGTAAGTCTTTCGGGGTACACAGACGGTTCAGCATCCTTGTGTTGGTTCCATTAGTACCGTTAGAGGCGGCGGTGGCGGCTAGATCCTTCAGTGCGCTGGCCAACATTTGCATGGTGCCATCAGTATCCATCGCGCGGGGGCGCGGCGGTCATGCGTTGCGGCTCGAATAAGGGTTCAGTAGCAGGGGGTATTTGGCCGGCGGCCATCTTCAGTTCCTGCTGGCTGGTTTCTGGTCAATCTTCCACATCACGGTTTTCATACACACTGGATTCCTTTTCTGACCTGCAGCTTTCTAATTCGGCCAGGTCCACAGCAAGCTTCTTATCAATAAGATCCATTTGTAACTGTGCTTTTTCTTTTGCGGCTTCTAATAGTAACTGAGCCTTCCTTGCCTTCAATGATGAAGAACTCGATTTTTTCGAGGACTTACAGGCACGTGGAGAGGTTTTTTCGTCTGGTTTCGCATCTTGAATGTCGCTTACTTGCATATTTTGCAGTTCGAGTTCGCGTCGTGTTGTGCTTCGCGTGCCCACCATTTTGTTTTCTGTTCGCGGCGGCGTGTGAAACATGAATGCAGTAATCACGAACTATTAACTTTAGTGCTAATCCTCAATATTATCTGGCTCGAATGACCAACGGATGTACGCGGTAGGACTGTATATAGATTTAAAATGAGACAAGCAGTGGTTTAAAACATGCGTGCGGAAGCGAATTGCGTGCCCTGTTGTTGCTAAGCCAAAAAACGCAGTGATTCTAACCGCCAGGTGGCGGGGCGCTCGCGTCGCCGTGTTCCCGCCCCCCGCGTCTTCCCCGCACCGCAGGTCACTCCCGTTACGCTTGTTCGATTTATTATTTAAGTTTCGAATATTATTCAAGTTCGATGCGCATTTATAACAGGCTCCATAAAAAATAGAGAAACTCAATTCTAGTCGTCAATTTTTTAATTAGTTATTTATAATGTTCCGTAAATTAACGCAAGATAATATTACAATACCTTTACGAGTGTTACCTAAGATTGTTAAGAAACATTAAATTGTTTTATAATCTTCAAATGTTTTTTAATTTATCTAAAGGGTAAAACAGTGTTGTTTGGCCAGGGGTCTAAATCTGGCTAAAGACGACCCTGGACGTACCTAGCCTAAACCTGTGCCTTCTGCCGACCGCAAACCGGGAGGTCGTACAACCACAAGGTGGGACCTACGACCTGATAAAGGTCGTCGGAATCTGTAGAATGAGTTAAGAGTTGAGAGATTGTATCAGACGGCATCGTTCCTCTACAAGTGCAAATCGGTCCCTTATTTCAGTTAATGCATGATAATGCACGACCGCACACCGCAACAGTTGTAAGACAGACTCTCGCCGCAGCTAACATCAATGTCCTGCCCTGGCCTGCTCAGTCGCCAGACTTGAACCCGATTGAGCATGCATGGGATATGCTACAGAGAAGAGCTCTGCCGAATATGGAGGGTATCCAGTCGCAAGAAGACCTTTTTTTGTTGTTGCAACGAACATGGGCGGCCATTCCACAGCGTGATTTGGATGAACTCATTTTGAGTATGCCAAACCGATGTTCTTGTGTTGTTAGTGTTCGCGGTAGAAACACGGATTATTAATTGTTTAAGTTACCCAATAAAATTTTAAAGAAAACTGTTATTTCAGTCTTTTTTTCGAACTTTAATGTTAGTGGTTCAAATGTCAAAAATCTCTTTATTAGGAAAATGGCAAATTTCTTTATTAATGCAAAGGTGACTTGGTTTATTGTTACTGTGACAAACGAAAACACTTTATTTGATGAATCCTTAAAGAAAATTTTAATTAATATCAATCAGGAGAAAAGTTATTGCAAAAATATATGTTGATCCCTAGACACTTTTGATGTGTGTAGATTAAAAATAAATATAACTTAGTGTGCGTTTTGTGTATGCAATATTGTGAGATGAAAATATGCGATGTGTTGTGGGATGTATGAATGTTTGTGAAGGATGTGTGTGTGTAAGATGTATGTGTGTAATTATAAAAATGTGCATGTGAGTAAGTGTGTGCGTGGATGAGTGAGTTGTGACATAAGCAGGTTGCGACTGTTAGTCAAAAGGTCACCGGAACGTTGCGGTCACTGTACCGGTTAAAAAATCTTCTCCCGTCACACATTAAGGCACTGCTTGTACAAGCCCTTATCTTTCCCATAATTGACTACGGTGATGTGTGCTAATATGACCTGAATGCAGATCTTCTCAACCGGCTTCTGAATAACTGCATTCGATTCGTTTTCAACCTACGCAAATATGACCATGTTTCCGAGCATCGGTCACTTTTAAATGGGATGCGATTCTGGGCAAATCGACGCGCGAAAATGTAGGCGTAGTGAGGGCGAATTGAGCTGTCAATCCATACTAATGCAAAGCATTTGACAGTTCACTTCACTCAGGTTTCCACGGCGTGACTTTTACTGAATCGACCAGCTACTCAGCATATGCCAGTTAGAATACTTGACGCTGGTAAGCAAACGCATGCGTGAGTGACGCGGTAAAATCTTAAACAAATACATCATTGCATGTTCATAATTAATTAATTAATTAATGTTAAGTACGACTTAATGAGTCAGTAAAATTTCTATTATAATTAGTGATTCGAGTGGAAAATCATTATCGGATGCAATGCGGTTGCTGTAAATTCGTGTTGAACTGAAATTCATTTCACATGCGGTGTTATTGAATGTTGGCTACTTATTATTATTATATTCCTATAGGGTGAAAAATACGTCAACGTACAGACGTCAGCACATCAAACTACCTCCAAACTGTGAAATTTTGACAAACTGAGCTGAACCTTAATTTATTTTATAAGATTGAAAAACTAAAAAAGAAATTTGTCACATTGGAATAGCTTAAAATGCTGGCCCCTGTATGTACAAATACCATGAGGTCTACATTATATTCTGGACCCCTCCAGCAATGAAATACTTCCTCGGCTTTTTCAACGTCTTTTTCAAATTTCGAACGTTTTCTAAATGTATTTTTTTTTACTTTTAACTGAAAACAGTCATAATAATCTTAGAATGTTTTCAATTCTGTGCAAAACCGGAATGGCCAACTTAACATAATTTATATTTCTATAAGTATTAATTTATTTGGTATTTAATAAATAATAATACATTTTGAATAGCCAGCCTGTTATTATTATTATTTTTAACCAACCTGTTACTGTCCCACTGCAGGTAAAAAGCATCTTCTCATACTGAGAAGGCACGAGCTTTGATCACCACGCTTCATCATGGCGAATTAGAGATTTTAAACTTATAATAACCAAGTCGGTTTCCTCACGACGTTTTTCTTCACCGACGTCAATGATGTCTAAGATAAACTTAGAAAGTACATGTGATTTGAAGAAGTCACATTAGTACTTACCCAGATTCGGATCCCCACCCTCGTGCGTGAGACCTTACCATGCTTTAGCCCCAGGGCCATCATCACATCTAAATACATGAAAGTTTTTTACTTGTTGCAAACGAATCATTGGTGATCAGTGCAACTAGCACGGTGTCGAATAGAATTAGCACGAAGCCTTGGCAATTCCGTAAGGCGACGACACTACCTAACTTGTTAATTGGTGAAATGACAATAATGTCATGAACTAGCTTCAGACAGTACTTTCCAAGGTTGATTTAACCTGAAATGGACAATAAATAAATGTATTCTACAACTGTTTTCACACATCGCCGTCTAGTCTCAAGCTAAGTTAAGAGAGCTTGTGTTATGGGTACCTACTAAACACCTGATAAACATACTTATAAATTTATGAATACACACATGTTATATATAAATTACACCCAGACACAGAACAAATCATCGTGCTCATCACACAAACATGTGTCCAGGGTGGGAATCGAACCCACGACCTCCGGCATAGTAGTCAGGGTCACTACTAGACCAACAGGCCAGTCAAATTACATACTTCTTTTGCTTCGATTACATTCATAAATGTGTGATACACACACGCGCCGGTTGCAACTTGGAAGTAGGTACCTACAGTTACTACGCACCTGACCTTTCTAAAGAACTTCACCAATGAGGTCTCTAAATTCAAAATGAAATATGCTCTTTTTTAATATTCATCAGCCGTGAGTCTTTTAATCTGTTGCCAACCATGTTTTTATTTTGTTTCTTTTTCCACTCTAAAATAAGTCGCAAGCTTTCAAAATAATGTGGTTCACCAAAACCAGGTAACCGAATAAAGATGTCGTCTTTGATCTAAAGAGACGTGTCCCCAGTCAAAATGATTACTGGAATTTACAATTTAATTTTATCTGCCATTACGAATTCTTGTACCGAAAAGGTTTAAGAGGACTTCGGACGGAAATATTTTCATAGAACATTAATTAAAGACGTTATTTTACCACTGAAAATGTTTTGGACTTGTTCTGTTCTTAGAAATATTTGGTGACAAATATGTTTACGTATAAGGTTCGCTTATTCTAACGTTTGAAGAGATGATAGGATTTGAAGAATGAGTAAAAAGATATTGCCATTTCAGCTTTGAATTTAAATTAACTGTTCGAAAACTTACCGAGGGTAAAAGTCGTTGAAGATATCCATGTTCGATTGAATCTAATGTAAACGGCACATGTCACCGCTATAAGCTGATGTACAAACGCCTGCACATCAAGTTACCCCAATGTGTCAAATTTCTTGATCGTTTTTCGACTTCATGTCAAACAAAATAAGGTTAATTTTCAATTGGGAAAATTTGACACACTGGGGTACTTACTTGATGTGCTGGCGTCTGTACATGGCAGTTTTATGATTTTCTTTAAAAATAAATCCCAGTTTGTCCAAGTTAAACTAGTTTGCTTTTTGCTCATATCTCATCAAAAGTAAGGCCATTTCCTGGACGAAATCGTAATTACTATCTTCTTCTTCTTTGCATGCCAGATTCTCTCGACGTTTTCCTTCACCGTTTTTGATGCATGTAATAATTATTGTACGATACGCATTATGTAGGTATCCGAAAAATTAAAGGTTCAGCCTTTGGCTGGTTCTCGACCTCTGACTTTTCAGTTCACACTAAATAAGCTGTTACTGGTTATAAAATTGTCAAAAAAGTTGAATAGTGTACTCAATTTACATAATAACATTGTTATTAATCCGAATAGTTAGATTATCTTGCCTTTAGGGTCTTGACAGGCACAAAAGTCATAAGCATTCATCTAAGCGTTAAATTAATATGAACCAAAATAATAACACAGGCATGTACTGGCATCTTTCTGGACCTCGCCAAAGCATTTGACACAATTTCTAGGAAACTCTTGATTAAAAAAATGTCACTTCTGGGAGTACGTGGCGTTGCTTTGGACTGGTTTGCCTCATACCTTAATGATCGAACTCAAAAAGTCATATTAGGAGAGTACTCAAGTGACTCAACCACGGTGCATTTTGGTGTACCGCAGGGCAGCGTACTGGGACCTACCTTATTCATTATGTATATAAACGGACTATGCGACATGAAGATCCCTCAAGCTAAAATATTTACGTATGCGGACGACACTGCAATCATATTTTATGGAGATACTTGGGATGACACTCGGGTTGCAGTGGAAACCGGCATTAAAGTTGTTGCAAACTGGCAACAACATAATCTCCTGACGCTTAATGTAGACAAAACGAAGGCAGTAAACTTTGCTATCTCAAAACGCACGTCCCCTAACTGTGTTGCTTGTCTGCGGCTACACTCCTGTTCCAGCCCAGAAAACTGTACGTGCCCACGTATTGAACACACAGATACGATTAAATATCTTGGAGTTTTTGTAGACGACCGTTTGTCATGGTCCTCACATCTGAGTGCTCTAAGAGGTAGGGTTCGGAAGATGCTCCGTATCTTTAAACAACTGGGTAGGATTGCCGATGACGCAGTTCTGAAGATGGTTTATTACTCTCTGTGTCAATCAGTGCTGAACTACTGAATTATAGCATGGGGCGCTGCAGGCAAAACTTCATTAATAAAGGTTGAAAGGGCTCAGCGAGCCTTGCTTAAAGTTGCTTATAGACGACCGTTCCGGTACCCCACTAACGCGCTATACGCCGAAGTTGGAGTTCTTAGAGTCAGACAACTTTACATCCTGTCAGTCACTCTAAGATTTCACAAATCCTCCCTAAGCACTTGTATCAGGTCAAGTCGAAGAGTACGGTGGGGAAAGGTTCGATGCCGTAAAGCGATCGGCAGAAGATCCTATTGTTTATGGGACCGCACATTTATGCGAAACTTAATGACCGGCACAAAATTCTGCAACTAACACAAACCATGTGTAAAATTTCGGTTACAAAATGGCTTCGTACACTGGACTATGACTTAACTGAAAACATCCTATCATAATGCACGTATCTCACTTTGATAGGTTGGTACATTGACAATAATATGTTTATATATTTTTATTGTATATATCACATATCTCCATAAACAACACACACACAACCTCGCACACTTACACACACACACACCGACGCACACACATGCACACACACACACACACACACACACACACGTCATAGGTAATTTACTATTTTCTACTTATGTTTTCCTTATATTTTACTTTTATACTAAATCCGAGTATGTTTAATATATTTAGATTTGGATTTATTTTAAACTTTTTTGTTCAAATGTAAACGGAACGAAGGAGCCTGGAACTCACAACACAGGGAATCCTAGTGTGAGATTCAGGAACGTAACCTACTGAATGTATTTTAACGAACAATAAATTATTATTATTATTATTATTATTAAATAATGTTTTGAATTCCAGCGCATTCTTAATTCAGCACAAGCACGTAAACCAATACGTTGTGTATTAAAAAAAGATATTCTTAGTGACAAAAATTGAAAAGAGTTGGCTAAGCTGGTTTGGTCACTTTGAGAGGATGGATGAAAGGTAACTTACCAAAGCTATTTATAAAGCTGATGTCAGTAAAAACGCTAGGAGAAGACACTCTAGAAGAACATACTCAGACATTATAGGTGATGTCTTCTGAAGGTCAGGTGCGTACCTAGTACTCGCAACCGGCGTGGGTGTATAATTATATGTTTCGACGTAAACGAAGCAAAAGAAGTATGTAAGAATCGTAAGTAGCAGCCGGTGCTCTGTAGTTTCTGCGTACACCCATGGGAAAAAGGTGTATATACAGGGTTTAATAAGACCGATCACATTGCACATATAATTAAGTCACTTTAACCAAACATATTGCTGGGAAAATACTTTTTTGTTCCATCTTTAAAAAAGAGATGCTTTTTATTGCGCGCAATGAAAAGCGCGATAACGCAACGCAACTTTCGATCAGCTGAGTTTAAGGCCGGCCGCGACCACTCGCGCTTGGTCGTTGACCCGACCGCCCGCTTGTGTTTAGTATCTATTGCAACTTCAAATTAATGCGTAATTTGTTTTTAAAAATCGATAATTTTGATAATTTACGAATTAATTTACGAAGAAAGATTACTTAACTCATGATACTTGGAATGCGATTTTGAAAAAAATACGAATAAAAATATTGAACTTTGACCTTCAATATCTCCAAAACCGATGAATTTTATTCATCAAATACTCTAGAAGAAAAAAAACTATCCCAGTGATGGGTAGAATATGTAGTTTTCACACCCTGTATGTGATAAGTATCTAGGTAAATTAATGGTAGGTCCTCTAACAAATACATAAGTAGTTATTGCCAACACCATTAAATACGTCTAACAAGACGATTGTTCTGCTAATAGCAATGAACTCGCCTCAAAACATATTAATGCCGAATCTGATTGAAAGGGATCGGTGCGAAATACTTAATTAACATCGTTGTTCGAAGGTCTTTTTTCAATCTGACGATACGATTGCGTAACGATATTGTAATATTTTAAAGTGACTGATGGCTTGGTCACGTTGAGATGATAAATGAAAGGCGACTAACAAAATGTAAGACAGATGAAATAAGGCAGACTAGGTAATTGGAAATTCCGGGAGGGGAAGCCCTGGAAGAGCCAGGCCTTCAGACAGGTGAACGACTTAGTACGTAAAAAAATCGAAAGAAGCATGCGTAGCAGATGGCGAAAACAATAATTATTTAGGTACTTAAGAGTGCGATAAACATTAGTGTTAATAAATAAATTAAACATCTGTTTCTAAATAGTAAATTGAAACCAAACACTCCTTTGATGTACGGACGCCAGCACATCAAGCTTTCCCAAAACTGTTTTATTTTCCAATTGAAAAGTTGAAAATGTCAAAGAAAGTCAGATTGGAGTTGGTCTTAAGGGCCTAGTCCTAAAGTACAAGTTTGAAATGGACCGCAGGCTGTAAATTTAACAGGTTTCTACAAGTGTCTATAAAAATGGATTACGAGCCCGGCAACACTATGGCCACAAACCGTGGCTGCTGGCCTCAATTTCATAGAAAACCGTGCAGTTTATTTTATTTACTTCTCACCACAATACTCCGAAATTTACAAAAACTGAGCAATTACAACACAATAATGTAAAACATACTGTGAGAGACTGGTGCGTGCCTAAGCTAGGCTCGTCGCCTGTATTTCGGGTTGGCGGTCTGCGGCCTATGTCCCGCTTGTACCATTAAGCTAGTTTCTTAAGAGTTTTTCTTTCGGCTTTCCACACTCGTTCGGTTGTGAACAAAAGCTCTGTGAGACTGTCTACAGTAAAATAATACTGTTCTTATTACAATTCCGTCTCGTTACGTTTTATTCCATCGGGATCGTACAGTCAGGTCTAAATTACCTCTTGAATACACTAACAGAAAATTTAATAGTATTAATCTTAAAATAAACATGATATTGAAGTTTTGGATGTTTGCACAGTCATTTACCGTGATTAAATTATGTAGCAATTATCTTTTGGAGGCCATGTTTATTGACAACAGTATCAGCATACTCTTTACTGTGTTATTTTAATAACGTGCAGTTATTTCTTTAATTATGTAATGTTTACGATCTCTCAACATTGTAATGATAATTATACTTAACAAGCCTTGTTGTTGATAGAATTTCGAATTTACTATAATGACTTCATGATTTACATTCAAACTACTTCTATATGGGATACACACACTTCCAAAATTTGCCGCCCTCGGAGAATAAAATGACTACTGCTGTTACCATAGTTTAAGTAAGGTCCAGTTGAAAACCTGCGTCAGGCATTTTTTTCTAAACTCGACCTTTTTGGCGCAGCCGCAAGGCACATCATTTTGTATTTTTAATTTCTTTTAGTCTTATTATTTCCTATTGTATAGTCGCCAGCACATCAACCTACCCCAATGTGTCAAATTTCTTTGATAGGTTTTCAACTTTATTCTAAATACAGTTCATGTTACAATTGGGAAAAATTGACAGTTTGGGGTAGGTTGATGTGCTGGCGTCTGTATTTATAAATGTATTATTTATTGTCGTGAGCATGTCTTTCTTTCTAGTGCTATCCCATATTCAAAGTCTCCGGTGCCTAAGACATCTTATCCAACTCGGCTGGGTAGCGTTCGGAAAATTGCGTAATGTCTTCTCGTCCGACATACCTCAGTGGCTCAAGTCGAAGGTTTTCGAACAGTGTGTGTGCCAGTGATGACTTATGGCACTGAAACGTGGTCCCTCACTATGAGCCTTATGAGTAAGCTCAAAGTAGCCCAACGAGCTATGGAGAAGGCTATGCTCGGAGTATCTCTACGAGATCGAATCAGAAATGAGGAGATCCGTAGAAGAACCAAGGTTACCGACATAGCCCAGCGGATTAGCAGGTTGAAGTGGCAGTGGGCAGGGCACATAGCACGGAGGACTGATGACCAATGGGGTCGAAAGGTTCTCGAGTGGGGGCCACGTATCGGCAAGCGCAGCGTAGGACGTCCACCCACAAGATTCTGATGGACAGACGACCTCATTAAGGCCGCGGGAACGCGCTGGATGCGAGCCGCTTCCAACCGGTCTTATTGGAGATCTATAGGGGAGGCCTATGTCCAGAGTGGACTTCCTATGGCTGAAATGATGATAATGATGAAGACATCTTTTAGTGAATTCCCTGGAATTATTTTCCCAGCCATTATTCCACACTGCATACTACGGATTAAGTACTTACCTACAACAAAATATACTATCTAGAACTTTATTTTGAAAGCAGACTGAACTTCCAAACGGGTCTGTAAGCGTAACGGGAACGGAAGCGAGGGCAGATGTTTTTTCTACGCTGGATTTTCAATCGCGCTGGTGTCGGCCCGATATTTTCCTGCCGCGGCGCTAACATCCGACGAACTAACGAAGTTCTGCTAGTTCTACGGAGAAACTGTTGATAGAAACAGTACGTAGATATAGTTACTATCAACATCAAGTCTAGGTATTTCTTGAAGGGGTAATAAGACGCCAAAGTTAAGTCAAAGTCAGAGTATTGATTTCTAGCAGACCAATTGGCACTCGTCAAACTTACGAGGTCAAATCTATACTAATACTAGTTGCCACTGAAAATTTCGTAATAACCTAATTTCACAAAAAAAAAATATTCAAGATGTTTCGGAGGAATTTAATAACAAACACTGTAAAACGAGAATTTTATACATCATTAGTTAGATTATAAAAAAAAATTGTTATTGTTATGGAATTGTTTAAAGGTTTTTACTGAAAAAACTACTCAACCGTGTTAAACATTCTTTCACCATTAGGAAGCCATATTATCACCAAGTAACATAGGCAAGTAATAATATTGTACTTTAAAAATTACGAAAAAGACGTGCGTACTTTTCTTATAGAACTTCAATATCCCCTAAGTTGAAGTTTAAAAGGAAAAGTGCGGAATTCACGCGCACGGAACGGAATACAGTCGCGATTTCGCGAACGAATTGTTAGTAAAATATAGAATGGTTCTTGTTACCCCTTCAAAAGGTAGTTTCCCTTTTATCAAGCGCGGATCCACCGTTGCGGGCACTATGGGCATGGCCACAACCCTAATTGAGGTCAGACAGAACAAATGATCATGCTCATCTCACAAACATTTATTCGTCTTGGGTGGGAATCTAACCCGTGACCTCCGGCATAGCAGTCAGGGCCACTAACCTCTAGATCAACAGGCCAGTCAAAGTTGTTTTTTATGTATGAATGATGAGTATTGGTATACAATACTAGTTAAATTATTACCTCCCACTGTTACTAATTCAAATACTACTACCTATTTTAGTATTGTGAGCATCCACTGGTCAGACCGTGTTCGTAACACGGATGTACTACGGCGAGCTAATGTCGGCGGCATAGAGGCCTATATAATGCGGCGCCAGTTGCGATGGACATTCGGGAGACATGGCCAGCCATGTCTCCCGAATGTCTGACGACAGAGTGGCGAAGCAAATCTTCTACTCAGAACTGCAGGATGGCAAGCGGAAACAAGGCGGCCAACTCCTTCGGTACAAAGATGTGCTTAAGCGCCACATGAAACGATGTGACCTAGACACGTCACAATGGGAGGCAATGGCAGCGGACCGGTCACTGTGGAGGCATACCGTGAGCACTAAGGTGTTGGAGTTTGAAAGGCGACGTAGAGAAGAGCTCGATGCTCAACGTGACGAGCTTAGGGCCCGACCACCCGCGGCCATCCAATACAATTACGTCGGAGGGGTGCTGACTTGCAGTGAATGTGATCGCACTTTCACGGCAAAAATTGGCTCTGTCAGTCACCAGAGGGCACACCAGCGATGCTCTTAATAGGCAGATCCAAGTCGCTGTGGCCGAAATCGGTCGGGATCATATATATATGTAACATACAGACATGCAGCGCAACAGTTCATTTTAAAATGATGTATTTGGTATCTTTCAAAATCAACGCTTTTGAGTAAGGTAGTTAGGTTACGTAGTTAGGTTAGCTATAGGGTAGGTATGGTGAGTTAGGTTAGGTTATATGTATGTGGCGGGACAGGCTTTCGCGCCCTACCCGCCGGCCTCTTCACCATCGAGGCGGTCCGGCCGGTGCTCGAGCGCTGGCTCGGGAGGAGGCACGGCTCCCTGTCGTTTCGGGTGACACAGGTTGCTTCGGGAAGTACCTGTGTCGCATTAACAGGAAGCCGGACGCTCGGTGTCACCACTGCGTCGACAGTCGGGAGGACACGCCAGTCAAAGTTGGCGGCATATGCTGGCAGAGTGGGAGGAGCCGCGCCGTGCCCTCGTCTCTGGAGTAGGCAGTGACTTTTTGCTGCCGGCCGTGGTCGAGAGGATGGTCGGCAGGGTCGAGTCCTGGGACGTGGTGGTGTACTTTTGTGAAACGGTCATCTCGCAAAAGGAGGCTGCGGAAGAGGGAGATTACTTCCACTCACCCGGCCCGCAGCAGACGCACCGGGCGCAGGCGGAGAGCGGATAATGCCCTCTTCCAGCCCCCTTGAATGGATCCAGAGGCGACGGACACGGGGACGTCCGCCACCCCTCACTTACATGGACCCTTAGAGTCGCGAGGTGAGACTAACACCTCACTCCCCTCGATGAATTGGCGAGGCCCGGGGCTGCGGAGTCGGGGTTCGCGGAAGTTTCTTCTATTTCCGTGACCCCCGGCGCAAGTGTGAGTTGCAACACGGGGTGGTTTTAAGTCAGTAGGTTAATAAGTAGTAGGTAGGTATCAGCTATTTTAAACCCCATTTCGAATCCGAATTTACAAATCTGGGTTTCGTTTATTTTTTTTTGTGTTTCACAACATAACATGGGGCCTATATTCCCTGAAAAGTTAGTCTGAGCTGGAGTACTCATCTAATAAATAGTATTGAATGCCTACGAATACCAATTAGGTACAGACGCCAGCACATCAAGTTACCCCAATGTGTCAAATTTCTTTGATCGTCTTTCAACGTTATGTCAAACAGAATAAGGTTCATATTCAATTGGGAAAATTTGACACATTGGGGTAACTTGATGTGCTGGCGTCTGTACATTACATTCAAACATAAATTCACGCCTTTTTTCCATGGCGGGCAGAAACTACAGATCGCTATTTCCTACGATTCTAACATACTTCTTTTGCTTTGTTTATGTTCATATATACTTGACTGGCCTGTTGGTCTAGACTGCCTAGCCGGAGGTCGTGGGTTCGATTCCCACCTAGGATAAATGTTTGTGTAATGAGCACAATCATTTGTTCTGTGTCTGGGTGTAATTTATCTATACATATAATCTATATACATATAATAATATATACATATAATAAGACAGTAAAAAAACTGTGTCTGTACATTGAATATATTTAAAAAATAATAATTGAGGGGGGTTTAGAAACAGTAATAGAGCACGAATCCAAAAAAAAAAGTCTGTCTGTTTGTCTGTTTGTTTGTACACGCTAATCTTCGGAACTACTGGACGGATTTGAATGATTTTTTTTTTGTTCTATAGATATTAAGTCTGGGCAACACATAGGCTATAATTTATCTTGGAAACTGGAACACCTGATGCAGAACCGCAACAGACCAGCTAAACTATAGGAGATACAAAAATAGTACCATAGCAAAAATTGTTCCACGTGATGAGCATTTTTTGCTGAGAGAATAAATTTGAAGATCCGGAACACCTGATGAGGAACCGCAACAGACCAGCTAAACTATAGGAGATACAACAATGGTACCACAGCGAAAATTGTTTCACGTGATGAGCATTTTCTGCTGAGAGAATTAATTTGAAGATCCGGAACACCTAATGAGGAACCGCAACAGACCAGCTAAATAAACTATAGGAGATACAACAATGGTACCATTACAAAAATTGTTCCAAGTGATGAGCATTTTCTGCTGAGAGAATAAATTTGAAGATCCGGAACACCTGATGAGGAACCGCAATAGACCAGGTAAACTATAGGAGATACAAAAATGGTACCATAGCAAAAATTGTTCCACGTGATGAGCATTTTTTGCTGAGAGAATAAATTTGAAGATCCGGAACACCTGATGAGGAACCGCAACAGACCAGCTAAACTATAGGAGATACAACAATGGTACCACAGCGAAAATTGTTCCACGTGATGAGCATTTTCTGCTGAGAGAATAAATTTGAAGATACGGAACACCTGATGAGGAACCGCAACAGACCAGCTAAACTATAGGAGATACAACAATGGTACCATAGCGAAAATTGTTCCACGTGATGAGCATTTTCTGCTGAGAGAATAAATCTGCAGATCCGGAACACCTGATGTGGAACTTCAAGAGCCCAGCTACACTATAACATATATAGGAATGATAGGCATTTCCTGTTGACTTATAAAAATCAAAGATCAGAAACATTTGATATAGAAATGAAAGCTACCTATCACTAATTTCATTGCATAATTATAAAATAACATAAGTACCTCCACGCGGTGAAGGCGGGAACAGTTCAGGACTGATTTTCGATGACGATGGTATATCATTGAAAATTAGACTCTACTGGCTAAAACTCCCATTTTTTTTTATCGTATTAAGATCCTTCGGGCTTATGTTATTTGAGTGTTTAATTTCCTTTTCCATTTATCTTCGTTACGTGGTAGCCTACCCGGTAACGCACGGGAGCAGCCACTTAGATTTTAATTGATCAGGTATCATCACAATAAAACTATAACCATGCCTAAAAAGAGGTCAAATCTTTCCCAATGTTCCAAAGGTGCTAAATGATTAAAGATCATAAGATCCCAACATTCTACCGAAGAGCGTTAGGAGAGACTTGATGCTGTTCGAGAACATGAGGCTGCAACTCGCTCCGTGGAAACTTCTTGGGATCGCGAAGCACGCCTGCATTCTCAGCGTATTTACGCATCTACATCCAGGTCTCTAGACACCAGTGAAGAATATGTGCGCGCCTGATCGCTGATCGTGAACATCATGCACTGTCTCGCGAGTTTGAGACGTTCACGGAAAAAGCATGACGCTTGAGTTTTTAGCGTATATACGCATCGACTCTAGAGATAACTGGGGGAAGGAGATGCGCGACTGACCGCTGATCGTGAACGTCACGCAGCATATAGGCTATAGTTCATTTTGGAAAATGGAACACCTAAAGTAAAAGAGATATAAAAATGGTGCCATTGCAAAAAGTATTCCATGTGAAGAGTGTTTTCTGCTGTGAGACTAAATTTGAAGATCTGGAGCACCTGTAGTGGAACTCCAAAGCCCAGCGACAATATAACATATACATAATAGAAATGGCATCTTAGCAAAAGTTGTTAAGTCTGATGGCATTTCCTGTTGACCAACAAAAATAGAAAATCTGGAACGTCTTGAATCGTCTCGCGCATCCCATTGTTTTCCCGTCTTCTCGATTTTGACGACCCCATTGTCGCTGGCATAAGCAACAGGATCCGCGTACGAAGTCGCGGGCAGAAGCTAGTCTATAATATGCATTAAATATATTTAACAGTTGGTTAGTAACAGAAGCTCTGCTTAGCTTGGGACTAGATGGCGTTGTGTGCAAGTTGTGGAATATTTATATTTTATTATTTATTATATGTAGCCATACACTCACGCCGACTTTGAGTAGGTACTACGCACAATGATATTATAAGTAAAAAGGTGTAGATAGGTTATAAGCGTACAGACAGCGATGCGTTAAAATGTGGCTAACTAGCCACATTTTACCTCAGTGTCGCGTTGCGCCGTCAACCGACGCGTGCGTGTCTGTGCCATTTTTGAAGATCGAATGTTATTTAGGTAACCTATCAACACCTTTTTACTTATAATATTATTGACTAAGCACCAAACACTAAAAAGTTACTTTTGTACGTTATAAGGTTTACAATAAGCATTCTGGTCTATTTTACTCTCTCTATCACTGGCAACTTCCTGCTAATCCTCTCTGTCAAAAGTCCCTTAAGCCTATAAGTACCTTTCCTTTTCTAAAACATGACATCCTAAGCGCTTTTCACTTTACTAATTTTTGAGATTAAATTGACAACGGGGTGAATGTTCAAGCGTTTAACCGCCGTCATTACCTTCCTCAAACTGTTAATGATTGATTTGACATTTAATGCAATATTTCAGTGATTCTCAAAATATGCTATAGTATCAGAAACTGGCAATGGCTGAAATATTCCATTAAATTCATTCATTTACTAGAATAGCACTGCAGGTCCTGCAGTGATATTCTGCAAAAAACGCCCTATATTTTTTTTTGTAAAGGCGAATTGAGCTTTAATTCCATCATAATGCTAAGATTACTCAGTTCACTTCACACACATCTCTACTTTTCTCGATGTGGTTTTTACAGAAAAGAAAAGATATTGAAGTTGTTTTTATTTATTTGTAAGCTACATCAACGATGTATGTAATAGTAACATACAACGTTATTAGTTTAACAAAGACATAAAAGCTTGGGTGCATAAATATGTATATTATGTTTTTTAGAAGTTTATCACATTTACGTAAAAAGATTAACCTTTATTTATTTTATTTATTTATTAAAGGTAAACCAACAGTTTCTGTATACAGTATTACATTAGAATAATAGTAAAAAGTATCAGACTTATAAGTCGCCAATAGGTCGACCAACATTCATGTGAGTGAAAAAACATTTAATTATCATTAGCTTACTAATTATTAAAATTACAAATAATCAAATTAAAGTTAAAAGAAAACATAATGAAATTACAAGTACATACATAATGAGAGCTAATGAGATTAAAAAGACAAAAAAAAAATATTATTCAGCTGCGTTCTTCAATCGTCAATTCGCGTTTGATTTTCGCTGAGAGCAGTTGTGTTGCATGCGACCGCGCGCGTACCACAGTGTAAAGTGCTTACGAATCAAAACAACGCCGTCAAGTCGGCTGCATCGTAATGACCTAGTTATTGCGTAATGCTGACGGCTGACGGCAAATATTATTGTTAAGGCCAAGTTAATACTGGCTTAATAAAAACTAACAATGGAATCGAAAAAGGACACAATCGACCTAAAAACAGAGACGGAACATCTTCTGTATAAGTACTATTGTGAAGAAAAAAATGAGCGTTTAAAGCTCCAAAAAAACCTAAATGACTTAAAAAGTCAAATAGAAATCCTCCAGCAACAGCTGAAACTTCAAGCGGAAAACGCAGCTAAATCAGCAACAACCAGCACCGAGACCTCATCACCGCCTGTTGAATATGCAACGGACGAAGAAGAACTCGCTCGAGAGACAGGGTGGATACGGCAGAAGAGCAGGAAGAAAAGAAAATTGAACTCCTCTCCAGCCCAGCTCACTCAAAATGAACACGTAAGAGACGTGACTAGAGGTAAGGAAAAAGTTATTAAAACTCCTCTGCCACCACCTATTGTTGTAGATGGTATTCAGGACTACCAAAAATTCTTTGATTTCCTATGTGAATCTCAATCAGATGACACGTTCACCATCAAAATGATGAATGGCGATACCGTAAAGGTGAATCCCAAAACCGAAGAATCGTATAGAGTAATCTCAAAAGCCCTTTCAGATAACAACTGTCTTTGGCACTCATACGAGAACAAGCAAGAAAGGCCAATAAGAGTAATGGCAAAAAAACTGCATTTCACCTACATCCCAGAAAGAGTAGTCGAAGACTTACGCAGCAAAGGCTACAAAATTTTAGAAGCAGTCAACAAATTGAGCTGGAAAACTAAAGAACCACTCAATATGTTCATGTTGTCATTCTCAAATGATGAGGATACCAACAAAATTTTCAATATTAAAAATATTTTAGGTTGTAATGTGGAGATACAACCGGTAAAATCAACAAAACTGGTACCACAATGCAAAAGATGCCAGGCGTACGGCCATACTCAAAAATACTGCTCCAAAGAACCGAGGTGCGTAAAATGCACAGGTAAACATCTCACTAAGGATTGCAGAAAACCGAAAGAAGAGAAGCCAAAGTGCGTCCACTGCGGAGCCCCTCATCCGGCTAACTACAGAGGATGTATTGTAGCCAAAGAAATACAGCAGCTAAGACTAAAAAAAACGAAAGGAGGAAATATGAATCCTCAACAAAGTGCACCTGCCCCAAGAGATGACGCTAGCAAGTCTAAAGCACGCCAAAGCGCGATGCAAACAACAAGTAAGGATATTTCTTATGCTCAAGCAACTTCAACTGGCATAGTGAAAGCACCCTTGGCTGATATGAACAGCAACAAAAAGTTGGATGAAATCTTAAAGTTAATGTCATCATTCGACGAGAGATTAAAAATAATTGAAAATAGCAACATAAATGCTACCTCTAGAGCCAAAAAATGAATACTGTACTTAAATGTATGGCGTGGAACTCAAATGGGTTACAAAAACATCAAAATGAGTTGCAAGTCGTATTAGAAATTGAAAAAATTGATGTTTGCCTTGTATCAGAAACACACTTCACAAGGCAATGTCATATTAAATTCAAAGGATACCAAGTATTCCATGCGCTACACCCAGACAATACTGCAAGAGGCGGAAGTGCCGTTATTGTTAAAGATAATTTGCAACACTATGAAATGTTTAAATACGAAGAGAAAGACATCCAAGCTGTGGCAATCTGTCTACAAACCAAAAAATACCCCTTAACCGTGTGTGCCATCTACTGTCCACCACGGTACACGATAAAAAAAGATCACTATACGTCTTTTCTAGCCCGCCTTGGTAATAGATTTATCTTAGGAGGTGACTTCAATGCTAAAAATACGTATTGGGGTTCCAGACTAACAACTACTAAAGGCAAAGAACTACTGAGTGCCATAAAAGAGCTAAAATGTGATGTTATATCTACTGGAAAGCCCACTTACTGGCCAACAGATCCGAATAAGATCCCAGACTTAATAGATTTTTTTGTAACCAAAAACCTATCAAATAGTTATATAAAAACGGAGCAAAACTATGATTTGAACTCAGATCACTCTGCAATCTATCTAGAAATTAGTGAGGGTTGTTTTTATGTATAAAGAAAACAGGCTCACTCTTGTTAATAAGTTTACGGACTGGGAGAGCTTTAAGGCCAGATTGAATGACCAAATAGACCTTAAAGTTCCATTAAAAACTCCAGAACATCTAAACATCGAAGTTGAGAAGTTTATTAATCACATTCAACAAGTAGCGTGGGAAAATACACCGGACTTCAGCAAAAAAACGAAGGGAAACATGTTCCCCTTCAGAATCAAGCAGCTCATTATGGAAAAAAGAAAGCAGAGAAAAATGTGGCATCAAACTAGGTGTCCTGATGACAAAAGAAAACTAAACAAACTTACTAAAAAAGTAAGAAGAATAATCCAGGACTACAAAGACAACTCAACCAAAACCTACCTTCAGAAACTTAGTAACGACCAAAGGACAAATTACTCTCTTTGGAAGGCTACCAAGCATCTAAAGAGGCCGATAGCCCAAATCCCTCCCATCAAGTGTGAAAACGGGCAATGGGCACGTACTAATGAGCAAAAAACTGTGAGGTTTGCAGAGCACCTAGAAAACATCTTTCAACCAAACGAGGGAGAAACCATTGAAGACCACACTATGGTTAACAATATAGTGATGCCAGATTATATTATAGATTCCATAAAACTAGTAACACCGAGAGAAGTTGCTCGAGAAATAAAGCAAAAAATAAGCCCATGAAAAGCACCTGGTTACGATTTAATAACAGGGGAAATTCTTCATAACTTACCAAGAAAGGGTCTGGTTAAGTTAACAACCCTTGTTAATGCCGCATTGAGACTTAAATATGTACCAGATTTATGGAAAGTTGCTGAAGTAATAATGATAGCAAAGACTGGGAAACCGGCTCACGAAACAACATCATACAGACCGATTTCCCTGCTACTAATAATGTCAAAGCTCTTTGAAAAGCTACTACTCAAACGCCTTAAACCAATAATTGATAACAGGAACATTATACCTGAGCACCAGTTTGGTTTTCGAGAAAAACACTCAACGATCGATCAAGTGCACTCATTCACTCAGTGCCAATATATTAATGAACTCGACTGTACAGTCGAGTTCATTAATACATTGGCACTGTCAAGGATTCAAAATATTGTGAGCGTTGGAAAGCTCAATAAATTCTATAGAACCTATAGATCAAAAATATGTCCTCATGTGAACCGTTCAATAATATATGCTGTGCATTGTGCAATAATATGTGATCATGAACAGTTCAATAATATGTGATCATGAACGGTTCAATAATATATGCTGTGCATTAGGCAAAAATATGTGATCACCCTTTTCAAAAATATAGTATTGGCTTTTATAATATCTGAGCAGGAAAAGCTTCTTAATTATCTCTACATGCATGGGAAAGTCAATTATTTGCTCGAACAAATAAGATCTAGTTTACATTGTTACAGAAATGACAGTAGTTTCCATTGTTTTAAGCGCGTTTGCGTTTGTTTTTTAAATGAGTGTCTTTCAATCGTTGAATCACATGTGCGTCAGTTATAATTTTATTAGAAAAACATTTAACATCATTTGAAGTTAATCTAGCCAGTGATAAATGATGTAGCAAACTCCTTGACCATGCAATTTTAAGATTCATCATTCAGAGTAAAATTATCTTTATTACGTAAGTAATAAGGTTGAATTTGAATTACATTTACTTGTTTAGATATTATTGTATCTATGTGTGCCAAAGAGATTTACAGTTTATTGAATGTCTTTGATGTGTGCATACATAATTGTGAATCCTACAATGTTCAGATAATATGATCTTAATGTTGTTCATATAATAATGTGCTTTTGGCTGTATACATGTTACTGAGAAAAACCAGTCACAATATATTAATGAATCTAAATCTTGACCACAATTTAATGATGCTTTAGTTGTCACAATGTTATGTTTTTTTTGACGGTCATATATTTTTGAAGCCTGAAAGGGCCAATATATTAATGAACTCGACTGTACACTAGGATAAGGAAAAAAAAAAAAAAAAAAAAAAACTGCGTTCTTCGGTACTGTTGATTTTTTTTTAAATTTAATTTAACGCCTAAATAGTTTATTTTGTATTTGTTTTAACAATTTTGTATACAATATGTGATGACTTAGTTAACTAATACTTATGCTGAACATATGCAAAAAGAAAATTAAAACATTGATTCGAAACATCCAATAAAAAATGTGTGGATGGGTGATGGTGGTGTCCAGATTGTGGGCATCAGCTGGCTTTAGACCAGGGACGATTTTGGTTACCCATTGAAAGGGTTTTTGATAGGGTTTTGACAAAGTGTTGTTTCAAAACCAATTTCATATGTGTTACCCTTTTTTACGAAAACCCTCATCAATGGATAACCTCTTCAAAACCCTTTCGATTTGATTACCTGTATATTCAAAAACCCATTCTTGTTGGGTTATACTTTTTAATGGTTACACGTTTGGAACGGGTTACCCCTTTAACGACTATAACAGAGTTACCCATTCAGACTACATGTATTGTAATTTTATCATTCGTGCCTTTACTTTAAAGTACTAAACTGCATGCATTCGGCAGATATGCGTCAAGTCGCAACACGCAGTCCATGCCCTAGCGACTCCATACAACTCCGACACATACGATTATAGTTATTATCACAGTGATTTTAAAGTTCAATGTATTTTTTTTCTGGAATAATCGGGATTGTTTTATGTATAATGTTGTCTTTTTACGGAATCATAATTATGTTATTCGATCATCACACTCATCATTTAGTGCCCGAAGGGAAAAGAGCTGCGTCTAACTGTAAGATTTTCAAAAATCACAACCGAGACGGGATGCCGTACATAGATATTATGAATACGATGCACTTTCTCAGAGCAGCAAATGCAATTTGTGTCTTAGAAAATTAATATATTTTTTAAGAGACTCAGGTTTTCTTTTTGTTAAATAAATGCTACTTTCTCTGTAAACGATTACCCAGTAGTCTGTAGACTTATAAAGATTAGATTATTAGATTATTTAGATTAGATTAGATTATTTAGATTAGATTATTAACCGACTTCAAAAAAGGAGGAGGTTCTTGATTCGGTTGTATTTTTTTTTAGGGTTTGTTAGGGTTTGTTACCAGTACTCCGTCATTTATGGACCGATTTTCAAAATTCTTTTTTTATTTGATAGGATATAGCAGATTGGTCCCATTTGTATCAAAACTCATATCTGATGAGGGATCCTCGAGGAATTGAGGGAACTCTTCAAAAAATATAGATACAGCGATTTTTATATTTTTAGTAACAAATCAAGCATTTTCATTTAGAAAGTTTAATTTTGTGAAGAAAAACTGATGAAAAGACATGCGACGGAACTCTTCAACGCATAACAGCAAATTATTCGCAATTGCTATAGTCAGATGTCTATGCAGAGTTCTTGTATTTCCATAACATAACATTACGCCCTTCTATTTTAAAAGGGGCCCGGCAGAGATGTACGGATTAATCTTTAGAAAGAACTTCTTTAGCAATTGTTAACCAATTTCAATGATTCTTTGAAGTTTTAAAAGACTTTCTTTACATACGAAGAAACTAAAAATTGCAAAATAAAAACTTTTTACAAAAAAAAAACAACCGACTTCTTAAAAACGCTAACAGGTGAAAAATAGCTCCAGTTTCGGAAGTCGGTGGCCTGGCCAATAATGAACGAAACGAAACCTCCAAAGCCACAGACTTCCGAAACTCGAGTTAGTTTTCACCTGTTAGTGTTTTTTTAAGAAGTCGGTTGTTTTTTTTTGTAAAAAAGTTTTTTTTACTTGACGTTTGAATTTTAAATTTCTATTTTTTGACATTTTATTTATTTTTTCTACTTTTTTTTAAACTTTATTTATAACTAGGTGCCCCGGCAAACTTCGTTCCGCTTTAGTTTTAATTCATTACCATTTTTTTTAAATTAGTTAACATCCTAATCTCAGACCCAATAAATATACACACAAAATTTCATAAGAATCGGGCTAGCCGCTTCGGAGGAGTTTAGTTACAAACACAGTGCCGTCTCCTCCGATATCTCGAAGGCTTTTGACAGGGTCTGGCACAAAAGTCTCATTGGTGAGCTTCCTTCTTTCGGTCTGCCCACTGGTTTATGTGATTGGATTGCTGAGTTCCTGAGTGGTCGCTCCATCTGAGTTGTAATTGATATTTGTTGTACGCAAGTAACGGTTGCTCTTTGCGGAATAAGATAGTTGCGCTTGCTTAAGCTCGGTACTTTTGGGTATGCAGACGACAGCACTGTTGACGAGAGCTACATGTCTGACGCACGGGCTAGTGGGTCACAGATCCAGTTTCTCCAAGAAGCTATGGTTGAGCGCTTGAACTTATCCTTGAAGGCAGTCACCGAGTGGGGTGATGCCAATTTGGTCGAGTTCAATGCTGCGAAAACCCAGACGTGTCTGTTTCCCGCCAAGCGGAGTCTATTTCACCAGGCTCCATCTTTTCGAGGTGTAACCGTGCCGATAACCGACCATCTTGATCTTCTTGGTGTAACGTTGTCATCCACTCTCATAGCTCTTACATCGAGGCAAAGGCTCAGATAGCTACAAAAAAGTTAGGGAAACCTAACTTTTTGCAAAGGCGAACCGTTACTTCACACCGGAACAGCTGCTTAACCTTTATCAAGTGCAAGTTCGATTGTGTATGGAGTACTGCAGTGCTATTCTGAAACGTTTATTTGCGAAATCACTTCTGAATCCACAGTGAAATCATGTGAAATTAAAATATCGTATTCTTAAATGGAGTGATTTCGACACTGGCGCCACCAAGTGATGACCAAAGTGAGAGGAACTAAAACGGGTGAGCTTTCTGACGTTGACATGTTAATACCGAAACTAGTACAGGCGACATGAGAAGCGTAGTGAGTATGACTTTCGAGATGATTTGCCAAATGACTTTCGAAGTGATTTGCTATTACAGAATAGCACAGCTGCTCTCATCTTTGGGACGGATCCACCAAATACCAGCTTGATGCGCTTGAGTCTATTGAAAAACGAGCCAAGAAGATTATCGGCAATGATGCACTCGTTGAGTCAAAACTTCAAAATCTTGATCATCGACGCCGAGTTGCTAGCCTATCGGTTTTCTATCGGTTATGCATCGGAATTGCACGATTTAATTCCACCAAGCCCTTTTCATCATCGGCCACCAGACGTTCGGCACTGCACCACCGATACATGATAGATATTCCAACCATGTGTGTGGAATTCCTGCCGGAGTCGGTGTTCCAGAGATAGCATCAACCAAGGGGTCTTTAAGTCAAGAGTGAACAGGTTGCTTCTAGGAAAGCTTACTGCATCGTCGACCACATCATCGCTTGCCGTCAGGTTAGATAGTGGTCAAACGCATGCGTATTATAATCTCTCTAAAATGATCAGTGTTTCTTTGCTATATTATACATGTATTATACATAAAAACCTTCCTCTTGAATGACTCTATCTATTAAAAAACCCAATTACAATCCGTTGCGTAGTTTTAATACTTCAATTTGCTAAGCAAAAACCTCTTAAGATTAAAACGACTGCAGAAATCACTTTGTAATTAATAGATTAGATCATGAAACTTCATAAAATATATAATTATATATTTTAAATTTTGAAAATTACCATTATTTACACTGTAAAAAGAAATACCTTAACTATCGCGCATTGGAGCTGTCCGCCCTGCCGCCCGGCTCCCTGCTCAGTCTCGCTTCGGCTTACGAACGTGGAGCTTATGTCGCTTGCGCTCACGCCACACGATTACGAAACATGACGCGGCGGGACAACTTATTTATTCCAGTAAGTTTTTCGTGAATTACGAAATTTTCGGAATAAAACAGAAAATAAACTCGGTTGGCGTAAAAAAAAGAGGCAAACATGTAAGCAACGAAATGAAGTAAGTATCTACTACTGCTATAAAAATAAATATTATTATCTTCAATAGGTTACCCTATTGCAGATAATAATATTTATTTTTATATACCTTCCCAGTTGTTGGTACCTAGACCATTTTTTTGTATATCCTTAATGAAAAAAAATTATTTATTTCAGACAAAACAGTCCATAAAAGTTGTTAGTAACAAGCATTTAACTACTAATGTTAGTAAAAATCTAGATTATACAGGGTGTTTTGGGGATGAGTGTAGGCATTTTGCAGATGGATAGGGTCGGTCCATACGATTATTTTATAGTATGGGAACTATGGTCCGATATCCTTTAGTTTTTGATGATGAAAGTCACTAAGATTTGTTTTATGCTTATTTTCTTTTCTTCACTATTTGATTGTTTTTGCTACCGGAATAGTTGTAAGACTTTTAATTTATCGTGTGTTATGTGTTTAAATCGACAAATAATAAAAAAACTGTATTTAATATGAAATTGTGTTTATTTTTAGCTTCATAACCCAAAAAGTGTAAAGTATTCATAAAAAACAATTTTTGCCCATAACTTAAAAACTAAAGGATATCGGACCATAGTTCCCATACTATAAAATAATCGTATGGACCGACCCTATCCATCTGCAAAATGCCTACACTCATCCCCAAAACACCCTGTATAATAAAATTTAAAAAAAAAAACGTAAAAATATACTTATAATAAATCTGTAGAAGTGAAAGAACACCGGCGAGGGAATTGTTGATGAAATTATTAAGCGTCTACGTATGTCACCGTAATAGAATACCAACGAAATAATTTACTAAGTTTTATCAAATCAATCATAAGGCATATCAAAGTCTGGAAAAAAGACTTCATAATTAAGAGCTTAATTGACTAGATTATTGATGAAATAAATAATCATAGCTTTGTGTTTTTTTCTTTCTGGCTTGACTTCATGGCTTTTGGATTAGCTATACTTTTAATGTTGCCATGTAGCTAATATAAATCTTAGTCAAGTTGCTTAAAATGATTGACTTTACATAATGCATTTATATACTTAGGAAATACATGGGTACTTTTTATCCCGGAAAAGTACATACAATAAAAAACAAACTTAATTTTGCGGTTCGATCCCTAGACTCGACTACTGTACTAACCGCAAATAATAAGTTTGTCGTAGGTTACGTCACCCGCAGTGGATTTCACCAAGGGGCGCTATACACGACTAAGATAGGTACTATAATATTTTATCTTAAGATACAATTTAGTTTGCCATAAAATTCAATGGACTATCACACACTATTAAGATAATAAATAATACTTATAATAATACTGTAGAGTAGTCAAGTCTGTACATTGAAAATATATTCAAAATTAATATTGGAGGATGATTGGTGATCGATACTGATGCCAAAAATGCAATCAGTAAATGTTTTGTCTGTCGGTTTCAATACTCAAGGAAAACATCGTGAGGAAACCGGCATGCCTGAGAGATATTTCTCGAGGGCATGTGATGCCAAGTCAGAGGCCCGTGGGCGGCATACAAAACTCTGGCACCAGGTTAGTTACTAACCACACGATAAGAAGAAGAAGAATACTCAATACTCAATTCTTTATTGCATTGGTTTGTCTGTATGTATGTGCACGCATAGTTCAAAAACTATTATAGGGATTTTAACCTAACTTGGTATGTACGGTTGTAATCAATACGCCTGGGCAGGTTGATCTAAACTGTCTCAGTTGTTTTACGCATGATCAGTTGTACGGCGCTCTTTCCCTGGTCAGTAGTTCCAGAAATCTTTATGCATACATACCGGAAGGATCAACTTTGAAAGTAGTCTATTCGGAAGTATTATGCTAAAATTATTACGTTTAATATATAGCAACGCACAGCCCAAACCTGTGGTATTAGAGACATGAAACTTGAAGAGGTGTTCTTAGTGAAGAGTAAGTATCCACTCAAAAACGATTTTTGGAAATTCAACCCTTAAAGGAAAAACATAGGAGATGGAAGTTCGATATCCCCGCGGGCGAAGCCGCGGGCAAAAGCTAGTGTAGATAATATTATTATTTAGGGTTTTCCATTAGGGGATTCGTTTTCATGGTTTTCGGGGTCGCTGATCATGAAAATGAAGTCAAAATAAGAATCCAAGATGGCGACGAAAATTTTTGGTTTTTCCGTCATGGGTGTCATTTTTATGGTTTTCGGAATTGCTGATTACGAAGTTTAGGTTAAAATGAAAATCAAAGATGGTGCCGACGAAAGTTTTATGTTTTTCCATCATGGGTGTCGTTTTCATAGTTTTCGGGTCGCTGATTACGAAAATTAGGTTAAAATGAAATTCATTCAATTCATTGAACCGATCTCTATATTGATCATTCCAGTTGTATTTGATGAACCGAAAATTCTCCTCGGCACCATATTTGATTTTTTTTTACCTTAATTTCGTAATCAGTGACCCTGAAAACCATGAAAACGACACCCGTGATGGAAAAAACAAGAAATTTTCCTGGGCGCCAACTTGGATTTTCATTTTGAGCTCATTTTCGTAATCAGCGGCCGCGAAAACCACGGAAACGACACCCATGGCAAAACACAAAAACAAAATTTGGACGTCATCCTGGATTTATTTTGACCTCATTTTTGTTAACAACGACCTCGAAAACCTCGAAAACGACACCCATGATGAAAAATCAAAAATTTTCCTCGGCGCCATCTTGGATTTTCATTTTAACCTCATTTTCATAATCAACGACCCCGAAAACCACGAAAACGACACCTATGACGAAAAATCCAAAAAAAAACACCTTCAAGTATAACAAGCATGATATTATGTTTACTCTACTGAGTAAACCTCAGTGGCCATTAAGGCGCGCAAAAGTCCATTCGCGCAAAAGTCCAATCGCGCAAGTTCCATGCGCGCATTAGTCTCTTCGCGCAAATGTCTTTGGCAAAGTCAGATCCCTGTTGGTCTAGTTGTAAGTGGCCCTAACTGCAATGCCGGAGGTCGTAGGTACTTACATAATTATTTAAAACGCGTCAGACTGTTATTTTACTAATTAAATTATTACATAAATTTATTTATGTATAATATTACTAAAATTACATTAAATTATATCAGTACCCGTAATACAATACAAGTGCAGTTTACCCTCACACAATTGCTTTAACCGCGTGGTACCGGGAGCACTGTGTGTGCGAGCGGGATAGAGAGTTAGTTGGCGCGGGGAAGTGTAGGTGAAATCCGAATTTGCGCTGAGGTGTAGGTATACGTAATACTCTTAAAGGTCTAAACATATACATATAGGGACAGACAGACAGCGGGAGCTACTTTGTTTTATACTATGTAGAGATAATGTTTCCTCTCCAAACTGGCTTATTTTGCTGTGCCCGACGGGGTCCATAGTACCTATCTAATTATAAGCTTACCACCTAAAAATAAACATGCAGAATGCAATAAAGTATTGAGTGTTGCGTAAACGTCCAAGGTCAATACTTATTCCTCCACTCCAACGTAATTTAAAATGATTTGATTTAAAACCTTTTGATTACCCCGACAAACCCTTTCAAAGGGTTATCTTCTTCAATTGAATATCAAATAAGAGCCGGTAACATCTTGTACAAGTTAACTTATTGAAAGGGTTACCCTAACGTTAGTGTTATGAAAGGACTACCACTACCAAGAGGTAACCACTTCCGTTACTGTGGGCGCGCAACCCGTAACCCTTTCGAAAGAGTTAACTCATATTCGGGGTTGTAGAAATAGAATAACATTAACTACAATAAAATTGCTAAAGACATTTTCAATGTTATTTCTCCAGAGATCGAGTTACCAAACTTTTCAAATAAAATTATTTCAACACAGAAGTCTATCTGACAATGGTTTGAGTAGGGTATGGATTAATAGTACACTAAATCCTTTTAATGTGTTGTTATTATCACCAAGAAAGAGGACACTGGTCTTTGGGGAAAACCCTGTGGATTATCGTCTGCGAGGGAAAGCAAATGTGGGTGAAATACCATTCTCATGACAGGTGCCTGAGCACCTATTAAATCTCTTGACCTCAAAAATGCGCCCTCGTAGCTTAACTACAAATTAATCCTTTAAAGGAAATTCCCACTTATAAATAAATAAATATTTTTTTTTTTTTTTTTTTTTTCAGACATTTGGTCCATATTTTTATCAGTTACATTCAGTTACATTATTGTATTGTACGAGTATTATAAATTTATCAATTTATTTGCATTTTGTAAACGAAGCAAAAGTGTATGTAAGAATCGTAGCATATGGCGCTCTGTAGTTTCTGCCTACCCCCATGGGAAAAAGGCGTGAGTTTATGTATGTATGTATGTATGTATGTATGTATTTGCATTATATGTATTTGCTTAATATTATCTTTATATTCTATCTATCAATTCAATTTATGTCATAAAAATTTATAATACAAGGTGTTTTTTTTGATATCCCATATCTCGGGTTATAATATTCTGTAGGTAAAATTAATACTAAAACTCGTAGAATAGATGGTCCAAAAATGCATAGTTTCGGAGATAATATCATCAATCATAATTAAATTATCAGTTGTTTAGTACCCGTAACACAAGCTCTGCTTAGCTTGGGACTAGATGGCGTTGTGTGAATAGTCGTGGAATATTATTATTATTAAGTATTATTAATATTATTTTTATTACCTAATTAGTTCAAACATTGTCACTAGTACGAATCTTCTTTTAAACGTCACTTTTCTTTCAAGTATAGGTGTTTTACATTAATCATCGTGACTTTGTCGAATTATTTTGTATGATAGTAAAATAAAAAAGTATGATTGAAACAATTCATTTATGCCAGTTGATTTTTTGATATGGTCTCAATCATACCCTAGAGTTATGGGATATCAAAAAAAACACGTTGTGTTATCTATTTCTATAATTATATTGTCTATTTTATTACCGATTTAATTTAATTAAAATATAATTACATTTATATTTCCTGGGTTATTGGCTATCTTGTTATTGCCAGACTAACTGGCATCCAGTTGCACACCGACCTTTGATGTCAACTGAGAATTTACAAAAAAATTGGATTTCACTTTAAGTAGACTTCAAGTTACGATGACTATGGTGCGCTTTGTCAGCACATCTCAACATACTGTACAATTGTTGTTGACTGGCCTGTTGGTCTAGTAGTTAGTGACCCTGACTGCTATGCCGGAGGTCGTGGGTTCGATTCCCACCCAGAACTAATGTTTGTGTGATGAGCACGATCATAATTTGTTGAGTTATTCGTCATCTCACCCCACCAAATCTCACCCGATCGGGGGAGATGGCACAAAATAATTTAATTTATTTTTCTTGTCGTCAACTCGCACGACACTTAAAATCATTGCTAATTTGGTACAGTCAACCATAAAAGCCTTTTGGAGTTATGTAGCAAAATAATGAGTTTACAATAAAATAAAACAAAATTACTTTAATGTACTGACTGTACCTACTTTACACCGGCGTGCAAGTTGACGAATATAAGAATAGGTAAATTAAAAAAATGTGCTGTCTCCCCCGATCGGGCGAGTTTATTGAGGGCGAGTTGATGAATAACTCAATTTGTTCTGTCTGGGTGTAATTTATCTATAATTGTATACATTAAGAAATATATAAGTACGTTTATCAGGTGTTTAGCACCCAGAACACAAGCTCATAGCTTAACTTGGGACTAGACTAGGCTTTGCGTGAAAAAGTTGTGGAATATTTATTTATTTATTTTATTTATTTACCTTTGATGTCAACTGAGAATTTACAAAAAATAGGTTCAAGTTACGATGACTATGGTGCGCTTTGTCAGCACATCTCAACATACTGTACAATTTTTTGTTTTTCACAAATAAATAAAATAGAAATAAATAAAATCTCTGTGATTGCGGATGACGTCATCCTAGACCATCACTATGAACACTCAATGAAGATACGCAATAGCTTTGCTGGTTTCCTTAAGATGTTTTCCTTCTATGTCTTATATAAACTAAGAAAGTCCATACATTGTTAAAGTCACATTGGTACTGGTACTTGCCCGGATTTGAACCGCAAACTCCAGTAAAATATAATATGAACATCATAAAATACAATCATCAATTTAAAAATTTCACGCCACAGCACATAGAACCCCATTACGTTAAAACCACAAGCCAAATCATTTCCCAAAGGTACACAAAAAACGCTTACTTAAGGACCTACTTTGCCAAACAAAAAATTACGTCTTGAGTTTAATGTATAATATTCTCCAAAGTACGAAACACTCCTTGAGTTGTGAGGGCTTCTTCAAAAGTCAATGTACAGCCACTCAATAAAGATTACAAAAGAGCACCTAAAACTTAAGTGTTGTGTGATAAGCTTGCTGTCTCTTTCTAGCCCAAGGGTCGTCAGTTCAGGAACGAGAGATCGGATGTATAGTCAATGGATGGGCCAGGAGTGTAGTGTTCGTGGGTATGCAAGCGTAGTTTCAACGACAATGGGCCTATAATTGACTGCAGGGCAAATACCTCTTGTTGTACGACGGACATAATTGAGCATGGGATTTCAGGCCATGTTATGTGCAGCCAGTCGATTATGTGTATTTTCTCGAGAAAACTTGGGTAAACGAGCGGTAAAATGCATCCAGCTTACGTTTACTACATGCTACTTTTGAAAATAAGTTGTTAAAATAATCCATAGTATCACCATAAAAATATAATTAAGGAATATCAGTTCTTGATTATGATTGTAATATTGTAATTCTTTGTCACAATCCCTAAATGTTTTCAAGTTTTCACAGGAAGATTTTCACAGACTGTTGGTAGTTTCAAAAAACAACCTAACGTGGGTTCTCCAAATCACGTAGGTTTTTTCTGTTCTGTCCAGTCGTGATGTTATTATAAATGTTTACAACAACTACATTATAAATTATTATTTTTTGTGTAAGTGTAATAACACACACACAACATACGCACTTATCACTTACCAGTCTGCTTTACATCCATGACACCCCACAACCTCAGGTCCAGTTCAAAACCAGCATCAGGCACTTGTTGTCAAGCATTTGCTTTTATTTTAATATATTATTGTGTGCCTTTTGGCCCTTAAATGTTTTTTTTGTTCTTTCTTTCTTTAAATCAAAGCCATATTAACCTTTTGAATGCCATTGTCGCGTTGAACGCATATGTGACAAACGAAATCTTACCCTGAACGCCAACGTCACAAATATATGACAGAATACACGTCGCTCCATATTATGAAATAAACAATTTAATAATTACTTTTGTGTTTTATTTTTTTGAAGGTCACAGTGACAGAAAAAGTGGTCTGGCGTCAGGGGTACGGCGAAACGTTTATACTCTGGCGTTCAAAAGGTTAATTCATAGTCTCATCACCTTATATTGAAAGCCAAGCCTCCGCATGTGCCTCCGTTTTCACATCACACCTCATCTATTGAACCAACATCTTCGCAGACCAGCGAGTAATCGACATTCTGTGTTCTTCACGCATAAATATTGTATGAGATGGAAACAGATAAGATGTGGCCGGCTCTGGAATATTCTATTTTAAGATAAAGCTTCAATGGACCTTGGTGGGACGTTACAGCTGGGCGACTGGCTAATAATGCTAATGTTGGGTTAAAAATGGATCTTTCTTGCGGATTAAGTTTGGTGAACTTTGAGAGTCGTTTTGTTACTTGGATAAAACCTCTTTTGGGGATGGTTTTGGTTGTTAGTGTGCGTGTTTAGGTGTATTGTACCTATTGCCTTTATGTACCATGTTCATATGTCCTTTAAAACTTACATTTTTTCCCATGACAGTAGGAAAAAACTACAGAACGGCACCTGCAAAGAAGAAAAAGGAGTATGTAAGGACTTATATACTCGTTTTGCTTAATTTACGTCAACACATCTAGGTTATGGTTATACATAGTGTACTTATAGGTGATATCCGATTATGAATAAAAATATTTTAAAATGACATGTTTATCTAATAATTATAATAATAATATTATAGCCAATGGCATAATAGCCGAGAGCCTCGACCATCACCTCAAGAGGCTGGCTCTCGTTAGGCAGATGGATCAAGGGTTTGATCCAGAAGTTAGTACTCTTGGACACGGCGCGCATTGTTAGGCGTTTCCTCACTCAGGAACCCTGACCACTGGTAGCTTGGACCCTGATACCGATACCAGTGGGCTTCTATTTTTTATATATTAAATGTTTTTTTTTTAATTTAAAAATATGATTTAGGTAGGTATATGTCTATCAAGAAATAAAGGAGATAATAATATTCCACACAACGCCATCTAGTCTCAAAGCCTGTGTTATGGGTTCTAAACAACTGATAAACATACATATTTCTAAATACATACATATTATTGACAAATTATACTAAAACGATCGTGCCCATCGCGCAAACATTTGTCTTGGGTGGGAATCACGCCCACGACTTCCGGTATAGCAGTCAGTGACAAAATCAAAATCAAAAGTCTTTATTCAAACTTAGGCTGAGAATCAGCACTTTTTGAACGTCAAAAAAAAATACATAAAGACAGTCCCCCAAAAACGGCCCACCCTTCGGCGACACTAACCACTAGACCAGTATTTTTTTTAAACTAAACTAATCGAACTTCATCTATAAACAACAGTGTCTAAGTACCTTATTCACTTACTTTTAAAAACCAATAAACGAGTTAGAAAATCCAAGCGAAGACCATAAGAACGTGAACACAAGGAGCATAAAACTCCCTATTTCCTGGCCCGTTACACGTGTTACAATATAATGACGTCATAAACATCATTTGTAACGACAATGCAGGTGCATAAAATATGCACAGGTGCTCCGACTACAAAGAACAGTTACTATCTAACAGCAGGTCTTTTGGTAACAAGAGATGAGATGCTACTTTGGCTATTTGTAGAGAGGAAACTTACGACTTTACAATATTGCCTTTAGACTCTTCTGCTCAATTATGGACGTCAGATAAGTAAGAAAAACCGGCCAAGAGCGTGTCGGGCCACGCTCAGTATAGGGTTCCGTAGAATATTTAAACGAAGTTAAAAAAAATGTTTGCATTACGATTATACTACAAACTTAGTCCAGAAATTATTTTGTACAACTTTTTGTCTTTTTTGTACAAAAACTGTTTCCATCCAAGTTCAAATAATTTTCCTAGAAAGTCCTTATAAAGTTCTACTTTTCCGATTTTTTTCATATTTTCTAAACTTATGGTTCAAAAGTTAGAGAGGGGGGGACACATTGTTTTTTACTTTTGGAGCGATTATTTCCGAAATTATTGACATTATCCAAAAATGACTTTAGCAAACCCGTATTCATTTTCAAATACCTTTCCAACAATATATCACACGTTAGGGTTGAAATTAAAAAAAAATCACTTCCCACTTTACATATAGGGGGGCTACCCTAATAAAACATTTTTTTCCAATTTTTATTTTACTACTTTGTCGGCGTGATTGATACACATATTGGTACCAAACTTCAGCTTTCTAGTGGTAACGGTCACAGAGATTAAGCAAGGACGGACGGACGGACGGACAGACAGACATGGCGAAACTATAAGGGTTCCTAGTTGACTACGGAACCCTAAAAACTATATTTTTCAAATAAATTGAATGGTGTCGATACATCAATATTTTTTGCTGATGCTAGTACCTACGTGCTGTATTTTTTATATTATTTATTTATTTACCAACCTTACTTACCTTACTTACATGGCTAACCTAATGCGATACAGAAGATTTTTGCGTTTCAACTATAATCATTGTATTATTGATATTAATTATTAAAATTATTATATAAATTGCATACTGGATCCGGATCTAATACATGTAGGCCATATTCATATTTGTTTCGTCCAGGAATCGAACGAAATGCCAATCGCTCATCCACTTTTTTAATGAGCTATTTGAAAAAAAAAATAGTTTTTAGTCCTAGTCCATCATCCAGATTACAAGAAAATATTCGACCGATATTGTATCTTTTTCACGTAATCAAAAAATAACGGCGATACATCGAGTTAAAATATCGCATGACGTCACTAGCCAGTATAGTTCATGCTAGGTAATGCCGTTACAAGCCCCCACTCCTCAACTTCTAATTTAAGCAGTTTTCCATCAATTTGAAAAAGAAATAAAATATGTGTCGAATATTTTCTTGTTATCTAGATGAAGGACTAAAAACTAAAAAATTGGCAAATAGCCCCACCATACCGAGGGGTGGCGTTGCTATCTGCTTAACCGGACAAACCTGTGGACGACCTCAATAAACAAGGCCTCCAGCCAGGAGTAATACGTCAGAATTTAAGTAACACTCGCTAAGGGCCGATAACAAAGGGACGGCTGGATCTGAGTTAAATTATTTAGGGACTAATTTAAAACTAATGGCTCAGCATGGCGGGCTGGCTCATTCAAGGGTCGGAGAGGGTAATTAACTACACTTCGAACGGCGGCGGAGCCGGAAATCGCTCATACACTGCACCAACCACGTCTTTTAAAAGGAAATGCCCATTTGCTGAGGTAACTTTGGTCAAGTGATCCTCATTAGAGGAACAAATGATGGACATAGATTTCACTACACTAAATCTTCTATTCCTCCATCTGCGCATTGTTCCTAAAAACAAAGGTTTTCACTTCATGTACGTATTAATGTGTGTATGTCAAACGTAACGACGCCTTTGATCCCTGAAAAAAACCCAACAACGACTACACGCGTTAGCCCTGAGTAATACCTCCCGCACTACGAACATCGTTTTGTTCGCAGTGCGGGAGCGGCTTTCCCGCGTCTCGCCCCTCACACCCTGCATGATTGCGCTTCGTCGGACGACTGTATGTTTTTAGACTGTGGTAATAAACAACACACCTACATAACTACCTACCTCAATTTTCGCGTTACTTCTAAACAAGCTGCTAAATATTGAATCACGAAACTTGTTATATTTTTGTCACCACTATGATTGATTGTTAATTAAGTCGGTTTAGCACTACGATACTTCTACGTCGTCAGTTATTTGGAGAATTTCCTTTGCTGTCGAGCAGTTTCAAATTATGTTGTTTATAAAGAAAGTTACACAATCCTATTAAGTGTTTTAAATCGTTGTCGATGCATATTAAGAAAGATGCGCCCGAAAAGTAGTTCAAGATAAAAACAATAAATAATTACAATATCAAAGTTTATTTGGAGCAACTTAAGTTAAAAGAGATTTTACAGAAAAATAAAACTAAAATAGCTACAAAACTTGAGTACTGTGGCGCTGTTATCAACGCTCAATTCAAAATACTAACAATCAGATATTGTATGACCAGATTGACCTAAAATAAGGTAAGGTATAAAATAAGAATGACATAAATAAACGAAAATAGTACAGACGCCACCACATAAACCTACGCCAAACTGTCAAACTTTCCCAATTGAATATGAACCTTATTCCATTTGAAATAAAGTTGAAAAACTATCGATGAAATTTGACATATTGGGGTAACTTAATGTGCTGGCCTTTGTACAAATAGAAAAATACTTGCTTAAATTTAAGCCGTTCTGAACCTCTTCAGAGGTAATTTTACTCATCATTATGAACAACTTTTACTTTGGAACCAAACCTGAAAGAGCTAAAAAATAAAATCTGCAGTTCCCTACATTTATTTATGTTCCTAGGATACAGCTAATTTTTTTTTGCGGTGTCGTGTACGGTCTGTGCTCTGCATTATCTGATCCATCTTAGAAAAAAAAGGAAAAGAAGGGCCAGGCAACGAAGCTCACTGACTGTACAGAACTCGTGGTAAGTAGGTACAGACGCCAGCACATCAAGTTACCCCAATGTGTCAAATTTTCCCAATTGAATATGAACCTTATTCTGTTTGACATAAAGTTAAAAAACGATCAAAGAAATTTGGGGTAACTTGATGTGCTGGCGTCTGTACATATTGTACATCGATGTTCCTTTCAGCCTGACAGTAGACAGAATTACATATGTATTAATAATAATTATTAGTAATGGGGCATCCATTATGTACATACGCTAGCACATCAAGTTACCCCAAAGTGTCAAATTTCTTTGATCTTTTTTCAACTTTATGTCAAACAGAATAAGGTCCATATTCAATTGGGAAAATTTGACACATTGGGGTAACTTGATGTGCCGGCGTCTGTACTAAAAATTATTTCCACCTAAGTCGCACTGGTCAAAACCCTGTAGTAATATAGTCCCAAGTTAAGTTTGAGAGCTTGTGTAATGGGTACCAAACAGTTGGTAAACATACTTATTATTACTTATATATTTCTAAATACATACTACACACAGACACAGAACAATTGATCGTGCTTATCACACAAACATTTCTCCGGGGTGGGAATCGAACCCACGACCTCCGGCACAGCAGTCAGGGTCACTAACTACTAGACCAACAAGCCAGTCAAGTAAATTATAAGCCATTCTTACGTTTGCATAGATCTCTTATATCATCGTTTTGTAGAGGCACACCCTGAATCACGATAACCAAATGAATATAGATCGGTGCTAATCAATACGCTAATTAATGACCGATTTCTGAAATACGGCTTTGTATTGACGAAATCTCATTTGGATGTTTGTTCTAATTCAGGTACAGACACGTTAAATTGCAGGCGCCAATAACCTTCTGAATTCCTTTACTAAAATACAGGTCAAAAGCAAAATATGATTATTATATTTTATTTTAAGAAAACATAGCTATTAAATTTGATTAAACAATAACAATTAAAAGATGGCCAATTACAAGTTTCCACTTATAAACATATTATATGTATCTATACATTATAAAGAGAAAATATTTGATTGTTGGTTTGTTTGTTTAATTGTTTGCAATGATTAAGCACCGAAACTACTGGACCGATTTGAAAAATTCTTTCACTGTTGGAAAGCTACACTATCTCCGAGTAACATAGGCTACTTTTTATCTCTGTATTTCCACGAGAACGTGAACTACGCGGGTGAAACTGCGTGACGTCTGCGAGTATAACATTTGTTGCTAATCATATTTTATGAGCTCTTAATTTAACTTGGTTACTGAAACTGCTGAACTGAACATTTTATCTATTGTTTAAATTCGGCTGTTTTCGCTTTTGGTAATCCACCCTAACTCTATTAGATGTTTCCTTAAGTCTTTGAACGCCACGTCGGTCACACGTTGACCGCGAACAATTAAATTTCTATTGTGTCTGGTAGTTGGCAGTCAACGTGTTAAAGACAAACAGATTTTAAATTAGATTTTAAAGCAATTATTATTATTTAATAAAAAAGTTACTTCTTTCCTTTAAAATCTTAATGGTTAGGTAACAAATTTTTTAACAGCTAAAAAAACAAAGAACATTGTGTTTAATAGTTACAGAAAATGAACATAACGCAAAACTTGTCTTATTTTTATGATTCCTCAAGTTCCACACAACTCCTTCTTGTTCCAAACTAAGCGGAGGTTGTGCTATCTATGAGTACTACACAACTGATAAATACGCTTATATACCTATATTTCTAAATAGATTTACATATTAAAGATAATATAAAAGATGATATCGGTTAAAAATGATCGAGACCAACGTTTAAACCGAGTTGTGGTACTCGTAATTCATAATATACAGCTCAACTCATAGTGATGTAATGAACCGGACCTTATATACCTAGGTAGGTATGTCTATACCTACCGTGTCCCATATAATAACAACAATTTGCACTGAAAACCTAAATAAAATGCTAATTGTCAGATCATGAAACACGAACGCTTGACGGACGCCAAACAAACGCCACGCAAACGCAGTTACGTAACAACGTAACATAAATAGTTTTGTTTACACAAACTTGGCTACAGATTACTAAATGTTCGCGTTGAGAATCGTTGTTTTGTGTTTTGGCGCACATTCGCACAATTTCTATTTTAGGATGAGACAGAATTATATTGGAAGGTGTATTTGTGTATACGGTTCAATGCACACGAGGATAACTGTTGTTATCTGTTCATTCTACTGACAAAGCACAATAAGCGTGGCTGTAAATACATTATCAATGGCATCCCTTTACTTGGAATATATAAATGTTTAATTCAGTATATCAGCGTGTAGGTTATCTTATCCTACTAATCGTACTAATATTATAAATGCGAAAGTTTATGTGGATGTTTGTTAGGTACTCCTTCACACAAAAACTAGCTGCGTTGATTTTAATGATATCTATATATATAAAAGAAAGTCGTGTTAGTTACTCAAGAACGGTCTCTAGTTGCCCGGACGTTTGAGTGGTTATCCACTCAAACGTCCGGGCAACTAGAGAGGCCTAATAAGACTTTTTTATGCTACATAAAACCTCTTAGTTTAGTAACAAAATAAATTTCAGAACGTAGGTGCGTATTATAAATTGACAACCTTACCTTCTTGGGTTTAGCCTTAGACTAGGGGTTTAGCTTAAGACTTGTCAATTTCAAATTGTCACCTGATAATGAACTGGGAAGTTTGACTCCTGTCATGTCATCCAAGATGGCGCTGCGTTTGAAAAATGTTTGAGACAACCGATATTCTTGATATTTATTTTTTCGAGGCCTTTTCATGTTTTTTATTAATTATTATGCTATATGCTATTCCGGACAAAGACAAATCCAAAAAGACCAAAATCATTCACATTGATCCAACCGTTCTTGAGTAACTAACACGACTTTCTTTTATATATATAGATATCATTAAAATCAACGCAGCTAGTTTTTGTGTGAAGGAGTACCTAACAAACATCCACATAAACTTTCGCATTTATAATATTAGTACGATTAGTAGGATAAGATAACCTACACGCTGATATACTGAATTAAACATTTATATATTCCAAGTAAAGGGATGCCATTGATAATGTATTTACAGCCACGCTTATTGTGCTTTGTCAGTAGAATGAACAGATAACAACAGTTATCCTCGTGTGCATTGAACCGTATACACAAATACTATGACTATGACCTCTGAGTTTCTTTCGGTGTTTCTTCTTAGAGTAGTCAGTTAGTGAAACTCCGATTTCATGTATCACTTAAAAAATGACGTGTAAAAGTGTTTGTGGAACCCTATTTGCAAAATAAACATCATTTATCATTTATCATTAATCTACAAAGCCATTGCAAGCAATTGTGCAGCACCATTTCAATGGAATTGGGGCTGCTCTTGCTGGATACTGTTGTAATTGTTTAGTGGGCAGAGGCACTGTTGGCTGCTGTGCACATGTGATGTGTATAGTGTGGTTTTTATCTTGGGCGCGGCATCAAGTTAAAGTTGAGCCACCTGCCTCTTTTTTAGATGAAATACTGCTTCTAAGAGAAAATTTTGAAAATTATGACGAACAGTTAAAAATACTTCTTGTGACATACTATAATATGTTTTTTTTATCTCCTGACACAACCAGCTTATAACACATCTCCTTATTATTTTAGATCTCCAGTCCAAGAGATTTAAAATACTAAAGGTACTACTAAGGTATACTACTTTAGGTATTGAATATCTTTATCTACAGTCTATGGCCGGAAAAAGTGTGTTTCGAAATGAATACATCTAATCTATTTTCGTGAATATCTCTGTCTATTATCAAATCGTGTAAATCACATCAAAATCAGTACAGACGTGTCTTTGTTTTACACTTTATATTATTGAACACTGAACAGTGTACTATTTTAACTTAAAATACCAAGGAGACCTATCGATTTATTCAACAATCGCTCTTCTGAGATTTTAGGTTATTATGAGTCATGTTTTGACTATCGTATTTCACAGTATTCCGGTTACATACAGTTTTGCCAATATTACTACTGTAATCTACAGATTATAAGGAATAAACTATCGTACATTTCATTGCTAAACGCCACAATTTGTGGTGGGCCTATTCCCCAAACAAAAAAAACTGTCTCCTTTAAATCTTCAGTCCCACTTTCAATCCTCTTAACTTGATAGAATTACACACACTTCTTCGTACACACATAAACTCACGCTTTTTCCTATGGGGGTATGCGAAACTACAGAGCGCCATTTTCTACGATTCTTACTTACTTCTTTTGCTTCAATGAGATGTTGTCAGACACACATATCTGTTGCGAGTACCTACTCGCACCTGACTTTTCTGTATAACCAATAAGGTCCATCTTTATACAGGGTTATTTGTAAAACACCAACAACCTCGCAGGAGTAGATTACTAACATCATAAACAACAACATTTGTTCTACGACTTTTTCGAAAACAGACAAAAAAAAATCTCTCCATACATATATCCGAACAGTTGATCGAGTTTTGTATGGAAAGTTGAGTTTTTTTTGTCTGTTTTCGAAAAAGTGCGAGGTTGTTGGTGTTTTACAAATAACCGTGTATATCCTTCTAGGGCGTAGGAGTCCTCCGGCATTTTCGGTAGTTTGTATGTCATACTCTTTTTATGCATATTGATAATGTTTAGGTGTGCATTTCGGTAACTTAGCATTTAATTGTATCATTATAATTCTAAACTCGTCTACTCATGTATAAAATAACAAACCTTACTGTTCCAAAACCTTTTTGATTCTCTGCATTCAAGACTGAGGGCTACATCTCGGGGTTAAAAATAAACCTACTGTTCTACGTCACAACACACCACACGCTTTTGACTCGCTCAATTGGTTAGAATATTGTTCCCTATGATCCCTCTCCTCGAATCTTGTACATGACATGGCCATTACATTCGATTTTGCTTTTGCACTATACGCATCTTTTATTTTATCTACAAATCCTTCGAAAATTCATCACATCTCGTCAATCAGCTTGCTTGCCTGAAAAAGCCTTCACCGCTGCTGCACCAAAATCTACATGACACGTACAAATAACAAATTCAATGTAGGGAGTTACGCTACAACGATATCTCTTAAGTAATGATAGATTAGTTCGCTAAAAGCGGAAAGTATTATTTTTAAGCACCTTCAAAAAAATATCAAATAAAAAATACACAAATATAACAGTCGACCTTATAATAAAATTCGAAAGCAAAAAATAACCAAAGCAACAAACTTCCAAAGATTCTTCCCCCAATTAGTTCCTCAACAAAAAATCCTGAAGAGAACAGCATGAACTTAATCTCCTATAGATCGAGTGCACCCTAGACAAGGTTCATAAAATAATATTATGTTCTTTATCATAATATTAGAAGTAAAAGAATAAGTAAGAGCAAGATTCTGAGTGTAAGATAATATTTGTAAGTTTTTATAGTGTGCAAATGAGAAGAGAGTGAATAAATAATATTTCACATGGACGTGATGGTGTTCATCAAAGTGTCATTGGGTTTTTCTACCTAGCAATTTTCAGAAAAGTCCGCGTCCGTTTTTTGTCAATAAGGTCGCTACCTCTACAAAATTCTGTCTCAGGCTCTCAGCATTGTGCCACGATAATAAAAAAAAAACGATAATTACTGCAGAGCTATTATTCCGATAGGACCCGCTGTGATGCCACATGCCACGGACACACTCACTAAAGCACCCCCAAATTAATTAAATTCTTTTTTATCAAATATAAAATAAAATGAACGCATCCAATCTCCATTTAAAAGCTTTTACTTCAGTCTCAATTAAGAGCCAACACAAAAATAGACGCATTAATTTTAGTTGCTAACTTCAGTCCATGCATTAAAGTGAGTGATGTGCCTAAACGAACTAAAACAAAGTCCATTTGAGTAAGTCACAATAGGCTTTTAAACTGGAAACGGGCGGAACAAACCGGATGATACTGGTATTAGTTGGACGGCGCCGGTTAATGCTTCCATTTGGTGAGGTTGCATCTTATCGGATTTAAATTCGCTTTGACTGTATCTGTAAGACATACTGATGCAAATCCATTTATAAGCGATGTATGTTATAAGATTTTCTATACAACAAACTCTTGAAATGATTCGAACATGATTCAAGACTTGACATTATTTTCTGTTGTTGTAGTGATTTATACACCACAAATTTTTAATTAGTACAAATACTTAAAGGGCTTATTCTAGACGGTCTTCTCATTATATTTGTAAAGTATCAATTAATAATATTCATTAACAGCAAAGTTATTAGCGTTTGTTAACATCCCAAAAAGTCACCCAATTTATGGAAATATTGTGCAGGCTATTCATGACATAGTAGTATTAATTAATCCTCAGCTCTCGCTGACGTTCGCGTGATCTCGCTCAAGCATGTCCCGCCTCCAACAGCTGTTTTCGTTATTTAAGTTTTTTTTTATTTTTTATTAAGCTAATATGATCAGTAACAGGTACAGATACAGCCCATTTTTTTGGACTAATTAAAAATTAGGGGTGAATATGTAGCAATTATACTACGAATACATTGGTTGTACAATAAATATTAGAACATTTTTTTGAGTGAGCCGTGTTTGACTGACAGCTCGCCGAGCTAATATACTACCTATTTTTGCTCAGTTTTAAGGTCACAGCTCATTAGAGCCACCCGGCACCCACTCCGCACCGCCTCGCCTCGTGCGGTTAGTATTCTTGATATGGACTTGTATGGGTATGCGCTCACTACATCAACTCCGTAGCGTCACCGGATCGCCTCTATCGTAAGCCGTCCACGCGCGGACGGCGGGTGGACCACTCGGTGACAACTTGCTGCCCTGCGTTGACTGCGCATCGCCAACGCGCGGGTCCGATGCGGACCGCGCGCTGCCCGCGAGTGATTCACGCGTGGACGATACGTTGGCAATGCGTCGCTCCCCACCCTCCCTTCATTCCCAGCATTCAGACTACTCGAAAATTCGTGGACTAAGCGACGTCCACTCGTTGACCACGCGGCGTTCACTCGTTGACCACGCGGTGTTCACTCGTTGACCGCGCGGGGTTCACTGGTTGATCGTGCAACGTTTTGGTGATAACGTTGCGTCCACCCGTGAACCACCTGTCGACAACGAGTGGACGCCGTACGACGAGGCGGTGCGGAGTGGGTGCCGGGTGGCTCTAATGAGCTGTGACCTTTAGTTACCTCACTTTTTCCACTCGCACTAGGTTTCTCCGTGTTATTAATACATGCGTACACTGCTGGACAGGTTCATCTGTGTGGTTCTTTCCTCAAACGACCATCTCAATACACTAATCACATAATCCTCACAGGATCTGACCAAGATAACTTTCTGGACTGTAAAAGAGACGGCCATCTCTGAGTTTCTTTCGGTGTTTCTTCTTAGAGTACAGACATTAAAACACCGACCTTAGTTCACTAGTTAAAAAAATACATTTAAAAGTGTTTGTCAAAATCAATTTAACAATTCCAATCGCATTTGGTTCACCTCTGTACATTAGTATAGCGTATTAAGATGAAAGTAAGCCTTTTTTATAATACGGATTTCAGTTCGTCCGGTTAGTCGGAACCGACGAGATCCATATAAACTAGTGCTAAATGATTTGCCTAGACTATCTAAATATAATAGTAACTGCTTGGCAATGTGTGTGCGGATTTATAATAAAATACCTAGGCATTTCAAAGCTTTAAATTTAAAATTATTTCAACTTAAGTTTCATAAGTGGTTACACGAGTGTAGTTTTTATAGTTTAAAAGAATTTGAAGATAAAAATTGTTGATGTTTTAAAAAAACAAAAATGTTGATGTTATGTCCTAACTTACGTTTAAAATTTTGCATGCTATGTTTTATCCTAGCTGAACATGCTTGTGCCTCAATTTGTATTTAACACCCTTGTACCTATACCATGTTTTACGCAAATAAATATTTTATTATTATTATTTCCATTTATTATTTTAAAATACATATAAATTACATTTTTAAATATTGACTTAAAAATATAAAAACATTTAAATAACACCCCTCTTTTTGCGTCGGGGGTTAAAAATATAAAAAATAGTGAACCACCGATGGCGGGAGCAGGGTCCAAGCTACCGGTGGTTAGGGCTCCAGAGACAGGAACCTCCTCACGATACGGGCCGTATCAAGAAGTACTGCCTTCTGGATCAGGTTCTTGACCCAACCGTGCAACGAAAGCCTCGAAAGATGCTCATCGAGGCTTTTAGCTATAAGGCCATTCGCTGTAACGACTATCGGCACAATGACAGCCGAGTCCACATCCCACATGTCGACAACCTCGCGTGCTAAGTCGAGATATTTGATTTATTATTATTATTATTATTATTATAGTATTCCATTAGCCAGGATATTTTTTTGTTTTATGCATTTAGCTACTCGAGATATTTATGCTAGTGTTGTGTTTATTTTAATTATTAGATTTACGGTGTTCCCTGTATGTATACTTTGTCATGCTGTTGTGTAAATCCTATCAATCAATGTTTTAAAGTCTACGTAAAACATATTCGACAATACAGTAAAGATTTAAAAAATAAGACTCAATCAAATGAATGCTTCTAAGTGGTTCCGTTCAATGAAAACACAATTTGTGTGAACATTAAATTCTTTATCCACTTGGTAAAATTCCGCAACCGAAAATAATTAATTTCCCAACTTCCCTGAGGCGAGGTATGAAAAGGTAACACGACCTAATTAGAATACACAATCTCTTTCAAAACAACACAAAATGTAAACAAAAACAAAATAATCAATCACGAATCAAGTTCATTTCGTTTGAAACAAACAAATAAACAAATTGTTTCTCGTAACCGCGCATAAATAAAGCAAGTGCAAGGGCGTTCGGTTCGCTAAATAGATGATAAGTATCGGTAGCTGTTCAGGCGGGGATATATATGCATCTTTTTCTAAATTGTAGTGGGGGACAAAGATGGAAGGTGTTGCCGCGAAATCGGGATGTTACAGCAATTTCTGGGCTGCGTCTGATTTTATGTTTGTAGAATAACTTATCCCTATATTTACCTCTTTGTTCGAGGGGCAGTAAACACGGGTGCGTGCCCTTTGCTGAGTGGGCACAGATAAAAAGGGGCATGATATTGCGGATAAAGGATTGGCTTTCTACACATACTGGCGGAAAACTATATGTTGCTTTTGAAGAGGTGAAAAGTTTTTCGTTTGTTTTCCTGGTGACCATTGCTTTGAAATGTTGGATAATGAATTAAAATATTTAATGTATCATTTTGATATTTTTTTCTGGAAACGGCACTAAAGGATGGTTACACAAAAATAAATTTCTAAGAAAGATTATGGGTTTTGAAAAAAAATCCTGAAGCCATCTTTACAAAGTTAAGGACTATGTTTTTTTTAATTAAATTATTAATCAAGTAATGCTTAGACATATAAACATTATCGTACGTTAATTATGCTTGTATTGTCCAATAAAAATACAGAGAACAAAGTTACAAATAATTATACAAATATGAATGAATACAAAACATTATTATGTTTAATAAATTACAACTATTTTAGTGTTTCTTGGAGAGCTACATATTTCGCATAGACGACCGCCTTAAAATTGTATGAGAAATGTATTTGCGTAGTATTTAGACTATGACCTGAAAGGCGCACGTGTGCACATAAAAAAAGTCGTTACACAACTACATATTTGTATTATTTTTAAACGGGCACAAAAAAATATTTCTGGAGTAAGGAATAGAATGGGAAGTAGTAATAGAAAATATCAGTAGTCGTTGTTAGACATTCGATGTGTATGCACAGCGAATAAAAACAAAGGTACCTTTGTTTTAAAATACGGGAAGTGTTTTTTTTCAAACAAGCAATTTTATCGATTGGATTGTGAAAAACTGACTGAGTTCAATAAATGTTCATAACACTGTGACGTAACTCTAAACTGCACAAAATGATTCATACCGGAGTTTTTCAGGTACGTTTATATTACATAAAAAATCGTTCGTTTCAGCTTTTGTGCTTCTTTTCTTATACCTATAGATAAACTTCAACTCTACCAAATCTCACGGAATTTTATAATAAAAAGGGATTTGTAGTCTTCGAATCGCGTACATTATAACACCACTAGCAGACGTACCGTGGTTTCACCCGCGTAGGTCTCGTTCCCGTGGGAATACAGGGATAAAAAGTTCCTATGTGTTAATCCAAAGAAAATCCATTGAGTAGTTTTTACGTGAAAGAGTAACAAACATCCATCCATTCATCCTCACAAACTTTTGCGTTTATAGTATTAGTAGGATTAGTCCCCGAGTGGTTGAATTTCTACTGCTTTTGCTTTAAAAAGAGCGTGCAGAAATGCACGCATTCTCCATCCGTTCTTTTTTATATTAGTAGGTTTGAATTTATAGAGCTACGGATACTAGAAGCCCATAAGTCGGTTTTTTTTGCAATAAATATTGTCATCGGTGATCACCAAGTGGTCAAAATTAGACTGTTTTAGCTTTGTGCACTTCTTTTTTATATAAAATTTAACAATGCCAATATCACAAACAGAATATTCTTAAAAACTGATTTAAAATTGTCGCATATAAAATTCTCATGCCACAGTGTTTGTGACAAAACTCCTCCGAAAAGGCCTGACCAATTCTTATGATTCGTGTGTATATTCAGTAGGTCTGAGAATAGTATTAGCTATGTAGACTATTAATAATAATTAAATAATAATAATTGTTTATTTGCATGAAATATGGTGATTACAGAAGTCATAGTACAATTCATTATACTTCATAATCCGCCTAAATAAACGAAGTTTGTCGGAGCAGCTAATATAGTTTTGTATCTTTAGATTTCGAATCCATCCGTTTAGTTAAATACTAAACAGGAGCGAAGTTCCACGAGCGTTTCAAGCAGCATGAAAAAAGTAAACATCAATAAAATAATTTAAACCTAAACCATTTTTAAAATCACATCATAATAATTATCTCTCATAATACTTCTCCAAACAGTGTATTATGACGTAAAACGTCGTACCTATGTATAATTCGTGATCCAAACAAATTAGTAGTAAGTATGGAATCGTCTGTTTGTACACATTGCTCGCGACATAATAGTTAATAGTTGATTGATGTTTGACAAACGGGCTCGTCAAGTGTAGCGGGTGTGTCGGACGATAGCTGCCGGGGACTTCGCACGTACTAGAGGTACTTTGTGTTTTTATAATGATTACTAGATCATTTATTTCTTTATGAACGTGAGAGATAGTGGTGATACTTGACTGTTGAAGAGTTTTGAGAATAAATTTATGCAGCGCAAACATTTTGTGCAAGGTTTTTGGGTAACCCACTGAAAAGTCAGTCGTTATAGCAGATTTTTTGTTTGATCTTCTAATTAAAAAAAAAAACTTTATGGTTCCTTCAATCTCTTTTTATAGGTGCATATCTAATAAATATTTCTGTAATTATTTTGAGTTAGCTGGTAAATGGTCAGATTTTTTCCGGATATAAGATTATTATCACGATTAGATTTCAGTTTCAGTTTTATAAACCTATTAAGTCTATGCATAATAATAATCAGCCTATTACTTTCTCTCTACAGGACAAAGTCCTCTCTTCATAGGGAAGACAAGTCTAGATACAAATTGTTAATTATTTGCAAACACTTTGACGTGCAAGTCCTTAGTAAATTAAATTCTGCTCCTACAAATTACAAAAACGAATACTTAAACATTTTGTCACCCAGCTTTTAGCAAGTTTTAGAAATTAATTGATACAATATGTAACTAAAAGTGTGAGAACTGGACATACACTAGGAAGCGGGGCAATCGTATTAGGGGACTGTCATATTTAATTTAGGATTCGACGTTTAAAATGAGCAGATTATTCTCCTAGTTGGAATGGATTATTTTTGATATTTATTATTTTGGATTGGAGGAGCATGTAGGCAGAATTTTTTTGCGTATGAATGTGGAAGATTAAAAGTAAAATTAAGGAATACTAAACTAAAGATGTATGGATTGTCATAAAGATAATAATATGGCTAGGAAAGAGGTTATTGTTTAGATGACGGCATTTAGAGTTGTGCGGAAGAAGAAGGAATGCTGTGCCGACTCCAAACAAATTGGAATATAATATTTTGACTGGCCTGTTGGTCTAGTAGTTAGATCCCTGACTGCTATGCTAGAGGTCGTGGTTTCGATTCCCACCCGAGACAAATGTTTGTGTGATGAGCACGATCATTTGTTCTGTTTCTGGGTGTAATTTGTCTATAATATGTATGTATTTAGAAATATATAAGTATGTTTATCAGCTGTTTAGTACCCATAACACAAGCTCTTAGCTTAGCTTGGGACTAAATGGCGTTGTGTGAAAAGTTGTGCAATATTTATTTATTTTATTTGAATTTAAAAAATTTCAAAGAAATTTGACACATTGAGGTAACTAGCGGTGCTGGCCAAATTCTGAAAAGTCAAAATATCGTCCCATGGGTTCGAAAGCGATACCTGACATGACTTGGTAGTCCGTCACATCACTAGACTAGCACTGTTTGTTATAAAGATTGTGACTGCATTTTATTAGATCCGGACTTTGTTCAGTCATTGTTTACTTATTTTTTGGGTTGACCAAATCATGGAACTCTTATAGGAACACTTTGATGTCCGTCCGTTCATCCAGCCGTCCTAAGACCACTTATCTCGAGAACGAGTATCGAGTTAAAATTAAAACTACATACTCAAGTCCATATGTAAGGGCTTGATAAGCACAAGCTCAGACTGATTTTTAGTTTACGATAATTAATTGCAATTATACAAAAGAAACGCCATTTACTTACATGCAGTTCGACTGGCACTTGGCCACTTGGTTTTTTCATACTCTATGCCATTACTAAGCAGCTTGAAATGTTTTACCACTTCATAAATATTTTAAAGCCATTTAACGCCGACTAGTAATATTAAATTCACACGCCATAAAAGGCACACAGAAACCTAATCGACCACCAATCTGAATACGTAACGGCCAAGAAGAAACTTTTCAAACACTTTCCAATTGAAAAGCAATCAACGATAGTCCTTTTCAAATATTTAACGTTCTTCGAATAAAGCGGTAGGGCATAAAATATGAAATTTTCATTGAGTTAACGTGCAGCGAATAAAATTGCATAATGACTCTAGATCGTACGTCCACCGTTTACATGGAAATTGCGTTTTAAACTGTATTTAAATGGTTCTAACTTTGATTTTCATTTGACTTCGATTTATAGTTTTCCTATTCATTGGTTTTGGTTCGTGACTTATGTGGATTGGAATACGTTTCTGTGACTTGACTCTGAGTTTTTTTTGATCGAGAATAGAATAAATCTATTCTATCATTTTTTTCAAGCAGTTATAGCCTAGTGGTGTGAACGGCGGTTTGCCAAATCAGGGGTCTCGAGTTTGAACCCAAGGCACGCAACTCTGACGTTTCGGATTCATGTGCGTATCCTACTAATATTATAAACACGAAAGTTTGTGAGTATGGATATATGGAAGTTTGTTACTCTTTCACGTAAAAACTACTGAATGGATTTTCATTAAATTTGGCATGGGGTTAGCTGACACCCTGGAATAACACATAGCCTACTTTTTATCCTTGTATTTCTACGGGTCGTGATGGCCCATAAGTTAAGGCGCCTACCTCTCATGCACGAGGTTGTGGTTCAAATCCGGGCAAGTACCAATGTGACTTTTTCAATTCATAATAATTATGTACTTTCTAAGTTTATCTTAGACATCATTGACATCGGTGAAGGAAAACATGGTGAGGAAACCTGGACTTATAGTTAATATAAGTTTTAAATCGCCAATCCGCCTTGAGCAAGCGTGGTGATCAATGCTTGAGCCTTCTCTGTATGAGAAGAGGCATTTGCCCTGCAGTGGGACAGTAACAGGCTGGTATTATTATTATTATTTCTACGGGAAGGGGACCTACACGAATGAAACCGCGAGATTTAAAAAATAAAAATAAAAAATAAAAAAGCCTTATATTTCTCATTTTACAGTGTTTCTCAAATACTTAAGTTGAATTATAAATTATGATTATTGAGAACCCCTAAGGTGAAGGCCTCCTCCAGAGATTGCCAGCTTTCTCTGTCTTTCGCTACGTCCATCCAGCGTGATCCAGCTATACACACGATCTCGTCCTCCCAGCGAGTGTGAGGTCTTCCTCGTTTTCTTTTGCCAACCGGTCCCATCCAGGAAGTCATCTTTTTGGCCCATCGATTTTCATTCAGTCTTGCAACATGGCCTGCCCATTTCAACTTAAGCTTGAGTGCGTGTGTAAGGGCGTCGATTGCTTTGGATGTAGATCTAATTTTTGAGTGGCGAACTCTATGCTGTTTTTTTTATGTTAAGCATACTGCGCTCCATTCCCCTTTGGCATGTAGTAATTTTGTTCTTTATAGAGTTATTAAATTTCCAGGTTTGGCACGCGTATGTTAAGCAAGGGAGGAGGTTTGAGTCTGCGTCTGCTAGTTGTATAATAATATTATCAATAGCTTCAAAAAAGATAAAGGATAACATCATGAGGAAACCGGCATGCCTGAGAGATATTACTTAAGGGCATGTGATGCCAAGTCAGAGGCCGGGCGAATAATTCTTCTTCTTCTTCGCGCGAGAAGAAGAGTTTTAATAAAAACAAGAAGCCAGGATTAACTGGTTTTGTTACCACCAAAGTGCGGCGAACTGTACTTTAATAACTTCAATTACCGCAATAGCAGTAACCTGCATTGTTAACTATTGTTAATTACTTTTAAATTGAATTAATAATTTAATTGGGTCAGTAATGTCTCTGACTTGTTGAATTCCCGTTATTTTTTTACTGTTTCATTGACGTAGTTTTGACAAATGCCTGGTCATTGGTTCGAATCCCGGGTAGGGCAAAGTTATTGGGTTCTTTAAGCTTGATTTTTATTTTGTAGCAGCCTGCCAGTTTTAGGTTTTTGTTATTGGTTTGTGTCAGTTGGCGCAGATGCTGTGCGACTGGTTTCTTCGCTACATATCACTTGGTTTGATTCTCGCATGGAACTAATACTGTTCCATGTCTGAATGTGAGTTTAAATTTTTGTAAACGCATCTACGGTGCAGAAGAAATTCACACTCTTATGACTTTATGACGATATAGACGCGATGAAGTCTTGTACGTCCTCTTAAATAATGAAAACCACCGTCCTTGTTTTCAATACGTTAACGCAATCTGCTGACGTCTAAGTACCCCCCCACACCCGCCCTGTTCTTCTAAACCGAAGTAATTAGTACGGCGTTGTAGCAATCATAACAATCATTGTATCGTTTCCAGCTTATTGTTTAATGTTTGTTCTTGTATAGCTAGTGTTTCATTAAAACATTGAACACAGTGTTACGTATAGAATGTTTGGTAGGTTCATTAAACTGGTGTAGGTACCTACATACTCGTAGAAACAGAGGGAACAACAGAGCCTTGAAAGGGATTTTCTTGCTAGTCTAGATCTTAATATGTTTTATTTAATATTTCATTTCATTATAAAAAAAAGTAAAGTTCACATTTAAAAAGTTAAAAATAACACTCTTTTATTGTTGACCTATATAATTTTATGTCACGTCGGGTACCGCTTGAGTAGGAAATCTTTCTAATAGGTCTGTACTTATATTAATGGTACCGCATCGAAATCGGTTCAAACGTTTAAGCACTACAGTGCCACAGACAGACAGACATACACACACATAGCGCTCAAACTTATAAAACCCCTCTTAAACTTAAAACGTCACATAGCCATCGAATATGTCAGCCGCTTGCTACAAGACCTTATTTATTAGATTAGTTTAGAAAGATGAACATTGCGTGGTTAAAATCATAATCCTCCTTTTTGCTCCACCGCAGTCGGGTTAAAATAGTCCTCACTTACATTATCTTACGAAACATTGCTACGCTGCGTGTCTCGGATTCGATTCCTACACGAACCAAACAATTGTTTAGCCTACAGTGGTGTAACCTTATAGTACAACTGCCTTTTACCAGATATGTTTTAGTGTTATGTCACCAAGGAAGGACATTATTTCATCCTCAAAAGATTCCCCATTTGAACATTTCCCTTATTGCATCAGAAGAAACTCGAATTATCTCCTATGACAGCTTCAACTAGTCCTCTTCTAAAAACGGTAGATTGTGCTCCTATGTAGATCATAGCCCCTGTACCAAAAATTCCTGCTACACCGACTGAGTTGAATGCATGTAGGTACAAGGACGGTTCGCGAGTAGGATATGAACTCGTGACCCCTATATCGTCCGTCAGTGCAATAGTTGTAACACTGTTCATTGTTTTCGTTGTCCTTATTTGCGTTTAAAATATAGGCTGAGTTGGCGCCTACTTTCCTGCGTATAAACAGTCTGCCTAGCACAAATGACGGCTTTATTAATTTACCAGCTTCTACCCGCGACTTCGTTCGCGTGAAGTTTTGGTATAGCATACCCTCTGACTTGCTTTATTTAAATTGTGATAGCTCGATTATTAACCATGATATGTATATAAATAATTTATGCTATAAGCAATGAGTGGAACTAAAAGTGGCACGGGAACAGAAATAATAATGAAAAAGTAAGGTCTTAAACGAATTTATTTCGATAAGGATTAATACCATGTTAATAAAAACTTCCTCGCAAATAATGCATTATTTTAGAACGAATTTGATTTCCATAAAAAAGATTATAGTGAGTTAACCTTATGAGAGAGACATATGCAGTCGAGGACTTTTTTTTAGAACTTTTAAAGAGAAATAATTTCGTATTACTTGATCAAACCGTTTACGCAGCGCACGCAACGGAAGCTTTTTCCCGCTTGCAACATTTCTTATTGCTGCTCCGCTCCTATTGGACATAGCGTGATGTTATAGCCTACAGCCTTCCTCGATAAATGGACTATCCAACTCAAAAAGATTTTTTCAATTCGAGCCGGCAGTTCCTGAGATTAGCGCGTACAACCAAACAAACTAACTCTTCTGCTTTATAATAGTAGTGTAGATTTTTTAGATTGTAGCAAAAATGTGTCGAGTAATTTGTAATACACTATTACGTATATAAACCAACAGATTTTTTTTTATATTTCGTAATGGTCTTAGCTATTGTATAAGTTTTTCATAATCATCTTTATAACTTTAAATGGTTAGAGTTATTCTGCTATAATATGCCAAATTGCTTGTGGAGTTTTACGTAAAGTCTGTTTCCAAACAAACAAAACAGAAACAGATTTGTGTTGCCGACAATATCTAATCCCAGAGATGTAAAACGTTAAAGACATAAATCATAAAAAAGTAATCATTCGTAATCAAAATCTCAAGATAAGTAGAGAGTCGTAAAAACACTGCAATGTTCACAAACGCTAATCAGGTTTTGCCATAGTTTTATTGTGTCATTTATATATTTACGTAATATTAACACCCACAGTGTAAGTACCACCTTATTTTTCCACAGTGAAGGTAACGTCCCACCTTATTTTTTGGTATATATGTTTAACTAATCTCGAAAAAGGCTACTTATCATTATGAATAAGCTTTTACCCAACCTTGGCGAAGCAAAAAGGAAGGTTACGATTTTGACAGCGATGTGTGTAGGTATGTATGTATTGATCTGTTCCCTCATCACTTCTAAACCACTAAGCATAATTTGACAAATGTGGCTGCTTATAGGCTATGTGACGTCACATAAAATGAAATTTAGTGCGCCTATATACCGATACCGATACCTCTTTGCAATATTATGAGTAGTAATATGCATTTATCGTCATCGCAATAGTACCTAACCTCCTTGCTAGCCAAATCATGAGTCAACTTCTAATAAGCTGAAAAAAAAATAAAAAGTCCGCCAAGCCTCGTGTCAAACAGACATTTCAATAATTGCCAAAAAACTGTGGAACTGAACGTTTGTTTTATGTGTGATTTTTTTTAAATGTACGGTTACTTCCTTGTGGACGTCGTGGTTTTTTAATCGTGAATTAGTGAATTAATCGCGTTATAAGATCGTACCTCAGGGCCCAACTCACATTGGCGCAGAGTCGAAGTAAAGCAACGCGTCAAGTCATGTCTTAAAACGTTCGACTCTGCACCAGTAAGGCCTTGTCCAGATATACACGCGAGTTTTATGCGTTTTGTAATACATTGCTCTTCAGCTAGAAGCTCTCTAAATAATGAATGCAACATTCACAGCATTGAACTTAAAATCGTTCCTTCTGGACAAAGACTAAGAGTTGAGTCCAAGGCTGTATGTACGCCATGAGGTGCGATGGCATAACGCGATTTCTGCGGGCATCCTGTGAGTTAACATATTTTTATCTTATTTCGGTACCTATTGAATTGAACATGAATAATGTGATTCTTAATACAACTTAACTACAAATAACTGTGACTCCCGCGGGTAGCCAAAGTTGGAAGTAGTATCCAAATTAAAAAAAACAGTGCCACTGCGGGTGTGCTGACAGAAGAGATTTAAACAATTAAATACGTGTGTATTTTTGAATCGTCTGGCAATATTTTATTGTGCAGGAAGTACTTTTAAATTAAGTGTTTTTGGCTGACTTTGGCTATATATGCCGTTGAGATATATTTCTCAGGCCCGCCAGTTTCCTCACGATGTTTTCCTTTACTGTTTTTTAAAGCAAGTGATAATTATATAATACGCGCATTAAGGAAGGTTCATATCTGACGGAACATGCGCCGAGCGTTTGCGACAATGTACCTCGACGCACTAACGCATCATCTGTTGAGTATGAACCGTCAAGTGTTTTTCTATACATTTGTCTGTTCTGGCGTTACGCGACGCATTTTCCGTCAGATATGAACCTTCCCTTAATCCAAAAAGTCGAGAGGGGCGTGCCTTAGGTTCGAACTGGAGATATGACTGCAATCCGCCGATCACACTACTAAGCTATTACAGCTTGTTGATTATAAGTAGTATTTATTTCAGTAAATAGGTTCATACCAACACTTTTACATGACATTCTTAACTAGAATGTGAGGTCAGAAACCGAAAGAAACTTAGAGCTCACAGTCTCTTTTAAAGTCCAGACATTATCTTGGTCAGATCATGTAAGAACCATGCAGATTAGTGAAATGGTCTTTTGAGGAAAGAACCACACAGATATGAGAAGACCAGATCAGTCACTGCAGGCATTTGTCAGAAATCGTGAGCTCAACTCGGAACTTGAGGAGCTCAACGTCCCTGTGATTGACAGATTAGTCATCATAATCATCATAATTTCAGCCATAGGAAGTCCACTGCTGGACATAGGCCTCCTTTATAGACCTCCAATAAGACCGGTTGGAAGCGGCTCGCATCCAGCGCGTTCCCGCGGCCTTAATGAGGTCGTCTGTCCACCTTGTGGGTGGACGTTCTACGCTGCGCTTGCCGATACGTGGCTTCCACTCGAGAACCTTTCGACCCTATCGGTCATCAGTCCTCCGTGCTATGTGCCCTGCCCACTGCCACTTCAACCTGCTAATCCGCTGGGCTATGTCGGTAACCTGATTAGTGAAACATCTAAACTTAGGTGACAAATAAAAATGTTCCCGTTCTTGAACTTACGATGGTCTGCAGCAGGAGTGTAGAATACTTAAATAGTCGATCTTCGACCACTGCAGTAGGGTCACACAGTGTGCCCTTTTATAGTTTCTTTCTATCATAATATTAATGTATGCGTTCTCTTTGTTTCAGATTAAACATTAACAAATATGATTAAGGTCAACATGAGTCGATATCGATATGCACCGTTGTTGGTGTTTCAAATCATTCTTATGGTTTTATTCTTCGTGTTTGCTTCATATGGTGGTGAAAAAGATGCCGCTATCAGGGGTAAGTTCCTGTTTGTTTTTTTAACTAGCTTAAGCCCGCGGTTTTGCCCGTGTGGACGTTGGCAATTGCCCACGGGAACGTACTATTTACACTTGCATTTACATTAGTAAGTATTAGTATGCATACGTCTATTTTTTAAGGTTGACTCTCTGTAAACTTTTTGTTTAAGCAGCCTACTCAACGCTCATAATAGTCGTAGCGCGATGTACCTATATATAACACTTTGGTCCAAGAACCTACCACTTTCCTTACAAACTACTTGATTGGGACTAAGTGCGCATGGGACCAAGTGCGAATAGGACCAAGTGCGAATGGGACCCAGTGGGAATGGGACCAAGTGGGAATGGGACCAGGTGCGAATGGGACCAAGTGCGAATGGGGCCAAGTTTGAATGGGACCCAGTGGAAATGGGACCAAGTGCAAATGGGACTTCGTCCGAATGGGACTAACTGCGAACGTGGTACGGAGTGCGATTGAAAAAACTTCAGACAAAAAAAATACAACTGACTTAAAACAAAAACACTAACAGTCGGAAGTAACCTTGGTGGTTTTGTTTCATTCATTATTAGCCATCAACTTCCGAAACTAGAGTTATTTTACACCTGTTAGTGTTATTTTATGAAGTCGGTTGTACTTTTTAGTAAGAAAGTTTTTTTCCATTCGGTATGATTTTACTTACTATGTACCAACCCCCTCAACCGATTTTAAAGTATTGAAAAAAATAAAAACGGTTCAGAAACGACGGAATTTCATGAGGTAGGTAACGCACATTAAAAAAAAACACCGATTTGAGAACCTCCTCCTTCTTGTTAACGGTTGAAAATTAGGGATCTGTACAGAAATAAAACCCATAAAATTCGATGCAAAAGAAGTTGCATTGCAGGCACAGTTTTGTTAATAAAATTCTTCGACTTGTTTAGTTAATTCATTCGCGTTTCCTCCGCAAATCCGTATGCGTTGCTCTAATTATCTTAACAAGGATATACTGTAGTAACGAACTGGACTATATAACTCTTGCGTTTCATGCAAATAAGTCGGTGGAATGTTATTAATAGTTGTTGTAGATGATAATTAATTCATTTCAGTTGTTTTATCATTTTGTTAAATATTTGTAGGAATGATAGAGTTTGCCTTGTGTAATCTTATTTTTCTACAATCCCCCGCTGATTTTATTACCCGTGCTGTCATTATGACATTATCTAAACTTTCAAAATGTATAATGTTTAAAAATCCCAAATCGTTGACTGGTGTACCATTTTTATTAGGTATTCAATGCGCTTGCTCTTGACTTTGAGTTTGCATTTTTTTTAATTTATTGATCATTTTTTTATTGTACGTCGAGTGTTTCAACCTGTTGCCAATAGATAATTGTTTTATTTCCTACGGGCCACTAGATCAACGAAGTTGTTAAATGCTTGGAACACATATTATGAACAATAAGCCCCACGGTATCGCGTTACACACTAAATTGTAAATGTCATCGCGAACGTTGTCAATTAAAATAATGTTCTCCGTGTGGATAAGGACAGGCGAACAATTAATTTGCTTGAAATTCCACATTAATCCAGAGTGTAGCCGAGGCCGGTAACGAGTAGGTACAGATACTGGATAGGGTTGCCACACCGAGAACAGTTATGCGACTGTAGCGACATCTATCTCGCCACATACGAACTATCCTACATCGCGGTATCAAAGTTATCCGCACAGTTTGAACGTATACATTAAGTTCCCGACAACAACCGTCGGGCAGTAGTTAGCCCACCAGACACAACATCCGTCTGGTCGGAGGATCCTCCCTTTTCAATGGTGGATGAGGAACTTTACACCCTGTTCCTCATACCTCCAAACGACTATATGTATAATTTTGTAGGTACAGTTGCAAGGAAAGAAAGAAAATATTTTTTTGGCAAGGCCTCTGACTTTTCAGATTCATAGGCGTATTGTATAATTATCACTGGGCTTCAACAACGGTGAAGGAAAACATCGTGAGGAAGCGTCTGAGAGGTATTTCTCGAGTTTATGGCAAACATTTAATTTCACACATTTACAGATCGCAGGGCAGCAACTAATCGCCCAGCCATTACGCCAACCGTGTCGTTACATTAGAAAAGAATACAAAAAAAAAAACAAAATGAAACAAAAAAAACTACTAATTACCTACTAAGTACAAAATTAATAAACTACTACAAACTACTTTTACAAACAAATCTCACACACACACACACACACACACACACTTCTTTTACTTCTACAAATTACTTTATTTTACTTTCAAATTACTTTTAAAATTAATTATTACTTTTATTGTGTCAAATAACTATCTACAATTATTAATTTGACTTCTTATTAGATTAGATTGAGTATGACGACTGATGATGGAAGTTACGTTTTAATAGAACTTTGACTTTATTATAATGCTTCTTGACATTTAAGAATAATGGTTAATGAAGACATTGTTACATTTACGTGCTTCTATTCATAATAATTTCACCTGCTATTGTATATAATATTATTCTTTCATTTAGTCAACACGAATCGTGGCGCTCCAACGTTTGAGAAATGAATTATAATATCTATACCCGGATTCCGAGATGGGTTTAATATTATTATACCTATATATATTATATATATTAAAAAAACAACTTCTGGCATTTATATCATGACTGGACTGGCCTGTTGGTCTAGTAGTTAGTCACCCTAATAGGGTTATAATATGCATGTATTTTTTTAAATATTTTTAATTCACTGTTTACAACGTTTTAACATAGTAAAAAAATATAAACATATTCAAAAATGCAGTAATGAAGGTTAAAAAAAAATTAAAACACAGAATAAATTTGAGCTGTTTAAACGCCGCCATTTTCGCGCGCTATTTCAATGACGTCATTTACTATGATCCTATTACTATTACTTAGGGTTTTTTCGTTCTTCTAACCATTTCACCATGAAAAAAGCTCAAAAACCAGTTTACCGGTATTGCTTGTACCCGAATGGAATAAACAATATCAGATTGTGCTTTTACAAAACCACTTTCAGTAATTTTTCTTAAATGTTAAATAACCTCACTATGAAGCTAAAATTACTCTTGAACATTAAATTTGTTCACAACACACACGGCAATAATTATGTTTTCCATAAAAAGTCCATTCCAATACTGTTTTGTAGGCGTAACTTGTTTTGTTGTCGTAGTATTTGACGTCACTTTTCGTTACAACCAATGGTGATGCGTTTCACAAATTTGAATTTCCCGCGCTTAATTCGCACTTTTATTTGAAAATTTAAATAATTATGACGCTATTAAAAAGTAAAATAATGATTTAGTTCATATTTTCTGCCATTAAAGATTCGGAAAAAAAATATTCGAACCATATTTAAATTACATGCATATTCCCTATTGCTATGCCGGAGGTCGTGGGTTCGATTCCCACCCAGGACAAATATTTGTGTGTTGTGCACGATCGTTTGTTCTGTGTCTGGGTGTAATTTATCTATAATATGTACTAGCTGTACCCTGCCACGCTTCGCTGTGGCACATTGTGATTGAATGGTTAAAAAAAAAGAGAAAATGACGTGTGGCATTCGGAGACTGCCGCGGTATTGCATAGCATTTTTTATCAACTCTTCTCCCCCTCCCCTCCCCCCTCCCCCACCCCTCCAACCCCTCACCCCTCACTTTCCCCTCCCTCCCCCACCCGGCTCCTGCCTTTTCCCCTCTCCCTTTCCCGTCCCCCATCACCTCACCCTTCCCCTACCCCTCCCTTGTCTTCTCCCTCTCATTCCCTCTTTCTCCACCCCCTCCTTTTGTCCTGACCTTCCTCCTCTCCCACTCCCCTTCCCTCCCCACTCCCTTCCCCATCCCTCCCGCTACCCCTGCTCCCCTCTCTCACTCCCCTCCCCCTCTCACTCCCCTCCCCCTCTCACTCCCCTCCCTCTTCCCTCTCCTCGTGATATTTCGAAAAGTCATTAAAAGTTCTGCTATGACTATTAAAAAGCAAGGATGGTGATAAAAAAAGTGCAAATTTAGAGTTGTATGTATTTTTTGATGCCACATAATAAAAAAATAAAAAAAATAAAATTAATCAAAAAAATAAAAATAAAAAAATTGGGGTGAACACGAACACCCCTTATCACTTACAGATTAGAAAAATAGATAGTAGCCGATTTTCAGGCTTACTGAATATGCATAAAAAATTTCATGAGAATCGGTCAAGCCGTTTCGGAGGAGTATGGGAACGAACATTGTGATACGAGAATTTTATATATAAGATGTATTTAGAAATATATAAGTCTGTTTATCAGCTGATTAGTACCCATAACACAAGCTCTCAAGCTTAGCTTGGGACTAAATAGCATTTTGTGTGAAAAGTTGTGGAATATTAAGTATTTATTATTGTTATTTATTATTATCAACTTCAAAGAATAAACTTCAGTATACTTGGAAATCTATCTATCTAATATCAATACGCTGAGTGGAATCTATGGATCCATTTTTAAGAAAATTAAACGCTAAGTGTAAGATTTGGCATGGTGAAAGTTTATATAAGTGCAGAAACTTAATATTTAAAAAATGTATGTTAGAAATCTATATATATAAAAGAAAGTCGTGTTAGTTACTTCGCTTATAACTCAAGAACGGCTGAACCGATTTAGCTGAAAATTGGCAGGGAGGTAGTTTAGAGCCAGGAGAAGGACATAGAATACTTTTTATCCCGTTCGACATCATAAAAATAAATATCAAGAATATCGGTTGTCTCAAACATTTTTCAAACGCAGCGCCATCTTGGATGACATGACAGGAGTCAAACTTCCCAGTTCATTATCAGGTGACAATTTGAAATTGACAAGTCTTAAGCTAAACCAAAGAAGGTAAGGTTGTCAATTTATAATACGCACCTACGTTCTGAAATTTATTTTGTTACTAAACTTAGAGGTTTTATGTAGCATAAAAAAGTCTTATATTTCAGAAATCAATTTACGGAACTAGCAATGATGACAGAGACGAAATTTAATAATTCTTTGCAAATAGAACTTATTTTACTGTTAGGACTTTAATTAAAGTAGACCGGGAAAACTATAGGCATAAATTATTGTATGTAACATAGAGGCGATAGTTCAGATTAAAATTATGAATTTAGTATTTTTTAGTAAGGTAGTTAGGTTAGATAGTTGGGTTAGCTATAGGATAGGTATGGTCAGTTAGGTTAGGGTATATATACATGTTGTAATTTAAAAGTAGTAATAGTTATTATTGGTTTGGATTTATTTGTTGTCGTCTTATTCAACGTATGTATATCTAATATAAAAAAAAAATAAGAGCAATGAATTGACTCTAAGGCACAACGAAGTTTGCCGGGGCAGCTAGTAAATAAAATAAAATATTCGTTGTTTACGTAAATTTTAGAGCCTGTGCACACCAGGTTTTTTAAACGCGCCGTTGACGTGTGTTTGTAGCGATACAGACGCGATACGCACGCAAGTCAGACGCAGCCTGTAGACCTTTGCACACCTGTATAAATTCAAATAAGCGTTTGAATCGATACAGGCACGCGGGTGTAGCGATAAAGACGCGTCGAAAGGCTCCATTTTTTTGTTCCAAAGACGTGTGGTGCACCAAATTGCTCGATTGCTACTAGTGTAGATTCACACTTTCCTCGTAGCGGGGGTATCCCCGCCAGTAGGAAAGGAACGCTAAACTAACGCGCGTTAGGATACAGACGCGCCCGGTGCCACGCGTTTGTATCGATACAAACGACAACAAACTGCACTTTTTAGGATAAAAGCGCGCCATCGACGCTCGTATCTGAACGCGCGTCGACGGCGCGGCGGCTTGCTTTAAAAAAATGTGGTTTGCACAGGCCCTTAGGACGTTTAGCAGTTCTGCCAACATCAAGCTTATAACATAACCATAGTGACAATAAGTAACCTTTTGGAAGCAAACAAAAATATGACAAATGCGAGTCATTGACACAGATAGGGAAATGCAAAGCAAAGTTGTAGTTTTCATTGAATCACAATGAAGTTTTGTTAAAATTGTTTTGCCCTCGAATACGGTCGAATTTCGACCACTGGGCGATCACTAGTAAACATGATTCACCGAAATATATGTAAGTGCATAACTTTCGAACGACTGTACCAAATTTTTATTTGTTGTCATTGTGTTGATGGCTGTATGGCTTATATTACAATTGGCGCACTTAGGTGGCGCTGCAGTGGAGTTCGAAAGCAATGCTCGGGCAAGACACTTGGTTAGAGATCCATGAGCGGCATACAAACTCTGACACCAGATAACACCATCCGCAGAAAAAATAAAAATACGAGAGACTGGCCCACATCCGCAAGTAGGTACACAACACCAAGGAGGTCGCAAAAATACAATCGACGCGGGCCTCAGAAAACATCCCTAATATTGACAAAAAATATTCTAGATTTTCAATAAAAAAAATCCGGGATATTAATTATGTTGTGTCACGTTTCACACACCCCTACTACAGTACACGCCAACTACCGGGGAATGTACCACAAATTGAATTCACGACATATGAGAAGATTCTTGTTATAAATTCTATGTCTCATTTAGTAGGTCTCTTAATACAGTGACTGTAGTCTATTTAGTACTTTTACAGTGTTGAATTATCTATAGTCACATTGCGTAAATTGACTTTTAAGAGTCGAATTTTAATAATGAGGTTATTTTTTGGGTGTGCCTATTAAGTAACCTTATGTAACCTAACATAAGTGCAGTTAATAATAATTGTGCAAAATAGAATAAGACAATACTTTTATCATTTTTTAAAAGATTTCTGGCAAATTCAAGCAAAACATTCTAGCCCACTGAATTTTGAATCCAGGTACTTACATAAGAATCTTAAGGATAAAAAGTCAGTGTTTTTTTTTTGTAAAAAAAGAAAATACTTAATTCTTTAACCCTCGCCTTTAGTCACGTATAGAGATGACAAACCAAAATGTGTTCAGCACGCCAAGCGTCAGGACTACATGTTGGAATTAAAGGATTCATTCATAGCGTAGTGTCACTGGCTCCTAGCTCGTTTTCCTTTTTTTTAACTTTAATTAATAACAATAACTAAAACGTAACAAAATTGAAAACTAAACTTACTTGGCTATCATGCTTTTAATGTATAATTTTACATATTATACAGAAATCAAATCAAAAGAGCTCCCTGTGTATAAGATCTTTGAACTTGCTAGGAGAACATGCGTAGATATCAATATGTTCAAAGGTCTCATTGTAAGTATCTACCTTTCTGCGAACAGGTGAGCGCAAACCAGTGTTAGAATGGCAAGTACGCGTAGAATATACTTAGTCTACCAGCGCGCACTTTTCGCTTGTACACTGTCCTAGGGACAACGTAGCGTAACATATTGGTTAACTCAATGCATATTGGTTAACTTAACACTTAACTTCTTAACAGTTTAGTCGGAAAATACGTCAAACAAAGCCAATACTTTAACAACCACATAAATAAATTTAAATTTCCAAACACTCCTGTTAGCAAATAAACATTGTTTCTTTAACAATAGTCAGAGTAATTCAATTTAAAAGCAAGTAATACTACTCAGTCCGTTGCATACATTCAGCCCTAAAGGGGAAAGACAGTACAATGTAAAACGTCCAAAGCAATTAACGCAATAATATGCCTGTGGTTCTAGATTGGAGGAGTCAGGAAGCGAGTGAAATAATCGACAATACCGTCTGTCTGTGGTTTTACTGTTCTAGTCGATCCGAGCTCGGAGTCTGTCATTGTCTCGAGAATGATCTTTGGATATATTAGACGTTGATAAATCTGATTTATCGATATTGAAGTGATGCTATTGTCTTAACATGGAATGTGTAGCCATGAACTGCCTCTTTAGTAAAGTGGCTACTGTTGAGCATAAAGTCCTGAGATAGATACCCGGGACGGCAAATGATGTTTGGTTTTCCATCTGGAATTCACCCTTCTACCATCGGACAACCGCCACGAGCGGCGAGTGTCCACCATCGTGGCATCTCAACGATCCGGACAAAGCGGTTTGCCTCGTCGTTTATAACGCGTACGTCGAAGGACTGGAACAACTTGCCTGCTGCGGTCTTCCCGTCCAAGTTGAATTTAGGTGTCTTCAAGACTTGAGTGATTAGGCTCTTAATAAACTTGTGCGCTTCACCATGATTGAGTGCATCACTGCTTACCGTCAAGTGGGATTGTCACTAGTTCTACACATCTGTCTGGCATTACCGCTGAAATGAACCTTTTGGCGCAGCCGTGAGACATGCCATTTTTCGTCTCTTTTTTTTGTGTTATTGTGTTTTTACTGTGCGTTTCAAAGGCAATGCATGCAGGGCAAAGTCTGAGAAAGAATCAATTTAGCTTTGAGTTGACCTGTTCCAACAAGGATTCGTGTCAACCCATATTTAAAAAACTATGTTTGTTGCCATTGCCATCTCTTTATATCTATGAAATCTGCATGTTTGTTAGTAAACATAAAACTTCGTTTAAATTAGCCAATGATTTAAATCCTAGGAGCCGACGCGATCCACATAGACTCGTCGTAGATGATACTGTCAGGCTTACTAAGTATAGTAAAAGCTGCTTAAGTAACTGTGTTCGTATATTTAATAAGATACCAATGGACATAAAAATATTAAAATGTTTATGGAAAGATTTGGTTGCTAAGTAGGTACTATTCTGGCAAAACATGTTAGCTCTTATAATTTACTGTAACACCAGTGTACACCATGTTTTATGCAAATAAAGAATTATTATCATTATTATTATTAACAGACGGCATGCATAATTATATATAATATTACAACATTCCACGTCATACTGAAGCCTCGTCCCAGGTTTCTAGGAAAATTAATACATAGATTGAAAACCAGAGTACCTACTCCAGTACCGGGTTCCAAGCAGAGCTGGATATCAGCAAGATGAATATAAATTGATTTCTGTGAACAGTACCTAACATCGATCGACGTGTACACTGACTTCTTATTGAATTGATATCGCCTTGTTGTCTTAGTTTTATTGAAGATGTTATAGAATCAATGCGATTGTGTTTCTATGTCAAGTGTGAATTGTGACTGTTAACTGTAAAGAATCCACTTATCGACAATTTGTTGTTTAAGGCAAATATATGGGTCATAGATATCCGGAGATATGCCTTCACTCAATATTTGTTCAAGTTCATGTGTCGCCACCGTGTCCCCCCTCCTAAAACTCACACTAAAACGAAACGAATAGATACGCCACACATGATTCTTATCTTAATGCACACATGATCAAAAGGGGCGGGTACTAGTATAGGAGCCCAAACCACAAAAAATAAAATTACCGGTATTTTTCAATTTAAGGTGATGATTGTGAACACTGATGAGTCTGGCAGTGATTAAAACGATTTATTTTTGCGTTATCCCACAATAGGAAATTGTCCTGTATGATCGGTGCGTTCACAAACTTCAAAGAAATCAAACCTGAGACACGCGGACACGCCGCGCAGCAATCAATCGCTCATCCACGGCGCAAACCGTGGAAGCTCTTTATAAACGACTTCTGAGGATTAGGAATATGCAAACTGTAATTATATTGATTAGCATTATACATAGATGTTAACCCCACGATACGATTTTGTAATTATTTACCGTCATGACTAGATGGTACTACCTACGCTGAATTAGTCTAATATACCTATTATTATTTTCTACATTATGGGCCACTTATGTCATCATGTCAATATTTTCATGTTTTCAGGCGCTGTGATGCTGCATATCGGTTATTTCTTGAGACCACTGGTTTAATTTAATTTCCCTAGGTGTGTGTGACGCTTCTGGTATTCGAAGTTGAGTACCTTGTGCGAATCTAAAATCTATCATTCAACGACATGCTGAAAAATCACTTGAGTAATTTTTTTTTAATATGGATGGGATCACAAAAAGGGTTCACGTCGCGTCGGTCGCAGGAATAGCAATGTTTTTTTTTACTTAGTGGTTTTGGAATGAGAAGAACCTAATTTATCTATTTACTTAATACGGTTTAGCCGTATAAAGATGTGGCGACGAAATTTGGCCACGGGCTCTCGTACTTATAGGAACGCCCACTCAATGCATAGGGCTTGGTATTTTGTTACATCTATAAAAATATCGATGAAAACCGAATGTAAAAAAGAGGTTGTCTATGAGCGTAGTTTGTATCGTTTATTATGATTACTGATTATGGTATATTGTAATTAATATTAAAAAATAAGTGACGATAGTAGGTCCACACGGCTGCACATCAAGCTATGTAAAGATAAAGATAAAGATACCGGGCTGGTATCTGGAACTCCACGTCAAAGCGCGTATTTTGCGTATGGGCCACAATCCTACACGCTCGTGGGCCCAGTGCGAATTGGTAGATGTCACATGTCTTCGAATTTTTGGTTCTAGGACATGCCGGTCGATGTTTTCCTTCACCTTTTTGAGAGCAGTGGTGATGAAATAAATTGCACAAAGTAATGCGCCTGCCTCGGTTCGAACCCACGACTTACTGCTGCTCTCATCAAGCTATGTATTAATTTCCAGTATAAGCTCATCTCGCATGATATAGGATTTCCGTACAATGCGAGGTCAGTGTAAACTGTAATTGTATAGCTTGTTGTGTAGCTGTGTGTGTGTACGTGGTCCACTTTAATAAATCATTTTCTTTTATTTCTAGTTTCAAATTACCTCATATCATCGTCATTTTTATTTCATTTTCGAGTGATCCCATACTCTTTATTTCCCATTCGAAATCACTTTAGTAATTTGGTTTATCATCAAAATAACTGGAAAAACTAAATCATATACATAAACAAAAACTAAAAATTGAAAAATAATAAGTTCCCACTACCTGAACTACCATTCACATAAAAAAAACAACACATAACACAAAAACACATAACATTAAAAAAATAAAATAGTTGTAGTGTCAGAAGCCAGTGGCAATATATAGAGTGAAGTCGGTTGTATTTTTGTACAAAGTTTTTAATCAAATGATATGACTTGTAAAATATAAAAAATAATAAAGAAATCATTTTATTTACAAAATAATATTAAATTGCAAATATTAGGTACTACCTAGTTATGAAATTATTTTGTAAGAATTTCTATAAATTATCGATATCTAGAGAAAAGCGCTACGCACCACTAATGTTTTGTTGTGACATGCGTCAGTCACGCAAAAATATTTCACAATGAGATATTTGTAAAATCTATTAATATTATAATTAGTGCAGTGATTTTTATTAACCGGTGGTAGGACACGCCACTTTTCTTAAGGTTTGTTGTAGTTACCCTATTTTGGCAAAATAGAACTGAAAAATTCGGCATTTCGTAAAAATACGAAATGACACGACTCATTCCGATGCTAATTTAGTACTAGACAATGTTCTCGGCTGTCACGTGTTACTTTGGCCAAACTGACCAGACTTGAGGCACACTTACCACGCCTACATGCCATATCCCTCGATATCCGTGATATGGGTTATTTATGAGGTGGCGAATGGGGGCGTATAATGATCATTGGCAATAGAAGTCCGTCAATTTTTTTTTTCTATTAGACATGGGACACAATCAGATAATAATTTAAAATCTAAAAGCTGTATGTGTGCATGGGAAGACTAGGCCCCGCCCATCGCCCGCCAGCGGGATAGAATATCCTATGAAATAAATCAGTGTGCAATTCACTAGCGAGTTTGATTGACGTACTTACGCATAACCATTTCCGTATCTAACACGTGGCGACGAGCGAACTCATATTACGGCTAAAAATGTCTACGGAAACGACTTATGGCGTCCTCTCCACTTTTGACCACCAGTCACAAGACTGGAATAGTTTCAAGTTGCGATTAAATCAATGGTTCATCGCTAACGACTTAACCTCTGAAACGGATAAAGCAACGATCAAACGAAGGAGATATTATTAACGTCATTATGTGAATCAAAATTCAAACTGGCATTTAACCTGGCGTTACCTAGCAAGGTGGAAGAATTGGGTTACGAGGTAATAGTGAAGCTTCTCGACGATCACTTCACACCAAAAAGGTTCGGGTTTGCTGAGAAGTCACTTTCTATTCGGCAACACAACGACCAGGAGAAAGTCACACTCGATGGTCGGGGCCTAGTCTTCCTATGCACATATACATAACAGGGGCGAACCCTGATATCACTTATAATCACCTGTTCTGTAATAATTTGCGTCTTTGGATCATCAAAATGTTAAGCTAAAAGCTGTTCAAAATGCTAAGTATGAGTATAACAACATCCCATTTAAGGCTTCTTTGTTTTTACTAAAACTTGCTTTCTATAAATAGTTCAATGGATATTCCGCGCATGAAATAGTAAGACTTCGCATAATTAAACTTAATATAATTAAATAGAGAGAGATGGCAGAAAGCAAAAACGGGTGAATCTCGATTCTTTGGCGACCATTACTTCAATTTATAATGAACTGTGAACAAAAATAAAGCGAAAATACAAGAAGCTTCAGAATACTAAATGCTTCACATACTTATCGTGCAACTTAATAAAATCGACAAAATTGGTTTACTTAACGTAGTTCAGGGTTAAAAGCAGCAATTTGTCACAATTTGCTCGCTACTGAATTCTTTAGCGGATACCGTTTACCTTGACTACGTCAAAGCAGTAGCTAGAAATTTGTAACAATCACTGTCTCCCCTTTTTCCGGTAAATGCTTAGTTATGCATCGGAATAACAAATAACGTTGAGCAGTTTATTTCATCTGCCTAGCCTTTTTTTTCAAACTGTATCGGGGTCAGCAGAGCTATTACGTATCTCCGTTGACAGTTCATAGTGATGATCACTGGGCAAAGTGTTCAACGATTAACGATTGTTCCCAACGAGTCACCCTGTAACCCGTAACAGTGTGAACCGTTGGATTTTTTTTTCTCAAACAGTCACACTGTTAATATTTGGGAAAACTTTTAAAGTTCGTTCCCAACGAGTCACACAGTAACGTTGTAACACGTTACTGTGTGACTCGTTGGGAACGAACGTGTGACTGGATGGGATTTTTTTTTAAATTGTTCTCCCAACCAGTCACACTGCTACTCGTTGGGGTAAAAAAATAAACAATGTAAGTAAATTATAAATGAAGATAAATTATATATTTATCATCATTTATAATTTACTTACATTGGCAAGTCGTTTCTGGCACTCGCCGGCCGCTACGGGCACCGCTCGCTTCGCTCGCTCGGCTCGTGCGTAGGAGGTCACAGTTTTAACCTAACTTAACCTACCCGTTTTTAAAGGAGAAATTAACCTAATCTAAATAGTTGCGTTCCGGGTTACCAGTCCCAAAAGTTGCCCCATCGAGTAACTGTGTGACGGGTTGGGAAAAAGAATCGAACGACGATTAACTGTCAAGACAGATATTTTTGTATCAGTGTGTATCTAAGATGACTTTATGTGCACTCCTATAGATTGTGACAAAGTGCACCGTACCCCGTCTGATAGTCACTAAAAAAATAAAATAAATATTCCACAACTTTTTTTTCACACAACGCCATTTAGTCCCAAGTTAAGCTAGACAGCACTGTAACTAGAAGTCCATTTAGAGCGGAATACCAATTTTATGTAAATTCTCAGTTGTTGTTAAAAAAGTCGCCTCTCATGCACGAGGTTGTGGCAAGTATCAATGTGACTTTTTCAATTCATATGTAGTTTCTAAGTTTATCTTAGACATCATTGACATCGGTGAAGGAAAAACATCGCGAGGAGACCTGGAATTATAGTTAATATGAGTTTGAAATCGCCAATCCGCCTTGAGCAAGCGGTGATCAATGCTCAAGCCTTCTCTGTATGAAAAGAGGCCTTTGCCCTGCCGTGGGACAGTAACAGGCGGGTATTATTATTTATTATTATTATATCTCAGTTGTCATCAAAGTTGGATGTGCAAGTGGGCGCAAGTTACTAGCAATAAAAAAACAGCCATAGCACTGTAGGTTAAATTTTAACCGGATGCAGCTCAATACCATACTTTCACGTGGAGCGGCTGCCTTTCTGACCTCCACAACCTAGTTTACTACTTAACACGATACCCCTTGGTTAACTGGTTGTCAGACTTACTGGGCTCTGACTACAAGTAACAACTGACAAAGATCTACACATGACAGCTGGGACCGACACAGATCCAGCCGTCCCTTTGTTATCGATCAGTGACACCCTAAGCAGGTTCGAGCCCCACTGGGGGCGCCCTTAGCGAGTGTCACTTAAATTCTGACGTAATATTATATTATTATACATAATGGGTCTACTCTTGACCTCCAGTTTTGGTCACAGAAAGTGTGGAACATCTACAAGGAATGGGTGATAACCTGCAGTACGTCTGGATTCCCTAAGAAAGGAAATGGTGGAATGAGCTCGTGGGGCTCTAGAGCAGACTCACCGAAATACAGTCAGCAAAAGACCGACAGACATGCAACTTTGCGGCGGTGGGCCAGGGTATGAAGCTTGGTACCCACCAGCTTTTCGTCACCAATGAGCCTCTAAATAATAATGAAATAATTATGTATTGAAGGTAAAATGTGGACTCACGAGCGGTTACCAATTACTTTGGTATAGGTCACTTGTAGGTAAACAAAATATGAAGTATCATTTCGATGTACGTACAAACTGTAAGCTGTCACCTTGTCCTGACCATGAAATTATTTAGGTAGCCCCCCTATGAGACTCATCCGCAATCATCAACAGATTGCAAACTATACCGTCATGGTGATCGGATTAGAAAGAAAGAAGAAAGAAAGAAAGAAAATATATTTATTTGGGACACGCACAGGAATTTAACAGTACAAAACTAAAAATAACATATTAAATAAAAATAAAACAAAAGACCTGTGCGAGGCCAAAAAGACCCCTATCTCAGCACGATGCCACGATATTTAAAGAAAAGCAATAAATACCGCAGCGCTGTTATTCCGATAGGGCCTACTGTAATGCCATGAATACATTAATGTACAATAGCCCACAAAGAGGCATAAAATTATATATAAATAAATAAGTATTATAAATAATAAGAATATAAAATGACAGATGCAACAGATGATATTATACAAAATTTAAAACAAAATTAACTCTCCAACGCATCTCCCACGTTCCAGCGACTGGGTATGTAACCATCGGATTAGGTACAGTTTATTTATTTTTAACAGTTTGTGACTAAACTATAACGGCCGCACGGTTCGATCAAAAGTTAAGCTACGCTCGACCAGCTTGGTCCGTGGAAAGGTGACCATTCCTTATTAATATATCCAGACTCCTCCGTACCTCGGAAAGCACGTTAACCTGTCGGTCCCGGCTATCATTTGTTAATCTTCGTCATTTGTTACGGGTTGTCAGAAGTTTGAAAGCCTGACAACCAGTTTAACCAAGGTGTATAACATAACATAACGTCACGCCTGTAATCCCCGAAGGGCTAGGCAGAGGTGTGCCTGGTAGTACACCTACATTTCGCCAGTTATTTTTGAGTCCCATGTAATAGGGGGCGAGCCTATTGCCATCAATCGGACACAAATCCAGACTCCGGGCTGCTACTGAGAAAGATAGAAAAACTCAATAACACTATGCCCGACCCGGGGATCGAACCCGGGACCTCATGCTCAGCAGTAGCGCTTGCGACCACTAGACCAACGAGGCAGTCCAAGGTACTAAGGTGTATCTATACCAGTAACTGGGCCGTGGACGTCGAACAGGCAGCAGCTTCATGTAAAACACTGCTATTGGCTCCTACTAACTATAACAACTGTCAAAGATCTACAAATGTCAGTTAGAACCAATTACTTACCGAGGTACGGAGGGGTCTTGATATGTAATGAAAGATCACCCATCTACAGACAGTCCTCGGCAAGCGTAGCTTAACCTTTGATAGACCAAAGCGGCTTCGTCACGTTTTCTGAATGTGAACAAACTCTCCCCATTGTAATTAAAAAACTGATAATGATACTTTCTTCCCAAGTAGTTGAGCATGTTTCCATTAAAACCCGGGTAAACAGATATATCCGTTGCCGCGACGTAAGCAGTCCCCCATTGACCCGGATTGAGTTCAGAACCAGTTATCAATAAACGTGTCGGCGTCCGGTCTTAGTGCATTTCAATTAACCGGATTATTTGCTCGTGACTGGTGGCTTTGTTATTGGGGTTGGTTGTTTAAAATAATGTTATTGTTTAAATAGACGAACTGCGTTCTAGTTTGTTACAATCTCTACGTCAAAATGTAGGTGAAGTGAGCTAGCATGCTGTCTTCAGCAATAGATAGAGTGGTTTTCGAGGTAGGTTCTAGGATATAATTTGTTAAAAATTAAATTTAAAATTTAAAAAACCCCCACCGCAAAAAAGTTAAACATTTAAAAAGTTAAAAATAACACTTTAGCCATGAAATTTTACTTCACGTCGGGGTACCGCTTGAGTAAGGAATGTTCCTAGTACTTGTAGGTATGTAGGTACTTATTTTAACGGTACCCCGACGTTACGTAAAATTTCATGGCTAAAGTGTTATTTTTAACTTTTTAAATGTTTTACTTTTTTGCGGTGGGGGTTTTTTAAATTTTAAATTTAATTTTTATTTTAAATTTTTTAAACGCATTCATTTTGTTTTATAGAGTTTACAGTTATGAGATTTTTTCAGTGCATTGTGTGTAGAGTCAAATGCTGGTTAAAACGAATCCAAACACGACATATCTGCTATTATTTTGACAAGAGTCTACCTACTGGTGTGCTGGATAGCCTGGCTGCAGGATCAGCTCATCCTGTTGCCATCAGTGCATTGTGTTTAGAATCAAATGCTGGTTGAAATGAATCCAAACACGACATATCTGCTATTATTTTGTCAAAAGTCTACCTACTGGTGTGCTGGATAGCCTGGCTGCAGCATCAGCTCATCCTGTTGCCATCAGAGCATTGTGTTTAGAATCAAATGCTGGTTGAAATGAATCCAAACACGACATATCTGCTATTATTTTGTCAAAAGTCTACCTACTGGTGTGCTGGATAGCCTGGCTGCAGCATCAGCTCATCCTGTTGCCATCAAAGCATTGTGTGCAGCATCAAGTGCTGGTTGAAATGAATCTAAACACGCCATATCTGCTATTATTTTGTCAAGAGTCTACCTACTGGTGTGCTGGATAGCCTGGCTGCAGCATCAGCTCATCCAGTTGCCATCAGTGCATTGTGTGCAGAATCTAAAGCTGGTTAAAATGAATCCGAACACGACATATCTGCTGTTATTTTCCCAAGAGTGTATTAGGCTGCTAGATATCCTGGCTGCATCAGACCAAATACACCATAATGTTGCTTATTAATATTACACACATGGGTGTTTGAAATTTTAAGACACACATATGTTTGTAAGTAAAGTTAATACTCATAGACGTCTAAAATGGCAACGGTAGCTAACTCAAAAGAGCTGATAACCTTGAAACGGCTGAACCGATTTTGATGAATCATGTCTAAGAACCATCGCAAGAAACCCTGCTTTCAAATAAAAAAAACCGCATCTAAATCGGTTCACCCGTTTGGGCGCTACGGTGCCACAGACAGACAGACAGACAGACAGACAGACAGACAGACAGACAGACAGACAGACAGACACACACACATAGCGGTGAAACTTATAACACCCCTCTTTTTGCGTCGGGGGTTAAAAAAAAGAAATTCACGAAAAACAATATGCAGAAAATTCTAATTCTTAAACATTTTTCAAATGCAGCGCTATCTTGGACGACAAGACCGGTAACTAATGTCTTTCCAGTCCAATATGAGAAGACAATTTGGCTAACAAATGCATGACAGTCACTAACTGGACAGCAGGGCTAGCATGGCCGGAGATATTCTACCCACGGGGAGAGGATAAAATACTATTCCCCTCTGTCAATTTTATCCACCCTTAGAGCATGGCGACATGGGTGGATAAACTATTCACGGGGATAAACCAGGGGAAACGCTTGTCCTCGAAATGATTGCCATTATAAGAAAACTTTTATGAAATTACACAATAGTCGAGAATGTCATGTAAACCAAAGTACTTTCATCGTTTTATTACATCTGTACTGGATATTTATGTTTTGTTGTCAATTGGGATTGCCCGAATCGCAAAATCTTTTACTAGTCGCCATGCTATAAGCCGTGGATGAGTATCCACGTCTAATGTCAAAAAGTGATATAATTCTCTTTCCCCCTGTTGCCGTGCTTTGGCAGGTGGATAAGATAATTGTATCCCTTGTCAGTGGAAATAACCGGTGGATAAAAGTTATATCCCCAGCCCATGCTAGCCCTGCAGGTCCACTCAATTAGGTATTCCACACAGATTTGGTTAAGGCACGGTTCCTTCCTAAAAATACTATCTCAGTCACTATCTGCATTGTCCTCATATGATTAATTTGACCAAGGTAATGTGCGAGTTTAAAAAACTGGCGCCTCTGAATTTGTTTCCTTGTATTCACAGAATACTCGTACTTAGCTAAGCGAATATCTACCTCATCTAATTTAATTGTATTTTGTTACTTGTGATGTGTTTTTTATGATCCATTCCCACCTGACCTTTCTGAACAACGGCATCAATAAGTTCTGCGTATGTCTTTCTATGGCGTCCTCTTTCGGTGTTTAAATTCCACTTACATTTGCCTCATAAGTCATAAATACTTTTTGTTAGATGCCTTTCATTTTACCATTTGAGTGTTCGCATCATTAATCAATAGAAAAAAAAATGAGAAACTCAGAGGAACTTGTCGCTCACACAAAATCAACACGATCATAATCAAATGGCAGGCAGAGACAGGGGGGCACAAAAAACAAACCAACATCACGCTTGTAACTATTCCCCGATAGGTGAGGCAGAATTGTACTTACAGTAGGTAGGTACTGAAAATAATTTTAAAATGAATAAGCTTAATTTCAATCCTTTGGGATGCGCTAAACTAAATTTTATTTTTATTTTTAACACGAAAGATTTGTTTGTGGTTTGTCCTATAGTAAACGTTGTTTTTAGTGATGAGTGCACAACCTTGTTCTGACCAGAGTGAAAGGCGACTAACGAGAGGTGAAGACTAAGTGAAAACGTCAGGAGTGGACGCCCTAGCAGGACATAGACCTTATTAGTGAGGTTCTTCAGAAAGGTCAAGTGGTCGCCACTGGCGCGTGTGTATGACAACATGTACGTAGCAAAATAATTATGTAACAATCGTAGCAGATGGCGCTCTGTTGTGAGAGTAGTGAGTTAATTTATGGGTGATTGTGTATGTATGTTTAATAAACTAAAAATAATTATGTAGAGATTGTTTATAATAAAGATATCCTAATCATATCATATAACCCCCATTTTGTCTGCTTAATATCGTCTAGTTCGATAGGATTACATTGTGTGCCGTCGAACAATATATTATAATATGTACCTACCTATGTGAAGGAATAATAAGGTACGATTGTTCTCCTAACAAAAGAAAGATATTTGTCATTGTACAAAAAATGTGCTAACGTAAGAGGGCTTAAGTATCTAAAGTACAATAATATTGGGATTGAAATAAGATTTTTCGCGTTGTTGTGCACCACACAATCTACAGATCACTTTAGAGATAATAATAAATATACGTAATTTAAAAAGAGGCTTTATTGCTGACAGCGATTTCTTACATACAACTCTAAGATAGTCTTGAAAGAGAACAAAAAGATTTGCTGGTGTTTCAATGTTACGTGTCGGAATAAGGCTTACAACGCTTATTAATGTAGTAAAATTGGAATGTTTTAAATGTTTTTTTTTTCTCTGAATAACAAATATTGCGATTTTTTTATGTATAATGGGTCTACTCTTGACCTCAATCCTGTTAAATGGACTTAACAACTTCCCAGTCACACATGACTTATGTTGGTCAAAAGCTGTAAGACGACCAGTGTGCCTAGTGCGAGTTTGTTTATCGTTAACGCGATCGACACGTTTATGACGTTCGGCGCTCCGATTGGTTCGCTCCAAGCTTTTAACCAATCAGAGAGCCAAACGCGGTGCACGTTCCGATCGCGTTAGCGTAAAAACAACTCGCACTTAGCGCACAGTAAGGCTATCTCCGTTGACAATGAATAGTGATGATCACTGGGCCAAGTGTTCAACGGTTAGCTGTCAAACAGACAGTTTCGTATTGGTCATTATCTTTCCTTGGTATTGTTCGTCAGCACGTGGAGCTCCTCAAGTTCCGAGTTGAGCTCACGATTACTGACAAATGCTTGCACTGACTGATCTGGTCCCCTCATTCTGTGTGGTTCTTTCCTCAAAAGACCAACTCAGACACTAATCTGCATGGATCTTACATGATTTGACCAAGATAATGTCTGGACTTTAAAAAGGACTATGACCTCTGAGTTTGTTTCGGTGTTTCTTCTCAGAGTAGTGAAATACCGATCTCATTTACTAAAAAAGGCGACGTGTAAAAGTGTTTGTAAAAACCTATTTACAAAAATAAATATCATTTATCATTTATCAGAGTGTATCTAGGATGACGTCATGCGTGCTCGCAGAAGTCGCAGATTATGTGACGAAGCGTACAGCACTTCGTCTGATAGTCACCCACATTGAAGTCCACTTAAAGTGCAATACAATTATTTTTGTAAATTCTCAGTTGGTTTCCATTAATGTTCGGTGTGGAACTGGACGCCTGTTAGTAGCAATGAAAAGATATTGTAGTACCTATTTCTTTATGGTTAACGAACAGACGTCCCGCGGTTTCACCCGCGTAGGTCCCGTTCCCGTGGGAAAACAGGAATATAAAGTAGCCTATGTGTTAATCCAGGGTCTCTGCTAACTCCATACCAAATTTTAATAAAATCCGTTCAGTAGTTGTTACGTGAAAGAGTAACAAACATCCTCACAAACTTTCGCGTTTATAATATTAGTAGGATATTTTCTGTGGGTACTTAGGGTAAATTTAATTTAACACGTTGACTGCCAACTACCAGACACAATAGAAATTTAATTGTTCGCGGTCAACGTGTGACCGACGTGGCGTTCAAAAACTTAAAGTTAAATGTTCTGCAGCATCCATTCTAACCACTGTATCTAGATTATTATCCAGTACGCGTCGTAGGCACTGAGACAAAAAAAAAACAGTTTCTTTGTTTATAATATAAAAGTACGTTGGAAACTGATACATTATCTTTGTCTTCTTTAACATAAAAGTGATTCAAAGCTAACACCAACTTCGTTATAACTTTTTCACATATTTATGTAAATGTACAGAAAAGGCTGAAATGGGATATTATCATATTTTTTCTTTATACGAGATTAGTTCTGATGGTTTGTTGGTTGAAACCCCATAATATATATACATAGTTATAAGTACATTAATTTTATCACTTATCAAATTCCGCACAGGGCTGGAATATGAACACAGTTTTGACGTAGGTATGTACAGACGCCAGCACATCAAGTTACCCCAAAGTGTCAAATTTCTTTGAAAATTTTTCAACTTTATGTCCAACAGAATAAGGATCATATTCAATTGGGAAAATTTGACACATTGGGGTAACTTGATGTGCTGGCGTCTGTACAAAAGATTAATACTTTTTATATGTGCGTGTGGATTGAGAGATCTTTTCGACAAACTCTTCCAATCCCAACCAAATTATAAGAGGATTTAGGAAATAATTGTAAAAACTTCATAGTAAGGTATAAAATTTGTGAAACCTAAACAAATAAAGTTAGAACTCATTAACTGGATCTCTTAATCTGGGACAACTGAAGAAAAAGCCATAACGCGTATCCAAGAATATACTGCCTATGTGTTTATAATTTGCATTTTAATTAATTGTGAAGGATTTGTGAAAGCTGCTAAACAAAATTTCCATTCGTTTCAAAGCCACGTTTAAGATTTATAACGGTTTATATGGATCTCTCAGAGTGGACAATTTTCAATTGAGTGATCTTGTAAAACACGACCTAATACTGAAAAAGTATGAATAATTATCATGTTCATTGCAAATTATGCTTCTGGGAAAATTTGTGAAACAAAAATCGTAATTGAAATCTTACTGGTTCAAGAGAAAATTAAAATCTTCTTTTTTATCGATCGTCCCAACTGAGAGATAATTTTTATAAACTATGTACGTTTTTCACCAAAAAAACACTACAAAGGTAGATACATCAGAAATTTATTGTGAAAAACGTACTAAAATTTGACGATTCAGTCGTCCCTGTAAGTGTTATACTTACTTAAAAAGATAAATCATTTTTTACAATCCTTAAGGAAAACGTTGAGTAGGGTGACCATATCGTCGGTCGGAATCATTACCAGAAAAGTCAGAAGTGCGCGCCTTGCGTTCGAGCTCGATCGATCGATCGATCGATTTTGCAATCCGCCGGTCATACCACTAGGCTATCACTTTTTAAGATAATGTTAAACGTTTTTTTTTATTTTAATGTTGACTCTATTAATTAGGGCGGAAGGGCCATCGTAGCATATAGGTATAGCACTTTTACCGTGAGTTTTCTCCATGATTCAAAACCTAATTTTACGTTTTTCTTTTAACCTTACTATAAAAAAAGGAGGTTCTCAATGAGCTAATTCCTAAAATTTTAGTGTTTAGGCCCTTATCTGGGAACACGGTAGTGCCCCCGCCGAGACGAGCCAAGCGAAGCGCAAGGGTGCTACCTACGTTTTCTCGAAGTGTTTCTTTGAACCCTCATAGAGTTGGTTTCCGATGTACCAGATAGTTTATGTTCTCAGGATATGATGTCAACAATAGACTAATTAAACATACAAAGTCTCAATTAAATAGCTCTAATACTTTAGATTTTATTGATATCTAAAATACACCGATTTCTTCACTGACACTCTAGTGATCATCAAAATGTTTGGCTACTTTCTGAAGTGCTAGAACATAAAGCTGAAATTTGGTATGTAATCTAAGTTTAGTATACAACCAACAAAAAAAAAACATTAACTTATAACTTTTGCCCCCCATCCCCTAAAATGGGGAGGGGGGGGGGGTGGAAGTTAGTTTGTTTGTTTGGGTTGTTTGTTACTCCCTCCACTAATATTGTTTTTTCACTCTAGTTAATTAGTTTGCGTACTTCTACAAAAGGTAGAGATCTAAATAGAAAGACAATTTATAATATTCAAGTCTTTGAACTCTCATTATGTACCGTTTGTTTGATGAATTTGTGTTACGGTCAACGAACTTGGTAATATATTTTCCGACATAAAAATCGACCAAAATAAAAAAAATAAAATGTCTTTATCGTTTTCAGTGGGCCATATAATTGGCAAAATTAGTAGTAGGTAGTCAGATATTGGAAATCAGTTTATTTTAGATATCTGTATAGATCACTGTACAATTGTGATGTTATGATTACTTGTGATAGTTTTCAATGCAAACAAAAAGATAATAAGTATTTATTTATACATTTATTTTATTTTTAAGCATGTACGGAAGCTACATTATATACTGCCTTGTTGCCCTAGTGGTCGCAACTGCTACGTTTCGGGTTCAATCCCCAGGTTGGGTAAGGGGTTATTGAGTTTTCCATCGGGATTTTTTTGTAGTAGCCCGGAGTAAAATGCCTGATTAATGCCAGAAGGCTCACCAGCAGGTACCTACACCTCTTCATAACCCTTTAGGCATATATGCGTGATTTTAAGTTATAAATAATAAATAAATATTCTACAACTTTCATACAATGCCATCTAGTCACAAGCTAAGCAGAGCTTGTGCTATGGGTACTTAACAACTGATAAACATACTTATATATTTCTGAATACATACATACATATTACAGATAATATTACACCTAGACGTAGAATACATGATCGTGCTCATCGTACAAACATTTGTTCTGGGTGGGAATCGAATCCACGACGTTCGGCATAGCATACAAGACCACTAACTACTAGACCAACAGGCTAGTCAAAAGTGATGTTAAGTTATGAATATTCACACACACCAGGAAAAAAAAGACAGGGGTCGTAAAAGAGAAAAAATAATATGAGGATAATAAATAGTACACAAACGTATCACGTTCTATATAACATGTATATCCATTTAAGTCCCATTATCCCCCAGGGGTCCATTCTGTGCCAGAAAACAATGAGTTGTTTAATTTCATTTGCAATTTTTCATTTGACACAATTACTGTTTGAAAAAAAAAAAGAATATATACAGATACGAAAAAAAGATATAAAGGGTCGATGTTTTGTTCGCTTTATGCGTGATGAAGTTCGTAATGGGTATATTTGGAGCGTTTAAAACGATAAATTATTGAAAAGTTTAATCGGTGACAGTTGTAAATTTTGTTTTATTGGTCGTTTTATTTTTAGTGTCAAATGTTATTTAATGAAAAATGAAAAGTTTAATGTCTATTTATTACACTAATATTATAAATGCGAATGTTAAACAGTTTTTGGAGGTATGAGGAACAGGGTGTAAAGTTCTCATCCACCATTGAAAAGGGATGATCCTCCGACCAGACGGGTGTTGTGTCTGGTGGACTAAATACTACCCGACGGTTGTTGTCGGGAACATGTATACGTTCAAACTGCGCGGATAACTCTGATACCGCGATGTAGGATATCGGTCATTAGTTCGTATGTGGCGAGATAGATGTCGCTACAAGTTTATGTGTTGGTGGTTAGTCGCTCGTACTGAAGCGGGTTTGGATGAAAATTGTTCGGTAGCCTATATCTTAGATAAAAAGGTGTAAATAATGAAATCCCAGGACAATAAAAGATACCATGACTCCCAAATTGCTTTCGACATTTCTTGTCAGGGATCAATCATTTCGGAAAGTAAGTATGCCAATTAGTTCAAACGAAATATTGACATGACTGAGAAGTGTCTGGAAAGTTTTATTTACAGAAATGAATATCATTTAATTTCATTAAATTTACAAAGGCGAGTAACAAAAGGTTTTACATACATATAAGTGGAAACGCGAAGAGGGGTCTTTTTAGAAGGACATAATTATTATACTGACCTTATGGGTGATGTTCTTCAGAATGGTCAGGTGGTTAGTACCTACTCGCAACCTGCGTGTGTGTATGATCACATGTATAACCATCAACTAAGCAAAAGAAGTATGTTATAATCGTAGCAAGTGGCGCTCTATAATTTCTGCTTTCCCAATGGACAAAGGCGTAAGATTATGGTTGTATGTATGTTTATATATTTTTTTCTTTCTTGTTTCAGGATTTGAAGATACACATGTTATGATATTCATCGGCTTCGCTTATTTAATGACCTTCTTGAAGAGATATTGCTACAGTGCCACTGGATACAATTTGTTCCTAGCCGCCTTAGCGATACAATGGAGCCTCCTCTGCCAAAGTTTTTGCCACATGAAGAACAACGAAATATTTATCACGAAAAAATCTTTGTTGGGTAAGTGATCATTAAGTCATAATAGCATTATATAAGGCTTGAAGCAATCATATCTAAGTCGTTACAAAATGTTTTATGTTATTATAAAGAAATTTCAGGCAGTTGAACTTGGCATCCATTTAGATCTCTCTTCTTTTGTCGTTGAAATCAACAACCAAGGCATTTGTTATTATATTGAACTTGGCCCTCATTCTGTATTCATGTTTTTGATGGGATATTATGTACAGGGAAGATTCAATTTTCATTTAAAATTCTAGCACCATTAGAGAGCTCTATATCGCCGAGTTATGATTTATTTATTTTATTTATTTATTTAAATATACATGATTTTACTTTATTTTCATAACTACTAGAAGGTAAGGGAAATGTTAAAATTTAAAAAGAAAAGTACGCAATCTACTAGAACCAAGTCGCGGACACAGTGATAGTTTGCAGTTAACTATCAAAGAGTTTTGACAGATTCGGATAGGTTGATGTACAGACGTCAGCACATTAACGCGGTGTCCTGCGTGAGCGACGAACACGAAGCGACGCGACGCAACACGACGCGACGTAATGCGACGCGATGCTACACGCGACAGATGTCCTACGTGATTTTGGTATAATAAGTATAGTACAATTTTGCTTGAAAGTTCATATTTAATGTGGTGTCGCATCTGGTCGCCCTCAAAACAAGTCCGCGTTATGTCGCGTCTCGTCGCAGACGGTCATATAGGCCGCAGGTAGGGTATTGGGCCGTTGAGTTGATCGCGTTCGTCGCGTTCCCAGCATCGCATCGCGTCGCGTTCGTCGCTCACGCAGGACACCGCTTAGCTATCCCAAACTGTACAATTTTCCCAATTGAGTATTAACCTTATTCTGTTTACAATAATGTTGAAAATCTATCAAAGAAATATGACACTTTGAGGTACCTATCTTCCGGCCGTATCTTCATGCAATTTTCTCATAACAAAATCAATATAATTTTCCATGAAACTAACAAAACAGTTAAACTCTTCACCTGATTTCTCATACTTCGGTCTTCATTTAATCCCAAGAGTTCATTTGTCGGAAACAAATAATAATTATTATTGTATCCAACAATAACGTGGGGTAGATACAGTCTTCAATTTTAATAAAGACAAAATTTTAAATGCTCAATTTCCTCTTTATTCTCATTCACAAAAGAAATCTTTTAAAGCATCGTCGAAATGTTTTGATATTGTTTTAAATTCAATTACCATTTTGTGTATAACCGGATTTTCTTTTGACTCCAGTGAAATTGAATTAGGCTGATGTTGACTGTCAGTAGCTTGACCTCAAGATTTTTTGTAAAATTACTAACTGCTCCAGCTACTTTGTTCTGCATTTGAAAAAAAAACAATTGTGTTTTAATGTAGTAAGGTCAAAGGAACGATTTAAGTCGATGGTTTGTCGAGTTGTCAATGAATTAAAAAAAAACCTTTGGTCTAAAAAAAAATAGGGACCATCCGACCAACGATTTAATAAATCAGTGTGAATGTTATTATTGAAACTCGAAAGCCTGCCCAGGCCATCGTGTTTTCTGCAGTTTCTAGGTTGTGTTGTGGCGGTCAGATACTGTGGCAATCGCATTGTTACACGTTAGACTAGTTGTCAGACTATCAGGGTTCTGACTACTGGTAAGAACTGTCGAGGATCGACAATTGACAGCCGGTATCAACATTCAACGTGCATTTCGAAACACTAGGGAATAAAATCAAAATCAAAGTATCTTTTATTGTGGGGTATATTATATAGGTATAGGTTTGGATACAGATGTTTACTAGTAAGTTGCAGTTTCAGTATGTCCAGTTTAATAGGCATATAATAATAATTACATATTTTACATTGTTTCATGCTTTACAAGTGTTAAATTAAAGAAGGTATTTATAAATGGCTAAAATTTTGTACAATATGATCAATTGACTGGCCTGTTGGTCTAGTAGTTACTGCCCCTGACTGCTATGCTGGAGGTCGTGGGTTCGATTCCCACCCAGGACAAATGTTTGTGTGATGAGCACGATCATTTGTTCTGTGTCTGGGTGTAATTTATCTATAATATGTATGTATTTAAAAATATATAAGTATGTATATCAGCAGTTTAGTTCCAATAACACAAGCTCTGCCTAGCTTGGGACTAGATGGCGTTGTGTGAAAGTTGTGTAATATTTATTTATTTATTGTTTAAGAAGTCTTGGATTGCGTGTGTGTTACGGAATGACAGAGGGGTCGTGTTATGTCACAAAAGGTCACCCATCTTCGAGACTAATGTCCGCAAGCGTAGCTTAACTTTCGACTAACCTTTGTGGCTGTTATTATTAAACCACAAGCCCCACTTTGCGTGGGCTTCTATATCAATATTGTACATAGTTCTATTTGTTTCACAGAGGCTGATATAATGTCTGCGACCGTTCTCATCACGTTTGGTGCTTTGTTGGGTCTTGCGAGTGGTACGCAGTTGCTGGTCATAGCCATCGTAGAAGCAGCTGTCGGCAGCGTCAATATATACATCAGTGAAGAGATACTACAGGTTTGTGCTGTCGAAGTTGTTTCGATTTAATACTTAATACTACATTCAGAAGCTTCGGTGGCAATAGCACCAAATTATAACAAACTAGCTTCTGCCCGCGACGATTTGATATCCCATCGCATCGCTTGCTTGTGCTATAGATACCCTTTTCCGACTTGCTAAATTTAAATTGTGATAGCTCGGCTAATATGCATGGTATGAATATAATTTATGCTATAAGCAATGAGTGGAACTAAAAATGTCACGGGAACAGAAATTAAAATGAAAAAGTACTCGGTAAAAGTACTTTCCTTTTTCTGATCTTACACGAATATGAGGATTTTTGTGGTTTATTGTATATTATTTTCCGTGATAAAAAGTGTGGTGCCCAGGATATTAAAGAATAATTGTACCGAGTTTCATCGTAATCGAACCGGTAGTTTTGCGTGATGCCTGAACCAACAGACAGGCAGACAACATTTTTTAAAATCACATTTTTGGGTTCATTGTCATTTATTTTTTTGATATTTATAATGTACAGAATTTTTACTTCTACAGATTTATTATAAGTTTAGATTCAACAATTGTTACGACTATTTTAACAAATTAAGATGCCACTTGATTTAAAAGTTGTGAGTTATGGGACTTGTTTTCAATCACTTGAAATGTTTAGTAAACTACTGCTGCATTTAAAGTCAATATACAACTTTAATCAGTTTAAGCCTTCAGTTGAAATCATTTTTGATAGAAAAGTTAATAGCACTTTTCTATCAAAAATGATTTCAACTGAAGGCTCGCTTCATATCTTTCTCTGTGATACATAATTATATCTAGACTATAACTATTATTATTGGGTATACTTTTTATTGACATTTTTTTTAGTAATATCTAAAATAACTCTATTATCGGAAGTCGGATGCTAATAAATCGAATGCAACAAAGCCACCAAAGCCACAAACTTCCGAAACGGGCTTTATTTAACACCTGTTAGTGTTTTTCAATGACGTCGGTTGTTATTTTTTGTAAAAAAGTTTATTAATTGATGTGTACTGAAGGAGGAATCTTATCTTCCACCTTGTACAATAAACAAATGTTTCAATGATGTTAAATGTGTATCTAAGTGTTATCGTTACTATAAATAGTACTATGTATTAATATTGGAAATACCCAATAGCCCTTATTTTCGAAGGCTATGTTTGCCCACCAGAGCAAATCGTGTGCGACACATTTTCAGATACCTACTAATTGTTCATGAAAGACATTTGTAATAAACATGTTTATTACATTAAGCGCACTACACATCAAAGCCAGTCAATAACCTAGTATCACAGTTTTTATGCCACCCACAGACTTCTGACTTGGCTTTAGATGTCGTCGAGAAATATTTCTCAGGCACACCGGTTTCCTGACGATGTTTTCCTTCTCATGTAGCCAAGTCAGAGGCCCATTGTCAGCATACACCTAGTTACACTACCAGCAAGCTTAGCCATATTACAAATTTTATTTCTATTATCGTAATCGATAAGGCGACAATAGAAAGAAAATGGCGTATATGGAATCAGCTGTTTGTCAACTGTCAAGTGTTAACGAGTAGAATTTGTATTATGGCTGAAAATGAAATACACTTGACAGTTGACAAACAGCTGATTCTACGCCATTTTCTTTCTATAATAGAAATAGAATTTGTAATATGGCTAGCCCTGCAGGAAAGTCACTAACCACACGAATTTAATTGGAATGAGTAGTTATTTTGACATTACACACAGGCACCTAAATTGTATTTATGTATAAATACAATTATACATTACAAACAGACCCCTAAATTGTATTTATGTATTTGTGTAGATTCTGGTACTAACATATTCTGGTAATTTCTATTGGTTACAGATCTCAGATATTGGTGGCTCTATATGTATCCACACGTTTGGAGCCTACTTCGGCTTAGCAGTGAGTGCTGCTATGAGAATGAAGAAACCACCCCCAGAGCCAGCTTCGGGAAGTGGGGTGGTTCCCATCCCTTTCCAGGCCCCGAAGCAAGTCGTCCGACTTGATGGACCCAATTATACTTCTGATGTTACTGCTATGATTGGTGCGTAAGCTTCATAGTTTCATTTGATTCGTCCATTTTGATTTTAGATTTTGTCCCCTAAATAATAACCACTCAGATCCTGCCGTCCCTTGCTGTCCTCTCCCAGCCATTTAGTTGCAAGCTAAGCAGAGCTTGTGTTATGGCTACTAAACAACTGATAAATATACTATATGACTGGCCTGTTGGTCTAATAATTAGTGACCCCAACTGCTGGTCGTGGATTCGATTCCCACCTAGGACAAATGTATGTGTGATGAACACGATGAAAGTAGCCTATGTCACCCGGGTATAGTGGAGGTTCCCAATGGTGTAAGAATTTTTGAAATCTGTCGAGTAGTTTCGGAGCCTATTCAATGCAAACAAACAAACAATCAAACCTTTCCTCTTTATCTTATATACTTATTATTTCTAAATACATACATACTTATTATAGATAAATTACGCCCACGCACAAACATTTGTCCTGGGTGGGAATCGCACCCACGACCTCTACTAACAGGCCAGTCCGTTAATCTATTTGCATTTATATACATTCCTACTATCCAACATCTTTCTTTTCATTCATCATTTTATTACAAAACAAAATATGAGACAAAGGTAAAACACAATCAATGTTTTACAAGTCTATGCAAAACATAAAACTAAAACAAAAGTCTTAGTACTTATGACAATCTACTGCTTCAGGAGCAATCGAGACGAATCTAGGTCATTCTGTCACTCTAGGTCCGGATAATGGAGTGAACCGAGGGACGAACATTTTCAATAATATTAAAAGACACTTTTACGTAAGCTGAACTGGATAGCGAGCTGCATTTAATGGCAGTTCAGAAAGTTAACGTGAATAAGTAATCCAGTTACTAAGTTCTGGAGATGAATAAATCGATAATATTTCGTGTTTAATTACCAAGGTCTTTACAATTCCTACATCCTAAAAAACAAAACCGGATAAGTATCTTTTTCTTATATAGATAGGTATAATGGGTCTACTCTTGACCTCAATCTTGTCCTGCGGTCAGAGATGAGGTCGACGATGGAACAAGCTTACCCAAAAAAAGCCTATTAACTTGCGACTTAAACATTAGGGTCATATGAACTCGGGAACACTGATGCAGGCAGGGAATTCCACTCCTTGGCTGTGCGCATAATGAAGGAACAGGCAAAGCGCTTCGCGCGAATGTGTGGAACATGTACAAGGAATGGGTGATAACCTGCAGTACGTCTGGATTCCCGATGGAAGAAAGGAGATGGTGGAATGAGCTCGTGGAGCTCTAGAAAACACTCACCGAAACACAGTCTGTAAAAGACCGACAGACATGCAACTTTGCATGATATCTGCATGGATCTTACATGATTCGACCAAGATGATGTCTGGACTTTAAAAGAGACTATGACCTGATTTTCATTCTCACGCCGATCTTATCTATTAGTTAAAAAAATGACGTGTAAAAGTGTTTGTGAAAACGTATTTACAGAAATAAATATCATTTATCATTACGTCTCTGAGGGATAGACGGGATAGGTCTCTGACTGAAACATACCAGATTTTTACAAAAATAATTAACATGATCTAAACTTTGAAAGCACCGAATATTAACGAAAATATAGAATGCCAGCACATCAAGTTATTTCAAACTAACAATTTTCCTCAGTTGAATTTTAGCCTTATCCTTTTGTAAAAAGGTGAAAATAGATAAAAATTGACAGATTGGGGTAGCTTGATGTGCTGGAGTGCCAGCGCCAAACTACGAATGAATCCTTTAAATTCGTCATGTAAACGTGACGCGTGGCGTGCTGGGCAGATTTCGTTTGGTCATCTATACAAGACTGTGGTGGTGGTAACAATGGTCGTAAATATATTATGTTTCGTACAATTCTCTACAGGTTCTCTCTTCCTATGGATCTATTGGCCATCATTCAACTCCGGACTGACCAAGACTCCAGCTGAGTACCAAAGGGCAGTCGTCAACACTTATTTATCTTTGGCTTCATGCACGGTAAAATTGTCATTTCATTATACATTTTAAAAGTTTTGCTGGGGAGTTTGTTCTGCCGCTTGTGTGTCTAGCAAACACATTGTTTATTGTCAAGTGGTGAAGGGTTATAGGTGTTTCGGAGGACAGTCTTACGTATTTTTGACGTTCAAAAAGTACTAATTCTTAGTTTAATTTGAATAAATGCTTTTGATTTTGAATTCGGACACCATGAAAATGGAATGCTTGAATTTGCCACCGTGGTAAAAAGATAAATTAGCGAATCGACATGATGAAGTCGATTGCCCAGGGCGCTCCGGCCGTAACTCAGCTCGGAGAGTATAGACGCCGACACATCAAGGCACGCCAAACTATAAAATTTTCCCAATTAAATAATATGAACAATATCTTTTTATGTTATGGAAGAATGCTATCTCAAAATTGTCAAAATTGTAACAAGTCTCCTATCTTTTTCTTCAGGTGACATCCTTTGTGCTGTCCGCAGCAGTTAGCCACAAACCAGGCAAGTTAGACATGGTCCACATTCAGAACTCACCACTGGCTGGCGGCGTTGGCGTGGGCGCTGTAGCCAACTTGTACATTGGCCCTGGCGCAGCAATAGCTGTTGGCATAGGCGCTGCTTTCATCAGCGTTTTCGGGTACAGATACCTTACTGTGAGTATCAGAACTACGCTTTTAAATTTCTATAATATTCACTTTGGTTTGTGTCAGACTCACTATCAAGTTTTCAACTGGCATTTTTTTGAAAGCATCGGCTGAATTTGCCAATGTATGTCAAAAACGTACCTACTAACTTTTTGTGGCTGAGAATGCTAAAGTTTAAAACTCATCTAGCAGTGGTATTCTGTAGAAATCACCCCGTGAAACTATAGGTGCAGTGAAAGCAAGTTGAGCTGTCATTCTATACTAATGCATTGACAGTTCACTTCACTCAAGTTTTCACGCGGGGGTTTTTACTGAATCGACCACCTGGTACAGACGCCAGCACATCAAGTTACCCCAATATGTCAAATTTTCCCAATTGAATATGAACCTTAATCAGTTTGACATAAAGTTGAAAAAGGATCAAAGAAATTTGACACATTGAGGTAACTTGACGTGCTGGCGTCTGTACATTTATCATCACGTACGTCTTCGCTTTTGTAATTTTTCCATACAGTTTAATTGAAAATGTGTGTTAATGTATAGACAAAGATAATCCTAAAGACCTAGGTAATGTTCGAGACCAAGTTGCTCAACAAAATATTGTCTTTAGTCCGAAAGTATCTGGTAATTTTACCAATATACCGCCTACGTTCCCACGAAATGTCATTATGACTATGAAAGAACAAAGTTTTGACTATCTAGAGACGAAATTAGAGAGAAGTTTCGTGAAAGTCCAAGTGTTAGAGTAGATAATATTTTTGTTGAAGAAACTTCGTTGAAATCTGAAAGTCCCTCAGGATAGCCTGATATCTATGGACAGTAAGTATTTTAAGTATTTAGAAACTTTTGTTGAAGTATTGAACAGTTTATTTTAGTTTACCTGTATTTTCTGTCTTTTGGCAGTTTGCCGTCTTGCGATTTTCGCTTACTGAGTTTTCGTGTTTCCACTAAATTTGTTTTGCTCTGTGAGTGTATTCTGAGTATCGGGTTTTTTTTAATGGAAACTGTTTGGATGTATACTGTATTATTATTCCATTTAACTGCTGTATCCATCTAAATAATGCATAAAGACCAGAATTTTTCTTTACTTTGATTAGCACATGAGGTTATTATGATGTGGGTATATTTTGCACATTATACAGATGTTGTTTAAAATGATAACCTTTATGCAATCTGCATTAGATTAGGTGCTTTTTGGGTCGGGAATTGAACCCGAGACCTGCAGCGCAGCAACGAATCGCTTAGCCACGCCAACCGTGCCGTGCTTTTCCATGGAATTTAATCATAATTAGTGAATCATGATAACTCATTGGGGATTACAGGTGTGATGTTATGTTACTAACGTTTAAGCAGTGATACCTTAGTAGTGCGACCGCTAAACTGCCAAGCCACTGGTTTCGGGTTAAAAGCCAAGGCACGCAATGATCTTTTTCTTTAAAAACGGTAAAAGAACGTGAGGAAACCGGCAGGCCAGAAAAATATTTCAGTATGGCATGTGAAGCCAGGCCAATCTTTTATTTATTTACCCTCGCATCAGAACGCCGTACACTAATTATACTAGTTGAGCAAAATGAAAAAATAAATAAAATAAAATTAATTGCTTCTTTACATCCTATCCTGTGTCATCGAATGGGTGGTGGCTACTTAAATTATACACACATCGTAGGCCTCTGCATTATGAATGCAGTTATCATCCGTGCACTAGGTTAGTCACGTTAGTCACAAGAAGGTTAACGTTTCATTTTCGTTTTTTTTTCATTGCAGCCAAAGTTGGAAAAATACGGTATCCAGGACACATGTGGCGTGAACAACCTCCACGGTATGCCCGGGATATACTCAGCTCTTCTCTCGGCGCTGTTCGCATTTCTGGCTACAGCTCAAAAATACGGCACGGAGTTAGCCAACATCTTTCCTGCCACATATTCTTTGCCTGCAGTCATCCTAAACCCAGTTGACGGTGTAAGTATATATTTACTGTTTGTTTTTGGACCCTCTTGTTATTCATGTGCAAATTGCAAGAATTTCAAATAAGTGTCCGCATGATGCAATGTTGTGAATCAGCCTTGACAGAGGTAGTGAGATGTCTTGCAGCGCTGTTCCATGAAAATGTAGGTGAAGTGAAGTTCAATATTGTGGTGTTATTCCGTATTGACTGTTCACTTCAGTCAAGTTTTCGCGGTTTGACTTTCTTTAACTGAATTGACCGACTGGAGTAGTTTCGCGAGGGCTGGTTTGAAATAATTTTCTCAAAAGACTTTGGGAAGATCTTTACCTATACGTTTAAATAACCAAAAATCTAAATTTTGCCGAGTCTCATGTACAGACACCAAAAAAGTTAAGTATTAAAACCTTTTTTTTCTCCTACACTGTCAAAACTGACAAAAAACTGAGGTCAAAAGCACAGCTTAGCAGCAAATCTATAATATGTTCGAAACTAATTAGAATTTAGGTGCCGGGACACTTATCTGTTTCGTTGGCTGTACATAAACGTATTGAACAGCTGAATATTCATCAAAAAAAGTAAGGAAAAATCGTAACAGGTGGCGAAGGCGGTGGTACAGCGTATGTATGTTATAAATAATATAAATTTGCTCTACCAAAATTCCTAAAGTAAAGCTTTTTTGTTTGTAATGATACAGGAGGAAGCAGGTGGCGGTGGGGCTGGTCCAGCCGTTGAACTGAGGTCCATGGAGATGCAGGCGGTGTACCAGCTGATATCCCTAGCAGTCACGTTAGGTCTGAGCATTGGAGCTGGCCTGATTACCGGTATGTGCTCGTTTTTATTCATTCAGAATCCCGTTTTCTTTTAAAAAGTACCCTGAACTATTCTCCGTAGGTGCGTTTATAAACATTTCAAATTCGTATACACAAACAGCTAGACCCGGAACAACTAAGGGCTCTTACACGCGAGCAGCATGTTGTCAACGGCAGAGTTAAGTGCAGCAGTTGACACGCTTCGGCGGCTACCGCTGGCACTTTGGCTGCAGCCGTTGACGTGTCGACGGCAGCCGTCGAGATTTACTTCGAAGACCAGGCAGCAAGGCAGCCATTGTCAGTTCTCTTAGTACAGGGAGTCAGTCGTGCTACCGCTAAGGGGTGTCGACGGCTCCAGTTACCTCTGTCAATATGTTGCTCGTGTGTAAGCTAACAGTCAATCACTCAGCCACAGCACCAACTGCGCCGTGAGTAATTATAATAATAAATTTGCCATGTGTTGATGTTTATGGAACAGCGCACAGCAACAACGCAAACAATAATGTTTTTCTCCGACACGATTCTCAATTAAAGTGATTATGATGCGTAAAAACAATTTAGTATAATGTATAGCGTAGTTAGGAAGGTATCAATTCCGTATATTTTTATATAATGGTATTTACAGAGATTGCTTTTACAAAAATATCGATATTTTGAGGATTAGATGTTCTGGTAGGATTCCTTCAAACAATGTATGATTGAATGAATTTAAAAAAAAAACACCGCCAAATAGGTTACATTGGACAGATGCAGCCTGAACCTAGTGCCTGTCAATTATTATTTTAAAACCTGTCCATTAAAATACTCACTAGCCATTTTATTAATAAAATCGGGCAGAATAATCCCTAATTTCACAATTTCCCCACAACTGGAGAGAATAAAAGCCTGTAAAATTTTAATACAATTCGTACACCGTACACAGCCGTTCGTTGAACGGATTTATTTTATCCCGTCGAATCGTTTGATTAACAAATCAGTTTGATTAAAACCCACACGCCGAAATATCATGGATGCATCTGGTGTCTGTTCGGACGAGAGCACTTTGGAATTGTATTACGGGCCTCTATAAGAGCCCATGTCCAATGGGGTAATCACTCACTGCACCTAGGAATAAAAACTAGTGGTCGCCTAGTGTTGAAATTTGGCCGGATTAACTTTCTAAACTCTTTTTCCACTCCCTAAAATACAGCTATGATTACGAGGAGAACATTAGGCAACATTTTCTGTCAGTCGGAAAAAGTTCAATAAATAAATAAATACTCCACAACTTTATTTTAATATTACATTAATCGCGCAAAAATCCGAGTCCGGGCTGCTACTGAGAAATTTCAGATGGATAAATTCAATAATATTTTCCCCGACCTGGGTGATCGAACCCGGGACTCCTTGTTTATCAGTGGCGCTTGCGACCACTAGACCAACACGCCAGTCAAAATAATGGTCACCTAGTGGTCGGAATGCGACGGTTTTAGCTTCTTGCACTCCGTCTTCTTATTATAAACTCTTACCAAGCCAAATCTCACACTCCTCCGTGCGTATCTCCAACAGAGATCTAAAGTTTTCGTTTAGCGCAAAAATATAATGATAATGTCAGATTCTGTTACACAATTTACAAATACCTGAGCGAAGCTGAAGAAACCCGCGCGGTATGTACCTCTACCCACAGCGGCAGCGAATATCGCTCAGGTCGCTCTAGCCGCGGTACTTGATACTAAATACCTGAGCGATACCCGCGCGGTATGTACCTCTACCCACAGCGGTAGCGAATATCGCTCAAGTTTGAATAGGTGTGAACCATTGCAAAACTCTCGCCAGTGTAAGCGGTCCCTAATAAACGTATGGGTCTGTTACATAACAAGCGTTTTCGTAAATTGTCGATACCGGCTCGGGTTTAACTCTAGGGGTGAATTAGAGAATTCCCTTTCACGGTTTTAACCTACATACCATTTATCCGCATAGTACCTAATGTAGGTTGCAATTTTTTTCTATTGACATTTTCATGCATAGGTGCATTAAAAATTCTGACATAATAAAATTATAACCGAATTTTCTTAAAAAAAATGGTCTGAAAAAATTTCCAGACTGACAATTATTATTAATCTGATTAACAATGCAACAAAAATAGTCAGCCAAGCTGCAGTTGATTTTGATTTAAATAAAAGATTTTATTTACTTATAATTATCCCGTTGTTGGAAAAGATCAGATTTTGTAATTGCCTTTTTATGGAACCTATGCATTGACTGTAACTTCGATTATGATTTTTTACAGGTTTCATCGTGAAAACTAAAACATTCTCGCCTTTGGAAGTGAAAAAACGATATGACGACGAAGAGAATTGGGAGCTGCCCTAATTCAACATTACAATTACGTCTTTACTCCGAAAGCTTACAATTGTAAACCTTATGATTTTCAACTTGTACAAATAGGGAATAAAAGGGACACAATTAGGGACATTAATGTTTGAAGACGCAAAGGGAAATGCCCAATTACTGGCTATATTTTTCCCACCTATGTAATAAAATACTGAATTTATACTAATTTCGTTAGTATGGCTATTATGGTTATTAGTACAGAAGCAAAAGCCGATTTATGACGCTTGATTGTTTATTGCATTTTAATATTTCCGTACGGTGGTCTAGTACTATCAAAGAAGGTACTGTATTGCATTTTTTAATGAAAAAATCACATCGAGTTCTAGGCGAAATGAACCTCTTTTTTGCTTCGCCGAAGTCGGGTAAAAACAGCCGTTGTTTCTTCATCTGTAATGTCAATCTTAATGCCTATCACTTGCTTCCTCCAAGGAGATTTAAGATACTATAATATTGCGATGAAATGTCAAGGAAAAACTGTGATCCCATGTCTCAGTAACGCCATCTACAATAATATTGCAATATCGAAGCGGTAGCGGAGAGTACTAAATTTAACTCATAGACTTCTGTCCACTAGGACACAATATTGGATGAACATTTTGTTCGTGATTTCCCGAATATAGTAAACATTGAATATCTTTGGTTTCTTCCATGTGCATCACTTGGCCAAAGTTTCCTTAGAAAATGGGCATTCCCCTTTGGGACGCACTGTGTGGTGTTAAGGAACATTGTGGACTACAAAGCCTCGGCCATGGCTGGTGCTGGTCGTGGTCGCACGTTGGGCGCAGATGCTTGGCTCAAAAATTAGCCACAACTGGCCGGACTATTGGTCGTCACGGCCAATACGCGAACTTCTTGGTCAACCTGGTGTGTAATACGCAAGGTCCTTTAAGATAGCATCGCATACAAAAGTTGTCTTGCTTTAGAAAACAATTGTATTGAAAGAGTGTTAGCTTGTTAATTTCTGATGTTAAGATAGAAATTATGAATTTTATGTTGCCATAACTATTACAGTTTTATCATGTTTATTTTGACGTCAAGTGGGTATCGAATTTCAAATCCACTTGAAGTTTGTAATAATTATGAATGTGTTTCATTACACATTTAAATAAACATTTTTCGCTCTATTTTAGAAGTTGCACCATCGTTTGTGTCTGTATCATACAAAGGCTGACTGGTTTGAAATAAAAACCTATGGCCATAAATATTATGCGTTTCAAATGAGAATAGGAATGATTATGCGCCATGTTGTGACGTCATAGCTGTCAATTCGAATAAATTGGGTAAGATCAGCAAAACAAAGATTTTTCCAAACATAATTTATTTACGAATTACGAACGTATATTTTTTTACAAAAAAAAAGAAAATAATTCATACGCCATTAAGGTTTCGTTGCAGGCCGTACTTTTCAAGCGACATTTGACAGATAGAGGTCATTGACGTTCCTAATCTTTTTTGAAACGCATAGTACCATTCGTGTGCTTCAAGTTTTACACAGGTACCTACTCACATAACCTATCAATAGTAAATCTTTTATCCATTCATTAATATAAAATTTACGTTTTTAAGAGTAAAACTGTAGACCTAATTTGGTATTGTAACAATAGGTATATAAGAATGTTTATTTAATTTAACTTAATGTTTATCTTATTAGTTAATGCATAGATTGTTGGTATTTATGATTTTTATGTTTTTTTAATTATTGTCTGAAGTCTTTAATGTTTTGAAAGTCTATAAAACTATTATTGAATGAGTATTTAATTAAGAAGTTTTGTTTGTGGCCCAGTTTTGTTTTTTTTTTGTTATAAAGAGTAATTATTAATAATTCCAAACCATTTTCAGAGCACTAAATCATTTAACATTTAATGTGTTTTGTATAAACTACAAAAACACCTAATGGCAAACTATAATAGAGAAATTCAAAAATAAAATTAACTTAAATTAATAATTTTGTTATTGTAAGCTAAAATTGTTAAAATAATAATAAATATATATAGTAGCTCTCTAGCCATAGGTGCTTAAATTTAAATATGGAAATCATAAAATCTGTCAGTTGTGTAGTAAAACTGGAATTTAAATGTAATTATACATTTGATGCCTCCAGTTTTGCCTGCTTTTTGTTGATCCATGCAACTTGATACACTGTTAATATTATAGGTCTATTATTGAACTTGTACACAATCATGTCATGTACTATATTCTGATTGACTCTGTTTAACAGTCGCCAGCACATCTAGCTACCCCAAAATATCAAAATGTTCTCAATTAAACATGTACCTTATTCTGTTCGAGATCAAGTTGAAAAACAATCAAAGAAAATTGACACATTGGGGTGGCTAAATGTGCTGGCTTCTGTACATCAAAATAGACAAAAATAGTTGTAGGCACTTTCAGGTCAGTTTTTGGTATTTTCTAAATATTGTGAAACGTTAATAAAGATTTTGGATATACGTGTCTTTTCTTTCTTTAACAATCTGTTAAAATCATCCTGTGACGTGAGGGCGAGTGAATTGGTAAAAGATAAATCTAAATGGTCGACGAAGAACGGAAGTCAGCAGACACCGATCAACAGATCGACTTTATTAGAAATTATGAAGGTAACACTAGCAATTGACAACATTTCAAAATTTTAACCTGCATGTTTAATTACGTTACATAAAAGTAAATCCAAAACTAGAGGACCCGTATTTTTTGGTTAACCGAAATTATATACTTTTCATTCATAACTAGCTGCCCCGGCAAACTTCGTTGTGCCTTAGAGTCAATTCATTGCTCTTATTTTTTTTTATATTAGATATACATACGTTGAATAAGACGACAACAAATAAATCCAAACCAATAATAACTACTACTACTTTTAAATTACAACATGTATATATACCCTAACCTAACTGACCATACCTATCCTATAGCTATCCCAACTATCTAACCTAACTACCTTACTAAAAAATACTAAATTCATAATTTTAATCTGAACTATTGCCTCTATGTTACATACAATAATTTATGCCTATAGTTTTCCCGGTCTACTTTAAATTAGTCCTAACAGTAAAATAAGTTCTATTTGCAAAGAATTATTAAATTTCGTCTCTGTCATCATTGCTAGTTACGTAAATTGATTTCTGAAATATAAGACTTTTTTGTTCTACATAAAACCTCTAAGTTTAGTAACAAAATAAATTTCAGAACGTAGGTGCGTATTATAAATTGACAACCTTACCTTCTTGGGTTTAGCTTAAGACTTGTACATTTCAAATTGTCACCTGATAATGAACTGGGAAGTTTGACTCCTGTCATGTCATCCAAGATGGCGCTGCGTTTGAAAAATGTTTGAGACAACCGATATTCTTGATATTTATTTTTATGATGTCGAACGGGATAAAAAGTATCCTATGTCCTTCTCCTGGCTCTAAACTACCTCCCTGCCAATTTTCAGCTAAATCGGTTCAGCCGTTCTTGAGTTATAAGCGAAGTAACTAACACGACTGTATATAGATTTTAACTTTAAAATTCATAAAACAATCAATCAATTCATGTGGAATGGCGATACATCCTTTGCTTTACTGTGATAAGTCACAAAAAACTGTTACTTAGATGTCACTGTCATTTAGCAGTTGTCAATGTCACACATTGACATTAGATGTGTCTTGTTTGACATTAGATATGTCATTTTTGACATTAGATATGTCTTGTTTGACATCAGATATGTCTTGTTTGACATTATGGTTTTCATCTTAAAAATTAGCTTGCTTACTCAACCACCTCATTGCACCGTATAAGTGACATCATCGCATGTATTTTGGTTTTTATTTTTTTGTCTTAGAAAATAACCATAAAAAAAATTCAAAAAATATTATTTGAAAAAAATGAAGAAACGGTATTTTTGTTTTAGGGTCATCAAAATTGAAATGTTGTCAATTATCGTATCCCTACATGGTGTGGAGAAACCAGTGATGTAATGAACAAGAAAGAAAATCCTGTTTGTCATACTGGTGTGATAATCTGGTGTTACTACTGAGAAGTACCAGATGGGGAAACCGTCACAGGGCGTTTCTCGGCCACCGTTAGCGCGAGCTTGTGGACGGCAAGCATTGGGTGGATCACCATCCGATCAAAACCGCCTGGGTCGAGCTCTCAGCATAGAAAAAGGGGCCCGCTGGAGCCAGTGCCTGCCAGGGTTGCGGAATTTCTTCAAATGAGTCACCGCGACTTTGAAACGCAAAGGACCTTAGGAGTAACTTGTAGTCAGTAAGACCCGGCTCTCGAGTCATTTGATGATTTTCTATCTTAAAAAAAAGTGCTTCACGCTAAACAAGTACCACAGTGCGACCACCAGACCAAAGAGATGCCACCAAAATGCATTTAATAATATAATTAAAATGAATACTTAATCGTTTTTTTTGACAGGAAACTAGCAATAGGCCAATATTATTTTTGCATAGCATCTAGATAAAATAGGTTAGTTAACTCTGGACTCATTATAATAAATATTTTTTTTAAACTATGTACATTTTTAAAAGATAGAATAGTCTTTTGCCTGATGTTATCAAAAGTAGAGATGTACCAACACAATTTGGTCAATCAATTTAGGCATCGAGATAGACCTAACTCTAGTTAAATCGAGTTCAGCCATGTTTAAACGAGTTAGCGGTTTGTCCTCCGCAAAAGCATGGACCAATCACTGCGGTACACGCACTACGTGCTCACCAATTACTGCAATTAACACAAATTCTAAATGTATTTTTTTTTTACCTTTTACACTCAAATTCATTACACAAAAGTTCCAGTTTAATATTAAATTGATAACTATCACTGCTACCCATTATAACGCAAACATAGGTGTATAGAACATTCCAGATTAATCTGAATTACAAATCGAGTAAAACATGATTCCACCGATTCGTCAACATGTTTACGGATACCGTAAATTAAATCAATTAATTGAACTGGCAATAATCACGAGATGGCCAATCTCTAAATTGTTGAGCATGCATTGTGTGAAACTATAAGTATTTCTACTTAAAAAAAAAATAGCCAATGCATTTTTGTATTCCACATGCAAAAATGTACAATGTGAAAGAATTGGTTTTGATTTTTATATTTGGTCTGACTTTTTCGTGCTATGTAAGTTTTTTTATGTATTTTAAAACTAAAAAACCCTATTGGATATTTTCCAGAATAATATTATGTTACTAAAAAAAGCTATTAACATAACACACAGCTACCTTGTAAGTGCTTTTAGATGGCGTCGTGTGTTATTTAATAAATTATTTTACTTTAACTAATACTGAATATTTGGCGAGGGGTTTGAGAAATTAAAACGGCGATCAAGAGTTGAGCTGTACCTGCTGAGGTCAGTTTTTGGGTGACCGCCTATTAGATATCGAAATCACCCTGTGCTATAAAAACAACGACGCTAAGCCATTGATTTCGGTTTTCATTAGTGGATAGTCGTTACACGATGGACTCCTGAGAGTCTGACAACTAAACTCACCAAGATGTACGTACTATTTAGCAACTAGTTTTTTGTATAGGTCAGATAGGCAGTCACTTCATGTTGTTGCATCCAGCTCCAGGTTTCCAGCTGCATCCAGTCACACTGGAAGCCGAATCCAACAAAATTTCTTTTTTAAGAAAACGTTGCTCTACACTGCGAATTTCCCTTGTAACGAGGGTGTTAACAAATTTTTGTATCCGCATATACAATCAGCAAGACCTAAAACAACTACCTGGAGTCTATTAGTCCCTACAAATATTTAGGTTTCGTTCGTGAATCAAACTCGTGTTTTTTTATTATTCTGTGTTTTTTTATTATTTTGTGTTTTAAAATCCTCATGGATGTCCTCCGCCCCGGCGAGGGCGTATGGCTCTTATTGCCTTACCTGCAACGGGGGTCGCGGAAACGAACGATTCTTTCGCAACACCGATTGAGTGCCCTTTTTTTTTTTTTTTTGAGGGGTGGAAAATCCTCATGGATGTCCCCCGCCCGGGGAGGCGGAGGGGTCTGTCAGAGTCTTACTGACTAAAAACCAACCCGTGTTCCTTCTCACTCCTGCGCCGGGGGTCACGGGAACGAAAGATACTTCCGCGACCCCCGACTGGTGTCGGCCGCGCGGGCCTCGCCAAGTCAGCGAGGGGAGTGAGGTGTTAGACTCCTCTCGCGACGTCTAAGAGGGGCGCGCGTGAACACGACGCGCCGCCACATCGGGTCCATGTACGTGGGGGCGGCGGACATCCCCGCGTCCGTCGCCCTGGACCCTTTCAGGGGGGCTGGAAGAGGGCGTTGTCGGCCCTCCGCCTGCGCCCGGAGCGTCTGCTGCGGGCCGGGTGAGTGGAAGTAATCTCCCTCTCCCTTTCCGCAGCCTCCTTCTGCGAGGTGACCGTTTCGCAGAAGGACACCACCGCGTCCTAGGACTCGACGCTGCCGACCATCCTCTCGACCACGGCCGGCAGCGACAGGTCACTGCCTACTCCAGAGACGAGGGCACGGCGCGGCTCCTCCCAAGCGGCACACTCTGCCAGCGTATGCCGCGCCGTGTCCTCCCGACAGTCGACGCAGTGGTGACACCGGGCGTCCGGCTCCCTGTTTATGCGACACAGGAACTTTCCGAAGCAACCGTGCCCGGAAAGCATCTGCGTCACCCGAAACGACAGGGAGCCGTGCCTTCTCCCGAGCCAGCGCTCGAGCTCCGGCCGGACCGCCTCGATAGTGACGAGGCCGGCGGTAGGGCTCGAAAGCCTGTCCCGCCATGCCGCCACCAGGACCTCGCGCAGCTGCGACCGACGCAACTCCATGTGTCGCTGCATCGGTCGCTCGCCGCGCACCTGCATTTCCTCGCGCCACCGGTACAGTGACGCGAGTACTTTCGCCTCCAGGTCCCAGGGCGGGGATCCGGCCAGTACTCCGGCCGCCTCGTAGGAGATCGTGCGATAGCCCCTGATGACTCTGACGGCCATCGCTCGCTGGGGTCTCCGCAGGACAGCGATGCTACCGGCCGTCAGGTCAGCCACCCAGATCGGGGCCCCGTAAAGGGCCATCGATCGCTCGATCCCCACGCTCAGGCCCCTCAGATTGGGAAGCAGCGTTGACAGCGCCCCGGCCGCGCCCAACAGCTTGGGCGCCAGCCGCCGGAAGTGGGGTCCGAAATCCCATCGGCTGTCGAGCACCAATCCCAGGTACTTCATGGTGGACTCGACAGCGATTCGAACCCCACCAACCACTAGGTGTGATCTGGCGGGTGGCGCCCGACGGGGGCCGTGGAAGACCATAGCCTCCGTCTTGCTGAGGGCCACCTCCAGGCCGAGGCGACGTATGCGGCCCACCACCTGTGAGACCGCAGCCGTCGCCAACAACGCCGCTTCCCTGCGCGAGCTCAGCACCCAGTCGTACCCGATGTTCCACAGGAGTGGCCCGAGGACCGAGCCTTGTGGAACAACGCACGACATGGGGCGCTGGTGACCGCCATCACGTCCCACGTAGGTGACACACCTCTCCATCAGGTAAGCCCCAACGATTTGGCGGAGGTAGGGAGGCACCCCATGGTAGCACAGTGCCTCTCTGATACAACTCTAGGGCAGGGTGTTGAAGGCGTTGGAAATGTCCAAGGACACCGCCAACGTCACCCCGCCCCGGGACAGCGCTTCCTCCGCCAACCGATTAAGTGCCCTACACCAACTGTGCCATCCATGGGAAAGAAGCTAGGTGGACGACGATGACCTAATACACAAGATATTGTTTCAGTGCCTAAAAGTAATACCAGAGCGTTCCGCAGTAACATATGTAAATAATACATATTTCGCTAATGTTTCTTTGACGATCAGACGTAACAGAAAAGGAGGTGATTATGTGGCCAATCTGGAATTTTATTCCATAACGGGCTTGGGACACAACGTCATGGTAAGAAATAACAAAATCTTTTTTTATATAGTCATCTCATTTATCTACCGAGGAAGTTGTAGGCACAAGGTCTCATGCCCTACCGCCGGCCTCGTCTCCTAGGCAGACTGGCCTGGCTCGTAGGAAACAGGTTCCCTGTCGTTTTTTGTCGGGTGATGCAGGTATTTCCAGGGCTTGGTTGTTTCGGGAAGTACATTTGTCAATAATAAACACTACAAACAGCAAGCCGGACGCCGTCGGCTTATTAACATAACATTATTTCTTCTACAGATCGACCTAATTTTCTACGAGTACCTCCACAATGAGTTCAGGCGCTCTTTCATCGAGCTGCACTTAAAGCTATGCGATCTCATTCTCAAGGAACCTTATCTAGGAGGCATTCTGCGAAAGTATGGCATGAACAAGTGTCCTCTACCACCGGTAAGCCGAACTATTATATACCTTTTATTGAAGTATCTAACGGGCCCTTATTAAACAAACATGATACTATATATCGCAGCCAAGCCTTGTTGTGTCTCAATTGTTCTACTAAAGTTGTAGCAATCTAAGAAGTGCATTTTGTCGTTTCTCTCTTTTTTATTTATTTATTTATTAAAACATTATGCACATGTAAAAAAAAACTTCTTCCAGTCTACTTTAAGGTGGTGCAGAGATAGAACAAGGTACGTGCTACAGAGTAATAATTAAGGACAAATTAGTGACCTAAAAAACCCCTCCACCCCTCGTCGATTTTTTTCTTTGTCGATTACGATCTCTTGGTTATTTTAAATCAATACGTCTCAAGGATCGAATTTTATTGCTACCGTTTTTTTCCTCGTCACTACATAATTTATTTTTCTAACTTTCAAAATGCACTTGCCACAACTTTAAGTGAGGAAGTTCAATGTCAAACCGCCATTTTTATTCATCAGATAAAAGAATGGATAAAAGCAAGGTGACTATTGAGAAATCAGGTCTTAGACAGATTTAGATTGAGCTTAGAATACAAAAGTTCTTAACATACGGAAGCATTTTAAAAAATCATGCCAAAACCAAAATAATTTCTTTAAAATATAGCTGTCATTAAAATCACGTTGAATAAAATGAATGACAAATTGAAAGGTGACTAACGAAAGGTAGGTATCTAATTAAAAGGCAAAAGTAAGTGGAAATGCCTGAAAAGGGTAAATTAATGTAGGTACCTACATAGACTTTATTGGTGAGGTTCTTCAGAAAGTCATACATACACGCCTACTACGCACCTGACGCGTAGTACTCGCAACCGGCGCCAGCGTGTGTGTATGACAACATGTATGAATGTAATCGAAGCAGATGGCACTCTATATTTTTTTTCTCCCTAGGGAAAAAGGCGTGAGTTTATGCATGTAAAAAAATCTGTTCTATGTTACTACCTTTGGTAGGAAAACTTTTTACTTTACAAGCGAATCTTACAAAAAAACTTTTGTGTTGTAGGGCCAGTTTTCTATGAGGAACATGTGTTTGGACGCCAATGTACCTTCTGTCTGGCCATTCGAAAAAGGCAAAGGGGTATTGTCTGCCACTGATCAAACAACTGGAACCCTCATGGTAACGGGAGAAATAGTGCTGACTTTCAAACAGAAATAAATTTATTTCATTGCATTTAATATGTTTTTGTTTTAATTCTATGCTAAAAACATGGATGCACCCATAGTGAAGCTTGGATTTGCAAGTAAGATGCAAATTCATGCACTATTTTTATTGCTTATGTTTGCAATCGAAGAAGATGATTTGATTTTGGTTTTGCCACGAACTTTTCGACTGCAAAATATACGAAGTTGTAAGTACTATCAAACCTTTGGACCTTAATGAATATTTCTAAGTGGTAGCTCCTATTTTTATATATTTTAAAATGTATTTAAACGATTAAAAGCAGTATATAAATAGCCTAATCACGGTATCTCCTCATGTTTAGAAACGCTGAACTCCCATGCACAACCTATGACCTCATTTGCAGTAAATCTCATTCACCTAAATACTAAACTAAATCGTAAATCAAGCTATGTTCCGAATGATTGATAGTAATTAAACCTCATTTTGGCATTGGATTAGAGATGCGAAATGTAGCTCAGTGAAAAGAAAAGAGAGATACTAACGGCTCTTTTGATCAAAAGAGCTATATCACTCTTTTAGCTCTTAAGCTCACCTAATAACTCTTTTAACTCTTCGGCTCAATTGATTCACTTGCGAAGTTGTGAGCTACAGATCAAATTGAGCCGCGCCACTTTACGCAAGTCAAACGAGACAAATAGCTCAATGGCTCATTCAAATCTTTGAAGTTCTTTAGTTCATTTCACTTAGTTGCGACTGTGGCGAGCCATAAATATAATTAGATTCATTGGGTTGTTTTGTTCTAATTACAAATAAATAAAATTATGAAAGCCAAAATGCAATAAAGCATTTTTCTGAAACAATGACGATAAGAGTTATTTTACAATCACTTACGCCCAATATTAATATTCTATCTCAATCCAAATCCCGTTCCTTTGTTTTTGACGGCTGCTTCTGATTGGACATCTTTAAGACTCGGATAGGCGAATTCGGTCGTTGATTGGTTACAAACAAAGATCGGGATCAAGATAGCAACCGTTAGTGTGCCGAAGAGTCAGTCGGTGAGCGAACATGCGAAATCGTTCTCCTGTTCGTCGGGGAAGTTCGGGCCCTGTTCGGGCATTGTCGGATGTCACTAATGTCGGCGTTTCGTCGGTATCACTCGTCGTAACTCGCAAAGCCACAGAGTGATGAGTAGTATAGAGTATAGAGACAAGTCAAAGAGCCATTGAGCTAAATGAACTACTGAGCTATTCCGTGAACGACTGAGCTACTGAGAGCTAGATTAAAATTAAAGAGCTAGTTCAATTTTATCTCTCATTCGCGAGCTACCCATCTCTACATTGGACGTAAATCGAGTCGGCATTCAGTTTCTCTCTACCGGTTTCGCGTTATTTTGAACTCATGCAGAAACTAATTGCAATATTTCAATTCAAAGCTATGAGTCATAGCTTTGAATTGCTTTGACCGACTGCGTCATAGCCTATGACGCAGTCGGTCAAAGCATTCAAATTGTCGGATTGCATCGGTCAGTCAGTGCCCCATTACCACTGCAATCCGACAATTTGAATCCCTCAGTTTCTTAAAAATAACATCACGCCTCGGGTATCCCATTTGGATTAATTTCTTGTCAGAAAGACAGTTGCCATGAACTGTCATTACTCTGAAACATTTCTTGTGCCATTGAGTTTCTTACTATTTATGTGCTTGGCATACTGTGGCTTGGCGTCTGTACAAAACCATAATATTTACTTGACTACGGCAAAGCAGGAATTAAATATGAATATCATTATTTTGTTTTTCAAGTTTGAAGACTGTCAAACAAATTTGATAGACTTATACTCCATTCACAATGCCATTAGACAGAAGTTAGGAAAGGTCATTTATTTTTTATTTTATTTTATTTATTATGGACATAAAACAGTTACATGCTATAGAAAATACAAAAATCCATAAATACTAAAGCTCACAAACATGTAACCAACACCAATATCCACGTCTTAACAAAAGAATAACAGACTGTGGTAATTTTTTTACAGAATACAGAGCCTTCTGTGACGGCCGTATTAAATATTGTGTATAATTCTGACAAACTTTTACTTCTCTTAATTTCATTTGAATACATACAAATGATTAAATTATTATTATTTATTTTACTAATTAATTCTAAATTTTAACTTTTAATAATTATTTCCATTCAATTTAATTCAGTTCCATTAAATTGAGTTCAATTTGCTTATTTCAAATAATACAATTCAGTTCATTAAAATTCAATTTAGTTCAGTTCAAATTAATACAAAACAAAATAATTATATTTCTTATCTCCTTCTCTACTGCTTTTTTGACAGAATATCTATAGCTTTTTTTTAAAACATTTGGTTGGATAAGGTAAATATGTCAAGCTCCATGAAGTGAGTGTTGTATGTCTCAACAAGACGACGAAGAGGTGCGCGCATTCCGGCGTTAGTTTTGCAAAAGTCTGTATGGAACAGTCGAGGTACGCGCACCCCCCGTTGGACAACCGTTCTGGGTACTCTATAACATACTCCAAACTCAGAACACCATATCGCTTTAGTAACTTTATGCTATTTATAATAAACACTTTGTAACGAAAGTACAATTTACAAGCATGTTACAATTAAGATGGACGCCAAATTTATTATAAACTATTTTCACAGCAGCCGTCACACTTAATTGTAACCATGGCAACAGTTTTTAATAAAAAAATATATTATGTGGATTTCTGTAATGGATAGTCATACATATTATTTCATATTAGTTGAAAATTACAGTGCCAATGATAAAAAACCTCAAAGAAGAAAAAGTTTTGAATAAAAATTTACTTACCTTTTAAATAAAATGTTTTGCATTCCTGCTTCTACGAGCCTGTTTTATTCTAATGCTAATAAATGGAGTACCTATAGCTAGTGTCAAGCGCTAGGTGTCAAGCGCTAGGTGTCAAGCGCTAGGTGTCAAGCGCTAGGTGTCAAGCGCTAGGTGTCAAGCGCTAGGTGTCAAGCGCTAGGTGTCAAGCGTTAAGTGTCAAGCGCTAGGCATCAAGTGCTAGGTGGAAGATGCCAGATGCACTGCTAATAAATTCAAGCACCTTGTTAAAACCAATTTGCAATGATGTTGTTTGCCTTTATATTTTTTGGGCAACTAGGTCGTTTGTAACCTGGTAGCAATCTTCAACGATTCCAATTTAATTGCTTAACTAAATAATGTCACCAAGCAACCAGCGTGGGTCCACATACAAATTGAAGCTGCCACCTAAGGTTGCTTTGTCATAGGCTACATAACAAACTCTGTTCTCTTAGCAGGCTTGTAAAGAATGCTCAATGCCCTGTTAAATTAAAAGTATAGGCTCCTACATAGTAAATATAACAGCAAACCATTATTTCTTCTGCAGATTGACCTGGTGTTCTACGAGTACCTTCACAGTGAGTTCAGGCGCTCTTTCATTGAGTTGCATTTATCATTGTGTGATCTCGTTCTTAAAGAAGCATATCTTGGAGGTATTCTACGCAAGTATGGCATGACCAAGTATCCTTCGCCACCGGGTAAGCTCAACTACTCTTTATATTGCAGTACCATTGGTCCTTTTTCATATAATTATGATACCAGCTGTGGTTTAATGCTTCTAATCATTGAAGTTCCACTACCATCTGTTATAAAATCTTGGAACTTATACTGGAGATGAATAAATCGATAATATTTCGTGTTTAATTACCAAGGCCTTTACAATTCATACATCCTACAAAACAAAATCGAATAGGTGCGTGTCTGACTCATACTAATAACACATTTTTACCAAAATAATTAACATTACATACACTATGAAAACACCGAATATTAACAAAAATATAGGTACAGACGCCAGCACATCAAGCCATATCAAACTGTCGAATTTTCCCAGTTGAATTTCAGCCTTATGCTTTTGTAAAAAAGGTAAAAATAAAGCAACGAAAATTGACAAAATCAAAAGTCATTTATTCAAATTAGGCTGAGGATCAGCTATTTTGAACAACAAATTACATAAGACAATCCCCCAAAACGCCCGGCCTTCGCCACTTCCTAGTGTTTTTGCTGGGAAGAAGAAGTGGCGAAACAAACTCCCCAGTAGCACGCCTGTCTGGTATGTTAGAAGAACACGAGTTTGAACAGCATTGGTAATTGTTAAACATAATCATTTAAATGAAATAATTTGCTACATGTTAGCTAGCACATACCGATATACCAGATAGTAGTAATAATAAGAGTGTGTAATATAGGCCATAATAACAGATAATATATTATCACTTGAAATAACGTTTACATGATATAATTTTCATACGCTATAAAAACAAATAACCTTATTTCATGTGATCTAATATTACATTTCATATAACTTCTTTTGCTCTAATAACATTTTGTATAACGTTCATTACATATAAATTTTAATTCGTATATTGTTCTTTTTATATAACGTTCAGTTGACCTTATTTTCATATTTAAGTACTCATTTTCTGCCCAAATTCTGTAGTGAATTAGTAAATATTAAAAAACATTATACTTTCATAACCTCATCTAGCCCAAATGATACCAACAATAGAAGGGATCTGGTGACGCGTGACGTGCTGGGCACATTTTGGATAAAAAAAATATAAATGATAAAATGATGTTTATTTTGTAAATAGGTTTTTAAAAACACTTTTACACGTCATTTTTTAACTGGTAGATGAAATCGGAGTTTCACTAACTGACTACTCTGAGAAGAAACACCGAAAGAAACTCAGAGGTCATAGTCTCTTTTAAAGCCCAGACATTATTTTGGTCACATCATGTAAGAACCATGCAGATTAGTGTCTGAGATGGTCTTTTGAGGAAAGAACCACACAGATATGAGGGGACCAGATCAGTCAGTGCAAGATAGTCTTAATAGCATACAATACTGAGGCGGTCCGGGTTAATAATGGTCATATATATTTTTTATAAGCTGATGCCCGCGGTTTCCCGAGGATGTTGGCTATTGTGCCCAGACGGTTACCTTTTTTGCAACATCTCCTACAAATATTATTATACACCACTATTTTATAATTAGTACAAAAAAAAAATGGGCTGTATCCGTACCTGTTACTGATCATATTTGCGTAATCAAAAGTAAAAAAAAACTGAAATTCTATTTTTAAATGTGCTACTATTTAGTTAAACTTAAATAACGAAAACAGCTGTTGGAGGCGGGGCATGCTTGAGCGCGATCACGCGAACGTGAGCGAGAGATGACGATTAATGAATATTGAATACTACTATATTGTCATGAATATAGCCTGTACAATATTTGCACAAATTGGGTGACTTTTTGGGATATAAACAAACGCTAATAACTTTGCTGTTTATGAATATTATTTATTGATACTTTACAAACATAATGAGAATACCGTTTAGAATAAGCCCTTTAAGTATACGTACTAATTAAAAATTAGTGGTATATCTTCTCCAATGTATACAAAAACTTTGAACACTGTGGAAGTTCTAAGCGTGTCGATGTTAGTTACCAGCTCAATTTTTGAGCTTTTCGAGCTTACGAAATTTTTGGCTTGAATTTGCCACCGGGGTAAAAAGATTAATTAACCAATCGACGGAATGAAGTCGATTGCCCAGGACGCCTCGGACGTAACAGAGCTCGGAGAGTACAAACGCTAGCACAAAAAAAAATACATAAACACGAACATAGAACCTCCTCCTTTTTTGAAGTCGGTTACAAGCTATCCGAAACTGTTAAATTTTCCCGATCGAACATGAACCTTATCCCATTTGCTATAAAGTTAAAAAACTATCGATAAAATTTGTCACATTGGAGTAGCTTGATGAGCTGGGCTCTGTAAATTGCTCGAGACTGTTCTTTTCATGCACTATAGGAGTTAAATGGTAATTAATTATAAATAAATAGTAATAATTCCAATATATTTATGTTATGGAAGAATGCTATCTGGTCAAAATTGTAACAGGTCTTCTATAATTTTCTTCAGGTGAAATCCTTTGTGCTATCTGCAGCAGTTAGCCACAAACCAGGCAAGTTGGACATGGTCCACATTCAGAACTCACCACTGACTGGCGGCGTTGGCGCTGTAGCTGTAGCCAACTTGTATATTGGCCCTGGCGCAGCGATAGCTGTTGGCATAGGCGCTGCTTTCATCAGCGTTTTCGGATTCAGATACCTAACTGTGAGTATCAGTAACTACGCTTTTAAAGATCTAGAAAATTAACTTTGTTTTGGGTCAGATTCATAATGAACTTTTCGACTGGTAATTTTTTGCCAGCAGCCGCTAATGCTATTTGACGAACCTTTTGTCTCCACGTGCTTAAACTTGAAATACCAAGACACTACGCCTACCATCAACTTTTAGCTAGCCATTCAATTCCGATGCAAACCAGTTTAGGTTCCTAAACTGAATTGCTAATATTCATACCATGAAGTGCCTATAACTGAGTGGCGTTTGATTCGCTCATGGAGGAATGAAAGAACGAAATTTGTCGGTGATCCGCGGTGTGAGAAAGAGATGACGCTAGAAAATTGTTAAGAAATTGTTGCATAAGTTTGTCTCTTTTACTCCAACCTATGCATTGCGTTCCGAAACCTAGTAGTTATGATTTTAGCGGTTTTATTTGTGTATAAAATTTCAACAAATATAATTATAGAATTGCGCCTTTGAGTCAAATTATATTCCATTAAGCCTAATTTTACTACTCATTAATGTAATAGTAATTTATATAATTCTTTAAAATAAAAATTAAAGGTTTGCTTAGTGTCGTCGTAAAAGTAAAATGATTATGACGAGTTTAGAACGCAACGTACGTGCTTTGAAATCTGAACAAACTTTATTGATAGAACCCAAGGAGTTCTAATTAGGTAGGTAGTATTCAAAAGAGTTTTTAGTTTTTAACGTTTAACTTGGATAAAGTAATTAGTAATACGAATGATGGTGTACCTAAGTATACCTAGTAGTAATGTGGAGTTTGTGTGATCATTTTATTTGATATTTTCGTAAAGTAAACTCAAACGCAACTATAAACATATAATATTCATTTATATTTTCCAATATTGTGATTTTAATGGGTGCACATTCCAAATAAGTGAGTCATGTGATGCCCCACCATAGCTATCATCTACTCGTACATTAGTGATGGTCAATTTAATCATACAGTTCTAATTATTTACTACAAATACTGGCTTGTTATTCTGAACAATTTTACTAAGTAGTTTGAGAGTGTTCAATATACTAAAGCATTGTATATTAACAATACAGTAACTGAACCAAACTTACCAACTGAACATTAAATGAATGATAGTGCTTTCTACAAAAATGGCTTTCTTTATTTTCAACTGGTCGAACAATCGCTATTTGTGTGCATTCTATAATGCACCCTAGTAGGTATACCTACCGGGGATGCAGATTTTTTTGTCAAAACAAGAAATTAAGTTTCTGTATATAAATTACCATTAAGCAAGTGGTTACACAACAGACTTAAGTAAGTAGGTACCTGGTTTACGAAGAAATAAAGAAAACAAAATAAATTAACCTTGCCGCTTTATAAATTCTTAATCTTCCAAATAAAAGGAGTCCGATTGTTCCCCGTGCTATACCGATTAGTCTTTAATTTTCCATGAATTTAAAAAGGACTAATTGGTCAGAGACTACAATAAAATATTGTTCTAGAAATCAATTTCTAGAAATGAACGAACTAAAACAGCTTGCGATTCAAGTGCCGACTTGATTTGGCGTCAACCTAAACTGGATCGTTTTACGTCGTGGTGTGAAATTGCAAAGCAGTTCATTTTAGGTCGTCAATTGAATCGTAATAATAGTTCATAGTAAGCCTACAGGTCTCCTTTGGTATCTTTAGTACCTAACCAATGAATCTAGCCCGATTTGAATCTTTAAATACAACCTTATTGAATTTCTAAACATAAGTTGCCGAGATCAGAAAGTTGCATGAAATTTTTTGATTTTATCTTTAAAATCTTGTCACTTATGAAGTTTTCACGGGGTGACTTACCGTATAATGGCAATTTAGTGGAAAATGTACAGACGAAGAAAATCCTAAACACCTAGGTGATGTCTTAGACCAAATTTCTCAACAAAATATTCTGTCTTTAGTCCGAAAGTATCTGGTAATTTCACCAATATACCGCCTACGTTCCCACGAAATGTCGTTATGACTATGAAAGAACAAAGTTTTGACTATCTAGAGACGAAATTAGAGCGAAGTTTCGTGAAAATGTCTAAGTGTTAGAGTAGATAATATTTTTGTTGAAGAAACTTTGTTGAAATCTGAAAGTCCCTCAGGATAGCCAGATATCTATGGACAGTAAGTATTTTAAGTATTTAGAAACTTTTGTTGAAGTATTGAACAGTTTATTTTAGTTTACCTGTATTTTCTGTCTTTTGGCAGTTTGCCGTCTTGCGATTTTCGCTTACTGAGTTTTCGTGTTTCCACTAAATTTGTTTTGCTCTGTGAGTGTATTCTGAGTATCGGTTTTTTTTTAATGGAAACTGTTTGGATGTATACTGTATTATTATTCCATTTAACTGCTGTATCCATCTAAATAATGCATAAAGACCAGAATTTCTCTTTACTTTGATTAGCACATGAGGTTATTATGATGTGGGTATATTTTGCACATTATACAGATGTTGTTTAAAATGATAACCTTAATGCAATCTGCATTAGATTAGGTGCTTTTTGGGGCGCGAATTGAACCCACGACCTGAAGCGCACCAACGATTCGCTTAGCCACGCCAACCGTGCCGTGCTTTTCCATGGAATTTAATCATAATTGGTGAATCTGGCATGCCAGAGAAATATTTCACGACGGCATGTGAAGCCAAGTCGAGGCCCATCATTTATTTATTATTATTTATTTTATTATCCTCGCATCAGAACGCCGTACAATAATTACACTAATGGAGGAAAATGAAAAAATAAATAAAATAATATCAACTGCTTCTTTATCATCCTATCCTGTGTCATCGAATATTGAATTTCAAGTCCACTTGAAGTTTGTAATAAATATGAATGTATTTTTTGAATAGATAAAAGAATGATTCTTTTATCCATTCATTAATATAAAATTTACGTGTTTAAGAGTAAAACTGTAGACCTAATTTGATATTGTAACAATAGGTTTATAAGAATGTTTATTTAATTTAACTTAATGTTTACCAGTTAATGCATAGATTGTTGGTATTTATGATTTTTAAGTTTTTTAATTATTGTCTGAAGTCTTTAATGTTTTGAAAGTCTATAAAACTATTATTGAACTAGCTGTGCCCGCGACTTCGTCAGCGTGGAATAGTGACTTTTCGGGCAGCATATTTTGAATTACATATACCGTCGTTTGGGTAGCTAAAAATTTGCTTTACAGTAATGCTTCTCTGTATACGATATTTGACGAATGGCCATCGGGGATGAAAGCATACAGGCTCCTAGGATTGCTAACCCGTGACAGTGACAGACCCGTGATATACAATACAACTGACCGTGCGAGAAACAGCTGATACTTAGATCTACACCCACAACTTTCAGCGTCTGACCTTGGGCTTTATTAATTGTCATCGCAAAACATGGGTTGACTGGAAACTGGACTCTTTTAAAGCTAAATGGAAAATTGTTTGGAATGAGAAGAATCCGAGGAATGAAAACACTTTCACCTTTTCCACACCCTGTTAAAATCTCTGCTTCTATCAGATTTCGTTGTAAATTGGTCACTTTTAGCCTAGTTCCTTTGCAAAGTTTTGGGGGGCTTATATTTCTAAAAAGCATTATGGGTATGCCTACATTTTATTTTATGTGCTGGTAGTCCAGGAGCATTGAGGGATTCTTAAAATTCTACTGGGTAGCTTGTAGATTCTCCTTCTTCCATGACTCCGTTAATGGAGATAAACTCAACATAATCCCCCGGAACATAGCTCAAAGTTTCAGCGTTTATTGTTGCTGCTTGGTCGTTTCGTGGCGCCAAAATAGCTCTTTCGCAAAGCCAGGAATTTTCGCAAGATAGTATTTGCGTTGCATTTCCATACACAGATGATAATACTCTCCAGGATACGTGAGTTCGGTACGAATAACTGAATCCTTATGGCAGCGGCGCGTTTTTTTATTTTATTATTTGAGAAGCATCTCGCTGTCGTGTCCTAGAAGAGGACATGTACAGCTTAACCGGGCAATCCTGTGGAGATGACTTAAAAAACCGGCCAAGAGCATGTCGGGCCACGCTCAGTGTAGGGTTCCATAGAATATGTAAACGAAGTTAAAAAAATGCTTGCATAATATACGATTATACTACAAACTTAGTCCAGAAATTATTTTGTACAACTTTTTGTCTTTTTTGTACAAAAACTGCTGTTTCCATCAAGTTCAAAATAATTTTCCTAGAAAGTCCTTATAAAGTTCTACTTTTTAGATTTTTTTCATATTTTCTAAACTTATGGTTTAAAAGTTAGAGGGGGGGGGGGGGGGGGGGGGACACATTGGTTTTTACGGACGGATGGACGGACAGACCGACATGGCGAAACTATAAGGGTTCCTAGTTGACTACGGAACCCTAAAAATTAAGACTTTCAGCCAATGGCAGCGGCGCGGCTCTCAGCGGGCTTTATATAGCCACGGACCCGCAGGCGCGAGGCGTGTATGTACGTACTCTGATATAATACCCTTACAAATGCTCGCCGTGATTCTTAAAATTAACATAACTTTTTTATTTATGAACCGATTAACATGAAATTAACACTAAATGTTAAGTGAAGCTTACTTAAATATATTAGTGAAAACCGCATCTAAATCGAATACGCCGTTTCTGATATTAGCGTGCACAAACATACAGACAAACAGACAAACCGACAAACAGACAAACAGACAAAAAAAAATTTAATTACAATTTCGGGTTCAGCATCGATATAATAACAACCCCTGCTACTTTTTTTTATATATTTCCATTGTACAGACACCACTTTTCTACAATTTTATTATATGTATAGACTAGCTTCTTCCCGCGACTTCGTACGCGGATCCTGTTGCTTATGCCAGCGACAACGGGGTCGTCAAAATCGAAGATCTGAAACGTCTGACGTCGAATTGTAAAAGCCCGGGGACGGCAAAACAATGGAATGCGCGAGACGATCCAAGACGTTCCAGATTTTTTATTTTTGTTGGTCAACAGGAAATGCCATCAGACTTAAAAACTTTTGCTAAGACGCCATTTTTATTATATATATGCTATATTGTCGCTGGGCTTTAGAGTTCCACTACAGGTGCTCCAGATCTTCAAATTTAGTTTCACAGCAAAAAACACTCTTCACGTGAAATAGTTTTAGCAATGGCACCATTTTTATATCTCTTTTACTTTAGGTGTTCCATTTTCCAAAATAAATTATAGCCTATATGTTGCGTGACGTTCACGCTCAGCAGTCAGTCGCGCATCTCCTTCCCCCACTTATCTCTAGAGTAGATGCGTATTTACGCTGAAAACTCAAGCGTCATGCTTTTTCCGTGAACGTCCAACTCGCGAGACAGTGCATGATGTTCATGATCAGCGGTCAGTCATATATTCTTCACTGGTGTCTAGAGACCTGGATACCTGGTAGATGCGTAAATACGCTGAGAATGCAGGCGTGCTTCGTGATCCCAAGAAGTTTCCACGGAGCGAGTTGCAACCTCATGTTGTCGAACAGCATCAAGTCCCTCCTAACGCTCTTCGGTAGATTGTTGGGATCTTATGATCTTTAATCATTTAGCACTTTTGGAACATTGAGAAAGATTTGACCTCTTTCTAGGTATGGTTATAGTTTTATTGTGATCCTGATCAATTAAAATCTAAGTGGCTGCTCCCCAGCGTTACCGGGTAGGCAACCATGTAACAAAGATAAATAGAAAAGGAAATTAAACACTCAAATAACATAAGCCCGAAGGCATATTTATACGATAAAAAAAAATGGAAGTTTTGGCCAGTAGAGTCTAATTTTCAATGATATACCATCGTCATCGAAAATCAGCCCTGAACTGTTCCCGCCTTCACCGCGTGGAGGTACTTATGTTATTTTATAAATATGCAATGAAATTAGTGATAGCTTTAATTTCTATATCAAATGTATCTGATCTTCAATTTTTATAAGTCAACAGGAAATGCCTATCAGACCGAACAACTTTTGCTAAGACGTCATTCCTATGTGAGTTATGGTGTATCTGGGCTCTTGGAGTTCCACACAGGTGTTCCAGATCTTCGGTTTTTATACGTCAACAGCGAGTGCTCATAAGGCTGAACAATTCTTGCTAAGACGTCATTCCAATATATGTTATAGTGTAGCTGGGCTCTTGAAGTTCCACATCAGGTGTACCGGATCTTCGAATTTATTCTCTTAGCAGAAAATGCTCATCGCGTGGAACAATTTTTGCTGTGGTACCATTTTTGTATCTCCTATAGTTTAGCTGGTCTGTTGCGGTTCTCGGATCTTCAAATTTATTTTCTCAGCAAAAAATGCTCATCACGTGGAACAATTTTTGCTATGGTACTATTTTTGTATCTCCTATAGTTTAGCTGGTCTGTTGCGGTTCTGCATCAGGTGTTCCGGATCTTCAAATTTATTCTCTCAGCAAAAAATGCTCATCACGTGGAACAATTTTTGCTATGGTACCATTTTTGTATCTCCTATAGTTTAGCTGGTCTGTTGCGGTTCTGCATCAGGTGTTCCGGATCTTCAAATTTATTCTCTCAGCAGAAAATGCTCATCACGTGGAACAATTTTTGCTATGTTACCATTTTTGTATCTCCTATAGTTTAGCTGGTCTGTTGCGGTTCTGCATCAGGTGTTCCGGGTCTTCAAATTTATTCTCTCAGCAGAAAATGCTCATCACGTGGAACAATTTTTGCTTTGGTACCATTTTTGTATCTCCTATAGTTTAGCTGGTCTGTTGCGGTTCTGCATCAGGTGTTCCAGTTTCTAGGATAAATTATAGCCTATGTGTTGACCAGACTTAATATCTATACAACAAAAAAAAAATAATTCAAATCCGTCTAGTAGTTCCGAAGATTAGCGCGTGCAAACAAACAGACAAACAGACAAACAGACAAACAGACAAACAGACAAACAGACAGACTTTTTTTTTTGGATTCGTGCTCTATTACTGTTTCTAAACCCCCCTCAATAATTATTTTTTAAATATATTCAATGTACAGACACAGTTTTTTTACAGTCTTATTATATGTATTATATGTATATATAGATTATATGTATAGATGAGTATTTAAGAAGTTTTGTTGGCGCCCCAGTTTTGTTTTTTTTTTGTTATGAAGAGTAATTATTAAATGGTTCCAAACCATTTTCAGAGCACTACACCATTTTTCATTTAAAGTGTTTTGTATAAACTACAACAGTAGGTACCTAATGGCAAACTATAATTGAGTAATTCAAAAATAAAATTAACTAATATTCGTAATTTTGCCATTGTCAGCTAAAAGTTGTAAAAATGATGATAAATTTATAGTAGCTCTCTAGCCATAGGTGCTTAAATTTAAATATGGAAATGATAATGATCTGACAGTTTTGTAGTAAAGCTGAAATTTAAATACTTAAGATGCCTCCACTTTTGCCTGCTTTTTGTTGATCCATGCAACTTGATACACTGTTAATAATATCATAGGCCTATTGAACTTGTACGCAATCATACCATGTACTATATTCTGATTGACTCGTGTTAAACAGTCGCCAGCACATCTAGCTACTACAAAATATCAAATATTCTTAATTAAACATGAACCTCATTCTGTTCGAGATAAAGTTGAAAAACAATTAAAGAAAATTGACACATATTGACACAATAGACAAAAATAGTTGTAGGCACGTTTAGGACAGGTTTTGGTATTTTCTAAATATTGAGAAACATTAATAAAGATTTTGGATATAAGTGTCTTTTCTTTCTTAAACAATGTGTTAAAATCATCCTGTGAAGTAAGGGCGAGTAAATTGGTAAAATATAAATCTAAACAGTCGGCGAAAAAAAATCCTTTTTGTCATACGGGTGTGATAATTTGGTGTTACTACTGAGAAGTACCGGATGGGGAAATCGTCACAGGGTATTTCTCGGCCAACGTTAGCGCGAGCTTGTGGACGGCAAGCATTGGGTGGATCACCATCCGATCAAAACCGCCCGGGTCGAGCTCTCAGCATAGAAGAAGGGGCTCGCTGGAGCCAGTGCCTGCCAGTGTTACGGAATTTCTTCGAAAGAGTCACCGCAAATTTGGATCGCAAAGGACATTAGGAGTAACATACCGGGTAAAATGGGGTGATTAGATACTTAAGGGTGAATAGAATCAAAATTTTCAGAAAGTTACTCACGTAAGTTAAAAGTTGTTTCTTATAAACGAGGACTGTAATGATTTTAAATAATTTAGCTAAATAGTTTCGACACCTTGATAATATCAAACAATGTTAAACTAGCGTGGAAATACTCCTCAAAGTTTTGTTTCTATTCACCCTTAAGTTTCTATTCACCCCTTTTTACGGTAGTAGGCTTGTAGTCAGTAAAAGTCTGACACTCGAGTCATTTGATGATTTCCTATCTTAAAAGAAAGGTCTTCACGCTAAACAAGTAGGTACCACAGTGCGACCACCGGACCAAAAATGCAGTCAAAAGGCATTTTATAATATAATTAAAATTAATAATCGTTTTTTTGACAGGAAACTAGTAATAGGTCAATATTATCTTTGAATAGAAACTAGATAAAATATGTTAGATAACTCTGGACTCATTAAAATAAATACTTTTTTCAAACTATGTATATTTTTAAAAGATATAAACAGTCTTTTGTCTGATGTTATCAAAGCTAGAGATGTACCAACTCAATTTGGTTAATCGATTTAGGCATCGAGATTGACCTAACTCTAGTTAAATCGAGTTCAGCCATGTTCGAACGAGTTAGCGGTTTGCATGTCCTCCGCGAAAGCATGGACCAATCACTGCGGCACACGTACTACGTGCTCACCAATTACCGCAATTAACACAAATTCTAACTGTAAAATTTTGACATCTTTTACACTCAAATTCATTACACAAAAGTTCCAGTTTAATATTAATCCCACCAAAACATTTCATGTAAAAATGTATGGCTTCGCCCGCGCCGTATCGCTACCATCGAGGACGTAATGCAAATATTTAGTTTCTGAAGTAAGTAACGAAACAGCCAAGCTATACATTTATACTGATATGTAGAATTTGTGAAGTTAGGGTTGGTTGTTAGGCCGTGTAGATTCAGAGGCTTGGCTCTTTTCTTTGATGGTTTACTGATTTCCATAAGCGATAAATCAGGGCGATGTTTCGCTCATAAGCAGTTACATTATGTCATACAAACTTCCACCCCCCATTTTAGGGGTTTCAGTTTTCTAGCACTTCAGAAAGTACCCAAACATTTTGATGATCATCAGTGTGTCAGTGACGAAATCGGTGTATTTAGACATCAATAAAATCAAAAGTATTGTGGCTATTTAATTGAGACTTTGTATGTTTAATTTATTAGTCTAATAATAACATCATATTTTGAGAATATGAACTCTCTGGTACAAACGCAAGCACCTCAAGTTACTCCAATCGTTTTTCAACTTTATGTTAAACACTGTAAGGTTCATATTCAATTGGGAAAATTTGCCACATTGGAGTAACTTGATGTGCAGCTGGCGTCTGTACATCGGAAACCAACTCTATGAGGGTACAAAAAACGACGAAACACTTCGAGAAAAGGTAGGTAGTGCCCTTGCGCTTCGCTTGGCTTGTCTCGGCGGGGGCACTCCCGTACCCCAGAATTGATAACCATCACTGCTACCTGTAATAAAGTAAACATAGGTGTGTAGGACATTCCAGATTACGCTGAATTACAAATCGAGTAAAATATGGTTCCACCGATTCGTCAACATGCTTTAAATGTTTACGGATGCCGTATATTAAATCACCGTTATATCTAATCACCGTTTATTGAACTTGCAATAATCACGAGATGGCCAATCTCTAAATTGGAGTTGGGCGTGCATTGTGTGAAAGTCTATAAGTATTTCGACTTAAAAAAAATTGCCAATTGTTTTTGTATTTCACATGCAAAAATGTATAATGTGAAAGAATTGGTTTTGATTTTTACATTTGGCCTGACTTTTTCATGCTTTGTAAGTTTTTTTATGTATTTTAAAACTAACATAGTTTGATAAGTAATTAGGTACTAACAAACCCTATTGGATATTTTCCAGAATAAATTGTGAATAAAAAAAAAGCTATTAACACACAGCTACCATGTAAGAACTTTTAGACGGCGTCGTGTTACTCGTGTGTAGTGTAATAAATTATTTTACTTTAACTAATATTGAATAATTGACGAGGGGTTTGAGGCTAAATTAAAACGTCGATCAAGAGTTGAGCTGTACCTGCTGAGTTTAGTTTTTGGGTGACCGTCTATTAGATATCGAGATCACCCTGTGCTGTAAAAACGACGCTAAGCCATTGATTTCGGTTTTTATTTGTAGACAGTCGTTACACGACGGACTCCTGAGAGTCTGACAATCAAACTCACATAATAATCATAATCATTTATTTATTTGTTATTTATTTGTTAAACATAGGTATCATTATTATGGATCTTAGCAGTAGTAAAGGTTCTTGCTATGTTTTGTCGTTACTGACAAACAAATTAAAATTCAAAAGCCAATTAGAATTCCAAATACAAAAGGGCAAATTACGACGCACCAAGATGAACGTGTTATTTAGGAACTAAGTTTTTGTATACTTTTTATTGGGGTCGCGGGAACGAACGATTCTTTCGCAACACCGATTGATTGCCTTAGACCAACTGTGAAAGAGACTAGGAAAACGACGATGACCTAATACTCAAGATATTGTTTCAGTGCCTCAGAATAATACCAGAGCGTTCCGCAATAACATATGTAAATAATACATATTTCGCTAATATTTCTTTGACTGTCAGACGTATCAGAAGAGGAGGTGATTATGTGGGCAATCTGGAATTTTATTCCATAACGGGCTTGGGACACAACGTCATGGTAAGAAATAACTTTTTTTTTATATTGTCGTCTCATTCATCTACCGAGGAGGTTGTAGGCACAAGGTCTCATGCCCTACCGCTGGCCTCGTCTCCTAGGCAGACTGGCCTGGCTCGGAAGGAGAGAGGCTCCCTGTCGTTCTTTTGTCGGGTGATGCAGGTATTTCCAGGGTATGGTTGCTTCGGGAAGTACCTTTGTCGCAAATAAACACTACAAACAGTAAGCTTGCCGCCGTCGGCTTATTAACATAAGATTATTTCTTCTACAGATCGATCTAATTTTTTACGAGTACCTCCACAATGAGTTCAGGCGCTCTTTCATCGAGTTTCACTTAAAAGTATGCGATCTCATTCTCAAGGATCTTTATCTTGGAAGCATTCTGCGAAAACATGGCGTGAACAAGTGTCCCATACCACCGGTAAGCCGAACTATATCTTTTATTGAAGGGTTTATGGGCCCTTATTAAACAAACATGATACTCATTTCTGGTCAATGGCCGACACAACAGTAAGACAATAGACAAAAATCTCCTGGAGATTTATCGGCAGATGGGGGGATCGCAGTCAAGCATTGTTGTGTCTTAATATTGTTCTAATAAAGTTGTAGCAATCTAAGAAGTGCATTTTGACGTTTCTCTCTTTTTATTTATTGATAAAAACTTTATGCACAAGTAAAAAAACCTTCTGTACAAAGGCTGACTTAATGCCTTAGGCATTTTCTACCAGTCTACCTTAAGGTGATGCAGAGATGGAACAAGGTCGGTGCAACAAAGTAAAAAATAATGACAAATAAGTGATTCATTTAAAATCCCTCCCCCCTCCGAACTCCTTCTTTTTGTTTCGCTATAGCTTTGTTTGCACGTCTAAGTAAAAGATAGAAAAATCAAATTCTAACTAAAATACTACTTCTAAATTATTACTATGGTACCCACTCACTATAACGACGGATAACGACGGGTTAGTAAGTGTTAAGATTAACTTAATGTTGAGAAAAAGCACTTAAAAACACGAATTCATCTTTGATTATTATTCTAACAGGACGTTATTGCAATGTTATGTCGTTGCGTTGGTTACCGTAGTGTTGTGACTGTCAATTCCTATTTGACCGAATGAAAAGATTTACTTTAAAATCGTTAGTTTTACGAATAGGTAGGTAAACGCGGCTACACATCAAGCTATACATTTCCAGTTTACGCTGACCTCGCATTGTACAAAAATCCTATACAATGCGAAACCAGCATTAATAAAACGAAATAAATGTGTAAAATATAAATGTATATTAGACTAGCAATGTTACAAACTCGAGCGTGCAATAAAACGATTAAGTCAGTTTTAAGCAATCTAAATACAATTGTCGATTCCGATCTCTTTATTATTTTTTTATAAAACAGAGATGTAGGTATAAATCAATATGTCTCAAGGATCGGATTTTATAGCAACCGATTTTATCTCCCGTCAATCATAATTTCTTTTTCTAACTGTCAAAATGCACTTCTTAGAATGCCACAACTTTAAGGGAGAAAATGTCAATGTCAAACCGCCATTTTGATTCATCAGATAAAAGCAATGTGACTATTGATAAATCGGGTCTTAGATAGATTTAGATTGAGCTTAGAATGCAAAAGTTCTTAAAAATACGGAAACTGATTTTGAAAAACCAAAATATTTTCTTTGAAATATAGCTTTCATTAAAATCATGTTGAATGAAATGAATGACGAATGGAATGATGAATGAAAGGTGACTAACAAAAGGTATTTATTTTTAAGGCAAAAGTAAATGGAAACGCCTGAAAAGGATTAATTAATGTAGGTACCTACATAGACTTTATTAGTGAGGTTCTTCAGAAAGTCATACATACACGCCTACTACGCACCTGACGCGTAGTAATCGCAACCGGCGCCGGCGTGTGTGTATGACAACATGTATGAATGTAATCGAAGCAAAAGAAGGATGTTAGAATCGTAGCAGATGGCACACTCTGTTTTTTTTTATCCTAAGGGAAAAAGGCGTAAGTTTATGCATGTAAAAAAATCTGTTCGATGGTACTGTACTACCTTTGGTAGAAAAACTTTTTACTTTACAAGCGAATCTTACAAAAAACTTTTGTGTTGTAGGGCCAGGTTTCTATGAGGAACGTGTGTTTGGACGTCAATGTACCTTCTGTTTGGCCATTCGAAAAAGGCAAAGGGGTATTGTCTGCCACTGATCAAACAACTGGAACCCTCATGGCATCGGGAGAAATAGTGCTGACTTTTAAACAGAAATAAATATATTTCATTGCATTTAATATGTTTTTGTTTTAATTCTATGCTAAAAACATGGATGCACCAATACTGAAGCTTGGATTTGCAAGGAAGATGCAAATTCATGCTCTATTTTTATTGCTTATGTTTGCAATCGAAGAAGAAGATTTGATTTTTGTTTTGCCACAAACTTTTCGACTAAGTACAAAATATACGAAGTAAGTACTAAGTATTAAACCTATGGACCTTAATTAATATTTATCAGTGTATGTATCTCCTATTTTATATATTTTAAAATGGATTGAAATGATTAAAAGAGTATATAAATAGCCTAATCACGGTATCTCCTCTTGTTTAGAAACGCTAAACTCCCATGCACAACCTATGACCTCATTTGCAGTAAATCTCATTCACCTAAATACTAAACTAAATCGTAAATCAAGCTATGTTCCGAATGATTGATGGTAATTAAACCTCATTTTGGCATTGGACGTAAATCGAGTCGGCATTCAGTTTCTCTCTACCGGATTCACGTTATTTTGAACTCATGCAGCAACTAATTGCAACATCCCAATTCAAAGCTACGACGCAGTCGGTCAAAGCATTCAAATTGTCGGATTGCATCGGTCATTGACGTTGCCATTACCAATGCAATCCGACAATTTGAATCCCTCAGTTTCTTAAGCGTAACATCACGCCTCGGGTATCCCATTTGGATTAATTTCTTGTCAGAAAGACAGTTGCCCTGAACTGTCATTACTCTGAAACATTTCTTGTGCCATTGAGTTACTTACTATTTATGTGCTTGGCGTCTGTACAAAACCATACTAATTACTTGACTACGGCAAAGCAGGAATTAAATATGAATATAATTATTTTGTTTTTCAAGTTTGAAGACTATCAAACAAAGATAGACTTATACTCCATTCTCAATGGCATTAGACAGAAGTTAAGAAAGGTCATTTATAACAAACACTTTATAACGAAAGTACAATTAAACAAGTTACAATTAAGATGGACGCCAAATTTATTATAAACTATTTTCACAGCAGCCGCTACACTTAATTGTAACTACTGCAACAGTTTATTTAAAAAAAATATATTATGTGGATTTCAGTAAAGGATAGTTATAGATATTACTATTTTATATTAATTGAAAATTACAGTGCCAATGATAAAAAACCTCAAAGAAGAAAAAGTTTTGAATAAAAATTTACTTACCTTTTAAATAAAATGTTTTGCATTCCTGCTTCTACGAGCCTGTTTTTTCTAATGCTAATAAATGGAGTACCTATAGGTAGCTTGAAGTGCAAGCCTTTACTAACAGTGATATTCTTTAAAAAATACCCCGTGAACTTTTTGGTGAAGTGAAGGCATATTCTGCTGTTATTCCATGCTAATGCTAATCATTGACAGGTAGTGAACAGTCGATTCAGTATAAATCACCTTGTGAAAACTTACTTACAATACTCAATATTTATTGCGTTCCACAATGTACAGACGCCAGCACATCAAGTTACCCCAATGTGTCAAATTTCTTTGATCGTTGTTTACCCCCTAAAATAAAGATAAAATGTAGGTATACTGTTTTGTCAACATTTTTGCCAATGCACCAGTATGCTCCTGTCGCCTGTGATATAGGTTTATCTAACCTAGTACAGACATTTAACATTTGAATCCCTTTGGAAATTTTTATTAAGATTTTTGTATTTTATTTTACCTATTTTAATTTTGATTGAATATATTATGATTATTATTATACGCTTATATTTCTCGGAACCCTTGGGTTCCGGACCTTTGGAAGGCGTACGAGGGGCCTAAGCCAACTTGCAGAGGCACTGTGTCGTTTTTAATGAAGTGAGGCACCAATCGCAGATTTTCCCTGTATGCATTATACAAATGTACCCAAGGAAAACCTACGACTAGTGCAGGACCATTCCAGACTAATGAAAAAATGTATTGAGCTATAGGTTAGGGTTAGGATAAGGTGAACTGGTTACCTAGTACTATGGAAGGACTACGGCCCCTGCCTCATCAATGCTTAATTAATACACGAATAAAATGGCTGGGGGTGACTTGCACACTCAGTAATGGGACCTCTGAAACGGCCGCTAGCACATAGTGCCGTAGCGACAAGAGGGCAACATAACCTGAGGCGCTTGAGGAGTGGAGAGGCATTCCACGGCTATCAGGACAATCCCGGAAGTACGGTCAAAATCCCTATCAGTACCTTACTGGAATGATTCCTTCCTCCGAGCACGTTTGCTCTTGCGAATCTCCACTTTAGCCGGCCAACTAAGGCAAGAAAGAAGTGGGAGCTCCGTGCCTCGTCAGTGTGCACTCTGGCCGGCCAATAAAGGCAAGCCAGAGATGAGAAACAAGACGTACTGCTCCCGCGAGATCGGGTCCGTGGGGTCGCTACTGCCCAACAGCTCGCCACAAGCTGCCCTGTGGGGTGATGATTATTATGATTATAATTATTATTAATAAGCTTGATGCAGATTATTTTTATCCGGCTTCAAAAAAGGAGGAGGTTCTCAATTCGAATGTATTTTTTTAAAAGTATCATTTTTTTTAAATAAAACTAATGAAGAAGTCGTTTTTATTATTATTACTTACGAAGAAACTAATATGTAACGCTAAATAAAAACTTTTGACTAAAAAAAACAACCGACTTATTAAAAATCACTAATAGGAGTAAATTGCTGTAGTTTCGGAAGACGGTGGCCAATAAAGAATGAAACAAAACAACTAAAGCAGCAGACTTCCGAGACTAGAGTCATTTTACACCTGTTAGTGTTTTTTTAGGAAATGGGTAGTTTTTTTTTTTTTAATTTAGTACTGCAATAGGGATTGAAGGGTTTAATGTTTTTAACTACTTTGATATTTCCCTAAACCATTTATTTTTTAAATATTTGATAATAGTTTGAGTTATATCTAACTACTTACTTTTGGTGTCTTTATGATAAATACATTTTTTCAGAGCCTAAGAGTAATACCAGAGCTTTCCGCAGTAACTTATGTAAATATTACATACTTTGTTAATATTTCTTTGACTATAAGATGTAACAGAAAAGGAGGCGATTATGTGGCCAATCTGGAATTTTACATTTTTTTGGAAATTTAGTTTTTAATAAAACTAGGTATTTAGTTAAACTTGAATAACGAAAACAGCTGTTGGAGCCCCGCATGCTTGAGCGAGACCACGCGAACGTGAGCGAGAGATGACGATTAATGAATATTGAATACTACAATGTCAAGAGTAGCCTGTACAATATTTCCACAAATTGGGTGACTTTTTGGGATATAAACAAACGCTAATAACTTTGCTGTTTATGTATATAATTTATTGATACTTTACAAACATAATGAGAATACCGTTTAGAATAAGCCCTTTAAGTTTATGTACTAATTAAAAATTAGTAGTGTATCTTCTCCCATGTAAAAAAAAACTTTACAAATTATATACTAAAGTCTTCCTGTCCGTATTATCTATCGGTGAAAACAGCATGAAAATTGGTGCAGGAGTTTTTAAGTTTATCGCAAACAGACAGACACACAGACCTCGCGGCGGAGGACTTTGTTTTAAAATATGTAGTGATTTTGTACAATTTCCTACAGATCTCTCTTCCTATGGATCTACTGGCCATCATTCAACTCTGGACTGACCAAGACTCCAGCTGAGTACCAAAGGGCAGTCGTCAACACTTACTTATCTTTGGCTTCATGCACGGTAAGATTGTCATTTCAAATTGATTGTAAAAGAAAATTTTTGCTGGGGAGTTTGTTCCGCAGCTTTTTCTTCCCAGCAAAAATACTATGCAATGGAGAAGGGAGGGTGTTTTGGGGGACTGTCTTATGTATTTCAGTGCTTACAGCAGATATCTAATTTGAATTAAGACTTATGATTTTGAACACTATGGAAGTTCTTAGCGTGTCGATGTTAGTTACCAGCTCAATTTTTGAGCTATTCGAGCTATAGTCACGAAATTTGAGCTTGAATTTGCCACCGGGGTAAAAAGATTAATTAATCAATCGACGGAATGAAGTCGATTGCCTAGGACGCCTCGGACGTAACAGAGCTCGGAGAGTACAAACGCTAGCACATCAAGCTATTCGAAACTGTTAAAGGAGAATGCCCGTTTTGTTAGGAAAGTTGGGTCCCTGTGGAAAATGGTTGTGCCCTGAATTTTTTTATTTTACATTATAGTAAAAACATAGTATTTCCATAATCAGAAACCATTTTTCATTTACTCACCCAGGTTCAAGAGATATCATCGTTTTTCTGTTGTAGAAATCTAGGTTATAATTAGGAATTTGACGTTGACATTTCCTCCCTATTCTATTTAGGTTAAGTACCTACTTCTACTACCTATCCTATACATCACTTTGAAGATGATATTATGTCTCAGCTACTTTATTTAGCACAGTACACAAAAATACTCGCACTAATAATTGTGCAACGAGCAAAGAGAACAGCACTAATGGGAGCCAATTATCTCACAAAACGTTATACACTCAAGAAACTTATTAGCTCAACTTAGTAGTAGCAGAAAAAGCACGTATTGAAATAGTAAATAAGTAAAAGATTACGGAATTCATAACTCAACGGATGTAAACAATGCAATCACGCACGTAATGTACCACAGACCATAACCTGATCTGTGACATGCGCAAGTAAATATAATAATAATAATAATATATTTATTTAATTTGACAACATTGGTCCACTGGTTAGTATACAAGCAATCTTATCAACTAAGTGTTAGTATTTCTTAATTAAGTACAGGTATTCTTATTTTTCACCCCTGCCACACGAGCAACCGGACAGAATGTCTAACTAGGGGTGCATCATGCTGTTCAGCTAGGGTTTTCAAAATATTGTTGCGGCTAGCCCTCATTCTGCCGATTAAGGATGCGGTCTTTTTCCTCATAATGGCATAAAAGTCATCAGTTCGCGCTACAGCAAACATGCTTGACGCGCTGCAGAACCTGGGCAACCTCAACAACACCCTGAAGCCATTATTATATTGCACACGCAGAGCATCTAGAGCCTTCCGCGTATAACTGACCCACAAACTGCCCGTGTAGAACCCCTGACAATACGCTTTAAACAGAGTTATTTTGACTTCGTTGCTACAACGCGCAAATCTGTGAGCCAGCATGTTGCATCTAGCTGCTAGTGCCCTGCGCTCGCGATCCATATCTACCTGATCTTTCAGGTCCTCGGTGACATAATGACCTAAGTATTTGAACTGAGCGACTCTTTTAAGGGTCCGTCCATTGAGGGATAATGAGGGCTCATAATTTAATCGTTTCCCAGAAGCAGCAAAGATCAGGTATTCACTTTTATTTACATTGTATACCAGGCCGTGGGCTGCTGCATACCTTTCACAGACGCTCAGCATGTCCCTGATTGAGCCAGCCGTTGGACCCAGCAGCACCATATCATCAGCGTAGCTTAAATTATTGACGCTAACCCCACCTATTTTGCATCCAACTGGTCTGCTGCTGAGTTCAACGATCAACTCATTTACATACAGGTTGAAGAGCTTAGGTGAGGTTAACCCCCCCTGCCTCACCCCACACTCCAACCTGTAAGCTTCAGACAGAACGTCTCCCCAACGAACTTGGTTCAACTGGCTAGAGTACCAGTACTGGAACAAACCCGTCAACTCCGGAGGTAAACCTGCTCCCCTGAGCTTATTCCTGAGGACCTCATATGACACAAGGTCAAACATACAAGGTCAAGGTAAATGTTGCCAGATCAATTTTTAAATCTATTTATAAATCGTTATCGATCTATCAATCTAATTGTTTTTTTATTGTTTTATTATCATTTTATTTAGATATCGAATACTCATTTATAACAAGACGTCAATGTTGTTTAGTTCTTTGATACCAGGCAACTTTTATTGGTCTTTTTTTTTTTTAGTCATACCACAGACAACATTGAATCAAACGGAAGTTGACGTAATGTTAAACTATTAATTAACTTTAACTTTATTCCCAGGGTGAAAGAAATCGCATAAAAAATACCCTGCACTTATAAAAACACATAAGATTTTTAGGTTATTGTTTCAATCAGGCACACGATTCCACAAAAGGGACCTGCTTTGTGTCAATCTCCTTTTCCCGATCGAACATGAACCTTATTTTATTTGCTATAAAGTTGAAAAACTATCGATAAAATTTGTCACATTGGAGTAGCTTGATGTGCTGGGCTCTGTAAATTGCTCGAGACTGTTCTTTTCATGCACTATAGGAGTTAAATGGTAATTAATTATAAATAAATAGTAATAATTCCAATATATTCATGTTATGGAAGAATGCTATCTGGTCAAAATTGTAACAGGTCTTCTATAATTTTTTTCAGGTGAAATCCTTTGTGCTATCTGCAGCAGTTAGCCACAAACCAGGCAAGTTGGACATGGTCCACATTCAGAACTCACCACTGGCTGGCGGCGTTGGCGTTGAAGCTGTAGCCAACTTGTATATTGGCCCTGGCGCAGCGATAGCTGTTGGCATAGGCGCTGCTTTCATCAGCGTTTTCGGGTTCAGATACCTAACTGTGAGTATCAGTAACTAAACGCTTTTAAAGATCTAGAAAATTAACTTTGTTTTGGGTCAGATTCATAATGAACTTTTCGACTGGTAATTTTTTGCCAGCAGCCGCTAATACTATTTGACGAACCTTTTGTCCCCGCGTGCTTAAACTTGAAATACCAAAACAGGTCTCCTTTGGTGTCTTTGGTATTCCTAACCAATGAATCTAGCCCGATTTGCTTCTTTAAATGCAACCTTATTGAATTTCTAAACAAAATTTGCCGAGATCAGAAAGTTGCATGAAATTTTTTGATTTTATTTTTAAAATCTTGTCACTTATGACCAACTTAAGTTTTCACGGGGTGACTTACCGTATAATGGCAATTTAGTTGAAAATGTACAGACGAAGAAAATCCTAAACACCAAGGTGATGTCTTAGACCAAATTTCTCAACAAAATATTCTGTCTTTAGTCCGAAAGTATCTGGTAATTTCACCAATATACCGCCTACGTTCCCACGAAATGTCGTTATGACTATGAAAGAACAAAGTTTTGACTATCTAGAGACGAAATTAGAGAGAAGTTTCGTGAAAATGTCCAAGTGTTAGAGTAGATAATATTTTTGTTGAAGAAACTTTGTTGAAATCTGAAAGTCCCTCAGGATAGCCAGATATCTATGGACAGTAAGTATTTTAAGTATTTAGAAACTTTTGTTGAAGTATTGAACAGTTTATTTTAGTTTACCTGTATTTTCTGTCTTTTGGCAGTTTGCCGTCTTGCAATTTTCGCTTACTGAGTTTTCGTGTTTCCACTAAATTTGTTTTGCTCTGTGAGTGTATTCTGAGTATCGGGTTTTTTTTAATGGAAACTGTTTGGATGTATACTGTATTATTATTCCATTTAACTGCTGTATCCATCTTAATAATGCATAAAGACCAGAATTTCTCTTTACTTTGATTAGCACATAAGGTTATTATGATGTGGGTATATTTTGCACATTATACAGATGTTGTTCAAAATGCTAACCTTAGTGCAATCTGCATTAGATTAGGTGCTTTTTGGGGCGGGAATTGAACCCACGACCTGCAGCGCACCAACGAATCGCTTAGCCACGCCAACCGTGGCGTGCTTTTCCATGGAATTTAATCATAATTGGTGAATCTGGCATGCCAGAGAAATATTTCATGACGGCATGTGAAGCCAAGTCGAAGCCCATCATTTATTTATTTTTATTTATTTTATTATCCTTGCATCAGAACGCCGTACAATAAAAACACTAATGGAGGAAAATGAAAAAATAAATAAAATAATATCAACTGCTTTTTTATCATCCTATCCTGTGTCATCGAATATTGAATTTCAAGTCCACTTGAAGTTTGTAATAAATATGAATGTATTTTTTGAATACATGAAAGAATGACTTTTTTATCCATTCATTAATATAAAATTTACGTGTTTAAGAGTAAAACTGTAGACCTAATTTGATATTCAAATTCAAATTCAAATTCAAACATTTATGATTTTTAAGTTTTGTTTTTTTTTTGTTATGAAGAGTAATTAATAACGGTTCCAAACCATTTTCAGAGCTCTACACCATTTTTCATTTAAAGTGTTTTGTATAAACTACAACAGTACCTAATGGCAAACTACAATTGAGTAATTCAAAAATAAAATTAACTAATATTCATAATTTTACCATTGTCAGCTAAAAGTTGTAAAAATGATGATAAATTTTATTTATAGTATAGCCATAGGTGCTTAAATTTAAATATGGAAATGATAATGATCTGACAGTTTTGTAGTGAAGCTTCAATTTAAATACTTAAGATGCCTCCACTTTTGCCTGCTTTTTGTTGATCCATGCAACTTGATACACTGTTAATAATATCATAGGCCTATTGAACTTGTACGCAATCATATCATGTACTATATTCTGATTGACTCGTGTTAAACAGTCGCCAGCACATCTAGCTACTACAAAATATCAAATATTCTCAATTAAACATGAACCTCATTCTGTTCGAGATAAAGTTGAAAAACAATCAAAGAAAATTGACACATATTGACACAATAGACAAAAATAGTTGTAAACACTTTTAGGACAGGTTTTGGTATTTTCTAAATATTGAGAAACATTAATAAAGATTTTTGATATACGTGTCTTTTCTTTCTTAAACAATGTGTTAAAATCATCCTGTGAAGTGAGGGCGAGTGAATTGGTAAAAGATAAATCTAAATAGTCAGCGAAGAACGGAAGTCAGCAGACTTTATTTGAAAGTATGAAGGTACTGCACTAGCGATTATCATATCCCTACATGGTGTGGAGGAACCAGTGGTGTAATGAACAAGAAAAAAAAATCCTTTTTGTCATACGGGTGTGATAATCTGGTGTTACTACTGAGAAGTACTGGATGGAGAAATCGTCACAGGGCATTTCTCGGCCAACGTTAGCGCGAGCTTGTGGACGGCAAGCATTGGGTGGATCACCATCCGATCAAAACCACCCGGGTCGAGCTCTCAGCATAGAAGAAGGGGCCCGCTGGAGCCAGTGCCTGCCAGGGTAACGGAATTTCTTCGAAAGAGTCACCGCAACTTTGGAACGCAAAGGAAATTAGGAGTAACATACCGGGTAAAATGGGGTAATTAGATACTTAAGGGTGAATAGAATCATAATTTTCAGGAGGTTACTCACGTAAGTTAAAAGTTGTTTGTTATAAACGAGGACTGTAATGATTTTAAATGATTTAGCTAAATAGTTTCGACACCTTGATAATATCAAACAATGTTAAACTAGCGTGGAAATACTCCTCAAAGTTTTGTTTCTATTCACCCTTAAGTTTCTATTCACCCCTTTTTACGGTAGTAGGATTGTAGTCAGTAAAAGTCTGACACTCGAGTCATTTGATGATTTCCTATCTTAAAAGAAAGGTCTTCACACTAAACAAGTAGGTACCTCAGTGCGACAACCGGACCAAAGATGCAGTCAAAAGGCATTTTATAATATAATTAAAATTAATAATCGTTTTTTTGACAGGAAACTAGTAATAGGTCAATATAATTTTTGAATAGCAACTAGATGAAATATGTTAGATAACTCTGGACTCATTAAAATAAATACTTTTTTCAAACTATGTACATTTTTAAAATATATAAATAGTCTTTTGTCTGATTTTATCAAAGCTAGAGATGTACCAACTCAATTTGGTTAATCGATTTAGGCATCGAGATTGACCTGACTCTAGTTAAATCGAGTTCAGCCATGTTCGAACGAGTAAGCGGTTTGCATGTTCTCCGCGAAATCATGGACCAATGACTGCGGTACACGTACTACGTGCTCACCAATTACCGCAATAACACAAATTCTAACTGTAAAATTTTGACACCTTTTACACTCAAATTCATTACACAAAAGTTCCAGTTTAATATTCATCCCACCAAAACATTTCATGTAAAAATGTATGGCTTCGCACGCGCCGTTTCGCTACCATCGAGAATGTAATGCAAATATTTAGTTTCTGAAGTAAGTAACGAAACAGCCAAGCTATACATTTATACTGATATGTAGAATTTGTGAAGTTAGTGTTGGTAGGTTAGGCCGTGTAGATTCAGAGGCTTGGCTCTTTTCTTTGATGGTTTACTGATTACCATAAGCGATAAATCAGGGCGATGTTTCGCTCTTAAGCGGTTACATTATGTCATACAAACTTCCACCCCCCATTTTAGGGGTTTCAGTTTTCGAGCACTTCAGAAAGTACCCAAACATTTTGATGGTCATCAGTGTGTCAGTGACGAAATCGGTGTATTTAGATATCAATAAAATCCAAAGTATTGTGGCTATTCAATTGAGACTTTGTATGTTTAATTTATTAGTCTATTAATGACATCATATTCTGAGAATATGAACTCTATGGTACAGACGCAAGCACCTCAAGTTACTTCAATCGTTTTTCAACTTTATGTTAAACACTATAAGGTTCATATTCAATTGGGAAAATTTGACACATTGGAGTAACTTGATGTGCAGCTGGCGTCTGTACATCGGAAACCAACTCTATGAGGGTACAAAAAACGACGAAACACTTCGAGAAAAGGTAGGTAGTGCCCTTGCGCTTCGCTTGGCTTGTCTCGGCGGGGGCACTCCCGTACCCCAGAATTGATAACCATCACTGCTACCTATAATAAAGTAAACATAGGTGTGTAGGACATTCCAGATTACGCTGAATTACAAATCGAGTAAAATATGATTCCACCGATTCGTCAACATGCTTTAAATGTTTACGGATACCGTATATTAAATCACCGTTATATTTAATCACCGTTTATTGAACTGGCAATAATCACGAGATGGCCAATCTCTAAATTGGAGTTGGGCGTACATTGTGTGAAAGTCTATAAGTATTTCGACAGAAAAAAAAAAATTGCCAATGCATTTTTGTATTCCACATGCAAAAATGTACAATGTAAAAGAATTGGTTTTGATTTTTACACTTGGCCTGACTTGTTCATGCTTTGTAAGTTTTTTTATGTATTTTAAAACTAACATAGTTTGATAAGTAATTAGGTACTAACAAACCCTATTGGATATTTTCCAGAATAAATTGTGAATAAAAAAAAGCTATTAACACACAGCTACCATGTAAGTACTTTTAGACGGCGTCGTGTGTTGTGTAATCAATTATTTTACTTTAACTAATATTGAATAATTGAGGCTAAATTAAAACGTCGATCAAGAGTTGAGCTGTACCTGCTGAGTTTAGTTTTTGGGTGACCGTCTATTAGATATCGAGATCACCCTGTGCTGTAAAAACGACGCTAAGCCATTGATTTCGGTTTTTATTTGTGGACAGTCGTTACACGACGGACTCCTGAGAGTCTGACAATCAAACTCACATAATAATCATAATCATAATCATTTATTTATTTGTTATTTATTTGTTAAACATAGGTATCATTATTATGGATCTTAACAGTAGTAAAGGTTCTTGCTATGTTTTGTCGTTACTGACAAACAAATTAAAATTCAAAAGCCAATTACAATTCCAAATACAAAAGGGCAAATTACGACGCACCAAGATAACCGTGTTATTTAGGAACTAAATTTTTGTATACTTTTTATTGGGGTCGCGGGAACGAACGATTCTTTCGCAACACCGATTGAGTGCCTTAGAACAACTGTGCCATCCATGGGAAAGATACTAGATAAACGACGATGACCTAATACTCAAGATATTGTTTCAGTGCCTCAAAATAATACCAGAGCGATCCGCAGTAACATATATAAATAAAACATATTTCGCTAATATTTCTTTGAATGTCAGACGTATCAGAAAAGGAGGTGATTATGTGGCCAATCTGGAATTTTATTCCATAACGGGCTTGGGACACAACGTAATGGTAAGAATTTTTTTTTTATATTTATTCATCTCATTTATCTACCGAGGAGGTTGTTGGCACAAGGTCTCATGCCCTGCCGCCGGCCTCGTCTCCTAGGCAGAATGGCCTGGCTTGGAAGGAGAGAGGCTCCGCCTCGAGAGGGACGCCGTCGGCTTATTAACATAACATTATTTCTTCTACAGATCGATCTAATTTTTTACGAGTACCTCCACAATGAGTTCAGGCGCTCTTTCATCGAGTTTCACTTAAAAGTATGCGATCTCATTCTCAAGGATCCTTATCTTGGAAGCATTCCGCGAAAACATGGCGTGAACAAGTGTCCCGTACCACCGGTAAGCCGAACTATATCTTATAACGAAGTATCTAACCGGCCCTTATTAAACAAGCATGACACTATATATCGCAGCCAAGCCTTGTTGTGTCTTAATATTGTTCTAATAAAGTTGTTGCAATCTAAGAAGTGCATTTAACGTTTCTCTCTTTTTATTTATTGATAAAACTTTATGCACAAGTAAAAAAAACCTTCTGTACAAAGGCTGACTAGGCATTTTCTACCAGTCTACCTTAAGGTGATGCAGAGATGAAACAAGGTAGGTGCAACAAAGTAAAAATTAAGGACAAATAATTATGTGACTTTAAAATCCCTCCCCCACTCCCAACCCCTTCTTTTTGTTTCGCTATAGCTTTGTTTGCACGTCTAAGTAAAAGATAGAAAAATCAAATTCATGATCCTAATTAATTACTATGGTACCCACTCACTATAACGACGGATAACGACGGGTTAGTAAGTGTTAAGATTAACTTTATGTTGAGAAAATGCACTTAAAAACACGAATTCATCTTTGATTATTATTTTAATTTTATTATGTTTATTTGAGGGGCATATCGCATTTCGTGTCCTTGAAGAGGACGTGTATAGCTTAACCGGGCGTCTCTTTAGAGATATCTTAAACAAAAAGTTAAGACCTCCAGCCAGAGTTTAAAAAACTTAAAAACTAAGCGACTACGCTAAGGGCACCCCCTGCGGGGTACGAGCCTCGGCTTAGGGCGTCGCTGGTAGAGGACAGCAAGGGACGGCTGGATCGGTGTGGTTATTATTTGGAGGCAGCGAGTTTATTATAACTACGGCTCAGCTCGCGGGCTGGCACACAAGCAAGGGACGGGAGGTCGGGTAATTATCGGGGGCGTCGCGACGGGCCTCGACGGCGAGGCCGGAATCGGGCTGCGTTCTTGCGAACTGTGCTGGTAGACTTATCGCTCTCCTGGAGGAGGGTGATAGCGTCATCAGGGACGGTGAGGGTGTGTATCGGGCGGCCGACACCACGAGGGGGTTGGGGTGATTGATAAAACGCTTGGTGAGGCGTTTCATGAACTGCTGAATCGTAGGGATTTTGAGATCTACGTGGAGAATCTCATTTCGGACATAGAAGGGGGCTTCCGTTAGCCTACGGAGGAAACGGTTTTGGAGGGTTTGCATCCTATGGATATGCCTAGGGTGCGCATGTGCGAAAACTGCGCAAGCATAGGTCATGATGGGGCGAATGACCGCAGTGTAGAGACGCAATTTGCACTTGAGTGACAATTTGCTTCTCGGGGTCGTGAGGAAGTGTTGCCTACTGGAAGCGAAAGCGGCTCGCGAACGAGCCATCTTTATGTGCTTCGCGAAGGTAAAGTGATGGTCGAGAGTAACTCCAAAGTACTTTGCTTCCGAGTCCCAAGGGATGGGGGTGTCGTACATAGTAACTGGATCGGGGGTTGGGACAGTGCGACGCGGTCTTGTAAAGAGGACCGCTTGGCTTTTTTCGGGGTTGACCTCTATTCTCCATTTCCGGAACCAATCACCTAGGGCGTTTGCGGAAGATTGGAGAGTGTGAGCTATCGTGACTGGATTGGTGCCAGTGTAGTAGATTGCCGTATCGTCGGCGAAGAGAGCTAACTTATTACTGATGGGAATGTCACTGGTGAACAGAGAGAAGAGGAGAGGGGAGAGCACGGAGCCTTGAGGGACACCCGCGCAAATCGGATGGGGGGAAGAAAACGCCTCTTCGATCCGGTAGCGGAAGGAGCGATGCGACAAAAAGTCCCGTAAGATGAGTACGAGACGATCCGGCACACCGAGTTTGTACAGCTTGTATACTAAGCCGTTGTGCCAGACCTTGTCGAATGCTTTTGCGATATCGAAGAATAGTACTCCCGTCATCCTGGAGCGCATGAAGCCGCGCCTTATGTGCTCCACTATGCGGTGCACTTGTTGGACGCACGAGTGCTGGGTTCTAAAACCAAATTGCTCGAGAGGGATGAGGCTCTTTGCTTCGACATAATCTTTGAGTCGTTTATAAATAAGTCGCTCATAGATTTTGCCGAATAAATTGAGGAGACTGATGGGACGGAAGCTAGAGGGCGCGGACTTGGGTATGCCCGGTTTAGGGATACCTATCACGGTGGCATTTTTCCACGTCTGTGGGAACATGTAGTTGGATAGAGCGCCATTGAAGATGGCAGTCATCAACATGATGAGGGGGGCTGGGAGGAGTTTAAAATCCTTATTGGTGATACCGTCAGAACCGGGCGCTTTGCGAGGTTTAAGACCTTTGATGAGATCATGCACTTCGTCGGGAGTGACGGGAGGCAGAGGATCGTCGGGGTCTTCTACGGGGGGCAGGGCTGCTCTACGTTCGATTTCGGCGTCGACCTCATAGAGGTGGCTTTGGTCTACTGGTTGAGTGCTAGGGGTGCACTGGGACTCTAAGCTGGCCGCTAGGCAGTCAGCTTTATCGGTGTTGTCAAAGGCGACGCTCTTATCGGGGCGTACTAGGGGGGGTATCGTGGCTTCTTCAGTGGAGCGTAGTTTCCGCTGAAGCTGCCAGAAGGCTAAGTGGGTGGGCTCGAGTTCACTCAGCGTCTTGTCCCAGGTTGCTGAACGAAATTCCAATATGCGTCTCTTTACAGTTTTCTGTAAACGGCGCATATGGGATTTGTTTGCAGCACAAGGAAAAGCACTGTAGGCACGGATAGCCGCGTTCTTCTCGGTCACCAGAGCCTGTACATCGTCCGGCAGTCGCCAGCGGAGGTGATCCTCCGCTGGCACTGTCCGTGAACAATCGTTCAAGACTGATTGTACGTGCTCTGTGAACGAGTCGATTGCACCTGTCGTGTCAGCGACTGAAGCTATTTGGTCGGGGATAGAATCTAAGAGAGGCGACGTGGTGGATTTCAGACTTTCGCTTACTTTCCTCCAGTCAGTCACTATTTTGGTCGGGGGGGGGGGCAGGCTGGGGTCAGAGGGACCCGAGCGAGGGACTAGATACAAAATGACCGGACGGTGGTCAGAGTTGAGCTCGTGTATAGTCTCGATTGACTGTAAACGGAGGTTTACATTCTTAAGGAGAGCTATGTCGAGTATATCCTCACGTTGACCGGCAAGTGAGGAAAATGAGTGGGAGACATCGGTGACGTCATAATTGAGGGTGGAACCTAAGTTTAACACTATTCTACCCCGGGTAGAGGTCGTGTTGCTATTCCAAGCGGGATGTTTGGCATTGACGTAGCTCGCTAATATAACGGAGTCACTCAAGCCGAAGAGGGTTGTGAGATCATGGGATATAGAGGTAGGGTCCTCTCCGCCACCGGACGGCGGGAAATAACCGGAAATGATGGTAATGGGCTGATGGCCCGTCATACCGAGCCTGCATACCGAGCACTCCAAGTGAGAAGTGAGGGTGGGAGGGTCCATAGGGGTGCAATAGAGTTGCTTTCTATAGTAGATAAGAGTGCCGCCTTTGTGACAACGGGACCTATCGTTGCGAATTAACCGGTAGTTTGCAATTTTCGGATCGCGGTTGTAAGGTTTGAGAAAGGTTTCCTGTGTGAGGAGGATGTCTAGCCGATGGTCGCGTAGGAATTTAGCGATCTCATCACGTTGGCCGTTAATGCCATTGGCGTTGAAATAACCTAACTTAAGGGATCGGAGTTTGTGAGTACTAAGCCTTTCATTATCCATTGATTATTTCTGGCAAAGGTTAAAAATGGCTTCCGATACGGAGGGATAAGCCCTGAATATATCTACAAGGGCATCGGGGTTGGTTTTGGCCGCGATTTCGACCTCTGCTGTCATAGCATCGGCTGCGGGAGTGAAGAAGACCCTATAGGCTCCGAGTAAGACTTTCATATTGTGGTAAGCCTTGTCTAGGACAGGGTTGCCACTCGAGGGCGACGCGGATGCGGGGGAGGGGGTAGTCGATGGGACTGTTGGAGCCCTAGGGGGATAGGGAGGGGAATCTCCATCAGAGCTGGGATGGAGGAAGCGGGGGTTTGAGTGGGCACCAGGGCCGGGAAGGCCTTCTGGTGGTTGAGCTAATTCCAGGGGGAGGCTCTCTGGGGCAGAGGCGTGCGGGCATCTGTGAAGAGGGGACTTTCACGGATGGGCTTTCGCCTTGATGGCGGGCGGCAGCGAGCTTACCGAGTTTCGCAGAGGAGCGTTTGGGGGCTTTGGGGCAACCACGGTGGTTAGCCGGGTGCTCAGACTGACCGCATAGAACAAACGAAGGCGGCTCTGTGCAAAGAGAGACATCTTTAGGACGGGAACACTCAGCCGTGCTATGGTCACCCAGACACTTGACGCATCTGGGTTTTGCATAGCAGTAGGCCTGCGAGTGGCCGTACAGTTGACAGCGGTGACACTGACCAACTATAGTGGGACGGTAGGGTTTCTTTACGGTTATGCCGATGAGATTGCAGAGGGACTGTATATCAAAGATCGGATGATGGCCTTCTGTTGGATGACAGATGACAAGGACCATATATTATTCTGCTCCACCGCGTGCTCTATGCAACCGGTGGACGGGGATGACGGGAATGTTTTGGGCCACTAAATCATCGTAGATTGCTTGGACGGGCATCTTAAAAGGAATGCGCCTGATAACCACACGGGTGGGCTTTTACTCCGGAAGGGAGTATGTGTGGAAAGGAATTGCCTTTGTACGCAAGAGACGGGAGAGTTCCCTGTAGTCGTTAGACGTAGGGACAATGACTTTAACGCCTTGTTGGCAGGAACGCGCATTGGTGTAGTTGATCTTTTGATCTTTACACCAATTCGAGACGGTGGTCCACTTGGCCCTTTCTTGGATGAAGATGGGTGGCGGTGGTTTTTGCTTCTTAGAAGCAGACAAAGAGGGATTGGGGGTAGCACTAGGGCTAGAAGACGGGCCCGGGGACGCGGGGGAGGGCGGTTGGGCGGAGGACTTCTTAGCCTTAGTGGCCTGAGAGGAAGAGGCTTTTGTCTTTTTTCTCTTTCCTCCCTTGCCGACGACTTGAAAGTCGTCTTCAGAGGAGGATTTGGAAGCGGACTTGGCTTCTGAAGCGGATTGGGAGCGAGGCACGGTAGTGTCCATGCGCTCGGAGGGATCGGGGTCGGCGACGGGAGTAACGGCCGTGGGAATTTTTGCCGGCTTAGCGATAGCCGGCTTAGCGGTCGGGGGCTTTTTGGAAACGTCGGTGTTTCCGAGAACGCGGGCATAAGGGACGGTCCCGACAATGCTTTATGAATGTCGAGAGAAGGCATCGAAGCCTTCTGAGAAATACAGCCTTTGTCGGCTAAAGGCGGCGATAAGGGGCTATCGAGGACGTCACTGAAATCAGTGACGTCACGGTCGCATACCTGAGCGCAGGTAGCCGACGAACCAGTTTGACGCAGTAACGCGTCGAATCCCTTGCCTTATTTGGCCGAGAAGTCGGGGTCCTTTAAGAGGACGTTTTTAAAAAACGCTATTAATATAGCGTCCGACATGATTAAAGAGAATTACGCGGGGAAAATTGCGGTGGGAACCTAACAATCCTAACCCCAACAACCTAACTTCCCCAGGTGGGTTTTGCCCGGGGATGTGTAACCCTCCCTGCCGGGTGTAGGCAGGCAGGTGAGTACCTAATGGTGAGCCCTAAGCTTGTAACCCGTCGCCAGTCTTATTGTGCGAACGGGGCCCTGACCAGTCTAGTGCGAAGGGGTTGAAACAACCAACCGACACTAGGTGTGTAGCTGAGAACGAAACCAGAGACTAGATTTGACTAGGAGATCCCCCAAGGCCAAGGTTCTAGCTCTCGACTCCAATTGACTGCCTCACCCTGAAGGGGATCGGCGTGTGTGTCGGGTCAACACCCCACTCGGTTTCGTTGGCACCGTAAGGTATCCACCGAGGACCACGAAACTGTGGTTTTACCCAGAGGGGGTCAACGTTTAAACGATGTGAGTTGATCGACCGCTGCCTTGAAAAAGGCGGCTTTGGATCCGTGGTTGTAGTCAGAGACTACGAAGATCGTTGCGGCGAGCGGCAACGAAGCGAAGTGGCGGCCGTACGGCGGGCGGCGGACAGTCGTAAAGCAGGAGCGCAGCACGTCCGTTCGCGGCGAGCGTCTAGCGGCGAGTGTTATTATTCTAACAGGACGTTATTGCAATGTTATGTCGTTGCGTTGGTTACCGTAGTGCTGTGACTGTCAATTCCTATTTGACCGAATGAAAAGATTTACTTTAAAATCGTTAGTTTTACGAATAGGTACACGCGGCTACACATCAAGCTATACATTTCCAGTTTACGCTGACCTCGCATTGTACGAAAATCCTATACAATGCGAGACCAGCATAAAAAACGAGATAAATGTGTAAAATATAAATGTATATTAGGCTAGCAATATTACAAACTCGAGCGTGCAATAAAACGATTAAGTCAGTTTTGAGCAATCTAAATACAATACAATTGTCGATTCCGATCTCTTTATTATTTTTTTATAAATCAGAAATGTATAAATCAATATGTCTCAAGGATCGGATTTTATAGCAACCGATTTTATCTCCCGTCAATCATAATTTCTTTTTCTAACTGTCAAAATACACTTCTTAGAATGCCACAACCTTAAGTGAGAAAAATTTTAAAAAACCCCCACCGCAAAAATGTAAACATTTAAAAAGTTAAAAATAACACTTTAGCCATGAAATTTTACTTCACGTCGGGGTACCGCTTAAGTAAGGAATGATCCTAGTATTGTAGGTATGTGGGTACTTATTTTAACGTTACCCCGACGTTACGTAAATTTTCATGGCTAAAGTGTTATTTTTAACTTTTTAAATGTTTACATTTTTGCGGTGGGGGTTTTTTAAATTTTTAATTTAATTTTTATTTTAAAATTTTTAAACGCATTAATTTTGTTTTACAGAGTAAATAGTAAGAGAATTTTCAGTGCATTGTATGTAGAGTCAAATGCTGGTTAAAACGAATCCAAACACGACATATCTGCTATTATTTCGAGAGTCTACCTACTGGTGTGCTGGATAGCCTGGCTGCACCATCAGCTCATCCTGTTGCCATCAGTGCATTGTGTTTAAAATCAAATGCTGGTTGAAATGAATCCAAACACGACATCTCTGCTATTATTTTGTCAAGAGTCTACCTACTGGTGTACTGAATCGCCTGCTGCACCATCAGCTCATCCTGTTGCCATCAATGCATTGTGTGCAAAATCAAATGCTGGTTAAAATGAATCCAAACACGACATATCTGCTGTTATTTTCCCAAGAGTGTATTAGTCTGCTAGATATCCTGGCTACATCAGACCAAATACACCATAATGTTGCTTATTAATCTTACACACATGGGTGTTTTTAACCCCCGACGCAAAAAGAGGGGTGTTATAAGTTTCACCGCTATGTGTGTGTGTCTGTCTGTCTGTCTGTCTGTCTGTCTGTGGCACCGTAGCGCCCAAACGAGTGAACCGATTTAGATGCGGTTTTTTTTATTTGAAAGCTGGGTTTTGTGCAATGGTTCTTAGACATAATTCATCAAAATCGGTTCAGCCGTTTCAAGGTTATCAGCTCTTTTGTGTTAGCTACCGTTGCTATTTAGACGTCTATGGGTATTAACTTTACTTAAAAACATATGTGTGTCTTAAAATTTCAAACACCCATGTGTGTAACATTAATAAGCAACATTATGGTGTATTTGGTCTGATGCAGCCAGGATATCTAGCAGACTAATACACTCTTGGGAAAATAACAGCAGATATCTCGTGTTTGGATTCATTTTAACCTGCATCTGATTCTGCACACAATGCACTGATGGCAACTGGATGAGCTGATGCTGCAGCCAGGCTATCCAGCACACCAGTAGGTAGACTCTTTACAGAATAATAGCAGATATGTCGTGTTTGGATTGATTTCAACCAGCATTTGATTCTGCACACAATGCCCTGATGGCAACAGAGTGAGCTGATGCTGCAGCCAGGCTATCCAGCACACCAGTAGGTAGACTCTTGACAGAATAATAGCAGATATGTCGTGTTTAGATTCATTTCAACCAGCATTTGATTCTGCACACAATGCCCTGATGGCAACAGAGTGAGCTGATGCTGCAGCCAGGCTATCCAGCACACCAGTAGGTAGGCTCTTGACAGAATAATAGCAGATATGTCGTGTTTGGATTCATTTCAACCAGCATTTGATTCTGCACACAATGCCCTGATGGCAACAGAGTGAGCTGATGCTGCAGCTAGGCCATCCAACACACCAGTAGGTAGACTCTTGACAAAATAATAGCAGATATGTCGTGTTTGGATTCATTTCAACCAGCATTTAATTCTAAATACAATGCACTGATGGCAACAGGACGAGCTGATGCTGCAGCCAGGCTATCCAGCACACCAGTAGGTAGACTCTTGACAAAATAATAGCAGATATGTCGTGTTTGGATTCGTTTTACCCAGCATTTGACTCTACATACAATCTCATAACTGTAAACTCTATAAAACAAAATAAATGCGTTTAAAAATTATAAAATAAAAGTTAAATTAAAAATTTAAAAAACCTCCACCGCAAAAAAGTAAAACATTTAAAAAGTTAAAAATAACACTTTAGCCATGAAATTTTACGTAACGTCGGGGTACCGTTAAAATAAGTACCTACATACCTACAAGTACTACATTCCTTACTCAAGCGGTACCCCGACGTGCAGTAAAATTTCATGGCTAAAGTGTTATTTTTAACTTTTTAAATGTTTTACTTTTTTGCGGTGGGGGTTTTTTAAATTTTTAATTTAACTTTTAAATTTTAAGACACACATATGTTTTAAAGTAAAGTTAATACCCATAGACGTCTAAAACAGCAACGGTAGCTAACACAAAAGAGCTGATAACCTTGAAACGGCTGAACCGATTTTGATGAATCATGTCTAAGAACCATCGCAAGAAACCCTGCTTTCAAATAAAAAAAACCGCATCTAAATCGGTTCACCCGTTTGAGCGCTACGGTGCCACAGACAGACAGACAGACAGACACACACACATAGCGGTGAAACTTATAACACCCCTCTTTTTGCGTCGGGGGTTAAAAATGTCAATTTCAAACCGCCATTTTAATTCAATTCATCAGATAAAAGCAATGTGACTAATGATAAATCGGGTCTTAGATAGATTGAGATTGAGCTTAGAATGCAAAAGTAAAAAAGCCGTGAGTTTATGCATGTAAAAAAATCTGTTCTATGGTACTGTACTACCTTTGGTAGAAAAACTTTTTACTTTACAAGCGAATCTTACAAAAAACTTTTGTGTTGTAGGGCCAGGTTTCTATGAGGAACGTGTGTTTGGACGTCAATGTACCTTCTGTTTGGCCATTCGAAAAAGGCAAAGGGGTATTGTCTGCCACTGATCAAACAACTGGAACCCTCATGGCATCGGGAGAAATAGTGCTGACTTTTAAACAGAAATAAATATATTTCATTGCATTTAATATGTTTTTGTTTTAATTCTATGCTAAAAACATGGATGCACCAATACTGAAGCTTGGATTTGCAAGGAAGATGCAAATTCATGCTCTATTTTTATTGCTTTTGTTTGCAATCAAAGAAGAAGATTTCATTTTTGTTTTGCCACAAACTTTTCGACTAAGTACAAAATATACGAAGTAAGTACTAAGTATTAAACCTATGGACCTTAATTAATATTTATCAGTGTATGTATCTCCTATTTTATATATTTTAAAATGGATTGAAATGATTAAAAGAGTATATAAATAGCCTAATCACGGTATCTCCTCTTGTTTAGAAACGCTAAACTCCCGTGCACAACCTATGACCTCATTTGCAGTAAATCTCATTCACCTAAATACTAAACTAAATCGTAAATCAAGCTATGTTCCGAATGATTGATAGTAATTAAACCTCATTTTGGCATTGGACGTAAATCGAGTCGGAATTCAGTTCTCTCTACCGGTTTCGCGTTATTTTGAACTCATGCAGCAACTAATTGCAACATTCCAATTCAAAGCTACGAGTCATAGCTTTGAATTGCTTTGACCGACTGCGTCATAGCGCTCATAGCCTATGACGCAGTCGGTCAAAGCATTCAAATTGTCGGATTGCATCGGTCATTGTCGTTGCCATTACCAATGCAATCCGACAATTTGAATCTCTCAGTTTCTTAAAAATAACATCTCGCCTCGGGTATCCCATTTGGATTAATTTCTTGTCAGAAAGACAGTTGCCCTGAACTGTCTTTACTCTGAAACATTTCTTGTGCCATTGAGTTACTTACTATTAATGTGCTGGCGTCTGTACAAAACCATACTAATTACTTGACTACGGCAAAGCAGGAATTAAATATGAATATAATTATTTTGTTTTTCAAGTTTCGATACTATCAAACAAATTTGATAGACTTATACTCCATTCACAATGGCATGAGACAGAAGTTAAGAAAGGTCATTTATAATAAACACTTTGTAACGAAAGTACAATTAAGCATGTTACAATTAAGATGGACGCCAAATTATTATAAACTATTTTCACAGCAGCCGTCACACTTAATTGTAACCATTGCAACAGTTTATTTTAAAAAAATAGATTGGATTTCAGTAATGGATAGTTATACATATTATTATTTTATATTAGTTGAAAATTACAGTGTCTATGATAAAAAACCTCAAAGAAGAAAAAGTTTTGAATAAAAATTTACTTACTTTAAAATTACAATTCTGGAAACATAAAAAGAAAGATTATTCCGAAGATAATTTGATTAAATTTAAAAATCTCCTAGGCTGTTTATCTTTCGCAGAAGTGTTTAATGTCAAAGATGTAAACGTATCTTTTGAAACCTTCATGGAAGATTTTGTATTATTATATAAATTATGCTTTCCCGAAAAAATAACAACTGTCAAATTAAATAGAAAAACAAAGTGGATATCTCGCGGGATTAAGATATGCAGCCAGAAACAAAGACAGTTACTTTGGAAATACAGATTCAACCCAAGCTCCGCAAATAAGAATAATCTAAGGAAATACTCCACTCTCTATAAAAAAATTATAAAACTGACTCAGAAAGCCCAAAACAATTATTTTATAAACTCTTCTCAGAATAAATCTAAAGCGGCTTGGCAAGTTATTAATAAATCTAAAACGTGCTTACCAAAGGAACAAATTACAACTATAAACAGAGACGGTTTGACTTTTACATGCCCCATTGACATCGCTAATGAATTTAATAATTACTACATTGACACTATTGAAAATAATATAAATTCTGAAAAAAATAATTGTAATGTTTTTATTAATCAATCGTCACAATCTCTATTTATGTCGCCGGTTTCGAGTAATGACATTATAAAAATTATCTCTCACCTAAAAAATACGAACACTATTGGTTATGATGGCGTTTGTACCAAGGTCTTAAAGTATATATAGGAAGAAATAGCTCAGCCATTAGCTTACATTATCAATCTTTGTATTACTGATGGTATATTTCCCAGCGGCTTAAAAAAAGTTATTATCAAACCTTTATTTAAAAAAGGTGACAAATCTGATATAAAAAATTACAGACCCATTGCAAAAATTTCCGTTTTTTCTAAAATTTTTGAAAAAGTTATATACAATTCCTTATACACTTTCTTTGAAAAATATAACTTGTTTTGTAATGAACAGAAAGGTTTCCGCAGAAACATAAATATTAACTTGGCACTGTTTGATTTGATTCATAATGTTATGACCTCAGTTGATAAAAAGAAGCCAATTTGTACTATATTTACTGATATGACGAAAGCTTTTGACTATGTCGACCATAAGATATTGCTACAAAAGTTATATGGCTACGGTGTAAGGGGGAATGTCCTAAAATTGATCGAATCATATTTAACTGATAGAGTTCAATGCACCGAAGTCTCTCGATTATGTTCCAAAACCAAATTAGAAACCATATACCTCTCAAAACAAAGATGCTTAAAATATGGCGTGCCCCAAGGCGGCGTATTGGCACCACCTCTTTTTTTGATCTACATCAACGATCTCCCAAAAATAATTCAGCATAAGATGGTTCTTTTTGCAGACGACAGCACAGCCATAATAAAGTGCAATGACATTAACAATTATGAAAATGAAATTATTGAATCCCTGACTAAAATAGTAAACTGGCTTAATGACAATAATTTGAAAATTAATTTAAGTAAAACCAACATCATGCAATACCATCAACGTCGTGAAAATAATAACATTAATATCACTTATAAAAACCACAAAATACAAGAGGTAGATAATGCTAAGTTTTTAGGAATCACTATTGATAATAAATTGACTTGGAACACTCATACTGAAATATTATGTAAACGATTAAGTAAAGCTGCGTATGCACTATTCCAACTTTCTAAAAAGGTTAATATTGAGACAATGCTAACCGCATACCATGGACTTGTAGCTTCTGTTATACGGTATGGCATTATTTTCTGGGGGCAGTCAGCTAATAGGGAGATTGTATTTAGGATGCAAAAACGTTGTGAGAGATCTATGTGTGGTTTAAAAACGACAGATAGCTGTATTCCGCATTTCAGGGACCTAAAAATATTGACAATGCCAGCAATGTAAATAATGGAAACTGCATTATTTGTGAAAAAAATCCGCATCTATTTGTCAGCTTATCTGAAGTCAGAAAAAATCCACTGCGTACTCAGTATTTGAACAAACTTTGTAATGTTAAATGTAAAACATCATTAATGCGTAAAAGTTTTTTTGGTAACGCTCCAAAAATTTATAATAAAATACCGACTGCCATAAAAGACATGCCTTTAATAAAATTCAAAAAGATGCTTACTAATTTTCTTATTGACAAATGTTACTACACACTGAATGAATTTTTGAATGATGCCTCGATATAGATTTTAACTATTAATGAATATAATAAATTAAATATTACCAATACTTATTGACATTAAATATATTTTTGTCCTTTCTTAATTTGAAAATATCTACATTTTTTTAGAGATTATTACTTTTTTTTGACATTTTAGTTTTTTTTTGACATTTTAATTTTTTTTTTTTTTTTTGACTTTGTATTTTTTTTTCTGTCATTTTGATTATTATTAGTTTTTTTGACATTGTAATTATGGTGATCTATTACTAATGGCATGTGGTACTAATTTTTGTACGCCCTAGAGGCAAAACATAGCGTGCTAAATCCCTAACTAATAAACAACTCTAATGTATACCTATGTTTTACAATAAATAAATGAATTTGAATGAATGAGACCTGCAGAGATGACATGTGTAAATTCATGTTTAAAAAGAACTTCTTCAGCAATTCCTAACCGATTTCAACGACTCCTTCAACTTTTGAAAGACCATTATTTAGTGCTACTTACTTACGAAGAAACTAATATGTAACGCTAAATAAAAACTTTTAACTAAAAAAAACAACCGACTTATTAAAAAAAACTAACAGGAGTAAATTACTGTAAATTCGGAAGACGGTGGCCACTAAAGAATGAAACAAAACAACTAAAGCAGCAGACTTCCGAGACTAGAGTCATTTTACACCTGTTAGTGTTTAGTTTTTTTTTTTAATTTAGTACTGCAATACAGATTGAAGGGTTTCATGTTTTTAACTACTATGATATTTCCCAAAACATTTATTTTTTAAATATTTAATAATAGTTTGAGTTATATCTAACTACTTACTTTTGGTGTCTTTATGATAAATACATTTTTTCAGAGCCTAAGAGTAAAACCAGAGCTTTCCGCAGTAACTTATGTAAATAATACATATTTTGCTAATATTTCTTTGACTATTAGACGTAACAGAAAAGGAGGCGATTATGTGGCCAATCTGGAATTTTACATTATTTTGGAAATTTAGTTTTTAATAAAACTATTTAGTTAAACTTAAATAACGAAAACAGCTGTTGGAGGCCCGCATGCTTGAGCGAGACCACGCGAACGTGAGCGAGAGATGACGATTAATGAATATTGAATACTACTATGTCAAGAATAGCCTGTACAATATTTCCACAAATTGGGTGACTTTTTGGGATATAAACAAACGCTAATAACTTTGCTGTTTATGAATATAATTTATTGATACTTTACAAACATAATGAGAATACCGTTTGGAATAAGCCCTTTAAGTTTATGTACTAATTAAAAATTAGTGGTGTATCTTCTCCCATGTATACAAAAACTTTACAAATTATATACTATAACTAGCTGTACCCTGCCACGCTTCGCTGTGGCACATTGTGATTGAATGGTTAAATAAAAAAGATAAAATGACGTGTGGCAAAAATGTCGGAGACTGCCGCAGTAAAGCTATTGCATAGCATTTTTTATCAACTCCTCTCCCCCTCCCCTCCCCCTCTCTGAATATTTTTGTTGAAGAAACTTTGTTGAAATCTGAAAGTCCCTCAGGATAGCCAGATATCTATGGACAGTAAGTATTTTAAGTATGTAAAGAAACTCCTTTCTTCATTGTCATAAAAGAGTTTGATTGAATATTAACAAACTGTTTAGAGGTAGAAACCATAGTTAGAGAAAATAATTTAGTTGTGACAGCTGAACAAAATAATTTTGAGATGCATGAAAATTGTATAGGAAATGTACTTTAAATGTCGTTTCTCTTTTTACAGGTAATTTATAATCCTTGATTTGTTTTTACGCCATGTCTTCGCCATGGCATAATTGTAGATAGTTATGTTATTAATCCATGATTAAATAAAATCTCTTTTTACAGAGCAACACTTTATTATATTTCACCCAACCAATAAAATTGTCTTATAAAACGACATTTCTGGTTAACTCAAGAAAAAATGGAAAAACTACAATTCAGATTTACTGTATTGGGGTCAGCAGACGGAAAAACAAATATCATATGTATAACTACTATTGCGACACCAGATGCACGTGTTTTTGAGATTCCAGACGAGTTAAAGCCCGTAAATAAACACACTGCCATATTTTCGTCTGACGTATATACCAAAATAAAAAATTCGCTTAAAAGACGACACCAAACACGTGATGTATGGATACCTCTAAATACAGATTTAAGAAAAATATATCTAGATGAAGGTGAAAACTTACAATTTGGTGACCAATATTTAGATGAGATTACAGGAAAGACAATAACTACACATGATAACTCTAAAAGTGAGACAAGACAAGAGAATAAAAATATATGTAAAACTGCAGAAAGATTTCTGTTAGAAAAGTTTTCTAGCAAAACATCAAATGCTGACCAATGGATTAACGAATTTGAAAACGAATGTGGCAGATTCGAAATTCAACAAGATCACGAAAAAATTGAGACTTTAAAGTATTTGCTAGAGAAACAGTGTCTAGACTGGTACAGCAGTATGTTGATCAAATTAACCGTGAAATCAGAATGGACAATATGGAAAGATAACTTTTGTGAAACATACGGAAATAAAGGTTGGTCCCAAGTTAAATATGCATTTACATTTAGATTTCAAGCAGGATCATTATTAGAATATGCCACAAAGAAGGAAAGACTGTTATTGGAAGTTAATAAAGCTATTGACACACTAACAATGATAAATCTAATTGTAATGGGATTACCAGGATACATAATAGATAAAATTGATAAAGAAACAGTAAAAACAACTGCAGGTCTCTACAACGAAATTGGAAAGCATGAATATACATGTAATAAAAAGAATTTTAGCAAGTTAAAGAGAGATAATGATTACAAAGGAAAGTCAGACAAAATACCGGAAAAAAAACCATGCAAGATATGTGAAAAATTAAACAAATTAAATCGGTTTCATCCAGAAGAAAAGTGCTGGTTCAATCAGATAGATGATCATTCATATAAGAAAAACAGTAGTAAGACCGTGAACAATTCGGTGATTGATGTCGAACTAAATTATGACGATAAAAAAAACGAGTAATAACACCATTAATTAAAGTCAAACTATTATTGAACTCACAATTAGAAGTATATGGAATTTATGATTCAGGCTCAAACGTCTCGGTAATTAATTCCAAATTAATACGATTAAAAGGAAGTGACTCAAGAAGTGATAATTTAATCACAATTAATGGTGTAAAAAAGACAATTGGTTTGACAACTATTACAATAAAGATTATAGATATCGAAGAAAAAGCAGATGTTTACATAATAGATGGAGAAGATTTTCAGTATGATTTCTTAATGGGACTGGATATTATAAAAAAGTTTAAATTGGTTCAAGATGAGAAATTAAGAATCACACAAAGAAAAGACATAAAAGAAGCTCCCGTGAAGGAGGAAAACAACACTTTTATAGAAAAGAAAACTGAAAATAAAAGTTTAATAAATTTCAATGAACACATAAAAGAGGGAGAATTTAAAACAAATATGAGCAATCTAAATGATCAACAAAAGACAATAATTTACAACCTTATAGAGGCAAACAAATCAATATTTGCCAAGGACAAATATGACATTGGAACAGTCAGAGAGTATGAAGCACGTATTGATCTACTTATTGACAAATATTGCAGTAAAAGACCTTACAGATGTTCCATTGAAGACAAAAGAGAAATAGAAGAACAAGTAGCAAAGTTGCTGGACAGAAATCTTATAGAAGAGTCTTATAGTCCATTTGCAGCACCAGTAACTTTAGCATTTAAAAAGGAAGATAACAAAAAATCAAGATTATGCATAGATTTTAGAGATCTTAATAAAATAGTTATACCTCAAGCACAACCATTTCCACTGATCGACGATTTAGTGACGAAAACAAGAAACTCAAAATACTACACAACGTTGGATATAAATTCTGCATTCTGGTCGATCCCGCTCAGAATTGAAGATAGAAAGAAGACAGCCTTTGTGACGCAGGATGGGCACTACCAATGGACATGTTTACCGTTTGGTCTGAAGACATCTCCAGCTATCTTCCAAAGGGTATTAAGTAACATATTAAGAAAGTATAAACTTACTGATTTCGCAGTTAACTATATTGATGATATCTTAATCTTTTCAAAAACTTTTGAAGAGCACATTAAACATTTAACACAATTGTTAGGAGCGATTAAAATGGCAGGTTTTAGACTTAAATTTACAAAATGTTCTTTTGCTTCAAATTCAGTAAAATATCTAGGACATATAATACATAATAACACAGTACGACCAGTAAGAGATAATTTAGTTTCTATAAAAGAATTCCCAATACCGAAAACACAGAAAAATATTAGACAATTTTTAGGTAAAATCAATTTCTACCATGAGTATATCCCAAAAAGCGCAGTAATTTTAGAACCTCTACACTGTTTACTAAGAAAAAATCAAAAATTTATTTGGTCTGCTGATTGCCAAAGAGCCTTTGAAAATATTAAAAACTTACTATGCTCACAACCAATCTTGGAAATATTTGATCAAAATTTGCCAATAAATATCCACACAGATGCATCAATAGAAGGAATTGGGGCAGTGTTAAAACAAACACAGCCAGATGGTAAAAACAAGCCAGTGGCATACTTCTCTAAAAAACTCAATCAACTACAAAAGAAAAAAAAAGCCATTTATTTAGAATGTTTAGCTATTAAAGAAGCAATAAGATATTGGCAATACTGGTTGATTGGTAGGTCATTTACAGTGTATTCCGATCATAAACCATTGGAAAATTTAAATATTAGAAATAGGACAGATGATGAATTAGGTGATTTAACATATTATTTATCACAGTATGACTTTAAAATTAAATACTCTCCGGGAAAAGAAAATATAGAAGCGGATTGTTTAAGTAGGAACCCGGTATTAGATGCAAATGAGGATACAGATGAAAAATTAAAGATTGTGAACATGATCAAGTTAGATGATATTGTTACAGATCAAGAAAACAACGCAGATATACAAGATAATAAATTAAAATTAATTCTGAGACATAATGTATATTTTAGAAAGTTTAAAGAAAAAGAAAAAATAATATTAACAGAACAATTCAGCAAGAAACTTATTAAAGATATACATGAAAATATGTGCCATTTAGGTGTAAAACAGATGCAAAAGAAAATTAGTACAATATACACAGCAAAAAATTTAATAAAAAATATTAACAAACATTGTAAATTATGTGAGATTTGTATAAAAAATAAAACAAGAGGACAAGATAGGTATGGTCTAATGTCACATTTAGGACCAGCAACAAAACCTTTTGAAATAGTCTCTATTGACACAATCGGAGGTTTTGGAGGTTCCCGTTCAACAAAGAGATACCTACACCTTTTAGTAGATCATTTTACACGATATGCCTATATTGTCACCTCAAAAACACAAAGTGCCAATGATTTTATAAAACTAATTAATAACGTCACAGACTCTTATAAGATCGAAATGCTTTTAACTGATCAATACCCAGGGATCAATTCTAAAGAATTCAAAACATTTTTAAAAGGAAAATCTATACAAATTATCTTCACTGCGGTTAATGCCCCATTTTCTAACGGTTTAAATGAAAGACTGAATCAAACGCTTGTAAACAAAATCAGATGTAAATCAAACGAAAAAAGTAATAAAAAAGCATGGACAACCATTGCTCATAATTCAGTAGAAAAATATAATAACACAGAACATACAATTACTGGTTTTGCACCAAAATACCTATTGGATGGTACAAATGTTTCTTGTTTGCCAGAAGAATTAAAAAAAGGTAAAACAGAAATTGAATGGATACAAGATAGAACAATTGCATATAAAAACTCATTAAAATCACATAACTACAATAAACAAATATTTGACAAAAATAGAACTCAATATAATTTTAATACAGGCGATATGGTATATGTAGAGAATGGAAATAAATTAAACAGGCGAAAATTAGAGGAGTTAAAAATCGGTCCATTTAAAATACTAGAAAAAATTTCAAACTCAATATATAAAATCGATACAGGGCATAAAAAGTCCGAGTCAAATCTTTTTCATATTACAAAAATTGTACCAATACCAATTTAAAAGGGAAAGTACTTAATACATTTAACGTTTTAGCTTATTAAGATTTAGGAAAGTTATTTTATTATTTTATTTTATAAGTGTATGGGGGGGGGAGATGTAAAGAAACTCCTTTCTTCATTGTCATAAAAGAGTTTGATTGAATATTAACAAACTGTTTAGAGGTAGAAACCATAGTTAGAGAAAATAATTTAGTTGTGACAGCTGAACAAAATAATTTTGAGATGCATGAAAATTGTATAGGAAATGTACTTTAAATGTCGTTTCTCTTTTTACAGGTAATTTATAATCCTTGATTTGTTTTTACGCCATGTCTTCGCCATGGCATAATTGTAGATAGTTATGTTATTAATCCATGATTAAATAAAATCTCTTTTTACAGAGCAACACTTTATTATATTTCACCCAACCAATAAAATTGTCTTATAAGTATTTAGAAACTTTTGTTGAAGTATTGAACAGTTTATTTTAGTTTACCTGTATTTTCTGTCTTTTGGCAGTTTGCCGTCTTGCGATTTTCGCTTACTGAGTTTTCGTGTTTCCATTAAAGTTTTGCTGTGTTAGTGTATTCTGAGTATCGGGTTTTTTTTTAAATGGAATCTGAAAAATGTTTGAATGCATACTGTATTATTATTCCATTTAACTGCTGTATCCATCTAAATAATGCATAAAGACCAGAATTTCTCTTTACTTTGATTAGCACATGAGGTGTTTATGATGTGGGTATATTTTGCACATTATACAGATGTTGTTTAAAATGCTAACCTTAATGCAATCTGCATTAGATTAGGTGCTTTTTGGGGCGGGAATTGAACCCACGACCTGCAGCGCACCAACGAATCGCTTAGCCACGCCAACCGTGCCGTGCTTTTCCATGGAATTTAATCATAATTGGTGAATCTGGCATGCCAGAGAAATATTTCACGACGGCATGTGAAGCCAAGTCGAGGCCCATCATTCATTTATTATTATTTATTTTATAATCCTTGCATCAGAACGCCGTACAATAATAACACTATGGAGGAAAATGAAAAAATAAATAAAATAATATCAACTGCTTCTTTATCATCCTATCCTGTGTCATCGAATATGGAATTTCAAGTCCACTTGAAGTTTGTAATAAATATGAATGTATTTTTTGAATAGATAAAAGAATGACTTTTTTATCCATTCATTAATATAAAATTTACGTGTTTAAGAGTAAAACTGTAGACCTAATTTGATATTGTAACAATAGGTATATAAGAATGTTTATTTAATTTAACTTAATGGTTACCAGTTAATGCATAGATTGTTGGTATTTATGATTTTTAAGTTTTTTAATTATTGTCTGAAGTCTTTAATGTTTTGAAAGTCTATAAAACTATTATTGAATGAGTATTTAAGAAGTTTTGTTTGCGCCCCAGTGTTGTTTTTTTTTTGTTATGAAGAGTAATTAATAATGGTTCCAAACCATTTTCAGAGCACTACACACTACCTAATGGCAAACTATAATTGAGTAATTCAAAAATAAAATGAACTAATATTTATAATTTTACCATTGTCAGCTAAAAGTTGTAAAAATGATGATAAATTTATAGTAGCTCTCTAGCCATAGGTGCTTAAATTTAAATATGGAAATGATAATGATCTGACAGTTTTGTAGTGAAGCTTCAATTTAAATACTTTTGCCTGCTTTTTGTTGATCCATGCAACTTGATACACTGTTAATAATATCATAGGCCTATTGAACTTGTACGCAATCATATCATGTACTATATTCTGATTGACTCGTGTTAAACAGTCGCCAGCACATCTAGCTACTACAAAATATCAAATATTCTCAATTAAACATGAACCTCATTCTGTTCGAGATAAAGTTGAAAAACAATCAAAGAATATTGACACATATTGACACAATAGACAAAAATAGTTGTAGGCACTTTTAGGACAGGTTTTGGTATTTTCTAAATATTGAGAAACATTAATAAAGATTTTTAATATACGTGTCTTTTCTTTCTTAAACAATGTGTTAAAATCATCCTGAGAAGTAAGGGCGAGTGAATTGGTAAAATATAAATCTAAATAGTCAGCGAAGAACGGAAGTCAGCAGACTTTATTTGAAAGTATGAAGGTACTGCACTAGCGATTATCGTATCCCTACATGGTGTGGAGAGACCAGTGGTGTAATGAACAAGAAAAAAAATCCTTTTTGTCATACGAGTGTGATAATCTGGTGTTACTACTGAGAAGTACTGGATGGGGACAACGTCACAGGGCATTTCTCGGCCAACGTTAGCGCGAGCTTGTGGACGGCAACCATTGGGTGGATCACCATCCGATCAAAACCGCCTGGGTCGAGCTCTCAGCATAGAAGAAGGGGCTCGCTGGAGCCAGTGCCTGCCAGGGTTACGGAATTTCTTCGAAAGAGTCACCGCAAATTTGGAACGCAAAGGAAATTAGGAGTAACATACCGGGTAAAATGGGGTGATTAGATACTTAAGGGTGAATAGAATCAAAATTTTCAGGAAGTTACTCACGTAAGTTAAAAGTTGTTTGTTATAAACGAGGACTGTAATGATTTTAAATAATTTAGCTAAATAGTTTCGACACCTTGATAATATCAAACAATGTTAAACTAGCGTGGAAATACTCCTCAAAGTTTTGTTTCTATTCACCCTTAAGTTTCTATTCACCCCTTTTTACGGTAGTAGGCTTGTTAAGTCAGTAAAAGTCTGACACTCGAGTCATTTGATGATATCCTATCTTAAAAGAAAGGTCTTCACGCTAAACAAGTAGGTACCACAGTGCGACCACCGGACCAAAGATGCAGTCAAAAGGCATTTTATAATATAATTAAAATGAATAACCGTTTTTTTGACAGGAAACTAGTAATAGGTCAATATTATTTTTGAACAGCAACTAGATAAAATATGTTAGATAACTCTGGACTCATTAAAATAAATACTTTTTTCAAACTATGTACATTTTTAAAATATATAAATAGTCTTTTGTCTGATTATCAAAGCTAGAGATGTACCAACTCAATTTGGTTAATCGATTTAGGCATCGAGATTGACCTAACTCTAGTTAAATCGAGTTCAGCCATGTTCGAACGAGTTAGCGGTTTGCATGTCCTCCGCGAAAGCATGGACCAATCACTGCGGTACACGTACTACGTGCTCACCAATTACCGCAATTAACACAAATTCTAACTGTAAAATTTTGACACCTTTTACACTCAAATTCATTAAGTACACAAAAGTTCCAGTTTAATATTAATCCCACCAAAACATTTCATGTAAAAATGTATATGATGGCTTCGCCCGCACCGTATCGCTACCATCGAGAATGTAATGCAAACATTTAGTTTCTGAAGTAAGTAACGAAACAGCCAAGCTATACATTTATACTGATAATTATGTAGAATTGGTGAAGTTAGTGTTGGTAGGTTAGGCCGTGTAGATTCAGAGGCATGGCTCTACATGAGATCTGATATCTTTTTCATAGGGCAAACCTTATGTGATCGTCTTGGCAACATTTTAACCTTTCAATTGAGGTAATTAGAGACACAATAGAAAGACAATGACAGGCCACCGGTGTCCTTCCAGGGTTTAACTAATTAAATGAAATGTTTTGGTGGGATTTCAGTTCTTTTTGTAAGTTGCAAGGCAGTCTTTTAGTATTATTTTTTGGGGTGTATTTCTTACACAACAGTAGTGCCGGTTTTCATAGCCCATTCTCTGTTTTTGCCTTTTTTCTTTGATGGTTTACTGATTACCATAAGCGATAAATCAGGGCGATGTTTCGCTCTTAAGCAGTTATATTATGTCATACAAACTCCCACCCCCTTTTAGGGGATGGGGGGAAAAAGTTATGAGTGTATGATTTTTATTGTTGGTTGTATAATAAACTTAGATAACATACAAAATTTCAGTTTTCTAGCACTTCAGAAAGTACCCAAACATTTTGTAGATCATCAGTGTGTCAGTGACGAAATCGGTGTTTTTAGATATCAATAAAATCTAAAGTATTGGGGCTATCCAATTGGGACTTTGTATGTTTAATAAGTCTATTAATGACATGATATTCTGAGAATATGAACTCTCTGGTACAGACGCAAGCACACCAAGTTACTCCAATCGTTTTTCAACTTTATGCGTAACACTATAAGGTTCATATTCAATTGGGAAAATTTGACACATTGGAGTAACTTGATGTGCAGCTGGCGTCTGTACATCGGAAACCAACTCTATAGGGTACAAAAAAACGACGAAACACTTCGAGAAAAGGTAGGTAGTGCCCTTGCGCTTCGCTTGGCTTGTCTTGGCGGGGGCACTCCCGTACCCCAGAATTGATAACTATCACTGCCACCTGTAATAACGTTAACATAGGTGTGTAGGACATTCCAGATTACGCTGAATTACAAATCGAGTAAAATATGATTCCACCGATTTGTCAACATGCTTTAAATGTTAACGGATATCGTATATTAAATCACCGTTTTATTTAATCACCGTTTATTGAACTGGCAATAATCACGAGATGGCCAATCTCTAAATTGGAGTTGGGCGTGCATTGTGTAAAAGTCTATAAGTATTTCGACTGAAAAAAAAAATTGCCAATGCATTTTTGTATTCCACATGCAAAAATGTACAATGTGAAAGAATTGGTTTTGATTTTTACATTTGGCCTGACTTTTTCATGCTTTGTAAGTTTTTTTATTTATTTTAAAACTAACATACTTTGATAAGTAATTACTAACAAACCCTATTGGATACTTTCCAGAATAAATTGTGAATAAAAAAAAAGCTATTAACACACAGCTACTACGTAAGTACTTTTAGACGGCGTCGTGTGTTGTGTAATCAATTATTTTACTTTAACTAATATTGAATAATTGGCGAGGGGTTTGAGGCTAAATTAAAACGTCGATCAAGAGTTGAGCTGTACCTGCTGAGTTTAGTTTTTGGGTGACCGCCTATTAGATATCGAGATCACCCTGTGCTGTAAAAACGACACTAAGCCATTGATTTCGGTTTTTATTTGTAGACAGTCGTTACACGACGGACTCCTGAGAGTCTGACAATCAGACTCACATAATAATCATAATCATAATCATTTATTTATTTGTTATTTATTTGTTAAACATAGGTATCATTATTATGGATCTTTACAGTAGTAAAGGTTCTTGCTATGTTTTGTCGTTACTGACATACAAATTAAAATTCAAAAGCCAATTAGAATTCCAAATACAAAAGGGCAAATTACGATGCACCAAGATGAACGTGTTATTTAGGAACTAAGTTTTTGTATACTTTTTATTGGGGTCGCGGGAACGAACGATTCTTTCGCAACACCGATTGATTGCTTTAGACCAACTGTGAAAGAGACTAGGAAAACGACGATGACCTAATACTCAAGATATTGTTTCAGTGCCTCAAAATAATACCAGAGCGTTCCGCAATAACATATGTAAATAATACATATTTCGCTAATATTTCTTTGACTGTCAGACGTATCAGAAGAGGAGGTGATTATGTGGGCAATCTGGAATTTTATTCCATAACGGGCTTGGGACACAACGTCATGGTAAGAAATAACTTTTTTTTTATATTGTCGTCTCATTCATCTACCGAGGAGGTTGTAGGCACAAGGTCTCATGCCCTACCGCTGGCCTCGTCTCCTAGGCAGACTGGCCTGGCTCGGAAGGAGAGAGGCTCCCTGTCGTTCTTTTGTCGGGTGATGCAGGTATTTCCAGGGTATGGTTGCTTCGGGAAGTACCTTTGTCGCAAATAAACACTACAAACAGTAAGCTTGCCGCCGTCGGCTTATTAACATAAGATTATTTCTTCTACAGATCGATCTAATTTTTTACGAGTACCTCCACAATGAGTTCAGGCGCTCTTTCATCGAGTTTCACTTAAAAGTATGCGATCTCATTCTCAAGGATCTTTATCTTGGAAGCATTCTGCGAAAACATGGCGTGAACAAGTGTCCCATACCACCGGTAAGCCGAACTATATCTTTTATTGAAGGGTTTATGGGCCCTTATTAAACAAACATGATACTCATTTCTGGTCAATGGCCGACACAACAGTAAGACAATAGACAAAAATCTCCTGGAGATTTATCGGCAGATGGGGGGATCGCAGTCAAGCATTGTTGTGTCTTAATATTGTTCTAATAAAGTTGTAGCAATCTAAGAAGTGCATTTTGACGTTTCTCTCTTTTTATTTATTGATAAAAACTTTATGCACAAGTAAAAAAACCTTCTGTACAAAGGCTGACTTAATGCCTTAGGCATTTTCTACCAGTCTACCTTAAGGTGATGCAGAGATGGAACAAGGTAGGTGCAACAAAGTAAAAAATAATGACAAATAAGTGATTCATTTAAAATCCCTCCCCCCTCCGAACTCCTTCTTTTTGTTTCGCTATAGCTTTGTTTGCACGTCTAAGTAAAAGATAGAAAAATCAAATTCTAACTAAAATACTACTTCTAAATTATTACTATGGTACCCACTCACTATAACGACGGATAACGACGGGTTAGTAAGTGTTAAGATTAACTTAATGTTGAGAAAAAGCACTTAAAAACACGAATTCATCTTTGATTATTATTCTAACAGGACGTTATTGCAATGTTATGTCGTTGCGTTGGTTACCGTAGTGTTGTGACTGTCAATTCCTATTTGACCGAATGAAAAGATTTACTTTAAAATCGTTAGTTTTACGAATAGGTAGGTAAACGCGGCTACACATCAAGCTATACATTTCCAGTTTACGCTGACCTCGCATTGTACAAAAATCCTATACAATGCGAAACCAGCATTAATAAAACGAGATAAATGTGTAAAATATAAATGTATATTAGACTAGCAATGTTACAAACTCGAGCGTGCAATAAAACGATTAAGTCAGTTTTAAGCAATCTAAATACAATTGTCGATTCCGATCTCTTTATTATTTTTTTATAAAACAGAGATGTAGGTATAAATCAATATGTCTCAAGGATCGGATTTTATAGCAACCGATTTTATCTCCCGTCAATCATAATTTCTTTTTCTAACTGTCAAAATGCACTTCTTAGAATGCCACAACTTTAAGGGAGAAAATGTCAATGTCAAACCGCCATTTTGATTCATCAGATAAAAGCAATGTGACTATTGATAAATCGGGTCTTAGATAGATTTATATTGAGCTTAGAATGCAAAAGTTCTTAAAAATACGGAAACTGATTTTGAAAAACCAAAATATTTTCTTTGAAATATAGCTTTCATTAAAATCATGTTGAATGAAATGAATGACGAATGGAATGATGAATGAAAGGTGACTAACAAAAGGTGTTTATTTTTAAGGCAAAAGTAAATGGAAACGCCTGAAAAGGATTAATTAATGTAGGTACCTACATAGACTTTATTAGTGAAGTTCTTCAGAAAGTCATACATACACGCCTACTACGCACCTGACGCGTAGTACTCGCAACCGGCGCCAGCGTGTGTGTATGACAACATGTATGACTGTAATCGAAGCAAAAGAAGGATGTTAGAATCGTAGCAGATGGCACACTCTGTTTTTTTTCTCATAAGGGAAAAAGGCGTGAGTTTGTGCATGTAAAAAAAAACCTGTTCTATGGTACTGTATTATACAAGTGGTAAGCGAATCTTACAAAAAAACTTTTGTGTTGTAGGGCCAGTTTTCTATGAGGAACGTGTGTTTGGACGTCAATATACCTTCTGTTTGGCCATTCGAAAAAGGCAAAGGGGTATTGTCTGCTACTGATCAAACAACTGGAACCCTCATGGTAACGGGAGAAATAGTGCTGACTTTTAAACAGAAATAAATATGTTTCTTTGCATTTAATATGTTTTTGTTTTAATTCTATGCTAAAAACGTGGATGCACCAATACTGAAGCTTGGATTTGCAAGGAAGATGCAAATTCATGCTCTATTTTTATTGCTTATGTTTGCAATCGAAGAAGAAGATTTGATTTTTGTTTTGCCACGAACTTTTCGACTAGGTACAATATATACGAAGTAAGTACTAAGTATTAAACCTATGGACCTTAATTAATATTTATCAGTATATGTATCTCCTATTGTATATATTTTAAAATGGATTGAAATGATTAAAAGAGTATATAAATAGCCTAATCACGGTATCTCCTCTTGTTTAGAAATGCTAAACTCCCATGCACAACCTATGACCTCATTTGCAGTAAATCTCATTCACCTAAATACTAAACTAAATCGTAAATCAAGCTATGTTCCGAATGATTGATAGTAATTAAACCTCATTTCGGCATTGGACGTAAATCGAGTCGGCATTCAGTTTCTCTCTACCGGATTCACGTTATTTTGAACTCATGCAGCAACTAATTGCAACATTCCAATTCAAAGCTACGACGCAGTCGGTCAATGCATTCAAATTGTCGAATTGCATCGGTCATTGTCGTTGCCATTACCAATGCAAACCGACAATTCGAATCCCTCAGTTTCTTAAACATAACATCACGCCTCGGGTATCCCATTTGGATTAATTTCTTGTCAGAAAGACAGTTGTTCTGAACTGTCTTCACTCTAAAACATTTTTTGTGCCATTGGGGCACTTAGGCGATTGCTTGAGATTTGTGAGAGATACGCCTTGACACACGGTCTCTTGTATAATGTGAAGAAGAGTGTTTTCATGGTATTCAGGGTTAGCACAAAGAAGCATAGAGCAGTGCCGCCGGTATACCTTTACGGCATAGCCCTAAACAGAGTGTCTTGTTTTAAATGCCAATGTCATAATACACACACCGGCAAAATTAGAGGAACACAAAAAAAAGGTGCCTTTTTTTTTAAAACATGTGGGTATTTCGACAAGTGGTTCTGTTATTTGAATGGTTACCCTTTTTTCATACAAAATTAAGCGGATTTTTGACAGTTTTCAGCCTTCTAACATAAATTATACCCTCATAAGCGTTTATTTACAATTTACGCTTCTGAGTGTTTTTGATAAGAAATTTGGTTTAAGCAGTCAATGGTGGCCCTAGCTCATTTTGTTTGTTTTGTTTGGTGAGTTAACATTGTATTGCATACAGAATGAGTGATTTGCCAGCAACTGAAGTCGCCAGGGCTGTAACAATGATTGAAGAAGGTCACACCTACCGTTCAGTCAGTCGAACGTTGGGTGTATCAGTATCCGTGATCCACCGTAATGTGCAACGATACAGACAGACAGGATCTTACGTGCGCAGGCGAGGCCAAGGCAGAAATCGTGCAACCAGTGCCATAGACGACCGTTTTATAAGGGTGCAAACTTTGAGAAATCGTCGTCAAACGGCTGTTCAGACCCGAAATCTTTTGGAAGAAGTGCGTAACGTACGTGTTAGTGAACGAACAGTGAGGAGAAGGTTACATGAAGTTGGTTTGAAGTCATACGTGCCAGCAAAAGCGCCTAAACTTGAGGTGAGCCATAGAGTAGCAAGATTAGCGTTCGCTCGTCAGCATCAAAATTGGTCTAATGAGTGGAGTCGAGTTTTATTCTCTGACGAAAGCCGCTTTTGTGTAAATTTCATCGACGGAAGGGAGAAGATGTGGAGATATCGAGGAGAACGTTACCATCAAGCAAATTTTTCCGAAACAACGTCTTACGGTGGAGGGTCTGTTATGGTGTGGGGTGGTATAAGTTTAACGGCACGCACCGCTCTGGTCATCATCGATAGCGGTTCTCTGACTGCACACAGGTACATAACTGAGATCCTAGAGCCCCATGTTATGCCTTTTGCCCCATTCATAGGATCAGATTTTGTGTTTCGGGTCTGAACAGCCGTTTGACGACGATTTCTCAAAGTTTGCACCCTTATAAAACGGTCGTCTATGGCACTGGTTGCACGATTTCTGCCTTGGCCTCGCCTGCGCACGTAAGATCCTGTCTGTCTGTATCGTTGCACATTACGGTGGATCACGGATACTGATACACCCAACGTTCGACTGACTGAACGGTAGGTGTGACCTTCTTCAATCATTGTTACAGCCCTGGCGACTTCAGTTGCTGGCAAATCACTCATTCTGTATGCAATACAATGTTAACTCACCAAACAAAACAAACAAAATGAGCTAGGGCCACCATTGACTGCTTAAACCAAATTTCTTATCAAAAACACTCAGAAGCGTAAATTGTAAATAAACGCTTATGAGGGTATAATTTATGTTAGAAGGCTGAAAACTGTCAAAAATCCGCTTAATTTTGTATGAAAAAAGGGTAATCATTCAAATAACAGAACCACTTGTCGAAATACCCACATGTTTTAAAAAAAAGGCACCTTTTTTTTGTGTTCCTCTAATTTTGCCGGTGTGGTATTATTATGCCAATTATTATACGGCACACTCCGATTACAAAACCACGAGATGAACGCTATTCTGCGTGGTACAGTAGAGCTTTACTAAAAGTCATTAAAGCAAAAGCTAAATATCACAATATATTTAAAAAATATGGGAATCCCAGAGATAAAATTGCATTTGAATGCCTGAGAATGCGTTGCAGTGAGTTAATAAAGGCGTGTTATGCTAGTTTTAAAAAGAATATAGCTGAACATCTGCGTACCAATCCTAAGTATGTCTGGAGGTACTTAAAAAATAAGTAACAATACTAACAATTATATTCCAAACAAAATGAATTGAATAACACTACTTTTGCCAAGGGTGGTCAGGAAATCTGTGACTTGTTTTCCGATCATTTTTGGTCTATATATAGAGTAGATAGTAACACACTCACTACTTCAACGCCAGTTGAACTCACTCCCTGTAACAATGTCACTGTCAGTCGGTGCGGACTTGAAGTGAGACAAGTTTTTGATTACTTGTCTTCCCTAGATTGTGATAAAGGATCCGGGCCTGACTCAATCCCTCCTCTCTTCCTTCGAAAATGTGCAGCGAACCTGGCTGATCCTCTGACTACTATGTTCAACTATTCTTTGGCACAAGGCGTATTCCCTGATCAGTGGAAAACAGCGCACATCACACCAATATTTAAATCGGGTCGTTTTGATAATGTTGCAAATTACAGACCAGTGTCTATTTTATCCGCTTGTGGTAAAATTATTGAATCACTTGTTCAGAAAAAAATGTTTTCTCACTTTAAAAGTGTGCTAGATGATAACCAGCATGGTTTTTGCCCCAAAAAATCGACACTGTCTAATCTAGTCGAGTATGTTTCATATGTATCATCTGCATTAGATGACGGCAACGAAGTTCATGCAATATACACCGACTTTAAGAAGGCCTTCGATTTGGTAGACCACGTACTACTAATTGCTAAATATAAAATATAAATAAATAAAATAAATAAATTGGAAAGTTTGGGCATTCATGGGTCGTTGCTGCGTTGGTGCGAATCGTACTTAAAGAATCGCTCACAACCGGTGTATCTCAAGGGTTTTAAATCCAAAAGGTATTACGTACCATCAGGGGTGCCGCAGGGTTCTCACTTGGGGCCTCTATTTTTCTTAGTTTTTATAAATGATTTGGGTTGCAAACTTAATTCGGAATATAAACTTTATGCTGATGATTTAAAAATATATCGAGCTGTATACAACGAATCCGATATTATGCAGCTTCAGCTAGATTTAAATAACGTACACAATTGGTGCATGCAAAATAAAATGTCATTAAATCAAAACAAATGTTACTTTATCAAATTAAGCAGAAAAAGGAAAACGGGTGAATACAATTACTCGATTAATAACAGCCCGCTCCAAGAAGTTGATACTATTAGGGACCTCGGTGTTTTAGTAGATAGTAGTTTAAGTTTTAGGAGTCATTATGACCATATTATTGACCATTTATTTTCTATTGTTTTATAAATTATTGTGTGTATGTGTGTTTTGATGACTGACGTCAAATAAATATTTTTCTTTTTTTCTTTCTTTCATATTATTAGTAAGGCATCTAAGTTGTCCGGTTTCATCGTCAGGGAAATGAAAATTTTTAAAGAACCATTTCTGACTATTTCCATTTACAACAGCGTTATTCGAAGTATTCTGGAGTATTGTAGTACAGTGTGGAATCCGTTTTATCAAGTGCACTCTGACCGGATTGAACGAATTCAAAAAAGGTTCCTATACCACTTAAGTTTCTCGGATAACAAATGCCGTAGTTTGAACTCATAATATATAACTCTAGGCTGAGTCATTATAAAATTAAATCTTTGAGCGCACGAAGGAAATCTCTAGATTTCATGATTTTATTTAAACTACTAAATGGTATTATTGATTCTCCTGAGCTTTTAGAAAGAGTGAAATTCAGCATCCCGCGTAGTAGTAGCCGCTTAATTAACCGAAGGACTTTTGTCCTGCCACATAGTCGTACTAATATCGGTAATTCTTCACCCATTTACCGCATGCTTTCTGTAGCGAATTCGTTTCGTAGTGAAATAGATGTCTTTGCAGGTTCTGTAGCCTCAGTTAAGACTAAATTTAGAGTCTTAATTGTATAATTTGTTTGTTTCTTTTTTGGTATTTCTTAGATTATTTTTTTCTTTCCCAAAACTTTTTCATAATTGTTGGAAAAGTTCATAATTTGTAAGTTTTGTTTAAATGTCTTACACATAGTATGCATGCTAGATTCACTCCTAGTAGGTGTCAATCATAAGTATTGTGTTGTAACTTTTTATTGCTTTTGTGATTGTACATCAGTTTTGTGAATTAAATAAAAAAAAAATATATATCTTGGCCACTTAGTAGCTGAGGATCTTAATGATGACCAAGATATGGAACGGGAGCGAAGGGCGTTGTCGGTCCGATGCAATATGTTGGCCCGCAGATTTGCTAGATGCACGAGACCGGTTAAGATCACCCTTTTCAAGGCGTATTGTCAGTCATTTACACATGCAGCCTGTGGGTAAGACTTTCGCAGAGAGCCTACAACGCTCTGCGAGTCCAGTATAACAACGCTTTCCGGGTGCTGTTGGGGCTACCGCGATTATGTAGCGCGTCAGGCATGTTTGCTGAATCGGCTACCTATAGTTTTTCAGCAATTATGCGGATAATAACGGCATGATTGTTACGCAAGATTCGGGGTAGTGCCAATGGCATCCTGAAGGTGATTGGGGATAGGCCAGACGGCGTTTACCTGAGTAGTAGTTTTATTGTTATTACTGTCTGCATAACTGCGGGTCTGATGCTGCAGGAAAATGTATGAATTAGATTTAATTGGAATTATGTATAGTTACTAACATAGTTACGTAAGCTGTAGTACTAACAAAGTGACATGGAACGAGTTTCTGAAATAAATGTTTTATTATTATTATTATATTGAGTTACTATTTAATTTTCATCGTTTTTTTTTTTTTCATTTCATTCGTTTAGATAATTTTTAACACTGTCTTCGTCCCGATATTATTGACGTTGATTTTACCTACAGTCACATTTCAACTATGTTTAAAGTACACGTTTTTTGTCGTCTTTCACCCGGCAAGTCCAGACTCCGAGCTGCTACTGAGAAATTCCTGAAAGAATCACCCAATGTCACAGTACCAGATCCGGTAATCAAACAGAGGACTTCACGCTCAATTGTAGCGCTTGCGCTTACACCAATGAGGCAGTCAAGTGGCGTTTCTTCTTTATCTAATAATTGTAAAGAGGAAAGATTTGAGGTGCTATGTTCGTGTGTATGTTTTTTTATGTATTTTATCTGATTTCTCCGCCATTTGTGGACTGATTCTACAAAATTCTTTTTCTATTTAAAAGAGTAGACTCTTGAGAAGGTCCCATTTTAATTTGGTGAAGTTCCGGTGCTGGTCTTCGGAGATATACAATGGAACTCTTCAAAAATAGACGGCAAATCTGTCGTGACTGCTGGAATCGCTTGGATGTTTATTGTTTATACAACATCATGACCTATCATCACGCCTTTAAGCTTTGAGGGGTTCGCAAATATGTACAATATACCGACAATAATCCTAGATATGCCAATATGCCTAGATTTTGACAGTTAGGTATGTTAAGTTTCATTTATTAGGAATAAGTGGATAAGCCTATTACCTTGATATGTATTGTTAACAATTAACAATATAATGAAAATTCATGGTAAATATTTTTATGGGAATAACTAAAAATGGAAAGATAAAAAACTTTTTTGCAAAGAAGAAAACCGCCTAAAAAACAGACAAAAAAACTAAATGAAAAAAACTTTTTTACAAAAAAAAACAACCGACTTTTTTTGTAAAAAAGTTTTTATTTTGCAATTTTTAGTTTCTTCGTATGTAAAAACAGACTCTACAACTTAAAAATTAAATTGAAAGTTTAAAAACCCCCACCGCAAAAGAGTAAAACATTTAAAAGTTAAAAATAACACTTTAGCCATGAAATTTTACTTCACGTCGGGGTACCGCTTAAGTAAGGAATGTTCCTAGTACCTACTTATTGTAGGTATGAAGGTACTTATTTTAACGGTACCCCGACGTTACGTAAAATTTCATGGCTAAAGTGTTATTTTTAACTTTTTAAATGTTTTACTCTTTTGCTGTGGGGGTTTTTAAATTTTTAATTTAATTTTAATTTTAAAATTTGTAAACGCGTTAATTTTGTTTTAAGGAGTACCTACACAGTTATGAGAATTTTTCAGTGCATTGTATGTAGAGTCAAATGCTGGTTTAAACGAATCCGAACACGACATATCTGCTATTATTTTGTCAAGAGTCTACCTACTGGTGTGCTGGATAGCCTGGCTGCAGCAACAGCTCATCCTGTTGCCATCAGTACATTGTGTGCAGAATCAAATGCTGGTTAAAATGAATCCAAACACGACATATCTGCTGTTATTTTCCCAAGAGTGTATTAGTCTGCTAGATATCCTGGCTGCATCAGACCAAATACACCATAATGTTGCTTATTAATGTTACACACATGGGTGTTTGAAATTTTAAGACACACATATGTTTTTAAGTAAAGTTAATACCCATAGACGTCTAAAATAGCAACGGTAGCTAACACAAAAATGCTGATAACCTTGAAACGGCTGAACCGATTTTGATGAACTATGTCTATGAACCATCGCAAGAAACCCTGCTTTCAAATAAAAAAAACCTCATTTAAATCGGTTCTCCCGTTTGGGCGCTACGGTGCCACAGACAGACAGACAGACAGACAGACAGACAGACAGACACACACACATAGCGGTGAAACTTATAACACCCCTCTTTTTGCGTCGGGGGTTAAAAAGAATCATTGAAATCGGTTAACGATTGCAAAAGAAGTTCTTTCTAAACATTAATCAGTACATCTCTGCCGGGCGCCTTTTAAAATAGACAGGCGTAATGTTATGTTATGGAAATACAAAAACTCTGCACAGACATGTGACTGTAGCAATCGCGAGTAATTTGCTGTTATGCGTTGAAGAGTTCCGTAGCCTGTCTTCTTCATCAGTTTTTCTTCACCAAATGATACTTTCTAAATGCTTGATTTGTTACCAAAAATGTAAAAATCGGTACATGTGTACCCATATTATTTGTGGAGTTCCCTCAATTCCTCAAGGATCCCATCATCAGATCTGAGGTTTGATACAAATGGGACCAACCTGGTAGTATATCCTATCAAATAAAAAAGAATTTTGAAAATCGGGCTATAAATGGCGGAGTAATCGTGTAACAAACACACAAAAAAAAAAGAAAAAAAAAACATACCGTCGATTTGAGAACCTCCTCCTTTTTTTGAAGTCGGTTAAAAACACAAAAAAAGTGAAAAATAAATAATAGCTTCAGAAGCCGGTGACAAAAACACCAAATCAATCAAATAAAGTTTAAGCTTCGAAGTCGGTAACCTTTGTTTGATTGATTTGGTGTTTTTGTCACCGGCTTCTGAAGCTTAAACTTTATTTGATGTTTTTTTTTGAAGTCGGTTTTATTGTTTGCAATATTGTTTTTAAAAACTACTGGACCAATTTGGAAAATTATTTCGCCGTTGGGAAACTACACTATCTCCGGATGACATAAGCTACTTTTTATGCCTGTATTCTCATGGGAATGGGAACTACGCGGGTGTGACCGCGTGACTTCCTAGTAGTAATTAAAACATAATATACGCTACCCACTCATGACCCTGTGTTTTTTTTTTACAGGAAACTGGTAATAGGCCATTTTTATTTTTATAGTAACAAAGAGATAATAGATTTTAATGATAACCCTCGACTCATTACACTAAATACTTTTTAGACCATTATTCACAGTAGGTAATTGAAGGGTCAAAATAGTCTCTCGATTTTATCAACTGTAGAGATGTACCAACTCGATCTGGTTAATCGATTTGGCATCGAGTTAGACCTAATCCTGGTTAAATCGAGTTAAGCCATGTTTGATCGAGTTAGCGGTCTGCATGTCGTCTTCTGCGAAAGCTCGGGCCAATCACTGGACACGCACAATACACATAATACAGTTACTGCCATTAGCACTTATATATGACTGTATACTGTACATACGGTTACGGTTTGAGCTACACGATGACTGAAGCATGCATGCCGTCAGTCGGGACAGGTCAACTCAAAGCTGAATTGATTCATTCTCAAAAAGGCCTTTCCAGACTTTGCCCTGCATCGTGAGACTCGCATAATACAATAATACAATCTTATGTCTGGACTTTAAAAGAGCCCATGGCCCCTGAGTTTCTTTCGGCATTTCTTCTCAGGGATCAGTCACTTTGAAAATGCCATTTAGTTTAAAAAAGTGACATGTAAAAGTATCTGGGAAGATCTACTTACAGAAATAAATAATTATCATTTCATCATTTCATTTCATTTCATTTCATTTCATTGCATTTCATACTATTTTCAACTTTAAATCAAATGCATAAAGTTAATATTCAATTGGGAAAATCTTTTATATAAGTATAGGTTATTGTGCTGGCGTCTATACAAAACCATACTACTTTGTTCTGTGTCTGGGTGTAATTTGTCTATAATAAGTATGTATTTAGAAATATAAAAGTATTATTATCAGCTGTTTAGTACCCATAACACAAGCTCTCAAGCTTAACTTGGGACTAAATGGTGTTGTGTGAAAAGTTGTGGAATATTTGTTTATTATTTATTATTTATACTAATTACCTACTTGACTACGGCGAAGCAGGAGGGTTATCTTAACAAAAACTCAATATTTAAAAAAAATATTGATTAATAAGTCCTACGATACCTTGTAAAGAGCACTTCAGATTTGCTTGAATTATAATCGAGTAAAATATGATTTCACCGATTCGTCAACTCGATTTGAATGTTTGCGTAGGTACAGACGCCAGCACATCAAGTAACCCCAATGTGCAAAATTTTCCTAATTGAATATGAACCTTATTCTGTTTAACATAAACTTGAAAAACGATCAAAGAAATTTGACACATTGGGGTAACTGGATGTGCTGGCGTCTGTACATACGAGTACTTACTAAATCAATTAAGGGACCTTGCAAGAATAAAGAGATAGCTAATCTCCAAATTATAGTTGGTCATGTAATTGTGTAACACTGTATAAGTATACCTACTTAAAATTTGCGTAGTTAACCTACACATTTTTGTGTTGTAGGTACAGTTTGCAAAAATGTTCAATGGAAAAGTATTGTTTTGTAGCGGTCACAGCTACACCGGAATTCGTATGAATTCGTAATATTAATTTAAACTTTTTATAATTGTAAACACTCCACAATACAAAACTTTTCCTTATTGTCCCGTTACACCGAACTGTCAAATTTGAACAAACGTCAAACCAAAGACCAAAAAACTTCAAACACAAAACACGATCATTGTCTGTGGGTGAAAACTAACATATTTTATTAGAAGTATATTTACATATTTATTTAGTTGCTATATTTACATCACACATAATATTTATTTACAAATTTAACAATACGCATAATTATTTACACTATACAAAATATAGGCTTAAAATTGTAATGTTCTGGTCGCTGCCTTTCCGAACGCAACTTCGGGCGCGTTCGGCAAAGCTCGGCTTTCATCGGAGCATATGACTTGCCTAATAGCGATAAAGCATCGTCATGTAGATCAGTACTCGTTTTGACCTCCCGAACAGTACACGCTTGAACTTACAACCAAATCTAGACTTGCTCGTAGACCTAAGTTCTGCTAGTTGACTCGATATCGTCTTCTTAGCTTTTTGTCTGTGTCCAGTAATTTCCCCGCTGTCGTCTTAACTTAATTGTAGCCTTAAGCGACTCAGAAGTGTTGAGAAATTAATTATACAAAAATAACGTTCAAACCACCGTTTCATTTCGCCATTTTGCTCTATACACTTCATTGGTGACCCCGTCAAAGAGCACAGTAGCCACGCGGAGCAAAGATGCCTACCGGAGCAGAGCAGGGAGCGCAGGCGGACGCAGCAATGGTCAAGCAGGACGTGTGCAGAGTCAGCGTGAAGTTGCCGCCATTCTGGCCTGAGGAGCCGACACTTTGGTTTGCACAAGTAGAAGGTCAGTTTACAATAGCCGGCATTACCGCCGACACCACAAAATTCTACACGGTCGTGGGTCAGCTAGACCATCGCTACATGGTAGAAGCTCGGGACATAATAGAGAACCCACCAGCACAGGACAAGTACGCCAAGCTGAAGGCTGAGCTCATACGTCGACTATCCGACTCGCGTGAAAAAAGGGTTCAGCAAATCCTCACTCAAGAGGAGCTCGGCGACCGGAAGCCATCACAGTTCTTGCGGCACCTGCAGACTTTGGCCGGACCACATGTTCCAGACACATTCCTAGCCACGTTGTGGGCGAGCAGGTTGCCGACGAACATACAGACGGTAATAGCTTCCCAGCCTAATCTTCCGCTTCAGTCTGTCGCAGATTTGGCCGACCGCGTGCACGAGATCGCGCCAACGCGGCCAGCGCTCACGACACCTCCCGCCGTGGCGAGCACGAGCACCAGCAGTGACATCGCGGAGCTGAAACAGTGCATGGCGGAGTTATGTCTACAGGTGGCGGCTCTACAAAAGCAAGGTCAGGTACACCATCGATCGCGCTCCACAGATAGGTACCGGCGTGGTGACAGAGAACCGACCCCAAGCCGACGCCGCAGTCGCTCGCGCTCCAGCAGCGCGTGGAACGACGCTCACTGCTGGTACCACAACAGTTTCGGTGACAGGGCCACGCGGTGCAGGTCGCCATGTACGTACGCGGGAAACGCCGTCGGCAGCCGGAAATAGCGGCAAATGGCTGCCCTCACAAACCACGCCGCCTATTCGTAACAGATCGGGACTCTAAAACCACGTTTTTAGTAGACACAGGGTCCGATCTGTGCGTATACCCACGTGCAGCCCTACGACAGCAGCGCAGCAGGACGGCGTACCAGTTATACGCGGCAAACGGAACTGCCATCGACACGTACGGTTGGGTGGAGCTCCACTTGAATTTAGGGCTTCGCCGCGTGTACACGTGGAAGTTCGTGGTTGCAGACGTCACCAAGGCAATCATAGGCGCCGACTTCTTGGCGCATTATAACATCTTGGTAGACCTCAAAAGTCACCGGCTAATCGATGGGCTGACCCAACTGTCTTCGCCAGCGTCGCCAGCGGCCGAATCAGCAGCAATGATCGCCTCAGTGAAGTCCGTAGGAGGCAACACGGAGTACCACGAGATACTTCGCCAGTACCCGGAAGTCACGCGGCCTGCTGGAACACAGAAACAGGTCAGTCACGGTACCGAACATCACATCCGCACTACACCAGGTCCGCCTATCACTGGACGACCTCGCCGTCTTGCACCAGACAAACTGAAGGCAGCACAGAGGGAGTTCGAGGCTATGCTGGCTAACGGCACAGCACGGCCGTCAGAGAGTCCGTGGTCGTCCCCACTTCACCTCGCTCCTAAGAAGGACAACAGCTGGCGGCCATGCGGTGACTACAGGGCACTCAATGCCCGTACTGTTCCGGACAGATACCCCATCCCGCATATACAGGACTTCTCACATCAGCTGGCTGGCAGCCGAATATATAGCAAAATCGATCTCATTAAAGCATACAATCAGATACCAGTCCAGCCAGCCGACGTTCACAAGACAGCGATCACAACACCTTTCGGACTGTACGAATTTCCATTCATGACCTTTGGCCTCAGGAATGCCGCTCAAACGTTCCAACGGTTCATGGACGAGGTGCTGCGCGGGCTGCCGTTCTGCTACTGTTATTTAGACGATATTCTCTTGTTCTCAGAGACAGCAGCCCAGCACACCGAGCACCTGCATCAGCTTCTGAAGCGGTTATCCCAGTATGGAATTATTATTAACTCGGCAAAGTGTGAGTTTGGCCGTACCACCATAACTTTCCTAGGACACGAAGTATCCGAAGAAGGTGTTCGCCCGCTGCAGGAGAAGGTGCAGGCAATCCAGGACTTCCCAGCTCCCAAGACTGTCAAGGAGATGCGTCGCTTCCTGGGTATGTTCAATTTTTACCGCCGCTTTGTCCCAGATGCCGCTCGCTTACAAGCGCCACTCAACGTAGTTCTGGCAGGACCTAAAACAAAGAGAACACAAACAATTAATCTATCGCAAGAAATGCTAGACGCTTTTAACGCTTGTAAAAGTGGCTTATCTAGGGCAGCTCTGCTTGCTCACCCAGAGCCCAACGCCGAACTCGCGATATTTACAGACGCTTCAGACACTTCTATGGGTGCAGTATTACAGCAGAAGGCAGGTGTCACATGGAACCCACTAGCATTTTTCTCTAGGCGACTGTCAGCTTCACAGAAAAAGTATAGCCCTTATGACAGGGAGCTCTTAGCCATCTACGACGCAGTCAGATACTTCCGCCACATGGTTGAAGGTAGGCACTTCACCATTTACACGGATCACAAACCCCTGTCATATGTGTACGCACACAACCGTGACAACTGTTCACCGAGGCAATACCGGTACCTGGACTACATTGCTCAATTCACCACGGATATCAGGTTTGTCGCAGGCAGGGACAACATTGTGGCAGACGCGCTGTCGCGTGTGGAGTCGGTGGCAGTACCGGCGTGTAATTACACAGCTCTTGCACAGTCCCAAGAAACAGACCACGAGCTGCAGGGGCTCTTAAATAACAACAGCACGTCACTCAAGCTGTGTAAAGTGCATTTCACGGACTCAGGCACTGAACTATATTGTGATGTCTCCACTGGTAACACCCGCCCTTATGTTACAGAACCCTTCAGGAGGCAGGTGTTCCAAAAACTACACCAGCTGAGCCATCCCGGCAGACAGGCCACAGTCAAACTGATTTCTGAGCGTTTCGTTTGGCCTGGCCTAAAGAAGGACTGCAGGGCCTGGACCAGAGAGTGCGTAGAGTGCCAGAAGAACAAAATCTCGCGGCACACAACCAGTCCCACCTCCGCTTTCCCTGTCCCTTCCCAACGCTTCTCCCATGTCCACATGGACATAGTAGGGCCACTGACCGTGTCATCAAATTACAGGTACATACTAACTGTGGTCGACCGCTTCACCCGCTGGCCTGAGGCGTACCCCATCGCGGACATCACAGCGGAGACATGCGCCCGCACTTTCATCACCGGCTGGGTGTCCCGCTTTGGCTGCCCCCAGCGCATCACTACCGACAGGGGCAGGCAGTTTGAGAGCAAGCTGTTCCACACCATCACGGAGACCCTCGGTAGCCAGCACCGCCCAACCACAGCATACCACCCAGCCTGTAATGGCATGGTGGAACGCCTACACCGCCAGCTGAAGGCAGCCATCCGCTGCCACACAGACACCAACTGGACCGAAGCACTACCCCTGGTGCTGCTCGGCATCCGCAGCGCCTGGAAGGAAGACGTCAAAGCATCAGCGGCAGAGCTCGTTTACGGCGAGCCCCTAAGACTCCCAGGCGAGTTCATCGCCCCCACACTCACCAGCACAGTCGACTACACCGACTTCGCGTCAAGACTCCGGCATCACATGGCGAAGCTGTCTCCAGAACCGGCGAGTCGACACGGCAACAAGCCGTTCTACGTGCCCGACAGCTTGTCAACTTCGTCTCATGTATTCTTGCGACATGACGCCGTTCGCCGACCGCTAGACCCGCCGTACACCGGCCCCTACAGAGTCCTGCAAAGAGGCGACAAAACGTACCGTATTGAGGTAAACGGAAAGGAAACCACAGTAACCGTAGATCGGTTGAAACCCGCTTACCTCAATAACGCAGACTACAGTCCCTCCGGTGTAACCAAGGCACCAACGGTCGCAAACACAGCACCAACGCCACCGCAGCCCACCGTCGAGAAGAAAACACGCTCCGGCCGCACCGTTCGCTTCCCGGACTACTATCACCCGTAGCTAAGTAGCCACGGTCTCAGGGGGGGAGTAGTGTAGCGGTCACAGCTACACCGGAATTCGTATGAATTCGTAATATTAATTTAAACTTTTTATAATTGTAAACACTCCACAATACAAAACTTTTCCTTATTGTCCCGTTACACCGAACTGTCAAATTTGAACAAACGTCAAACCAAAGACCAAAAAACTTCAAACACAAAACACGATCATTGTCTGTGGGTGAAAACTAACATATTTTATTAGAAGTATATTTACATATTTATTTAGTTGCTATATTTACATCACACATAATATTTATTTACAAATTTAACAATACGCATAATTATTTACACTATACAAAATATAGGCTTAAAATTGTAATGTTCTGGTCGCTGCCTTTCCGAACGCAACTTCGGGCGCGTTCGGCAAAGCTCGGCTTTCATCGGAGCATATGACTTGCCTAATAGCGATAAAGCATCGTCATGTAGATCAGTACTCGTTTTGACCTCCCGAACAGTACACGCTTGAACTTACAACCAAATCTAGACTTGCTCGTAGACCTAAGTTCTGCTAGTTGACTCGATATCGTCTTCTTAGCTTTTTGTCTGTGTCCAGTAATTTCCCCGCTGTCGTCTTAACTTAATTGTAGCCTTAAGCGACTCAGAAGTGTTGAGAAATTAATTATACAAAAATAACGTTCAAACCACCGTTTCATTTCGCCATTTTGCTCTATACACTTCAGTTTTTTCTATTTATACTTAACCTAACTTTGACGTGCATAGTAAGTTATATTTTGTATTTTAAATATAAAACTAGGTACAGACTACATACGTCAGCATAATTATCAAGCTATCCCGAACTGTCAAATTTTCTCAATTAAATAAGAATCTTAAGATTTTGTTTTTCAAATTGGAAAACTATCAAACAAAGATAGACTTGGGTAGCTTCATATGCAAAACTCTACTAACATAGAAGGAGCTTGTGGCTAAATTATAACAGCCGCATGGGTCGATCGAAGGTTAAGCTACGCTTGACGAGGTCGGTCCGTGGATGGGTGACCAATTAATACATACCAAGACTCCTCCGTGCCTCGGAAAGCACGTTAAGCCGTTGGTCCCGGCTGTCATTTGTATCTTTGACAGTCGTTACTTGTAGTCAGGAGCCCGAAAGTCTGACAACCAGTTTAACCACGGGGTATCATGTTACCCAGTTACTGGGTTGTGGAGGTCTGACAGGCAGTCGCTCCATGTAAAAGACTGGTATTCAGCTGCATCCGGTTAAACTGGAAGCCGACCCCAACTTAGTTGGGAAAAGGCTAGGCAGATACTAACATAGCACTGTTAGTAGAGGCTTTTGTAAAAATCGCCGCATGAAAATGAACATGAAGGCAAATTTTGCTGTTATTCCATGCTAAGGCATTGACAGTTAGTGAACTGTGAACTTAGTATAAATCACGCTGTGAAAACTTACCTATGTGAAGTGTCATTTAAGTTTTCATAGAGTATTTGTACTGAATCGACCAACTAAGCAGTTATGTTGTTCATACTTTCTCAATAATAACGTTGTATTGTCAATTTTTTACTTTACAGTCTTGTGAGGTACGGTATGCCATTTCTTCAAAAAAGTGATAAAAATATATATGCTTTTATGAATATTTAGACCAATAGACCAATAAGCTTGAACATATTTATTTTTTAGTACTACAAGAGGGATTGAAGGGTTGTTAATTTTTATTGCTTTAATATTTCTTAAACACATTTTAAAGAAATATGTAATAATAGTTTGAGACATATCGATTTGTTTAATGCAAGTGAAACCGAAGACCTTACTAAATACTACTTACTTTTGGTCATCATCATCATCATCATTTCAGCCATAGGAAGTCCACTGCTGCACATAGGCCTCCCCTATAAATCTCCAATAAGACCGGTTGGAAGCGGCTCGCATCCAGCGCGTTCCCGCGGCCTTAATGAGGTCGTCTGTCCACCTTGTGGGTGGACGTCCTACGCTGCGCTTGCCGATACGTGGCCTCCACTCGAGAACCTTTCGACCTCCGTGCTATGTGCCCTGCCCACTGCCACTTCAACCTGCTAATCCACTGGTCTGCTGGTTTACTTTTGGTGCTTTTATAATATACATAAACTCATGTCTTTTCAGGGCCTCAAAGTAATACCAGAGCGTTCCGCAGTAACTTATGTAAATTATACATATTTCGCTAATGTTTCTTTGACTGTCAGACGTATCAGAAAAGGAGGTGATTATGTGGCCAATCTGGAATTTTATTCCAAAACTGGTTTGGGACACAACGTTATGGTAAGAAATAAGTTTTTTTTATATATATAATGGGACGGTAACGGCATCTCGCCGCTTTACTTAGGAAGTGGTTAGCTGACGCCCGGGGTACCACTCCGTTGGAAAACTCCACGGGAAGACGCTAGATGTCAAGCTCTAGATGTCAAGCGCAAGGTGTCAAGCGCTAGGTGTCTAGCGCTAGGTATCAAGCGTTAGGGGTCAAGCGCTAGGCATCAAGTGCTAGGTGACAGGTTCCGGATGCACTGCTAATAAATTCAAGCCAGCACCAGCTGATAATATCGATTTTCACTGGGCACACGACACCACTGCGGGCCGGAGGATGATGAAAATATAGCGGTTGTGATTGGCCGATGCAACAATATCAGGACCCATATAATCCAACTATAGTGATCCGCATGTCAGTCTTGCAACAATAACATCGATATCGATAAATTAAAAATATTAAACTGAAATAATGATGTATATGTATAATAAAACTTATCAAAACAGGCAAAAGCAGGGTCGGCGTTGCTGAACTAAATAAACGGCATTGGTTCTTTAAAGTTTCAAACCAATTTGCAGTGAAGTGACTTGAAAAAACAACGCTAAACTTTTTAGGAAACGAATTTTCCTTGTGGACTTCATAAATGCACTTTTCTTTCAGTTCCGGAATAGTTAGTAATTTATAATTAAACTTTTAAAAGTAATGTAGTTTTTTACCAGTAGGAGACATCGTATTTACATACATACATACATACATACATAAACTCACGCCTTTTTCCCATGGGGGTAGGCAGAAACTGCAGAGCGCCGTATGCTACGATTCTTACGGACTTCTTTTGTTTCGTTTACATTCATACATGTTGTCATTACTTGTCATACATCGTATTTTTTATTGTTAATTGTTTTAATATATTTGGAAGTTGTCGCAACACTACACAGCATTAATACATTAATACAGATAGAAAGGGACAGATGTTTTGTAATATCCTAGTAATAGAAAGGGACTTTACAAAAAGACATCAACGCGGCGTACATTTTTGTGCCTTTTTACGAAAACAACCAGTTAGGCTTGAGCCCTGCTAATTACCGATGAAAAGTTGTGCCATCTTTTTATAGCTGGGTGTTCTAGACGATTTACCACACTATTTAATAGAACAGGAACTCATATTTTTTTAAATAATTATGCAGAAATATTTTAAAATGTATCAAAATTACCGCGTGTGCAGAGATCCAATTTCTGGACAATACTAAAATGGCCATTCAAATCGCGGAATATAAGCGGAATTTCATTTATGTGTCGTAAACCTGAGTAGCCCTTATGAGCAGTCGAGAGGCTATAAAGGGTGACTGGTAATTAGTGACCGATACTTAAACACGTGATTGTACTCATGAATACGAATAACTTTCCCAAAGAAACTTTTTTTTCATACACGCGTTTACGTATCGGTCACTAATTACCAGTCACCCTATACAGTCATTGTTGTATAACTATGTCACCAAGTAAGCAGCGTTGGTTCACATACTAATTGAAGATACCACCTTAGGCTCTACGAAGAGAAGCTCTTAGAGGGCTTGTTGAAAGAGCCATATACCCTTTATTAAAAAGAATTGGCTTCTACAAAATAATTATAACAGCAAACCATTATTTCTTCAACAGATAGACCTGGTGTTCTACGAGTACCTTCACAATGAGTTCAGGCGCTCTTTCATTGAGTTGCATTTATCATTATGTGATCTCGTTCTTAATGAACCTTATCTTGGAGGTATTGTGCGAAAATATGGCATGACCAAGTGTCCTTCACCACCGGTAAGCTGAACTATCTTTTATATTGAAGTACCGACAGGTTTTTTTTTCATATAATTATGATACCAGTTGTGGCTTAGTGCTTCTAATAATTAATTGAACTTCCACTACACTATCTATACGTTAGAAACTCTTGGAACTTAATATTGAAAAATATTCAATTTGCAATAAAAAATACTAAGGTTAATAATCAAGTAATAACTATAGTGTATTTAATGTTGGACCAAATTACTCACAGTTAGCCAAATTTTATCAAAAATAGTAAAGTAGTTCTGGAGTTTACTTAGTTATCCCGGACAAAAATCTGGATATAAGATTGTATACAGGGTGGAAGTTTTGTACATGATTTTGGACCCCCTAGCGTATTTTTTTTTTAAATAGCAGCTTTAAATGATAATATTGTTTCCATTAAAATAAAGCCGTATCTTGCCGTCATAAAAGCTGTAATTTCACCATGCCCTTCAGTAGAAAAAAGTTTCAAACAAGTTTGAAGAAATGTAATATGTTTTTTGTGTTGTAGGGCCAAACTTCTTTGAAGAACGTGTGTTTGGACGCCAATGTACCTTCTGTTTGGCCATTCGAAAAAGGCAAAGGGTCTTTGTCTGCTACTGACAAAACAACTGGAACCCTCATGGTATCCGGAGAAATAGTGATGACTTTTAAACAGAAATAAATATATATTATTTCAAAATATTTCAATTTGCCTTTTACTTTATTTATTAACTCATAAAATCCACAGAACTTTTTTGATGGGGAGTTTGTTTCGCCACTTCTTCTTTCCAGCAACAATACTAGAAAATGGTGAATTGCGGGCTTTGTGTAGATACTAATAAATAGAACATCATTACATCACGCCATGTTTCCTGAAGGATTACGCAAAGCTGCACTTTAGCGCACCCATATTTTGTTAGTTGATGTTAAAGGTCCAAAGCTATTGCCATTAACGAATCCTGACTCCGGGCTGCTACTGAGAAACTTCAGATAGGAAAACCCAATAACACTTTTTGTTTGTAGGGTGGAACATCCTCATGGATGCCCTCCACCCGGGGAGGGCGGAGAGGTCTGTCAGACTCTTTCTGACTAAAAACCACCCCACCGTCTTACACCTGCGCCGGGGGTCACGGGAACAGAAGATACTTCCGCGACCCCCGACTGGTGCTGGCCCTGCGGACCTCGCCAAGTCAGCGACGGGAGTGAGGTGTTAAACTCTCCTCGCGACGTCTAAGAGGGGGGGGACTGGAAGAGGGCGTTGTCCGCCCTCCGCGTGCGCCGGTGTGTCTGCTGCGGGACGGATGAGTGAAAGTAATCTCCCTCTCCCTTTCCGCAGCCACTTTCTGCGAGACGACCGTATCGCACCACCGCGTACCAGGACTCATCGCTGCCGACCATCGTCTCAACCGCGGCCGGCAGCGACAAGTCACTGCCTATTCTAGAGATGAGGGCTCCTCCCAAGCGGCACACTGTGCCAGCGTGTGCCACGCCGTGTCCTCCCGACAATCGACGCAGTGGTAACCCCGAGCGTCCGGCTCCCTGTTTATAATCCAATAACACTAACCCAACCCGGGATCGATCCCAAGATCTCATGCATAACTGTGTTATTTTATACTTTTAAGTGTCTTTTTCAAGATGGGTTGTCCTTTTTGTAGAGTATTGTTATTAGTAATTTACTGGATACTTATGTTCATCCTCCCAGAATAATTCATGCTAAGGATTAGTATGAATTATTCTGGATGGAAGAACATACTATAATTTATTTGTTAATTTAGTGGCTTAACGGGTTTACATGATACTTAGCACACGAATAAATTGGTTTATCACTTAGATTATAATTAAGCCCCATTTACATGATACAAGTTTCTTGCCTGTTGCATACAATAAAATTGAAGCAATAAATTACCTGCATGGTCTAAACAGTACGTAACATTTTGATCTTTTCCGCAAGTTTTGCTTGCCAAAATTTTCTTAGTGTAAACAGCACATACAAAAATTTCTTAGGCGATTCTTGCATTCAATTAGTTTTCTCTTCATTTGCCAACATGAGTGCAGTAAGTGAAGGTGTGTTAATCGTGGGGCTAGTTCATAATATCGACAATCACTACATCGATGGTCGCTGTATCGAAAACGTTCCATCGACGGGCTAATGTATCGACAGTACCCCAAATCGATGGTACGCTACATCGTTAGACAGATTGGATCCAGATTGGTCCTATTTGTATCAAAACTCATATCTGATTAGGGATCCTCGAAGAATTGAGGGAATTTGGCTCAGGTCGGGTAGTCGATGCAGCGTACTATCGATTTGGTTTACTGTCGATGTAGCATACCGGCGTTTTAGTGTACTAACGATGTAGCGTACCAACGATTTAGGGTACTGTCGATGTAGCATACCATCGATTTGGGGTACGGTCGATACATTAGCCCGTCGATGGAACGTTTTCGATACAGCGACCATCAATGTAGTGATTGTCGATATTATGAACTAGACCCATTGATCGTTGCTGCTCTTCTGAGACAAGAAATATTGAGAAATCGTCGTAAAAAGAGGTGTTGGATCAAAAAATGGATAGCAAGAAGAGGAGTTCTTGAGGGAGGAGTTGGAGCGTCTAACAATCTTTGTGTAGAATTACAAATAGAAAATGAAGATGACTTTAAGAACATGTTTCGTGTCAACAGAACCCAGAACCTCATATTTTTTAATAAACAGACTCTTTACAAAACCTTCCAACACTTGAATGAAAAATTTGACAACGCAAATACGTGCAATACTTGAAGCAACCCGCCAAAGAATGGTACACGCACATACAACTCTCTATTTAGACAAGTCAAAACTTGAAAGCAATAATCTCCTAAACATTATTGTATTGGTCTAAACAGAAGACATTTGCAACTTTTTTTTGTCAAGACTTGCATTCAATAATTGCGTTCAATTTTTAACCCCCGACGCAAAAAGAGGGGTGTTATAAGTTTCACCGCTATGTGTGTGTGTCTGTCTGTCTGTCTGTCTGTCTGTCTGTCTGTCTGTCTGTCTGTCTGTCTGTCTGTCTGTCTGTCTGTCTGTCTGTCTGTCTGTCTGTCTGTCTGTCTGTCTGTGGCACCGTAGCGCCCAAACGGGTGAACCGATTTAGAAGCGGTTTTTTTTATTTGAAAGCAGGGTTTCTTGCGATGGTTCTTAGACATAATTCATCAAAATCGGTTCAGCCGTTTCCAGGTTATCAGCTCTTTTGTATTAGCTACCGTTGCTATTTTAGACGTCTTTGGGTATTAACTTTAATTAAAAACGTATGTGTGTCTTAAAATTTCAAACACTCATGTGTGTAATATTAATAAGCAACATTATGGTGTATTTGGTCTGATGCAGCCAGGATATCTAGCAGACTAATACACTCTTGGGAAAATAACAGCAGATATGTCGTGTTTGGATTCATTTTAACCAGCATTTGATTCTGCACACAATGCACTGGTGGCAACAGGATGAGCTGATGCTGCAGCCAGGCTATGCAGCACACCAGTAGGTAGACTCTTGACAAAATAATAGCAGATACGTCGTGTTTGGGTTCATTTTAACCAGCATTTGATTCTGCACACAATGCCCTGATGGCAACTGGATGAGCTGATGCTGCAGCCAGGCTATCCAGCACACCAGTAGGTAGACACTTGACAAAATAATAGCAGATATGTCGTGTTTGGATTCATTTCAACCAGCATTTGATTCTAAACACAATGCACTGATGGCAACAGGATGAGCTGATGCTGAAGCAAGGCTATCCAGCACACCAGTAGGTAGACTCTTGATAAAATAATAGCAGATATGTCGTGTTTGGATTCGTTTTAACCAGCATTTGACTCTACAAACAATGCACTGAAAAATTCTCATAACTGTATAAAACAAAATTAATGCGTTTAAAAATTTTAAAATAAAAATTAAATTAAAAATTTAAAAAACCCCCCCCGCAAAAAAGTAAAACATTTAAAAAGTTAAAAATAACACTTTAGCCATGAAATTTTACGTAACGTCGGGGTACCGTTAAAATAAGTACCTACATACCTACAAGTACTAGGAACATTCCTTACTTAAGCGGTACCCCGACGTGAAGTAAAATTTCATGGCTAAAGTGTTATTTTTAACTTTTTAAATGTTTTACTTTTTTGCGGGGGGGGGGGGGGGGGGGTTTAAATTTTTAATTTATTTTTTTTTACTTGTATCCACGTGTAAACAGTTGCGTACATTTCTTGAAGGGCAATTAACGCACTTCATTTATTGCATTCAATAATTGCACTTGAATGTACAAGAAAATTGTATCGTCTAAATCACGCTTTAAACTTATTATAAGACTTTCTAAATTATTTGAGTTTATCCAGATTATGATTGCTTTAACTAAGTAATTGAAAATTTGACCATGTTCTATACTTACTATCGACGAACAAAATTTTCATTTGATACTTGTATACTAAGCCACAAGTCACTACTAGCCTTATGTCGATTAGTGTAGTTTAGTACGCCCCGCTGCCGCGCCAATATTTCTATATTATGCTAGGTAGCGCTACTGCAACATAGGATCACTTCTCTATTATTAAAAATCTTTTTGCCCAAAACCAAATTGAAGGCTACCACGTCCATTCGCAAGAGAACCGCGTTGCTTTTGTCAAGTTGCGGGCGAGTGTCGAAACTGGATTGTGAAGGTAATTTCGGTATTTTTTGTATTTGAAACTTCAACTGACTTTAAGACCATAATGTACCATACTTATTACAAATGAAATGATTATGATTATGGGGAAAATCGAAAGTTAAAAGTTTTGTGAGAAGGCCTATTTCTCTCTGTCTGTCTTTTTTTGTGTTTAAAGTACAACATAAGTAAGAAGTATTTTTTATATAAACTAACACTCACTGTCTTGCTGTCACTGTCTGTCTGTATCACTGTTGTCTGATAATAAAGAATATTATTATAGCAAATAAAGTTCTGATTCATTCAAGGTAGTAAGTTCCCGTGGGATAATTTTCGAGCGAACCGCGGGTAGGAGCTAGTTAACAATAATAATACGAATAATTCCTTATGAACGACAACGTTTGGCTTAGAGAAAAAAAACAATTATATGTGCTTCATATTTTTTTTATTACCGTGATAGGACATCATGAAGTTTTTGTGAAACTTACAAACACATCTAGTGAGCCTATTTCTTCGCCGGTTGGTCCTATTTTCCAGACTCCTTCCAACTTGCCTTTATCAAACCATACGTTAAATGGGAAATTTCCGCTAAATGACATATTTGCCAATACGATAGGACCCTGAAAGCATAATAAATCTATTTAACATAATATAACTTCACGCTTGTAATCTCCGAAGAGGTGGTACAGGTGTACACTCACATTTCACCAGTTATGTTTGGCCTATAGCCACCAATCGGGCACAAATCCAAACTCCGAGTTAGCTAAGAAATTCCAGATAAAAACAATCAATAAGTACGTCCGACCCAGGCATCAAAACTGGGACCTCATGCACAGCAGTCGCACTTGCGTCCAAATAGATCAACAAGGTAAGTATTTTTATATCCCTATTGACGTCATTTGAAGGGAAATAATAAAACAGAAATCAGAAAGTAAACCTATCAACATAATTGTTAAGAAATTGTAATAATTACCGGCGGAACTGGACATTCGGATATACCGTGGTTCCGGATAGTAGGACCAAACCAAATGTCGCGAAGGATCAAATCACAAATCTTATAGTTGAACTCTATCAAGGTGCGTACATACTGGTTGTATCGGGTATTGTGTTCGTATACAATCATGTGCATCTAGTGAAACAAGAGAAACAAACAAATTAAAAGAAAGAAAAAAAAAATGAGAATGCGCACGTACAGTCAGTGACAGAAATCCATTAACTCTCACTTTTGCGTATGGGTAACACATTCAAATACAATCTGAGATTGACCTTTGAGTACTGTTCCACACAGATATGAGTGGACCATTCTGTGCACGCGTTGGTCAGTAATCGTGAGCTCAATTTGAAACTTAAGGAGCACAATTAGACGAACAATACCAAAAAAATGAGTAAGCTGCACAAAGTACTTACAAATGCCAGCCTCAAATATCTCACACAGAAATTAGGGAGTATTCCCGTTAGAGCACCTGTTTATTGAGGACCTATGCATTAACCTATAGGAAATGGGAATACCTTTGGTGCTAAATGCATAGGTGCTCAAAAAATAGGTGCTCAAACGGGAATACTCCGAAATTAGTGGACCAAATCTTAGGACTAAGAAACTAAACGATCACACTGACTTATTCGTACCGTAACATTGTTTGCCATCACTATTTTGCTAATAAGCTTCATATTGAACACATATTCTCCTCTTCTTCGTGATCTTCGAACCGATGTTGAAACGTTAGTAAAATATTTTTCATTTACGTATTTTATTACTGCACGTTCAGGTACTATTTTGAGACACTGAAATTACAAAATGCATTTTCACAATGCAAGTTACTATAGTTCGTTCGCGTTAAGAATGCAGTGCAACTGCAAGATAAAGGTGTATTCCACAGTGGTGTTAAATCCAAACAAATTATTTTTGAAAGATTAAGTTTAATGAATTTATAAAAATGAATTTGAAAAGATTTGATTGGTTAGGGGGCGGGGCTAGGCCGACGGATAATGATGACTTTACTGCATTCTTAACGCGAACGTACTATAGCCGAATTTAACAAGCGCTACATAATAAGTAAATTGTACGATACCTTTACAAGCTGAATAAAATAAATAATCAATGTCTGATACCATAATGGTAACATTGATTATTTATTTTAGCTACTAATATCTATATGTATACACTAGGAAGTGGCAATGGGCGGGCGTTTTAGGGGCTGTCTTGTTTAATTTTTGACGTTCAAAAAGTGCTGATCCTCAGCCTAATTTGAATAAATGTTTTTTGATTTGATTATTTGATTTATTAATTTTGGGGGTAGTACCAATATTTGGACATGTTGACATTGTCTTCCACGAGAAAAAGGCTAGAGGATATATTTCAGCATAACAGGTACCTACTTACATTATAACAATATTCACAGCACAGGGCCAATATAACAAGCGAAATATACGTACGCTTGAACATTATGATCAGCTACAACAGGCATAGTTACATTAGACACATATATCACAACAGCCAAAGACATTCAATAATTACTAAGTATATGTATAGACGTGACATCCCAAACAAAACTTTCTTCCGATACTTGTATCAACAGTGTGTAGTCAAAGAGTATTATCCGTTATTGTATTACATGTGTCCACTAGGGCACATGCCCTGTTAGCCACAAGTCTATGAGTTTTATTTAATAGGTACCTACACTCCGCTGCCGCGTTAATATTGCTATACGCAAATGACCGGCAGATAGCGTCGTGTGGTGGGTCATCGAGCTCCCTGATATAGGTCCTACACGATGTCTGAAGCATGCATGCCGTTTCTTCAAAAGGCCTTTCAAGACTTTGCCCTGCATCGTGAGACTCGCATAATACATGAATACAATCTTATGTCTGGACTTCAAAAGAGACCATGACCCCTGAGTTTCTTTCGGCATTTCTTCTCAGGGATCAGTCACTTTGGAAATGCCATTTAGTGCCATTTAGTTTAAAAAAAAATGACATGTAAAAGTATCTGGGAAGATCTACTTACAGAAATAAATATCATTTCATTTGTTTTCATTTATATTATTCTAGATGGCGTTACTGAGACGTGGGATCAAAGTTTTTCGATGACATTTCCTCGCCTGTCTTCTCTATGGTATTTTAAATCTCTTTGACAACAGCCATCATTATTATTTTGGTAGTCACTGGACATTTATTATTCTATTGTTTTGATTGCGAGATAGGACCAAATTGTTTTATGAATAGACACGGATTACTTAATTACCTACTTTACGTTAGTATTATGGTCACTGTTCAGTGAACAAAAAAGATCTAATCTGCAATAGAAAATCTGTTTTTAGGGTTTCACACTGAATTGTGGGAAACCGGGTATACTTAACTCATCGTGTACCCAGCTTTTTCTCAACTATGTTGGGGTCTGTTTCCGGTATAACCGGATGCATCTGAGTACTTACTGTACCTACGTCAAAGAGATTTAAATTACTACAGAGCAGGCATGTCAAGGAAATGCCATAGAAAAACTTTGATCCCATGTCTCAGTAACGCCATCTAGAATAGGCTATTTGACAAAATTTTAGTTTTTTAGTTTTTAGTTCCTCATCTAGATTACAAGAAAATATTCGACACATTTTTTTTCATTATTCACGTAGGTATTCAAAAAACAACGGCGAAACATCGAGTCAACATGTCGCATGACGTCACTAGCCAATACAGTTAATACTAGATAATGACGTTACATGCTCCCACTCCTCAACTTTAATGCGCTTAATCTAAGCGGTTTTCCATTAATTTGAAAAAGAAAAAAATAAGTGTCGAATATTTTCTTGTCTTTGCTGTACGTACTTAAGCGCACTACACACCAAAGCCCGGCGGCAAAATTATGTTAGCAACATTTTGGGCAGGTTGGCAGCTTCAGTCATTGCAAGTCGTAAACTTTGCCAGCGGCATGTCGGCGGCCATGTCGCAAAAACGAAAATACTAGCACGTTACTACAGCTTAAATGACGCCGGGCCACTGAGCGCTTGCGTACGCTAGCCGCCGCGCGCCGGCGCAAGCCGCCGACGTGTCGGCGGGCAACACGCGCGTGCGAAGGTTGTCGACATACTTCTATCAACTTACATAAGCCGCCGGGGTTGTGTCGGCGGGCTGTGTCGGTGGGTCGGCGGCTTTGGTGTGTAGTGCGCTTAAGGAGTCTACACACCAAACCCGCCGACCCGCCGACACGGCCCGGCGGCTTGGTGTCGGCGACTTTGCTTGGACTTTACTTGACGGGTTTGGGTCGCCGACACCAAGCCGCCGGGCTGTGTCGGTGGGTCGGCGGGTTTGGTGTGTAGACTCCTTTAGAGGGACCGACTGCATATTCAATTTTCACAAAACTTACTAGGCTGTTCAAATCAGATATTCACTGCCTATTTGATCTTCATTGAAAGGAACTTTGGAGGAGTCTTGATAACTAATGCATGGTCTTCCTTCCACGGACTGTCCTCGGCTTTAGCTTAAGCTTTGATCAACCATTACGGCTGTTAAAGGAACCGATGCAATACGAATAATGTTGAAATAAATTTAAACACTAGATATATATTCATTATGTTTAATGAATGTAAAGGCGTACAATAGTACATGCTAGCAAACGGTGACAGACAATGGTTCAAATATAGAGACATAGACAAAGAGTAAACTTCATAAAACAAACAAAACATTAATACTCTATGGAATGGTCGGGAGTTTGTATTCCAACTTATATTCCATCAAATAATTATAGCATTAATCATTGCGCTTGCTTAAGGCAAGTTTGCGATTTCACACTTAGGTAGGTTACCTCGCGATGTTTTAAAGAAAGGTCGTCCGCTTGCTTGTCCTTTGGGTTCACGTAAACCCAAAATTGAAAATACCGTAGATTGTCCCTTGGGTTCACGTCAACCCAAAAACGACAAAATGGCGGCCAAAAAAAATAGCGAACAAAATATCATCTTTAATTTTCTTTAGTCGATTTGTGCCAAAGGGCCTTGTATCCAGAACGCTTTAGTATTAAATTGCGCTGATGTTGGTATACGACATCACTAGTTTTGTTGTCTGTGGAGTGTGCAATTTATTTTTTTCAATGGCTGACGTCCGCGCGTGAATTGTTTGTTGTTTTTATTGTGTTGTGTTGTAAATCGTTCTAAATTGGAATTTAAAACAAGAATACCCATTGGAAAGTGATATAATCTTATCAGAAATATTATTCTAATAAGAATCTAATAGAAATGTGAAGTGTATGAGTGAACTATGACGTAATTTGTGTATTTTTCGTCAAAAGTGCCGTTTTGAACAAATTGTTGGCGTCTAATTGTTTGGTAAGTAATTTTCAATACATTTTTGAATTCTATTGCCATGATTCTTTTAAATATGATGGAGTATTAGTTATACTTTCTTGAGGTGCCAATATTTTTAATCTAACCTATCAGATTTATGGAAAAAAAAATATTTATTCTAGGCACGTAAACTTTTTTGACGCCGTAATTGTTTTCGCAAGTTTTCGCAATTTGGGATGCTTGTAAATACTAAATATTATACTGTGCAATGTGTTTTTATTCATTTAACATGTTAATAATAAACACACTATTCATTTAAAACCATGAAACATACAGGTAGTTACTTGTTTTCTTATACTATGGGCATTTCTTTGAAATCTAACCCAAAAAACGACCTTTGTTCTAAGAACCAATTCTATAAATAAACACAATCGTACATTCAAACGAACCATGTGCTATTTCAAAGCCCTGTGACTCACCATTATAAAAACAACTCAAGTGTTTGTGCCGTTCCAAGAAACTCGAGTCGTAAACCGGTTTGTTTAGATTACGGGCGGTCGCCGAGCGCGCGCGCTGATAACGGTAACTTGAGACGCTTGTAAATAATAATTATTGTACTGTGCTAGTGTGGTTTTATTTATTAATTATGTTAGGAATGTAATTACCTTGCATTTAAAACCTTAAAATATATAGGTCATCGATTTACTTTTCGTGCTATACCTAAATTTACCACAATTTTTGGTAAAAAAACCCTTTGCTAAATTTCAACCAATTTTAGAAAAAAAATAAAGCACACAAACACACTAAACTTGAGTTAATAAAATGGCCCTGTTCATCACCTTTAAAAAAAACAATCAAGTCCATAGACCATTCCCAGAAACAAAGCCGTAAACTCAGTTTGTTTACAAAATTCCGACCGCCAAATTCCCGCCAAAAAATGTACTGGTCACTCTACGGTGTTTCGGACAGTCTACTCGTATACCTATTTAAACAGTTGGGACAAGCAAGCGGATAAATTATTAAAGTCGCATTGGTCTGTACCTACTAAAGTGGATAATATAATATACTAGCTGTTGCCAGTGGCTTCGCTCGCTACAACACGAAAAATATCCCACGGGAAGATAATAATATAATCGGGATAATAACTATCCTGTGTTAATCTAGGTTATAAACTATCTGTGTACTAAATTTTATCCAACTCCGTTTAGTAGTTTTTGCGTGAAAGAGTAACGAAGAGAGTAAGTAAGATATACAGAAGTGTACCTTTAATTCACCTACATTTTGCCAGTTAAGTTGAAGTCCCACGTAATAGGCTGCTCCCTATTACAGACTTCATTGCCTATTGCTATCAACTAGGCACAAGTCTAAGCTATGGGCAGATAGGTATGGAGCAATCACAGATCTGTAATCGATCCACTACTATGCCACCGAGAGACTCCATTATTTTTCAACAAACGAAAAATATAATATCTATTGTAGTAAGATTTTATCATTTCCAGTAACCTAAATGTATTTCCATTTTATATTATCCCCGAATCACCGTGAACAAAGGAAAGAAAAGGTGTTTCAAATTCACGTCGGAAACATTGAATGTCTTCATCAACCGTCGAATTTCGGTAGAGACGCCATTTTGATAACTTTTCTGATCAATTTACCTGAATAATGTTGATGATTTGATTGTATGACTATTGGTATAAAAGATATAAAATTGTAATAGGGAAGGAAATTTAGAGTGGAGTAGCAATTGAGGATGATTCGGCATGTGGTTAAAAAAAGTGCATGGCGATATTATGCTTTCATTTTCTCCTTTAGGGTGCTTCTGCACGGTGCAAATAGCTTGCGCATATTGAGGCATTGGCGCAGGTTGTATGCATCGTAAACTTTACCGTTTAAAAACATAATTATGTGCGGGTCTTGAGACTCGAGCATGTACCTAAGCAAGCCACCCGCGCAACTAACCCGCGTACTCTGTGGCGCGCGCAAGGGCGCGGCACTTGCACATGTAGCTCTTGACCACGAGCAAATAACTTGTGCGTACTGCTTGCGAAAGTTGCCCAGGTCTTTACTTGCTCCAGTTATTTGCATTATGTACAAGTACAAACGAGTAACTTGAACAAGTAGCTTGCGCATATTACTCACGCGTGTAACCCGCATCTTTACTTGTTCCAGCTACATGCATCGTGTAGAAGCACCCTGATACACCACTATTTTTTAATTATTATAAAAAAAAAACGGTTGTTTCATACATTTTGGTTGAGTAGGTATCGAACTTTTGTATGCAACAGCCGTTTTTTTTTCGTGATTTCCGAGTTGGTCCCACAGTAAAAGTTATTCATATTCATGTGTAGAGCCATCATGTGAAAATTTGTCAGACGATTAAAAAATCACCGTGTATAGTAGTAGTAGAAGAAGATATTATTGTTGTTTTGGATTAACTTATTTGTTGTCATCTTAAGTATACAAATCTAATATATAAGTAATATATACAATTCTCGTGTCACAGTGCTTGTAACAAAAGTCTTCCGACCGATAGAATAGAATCGAATAGAATAGAATTTTATTTTGCAAATATGGGTAATACATAATAGTTCTTAAGATTAAATTTAGCTCAGCCACATTTTACCAATCGGCATGCAAACATTTGAAATTATTAATATCATTATTATTACACTAGCAGTGATAGCCTAGTGGTGTGAGCGGCGGATTGCCAAATCACAGGTCTCGTGTTCAAACCCAAGGCACGCACCTCTGACTTTTCGGATGTATGTGCGTATTGTTAAAATAATCACTTGCTTCAAAAACGGTGAAGGAAAACATCATGAGGAAACCGGCATGCCTGAGAGACTATTCTCGAGGGCATGTGATGCCAAGTCAGAGGCCTATGGGCGGCATTAAAACTCTGACACCAGGTTAGTTACTAACCACACGATAAGAAGAAGATTACACTTATTTTGATCCATTTTAAAATTTACTATTATAATATTTTTAAATCAATCGATTCTTTTGAAATTTTGTGTACACATTTAGTAGGTCTGAGAATATGAAGGTAAAGTGTACTTTAAGTCCCTTTACCCTCGAGAAATACAAATGAGATGTTGTCGGTCATGAATGACGCTTCATTTGCTATTGTTTTTTAACCGACTTCAAAAAAGAAGGAGGTTCTATGTTCGTGTGTATGTATTTTATTTATGGTGTATCGTTTTAGTATTTTGTGTTATAATCTTATAGTATTTATTCCATTGTTTTTATAATGTATTTCTTTAATACTTTGCGCTGCTTTGAGGGTTTTCGTGAGTGTGTCTGTGGGCATTCATCGGCTATCAGAATAACGGCGCTGCGGTATTTATCTATTTTAAAAATCGTTGCTAATGCTGAGATAAAAGCCTGTTTGGGCTCGCACAGGTCTTTTAAGGTATAAACTTTTTTATATTTTGCTTGTTTGTAGGTTTATTTTAAATGGTTAATTTCCTGTGCGTTCAAATAAATGCTTTTCTTTCTTTATTTATCTTTTCTTAAATTAAATTTACTCTATTAGTAGATGGCTCAAGACAGCACAAAATGTACCCATATCTAGAGCCAAGCCAGCCATGTAATCTATTGGCTCTTAATTTTATGCAACGCCTTGGCTACGTGCCCAGTCCTCCAGTGATATAGTGAGAGGATATTGACCAGTTTAAGTGTACTTGTGAACCGAAACATATACTATATCCTGGGAATTGGGGCGGGAAAGGTCAACTTAGTGCACCTACCTAGAAAATGCTATTCCTATTGTTTGTCGATCGACATATCTTTATTAACCGACATACAAAAAAGGGGAGACTCTCAATTGGACTATTTTATTTTGCATATTTTATAAATAAAGTAACTACGTCGTTTATATTTTTTTTTAATTTTGAATGAATTCATGAGAGACTTAACAATTTTTATAAGATTCAATAGACTATATTTTTCATTACACACTAACGTACCTTTAGATGTTTTATAAAGATTTCTTTTGCTTTTAAGTTTTTTCTAAACAAGGCAGTGTTGGTCACTCTTCAGTCTATTGATGGATTGAAAACCACTATGACGGTTCTCTTTCATTTACTAATTGATTGATGGACGCTGAAGTGAGCTTTAAATGGAATACTATTACATGTGTATATACACTCGTATACGTTGTAGATACACTTTCATTTAATGGATCTGCGTAACTTATTGGACGTCAGCTTTCATTTTTTTTCCAAAGATAATTCATGTCACAGAAAAGTTCAATAACACTAAGGCTATAGTAAAATAAAACCAGCCTGATACTGTCCCACTGCAGAGCAAGTGCTAATTAATCACCACGCTTGCTTAAGATGGAATTTCGATTCCATACTATAAATAAATAAATATTCCACAACTTTTTCACACAACGCCATTTAGTCCCAAGTTAAGGTTGAGAGCTTGTGTTATGGGTACTAAACAGCTGATAAACATAGGTACTTATATATTTCTAAATACATACATATTATAGATAAATTACACCCAGACACAGAACAAATAATTGTGCTCATCACACAAACATTTGTCCTTGTCATCGAACCCACGACCTCCAGCATAGCAGTCAGGGTCACTAACTACTAGACCAACAGGCCAGTCAAAACTACTACGACTATAGGTCCAGCAGGCCTAGCTATATCACAAATTCTATTTTTATTATAGAATGAAACTGTCAAGTGTATTTCATTTTCAGCCTTATTAATAATTCTACTCGTTAAGACTTTTGACAGTTGACAAACAGCTGATTCCATATACACCATTTTCTTTCTATTGTCGCCTTATCGATTACGATAATATAAATAGAATTGGTAATATGGCTAGGCCTGTTGCTGTCTTCGCAATGTTTTTTTTACTGTTTTCGAAGCAAGTGATAGTAAAACAATACGCTCATGAATCCGAAGCAGTAGTAGTGCAAGCTTGAGACCTATAATTAGGCAATCCGCCGGCCACACCACTAGGCTAAGACTATGTAACCTTAAAATAGAGTATGCTGTATTGAACAAAGTATACTCACAGATAGATAGACAGAAGACTTGAAGAGTCAGATCCAGTCTGACCCAGCCACCTACTGGGTCAGATCGGATGCGGATGACTACATTGATTTTGACGAGACTTTGAATATTAGATAGGTGATGTTAAGAAGATAAACTTTAGCTAATTTTATTTTGTTTTTTTTAGCACTGTCATTTGTTCTGTGTCTGGGTGTAATTTATCTATAATATGTATGTATTTAGAAATATATAAGTACGTTTATCAGTTGTTTAGAACCCATAACTCAAGCTCTTAAGCAGGGCTTGGGACTAGATAACGTTGTGGGAAAGTTGTGAAATATTAATTTATTTATTATTTAGAAAACAAATAAGGGTACCTGCAGAAGTAACTAATAAAATTGCGAACGAAGTCGCGGGCACAACTACATACATAGTTCTCAATAAATGAAGAAATACAAAACAAAGCTTCAAAATCCGAGACCAACGTTATAAATTCGTCATCAAATCCTTACAAACGATATCATTGTAAAGCAAGTTTATCCGTTTGCACAACAAAGCTCAGTTGGCCCGTTAAGTACCCATCAACTAAAGCCCATAGTATTAAAGTATCTATAGCTTGAAGCCTAAAATCCTTAGCCTACAATAAGCTTTATAAATTACTCTGTCTTTGTCGCCTGAAGATTATATTTAACATTTAATTTATGTTTTAAGATTATGTGTGTAAATGGGCATGCCACCAATATGCTAAGCTACATTTACATAACCATATTTTGATGTAACATAACATATCATCACGCCTGAGGTCCCCGTAGGGTTAGGTAGAGGTGTATATCCATATTTTGCTATAAGTGCTCCATTTTCAATAGCATTAGACAGATCGATTTCTTAAAAAAACACTAACAGGTGAAAAATAACTCCAGTTTCGGAAGTCGGCGGCCAATAATGAACGAAACAAAACCACCAAAGCCACAGGCTGGAGAAACTGGAGTTATTTTTCACATGTTAGTGTTTTTTTAAGAAGTCGGTTGTTTTTTTGTACGCATCTTTTATTTCTACTAAATTTGTCAGCATTAATATGTTTATCCGTTTCATTTATATTTGACGAAAGAAAAGGATTTAAACAGTCTTAAGTCTTCAACTTAACTTATCAATCTGCGTACTTTTGTCTGGAAATCTTTTGACACTTATGTCAAGCGTAATCATTACTCTAGTATTATTTTTTGACTAGATATTTAGATCAGCTAATGATAACGTAGGTACATTCACAGCGAAAATTAACACGACTAGACGACCAAAATGAAATTTCACAAACTTGATTTCCCTACGTAACAGGCAATTTGGCGAAATTTATACAAATTCAATAACTTTGATAATAATACCCTCACCTGATGTGTCTGGGGGAAATATTTACTCGTAATAGTATCAAAACATCCCATCCTATTTGGAATTATTCAGAAGTTCTCATATCTGCCTGTGTTTGTAACATTTGCTTCTTAGAATTGTGGTAGGTAGGTTCTTCTTGAAATTGTGCTTAGTCATGTTACCTTCGTCTCATCGGGTTAAGGTCATGTCACTTATTAACAACACCGCAACTACACAGCTGCCGCACGGCGTCGCCTCAAATTTAGGCTACGGCTAGCTGCCAGTGCGCTAACTACGCATTGTCGGCAAGGTGCCAGCTTGTAGTCCGCATGCCGCCTGCAAGGTGTAAGCTCGCTGCCTGCGGGATGCAAGCGCGAACACAATTGTTATAATTATGGCATTTATAATTGAACACGCCTAGGACTTGCACGTTTTCATAATGTCTCGCTCGGTTTACGACGGCGCAATGACGTTGTTTTGCTGGCGACACGGAGTCGGCGAGTAGCACTAGCATGCGATCGGCGTGCTGTAAGCGTCCGGTCGACGCGCTGTAAGCACAAGGTCCGCTCGCTATCGGCACGCGGGCTGCGAGTCGAGTTGTATGGTAGTAGCAAGCGCGCTGACTGCTCGCCTTTTCATATTGACATTGTGAAATATATTATACTACACACGATTTAATGCTCTAAATTGAATGACAAGTCAATTGCTGGCTTGGAGCGGTGCCGATGCCGTGCCGGTATAATGTGCCATGACCTTTAGACTGACCCGATTGAACCTGCTGTTAGACCTTAATTAATCCGATCTGTATCAAGGTCTTCTACAGTAGGAGAGAATGGAGTATATAGGGTGACTGCTAATTAGTGACCGATATTTAAACACGTGATTGTAATCATGATTTCAATAAACTTTCATAAACAAACTTTTTTTTGCACAATAACTTATAACACAATGAAATCACAAGAGCGATGTTTGAAATTCCTCCGCGCGCGCCTATGATCTATCAGCTGATAGTCTGACCTCAGTAAGGGCAAAATCTACTAGTAGTAGCGTCACACGCTCCCCCGCCACCCACACCGCTCCCGTTGTGCAGTACTGACGTAATTAATTGAAAGTTAATGAGTATAAAAAAAAAGTTTATTTGGGAAAGTTATTCGTATTCATTAGTACAATCACGTGTTTAAGTATCGGTCACTAATTACCAGTCACCCTGTATAGAATAGTCCGTTCTAAATCTATTGGTACTAATATTATAAAGGGGTAAAGTTTGTGAGCTGGTGACGTTGTCCGTGGACCGATTTTAAAATTCTTTTACAATACCTAATACAATATTTCCTTTATATTTTTTTCTTTTTCTAGTACAAGCAAGAAACTAGTACTTCGCTTGCGAGTATATGTATGTAAGAACTGACTGAAAAGTTGGTTGTTGGTTGGCTCAAAAGGCTTGGGTCAAACTGAACACTCTGCACCATACTGTGTGCATTTTTTTAATACCAGTCGGTTACTGTCCCACCGCAGAGAAAAGGCCTCTTCTCATACTAAGAAAGAATTAATTACTATGCTTGCTTCAGGCAATGTTAGACTTACACATTATATTGACTTAACATATGTCCAAGTTTTCTCACAATGTTTTTCTTCACCGATGTCATTCATGTCTTAAGATAGCACATTCTAATATTTGTTCCACTGCGATGTCGTTTAATTTCGAGTGTAAAATAATGTCTTCATTAACATACCTATACGAATTTCAAAACTTAAATAGTAATTTCAAAACTTAAATATACACATGTGAATAGGGTTGATTTAAGCTCATTTTTGGAAATGATAAATGATATTTGTTTCTGTAAAAAGGTTCATACAAACACTTTTACATGTCTTTTTTTAACTAAAAGGTGACGTCGGTGTTTCACTATCTGACTACTCTGATAAATTATTATTATTATTATTATTATGAGCCTGATAAAAAACACCGAATAATAATAAATAAATATTCCACAACTTTTCACACAACGCCAATCAGTCCCAAGTTAAGCTTGAGAGCTTGTGCTATGGGTACTAAACAGCTGATAAACATACTTATATATTTCTAAATACATACATCTATACTAATATTATAAAGAGGTAAAATTTGTAAGTTTGTAAGTTTGTAAATTTGTATGTAGGGGGTAATCTCTGGAACTCATAATCCAATTCAAAAATTTTTTTAACTGACAGAAAGCTACATTATTCCTGAGTGCTATAGGCTATAAATTGTTTCTATAACATGTATATTAACCGAGCTATCACAACTTTTGTCTAGCAAGTCGGAAAAAAATACCTCATAAAACAGAATTATTTGCGTGCGCTGCCTAAACAGTTGCTCAAAATTAAAAACAATGTATGGCTACCTGGTTCGTCTTAATTATTTCTACAAAAAAGTCCGGGATACCATATCTCTATCTTTTATATTTTATCTTTTATACTTCTTTTAATGCATTAAAAAAAAAATTTTTCAGCATACTCACGTTTGGTTGATTATTTGAGCAACAAAATATTAATTCTTATGACAATAAATTATTTCAGTATCGCAAGAACATCATACGGATAATATTTGTCATTTACAGTATATCAATTGGTCATACAGTTTCAGAGATAATATAAATTTACTAAAACGCAAAATGCCCCTAGCATAACTTTTATTGTGCAGACGTTTTACCCTTCTAATCTATATACATCTATCTATATCTATATCTATATACTTATAATAAATCTGTAGAAGTAAAATTTCTGTACATTGAAAATATCAAAAAAATAAATAGCAGGGGGTGTTACTAGACCGACACCGAACCCAAAAATATGATTTAAAAATTTTTTGTCTGTCTGTCTGTCTGTATGTTCAGGTATCACGCAAAAACTACCGGTTCGATTACGATGACACTTGGTATACTTATTCTTTAATATCCTGGGCACCACACTGGGTACTTTTTATCCCGTAAAAGTATATACAATAAAAAACAAACTTAATTTTGCGGTTCGATCTCTACACCCGACTACTGTAACAACCGCAAATAAAAAGTTTGTCGTAGGTTACGTCACCCGCAGTGGGGTTCACCAAGGGGCGCTGCACACGGCTAAGATAGTATAATATTTTATCTTAAGATACAATATCGCTCGCCATACAATTCAATGGACTATCACACACTACGAAGATAATTATGTACATTGAATATATATTCAAAATTAATATTGGAGGATGATTGGTGATCGATACTGATGCCAAAAATGCAATCAGTAAATGTTTTGTCTGTCTGTGTCTCTGTCTGTATGTGCACGCATAATTCAAAAATAGGGATTTTAACCAAACTTGGTACTGCAGTTGTAATCAATACGCCGGGGCAGGTTGATCTTAGTCTCAGTTGTTTTACACATGATCAGTTGTACGGCGCTCTTTCCTGGGTCAGTAGTTCAGAAATATTTATACATACATACCGGAACGATCAACTTTGAAATTATTAAGTTTATATATCAACGCTCAGCCCAAACCGCTGGTATTAGAGACATGTAACTTAAAGGGGTGTTCTTAGTGATGTAAGTATCCACTAAAAAACGGTTTTTGGAAATTCAACCCTTAATGGGAAAACATAGGGGACGGAAGTTCGACATCCACGCGGGCGAAGCCGCGGGCAAAAGCTAGTATTATTTATAAATTACACCCAGACACAGAACAAATGATCGTGCTCATCACACAAACATTATTTTGTCCTGGGTCATAGCAGCCAGGGTCACTAACTACTAGATCAACAGGCCAGTCGAAAGAAACTCAGAGGTCACAGTCTCTTTTGAAGTTCACATTATCTCAGTCAGGTCAGATCAAAGATCATTTCTGACACTAATCGGCATGGTTTATAACCATGTACATTAGTGTCTTAAATGATATTTTGAGGGAAGAACCACACAGATATGAGGGGGCCAGATCAGTCAAAAAGAATGTAGTTGTTAATATTATTTCCGCCATCGATCCGAGACTCACAATCTTGAGACAACATGACAAGAAAATCATTAATTCCTTTTGAGTTAAGAATGGGCTTGCCTCCTGACATTTGTGCTACCACCATATTCTATTATTATATATTACGTTCCAAAGCTTGTCCGTAGAGCTTGCTAGCTCGAAATGGAATACCAAATAGCGTTACTGGCTTAGCAAACAATCTTGATAGGTGCTCCGTTGCTTGTCTTAGGTCTAGTGCGCTGTGTGTGAAGTTCAATTAATAGATACCGTTATTGTTCTAGATATTAATTGAAATAGGGATACCAGAAGCTTCAGCAGCTTGAAAACTTGTGTCCTAGTGGATACAAGTCTATAAGTTTTTTTAGTACGCTCCGCTGCCGCTCTAATATTCATATGTTATTCTAGATGTCGTTACTGAGACATGTGATCAAAGTTTTTCTATGACATTTCCTTGACATGCCCGCTCTATAGTATTTTAAATCTTTGGTTCTACATAACTTCGGTTTTCATTATCTTTTGAACAAAAAGGGTAAGCAATTCGTCGGAAGAGTGGTGCGCTTGCCGTTGGTTTTCGAAAAACCATGGCATTTGTTGCACTGACCATTGACTAGATGCACCCTAACTGACAGTTGTCTTTAACGAGATTGACAACTGTCAGTCTGACGTGTAACTCAATAATGGCGCTAATAATGCGACGTCAAGTACAACTTTTTTGTTGCCGCAAGTCAATGAGTATAACCCTGCAATGCAAAAATAAGCAGGCACGCTCTTTAAATCCGCACGCTTCTATTTATTTATTTTTTTTGAAGTTTGAGGTTCAGCGGCCTATGGGCACCATACGAATTCAGACACCAAGCAAGTTACTAACCACACTAAAATAAGAAGATTATGAATTAGAATGTTTTGGTATATTGGAGTGTGCTAACTATTGGTTAATTATTTCACTTAGGTATTAATTGATTCATATTCTTCAAACTTAAAAGAAAGCTGTGTTGCTGGGGAGTTTGTTGCGAAAATTCATCTTATCAGCAAAAATATAAGAAAATGGTGAAAGGCGGATGTTTTGAGGGCAGCCTTAATTTATTTTGACATTTTAAAAGTGCTTATATCTATAAATATATAAAAGAAAGTCGTGTTAGTTACACCATGTATAACTCAAGAACGGCTGGATTAATTTGAATGATTTTGGTCTTTTCGAATTTGTCTTTGTCCGGAATAGCATAATAATTATTGTAAAACATGAAAAGTCCTCAAAAAAATAATAATAATATCAAGAATATTCGTTGTCTCAAACATTTCTCAAACGCAGCGCCATCTTGGATGACATGACAGGAGTCAAACTTCCCAGTTCATTATCAGGTGACAATTTGACATTGACAAGTCTTAAGCTAAACCTAAGAAGGTAAGGGAAGGTAAGGTTGTCAATTTATAAGTAACTACGTTCTGAAATTTATTTTGTTACTAAACTTAGAGGTTTTATATTTCTCAAACGCAGCGCCATCTTGGATGACATGACATGAGTCAAACTTCCCAGTTCATTATCAGGTGACAATTTGACATTGACAAGTCTTAAGCTAAACCTAAGAAGGTAAGGGAAGGTAAGGTTGTCAATTTATAAGTAACTACGTTCTGAAATTTATTTTGTTACTAAACTTAGAGGTTTTATGACGCATAAAAAAGTCTTATATTTCAGAAATCAATTTACGTTATTAACAATACGACAGAGACGAACTTTAATAATTCTATGAAAATATAATTAATTTTACTGCTAAGACTTTAATTAGCTAGACCTGGAAAACTATAGGTATAAATTGTATGTAATGTCACATACAAATATAGTTTTCCCGAAAGGCAATAGTTCAGTTTAAAATTATGAATTTAGTATTTTTTAAATCAATGCATTTTAGTAAGGTAGTTAGGTTAGGTAGTTAGGTTAGCTATAGGATAGGTATGGTCAGTTAGGTTAGGTTATATATACATGTTGTAATTTTAATTCTATTGAACACAAAATGTTTAATTATGATCACAGTAGAGACTCGCTTGTAAAAAGTAGTAATAGTTATTATTGGTTTGGATCTATTTTTGTTGTCGTCTTATTATACGTATGTATATCTAATATAAAAAAAAAATGATAAGAGCAATAAATTGTCTCTAAGGCACAACGAAGTTTGCCGGGGCAGCTAGTTAATAATAAAACATTATATGATGGTTGTGGTTCAAAATGTGGTTAATTCATGGTTGTTGGGCAAGTACCAATGCAATATTGTGTGACTTTTTAAATTTATATGTATACTCTTAGTTAATCTTGGACATCATTGACGTCGGTGTAAGAAAACATTGTGAGAAAACCTGGACTTATAGTTCGAATAAGTTTCAAATAGCCAATCCACCTTAAGCAAATGTGGTGATCAATACTCGAGCTTTCTCGATATGAGAAGAGATCTTTACCCTGCAGTGGGACAGTAACAGGTTAGTATTATTATTATGATTACAAAGATAATCTAAAAATATTTCAAATGCAACGAACAAAGCTACAAATAACATTTCCCCTTGAAATTCCATTGTTACACTCCTCATGACAGGCAGTGAGAAACACTTGGACATTTGCCAAACGAATTAGAAACTTATACCACTGTAATAAAAGTCTTACACAATTCACTCGACGTAGTCTCAGGTGTTTGCCTCAACCAAGAATTGAAGAATAATACAATTCTAAACACCTTTTCAAATACAGACACGTATTTTATTTTTATTTATAACACTGAAATGTCATAGTGAAGCTCTTGTACAATAGTAAACTTAGTTTTATTTTATTCAGACTCTTTGGAATAAAATAACAATAATACTGCTAAGACTTCTCCGTGCCACGAAAAGTAGAGCCTGTAGTCTCAGCTGTCATTTATAGATCCTTGACAGTCGTAACGGGTAGGCAGAAGCCTGAAAGTTTGTCAACCAGACTTACCAAAGAGTTTTGCCAACATTTCAAAATTTTAACCTGTATGTTTTATTACGTTATATAAAAGTAAATTCAAAACTAGAGGACACATCTTTTTTAGTTTTTCGAAATTAGGTACTTATGTACAGACGCCAGCACATCAAGTTACCCCAATGTGTCAAACTTTCCCAATTGAATATGAACCTTATTCTGTTTGAGATAAAGTTGAATAACGATCAAAGGAATTTGACATATTGGGGTAACTTGACGTGCTGGCGTCTGTACTTTTCACTCACAATTTTAACTTTCAACTTCGGTGCATTCTAAAAAGACGTAAGCGCCAAATGACGTCATTTATACGGTGAAATGGCGATACATCCTTTGCTTTACTGTGATACGTGAAAAAAACTGTTACTTAGATGTCACTGTCATTTAGCAGTTGTCAATGTCACAAATGACATTAGATATGTCTTGTTTGACATTAGATATGTCATTTTTGACATTAGATATATTTTGTTTGCCATTATGGTTTTCATCTTCAAAATTAACTTGCTTACGCAAAGGTAACCACCTCATTCCACCGTATAAGTGACGTCATCTCATTTTTTGTGGTTTTTATTTTTTTCTCAAAAACTAAGCAATAAGAAAAATAAGATATATTATATTTATGATATATTTATATTTAAATGAAACGGTATTTTTGTTTTAGGGTCATGTCAATTTTGAAATGTTGTGTGGAGGTCAAATAGGCTGTCGCTTCATTTAAAATATTGTTACTCAGTGGGAATGGTTAATTAGGGACCTGCAGGGCTTTTGACCATCTTTTCATTGCCAGTAACTAACTATGAAGAAATGAGAAATGAAAATTTACAAAAAAATGTAATTGCACTTTAAGTGGACTTCAAGTTACGGTGACTGTCAGACCGGGTCCTGTGCGCTTCGTCACATCTCTACGAGAGCACATGACGTCATCCTAGATACCTTAGATAATATACCTCTAGATAGAGCCACCGCGTGGCCGCACATGCGACAGCAATATAAAAGTTCAGTGTTGCTATTCCTTAAAAAAGTCCCAAAATACGACCAAAATTCTACTTAACTGCGGGTTCCAATTTTAGCACTATTGTAAATTATAATTTACGTATTCAACGTGGTAATAAGAGTGTAGAAGTATCCATGTGTGAGAAAATATAATTTCACGTAAAATACCTACTTTCAATCTTACCTTGATTCTCACAAATAAAATACACTACTACCAGGTGAAGCTTGATGTGTGTACATAGAAGTAACTCTTTAGAAGAACACAACATTATTTTTTCGCGTGTTATTTATCATTAAAATATATTGAGGTATGGCTGTCATCCAGTGTGACATTGACATTGCTGTATAATAACTATTGTCCTTTAGACAAAACCAACTTATTTTGAAAATATCTAATTTTTTGTTTATACTTAACATTTATTTATAAAATGAATTCTTACTTCCAAATATCTATAAGTAGGTACCTACGCGATTGCCTTCAAGAGTAAAACTTAATGATTGTCGAAAGGGCTCTGTTCGGTCGTACACATGTTCACTTAAACTTAAAAATAAGGGTTCGCCCACAAATTTGTGTGTTTAGCCATTATAGATTTATTTGATTATTATGCCTACCTTTTGAACATTAGGCCTGACAGTTAAGGGAAAAGATTTGAAACGTGTAGCAACACTGTAAGTAAGTATTCCTAGGTTATGTGATATAAGAAATCAAGTTTATTTTAAGAAATCTTCCATATTTTGGTCTGAAAGCCATGACAATAAAAGCGCACAAATGTATAAATTCAATAATCATACTATAACACTAACAGTATTGAAAACTTTCGAATGAAAAGTGATTTCGTTAATATTCTTTTCTGTGCTGCTTTTACAGCCTATTATACTGCATCCTCCCATCGTAGAGCATACACCATACATTAAACACTTCACTAATGGAGTCAATTTCTCATTAAATTACTCAAACTATTACAACAATTGCAAAAACCATCCGAAAACTTAAATTAAATCGACCATAATAATATACGTGACAGTGACAGCACTTTGTTTGGCTAACATTCAAAAGTTAGCCATGCAAAAATACGGCACGCCGTAAGGGACAGAAGATACGATGCTTTGTCTCAATTTTCCTACGAACTTTGTATTAATGCGTCTCACTTCCACACTTGACACTGTAAATTGGGCTACGTCTAGAGGTATATAGTCTAAGCTAGATACACACTGATGATAGCCACTACGAAACTAGCTGTTTGACAGTTAATCGTTAAACAACTGCCCAGTGTTCATCACCATGAACCGGCAACGGAGACACGCAGCGCTGCTGATCCCAACACAATTAGAACAAGGCTAGGGTGAGATGATGAATTAATAATAATAATATTTATTTTATTTCGGACATAAATCCATAAGTTGCTAGTAACAATATTAAATACCTTATTATCTAGTGTTAGTACAAATTACCCTTTTCACAATACAAACTATAACTCTTCGCTATAGTTCTCAGGATGCTGTTGCGACTATCTCTTACTCTCCTGAGTAGCGAGGCACTTTTCTTGCAAAGAATCGCGTGAATTAAAGCCGTGTTTTTACTAATATCATCATTAGAAAATCATGTTGGCCCTGGTTTGGAACCGTCCTAAACGAAAATGAACATTATTTTGTGAAACGTTTATATTCGAATAAAATGTTGGTCACGTTCGCTTTATACAAATATGAACTATAAGAGAACAGCAATAAAGTTCGCATTCAAATGAAATGCTAAGAAAAGTCAGAGGTGTAGCCTGCGAATGTTGCCCTAAAACTTTGTTGCCAGCTTACAAACGACAAAAAATGTGCGAAAGATTTTTAATTTAAGGAGGTTTAATTAGAAAATGAAGTGTATCCATTTTGTATGTCCTCAAGCTTCTTGTTCTACACTCAAAGATGTGAAATAAAGCTTCAGAAACTTCTAAGAATCTTTTAAAAAAGGATCACTTAAAAGTACTTCCTTTTATGATTTACACTTAATTAAAGCGCTCATAAAAAAAGAAAAATAAGTAGAGTGCCACACCGTAAGTATGGGACACACAGTTTAAAAAAAAAGGTGTACCTACAGCTCATTTACCGTCAACAAGAATCTTTCTTCTATTGTTGTTTCCTTCGTTTGATGTATAGTAATGTGTACGTGTAGGTAAATTTTCCCAATTGAATATGAACCGTATTCTGTTTGGCATAGAGTTGAAAAACGATTAAAGAAATTTGGCACATTGAGGTAGCTTGACGTGCACGATGTGCTTGTCTGTACATAAGTTATCCTTCATTTAATCGAATAAGTTTGTATTGACAGGTGTCAAAACACTTGGTTTATGGATGAGAACCGGTAGCCATTGCCACTTTTCATTTGACGATAACATACCATTGAGTCCTAGGGGTTGAATTAGATAAGAAGGGGTTGAAACAATTTTGAACCGACTTGGTATTTGGTATTTTTTTAACCGACTTCTAAAAAAGGAGGAGGTTATCTATTCGGATGTTTGTTTTTTATGTTTGTTCGCGCATAACTTCGTCGCTTGCCAACCGATTTGAAAAAATCTTTTTCTGTTGGAAAGAATATACTTTCCAAATGGTGCCATAGTCACCAAGTCGGGATCTGATGATAGAATCTTGGCAATATCGAGGGAACTCTTCAAATTTTATAGGAAAACGTACAGCGATTTTGGTATTTTTTTCTACAAGTGAAGCATTTACGTTCAATAAGAACCATTCTACCATCAGATCTGTTGATGAAGCCAAGAGACAGGCACTGGAACTCCATAATAAGACTTTGTCTTCTAGCCGTGTTTGGGCTTGTTGGAATTGTAACGGTATGCACTTTCCAGATGTATCTTACCTACCACTGATAATTTAAAAAAAAATTGAAAACGATTATACTTTTTTATTAAAAAACTAAAAATTGCAAAATGAAAACTATTTTACAAAAAAAAAACAACCGACTTTCGACCGTTTCGGAAGTCGATGGCCGATAAAATGAATGCAACCAAACCATCAAAGCCACAAATCGCGTATTTATATTTCAATAATACGAAAGGGTAAAATATAGTGTCACCATGACAGTGGATCAACATATTTTTGGTTATCAATTTATGCATACGTTCTGTTTTTTTTTTTTTTTTTTTTATTACTGATAGGCACGCGTTTGACCACTATCTCACCTGATGGTAAGCGATGATGTGGTCGACGATGAAGCACGCTTGCCTAGAAGCAACCTGTTCACTCTTGACTTGAAGACCCTAGGCAGGGAATTCCACTCTTTTGCTGTTTGCACAGTGAATGTGTTTCCATAGCGTTTAGTACGTATGGTTGGGATATCTACCATGTACCGGTGGCGCAGTGCTGTACGTCTGGTGGTCCGATGATGGAAAGGGCTTGGTGGAATTAAATCGTGCAATTCCGATGCACACTCTCCGGAATATAACCGATAGAAAACCGCCAGGCTAGCAACTCGGCATCGATGCTCAAGACTTTGAAGTTTTGACTCAACGAGTGCATCATTGCCGATGATCTTCTTGGCTCGTTTCTCAATAGACTCAAGCGCATCAAACTGGTATTTGGCGGATCCGTCCCAAAGATGAGAGCAGTACTCTATACACGACAGAACTTGCGCGAAATTTATTTTGTTAAGCTGCATAGCAAAGTTTATTTCAGAAATCAATTTACTTTTAATTAATAACGACGACAGAGACGAACTTCATTAATTCTTTGCAAATAGGTATAAATACTCTCTGGACTTTAAAATAGACCGGGAAAACTAAGTAAATTATGCAGTGCTGTAGTTCAGTTAAAAAAATATGTACCTATTTGATATTGTTCAAAATCGATGCAATTCAGTAAGGTAGTTAGGTTCGGTAGTTAGGTTAGCTATAGGATAGGTATGGTAAGTTAGGTTAGGTTATATAATATGTTGTCATTCTAATTCTATTCTACACAAAATGTTTAATTAACAAGAGCAATGAGAGACTCGCTAAATATTAAGTAAATAATAATAGTTATATGGCTTTGATCTATTTGTTGTCATCTTATTAAAAGTAATTTATGTAGGTATATCTAACTTATGAAATTCTCGTGACACACGGTTTACTATGAAATTTTGTACGTATTCAGCAGGCTTGAGAATAGGACGGAAGGAAACTAAATAAAACTAATAAATTTATTCTAAGGCGGAACGAAGCAAGCCGGGCCAGTTAGTATGTAAAAAGTTCTCGCATCACGGTTTTTGTCCGAAATAAACTCCATTATTACTGAACTGTTTTATGAAATTTTGTCAAACTTTAAAGTAACTAACTATTTTTAATTTTGATGTTCATTTATTTAGGCACCAAGTCTTTATTGATATATACTAAGACACATACATTAACACTAACGGAGACGGTTGATATAAATTTAATATAAAAAGTAAAATATGAATAATTCTGAACGTTTGTGTCTTGAATAGAAGTGTGAAAGTTATCGTACAATTTTAAAGTTAGAATCTGTGTTTATTGCGGTAATTGGCCGTACGTAGTACGTGTACCGCAATGATTGGTCCATGCTTTCGCGTACGATATGCAAACCGCTAACTGGTTCATGGCTGAACTCGATTTAACTAGAGTTAGGTCTGTCTCGATGACTAAATCGATTATTCAGATTGAGTTGGTACATCTCTACGTTTAATAAAATCTAACAAAATACTATTTTAATACCAATTTTTCAATTATACGCAAATGTAATACGCTAACCTATGGAAGGGAATGTTGGGTGTGGCAAAAGAGACATGAAAGTAGAATAAATGCTATAAAAATGCGTTCCTTGAGAAGTAAGCGTGATGTAACAATTAATGACAGATTGAGGAATGATGTGATAAAGCAATGTTGTGGTTTAAAAAAAGATGTAGTTTCAAGAATTGAAAAGAGTGTGCTTAGACGGTTTGGTTTAGTTGAAAGGATGGATGAAAGGCGACTAACGAAAGGTATTTACAAGGCTGATGTAAGTGGGAACGCCGGAGGGCACGCTCTGGAAAGACGTACTTACATAGACCTTATTGGTGAGATTTTTCAGAAAGGTCAGGTGCGTAGTACTCACAACCGGCGTGTGTGTATGACAACATGTATGAATGTAAACGAAGTAAAAGAAGTATATAAGAATCGTAGCATATGGCGCTCTGTTGGTTCTGCCTACCCCCATGGGAAAAAGGCGTGAGTTTATGTATGTCAATTATAGTTTTTATTATAATAAATCGGAAGTTCGTCCAGATAGAAATCTAATATCCCTTTGTTATTGAAAAATAATATTGGCCTGTTACGATTTTCCTGGCAAAAAATATTATTCATTGGAATTGAGTAGGTACTGCATTAATGGTCTAGTAGTCGCATGAGCTCCTGTGAAGTCCTGGGCTCGATCCCTAAAGCTAAATGATATTAAAGTGCAGCGCAGACGACAGACTCTCCTTTAAGTCTGTAAAAATAGACAGAAATGTTTTTTGTTAGCGAACTGATTCACCGCAGCCTTACAGTACCTATATTTATGTAAATTTTAGCATAGGTACCTATTAAGAGTGTGTTTAACGATGGCGCATACTTTCCCTAAAGGGGCTCGACAGAGTTTATGTTCCCACATTTTGATACCTAATAAATATAAAACAAAGTGACACACTTTTACGTTTACGGTCTGTGGCAGAATATTCGTAAAAAGTGACAAATTGTGTAATATAATATATATTTATCTTGCGCATAAATAGGTAATTGAGAGATGAAGGCTTGATCATATTAAAATGAACCGGTCAAGTGCAAGTGAGACTCGCACTGGTATTATACTATGTCGAGTAAAAATGTTATTTACCCTTTCATTTTTAATAGTTAAATAAAACTTGGGCTCAGACAAATTAATAATACAACAGTAGTACCCTTAAGCGTATATTTCTTGAGACAATACAAAGTAAAAAAATAATTCTAAAACTACTTACTTTCGGCGGTAACGTACCCATAGAGATCTAATTCGACGCCAACGCCATCTATCGAGCGCAGCCACAACTTTAAATATTAATAATAATAGTTTATTAGCGAAAAGTTACATTTCTCGATACACAGGTAAAAACTTCTCTAATCTTCTCTGGGTGTAATTTATCTATAATATGTATGTATTTAGAAATATATAAGCTGTTTAGTACCCATAACACAAGCTCTTAGCTTAGCTTGGGACTAGATGGCGTTGTGTGAAAAAGTCGTGGAATATTTATTTATTTATTTATTTATAATACAGAAATACAAAATTAGAGCCCTGACTCCTAAACTAGGAAGATTCTGTATCTTAGGAGGCAGTGATAAAGGAGAAAAAAAGTTGTATTTAAAGGAGAATGCCCGTTTTGTAAGGAAAGTTGGGTCCCAGTGGAAAATGGTTAAGCCTTAAAGATTTTTATTTTACATAATAGTAAAAACATAGTATTTTCATAATCAGAAACCAACCGTTTCACAGCATAACAACTTCAATTTAGATTCCGTAATAGCTACCCAGATGATCAATTTTACGCGTGGTTCGTTTTGCGGCTATGTACTTACGAGTTGATTAGACGCTCGCGGCTAATACTAACTTGTCACCTGAATTTGGGTTAGTGGGATAAAGTTGACTGGCACACCGTTATGTTTATCTCCAGGCAATTTTCAAAAATATGGAATTTGGATTTGTGCCCGAATGATGGCAATAGGCTCGCCCCCCTTTTATATGGGACTTAAACATAACTGGCAAAATGTGGGTATACTATCAGGTACTAGGCCTTCAGGGATTACAAGCGTGACGTGATAATGACTTGGCGTTATAATGTATTAAAAAGTAAATAACAAAATAGTACTATACGAGGCCAAAAGGTTCCTATATCAGCAGAGCCAGCTATGTGACATCTTAAAAAAGGCATCAGGCAAAACGCTGCAGAGTCTTTCCACATAGTAACCCTGTCATATTAACTTTTACATTTATTTCTTTTCAAACTAGATGTGTTCGGTGTTTCCTATCTAACTACTTTGAGAAGAAACACTAAAACAACTCTGAGGTCACGGTCTTTTGAGTACAGACATCATCGATCTTATAAGAACGTGCAGATTAATGTCTGAGATATAATAAGAATATATAATATTAAGATAATGTTGCAAAAGTATTCTAATCTGAAACTGGCTGTTTTGTCTTCTCCATATTCACGATACGTTTACTACGAAGTAAAAGATGATTGGAAATGTTATATTGATAAGCGTTTATGATAATACTTACTGAATATTCAAATAAGTTCGAAGCACTATCAGTAATGTCAACAATGAACCAACTTCGTCTATAAAGCCAACCGACTTTTTATGAATATATTCAATTTGATGCACGACTAAACTTCGATCTTAGTGATGGGACCCTAATATCGATAAAATATTATTGCTGAGTGCGACGGACGGCGAACTATAAAGGGCTCTAGAAAATATAATTTTTGCTTGATGGGGGATTGAATAAATGCGGTGGTTCTGTAAAAAGAATTTATTCCGAGTCGACTCCTTAACAATTTCACGGTTATTAGCGTCGTTTTTCGTATTATTTTACAAGTTAATTCATTCTACATGATCGTCCATTTAAATGGTCAATAGTTGCAGTAGACTTTTGGTTGTTTATTATTTTAGTCGAATTCTGTAAACTTTTTAAATGCTAATGATTGCCTCAAATACTAGCTCCAATACTACACAGATAAAAAAAAACAAAAAAAACTAGTTAAGTTTACATAATGCATGGAACTAAGCGTATGCTGGCGGACAATTGCTTTGCATATCATTTGCATGCCTGCTGCAGATGAAGACATAACTTGCTTTTTCATCTCGCATTACTAGAAGATAACGTCACTATGTGTAGCGCAATTAAGACCACTGATATGTAGATGAAATTGTTTGATAAAACTTTTGCAAATATTACGCTTGATTGGTTTGTGGCTTTAAAAAGCGATGTAGGTCCCCTGACAATTATAATTAAGATATGTAGAAAAAGCTTTTTGACTCATATCCACTTCATGTTTACACATCCATAAACTCACACATTTTTTATAGAAGGATTACAGAAACTATACAAAAGCCTTCAGTCACTATCATTACAAAGTTTTTGTGTTTATTTGACGTGATTTAAAAACAAACAATAAAAGATTAATTTGAATGCCTTTAAAAATAAAAACACCAATATACTGTAACATTTAGATTTAAATTGTGCAGCAAGAACAATTATTATGACGTCAAAAAGTTTCAAAAACAGGTAAATTCTTTATTTCAAAATCGTTTAAAGAAACATTACCGGTTACGGCAACAGTGGTAGATACTGGTTGCATTGCATGAACTATGCAATTAATGTTTGAAAAGAAACAACATATTTCCACAACACTACCAGTATTCTTAATTAAATTAAATTAAACGTAATATAATGTGCGTACTAACCTACTGCACAGCACATATAAAATAATACCAGCCTGTGTACCTTGTATTTATATTTTATTTTTGTTTAGGAACAGTGTGTGACCAAATGGCTGGACATCACGCCTGTATTTTTTTAAATTGATAGTCAGATGTGTACTGACAGTATTCCCCCCTTTTCTAGTTTTGGTCCAATTACTAGTGTTACATACATACATACATAAACTCACGCCTTTTTCCCACGGGGGTAGGCAGAAACTACAGAGCGCCATGTGCTACGATTCTTACATACTTCTTTTGCTTCGTTTACATACATACATGTTGTCATACACGCACGCCGGTTGCGAGTACTACGCACCTGACCTTTCTGAAGAACCTCACCAATAAGGTCTATTTATGTTCTTCTAGGGCGTCCTCTCCCGGCGTTCCCACTTACATTTACCTTGTAAATACCTTTCGTTAGGCGCCTTTCATCCATCCTTTCAACGTGACCAAACCATCTAAGCATACTCTTTTCATTTTTTGTTACTACATCTTCTTTTAAACCACAACGTTGCTTTATCACATCATTCCTCAATCTGTCATTCATTGTTACACCACACATACTTCGCAAGGAACGCATTTCTACAGCATTTATACTACTTTCATGCCTCTTTTGCCACGCCCAACAATTACTTCCACGAGTACGTTAGTGTAGGCACCAGCACACCATTGTGAAATAATTCACTTCTTTCAATAAAGTGTCATTAAAACATAAGTACACAGTAACATAGTGTCATTGTGTGTGATAGAAATAATGATTTCTTAACAGTTTAAAGTAAAAAAAAACCAACAAAATAAAACATAAAATTATTGTCATTATTGTGCATCGATATTAATCCATTCTGTATATTTAAGCTAGACTAGTTCAAATCTCATTAAAATCGATATCGACTATTAAGCCCAAGGGCCATCACTAAACGCGTCGTAATTTTCATCTTTTAAGATGTGCACTGGGTGCCACGCGTAATGGTATTGTTCTTGTTACGATATTTTTCTTTTTACTAGGAAATAAATACTTTACGACGTTTTACGTAATATGAGCTGTAAATTGCTGGATGAAACAACTGTTTTGCTCTTTTATCAAGTGAAAGATAAAACGAAATTGCTGATTGCAATGGTTTTTATGGCGATAAATAAATACTAAAAGGATTGTTTGTTTAGAATAGAAAAGAATGTTTTTTTTTGTCTCAAGTATAGCTAATAGTGCAAGCATCACACAGTAAACTATAATTACTGGAAGCAAAAGGTTTGTACACGTTATGCTCGGGTCTCGTTGTGGTTGCACAGCGCTGGTTTTCAGCTTAAAGGTCACAGCTCATTAGAGCCACCCGGCACCCACACTGCACCGCCTCGTCGCACGGCGTCCACTCGTTTTCGACTTTTGGTCCAGGGTGGACGCCGCGTTATCACCAATGTAAACGTTGTCTCAGTCGTCAATACGCAGTCAACGCACGGCAAGGCAAGCATGCGTCTTGCGAGCAGCGAGTTGTCACAGAGTGGTCCACCCGCCGTCCGCGCGTGTAGGGTTTACGACCGAGGCGATCTGTGACGCTACGAAGCTAATGTAGTGAGCGTATATCTACCCATACAAGTTCATATATGAAGAATACTAATGCCAAGAGGCGAGGCGGTGCAGAGTGGGTGTCGGGTGGCTGTTATGAGCCACCACCACCTTAAACCATTGACCTCAGATTAGTTACAATACTTAATTTTTAATAAAAAAAAACAGTATAAAAGTAGTATTTTAGTTCACTAATAAAAGACTGCGAAAACTTTTGACAGGCGTGGTGATAAAGATTATTCTAGTGCTTGCTTGCGTTTTGACGCTACCTTATAACAGGGGTTGCTATGTGACGAAGATTGTATTAGCGTTTTATCAGTAGTGTTATTCTGTAAAAAAATCCCCGTAAAAAGGTGGTGGAAGTGAAGGCGAATTGAATTGTCATTTCATTCTAATGCTAGGCATTGACAGTTCACTTCACAAGTTTTCAAGAGGTGCCTTTTACAGAATCGAGATTTTGTTGTGGAGGAACGGATTCAAGAACGTTTTACCTACTGACTTTTATTTTTTTTGTTATTCCTGGCCTATTGTAGTACGGTCAAACAATGTCTTTAATTATTGTTATTGGTTTAAAACCGCTAGATTAATCGTGATATCAATAAATAAGTATTTGACTAATACTACGTACTTACAGATTTAAGCCCAGGTTTTCTCACGATGTTTACCTTCAGCGATGTCTGTGATGTCTTACCCAAAAAAAAAAAAAACACGTTAGTACTTGAATAGATTTCATACAACAGCCTCGTGTATATTCACGACGTTGTAATAAAATCTTTGTTTGTACAAACATAATTATTTCTTGTACATACGTTTAGACATATTTAATGAATATCTACAAATGTATGTTAACAAAAGTAACTCCAGAAAAAGAAATTCCAAAGCTAAGATTAATAAAACAATTAGACGACTCACAAAAGTTTATAGAAATTTTTGACTTATTTGAAAAGTTTTCAACTAATTTTCCTTAACTCAGATTGAAGCTTTCGTCGACAATTATTGTAAGAAGTTAAAGAAAATGTACATGTTATATTATTATGTGCCTTCTGAAAATGTACGTTTTGAAAGAAATAAGCGATTAAGATAAATGTTAAGTAATCGTAAATGTTCTTTATTGCTGTCTTTTTTTCTTTAAATGATTGTTAGTTTGTTCTTAAACTGTTGATTTCCTGTGCGTGTCCCAAATAAACAAATTTGCTTTTCTTCTTTTTTTTTTCTAGTTGAATTACGTAGTGATGTGGTTTTGTCATTTAATACCTATGTACTCTTTTGTTACTGACATTGGTGAATAAAAACATTGTAAGCACACCTGGATTCAATAAATATACTTGGGTGCAAATGAAAAGTGTAACTTTCTTTTTAACCGACTTCAGGAGGAGGTTCTCAATTCGATCGGTATTTTTTTTTATGTACATCAATTACTCTGAGATAAATGATCCGATTTACGTGATTATTTTTTAATTCGATGCGGAATAACTGCCATTTGGTCCCATAAAAATATTTTATGAAAATTTAATTTACGTTTGAACATTTTTTTGTACGTATGATCACCGATTACGCTGAGATTTATGTACCGATTTACGTGATTCTTTTGAGCCGGGCTAGTTCCTTTTTGGTCTCATAAAAAAATTACATATATTTTACACCGGTTAGTGTTTTTTGAAGTCGGTTGTATTTTTTGTAAAAAAGTTTTTTACACATAGGTATAATGGTCAATATTTCTGTTAATATGGAAGGTATCAATTTATACCCTATATGGCCAAAACGGTTATTTAATAGCCTTTTTGGCCATATAAGATTGAAACCGATGCGTTGTATTATACATCACTATTTTTTAAGTAGTAAAAAAAATACGGCTGTATCCGTACCTGTTACTGATCATATTTGCGTAATAAAAGTAAAAAAAAACGAAATTAAATTTTTGAATATGCCACTATTTAGTTAAACTTAAATAATGAAAACAGCTGTTGGAGGCGGGGCATGCTTGAGTGAGATTACGCGAACGTGAGCGAGAGATGACGATTAATGCTTAGTACTATGTCATGAATAGCCTGTTTAATATTTCCATAAGTTGGCTGAATTTTTAGAATATCAACAAACGCTAATAACTTTGCTGTGTATGAATATTATCTATTGTATTGTATTGTATAACGGGCCGGTGTCCGCAACTCCACGCCAAAGCGCGTATTTTGCGTGCGGGTGGGAGACTATTCTATCCATCCCAATTCCCCGAGAAAGGCCAGTAGTGCCCCGATGTTGCTGGCTATCTCGCGGAGAGTACCTGGGTTACCTAAGTACTTTGCCCTGTATGTTGCAACCACTGGGCAGTGCAGAAGCACGTGGGCTGCTGTCTCGTCTTCCTCCATGCAGGCACGACACAGGGGGCTGTCTGTGACTCCTAAGACAAAGAGGTGTTTATTAAAAGAGCCGTGTCCGGTAATAGCGGCTGTAACTGTGCGCAGCTGTGGTTTGGTCAACCGAAGCGCGAGTTAAGGAACCCCAACCTACCAATATTAGCTTTGTCAGCCAATAAGTAATTACTAGATTATTATTTCCCAATTTCCCCACTGCGTGATCAGCATTTATAATTATCTAGAACATGCGTCAATCTGATCACGCTGTGCATGTACAGACGCCAGCACATCAAGTTACCCCAATGTGTCAAATTTTCCCAACTAAATATGAACCTTATTGTGTATGACATAAAGTTGAAAAACGATCAAAGAAATTTGACACATTAGGGTAACTTGACGTGCTGGCGTCTGTACTACGTTAGCAATTAAGTTAGTATATAAGATCAATATCTTAATAGATTTAATTAATTACTGTTTCGCTGTAACTCTGTCGGAATAAAGTTATTTTTTAAATACTTCCGTTGTCGCTTACTTAATTGGCGCAGCCGGTAGGATCTCTGTAGTCAGTTTGCCGTGTATACAATTCTACGTGGAGCAGCCGACGTCCGTGTCTACGGTTTAGCAGAGATCGCCGAACAAATAAATTCATTAAGAAGCCACTTCGAGTTACGGAAGAGGACCAGCCACAGCAGTAATTCAGGGAGCATGGAGCTAGCTGCGGAATTGTGAGTAAATCTTTTTCACCTTCCTCTCAGCTCTTCCATCTATATCCCAACCTTGTAATAGTCTAAGTGTTTGTGTATTATTAGGGATTGGACAACGCCGTAATAATATTTGCATAGATTTTAATTGTACTAATATTTTAGAGTAGTGATAGTTTAGTAGCACATTAGTGTGATTTTTTTTTCTCCGCGTTTGTTTCTTTCATAACTTTTCACAATGGAAAACGTAACCCGTGTCCCACAGGAATTGGTTAACATCATACCAATATTCAGCGGCGACACTAGAATGTTGCCTTTATTTATAAAAAAATGTGAATACATTTTGTCTACGTTCTTAGGAACCACAGCCCAAAATGAATATTTATTTCATGTAGTAACAAGTAGGTTATCAGGTGAAGCAGCCAGTTTGGTAGGCGAAAGAGAAGCTATAGGTACGTGGGACGAGCTGAAGAAGTTGTTAAACCAACACTTCGGTGATCCACGCACAGAGGATTGTTTAGCAATGGAGTTAGAATCGTGTAGAATAAATAAGGGTGAAAGTTATTTAGATTTTTGCCATAGAATACAGCGGATGAGAAGTGTTTTATTTGCTAAAATATCAGAAACTATCATTGATGAATCTCTACGTAAGGCAAAGCAAATCATTTATAGTAACAGAGCGATGAATGTTTTCTTGTTTAATTTACCGCCATTTTTAGTTAGATTAGTTCGTTTGCACGACGTCACAACGTTAGAGGATGCATTAAAAATAGTTTTAGAAGAACAAAACTTCCAGGCAGTCTATGAATCGAAAACAAACGACAGACGCAATTTTAGCAGAAATAACAGACCCAATTTGCCTAATAACCAAAATGCATTTGAATCTAATAATCAAAAGAAAGATTCACATAGCATATCAAGTACACATGTACCGAATAGTGCTACAAACAGCACATCTACACCGAACAATTCGCATCAGCCCAGACATTATAAACAACATAATAATATTCAAAGAAATCAAGACAATTTTAATCGTACAAACAACAATAATGCGTCACCGCAGTCAAGTAGGTCAGCTGTTCCGATTGCACAACCGAACCAACAGTTCGCGGCACATGCACCGAGCACGCCGTCTTTTGCAGCGCAAGCATCTACGTCGGGTGCGAATACTGATGTCACCATGCGTACTGCAAGTTCGCGACGGGTTAATTACATAAATAATTCTAATAATAATGAACGGAGATCAAGTTATTCGTACAATGAGTGCCAAGAATTTTCTCCTGAAGAACCCGGGGCGGGAAATTTTTGCATAACGGCCTCTACCCTAGAGAACGAATAAAAATAAATTGTAATAAACGCTTAAATTTACCACATATAGTTATACCAGAATTAAAGGCAGTTTTTATGATAGATACGGGGAGTGTTAGATCGTTTATAAGCCCGTATATAGCGAATAAATATTTTAAAAATTATTTACAGTATGAACCCTTCGAAGTTGTTAGCACTCACGCATCGAGTGTTCATAGTGAAACGGCTATTATTCCATTACCGGTTACCTTTGGAAGTCAAGAGTTCCATAAGTTTTATGTCTATAGTGTCGACGATAGGTATGATGGGTTAATAGGTAGCAATTTGCTGAAGCAATTACAGGCAAAGATTAATATGGAAAATCAGATATTACATTTAAAAAATACTAATATTCCTATCATATATTCACCGCCTATGAGAGAGGTATATAATCTACCATCTCGTAGTGAACTTAGAGTAAGACTCCCAGTCAACTTACTGGACGGGGAAGCTGTGTTAGATTTTAAGCAATTTACGGAAGGGATTCGAATGCCCGCCGCATTAGTTACGTGTATTAATGGCTATGCAACAACTGTTATTCAGAATTATAGCCATGAAAATAGAAAATTAGTAGTTACGGGACCTTTTCAAGTGGAACCATACATACAGGACCCATCTGTTAGTGTTAATTTCATAGATAATAATATAGAAGTGGACAGCTTGCTAACAAAGAATTTAGACAAATTACAGTTAGATCATATGAATTCAGAAGAACGAACGGTTATTGAGGGACTTTGTAAAGAATACAAAGATATATTTTATTGTGAAAATATTCCGTTAACCTTCACAAATCAGGTTAAACATAGAATAAGAACAAAAAATGAAGACCCAATAAACATTAAGGCACACAGATTGCCACCTATTCAAACAAAAGAGATCAGTAGTCAAGTCGAGAAAATGTTAAGGGATAACATTATCCAGGAATCTCATTCTCCCTGGAGTGCTCCCGTACATTTAGTGCTGAAAAAATTAGATGCGTCAGGCCAACAAAAATGGAGGATGGTAGTTGACTATAGACGGCTCAATGAAATCACAATTGATGATAAATACCCTTTGCCCAACATTAACGATTTATTTGACATGCTAGGTAATAGTACATACTTTACAACTCTCGACTTAGCTAGCGGGTACCACCAATTAGAGGTTCAGGAGGAAGATAGAGCTAAAACTGCGTTTAGCACACCTTCAGGTCATTATGAATTTAACAGAATGCCGTTTGGGTTAAAGACCGCACCCGCAACTTTTCAGCGAGCGATGGATAACGTCTTACGAGGCCTTCAAGGCTTACATTGCTTAGTATATCTCGATGACGTCATTATTTTTTCTAAAAGCTTGCCTGAACATGTAGAAAAGCTTAGAGCAGTTTTTGACCGCTTCCGTCAAACAAATTTAAAAGTTCAATTAGATAAGTCTCATTTTCTTAGAAAGGAAGTACTCTACCTAGGGCATACTATTACGAGTGAAGGTTTGAAACCAAATAATGATAAAATAGACGCTGTTCTTAGGTATCCTATACCGGAAACGGTTACACAGATTAAAAGCTTTTTAGGACTAATCGGTTATTATAGGAAATTTATCAAAGATTTTGCCAAAATAACTAGACCATTAACAGCTTGTTTAAAGAAAGGTCGCAAAATTGTAATTAATGAGGAATATAAAGAATGTTTTGAGACATGTAAAAAGCTTTTAACAAATGCACCTTTGTTACAATTTCCTGACTTTAGTAAAACATTTATTTTAACCACGGATGCATCCAATTTTGCGATCGGGGCTGTATTGTCACAAGGAACGATAGGCTCAGATAAGCCTGTAGCCTATGCTAGTAGAACCTTGAGTGACACAGAAGTAAAATATAGCACTATCGAGAAGGAACTTTTAGCCATAATATGGGCAGTTAAGCACTTCCGACCGTATTTGTATGGTAATAAGTTTACCATATTTACAGACCATAGACCATTAGCTTGGCTGTATTAATTGAAAGAGCCCAATAGTAAACTGACGCGATGGCGGTTAAGGTTAGAAGAGTACGATTTCGAAATAAAATATAAGAAAGGCCCTCAAAACACGAATGCAGATGCTTTATCTAGGATTAAGATTAATGCAATTGACGACGATTTAGATTCAATATTCGTAAATACAGGAGATAGGCAGGAACGTATGCAAAAAGTTATAGAAAACGAATTGCAAGACCTCGAAACTCCAATAGAAACGATAGAACTTTCGGATTCTGACGATGGGGTCACTGCCAACTCAGTTTCAAATAGAGAACACGAAGGCATTCCTAGTCTACACGAAGCTGTCGATACTAAACCAAAACAGATTTTAATTAATTCATGGTTTAAAAATAAATTAGACGTAAAAGATATTTCAAATAATAAACAAAAAATTCTCGAAGTTCACTTACCGACAAATAACGATATATTAGTTAAAGACTTTTTGAAAGAGTATATTGATCCAAAACATAAGTATTTTATATACTTCGAACACCCATCTTTTAGAAAAACTTTTTCAAACATGGTAATTAAGTTATTTAAAAAGGATTCAGTTAAGTTAACCGAGTGTACAGAAAGAGTTATAAATTTGACAGGATCTGAAGAAGATCAAAAAGAAGTTATTTTAAAATACCACGACGGGAAAACATGTCATAGAGGTATTAAAGAAACTTTAACCAAACTTAAAAGACATTATTGGTGGGCAAACATGAAAGAGACAGTCACGGCAATCATAAATGCTTGCGAAACATGTAAACGCATGAAATATGATAGAAAGCCGATTAAACCCCACATTCAGTTAACACAAACCCAGGATGCCCCTTTTCAGGAAGCTTTTATGGATTTATTATATATTGAAGGGAAATATTATTTAACTATAGTGGATGCATTTAGTAAGATAGCACAAGCCATAGAGGTACCGAATAGGAGTACACCAGAGATAGTTAGGGCATTGATTAAATATTTCAGCATGTATGGTCTGCCTAGGAAAATTAGTTGCGATTCCGGTACAGAATTCAACAATACTTTGATTAAAGAAATGTTAAGCTTTTACAAAATTGAACTTCATATTGGGACGCCAAATAATCCCAGTTCAATGGCAATAGTAGAAAGGTTTCATTCTACCATTATTGAAATTTATCGTATAGCAAAATACGATAAAAGCGATTTAGATGCAGCATCAGTTATGACTTATGCCATCATGGCTTATAACAACACCATACATTCAGCAACAGATTTTACGCCTTTTGAACTAGTATTTGGTCACACTTATACCGATAATGTATTTAACGTGGATAGAGAGAAGAACTTAACTCAGAAATTATTGTTAGATCATAGAAAACGCCTTAAAATACTCTATGAATTCATAACAGAAAAATTAGAATCCGATAAAATTAAAATAATTAATAAAAAAGGTGGCGAAACGACACCGGTACTCGAACCGGACGATAATATTTACATGAAAGACACTAGGATTAGAAAAGCTAAAGAAAAACCGCGATATGAAAAAGCGAAAGTAATAGGTGAAGTTGAAAGAAATATAGTCCCAGTAGAAGTAAAGAAAAGGAAAACTAGAGTAGCCTTAAAAAATGTAAAACGTCCTCCACAGATCGTGCCTGGTACTTCTGGTACTAGTGGTGCCAACACTCACGCTGGACCTCCAAAACCTCGGTCAGAATCCGGGGATAGCAGCGATAAAGCGGGGAGTAGCAGTGAAGAGGAATAGTTATTGGACAATATACAAAATTGTAGATTTAGAATCATTACACTTACAAATAGATAATAATATTCGGGATTTTATTAACTTGAAAATTAAAATTAAGGAAAATAGTCTTAGTAACGAAACTATAGGAATAGAAAGCCAAATAGAATATCTTATTAAACTAACTAAGGATAGATTTTTTCAAATCTTACCTTTCCATTATAGAAATAAAAGAGCTTTGTTTAATCCATTAGGCTCACTTGTAAAAGCTATTACAGGAAATTTAGATGAAGACGATGCAATTAAATATGATAGAGAAATCCAAATGATACAGAACAAAGAGCATGTGGTCGAACGTAAAGTATCATCAATGCAAAAAGCTTTTGATAAATTAGTAAATGACTCTGAAATAATAAATTCAAATATTAAAAACTTGGGTTTACATACCAATGAAATGGAAAAAATAGTTGAACATGAGTTCAGGTTTAACAAACTTTTCCAAATATTAAATACTATGTATCAAATTTTAAATAACTTTCGAACCTGTTACGAAAACATACAAGATATTGAAACGGCAATAGCCTTTAGCAAATTAAATACATTGCACCAATCCATTATAAATAGTACAGAATTATATAATACGTTAGAAGTCATTGCTAAACATGCTAGAACAATATACCCAGTAAGCAAACGTAATTTAATAAAATTAGAACGTAATATCATACTTAAATCATATACAGGGTGGCCAAAAAGTCGTGGATCAAACGCAACTAGGGGTTAGATGGGGTCGTCAGCTGCAAAAAATTGATCTACGGTAGGTCCTTAAGATCAACCCCTGCAGATTTATAATTTATCTTGTGTTTTTATGAGAAAATTGTCTTTTTTTTACTAATTCTTATCAAAATTCGAAAAAATCTACATCCTGTATCTTTTTATCATTTTCACTAGATTGGTACTGATGAGTCCTTGCGTTAGACATGCTGTTTATGGTTGTTTATTGGGTGTGTTGACGATAATATTAAGTTTTACGAAATTTGTTTTTCTCAAATCATAACTTTTTATTTACTTCGGACCCCACTGTGAAAAAAAAATACTCTACCGAAAAGTGACCCTGTATTACAAGTTTTGGCGCATTTAATAGGGATTCTGAAAAGGTATTACACATGACCATGAGTGGCTTTAATATCTTTCTAGGACGAAAAAACAAAACAACGATTGTGAAATAATTGTTTTAATAAAACAAAACATTTTACAATAAATGCTCAAAATTCCTACCTCTGACCATAATACATAATCTGCACCGTCTAATGAAATTCCTACGTAACCTACGGAATGCACCTCTGTTGTTGATAACTTGTACCCTAGCAAATTCGAGCTTTTGTCGTAGTTCTTGTTCGCTATTGTTCTCTCCTTGATAGACTATTTCTTTAAAGTAGCCCCAAAGAAAAAAATCTAATGGATTTAAATCGGGTGACCGGGGTGGCCACGCAATAGGTCCGCCTCGACCAATCCACCGATTGGGGAAGCGCTCGTTCAAATGATCTCTCACTGCTCGAGCGTAGTGAGGCGGGGCGCCGTCGTGTTGCAGCCACATTTCTGCTATTCTTGCTTCTGGAACCTCAGCTTCGTTAAGAATTTGGTTTAAATTATTTTGTTGACGGCGCCCCGCCTCACTACGCTCGAGCAGTGAGAGATCATTTGAACGAGCGCTTCCCCAATCGGTGGATTGGTCGAGGCGGACCTATTGCGTGGCCACCCCGGTCACCCGATTTAAATCCATTAGATTTTTTTCTTTGGGGCTACTTTAAAGAAATAGTCTATCAAGGAGAGAACAATAGCGAACAAGAACTACGACAAAAGCTCGAATTTGCTAGGGTACAAGTTATCAACAACAGAGGTGCATTCCGTAGGTTACGTAGGAATTTCATTAGACGGTGCAGATTATGTATTATGGTCAGAGGTAGGAATTTTGAGCATTTATTGTAAAATGTTTTGTTTTATTAAAACAATTATTTCACAATCGTTGTTTTGTTTTTTCGTCCTAGAAAGATATTAAAGCCACTCATGGTCATGTGTAATACCTTTTCAGAATCCCTATTAAATGCGCCAAAACTTGTAATACAGGGTCACTTTTCGGTAGAGTATTTTTTTTTCACAGTGGGGTCCGAAGTAAATAAAAAGTTATGATTTGAGAAAAACAAATTTCGTAAAACTTAATATTATCGTCAACACACCCAATAAACAACCATAAACAGCATGTCTAACGCAAGGACTCATCAGTACCAATCTAGTGAAAATGATAAAAAGATACAGGATGTAGATTTTTTCGAATTTTGATAAGAATTAGTAAAAAAAAGACAATTTTCTCATAAAAACACAAGATAAATTATAAATCTGCAGGGGTTGATCTTAAGGACCTACCGTAGATCAATTTTTTGCAGCTGACGACCCCATCTAACCCCTAGTTGCGTTTGATCCACGACTTTTTGGCCACCCTGTATAAATAACAACAAGTTAGTTTTTGTTTTAGAAGTTCCCCTAATAAATAACGAAACATATAATTATTACAAGGTTATACCCATCCCTATATTCCATTCTCCAAACACCTTTACAATAATACCCAAATATCCTTACCTGATGGTGAATAGATTGAAATACATGCCCGTGGTAAGCCCATGTACTGAGATTGAAAATGAAAAATTTCTTTGCGCTGAAACTAATTTAGCCCAGTTCCCAACCGAGACCTGCATTGTACAAATAATGCTGATGAAGAACAACTACAAAAACTGCATACAGAACCATATTGAAATAGAAAAAACTAAGATACAAAAAATAACCGACAACCAATGGTTGGTTTACTCAGAGGAAAATCTCATCATCACCGAGAATTGCAATACAGAAATCCTGAAGTACACTATTCTTGGGACCTACATCGTGACACCTGGCCAACAATGCGAGACACAAATAGGCGAAGTCATCGTTGCCGCCACCACAAACACTACAGTTTCCAGTCTCCAGCTGCCATTGATCCAGATGCCAGACCTACAACAGGACATCCAGAGAAGATCAAAGAAAGTGGATTTAAGAAATGTGGACTTCAGTGATGTGAAAGAAGTGTTACAAAGTGCAAAATTTAGTGAAAAAGACGATACGACACAAACAGTGACAATAGAAATTAGTATATGGACCATCTTAGAGTATGTGGTTATTGTAATAGCAATAGTTATCTTTATAATGTATAAATTTCAGTTCATAAACTTTTGTCGAAATTCTCCGAAACAGTCTGCGACACCTTCGGATAATTTCTCTCTTAGGGAGGGAGGAGTTAAGGAACCCCAACCTACCAATATTAGCTTTGTCAGCCAATAAGTAATTACTAGATTATTATTTCCCAATTTCCCCACTGCGTGATCAGCATTTATAATTATCTAGAACATGCGTCAATCTGATCACGCTGTGCATGTACTACGTTAGCAATTAAGTTAGTATATAAGATCAATATCTTAATAGATTTAATTAATTACTGTTTCGCTGTAACTCTGTCGGAATAAAGTTATTTTTTAAATACTTCCGTTGTCGCTTACTTAATTCGCGCGTTTAGTGAGGCGGCCGTCGATAGCAGGAAGTGCTTCCTTGGCCTGCCTACACTCGCCGTGGTCTAGCCACAGCTTGTGGTGTTGTTCACTAGTTCGTTTCCTTACCAGTGTGCGTAGGTATCCGAAAGGGAGTGGTACAATAGGTTCGGGTCCCACCGCTGCCATGCTCGATCCCCTTCTAGCGAGTTCGTCCGCAGCATCATTGCCCCGGGAATCGCTGTGTCCTTTGATCCATTGGATGGTTATATTATTGAGATTACCAACCTGGTTCAGGCGTTGGTGACACTCGTATATTAATATATATTATATAATTTAGTGCTAGCAGTACAGCCATGCTGTCCGAGATTATACGAATTGAGTGGTCCACAACCTCCCTGGCTAAAATGGCAGATGCCGCCAGAGAAATGCCCATGCATTCTGCCTGAAATACCGTGTTGTGGGCCCCCAAAGGTTTGGCTATGTGGATGTTGAGATCCTCCGAGAAGACTCCAGCCCCAGTACCAGTACCTGTTTCAGATCCATCCGTGAAGATCCGTAGTTCCGCGGGGTTCAATCCCTCGCAGCGGTCATCCTCATGGAGCTGAATTTTGTATTTCTTATCGAATACGAATTGTTTAGGTACCCGATCGTTTGTTGCTTTCGCCAGGGGGAACTCATTATAGAATCCCTCCAGTACCGCGGTGTGCTGTGTTTGTCTCTTACTCCAGAGTTGAAGTGTTTTAAGGCGTACAGCCGTCGTTGTCGCTTCCTGCTGTATGAACAGATGAAGCGGTGGGAGCCCCAGCATGGCTTCGAGAGCCACAGTCGGAGTAGTCCTCATGCAGCCTGTGATCGCCATGCAGGCGAGCCTTTGCAAGCGTTGCAGTTTGTTGGAGGCTGTAGTTAATTTGGTGCGGGGCCACCAGACCACTGCCCCATAAGTGATCATAGGTCGGATCACCACACAGTACAACCAAAGTATAATTTTAGGGGATAGGCCCCACTTCTTACCTATCATCCTCCTGCATTGCCAGAAGGTAATGCAGGCCCTGTTTATTTTATTGTCTAAGTGGCTACTCCAGTTTAACTTGCTGTCTAGGATGATTCCCAGATATTTGACCTCATTGGCTAACTGGAGTTCTGTATCAAAAAGTTTGGGTAGGCGATAAGGGCCTAGTGTTCGTTTTTGGGTAAACATGACTAGTTCAGTCTTCGTGGGGTTCACTGAGAGGTCGAACTCTCTGCACCAACGTTCAACGATGCGTAGTGCCTGTTGAGTGAGGTCGCAGATTGTCCCCGTCACTTTCCCCGAAATGAGGATAGCGAGGTCGTCGGCATACCCTATAGTGTAGAAATGGTTCGCGTTGAGTTTCGTGATGAGGTCATTTATCACCAGATTCCAGAGGAGCGGGGATAGTACGCCACCTTGGGGGCAGCCTCTGGCTATCATGGCCATCTGCTGTTCCACTTCAAGTCGAACCACTCGTTTACTTAACATATTAGAAATCCAGTCTATCAGTACCTGTTCTACTCCGTGACGAGAGAGCGCGGTGTTGATACTGGAGAAGTTTGTTTTATCGAAGGCTCCCTCGATGTCTATGAAAGTGCCCAGGCAAGTGCCCTTCTGATGAATCAGAATATGATGAAAAAGAATATTATCTATTTATACTTTACAAATATAATGAAAAGACCGTCTAGAATAAGCCCTGTAGGTATTTGTACTCATTAAAAATTAGTGGTTACACATATTAAAACTAATAGGTAACCATAATGCGTGAAAAAAGCAAGTGTCTCGATTTATTTGCTCCCTAGTGTATTAGTCTGAAGTCATCAAAACGAATTAAGCATGCGTGTTGATTACTATTACACAGTCCAGGTGTCCTCACGATGTCTTCCTTTACCGATGTCAATATATTTAAGATAAACTTAGAAAGCACGTCGTATGAAATCAAATATCAAAATCAAAAGTCGTTTATTAAAATAAGGCTGGGGACTTGCACTTTTTGAACGTCAAAATAACATAAGATAGTTCCTTAAAAAGCCCACCCTTCGCCAATTCCTAATGCTTTTGCTGAGAAGAAGAAATGTTGGAATAAACTCCCCAGTAACACGTCTGTATGAATTGAAAAAGTCACACTGGTTCTTACACGGTTTTAAACCACTAGGTACCTCGTGCTTGTGAAGTTTACCTCTATTATTGTACTATTATTGTGACAACCTAAGTCTTCACTGACTTAGCGAAGTCTACGGAAAACTAGTTACTTTATAAGATCTAGACTTTCTACCTCTGTGGTTTGAAAAATCTTTTTCGCTAACTTTTTGCAAGCAATAGCAATCGTTAAGAACCGTGTTTTACAAATAATGAAATGTTATTTTAAGCACACTCATATAAAATAGTGATGTCAATTTTTATTAAAAAAAAAAACCATTCAACTGGGGAGCTTCTTGGGTAATTCTTCTCCATACGAATTCACCTTCTAAAAGTGATAAATAGAATGCCCACTTGTTTATTTTTTCACATTTTGACGTTTAAAAGTTTTACTAAAAATAAATGATCTTTGAATGTGACTTTTAACGCACGGATTAACTACAAACAAAAAAAAAACAAACACAATCTCCAAACTGTAAACATCACTTGTCAAAAAACAACCAAAAATAAACAAACAAACAAAACAAAACAAAATAACACAACCACATCATGCCCCAAACATAATAACAACAACACTAAAAAAATCCGAGTACACAAAGCAAAAGTGTTGCAACAAAACCATAACGGGCATAATGAAAATCACTGTGCGCACTTATTTGGTCCACTGTACGTGACGCGGGTTGCGATTTTCATCATTCAAAGCGTCCATTACGAGTGAATCGATTGGTCGAACCGGGTCAAATATGTCACCCTCATACACGAACGGTCATATAAATGGACGATATTATTTCATGATACAGAAACATGGGATTATTGCATCTTTATGCCGTCTTATGAATTGACTTGGCTTTGTAGTGTGTGTATATTACTTTTTCAATTTTGACATGATGCCCCAGAGGTTAAGGCGCCTACCTCTCATGCACGAGGTTGTGGTTCAAATCCGGGCAAGTACCAATGTGACTTTTTCAATTCATATGTACTTTCTAAGTTTATCTTATAGACATCATTAACATCGGTGAAGGAAAACATCGTGAGGAAACCTGGACTTATAGTTAATATAAGTTTGAAATCGCCAATCCGCCTTGAGCAAGCGTGGTGATCAATGCTCGAGCCTTCTCTGTATGTGAAGAGGCCTTTGCCCTGCAGTGGGACAGTAACAAGCTGGTATTATTATTATACTATTTCAAGCCGTATTGATGGCAATAGACTTGTCTTCTATTGGGTCCTTGGATCGATGAGTTAACTACGCTTGGCGAGGTTAATCCTTAGATGGGCGACCATTCTGAGAATCCTATGTGCCTCGGAAAACACGTTAAACCCATGGTCTTGGCTTTAATTTGTAGATCTTTGAAAGTCGTTATGGGTAGTCAGAAGCCCGAAAGTCTGACAACCAGTTAAACCAAGGGGTATCGTGTTACCCAGTAACTGGTTTGTCAAGGTCAGACAAGCAGTCGCTCTAGGCTTGGCTAAGCAGGTAGTAATGAGACTTAGATCCTATTACACACTAAAACAACTGGCCAAATGTACCTACATTTGGCCAGTTGTTACCTGTAGTATACCTATACTACAGGTATACCTTTGCTAAACCCTTCGGGGATTGAGGTACAGTTACTAATAAACAAAAAAAGTTTTGATGTCGTTGATTTTGTTCGGTATCTTCAGAATATTGTAAAGGCCCAGTTGTTAGAACCTGACTTTATATGCATAAACTTTTGGGTCCAAATCCGGGTAATATGTGTTGTCACGGTAAAGTAAAAATTACTTAACTGTCTAATGGGCAAAAATATTCTCTGCATCGACCTATTCTTGTTCCTATAGCCTGCCAATTCAGTAGAAGTCACGCTGTGAATACCTGAGTTAAGTGGACTGTCAATTTTTCATTCCATAATCATTAAATAATGCAAGTGAGAAACGCAAGACACTCCATTCTTATTTACTGTTGCTTGTAGTATGTACAGACGCCAGCACATCAAGTTACCCCAATGTGTCAAATTTCATTGATCGTTTTTCAACTTTATGTCAAACAGGGCTCATATTCAGTTAGGATAATTTGACACATTGGGGTAACTTGATGTGCTGGCATCTGTACTATTATGTGAAAGCCAGTTACGTGTTAGAATCATCAGTATAACAGACAATTAGCAGTAGACTCCCAATTATAGGAAACATCTAATTACCCATCACTTCAATTATGCTAATAATCAATCGAGAGCGGTTCACGACAATAACAAATCCGTGTGGAAAACCAGCACGCCCAGCGTGATGAAATGGGTTTTGTTGACGACATAATCGTCAAAGTGGCAGATTGAAGACAAGTCTCTTCCATCTTGAGCATGACATACATATTTTCGCCAGTTATTTTTAGTATCATCAACATAAGCCCATCCACTGAAGTCCACTGCTGAGTCTCCTAATGAGAGCCACAGCACCTTGTTTTAAGCTTGCCATATTCAGCTACTGCCAGCAGTCTTTCACAGGTCGTCATCCCCCCAAACCGGAGGTTAAAGCCTCGTCCCAACTAGGAACATTTGTCGAGCGACATGTGTCCCCGGAGACATCGGGCGATGTCGCCCTACATCGCCCCACGTCGCCTGATGTCTCGTCTCCATCCACATCAGTTCAGTCGAACCTCTACTCTTCATCGACTGTGCGACAAGGAACAGTTTCAACAATGTCGCGGCGATGTCGTCCGACGTCGCCCGACATCGCTCGATGTCACAGGGGACACATGTTGCTCGACAAATATTCCTAGTGGGGACGAGGCTTTATGGCCATATCGAGCCACACAGGACATACACAACTGAAAAAATTTGGTGTAGTAGGTATTTCAAATTTCACATGCAGTTTGTATCAAAGCTCACTCATATAGGAGGTACCTAGTTAATTGGTTGACCCTGCTGTCAGAGTTTAACGTTGCCCATAGGGGTCTGATTTGGCTTCACAAGCGTCGAGAAATATTTCTTAGGCATGCGAGTTCAACATGCTGGTGGTGGAACAACTATTGAGATAGTCATGTATGTTATATTTATGTAAATAGTACACCACAAACTGCCTACTCATCTTAGACTCCAGTATCAAGTCCATACTAAGGTTGTCTGTAAGAGATCGCTTTTAGCGATAAGGCCGCCCATTGTAACACCATTATGTACACCTTAAAGTTATAATTTGTAAGTTTTTATGGTGTACAATAAAGTGTATTCTATTCTATTCTATTCTGCAGGCCTAGCCATATTGCAAATTCTATTTCTATTAGAGAAAGAAAATGGCGTATATGGAATCAGCTGTTTGTCAACTGTCAAGTGTATTTCATTTTCAGCCATATTACAAACTCTACTCGTTAACACTTGACAATTGAAAAACAGCTGATTCCATATACGCCATTTTCTTTCTTTTGTCGCCTTATCGATTACGATAATAGAAATAGAATTTGTAATATGCTAGGTCTGCTGGTTTCCCCAAAACTTTTGTTCAATGTTTTACATGGGACTTTAACATAGCTGGCAAAATGTGGGTAGGCACTAATACAGGTACACCTCTGCTGTGTCATTGTTTAGCGTGAAATTATGTATTATTAAAAAAATATGTATTTAACAGACGCAGAGCTCCACGAGCTCATTCCACCATCTCCTTTCTTCCATCGGGAATCCAGACGTACTACTGGTTATCACCCAATCCTTGTCGATGTTCCACACATTCGCACGAAATGCTTTGCAGACAAGCAAGCTATTGTAAGTTGGTCAAAGGAATGTAAACATTATTCGTGTTCGCGCCTATTTTACTGTCACGGTCGCCATGTAAGGAGGCAGGTTCTAGGAGTAAATGATACAAGGAGTGCTGTTACAATACTGCCTTTAATCTACAGCTACTACCTCACACTATAATTGTACAAAACGCCCACAGAAGTGCGTGCATTAAGTTCAAACTCAAGACAAGCTGTCAATGCACTGTAGGTATATCAAGTCTTTAATTACAAAAAACACTAACAGGTAAAAAATAACTCCAGTTTCGGAAGTCTGTGGCTTTGGTGGTTTTCGTTCATTATTGGCCACCGACTTCCGAAACTGGAGTTATTTTTTACCTGTTAGTGTTTTTTTACGAAGTCGGTTGTTTTTTTTTTGTAAAAAAGTTTTTATTTTGCAATTTTTAGTTTCTTCGTATGTAAAGAAAGTCTTTCAATACTTGAAAGAATCATTGAAATCGGTTAACAATTGCAAAAGTAGTTCATTCTAAACATTAATCTGTGCATCTCTGCCGGGCCCCTTTTAAAATAGACTGGCGTAATATTATGTAATAGAAATACAAAAGCTCAGCATAGACATCTGAGTGTAGCAATTGCGAATAATTTGCTGTTATGCGTTGAAGAGTTCCGTTGCCTGTCTTCTTCATCAGTTTTTCTTCACCAAATGATACTTTCCAAATGAAATGATTTGTTACTGAAAATGTTAAAATCGGTGCGTGTGTACCTATATTTTTCGAGGAGTTCCCTCGATTCCTCGAGGATCCCTCATCAGATATGAGTTTTGTTACAAATGGGACCAATCTGTTCGTAACCCTATCAAATAAAAGAAGAATTTTGAAAATCGGTCCATAAATTACGGAGTACTGAGGTAACAAACCCTAAAGAAAAAAAAAAAAAAAAAACACAACCGAATTGAGAACCTCCTCCTTTTTTGAAGTCGGTTAAAAAGAACCATCAAATTTGCTCAAAATAAGGTTCATAACAACCCCGTATTCTCTTAGTACTAAGTTTTTGTGCAAACTATTCGGATTTCCTTTGAACCTTTACTTAGGAAGGAATTCTTTCTGTTAACTTTTATGTCGGAACATTGCGCGTAACACTCAATTACTGACGATGAAAAGGCGAAATATACTTTTATATTTATAGGAGAAAATAGTTGGGTGTAAAAATATTATCAAACCTGAAGTATGTTTGAACTGGTAAGTTAAAATAGAAGGTGGAGAAAGTCGCAAGCAAAATGCTAGTCGGTAATTCTAGCTTCCTAACTTATATTACAAATAGTTAGTTTGTTTGTTAAGTATTCACGACTAAACCACAAAACCGGTTCTGGAAATTTTCATATACGTTGCCAGGTATATAAAAATTACCATAGGGTACTTTATATCCCGAAAAAAAGTACTATAATTACCCAAATAATTTCTTTGTGAGGTACAAAATGGGGGCCCATTTTGTACCTCACACATAAATTATTTGGGTTCATATCACGACGCACAAAAAAATTGTATAAATAAAAAAACTAACAGGTGAAAAATAACTCCAGTTTCGAAAGTCTGTGGCTTTGGTGGTTTAGTTTTGTTCATTATTGGCCACCAACTTCCGAAACTGGAGTTATTTTTCACCTGTTAGTTTTTTTTTAAGAAGTCGGTTGTAAAAAAGTTTTTATTTTGTAATTTTTAGTTTCTTTGTATGTAAAGAAAGTCTTTCAAAACTTAAAAGAATCATTGAAATTGGATAACAATTGCTAAAGAAGTTCTATCTCTAAACAATAATCTGTACATCTCTGCCAGCCCCTTTTAAAATAGAATGGCGTAATGTTATGTTGTGGAAATACAAAAGCTTAGCATAGACATCTGACTATAGCAATCGCGAATAATTTGCTGTTATGCGTTGAAGAGTTCCGTTGCCTGTCTTCTTCATCAGTTTTTCTTCACCAAATGATACTTTCTAAATGAAAATGCTTGATTTGTTACTAAAAATGTTGATATCGGTGCATGTGTGCCTACATTTTTTGAGGAGTTCCCTCAATTCCTCGAAGATCCCTCATCAGGTATAAGTTTTGATACAAATGGGACCAATCTGTTAGTATACCCTATCAAACAAAACAAGAATTTTGAAAATCGGTCCATAAATGACGGAGTACTGAGGTAACAAACCCTAAAAAAAAAAAATTACAACCGAATTGAGAACCTCCTCCTTTTTTTGAAGTCGGTTAATAATAATCTTGTAATTAACAATGTACTTGAAAACATGTTTTTGAGGTTAGTAAAGGTGATATTAACCTGCGTGACCTAAAGAATTATGATTTGCTTGTAAATAGAAAAAGATCATTTTGTAAGCAGAAATGTAAAAGGGTTGTATTAAATTAAAGACATAGAAAAATAAAATTAAATCAATCAATCACTGCCTCCGAAGAAAGCAACTTTCGAATCATGATTTAATAATAATTATTACAAGCAGAGTAAAAACCGAATTAATTGCCCAATTTAAATTGAACTAATTGAATTTATGAGTGCCAATGTGAGTTGCTTTACTTGTTAAGCTGCACACTACACATCACTCAACCGATCATCATAAAATTTTGCATACACGTTGTAAGGGATACAGAATTAATTTGGACACTTGTAGTCATGGTTAGTGTACATCATAACATCACGCCTGTGATCCCCGAAGGACTAGGCAGTGATGTACCTGGCAGGTCACCCATATTTCGCCAGTTATTTTTAGGTCCCATGTAACAGCTCCCGAGCCTGCACAAGACAAACAAACAGAAGTATACATAACACTCACATAAACAGCACAAACTTTTAATTACTACACCACAGTCAATGATATTAAAAGTAAAAATATGTAGATAGGTTATACGCGCTCAGCAAGTGACACGTTAAAATGTTGCTATCTAGCCACACTTGACCTCAGTGTCGCGTCGTGCCCCAACGGACGCGTGCGTGCGTTAGTGTACCGTTTTTGAAGATCGAATGTTGTCTAAGTAACCTATCTACACCTTTTTACTTATGATATCATTGACCACAGTGGCGTAAAGGCCTATCAAATGTCCCAGTCCCCTATGGGAATGTTTGACCTATCAGCTTATGTTACGTTATGTTGATAAGCAGTATTATTGTTCCTAATGATCCCAAGGGATTGAAAGAAGTGACTGAATCCACGGAAAAAGTTAGTAGTAGTCAATAAGGTCAAAGCAATTGCCTCTACTCGAGGGCCTCAGCGGCCACAGCAGCTTACTAAGAATGAATTAATTTAAATTGTGCTATTAAAATGTTCAGTTGCATTTTACTGCAAAAAACTTAACTGCACCTCATAATTAAATAGTAAACGAGTAACTATTAAATTGAATCGCACTAAAATGGAATAAAGTTTGTTTTTGAACAGCCAAGCGAAAGTAAGTTCACGTTGAAAGTGATATTACGAAGTTAATTTTGCTTGAATTTTTCCAGGTATTTGGTACGAGTATTGGCCATAAGGTTTGTTGCCACTTTAGTGATTTTTTTAACCATTAATTAAGCGGTTGTTTGTGATGTGAGTTTTAATGTTGGTAAACACACCCACGATACAGGAAAAAGTGTGGGGACAACGTTTCTTTATTGTTCTCTGTATTTGAGGGTTCAATACCAAAAGGGATAAAAAGAAATCCTCACTAATAATGCTATGTTCCTTAATTTTGAATATTTTAAACAGTGCTCGCTTACTCACAGAGCACATTAAAGAATTTAAAAAAAGTCCAGTAGAAACGGAGCTTCGGAGGGTTTAAATTGTATATGAAGTAACTCGTTCAAATGTTTCATAGCTTAGCATATAAAAAATTGTAAAAGTCTATAAACAATTTCCAACAGAAAGAAGTCCATTCGCAAGAAATTGTTAGTCACATCTTATATACATATAATAGATGGAAAATTTCCGTATTTCTTAGAACGTTAACATTTTTGTTCTCAATCTCAATCTGTCATAAATACGTCTTATTTTCCTACACGTTTGACAAGTTTTTGATATTGAGTGACGCTGTGATGAAATTGCTTCCAGATAAATCTACGGAAATTGGTCTTCTGATTAACAATGTTAGTTTTTGGCTCCGCGACGTAATTTTATCTCGCTTTAATGTGTGTTTTTGTTTTTAATGTATTATTGAGCATGTTTATTTTACTCTTTTATGACTCCTTCGTTGGTGCAGTGGTCTCAAAAGCTATTGCTGAGCATGAGGTTCTGGGTTCGATCTCCGGGTCAGGCAAAGTTTTATTAAGTTTTTCTATCTGGAATTTCTCAGTAGCAGCCTGGAGTCTGGAATTATGCCGATTGATGAAAAAAGGCTCACCGTCTATTACATAGGACTGTTAATATTTTAATTTTTCAAGGAATTCTCACTAGAATCATTTAATTACTTACATCATGGCTCTCAAATAACAATGTCAGTGTCATACCGGTATGATAGCTGGTACTACAATGACATTGTTATTATGTACATAAACTCAAGCCTTTTCATGTTGGTAGGCAGAAACTACAGAACGCCATATGATACAATTCTTACATACTTCTTTTGCTTCGTTTACATTCATACATGTTGTCATACACACACCCCGCCGGTGGAAGTGCGACGCAGTGACCTTTTTGAAGGACCTTAACAATAAAGTCTGTGAGGTTTTTTTCTAGGGTGTTTAAATGTTACAAACAAAACGAAGCTAATTAAAATTCCGTCCTTTAGCAATTTCCTTTACTAATCAGAAAGTAGGTCGAAAACTAGAAAATATATTTCGACAATTCTTTAAGTAACTTACAACGTTTCCAGTATTGTTCAGTAATAGGTAGATACCAAAGTTTTGACACACTAAGGGGCTCAATGTCCTCCTTGTTCTAACTTAGTTGAAGCTTAGCTTATTTTCAACGACTTTACACGTGTTGACTTCTCAGGGTGGCAATTTTTTCGCTATTCCAGTATTCCAGATTTCGATTCGTCTTGACGAAGTAAACAGGAAACTCTGTAGTTAAATAATTAAATTTACATCCTTTTCCTTTCTGTTTTTAGTATTCCCAAGCCAAAAGGTAGAAACATGAACCTTTTTCTAAGCCTTCACTTTATGTCTGTGTGTCTGTCACCAGGTAGTATCTCATGAAATGTATGTGATAGCTGGAAGGTTGAAATTTTCCAGATTATTTAATCTACTTAGCATCCATAACATTGTGTGTAAAAAATAATTATAAGAGGTGTAGCTGGTAGGATACCCACATTTTGCCAGTTATTTTGAAGTCCCATGTAATAGGGGCGAGCCTGTTGCTATCAATCGAAGACAAATCCAAGCTCTGGGTTGCTACTGAAAAATTACAATGGAAAAACTCATTAACATAACCCCCACGCCCCTCGGATACGTTGCGTTCACGCAGTAAGCTAAATAAATTTCTTTTGTACCTTGTATAAAAAAAGAAATAAAAGCAAGCTATCCTAATACACATAAACTTTCAGACCCCAAATCTGTCTTGATGATGATGATGATGATGATGGTGTTGTCTTATAAAGATTAATCTTCAATCATCATAATCTTAAATCATCATCAAAGAACATTCTGCGTTGGGTCGTTTAAGCAGAATTTAGTCCAATCATCAAGGCAGAAAAATACAAACTCAAACAACAGATTACACAAACGCTTTGCGGTTCGACTTTAAGTCGATGGGTATGACAACTATGTATATAAAAATAATTTATTATATAAAATATGCCTTAGTTCAAAAAGTAACGTCTTCGTCTTGCCTCGCCTTTGAGCAGCGCAGTCACATTCCTTCTTTAATAATTTCCTTTAGCAGGCTCACACGGAAAATAATCAAAAAGAGTTATTTACTCAGAAGGAAGTGAACCTTCAAATTAAAATAAGTGGAATATTTTATTAATATATTCTTCGTAGCGACAAAGGCGTAGACCTGTGCTACGCCAGTTGCTACGCCGTAGAGTGTCTACAGGTTTTTAAATAAAATTTGTGCTTTGGTAAAAGGTATTTCATGGGGGGTTTATTCTGGCATATATTAAATAAAACGTTGAATTTTAAAGCCATCCTGGGTGTTGGGTTCCGTTACGTGTTATCGGGTTGCCGGAAATGGTCCTTAGAGATATAGGTTGATAAATGGAATGCCCAACATTTCACCGGCGCAATGCTCTGGAAACTGGAGCAAAGCATTGCATTGCCCCGGTTATTATACTTATTGGATTGGTTTAACTAATAAAGATGTAAGTTAATAGTTTTTTTTATAAATCATATTACATGATTTCCAATGAGCGCATCAAAAACGAGCGGTAAAATAAGACCACAACGTAATTTTGTCGTGTATTTTGCAACATAGATTTTCAACCTTAATCCTTAGAAAATACGCTTTAATTTTTCCATAAATATTACAAATGCTATGTAATAGCTTTTGTTATAACTATTTATTTATTTTAGTATATTTATTGTTTATTTAATTACTATTATGTACAGACGCCAGCACATCAAGTTATTCCAATGTGTCAAATTTTCCCATTTGAATATGAACCTTATTTTGTTTGCCATAAAGTTGAAAAACGATCAAAGAAACAACCAACACCAAGTTTAACACAATTGGGGTAACTTGATGTGCTGGCGTCTGCACTCATCTAAAAACATATTTATTTTAAATTAAATTTTAAATTTGAAAATCTGATCTGCCAACGGTTATAAACATTACGTTGGTATGTTAAGGTTCTTAACCAAATTATACATACAATCACGGCCATTTAAGCGACGTGGTTTTGTTCCCAATCCTTATTATTGTGCCATTGTTGATCGAAAATAGATTTATAATCTCGGTTCGATAGTCACACAACAATACCCTTACATATCTAAGCCGCAATACAACGACATACTAGAAACTAGGGTAAAATCCCCATTTGTTGTCCAAAACTAGATTGACCGTCAAAACCGTTTGCCGTGAGGACAGCTCCTTTTATGGCACATTAGCGACAAAGAAGGACTATTACGTCGGCTGGATCCACGTAACGACTCCCATAGTTCACGCTCAATCGTTGGATTAAGCCGCAATTTGTATCAGTCGGGAACTGTCGCGTTTACCCTATTTAACAGACGAGGAACGGGATGAAAAATTCCATTGTTAACATAACATTCAATCTCATTTCGTGTGCCCTTTATATGTCTTGAAGAAGGAAAGTTGTTTCGTTTTAGTTTAAGCTAGATCCTTGTGGACCATGTTAGTATTTGGTCTTGATTTATTAGGGACTAGCAGACGTCACATGGTGTCACCCGCGTAGGTCCCGTTCCCGTGGGAATACAGGGATAAAAAGAGAGATTACCATACCTTAGTTAAGTAAACATGAATGTCAACAAAGCTAGAAAAATAAAATAAAATGAATCACATAAATAATCCTCTTATGATTGTCAAGATTTGGTAGATCTTCTTATTGTTTTAGGTATGAAATCGGAAGATAAATGATGTCAGTTTCGTATTTAGTGTGAAGTTTGTGTAATGTTTTGTTTTGTTCCGAGTGTTTTCGAGATGAAAACAAAAAACAACAGAATACCTTTCGCTTAATGCCTGGGAAACACGTGACTAAGTTTCACATTTCATCACGCCTGTTTTCTCCATAGTTTCAGGTAGAGATTTACCTTTGCAGCAACTTCATCTTACTGATAATATAATTTGGTTTATTATTTAATTACTATTATGTACACACCTAAAAAATAAACAAACAAAAGAACAGTAAAACAATTATAAGGCATCAAAAATTCATCCGTATTGCTGTCAACGGGAAAAGTGCCCAGAAGACTGGCCGCATTGCCACGATGTATGGCAATGCTGATTCTCTGACCGAAAGAAAGGCCAGCCCTCTGGTCACGTGAAGAGTCAACCAACCGCTTGGCGATGTCCCGAAAACTAGATGGGCATTCGGGCCCCTAAGGCCCGAGTGTTTCAACCCCGAACGGTTCAAATATATGACTTCCAATAAGCTTGTTATATTTTCGCAGTTCGAGGTTTTCAGCACCTGCAGAAGCCGCACCGGCACAACCCGCCGTACTAGGAAGATGGGATGCGTAACAATAATAATACTGTTAAGTTTTATAACACGCGTAAACTTTTAAGTTTTAGTTATTAATTATAAATATTATTGTTCAATATTAGTGGCATACCAAATTATATTATCAAATTATATTATATATTTTATTCAAATAAACTATTGGTTGGAAAACACATTTTTAATAGTATACCTAAACTAGTGCTTGGCTGCAATCCCACCTGATGATAAGCAGTGACGCAATCAATGATGGTGAAGCGCACTAGTTTTGAGCCTATTCTTGAAGTTCACACTATACAACACTAGACCTTGAAGATATTTAAATTGTAATCGGACGAGACAACCGAAGCAGGCACTAGTGACTTTTTTAAACATTTAAAAGCATTTTTTTAAATATTTAACATAAAACTACCCGCTTCATTTCAACATGCATTCATGAACTTCACCATTTTGCACGAGGCGTTAGTCTAGCTATGCAATGCATGTTTATTCAACCGTGCAAAAAGTACAGAATGGTTCATTTATTCAACTGTTTGTACAATGCTTGTTCGCATCACCGCGCTCTCCGGATTAGGGGTGAACGTAGCCGTCAAATTAGCGAGATGAAGCCTGTAAGGATGGGCTTAAGACAAGTGAAAGTTTATTTATGAACTTTGTGGAGTTTTCCTTTGTGTGCTGCTCCAAAAATAGATTTAGTGAGTACATTTGTGTATTTTGCGTAGAAGTCCTGTTGCTCCATTTCGTGTTTTATTAAAGTACTTAGATAAGGGTATAGGAACTATCTTTTTTTTTTACAAATGGGGTGGGGGGCATCATACGAAGCTTAACTCAGTTATTAGTGCAATCAATAAAAAAAAAAATAACTACCTCAATTAAGCATACAGAAAACAAATAATGAACTATGTACTTAAAGACTTCCTTTTGTTAACGTAACACTAGGCCTCAATTGCCACAAATATTTGCCTCGACACTACTACCGCATTGAAAGACAATGCTAACTCATTGGAGCTCCTCAAGTTCCGAGTTGAGCTTAAGATTACTGACAAATGCTTGCAATTACTGATCTGGTCCCCTCATATCTGTGTGGTTTTTTCCTCAAAAGACCATCTCAGACACTAATCTGCATGGATTTTACATGATTTAACCAAGATAATGTCTGGACTTTAAACAAAACTATAACTTCTGAGTTTCTTTCAGTGTTTCTTCTCAGAGTAGTCAGATAGTGAAACTCCGATCTCATCTACTAGTTGAAAAGATGACGTGTAAAAGTGTTTGTGAAAACCTATTTACAGAAATAAATAACATATATCATCATACCATATATAGGTATATCCTATCATATATCATTGTCTAGAGAAAAATTAAAAAATTAAAATACTGCTTAAGTTGAGTATACATAATTACGCTACACCAACAACTAAATACACATTTCTATGTTTTAAACATTGTTGCAAATACACTCTATAACAACGTACTAATGCCAAACCATCTGTTTGTTGAATTGCTTAGGATTCAAACTCAAGTAGTTTGAAGTTCGACCTATAGCTTTGGGATATTGTCGCTTCGAATCATGGCTGCAGCGAGCATGTTTACTCAAGGCCTTAGTCTAGCCCCGCTTGTTGATTCCATGCAGTTCTGTGCTATTGTGTAGACTTGGCTTACGGGTGAGGCGTTCTGTTGTGGCATTGGCGTATGGGGTTTAATTTATAGATTACTATCCCATTATAAATGTGAAGGGTTACAAGAGTAGAGGAAAGCCGAAGTCCAGAAAGGTTGGGTGGTTTGTGTGAAAAATGATTTGCAACAAAATTAAAGGCTATGAGATGACGGCAAATACTGAATAACAGGTTTACTTAAATCTGTGTGGCCCTTTCCTCAAAAGACTACCTCGATACAGGGTCTTCACATCTGGAAAGTGATCGCTGAATTTATTTTGGTGTTCCTTCTCAACGTTGCCAGATAGTTAAAGAAACGCTAATCTCATCTCACTAGTTAAAACAAATTAAACGATACTCAATACTCAATACTCAATTCTTTATTGCATTCCACAATGTAGGCTTAGGTGGTACTTAAACATTTAAAGAAACAATCATGGACCCTGTCGGGCACAGCAAAAGATACATAATTTATGGAGAGGAGAACTTATCGTCTACGTATCTTATAATATAACTTATTTTAAATTTCCTTTTACACAATCCAACTTATTTTAAGCTCACTTTTAAAACAATAATAATAATAATATTTATAATTTATTTATAATAATGATAAAAGTAAATTATTCGAAGCATCTAATGTGTAATGTGTTTTAATGATTGATCATTTAAGTATTCGTTGACACTGTAATAACTTTTTTTTAATAATAACTTTTTCAATTTTAACGCAAATAAATGTATTTTTTTTACATTTCGTATACATTCGGGTAACATATTATAAATTTTGATAGACATAACTAGAGGACTTGTCGAATATATTTTTAAGCGGGACGATGGTAGATTGAGTCGTGTTTTGTGTCGGAGCGTGTATCTAGTTTGTATGTCCTCTCGTTTAGTGTATAAGTCTTGATGTGTGTGAGCGAACTTGCATATTTCTAGTATATATATACAAGGCAGAGTTAAAATATTCAGATTGACAAAATGGGGTTTGCAGCTCTCTATCTGTGGTATGTTCAATAAGATCCGGATACATTTCTTTTGGACCGTGAAAAGTGCAGGTGCGTCTGTACTGTATCCCCACATTATTACACCGTAGCTAAGCCACGCATAAGCATAGGCGTAGTATGTTACGAGGGCAGTCTGTAAATCTGTGGTTTTTTTTACTTCACGAAAAGCGTATAGGAATTTGGATAGTTTAGATTTTATTGTTTGTACGTGTGACTTCCAATTTATATTTTTGTCTATGGTAATGCCTAATAATGTGAATTCATTTACTGTTTCTATTTCAAAATTATTAAAGGAATAGATTAAATTTAAAGGACTTTTTTGATGGGGGTGGAAGGTTATTAGTTTAGTCTTTGCAAAGTTGATCTCAAGATTGTGTTCTTTCATCCACGTTATTATTTTGATGAAGATTTCACTAAGGGTACTGTTTAAGTTTATGTTGTCGTGACATTGGGTGAGAATGGAGATGTCATCCGCAAACAAGACGCACGGTCCAGATTCTGTTATAAATTTTGGAAGGTCGTTAATGTAAATTAGAAATAGAAGACATCCAATAACACTTCCTTGTGGTATAGATGCGTTAATCGCCTTTTTATCAGACCTGAATTTTTGTAATTCGTTTGTATTGTTATTGAAGTATTCTATTTCTACTAGCTGTGCTCTATTTTCCAGATAAGATTTAAACCATTTATGTGCCCCTCCGCGGATCCCTAATCTATAAAGTTTATTTAACAATATATCATATTGAACCCTATCATAAGCTTTAGTCATATCTAGCATTAAACCTACTGCGTATTTTTTATTATTTAATATGCTTAGCGCTTCCTGTATGAATTTATAAACTGCTAATGTTGTTGACCGATTTTTACGAAAACCATTTTGGCATTCGTCGAATATTTTATATTTTTCGCAGAAAGTGTACACGCGGTTGCACATTGCTTTCTCGAAAATCTTAGAAGCTGTAGGGAGTAAAGCTATTGGACGGTAATTACTTGGCTCTGTTTTGTCATTTTTTTTATGCAAGGGTTTTACTAGCGATACCTTCAGCTGATCAGGGAACACACCTTCCTCAAAAGACTGGTTTAGTAATTTGAAAAACGGCAATGTAAGCTCATCAGCGCATTGTTTGAATAGAGTGGGTGGAAGTTCGTCTATACCGTGACTTTTTTTGTTTTTTAGTGTTTTTAGCATGTGATTTATTTCGTAAGGATCCACTGGAGTAAGAAACATTGTATTTTCGGTATGTGAAGGCACCGGTATACTTTTTGATACACCGTTTGCTGGTATTGGACTTCCCTCGCCAATGGATGCAAAGAAGTTGTTGAACAAATTAGCAACTTCCTTTGGCTCCGATGTTGTTTTATTGTCACTTGATTGTAGTATTATATTAAATTTGTCTTTTTTTATTGTTTTATGAGTTCGCTCGTTTATAATGTTCCACATTGTTTTTACTTTGTTGTCAGATTTTTTTATTTTATGAATATATTGTAGTTTTTTAGACGTTGTTACTGTTTGTTTTAATATTTTTTCATATTTTTTGTAGTGTTGCGATAGTATTGGGTTGTTTGTTTTAGATATAAAGATTTTAAATAGTCTCTTATTTTTACAGGAGGTTTTGATTCCTTTGGTTAGCCATTTTTTTTTAAAGGTAGATTGTAATTTAATTTTTTGTAAAGGTATGCATCTGTTTAGGATATAAGTTAGCGTGTCGTTAAATGCTTTATAGTTCTCGTTCATGTTTTGGTCTTTTACTATTATTTTATTCCAGTCTATAACTTTTAATGCAGATTTAAACCTAAGTATATTGGTATCGTTACATAATCTTTTTTTTGCGTACCACTTTGGTCGAGTAGTGATTTCATTAGGTATAGAGATTTGTATTGCTGTTCCGCTGTGGTCTGAGAAACCGAATTCTTCTACGGTTGTAGATATTTGTTTTGTGTTACAGTTTGTGAATATCAAATCTAAACAAGTACACGTAGTTGGAGTAATGCGAGTGGGTTTTTTTATGTGTTGTGTAAATTTAAACTCTAACATTAAGTCAATGAATTGACTAGTTTTCCTGTTGTTCTCTAAAACATTTATATTGAAATCTCCGCCAATAACAATATCAAATTTGTTGAATTTATTATTGATATAGTTTAAAATTATTTTTAGTTGACTTATAAATATATCCTCTTCTCTTCTATTCCAGTATATCACTAATAGTAATATGTTTTCTTTGGGTAATTCAATTGCACATAGTTCTATAATATATTCTATGGACATATCTGTTACATCCTTTCTTTCTCTAAAATTGATGTGATCTTGGGCCAGGATGCAGACGCCACCACCTCCCCGCGACTTTCGGCAGTATGATGCGGCTATTTTATATCCGCTTAATTGAAACATGGTTTGTTTTTCTCTCGATAGCCAGGTTTCGGATAAACATATTACGTTATATATAGGGTTTTCTTCAATAAAAGCTTCAAGTATAATTTGTTTATTGTAAATACTTTGTACATTTTGGAATAATATGTTAAAATGTTGTCCCGTGACTACGAAAGGAGCAGTTTCCCGTATTTACATCACCCGTTATTGTCTTGTTTCGGTTATTGATGTTACTACGTGTATTATTCTGGGTTATTATATTAGAATCGTTAGTCTCAATTATACTATCGTTTGGTTGGTACGTTCCATCCCTCATATTTATTAATTCTCCCTCTACATATAATTGGTTATTCCGAATCACTGAGTATAAGCCTTTCTTTCGTGCTTTTAACATTTCTTCACGCATGAGTTGCCTTCGTTTGCGTGCGTTTTCATCTAAAAACTCAGATACGAAGAGTCTTGTGCCTTGAAAGTAATGGCTATTTTTGATTAAATATGTCGCCATTCTTTTGCTTAATAGTTCCACCACCAGTGGTCGGGTATTGGTAGTATTCCTGCCTAGCCTACTCATATTTTCTATATAGCCTGTTAAGTCTACATGCAGAATATCTTGGAATATATCAATTACTCTGTCATGCAGATCAACTTCCGATTCTTTGAAATATTCTGTGAACCCGTACAGAACTATTTTCTTTGAATTGCTGTCTGTACATTGGATTACTGGGGTAACATATTTTGATTTTACTTCTAATAATTCTTTTTTGAGTTTTTCATTTTCTTTTATTAGGTTTTCTATTTTAGTGTCGACTTTTTCCAATTCTAGTTTTCTTTGATCATTTTGTTTTGATAGATATTTGGTTTTGTGCTCGAGATCTTCCGTGAGTTTGGCAATAGCTTTATTGATTTCTATTTGTATAGTGCTTCGTAGTTCCGAAATTATTGATTCGTTGTTCTCCTTTAGACGTACTACGATCATTTGACTCAAACTTTCCAGTAAGAGTTCGGGTTGTATACTTGTATTTGCTGTGGGGTTTTTCGCATCTGTGTGGACTGTTTCTCCTAGTAAACTGCGTTCATCAGAAGTGATTGAATCATTAGTTTGGTAAGTAGTTCTTTTCCTTAGCGTGACATTGCATATTTCATTAGGTGAAGCTGCTCGCTGGTTGTGGAAAGAGATCTGTGGGCTTACAGGAATGTTCGAGTTTCCTATTTTGGGCATTTTGCAGCGGCAATCTTGACACTTCCATGTTTTCTTATGATCTGCAGTCATTGCTGACTTAAAATGATCTCTGGAGATGTTTGCACACTCCAGATCGTATTTATAGCTACATAATGTGCAGGTAAGATATTCAGTGGCTATAAGGTCTTGTGTACAGCCTGCGCATTGTTGTGACATTTTAATTAGTTTTGATACTGGTGCTGCCATCTAGTGATCCCTAGTCTAAATCGGTACTAGTGTCAATCAATTGTAGCTATTTCACGTACTAGATGATAGATGGCGCTGTTACTTGGCCAGGATGACAAGCAAGTTTTGATGTATTTTGGTATGTTTCAAATAAGTCAATTATACAATCGCTATCGTACCTCGATTAGATTTCAATCCACACATTGCATCCGATGGCCACGGGGATGCTTGGGATCAGCTTGGTAAGCGGCCAATTATGATAACAAAAAACTTGCCGCTTTGAACTTTGTTCGTTAAAACTGTAGGCACTTAGTTTTATTGAGGAATCTTCATAGAATACGCCTAAAACTTGTGTATTTTGACTTTAATCACTGTAGGCACCGATTTTTTATAACTTTGGTTACTATTTTGCACTGTTTTATCACTCAAACTATTTTTAAGACTTTAGAATACGCGGAACAGATGTTTGTTTACGCACAGTAGCGCCCTCTCTCCGATTTGGAAGTATCATTAAGTATGTGTGTGTAACCGCACTTTGTTTAGAATTAGACAAATAAGCAAAACATTAAGATCGTGTACAATCTATAGACTTTGTAAAGACAGATTAAATCGAGAAATTTTCCAATGCAAATGTATTTCTATGTGAATGAAATTTGGACAGTAATCAAAAACAGTTTTGATTATAAGAACAGATATTTTGATCTCGAAGATTTCTATACTCCATTGATAATAGCCAAAAGAAAAAAGAGGCTTGTAGAAGCAGGAATGCAGAACATTTTACTGTAAAGATAAGTGAAAACAATTTTTATTCAAATTGTTTTATTTCAAATTTAGAAGAAAAAAAGTGAAAGGAATAACGTGTCCATGTATTCATTATTCCTGCTTCTTCTAGGTTTTTATCATTGACATTGTAATTTTCAACTAAAATGAAATAATAAACAAAATGAAATCCACATTATTTCTCAAAATTAATTGTTGCAAAGGTTACAACTAAGTGTGACTGCTGCTGTGAAAATAGATTATAATAAATTGAGCGTCTATTGTAATTGTAACTCATGTTTAATTGTACTTTCGTTACAAAGTGTGCATTAAAAATAACTTTTTTAAACTTAGCCTAACTTAGCTTAAGTTTGTCTAATTCTAATGTACATGGAGTATAGATAGTTGATGATTTGAGTTATTGTGTTTCGGTGTGATAGCGATAGTGCTTAGGATTACAAAACCCTTAAACCTTTTAGCGATAAGGCCGCCCATTGCAACACCTTATGTACCCCTTAAAGTTATTATTTGTAAGTTTTTATGGTGTACAATAAAGAGTATTCTATTCTATTCTATTCTATTCTATTCTAAAGAAGTCAAGACATAGTAGATGGGCAGCATAGGACAAAATAAAATATAAAACTTACTCACACAACAATTTCTATATAACTACTAGCAGTTCGACCGCGATTTAAACTTTCAACCGTGTCAATTAGAGACACAAAAGAAAGACAATGACAGCGCGGACATCGGTGTCCTCTCGGGGTTTAATTAATTAATTACTCCCAGACACAGAACAAAATGATCGTGCTCATCACACAGACATTTGTCTTGGGTGGAATACTAACCCAGGACCCCCAGCATAGCATTCAGGGCCACTAACTACTAGACCAGCCAGTCAATCACAGTCCATTTTAGTCTTTAAGGAACAGGTAGCTTATTCCACAGTCTAATTATTGTATGTGGGATGAAGTTCCTCTGGAACCGTGCAGTACGCCAACCACCTCTGATATTTAAATTGTCTAGTCTACTTATCTCTTGCCTATAATGCTTGCCTCACAGAACTATAATTAAATGCTATCCCTCACCACTTTCCATTCGTTGATTAAAACTTTGCATTTATTTCAATTAACATGAGAGGAGTAACCTGAAATTGGGCTCATTCGTTTAATGAATGCTCGGACGCTGGCGGAAATGGGTGCACAGTAGTGTGAGTCAAAGTTTGCAACGGAATGTCTGAGTCAGTTTTTATTTACTGAGCTTCAATTCTTTGTTTACTTAAAATAAACGGAAGAAAAAATTCGGAAGTCGGTGGCCCATCATGAATAAGACAAAACCACCAAAGCCAAAACTTCCTAATTTAAAGTTATTTTACACCGGTTAGTGTTTTTTTTAAGTCGGTTTTATTTTTTTTTCAAAAAAGATTTTGTTTCATTCATTATTTGCTATCGACTTCCAAAACTAGAGTTGTTAAAAGCTAGAATTTTTCAAATCGGTTTATAAATAACGAAGTTCGGTAATAAAAAAATCATAGAACCAAATTGAAAACCTCCTCCTATTTTGTAAGTCGGTTCAAATACATAATATAACAGTAAGTAACGTGGCGGTTCCTCTACCGCCTCGTTCCAGTGAGTTATGTTTTTTTCAGCTCAAGCGGAAAGATGTTAAATTATTATAATACCCAACATCTCAGGTGTGAATTTTGTTTATGAATTCCTGTGTTTCACTGGAGGGTGTTTCTTTGTTTTTAGGGATAAACCTGGCCTTTTTGTAATTAATGTGATGATGTATAAGTTTGGGAGAAAAGGCTTTTAAAAGGGTTATTTTAATATAATTCTAAGTTACTACCAAAATAATAAGAGAACATTTTGAATTAAAAAAAGACCGTGAGACCTTTTTATGAACACGAATTGTAATATTGTGAATTAAATAGGTAACATTGAGGCCATCAAGAAAGGCCAGGCGTTTATATGAAATAGTTACGTATGGTATTTAAATGGAAATAGTCTTCTTAGCTTTTCTTCTTCACTATACAAGTCCATCCAAAGGTTGTCATTCATCCAGATCGACAAATACCCTATGTAGCCCTTAAAGTTATAATTTGTAAGTTTTTTGGTGTACCTACAGACGCCAGCACGTCAAGTTACCCTAATGCGTCAAATTTTCCCAATTGAATATGAACCTCATTCTGTTTGAGTTATAGTTGAAAAACGATCAAAGAAATTTGACCCATTGGGGTAACTTGATGTGCTGGCGTCTGTACATTAAGAAATTTTTAATGATTAATATGATTTATACCTATTGCATTTATTTATAATTATCCTTTAATTTCTTTTGTTTTAAAATACATAATATTACCTATTAAAAATAATTCCTAATTCTAAAGAATAATTGCATATCATCACATAAGACATGATACCTAAATCTACCTTAATGGGATATGGTTGACGTAATGTGGATTTCAGGAAGATAATTTGGATGACTATTACTGGCTTAATGTCGTCATAACTTGATGTTGGAATTATCGTAAAGGACTTAGCATTATGGATGATGTACGATGCTTCATCACATCAATAGGTATAGGTATCTAAACAATACCTAATTAATTTAATACCTTTAAACGAGCAATCCTTGTACAGACGCCAGTACTGCAAATCAACCTACCCCAAACCGCCAAAACCAATTATTTATTATTTTTTTTTTTTTTTTTTTTTTTATTATTATTTCTTTTTTTTTTCCACAACTCTTACACAACGCCATCTAGCCCCAAGCTAAGCAGAGCTTGTGTTATGAGTACTAAACAACTGATAAACATACTTATATATTTCTAAATACATACATATTATAGATATATAACACCCAGACACAGAACAAATGATCATGCTCATCACACAAACATTTGTCCTGGGTGGAAATCGAACCCACGACCTTCGGCATAGCAGTCAGGGTCACTAACTACTAGACCAACAGGCCAATAAATGTATATATTTATTATATTTATTAATAATCAAGTTTACATAAATCTGTACTTAAGCTATGACCCACAAAACCATTTTTACGGTTTGTCTGGGAACGGAACACTGAATTAAACATGAACCTTATATTATTGTGTTTAGAATAAAGTTGAAAACCTATGAAAGCAATTTGACACATTGGGGTAGGTTGATGTGATGCCCTGGCAAAACTTAGGTTCGCCTTAAGAACAAATTGTTTAGTTTTTATTACTGACCTGTTGGTCTAGTAGTTAGTGATCCTGACTGCTATGCCGGAGGTCGTGGGTTCGATTTCCACCCAGGACAAATGTTTGTGTGATGAGCACGATCATTTGTTCTGTGCCTGTGTGTAATTTATGTGTAATATGTATGTATTTAGAAATATATAAGAATGTTTATCAGCTGTTTAGTACCCATAACACAAGGTCTCAGGCTCAACTTGGGACTAAATGGCGTTGTGTGAAAAGTTGTGGAATATTTATTTATTATTACTTTACATCCTATTCTTAGACATACTAAATACATTCACAAAGTTTTATAAGAATCAGTCAAGCTGTTTGGAGGATTTTAGTAACAAACACTGTGGCATGAGAATTCCGTATATTACCAAAGAGAATCAACATAATATAGAGAGGACATGCGAAGAAATGTCATAGAAAAGCTGTGATCCCATGTCTCAGTAACGCCATCTAGATTTATATACTAACTAGCAGACGTCCTGCGGTTTTACCCGCGTTGGTCCCGTTCCCGTGGGAATACTGGGATAAAAAGTAGCCTATGTGTTAATCCAGGGTGTCAGCTAACTCCATACCAAAATTTTATTAAAATCCATTCGGCAGTTTTTACGTGAAAGAGTGACAAACATCCATCCTTACAAGCTTTCGCATTTATAATATTAGTAGGATAGTAGGATCACGAATGCGGTATTAGTGTGAATTGCAGTGAATTTTATTAAAATCCATTCAGTAGTTTTTACGTGAAAGAGTAACAAACATCCTCACAAACTTTCGCGTTTATAATATTAGTAGGATATTGGAATGGCAGCCTGCGGTGCGTACTAAATTATATTCATAGACGTGTACCCAAGTATAAGATGACAATTCTGTGGCCCTAGTGAAAAGGGGTATAAGTCCAATTTTGTCGAAAATGAGTTAAGTATACCAAAGTGATCAGAAAACCGACTTTTACAGTTTTTTTTTGGTGTCAGTTGGACCCTTTTACACTAAGTAACTTTCTTATTTTTAGAGATAGCTTAGATCTGTCTTCACCAAACGATAGAGCATTTTTTTCTGATCACTTTGGTACACGCGATAAGCGTTAAGGCCGCCCATTGTATGTTTTGTAGTGTATATGTCTTCTTTTGTTATGTATTTTTGTGGTGTACAATAAAGTATATATAAATATAAATATAAATATATATACACTCATTTTCGACAAAATTCTGTGGCCCTAGTGAAAAGGGGTATAAGTACCCCTTTTCACTAGGGCCACAGAATTTTGTTCGTTATGTCCTGTCTAGAGTAAGTACCTATTGAATGTCTTTGTATATTTGATGTTCTGTGCGTGTGCTTGTAATTAAACTCCTCAACGGCTATACCGATTTCATGTATTTGTTTGTGTGTGTTCAAGTGGTTTGAGAATGGTTTACATTGAAAATAGGACCAATTGGACAAAACTTTTTGTTACACTTAAAAATATGACACAAGAATTGTATATATTGGATAGATATACAGAGCTAGATAGTAATAAAAATGAGGGTTCATCTTTTAGATGTACTCAAGAATAAGAAGAAAACAAACTACAACATAATGGCATTCAAAAGTATGACTACACTTCTAACTAGTTCCTAAAAGCGAACTTTAACTCAAAGCCTCTAAGGTAACATCGTATTGAGTTCCTGTTAGCAAACGGTAGACAGTAATGGACAGTGATTTTGTTGCCTCTAGCACCTACGTGATAGTAGGGATCGAGTCCGTATTTACGATTACAGTAGTTCAATTGCCAATATTTTTTTCGGAATTTCAAATACAAATTTAAATCCAACAATCAGCTCTGTTTTGCTTAAATTGTTATTTGTTAAACACTAAAAACCGTTAAGAGGGTGAAAACATTTCATTTTGTACATAAAACATGTTGTATCTTCTCGATTTATTTTATCTATACTAGTCTATACTAATAATATAATAATAATATTATAAAGAGGTAAAATTTGTAAGTTTGTAAGTTTGTATGTAGGGGGTAATCTTCGGAACTAATGATCCAATTTTAAAAATTATTGTACTGGTGGAAAGCTATACTATTCCCGGTGGACATAGGCTACTTTTCATCCCCGTATTCCCACGGGAACGGAAACTACGCGGGTGAAACTGCGTGACGTCTGCTAGTTTTTGATATTTTGCATGCCTGAAATAGATCCTAATTCTTATATTATTGAAAGGTGGATATTTCTATTTTTCTAGTTTTAAGAAAGAAAATCCATTGTTCTGATAAGCAATTATATTGAACAGACTAATTACAAAACAAAATCAAAATAAGACAAAACGTGAAAAGGTAAAAATATACATAACATTAACAATAATTATAAAAAAGGTTCCTTTCGGCCACATGCTCCCCTTTTTTAAAGGAGAACGATTTTCTTTAATGGCCGCCTCAAAATGGCCGCTTGTGTCCGAACATGCACCACCCGTACCACCCCATCACGACCTGGATACAGAGCAGCAATCACGCCGCGTGCCCAGGTTCCCCTCGGCAAGTTCCCGTCACCGATGAGAACTGGGTCCCCGCGCTTGACGGCGACATTTACACCCGGTACGCGACGGGGTGCCAAAGTGGGTAGATATTCGGTGACCCAACGACGCCAAAAATTATCACACAGCCGAAGTGCCCTTCTCCAGCTGCTCCGGCCAATCAGTGCGGCATCCGTCCGGTCTGTAGCTGGAAATGAACGGCCCGATGAGTCTCCCAGCAAAAAATGATTGGGGGTAAGCGCCTCCGGGTAGTTACTTTCGTGGAAAATGTGCGTCAGTGGGCGTGAGTTTACCACAGCCTCGACTTCGACCAGCAAAGTTGCTAGAACCTCTTCTCTTGGAACGTGTTCTCTTAAAGTTACCTTCAGGGCTGACTTCACTGACCGAATCAGCCATTACCACGTCAAGTTTGCTCACGCCAATATAGAAACTGTAATTAATGAATTGCGGCAGTCGTACTGGATTCTCGGACTGAGGAACGTCGTGAAAAACAAATGAAACCAATTATTATAATTACTCATTTTAACACTCGTTTAACACGAACATTCTATAAAGGATCCGTACGACATTCCATAGACAAACTTAAAACCAACCCTATCGATTCAACTTTAAAACAAGTCGAATTTTTCACTCGAAACTTTTACCATTCACAATTGTCTAAGTTTTACATCTGAAACTGAAGCAGCGTTTCTTTTTACGAACAACTAGATAATAAAACATTTATAGGCTTAATAAAAAAAAAGTTAAATAAAAAGGAACAGCAAAAGTGTCCTGTGTTAACTGTTCTAAAGGGTTTTTTCCTTTTGGGCCTCTTTATTGTGACATGGAGTTTAAGGAGGGTTAAATTGACCTTTGTTTTTCATGTTATTCACTGACTTCCTCTGCGTAAGTTTCGCAGTAATATTCTAGCTAATCTAGTAGCAACAAAGTGGTGTAAAGTCAAATTCAATCCAACTTCCTACTAATATAAACGCGAAAGTTTGTGAGGTGAGGATGTTTGCGCAAGATGAAAATTTGTTTGTAATTATACTATTAAAACATTTTTTTTTTTTTTTTTTTTTTTTTAACTTTTCACACAACGCCATCTAGTCCCAAGCTAAGCTAAGAGCTTGTGTTATGGGTACTAAACAGCTGATAAACATACTTATATACTTCTAAATACATACATATTATAGATAAAACACCCAGACACAGAACAAATTATCGTGCTCATCACACAAACATTTGTCCTGGGTGGGAATCGAACCCACGACCTCCGGCATAGCAGTCAGGGTCACTCACTACTAGACCAACAGGCCAGTCAAATTTAATTTAATTTTAGTATGTGAAAAATATAATCTAATTATTTACCATAGACCAACAATAGCTTAAAAACATATTAATATTATAACTGCCTGGTTTGTGGTAGTGGCCGCAAACGCCGCTGCCTTGTTCTGGGTTTGATCCCCGTGTTATTTAAATTTTTCCTCAAAAGCAGCCCGAAGGAAGCCCGATTGATGGCTCTGGACTTAAAATGATGGGCTCGCCCCATATTAAATGGTACTTAAACATAACTAATGAAATGTATGCGTACCATGTACACCTCTGCCTTGCTCTTTGGAAATTGCGGGCTTAATGTTGTGTTGTGTTCTATTTGAATATATCTGAATAATGTAAAGCAAGTAATTCGGAGATTAGCCATTTAATATGCATAGTGGCCAGATTTCGCACTTTAAGTGGAATAAAATGCAGCTATTCGCTTATCAGCTGGTAGCAGTGTAAAGGTGGCTTTATACCAGCCATTTAAAAAGTAATTATAGTTGTATGTACTGAGCTTAAGACGAGAGTTAGTGGAGTAGTAACAAATAAACGCGACCATTAGTAAAAGTGTGTGCTTTTAAAAGTCTGGAAAGTTTTAGTAACAATAAATAAAAAACTTAAAAGTTGGCCAAGACTTATCAATAAAAGCAATATAAAATAATACCACCCTGTTACTGTCCCACCTCAGGGCAAAGACCTTTTCTCATACAGAGAAGGTACGAGCATTTATAGCCACGCTTGGTCAAAGCGGATTGGCGATTACAAACTTAACTACCTAACTAAAAGTCCAGGATTCGTTTGTTATCCTTCACTGATGTCTATGATGTCTAAGATTAACTTAAAAAAAAACAACCGACTTCTTAAAAAAAACTAACAGGTGAAAAATAACTTCAGTTTCGGAAGTCTGTGGCTTTGGTAATTTTGTTTTGTTCATTATTGGCCACCGACTTCCGAAACTGGAGTTACTTTTCACTTTTTAGTTTGTTTTTAAGCTGTCGGTTGTTTTTTTTGAAAAAAATAAATATTTTGTAATTTTTAGTTTTTTTGTATGTTAAGAAAGTCATTCAAAACTTGAAAGAATCATTGAATTTGGATAACAATTTCTAAAGAAGTTCTATCTAAACATTAATCTGTACATCTCTGCCGGGCCCCTTTTCAAATAGAAGGACGTAATGCTATGTTATGGAAATACAAAAGCTCAGTATAGACATCTGACTATAGCAATCGCGAATAATTTGCTGTTATGCGTTTAAGAGTTCCGTTGTCTGTCTTCTTCATCAGTTTTCTTCACCAAATGATACTTTCTAAATGAAAATGCTTGATTTGTTACTAAACATGTTTAAATCGGTGCGTGTGTACCTATATTTTTTAAGGAGTTCCCTCAATTCCTCAAGGATCCCTTATCAGATTTGAGTTTTGATACAAATGGGACCAATCTGTTAGTATACCAAATAAAAAAAGAATGTTGAAAATCGGTTCATAAATGACGGAGTACTGAGGTAACTATACTAAAAAAAAAAAAAATATACAACCGAATTGAGAACCTCCTCCTTGGAAAAGTCACTTTGCTAATTACCTGGATTTGAACCATAAACTCGTGTATGAGAGGCAAACGCCTTAGGGTTGAAAGGAAATAAGGTACCTATTTGTTTGTTTTGTATGAGATTAAATTTTCACTCCAGAATAGCACTGCCGTAGTTTCTACCTACTGCCATGAGTAAAGTGCTGAGTTTATTTTGTGTATTGTGATACCGCATTTTGCTCAACTATATCGTGTAAATTATGGTTTAATTCTACTATCACAGCTTAATGACTATAATTCCAAAGCTAAGCATTCAACCTACTAACTACCAAGTTGATAAACCCACAAACAGTGAAACAGATTATCTGATCGCATGCGCTCTCTAATTAGAACACAAATATTGACTCTCAACTAAGACCCGAATTCAATCAGTGCATTACTAAACAACCTATTCATTTCGAGTGCTCTTTGACTTCAGACAAACATTCCAACGTTCGCTATTAATGTTGACAGTACGTTATAGTGATTGAGGAGATTGTGGCTAAATTATAACAACAAACACACACACACAGGTCGATCGAAGTTTAAGCTACGCTTGACGAGGTCGCTCCGTAGATGGATGACCATTTATCACATATCAAGATTCCTCCGTGCCTCAGAAAGCACGTTAAGCGGTCGGTCGCGGCTGTCATTTGAAGATCTATGATAGTTGATTGGAGTAGGCAGAGCCGCGAAAACCTGACAACGAAGGGGTACCGTGTTACCCAGTAACTGAGTCTGTTAAAATTGAAGCTGACCCCCACTTAATTGGAAAAAGGGTAGGTGGTTGATGAACACATTTAAGTAGGTAATGGTTAGTTAAATAATATTTGAAAAAGAGTTATAGACTTTTGATGCAGTATTGGTAGTCGTAATTCCGGGAATTGGTCGCTTTGGGGATTCGTTATTATAATATAATTCCTTCTAGAAGCTACAATTACGGTTATTATTATTATTACTAGCCTGTGTTTCCCCACTGCAGGGGAAAGGCCTCCTTCCACCTCACTCTGTCAGAGGCTTACGATTACGGTTATTCAATTCAAATTCAAGAGGAAAAAAAAAAGAACCGAATTCTTGAAAAAAACACTAACAGGTGCAAAATAACTCCAGTTTTGGAAGTCTGTGGCTTTGGTGGTTTTGTTTCCTTCATTGTTGGCCACCGACTTCCAAAACTGGAGTTTGTTTTTTTTGCAAAAAATTAGATTTTGCAATTTTTTGTTTTTTCGTATGTAAAGAAATTCTTTCAAAACTTAAAAGAATCATTGAAATTGGTTAAAAATTTCTATAGAAGTTCTATTTAAACACTAATCTGGAGATACATCTCTGCCGGGCCCCTTTTAAAATAGAAGAAGAAAAAATGGAAATACAAAAACTTAGCATAGACATCTGACTATAGCAATCGCGAATAATTTGCTGTTATGCGTTGAAGAGTTCCGTTGCCTGTCTTCTTCATGAGTTTTCTTCACCAAATGATACTTTCTAAATGAAAATGCTTGATTTGTTACTAAAAATGTTAAAATCGGTGCATGTGTGTACCTATATTTTTTGAGGAGTTCCCTCAATCCCTCAAGGATCCCTCATCAAATATGAGTTTTGATACAAATGGAACCAATCTGTTATTATATCCAATCAAATAAAAAAGATTTTTGGAGATCGGTCCATAAATGACGGAGTACTGAGGTAACAAACCCTAAATTAAGAACCTCCTCCTTTTTTGAAGTCGATTAAAAAGAGACTATCGTGGATACTTCTGATGATCCTTACGAAATTGTATTAGTGCTAAAAATGGCGACAAAGGAACTTTGTAAGACTCGTAATTAGCGCTTTTAAAAACATTCTATTGATTTCGAGTACTCTTTGACTGCAAACAAACGGTTCGAAGCTAAAGTATTTGATTGTAGTAATGATGGTAAAGTTATTGACGAGGTTGTAGTTGCCAATTTGTTCATTTTAGGAAATGGCCATTATGTCGATTGATCGTTATTAAGCATCTGATATTCAGGAAATTTTATTTTAATATTCGAAATTTCCGCGCATAAGGATGGTTTAAAATCAATTGTTCTTTAATTAAATGCTGTCTCTCATACCGAGTGCTCTTTGAGTTTATTCAAACAGTTTGGCGTTTGCTGTATTCGTGGAAAGGGCGTTGGTCATTCTGGGAATCCAGCAAAATGATACGATTTATCATTTTGCTGGATTCAGAAAAAGAAGTAACAATGCGATTCGGTAATTCTGGATATTGGTCGTTATTGAAGTTTGATATTACAGAAATGAATTTGAACTATATTGTACAGGGTAGAAGAGACATCATCACATATAAAGATACTATGTGTTTTATATATGATCCTGACCTTGAGCGTTAAAATTTTTCGTTGGTTATTTAAAATAAAAACGTTTTTACGTTTTAATAATGTCAGTTAATGTATCGACGCCAGCACATCAAACACCCCCAAGCTATAACATTTTCCCAATGGAACATAACCTTATTCTGATTACAATAAAGTTGAAAAACTATCTAAGAAAATGTTCATCGAGTAGCTTGAGCATTTCAAGCTACGCCTCCTCCCTATTAAAACAGATTTCCAATAAAAACAACAACTGCCAAAATAATATGGAAGTCTTGAAAAGTACCATTACTTCATAATGATTATTTGATGTTCCCAATTCAACGAATCCAGTTCGTTGATGACATCTCAATACCTACGTCAAAAAGGACGACAAAATATGAAAATATTGCCATTCATTTCATAAATTGAATTCTGTACATTATAGTTTCATTTTGATTGATATTTGGTAGGATATCAAAGATACGGAAGAAATGTGTGTCTATCAAAGTGATAGGTAATAAATTCAAATATAATTTCGTATCACGAATGCGGTATCAGTATGTAGGTCTTCGTAAAAAGTCAAAGGAAAATTGAATATTCTTCTGATATATAATTAACTGGCAGACGTCCCGCGGTTTCACCCGCGTAGATCCCGTTCCCGTGAGAATACAGGGATAAAAAGTAGCTTATGTGTTAATCCAGGGCGTCAGCTAACTCCGTACTAATTTTATTAAAATCCATGCAGTAGTTTTTACGTGAAAGAGTAACGAACATGTATCCATCCATCCATCTATCCATACTCACAAACTCTCGCGTTTATAATATTAGTAGGATTTGATAGTTTGAGTACTAAAACTATTATAGCTTCTATCTAGTTTATTGCTGACACGTGTTTGTTGATAAGACAAGTCTCGGCCGTCATTTGTATATCTTTGACATTCGTTACAGGTAGTCAGAAGCCAGAAACTCTGACAGCCGGTTTTACTAAGCGGTATCGTGATACTCAATTACTGCATTTGTGGATGTCAGATACGCAGACGCTCCATGTCATGTAAAACACGAGTATTCTGTTGCATACGGTTAGGCTGGAAGCCGTCTTCAACATAGTAACGAAAAGGCTAGGCACATGTTGTTGGTGACGTGTGGTTTATGGAAAGGGACAATCATAAAGAAATGGAATATGGTTTTCTCTTTTGTTCCATATATGTTGTACAGAACTGGATGATCGTAGTGTTTTGTGAGCAAAATATCTGTACTTGAGTGTACTATAACATATTTGTTGGGATCGGTTTCCAGTCTAGCCACAATACAGCAGCAAGCTCAGCAGCTGAATATAAGCGTTTTACATGGAGTAATTTATAAATAACCGATAAAATAACCCGAAATTATTAGTATGGATACATTGGTACAGTAGTACAGGTAAATTAGTACAGCGGTACAGATGCATTGGTACAACAGTACAGATACATTATTGCAGATACATTGGTACAGTAGATATACATTGATACGGCAGTAGAGATACATTGATACAGCAGTACAGATAGATTGGTACAGCAGTGGAGATACATTGGTACCGCAGTACATATACGTTGGTACAGCAGTCCAGATACATTGATACAACAGTACAGATACATTGATATATCAGTAGAGATACATTGGTACAGCAACTCCACTAAAACACTTAAAAGGCTCAAACTAAAGGCACAAAGTAGCATGGACCATTACAAATGTTTCAAAGAAAGGGATTTAACGAACCAACATCAGTACCGATTGGGATACAAGTTTGTTTTCTATTGTTTAAAAGCAGAGGGAGGGGAATTAAGACAACTCTTAATGGTTGTGATTGCATTGGGTTGTTTTTGATTTATTTGTTTTTATTAGTGGCTACTCGGTGATCAAAACCTAAAATATTTTAGCGGAAATAAACTCTATATTGTTTTTTAGTAATACCATATTTAGTAATTGCTTTAATATTGTTCTAATATTTTTGCTAATGCCGGTTGCATTGGGGGGAAAAAAGATGTAATAATTAATAAGGATTTTTAAGTTAACTTAACACGGTAATATAGGAAACAGCATGTGCTGTTATCTCATTGAATATGGTCTAACATATGACACTGTTTGCAAAAAACTAAAGACAAAAATAAAAGACCTGTGCGAGACCAAAAAGGCGCCTATCACATGAATACCTTTGTCTGAACAAGGCATTGTTTACTACCTAATCAAAATAACCCATAATATAGTTATCAAAAACATAGGTCTGGTACAATACAATAACTATCATCATTAATTTTTTGCAGAGTTTTATTTTAAAATCATTTGAAAGCCATTAAGTACTACTTAAAGTGCTACGAAGCATTCACCTTTTTTTTTGCTGTATGCGGAAAAAATATTATTGCATATTACATACCTCAAACCTATAAATGCTACGCTATGATGGAGTTTTAAATGCAAAGCGTAGCGGCTCGGTTACGCTGCTACGGCGTAGCAAGTGCGTCTGGCGTAGCATTGCCAACATCGCAATGGCTACGAGTTACTGAGAGTATTTTCAAAATTACAAATTAATTAAAGTTTCCCAAAAATAGATTTACAGTCGAAATAAATTAGAATTTTTGCTCTCAATGAGTTCGCTGATCTGGATAATCACTCAACCGTTTCTAACAAGATTCCTATCCGTTTTAACTTAAAGTTAACTATTTTAGAAAAGGTTTAAAAGGGATTATTTTTAAATTTTCGTAAGTTGATTTTGTATTTAAATTCAATTTTACTAGTTGATTGCCATTTCAATTTTAATAAAAGCGGTTAGAAAATATGTCAGGTCTTAAAGGTATATATTTTGCTATCGAACGGTATACTGAATTGGCACGCTTTGACGTCAGTGAAATATTTGTTAAACACAAATATTTCACAAATATTTGATTCAAATAATATTTTAATTAGTTTTCTATTATACCTCAGGCTTGGTGTTTGCCTGTACATTAAAATAAAGATAAATAAAATTATTCATTTGTATCAAAATCAGAAGTCGGAGAATAAACACACGCACTATTTAAACGACAAAAAAGAAAAACCAAAGGCAGGCCTCTAAAACGCACAGCCTTCACCACTTTCTAGTGTTTTAGCAAGGACGAATATATAATAATTTATATGTATACATAAAAATGTTATGTTCGTTTGTGTACGCTTCAAAAACTCAAAAAGTTCTGCACCGATCGAGCTGAAATTTTAGCATGATATATAATCCGCATCAAGGATTGTTTTTATCAACTTTTTTTTTCTTTTTATTTAACCATTCAATCACAATATGCCACAGCGAAGCGTGGCAGGGTACAGCTAGTGTAGATATAACTTATGGTTAGAATATTAATTTCATTATTATCCCGATACATTTGCCTTACGGCACGCAAATTAGTAAATTTGATTTGATTAAATAATTACACAATTTTTTGCTATTTGTCAAAGATAACTTAACATTTTCGTACTGACCAGGGGTAAGTCACACAAACGGCCTACTTTAAAGTCCATAGTGATTATGGCCTCAGATAATACCATTCTGAGGCCAATTTTGGCGAGGAACATTTTAAGCTATCAAGATCTAAGTGCTAAGAGCGAACGCCACTTAAAACTTCGCGTCCGAGGTTACTCGTTCACAATGATATTATTAACTATTGTGAGAAGATTCAAGTCTTGAGAAACCGCACTGGTCTAAGTAAGGAATTGCTTAGTAACACTACGACTATTGTAAGGAAATATTATTATATCTGTTGATGATTTTTGGCCAAATAAGTCAGAAATTCTTCTTTTTTCAGTACCTACAGAGTAAATTATAATTAAACTGTATTATAAAGAAATATAAACCAAATCAGTCTACACAGGCTGACATTCATTAGAAATATTTCAAAGGGTGAGAGTTTGAACAAATATTCATAATTTTTTGTCAATACATGCAATGCACTTTTAGCAAGCAACACATTTTATTTTACACTTCAAATTAACAGAAATTCTATTAAACAAATTATAGAAATTTTATTTTAAAAGAAGGCAGTGTTTCCAAATCTGACTACTCTGTTATTATCTTGGCTAGATCATGTGACAACTAAGAGAGAAGAATCATTTTATAGCTGATCATTTTTTTAAAATTTATTTTAACTGATTCCGTAAATTAAATTAATTTTAGTCGTAAGTCCTTTCACCCACTAAAGACAAATTAATGAGTTAAAAGTCACCTTGTATGACCGACCTTGTATTCAAATACTAGGGCCATTTATTGAAGGTGACTATTATTGTTAATTTCGACTAGCTATTACATGTGACTTTCAACGCGCAGAATTTAACTATGAGTACAATCAAATTGTTCTTATAATAATCAATAGTTCAAATTCTCCCTAAAGTACTTATAACCTTTCGTTGAAAAATGTGTGGAACTTGCGGAGGCTGTTGCGGAGGAGGCTGCTGCGGCGGTTGCTGTTGCCCATGCATCACCATCTACACCTGCTGTACGAAGCTGATGCCAGTGGCATCGAGTTGCGCCATTTCGCGAAGACAAGCCATGGTGTCTCCGCCGAAGATTGTGCAACGGACGCCTTTAATGTATGTGTCTTCAAAGTATGCACACCCATGCCGTGTTGTGGAAATAAAACTACTATAAAAAATTAGTGCAAGTTACTCCATATATAATAATAATAATATAATAATTAATTCCCAGTCTACAATAGTTTTAACTCTTATACACTAACATTACCTGTCACATCTACTTTTCCATGTATTCCTAGTATTCTTAGTATTCTTAGTTAAGTAATATAATACCACACAACAATTGTTTTTGCTCGGTTTTGTTTTCCTGTATATGTTTTGGTTTGTTTAGTACTTGTTCCACAGTACCTATATTGTATAGCATGTAGTGTTTACCGCTTAATATTGTACATCTAGTACTGTTATGTGCTGTATTATATTAACTATGTATTTATTGATGTAACAATTGTTTGGTAAACCAATAAATAAATAAATATTACAAGCTATCAATGAAACTACAATTGTTAATGCTGTTCTAATTTTGACTGAACTTTACCGTCAAAATTACGATAATCGCAGCAGATAGCCGGAACAAGTTCAAGGACAGACAGTTTTATATTTTTTTTGCTGGGGAGTTTGTTTCGCGACCTCTACCCAGCGTCAACACTAGGAATGTTATGTTATTTTCAACGTTTAAAAAGTGCTGATTCTGAACTTAATTGAATAAATAAGTTTCATTTTTGGCGTCATATTTTACTTCAATTGCGTTATTTGATACCATCCATTTTTAATGTTTTATCTGATTTTGCTTTGCCATATAGTACCTATCGTAAATAGTTATTGTTTGCTTGCATTTAGTAAAGCGCTGATTTTGTAAATACAAACAGACACTCCAACTTATAATAATTATTTGTATATATTTATAATTACAAGTAGCTACCGAGAATTGCCGACGGTATCCAACTTGGGTTATTCTCGGTAAAATTCAATAGGGCGAGTGTTTGTTAAAATCACAGTAATTGTTTCATCAAATCGACAAATGTTGAAATTTTAACGTCCCTAGCATTTATTTAGTTTCAAGATATTGCTTCTAGCGGTTCTGAGAACATTTTGAATATCTTAATTAAATATTCAATAACATTGGCAAGACACACTGACTAATGTTGGTCTGTAACTTTGATTGTATGAATTGTATCATAAATTAGTCGGTCAGTTTAATTGAATGTGAAAAGAAAGAAAGAAAAATGCGTTTATTGGCATTACAACAAAGATACACCTTAAAACTATAAAATACAGGGATTATAATGCCAAAAGGGCCTCAGGTCAGTATGATGTCAGATGAGAACACAGGATCTATCTGACGCTGATTTTCATCTGCAACCCACGAGTGCCATACGCAATTATATAAAATAAGAAGAATTGTGAGGATTAAAAGCTTTATACACATTCAAATAAAACTTTGTTATATATATGCATGTGTGTGTGTGTGTGTGACTGCATTTGTCTTTATAACTACAAAAGGGACAATTATGCAATTTTGTACACTAATAAAAACTGTTTAAAAACAGTGTTCGAAAATAAAATAAAATCATGAAAATATAAAATAAAAGGGTAAAAAACAAAAATAATTTAATAGTTTAATATGGCGGATATATTGGCTCTAATATTTTCAAATTTATTTTGATGTGACTGATGTGACGGCTCTCCTGATTGTATTCTTCCAATACAATAGAATAATCCTGTAATAAACCGAGCTAATTCTAATAGAAAAGTGACTTGACAAAGTAACACAACAGACTTAGCATTTAAATCCTTTCAAAGCTCGTAAAAAAAAAATATGTACTGTGTAGAAAATGATTTAAATTCTGAAATTATGTGTAAACGTCCAAGCTTGTAAGTGCTATTAACTAACACAGTTAAAAAAAAGTGCATCTCATGTCGAGCAGCAGGTTTTGTGTAATGCGCGTACAAACATACGGACAGACATACAACCAATGTTACTGAAAAAAATTGTTTAAGCTTCTATCGCTATATGCATAGAAGATATTGATTATTATCTTCTATGTATAGATATGGGTTAGATACTTTTTTTTTATTATTTATTTTAATTGTTATTTAGTGTAAGCTCAAATGATTAAAGCGAGTTAAACCGTAACAATGGAAATATCAAGCTTTCAAATCATCAGTAGCTTAAAATGGATCATAATTTTCAATTAAATGAAAATTAAGATCCATTTTTGCATACAGACTTCGGCTGCAATCACATTGTGTGCTCAAATAAGTATGGATTCCAAACACTAACCACACGATTCGACAAAAAAAACCGTCTTACACATATACTTCTGAAGTATGAAATAAAAAGTTGTTTAAAAGACGCTTCCAACCTTCATAAACAGACAACAATGAAATGCAAATAAAAATGGCATTGTAACTCCTGTCCCCGAAAAGTCTCAACAAATTCAAATTATCACCCTCAATATTCAGAAACAAACCGGCCAAACGTAGACATGAAAGAAACCCCGACTTACATTACAAAACTTGTCTTAAATGCTAATAAAAGAGATCGCAGCCCGCTCTGGAGAACATTTCAGAATGAATATTTCATGATGGGTCTATTGACGGCCAGAGGTGAAGACCTCCCCCACCGCCCGCAATCTAACTCCACTACACTCGGTAGTTGGATGTTGTATACGATTGTATAGGTCAGGGGAAATTGGTCGTGATACAGGAGCAGTGACGCAGCTGTTGTGCGTTTATTTTCTCATTAATTTTTCATCTTTGTGTTCGGTTTCGTTTGTGTTAACTACAGTTTGACAGGGCGTCGCTTCTTTTTGCTTTTATTTTTATTTGATCACGGAAATGAAATTTTCGGGTGAATTAAGCATTGTGCATGGACTGTGAAGCACTCGTGTATTTATATTTTATTTTTGTTTAGGAACAGTGTGTGATCAAATGGCTGGACATCACGCCTGTATTCTTTTTAGGGATAGTCAGATGTGTACTGACAGTATTCCCCCACTTTTCTAGTTATATTTTGGTCCAATTACTAGTGTTACTACATCAAAATGAAAAAAAAAACAGCCCGCTACTGGACAACTCCACGGCAAAGGCTTTGCCAATACAGAAAAGGCATTAGCATTGATCACGACGCTTGCTCAAGGTGGATTGGCGACTCCAGACTTATAATATTAACTATGTCTCCTCACGTTATGTTCCTCCACCGATGTTATCTGAGAAAAACTTAGAAAGAACAGATGAATTGAAAGAGTCACATTAGCACATGCACGGATTTGAAACACAATTACAGATGGACGCCGGACGCTCTTATTTGTGGGCAATCACGACATCCTATATACACATCTATCTATATATATAAAAAAAATATGTTGGTTTGTGTACGCTTCAAAAACTCAAAAAGTTCTGCACCGAGCTGAAATTTTAGCATGATATATAATCCGCATCAAGGATTGTTTTTATCTATTTTTTTTTATTTTCACCATTCAATCACAATGTGCCACAGCGAAGCGTGGCAGGGTACAGCTAGTATTGTATAAAATTAAGGTTTTCAAAATAATAGATTATTATTAATGCCCTGATTAAATAACTCTGTATATGTATTTTAAATTAATATAAAGCTTTGCTCTGGACTTGTTGGTCTTGTGATTGGGCCTGACTCCTGTGCTAGAGGTCGTGGGTCCGATTCCCACCCAAGACAAATGTTTGTGTGATAAGAACAATCATTTGCTCTGTGTCTGAATGTAATTTACCTTTAATTATTAAGAAGTACAAGTGTGTTTATCAGTTGTCTGGTACTCGTAACACAAGCTCTGCTCTGGTTTGACACTAGACGGCGTTGTGTGAAAGTTGTGGAATATTACTATTATATGCAACTTGTCTTCGCGGTTATTATTAAGTCGCTAAAAGTTAAGGAACTGTCTACATACTTTTATTAGATTGGGTTTGTGGGGTATGAACAGCTACAAGCAATACATAGGTGCACACGGGTACACATCAAACACACAAATACAGACAAACATTTCCAGTTTCGCTGACCTCGCATTGTATGGAAATCCTATTCAATGCGAGATCAGCTAATACTGAAAATGTAAAGCTGTATGTGTGTGTAGGCGTGTGTACCTACAGGTAGTTGGACATAAAGTTTAAACTCGAAGCTCAAAATCTAATTATTTCACACACAGAATTCAAAATGAGTATAGTGGACATCACTGTTCCTATTAAAAATTCATGTACCGAAGTCTGTCTAGTACCAAATTAAATTAATACTACAAAGTAAATATTTCGAACATTTAAAAACCGTATTTAATTGAGAAATATGTCTTTTTGAAAACAACTTAAGGTTCTTGCCTAAGAATGTTTTTCTTTGGCCTCGCTTTTTCCAAAATAAAAATAACTATATAATGCCACAAATGTACGGAGAAGGCACAATCTTTTATCAATATTATAACGTCGTTTAGGAAGAGATCTATTTCTTTTAATTCATCTTTGAATAAGCCAGGGAGTTTATTTGTTTTTTTTTGTGTTGTAGATGTTCCACACATTTGCACGAAGCGCTTTGCCTGTTCCTTCATTATCACAGCCAAGAAGTGGAATTCCCTGCCTGCTTTGGTGTTCTATTTAAGTGGCAAGTTAATAGGCTCATATTGGGTAAGCTCGTTCCATCGTCAACCTCATCTCTGAACACAAGAAGATTGAGGTCAAGAGTAGACCTTACATGAAAAAAAATTGGCACTTAGAGTTTTTTTTTGTTTTCTTTTTTAAATTCTGGATTTGAGTGCTGGTTTTCGTCTCTCTTGTGTGAATAAAATAAAATAATGTTTGATTTACTTACTCCAATACCTCTACATCAAAAAATCGAAGCCATTTTCGTACAATAACTTTAGTAAGCTAAACACGCTGTTTCTAAATCAGCCAAATTGCGAATTTCACCATCGGCTTATGCAGCAAAGGTAACCTTAATAATATTATATCCAATGTGGGCTCCACTGAAACTTGGCATCTAAAGTTATTCCTTAGTATTGACTTCTGAAACTGTAGTAGCTTCAGAATGTATATTTACGCTGATATAGTTCCACAATAATTCCACAACTTTTTCACACAACGCCATTTAGTCCCAAGTTAAGCTTGAGAGCTTGTGTTATGGGTACTAAACAGCTGATAAACATACTTATATATTTCTAAATACATACATATTGTAGATAAATTACACCCAGACACAGAACAAATAATCGTGCTCATCACACAAACATTTGTCCTGGGTGGGAATCGAACCCACAACCTCCGGCATAGCAGTCAGGGTCACTAACTACTAGATCAACAGGCCAGTCATAATTTTTGATTCCCGTGGAATAAATATAATATTGAAATGACGTATGACGTCTAGAATTGAAATTTATCAGGAGAACCATTTTACTTCTTAAAGAAACACCACTCTGAAAATGTTAAAACTAACAATGCCAAGGATTTAAAAAAAAAAAACAATAATTTTTCGCAAACCACCCTACCAAGCGATATATAATGTTTATTTATCAAAATCTCCCTTGTAGGTCTTGCACCTACTTACAGGTTTTTCAAATGCGATAGTGTGGTATATAGAGTTTCCATCGATGACTAAGCTCAAAAGCTGTACAAAAGTCGATTATTTATGGCATTGGATAGCTTCAAGAAAGACACATCCAATAAACTAAGCCAATTAGCAGTATCATATTTAAAACATGAATAAATTCTTTAAAAAGCTCAATCAATCTGTAGAGTAAAAAGAAAACTTTATTTACAAGACTTCAATTTTCTCGAAACTAGTTATTCCTAAGATACCGCTTTTCCATTAAGCACGGCAGTATTGATGTCCCCTGACCACAGACCGCCGCTGGTACAGCTTGAGACAACCTGCATATTATATAAGATACGTACACGTACACGTAGACGTATCAAGTCATATCAATTGATGTCAACATTGGGAAAACACTGCTTCATAGTATCGTGTACCTAAGACCCTTGTATAAGGCAAAGTAAATAAAAATACATCAACAGTATTATCAGATATGTAGATAGATATATACCACACATATACTGCGAACAATGGGATAACAAGCTGTACGTTACCCCAACGTATATTCCCAACACATATGTATATCTTTCGCTGATCCACTTACACTGAGGTACGGTCGTAAATACAACTTGTTTACACCATTTGTCAATTTGTACCATTATCTATAACAAGTTCAGTACTCAGGTAATGCGATATCGTGTTGTTAGCGGCCGTACTAATATTTGTAGAGTAAACTATCCTAAGACAGGGACGGATGTTTTGCAGAAACAAAAGACTAGCAAAATATATAATCTTTATTCAAAAAATTAAAATGGTAATATCACACAGAAGAATGAATTCATTGGGTAGCATTTTTTTTAATATATCTTCTGTTGTTTTGGTAAAAAAAATACTTTACAGTAATCCTTGTCTACCTAACCTACTAACCTACACGATATTTGACGTATGACCATCGGGGATCAAAAGCACACAGGCTGTTAGGATTGCAAACACGTGTCAAAGCCACATAAAACTACTTAGATCCAAACCCCTAATAAAAAAAAGAAAGAAAGAAAAATAAAGGAAATATATTTATTTGGGACACGCACAGGAATTTTAGAGTACGAAACTAACATTATTAACACATTTTTTATTTTTATATTATCACATATTTTTTTTTGTTTTCTATTTTATTAAATAAAAATAAAGCAAAGACCTGAGCGAGGCCAAAAAGGCCCTTATCTCAGCACGATGCCACGATATTTAAAGAAAAACAATAAATACCGCAGCGCTGTTATTCTGATAGGGACAAACAGAAAAACAGTTAAATAAACAACCAACTGTCGGGTAAGCATCTAGTAAAATACTAGTGTTTTTTACGGACAAAAGCTGCATTGAGCTGAATAATAATGTTCTAAAATGCTAGTCCATCATCATCATTATTTCATCCGAAAGCCGTCCACTGCTAGGCATTGGCCCAAACGTCGCCACAACGATCGGTCTTGTGCGTCTCTCATCCATTGGATTCCCGCGACTCTCACCAAGTCGTCGGTCCACCTTGTCGGAAGCCTTCCAGTGCTGCGTCTTCCGGTACGTGGTCGCCATTCCAGAACTTTTCGGCCCAAACGACCATCTGTTCTGCAAGCTATGTGTCTTACCCATGCTATTTATTCATTCTCGATTTATTATGAGTATGTAATGTTACCAACATGCCATTTTTGAGTCTTTTTTTTTGTTATTATTATTTTTTTTACTGTGCGTGTATTCAGCTGTTGCCAATAAATGTATTTTCATTCTAACTTTTCTCCCTATTTTTACCGAGTAGCCTTTTATTTTTACCGAGTAGCCTTTTCCTGACTTGTTGGAGTCTGCTTCCAGTCTAACAAGATGCAGCTGAATACCAATGTTTTACAAAAAGCGACTGCCTGCGGCTTAACTTGCTTTCAGCGGAATGGAGCGTTATTGACATGTAATAAATGCTCAATCATCCGCGGACAAATCTTGGCTAGCGTAGCTTAATTCGACCCGTGCGGAATTTATTATTTTGACATACATATACTTTAAAAAGCTTATGTTAGATATAACACGAAAATTAATTTCAAGACCTGCATTATGTTAAAATTACCGCGTGAAACTGTTACTTTTAAAGCTACATATTTTTTGATAGGGACCTTGGGTTACTTTACTAAAATTTTTGTAGAGACCACATATGAAAAAAAAGCTAATGGTATAATAGGTTACGCTGATAGTGTAGCTGTCTATTGGTGCAACATTTTCAAAATTGCTTTACTGGTATAGATGTAGAAGTGCAACAAACAAACTCACTTTCGCATTTATAATGTAACAAACTGCCTTGGCAAACTTCATTCCACCTTTCTAAAAAAAGTTGATAGTAGCCGATTCTTAGACCTACTGAATGCACATAAAATTTTATAAAAATCTGTCAAGCCGTTTCGGAGGAATATGGTAGCTAACATTGTGACACGAGAATTTAACATACATATAAAAGAAAGAATGACTTATTAAAGATGATGCAGTCAGCAGGCATGGTGATAAACTCTCAAGCCTTCTCTGTATGTGAAGAAGCCTTCGCTCTATATTAGGACTGCTGTAACAAACTGATATTAAGATACAAATAGTAAATGACGTAATCATTAACAACGATTCAAATTCATGTCTCGAAACGGTTTATTCCCAAACAAAAACTAAAACGGCCAGAGACATCTTTAGTTTCAATTACAAATATTTAACATTCAATAAGTTTGTTTAATGAAACCGTTTCGCATGTAAATGTTCGGTGTTTCACTACCAACTTTAGTTCTATGTTTACTAACGGGAATTAAATTAAAACATTGTATGTATCAGTTGTAGGTTATTGTTTTGGGTGTGTGTGAGCAGTGATGTAAAGGAATGTTATTGTAGTACGTGATGGAATAATCTTTTGTATTGATAGTCTAAACGATTTCTAACTTTTAAATGGAAACTAACAACGCAATGCCATTGGCTACATGAATAGTTGTTGTGTCGCAGTCCTACCACGAATAGTGACTACAGACAATGCCCTATGATGACAACTGCGTTGTTTTTTGTCTTCACTGACATAACTTTTGAGCAAAATGTTTGGTTGCACCATTATACGAATTATCGTTTTTGTTTCAAGTTGCTATGATATCAGGCGTGTTGCTGCAAAATTTGTTCTGACACTTCAAAGTGTTGAAGAGGTGGGGTCGTTTTGGGGGTCTTATGTAAATTTCGACGTTCAAAAAGTACCTGATCCTCAGCACGCAGATCTTCTGAGGCAAAACATGTTATCTTTCTTTTGTCTGTCTTTCTATTAAAATCGAACTTAATTTAACACCTATATTCTCCAAAATACATAGGTATGTACTACGTTCACCAGTTATGAATAAGTCCCACGTAATTGGAGACCGGTGATACATAGGACAGAAATCCAGACTTCGGGCTGCTACTCAGAAATTCCTGACAGAATAATAGTCGTGTCGTTCTGCATTATTCTGTTTACGTCTTTGCTTGTCTATGCTTCACTGAATTGCATATGGTTGAGGTGATTTATTACGGTATAGTGTGTAAGTAAAATAAAAAGAAACATAAAAAATAACTATTACAAAGAAAAGAAAAAGAAAAGTAAAGTATAAATGAAAGGTTAAGGTAGACTAATAAGGCAAATATAAGTGGAAACTTCGGCAGGGGACGCTCTAGAAGGGCATAGATAAACCTTATTGTTGAGATTCTTCAGAAAAGTTAGGTATGTAGTACTCGCAACCTGCGTGTGTGTATGACAACATGTTTGAATTAAAACGAAGCAAAAGAAGTATTTGAGAATCGTAGTACGTGGGGCTCTGTAGTTTTTGCTACATACATAAATAAACTCACGCCTCTTTCCCAAGGGGGTAGGCAGAAACTTCAGACCCTAGAATCTGTAGTTTCATACATATTTCGTATTAATTTATTAACTAAATGATCCGAATCGAGTATGCTACTATCACTACCGATTTGGGGATCAAGCTAGACGCTGCGTCTCACCGTGCGCGAGGCGAAATCAAAAGAAATCGGAAAACTAAAAGAGGCACCGACCGTGGCGGACGTCGGTGTGACTACGGCAAGTAACCGCCTGTGTGTCTTCGATCGCAACACTAATCACCGTTTCCTCGTTGACACCGGTGCGGACATCTCCGTCCTAGCCGCCACCCCGATACATAAGAAGAAATGTTCACCAACTTCGTACAAACTATACGCCGCAAACAATTCACCCATCAATACCTACGGCGAGAAAGACCTGCAAATCGACCTAGGCCTGAGAAGGCGATTTCGTTGGACATTTGTAGTCGCAGACGTCAAAACATCAATACTCGGAGCTGACTTCCTTCGCCACTTCAAACTCCTTGTCGACCTGCATCAAAAGAAGCTAATCGACAAGGTGACAGAACTCTCAATCAACGCCTTAACAATCTCGTCAATGCAACAAGCCGTCTACGTACTCAGTAACAAGCAGACATATCAAGACATACTCAAGCAGTATCCAGACCTACTCCGACCTATGTCCTTGAAAACTCCCGCTAAACACGACGTCGTCCATCACATCGAGACAACGGGACCACCTCTCTTCGCACGTGCTCGCCCCCTACCGCCCGACAAATACAAAGCAGCTAAAGAAGAGTTTGAACGGATGATGGAAATGGGAATCTGCCAACCTTCTAAGAGCCCGTGGGCCAGCCCACTCCATGTGGTCAAGAAAAAAGATGGCAGTCTACGAGTGTGCGGCGACTACAGACGTTTAAATTCAGTCACGCTACCCGATAAGTACCCGATTCCGCGCATACAAGATTTCACCTATCAACTACACAATAAGAAGATCTACTCAAAACTCGATTTGAGAATGGCCTACTACAGAATACCAATGAATAAAGAAGACGCACAGAAAACTGCAATCATCACACCCTTTGGGTTATTTGAATTCAACTGCATGACGTTTGGTCTACGAAATGCAAGTCAAACCTTCCAACGTTTCATGCACGAGGTACTGCGCGGTATCGAGGGCTGTTTCTCATTCGTCGACGACATTTTGTTGTACTCAGAAAACGAACACGAACACAAGATATTGCTACATCAAGTTCTCGAGCGTCTGAACAAATACGGCGTAACACTCAACGTCGACAAATGTGAATTTGCACAAGCGAAAATCAACTTTCTCGGCTACGAAGTAACAGCGAACGGCATAAAACCAACTGAAGAACGAACAAAAGTCATATCCAGTTACCCTCAACCCAAAACTATCATCGAGCTTCGTCGTTTCCTGGGCATGTTAAACTTTTACAGAGATTGTTTACCAAATCAAGCCGACATGCAGAGCGAACTCAACAAATATCTGCACAATTGTAAAAAGAATGACAAGACGCCTATCACGTGGACGCCGGCCGCCGAACAAGCATTTCAAAAATGCCGCCAAAGCATATTGGAATGTGTGACGTTAACGCATCCTATCGCCGGCAGCCCACTCTGCATCATGACGGACGCCTCAGAACGCGGCATCGGCGCGGTGTTACAACAGCGCGACAACGAAGCTTGGAAACCGCTAGCATTCTTTTCTAAAGCAATGAGTGCTACACAATCTCGGTACAGCACGTATGATCGCGAACTACTAGCGATCTACATGTCTGTGAAACATTTTAGAAGACTCATCGAGGGCTGTGACGTCACCGTCTACACTGATCACAAACCGCTGTCCTACGCGCTCTCAAGGCCGCAAAGTAGTAGCGACACTCCTCGACGGGAACGACAACTTCACTTCATCAGTCAATTCTGCAATAACATCGTGTACGTAAAGGGAGATGAAAACTCAGTCGCTGACGCCTTATCGCGCATTGAGGAAATACACTGTCCCTCAAACATTGACTACGACAAGTTATCACGTGATCAAGAACAAGACGAAGAACTGAAACAATTAAAACTACAGCCGAACTTAAAATTCATCACCGTTACCGCCGCGTTGCCCGGCACACAGCGACCAATCACGTGCGAGATATCAACATCTTCGCTCCGCCCATATCTACCACCGGCACATCGTTTTGCAGCATTCAAAGCGCAGCATGATCTCTGCCACCCTGGTATCAAGGCGACTAGAAAGCAAGTAACATCAAAGTTTTTCTGGTCATCTATAAACAAAGATGTAACAACATGGACAAGAAACTGCGTCGGCTGTCAGCGAGCCAAAGTATATCGTCACGTCGTCACGCCGCTAGGAAGTTTCCCGCCATCGCAACGCTTCGAACACATACATATCGATATAGTCGGCCCACTTCGACTATCTTACGATTATCGATATTGTGTTACTATCATGGATAGATTCACAAAATGGCCTGAAGCCGTACCAGTGCGCGAGATAACAGCTGAGATCGTCGCAAAAGCACTGTATGAAAACTGGATTGCTAGATTCGGCTGCCCACTACGTATATCGACCGATCAAGGCAGGCAGTTTGAATCGTCGGTGTTCAACGCGCTAATAAAAAAATTCGGCATTACACGCATACGCACGACCGCATACCATCCACAATCAAATGGGCAAATAGAACGCTGGCATCGTACGCTAAAAGCTGCTTTAATGGCTAGAGGCGCTACTACCAACTGGAGCGACGAACTTCCCACCGTACTGCTTGGCCTGCGAACAGCGCTGCGTGAAGATAACAACCTAAGTCCCGCGCTAATGACCTACGGTTCTACGCTACGTGTGCCATCGGATTTCTTCGCACCGGCTACTATGACTAACATGCCCGTCGAAGATTACGTACGCCGCCTCACACAAACGATGACGTCACTCTCACCTTCATGCACTACCGCTAGAACAACAGCCTGTCCCTTCATATACAAGGACCTTGGTACGTGCACACACGTCTTTGTGAGGAACGATACCGTGCGAGCACCGCTGACACCACCCTACGATGGACCGTATCCAGTGCTACAGAGACACGAAAAATTCTTCAGAATTCAGCTACCGCATCGAGAGACAGTTGTATCGCTGGATAGACTGAAACCGGCATACATCTGCAATGAAACACCAAACACTACAAGCCCCACAAACATAACAAGCACGCCGAGCATCGTGAATCCTGTACCTTCACACCAACCATACATCACCAGGACCGGCAGAATATGCAAGCCAAACGTACGCTTCGCTAAGGAGGGGGTACTGTGAGGTACGCATCGCCACATCATCCTCAAGCCACGCATCGCATAGAACTGAAGACCGCCGCGCCGAGCTGCTGGCGCTGCGAACGCGTCACATGAGTGCTATCTCGCTCGCGCGCGCATCTGTCTCGTTTCTTTTAGGTACTCACAGAGTCCTACTTGCGCGTTCTTATTGGACGATCGCGACGCGTTTACCATAGCACTGCCACTACCTCAGCCCCTGTGATTTTGTACTTAAGCTTGTTGTGTGAACAAAAATAACACGCTCCTATTTCTACACTACTATTCTCGTTTTATTTCATCTTTACCCACATCGCTGCTACAGTCATCATCATAATCTGCCTCGCCTCTACAAATGACAGCCGGGACCAAACGGCTTAACGTGCTTTCCGAGGCACTGAGGAAACTTTGTATGTTATTATGGTCACCCATCCATGGACCGACCTCGTCAAGCGTAGCTTAACTTTTGATCGACCCATGCGGCTGTTATTATTTAACCACAAGCTCCTCATTAATTAATTAATTGTATCTGACCCAAATTTAACCTAAGCCGGCTTCAAATCAAAGCCAAGCTTCTGAATCTACACGGCCTAACCTACCGATCGTAACTTCACAAATTCTACATATCAGTAAAAATTTATGTAATTTTTGGTCACCAAAAATTGTACTAAGACCGCGATCGGTTCTCAGAAAATGAGCATTACACCTTTTACTCATAAAAATAAAAACCGCAGTAGCAACTACCCCAAATAACGTAGCAGCTGGCATAATTCGCGCAGTATCGATATATTTTAAACTTAATACACCGTCAATAGCCCAGAGGCTATCGCAAACTCAAATTGGACCGGCCAACTATTCCCGAACTCATTCTTAAAGCAAGCACGCTAGTTCGTGGGTTAAAAGCAACATTTATTAAAACTTTACAGCAAATTGTTTGTGTTTTTTTCTTTCATCTTGGCACTCCGCGAAGAACGAACTATGGCTTGAATGTTAATTAGTTTTGTAATTGTAAATAGAACTAGAACTTCAGTAAATAGATTTCGTGTACTAGCTGGTAAATGGTTTGAGCTGTCTCGTTATTGCCATCTGCGGGCCTGTGTTTTAGCTTCACATACCGTTGAGAAATATCTATCAGGGGGCCTAGATAAAGTCACTTTTTCATTGACGATAGCAAAGTTCGATAAATTCGAAATGTATGGAATTGACATATCGAAATGTCACGTGATCAACACGTGTCAACGATGACAAAGTCGAATGACTGTATCATTATTCAGGTACGCCGGTTTCCTCACGATGTTCTCCTTTACCGTTTTGGAAGCAAGGAATAATCATACAATACACTCATGAATCCGAAAAGTCAAAAGTGATGAAGATTATTAAAGTGCACTTTTGAACGTCAAACCAAAGCTTGTCGAGATTTAAATAAAAGAATTTTATAAATTTCTAAGTCAATTAAACCCATAAAATATCATATACATAAAAAAATATTTCGGATAAAGTTATTCTAACTAGAAGTGGAAAAATCTCGCGACTAGCTAAAGATGGTGCATTACCAGTGCGTTTATTTTATTGGAATTGCTATATAAAAACAACAAAAAAATATCTTACACACTAATATAAAGTTTCTGAGAAATGTTTTCAGAAATTTTAAAACCGCCTATAGTCAGAAGAATTACTGTTTTAAAACTAAACCTTTTATATCTTAACAAAAAGTTACTTCTTATCGTTAAGACCTCGTACCACGGTACTAACGAATGGCACTCATTTCTTAAATGTTCTGGTATCAATTTAATTTTCTTTTCTAAGAAGAATTAGTTATCTAATGAAGTTGAAAGTACATTTTATTTTTTTGTGTTTTCTTTGGTTCGTGGCTCATGGTTAAGTTACATCAGCAACTCGGGTTGATCTGAGGTTATGGCGCGATTGTGATAGTGAACATCCATTGAATAGTGAGATCTCACTGTCTCGAAAATAATATAAGAAATATTCTATAGTTATTTTTAATTATTAATTATTATTATTATGCGCTTATATTATTATTATTAATTTATTATTATTAATTTTTAACTATTTATGTAACAGACTGGTTGCTCCTTAAGCACTACTCTTATACGGAGTCTTTACTAACGTGTCTTGTGTAATGCACTCACACATCCACACAAACACCGCTCACACACACAAACACACAATCACACACACACAATTTAATTTATTTTTTTCATATCATACACCAAATGACACAGTCTACTTTTTAAGATAAGTTTTTGTTGATTTCTGTTAACCTAGACCGTAAACTACCTCTTAAAATACAGGTATACCCTAGCTTAAGAGGTAGAATCTTATTTTGTACAGAATTTGCAACATAAACTTGAATATGTTTTAAATGTTAAACCTTCTAAACTCTGCGCATGTTTTTTGGACAAATAAAGATTATTATAATAATTGTTTATTCATACCAAACTGCTTCAGAATAGATTTATTTTCATTCGAAGATTTTTCAAACTGTCGTTACGTTTACATCAGACCTTCAACACTTATTGCAGACGAGACATAGCAAACAAAATTTTCATCCGATACTAGTGTCCTACAAATCGATTAGTCTAGTTTAGTACGCTCCGCTGCCGCTTCAATATTGCTACATGCAAGATGGCGTTACTGAGTTTTGGGATCACAGCCTTTCTATGCCTGCCTGCTGCGGTCTTCCCGTCCAATTATAATTTAGGTGTCTTCAAGGCTAGAGTGAATAGGCTCTTAATAAACTAGTGCGCTTCACCATCACTGATTGCATCACTGCTTACCATCAGGTGGGATTGAAGTCAAGCACTGGTTTATAATATTAAAAAAAAACTGCCATTTCTTCTCTATTAAATATCTATGCATCAGACATTCGCAATGTTTAAAAAAAAACAGAAAGGTTTTAGGGTGGGTATTATTTTACGTTATGTAGTTTTTGCCTACCTTTACGGGAGAGAAGTGTAAGTTTATGCATCGTCTTTAATTTATAAAACTGCGATTTTTCCGAACGAGTCACACTCTTGTAAAGTTCTCCCATCGAGTAACAGTGTGACTGGTTGGGAGGTAAATTTTCATTTTTTTTTCAACAATTCACACTGTTACACGTTACGGTGTGACTCATTGGGAACGAACTAAAAAGTTCTACCATCGAGTAACAGTGTGACTGGTTGGGAGGCCATTTTTATTTTTTCCCAACGATTCACACTGTTACACATTACGGTGTGACTCATTGGGAACGAACTATAAAAAGTTCTCCCATCGAGTAACAGTGTGACTGGTTGGGAGGCCAATTTTCATTTTTTTCCAACGATTCACACTGTTACACGTTACGTTGTGACTCGTTGGGAACAATCGCAAATATCAACATGACTCACTTAGTTCCCTGCCTACATCACAACCAAAACAGGTCATAGGGTCGTAACCATAAACAATCATGAATAAAATACCTCTCTGGAATATCCAATATCTATTTTTAGTTCAGGTTCAGTGGCTATTGATCTACGGCTCCCACTAGTCATTACCGAGAATTATTTATTAGCGGGTTCGATTCCCGAGAGCGTCCCTGCGCTAAATGGGATATCGGGTAGCCTTGATAGCAAACATGGTATGTGGATCTTTGATCAGCTTGTATACATGTGTTTATGGTAGAGAGAATTGCGTTTATGATAAAGTGGCCTTAATTTTTGTGCATGCAAAGTGATAGATACCTAAACAAAAGTGATATTTGCTTATTAACATGTAACCACAGTAATCCTCCAAGGGTTTGGCAGTCGTGATCATAGATATCTGTATACCAAATCAAAAAAAATAAAAAAAAATGACTGACATGGATCTATAAATGACAGCCGGGACTAATGACACAGAGGAGTCTTGATATAAATGAAGGAATTAATGCTCACCCATCCACAGATCAACCTCGTCAAGCGTAGCTTCGATGGACCCGTGAGGCTATTTTTATTTAGCCCCAAGCTCCTAGTAGCAAGCAGCAGTTACATACATGCTTTAAAAGCTTTAAATACGGCTTTACATTACCAATAAAACAATCAAATTGTACTGTAAGTCGGTAAAAAAAAGATAAAGATAAAGATACCGGGCTGGTATCCGCAACTCCACGTCATAGCGCGTATTTTGCGTATGGGCCATAATGTACCACATGGGATGGGCCCAGGCAAATTGGTTGAAGTCACATGTCTTCGAATTTTTGGTTCTATCTAGGGTACATGCCGGTTTCCTCACGATGTTTTCCTTTTCCTGTGCTTTGGTATTATAAATATGATTTATACAAAACTAGTCATTAACTTAGCAGAGTTATGTTAGTTTCAGATCTTTGAAGTTTGGTAACATTTGCGTCGAATTTTATACGTAGGTTATTACGTGGACCATACTACGTATGAGAGCTTCAACCTGCATCGAGATATCAAGGACTGCGGTTGATGATTATGATGGTACTACATATTAGACAAGCCACGCAGAACCCAATGTCATTACAGATCATTAATTATTGGTAATCCGTGCGCCGTGGGATGTCAATCCCGAACTAAATGGAATATCAAATAGCGCCACTAACGATTCGCTGTGGCAAACATAGGCTCAAGTGCTTGCGTTGGATCATGTAATGTTTGTCTAATAGCCTGTATTTGTTCCTAGTTTCTGTGTTGTATTAGGCACGTATTAGGTTTATTTGTAAATGACATAATATATACCTCTGTGGCCTCTAGTGGTCATATGTGATAGCGTTTTGTTTTGTGGTTTTGATTTTCGAGTCTGGTTTTGTGAGGTCTTTCCATCTTGTTGTTTTTAGTAGCTGCCTGGAGTCTAGACTTGTGCCCGTTACACGTTAAAAAAGACAGAGTAGAGTGGAGATTGTGTACTAAAGTTATAATAAAATTAAACTATGCCTATAAGCCCATGGCTAAGGCGGCGGTCAAGAGTTTGATCCCCACCCAAAAATATACGTTAATAAAAAACAATTGTGATTAAAATTTGTTCCATTTTCAGATACCTATCAATTGAATGCATAGTCAACTATGTTGCACCAAGTTAGATAAGCAAAATACCTAATACAATTTAATAAAATGACATTAAAACCATGTACAGACTCCAGCACATCTAGTTACCCCAATGTGTCAATTTTTTCCAATTGAATATGAACCTTATCCTGTTAGGCATAAAGTTAAAAAACGATCAAAGAAATTTGACACATTAGGGTAACTTGATGTGCTGGCGTCTGTACAATGTCACGAATTACAATTAATACTCCATAACTACACTACATTTAAATTAAAAATTCTAATACAAATACAAATCACCGTTTTGCAGACGACATTGTTCTCTTTACTTCAATAGCCACCGAGCTCGAACAAATGGTACAAGACCTAAGCGATGCAAACCTTGAGGTTGGACGGAAGATGAATATGTCAAAGACCAAAGTAATGACAAACATGGTGCTAAACAGTATAAAAGTAGACTGGGAAACAATACGACATGTCCAGGAATACCTTTACTTGGGCCAAGAAGTCTCTTTCCCGGCGAGGTACGATAAAGATATCACACGACGAATTGGTAACGCCTTGAAGAGCTACTGTTCCATGAATGAACTTTAAAGGTAAATTACCGATAATTAACGCAGGCAGGCAGAGACATGACATGATGTGAGTTCTCCCCATCTTAACCAATTGTGTATAGACTTGGTCTTTCACTAAATCTCAGAAGTCCAAATTTGCTCCAGGTCCAGGTCCAGGTTTGTCAGCGAGCAATAGAGCGAGTATACTTGGGTTAAATTGATAGACCGAAACAATTAATTGCGCTCCACAACTGGGAAAAAAGGCTTCGGTTCTAGCTAGACGTAAGAAAGAAAGAAAGAAGAAAGCAAAAGCATTTATTTCGCACGATACAGGCACACGTTAAAAATAAAAATAGGTACAAAAAAAAAAATAAACTAAAGAATAACAATAAAAATAAACAAAATAAAGAATTATGTGCCTAGTACAGACGCCGCACATCAAGTTACCCCAATGTGTCAAATTTCTTTGATCGTTTTTCAACTTTATGTCGAACAAAATAAGGTTCATATTCAATTGGGAAAATTTGACACATTGGGGTAACTTGATGTGCTGGCGTCTGTACGATATTAAATAAACCATTTCAGTAAGAAACTATACTTATTTAATAACATAACACGCTTGTTATCCCCGAAGTGTTAGGCAGAGGTACCAGTAGACTAGTATACTTACATTTCACCAGTTATGTTGAAGTCCCATGTAATAGGGGGCGAGCCTATTGTCATCAATCGGGCACAAATCCAGACTCCGGGCTGATACAGCAAAATTCCAGATGGAAAAACCATATTACTCTATATATTATGCTTCTTTTCGCCGGTGAACTTCGTCGTGAGTGCACGTCTCTTTGTGTTTTGGCTGAGATTTATTTTACGTTATTTATATTTTACTACTCTACTTAATTGGAAATCGGATCCTCTCTTACTATCTTGTGGAGGTGCTCATAAGCAGCCGACGCCATCTTTGGAATTGTATTGCGCCATCCTGCTCTTGGATTCACTCGGTGAGACTATCAACAATATTTTAAAACTTTGAAAAAGTCATCGGTGATTGAGCGTGGTTTGATCCAGCGACGCATCGTGTACGACTGTCGCATTCCCGTACCTTGCGCCCCGAGACCAACGGTCATTGAGACGCCGCGCGCAAATTACTGGCCTAGTATCCGCTCAACGCATATTGCTGGTTCTACATTATGTCCCGATCATCTGACACAAAATATCACTCGGACACTGATCTAACCAATGTCTCTGTTCCTGTGACTAATCTGAATATTACACAGCGGAAGAGAAAGCAACCTGAATGTGAAATTAAAGACGCAATAAGCATTTTTTCTCAAGAAATTAATAAAAAACTTGATGAATGGCGTCAAAATATGGAAACAGCCATGTCAAAAATATCTGACAATATCACCACCATTAGATCGGATCTTGAAAAGATAACACAGGTGACATCAGACATAAAAATAGAGGTTCAGTCTCTGCGTTCTGATCATATTGTTTTGGATAAACGTGTGTCCAACTTAGACGAGAAACATCACCATGTACTGCAAGATATATCGGAACTTAACAAGTCTGTTCAATTTACCAGCGATCAACAGAACGATCTGAAAAAACAAATTGATTTGATCGGCACACAGATAGTTAACTCAGATCTTATTAATAATATGGTACAGAGTTTAGAGCAAAGAATGGATTCATTGGAACAACAAGCGCGGCAGTGCAATATAGAGATTTGCAATGTTCCTGAAAAGCGCAACGAGAACTTGGTGACTCTCTTAGAGACCATCGCCTCACGAATAAACTTCTCATTGTCTCAAAAGGATATTGTTGCAATACATCGGGTCCCACATGCACACAGAGAAAATAATAAGCCTAAGAATATTGTTGTCAAGTTGAGTTCCCGCATACTACGAGATAATATACTTAGTGCATTCCGACTTGCGAAAGGTGTGAGCACAGATCAACTCGGACTTTCTGGTACGTCTTGTCCTACATACATGCATGAACACCTAACCCTAAAAAGGAAGCAATTATTTCGAGACTGCAAAGAGGCAGCCAAGAAAAACAATTTCAAATACGTGTGGGTTAAACATGCGACCATTCTTGTCAGACGAATTGAGGGTTCATCTGCCCTGGCAATACACTCAACGCGCGATCTTCAGAAAATCAAAACCTCCTCTGTTCCAAATGCAGATAAATAACAAAAGTGCATATACAGTAGTTATTGCGTATATTTTTATTTTTAATTCTAGTATTAAGATGCATGATAGTCTCAGTAGTGGACTTTATTTTCAAACAATTTACAATTTTTCCATTGCTAACATTAATAATTTAACTTATCATTTGTTACAACTCTTTTTGTTGCTGACCATCCAGTTGGTAATTACTACCATTTTAAATTGCTTTTCTTTGTTGGTATATAGTTGCAGTCTAAACGTGATGTATAACTTGTTCGTATTGTTTTTAACATTGCGGTCTTTTACTTTGTTAGCGCCTACTAATTTGTTGATGTACCCAATCACATAATGTCGGATAAGTTAGGTGTTTATTATCAAAACTGTAGGGGCTTACGTACTAAATTAAATACATTATATATGAACATCTTAAGTAATTGTTATGACATTATTATCCTAACGGAGACTTGGTTAACACCTAATATACTGGACCAGGAATTTATAGATGAGCGGTACGTAGTTTTCAGGTGTGATCGCGATCGTATTGCCTCAAAGAAGAAAGATGGAGGTGGGGTTCTCATAGCCACGTTAAAAAACCTAAAGGTTACACATGTGACACTTAATTCACGAACAGAGCATGTCATTGTCGAGCTACCTGGTGACGGATGTGACAAATATTATATAAGTGTTGCTTATTTTCCGCCTAACACCCCTGATGACGTTTATTTGGCTCATTTTGAATCCTTACAACAATTTATAGAAGCAAAGGATTCAGCAAAATTCTTTTTGTTTGGGGATTACAACTTACCGCAAATAAAATGGCTGCCTGTTGTGAACAATACATTTGGTGCCATGTGCAGTAACGGCAGCTCAACAATGTGTAAGCACATGGATAATTTTATGTCAGTTATTAATAGCTACCAATATAATACCATAAAAAATAGTATGGGGCGAATTTTGGACTTAATAATCAGTACTACGTGTTGCAATGTATACGCGCCTTCTCCATTGGTACCTCTTGATAAACTTCATCCCCCATTAGCCACAACTATTACTTATAAATCTGACCTCCAAAAGTCACTACAGAATAAAATTCTAAAATATAATTTTCACAAAGCCAACTACGATAAAATTAACAAAGATTTAGCTAAAATAGACTGGAATGCTATGCTCAGTGATGTATGCGCTGAGATTTCTGTTGATATTTTTTATGACCAAATCATGAAAACAATAAAAAATCATGTCCCAAGAACGTCACCACGATCATCGAAATTCCCTGTTTGGTTTTCTAAATCCCTCATAAGAATATTTAAAAACAAAAATAAGGCATGGATTAAGTGGAAGGTATATGAAAACATTTCAGACTACGAGCATTTCTCCTTCCTGAGACGTAGATTTCAATTTGAGTGCCAAAATCACTATAAGGCATACATCGATTCTGTCGAAGATAATATAACCAAAAATGTTAAGTTTTTGTGGAGCTACATTTCAAATCGAAAACCAAATATAGGCATACCTTCCACGGTATTTTTTAAAAACCATAGTACTAGCAGCCCTACAGAAATATGCAACACATTTTCCCACTTTTTTCAATCTGTCTACGAACAATCAACATTTAAAATTGACACTTGGCTTCCTCCTGAGACATACTTAGACGGTTGTAACATCATTGACGATATACATCTTACTAATGATAAAGTTTAAGGTTAAGGGCCCTGGACCAGATGGTATACCAGCTCACTACCTTAAAAACACCTCAAAGACAATATGTGTGCCTTTATGCCTAATTTATAACAAATGTTTGGCAGAAGGTATTTTCCCAGAAATCTGGAAAAGGGCAAATCTTACCCCAGTTCATAAGGCAGGTCCCAAAAACGATGTAGAGAACTACAGACCTATTTCTATTCTGTCTGCCTTGTCGAAGCTTTTCGAGAGACTTGTACACGATGAGATTAGTCCTATTTTGTACAACATAATTATTAAACAACAGCATGGATTCATTAGAAAACGATCTACTGCTACGAATTTAATACTTTTTACAGATTACTTGTTCAACAATATGGATAAACGTATACAAGTAGACGCCGTGTACACAGACTTTCGGAAGGCCTTTGACAAGGTAGACCACGAGTTGCTTCTTACAAAGATAGCTTATAATGGCATACGAGGCGACTTACTCCGGTGGTTCTCATCATACGTTACAAATAGGACCCAAAAAGTAGTAATACGTGGCTATGAGTCCTCTTCGATTAGTGTTACTTCTGGTGTACCCCAGGGCTCAATTCTCGGACCTCTTCTATTTGTTTTATTCATAAATGACATAAATAGTTGTTTTAAACATTCCCAGTTTTTATTATTTGCTGATGATCTCAAAATTTTTAGAAAAATCGAACATGTTAATGATTGCCATTTAGTTCAGGAAGATCTGAAAAGGTTCGCTTCCTACTGCAATAATAATAAACTCCAGCTAAACATATCAAAATGCCTAACCATTACATTCTCCAAAAAATCTAATAATATATCACACACTTATTGTCTAAACAACACTTCTTTGCAGAAAGAATCTTTAGTACGAGACCTTGGGGTACTGCTAGATAATAAATTGCATTTGGATCAGCATATTGACAAAATTATTAGTAGCGCTTTTCGTATGTATGGATTTGTAATGAGGGCTACAACTGACTTTAAACGCACAAATACATTCATACACTTATATAAATCGCTAGTAAGATCGCAGCTGGAGTATGCTGTTACAGTGTGGAATCCATATTACAAAAAATATAGCAACGACTTAGAGAGGGTACAACACAAATTTTTAAAATCAATGCATTTCAGATGTTATAATAGAACTTTTAGTTATGATGAGTTATTAAATTATTATAAGTTAATTAGACTGGAGTCCAGGCGCACTCTTCTGGAGACAATGTTTCTATATGATCTGTGTAATAATCGATACGACTGTTCAGACCTGACCAACAATCTATGTTATATTGTACCTAGAACTGTAGTAAGACGAGAGGTGCGCGCCCGACCACTGTTTGCAGTAGTTTCTTGTCGCACTAATGCTGGGGAACGCGCACCTCTGCGTCGTTTAGTAAATACATACAATAAGTATTTTACGGATATAGATATATTTTCATTATCTGCTAAAAACTTCCGCAATGATGTAAATAATACATTAATGGATTTGGAAACATAAAAAACAAGTGTATAACAAATTATGAAAATGCAATTGTAATTCGTGCATGATTAAGTTTACTTAGTTGTCTAATTTCTTATATAATTTGTGGATAACGTAGTGAGTTACACACTCACTCATATTGTTGTGCATGCCTATTTTAAGATCATTCGTAGTGTGTAACTGTTTGTTCTCCCAAATGAATAAATAAATAAATAAATAAATAAATAAATAAATATAGAGAAGGCATAAACATTGATATCCACGCTTGCACAAGGCGGATAGGCGATTTCACCTTTTTTCGCTTCACCGTTGTCTGTCATTGATTAGGAAGTACATTTAAATTGAATTATGTCACATTAGTACTTGTTCGAATATTAACCTGCAACCTCGTGTGTGAGAACCAGGAGCCTTTACCAGTGGGCCATCACGAATTTCACTGAATAAATAAACTATTTCAGAAAGAAACTATACTTCTTTAACAAAAATCAATCCTACATCTTCATTCACTTGAATTTATCTGGTATTGAAACCAGGTTCTTATCCAAACTTCACGTCACCTTAGAGAATGCTGAGTGAACCATTTTACTTAATTAAAAAACACATATGAAATTGGAAGTTCCCGAAGTTCCCGAAACCCCACGAACTCGCAGGAATTCCTCGGAGCGTATCGCTACGTATTCACCGCGAACTGTTAGAGCTAACTTTGCAGCATAAATTGGTATAAACGGCTATCGTTACCTCTCTCAATGTAGGTTAAAATGAAGAAAAGAAGGTTGAAGCTGTTGAGTTCCTGTTTTTTATTTAAAATTTTCGTGATGAAAGTCTTTTAAGCCAAAATACTAGAGTACCAAAGAACGCATAGTTTAGTCTTATGCGTACATAGTTTTGACTTTCATTAATCGAATTATTTCGTTATTATTATTCTTAAAATGCGATTCTTTTTTTTTTCTATTGATTCATTTGTTATGTTATTTTGCTCTTGATTAATTTGTTATTTTAATCTTATCGTCAATCTTGCAACTCGTTGTGGGCAATATTATCTAATGTCTGCCTTTTATTATGATGTTTAATTATGTTGTTATTTTATTCTAATTTTAATCTCTTATGTTATAACTATTTTTTTCAATGTTGGTGGACCTGTAATTCGATTGTGTAAGAATTTAGACTCGTATTACTTATCCTAAAAACACTCTATACATAAGCTGTTGGTAAACCTTTTATGTGACTTTTTAGTTCATAAAATATTATGCTAAATGCAAGCGTGAAGGTATGAGAATTGCCCTGTAGTGGGACAGTAACAGATTTGTTGCTCGTCTAAACTAATGCTTTAGACAAAGAAAGCTCTCATACTTAAAGTTTCATAGGAATATGAACTTTATTGGCATACAAAAAAACGATCGTCATTATTGTTAATTAAGAACACTTTTCAATTTAAAATCAGTTTTTTATAAAAATAATATGAATCAAATCTGTTTTCTCAGTCTCAAACAGTTCCTTATTGCAGTGCTATCTTGGATGATATGACAGGTGACAAGTTTGTTTGCAGTTCACAGTGTTTTTTTTTTAACAAATTATTTTTTCCTGACACTTTTGTGTATTTTATTTTCTAACGTAACAAAGTGAACTGAGGCAACACGTAGAAAGCAAAAGGGTAATTAAAGCTTCAGATCGGCGCAGTTTGGTAAGTTCAGTTAATTGTTCCTCACCCACAGGTATTTTGCATTCCTTTGCTTGGAATAAGGGGTTGTTCCTGGAAGCTCTCGTCTTACTCAACTTTGTTGCGATTGAGTGTTTGGTACATGCGGTTTATGGCATAAAGATGTGTGGTTGTGTTTCCGAATAAGACATTGGCAACGATTCCGAAGTTCTAAAACGGTATGAATTATTTTTAACCGACTTCAAAAAAAGGAGGAGGTTCTCAATTCAGTTGTATGTTTTTTTTTTTTTTTTTGTTTTTAGGGTTTGTTACCTCAGTACTCCGTCATTTATGGACCGATTTTTAAAATTCTTCTTTTATTTGATAGGGTATATGAATAGATTGGTCCCATTTGTATCAAAACTCATATCTGATGAGGGATCTTCGAGGAATTGAGGGAACTCCTCAAAAAATATAGGCACACATGCACCGATTTCAACATTTTTAGTAACAAATCAAGCATTTTCATTTAGAAAGTAACATTTGGTGAAGAAAAACTGATGAAGAAGACAGGCAACGGAACTCTTCAACGCATAACAGCAAATTATTCGCAATTGCTATACTCAGATATCTATGCTGAGCTTTTGTGTTTCCATAACAGAACATTACGCCTGTCTATTTTAAAAGGGGCCCGGCAGAGATGTGCAGATTAATGTTTAGAAAGAACTACTTTTGCAATTGTTAATCGATTTCAATAATTCTTTCAAGTTTTGAAAGACTTTTTACATACAAAGAAACTAAAACTTACAAAATAAAAACTTTTTTACAAAAAAAACAACCGACTTCTTAAAAAAACACTTAACAGGTGAAAAATAACTCCAGTTTCGGAAGTCGGTGGCCAATGAACGAAACAAAACCACCAGAGCCACAGACTTCCGAAACTGGAGTTATTTTTCACCTGTTAAGTGTTTTTTTAACCCTAGAAAGATAACGTTATTTTTTGGTACTGAAAAGATAAAGATGCGCCTCAGAGGCGCTCAATTTTCGATTTCGATTTTTTTATACGTATTTAAGTAATTATTAAACTTCTTATAGCGTTGTGAAATGCTACATTATTACTAAATAAATAAAACACAAAGGAGACAGTTTTTTTTGGGCCCACTATTAAACGGTAACGTTTATTAATCATATTACACATGAAGAAAGTGATCATCTTATTACTATTAACAGACCAAAAATTATATATAAATGTAACCGGAATACTGAAATAATAGCAAAAAAGTGTTACGGCAAAAAATGCTTGTTTAGGAGCGTGTTCACAATAAAATAAACCTATTATTTTAATGTGAAAACAAATAATGTTAACCCGGTGCGCAGCGGTAATGACATCGGCGTTTATATGCGTTTAAAGAGATAATTATTAATTGGTACAGTGAACTTGTTTTTAATTCTTTTACTAACGGAATATCAAGTAACGTACTTTAAAAACACAGTGGAACGAAACGTAATTAATCGCCCGTTGCAGATGCTCTGTGGTCCAATTTCAATCAGTTTTACACTGACAAACAACATTATTATTTCCGTTATTATTGTTTCCGATTACTAGATAATTTCATGTTTCTTCTGTTCTTTTCGTATTTTTATTCTAAAGATTTCATATGGCATTTGTAGATACAGCGCATAATCTGCAAAGCCATTGCAAGCAATTGACAACATTTCAAAATTTTAACCTCCATGTTTTATTATGTTATCTAAAAGTAAATCCAAAACTAGAGGACCCATATTTTTTGGTTTTTCGATATTATGTACTTTTCATTCATAATTTTAACTTTGAAATTCGGTGCATTCTAAAAAGACGTAAGCGCCAAATGACATCATTCATACGGTGGAATGGCGATAATTCCTTTGCTTTACTGTGATACGTCGAAAAAAATCAGTTTCTTAGATGTCACTGTCATTTGGCAGTTGTCAATGTCACACATTGACATTAGATATGTCTTGTTTGACATGAGATATGTAATTTTTGACATTAGATATGTCTTTTTTGACATTAGATACGTAATTTTTGACAGAAATGTCTTGTTTGACATTATAGTTTTCATCTTAAAAATGAGCTTGCTTTCGCAAAGGTAAACACCTCATTCCACCGTATAAGTGACGTCATCGCATGGTTTTTGGTTTTTATTTTTTTTCTCAGAAATTAAGCTATAAAAAATTTAAAAAAATATATTTTTATACTCAGCATACAAAAATGAAGAAACGGTATTTTTGTTTTAGGGTCATGTCAATTTTGAAATGTTGTCAATTGTGCAGCACCATTTCAACGGAATTGGGGCTGCTCTTGCTGGATACTGTTGTAATTGTTTAGTGGGCAGAGGCACTGTTGGCTGCTGTGCACATGTGATGTGATGTGTATAGTGTGGTTTTTATCTAGGGTGCGGCATCGGCATCAAGTTAAAGTTGAGCCACCTGCATCTTTTTTAGATGAAATACTGCTTTTATGAGAAGATTTTGAAAATTATGACGAACAGTAAAAAATACTTCTTGTGACATACTATAATGTGTTTTTTTTATCTCCTGACACAACCAGCTTATAACACATCACCTTATTATTTTAGATCTCCAGTCCAAGAGATTTAAAATACTAAAGGCTGGTATACTACTTTAGGCATTGAATATCTCAAATTCAAATTCAAATTCAAAATAGTTTATTGTATATCATAATCTACAGTAACTATGGCCGGAAAAAGTGTGTTTCGAAATGAATACATCTAATCTATTTTCGTGAATATCTCTGTCTATCAAATCGTGTAAATCACATCAAAATCAGTACAGACGTGTCTTTGTTTTGTACTTTATATTATTGAACACAGAACAGTGTACTATTTTAACCTAAAATACCAAGGAGACCTATCCACTTATTCAACAATCTCTCTTCTGAGATTTTAGGTTAATATGAGAGTCATGTTTTGACTATCGTATTTCACAGTATACCGGTTACATACAGTTTTGCTAATATTACCACTGTAATCTACAGATTATAAGGAATAAACTAACGTACATTTCATTGCTAAACGCCACAATTTGTGGTGGGCCTATTCCCCAAACAAAAAAAACTGTCTCCTTTAAGTTATTACTTTTTAATTATAAGAAAAAAAATGGGATTTTAAAAATCCCTTGCGAAAATCAACAAAAATAAAAAGTCTTCTGTATTAACGTACATTTTTTTCTTAAAAATATAAAGTTTATAGTTTTTTATCTTAATCACTAGTGAGTTATGAAATAGTCAGTCTCAAAAACATGAAAATACAAAAAAAAAAATATTATATACAGTTGTTGCAAACATCTTTTTTATGTTCACCACACACAGACTTTTTACATTTGGTACACGTCATCTTGGACATTCTTTTCTTTTTTGATGTGCATAGGCTGCAGTAGCACCGTATTTTAGCTGGAGGTTCCTCATCAGCTTCTACAGGTACCTCTTGAGTAGTTTGTGGCAGAATGTTTTCAATATTCTCCCATAAAGACACAATTTGAGTCTCTTCCAATGTTCTTCTCTTCGCCATGATGTTAAAACTATACTAAAACCAATAAAAATAATTAAGTAATAAATACATACCTACTTTAATATTTACCGTATACAGGGTGGCAGGGACATCGACGCGCAAACGTCGTGAAAAGGTTGCACCTGATGCCATAAATGAAATTACGAAGGTCATTCATCTCGGAAATGGCTGGTTAAAAAAATATCGTACAGACTAGACCGCGCGCCGCCCGGTGCGGTGGCGTCCTTTGTGGCCGACAATAGAATGTTGGCATTAGGTAGAAAGCGAAAAGCGAAGGCACCTACTATGCTAGTGTTGACCTCGCATTTGAACTTTAGAAAAACAGCTGATCAGGTAGCCCTTTCCTGTTTTACTTTCATTGCTGGTTTAAGTGAAACAAGTGAATTTACAAAATCTCATTGGAATAGGTAAAAATAATGTTTATATACAGTTTACAGTAAAAAAAAATGCAGAAGAAAACGTAAAATTTAAGGAAAAGCCGACGAAAAATTTCAACGCAGGGGGGTCCAGAATCATGTACTGAATCCATGGTAAGCGGATGTGCGTCGATGTCCCTGCCACCCTGTATAATTAGAAATAAGTAAAAAACAACAAAAACCAAAACACAATAAAATGTTTGAAAGTTGCACAAAAGATAAAGTGGCGCCTATCGAGCGCAACGTTTCGCCATAGCAACGAAACTATGGTACTTACCGAACAGGAGCGGTCGCCAATCGGGAGTGTTGGTCGCCGACTGAGTTGGCGCGGAAACACAAGCTTGTACGCGCGTTGGTTAGTAAAACACAGCAATACATTTATTTCGCGGGCGCCTCTGAAGCGCACGTTATCTTTCTAGGGTTAAGAAGTCGGTTGTTTTTTTTGTAAAAAAGTTTTTTTTCTACAGACTAAAATAATCCGTTTTACAGAAATAAATACAAAAAATAACTTAATTAGTTCATTACTGCTTGCTGTTCAGAAGTAGCAAGAGATAATAGTGTTAATATTACGTATATCTAATGAGGGAGTAACCCTCATTAAATAGTTCAAAAATAATAAATAAAAATTGTATTGTCTAGTGCCGTACGCCGCTTTGACGCGGTCGATGTGCGATGGCCGATGACTCGTTATCTATGCTTTAAGTTTTTTAAACTAAATCAAAATTAGATATTCCACATCTCTTACTAACTAACAGAATTGGAAAAGGACAGAGGCTGATATTGACAGATAAGAACTCAGAATTCAAAAAAATAAAAATAAATAAAGAGTAATTATAAAGAGTATTCTATTCTATTCTATACTAATAGTCTTTTCCAAGGACTTGACAATGTTTTTGGTTGATTCCTTTGAAATGTCAACTATGTCGATTATGAAAACTTAATTTTACATAGAGTTGACATCTTTGCCATGATTTTGGAGTTTGAAATACCACCAACTATGACAAGTGTGACAATATAAGTAACTAAAATTGTCAGTTCATGGTAATTGCACATTCTTTTTTTGAAGTCGGTTAAAAATAGCCTAAATAATCTTTAGTTTCACAAGAACGGAATTGGCACCACTGTCCATATTTTTAATTTGTTTAAACAAAACGCTAGCCTAGATTAGGAATATCTCACATCGGCAGGCCTGGACAGCTCACTTCACTCAAGTATTCACAGGGTGACTTTAAAAGAATCGTCCGGCAGCACATCCTATAATGACGTTTAAGAGTTTTAAGTTCTGCAATTTGTATGCAATATCTATTGACTCCACGGAGTGACATTGCTCGGAACGCGGTCTATTAGTAAAATTCGTTCGACGTGTTGCCTCAGACGACAAATAAAACCAAACACTCACCCACTAACGATGTCACTCATTTCTGTTTAAAATTCTGACCAGAGGACCATTTCCATTCTTCGAAACCGTGTCTCTTCAAAAAAATGTACACTGGAAACTGCACTATGAATCGTACAATCGAACATCAATAAAATTCACGTTCAATTCTCTTGTGATTGTTGACGTCACAGACGCCTCTCGTTTCCGTGTGAATGGTTACAACTTCAAAAGGCACGCTTTCCAGCGGACTTCGTAATAATAGGTAACCAGATACAAATTTTGAGTTTGATAAAAATCAGGATTAACAGTTTAAAGTTAAAAATAGAACTAGAAATTTGAAAAAAAAGCGTTTTAATTTGTTTTCAAATTACAATTTTTAATTTTCTTTTGTTTCTGTTTTATTTCGTAAATTTTAATATCAGGTAGGTACTGACCGGTACATATCGGTCAGTTCATTATCAGGTGACAATTTGACATTGACAAGTCTTAAGTTAAACCTAAGAAGGTAAGGTTGTCAATTTATACGAGCCTACGTTCTGAAATTTATTTGGTTACTAAACTTAGAGGTTTTACGTAGCATAAAAAAGTCTATACTTCAGAAATCAATTTACGTAATTAACAATGACGACAGAGACGAACTTTAATAATTCTTTGCAAATAGAACTATTTTACTGTTAGGACTTTAATTAAAGTAAACCGGGAAAACTATAGGTATAAATAGTATGTAACATAGAGGCAATAGTTCAGTTTAAAATTATGAATTTAGTATTTTCTAAATCAATGCATTTTAGTAAGGTAGTTAGGTTAGGTAGTTAGGTTAGCTATAGGGTAGGTATGGTCAGTTAGGTTAGGTTATATATACATATTGTAATTTTAATCCACTCGAACACAAAAATGTTTAAATAAGATCACAGTAGAGACTCGCTACATAAAAAGTAGTAGTAGTTATTATTGGTTTGGGTCTATTTGTTGTCGTCATATTAAACGTATGTATATCTAATATAAAAAAATGACAAGAGGCACAGCGAAGTTTTGTAGCCGGGGCAGCTAGTATATAATAAAACATTCAACCTTTCACACTGAACCGATGATGCGTTAGTGCGTCGTGGCAAAGTGTCGTATTACGCTTGGTGCATCTTACGTCAGATATGTACCGACCCTTAGTTGTTTGCTAGTTGTTAGTTTTATAGTGCATGATTTGGTTTTTAATAAGTGAAGGAGGACAGCTATAAAATATTTTTGGTCAACTAAGGTTATGGTTTGTGGTATATCCTTTGTTAGAGATTCATAGACAAATAAATAAATAAAAACCTACAAAAAACGGCAACAAGATCACTACTCAGAGCATTAAGTTGCGCTTCGGTACTTCTAACATCTGAGTACAGAAAGCTAGCGACATCAACGAGCAAATATTTCGCACACATAGAAAGATACCTACGTACGGCGATTTTTAACAAATGCATGTCACGACGGAATCTGCATTCCCTTTTTGCTGACGCGTGCGTTTTCTCTAGTTATAGGTATGGTGCTGACCTTCTGTTTCTTTCCATTTTGTGCCATCGTGTACGGTGTTATTCGATGCAGCTTTTTCTAAGTGCAATGCTCTAGTAAAATCTGGTACGAATGTGAATTGGTAAAGTGCTAGTGTAAACTGTGAAACGTGAAATCAAGTGATGAAATTTAGAGGTTCGATATGGTTTGGCGATATTCGTATGCAGTATATATTTGCACCTCTCTATTTTATTGTTAGTGAATTCTGTAATCCAAAATGTTGGGACCTACTCGTACAAGTGTGATTCTATTTGATTAACATTTTGCTGGTTTATCATTTGTTTTGTTGAATGTAAGTCCATTGATTACTACAATAGCGTTTTACACCACAATGGCGTTTACCACAATACCGTTTTTCAATGGCCGTTACTTTTACATTATAGAGATAGGTTAATTAGCCACATTAGAGCACACACCCGTAACCTATAATTGGTAAAAAACAGGAACAGAAGGGCTATTAGGTATCTCCGTTGATAGTTATACATGGGCAAAGTGTTCTAAGATTAACCACAGTATGAATATTAATACAGTAGGACGACGCCATCGATCTCTCGAAAAATGCCGACAACTTCTACACGCGTAAGATTTGAATAATACCTCCTGCACTACGAATATCGTTTTGTTCGCAGTGCGATTTCCGTCCTACTGATGAAATGATTAAAAGTATCAATGTTTATATGTACAAAAATGCTGAAACGCCTGAAATTTAATATGTAATTGTGAAATAAAGTTACCGTAAATTTACCGTATTTTTAATTGTTAATCTTCCGTAATTTTCCGCGAAATACCGTATTTTCAGACTAGCAACACCGTATTTTTAACAAATAGAGTTGGAGACACTGCGTCATACGCACTCGCAGAGATGTGACGAAGCGCACAGTACCCCGTCAGATAGTCACCGTAACTTGAAGTCCACTTAAAACGCAATACCAATGTTTTGTAATATCTCAGTTGTCAATAAAGTTCGGTAAGCCAATAGCCCTGCTAGACCTCACCTCAAAAATTGAAAAAATACGTGCAAAAGTGTTTGTCAAAATCAATTTACAGAAATAAATATCATATTTTATCCTTTACCATTACATTTTGTTCTGTTATGTAGGTACATAATTATGTAACTTTATCCACTCATTTAATTCTACTTTATAATAATATCTCATAACAGCAGCCTTCAATTAAGCTAATTAAATTGCTTTGGATATCCCTTTTACGACACATGCTGAAGAAGTCTTTTCAGAGAAAACTAAGATCTCTTTTATATTATCTGTATGTATTCATGCCTCCTTTGAGGAAGTTTGCTTTGAACATCATTTTGAATAGCCTACTTTGGATTTTGTCATTATGTTATAATATTATATGTTATTATTATGATATCGACACTGAAAAGCTGTTTTAACGTATCTCGTAATACATTTTATGTTTTTTATTAGTAACACCCAATTTAAGACTTTAATCGACTGACTTTGAATTTTAAAAATATATACATATATCAGGTTTTCTAACAATGACTTGTAAGTGTGTCCATGGCATTACAGTGGGCCCTATCAGAAGAAAAGCGGAGTGGTATTTTTTGTTTTACTTTAGATATTGTGGCATCGTGCTGAGATAGGGGCCTTTTTGGCCTCGCATAGGTCTTTTGTTTTTTTTTACATGTTAGATTTAGTTTCTGCTGTTAAAATTTCCCAAATGATTTTTCTTTCTTTTTTTTCTGTTTTCATATACACCTTCGACAAAATCGCTATCTAGCATCGATATATTATTTGTGAGAAATAAGTTTGACCTTCGGGAAAGTTAGGAGACACGTTGACGTCATGAGCCTAATAAGTTTTTCAAACTAAATTACATAGATGTATTGATTTATACAGGGTGGAAAGACCATTGCCACATTTTCGTACATTATGGGATAAGTCTATGATCCTAGACCCATTAGCGTTTAAATTTTTCGTCAGTTTTACTAATTTTCCTGTTTTTGTCCTCACTTGACTAAGAACCGAGTGTGCATTGTCATCCAAACCAACGGTGTAAGAAAAAAATTAACGAAATCAGTTTAGGATGAATCAAAATACAGTTGCAAAATTTGACTAACATGGTATAGAATTTTTCAGGGCTGTTCAAAATCTAGTCGCAATTTAAACTCAGCGAGAATACGTGTCAATTTTTTTTTGAGTGTTGGGAAATTAGACGTGGCATGATTTTAACAAATTAAGACTGAGATAAGAATTAATGAAGCTGACTTCTAAAAATACGAGAATTACTCCGGGGTTTTTTTAATTTGCTTTATTAAAAATACAAATATATAAAATGCTTGTTTTTGCTTAGTAAAGTTTTGATTTGATAGCATCACTGGTTCCTGAAAAAGCAAGAGGTCATCTAGGGCGGAAAAACAAACGCTGTCGCGTCATAAATGTCTACTTTTACCAATTTGCTTGGGAAATATAAAATTATCACATTATTTGTTTTCTTACCAAGGTATGGAACCCATGTTGCGCAAGTACCAGATAAAGAAAGATGGAAAACTGTTTTTTTACTGTATTTCTACCATTTTGGTAGAAAACTCCAAACATGTTTATTTCTGTTTGTACTGCCCTATATCGTAAATTAAATTGGAACCCATAAACGCTCAGAGTATCCGAACGGAAAGCGAAATTGTGGTAAAAATATTATAGACCCGGAGCCACGGAGTGCGTCATAAAAATAATCTGTGACTGAGATGTTTACCCCAGACGTCAATGTTGGGATGTTTTCGGTTTCAGTTTTTCGTTGTTACTAACTGATATAGGTGATTTGAGAGATGGATACACGTACTTGAATAGAATAGATTCATCGGTTAAGAGTTTTTTGGGCATATGTAGGATCTATATTCCCGGAATCATTAAGGGGTTGTAAGTAATTGTCGATTTCAGTAAAGCTTTCGAATACCATTCATTCTTTTTTTTTCATTGGGAAAATCCTGAAAGCATAGTTGTGGAGGAGTAAATAATTAAATAACAAATAAATTGTAGCGACATCTGTCTCGCCACAAATGAAATAAACATACATACAAATAGTTATCGCGCGATTGAACATAATAACAACAAACCGGACAGTAGTAGCCCACCAGATGCAACACTCGTCTGGTCGAAGGTTCCTTTTCTTTTATATAAAAAAAATAACAAATTCCTCGAACCTTTCAAAATATTCAAATTCATATTCTTTTATTTGCATAATTTTATTTGCAAATAAATATTAATAAATAATAATATATTATTAATAAATATTATTAAATTGTTAATGTAATTTAACATTACGTTAATAAACTCCTTGCACTCGTCCCTTATTTTTTTACTGTTAAAGTCATAGGTTAAGGCACCTTTCATGCTCGAAGTCATCGTTCAAATCCGAACATGTAGCAATGTGACTTTTGAAATTCATTTGCAAGTGTATCCTAGATAGCATTGTCGTCAGTGCAGGAAAACGTCTTATAATCTCTTTAATTAATTTTTTATTTAATTAAATAATTTAAAACGTGCCTTAGAACTGTATACTGATATCGTGAGATCTATCCAACAATATCGATCTCATGTGAACTCATGCTCTTCTCTTCTCGGCCCCCACCTCGCCGTGCGTTCTAAGGCGCGGTACAGCGGTATTGGTCAAACTATAAGAAAACCTATACTTATAATTAAAATAAGTTTGTAATCGCCAATCTGCCTTGAGCTATCGTGGTGATCAATACTCGTGCTTTCTTTGGGTAGTATTATCATTATTTGTTATAGAAATACGCAGTGTGTGAAAATTACAACTGCTGCATATTCAAGAGACAAACAGTCGGATGGACAGTGGAGTCTTAGTAATAGGATTTTGTGAACATCTATAAGTTACCAGATTCCTAATATCGAAGGAGGAATCAAAGTTAGCAGGGAACAAAGACATTCAATACCTATAGACCGGACATCACAAACAAAATTTTCGTCCGAAAAAGTGTGTCCTGACGGACACAAGTCTATGAGTTTTTTGTAGTACGCTCCGCTGCCGCTCCAATATTCATATATTATTCTAGATGGCGTTACTGAGACATGGGATCAAAGTTTTTCTATGACATTTCCTTGACATTCCCGCTCTATAGTATTTTAAATCTCTTTGCAAGAGACAAACAGTCGGATGGACAGTGGAGTCTTAGCAATGGGATTTTGTGAACATCTATAAGTTACCAGATTCATAATATCGAAGGAGGAATCAAAGTTAGCAGGGAAACACCAAGATCCAATAAACTATATTTTACTTTGAGCATTTCCATTTGCCGTTTAAATTGATTGACTGACGAGGGCCTTGTTACCCGACCGGTTAATTACTTAAATTACTTTCCAACGAAAACTGCATTCGATGCCCGAGTGCTTTAGTAAACAATTTCGTAATTATTTTTTGAGTCCTCCTTTGACGTGGAGCTAAAAAATAATTGGATAATTTAATGGTGGATTTATTCAGTCTATACATCGTGCCTTTTTTGGAGTTGTTTAAAATAAGCTAAAGTAAGCGTTTATGGCATATACGAGGTGAAAAAAATGTTCAAACTTAATCAAATTCTCGGCATTCTTTTGGTCTACGAGTATTTAGGCTTATGATTATGAAAAAAATAATTTTGGTAGCCTTCCTCCATTTTTTCTGCTTTACCTACGGGCTTTTTAGTGACTTCAAATTCAAAGATTTGATTGATATTGCCGTTACGTAACTTGTCATCGTTTCGCATTTTTCATAATTTTTCACGTCTTAATTTGTCTGTACCTCTAAAATTTTAACTTAGTTACAAATATTTAAGCTTTGTGCTGTTGTTTGTGTTGGTTGTTTCTATATGCAAGGCTTTAAGCAGAAGTTTACCTGTAGTTCACCAGTTATGTTAAAGTCCCATGTAATAAGGGGCAAGCCTATTGGCATCAATCGGGCACAAATCAAGTGTCGGGCTGCTACTGTGAAATTCCAGATGTAAAAACTCAATAACACTTTGGCCGACACGGGGACTGAACCCGGGAAATTATGCTTATTCAGTAGCGCTTAAGATCAAGATGCAGACGAATCAAAGTCCTGTCATATTCAGTACTAACGTTGAGCCTACTTGCCGTGCAATCATCCTTAAATAGTTCTGGTAAAATTAAAGACAGGCATGTACTTAGTCATTGAGTAATGTCTAGTATCTATTGAATGAGACCTGATACAAATTGCTAAAGAAAAGAACTATAAAGTAATGCGAAAGTAGCCTTCAAAGAAAGCGTCCTCAAACATATTAAACGAGCTATATTTTTCCTCTACGAACTTTTTAATATCGAAATAAAAAGATATTTATGATACGCAGTAGTAACTTTACGAAGTTTTTTTTTTTATAACTTCAAGTCGTCATTCGAATATGAAATTACTTTTTGTTGGGACATTATTTTGACATTGAATCGTTCTTCGTGAAATAATAATTGGAAGAGACAACTAATTTTTGAACAGATGGAAGTAAAGTTCGATTCCCTAGTTAATTTTTATTCTCGAAGGCGTTTTTCTATAATTTATTGGAGAAAAACTTGGACAGTTGATGGCACCGCTTTGCTTAATTAAGACATACTTACGTATTTAATATCGTTTAAATTAAGTAGGAAGAAAGATGTTTTGTTCATTTAGAACATTCGGTAGCTATCTGCGTCTCAATAAATGTGGATATTTTCAAATTAAACATCCGGATTAATTTGACGCTATAGTTTGTCCTAAATGCTGGACATACTCGTAATCACTAACGTCTATTTAATTGCTTATTAAAGTTAAAACAAAACATAAGAGTGCTTATTTAAAATTTAAACAATACATAAAAGTATTCCTTGAAGGTTTAGGAAGGTGTACTTAGGCTTTGCATTTATTTTTGTCCTTTGCTATATTAAACCTTTCTCATTTTTTTTTCTTTCTCCTTTCTCTTAATAATTTTGGTAGCCTTCCTCCACTTCGGATGCGAATATCGGTATGCGAATATTTTCTTGTAATCTAGATCAGGGACTACAAACCTAAAATTTTGTCAATTAGACAATTTGTGCGAGTATCTTTGGCCTTTATTTATTTATCTAAATACTATATTGTTGAAGACTGACTAACTTACAACACAATAGTAACATTGATTCGTCAGATTGCATTCCTTACTACAAGCGTTCACAAGTCCTAGATATTATATGAAGTGATGGCGACATAATGGCCTGCCCATAATTACGGCACTGCTGTGATAGGCATGTTGCCGACAGCAGGGCCGTTTAGATTTAAGATCTTTTTTTCTGTTTAATATGTATTTTTAGTTTTATTTATATATATATTTGTGATGTGTACCCATATGAGTTTTTGTTGCTCGAAATAAATGCATTTTATTTTTTATTTATTTTTTATAATCTAAGAGATTCGAAAGTTTAATTCTATGGACGAATAGTTTAAGAGCTAGTACTGGTTAGCAGGTGTTTCAGTGCTCTGGTGGGCGTCCCCTTCCGTCGTTTAAACTTTAAAACGACGATGACGTTCGGGAGGGGACTCCCTAAAAAGCAGTTATGGAAATATCACACTAGCGGACAACACACGGTTTCACCCGCGTAGTTTCCGTTCCCGTAGAAATACAGGGATAAAATGTCCCGGGGATAGTGTAGCTTTCAAACGGTAAAATAATTTTTCAAATCGGTCCAGTAGTTTTAAGTATATTTTGTAACATACAAAATAACAAATTTTTCCTTTTTTTGATATTAGTAAAGATAGTTTCGATATAGATATCAACTCGGAAAGGGGTCGTAAACTTATCAACTCCAATCATTCAGTATTCTTGGAATAAAACTCTCTACTGCAGCGCACACTAAATTGAAATCGTAGGTATTGTAATTGCCTCTCCTTGAGTTCTCCCAGCACTCAAGTCAACACGGGCGGTGGACCTTCCGAGTTGGTTACGTGTGCTATTTTCGCTAACACTGATCTTCATATAATCAAAAGCATGGTCAAAAATTTTCACCTCCCTTCTAACACGTCTTAATCTTTCAATCGTGTCAATTAGAGACACAATAGAAAGACAATGACAGCGCGGACGCCACTTTGTGTCCACTTGGGATTTAATGAATTAATATAACACATCGTTACTTGATGAAATACATAATTTATGTTGGATTTTTTCTCATTTGTTTCTCTTAATTCAAATATTTATCTACGGTACATATGCAAATAGTACATTACAAACTACCTGTATATCATTTCTCCACTACTTTCAAGTACAGACACCAGCACACCAAGTTACCCCAATGTGTCAAATTTTCCCAATTGAATATGAACCTTACTTTGTAAATTTGACACATTTGGGTAACTTGATGTGCTGGCGTCTGTACATCCAAAGGTTGTCTGTAAGACGTCACTTTTAGGGATAAGGCCGCCTATTGTAACAACATATTTGTACCCCTTTAAGTTATAATTTGTTAGTTTTTAAGGTGTGAACCTCAATTACGATGACACTGAATTATTCCGCACAATGTAGACACGTCAACACATATACGCATACACAAACGCGCGAGCACACAAACACACACACACACACACTCACACACACTCACACTCACCCTCACACTTTTGATGTAACAAATTTTATATATATTACAGTAAAATAAGTATTTCCAACCCACTACAATTAAATCCAGATGCACCAGGTTTTCAAATTCACCAATTAGGGGACTGGCACTGTCTCTCCTTAACACAGGCAAATTTTTAGCCTATCTAGGAGAACAGTACTCCACCCGTCTATATTGTAATAAATAAAAAATGCTACATCTATTCTGTAACCTCTGCAATTGCATTACGAAATAAACGTTATTATTATTAACTACACGATAAGAAGAAGATTGGTGAAACTCCTAAGGTGTGAAGTACTCACAACTGGTGTGCATGGAAGGCAAAATCACGAAAACACAGTAAATAGGGTAGGTGTGTGGTAATATGTGGAATGTGTATTGTCCATTTGCCTTCATGGGAAAGGGATGAGTTTATGTGCGCATGTAAGGGTCGTTTTCACGCTCAAAGCAATTTCTATTATTTTCAATAACGACTTATAATATAGCTCCCAGACCAGAGGCCATAATCACTATGTTGCCGCTCGTAAAAGAAATCGAACGAAAAGATAGAGCTTTTTATAGCCGCTGACTCTGCTGTTGAACATAATGAAAGCTGAGAATTTCGTATAGTTTAGTTAAACTAACTTTAATTAGTTTCGGAGTCCAGGTGGCGAGTTTAAAGCGACGCAAAATGCTGACGTTATTGAAATTAGTACCAATTAGTTTTCATAGTCTACTTTTTTGCATTTTTTTGTTTTTAACAGAGTGTTGATTTACAAGGTGGAAGTTAAGTTTTTGGTTGTTGGTCAAAGGGTTAGTGGCCCTGACTTCTATGCCGGAGGTCGTGGGTTCGATTTCCACCCAAGACAAATGTTTGCGTGATGAGTGATTAAATTTATTTAAAACATCTAATAAGAAACATAATAAAAAAAAAAGATGGCGTTGTTGGATATTGGTTTCAATCATATTTTTTATTATATTTGTTTAGTTTAAAAAATAAACTGGTTTACAAAGGTCAGATTGTCAGTCCCTCAATAAATTCTAAAAGCCAATTCCCGTAAAGCATATCTCAACAAATATGATATTGATATTAGAAACTGGTGAAATATGTAAAGAAATTGGACATAATTAAGACAAGTTGATTAAAATGCAATTTCTTGGTGAAGAATGTTGGTTCTTCGTGGTGTAAAAATAATAATGGACTGTATTTTAGAATATATGCTGATTATATCGCATTTACAACTAAAAAGGTAAACTAGTTCGGACAAACATGAATATAATAGCTATGCGTTTGAGTGTCGTCCGTCGGGTTGGGTTCTAAGGAAGCGAGTGTCTGCCACCCGCGCCGCCTTGCCGCACAGCACAATGATGACGCGAAGGACGGTCACATTGGCACGTTGATCACGTCTGAGTGTTTGTTGGGTGCGATTCCTAACAACCGACAGTAACCGTTACCCGGTTGACAGCAAAAGTTTCACCCCATATTACATTGGACTTCAACATAACTGGAAAAATGCAGTTGTATTATTCGTACACCACTGCCTTACTCTTCGAGGAATACGCGAGTGATGTAATGTGTTGTTGAGCGTGAAATCCATTTTATTACATCCTCAAAAGTTAAACTTATCTTTAACATAATCTTTTTGGCCTTTTCCCAGGAATGTAAGCTTTATGCCTAACCTCATCGATTTGGCTGAGAACCAATATTATGGATCACTTTGGTGTTATCTTAAAGAGTGATCAGCGTTGTAAGCACGTGGTAGAAATTTTATTCACGCCTGTATCCCATGGGAGTTAGCAGAATTTATCAGAGCTACATCTGCTACGACTGTTAGGTACAAACTTCTATTGCTTAGTCTATGTTCATACATTAGTAATACACGCACGCTAGTTGCGGGTACAACGCACTTGACCTTTCTGAAGAACATCACAAATAAGGTTGGTTTATGTTCTGCAAGGTCGTCCCTACAGTAGCAGACTTTAATACTTCTTACGCTAATGTGTGTTTTTTTTTGTCCAGAATCGAAGGGATTAAAAACTTTATTAGCTTCACGAACTTACATTATTACTTGTCACACCGATCCCAAACCAACACGTTTTTATTATTAAGCATCTCAATAACACCTAAGCATACAAAAAACACTGCGAATCTCTATGACCAGTTTGACTTTGACATGTTCTGTCAAACGTTTCGCTTTTCATAACCACAAAGTTACGTCATAATAAACCTATAAGCAAAAACATAACTAAATTTTTAGTGAATTGTAACTAAAATCAATGTAAAATAAATACTTGAAAAATCAATACATTATAAAAATACAAAACTAGTTCAATGACTTCGAAAGAAAATGTATGTTTGTACGTCAGTCAGGGCCCTAACTAGAGAAGAGCTGCAGTTTAGAAGGATCGTACTCCGGGATGCAATAATTTGTATAGGATGGATGAAACTTGTAACTATATTTATTGTTTTATGTATTTAATTCAATCTTGTTGGGTGATATTATGGGATTATTCAGTGATAACGCAGAACCAACAGTTAAAAGGTATATTTGTTAAAAACCCATTACAGGGTAAAACACTTTTGGCGGGAGAGAGCGGGAGCCGCGGGTGTAACGAATATTATATGCGCGCGTTCGATCGAAGCGCGCGCGCGACTTGTCTGCGGGTACAGGGTGCGCCGCAGGCGGCTCGAACAGTGCGCATGCGCGAGGGTCTTACAATGCCGCGCATACCGTGCGACAGCGCATTTTGCCGCGTAAAACTATTTTACAATCTTTAAATCTTATCCGCTCGTGACCACACCAGCCAGCCCCTAACAGATTTTTGGGGGTATAAGGAACAAGTTCCTCATCCACCATTGAAAAGAGAGGATCCTCCGACCAGACGGGTGTTGTGTCTGGTGGGCTAACTACTGCCCGACGCGACGGTTGTAGTCGGGAACTACATTTGTATACGCTCGAATTGCGCGGATAACTCTGATACCGCGATGTAGGATATCGGTCATTAGTTCGTATGTGGCGAGATAGATGTCGCTACAGATACAATAATCATTTTAAAAACCATACCAGAGGAGACACAGTGCCATGTTGTATTTACTTCATCTATGGATTTTAGAATTTGTAAAACTAGCCGTGTAGATATGGTCATAGAATTGATTTTCAAATAAAAATTATATTCTTCTTCTTATCGTGTGGTTTTAACCTGGTGTCAGAGTTTTAATACCGCCTATTTTAATATCTGACTTAGCATCACATGCCTTCAAGAAATCTTTCTCAGGCATGCCGGTATCGTTACGATGTTTTCCTTCACCGTATTTGAAGCAAGTGATAATTATACAATAAGCACATGAATCCGAAAATTCAGAGATGCGTGCCTTAGGCACCTATGATTTGAAAATCCGTCGGTCACAACACTAGGCTATCTGCTCTTATTTTTTTATTGAACATACTTGAATGTGATGTTTGTTTTCCAGCTGTCCATATTTTGTTATACGGGCCTGTATCTGCTGGTCAAACTATACAGTGAAGGGACTTGGTCAACAGTAATCCAATGGATGGTATTAGTAATCATACCAATACAAGTTCTAAATGGGATACTTCTGTTTTTAGGTGCTCTTGAAGTAAGTATGTTTTTATTAAATTAATTGAAGCTTCCTTCTCAAAAGTTCTGAGTTAATTTTAATTTAACACATATTTCGACCCTGGTATCGAACTGAAAACCTCGTTATCAGCTGCAGCGCTTGCAACCATTACACAACATTATTAATCTACAGTTTTTTTAAATATTATTTATAACTTAATTCTCTAGTTAATGATTACAAGCCTTGTTTGTCGCAACGCGTTGTATTATTTAAAGAGTATTGCCACGTGGTGCGGCAGCTCAGTAGTCATTGGTTCGCTGACAGACCTCACCCCACCTCCTGCACCGCGCCGCTACCGCAGGCAATGTCACAATTAGGCGGTCGGCCTATACAAGGTGTTTTTTTTAATATCCCATAACTCTAGGGTTATATTCTGTAGGTAAAAATAACACTAAAACTCCTAGAATACATGGTCCAAAAACGCATAGTTTCGGAGATATCATCAATCATAATTAAATTATCAGTTGTTTAGTACCCGTAACACAAGCTCTGCTTAGCTTGGGACTAGATGGCGTTGTGTGAATAGTCGTGGAATATTATTATTAAGTAAATATTATTTTTATTACATAATTAGTTCAAAAATTGTCACCAGTACGACGAATCTTCTTTCTAACGTCACTTTTCTTTCACATAAGGGTGTTTTACATTAATCATCGTGACTGTCGAATTATTTTGTGTGATAGTAAAAAAAAAGGATAATCGAAACATAATTCATATGCCAGTTGATTCTTTGATATGGTCTCAATCATACCCAAGAGTTATGGGATATAAAAAAAAACACGTTGTAGAATAAAAGTACATAATTAGAATGTCATGTCAGCAATAATCAATCGAATAATATCGAACAATACAGCCTCCTAAACCACTCCAACAATCCAAAACGATATTTCCAACTGCGAAAATTTTGGCTCGTTTTATTTCCCGAAGAATGTAAAAGGAAGCTTTGACAATAAAACCGAACGATTCTGTCATCGTTCTCAAGATCAACAAAAGACATTTAAGGGATTCCGATTTTATCATAAACCTACCTTTGGATCCCTCCGCTTCGGGCTCGTAGGTCGCACAAAAGGGAATGTGTGTGCAAGTTTTCTTTGTGAAACTTCAATTTGCCTTCGGCAGACGCTCGTTAACAATACAATATCAACATCAGTGTTATCTTAAAATGTCTTTGAGACTGTGTGTATCCGGATTTGGGACCAAAAGCACCGCACATAAGGAATTTCCGATGACCCCACTTTTACAAAACTAACCCTTTGATTATTTTTGGAGCATTCGTAGGATTTACACAAATATTATGTTCTTGTAAAGGTATATTTATTACGACTTGTTGTTGTTCTTTGATCCATAAAAGATGACCTACTTATCTCTCCAGTTGGGTATCATTCCAGTGATACGTCTGGGGAAGTGTTGAAAAGCGGAGGAATAGTAATGATAAAAAAACTTTTTTACAAAAAAAACAACCGACTTCTTAAAAAAAACTAACAGGTGAAAAATAACTCCAGTTTCGAAAGTCTGTGGCTTTGGTGGTTTTGTTTTGTTTATTATTGGCCACCGACTTCCGAAACTGGAGTTATTTTTCACCTGTTAGTTTTTTTTAAGAAGTCGGTTGTTTTTTTTTGTAAAAAAGTTTTTATTTTGTAATTTTTAGTTTCTTTGTGTGTAAAGAAAGTCTTTCAAAACTTGAAAGAATCATTGAAATTGGATAACAATTGCTACAGAAGTTCTATCTAAACATTAATCTATACATCTCTGCCAGCCCCTTTTAAAATAGAATGGCGTAATATTTTGTTGTGGGAATACAAAAGCTCAGCATAGACATCTGACTATAGCAATCGCGAATAATTTGCTGTTATGCGTTGAAGAGTTCCGTTGCCTGTCTTCTACATCAGTTTTTCTTCACCAAATGACACTTTCTAAATGAAAATGCTTGATTTGTTACTAAAAATGTTAAAATCGGTGCGTGTGTGCCTATATTTTTGGAAGAGTTCCCTCAATTCCTCGAAGATCCCTCATCAGATACGAGTTTTGATACAAATGGGACCAATCTGCTACTATACCCTATCAAACAAAAAAAAGAATTTTGAAAATCGGTCCATAAATGACGGAGTACTGAGGTAACAAACCCTAAAAAAAAAAAAAAAAAAAAAAAAAAATACAACCGAATTGAGAACCTCCTCCTTTTTTGAAGTCGGTTAAAAAATAAGTATTGCAACAACTTTCAATATGAATTACACTCACAATAGAAGAAGTGTCCTGCCTGTAGAACGACACACTCACTTGCACTCATTAACATTTATAAAAAAAAAATATCTGTTGAGAACCAAGATAGAGTTCAGAATATATTTATATTTAAATAACATCTTAAAGAAAAAAAATGATATTAAATGAATTGTTAATAAACTCTTTAATTTTTGTGTGAGGGAGTGTTTAAGTGTAGGTGATATTGTGAGTGAGTGAGATTGTATGTGGGGAAGAGCATTGAGTGTAGTGAGACGAGTCTGTTTTTCTCAAAAAATAAAGAATAAAATGTGTTCTATATTTGTATGCTTTCGAGTAAAATTTTGTGAACTGACCATCTTATTGTAATGATTCTATTTGATCTTTTTGATTTACGCTAACAATTTTCGTTTCAGGTAAAACCATTCGCCTTGAAACTTGCACTGTGGTTGTCTTTATTTATGGCATTTTACAATACAATCCTAGGTTTTATTGGTGCAATATATTTTATACGCATCGGAGACAGTGTAACACACTTTCTTATTGCTGGTATATTTGCCTTGTTATCCTTCTCTATCTGTTGTAAGTGGTTTTTATCATTTTAAACACGAACACATTTTTTTACTAATCTTTGTTGTAAAATAACCATAAAGCAGTGATGGCCTAGTGGTGTGACTGGCGGATTGCCAAATCATAGGTCTCAAGTTCATGCCCAAGGCACGCACCTTCTTCTTTTGCGCGTATTCTATAATTATCACTAGCTTCGTGAGGAAAGGAATGAAAGCCTGAAGGATATTTCTTGAAGGCATGTGATGCCAAGACAGAGGCCTTTGGGCGGCATTGAAATTGAAACTCTAAAGAGGAATAACCATCCGGCCTATATTCTCCACAGGATAAGGCAAAGGTGTAGATGTGGTACACCCACATTTTGCCAGTCATGTTTAAGGCTCATGAAATAGGAGGCGAAACTTATGCCATCAATTCTGGCACATTTCCAGTCGAGAGTCCAGGCTATTAATAACAATAATAATAATAAGAGGTTCCTCTCTCCCTCCATCGGTGGCCTACTATTATTTATATTTTTAAATGTTTTTATTTTTATATTAAGAAGTAATATTTAAAAATGTAATTTATAAGAATTTAAAATAAATACACGAGATTATAATAATATAATATTCCACGACTATTCACACAACGCTATCTAGTCCCAAGTTAAGCAGAGCTTATGTTATATGTTTCTAAATACAAACATATTATAGATAGATTACATCGAGACACAGAACAAATGATCGTGTTCATCACACAAACATTTGTCCTGGGTGGGAATTGAACCCACGACCTCCGGTATAGCGGTCAGGGCAACTCACTACTAAACCAACAGGCCAGTCGAAGTCGAGTAATAAATAATTTATTACACTTTAATACAAAATATTAATATTACTTTTCCCAACCCAGGGATTAAACTCAGTATTAGCGCGTGTAGCCCCTAGACTGACGTTGTAGTTACCTTCGTCGTTTATTTAATGATTTCATATTCATCAAACTAATGTTGAAATTATTCGTTTCAGCGGTGTTGTGTCACGACATAATAATAATGTACACGTTCATAAGATTAATACAATGTCCTCCACCATTACCACCGGAACCAGCGTCTATTCTACCAGTCCCCTCTCTCCCACCAGCAGTCACTCCTCAAAATAAAGATGACTGGTCCTATGACTGATACCGGGCGTCGCCGATGGTTTCACAATAAATCATTATAAATATGTCTCATTGTTTGTTAAATAATTATACTTAAAATCGTGTAGATAAATGCGTTTATTATTTTAATTTAAGGCATAGTTCTAACAGCAAGCGTAGCATGAACACCCAAGAAACGGCTTTTGTCTATAGAAGAATCGACAAGATTAGAATGACAGATTGTAGAAGCATCTCTTTTGTTTTGAGCACGACAACATCAAGAATGAATTGAAGAAATGTGTCGTTTCTTCAGTCGACTATAATAATAGGCTACAATAAACACAACAACACATTCATTGTGCGAACAGCTAAAGAGTGGAATTCCCTGTCGGTGTAGGTGTTTCCTGATCTGACCTACAACCTAAGGGTCTTCAAGTCAAGAGTGAACAGATTGTTTCTAGGCAAGCGTGCTTCATCGTGGACCACATCATCGCTTACCATCAGGTGAGATAGTGGTCAAACGCGTGCCTAACAGTTATATAAAAAAAAACAAATCAAGCATTTTTTCTCCCATAATCGGTAGAAATATTTCTACAATCTGTCACTTTCGAGTCTTTCGTCGACATACCCGTTTCAACCAATGATATTATAAGTAAAAAGGTGTAGGTTATAGGCAAGCGACACGTTAAAATGTGGCTCACCAGCCACACTTTGATTGGTTTCAACGGTGATCATACTACGCATGCAGCAAAGGACAGTTAAATTAGGTGCTAACGAATTCCCTGTGGCGTCAAGTTATTGGACCCACAACAATATTAATGTTTTGTCATTTACAGCACAAATACTACCTACACCTTTTCTACGTCTTGGCTTCGAGGTTCAGCGGTCATCGCGAAGACGGCAACTAGTTCCGCCGCCAGAAATCGCTTAAGACACAGACGGTACTCACAGCCAACCAGTCTAGATGATCGTTTAAAATAGACGCCGTAAATGCGAATCCTGTGAGTCTAGCACGAATGCTTCTTTTGGGTATGCTCGTTCCATCGTCGACCTCATCTCTGACCGCAGGTCAAGAGTAGACCCATTAATTATAAAAAAAAATGTTTCAACAAAATTCGAAAAAACTTAAAATTTTATATAATATTTCGAATTTAAAGTTAAGTAATTTATTTAAAAAAAAATACGTTTATGCGTGTTAGAATGGTGTTGACTCATAAATTTTAAACTCCAATGATGGATAGTTATATTTTCAATTTAAATATTGACAATAGTGTATGTTAAGCATTCGTGCTTGTGTTACTAGAGCGTTTAACTACTTAAATGTCGTAATTGTTTCAATTTGTACTGTGTATGACTGTGTATTGTGTGGCTGTTTAAACTTACTAATAAAAAAAATATCAGTTTTAATAACACCTACGCGCGCATGTCTGGGCCCCTATGAAATCGTTGCTACCGCGTGGCGAGACATATATGAGATATCCACTATTAGCATAAGTTTAATTACTCACTAGCAGACGTCCCGCGGTTTCACTCGCGTTGGTCCCGTTCCCGTGGGAATATAGGGATAAAAAGTAGCCTTTGTGTTAATCCAGGGTGTCAACTAACTCCATATCAAATTTTATTAAAATCCATTTGGTAGTTTTTACGTGAAAGATTAACAAACATCCATCCATCCATCCATCTATCCATACTCACAAACTTTCGCGTTTATAATATTAGTAGGAAGTAGGATTCACGCACAGCGCAACTCTAGTAAACAAAAGGCAGTGAATAATGATATACCTCCTCATATGTTTTAGTTTAACTTTAGTTAAATTCTCACCAGAAAAAACTATGAAAAATACAATGGAATATTTGAATACTTGGGCGCATTGAACAACATATAAGTACTGATATATTAAGATACGACACGATAGTTCACGAGACTCAAGAGTACAGTGTTATTCTGCTAAAATCATCACACGTGCAAATGTAAGTCACACGCCTACATTTTCTTCTTAAGTGAAGACGAATTGAGCTGAAATTCCATACTAAGCTAGGCATTGACAGACATTTTATTTTACTTAAGTTTTGACAATGGATCGACTGGCTGATAAAAAAAGTGACTTGAAAAATGTGTGTGAGCCTCTCTAGAGTCAGTCCTATTAGGTACATGTTTGAACAAGACTGCTTCTTCGCAACACGAATCTTGGGGGTCGAGTCTGCTATTGCAATCGTGTCCTAATGACCGGTCAATGATCGATTTTTGACGTATAACGTCAAACTTATGACACATTTCCAATACAAAAACTGTCAAAGTTGCCAAATATTCGATCAATTGCCGGTCATTGAGACACGATTGCAATAGCAGACTCGAGCCCCTGGTTGCTTAACCAGCTGTCAGCTAAGGAAAGTCCCAAGTCACTTTAACAGCTCCACTACACCTTCTTTTTCTTTTTACCATTCGGCTGTACGTACATTCTGAGAAAGATGGTTTCGATGTCATTTCAAGATATTTTTTTAAAATAAACACACAAAATCTAAACAAAAATGGTTTAAAAAATCAAATCCTCGTCCAAACAGTACTTAATAATAACATAAAAAATTACAATTAACTCCAGAACAATGGTGAGAAATAATAATAGCCGCTTTAAAGACTGTGGGTGGTACATTTTTTAATAACTTCATGAAAAGTATTAACTTTTAAACCACTGTTATTGCTTCTTCTGCAAAGCCTGTAAACAGTTAAATTATGCTGGGTGATAGCAACTTCGTAAATTACTTTTGTAAAAGGGGAAGGGAACGTATTTTTGGGTACTCAGCTTTATAAACACCCTTTAGAGCCTAAATAAAGATACAATGTACATACAAAAATATTATGAAAAGGAAGCAAAGGATAGATTCTAATTAAAGACTGTAAATATAACAACACATTTACACATTGTAGGCATAATGAGAACTTGCTGACTAGCTTGGGTTTAAGCTGAAACGGAGCCCTTATTAAACTAACTAGAGACTAAGCATAATGCTAACGCTCAAGCATTATCAAACTGGAGACTAAGCATAATGCTAACGCTCAAGCCTTATCAAACTGGAGACTAAGCATAATGCTGACGCTCGAACCTTATCGAACTGGAGACTAAGCATAATGCTGACGCTCGAACCTTATCGAACTGGAGACTAAGCATAATGCTGACGCTGGAAACTTTCCCTTTCTGTAAAGTCCAATGTATGTGCTGCAACTAACTATTTTAATTACTTAATATTTTAATGCAGGCCCGCCTTTTATACCTTGAGGCTTCTGTGAAACTGTTAGTTTTTCTGTCATATAATTTACTTATAGGTACAACATTTTAGATATAAAATTCTCGTACCACAGTGCTTATTACCAAACTTCACCTAAACAGCTTGAATGGTTGTTATTTTATAAAAGGCACAACAAAGTTTGCCGGAGCAGGTAGTTTTATTTTTATTCTTATATCTAAGTAAGTTATTTTTTATTGCACTATTTTAATATTGCTAACATTGGTATGAATCTAATACTGATAAGAATACACGATTACTGTATTACTGTTCTTCCAATCACTATTCGCACAGACATCCGATTACTATGCAATTCTTGCCAACATGCATGCATATTCATAAGTTTGTTTATGGTAGGTTATAAGATGAACACTATTTCATATTTAGAAGAGATTAGACAGCCAACAGTCTGTGTGACTGGCGGTTGGCATGTATTACAGAATAGGTAGACAGGAAATAAATCCTTGAAATAAAATCGTCACGGTTATCTCTGAAGAGTTAGGCAGGGACGTCTTTTATAAATCTAATAAAAATAAGTAAGACGACTAATAAAGGGTATAAGACAGTAAGTGGAAACACCGGGAGAGGACGCCCTAGAATGACGTACATAGACCTTATTGGTGATGTTCTCTTCAGAAAGGTCAGGTCACTCCAAACTGGTGAACGTGCAAGACTTAATATATGAATGTAAATGAAGCAAAAAAAGTAAGAATTGTAGCTGAGATGGCGATCTGTAGTTTTTGCCTACCCTCATAGGAAAAAGGCGTGACTTTCTGTATGTATGTTTGTATAATTCAAATACTGTCAAGTGTCATTAACCGCAATTTAGAAATTGATTTTCGTTACAATCAGACTCGCATTATACTTAGCTTTCAATTTAATTAACTCATCTCTAATTGGCACCTACGTAATCTTTTCTTTTATATCTTTAAACGTTCTATCAATTAAATGAAAATAAAAAGTTTCTTTGAAGGTTTTTTTGGCGTTAAACTTTGTTTTCAGTAGAGTTCGTTCGTATTGTCGTGAATTAAATAAGTTCATTGTTCAAGTTCAAAAGGAATTAGTGATTCTGCTTCTGATTTCTTTTAAGTACAAAAATGTTACAAAAAATAATCTTCGCTCTTTTGAAATTTTAATCCAAGACGTGGGTGTCACTTTACTTTAAATAAATAAATAAATGTTCCACAAATTTTTCACACAACTCCATTTAGTCCCAAGATAAGCTTGAGAGCTTGTGTTATGGGTACTAAACAGCTGATAAAAGTACTTATATATTTCTAAATACATACATATTATACATAAATTACACCCAGACACAGAACAAATGATTGTGCTCATCACACAAACATTTGTCCTGGGTGGGAATCGAACTTTCGACCTCCGGCACAGCAGACAGGGTCACTAACTACTAGACCAACAGGCCAGTCAACAATGGTATTTTAATATCTGAATGGGCAGTTCAGCTTCTTTGCGTTATCCATTCACAAGATAGATAGATTTGATAATACAACTTTTTCAATGAAACTTATGACAGTTTCGAACTTAAGACACACCTCATATCTCTCGTTGACTTCCCATGGCCCGCGGAGAAGGCTAACACGGGTTGCGGAAGAATCGTTCGTTCCCGCGACTCCCGGCACAGGTGTAGAGTGTAGCCCGTAAGAGTTTGTAAGATCCTTTCAATTAGGTAGGTAATGGAAAAGCTTACACTGTCAAATTGAAGGGGAATCTGGGTGAGTATTCCGTGTACTGTTGGGGATCGTTTGGGATAGGACATTCCTATCCTTATAGAAACTACCGAAGAGCGACTTGTCATTTGATCGAAACTATAGTAAATGGATTGAAGAAAGTCGAACCCGAGACCGCGGCCAATCTATGGGCATGGTTTAAAAATAGCACATCAGACCACTAAATCATTGAGGCAGTCCTCTGTTAGCAGTGTAGCCAATTAAAACATTTAAACTTCCAACTGTGTACGGGGGAGTATTAAGAAATAAATAAACACAGAAACCAAGTTCTCATCTTGCAGCACGGTTAGTTCTAGTTACCATCGTGGTTGTCGCACAATGCAGCGAAACTTTTCTCATTATTGCACTACTGAACAAGCGGCACACAACACCGTTAAGAATTTACATCAAGACCTGACTAACATAAGTTGTAATTAAACATAACTGGTGGTGTTGAAGTTTGGTTGACAATGCTGGGGTTTGTTTTGTACTGCTGTAGGGCAAAAGCTCTCACATTAAGTAAGAGACGTTAAACAAGGACGCGCCCCGGCCAGAACAGGGACCCGACGTACCAAATTATACAGAAGAGACAAGACGCGGACACGGCTATATATTTGACAAAATATCAGCAACGTCTGTCACATGATTAACTACACTCCACTCTCCCGCTATAGCTAGGTCTGTGTCCTGTCTTTGTCCCGCTTGCACCTTTTTTATTATTAATAGGCACGCGTTTGACCATTATCTCATCTGATAGTAAGCGATGATGTGGTCGACGATGAAACACGCTTGCCTAGAAGCAACCTGTTTACTCTTGACTTGAAGACCCCTAGGTTGTAGCTATCAGGAAACACCGACTCCGGCAGGGAATCCCACTCTCACCTTATCATTTCTGTGAGTTTTACAATGGGACAAAAACAAAATACGCGTCTACGCCATGCGCCATTATTGCGAGACTTCCTTACATTTTGTTGTATGTTAGTCTGTTCAAATTTAAAGGATCACCTTTCTGTCTGGTCTGCACTGGCATTAACTACTCATCAGGTTTGCTAATAACAAAGCTTATTCAGTTCGTCACGTTCGTTATCAGCCGTGCAGGTCGATAACTTAATTAGGCCGTGGACACAAAGTCGGGGGGCAAAGAGGCTCCAGTGAAGCGGTAGCGGAGCGGAGCGGTCGCGGAACATTCTAATGCCTAGATTAAAATTAGTATGGAATCGGTCTCAAAGCGGCGGGAGTGGAGCGGGAAGCGCAGTTCGAGCGTTGCGCGCCAGTCTAGCGTGGTCAACTCCGCTCGTTGCCGCCCCGGTGCCGTCCATTATATACCGAGACTCGATGCCTCGAACGGACCACGTTTACCTGTTGGTCTCGGCTGACATTCGTAGATTGACACAGTTACGTGTAGCTTGAAAAACCGGCACCTAGTCTTAACAAAGTTTGTGTGACCCAAAGACATTCAATACCTATAGACCGGACAACACGAACAAAATTTTCGTCCGAAAAAGTGTGTCCTGCTGGATACAAGTCTATGAGCTTTTTGTAGTACGCTCCGTTGCCGCTCCAATATTCATATATTATTCTAGATGGCGTTACTGAGACATGGGATCAAAGTTTTTCTATGACATTTCCTTGACATGCCCACTCTATAGTATTTTAAATGTCTTTGGTGTGACCCAGTTACTAAAATATAATGATTAAAAAATACCTACCTAATCATATTATTCAATTTAATCAAATTTTATTTTGTTTTATTATTATTCAACTGAATCCGGTGGGTAAACTAAAAGTAGACCCCAACATGGTTGGATAAGATTATTACTACACGTTGACTGCTAGTAGACTTTTAGACACAATAGAAATTCAATTGTTCGTGACTCACCGTTGACCGGTTTAAAAATCAAAACTCATTTATTCAAATTAGACTGAGAATCAATAATTTTTTAACGTCAAGATTACGGAAGACAGCCTAAATGCACCTTCCACCATTTCCTAGTGTTTTTGTTGGGAAGAAGAAATGGCGGAACAAACTCCTCAGCAACACGTCAAAAAGCAGAGGACTGTGAACTTAGATACAGGAAGCCGCTACCTTCTGTCGTCATGGTAACGTACCGTTAGCTGCTCTATTTACGTACACCTTTCAATTCGAATTACTTGTACGAGCTCAAAGAGGTTTAAAATATTATAGAGCGGGCATGTCAAGGAAATGTCATAGAAAAACTTTGATCCCATGTCTCAGTAACGCCATCTAGAATGGTTTATGAATATTGGAGCGGCAGCGGAGCATATTAAAAAAACTCATAGACTTGTGTCCAATGACGACACAAGTTTCAGACGAAAATTTTGATCGTGATGTTCGGTCTAGGTATTGAATGTCTTTGTACAGACGCCAGCACGTCAAGTTACCCCAATGTGTCAAATATTCCCGATTGAATTTGAACCTTATTCTGTTTGACATAAAGTTGCAAAACGATCAAAGAAATTTGACACATTGGGGTAACTTGATGTGCTGGCGTCTGTACGTGCTTGATATACGTACATCAATCACAGAAGTAGCAAAGGCGGTCATTCCATGTAAAAAACCGGTATTCTAAATCCAGATAATCTGCTCGCTGACTTCAGCATTTAATTTAGAAAAGGAAATACTGATGTATCACCTGTAATATTTATACGTTGAAAAAATTGTAAAAGTTAGGCTAGAAGCGGTGTCAGAGTTACGCGTATTTAGGTATATGACCAAGGCTAAAGTCCACAGCATCGCGCAGACCCTAAAATGCCTACTTCAAACAAATTAAACTCAAAACTATTTTACTGTAAGAAACATCTTTCAGCTCCCATCTTTCAGGTCGACTAACTTTTAAACCCGATAAAATCTAGATAAAACAACTTATAAAGTTACAACTAATTAAAATGTTCACGCGATAACAGCCTTTACAGCACTTTATTACAAAGATAGTAATCGCTTACATAGTTTTGAGAGATTTAGGGCTTGATACAGGCATACGAAATTTCAATATATAGTTTGAATTTGTTACCTTGGTTGATGCCATTAGAAGTTCATCTGTTGTAAACTAAATGCCCTTAGCGGTGTACCACTTAGGAATAATATGTATAAGGCTAACGAGAGAAATTCTCGTTATTAATCAGTTAGAAACACACGAGCCTGAAAAGTGTGTAGAATATTTCATTGGGACCAACCGCACAACAGTGTTAACACATCTAAGGCTCGGTGTGTTACCACTGACGTGTGTGGTCGTCTTTACAATGATCCCGTATGAGGTTTTTAGTCATTTTAATCACCCCTTGATTAGCGAGGACCCTGAATTTCCAATAAGAATTTAGCTTAACGATATAATTTTGATATTGGTATAACTATAAATGATTGTGAGAATTAAAGTGCTTAAGCACCGTTAGAATAAAATAAGAATAGAAAAACATTTATTTGCATAAAAACACGGTATATAAGATGGTACTAAGATACAATACAGAACACAGATACATGTTTTTGCTTAACATTATAAGCGCACAAATTTTCGTGCATGAAGTTAAATAGGTCATTCATGTGTGTGTTGTGATTTAAAGTAGGGAGATGGTGAGAAGAAATTAAAAGAGTGTATTTGGATAGGTCTACATAATTGATCTTTGACTTTTTATACTATCTCTGTTATTTATTATGAAATACAATAATAATAGGTAATTGATGATTTAGTTCCAATGAGAGAATAAATGAATAAGGAAGGAATGATAGTACAAAATGAAACACCTTTGAAATTTAAGGATCCACCGAAACATCACCTTACATAGTTGAAAACCAACATAAAATACATGTGTTTGTTAATAACATCACTAAAGTTATACTGCATGTAAGATGGTGACAAAGTATTCAACTATTGGTACCTACTCTCACATTAAGTTTTACGATACAAGAGCAGCTTTTAGCGATATTAAAGCAACATGTTTTGCTACCTACCTTTGGAGTTAGGAAGTTATATTGACAGCAACATAGTATCCATTTTATCGACACACTCCTTAGGTTTAAGGTTAGACACCTGGTATACACTGAGTTAGTAAGACTTTATCTTAGGCTAAGCACGCACTGCAAAATCTCACCCCACGATTTTATTTGGCGGTTTAAAATCTTGTGGCTAAAAAATATCAGCTGTTCAGGTTGATCGAGGACTAAACAACGCTTGACGAGGTTATCCAGGGATGGATGACCATTGATACATATCAAGACTCCTCCGTGCCTCGGAAAGTACGTTAGGCCGTTGGTCCCGGCTGTCATTTGTAGATCTTTGACAGTCGTTACGATTTGTCAGAAGCTTGAAAGCCTGACAACAGTGACAACCAGTTTAAAAAAGGAGTAGATAACTGACAAATGCTTGCACTGACTGATCTGCAGGCCTAGCCATATTACAAATTCTATTTCTATTATCGTAATCGATAAGGCGACAATAGAAAGAAAATGGCGTATATGGAATCAGCTGTTTGTCAACTGTCAAGTGTTAACGAGTAGAATTTGTAAAATGGCTGAAAATTAAATACTTTTGACAGTTGATAAACAGCCGATGCCATATACGCCATTTTCTTTCTATAATAGAAAAAGAATTTGTAACATGCCTAGGCCTGCTGGACCACTAATATCTGTGTGGTTCTTTCCTCAAAAGTTCATTAGCAGACACAAATCTGCATGGTTCTTATATAATCTAACCAAGATATTGAAAAGAGACTGTGACCTCTGAGTTTCTTTCGGTGTTTCTTCTCAGAGTAGTCAGATAGCGAAAACCGACATCTTCTTTTTTAAAAAAAATGTCATGTAAATGTGTTTATATGAACCAATTTACAGAAATAAATATCATTTATCATTCATCATTTATCGTGTTACCCAGTTACTGGGTTGTAGAGGTCTGACAGGCAGTCACTCCATATAAAACACTGGTATTCAGCTGCATTCAGTTAAACCAGCTATTTAAGTCGCGAGTTAATAGGCTTCTTTTGGGTAAGCTCGTTCTATCGTCGACCTCATGTCTGACCGCAGGACAAGATTGAGGTTGAGAGTAGACCCATTATAATATAAACCAAAAACTAGAAACCGACCCCAACATACATAGTAAGAAAAGGCTAGGCAGATGATTATGTTGTGAACGCTCATTAACAATAATCCTACCAATATCTTTTTCTCCAATCTAATGATAAACTGCAAACACGCCTTAATACATTTATACCTCGATCATCAAACCACTCAAGTACATTTGACAGCCATTATGGGCCATTCACGTCTATTATATAAACAAAAGACACCACACTCTGTGTAATAATGGATTCGAGGAAGGAAGATAAAATTCTATTCGTTTCCGATAAGCAAATGTCTACGAGTTTTGTGAGCAATTCAGCATTCTTGTCGTTTTGGGAATATTTTGCCTCCGATAAGTTGTATGTACGTGGTTAATGGGTAAGGCCGTTTTTTGTTATTGATGCTTAAAGAATAGAAAACCGGCGGAGATCAAATCGGCCTATCACATGGCGGGTTCCGTATCGTACCTTAGTTTGATAAGAGTTTTTCCAGTAGGTACCTATAAAAATGATTTAGTAGTTCGTAAAATGTTTAGCAGATTTCAAAACACCTGCGCTTGTAAGACTCTTAGTTCATAAAATGCAAATAACGATTATGAACATCCTGGTGAAGTGTCCTTCTGCAGATTTAGAAACACCAATTTCATATTGCGAGTCCTCATTGGCTACTATTACAAAGAATATTAGAATATTTTTTCTACTTTTTCACTTACTAGGTAAGTAAACAAACACTGTTTAAAACGTTTTCAGAGTCTTAATCAAAAGTAATAGTAATTTTTAAAATAATCAGCTATGACCGTGAGACATATGTAGTTCACCACAATATTTCATTTTTCACCATTTTAGTACAAAACCCTAAAAAGTAATTTAGCAAGTTTTAGATGAATTTAATTATTTTAAAGAGATTGTTAGTAAGTTGGCGACTTAGCTATGATAAATTAAAGTTCTTCGAAAATTTATTTGGCAATTTGATCGACAACATTATAATGAACCTTTCGGTTGAAATTATTAAGTGGTTTCTTTGGAAGAATTCGCAAAAGTTACTAGAGACTTTAAATACGTAATATAATTTGTAAAAATAGACTAATATGACTTGTGACTTAGTCGTGAATTCAAAAGTCTAAGTCAATTAATTTATTTCAATAAGACATAATTATAATAGGCACTTGAGAGCTAAAATTCGCAAGCAGAGTCGATTTTAGTCCTAGAAGGTTAATTGTATGAAGAACAATGTGCTAGAAACGCTTTACTTACTCTTTTAAATTAATAGAAAAGTAATATTAATAATACTGTTACAAATGGGATTTTGTCTCTATAGCGTTAGGGTAACAATAGCCCAAACGCAAGGTGGGTTGGTATTGCTATGCAAGGAAACAATAAACTTCTGAGCAACATTTGTTTATTTGTTAAAATATTTAAATAAAAAACAAGGTTATTGCCAGCCAGCTGGAATTTCAGTTGGTAGAACTGGGTGGTGGGAGGTTGGAGATAACCCAGGTACTATTCCTTGTCGACTGTCGGGTGGACACGGCGCGGCACACGCTGGCAGAGTGTGCCGCTGGGGAGGAGCCGCGCCGTGCCCTCGTCTCTGGAGTAGGCAGTGACTTGTCGCTGCCGGCCGTGGTCGAGAGGATGTTCGGGAGCGTCGAGTCCTGGGACGCTGTGGTGTCCTTCTGCGAAACGGTCATCTCGCAGAAGGAGGCTGCGGAAAGGGAGAGGGAGATTACCTCCACTTACCCTGCCCGCAGCAGACGCACTGGGCGCAGACGGAGGGCAGACAACGCTCTTTTCCAGCCCCCCTGAATGAGTTCAGGGGCAACGGACGCGGGGATGTCCGCCGCCGCATTGATCATCACGCTTACTCAAGGCAGTTTGGCGATTTCAGACTTTTATTTACAGTAAGTCCAGGTTTCCTCACGTTGGTTTTTTCACCGATGTCAATAATATGATAAACTACGAAACTACAGTCATATAAATAGTAAAAGCCACATTGGTATACATCCATATTTTAACCACAATATTTTGCATTAGATGTACTCAGGATAAATGAAAACTGTAACAAAGTATGTAGATATATACTTCAACAAATTAAGATGATGATGTTGTCACGTGATGCGAAAGTTCAATCATTGGACTGTTGACAGGCGTCAAAACCCCTACTGCATCCCCCCACCCTGTTACCTCAGGCGTTACGCCACTTACGCGGATTACCTATAGCGTAGATGTTTACTCTTAAAAAAAAAGACTGTACAACACCCTGTCTTCCAGCCTTTCTTTAGAAAAAAAAACTTCTTTACCTACTCATTTACGAGCCGACATGTTTTGGCCCAAAGTTGACGCATGTATAATAAAATAAATAAGATTATCCCTTTGTACAAACACTTCGCCCACAAAATTAAGACTAAATATTCATAGGTATGACGTAACAGAAAAGATTTAAAAATTGATAAAACCCCATATTAAGTCATTCTCACACGCCTACTCACTCCTGTGGGCTGTGTGTAGTTATGCAGCCCCTTCACACAAATACAATGATTATTCATTATCTACATTTGCTGTGTTAATAACTAGATATTAGTCACAAAAATGTCACGGTTGTATTACATAAAAATTTGCCGTGTAACCCCCGACTCCATAGAGATCTACGTACCTAGTTTAGGAGCTCAGGAATTCAACTATAACATTTTGACTGAACTGTACTCATTCCCATGCTTTGTTTTGTGTTTGCTTTTATGTACAGACGCCAGCACATCAAGTTATCCCAATGTGTCAAATTTACCCAATTAAATATGAACCTTATTCTTTTTGACATAAAGTTGAAAAACGATCAAAGAAATTTGACTCATTGGGGTAACTTGATGTGCTGGCGTCTGTACAAATAAACTTATTGTTATTACGTCTATGACTGATGCAGCTTTTCGGGTTTTTTCCTTTTCTGATTTTTTTACTTGGTACACCTTTTGGCTCTTCTGTACATACTCGTTTACACCGTTCAAATGGGTTAAAGTCGTATCCAGTGTAAAAAAAAAACTAGCCCCCACATTTCTGAAATACGCACGTTCATGAACCCCTATAAATCGTACAATCTGTTTCATTATTTCATTTTTACGACGATTTTACTTACATACAAACAGTGCACAGCAACTTTAAAAATAACTGGCAATTCTCCATAATGTGCACTCACCTTAAACGATCCGTTCAAGGAACTAATATAAAGTGGGGTTTACGGACCGTGACTGTCAGGCCACATTACAAACTTCTAATAGGACACCCTGCCGGGTTAAGCAATCTCTGTTTTTAAGTTTACCTTTAAAACTAGTCTGATCTTAGATCATGAGGACGCAGAGTTAAATAATGTTGTAAGTTTAAAATTTGCGTTGAGTTGGTCGCAATGTTGGTCGCAATTTTATATGCCTTTTGTAGCCTTTGTGAATGAAATAATTCTTATTAGTACTGTCTCCGAATCGGGTAAAACGTTTTGAGTTTGTCATTTCTCAGTAGCAGCTTAGAGCCTACATAGGTATATAAACTCACGCCTTTTACCCATGGGGGTAGGCAGAAACTACAGAGCGCCATATGCTACGATTCTTACATAAAAAAGCGTTCCCACTTACATTTGCCTTGTAAATACCTTTCGTTAGTCGCCTCTCATCCATCCTTTTAACATGACCAAACCATCTAAGCATACTCTTTCCAATTTTTGTTACTACATCTTCTTTTAAACCACAATCTTAGAGCCTAGTTTCCTGTTTTTTTTACAACTTACACGTCAAGTTTTATTTATGTTGAAGTTCCTATATTATATAAGTTTATTCTGATTCAAAGCATGCAGAGCAAAGTCTGAGAAGGTATTTTAAAGAATAAAAACAGCCTCGTTGGTCACATTATTGCAAGTACTACTGCTAAACACGAGGTTTTAGGTTCAATTCCTGTGTCGAGCAAAAGATAGATGGGTTTTTCATCTGTAACAGCCCGCAGCCAGTATTTGTGACCAATTGATGGACTACCACAAGTTAACTACTGCTTAACCCTAAGAAAAATATAGTCGTGATGTTACGGTTATATTAAAATAAAGAATTATTGATCATTTTATGGTTCAAAGAAAAGTGTAGAACAGTTAAAAATGAATCAAGCTGTTTTATATTCAACAGAGTGCTTTTCATTACTGCCGTATAGCTCCCAGTAAGGATAGGATTATTTGGATTTTACATTGTGGTAGCAATCACTGAACATAAGAAAATTTTCCAACAGGCTACTATTATACTATTTAATGTATATGTCGCAGGTTATTGAAAATAAAATTAGGTTTTTGATCAAAAACCTCGGTTTTTGATGATAAACCGGTAGATGACACATTTTAAACTCAATTTCATCATAAACCTGTTCAGACTAGTTCAGTTTTTTTATCAAAAACCTGAACCAGTTTGGGTTTACAATAAAGTTCTTGTCAAAATAACGGGTTTGCTTTAATCCCAAAAGTTTGCTCTCATAATCAGGACTTTTTTATTTTTTTTTATTAGGTACTGATCGGCACGCGTTTGACCACTATCTCACCTGATGGTAAGCGATGATGTGGTCGACGATGAAGCACGCTTGCCTAGAAGCAACCTGTTCACTCTTGACTTGAAGACCCCTAGGTGGTAGCTATCAGGAAACACCGACAACGGCAGGGAATTCCACTCTTTAGCTGTTCGCACAATTTCTTCTTTGTTATGCCTATAAAAAATATGTTTTATATATATATGTTTTTGTATTAGGCGTAAATACTTGAATGCATTTGGAATGTTATGCTTTATCATTATTATGAAAAGAGAAATTATGCTTAAAAAATTATGCGTAAGCTGTTATGCGTAAATAATGTTATGCGAAAACATAATTAGGATAAACATGACAACGTACCTACTGAGTTCCTCTCGCACAAATAAGCAGCTATAGATTCGGCCATAGACTCAACAAAGCGAATTCCTCAAAGCCTCAAACCATCAGTGGAATCACAATCCAATGCATGTTTTGGAACAACCAATAGCGGAATACATCGAAATAGCATAATTAAGCTACTAATTCGCGTCACTAGTAGTGAAGCTAACTAAGCTATAACCAAAGAGATGGACAATAGTGACGGCTTGCAAACTAATAACATAACGTTTCGGCCAGCAATCCGCTGCCAATCGTGTTTATGGTAATATGAACTGAAAATTGTTCATTATGGGAGCAAATGTAGGCTAATGTTCTACAACCGACGTCTGTGGTAGGGTTATACGGTTATTTTGTTTGCGGTTTTTAATTTATACTAACTAAACTGCTAAATATTCCATGTTGTGTCGAGAAAATTACAGATAGATTTCAGATTTATCTATATTAAATTAGCTAAGCAATTTAATAAGCTAGCAGCAATGGGCAAATGGCCTCGGCCTGGCGATCGAGAGTTCGTAAGTTCGATCCCCACCCGTTGCACTATTGACGTGAACGCACTCCAGACACGAGCCTATTTAGCTTAGGTGGATGGTTTAACAAGACTCCATTTTTGATAGCCTTTAAAAAAATGATAACTTAATCATTTTATTTTGTGTGTATTAGAATTAGCTAAATGTTGTTAATAAATTCAATTAAGTACGCTAGTGCAAGGCGAATTATTCGGAAAAACAATTATCAAAAAAATAAACAATCTACTTAGGAATTAATCTTTATCGAACCTAAATTTAGTGTAGGAATATAAAAAAAATCGGCGTATTCCCAACGCTATTGACCCAATTTACAACCTCTCACTAACCCTTTACCTATAATATTATTTTTGACAGCCCAAAAGCAATAAATCACCATTATTACAGGTATTCCTGAGTACCATCAATAGCTAACTCAGTCAATCAGGCCTCAAGCACAAAGGGCACGTGTCCAGCGAAATTGAAATCTAATATCAATATATTACCCCTCATCATATCAATTTGATACATAGCCAATAATTTGATATTGTAATTTTACTCTGCATTAGCGCGGTGGCGGTGACGATCGGGTTGCAGGCAATAAGAGAGATTTAGGTAAGGTATTAAAATGTCTGGTTAGCCTAACATCACGCTATACTCCGAAGAGTTTGACATAGTTGTACCTATTGTACACCCGAATGTCGCACGTTAGGTTTAAGTTTAATAGGAGTCAGCCTATTGCCATTAGATGAGCACAACACCAGACTCTAATAAGACAGGCAACAAGGGATCGCATGTTATTACAGTGTCAATTAATTAATATTTAAATGAAATTTCTTTTGTTTGAAATAATGTGATTTAAGTATATTTTTCTATGATTTTTAAATTAATTGACATTTTATATTTGTTACATTTAAAATTTTACTTTTATTGAGAATTCTTATTTGTGCTTTTATTTAATTTTATTGACATTTTTATTTCCAATCTTTTATCTTATTTGACATTTTCTAATTGTAATTTCAATTGACATTTTGCATTCGTAATTTTTATTTGCCCTTTTGTATTTGGAATTATAATTGGCTTTTGAATTTTAATTTGTATGTCAGTAACGACAAAACATAGCAAAAACTTTTACTACTGTTAAGATCCATAATAATGATACCTATGTTTAACAAATAAATAAATGATTATGATCATGTTATTTAAACATAACTGGCAAAATGTGGGTGTTTCTATTCACCAGCCGACGTGTCATGATAAAAGGTTGTTATACTAATCTCAATAATTACTTACTAGGACAAGCAAAGTAGCAGTATGTAAGAATTGTAGCAGATGGCGCTCTGTAGATTCTGCCTACTCCCAGGAGAAAAAGAGGTGAGTTTATGTACGATAATGTATGTATGTATATGCGATAGAACCCTGATTTGGATTATTAAAGGTCCAGGTCTGAAATGGACCACAAACTGCAAACTGCACGGGTTTCTATGATTTTTTATTAATTATGGCACAAAGATAAAACCGAAAATGCAGACAAGAAATACAGGCGCGATGCTATGGACTTAACTATTGCACGATTGGCAAGACCAAAATCTAGTCAATTTAGAATTTTCTATACACAAACGTTTAGCTACAACGCGAATGTCGAGGTTGATTGATGTTAACCGTTGCCAGAATATTAGGTTACGAACTTCAACCGAGTTACGTACTGATACCCCCCGATTGTACAGAAGTTTCACCTCCCAGTAGTACCTAGTAGGCAAGTTATAGATGAAAAGGTTCTAGTTTAAATAACCGGCCATGTTTCGTGTGGTTTACACGTTACCTAATGATACGTTTAGCATGTTACCTTCTATCTCACAGTTAGGCAAAAGCCTCTTCTCCCTTCTCATAGACACTTCTTCTTATGATAAATTATATTTAGGTATTTCTAAAATTGTCTTCAAGCTTAGAGTGAATAGGCTCTTAATAAACTAGTGCACTTCACCATCTGATTGCATCACTTCTTACCATCAGGTGGGATTGCATACAAGCACTGGTTTATAATATTAAAAAAAAATAGTTTTAACTATCTCGTTGATCTAGCGGTTGCAAGCGCAATAGCATTTATCAGATGCTCTTCAGTAGACCATCAGGTCTTAAGTTTGATCCCTGGAATGGGAATGGCTGACATTTCTTAGTAACAGTAGAGGCTCGCCTCTTATCATTAAACATACTGGCGAAATGTAGGTGTATTACAGGTAAACATTTCGGAAATACAGACGTAACATTTATCTAAATTTTTTTTTTTTAAATCTTACACGTTACTAAGTTTTTTTTTTTAATCAGTCAGCAAGTCAGACATTGACAAAAACTTCTGCAAAAGTTAAAAGCAGTAAGTACCAAATTACTTTTCAAGTAATATTATCATTGTCATCCATTAGATTTCAAAGGTCACATTAAGACGCCTACGTGACCTATTTTGGGCAAAGAAATAAGCGATACAAAGTTTAATTAAACATCTAAAAGTATTTCAGTTATCGGATCCATTCGATGTTGAACACATTGTCAGGAATTTAATTTGTATAAAAGTTATCGTCAAAGTCTTTTTCCTTTCCGTACCTTTTCGTCTCACATAAGTCCCTATGTTTACAACTTTTGCCATCAGTTTTTTTCCTGTTTACGTAACAATTGCATACCAATTTTTGGAATTCGGTACGCCGTGAGTCTCTGCGGAATTTCTTGGCTTTCGCCTTTGTTCAACAGAAAGGGCAGAAGATTCGAAGCGAAGGTACCTAGAATGAAAATAAATAAGATAGGGGATAAATAAGGTATTTAAAAGGCAGATGTAAGTGGAAACGGTGGGAAGAGACGCCCTAGAAAATGACACACACACCTTTTAGGTGATGTCATTCAGAAAGGTCAGTTGGATTACTAATCTCAACCAGCGTTAGTGTATGCCGGTTGAATCTGTAAAAGTTCCCCCGTGAAAACATGACTGAAGCTAGCTGTCAGCGCCTATCATTATTATGGAATGACAGCTCAATTCACCTTCACCATACCTATATTATCATTTCATCGAAATTGAAAATCGCGTTATGCGGCCTCTAAAGTTTGGAGTAATCTGCCACCTCCAATAAGGGTAATCAACAGGAGAGAGACATTTAGAAGACGCTTACGGCAGTATCTTGTTGATACCCAACGGAAATTGGACGTAGTCACAGCTAATATATCTATTGTTTGATGTTATGCACATAATTAAAAAAACTAAAATAATAGGTAGGCCTATTTATTTTAGTTTTTTTAATTATGTGTGTCGTTTTTCATCCTGTGATTTTATTGTATAAGTTTTAATAAAACACTCACACACCCACTACACACGACACTCACACACACACACACACACACAACACATGCATGCTTACCAATCTGTTCTACGTCCGTGACACCTCACAATCTCAGGTCCAGTGGTCCAGGTTTTTTTTTATATTTTATTTTACTACTTTTACTCTTGGCTGGTTTCTATATAAACCAGTCTATCCCCGGTCCAGTCTTCAACCTAGAAGCCGGGCTTCTACCCAATTTAATTAAAGGACCTCGGATTGACGCCTACACTTAACTGGACGAACCTTGAACATCCTAGTCGGCTCCGGGATCCGGGACTCTTAAAGTCCCTGGCGCCCATTTAATATTAATTACTGGAACTTTAAAGAAATAGTACCTGGGTAATAACCCAGGTACTATTTCTTTAAAGTTTAAAAGTTGGAATTAAGTACTAAGTAATCAAGGTACAACCTTCCAAGGCACTAGTTGTCTGGCATTTTTGCTGAACTGGACCCTTTTGGCGCAGCCACAAGACACACATTTTTTTTTATGTCTTTTTATTTCATTTGTTTAATTTCTTTTAATTGATTTTTTTGCTTTTGTTGTTGTATTATTATCGAGTGCTTTTTGAGCCAAATAAATGCTTTTTCCTTCTTTCTTTCTTTCGTTAGGGAAATCAAATGGAGTTGGGTAGGTGGGTGCAGTGATGGCGGTGGAGTAAAAGCTGCGATCGAGTGGCGTCCGGCGGTATGATGGGCTGACGACATTGTTGCCATTGCAGGAGTATTGTGTATGAGGCTGTCACAGGGACATGGTGATTGGCACCAGAATAGAGAGGCCTATACCCAGTCAGGCTGTTTATGATATCACAGCATGACGCGTGAGTTTTGCAGAATAGCACAGCAGCTTTGTAAGAAGTGTGTAAAAATCGTAGTAGTTGGGGTTCTGTTTCTGCCTGCCTACCTCCATGAAAAAAAGTCTTGAGTTCATGTATGATGTATTTTATGCAAAATTGCTGTTTTGATCTAGCTTAAAATGTTTTTGGGAAATGTGCGGCTGGCGTTCACTATTATCGGCTATTTCATATGAGGTAGGGAGCAATTAAAAGCTAGTGTGCTATCATGACTGAAGTTACGTGTATTCCAGGAACGTTATTGTGCTCGACGTTAATTTTAGTACTAAATAGTAGTGTAACATTAACATCATAGCTATATCACCGTCACTTGTCCCAAAAGTTAATTTGTTCATTTGTCTTTTTTTGTGATAATGACATGTGTTTTTCTGATAAGCTACTGCCAATAAATGTATTTTCTGTCTTTCTTTGTTTCTTTTTTGTCAACGAAGCACGCACCTCTGTTACCCATATGCTATTGTAACCATTTATCACTTTGTTCAGAAATGCCTAAAGACAACATCGTGAGGAAACCGGCATGCCTGAGAGATTTTTCTCAACAGCATGTGAAGCTGAGCCAGAGGCCAATGGGTGGTTTAATCACTCTCAATACCAAGTTATTCACTAACCACACAAAATGTAGAAGACTGAAGAATTAGGTTCTTATTGGTACAGCGCCTGCACATAAACCTACCTCAAACTGTAAAATTTTGCGAATTGAACATGAACCTTATTGTGTTTGGAACAAAGTTGAAAACCTATCAAAGAAATTTGACAAATTGGGGTAGATTGATGTGCTGGCGTCTGTACACCACCACTGTAATTTTACCAATAAGTTTAGGTCTCTCACATTTCGTTAGTTATCTTTAAGTCCTATACGTTACGTAGTTTTGCATGTATTTATGATAGTGCTAGGGTAGCAGTACATAAGTAAAAGAACGGCTACTTTTTATATTATAAAACAAAAATTAAGTTTACATTTAAAAAATAAATGTGTAACGCCTGGTAAAAAAGCATAGCAAGCCATTGCTACAATGATACTGTGGAAGCATAAAACCATTAGGCAGAATGCAAAAATTTGCATGAAAAAACGGTGAGATGGATTGGTGTAAAATGGCAATAATTATGCCGTATAACACTACTCATCTTATGCCAGATCAGAGTTGAGAAATATCTAGTTTTGAAAATTTGCGGGTAATGTCTTAATTTCAAATTTTAAGATCGGTGGAGTAAGGAATACCTAATTATTTACATAATTTCCTATCATTATCTTTAAAACAACTTACAACAGAATTTTGTACTAAAAATGTAATATTAAATAATCTATTATTATCTCAGTATATAATCAACATAGAACAAAGTCTAAGATCCTAACCAAACATGAATATTTTTTTAGGTAAAATATTACAACATATAATTTTGTGATAAGGATCTTCCCCGAAACCCAAAGGTCACTTGTTCAAGTCCCGGATAAAAGCTAGTCATCGTGTTACGATCCCTTGGTCCACGTTCATGACATTATAGGGCACCAAGCATGACCAAGTGCGACTTTCGTAAAACTGCGAGTAAAAAGCTCGCGAGCGTTTCGCCTTGTCGTTTATACCGCGTACATCGAAGGACTAGAACGACTTGTCTGCTGCGGTCTTCCCTTCTGATTATAATTTAAGTGAATTCAAGGGTAGAGTATTACTACCACGACTATTCACACAGCGCCATGTAGTCCCGAGCTAAGCAGAGCTTGTGTTATGCGTACTAAACGAATGATAAACATACTTATATATTTCTAAAAACATATATAAAATACAGATAAATTACACCCAGACACAGAACAAAATTAAATGCTCGTGCTCATCTCACAAACATTTTTCCTGGGTGGGAATCGAGCCCACAACCTCCGACAAGGCAGTCAGGGCCACTAACTACTTGACCAACAATAAAATCAAAAGCATAGTAAGTAATTTTGATGATTGAAAATTCGGCCCAGAATTTTTAACAAGTTACTTTGTATAATTACCAAACTGGTGCTTTATAAAATATCTTTAGATATTACAGTTATGAGAAACTATAACGTGCCATACTTATACTTTTTGAAAGGGCAAGGTTTGTTAATATGACATTAGATGAATAACTTCTGCTAAAGACGAGTGAAAATCTTTAGATTGTCTTGAGAAATTTATTTTTATCTCTAACATTTACTGTATCGACTTTTAAAATAAAGTAGCGAGTGTTTATTCATTTGATTTTTAGCTGGTATGATAGCCGGTTTATGCAGTCTTGTTTGTGTTTTTTAATGTTTGTAAACGAACTTCATTATGAAGTGGGTTTTATTCACGGTTTTTTACACCATTGTTTTTTTTTCACCCTGTATGAACAAAGAAAGAAAGTAAAAAAAATATTGGCTACAGGTTTTAAAACGTGAAATTAAAAAAACCTAAACAGTAAAAAATAACACAATATCCTTCGACAGCAACGCAATACTACGCCAGTGACTTGATTCGTACAAATAAACAAACGAAAATCAAATAGTTGCTGTTTGACTACATACAGATAGATATTGTGTCAATACCTTCACTTGACCAAAGCTAGCCTTTTATTTTCAACTTAGCTGCAGTTCCCACTACGTACCACCTACTATTTTCACTTATCTGCAGCCGTTGCATTTTCTAAGCAAAACCTGACTGCCTTCCGCGGTCAATGGCTCTACTATATGACCGCTCCTGCATTTATGGCAAGTTTGTAAGTAGTGTTTTTAACTTGTATGTATACTTTGCTAAACTAAATGCAAATAAGGCTGATTTATTTAAAATAAGGATTCAAGACCTCTTCTTTTAGTATAGTTAGTGACTTAACCTGGTGTCAGAATTTTTATGCGACCATAGGTCTTCGATTTGGATTCACATGTCGACGAGAATTGAGACTTAAAGCTATATTTAAAAAATCCCTTTACTATTAATTTATAAAGGCCAGGTCAACCAACTTCAGTAAAGCATTAACAGCTGGTGTAAAATAACTTTAGTATAAGGAGTAAATAATGAACGAAATAAAACTATCAAAGCCACAGACTTCCGTAACTACTTAGTTTATGTTGCCTCATTTATTATTATTTATCCATTTCTTTTAATATTACAATCAAACTGCTAAACCGATTTCAAATGACCACAGACATAGGAAGAATTTTTTTTTTAATAATAGGACTATAAACACAACACGAAACTGGCGAAATGTGGGTGTACTACCAGGTACACCTCTGCCTAGCCCTTCGGGGATTACAGGCGTGACGTTATGTTTTGTTATGTTGTGTTGTCTATAAACGACGAAGTTATTAGGAACACATAAAAAAGCACAGCTAAATGGAGTACCTCCTCCTTTTTATAAGTCGGATTAAAACTAATTTAGTTCGTTCTATTTGTTTCTCTGTGACTGCTGCAACTCAAGCGCTTGCACCAACCTTACACACTTCCCAAACTTTGATGCAACCGGATCTTAAAACGAACTAACTCCAAATCAGTGCCCCGCACAGTGACCCTACGAAGACTCCGTGTCGCCCCACACGACCTATTATCTATTCGAACCACGTGGAAGTGTGTTGAGTTAATACCTTCAACCGTGCCCCCTCTCGGAGGAGTAGACGTGGTCGATTAACTTAATCGGGTCGCCTCTCTGTGGTCAGCCTTTGCGTATCCCTGCTAATAGGCAATAAATCTGTTATATTCCTAGTGAGTTTGACTCGGCTGGTCCGTACTTAGTCTAAAAATAAGTTGATCTATGATTTATTCAGGCTATCCCTTTAGTTAGGACTTTCATGAATATTTTGGCTGGGATGGCAGTTCTTGGAATATATCCGAAATTCGCTGATGGAAAACCTGTGTTATCCTATATGGATTGGATATGTTTTTATTTGGTAAGGTAGAAACGTAAAATCGTTCTGCTATGAAATATCTAAAATACACATCTGATGTGTTTTTTAGGACTTTTATAACGTTGTTACGTTTCGAGCAACATATACGTCTCAGATTCTACTCGCATACAGTTGAAAAAAAAAACATTCGATCTAAAATAACCAGTTTTACCATTACTACTAAATGCCTTTATGATATAATCAACTACACAAGTAATACAAAAACTAATTATACACACTGACAGATGCAACGTACACAGGTAGACGCAAGTTTCGTAATGATTACGCGAACGCTTCCGTCCTCGTCGGCAGCGCTATTGACATTGTGACGGAACAACTTTCTCTGCCGGCTGTACACCAATTAAGATTGTATGGGCTATATAGAATTATATAAGGTTATTCACTTGTTTACTTTAAAAGTGTAGATACAAAGGAATATTCTCTTTATTCTGTTCGGAAAATCTTTGTTTGACTCTTCGGATATTTGTTACAAAATATGAATGAATACGTTTAGCATGACTGCATAGCACATGCATGTCGAGTCATTTCTGCAATCTAATAATCTGTTTGTACCATTAACTGTACAAAACCTTTGTAAATCATCATCTACCCAGCCTTTCCCCAATCAAGCCATGGTCGGTACCGGTCTTACCGGATCATCTAATTACGAGTAGTTTAAATAAAGCGGCTACATATGTGACCTCCACAACCATATAAATGGGTAATACGACAACCTTTAACGTTGACGGGCCTGTTGGTCTAGTAGTTAGTGACCCTGACTGCTATGCCGGAGGTCGTGGGTTCGATTCCTGGGCCCAGGACAAATGTTTGTGTGATGAGCACAATCATTTGTTCTGTGTCTGGGTGTAATTTATCTATAATATGTACGTATTTAGAAATATATAAGTATGTTTATCAGCTGTTTAGTACCCATAACACAAGCTCTCAAGCTTAGCTTGGGACTAAATGGCGTTGTGTGATAAGTTGTGGAATATTTATTTATTTATTTAACGACACTGGCTGTCAGACTTTCGAACTTACGACTGTCGAAGATCTATTAAATGTAGTAACCTACTTTTTGAGGCACGGAGGGGACTCGGTATATTGTAATAAATGGTCACAATGGGTGACCATGTACTGACTTTGGCAAGCATATCTTCGATTTACCCTGGCGTTGATTATTATTATTTATAGTGCAAGCCGCTCTTAAAAAAAGCCGCCTAAGTTAAGTGCAATAACTCCTAAAGAAATAGATTCTGCATCAGTTTGAATTAATTACGACATTCCTCAAAAACTAGACACTTACAAAACTTAAAGTGGTTAATACAATTGCAAATTATTCGACTTATTGGTCCTTATCAATCGCAATCTATTAGACTTTTTTAAACAGGTCCAAAACATGATGGATTTACGTTTTTTGGCCACGTTTAGTCACCATTAAGCTAATACGATTAAATCATCACCAAATTTACATTAGTGTGCGAAAATTCAGCTTAAACAGAATTAAACAATTATATTTCAACTTGCGACGAAGCGATTAATAAATATTTTTTAAATTTAAAACAGATAGACATAAAATTTAGATTAAAGTTTGAGATAAATAGTATGCTCTTGCACTACATTGATGCTGTTTTCAGACATTCCTTAAGAAACAATACTTTACAAATATTTTCGAAAATACGTTTCAAAGTCATCATCACCAGCCTATAAATCTCAATTTGTCTTTTCAATCTTCGCGCAGCATGTCTTCTTCTTCCATCCATCTCTAACCATCATCTCCTTTAAAGCCATGATTACATATATTTCACACAACCCATCTAAAGCTTTCTTCTTCTTCTTCTACTCTTGTTACCTAACATTCATACTCAAGACATTCCCCATAACGACTGTCCTGCGCATCGAATGCTCTTAATGTTACCACAGACAGTATTTTCAAAGTACACGCAGGAAGCTTACTAACACATTAATAGTATGCAGGACGTTAGAACTAGTTATAATAAATACGAGTATTTTATCAAACAATTATATCAGTAAATGTCTCAACGCCCTGCATTTGTATAATAGATAAGGAAAGAGCTTATATTAATATACGTATTTAAATCATAATATGCATTGAACCAATATTATAGCACAATGTTACGCAACAATCCGGAAAAGAGCGGCCTCCTTATAATTTACTTTACAGCAGCAATCTATTTTAATCGGTGAAGGTAAACTTTACTACCATGTTAAGCGATTATTATTTTGATATCAAAAGTATCATTTTATTTCCTTGTTTTACAAAAATGTCAGTGCAGTTCAGCATTGCCATTCAAGGTGGCGAAGCCGAAAGTCTTTTAGACACTTTACAGTCACACGATTAACAGCGATGCGGACGAATTTTTGGTGCTCTATGATTTCTATTCTTTTTTCGCATGTATTAATATTTAATAGATAATAATCATTGTTATCCAAATAAACCTTAAGCATGTTATTTTAAACTTGTATAGATGTTTCTTTACATCCAAAGATATTTAAAACACTGTAGAGAGGAGATGCGAAGAAATATGATAGAAAAGCTGTGATTTCATGTCGCAGTAACGCCATCTTGCATAATATAGCAATATTGGAGTGGCAGCGGAGCGTACTTAACTAGACTAATCGACTTGGCGAAGTCCACTAGGACATAAGTATCGGATGAAATTTTGTTCGTTAAGTCTCGTCTATTACAGTAAGTATTGAATGTATTTGCTTACAATGACATAAGAACTTAAGCAGTAATAATAGTATCAATCATTTTACATACCCACGTTACAACTGATTTATGTCCGTGACACCTCACCGAGTCCGTCTGTCGTTTTAGTTTTTTAGCGTTATTTTGTTGTACTTTTTTCTTTGTTTTATATTGTGTACATGAGCCTGTGCTAAATGAATACAATTTTTATTTTCTTTCTTTTTACAGAGCATAAGTATAATTATCTTTCTTAATTATAGCTTTCTGAATGTTCGGAACAGCCGATGTGATGTGTTAGTTTTGGGTAGATTTTGAGGATTTGATTGATATTCTATGATTCCTTTCCCTATTTTCTATAAATGTAGGTAGATAAATCGATTATTCGGTGCAAACAACAAAATACAAGTAAACAACATAAAAAACATTAAAATGTAAGAAGAGAGAAATATAAAACTAATATTATTCAAAATGATAAATTGAACCATACAACACACCACATAAATTTACAACTGGTAAGTATTATTATTATTAGTTTGGCTGTTAGTTTATTATGAATAAGATAGTCAGCGCTAATCATGTACAAATCAGACAGTCGAACATTATTTAGGCAATCTTACTAAAGCGTTCCCCAAGGACCTATACTAGGTCCTGCTATTTCAAATATTTTGTAACGTCAATCATCATTATTTAATGAGCAATTTAATGATGAATATGGTGTGGCATATTTATTCTACTACCACTACAACTCGTGACCATTGAAGCGAGTGTCGCAACCACTGGGTGGTGGTAAGCAACGTCCTCAGTGCAGTGTCTGCCGTCGGACAGAACTAGTGAAGTGAAGTGAATGGTGTGCGCTGGATTTTAGTGCTGTGGTAGGTTTAAGTTTTTTTTTTGTTATTTTACGTTCTGGTTTCGACAAAGGATTGTTTTATTTTTCGTGGATGGATGGAGCAGCTCTGTTTTGAGCATGGTGTGTTTCGGTTGTTTATTTTTTTTTATAGATTTAAAGTGTTGGCAACATTGGACTTTAATGACTGCGACATGTTGTGGGTAACGATATTTGTGTGGTTTGGCGCGTTTTTTATTGTAGTGAAGGAAAAAGAAATAGATCTAAAATAACAATTATAATAGCAAACAGTTTTATTTAAACAAACCACATTATTAAATAAAATTTTCTCTTGGGCCCTATCATTCACAGAATTCCAACATAAAAACGTACACAAATAACTCTGAATCATTGAACAAAACCGATATGTGAACCGATTTACCGCAAAATAATTAGCTAGGCATAATTACGCAGAGCCATTGCATTCAATTTAAAACCACAACATATGCATATATTATACAATTCGGTGAATGGGACCATGAATACGACGAATTTATTAATCGTTCGAATGTCATTTTAATTAATGACAGAATTAGTGAAATGAGTAACGGTGTTTTGTAATACACCATTGGAACTATTTGGAGCACATGGGAACAATGAATGAGGGACTGTGTTAAAATGATTGGTAGGACAATATAGAGCGACCACAATTTACTAAATAAGCTAAAGATGATATTATCAATGTTGTTTCACATTATTATAATACTTCATAGGAATAGTTTTACTGTAATGGAGATGAAAAAACATTACCGGCCATTTCTGATGGGGATTATGAGTGAAATTGTTTAACATTGGTGATGTGAATATCCGTCGCGTTTGATTTTTATATAATATACAAAATGCAGAAGCAGAAGTGAGAGAGATGTTTAAGTCTCAAGTAATAGGGGCGAGCCTATTGCCACCAATCGGTCACAAACAAGAAGTTCAAGATAAATAAACTCATGAACGCTTTGTCCGATTCGGGTATCTAACCCGAGACCATGTGCTTAGCTCTAGCACGAAACAGTTGTGAAGTGGTTTTCTATTAATTGAAATTAATCCTTACGATTGCCAGTACCAAACAACATTGACTTCAGATAAATATCTCCTTTAACGTTACCAAAATAGGAATGTAACGTTTACCATTTACTAACTTATTACACATTCGAATTCATAACTGTTTTACCATTAAAAATGTTCCATCTTTTATATGCCATAAAGCTGTTCTATCCATCTCAAACGCAATACCAAAGAATATGAAAATAAATAACTACATAAAAGGAATGACCGATACATACTATAAGATCCTTGACCTAAAATGATTTGGACAGTATCCTTTTATCAAAAGGATTACGCCAAAGGATTCGCCTATATACGGTCAGTGAGCTACTGGATTATAGGTCTGTCTGATTTGACAGACCCTTCTCGAAAACTCTATAAGATTTTCGGGAATCGGGATTGCTTACTATCATTACTCATCAGTTTAACCTAGAATATTTCGGACCCTTTGAAATCAATTTTGTTTTATATATGTAATCTTCTTTTTACGAAATTTTACATAACTGGGAGGCTTAAGTGTTGCTTCAATTGGATGGTAAAGATAAAAATCATAAAGTTTTCCAAAAGGGACGGGCATTTTTACCACTTAATCATATCGAAAAATAAGCGTGCCTCTGAAAGCAAGTTAAGCCGATTGTAACGGTTCTAATTTGTACATATTTAATAGTCGTCACAAGGAATCAAAATCTTTAAAGTCAGAAAACCAGATAAACCAAGAGGTACTGCATTACCCAGTCAATGAGTTGTGGAGGTCCGACAGGCTGCAAGTTTGTAATCGGTTGCATCCAGTTAGACTGGAATCGTATATAATGCAATCTTGTTTTCACTGAATATCTGAGAACTGGGTCTAAAATCTTAACAATCATGCAAATAAGTACCGCTTACAGTTACAAAACATTTAAGGTCAGTCAATGTGCACATGTTGAGCAATGTGCTGTGACCTCTGTTGAATAAATAAGACGGTTCAAAGAGTTGTTGTACAATAATTTTATATCCAAACATTTGAAGATTGTTCACTTAGTTTTCATTTTCATCATCAACATCATCCTTCTGCCTGCATTATCTGTGTAAGTGCATCGTGTTTCCTTTTTCCATACATATCAATGAGCCTAAACAAATGAGAACAAACCCCTATTCGTGTTAATAGTCACCACCTTCTTAGCCAAATCATCTTTCACACAACCCAACTCTTGTAATCTTAAAATTTTGTACACCAGCCTTTTAACGCACTTCTATTATCCCAAAAACATATTTGTCAAAATTATTGAACAAAAATGAAGTGAGGTGGTAGGTAGTCAGATCCCTTACCTTTGTACGGTATCAACTCTTATGCTCAGGCTCTCAAGAGATACGAAGTATATCTTCAGTACCACTATCAACCATTCAAATTACGCATTATCCTAAATAAATAATTCAAGGGCATTTCCTCGCTTTCGGGAAATATATTAACAACATTATTTCGAAGAATATTTTTCGTGACAGACATAAGTTGAACCGTCATCTTCACTAAGTGTGATGTCGACACAAGTTAGTTTTGTATGAATTACTATAATATTTTGGGTTTTCCTATTGGCAGATAATATATTTTGTTATTACGCTATTACATAATATGCTGCTTTATTTGTAACAGTGTCACATACTATTTACATCACGTCGTATGATTACGAAATATTAGACAGAGGAGCTTCTTAATAACACCCATATTACTACATTACTGAGACACTCCCAATGGGAAAATCCGGCCTGGTTATAAAACTCATGGTCATCAAAACAATATACAGCAGTCACTATGTGTAAGGGCAGATGTATTTCACGCTTCTTTTTTTATTAGCATGTATTTAATTTGATAATAACTAAGTAAATTGATGAGGAGAATTTTAACATTTATATTTGAAGGAGGGGTTTCTAAACTCGCTCTTATACGTCATTAAACTATAATTAAATGAGGATGATGTATATCAGTTGACTTCTCTGAGATATAGTACAACAAACTAAGAGGTCACAGTTTCTTTTAGAGTTCAGACATCATTTTGGTAAGTTCAATCATGATAATGTGGACCACGCAGATAGATTCTGAGATGGTATTTTGAGGAACGAACCACCCAAATTCCAGGTGTCGCATTATGATGCTTGAATGCTATTATGATTTCGGTGTGTAGCTATACATGACAAAGAGCACCATCCCTTTTTTGGACTAAAATCATGATGGCATTAATACTTCATAATACTGCCCTGGTGAGTTCCTAACATCTTAAATTTGGATATCCCGCTTAAGAAAATACATTTTAGCAAATGAAACCAATAAAAAATAAACACTTAATTACCTACCAAATCGAATTGCCAGCGGCTAGCTACAAATACTAAACTGAAAGATTAAGTAAAAGAAACTTAATTTTCTCGTCAACACATTGCATTAAACTGAACAAATTGCAAAACGCAATGCAATGTCGAATTGTGAATTGTAGTTCGTTCGATGATGTTCAACGTCCATCGATTGCTCAACGCAGGACTGACGTTGTGATATGTTTGCCAATCGGCAATGGTTTTGTTACATGATTGATAGGTCAATTACGCGGTTGAATGTGGGGACTTATGAGACATGTGGCAAGAACTTAGTAGATATTAAAGGATTTTGGAAAGCTGAGGTCGAAAGGAATATGAATGTTTATTTTGATATCAAAGAAGTCAGGTAGATAATATATTATGTATACTCGTAGTAGGCGTAGGTCCTTACCTTTCTAAACTAATATTATGAAGAGGTAAAGTTTGTTGAGTTGTAGGGGGTAATCTCTGGACTGGATCTTCTGAACTGATTATTATCCGACTTCAGGAGGAGGTTCTCAATTCGATTGGTATTTTTAATAAGGAAGTCTGCAATTAGGAAGTCTGTGGCTTTAGTGGTTTTGTCTCATTCATGATTTTGTAAAACGTATTTTACAATTTATAGTTTTTTTTTATTTTTATGTAGATGATTTATTATTAAAAAAAAAAACTTTTACCAATGAAAGCCACATTTTTTGTAAGTGCCATAACCTATATTTTATTTTCCGAACAAAGAGAGCGTGGAGGGGATATTTAAGGACGTGCACGCGGACGAAGTTGCAAGTGCAGTGCTTTTATTTAATATAGAACGATATAACCATATTATAAACTCCGAAGAGTTAATTAAGTAAAAACGTATTTTTATCTCCCTTGACTTTGCATTTATTTTGTTTTAGTATGTATGTATCTGTGTATTTATTTTTATGTGTCACTTATTCGTTCTTAATTTTTATCCTGTTGCACCTATCTTGTTTCATCTCTGCACCACCTTAAGGTAGACTGGTAGAAAAAGCCTAAGGCATTAAATCCGCCTATGTATGGTTTTGTTTTACTTTTGCTTAAAGTTTTAATAAATAAATAAATAAAAACGTGGTACCACCAGTCTTTTGGACACTTTAACCGATGATAGCGTACAAAAGTTCTTATGCCCGATGACTCTTTTTTGCCATTTTAACAAATTATAAACAAGTTGTTGTACGACCTAAGTTTACTTCTCTTACCTCAAGTTTTATTTAGAGTACCCAATTAAATACTAATATCTTTATCGTTCTGTCTTTCTTTTACATTTTGATTCATCTGTGAAAATGCCATCACTCTTGGTTTGCAATAAAAATAACTCAACTCCGAAATCTCATGTGTCTATTACGACATTCATTCATAATTTATATTTGAATAAAAAAAACGCTATAAATAAAATTACCACTCAGATTGAGTGTCTACTTAGAATTTATGGCCATTAGACGCATCACATATTAACCTCAAACCCAGTAGTCCCACCAATGTATACCTTATTCCCTTATGATAAGATACCTCACATTTAGCACAGTTGTACATCACGTAATATAAATCCTCTTCGCCAATGCTGTGACATGGACACGTACTCATTGAGCTACTCACCTCGATAGGCACAAGCAACGACAATGGCTGTAGACACGCGAAACACTGACGCGTCTCTTTGAACAGGTCGTAAATACATCTGTTTAAGTGAGCATTGGATGATGTTTTTGCTGATGTTGTCGTAAAGATATTCTCACGCGAAACGGTCGAGGCTACGCCTTTCACTTTCGATACAGAGATTACTTGTCACGTACCTGTTTTTATGTCAGCAGTGTAATGTTAGGTTTGAGACAATGCATGGTTGGTTCGGGGTTCAAAGTTCAACGAATCATTAGTATGATTATGGTTATATAATTTATGGTAATGACGTGTTTTCGTTTTCTTTGTCCTCACACAGCAACCAATGGTCACACGTACTTTCTTCAAGGTTAAACAACGTTTGCTTAGGTCGGTCCATGAACAGCGGACCACTTACCTACTTGGTAGACAGATCTCAGTCGTTAAGAATAGTCAACAAGCTGGCCAGTCTAGCAAGTAGTCTCATCATAGGACTATATTGTATTGTACCCTTACAGGATGTTATGAAGGTCATATAAGCAGTCACTCTATGTTAAACCCTGGTACTCAGCTGCACAGGCACTGAGAAGATTAGGTGGATGACGTCTAAGTTACTAGTAACTGGTCAGGTTGGATAGGACTTCCAGATTTTCGGTTTCAGCCTTTATGTCAGGGATATTAGAGCACATATTGTTATGCAGTGTCTTATACAAATACTGAACCAAAAATTCATGTCTATTAAGATTTGCAACAAAATCAAAATTTATTTATTAAATTTTGGCTGAGAATCAGCACTTTTTAAACATCAAAATTACATACACGCCCACAACTCACAACTTCCTAGTGTTTTTGCTGGGAAGAAATGGTAGAACAAATTCCCCAGCAACACTTCTGTCTGATTCGTTTGAAGAATTTGAATCTATATGTATAGGTAAAATGCTCTGTGTGTTAGAAATCTTACCAATAAGGCTGTCCATTGTGATAGGTATTATATGCAGCTCTTAACGTTATTTTTTGTAAGTTATTAATCTATAAAAGTATTCTATTTGTACTTACATTAAATTCGAGTTAAAATTAAAATTTCAAATACCTAATTCTATTTAAATAAGAAAAATAAATGAGCTCAGCTAATGTGCGGAACTGAAAACCTTAAAAAGAATTATTTGACCATAAAATCTGAGTATTGTATATAAAAAAAACATACTGAGTTCCTACTTCACCTTAGTTTTTATTAGGGAGTATTAACAAAACAGGCTGCGTTGACCCTAAATTAATTGGGATGAAGACAGATAAATGATTATGATGAGTATTATCAAAAAACCTCAGCAGCATTGTGCTACTTCCCACAATTATACACCAACACATTTATTTAAAGCACTAAAATGCTATTCATGAGGCCTTGGGCTTTATTCTCAGGTCGGGCAAGCAGTGTTGTTGAGTATGTTTCAAACAATCCAGCACGCGTAGCATGACCACAGGATTTTGTCTACAGAAGAATTGACCAATTAGTGACAGATTGTTACCATACAGAGTAATAATAAAAATCTAAGCAATGCATTTATGAACAGCACATAAAAACCAGTCATTGATTTATCACAGTTTTAGTACATGATTTATGCCTATTATTAAATGTCTATCTATTTAGCTGTTAGTTTCCATACGACTGTAGCGTGCAATACCATTGACTGGTTAATTAATAAAATTATTTCACAACTTAAACACAACGCGACGCCATCTAGTGGACGCAAACTCAGCGGAACCATGAGTACTAGAAAACTGCAAAACATTATTATATATTATTATAGACAAACAACGCCCAGAAACTGAAAAAAAAATCGTGCTCGTCACACAAACATTTGTCTTAGGTGGGAATCGAACCCACGACCTCCGTTAGTCAAGGCCACTAACCACAACAGGCCAGTCGATTGCTAAACGTAACTCACCAGGATTTTCCTGTTCAGTGAGAGTTTTTGGCTTGCACTTCTAGACATAACACTATAATATTACGCCCAAGTGCCCAAAGGTGCCATTATATAACTTCGGAATTCGAAAGGTGAATCCGTAATGACTTGTGATTTTTAAGAACAATTTTTTTTTGTGAACTCTTTTTTGAAGATAGCAGTTAATTTAAGTAAATAGTATAGGATCCCGTTATGAACGACCTTCTCCGAGCTGGTTAATGGATGAACCCATTTTATATTTAATTTAATATGTCAATAAATATATTACATATGGGTTGTCTAAAAAATTTCAGTTCAGGATTTTAGTTTTATATTTAAATTACTCAACTAGAGAAAATTATAATGTATCTATAAATTTACTACATATACCCGTCTATGAATAAGTTATGTTATTCTGTTAGTAAAAGCACATTCACGATATTTTTTCCCATATTCTAGAGTACAGACCTAGAATTTTCCCAATATTAAACATGAACCTTTTTGTGTTTAGAATAAAGTTGATAACCTATCAAAAAAATTGACACATTGTGGTAGGTTGAAGAGCTGGCGTCGGTGCATCCAACCCTATTGTGTATTACTATCTGGCCTTGTATTTATGTACTAATAAGTAATTCAATAAAACTAATAAGTTGTTGAATCATTATTGAAAATAATTATTTAAAAGAGTATGCTTAGATGGTTTGGTCACGCTGAAAGGATGGATGAAAGGCGACTAACGAAAGGTATTTACAAGGCAGATGTAAGTGGGAACGCCGCACAGTGTGGTATTTGACCCTAAAACTTGGTCAAAAATATTTTACGACTCGATTGACGATTATTTGTGTATATATGTTAGAATAGGTAATAAAAGACTTATTACAGTTAGAAAAAAATATGTATTCATCACTACTACATACATTTTATTGGTCAGATCACTTTCACTAAGTAAAAGATGTGAAATCAATAGATTCGCCGTATGATCCATTATTTTTTGTTCTTGTAACGCGATAAAATTCAGGATAGCATTCTTTCTTAATTTTTTGCAGCACCTGAAAACGGAAATAAGGGCATTTGTTTCTCGTACTCGTTTATATTGTGCTTTTGTTAATCCAGCTTCGGTGAACATAGACAAAGCATTTTAAGCATTTAAAGGTGACAATTGGCAAGGTTGATCTTGTGTCCGAATACTTTTTCTCATTTCCATCACATATTGTTTAGCTCTACGTGGATCGTAACATCTTTTACGACTTTCGAAGCATCAACTTTACCAACTTTTCGTTTGAGTAGCGTAGGTCAATTTGCTTCACGTCTTTTGATCAAAGATCTGCCGTTTTCCGTCTTTTAGTCCTTTCGCTAGAACCCACAAAAGATTTGGCCAGAGGAGTGGCCAGAGCTGATTCCTGTAACATTAAAAAAAAGGTTTATCTTTTCATATTAACGAGTTTAGAGAGAGAGGTAAGTTACAATCATCATTACAAAATACCATTATAGTTGACCTAGCTACCTGAGTGTCAACAAGTTCTTGGAAACCCGAAACACCTAATTAACTAAAAGAATTGACCAGAGTCATGCCTGTAGCTGGTAACGATATTGATTCGGATAGCCGCTCTAAGTTATTTTCTTCGAATCTTGCTTTGGTTTGATGAGCTGCTAACCATTTTTTCTTGAAATTGTGTTGTACACTAGCGATCTTTTGATTTATATCGTGGATTCTTATATTATAATCGGAGTGAGAACTTAGCAGTTGCTGCTTCAAAAATGCCAATTTTCTGACAAATGTTGACTCATTAGAACCTTGCATAATAGCAAACAACTCATTTCGAGTCATAAACTTCAATTCTGATGTCCCTGTAACCAAATAAGACTAAATCTTAGGAACGAATATTTATGCAAGATTGTAAGGCACTATAGAAAATAATTCTCAAAAAAAAAGGGGGCGGGTACGGGCGGCAGCGTTTTTCAGAAATTGTTTCTAGGCCGTCTACTCTACAAGAAACAATAGTATTTGTATTTAAAGAATGCTAAATAATGTAACAAAAAGTCTATTAAACATAGAAAAGTAAGAATTTTAGTAATAGTTTATGACAGGTTACTCTTGGAGCTATAGATTAAAATTGATTGAGATTTTTGTAGAAAAAAAACATGGACCATATACTTACATACCTGGCTAAAAGGAATCCATCACAAAAACCACCACAAAACCGTTTGTCCCTAAAATATCACGTTATAAAAACAATTAATATTTGAGCGTATCGAACAATCACTCGACCACTGTAAGCGAACGTCAACTTCCAACTACAAGTGCGTCAAGAGTTGACGAATTGGCTCGGAGTTATTTGGCCATTTTATTGGCCAACTACTTAACTTTTAAAAGATCAGTAATATGTAGTAGTATACTAATAAAAAAAATATCCATTTTTGGCCAACTTTTGGGGCCTAATACCACACAGTGCGCCGGGAGGGGACGCCCTAGAAGGACATACATAGACCTTATTGGTGAGGTTCTTCAGAAAGGTCAGGTACTCGCAACCGGCGTGTGTGTATGACAACATGTATGAACGTAAACGAAGCGAAAAAAGTATGTAAGAATCGTAGCATATGGCGCTCTGTAGTTTCTGCCTACCCCCATGGGAAAAAGGCGTGAGTTTATGTATGTATGTATGTATGTAATAAGTTGTATTTCACAAATAGCCGAAAGTTACAATAACGTCTCATAAATTAAGAATTAATCACCAAAAACTACTTCAAAATTCAAAGTATAAAAACTATTCACATTATAATTCGACCCAAAACTATTCTGCTGACTCCGCACCAAATTATCATGTCGTTAATTAGAACTCCTCACGGTTGTTAGTAACCAGTGAAGCGACAACCGTTGTCAGTTCAACCGGCTGATTGATGAAGGCCGGTCAATCGATGACAACGAACTAACGGCTCTTTTAGTTGAGGCTACTAACGTGTAACACTGCGTCAAAAGAAGTTCTGATAAAAAGTGTTTAATTCTGTGTAATTTTGCAAATAAATATTCCACAAAAAATATTCCACAACTTTTCACACAACGCCATTTAGTCCCATGTTAAGCTTGAGAGCTTGTGTTATGGGTACTAAACAGCTGATAAACATACTTATATATTTCTAAATACATACATATTATAGACAAATTACACCCAGACACAGAACAAATGATCGTGCTCAACACACAAATATTTGTCCTGGGTGGGAATCGAACCCACGACCTCCGGCATAGCAATCAGGATCACTAACTACTAGACCAACAGGCCAGCCACTGGTTTATACTGTTGCTTAAAGAGTGGAAGCAATATCGTTGCAAATTCTGCCATTATTAGTTCTGTACATGATTTTGAATCTTCTAGCATTGAACATTTTTGTCACTTAATTTAATGTTATTTTTGCCCAAAACTGTAAAAAGCCATCAGTCATATCTGATCTAACACAATAAGTTTTGAATTAAAAAGTAATTAAATCACTTTTCTTTATTTAAAATCTCATGGCTTAAACAGGAATCATGATATCATACAGTTTAAAGTCAAAAAAGGACATCAGGTAGAACTTAAAAATTAGGAAAAAACGACAAAAATTTCAATGCAAAAATGACAAACAAAATTTTCGATCAAAAATTAAGCACCTATTTATGTATACTAATATATACCTATATATATGTCTGTTTATATGTCGGCTTTTCAGGCTGAACGGATCATTATTATTTATTTATTTATTATTCTAATGAAAAGTTCACGAAATAAATTATAATGGAGAAAATTCATTTCAATTTTTCAAATTCAGTGCCTTCTTGGATGATATGACCGGGGACAGGTAACAAATGTCTTCCCAGTCCTTTTTTAGCTGACAATTTGACATTTGACAAGTCTTAAGCTAAAAATAAGCAGGTAAAACAAAAAAAAAAATGATTCTAGGGTGAAACAAAGTTTGCCAGGCAGTTACTTACATTTTGTCCATGACAATTATTATTATTATATGTATATGAATAAATAAACATAAATAAATAAATATTCTACAACTTTTTAACACAACGCTATCTAGTCCCAAGCTAAGCTAAGAGCTTGTGTTATGGGTACTAAACAGCTGATAAACATACTTATATATTTCATAGTAATAATAATACATATTATTGATAAATTATGCCCAAACACAAAACAAATGATGTCCATAACACAAATATTTTGTCTTGAGTGGGAATCGAACCCACGACCTTAGGCGTAGCAGCCAAGGTCACTTTCTACTAGACCAACAGGCCAGTCAACATAACCCATTACTAATTAATACAAGTTATTTTAAATTTTATACAAATACTTTTGTAATTAAATATTCTATTACACAATGATAAGGTTTCAGTTGTTGGATATCAGGTTTGCAAACTGAAAAAGGAGTTAATTATATGAGATTATTTTAGTCAAAAATATTACATTACAGATTGTAATTAACGTTACTTTAGTTAGGGCGAGCCCCAGATCGAATATAGTTTTAGGTATACTTTGGTTAAAGGGGGGCCTTTTTCAGTATCAAATGCCACACGGGTCAATGTTGAAGGTTAAGTTACGGTCGCTGAGGTTGCTTCTTGGATAAGTAACTATCCGTCCTTGGACTTCTAAAATACTCGTATTCTAGTTCTAGTGGTCTGAATGCCGATCAAAATAAGTAGTTAAAACTTATTAGAGTTTCAACTAATCATTGGACCTAACCTGGAGCTTGATAGGTAGTTTAATGCTGGATGTCTGTATCTCTCAAGGAGCTCCACTTTCCTTAACAAGTTAGTCCCAGACAAATTAGTAAAGGCATAGTGCCATCAAGCTGGGAGGTATCCCATCCTAGACGAATTAGGACCTTATGTTGCAGTGTTGTTTTTTAAAAATCTCCCCATCACATTGTAAGTGAAGTAAATGTCAAGTGAACTGTTAGCCTATACTAGCAAGAGATGTTCACGGACACATCACACATCTCGGCTTCGTTTCATGCTGTACAGAGGCGGACTTAATGGCACAGGCATTTTGTGCCAGTCAGCGTTTGGGTGATGTGGACAAAAACAGTATTCACTTATCCCTAATAAATGAAACTTAACATACCTAACTGTCGAAATCTAGGTATATTGTACACATCTGCGTACCCCTCACAGCATACAGGCGTGATGATACGTCATGATGTTGTATAAACAATAAATATCCAAACGATTCCAGCAATCACGACAGATTTGCCGTCTATTTTTGAAGAGTTCCATTGTATATCTCCGAAGATCAGCACCAGATCTTCACTAAAATGGGACCACCTCGGGAGTATAATCGTTCAAGTAAAAAAAAAATTTGACAATCGGTAAACAAATGGGGGAGAAATCGCGTAACAAAGAAGAAAAAAAAACATACCGTCGAATTGAGAACCTCCTCGGTTAAAAAAGTAAACATAACAATACTAATACATAGTTGAGTATAAATATCAACATGTACACAATATCAAAAGTTGATACCAAGTCATTATTTGTTCGTGATGCTTTCTATTAAGTAAAATTCTAGAGGTAAAGCATAATGAATCCCGAAACTATAACTCCTAGTTATGGTTTAATACCATGAACAGATCATTGGACCTTTGAGCGAGGAAATTGACAATTTACCTGCGTCACTACCACAAAGGAAGACTGCTCCCTTTCCTAATGATATAACACCGGTATTATACCATAATATATTAACAGTATAACTCCTTATCCTTATAATAGGAAGCTGGTAACGTACGGTGGTGCACCACGGTTCGCAAAACGCGCCAGTAAAAATAAATTGAATCCGTTTATAAGGCGTCGGCCTCGTAACTGTTTTGGAAGGCGCGAGAGGCGAATGATCGTGAAATCGGAAAATGATGAGATACATGGCTTAGCGAGTTATTTTGCATGTTGGAAAATAAACGAAAAAAAAATACGTTTAATTGAATTTCTTTTCTATTGAGCTTTTTTGGAAATTCTTTTACGAAGAAAAATACAACTTCGTTTCAACTGTTTGGTTCTTCTATTCTTATTTCGATCATAGTAATTTATAGACGGCAGAATTGAATCTACTTAATCTTAAGTCTACTAAGTCGACCTCAAGCTAAGACAGCACTTATGCGCAAAAGTGTCTATTGCATGGCTCCAGATATTTATAATAAACTACCTAAGCGCTGGAAGGACTGTTGCCTCTATTGAAATTTAAGCATAAACTTCGAATTTTTTTAGCAAGTAGAGCATATTATAGTATAAGCATATTATAGTTTAATCCTGAATGAAAAACAATTTATAATTGATTAGTTATTTAATTTATTTTGATTGTTTAGTTTTTAATTTTGTTAACCTTATAATAATGTTTCACGTATTTGCATGCCTAGTGGTAAAATATGGCTGAATTCATTTAATTTTACTGTACCACCAATAATGTACCCATATTTGAAAATAAAAATATCTCTTTATCTTTAAATAATTGTCAAGTAGATTCAATTCTGCCGTCTATGACAGAAGAATCAACAAAGTAACAGATTGTGGAAACATTGTTTCGTTTGGAGCACGACAATGTCAAGAATGATAAGAAGAAATGTGTCGAGTCTGAAGTCTACAATATCGAGTATTATTTATTCCATAATCAGCAGAAATGTTTTTACTTTGCTGATTCTTTTGTCGTCATACCTGTCGACATACTCGACTGGCATGTTGTTTAGTACCTAGTTAGTGACCCTGACTGCTATGCCGGAGGTCGTGGGTCCGATTCCCACCCAGGACAAAAGTTTGTGTGACGATCACGATCATTTGCTCTGTGCCTGGGTATAATTTATCTATAATTATGTATGTATTTAGATTTTTTTTATTTATTTATTTATCATAATTACATTTTAAATAATACTACAAATTACAGAAACATACATCCCTAAAAATAAAAGAACAATAAACCAATTATAGGGCATCAAAAAACTCATCCGCATAGCTATCAACGGGAAAAGTGCCCGTTTTTAAATAAAAAAAAAAAGAAATATACATACATACATACATACATAAACTCACGCCTTTTTCCCATGGGGGTAGGCAGAAACTACTGTATGTCCTTCTAGGGCGTCCCCTCCCGGCGTTCCCACTTACTTCTGCCTTGTAAATACCTTTCGTTAGTCGCCTTTCATCCATCCTTTCAACGTGACCAAACCATCTAAGCATACTCTTTTCAATTTTTGTTACTACATCTTCTTTTAAACCACAACGTTGCTTTATATCATCATTCCTCAATCTGTCATTAATTGTTACTCCACACATACTTCGCAAGGAACGCATTTCTACAGCATTTATTCTACTTTCATGTCTCTTTTGCCACACCCAACATTCACTTCCATACGTTAGTGTAGGCACCAGCACACCATTGTGAACAGCCAGTCGTGCCTTTTCGGACATAGACTGGCTGGTCACAACGCCATGTATAGCGCCATTCACTTTATTTCCTGCATTTACTCTCCTTTCCACATCCGCATCAATCTTTCCATCCCTTGTAAACAGACTTCCCAGATATACAAAGTCATTCACTAAATTCAAACACATTCACAAAAAGAAATATATAAGTATGTTTATCAGCTGTTAGTACCTATAACACAAGCTCTAAGCTTAGCTTGGGTCTAGATGGCGTTGTGTGAGTAAGTTGTGGCATATTTGTTTATTATACCTGTTTTTTCGGTGATCATACCACACATGCTGGACATAAGCCTCACTTTAAACTCTCCATTACGATCGATCTTTTGCCCTGTATCTACTTTATAAACATGTTTAATATTTTGACAAACAGCGCACTGTCTTAACCTTTAAAACGTGCCAATTAGAGTCACAATAGAAAGACGATGACAGCGTGGACACCGATGTCCTCTTGTGGTTTTAATGAATGAATTGATAGATCTAGAAGCATGATCAATTTTATCCAAAATTTCTTCATCTTGATTCTTGTAAGGAACTACAATGAGTTACAAAAAATCACTTTCAAAAATTAGGAATGAAAGTTTAATTGGAAATTCGTCACTTTCGCCAATAAGCAATCTCATCGAATTCTCAGTTTTTAAGTGAGCTAAGTTTGAAGTTGCCTAAAACTTAGTATCACCTAGCCTTTTCTTAGTTATTTTAGGGTTGGCTTTAAGTCTAACCATTTATCATAATATTCTGGAATGTCATCTGTACATGATTTAGGCGGTCAAAGGGTTAAAAAATATTATTTGAGTGAATTTACGTTTCTGTAGAAAATAAACACTTTTAATGCAAAAGAATGGTACAAAACTACGGTCCTTTTGAACTGTGCATATTTTCTAAAAGTGTATTTTAAAGTATTGTATGTTATTATGATTATCAACATTCCTAAGCTCCCATAAGGACTCTTGACAGACATTTTGTTTGTGGAAAACAACAATAAAAACAACCCAAAAAGAAGACAAAGTGATATACTTGTCAAGTTCCTTTCCTAGGCCGTGGCCTCGACAACTTAAAAGCAATTCTCGGAAGCATATTTATTTTTAATCCATGTCTTCACTGAACTACTAGCTTCGCTCACTTAATACATATTCTGACTTATGCATACGACTTAAATATTAAATACCTTTTCCCAGTGCAAGGTCTGAGTCATACGGGGGCGACAAAATGATATTTAAATATATGGAGACGGTGTCTTGTGCTTGCATATAATATTCGCTATCTAATTTTAATTCATGTATTTTCAAAGAGAGAGTGAATAAAGACAAGAGGTCATGACCTTCGAAATATTAAATGATGTATGAAGCACTCCGAGCCTTATTGTAAGTTTATTTTATGCGTTCTAACTTTTAGAGGTTAATTAATCTATTTGTTTTAAGCCTCGAAGTTTAATCAGTGTTTTCAAGCTTAGGTGACATGCGTGGATTTTGAAATTTTGTTAGATTGTTTTTGTGGAATAATTCAAACTTCATTTACATGATTAAATAAACAGTGTAAAGCTACGTTATTTTATTAGGAGCTATTTGTTATTACTTACTAGTATTATTAATAAATAGAATGAATTACTAATTACAATATTACCATAGTTTTTTTTTAAATAGGTACTATTGAATAAACACTACAATAAAAACTCTGTAATCACTGTCTCACACTAGCTACTACTGAAATTCTCATTTTTTTGTACAGACGCCAGCACATCAAGTTACCCCAATGTGTCAAATTTCCCCAATTGAATATGAACCTTATTCTGTTTGACATAAAGTTGATAAACGATCAAAGAAATTTGACACATTGGGGTAACTTGACGTGCTGGCGTCTGTACATTTTTAAAATGTCTAACAATGTTATGATTTTATTTTTCCACTAGCAGACGTCCCGCGGTTTTACCCGCATAGGCCCTTTCCCGTGAGAATACAGGGATAAAAAGTAGCCAATGTGTTAATCCAGGGTGTCAGCTAACTCCATACCCAATTTTACTAAAATCCATTCAGTAGTTTTTACGTGAAAGAGTAACAAACATCCATCCATCCATCTATCTATCCATACTCACAAACTTTTATAATATTAGTAGGATTAACGTTTAATTAGTTAGTGTAGAAACGACCTATCAAAGATTTTGCTTTGCGAACTGCTTCTCACGCCTGTAATCCCCAAAGAGCTAGGCAGAAGTATACCTGGCAGTGCACCCACATTTCGCCAGTTATGTTTAAGTCCCATGTTTTAGGGGATGAGCCTATTGCCATCAATTGGACACAAAGCCGGACTCCGGGCTGCTACTGTGAAATCTTACATGGAAAAACTCAATATCACTTTGCCCGACCTGGGGATCGAACCTGGGACCTCATGCTCAGTAGTAGCGCTTGCGAACACTAGACCAACGCGGCAGTCTAGATATACTTTTTACCAAAGAGAAGAGTTTCTAGACTCAGGGCTTATAGACAGAGTTATTTGTTACTTTATTGTTATAAATGTGGTACAGTCAAGAGCACTTAGAGCTACATACTTTGGACTTGGGACAGGCCCCGTGGGCTAAAGTGCGCTGCACAAGTCGGATCTCGAAAATACGACGAAACACTTTAAGAAAAGCAACACAGTGCCTCGCTTCATTTGATGAGTCTCAGCGGGAATCATATATTTGTCGGCGTCAGCGATGGCTGAGCGGTATGGGCCGACATCAGGGGTTTCGTGGTACCAGGAACATAACGTTGAATAATAATCTTCATTGCAGTAATAACCTCACTTCAATAAAAGTAATCACATAATATAACTCAGATAGGTAAACAGACAGTTTCGCACTGGACTAGTGTTTTCGTTGGTGTCTCAAATCCAACTCCGCTCTGCCTAGCTTCCACTTCCCAACACAACTCCATTCACGTGGCATCGCTCGCGCCATTTGCACTGACACCTGACGTCACGGCGTTTACCATAGACTGTACTAATGTAATCAACTTCACAACTTCTTATTTCTGAATATACATACACACATCAAAAGTGTCTAGGGATCAAGCATTTTTATCCGGATTTCTTGAGATTGAGATGTGGCTTTGTAATAAATTTATGATTTTATAAATTTATATGGATCCTTTTTGGTGCATTTCATAATTTGAATCAGGAACTGTGAATCAAATTCGAATAAAAGATGAAAATCAGCTGTCATTATTTTCCCTATGAAAACATACAACGCATTGAAGACATTATTAGTGCTACTGTTTCCCTACTTCTGATTAAAACCAACGTTATTATGGAGCGGCGACGTCATTTAAGCAGGGAAGAAATGCTCAGAGCCGTGGGAATGATAGAAGCTGGTTCCCGGCAACGTACTGTGGCTTTAGCTCTGAATACAAGTCAGAGTGTTATCAGTCGACTTTGGACACGTTACCGAAGCACTGGTACCGTGGCTGAGCGCCATGGAGGACGGTATCGCTGCACCACACGGAGACAAGACCGATACATTCAAATCTTAACTCGAAGAGCTCCAACAATAACCGCCATGATGTTAGTCGTGAGGCTTCATCACTCTTCAGGGAACTTAATTAGCGACCAAACAGTCAGAAACCGCTTGCATGAAGTGAACCTTCATTCCCGAAGACCGCTACGGGTACCACCTATAGCAATGCACAATCGTAGCATTCGATATCAATGGGCTCTTGAACACAGAAATTGGGCAGAAGAACAATGGCGTTTCGTGTGCTTTTCTGATGAGTCTCGTTTTGGTATGAGACCGGATACAAGACGTATACGACACTGGAGAACCCCTGGACGCCAACAGCGATTAAAATCCTGCCAGGAAGTCCATCCTTATAGTGGTGGAACCATCATGGTATGGGCGGGTATTTGGATCGGCGGAAGAACTGAGTTGATTTGGATCAGAGGCAACCTCAACGCTCAAATTTATGCTGAGACGTTTGTATCAGACGTCATCGTTCCTCTACAAGTGCAAATCGGTCCCTTATTTCAGTTAATGCATGATAATGCACGACCGCACACCGCAAGAGTTGTAAGACAGACTCTCGCCGCAGCTAACATCAATGTCCTGCCCTGGCCTGCTCAGTCGCCAGACTTGAACCCGATTGAGCATGCATGGGATATGCTACAAAAAAGAGCTCTGCCGAATATGGAGGGTATCCAGTCGCAAGAAGACCTTTTTTTGTTGTTGCAACGAACATGGGCGGCCATTCCACAGCTTGATTTGGATGAACTCATTTTGAGTATGCCAAACCGATGTTCTTGTGTTGTTAGTGTTCGCGGTAGAAACACGGATTGTTAATTGTTTAAGTTACCTACCATATATGTTGATCCCTAGACACTTTTGATGTGTGTAGTTCGCCACGACATATTTTTAAAATTATTTGAATCAAAGATATTATTTTAACTAAGTACTGACTTAACTATGTACTTAACTTGTAACTATTTTTTATAACATACCATTTATTTATTTTTTTTATTTATTTATAAATAAATAAATAAATGTTTGTTTGTTTCTTTTTTGTTGTTGTTTTTTTTTAACATATCATGATGCCTGTTAACCCAGAGTTAGGCAGAGGTGTACCTGTAGTACACTAACATTTTGTTAGATAAATGTCCGAAGTCACATGTTATAATAATAATAGAGGGCAAGCCTATTTTAATCAATCGGGTATATTTTGACAGTAACGGGCTGTTACTGAGAAAATATACCAGATGGAATGACAACAATGAGGTTGGAGTGTAGCCTTGGGGACGCTACGGCGGAAGAACAAAAAAATTAACCAAAAAAGTGTTATTTTTGCAAATAATTTATTTTTATGATTCTATCGTATAAAACACCTAAATATAAAGCTAAAAGAGACTTGGTGTTTTTTGTCTCCGATTAACCGTTTGTCGTAAAAACGATGTGGAAGGGACCCATAGGCTAGGTTAGGTTTTTAGTCAGTAAGAGTCTGACAGACCCCTCCGCCCTCCCCGGGGCGGGGGACATCCATGAGGATTCAAAGGTTAGAACTGTGACCAGCTACCTCTAAATTGGTCGCGAAATTTTTCTAACATTTTTTTTCATCGTGCCCTTAAGACGACACTCTGACCCACAATGACGTTTTGCCCTAACTCTGCTGGGGCTTCATGTTCAGCATTAGCACTTGCCACCTTTTAACCAAACCATTGAGGCAGTCACTGACTAACTAACGAACAAAAGTAACTATTTTTTATAGTTGCCGTGAATTTAATTTTGTTCAACATACAACGTAAACAGCACTGCAATTTGCAAAAAACGTGAGAAACTTTAATATCGCAGGCTACATTGTCGGATCCCTCTTAAGTTACAGAGAGCTTTACGCCAACGACATAAATAAACTAAAAAATAATATCGTAATTATAACCTTCTATATTAATTAAACTTTATAGTTAAACTAGCTGCCCATCTTGTCAAATGTCAAACTGTCACCTGAAAATAGACCGGAAAGACATTTACAAAATCATGTCAAAGATGGCGCTGGATTTGTTTTTTTTTTAATTAACGTTAAGTTTTTTTAAATTTTCTAATGTACCGCTCAACTTTGTTACCTATTTTTTTCTTTCATAAGAACCTTCTTCTCACAATAACCAACACAACAGAAAAATAATTAATAATTAGCGAAATTGGTCCAGCCATTCATGCGTGTTGCCATAACCATTATGACCAAGGAAAATAGGGATTAATTTTCATATAGATTACCGTTGCACTTTATAGATAGAAATTATGCCAATCTTTGGACATTGTAGTCCTTTTACGGTTCTAGATGGCATTTTGTTATACCTACCGTCTTTTTTAGGCCCTTCAAAACCAGTGGAACCACGAACGCCCACATTTACTTTTACATTATAATACTTATGTGGGCGTCGATCCTTTTGTCTTGGATGTAGGGTACCGGGTAAAACAGGGTGGATAGAAATTCAAGTGTGAATAATAAATAAATAAATAACATAACTTATAACAAAATATTACACAACTTTTTCACACAACGCCATCTAGTCCCAAGCTAAGCAGAACTTGTGTGATGGGTACTAAACAGCTGATAAACATACTTATATATTTCGAAATACATAAATATTACAGATGTATTATTTGTCTGGGAACACAGAACAATTGATTGTGCTCATCACACAAACATTTGTCCTGGGTGGGAATCGAACCCACGACCTCCGGCATAGCAAACAGGGTCACTAACTCTAGACCGACAGGACAGTCAAGAAACAAAACTTTGAAGAGGATTTTCTAACTAGTTTAATATTATTCAAAGTGTCGAAACTATTTGTCTCAATTTTTTAAAAGCATTAGTGTCCTCATATGTAACGAACAATTTATAACTTATGTGAATCGCCTACTTAAAGTATGTTTCTATTCACCCTTGAGTTTCTTTCGACCCCGTTTTACGGTATTCTATTTGTCGTATGCGAGGTCACGTGAGTTGCGTTTCTGCTGAACCACGTGAGATTGAGGGTTGACATTGTGATGAACCGTTTTCTATTTACGACGCTAAATTCTGTCCATTTAGGGTCATACTTTAGGATCGTTCAAGGCATTCTGGTACTTGTTATTATTGCAAGTGATTCTAAGGCCTCTTCTCATACGGAAAATGCACAAGCATTCTTCAAAACGCTAACTCAAGCCGCGATGGTGATTTCAAATTTATTAGCTTAGATCTCCTCGCGACATTTTTTAAGGAATGAGGAATGATGTGATGTGTTTAAAAGAAGATTTAGTGACAAAAACCCAAAAGAGAATGTTTAGTTGATTTGGTCACGTTTAAAGGATGAATGAAAGGCGATTAACAAACGGTATAAGGCAGATGTAAGTGAAAGCGTCGAAAGAAACGTCCTAAAAGGACATGTGTACATAGACCTTATTGATGAGATACTTCAGAAAGCTCAGGTGCGTGGTACTTGCATCCGGCGTGTATGTGTGACGTAAGAATCGTAGCTGATCGTACTCTGTAGTTTCTGCCAATCCTCATGGAAAAAAGGCGTGGATTTATATATGTATGTATTTCATAATAAGTAAACTTAACATATCATTCGACTAGGTTCGTAGAAAAATCTAAACGCATCATATAATTAAGTACGTTAGTAAGTAAGTCACCGAAATTCGAAGACAAAATCAGCAAAACAGATGTGACATAGAACACGTTCCGCCATTGCCCCAATTCCATGCATTACCGCCAGATTCTTTTATTACTTAACAAGATTATAAAGTGAAATGAAGATTATCCACTTATACAAGACATCCGGTCACCGGTTGCGTAATAAAGTTAGTGGCACACTAGTCGATGAATCATCCCAGTTTATAGTCTGACCGTCATAAACATAGCCTCCTTTATAGTGGGCCGAATACGGCCGGCCGGCTAATGTCCACCGTGTTTGACAGTGCATCATATTTTAGTAGTATTATGATGTAAGATTAGAGGATGTAGATATTACACGTATGCTTACTCTTGGGATTTATTGGGTAGATTTTGCTTTGGGGACGATATCTTGTTTTCATAATATGCGCTCCTGTTTTCTGAAAGCTTCCAGCACTATCATGTATTGTTGATAATTTTGTCAATCATTTAACGAATTGAAATGAAATTGTTTATTATGCAAGTAGGATTAATGGAAATCATTTTTACACGTATTTTTTAAGCTAGTTGTAGTCGGTATTTCCTTACTGACTACGTCTGAGAAGAAAAGCCGAAACCAACTCAGGGATCATCGTCTCTTTTTATGTCCAGACATTAAAAGTTATTTCCAATTTTTCATGTAACAACGGTTCACGGTTTGGCCTGGTTTATCTAGACGCACCAAAAAACTTAAAAAAAAAAACGATTATAGCGTTCAATGATATTATTCACTCTTCAAACTACCAACTTCTTTCTTATCTTAGCTATGAAAATACTTATTTTAGTAAGCATTATTGGTAATATGAAAACGTTTTTAATAAAAAAAACACGTGTTTTTTTATATTATCTGAAATTAACTAGTAAAGGCCACCATTTATAAGGCTTTTTACTCCCACATTGACTTGAAAAAAATGTCAAACGCCTACATTTTTGCAAATGTGGATAACACAATTATGTTAGGATGTTACAACACAATATACATAATTTAAGTAAGTGAATGGACGGACAAACGGAAGCAATAAAACGAAAATATTGTACTTTATACCTTACAACGGTCAGTGTAAACAATAAATAAAAACGAACTCGAACTTGTATGAACTAAGGTTCAAATTCGAGCGCCAACATCATCCTACACAACATAAACTTTGATATTGCTGAATACAGTATATCCATATCAAAGGGCTATTCGTCAAAATTAACGTTTCCTTCAAATGGAATATGGATGTAAGGATGCTAAGAAAAATGTCTAACAACAGCGTCGAATGATGTTAGCGATGCCATCAAGAAATCCAACTTAAATTACATTGGATCAGACTCGTAGGACTAGATTGAAAGGGTTTATCTCTGCTGCCATATATTAGCTTCAGTCAGGCCTAGGTAATAGGATCGTACGTATTTTATTATGTGTATCTTCAGGCTATTTTGTATCAAAGAAAGCTGAATTTCGAGTAATAGAATGGAGATATTATAACGTTGCACTCATCGACTTATGTCTCGCAGCAATATGGCCACACAGTCACTCTTAGCACAACAAAGGGATAGCATCGGGTTGATAGAACCCTGATAACGTCGTACGGTGAAAATTGAACATTTAGTTTCGAGCCAGTCACTATGTTGCTGTCAGCCTAAATTCCCACATTGTAGCTAGGTAAACTAGTTAGGAGTGCACCATAGAACAAAGCTCCTGATGTAGCTTTGCAAAATCTACGCTATAAGGACTAGCAACATAGACAAGGTTGGATGACCCTCAAAACCTTAATAGATTTTAAGGACCATCCAACCGTGTCATCAAATCATTGAACCCTAATGGGTTCAACGTAAATCATTTGAGAAGTCACAAAGCTGCCTTAAACTTACACTGGTAGGTAGGTATATACAAATTCATTGTTTTTTTATAACTGTGATTTTTTTTCTTGTGTAAATTAACAGATGATAGAAGATGAATCTTGAGGGAACCCGGACTTACAGTAACTATAAGTTTGAAATCACCAATCCGCTTTGAGCAAGCATAGTGATTATGCGAGCCTTCTCTCTTTGAGAAGAGGGCTTTGCCCTGCAGTGGGACGGTGAAAAGCTAGTATTATTATTTAAGTAGATATATGGAATAAAGATAGACTTTGGAAGCAGTGGAACACTTTGATTTGATTCAGAATTTGGTTTTACACGGCTTGCATTGATATTATTACTCTGCCTGTAACCCAGTTATAGCTAAAAAAATAAGTAGAGTAAATAAAATAAATTTATAATAGTAGCTCGTTTATTTATAAAAGAACAAAGTAAATAGTATAATATTGTATTCTTTTAGTTGCTGTTTCTTTACTTGTTGCTACTGGCTATCATTTATGAATGAAAAAACAAAAGTATCTCGATTTTAATGGTGAAACGTTTCGACTTTCCTTATCCTTCGACTTACCTTCCAACAGCATTTTGTAAACACACTATACCAACAAAATGAACATCATATTTCAACGGATGTTGTCTTTATTGATACCTGGTCATGTTCTATTTATTATTGTTTGTGTCCCACCGATTAAGGAAAAGTTTCCTTGGTATTTTTATTTTTCTCAGTGAGTAGTATTTTTTGTGATGGATATTGTTTGAGGTTTTTAGCCACATGGTAAAAAGAGCTATACAGAGGGCTATGCTCGCGGTCTCTCTGCGAGATCGAATCAGAAATGAGGAGATCCGTAGAAGAACCAAGGTTACCGACATAGCCCAGCGGATTAGCAGGTTGAAGTGGCAGTGGGCAGGGCACATAGCACGGAGGACTGATGACCGATGGGGTCGAAAGGTTCTCGAGTGGAGGCCACGTATCGGCAAGCGCAGCGTAGGACGTCCACCCGCAAGGTGGACAGACGACCTCATTAAGGCCGCGGGAACGCGCTGGATGCGAGCCGCTTCCAGCGCGTTCCAGCAGTGGACTTCCTATGGCTGAAATGATGATAATGATGATGAAAAATGAATCCTTTATAATTTCAGTCTTTTTATCTGTGTTATGTTGTTTAGGATGTTAGACATCCATTTTACTAAATTTTGAAACATTATTTTTTATGGTTGCTTTTAGAAATACTTGAAATTAAATCAATCCAGAGTATGCACCCTTCACGGTACGCGACCCAACATGTTCTTGGCCGGTTTTTATTCTAGTTAAAGGAATGGAATTTTTACGAGTACCTACCCTTTTTATATCCAAGAAGAATGTGTTCTTTGCCCCAGTATTTGGCAAATGATCTACGTTGACATAATCACAGTCCTTTAGATCAACATAAATGTTACTAGTTTAAAAGTCCCATGAGAAAATATAAAAATCCCATACTTACACTTGGATAGATCTGCAAATCGTGAAGCTGATTTTCGGGCTTCTTCTATCTGTAACGACAGTCATAAATCTAGAAAAGACCAGGGGAAGACCAAGGGACCAAACGGCTATACGTCTTTTCCGAGGCTCGGAGGAGTCTTGATATGAAATTAACGGTCATCCATTCACGGACCTACCACATCAAGCGTAGCTTAACCTTCGATCGACCCATGAGACAAATACAAATACTACAAATACAAATTCTACTTCTATTCTATTTCTATCACAGAAAGTAAATGGCGTATATGGAATATCTCTTTGTCACCGTATACTGTTAAGTATATTTCATTTTCAACCATATTACAGATTTTACTCGCTAACACTTGACAGTTGACAAATAGCTGATTCCATTCACGACATTTTCTTTCTTTTGTTGCCTTATCGATTACGATAATAGAAATAGAATTTGTAAGATGCTGGCTAGGCATGCTGAATTACCGCCAGCTATTGTTCAGATCACAGACTTAGAGAATGGACTGAGAGTTCCTTATCCAGCTGTGAAGTATGAGAGAGATAAAGCGAACGTGCGGCCAATAATTGTATCTTTCTTTCTTTAACCACAGACCTACAGAAAAGAGATAGGTATTGGCCGCGCAGTCCCTCTGTCTTTTTCTAGGGAGTGGTCAATTTTGTGCGGGTGTTGCTCAGTCTATTCTTTATGTCTATAGTCTACAACCACTACTGTTATTGTTATCACGCATGCTGGCATCACGCAGGAACTGTTTTCCATCTCATTGTTTCCATATGTAAATCTAGGGGTGGATCGAGCTCTTACATAAATATATCCAACTACTGAGCCCTCAGACTCCGTCCCTTATTTCATTTGGTTTCGGTAGATGTAATAATATTATATTTGATGTTCATGAGGAAATCTGTTGGTTATCGTAGCATGCAAATTGTAAAAGAGTTGGGTAAGGGTTTCCTTATGTAGGTGTTTATAGGCGATAAACTAAATGCCTTGTGTGTTATAGGGTGAATAGGTCAACGAATCACTTAGTGGGGGTTTTATAGGATACTGAAATACTTTTGGCTACCATATTGGTCAAATAGTCGCAAGCGCCATGACTGCTGAGCATAATGATTTTTTTTTGTTTTGTTATAACTTTTACTGTTATCATATACCTATTTTTTTCTTTGAGCATGAAAGTTAATCTATATATAGCAGACTATTAAGTTACATAAATCCAGTAGCGTTCATCCCATAGAGACATTTAGACATTTGCTACCCTACCCTATAATCTATCATGAATATTAATAAAAAAAAACACCATTATCATTATGCAGGACATAACTTACAAGCCGTTAGTTTACTAAAAAAATCCAGGCATTTTATTTAATTAGCGGTTCAAAGTTTTTCTGCCTATCTTATCTAAAGAAAAAAGAGGACTGCAGCGCACGCCACTGCATAGATCTCACCAATATTGCACCCACTGTTATTTTTTGTCAGTTTGGTGGTAAAAGACTCGCCCCCAGTTTCATGAGACATACACTTATCTGACGAAATGTGGTGGTACTGGAGGTAAAAATCTGTCTAACTCTTTATGCTATACAATGTTGTTAGCTTTTTGCAAGCTCATTGGTTTTGCCGACGTCTTTCCAACCAGAAATATTTCGTTTAAAATTATCAGATTTCACAGGTGGCCTGAATGTTGCGAAATATGGAAGTTAAACACAGTTGCAAAATTTATTATTAATGTATGCCTTTTCTCTCTGAGTGTAGAAGTGTGTAGATAATTTAGCTAAATAAATTCTTGTTACTGTCTAAGTTCAGCTGAATTCTACTAAGTTTGTTGTGTGAGGAATGATAAATATACAATGAGGTGAAACATGTCGCACGCATTGTACATCGTTTCTAATTATATTTTTTATATTTTAGGTGTAAATCTCTTTAACTTCATGGGTGCAACCATGTTTATTTGTAACAAGAAACTCAATTTTGGTCCTTTCATACAATCACCACTTTTCTCTGGACTCAATAAGATTTCCGTCTGCAATAATGATTTCGCATTCTTCAAAATCTGTATTCATTAAAGCCTACTTAAATACTAACCTTCATAAATACCTACTCCTTTCAAAATCCCCTAAACTTGAACTGAAGCACGCATCCTTCTTTTGACCTTTAGATACTGGCTAAGAAGGACTTTTCACATATTTCATGACAAAGATACGAGCAACTACTTGTAGTTTTTAATTTAAACCGAATGATGTAAAACAATTTTAAATATATACCTCATATTTATATGCTAAATGTAGCAACAAAGTTATATTCTGAAATAAATGGGAGAGATAATTTGCGCTGAGGACAACGTTAATAAATCGATAATTATTTCTTATTTAAGATCAAACGTTTGAGCAAATAACAGTTTTATGGGGAAAGTGTCTGTGGCTGTGTGTGTGTGTGTGTGTGTGTGCGTGTGTGTATAAATATTACAATAATAACAACGAACATTTTATTCCCACATAAATCCATAAAATACATTAAATTATATTAAATTTACATATAAAACACATTGTATAAAATATGATATAATAATTATTTCTTCTTGTTTTGTCGGCCGGATCCATATTAGTTCTGTCTAGGTAGAGCTGCTCCATCATCGAAGCCAAATAATTTGGCTAATGGTTTAAATTTATGTCTTGTGCCGCGAATGCACATGCTAGTGGCACGGATTATTGAGATGATGATTCTTGATCATAACCAACCCATCACTACGCTAAAGGACCTGTTCCAGCGGTCAGCGATTGCAGTTCCAAGATGTTTTACGAACGTAGACATTTGTGGAGCGAAGACTCCGTCAACGGATGTCACAAGTGGGGTGAATGTAGCATGTCGCAATTCACATGCGTTTGAATATTTCCTTATTTTTTCGTCTTCGGCGGATTTTAGTACGGAGGCAATAGGACGTGAAATATAAGAAGGAGCGTCAGTGTCTACAACACGGATATCAAATAACGCCTCCCTCTGAGCATCCCAAACGCCACGGCAAGAAAGGTCTCCACGTAGTCCACAATCTCCTTCAGAGATGATGGGTTCTTTGACTACGTTTCCCCATGCATGTTGACATAAGTCGCAGAACAAATCTCTAATTTCATTATGACGACGTGTTATTAGACCACCCTTTTTACAACATAGAGCATGATCGACATTGAATTCATCGCAGCCGTAGCCATCACATGATTTTGGCATAGAAACTGGTAGTCTGTGGTAACGTAATGCAAGTGCGTCTCTAAATTCTAATGGGGACAGATCGAAATGGTCTTTCTTAGTCGGTATGACAGATAGCCAGTTGGACGATTTACTTCTTTTTCTTCGTTTTCATTTTTGTCAAAATTGCGCGTTCAATCGTTCTTCTCTTGATGGGAGAGAGTTTGACCAAGATGGAATCCAAAAGTTCATCATTGAGAGAGTCTTTCTCTTTGCGGCTTTCTTTTTGTGCATCTTTGAGGGATTTCTGATGTTGAGAGAGGTCCATATGTGTACTTTTAATCAAAGCATTTAAGAGGACTGCACAACCTCTTTTTGAACATACATAGTTTATGTTTGTCATTCTTGATAGAGCGGATATTGCTAGACCACCTTTGTGAACGGGTAGTGAGAATAAGTCGGCTTCCAAAGGTGAGATATCGCCTCCTAGTAGAGTGGGTATAAAATTGGTACGCAGTGTGTTTATTAGTGGTTCGAAGAATTGGTTTACATCATCTAAGACTCTTAAAAGGAACGACCACTGAAATTGAACTGCTTTAGTGAGGGCTGTGTAGGCAGCTTGGGGTGAGTCTTTACAGATAAGCGAAAGCTTTTCTATTGTTGATTGCCAGTTTTTAATTTTCTTGTTTACAAAGTGTTCTTTTCCTTCGCCGATATAACTACCAAGGAAGCGTGATCCAGTTATGATGGTTACATTAATCCCTTTGAAAATCTGTTGAGCTGTTTGCTTGTCGCTCTCGGAAATGATTAGGTATGATTTTGGGTCTTGAGGAAAGTAACCATATTCAGGGCCTATTTTATTAATTTTATCCCACCATTGACGTAGGTTTTTGAACTTGCCTTGGGCGGATTAGTCATCTGCGTACCAACATTGGGTAGTTGCTTGTTCTTTTTTTAAATTGTTTATCATGGGTAGTGTTGCAAGGGCATACAATGGCATGGCAAGTGGATCACCTTGAGTTACTCCTTCTTTGCTATATAATCTCATATCGGAATCACGTATTACAAGTTCTGCGTGACCATTGTATGTGTTGTATAAGAAACGAGCACAATGTGGCCAATATATTCTTGCTTGCCATAGAGCTAATTGTCTGTTCATAGAATTAAAGGCATTATTTGCATCGACAAGTAGCATTCCCCAGTTAGAGCTTGGTTGGCATTCTTTTTGGAAAAGACCATTCATTGCGTGTATAGCACCTTCGATACCGCAGTCCACTACAGAGTTGCGATTGACCACAGGCTTTGGTGACCTCAGAACCGGTGACTAAAATCATGCATTTGGATAGGATCCTGCGTAGGCATTCGCCAATGCCAATCGGTCTCACACCTGGGCATTTGTCTAGGGCGATGAGTCGGCTTGACATAAGAGCTTGTATTTGACTCCAAGGCACAAAATTGTTATTTAAATGCATTGTCAATTGTGCAACTGCAGTTCTCAAATGTAGGCTTGCTTCTCCAAACCGTAACAAGTAATCTTTCCAATTTTCTGATGTGGTGCCTGTTGGGCCTCCACCGCCGTGCAATTTTCTCGCAACTGATTCCACATGATCGCTAGTTATGTCTACTTCTAGTAATGGAGACAATTCCGGGAGGTCGTCAGGCAGTGTAAATAGTTTTGAATCAGGATTGAATCCGGGGGGGTGCTTTTCATGCAGTACATCCATGACTGTTTTTCCGGTTACATCAATTTCATCTTCAGGTTTAAGGATTTTGCTTGTATCTTTTGTCAATAACCTAATAATTTAGAGCTTCGCGCGTTTTTCCTCGCTGTATGAGACGCGTGAAGTTTTTTGTGACATAACATTACTATTATTGTATTTTTTATTTATTTTTTTATTGTGTATAAATATTACTCCTTTCTTTCTTTCTTTCTTTCTCAAGGCTACTTCTGTAGAGTACCGTACCTATAAAGATAGGTGACAAAAGAGGATTGCAACATGAAAAAATTACTTCTAAGGAAAAGGGGTCCATAATGATTCTGTACCTTTTTAATTATTCTTAAGACCATTTATGTACATTGTGGAACGCAAGAAATATTGAGTATTGTGATTGGATGGAAGGACCAAATTTAGTTTCTTGATTACTGAAATTGAAGTTACCAGACTTTATTTCGAAATAAACTTATGCATTGGCTAAAGGATACAAAAACAGTCAGTCCAGTTACATAATTCCTCAAATCTACCTTTAATATAAAATAACAATACCTAGATCAAGCCCCGACAACATAAATACAATTCCCAGTTTTATTTATTTGTATCACAAACACAATTGCTTTCACAAGTCAAGGAAACAAGTGCTATTGACTCAGGTGATGTTTCCTATGAGGAACGAACAAAGATTTTCATAGAAAAATATTGAGACATCTATTATTTAGGTAAATAAAGTGCGGACGTTTTTATGTGTTCTTGTTAACCTTATTGCTTATGCTTGAAAGGAAAATTTAGCTGATGTTTTTGTTGAGATGCGTTTCTTTGTAATTCCTTTTTTTTTCTATATTTGAAAGCAGCTATGCCTAATCGTTTGAATTTAGATATAAGTAAATATAAATAAATATTTCACTACTTTCACACAACGGCATATAGTCCTATTTTTATTTTTAACGTATGCCTGTGTCGTGACAAATAAATGCTTTTTTTTTCTTTTTTTTCTTTTCTTTGCTTTTTTTTTCTTAAGCTCAGCAGACCTTACGTTTGAGGACTAAACAGCTGAAAGTCATACATATAAATTTCTAAATACATACAAATTATAGATACATTACACTCAGACACAGAACAAATGATCGCGCTCATCACAAAAACATTTTTTAGAAAAATTAGCGAACCCACAACCTCCGGCATAGCAGTCAGGGTCACTTACTACTAGACCAACAGGCCAGTCAAATTTGGTCCTATTGTCCTACGGAAGGACCAGCACTTGAATAAAATAACACACTTTTAATCATCACAGTTTGAAGAGTTTTAAAGAAAATTCCCTATCTATTTCTGCATGCATTTGATCAATTATTGTGCTGGACAAAGGAAATAACTTATTGAATACTGTTTAATTTCCATAGATTGTGTGTTACGACATTACTCCGCAGCCGAATAGATTCAGATTCAGCCTATTTGTTTAAGTTAAAGACGTCGTCTGCGTATCAGTCTAAAAACAACATCTAAAACCTTCGTATTACGTTGTTTATAAATAAAACAGTTTTCAGAATACATACAGGAAATAATAATAAAGAAAACGCGAGCAAACCGGCGAATCGAAATCAAAACACACACATATAAGAAGACTTTGTTGTTTTAACCATTGTTGTCGCAAAAACACAGTCCATGAATGAGGTCACCAATAAGATTTCTATGTTTTGTTAACAACATCTTTTGCGTATTCAGTTTTATAGTAATACCTGATTTTATTTCGTCTTTTTTATCAATTACACTACAAAACGTCAAAGTAACGTTTTAAATTGTGCTCCGAAACCTCGTGTTCAGTATGCCAAACCAGCTTGAAGCTGTAGTCAAAGTTCGTGGAGGCAACCAGTTATTTAAAATTAAATAACATGTAAAACATACTTATAACAGTAAATTGACTTTTTAACACCAAGCTGGTTGTTTTTGATGTTTTATCAGAACTGTAGTCCCTAGAGAACAAAATTGAACTGTCATTTTTATTAATGTTTGTGATAGCCAGATCACTTCTCTCTAATTTCCTTTACTTTTCGCGGGAAGAGTTTAATGAAATGAAGTGGAAACGCCCTAATTAAAGCAGCTGTGACAAATAAAAGTCACACTATAAAGTTTACTATTTGTAATCGTTCACCGTTTTATAAAATTCATCACAAACAAAATCTCAGTAGGTAGGTATCGTTCATCAAAGTCCCATAATATTATACCATAAATAATTATTATCAAATACATTACGCTTCGTAATGAACAAGTAAGAAACGTTGCATCACGAATGTTAACGAGTCAACGTAGAAAGTGTTTCGTGTTACAACGTCACTTATTGTACACATATTCTTTAGGATTGTTCACACTTAGACTGTCTCATTCGCAAGGATTCGCATTACGATATGAAAAAGAATGCGATGATTGTTGTAGTCGTATGTAACAATAAACAATCTGCAGATATTAGAATGGAATGTTACCGTAGTGGAACGTAGAAAGTGGTGCGTGTTAAAATGTCATGGGTTGGTTGCGTTTGTGTGAAAGATTTGCAAGACTCCAATTTCAAAGGAGTTTTTACTGTCTGTAGTGCAGTTCATCTCCTTTACAGTGCGTAATGTATGTCAATTCTTAACCAAATTCAATTCTGAACCAACCTTGGAAGGATTGACATTAGTTTTAATAACTAATTAGCTGTAAATACTTAACATAAAACAATAAATAAAATTACCTCTTACGTTTTCCATCAACAATACTTTCAGAATCAGCTTCAAAACTTTATTTGCTATGAATGTAGGCACAGGTATACTTTAATACATTCCTTAGTACTTACCTGCATGGTGCCTCATAAAACTCCATCTACCAATACATACATACACGCCTTTTTCCCATAGGGGTGGGCAGAAACTACAGAGCGCCATATGCTACGATTTTTACATACTTCTTTTGCTACATTTACATTCATACATGTTGTAAATCTACCAATCACACGTGTTATTGTAAGTATAAATTGCAACTTCGATAGAAACCAAAAAAAAAATTTAATATTCTAATGTCCGGGAAACATAATAAAATAAAAAGAAACGTAATAAAATGAACAAAATGCGAAGATATTTCACTCACGTATAGCATGAGCTCAATGTACAAATGTGTTGAGTCCTTATATCAACGCGGTACGCGAATACGCGATACATGATGACATGCAATTAAAATTTCATTGTCACTGCAGAACAAGACAGGGGTATGTGATATTCATGCTTTTGAGGTGTGTGGTATCATAACCTACTTGACTTACGACTAAGTAGATTGTCGACAAAAGGATTTAATTCTGCCATGATAATATACTCTTATACACATCATTATGGTTGAAATTTGTTTTTTTTTATTTATACTAACAATAAACAACAATTATACTAATTGTATATTGTTATTAGACCTTGTTTACTACTTCGTTGGTCTAGTGAGCTGAGCATGAGGTCCCGGGTTGGATCCCCGGGTCGGGCAAGGTGTCGTTGAGCTTTTCCATCTGGATTTTCTCAGTAGCAGCCCGGAGTCTGGATTTGTGCCCGTTTGATGGCAAAAGTTTCGGCCTTTTCCTATTTCATGGGATTTTAACATATCTGGCAAAATTTAGGTGTACTACAGGTACACTTCTGCCTTAACCTTTGGGGATTACAGGCGTGATGTTATGTTACGTTAATAGACTTTGTATTAGAGTTATGAGCCATATTTTAATGTTCAATGACTCTGATTGGTTTTGGCCGCATTCGACGGAAATTGACATTCGGTTGATTTTGACAAGTTGCAATATGACCTTTTTGTAGAACTAGCTACGTTAACGCAGGATTTCTCTTTGCTCGTCTACTTATTAAAATACCTTTTTTGGGATAGTAAAATAAAAAAATAAATAAAAATAAAAAAATAAAATAACCTTTATTTCGGACAAGTATTTTATCCATAGTGGGTTAGTAGGCAAACAGAAATCTTATGACTATGTTATTAAAGCTTAATTATTATTATTACTTTTCCACAAGATTACTCTAGGAGATAGGAACATCTCTTCATAATGCTATGCATCATGGAAGAGGCGTATAGTAATATAATTGTTTCATTTTTCGACCAGTTTGGCGTTATGAGAAAGTAGTACTTTATGGCGGAGTTAGGTCTGCTTCTGTTGTAGTCTAGACATAAGGCTGAGAATAGTTTACTTAGCACATACCTACTTTGACTTGTTGTTTGCAGAAAATGCTTTTTAAATTTACTTTTTGATTTTTAAGGATGCAGAGGTATTTACTTAAATATCTATGTTGCCGTCTCTATTAAGCACCTAGGAAACATAAAGTCAACGTCAAATAATTATTTTCAATTAGACTACTAAATATTTTTGAACGTTATTAAAAATTAGTGATGTATTATAGTGAGAATAAAAAAATAAACTGCGTGCATTGCTGTTACGAGACATTGTCATGGAGCAAGCTGTGACAATAATGCTCTCAAGTCCCTAGTAAACAGACTAGAACGTATTGTTTACCTAGGTACCTACATAATTAAAACTACAATAGTATATAGCTCGTAATATGAATTAGCATGTAGTATGCGTTTCATAAATGATGGAATAGGGTATATCAGAGGAGTGTAATCATAAAATAAATAAGCATTGTATACCTACATCCATTTTTTCAAAACTGTTTTTCACTCTAAATACGTTTAAACTTTCTACCAGTATATTGTGACTAACATCCAGTTCTTTTTCAAAGTCACGAATTTGGCAAGTGCTTGAAACGATTTTTATGAAATTTTGTGTGAGTAGTGGTTCTGAAAGCACGAAAAGCCGTTGTTAGTCCCGGCTGTCGTTTGTAGATATATGACAGTCGAATCGTTACAGATAGTCAGAAGCCCTAAAATCTGAGAACCAGTTTTATGTCATTATTTTCTGTTAGGTGTGAATATTTTATTTTGTTTTGTTTCTATTTTAATTTTATTTTAATTTTAAATTTGTTGTCTCTCTTTTTTATCTCATTAGCTGTCATTATGTATGTACTTGTTATTTCATTTTGTTTTCCTTTTTAACTTTAATTTGATTATTTGTAATTTTTCACTCACATGAATGTTGGTTGACCTGTTATTGGCGACTGTATAAGTCTAATGTAATACTGTATACAGAAGCTGTTGGTTTACCTTAATAAATAGATAAATAAATAAATAACCAAGGGATATCGTGTTACCCAGTAACTGGGTTGTGGAGGTCCGACAGGCAGTCGCTTTATGTAAAACACTAGTATTCAGCTGCATCCAGTTAAACTAGAAGTCGACCCTAACATAGTTAGGAAAAGGCTAGGCGGATGATGATTCAGTGGTTCTGTGAATGGGACGTAATCTGCTAAATACTAATAAATTGATTCTAAAGCTGAACAAAGTTTGCCGGGCAGCTATTTTTCATATAAATATCAACGTAAAAAAACAGTTCAACTTCAGATTTCGCTGCTAATTTATATTCATATTCATTTTCATATATTTGCGTTCTACAAGGTAAACAAGATGTTAACAGAGGGCTTAGAGCTAAGAGCCGTTGTAGACCCTGTAAGGGCACAGCAAAATATTGTTAAATACTTAGCAATTATATAAGATTTAAGTCGTAGAAAACTAAATAATTATACATAGTTGCAAAACAGTCAATAATAATAACATAAATAATTTAATGAATGATAGCTTAATAAGTCAAAATATAAAATTCTATTTACTTAAATTACTAATTTGGTAATATTATTATAAACACTTACTTATTTAATTATATCATATTACTATAGGTTGCAAATTTTTAATTAATAGAAAAAAAATGCAATTCTCTTGTCTATTAACCTCTTTTTCAATTTAAATAGGTACAACTACTAAACTACGGTTATAAAGCCAACAAACGCAAAACATTTTGTTTGTGCAATTGCACGTAAAGCTCTTCATTTAGACAGGCTCTATGGCACTTGTCACTAATTGCAGCCAAGCCGGTGGCCTACAAACCTTATGGTAACCTATTTTCTCTCCTGTTGAGTTTAAAGAGGGAGGGAAAGAGGAGGACATTATTTTATAATACCTGCGACTCAGTGAACTCTTGAATGAAGTCTGGTATGCTATTCCCAAGTTGGGTAAAATGGGCTAAAGATTTTTAAGGAATGTAGCAGGCTGGATTTCGGGCTTAAGTAACGGCTTGCCTGCCAGATATTTTGGAAAATATAGGACTAATGTTACTGCCTGCAGATTTTCTGAGCGTTTGAAGACATCAGACTGTTATTGAAACATTATAGCATAATACAAAATAATAAATCGGAGCTATCAACTAAAACAATAAACGCGTCGAGTTTGAAATATCTTCCGTTTTTTCGTTGGTTTAAACTACTAATAAAGTAAGCCACCCAAATAGATACTGCAATAACCACCCACTGCAATAAAACGGCAAAAACTCATGAAGTTCCTTGCTTAAGAAAAGTAGGTAAATAATCAGATGAATAAAAAGTTCCTCCAATTGAAACGCAATTGAAACGCAAATACCATAGAGTTTCCTTTCAAGTTCAGTAAGTAAAATCTGATTCTTATCAGCGTATCTTCCAAAGAAGGTATATAACCATGATACTTTACTTTTACATACTTTAAGCCTATTAAGGCTAGGTTCCGATTTGCACAATCGTTCTCTTGACGATCTTTTATCGCAGCAAGCAATCTCTGAATGACATTGGGTCTGCGATTTAAACTTAAAGGAATTGTATCATTAGATCTAAACTTTGTTTGAAAATTCTCTTTAAAAAAAACAGAAAAGAATTTCTGAATTCACAGTACCTACAGCTGACGAAGAATGTTCAACATTAGAATTCGTAATCCACAACTGAACTCAGACAACTTTTCTTAACAAGTTAAAAAAAATATACTAACAAGAGAAATGAAAATAAATATACATGGATAAGAAGAGACTTCATTATGCAAATAACCTAAATGTTAAAGCAATTAAGAAAAAAGAAGCAAATGGCAATAAAAGTTACCAAAACCCAACCAAATGCCCATTTGATACATTATCGCACATTTTACTCGATCAATACTTATAAAAGATCATAACATTTTTCTCATACAACGTAGATGTGAGTGGAGCATCTTATAAGTGATCCGGGAGCCGAAACTTTTGAAACGATAACAACTTCCCGATATCTTGGCCTGCTTCCCAACTTTGGGAATTACGATTATGGTACTGCTGTGTAACTCAAACTGTAATTACAGAGATAACTCCGACACTGCTTATACAGTCGCCCGTATACTTTATTTCCTTGTTGAGGATTGATGCGAATTTGAGTACGAATATTTTGAAGATTGGGACTGTTAATAACAATAGTGGGTAATACTATTTTTGCTGTGAAAATGATAATTTTTGTCGTATTCTGATTTTCTTACTCTGAGTGTGTATTTTATATTTTATTTTGTCATAGACTGCTTCGTTGGTTTAGTGGCCGTAATTCTTAATGAGCGTTAAGTCTTGATCATGAGGTTCTGGGTTAAAGTTCCGAATTATACGATTGGGTTCGTTCAAAATGCCTTAGTTGCAGCTCGGAGTCAAAATTTGTATACGGTTGATTACAATACCTAAGCTCACCGAATACATTACTGGCATATTAATAAAGGTTCAGTTGTGCTTAACCCTTCAGGTTTCCTTCATCTTACTCTATTTGGCCATGCAAAAAGAAACTGGCATAGGAAAATAATCTATGGGTCAGATGACTTCGTTTGTAATTGGAGCTTGTTACTGCTGCTCTGTCGTTTTTCCGAAACAAAAACAATGATCTGTTCTTTGTCAAAGAACATCGATATTATCCCAAAGTTATCTTTGACATTTTCAATTGTTGATATTTTTGTTAGTTGAGATATTTTGAACTACTAACTTTAATGTCTTTTCTTGGTTTCAGAAAATGAAACTGTTTTGGTGCTGCCTTTTGGCGACTTTGGCAGCAGTTTTCGGCGCTGCACTGGACGTAGAAAAGACCGTCAAACAAGTCCAAAACATACTACAAACTAATCAGCTGTTACCAAGGCTGACTAGAGATGAAATTATGCAATTACTTAACGATATACGAGCTGAAGATGCAAAATCCTCAACTTCAGCATCCAAGGAATCCATAGAAGACAAGAAAGAAAATGCATCAACGCCTTATAGTACAATCGAAAACGAGATTAATCCTCAAGAATCGAAAAGAAAAGATAACGCTGTTGATGGTAACAAAGATGTAAAAGTATCGTCATCAGTTCCTACGATTATTGAAACGACTACCAAAAAAGAACCTACATTAATGGTGGTTCTACCTTATACCCCACGTGACGGTTCATCGCTACAGGAATTATATACTAGACCACCACGAACTGAAGTAGTAGCCCTACCAAGCACTACTCTTAAACCTAAAACATCAAAATCAAACCAAAAAACCGTAAAACCAAATTATGCATTGCCAGAAAAGCTAATAGATAATTTTCCTGAAGAACTTCAAGCTTTCCTTGATGCTCATGGTTTAGAAGGAAAACCTGGACAAGATCATTTTCTCCTGCCACTTGAAGGTTTCAAACCTCTACCACCGCCTAAAGTGATAGACGGTACAGTTCAATTACCTGAAAACATATTACTTACTTATGATCTGATTTCACCTAGTAGTAACCCTAAAACCCAAAAAGATGGAACATACTCTCTGTCTCCAAACAATTTTTTGTATGAACCACTTCGTCCAGAACTACCATTTGAATTGGACACATCATCATCAGAAACAAAAGAGATTAGCCTTCCATATGACATGCCAGTCAGGAAAACTAAATCGGTCTCTAAACCAAATTACGATCCTATAGACTACGATTCTGTGAAAGTAATACCACTAAATAAGGGCATCAATCCTGTCAATGAACAACTCAATACAAATAATGATCAAAGTAAAAGACAAGCAGACGAGACTACTACTGTAGCAGTGGAAACTTCCTCTTCTTCTTCTACTACAACTACAACTGAAGAACCTAAGACCAACGCTGTTAGCGACTCTTCAGCATCAGCTGATGACTCGGGAGCCTCTATAGCTGACCTGGAAGATTCTTTCGGAGGAGCTGCTCCTGCTGTACCTGGAGACTCAGAATTACCACCACCAAGGAAAAATGGTTTTTATTGGATGCTTGATTGGAATAGTTTCCTAGAAGTCGGTGACGGTGACACTAAAGTGAACATTCGTTTTGAGCCAAAATTAGGTGATCCTCAAATGTTTTTACCAGTCACTGTTCCATAGGTGATTAACTCGGGATGGATTACTTAGTATTTATGAGTTCTAGTCTTTTGGTTAGTGTTAGAGAAAGCCAAGTATTTTAAAGTACTTTTGAAGGTGGGGTAATATTAAGTGATTATTGTAACACTTAATGACTGTTACCTACAACGTTTAGAAATATTGGGTGCGTATCGAGTGAAATTTCAAAGAACTCGGACTATTTAGCTAATTATACTATTATTATATTAAGTCAAGTGATGTAACAACATTCCATAAGGTGACCTGTGCTTCGATTATCCAAATAAGTGATGCATAAACGAGCGAGTTTATACTGAACTGAATATGTTCGATTATTCACGGCACAACAATGTCCAATGCTTGTTTCGAACTCATCTTTGGAATGTTGCACGGTGAAATGAATTGATGGAATGTGGACAATTATAATATGGTACGTCAAATGAAATCCGAAAGCTGACTAGTACGTAATGTAGCGATATCAGTATGGGGTTTTAGATAATTTTTATTTAGTAAGGAGCCATTTTGTAGTTTTTATAATTAAATACTTATTTAAATGCGATCTGGATTTAATTTGTTTCCTTTTCTGCAATACGTTACAAGTACTTGAATTATTTGATACTAGCGGATCACGCGGTTTCAGTCGCGTAGTTCCCTTTCACATGGGAACACATACAGGGATAAAAAGTAGGCTTTTTCACCCGGTGATAGTATAGCAACCCAATAGTGAAAGATTTTTTCAAATTGGTTTTAATTAGATGTTACAAACACAAATACAAAATTTTCCTCTTTACAATATTAAATGTTGGTATGAGTTGATATTTTGTATGACTCAGTGAAATTATAAATAAAATAAATAAATAAATAAATATTACACAACTTTTCACACAACGCCATTTAGTCCCAAGTTAATCTTGAGAGCTTGTGTTATGGGTACTAAATAGCTGATAAACATACTTATATATTTCTAAATACATACATAATTATAGATAAATTACACCCAGACACAGAACAAATGATCGTGCTCATCACACAAACATCTGTCCTGGGTGGGAATCGAACCCACGACCTCCGGCATAGCAGTCAGGGTCACTAACTACTAGACCAACAGGCCAGTCAAAGTAATATTAATTATTCGTATTAGTTATAGACACAAGTCATCATTGCCTATAACTTTCACTTACATAACCACGAATATATACTGGTAAGTGGCATACTTTACAACAGTAATGTGTCAATATTTATCTAGGTTTTTGGATAGTAACGAAATACTAATGCGACTTTTAATTCATTTGTGAGTAATTAATATAAATAATTATAATTATAATAATTACATAATTATCCACGACTACTTACACAACGCCATCTAGTCCCAAGCTAAGCAGAGCTTGTGTTATGGGTAAAGTATGTATATCAGTTGTTGTTTAATTTATCAACCATATGTATTTATGTAAATAAATAAAATTACACCCAGACACAGAAAAAATTATCGAACTCACAAACAATTTATTGTCCTGCGTGGGAATCGATCCCACGACCTCCGGTGTTAAGTCAAGGCCACTAACTAATAGACCAAAAGACCAAAAAAGTCAAAAAAATACTTGGTTTATTTTAGACAGGACTGACATTCGGTGATGGAAAACATTGTGTCCTTAAAAAAATCGTTTATGACCAACTTGTCTTAAGCAAGCGTGAATTATCAATGATCATGGCTTATCTGTACAGGAAATGGCCATCGCCTTGCAGTTGTAGGCACAATATCTTAAATATTGTTTTAATGAAGTTTCAGCCAAAAAGTTGTAAAACCTGATTAGTAATCGTAACACCGAAATGTCAGAGCATTTGCTGAACAAGATTACTGTAGACAATTACAAGTAGGTTATTAAACCTCAAGTCGTATAATGTTTAAAGGTCCTGAGAATTATCTACTAATAAAGAAAATGGTTTACTATCTAAATTAGTTTTTCTAACGTCTATATCTAAACACAGCGAGTTTTAATATCAGCCTTTTACTGGGATAAAAGAGCAAGATGTGAAGCTGTTTGTAAGCTAACCTGGAGCTCTAATTAAATACGATTATAGAAAGTATGGCAGCAAATTATTTTATAAAGACGATATATTCAATTTCTAATGAGTCTGATAAGGCACGTTTTATCAGCAGATACCATCAAAAACATGATTCTCTACGGACTAGCATGTGATGCCAGAACGACTTAATTATTGGCTTAAGTTGTTTGTTAATTTCCAATAAAGCCTGTGCAGTTTCATGGCCAGCATATTGATCAATTAATGCCAATAAATACGAGTAAGTCTCATTTAGATATAAATTTCTCAACACCATAAACAGGTAATAAATCTACATATATTATAATGTATACTAATCTTCTTATAGGTACATATATCTATAAACAATAATGTTTGTCTGTATGTCCTTTATAGAATCGTAAACTATGCATTTGAGTATGGTGATGATCTTTAGTAAAGTTAATGTGCATGAGCCAAATAAGGTTTCTCAGTTTGTACGACCAATTTTCAAATTTATTTTTGTTGGTAGCGTAGTAATATATTTACAAAAAGATTTCAGATACCATACATACATGAGATGGGAAAAAGCTAAGCATATAGAGCGGAAATGCGAGAAAATGTCATAGAAAAACATTGACCCATATCTCAGTAACGCCATCTAGAATAATATATGATTATTGGAGCGGCAGCGGAGCGTACTAAAAAAAACTCATAGACTTGTATCCAGCAGGACACACTTTTTCGGGCGAAAATTTTGTTCGTGATGTCCGGTCTATAGGTATTAAATGTCTTTGGCTAAGCAGATGATGATAAAAGAGGATATGAGAAGAAATTGAATAGAAAAACTGTCATCCCATATCACAATGACGCCATCTAGAATAATATACCAATATTGCAACGGCAGCGGAGCGTACTAAATTAAATTCATAGACTTGTGTCGACTCGGACACAAGTACTTATTAGAAAAAACAAATATTCGTAATATACAGTCAGCCTCATAAGTCGATATACCTATCCATATTTCCTAAACTCATGAACACCTTAGCTTACACAAATTGCTAAACAAGACTAGTGCCACGATTTAATTAACGTCTTAAAGGTTCAAAACTCACTAGTCTTGTTTAGCAATTTGTGTAAGCTGTATATCGACTTATGAGTCTGACTGTACCATCTATAGTAAATATTGAATGTCTTTGTATTATATATGATACACTTTCCATTTCATAATATGTTATAGTCAAAGTCAAAGTCAATCATTTATTTCAACTAACCCATTTAAATGGCACTTTTTAACGTTAAACTTACAAGTTAAATAAAATATAATGATTCTAGTTGCCCCTTCTAAAAGGTAGTTTCGTATGAAGAAGAATGAGCAAGAAACTTCATACACATATAGTTAAGTTGCCATGGCAACCGTTGTTTTTATCTATGAATGGTTTCCTTCTAATTTATTTTAGTTGGTGGCCTAGTAACGCGCGCAGGGCACAGGTTTGTATTTTTGTATGTAACGAATAAACTTAAAAATTACTGGACCGATTTAAAAAGTTCTTTTACTGTTGGGAAGCTACACTATTCTCAAGTAACATAGGCTACTTTTCATCCCTGTATTCCCACAGGAATTCGAACTGAAGTCTGCTTATATCTACTAATACGTGAAACATAACAATTTTTCGTATGCTTTTTTTCCTGCAGCAGTATATTCAAACATTCAAAGGCTGACTAAACATTTTCAATAAATAAAACCGGTGCCCGTCATCAAACATCGTTAGAACCGTCAGTGGTATCGGTGCACCGAACATAGACGAAATGACCGCAGTGTTTGGCCAACAGCTTCGAAAACGAGCTCCGGACAAAATTGAGGCTTCTCTTCTGATGTTATATGACAAGCTTTTAATTTACATACTACACAACGTACGTACGAAAAGGATGTACGAGTACAACTATCGCCACATTGAATGGATTGTTTTAGATTTTACCTACACAGGCATTTACTTATTCACCGATTACTTCTTTACATTCTTTGACTAAGCAATCTTTATTTTTGTAAATAATATAATAAACTAGGGCTTGACTGTAATCCCTCCTGATGGTAAGCAGTGATGCAATCGATGATGGTGAAGAGCACTAGTTTATTAAGAGCGTATTCACTCTAGCTTTGAAGACACCTAAAAGCCTAACCCCACCTTGAAGGCGCCTAATCGCGCCCATTACAATAGTAACCTATTAATATCAGCCTTTTATTCCCTTACAAAAGCCTCTTCTTATAGAGAAGGCCCGTATCGATCACAACGCTTGCTCAAGATGTACGGCGATTGCAAGCGTTAAGTTTAAACCCTGGTTTTTTCTCGTTGTTTTGTTCCGCCGATGTCAATATTAATAAGGAAGAAAGAACGTAGGTATGTTTTTGAAATTTTTAATTAAAAAAACAGTTTTGAAATGCTCACATTGAAACTAGCCCGGATCTGAAGCACAACTTTAGTGTAAGTATGTGCCTTAATCTCCGGGCCATTGCGTAATGTAAGAAACATATTTGATACTTAAATAGTATAGAACCAATTAATAATGCTAACATTTGACTCCCATTTTTCACATGATACTGTGGGACTTTAAGAAACGCATTCAACGAGTGTCTACAATTTTATTTCTTATTAAATTATAATTTTTCAACATCTTTGACACGAAATCGTTTGTTTTCTACACCGGTACAAAGCATTTTATATTATTCGAAAACCACAATTTCTAGCAACTAGTTCACTTGGAAATAACTATTAGCAAATTCCAGTAATACAGTTCTCTTAGTATTATGCTACGAATAAACGTGGCAACATACCGTTTCGTTTCCAGACAATTATGAAATTCGGAGAATACTCATTTATGATGTCAATCGTTATTACTCGGTACTAAACCTCTGCTTGTTATGATACTCTTATTAGCTTCTATCTTGGCAACATATACTAAATTTTTACCATAAAAAAACAGGTGCTAGTTTAGACAAGTTTGCTGGTATTTAAATGTTATTTAAACAGAGTAAAGATTTTAAAGTTTTTAGTAGGTACTTTTAAGGTTTTAAGGTATTACCTTATTTTATTCTAATTGTCATTCAGTTTAATCTAGTGACTCGCCTTGGCTTGACACAGCTGATATTAACAAAAGCGTCGTTAACTTCTAATACCTTCCTTCTGAATCATTAATGAAAATCACATCAAACCCCGCAGCGGAATTTGAAAGATCTAATCGTACAGACGGCGAGAGAAGACTTTGTTTTATTTTAAATGTATATGTATAATTGGAGAAGGGTAAGAGTCAGCGCAGACAGAGAGGAGAGCAGCTGAGAAGATTTTATTAAGGCACTCGAAAATTAACTTTAAAATTATTCAAATATAATAGAGATTCATAAAAAGTTAGTAATGTTGTTCTGTTCGTAAAAATATATTGCGGATGTTTGTAAAAATAAAAAAAAGATTGTTATTTCTGCCACGCAATTGCACAGAACAATAAGTTACTTCTACATCGTCCAAAATATTTGGCTTTCTTTGTTAAGAAAGGAAGCTTGAATAGAAACTTCTCTGTCAAGATTCTCATTCCATTCTAACGAATCTGTCCCATTATATAAAAGTAATAATAATATAATAATAATAATATAATAATAATAATAATAATGGCAATGCTTAGCTTTAGTAGAGGGCCAACCTTTGGGTCACGAGAACCGTCAACTAAACGTTTTGAGATGTCTCTGAAAAGAAGACGTGCACTTGGACCCCACGACCCAAGAGTTTCAACCCCTAAGGCTCTAAAATATAACTTCCAACAAGGTAGTATTGTATTATTATATACAATTCCTTTTTAACCGACTTTCAAAAAAGGAGGAGGTTCTATGTTCGTGTGTATGTATTTTTTTAGTTTTTTTTTTTTTATGTATGTTACCTGATTTCTCCCCCATTTGTGGACCGATTCTCTAAATTCTTTTTTTGTTTGAAAGAGTAAACTCCTGAGGTGGTCCCATTTTAATTTGGTGAAGATCTGGTGCTGATCTTCGGAGATAGACAACGGAACTCTTCAGAAATAGACGGCAAATCTGTCGTGATTGCTCGAATCGCTTGGAAGTTTATTGTTTATACAACATCATGACGTATCATCACGCCTGTATGCTCTGAGGGGTACGCAGGTGGGTACAATATAACTAGATTTCGTCAGTTAGGTATGTTAATTTTAATTTGTTAGGGATTAGTGGAAAACCTTATTATCATGACATGTATTGTTAACAATTAAGAATATAAAATAAATTCATGGCAAATATTTTTAAGGCAACAACTAAAAATGGAAAAATAAAAAACATTTTGCAAAAAATAAAACCGACTTCAAAAAAAACACTAAACGGTGTAAAATAACTCTAAATTCGGAAGTCGGTGGCCCATCATGAGTAAGACAAACCCACCAAAGCCACAGACTTCCGAATTTAGAGTTATTTTACACCGTTTAGTGTTTTTTTTTTAAGTCGGTTTTATTTTTTGTCTGTAAGAAAGAAGAAGAAAGAAAGAAAATACATTTATTGGCAACAGCTGGATACACGCACAGTAAAAACGCAATAACACAAAAAAAAAGAGACAAAAAATGGCATGTCTCACGGCTGCGCCAAAAGGTTCATTTCAGCGGTAATGCCAGACGGATGCTGAGATCCTGCCTGACGCTGATTTTCAAATGAACCTTTGGGACATGTGACGGATGAGTAACAATTATCATTATACTTCATAAATAAATAATATTTTACGTATATAAAATTAAATAGATAGAATGTAGCCTAAAAACCTGTTTAAGAAAAATAATAACCTATGGATGTATTATATTATATGTATAGTGTGCCGATAGTGTGTGTACTGTGTAGTGGGAAAGATTATGATCAACTTGAATCACGGTAGGTACATTACGCGTGTAGGCGCTTTATAACGAAAACGAGTTTTACTAATTAGGTTGCGTTGAGTCGATAACATAATAAATGCACTTTACCCGCAATTTAATCCGCTGCAAGCAGCCGAGCGCGACGGTCTATTTATTGTGCATACGGAGAAACTAGTCATTTATAAACAGTCTGGAATTGACTCGATGTGGTGTTATACATATAAGTGCATCACACATCGGTGAGAGTGGCAGTGGAGTTATTAAGCGTAAAAGTATGCGCTAGACGGCGAAATAGTATGAGAAAAAATGTCGTTACGATGCAATAAGTACTTCGCAGTTCAAATATTCTACGGTCCCGTATATCTCGACATACATCGAAATGAAAAACATACTATGAACTGTTCATAGTTAACGAATAAAATAATATAGTTATGTACCTACTTACGTTTTACAGAAAAAAATATCTACAATAATTATATTTTCTTTAATCTAATAATGATTAGTGATTGTGAAGCCTAGTGACAAAAAAAAACTTCTTACTATATTGGTATAAAACTTCATTTACCAAGTGCCCAGAATACGATATTTTCCGACTAAGGTAACGGACGTCATCTTTAGTGTTCCCCTGGTGGCAGAAATTCGATTGTTTTAGTTCTCCATGTACATGTTACACATCTTATTATAATTAAGATAAGCACATTATTCTTTTCTTTTTTTCCACCAACACCAAAAAAAACACAATTCAATTTTATTATTAGGCATATTTTGTGCATACTTGAGACCTGTCATTCTATCCCCACGTTTCCACGATCCGCGACGTCAGCCAAACAAAATTATGAACACTTGGCATAATTCGCAGCTGTTCCCACGAACTCGCTTACATGTTATTTCAAAGTGTATTTCACGCCCACAAGTACCTCCTCATGTCCTAGGATAGTGAAGCTACTAGTGAAACTCACTTTATTTAAAGTATTACTTTGGTTAAATATGGAATTAAAATATCAAGGAGCAATTTACGTTTTTCTTCTTTCTAAGTTTATCTTAGACATCATTGATATCGGTGAAGGAAAACATCGTGAGGAAACCTGGACTTATAGCTGTTGATATATGTAAGTTCGAAATCGCCAATCCGCCTTGAGCGAGCGTGTTGATCAATGCTCAAGCCTTCTGAGCCTGTATGAGAAGAGGCCTTTGCCTTGCAGTGGGACAGTAACAGGCTGGTATTATTATTATTTTACGTTTTATATTTGAGTAATAAAAAACAGTGATATCCTAGTCAGATAGTGAAACTCCGATCTCATCTACTAGTTATTAAAATGACGTTTACAGAAATCTATATAATATAAAAGAAAGTCGTGTTAGTTACACCACTCATAACTCAAGAACGGCTAGATCAATTTGAATGATTTTGGTCTATTTGGATTTGTCTTTGTCCGGAATAGCATAATAATTAATAAAAAACATGAAAAGTCCTCGAAAAAATAAATATCAAGAATATTCGTTGTCTCAAACATTTTTCAAACGCTGCGCCATCTTGGATGACATGACAAGAGTCAAACTTCCCAGTTCATTATCAGGTGACAATTTGACATTGACAAGTCTTAAGCTAAACCTAAATAGGTAAGGTTGTCAATTTATACGTACCTATGTTCTGAAAGAATACCGGCGAGGGAATTGTTGATAAAATTATTAAACGTTTACGTATGTCACCGTAATAGATACTAACGAAATAATTTACTAAGTTTTATCAAATCAATCATAAGGCCTATCAAAGTCTGGAAAAAAAACTTCATAATTAAGAGCTTAATTGACTAGATTATTGATGAAATAAACGGCGGTATTAAAACTCTGACACCAGGTTAGTCACTAAACACACGATAAGAAAAAGATTTTAAACTTCACATGGAATTAAGGACACCTTTTTATTTACTGATTATACGAGTACCTATAAATAAAAATTGCGTAAATAAAAGTGATTAAACCTAAGGATTACTTCAATGTGTCAAATGAAACGATATCTTCTCGACAACACGTTCTCAGTTTTACAGTTCAAAGTCTACATCAATCTAACTAATTGCATGATGTCAAGCTCTTCAACATGTATCTTGGAATATCACCAAAATTGTAACTGAATATGGTACTGCCGATTGGCTAAAACCGTCAAAGGCACGTTCAAGAGGTTTCGTACTATTCCATCATTTCGGGATTGTGGTAGTCAAACAGTCGGAGTATTCTTGAACGATTTGCCACAATACAAACTCGTTCACCATAGGGTTTCTACTGGAAGCCACAATTCAGATGTCAATTTTGTATGTACAACGGGTTTCTCTTAGTCCTGTACGTGTATTTTCCCTTTCCAATCTGTTCCCTTTAGTTTCGTTACGGCCAAATTCATTGCATTTGATTTGCAATGATATTCGGCCCGTGAACGTGAACATGAACTTTTAAAACGCAACGTTTGGGAAGTCGCATGTAATAAGTTCATTATTTGATTAAACGCCTTGTTGAGATGAAGATGGGCAAAACTATAAATTACTGCTCATGTGTCTTCATCTTGTCAAGTGTGTTAGTACCTAACCTGTTGTCGATTTTTTTATACCACCCACGGTCCTTTGACTAGGTTTCACATGTCATCGTTAATTATCTTCAAGTTTTCTCACGATGTATTCCTTCACCATTTTTGAAGCAAGTGTTAACTATACAATACTCATAGGAATCAAAATAATCGAGACCTTTGACTTTAAGCTTGCCGGTCACACTAGTAGGCTACCACTTCTGAAATTATTAATAAATTGTGATGATCGAAGACACTGACACAGAAACAGTGTCTTCAATCCTAGATAATATATGAAAAAGAAAGAAGAAACCAAAAACCCAAGAAAACAAAGAAACTAGTTTATTTGAATGCAGGAACAATGTGAGACGACATATTTGTAGCCTTTGATAAACATTTTCGATTCTGATATTGCATGTGCAACGGATAATATAAAAATAAATGTGAGGTTCTGCTGTGAAACTTCGTAAACTTGCAACGAGGACAGAATAAATTTAAAGAAAAAGAGGAAATATAAATACAACTATTGAGCGGGATTTTACTGGGTCGAACGAACTAAAATAATTTGTAAAATACGTCTTAAGGGCACTAGTATTTTATAGATCATTTCAAAGGTGAAGTGAGAGGAAGAAGATGGCGGGACGACGTGGACAAATTCAACGACCAGTGGCCCACTTTAGCCCTGGATTGAAAAAACTGGTTGTCATGGGGTGAGGCCTTTGCCCAGCAGTGGGATGATGCAGGCTAGCAGTATCAGTGCGAGTATTTTAAAAGTTTCTCGTAATTTACGGGGAATTTAGGCCATTCACTCAGCTAAGGTAATGGATGAAGCTCAAACTTTATTAGGTTTAGAAAAAAATCTTAAGATTGAGAAGATATCGTTTAAAAATCTATTCATCACTTTTTTGTTTTCCCCGTTGAAAAGAGACAGCAACACTTATAGTTTGTCGGGCCATGTAAAGATTTGATATGGAACCTTGAAATGCGATATTGGCGATCAGTTTGCTTTCCTCGCAACAAATACGTGCTGCGAATAGCGATGGGGCAACTCTCTCCGCCATATTGTTTACTCAACGAACGAGAATCAAAGCGGAACAAATTGAATGGGCTATAGAAATGGTGACTTTACATTTTCGTTTATTGTTTAGAAGTTAACAGAGAATATTAACGTTGAATTTTTTCTAAATAATGGTTCCATTAGGAATTATTTGACGCTTGATTGTGATGACGTTTTTATTACCTAACGATCCATGTCCTCAGGACTTTATAATAAAATAATGTATTTAAAGCAAATGCAGCTACCACCAACCGTACACAGGTAATTTTGATTTCGTATGCTATTATACCTACTACCAATTGCTGGGTCTTTTCTATACTTACTACTATGTATTTTAACACGTAGGAGTCTTAGCTTGGTAGGTATTTGTAATGTTGTTTTTTAAAGAGCCTGATTTAAGAATAACAATTAATATTGAAGTGAAAACTATTTGATTGGTAATTCCGGCCCAACTATAAATCAAGAAATTAATAAGTAGGATTTTGATAAAGTTTTTACCAAGTGAAAGGAATGCACGTTTAACGTTTGGCTGATTAACTCCTTTGGTGTCATATTAATCTACATTTCGGTTATAAACACACAACATTATAATTAACAAAGTTTGGCAAAATACTGGTTCATTACATTATTTGTTTTAAAAACGATAATGCCAAGAATGAAGAGAAGAAATGTGTCGATTCTTCAGTGGACAAAAGACTACAATATCGAGCACTATTTATTTTATAATCGGCAGAAATGTTTCTATCATCTGTCACTTTGGTGATTGTTCCGTCGATATACGTTTATACGGTGATCATGCCACGCGTGCAGGGGCTCGAGTCTGCTATTGCAATCGTCGTTATTTTCTATATGTCCAGTCTTAATATGAATATTATTGCCTGAAACACAGGATTACCCAGTTCAGGCACTTAATATGAACTTGACGTAAATTTAAGCCAAAATTGTATTTGTTATGTACCTTATGATAAATGAATAAACATTATTATTATTTCGTGTATTCATTTTCTTTCATTCTTCTTATTCAATACATTTTTAAATGTTAAAAAAAAAAACATTTAAAAATATAAAAAAATAGTAGCCCACCGGTATCGGGAACAGGGTCCAAGCTACGGCGGTCAGGGCTCCAAGGCTTATTATTATCATTTTATTACGTATTTATTGGTCAGGACATGGTTGCGAAGTCTAAACATCCGAAAGCTTTTTTAATAGCTTTAATTAAAATATTTATGTTAAAATATTCATCACTGTTATTTCGACATAATTAGTTCAAACACAAGAGGATTTTAGCGTTTGGTCGATCTGGCGTGAATTCCGCCGGGGCCGAGAGTATGAAATCCCGGGATTATGTAAATAATGTGACTATTCACCCGGAAATACTTCGACCTGCAAGCCCGTGGCTCGTGGCCCAGTATTTGAGGTTAGCTTGACCCTTAGTTACTGCGGTCTGTTTGAATAATGAATATTGTCGTTCAAGTTTGTTTTTCCCTTGTTTGATAACGAAAGCGAGGTAATGCAATTAGCAATTATTCCTGAAGGGTTTGGTAGTGTCTTTATTGACGCACTCATCATTACAAAATATAACAGAGGGGTTGAAAATCAATATTTCCCTGGATTTGCCTACCAGCAATGATATTATTGTTAAAATCACGACGTAAAGGTGAAGTGAAGGCAAATAGAGTTGTCATTCCAAACTAAAGGTTTATACATATACTAAATTGATAGTTTACTTCACTCAAGTTTTTGCGGGGTGACTTTTATTGAATCGACCGGCTAGCGGCTGTTCATTTGGGGTCGAATTTTTATTAATTAATTCTTATGTTGACGGCTCCGGCGCTGCTATTTCAGCCGACTAATTACAAGCTCTCACAGAACATTTCTTCAAATAAAATCAATAGAAGCATGTTCAGTGTTATTTAATGAAATCTTCCCTTGAAAGTAAGCGTAAAGTAAACTGGCAATCGTAACCTTTATTATGGTATGACAGCATCTCTGTTATAAGTTCAAGTAAATTTTCGCAGGATTTTGTTTTCAGAACAGACCGACTGATCTATCAGTATGAGTAGCCATCACCATTAGTACAGGACTTCATCTACATTGGCGTGGTGAATGTTTTACAAACTTCTCCTGCAATGGTCATACAAGGAGGTTTTTTTTCCAAGAACACAGTTTCGTTCTCTATGCACTTAACTTTGACAAAGTCTGCATTGGATGCATTTACTACCCGTACATATTCACAGACTTTATTAGCAAGGTTCTTCACATAGTTCAGGTCGTTGTTCTCACACGTGTTTGTCTACATGTGTGTGAACGTAAACGATGCAAAAGAAGTATGTGCAAATCGTTGATGGCGCTCTGGTTTTGCATACCCCTATAGAAAAAGGCTTGAGTTTATGTAAATAAATAATAAATAATAATAAATATTAAACAACTTTTCACACAACGCCATTTAGTCCCAAGTTAAGCTTGAGAGCTTGTGTTATGGGTAGTAAACAGCTGATAAACATACTTATACATTTTTAAATACATACATACTCGTATTATAGATAAATTACACCCAGACACAGAACAAATGAACGTGCTGATCACACAAACATTTGTCCTGTGTGGGAATTGAACCCACGACCTCCGGCCATAGCAGTCAGGGTCACTAATTACTAGACCAACAGGCCCGTCAAATGTATGCATGGAATGTGGTGGTGTCGCACTTATTCATGGTAATAGGTAGGTAACGTAGCTTTCCCTTCAATTCTAAGTCCCTCTCGCCACATAATCGTAACCTTTATACCCGAAAGCAACAGAGCCAGTAGTAGTGGCAAACTGTAACAAGTTCACAAGCTAATCAGATATGGAGACGTCTCACTGGTGGAATCTATCGGAACTTTGAACACGCCTGTCACGTTGTAATCAAAGTTTAGGAAACTGCTGTCATACCATCTTCTGTAGGAGAGCCTTTCTATCTTGGCTGTATTAATAGGGTTTTAGTTGGTCGTACACGTGGCTAGGAGTTGGTGGAAGTTGCCAGCTGACGCTTCGGAAACTAAGGAGTAATCGGTAGGTACTTACTGCGAGTATTTGAACCTTCTTGAATGTTATAAGTGGTAATATAAATAAACACGAATTAATAGTTTGTTGGAGATTAGTCAGCTGTTGACTGACAGAAGTTTAACTTACACTTTCATAAAAAAACTTTAATTTTGTTCGCAAGTTCTAAACTTGTGATTTTTTTTTATTCTTCCGAAATTTCGGCTTGCTGGTACAAACTGACCATCGATCAAAGGGCTCTTACATTACTGTTTTAGTAGGTACCTTAATAATAAATGCATCTATGAGAACTAGCCAAGTCAGACCATAGGCTTCGATATATTAACCCAAGTTAGAAGAATGATATTTGAAGTTGTTTTAATAATAATAAATAATAATAATAATCTTTAATTCAGGTTATAAAAACCCATAGCAAGCAACACAGTAACAATAAATAAAAATAATATTTAAACCACACTAGGTTTAGGTCGTGCTTCATTAAAGCGTCTGAAAACTATTCCAGCCGGCCAAAAGTCAGTACTGAGGAAGACTGCTTTATGCGTCGCAGGAATTTGAAGGATGTAAGACTTGAAGTTTGTAGTCCTACTCGACTCAATCCGCGATAGCTTCAATAATGTTCGTTCCTCGGCACTGACTTGACTTTGACTTCTCCTAGTGATGTACTGGAGGAGCTTTTCATCCGATGTGTTTTATAATATGTAATGTTGTTATAAATTTTCAGGACTGACCATTGAATTTTGCACCCATTTAGATCTTTTTTTTTTCTTTTTTTTTAAATATATTTATTCAAGAAAAGTAACATAATTAATTTTTCACAATCTTTCTTAACAATCTCTTTTAACAATCAAGGCATATATACCATAATATTGAAATAAGCTCGCATTTAGGCTGCCTATTATTGACTGGCTTGTTGGTCTAGTAGTTAGTGACCCTGACTGCTATGCCGGAGGTCGTGGGTTCGATTCCCACCCAGGACAAATGTTTGTGTGATGAGCACGATCATTTGCTCTGTGTCTGGGTGTAATTTATCTAATTTATGTTTAATATTTATTTAATTTATGTTTATCAGCTGTTTAGTACCCATAACACAAGCTCTCAAGCTTAACTTGGGACTAAATGGCGTTGTGTGAAAAGTTGTAGAATATTTATTTATTTACTATTGATCGCTGAAAGTTATCCAGAGGACCCAGTGCAGTAAGGCGCACTCACGCCTTCAATACTATATGTATGTGTTTTTTTACTATAATAGAAGAAACTTGCATTTCTGAGAATCCTAAGTGATTTAGGTTATAGGAAAAGTAGGATAATAACTTTTACGCATACTGCGTTCTGTTACGTTATAACCATTTAGAAATCGTTTTAAATACTCACAGATATGAACAATGATGTCATTAGAAAAACGATCACGACTTTAGTCTGAGAGAAATTTGTTTTTTTCAACGTGGTTTTGAGACCGTGAATCTACTTATTTTCATTTCTTCAAATGCTCCAATATTTTTATAAAAACTTAATTGTTGGCTAGAAATATACAAAGCCGGTTATCGTATAAACAATTACGATGCAACCTAAAACCGGAGCTAAACTGTTCTTAACAGTTCTAACCGAAGCTGGTATTAGTACTTTTTTAATTGGTGCAACAGCGAAGCACATTTAATTTGATTTTTTTTAACATTGTGATCTTAAGCCTGGACCAAATTAATCTTTAGGTATACATATTTTTTTAGAATATAATAGAATATTTATTTGCCAGAAACATGGTATAAATACATAGGTGGTCACAATGTTATATACATGTCTCTCCGTTTAAAAGGTATGCATAATTAAATTAAGTACTAACGAAATTATTTTTTTCATTAATTTTAGACATATTATTTTAGTTATTATTTCACACATCATTACATACACAACCTTCACAAAGATATAAATAAAATTTTAATGATTAAATTTATTACATGATGTCAAATATTCTGAAACCCAATAAAAACATTATTTTGTCAATAAGCCATTTTTTTTATTTGAATCTGAATTGAGTAAGTGGCAGGTCTCTTATATGCTTGGGCAATTTATTAAAAATTATGATAGGCATACAGATGCAATTTTTTTTACACAATGCGGTAGAAGTATTTTTCTTAATTAATCAACACAACACATCAATAAACTTCCAAATTGAAACATTTAAAGGCCAATTTTATTAAGAATAAGGTGCACCCATTGTTTCACCCTATAACCCTTAAAAAAAAAAAAGATTAATGATACCGGGCTGGTATCCGCAACTCCACGTCAAAGCGCGTATTTTGCGTATGGGCTATAATCTACCACGCGGGCCCAGTGCGAATTGGTAGATGTCACATGTCTTCGAATTTTTGGTTCTAGGACATGCCGGTTTCCTCACGATGTTTTCCTTCACCGTTTTTGAGAGCAGTGGTGATGAAATAAATTACACAAAGTACGCCTGCCTGGTGCGCCTGCCTGGGTTCGAACCCACAACTTACTGTTCGTAAGTCCGGGCCGCCACCACTGGGCCACCGCTGCTCTCCTATAACCCTTATAGTTATCATTTGTAAGTTTTTATGGTGTACAATATAGAGTTTTCTATTCTATTGTTTAACTAACACGAGGCATCATTTTTCAACCAAGCATGCCTACTACAAAATAGGCTCAAATATAAACGAAAGGGTTAGCGCAAAACAAATCTCTCTTCAACTAGGGAAGTTCAAAAGAAATAACGGCACGAAGCCCTCTCAAAGCTCCTCCAAGTTGGAAAGAGCGATCGAATTCTAGTTTCAAAGTCAATCGACCGTTGGACTAGCAACGTGCCTTCATACAAGAGCTCTTGACCACATGCCCGTACTATGGGCTCTGTAATAAACGGTAATGCTGTCTTTTATTTTATACGAAATTATGTATAATAGACTGTATGGGGTTAGAGTGGCTTGTAGGAAAAAATAACAGCCGTACGCCGTTCCTCCAGGTTAAGCTACGCTTACTGAGGTCGGCCCGTGGATGGGTGGTGGATAATTATGTAATCCACTTCACAGTAAGTCCCTTTCGTGTTTCGGAAAGCACGTTAATGTAGGTAAGCTAGGATTTTTTTTGTGCTACCTTTTCGCAGGAAACACATTTGAGAGTGCCATAGAGCGGGCTTTTTGTAATTAGGTAAGTTCTCAATCTAAGCTTAAATTAAAAAAAAAAAAATACGCAAATAATAATTGTCATGAAGAAACTAAAAAAAGAAGAAGTAAATAACAGAAGTATGTAAAAATAATAGCCGATGGCGTTCTTTAGTTTCTGCTTATCCCAATGGAAAAATGGCGTTAGTTTAAGAATTGTATGTTATTGTCATAGACTGAGAAAAAAACAATGAGTGGCGGCAGCACAAAAGTGTTGACAACAGCGTACATAGACACTTTATTTTCTTGGGTCCTTTAGGAGTCTAGAAACAATCGGATGCGTTTAGCAACAAGAGCGCTGCAAACACAGTCATTAAAAACGACATCGTATTGTGAAAGTCCCAAGCGAGTAAAAAAATACAACAAATGTGTTTGATTTTAAAACTTTCTGTTTCTTAAACGCAGTCATAATTATACTAGCAAGTACTGCATTTGTTTTTGAATCAATAATGGGACGCGACGTACCTAAATATAATAATAGTATGATAACGTTCAAGTCTCGGTGGCATAGATTTGCATGAAACAAAACAAGTTATTTGAAATCGGACAACTCCTTTGAGAATTTCGATGCCACAGACAGACATACAGAAAGATGGCGAAAACCGTCAAATTTATAACACTTCGATTTATCTATATATCAAGTCAATAACGCCTATTGACCCACAAAAGGAGAGAGGAGATAGGGGCATAATGTTCATGACGTTCAATATAACACCGGCCTGTATTACTAAGCCTCTGCAGGATAGGCACGAAAATTGATCACTACGCTTGTCCAACACAGATGGGCGATTTCAGACTTATATTTACCATAAGTCCAGGAGGTTCTCTTACAATGTTTTCCAGCATTGATGTCCGTTGACAGGTCTGGTAGTTAGTGGCCCTGACTGCTATGCCGGAGGTCATGGATTCGATTCTCACCCAGAACAAATTTTTGTCTGATGAGAACGATATTTTTTTCTTGTTGGGTGTAATTTATCTATAATATGTATGTGTTTAGAAATTATATATGTATGTTTATCAGTTGTTTAGTATCCATAACACAAGCTCTGCATAGCTTGGGACTAAATGGCGTTGTGTGAAAGTTGTGAAATATTATTATTATTTTTATTGATATTATGTCTAAGATAAACTTGAAAATTACGTATAAATAAATTGAACGTTACATCGGTAAAAAAGAAGTTACATTAGTACTAGGGTGTATTCAGAACCATAGCTTTGTGCTCAAAATACGTTTCCAAAACCTAAAATAATATTTTAAACGTACCTACGTAGTGTCAGAGCAAGTAATCACCGAAAAAATAGTCAGTTATATCAAAGCCACATGTGCATGTTATAGTATTTTAACTAATAAATCAGCTCATAAATCTAAAAGGAAGCTATCAGCAGTTCTCAGAAATTACGATTAAAATGCAAACTAAAATGATTAGCCTCCCTCCTGGGCCATCTAGGTACGCCCATGAATCGGGGATTAAAAATAGCCTGCTATTGTAAAGGTTAATCTATGAAACCGCAGCGTGTGATCAAGTAATAATTTAGTTTGGTACTGCTTTATCGTCTGGCGAAGCTTGAAGTAATCCATTTACCACAGCTGAGCTGGCAACACCGTAATAGATTTACCTCGTTTACTAATAAATTCTGTTGGAACATTTGCGGGTGATGTAGCCTCTGTAAGGTACTTATTTTATTAGTTTAGGTCTTAAAAATGGGGGCGAGGGTTGAATGTGGAACTAAAAGCTTTAAAAAATAAGAAAGTGAATTTAAGTAATTAAATAATTTTGTATGATGCAAAATCAAAATCAAATCATTTGATTTTTTTCTGATGATGTAAGTGGGAACGGACGCCCTAGAAGGACATACATAGACCTTATTGGTGAGGTTCTTCAGAAAGGTCAGGTGCGTAGTACTCGCAACCGGCGTGTGTGTATGACAACATGTATGAATGTAAACGAAGCAAAAGAAGTATGTAAGAATCGTAGCATATGGCGCTCTGTAGTTTCTGCCTACCCCCATGGGAAAAGGCGTGAGTTTATGTATGTGTATAATTTTGAATGAGACTATGATCTCTGAGTTTCTATCGGTGTTTCTTTTCAGAGTAGTCAGATAGTAAAACACTGACCTCACCTTGTTTGAAAAAACATATTTTACTTGTTTTTCGTGTAAAATGGTTTGTTGAAAGCTATTTACAGAAATATTAGATATGATTTATTATTTTAATAGAACGTATAATATGGTTAGGCCATCAGTGGAATGATGCAGGCTAGCAGTATCAATTGTAGTATGGTTAGCAGAATTCGGCCCTATAGGTGGACTAACGGTCACGCACAATGGTCTAATTCAGGACTAAGTGCAGAAACCAAATCTTTATTATGATGATCAGATGCGAGCAAAGTTAGGCTGTCAATTTTTGATCAATAGTTACTTCCATAATATATTTAGTGAAAAATCAATAAATAAAACTCCAGCACTTTCTCCATTAAAACTCACACATTACAAAATGATATTTGGTGCCGTAATATCCGAGTTTTGAACGGACATTTGGATATTTTCCAAAGGTTTTGTTGTTAGTACCCTCATCATGTAGAAGACAGCTTGTCACGTTACGTCACGTAAAATTAAATAAACATACATACGTACAAAGTTGGAATATTACGCTCAAAAATTGTAGCGACAACATTTTGTGTTTAACGCAAAAGTTTTTGTATAAATGTCATTAGGGACGAAAGTGTTCCTCGTTTCCGGGAATTTTAAATTCGTTCGTCACTTCTTGGATATAACAAATGGACTTAACTGGACTGGTTGAATAATCTCAATACACATTAATATCTACAGAGAAGCAAATTTACTGCACCATTATGGTGCAGTAAATTTACATTATTATTTTTTTAAATTATTAGTTGCTCCTAACGTGGAGTAGGAAACCATTGAGAGGAAAAAAAAAATGTCTGACAGATTTTTTCGACGGCATGTAACGTCAAGTCAGAATCAGAATCAGAATAATTTATTTGTAAACATAGGTTCGATTACACCAGAGTGTGAGGTCTTAAAGTTTCGTAGATCCTCTATACTTTGCCCAGAGGCTTACAAATATTTATAATTTACATTTAGGGTCTAGCATAATACAGTAGACTTTCACATCATTAAACAATTCAATATAATTATATAGGCACATGCACAATCATTGCGGATTAGACATTATCAGTTTCAAAATAGAATAATACATGTAATTTTAGTTCTAATGTCAAATAAAATTCAATACGATCAATCAGAGGTAATCAGAGGTCATAAAACTCTGACAGCAGGTAAGTCACTAACCTCGTGAAAATAAGACAGTTTCTTTGGTAGTAGGTACCTGAATCTTGACATAAAACGTTGAAATTGGAATATTCCATTTTTTTTTTTTTTTTGCATTTTTTCGGTAAAAAAAAAGATAAAGATAGGTACCGGGCTGGTATCCGCAACTCCACATCAAAGCGCGTATTTTGCATATGGGCCATAATCTACCACGTGGGCCCAGTGCGAATTGGTACATGTCACATGTCTTCGATTTTGTTGGTGTACGACATACCGGTTTCCTCACGATGTTTTCCTTCACCGTTTTTGAGAGCAGTGGTGATGAAATAAATTACACAAAGTAATGCGCCTGCCTGGGTTCGAACCTACGACTTGATGTTCGTAAGTCGGGGCCGCCACGTCTGGGCCACTGCTGCTCATATTTTTTCGGCATTCGTAATATTATGTTGAGCTGTTTACAATCACATACAAATAAATAAATGTTCCAGTCTAGACATAATTAGATCAATTAGGACTTCACTGCCAGTCATTATTACTTAAATCTCTTGCTAGTTTTACGTGTTTACAGTTTATCTACAGTTCAACTTCGAAGTAGCGGCTCAGGGTTAGACAAGTTTTATGGGGCTCATACAACGTTTAGTTGTACTAAAATTAACTCTTAGTATTTAGTCACCAAGTTGGTTCTAATAAGTAGTATACATATTTATTTAGTATTTCTTTAAGTTAATTATTTTGATCTTTAAAAAGAAGTTTTAATTTTATAGCATTTCTCAAAGAATACGTCATACAAAATTAACCTGTATCTCATGAATAACTTATTATTCGGATAGGAAAATCCACATGAATACTCTAGGCGTGGACTTTTAGGGTCTATCAGACATAAGCCGCCTAGAAAAAACCTAGGTATTTCGTCTCACAACTGCGCCGGGGGTCGTGGGAACGGACGATAAGTTCACCACCTTATTGAGTTACCTAAATCAAATACTGACTTAAGGACAAGGTAGAATTATAAGGGTACCGTTCTTATTATGTTGTTCAACTCTAAAAATAAATCAAGTGAAAAATTGCACTCGATTGCCAAGGGTTTCGAGTCTGACTTTGACGGTGGGTAAATTAAACCTTTTCAGAACCTGTTTCTGTGTCCAGAAACGGTCTTCGAGTTAATTTAAGACACAACCTATCATGAAGTCAAGTATCATCAAGTGATCTGTTTGCGGATGGATGGTCCGAGATTTTATTGGTATGTCAGGAGTACTGTGAGAAGAATTCATGAATGTGTTTTCAATCTTGTTTTTTAAATGGTTTTGTTATTTTTCTTTAATATGTTTTATTTTGTATATGTTATCTGTAATTTAAGTTACTGTAATTGGTTAAACGGATGTAAATAAATTAAATGATAAATTAAATGACGAAGCGAAAGGTTGTATAAAAATAAAACAACTGTTACAACTGAAAAAAAAAAACATTTCAATATTTTTATATTGATACTTATTTTATGTATTTATTGAAATAGTTATTTATTGGACATAAATGTAAATAATCATTTCAATTTTCCTTCTGTATGAAATTTGTAAGAGATCGCTTTTAGCGATAAGAGCGCTCATTATAGTACCCTACGTAGGTATTTAGTGTACAATAAAAAGTATTTTATTCAAAGAAAGGAATCTTAAATTAAGCAAATATAGTATCAGCCGACTACAAAGCTTTAAAAAATTGATCAAAAATAATACGTAGAACTTAAGGTCAAGTTGCAAATAGGTCACCGGTTCAAGACAATTTTCAGATGACAGCAATAACCATACCTACATATTATATTCACTTAATTATTGAAGCACTGTTTGGCTATCCGAACTCAACAGAACCCGCAGTAACGCATATTGATGTGGCGTTACCAAGATAAGGACCACGATAAGTGGACCCCTTAACTTGCTAAGTTGAAGTGATAACAAAGTTCTTTCAAGCTATCCGATCGTGTTAAATGCCCCGCTATATATAACAGGTTACGCAACAAAATTTGTTGATCGGCTTACACGTTCAAGTTTCGTTTATGAATACAGATTAGTATACGTAAAAGGTTGTTTATCAAAATTACGAGATTGTAGAATTTGTAGGTAAGTTTTGAGCTTGTAGGTAAATAAGAACAAACATACATAAATACACGCCTTTTTCCATGGGGGTAGGCAAAAACTACAGAGCGCTATATGCTACGATTCTTACATAGGTTTCTTACATTTTGCTTCGTTTACAAGCATGGTGTCATAGACACACGACGGTTGCGAGTAACATAACATAACGTCACGCCTGTAATCCCCGAAGGGCTAGGCAGAAGTGTACCTACTAGTGTACCACATTTCGCCAGTTATGTTTGAGTCCCATGTAATAGGGGGCGAGCCTATTGCCATCAATCGGGCACAAATCCAGACTCCGGGCTGCTACTGAGAAATTCCAGATAGAAAAACTCAATAACACTTTGCCCGACCTGGGAATCGAACCCGGGACCTCATGCTCAACAGTAGCGCTTGCAACCACTAGACCAACGAGGCAGTCAACTAGACCAACGAGGCAGGTTGCGAGTACTACGCACCTAACCTTTCTGAAGAACCTCACCAATATGTATGTCTTTCTAGGGCCCTCCAGGCGTTTGCACATAGATTTGCCTTAAAAATTTCGTAACCAAACCATCTAAATAATAAATGATACTAATTTCTGTAAATGGGGCCATATTACTTACTTTTACCCGTTCAACTCAATTCTAAGGTAGCAAAGTGTTTGTTTGAATTATTGGCATCGAAGTAAAATTTTCATATTTATATTTTTCAGTATAAGCTATTTATAGTCAGTTGTGGTTAAGGTATGAAGTGTTAAGGACTGATTTGCACAATGTGAAAAATCCTTATTTAAAAAAAAATAGGTCCATATAAAAATAAATATGTTAATATTCCACAACTTTTCACACAACGTCATTTAGTCCCAAGCTAAGCTTGAGAGCTTGTGTTATGGGTACTAAACAGCTGATAAACATACTTATATATTTCTAAATACATATATGGTATAGAAAAATAACACCCAGACACATAACAAATGATTGTGCTCATCACACAAACATTTCTCCTGGGTGGGAATCGAACCCACGACCTCCGGCATAGCAGTCAGGGTAATTAACTACTAGACCAACAGGTCAGTCAATAATGTAAACATATTTACCCGAAAGAAACTACGAGGTCTATGTCTCTTTGAAAGTCCAGACATTGTCCTGGTGAGAATCATGCAGAATAGTGTCAGTCTAATCTAGTCTAATAGTCTAGTCTAGTCAGTCTTGCCTGCATTAGATTAATAACTATTCATAATTAAGCTAAACAGGAGACTTTTACAGACGTAAGGTACCTATATGCAAAGCATTCCGCTAAATAAAAAACCTGTATATAATACAGCAATTATTTTCCAATCTAGACTGGGTCAAAACTTACCTTTTTGTTAAAAAGAATGGATAATTTCAGACCCATTGGTTGAGCATTATAAATTATGCATAATGGCCTTAATAAATTCAAACTTAAAGCCCTTTACCTATTAAAGTGGTGCTATTAATATTAAAATGTACGCTGCTTTAAGCTAGTAATCCAGTCGCAGTTGTTACAGCTTTTGTTCATTCATATTAACAGTTGTAAAAACACAATTTGCATAATTGTTTTTGTTTAAGAAAAATAGTCCCCAGCTGGTGTTGCTCTAATGCAGGAAAGACGTTTATTTTCGTCATTATAAAAAGTAGGTAAGAAGAAAGTTTAGCGTTGTAATCAAGATTATTATATTATTTCTTTCCTTTTCATAAAGCTTCAAGAATGTCAATCTGCACAGTTTAACTCTTACTGACTGATTAACGTAACATTGCCTATGTTTTCATAGTAGGGAACCGTTTGGTTAGAACCAATCTGCAAAGCCTTGAGCATAGGCGTAGGTTAGCTAGCCATCCGGTTTTCTATAGGATACATTTTGGAGAGTGTGCACGGGAATTACATGACTTGATTCCGCCATCACCTTTCTACCATCGGACAACCGGCGTACGGCGAGTGTCCACCCTTACATCGTTGGCACTCCCACGATTCGGACAAAGCGTTTCGCTTCGTCGTTTATACCGCTTACATCGAAGGACTGGAACAACTTGCTTGCTGCGGTCTTCCCGTCCGATTATAATTTATGTGTCTTCAAGGCTAGAGTGGATAGGCTCTTAATAAACTAGTGCGCTTCACCACCACTGATTGCATCACTGATTACCCTCAGGTGGGATTGCAGTCAAGCACTGGTTTATAATATTAAAAAACGGAAATCAATACAACAAGCTTTGACGTTAGCTGGTCCATAAATTATTATTATTATTATTTCCCTCGCATCAAAACGTATGTAGGAATAAAATTCAATCTACTCTATCAGGAAATAATTTTTCAACAAATCTGATTGCCAAAAAATATTATGAATAAACCAAACAATGGCGCTTATCCGAATATGCTTCACATATTACCTAACATGTTTTTAATACTGTTTTTTATTTAAATTATTTTCAGTACTGAATATCAGTATATATGTACCGCAAAGACTTACGAACCATAATTCCGCTCCATTTAGCTATTGATGCGAAATCCAGGCATTGTTTGTTCGGCGCCATTTTGTTCGTGATGAGAAAATGTCAATAATAAGTTTGGAAAGTTTTTGAATAGGTGGATGAAAAGTTTACCGTTTCCTTCTAAACTTTTGGCTCTCTCTAATTGTTTTATTTCGCTATAAATTTCGTTAATGACGAGAATTTGAGCTTTAGATATTTAAGCGCTATGAGACCAACCTTAAGCTATCGCGATTTGAAACTAACTTGTTCATTAGAAAGTAATCTTAGATATTTTAATTCATGTTGTCTGAGTGACTTCACAAAGTTTGTGTTGTTTATTTTAAGTTAGCATGTTGATTAGCTGTGATGGCCCAGAGGTTAAGGTGCCTACCTCTCATGCACGAGGTTGTGTTTCAAATCCGGCAAGTACCAATATGACCTTTTTTAAGGGTTCCTTAGCCAAATGGCAAACAAACGGAACCGTTAACCGGATTCGTCATGTCTGTCTGTCTTTTTGTCTGTCTGTCCGTCCGTATGACACAACCACTTTTTCCGAAACTATTAGAACTATACTGTTCAAACTTTGTAAGTAGGTAGATGTATTCTGTGAACCGCATTAAGATTAACACAAAAAAAATAAACAACCGAATTGAGAACCTCCTTCTTTTTTTATAAAATAATACTGAAACACACGTACTGATTTTTATATTTTTAAGTATTACCATAACATAGGTAACATTAAGCCTGTCATTTTAGAAAGAGTCCGGCAGAGATGTATAGATTCATTTTTAAAAAGAATTTCTTTAGCAGTTTTGGTAGTCGGTGGCCAATAAATCAATGAAACAAAACCATAGACTTCCGAAACTAGAGTTATTTTACAGCTGTTAGTGTTTTGTTTAAGATGTCGGTTGTTTTTTTTGTAAAAAAAAAGTTTTTTACTTTTTCTATTTAATTTAAAACTGAATAATTTTATCGATTGAGAAAATTGTACAGTTTTGGGTAGCTCAATGTGCTGGCGTCTGTACTAAAATGGTAATATTACCAAGTCATAATTATTATCGCAAGTTGAATTAAATACCTATTGAAATGGTTAATGTTATTATCAAAGTACCCACCCCCTTCATTACATGTTTTTAGCTACTGTAAAAAATGGTCGCAGGTGATTTTTTTGTCAAAATGTTTTTTATATCAAATTTAGTAATAAACGCAACGCCCGCTTATTAGAAAATAAAATAAAGGTAGGTACTTTTATGAACACTAACAGAATGGCAAACGTAACGTTCTTCGATATACAATACGCAATGGAATGATGAAATGATGTTTAATTTTTTAAGTACACCTTTTCAAAACACATAAAGACGTCGATATTTTTTAAACTAAATGACACAGGCAACTGACCAACATTACATATTGGTATTCATGATAATTTATCACCGGCAGTACCAAAGCTTAGGTAGTATTCTGTCGAACTAGGGACCAGCTTTGTTGTTTGCTCGACTAATTGAAGCGGACATTCGAGGTAGGGTCCCGTACTCTGAAACCATTATTTTCATAATGGATTTCGGCAACGTTACTCCGGGTCCAATAAATTACTCGTATTTTAGAAGCGAATTTCTGAAGAATAGGTGTTAAAATCGAGAAGATGAATTGTTTTTGGACTGTGCACATAAATATATGATTTATTCGTCGTAATGAATTTTGTTGTAAGGGACTCACTGCCATTTAAATAAACCGTAGGCTTTGAGAGGGGAAATAAATCGTCATTTGGTTGGTTGTGTAGAAGTGACAACTTCAGCTCATGGTTTTGTAATTTCTCAAGTTGTCCTACTTTTCTATATAACACTGTACTTGCCGCCTGATTATGGTGTAACGCTTTAGTACGCCTAGGCATTGTAACTCGGGTGGAGATCTGGTGTCCAAAAACACAGGTTTTAGCCTAGCTTAGGCACCAGTCTCGCAATATTGTAATGTGTAATATTGGATTATTACTAAGGGATTTGTATTTGTTCGTTTATTGGGGAGAGAAAATAAAAATAATTAATTATTAATTAAAAGGCCACATTCTAAATTTTGCCCATAAAAGAATTTGATGTGTTTTTCACGATGTTTGCTTGGGACTTCCCCTGACCTAATTTCGATCACAGTAGTCAATCTCAACAGAGATCTGTCATTTACGCACAAAATATTATAGTGTCATGTACACACGAGAAACAAGTATTACAGAATATAATACTCACAAATAAGTGATCTATAACATAAATAAAGCTATTTAAATTTTAGTGCACGAATAAGTGTTTACGTCAAAACAGGGTACACTTTCTGCAGCTTTACTCTGACAGTTCGAAGAGCGATCTGACACGACTGGCAAAACCAATTTTCGAACTCCAGAGTGCTTCTGGTAAATGGATAATACCAATATCACTTATAGTCCAACTTGGGGGTAATATCCAGGACTACACGCATAGCAGCTGCTCTTGCTAGCATTAGATCATCGGGTTACGTCTTCAATAGATAGCTTAGGTGTAAGGCCATCAAATTCATAACTTGTACTATTTTTTTCCCAAATCTTACAAAGCGTAACACCCAAAATATTAAAGGTAAACGATGTTCAATTGCCAAAACATAAGTACAAAAATCCCGTAACGCCTCAAAGTGAGCATTTCCCGGTGCCAATTGCGAATTCTCCACAATATTTCACCAGCAACTGATCTGGAATCATACATTTTGTATCGTGAATACATTGTTGCCGTTTGTCATGTTCGGAGCTCTTCGTTCACATAAATTTGAAATAAAGTGGCTTTATTCTCAGGTTGTTACTTGTAAACTGAAGTAAGTAAGTGAAAATCGTTAGATTTACCGTAAAATAAGAATAAGTCACATTTTTATCCATGAAAGGGGTTAGACAGATAAAACAATACAGTAGAAATTACATATCACCATTGTTTATGAATCTCATGAAACAGAATCTGGGCCTTTTGCTTGATAAACTAATATTATAAAGAGGAAAAGTTTGATTGGTTGTTTGTTTGCATTAAATAGGCTCCGAAACTACTGGACAGATTAAAAAAAAAATTAACCATTGGGAAGCTACACTATCCCCGGGTGACATAGGCTATTTTTTATCCCTGTATTCCCACGGGAACGGAATCTACGTGGGTGAAACCGCGTGACGTCAGCTAGTTTTACATATAAAATTCTCTTTTCACAGTGTTTGTAAGAAAACTCCACTGAAACGGCTTGACCGATTCTTATGAAATTTTGTGTGTTTATTCAGTAGGTCTAAGAACAGGACGTTAACTATTAAAAACTAAACAAAACTACTATATTGATTCTGAAGTGGAACGAAGTTTACCGGGGCAGCAAGTTATGTTACACAATTTTAACACCTTGGTGCAAAAAAAGCTTATTTTGTAAAGAAAACTTTGGCCCAATGGACTAACGGAGGAATTTAACAGAACATTTAAAAAAATATACAAAAGAAAAACAAATCGCTGATCTACCCCTCAATTTTCTAAAACATACACGCAATGATTACAAAATCACCGTTTACTTTGATTACAGTTCAGTGCAATATAAAGAAACAATATAACCGCACATTATACCTTCACAGTCTAGTGTTTATACGTAATTTCGCAGATTACGTCCAGCACAAATAATATGCTTAGGACACGCAGGTAATAGAAAGTAATGTTCACCCTGCGGGGGACTAGAAAAATTGTACGGTGCAAATTTTTCCACGACTAAATTATAAGCGTATGTGAGGGGAGTAAAGAAGTAAGACATTACAATTTATCGATGGTTCCGCATTAATTTTTGGATGGTTCTACAGAACTTATAACCTTATACCGCCCATGGGTCGTTCAAGAAACACTGAGGTGGTTGTAGCCAGTAAGAGTCTGGCTGGAGCATAGTACAGACGCCAGCACATCAAGTTACCCCAATGTGTCAAATTTTCCCAATTGAATATGAACCTTATTCTGTTTGACATAAAGTTGAAAAACGATCAAAGAAATTTGACACATTGGGGTAACTTGATGTGCTCGCGTCTGTACATGAGGATTTAACTTAAATAAACAAATGCGATAGTGGTCACAATTTGCGTACGTATGTGTATGAATGACAACATGTGTAAACGTAAATTATTCATAAGAAATTAGTTAGAATCGAAGTACGTAAATAGCGGTCTGTAGTTTCTGCCTACTTCAATGGGAAAAAGGCGTGAGTAGTATGTGGGTAGTAGTAAAAATAATGCACTTTCTAAAAAAAAACACCTTAATATGTTGGTTACTGTCGTCTTATAGTGCGTTATGGATTCTCTAATAACGACATTAAATACCCATCTACCACCCAAAATACGAAAATTTACAAGAATCCTTCTGTTGAATGATTTAAGTTTAGTTAATTCATTAAACCTAAATACTAACGTAAACATTTATGAAGTGTGTACTCAAATGTAGGTAACACTGAAATGATGTTAAAACTTGATGTTTTTATACTTGTTCGATACACAAAAAATCCATCCGAAACAATATTAGTACATTAGTGTTTCCAAGAATATTTTCTCAAAGATCTCTAAAAGTAAAATATAAATACTCAAATCGTCGAAAGCTATCCAATAATTTGTTTAAGAAACAAACAAACGTATTCTCTCGGGCAAAATACATCATTTAAGCAACAGCACTCGATCAACTACAATCTTACAGAAGATGGAGGCTCTCAAAGGCCTTCCTAAAGACTTTTCAAAAGCGTTAGAAACCAGTTTTAATGTGTTGAAGATTTGTAATGTCAGGTCTGTACCTACATACCTAATATCCTTGTTCATACATAAACTTACACCTTTTTTAATATTATAAACCAGTGCTTGACTGCAATCCCACCTGATGGTAAGCAGTGATGCAATCAATGATGGTGAAGCGCACTAATTTATTAAGAGCCTATTCACTCTAGCCTTGAAGACACCTAAATTACACTCGGACGGGAAGACCGCAGCAGGTAGGTCCCATGGCAAAGGCACACACTACAGAGTGCAATCTGCTACGATTTTTGCATACCTACTTCTTTAACCGACTTCAAAAAAGGAGGAGGTTCCATGTTCGTGTGTATGTTTTTTTTATGTATGTTACCTGATTTCTCCGCCATTTGTGAACCGATTCTTAAAATTCTTATTTGAAAGAGTATACTCCTGAGGTGGTCTCATTTTAATTTGGTGAAGATCTAGTGCTGATCTTCGGAGCTATACAATGGAACTCTTCAAAAATAGACGGCAAATCTGTCGTGATTGCTGGAATCGCTTGGATAATTATTGTTTATATAACATCTTGACCTATCATCACGCCTGTATGCTCTGAGGGGTACGCAGATATGTACAATATACCTAGATTACGACAGTTAGGTGTGTTTAGTTTAATTTATTAGGGATAAGTGGATAACCCTATTACCTTGACATGTATTGTTGACAATCAATAAAAGCTTCGAAGTCGGTGAACTTTGTTTGATTGATATGGTGTTTTTATCACCGGCTTCTGAAGCTTAAACTTTATTTGATTGATTTGGTGTTTTTGTCACCGGCTTCTGAAGCTATTTATTTTTTGTAATTTACCTAGTGAACCTAGTGAGGGAAAAGATTCACAGTAAGCTTCACAAAAGTGTCTAAAATAATATTATAGTCATAATACATTGCCTAAATTATTAATCAAATGTCAAGTACAAAATGTCAAACCAGAGTCAAATAAAAACAAAACCCCTTACATTATACCTATTCAAAATAATTTAATTGACTGTTACATAAAATACAAAATCGTGGAAACACTGCTCATCTAACATGCTCAGTTTCTGACGTGGTTAACAGGACAGATATCGTACGTAAGGAAATAGGAAACTTCTTCTCGTTTGAGCAGATTTGTGTTGAGTTTCTCAGAAACAGCCTGGATTTGTGTCCGGTGGGTACTGGTTCTACTGAAACCCCTAGATATGGCTTATACTGGCGAGCGAAATATACTCGTAGGTATACATTCCATAATAACCACATCTACCCTTTGGGAAACATAAGCGTAGTGTTGTATAAATGTGCTATGAGTTTTTTATTCACAAAATAATTTCCTTTTTTTTTTCTTTTTTTCCTTGCATATAAAAATTTAAGTAAAATTACTTATGGAATTTAAATTAAACTAAAAATGTTCACCTACCAACTAAATAAATAACATGCATCAATTAAAATAGGGTATTTTAACTAATATATTCACTAATTCATAAATGATACTCGTACTAATAATAATTATAATAAGTAAGTAATAAGTAGAATTAGTATAATTTATAGATTTATTTATTTTAATAATAAGGTGTTAGTACAATTTCAATCTGAATACATGTTTTCGAAATAAAACTTTGGTAAGTGTAGTTTGATTTTTAGTTCTACTTTAGTAGTCTACCCTGAAAAAGCTAATTTTGGGAAATATGGTAAATGATGTTTAGATTAGCTGGTCAATTCAATAAAAGTCACCCATTGAAAAATTGAGTGAAGTTAATCGACAATTTCGATCATTAATATGAAATGGAAGCACAATTTACCTTCACTTCGCATATATTTTCAGAATAGCACTGCAGGCGGTTAGAAGATCAACAATCAACCCTTCACTGTTTATGGTTTTTTAAAGTTTGTATGCAATCAGAGATGCCAGCTTTATGACTTTAATTTTTATTTCACAGGTATTTAGAAGATGGTCAGCCGTTTCTCAAGAAAAATTGGCGTTTCTTCTATATAGGCCTAACTGTCCTGATCCACATTGTTACCATGGGCCTTCGTATACCCGAACTTTTGAAAGGAAAAGAAATGACACGATTCGCCTATTTGTTACCTTCTATTTTGGTTACCGTTCATAGCAAGTATTTAATTAATTTTTAATTTTTAGTTGTTTAGTTTAATTGCCTGTATTCGTAACTGTTACTGATCATATTTGCGTAAACAAAAGTAAAAAAACGATATTCAATTTTTAAATATGCCACTATTTAGTTAAACTTAAATAACGAAAACAGCTGTTGGAGGCGGTGCATGCTTGAGCGAGATCACGCAAACGTGAGCGAGATATAAGGATTAATGAACACTACTATGTAATAAATAGCCTGTAGGTACAATATTTCCATAAATGGGGTGACTTTTTGGGATATAAACAAACGCTATTAACTACGTTGGGGTGGGATTCTAGGTTAATCGGATGCAGTAAATACCAGTGTTTTACATGGAGCGACTGCCTGTCTGTTCTCTACAACCCAGTGTAGCGTAAAAAAAAAAAAAAAATTGTCTACACATTCTCTAACGTTTAATTTTGATCTAAAAATATACAAAAATTAAAAAATGTACAAAGTAAAAAATTGGCGATGTAAAAAAATATGTTTTTCAGTAAAAAGTTGCGAAATGATGAGGATTATTTTGAAACGAATAAAATTTGAATTTGCAAAATAAAGCCTAAAGGTGAGAAGTGGTTGCAACCGCTATCCGGCCCTAGGCGCGATTAAATTGTATCCGTGCTTAAATTCATAAAATATAAAAAAAACAACGGTTCATTCCGCGACCTTTCGGCACGAATAGCAGATATTATAAAAATAATAATAAAAAAACTATTGATTAGGTACTTTGCTATTGCTACAATTTATAAATGAAGATACGACCAAAATGTTGAGAAAACTTGACGTGGAGCGATGACACGACGTCCTTCAGGGTCTTCGCTCGTAAAATACGGAGTCACCCGCTTGCATGCACACGCTTCACGAACTCAGTCGGAATTAAGTCGCGGCGTAGAAATTACTCGGAACACCAGTCCGCTGATAAAAAGGTATTCCTTGAACCGATTCTGAGCGAATCTATGGTGAGAAAATAAAAGGAAATGAACACCATAATACTCAAAACAGAACCTTCCAAGCAGCTAAAATTTAAAATGTTTTAAATACATACCGGTTCTTAGTTAAAAACAGACAACTTGCACAGATTGCAGACAGTAAACAATATTGATTAGATTTATAATTTAGTTATTTCTTCATTAAAACAGAATATGCTTCTTCTCAGAGAAAATGACGCCAATTGACCAGAAAAATTTTCTCTGTCATCCAATGGAATGTTCATGCTTCCAAGTTTGAACCGAAATAAGAAAAAATTAGAAATGAGTTCGACTTACACAAAAAGGAAATAGTTTTTATTCAGCCGAATCAATTCAGCAGCGTGATAATGCTGCAATACCCCCTTTCTAAGAAAAAAAAAAAAAGGACGAAAGTACGAGTGAGAAACAAGATAAAGCTGGAACAGGCAAAGACAACTGCAGGAATCATTTCTGAATCAAACGATATCGAAATGCAACAGATACTGAATAAACACGATGGCTACCACATCTAAACGTTATCCGAGCGAACTCGCGATATCTCAATTACATCTATGGAGAATATGAAAGAAAATAACGAACTCATAAATCAAAATATAAATTATTCAATTAAAGTGAAACACTAACCTACCACATCTTAACAACTATGAAGAACAACAAGGGAACTATACATCTAAGAAAAGCTAGCCTAACTTAACATAAGACTTAACTATTACCTAACGACAATAAGAAAAAAAAAAACCGGGGATCCCAAAAAATAAATAACGTCAACACGTAAAGTCCAACCTTAGTTATAGAAACGAAATACAAGTTGGACAAAAAACAAAAAAAACTAAGTTTGAGAAAGAAAACTTAAGTCAATTAAGTCAAAGAAGAATTCAAGACAAAGAACTCAAATCAAAAGAACTCAAATCAAAAAAACTCAAATCAAAATTCAAATTCAAATTTAATGTTGAATGACAGGCCATTTGTGTTAAACTAAAAGAAATAAAATAACCTGAGTACACAGGTTGACACAACACAGAAATAAATAGATGTCATTACTAACAGATAATTTATGAAGTTTTAAACATAATCAAAAACCTATGCAAAGAAATATTCCCAGTAACCAAAGAGGAAAAAGGTTTAGAAAGCAAATGTTAATGTATAAAATGTAACAAAAAGAATTCAATTCAATTTATTTTAAGATATCTTTGATATGATATTGTCCAGAGTGGACTGAATCACAATCCTGTAGCAAATAGGTGGTCCTAGAAATGACTCTTACCACACGGCACTTAATAAAACGTGGAGCAAGCTTCCCAGAGAAAAAATCATTTCCAGAAGACTTAGAAAAGTTCCTTCTCCATACAGTATCACCAATATTCAGAGTGATAGCTGATCGATTAGAATTATATGCACGAGAGTTACGGAGGAAAGCTAAAGAAAGATTATCAGCAACCTTTGCATAAACTTCGCTGAGAGAAGATAGGTTAGAAGCATGACGAGCCCGACTGTCTGCCAAATTAGAGCTTCGAGTCTGACTATATACACGACTGCTATCCATAAGGACCTCTCTACCAAACATAAGAAAGTTAGGCGTAAAGCCAGTAGCTAGATTAACACAAGAATTGAGGTAAAGCTTAACTTTAGGTAACATTTTAGCCCAACTTCTTTGGTTTTCACCAACCAAAATACCTAAACACGTAATAACACTTTGGTTGTATCGCTCAACCGTATTTGCTTGGGGTGTATAATATGGCGTAAAAGTAGGTGATTGAATATGGAAAGATCTGAGAAAATTAAGGAATTGATTACTACGAAAAACTGTAGCGTTGTCGCAAAGAATAGTACGCGGAACCCCAAAATTAAAGAAAATTTCAGACTCTAACGCTTTTATAACAGAAAGAGCGTCAATCCTTTTCAGAGAAACTAGCCAAACATACTTGGAAAAAACATCTACCATAGAAAGGATATATTTATAACCATAATAAGCACAGGGCAACGGACCAATTATATCGATAGAAATCATCTGTAAGGGCAAGGAAACCTCTTTAGGGTAGCACATCTGACCGCGAGGTTGCGTGTTCGAAATTTTATAGGCTTTACAAACCTCACATTGACTTAACGTCGAAGTAACGTCACGGAACATATTTGGCCAGTAGAACAACTCCCTAAGCTTTAGATACGTTTTAGTAACACCGGGATGTATCGAAGGAAAACTATTGTGAATTTCCCAAATAGCGTCTGGAACCTTTTCAGCTGGTAACACTACGTGCCATGGTTCAGAAGTTAGAGGACTAGTAACAGGCATGCGTCTCATAAGGATACCGTTATTAATAACGTATGCTGGGAACATTTGTGGCGTGTCTCGAGCACCTATATATACCTTCTTATACCAACGGTCATTAGTATGTTCAGGACCCTGGTCAAACGACACAGGATTTTCATACTCCTTAATAACTTGTTGAAGACAAGACTCTTGATCCGGCGATAGGATGTTACGAGGATGAATATAACGAACCTCACTAACAGAAGAAACTTGAGGGGAAGAGTGCTGAGCAGAAGGGATAAACAAATTACCATCAATATTTTTATCAAAAGCCTGACTAAAAATAGACGTCAAACCGAATTTATTCCAAAATTCGATACCTAAAATAACAGAAGATGACATCGAACTTGCCACTAAAAACTCATGAATAAAAGTTGTACCGTTAAATTTAACTGGAAGATATACAGAACCAAGAATATCAATCGGTGAATTATTAGCCGATATAACACGGGGACAAGCGTCTTTTGATGTCAAAGAAATACCAAGTTGCTGAATAAAATTATCGCTAACAAGCGAAATCTGAGCACCAGAGTCAAGCAATGCTTTAACAACTCTACCACATAATAATACCTCAATAAACGGTCGGTTATCAAATGAATCTGAAGTAAACACTGGGGATACTGTAGGAAAAGAAGCGTACCGCCAGTGGTCTATGCATTTTTTTGGATTACATTTCGGACATTCTCTAGTAATAAATCCAGGAGTGCGACACTTAAAACAAATCATGCCTGTAATCTCTGGGCAAAAGCGGTGAGAATGACCAACTTTGTTACATTTTAAGCAAAGCTGAGACTGACTACAACTAGGACAAATCCGAGGCTTACTAGTTGTTGGTTGATGGGAAGTTTTGTTCGGCCTGGGTTTTGGTGAGTTAACAGCCTGAGAAGTCGACTGGTCGCCATCACAATCGAGACTGGCTACCGCCTTTGGAGGTTTTAGAAAGGACTCGAAATGAGTAACGGCTTCGATTAAATTATTAATGTCATGAAATTTTTGGATGGACAAGCAAGGAGTGTACTTTGGCAACATGTTGTGAGTGATGATCTGCAACAACTCCGATTCTTCAATAGGCTTGGTCAGTTTAGCATTTAAGTAAGAAACCTCGATAATGAATTCTCTTATTAGCTGTTCCGGTCTCTGCTTGAGGTTACGGACCTCCTGGTTTATCTTAAATTCAAAATCGGTCGTACCGAATGTCTTAAAAAAGGCTTCTTTGATCTCAAAGAAAGAAAGACCCGGACGACGGATTAACCTATAATATTGAAGTGCGACACCTGACAAGACTTCATGGAATCGCTTAATTAAGTAACAATCAGATAAATTATCGGCCTCCCTGCACTCTTCTAGACTCATGAAAAATTCACGTACGCAGGTCTTTCCATCGAAACCAATCTTCCATTTAGTAAGAGAGAACTGCCTGGTAAATTGTAGGCATTCATCAGAGCTTATTGGAGAAGGAACGACACTTTGTGAGGAAGCGCGAGAAGCTCTTGGCGGAATAGGAGGTGGTGGTGGTCGCGAAATGATGGGACTACCACGACATGGAGTCTCACCAATAGGGAACCGCTCTTCTGACATGATGTAACTAGTATAAACCTAATAACGAATGAAAGAACAGACAAAAGTCGATTGAATCCTAGCGAAAAAATAGGCACGGCATGTACAGCTGGACAAAAACAATCCAGGAACCAGCAGTCAGCGAACGCCAAGCTAGTAAACAAAGATATAGGCTAAATAACCGTTCATACTAAGCTTACCTTGAAAACCGAAGCCTAAAAATTCATACGTCACCAAATATACCCTACGGGTTCTAACTACCGCTAGCTAGGGATATTAAGTAAAAATCAGGAAACCTATCGTTATATTTGCTGCGATAAGTGGACAAAATAAAAGACGGTTATGTGTTATATAGTTCACAAAATTATTTTTCATTAAAGAAACATTACATTTCATGAAAAAAATATGTCAAGGAAAATAACAGCTTCACAGACTGATCTGTAATGGTGGTATAAATCCTAGAATACCTTTCTTGAATGGAAAAAATATCAGCGTCCTGAAACAAATAGGCTTAAGAATCATTAGCTCCCAGAGGGAGTGACCATCCTCAATAAGACAAAAAAAAATTTTATGTAGAATCATTTAAATTTCAAAGTTATTAGGTAAAAACACTTACTTTAAGTTCGGGCGCCAAATTTGTAGCGTAAAAAAAAAAAAAAATTGTCTACACATTCTCTAACGTTTAATTTTGATCTAAAAATATACAAAAATTAAAAAATGTACAAAGTAAAAAATTGGCGATGTAAAAAAATATGTTTTTCAGTAAAAAGTTGCGAAATGATGAGGATTATTTTGAAACGAATAAAATTTGAATTTGCAAAATAAAGCCTAAAGGTGAGAAGTGGTTGCAACCGCTATCCGGCCCTAGGCGCGATTAAATTGTATCCGTGCTTAAATTCATAAAATATAAAAAAAACAACGGTTCATTCCGCGACCTTTCGGCACGAATAGCAGATATTATAAAAATAATAATAAAAAAACTATTGATTAGGTACTTTGCTATTGCTACAATTTATAAATGAAGATACGACCAAAATGTTGAGAAAACTTGACGTGGAGCGATGACACGACGTCCTTCAGGGTCTTCGCTCGTAAAATACGGAGTCACCCGCTTGCATGCACACGCTTCACGAACTCAGTCGGAATTAAGTCGCGGCGTAGAAATTACTCGGAACACCAGTCCGCTGATAAAAAGGTATTCCTTGAACCGATTCTGAGCGAATCTATGGTGAGAAAATAAAAGGAAATGAACACCATAATACTCAAAACAGAACCTTCCAAGCAGCTAAAATTTAAAATGTTTTAAATACATACCGGTTCTTAGTTAAAAACAGACAACTTGCACAGATTGCAGACAGTAAACAATATTGATTAGATTTATAATTTAGTTATTTCTTCATTAAAACAGAATATGCTTCTTCTCAGAGAAAATGACGCCAATTGACCAGAAAAATTTTCTCTGTCATCCAATGGAATGTTCATGCTTCCAAGTTTGAACCGAAATAAGAAAAAATTAGAAATGAGTTCGACTTACACAAAAAGGAAATAGTTTTTATTCAGCCGAATCAATTCAGCAGCGTGATAATGCTGCACCAGTTACTGGGTAACATAACCTTTGAGACTGCCTCTTTGGTCTAGTGGTCGCAAGCGCTACTGCTGAGCATGAGGTCCCGGGTTCGATCCCCGGGTCGGGCAAAGTGTTATTGAGTTTTTCCATCTAGGATTTCTCAATAGCAGCCCGGAGTCTGGATTTGTGCCCGATTGATGGCAATAGGCTCGCCCCCTATTACATGGGACTTAAACATGACTGGCGAAATGTGGGTGTACTACCAGGTACACCTCTGCCCAGCCCTTCGGGGATTACAGGCGTGACGTTATGTTATAACCCTTGGTTAAACTGTGGTTGTCAGGTTTTCGGAATTCTGTGTTAAAATGTGTTCAGTTCAATTACAACATACTTTCAATTTACAGCCGTCTTGAAATCTATAGTTTTGATACCAAAAACAAGGCAAGTATCTGTGTTCATAAAAGATCTTGGTTCTCTATGGAGGGAGGAGTTAACCACAAATCAGAAGAAAGAAAAAGAAACTCTACTCTGGCAACTAAACTTCATAAACAGAGGTATTACATTGTCAATAGTGAGTTAGATTTTACATGCATCAAATAAAACTTGTTAATAATTATGTGTAGGTATATGTGGCTTAGTAGGCGACTCGGACGCTGAGTCTCGTCCGATCCGGTCGAGACAGGAATTTTATTATTATAAATATTTTTGAGTGGTGTTTCGGACGATACTTTTTTTTAAGCAAATTTTGTACAGTCAGAATGAAAAACCTTAGGTAGAGCTTTATTACTTAAGTAAAAGTCAGGGAATTGTTGGAAAGAGATAAAGTTTAATATAGAATTACAACAATCAACAGTAAACATGATAAATCACAATAATCAGTCTTATATCATCATCTGCCATCATCATCTGCCTAGCCTTTTCCCAACTATGTTGGGGTCGGCTTCCAGTTTAACCGGATGCAGCTGAATACCAGTGTTTTACATGGAGCGACTGCCTGTCTGACCTCCACAACCCAGTAACTGGGTAACATGATACCCCATGGTTAAACTGGTTGTCAGACTTTCGGGCTTCTGACTACACGTAACGACTGTCAAAGATCTACAAATGACAGCCGGGACCAACGGCTTAACGTGCTTTCCGAGGCACGGAGGAGTCTTGGTATGTAATAAATGGTCACCCATCCACGGACCGACCTCGTCAAGCGTAGCTTAACCTTCGATCGACCCATGCGGCTGTTATAATTTAGCCACAAGCTCCTCGATAATAATCAGTCTTATATATCAATTTAAAAGCGTACAAAAATAATTATAAATGTTAACAACAATAATCAGTCTTTTATATCATTTGGAACGTGTACAACAAGAATATTAAATGTAAATTACTATAATCAGTCTTATACAGGGTTACTGGTAATTAGACGTGAGGGGCTGATAAGGGGGCCAAAATGCAACAAATTGAACCCCCCATATTTATGGCCGAAATTCAATAGTTTTCGAGATATTTGAATTTTAAGGGTTTTTCGATATTTACCCAAAACTTTTTAAATAAAAAAAAAAATGAATGGGTACCATTAAGAATGATGTTGTAGCTGGCACTTTAATTAAACTATGGACATATTTCAAACTACTTAATAAGAATAATCTCATATCGCTCATTATTTTAATTATTTTGTTTTGAGATATTATTATCTTACCAATATTTTCATTTTACGCTTCAAAAATGTTGCTTCGTCACAAGAATTTCTATGACATTAATCGTACAAATAAATAAAACAACTTGCCTATTCTGTAAGTTTTCCAAAAAGGTATAAAAGTTAATTTTAAAATACATAATCGTGGCATGGCATGTGTCTGAATCGGCGCGGGGAGATAAAAGGTCATTTGTGTACCTTATGTCTACCAACTAGAAGTTTTTATGTCTCAATGTGCGTGCAAAATGCCAAAAGTCAAAAACTAACCGACTCGTGAGAGATCAGAATTTAGAATTAGAATTTATTTAATTATATTAAGAATGTAGTTTTACATAGTATGCTATTAATATTTTTTTTAGGTCTATAAACTCTACCATAACATATGGTGTACACATATTGAAATGTCATTCTTATATAGCTAAGTACAATTAATTATATGATTTAATGATTGACAATAAGTCCAATATGAATCATTTTAATTAGGTGGTCGTTACTTTAAAATCAATGTCAAAATTAAGTACATGTCGTCTTGGATTTTAACAATATTCCACCATTACCACCATTTATTTATGTTCACATAATTATGTCATAAAACAATGATTCAATAACCAACTTGTCCGTAGGGATGTATCCTATACCGATACCGATGGCGATATATCGGCAATACTCGAAGCTTGCTGTTAAATCGGCATCGGCGATATTTTTATGGCCGATTAAACGAAACTTTTTAAATTTCGCGCTTTGAAAATGTAAAATAAACGCGCGTGTTGTCTCGTCTACTTTGTTTTTGATACAAAAATCTCATCAATGTTAATTTTAATTACTAAAACTATTAACTAATCTCAACCTGTCTATAGTTTCAAATGATTTTGTTTAGTTTGCCCTGTTAATATTATTTTTATATTATTAAAAAAATAACCTGTCTTGTTACGGTATCAGTATCGCAGATATTTTTTATAAGAGCCGATGCTCTTATATAAAAATAGGATACGGTACTAATACCGATGTATCAGTATCGTATCAAAGCAAGAGTGAGCTGACAAGTAGGGATACTTGTCATCTCATCACTCATTAATAAAAAATACAAAAAAATCTTTATTTTCAGGCGTCGACGGTCCATAGCGTGTTAGTATTCAGTACAAAAATAACTTAAAAACTATGTTAGTAGTAACATCTAAACACACACAAGAACACAAATTATACACAGCAAAATAAACAGCTCCCAACTCGAGATGGATTCATAAAGACCCATGTCTGACATGCAGCTTGCTTGATAAACCTATCCATGGTAGACCCTTCCAATCTTTCTGAAAATACCTTCAGAACGCTATTGCTGCTTCCCCTCACTCTGCGTATCACTGATGCCACTTTTTTTCGCAAAATGTGCAATGTGTTTTAATGTTTATTTTATTTGTAATTAATAATTTATCCATAGCGACACAGTAAAATATGTATTATTTAATTATGTGTCTGACGGTACTTTGCCTCTAAAAAAGGATGCGTCCGAAACACCACTCAAAAATATTAATAATAATGAAATTCCTGTCTCGACCGCATCGGACGAGACTCAGCGCCCGAGTCGCCTACTAAGCCGTATATGTGTGTGGTGGGTGTGTGTGTATCTATTCATGTGTGTGTGTGTATGTGTGCATAAACAATGCACGTTATAACCGAAAAACAATCGGCTTTGTAAGACGTTGTGCGGGGTAGAGGAGTAAGCCTTCGGAAACAGTGATTGATGACACGCGGTCGTGACACCTTATTCTTTTTTTTTAGTATGAGAAATCATTAAATGACTCCTCCTCTGGGTGAACCGGAAAAGGAATGTTAGACTCTTACTGATTAAAACCCATCCTTGTTCCCCCTAATGTGTTTTGCGTTTCAGGGCCGCGGTGACTCTTTCAAACAAATTAAAGCCTAAGAACTGCTCAGTTTTTCCAATAAAGTTTTTAGTCATAAAAACTAGTGTTACCTTGATCAATCACTCTCACTATTGGTTATCTCTAATGTAGCTGCGTAAACGTTGAAGGAGTTTGATTATCTTTATAACCCGTATTCCAATTTAACGCTCACACATAGTGTGATTATGACCTCATGAATGGGGAAAAAATAACAAAATAGCAAAATATAATTGATAGAATATAATATTGAGATAGTCATATATTTATGTAAATAGTAGACCACAAATTGCCTACTCATCTTTTCTCCTCCACTATCAAGTCCATCCAAAGGTTGTCTGTAAGAGATCGCTTTTAGCGATGACCGCCTATCGTAACACCCTATGTATCCCTTAAAGTTAAAATTTGTACGTTTTTATGGTGTACAATAAAGAAATTCTATTCTTTTATACTGTGTAAGTAACAACATGATGCTTTTGAAAAAAGATTTTAAAACAACGAACCACTCGGATGGGCTTCTAAATATACGAGTATCAAATCTAATTCAGTTTAAATAGCTAATTTCGTTATTTATAAAGAAGATAACTAGAAATGAAAAATAGTCTACAAAAGTAAACTAATCAGTTTGGAAGCTTTCAAAACTAACGAGTATTCCATTTCTAAAGGCTTAGTTCTACAAATAATAATTTAAACAGCCGATACAACACGCATTTCACTAGACATAGCAACATTCTGATTACATTTTGATTAAAAACGAGGTTTATACTGTTAAAAATAAATTATTATAAATTTAGCTTACTACCCACGAGAGTAATTTGAATTTGTTATTAATTGAACAAAAATTTTACGTGGGTAAACAATCCAGATTTAGAAATTTGCTATTTAATTTTATTGTGTTGGTAATCTTAAATACTTGAACTATTATTTTGCAATTACTTTAACGTAGAACGTGACGAGCAAATTCTGTTAGGAATTTTTGGGCTTTGAAATAAAGTTTTTTTTTATAAATGCCTTAATAATAAGTTATGGTCTTTTCAAATAATCCGAGGAAGTTACAACAAAATGAACATACCTGTATTTATGGCAACACAAGTTATATTATTCCTAGTCTGTGTTAGACCACGTGTCAACGAGAGCGTGTCCCGCTACGTAACGTGCGTTGTGTGTATAACAATTCTGTATCAGTAAGAAAACGTATTAAACTAACTAGGAAATTGTTTTCATTAACAATCAGCATAATAATATATACAGTCCACAATTTATTATAAATATTACAAGAAACAAACAGCGCGTTATAGTTTTTCCTTTTACTTCGTGGTTTTACGCATAGAGACCAAGAAAAATTTAAAATTCGGAGAAAATCACACAGCATAGAAAAATATTCTAAACAATAGCAACATTTTAACCTTAAGTATTCACAATTGCAACGGTTAAGGAGAAAAATGGATCAGAAAATCACAATTTAGCGTACCTAGATTGCCTTAAACCCAAACCAATTTCACGTGAACTAAAATTTTCAGTCAGCTTCTGGATATCCGCGAGCGGCTCGCCCCAATACCTACTATTACCGTTATTGGGAACTTTGTTCCGAAGATTTATATTAGAACAAGACTGCGAGCTACTTCTACCTTTCTCTTCGAGCTACCCATTCAACCCGACTAAAAACTGGGGGATTTATATCCTCGTATATATTTTCCAGTTGTATTCTAGTAAGTTGCAAAGATTAATAAGCATAGTTTTATGAAATACTACCTGCACTGCTTAGTAACACTAACTTGGCCTAGTTAGAGCAAGGATGGCGATCCTTTATTGGTGCTTTTTTATTTTAAAACATGCATAAAGCTATGTGTTTGTAGTACGAGTAAACGTTGCAATGGTTACGCGCCGCTCCCCGTGGCATACGCCATACCGCATTTCGTTTGAGACCCAAAAATCTATTAATGCGCATTAAACTTACGTGCCTTGATCTATACAATAAAGCTATAACCATATTAACTTGTAGACTTACAGAGATAATTCTGTTTTATGTGTATCTGTTTTTGTTTGTTTGCAACTGAAAATCAGTGAAGCAATTGTAATGTTCTCCATTTTATGTTGAATGAACTATAATAATAAAATGATAATTTATTGGTGTGCTCGAAATAATTTGTAGCGTGTCACTACTACCAGTGGCGTAATATAATATGTTACCTACTAGTTCTTCATCCCTGAGCTAGGGTCACGTTGCGACTGAAAACACAGAAATCAAAGATGACTAGATCTTCTAAAATGATAATCCAGTTTTCATGCAGATAAAGTTCTACCACAGTATAAATATTAATACAGTAGGACGACGCCTTTGATCTCTGGAAAAATGCCAACCACGTCTACACGCATTATACCTGAATCTCACGAACTACGAACATCGTTTTGTTCGCAGTGCGGGAGCGGCTTTCCCCTGTGTAGCCCCTCACACCCCTCACTATTGCCCTGTCTAGCTGGCTTCGTCGGACGACTGTAGGTTTTTAGACTGTGGTTCTACGATGGCTTGAAGTTCATTACCTAATACGAAGTTCATTACAAGCTACCTCAATGTGCCAAATTTCTTTGACAGTTTTTCAACTTTTCTTTAAGCAGTTGTTCTGACATTTGGGGTAGATCGGTGTGCTGTGCTGCCGTCTGTACAACTTAATAATATTTTTCTTTATTTTTTAGTGACCCTACTTGTCACCATGTACGTGGGATCAGCGTTAATAATGACTACGATGTGTGCACTATTAGCAATTGAATTTATAATGATAAGAGATGACTTAGCTCGAGTGAAACCGAAATTGAATCAAGACAAAAGTTGTTCGGATAGTGTTGATGGACCTGATATTGAAACATTTGTGAAAAGACATCTGAAACTACTAAGGTTAGTAAAATGTGACAAATAACATGGGACAAGGGCAGGAAGATGATGATGATTACTTAAAAAAAGAAATACAACTGTCTAGTTCCAAACTAAGCAAAGCTTGTGTTATGAATGAATACTAGACAACCTGATAATCATACTTATTTATCAGTACTTATTCGTATTTAGTTGTTTTCCAATAATGTATGTCTACTGTGACAATTAAATAGTTTTTTCTTTCTTTTATGTAATTTAATTCACTTCAAAATTACTTATGTCGACAACTTGTTTTGCCCTTATTCAATGAGTGATTCTTTCTTACTTCGGACTACATAAGTAGCCATATCTAAAGTTCTGGACCACATGGAAGTTTCCGTGACATCTTCAACTTTGGCCAAACCCATCCAATCAATCTTTATTATGGCTGCCACTTTTTCTGGTCTTGTGCCAACATTATCGGAAGTTTTTTCCGCTATAACGTTGCCCTCACCCTGTGGGACCAATGGTCTATGTAATATTAGTGTTCCTACTTCTTCGTATTTTATGGTGTGTAAGAATAATTTGCTCCTCGTTTGATGGAACACTGGAGTTTCTTCGTGGCCTGGATGTTTATGGACCCACTTTAATTTTTTCATTGAACTAATTCGATTTAAGCAGTGTCGCTTAAACTTAACAATCTCACTTTTGTACAGACGCCAGCACATCAAGTTACCCCAATGTGTCAAATTTTCCCAATTGAATATGAACCTTATTCTGTTTGACATAAAGTTGAAAAACGATCAAAGAAATTTGACACATTGGGGTAACTTGATGTGCTGGCGTCTGTACAATTACTTTCTCAATTTTTATTTTGTACCCTCATATTAATAGTTGGTAAGGAAATGATTATATTAGTCACAATATTTATGGACTCCGTCAAGATTAGCGTAGATCAATTTAGAGAGAGGAGGAAAAACACTGAGTGATTAAACTAGCAACTTAGTTCTTAATTACTGAAAATGCATGCAGTGGATAAGCTTTCTCAAATCTACGTGGCACTGGCTTCAAAATACCATTTTACACACTAATCAGCATGGCCGTCAAATGATCAATCTGACAAAGATAATGTCTGAACTTTGAATATATCACTTTTACAATGTGGCACTTGCTACTAGCAGTACTAATTTTAATTGTGGAAAGTAATATTCCACTTTCATAATTCATCTATACTAAAAAAAAAAATATTTTTCCTAAATATATGTAGCACTACATATTTGAGTGGACTTATCCACTGCAAGAGAGAACAGCGGTGCGGTGGTCCAGTGGTGGCAGCCCCGACTTACGAATGGCACGTGGTACTTCGTGTAATTTAATTCATCACCACTACTCTCAAAAACGGGAAAGAAAAACATCGTGAGGAAACCGGCATGTCCTAGAACCAAACATTCAAAGACATGTAACATCTACCAATTTGTACTAAGCCCGCGTGGTAGATTACTAGCCCATACGCAAAATACGCGCTTTGACGTAGAGTTGCGGATAACAGCCCTGTATCTTAAATCTTTATAGAGGAAAGGTTCCATAACTACTGGCCCGATTTGAGAAATTATTTCACAGTTGGGAGGCTACACTATCCACGAGTGACATAAACTACTGGCTTCTTTTATTCCTGAATTCCCACGTGAACTACGCGGGTGAAACCGCGTGACATCTGCTAATCTATATATATATATATATAAAAGAAAGTCGTGTTAGTTACACCACTTATAACTCAATAACGGCTGGATCAATTTGAATGATTTTGGTCTTTTTGGATTTCTCTTTGTCCGGAATAGCATAATAATTAATAAAAAACATGAAAAGTCCTCGAAATAATAAATATCAAGAATATTCGTTGCCTCAAACATTTTTCAAACGCAGCGCCATCTTGGATGACATGACAGGAGTCAAACTTCCCAGCAGGTGACAATTTGACATTGAAAAGTCTTAAGCTAAACCTAAGAAGGTAAGGTTGTCAATGTATACGTACCTATGTTCTGAAATTTATTTGTTACTAAACTGAGAAAGAGGTTTTATGTAGCATAAAAAAGTCTTATTTCAGAAATCAATTTACGGATTTAATAATCACGACCGAGACGAACTTTAATAATTCTTTGCAAATATTTTTTTTTTACTGTTTGGTCTTTAATTAAAGTAGACCGGCAAAACTATATAAATTGTATGTTACATAGAGGCACGCAGCGCAATAGTTTAGTTTAAAACTATGAATTTAGTATTTTTTAAATCAATGCATTTCAGTAAGGTAGTTAGGTTTGGTAGTTAGGTTAGCTATAGGATAGGTATGGTAAGTTAGGTTAGGTTATATATACATGTTGTAATTTTAATTCTATCGAACAAAAAAATGTTTAATTATGACCATATAGCTACTTGTACTAGCACTCGCTACTTAAAAAGTAGCGGTAGTTATTATTGGTTTTGGATCTATTAGTTGTCATCTTATTAAACGTATGAAGGTATATCTAATATATAAAAAAATTGAAAAGAGCAATAAATTTACTCTAGGGCACAACGAAGTTTGCCGGGGCAGCTAGTAGTATATAAAAGGAAATTAGTTCGTGTTGTTTTCTCAATAAAAGTATTACAAACAATTCTAAAATAACTTAAGTCCTTGTACACACTGTACATTATGAACTCAACCAGAACTTTAACAACACAGATTTTGTGCAAGCCTGTTCTACAAACTCATATATCATCAAAATACACCTGTCCCACAAAAATGTTTTGTTGCCACCTAAACCGTTTCCCGTTCTAACCCCTTGTTCGCCATCAAAGCAGACATAGGGGTGGACATAAATAAAACATGTATTTATTTGTTAACAGGTTATCCCGCCAGTTGGATAACATTTTCAACGGGATGGTATTCATAGATCTATTGTTCGTTGGGATTACGACGTGTGCCTTTAGTTTTATGGGGCAGGTGAGTTTTAGTTTCAATATTTTGTTGTTATATATATTTTATAAATTTCATATACATCTGTAGTAGTACTTTCAAATGGAGCGCCTGTCTATTTGACCTCCGACAACACGATCCCTCCGATGTAAGTCTGGTCGTTAGTGATTTGGGCTTCTGACTACCATAACGATTTAAATCTAAAAATGGCAGCTGGTACCATGGCCTTAGTGTGCTTCCATAAGCGGAGTATGTAATAGATGGTCATCAAACCACGAACCGTTGTCAAAACCATTACTAAAGGCCAACGCGTGTACATTTTGTTTCTTAGCCCCAGTTAAACACTACTGACAGACGTAGGCGCTTAACTCAGGTGCCTGCGCTCAACTGAATTGCATTTGCTAGATGGCGTAATGCAAAAGTTGTGAATTGAAAATATTGATCATAATGTGTTTGCTTTTTTTTGTATTGTCACAATCAATTTTAATACCTAATTTTAATTAGACACACACTTATAAATATTTAAAGAGCTATCTTCATGAATATTTATCACGTGTTTAGCGACACAGTTTGATCATGTCAAATCACCTCTCTTGTACGTGCGGTACTTCAGTTAGTTTTTTTTTATTTAATTGCCTGACAAGAAAAAAGATTGGTTTCAGAACCTGCAGTCTCCTAGATCGTGGGTACTCTCAAACTTTGAAAAATCAAACTTAACATCTCAGTATCTACATAGACTCACGCCTTTTTCCCATGTGGGTACGCAAAAACCACAGAGCTTATTTGCTACGATTCTTAGATACTTCTCTGGTTGCGAATACTACGCACCTGACCTTTCTCAAGAACCTCACCGATAAGGTTTGTGTGTGTCCTTGAAGGGCGCCCCTCTCGGCGTTTCTACTTACATCAGCCTTATAAATACTTTTTGTTGGTCACTTTCATTCAAATCACCTATCAGTATCTACATATCGATACATGCCGGTGATCTTAATGAGTATTCATCTCCTTCCTCGATCGAGACCAGAACGCTTTCATCATTTTCGATCTTCGCAATTTCATATTCCCATTATGGACTACCGGAATAACATTCCGAAATTTCACAGGCCGCAGCGGACAGCGTAATTCAAATCGTTTGTATGTAAATTGAGATTCCACAATAATTTTATTAAAAAAGACCGCTCGAATTACAGAAAAGTTGGATCGGTTACCCAATTCGCGTTGAAAGTCGGTAAAAAAATGAGGTCGTCGCGCGTCGTTGGAATCTGCACTTTATTAAAAAGTTCTTTACTCTGTGTAGTACACTGTATTCAATTTGTAATCTACTCTCAACCAACGTTCTTTCTCAAAACAGTGAAAGAACATCCTCAAACAATTGAGCTCAAATAAAAATGTTTAACAAACTCCACAAAAGCTGGGTATCTTCACAGTTAAATATGACGCAACACAGAATAGGGCAGCAGTTTCATTTTGTAATTATTGCTGTAATTTTAAAGTAAACATTCTTTAGCAGGCCTTTTATATGAAGTACCTACATACGGCCACGATTTCTCAAGCACATGTAGGTATGCGGGCAGAACAATAGAGTTTATGATTGTGTAAACATAAATTCAAGTCTTCTACATAATTCTTACTGCTACGATCCCTACCTACATACTGAATGTACAGACGCTAGCACATCAGCCTACCCCAATGTGTCAATTTTTTTTATAGGTTTTCAACTTTATTCTAAACATAATAATTTAGGTTCCTTTTCGATTGGGAACATTTGACAGTTTGGAGTAGGTAGATGTGCTGGCGTAATTATTACGTTCCAAAGTTCGAGGAAGAACATCATTTTTAGTTATCTTTGTGGGTTGTTTCTGATTTTTTGTTGTGTTATTATTTACGTATTAGTAATAAAAACTAAAATACAAAATTTAAAAGTAAGCGAAGTCAGTCTTATTAAATCTACTTGTTTTTGCGATTGATGTCCGAAACTTAACTTATTTTTTAATATCTAGTTTATTTTTTGAAGCTGCTTAGGTACAGATGCCAGCACATCAAGTTACCCCAATGTGTCAAATTTCTTTGATCGTTTTTCAACTTTATGCCTAACAACATAAGGTTCATATTCAATTGGGAAATTTTGACACATTGGAGAAACTTGATGTGCTGGTGTCTGTACTTTCTTTTTAACCGACTTCCCAAAAAGGAGGAGGTTATCAATTCGACGGTATGTTTTTTTTCTTTTTTTTTTTTTTGTGTGTTTGTTACGCGATTACTGCGCCATTTATGGTCCGATGTTCAAAATTCTTTTTTTATTTGATAGGGTATACTACCAGGTTGGTCCCATTTGTATCAAACCTTAGATCTGATGATGGAATCCTCGAGGAATTGAGGGAACTCCTCAGATAATATAGGTACACATGTACCGATTTTTACATTTTTGGTAACAAATCAAGCATTTTCATTTAGCAAGCATCATTTGGTGAAGAAAAACTGATGAAGAAGATAGGCAACGGAACTCTTCAACGCATAACAGCACATTATTCGCAATTTCTACAGTCACATGTCTGTGCATGGTTTATGTATTTCCATAACATAACATTACGCCTGTCTATTTTAAAAGGGGCCCGGCAGACATGTACAGATTAATGTTTAGAAAGAACTTATTTTGCAATTGTTAACAGATTTCAATGATTTTTTCAAGTTTTGAAAGACTTGCTTTACAAATGAAGAAACTTTTTAAAAAAAAAAAACAACCGACTTCTTTAAAAACACTAACAGGTGAAAAATAACTCCAGTTTCTGAAGTCGGTGGCCAATAATGAACGAAATAAAAGCACCAAAGCCACAGACTTCCGAAACTGGAGTTATTTTTCACCTGTTAGTGTTTTTTAAGAAGTCGGTTGTTTTTTTGTAAAATTATTTGGTAAACCTTCTGTATTTTCGTTTCTTTGTTACAGTTCGCCGGCGGTCCTGGTTACATGTGGCTCAGCTATATGGGGATTGCCGCGTCCATGTTGACCGTTTTGTATTTATGTTACTACGGCGAGCTACTTACAAGAGCGGTAAAACTTAAAACTTTTAAAGTAAAGCGTTATTAATTAATGAGAGTACTTTAGAGCTGGGCTTTAGTTTTCTGAAATAGGTTAAGTTTGTAACAGCAACGTAATAAACGGCATGAGCCTTGGTACTTTTAAATCATCACTTGCCTAGGCTTTTCCCTACTAAGAGATCGTGTCCACTGCCAGCCTAATCTTATGTAGTTTCTTAATATGGGTTATAAGGTACGTGAAATAAATGTTTTTTTAAATCGTGTGCAAGTACCTGTATTTTACATGGAGCAATTTGCCTACCTGACTTCCACAGCACAGTAAATAGGTTATACAAAACTCCTCGATAAAGCTGGTTGCCAGATTTTTTGGCTTTTGACTACCAGAAGCAACTGCAGTATTTGTGGATATGACTGCAACAACCAACGGTCTTGGTCCAACGGCGTTCAAGGCACTGACTTGATATTTTGAGATGGTTCGACGAAACGGGAACATACAAAAATCAATCAAGATCAACCTTTGTATTAGTAAAATACTTTAAGGAAGGACGTTTATTTATCAATGCGTATATTTTTTATATGTTATTTTCAGAGTTCTAGTATTGGAGACACAGCGTATAACAACATGTGGTACAAAGGTGGAAACAAATACAAAATTGCTATTCTTCTAATCATAAAAATGTAGGTAGAGTCACTGTCCTTGCATTATACGCTATCATCCGTTATGTAATTTTAAGTAGGTAGGTACTATTATATCGTAGGTTATACTATTATACTATTATACCATACTGATATATCGTAGGTTAATGAAACAAAAAAGTATTCAAAATTCAAACTAATAGCTAAATAATTTTACATACATACATACATACATAAACTCACGCCTTTTCCCCATGGGGGTAGGCAGAAACTACAGAGCGCCATATGCTACGATTCTTACATACTTCTAAATAATTTTCTTTTTTAATATTAAAGATCTCAAAAGCCGTGTCGCCTAACATCTTTAAGATATGCCGTGGTGTCAATGAACATGTTTACTAAGGTAAGCGGAATTCACAACGAATGTTTACTTTAATTAGCGTAAAATGTTTTAAATCATAGTGATTCAGCAGGCCTAGCCATGTTACAAATTCTATTTCTATTACAGAAAGAAAATGGCGTAATATGGAATCTGCTGTTTGTCAACTGTCAAGTGTATTTCATTTTCAAATTCTACTGATTCCATATTACGCTATTTTCTTTCTAATGTTTCCTTATCGATCACGATAACAGAAATAGAATATGTAATATGGTTAGGCCTGCAGAATCGTCCTATCGTGTAACTGATAATATGCTGTTTGAGTACTCCTCCACCACACACCTCCTTTTCTTCTCTCTCTTTTGTAAAAAAGAGGTGGACACATTTAAAAAAAGAGTATGAACCACGACATTTATCTTTTCTTTTTTGTTCTGTAAAGTACAAAAAAAAAAATAGGTGCAGAAATGGAATGAAAGGAAAACATGAAAGAAAGAAAAAAAAACATGATTTAAAAAATAACGTTTTAGAGATGTTTGGTCTAAACTACACACTTAGAAAAATTGTCTATGCATTAACAGAGCAACAGCATTTTTTGAATGTCGTTTCTTTGATAAATAGCTTAAGCATTAATAAGATTTGGAAAATCATTAGCACATACCTCATTTTTTTTTTAAATTTATTTATATTTTTTAATTTATTTATCTTGCCTTGCCTTGCTTTAAATTATTGTTGTCTGATTCTATGTTCTTTGGTTCTTAATTCTGTTCATTGTCAATCATCCTAGTTCACTCCTATTCAATTGTTATTTTTATTTCAGGTGATCAGTTCAACCTGGTCCTACTTCTCATTGATGAACAGCGTCTACTCAGAAGAATCAACATCGTCAGATACATAGTTTTTTTACCATTTTTTTTCTACTTCGGTTGCAGCTTTTAGCCTTAGAATATTGAACTAACTAGTATAAGTCTGGTTCTGTTTACAATATAAGCGCACACTTTTCAGTATTGTAGCATTAACTTTTATGTAGTTTATTTAAATATCTTAATGTTAGCGTATCAATAACAAAAATGTGATTATGTTTAGCTCTAAATCCAGCCATATGAACTCTGTACACTAACACAATCATAAATATTGCAAACACAGGTTCCAATAGGTAAATAGGTCATTGGATTTGCATTAAAGTTAATTCTACGCAATACACCGCTTTACGCTTAAATGATGTAGAAGAAAATCTAGATTTTCCGCTGCACTGCAAAATTGCGGTCAGATCACTTACTGCGGTTTCTGAATAAGACCGTGTACAGATGAAGCGGTTAATGCGAAGCGAGTAAGCTGCTAATTATGCAATAAACATTATATTTGTTGAAATATAATATGAGTTTTATTTAGTGTATCCAATTACGTAGCTGATTTGAAATGACAAATGACTCCATAGTTGTTAAATTCGTACATATTACCACATATAACTCTAGTTTCTAGTCTCTTAGTAACTACAATGTGTCTTAACCTCGGCCTTTAAGGAGTTAGATTAGTACCTACATAATTTCACTTTAATTTTAGGTACTTGAATTTCCATATGCCATTGGACAATGATAATGATTTTGGCGCTCCTTTAAGAAGGATCATTAATTACTACCAAGTGACAGGAGCAGATAGTAATACATACTTCCCGTACTGAATAACAAAAGGAGTCTACATACTATAGCTAATATCCTGAGACCTGAATAAACAGCAACGCAACGCCAGATGACGTGCGAATATTCAACGCAGACGTGTACACACTACTACCCATGAGTTTAATATTCCAGTCCGCATCGCATGAGGATTACCGCCTGATACCAGTGCATACGCGTGATTCTATTCTCGCGTGAAACCGTTTTATCTGGACGAGCACTATGTCACTCAAACTAGGTATGACGTCATAGAATATATTGCTGTGTCAGTGAACAAAGGACGGTATTATGGAAATGTGTGTACGTGATGGTTTATGAACTGTAGTGGTAATTGTCGTACAGGCAAAATTTTATGTCCAATACTTGGAGCGAAAACTCATGTAGAGAAGGTATGAGTAATTAAACATTGATCACCACGCTAGCTCAAACAACTTTAAATTATTTAAATAAATGATTTATTTTATGGATTAAAAAATGAAATTAAAAATTGAAATTAAAAATGATCCTGATCCTGATGATTTAATTAGTTTTAAATGAACACATTCATATAATATGTTGTCATACACACACGTCGGTTACGAGTGCTACGCATCTAACCTTTCTGAGGAGCCTCACCGAGAGGCAGGTATGTGAATGTGCTTCTAGGGTGTTCCCTCTCAGTGTTTTCAATTACATCCGCTTTATACACACCCTTCTTTAGTCGTCTTTCATTCATCCTTTCAATGTGACCAAACCATCTAAGCATACTCTTTTCAATTTTCGTCACTACATCTCGATGTATTAATATTAATATTACCAAATCTGCCAATTCTGAAAGGCACAAATCATTTCGGACATAATTAAATCAAATGTTACATATAAGAAGGATATACCTACCATTCCTCATTCTTTTTCGTTCGGGATAATCATATTTCCGGCGCGAAGAATCCAATCTTGGACGAATGATATCATTAATATATTCGATTAAAATTGAATACAGTTCTGTTTTTACATGAGAAATATTATAGGTATAAGAGTAAGTGGATATGATTTAATTTTGGATACAAAGCACGAATATAATTACACGAGTGGGTAAACTCAATCTCCCTAAAATTAATAAATTCCGTCAAAAGTTTAATACTGTTGATATTCTCAGCGAAATTATTTCCATATTGAATCGATAAGGGTGTATCAGAACAGGATCTCAAGGTTCTTACACTTGAGTGATTTTTAATAGGTATATCAAAAAATATTTTGGCATAAATATATTACGGCTAACTGATAGTAGACAAATTGTTTCAGTTCAAATCGCAGTTGGTAAGGACAGACGCCGCCAGCATGCTAGCTACCCTAAAATGTAAAATTTTCCTAATTGAACGTAAACATTATTCTATTTGCAATAAAGTTGAAACCCTATCAAAGAAATTTGACACATTAGGATAGCTTAATGTGCTAGCCCTTGAACACGGCTAGAATTTTCGCTCGAACATCTGTTTCTTTGCAAAAATATTGACTGTCAGCTATCAAATTCACTTTCAAATCGTTTCCTTAAGACCCAAAGGATAAAAAATACGCTGAACTGTAATTTTATCCCAGAGCTGCGAACGTAAAGTTACTAGTCTATTTCCGTTAGTGGGCTCACAAAAAGGTTCTACATAAAGATGTCCATTTCATTCGAAGCGTAACCAAATTGATATAGGTTACGTAAACGTTAGTTTCTCAGAAGGATATAGCGTTATTTACATATAATGCTAACAAAATTGAGTGACGTTAGAATGATGAATGGTCCGGGCCATTTGTGACCTTTCCCCGATCCCGAGTTATGTAAATACCCACGGCTTGAGAAGCCGCCTCGCGGACTTTTTCATCGATTTCTGTAGACCCTTCCTAAACTGTTAGAGCTAGCCATTACAATAATAGATATTCTTATATTTATTGGAGGATTCTGGCCTAGGATTTTGTATTGGCTCGCTGATGATATCTACACTGGAAAGCGATTTGGTCGTATCTTGAAAAGTGGAACTTTACACTTCCACAAAAAGCAGTAAGACGTGAAGCTAACTTGTTTTTATATACGCGTTAGGTTAAACTTTTAAAAATAATGTTTTTTATTTTATTTTGCAAAATTGTTGCTGTATCTTATTTTCTTATACCTAATATGAAGTATGAATTCATTTGGAAATAAATAACGATGTTTTAAAGCACTCTTCTCTTGCTAACAAAATTGTAAAAGCAATGCAGCAATGTTGATGTGATTGTATAATATTCATCATTTCGCTCATTTGAATACAAAACTGCAGAAAAAGTTAAAGAAACGATATTGAATTGACTGTTTCGTAGAAATATGAGGGTCGCCGACTAACTGGTGCAAGTTTACTAGTTTAATTGGAAAATGAAACACTTACATTAAAAAAACGTATTTTAAGATACGACAATATTATGTGCCAGCGATGGTATGAAGATTTTATGGCGTTCACCTTTTTCCGAAGGATAGGCCGGATGTTTGGGGTGTTGAGACAATTGCAAATAATCATTTGTAAACCAAATAAGTAAACATTTAGCTAAGTGGGTCGACGGAATTGTTTCAAGGCCGACCCCAAGCTTTTGCAAAACGAGGGGCACGTTTACGTCGAAACGTGTTTGCAAGAGATTTTATTTCTAACAATGATGGTATGGCGACCATATCTGTGGTAGGACTTTAAACTTTTTAGGTGGTGTTTCAATGAAAATTCAGTAATTGGAATTACAAAAGACTCCAAAATTGTCATCCCTCGCTAGTTCCTAGTGTATTGGCTGGAAATAAGAAATGACCGCAAACAATAATTTCAATGAAAAAGTTAACCGTCACAGCATGATCACTGTAGAAATGAGTATTCGATGGAAGATCGACTAAGTGACAATTGCAGAAACACTTCTACCTTAAAACGCAGAAATTATGCTGGATATTGTAGACTCTTGTTGACTAAAGAATCGACACATTTCTTCTCATTGCCGTGCTCAAAATAGAAGAAATGTTTATATTTAAATGGTTATATGAAAATAGTTAAATATTTGGTATGAAAGAGCGGAGTCTCTCAATACAGGCATTTCTTGCTTAAAGGGAGGCTCCAATCACTACTTTTGTTGTACAAGACATATGTTTATGAAATAAATGATTTTTGATTTGTTTTTTTTTTGAATTTGTCACCTTGTCCATTCTTCTGTAGACAATAGTTATTTGTGCAACAAGAGAGCAAACTCGTTTTTTGCTCCGAGTGCTGATTTTGATTCCTGAGCAAGCGAAGGATTTAACGATTGAAGTTGAATCTTGAGTTTGACGAGGTATTCAAAGGCAATAGATGCAAAATCCCTTTGCTCTTGTGTAACACACATAACTTTTCACTTCAGCAGCGAGAACACTTTTTGACACTAGAAATAAATATTTACAGGTTAAATAACAGTTTTATTTGCAGTAAATACTTATTTTCGTTTAAATACAACAATAAGTTAATATATAACTCAATAAATTACATTGAATAAATTACAATAAATTACAATAAGACGTTGTTATCTTTTTGAAAAATTTCTTTAGATAATACGAAATTCCGAACGTGTTTGTCTTTGAGGTCGAATTCAAAATCGGAACTTCGTAAGGGCTGGTCTTTGTCTCTCTCTTTTTCTAAAGGCGGGAAAGAGATAGAGTGTGAATGTTTCGAATTGTATGATTAACCCAAACAAAGCTGAATAAGATATTCGCGGCTTTCTGAAAACAAAAATTAAAAAGTTACTTGGTCTCACTCAGTGAGCAAAATTGCATTTTGCTCACTGATTTCAGGCAGCAAAACCGTTTCTTTGAGGTACTGAACTGAAAAATCTGTTTCTATGATCGTGCTACGGGTGCTGGACACCCTACATTTTTTTTAATACGATTTGACTTTACATCGAAAGCGCGTCTGTGAGTATTTTATTAATAATTATATTTTTATTTACATTAGTAATAGACAGCTTATGGGTCCTACTTTTAGAATCACTGCCGTGTGATCTACGGTAACACTTAAGACTTTTCTAAAATTACATTTCTTTGTTGTTTGTTAATATTTTTTTCCTTACGTCTAATTGTTAGGTAAACCAATGGGTTTTTATCGGTCAGATGTACATGTTAAGGATAACAAATATTATTAATATGTCGCATGGTCATCGATATGGATGCTGTAAAACGCAAGCAGTAATCACTTATGGCTAAGTACCATCATATGACAAAGAAAGCTATCCTGATCTCACAAATATTTATATGGTTTATTACCGTTCTATTATCAATTAGTTCGATTTTAGTTTATCTTATCTCTGTGTAGGTATTTGACGAATGCAAGATACACTATCGTTATAACATAATATGAGATTCTGTCAGAAAACGGAATGGCAGGATTACCCATATGACTAATGTAAGTAGTAAAATACATAATACCTAGTATGACGACATCATCGCATTGGGTGACACCTTGTGTATGACTTATTTAAAAAATAAAATATATCAATGAATATTTATTAATAAATAAATATCTTATGAAGCATACATTAACATTTTTCTTTCCTACGTTCTTTCTTTAACAGTTATAGGATTGCAAACACGCTTGTAAACAAGTCTCCTAACTGAAACTTCTCAATATAGGGTGAAGCAAAAATGCATAATGACAGCACACGAGTAAGTTTTAGCGTGGTAGCAACGTCGCGAACCTTGTCGTCAAACTTGTTCAAATTTGTTTAGAGCCGAGAAGTTCTGCTGCATGCAGTGCATTATTAAAAGACTTTTGTGATATACGAGTTGGCTTTTCCGAAGTACGGACTTAATCTTCCTGCTTTTTGATAAAAGCATGCAGTGCTATAACTATAACTTTTGTGCAATGTATCAATGTGAATCTTTTGCGTATAATACGTCTGCTTTCTCTAGAATGTCGTGATGGCCAAGAGGTTGACCTACCTCTCATGCACGAGGTTGTTTAAACCCGGGCAAGTTCCAATGTGACTTTTTTTTTAAAATGTATTATGTACTTTAAAAGTTTACAAGTAGAATATAATGGACTCACTGTTTCTATTTTATTTACTTTTAACCAAATGTTGTAAACGAGCTATAAATTTGCATGCATGTGAGTCGAGTATTTCAATAAAATTGGTAGTTAATTATTTTCCACTATCCCATCAATACTCGTGTTCAACATGTTTTATGAGTACCAACGGTAATTAAAAGCAAACCAAAGTTTCCATTAAATATTTCCAATACAATTGCATATGTTAGCACGATATTTTCCAATTCGCTTCACCGGGCAAACGAATTTTCCGAACGAATTATATTCATATTTGTATCAGCTTTTAGTTTTTCATTAACGTGGACGAGTATAAATTGCAAACCACAGATAGTTTTGTTCATTATAAATATTACTATTATTTTTGTGATTATCAATGTCTATGTTGGTAGGTACTGGAGTTTATTTTAAAAGTGAAGCTAGTAAGGGTTTTTTGAGTTTTAAATATAATTTAGGTACTTTAAAGAAAAAATATCATAAAAACACGCGTTCATTCTTCTAACGTCAGGCAAAAGTGTTACTAGTACAGCAGCAAAAATCAAAATCAAAAGTCTTTATTCGAACTACGCTGAGAATCAGCACTTTCTGAACGTAGAAAAAAATACGAAGACAGTCCCCAAGAACGGCCCACCCTTCGCCACTTCCTAGTGTTTTTGCTGGGAAGAAGAAGTAGCGGAACAAACTCCCCAGCAACACATCTGTCTGATTCGTTAGAAAAACTCTACAAATTATCTATACAATGAAATGCTTAATGAATAGCACTAAAGTTTATACACTGCAGCAGTTCAGTGTAGTGCAGTGCAGTGCTTTAGTGCAGTATTGAAATAAATGATTTGACTTTGACTTTGATTTTGATAGCTGGTCGATTCAGTTAAAGTCGACACCATCACGCCTGTAATCTCCAAAAGGTTAGGTAGAGATGTACCTGTAGTACACTTTGCCAGATATGTTCTGTTTTGTTATTAAAAGTCACTCCGTTAGAACTTGATTGAGTGAAATGTCAATGCCTAGCATTAGTATCGAATGACAGCTCAATTTGCCTTCACTTCATCTACATTTTAACGCGGTGTTTTTTACATAATTCCACAGCTTAACTAAAACACTTAGACCGCTAACTCATAGATTGTTGATCGCTCCTTTCAGCAAGAACAGTTCCGCATTTCAAATCGTTCATGGGTCGCGCGCTTGCAAAATGCTGAATGTTACTGACATTGACAGTGGAGTGTGATTTGTGTGCCGCGATGTAGATGGTCTATGTCGTGATTCTATGGCGTTTATCATATTGCGCCGCATCCCGTTGTGGTGACGAAGTCGGTTTCGTCACGGTAATATTACCATACAGTATTCCAACTATCAAACGGACGCAGCGCGAGTTATACCTTCGCGCCTCGGTCTCTGCAAGAGCTCGGCATACAGACAGTCACGGTGCGTTGTTTTTTTAACTATAACCGCGCGATTTCATATTTAACATGACGAGTAGGACATACTGTGCTGTTTTTGGTTGCATGAATTCGTCAAAAACGCATCCAAAGACATTTTTTTTAAGATTACCTGAAAACTCTGAAAGGTAAGACTATAAAATTATTTTACTTACTAATACGTAGGGTCAAACCTAAATTACATGGTTTTTTAATTAAATCTACCAATCAAAACATAACACGCATTTTTATTCAGCACTTCCTGTTCAATTCACAAAGTAATTTATTTGTATGTATATAAGAAAGTATCTATATTTACAATAAAAAATCTAAATGGAAACACAAAGTAGGCAAATGTTATTAAAATGCTGGAGGCGGGCAGCCCTTTCGCATGCTTACGTACCACGCGGCTGTTAGCATTTATTGCAAAGATACGGCCGAGTTACAATACTGTATGATAATATTACCGTGGTTTCGTCGCGCGCGCCGCATCCCCGCCCCGCACGGAGATGCGGTGTGAGTGTGTTATACCCTGCGGTTTTTGTATTTAAAATCAAGATTCTACTGTGTTAAGTTAAAAACACACCTTTTTATTGTGAACATAATTAAAATGTATATTCAATTCTTATACACGTAGTCAGTTAAACATTTTTCCTTCCTTGGTCGGGGAAATAAGTATATGCTACGTGCAGCAGCTGGTTGAAAGTCTAAACAGCTGACGTAGCCATTTCACCGCAGATTTTTACCTTTGAAATTCTATAAACTACTGGAAACTGTTCGCGTCTGCCTACGAAGGACTTACAAATTGAATTCCCAAACGCTATTGATTTGAATCCAACATGCACCTCGGGAATTGGATTTGTTTTCACCAATTTCAAAAATAAGATAGCAAGTGTGGAGAAAAAAAATGTTTTGCATTACTCCCATATTATTCCGTGAAATCTTTCCGCAAAACTTTTTCTAACTATTTTGATAGTTGTGTTTTTATTTCGTACTTTGGGAAGACGAATACACGAAAAAGGGGACTCGTATAACGAATGTAAAAGTTCTGATTCATATGTGTGGCACAATACTGACGAAGTTGTCAGAAGGTCACAGACATCAGTCATGTCAAGAATGCTGCTTCAGACAGGACTTATAAAATTTTATTAACTTAAAAAAGAGGAGGCAATTCTCACTTTCCTTTTACCTGTCGGAACTGCGCCGTTTATAAAACGATTTGAATAGGAAATTCTTTTTTTGTTCGAGATGAAATGCTGGAACAAAGATACAGATACATAAAAGAAAACGTAATATAAGAGAGTAATTTTCTTTCGTTAGAAGTTAAAAAACAACCGACATTATTAAGTTAAATATAAACATAACTTAACATTGCATTACTCATAGTGAAAAGTTCACATTATCTATGCAAAATTAAGATTCTTTTTTTTTATTTTTTCATTAAAAATCACTAATATCTAAGTGTAAAATAACTCTAATTTCGGTTATCGGTGGCAACTAATCAATAACACAAAACTACTAAAAATAACTAACTACATTTTTTTGTAGGTTGCTTCTATGCAAGCATGCTTCATCGTCCACCACATCATCGCTTACCATCAGGTGAGATGGTGGTCAAACCTAAAAGTGCCTATCAAAAATAAAAAAAAATATTAGGCATTAAAATAGAGTTGTAATATTATTATGTGATCTCAATTTTCACATTTGACTTTCTTTTTGTATTTTTTAGTAACCGACTTCAAAAAATGAGGAGGTTCTCAATTCTCTGATGAAGAAGACAGGCAACGGAAGTTTTCGACGCATAACAGCAAATTACTCGCATGCATGATCTATGTATTTCCATAACATTACGCCTGTCTATTTTAGAAGGAGTCCAGCCGAGATGTATAGATTCATGTTTAAAAAAACTTCTTAAGAAATTGCTAAATGATTTCAATGAGTCTTTCAACTTCGAAAGACCATTATTTAGTGCTACCTACTTACATACGGAAAAACTATAAATTGCAAAATAAAAACTTATTCACAAAAAAACAACCGACTTCTCAAAAAAACACTAACAGGTGTCAAACAACTATATTTTCAGAAGCCGGTGGCCAATAATGAATGAAAAAATAAGCCACAGACTTCCGACACTAGAGGTATTTTACATCTGTTAGTATTTTTTAAGAAGTTGGTTGTTTTTTTTGCAAACAAAAAAGATTTTAATTCCTTTATAAAATGAAAAGGCTAATATATTTTCAGGTCTTATAATTTAAAAAGAGCTGCTAATTCACACTGTTTATTATTAGCATTATCTTTCGAAATAACACGGGTACTGTGTTACGACAGGGCTTAACACGGGTTTTACATTATTTTTACAACGCTACTTGCCTAAACAATTATAATTTATGAGTGTACAAGGGTAATTTATTATACCTTATATAGGAATTATAATACTAGCTTTGTCCCTCAGTATGACATAATGGAAGTGGAAAAATGTATTGCCTAATATACCTAGAATTTTGAAAGAAATTACTTATTCATTGCTGCTTATTATGGTTGAAAACTTTGTCTTCTCAAACTATGAAATTGTTAAAATTAAAGACATTGAAGAAGGCTAGTGGACAAAATTTTAGTTTTTTATAGTCCCTCATCTAGATTAATAGAAAATATTTAACACATAGTTTTTTTTCTCTCGTAATCAAAAATAATGGCGATACATCGTGTCAAAATGTCGCATGACGTCACTATCGTTTATAGCTTATACTGAATAATGACCCCTCTCCTCAACTTTGATGCGCTTAATCTATGTAGTTTTCTATCAATTTGGAAAAGCAAAAAAATACTTGTGAATTTTTTCATAATCAACTGATGTACTAATTATATTTTTGTATTTATATTCAGTCCACATGCCTATTACAAGTGGCTATCAGTCTTGAACAAAAAAAAACTTATTTCCATTTTAAAATACACATCACACTTTATCAGCACTCTGAGCTTCCTTTTGACCCAGTACCTTCAACCAGGAGGAGGAAAGATTTGGTTTGCGTAAAACCACAGACGAAACATGCATTTGCTCATAGATTTTACGTGTTTTTAGGACCTTTTTTGTACAATAAGTTAAACAAGTTATTAGATATTATTATATAGCGTAAATTATAATATTAAATGTAGTAAATTGATATCGGAGTATTTATTAAAGCTCAATTACACAGACACAGAGAAAATATTGGAAGTTCTAGTATGATTGTAAGGTTTAGTTCGTAAGTTGTTCTTCTATAATTATATAATGTAACATGCACTCGTAATAACTAGTCTTGTTAAGTGATGGCCTGAAACACAGGTTTTATTAACCTAGTTCAGGAAAGTCGCCAAATATATTATATAATTCTAGGTTTAAAATAAATTTTCCATAAGTCCTGATTGTTAATTTGGTTAATATACACATATTATTATGTAGTAATTTGTTGGGTACTAGAATAATTATTTATTTAAGATTTATTTTGAGGCCTTTATATTATTATGTAACTGGGTATATTGTGTAAAAGATTTAATAAATTTGATTTGACATAACGTCACGCCTGTAATCCCCGAAGGGCTAGGCAGAGGTGTACCTAGTAGTACACCCACATTATAAAAAAAAATACACACACACACACACATTATAAATTATAATAAATTTGACTTGATTTGATTTGAATTAGGGCTTCAACATACGGGTACAAGGTACACCTATGTTGTACAATGCAGCCTAATCTAGAAGCTAACGAGATGCTGTCAGACCGCCCATTACTCCCGATACGAGTGATATTATTGAAACCTGATTAATTAATACTGGAGATATCTCATAATCTGCTTGTCTGTACCACGTTTGTAGATAAGTTATACGGTGGTAATTTATTGGGCTGCAGATTGATTTATGGATGCCTGTTTAGGAACTGCATGCGTAAAATCATTATCCGCAGTAGGAATGCAAGGAACTGTATTAACAGATTGTAGATAAAGATTTTTCTAAACTTTGCGATGTCAAAAAGAGAAGATTTTTGCAGATGGGACATCGACGCATATCATTCTGTCCATTATGAGTTCTTTATACATCGTGTTTTTTTTTATATCCCATAACTCTAGGGTATGATTGAGAGAATCAACTGGCATATGAATTATGTTTCAATCAGCCTTTTTTTTACCATCATACAAAATAATTTGACAAAGTCACGATGATTAATGTAAAACACCCTTACGTGAAAGAAAAGTGACGTTAGAAAGAAGATTCGTCGTACTGGTGACAATTTTTGAACTAATTAGGTAATAAAATAATATTAATAATATCTACTATAATATTCCACAACTATTCATATAACGCCATCTAGTCCCAGGCTAAGCAGAGCTTGTGTTACGGGTACTAAACAACTGATAATTTAATTATGATTGATGATATCTCCGAAACTATGCATTTTTGGACCATCTATTCTAGGAGTTTTAGTATTATTTTTATCTACAGAATATAACCCTAGAGTTATGGGATATAAACACCTTGTATATGCTCTGGAGCCCAAGGTGTTGAAAGAATTAACATTTTTTATTCTGTTATTCTTTTGTGTTTAAAATTGTAACAAATCTTGAAAGTGTTGTAATTCATCATTCATTAAGTCAGTGTTGCTTATTTTTTTGTAATTGTTTGTTTTTTTTATTCATGTAGGTTTGTAGGTTATTAGTGTGTCAGTAGGATAAATAGCAAGTACCTAAAATGTTCTAATTTAATTCTAAAGTAGTAGAGAAGTAGAAGTACTACTAGTACTTTATTATCGTTGAAGTTTGACATAGAAGATACAATTTCCATAAAGTTATTGGAATTCTGGCTTCAAGTTAATAAAAAAAAGATGTAATTTTTTGCTTTCATTCTTCATAATAATAAATTAAACATATCGGTCAATCAGTCTAGTTTCTCAGCATCGCTGGTCCGCGGCTCCGTTCCGCTCAGCTGAGTATTGCATGTGGAAACGATGATCAATACTTTCTGCAACGGTCATGCATGCGTAAATGATTAACTTTCTTCTGCTTTACTGTATTACGGTATGTGTTACATACATACCTATAATAACCGAGCACATTTTAGCATGCTCTCACCGTGTCTTCCTAGTAAAATAGCTTCTAGTCCCAAGCTTAGCTCTTAGCTTAGCTTGGGACTAGATGGCGTCGTGTAAAAAGTTGTGGAATATTTATTTATTATTTTATTATTTATTTTAAGAGTAGTCGGAGTGAAACACCGAGCTCATCTTCGAAATAAATATCATTTATCATAAATTAAACCGCCGGTTTAACTCATAGTGTTCGGATGTGCTTCGATGTCGCTTCCACTCTGTATACTATAGATTTCCCTACATCAGTACTAAGTCATTTGACCAAAGCAAACACTCTAGGCAAACAACATATCGATCTCGGAAGTTCCCAACTACGGTCTGTAAGTGAGACATGTCAGCTTCAGCTACTAGCACGAGACGTTACAAACTTTGTGCTACAGTTGAGTTTGTTCGTGGTGTCTTTGGATAACTTGTTGACTGGTCACGGCTGTAATCAACTTTATATGTGTATAACTATGTAATGATATTGAGCTTTTTGTCGAACAAAGGGCAATGCCCATTTCTGGCCACGTTTTTCCCATCGATGTTATAAATACAAAAAATATACTAATTTTGTTACTTATATGTATATTGCTATTACCAATTTGGGATGAGTTCAAAGGTACCAATAGCAGATTTTCATATGACACTCAATTGTTTATTACATTCTTATATTTCGATTCGGTAGTCAGTAGGTACTATCAAAATAGGGATTACAATAAATTCTCAAAAATCAAATCAAAAGTCATTTATTCAAATTAGGCTGAGGATCAGCACTTTGTGTTTCCTCGGCAAATGGGCATTTCCATTAACTCACTTACATCTTTTCTTTTGTTCTTAGGAAAGGACAGGAGCGTAGTAGGTACTCGTAACCGGCGTGTGTGTGTCTGTCCCTAAAATAGGTTTGAGCTACACGATGACTGAAGTATGCATGCCGTCAGTCGGGACAGGTCAACTCAAAGCTGAATTGATTCTTTCTTCAAAAGGCCGTTCCAGACTTTGCCCTCCATCGTGAGACTCGCATAATACATTAATACAATTTTATGTCTGGACTTTAAAAGAGACTATGACCCCTGAGTTTCTTTCGGCATTTCTTCTCAGGGATCAGTCACTTTGGAAATGCCATTTAGTTTAAAAAAATGTCATGTAAAATTATTTGGGAAAATCTACTTACAGAAATAAATATCATTTCATTTCATTTTTGACAACAAGTATAAGTGTAAACGAAGCAAAATAAGTAATGTAAGATGGCGCTCTGTAGTTTCTGCTATAGGAAAGCTTTCCATAGGAAAAAGGAGTGAGTCTATGTACGTAACTTTTACCAATATTCTTCATTAACAAAGAAAGCACTAGAAAGTTTTATAACAAGCGTCACAGGGTACATCATACTCGTTTTTTTCTTCATAATTTAAGGTAAGTTTATTCATTTAACGTTGTATTTCCAAGTCCCAACCGAATCTTTGTTTCACCATTATTTTTCAACAAGAATAACAACATACGTCTATTCCTTACTGAGAAAAGGTAAAGGTCTATACCATTAGAATACCCACAATTTTCCAATTAAGTTTGAATCCTACTAATTCCAAAGCTACTGAAAAATCGCAGATGGAAAACCTAATAACTGATCATCTCAGGACTAAAACCCCGGACAACAAAATCAGTAGAAGCACTAGTGTGTGATCCCTAGATCCACGGTCCTTTGTTTGTTTTGGCCCCTAATAACCAAGTGATAAAACCTTAAAAGACATGTAAGCCAAAAAGCCAAACAGAGTCAGCAAGGTTGGTTACATTTTACTCGTATACCAAACATTAATAACGACGAATGTTGTAACTCAAAGCTTAATATATATTTTCCATCATCGTCTGGGATGCTTCCTAATGTGTTGAGTGGTGTCCCGCCCATAGACACGCCCCAAGTCGGGGCAATCACTGTGGGGATCGCATAGAGTGGTAAATATACCCCTACATTTTACTTTTACTTGTTCCCAACTTGGAACTGGTTTTGGGTTTTTGGGAACGTATGGCTTTGTAAGTCGCCGTTTTATCATTTGCCTAACTTTTTCCTAATAGTGATGGAGACAAACTTCAGCCTAAATGACAGCAGCTAAATATGAGTGTTTTACATTTGTCATCGTCCACGCTGAAATGGAACTGAGCACACATGCCGCATGTCAGACGATTAATGGCCCAAACGCACAACGCAATGGGTCCTATTACATGGCCAACGACATCGCGGTAGGCTTAGATAAAGATGGCGGGACGAGCTAGACAAGATAGGTATCTACTGGTTCCAGAAAGCCCTAGACAGAGAAAAGTGGATAGAAATAAGGGAGGCCTTTGCATTGTAGTGGGAAAATACAGGCTAGTTATAAAATATATTCGATCGCAGAAAAGGGAGGATCATCCGACTAGACGGGTATTGTCACTGGTGGAATACTAGTGGGTTGATGACAAATTCTTGTTTATTTAAGGATAATGTCGTGGTGCTCTGATGGATGCTCGACGATTGATGATGGGTTTTGTATATTAAAACTCAATATCTCTATTGCTCCTTATGTATTATAAAGTGACATTCATCATCACAACATTTAACTTTAAGTTCATTTTACGTTCATAATGACTTTGAAATCGCAATGTATAATAAGTCAAAATAATAATAGTCTATGTTTGGCGATATAGCGTCTGTAACTCGAAAATCCAGTAGCAGGTTTACACATTATTCGTTAAAACATTGTAAGTGGTTGTCAGTTACCCGTGAAGACTGTAAAAAACGTAAACGAAAACTGCATATTCTACCAATCAATGAGATAGTTTTTTTCTTCTAGAACATACCTGCGAATTCACTGGTTCTGGAGATATTGAAGGTCAAAGCAAAATATTATTTTCATCTTTTTTTTTTTCAAAATCGTATTTCAAGTATCATTAGTAAACTTTCTTTCGAACAAACCTTATTAAAATTATCGATTTATCATAACCAATTACGCATTTGAAGTTACAAAAATGCAATAGACACTAAACACAAGTGTGGGGTTGGTTTAACGACCAAACGCGAGCGGCCGCGGCTGGCCGTACGCTCAGCTGATTGAAAGTTACGCGCTTTTCACTGTGCGCAATAGAAACAACTCTTTTTAAAAAAGTATTTTTACTTTTTGGTCAAAGTTACTTAATTATATGTACAGAATGTGTAGTTATCGGCTAGGTGATCGGTCTTTTTACATCATGTATATCTATTGCACTCAAAATCATAACCTTTCTTTTTGCTCGGCCGTAGTCGAGTATAAAGAGAAGACAGCATAACTCTGTTACCAAGAACCACTGCAACAGATTAAACAAAAACCCAAAACATATTCATATGTGAAAAAGCACATTATTAATGCCTGAATTCATTTATACAAATGCACTTTTCGGGTGTAACAGCAATTAATATTTCAGTACCATTAAAGTATTGCTCAGATCTTTCATCGCGAGTGAGTAAAGTAATGTACTGACAGCACAAAAACCATTATACCACTATTAATTACCAGGTAATTTACAAAACTATTGAACTCCCAACGGTTATTGAAAGGTGGTAATGAAAATATGTTACGAAAGGTACAAAAGGGAGCTTGTAAAAGGTTAATTGCGTGTTTCTGCTTGAATGGGGAACGCTAAGAAAATTAGGCTCTGAAAATATTTTGGTTAGAAATGGTATGAATACCTAGTCGATGTTTTCTATACCTACGTAAATTACAATCATCTAAGCCTTGGTATTTCTAAAAATACAAGGGCTCAGAATGCTTTTGTATTTTAGGATTTATTTAATAGAAAAACCGTGTTATTTTATTTTCGTTACGGGGATAAGTTTTCTTAGTTTCACAGAATTTGTAAGTGAGACATTTATCATTTAAAGGCCACAGTTGTTAATCAAAATTAAAAATCTAAATTATAATCAAAAGTATTTTGTTCAACATAAGCTGATGAAACGCACTTTTTTAACGTCGACAATACGTGTGGCAGTCCCAGAAAAAGCCAACCCATCGTTACAACTTAGTGTTTTTGTGTGTTTTATTATGGTTATTGTTTATGGACCTTGTAAAAACCTCTAAGATTTGTACACTGACTATGGTATAGCATGTAGCACATCCTCATATTTATGACCATTGCATGCATTTATTTGTATTGTAAATAATTGTAATCTACTCATGTTAAATTATTATTATTTTACCCCAGATTTTCCCACTGCAGGGCAAAGGCCTCGCTACTCTCTTTCCACTTCTCTTTGTCTAGGGTTTTTGGGACCAGTTCTTATAGAAGGAGTTCAACTTGTCCCGCCACCTTCGCTTTGGCCTACCGCGATGTCATTTGCCATGTAAGGGATTCCATTGCGTAGTTGATCGTCAAACATGCGACAGATGTGTGCACCCAAAATCCTTTTTACGGGCCTTTCACGACTTTTTACGGACCACGAGCGGAAAGTTCGTAAACGGGCCGTTAGCGTAGTCGATAAAAAACATTCGTTTTGAGTTTCTTCGATTTGTTGATCTTCCAACATCTATATAACATTATTTGTCAACTCTATACAAATCCAAAGCCGACAGAACCTCCATCTGCACGCCGTCATCACTGTAAGCAGTGGTTCAATTATTTAATATAGTCGCATCCTAATACGGGTTCGGAACAGGACAAACGCCAGACTGGGCGGTGCTGGGCAAAATTACATCCGACTACATTGACGTGTCTATCATAACAGGGCTAAGGAAATCGTTACTAACTGAATAAATATTTCGATTTAGGAGTTAATAAAATATGAACAAACATAAACTCGCACTTTTTTTTCGTTCTGTAGTTACAATCAAACAAACAAATGAGGCAAACAAATGAGAGAAGAAGTACGAGTATGTAAGAACCGCATCAGGTGTGCTACGATTCTTACAAACTTCTTTTGCTTTGTTTAAGTTCACACATCTGGTCATACACGCACGCTGGATATTTAAAGTACTACGTACCTGACCTTTCTAAAGACCATCACCAATAAGTTCTGAGTTAGTCCTTCTAAGGCGTCTCCTCACATCTACCTTATCAGATTATCCTTACTTTTGTCAGTTGTTAGTCGTTTTTCATTCATCTTCTCAATATGACCCATCTAAGCAGCATCATCATCATCATCAATCATCATTGACAGCCTAACTTCACCCACTGTTGTGTATAGGCCTCTCTTTTTAGGTACCATTTTTCGCGTTCCTGTGCCAGACTCATTTACGGTACTCCCGTAATGGCAACAATGTCGTCCGCCCATCTCGCCGCAGGACGGCCTACACTTTCTCCTTTGGTTTCTTGGACGCCACTCGGTCACAACTTTACTCCACCGGCCATTACCGCACCTCGCTAGGTGTCCTGGCATATGTCCATCTGAGCATACCTACTCTTTTCAATTTCTGTCAATATATATAATAAAAATAAAAAATAAATAAAATTAAAAGCCTGTTATTTCTTGCATAGGTAAAATTACAAACAGACTTCATAAGAAAATTAATTGATTGATGATTTTATATGTATAGATAACTTACTTTTACCTTATATAATAACAACAATAAATATGTAGATTCCTTGTAGATGTTCCACACATTCGCACGGAGCGCTTTGCCTGTTCCTTCATTATGCGCACAGCCAAGGAGTGGAATTCCCTGCCTGCATCAGTATTCCCGAGTTCATATGACCCCAATCTGTTTAAGTCGCGAGTTAATAGGCTTCTTATGCGTAAGCTCGTTCCATCGTCGACCTCATCTCTGACCGCAGGACAAGATTGAGGTCAAGAGTAGACCGATTATATATAAAAAAAAAAAAAATAATAACAAGAATTTAAATAGATAAGTTATATAATAGAAGATTTAAATAATTAAAAATATTCTTTTACATCATAAGATTTAAATAGTAAAAAAATATTGTATTATAATATAAAATTTAAATAATATATAAGATTCAAATAATTTATCATGCAGACATGCAAGAACCCCTCTTATGGGAGGTCGAAGGCTTCCTCCAGACTTCCATTTGTCTTTGGCAATTCTCATCCAGTTTTTTCCAGCTATCGTTCTTATATCGTAAAAAAAGTGTTATTGGGTTTTATTGTCCGGAATTCCTCAGTAAGAGTCCGGAGTCAGGATTTGTGCCCGATCGATGGCATTATTTATAGTCTCGCCCCGTATTACTGGGGGCTTAAACATGACTGGCCTAATCTAAGTGTACCTACTGTAAGTACACCGCTGCCTTACCCTATAAGAAGTAGGTACAAGCATAAAATTGTATTTTAAAAAGAAATAGTACTAAGTATTCTGAACTCGTCTAAAACTTATAATTTAAATTACACATTATCATTATAATGTACTCGAATACTTTGTTATCTCATGGGAATGGGAACCACGCGGGTGAAGCCGCGTGAAATCGGCTAGTAAATAAAAATTGGAAATACGTAATACCGTTATATTCAATGATATTATATGACTGGCCTGTTGGTCTTATATTTAGTGACCCTGACTGCTATGCCGGAGGTCGTGGGTTCGATTCCCACCCAGGACAAAAGTTTGGGTGCTGTGCACGATAATTTGTTCTGTGTCTGGGTCTAATTTATCTTTAATATGTATGTATTTAGAAATATATAAGTATGTTTATCAGCTGTTTAATACCCATAACACAAGCTCTCAAGCTTAGCTTGGGTATAAATGGCGTTGTGTGAAAAGTTGTGAAATATTTATGTTTATATTTTATGTAAAAAGGCGTAGATAGGTTACCTAAACAATATTCGATCTTCAAAAAGGCACACTAACGCACGCACGCGTCCGTTGACGGCGCGAAGCGACACTGAGGTAAAATGTGGCTAGTTAGCTACATTTTAATGTGTGCTGAGCGCTTATAACCTATCTACAGCTTTTTAATTAAAATATCATTGGTTATATTACGTAATTTGACTTGAGGTAACAATACCTAGTGGTAATTCTTCACCTACATAGGTGAAAAAATACTACTATTGTTATCAAAGGGAGTGCTGTTCACAAGGAGCAAATTTAAATCCACTAACAAATTGTCATAGTTCATTAAAATGTTAATTATAAAACACATTCAAAACCTCAACATTTCTAACTTGATTTTTGGTCAAATTACGTTCAAATACCACCATTTGCCGCTGATTTCACACTTCTATATTCATTATATAAATCAAAAACCACAGCAAAGGCAGTAAAGCCATTATTCACAGCGGCCATACAACAATTTCATGCGCTGAAAACCACTGAAAACAACAATTACACTTACAAAGACATTGTTGCATTTAAATAACCAATTAAACGAGAGCTCTTTTATTTTTCCCGTTTCCCCCTTTTTTATCGTTGGAATGAGGCTGTTAAAGGGGAGGGAGAGATCAATTTAAATTGGTTCAGGTAGCTCAATTCCATGTAGTGGGGAGCCAATTAAACAAACAGTGCGAAGTTGTAATGAGATCGTAGGAGAATTGAACAGTCAAAATGTAGCACAGTCGGCATTATAATGGACCTACGTAGTTAGATTATTTGCGAGTGAACTTTAAGTTTTTAGTAAACTATTTAAAGTTGTTTGATAGGTGTTTTGTTTTATCGGATAGTTTAATGGCGTTCCTTTGGTTTAATTAAGGTCTCTGCACACAGCCGGCGTGGCGTGGCGGGGCGCGGCGTGGCGGGGCGGCGTGCTGCGCTGGCGCGGCGGCATCGGTCACACTGCGGGCGCGATCACGTCCCGTCCCGCCGCGCCCATTCATTTTTAAGAACAGTGTTTTATACTGCCTATGGCCCAAATCGTACAAACATACGTGAGCACGAACACATTCGACTAATTTTTCGACATCCATTTTTGTAAAACGATACAAAATCACATTCACGCTCCGTACCGTCCGACGCGACGTGCTCACGCCCCGCCGGGAGTGTGACTACTACATACGTAAACCAAACAACACAAAGCGTCGGCGTCCTAAGGGCACTGCGCTCGCGTCCGCGCCCGCCCGTCCCCGCCGCTTCTGACTTGTATTCCCGCTCGGCGCGGCGGCGGCGTGGCGCGACGGTTACCGTCGCGTCGAGCGGGACGGCTCTGTGTGGCGTCGTCCGTAATATCTAGTACATTACAACTGCTCAGTGTCGCGTCGCCGTCCCGTCCCGCCGCGCCGCGCCCGCTGTGTGCAGAGACCTTTAAGTCTGTTTACCTTTAATGATGGAAATACTTACAGGAATATTGTCTTTTTAGGACATAAAGGATATTAGTACAGTCTAAAAACATACAGTCGTCCGACGAAGCTGTATAGACAGGGTAATCGTGCGGGGTGTGAGCGGCAGGGGCCACACGCGGGAAAGCCGCTCCCGCACTGCGAACAAACTGATGTTCGTGGTGCGTGAGGTATTATTCAAGTGTAACGCGTGTAGAAGTTGTCGGCGTTTTTCCAAAGATCAAAGGCGTCGTCCTACTGTATTAATATTTGTACTGTGGTATTAGGCTAAGTGCTAGAGGTTAAGGGAATTTATACTTAGTTGTTACTAACAGTATAATTATGAATCTCTTAGTCTGTGTTAAAGATTTTGATTTGGGACTATACTGCCCCGGCTGTCCGTTTGTCTGTCACCAGTCTTTATCTCATAAATCTTAATAGGCAGACAGTTAAAATTTTCACAGAGCATGTACCTATTTTCATTGCAGCTAATACAACAGATGATAAAATTGAAAACGTGTTGCTAAACACGGTCCGAAACCTTCTTTCTACCCTGGCACATCCACCCTTAATTCACTGTGTTTTTATAAACTTAACTACCACGTAGAAGCAGTTTTCTTTTAAACATATTTCCCCAATGACTTCAAAATTCCTACACATAAAGAGAAATAGGCGGCCATTTAAAAGTTTCAGCTTATTTACCTACTAATCATTAGCATAGAAGTTTCCAGCGAATCAGCAAGCCCAGCACATCAAAAAGTATAAGTTGATAACTTCATTTTACGTTTAAAATTAGCAAAATTATCAATGGCTCTACCGAGAAAACTCAATTCAATGGACCTTTAGCAGATAAGACTTAGTTTTGCCTCTAATTTTGTTCGGAGTTGAAAACTGACCTCATTTCATGGAAACTCATTAGGTACAGGTAAAACGGCATTAGATGGCCAAAGGGTCCGAGCAAAAAAGAATTAAGTAGGCCTTAAATTAAGTCTGTTTTTATTCATTTCGTGTGTTTCGTTTTACATTTTATTTCAGGGACGTTTTTCTAGGTTTTTTTTACGTAGGTACATCTACTTGTCTTGACGTTTTTCTTAGCCTGTTATTAAGTCGAATTCGATCTTTTTCTCAACTTTATTTAAGCGTAGGTAAGTTTAAAAATGCACCATTTTTAGTTCTCGGTCTCTTAATTTATAGACATTTTTTTCTTTTATTAACCAGTTGGGCCAAATTAATTTTTATTTTATTTCTGCACTCCTTTTCCATAATTATGATACAATTTAAGTATGTCAAATCTCACACATTTTCGTGCGCGCAATGTTTTAAGAAAAGTATTTTGTAGTTCACGTTTCATTATAATGATAGATATAACCCCCAACAAAGCGCACATTATTTTCCATTAACTAATTGAAATAAAAATGTATCAAAAAATAAAATTAACGCGATATTTAATTATCTTTTATGTCCAAAACGATTAGTCTGCAGTTTTAGTTAAAGCTGATCTGTCCATGTAAAAGTCCAAACATATTTAAGGAGCAACTCAAATTGAACTCAAACACTCTACGTATTATAGTTAAATTTCCCCTTCAGACCTTCAAAAACTTCGTAAAATGAATGAACTGTACCGGGATAATCCTTCTAGAATCTCCGTCCAAATGATCCTTTACGAAACAGAGACTGTAACTATCCGATGTGCAGTGAAAGTAGGTACCAGGATTACAGAAGTAGAAAGGATGTGCAACGCAGAGGAGTAAGTATTTGTTCAAATTTAAATTTTCAAATTCAAATTCTAGTTCTAACTCAAAATAGTTTATTGTGTGTTTATTGTTTGTTGTGTGTTTGTGTTGTGTTTGTTGTTAGTTTGTTGTGTGTTTATTGTTTGTATTTATTGTGTGTGTTTGTAGTTTGTTGTGTTTGTGTTGTTCTACATTTATTCAAAATCAATCCATTCTAATATGACATTTATCCCGAATATAAATATTGTATCTTGTATCTATAATTGTATCTTGACATTCTAAATTGAAATTTGACTTTTGTTTTTAATAAAATTTTGCTGAACTTAAAATAATTACAGTAATTTGATAAAAATATCTCGATACTCAAAACGTATTGCATGTCAATTTAGTGATTTGAATATTTTATTTCTTTGAATTTTGTATGCCTCAATGGCGGGACATAGCTATGTAATAACTGTACCTAAAACATCCTATGAACCTGTGATCCACAATAAACTATTTTGAATTTGAATTTGATAATGCAATCCTCTTAACTTGTTTGACTAAACTGCAGGCCCAGTCATATTACAAATTCTATTTCTATTATCGTAATCGATAAGGCGACATTAGAAAGAAAATGGCGTAATATGGAATCAGCTGTTTGTCACTGTCAAGAGTTAACGAGTAGAATTGATAATTTTGAAAATGAAACACGCTTGACAGTTGTCAAACAGCTGATTCCATATGACGCCATTTTCTTTCAATAATAGAAATGGAATAGAAATAGAATTTGTAACATAGCTAGGCCTCCAGATGCCTCATATTCAGTAAACATTATATTATGTTTGTACGTGTTAAGAATTATGATTTATCAATACTAGCTGCCTAGGTAAACTCCGTTCCGCCTAAGATTAAATTTATGTAGTTTTACTTTCTTAGTTTTAGCTAGAGACTTGTCAAATTTCAAACTGGACAAATGTGGAATAGCGAAATATATTTGTAACCATCTGTTTTTATATTAATTCATATCACCAAAGATGGCCTGCATTTGAAAATGTTTGAGATAACGAAATCTTTCCGTATTATTTTATGAGACAAAAGATAGCTTATGTCTGTCTCTACGAAATGATCCGTCTTCATGGCATGGTCATTTTTTACGGTTCATTCAGCCGTTTAGTCGTGAAAAGTTGATAAACAGACTGACAAACAGAGTTACTTTGTCATTTCAAATATTAGTATGGATACTACTTACATTTTAGGGAACCCTTACAAATGATTTTTTGGTAAATGATAAATAATGACATTGGAGATACTCATAGTATCTACTTTAACATTATTTCAGCTATAAAATAAGGACCTGTTTGATGGGTATTTTACTTACTTAGTACCTGCTTAAAATTAAAACTTAAAAGTAGACCAGAGTGTTTTAAACATTCTCTTGGCCAGAGAGCGGCGGCTCCGGTCATTTGTGTAAAATTGTGTACTGAAACTAATAAAAGGAGTGCAAAGAGTAAAACGGTGTAGTTGACCTAACCTTTTGAAGTCAGTGTATCTCATAGTAGGCAGATGAAATCCGATTTCTATTAAGTTGCATCTAAGTTAATCGCTTGGAACTAGAATATGGCGGCGGGCGCCGAGCCGTATTGGTGTTATTCTGCGCACAGACAGATGAAGCATATAGAACGTAAAGAAAGAAAGAAAGAAAGAAAATATTTTATTTGGACGCACAGAACATAAAACAAAAGAACAGCAATACAGATAATAAAAAAAAAAAAGATTAAAAAACGAGAGACAAAAATAAAACAATAATAATAATAAAAAGACCTGTGCGAGACCAAAAAGGCGCCTATCTCAGCATTAGCTGCGACATTTAGAAGTATAAACATCGCAGCGCTGTTATTCTGATAGGGCCCGACGACGTAGGCGATGATGGTACGTGAACGAGATCAAAAGACGGCAGGATAGGAAAGCTGCAAATGCTACTTATTTGGCCAAGGCTTAATCGATGTCAAACATAATCTTCGCTTAAAAACGATCGCCTTGTGGACTAGAAACCGTTCTCAATTGAGAGGGATGATGTCGGACTGGATTCTGCTGCTATGTGGTACTATTTCAGTGATTGTCCATAATATAAAGATAAACTGAGCGTAATAATTTTATACTATAAAAAGTACATATTTAGTCAATGACACAAGGAATGTTTCAGAATGAAAACAGTACACGACAACTATGTCAACTACCTATTGTGTATCAAGTACCAGATCCAATTGAAATAAGGTTTAATGTACTTAGTTGTTATTATCATTTTGTTTAGTCTGTTTGTCGTAATACTTGACGCTGAGTAAACGATACTGAAGTCTTAGGGAATGTGGGTCTTAGGTCTCAGCGAATAAAAGTTATTTTTCTCCTTTCAGTTCCCTCAATGCAACCGTCAACTTTTAACAAAACCAATGTCGCCAGAAGCTGTACTAGTGCATTCATTAGTCACTTTGTAATGATGATGTATTTACATAGGATTACGATGGAACTGATGTAACAATTTGTTAAAAGCTTCTTAACTAGTCAATTACCAGTATTAGTTAATCCAGACACAATTAAATTACTATTGTTTGCGGACACCGGTGTCCACGCGGAGCCTAATGAGTTAATCAAATAAATAAAAAAAAAACCGTCAACTTTTTTTGCCAATACAAATGCCGTCTCCATAATTTTTCCACTCTGTGCCATTTCTGTATTCTGGTATTATAGTTGTACTGTACCGCCTTTGAAGCAAGTTTGCTTTGCTTTAATGAAATACTATTTATCGTTCTGCTCAGTTAGCATAATATTAAAGATGGTGATGGTTTATCCTGAATATTACCGACAGTCTAGTTTAATTTTAAATAAATAATTTCATAAGCAGGTTTGATCTTTTTACGGTTCCAGATTTAATGTTTTATAGAGAAATTGACAGGCGAAAGAACTCAATGGTCTTCAATGGTCCCAGTTTATCATTTTGTGACATTGAGTCACGGACCTATGGATATAATCCAACACTGCACATGTAAATGGGCACGCCCTTTATACCACGAGGTTTCTTTGTAGTCTGTCCGTCACCGTTGTCAATGATGTCCAAGATAAACTTAACTTAAATAATTATGAATAAATTTTAAAAAATCACATGGCACTTGTCACAATCACGGGACTTGTCCGGATTTGATCTACAACCTCGTGCATGTGAGGCAGGCACCTGTAGGCCATCACGACATTTTAACGTAATGTGTAATGATTTTAATTTTCCGGAAAACGCTCTTAGCAGTTCACAAATTCGGTATCAGTGTTACGCGACAAGTATAATGGTAAACCTCGTCTTTTCCTACAGAAAAGACAGAGCACAGAAGCAGTAATATTTTAATAACGCAGAATTTTGTACTTTGGAGCAACACAATGACCACAGATTAAAACTCACCTGAGCTTTAGCAAGAAAATAATTAAAACGATTTCATCATCATTGTTGGCGACAGATCTGGCAACCCCGTTGCTAGGGGCTTGTTGTTTTGTTTTTTGGCTAGCGACGGGGCGTCTTGCTTATTCTATTCTAATTTTGTGATCGAATTATTATACCCATTTACACCTTTAATTGCTTTTGATTTGGTGTCTAATAATCATAGGAAAGCAAAATAATGTATACATCTTCTAAAATATACTCAAAGGTCAAAATCTTAAGTTTGTTTGGAACTGACAGTTTCGGATTTCAAACATTTCTTTCAAATCTTGCATTCTACAACCCAATTTTTAAAGAGAAGGAGGTGACAGGCTATTCAACGTCAAGCTACGACCATTACAAGCTAAGGGCAGATCCGCGGGGAACAGCTACTATGAAATAATGTAGAAGTATTCTGGCCTTAAGCTCAAATCAATTTTTCAAAACCAACGAAACTAAAACTTACTTACTAGAACCACACCAAAGAATCAACCACATAGATACTTACGAACAAATGTTCAATACAACTTTTAGTTCCAGGAAAAATGTGTTTGTTTCTTAGTACGAGCAGATGGCAAAACAAAAGACATCGATGATAATGAATGAATAGTTCCAGACTAAGCTTAAGCCCTCTCGTTTTCTCTAGAAGAAGCGACATTTTGTATTATCCGGAAGAGGAAGTATTATTTCAAAACAGCTGTAAAGGTACTGCGAGTTTTATAAGAACACAGAGAGAGAAAACGTTTTTTATAAAGTTTCTTTTTTTATAAAAAAAAATCTCACTGTTTCCTCGAATCAAAGAACTTTATTCATATTTTTGAATCGTGGAAGTGTCAATAAAGCATGGCTTAAAAACCGCCAAGCTAAGGAGTAATGTGTTCCACTGACCCTAGTGGGTCAGATTTTACTTAGGCTCCATGTGAAATTCTGAGATCAGCGGCATAACAAATGGTTAGGCAACTTTGCAGCGCGGCCTAATATCAGCATAGTTAAGAAAGTGTTTGGTTGGATGATGACGTATAATTTAATTAGTAATACATCTAAATAACATAATAGGCTAAAAACTATAAAGGGATTGTGTAAATTGGTCAAAATATAACTAATAGGTTTTCTGTAAGAGAACGCTTTTAGTGATAAGGCCGCCTATTGTGTCACCCTAGTTATATTTCCCAACCACCATAGCGTGATTTATTTGGTTGCGTTTTAAAAATCATAGGAGTTGACACGAATATTCAGATTAATCCACGGGATACAGTTCGTTTGAAATTAATTCATCAAGCAGCCAAGGAGTGGAATTCCCTGCCTGCATCAGTGTTCCCGAGTTCATATGACCCCAATCCGTTTAAGTCGCGAGTTAATAGGCTTCTTTTGGGTAAGCTTGTTCCATCGTCGACCTCATCTCGGACCGCAGGATAAGATTAAGGTCAAGAGTAGACTAATAACATATATAAAAAAAAAACCCCAAGCAGACAACAGTGTCCGCGATGTCATTGTTTTTCTTATGTCTCCAATTGACACGATTGAAAGGTTAAGCAAAACATGTTTATAAACAAAATGAAAGAAACATTTAGAAGACTTACCCATGGTCTGCAGTTCTGCATGCAGTAGAGGTGAGCAGAACGAAGTCAAATTTTCTAAGAGAGAAGCAGCAGCATCGCTTTTCTTTTTCTTCCAGTCAACACAACAAATCACTACACTTACACAAACTACACATTCACATACACAAATAACACAGCTATTTTGTACCCGCACTGCACTACACATACACATTACTCGTACTACACTTACATTTGCAATCAATCCACTTTTTATTATTTTAGAGTTTTATTTTTTGACAGCCAACCATAACTCTCCGGTTGCGCCATGGTTGCGCCCGCGACATAAAACTCAGCAAAATAAAATAGACGTCATTGCGCGGGTGCTATCAAAATGACTACGTATTTAATGCAACTAACTCAACTTATGCACACCTACCCGCAATGGCGATACGCGTACGACCGACGTCGTGCATTTAGTTACCAACTACCCTCTTACTAAAACTTTTACGACATAGCCGGTAGCCCGCAAAATTCAAGTTTTCTTGTGTTTTTCATTAAACTTTAAATCGTGTCAATTAGAGACAATAGAAAGACAATGTCAGCGCCGATACCGGTGTCCTCTTGGGGCTTAATTAATTAATGCCATACATTTAATCCCATTGAATGACTTTTTCATTAAATTATAATTGAAAGGGATGATATGACCTTAGAGAGTTGTCTAAATGACTTGAATGGTTAAAATTCTGTAAATACATACGTGTTACGGTCGGCACATCATATTTTGTTCAACATACAGTCTGGCACTGAACGACAAATCGCAAAAAAAAACACAAGAAAATTTAAATTTCGCGGCTACCATGATATTAGCACCTTTAAGAGAGGTGACCCATTTCTGGCCCTTTTTTCCCGTCTATGTAATAAATACTAAAAATTTAGTAACTTAAATATTGCTATTACGAATTTGTGATGAGATAAGGTAAGATATTAAAAGTCAACTTTCATATGACACTCAATTGTTTATTTGCATTCTTATATTTCTGTTCGATAGTCAGCACTATCAAAGTAGGGATTGCAATTTTTGAATAAATCACAATAATATTATAAAGGCGAAAGTTTGTGAGTGTGTATGTTTGTTACATCTTCACGTCTAAACGGCTGGAGCAATTTTGATAAAATTTGATATTGAGTTAGCTGACACCCTGGATTAATACATTTTAGGCTACTTTTTATCCCTGCATTGCCACGGGAACGGGACCAGCGCGGGTGAAACCGCGTGAGGTCTGCTAGTAAGTTCTTTTAGAGGATAGCCGCGGTTAAATGACTTCTTGCTCTTAAGCTTATGATCGCTTGCTAAACTGTTACAATGCATTGTTTTGTTGGGGCAGGTGGCATACGACCAGTCGGGAGTCGCGGAAGTTCTAGTAAGTCTATCTTCTGTTACCGTGAACCCCGGCGCAGGTGTGAGAAGGTACACGGGGTGGTTTTTAGTCAGTAAGAGTCTGACAGACCCCTCCGCCTCCCCGGGCGGAGGACATCCAAGAGGATTTTCCACCCCTCAAAAAATAAAATAAAAGATGGCATACGACCACGGCTATTCTCTAAGAGAGAGAATTCGGTTTAATAACAAGCAGACAAGTAAGACACTTCCAACAACACCTCATTTGTCAAATTATGATAAGCAGTTTAGAAGTTATGAGGAAACAGATGTACACACATACAAACATACAGCGCAGTCAAAATCATAACCCTCCTTTTTGCTTCGCCGAAGTCGGGTAAATACACAACAAGCCGCCTGTTTTTGCCCCAATATTACCAAAGGGAATTGAACCCAACCGCTGCTATATTATACGTAAGATATTTGACCGGACCGTCCCGTTTGACAAATAAACGTAAAATTGCTTATCGTGACCCAACAGATCTTCTGTGGGACTATATATAGTATAGTATAGTATAACGGGCCGGTGTCCGCAACTCCACGTCAAAGCGCGTATTTTGCGTGCGGGTGGGAGACTATTCTAACCATTCCCCGAGAAAGGCCAGCAGTGCCCCGATGTTGCTGGCTATCTCGCGGAGAGTACCTGGGTTACCTAAGTACTTTGCCCTGTATGTTGCAACCACTGGGCAGTGCAGAAGCACGGTGGGCTGCTGTCTCGTCTTCCTCCATGCAGGCACGACACAGGGGGCTGTCTGTGACTCCTAAGACAAAGAGGTGTTTATTAAAAGAGCCATGTCCGGTAATAGCGGCTGTTACTGTGCGCAGCTGTGGTTTGGTCAACCGAAGCGCGCGTTTAGTGAGGCGGCCGTCGATAGCAGGAAGTGCTTCCTTGGCCTGCCTACACTCGCCGTGGTCTAGCCACAGCTTGTGGTGTTGTTCACTAGTTCGTTTCCTTACCAGTGTGCGTAGGTATCCGAAAGGGAGTGGTACGATGGGTTCGGGTCCCACCGCTGCCATGCTCGATCCCCTTCTAGCGAGTTCGTCCGCAGCATCATTGCCCCGGGAATCGCTGTGTCCTTTGATCCATTGGATGGTTATATTATTGAGATTACCAACCTGGTTCAGGCGTTGGTGACACTCGTATATTAACCCAGAGTTCACTGTGTGGTTGGAGGAGAGGAGCTTGTGGCTAAATTATAACAGCCGCATGGGTCGATCGAAGGTTAAGCTACGCTTGACGAGGTCGGTCCGTGGATGGGTGACCATTTATTACATACCAAGACTCCTCCGTGCCTCGGAAAGCACGTTAAGCCGTTGGTCCCGGCTGTCATTTGTAGATCTTTGACAGTCGTTACTTGTAGTCAGAAGCCCGAAAGTCTGACAACCAGTTTAACCAAGGGGTATCATGTTACCCAGTTACTGGGTTGTGGAGGTCAGACAGGCAGTCGCTCCATGTAAAACACTGGTATTCAGCTGCATCCGGTTAAACTGGAAGCCGACCCCAACATAGTTGGGAAAAGGCTAGGCAGATGATGAGTTCACTGTGTGGTTGTTTAGTGCTAGCAGTACAGCCATGCTGTCCGAGAGTATGCGAATTGAGTGGTCCACAACCTCCCTGGCTAAAATGGCAGATGCCGCCAGAGAAATGCCCATGCATTCGGCCTGAAATACCGTGTTGTGGGCCCCCAAAGGTTTGGCTATGTGGATGTTGAGATCCTCCGAGAAGACTCCAGCCCCAGTACCAGTACCTGTTTTAGATCTATCCGTGAAGATCCGTAGTTCCGCGGGGTTCAATCCCTCGCAGCGGTCATCTTCGTGGAGCTGAATTTTGTATTTCTTATCGAATACGAATTGTTTAGGTACCCGATCGTTTGTTGCTTTCGCCAGGGGGAACTCATTATAGAATCCCTCCAGTACCGCGGTGTGCTGTGTTTGTCTCTTGCTCCAGAGTTGAAGTGTTTTAAGGCGTACAGCCGTCGTTGTCGCTTCCTGCTGTATGAACAGATGAAGCGGTGGGAGCCCCAACATGGCTTCGAGAGCCACAGTCGGAGTAGTCCTCATGCAGCCTGTGATCGCCATGCAGGCGAGCCTTTGCAAGCGTTGCAGTTTGTTGCAGGCTGTAGTTAATTTGGTGCGGGGCCACCAGACCACTGCCCCATAAGTGATCATAGGTCGGATCACCGCACAGTACAACCAAAGTATAATTTTAGGGGATAGGCCCCACTTCTTACCTATCATCCTCCTGCATTGCCAGAAGGTAATGCAGGCCCTGTTTATTTTATTGTCTAAGTGGCTACTCCAGTTTAACTTGCTGTCTAGGATGATTCCTAGATATTTGACCTCATTGGCTAACTGGAGTTCTGTATCAAAAAGTTTGGGTAGGCGATAAGGGCCTAGTGTTCGTTTTTGGGTAAACATGACTAGTTCAGTCTTCGTGGGGTTCACTGAGAGGTCGAACTCTCTGCACCAACGTTCAACGATGCGCAGTGCCTGTTGAGTGAGGTCGCAGATTGTCCCCGTCACTTTCCCCGAAATGAGGATAGCGAGGTCGTCGGCATACCCTATAGTGTAGAAATGGTTCGCGTTGAGTTTCGTGATGAGGTCATTTATCACCAGATTCCAGAGGAGCGGGGATAGTACGCCACCTTGGGGGCAGCCTCTGGCTATCATGGCCATCTGCTGTTCTACTTCAAGTCGAACCACTCGTTTACTTAACATATTAGTAATCCAGTCTGTCAGTACCTGTTCTACTCCGTGACGAGAGAGCGCGGTGTTGATGCTGGAGAAGTTTGTTTTATCGAAGGCTCCCTCGATGTCTATGAAAGTGCCCAGGCAAGTGCCCTTCTGATGAATCGCCTCTTCTATCCGGCCGACCACTAGATGGAGGGCTGATTCCGTGGACTCACCCGAGCTGTAAGCGTGTTGGTTAGTATGGAGTGGAATAGTTTTCAGAGCGCCGTCCCTCAGCTCTCTCTCGCACATTCTCTCCATGGTTTTAAGGAGGAAGGAGGTCAGGCTGATTGGTCAGTGGGATTTGGCGTTGGTATAGTCACTCTTACCTGGCTTAGGAATGAATATGACTTTCACTTCCCTCCATCCTTTTAGAACGTATCTGAAAGCCAGACACGCTCTCATTACGGGTACCAGTCTGCTGGCGACAGAGATTCCACCCCACTGCAGTAAGGCAGGAAAGATTCCGTCCGGACCAGCCGCCTTGAAAGGATGGAAGCACCGGATCGCCCACTGGAGTTTTTCCAGCGTTATGACTTTGTGTGCGTAGCGCCAGTCGTTATATGACGGTGTTTGGGTTACCTCTGTCCAGTCGATATTCTGTGGGACTAATTAAACCCCAAAACATTGCCTCTGCTGCCCGACAAGACTTTTAGTGAGCTATTCAAAATATTTCGAAGCTAGGAAATATGAACTCAAATATTGGTGTATTGTTTTGTTGTATTTTCTTGTATTCCAGAAAACATATTTTTGTTAGTTATTAAAACGTGAGAAGAGGTAATGTGGACATATACGTCCCATAGCTAATAAAAAGTGCGCTATGCAATACTTAGAAGTACCTAAAGTTTTAATTATTGTTTTCATGACCGCATTTTTAGTGTTACAGCTATTTCTTTCATTTATAATTTTATCATGTAGAACTAGAATCCAGCATGATTAAGTTTGACATGTCAAATAATACTAGCTGCCTTGGCAAACGTCTGTCTTGTCATCAAATATGGCGGTGCATTTGAATTTTCTTCACATTACTCCGTCCCAAAGATATGATCTATCTCCATTCCAATTATTACGATCAATTCAGTCGTTTAGTAATGAAAAGCCTACAAACAAACAGAAAACCAGAGTTACTTTCTCATCCAAAAAATTAGTATAGTTTGGATTGCAGTCTGCCAAAAATCAGAAATACTTTTATTTTTATAAGTTAACTTTCATTCCTGATAGTACGATATTACATAAAAAATTAATGGGCTACCAAAAGACCTAATTTAAATGATCTATTAAAATTTGTTGTATATTTGATGAGGGACAATTTTGAAATGTACCGTGCTCCGTAAACTTTGCGTTCGGTTCAATTATACACTTTTCACCAATCAAGTAAAATCCATACGCTATTAATTTTCTGTGAGTCCGTGGCAACTTAACAAGGTATCTCGTCAGCGCTTTTCTTTTTTACTTCGGCCTAAATTATTTTCGTCACGATGCGTTGTACGCCTTGGCAGCCAAATTTCGTGCGACATAAAAAATTAATCATCCTCCCAACCTTATAAGTGCTGACTTAAGATAGACGAAATGATTAAAATTTCATTATCCAAAATGTAAGAGAAAGATTCTTTGAATAATTGAAGGGGTGATGCGCAGGTGGTGTCTTTCAAGGGGAAACAACTGGTCTCACTTTGCTTATTACTCTCTCAGAATTTAAAAAGAATCGTTTAAAATGAAGTCTTTTTGGTAAGCTTTTTATTCTCATTTGAGAAATGGATTTATAGAATTTTGACACCAATGCAAGGTCATTGATTTTAGCGAGATCGTTTATTCGCATGTCAATTTAAACGACTAAAAAGCAGGTAGTTTAAATTTCGTAAATTTTGCGATATTATTAGGAAACATGTAGGTACATTTATTTGAATAAAAATATTCATTCCCTTTTAATACATAAATATGTAGTTAAATTTATGACTATTATTAAGTTAGGTATGTATCATGTAACATCAAAAATTATAAATCAATAAATAAACTTTGTGAAATTTCTGTGTACACTGTACCTACATCATTACATTCCAAAACAAATATGTTTTTATTGTACAAAATCATATTTTTTGTTAATGTACAACAGTTTTGTACATTTATTTATTTTAAATATTTGGTTTTACATTCAATATTCAGGCATAATTTATTCAATGAAACACAAACATTTATTTCAATCTATTACAATTATTGTTTTACAAAAAGTACACTTTGAACGACTGACTTATTTGGAACTATCATTGTTGAGAACAGGATCAATTTTACAGTAAATAAACCACAAGATCAGCTTTTTGTTTACTATCGCAGCACTTACAAATCGATTTTTTCATAAAAAACAAAACAACAAGACTTCTAAGCATATCAAAGAAAAAGAAAAAAATATTAAAAGAGTTTGGTAGGTGGTCGCCAACAATCATATTAATATTAGTATATTAGTCGCATTCAGCCGGTCGATTCAGTAAAAGTCACGCCTTGAAAACTTGAGTGAAGTGAACTGTCAATGCCTAGCATTAGTATGGAATGACAGCTCAATTCGCCCTCACTATGCCTACATTTTCACGCGTTGATTTGACCAGAATTGCACTGCTGTAGGCTGTCGAATGCCAGTTTAAACTGGTGCAGCTCATTACCAGTATTCTACTTACGCGGTGTCCTGCGTCAGCGACGAACGCGACGCGATACGACGCTTGGAACGCGACGAACGCGATCAACTCAACGGCATACTCTACTTGCGGCCTATATGACAGTCTGCGGCGAGACGCGACGTAACGCGGACTTGTTTAGAGGGCGACCAGATGCGACACCACATTAAATATGAACTTTCAAGCAAAATTGTACTGTACGTCTCCATGATTCGAGAAGTAATGACCAAAATCACGTAGGGCATTTGTCGCGTGTAGCATCGCGTCGCATTACGTTGCGTCGTGTTACATCGCGTCGCGTCGTGTTCGTCGCTCACGCAGGACACCGCGTAGAGTAACTACCTATGCGACCACCACAACTTGGGTCAAACGATTCCCTTTGGTAAATCTGATCGGCAGACATTTGAGATTTTGACTACTTCTAAAGTCTATTACAGGTTTACAGATGACAGCTTGGCTTGCTTTCCAAGGTACGAGTGGGTCATAAATAGTCATGATATTATGTCTAGATTTATTAAATAATTCGTTTAAATTGTGAAACTATGTGAACATCAATTTTATTAAATGAGAAAATTTAAATGGAGAAATTGTTTTCTGAAATCTCGTTCACGATTTAAAATGAAATAGTGTTCTATTTAGAAATGGTTTACAAAAGGACAAAAAACAATAGTTACTAGTTAATTGAAATTGTTCTACATCTCCAATTAACCTACTTGGAACTGATAGACTTCTGAGAAAAATATTGTAATGTAGTTCAAACGAACCGATGATTTGTGATGTTTTTTTTTGTGTAGTTATCGTTTGTGTAGTTATCGTTTTGTGTAGTTTGCTTATTTCGTGTTTTCTCTTGTTACTTAACATTAATATCAAAGTAAATGATAAAAGATGATAAATGATATTTATTTTTGTAAATTGGTTTATACACACACTTACTCAACATTTCACTAAGTGTTTCACTATCCTGTATTCTGAAATTATACATTTACCTATAGCGCTCTGACAATCCCTTATCTTGGGCTTGTGGCTAAACCATAACAACCGCATGGGTCAAATGAAGGTTAAGATGCTTTGCTTGTCTAGGTCAGCCCGTGGATGGCGACCATTTAATATAGAAGGACCCCTCCATGTCACGGAAAATTACGTTTAGCCGCTGGTTACAGCTAATATTTGAAGATTCTTAGGAACAGCCGTAACGAGTAGTTAGAACCCAAAAAATCCGACAAACAGTCTAAGAGATATCTTGTTACCCAGTCGAGTTGTCTGGTAGGCTGGATAGGTCAGGTAGGCAGTTCTCCATGTAAAACACTGAATGCACCGTTTAATTCCGCCAATCCCTTTTCATCACCGGACCACTATACGTACGGCGCTGCGCCAGTAGGTACATGCTAAACATCCCACCCATACGTGCTAAACGTTTATGGAACACATTCATTGTGCATATATCTAAGGTGAATTCCCTGCCGAAGTCAATGGTTCCGGATAGCTACAACCTAGGGATATTTAAGTCAAGAGTGAACAGATTGCTTTTTGACAGGCGCGCTTCATCGTCGACCACATCGCTTACTATCTGGTGAGATAGTGATCAAACGCGTGCCTATCAATAATAATAAAAAAAAAACTGGTATTTAGCTACATCAGGTTAGACTGCAAGCTGACCCCAACATACTCGTAGTTGGAAAAAAGATAGGTAGATGATAAGTGCTCTGCCAATTCCTTCGCGGATTACAGGCTTGATGCTATGTTGCTATCCTGAGAATGATATTATATTATAGCTAAGTGTGTAAATCCGGGTGTTGACAGTACCAAGTGCGAAGGCTGTTGAAATGTGATACAGAATTAAACATCTCAACTCACAGAGTAGCCAATCTCCAACTTTTTATATTATAGTTATGCCGTTTACATTTTGTGAAGGTTCGATAAACTTTAAAGATGACAAAACAAATGAAAGCGGTCAACTATGCCCTAGTTGTTTAGACAACGCCTTTAAGAATAAAATAATAATTTGTCCTTTATGTGAAGATATTCCAGAAACAAAACAATATTCCACACAAAATCATCCCACAAATTCGGCCCAAAAAGCCTTGTTTGTTCATATCATTGAAAAGCCTATCGAATCAGATATGGGCAGTCAGTTTGCTTCGCAAATACAAGTCCCGGGTTTTTGTGGAGGAAAAAAATTGTATAATTCGGTCCTTGAGACCACAGTCACGTAGGCCACGTTAATTCTCTCGGTATCGCCGCACTGATAACAGGGAAATTGTTCTTTATTTTTTAGCAACAAAGGGTTGTAAATCTGTTGCTTGAATCGTGGGTTGAGTGGAGATTTTTGAAGTATGTGTTGTTATTTTGGGGGGGAATGATTTTTATTGCGATTGCTTCTTTTTTTTGACGATAGGGAGGTCATAAGGATGTCAATGGCCTCTTGTATTTTACGTGTGTATTGATACTCGTATCTATCTATGATTCTGTAAATAACACAAGCTACACTCATGGAATAAAGGTAAGACAAATCTTACTGAGGTCTGTTGACGGATTAAGAACCATTTATTCATTACAATATAGATACGTCTTTGTACTTACGTAAGAAAGCATGTAATCACTCAGCTATAATTACAACCATATCACCAGCCCCCCTAACCAAGTAACAAACGATTCGTATCTATTCTCTTTCTACAATCGAGAACGCCTCAAATCACGCCCTTTGTTTTGACCACGTGACTTAGCGAAAGGTGATAAGTCACGTGGTCAAAACAAAGGGATTTGAGGCGTTCTCGATTGTAGAAAGAGAATAGATACGTATCGTTTGTAGCTTGGCTAGGGGGGCAGCAGTTCCAAAGGCAGGGTTGTAGGCATTTTAAGCTTTATTGTTTGTCAGAATTTTGTTAAATGTAAATTATGCGAAAACAATTTTCTGATCATAATTTTAGTGAAGTTTTCCAACTCGATACAACAAATAAAATCATTGCTTTAAATTGCTTTTTACAACGTGTTTAACAATTATACATAACAAAGAGGTTATCTTGAAACCATGCCAATGTTCATTTCTTAGTGTCTATTTGCAAAAAAGTTGTCTTTTTGTTCTTATTTTTAACCCCCGACGCAAAAAGAGGGGTGTTATAAGTTTCACCGCTATGTGTGTGTGTCTGTCTGTCTGTCTGTCTGTCTGTCTGTCTGTCTGTCTGTCTGTCTGTCTGTCTGTCTGTCTGTCTGTCTGTCTGTCTGTCTGTCTGTCTGTCTGTCTGTGGCACCGTAGCGCCCAAACGGGTGAACCGATTTAGATGCGGTTTTTTTTATTTGAAAGCAGGGTTTCTTGCGATGGTTCTTAGACATATTTCATCAAAATCGGTTCAGCCGTTTCAAGGTCATCAGCTCTTTTGTGTTAGCTACCGTTACTATTTTAGACGTCTATGGGTATTAACTTTATTTACAAACATATGTCATTGTGTGTCTTAAAATTTCAAACACCGATGTGTGTAATATTAATACGCAGCATTATGGTGTATTTGGTCTGATGCAGCCAGGTTATCTAGCAGACTAATACACTCTTGGGAAAATAACAGCAGATATGTCGTGTTTGGATTCATTTCAACCAGCATTTGATTCTAAACACAATGCACTGATGGCAACACGATGAGCTGATGCTGCAACCAGGCTATCCAGAACACCAGTAGGTAGACTCTTGACAAAATAATAGCAGATATGTCGTGTTTGGATTCATTTTAACCAGCATTTGATTCTGCACACAATGCCCTGATGGTAACAGGATGAGCTGATGCTGCAGCCAAACTATACAGCACACCAGTAGGTAGACTGTTAACAAAATAATAGCAGATATGTCGTGTTTGGATTCATTTCAACCAGCATTTAATTCTAAACACAATGCACTGATGGCAACAGGATGAGCTGATGCTGCAGCCAGGATATTCAGCACACCAGTAGGTAGACTCTTGACAAAATAATAGAAGATTTGTCGTGTTTGGATTCGTTTTAACCAGCATTTGACTCTACATACAATGCACTGAAAAATTCTCATACTTAACTGTATCATCTATAAAACAAAATTAATGCGTTTAAAAATTTTAAAATAAAAATTAAATTTAAAATTTAAAAAACCCCCACCGCAAAAAAGTAAAACATTTAAAAAGTTAAAAATAACACTTTAGCCATGACATTTTACGTAACGTCGGGGTACCGTTAAAATAAGTACCTACATACCTACAAGTACAAGGAACATTCCTTACTAGGTACCCCGACGTTACGTAAAATTTCATGGCTAAAGTGTTATTTTTAACTTTTTAAATGTTTTACTTTTTTGCGGTGGGGGTTTTTTAAATTTTTAATTTAACTAGCTGTTGCCAGCGGTTTCACCCGCTACGACGCAAAAAAACATTTCACAGGAAGATATAATCGGGATATTAACTATCTTATGTCTTAAGCTAGAATATAAACTATGTGTGTACTAAATTTTATTCACATCCGTTTAGTAGTTTTTGCATGAAAGAGTAACAAACATCCATCCGTCCAAACAAACTTTCACTTTTAAAATATTAGTAAGATAAATATATAAAACTAACATACCTCCCGCGGTTTCACCTGCGTAGGTCCCGTTCCCGTGGGAATACAGGAATATACCTATGTCTTTATCCAAGGTGTCAGCTAACTCCATACTAAGTTTTATTATAATCCAGTCAGTAGTTTTTACGTGAAAGAGTAACAAACATCCATCCATACATCTATCCCCACTGACAAACTTTCGAGTTTATAATATTAATAGGAAGCAGGATAATATATAAGCAGTTCAAGACCTCGCACCAGTAAAACATTTCCTTACCTCATATTAACATTAAGTTAATAACTTTTTGTTAAGATATTACAAGTTACTTGGCAGTAGTAAAAGCGTGTATGAAAAGGTTACATTACTTTCATAAACGGACTAACTAATTTATTTATTTATTTATCAGAAACAATTAATTTGTGTTTGATACATTACATACATCATAATTAATAATATTAATATTAATACAGCAATAACTAAAAACAAAAACAGTAAAAACTTTTTTTTTTTTAATTAAATAACATTGTAGAAACACACAATTTTTTTTGTTAAATAGATAGTTGGAATTATAAATTACAGTTCGTCTACTGAGTACAAATTCCTATCCAACAGAAATGCTTTTAGCTTAGCCTTAAAAGAGCTAGTGTAAAACAAGATTTTTAAGTCCGCTGGCAGTCTAGTAAATATTTGTAATTCCCTACTCATTATTCTAATATTCGTTCCGTTTAATACCTTTAAAAAATTCTGTAACTTCAGACATGTCTAAAAGATCATAGATTAAAAAGAAGATTTAATTAACTGAATCCATTAAGATTCTTATCGTTTTCATACCAATTTGCGAAAGTAAATGCTCTTTCAAAGTAAAAGTTGACCCGAGACGATCTTAATAGAAATATTCACCTGAGTTCGCACAGTTTCTGAAAGCTCGATATTTTATAAACTACGTCACTAAAAGGTAGATTCGAATTATTTTGACAAATAATATTACAAATGACGAATGCGAGTTAGTTTGTTACTTACCAATACTTTTTACGGGTTAAATATCACGTAGCTAGGTATATCTAAGATTCTCACTTTAAACTTATATCTCGCCTATATTTGCTGATCACCTACGTCACACAAGTGCCTGATCGGGACTTGTTAAGATATAGGTTAATAACCAACTAAGAGTCAAAACAATGTACAGACTACCCCAATGTGTCAGATTTCTGTGATAGGTTTTCAACTTTATTCTAAACACAATAAGGATCATGTTCAATTGGGAAAATTTGACAGTTTGGGGTAGGTTGATGTGCTGGCATCTGTACAAAGGCAAGCGCACATCAAACTATCCTATGTAACCCTTAATTTTTTTTTCTTTTTAGTTTTTATGGTGTACAATAAAGAGTATTATATTCTATTTTATCTCAACGTGTGAAATTTCTTTGTAGGCTTCTAAACTTTATTATAGATTCATGTTCAATTTGGACAATTTGACAGTTTGAGGTAACTTGATGTTCAGGGGTCAGTACTTTTGCAACTTATCCTGCAATTGTTCTAGATAGATAATTATAACCCAAATTTTATCTAAAACACACAACATTTTATTATGTTTCATAATGAGGGACCTGTATCGCAAATCCGCTATTAAAACAGTACCTAACACCTAAAAATAGTCCAATTTAAAGCAGCTTCAAATAAAACTATGATAAATACTTCTCTTTCGATTAACCATGTACCTTAAAATATGTGCTAGCATTAAATTCGCCCTGAATCAATTTGTTAATGGACTGCAAATATTTTAATGGATTGTAAATAGGAAATTTAAGTGTTATTATATCGGATAGCAAACTCCTCCTACCCAAACTGTGGCAAACGTTGCTGTTGTATTGAGTGTACCAATTTTCTCCAAAGCCTGATAAAATTAGAATACCAATATGAGGAAATGAGGTGAGACCTTGGGACTTCTAGCTATCCGCTATCTTGAAAACTGTTCGTCAAATAGCAGGAATATGTTACACGAGGCACAGTTTCCAATGTGTAAATAAGAGCCTTATCCATTGAGTGACCGCGGCATACGCAGCTTTACCCAAAACACATTGATCAACTCGCACAGTTTTAGCTCAAGCCTTCACTCGGCGAATGAAAAATGTAAATACTAGAAACATTTATGGAGTAGAATGTTTTTGAATAAATAAAACATGTATGCAGTCTGTGGATCCTGCAGCCATGTAGCGTAAAGATTTATTGCAGCGAGTGTACAAAGACCAACAAATTGTCGATTCCAAACCACTTTTGCAATGATTTTTAAATGAATGTGGGTATTGGGTGTAGTTTATGTATTTAGTGAAGCGATGGTAGGAGTTAAATTTATTGTTTTTTACTGATTGCTTACTACAGCAGCTCTTTTAATAATGCATCTATTGTAAACAAATCTGTACCTTCGGCACGAATGCTTTTATTAACACAAACGTAAAGTCAAAACGTACAATTTTAATATTGAAAATGAATTTATGTTACTTTTAAGACTCAGTTTATTTATTATATTTATAGATACTAACTACTGTGCTTGCTTAATTAATTAAAACATAAATGCTAAAGGGCAGCTGGTATTTTTAATTTTAAGTCATTAAACCCCAAGTGGAAGCCGGCGTCCACGCTGTCATTGTCTTTCTATTGTGTCTCTAATTGATACGATTGAAATGTTAATATCGTCAGAGTTGGCGTTTTTCATAACTTAATATAGTTCAACTTTTCTATCAGTCGTTCCATTTTTAATCTTATCCTCCAGTCAGTACCGGTTACTAGCTCTAACGACAGGTTTTTATTTTCCGATAAATGAAAACTATTACAATTTTACTTTTCTCAGTAGCCAGGACATCAAAATCAGTTAATGAATTCTCATTGTTCACTTGGTGCTTTTGCAAAAGGTCTTCTTAAAAAGGTTCGCGAGAATATTTTTGCAGAATAGACCGGTAATTTCTAATCATGCGTGTCTTTAACCCAGCATTATGTTATGTACAATTTCCTCATATCGGTTCATCTCTCCTATTCTCCGTTCGGTCAATGACATTACCTGACACCGAATCAATTACTTATTGTAAGAAAGTATTCGATTGGAACGTGTTACGATTTCATTGAATGGTTGCTGGGGAATTTGTTCCGCCACTTCTTCTTTTTAGCAAAAACACTTGGAAATAGCATAGGACGAGCATGTTGAGGGACTGTCTTATAGAATTTCGATGTTTAAGAAGTGCCGATCCTTAATTTAATTTAAATAAATGAAGTTTGTTTTCGATTAACTAGCGTTCGACGATTTTATTGAAAATAGAAAACATTTGTTTTGTTTTTATCTATAATATGTATTTATTTAGATATATGTATGTTTATCAGCTGTTTAGTACCTATAACACAAGCTCTGCTTAGCTTGGGACTAAATGGCGTTGTGTGGGAGTTGTGAAACATTTATTTATTTTATTTTATTAGAAGCGTAAGCTGAGACGCAGATGGTCCTTTATTTTTCGGGTTAAAAATATACTTTAGATAACTAGTACGTAGGGTTCAATACCTATCAGAACATTATAGTTTGTTTATTAATTTTATTAAAAACCCAACAGACTCCGTGCACGCGAATTCCTTGTTTAGTCAAGGCGACGCGTGCATGATCCGTCACTTTATAGAGGATTAAAAAGACTGGTCAAAGTGACACACAGAAATTAGCTTCTTACAAATATTCACTTACCTCAATTACTCCTTACACACGTAAATGCAACAATTTCTTTACCAAAAGTATTTTGACATATCGCTAAGCGATTGGTCGACACTTCACATTACCAGAAGGCTAGAATTTACTGAGATTAGAGAAATCTAGCACTGTGATTTAACGTGGCAATGCTGCCAGCATTTTAGACAATTTCCCTGATGACATCATTGCGGATTAAAATGTTTCATTTCTTATCATTCTTTTTACGTGTAAATAATAGTCATAAGTGTTAGTGTAGTAATCATGATATTAAATTTATAGAAATAAAATTATAAAGATAGGTGGGCCAATATCTCGCAACGTGAATTACAGAAATGTGTACCACGCAAATTAAGCAGTGTAACACAGCTCAGCCCGACTTAGTGCCTGGTAACCGCACAGGATTTAATTACAAGGTAAAATATTAGGAACGAAATAACTTCAACTTCTACATTAATTTCCTCAGTAGGACAAAATGGCGGCAATCTTCGTGTAACTGTCGCTATTCCTGCTAATTGTCCCGGTTTTAATATTGGTTTGGTGAGATTTTGATGAAGTAATCAAGGAGGCTGTTTGTCTTTTGTTTAATTTAAAGTTTGATAAGTGTTCAATCTGTGCCTGGAGGGAAATAGGGTTTATTAGCCATTATGTCAAAAAAAAAATGTGGGTACATGACTCTCTCACGAAGGATTTTGTGCCATTGTATAAGATAAATACAGAAATTATAAAGGACGAGCTAAAACGGTTTTTTTTTTTGTATGGATCCTCTATCAATTTTAATTGGTTTACCTTGTATTATTATTTTGTTGTTAAACCATCAATGGAAACATACTGTACTCTCTTGAAAAGGTCTGTCTAGCTATTACGGCTCATAACATATAGTCTCTAGACATATAAACGGGTGGGCAGGGGCAGCAGTGTTTTAGTAATAGGGTTCCACTTGCACCCTTTGGGCAGAGAACCCTAAAATGTAACGTAAGTAAAATTGCTTTTTGCAAGCAATTTTACGTTACATTTTAGGGTTGGGCTTGTCTGTACTGTTTAGTGCCTTTCAAAAAGAACTAGAATGGAACGAAAGTGCAATTACCATTTGAGTAGAATAATCTTTATTGTACACTTTAAAATCTTCCTAACAATAACATAAAGCTGCAAGAGGATAAATATTACCAAACAAATGGAAGCGAAATGGAAGGTTTGTATGAAAGATGATATTATGGATGGGAAGAAGGTGACTATTGAGATGATAACCATTAATATGTATGGAAAAAGAAAACATACTGCGTTTACCATGAATAAGTTAGTAAGTAGGATGACGATGGGGATGAAAAACGGTCGACCAAAAATTATATTGTAGATAACTTATGCATACGATCTCCATATTACAGAGGACAAGCTCGTGTAACAGTGGGAACATTACAGGCTTATAACATTATGCATAAGTGATGCTAAGCGCGGTGAAATCAATAACTCTCAGTACCTACAAAATATAATGCCATCTCTAATTCGCCGTGGGCTGTAGCAACTTATGACGTAAAAATACCAGCCTGATACTGTCTCACTGCAAGGCAAAGGCTTCTTCTCATACGGAGAAAACACGAGCATTGATCACAATGATCACCATGCTTTTTTAAGGCAGGTTCAAATTCAAATTCACAAATCTTTATTGCATACCATAATGTGTTAAAAGTTGGTGAGAAACATTACATTAGGTACTATACAATAAATGACCCTGTCTGCCACAGCATAGATCAAGTAGGAGAGAGGAGGAAGAGCACTGGTGTAAATTTTATAGAAATAAATTGGTTTTAGGTTGCTTATAATTTATCATTAAAGTATTCATTTAAACTATAGTAGCATTTGTTAATTAGAAAAAGCTTCAATTTGTTGATAAAGATGCTATTTTCAATAAAATTCCTCATTATTTCGGGTAATTTATTGTAGATTTTTATGGACATGACATAGGTACTATTGGAGTGCTATTGGAGAGGTTGGCGGTTGGTAGCTTATATTAACTGTAAGTTCGGGTTTTCTGAAGATAATTTCCTTCACCGGCGTCAATGATATTTGAAATAATCTTAGAAAAGGTCATAAGAATTCAAAAAGTCACTTTTTCCAAGTAGTGCTGTAAATAGGTATACTTTGCTCGTGCACTTCAAGTTGTGGTCAACGCAGCATCCGTACAAAAGACAAGTCAGTAATTGCTCTGCATTTGTATGTGATCAGATTCATTCTTCTAAATGAAAATTGCTTTTAAAATTCAATTGTAAAACGTATGTACGTCGCCACCGTGATAAGACTTTCAAGTCCCGATTTACGAATAATAAAATCCCCGCGAATCGTTTTTCGACACATCCCCTATTCAATCCGAAATTATTCGCAATAGAAATTTGAATTGGAGCATTCAGTACATTTAGATGTCGTAATCACATCGTTCTTAGATTCAATTTACCCAATTTTGTACAGGACACGATTGGGCGAATTTCATGATCATTTTGTAAGAGACACAATAAGATTTTTCGTAAGATCTAGATTAAATAATACAATAAAATACGCTGGAGATTGGAATTTACTGTGTTTGATATATATTTAGGTTTTAAAATGAAAAGTACTCGCTTTGATTCACATAAATTATTTCTTTCAACATCAGTATTCATGTTTGTGTATGAAGTAAGCACAATAACTTTGAGTGATGCTATTATGCTAACTTACTCGTAATACATTGATATAGTATCAAAGGTTAAACAGGAGGATTGTAGTATTTACAATTTTCAAATTGTTTTATGAACCCTACGTTTACGCCAAGCACGAACAGTGGGTTCTTGTGACATTAAGTATTTTAGATTTTTAATGCGTACAGCTTGATACAACTACCACTTCTACCAGTAACCAGTAGTGTGTATTCGTAATCTTCAAATTACTTCGCGGTTAAAAAAGTTATACCTTTTAAAGTATGAAACTTACAACCTCGAAGTAATTACTTGCCAGAATCACGGTACAAACATGTCATATAGAGTTACCTAGTACCTACGTGTGTCGCTGACGTAGCGGTATACAAATCAAATGAATGAAAGAAAAAAAATACCATCATATTAATTACAATTATTATTGTTCAATAAATATAGAATCACGCCTGTAATACCAAATGGGCTAGGCAGTGGTGTACTTGGTAGTACACCCACATTTCGCTAATATAAAATCAATCGTAGAATAATAATTAACCGACTTCAAAAAAAGGAGGAGGTTCTATGTTCGTGTGTATGTTTTTTTTTTTTTTTTTTTTTTTTTTTTTTTTTATGTATGTTACCTGATTTCTCCGCCATTTGTGGACCGATTCTCGAAATTCTTTTTTTGTTTGAAAGAATGGACTCCTGAGGTGGTCCCATTTTAATTTGGTGAAGATCTGGTGCTGATCTTCGGAGATATACAACGGATATCTTCAAAAATAGACGGCAAATCTATCGTGATTGCTGGAATCGCTTGGATATTTATTGTTAAGACAACATCATGACGTATCATCAAGTCTGTATGCTCAGAGGGGTAGGCAGATGTGTTCAATATACCTAGAGTTCGACAGTTAGGTATGTTAAGTTTCATTTATTAGGGTTAGGTGGATAATCCTATTATAATGACATGTATTGTTAACAATTAACAATATAAAATGAATTCATGGCAAATGTTTGTATGGGAACAACAAAAAATGGAAAAATAAAAAACTTTTTACAAAAAATAAAACCGACTTCAAAAATAACACTAAACGGTGTAAAATAACTCTAAATTCGGAAGTCGGTGGCCCATCAAGAATAAGACAAAAGTACCAAAGCCACAGACTTCCTAATTTAGAGTTATTTTACACCGTTTAGTGTTATTTTTGAAGTCGGTTTTATTTTTTGTAAAAAAGTTTTTTTTTTATTATACTCGTTGGAATCACTCGGCCACGTTAAGTAACTTATTTTAAATAATTATTACTCGAGTCACAATTACTATTGTACGCTATTCTTATAGTAGTACTGTTACTACCTTTAACATAACACAAACTACTTTTATGTACAATCTAAATCAACACGTACACGAGGCCAAAATGTTCTAAAAGCACACCTTTTGTCATAATTTCGTACTAATTTTATCAATATGAGCACGAAATGATATCGAATATCAAATTTTAACCATCAATTTCAAGGAACCTCCTAATGGAGCCAAAGTACCGCTTTCGTGAATGATGAATCGGCATTTCTATTGGAAACGAAGTGAAAATAACAAGTATTGATTTGTTATGTAACACGGTATTACGAATTGAAGATAATTATCTACGTGCCGCTGAAGACCGTACAACGAAGCTTGATTGGAATTATTAAGATTGTTTGCTAGTATCAGTGCAGTGATAGCCTAGTGGTGTGACCGGTGGATTGCCAATTCATAGGTTTCGAGTTCGAACCCAAGGCACGCACCTCTGACTTTTCGGATTCATGTGCGGATAGTATAATTATCACTTGCTTCAAAAACGGTGAAGGAAAACATCGTGAGGAAACCGGCATGCCTGAGAGATTTTTCTCGACGGCATGTGATGCCAAGTCAGAGGCCCATGGGCGGCATTAAAACTCTGACACCAGGTTAGTTACTAACCACACGATAGGAAGAAGAAGAAGAAGAAGAAGTATCATTATCTGCCTTGCATTTTCTCACTTCGATAGCTCTTAGCGTTGGATTGGATTCCAATCCAACTAGATGCAGCTGAATTAATTACTGTTTTACATGGAATAACTACTGACTTCCACAATCTAGTTACTGGGTTACACTCATCCCTAGACTGTTTTTTTATTTTATTTTATTTTATTTATTCAGGGATAATAAACAGCTACAATATGTGCTTAAATGGAGTACAGATAATACAGAATATTAACAATATTGCAGCCCACTACATTATCCGCATATTATCGTTAAGAATACGATAATGAGTGCCACTGGATTAAAAAATAAATAAACAAGAATAATAATAAATACATCACATTCATAATACCACAAAAAAAAAACGACAGACGGTGGTTGTCAGACTTTTGAGTATTTGACTGGCAAAAATCGACTCGTTCACTTGTTTTTATCTAAAGCAAGTTAAGTTTAAAGTACGCTTTTTGGAGTTGACGCAAGAATATAATTACAAGATACATATTATTTCCTATTGGATTTTGAGAAGACATAGACCTAATTGGTGAGGTTCTTCAGAAAGGTCGGGTGCGTAATACACGCAACGTGTGTGTATGACAACATGTAAGAATGTGAACGAAGCAAGGGAAGTATGTAAGAATCGTCATTATTTTCTGTTAGGTGTGAATATTTTATTTTGTTTTGTTTCTATTTTAATTTTATATTAATTTTAAATTTGTTGTGTACTTGTTATTTCATTTTGTTTTCCTTTTTAACTTTAATTTGATTATTTGTAATTTTTCACTCACATGAATGTTGGTTGACCTGTTATTGGCGACTGTATAAGTCTGATACTTTTTACTATTATTCTAATGTAATGTGCTGTATACAGAAGCTGTTGGTTTACCTTAATAAATAAATAAATAAATAAATGAATCGTAGCATATGGTGCTCTGTGGTTTCTGCCTACCCCCATGGGAAAAAGGCGTGAGTTTATGTATGTATGTATTTTGAGAAGTTCCCTCCTTTTTTTTCAGACACCATGGTCTATTACAAATGAATACTCGTAGATAATATAACATCTAAATTGAAAGCTTCATCCTTTTTAAATCGGTTCGAAGAACTTTAAATTCATTTTCTATGCGTCGTAGTTTTTATGTTAAATACGCTACAAATCTTCTTCAAGTATTGGGCGTCGAAATCTAAACAAAAACTATTGAAACAACTGCGCGATCAAAAAAAAAAAGGTTTGTACTTAACTGATTGATTCATAGAATTTATACAGGTTGTATTTCACTTACTGACAACTGTCACTACGGTTAGTTAGCAAATTGGAAATCCATTATGGCTGCTGGAAACCAATCACTTTTCATATAGAGGTAGTTTTTATTTTCCAGAACATCCTGCTGTACTAACATTTCGATTTATGGCTACTTTATAGGAATGTTTTGTATTAGTTTATCATTCAAATTTATTCCCTCGTATTTATAATTAATACAAAATAAATAAATAAAAGTGGATGTGGTATTGGTTTGATCCCCGTGCGCCCGAATGGCCTGTGAGCCACATAGGTATATAATATTCAACAACTTTCCACACATCGCCATTTAATCCCAAGATAAGCTTGAGAGCTTGTGTTATGGGTACTAAACAGCTAATAAACATACTTATATATTTCTAAATACATACATATTATCGATAAATTACACCCAGACACAGAACAAATGATCGTGTTAATCACACAAACATTTATCCTGGGTGGGAATCGAACCCACGACCTCTAGCATAGCAGTCAGGGTCACTAACTACTAGACTAACAGGCCAGTCAAATAATAATTATTCGTGAAAAGTTTATTCCATGCGGAATTTCTAAGTTGCACTCATGAGCCTGGATGAATACCCGGTTGATGGCAATAGATCCGCCCCCTAACAAGTGATTTCAAGATAAATAAGAAAAAACATGAAGTCTTAGAATAATTTTATTTTGTCATCAATTTCATTGATGAGTCAGTTTGTGCAGTGCCGGACTCTTACCAGCTAAATTATTTACTTATTAATTTATTATTTATTTAATAAAGCTATATGCACAACTTTAAAAAAAACTCTATTACGGCAGAATTATTCTTTTAAGTAGAATAGAATAGAATAGAATACTCTTTATTGTACACCATGAAAACTTTCAAATTATAAATAATAAAAAAAAATATTCATAATAACTTTTTTAATTATACTTTATTTTAATTATTTTCATTTATTATTATTTTACTTTCTTATTATTTATTACTTTATTGTATTATTGTACTTTTATTATTATTTTTTAATTATTTTATTTTCATTATTTTATTTCTGATTATTATCTTTTATATTTATTATATTCTTGAGCAAAGAGATTTAAGATATTATAGAGGGGACATGTGAACAAAAACTGTGATCCCATGTCTCAGTAACGCCATCTAGAATAATAAAGAAATATTGGAGCGGCAGCGGAGCGTACTAAAGTAAACTCATTGACTTGTGTCCACTAGGACACATCACACAAGTATCGGATGAAAATTGTGCGTCTATAGTTAAGTAAGTATTGAACGTCGATCCGAATATCGATTGAAAATTCGGATTTAAGTCTTGAACAAGTTACTTAGAGATAAATTACCAAGTTTTTTACTTTATATAATGTTCATAGGTATAGAGAGTTATAAGAACAATATAACGTGCCAACTTGTTAAAAGGGAAAAGTTTTTGTCTAGGTAATTTTGTGTACTAAATATTAAATTTCATGGATATCTCGTACGACAGACGAATGTAAGACCTAAAGTTTCTTGGAGAAAATTTATCTTTAAATTTAATGTACAGACTAGTAAAATAAAATAACGAGTGTTTTTTCGATTCCCGATTCAGGTATTCGTTGAGAAATTTATGAATGCGGTTTAGTTTCTTGTGCAAAATTAAAGCCTTTTTTTAGTAAAATGTATCTTACGGATTTAAAAAGGTTTCTATTCTGGGCTAATTATTTTTTATTCATTTATTTAAAATTTCATAAATTTAAACCTAATATCACTGTGAACACTGAACAGTATAGCAGTGAACGAAATATAAAAAAAATAAATTATTTTTTACATCATACATTTATTATTATCAAACACTTCCAAATACACTGAGGTTTGAATCTTAATGGTTCCATTGTTACACACACATTAAGTACTTTGATAATCTAGAACTTTTATTAACTTAAAGTCAAGCTGGCATAAGCTGCTAAGAATATTCTTGTCATGTTCAAGACCCATTTTATGATTTTATCTGATGATAGAATCATAGACGTAACTTCAAATTACTCGCTTTTTTGAAGTCTGTATTTTTCAGAGATATACATAATTATTTGTGCGGTGTGTTATTTTTTTAGAGTGTGCTTATTTTTTATTACACCAATGGAAACAAGAACGGGATAAGTAAAATATATGGGCCACATTGTATGTCAAAAGAGAACGACACATGATTATACAAATCAGGAAAAAAATCTCACTTTGAATTGAACTTAGGCTGACTATTGACATGGTTTTGTGAACAAAAAAGGACGTGTTAATTAACTTCATAACATTGAACTTGATTTTGAAAACCCATCCGAAATGTCGAAATACAACGCACAAGTATCTAGACGAATTCTGTTCTCACTAAAATATTTAATTATCATAGTTTTAACAGAGATAAACTCGTAACAACAAAATTTCATTTCAATTTGCCCATACCGTGCTTTGTGTAATAGAATATGTAATCAAGTTTTAATATTGCAAAACGAAATTTAAAAAAAAAAACTGCTCTCATATCTATTTATAAATTCATTTCAGACAATGAAATTAAGAAGGCTGTAAAGGTTAGATTAGAAACACACGGCTCAAATAGATATAATGTAAATATTATTTAATAAAACCAGGGGTCGATCGGTGGTCAAAGTTCGATAGGTTTAGCTCTCCGTACTTTGTCTCCATAAAAAAAATAACTATACGAAATCTCACGCTCCTCCGTGCGTGAAATATATTTAAAGGCGATCCAATATTCGCTTTTCGTATTAGGGTCTAGTCGCGTTGATCAACGTAGCTCGACGGTTTATTCATTGAATACAAAAAGAAAGCACAGTACGAAACGACGTACGCATCCTTTCGCATCGACGCGGCGAAAACACTCCGACAGCGAACGACGACGGTTGATGGCCGCTTCCGTAAGGGGTGGGACGGCATAATGTGTACAAGTGTGCTCCTTTTCGAACGGCAAAATGCGAAAAGCCGTCGATCAATGCATTTTGATCCTTAATATGTATACAATATTTCATCAGTTCTACTGATAAATCATATACAGTTCGGTACTATGAGTGCGAACTTGTAGATATGAAAATTAATATAGCAAACTCTGAGAATTTTAGATGTCAAAAGTCAGCAAACATGTCTTAAATGTAATTTAAAAACTTATCTAAACGAACTGTAAGTAATCTATATCAAATATTCAAAGTACTTTCATGTTTGAGTCAAGTTTTATACGTACCTAAGTGATTTAATAACGGTACAGTTTAAGACGAGATGTAGGACAGATGTCAAATAAGAAATTATTTGATGCCCCCAAGGTTTGTTTCCTTCAAAAACAATAAAAACGTCCTTTGTCCTTGCTGGCGTTTTCTAAGAAAGATTAAGTGTATTTGTGACATTAATGTAAAAATAACATGACGGGTTGGGAGGGGCTCATGGTTCAATAATACGATGCGGGCTTATCGAAGGTTGTGCCATAGGTCATTATGGTCACTACCTCTTGACAACCGAGACTTAGATTAAAAAAAAAAATTACAATGCTTATGAAAAATCGCGATTTTGACATACATACATACATAAACTCACGCCTTTTTCCCATGGGGGTAGGCCGAAACTACAGAGCGACATATGCTACGATTCTTACATACTTCTTTACTTCGTTTACATTCATACATGTTGTCATACACACACGCCGGTTGCGAGTACTACGCACCTGACCTTTCTGAAGAACCTCACCAATAAGGTCTATGTATGTCCTTCTAGGGCGTCCCCTCCCGGCGTCCCCACTTACATCTGCCTTGTATACCTTTCGTTAGTCGCCTTTCATCCATCCTTTCAACGTGACCAAACCATCTAAGCATACTTTATATCAAATGAGATATCCTATTCAATACAAAGTTAGGTTAGTTAGGGTTGTGCAACTTCAACGGAAATGATAATAAGGGCTGTTTCAGTTTTAGGTATCGTTCTTTTTTTAAGTCAGAAGTTATTTTGTTAGCCTTAAATCCGTTTACAACTAGTTTGAAGAAGCTAAACAGATGAAAGGGGAGTGACTTTTGAGATGATGACTGTTAGACACAAAAACAAAGACGAAAACTATGACTGAGATGTATAGACTGAGATGGATGTAGACTGAGATGTAAAGAAGAAGGACGCATGCTGTGCTGTCCCCGAATATATTACAATAAGGACAGGAAGCTGAAGACATGGAAATTCTTATTGGTTTCATTTTTAATAATTCACCATGTTGGGTCAATGTCCTTTTCTTAGATACATTTTAAGGGATAGGTAGGAAAATTTACTTATAAAGTAAAAGTAGGACGCATAAATCGCTCTTGAAGTTCCAAAAATAAACCAACGTCAATGACATTTGACTACAATATTTTTATTCAAAGAAAGTAAGTAACTCATAGATTTTATAGGTCAAATGGTCAAGGTATATTTATAAGATGTATTGATTTGTATTTTTACCAAAAAAATGGGGTTTTTGTGTTGAAAGGATACTGAGAAAATTGATCAATTTATAGTTAGGTGGTGGAATAGTGGTGGTGATATTTTTTCTCGATTTTGATTAAGTATCCCCGTTTATACCCGTGCGAAAATTTTCACTTAGAAACAATCATAAAGTGACTATTCTATAATTAATTGTGATTGCGAACCGAATTTGGAATTAAGATTTTTAAAAACAAACAAAATCATTTTAAACCAGAATTTTTCTCTCCAAATTTTCCCGACTTTTCTAATCTCTCACGAGTATTCTGGCTTCGCGAAACAAGATAGTACTCGTATAGTTTTTCTTACACGGAACAACCGCGGATCTAATTAAGTATGGAAAACTTGAATGTGGCGAGGCGCCAAAACACTTATTGTTCGTTGGAATGCAAATTCTTGGCCCGAGTCTGTAGGATGGAGAAGGAACCTTAGGGGAAATATAAAACAACTGGTAGATTTAACCTCTAACATTTAATGGTGTACGAACTGGATCTTAAGACAACAGACTGATGGCTAGACCCCATTAGCCTTTTGTCAAAAGATCCAGCAGCTGAATACATACATAAAGCGACTGCTTAGTATATCTAACCCACGCAACCCAGTTACTAGATATTACGATACCTCTTGTTTCAAATTGTTTGTCATACTTTCTGGGTTTTGACTACCCGTGACGTCTGTCAAAGCTCTATAAATGCCAGAACGAACCAACGGCTTAACGTGCTTTCCGAGGCACAGGGGTCGTTATGTAATTTATTTATAGATTTATTTATTAAAGGTAAACCAACAGTTTCTGTATACAGCATTACATTAGAATAATAGTAAAAAGTATCACAGACTTATACAGTCGCCAATACTAGGTCGACCAACATTCAAGTGAGTGAAAAAATATTTAATTATTATTATCTCACTAATTATTACAATTACAAATAATCAAATTAAAGTTAAAAAGTAAAAATATAATGAAATTACAAGTACATACACAATGAGAGCTAATGAGATCAAAATGACAACAAATTCAAAATTAAAATTAAAATTAAATATGAACGGTCATCCATCCGCGGACCGACCTCAACAAGCGTAGCTTAACCTCCTATGGACCCGTGTGGATGTAGTTATTCATCCAGAAGGTTCTGAGCTAGTTAGGTTGGATATGAGGACAACTCGTCACACTCGATATTTCTTCGGTTAATTAAATAATTTACGACCTATTCTCAGAACTACAGAACATTAAATATACACACATTTTATAAGAACGGGTCAAACCGTTTTGGAGGAATAGAGACAATTTTACGTATTAGTTTTTGTCACTCACTTCATTAATTAAAGGTTTCATAGTTTTGATTTATTGCACATTTTCCTAGTATCAGTACATCGATTAATTCTAGTGCTCTTTTGTAATTTTCTTCTAACAAGAAAAGTTAATCTATATATATAAAAGAAAGTCGTGTTAGTTACTTCGCTTATAACTCAAGAACGGCTGAACCGATTTAGCTGAAAATTGGCAGGGAGGTAGTTTAGAGCCAGGAGAAGGACATAGGATACCTACCTTTTTATCCCGTTCGACATCATAAAAATAAATATCAAGAATATCGGTTGTCTCAAACATTTTTCAAACGCAGCGCCATCTTGGATGACATGACAGGAGTCAAACTTCCCAGTTCATTATCAGGTGACAATTTGAAATTGACAAGTCTTAAGCTAAACCCAAGAAGGTAAGGTTGTCAATTTATAATACGCACCTACGTTCTGAAATTTATTTTGTTACTAAACTTAGAGGTTTTATGTAGTATAAAAAAGTCTTATATTTCAGAAATCAATTTACGTAACTAGCAATGATGACAGAGACGAACTTTAATAATTCTTTGCAAATAGAACTTATTTTACTGTTAGGACTTTAATTAAAGTAGAATTTAGAATTATTGTATGTAACATAGAGGCAATAGTTCAGATTAAAATTATGAATTTAGTATTTTTTAGTAAGGTAGATAAGTTAGATAGTTGGGTTAGCTGTAGGATAGGTATGGTCAGTTAGGTTAGGGTATATATACATGTTGTAATTTAAAAGTAGTAGTAGTTATTATTGGTTTGGATTTATTTGTTGTCGTCTTATTCAACGTATGTATATCTAATATAAAAAAAAAATAAGAGCAATGAATTGACTCTAAGGCACAACGAAGTTTGCCGGGGCAGCTAGTTACTTAAATAAATAGAATAACCCATTTACTAGCGGAAAACACTCTCGGTTCGGAGCTGAAAATTAAATAGAGTATAGTAAACAGACTACCTTAATGAAAGAATTTTAATGAAGGGTAGGAAGCCAAGAATAAGTTTAAAATGTACTTATAACAACTGAACTACGAAGATACTAAAAACCTTAGGACCCTTCTTGTAATGGGCTATTTTTTATTTTTTTCACATAATCAAAAAATAATGGCGATACGTCGAGTCAAAATGTCGCATGACGTCAGTAGCCAGAACAGTTAATGCTAGGTAGTGACGTTACATTACAAGCCCCCACTCCTCATTTTAAATGTGCTTAATCTAAGCAGTTTTCCGTAAATTTGAAAAAAGAAAAAAATATGTGTCGAATATTTTCTTGTAATCTAGATAAGGGACTAAAAACTAAAATTTTGTCTGATAGCCCATTCTATCTCCCACAAAAGCACATACCTACTTCGTCACTCACTATACCACACACACTAACGCACATAAACACACATACACGTACGCTCTTCCACACACTCACTCTCTCCTCATTTTACACACAATTAATAACAATAACAATCATTTATTTTAAATAAATATTATTACTAACAAGCAAGTTACAAGTAACAATACACTAACAAACTGCATTAGTAACATACAAAGACAAAAACAGAATGTGATATCATTGCTGCAAGGTGACAAGCCCAGCCGAAACCTTGCAGTAATGGTTCACAAACACGCAATTAAGCCTGCTCGCTATCATATAACCACATATACTCACATCTACAGACTCCTCATATATTCTCTTAGCTCACCAACAAACAGCTCCCAAACACTCTTTATAATACTTTACTTTATCTTTAATAGCAGTCACACACAAACGTCCTAAGATGAATTAGCATGTATTTAGCTGAACAAAAACATCCATATCCCCTGAGAAACAGGTTCCCGCCTAATTCAGGGGGTAAGGTCAATACTCTATGCATCTATAACCACCCCAGAAAAATTGTAATAATTTTCCAGTACCTTCTAAAGTGTAATTTTTAATGATAATTAAACATTTTTTTTTAATGAAAGTTTCATAGCGAGTTTCATAAGTGGACACAAAATGGAGACTATAATACTCGTAATGTTAATGAGTAAAGAAGGGATTCGTCGGCAGAAAGATACGGGTTTACTTAAGAGTTATTTTGGATCACTTTGGGACTTTGTTATCATGTTTCCTCCATCATTAGTATTGTGATGCCCACGAGTTACACTTGTCACAGTTTTGTGTATTAGGTAGCTTTTACCATCGGATTTGTCTGCGTAAAAAGTGAACTAAATTAATATATTATGAGTTGATAATCTTAAAGAGAAACCATAATGTTATTTGTTTTAAACTGGTCCATATTGTGTATTAATTCATTAAACCCCAAGCGGGCACCGTCCGCGCTATCATTGTCTTTCTATTGTGTCTCTGATTGACACGATTGAAAGGTTAATAAACAAAATTGAATTTTGAATCTGAGGCAAATCATACGTTGTGTTTACCTGAACTTTCTAAATTATGCAAACTTCAATGTGTCTTATTCAAATACACACTTACTGAGTTTATTGTGGATTAAAACGAAATCTAACATGTCATAAAAAACAAAAGACCAGTGCGCGGCTAAAAAGGCCCCCCTATCGCAGCACGATGTTACGGTATTCCAAGAAAAACAATAAATACCGTCGCACTGTTATACTGACAATGCACACTGTAATGCCGTGAATGTGACGTAGTACTCGTTGATCCGAATATTACATCACAATAGAAGCCAAAAACCTCGCAGGCTTTAGACGAAACTTCGAATCAACGTGAATAAGTATTTTTTGAAAGACGATTCGATTTTCATTATACATAAATTCATCTGCTGTTAAATGATCCATACAGTGCGAATTTATGTGTTCAAAAGTTTGAAAGTGACCCCTACGATAAGGTTCATAGGAAAATAATAGTGGGAGTTAGCAGTTGAAGGTTAAAGAGCGAAACCTCCGTGGGATAGGGCCACAAGGTCGATTTTCGGATAATCGATCCGATTTGAATTTGTTGCTGATGTAAAAGTTAAAAATTAACCTTTAACATATTAGCAATATTTTTCCTTCTTAATTTAGTCAGCTTATAAGTTTTTTTAAAAAACGTTGAATAAGGTTTCGTCTTTCTAAATTAACATTATTTTTTATCGACTTGTGGAGGTTTTAAACATTTTTTTATGTATGTACAAGCACCCGTTGTGCTGAAATTTTTAATACGATTTTCGTGATTCTTTTCTTTGTTTGATGCGGAATAGTTGCCATTTGGTTCTATTAAAATGTAACATAGTTTGGCCCAGTAGTTTTCATTTTTGGAGTCGGTGGCCAATAATGAATGAGGCAAAACCAGCAAAGCCAAAAAGACTTCTGAAACTAGAGTTATTTTACACCAGTTAGTGTTTTTTTTTGGAAAAAAGTTTTTTATGCCGCTTTAAGTTAATTGAATCTCAATGTCACAATATGTTGTGTTTTTGAATGTAGACAACTGTGGCTATCAGTATCTAAGGGAATATCCTTTATGTATTTTCTTGTTTCAATTTTTAGGGCGTGAGTTTTCAGTAGTTGGGTTTTAGTTTATTTAAATTTATTTCTCATTATTCCTGCCGCTGACATAATCTCGATTAATTCACGTCTGCAACTGCCACAATATAATAAGAATACCGTAATACAATACAGTAGAACTAATATCGTTCCCAATCATCTACTAATTTGCCCTCTCACATCCAATTAGTCAATGCCACATATAAGTTACTTTCCTCTTAATTAATCAAACAGTCACTTCTAGAAGATAAAGTTATTAAACTAATAAATTTTACGCCGATTGGCATTAATTAATATTTGTTTCTTAGAACAATTATTGTATAAGCCGCAGTTTTTGGGTTTCCCTTAATTAAACAAAAGATTTTTATTTCTTGAACGATTTCAAAATAGTGCCATTTAAGTTTTGCTATTTTGTGTAAGTATTACTTATATACCTACGAATTGAGAGCGTAAACGACATACCGTTTTGGTTTAAATGGTACCTAGTAGTGTGATTGTTTATTTAATTAATTTGAATCTTTATCACATGTGGAGTCCTACTTAGGTTTAGGAAGTAAATGTGTTGCTTATAAGTACTTAACAGATAAGCTTATAGAAGACGTAAGATGTAATGATCGAAACGTGCTATAGGTATATAGTTCCTGCTTACCGCTATGGGAGAAAGGTGTAAGTTTTATGTCTGGGTATGCTGAAGTTGTTATTTCGTTTAGGACATTATCTGTCCGGGGAAGACGTATGTGTAATTTATCTTAATTTCCCTTCAAGTAACTACAATTAATAATACCCTGTTATCTTGTGTTAGTACATATTATCCTACCCACGACTATTAATTCTTCACTTAGTTAATACTTTACCTCATGCAACCAATGTCCATATTATTACCACACCGCCCAATCCGACCACACTTATTTCATCTAAAAGTAGTATGCTTCTACTTATTTTGATGTGCCTGACAGGGTCCATGATATGATTTAATTTTAAGTTTTACCACCTAAGAATACATGTGGAGTGCAATAAAAGTATTGAGTATTGAGCCTATTAAGTACATTGCCAATGCAGGGTAAAGATTTTTTGATATACACGTTAGACACAATCTTTAATCGCCATGCTTATTGAACAGATTGCCGACTTAAATTAACTTTAAGTCTTTGTTTCCTCTCGATGTCTCTCTTCACACATATACGTTCAAAAAGCCAGATTGGTAACCTCCTCCATAAAAGGTGGGGCCTACACTCTACCTGAAATACTTACCTACGATATTTTTATATGTGCAGCAAATAACCTCGTTAGTTCTACATTTAATATCAGAACCGCTCAAAACCTTACTTTCGCGCGGAAAGTTTCCAATCTTTTTTTTTTCTTTTCCCATCCTTTGAGAGCAGTTTCAGCAACCTATGCTTGTTATAAAGGTATCCAAACAGTTTTTACTCGTATGAAACGAAACGGAATTTGTGAAGTCGTACCGGGAAGCGACGAATATTTAGTGTAGTATGCATTTTGAGAGCAGGAATGGCTCGAGGATATGTTCATCTGTGTTCGCGCATGTTGAAAAGTTGGTATGTACTAAAAACTTTTTGTGTTTTGTATCGTTTTTGTGTAGGTAACATGTATTTCAATAGTTCTAAAATTATATTTGTTTGTTTTTTTTTTACAAGAACGGCACTCGGGCACTACAGAGAAATTCCAGATGGAAAAACCGAATAACACTTTGCCCGACCCGGGGATCGAAACTGGGACATATTGCTCAGCATCAGCGCTTACGACCCCTAGACCAACGAGGTGACTACCTCGTCGAAATTGCGACGCAAATTGAAACAATATATTAAACTGCTTTTAACATTTGACTAAATGTTATGGGTTAGTTTAAAATATTGTTTCAATTTGCGTCGCAATTTCTAAATTAATTTTATTATAAAGAAAGCGATCTCAATAGAATCAAGACCAAAACAAAACCCGCTGAATAACTGCTACTTCTTTACAAGGATCCACCGTACAACCACTGTTCGTTTTCGATATTTTTCGTCTAAGTTAAGTAATATTATTGTTTCTGTGTTGCATGTGTTATTATTGTTAATTGTCTTATTATCATCCATTTCACTTTTTGTTATTTTCGAAATTTCAATTGTTTTAGTATTCTTATCAGTTTTCAATAACTTATACTCAATTGTAATTAATGTATTTTATTGGGGCTCAATTATTTTTTATATGATGCATTCTATATCAGCACAATACCTATGCAAACAGAATACTGACCGTTTTTCGTGGGTACGACATACCATTCACTAATTGTTTTAACCTAACTGTGATTTTGGCCATTCTCGATCCTATCCCACATGGGCTTCTGTTACCAAGCATTTCTGGCATAAGTTGGCTACTACTTACGTGCACAACAAATATTGCTTTATATGAATTCATAGTAAAACACTCTTTTAATGAATAGCAACGATCAAATAACAATATACTACCAAAACTGTAGGGGAGTACGCACCAAGCTGCAAACCTTGTTCGTTAACATTTTATCGTTTTCATATGACATTATTATTCTAACTGAAACATGGCTTGTGCCCGATATTGCTAGCGTTGAGCTTGTAGATCCTCGATATGTTGTTTACAGATGCGACCGAGATCGTAACACAACAAAAAAACGGGATGGTGGCGGGGTTCTCATCGCAGTGTTGCGGGGACTTCAATCGTGTTTGCTTGATGGTTCTAGCCGCTTGCATATTGACTCCACCTGCATTGAGCATCTCATGGTTGGATTTCGAAGTAAAAATAATAGTTCAAAAATGCATGTTATTAGCGCAGCATACATACCACCTTGGGCGACTGCTGACATTTATAGCTCTCACTTCGACACACTGCAGGACTTATTGAATGAACCTGACGTGATGAGTGTATTCATTGTCGGAGATTATAATCTTCCTGACATTACGTGGCAGTTTTCAGTGACCGCTAGTCAGCAATACATCACTGGCATGATTTACGCAGGATCTTCCTCTATATGCTCAGAACTACTACAACTAATGTCAACCCTGGATGCCTACCAATATAATAGCATACCCAATGGAAATGGTAGAATTCTCGATTTGTTTATTTCTAACATCATTAGCACTTTGAACCCACCGATGGACCCCTTACTACCTATAGACCCACACCACCCTCCGTTTGTTGCAACAGCCCCCATAGGTATATCGATGCAAAACATTACAAGAAAACCTACGAAAAGAAGCGATTTTCGTAAGGCCAATTATGATGTTATCAATGAACAAATCGGCGAAATCGAATGGTCGGTCTTGTTGGATCATCTTTCGTCCGAGGAAGCTGTGAAAACCTTTTATGATGTGTTGAGTGATACTGTTACACCGAATGTTCCTTTAATGAAGTCCCGAGCGCTTGACTATCCAGTTTGGTTTTCTCCCCGCTTAATTAAAATTTTCAAAAAGAAACAGCGCCTATGGATGAAGTGGAAGAAATTTAAGAACACTAGAGATTACAATATTTTCTCCGAATACCGAGCAGCCTTCAAAGAGGCCTGTAAGAATTGCTATTCCACGTACATCAAATCCGTTGAGGATAATATCACCTCCAATATAAAATGCTTTTGGACTTACATTTCAAATCGCAAGAGTAAATCGGGTATCCCATCTACGATGCAATACCAAAACCTTAAATCAAGTGATCCTGACGTGGTTTGTGGTATGTTCTCCGATTACTTCCAATCAGTGTTCGAACCCGCATCGCCCACGTTGTCGACGTGGACCCCGCCAACTCACTGTGACGCTAACATCTTAATCGACAACTTACATATTGAAGAATCTAAATTACTTCAGGAGTTAAAAAGCCTCGACCCGTCCAAAGGAGCTGGCCCTGATGGATATCCACCTTTGTTTTTTAAGCTTATTGCTAAAAGTATCTACATACCGCTTCATATAATTTACAATAAATGCCTGCGTGAAGGGGTGTTTCCTGAAATATGGAAACGGGCTAATATTACGCCCGTACACAAAGGAGGCTCAAAACAGGATATTGAACAATACCGACCCATTTCGATTCTGTCAACCTTGGTAAAGCTTTTTGAAAGACTTGTACATAATGAAATCTACCCAATCCTGCACAATGTATTAATTCCTGAACAACATGGTTTTGTTAAACGCCGATCTACTGTTTCCAATTTATTAATCTTTACCAACTACCTTTTTGAAAACATGGATAGACGTTTGCAAGTGGACGCTGTCTACACAGACTTCAAAAAAGCCTTTGACAAGGTTGATCATGAAATCCTACTTAACAAAATTGCATTTAACGGCATACGCGGTAACTTGCACCGGTGGTTTTCTTCGTACATTAAAAACAGAACACAGAAGGTGGTTGTGAGTGGCCATCAGTCCGATGCAGTTTCTGTAACTTCTGGTGTTCCACAGGGTTCAATCCTGGGACCACTCCTATTTAATATATATACAAATGACATTGGGAAATGCTTCTTACGTACAAAATTTCTTATGTACGCTGATGACTTAAAAGCTTTTAGAACTATTCATACTGTAGAAGACTGTTTAATGTTTCAAGAAGACTTGGAAAGACTCTCAGCATACTGTCTTGACAACAAACTACACTTAAGCATCTCCAAATGTCATTACATAAATTTCACCAAGAACAAATCTGTCACAAATTTTGTGTATAATCTAAATAATGCCCCTCTGAGTAACATCTCTATTGTAAGGGATCTTGGTGTTCTCCTGGATAGTAAGTTATCGCTTAATCAACACGTAGAAAGAATTGTTAATAACTCATTTAGGATGTATGGTTTTGTCATGAGGTCATCCACTGAGTTCAAACGGCCCTCCACCTATCTTTACTTATACAAGACACTTATACGCTCACAGCTAGAGTATGCGGTCCCTATCTGGAACCCGTTTTATAAGAAATATGTGGATGAGATCGAGAAGGTCCAGCGTAAATTTATTCGCGCCATGTACTATAGGTGTTATAATAGGTTTATGTCATACTCACAATTGCTGAGTAAATATAATTTGTTAACCTTAGAATCTCGACGTACATTTTTAGAAGCCAACATACTACATGGTATTGTTCACAATAACTTTGATTCCATGGATCTCACAAGCAAATTATGTTATGTGGTCCCTCGTACTGTCAATAAGCGTAGTGTTCGCGCAGGTACATTGTTCGCTGTAAATACCTGTCGCACTAATTCAGGATTGCGTTGCCCTGTCCGTCGTATGGTGGAATCTTATAACAGCAACTTCATTGATATTGATATTTTTGTATGTTCCAAATCGAAATTTAAATCTAATGTTTTTAAAATCTTGTTTGATGATAATAAGAAATAGTGTGAGTCCTTTATTTTTTAATTTTATTTAAATTAATTACAAGTGTTTTATTATGTTTAATAATGAATTAATTACTTGTATTGTAATGTTAATTCTTTTTTTTTATAATTTTAATTTTAATTCTTACCTGTGATGTTAAGGTACAGTCCCACATTTCTAATTATAATATTTTAATTTTTTCTATTTTCTTATTTTAAATTTATCCAAAAATGTATTACTATTTTATTACTTAATTACTTAATTCTATTTTATTAGTTTTATTCGTTTTTTTTATTTTTTATTTAAATATTTATTATATCTGAGTAATGCTAATCTAGTGGCACTTTTTAGCTATTAATCAACAATTTTGTTAACATGTGGATAATGTAGTGGGCTGCAATATTGTGAATACCACCTAAGGACCTATTTTATTGTTTGTAAATATATATTGTAGCTGTTTATTGTCCCAAAATAAATAAAATAAAAAATAAAATAAAAAAATATATTTTTGTTTATTTCATTATCAATACTTCATAAATGAATAAAAACAATCTCAACTTAGATGTTTTCTGCCAGTCAAACTTGTGGTTATACAAAAAACAAACAGAATATGCAATAAAGTTTAATAATTATTATTATCATTAAGTATTGTATACACATGTAAATAGAAGATACCTACAACACAACAAAATTCAAATAATTTCGTGACGAAACCAGTTTTTCTGAGAGATATTTTTCGACGACATGTAAAGTCAAGTCAGAAGGATGGTTTGGATGATTTTTCAAATAACTTTAATAAAATGATTTGTTCAGAGATTCATGGGAGGCGTAATCTAAATCCAGTTTAGTCACTAACCCCGCGAAATGAAACGATTGGCAATATAACGGTAAATACGTAATAATAACGTTAAACTTTTAACTTAAAGTCAAGGGTGCAAGGGGTGGGCCCTGAGTTCGGATACTTTGATGTATTCATATTGGAGAAGTTATATTATTATTGTACGTACAGACGCCAGCACATCAAGTTACCCCAATGTGTCAAATTTTCCCAATTGAATATAAACCTTATTCTGTTTGCCATTAAGTTGAAAAACGATCAAAGAAATTTGACACATTGGGGTAACTTGACGTGCTGGCGTCTGTACTATTTAGTGGATGTCTATTATTATAGTAATAAATGATCGTTATTTTGCGTATATCAATCTGGGATTTTTGTTATCCTACTAATATTATAAACGCGAAAGTTTGTGAGCACGGATAGATGTATGGATGGATGGACGGATGAATGGATGTTTGTTACTCTTTCATGTAAAAACTACTGAATGGATTGTAATAAAATTTGGTATGGAGTTAGCTGTCAACACCCGGGATTAACACACAGGTACACATACACACCTACTTTACTATACATAATTTTTACCCATGGGAACGGAAGAGTGAAATCGCGGGACTTAAGCTATTTTTTATATAGTTCTGTGAAAATTATTACCTATTTTATAGTCTGGGAAAATGATAACTTTATTTTTAAGAATGTAATCTAACTCTATTGTGTTGTGTAAACTAATTGTAAGTCACTGGTTGTTACTCGCTTTAAATAATACTTAGTCTTATGTTGCAGTGTACGTTGTACAAAATTGACTTTTGGAAATTAATTCTATTCTATTCTATTTACGAACATAAAATATAGGTAACGATTATACTTACATTGCGAAGAAGAAAGAAAAAATGTAATAAATGTAAAATAAATAAACATTAAATAATCCACAATTTTCACACAACGCCATCTAGTCCCTAGCTAAGCAGAACTTGCATTATGGGTACTAAACAGCTGATAAACCTACTTATATATTTCTGAATACAAACATATTATAAAAAACAGAAAAAAAAATGATCGTGCTCATCACACAAACATTTGTCTCGGGTGGGAATTCTCCGGCATAGCAGTCAGGGTCACTAAACACTAGACCAACAGGACAGTTAAAGTCTTACAGAGTTTTAGGATTTATTTACAGAAATGTTTAGAAAACGGACAAGGCGTTAGCTTAACCCACCAAAGTTCATAAAAAAACAATTTAATAATAAATATTGTCTCGTTTGAAACTCATAAAAACCGAATGAGCACGATGCCTCATAAAAATACCAACATACATACCTACATATAAATGTACATACATTCATATGTATGTGTAGAACCCAGTCGTAAACTAGGGGGTTCAAGGTTACGACCAGAATATGGAAATACATGATCGTATAAAACGAGGAAATATGCCTTCGGTGGCCTGATACTGATCTGGGTGTTAAGCTGAAATAACGCGTTGCTGAATATTGAAATTATAGAAAAAATATATTATCAGTAGAGAGTAAGTGGCGACTATGATTTTATTTATCTCACAATATACAAACGAACAACTCATGTAGGTTGAGGAAAAAAAACTTTTTTTATCTCGGCAGTTGCTATCTTCATACATACATAAACTCACGCCTTTTTCCCAAGGAGTTAGGCAGAAACTAAAGAGCGTTAATATCCTCATTCCTCATTTTATTATAATATATTATGTTCTCTGCCATCTCCAAGAAGGAGAGTATTCCAGTAAATAATTAAATATTTTATTGCAATCGGACAGGTCATCTAACAACTAAAAATATAGTATTTGACAGTTATACCTACATACAATGTATATGTCGGCGTCAGCGATGGCTGAGCGATGAGCTCACACCGATGGGGGTTTCGTGGTACCGAGTTCATAAGGTAGAATAACAATCTCCATTGCAGTAATAACCTCACTTAACAATCGTAATCACAAAACATAACTTACATAGGTAACTGTCAGTTTCGTACTGGATGTGTGTCTTCGTCGGTGCCTCAAATCAATCTGAGCTCTGCCCAGCTCACACGCACCAGCACGACTCTGTCCACGTGACATTACGGAAAATACATTCGCGCCATTTTCAAATGACAAGTAACGTCACGCTGGTCACCATAGACTCCGTACTAAGTTAATCAACTTCACAACTTATTATTCAAGAATATCGCTTTCCACGAAATATATAATTTTTAAATCATGTCAAAGTTGTATAAAATACTCGTAGGACTTAATGTTTGGTTAAAACACTGGCCACGATGTTTTAAGCTTTGCCAAGTGTAGTGCATCGTGGCCTGTGGTATTGTGTACAGATCGAGGTCCGTCCAACTGTCTGTCAAGACCATTTATCTTGAGAACGCGTGAAGGTATCGAGTTTAAAATTATAAAAAAAAAACAACATAATATGATCTATGATCTATATACATATAATAAGACTGTAAAAAAACTGTGTCTGTACATTGAATATATTTAAAAAATAATAATTGAGGGGAGTTTAGAAACAGTAATAGAGCACGAATCCAAAAAAAAAAGTCTGTCTGTTTGTCTGTTTGTCTGTTTGTCTGTTTGTCTGTTTGTCTGTTTGTCTGTTTGTCTGTTTGTTTGCACACGCTAATCTTCGGAACTACTGGACGGATTTGAATGATTTTTTTTTTGTTGTATAGATATTAAGTCTGGGCAACACATAGGCTATAATTTATCTTGGAAACTGGAACACCTGATGCAGAACCGCAACAGACCAGCTAAACTATAGGCGATACAAAAATGGTCCCATAGCAAAAATTGTTCCACGTGATGAGCAGTTTCTGCTGAGAGAATAAATTTGAAGATCCGGAACACCTGATGCAGAACCGCAACAGACCAGCTAAACTATAGGAGATACAAAAATGGTCCCATAGCAAAAATTGTTCCACGTGATGAGCATTTTCAGCTGAGAGAATAAATTTGAAGATCCGGAACACCTGATGCAGAACCGCAACAGACCATCTAAACTATAGGAGATACAAAAATGGTACCATAGCAAAAATTGTTCCACGTTATGAGCATTTTCTGCTGAGAGAATAAATTTGAAGATCCGGAACACCTGATGTGGAACTTCAAGAGCCCAGCTACACTATAACATATATTGGAATGACGTCTTAGCAAGAGTTGTTCAGCCTTATGAGCACTCGCTGTTGACGTATAAAAATCGAAGATCCGGAACACCTGTTGTGGAACTCCAAGAGCCCAGCTACACCATAACTCAAATAGGAATGACGTCTTAGCAAAAGTTGTTCGGTCTGATAGGCATTTCCTGTTGACTTATAAAAATCGAAGATCAGAAACATTTGATATAGAAATTAAAACTATTACTAATTTCATTGCATAATTATAAAATAACATAAGTAGGAGGTACTACGCGGTGAAGGCGGGAACAGTTCAGGACTGATTTTCGATGACGATGGTATATCGTTGAAAATTAGACTCTACTGGCTAAAACTCCCATTTTTTTATCGTATGCCTTCGGGCTTATGTTATTTGAGTGTTTAATTTCCTTTTCCATTTATCTTCGTTACACGGTAGCTTACCCGGTAACGCAGGGGAGCAGCCACTTAGATTTTAATTGATCAGATATCATCACAATAAAACTATAACAAACATATACATTGGGAAAAATTTGACCTCTTTCTAGGCATGGGCCTAGAAAGAGGTCAAATTTTTCCCAATATTCCAAAGGTGCTAAATGATTAAAGACCATAAGATCCCAACAATCTACCGAAGAGCGTTAGGAGAGACTTGATGCTGTTCGAGAACATGAGGCTGCAACTCGCTCCGTGGAAACTTCTTGGGATCGCGAAGCACGCCTGCATTCTCAGCGTATTTACGCATCTACATCCAGGTCTCTAGAGACCAGTGAAGAATATGTGCGCGACTGACCGCTGATCGTGAACATCATGCACTGTCTCGCAAGTTGGAGACGTTCACGGAAAAAGCATGACGCTTGAGTTTTCAGCGTATATACGCATCGACTCTAGAGATAAGTGGGGGAAGGAGATGCGCGACTGACCGCTGATCGTGAACGTCACGCAACATATTATAGGCTATAATTTATTTTGGAAAATGGAACACCTAAAGTGAAAGAGATATAAAAATGGTGCCATTGCAAAAACTATTCCACGTGAAGAGTGTTTTCTGCTGTGAGACTAAATTTGAAGATCTGGAGCACCTGTAGGGGAACTCCAAAGCCCAGAGACAATATAACATATACATAATAGAAATGGCGTCTTAGCAAAAGTTGTTCAGTCTGATGGCATTTCCTGTTGACCAACAAAAATAAAAAATCTGGAACCCCGTCCCCGGGCTTATAGAATTCGACATCAGATGTTTCAGATCTTCGATTTTGACGACCCCGTTGTCGCTGGCATAAGCAACAGGATCCGCGTACGAAGTTGCGGGCAGAAGCTAGTCTACAATAAAAAAATATAATTTGTCAGTTAACGTAAATAAAGATAAGGCCTGTTATACCGCAAGAAACATATTCGACACTCTCAAGGGCATTAAAATTTATAGGGTAGGTACTCTTTGTTGACTTACAACTATGAAATCTAGTTAGTTATATTGTCTTAAACTACAAGTAATCGTAATAAAGGGAGGCCAACATTTTAAAGTGAAACGATCCGTCATGTGGGGTATCATATCAAACGGCATTATTAGCACAAACTTTTCGATTATTTTTACCATAAACGATTGTGTTTCTATGGTAAAAACAAAACAACATACCCTACGACTTGCACTTGGCCGGTTTTAATTTTTCTCCTTTTGTCGTACATTATCCATACCTTGGTGCAACCAACCCTTAACTATTAAGAAAGGATGACCAATGAAGTCTTATTTAACGGAGGTATACCTACTAATAGTCCAATACTCTTCAGGGATCACAAACATTGGAGCTCTTTCAGTTATTTTCTATCCAACTCATAAGAGAGAAGGGTCGTAAAGACCAATAAATAAGTTTCTGAGAACGTAACAAAGTTGGTTTTAGTGCACTGTCTGTATCCATCGCTCATACGAGTCTCCTGTGGATTGCCAATGCATCCCTAAGGAATACTGTTAGAGAAACATTTTCTATTTAAATAAGTGAACTTTATAGGGGCACTGAAATGTTGGTAATGTTGGTTTTACAGAGCATTAACATATGTACAAACGATGCCTTTTTTTCCTGAGAAATTGTTACCAGTTTCTATCAGTATTTTTGCTCATATTGTATTTTAAATGAAACACTCATACACCGTAAATGGTTAGGCACGGTTCAACAGAAGTCGTCGATGTATAAAACTTCTACTCATCCCAAAGTAATAAAAAGTTTTAGAATAAAACAAACGATATTAAATCTGACGTAAGTTATTTGAGTTCGCTTAAATCTCCCGAATCTCAGTTTAATCCTTTTATCAAAAGTTTTTAATCGATTTACGAAACGGTTCAAGGGTAAAAAGTATTCGAATTTTATAAGAATTATACGCCTTTTTAGAAGGAAAATGAGAGAAACAGTATTTAGGCAAATATTTTCAAGAAGGTACCTACTCAACATGGATACTTAAGTACGTTCGCAGCACCCTGGGCAGTCGACCTTGCTATATACTTTCCTGATTGGCTTTCTCATCTTTGTACCATGAATTTATCTGCATAATTCGTGAATCTTTCGGCTTGTGAAGAGTTTGATCCGTTAGAGATAAGAGTTCAGTTACAAGTTATTTGTACCTAAAACGGTTCAAAAATGAGATAAAAATAGACACACATTCCGATAAAATAATTTACTTATTTAGAGAATTTTACTTATCTACAATTACTTATCTTACTAGTACTTCTTATTAGAATAAATTTTGTATTAATATTGTGACTGTAAGCAAAACGTCTTCTGTTTTCAGGCTTAGTTAAAATTAATGATTTGACTTGACTTTGACTTTGACTTTGAACACTGTTAAGTAATTTTAAAATTGTTAGGGGGCCTGGTGACTTGACTTACAGGTTTAAACTTAATTTAGGCACCAATTCTTTCACAAATTAAACATAAAATTGTATCTGTCGGCTACTGAAACTCTATATTGTAATTTGTGGTGAGATAATAAAAATGTATTCTATTCTATGTGTTAATTATACTTACCGATACTTACCGATATCACAGCACACCCACACACACACACACGTGTAATCGATAAGTGTGTGTGTACACACTTATCGATTACATCTATTTATTTATGTATTTATTTGCTGACATTGTAAAACACTGGATATTAGGCATGCATCAAAATTTCATGACACAGTATTGATACATGCACCCTGTAAGGGCACTGCAAATTTGTTGTATACAAAATGAGTAAATAACATTATATTACTTAAATCTATTCTAGTTAACATTATTATTAGGTACAATTTATTAAAGTACCTATGCTAAACAATAGTCAATTAACCGACAATTACATCTTGTTTAAAATTAAATTTAATAATTGCCAATTCATTCGTTCATTTAAATAATCATATGGAAAAATAGTAGTATTAGTCATTAAAATTTATTTAATTTATATTTACGTTAGGTACTCGTACTATATTTATACAAGCTCGATCGATTGTTTTAGCATAATAATACCTCGGCATATTTTTTTTAGGCATACGTTTTATGTTGGCATAATCATCCTAAAGACTAATTTGTTTTGGAAAAAAATTGATTCGCATAACGTTAGTAGGCCTATTGCTCTCATAATCAGGACTTGGGACACCCCGACGTTAGGTTAGTTAGGTTCCTTTAAACCCTGGAAACAGAAATAGGAAGAAAACAGAAACAGAGAAAACAGAGAAAACAGAAATTTATGCTTCAGAATATTATGCTTAATCATTGTTATGGTTAGAGAAATTATGCTTAAAAAAAATATGCGTAAGCTGTTATGCTTATGTTATGCGAAAATATAATTCTGCCAAACAAAATTATGCTAAGTTATATTAAGTCTTAAAATTTTATGCAAATGTATAGGGAACCAGTAGTAGCACTAACCACTGCTAGCGAACTGATTATGCAGTTTAGCAAAAATGTATTTGTATTTACTACTTAATTATCATATAGGGCAGTACCCCTACTGCCCTATATGATGGGTGGTGGGGTTTAGGGCGCCCTGCGGCGAAATGGGTGGACGACATTGTTGCCATTGCGTGAGTACCGTGGATGAGACTGGCACAGGGACGTGGAAATGGGTACCTTAAAAGAGAGGCCTATACCCAGCAATGGGTAAAGTCAGGCTGTGGATGATGATGATGATTATAAATTATCATATTAAACTATAAAATAAAGACGTTGGGAAAAGGTCCTTATGGTCAGCAGTAGCGGTTGCAACCGCTAGAACAACTTATTGATAAAGTATTTTTTTTCCGTTCATCTCCGCTTCGCTAGCTTTGCAATTCCAATTCCACCAGCGTTAAGAAGACCTCCATTATATCCATAATATGCTTCAGATGACGTTCATAAATAACTCCTGTCTTCCTGTTTTATATCAACTTAAACAGAGTGAACATGCCTCCACTTGTTCTGGTGCACACCGCGTAAAGCCTCCAAATAGCCGTATAAAAATAAGAATACACATACCGGGGTGTGTTTAGCATACTACGTTTAATGGGGTTGTAAATTTTATTTTTGCCCGACTTGCTGCGCAGAAAGGAGGTTAATGGTTTTCAGGGCTGTGTATCGGTGTATTTATTACTTTCGCGTCACCTTTGAATAAGATTGTTGTAGTCCGGTCCACGAATTCCGGGTTGTTTCTTTAATAAAGTAGAACAGTAGGAAACCTTAAAATTAATTATCATTTATAATTAAATTTTTCCTTCTCTAGTTTTAACCCCTTGACCGCCAGTTAAAATAGCAAAAACGTGCCTTTGGCGCCAAGCTGCGAATAAATCCTTCAAAGGAGACTGAGCGAAAGTGGTCTATGAACCAATAGCAATACTGTTATGGTACTTATGTAGGGATACCTCAACTACACCCTTGTGTAAAGGTGCATCAAAATCTGACCCGGCAGTTTTGAGAAAAATAGTACAGAATACACGTATTTTACAACAGTTTGTGATACTTTTTTGTTCAGATTTTTAGGTATTCTCCTTATTTTTTTTTGTTTTTTTTTTGTATCTATTTAATGAACAAAACAACGAAGAACCAAAGTAATGTAATGCAAAAATAAAATCCGAATAAAGTACGCAAAATGGCATTGATTTATAATTACTTTCATATTTTTTTGGATTTTGGATATGTTTTTATAAAAGGAAGGAAGTCTATGGAAGGGTACAACAATAACAAAAAAAAGACTACAAAATAAAGAAGAACACAAGAATACTTTTCTACTAGTGTAATATAGTTTTAAGTGTGAATAGGGTTTTTTTTACTAGAAAATAAACAATGAAAACGGAACAATGCAAGCTTGGAATGTCGCCCATAAAAGAATACGAAAGCAACAGGCAATGTTGTTATCTCTGTCACACTTACACGGCTGCCGAGTGCCGACCCTTGGTCGGCAGGTAGCGAAAACAATATGCACGGGCGCAGTCTTTCGCCGTTTATCGTCTCGTTAGTACTGTGCTCTTTCGTATTTTGTTCTCAACTACCGACTTGTTTATGTTTAATGGACTACTGATTTTGCCTTACGATTTGACTAGTGCTTGATATCCCGGACATCTGATTTCTGTTGTTGTTGTGTTGATAACATGTTTCAACCCAGAGCTAATATGGTTTGCTTGATCTGCAACCGTTCTGTGCTAAGAGTTCGCCAAAGACGATTAATAACACGCCATTTGTTTGAAGAAAACTCAACATTGGCTAACCGTATACGAATAAATGTCGCTCCGTATGAGGTTAGTATATTTTTATTTACATTATATGTATTATTGTACAGGGTGGGTCTTAACTGCGTTGGTGGTTTGTATCGTCTTTATTTCAAAAAACCTGACCTGAAACCTGTATTGACATAAAGACGATACAAACCGCTAACACAGTCATGACCCACCAAATCTTTGTTTATTTGTTATTTTTTATCATAGAGCAACGAAGCGTTTAAAAAGCTTATAAAAAAGCGAGATTTGGTAGAGCTTTCATCTACACAAAGAGACAAACAAGATAATTGTAATAAAAATAATATACTAATTCTTGCTTTTACAATCGAATTACTCGACCCTTATATTATATTAATTAATACTTACATAAAAGTAACCCTATATTGTATAAGTTTATTTTGTAGAGATTCTCGGCTAGAGAACACTTTTTATTTTGTTACTGTACAATAATTATTATAGTTAGTTTTATATTTTTCAGATAATCTTCAATGGTAATGAGTTCCTCTGTCACCCATGCTGGCAACGTCAAATGAATGCTCCGGGTGCCCCTCCAAATGTACCTCCCACACCCGCGGATGGGGCAGCTCCTGTACCACCAGAGGATGTGGTTTCTCCGAGACCTGCTGTACCTCCTGCGCGTTTCCCACCTCTAGTGCCCGAAGCTCAAGAACAGCCTGGAACAGTGACCCTTGAATACACTCGTTCTCCAAACACATCAGACACATGTGTGTTTTTTGGATGTAATCACCTCACTCGCAGGCGTGTACCCATTACTTTGAAGAAACGCCTATTATTTGATTTGAAACATTATATACCTCCAGCTGCAAGAGTATGTAATATTCATTTGGACTCAGATGATTGGGATGATATAAATAGAGCACCTAATTCTACTCAGAGTTTTAATGCCGAGCAAGTTATGGACCTGTTAAGAATGTATGACGACGCTGTTCGAAATAAATCTCGATTGAACTTCGAAGACATGAACCAGGTAGATACTGACGAATTACATTATTTAACTGGACGGACACGTGAAGAATTCCTAAGAATTGCACAGGAAACGCCATCATTACAAAATTGTAAAACGCCTAATACAGCTTTAGCTATTTTGCTTACAAAATTCAGGACAGGAGATTCTAATGAGAGGCTGAGTTTGATGTTTCACATGAGTCGCCGTAAGCTGGAGCGTCTCATGAAAGTTGCAAGAAATGCTCTGACACAAGATTTTGTTCCCATTCACTTAGGGTGGGATCATATAAGCAGAGATGATATTGTGCGGAGAAATCTGGCTCTGCCCGATTATTTATTTGGAAATCCAGATGCTGAACCTGAATTAAGAAAGGCTATACTAATCTGTGATGGCACATATGTGTACATCCAAAAGAGTTCGAATTTTTTGTTTCAAAGAGACAGTTACAGTCTACACAAGTACACTAACTTATTAAAACCTTTTCTTTTCGTGTGCAGTGACGGATATATCGTGGAAGTGACCGGGCCACATGCGGCGACTACTTCAGATGCGGCAATCATACAAAATATTTTAAATGAAGAGGAACATCCCTTTCATATTTTATTTAATCAAGGAGATGTATTTGTGCTGGATAGAGGATTCAGGGACGTTATTAATGAACTTGAGTCATACGGTTTTGAGACACATATGCGCCGGAAAGCCTCACTAGAGGCGAAACTCAATATACGACTGTTCAGGCAAATAAAACACGCAAAATCACTTTGTGTCGATGGGCCGTGGAAGTCGTAAATGGACGTTTTAAGCGCGATTTCAAGTTATTTCACACACATATGTTCGAAGATTTCAAAATAGTAGCTGCTTTAATTAACGCCTTCCATGAACCCATCAGTGATAGTTTCTATACGCCGTTATTTATAGACAGAATAAATGAGAGGATGAACTTAGAGAATGCACTAGGGAGTTTTGTGAACGCAAATCGTCTAAATAGGCAACGTGTAGCTTTCCAGAGTATGTCAGGAGAATTGCCAGCACTAAATGATTTCGCGCGTCTTACCGAAAGCGAATTAATTATTTTTGCACTAGGCACTTACCAATTAAAACTAGCCCAAAGTTATTATAGTGAGCACGTGAGAAACGGGATTTATAATGTCGAATTATATAGAGACACTCGACGACTGAGCACTGCCCTTAGAGACCAAGGCATTGAAGGTTCGTGGTTACTAAGAGGCAGGATCCAGTCAAGACATACGCGCGCGCGAATTTATAATTGTTACATTTTAGTTGACGAAAGCGAGCGTGGGTTGAATGCAATAAAGCAATATTATTGTACATGCAAGTCTGGCATGCGTACTCTGGGATGCTGCGGTCATATTATGACGATTGTGTGGTTCTTGTCTTGGGCTAGATACGAAGACACAATATCACGTCCTGCTGAATTTTTAGATTCTATTATCATAGACCAACTATAAATAAAAATATATTATGTATAAAAAAGTTGTTTCATTGCCCTGATATACAATGTACATCAGGACAACTTGTACAGTCAAGAGCACATCAAGTTTAACACCACCAGTGTAAGCTGAGCTCGCATTTGTACTGCGCGTCATAGAATACGCGGCCGGTCCAAAGGTTGAAGTGTCAAGCTCAACGTGCTCTTAAGTGTACCAGTGGAGCACAAAAAAGATTTTTTTTGTGCTCCACTGGTAAGTAGTCCTCCCTTGTTATGTATCGTATTGACTTTGCTTAGCAAACAAACACAACAATGGAATATAATACAGTCAGAAGTACCTGACTAAAACGTTTCTCAACTAAAAACTATAGTAAAAAAACCTATTCACACTTAAAAGTATATTACACTAGTAGAAAAGTATTTTTGTGTTCTTCTTTATTTTGTAGTATTTTTTTTTTGTTATTGTTGTTAGCGTTCCATAGACTTCCTTCCTTTTATAAAAAAATACCCAAAATCCAAAAAAATATGAAAGTAATTATAAATCAATGCCATTTTTGCGTACTTTATTCGGATTTTATTTTTGCATTTTTATGTTCTAGATTCCTCATTTATTTGTAATTCATTACTTTGGTTCTTCGTTCTTTTGTTCATTAAATAGATACAGATTAAAAACAAAAAAAAATAAGGAAAATACCTAAAAATCAGAACAAAAAGTATCACAAACTGTTGTAAAATACGTGTATTCTAAAGTACTATTTTTCTCAAAACTGCCGGGTCAGATTTTGATGCACCTTTACACAAGGGTGTAGTTGAGGTATCCCTACATAAGTACCATAACAGTGTCGCTATTGGTTCATAGACCACTTCCCATACAAATGTGCCCAGTCTCCTTTGTCATGTAGTTGTGACGCGTGGTGTGCTAGGTATATTTTGGTATGCCATCCATGCAAGACTGAGGCGCTTAAAGTGCAGTGCTGGGGAGTTTTGTTCCGCCACTTCTTCTTCTTCCCAGCAAAAGCACTAGTGCGTAGCGAAGAGCAGTTTTTTTGGGGACTTTCTTATGTCGTACTGTATAATTTTGACGTTGAAAATGTGCTGATCTTCAGCCTACTTTAAACAAATGACTTTTGTTTTGGTTTGAAAATAGAATACCATTTTCTTAATTTCGGTAAATCGAACTGTAAAACTGCAAATCATTATCACAAATACCTACCTTGAATGTAATAGATCAAAATCCCAGTCTAACCAGATGCGGCAGCAGTAAACGTGGAACAAAATGTAATGCTATCAAATCTATCTGCAGTGAACCGAACCGGACAAATGTCGTGTCATCGAATTCGTTTTAGTTCAGGAGTGTCACGTGCAGGGATTTTTATTATGAATTCTATAGTCCATGGCAAATGGAATAGGCTATGGTATGTTTCCGTTTATTAGGTTTTTCTCTCTTTAGGGTTCCGTATCTCCATAGGAATAAACGGAACCCTTAAAAGACCACGTTTTTGTCCGTCTGTCTGTCTGTATATCTGTCATTTAAACCGTATAATCAAGTCTATGTTCCTATGAAGTTGTGAAAAAATCAAACTTCAAAGTTTATGTAAAAAAAAATACGTAGAACTTATATTTGGCAAGTAACGTTGTTATAATCCACAAGTACAAGAAAAAACTCAAAACTGTGCATTTGTAATTAAATTTACAGGAAAAGCTCGGAAAAAAATGTGCGATTTGATTTCTGAACTATTTACAATGATCCTACGTAAGGAACCCGTAGTGGGGTGATTCTGACTCGCTTTTGTCCGTTTTTTTTGTAACACGGTTCGGTTTTTGTCACTTTCAGCTAACGACTCAGGTTGATTAAGAAAACAGCTAGTACAATATTTTGTTCCTTTTCTATTTTCAGCTCGATTTAACCCTCTCTGTAAACACTGGACAAAATTCAAACGATACTCTCCTCTAAAAACAGAGCTGCAAAAAACATTTTACTTTACCGTCAAAATTTATTTAACTTGTCCCAAAATCCGTGACCATTACGACCTTATTTCCCATTAAAGGTACCAATAACTGGTAGTAAATGTCAATATTTGACGCTTTGGGACCTAATCCGGCGTAACAGTACTGGAGCCATCGCGCATAAAGCCATCATTTCGTACTTAACCCTTGTTTGCGACTGTCCGTTTTTGCAGTTTTAATAAAACGACCCGTTTGTAGAGACAGGGGGATGACAGAGGCGGCCCTCGTGGGATTTTGCTTCGGACGTAACGGCAATTTAATTTAGTCGCCACATGATGGATATTGATAGCACCAATCCACTTTTTCATGACCTGTGGAAATGTCAAATCGAACGCTTCCTGAGTTTTTATAAGGTAATATTGAGTGTTGTGATGTGAGATATGGATTGGGGTTTATAACCCGCCGTAATGGAGACACGGTTTATGAAGTTGATGGGTTACTTTTATGGGAATTATGAGGCCGTTTTTACTCCATTTTAAGGCGAGTCATTTAGGCTGAATAGACGACTGTCATAAAAAACCGTGCGATACAGGTTATCTTCGAAAAGGGCCGCTATTTCTTCTTGTATCATCTACTTGAACAGTTTTGTTTATAAGGAAGAATTTTATTCAAAACCTGCCAATATTGTGCAAAATACGATAATCGATAATTAAAATAATATGTTGTCTATTAACTTAATAATAAAATAATAATAGATAACAATAATGGTATAGGTAAGTGTGATTATTTGAACATTATGGTTTAAATATTCACATTTACCGTGCATTTCTTCCAACCAAGTTTTAATCACGGTAGCCAATATCAATGGTAAATTAGTTCAGTTGACTGCATATATTTTTTAAGAGCCCAAACAGATGCATATTTGCGCAAAAACCATGCGAATGACTGGCCTGTTGGTTTAGTAGTTAGTGGCCCAGACTGCTATGCCAGAGGTCGTGGGTTCGATTCCCACTCAGGACAAATGATTGTGTGACGAGCACGATCATTTTGTTCTGTGTCTGGGTGTAATTTATCTATAATATGTATGTATTTAGAAATATATAAGTATGTTTGTCAGCTGTTTAGTACCCATAACACAAGCTCTGCTTAGCTTGGGACTACATGGCGTTGTGTGAATTGTCGTAGAATATTATTAATATTATTATTTATTCACCGTCCCATTAGGACGCCGTACAGCAATTACACCAACCATTACACCTTGATATTGTTGAAACAAATATTAAAATTTACAAAAATAGAATACATAATTGAAACCATTCTGTTTTAAATAGTGAAAAACTAAAAGTATTTTCTGAAATATTTTACGACAAGAAAAATATAATTATGTTTTCGATCAGGCTTTTGTGTTTCTGTTCTAGTCAACAATAATCATACGAAAATTTGAAATGATACCCATTGTGATTTTACACATATGTAGTTCAGAAACCGATTTTGTTTCCTTGTGTTGTCACAGGCTATTAATATTGTAATTAGGTAGGTATATCTCCACTAATTTGCCTTAAAGGCAGACAAACTGTACCTACATAATTACATTCTGGGGAGATAAAGAGATCTAAGAAAACAACTGTTTGGGATATTTTATCATTCAGACACATTACAAAACATACATACATATAAATAAACTCACGCCTTTTTCCCATAGACCTAGGAAGAAACTACAGATCCCCATATGCTACGATTCTTATATACTTCTATTGCTTCGTATACATTCATACTTCATGTCATTCACACACGCCGGTTGCGAGTACGACGCTCCTGGCCTTTCTGAAGAACTTCACCGAAAAAGTCTATGTATGTCCTTCTGGGGCGACCCTCCAGGCGTTTCCACTCACATCTGCCTTGTAAATCCCTTGAAATGAAATGAAATGAAATGAAATGATGATGAAATGATATTCATTTCTGTAAGTAGATCTTCTCAGATACTTTTACATGTCTTTTTTTTTAAACTAAACTAAATGGCATTTCCAAAGTGACTGATCCCTGAGAAGAAATGCCGAAAGAAACTCCGGGGTCATGGTCTCTTTTAAAGTCCAGACATAATCATATTCATTTACTATGCGAGTCTGACGATGCAGGGCAAAGTCTGGAATAGCCAATTGAAGAAAGAATCAATTCAGCTTTGAGCCGACCTGTCCCGACAGACGGCATGCATGCTTCAGACATCGTGAAGCTCAAACCTATTTCAGGGAGCTCGACGACCCACCACACGACGCTATCTGCCGGTCATTTGCGTAGGCTACGTAAAAGTACTCAAAACCGCCAGACAGTTACGGACTCATGTATTTTATCTAGCCTGCATGGTACTCACATTCACAGGAAAAAAAAAACTATTTTAAATGTTATTTACATAATGTCATAACTTAATGTCAATTTAGTTCAACATCAATTATTACAATTCTAATAGTTTGGTGCTTGGGGTTACATTGGAGCAGCTTAGTCCCAAGGTTTTTTGTCGTCCAAGTAGTCTTTAACTGTATAGAAACCTTTTTGACAGAGTTTCTGCTTTATAAATGACTTAAATTTATTAATGCTTAATTCTTTAACATGGCTTGGGAGTTTGTTGTAGAAACGTATACTTTGGCACTTAAATGAATTACCAATTTTTTGGAGCCTGGTCGTGGGTACAATAAGTAAATCTTTATGTCTAGTATTTATGTTGTAAAAGTCACTATGCTTAGAATAAAGGTTAATATTCCTTTTTACATAAATCAGGTTTTCATACACATATTGAGATGCTACTGTCATTATGTTTATTTCCTTAAATTTATCTCTCAGCGAATACGGCAACTTAGGTTATAAATTGCTCGAATGGCTCGCTTCTGCAACACAAAGATAGTCTGAATGTCAGCTGCGTTTCCCCATAGTAAAATGCCGTACGACATTACACTATGAAAGTAACTAAAATATACTAATCTCGCTGTTTCTACATCAGTCAAATGACGGATTTTATAGACCGCGTAGGCTGCAGAGCTTAGCCGCTTCGACAATTTACTTATATGTGGGCCCCACTGCAGCTTCGAGTCTAAAGTGAAACACAGTGGTGTCCACAAGATCCAATTCCGATCCATTTACTAGTACACTGGTTTTTACCTGCCTAACGTTAGGTGACAGGAATCTTACACATTTAGTCTTCTTTTCGTTTAAAAGTAAATTATTAACACTAAACCAATGTACTATTTTGGAAAGAGCGTTATTTACATCGTCAATAACAGTTTGTAATACCTTTCGTTGTTCACCGCCATTCAACGTGACACACCATCTTAGGATATTATTTAAAAATAGTATGTATTTTAGCAGTCATAATAATAAACAATAGCTATAAATTGTTTTGGGTTTTGCCGATAGTGTCGGTCATTATCTTGTGTGTTGTTATTTCACACACACACACACACACACACACACACACACACACACACACACACACACACACACACACACACACACACACACACACACACACACACACACACACACACACACACAAATCATCATCCATTATACGCCACTCAACGTTTACCATTAAACTCTCATTTACATTCATAACATGAGAATATTAGGATTATTATATTGTTAAGAAGAAAATAAATTATGGAAGAGCGGATTCTCCTACTACAGGCATTATTTGCTTAAAAGGAGACTCCAATCATCAACTAATGTAAGAAATATTGTTTTACGGAAATAAATATTTTGTAGTTTGTATTTTTGTATTTTGTTATTTTCAATCAGATTTTGTACATAATATATCTCAGAGCCACAGTTACCATCTTTAATGTGTCTTTACATCATCTGAACTAAAAACTGCACATCCAATATTTCTTCGAAGAAGCAATATCGCCCGACGATTAAGTAACCGAAGCAAATACATTGCGGCAAAAATATTGAAAATATTTATTTGAAGGTACTCTTAAGGTTATTACGATCGAGTAAACTGACTTTGGCTCGGATCCAAAAAATTGGTAACCGTTGAGTGCATTGCGGGTACAATGGGTCACCCGATTTAATTGGGTTAATACTTGAGTAAGCGAATTTATCGCAGAGAAAAATGTCAACCGCCGCGCGACGGCTTGCAGTCTCCTTGCCTTTTTTTAAATAAATTACCCGTTATATGCAAAAAAGAGGAATAAGGTAGGAAGGGAAATTATTACCTTTGTTTTGGGAATCAGGGTACTTGTACGCTGATTTATAAATGGGCCGCAGAGAAAATTCGTTGTTTGGCATTAGCTGTGAACAGTAAGAGTCCATTTCGGAAAATGACAAATAGGTACAGCTAATTTTTATCCATAGAATGTGGGAGGTTTGTTGTTTAAAAAGGATTACCTTCATTCAAGTTTCAATTTTAGTTGTTTAGTCACAGCTGGGCGCCATAAAGATTTTGACGCCCAACCCGGGACTTAATCATTTATTCCGCATTTGATCTCCACATCTACATTATTTTAAATAAATAACAAAGAATTCCACACCATTGCAAGAAATATAAAAAGTCTTTTCTACAACATTTGTAAGACGCGTCCGACATCGGCGGTGTAATCTGCGGGCACTCCGATATGAATGTTGGTTCTCCGCTTTGCTACAAAATGTTTTGCTGTTTTCGGTGTTCTGTATCAAATATTACGATGGTATAGGACACTTGTAAAGGATCAACGTCGTATTTGTCCGTCTGCAAGGCACAGTCGTGTCTCAGACGCAATGTAATTTAAACAGGCTCATGTTCAGCAATGAACGATGCACGAGTAATGACATGTCAATTTGTAATGTGAGAATATAAAGGTCATTATAACCTCTGTTAAATAAATATTGAAGAAAAATAATAAACTATACGTTGTGTTATTGTTTAACATTTTTAATAAATGTGTGCAATGAATAGTACACCACAAACTGCCTACTCATCTTTTCTCCTCCACTATCAAGTCCATCCAAAGGTTGTCTGTAAGAGATCACTTTTAGCGATAAGGCCGCCCATTGTAACACCCTATGTACCCCTTAAAGTTATCATTAGTAAGTTTTTATGGTGTACAATAAAGAGTATTCTATTCTTCTATTCTATTCTATTCTAATAATATTAAAAACGACTATTTAAATACAACCAAGCAAAAACGCCTTCCAAATTCGACGATTGCATTAGCCGTGAATAAATAACAACATAGTTATCTGTTGTAAACACCACTAACTTTTTGAAAGAGTTTTTTTTATGATCATAACAGTCTTGGCTTGGTGGACGGATTTTAAGATTTTTTTTTCTTTAAACATTAGTTTCTTCGACAAGAGCTCTGTTTGAATTTTATCAATAAAATAATAATTGGTCTTGTAAAATAATAAATAAAACATTACATGTATTTACATGATTTTTATATGTTTTACAAAGTTAAAACGGCGACTATTAAGAACGGTTAATTTCAGACTCAACCTTTTAAAAGTATAAAAGTATTTCAGAAGTGATATTATTCTAAAGTGCAGTGACGTTGTATTACATATTTTTTTGCAAACAGTATTTTACACCTTGCAAATGTACAAAACCAAACTGACAACATCTGTATTTCATCTGAGATGAAATCCTAGGAAGTTGATCTTTAAGTTTTAAAATTAAAAGGTATTAAATGAACTCTGGAACGAAAAAGAAAACTGCGACCAACGCCCGGAACAAAAGCGAGAACAAAAGATGTTTTAGAGCATGTACTTCTATTGAAAGAAACCTTATAGACGACAGGATATTAAACCGTTTAACAAAAAAATCCTAGTGTCTGTAGTTGTAAAAATAAAGCAATATCTGTGCTGTGAGCTTGAGTGTGGCCTCTCGGAGCACGCCTCGAGGTAGCTCGAGATAGCTCGAGTGTTTCACAAACAAAACGGCGCTCTAAAGCAATTTGCTGCCTGTGTTCATGTTAGGTGCTTTAGAAATCTTTGAAGCTTGACCAACAGCGTTGTTGTTATGACCCCCGGTACATACTCTGTTTAAAACTAGGAACTGAATCCCGCAACACAGCACATCCAAGAGTAGAATTCAGTCTCACATTTGAACAGTGTCACCTTTTAGGAAAATAAAATTACTTTATTAATATTAGTTGTGCTCAGCGTTAGATATTTTAGAATTGTAAGTTGAGGAAAAGATAGGAGCTAGCGTTAGCAACATATTATTTTAAAAACTAAGTAGTGTATAAACTGCTCGATATCTTACCATTTAAAATACATTTAGTTCTGTTAGCTTTACAAAAAAATAACGTTTTAATTTAAATAAACATTCCGTATTTTCTAGACATATTTGCCACGGTTTTTAGAATAAAAAGGAAGTTGTGAACCTACCTGCTAAAACGTATCGTTTATTGTGGATGTTTGTTTAAACTAAATACTAAATTGTAATTCTATTCACTATAAAATATGTTGATTTTAACCTGTATTTGTAATTATCTTTACCAGGATTTCTGTATTTTTTTATTACTATCTTTTGTTTGGTAGCTCAATTTTTACATCTTAATGTTGGCTTCCGGTGAATAGTCGTTGACTAGTCAGTTGAGTGCTGGTCAATAGACTTCACTTTAAATTACGTGCAAAGAAAAAAAGATGTCAGTCGTCGTTGAACTACGAAGCAAGTTGGTGGTTAAACATTAGATGTTATATATAACAGTGTAACAGTCTAAATAAAGTTATATATGTAGAACAGTCTTTAATTTAAAGTGGTGAGTTTTAACAATTCAGAAGCAGGGATAACACTAGGAAATTCTGGTGTATTACCACCCTGGTGTGATCATACGTCCACAGAAAGGTATGTTATAGTTGATTTTATTATACAAGGTGATATTTTGTTTGTGCAATTATTTTTTTTTTTTACAAGTGTGGGTTTTCATAATAAATCTAACTTAACGTATTGATTTTATCATTGCCTATGATACGAATACATTTATACACTATGATAAGCTACTGCTTATTGTACTATTTTATTTTGCCAAAACAGCAGTTACTTTTTGTGTTTAAATTGTTTATAGCTTTAGGGTAATTTGACATTAAGTTTATGAAATCCATGGGTAAAACTTTCACGAATCATCTCGTGGTGTAGTGGTCCTGGGTTAGATTTTGGGGCCAATCAAATTATTGAGTGTTTAGTCTGGAATTACTCGGCTTATATCTTTTGCTGGCAATAGGTTCCTGTTACAGTGAACTTAAACAAACTGACTAAATGGGGGAAATGCGTATCCTTTGGGTATACCTCTACCTTACCCTTTGAAAATACAAGCGTGATGTTATCGTGTATTGTCATGTATAATTAATAGTATAATTAAGTATGTGTTATACATTTATATTGCTTGATTTCTTTGTGGTTACATAATCCGAGTAACATTTTAATTCTATCACGACTATGTTGTTAGGGGTTACGAATGTTTAAACTTTATAACCGTAAAATAACAGTAGAATTGTATTAAAAATTGCTTAACATTATTTCTTTGGTCCGTAAATGGCCATAGTGTAAGGTATTTAAATCAAATAGATACTCGTTGTTTTGAATTTTTCAGATCATTGGACATTGTACTATTTGTACACTTAAGTGAAGATGCCTGGTGAACGGTCCAAGGGTAAACGGAGATCCACTGGGAGTCGTTTTAGCGTCGTGCTGGGAGAACCCTCGAGACGCAGCAGTCCATCCCGTACGCGTACTCATGGCTCAAGGCGAAGCCGTCACGTGTCCACAGTACCACCGTCAGTTGCAGCTGAGGGTCGTGACACCAAGCGGCGCAGATCCAGGAAATCACCTACGAGGGATGAGTCACAGGCAAGAAGACGTAGCAGGTCAGTCGTAACCCCTCCAATGCCGCGCCGCACATCACATTTGAACGCGCCGAGATGTGACACAATAAATGAATTCGTAGGTCGTAGTCGTAGTAGACAGAGGGGACACAGATTGCGGACTCCATACAGAGACAGCGAAAGATCACGTAGTCCAATCCGCTCTTATAACCAAAGGTGTTCGTCGGTGACACAGCAACCTCCAGTGATCGATGCTGTTAATATTGAGTTACTCAAATGCATCAAAGAGTCTTTACAAACAATCTCGGCTACAAGCTCGCAGACTAAAGAAAAATTTAGTAACAATAACGTAGTTCCAGAGTTCGATCCTAAATCTAAAAATCAAACAATTATTACCTGGTTAAGCAAGGTCAAAGAATGCTCTGAAATTTATGGTTGGGATAGTAAACAAACTGCTCATTACGCTCTACCAAAATTAGTCGGTACTGCAAAAAAATGGTACGAAGGACAGCCGTCAATATCACTCACTTGGGATGAATGGGTAGAAAAACTTAAATCTGCTTTTCCGTCATACGAAAACTATGGTCATTTGCTTACAGAAATGTTAGCTAAAAGGGCAAAGTTTGGCGATGATTTAGAAGAGTACTATTATGAAAAGTTGATAGTCTTGAATAGGTGCGGTATAGTAGGAAGAAACGCTATAGACTGCATTGTTTATGGAATAGACGATAGGTCAGTTCGATACGGAGCGGAAGCAGTAGGCTTTGAAGATGCTGACAAATTATTGGGCTATTTAAGGGGTGTCAAACATGAACGATTAGACAAGTTTAATAAGAAACCGATACGTCCCGGAGCTGAAACGCGTAAACCTATAAAAAATGATTTGGGAAGAGTTTTGAAATGTTTCAATTGTCATGAAGCGGGTCATGTGGTATCGCAATGCAAAAAACCTGTCACTAAGTGCCAGAAATGTAAACGCATCGGTCATGATGACCCTGGCTGTAATAGAAGCATTTGGATAAGTAAAGTCGAAGTAAAAACGTTATGACTAGATAACAGCACTAACTTCAGCGTAGATGATAAATTTGTCAAAAGGGTAAATGTCAATAATATGCGATTGACAGGTTATGTCGATTTTGGTAGTCAGTGTACTTTGATTAAAGAGTCCGTTATAAAAAGAATCGTCCCACTTGAAAAATGGCAAGTAAATGATTTACCTTCTCTTAAAGGTTTCGGTAACGCATATGTTAATGCTTTAGGTAAAGTCAAGATTTCATTAATGATTGACAACGCGGAAATTTACGTTGAAGTAGTTATCGTACCTGATTATTATCTAAATTATGATGTACTTATTGGGCAGACTGCCACGGAACAACCCCATATATGGGTGTTTAAATCCGATAAAGATCTTATGATAACCGATAAACGTATCAAAGACGGTATAAGAATGATTTTAAAATCTTTTAAATCTGTTACGGTTGAGGGTTGTGTTTCTGTAAAAGTTTCTACCGATAAAACATTTAGTGGAGTTGTTTTCGTTGAAAATGGTTACCGTTTAAACTATGGTATTGAAATTGGTACTTATAATATCAAAAACGGAAGTGGTCACTTAACTATTCTCAACTACGAAAATAAACTAATTAAATTTAAAGAAGGTCAAATCATGGCTCGTGCTATTTCAATAAATAAAAACACCCAAATCATTAATACTGTACGAGAGGTTAAAAACCATGGAGCTAAACCTCTACTTATGATGGATGACTTAAATTTTGACAATCATTTAGACAAAAGCCAAAAACATAAATTATTAAATTTGTTAAACCAATACCGCGATTGTTTTGCCAAAGACATGTCAGAATTAGGGCAGACATCTGTTTCAGAAATGAATATCCAACTGAAAGATGTTGAACCGGTTGTTTATCGACCATATAAGCTTAGTCATTTAGAACGCGAAGAAGTTAGAATTATGATTGAAGAACTTTTACAACACGACATCATAAGAGAGTCTCAATCCCCATACGCGAGTCCTGTATTATTAGTTAAAAAGAAAACTGGTGACAAACGACTTTGCGTAGATTATCGTGCCTTGAATAGGAAGACTATTAAACAACACTTTCCATTACCTCGTATTGAGGATCAGATCGATCGTTTGTCAGGAAATAAGTATTTTTGTGCTTTAGATTTAGCATCGGGTTATTACCAAATTCCATTAAGTGAAGAGAGTAAAAGTAAAAGCTCGTTTGTGACTCCCGATGGGCAATTTGAATTTAATAGAATGCCTTTTGGGTTAGCTAATGCACCGGCTGTTTTTCAGCGAACTATCAATTTGGTCTTGGGCAATTTACGTTATAATATTGCTTTAGCATACATGGATGACATTTTAATACCAAGTAGGTCATTTGAACAAGGTATCGAAAGATTAGAGACTATACTTCAAAGGTTTAGAGAGGCAGGATTAACGCTAAAACCTCAAAAATGTTGCTTTTTCAAAAATCACGTTGATTACTTAGGTTTCGAGATTTCTAGTGAGGGTGTAAGACCGGGTAGTAAAAAAATTGAATCTGTCAAAAATTTTCCTAAACCAAGGGACGTACATAATGTCCGGCAGTTTATTGGTCTAGCCAGTTTTTTTCGACGTTTCATTAAGAGTTTTGGTGAAATTGCTCGTCCTCTAACGAAGTTACTAAAGAAAAATTCTAATTGGGTTTGGTCACAAGCTCAAGAAGAAGCGTTTGATAAATTGAAAATTGCACTTATTTCAAGACCGGTATTAGCGTTGTACAACCCTAACTTTGAAACACAGATACATACAGATGCTAGCAAACACGGCATAGGGAGCGTTTTACTACAAAAACAAATCGATGGAATTTTTAAACCGGTAGCTTATTACAGTCGACAGACTTCACCCGAAGAGTCCCATTTTTCATCGTATGAGTTGGAGACTCTTGCCGTTATTGCTGCATTAGTAAAGTTCAGAACGTACGTACTCGGGTTAAGCTTCACCATCGTAACAGATTGTAACTCGCTTAGAGCAACGTTTCTAAAACGAGACATGATACCGCGAGTAGCGCGGTGGTGGAGTTTGATTCAGGAGTATAACTGTAACGTCGTGTATAAATCCGGAAAGGGTATGATTCATGTTGATGCATTGAGTAGGAACCCAGTTATGGAAAATGCGGGAATAGTTCAAGCCATTGATGCTTTTGACATTATGAATATCACAGATGATTGGTTAACGACAGTCCAGTTAGGGGATTCTGAAATACAACGCATTAAAAAAATACTCTCTGACAAAGAATTCGATGACGTGTTAGAGATACGAAAGAATTTTGTTCTTAAGCGCGAAAGGGTGTATAGAATGACTGAGGACGGGTTAAGGTGGGTGGTTCCCAAGGGCTGTAGGTGGCAAGTTCTCCAGAAAAACCACGACGAAATAGGCCATTTCGCGTTTGATAAAACTTTAGATAAAATTAAACAACATTATTGGTTTCCACGCATGCGAAAGTTTGTCAAAAAGTATGTTAGTTCCTGTTTAGAGTGTGCGTATAATAAACTACCAGCAGGAAAGAAACAGGGCTTTTTGCACCCTATTCCTAAAGAAACTGAGCCCTTTCACACCATTCACGTTGATCATGTTGGCCCATTTGTAAAATCAAAAAGGAAAAATTGTTACATTTTGGTGATAGTCGAATCGTTTACGAAATTTATTGTTCTAAAGGCTGTTAAAAATACTAAGACCACTTCTACCATCACTGTTCTTAGGGATTATTTTGGGACGTTTGGTTTGCCAAAACGACTAATTAGTGATAGAGGCACGTCATTTACAAGTTCGAAATTCAAAAGTTTTCTTGCTGAAGTAGGAGTTAATCATATAAAGAATGCGGTTGCTTCACCTAGAGCAAATGGCCAGGTAGAGCGGTATAACCGAACAATTTTAGATTCTTTAGCTTCCCAAAACCACGGTAAAGACGAAAGACTTTGGGATGACCGTCTACTACAGGTACAATGGGGACTCAATAATACGATAAATAAAGGTACGGGAAAAGCTCCATCTGAGGTTTTGTTTGGGCTTAGACTTACTGGGATCAATGAAGGTAGCATAGCATCCGAAATAAATGACGATATGGTTAAAGACTCTTCTAATGAAAACGAAATAGACACCGGTTACCATAGATTGCGTGAGATTAGGAATGAAGTAGATGTTTACACGAAAAAGTCGCAAGAAAAACAAAAGAATAGGTATGACAAGAAGAAGAAAAAGCCACTTGAATTTAAAGTTGGAGATTTAGTGAGAGTTGAAAGGTCAACACATACTGTAGGTAAAAGTAGAAAGTTACTACCAAAATGTTCCGGACCGTACAGAGTAACAAAAGTTTTGGATCACGATAGGTATGAGGTGGTAGATACTTCTATCACTAAAAAAGGGACGGCCACCTATAAGGGTATATTCTCTGTAGACAAAATAAATCCTTGGCTTTGTTTTAATGACAAAGAAAGTGAATCCTCTACTAGCGAGAGTACCGATGATTGATTAATAAGTTTAAAAAAAAATAACATTAAATGATTCAGGGTGTTTTGAGAACGATTTTCAAATGGAAAACCACTTTTCCAATAATTGGTTATGAAACACACTAATTATGAACTACACTGCTATGAGCGTGAGTGTAGAAATAACTTGAAGTGCAACGTGCACGTATTAATGTTTAACTGCTATGAGCGAACAATAGCTAAGAAGTGCAATGTGCACATGCAACCGCTATGAGCGAACATACTTTTGAAATGCAAAGTGCATAAAATAGTGTAAACCGCTATGAGCGAATAACTATTACCTTGAGGTGCAATGTGCACATAAGTTTATATGTATAATTATTTGTGTACTACTTTGAAGTGCAATGTGCACAATAAATGAATTATCCATTGTCTATTGTGAGTACAGATGTAAGCAAAAATTAACTTGAAGTGCAATGTGCACGTTAACATGAATTATACTGTACAGCGTAGTTATCTGTATACTAATTAGAAGTGAAGAAAAATACTAATATGATTCCAAAATAAAATTTATATGTAATGTATTGAAAAAAAAAAAATACAAAATGTTGGTATTTTCTGTTGTCTATTAATGGGATAAATATAATATATTTATCCTATTAATGGACAGCGGAGAATAAAAATATTATTTTGTATTTTTTTAGATAAATATTTTTTTATTCTTACAATGATTGCTAATTTTCGAACTATGTAATGAATGTAATTAATCATTAGATTACTTTTTGATTCAATGTTAATCGCGGGGACGCGTTAATTATCAGGATGGACGAATTGTTAGCTTTACAAAAAAATAACGTTTTAATTTAAATAAACATTCCGTATTTTCTAGACATATTTGCCACGGTTTTTAGAATAAAAAGGAAGTTGTGAACCTACCTGCTAAAACGTATCGTTTATTGTGGATGTTTGTTTAAACTAAATACTAAATTGTAATTCTATTCACTATAAAATATGTTGATTTTAACCTGTATTTGTAATTATCTTTACCAGGATTTCTGTATTTTTTTATTACTATCTTTTGTTTGGTAGCTCAATTTTTACATCTTAATGTTGGCTTCCGGTGAATAGTCGTTGACTAGTCAGTTGAGTGCTGGTCAATAGACTTCACTTTAAATTACGTGCAAAGAAAAAAAGATGTCAGTCGTCGTTGAACTACGAAGCAAGTTGGTGGTTAAACATTAGATGTTATATATAACAGTGTAACAGTCTAAATAAAGTTATATATGTAGAACAGTCTTTAATTTAAAGTGGTGAGTTTTAACAGTTCGGTAGATAGTCGATTTGGTACTGTTTTAGGTGTCATTTATAATATTATTTTGATTCGGAAAAAAAATTCCATGCTGTTTTATTTGTTTTGTTATTCCCAAGCTAGAATAGTAGCATTTTATTTATTTCAGTCTTCCTTGCATTTAACATTACCCACGTAGAAATATTATGTTAAAGTCTTCTTAAATCCGTCCAGACACAACGTATATCTATTTACCTACCGCAGATACTCTGGTAAATACGGTCTGTATCGAGGGCTTTATAAACAAAATGTATGTGTAAACAATATGTAGGCTAACGTTACAAAACAGTTAGATACAGAAGATCTACTATTATTAAAAAAATATCCCTATAATAACTCAGATGAAATAAATGACATTAAAAGCAGAATAAAGATATTATAACAATACCGGCCTGTTTTTGTCCTACTTTAGAGCGAAGGCCTCTTTTCATACATAAAGATTGCATTAGCACCGTGCTTACTCAACGCGGATTGGCTACTTCAGTCTTGTTATTTAGAAATAATTCTCTTTACCGAAGTTAATGATGCCACGTGTCCTGTCACCAGCACAGGTGAAGACCTAATGTCAGCGTCAGTGGATGGTGTAGCTTTAGCTGAATTCTGGGCCAAGCATAAAATTAAACAGCCTTGCATGCGTATATTTTGTGTCAACGTTTGCCAACACACTAAGAAGAAGAAGAATGACGTCTAAGAAAAACTTTACGCATGAGAGGTAGGCGGCCACCACGACTTTCGAAATTACGTCATCATATTTCTATGCACATGTTATAGTTCAACTGACGTGACGTTTGAGATCGCGCTTTCTATGTGTACCTGCATTCTGTTTTCATTTATTGTAAGGAACTAACCTTCTGCACCTGTCTATTTAGTACCTACGTGCACCTCACATAAAATAGTGTTTCAGAATATGTCGGAAATTCTATTCATTGGTGGCTGTTGACGATCTCTCTGCGGACCTCGATACTATCTAAATAACTGACGTAGCTGAATTTTCTGTTGAATGAATTGATGGCAATTATTGTTTAGTGATGCACATATGGTTAATAAATTGATTGGAGATTTTCTGTATATATTTGAACCGGACCCAGCGTCTTGAAAATCTTTTGAAAAAATATTATACTCTATTTATATTTATATTAATAATAATTACAATACCTACTTATGATATAAAACCTATGCACACTGTTATGAATTGTTAATTTTTATTATCTCTACACACATTTAAAGGCGTGAACTAATCTAGACAATCACTCACTCACATATGTACTCACACAACACACTCCCGCCACATTCACACTTACACTCACCAACACACAATATTTCACACATACTCGTAAACATACAAACACAAACAATCGTAAAGCATTACTACCTTTTCTTTGAAATTATATTTTTTGTAATATTTTTTTACTAGGTATCTATTGCAATGAATAAACAATTTTTGCCGATAAATATTTTCAAATGGGAATAACTTTGGCTGTCAACTTTATATATATATAATATAAGATTAAAAATAGAACTCATGGCTAAATGCTGTCCCAGAGTTAGATTTGTAGAAATACATTTGTGTGCTATTTTATTATTGTGTATTTTTGAGTGTGATTTTTTTTTATATTTAATTTTTGTGTATTTGTGAAGGATAATACAAGATATTTTAAGAAATTCATGTCGGGTTTTACCTTACGCTTCATGTTATGCGTAATACCTCAATTAATAAAAACAAAAAGTGTAATGGTAAGATCACATAAATTTAAAAATAATTTGAATTACTAAGTATTTTTAGAAATCTTTCTATCCAATCGCGTGTAGCATATCGTAGGAATCCGTAGCACAAGCTACATACATAACACACATTTACATCATAAGCCTAATTTGAATAAATAATGTTTGATTTTGATTGCTATGCGAACATACCAACGAAATCAGAATCATTATTTATTTATTTAAAACTTCAAACACACAAATGTCTATAGACGGACTTAATGCCTTAGGCATTTTCTACTAGTCAACCTTTAGGTCATGCAGAGACAAACAGTGGTAGGTGCAATTCTGTAAGAAATATTTAACATTTTCAAAAGATAAAGAAAAGAAAGAAAAATATTTATTTGACATCAGTCATTAACACACATACACACAATAATTACTCACAGATACTCACAGTTGTAATTTATTTAATTTATTCCAAAAACCTTAGAAGCTAGTAGCTAAGTTATAAAGATAGTTTGAAATTAAATTCATAGTTACATCCTAACAAAACTTCAAACTGTTGCTTTTTTATAAGCTACGTTAAAATGATCCACCAACACAATATTGTGGCAGGTTACTTTACTGTGAATATTAATTTCTTGATAATTTATAGCAGCGACACAACGTCACAGCGTGAAATGTAGGGCGAAATGACGCGAGCAGAAAATATTGTGTGTCATTGTGACGCATTATCGTGAATAGTTTAAAATTATTTTATACGTAGGTTTCGCTCGAAGAGAAAAGCAATTATTCAAATTAATTTCGTTAACGCCGAACACGCACCTTATTTCGCAGAATGATAATTTTTTCAAGGTCAGTATTAATTAATAAGGTGTTAAGGCATAAATCAGGTCATAATATACATATCTCTATAACTTCATGTGTGATGCTGGCATATAAAACTGCCCAAACTGTCAATTATTCCCAATTGAACATGAACCTAATTAATCTAATTATGTTTGTAATAAAGTTGAAAAACAATCAAAAAAAAAATTGACACATTGTTGGGGTAATTTGATGTGATAGCCGCTGTACATTCATGTTTTTTCCTTTTCAAAAGGCCTTTCCTCTGCAGTTTTGCAGTAACAGGCTGGTATTTCTTCTCAGGAATTAGTGGCTTCATTAATAATAATAGCCACTGAGTTCTTCAAAAATAAGCAACATTGCCGAGGTCAGTCCGTGGATGGGAGGACATCCATTGTTCTAGCTGTAATCCATAGATCTTTGACAGTTGTTACAGGCAAAAGCCAGAGTTTTGCAACCATTTCTTTTTAATTGATGTGTTTTTGAAGTCTTATAGGTAGTTGGTCAATGCAATGCTTCATGTTCACCTTTGTCTTCATCTGGTAAGACTGGAAGCAACTGTGAAGACCTTAATGCAAACTATTGTTTAAGGTTGATCCAATCATTCAATCAAAAAAGATTGAATGATAGGATCAACCTTAAACAATATTTAAGCAAAAGAGTAAAGCAACTTATTATTATTATTTTTTAGCTAATGCTAGTGGCATCGAGTTGCGCTATTTCGCGTAGACAAGCCATAGTGTCTCCGCCGAAGATGGTGCAACGGACGCCTTCAATGTATGTGTCTTCAAAGTGTGCACATCCGTGCCGTTTTGTGGAAATAGAACTACTATAAATAAATAAATCTACTATTAATTTTCATGCTTCGCGAAATCGCTTATGACATAATGACTGTGTCAAATTATGATTGAACTTCACGTACGAGTCAACTTCGTTTAATAACCGTTAAATGAATTCTTCCGCATCGCTGTCAACGAGAAAAATATATCAGCATTGTTACGTTAAAATGCTGTCAGCACTTCTTGGTGCCTTATGATTACTTCCTCCCCTAACATTATAATAAAATTACAGATTATTGTTTTGGAATTCATTTTTGTCCTTTGAACACATACATATTATATACACATAAACTCACGCCTTTTTCCCATAGGGGTAGGCAGAAAGTACAGTGCGCCTTATGCTACGATTCTTACATACTTTTTTTGCTTCAATTTAATTATCATAATAATATTATTATGACAATTAAACTAAAGCAAAAAATGTATTATTTCTTTATTTTTTTTTACAAATGTACAGTTGGCCCAACTCTTTCCAATTACCCAAGTCTCGATGTTATGTTGTTACATGTGATTTTAAATAAATAAAAGTAAACAATTATTACTATTAATATAACATTCAATAAACTTACAAAGTTATCAATTTCAAATCAATAAATAGAAAAAAACTCCAAACACGGAGCAGTTACGACGACCTTTGTAGCCCACAGGAAATTTTCAACGGAATAATCTACTGAGTAAAGTTCTACCAAGAAATTCAATTGGAGCACCCGCCACAGTTTCTGAACACCGCAAAAGAACGCGAAATTTTCAGAAAAACTCATTTCACGACGCATTGCGCGGTGACTACGAAGAAACTTCTGAGATTCCAAAGGAATCGCGCAATGGACAAAGTTACACCGTTGGCATCGCGCAGATTTCAGTGTCCTTAATGATGCCTTTGTACCGACTCTTATCTTACCACAACAAAGGCAAAAATAAACATCGCACAAGTTCACGAGAAGCTGGAAACTATGTTATGTACGAGTATCAACGCCAGGTAGCAAAAACAAAGTTATCGGATCCCTGATACATATATTTTATTATAAGAGAAAATCTGAACTTGGAGAGCGAGGTGGCTTAATAAAAACAATCGCACACGTAACTTTACGGTTGCTACGCATGACGAGTTTGGACAACAGACCACTCATATCATAATTATCTAAAGGATAGGATACAGCAGGCCTGGCCATATTTCAAATTCTATTTCTATTATCGTAATCGATAAGGCGACAATAGAAAGAAAATGGCTTATAAGGTATCAGCTGTCAAGTGTATTGCATTTTCAGACATATTACAAATTCTACTCGTTATCACTTGACAGTTGACAAACAGCTGATTTCATATACGCCATTTTCTTTCTATTGTCGCAATAGAACAGAATATAATTTGTAATATGGCTGGGCCTGCAGGGTACACAGAGGAGACGTCTTTTTGGAAGCACGTTAAGCAGTTGTACCCAACTGTCATATGATGTAGGACTTTGACAATTATCGTTGAGCTCAGCGCTCAGCATTGAAACTTTTCGTCGGTGTCTCCACATGAGACTTAAATCTAACTGACGAAATGTGTTCGTATAATTAAGAGGCTTTATGCTCTGTTCAACGCTCTGTGTTGTTACTTGTAGTCAGAAGCCTGAAAGTCTGACAACCAGTTTAACCAAGGGGTATCATGTTACCCAGTTACTGGGTTGTGGAGGTCTGACAGGCAGTCGCTCCATGTAAAACACGGGTATTAAGCTGCATCCGGTTAAACTGGCAGCCGACCCCAACATAGGCTAGGCAGATATATTATTATATGCTCAGTTTAAGGGAACATCCTACTAATATTATAAACGCGAAAGTTTGTGAGGATGGATGGATGTTTGTTACTCTTTCACGTAAAATATTTTTTATTTATTTACGTAAAATAATATTTATTTATTAAGTATTATATTGATAAATATTACTCATCCGTCACTTGTCCCCAAAGGTTCATTTAAAAATCAGCGTCAGGCAGCATCTCAGCATCTGTCTGGCATTACCGCTGAAATGAGCCTTTTGGCGCAGCCGTGAGACATGCCATTTTTGTGTCTTTTTTTTGTTATTATGTTATTTTTTTTTTACTGTGCGTGTGTATCCAACTGTTGCCAATAAATGTATTTTCTTTCTTTCTTTCTTTCTTAAACACTACTGAATAGATTTTAATAAAATTTGGTATGGAGTTAGCTGGCCTTGTATTCCCACGGGAACGGGACCTACGCGGGTGAAACCGCGGTATGTCTGCTAGTCTTTAATATATTCCCTCATTTTATGTAACGATAAACAATTTTATTTCTCACAAAACTTTGAGATTTCCTTAAATAATATTAAAATCGTTTACGAAACGTAATTCAATATTGTTAAGCCACTTTACTACCAAAGTATTATATTCTATTGTTTGTATAAGGGTTTGTTCCGTTTTTATAATGATCCGATGTTTACGTAACCTTATACCCTGAAATAATGACGTCTTAACAAGAGATCAAGAATTGTTTTAGATTGCTGTTACAGTTGTTTTGATGATTCACTTCAAAATTTCTAAACGCGTTTTGTAATTCTTCTATTATTTTCGCTGTACCTAATGCGCTAGTGCGTGTTAGTGAAGTGTTAGTTTTTATGTAATAATGTATAATTATATGTATTTTAGGTTAAGGTATTTATCTCTGGGCCTGCGTCGCCTGAAATCGAATTGATTATTATTATTATTATTTCCATTTATCTTTTGTACATACATATAAATTATATTTTTAAATATTGATACAAAAAATATATGAAAACATTTAAAAATATAAAAAATAGTGGGCCACCGATGGCGGGAGCAGGGTCCAAGCTATCGGTGGTTAGGGTCTCAGAGACAGGAACCTCCTCACAATGCGAGCCGTATCGAGGAGTACTGCCTATCAGGCCTTTGATCCAACCGCGTAACGAAAGCCTCGACAGATGGTCGTCGAGGCTTTTGGCATTATTATTATTAAAGCATGTATGTTTTTTCAAGCCAGTGCTTCAAGATTCCGAAAATGATTCTGTTCTTACATAAAATTGCAAAATAAATAAGATTTTTTTTTTAAATATCGGAATCTATTTCTGCGTATACGAACTAAACAGATGTATGGTACTGCAAGAGCCCGTCAACAAGCGTCAGGCACTCTGCAGTCAGAGCATCCACTCTCTTTAGTAACATCTGCCTGTTGGTTTAGTAGTTCGTGACCCTGACTGCTATGCCGGAGGTCGTGGGTTCGATTCCCACCCAGTACAAATCTTTGTGTGATGAGCTGGATGAGCACGATCATTTCTGTGTCTGGGTGTAATTTATCTATAATATGTATGTAATTGGAAATATACAGGGTGTAACGGAAAGGGTATATACATACAAACAGGGTGAATAGAGTATTTAATAACGAGTCTTTCCTCAAAATTTCAGCTCCCAACTAATAACTTTGAAACTCCACGATGTTATGTAATATCGACAGTTTATTAAATGCAAAATCATGACAAACGTGTCACCGCACTATGAGGGTCATAATCCTGTCCGGCAAGGTTCAAGTATATCTATCTCGAGTTCTGCGTGCCTAGTACAGACCTATCGGGCTCTGCCTAACCGCCGAAGGCGCGACGGCGCGGGGGGGCTCAACTTTACAATTATGTGTGTATATGTATAAAAACGTTGCCATGTCGTTTCTTATCACCAAGAGAATCCGTGCCCTTCGTATGTATATACCCTTTCCGTTACACCCTGTATAAGTATATATATCAGCTGTTTAGTACCCATTACACAAGCTCTTAGCTAGCTTGAGACTAAATGGCGTTGTGTGAAAAGTTGTGGAATATTTATTAATTTATTTTATTTATTTATTTGTCGGCGTTAGCGATGGCTGAGCGGTATGGGCCGACATTAGGGGTTTCCTGGTACCAGGTAGGTACATAACGTTGAATAATAATCTTCATTGCAGTAATAACCTTACTTTAATAAAAGTAATCACATAACATAAGGTAGGTAAACAGATAGTTTCGCACTGGACTAGTGTCTTCGTTGGTGTCTCAAATCCAACTGAGCTCTGTCTAGCTTCCACTTCCCAATACGACTCCATCCACGTGACATTGCTCGCGCCATTTGCAAATGACAGCTGACGTCACGGCGTTTACCACAGACTCTGTACTAATGTAATCAACTTCACAACTTCTTATTTCTGAATATCGTTCGCCACGACACGGCCATCATGACCCTCACACGTCCTCGTGTGTCTGATCTGACAACAGAAACATTCTGAAAGTAATCCGTTCGGCTATCCTGCCGTTAAATCTTAACAACTATATCTGTACAATATAGCCAGCGTTGACAAGGTCTCAAGGATTAAGGAAGTCACAATAATCCAGCCTTTTAGAACCAAAAAGGTAAAATTCTAGGAGGGAATCATCCCATAAAACACATGAGATCACTTTACATGAGATCATTTTAAATAAACGTCACTTGGTGTTAGACATAAATTGTAAGTACAAAGACTCTCATAGTCAGCCTGTTCATCGGCTTTTCATTGTCTGCCAGTCCATCGGCCTTTTACAGTCTGCCAGTCCATCGGCCTTTCACAGTCTGCCAGTCCATCGGCCTTTCACAGTCTGCCAGTCCATCGGCCTTTCACAGTCTGCCAGTCCATCGGCTAGTCACAGTCTGCCAGTCCATCGGCTAGTCACAGTCTGCCAGTCCATCGGCTAGTCATAGTCTGCCAATGCATTGGCCAGTGATCCATCCCCAGAAGCTAACCATCTCAGCCGCGTAAGTACTACCCCTCGGAAAGGATATGCTGCGCATAAAAAGCAGACCACGTGCACCTCTTACATGCTCCGGCGCAACTGGATCGGTCACCAAACACTCACACTTAATCCATAGAGTATACGTTAAGTTAGATGAAATGTATTCCAAAACTTTACAGGTAATCTTTAGTAATGACTACTCAGTCCTCACAATAACTAAACGAACTTTAACTAAGCCATTTTAAGAACTTAAACATAGAAGGTTCTTCAAAACCTCTTATTTATCAAATTTCAAAAGTAAACACACTACTCATGGCCCTGCCACAGCCATTGACAATTCGGTATTGCCACCCATATCGTTATCATCTCGCGTGATACGACCAACACTTCCTCTAGGGTCCACGACTCTCAAGTCATTACATGACCGTACAAATAGTCTCTTTCAAGGCCTGGGTCCCCGCCAGACCACAAGCCGCTCATCACGCCCTGAACGACAACGTACGCAGTTGCGACTGCATCTTATAGATGCGGATTGACCGGATAGCCAACAAGCACATCATAGGTCTATCGGGATTCTTTTGCCCTCAGAAACATTGTCTTCTACTTCTAACTTGTTTGAACTTCACAGGTTGGTATCATGACTTGACTTTACAACATACTGGTCGCACGCAAGCGTTTAAAAGAAACCTTTACTTCGGGTCAAGCTTAGTTTAGCTAGGCTCTTCATTTTTAATGTAAACCAAGTTACTAACACTTAAGTTTCGTTTTAGTAGGTACTATCAAAACGAAACTTACAGAAACGTTTTTATTACCATTGACCTAAGAAGTTTGATCTCTTTACACGATAGTGGGAATTCACCCAAAGTACCTACTATCTAAATTTAACTGTCAATCATCTACTGACATACGCTCGAAACTATCACGCTTTTCGAGAAGCAAAAACAGGTTTAGAAAAGTAGGAACCACTCTGTCGGATTATCGTACTACTATCTCTACTTCGTGTAGAAAGACAGCGATAAACAATAAGAGTTGGAACTTTTGCACGTTACCCAAGTAAATGGTAAACCATCAATACATCCCGATTGTAATTCAGTCAATAGACACTCACGGCTATCTTGGACAGTCGTCTAGTCGGTTAAACATCAGTTTAAGTTTATTCAAATGAATTTCTAATAAACAAGATAAAATCATTAAATCATTAATAAACAAGATAACCTATTGGTACCTACTTTACATGTCTAAGCACAGTATTGAACTCTGCTAATAACTACACTACCTTGTTTATCCTTCGTTCACAGCGCACTGCGCACTACATTAGTAATTAGAAAAGGTCCGACCAATAAGTTACAACCAGTAATTCTAACAGTTCTATTACTCTTTATCATCATTTATAAGCAATGCATACTCAACTCATTAAAATCTGTGCACCAACACAGACCGAAATCGCACCCACGATTCCTTATAGACCCATCGCCACATGTTACTCATGAGGCGGGGTCGAAAGCTTCGAGTATGAGTATACAAGCTAATTTTAAGATGTGGTTTCACTACCACTGTCATTAACTATGACATTCAATTCACGAGGAACTTTGTGATCGGGGCCTTCATACTTGAATCTAATTTAGTTTGACTTCTTTCAACATTTTCAATTAAAACACAATTAAGCTAATTTAAAACCCTGAGCCTAATATTGTGGTCAAATCGACTTTTATCTTTGCTCAATTTAAAGTTAGGCTTACAACCAGCTTTCTGATACCGTGGTGGTATCAACAAGTTTCCATCCGATTTACAAAAAAAGTAAAGGGAATAGCGCCGCACTTGCATCAGTTTGAATTTCAATCTCATTTAAATTGAGAGTTCATAATAAGAAAATAATCAACCAGGTATAGTCTCTAAAATTGAAATTAGTTGTCATCTTATCTGTCAGTGTCCCAAATTCCAAATAAATGGACCACATTGTTTACTAGTCATCAATAAAAACACTGAGGGTACATTAAAAAACGAAAAATTCAACTGACGAACTTCCGAAAATATGGTACTACCTATGAACCGCCTAACATGGTGAATGTTATCAAGAGAGGCAGCTTAACTAAGCGTCAGCTCACCTGTAGCTGTGATATCATAGCCTAGAAACTTTACATAACGCTTCACAAATGAACACTTCGAAATGTTCAAACCGGCGTTTATTGAATTATTATACACCGAGCAGCCTTTCAATCCTTGCTAAAGTAGCAGGACTTAACAGGGAACTTAACAGGGATAACTAGGGCAAATAACAGTACCCATCACTCATTAGTTTTTTAACCTATCACACTATTTTCCTTTCGTCCGACTTAGTCTGTAAGGTTGACGTCAGAGGTTAAGGCTCAGGTTTTGAAGCCTATTTCTCGGTTCACTGCGATGACTCCAAAAGTAGTGAATGTGTCGCGTCACGTCTATCACTCTATTCTTGGTTACGTCTATTTACTTACTGAGTTTTAACTGTCACAACTTCGATCGCTGTTGAATTATAACGTAACAAAATATGGCTACGTAAATCAAACGTTAAATAATATTTCGATAGCATTGTTGTCATTCCTAAACGCATTAAAATAGCCCTCTGCTAGTTTATTAGGTACTTAACTTCAAATTGCCTATCTAGTTTTGCTGAGAGAATAGGTTTCCCAAACGGAGGCTTACTAAAGCGTATGTAATAAGCATCTACTAGTTCTTGAACCGTTGCTTGCACTAGTAGCCTTTTGTCTAAGCTAATTTTGTAAGGCGCCGATAGACGTACGTCGTGTACGTACGGTAAACCAATAATAAAAGTATGGCAATATTCATTAAGTAAAGTTATCAGAGGTTCTCTATTTTATGTACCGTATTTTACGTACCGTATTTCAAGTACCTATCTGGTTAGATTTGTAACTACAATCCACTGCACATTTTTATTTAGAAATAACCAAGAAATACATCGTGACCGCCTGTCACATTATATTTCAAATGATAATTAATCGTAATACGTGGGTACCTACCCCAAAATAAAACAGGTAAACAAAGACCATAAACCAAAACGTCGCAATAAATTTGCTCGTTAAGTAGGTACATACAGTACGGTCTATTTGTACTTCATAGGTATACCTACTTACCCTTTATACAAACGTCTGTATTTAACCTCCAAAATGACGAACAAACTCTGAACGACATCAGTCGATCAAAACAAAAATTACACGACTCACCGGATTGCTGTGCTGTGACTGCCCACAATACCAGCTATTTTGCACGCGTCTATCGACCGCGCCACGCCACTGCAAACCCGCTACACTTGCATCTTGCACCTCGCAAACGTTCTTGCTAGAGCCCGATGTAGCTATCGCTGCTCGTTCGCCATGCCAGCGCTCCCAGCGCAGCGTTGACAGTATCAAGCAAGCTTCGATCATTTTCTTCTGATATATCTTGACGACTTGGCAAAGCACGCCAGCCAAGTAGGAAGCAAGTCCTTATCCTCACTTCTGATGTCGGCGTTAGCGATGGCTGAGCGGTATGGGCCGACATTAGGGGTTTCCTGGTACCAGGTAGGTACATAACGTTGAATAATAATCTTCATTGCAGTAATAACCTTACTTTAATAAAAGTAATCACATAACATAAGGTAGGTAAACAGATAGTTTCGCACTGGACTAGTGTCTTCGTTGGTGTCTCAAATCCAACTGAGCTCTGTCTAGCTTCCACTTCCCAATACGACTCCATCCACGTGACATTGCTCGCGCCATTTGCAAATGACAGCTGACGTCACGGCGTTTACCACAGACTCTGTACTAATGTAATCAACTTCACAACTTCTTATTTCTGAATATCGTTCGCCACGACATATTTATCTTAATTTACAAAAAATAAGAAAAACAAAATGCATCAACTTGCTTTGTTAAAATTCACCCTTTTAAGAAAGCTTTGCTTGAATAAGTTGGTTCCTGGCCTCTAGTTTTCATCCATAAATTCATACCATATGTGTCAGAAATTAACACTAGATAATGTTGTGCTAAAAAAATACCATGAATGAAATGTCATTCCTTAATGTGACACGACATATTTACATTAACGTTCGGTTGAATTCATTTGGTTGCCGAACTTTGCTCACTTATTTTTCAATATTTTGAAATGTTGTGTAGTGTCTTAGATTGCTTTTATGAACTTCAAACCGATGATTGATATTATAATAATATATGTAGTTTAGGTTGTAATGTGGCTTAGAGGCAAAAATAATATCTATTTGTTAATATGCTAAGTAAAAACTTTGGATTCCTTTTTAATATTATTGCGCGCACGAACCCATAGAGTTGCCAACCCGTGCAAGATTTGCCATTTGGAACAAAAGCACAGAATACTAAAACAGATTTCTCGACAAGTACAACATAATTATGTACAGAAATTATGCTCAATACTCAATACTCAATATTTATTGCGTTCCACAATGTACATAAATGGTCTTTAGAATATAAAGGTACAGAATCATTATGCACCCTGTCGGGCACAACAAAAACTAAAAAGAGAGGAAGAGGGCTAATGTAGCAGTAACTTAATTTTTAAAATATTATTTTAATATAGTAAGCAAGTACTAATACTGAAATATTTATAATGTGTTATATATATCTATTATGTACGAGATATATTTGTTTCTAATATCATATAATATATGTATGTGGAGGTTTTATAGTTATTTATTTGTTTTATGTTGGTGTATTTTTTTTAAACATAATATGAATACATTGAAATCATCTCATCTGAATTTCTCTAAATTTTAGTCATTTGCTAAACGCTACCTAATAAACTGACTAAATTATGACGATAATACTGTAGCGGTCACAGCTACACCGGAATTCGTATGAATTCGTAATATTAATTTAAACTTTTTATAATTGTAAACACTCCACAATACAAAACTTTTCCTTATTGTCCCGTTACACCGAACTGTCAAATTTGAACAAACGTCAAACCAAAGACCAAAAAACTTCAAACACAAAACACGATCATTGTCTGTGGGTGAAAACTAACATATTTTATTAGAAGTATATTTACATATTTATTTAGTTGCTATATTTACATCACACATAATATTTATTTACAAATTTAACAATACGCATAATTATTTACACTATACAAAATATAGGCTTAAAATTGTAATGTTCTGGTCGCTGCCTTTCCGAACGCAACTTCGGGCGCGTTCGGCAAAGCTCGGCTTTCATCGGAGCATATGACTTGCCTAATAGCGATAAAGCATCGTCATGTAGATCAGTACTCGTTTTGACCTCCCGAACAGTACACGCTTGAACTTTCAACCAAATCTAGACTTGCTCGTAGACCTAAGTTCTGCTAGTTGACTCGATATCGTCTCCTTAGCTTTTTTGTCTGTGTCCAGTAATTTCCCCGCTGTCGTCTTAACTTAATTGTAGCCTTAAGCGACTCAGAAGTGTTGAGAAATTAATTATACAAGGATAACGTTCAAACCACCGTTTCATTTCGCCATTTTGCTCTATACACTTCATTGGTGACCCCGTCAAAGAGCACAGTAGCCACGCGGAGCAAAGATGCCTACCGGAGCAGAGCAGGGAGCGCAGGCGGACGCAGCAATGGTCAAGCAGGACGTGTGCAGAGTCAGCGTGAAGTTGCCGCCATTCTGGCCTGAGGAGCCGACACTTTGGTTTGCACAAGTAGAAGGTCAGTTTACAATAGCCGGCATTACCGCCGACACCACAAAATTCTACACGGTCGTGGGGCAGCTAGACCATCGCTACATGGTAGAAGCTCGGGACATAATAGAGAACCCACCAGCACAGGACAAGTACGCCAAGCTGAAGGCTGAGCTCATACGTCGACTATCCGACTCGCGTGAAAAAAGGGTTCAGCAAATCCTCACTCAAGAGGAGCTCGGCGACCGGAAGCCATCACAGTTCTTGCGGCACCTGCAGACTTTGGCCGGACCACATGTTCCAGACACATTCCTAGCCACGTTGTGGGCGAGCAGGTTGCCGACGAACATACAGACGGTAATAGCTTCCCAGCCTAACCTTCCGCTTCAGTCTGTCGCAGATTTGGCCGACCGCGTGCACGAGATCGCGCCAACGCGGCCAGCGCTCACGACACCTCCCGCCGTGGCGAGCACGAGCACCAGCAGTGACATCGCGGAGCTGAAACAGTGCATGGCGGAGTTATGTCTACAGGTGGCGGCTCTACAAAAGCAAGGTCAGGTACACCATCGATCGCGCTCCACAGATAGGTACCGGCGTGGTGACAGAGAACCGACCCCAAGCCGACGCCGCAGTCGCTCGCGCTCCAGCAGCGCGTGGAACGACGCTCACTGCTGGTACCACAACAGTTTCGGTGACAGGGCCACGCGGTGCAGGTCGCCATGTACGTACGCGGGAAACGCCGTCGGCAGCCGGAAATAGCGGCAAATGGCTGCCCTCACAAACCACGCCGCCTATTCGTAACAGATCGGGACTCTAAAACCACGTTTTTAGTAGACACAGGGTCCGATCTGTGCGTATACCCACGTGCAGCCCTACGACAGCAGCGCAGCAGGACGGCGTACCAGTTATACGCGGCAAACGGAACTGCCATCGACACGTACGGTTGGGTGGAGCTCCACTTGAATTTAGGGCTTCGCCGCGTGTACACGTGGAAGTTCGTGGTTGCAGACGTCACCAAGGCAATCATAGGCGCCGACTTCTTGGCGCATTATAACATCTTGGTAGACCTCAAAAGTCACCGGCTAATCGATGGGCTGACCCAACTGTCTTCGCCGGCGTCGCCAGCGGCCGAATCAGCAGCAATGATCGCCTCAGTGAAGTCCGTAGGAGGCAACACGGAGTACCACGAGATACTTCGCCAGTACCCGGAAGTCACGCGGCCTGCTGGAACACAGAAACAGGTCAGTCACGGTACCGAACATCACATCCGCACTACACCAGGTCCGCCTATCACTGGACGACCTCGCCGTCTGGCACCAGACAAACTGAAGGCAGCACAGAGGGAGTTCGAGGCTATGCTGGCTAACGGCACAGCACGGCCGTCAGAGAGTCCGTGGTCGTCCCCACTTCACCTCGCTCCTAAGAAGGACAACAGCTGGCGGCCATGCGGTGACTACAGGGCACTCAATGCCCGTACTGTTCCGGACAGATACCCCATCCCGCATATACAGGACTTCTCACATCAGCTGGCTGGCAGCCGAATATATAGCAAAATCGATCTCATTAAAGCATACAATCAGATACCAGTCCAGCCAGCCGACGTTCACAAGACAGCGATCACAACACCTTTCGGACTGTACGAATTTCCATTCATGACCTTTGGCCTCAGGAATGCCGCTCAAACGTTCCAACGGTTCATGGACGAGGTGCTGCGCGGGCTGCCGTTCTGCTACTGTTATTTAGACGATATTCTCTTGTTCTCAGAGACAGCAGCCCAGCACACCGAGCACCTGCATCAGCTTCTGAAGCGGTTATCCCAGTATGGAATTATTATTAACTCGGCAAAGTGTGAGTTTGGCCGTACCACCATAACTTTCCTAGGACACGAAGTATCCGAAGAAGGTGTTCGCCCGCTGCAGGAGAAGGTGCAGGCAATCCAGGACTTCCCAGCTCCCAAGACTGTCAAGGAGATGCGTCGCTTCCTGGGTATGTTCAATTTTTACCGCCGCTTTGTCCCAGATGCCGCTCGCTTACAAGCGCCACTCAACGTAGTTCTGGCAGGACCTAAAACAAAGAGAACACAAACAATTAATCTATCGCAAGAAATGCTAGACGCTTTTAACGCTTGTAAAAGTGGCTTATCTAGGGCAGCTCTGCTTGCTCACCCAGAGCCCAACGCCGAACTCGCGATATTTACAGACGCTTCAGACACTTCTATGGGTGCAGTATTACAGCAGAAGGCAGGTGTCACATGGAACCCACTAGCATTTTTCTCTAGGCGACTGTCAGCTTCCCAGAAAAAGTATAGCCCTTATGACAGGGAGCTCTTAGCCATCTACGACGCAGTCAGATACTTCCGCCACATGGTTGAAGGTAGGCACTTCACCATTTACACGGATCACAAACCCCTGTCATATGTGTACGCACACAACCGTGACAACTGTTCACCGAGGCAATACCGGTACCTGGACTACATTGCTCAATTCACCACGGATATCAGGTTTGTCGCAGGCAGGGACAACATTGTGGCAGACGCGCTGTCGCGTGTGGAGTCGGTGGCAGTACCGGCGTGTAATTACACAGCTCTTGCACAGTCCCAAGAAACAGACCACGAGCTGCAGGGGCTCTTAAATAACAACAGCACGTCACTCAAGCTGTGTAAAGTGCATTTCACGGACTCAGGCACTGAACTATATTGTGATGTCTCCACTGGTAACACCCGCCCTTATGTTACAGAACCCTTCAGGAGGCAGGTGTTCCAAAAACTACACCAGCTGAGCCATCCCGGCAGACAGGCCACAGTCAAACTGATTTCTGAGCGTTTCGTTTGGCCTGGCCTAAAGAAGGACTGCAGGGCCTGGACCAGAGAGTGCGTAGAGTGCCAGAAGAACAAAATCTCGCGGCACACAACCAGTCCCACCTCCGCTTTCCCTGTCCCTTCCCAACGCTTCTCCCATGTCCACATGGACATAGTAGGGCCACTGACCGTGTCATCAAATTACAGGTACATACTAACTGTGGTCGACCGCTTCACCCGCTGGCCTGAGGCGTACCCCATCGCGGACATCACAGCGGAGACATGCGCCCGCACTTTCATCACCGGCTGGGTGTCCCGCTTTGGCTGCCCCCAGCGCATCACTACCGACAGGGGCAGGCAGTTTGAGAGCAAGCTGTTCCACACCATCACGGAGACCCTCGGTAGCCAGCACCGCCCAACCACAGCATACCACCCAGCCTGTAATGGCATGGTGGAACGCCTACACCGCCAGCTGAAGGCAGCCATCCGCTGCCACACAGACACCAGCTGGACCGAAGCACTACCCCTGGTGCTGCTCGGCATCCGCAGCGCCTGGAAGGAAGACGTCAAAGCATCAGCGGCAGAGCTCGTTTACGGCGAGCCCCTAAGACTCCCAGGCGAGTTCATCGCCCCCACACTCACCAGCACAGTCGACTACACCGACTTCGCGTCAAGACTCCGGCATCACATGGCGAAGCTGTCTCCAGAACCGGCGAGTCGACACGGCAACAAGCCGTTCTACGTGCCCGACAGCTTGTCAACTTCGTCTCATGTATTCTTGCGACATGACGCCGTTCGCCGACCGCTAGACCCGCCGTACACCGGCCCCTACAGAGTCCTGCAAAGAGGCGACAAAACGTACCGTATTGAGGTAAACGGAAAGGAAACCACAGTAACCATAGATCGGTTGAAACCCGCTTACCTCAATAACGCAGACTACAGTCCCTCCGGTGTAACCAGCGCACCAACGGTCGCAAACACAGCACCAACGCCACCGCAGCCCACCGTCGAGAAGAAAACACGCTCCGGCCGCACCGTTCGCTTCCCGGACTACTATCACCCGTAGCTAAGTAGCCACGGTCTCAGGGGGGGAGTAGTGTAGCGGTCACAGCTACACCGGAATTCGTATGAATTCGTAATATTAATTTAAACTTTTTATAATTGTAAACACTCCACAATACAAAACTTTTCCTTATTGTCCCGTTACACCGAACTGTCAAATTTGAACAAACGTCAAACCAAAGACCAAAAAACTTCAAACACAAAACACGATCATTGTCTGTGGGTGAAAACTAACATATTTTATTAGAAGTATATTTACATATTTATTTAGTTGCTATATTTACATCACACATAATATTTATTTACAAATTTAACAATACGCATAATTATTTACACTATACAAAATATAGGCTTAAAATTGTAATGTTCTGGTCGCTGCCTTTCCGAACGCAACTTCGGGCGCGTTCGGCAAAGCTCGGCTTTCATCGGAGCATATGACTTGCCTAATAGCGATAAAGCATCGTCATGTAGATCAGTACTCGTTTTGACCTCCCGAACAGTACACGCTTGAACTTTCAACCAAATCTAGACTTGCTCGTAGACCTAAGTTCTGCTAGTTGACTCGATATCGTCTCCTTAGCTTTTTTGTCTGTGTCCAGTAATTTCCCCGCTGTCGTCTTAACTTAATTGTAGCCTTAAGCGACTCAGAAGTGTTGAGAAATTAATTATACAAGGATAACGTTCAAACCACCGTTTCATTTCGCCATTTTGCTCTATACACTTCAATACTATTGAGGCCTAACAATTAAGCCACCAGTATTCTGTGAAGTAAACCAAACATTTGAAACCTTTGCCAGCAGCCAATTTCATTCCACAAACAACAACTGGAAAGTTTCCAGTGAAAGAGCTTGTGAACCTCACTCGAAATATATACAGGAACAATAAACACGGTTATTTTATGTTTGAACGCCATTACGCTGCGTATTGACATTAGCCTGGATGGTTTATAAACACGACACACGAAATAACTTGAGTGTGAAATTCTTGTTCGTACTGTCATTCGTAGTACAAATATCAAGCTAAATTTTCAACCTCGAGTCCCTATCGACTATGGCGTACGAAATGTTAGGAGCGGGCCGGATAGTACGGATGTAAGGCGTGGGCGAGACACGGACTTGATGTCCTTAAATGAACTTTTTTACAAAATGTGAGGATCTTTCACCATGCAAAACAAGTTGAGATAATAGTGTGAAAATGCAACGCCGTCTATATCATGAATAGTAAAACACATGAAGGCGACAAAGTGAAGACACAAGTGGGGCAAGGACAATGCACAACGTAGCAGATAGGTCGTGGGGTACCTACATACCACGTTTCGTTGACGTCATTGATGTTGCGTTAAATATGTAACTCTGCCCGCATGCCTGAGTGATGGACTGCTGTGCTACGCGTCTCTAAATTTATTTCCACACTGAATAAATATATTAATGTATGGTAGTCGTTCCGGGTCTTTTTCGCTTTTAAGTGTCCATGCCCGGTCTCTGTGCTGTCTCTGACACGTCTTCATGTCATATCCGTTTAAGCGTATTTAAAATAAGACAATCGAAACACATTACCATAAATTTACGAAATACTTGTTTACATAGTTTGTTGAAATTTTCACAGAATATGAGAACAGAGGGTTAATTACCGTTATTAAATTTTTGAAAAAAACTTAGGTAAATAAAGTAGACATATTTTTATGTTTATTTAAGTTTTCGCATTTTTACTTTGACTTAGATTACGGCTTTGTGGGATTTGTTTATTTTCAAAATACAACTCACGCTTAAGAGCCTTCAAGGCTAGATGAATAGGCTCTTTATCAACTAGTGCGCTTCACCATCACTGATTGCATCACTGCTTACCATCAGGTGGGATTGCAGTAAAGCACTGGTTTATATTATTAGGAAAAAAACTGTGTGGCTTCTTTTGTTTTCAATATTAATATTTAGGGTTCCGAAACATTTGTAACGCTTGTTTATATATTATGTATCTTACAAAACATATCACTGCAACCCTTTAAGTAAAAACTCAGTAACGTTAGGGTAGGGACGGTCTAAAGCGGCTAAAGAAAAAAAGATTACTGCAAGCCGAATGGCACTCCGCGAGGAGAGGCTTAAGACGTTCCAACGAAAAGGGAAGGCAGACCAGGGGTGGCTGCAGGGGTTAGGGAGGGGGTCACAGGTAGCTCTTAGACCCATCGTCCTAGATGGAAGACTAATGCGACACAAGCCACGATGTGGAAATGGTAGTATTTAGGTGGCTGAGCAACCAATTCGCACTCAACTGCAGATTTAGTATACGGTGGTAGTTTTTTTTCTGTTTTAATTCGAAATAGGTTGGTTGTGAATGAATTGGTAATATTTTAAAACATAAAAGTGTTTTTGAATAGGTACTACTACCTAAGCTTACAAAAAGTTCGAATTTTAGTGTTGGTTACATGATTTCATCCGAGGTTACATTGCGATTGTACATGATAAATAAATACTATGAATTTATTGAACAGCACAAATAATACAATACTTTAGAGACAAAGACTCTCTAATACACCAACATTTAGCAACTTTTAATATCTTGTCTTATAACATCTCCCCCCTTAATCGTTAACCAGCAATAAATTTGGCCTCCAGGCTGCTGATGATATATTCTAGCTGGGGAAACCTGATAATACTGCCTGGTCCAGCAATACCCGAGACTAGAAAGTCATTCTTAGCAGATAGTGCTTGTGACCACTAGCTTAACGACGCAGTCAACATATATTTCCATTTACTAATTATTCCAAATGTTATTGTAATCGAAACAATGTAGGTATAAAGTATGTCCATACCTTAGATAGTCCAAAAGATGTCGGAACAAGAACTGCTCAAAAATTCTCACCATCCTAAAACCTTAACTTCAGGATGTTATAAATAAATATTCCACAACTTTTACACAATGCTATGTAATACCAAACTAAGCAGAGCTTGTGCTATGAGTATTAGACAACTGATAAACATACTGATATACAGGGTTATTTGTAAAACACCAACAACCTCGCAGGAGTAGATTACTAACATCATACACAACAACATTTGTTCTACGACTGTTTCAAAACAGACAAAAAAAAAATCAACTCTCCTTACATATCCGAACAGCTGTTGATCGGTTTTGTATGGAGAGTTAATTTTTAATTTGTCTGTTTTCAAAAAATAAAAGTCGTAGAACAAATGTTGTTGTTTATGATGTTAGTAATCTACTCCTGCGAGGTTGTTGGTGTTTTACAAATAACCCTGTATATTTCTGAATAAATACATATTTTCAAATTAATTTGAAATACCTATAATATCAATTCTAAAGTTTATACACAACTACAAAAGCACGTTAAGCTAATTTTTTGATACGTCCTTCATCATGACAAAATGATCAAAGCTTATAAATTATTCAAAAATAGAATAGAATTCGAATCTATTGTAACAAACCGTTTGTGGTTTAAATTTCGCTACATTGTGTTGACGTCGCTTCTATGTAGGTAGTAATGTATGGCTTTTGACACTCACCTGGGACAATGGAAGCGTTCTAAGGGAACTAATGCTTTAATTGATGGTAGTCATTAGGACATGTGTGGAGTGCTGGTGTCTTGACGTCAAAAGGCAAGGGTCGATCGTTTGTTCTGCCTTTGTGTCAGATATTATTTATGTTATTAGCTTTTGCTCTTGGGTTCGACGATTGGTTAGACTTATCCTACTCAAGGAAAGTAGTCTTCACTCTTGTGAAAGTCTAAAATAGTACGTTGCATAATTACTGGTTTACTATAGCTTAAATTCACATATTTACTTTTGTGGATGAACTTTTTATCGTATTTATTATATCGAATACTCATATTGCATTTGATTCAAAGGTCTGAACATCTTATTGTAGTCAGACAGGCTTTTAGGTAAGACCTAAATTTGAGAATGAATGTAAAATAAAAACACGTTGTGCGCGAGTCCGACTTGCACTTGGCAGGTTTTTTTCTGAAGTTATTTTTGCTTAAAATTGTAAAAAACTGAGAAAAAGACATCTTTCCTATCTAATCCTGGTTTTAACAATAATTATTATTGTAATTTGTAAATTTCATCGGAAATATCTTGAATACAAGAAAAGGGCAAACAATTTCAACGATGGGGGTTCCAAAATCATTTAGAGAACTCATAGTGTATTAAAAACCCCTCGTATTTCAAATTAAATTGAAGTTAATTTTGTGTAAACATTACATTGCCATTATTATAAGGTTGTTTCGTTTTAGTTACAAGTAATTTTGTATTCATATATTGTGTAATTGTTATTTGAAATAGTTAATATTATAAGTAGTCTTAGCTATCGCATTAGGTTTCAAAACCTGTAGTGATAGTATAAGAGTTTTAAATGAATAAATAAATAAAAATAAAAACAGAAACGTAAAAATAAATATTATTAGACTGGCCTGTTGGTATAGCAGTTAGTGACCCTGACTGCTATGCCGCAGGTCGTGGGTTCGATTCCCACTCAGGACAAATGTTTGTGTGATGAACACGATCATTTGTTCTGTGTCGGGGTGTAATTTATCTATAATATGTATGAAGTATATAAGTATGTTTATCAGCTGTTTAGTACCCATAACACAAGCTCTTAGCTAGCTTGGGACTAGATGGCGTTGGGTAAAAAGTTGTGGAATATTTACTTATTTTTTATTATCAACATGATTTCAGCCGAAAGACGTCTAGTGCTGCACTTAGGCTTTCCTCAGGCGTCACCATTATGACCAGCCCTATACATTTTGCATCCATCAGATTCCCACAATTCTCACCAAATCGTCGTTCCATCTTATGGGAGGCCTTTCAACGGAGCATCTACCGGCACGTGGTCGCCTCCACGTTCACCATCAGTTCTGCATGAGTCGCCTAACTTACAAAAATATATTGCAGTTTCAAAGTTCCTTTTCCACCATTAGCAGGTATATGTAAGCTTTACTTACTAATGATAATATAGTTTAGCTTTACTAAACTATCTAATAATTAATTTAATTTCTGTGTGCCTACTACTAATTAATCTGCATTTGAGCCCAATATGGCTTTACCAATTAAGCCGGGAATCTGTTATTGGCAGACATATTGATTCTCTTAGTGTGGGTAAAGAGCAGTCTTTACCGAAACCAGCCACTGAGTGGATAAGTCTAAATTACTGAAACGAAATTCGATGACACACTTGACTACCGTGTTAGCCCCGTGGTTTAAAACAAGACCGAGTGAGTGATAGGTACCGGTTTCGTTTTTTTAATTTATTTATTTATGTAACCACTTACAGGAAGCAATAGTGAAGCAAATTTAATACCTAATAACAACTTATGTTCTAAAACTACCTCGTTGTCTAGGCCTCGACTGCCTCGTTGGTCTAGTGGTCGCAAGCGCCACTGCTGAGCATGAGGTCCTGGGTTCGATCCCCAGGTCGGGCAAAGTGTTATTGAGTTTTTCTATCTGGAATTTCTCAGTAGCAGCCCGGAGTCTGGATTTGTGCCTGATCGATGGCAATAGGCTCGCCCGCTATTACATGGGACTCAAACATAACTGGAGCTATGTGGGTGTACTACCAGGTACACCTCTGCCTAGCCCTTCGGGGATTACAGGCGTGACGTTATGTGTGTAATGTTATGTTCTAAAACTAATATTCGAAATTATCGTGTCATAAGTATTTGTAACAAAACTCCTCCGAAACGGCTTGAGCGATTCTTATGAAATTTTGTATATTTATTAGGTCTGAAAATAGGAAGTAGAGTTTTAATTGGAAAAAAAGGCGGAAGGCTATAATTTTGAAAAATGTATGCTCTCACAAGAGAATGTTGTATCAATCCTAATGAAACTTACACACAACATCGAACCAAACTTCAATAATAATTTATAAGGTAGCCAAAATGACGCCAAGTTGAAACGCCTGATTAATCTCCGACAGGAACTATGTAGGGTAAAAGGCTATTCAATGATTTTAAATCTGCCATAGGCTGGGCTAACATATCGGCTCAATTAACTACAGTGAACCGTATCCCTTACACACGCTACCAATACTTAATCAACGTTAAAATTACATAAAACAAAGGCACATAATCTAAATTAACAACAGTGTTCCCAAAACTAAAGAGCTCGGATTTCGGCTGTAAAGTCGAACAATTCCAATAATCTGCGTTCAGCTAATCCCGCTCTTCAACCTTTGAAACCCCCCTTAATTTCCGTCCCTTACAGTAAATTTTACACTATCCAGCATAAATTGACCCAACACTGTGTATATAAAAGAACCCCTATGTGATCCATCAATCCTCACATAGAGATTTGAAGGGAAGGTCATTCAAAAGTGGTTGATTTATATTTCTATATTAAATACACCTGTCTCCATCTCTTTACGACGTATGGATATTGTGACGAACTAATATTACGTTTTGTTAGTGTGAATTTTGTAAATTATTAAGGCGTAGGATTTGTGAGTTTGTTTATACTATATTGTTCGTTTTTAATATATGTCGCGGAAAGCGATATTCTTGAATAATAAGTTGTGAAGTTGATTAACTTAGTGCGGAGTCTATGGTGACTAGCGTGACGTTACTTGTCATTTGAAAATGGCGCGAATGTGTTTTCGGTAATGTCACGTGGACAGAGTCGTACTGGTGCGTGGGAGCTGGGCAGAGCTCAGGTTGATTTGAGGCACCAACGAAGACGCACATCCAGTACGAAACTGTCAGTTACCTATTTGAGTTATGTTTTGCAATTACGTTATGAACTCGGTACCACGAAACCCCCATCGGTGTCAGCTCATCGCTCAGCCATCGCTGTTGCTGGGTGACCATTTAATACATACCAAGACTCCTCCGTGCCTCGGAAAACACGTTAAGCCGTTGGTCCCGGCTGTCATTTGTTCATCTTTGACAGTCGTTACTTGTAGTCAGGAGCCCGAAAGTCTGACAACCAGTTTAACCAAGGGGTATCATGTTACCCAGTTACTGGGTTGTGAAGGCCTGACAGGCAGTCGCTCCATGTAAAATACTGGTATTCAACTGCATCCGGTTAAACTGGAAGCCGACCCCAACATAGTTGGGAAAAGATTAGGCAGATGACTGGCACATATTAAAGCAACACAATGTTTTTGCTTCCAATTAAATATTTAGTTGGTAGTTATCATATTCAAAGTAATGGGTTGATACAAAATGCTACACATACAACTATACTACAACAATACTAAATTTTCCTTTTTTTACACTTAGTTGAAATATAAAATGAAGAAATGTAATTATTTTGTAGTTGTTATTGTAATTGTAATTGAATGTGAATTGTAATTGTATATGTATTGTTATTGAATTTGAATAGAACTAAAATTGTAATTAAATTATAATTAATAATATTTCTTATATCAAATTATTCGATGTAAGGAAATATAATTATATTTGTTAAATAAGTAGGTTTAATAAGTCTATTGGAACTAAGCTTGTTATTGTTTTTCTAGTGGCATCTTGTGTTTTTATCTTTGTTAGTCTGTGAATAATGTAGTTTGTATGTGATTTGTATGTTGTAGTTGTTTGTTATCCCAAAATAAATAAAATAGAGTAACGAAGTCGGTTCATGAAAAATACAGGCAAAAATATAAGGAAACCAATAGGCAGACGGTTAAACTTTTTCACAGATTCTATGAAAATACTAACAAAATTGTACCTAGTAAGTCATTAAAAATACAACACTGGGTAAGAGAGCACACTGTGGATATTTTTTGTGTATAATTTTTATTTTATAGAGTGGCATGTCGTCCGTCACCTATGAGATTGTCAAATGCTTAGTCAGACTATCCTTGAATGCCGTAATAATACTCTAGTTGGAGGCCTTAATTTTCTTCAAGGTATCTAGGTCGGATAGTCCAGCTGAGCAGCTGAAAACTTCTCAGATTCTCTTGCGAGATGCCACTACAAAATACGGTATCTCAAAAAATAAAGGTCTTTTCGATTAACTGACGCAACACTTAATATGAACGTTAACTGCTGACAGGCCCGTCATTACGTGACGGATGTGGCGTCATAAAGCCATATTAAATAAAATGAAAACGTGAACGATGAAAAATATGAAATGCTTTTCAACCACAGTAACACTATAATCAGTAATTTCATTCCACATTCTACTAAATAGCTTTCAACTTTTATGCAACACGTGGCCACGAATAGTCCGCGTTCAAAATGTTATTACAAAAAGCTTTAATCCAAATGTCATGACCGCAAACGACACGGCAAAATGACGTTTGGTTTTGTGAACTAACATAAATAACGGTAATAAATAAAATAAACGCGCCTGTGTTATTTGTGTGAGAATAAAACAAAACAATAGGAATGTTTAACGTCTGGCGGCAGGTGCCTCTTTACATTGTTTTAGGGAATATGTTGAAAAATAAATATTCAAAAAATATTTTCATGTAAAAACTTAGTCAAAAATTTAAGAGTACCTATGCTAAGTTGGTTTTGTTACGTTGAGAGAATGACTGTAAAATATTTGTTAAAGGTTATTAAAAGAAGTAATTGGAAATGCCTGAAGTAGACCATCTTGTTTCGAACGTCATACACTGAACAGGCAATCTTTAAGTGATGTAAAGTGAGACAAATTAAAACTTAACAATATTTTATTTACTTCTAGATATCTGGCGAAACTTTACCCATTTCTCAACTTGAATAATACCGTATTTGAACCTTCCAGCAAATAACATCTTTTTTTAAACCTTGATTTTAACTTCCGATCTTCTCTTCATTGCAATCTGACGAAGGTCCTACTCACGCTGCTACATAATAGATACCATTAGTAGGATATTAGTCTGAAATCGTAAACTAGCAAACGGGGTAAGTTATATTTGTATCTTCTTCGTATAAGAAGAGGCTTTTACCCTGCAGTGGGATTAACTTACTGGTATTGATATTATTTTTAAGACAGACAGCATATCAATTATCTCAATTATTATAGTGCTCTGTAATAAAATATACTTTTATTTCATATCCACAGTCTAGTATAAAGTGCGTATTCATGTTTGCTAGAATTTGTAACTCCTTACGACTATGAATACAATGGATAACTGAGCCACTCTCATTTGCCATCTAAAAACCATTTATAGTGGACGTGTCATGATTATTTTTAGTACAATATGAAAACCTTTTATTTTCGTCCTGTCTGTCTGCCTGGTCAAATGTTACCTACTAGGTACAAGCACTGAATTTATGAAGTTCGGGAAAAAAGTGTATTTTATTATCTATTTAGCAACTTAGTTCCTTGCGAAGTATGTGTGGTGTAACAATTAATGACAGATTGAGGAATGATGTGATAAAGCAACGTTGTGGTTTAAAAGAAGATGTAGTAACAAAAATTGAAAAGAGTATGCTTAGATGGTTTGGTCACGTTGAAAGGATGGATGAAAGGCGACTAACGAAAGGTATTTACAATGCAGATGTAAGTGGGAACGCCGGGAGGGGACGCCCTAGAAGGACATACATAGACCTTATTGGTGAGGTTCTTTAGAAAGGTCAGGTGCGTAGTACTCGCAACCGGCGTGTGTGTATGACAACATGTATGAATGTAAACGAAGCAAAAGAAGTATGTAAGAATCGTAGCATTTGGCGCTCTGTAGTTTCTGCCTATCCCCATGGGAAAAAGGCGTGAGTTTATGTATGTATGTATGTATTACCTACACCTAGTAGAATTACAAACAAAAAATAAGAAGTGACACTATACCGGTGAAACATACACATGAACGGGTTAGTGAATTCCATTATACAACAAAAATATGATCTTACAAATAGACTTTTTGGACAATTAGTTTATATATTATCAGTAAAAACAACTAGTGTTATATTATGCAACTCAATTACGGAACCCTTTGCGTGGTCCGAAACGTACTTGTCTGTTGGTTGATAACAGCGCTGCGATATTTATATCTTTCAATGTCGCAGCTAATGCTGAGATAGGCGCTTTTTTGGTCTCGCACAGGTCTTTTTATTATTATGGTTTTTTATTTTTGTCTTTACTTTTTTAATCTTTCCTTTTTTTATCTGTATTGCTGTTCTATAGTTTTATGTTCTGTGCGTCCCAATAAAATATTTACTTTATTTCTTTCTTTATTTCTTTCTTTAAGCATTTATTAGGTAATTAAAGAGGCGGTAACAGTTCCAACTTGCAAGAAAAGAATTCTTTGAAAAAAAATCATACATTATGTTTGCTGACTGGCAACAGTCAAAACAATACTTTAACAGCTACAAAGGAATTTTCGCTATCTGTCCAGAGACACGACAAGGCGTCAATCAAAACTTTTTCAATAATGTCGCGAGCTCATAAGCCCACATTAGAACACGGTTTGAAGTTCAGACATTGTACTAAGCAACGGTTCACATATTTTATATCCAAGTAATAATTACAAGAGCGAAAATTTGTATATTCAAAGTACCTTCTACATTTAAAGACATCAAAACTTCAGGCCTAAGATCATCATTAATAACAGATTGCTATCAAAGCTAACAAATGAGTAAAGTTGGCTTTAGAAATTTCAAGAGATTTTCCTCTGTGACCAAAATTTAGGGCACCGAACCTAAACCGCTAATCGGGGAATGTTGACGAAAGTTAAACTATTCCGGGACCTACATTGGAGACAGGAGCAATAGATTTTAAAGAGAGAAGTGTACGGGCACACGTTAGGGCATGTGTCGGGCAACGTCGCTCAAAGTGAGTGACTGCACTTTCCGGATTCACAGTTTTCGGTTGAATATACTAGCCCAGTTTTGATTCGAATGGGAGCGTTGCGTTGCGTAGAAATAACTGAATCAGAATCAGAATTGAATATTCTACTATTGCAGTATTTTTGTGCACTTCATATTAATGTAGTTTCTGTTATAAAGGATCCTAATGGCTCTAAAATACCATAAAATGGGTAAAGTTTGTGCTAGTTAATTTACAAAGTATATGTTTTTTATAGCCCAACTAGCAGACGCGGGACGTCTGCTAGTTGAGCTATAAACGGGCGGTTTCACCCGTGGTGCGGTTCCCGTGGGAATACAGGGATAAAAATTAATCTTTGTGTTAATCCAGGGTGTCAGCTAACTCCATACCAAATTTTATTAAAATCCATTCAGTAGTTTTTACGTGAAAGAGTAACAAACATTCATCCATCCATCCATCTATCCATAGTCACAAACTTTCGCGTTTATAATATTATTGAGCTACTTTTGATGTTGTAACTTGTTTGTCTCTTCTTGTTATTTTTATAGGGATCGAGTTGTAATCTTATAACATGACATAAACTTAAAAATATCCATAAGGGTAATACTTAAATAACTAACCATGAGTATGCTCTTATGGAAGTTTTTTGGATCATTTTGCAATGTATTGTTTTATAGCACTCTGAACACTTAATAGTATCAATTCATTCCAGTTCCTCTTTGATTCTCAGTATCCCTAAACAAACATTTTAGGAAATACAATTTTTCTCATTTCCTTATCCAGGCCATTACTGATTCCCGGAATCACGATTGCTTTCCTATTCATTCCTTAACGTCGGATTACTCCGTTCACTTTCTAGAATTGGGTCAATCAGGAATCAACGAAACGAAAATATAATTTACACAAAAAAAAACAGCGAAAAATATTCAAATTAGGAAGCATGAGACGCCTCTTGCGACGTTTAATAAAATGACGTATTACGTCAAGGATCTCTTACGATTTTATTGGACGTAAGAGGCTGTGTTTACGCAATATATAACGTCGCACGTGTATTGCGACTGAGCGTAAACTTTATACACAATTTAGCCCTTGTTTTTAGTACTAAATGTAAAGCTGTAGAATTTGTAGGATATTAGAGTAATACATAGTTGAGAAGGGTTTCGTAGGAATACCGTGCTTAGGAAAACGGGCTTAAATTACGTGGTATTTGACTCTTAGAGGATTTGGTGCCGTAAAGTTTAAATTTCAGTCGACATATCCACCACAATAATAATTTAAAATTTGCAATAGCAAATATTGAACAGTTACTTGGAGATGATATTTTAGTATAAAGACACTGCAAAAATGTGAGAACTATCGCAGGATATACATGTAACATAGCCATCAGCAGTGTTATAGACGAAGGAAGTTTGCTAAAAAGAAAAGACAGAACATAGATTCGTGTGCTCACGCAAGCGTGCGCACAATTCCTTCCTTTCTTTGAAACTTTGACCTAGGCAATAGCCGGGACGCGGTTCACGATGTCTGTAAAGAGCCAAATAGATAGCGAACATTTTACACTTCCTTACTTTGTTACATACTACAAACTGTAACTTACACAATTTCCTTCACATGTTCCGCTTAGATTAACGACAAAAGTACTTAAGTAGGCAAGTACTTCATAAAGTATAATTGCTCTAAATATCATAATAAACTTAACGAACTCAGTGAAGAGTAAAATCACGAGCTACGCAGCTCACACGGAACCGTCTTCGCAAATATTAAATATGCAATATGAACGTTCAAGTCTAACTTTACGCAAGTTGGCTGTGCTTGTCTTTGGTTGGGTAAATGACCACTTCTCTGAACACACGTTACTAGATAGTGATAGATTATTTGCTAATGACTGTGTAATATTGAAATTAATTGTAAATCAGTCGCCTTTTGTTGCGTTGATCTTAGAGAAGATGAGTTACAATCAATTCATCATATTTAATAACCTTTATAATTACGATAGAAATATTTTGATTCACATATTACTTAGAAGACTTACGTACGTTTTTGCTATAAAAAAGACAGGACGGAGAGAGAAACAAATGTTCTTAAAAACTAAATTGTTTTGTATTTTGTAACTAAAAATATAGATTTTTAATTAAAATCCTGAATGGCTTACTTGAGACGTGAGCCGAAGTTTTAAGTGCTTACAAAGCGATTACTAGCTTCAGAATCGTAATTTCTATTTTAATTAGTGACTAATGTGGGTTTTTGTTGTTTCGCTAACTTTCATACTCTTTAAAGGACATCAAATGAGTCTTTTAGAGCTAAGCTGCCGTCAAATTATAATCTGATTCCTATAAACCAGAGTCAAACGATCTATCCTAATTTCCAATTACCTTTATTAATATTAATGGTCAAACCATACATCAAATTATGTAGCACACACGCGTCAACATTGTCCCGACTACATTCCAAGCATTCACCAACTCAAACCCGACACCAACATTTCGGGACTGACACCAACATTTGGGGACCCCTCTTATTTATCTAACGTGTTCTGCAATTTTGTGGTGTAATTTCGAAATACCCCGTTTTAAGCGCACGAGATAGGGCTCAGATCGTAACATAAATAATGTACCTACATACAAACATTATGGGGATGTCAATTCACTACCTACGCATGTGTCGCATTATGAATTTAAAGCGAAGTGCAGATCGTGCAAAACTAGGTGGCTGAATTCCAGTCGATTTGAAGTGAAAGCTAGCGAAATTTAAATTGATTTGCAAGTGAATTTCTTTATATTAGTTTTTGCAAACAGTTTCACGAGACGAACAAGCTGTTTTTTTTTAAACTAGTGAGGTCGTTAATAATAAATAATAAATAAATAAATAAATATTCTACAACTTTTCACACAACGCCATTTAGTCCCAAGCTAAGCTTGAGAGCTTGTGTTATGGGTACTAAACAGCTGATAAACATACTTATATATTTCTAAATACATACATTTATTATAGATAAATTACACCCAGATACAGAACAAAATGATCGTGCTCATCACACAAACATTTGTCCTAGGTGGGAATCGAACCCACGACCTCCGGCATAGCAGTCAGGGTCACTAACTACTAGACCAACAGGCCAGTCAACAGTCAACAGTCAGTCAGTCGTTGTTACTTTGAGGAGTAATTCAGTGCGGACTGTTTCTTTTAAAGATCAGCTATTACTTTGCGCAGACCATGTGAGAACCAGGCATATAAGTGTAGGTCCTGTATTAGAATTCAGATGGTCTTTCAAACTAACAAAATTTAAATGAAAAAATATAAGAACCTCTGACGCATAGAGACAACGTATATACAAAAATATTTAATTCGCCATCTTCTTCTGGCGGCCTTGGATTCAAAATTTATCATAGTATATAGTATTCTACTAGTCAAGGCCTTTCATTTGATACCCATACTAAGGGAGTTGTGAAAAAATATGTAATCTGCTATTTTGTGACGGCGGCCATCTTGGATCGGTTTTCATCAAACATAGAACGCTCCCGAATAATTCACATTTCAAACAAATAAAGCAAAATGAAAATACTACAATGCCACAGACAGAAACACACAGAGAGACACATCAAACTTATGAGACCCCTTCCTTTTTGAGTCGGGGGTTACAAAAAAAAATAACTCAGATATGAGTGGACATGTATTGTCTAGTCAGTGCCCGCACCCAGTATTGTCTTGTATTTTGACAGTAACAAAAAGTTTTTAGAAAGTTGTAACAAAATGACGATTGACATCTTGGAAAATAGATTTAACAAAGTATTCGTCGATACAACTCACCAACTTAGAAATGATCTCAAATGTGATAATATAAACAAAGCATAACAAAACATCACGCCTGTAATCCCCAAAGGTTTAGATAGAACACATTAACTAGTTAAGTTAAAGTTCTATGTAATAAGGGGCGAGCTTATTGGCATCAACACCCCGACGTGAAGTAAAATTTCATGGCTCAATGATAGGAAGGTGTTATTTTTAGCTTTTTAAATGTTTTACTTTCTTGCGGTGTGGGTTTTTTATTTTAGTTCGTCACTTATACGGCAAAAATTTTTCATTGTTTTTAAGCTATTGCATAGCTTCTATCGCGGGCCTTGGTGGGGAGGCGGGTGGAGGGAAGAGGCAGGGGACGGGAGGGGAAAGTGAGGGAGGTGTGAGAGGAGGGTCGGGGAGGTGTGGGGGAAAGGGAGGGAGGGGGAGAGGGGGAGGGGAGGAATGGGGAGGGGGAGAGGAGAGGAGTTGATAAAAATGCTATGCAATAGCTTTACCGCGGCAGTCTTCGAGTGCCACACGTCATTTTTTTGTATGTGTGTTCGGTAAATACAGGAAAGGTTAAAAACCGATCTGAGGTAGATTTAAGGTGCTGATAGTGCTACCCCGGTTTAGTAGTGCTTCAGGGTTGATCCCCGAGACGACTGCCAGCCGATTGTTGCTAGCGACTGAGCAAACACCTTTGGTGGGCAGTGTTTGAGTCGGGTGTGTAATGTTTGGCATAATAACAAATGCTCTAATTTTACTTGAACTAACGTTCACATGACATAATTTTCATATGACATAATATCAAATGACATAAATTCATATGACCTAATGTTTCACATCATATAATATTCATTTAACATAATAACATTTAGTATAACGTTCATTTTGTATAATTTTCAATATGTATAATATTCTTTTAATATAACGTTCATTTGACCTAATTTTCATATTTACTCATTTTCTGCACAAACTATGTAGTGAATAAGTAAATATCAGAAAACATCATACTGTAATAACCTCACCTAACCAACATGATTCACCAACAATAGAAGCCATCTGGCGCTTGGCGGCCGCTGCCGCGGCACGCTCGCTTCGCTCGCTCGCCTTCGCGCGCTAATGGTCATGGTTCTAACCTAACCTAACTAACATGATTCACCAACAATAGAAGCCATCTGGCGCTTGGCGGCCGCTGCCGTGGCACGCTCGCTTCTCTCGCTCGCCTTCGTGCGCTAATGGTAATGGTTCTAACCTAACCTAACCAACATGATTCACCAACAATAGAAGCCATCTGGCGCTTGGCGGCCGCTTCCGCGGCACGCTCGCTTCGCTCGCTCGCCTTCGCGCGCTAATGGTCATGGTTCTAACCTAACCTAACCCACATGATTCTCCAAATATAGCAGGGATCTGACGCTTGGCGGCCGCTGCCGCGGCACACTCGCTTTGCTCGCTCGCCTTCGCGCGTTAAAGTTACTTAGAGATTATGAATATTATAGTAAATGAATAATATGCTAAATGAATATTATGTGAAATGTGCATTATAGGAAATGTTCATTATTTCATATGAAATTAGGTAAAATGAAATTATATCAACAATTCATTATGTCAACTGATCGTTATGTTAAACAAAATTATGTTAACTGAAATTATGTCAATTGAACGTTAGATATTTTGTTATTATGACAATCGTTACACACCCGTTTGGGGTGTGTAATGTTTGGCATAATAACAAATGCTCTAATTTCACTTGAACTAACGTTCACATGACATAATTTTCATATGACATAATATCAAATGACATAAATTCATATGACCTAATGTTTCACATCATATAATATTCATTTAACATAATAACATTTAGTATAACGTTCATTTTGTATAATTTTCAATATGTATAATATTCTTTTAATATAACGTTCATTTGACCTAATTTTCATATTTACTCATTTTCTGCCCAAACTATGTAGTGAATAAGTAAATATCAGAAAACATCATACTGTAATAACCTCACCTAACCTATATGATTCACCAACAATAGAAGAGATCTGGCGCTTGGCGGCCGCTGCCGCGGCACGCTCGCTTCGCTCGCTCGCCTTCGCGCGCTAATGGTCATGGTTCTAACCTAACCTAACTAACATGATTCACCAACAATAGAAGCCATCTGGCGCTTGGCGGCCGCTGCCGCGGCACGCTCGCTTCGCTCGCTCGCCTTCGCGCGCTAATGGTAATGGTTCTAACCTAACCTAACCAACATGATCCACCAACAATAGAAGAAATCTGGCGCTTGGCGGCCGCTGCCGCGGCACGCTCGCTTCGCTCGCTCGCCTTCGCGCGTTAAAGTTACTTAGAGATTATGAATATTATAGTAAATGAATAATATGCTAAATGAATATTATGTGAAATGTGCATTATAGGATATGTTCATTATGACATATGAAATTAGGTAAAATGAAATTATATCAACAATTCATTATGTCAACTGATCGTTATGTTAAACAAAATTATGTTAACTGAAATTATGTCAAGTGAACGTTAGATATTTTGTTATTATGATAATCGTTACACACCCGGAAAGTTTATTCCGCCACTTCTTCTACCCAGCTAAATATTCGCGTTTTCGGGGAAGGTCTTATGTATTTTTTAATTGACGTTCAAAAAGTGCTGATTCTCAACCTAGGTTGATTAAAGAGACTTTTGATTTAGATTTGCACTTAGGCTCGATTGTGTTTAAAATTTCCGGAACCCCAAACGAACATATTTTATTAGAAAAAAGGGAAAAACATTTCCTGATTTTAAGTTTTTCAGAATCAAAAGTGAGTACAAAATTAAGAACAAAAGAAACCTTTTTTACTTTAATCCTTTCTGTAACAAAGGTTATAAATTATGAAAGAATAAATAATATTTAAAAGAATAATGCTTTTACACGTCAACAATGAACTCCTTTGAGCATTTATTTTCATATTACGAAGTATTCGCTTTTATGTAATTACGTGTTCGTACTTTGTTCGGATTTTTAATTAATTATCGAACTCGGGTTGCCAATGAAAGCAGTATCGTATCCTTTTTTGGTACAATACAGTGTAATGAGATTTTTAATGTCATTAATGAGTTTATTTTACCCTCGGTTTTGACACTCTGTTTTGTATCTATGAAAATAACCTACATTTAGTTACTAAGATGTTGAGGTAACTTATTCCTAAACTGAGCTGGAGTGTCAGTGACGCAATGCAAATGCGCATGATAATGTAGTCGACCCCAGTCGGTCGGTGACGTCAAATTCTGTGTAGTCGGCTTCAGTCGGTCGGTGTCGTTGAATCCTGTGTAGTCGGCTTAAGTCGGTCGGTGAGGTTGAATCCTGTGCATTCGGCTTCAGTCGGTCGGTGACGCTGAATCCCGTGTTCTCAGCTTTAGTTGGTCGGTGACGCTGAATCCTGTATAATACTTAACTCTAGTCATCATCAGCTGTCAACAGTCATTTACTGACTTACAAGGCCTGAATCTTTTCAGAAATTACGTATATTTTCTAAATGTATAAATTAAAAAAAAAAACTTATCATAAATGTTTACTTCTGTTGTATTGTTGTAATATTAGTATACACCCTCTTTATTTTTTAATGGGCAACTTTGTCTCTCTCCTGGAAAAAATGCTATCATAAATTCTTGCAGGTATCCTTTTTATAAGCCACCTAATACAACCCGTTGCCGTTCGCATAGATAATAATACTATGCAGATATATAAATTTGTACCAGATCTCGTGCCAGACTGTCAAATATCTGTTAAGCTTTTTGCTATAGATACTGCGTCAAAAACTGAATTATCTCCTCATAAATCATTATTGTTAGTCCGTTCAGCACTTTTAGAGCTAGTACAGGAGTACCATATTGTATGCATAAAGGAGACATCGATAAATAACGTGGTAAGATTTAACAAAATTAAAAAAACAACCGACTTCTTAAAAAAAAAAAAACAGGTGAAAAATAAGTCCAGTTTCGGAAGTCTGTGGCTTTAGTGGTTTTGTCATTATTGGCCACCGACTTCCGAAACAGTACTTTGTAAAAAAGTTTTTATTTTGTCATTTTTAGTTTCTTTGTATGTAAAGAAAGTCTTTCAAAACTTGAAAGAATCATTGAAATTGGTTATCAATTGCTAAAGAAGTTCTATTTAAACATTAATCTGTACATCTCTGGCGGGCCCCTTTTAAAATAGAAGAACGTAGTGTTATGTTATGGAAATACAAAAGCTCAGCATAGACATTTGACTATAGGAATCGCGAATAATTTTCTGTTATGCGTTGAAGAGTTCCGTTGCCTGTCTTCATCTTCCTCATCAGTTTTTCCTTCACCAAGTGATACTTTTTACGTGAAAATGCTTGATCTGTTACTAAAAATGTTCACATCGGTGCGTGTGTACCTATATTTTTTGAGGAGTTCCCTCAATTCCTCGAGGATCCCTCATCAGATATGAGTTTTGATACAAATAGGACCAATCTGTTAGTATACCCTATCAAATAAATAAAAAAATCGAAAATCGGTCTATTAATGATGGAGTACTGAGGTAACAAACCCAAAAAAAAAATACAACCGAATTGTGAACCTCCTTCTTTTTTTGAAGTCGGTTAAAAATAAGAGTAGGTAAGCATTGACTCATGGACTGTATAAATGCAACTATAATACAATACAAAGTATTGTACATTCTTTGAGCTACTGACACTTATATAAACCGACGACGACTCAGTTCATAACATGCGTACTGAACAAAAATAATAATACTTCCCAACTTCCAAAAATGTTGATCCCAACACGAATACTAAACTACTCCAATATGAAGATAAAGTACAGGCACCGGGATGAGTGCTCACCTACATTTTATGTTGGAATGACTCCGAACTAATTAAAACAGTGTTGAAGTTTCGTCCTTTGGGGGTAGTAAAAACTTTTCAACATGTCCTCACATGGAATTTCGGGGGCTTTGAAAACGGGTTCTGCAGTATACTGGTTTCCTTGACCCTTTTATGTTTTACGTGAACAGATTTCATCGCCTCATTAGTCTGACATAAGCTTAACTGCCGGCACTGTTTTGATTTCTATATTACTTTTCTTTTTTGACAATATGTAAAACGTTTTTTTTTTTATGTCAAAAGTTTCTTACTTAAATTGTTAATCTGAGAAAGAAAAGATGTTTCGTCGCATGTTACGAGCATAGCAACAAAAATATTTGACTCCTAAATCAAGGGTGAGAAAATTTCCGACAATAATACGACTACTTGTGTTAATACGCATTTCCAGTTCATAATCTTGAGCTTTGGTAAAATCTTTGGCATCAGCTGTTTCTCTTGTTCATAAATAATGACAGCAGCGGATCATGTTAATCCCGATCCCTTCATTAATATTTCACAATGTGGGTTGATAAATAGGTGATTCAGTTGGATTTTCGTGCCGTATAAAATTAAACATCTATTGTATTATAAACGACTTATCGTTTGTGTATTCATGTAAATGATGCCCGTTTAGTTTGGCATTGTTGATAGGAAATATAGAATATCTGGGGTAAAGTAGACAGCATAACTTATTTCCTCTTGATTGTTTGATTTTTTTTTGGGATTAAAAGTCCACGCTTTATGATTTGACCAATAAGCGCATGGTGGCATCACGTTGGCTGTGAGATGGTGCCAACCCATTTTGCGTAAGGATGGCACCACCATGTTGTACTGTCATTTTATTTTATGGTGGCGTATTTACCTCAATAACGCGTCAGATGTTATTTTTCTGATGTGTTTCTGTCTACTTATCCATAATTTCCATGTAACTCGATAAGATCTTAAAATAAATTTAAACTAATGATGTATGGTGAGTTACAACACTCCAGCATGGAAATAAATTATAATTTGCTCATGATACATCATACATCAAAAGTTACGTAAAAGAAATTAATTTTCAAATGAGGAGTCCAGAATCATGCATTGACTAGCCTTGTGTCAGAGTTGTAATGCCGCGAATGGGCTTCTGACTTGGCATCACATGTCTTCGACAAATATCACTTAAGCATGCCAGATTCCTCACGATGTTTTCGTTACCGTTATTGAAGCAAGTGATAATTATACAATACGCGCATGAATCCGAAAAGTTAGAGGTAGGCGCCTTGGGTTCGAACTCGAGACCTATGTTTTGCCAATCTACCGGTTACACCGCTAGGCTATAACTGCTTTTTATGCATTGAACTCATATCTTAGTATCAGTTAAAGATTCGATTTCCTTTCCAATATGCATTTGTATACGTAGAAAAAAAAGTTCTGCGTTAACTTTAACTAGAACAACTATCTAAAAGTCTTAGTTTTCTGAAAAGCCAATTCGCCTCACACATCTTCGTTGCCAACACTTCTATAAGCTAAGCGGTCTCTTGGCACCAATCAGTGTTCACATTGGAAACATATTATCGAAATAAATTCTGCATCTCTCTAAGCGTACACTTTCTGTCTGATAAGTTTTTTACTGTGTGCATTAGTGGCCGACAAGTAGTCGCTTGTTGAAACGACGCAACTTTTATCTCCCACAGACTAATGTCTGGGCACTTAGTTACTGAAGCACTTTGGAGTATTTGCCAGTGCAATCAGAGGCACTGACACGACTTAGCGTAGTGAGCGTAATGTGAATTCAAACAATTTTATGCAACTGCCCCATAGCATTATGGTTAAAATGTATTCAGCTAGCACAATAAGCATTACCAATAAACATCTATGTTAATTGGTAATGCTTGTTGTGTTTTTCTCTTTCAAATACTTACAGTAAGCGATCGTCATTATTCTTCAACGTGAAGGGCATTTGGACCACGTACTCAGGGTTTGGTATTCAGAATAAGAATTTACGCATGTTATTATTAATAGAATGAACTTAGTCGACTGTAAATTAAGTTCTCATTTTAAAGCATTTTCAAAGAAAGTATGTATAAACAAAGTTGTTCTTGCAGTTGTATCTTTAAAAGCTCTTACCTTACAAACTATTGACCCAAACGATCGGGTCACGAAGCAATAACATATTTATACCCTAAATGGTTTCGTTTATAATATTTTTCCATTCATCGGTTAAATGTGTAGTAGTAGGTAATGTCGTGATGACCCAGAGGTTAAGGCACCTACCTCTCATGCACGAGGTTGTGGTTCAAATCCGGGCAAGTACCAATGTGACTTTTCCAATTAATTATGTACTATCTAAGTTTATCTTATACGTAATTGACATAGGTGAAGGAAAACATCGCGAGGAAACCTAGACTTGTAGTTAATAAAAGTTTGTAATCACCAATCCGACTTGAGCTAGCGTGGTGATCAATGCTCATGTCTTCTCTGTATCTCTGACAGTAACAGGCTGGTATTATTATGTGTGTACCACCTATAATTGTTTTCATCTATACATATAATCTTATATATAAAATTCTCGTGTCACAATGTTCGTTCCCATACTCCTCCGAAACGGCTTGACCGATTCTCATGAAACTTTGTATGCATATTCAGTAGGCCTGAGAATCGGCTACTATCTATTTTTCTAACCTCTAAGTGATAAGGGGTGTTCACCCCAAATTTTATTTTTTTATATTTATGATATTTTTTTTAATTTTTATTTTTTTATTATGTGGCATCAAAAAATACATATAACTCTAAATTTGCACTTTTTTATCACCAAACCCTTGCTTTTTAATAGTCATAGCAGAACTTTTAATGACTTTTTGAAATATCACGAGGAGAGGGAAGATGGAGGGGAGTGGGAGGGGAGAAGGGGAGGGGAGTCGGAGTGGGGATCGTGAGAGAGGAGGGGGAGATTGTGTGAGGGGGAGGGGGAGATTGTGAGAGGGGCGGGAGGGGAGGGGCAGGGGTAGCGGGAGGGATGGGGAGGGGAGTGGGAGAGAGATGGATAGGGCAGTGGGGGAGGGATGGGGAGTGGGAGAGGAGGGAGGTCAGGACAAAGGGAAGGGTTGGAGAAGGAGGGAATGAGAGGGGAGGGGTAGGGGAAGGCGAGGTGAGATGGGAATGGAAAGGGTGAGGTGAGAGGGGAAGGGAAAGGGGGAGGGGAAGAGGCAGTAGCCGGGTGGGGGAGGAAGGGGAAAGTGAGGGAAGGTTGAGGGGAGGGGGATGGAGGGGTGAGGCGAGGGGCGTGGGAGGTGTGGGGGAGAGGGAGGGAGAGGGGGAGAGGAGTTGATAAAAAGTGCTATGCAATAGCTTTACCGCGGCAGTCTCCGAATGCCACACGTCATTTTCTCTTTTTTTTTTAACCATTCAATCACAATGTGCCACAGCAAAGCGTGGCAGGGTACAGCTAGTAAGACTGTAAAAAAACTGTGTCTGTACATTGAATATATTTAAAAAATAATAATTGAGGGGGGTTTAGAAACAGTAATAGAGCACGAATCCAAAAAAAAAAGTTTGTCTGTTTGTCTGTTTGTCTGTTTGTCTGTTTGTCTGTTTGTCTGTTTGTCTGTTTGTCTGTTTGTCTGTTTGTCTGTTTGTCTGTTTGTCTGTTTGTCTGTTTGTCTGTTTGTCTGTTTGTCTGTTTGTCTGTTTGTCTGTTTGTCTGTTTGTTTGCACACGCTAATCTTCGGAACTACTGGACGGATTTGAATGATTTTTTTTTTGTTGTATAGATATTAAAGCTGGTCAACACATAGGCTATAATTTATCTTGAAAACTGGAACACCTGATGCAGAACCGCAACAGACCAGCTAAACTATAGGCGATACAAAAATGGTCCCATAGCAAACATTGTTCCACGTGATGAGCATTTTCTGCTGAGAGAATAAATTTGAAGATCCGGAACACCTGATGCAGAACCGCAACAGACCAGCTAAACTATAGGCGATACAAAAATGGCCCCGTAGCAAAAATTGTTCTACGTGATGAGCATTTTCTGCTGAGAGAATTATTTTGAAGATCCGGAACACCTGATGCAGAACCGCAACAGACCAGCTAAACTATAGGAGATACAAAAATGGTCCCATAGCAAAAATTGTTCCACGTGATGAGCATTTTCTGCTGAGAGAATAAATTTGAAGATCCGGAACACCTGATGCAGAACCGCAACAGACCATCTAAACTATAGGAGATACAAAAATGGTACCATAGCAAAAATTGTTCCACGTTATGAGCATTTTCTGCTGAGAGAATAAATTATAAGATCCGGAACACCTGATGTGGAACTTCAAGAGCCCAGCTACACTATAACATACAGGGTGTCCAAGAACCTGGCGTCCAACTGGATTCCCACGATGCCCCAAGTTCTAACAGTACTCAGAAAAATATTTTAAAAAATCCACCCCATGTACTCGTACTTACAGAATTATACTGATTTCAAAAAAAAAGGGGGAAATGAGCACCCTGTGACATACTTTTGAATGCTGTGACTGCTAATGCTGATAATTTCGATATTTCTTGGAGGTTTTGTAATCTAGGGTATTGCTGTGTCTAAATAGAATGTAAAAATAATGTACTTATTGTACCATTTTAAAATAAAATATTATTTTAACTAAAGGTGATATGGAAAACTATTGAATTTCGCAACTTTGACCGACTGTAGTGTAAAAAAAATGTACCAAAATAGTATGGCAAGTGATGTCAAATTTTGACGCGTTTATTCCTCTTTTTAAAAAGGTATAATACTTACACATTAATTTGAAAAAAAAAATTTTTGATAATATTTTTACTCAACAACCCAATTTTTACGATGTCTTACAGAATTCTTAGAAAGAAAAATTTACGACGCATTGAATCTAACCTCTAAAGAATTACTATTGTATGCTCATAAAAATAACAACAGGCCTCTCAAAAAACAGGTTAGACCGTAAGGGACGGTATGTGCATGCATCTCACCATAGTGATTCGTTATTACAACAGGAGGGAGCAAGACAGAAACTATCTTTGCGATTTGCTGGTTCTTCTTTATGGTACCCCATTATTCAGGTAAGAGTGAGGGAGAAAAAGGTTAGAGGTGCGAGTGAGATAGATAGTGACGCTATCTGGGATCGTGCTATTTAGGATAACAGTACGGTCAGTACGCGTCACTGCCTCTTGCCGTTACTACGCACCTCTCTCTTATTGTTACCATTGATCACGTACTACGATTTAAAGCTTTGTTTATTGGACTCGATTACTCTTTGTGCTCTGGACTTTGAAACGAACTCTTTACGACGACCTTTGCCTGTGTTTGGACAGTTTGTGTTTTGTGTGTGCTACCATGGCGACCTACACTCCGCAAGAATACGCAAATATGCACTACATTTATGGAGAATGTAGAGGTAATGGACGAGCTGCAGCGAGACTTTACAGAGAAAGGTATCCGAGGGCTACGCGATATCCCGACCATCGAGTTTTCATTAATGTGCACAGATCACTATGTGACGGGCGGTTCCCCAATCAAGTAGCTGGTTAAGGACGACCCGTAAATGACTTCATACGCGATGAAGTTTTAGAGGCGGTGTCGGCAAATCCAAGCATCTCTGTGCGAGGAATAGAAGCTGATACGGGGATACCGAAGAGCACAGCACACAGTATTCTCCAAAAAGAAGAATATCATCCGTACCACGTACAGCGAGTGCAAAGTCTTTTACCTCGAGACTATCCGAGCCGAGTCGCGTTTTGTGAAACAATCCTGCAAAAACATCGAGAAGACGAAAACTTTATCGACAAAATTTTGTGGTCAGATGAATCAACATTTAAGAAGGATGGCTACATGAACCTACACAACTTGCACGAGTGGCATGTGGAAAATCCGCACTTGATGCGAGAAGATAGATCCCAGTACCGGTTCAAAGTGAACATGTGGACCGGTATTCTCTGTGGGAATATTATTGGTCCATTTGAGATGCCCGAGAATTTGACTGGCGAATCATATTTAAATTTTCTTCAAAATGATTTGCCAAACTTACTAGAAGAGACCCCACCAGATATGTGGTTCCAACACGACGGCTGTCCAGCACATTTTCGCGTATCCGTTAGAGAGTTTTTGGACGAGCAATACCCGAACAGGTGGATTGGGCGATCAGGAACAATCCCGTGGCCAGCCCGCTCACCTGACTTAAATCCGCTGGATTTTTTTTTCTGGGGAACTATGAAGGAGCTCGTTTATGCGAAGCCCATTAATGACATCGCTGACCTTCGTGAGAAGATAACACAAGCAGTGCAGGTGATACGTCAAAAAAGTTACTCGCGAAACATAAAGCGGTCCTTTTTAAGGAGAGTGAGAGCTTGTATTGCCGCGGGTGGTCAACATTTTGAACATTTATTGTAATAAAATATCTTTAAACTAACATTCTTTGCTTTTATTCTACTGGGAACCCATCTACCTGTGTGTATTTCCTTCTTGCTCACTCTTGGAACCGAAGTAAATAATAGTAGTAACATAACAGTTTCTAAGATAAGAAAGGGTCCGACAGTTACCGTTAGTAGGTAGGCACTTCGTAAAAATTGGGTTGTTGAGTAAAAATATTATCAAATTTTTTTTTTCAAATTAATGTGTAAGTATTATACCTTTTTAAAAAGAGGAATAAACGCGTCAAAATTTGACGTCACTTGCCATACTATTTTGGTACATTTTTTTTACACTACAGTCGGTCAAAGTTGCGAAATTCAATAGATTTCCATATCACCTTTAGTTAAAATAATATTTTATTTTAAAATGGTACAATAAGTACATTATTTTTACATTCTATTTAGACACAGCAATACCCTAGATTACAAAACCTCCAAGAAATATCGAAATTATCAGCATTAGCAGTCACAGCATTCAAAAGTATGTCACAGGGTGCTCATTTCCCCTTTTTTTTTGAAATCAGTATAATTCTGTAAGTACATGGGGTGGATTTTTTAAAATATTTTTCTGAGTACTGTTAGAACTTGGGGCATCGTGGGAATCCAGTTGGACGCCAGGTTCTTGGACACCCTGTATATTGGAATGACGTCTTAGCAAGAGTTGTTCAGCCTTATGAGCACTCGCTGTTGACGTATAAAAATCGAAGATATGGAACACCTGTTGTGGAACTCCAAGAGCCCAGCTACACCATAACTCAAATAGGAATGACGTCTTAGCAAAAGTTGTTCGGTCTGATAGGCATTTCCTGTTGACTTATAAAAATCGAAGATCAGAAACATTTGATATAGAAATTAAAACTATCACTAATTTCATTGCATAATTATAAAATAACATAAGTAGGAGGTACTACGCGGTGAAGGCGGGAACAGTTCGGGACTGATTTTCGATGACGATGGTATATTGTTGAAAATTAGACTCTACTGGCTAAAACTCCCATTTTTTTATCGTATGCCTTCGGGCTTATGTTATTTGAGTGTTTAATTTCCTTTTCCATTTATTTTCGTTACACGGTAGCTTACCCGGTAACGCAGGGGAGCAGCCACTTAGATTTTAATTGATCAGGTATCATCACAATAAAACTATAACCATGCCTAGAAAGAGGTCAAATTTTTCCCAATGTTCCAAAGGTGCTAAATGATTAAAGACCATAAGATCCCAACAATCTACCGAAGAGCGTTAGGAGAGACTTGATGCTGTTCGAGAACATGAGGCTGCAACTCGCTCCGTGGAAACTTCTTGGGATCGCGAAGCACGCCTGCATTCTCAGCGTATTTACGCATCTACATCCAGGTCTCTAGAGACCAATGAAGAATATGTGCGCGACTGACCGCTGATCGTGAACATCATGCACTGTCTCGCGAGTTGGAGACGTTCTCGGAAAAAGCATGACGCTTGAGTTTTCAGCGTATATACGCATCGACTCTAGAGATAAGTGGGGGAAGGAGATGCGCGACTGACCGCTGGTCGTGAACGTCACGCAACATATTATGATGACCTAAAGTAAAAGAGATATAAAAATGGTGCCATTGCAAAAACTATTCCAAGTGAAGAGTGTTTTCTGCTGTGAGACTAAATTTGAAGATCTGGAGCACCTGTAAGGGAACTCCAAAGCCCAGAGACAATATAACATATACATAATAGAAATGGCGTCTTAGCAAAAGTTGTTAAGTCTGATGGCATTTCCTGTTGACCAACAAAAATAAAAAATCTGGAACATCTTGAATCGTCTCGCGCATCCCATTGATTTCCCGTCCCCGGGCTTATAGAATTCGACATCAGATGTTTCAGATCTTCGATTTTGACAACCCCGTTGTCGCTGGCATAAGCAACAGGATCCGCGTACGAAGTCGCGGGCAGAAGCTAGTTCTTAATAAGTATTATAATTATAATCTATTAATCGAGCACGTTTTCAAGCTGTAGTCAAAAAGTGATTTTCTTTCTATTTATTTAAGTAGAAGTTATGTTCCCTTTTTTAAATTTTAGTTAGTTTGGCTATGTAATGTCCTTATGGTGGACGGGCAAACAGACTTAATCTATGACAAAACCACCTCGTAAGCAAATTATTATATTGAGTTTCATGCTTGCCTAATCCTTACCGAACCTAAATTCCACGAAATCATCACCTGCTTAGCCCTTTTCTCAACTATTAATTGATACCACTATGTTACATAGAGCAACTGCCTAACTCAGCTAATTACTGGACAACACGAAATGTCTTGGTTTAACCGGTTGTTATACTTAAGGGATCTCACTACTCGTAACGACGACTCTTAAAGATCTACCATATAACGTTAGCGCGTTTTCCGAGGCTCAGTTGTAAGAGAATATGTGATGAATAGTCACCCTTCCAAGGTCCAACCTCGAGAGTAATACAACACCTGTCTAGCATTACTGCTAAAGTGAATCTACACAGTGCACCTCCACAGTCGTGAGATTTGACAATTCAGTGTTTTTTTTTACTTAATCTTTTTACCCCGCCTGTATTGACCTGTGGCCTGTGGCCTGTGAAATTGGTTTCATTTTTGCTTAGCAAAGCCGAACAATCCGCGTGGTTGTTATTCTTTAGCAAAAACAATTTAACTCGATTCCACAAACCAAACTAGCGTAAATAAACCAAGTCAAAATCCACTACCTACTGTTTGAAAGACTAGCCGACTATGAACGCTTGGGTTAGTTTAGCGAGAATACATAGTGATGCGATTTGGCAGCACTAACATAAGCTACCGCAGGCCGTAACTGAAAGCAGACCAACTCACAACTTAGCTAACTAGAAGCTAATGTGGAGCGCTCAAGCTTAAATCAGTAAGCCCGTGAACTATATAGAGGAACTCGAAAAGGGGGGGTGAAAGTACTTAATAAATTAATACAGTTTTCCCTATAGATCAAAGCAAACTAATATTTTGAATTTATCACCTACAGTTTAATGAGTTTTAATTTTAATAACTAGAACCAAAGTAAGATAGATTTGCCTCAGATGTTACTATCTCAAATATTCCTGCATGTTTTCCTTGCATTCTTTGGTGGATTCGTTTTTCTTGTAATATTGGCCAGTTCGTCATTATTGTTAGTATGAATTGCTTGCCTGAATTCTCCCACTGCATATTAATCCCTTTCTTCTTTCTTTCTACTTCTCGCTTGGGCTTTTAATTAGCCATACTCTCTTTTGTAGTACTCAGAAGGTAATATTATGTTAACGACTAAAAAGACAACAGACTCCCGTACTTTTTAGGAAGTCCGCATTCTTACATAAATCTCAATCTGCCAAAATTACTTCAATTTTTTTAAACTTATTGACATGTTTTTGACATGGATTGTCGCTGAGATGAGATTGCGATTAGATTTTGAACGTTTTAAGGGTTCCGTAGTGAACTAGGAACCCTTATAGTTTCGCCATGTCTGTCTGTCCGTCCGTCCTCGCTTAATCTCTGTGACCGTTAACACTAGAAAGCTGAAATTTGGTACCAATATGTGTATCAATCACGCCGACAAAGTGGTAATATTAAAAATTGGAAAAAAATGTTTTATTAGGGTGGCTACCCTAATAAAACATTTTTTTCCCCCCCCCTCACCCCAAATGTAAAGTGAGAAGTGATTTTTTTTAACCTAACGTGTGATATATTGTTGAAAAGGTATTTAAAAATAAATAGGGGTTTACTAAAACCATATATATTGATAATGTCAATAATTTCGGAAATAATCCCTCCAAAAGTAAAAAACAATGTGTGTCCCTCCCCCCTCTAACTTTTGAACCATAAGTTTAGAAAATATGAAAAAAATCTGAAAAGTAGAACTTTATAAGGACTTTCTAGGAAAATTATTTTGACCTTGGATGGAAACCGTTTTGTACAAAAAAGACAAAAAGTTGTACAAAATAATTTCTGGACGTTTAATAAAATAAGTTTGAAGTAGAATCGTATATGCAAGCATTTTTTTTAACTTCGTTTACATATTCTACGGAACCCTACACTGAGCGTGGCCCGACATGCTCTTGGCCGGTTTTTAAATACGGGAATTGCCCTCAAATGTCCGAAACAGAAGAAGTATGCAAACACTGTATACGTACTTTCTTAGAATCAATGTGTCGTTAGCAGAATTTGATAAACTTCCGCGGAGTAAGAGTTTTACCTAATAGCACTACAATATTGGCCTGTAATTGGGTTTTGGATGCCGTCCGAATAGTTTGCCTCATGTAAAGTTTGAATAGTTAGCCCCGTCCATTTAGACCAGAATCTGAACCCTACTAATTTAGGAAAAAGATTGGAGATAGTAGGTATGTGTAAAATTGGGAGCAGACTTTATTCAACATAACACAAGCAAAACTAAGTTCATTTTCCCTTTGATCTTAAATAAATGCTACCTATGTTTCTGGACAAACACATATTAGACAAGATAAAAAAGTGTTTGCTCATTTTACAATTTTTGGGTGTTCTTCGGGCAACGGCATATTTTGCCGTAATTGTACTTCTTCTCTAGGTGTTTCGTATGTTTTATAATATTTCGAGAGGCTGAAAACAAAAGAAGATGGACGTCTCCTGGCTCGAGCCAGGTTTATGACAAAACCTTGCCTACTTTTGCAAATGTGGATCTTCTCCATACAATTTTACCATACGCTTTAGTGAGTGTTAAGCGGAAATAAAACGGAGATTTCCTATTGGCTTACTTTTACTTAACTGACTGGCAATTAGACCAACCGGGTGCAGATGTAAACTAAATACCAGTATTTTACCTGGAGTGTTTTCCTCTGTGGCTTCCACAATCAGGATAACATCAAAACAACATAATATCATTTGTAAGTCTGGTGATAAAACATTCAAGCTCTTGACTTTGAGGATTCGTTGTATCTGCCATTGATCTACAACTTGGAACTTACAATCAGGTAGCTCTCAAACGTGCGTACTTTTTGACGCCTCAAAATGATCTGATCCTTCAGCGATTAGTTTTATCAGCAGACTGTATCTAACAGGCAACGCACGACTATTCTTCACCTTCGTCTTCGATCAATCTGTAGGGCTGTTATAACTGACTAACTAACCATTAACCCCTTAACAGCTTCGCTGCCAACTGCAATATGGTGACGTCATGGGAAAATCCAATGTTTTTTTTTGTAATATATGCATGAGGGACGTTTCAATATTGTTATTTTGGAAATATTAAACTATTTTTAGGAGTTTTTGGAAAGAAAAAACTAAAAAAAAAAACCCGCGAAATTGCGGACCTGGCACTGAGATTGACAGTTTCAACTCCAGTGCCAAGTCCGCAATTTTGCGGAGTAGTTTCCTTAATGTATTATGGTTTACTTATAAGAGTCTATGACATTTGAACATAAGATGATAGTAGTTTAATTAATTCTAATACCACTGGTATCATTTACAATAGTCTTTCACAGGATAATCTTACAAAAAATAGTATAAAAAATAAAAAGATCTGAAAGTAACTTAAGATTGCAACAAAAATAGCTGAATTGCAGCATTCTAAATAAAATAAACACAAAAACCTTTTAAAATAATCACATCTTGCTAACCATTCAAAACATAAAACTTCTAAATACCTAATTAATAAAATCTTCTACATAATGTTTTATTAGAACTTTGCAAAATCAACTCTCAATTTGCAACAAATAGCCCGCTGCATGATCGCGGTCTAAATAAACATTTTTTACAAATAACATTTTGAAAACTAATCATACCTACTGCTAGATGACTACAAATGCCAAATATTTGGTAACAAAATAAAAAAAACTATAATTAAATTCATCCGATCAGCGGCCTCTTCTTCGTCATCTGATGAGACATCCAAGTCCTTAAAATGGTACTCATCGTCACTGCCATCGTCTTCAAAGAGCTGATCTTCAATATCACTGTCCGTAATATTATAATTTAGTGGCTATTTGCATCGTTTTAGCCTTGACAGCCCGGTTTCGTCATCCATATTTGAACCTTATTTATTTGACAGTAAAAGACAATATTTAAAAACCACAACTTGTAACGGTATTTTATATTATTCAAGCTCAGGGCCAGCATTCAAACGTGTCGCCAAGTGCAGTGCCGGGCGCGTAATAATTCATAGAAACCGAGCGGCGCTACTCCGCATATTAGCGGGGCCGGCACCCCGGGCTCACCCCGCACCCCGCTAATTCGCGGAGCTGGCAGCGAAGTTGTTAACGTGACGCCACGTAATTGCACTTTTAAATCACACCGATGTGAGTGTAAGGTGGGCAAACACTCTTCTTTAATAAATTATTTTCTTTCCATAAGTACCTTCACCTCTTTCAACTAGCCTTAAAGCAGAGACTAAGCTTTGCACCTTTGCCGCTGCCTTCATCTAACCGGAACTTAAAGTCAAAGTCAAAGTCAAATCGTTTATTTCAATTAGACCCATAACAGGCACTTTTGAACGTTAACTTAGCTCAACGAAGTCCGAGATGATCCGCAGATCGCAAACTGCAATCGCTAGCTGCAGGGGTTTCTATAGATCTTAATGAAAGCGCAGCAACACCGCAGCCGCCAGGCTTCGTGCCGCGGTTGCAGGCCTTAATTTCTTAGGTATTCATAAAACACTGTGCAGTTTGTGGTCTGCGGCCCATTTCCGATTTGTAAAGAAGCCAGCACATTGTGTCAAAATTCTGTCTTTGCTAGTTTTTGAACTTTATAACCTAGAAAATAAGGCTCATGTTTAAAATAAAGACATTTTGACAGTTTGGAGTAACTGGATTGAACTGTTGGATTTGCTGGCGTCAACACCTTAGATCACTACTCCCTAGGAATAATAAATGGCGATCACAAATCGCCACCATAATACCGCTTTTGTTTTTTGATAACTTTGTTTCTGTTCGTTTACTTATTGCATCCTCTGATGTAAATGCATATTGTTTTTTTTTCTTTCTGTTTAAGTATCTACAGTTACTTTTGGTTCACTTTTCATTGAAATTTGAAATATTTTTTTTACTGCGGACTGATTTAGTTTCAGTAGGTACTTACCTTACATAAAGTCAAAGTCAAATCGTTCATTTCAATTAGACCCATAACAGGCACTTTTGAACGTTAACTTACAAAATAAAATAAATTAAGAGAATGATTCTAGTTGCACATTCCAAATGGTAGTTTCGTATGGAGAAGAATGTGCAAGAAACTCCATACTTACTCTTTTAAAAACAAAGTGCAAGATTTGTTAGGGTGGATCACAAATAAACAAAAAAAAAACAAAGACTTTTCCAACATCAACCTTTAATGAAATTATAAAGTATTAATTAATGAATTACTTTACAAAGAACTATGTACATTCAATAACCTAGTGTAGGTAACTTAAGAATAAAAGATAGAATTATAATACACAAGTAAAATGACATTTTATTACAAAGTTAAACTTACATGGTTGAAATGTTGTATTCATTATAAATATTATTCGTTTTACGCTTATTTTACCACCGACAAACATATTGTTACATGCGCAGGTACATTCCGCTATAAAATAATCAATAACAGGCATGATTACATAATTAAAATTAAGACAACTTAAGTTTTAACTCAATATTGTAAATTGGCCTTTTAAAATCTTGTAATATTTTTATACAGCAAAACATAATCAAACACCGCGTTGGTAAATCGGGGTTCTTATAAGCAGTTATTTTTCACTTATTCAACCCTCCCGTATCCGATTGGCGCCTTTCCAGAGAAATGTTACTGTTTCAATGAACAGTATTTAACGGCGCCTTATTTTTGTATTTTACGAGATTTATTGAAAAGCTTCTCGTGGTTCCTTGTCTTGATATATATGTATTGTATTGTTACTGGAGTCATTTTACCACAGTTTTACTTCCAGTGTGTTATGAACCACTTATTCTCATTTTGCAATGATCCGTTTTAACCACTGCGTTAACGGTGACATGACATTGATGGCACTTGTATCATATCTCACCAAATTAACTCAACTAAACAAGTCAAACAATAAAATAATATCGTCAAAACACAAAATTAAGCTTCAGTAGCGGCTTGTAAAGTATAAATATTATAGGGAGATCGACCGCTTTGCATAATGTTTACGGATTAATTCAATGTATTAGGTATGTTAAATTTTTGGTTCAAAATAAAATGGCCGATCTCCTTTAACATTAAATTTAAATTAGACTTAAGGATGCTGCCGTCCCTACAGATGACAGTCAGGATTCTATTAACCTGTTTGCTAATAAGGGCGTGACTAATTACCTTAAGCGAAATGGACAACATAATAAGCCTAATATATAAGTGCCGGAAAAGCGTAACAAAGAGATATCTGTATTAACTTATGCAAAGTGACAATATTGAAATAAATATAGACATAACAACATACCAACGTAACGAGAAAACAAAAACAGTTGATATAATATACTAAACATAGGTACAGGTGTACAGTTTTAAACAGTATACAATTAATAACCTATTGACGGTATTTGAATATTGTTAAACATTAGCTTTCAGTAGATAATTTTAAACTAAATATTAGTACATCACCTCGCACAATTACTAATTAGCACTAAAAGAATATTTTGTAATGTGGTAGCTCAAACATAATTATGACTTGTAAATTCAATTGTGGTCTAAAAATTAGTTCGGCTTACTAATAATTTTGTGTAAATACAAAGTAACATACCTACACGATGTACAAAATAAATGTAATTTCTTGTTTGTTTATTATACATATAATAAAAGCCAAGTACAATATTATTAATCTATTTATTTGTCAGATAAAAAAAGGAACACACTGTAAAAAACAAGTTACTTAAGCATACTTCAAATTATTTTTCGTCTATATTTGCTTTAACAAACACCAAACTTGTAACGAATTCATTAATCCAATAGTGAACACGAAAATAAATAAGCATTATGTGGTAAAATTAGCACACAAAGCGTTATATTACCTCTAAACATTCTGATTGAAACATTAGAATTAAGGGATGTTTGTGCTATTAACAGAATATCTAAATATTAACACAACCTCAGAGTTGTATGTTGTGATTCAATTAAATGCTATGTTTGCGGTCAGTGCTGGGTTGTTTACCCACAAAATACTTGGGTTTCTAACAAAATAAGGGAAATAAGGCTTAACTTGGTAATCGACGAGACCCTCTCTTATTGATTTATTTTCTGTTTTATTTACCATTCGTTTTACTTGAAAACTTCAGCTGTAAGTAGGCATTCATCAGTATTATCAATAGTTGGATCCGTGTCTCGTTCTATAAATATTATTCCGTTTTGATTCATTGTTTCTATTTTCGTCACTTTAACTTTCATTTGTGCACACTTAAAATCTTTTCTTTCCGAGTATGTGTTTTACAATGCTTAGTCGCATCTGTAGTTATAATACATTTTATTATTGGAATTTGAAATGTTAATTTTAAACTTGCGTCCTACCACCCATAAAACTAATCCAATACACATCATGTATCTTCACATCTGCCTATTCCTCAGAGTAACTAGACCGTGAAGGTTATATAAATCGTTCTTCATATTACCGCAGATATAACTATGGCTTATGCATGCATCGCTCACTGAGCGAAGAATAGAACTAGTGAAGTGTGATGATAATTTACATTTTTATTATTCCTTATGTTCACTCGCCACAAAAAGACGGCAACTAAACCATGAACATTTTGCAGATAACATTCTAAATAAGTAATACCTCTGTGTTGTGCTGTTTCTGCTGCGTTAAAGATAAAAAAGTAACGCTTTCCATATTTCAGTAAACTCGTCCATTATTGATAAACAAAAATACGATCGTTACAATGACATTGGCAAAAGACATTTTACTATTATTTTTATACAATATTATAATCAAATTCTCATTTCTCCTTATTTTACATTAAGTATATACATCCGATGAACTATTTTCTTTTAATATCTCAAATATTTACATAAAGTTCCTCAATAGAATCGCAACAATAAGTATAAATTAAATTCCACGATGAGAAAAATTCAAGTTTTCTTTTAGAAAAGTACCCTACCGATAAAACTTATTTTTCCAAGACAATGTCTATCATAATTATACTTAAACTTTATATCACATTTTTTACATAGAATTACATTACTATTTACAATTTCATAAGGTTTTTGAAATTCAAAAAGCGAAATACTTTCCACATAATGACGCTCATCTTCGCTTGTGGTTGGGAGTTCTTATTTACATTTGGAGTAAGCATATTAATGTTCCATGAAAAATAATAGAGTTCAGCTAATAAGACGATTTTAATATTCCTTGATATGGAGAACAAAGTAAACAAACACGTCTCCATCTCTCTTACAATTATTTACATTCGCGTGGTCCACATTAATATCATAAACGCTGACAGGCAAACGGCAATGCTCAAGTCGATCGATTGCGACTTTGAAGATTGGATTAAGTTTCTGTAATCTTTCGCCTCATTTTGCGATGGGTAAGTGTACGTCCTATCGGTCACACTTTTGACGTCTGGAGGGCACGGCAGCGTTTCCACTGGGATCTGAAGTAATGTCCTCTCATTTTCGCCCTTAACAGTTTTTGGTTCATCAACGTAAGCGTCGTCTGTTTCATCTTGAAAAAAATCATCCGGATTATCCGAATAATCTCTTATTTGACTTTTGTCATCGCTATCGTACAAATTGTTTGATCCGATCACGCTCCTTTCGAAATAAGTAAAGTGTGAATTTAACGAAGGCTCCGCGTTGAATTTGCAAATGAAATTTTCGAGAGATGTTCGCACTTTGACGCTTTTGGCCTCGTGACGAAGCTTATGCATCCATGCGAGATGACAGTCGCACGGGAATTCGTTCCCTGTAACAATTGACGCGTTAATTAATTTTCTAATTGGAACACCTAATGACGACTTCTGAGAGCGCCGTCTGTTAAAACTAATTGATTTTTATTCAGTTGTTAAATTTTACTTCGATTCTTATTACTAATAAAATCACATTTACAGTCCCAAAATAATTAATGAAGATTTACGTACCTTCCAAGTAGATGTAGCTGTTTTGGTTCTTCATGTTATCGTATATTGGATGTAGGTTTTCGATGGTGAACCTCTTTAATTTATTATGTCTTAAGTCTAGGGCAGCCAGTCCCCTGACCCCTTCAAATAGGCTGCTGGCCAAAGTTACAAGTTTGTTATGACTTAAGCTCAACTTCCTTAATTGCGATAATCCATCAAACGTCCTCTGGGCCAAAATATAAATTTCATTATAATCTAACAACAATGTCTGGAGATTCCACAGTTCAGTAAATGTAAACGAATTAAGTTTGGATAATTTGTTTCTTCTTAAATCTAAGCGCTTTAGATTTGCGAGTCCATAAAAACACTCCTTCTTGAGTTCGCTTATATTATTTCTATCGAGTTCTAAGTCAATTAGATTGACAAGATGTTTGAACGCTCCGTCGTGAATGACGGTAATGTTATTACTAGTAAGGTATAATTTCTGGAGTGCCGGCAGTTCGTAAAACACTTCCGTTTCTAGTTCTGCAATTTTGTTCTCATCTAAAGTAAGAATGGTTAAATTTGGCAAGTTATAAAACGCATGTTTACCAAGATAGACGATCTGATTCTTGGTGAGCGTCATTTCTTGTACAGACGTTACGTTGACGAATGTGTAACTTTCTATCTTGTGAATTGAACTGTATTTTATACTGAACTGTTTTACTTTTCTCAAGTATCGTAGTACTTTTGATGGAACAAAATCTAGTCCACCATCTGCTCTTACATTGAATGCTAGGGTTTCTATGTTGGACTGTGAAGTAAAGCTCGTCCATAGTGGGTCTGTTCTTTCTATTCCTCCGTTGAAGACCCAACATTCTGTTTTGACAGCTTCGTTGATTTCTTGGCTGAATTCACAATAGCAATGGACTTTGGAGTCTCTATCACTGATGTCACATATATTAATCGAGGCTGGGGTGATTTTTTCTTTCTGTTTTCTTCTGTTGGCATCTAGAGCTTCTATTGCGAAGAGCAACAGTAGCAAGGTAGCGGGTACCTTCGGAGCCCGCATACCTCCTACCTGAAACAAAGAAAGAGAGAATTAAGATATTTAATATTGCCTTTATAAATTGAAAGGAAATCCGGGATTTTGCATATTATTTTCTTTTGTGAAGATTTTTTCATAGATTGGTTTTAAAATTCAATATTAATGGTAAGATACCTACACTTAGTGATACAAAGTGCATGAAATCATTTAAACAAAAAAAGAGTATAAATGCAAGTTCAAGAATCTTTTACAAGTTAGGAGGACCTACTTAAGAAGATTTACATTTTGATAAAATCTCTTTTATTACCAATGCGGACAAAACGTACAAAATATTTTTATTGTTCCATTCCGCATAATAAGACACAAAATACCTACTTATAAAAATAAGTAGCTTCTTCGTAATTTCAGTATTAAATTTGTAAGGGAACCTTACAAATGAGTAAGCAGCTTAACAGGCGATGTTATAAAAAATAAAAAGAGACCCGACATTCGGACTTTCCAATTATAAATACCGGATTTCAACGGCGATTAAGAAGGAAAATGTATAATGAATGATTCGAAAGCATATTTAATTAAATTATTTTAATATGAACCGTTTGCTTTTATTTTGTTCGTCTTGATTTCTGGTTGTTGATTTTTTTTAAATATAAATCAGTATCCTTTTGTCGGAAGTGCGATGTCAGTTTGTTTTTTCACTGGAGAAAGTAATTAATTATTTGGAGACAACATATGGAGCTGAATAAAAAAAATGGGTCGTCGTAACAGACGTTTAATATAGAAATACCTCCAGTGGGCACTTTGTGAATTGTAATTTAGGAAAGATGCTGTTAAAATAAAGAATTTATTGCTTTGCTTTCAACGCTATCATATTGTTGAAACATTCTTAAATACACTAAAAATTACAACTTGCAAAAGCAGTTATGATATTTTCTATTATTCACCAATTTAATGTTGATAAAGATTATAAATAAATATTCCACAACTTGTTCACACAACGCCATCTAGTCCCAAGCTAAGCTAAGAGCTTGTGTTATGGGTACTAAACAGCTGATAATTATACTTATATATTTCTAAATACATACATATTATAAATACACCCAGACACAGAACAAATGATCGTGCTCATCACACAAACATTTGTCCTGGGTGGGAATCGAACCCACGACCTCCGGCATAGCAGACAGGGTTACTAACTACTAGACCAACAGGCCAGTCAATTATGTTTTAGACTTTTTTAGACCTGGGATTGAGCTGGATTTAATTTTACACATCGAATGCTGATATGTTTAAATTTATTTTTATTTGCTGCCTCGCTATTTCAGAGGTCGCAAGGGCTACTGCTGATCATGAGGTTCCGGGTTCTATACGCAGGTCGGCAAAGTGATATTGAGTTTTCCATCAAGAATTTCTCAGAAGTAGGCCGGAGTCTGGGTTTGAGCCCGAATGATGACAATAGGCTCGCCTCCGATAACATGAGACTTAAACATAACTGGTGGAATGTAGAAATAGGTACTACCAACTTTTTTTTGATAAAGTATAAAAGTTATTTCATTAAATATTTAATTAAAATAATATTATCGATTCATCATTGAACATACACTTAGACCTTTAATATTTTTTTTTTGTTCTCCTTAAAATCAATTTGAAAAGAAAACATAGTTCCTGTATTTTATTTTGGTTTGCTCATCAGACGTGTCAAAGTGTTATCAAATCAGTATACACTCAAAATAATCATTTATCCAGATTTAAACAGTTTATATTTTTATTCTGTTTTAAAAAACATAGCGAGAATCCACGTTGTACAAAAACAACACAAATCTAAAACCCAAAGGCACTAGACTAATACATTTTCCACGTATATCCAGTGCGTCGATGCAATTTCGCAAAAGAGTTATCAGTTCAATTTGCAACAACAAACAGCGCACAAGTTAGTGACAGAATGAAACACTGACAACTATATTTTTGTTTTTATTTACCGTATCGGAAATTGTTCACGTAATAAAATAGAGCGTCAATAATAAAATAGAGTTTGTCATGCAACTATTATATTTATGACTACAACCCAGTATCTGGGTAACACGATACCCCTTGATTAAACTGGTTACATGTCAGAATTTCGGGTTTTGACTAATCGTAACGACTATCCAACATCTACAAAATTAAGCCTCGTCCCCAGTAGGAACATTTGTCGAGTGACATGTGTCCACTGTGACATCGGGCGACTTCGGGCGACGTCGGACGACATCGCCGCGACATTATTGAAACTGTTCCTTGTCGCACAGTTGATGAAGAGTAGAGGTTCGACTGAACTGATGTGGACGGAGACGAGACATCGGGCCACGTGGGGCGATGTAAGGCGACATCGCCCGGTGTCTACGGGGTCACATGTCGCTCGACAAATGTTCCTAGTGGGGACGAGGCTTAAAATGACAGCCGGGGACAACGGCTTAGCGTGCTTTCCGAGGCACGCAGGAGTCTTGATATGTAATTGTTCAATGTTACCTTTGGACATTGACTCAGCACTCGGCCCGGCTGAGGCGCGGCCCAGTTAAAATTATGATTAAATTGCATCTTACACGCATAGGACACAACGATTTTATGTAATAGTGTGTGTTAAGAAAAAGTAGTATATAAGCTGTAACTTATTGTAAATAAATCAGATTTGAATTTTATATTCTTGTCTCATTACTCCTCACTGTGGCCAGGACACCTTTAGCCATCTCAGATCAGTCTCGTGAGTCTGCGGGACTGGCAGTGAGTGTACCCTTCCCGAACCTGGACATCCTGCCTACTATACGTCTGTAACCTTAGGTCGCATGGTGCAGACATCCTAAACTTATTTATATATTTATTTATCACATACTAGGTATATGGTAGGGTAGGGCTGTGGGGTTTATAGGGCTGTTAGGCTTGTAGTTCTTAGTAGGTTCCTTAACTTATCATATTTAACATGTACTGTCGTACCCTTACAGTATTGCGGCCTTACGTCACATAGTTAAGGGTAGCCATACAGTAATGAATGGTCTCCCACCGACGGACCAACCTGTCAAGCATATCCTGACCTTCGTCCATCCCTTGAGGTTGTTCTTATTTTGCCACAAGCTCCTATAACAACTTTGTCATAATATTAAATACAGAATAATCATCTGATAGAAACTATGTTTTAATTTCCAAATCGGCTTTTGAACTGAAGCCCTGATTGTGTTCTGATTACAGTGCCGTTCGTACGTCATCCAGGCTGGGCATTAAAAGCGCAGACTTTGTTAATTAATGTGGTTTTGCAAAGTTTAAATTATTTCATGTGGTATTTAAAATGTTAATAATTTTGTTACAGGGCTTTTGGGGAATTATTATTACACTTGATGTGGTCGGTCTGTGGATAGATGAACATTTCTTTTATATCAAGACTTCTTCTTGCCTCAGAAAGCGTGTTAAGAGCTCTTACACACGAGCGGCATGTTCCCAACGGCAGAGGTAACTGCAGACGTCGACGCGCGTCGGCGGCAACCGTTGACGCGTCGACGTCTGCAGTTACCTCTGCCGTTGGGAACATGACGCTCGTGCGTAAGAGCTCTAAGCCGTTGCTTGGTTCTGGCTGCAGATATTTCACTGTCATTACGGGTAATAAGAAGCCAAACAACCAGTTTAACCAAAGGGTATCGTATTTTATAATGTAATAAAATGTAATGTAAAAATAATTTAACTGAATCTATAATATATTCTATTTCATTTTAATACTTATTTTTAATTTAATTTAATTTAATATCTTATTATTTATTTTTTTGTATTATGGGTATGTGTGGATTGCCTGAATTATATTAATTTTATTTATTTTATTTTATGTAACAATGAATGACAGATTGAGGAATGATGTGATAAAGCAACGTGGAGGTTTAAAAGAAGATGTAGTAACAAAAATTGAAAAGAATACTTAGATGGTTTGGTCACGTTGAAAGGATGAAAGGCGACTAACGAAAGGTATTTACAAGGCAGATGTAAGTGGGAACGCCGGAAGGTGACGCCCTAGAACGACTTACATAGACCTTATTGGTGAGGTTCTTCAGAAAGGTTAGGTGCGTAGTACTAGCAACGGGCGTGTGTGTAGGACAACATGTATGAATGTAAACGAAGCAAAATAAGTATGTAAGAATCGTAGCATATGCCGCTCTGTAGTTTCTGCCTACCCCCATGGGAAAAAGGCGTGAGTTTGTGTATGTTTGTTTATTTTATTTTATTTATCACCCAGCCAGTCAGGTAGTGAAGGTAAGATAGGCGCTTCATGTAAAACACTAGTTCAGTCAGTTGCATCCGGTTAAATTGGAAGCCGATCCCAACATTATGATTTGGGAGAATGCTAGGCAGTTGATGATTGTGTGATTTGTGATGTAAGTGAGTAGACGAATAGTGTAGTGTAAATCTGTGATGAATAGTTGGATGTGGTGCTTAATGACAATTTTCCCAATTAAACATGAGCCTTATTCTGTATGTAATAAAGTTAAAAAACTATCAAAGAAATTTTACTTATCCGCTTGATGTGCTGACCTCTGTACCAGATTAAACAACGATGTGTTTTCCAAACCATGTACAACGTGTTTTTTTTGATATCTCATAACTCTAGGGTATGATTGAGACCATATCAAAGAATCAACTGGCATATGAATTATGTTTCAAACATCCTTTTTTTTTTACTATCATACCAAATAATTCGACAAAGTCACGATGATTAATGTAAAACACCCTTACGTGAAAGAAAAGTGACGTTAGAAAGAAGATTCGTCGTACTGGTGATAATTTTTGAACTAATCTACTATATAAAAATAAGTCGGGTTTTCCTTCCTGACGATATAACTCCAGAACGCACGAACCGATTTCCACGGTTTTGCTTTCGTTGGAAAGGTCTCGGGCTCCGTGAGGTTTATAGCAAAGAAAATTCAGAAAATAACAATAAATTACATTATTAGAGCTAATAAAAATAAATTAAATTACATAAATCAGATGCAACCTTCATAGTCACTATGAAAAACTAAGACACAAAATTAGAAAAAAGTGAATGACAGATTGACAACTGACATAATTTCAGGCAAAAAGTAAATATTGAAAAGTATTGTGTTCACTGTGAAATTGTGAAAAAAAAGTAAAAAAAAAGTTATTCGTTTCCTAACATTTAAATTGGAAACCATCAAATCAATAACGTGTATTGTGCAAATTTTTATTGAATTTCAACAGCAGCCATTTGTCTTTATGGTGGTAAGTTGAACTGTGTAAATTATGTGGATCGTGCATAGTTAGGTAATAGAAATAATATTAATAATCTTCTTTCTAATATATAAAATTTTCGTGTCACAATGTTCGTTCCCATACTCCTCCAAAACGGCTTGACCGACTCTCATGAAATTTTTTATGCATATTCAGTAAGCCTGAGAATCGGCTACTATCTATTTTTCTAACCTCTAAGTGATATGGGGTGTTCACCCCAAATTTTATTTTTTTATTATGTGGCATCAAAAAATACATACAACTCTAAATTGGCACTTTTTTATCACCAACCCTTGCTTTTTAATAGTCATTTTCATAATTTTATCATTTTCTATCCCGCTCGATAACATCAATTATTATCACTTGGTAAGTTATCCCCTCCATGTGTCTACCGGTGTCACTTCTCACCCTGTAAACAGCACGGAGTAGCGATGTTACCTCTACAGTTTTCGGCTATTATTTATTAGTGTTTATGCTTCAAGCGTAGTAGTTAAACATTTTTACTATCTCAGTGTAACTCTCATATCAAATATATTCTTGAGTAACTTTATTATTTATTTATTAATAACTAATATTATTGAATATAATTAATTATTAATCTATAATATAAAAATTAATCGCAAAATGTGTTGGTAAGCGCATAACTCAACAACGCCTGGACAAATTTGGCCAATTCTTTTTTTTATTGTTCGTTGAAGTTCAAAGATGGTTTTTACGGCGAGAAAAATTCGAATAGTTGCCGGAAAACCCCTAAAGAGATTTTCGTCAAACATTGCCAGCTGATGAACTCAATGCATAATTATCTAAAGTCCTCCAATTGTGGAAACATGTCAAAGTACTTCATTTAAGCAAGAATATGCGTGTCGAGTTGCAAAATTACCAATCTGGAAACATATTCTCTAAACAACTCATTGACATTGGTAGTCCTATAGACATGTTGACTGGCTGCATTAACATTCCTCAATGTTTTTGTCAGTAAACTCGATCAAAAGGTGAACTTATCCAGAAGGTGTTTCCAGATGTTTCTCAAAATTACAGGAACCATGATTGGTTGAGCGAACGAGCTATATTGGCTGGAAAAAACATAGATGTAAATGAATTAAATTTAAAAATGCAAGAACAAATTACAGGCGAATCGAGGATATATAAATCAGTTGATTCGGCTACTAACCAAGATGATGTAGTGAACTATCCACCAGAATTTTTAAACTCGCTGGATTTGCCAGGATTGCCACCTCAATCTTCAATTAAAGGTTGGATCGGTAGTTATAATAATGTTGTGAAATATCAACCAACCGCGTCTTTGCAACGGCACACGGTTAGCGATAGAAAAATTACTAAACAACGTGATAGAAGCAACTATACTGAAAGGAAAGTATAAAGTAGAAGACGTTCTCATACCGCACATCTCAATTATTCCGAATGATGTGCCGTTTGACTTTAAACGACTACAATTTCCAGTTCGGCTTGCTTTTGCTATGACCATAAACAAGTCCCAGGGTCAATCATTAAGTGTTTGTGGTATTAATCTGGAAAACCCATGTTTCTCACATGGTCAATTGTATGTTGCCTGTGTCCGTGTTGGAAAACCATCAGATTTGTTTGTCTATATGCGCCAGATAATCAAACAAAAAACATCGTATATCACAAAGCACTACAATGAAAATAAAACTGATTTTTGTTAATAATTATGATTCAGATGATTAACAATAAAGGGATTACTTATTTTTAAATGCTTAAGATGTTTTATTTAATTATATTTCTTATTCACAACGCCTAATCACCAGGGAGACGGTTCTGTTCAGGAGGTTTTTTTGCCCCGACTATAAAATATGTAGGAACAAAAAAATGTCACATTACAAATTATTTTGACAGGAATTTATTGCAATTTAATTAGGCAGTACGAAGTCTGCCGGGTCAGCTAGTTAGGTAATAAAAATAATATTAATATTACTTAATAATAATATTCCACGACTATTCACACAACGCCATCTAGTCCCAAGCTAAGCAGAGCTTGTGTTACGGGTACTAAACAACTGATAATTTAATTATGATTGATGATGTCTCCGAAACTATGCATTTTTGGACTATCTATTCTAGGAGTTTTAGTATTATTTTTACCTACAGAATATGACCCTAGAGTTATGGGATACAAAAAAAAAAACACCTTGTATAACCTTGTCCCTTGTGTGACATTAACAGGCTGGTATTCTTGTTCTTCTTACATAATCTTGTCTAAAGTTTTGCCACTATAAATATCTGGAGTAAAAAGTCTTGGAGATGTTGCAGCCTAATTTATCACGTTTATCACCTTCCTTATCCTCACTGTTATGATTAACCGCGTTAGCCGTTAAGTCTTGGATTTGAGAACGGTGAATTAATCAGTGCTCGGATTTGAGTTTATGGACTGTTTTGTTATTTAATGTCTTGTTTATGATGGCGATGTTTCATTTGAGGCATTTGATAAGGATTGTGTACTTACTTACTAACCTTAATGGTTGGTTGGCGTAGAGAATGAAGTTGTGGTAAGACGTGAAATCACTATTAGTGTCTAAGGATCTAACACATCATTGTGCGGCTTTAAACTGTTGAACGGGTTTGCGTGTGATTATCTACTCAAAGTGTAAAATACTTCAACAAAGCATCTACAATTCTACAGACAAATTTAATATTTATTTAATTTGGGTAAATAAATAGGTTCACAATACGAAAATAAACACATGTCAATGATTAACTGACGCCATTTTTCGCGTAATTTTATTTCTTAAACAAATGCGATATTTTTTTTTTTGTATTTTAGCTGGTAATCATAAAATTATATAGGCATGCCAAAAAAACAATAAAATTATAAAAATAATTACAAATGTCAGTAAAACACTATAAGTACATTTTTGAAAGGTAAAACATAAATTTCAAAGTTGGCATACGAATTAGCATTGACATGACATTACATTAATACAATTTGACAATGCTGCTAGACTAAAAAATAGTTAATTTAATTACTTTAATTTAATACAAAAGACAGGAACAGGTTATAACGCAGATGTAAGTTAAAACGCCGGGAAGAACGCTCTAGAAAAACAACCGATATGTCGTGTTGGATGAACACAGTCCTTATCGGTGATGTGTTGTTCAGTTCAAAAAGGTCAGGTACAAATAACTTGCAACCATTGTTCGTGCATCACCAGATGTATGAACATCAACGATGGAAAGTAAGTATGTAAGAATCATAGCAGGTGGTTTCGTATATTCTGCCCACTCCTATGGGAAACATGGGCCATTGTTATCCAACTTAGATATACATACATAAATCATGTATGGATGTCTATTTTGGTATACAATGTAGCGTAATATAATTTTGCTCTTATTGGCCTTCTATCTATGGAAACTAAGTACGTTGATCCGTCTGCTAATCATCTGGTACTATCAGCCAAGTCATTCGTCACACGAAGTACAATAATATCATTTTATTGTAGCAATCTACCAGAAAATCAAAAAACTGAGAAGGCCACGACAATCCGTAGATTAACAGACCGTATAAAAACAAACATTAAAGCTTTATTTCCTCCATGAAAACGCTCACTTCCACTTTTATTTCATTTTCAATTGAAACCTGACTCGCGAGAAAGATTTTCCGGTGCCTACCTTATATAAGACGACATTCATATTAGTCTTGCCTTGGCGTCATATTATGACAGACCTCGGTACGTTTCCATGCGTCGTTATTCTGAACGTGAGAAGGTGTTGTACATAAATTTTAATATTTCTTCACTTTATTCGGGTGTTGGCAAAGCGTTCCTCTTATACACACATCCATCATATGCCAGTGTGTGTCGACGTTCGACCCAATTCGATTTTTATATGTTAGTGCGAATTTCACTTACTAATGGTCGAATGATTGAACGGAATATATGCTGCTTATGACTTGAATATTATATAAGGGGCTGACGGAACATTTCACTAGGTTCACGTTTGAGCAATTCAAATAAAATGCAGGTATTTTACCGTTGATATAAAGTAAAGATTTAGTTATAAGCTGTTTTTTCAAATAAACACTAGCAATCGTATTTTTTTCTTTGATATTACCTCAACTCGCTCGTAGTTTGTAAATAAATAATATTTTTCATCCAAAATTCTTCCACCATTAAAAAGTTGGTGTAACTTTTTAATGGTGGAAGAATTTTTGAAATCTGTTCAGCAGTTTTTGAGTTACCTCCCTACAACAAACAAATCTGTCCTCTATTAGTACAGGTAGTACAGATCTTACTGATCACTTGAGCAATAATGTTCTACAGGTTTCTTGGGGGCTGGCAACGATAACCTCATAGATGAAACAGAACAGAGCTAGTAAATATATCCCAAATTTGTACCTAAAACTGAAACCCTGATAATCCTAACAACTTATCTCTGAATCAACAGTGGTAAGGGCTTCGATAATCACAGTTTAGTTAGCCGAGGATGATTAAACAGCGGCTTTCTGCTAATAATTGGATGATCGATAGATGTTTGTGTGCGTGCTTACGTGCCTCGTTGAACAGTAGGCCGTTAGCTTCATTTGATTTTGGTTGCAAATGCGTTTTATTCTTTGTAATTCCATTGTTGGTATGTGTTTATTGCTTGGCTGTGCTTTGAGCTATAAATATTATGGATTAATCATCCTTTTAATTTTTCTACAATGTCTTTGCCCTAAGGTGTCGTTTTGTTTGCCAGCTTATTATGCGATTGAGTATTTTATTTGTATATTGGTAACCTAAATTAGTTTGGGGTTGAAACTCTTGGGCCGTGGGGTCCGAGTGCTCGTCTTCTTTACAAAGACATCTGCAAACGTTTAGTTGACGCTTCCCGTGACCCAAGGGCTGGCCTCTACTTTGGCCAGAGGCTAAGCATTGCCATTACTATACTAAAAAAACATAAAACCCTACCATATAAAGATAAAGAAAAATCTAAAAGAAGAAAAGATTTAGTTCTCAAAGTTCCTCAAACTAAAACTAGATTTGCATGCAAACAATATAATAAACGCTCTACTCAACTGTACAACAAAATTAACAAACACGTTTACGTACATCAGTACATGATAAGAGTAACCACGACTGTAAAAGAAGTATAATAGACTGGATACAATCTCTTACCTATGAGGAAACCGAGGCACTCCTGGAACACGTAGAGTAGCCAAAATATATCACATATACCTATACATATACATACCATAACTTAAAACTACACTCACCATACCACACCACACACACGACTCACACACACCACACCACAAACCATTCACACATCACACACCTCACAACACACCACTCACCACGCCACACATAACACTACACTGCTTAGCACACTATGACACCACGCTTCAAATCACTTGCACTGACTGGGAATACGTTCTACAAGTTTTATTTTACTGTTAGAAATTCAAATTGCTTTACTTATATTTTTATTTTTCTTAAAATTAGTATGTAACATAAGCTTAATTGTACTTAGGTACATTGCATATTTACCCATAAGGTCACAGTATACTATATGCCAACCTGAGTTAGTATATATGTACGACAATGATGTTGAAAGAGCAGAGCCTTCTAATACAGGCATTGTTTGCTTAAATGGGGGCTCCAAACACGTCAAAATGTAATGTAGTTTCTAATTGACACAATAAACTATTTGTATTTGTATTATTTGTATTGTATTCAACGTGGCAATGCCGCCGGTCTTTTGGGCACTTTACCAGCTGGCAGCGATGCAGAAGAATTTTTTGACGCTTTGTAGTTATTTATTGTTAGTTTTAGTTATTTATTTATTTTAAGTTTTTGTTATGATTAAATGTTATACTTTTTATTTATAAAAAAAGGTACAACTATCATAACAGTGACCCAAAGCAATAGTGTAGCGACAAACTTATATCTAATAAATTATGATCTAATAGACAGAAGTCTCCGATATGACGCAAAAGGCGGTTATGTGTTTTTGGTTTCCCAGTAATGCATTGAATGTCGGTCACCAAAGATCTTTTGAATAAATTTCAACAAAGTGCACTTTCGTAAAAATAAAAAAACCTATCAGAAGTTTCCTCAAAGGGCTCTTATTTATCACGGTGTCACAGTGTCACCTATAATTATTTTGTTTTCCGAACTGATCTGAGTTATAATTTCCAATATTCGATAACAAGGAAAAAGGTGTCTTATTTTTCCCAAATTTCTCAAAAAACTTTTCGCGAAAATAGGCGAACTTTCACGAAAGAGTAACGAATAAATAATAAACTATAGGAAAGTTAATTGCGCGAACACAATTGCTGCCATTACTACGTCTACCGATAAATTCCTTACAACTTGACCTGAAAGTGAGTGGAAAATGTCCTGGTTATGAGAGAAAGCGACCAGCAATTTATGATTACGGTACATCGAGCCGTTTGTAAGCCTAGAACGATGGGAACGAATTGTACCTATTTGTAATAACGATTGTGGAGATTGCTTCTTCATTTCAGTGTACAGCTTGACTTTTGATTCATTGGCAATCATGCCAGAATAAAATTTCTTGAGATTGTTAAATAAAAAACTACTGTTTGCGTATAATTGGTCTAGTTAGGCCAAGGTCTTGTTTTCTTTTATATTTCAGAAACTCGAAACCGGCTTTTGTCACGTGTATATGTATACGAAACAAAAGAAATATAAGAATTGTAGCAGATAGCGCTCTGTAGTTTCTGCCTACCACCTGCACCATGAGAAAAAGGCGTGGGTTTTCGTATAGCGGTAATTAAGCATGCATGAACCGTGCCGTACTGAGCATGGCATGTTGTTTATCATAAACATTTTGTGTCAACGTCGACATATTTTTGTCTTTGTAGTTGAAAATATATTAAATATACTCATCATGCAAATTGTGAAAAGGTTTTACACTTTAAAGGTTTTTACGTTGCTTTACTCGGCTAGTCTGAGTTGACCGATCATCCTAACCAAGATATAAATAGATTTATGTGACAGAACTGGGTCATTTGTTTTTCCAACTATGATAAAATCCTTTCACTTCGGATATTTGTCTTGGCTAATAACAGTAAAAAGTGATGGCCGTCCCTATCGGGTGGGCAAGCGGGAATTAATTACTCTCCTTTTTGTTAGGGCTCATATTTTATGTGTGATACGATAATGGTTCCTAATTTATTGTTTGTTTTATGCTTAGTCTTTGGGATATTAGAAGTTGATTTCGTGAGGTCCTAAAATCACGTACGTGACGTTTGGGGTGCTACGTGACGATTGTTCTTAAGTAGGTATGGTAAATTGTATCGTTGTTAAGTATATTCTAGTTCCTACTACCACATATACACGACACAATACCTATAAGTTATAAGTCATAAGTCATTTATTTCGAAACAATGTACATTGTGTAGAAAATTTGTAAACTAAAATAAAATAAAATAAAAACAGTATCATTAAAAAAAAATACTATCTTACCTACTAACAATCATTTTCAATGTATTTCAAGATTAATTTAAAATTCAATAAAAAGACATCTTATTAACTGTGTTTAGTATTAAAAAATCCGAATGTCAAATATAAAAATAAAAAAAAATAAACAAAATAATAATAATAAAATAAAGATCAAATTGTCACAATAAAATTTGATGCACAAATTAATGTCAGAAATAATATGTCCTCTCATTGCAAAAAAATACATACTTAGTCAAAACATTATGTCAAAGATAAAATTTAATAGTTGATCAACATACTTACTATTTAAAAACTTAAGATAATGTAGAACGACAAATTTATAAATAAAAAATTACAGCTATACCACTCTATTATTCTGTTTTGTTTTTACTTTTCTATTTTAGAGTTCTCATCTTTTAGTATTTTTTTTTTCATTCGGCCAGCATCATTTCAACCATGTCATATGTACAGAACATTGTCAAATGTGTTTAAAATCATGGACTATAAATTAAGCATAACCTAGTCTTTACACACGTTTATAATATTTAACCCATCAAACGAATTTCATTTAGTTTTGTTTTGGCAGAGTATATACAAGCTAAATTCGACCCAGGAAGCTCTAATGCCTTCGTTACCCGAATCAAATAGGAGCATCCTAGACATTAATAGAAATTTATACGTTTAATTTCAACAAAAGCTGAATAAAATTCTGGGCTCTTTTAGGACTGTATGAATATTGAACAACGCATGAAGTTGAAAAGACTATAAATAAATTAGAAGGCTAGAAAGAAGACAAGGTAAATATTGTCGTATTTTTAAAGAAATGCCGCTATAAAATACTCTATAGAGAAACAGAAGAGAAACTATAAGTATATACTATGAATTCCAAAGTAGAAACTGTTAAACTTTGATATTAAACCTCACACAACGGCAAAGAAAGTCATTGCGTCACACATTCAAATGCGTGCGACGTTCAAAGTTAATAGTCCAAGCGAGCGATGAACATTCAAAGAAAAATATTTAAGTTATATTTTTTTACTTTCTACTTTTATACTTTTTTAATACCACTCACTACGATTGCAACGAAAAATAAGAGAAAAAAAGAAATAGGTTGAAACGAGCTGAGATTTATGTATTTACAGGAAGCATTTCGAAAACATTCACATTCAGGAGAACAAAAACAAATGAAAAGGGTAATGTCTTCGTGAAATGTATGGAGCTAGTAAAACAACCTTGTTCGCTGTGAGCTAGTTTATTACTGACAAGTAAAGAAAAGGAGCGCGCGTCGCAGCGCGCGCTAAGTAGATAGGTAGCTACTTAAACATACATATATATCATTCCTCCCCAATTAGTTTTTGAACCTGTAGACAACAATACATACAATTAATTACAATCGATTAACAAAGTGCAACTCTTAAAAATATTTCTTATAGTCTATTATTTTTCTAACACGCTTCGACGTTTGGCGAGTGAGTGTGGGTGACGGAACCGGGAGTTCGTGGACCGGGCTCACGGCGGCGGGGGCGGTATCGCCTGCCTGCTCGCTCGCAGGCCCTGCCAGACCAAGCTGCGCTGACGGACTGGACCCGGTGGATGTCTCTGCATCTATCCCTCTCTCACACTCTTCAGCCCGACAATCCGCCCAATTATCACCATCCGTTTCCTCAGTAACTATAGGAAATCGAGACTCAACATTTTCAACCGCCGGCGTATCTACCGCGGTCTGGCCGCATGGGTTTTCCATCACTGGTTCATCTATTACTGAGCTCGTAGAATCCGACGACGGTTGAGCTTGTTGAGATACGCCTGTCCCGCAATCTGATAATAACATATCATTGCTACCTCTATACTTCAAAATTTGATCCACATGTCTTATGCACTCGATATTATGATCGTGGATTTTAATTTTGTACATTCGATTGCCTATTTTCTGCGTTACAGTTCCCAATTGCCATGACTCCTTCCGTGCACTGTACCATCGTACCCAAACAACATCACTAACTATAAATTGACGTTTTCCAATGTCTGTAATCGGAGCGTGTTTATTTAAGTCGTCCGTGGGCATTATTAAATCTAACCGAGATCGTAAGATCCGTCCAAACATTAATTTAGCGGGCGTCTCTCCGGTGGTACAATGCACAGTGTTTCTATAGTTAAACAAATAGCCCAGTAACAATTCGTTAATTTGACACAATGGTAGATTATCCCTTATTACACACTTTAGCATCTTTTTACATGTTCGGACTGAATTTTCGGCTTGACCATTGCTTGGCGGGTGATAAATAGGCGTCGTCATATATTTGATACCATTACTGCTACAGTACGTTTTAAACTCCAATGAGTTAATTTTAGCATCGTTATCCGATATTATAACATTTGGGATACCAAAAGTTGAAAAAATTGCCTTTAATTTCGTAATCAGCGCTTTTGAAGAAAGTCCGTTATGCATGTGCAAGCATTCCAACCATTTGCTGAACGAATCAACCACAACGAGATATACCCTTTGGCCTACTGTCATATAATCTATATGGAGGCGCTGCCAGGGCGCGCCGGCAGAGGGCCAGGGCGCGGGAGGGGCGCGCGGGGGCGCGGCGCGCACACTGACGCACGTCGCGCACCCGCCGATCCAACGCTCGATGTCGGCATCGATTCCTGGCCACCACATCCTCCCTCTGGCATTACTCTTTGTTTTAATAATACCTAGATGCGTGTCGTGCAGTTCACGTAACATTATCTCTCTGAGCGACTGTGGGATAACTATCCTATGTCCTCTAAATAAACAACCGTTTTCATATTGCAAGTCCGACTTACATTGAAAATACGGTAGTACTGATGTGCATTTTATTTTACGAGGCCACCCGCGTAACAAGTACCTTACTACAGTTTGAATAGTCTTATCGCTCGCTGTTGCCTGGGTGACGTCACGAGTAGTAATGGCGGGGGAAGCTTCATCTAAAAACCTAAGCGTATAATAGGTATCTATATCGCTTTCGTTTACTTCGTTTTTACAAGCTAACGGTGCACGAGAAAAATAATCCGCTACTAAATTCTTATCGCCCGCCACATATTGTACAACATAATTATAAGCAGCTAGAATAATGGCGTATCTTTGCAGCCGCAGCGCAGTCGTCACCGGTATACCCGTCTTATTATTGAATATCGATACTAGGGGTCTATGATCGGTTCTTAGTATAAACGGTTCGCTGCGACCGTAGAGGTACTGATGGAAACGTTTCACCCCGAAGATTATAGCGGTCGCCTCCTTTTGGATTTGGCTGTAATTTCGCTCGCTAGTGGATAACGAACGAGACGCGTAAGCTAGGGGTCGCTCCTGGCCGTCGGGAGCCTGTTGTGCTAGCACGGCGCCGAGCCCGGTGGGGCCTGCATCTACTGTGAGCACGAGCTGCGCGCGCGGTTCGAAATGCGCCAGCACGCGTTCCGAAGCGAGTTCGCGGCGCACGGCCGCCATGGCGTCGCGCTGCCTGTCTGTCCACACCCACACCGCGTCCTTACATAACAGTTCGTGTAAAGGACTTAGAAGTGACGAGGCATTTGGTATAAAATTTCTGTAATAGTTTACTATACCTACAAACCTTTTTACCTCGGTCACATTGGTTGGCTCTGGCGCGCTCATTATGGCCTTGACCTTGTCCGGGTTGGTCATTAAACCAGATTTGCTAATAACGTACCCTAGATACGAAACACTATCTTTAAAGAAGGCACATTTATCTTTCTGTAAACGCAAACCGGCATCATTTAACCTTCGCAGAACTTCATGTAACCTACCAATGTGTGACTTTTTATCTGGGCCTGTGATGCAAATGTCATCGAGCCAAACGCTAACACCGTCTATTCCCGCGAGTAAGATCTCCATTGATTTTTGAAAAATCGCCGGTGCATTAGCTAGACCATATACTAGCCTGGTATACATATATAGGCCCTTATGAGTACTTATTGTTGTTAGGGGCTGTGACGAGTCCTCTAAAATAAATTGATTGTACGCGTTTTTAAGATCAATTTTGCTGTACATTTCACCGCCGCCGATTTTAGCAAATACCTCCTCTATCCGAGGCAAGGGATATTTTTCTATTATAAGGTCTCGGTTCAGCGTAACCGAAAAATCACCTGCGATTCTGACGTTTCCGTTTTCTTTCAAAACGGGTACTATTGGTGTCGCATATTCTGAGTGATCAACAGAAATTAAAATACCCGCATCAACCAAACGCTGTAACTCTTTCTCGACCTTATCTTTAAGCGCAAAGGGTACAGTTCGCGGTTTAAAATACTTCGGTACGGAATGTTCTTTCACTTGTAACTTTACTTTAAACCTATTGAACGAGCCTAGTTCATCACGCCATAGATTGGGGAATTTACCGAGCAAATCCGATATTTCCGTATCTATACCCACCTTGGTTTGTACTGAGTTCAAACTAGTGGTCAAAACTAAATTAAAGGCGGACATAAAATTTCTACCTAGTAATGGAGGGCCTCCGTTTTCAATAACAAAAATTTTAATCATTTTCGTCGTATTATTATAAAATGCTTCTATAGTAAAAACCCCCAAGGGAGATATTTTATGTCCGTTATACAAACACATTTTAATATTGCACTGTTCTAACGGATACTGTGAAAACTTATTCCGATACAATCGATCTGAAATTACACTGCCACCTGAACCTGAGTCGAGTTCCATCAATATTCTATAATTACCTAAAATCAAATCTATTTGTATTGGCTTGTCATACCTTAAATTAAAGTTCTGGCATTCCTCACAACCTGCGTCTTTATCACTGCATTCTTGACCCGTGTTGACGTGGTAAACGCACGAATCTTTCGTAGTACACACTTTTTTTAAATGCCCTTTATGACCGCACTTTAGACACTTATAACCTTTAAAACGGCACTTATCACTGTTATGGTTTTTCATTCCACAAACCGCACATCGTGCGCCTGCGCCATTGCCACTGGCGCTGGCGCCGACGCCGACGCTGGCGCTGCCGCTTCCGCTGCCGCCACCACGACTCCGACCGGACTTGTCTGGGAATCCTGCGCGATAAATTGGCTCTTCCTTTACCAAACTAACGTCGCTGGTGACGCCGGAATTGAGCATGACCTTAGCTTCTTTGGCGCAGGCCGCTTGCTCCGCCATTTCAATAGCCCGCGCTAATGTCAGCGCCGAAGGGTTCTGTTCGAACAACTTGTCCCTCTCTGGACCGGCATTCAGACCGAGGACAAAACGATCCCTAAGGTTCGTTTCTAAAGCAGAACCGAAGTCGCAATATACAGCTAAACCTCTTATTCGTGCTGCCCATTCCCCCAATGTTTCGCCTGATTTCCTGGTTGCACCAAAGAATTTTGCCTTGTCGACAAATGAGCACTTCTTCGGCCTAAAATGGCCATCGAGTAATTCCACGAGCTCGCTGAATGTTAGCGTTTCTAATTCCTTCGGAAACGCTAGGTTGAGTACTAGACGGTAGGTCTCCTCCGTGAGATGAGTCAGTAAAATTCCACTTTTTATGTCCTCTTTTACACTGTTGATTTTTAAAAACTGTTTCAACTTGCCTTTGTAAATTAATCATTCACTTATTTTGTGATCGAACACGGATAAGGTTCCTAAATAAGTGGTCATTTTTTTTTTTATATACGCGTGGGTAATCCGACTTCGTACGCCAGTGAAATGTATGGAGCTAGTAAAACAACCTTGTTCGCTGTGAGCTAGTTTATTACTGACAAGTAAAGAAAAGGAGCGCGCGTCGCAGCGCGCGCTAAGTAGATAGGTAGCTACTTAAACATACATATATATCACTTCGCTCGGCTGCGTTTTCAGCGAAATGTAAGGCAGCTGAATACTTACTTGTTATACTATTTAGGTACCAAAATAAAACAAAAAAAAATGAGCTTGTACGTTGATGAACAGAAAAGTATCCGAAAAATGAGGTCTTTTTTCGGATACTTTTCTGTCTTTTTTCCGAAAAGTAAACAAAGTGACATCATATATTCGTAAGAGTACTAGGTATACCGTTACATGAAGGTCGGTATGTGGTTTTTCACTTCAGTTTTTAAGGATAAGAGTTAACCATGATTAAGGAAGGTAAAATATTGACTACCTGTATGTAGGTACCTACTACCTTTTCTCCTTTTCCATCAAGATTATTATTGTCTGTAGAAGCTCTGATTCTATCTGTAGGTACAGATACACAGTACAGTAGATGGCGTCAGTACAGTAGGTACTGTACTGACGCCAGCACATCAAGTTACCCCAATGTGTCAAATTTTTCCAATTGAATATGAACCTTATTCTGTTGTTGTGTTCTGTTCTGTTGTACATGATACAGATGTGATACGGTTGTCAATGATCCCATTAAACGTAAGACATTCCCACATTTTACCGATAAGGTACCTTGTATTGTAACCTTCTGAAGTCCTTAAAATATTTCATTTGTGTGACAGGTGTAAAGTATTATTCTATTTTATTCTATGCTATATTTTTGTTACGTCATTTTATTCCTTTACGGCTTTGCTGAAGGGCAGGCGTATTCCGGGACTTGTTATGTATTGACATTTAATTACTGCTAATTTTCAAATGTTTTCAAATAAATTATATTCAGAGACACAGCTTACCATGGATTACATCCAGAAACAAGTTAAGTTGAAATTTACGATTTTTAATAAGCTCGGAGCGATTCCGAAACCACGTAAAATCATTGTATATCCTGCAGGGATATAGTTACATCAGTAACGACTTTATTCTATGAGAATATCCCAAAAAGAGCAATAACATGTAACATTTCAAGTATAATTATTGAAACAATAATTACCTTTCATTCGTTGTGAATGTTGAAATCACGATATATTTGTCACCGAATCCAGTCAAATTATTGATTTGTCGCCGACAGAGCAAAAACAACTGAGTGCTTTAATAAATTGTCAACGCTTCTATGTTTTACGATACTGTTTTTGGGTGTTGTTTCGTTTCTAAATGACGGCCATTTTGAAAATGGTGTACAAACACTTTTTGTTGAGTTTTCATTTAGAAAAAAGGTTTTGTCTGTGTTGGTGGAGGTGATATGGTTTACGCATTGTCTAGAGTTTTGTCTCAAGGTCGGCAGCAGTCTTTGTTGTGTTTCTTTGAATACAAAGAAATAAAAAAATGACAAGAAAAATTCGTTTTACTTTTTGAAATAATACCAACCTTGTATTGTCAAACAGAGAAGGCAAGTACGCATTAAAATCACCATGTCTATGTCTTTCTAAAGAGGGTTGATTTGAGATTTTATGTCAAAGATTAACTTAGAAACTACATATTAATTGAAAAAGTCACAACTATGAGCATGAGTGGCGAGGCTCAAAAAATTGGGTCAAACCGTCATTATTATTTTATGGTAAGAAAATAATACTACCTTATATAAATAAGAACTTTTGTATTATTTTGAATATTCATTCAAACAGCATTATGCAAAGTTATTTCCGAACTACCTAACTGTTAAGTTTACTTAATTCAACGTTCCTAAAGTTTACAGACACAGAACTTTCGCTATAGGTGTTGAACTATAGCAAGCGCTCTAACAAATGAAGATCAGAATCAGCACACGGTTCCGATATATTATAATAATCTACCGACAAGCAGCCAGTAACTAGGTTATGCGAACGCACGAGTAATTATTGCTTGATATCATCCCATTGCAGAATAAGATAAATGGTACATTTTCATGCATCGTTTTTTAATTGGAACAGTATGAGGAAATCCGACTTTAGACATACGGGAAACCTGTCAATGGAATCTTTTGCTGTATTAAAAGTGAGTTATAGTTTTACTATAGAGTTATAGTTACTTTGTTTGAATGCAAAAGTCTATGGAAGTTACAAATTTCGCGTTCATGAAAACATCAACCGGTAGATTCAGAAATACAATTTTCACTGTTTTACAAAAAAAATATCTTTCCTCTCTTATCTCTTTACAGTGACAATTTAAAGAGTCAATAACGAATTGGGCTATCATATTAGTATGAAATGACAGTACAATTTGCCTTCTCTACACCAACATTATCACGCAATGATTGTAACAGAATCGCACTTGTGATTTAGACATATTTTTTTTGTATTTAATAACCCTGTTTTTGGGAAATATAATATGTAGGCATGTAACTTTGTGCTACGACTTTTGCGAGCGAATAAAACACGAGAAAAAGCTTGTTGTTTATTTATTCATAGACTCTGTACACAAACTCGTCAGAGTTTTAATATTTTTGGCATGCATTTTCAGCCTTATTTAAACTATCGTATTTTTCTTCGACGCTTCGAGATTAAATCGTTTAATTTTATAATGATCATGGCATAAATTAGCAAGCCGATAATAGACGTTTACGATTAGAAAGAAGACATCTTCACAATAATGAGAAGGACTAATTTGAAAGTGGTTATGTTTAGACTTCCACACTGTTAAGCCTATCTTTTTATTCGATAATAGTCACTCAACTTTGACTGGCCTGTTGGTCTAGTAGTTAGTGACCCTGACTGCTATGCCGGAGGTCGTGGGTTCGATTCCCACCCAGGACAAATGTTTGTATGATGAGTATGATCACTTGTTCTGTGTCTGGGTGTAATTTATCTATAATATGTATGTTTTAGAATTATATAAGTATGTTTAGCTTAGTTTAAGCTAAGCTTGGGACTAGATGGCGTTGTGTGAAAAAGTTGTGGAATATTTATTTATTTAAATATATTGAAAAACGGCTCTTTTCACTCGACTGTACTCTGTAGTTGCTAATCTGTCCAGTTGCGAATATGTCCGATTGCTACCAAGTCAAGGGCAAAATTGTACAAGTTATCATTTTAGAGAGTCACAATTAGTTGTCATTGTCATTTTCACTGTTATTTAATGTTGCTTTTATAATATTATATTTCAGATTTATAATCGATTCGATATTCAAACTTCTGAATAGGGTTGAAATATCCGAATAAAGACCTGTTTCTCTCAGACTAAGTTTCTTCCGAAGTTAAACAGCCAAGTGAGAATTGTTATTAATTTCTTTGCGTCTTGTGTTGCTATTATGTTCCTGTCGCGCCGTAGTTTTTAAAGAAATATGAGTTGGTGCACGGTTATGTACTGTAATTGTGTTAGGGATTTGAAAATCTATTACGTTGTTGGGTTTTCTCTCATATCCTTAGTATGAGCTAGTTTTTCTAGGTCACACTCATATTTTGTACTTATTTCTGTTGTGGTTTTTCTACTTTTTTTTTTCATCTCTCCGATTTATGTAGGAATGACGACATTTTAGTCAACAATCTAGTGATAATTATTTATCATTGAAAAGAGAATTCTCATAAACTTCCATTGTTATCCTATAAAAAATACCTTGTCAAAATGAAAGTGAGAGAAAGGTAAAATTAACTGTCATTTTTACGGGGTAATTTTTACAAAATAGATGACACGCTTCTAACAGACCTACACTGATCCTATTTGTGATGTTCTTCAGAATGGTCAGGTACATAGATTTACCAAATCCTTGAATTTTAACAAAACAAAAGCAGTAAGTAAAGATATTAGCATTTGTTTTGCATTCCCGCATTGGAAAAAGGCGATTTTACGTATGTATGTATTTTATCGCAAGCCCTATTTGATATTTATTTTAATAACACATTTTGGTTTATTGTATCATTAGGTTTCAATTGCGTTAAAATAAGCTCCGTGATGAACAAGGTATATCATTAACCTTGCTAGTGCGATTGTAATATAGGTACATAAGCACTTATGATAATTATATACTATACAGGCTGTATAAATGTACACAGATAAATAATTACAGCACCCCCTTTAAAATGACTACCCAACTCCGAATTACCAGAAGGAACAGTTACAGATGACCCAGTTCTTAATTACCATGAAGTAAACACAGTGCGAAATGCATCGCATTATTCAAAGTCTATAATTACCAGGGTTGGCATAATTTTGGGCCACATCCATGGTTGAAGTCCCAAAACCAAAGAGACTTAAGAAACTATAGAGAGGATAAGCGAAGAAATTTCATAGAAAAACTGTGATCCTATGCCTCAGTAACGACATCTATATACTTTTAATAAATCTATAGTAAATATGTATAAGTAAAAATTCTGTACATTGAAAATATCAAAAAAATAAATGGCAGGGGGTGTTACTGACACCGATTGAACCCAAAAATGTGATTCAAAAATTTTTTGTCTGTCTGTCTGTTTACGTTACGTACGATTTTTTCGAAAAGAGCCAAAAAAAAAATCAACTTTCCATACATAATATATCCGACCAGTTGATCGAGTTTTGTATGGAGAATTGTTTTTTTTTTGTCTGTTTTCGTAAAAATCGTAAAACAATTAAATTAATGTTGTTGTTTATGATGTTAGTAATCTACTCCTGCGAGGTGGTTGGTGTTTTACAAATAACCCTGTATATATAAAATGAAGCTTATTTCCTAGATCATCCACAAATTCCATGTTTATCGGAAAAATATTGTATTAATATACAACCCTTAGTGCATGACATATTACTATGAGTTCACCATTTTTCTCCTTGATTTATTTGTTTATCGTGCATTGCCGTTCAAATAAGTATTTATTACTTTAATCTGTTAGTCACCACACCTTATTCTGATTTATCTTTGTGCCCATAAATCTTTGTGTTGTCTTGTTTATTTTCTAGGCAGCTCTTGTTTCGGAGACAAAGATGGCATTTCACTTTTGGAGATTTTTTATTATTCAGCACGTTTTTGTGATTTTTGTGTTCAACGGCCTTATCATCTGTATAATAGATCCATTATTTTTAATACTGAATAGAGTTTGTTAATTGGATCTTTGGAGAACGAGCTTTAGTTTGGTTTGTAGTTATATTATAAGTTATTTTGTGGCCTAGACAGGGTCAAAACCAACCTTTAAAGGCCGGTTAGACGCTATAAATTAAATGAGACTTCAAACGATTTTCCCACAAGGTTCATTGGAAGACCAGCGTCAGACAACATCACCTGTCTGGCATGAATGCTGAAATGCCTTTTTGGCGCAGCCGGCACACAACACATAATGGGTACCTCTCTATATTTTGTAAATTATTATTTTCTATATAGCATACAGGTTACTTTATAGGACCTATGACCCTCGTTGGATCTTTGTTATTTTAATGCGCATATAAAATGGTAACGAATTACTTGCATACTCAATAATGGGCATGCATTTAAACCTACATAATATTTTAGCGAGGAGGAGCACCGCAACATTTCTAAAGGTGTTAGAAGAGTGTATAACCAATTCACGAAAAAACCAGGAAGAACGGGAATTATCTTACTGAAGTACTTCTATCTTATAAGTACGTTTGTACTGGCAAATCTCCATTACAGTCGGCCAATAAGGCCAAAGGGTAAAGTGGGAGCTCTGTTCCTCATCAGTGTTTGCTCCAGCTGGTTATTGAAGATAAACAGATGGTAAAGAATATGACTTTTCCTTAGGGACCCTTCACGGATGGGTTCACTACTACTATCAAACAGCTTGCAGCCACCACAATATTGTTATTGTGACTCACGACGGAATTTAAAACAAGTGCAAAAAAATAATTATTTAAAAATCTAATATCAGTTTAAACTAAATTTAATGATGATAGGAACATTTCATATTGTTCTAGCGACGTCCTGTGTATAATTTTATCTTGTACACATTTAAAGATCTCCAAAATATTCCTTAATTTTACCACACAGCGCTATAATGGCGCAAATGGGAAGCAAACAGACCCATTTTGAAGCCCACATTACAAAACCCTTCCATCTATTTCAATTTACCCGCAAGTTTTAAGGGAAAATTACCCGTAAAAGTAATCCATATTACCATGAGGCCGCAAATGAGGGAAAAAGGTCGTCTTATTGGCCTAGGCGGAGTAAACACAGCTACGGATCTGGGCCATTATGAAGGGGTCTATCTTGGTCACCAGAACGGCGATTCTCGCTTTAATATTTGCATTTTCACTGAAAATGAGTACTGAAGTAGATTTAGAAACTGCGTTTAACTTAAAAGAATATTATAACTGTCCCAGCAAAATTCTTTATGCATGATCTTTAAAAAAAAAAAAATGTTGTCTTCCTATTCCCAGATCTACTGAATAATGATACTCTCAAAATATCATACAGATCCGTCAAGCCGTTTCGGAGGAGTTTTGCAATAAACATGGTGACACGAAAATTTTATATGTTAGAGATGTACTGGGTAGGTATAGCATAATCGATTTTGTTTTTTTTTTGATACAAATTGTATTGACTTACCGGAAAAGTTGTGAACTACTTGGGGTTTATCCTGATAATTTCTCTACATCCAAATTAGAAATTCCGGAGAACTTAGTAATAGGGAAGGTTCTACTTTTTCAATTTGATTAACTGTTTCGCTCGAGTACACATAACAACAACAAAACTTCCCTTTTTAGTATGATTATGAAGGGAAAAGTTTATTTAACTGTGACCACACTTCTGGCGGTAACAGGACAAATATTCGTTGTAATAATGCTTGGTATTTTAGGTAGGAAAGTAAAATTTTAATTGTTTCCGAAAGTTATTTCATATGGGGTTTCAGGGATTCAGATATGAGGGGTATGCGTACGGTCGATAGAAAGGGAAAGAGGGTTTGTATTTCCGCAATATTTGTAATGCCAATCGCAAAATGAAACGAAAACAGTTTAAGCCTATCGTTTGAGGAAATTGGTAGAATTTAAATGGGTTATGTCAATAGGTAAAAGTTACCTTTTTGCCTGGTACCTACTTGTAATTAAAATTAGAAATATGAAGTTACTTCAGTACAGGTTTGCTTTATATAGGTCAAACCTTTTAACATTTCGTTGAGATTTTTAATATGTATAATATATGCATGTATAAATCTAAAGTGTATAATATATATTTTAGTCATATGTGATAAGATAATTAAATTTATAATATTTAACCTGTAACCTGTGTTATTGTAAATTAAACATTATTTTACCACCAAAATTTTAGATATCTCTGCTAACATGAAACCATTATTCTACCTATCCCTTCGTAAGCAGAAAAACTCAGAACATTAAGGAAACACTATCACTACCTTGTTATCTTTTATAGAGTAAGCGAAAAGACAGCGTCTAGATTACAAAAGGATTAGGAAAGCTCCTAATAGTTTCCTATTCTTTCTTATTACCTCGAGAAATCTTTGGAAAATAACAATATTGAACTTGAAGTTAAAGTAAGATAGGTTACCCTTATCTTCTTGTACAGTTGGAGACACATTTAGAAAACAGAAATTAGGTAAGTACGAGTCGGACTCGCGCTCTAAGGGTTCTGTGCGAAGCAGGTACTTATGTAAATGGTATTTCATTTATTAAATTACAATTGTTTAGTAGGTATGTGTCCCTTAACTATTTACACCTTTAGAACTCGTTTATGGCAGTATCTGATTGAGGCACAACGGAAAGTAAATATGGTTACACGTAATGCTTCAATTATATGAAACGCCGGCGAATCAATCTAGTGCTGCTCCTTTTAAATTAAATTATTTTACACCTTTTACGCTTAAAATGGATCATTATGTTGCACTATTTATTAATTTACTAATATCTCTTCTTTAATGCATCTGTTATATTTATTCAGAACATGTATTGATATTTATTTTTATTTAAATGTACAATATTAATGTACCCCAATGTGTCAAATTTCTTTGATCGTTTTTCAACTTTATGTCAAATTGAATAAGGTTCATATTCAATTGTGAAAATTTGACACATTGGGGTAACTTGATGTGCTGGCGTCTGTACTTTGATATGTGTTACTCAACCGTCACTCGTCCTTTGGGAACAAAGGTGCATTTGAAAACCAGCGTCAGACAGCATCTGTCTGGCATTACCGTTGAAATAAGCCTTTTGGCACAGCCGTGAGACATGCCATTTATTAACCCCCGACGCAAAAAGAGGGGTGTTATAAGTTTCACCGCTATGTGTGTGTGTCTGTCTGTCTGTCTGTCTGTGGCACCGTAGCGCCCAAACGGGTGAACCGATTTAGATGCGGTTTTTTTTATTTGAAAGCAGGGTTTCTTGCAATGGTTCTTAGACATATTTCATCAAAATCGGTTCAGCCGTTTCAAGGTTATCAGCTCTTTTGTGTTAGCTACCGTTGCTATTTTAGACGTCTATGAGTATTAACTTTACTTACAAATATATGTGTGTCTTAAAATTTCAAACACCCGTGTGTGTGATATTAATAAGCAACATTATGGTGTATTTGGTCTGATGCAGCCAGGATATCTAGCAGACTAATACACTCTTGGAAAAATAACAGCAGATATGTCGTGTTTGGATTCATTTTAACCTGCATTTGATTCTGCACACAATGCACTGATGGCAACTGGGTGAGCTGATGCTGCAGCCAGGCTATCCAGCACACCAGTAGGTAGACTCTTGACAAAATAATAGCAGATATGTCGTGTTTGGATTCATTTCAACCAGCATTTGATTCTGCACACAATGCCCTGATGACAACAGGATGAGCTGATGCTGCAGCCAGGCTATCCAGCACACCAGTAGGTAGACTCTTGACAAAATAATAGCAGATATGTCGTGTTTGGATTCATTTCAACCAGCAATTGATTCTGCACACAATGCACTGATGGCAACAGGATGAGCTGATGCTGCAGCCAGGCTATCCAGCACACCAGTAGGTAGACTCTTGACAAAATAATAGCAGATATGTCGTGTTTACTTCACGTCGGGGTACCTAGTAAGGAATGTTCCTAGTACTAGGTATGTAGGTACTTATTTTAACGGTACCCCGACGTTACGTAAAATTTCATGGCTAAAGTGTTATTTTTAACTTTTTAAATGTTTTAGTTTTTTGCGGTGGGGGTTTTTTAAATTTTTAATTTAATTTTTTTTGTTACTATTTTTTTTTGCAATTTTCATGTTTTTACAGTGGTGGATGTTTTTACCTGTTGCCAATAAATATTAATTCTTTCTTTTCTTTCATATTATAATCCACATGACCAAATCGTTTCAGTAAAATTATTTTTTATTACTTACATTCTAGGTCAACAGACAAAGTGTCATGAATTTTGATTCCCTTAAGAATCTTTTTGTCACTATCAGTGTCTTACCCATTCTTCTCCATATGGAACTACCTTTTGGAATGTGCAACAAAAATCATTCGCATAATTTATCTAATTTGTAAGTCTGACGGTTAAAATTGCCTCCTAATGGGTCTTATTGAAATTAATGATTTGACTTTGATTTTTGTACAGAACCCTAAAAACTTAACTTTTACTGAAGCTGTTTATCTGTAGACGTATATTTCAAGATAGAAATCAGCTCTTTCAGGGTTCGGTATCCTAAAATTCACATTCATAATATGAATTGAGTCTAACTAATCCGCTCCTTTCAGCGGTTTACTAGATCAAAAGATTTGCTCGTAGGTCTTATTCTATTTGAATGGTTAACGTCAAAATTTTGGGCAAAAAGATGAAAAAATGATGCTTAGTAAGACGGAATTAACGTGACTTAGTCGGTATATACCTTAACTTACTTTTAGGGAATTTAACTGTTTTAATGTGTATTTTTTTTTCCAAAAACTACATTAAAGTAATAATTTCCTTTTGGAGCCTTTCCTCTCTTGCTTTGCGTTTAAATCCGAGAAGTAATGTAAGTTTATAAAACATTTAATATAGTACTTCCAAGCCGTCTCCTCCTGGCATTTCCACTAACACCAGCCTTATTAATACCTTTTGTTAATCCTTTCAACGTGACCAAACCATCAACGTTGCCTTATCATATCATTCCTCAATCTTCCATTAATTTTTACCACACACATTTTGCAAGGAACGCATTACTACAGCATATTTTATCCTATTTTTATCTCTCTTTTCCCGAGCCCAAGATTTACTTCTATACGCCGGGATGGGACGCCCTAGAAGGACATACATAAACTATGGCGAGATTAACAAAAAAAATACAACCCACTTCATAAAACACTAACCGATGTAAAATAACTCCTGATTAGGAAGTCTGTGGCTTTGATGTTTTTGTCTCATTCATTATTGGCCACCGACTTCCAAATCTAGAGTTATTTTACACCGGTAAGTGTTTTTATGAAGTGGGTTGTATTTTTTGTAAAAAAGTTTTATTTTACTGTTTTTAGTTTTTATGTAGATGATTCCTTATTTTTCCATTTGTTAGAATAATACTTAAGCTTAAAATCAAAATGTTTATAAATGAAAACTGCAGGGCCAAACTATGTTAAATTTTAATAGGACCAACTATTCCGCAAATATTCCGCATTAAACTTAAAAAGAATCACGTGACTCGGTTCATAAATTTCAGCATACTTGGTGTACCAACATACAAAAAAAAACTTACGAGTAAATTAAATGTTCATAAAATGAAAACTATCGGGCTAAACTATGTTCAATTTTTATGGGACCAAATGGCAACTATTCCGCATTCAACTAAAAAAGTATAATTTAAATCGGTTAATAAATCTCCGAGTAATCGGTGTACATACATAAAAAAAAAATATGGAATTGAGAACCTCCTCCTGAAGTCGGTTCAAAATAAACACCCTGGATAAAAACACAAGAACCTTTTACTCCTATCCAGCCAGTATCAGAAGCACCAGAAACGTCATGAAAATAAAAAACTTGCATTTATTTTGTTTCGCGATATTTTTTCCTCATATCGCTAAATTCGTCAAGCGTTACGGAGCTCAACATAGACGTGACGAGAATAGCCCCCGCTTTTTGATCATTGCACGGTCAATCAACACGCAGAGTTGGAATGTGATGTGTGGGTGAGTGTGTATATAGATCTGCAGTGCTGTTCTACAAAAATCTTCTCGCGAACATGTAGGTAAAATGAAGGTGAAGAAACAGCTGACATCTTACACGAATGTTAGGAATTGATAGTCCACTGCATGCTGAATGCTTCTTCATGCTTACTTTACCTAATTTTTAGCAGGGTGATTACTGAAGAATAGACCGGCTAAATTATCACTTTAAGTTTACTATTTTATTGTTCCATGATTAAATTGTGTCGTTATAGTAAATGATTCTCGTTATAGCAACCATTTCAAAGAAAGAAAGAAAAAAATAATATTCGGCCCATTTCAATATAAGTGAATAAATTGTATGATATTCAAAATTTTATTACTTGTAAACCCTAGGAAGGTGACAGTGGCAGCTCACGTCACTAAACTTTTTTTTTATTTTAGAGAAATAACACCGCATGTTATTGATGTGATAATGTGTGTTGGTTATAGTTTAAACGAAAGTCAACCTTTGAGGTGGCTGGATGGTCTACCGGACTGTGGCGTTTTAATAAAGTAAGACCCACAGGGCAATTACAAATTTAGCTTTGTGATGTAGCTTGCGTGTGGAACAATTGTGTGAATAACTAGCAGACGTCCCGCGGTTTCATCCGCGTAGGTCTCGTTCCCGTGGGAATACGTGTATAAAAAGTAGCCTATGTGTTAATCCAGGGTGTCAGCTAACTCCATACCAAAACATAGATAAAAAGTAGCCTGTGTTTATCCAGGGTGCCAGCTAACGCCATACCAAATTTTATTAAAATCCATTCTATAGTTTTTACGTGAAACAGTAACAAACATCCATCCATCCATCCTCACAAACTTTCGCGTTTATAATATTAGTAGCATTATAATGTACCTACTTGCTTGACTGCTTCGACGTTGCGTCTATTGTATTTCGTCAAATTTCAGAAGAAGAAGAAGAGGATATAAAAATCACACTGACATGTCATTTTTATATTTATTTATGATAATGATAAATGATATTTATTTCTGTAAATAGGTTTTTACAAACACTTTTACACGTCTTTTTTTTAACTAGTAGATGAGATCGGAGTTTCACCATCTGACTACTCTGAAAAGAAACACCGAAAAAAACTCAGAGGTTCAGTCTCTTTTAAAGTTCAGACATTATCTTTGTCAAATCATGTAAGAACCATGCAGATTAGTGTCTGAAATGGTCTTTTGAGGAAATAACCACACAGGTATGAGGGGACCCGACCAGTCAGTGCAAGCATTTGTCCGTAATCATGAGCTCAACTTGGAAGTTGGGAGCTCCACGTGCTGACGAACCATACCAAAGAAAGAACCTATGGGTTGGTCCCTTAAAGAACTCAAACTGCCAGATTTAATGAAAAAACAAAAGAACATAAAAAATTTGAAAAGAAAATTCATGTTTTTACCGTGCGTGTAACCATAAATGATTTTTCTTTAATTATTTCATGTCTCTCACAAACATCAAACTATTATTCCTTTCTATTTCCAAAGTTTCAGTACAGAATATACAGGTGCCTACAAGATTATGACATCACGAGGTCGAAACTGGAAATATTGACGCGATTACTCCAGAGATTTGAACATAAGCTACCGAATCCTATTTTCCCAACACATGTTTTGATTTACGAAACACGACATGCCGACACACGATATGAAAAGGCGTCCCATTATTTCGAATTTATAGTATAAGATGTCGAAATAATAAAATAGTTAGAATAGAAGACCTTTTGGAACAGTCGCACGGCTCGATAAAAGGCTAAGCTACATTAGTCTAGGTTTGTCCGTAGATGGGTGACCGTTGAGATCGCTCCGTGCTTCGAAAAGCACGTTAAGCCATCACTAAAATTTGTAAATCTCTGATAAGAGTAAAGGATAGCCAGAAAGTTTGACTAAGGGTTATTATTATTATTATTATTTATTATGAGCCTGTGGTCCCACTGCAGAGCAAAGGCCTCCCTTCCATTCTTCCACTCCTTCCTGTCTTCAACCACTTTTGGCCAATCCTTCAGAAAGGAGTCCAACTCGTCACGCCATCTCCTTCTGGGCCTGCCGCGTCGCCGACTAAGGGTAATCGTGATATTTAATCACTGGGTTGTGGAGGTCAGGGTGAGGCTCCGTGTAAAACACTGGTAAACATTTCCACTCTTTTTTTTTTTAATATATATAATAGGTCTACTCTAGACCTCAATCTTGTCCTGCGGTCAGAGATGAGGTCGACGATGGAACGAGCTTACCCATAAGAAGCCTATAACAAAAAACAAAACCTTTCTTCCAGCGCAGTCAGGTAAAAACTAGAACGCAGTCCCAGATACAGATGATGAGTCTATGCGTCGTCGTGTTAAAGTCATAATATTGTGTCGTACCTTTTTGTAATAGGTAATATTTGAGGTGTTTTTGTTTTATTTAAGAACAAGCAACTGCTGGGTTCAACTCTCCTTTGATTTTTCCACCATTAATTTCTACGTAATATGACGTTCAACTTTGCTTTGTTATGTCGCAATTCTGACATTCACGTCAAAACAAATTGCATATCTGTTCACGGCGTGCGAATCAATACTGTCAATATTGCGAATGGTGCGAATTTGCTGTCAACTGACTAATAATATAAATAGAAAGCGAAAAACTGTCACTTTACTGCCAGACTGAAATGAATGATATAAATAAAATAAAATAATAAAATTACGGCGGCAATTGAAGTGCTAAAGCACTTTATACAAGGAATTTTTAGTGTGTCAAGAATTAAAGGGACATAAAAACTCTAAGATACATTTTATTGGTATTTGTAGTTTTATAAATCTATAAACGGGCTAAATGATGACGAAACTTTTAAAAAACCTTTTAAAGAATTTGAAATTACAATTTCAAATACTCTACACTTATAAAAGGTTCTAAAATGTTCATATTAATTGTATTACATATAATACTGTGATGATTTTCAGAAATTCTTACTAAACCGTTCAGAGTCACGGCAGTTAATAATAGGTTTGTGCTCGATAAAATAATTAAATAATAATAAATAAATAACGATTCCACAACTTTTTCACACAACGCCATTTAGTCCCAAAGTTAAGCTTGAGAGCTTGTGTTATGGGTACTAAACAGCTGATAAACATACTTATATACTTCTAAATACATACATATTATAGATAAATTACCAAAGTATTTTCCCAACAATGTCTAGCTTGCAGTATAATCTACTAAAAACTGGTACACAGATGCAAACATTTAGGTACTAGTATTTTAGGGACGTATATTAAAATAAATAATAATAATAAAAAATATTTATCTTCACAAATTACATATCAACGTGAGGATAGATTACAATCAAACACAGAAATTTTGACAAAGTGTGTAATTTGTGGGAGATCTGCAGTCTAAACTTAACCTAGGCCTGTATTTCAGAACTCCAGGCCCTCCAATTTAAACATGTTGTTCAGACTGTCGACATCGTGAGTAAGCACATATGTGAGTGGATGAATGAGCTAATATGTGCATGCGTGAGCGAATAATGTGCTAGAGGGTTAGTGTGTGTATGCGTGCGTGCGTATCTACATGGGGCGAATACCTTTTGGGCATATCAGTCCAGTTTCTTAGTAACACCTTACCATATGTTATGACCTTCGGGATTCTGACTTCTCTTACTTAAGAACCTTCAAGCATCTGAGACTAATTGCTTAGCGTGCTTTTGGATTTACGGAAGGATCTCGATGTAACATGGTCTATCATTTACGAAGAAATCTCGCGAAGTATAGCTTAGGAAAACACTAGATACTAACAACCAAAAAGCACCTGTTTATTTTCCTACCCACTTAGCAAACTTTTCCTAAATAAATGGTCCATAATAATTCTTGGCTTGATGTTTTCAGATATTTACAGTGCTCATCGTCACGGGCAGTTTATTCGCACAACGAGGGCTGTAAAAATTCGTGAACAATAAAAACTTTTAGCTACAACCGCCTACATACGTAAATATGGTGTTATTTGTTACTTTTTATGACGTAATGTGGATTTATACTTGATTTTTTTATTTATTTTTGTGGTTTTCATGTTTGTTGTTACTTCTGTTATTTTATTACCAGCTGGTAATAGTCAAGAGTTTTACCAATAAATTCTATAGTGTTGTAGGTACTAGATACTATAGACAAAAGTTTTCTGTTTTCTACATGGAAAGATATGTCTCTGTTTCAAATCATTTGATGTACTTATTTGTTATTCAAACGCGACCAGACTGGACTTTTTTTGTTCAGAGAATCAGCATTCAACGTGGCAATGCGGCCAGTCTTTTGGGCACATTTCCCGTTGACAGCTATGCGGTTGAATTTTTTGTAGCCCTGTAACTTTTAATTTTCTTTCTGTTTTTTATTTTTTTGGGTAGGTACATTCATAGTAGTTCACTTAAGTACTTCCAGATGGAAAAATTAAATAACACTTTGCCCGACCCGGGGATCGAACCTGGGACCAAAGTCAAATCATTTATTTCAAATAAGCCATTTAAAAGGCACTTTTAAACGGTAAACTTACAAGGTAAATAAAATGTAATGATTCTAGTTGCCCCTTCTAAAAGGAACGTTCTCAAAAACATAGACAACTAATGCTTATTAAATAGACCACGTAAAACTTTCGTGTAAATCCTTTCAGTAAACGTTTGACAAAATACAAATGTCGGAACACTTTCAAATCTTAAGTCTGAGATGCAACCTATAAAATCTCCAGCACTTCTTAAAAATATATAGAACTAAATCGTCAGCAGAGAAATACTTCACTCGATTAGAGTCTGCCTAACCCGCAGGGAACATACGTGAACAGATTTTACTTTTCAGAAACCTCATTTTCACTTTATTTAAAGCTTCCTTTAGAATTCTGCTAGCCTGGTACCAATGAAAGTAGAACGGAGTTTCGCAAATACCTCTAAAACGCAAGCTCGTGTTCCGACAACTGAGTAAAATTATTTCATACTAATATAAGTTCGTTTATAAACTTAATCTCCTTATTGTAAGACTTTGTTTGCTCACCATTGTTTAACTTTCCGCTCCGTGTCTTTATTAGAACAATGCGATGTTCCTTCGGCATGGATTGCTTTGGAAATTACAATTTGGTAGATATAGAGGAAATATGAATGCATTACGATTCTGGTGATAAAGTTACTGGCTTTAAAAAAAATTGGTAAGCTTGATTTAAGAGCCAGAATGGTGAACCACTAGAATGGTGCTTTTTTCCAAAAAAAAAACATCCAATTTTTGCATTTAATATTATCACAAGATCTTTTTAGCAGCGGAAAAAATAATAATGTTCTCGTCATTTGAAAAATAAGGCATCATTCTCAGTCTAAAACAAACCATAAGTTAAATAAACATAATACAAGCTTGAAACTCTCTTTTTTACCATTTTCCCATGTCCTGTGCCAATCGCAACCACTGTTTCTGTTTGATTTGTAGATGTGCAGCTGCGAGGAATTCAATACTAACCTGAAACAAAACACAGTTGGGATTTAAAATTGGAACGTTATGTCAGTGGATCGGGCTTTATTCAAAGGGAAACGGATAGAAGTTTATTCAAAAGTGCATATACCTAGTAGGACAAAATTTGAATAAATTAATCAATTAAAATAAAAAAAAAATAAAAAAAATATCATTATTATTATTATTATTTATATTTTATTTAATTATCTAAATAGCGTTGTGTGAAAAGTTGTGGAATATTTATTTATTTTATTTATTTATTCATTTAATTAAGTACACTGTTCACTACAAATACATTATTTATTTATTTTACACACACACAACACACGCACTGACACTCACACACATGCATACTTATCAGTCTGCTTTTACGTCGGCGACACCTTACAACCTCAGGTCCAGTTGAAAACCAGCGTCAGGCACTAGTTGTCTGGCTTTTTTGCTGAAGTGGACCTATTTGGCGCAGCCGCACGGCACATAATTATTTATTTCGTTTATTTTTATTGTTATTTTTTTTAGTTGAATTCTTTTTTTTTGTACCTATTTTTATTTTTAACGTGTGCATGTGTCGTGCCATTAAATGCTTTTTCTTTATTTCTTTAAGTAACTGGCCAGAATTAAAATGACTTCATTTGTGACCATAGTGATGACGACTAGGCAAAGTGTTCAACAATTTACTGTCAAACAGCTAGTTTCGTATTGGCTATTATCCGTTTGTATCTATCATGACGTCATGCGCACTCGTAGAGATGTGATGAAGTGCACAACACCCCGTATGATAGTCACCGTAACTTGGAGTCAACTTAAAGTGCAATACCTACATTTTTTTTGTAAATTTCAGTTGTCATCAAAGTTATGGTTGATGATGCAGGTTATCACCCATTTCTTGTAGATGTTCCACACATTCGCACGAAGCGCTTTGCCTGTTCCTTCATTATGCGCACAGCCAAGGAGTGGAATTCCCTGTCTGCTTCAGTGTTCCCGAGTTCATATGACTCCAATCTGTTTAAGTCGCGAGTTAATAGGCTTCTTATGGGTAAGCTTGTTCCATCGTCGACCTCATCTCTGGCCGCAGGACAAGATTGAGGTCAAGAGTAGACCCATTATATATTTTATATAAAAAAAAAGTACGGTATGCAACTGCCATGGACGCCAATAATAGTCACTGGCAATACAAATATGGTCAATAGCACAACATGTTCATATAAAGTCAAGACGTGATGACTAACTGAGTTAAATAATGAACACCACGAACAAAAAACATTTTAATTTTTAGTCCGTCATCTAGATTACAAGAAAATATTCGCCCCGTTTTTTTTTCTTTTTCAAATTGATGGAAAACTGCTTAGATTAAGCGCATCAAAGTTGATGAGAGGGGGCTTGCAACGTCATTAACTAGTATAAACTGTACTGGCTAGTGACGTCATGTGACATTTTGACTCGATGTATCGCCGATATTTTTTGATTACGTGTAAAAAGAAAAAATATGTGTCGAATATTTTCTTGTAATCTAGATGAGGGACTAAAAATTAAAATTTTGGTCAAATAGATTTTATTTTTACATACCTATATCAAATTAGTTCTGACGAAATGTAGTGTTACTATAGGCGCACCGCTTCTTTACATATACATATACAGGGTGTCTCATTCAAATGGGTCAGTAAGGGAAAGTCTGAAACTATAAGACATACGAAGATCTGTTCTGAGGAACCATGTCATCGATTTTAATAAAAAGAGAAACTGCATTCATACTTTTTAAAAAACATCTGTACTTGTTCGGGAATCGAACCCGGTTATTTTGAAAAAAAAAACCAACACTATTTCTATTTAGATATCGATTGTGTAGGTGTTAAGCAGTAAATGTCTGTATGAAACATGATGTCTAAAATGAATAAAATGCATTGTTTCCACATACTTTAATTTATTTTAGTAGGTGCTCGAAGTGACCACGTTTACAATATTACTACAATAGTACATTTTTTTTTAAATGTATGAATGCAGTTTTTCTTGTTATTAAAATCGATGACATGGTTCCTCAGATCAGATCTTCGTATGTCTTATAGTTTCAGACTTTCCCATACTGACCCATTTGAATGAGACACCCTGTATATATTTAAATATATGCGCTGAAAATATTCGTAGGCATGATGTTGTAATCTGAACTTTGGCACATAATCATTTCTAGCCTATACCTACAATATAGACCCCGAACTAGAGACTTGTGACTGTTACATATTTTTTATAAACTTATAATAATGATGGTAAATATTGTGTTTTCTAATGCCATATATAACTGTTTTAACTTAATCTGACGGACATTATAAGTGTCAAAATTTGTGTGGATGGATGTATCGGATTATGAATATTATATTACTTTTCCAAGCAAAACTACATAATGGAATTCAATGAAACTGAACTGTTCTGTAGCAAATAGATAAAAATACCAAGTAGCTATTATTCGTAAAGGATGTGTAAGTAGGCGAAAATAAAACAAACATAAATCGGAGAAAATTCTGCCATATTAAAACATCAAGGAATATGCGGGTGAAACCGCTGAGCACAGCTAGTAGCATATGAAGGATGGACAACACAATAACATGGCACAAGAATGTCCATATCTTATAAAATGATCTTTTACTAACGTCTATTTTTAAATAAACCAGTGCACTTACGATACGAAGTTATTATGGCGAAGATAATAAAATATTCAAAGTAATATAAAATGCTTTTCTAACGACGTTGTAAATGCATCCAGTATAATTATAATATTGATAGATTAAATAGGATGTATGCCGTAGTTACGGGCATGAATTTTAAATTGCGAGTGACAAACGAAAACAAAACAAGCTATATTCAGCGTTTATGTGATTAAGAGGATTTGAACATTTTGTGCTATTGAGGCGACAACCGATATTTTTTTACAACGTTTTTTTTTCAAACATTTAAAGTATGAAACAGTTCAAAAAAGGATCTGTTTTAGCCAAAAAAGTTCATACCTGGAGTAAAGTGTTAAAAATTTTAGTATAATAATAAATGTTTTATATCAGATCAAATATTTACGAATATAATTAGGTTGTTAGTAGAAGTCATTTAAAACGACTGATACATGTGTACATATTATGTGTACTGCCATATCCAGTGAGCCAGCATGACCCTGTCCTATCTATCACAATGCTTAATGCTGTGACATTAAAAGTAAATAAATACCGCAGCACTGCAGCACTGTTATTCTATTAGTGCAGGCTATAACCACGTCCTATTAATTGGTTTTACGAGATTTACATAATTAAATATTCCACAACTTTTTCACACAACGCCATCTAGTCCCAAACTAAGCTAAGAGCTTGTGTTATCACTAAACATCTGATAAGCATACTTATGTATTTCTAAATACATACATATTATAGATAAATTACACCCAGACACAAAACAAATGATCGTGCTCATCACACAAACATTTGTCTTGGGTGGGAATCGAACCCACGACCTCCGGCATAGCAGTCAGGGTCACTAACTACTAGACCAACAGGCCAGTCCATTACAGTAAAATATAAATAAATAAATAAATATTCCACAAGTTTCACACAACGCCATCTAGTCCCAAGCTAAGCAGAGCTTGTGTTATGGGTACTAAACAGCTGATAAACATACTTATATATATTTCTAAATACATACATATTATAGATAAATAACAACCCAAACACAGAACAAATGATCGTGCTCATCACACAAACATTTGTACTGGGTGGGAATCGAACCCACGACCTCCGGCATAGCAGTTAGGGTCACTAACTACTAGACCAACAGGCCAGTCAACAGTACCTACCTACGATAAGTTCAATGGCACTATGTTGAAAATTCTCGTGGCTAACTCCCATTTTAGCCATTGAGAACATTACCATACAACGTGGCTGAACTGATACCACAGTCTTAAAACATACAGTCGTCCGACGAAGCCGTCTAGACAGGGCAATCGTGCGGGGTGTGAGGGGCGAGACGCGGGAAAGCAGCGCCCGCACTGCGAACAAAACGATGTTCGTAGTGCGGGAGGTATTATTCAAGTCTAACGCGTGTAGAAGTTGTCGGCATTTTTCCAGAGATCAAAGGCGTCGTCCTACTGTATTATTATTTATACTGTGCTGATACTTAGTATTTTCAAATCCTCACAGTCGACAGCGTAACGGAGTAACTTCTTGACGCCTTATTTTAGTTTAGTTTTTTGGGACAAATGGTTTTTGTTTAATATCATCTATGTTTCAACGTTTAGTGGTGGCTAAATAATAATAGCCGCACGTGTTGATCGAAGGTTAAGCTACGCTTGTCAAAGTAGCATGGATGGGTGACCATTTGTTACATAATAAGCCCCGCCATAGATAAGCAAGTTATCCGTTGGTTTAGGTTAGTTTTGTCATTCGTAGAGCTTTGACGATAGTCTTACAACTAGTTGAAAACCAGTCCAAGAGGTGTCATGGTACTAAGTAACTGGTTTGTGAAAGACATATAGCTGCATCTGGTTGTATCCTAACCTAGTTGGAAAAAGCTAGGCAGATGAGGATGTCTAGGTACTCAGATTGTCATTAACAAGTACAAAGATAGTTTTATAAAAAACTTGTTGTACAATTTACAATATTCGTAGTATCAGAAGTTTAAAGCACTAGAACAAAACAAAGATTTTCACATTAAACGAAATTGTGACATAAATTATTCAGTTAATATTGTCAGTACAGAAATTGCCGTTTTAATTCCCTCATTGTATCACCCTTTGTTCGGTTAAAAATGTATGGATAGACTTATTATCTTTTTTCAGCATTCATGGCTGTCAAGCTCAATGGGAAGACCCTTCAAATGTTAAAAAGGGGGATCACGAGCGGGCCAGCGTTTAATGGGTCGCAGGGGCCCCCTAACGATCGCTCCACATCTAACTCTACTAATGTTTCGACCGCAATGCCGGCAAGCGGGTTAAATGAAAAATACCAGAGCCTTTTAACACCAGAAATGGCTTATGAAAACAAAAACCCTTTCTGAGAATTTTGATATCTAACCACTGTGTAAAAGGATTTTGACGCTCTGTCAAGATATTCTGAGATTGAGTGATTTTTTTTTTGTGTTGAATGTTGTTTGAGAATGTACTTTACCTTCTCTAGTTTTAGGACCAAAATGTTTTCTCTCCTGAACCTTATTTAAAGACGCAACTTTCTCTGAGATATCATCTTACTTTACTTCATAGCATTTTTTCCCACCGAATGACTTTGACTTTTGACGTGAAGGTCGTATATATGTACACTTATATACGACCTCATTTCTCATTCGAGGAGGACAAACTCCATATGGTGCCGGCGTTATTGCAGCATGTACTTCATGTGATACCGTACAAACGTGCTTGGGATCAGTTGAATTTGGATCAGTGGTTCATTTGCAGGAAGTATTAGCAAAAACAAAAGCGAAAACGTTTTCGAAATACACACCAGTGTAACTAAGAAATAGTGAAAATAATATTTCTTTAGCAGCACTATATTCTGTAAATATCACTCTGGGAAAATGTAATGTGTAGTGAACATATTCACTACACATCAGCTAACACGTGGGTGACAAAAGTGGTCCACGTTTGTCTGGTCCAAACTAAATCTTAATTCGATTTTGGAGTATTAGTTCCATGTCGAAATCCACGGTGTGGGTAGTTGTAAATAAAGTCAGCTTCCAACTCGCGTAGATCCTTCAAGATTTACGATTAGCCTTCGGTTAATACGTAGTTCCCATTCTGATCTTCGAATAAAAGAGAAATTTATTGTTGCTGCTATATTCCCACGCGAGTTCGGGCAAAGAATAAGAATAAGTTTGCGGGAAAAGACGGATAGTTGGTTGCAAGAATACGCATATTATTGTAATATTTGTTATGTTGCTTTAAATTTTCGAACAATAACATAAAAAATATTTTATTACAAGTTTCAGAGGGCCCATTACTGAGTGTGCAAGTCACCCCCTGCCATTTTAATCGTGTATCTAGAAAGCATTGATGAGGCATAGGCCATAGCCCAATAAATTTGTTACTTTAGTCTGCAAAATAGTCCTGCACTAGTCGTAGGTTTTCCTTGGGTGCATTTGCATAATGCATACAGGGAAAATCCGCGATTGGTGCCTCACTTTAATAAAAACGACAATGGGCCTCTTCGCCACCGTACGCCGAAGGTCCGGAACTCAAGGGTTCTGGAAAATTAAAACGAAACATAACAAAAAGGAAGAAAAAATATATGAAAAAAAAAAGTATATCTTTTCTTTTTTGTGTGGTTATTGACTAACCTGGTGTGTCGAGTATATGTAGCCCACGGTCACGGGCAGACTTAGCTTCACATGCCGTTTATCAATATCTCTCAGTAATGCCAGATTCCTCACGATATTTTCCATAACCTTTCAATCAAGTCAATGTCAAAGTCAAAGACAATGACAGCGCGGACGCCGGCGTCCGCTTAGGGTTTAATGAAATTAAACGATTTTAAAGCATGTGATAATTATACAATACGCACATGAATCCGATAGTTCAGAGGTGCGTGTTTTGGGTTAGAACTCGAGTGTTTTGTTTTAGCTGTCACATTCACAGACAGAACAGCTGTCACCAACCGTCAGTTTTACGGGTTATCGTTGTCACTTATTTACACACGTTTATTGAAAGAAATTTGACAGATTGAGGTTCCTGTCTATATAATCTGTCACTTTGCCGATTCGTCTGTAGACAAAGGCCGTTTCTTCGGTGTTCAATGTGTTCATGCTACGCAGGCTGGATCATATGAGTATAGAAAGAGTATTTGACACTGCCACGTCTAGCAGCACCTGTTAACACATCTTTTTTGTTCTGTAATATACAGCAACATTGCTTTATACCACCCACCTAAAACTTGGTAGCAAATCTAAATAATACCTTTCAGAACGCAACCGTGTCCTTTTCCTAAATTAAAATTAATGTGTTGTCCACAAGGACCAATTTCAAGTTACTCATTAGCCTTCGAAGTGAAATATTACTGACATAGGATTCTAATTCTAAGCAATTAAGCAATGACTGCAGGCAATAAAGTTAAGTCAGAAAAAATTTTAGTCCGTATTTCGGAGTAAATGGTTTATAGATTATTTTTTTGTTTGTACAGCTAATCAAACGCGTTTCGCCGAAGTTAATTGGAACTCAGTTAGACGTGAAAATATGAGTTTATTTATTTTATTTGGCAAAATGACAGCACACACATATTGTGTACGAGTTATTACGGTTTTAGATTTTTAAATATTCTCTTAATTGGTTATGTATGTTTTATTTGAATGTAACATTTTGGTGCTCTAGTTTATATTACTCCAGTTGTGTTCTAAAAAGAAATAAAGACAGAGTACTAAATCAAAACGAGCTTTATTTGCTATGACATTACAAGTACAGCCTTAATTAAAGCGCTTATTAATATTGGATGTTTCAACGTTCGTTTCAAGACTAAGAACTAAAAATCCCACAATGCAGTTTTTGTTAAACTTCGCTTCACACTAAGAATCTTTCCTGTGTCGTGGGTGCTTTTGCGAACATTTTAAACTCACATACACAAACAACCAGACCCAAAACAACTGTCTTTAGGCCATACAAATATTTGATTCGTGCTGAAGTTGAACCTGCGACATGCAGCTCAGCAGCCTATCGCTCATTCATTGCGCCAACCGTGTTGTCAGTCAGTAATGGTGAGATTTTAACTTAAAAATGACCCCCATTTGCCGAGGAAACTTTGCCCAAGTGATGCACATAGAAGAAACCAATTAAAAGCATCAAGATTGACATCGCAGATACAGGAACAACGGCGGTTTTTTAACATGTAACTAAGCGGGAATTTTTGTATTAAGAATTGCAGTCCCTATTTTGATAGTACTGACTACCGAACCGAAATAATAGAATGCAATTAACGATTGAGTGTCCTAATGAAGATCACCCTTCGATACCTTTGTACTCACTACGAATAATTAATAGCTGTATGTAATAAAGTTACTCAATTAATATATTTTAGTATTCATGACATTGACGGGAAAAACATATTCAGAAATAGGTATTTTCCTTTAGCCTAGTGTCATTAAAAACGAAAAGCATAACACGTCAAAATCCATGTCTTGATAATCATATGATAAGGTTTTTTAGTTGTCAGCTGGAGAAAGATTTGCCACTTCTAGAAATAAAATTAAGTAGGGCAATTTCCTTTCCTGGAACTACACACGGAAGACAAATTAGGATCTCCCCAAATAACTACATGTCATGTGATAAGTATGTCCGCCATAAATATGAACCAAATTAATTTATTATACGTAAACGAATGTCTTCATGTCTTGTTTATTAGATCATTATTTGGCATTTTATCGCCATTTCAGAGGAGAATGGGGCAGTTAACATAACAATTAAGGTCATTATGACTATCTTCTTCAGTTTGGTATTTTCTTGGGTCACTCTCAAGGCGGTGTTTGTAGAAAGCATATATTTGGGACACGTACAGAACAAAAACAAGTAAATATAAAAACTAATACTTTGCTTGCGACATTGTCCGTGTACATTTCGTTCTTTAGCATTCCCTCCACAACCTCTTTGTTCGAAAATAAAATATACCTACCTAACCTATGACACTCACAAATGAAGTGGCTTTCTATTGGTAAAAGAATTAACCAAATCGACACAAAACTCAGAATATCACAAACTGTACCACTTTATAATATTTGTTTAAATAATTAAAACTTAAAAAAAAACAACAAAAATTACCTGTGCCAGGCTAAAAAGTCAGCATTAGCTAAGATATTAAAAACGTAAAGGACGGCAGCGCTATCTATGAAGCATGGGCATCAACATGTATGAATGTAAACGAAGCAAAAGAACTATGTAAAAATCGTAGCATATGGCGCTCTGTAGTTGCTGCCTACCCCCATGGGAAACAGGCGTGACTTCATGTATGTATGTGAATGTAGCATGGGTTTAATAAGAAACGTGACATTTTTAAACGTCGTTCATGAGGTTGAGTTAATATTATTTATTTAACTTTATTATTAAATGTTTCAGATCAAAGATGAAAAAAAAAATCGCATCAAAGCAACAGTGCCACAGACAAACTACAGACGGTCAAACTACTTATTCTGTTGTTTAACAAAGGTTATTTCGGTACTAATCAATCAGTTTATGAAATAAAAAAGAGGAAAATTAAATGTTTCTTTTAATACATCATAACTCTCTAGCATTTTCTTACGACAGCCGGATCGTTAAAACAGCTTTGGCCGTGGCTCAAAATCTCAGCTATTTTTTTCCACTGTTCTAAATGTTGTTTTGTTCTGACTCAGTTTTCACTTACCTTACTTGTTTTTATTTTGGGTACGGTTCACTGAAAAAATATTTTCAAAATGGTCTAGCGGTCTTTTGGGGCGAAAACCAAAAATGGTAAACTCTCTAGAGATACGTACAATTTGTAATTGTTGCCAAACTTCAGTTTTGGAATTGTAATCAGAGATCCAACTGTGTAAAAAAGCGAGTTATGTTCCCTGCACGTATATGTGAAGCAATTATTGCTTGCTTGCGAGTTTTAACTTTGAGTTTTGCCAGCTTTCCCGTCGAGGACAGTGACCCAATTCTCTTAGTTGTGACACAGCACGATAAACACTAGTTTTACTTTCTTTTAGGATCTCAAGCGCAAAAATAGCATTGCTTATGACACTTTTGTAATGATAAATGATATTTATTTCTGTAAATAGATTTTACAAACGTTGTTACACGTCATATTTGAACTAGTAGATGTGGGTGGGGCGTCACTATACTCTGAGAAGAAACACCGAAATAAGCTCACGAAGGTCACAGTCTCTTATAAAGTCCATACATTATCTTGGTCAGATCATGTAAGGTCCATGCAGATTAATAAGTCTTAAGTGGTATTAGTACACAGATAATAAGGGACTAGATCAGTCAGTGCCAGTTTTTGTTGACATTGTTTGTATTGTCCTATGTTTTCCTTTCCAAAATTATGTTGACAATGTAAGCAAAAGATTGTTTCATAATAGCTCTTTTGGTATCTTTGATTAATATTGTCTCTTAATTTAATAAAACTTAACTTATTTTACCTTCTATAAAATATTTTCGCCCGATAACCCTTAAAAATGCCTCTAAAAATAGGCGCAACCCTACCCTGTTCAACCAAAGGTCGTCCGGGTGAAATAAACTCATTGATTGCCGCAATAGGACCCTGTTTGGTATAGAATCATTAAAAGCTTTTCAGACCCGTAAAGGATTCGTTGAATGGGCATTGAAATGGTATATGCTGACAGATTTATAGCACACAATGCTTTAAAAGACTGTGTTGGATACCTGTCCAATCAATGCATTGCGGGAGAGAAATGTGAACTAGGATATAATTTGTGGTTTTACGTGGCAGGAAAGTACACGTTTTATTGTCACATCGAATTTGTATTTTATAAACGAGTATTTGTTTTGTGGACTGAAAATGGACTTCGGCATAAAAAGGGTTATTCATTTGTTTGAGTTGACGTTAATTGAGTTAAGGGATCGGACTTGGGTCGTATATATCGTTTTGTTTTAATTTAGCTAACATGGAATATCAATATGTAAGTAACCTATGTGTACAGTTGAATGTACTTACTCTTAGGCTGCCTATTGTTGTTTTTTTTTTATATGAGTAATTGTTTTATTTGAAATGAAAAAACAATATTCATGTTACATTAAGATCGTATATTTTTTAGGAAATTCGTAAAACACGATTGAACAATATGAGCAGTCTGTTTCAGTTGACAATTTTCACTCAACATAGAATAAAACGCATTTCAATTCAATGAAAAGTTTCTCACAGAAATATCATTATTGTTATAATAATGGTGATAATTTATTATCTGACTTGAGTAACTGTCTATCACACATTGACTGAATTCCACAGCCCAGTTACTGTGTAAACAATCTCGTAAGGCTAGTATTTAATATTTCTGGGTGTGGGCTTCTTTAAACGCCAGTCAAAGATCTTACAACATCCAGGATAAAAAGTGTTTTCATGGTACATTACACTTTTATAATAATTATATAATTTTATAATTTTTATAATAATAGGTAGTAAAGAAGAATATATTAATAGAATTATATTTAATTTTAACTTATTTATTGCATTGTTATCTCATTTTTATTATCACAAAATGTACCTATGCATGCTATTAGTAAGTAGAATTTTAATATTTGTACGGCCGAAATGCCGAATATAGTGAAACCCGTTGCACATAACATCATATGTACCTATATTCTTGCAAATAAATAAATCATTCATTCATTCATTAATTCATTCATCATTCATTCATTCATTCATTAATTCATTCATTCAAAGAAAAAACTACTTTTTGGAATAAAAGGCAATCATAACACTGAGAAGCATAAGGAAAAATAATTTAAAAAGTAAAGGTATAAATAACACAACTATGTGCTTTGTGCCTTTGCTAAATAGGTCCAGTTTAGCAAAACTAGTACCTGACGCTGGTTTTCAATTGGATCTGAGTTTGTGAATTATCATGGACAAAAAAGATAAAATAATAATAATAAGGATATAGATGGTAAACTATCTACGAAACGATCTCAGCAAGACTCACGCAGTTGATATTATGTAGCAAGAAACTTCGTGCTCACGAAAAATTATATTGCAAATAATCCCAAACACCTAAGACAACTTGTACATACAAAGCACCATCTATAACGATTACTTAGCAATAGAAAGCTAAACGAGACAGCTATTGCGTGACATTAACACGCCGTTTAGTTTTATCTACAGCAACAGCCATTACTCGATGCGAAGGTTTCAGACTCATTAGAGAAGTTTTTCAAAAGAGATTTTATCTTATACTAGCTTCTGCCCGCGACTTCGTTCGTGTTTAAAGACGAATTAATTTCGTAATACTTGATTTTTGAGTAATTTAAACCGTTTACGCAGCGCACGCAACAAAAGCTTTTTTCCCGCTTGCAACATTTCTTATTGTTGCACCGCTCCGCGTGATATTATAATTATAGCTCATGGCCTTCCTCGATAAATGAACTGTCCAACGCAATTGGAGCCAGTAGTTCCTGAGATTAGCGCGTAACCAAACAAACAAACAAACTCTTTTGCTTTATAATATTAGTATAGATTTAACCGACTTCACCGATTCTTGTGACATTTGTGTGTTTATTCAGTAGGTCTGAGAATAGAACGAACCCTAACTTAACTCAATCAAAAGCAACTGACTAATTAGAAGCCTCCAGGTATAAAGGGTGTGCCAGCTTACATGTGCAGAGTTGGATTAAATCCATAGATCTGCAAGACAATGTAACAAAATGATAATCTAGGACTATCGAAGTTAAATAAAACAAACAGTTAAAGGAATAGCAAAACCAAGTCCAGCAAGACGACCAGTTACCACAAGCAGCACCAGTTTACGAGCATAACGCAAAGATCAGTCATAACCAAGGGGTTATGACTGATCTTTGCGTTATGCTCGTAAACTGGCACCTTCCCTCTAATATGGCGAAAGGTCGCCATATTAGAGGGAAGGTGGTAACCCGACAGGTACACCTCAGGTTAGCTCTTCGGGGATTACCGGCGAATGTTTGTTATTTTATTTATAAATTTAAGTTTTAACTGTTTATTTGGTGTAGTAGTAGCGTGGAGTAACTAATTTAGGTACCGTGTAGTATTTTGTTTCGATTTATTGGGTAACAGGCTGACAAACAACAAGGAATTTTATAACTTTTTCTGAAGACCACAATCGGCAACAGAATCAAGAGTTCAAGAGTTCTGTAAGACACTCAAACATTTGTTGTGTTGTCAATATTACATTGTGGCTCGGTGGTAGTAAAGAAAGTGATAGAAATGTTTAGTGAAAAGTCCCAACGAGTTTTATGTAAAAAAAACAGCGGTCATTTCTTTATCTATGATGATCATTCTTTGTTCTTATTTTATTCATATATATTGCAATGAGCTTACATACCAAATAAAACATTGCCCCACAAAACCATGTTGTCGCGTTTTAATGCCTATCATTTACTTCTTCCATGGACATCACTTGGCTAAAAAATCTTAAGCAAATTGGGACCTCGTCTCTTCAAAATAGTTAATGAACAACCAAGAAACTCCAGTCGTGTGAACAAGATTACAGTACATTCACGTAAGACACGGAACTCACAAAAATAAAACAAAAGCAACATATCAAAACAAAACAACACGAGGTTCGCGACCATTACATTTTTCTCACCATTTTGGAACCGAGAACTCGGTATAGACACGTAAAAACAGACCAAGAATCACTTTCGCTGACGACGAACATTTTTATTGTACTAGATTACGCGAGAAACACCCATTCGTCTTTGTTTACAAAAACTTATCTGTGTAGGAACAAAAGCCAAACTATTTCGATAACAAAAGAGAATACATTAATAAAAATTCTCATGTTTTTAGAGGCGGAGGCGTGGTTCCGTAATGTTGTCTTTAATGGAGCCTAGGACTGTTGCCCCTGTTTTTATGTAACAATGTTTATTTCTTTGTGAAAGGCTGTTGAAAAATAAACCTACGCAATTCTGAGATGTTTTGTTTCGTGTTTAAGGTGCTAAAATGACCCTTTTTTCACCTGTCATAAAAGTCATTGACGTAATCCTTATATGACGTCAACAGAACGCTATATTCTATTATTCCATTTGAAATAAGAAAAGCAATACAAACAGTTTCACAGCCCGATCAACCAATTTGAACTTCTATTTCGTAATTATAATGATGGCGTTATGAGCAAAAACGCGGAGACAATACTAATTGTTTCCTGCAGCTGCCATTTGTCATGCTACCAACGTAATAGAACTCAAAATCGGTTGAAGGGACTGTCAAAAAGGTTTATTAAAGTTTCTTTTCTTTTTTTAAATGGACTATAGATGATAATGTTCAATAAAAAAAGATAACCGGATTCATAAAAAAAAAACACGAAAAAGAGGTATGATTATTTGCCACCGACTTCCAAAAAAAAATATTTACAGCTTTGAGTATTTTTATGAAGTCAGATGTTGTTTTTTGTAAAAAAAAATACAACCAAACGATACGGCTGAGCATGTCCTCCTTTTTTGTAAGTCGGTTAAAATACGTGACAGCAAATAAATGACGTGAAAGTGTAATACAACAAGTTTTACATAATGTATGCATACATAAGAAGGTATTTCGTCTTCTAAAACCTCTGATTACGTATAAATTTTAATCAAAAGCCTCTGTAAATGACAAACAGAATTTTAACTAGGGCCCTCTTACATAGTGTACCTACCTATAGATAAGTCTATGTAGATATGGTCCGGTTCCAGCGGTCAGCTTGACCTACATTTACTGTTAATGTATTAGGTTTAAAGGCGTTTAAGTACGGGCAATTTCATGGCCGACCCACGGGCACCATTAAAAAACCCATTCAATTACCGCACTATTTATCCGAGGATACTCGAAGATGCACGACGAACTATCTACTCTTAAAACTTGCAATATAACATTTACCTGCAAAGCGATTACTCGGGTGCTACGCCGTAGCTGACGCGATGACGTCAGTGCTACGCCAGTAGCAAATCGTAGCAGGTTACCGGTAAGCGCAGTCTTTATTGCTGAAGTAGACTGAACATTGGATTAGCTTTTGGTGGGAGCAAAATATTACCTACTGACATCACGTTCGTATTTTAAACTCACGCGTTTTTTTTTCTATAGAGGTAGGCAGGAAGTATAGAACACCACCAGCTGCTATGATCCTAACATTCGATTTACGTTTCGCATATGCGGTTGCAAGTAAACTTTTCGAAGAAAATTACTAATGAGTTCAGTGTATACCCTTATATGGCTTCCCCTTCCAGGATTTTCACTCACATCCCAATACCTTTTGTTAGTAGCCTTTTATTCATACTCTCAACATGGCCAAACTAAATCATTGGAGGTATGAGGAACAGAGTGTAAAGTTCCTCATCCACCATTGAAAAGGGAGGATCCTCCGACCAGACGGGTGTTGTGTCTGGTGGGCTAACTACTGCCCAACGGTGGTCGTCGGGAACTTGTATACGTTCAAACTGCGCGGATAACTTTAATAGCGCGATGTAGGATAGTTCGTATGTGGCGAGATAGATGTCGCTACAAATCCATTATTTAAACTTTGTACCTTTTAATATCAAGCACATAATTAACATTTATGCTGTCGAAATTAAAATGGCGTCTAAACTAGTTTATGATGTTGATAAAAAAGTAATGTAAAATAACATAACTTAACGCCTGTAATCCCCAAAGGGTAAGGCAGAGGTGTACTTGGAGTATACTGACATTTTGTCAATTATTTTTAAGTCGCAGATAACAGCTAAGGGGTCGAGCCTATTGCCATCAATGGTTGTTGCTATTGAAAATTGTTAAATGAAAAAGCTTAATAATGCTTTGTTTAACCCGAGGATTGAACCTGGGACTTCATGCCCAGTAGTAGTGCTTGCGACCACTAGACCAACGAGTCAACATTTTAAATTTATAATCGTATGAATAAACAGTTCCGTGTTTAACTCACTCGAGAATTTTTCACACTATTGAAGCAATGTGGGTTTTTCATTTCCGTAAAAGTTTATACTTAAACTTTTGCATTCTCTGTGAATAATTTTGAGTTTAAATGCCGCTTTCAAGTATGCACTTCCTCTATACAAAACAACATTTTAAACAAAAGTTAACAACCTAGTTCGGATGTTGTTTTCAAACACATACACAATAGGGTGTTTAACAGAATATGAACATCAAAATATAATTAATCCATTAGTTTGATTATAAAAAATAATACGAAAGTTTTTTCTTTTACAAATTGATGGCAAACTAGAATAGAATAGATAAGCGAATAGATTAAGCGCATCAAAGTTGAGGAGACCACTTGTTACGTAATTATCTAGTATAAACTGTACTGGCTAGTGACGTCAAGTGCTAATCTAAACTTTTATACTAATATTATAAAGAATAAAGATTTTATTGTTTGTCTGTTTGCATTGAATAGGCTCTAAAACTACTGGACCGATTTGAAAAATTCTTTCACCTTGTGAACCTACACTATCCCTGGGTGACATAAACAAATTTTTATTCCTGTATTCCCACGAAAACGAGAACTACACGGTTGAAACCACGTTACGTCTGCTATCTATACTAATAATATTAAAAAGAGGTAAAATTTGTAAGTTTGTAAGTTTGTATGTAGGGGGTAATCTTCGGAAGTTATGATCCAATTTTAAAAATTATTGTACTGGTGGAAAGCTTCACTATTCCCGGTGGACATAGGCTACTTTTTATCCCCGTATTCCCACGGGAACGGAAACTACGCGTGTGAAACTGCGTGACGTATGCTAGTTATTATACAACTAGCTTCTGCCCGCGACTTCGTCCGCGGAAAATTTCTTATTTTAACATAAGATTACACTCGATTGATATTACTGTATTTAATTTTAACATAACAAAAACATAACATAACGTCACGCCTGTAATCCCCGAAGGGCTAGGCAGAGGTGTACCTGGTAGTACACCCACATTTCGCCAGTTATGATTAAGTCCCATGTAATAGGGGCGAGCCTATTGCCATCAATCGGGCACAAATCCAGACTGTGACTGTGTACTTAATTTTATTAGTAAAATATTTTTTGGAATCAGATCAGTAACTTCAAAGATTACCGAATGTTATGGCATTTTGCCTAGCGAGCCGCTGCGAGCGCTCAGCCCTAGTCTCCGTATCCTTTGTTTCAGTGACATGCTGCCTTAAATCAGATAGACGCTGCGCACGTTCAGCGCTAGATTCCTGAGCACGGGCCTGCGATGTTATGGCATTTTGCCTAGCGAGCCGCTGCGAGCGCTCAGCGCTAGTCACTCTATCCCTTGTTTCAGAGACATGCTGCCTTAAATGAGATAGACGCTGCGCAAGTGCGCACGCTCAGCGCTAGATTCCCGAGCACGGGCCTGCGATGTTATGACATTTTGCCTACCAAGCCGCTGCGAGCGCTCAGCGCTAGTCTCCCTATCCCTTGTCTCAGAGACATGCTGGTGCGCACGTTCAGCGCTAGTTTCTAGAGCACGGGCCCGCGACGTCCTCACATTTTGGCCAGCGAGGCGCTGTGAGCGCTCGGAGCTAGATTCTCTAGCGCGTGCTTGCGAAATATTTTCTCTATTTCTCGAGAGGCGCTGCTCATTTTCAGGGGCAGATTCTTCCGTACGGCGTACTCGAGCGGCTCTTGTCTGTGATGTCTGCCGGGACAGTTGAGATTTCCTTTTAGGCATGCTCTCAACAAACTACGCACAGACTTGAAAACAATTATGAACAAAGGGAGAGCGACTCGAACACCGTCTGCCTTTACAAAACAAAACAATCGTAATATCGAATAACTCGTATCGATTATTACGATAGAACGAAGTACGAAACTACGAAGACGAACATACAAAACAACGAAATTACGATATTTTCGATTATGAAGTATCTATCAAACTATCAACAACCATACGAACGAAACAACCGAAACCAATAAGCAACAGGCATGTAATATTTAGAACTTTAGAACTAACAACAACGTGGGCTTAAAAATTCGAGAGGGTCATCAATCCACGATTCAAAAATATTACGTAATTGCAGAACGCCATCTATGGGCTAATAGGTAAAACGTCTGCACAATGAAAGTTATGCTAGGGCCTGGGCATTTTGCGTTTTAGTAATTTTATATTATCTCCGAAACTGTATGACTAATTGATATACTGTAAATGGCAAATCTAATCTGTATGATGTTCTTGTGATACTGAAATAATTTATTGTCATAAGAATTAATATTTTGTTTCTCAAATAATCAACCAAACGTAAGTATGCCGAAAAAATGTTTTTTTAATGCAATAAAAGAAGTATAAAAGGGAAAATATAAAAGATAGAGATATGGTATCGCGGACTTTTTTGTAGAACTAATTAAGACAAACCAGGTAGCCATACATTGTTTTTAATTTTAAGCAACTGTTTGGGCAGCGCACGCAAATAATTCTGTTTTATGAGGTATTTTTTTCCGACTTGCTAGACAAAAGTTGTGATAGCTCGGTTAATATACATGTTATAGAAACAATTTATAGCCTATAGCACTCAGGAATAATGTAGCTTTCTGCCAGTTAAAAAAATTTTAGAATTGGATTATGAGTTCCAGAGATTACCCCCTACATACAAATTTACAAACTTACAAATTTTACCTCTTTATAATATTAGTATAGATGAAAAAATAAACGCACATGAATTCGAAAAGTCACGAGGTTCACTGAACGAGCAAAAAGTACAGCACGCTACTTGCTCTGTACTGACATAAACGTTATTTAATACTTATGTTATAAAGAGGTAAAATTTGTTTGTATGTAGCGGGTAATCTTCGGAACTAATGATCGAATTTTAAAAAATCTTACACTGGTGGAAAGCTACACTATCCCCGGATGACATAGGCTACTTTTTATTCCTGTAATCCCACGGGAACAGGAACTACGCGAGTGAAACCGCGTGACGTCTGCTAGTATACTATAATTTGTTTTAGAAAGTTTTTGGAATCGTAAGTCGGAAAATATATTTATTTTTATTAGCGGTCCAAGACTAAGTATTTTATTTTCCTACGCAAGTAGCGTATATGCAACATTAATTAAAAATTTTGAGCTATGTCTTACAAGAGCCCTCAAAGTAGCATTCCTGGCCAAGATGACGAATATATGTATATATTCGTCACCTTTGCCAATAGTAAAAATCCACTGTTTTAGCATTATGCACTTCTTTTCAGCACAAACATAAACCATGCCGAATGTCACACTCCTTTGTGCTTGCAATATTCTTCAAAAGGGGTTCAAAGTTTTTGCCATATGTATTAACATAATGATTTTGAACGAGAAAACTTGTCTACTTCTATTTTACGTGAAAACCCGGTGTAAGTCAACTGCTTGGCACAGTGCCTTCATGCCACTGTTATTAAAACTACAACTCTCAACAAGCGTCTTATACTAAAGCAGCAAATCCTTGCAATATATTATTAAAAGCCTTAAAAACATGGAACCAAATAGAAATGCAGTCACCGACTTCCTCTACCTTAGCAATGGCATAAAGTATGTTTCTAATATGCAGATTCATTTCCCTCGGATTCTTGGCTTAACTAAATATACGAAAATATAAATTCAAGCAAGTTTTCCACTTTAAAATTTATGCTAAAAGTTGCTTCCCACGGACGGACTATAATATATCATCGCCTAGGTGACACGATAAACTAAAATAAACCGTAAATTATACGACAGGTGGTATCGTGGACAATATGAAGTGTAAGATTTTTTGCCAACGTGTTTTTAAAGACACAAGATGAGCTTTTAGTTAAAGATTAACAGTAACACGGGTCGATTGTACAGACGCCAGCACATCAAGTTACCCCAATGTGTCAAATTTCTTTGATCGTTTTTTAACTTTATGTCAAACAAAATAAGGTTCTTATTCAATTGGGAAAATTTGACACATTGAGGTAACTTGATGTGCTGGCGTCTGTACGCTTGCTGAAGTTAGTCCGTGGATGGGTGACCAGATCATTAATTACTAAAAAAGACTATTTCATATTTCGAAAATCACGTTAAGCCGTTGGTCTCGACCGTCATTTGTAGATTTTTGACAGTAAGTCAAAGTCAGAGCCGTTTAATTGAGGGGTATAGTATTATCAAGTCACCGGGTTGTGAAAGTCAGAATGGCAGTCGCTCTATGTAAAATATTGGTAGTCAGTTGCATCAGGAAGCTTATTAGGAAATGATAGATAGTGCATTAAAAAAAACAATTAATTTTCTTTTTTAAATGTAATGTTTGTAAAATGGGTGTCGTTCTAGAAAGATTAACAAATAAAAGAAATCTGATCAAGCTACTTTAACAAAGCATCATGGTTAAGAATTGATAAAATGTGGACCACACCACACAGTCCACATTTCGATACAGTTCACTCCAAACTTCAACACAGAAATACAATTATTGAAAATAAAATTAAGTACTTGAACAGCGTTTAAAAAAGTTATCAACACCATTTATGCCATTTCCAGTCTCTACTTCTAAAGATTTATAACATAGTCTTCACGTCAACATCATTAGTTCAATTTGAACTAGTCAAAGTCGGGTCTGATGCAGCGAAGTCTTACTAACGACTTTACTGTAGATTTGCCAGTTTGATTTCCAAGTCTACCTAGAAATCATAACATTGAAATAACTTATTTCTAGAAGTTTTACGATTCAGTTTGAGGTGTATGGTCATGACAGGTCGTTAAGTATTTTTATTCTAGACGCATTGATAGCTAAAAATGTGTGTGTGTATGTGTATGTTTGGACCAAACTTCAGCAACACAAACACTGCTTATTCTATTGATTTGTGACTTGAGAAGTTTATTTTAGACAACATAGACGTCGTTGAAGAAGAATATCATGAGGAAACCTAAACTCTTAAGCAACCGTGGTGATCCATGTTCACGCCTTCTGTGTATGAAAAGAGGTCTTTGCGTTGTAGTGGGACAGTAACAAGCTGGTATTATTATTTATTATAAACTCTGCTTGCTAACACAGTCACAAGAACAAAAAGTTCACAGCTCGTAAGATGTAGATCTGGCCATTGTATACGGCGATCCGTCGATGAATCCCATCTGTGGATTTAGTTTTTGCCCTGGTTAACTTAGGCACAATGTTCTTTAGAGAACTAATTATTTGTTACTAAACATTAGCCTCCCGTGGCTCGGTTACCATGTAAAAAGTTAGTATGATAAAAATGGGTAATTCCGTATTTAAAAAACGTTCCAAATCAAGCCACAAACTCAACTCAGTGACAACAAATGGCAAATACTTGTCCAAACTACAACACTTATGATATGTTTGCGAGGTTTGCCGAGAGTGCTTATTTATACGCATTAATTGAGCGTAAATCTTTATAATTGTCACGAACAAATCTGCAGAAACGTCATGCTCACGAAACAATTAAAGGTTCGAAGCAGGCCAGAACTTGATTCTGCCAGCCATTAGCCAATATAATATGAAGTTGCCTATATCATTTAGATCTTACAGAAGGTACGGTAAGCATATGAACCTCTTTGGATGTTTATAAGTTTTGATTTAAAAATAGAAAATTTAAAATTAATTATATGGCCATGGGCTGAAATGCGTTTGACATGAAATTAGAAGTTGTATGTAGAAATAAACCCTAATAAAATGTTTTTTTTTTATGTCAACTTGTTATTTTTGGTTCTAAGAGTTGGTAACATTACATTTACACTCCGTATTTCGTCACGAAAAATAACGAGCACACGAAAATTATGCAACAAAGCAACTAGCTAAGATCGCCAAACAAACCCTTTAGAAGAAACAGCTAACAATGGCCTTTTGTTACATTTTCATAAGTGTTAACCCTTACATGCTGGAAGGTCGACTTGGCCTAAATTAACGGCCAAGGTATTATGTTAAACAAGCAGCCTAAAGTCACAAGGGCATTGTTAAAGTTTGGGATTTTATTAGACGTGTATTGAGGAGAGCGTGCCAGCGTGTGTACAGTAAGACAAGTTTTGGGCTTGAAAGGGTTAATTATATTTTCAAGGGAATGATACACGTGAAGTATGTTTTTGTTAATGATTATGTAGTAGGGTTAATTTGTATGTTGCAGAACTTTTTTATAAGTTATACGGTTTTGTTTCAGTCTTTACGCTTTGTTCTTTTAAAATTCTTAATTATGCAACCGAATTTCGTGTTACAAGTATGAGTATATTATAAGTTTGTTCATCATGTTATGTTTATTAACACGACACATGAAATTGATTAAGAATTATTGTTAAGTAAAAATTTCTAGTTATATTGTTTTGGTGTTTATTTTGTTTAACTTTTAAGACTAACGTTTAACAGTCTAATTAAAAGAAAAGTTTTGACTTATAGCATATAATCTTCCTCATGAATTGAACTATCAAAAGTAAACAGAAAATATTATCTTCCGCCTTATTATTTAAGTACAGATATTGTTAAAATTAACACGTAATAAAAAGATATCCCACGTTTTGTCAACTGGTAAAAACCGAGCAAGGCAAGGGCGTGTGGCTAGTTACAAAATAAACTTTCAAATTTATAGGTTCATCCTTTCCCTTACTAAGTAATAATTCATTTAAACATGTTTCCCGAACGTTACCATCATTATTAAGGTCTTAGTTATATACGTTGAATACCGGATATGGAGTTTGGGAGGGATATTGCGAGCCTTTGACCCACGTACGATCATAATATTTAGTTAGTGATAGTGTTTTAGTATGTTTTAGTCTTGTCTTAGGTTTGTATGGAAGTGTCTGTGGTCATAAAGTTCGAGTGTGTGCTTAATAGTGTTAATGGCATAGCGTGCTGTCAAATATAAGCGAATTATGTGGTCGTGGTTAGCTAGCCTTATTAATAATTTTAAACGCTGTTTTATTGTATCACAGAGAACTTCATTATCGTTTTAATGTAGACTGATTTTTTATGCCTATCGGCGGGACATGGTTTGTACAATTAAAACTTAATACATTGAAAAACATCTGTGTTCACAAAATGAATAAATAAATCTGAATCTGAATCAGAATAATTTATTTGACGAAGGTCGGATTACAATAGAGTGTGAGGTCTTAAAGTTTGGTAGATCCTCTATATTTTGCCCTGAGGCGTACAAATATTTACCATTCACATTTAAGTTCAAGTATTATACAGTAGACCTTCACATCATTAAACAATTCAATATAAATAGATCTATTTCAGAGCATATATTCCTTAACCCTATAAAAAACATATTTAATAATATCATATGATATCATATTGTTAATATTTGTATTCTTTCGGGTAAAATGTAGCGAACTGACCATCATAAAACACCTTATTGTAATCACACCTTTTTATTACGAATAAATTTGATTTGATTTGATTTGACATATTCTCTTGTACGGTATGTACAGTCGCCAGCACATCAAGTTACCCCAAAATGTCAAATTTTCCCAATTGAATATGAACCTTATTTGGTTTGACATAAAGTTGAGAAACGATCAAAGAAATTTGACACATTGGGGTAACTTGATGTGCTGGCGACTGTAAACCACACTTTATGCAAATACATGAATTTGTTTGTCTTGATTTGAGCTTAAGAAAAAAATCCATCATTTAAGCTCCAATATTCCACACCACAAAAACAGGCAAATTCAATTTCAGTAAATTCCTCTGTGACACCATTCCTTGCATATTCGTATTATATGTGAGGCGTATAGGATTCCTAATACGTAATACTGGGTCGGATATTACAATCCACCCACACGGTATCATTAGACTGGAATCAATTTAGTGCTAACAATAATACCTGTAGGTGTATATAAAATCACATTATAAATAATATCTAGTTTGTAGCTTATAACATAACCCCTGCAATCCCCAAAAAGGAGAAGCGTAGGGTCTGATACATGTAGTTGACCCATATTTGGTCTTCTCTTTTATTATTTAGTTTTATATTCTTCTTTGTTATTATTATTTTTGTACTTCCTGTGCTTCTCCCGTCCCTTGTCAGTTATGTTAAAATCCAATGTAATAAAGGCGAGTCATTAACGGCCACAAATCCAATCTCTCTGATGTAAACAGACTGGTCTGCGTTGGTCAAGCGGTCGCAGGTGCTACTCCTGAACATGAAATCTCACGTTCAGTCGCCGAGTCGGGCAGTGTTATTGAATTTTTCCATCGTTAGATGACCGATTTAAATCAGGCACAAATCTAGACTTCTTTTAGGTAACCAATACAATTGAACTTTTACAAGAGGTAACTTCTTCCTCAAAATAAAATCGAAGTTAGTACTTGAGTACTCATAATTTAATCGAAAAAACCATAAAAAAAGAAGTGAAAATGCCCAAAGTCCCTCCGTCAGATATTATTAAAATTTACTACCATTTGAATATTAACTAAAATCTAAAAAGCAATGAGATTGGAGACAACTTCTAAAAAATTTGATATCCAGAGAATTTTATTATTTAAATGTTATGAAAATATAATTAATTACGCACACATAAGGTTTATAAATTAGTCTTGGCTTTTGCATGTAAATCAAATTTGTGATTGGTAATGTATTTCTATGCATAACAATTGAAAGAGGTTTTCAAACACTACTTCAATATGAAAATTTTGAGAATAACCCCTCACTTTATTTGATAAACATTCAAATAAGGTGAGGGGTTATTCTCAACCGCTGTCCTTATATTACTTGTCTTAACTAGTTCTAGTCTTACCTAGATTATATTCAGTTGGTATTTAACATGAATCAACTGTCATCCGACCTTCACAACCCAATTACTAGACAGAACCAATATCCTAAGGTTAGACTGGTGTGTTAACTGTCGCCCCTTATTACACACTGCGGAACTCCCACTCACACCCAAGAATCAATTGAAGTTCAGTAGACAATATAGCCACGCCCTATTTAATATAAATCCTCCAGATCTTCGCTTCTCCATATTATAAATCATATGACAAAAAACTTGAGAAGAAAACGAGGGGCACAAACGAATCGAGAACGAATCCGATATCTCGTCTCAGAATCGACTTTTATCGAGTACTCGGCGATACCTATTTGTGTTAAACGACTTGTATTATGAAATCGGATAAATCTTACCTCTAGTCCGCAGTATGTGTAGTAGAAAATAACTAATAAAAACCAATGGGGCTTTGTCTCGGGGTTTTTTAGATTATTTTCCAGGGATAAGGAATATTTCTTTTTGAGTCAACTTAATTCTGTCTTCTATTACATTTGGGTGTTATTCAACGACCGAGAGAATAGTGGCAATAGTGATTTCGTTAAAGACTTCGAGTTTATTGTAATGTTTGTTTTCAAAGTCGTTGTCCGTTTTATTGAAATCCGATTTTATTTTCGTGATTGGTGCAAAAAACAAGCTCATAGTGACTGGCACTAGTCGAATTAAGGGACACACGATGGTATTTATTCGTTTGCACAACATTTTCATTTGTAGTCTGACAATGCAAATTAACTGAAAAAACTACGTTACCCTCGCCTCCGCAAAAAGTCAACCGAGGAAATTGTTCGTAACGAAGTTGTTGTACATAAAATAATCAGCCTAACTTTATTCTCACGAACTGAATTTGTTGGATAATCAATTTGAATTTCAGTCCTACAAAGTTCAATGTTGATTTATTGGCGTGGTAGTTTTCACTTCTTAAAGGTCACACAAGAGTAATATACTCTTAAAAATTTATTTTTAGGGTTTCGTACATCAACAGTAGCAACGGAAGACTCTGCCATTCACTTTTCCGTATGTCTGTCATGAACATCGAAATGACAAACAATAATAAAGCTAAAATGGATGTGTGTCTTTGGCGCTTTTTGGCAAACCTTAACGATCGTCAAAACTATCTATAAACTTGTGAAAATGTACAAAACTGTGAGTGTGCGAGTACGATTTGCTCTTAACCGGTTTTGAAATCTATCCGACTTATATTATAATTAATGCGAAAGTTTCTATGGATGCTTGTTACTCTTTCACGCAAAAACTACTAAAATAATGAATTTTAATGTAACTTAACAATTCACAGCTTATTTATCAGAATAACACCAAGGCTACAATTAATAAGATACTAGCTTCTGCCCGCGACTTCTTTCGTGTTTAAAGAGGAATAATTTCGTAATACTTGATTTTTGCGCACGCAACAAAAGCTTTTTTCCGGCATGCAACATCTTTTATTGCTGCTCCGCTCCTTTTGGTCATAGCGTGATGATATACATCCTATAGTCTTCCTCAATAAATGGTCTATCCAACGCAAAACGGTTTTTTTTTATTCGAGTTGGTAGTTCCTGAGATTTGCGCATTCAAACAAACTCTTCTGCTTTATAATATTAGTATAGATAGGCCTTGGGAAACAAAAAAAAACTACTCAAAGTACTAATCCTGTGTAGTATTATGAAGAGGAATGATACGTACTTTTGTATGTAACACATAAATTTAAAAATTAATAAACGGAATTGAACAATTCTTACACAGTTGGGCAGCTACACTATGACATAAGCTACTATTTATCTCCGTATTCCTACACGAGCGGGAACTACGCGAGTAAAACCGCGTAACGTCTGCCAGAATACTATAATCTTAGACACAATGAGTGCACTGGAGAAAAACATAGCGAGAAAACGTTCAGGAGATAATGTTCTGAAGTGATAAACAAGCAAGTAGAGAGCGCAATGATTAATGTTCGTTCATTCTCTATAGCAGAAAAGTTATCCGCACCGTGACACAATTACAGACTATTATTATGTCGAGAAGTAGAACAGATAGACTGCTAAAAAGAGTAATTGGTTTGTTAAAAAAAGTAGACTAAATGCGATCAGGTGCATATTGAAGATGTGCTTTTGTTTCATATTCGTATAGATTTATTGGAACGAAGTTCCTTATCGCGCGTTGCGAAAAGGGGCTAGACGAATAGAAAAATTAAGACCAAAAGTTGTAACGACACTTTTTGCTATAGTTGTAAGCCGTGCGGCGTGCGCGTGTTTCTTTGACTGTCTCTCTCTCTCTCTCTCTCTCATAGAAAGCCAATTATTTTCGTTCCATCTTTCTATTTCGCATTGAACAGTGTGGTGTCGTGAAGATTATTTTTATTGATTGTGTATGCAAGTTTTTTGTACATAATAAATAATAAAACTAACTATATAACTTTATTCTATCCGGGTGTCCCTTGACACCTTTCAAGTTTTTTGTCAACATCATCAAGCCTGTAATCCCCGAAAAGCTAAACATAGGTGTACTTACAGTACACTAAGTTCTTCTAACTTACTATCATACAGGCGTATTGGTAGGGAGTTTGTTTCCCCAATTCTTCTTCACTAAATCTTGACGTCCAAAAAGGAAGTATTCCTCGAAGCGCTTCGAGGAATACCTCCCAAAAAGTGCTGATTTGAATAAATGACATTTAATTTTGATTTTGATTTAGACCTACAATTTGCTGGTTATGTAAAAGTCTTACGTAACCTATGACGTGAGCTCTTCTCCTTCTTTTTGTCATCTTTAAGGCAGCTGATGTCCAAAGTTTATAGGCTACTCATTGCCCTCTGACCTGGCTTCAAATGCCATTGAGAAATATCTCTCAGACATGGTCGTTCTTCACCGTTTTTGAAGCATGTGATAACTATACAACACGCTCATAAATCCAAAAAGTCAAAAGTACGTGCCTTGAGTTTGACGTGAGACCATTGATTTGGCAGTTTGCCGTTCACACGACCGAGCTATCACTTCCTTACAAAATCAAAATCAAAATCAAAAGTCATTTATTCAAATTAGGCTGAGGATCAGCACTTTTTGAACGTCAAAAATCACATAAGATAGTCCCCCAAAACCACCGCCCTTCGCCACTTCCTAGTGTTTTTGCTGGGAAGAAGAAGTGGCGGAACAAACTCCCCAGCAACACGTCTGTCTGACAATTAATTAAACCTCAAGAGGACACCGGTGTCCGCGCTGTCATTGTCTTTCTATTGTGTCACTTAACGACACGATTAAAAGGTTAAATTGGAGTGAGTTTGTTGTCATTCATACAAAACCATACCCAAAGCAGCTGATGTGAAATTCCTTTGTAATTTTATAATAGTGTACATATACGAGTATTTATAGGCCAAAAGTGGCTGAAGACAGAAAGGAGTGGAAGAATGGAAAGGAGGCTCTTGCCCTGCAGCGGGACACCACAAGTTAATAATAATAATAATAACTCCGCAGGGCAGCTTGTGGCGAGCTGTTGGGCAGTAGGGACCCCACGGACCTGATCTTCCGGGAGTTATCTTGTTCCTCATCTCTGGCCTGCCTTGATTGGCCGGCCAGAGTGAGGTCTGACGAGGAACCGAGCTCCCACCTCTTTCTTGCCTTAGTTGGCCGGCTAGAGTGGAGATTCGCAAGAGCAAACGTGCTCGGAGGAAGGAAGCATTCCAGTAAGGTGCTGGTAGGGATCTTGACCGTACTTCCGAGATTGTCCTGATAGTCGTGGAATGCCGCTCCACTCCTTTAGCACCTTAGGACATGTTGCCCTCTTGTCACTACGTCACTATCAAACGGCTGCTAGCACATATTATGTGCTAGCGGCCGTTTTAGAGGGCCTATTATTGAGTGTGCAAATCACCCCCTGTCATTTAATCTGTCTATATGTAACATTGATAAGGCAGGGGCCATAGTCTTTCATAGTTCTAGGTATTCAGTCCATTTTAGCTACCCTAACCTATAGTCTAGTACTTTTGTTACCATATTCTGCAATAGCCTTACTCCAGTCGTAGGTTTTCCTTGGGTGCACTTGTCTAGTGCATACAGGGAAAATCTGCGATGGGTGCCTCACTTCATTAAAAACGGCAAAGGGTCTCTGTGAGTTGGCTTCGGCCCCTCGTACGCCTTCCAAAGGTCCGGAACCCAAGGGTTCCGAGAAATAACAAATAATAATAATATACGAGTATTTACGTTTGCTCTGCACTGTTAACAAAGATACAGATAGAAAACATCACACGCAGTCCTTTTCTTTTTTGCAGCACTTGATATTGTTTCTCGCAGACTACAAAGAGATACAATCTCGACAAAATTAATTCATTTACATGATGCTGGTATAAAGTAGAGGCACAAACGGATAGAATGGAAATGTAGATGTTTTTATTTGTAGACTTAGCTTGGAGATAATGTAGTTCAGTTTTTTTGCACAGCAGAAGCAATCATATAATGTTGCTTGATATTCTTTTTTCCAGCCAACGTGGTTAGTCTTGAGTCTAAGAAAAAAAAGCTGAAAGATCATTATCAAAGTTTAGCTTCTAGCTTTCTAATATCAAAGTTATTAAATATAAATTGAGAAATTACTTAAATTGCTTAACGTGGTTGCTTCAAAATAAAACTAAACTAGCTATACCATTAAATTATTTATTTTTTTAAGAGAAAAAAAAATGCGAATGTACTGTTGTTTGAATAAATGTTGATGTTACTTATACATAAATTGAAATTGAAAGTAAATTCTACTCCTACTAATATCGTAAATGTGAAAATTTGTGAAAGGTTGTTTCGGTGTTTGTTAGTCAATGACTCATAAATCGATGGACAGATTTGGATCAAAATTGGCAATTAGTTAAACCATTTGTTAAAGTAGTACCTACTTTTTATTTCGGTATTGTGTTCTCTTGGGATAATAGATCAATTTTACAAAGCTCTAAATTCCTATTTACGAAACGATTTTATTCCGAGCTACGTTTTTTTTTACGTCTCTATTTTCTCTTAATCTTTGGTGAAAACTAAATACTCATATAGTTAGTTTTATCTTGAATGAAGTCAAAACTACCAAAAATAGTGCAAATACACAATATAAAATTACACGAAACATTTCACATTAAAACACGTTTCCCGGATAACAACCGAACTTTTGTTCCTTACTATCTAAATCACCAAAAAACTTAGCTACGAAATTTTAGCTTGAAATTCTTAAACAAGTCAGCCATTGTTTCCCACAATGGTTCCGTTGCTATCTGATCTGCAAAGGATACTTCATTATCTCGCAGAGACAAACAAAGGGGATGAACTGTGGGATAGCAGAAATAATGAGCCGATAGTGGTGGAGAATTTCAGGCGAGTGTCACGGCGTGATGGTAGCCTGGGGGCTAACGCGATGACTTGCAGAGTATAACGTTGGGTTCGCGCCCTAAGATAATAAATGAGAGTTTTTTTGTTATTTATTCATTGATTTTAAAAGTAATAAAATTCATCAATTAATGCTTCATTGGTCGTGCTAGGCATGAGGTAGTCGAGTCAGATTTTTAGGCGGTTATCACGTTGCTGCCGCATCCCGCTGCGGTGACGAAATTGGTACCGTCGCGCGAACCTGACCACCGCACGGAGATGCGGTACGAGTGTCTTATACGCAGCAGTTTCGTATGCAAATCAAGGTTCTACAGTCTGAAGTTAAAAACGGATCTGGATTTGAGTCCGATTAATGAGAATAGGCTCATTCCGGACCAAAAGATAGCTACCCCTTGGTTTTCTGGTCAGCAGACTTTCGGGATTCTGACTACTTTTAATTATAGCCGGAACCAACGGTCAGACGTGCCTTCCGAGTTTATGTGATAAATGGTTACCCATGTGAGGACCGACTTTAGCAAGTGTAGCTAAACGTTGGATCGACTTCTGTGGCTTTTATTATTTTGCCAAAAAAATATCGTAGCTACAATTATTTGAAATTCAACAGAACACGCGTCTAACTTTTGCAAAAAATAGAAGGTTAAATGCAAAGTTTATTTGAGTACCTAGCTTCTCTATTACTATTTAAAAGAAATTTGTACAAAAGTAAAGGATTTACAGAAATTTAATTGCACCAGTTTCTATAGAAATTAGAATTGAATTTTGGATTAGAATCGGAGAAATTCGAATACTCATCATTTCTTCGTAAACACTCGATTTTCTATAATTAATTTATTTGTAAAGGTATTTTTGGAAATCGCAATACTATCGTCTAGACTAAATGATTGCGAGTCAATGCCACCGTTCGAACAATGAATGTGGTTACTTAAATAATTGGCGTTTAGATTAATAGTATATGTTTTACTTCGTGCGGTCGTCATATGAGATGAGGCCTTTGCCCTGCAGTGGGACAAAAGACGTTGGTATTACTATAATTTTCTTCATTATTCGTGAATTACTTATGGATTACGAGTTTAGATATTTAAAAATACAAGCACAAAAGACAGAGAGGATTATTCTAACAAAATATGAGTCGTTAAGAATAATCTATTTAGATACTTGCATACTTTTTTCATAAAACTTAAACTAATTTTAACATATACTCACGCCTTTTTGCCATGCTTTGATTCTTACATACTTCTTTTAATTCGGTTACGTTGATTTGGTCAAACACGCATGCGGATGAGTGTACCGTATCTGACCTTTCTGAAGGACATCGCCAATAAATTTTGTGTATGACTTTCTAGGGCGTCCCCTCCCACCGTTTCTACATACATCTGTCCGTTAAATAATTAAAAAACGTAACTCTAATACATTAATACACACAACTAACTATTTGAAACTTATACAAAAATAAAAAAGAAAGTAAAGTAATAAAAAGTGGAGTTTAATCTTATCTATAATTACTGAATAAACAGATATATCTCCAAAGTTCCACCAATCTCATGTGTGTAACTAAAATATTTGAGTATGAGTTGGTATTTGAACTTTGTCTAAACCAACATCTCAACCATCACCCTACAAGACGCTTCTCAACAGAATTGCCACTAATTACTTCCCACCTCCAAAGGTGTTTCCTAGGCCTGTTCTAACTATAACCTCAAAGTCACACTAACTAACACGAACTCCAACAAGAGTAGAAACCCGTACAACAGCCGCGTCAGCAAACAAGTTAATTTCAATATAATTACGTCTAAACCAAAATTAATATGGCCGTTTCTCATAAACTTATGTTCAACACAAGCACCACTAAATTCTCCTCATGATGCTTCAACTTTGAGTGAGTTACGGCCCTACAGATTTGTAATTGAATATCAAGTTAGGATTAAAATGTTCTGAATCTGAAATCAGAAGAAACAATGTTTAATTAAACAATCAGGGTCTTCGAGTTTGGAGTCTTGTTTCTATTAATTAATATCTGGGGAAGGTTTAGAGTTAAATACAAGAAAGACTTATCATCTGTGGCACATGGATCTTAAAAGGTCTGTAAGTTTATGTTAGGCATGCTGCAAATTTCAAAAATGAAAAAAATATAGTTTAAATTAAGCTGTGTTAAACTTCGGTATTACAAATATTATAAATACTAAATAAAATATCTAAGCTAAAAAACTTACTCAATCTTAATTAATCTTTATTGCTTTTATATTATGTTGTTCAATGTGGTAACTTTATAAATTAAACCATTATAAACCCAGTAGGGCACAGGTTGGAGAGAGGAAGACCTGCTTTACGAGATCATTTAGTTTTAAATAGAATTATGTACAGACGCCAGCACATCAAGTTACCCCAATGTGTCAAATTTTCCCAATTGAATATGAACCTTATTCTGTTTGCCATAAGGTTGAAAAACGGTCAAAGAAATATGACACGTTGGGGTAACTTGATGTGCTGGCGTCTGTACATTGAACATTATTGGAATTTGGAAATCATGAATAAATTATCGGACTATCAGTTTTCTAGTGACTATTATTTACTTACATTGTTTGTATTTTCATCCGGAGTCCTAATTTGTGCCCAGTTTGTGGCATAAGACTAGGCCCCTATTAAATGGGACTCAAATAAAACATACTCGTAACATTACTGCTAAAATATGTTTTTTTTTTCGTCAAAACTATGAAAATGTTAGTCCAATTTCAGGTTGGAATCGATAAAAAGTCTGCAAAAGAACCATGATCGCCGTATTGGCACAACACGATCGCAAAAACGTGCCATCGTAGATATCGGCTTACCCCGCCAACGGTGTCCATTTGGCACCAGCAATGTCATTACTGGCACTCACAGATGTCATTTCAGTCACGCCCCAAATAAGTTTAATTAGGAATAGAAATTCCGAACGCAAAACCCTGTTAGTATCGGAATGTTATCTTTTGGGGATGCGGATTATTTGCCTGTTACGACTTCATGCTAGATTAAATTCCGAATTTCTGTTTATGTAAATACAGAATCTTGTTTGCTGACCGTCACTTGACGACGCGTTGGTCGGATAAGGTTTGGAACTTCAGAATTGAATACTTTTACTGTTAGAGATTGAATTTTTATGTTTTTTTATTTGCGTTAGTACTACTTTAGGTAGGTATTAACCTTTAAATCTTCAACGTGATAGAGTAAGAAGGTAAATGTTTCTAAATAAATTTAGACCATGACTGCTTCTCAAATTTAAAGGTGGTCTATGTGGTCTTGGATGTGGTTCCAAAGGGGGTAAGGGTTTTAGGGTTTTTCTATCTGCAATTCCTCACAAGCAGCTTGGAGTGGGGATTAGTGCCCGATTGATGGCAATAGGCTCGCCTACTAGAACGTACGCCAAATCATCCAAGATGGCTCATGTTATGGGCCCAACAGTATATAAATTTCCGGTGCCCCTACATTAGACAGTGTGACCCTTCAGTGTTAGTTTTTAAGTAATAATGTATAAATATATGTATTTTAGGTTAAGGTATTTATCTCTGGGCCTGCGTCGCCTGAAATAAAGTTTATTATTATTATTATTATTATTAGGCAGCTTTAAAAATGCTCGTTTGAAAAATGGCTTATCGAGCAAGCTTTTTATTCTTTTGATGAATTCAGATTATCTTAAACTATGACTTATTAGGTCATTTGAATTGTAATATTTATTGCTTGTTTTGTCTGTGACTCGTATTTATTTCTTTTGTTTCTTTTATTTGTTTGACATTTTTACTATTTGATATAATTTGGAGAATGATGTAATGTATTTTAATGTTTTTTTATTTATTATTTTTTACTTTTTATTTGACTGCTATTTATTTGTTTCCTTTAACTGGTTTGACATCTTGGACTTGACATTTGTTTAATAAATTATGTAATGTTGTTTTTAATAATTGTTTAATCTATATATTATTATGACTTGTAAGAATTCCTTATCAATAAAATACTATGACTATGACTATGACTACTATTGCATGTAGGTGTAGGTATACCTCTGCTTTAACTTTCGAGGAATACAGACGTGATATTAAACTATGTTATACATCATACATTAAAAAAACATACCTAAGCGACCAACTTTCATAAGTTCAAAACGTTTTTAAATATACCTATAACCTTAGTTGGCGTTTTGCTTTCAACGTCAGACGTGTTCGTAACATGAAAGCATGTCACAGGAGGATGCCGGAGCATTGTGCCCGGAGAACATGTCAGGCAGGATACCGCTGTGACACCCAGAGACCAGTCCCGCCCTGTGGCATCGTTGACGCTGGTCACTACCGGACGACAACGGTTTTCATAGCTAAAGTTTTTTTTAAAAAGATATGGTCGTATTTAATTAAAATTCTGAAGCCGACGATTTTTTAAAAGTAAAGTAAAGTTAAGTAAAGTTTTTTTTTTTCGAACTCTCGCTCTTTCTTCAGTTTGTATGAGTTAGTAACCTTTCAGAGTATAATAATAAAAAAAATAAAATGTAGCACCTTTTTACTACTGAAAAAAAAAATGGCGTAAGCAATAGCTTATGCCATTTTTTTCACACTCATAAACTTGGTAAGCTGGATTATAAATTGGTCGATATTTTTTATGCAGCGTTGGTGTAGCATAGCTTTTTATTTTAGTTAGTTTGATTTCTCGTCGTGCTTTGCGTCAAGGTGAAGGTCATCAGTTTTAATATCGAAGTTGAATTAAAAAAACAGAACATCACTTAACCTTTTCTTTTTTACTTGTTTAAACTAAAGTCAGTAATCAATCCAAATACTCATAAAAGCTGTGGAACAAAGTATATATTTTATTAAAGAAGCACACCATAATGAAACCCAGAATGACGATATGCCTGTTCAATATTATTATTTTCCTTCGCAAAATTAACATGGCAATAATCAGATCTTATCTATTAATTCAGCTCACGTTTTGGCTTGTGTTGACAGACCCATATATTGCTGGGTATATTTATGCGTATTACATTGTCTATGTATATACGTACGTGTATAGTTCGTATTGTAATATATGTGTGTAGTATGGAGCACGTGATATGGTGGAACGATAAAAATTTCGTGAGAAAAGTTTCGAGAAAAAATGCGAATAGCCATAATTATGATTAAAGAAACCAATTAATGGGATAAAATGTATAAAGGAATATTCCACAACTTTCAAATAAGGCCATCTAGAGAGCAGCGGTGGCCCAGTAGTGGCGGCCCCGACTTACGAATAGCAAGTCGCGGGTTTGAACCCAGACAGGCGCATTACTTTGTGTAATTTATTTCATCACTACTGCTCTCAAATGATGTTTGTGCGATGTGCTCATGACTGTGATTGTGATTGTGCGAAAAATCATAATAAAAAGACAGTTTTTTTTTAAATGACGGCCAAAAGAGATGAATGAAAGACAATAATTATGATGTTTAAGACATTATCAATGTATACAAGGCTTATGCACACGACAGTTAACCCAGCTTCGAATACTGAAAGAAAACTTACAAATGAAATGAATCAACATAATTATTCAACCCTGATGAACATAATTATTGAACCCTGAAGTTTTCGTAATATTACGCTCTAAAGAGTACTATTTTGGCAGTTACATTGGAGTTTACCATATAAAAATATTTATAACTTGTTTTTTATTACTATGCCCTTGAAAAACCATATACCAAAATTCCAGAAACAATATTATATTACCCGATTTATAAATAACAGGTAGGTATTTTAGTTAAAATTCGCAAAATTTACCATTTGACCTTCGTCCTTGGTCCCAGAATGCCGTTACTCAAATAATAAAGTATGTTCTTAATACACAATAGTAGCACGGTCAAGGTCATTCAATTGAGGCGACCTTTTTATTGTTTTAGCTTCACAATTACTTCGCTAGCTTGGGTTTGTATATACAGTAAACAATACAACATATTATTATTGTATAGTCTACGCCATCCCTTCCGGTCCTATGTCAACCTCGTCTTTTGTTACGCTTTGACAATGTTATTTTGCTAGTCGTAAGTACTACTCTATTACTGTTAACGCGATTTATATGTCAAAAACAAATGTTTTTTTTTTTAGTTTTGTTATGGGGTTGCAGTCAAGCACTGGTTTATAATATTAAAAAAAAGAGTCGAAGCCGTATATTAAATTTCAATTAAACCATATTTGAACACATTAATTATTCTATACTCCATCCGAGTAGGTAGTTAATCTTTTTACATAAACGCTTATTAATTAAATACAACTACTGTTTAAACAAATTGTTTAATTGATCATGTAAGCGTTTTTGTTGTATCAAAATTTGTTTTCTGCTGCATTTTATTTTTAAACTGTGTTATTAACTAAAAAGACTTGTCAAGATTGTTTTCCTTTAGTTTACTACCTACTCGGATGGAGTATAGTAGTACCTATAAACATTTATAACTACAGATAGATGAGGGGCTTGTGGCTAAATAAAAACACCTACACGACCCACGGGTCGATCGAAGGCTAACTTACGCTTGTCAAAGTCGGTCAACGGATGGGGGACCACTTGTAGGTCTTTGACAGTCGTTACGAGTATAGTCAGAACCCCAAAAGTCTGACAACCAATCTAATGCGCTTTTTGACAAAATTTCTGTTTTTAGTCTGACATCTATAAGTTCGTTCGCGTTAAGAATGCAGTGAAGACATCAGTGCAATTGCAAGATAAAGGTGTATTCACAGTGGTGTTGAATTCAAACAAATTATATTTTAAAAAAGTATAATGAATTTATAAACATGAATTTCAAAAGATTTGATTGGTTAGGGGGCGGGGCTAGGCCGACGGATAATGATGGCTTCACTACATTCTTAACGCGAACGAACTATAGATTTCAAGAAAATATTCGACACATGTTTTTTCTTTTTTCGCGTAATCAAAAAATAACGGCGATACATCGAGTTAAAATGTCACATGACGTCACTAGCCAATACAGTTTATGCTAGCTAATGATGTTACAAGCCACCACTCCTCAACTTTAGTGCACTTAATCTAAGCAGTTTTCCATCAATTAGAAAAAGAAAAAAATATGTTTCGAATATTTTCTTGTTATCTAGATGAGGGACTAAAAACTAAAACTTTGTCCATAAAGGGGAATAGCCCATTAAAGGGTATCGCGTTATCCAGTAACTGGATTCTACAGGTCAGATCATGGCAGTCGCTTCATGTAAAACACTGCTATTCAACTGCATCCAGCTAAACTAGAAGCCGACCCCACGTTAGTTAGGAAAAGGCTAGGTAGATGATAGTAGTTTGGAAGTGACAACTAGACTAGTAGAATCATTACACTTAACAAATACCAGCCAGTTAGTAAAAGAAGTAGGATTTACTAACAGCTTACAAAAAATCCTTAATTATTCGGCACCGCAGTAACTACTAGCACGCTTCGGTTTTCCTTTAAAATTTATGCAAGCTTAGGGAGCTTACTGTAGAATTGACAAACCGAATCCTTTGAGGCTCAGTTCGGATCCTGCAACCGAATAAACATTGTAAGGCCTACGTCATGTTTGTTTTTAATTTGAATAGAATTGATGTTCTTATAACTAACTGCTTGGGGACTTTCATAAAGTGACTTTCTAAGAAACAACAATATAACTCTGTTAATAAAAAAACATTCAGTAACAAAACCATATTATAAGAAAAAAACATGCAGTATCTATAAATTGTATACATTTTGGAAATCTACTATTACTAATGATATCTTAAAGCACTCGTCGATAATGTAGTTTTTCTTTCCGTCCCAAATAATTATTGAAATGGGGTAAACAGTTTGGGAGAGTATATCGGACACGAGTCACGAGTCTCACAAGAATGTACGCACCACGCATTAAAAAGTCATCGGATTTGCATATGACTATGCTCAGATTTAGTACGTAAATATTTTTTTTACATTGTGCCTATAAACAGTCATTAGACGTGAGGTGCGCGCTCGCCCTCGGTTTGCCATTCATCTATCTTCCCGCACCAATGCTGGAGTTTGCGCACATTTACGTCGCATATCAAATAATCCAAAAAATATTAAACTAAAATTAATGTATGACTGCAACTTAAACTTAACGTAATGTAAATTCACTCGCACGCCTAAGAAACCACATGTTGCGTCAAATACTTTATTAGAACCAATAATAAAATATTTGATAATGTAACATTTACAGTCATAGACAGTTTGTGTATCAGTATATTTCCCGAATCAATAAATAAAATAAATTATGTATCCCACACTATACAAACTAACAAACAAATGCCTCTTCAATATCTCTAACATTTAATTTGCTTTTTTGAATAAGTATTTGCATCTACAAATTTATACTATCACTTATATTTGTAGGCTATTCAAATAAAATTCTACGTGGGAGTTAGATCCTCCATGTAAAAGTCAATTGAATTGCTAACACTTCAATCGGGACATCCAAACAATACAAAGTACCTAAGGTATATAAAGATTATTGTTTTGGGACAAACCTTCTGCCTATTCCTAACCACTACCCTAAAGATTAGAATCAATAGTGATCACCACGAACCGAATGGAAAGAACTGGCGGAGAAGTCTTTTGGTGAATTTTTCCTACTACTCGTAACATTGTTATTCGGACCACCACAGACTGAGGTCTTGGAGGAACATTGATATGTTCCTCCAAGACCTCAGTCTATGGTTCTAATAATCTCATAGTCACAGTCACGTAAGTAATATTTAAAGCTTATATTTTTGGCCTGCCCTGTGGAACAGTTTGTATATCACAAATCTACACATTACTGCACCTCAATATTGACTGGATGTAAACTTTATAACGTCATAATGTGACGATTTGAATAATTAAATTGAATTGAATAGAAAGTAAACAAACCATCATCACATACTCGTACCACTATAATATTTTATGTATGTACACACTCTTTCGCAACCTGAGATGCATGTAGTGTCTATCGCTTCGTATTGTACATTATGCTTTTGTAAATGAATTGTAGATACTTATATATATATATATTTTTGTTTTTATTCTCGTAACCCTTGGGTTCCGGACCTTTAAAAGGCGTACGAGATTCCAATCGCAAATTTTCCCTGTATGCATTATGCAAATGCATTCAAGAAAAACCGACGACTAGTGCAGGACTATTGCAGACTAAAACAACAAATGTATTGAGCTATGGGTTAGGAGTGGAAAAGGTGAACTGGTTACCAAGTACTATGGAAGGCCTATGGCCTCTGCCTCATTAATGCTTTTTAAATACACGAATAAATATCAGGGGGTGACTTGCACACTCAGTAATGGGCCCTCTGAAGCGGCCGCTAGCACATAGTGACGTAGCGACAAGAGGGCAACATAACCTGAGGTGCTTGAGGAGTGGAGAGGCATTCCACGGCTATCAGGACAATCCCGTAAGTACGGTCAAGATCCCTACCAGCACCTTACTGGAGTTCTTCTTTCCTCCGAGCACGTTTGCTCTTGCGAATCTCCACTCTAGCGGCCAACTAAGGCAAGAAAGAGGTGGGAGCTCCGTTCCTCGTCAGTGTTCACTCTGGCCGGCCAATAAAGGCAAGTTATTATTATTATTTTATTATTATGAAGTGTTATAGTGTAACAATTTGTAGATAGGCCAATAAATTAAAAAAATATTCAACTTTATTTTTAGTGTAAGCGAAGCCCGCAAAGGGATTGTTGTATTCATCATTATGAAAAACTTATACCATGGAACGAACCCTGAAAACGCTAAATAAATCTACTGTTTACTAATTAGTACATATTTTATGCTCACGTAACTGGATAAAATAGCTTTTTTTTAGAAGAAATTTCAGGGTTCTTCTGTCTAAACAGTGTTCATAATGACGAGTACAACAATTCCTTTACAACTTTGGTATAATTATACCTACAACAAATATGGTTACAATATTTTAAAATAACGTTTAAAAAATAAGAAAAAAAAAACATTTAAATCCTTTTATTTTTCATTTTATAAGCTGTAAATTTAGTGACTAGGGGTCACAAGCGCTACTGCCAAGCAGGTTATCCTGAGTTAAATCCCCTGGTCCGGCAAAATTATATTGAATTTCTCTATCTGGTATTTCTCAGTACCTAACAGCCCGGGATCTAGATTTGTACCTTTGATGGCAAGTAGGCTCGCCTCCTATTACATTAAACTAAAACTTAACTGACAAAACATGGGTGTATTTCTGTTTCATCTCTGCCTAACCCTTCAAGGATTACAGACGCGATGACAAATATTCTCATATCCAAGAATAGAACAGCCAATATTTGATACGCTGCCTTCACCATAACCAAGAGAATAGATTTTATCAACCTAATCAACTCCTATACCTATGTATAACATTGTACGTCATCCTTTCCGGACCCGATGTCATGCTCATCTATTGTCCCTGTAGCTTTGACAATGTTATTTAGACATTGGAGTGATGGCCATAGCCGCTGCTCAATCACTGTCTTAACAACGCGACAACTGTTTTTAGGAAAAAGATGGAGGTTTTGAAAGTTAATTACTTTGGGGCTGTTTTACAAATGAGTTTGTTTCAAGAGTTGAAATTTAATTAAATTGGTACTAATATTATACAAAGAGGTGACCTTTATGAATTTGTGACATTGTAGCGGGTAATATCTTGATCTAGTGAGAGTTATGACAATCTATATACCTATGGCTATATTTTATTTTCAAAACGTCCGGTTAGTTAGACAACTGTGTCCTAATATTATAACGTTGCTTTAAAAGTTGTAGTTTCTTGCAATGAACGTTAATGAGATTTGCATTTAAACCAGAATGCTTGATGGTTTCAATGTGTATAAAACAACATGCAACTTCTACAGAAAATTATCCAGTATAAATTTTCGCTTCACCAATTATTCAACCAAAAGAATAACAAACCCACTTTTACAAATCAAATCACTGCAAAATTCCTCAATCGATACATTTCAAAACCAATCAAAACACGCCCACAGTTCCAAAAACACAAAACGGTTGGGATCAAACTCTTCATATTTTGTGCACAGCACTGATGTAGGACATTCCCAGTTTAATCACCCATACCATGCTGTCCTCCCGTTCATCCAATAGCTATAGGACGTACGGCTTTATCAATAGGACGTATAGCTAGTATAGCTATGTCTATAGGACGTGCAACTACATCTATAGCATGTCCAACGGAACTGTGTCAGCCTCCTCTTTTGTTTCCTTGTCATTGTCACAGTGTCATCCAATTATTGGATTGATGCTTGTTCCGTCTGCGTAATAACGGTTCTGTCTTCGTCTTTTTTTGATTCGGAAAATTCTAGGACAGAGCTTTTTTGAAATGTGAATTATGGATGTTTCGAAAGAGCATTTTTGAATCTTTCTATCTTCGAGATCTAAAATCAATTTAAAAGGTATGGTTGGGTTTTAGCTAACGGCTAATGTGGCTGCTGTGCTGCGTGTCACAGAAGTAACATTTTTATAAGTACGAAACAAATATTCATAACATGGCATGTAGATACGGTAATGGGTTTGTATGTGAGCATTAATATCGATAAGTGTTTCTGTACGCATTGTATAATAATGGCCGGCATAAAAACTCTTTAGACACCAGGTTAATCACAAAAAGAAAAAGAAAATGTCCATGCAGGTAAAATGTATACTTTAAAGTAACGTTACTTTTTAAAGACAAAGTTTTCTAACATGTGTAAAAAATTACCTAACACTACAAAACTAATCAAATATCTGATTATGTACATTAATCCCAAAAACCTTTACCCTACCGCAGCAGTGGTCATGAACCGCATTAATTAGAACAGAGTGCAGCGATGAGCACAGATATCTAGCAGCTATGTCTAAATAATAGGCCCCGACCCAACATTTAACCATCTGCACGATCGCTACTAATTCATCCTTGATTACAGATTCAATCAGTTCATAATGAAACATCGCCTTGACGCTCATTTGTACTCTATCCGCCGACCAATAATCACTAACAAGAAGGCATAGGGTTTTAATAAGCCGTGCCCGAACCACTCCGTAATAATTAACCGAGACTATTCGGAAGTCCGGGCGGAAAACCCGCGCGTCATTAATGCAGACGTGTCCGGGATATGGTGACAACTCTAATTCTCGCGTACAACCCTACCCCCGTCACAGTTTCCGCGTGACATGATCGTTCAATCTCATCTTTATGACGTCACTATCATGCCCGCCGTGGATCGTGTTCGTTTGAGCTCGTGTGGTTTTTGAGAGGGAGTTTTGAAATTTAAGTTTGGTGGTTACTGTGATGAGAAACATTCGCTTTTTCACAAATATCAACGATTGCAACAATGACAGCCGCTATGAAACAGCTCAATAGTGCGAATAATTATGACTTTAACCCTAAGGAATTCGCCTCGAAGCTGTACCCGACTACTTGCAACTTTAATAAATGACACGGTCAATTAATTTCCAATTCTGGATCGAAGTACTAATTTAGCTTTGCAGTAAAAATATATTTAATAAAATAGAGTGCAAAACTGATTTAAATAAAGAAAACTGAATTTTGATTCGAGATACAGTCCATGAGTAGTCGGTCCCAGATAAATTTACCTTTAAAAGATTACTGCTTCGTGTTATATTAAAATTTGAAACTGTTAAGTCAAAAAAATAAATAAACTTTAAAAATTGAGATTATCCTACAAATATGCAACAAATTGACCATTAGATTGGTTACGTTCATATGTAGACTGATCCTTTTATTGTGACGTCGCCAGAGATCTGAGGTAACAGCGCGGTGCGGGAGCGGCATTGTCAAGTGAGTTGAAAGCTGTCATTGGAATGTTGACATGCGTCACTACCCCTTTTTTTAAGCTACGCCCGCGCCGTCTGAAGACATGACGTGGTTATGTAAAGCTTGCACCCACTAAAATCTTCGCCTGTTCATTTACTTTCACCTTGATAGGTTGGCTGCGAGAACTGGTACGTATGACATTCGCGATCCATCTAGTTTGGTTCACTTGTCTTCTTTGCCTGCTTCCCGGCTTACTCCTGTTTCAGTGATATCCGGATTTACTGGGACATCAGTAGACGTCACCCCACCACCCGTAACGCACAGCTACCTCAGTAAAGTGGCTTATAAAAATACTTTCTCCCCTCCCAATCTTTGAGAGGAGGCCTGCGTCCCAGCAGTGGGAATATGATAGGCTGATTAGACTACATTACGTTCATTTATGCTAAAACCGAAACAGAGTGATTTAAACAACACTTGACACCTCAAATCTCTAGACGAAAAGGAGTGTTGAAACAAACGTCTCAAAGGACCCTGATTAACATAATCAAATCAAAATGTTCCCAAAGAAAGGCTCTAAACACTTGTTTATCTTAAACATTTATATCCACGTCTGTAATTACTCCCTTAATCCTGTTGCTTTAAATCAACACCCTGTTTTTAATGAACTTCACTGTGGCGACGTAATGCGTTAGAAAGAGATGGGGGTACAAGGGACGTATTTCCGATCTCTTTCCTCTTCAGCTAAATTACCTAATACGGTACACGTTTACTGTGCTGTAGCTTCTTAACAAGATAAACGTTGTTTGCGATGAATTTTGTAACCCTTCCTTATACTGTGATTCTGTCAAGTTTCATGGGACAATATGGGGATTGTAAATAAAGAGATTTACTAAGACGTCTTTGTTATTTAAGGGAATCTTGATACCAGCTGATACTATATCAGTTCTTTTGGATACTTATAATAGTAGATTACCGGGATAGTTTTGCTTTTAAGGATGCTCGATACCCATGATTAATAAGAAGCATCATCATTACATAAACACACCGTCATTATAATTATTATGAAGATAATTGATTTATGTTAGTTAACGAGTTCAAATATGTTAATATGGCTCGGAAATAAGCCATACAAACTCGGTGTTGCCTATTTGACTCTATGGGAGTAAACACCAAAACAAACTTAAATTTTTCTTTATAATTCAGCTAGTCTTGGTCAGAATACGTGTAAACCGTGCAGATTAGTGGCTGAGATGATCTTATAGTAAAAAAACATAATTATTGTGTTTAATCTGTGCAGTGGATTCTATAGTAATCGTAAAAAGTTCAATATACTGGTTTTCTTACTAAGGCAGTCTACCGTGTTTTACATCATGCTACATTTGATATCTATGCTACATACAATTGACAACTGTCCATTGTACGCATCGCAATAAAACTCCAACCATTACTGACAACCTTTCGCTAAGAACGGACAATTGTTTGACCAAAAATCGATATCTTTCGAAGTTTAGATAAGTTATTGCTTTGCTCCGTCATCATTCTGAGATGAGGCTTTTAGTGATATTTGTTTTTCAGTTACGGATTGATTTCACTTTGTGTAGATTTCACCCAAACAAGTTTTTGCGGCAATCAGATCTAGGTCATGTCAATCACGTTGTTATTTTGTTCTGATACTGGGGATCTAACTCTTAGCTCTCGAAGGAGTTACCTCGAAGCCACACTACTTTACAAAATTGTCAGAAACAAGTTTAACTGTACAAATCTGACCAGAATGATCTGCTACGCTGTACCCAGAACGATTCGCAGGCGTCAGGTACGCGCAGGTACGCTTTTCGCTCTGAAAATTAGCCGTACTAATTCAGGTCTGCGCTCACCTGTCCGCCGTATGGTTGACTCATATAATAGTACCTTTGTAAACATTGACATCTTCAATTGTAGTCTAAGTAAATTTAAAAGCCTCATCCTCTGTTCCCTATTAAGTCCTATAACAATTGACCCAAGGCCCCAACTCCACCTTAAATAATATTATATAACTTTGCCCCTTTATATTCTTACCTTCTCATTTAAAACCAAAACTAAACAAAATTTCTAAACTCCTTATTATGCTTTCTAAACGTTAGTTAAGTAAGTATTTTGCTACACGTGCTGCTATTATTATTGTTCCTAGCGATTAATTTCCTTTTTATTAACCTCTACGTCTATTTGTGGACAGCGTTGTGGGTTACATTATAACCAAATTATTAGTATGTTTAATCTAGTTGTAAGTTCTTATAATGTTACTGTTTGCTGTTCCTTTCAATAAAAAAATAAAATAAAACTATTTCAATAAATTATATTGTATTGAGTAGAAACCATTATTACTAGCACAAGGGTAGACTTTGTTTTATTGGAAATCAAAGTGAACATTCGTTGAAAGTATAAACATCAAGTTTTACCAGACTAGTTTACAAAATTGTAATATGAAGGACTCAGTAAGCACTTTGAACCTAATGTTCTATTCTGAGTGGGAATTTCCGTATTCTTAAAAACGTTTGCATCCAAATCTCAGTCTTAAACTTTTAAAAATACGTACGTTTCACAACATTTTTGACAAGTTTTTGAGTTTTATTATCGCCTTGTTAATTAAGATAGAACATTTTCAATTACGGGAATTGGCCTCCTGATCTCCATTTACAACTAACATTGTAAAACTAAATTGTTGAACACCTACACGAAGAACAGCCCAATCAGCTTGTTGGTTCTTGAACCCTTCTCCTAAATCAATAATCGCAGCAACGTCTCCTTCTTTTCCTTAAAAACCTTATCGTTCTCAAAAATCCCTTTCCAATTTATACCGTTTCCCTTGATATATTGACATACGTAATCTAACATGACATTTCTATATCTGTATTGGCTCTAAGTAACGAATTTAAGCCTCTAGGGGCCTGCCCATTGTCTTTGAGCCCACAAATCGAAATCAAAAGAAATGAAAACGGAGGTTGAACTTACGTATGCCTTTTGTGAATACGGTGATGTTGCCCGTATAAATGTTTCCGTAACCTTTAATGTACCTGAAAAGGGGCAACGATAAAAATACTGATTTAGCAGATCTTGGTTTGTTTATTTTTTGGTTGAATTGGAGCAAAATTCTTTGTATTATTTTGTCCACGTTGTATTTACTTTGGATTTTTATTCTTGGAACTTGTTAGTGTATTTATGTGTTTGTAAACGCTTCCTTGATACAGGAGAAATTCCTAGTGGGAAGAAACGTACTTTTTATTTTAAACTAACAGACGTCCCGCGGTTTCACGCGCGTGAGTCTCGTTTCCGTGGGAATACAGGGATAAAAAGTAGTCTGTGTGTTAATCCAGGATGTCAGCTAACTCCATACCACAATCTATTAAAATCCATTCAGTAGTTTTTACGTGAAAGAGTAACATACATCCTCACAAACTTTCGCGTTAATAAGGATAAATGATATAAAAAGACATGATAACAACTGCATAGCCGTTTTCCAAATGTGTTGGTTGGCTTTCAGGCTTAAGGTATACAGTCATTTGAGCATATACCAAACTTTTATATGAAGCTACTGTCTTAATACTATTTATTTATTTATTTTATTTTTATGAAGGCTTACAGACTAACAATCCAGTGAATTAAGAATATAATAATATAATATGTTGTGATCGTCACTATACAGCAACAATTTACAGTTTATTTTTTGCCCGCGAGGAATAAATCATAATAATTATATTCCTTTATGTTGCCAAGTAAGTTTCAAATCAGTAAAAGATTTTTTTAATCGGACCAGCAGTTCCAGAGATGATCTCATAATTATTTTGTAACACTTACTTGTATATTTTTATAAAATCAAATAAAATTAATCGTTTTAGTAATATTGGACTCGTTAAAACTGTAAAAAAAAACACTTTGTTTGGCAAATTTCAACTAAATTTAAATATCCAAACTTTTATGATGGCCGTAATCAACGAAATTTTCTTTCAAACATTTCGTATTCGAAGTAAAGGTTGCATCAGACAGCTTACCAAGTTGTAAGAATCTACAAAGTTCCACAGGCTTAAGTTCTCGTAAACGATGACCTGGCATTTACTAAGCATTCCGTGCACCAGCATTATTACGATCTTCAACTCCATATTATTGCTGCAAGCACTCCAAGTAGTACTTACATTGTAAATCGTTTCCGTAATAAATCCAAAGAGTCCGTAAATTACGGAATATTTACGCGTTTACAATTAAAAAAATTATTTTTCCAAGCGCTTAGCACTTGACAGCGTTTGATCGTAGGTTGAATAACTCGAACAAGAGCATACGGGTGTTTAAATTTCCAGCATGTTTTTATTTTGAAAAGGTGTCGTAAGATATTTTGTGTAAGAAAACCTTATCTTACGTTAGTTCTATTAAAGTTGCACTGCACTTGAACTGACTGCAGTTGAACTGATTACACGGTTTTGCAGGACAATTTTTTATTTAGTGTAAGAACACACGAAAATAAATAAATAATAATAAAAAAAATAACAGTTGTCCTCTTGACCGCAATGTCAAGAGAGCAAAACCTTGCTCTCGCCCCTTTCATGGGTCTAAATTAGTAAAATAAATGATTTGACTTCGACTTTGACCAAACTATGAATTAATCCTCTAAATTCGTCATGAAGTCGTGACGCATGGCGTACTGAGCATTTTTTGGTTTATCCATCTATACACGAATGTGGCGGTAAAGTTTTTGGCAGGTCTTGGGATTCGCGTCTTGAACTGGTTTATCCATCATCTGTCTAGTCTTGTCTCTAGTATTATCAAGGTCAACTTCCAATATGACCAGATGCAGCTAAATACCAGTAACTGCCAACCTGTTCTCCATAGTTCAGTTAAAAGGTAACAAACACGTAACCCTATGTTTGGCTGGTTGGTTTATAACTACCAGTAAATTGACTTTCCAGGAAACGAATAAGGATCAAGGATCAAGAATCATGTGCAAGCTATAATAGAGTTATAGCTTGCACACGATTCTTGATCCTACATTCAATAGTTAAACAAAATTATATCTACTAAGTGGCAAAAATTTGTGGAAATTAGAATCAAAACTAGTGGGCTACCGTAAACTCGTACTTTGCAAAGTTTAAACGGAACCGCATGGTTCTAAAAGAACTCCAAACAAAGTTAATGTAGCGAAATACGAAAGACAAACAACCATATTTAGGTCACCTAGTGGCATTTATAAATTTAAACTTATGTGAATCATCAACTAATTTTTTATATTAATATTTTTTGTGGCTATTTAACATAGTTTTGCGTCAATTTTGTATTAATATTTTTGTATTAAGTTTTATATACAAGTAGGAAATTATTTAATTAAGTACATACATAATAAAACAGGAAGAAAAGTAAAATAATTATAAAGCATAAAAAAAATCAACGGGATGCAATGTCAACGGGAAACGTGCCCAAATGACTGGCCGCATTGCCACGTTGATTGGCAATGCTGAGTCTCTGACCTAAATAAAGGCCAGCTTTTCTTCTTCCTTCTTCCTTTTTGTACCTTTTTTAGTTTTGTGTCAATTTTAGGAATTCACACTTGAAAGGAACCAATGGGACGCTATTAACCAGCCTAAAATCCGCCTGTCGGTCAGCGGGTTATAATTATAGGGTGACTGGTAATTAGTGACCGATACTCACACACACGTGAACACGTGATTGTACTCATGAATACGAATAACTTTCCCAAAGAAACTTTTTTTTATACTCATTAACTTTTATTAATTTAATTACGTCCGTACTGTACAACTGAAGCGGTGGGGATGGTGGGGGAGCGTGTGACGCTACTACTAGTAGATTTTGCCCTTTCTGAGGTCAGACTATCAGCTGATAGATCGTGCCGATTCGTGCCTACTGTGATCAATCACAAGCGCGCGCGCGGGAATTTCAATCTGCTTTTTGTTATTTTATTAGAAAGTTTATTGAAATCATGAATACAATCACGTGTTTAAGTATCAGTCACTAATTACCAGTCACCCTATATATCATAAACCGCAATAGTTAAGCACTTAAATTTTACAGAATTAGTATTTCTACGAGTATTGCCATTTAAACAACATCTGCCTAGCCTTTTCCTACTTATGTTGGGGTCGGCTTCCAATTTAACTGGATGCAGCTCAATACTAGTGTTTATCATGGAGCAACTGTCTGTCTGACCTCCACAACCCAGTAACTGGGTACTCCTCGGTTAATTTGGTTGCCAGACTATGCGTAACGACTGTCAAATATCTACAAACGATGGCTGGGGCCGACGGCATAACGTACGTTCCGAGATATGAAGGAGTCTTAACACGTAATTATTGGTCACCCATCCACGAACCAACCTCTTCAAGCGTAGTTAAACCTTATTTTTATGTCTTTTTGTACCACATCCTAAAAAAGGAACCTGACATAGTTCATATTCCAAAACTTTGAATAGCTTAAGCCTTTGACGCTAAGCAGCTTTAAAGTTACAATGTGGTAAACGACTTTATATGTCCTCATAATATACGAACTTCGACATTGTTGGAGCCATAAATTTAGTTTAGTGCCTTTATTTGCATGGATGCTTAGCCTTTGTATGGCGTTTTGGGATTATGCAAAAATTATTACCCACATAAGTAATAGGGGTGGGATAAGTCTCGTGGATATTAGATCAGTTTAGACACAACATAAAGGGTAATGAATGACCGAAGCTTAACTTAGCGTTTGAAAAATGTGAATCAATTTGGTTTTTTTTTTGTCTGCCCTGTTGGTCTAGTAGTTAGTGCCCCTGACTGCTACGCCGGAGGTCGTGGGTTCGATTCCCACCCAGGACAAATGTTTGTGTGACGAGCACGATCATTTGTTCTGTGTCTGGGTGTATTTAATCTATAATATGTATGTATTTAGAAATATATAAGTATGTTTATCAGCTGTATAGTACCTACCCATAACACAAGCTCACAAGCTTAAATTGGGACTAAATGGCGCTGTGTAAAAAAGTTGTGGAATATTTGTAAAAAAAAATATCTCCATATTTAAGAATTTATCCTGTGTCGTGTTAATTTGTGTATGCGTTTGCAAATATTAATTTTCATACACAAAAAACAAAAATTGATTTTGTGCGGCAATTAAACCCAATCGCTTAGCATCTGATAGCAACGTAGAATAAAAAAGAAATATAAGAAGACGTCGACGACGAAAAGTTGTACGTCAAGATGCGTGCGTTACTATACCAGAAAACTTGATAGGTACATACATACATAAAGTCACGCCTTTTACCCGGGGTGGAAAGAAACTACAAAGCGCGTTCTGCTATGATTTTTACACATTGCGTGTAGATACTACGCACCTCACCATTCTGAAGAACCTCACCAATAAGTTTCCTCCCGGCGTTTCCATTTTCATCTACATTACCTTTAATACCTTTCGTTAGTCGCCTTTTATTCATTCTCTCAACGTGACCAAACCATCATTCTACAAACTACACAAAAAATACAAACAAAGTCTTCCATTTATCCAGGAGAAGTGTTAACTGGATTTACGAAATAATATCAAAACACCAGCTAATGACACCTTCAACAAAGCTCCCGTCCGGAACGAGGAAGGAAATAGACCGAAAAGATAAAAGAATAATTCTAAAGAAGGATACAATACATTTATCAATTTGCAAACAATACAGACACCATACATTAAAATGTATGAAAATGGATTCCGTGCTATGTCGAGTAAAAAACACACAAACAAAATCACGTTTCTTTAAACGGCGCCCTTTAATTTTTAATTTATGATTTGATTCTGTAGCTTAATAATAACAGCCTTACGGGTCGATCGTACCAAACATAATGATTGCATATAACAAACAACACGTTGTAGTTCACAAACTTATTTAGTTTTTCTATCATACCTATCAGACTCTAATTTCTGGAATTATTAAATTTGTATTTTCAAAAAAAAAAACGGGCCAAGTGCGTGTCGGACTGGCACACGAAGGATTGCGTACAATGTGGAACAAAAAGTACCAAAAAGATCACGCTTCTTGTATGTCTCTATAATCTATGTTTTCACACAACTTTGAAATTTCACCTGTCTACCTATTACGATTCATGGGATACTGGCTGGCTGACAGACTTGAGTTTGCCGATGTCCCGCAAAACTGGCCCTAATATTTCACCCACAAAACTCAAGGCTCAAATATATCACTTCCAATGAGGTTGCTATGATATTACCTAAGATCTGTATTTCTATAAACGTATAAACAAAACAAACAAATCTGATTATTACTAAGAAAGTAATAAATAAAAACTGCTTAATACTTTCTTTAAACGAAATACTATTTGTATCATAATGTCCATAGTACAGACGCCAGCACATCTAGTTACCCCAATGTGTCAAATTTTCCCAATTGAATAAGAACCTTATTCTGTTTGACGTAAAGTTGCAAAACGATCAAAGAAATTTGACACATTGGGGTAACTTGATGTGCTGGCGTCTGTACATACATCAAAAACTTTTCCATAAGGTAACTACTAGCTGTTGTGCCTTTTAGGATCTGTAGGCTAGTTTACTTGAGGATGAAGAATTCCTTGGATAGAGAACACTTCTTGATTGAACTTTAATTTCTTTTATTTGTATGATTAACCAGGTAATAAATTGCAAGTGTGGCTGCTGACGGCCCCGTACGAGACCGACCAAAAAAAACAAAAGAAACCGTCATAGACAACTTTCTACAACCAATGTTGCCCGACATAAAACTTATTATCTGTGTTGGGACGCCAACACTAGGTACCTATAACTACAGACACATTCGGCAAATTTCTTCAAGACCTGAACATTTCTGAGTTCACTAAACTTTCTTACAACGTGTACGACATGATAACAAGCATATTGCTTTTATATTAAATATTTATTATAATTATTCTCTTAATGTATCGAAAAGCCTGTTTCAATTTTATTACTAATTCTAGGTACATTTCAAGGACTCCACGAACAAGACTCTCACCTTTGGAAATTACATAAAATGTATTTGGTTGGAGGAAATATTCTAAGTCTTGTATAATATATATTACTAGCAGACGTCACGCAGTTTCACCCGCGTAGTTTCCGTTCCCGTGGGAATACGGGGATAAAAAGTAGCCTATGTCCACCGGGAATAGTGTAGCTATCCACCAGTACAATATTTTTTAAAATTGGATCATTAGTTCCGAAGATTACCCTCTACATATAAACTTACAAATTTTACCTCTTTATAATATTAGTATAGATAAATCTGTTTCATCCGAACCTAATGATGTTTTTAGTTATTTTAAATATTCGTTAAGAGATCTACTTGATTTGAAATAATACAAGCCATTGCCATTGACTACCTCGTTGGTCTAGTGGTCACAAGCGCTACTGCTGAGCATGGGGTTCCGGGTTCGATCCCCAAGTCGGGCAAAGTGTTATTGATTTTTTCTATCTGGAATTTCTCAGTAGCAGCCCGGAGTCTAGATTTGTGTCCGATTGATGGCAATAGGCTCGCCTCCTATTACATGGGACTTAAACATAACTGGCGAAATGTGGGTGTACTACCAGGTACACCTCTGCCTAGCCCTTCGGGGATTACAAGCGTGATGTTATGTGTATTTTTTTTACCAGCCATTGCAGAGCAAATGCCACTTCTCTTTCTAAGAAGGCACATGCATTGCTTGCCTGCGGTAGCGATTACAAACTTATTTTGGTTATAATTCGAGGTTTCTTTACAATGATTTCCTGCAGTCAAGTGATGTCTATGATAAACATAGAACGTAGATATGAATTAAAAATCACACTGGTGTTTGCCCAAATTCGGACCACCACCTCGTGCCTTATAACTCCTGGGCCATCGCGACATTGAACATAATATATTATGTAAATAAGCAACATGCTTTTGACATGAGTCCAGAGGTCTTACATATTTATAAGGTCGCGGCCTCGCAATTCTTTGTGTAGCTAGGTTCCGACTAATACGAAGAGACCCGTGTTTTGTCTGAAATGCTCTTATTACTTCTCACGCATTTAGTTTGTGGGGCACCTACATTATTTTATATAAGTGACCCGAATGCTAGAATAAATTGTTAAAACAATTTAGCGTTTGTAATGTTTCTTGGTATTTGAATTTGGCTTAGGTTTTTGCATAAAAATGTTCGCCAATACATAAGAAAGTTATTATTTTTGACTGGCCTGTTGGTCTAGTAGTTAGTGTCCGTGACTGGCTATGTCGGAGGTCGTGGGTTCGATTCCCACCTCGGACAAATGTTTGTGTGATGAGCACGATCATTTGTTCTGTGTCTGGGTGTAATTTGTTAAAAATGTGTATGTATTTAGAAATATATTAGTACGTTTATCAGCTGTTTAATACCCATAACACAAGCTCTAGCTTAGCTTGGGACCAAATAGCGTTGTGTGAAAAGTTGTGGAATATTTAATTATTCATTATTTATTTTTTACGGACAAGTAAATTTTAAGAATGACGATAAATGGCAACATTTAACTCTTAACGAAAACGTTGAATTGTGCTGTCTCTAATAGTTGTCCTAAACAAGCAGTCGAGCATGACGTACCTTCCGGGTTAGATTCTCGGTTGTGCATATTTATTGAGTTTTTTCTATTTGGAGTTTCCCAGTACTAACCCCAGGCATAGACTTTTACCCAGTCAATGACAATAGGCTTGTCATTTATAAGATTGGAGCCACATATAATTGACGAAATGTGACTGTACTGTATGTACACTTATGTCTTACCCTTTGTGGGTACAGGCGTGATGTTATTTTACGAAACCTTTAAAAATACCTCCTTTACTGTAACCCTTTAAAAGAAACAAAACATTTTCGAAAAGTCGAAGAGAATATTGAAATTGCAAAGCAAGCCAATCAACTGCTTGTTAAGAGAGCAGTTTAAAAAAGTGGAAAAAAATCACTCAATATTTAAACTCATAAACCAATTAGAACCATGTCGTTTTTCTTCCAACGGACCTACCCGGAGCTACCTAGAACACAATAATCCATATTCCTTGAAACAACGTAACAATATCACAGTCAGGTCATACAATTACCAAGACATATTACTAAGACAAAGGCCTTTATGTACCACAATGGTTCGTCTAGACTAAATCTGTAGAAGCTCTAATGTGCTGAATTGTAATTGAATGAGAATCATGAATATCAGAGGTGTATTTGAATTTTAGAGTACGTGAGAGATCACGAGTCTTCGAAAGTGTTTGTGAGTGTTCGTGTATCATGTATGAAGGCTTTGTTGAATAAGATGACGGGTTCCAGTATCCTTCCTACTAATATTTTACACGCGAAAGATTGTGAGGAAGTTTGTTACTCTTTCACGTGAAATACTGAATGGATTTAAAAAAAAATTGGTATGGAGTTAGCCGAGAGCCTGGATTAACACATAGGCTACTTTTTATCTCTGTATTCCCACGGGAACGGGACCTATGCGGGTACAACCGTCTTGAATCTGGCATTTTTGCTGAATTACATGTTTAAAAAATAAATTAAAACGTGACTTTAATTCTAACGATTTTAGTAACTACAATTCTATCTTAGTATTAAAAACAATTTTAATCTTGTCTTTGATATTGTGTGCCTGGGCTAAATAATTGCTTACTTTTTTTCTTACTTCAAAGCAAACATCTCTAAGAAGTAAAAGAGATTACAGCAATTTCGAAATAATTCCAAAAACAAATATTAAACCACACTAGAAGTTCATCTTATTACCACAACAATTATAAACAATTGACTAATAGTAATAAAACCACATATAGCGGAATAAATATAACAAAAAAAGAGGAATGTTTAGAAATAAATATTTAACTGAATCCCATACTGAAAAACGTCCAAAATCTAGTCGTGATCTCATCTTATCAACAATTCAATGTCGTGTTTTTGACAGAATGGGACTGAGATGCAACCATGCAAACATTTTAAAAAATACGGGAATTGCCTCTCTTATGGCGATTCAATTTAAGAAGATCGTCTCAAAATTTCACTGTAACCAACGCTGTAAAGAGATACATATATTATAACATAGCTTTTATATAACTTTAGCTAAAGCTCTCGATACCACTCACCCACTTATTCCACCACTGCATCAAAGCCATAAAACGTAAAGTATCTACGCACTATGCACAAGAGTTTCAAGTACACTGTCTTCAACTTCATACTTACAAACTACCCACACATGTTGCAGAACACCACTTATGCTAAACACTGCCCCATTTAAAAATACCAAACTAAAATATAACTTTGAAAATATCGATCTGGGAGTCGTAAGACGCTTTCTCTAAGTGTCCCGTCCGGTTTCATTTTCAAAACAAAGTTTATGTACGCCCGAGGCGTGCCCACAGTGAAAGCTTACAACTGTGTAAACTTCGCAAATTGTTTACTGCCTTCAAAACTGGCTAGGAACTGTCGTTTGTCGACTACAATGTACCTACACCGTGTACTGGGGTGGGAACAAAATTGTGCGATTGTATCGCAACATTGCGTCTGTATTCCTTGAAGAGTTGGGCGGAGGTATACCCCAATTTCATCACTACTGTTTTAATTATACGTTTACCAAGAACTTTAACACAAGTGAACTTGGCAAACGAAGAGTAGGACGCCCTGTGGGTAGGTGGGATGACAAGCGGCGAAAGACTGCTGGCAGATGCGGGATTCAAAAAGCTAAAGACAGGGCGCTGTGGCTTTTCCAACAGTGGACTACTTAACCATGGGCTCATGGTGAAGTGAATTTTTAACTTCAGTGTGTTGTGACATCACTAATTAGTTAATTAGTAGTAAGCACCTCACTAGATATTATCTATGTTCTTAAGGAGCGTCACTTCTTTGTCTGTCCCCGTCTGTGAAGCTGCTATTACTTTACGACTGTGTTATAATTATACCGTGTGTCGAAATAAACCCAGTCAACCTCAACGGTGTCTTATTTAACAAGATTACAAAACATAACACAGTGTAGTAGGAGGCAAGTTTATTGCCGTCAACTAGGAATAAAACTAGTCTCAGGGCGGTAACTTCTGAATTTCTGATGGAAAATCCCAATATTACTTTACCCGATCAAGAAATCAAATCTAGAACTTCATTCTCAGCAGCAACGCTTACAATCACAAGACCAATAGGGTAGTTACGATGTTCAACGGCAGTTATTTTGAACAGTTTTGATTCACGCTGTATCTTAAGGAATATCAGCTGCTGAGGTTGTTTAAGAATTTTTTTTGGATGTTATTATGGTGGTTTTTGTTTTACAAGTATGTGATATTCTATGTTAACATTTAGAAATATTCATAACAGTGTCATTAATCATTAGAAATTTATTCATGAACAATAAATTGCATCTGAAAAATTACATGGTGCACATAAACAAAAAAAAACATAAGAAATATTACTATGATGTTTAATTTTTCAAAATTATAAATAGAGGAATTTCGTTATAAAATCTCCCACTGGCGTAAAATTTTAGTTATACAGCTTGTTTAACATTATAATCGATTGATATAAGGTCAATAGTATTCTGTTCTATGCAAAGGACATCATTTGGCATGATACATATCTTTGACAACGATTACCATCAAGTCATCAATATAATATCTTCCATCTTTGAACAAAATATTTCCAAAAATGCACAATCAATAGTCTAAACTTCTGGGCAATTATGTACACCAATACTGCCAAAAAATTATATCTACTATGAACGCTCTAACGCAACCGCTATACAACCGTTGTTCTAAACACTTTTGTTCGACCCGAATCCGAGGTACGTGACTAAGCAGAACAAAGTTCGCAGGAGGGTTCACTTGATGTGCTGTCAGATAACTGATGGGCTTGTTATTGATGCTGGTACAAGGAATTAGCTAATTACAGTTTCGTTATTATACTAATCTACAAAAGGTTTCTGTTTTAATTACAGCTATTTAAAAGGTCGAGGTCAACTGTTGTAGACCAAAGTTGCGACCTTATTTTCCTGGCTTCATTGTCTGACTTTGAATACAGAGAAAGTCAACTTTGAACTAAAATCAATCAACTTAGTTTATCACAGTTCAATTTAGACTTAAGGCTTCTAATACGTTTAGTTCTTAAAATAATAATACCAGCCTGTTAATGTCCCACTGCAGGGCAAAGGCCTCTTCTCATACAGAAAAGGCTCGAGCATTGATCAACACGCTTGCTCAAGGCGGATTGGCGATTTCAAACTTATATTAACTATAAATCCAGGTTTCCTCACGATGTTTTTCTTCACCGATGTCAATGATGTCTAAGGTAAACTTAGAAAGTACATATATGAATCGAAAAAGTCACATTGGTACATGCCCGGATTTGCACCACAGCCTCGTGCATGAGAAGTTGGCGCCTCAACCTCTGAGCCATTACGACATTTCGTTTAGTTCTTAGTTTCTCTTAACCTAATTTTGAATCCCTACGAGTAAAAATACAAGTTACCAGGGGGCCACACATAGTCACATTTTATCATTAGCAATAATGAAGTTCGATAAATTTACTTCAGGTTATTTTATACCCAAAGTGTATTTAGTGTAGCTTTCAAAATGCTAGATTCCATACATTCAGGTTTATCTAACTTCGTTATTGTTTAAAAAATTAAGGTCTTCAGGTCACACATTTTCTATGTTCACAGCTACATGTACAGACGCCAGCACGTCAAGTTACCCCAATGTGTCAAATTTCTTTGATCGTTTTTCAACTTCATGTCAAACAGAACAAGGTCCATATTCAATTGGGAAAATATGACATTATAATTACAGTCATTGAAAGAAGTGCTCAAAAGACTGGCAGCATTGCCGTGATGAGTGTAGACTGTAGATCTACACTTTAGAAATTGGCCAAATGTATCCTAAAATGGTCTTACCACAACAAAGCTTGCTCATCCTGCTACAGAGCCCCGTTCACAATTTTATTCGCCAACAATACAAATGTTTTGTTCTCAACGGTGAAGTTCATCAGCGATCTGTTATCTGGCTACGTGAGTCAGCTACAAAGTTACTGGATTAAAGTTCAGTTAGTTACAATGTAATTATGGAGCCGTAACCGTATTTAACCTAGTTAATAACAGGAAATCAAAGGTTATGGTGGGCTTCGAGGTGTTTAGTTAACTCTGTTGGTTTGAGTTTATGCTGAAAATTGAGACGGTTAATACTAGATATATTATGGCAAAGTATAGCACAAGTATAATTTGTTGAGATGGCCTCTGGTTAAGGCACTCTCTTCTAAACTTAGAAAGTATAGAATTCTACAACCTAGTACGTCAAATTCATATTATTATATTCTTTCTAAGTTCATCTTAGACATCATTGACATCTATGTTGAAAAACTTTGTGAAGAAAACTGGATTTTATAGTTAAAACTAGTAGACGTCCCGCGGTTTCACCCGCGTAGGTCCCGTTCCCGTGGGAATAAAGGAATAAAAAGTAGCCAATGTGTTAATCCAGGGTGTCGGCTAACTCCATACCAAATTTTATTAAAATCCATTCTATAGTTTTTACGTGAAAGAGTAACAAACATTCATCCATCCATCCATCCTCACAAACTTTCGCGTTTATAATATTAGTACGATAGGATAAGTTTAACATCACTAATCCACCCTGAGTAAGCATGGTAGTCAATGTTTCTGCCTTTTTTGCATAGAAATATACTTTTGCTCAGTAAGACAGTATCAGGATATAACAAAAAGCTAACAACAAGCTAGATAAAGGTATTTCTTTACTCTTTTCACTTCTTTTTAACACGCGTCATTTAAGATCAGTCTACAACAACTAACTTGATACCAGTTCGCCTCTCTAGCACGTAGTTGTGGTAATATAGAGCAATCCCTAAAACCGTGAAAAGAAAATATTTGTCCCATTTTTTTTTGTCTAATTACGTGTACCTGAACAGCTATTTTTTTTTCGCATTTCCAGATGTTCAACCCATAACAAAAGTTGTTTTTGATGAGAACTCCTGACCAACCTCTTTTCGGCTTGTGTACTATACATATACTTAAATAATTTTGTTAGAAAACGAGTTTTATTCACATTATTTTATAAGACTAAAGATAGCCTATGACGTCCCGTCTCCAGCATTAAATGTATCTCCAAGCCAAATTTAATTAAGCCGACAAAACAAACAAACATACAAAAAACAGAGTTACTTTTTTTGATAATATTTGTATGGGTATGTATGTATGTAGGTACAGATAATTTTAATGATTAGCTCACGTTTATAACCAGTTCTAAAAAGGTTGAATTCAGTAGCCTAAACCCAAAAACGTGTGACGAGTAACATGAAATAGCTTTCAATACGTTATGTACCATAATACTCGTGAAGTAGAAACCAATATTTTCACGACATTATTATGTTTGTTCAACAAAGTAAGGGATCAAAGCTGGGTTTGGAGGTTTTGAAAATAATTGCAAACAACAAGCGAACTGACATACTTCAACAATCACATTTAGCACGGTTCCTCAAAATTTTCAAACAAAGCGGAGCATATTTATGCCGCAAAAAAGCAATAATTAAAAAGATTTTTGACTTCCTCACGTTAGAGGAGTTCGTGTTAGCTAGAATTAAAATTACTCTCCAGCTAAGTCTTGTTTTGTTTTATGCAAAGCTGCGAACTGGGTATCTCTGGTATTAAGTTAGTCGGCCACTAAGCTCAGGATTTGAGATAGTGTACGCTAATGAGGTTGCTAGCATAATTAGTTATTATGTCTTGGTTTAGTCTGAAATTTCTTTTGTGCCTTTTTCTTTCTTTAAGACTTTACGAGATTGCGGTGCCTTGGTGTAAATTACTTTGTAAACGTTTTACGTCTGCTAAATATAAAATGAGTGGCTGTGTACCACTTCATAACGTCTATTCGGCAACTTAGCACATTTTTTTTGGGTTACATCGTCCATTTTATTTTACAAGTAAAGTCAGCATTTGCTAAGTCAGAGGCCAATAGACGGCATTAAAAGTTAGTGAAGATAAATAATAAATATTCCATAACTTTTCACACAACGCCATTTAGTCCCAAGTTAAGCTTGAGAGCTTGTGTTATGGTTACTGAGCAGCTGATACACATACTTATATATTTTTAAATACATACATACTATAAATAAATTACACCCAAACACAGAACAAATGATCGTGCTCATCACACAAACATTTGTCCTGGGTGAGAATTAAACCCACGACCTCCGGCATAGCAGTCAGAGTCACTAACTACTAGACCAACAGGCCAGTCAAGATTACTTATGTGAATGTTGTGGAATATTTTTATTATTTATTTATAAATTAGACACACCTCCAAACTTGAAACACTTAAGTCGGCTTATACCCTAACTGGATGCATCTATATACGCGTATTTTAGTAGCAGCCTACCTAAACGGTAACGACTGTCAAAGATCTACAAATCACAGTCCGAAGCACGTAATCGTCGCATAAGTACAGACGCCAGCACATCAAGTTACCCCAATGTGTCAAATTTCTTTCATCGTTTTCAACTTTATGTTAAACAGAATAAGGTTCACATTCAATTGGGAAAATTTGACAACTTAGGGTAATTTGGTGTGCTGGCGTCTGTACCTAATGAATGGTAATGAATGGAACTATCCACGGGCAACTTCGACAAGCATTTTCTTAATTTGGATTTGAAAACCCTCATGGATGTCGACTCAAAGGGTTCTCTCAGACTCTTACTGACTAAAATCCACCTCGGTGATCCGGCCTAACACCTGAGCCTGAGGTCGCGGGAACGGACGACTTATCCGCTATCTCCGACTAGCACAAGTAAAGTTTAACCTACGACCGACTCAAGTGGTTATAAAGTTAGCCACGAGCCACTAAGACAAAAAAAGAACACAAATTCCTAAAAATTAAAACCACGAAGTGAACAAGAATTTGTGCTACACGAGAGCCTACAATATTATTAACATAACATAAGATAACTTTAATTTGTGTTATGTGTACTGAATATAACATGAGCGTTCTGTAATGGTGGCGCAATGCGGTACTTTTTTATGTGCCAGTGCTAATAAGCAGGTGGGATGCTCGGCTCGGATAATTGAGGGTCAAACTCAGCATACGCAGTTCTAAATTAGTTTCAGAAGAAAGATTAAGGGGTGGCGAATGTTGGTGACTGTGTTATTTTAATACGTAGTGAGACATACGAAACATAACATAACACCACGCCTGTAATCTCTAAAAGGTTAGGCAGAAATATATCGGTACCTGGTACTGAGAAGTTCCAGATGGAAAATCTTAATAACACTTTTCCTGACCAAGGTATCGAAATTAAAATCTCATGCTTAGAGGTTTGAATTGCATGCAAAGAGCTTGCGACCACTAAAACAACGAGACAACCATTTTAAAACGTAGTAGATTAGTTTGTAAAGGAGTAAAGGAGTTTATGGATGACAAATGTATTGCAAAATAAAATTATTCACTCACGTTAAATGTAGGAAACCAAATATAAATATGAAAATATAAAATTATAAATACATAAATAATAATATAATTTAATAATAATGAAACATTGTTCTAATAATTGCATAAATAATAATTATCTAGATTATTTTAATACAATACACAATTAAAATTATTAAGATAATTTATTATACTTATTACACAGACCTAATAATTTTAAAATATATTTGCATAATTATTCATAATTTCTACACCTAACTTATAATAATATTATTGAATTGCTACTTAGCCCTCTTCCTCTCTCCTAATGTTGTTGTGCCCGACAGGGTCCATATTGATGTCTGTTATTTTGATAACACCATCTATGTAATACATATGGAATGCAATAAAGATTTGAGTATTGAGTATTTGTAATGATTTTGTTCATGTAATTTATTCAATTTCTATGATAATCCGATGCAAAAAGATTAGGAGTTCAACTGTGGTTAAAGGGACACAATTACTGTTTTTAATGGAACCAATGTTTCTTTGATATCGGTACACATAAAGCGTTATGTGAAATTAAATTAAATTACGCCAAATATTACTGAATTATTATAAATATTAAACCAGTACATGCTCCGATCAAATAATGCCTTTGCGGTATTATAAATAAATATATTAAATATAATATTATAAAGAGGAAAAGTTTGATTGTTTGTTTGTTGGGAAGCTACGCTATTCCCGGGTGACATAGTGCGTGAAGTATGCTAGTTATTAATTTATTTATTAATATTATAATTTATTAGGTGGCCGCTACAGATTAAAATATAATGTGATGTGCTGATTTTTCCAACTTTGTTAAATTAACGCATACTATGTTTTAACTCATGCGAGTATAGACTCGCATTCGCATGAGTTAAAACATAGTTGATTTGGCATTACAAACTATGCTTTCTATAGATTATATAATTTAGTTTAATTTCGTATAGAAGAGAATCGAAAAAAGAATACATGTATTGCAAATCGAAAGAAAATTGAGATAAAGTCCAATGAATGAAAGTGATGATAGTTTTATCTAGATTAAAAAGAGGTCGCATCTAAATCCTTACCAAATTGTCATTGAAACGGCAAATCAGTTAAGGGCTAAAACGCTTGTCTTGAAAAAAACCTTTTAGCTTTAGAAAACTTTACGATTAGACCAAGGTTTGGACTGATCAAGATAACACCTCTTTTTAATCCTTTGGTTTTTAAGACGGTAAAAGGTAAGTATATTGAGATTTAGTTTGTTGTATTTTTAACTTGGGCTTCGAGGGCTTGTGGCTAAAATAATAACAGCCGCACTGGTTGATCTTATTTACGCTGGCCAAGGTCGTTCTGTGGATGGGTCATCATTTAAAATTTCAAGACTCCGGGCTGCTACTGAGAAAAAATCAAAAACGCATTTTCCGGCCCGGGATCTACCCCAAGACCTCGTGGTCAGCGGCAGAACTTGCGACCACAAGACCTACGAGGCATAAAATCTTAAGAGTTCATTTATTTATTCATAAGAATATTGTAGTTAATTTTGAAAAATTGGTTAAAATAAATACAGACAATATTGTGCTACTGTGAGCTATAAATTAAAGTATACAATAGTTACAAATGCCAGGAACTACAAATACAAAAAACTAAAATAATTATTATCACATAAAAAGGTGACTTATGGTTATAACATACCAAATTAAATTTTCCTGAAAGAGAATTATTTTTGCGTCGAGCGTAAAATTATTTTTATTATAATCAGTCGAATTCTGTCCAGTACACGAACGTCGTAATTAATGTAATACATACGGACGTCCTAGTACTTCATCTTAATTACATTACTTTTGAAGCCACAATAAATATTATCGGCCTCGCATTTTGTTGGAAATGTATGTAAGGTAAAATCGGGATAGATGTCCCAGGGGTAGGTACAAGTGCCCAAATAGCAATTACACTTGTATCACTGATCAATCGCGCATTTCATTTATTTATGTACTGAAAAATGCTCCAATTACCAACAAATTAACGGAGCCTTATGTCAGTGTGCGACTGCATAGCATGTGAAGGCAGTTTTAAATAAATGAAAATATAAAGTTCTATTGTTTCTCATACAAATATTTGATGATGTTTCACTCATACGAAAGTTGCGGTCAAAACGTTTGCGAGATAGATGCCATGTTTTATAAAAGGTCATCAGAAAACTAGTTTAAATAATTTTTATACTACCAAAATTAATAATTCTCTAAAACTATCTAGAATTAGTATCTAAATAAAAAAAAATCAAAGTACTTATTTATCAGATTTATAGAGACCAGCAGCACATCAAGCTACCTCAACGTGTCAATTTTTTTTTTTTTAACTTGTTTTCAAATAGATTATGGTTCATGTTCAATTGGGGATATTTGACAGTTTATGGACGGCTGATGTGCTGGCATATTTTTTTTTTTACCTACCGATATTGTTACGTGATTTCAAAAAGTGTAACTTCCATTCTGGACTTTTGGTGTAAGCAACGTCTATAGGGAAAAGCATATCACTTATTCGTCTGACAACAATTAAGGAGAATTTTATGGCATTAGAACGTAAATGTTCTTTAAGATAATAATAATAATAATATTAATAAATATCCACAACTTTTTCACACAACGCCATCTAGTCCCAATCTAAGCTAATAGCTTGTGTTATGGGTACTAAACAGCTGATAAACATACTTATATACTTCTAAATACATACATAATATAGATAAATTACACCCAGACACAGAACAAATGATCGTGAATGACACACAAACATTTGTCCTGGGTGGGAATCGAACATTGTTATGGCATATTCTTTATTTGGCTTGTGGTTAGTGACTAAAATAGTGTCAGAGTTTTTATACCACCTGTGAGCTTCTGACTTGGCCTCACATGCCATCGAAAAACAAGTTTCAAAACAAGTGATAATCATCACATATGAATCCGAAAAGTAAGAGATGCGTGCCTTGGGTTCGAACTCAAGACCTATAGGACTGAACTGCTTATTTTTTTAGCCTTCATGAAGAAAATACCTAAGACTACCACGATCCAGATTACTAAATATTCATTAAGTTTTCAAATCACCCAAAAATTTGTGTTTTGTCCATAATTATGTTACCCACTTTTTGGAATTACTAGACTCTTGAAACTTAATTAATTGAGCGAAATATTTTTTGAGGAAAATTCAATAGAGCTGTTCTGGGCTTTGAATTATTTTGGTAGGACAATTATATCAGTAATTCAGTCACTGAATAGTAAATAATTATTATAATTTTGTAGTGATAGAAAATGGTGGACGCTCTACAGAATCATAATTTTATTACGTTCAACTCACTTTCTACCATTGGAATTAAGGCGATCAATAAGTGATTGTTGTTTTTTGGCTAACATTGCGAACGGCACGATCGACTGTCCCGAGCTACTTGGCAAAATATACCTTCGTACCAACCAAAATAATTTAAGACAGCGACCCGTGCTGCACGAACCATTTACATCGACAAAATTCAGGCGAAACTCTTTCTGCATACGTAGCGTTATAGCATTTAATAGTTTACCAGCGCATTTGGAGATCGACCTATTTTGCACTAACACTCAAATAATTAAGAAAAAGATGAGTAACGACTTTTTCGATGTTGATTAATTTTTTCTTATTTGTGATTAGCGTGTATTATTGTGTGTATACATTGTTACCTATATGTGGAAGCTTGTAATTAGCAAAAGTGTCACCTACCTTAAAATTATTTATATTGTTATTAGTCTGTAAGCTTTCTTTAAAATAAATAAATAAATAAACTGTTTTAACCCTCTGCGGCTGACGTGGTAGTCCAACAGACACCGCGAATTATCAAAATCAGTTTATTACTGTTGATTTTCAAATTTGAATGCTGCCGCTCTCAGTACCTTACTGTAGTAAGCTCACGCGTCGGTCAGTGTGCGGGGGACGGTCATAACGAGCGGACATGTGCGTAGCGAGAGGAAGGTGTCCACGAGACTACCACATCAGTGTTAAGGTAAGTGTCTAGTATACTACCACCTCAGTAAGTTTATAGTTTCATAGTGTCTCCTAAGCAACCACATCAGTAAATAAATGTAGCTATCTTACGATAAGGTATTTTTTGTATTCATTCGCGTTATTTTAGAATTTGAATTTATTCACATAATTTATACATGCTTCTTTACTATTTTTATAAAGAGGATACAAATTCTTTCACTAATAGAATGCTATATCATCACTGAGTAAGATTGGCTATAAAGTAAAATTGTATTCATAATCCACGCGGACGAAATCGTGGTGGATAGATAATTTTACCTACTTATTTTACAAAAAAACATCTTGTTTTTTAGATGGCTGACTCAAGTTACAAACCTAGGCCAGGCACTTCTTCTATTCGTAAGAGAAGGCTGAAACTTTTGTAGATCACGAAGATCAAATAAAAGAGCGGCTGGAAGAGGAAAGTGAACATGAGTTTAGCAATACCTATTGGAGATGAAGATGAAGAACCGACTTTCGAGCCAGAAACGCAACTCCCAAAAACCAAATATTGTTCCTTTGATTGTTCGAAGCATATTTGCCTTCAGTGCTCGACTGCCACTATATAAAATTGTCAAGAAAAGCTGTGATTTGAAAACGGTCTAATTTTAATTTCAACCAATGAATATATTTCATGTTTTCAAGACCGATTATTTTAATTGTTAATTTTTAAAATGTTTAATGTTTATTATAAAAAAAGTTGATTTTGTAATTTTTTCAGTGTCATCAATGTTTAAGGATAAATTCATAGACTGATTTGAGAGAAGTCAATAAACACTGTTTAATTTTGAAAATACAAATAGTTTATTTATTTTAGAGTTCATTTATCATAAAAAATAGACTAAGGATCTAATAAATATAAATAAAAAAACTACATCATTTAATTCTATAAATATATTTACTGTTGAAATGGTGTCTCGTGTACTACCACGTCAGTACAATTGTAAAAATTGAGTCACGTCAGTCGCAGAGGGTTAAGCAATATTCCATGTAATATACGATTTATTTTTTCTACTGGCGAAATGTGGGTGTACTACGATATATACACCTCTGCTTACACCTTCGGGGATTACAGGCACGACAATAATATATTACCGTATGGATCTAAGTAAAAATAATTGAATATTAACACACAAGATTTGAGTGACTTTATAATAGTTACGCACCTTATTAGATTGAACTTAAACATGTTGCAAGATGTGGCTAAGAACTGGTACATCTCTGTCTAACCTTTCAGAGAAGACAGTCGTGATATTTTGATGGTGATGTATATAAATTTTCATATTCATAATTTTCATATTCATATTCATATTATTTATTTGCATTCCACAATAATAATAATAATAATTCTTTATTGCATAACCACTACAAGTATTACATACTATTACAATTTATTTGATAAACTTTAACAACTGTTAGACAAAGCTTTGACTATTAAAATACATTGGCTGTCATTAGACTGATTCACCCTATCCTCCACCCGTACTAGTAAAAAACTGTATCACGAGCGGATAGTGTTCCTCGTCCTCCGAACAGCATAGATAGATAATAATAGATAATTTCCACAAGTCGCAAGATGTGGTTCGATTTACAAAGTTTTTACATTTTGTTTTAATAACATAAGCATGTTTTTTTTTTTTTTTTTTTAATATTACAAACTAGTGCTTGACTGCAATCCCACCTGATGGTTAGCAGTGATGCAATCAGTGATGGTGAAGCGCACTAGTTTGCGCTAGTTTGCATGTATGTGCTATAAAATAAATAAAAATAAATAAATGTGAGTATGTGTGTCTTAGTTTGCTGTTGTGTTCTGCTATTGACTGGGTATCTGTGTGTTAACATAAATTTGAGTATGTGCATGAGTACGTGTAAAGTAGATACGGGATATAAGTGTAGGTGATATAGTTAAATATATGTATATATTTTATATTGTGCTCACAAATTTATAACGACTTTTAAGATTTTCAGTGCTTTCGTAGTCCAATGATTTTAAGAATTTATCTACACTTGATTTGCATGTTTGTTTATTGAGATTTGTTAATTTTAATTTTTAGGTTAGGACCGAGGTAATTATAAAACTTTTGTGCAAACGCCGTTCTATATTTAGGTTTTTTTATAAACTATATCTGTTCTTCGTCTTGAAGTATAGTGTGGTTTGACTTTATGTTGCGTAACAATCACTGCTTTAATAAATAATTTACGTATACGTTACAATGTAAAAGAGATCTTAAAATAGTGCTTAAAGCTACGTACAATCATGGACCCTGTAGGACACAGCAAAAAATTTAATAAAATTGAGTAAAAATCATAACTATAAAATGCTGAGTGCGTGTGTGTGTTCTAATTGCTGATATTTTCATTTTGCAAACATTTGCCTATATCAATAAATCCTGATCTTCAACAAAACCGCGTAGATCTAGAGTTGAAACGACGATTGCTACCATCAATCTTTCAATCAACATGTATCCCTATTATTAGCCAATCCGCATCGAGCATCAAATTGCAATATTGTCGGATTCGGAATTAATTGCTTCAAGACATACGTCATGTCTTCACATCTGTGTAACGTTACACGCAAGGATTGACAGGACAATAGAAACACAATATCTTGCTAATAAGTCTATCTAGTAGGAGTAATTTTAATGAAAGTTGTTTTACACTAATATCAATGATTATTAATTACTACAGATTGTCACCACTCAATGCTTTAGTGCGGTTTCTTAGCTTCCGAAATGTTTTTTAAAATTCGAACTTTACTTTTTAACTTTCAATTAGTTCGAATTTTAAAAATGTTACGTGTGTTAAATGGTCCGTATGTATCGTGTACGATTAGTTCGGGAGTTGTAATAGTGAACCGATTTGTTGTAGTAATACCTATTATTTTCAAAGTGAATACAAAACCGGTTAACCGTTTCTCCATTGACTTTGAAAAAGTTACTACAACCTTTGACAGGGCAAACCTTATTAATTTTAACTAAAACTTTTACACTTATCTGAGGTCAATGTTTCCTATATGCAAGTGCAGATCCATCATAATGGTAACCTTATTGAGATCAGACCATACGATTGATCGTGATCATCACACAAACATTTATCTCGGGTATGAATCGAACCCACGACCTCCGCATACTAATCAGGGCCACTAACATCTATATCAACAGGCCACTCAAAGTAGTATTTTATGTTGGGATGATATACCTATCGAGTTAAGTTATTACTTCCTACTACTACTACTTCAACTATTACTACCTACTCTTGTATTGTATGTAACATAGAGGCACGCAGCGCAATAGTTCAGTGTAAAATATGTATTTTGTTTCTTTCAAAATCAATGCATTTCATGAAGGTAGTTAGGTTAGGTAGTTAGGTTAGCTATAGAAAAGGTATGGTAAATTAGGTTTGGTTATATGTATATATATGTATGTTGTCATTTTAATTATATCTAACACAAAAGGTATTCTATGAAGTAACAAAAGAATTTTGAAAATCGGTCCATAAACTACGGAGTACTGAGGTAACAAACCCTTAAAAAAATACAACCGCATTGAGAACGTCCTCATTTTTTTTGAAGTCTGTTAAAAATAAATCAATTTTATCAGCCAATGTTTTTTTTTGTATTGAATTTCTCATTTGCAAGTCATCAAAAAGCTCTAAAAGTACAGCTAGTTACAATAGCAAAGGCAATATTTTGTTCTGTAAATAATCATCTTTTCAAAGAAGAACCTTTGAATATTTTACCACCTCTCGCTACCTTTTAGTAACACAAACCAGTCTTCGTTCCAAGAACATACGTAATTACGCAGGTTTCGTAGCTCACACATGGCTTTTTATTTGACCTAGTTTGCCCAACCCATTATAACATACGTCACACATATTTTGTACATTTACAATTAACACTCCATTTGGTTGAAACAAACCTTTGAGAGCGAAATCATGTTTTCAAGGTTTTAAGCCTACAAAAACATTACGGGTCCTTCAAGTCTTCACCGAGCCAGTAATTACCAGCAAACCCTAAAATAATATCGTCGTTTACGCCAACTCGGTAGAATTAAAACTCCTCGTGTTTTGTAAGGAGAGATTTTATTTGCGGGAAGTGGCTAGAAGATTTCAAAGTTTTGTGGGAATTTACTAGGTATCGCAATTGTGTTTTGTCTTTTCGCGATTATTCTGGGATGGGTAATTTTTTTATTATTTTGTTATAAATTATAAGTAAAGATCTTTATTTTCGGACAACATTGATCCATCGTGTTAGTATGCAAAAATAAAAACTTATTACTAAGTAGTGTTAGTAGTTTACACACAAAAAAGAAGACACTAAATACCAACTTAATGTTCGGTTCATTAAAGATAAATTTCAATAATAATACTGTATCAGTTAATTTACGTTGTAATAATTATAACATTGATGGCATACTATACAGCCAGATATGTACCGGTAAGAAACACTACATTTGAATATAGAATACATCAGTGTCAACCAGTTCATAGCCTCCTAGAACAATGGCGTTAGTATGCAATCCGACTCAAAGTATAGTGTGCTCAATGCAAAAGCACTATCAGCTAAGTTTCAACCATTAATCTATCTTTTGTTACCCGACATAAATTATTCCGGTAATGTCATAGAACATCATTGAAATAAGATGGAGTATTCGGCTAGCTAAAACGTCGTATAAGTTCAACCGCGCATTGTTAAATATCAACTATATTTTCTTATCCGCAAGAAAATTCTACATTTCATTAGCATTTCCTACAACATAAAAAAAAATATGAAATCGCATAATATTAGCACTCATCTAGGTGTACACTGTATAATTTCCAAAAATATTCACAGTCGCAGCTCCTGAAAAATCCTGAAGCCAAAAAATTATCATAAATGATATACTCGACTCAATTCCCTGGGAAACTAGCACCCTTCGTGTCTTATTCATGAGTTTTGACAAAAACGGGTTATAGAGATACAAAACTGGTGCTTTCTCATTCACATTTCTTTTGTCGCCTTATTTTAATTCAGAATTTTAAGCAGCATTTTATACAGTTGGAATGGGTTCGTCAGTTATAAGTTTCAATTTTGGACTTTTGTATTGTTTGGTTGTATCAAACGTAAGTTGAAGAAGGATATTAGGTTCTTTGTGTTAGTCTGTGGGAGCATTGGTCTTACTTTGTGGTCTTGTTTCTTTGTCAAATTGTTCTGTGTATTTCTTGTTTATTCTGAATATTGTATAGGGTAAAAGAGGATTCGACGCACAACCTTGTATTATGAGTTCAGTTAAGTACAGACGCCAGCACATCAAGCTACCCAAATGTGTCAAATTTTCCCAATAGAATATGAATCTGTTTGACATAAAGGTGAAAAACGATCAAAAAAATTTGACACATTGGGGTAACTTGATGTGCTGGCATCTGTACATGATGATACCCCCAGTACCTACTTATATTTTTTGTCAGCGTGTCATATTTTTTCTTTTTATCGTGTGAGTAGTGACAGACACGATTGCAATAGCAGACTCGACCCCCTGGGTCGAGTCTGCTATTGCAATCGTGTCTCAATGACCGGTCAATGATCGATTTTTGACGTATAACGTCAAACTTATGACACATTTCCCATACAAAAACTGTCAAAGTTCGATCAATGACCGGTCATTGAGACACGATTGCAATAGCAGACTCGAGCCCCTGTTTAGTGTCAGACAAAGAGATTTAAAATACTATAGAGCGGGCATGTCAAGGAAATGCCATAGAAAAACTTTGATCCCATGTCTCAGTAAAGCCATCTAGAATAATGTATGAATATTGGAGCGGCAGCAGAGCGTACTAAAAAAACTCATAGACTTGTGTCCACCAGGACACGTTTTGGATACAAATTTTGTTCGTGTTGTGTCGTCTATAGTATGTTTTGAATGTCTTTGGTGTCAGAGTTATAATGCCGCTCATGGACCTCAGACTTGGCATCACGTGCCCTCGAGAAATACCTCTCAGCCACGTTTCCTCACGATGTTTTCCTTCAATGTTTAGCTCGTCATTAAACTGAGAAATTTAATCGTGGCAGTTCTTTATCGTTAGAGGTCTTTAAAATAACAGCTGAGTCCAGCTGCTGCTACTGTCAAAATACATTTGTCAAAACAGTAGGAATGGCCATTTATTATATTGCCTGTATGAATTTGAAAAAGAAAAAAATCCTTCAGGTGATCAACGATTACGATAATATAAATAAAATTAGTAATATCTAGCCATATTACTAATTTTATTTATATTATCGTAATCGTTATGGCGACAATAGAAAGAAAATGGCGTATATGGAATCAGCTGTTTGTCAACTATCCAGTGTATTTCATTTTCAGCTATATTACAAATTCTACTCGTTAACACTTGACAGTTGACAAACAGCTGATTCCATATACGCCATTTTCTTTCTATTGTCACAATAGAATAGAAATAGAATTTGTAATATGGCTAGGCCTGCAGGTTTATTATTTTTATCTAACTAATGGACTAGGTAGAATTTTGACATTCATACACCGTCGTCATGCGTATTAGGTCTTGCGTGTGATTTCCATTGAACAAAAAAAATTATTGTTTATGCTAATTTTACATTGGATTTAAATATAACTGCCGAAAGGTAGGTGAACTGAAGGTGCACTTTTTCCTAACTTACGTAGCCGTAAATTGAAGTGAAACTACTTGAATTATTATGAAGAGGAAGCTTGTGACGTCATGCGACAGTTTGACTCAATGTATTGCGTAGAAAAAATATGCGACAATATTTTTTATTATATTAGTACAGATGAGGGACTAAAACTAAAAATTTGTCATCTTGCCTATTCTTAGAGGCCGTCAATTCATAAATAATATAATAAATTACAGTATATTACCGCACATATAACAAAACACGTTAAAAATACTCCACCTCGCTTGCCTTAAAACAAAGGAGGTCGATAAAAGAATCCCATTATTTTATCTACACAAAGAAAACGGTGCACTTATTCATCTTTAGTATCGATTTAGCTGCCATGCACCCGGGATCAAATACATAAGCATGTATGTATATACGCCGTATTCTAGACATGTTATTTTATAGTTAGTTTGAAACCCAAATGTAGATCGAAGCAGAAGATTCAGTTCATGATAAAGTGTTCGAAATATGGGGTTGGGTAGTAAAACAATAGCAGACATAACGTAAATTCATACCTTTTTACCATGTGGGCAATAATTACTATACTACATGATACATCATTAATTAATATTTTTTACCTTCGTCAACATTCATCATCTTCGTCATTTCAAAAGGGGAGTAAATAGTTTTTTAAAGGGTTGGCAACGCGCGTGTGGTGCCCCTGGTGTTGCAAGTGTCCATAGGCTACGGTAACCGCTTACCATCAGGCAGGCCGTAAGCTTGTTTACCACCGTCATGGTATAAGAAAAAAAAAAAACATACTACTACTACGCACCTGATCTTTTTGAACATTAACCAGATCAGTGTATGTCGTTTCAGTTCCTGATATCTTTGTTAATCGATACAATTCAATTGACTGGCCTGTTGGTCTAGTAGTTAGTGACCCTGACTGCTACGCCGGAGGTCGTGGGTTCGATTCCCACCCAGGACAAATGTTTGTGTGATGAGCACGATCATTTGTTCTGTGTCTGGGTGTAATTTATCCATAATATGTATGTATTTAAAAATATATAAGTATGTTTATCAGCTGTTTAGTACCCATAACACAAGCTCTCAAGCTTAACTTGGGACTAAATGGTGTTGTGTGAAAAGTTGTGGAATATTTATTATTATTATTATTTATTTTATTCAAATCAATACAATTTCAACTGATCATTTTATTTGTTACGAAAATTTATTTTGGTATCGATTCTGTAGCCCCGCTTAATTTATATTTACAAAGAAAAACAAGCAAATAAATAAATAAAGCCACGTTTTCTTTTCAAGAGTTTTGAGACAGCTGGTCTTTTTCTAGGTATCGAGCACGAATATGAGCAAGAACTAAAGCGCAAAGCATAAGTTTAAAACATGACGTCTTTTAAATCTTCATAGCAATTTACTTCTCTAAAGAAGACACAACAATTCAACAATAAATATTAATCAAATGTGATTCATAAGACAGCAAATAGATTGAAAAAATTAAGTAATAAATGAGTTAGAAGTAAATCTTCATCCCAAAAAACAGCAAATCTACAAGAGCATTTCTTGCCCACAATGCGCAGTGAACCTTTTGATTTTTTTCTTTTCTCTTGTCTTAAGGCTGATAGCAAGCGAAGCATTGGTTATACTCCTGTTCTACTTATTCAGCATGATTGAGCAAGAATAGTATATCGCGTGCCTGTTTTCTCCTACGTCGACGACGTAAGGAGAAATGTGAGTACTAAGTGCCTTGTCATTATTCAAAGGATCTTGTACAGTACACCCTTTGACATATGAAGAGTATTTACGTGAGTTTGCTTTTAAAACGATCTTACTGGAAATGTGCAAACGAAAGCTATGTTTTTATATAAATAACTGAGTCATACTACAAGATTACTGGAATAGAAATGACTGAACACAGCATGGCTGTTGCGTATCTCCGTTGACAGATCATAGTGATGAGATGAATTTATAATGTAGGTACTTATTCAATTTATTCAACCATGTTTTCAAATAATTATTAATAGTGTTAATTTCTTATTTCATTGTATTCAATTTATAGGTATTCAGTTTATTCAACCATTTATAATAATATGTTTGTATTTAGAAATATATAAGTATATTTATCAGCTGTTTAGTACCCATAACACAAGCTTCAAGCTTAACTTGGGACTAGATGGCGTTGTGTGAAAAGTTGTGGAATATTTATTTATTTATTTATTTATTCAAATAATTATGCATAATTTTATTTTCTTATTGAATTTTATTGTACATGTGCATGTATATGTAATTCTTATTATTATTATTATTATTTTGATATATTTTTTTTATAATTCTATGTTAATTAATATAATTGGACCTGTGCCGTTTTAATTAACTATAATAAATAAATAAAATAAATAAATGATCACTTGGCCAAGTGTTCAACGAGTAACTTTCAAACATCAGAGTGTATCTTGGATGACTTCATGACTACACTTGTAGAGGTGTGAAATGCACAGTACCCTGACTGTTAGTCACCGTGACTTATAATCCACTTAACGTCTAATATCATTTTTTAGGGTTCCGTAGTCCACTAGGAACCCTTATAGTTTCGCCATGTCTGTTTGTCCGTCCGTCCGTCCTCGCTTAATCTCTGTGACCGTTAGCACTAGAAAGCTGAAATTTGGTACCAATATGTGTATCAATCACGCCAACAAAGTGGTAAAAAATGGAAAACAATGTTTTATTAGGGTATATGTAAAGTGGGAAGTGTCTTTTTTTTTATTTCAACCCTAAATGTAGAACTTTATAAGGACTTTCTAGGAAAATTATTTTTAACTTGGATGGTAACAACAGTTTTTGTACAAAAAAGACAAAAAGTTGTACAAAATAATTTCTGGGCTAAGTTTGTAGTATAATCGAATATGCAAGCATTTTAACACTTATTGTGACGGACGGGAAACTACGGAACCCTACACAGAGCGTGGCCCGACACGCTCTTGGCCGGTTTTTTTTTGTTCTTAGTTGTCATCTAAGTTCGATTTGCAACCGGACGCCATTAGCCACTGGCAAAAAAAAAAAACAAATAGTCCTGCTTATTCATTTTAATCTGTGTATTCTATACTTTCTTTTTTGTCAACAAACACACAAAATACAAGCAAGGCCTCAATAGCTTGTTGTGTATCTGAACTATTCCGCTTGAATATCTAGCGCCTAAGGCTCTGAACGCAAAGTGTTGCCCCTTTAGTGACGTATGGCATTCACATTTCGAACGATCTATTGAGGGGTAAGCGCGCGTCACCGAATACGGTTCAAACGAACCTTTGGCTGTAGTTCACACCTGTGATTTGAATACAGTGTTGGTAGTTTGTAGTTTACTGTGTTAAGTCAAATGTGACGGGGGCTTACCTATAGGTGTTTTTAGTGGAATATTCTGAAACTAGTTTCAAAAGATCAATGTCGTTGTTTGGCAGAATAAAAGCAGTAGGTATATATGAGACACTGAATTTGGAGTGTTTTTGATTGTCTTATTACTTATTGACTTTTATTTGTGTGGCTCGTTGCTCTAGCATTTGTAAGCTCTACTGCTGAGCACGAAATTTTGGATTCAATTCCGGGTCGGGGAAAATGTTTTTGGTCGTTTCCATAACATTTTTCAGTAGCAGCTCAAATAAAAGGCCTGGTTGATGGTAATATAGGCTACACCCTTGCTATATGACACTAAAAGGTAACTAGCAAACCTAGGCTTAAATTTATTTAAATATATTTACCTACTTTTTTATACGAGTCAAACGCCAATCTAAATTAGTTCTTATAACTTGTTAATAAGTTCCATGAAGGTGATAAGGCCCGTAGTACACGAAATCTCTCATTCCAGTCTTTCTCCATGACCTTATTACCTCTCAAATATCTTTCACGCATATACAAAATCTGCTTTCAATTTTACAATAAGCATAAATATGACAATTTCGAAGAAGCATCGCTTTGATACGGAGTATAAGGCAGTCACGTTTTTATCTCATGAATAAGAAAATTGAATACATAATCGTTTTTGACGTGCGTCTTAAAATTATTGGTGTCGTTTGGTTCTTATGATAAACTTGCGACCCGCCCCGGCTTCGCTCGGTAGCAAGCTTTTGTTCATTGAGATGTTTATATCAAAAAAACTTTTTGAATATGTAATTTCCAGGGATTTTTCAAACAATATTCAAGTTAGTTCTAATCCAGACAATTGTAAAATTAGCCAAATTGACTAATAAAATGGGCATACCGTTTTCAAGATATTAAGTTGTCGGTCATGACATGCAAATAAAGAGTTTGAGTGATATAAAAAACTCTTTAAAAATCAAAAATATCAAATAGAACTAAATGAAGTCAGTTTTTCTAGCCGACTAGGCTTAAAAAAACAACAACACAAACTTAGAATCTATTTTAACCTTTCAATCGTGTCAATTATTATTAAAGACACAATAGAAAGACAATGACAGCGCGGGGACCGGTGTCCTATTGGGGTTTAAAGAATTAAAGTCCAAACATTAGTTGGCTTAAAATTGATTACAAATCTACCATGCAAATTAGTCTTTCAAATTTTAATGGTGTACCACACTCAAATCTCCTTACACCAACCAGTTCCATAGATTTCAATATAGTTTTAGATATTAAACTAAAACTTAAATAATTTTCATTAGGGCAACATCTATTCTATTCTATTCTAGGACAACTAACTTTTACCTATAAGAGCTAGGGCACTAACATAAGTAATTAAAGTTTACCCACAATCAAACTCCCACTGTGGTAATTTTATAACTTTCATCAAAACATACGCCGTACTCAGCCGATATTTGATCAAAACTTTCGGAATAATTTGACCTTATTAAAGACAAAGCCACGTGTAAGAGGTTGTATGTCGGTACATGTCTAATGAGAGAATAAGGCTGGGATCGAGGTAAGTGATACTCAGGTTACACGTGAGATGGAAGCCCGCCCTTATTATATTCCGTACACATATTATATTGTCAGCCATTTTCTTTATGAGATACCCGAAGGTTCATGATCACTATGTACAAGGTGTCCAATAAGTTAGGTGTGATACTTCAACAACCTTATTTGTTAGAGCTTAGCTGTGGGTTTTGGAATGCTGATAGTGATGTTTTGGCCGTAAAAAGTGTGCTTTTTCCAGCATACAAATCGCGGAATACATGTTTTTTTAAAGCCAATACCTAAATAAATACAAACTTGTTTCTTTTGATGTTACATGGAATTTTTTGACAGTGCTGTTCTGTAATAATACGCCCAGTGTAAATGTATTTTAAGTTTCGCGAAGTGAGCTATAACAACTTGCCTGCTGTGGTCTTCCCGTCCGATTATAATTTAGGTGTCTTCAAGGCTAGAGTGAATAGGCCTTAATAAACTAGTGCGATTTACCATACTTAATTGCGTCACTGCTTAACATCAGGTGGGATTGCAGTCAAGCTCTAGTTTATTATATTAAAAAGGGCTTGTATCCTAAACTAAGAAAAACTATTTTCTTCACGCTCACTAAGACTACACCTAACGTATTGAAGATTCCTTTTTATAGAAAATATTTGTTGATAATAATCAGACGAGCCAACAGCCTTATAAAAACCTATCGTTCATATTCAGTCTTCTAAGTGAAACCCACCGATAACAATCCCGATAAAAACACTTAAAATGATGAATGTTTGCCAAAAATAGAATTACAAGCAATTCTGCTGAACTAAAACCAAGTTCCATATACCAAAGCGTATTCTCGTAAACGAAAAAGTGATAATATACGAATGAATATGAATGCTAGCTCCGTTCCTAGAATCGAATGGAACCTCTTTAGTATGTTCAAGCGTATGAACTCTCATACATTACGTAGGGGTTTGACATCTTATCAGTAATGATTGCAGTCGATTTAGACCATTAAGAAGTTATATGATAAGTCATCGTGAGTGTGTGTAAGGTGTTCCATTTTTAGTTACGTTTCGGATAGGAAAACTTTGACCTCTAATGTAGTTTTTGAATTTTCTGTTTAGCATAATACTGAACGTATAGGTACGTCTGTCAACGCTTAGGGATTCTGGGATATAAGTAACCACAAATCTTGCTGAAGTCAGTATGTGTGTCCATCTGTATCATTTTTACATACAAAGTAGGCTTAACAGTTCTGTATTTCATTCGTGGATCTTTGACAGTCAATATTATTTATTTATTTAATACTTCAAGGACACTAATGTATAGACGCCAGCACATCAAGTTACCCCAATGTGTCAAATTTTCCCAATTGAATATGAACCTTATTCTGTTTGACATAAAGTTGAAAAACGATCAAAGAAATTTGACACTTTGGGGTAACTTGACGTGCTGGCGTCTGTACAAAGGCGGACTTAATGCCATAGGCATTTTCTACCAGTCAACCTTCTGGTGATGCAGAGAAAAGCAGTGGTAGGTGCAATTTAAAATGAAAAAAAAAGAAAATAGAGCAAGCAATACTAATATTATGTTCAGTATAAATACATAAATATGTACACTATAGTTTTAATATACATAATTTATAATACACAAATATGTTAATATGGGTAGTTCATAGCTAGAAAATCTGTCAATCAGTCCTACCAAAGAGTATCGCGTCGTCCAGTAACTTAGTTTAATAGGCAACCACTCCAGGTTAAATTCTTAATAAAGTCTAGTCAGATGATAATAAACACTAGCACCAGCAACAGATTCGTAATAGTTTTAAAATGGTCATGTCAATAGGCAACGTTCTTTCCAAAGCACAGAGCGGTAAAGATATGTAATTAATACATATAATTGCAATATAAGAAACTTCACTCCAACACAAAATAAGAAAAAACTAACTTCCTGGATCTTAGATCATTAATTGATGAAGCAGAAAATATAATTAAAGTTTAAATTACATATAATCACTTTTCACATCTCATACTTACTCTTGCACACAGTCAGTTCAATACACTACACATGATCTACTCTCTTATTTACACATACAGTTACACAGAAGAATAAAAATTGTATGGAAAGAAAATAAAAGAAAGAAAAATATTTATTTGACATCAGTCATCAAAACACACATACACACAATAATTTATAAAACAATAGAAAATATACAATAGTAGGTACACATCATGTGCTGTGTGCCTCACGGCTGCGCCAAAAAGGTCCATTTCAGCATTCATGCCAGACAGGTGATGCTGTCTGACGCTGGTCTTCCAATGAACCTTGAGGGGTACCCAGTAACGGAAGGAAATAAATAAATATAAAACGAGTAAGTAAATCAGTTCAGTGTGTAATGAGAAGAGGTCGGTTATACATAAAAGTAAAAAATAAATATATATTGTGTGAGTGAGTGTCTGGTATGGGTAACTAGCAGACGTCCCGCGGTTTCACCCACGTAGGTCCCGTTCCCGTGGGAATACAGGGATAAAAATTAGCCTATGTGTTAATCCAGGGTTTCGGCTAACTCCATACCAAATTTTAATAAAATCCATTCAGTAGTTTTTACGTGAAAGAGTAACAAACATCCTCACAAACTTTCGCGTTTATAATAATTTAGTAGGATAGTAGGATGTCTAATGCTGGTATTGGTAGGTACTTATCCGTGAAAAATTTGTACACTTAAAGCTGCACTTTTAAGTGCCAGTAAAAGCATGTCGTTTATGGGCAAAAGCTAGCATTCCAACCGTCTAATCTCGTTTATTACCCAATATACGGACTTGAAAATGAGACAGTTTTTCACAAACTTTCAGTATTTTCACGACCAGCTAAACCAAGAAAACATTACGTCTAAAATACTTAGTCCAACGATGTCGCGGTAAAACCTTGTGAAATATCACCTGAATAATATTTCAGTTTTATTCATATAAAATTTAACTTATGTGTTTTCTGGGAGTACGAGTAACCTGCGCACGACAGTACTTTTATTACTTTTAGTTTTCGAGTGAATTCCTCAAATGTGGAGCAAGCGTATTCTCTGCATGATTCAAGCTTTTATCTGGGAATGTTTCCATGCGTTTTTATGCTCTTTTTATTTCAAAGGCCGGAGTTTAAGTTTACTGTCGTTTTGCAAAAATAAAAATGCAGAAATTTTAGACCCGAGTCTGTCAAGACCAGTTGGTTGGTTGGTACGTTGGTTCCGAGTTGAGCTAACGAATTCTGACAAAGGCGTACACTGAATGGATGGTCTGGAGATTCCCTTATTAACTGTGTTGTTATTTCGTCAAAAGACTATAATATCAGACCTTAATCAGAATGGTTCTTATAAAAAATATTTTGTTAGTTTAAATATCATTTAAATCAGTATGACCGTACTGTAACGCATACCATTATTAAGAAAATCGGTTTCTGCTTATGTTTTTTTTTATTGCATGGATATCGTAAAACTATTCCTAACCAATCTTTCTACTTATTTCAAGCGAAACATATATACAGGGTGTCTCATTCAAATCGGTCAGTTTGGGAAAGTCTGAAACTATAAGACATACGAAGATTGGTTCTGAGGAACCATGTCATCGATTTTAATAACAAGAAAAACTGCATTCATACATTTTAAAAAACATCTGTACTACGTTCGGGAATCGAACCCGGTTATTTAGAAAAAAAAACCTACACTATTTCTATTTAGATATCGATTGTGTAGGTCTTAAGCAGTAAATGTCTGTATGAAACATGATGTTTAAATGGAATAAAATGCATTGTTTCTACATACTTTAATTTATTTTAGTAGGTGCTCGAAGTGACCACCGCCTTTTTCAATACCGCCTCTGGAAGTGTACAAAACAAGCTATGACACCGTTGTAGACCTAAAAGTAGCCATAGAGACAATGTTAACGCAAATTCACCACATGAGATACAAAATGCAATTGTAAGATCATTACCTAAACGTGTTGAATATTGTATTGAAAAGGGCAGTGGTCACTTCGAGCACCTACTAAAATAAATTAAAGTATGTGGAAACAATGCATTTTATTCATTTTAGACATCATGTTTCATACAGACATTTACTGCTTAAGACCTACACAATCGATATGTAAATAGAAATAGTGTAGGTTTTTTTTTCAAAATAACCGGGTTCGATTCCCTAACGGAGTACAGATGTTTTTTAAAATGTATGAATGCAGTTTTTCTTGTTATTAAAATCGATGACATGGTTCCTCAGAACAGATCTTCGTATGTCTTATAGTTTCAGACTTTCCCATACTGACCGATTTGAATGAGACACCCTGTATTATCAACATGTTCCCAAACGCATACTATATTTATTTTTTTAACACTTCGAGCACACCAATGTACAAAGGCGGACTTAATGCCATAGGCATTTTATATCAGTCAACCTTCAGGTGATGCAGAGAAGAGCAGTGGTAGGTGCAATTAAACATGAAAAAAAAAGAAAAGAAAGCAAGCACTACTAATATATGTTCTGTATGTTTACATAGATATGTACACTACATACAACACACACACACACGTACTACATAATATGTACTATAAATTTTTACACTATATTTTCTCATGGTGATTTTAAGTAATAAGAACTGGACAATTATGAATGTACTAAATCTCTAACTTCTGTGTTATTAAGATTGATCAACATAACTACAAATTGATTACTTTCTGTTTCCCTCGCGTTATTGACATTAAGTGATCAAGTTCTGCCTGCTTTCATACAGCGTAATTTAATTTTAAATGAGCCTATTTGCCTGGCCTTTTCTCGTTACACACTCGACCGATAAGTTGGGATCTTATAGTGTTGGGATCAACCTAGTAGGTATTGAGTATTTAGGTTCATATCGATAAAAATACTTGATGAAAAATAAAATAAAATAATTAAAATACTTTGTACGCCTCGTTGGTCTAGCGGTCGTAAACGCTTCTGCTGAGATCCTGGATTCGATCCCCGGGTCGAGCAAAGTGTAATTGAATTTTTCTATCTGGAATTTCTTAGTAGCAGTCCGGAGTCTGGATTTGTGTACGATTGATGGCAATAGGCTCGACCCTATTACATGGGACTTGAACTTAGCTGGCAAAATGTGGATGTACTACAGTAAACCTCTGCCTAACCCTACGACGATTATAAGCGTGACGTGGTTACCATCATAGGTAGATAGAAAGATAGATAGATAGATAACACATTTATTTAGTACACACAAAATACACATTTTACATTGTTACATTAATATTTATTTAAAGTATTTTTTACGTTCTGTCAAACAATAGAATAAAACACTAACATCAGAATGATCACATTTAACATTCTCGACTGATATTGGTATTTTGTTTTTCCAGTAAGTATTTTTACAACTCTGTTATTTCTACTTTGACTATTAATATAGTTTTGATGTTTTACGAAGTACCTATCTACAAATTTTATATATTGAACCGTTATTTTTAATATTTTGTGATAAAATATTAAAAATAACGGTTCAATATATAAATATATAAAAACAACTGAATAATCAAAATGTGACGAAAAGAGTTCACGTATTACAAAAAAAAAATATTTTAAAACAATCAAGTCTTTTTTTTATCGATAAAATCCGACGCACATCACTATTTCTCTCTTCCCTGAGGCGCTTCTAAATGCCTTACGTAACTTATTTGTCCTGGCTCGCTGCCTTAAGCACTTACTTAACCTGCTGATGCTTTTAAGGCTGACGAAAAATTATTATCCCGGGCTCAGTCCCTCGACGGTCCCCGGCAGAAAGATGTGTTCGTAATTTATATAATAACATTCCGGATATATATCACCAAGGTCGGAAGGTACATCAGAACACACACGGAACATGAGTTCCGTACAAGGCCAGCTCATCAAGTCAATCCAATGTGTCAAGGTTCTTTGATAGTTTTTCAACTTTATTCAAAATAGAATAAGGTTCATGTTCAATTAGAAAAATTTTACAGGGTAGCTTGATGTGTTGGCGTCTGTATATGAGTTTTGACCGACTCTATCTATCACGATCATACTAACGTTTTTTTTTGTTGCAATACCAATTCTTAGAGCATTCTCTTTAGACTTTCTTCAAATGTATACCTATGGATGAGGCTGAATTTGACAAAAGCTAAGAACAAAACGGCCATTAATTTTGCAGACTCACTCTTAAACACACTGATTATATGAGTACAGTACGAGATTTTATGTCTTTAAAATTTGCTATCAGGAATCCAATTTCTTTTTTTAAGATTTTTTTTAACTTTTGCTATAAAACATCGTGAGGAGATGATAAATATTTCTGCCTGTAAACCAAATGAGATTGTAAATAAAAAACGGACAATTACTTTCTGTGCTTAAAGATCATCCTGCAAATACTTCTCTGTTTAATCACCGCGTAAAAATGTATGGGGAAGGCAAATTAAGCTGTCTCTCTAACTAATAGTAGGCATTGACATTTGGCTGAAGGTTTAGAGCATGGGTACGACTCTCCTCTATTGTGTAAAATTATTTGTAGATTTATTCGAACAGTAAACATATAACTAAATATTAATGTTTAGTTGTAAACATTATTTAAGGCTATTTTATTGACTGGCCTGTTGGTCTAGTAGTTAGTGACCCTGACTGCTATGCCGGAGGTCGTGGGTTCGATTCCCACCCAGGACAAAATATTTGTGTGATGAGCATGATCATTTGTTCTGTGTCTGGGTGTAATTTATCTATAATATTTATGTATTTAGAAATATAGAAGTATGTTTATCAGCTGTTTAGTACCCATAACACAAGCTCCCAAGCTTAACTTGGGACTAAATGGCGTTGTGTGAAAAGTTGTGGAATATTTATTATTTATATATTTACTTACTTAAGGCTGCAATTTATCCGAGAATTAAATTATTATTTTATATTCTTTAAAGTAAAATGAACGTATCTAACACATATTTAACGCTAAGGGCCAGGAACCATGTAGGCACTAATAGACTCAAGTAATAGAATCAAGTTGTGCGTCTATGTCCCTTATATTTTGTATATTTTTAGGGTGCTTGTTTTACACAACAGTGTCATCACAGACGGTGACAAGCGGAAATAAATCGAGCCTCGAAAAACGACTTCATTAACGCTTTGGTCCCTGTTTTAGCAAGTACCAGTGTAAATAATTAGACATTTGTTAATGTTATGACAGTATTATACACCCCTATTTTTTAGTTAGTACAAAAAAATGGGCTGTATCCGTCCCTATTACTGATCATATTTGCGTAATCAAAAGCTAAAAAAACGAAGTTATTTTTCTATATATGCCACTATTTAAGTTAAACTTAAATAACGAAACAAGCTGTTGGAGGCGGGGCATGCTTGAGCGAGATCACGCAAACGTGAGCGTTAATGAATACTACTATAACATGAATAGCCTGTACAATATTTCCATAAATTGGGTCACTTTTTGGGATATAAACAAACGCTAATAACTTTGCTCTTTATGAATATTATTTATTGATACTTTACAAATTTTAATATAATGAGAAGACCGTCTTAAATAAGCCTTTTGAGTATTTGTACTAATTAAAAATTTGTGGTGTATAGTGTCTTGAGTGTTCCATTTCTATTTATTTTCTTAAAATAAATCTGTCGTTTGATTTCCCGAAACGAGTTGATGATCCCATTTAGGGTTCGGAGGGAAATTGTGAGAAAGGAAAGTACCTTTATTGTTAAGGAGAAAATTGGTAGTTGCCATGGTAAATAAGTAGAATAATAATAATAATAATAATAATAATAATAATTTATTCAAGAAAACATTGTTTACAAAAAGTTTACATTTAGCCAAACAATAGTATTTAATTTATCCTACACAATTTATACTTAGTTCTAATTATAAACTAAAGCTAAAATATTTCTACTACAAGTGGAAGTAGAGGGATCAGGTTATACGTTAATTAGCGACCCACCTGAACTAGGTTTATTCAAACCAGTGTTTCAGGCCATCACTTTACATTGCAGTCACGTACATAGGGCTATAAATAAATTGTAATTAAATCTGATGTAAATAATAGACTATTAACAACTACGAGAAAAAACCTATTGGAACATTAAAACCTAAAACTAATTTATATAAATATACAAAAATAAGTCACTTACGAAGGAAATACACAAATTATCATGACAAAACTTCTAGAAGTTGTTCTGTGTCTGTGTAATTGAGCAAAGTTAAATATTCTGATAACACCGTACTACATTGTCTAAAACTTATACTATGTATGTTTAGTACCTTGTTTATTCTGTTATACAGAAACGGTCCTAAAAATACATAAAATAAGTAAGTACGTACGTGAGTAAGTACTCTTGTGATGTTGGATTTTACGTTATTACGGTACCAACTCGGTATTCGTTTTGAATTGTGACTTCCTGTCAAGATTTTCTCGTATTTACACAAAAATAGTATCCTTTGTTAACCTAATACATTTTGTCTCAAAACAGGCATTGAAAGATGATTTTAAAAATAACATCACGTTTGAATTTCTCAAAGGGCTAGGCACAGGTGTATATAATACATCCACGTTTTTTCAGTTATTTTTTAAGACACATGTGAAAGTGAGCGAGCCTATTGCCATCAACCAGGTACGTAAAGGGACCAGGCTGCTCGTTCTAGATAGGAAAATCCAAAACCACTCAGTCCGACTTGAGAGTTTTCTTCAGAATCTCGTGTTTAGCAGTATCGCTAGCGTCCACTAAACCAACCAACCAACTATGTTTACTAAAAAAATAAAGTCTTTAAAGACTCTAAATTTATTAAACGAAAATATTTATTTATTTATTAAAACTTTATGCACAAGTAAAAAAAACTGTATAAAGGCGGACTTTTAGGCTTATCAGGCTGTTATAAATTACCCCTCAATTATATTATAAGTTTAGTAAAAAGGTGTAGACAGGTTATAAGCGCACAGCTAGCGACACGTCATAAAATGTAGCTAACTAGCCACACTTGAACTCAGTGTCGCTTCGCGTGCGTGAATTAGTGTGCCGTTTTTAAAGATCGAATGTAGTTGACGTACCTATCTACATGTTTTTACTTATAATATCATTGTTACCTCTCTGCAGAGCAAAGGTTTCTTCTCAAGCAAATAAAGACATATGTATATATATATATCTATTATGTAGGTAAACTTATATTAATCATGACTCTAGGTAGCTTTACAAATATGAGATAGGATGTAAATTAATTACTTATACAACTTGAAAAACAGTTTATAGGACCAAGACAAAGTGTAATTCAGGCCCTCAGGTCTATAAAAGTCACTTAAAATTCATCTCACCTTAAAAAAAAAAAACAAAAGTTGCCGGACAATCGTCTGTACACCTTGATTGTTAAAACAACTCAAAAGCCTTTCAAACTAACTTAGTTAAGTGGCGATGACTTTCAAACAAATATTTCTGTGTAAAAATTGCCGAACGCTAAAAGAAGGTCAGCTGTTATTGCTACTTGGTGACGCAATAGCACCTAACAAAATGGCTAGTAATAAAACTAATGAGGTAGGTAAAGTGTAATGAAAATGCGTAGGCGTTTACTGTCTAAAAGCTATCGTTTTAGTGAACGTTAACATGAGCGCTGTTTAATTTGTACTCGCAAATAACGTACCTAAAAGTACAACAATATGTTTTGGCGTATCACTAATTGTCATGTCTCATTTGTATTTTGATGTTTTCGCTAATAACTTAGTTTAAAAATGCCTAAAACAGTTCGTTGGTAAAAAAGTAAAATATTCTTTAGAAAATTTTCAATTGTTTCATGTTGATCGAGTTTTTAATTGTCTCGTCTTGATAGTCGCGGGAAGCACTAGTATAACAATCACATCAAGCTACCCCAATGTGTCAAATTTCTTTGATAAGTATTCAACTTTATTGCAAATAGAATAAGGTTCATGTTCATTGGGAAAATTTTGGGTAGCTTGATGTGCGTGTGTGTGTACTTGTAAAAAAAAATGTATCGGCAAATGTATGACACATCCATCTTCAAAACTTGTAACAGATAATGTAACTATCTGTGCTATATGTGCATGTTGTGCTATATAATAAATTTATCACATTGGTGCAGTAGAGTTCAGGGGATTTCAGGGTCAGGCAAGAAGTTATCGGGTTTATCCATCAGTAATGGCCCGAAAAATTTTGATTAGTACCTGCACGGCTTAAGGTAATAGGGTCGCTTAGTTACATGAAAGAAAGAAAGAAAGCAGCATTTATTTGGCCCAAAAGGCACACGATAACAAAAAAAAAACAATAGCAAAAAAAAATCAGTTAAAAGAAATCAAACAAATGAATTAATAGGACTAAAAATAAAATAAATAATTGTGTGCCCTGCGGCTGCGCCAAAAGGGTCCAGTTCAGCAAAAATGCCACAACTAGTGCCTGACGCTGGTTTTCAACTGACTTATAGTCTTATCGTGGAATCCCCGAGAGGATAAGCAGAAGTGATGTCATTTTTCTTAGAGATAAATTAGAAAATTTGAAAACATCTTACAGCTTTAGGAAAAATGTATGACACATCCATCTTCAATACTTGTAACAGATAATCTAATTGCATTATAGATGAGTGATTGACTGACTACAAAAACTGCCAACATGGCGCCACTAATATTTTCAACCAACTACATTACGTGAAAGTGAAATAGACGATCTCAAATAAAAACTTACAGTCACATATTCCTTTAGGACTAATAAACTAAAAGGCTGTCTGTCTTTTTAAAGACTCCCACCGGAGCATATTACCTGACTACTAGAGAGTTTGCACTCCATGTTTACGAGTATAACTAAAAAGAACCACGAACGTAATTATCAAACTCTTGAACATCAACGAGCTTAACTACATAACTAGCTATAAACGAGTAGGCAACTCCAGTCGCCAGTGATCCATATTATAAATTATTACATGAATAATATTCCGAACTTTTGCAACTGTACGGGCAGATTTCCCTAGGGGAATGGCAATATATGGTCACAAAATAAATGTAAAGTAGTTTTATGCCAATGGTCTAGTATTGAATATGTTTTTTTAGGAGCGTGTGTTAATGCGGTTTCGGGACACGGGATGGAAGAAAAACATTGCGTGTTTCGGTACGGGTTTTTGTTAGTGTGTGTTTTCTTCCCGTTTTGTGTTACTAAGTGGAAGTTTATGTGTATGTGTGGTGAGTTGGTGCTTTTCTGTTATTGTAAGTAGGTATTGTAATATTAATTTGTTGTGTGTGTCTATTAAATGTCATTACATGTGCCAAATAAAAAATTGTCCCATTGGTCCAGTAGACACAAAACTAAGAATGAGGTCTTGGTTTCGATTAAAGGGTCGGGTAAAGAGTTGTCGGTTTTTTTCCATCAGTAATGGCCCGAAAAATCTTGATCAACACACACTCACACATGCATATAACAAAGTTTTATTTGAATTATTCAAATTTCAAAATTCATGTCTATTTTACTTTTAGCTTATTTAATTATAATTGCGTATGGCACTCGTGGGTTGCAGCTGAAAATCGTCAGTTAGATCCTGTTCTCATCTGACATTATGCTGAGCTGAGGCCCTTTTGGCATTATAATCTCTGTATTTTGGATTCATGAGGAACAGGGTGTAAAGTTCTTCATGCACCATTGAAAAGGGAGGATCCTGCGACCAGACGGGTGTTGTGTCTGGTGGGCTAACTACTGCCCGACGGTTGTTGTCGGGAATTTGTATACGTTCAAACTGCGCGGATAACTTTGATATCGCGATGTAGGATAGTTCGTATGTGGCGAGATAGATGTCGCTACAGTATTTTATAGTTTTAAGGTGTATCTTTGTTGTAATGATATTAAACGCATTTTTCTTTCTTTCTTTACTTTGATAAGTACCTGCACGGCTTATGACAATAGGGTCGTTCAGTTACACGACTTATAGTCCTAATGTGGATTCCGCGATAGGATAAGCAGAAGTGTGATGTCATGTTTTAATAGTGATAATTAGAAACTTTGAATATATCTTACAGCTTTAGAAAAAAAATGGAGTACCTATAAAACTCGTGTGTCAGATTAAATACTACTAAATAATACAGGTCATACAAATATGCTTGTTTCAAGCAGGAGTTAATCCCGCACCCTGTAGTGCGGAATGCCATTGCTCAGCCACTGCACCAAACATGAAAATAATCAAGAGTCGTGTGTACTTTTTATTAAAAAACGACACTTGAATCATGCATGCGAACATACAGGTACGTAATGTTTTGAAGAAAATGCGTGTTAGTTTTGATTACAGTCTGAAGTGAGCAGTTGGACAGGAAATAGCTAGTGTTATTATTAACATAGCACATATCGTCACGCCTGTAATCCCCGAATGGCTAGGTACAGGTGTATCTGGTAGTATAACCCACATTTTACCAGTTATGTTTAAGTTCCATGTAATAGGGGGCGAGTCTATTGCCATCAATCGGGCACGAATCCAGACTCCGCGCTGCTACTTAGAAATTCCAGATGGAAAAACTCAATATCACTTTGTCCGACCTGGGGATCGAATTCGGGACCTCATGCTCAGCAGTAGCGCTTGACCAACGAGGCAGTGTTATCTATACTTATAACAAATCTAACTAACTAATATTATAAAGCAGAAGAGTTTGTTTGGCGTACCCGTTTACATGTGCAATGCTAGCTTATATTCATAAGGCTGTGACACTATGTTGAGTATTGAACTCAGTACCTCCGCTTGCGCGCTGGAGAGGGCAACCAGCGACAGCGCGTGCGGCGACGGCCGGTTCCCCGCCACGCGCGCCACCGTATTTAGTTTAATTGGAAGCCGACATAGTATAGACTTAGAGAAAAGGCTAGGCAACTGATAATGCAAATACCTACCAGTCCAATCTTACGTATGACGTAATTACAGTCAGCTGTTAAACGCGACAACGCACACCTATTTCTAAATCATAATTTTTTCGCGACAGTTTTACTACTTGTTCAATGTGCTGTGTGTACTTATTTAACTGGCCTGTTGGTCTAGTAGTTAGTGACCCTGACTGCTATGCCGGAGGTCGTGGGTACGATTCCCACCCAGGACAAATGTTTGTGTGATGATCACGATCATTTGTTCAATACTCAATACTCAATATTAATTGCGTTCCACAATGTACATAAATGGTCTTAAGAATATAAAGGTACAGAATCATTATGGACCCTGTCGGGCACAGCAAAAACTTAGAAGAGAGGAAGAGGGCTAATGCAGCAGTAACTTAATTTCTAAAATCTTATTATCTTATTTTTAAATATATATTGCAATATTTATAATGTGTTATATATGTACGAGGTATATTTGTATCTAATATTCTGTGTGTTCGTTCTGTGTCTGGGTGTAATTTATCTATAATATGTATGTATTTAGAAATATATAAGTATGTCTATCAGCTGTTTAGTACCCATAAGATCTCAAGCTTAACTTGGGACTAAATGGCGTTGTGTGAAAAAAAGTTGTGGAATATTTTTATTTTATTAATGTAACAGTTTTTAATAAACATCGTTATTATACAGTCCACTCGTTCATTATTTATACAAGTAAGCTATCGTACCAAACACTCTTAGTTTAAAATGATAATCTAGGATCAAAGCGTAGGCAGCAGAGCGTACAAAACTAAACTCATACACTTGTGTCCACCAGGATACAAGTATCCGCTGAAAATTTTGTTTATTATGTCCATAGGCATATGTTTTATTAGGTCAAGGACACTGCCATAATGCGAAGAAAGCAAAGAATGTAAAAGCGTACCTATCTATTTTTGGTGCGAAAGAGACAGAATGTTTTTGCTCTGCACTCGCATGTAGTTTGCTCACACTGAAGCATGCCATTGTACATACCACGGCAGCCAAATTGCCTGTACTCGTATGTGTTTTGTTCTCACGGATTAGAGCAAAGTGTATTTTATTTCAGTCTGTCTCTATACTGATATGCTCTCTAGCTACAAGAGCATACCTATTGCGTGCGATTACAGAGCAACCACTGTCTGTGCATACATTATGGCAATACGCGTCCCGACTACAGCAACTATTGAATGCCTTTGCGAGAATCCTAATGAAAAGAAATATGAATAAGATGCTTCAATACACAAAATTAAATGTACCAAAAAAATAAACGATATGCAAAATTACAATGAGCCTAGTATACAGTGAATAATGTAAATAAAAATAATAAGGACTAAATAATAAAAAAAATGTATAGTATTTTTGTCATTAAGACAAAAAAACATGCACAAATACGAATAAGTATACATTTTAGTCACGTCAGAAATATTTTATATTGTGGCTTTTATAAACCATATTAACAGTTTCATGGTATGTTCGAGCAAGTCGTTTCGTGCATATGGCACGCAAGACAGACAATAAAAAGTACCATTATCCGATTTTGATGGGGAGTACCATGCTTAATATGGCTAGTAACTTTATTCATAACTCCGCAGCCATGTTTAGTATCCATTGCGAACATTATTTTGATGGAGAATGTTTTTTTTTTATCTAACATAGCAGATAATATATATGTAATAACGAAAAATGCACTATGAAAACCTCCACGTATTTACTAAATACTATATGCGACAAACTACACATTATGTGAGAAGGTAGGTAATACAATTTTTCTTGTCATGTGCAAAACCTAACCCTATGAAATGTATACATGGAACTCGATATTTGTAAGGTCGTACTTTATTAATGAAAAGTACATTTTAGTTTTTAGGTATTTACATTGTAACTGAACTGTGTGTTAAATGCCACCCCATTGGAACTGCCACTAATGATAAAACTGCAACTGAATATTATGTTACCTGTCTTTATTTCAATTTATTATTGATCAGCAAGTCTTCATCTTCCATAAATGCCAATTGAACTCATTTTCCTCCTAACTATTTATTAGCTTTCACACATCATCCCGTTGTTTCTTCGCCACTCTACTCTTGTCAGTGTTTTCATTCATACACAAAAATTAATCCTCACAGCATTAAATTAATTTATCCGCAGCACAATATATCTATAACCAAAAGTACTATGACATCCGATTTCCACACAACTTGTCGATCATCAGTCCTATTTTTAGAATCCTTAAGTGATTAAAAAACAGATATTCAATAACAATATAAATCTAAATCAATAGTTCTATTAATAACCTTCAAAACAAAAGAAGTTAGGCAAGGTTCCTAAAGAGAAACGTTGGCTCAATATGGACGTCAAAATTGGCACAGGTTCACTCATAAAAATCGTATCAAAGAAAGGAAGCCAAAACATTGTTCTTTTGGAGAGAACCGGACACAATATTGTTATCGAGATATGGACACGAACTCCAACTAACATTGAAGTTCGTTTGATATGTATGTATATTACAATGAACCAGAATTTCGTGTACGGAAAAATAAATAAATGAACGAGTGTATGCGGTCATTTCATGCTTTGTGCCACGAATCCAATCAATGAAATTGCAAAATAAATGACAATGACGATGGCCGAAAGTTTTCATAAGGATTCGGTCCAAAAATGTATTCGAATATTCATAGGCACTGGTATAAAATTTTCAGTTTTTGGAATTGTCTAGAAGGAAACGTGTCAATAAGATCCTTTGCCTCGTTCAATTATACGATGAACTAAAAGAATTTTAAAATACCGAATGTCTAATACACGGCTGGCAATTTAGACTCTTTGACGTTTGAATATTGATCAACAACGAACACTAAGTTTTCGAAGTTCAATAAGACTAGAAATATGCCGCATGTGTTCAGTCATATGTGTGAGTGTTTACCGTATGCTCATACATCTAGCTAACTCCTAACTTGCGAAAACTTTGTAGTAGAGCAAACTAGTTGGAGCGAATCTATGATGTGAATCTGACTAGTACTTGAACAAGAACAACTGGGATATGATCATGTGTGACGGTTGCAAGTTACTCGGAAACTATCGACTGTTGGTCAAAAAGTTTGTCAGTTTTGTGTACAGAAAAAAGGTAAGTATAAAAGAGGTTTGTGTCGTAAGAAGTGTTATCAACAACAAGTTTAAGTGTCATTATTCACTACAGTGGTCAGATTGTAGGTCACATTCAGGGCACGTCAAGTCCTTTAGGTTAAGTCCTTTTGCCGAGGTTAAATCTGTTTTTCGTCACTGCGGTGAGGGATAGAATAACAAGTGCCGGTTTTTCTTGTAGCTAACGGTAACTGGCAAATTGTAGTAAGTACATATCTTTTATTTTATGGAGGCAGTAGGTATGTGCGTAAGGTTTGATGATGTGTACCTACCAACCTTATTTCACTTTATTGCGATTTGTCTATATGAAATATTTATAATTTGTAAAAATAGCGTACCAAATATGTGTGTTGTAAAATATTAAATTATTAGCTAATCTATAAACATAATGTATTCCTATATGACTATTGGATGCCCCAAGGGCGGGACGTAGCTGATCAATTTTATTATTTAAGACCTGTATTATGTACAAACCTATGATCCACAATAAAGATATGAAGTTGAAGTTGAAGTTTGTTTTTTTTTTTATTTATGTAAATTCGTTCTTAATATCTATTTTTGAAATAGCCTTTTCTATTTAGTACGATTAAACTTTACAATTACTTTTGTTATGTAACATTATATGTCGTGATGGCCCAGAGGTTAAGGCGGCTACCTCTCATGCACGAGATTGTGGTTCAATACCGAGCATATGCAATACCAATGTGACTTTTTCAATTTATATGTACTTTCTAAGTTTATCTTAGACATCATTGATATCGGTGAAGGAAAACATCGTAAGGAAACCTGGACTTATAGTTAATATAAGTTTGAAATCGCCAATTCACCTTGAGCAAGCGTGGTGATCAATGCTCGAGCCTTCTCTGTATGAGAAGAGCCCTTTTCCCTGCAGTGAGACAGTAACAGGCTGGTATTATTATTATGTAATATTATGATATTATGGGCAGAGACTGGAAAGGCATTTGAAATGTACCGCTAAACGTACTGATGTGACAGTTTTTTTTGTAGCTCGAATTTATTTGAGGTAGCTCAACGACTAGTCACGCGACACAAGCAACGGGGGGACTCTACGAGACATTTGCGTAGGCCACATAAAAATGTGTTTTGATCTTATAAGGCTCAATTGTTATCCCACCACGCACTAATGGCCTGTCTAGTAAGACTGAAGTGTAATGCCTAGTAGTCCCTATTTTTATATCTAGACCAAAATAAGAAACCTATACTAACAATGCGGCACCGTATTATTCTACCTTTACCTTTATATACCTAACAACATCATTATTTCGACAAAACAGGTCCGTGTTAAGTACGTTGCGTGGGCGATTCACTGTTGAACTAAAAAACTTTGCTGATGCGTACAATATCGCTCAAATTGTCAATATAAAATACTCGTTCATCGGTCTGGAGTTTGACCAATTAATTTCATCAGCTTCTTCTTATCCTTCGGTTAGTAACTAACCTGGTATCAGTGTTTTTAAAGCCGCATATGGACCTCTAAAAGGCCTCTGATTTGGCATCACATGTCCTGCCATGCATCAAGAAATATCTCTTAAACAACATTTCTGGTTTCCTCACGATGTTTTCCTTCACCATTTTTGATCAGAAAAAATGCTCTATCGTTTGGTGAAGACAGATCTAAGCTATCTCTAAAAATAAGAAAGTTACTTTGTGTAAAAGGGTCCAACTGACACCAAAAAAAACTGTAAAAGTCTGTTTTCTGATCACTTTGGTACACTTAACTCATTTTCGACAAAATTGGACTTATACCCCTTTTCACTAGGGCCACAGAATTAAACAATACACACACTCGAATCCGAAAAGATTAAGATTTTTTTCATAGAATCATAGAACTATTTTAATTACGAAACACAATTTTATTTCACGATGATCTGTGAGTGATACCTTCTTTTTTAAAATAGTTATTAGGAACTACCAGACGTCACGCAGTTTCACCCGCGTAGTTTCAGTTCCCGTAGGAATACGGGGATAAAAAGTAGCCCTTGTCCACTGGGAATAGTGTAGCTTTCCACCAGTACAATAATTTTTAAAATTGGATCATTAGTTCCAAAGATTACCCCCTACATACAAACTTACAAACTTACAAATTTTACCTCTTTATAATATTAGTATAGATATAGATTAGAAATTATTCATACATTTCCTCAGGCTAGACATTTTCATTTTTTGCGATATCGAAAAACAATGCAATTCAGATTGCATCGATACATCAATCAACAGCCAAAGGCAGTATTTAAAGCTTTTTGTACGAATTTGAGTCGTATGAATTCGTACTACCACTCACAAAATGATCTCGAACCTACCAGTACTATCTTAGTTTGCATATTGAGTACGAGTCACTTGTTTTGTGTATTGGCACGTACAGTGTTTTCAAAATATATATGAACTAGATGGGATATTTTGTGATATTGTGCGTAGTAATTAAGTACGAACAATTTAGTCAATTGGTGATACGTTACCAGGAGGCACCTATAATAATAGTAATAATAAATGGGCCTGATGTAGACCAATTAGCGTCCGTGTCCTGGCTGCGTTTCGGTGACCTCTTTGGGGAAACCGAAGATTTTGTCTGTGCAATTATGGATGAAGTTATTATGACGACAAACTACCGGAGATTTATTGTGAAAGATGGCACGGTTGACATCTGTCGGGCATGCCACCGTCCAGGAGAATCAATCCGACACATTATCTCTGGGTGTTCTCGCTTAGCTAACGAAGAGTACTTGCATAGACACAACCTTGTCGCCAGGATTATCCATCAGCAACTAGCTCTGAAATACAACCTCGTGGATTCGGCAGTGCCGTACTACAAGTATGTGCCCGACCCAGTTCTCGAAAATGGTCATATCACACTGTATTGGGATCGATCCATCATCACTGATAGGACTATCATGGCTAATAAGCCCGATATAGTGGTGATGGATCGAACCGAGAGGCGCGCAATGCTTGTTGACATAACGGTCCCACATGACGGGAACCTCGTGAAAGCCGAACAAGATAAAAAAATCAAGTATATTGATTTGGCTCGCGAGGTTGTCGACATGTGGGATGTGGACTCAGCAATCATTGTGCCGATAGTCGTGTCTGCCAATGGCTTAATAGCAAAGAGCCTCGACCAATACCTGAAGAGGCTCTCGTTGGGCGGCTGGATCAAGCGTTTGATTCAGAAAGCAGTGCTTCTGGACACGGCTCGCATTGTTAGGCGATTCCTCTCCCTGGAGCCCTGACCGCCGGTAGCTTGGACCCTGTTCCCGATACCGGTGGGCTACTATTTTTTATATTTTTAAATGTTTTTTTTTTTTATATATAAATATTTAAAAATGTATTAAGTAAGAAATAACAATGAATAAACGGAGTAATAATAATAGCAGCCTGTTACTGTCCCACTGCAGGGCAAAGGCCTCTTCTCATACAGAGAAACCTTGAGCATTGATCACCACGCTTGCTCAAGGCGGATTGGCGATTTCAAACTTATAATATTAACTATAAGTCCAGGTTTCCTAACGATGTTTTCCTTCACCGATGTCAATGATGTCTAAGATAAACTTAGAAAGTACATATGAATTGAAAAAGTCACATTGGTACTTGCCCGGATTTGAACCACAACCTCGTGCATGAGAGGTAGGCGTCTTAACCTCTGGGCCATCACGACATAGGAGGCACCTATGCGAACTTAATTAAGTCGTATATTACTAGGTAGGGTGAAATGGGTATTCATTATCATAAACAACTTTAACTAAAAGATCAACCATGATATCTGAAAAATCAAAAAAATAATAAATAATAATTTGATTATATTAGTACTTACATTAACTTTGCATACCATTCAAAACGGTAAGACACATCTGTAGCACTAGTAAACATTGTGACCACCTACGAATTTAAACCTACCACGTTTCTGACCAATTAATTCATAATCTTCTTCTTAAAAACTGATCTATTTATTATTTGCATCAAATCAACAGCTAATATTTTTTTTGCTAATATATCTGCGTTGGTTTAAAAGTAAAAGCTGTAAAAAGCCATGAGTACTTTCAGCCACTAAAAAGTTATTAGTGTGTTACAAATCACCCTGTATATTTATAAGGCAATGTTTCTCTAGATTTTTAAGTCTGAAGTTTTATTACAACTGCTTCAGGCGCTGTGGTTAGTTCAGTGAATAAAGCCCACTGCACGAACTAGGTACTACGTTGGTAGAATATTACTAAGTGATTTTAATTATAAATGCAAAGTGGGTCTTAGTACCTACTCAGCTGTACAGTTACGTTTCGAAAATTAATGATGATTTATATTTTTTGGCTTTAAATCTAACAGACCAAGCCAGATTACTCGAAACCAAATAGAGTATAGAAAGGCAAAAAAATGTCTTAGGAAAACTGTGATTGTAACGTCGTCTCTGTAACTCCGTCTAGCATAATATAGCGTATATAGGGTGACTGGTAATTAGTGACCGATACTTAAGCACGTGATTGTATTAATGATTACAAAAAACTTTCCCAAATAAACTTTTTTTTTAAACACAATAACTTATCTACAACAAAATAAAATAACAAAAACGCTGTTCGAAATTCCCGCACGCGCGCCTGTGATCGCTCACAGTAGGCACGAATCGGCACGATCTATTAGCAAAATCTACTAGTAGTAGTAGCGTCACACGCTTCCCCGCCACCCCCACCGCTCTCGTTGTAAAGTACTGACGTAATTGAATTAAATGAAAGTATGAGTATAAAAAAAGTTTCTTTGGGAAAGTTATTCGTATTCATGAGTACAATCACGTATTTAAGTATCGGTCACTAATTACCAGTCACCCTATATGGACCGGCCGCGGGGCGTATTAAACTAGACTAATCGACTTGTGACTTGTGATGACGCAAGTATCGGATGAAAATTTTGTTCGTGTTGTCCCGTCAATAGTAAGTATTGGATGTTTGAGCTTGAAATTCATTTCTGTTGTTTAATCTGGTGCAAAACTCATTGCTGCTGTACAAACGCCAGCACATCAAGTTACCCCAATGTATCAAATTTCTTTGATCGTTTTTCAACTTTGTTTCATGTTTAAATCAAAGTTGAAAAACGATCAAAGAAATTTTCGCAATTGAATATTATGAACCTTATTTTGTTGAATAAGGTTCATATTCAATTGGGAAATTTTGACACATTCGGGTAACTTGATGTGCTGGCGTCTGTACGTATAATTTTATAAAGACCAAAGAAATGACACAGTCCTGTGTAAGAAAAGACATGGCTAGTAAAGAAGAGATAATTAAGATAACGATTTATACAATAAGAGGCATTCTGGGTCCTCGTATTCTAGCCATAAATATAATAGCTGTTAATTTTCAATGAGAAGATTTCACCTTCTTTAGCGCGAATATTGTATGACGTACCTACTTGCTATGGTTACATTTTATTTAAACGTAGACGCCTTTTTTGGAGCTAGTAAGGCATTTAAATAGATGTATACAATACATACATACCCCATATGCTACGATTCTTATATACTTTGTTTCGTAGCGCTTACATTCATAGATGTTGCCATGCACACGCCAGATATAACATATTTTAATAGTTAAACCCCAAGATGACACCGATTTCCGCGCTGTCATTGTCTTTCTATTCTGTCTCTAATTGACACGACTGAAAGGTCAATAAGTCTATAGAATGTCTATGAAACCTGGCGCACGACTTTCCATAAATAGAATAGTTAGAAACGTAGAATAGTTTCTATGAAATCGCCCTGTATATCTCGTTTCCGCGTCACACTTGTCTGCGGTCCTACCCATGATGATTAACATCATTATAGACAACGTCAAGTTATTTTTATCGTATTCGATGTTGTTATTCCTCTACAACAATATTGTTCTCTAGATTATTTACCAACGTTATCATACTCACAGTAAATTAAGAAATTCGTACAAACAACAATTTTTATATCGCCATCCGCATTAGTGCTTTCCAGCAAATGTAGCGCTGAAAATTGCACGCGGTGCGCCAAATCGCTAGTTTTACGTGTTCCCGCGAGTTGTATAAGCAATTAAAGTTGGCTGCAGAGTTCATAAAAAGCGAAACAGCCGCTGAACGGAGAAATTACAGAGGTAGCACTTTGATTGGAACAGCGTAGGTAATGATGATATTTTCAGTCTGATTCTTGAGAGGATTATGAGGCGATGAGTGGAGAAGTTGGTAATGCGAGTTTGAATTGCTTCTTGGTTATCTTTGGGATACCAGCTTTAGTTTTATGTCGGCCCCGGTTGAAGGAGGCAAAACGATTTCTATTCTAGGTACGTTATATTCTACCAGATAACGTTACGTGGTTTGAAATGTGCCAGTAAAGGTTAGAACTCAAGGTAAAATTTATAGGTCGTACTTTAGCTTAACTTTGCTAAGTCAACGTAGCGTTTCAGACGAGTATAAACATATTTTATAAGCGAATAATAATCAAACTTGTATTGATAGGCGAATGTAAGCTTGGTTCACTTAAAAATAAGATTCAAATTAGTATAAAAACAAACTTCAGTAAAACTAATTCAAAGTACGATCTATTATAAATATTTAGCTATAGATGATTCGCATAGTAGTCCTTTGATTTTATTTAAAGCAACGGCAAATTATCTAAATTACTTTTAGTTTCTTATTTACTAAAGTATTAAGGAGATGGTAAGTAGCATGGTTTTTTTATTTATATTATGTCATGCTAACCCAGCGGTAAATACGCGCTTTAAGGAATACCTATAAATAAAATATTTTTAATAAGATTTTCGAGCGCTACTAATGATTGCGCTTTGTGGAAAAATATTTTATTTAAATTCCTTAAAGCGCAACCATGATTGAAACTTTAATATAATATTTATCGTACTACAAATCGGTTATACTGAATAGATTTGTAAAAAAATTATCATGGCTGCGCTTTAAAGAATATAAATTATACATTTTTAATTAAAATTCATGAACGCAACTAATGGTGGCACTTTGAGGAATAGTTGCATGCGATTCATTGTTTCATTACGAAAATCTCCACTCTTCCTGATCCGATTTGACCAAGATTAGATCAGATCAGGAAGATCAGATTTTCTCGTTTTGATTGTCTGTGGCAATCAATGCGAGAAAGATCTTTTTGTGAATACATATTTACAGTGTTATACAACACTGTTTATACAGATTAAGTGTAAGACAACAAAACCTACCTCCAATCCGCTTGTCAATTGTTAAGATGGTGCCTAGAACCTTAATAGTAATCCGAGATCGTACTTCGTCTTCAGCGGACAAGGTTAATACCCTAACGTCAACATCATTTAGATGTCATGTTAGTAATATAGCAAGAGATATCATTTTCCCATATTGGTAACCCGAGTCCAGTAAGGAATATTTTGGAAAGCATGTCAGAAATGGTTGGTCTAATATGGTAAGTAATATTCAGTAGTATCGTTGTCCAATACCTTATCTTACAGCCGGTGTACGCTGTTTTTTTATTAAGATGTTGAATAGTATATAATATTCAGTATACTTTGGTGTCCGTAACATAAGTTATATATAAATATTTACCATGAATTTACGTTATATTGTTAATTGTTAACAATACATGTCATGGTATTAGGGTTATCCACTTATCCCTAATAAATGAAACTTAACATACCTATCTGCGTACCCCTCAGAGCATACAGGCGTGATAATAGGTCATTATGTTGTATAAACAATAAACATCCAAGCGATTCCAGAAATCACGACAGATTTGCCGTCTATTTTTGAAGAGATCCATTGTATATCTCCGAAGATCAGCACCAGATCTTCACCAAATTAAAATGGGACCACCTCAAAAGTCTATTCTTTCAAATAAAAAAAGAATTTTGAGAATCGGTCTACAAATGGCGGAGAAATCAGCTATATGTTACCTGATTTCTCCGCCATTTGTAGACCGAATAAAAAAAATACATACACACGAACATAGAACCTCCTCCTTTTTTGAAGTCGGTTAAAAAAGGTGTCGCGCTGACAACAGAGATTGAAGAGGAAAAGAGAATAGTACGAAAGAAGTAATTGATAGCGTAAACAAGGGAGAAGAGAGGAAATAAAATATTATTGTTGCGCCACGTAAAATGGGACAAAGAACTGAAAGGTGATGACTACAGCTTGTTTAATAAAAAGAAGCCTACTTAATGGCACATACTGAAACAGACAATCATTCGCAGAAATATTACGTAAAGTCGTTTCGTATTTCCTTATTATATTCCACGACCTTTCCGATACAATAACAAAAGACAGTTGGTTCTTACAATTAATTTCGTCCCAGTAATATTATTGTCCACATATTCTTACAAGCTGTGGTACGAATGTAATTAAGGGTTTTATATGGTGGAAAAATAAATCTTTTTGTTTATATTAAATGTGACAAAGTAAGTAATACGGAATTATTAGTAAATGAGTTAAACGAAACAATATACCTGTTTGTCATCATATTGCCTTATAATTCAATTTCGTAATCCTCGTTGTTATTTTTTCTTTAAGTTCATCATCATCTAGCCTTTTTTAACTACAAATGATATTTATTTCTTAGTAATATTTCGCAAATTCCAAATACATTTTGATGTTAGATTCGGCTTCTTGTCAAACTAGCACGACAGCCAATCTAATCTCCAAAACAACGAACTGCATTCTCTTGTGAAGACTGGTTGTCAGACTTGCGTAATTCTGACTATTTTGTTTAGTCCGTCTGTCAAAAGATCCACAAATGACAGCAGAGATCAACAACAAGCTTTCCAAAGAATGGAGAGTAATATACATAATAAGCCATCTACAGATAGACCTAAGTAGGCGTAGCTTAAGAATATGAACCTTATTTTGTTTAGCATAAAGTTGAAAAACGATCAAAGAAATTTGACACATTGGGGTAACTTGATGTGCTGGCGTCTGTACACCATACTTTTATAATAAAAATAATAATTTATTTGAAAGACAACAGAAGTCCACGGGTTAGTTACAGGAATACTTACAAACTATTTTAGTAAAACCAGACACAACAAGAAAACTTAAAAACTTATCTTGTTTCACCAGTGTTCCCATAAAGTGATGCAGAATAGGTGAGTCAAGTTTATTTGATAACATCATCAGAATACCATTTGAGCTTGACCGCGCCCTGTGCAAAAATGAAGCGGTCTTTAGCCTCATCAAGGTGTCAAAGTTATTTATGTGTGCCTGTGCGAACATGCCTGAGGCACTACAGAAACACGGCAAACCCAAAAGGACTCTGAAGCTGTTATTGTACTGGATTCGCAGTTTATCCAGTACTCTACGCGTAACTGACCCACAGACTATTCGTGTAGAAGGTTTGGCAATACGCTTTAAATAAAGTTAGTTTTACCTCACCACTACAACGAGCAAATCTGCGTGCCAACCAACATATTTGCTCTCACAGCGAGAGCTCTGCGTTTCCGCTCTTTTATGTTCTGAGTTCGTTTTATCTACAACTCGCTTTGTATGACATTATAAATAATTTAATTTAAATGAATTCATTGAATAATCTAATTACCTAACATGAAATAATTTGAAATGTATAAAATCAATTTATTATTTAATTTGTGATATATCTGACTATGTGTATGGAACTTATATTAATGTATTGAATGATAACTTTTTCACGAACAAAATTTGTAAAAATATTGTACACCCTAACGGTATGTAACAGCGAGCCTCTATGTAATAATCATAAGAACTGATATTTTTTCACCTGTGACAAACAATAAATAAATTTGAATTTGAATTTGAATTTGAACTCTTATATTTTTGGTACTCCACTTTTACAATATAATCTTCCCAATTTAATTTATCCGTATTAGCAACGTTGTGTATACTATTTTGTATATCTTCAGAAACAACACTAGCAGATAGAATTGAATAGGGATTATGTCTGGAATAACCAATTTAATTAAATATTCAGGTCTCGTCGTTTTGAATTTTAGTGATGAAGATGTTGGTAATTTGACATTTAGAATTGTTTGCGTTTGCATCCTTAAATTGTGCTGACTCTGTAAGAGACCTAGCTGGAGTATGTGGCAATATATTGAAGGATAGTGAGACAGAAAACAACGTTTTGATGATCTGGTTGTGAGAATTGATTGCGTAGTTTGTATCTAGGGAAGTAGGGACTATTAAAAAGCAGCATACAGGCACAAATTTCACAATCTAATATTTGTGCTAGGCTTTTTCTTTTGAAAGTGACAGTTGTGAAAATATGAAAAAAAAAATAGCTTGGACACAGCCATCATAAAAGAACAAAATAATTATATTGGACTCTTGAAATGGATGTCAACATTTTTTTTTTTGTAGATGCAGCGAATAAACATATATTTGCTGCGAATATGATTCCATAGTCTACCTATTAACTAAAGATAACAAAAAAAAATGTCAAACACTCGTCTTAATACACGGTATACGAAGTAAAGTTATATATTATAGTTAACTCAGCGATGAAGTGCCTTTTTGGTCTCGCTTTTTTTTCTTAATCTTACCTGCTATCAGCCGTCGAGTTTTATTCAGATTGATTAAAATTTAGGTTTTTTATACTATTTTTTTATTTTTGTCTTTAGTTTTTAATCTTTTGTTGTATTTTTTTTACTACAATTGTTGGTTCTTTTATTTTACACACGTCATCTCTTAGTTTCGTCGTACGACTTGTAAACCTTGAACTAGAGCTGACCTATCTTAGAATGAATGTAGTAATATAGAATAAGAGACCAGACACTTCTGGTTTCGTTACCACTGACGAGCATCAAACTACACTATACAATCATAACTCTGTGGTAACACTAAATTAAAATGTATTGTATTCTACTATAGGTACTGTGCTTGAAATGCTAGTAATTACGCATTTTCGTAACAACACTGACAGGTAAATTGCCCATAAATTATAAGTACCAGTATGACCCAACTTTAGTAACTGTTTCATTTCAGGAATAAAATTTAATTATTGAGGGATTTGAAAATTATAATATGGAGCGCTAGCGTGGAATGCAGATTAACATTTATTATTAAGCGATTCCAGTGAGGGATTGAGTACTTCACAATGCTATTATCAGATAACGCAATTATATAATCGTACCGATTCTCAGTACATACCTATGCCTAAAACGTTTCCACTGCTGGAATATGAGCCTTCTCTCTGTCAGTGAATGTAGGCTTGAATCCACCTCCGCTTTTTATAACATCTCTATTGATGTTTTTCTTCTAATTTTAGAGGACAGCGGTGATGAAAGAAAAGTGGCTTGTGTTTGAACCTGCGACCTGCAAGTCGAAAGTCGGGGCCGCTACTCTTTAATTACTTTTTTCTCACTCTATATTATCTCTCTCTCTCTCTCTGTACTGATGACGTTATTAAAAGATTAATTAACAGTACACGAAATTAATGCGAGCATTTTGCAAAACGATTTAACGAAATGAGTTTTGGCTGGTAGCTAGCTATGTGATGTCAACCATGTTTTCACGGTGCAAGTCTAAATTCACCCGGCTATAAACTTGCACTTGTACGAATATAACGCTCTTAGGATTTGTTAGTAGTTTATAATTGGCACGAATAGCTGTGCTAGTCTACACTCACAGAATAAGTGGTGGTTAATTAGTACGAACGTTAACTCAAGCAAGCAAATAATTTTTGTTAAGTCACATTGCAATTTGATAAGATGCGTTAATTTCATTAGATTACAATAATTTACTGCTTTAACAGTAGTGATAGATAGCCTTGTGGAGTGACCGGTGGATTGCCAAACCCATACGTCTCAAGTTCGAACCCATGGCACGCACCTATGACTTTAAGGATTCATGTGGGCATTGTATAATAAATTATCACTTGCTTCAAAAACGGTGACAGAACACATCACGAGGAAACCGGCATGCCTGAGAGATATTTCTCGAGGGCATGCGATGTCAATTCAGGGGCCCATGGACGGCATTAAAACTCTGATTCTAGATTATCCACTAACCACACGATAAGAAGAAGAAGACTAAGATAGCAATAAACATTAAATTAAGAAATGCAAAGGTTTTGCTGAATTATGAATCAACATCTAACAGAATGTTGTACTTAATGACAGAAACATTATACCTTATAAGATACTAAAGCACACAGAAGGCCACAAAAATTATTCTACGCAGCAAAATGTGACCTTCCACTATCGAACCCTTAAAGACACATCAGTCAATGTCAAGGTGGTAGCAAAAACTGACCGAGATAGAAATCTATTTGTAATAAGTAGATAGGTATTTTTTGCGGATTCAACCTTTAGGCTGCCTCTCCACTGAATCGGAGCGAACAGATGGAAAATAAAAAACGGAACGGTCTTTTTCTTAGCATGTCAATGGCAAACATAGACATTATATTTCAATTTTGGTACATATTTTTTGGCCGAAAAGTTCATACGTATTGCCGAAAAGTTCAGCCAGGAGAACTCTATCCGCTGACAGCTCAGTATTCAGCTACGACAATTCTAGCCTATGACCTTTGAATTCCTTGCTCTGTACTCCACTCCTTTACGCTTCAATGGACAGGCAGCCTTACAGAGCGGTGTAACGCTAAAGCTCAAGTTTATTATTATATCCTTCTTACTACTTGTCTAGACTTAGTAAGAGTCTAGACGAGTTCTTAAACGTCAACGAAACGTAATATGGGTACACACGAGTAAGTGCTCATAAAGTCCTGGTGTTCATTTAAAATTCTGCAGGAAAGAGTTTGTAAAACCACTTAACCTTAAAAGATAATATACGAATTATTGCATTTAATCTAACATATTGGTCTCATGGTAACAAAAAGAATGATTATATTCTTTCTATCTTTGGAAACGCCGACTCATGCTACTGGTCCGCAAAAACCCTCCATTCTCCTCTCACTGGGGGTATTCACGAGGATTATCCCACGACTAGATCGATCGTATGACAACCATCACAATAGCTTATATCATATAGAGTAATTTGTTAATCACTTAAATCCTTTCAGGGTTAGGGTTATGTATAAATATAAGCAATGTTTATTAATTACTAGTAATAGCCTAGTTGTCAAAATTCTACCGTATATTATCTATATAATAAGGTGACTGGTAATTAGTGACCGATACTTAAACACGTGATTGTGTTCATGATTTCAATAAACTTTCCCAAAGATTTTTTTTTTATTCACAAAAAATAATAAAAACGCTGTTTGAAATTCCTGTGCGCGCGCCTTTGATCGATCACAGTAGGCACGAATCGGCCCGACCTATCAGCTGATAGTCTGACCTCGGGAAGGGCAAACTCTACTAGTAGTAGTCGCGTCACACGCTCTCCACCGCTCCCGTTGTGTAGAACTGTCGTAATTGAATTATTGAAAGTTAATGAGAATAACAAAAAGTTTCTTTGGAAAAGTTATTCGTATTCATGAGTACAATCACGTGTTTAAGTATCGGTCACTAATTACCAGTCACCCTATATATAAAAATAAAATGACGCTTTTTAATCTCAATTTGTATCGAGCTCGAGCCCTCTGATTTGGCAGTCCGTCGGTCATACTATTAGGCTCTCACTGCTATATTATTTATTAATTTGCACCAAAACACGTTAGGAATATTGAAATGTTTCCATTGTAACAATGTCCGTCTTAAATTCACTCGACTCTGTTTTGATTACTTCATACTTAACTCACTCCTACTTAGAATATACACCTACATTCGAAATACATAGTAACTATGAAATTTCTAACTTAAATACGTACGTAGCAACAATAACTTCACTGAGGACTTGGACTTAACGTTCTCTGCCGGTTGTTATGAAATTGTACCGAGAGAAGCAGTTCCTAACTGAGTGGAAACGAATCTAGGATGCAGTTCTGTTGGTTAAAGCTTAATTTATAAGCCCGTTTTCAATTTGATACATACATATCGTCACGCCTGTAATCCCCGAAGGGCTAGGCAGAGGTGTACCTGGTAGTACACCCACATTTCGCCATTATGTTTAAGTCCCATGTAATAGGGGGCGAGCCTATTGCCATCCATCGGGCACACATCCAGACTCCGGGCTGTTACTGAGAAATCCCAGATTGAAAAACTCAATGACACTTTGCCCGACCCGGGGATCGAACCCGGGACCTCATGAACAGCAGTAGCGCTAGCGACCACTAGACCAACGAGGCAGTCAATGATGTTGCGCAAAAAAACAATTCACCAACGATGACTAAAGTATGACACCGATGTTAATCGCTTACGTTCACAGATTGTCTAGCAACAGATTTTTAACATTATTAACAATCACCGAACTAATAACTTTTAATGTTTCTATCTTTAAACTTTTGCTTGGAACTTTTTTCACAACATGTTTCTCATGTGGCAATCCACATGAGAAATAAATTGACATAATCCAAAGTAACTTTGCGATATTAAAGTTACCCGCACGATTGAACATGTTCTTTGTATACAAGATCCCGACAACAACCGTCGGGCAGTAGCTCACGAGACAGCACTTGTCCGGTCCACATATTCCAATAATAATATAGTATAGGGGTCCAGTCGGAGGGTCTACCCTTGTGAATGGGGGACGAGGAACTTTACACCCTGTTCCTACTGTACTGTACTAAGAATATTTATGATGAAATGGGACAAATAAATTAAAAGTTAAAAAACTGATTTGATATATTAGAAATACTTAAATGTTGCTTTGGTTGCCGTGACTGAAAACGGTTTGTAAGCTCATAATAAGTTCCTAAATCCTCTACAAACAAAAATATTCATATTTTACTGCTACGTTCTTGAAAATGGGGCAGGGAATACTCAACGCCAGGTATTTCTTATACAAATACACACGTCTTTCGTTTCTTTCATATTCATCCATGTATAACTTCGCTTGCACTGACGCACCTTTTAGCATTTTGTGATGACGCTTTGCTGCCGTAAAGAAGCTGAATATTTTTCAACAAAATCTCATCGCTTTTTTTACGATTAAAACAAGAATTAAATTGTCAAGGAGTCAGTCAGTGGGAAAGGTGAAGATGGTAACCCATTCAAAAGCGTATAAGGTTTTATAGAGATGAATGAAACAGAATATTTCGGGACACGACTTTATATCTGAAATAGTTTTGTTGCATAGATGTTGAGTACATCATCCATGTCTTAATTGACAGAAAATATGTGACACGTGAAAACGAAGTGGTAGGTAAAATAAAATAGTCGAAAATTAAACAAAAAAATTAAAAAGAAACAAAACAATATTTAACTCAACCTTTTTGAAGGAAACTAAATAATGCGCTGCAATAAGAAAAATAATCGAGTGTGCATTTCATATTCTACTGCCAGGGTACATTTAAGTCCAAAAAACAAAGACTTAGTAAGACTTAGTTGTTGCTAAAAACGAACATAATTATTATGTACGGAGGTCAGCACATTAAGCTACTCCAAACTAAAAAACAATCCCAATTGAACATGACCATATTTTAATTGTTATATATTTAAAAAAACTATCAAAGAAATTTGACACATTAGGCTAGCTTGTAATGCGCCTTTTTACAAAATTACAAAGCACAACCATTATAAAAGGAAACCAAAAAATGCGCTGCAATTAAAAATACTATCGAGTCGGGCATGACATACTCTCAATCGCTAGAGTACAGACGCCAGCACGTCAAGTTACCCCAAAGTGTCAAATTTTCCCAATTGAATATGAACTTTATTCTGTTTGACATAATGATGAAAAATGATCAATATTTGACACATTGGGGTAACTTGATGTGCTGGCGTCTGTACATTAAAGTCAATGAAAAACAGAACCAGTAAATAAGAGCTTTGTTGAAGGCACATCGTACCACTCATACCAAGGATATCAATGACTCACACACATATTCATAACCAATTGTAGAATGAATGGTTCGGTAATCCTACCGAACCATGCGGGTAGCAGTGGCAGTGGACATTGTGGAAGAGGCTTATGCCCAGTACTGGATGATAATAGGCTTAGTATTTATGACGGTAGGCGCGTACAATTTTTTTTAGGTTACTTATAAGGATTTCATACCCAAAGGGTAAAAACGTTACCTTAATACGACTAAGAATCTATTTATCTGTCTGTCTGTCGCCAGACTGCATCTAAAAATGTGGTAGTTAGACGGTTGACTTTTTTTACAGATTTATGTCAGTTACCGTTAAATTAAAGAATACTTTAGTTACTTTACACCAGAGGTCATACAAAACGTAACCCTATCCTACCCACCAAAACCTGCATTCTAACTACTAAGATATAAGTCGATACCTACGGTCATACCAAAGTATTTAAATAATATTGAGTAGTACTCTATGTATTTATGATTTACAATCGGGTTAAATTATTACCTCCTACTACTACTATTTCAAATACTACTACCTACTTTAGTATCGCAAGCACAATAGAGACACGCAGCACAGTAGGTCACTTTTAAATTATGTAATTAGAATCTTTCAAAATCAATGCATCGCAGTAAGGTAGTTAGGTTCGCTATAGAATAGGTATGATGAGTTAGGTTAGGTTATATATGTATGTATATAAAATATTCCACAACTTTTCACACAACGCCATTTGAACCCAAGTTAAGCTTGAGAGCTTGTGTTATGGGTACTAAACAGCTGATAAACATACTTATATATTTCTAAATACATACATATTATAGATAAATTACACCCAGACACAGTACAAATGATCGTGCTCATCACACAAACGTTTGTCCTGGGTGGGAATCGAACCCACGACCTCCGGCATAGCAATCAGGATCACTAACTACTAGACCAACAGGCCAGTCAAGCATATAAGGTATATATATCGCTATTCTAATTCTACCTAACATTAGAGACTTGGTTATTAAAAAGTAGTAGAAAGTACCTTGATATTGATAGATATTACATATTGTTTTGTAACGAGTATTTGTATTCATCAGTATTAAAAGTTTGCATATATATTTTGTGATACCCAGAGGTTAAGACGCCTACCTCTCATGCACAAAGTTGTGGTTCAAATCCGGGCAAGTAACAATGTGACTTTTTCAATTCATATGTACTTTCAAAGTTTATCTTAGACATCATTGACATCGGTGAAGGAAAAACATCGTGAGGAAACCTGGACTTATAGTTAATATAAGTTTGAAATCGCCAATCCGCCTTGAGCAAGCGTGGTGATCAATGCTCGAGCCTTCTCTGTATGAGAAGAGGCCTTTGCCCTGCAGTGGGACAGTAACAGGCTGGTATTATTATTATTATATATTTTTGTAGTACGAAATTTGTAACAGAAAGGAGAGGGATTAACAATGTTTACCTCATTTTATGTTTACACGAAATCTTGTAACCATCGCACGCAAATACTAGAATGCAAAAACAAATTAATGAGTATCATAAAAAAACCCATTACAAATTAGTAATACTAATATTTGAGTAACAAAATCAGTATATTTTTAGTGTTTATTTATGAAATAGATTGGAAAAAATATGGCCAGAAATGGGCTATTTGCTATACCAGAAATTTTAATGGTTCGTTTATTTTACATGAAAATTACTGTCATATTCTCTAGTACCGAACATTTACCACCACTGTAGCTAAAGTACTTACATCTCACAAAACATTTTTCTTTTTTACGTGATGCGTACCACTTTATTTTTTATGAGACTATCACAGATTCTCCAAGACCTGTTTAGAAACTTTGCAGAGTAGCGTATTTATACAATATGTTGTACGTGTTATAAAACTGTGGTAACAAAAAAGCACCTAGTTTTCTTGATAAAAAAAAAAACAAATAAAAAGTTACAAGACTACCAGAATGTCCACAAACGACTGACGTAATAATTTATGAAATTAATTCTGTGGCCCTAGTGAAAAGGGGTTGAGGACCAATTTTGTCGAAAATGAGTTAAGTGTACCAAAGTGATCGGAAAAAAAATGCTCTATCGTTTGGTGAAGACAGATCTAAGCTATCTCTAAAAATAATAAAGTAAAAAACTGTAAAAACTGTAAAAGTCGGTTTTCTGATCACTTTGGTACACTTAACTCATTTTCGACAAAATTTGACTTGTACCCCTTTTCACTAGGGCCACAGAATTGTACTCTGAAGTATTACGATACAGCAGTAAATAACTAGTAAAGGGATTTTGAAACTACAGTACCTACCTCAGAAAAATATCAGCTCAGTGTTGTGGCGGACCACACATAGTAAAGGGTTTTGTAGATGGGATTAATATTTACGGATGACGAACTTTCATTTTCTATAGCAAAATATTGTGAAATTTAATTTGAGTTTTAAAAAAAAATATTTTGACAAATAGACCATTATCGAATTAAAAACAAATCGATAATGGGCTATTTCACAAAATTTAAATTTTTAGTCCGTCATCTAGATTACAAGAAAATATTCGACACGTATTTTTTTTCTTTTTAAAATTGATGGAAAACTGCTTAGATTAAGCGCATTAAAATTGAGGAGAAGGGGGCTTGTAACGTCATTATCTAGTATAAACTGTACTGGCTATTGACGTCATGCAACATTTTGACTCGATGTATCGACGTTATTTTATGATTACTTACGTGAAAAAAGCAAAAATATGTGTCGAATATTTTCTTGTTTTCTAGATGAGACCTAAAAACTAAATCTGTATCCAATATCCCATTAAATTAGAAGTCTTATCCGTAACATTTAGCTTAATATCTATTGTTTTATTTGGGCACACTGTTGCACTACCCAATTTAGAATCATCACAATCCGTCTTCAGTGACCCGTACAGGCGTTCGATAGCACACCTCTGACCCCTGAATGGTGGCAGTGTGATCGCTATTTGCCAGAACTAGGTTAGTGCAGGTCAAGTGAAATAAATTAATGGGATTCAGTTTCTGAAGATGCTAATGCAAAACTTAGTACTTTAAACACGGTCTCAGTATTTTCAACTAGACTACTGACTGCTTAAAAATACAGTCTGAGATGAAAATGTGAAAAAGTAACGCTTAAAATAATAGATTTTTCAGTTTTTATCCTTCTATACATAATAGATGTAAGTTAAAATAAAAAAATGAGTTACAACATAGGTACACATAATATGTATTTGATACAAACTAACAAAAAAAAATGAACTATCCCAAGTAACCTTGACAGTAAATTATTATACATAGATAAACGTCAAAAATACAACCGCATCACCGTGGGCTAATAAAGTGCCCAATAAACTGAAAGCATTACCACTGTGAATGGTAAAAACAGATGTTTAGCCACTGGCAAGGAAGATGCCAACACTTGAGTATAGAATTGGAATAGGAACTTAATTTGCTGTGAATGTAGGTAGAGGTATACGGTGTTGTACATAAAATGTGATCGGCTACAGTTTAACCACAGTCTAAAAACATACAGTCGTCCGACGAAGCTATCTAGACAGGGCGATCGTGCGGGGTGTGAGGGGCGAGACGAGGGAAAGCCGCTCCCGCACTGCGAACAAAACGATGTTCATAGTGCGGGAGGTATTATTCAAGTCTTACGCGTGTAGAAGTTGTCGGCATTTTTCCAGAGATCAAAGGCGTCGTCCTACTGTATTATTATTTATACTGTGGTTTAACTTACGGCGCAGCGTGCTCAACAATTATACAACAACAACTAACAATATAATATATTGTATATGTATGACTTAACTAACCAAACCACTTTTCTATAGTAAATTTCTAGTAGGTCGCTTCTTCTTTGTATGTTCAGTAAATTTAATTCAATTATTAAACGAAAGACATCTATAAAATACGAAAAACTAGTAGCGAATAAGGTGTTACTACGAAAAGAAAATTTATTTTATAACCAGCCATCCAGTGATGGTAAAAGACACCATTGTTTTACGCGGGTCATAAATAATGGGATACTCATGTTCACCCCACGAACGGCTTGTTTATTTCGTGATAAAAACTGACAGGACTCGCAAGGGAGGCATTCGTATTTTTACTCTGTCTGAAAAACATCCTTAAATTATAGTGAAATGTGTTTCAATGAAACTATTACGAGTATTGAAACTATTCTTATCTTTGTTGAATCTTTAGTAGCAAGTTGGCAAATTTACCTGTTGAAGAAAACGTAAATCAAAATAAAATTTTAAAACTATTACTTTTGAATTATCACAGAAAAGTTTCTAGCGAAAGACCAGAGAAGGTATTTATTACGCCTATTCATAAAATTATAACAAATAACATTCTATAGGTAAAACCGTGCCACGATTATTTCACCTCGATTTATTTCTTCCCAAAATTCAGCTAACATTATATAATACCTTCATATCTCGTAAACTGCGGAACCGTTCCCGATATCTACGATATATCTCTAAAAGGAAAAATATAATATTAAAATGTTTGAGGAAAAAGAAATGGCAAAATACTAAAAGACGCACATCTAAGTGTATGTTCATTTTCCTGAAGGTAAACCTACAGCCCGCTTTGACGGCGGCCATTTGCAATACTGATATTTGTCAAGTCAACTAACGAAATTAAATGGGATATGATATTACTCTGTTTGTATTTTTTTTTGGTTCAACTCTCGTGTTTAGGATTATTATTTTTGGGAGTGGGACTCAGGAGTTTTTGCTGTTATTACTATAATTTTGTAGGCCTCTTTGTTTAAGTGGTGCGATTGCGTTACTACTACAAGGTATTACTATTTGTTTAAAAAGTTGTTATGGTACAGACGCCAGCACATCAAGTTACCCCAATGTGTCAAATTTTCTTAATTGTTTATGAACCTTATGTTGTTTGACATAAAGTTGAAAAACGATCATAGAAATTTGAAACATTGGGGTAGCTTGACGTGCTAGCGTCTGTACGTAAATAACTTACAAATTAAGCTCCACAATACTAGGTCCCATATCGATCGACTAAGTTTGTCTGTATGTAATTACGATTTTAATTTTATGCATAGTCTAGTTTAAGAAAAAGAAAAACATGGTTAAGTTAGACAAACTTAATAGCATTGTAGGTTTCTGTTACATACAATTTTCGTCAACTTAACAAGGACACTGAGGGGGAAATAACAATACATGTTATAGTAGGCGGTCCTTCTATGGTCCAAAAAACGACAATAGAAGTTCGTTTTCCTCAATACACTCCTACAAATTGCATTCAATGAGACGCAACAGGATAATATCTCAAGTTTTTCCTTTGGTAATTGACGGTAAAATATCAATGTTTTCGCCTTTCAGTACTGTTGTTTCTATGCGAAAATTAAGTAAGATTTCGCAAGATAAAATACAATAACAACAAAATATGATCGAAGCTACAACCCAATAGCCCCGGGTACAAGACCTATGTTTAGGAGCATAAATGATGCACCAAAAGGAAAATGCCAATTGGTTAAGGAAACTTTGGCCAAGTGATGCACGTGGAAGAAACAAATCATAGGCATTAATATTGAGATAACAGATAAGGAAATAACAGCTGTTTTTCACATAAAACTCGGTGGGACTTTCGTAAATCGCAAACCCTTGTTTTAAAGTAATGACCATCGAACGGAAACATTAGAATGCAATAAATAATTGCGTGTCAATAAAATATTAGGTATAATATCAATATTTAAGTTACTAAATTAGTATATTTTTAGTGATTATTACAAAGATGGTAAAACAAGTCTAGAAGTTGACGAGTCCCTTTTGATAATAAACTATAACAGATGACACAGCTACACAATTATGAAGATAGGTAAACAAGTAAGAAACAGCGCAGCAACGTTTCTCAATGAAATTATGATTCACCCTACTAGTAATCATGACCCACTATATCATACCGGAACGGAAAGTCGAACCATCAAAAACAACGGCAAAGGATTGTCAAAGACAAATACCAAGTCCGCTGAACTCACTTAATTTAATCATTTATCTTTTAACCCAAAAGAGAGAGTTAGCAAAAGTCTTGACGTACTCGTACAAGGAAGTTTTGAAGTTTCCAAGTAATAGTTGAAATTGCTGCAACGGCAAAAACTCTCTTAAGGCGGGATATAAATCAAAATTCCCAATTTTGAATTTGATTTTACTTTCAATGTCACATAACATTAAAGTTATTTGAGTAAGGAAGCACATGATATTTTAAAATGATAAAATTATCTAGTATAAAATCATCACCAAGTGTAATAATTGCAGAGTAAATTTAAACTAATATTAAAATAATTAATCGAGAAACAAACAAATGACTACATGCATATAGTTTTACATACATACATACATACATAAACTCACGCTTTTTTCCCATGTGGGTAGGCAGAAACTACAGAGCGCCATATGCTACGATTCTTGCATACTTCTTTTGCTTCGTTTACATTCATACATGTTGTCATACACACACGCCGTATATAGTTTTATTAATATTTTAAATTGGAAAAGTGCGCGAGTTTGAAATTTCTGGTATAAACGTCCCCTTAAGTCTAATAATATAATAATCTAAATGTTCGACGCCAGTTCTTAGGTAGTCATCATAACTCAGTTGAATGCGCTAGGAATTATAAGAGGATGTATGTAGGAAAATCATATTGATTATTATGTTAACAAGTATTTGGCTACTGCCATGCATAGCCAAAATAAGTCCTTAAAAACACAATCCCTTGTGGAATACTCGTAATACAATAGATTTTAATATCAGCCTTATTCTGACCAAATACTTTAATTTCGCATTTTTTTTTTGTTTTGCTAAGCAGCTGTTTGATTATTGCTAAGATAAAATAGCGACAACGTTTTTAATAACGAAAATTGCCTCTCTGGTAAGCAAAACAAGCAATAACTTTCTTGTAAAAAGAATGAGATCCCAAACACATCACCATAATCACTAAATCTAAATCCACAAAAATAGAAAACGTCGAATTCCTTCCACATTCCGAATGGCGGATTCCTAATAATACTGGCCGAAATAAATTACAGGGATAAGGACAGAGCGCCATCGGTCATTATAATCCGGTCTGACGCCACCATTCACGTTATCCATCGCGGCAATCTGAACTAAGACACAAAACAGAGAGACCTACAGAAGGTTGGGTCCATAAAGCCCAAACAGGTGCACGTATTCATATTCACGCGTAAGTACCGTGACTCCCAACTTTGTCCACTGAATGGATTTTGTCTATGTGTCGCGTCGTGTTCGTTTTCATTTCTTGATTCAAGCCATCCTTCTGCTTTTATCTCTTTTGTGACTTAGGGGATGGGGACGTGCCTGAACTCGCCTTTAGGAAAGTCGTGCTTCGTAATGAAATATTAGTTTTTAAAAGGAGGGAAATGTCAAAGAAGTTTTTCGTCGCACGGTGAGTTTTTTTTAAAGAATGTCGGTGAATTGAGGTAGTGGATGAGTTTTTGTGATGTAGAGAAGGGAGAGTATTTTTGTATGATTAAGATATTAAGTACCTACGAAATGGAAGGCTAAATTGAGTTTTTTAATGAAGTGGCATAATAATCATATTTGCAACAGAACAATCATACAACAATTAAGTAATATCTAATATGCTTACCTGTAAGAAATTGGTACACTGGTCTATAATCTTTATGGTTATATAAAATATTTTTGTATCGGAGTATTCAATTGTTGGTGAGCAAAATAAATAAATCAAATCAAAAGCTTGTTTAATTGTCAATGAATAAATCTGGTATATACATGATTTCATTCTAATTTTGAAATCATTATCGAAAACTGGTTGTATTTATCCGGACTCTGTAATCGGGCCTTAAGTAATAGTTAAGAATAGATAAATAGTTTTTATCAGAATATTATTTACGGTCAGCCTGGGTTAGCGCCAATCACCCTGAAGTCTGAACTTACGAGCTCGTATGCACATTGTGTCGTCTAAAGCACTTTGTTATCTAACTGATTCACCTCAGTTGAAACCTAGCTAGATAAAAAAAAAATAAACGATAGAAAATGCAATAGGCAAAAGGGTAAAACAAAATGACAATATAAGAAAACTGTTTAGCTCCAAGGCATATCGGAAAATTTCTAGAAACCAATTTCTTGGAGGAAATGTTTCTTTCGATATTCTCCGCACGTTACGTATGGTTTTCAATAGAATCCGATGCTCTTTGGTATCACTAACTAAACTGTCAATTCACAATGTACTGGTTTCACTTAAATGTTCAATTTCTCAAGTACATATCAATAATTATTATAAGTTAAACCTTATTCCAATGTGGATAAAATCATTGGCACGCACAAGCGCATGCCATAATGCGATTGGCGTTTTAAAGTAATAAGAGCCAAGATGAAAAGTTCCTAGTTCAACATAGAAAATGAAAGATGCTGCCACCAGAAGTGAAGAGAGGGGAAGAAAGAATGCAAAAAAGAAGAAAGGAAAAAGGTAGAAGGGTGTTGTGTCTGCTGGGTTACTTCCAAATGGATGTAGTTGGGTTCTTGTAGAAATGTACAACTAACAATGTAGACAAGACAACTTTAATAATAAGATATTGCAATGTAGGGTACGTTGGTTTTAGTTCATGTGTGGTGAGATAGATGTCGCTACAGCGTCAATCATAATACTGATACTATATTAACTGTATTAAATAATCTGATGATCACTACACTTGCACTCCAAAGCGAGGTACTTATGTATTCATTTAGGAGCATTCCACTTTGACCCAGTTATTTATCTATGACATCATAGACTTTAGCGATCAAACTAGACTGACATAACAATATTTTTGTGCCTATAAATTATTTTTTTTCAACAAAAATATGGCGAAGTTCCAGGTTTATACTTATTTGACATTTCTGACTTAACTCTTATTAATTTGTCATCGTTAGAAGAAAAGAATAGAATACTGTTTATTGTACACCATTAAAAAAATTCAAATTTTAATTTATGGGCTACATAGGGTAAGCGGGCGGGGGTGGGTGGACGTCAGTCTTAGTTCTTTTGTTAACTTGGATTAGTAAGAGATATAAATTTTCAAATGTAAGTATTAGTGAACAAGTTAATCAGCACCAAAAGGTCATAATATAATATTGTAAACGTTGCATCTGTAGAAAAGTTGACAGTTACTTTACAAAATTTCATCTCACTCAATCCTACCTTTATAATACTAACTTAGTATATCAAAACAGTGTATCAGGTTCGAGTACTTTAACTTTGGAATGATCCTTGTTACCCTTGTACAAAACTATCTTTATTTTAAATAAAATATTAGGTAAGGTAAACGCAGCTATCAACGACCCATCGAAAATCTGCAGGTATTACCGACCTATAAAAGTAACTCGAAATTTTTACGTTTCCAGAACAATTCTAGCTATAGGTAGGCACAGTTACACACGCGTTTATTCCTTGAACATCGTATACTTTTACGTTAGAGTGAGTAGCTGTGCAAAGAAGAGACAAAATACGTCAGTTACTGCGAAGCAGCGTGGACGCAGGACTTATCGTACTGTTCCCTTGTTCCTTCAAGTAAGTACGTGACTTTTCTATTTAAGACATTTATACAAACAAATGACGTCTATACTTTATCTTATATTACTAGATGTATTCATTTAAGTGTCAACTCTTGATTTATCATGACATTTTATTAATGAAAAGTAATTTAAAACGATAAAACTGTAAATTAAAATGGGACGGTGGTAGCTGCATCAGTTTTAGTCGTGGCAGCTATCAACGACCCTTAAGTCGGCAATGGCAGCAACGTAACTTTTAGTTTTATTTTTCTTTTATGTTATTATATCACACTAACACAAGTATTTTTATGGACCAGTTTAAATCTAAGCTATCAGACTTTATAAAAATCTATTAGCGACTAAACTATTTTGTCTAGTTGTTACCTTTTAGCGTTGTCAATATAACCAAAGTTTTGATATTTTTCGAGGATCGATATTGAATAGTTACAATAATAAATCATTGTTTTTGTGTTTAAACCGTGTGCATAATGTTCATATTTTTGTGATATTAAACAATTATAATCTATTTTATAGTCCGAAGGTCAATTGAATTAAAATAACTATTTTTTTATGAGTCGGTAATACAATTTATGTTTATACTTCCATACTTTATTACCGACCCACTAGGGTCGGCAATAGCAAGTATAAGAAGCTATTACCGATCGTATAAAGATTATTTACTTTCTCACCTACTTTTATGACATAATAGGTACCTATCAATAAATGCTACTTCTTGGCTAAAACAACATAAAACATACAGTTATATTTTTTTCCAGAAGTATGGAGCCAAAAAAGTACTACCTAATTTGTTTTATTAAAAATAACGATAATAATATAATAATAATAATAATAATAAACCTATCTGAGCCAGACACGTGTCGATAAAATTAAGTCGAAAGAATGACTCCACGAGGCGAATTGTTTCCTGCAACCGAGGGTTTTATGTTGGTCATACAGGATCAAATAGAAGCCACACGTAACTACAGAAAGTTTATAATTAAAGATCCGAATCAACAGACTGACTTATGCAGACATTGCAATAATGCCTCCGAAACCATCCAACTCTACGCGCCTTCTTGAGGACGTGTATGGGGGAGTGGAGGACGGTTTTTCGCTATCCAGGATGTCAACAGATTTAGAGGAACAGCGAGCAGATTGGGATTGAGCGAGGAATATTCCAGGGTGGCAGTTTGAGTCCACTTTGGTTCTGCTTAGCCTTGAATCCTCTAAGCACACTGCTGGAGAATTCAGGTCTAGGCTATCGATTGAAGAGAGGAGGTCAGGTTCTTCTTTACATGGATGATCTAAAGCTCTTTGCCCCCAACAATTTACAACTGATGGAGCTACTAAAGGTAACTGAAACCTTCAGTAGCGCTATCAGGATGGATTTTCGTGTGGACAAATTTATATTCGGATTCCACAAACCGTAGAGCCCTCTCTCCAATCGAAACCTAGATGTATTTGGGTATGTCAGAGGCGTTGGACATTAACACTGCTGATGTCAAGCAATAGTTGAGGGAGCGTTTCTTAGGCCACCTGAAAAAAGTATTCAATAGTCTTTTGTCGGGCGGGAACAAGGTGCGCGCCTTCAACGGTTGGGTCATGCCAGTCTTGATGTACTCCTTCGGCATACTCAAATGGACTCAAACAGAGCTTGACACCCTGGATAAGAGGGTCCGCACACTGCTGACCGCATATCGAATGCATCACCCACGATCGTCGGTTATGAGACTGTATATCCCGCGAAAATGTGGAGGTCGAGGCTTTTTAAATAGCAAGTCTCTCCACAATCGCGAGATATATAGTCTCAGATAATATTTCCTAAAAGCCGACGTGGGGATGCATCGAGATGTGGTTGCGGTTTGCAAAGGCCTCACACCGCTCTCTTTGGCGAAAGAGAACTAGCGCAAACCTGTAGTGCCACCGTCCAGGAGAATCAATCCGACACATAATCTGGGTGTTCTCGCTTAGCTAACGAAGAGTACTTGCATAGACACAACCTTGTGGCCAGGGTTATCCATCAGCAACTTGCACTAAAATACAACCTCGTGGAATCGGAAGTGCCGTACTACAGGTATGTACCCGACCCAGTTCTCGAAAATGGTCATATTACATTGTATTGGGATCGATCCATCATCACTGAAAGGACTATCATGGCTAATAAGCCTGATATAGTGGTGATGGATCGAACCGAGAGGCGCGCAATACTTGTTGACATAACGGTCCCACATGACGGGAACCTCGTGAAAGCCGAACAAGATAAGAAAATCAAGTATCTTTACTTGGCTCGCGAGGTTGTCGACATGTGGGATGTGGACTAAGAAATCATTGTGCCGATAGTCGTGTCCGCCAATGGCTTATTAGCAAAGAGCCTCGACTAATACCTAAAGAGGCTCTCGTTAGGCAGCTGGATCAAGGGTTTGATTCAGAAAGCAGTACTTCTGGACACGGCGCACATTTTTAGGCGATTCCTCTCCCTGGAGCCCTGACCCTTAGACCCTGTTCCCGATACCGGTGGGCTACTATTTTTTTTATGTTTAAATGTTTTTTTTTATATTTAAATATTTGAAAATGTATTTAATAAGAAATGAAAATGAACGATAATAAAAAAAAAAGAATAAGTATTTGCATTTTTACTTTGTTTTATTTTATTAAGATCAATCATCATCATCATCACTAGCTTAAATACATTCCATTGCTGGAAAAAGGCCACCTCTCATACACGATCGGGAATAGCTGCATAAAAATCGTTAATAGCTTCACAGCCGTTTTTATGGGTCGGTAATGGCAACAATCGACTAAGTCACTTTGAAAATTATTTTTTACAAGATAATCCTTTATTTAAATGTATTTGATTCAGTAAATACATTTTTTATACATAACACTAGCATATAAAAATAAACTATTCATGTTTAGAGGAACCAGTATACTAAAAAAAATGGTTGATTTTAAAATTGCCTTAAGGGGGTCGTTAATACCTGCGTTTACCTTAGACCTTTTCTATCTGAGCTAGAACTAAGCTTTATTGGTACTGAATCTTTAATCAAGCCATTTTTGAAATCTTTGTTACTAAACCCACCCGTCACCCGCCCTTCAGTTCCTGAAGAATCGTGGTCATAGTATCGTGTACATTAGTTTACTTATTATCAAGTAACTACATTTACTAATAATATTCACAATAATAAACATCATTTATAAAACCAAAAAAAAAGCAAAAGAATTATGGAACACCAAAAATGTCATCTGCATCACTGTCAACAGAAAGATTGCGAAAAAGCATAAAGGTCAATTGCAGTTTTACCCACTTTTTCATTTCATTACTATTGAAAGGGCTCCCGTTTGATCACTGCCTCACCTGATGGTAAGCGATGATGCGGTCGACGAGGAAGCATGCTTGCCTAGAAGTAACCTATTCACTCTTGATTTAAAGTTGATATTAAGAATTAGGATATCAAATGCCTTATTCGCCAGGTAGATCTCTAGATCAGACCACTCACTTTAGTGTATCAAAGGTGGTCCATTTCATTAAGTTCTGGAGGTCAGATAGCCAGGAGCTCAATGTAAAACTTGGTATCAGCTGCACAAGAAAGGTTCGGCAGAGGATGATAACAATTGTGGGTATCATAAATGTTATACGGTAGTGATGTAGAAGTCACTAAGTTACCTTGTTGAGCAAGGGAAGTGTTTCATACGATTTTGAACCTTATTCTTATGACTGAGTGAGGTATTTATTTTATACTTTAAGCACACTTCTATAACAGAGGGAGACTAAATACCATAGGCATTTTCTACCGCTCAATCTCTGAGTGATGCAGAGAAAAGCAGCGGTGAGTGCTACCTATTTAAATAAGAACATTAATTTTACATTGATAATGTTTACATTTGTATGCGATGCTTATTGTACTTATATCAAGTGACTGCCTCGCTGGCCCAGTGGTCGTAAATAACATGCTTATGTACACAATTTAATTTAAATACATAGGTACATAATTTAATAAAAACAATGATAATAAATAAGTTAAAATATCTAATATAATTTACCACACAATAATATACATAATTATACATCTATTAGATCTACCTATAATAATAATTAATTCCATGAATTGTTACTTAGCCTTCATCCTCTCTCCTAACTTTGCTGTGCCCGACATATTGATCTAGGCAATATTTTTATACCATCTATGTACAGACGCCAGCACATCAAGTTACCCCAATGTGGCAAATTTCTTTGATCGTTTTTCAACTTTATGACAAACAGAATAAGGTTCATATTGAATTGGGAAAATTTGACACATTGGGGTAACTTGATGTGCTGGCGTCTGTACATAATATGGAATTGAATAAAGTATTGACTATTGAGTGCTGCTGCTGAGCATGAGATTCCGGGTTCGATCCCCGGGTCGGAGAAAGCGTTATTGAGTTTTTTATCTGAAATTTCATAGTATCCGCCCGGAGTCTGGATTTGTGCCTGATTGATGCCATTAGGTTCGCCCCCTATAACATGGGACTTAAACATAACTAACCTAACCTACCCCTTAGGGGATAACAGGCGTGATGTTTATGTATCAATTCAATGTTCGATCTCTAATTAATATGAATTTTGCTCTCAATATCCGATACAACGCCTTATACACTTGATACTTGCCTCACGATGCCTTCGTAATTAATTTGGCAAAATGTTAAAATCAGTTGCTGTATAAATGTTCAACACAAACCTGGTTTACAAAGATACCACTAAATTCATTAACATGCTTCTCATAATTTGATTAAAATAGTAGACAGAGCCAAGTTTACATTGTTGTGAACAAGAACTATGTTTACTTTTCAGTTTTGATAGTTAATCTTTAAGAAAAATTTACTAGTAGTTAATGAAAGACGACTTTAGCATCTTTGAGTCTTCTTTAGTAAATCTGTAGGTACTAAAACCATGTCCACCGCTTTTGGGTTTTGTCTAATAAATACCATAGATTAAATCGACATCAGATAATCCATAGCCTAAACAGCTAATAGCTTTAAGGATCTAGCAGCATAACATTTTGAAAAGACAACTTGTTATAAGAAAAAAAAAACATGATATTAGATTTTTGAAAATTTATCTAATAATGGAGTTAGTCATTATATTTACAGTTGTTTGTTAATGAAGAAAAAGTTACTAATCACTATTTTAATGTAGCAATAGTAAGGTTGTTAACAACCGAATATGGTTAATCTAGTATTAATAGTCTATGTCTTACCCACCTACTCTGAAAGATCAACACGTGATTTCAAATAGCTTATACATATACCAAACGGTATGCTGCAGAAGCTATAGAATGCTAAAGATATGTTTCGAATACGACTGCTCAGCTAGTTCTAAAGATTGACGCGTTCACACACTAGATAAGTATTTTTTCTTCTTCACAAGGTTACTAACAATGTAGGTGGCACCTTACTAGTAGGTAGTCGTGTTAACCCCTCCAAGGAAGCTAAATATATGCTTGTATCTGAAGTGGTGATTAGTAAAAGTGTTGCTCCTTTTAGCCAGATGCATTCCAATACTATTATTTCACATAATAATCCGAAACTTTTCGTAAAGGCTGTCAAAGATAAAGACATCCAGAATAATCACGTCATAGTAGATTGTTAAGAACGTGGGTGTATCTGTTTATAACGGACCCATGTACATCATCGTTCGACACAAGCAAGGCGTTCTTATTTAACCCATAAGACCGTCTTCAAGTTGTTCTCATAATAATATCAAAACGAACAAGGAAGACGTAACAGGTTGTTCAGCAACATTACAATCTAATAAATGACAACAACATATAATCATACCACTTTACATTTACAATACCGCCATGGAACCTTTGTCCCTAAATTTCATATCATATTCACTAAAGATTATATCTCATATCAATTCCTTGATCTGTACAACTTTGATAAAGATAAAAGCAGATTGATATGAGCTTGTATGAAAGTGGATTTTATTAGGGTTTTCACTGACATTCTCAATGTTTTTGGGGTAGGGTTATGCCGCAATAATTTTTGTGCGCAGAACCACTGGTGCGCCGAGCGGATAACCGAAATATTATTATAAAACTTGTACAAACATTTTTGACTGTGTTTTTATTTGAGTTAACCTAACACATTTAGGTAATGAAAAATTTGATAGCTTTTGTTATTTATTTATAAAATACTTTTACACAATAATGTACAAAGGCGGACTTAATGCCATAGACATATAGGAATTGTAATTTTGTTTTAATCAGTAAAATTTTTGTTGAGTTTTGCTTCTAGAAGCAAATCAACATCGAACCGGTAGTAAACAGCGTTGGTTTATTCCATGTGGTTAATTAATTTATTCGTCCGTTATGTTATTAACTATTCCCAAATCCAATCTAAATAGTTCAATTGTTTAGGCATAATTGAGTATCTCACTTCAAAACGCATTTCATTCGAGTATAATAGTGAAATTAGAACGATATTGTGTAGGTAGAATTGGTAACATTTCATGATTGGCTTGTTTTGAAATTAGAATACATTCTACCCTTGTTGCTAACTCCATGCAAATCTGTGCGCCAAAATTTCAAACATAAAATTTGATTCGATATAATACAAATGTAGCCCGTTTTACTGATTACTCGCTAATGTGGGAATTGTTACCTAGTATTCTATAGTTTGAAGTCCTGTTCAGAAAAGCTTAGGTTTTATTGAAAGCGCACTCATACTCACTCTAACTCTTCACTTATGTTTTCTTTCATGTTACTGTTTATCTTGTTGCACATCGTTCTCATTACCTAAAGGTAAACTGGTAGAAAATGTCTAAAACTATGTCTCAAATGTCTGTAAACTAGTAGAAAAGGCTTCTTAAAATAAAGCACAACAGTATTTTTCTTACTTGTGCATACTATTTTATATACAAAGTAATACGATATTAAAAGCAAAAATGTATGCTAAAATACTTACAAAATGCCAATTCCCGTAATTAAAAGCGTTCAAAATCTAGTCGCAATACTATGTCAGCGGCAATCAATCTTAAAAACATGTCAAAAGTTTAGCGAAGAAAGCGTATTATTCAATAAATGGAGACTAAGATTAGAAGTCGAACATTCTTTAAAATAAAGGAATTGCCTCTTTGCCGTTCGATTTAATAGAAGTAACCTCAAGTTGAGTGAGAACTGTCAATGTCCAGCACTAATATGGACGTATAATTACCACTAGCTCCAAAAACGGTGGAAGAAAACATCGTAAGGAAAACGGTATACCTGTAAAACATTTCTCAGGGACATGTGACGCCAAGTCAGAAGCCCATGAGCGGTATTGAAAGTCTGACAACAGGTAAGTTACCAACCACTCGTTATGAAGGAGAAGTATGAAATGACAATAAATTTCGCCTTCATTTTCATTGAGTGATTTATACAAATTGACTTATGTAGTTTCTGCTTCATCATCTGCCTAGCTTTTTCCCAACTATGTTGGGGTTGGCCTCCAGTTTAACCGGATGCAGCTGAATACCAGTGTTTTGTAACATGGAGCGACTGCCTGTCAGACCTCCACAACCCAGTAACTGGGTAACATGATACCCCTTGGTTAAACTGGTTGTCAGACTTTCGAGCTTCTGACTACAAGTAACGACTGTCAAAGATCTACAAATGACAGCCGGGACCAACGGCTTAACGTGCTTTCCGAGGTACGGAGGAGTCTTGGTATGTAATAAATGGTCATCGATCCACGGACCGACCTCGTCAAGCGTAGCTTAACCTTCGATCGACCCATGCGGCTGTTATAATTTAGCCACAAGCTCCTCCCTATGTAGTTTCTGCCTACTCCCCTAAAAAAGGTGTAAGTTCTGTAATACATGTTTTACCTAAGACAGACACCAGTCTCTTTGTAGTGAAAATTGACTTTGTACTGTTTATGATGATCAGAGAAAATAAATGAATTATAATATTATATTATTATTATTCTAAGTAGTGTTTACATAAATAAATGTCAGATAAGCAAAACCTTTAGTATCTAGTAATTATTGTGGCAAAATTATTTATATAGTTATTGGGTACCAAGAGTTGACACCTGCCTGTCTTCCCGCGTTAGTCATTTGGGCGTGTAAATGAATATAAGAACCTTTTTAGGTATAAAATAGTGTTATGGCAAGCTTATAACGGTATCTTAATGTTGAGTGCTTTTGGCATAGCCTGACACTATTAGTTATCAATGTACAGTCGCCAGCACATCAAGTTACCCCAATTTGTCAAATTTTCCCAATTGAATATGAACCTTATTTTGTTTAACATAAAAAAATGTATTTATCTATTCAAATTTCAAATGCATTTATCTATTCTTATTTAATAATTGATTGGCATAGTTTTGTGTGATTTAATATGTTTTGTATGCTTTATTTGTTTGTGTTTTAGTTTAATTTAATTTAATTGTAATTTATTGAGTTTTTAATTGTTTTTGTCAATGGGTGTACCTACCTGAAATAAATGAATTTATTATTATTATAAAGTTGAAAAACGATCAAAGAAATTTGACACATTGGTAACTTGACGTGCGTACGTCACAATAAATGGTTTCGGTATTTCTACTACGAGTCAGTTAAAATTTATCGATACCACATTTCAATTGGAACTTTCAAATGAAGACCAAGATACAGGTTCAAAATATGGAAAAATTAAGACGAAATTGTATGTACGTAATGCTGATAAGGTCACTCCAATCTTCTACAAAAAACAGTATTACTGCAACTCAGGCCTTAAAAAGAAAAATGTTTGCTCATATTTCACGGCAAAAACCTTCTAAAATTAGGGCCATAAATTCAGGCTTTCTCGGTGACAAACTAGAGACTTTATTGGAGATTTTCCGTCTCAAAAAATTCTCATATTTCACGAACATCAATTTTCCCAAGTTAGTAATATGTATCTCAGACCCAGGACATCTCGGTCCAGTACACCTAACTTAAATTAGCTAAAAGTATTTTTCCATGAAAAAGATCCATGCAAGAATGTCGTATATTTATAACTTGGGGTCCATCACTAATTATCTATAAGCGGATTTCATGGGTCACTGAAATTTTGGCCACTTGAACGCCTCCTATTAGAAAAATATGTTTTGTCAACTGTAGAGAAGGTTCTTAATTTTGTGTACCTTATTTTTATATTTCGGTAAATAAAACTCCAACAATTCACGAAACGAAGTCCCATAAAAATGTCACTTGCAAAATCCAAAGCTTACCGACCATAAGAATACGATTAAACGAATCGTAAAATCATCTCCAATAATTTATCTTCCATGCAAATGCACGATTCCTTTTACAACAATAACGGGGAATACTTTATCATGTGAATACGATATTGGCACTTCAAACAATTTTACACTAGAAAATATCATAAAAAAAATTACACTTCACTCACCGTTTTTTTATTAAATCACATTTGCAGCACGTAGAACTAGGTTAAGAAGGTAACGGTATTTAACTTTAAGGGTAACTGTAGTTCGGATAACGCGCGCCGAATTGTACGCACAACACACGGCAAGGACGTCTGAACGGAATAGTTACCCGCGTAGCACTGGGAGACGCGCAGTCTCCGAATCATGCCCGTACCAGCTCCCAAATGACTCGCGTAGCCCGTAGCGCTACGCCGTAGAGTCGGCGCTACGACGCTCATAAATTATGATAAACGCGTTTATTTAATTACGCCGATGGGCACGACATTTTTTTTTTCGTACATAAAGTATCCGAGTAGAATAACAATTTATTTTGATCTTGTTTGTATTGAATTTAGGTTAAATTCTGTTTAGGATAAATAATATCCAGCAACAAAAAAAAAACATTCAAATTATTTTTATCGTCATTATAATGGAAAACACAAAAATCCATTGCGAAGTTTATTGCTTTTAAGTACAGGTGCAACTACCGCCTTAAGAAGGTTTATTTCAATGGGTGGATTAAGCTCCTGACATAGAACGAAGTAATCCTGGATACCGTGTTACAGCGTGAGAAAGTTTTTACTGTGTAGTAACCGTTTTCAGTAGCTTAAGTACCATTGAAAAGGAGAAGAAATCGTGCTAATCGGGTTCTTTATGAAAATGTTATAAGACACGTTGGGAAAATAAAGATAAGAAGTTAGTACGAGATATTATTATTGTACTCGTTTTAAGGCTAGATTGTTGAATAATTTATTTGTAAGTAACTTAAAAAGCATGATTGTTGTGGTGGATATTATACGACCCTATTTGAAAATGTAAAGGAGTCTTTCCTTTTTTATTTTTTTCTAAATGTTGTCTTATACTAAGAATCTACCGTGTATTGTGAGTGCGTTTATAAATATTAAAACTTACATGCACAAACAGCCAGACCCAGAGACAACCTGTAGGCTGAACTGACGTCATGCAACGTAGCAGTCGATCGCTCAGTCACTACAACAACCGTCGTACGGCGTAAAAAAAAAAAAAAATAACATTACGTTTGTAATTTGCGAAGATCATAATAATAAAGGATAACCCAAAGAGATTTAAAATACTATAGAGCGGACATGCGAAGGAATGTCATAGAAAAACTTTGATCCCATGTCTCAGTAACGCCATCTGGAATAATATATAAATATTGAAGCGGCAGCGGAGCGTACCAAAAAAAAACTCATAGACTTGTGCCCAGCAGGATACAAGTTTCGGATGAAAAGTTTGTTCGTGATGTCCGGTCTATAGGTATTGAATGTCTTTGAGATAACCATAGTCTATGAAATCATTTCAACCTTGATCAGAGGGGCAATTACCGTTTTCATAAGAACGTTGGTTAAGTCTAATCTGTCAATAATACGTTAAACTTCTCTAAATTTTTGAAAAAAAATTGACATTTGTTGTCACAGACAGATGACATAACGACTTGAATAGGTACTTAAAATAAAATATTGGTAAATATAATTAATAACCATGATCTCAACTACACCACACGCACTACACTACTACTATACTACTACTACACTTACAGCCAAACTACACTACTTATTCATATAGCCATTGTAACAGTACTTAAACAAAAGCACTTGTACATACACGACATAAAAAAAAAACCAAATTTATAAAACTTAATAAATAATACAAGTACATAAAATAATGTGATAAGTAAAAAAAAACTTAAATTACTATTTTTTATTGACATGATGTAAATCATTTCAATAAAAAATAGTAATTTAAGTTTTTTTTTTTCAATTTATGTAGTAAACTGCCGTGCCCTAACCGGGTTTCATGTTGGAACTTATATTAAATGTAACAACAAATGTACACATGAATGCAATAAAGATTTTGAGTTTGAGTTTTTTTTTTTGAGTTTGTTTTTTTTTTTTTTAGTTTGATTTTGAACGTTTTCAATGACAAAAATTGACCTTTTGATTACAAGCTATGAGAGTACTAATACTTATATCCAAAGACATTCAATACTTACTATTTATTAGACGGGACATCACGAACAAACTTTCCATCTAAAACTTGTGTCCTAGTGGACTCAAGTCTATGAGTTATTTTAGTACGCTCCGCGTCCGCTCAAATATTCATATATTATTCTAGATGGCGTTACTGAGACATGGGATCAATTTTTTTTTTTATGTATATATAATGGGTCTATTCTTGACCTCAATCTTGTCCTGCGGTCAGAGATGAGGTCGACGATGGAACGAGCTTACCCAAAAAAAGCCTATTAACTCGCGACTTAAACAGATTGGGGTCATATGAACTCGGAAACACTGATGCAGGCAGGGAATTCCACTCCTTGGCTGTGCGCATAATGAAGGAACAGGCAAAGCGCTTCGCTTCGCTTTTTCTATGGCATTCCCTTAACATGCCCGGTCGAAGGTATTTTAAATCTTTTTGCCTATATCTATACTTATAATAAATCTGTAGAAGTAAAATTTCTGTACATTGAAAATATCAAAAAAATAATTAGCAGGGGGTGTTACTAGACCGACACCGAACCCAAAAATATGATTTAAAAAATTTTTGTCTGTCTGTCTGTCTGTCTGTCTGTCTGTCTGTCTGTCTGTCTGTCTGTATGTTCAGGTATCACGCAAAAACTACCGGTTCGATTACGATGAAAATTGGTATACTTATTCTTTAATATCCTGGGCACAACACTGGGTACTTTTTATCCCGCAAAAGTATATGCAATAAAAAACAAACTTAATTCTGCCGTGGTATAACTAAAATGCCGTTATCCAACATCTGGTCGATTTTCAACTTTTGATGCTACATTAATGCGAAAAAAAAAATCTATCGATTTGTGTTTGCGAATTTTCAATATCTTGAATAGTTTTGGAAATAATTATTTTAAAAATGCCGTTAAGTACATATTTCTCACGTGTGAAATAAGCAAAAACAATATTAAGTAACTTTGTGAGTCTGAAAATGTCTTTAGCAGATAACGGCATTATAGTTATACCCCGGCAGAATTTTGCGGTTCGATCCTTAGACCCGACTACTGTACCAACCGCAAATAATAAGTTTGTCGTAGGTTACGTCACCCGCAGTGGAGTTCACCAAAGGGCTCTGCACACGGCTAAGATACTATAATACTTTATCTTAAGATAGAATATAGTTCGTCATAAAATTCAATGGACTATCACACACTACGAAGATAATAAATAATACTTATAACAAAACTGTAGAGAAGTCAATTCTGTACATTGAATATATATTCAAAATTAATATTGGAGGATGATCGGTGATCGATATTGATGCAAAATATGCAATCAGTAATTTTTTTGTCTGTCTGTCTGTATGTATGTGCACGCATAGTTCAAAAACTATTATAGGGATTTTAACCAAACTTGGTACGATTGTAATCAATACGCCTGGGCAGGTTGATCTTAGTCCCAGTTGTTTATCACATGGTCAGTTGTACGTCGCTCTTTTCGGGGTCAGTAGTTCCAGAAATCTTTATGCATACATACTGGAAGGGTCAACTTTCAATATAGTCTATGCGGAAGCTTTGTGCTAAAATTATTATGTTGATATATCGAAGCACTGCTCAAACCGCTGGTATTAGGGTATTAGAGACATGAAACTTGAAAGGGTGTTCTATGTGAAGAGTAAGTATCTACTAAGAAACCATTTTTTGGAAATACAACCCTTAAAAGGGAAAAAATAGGGGACAGAAGTTCGACATCCACGCGGGCGAAGCCGCGGGCAAAAGCTAGTCTTAAAATAAGGTTTAAAGGCATGGAACTAACATATAACAGTTATGTAATTTTTTTCATAATAATATTACTTTATCTACTTTTTTTCTTTCCGTACTTTCCGTTTCCGTGACCCCCAGCGCGGGTATGAGACGAAATATGGATTTTTTTTGGCCAGCAACAGTTTGACAGACCCCTCTGACCTCCCCAAGATGGAAGATATCCTTGAAAATTTCCCACACCGAATCAAAAAGAAAATTCGTTAGCCCACACACCTTATTGACGGTAGATTCGAGGTCAATGAAAAAATAACAACAAATAAACCAACACAATATAATTTCCGACGACCTACATCACCTTAATTTTACTAACGGGAAATATTTGTATTCTGAGAATACACGGTACACTTGTAATATCTAATATCGCTTAATTAATAAGACATTGTCTGAGCCAGGCTGAAACAACGCGTAATGAGACAGATTTTGCTGAAGCCACGTTTGACGTTACCAATTTGAGGAGGCGACGTGCTCTGGTTCTATATTGGAAAACTAATTATTTAGAAATACTAAAGGTTAGCGTATATTTTGGACTCGGTAAGTAAACAGTTCTCATTTTGGCGAGGGTGGGATATTGAATCGTAGCGTGGTTAAGGAATAATCTTCTTCTTCTTATCGTGTGGTTAGTAACTGACCTGGTGTCAGAGTTTTAATGCCGCCCACGGGCCTCTGACTTGGCATCACATGCCCTCGAGACATATATCTCTCAGGCATGCCTGTTTCCTTACGATGTTTTCCTTCACCGTTTTTGAATCAAGTGATTATTTAATAATACACACATACATCCGAAAAGTCAGAGGTGCGTGCCTTGGGTTTGAAAACGAGACCTGTGATTTGGCAATCCGCCGCTCACACCACTAGGCTATTACTGCTATAAGGAATAATCATGGCATACAGATCTTAAAAATATAACGCAAGTGAAAAATCAAGAGGGCGTCCAAATTGTTTTTTCAAAACGTTCTCCCACGCCATGAAATTTCTCCTGAATTGTGAGTTTGTTTACAAACGTTTAAACTCATACACACAGACAGACTCGGAAAAACTATTCATATGCCATACTTGTATTTGTTGCGAGCGGAAATTAAAATTGTGACACGCAGCGCAGTGGCCAATTGCTGAGTCAGTGTGCAAACCGAATCGCAACATAATCCTTTTTTCATCTCGAAGTGCAATATCTTAATGGATATCCTCTGCCTTGGTCATTTAGACTCCTATGACAAGAAGATGTCCCAGTGTTCCGTCTCACATCTGCGCCAGGGGTCGCAGGAACGTGCCATTAATTAGTCTATTGATAACTTTTTATTTATTTATTAATTTTAAAAGACCATTTAAGTTTCTCTTGCCTAAAACACAGGATTACCTAGTTCAGGCACGTAAATCTTAGAAATTTATTTTAGATTTCAGAAAAAAAAGACTATTTTTTTACATTTCCATTTCTGAATGAATATTATTATTTACATAAACATATTTCCTGTATAAACATATAAATTACATTTTTAAATATTGATATAAAAAATATAAAAACATTTAAAGATAAGTACAAAAAATAGTGGACCACCGGTGGCGGGAGCAGGGTCCAAGCTACTGGTGGTTAGGGCTTCAGAGACAGGAACCTCCTCACCATGCGGGCCAAATCAAGAAGAACTGCCTTGCTCTTGACCCAACTGTGCAACGGATAAGTTATATTATCAACTTGATTATTACTTTATTCTTCCGGCAACGCCGTTATACCGCCGGCTGATCATACATACTAATATTCTTATCAAATCTCCGGTTTCTGGTAATTATCACGTAACACTTTTTAAATTAAATGTATGACGAGTAATGCGATTGATTGTCGAGTGTTGAAATGATCTATTATTCCATGTTTTTTACCAACCGAGTACAAAAAAGACTTAAAACAGGTTGGCTCAACAAGATCTGCAAAAACGACGATACGGTGAAGATCACTACAAACCAATCTTCTTCTTTTTGTATGGTTAATGACTAACTAGTTGCCAGAGTTTTAGTGCCACCCATGTGCCTTTGACATGGCATCACAAGCCGTCGAGAAATATCTCTCGGGCATGCCGGTTTCCTCACGATGTTTTCCTTCACCGTTTTTAAGGCAAGTGATAATCCAGCAATACGCACATGAATCTGGAAAATCACAGGTACGTGCCTTAAATTGGGTGCGAAATAGAGACAAATAAAATAAACGAATAATCCACAACTTTCATACAACGCCATCTAGTCCCAAGCTAAGCAGAGCTTGTGTTATGAGTACTAAACAGCTGATAAACATACTTATATATTTCTAAATACATACATTATAGATAAATTACACCCAGACACAGAACAAATAATCGTGCTCATCACACAAACTTTTGTCCTGGGTGATGTCGTCAGGGCCACTAACTACTAGACCAACAGGCCAGTCAATCCAGGCTAGTCAGTCTAAGACTCGGCAATCCATCGGTCACACCACAAGGCTGCTTCAATCGACACCGAAACCAATGGAGGAGGTCAACTCTGGACCTCGTCGTTGTAGAAATCTTTGGGATAGGCTTATGTCCAGCAGTAGACGTAATTTGGCTGAAATGATGATCAATATTACCAGTAGTTCAATCTTAGGTCCAGTTGAAGACCAGCGTCAGGCACTAGTTGTCTGGCATTTTTGCCAAACTGGACTCTTTTTGGCGCAGCCGCAATTTAAGGCACACATTTTTTATGTCCTGTTATTTTAATTGTTAAATTTCTTTTAATGTAGTTTTATTTTTGCTATTGCTTTTTATATAATTATTATTGTATGCCTTTTGGGCCAAATAAATGCTTTTACTTTTTTTCTTTGAGTTATCACACATTGTTCACGATGCGATGTATAGTTGAAGCCTCTTAATAGACAATACGAATATTGTCCTTGACATTTTGTACTGAGTTCGGACTGACACAAAAATGGTATAGTACCCGGGGGACTTACAGTAGAGATAAATGAATGTATCATATCAAGAAATACCCTAAAGGTTTCAGAGGAGTAAGATCCAGGGTCAGGCTCTGTGTTATGTACCAGACATATTTAATTTATTACATTTTGTGTTGTCATTTTACTTTTTGTGTGACCCAAAAATGAAACCACTTTGTGTGAAATATAATTTGGTAAACCGTTAAAGAGTTTTTTTTTTTATCTTTTTACATGAAAATTATGTGTTAATTTTCGTAATTCATACACGAAACACTTGAGTCATTAATTTATTTTGTCTAAAATATAAAAATGAATCTTATCACTAAAATTACGGTATACTAGATCACAACATTAAAGTTATGCGGGTGATTAAAAATGTCTACAAAAACTCAAGAACAACCTTCGGACAGTAGTCCACCCACCATAACAGAACACCCGTCAGGTTAAAAAATCCTCCCTTTCCTGTTGAGGAACACAAACTATCCACTACGTTCCTCATGTCCCCAAAAATAGACGCAAGCAAAAAACCAGCACATCAAACTATCCAATTTTTCCAATTGAACATGAACCCAAGTCTTTTGTTATAAAGTTGAAAAGCCATTAAAGAAATTTGACAGTATGAGTCAGCTTGATGTACAGACGCCAGCACGTCAAGTTACCCCAAGTGTCAAATTTCTTTGATCGTTTTTCAACTTTATGTCAAACAGAATAAGGTTCATATTCAATTGGGAAAATTTGACACATTGGGGTAACTTGATGTGCTGGCGTCTGTACATATCAAATAATGATTAAATACGCAATTTATGACCATTTGTTATCTCCATAATATATCAAATTTAAATCCTTAGTCTAAAATTGAACAGTTCTGAATCTAGAATATACGTATATATTGACTAAAACCTTACGTAACCCTTAGGGACACCCCTAATCTAAAATCAGTGTAATATATGTCCGCTTGGAGACTAGAGTGACGTTATTATTAAGAAGATGTGATGCGTGTCACAACTGTTACGCTACTGTGGTTAGGGGCGTAACCTTAAGGGGGAAGCGCCTGTTAACCCGTGAAATATTAGTTTTTTTTTTTTTTTTCAATTTGCAGTTCAGTATAGCCTTGTATAGCAATAAAAAATATTCGCAACTTTTGAGTGTTAACTAAAGTATAATCGTGAGAACCTCTAATAGGTACGACTCTCTAAGACCGAATTGACATTAAATGTCAGGATTTAGATAAGTAGTCATGTAATCGTAAAGTTTAAGCAGGAGATGGAGGTATTAATAATTATAATGATTTTGTGCAGGATGTATACTCTAATCATGAAACAAATTAGCACAGACTGTTCTACTGATAAATATATACAACTTTCACTGTCTAAATCAGCTGTTTCACACATTTTGGTCGAGTATGTCAAACATTAATTTATTTTTATTTTATCTTATTTTCATTTTATTTATTAGGGACATAAAACAGTTACATGCTATAGAAAATATAAAAATCCTTAAATACTAAAGCTCACAAACATGTAACCCACACCAATATCCACGTCTTAACAAAAGAATAACAGACTGTGGATTTTTTTTTTACAGAATACAGAGCCTTCTGTGACGGCCGTATTTTATATTGTGTATAATACAAACTTTTACTTATCTTAATTTCATCTGAACACATACAAATGATTAAGCTATTATTATTTATTTTACTTATTAATTAATTCTAAATTTTAATTTTGAATAATAGATTCCATTCAATTTAATTTAATTCAGTTCCATTAAATTGAGTTCAATTTGTATGAAACAGCAGATTTTTTTTTGTCACGATTTCCGAGTTAGTCCTATAGTGACAGTCGTTTATATTCATAAGTAGAACACTCTGTGAAGACTTCTCCCACGGTAAATAATATGCTCTTTGAAAAGTTATACTCGTATCATATAGTAGGGAACAACTTTTCTTATAACATACCATCTAAAATTAATCCCCAATTTGCAAAAGACATAAAATAACTAGAACTTCGGAGATTAGCTGGCGCATCCACCTTAAGGCACGTATGTACGTACATACTAGCGTGCTTAGGACAGACACTTGACGTAAACGTAACATTAAAAGAAACGTTTTTAAGCTAAACACACATTTTTACAATATTTTACTATATATGTAAGACTTTATTCATTTCTATTGGTGACACTAACTTTAGTTGCCTCATTAACTTTGTAGCGACATCTATCCCACCACGTACGAACTAAACATATCTTACATCGCGATGTTAAAGTTATATGACCAATCAACCATTTTTAACAAAATCCTAACAACAACTGTACGCCACCAGGGATAACACTCGTCTGGTCGGAGGATCCTCCCATTTTTATGAGGGATGCGGAACTTAACACTTTATTTCCCGAAAATCTAAAACTTAAAGTTTAATGTTTATAACAAAGTTGTATTTTTAATTCAAAAATCGTGTGAACCTTACGTATAAGTCAAGAGTTCGTGTTAGAGTCTCAGAGTATATTATTTATATCGATGTAAAGTGACGGAACAACCAACAAAATTCGATACCATGCAGGCACTGAGTCTAGTGAAAATAAATTTACTTTGCGTCATGTGCCTGACAGGCAACATTCGGGCTTGAGCTCTAGTGTGAACAAGATTTTATAATAACACAGCAGATGCCACGCCGTTTTATCCGCGTAGTTCCCGTTTCCATGAGAACAAAGCGATAAAAAGTAGCCTATGTTACGCGGAGATAGTGTAGCTTCCTAACGGTGAAAGAATTTTTCAAATCGCTCCTGCAGTTTCGGAGCCTATTCGATGCAAAGAAACGAACAAACAAACAGATCTTTCTTTGTAAAATGTATAATATTGGTAAAGTTTTAAGCAGAAAATACTCATAAAGTAGCAGTAAGAAAATATAGCATTTCAAACTATTGATTTACGTAGTTAAGATTATGAATTACATATGGATCACTTAGCGTTTAACGGCAGTTTAAAGTTAATTCACTTGAGATGCTTACTTTTAATACTTCATAGTTGGTTGTACATGTGAGTTTTATGTACGCTAATAATATATGGTGAATGCTTCTTCCAACCTAACCAGAATAATATATGTCAACACTTTGGCTCAAAGGTCAAATCGTATTCAAGAGTAAACAACTTTTGATAATAGAAACAAAATCTGCTTAACAAATGTCTAGTTCTTTATTTAAATCTATCCCAAAATCATTTAAGACGTTCTCGAATTCAGAGAGAACTAGTTTTTCCGGCCTTTTATACGCCTTAAAGTGAAAACGTATTTAGCGTATAAAAGTCACAGTACCTACAGAATAAAGCCTATTGTAACACGTAACGTAATATTCTTGTTAAACTGACATTGTATTTAGCATAAAAATAATTAAATAATACTTCTTACATGACCTTGCCTTTGAATGACCTAAAGATTGACTGGTAGAAAATGCATATGGCATTAAGTCCGCCTTGTGCGCTTAAAGTATTAATTAAATAAATAAAAACATGAAGATACAACACCCATAAATAAATAATCGCACTGAAGAAAGAAATCCTAACGAAGACAGGCTATTGTCCAAATAGCTAGAGGGCCTAACGAAAGCCTAAGGTGTCTAATTTATCATCCTTCTAAGTGACAGCTCAGAAAAGTATTTTGTCCAAGATAAAATAATATTTTAGAACTAGAGATGAGTTAACGTCACAACTAAATTTGAAATGTTTTTTTTCTTATTTTATAGCCACATTGGCACATTTAAGGTATAATGGTTTTTTTTTTCTGAAATAAAAATTATCCCAAAATTATTATTGAGACATAGGTATTTATATTAATTTCCGGCCTACAACGAAATTGGTTCAAGGGAAGATTTGTTATTTCACGACAAGAATTTTTTTATGAATTCGGCCAATCAATTTTGAGTTAGTACTGAAAACTTTAATTATATATCATACTTAAACAAAAATACTATTGTTGTACCAAACAAGACTAACAATATTTCAGCAGTAAACAAATATATGATCAGGAGAAGAAGAATAACAATGGTGGCTCTGTAGTCAGAAACCAATCAGTCAGAAATTTATTTTTATATAAAAACTAACTTTGGGATATCTACGGTGTTCCCGAACTTTTAATTACCCAGAGGGTAATTGGAAAGGAAAGTTTTGTGGCCGTACGTCCAATTTCTACTCTATCATATTGGACAAATTTTGTCCATAAATCTTTAAATATTCTGAAACAAAATCATTTTTAGTGTGACTACATTTATATATTATCAGTAAAAAAATAGTAGCAGTAGCTTCAAAACCCGCACCAACAGTTAGGTACCTACCCATTTTAATCAAAACGTTTTGAAATAAATCTCCGAGCAGAATAACAAAAAAGAAATAACCAAAGCACCATGAACGTCAATCATTTACGGATAACTAAATTGCTCAACAAGCCGTCAAGGGGTGATAAATTGTAATCCAATTACTTAATAACCCCATAACACAGCCACTTATTGCTCACAATATTGCAATGACAAGCTCCCGACACTTTCTTTCAGACCCTGAGAAACAATAATAATTTATCCCTTCACACTTTTAAAGGGTATTTAAAGGAAAAGGCAAGTCAAGTGACAGTTGTGTTGCTATTGCACGACTGGTTTCTAGCTTATATTTTAAATTATTTATGTTAATTATTTAAAATAATGATACAAACACTTTGTTCAACATGTCATTTTTTAACAAGAAGGTGAGATCGGCGTTTCACTAAGTGACAACTTTGAGAAGAAACACTGAAAGAGACTTGGTCAGTCTCTTTTGAAGTCCAGCCATTATTTTGGTCAGATCATATTAGAACAATTCTGAAGTGGTCTGATGATGACTTATTGTGAAACTTGTTTTTTTGAGCTAATAAAACATTTACATTTTGTCAGTTATATATAATGTAGAATGGGCGAAATAATTACCACCATATTATCAGTGCCAAATACTTACTAAGTAATTGACAAAAACTAATATCATTTTTAAAAAATTGCAATGTTTCTATGTTAATTAGACCAACATTTCAAGAGTTATGCTATCGAAAGCAAAAAGATTTTTTCAAATTAGACACGTACCTACAGTTCGCGTTCAACAATCAAATTCAGCATTAATTTTGACTGGCCTGTTGGTCTAGTAGTAAGTGACCCTGACTGCTATGCCGGAGGTCGTGGGTTCAATTCCCACCCAGGACAAATGTTTGTGTGATCATTTGTTCTGCGTCTGGGTGTAATTTATCTATAATATTATGTATGTATTTAGAAATATATAAGTATGTTTATCCGCTGTTTAGTACCCATAACACAAGGTCTTCGCTTAGCTTGGGACTAGATGGCGTTGTGTGAAAAAGTTATAGAATATTGATTTATTTATTTTATTAATATGTTAGGTAGTTAAAATCAAAATCCTTTATTCAAACTAGGCTGAACATGAGCACTTTTTGAATGTCAATAAAATACATAAGATAGTCCCCCAAAACATCACGTTTTTGCTGGGAAGAAGAAGTGGCGTAACAAACTCCCCACCAACACATCTGTGTGATTCGTTCGAAGAACTTGAATCTATACAACGAAATGCTCATTAAATAGCATATACGAGTTTAACACTTTGTAAATCATTACATTTCAGAATGATTGTCACATGTACCTATAGATGACACTACGGTAGATATGCAAAAAGTTTCGATTGCATATAACAAGCCAAGAAATGATACTAAAGATCTATCCGTCGTCACGATACAGTGCGAACACTCGCCTTTGTTCACGGGCAATTTTAATATAATTACGTCATCGGTCCGTACCGTTGGCTTGCTGATATTACGTCACAAAAAATAGAAGAGCCATTATTAGAGGCTTGGTTCTCCCTGATAGATAGGTAGGTACTGTCGGCAGCGAAAGGTTTAACAGACTAATATGACATTTTGATTATTTCATACCAGCTTCTGCTAGCGACTTCGTTTATGTGAAAGAAGCCTAACATATTTTATAGCGCTGGGAACAGTGTAGATTTTATTAGTAAATTTATTTCTGGAATCGGATGATTTATTCATCTTATACACAAACTTACTGACAAATGTTACATCTCTAAGGCATTAGTACTAATGTATACTAAGATCGGATTTGATACTTGATGTTATAAAGTTCATTTTATTTAGCAGAAACAGTCATCAGACGGTCTGGTCATCATATTCATCTGCGTAACCTTTTCCCAACTAGGTACGTTGGGGTCGGCTTCCAGTATAACCAGATACATCTAGATACCAGTGTTTAACATAAAGTGTCTGCCTGTCTGACCTCCACAACCCAGTTTCTGGTAATACGCCTTGCTTATGGGTTGGTTGGGTGCCTTGGCTTGGTCCTATTATGTTTTTTTTTTTTCGTGAGAACCTGTAATTGGCTTTGTGTTGCTTACTTAATTGTTAACCATCTGTTACAGCTGTTGGTTCTCCTTTCAATAAATAAATAAATAAACTGATTGTTAGACTTTCAGGGTGGTAACAATTGACGAAGATCTACAAATGACAGCCAGGACCAACGACTACGGCTGTTATCAGACGATCTGTTCTGTAAAAATCTGTCAAGTGAGCGTAAAGAGCTATTCAAGTTCTTAGTGTTATTAAACGAATGACACATCTCTACTTACATTTTCAAATTCAAATTCAAATTCATATATTTATTGTAAAACATAGGTATACGTCATTAAAGTTGTTAATACAGTTAAAGAGTTAGCGCGCCATGTTTTGCCTCTAGGGTGTACAAAAATTAGTACTACATGCCATTAGTAATTAGATCACCGTAATAAAATTACAATGTTAAAAAAGAATAATATTTAATGTCAAAAAAAAAACATTAAAATGTCAAAAAATAACGAATAATTTTTAATGTACAAAATTTCAAAATACAAAAAAAAAACTAAAATTATATATTCAATGTCAATAAGTATTCGTAATATTTTTTTACATTAATTAATTATTTAAATCTATATCGAGCCATCATTCATAAATTCATTCAGTGTGTAGCAACATTTGTCAATAAGAAAATTTGCAAGCGTCTTTTCACAAAATGATTTACAGAATTTAACTGCTGAATTAGTAGCAACTTATCTCGGATGATTTTTTTAATTAGCATTTGTATATTAATAAGTCTTTGTTGGTCACAATGTTCAAATCTATTTTCTGTTTCAATGCATTCACTGTTATGCTATCAAACTATAGCAATAGAGCGTATGGCACGTTTGGTTTTGTTTTATCAATCTAAAGTTCAATCATCCATATTATTGAACTAGCTGATATAATTGAATATAATGTACAATTTTAATATCGTCCTTTACGTTTCGAAGATCAAATCAAATTGATATTTTCAGACGAATAATTTATAATAATATTATATATTCTGGTTGCTATTTGAAAATTGGCCTCTATCAGTCGTTTTGTACTGTAAACATTAAAAAAATAAGTTTGTTTTAGAAATTTAAAACATTAAGCTGTTTGAAATCTTAGTAAACACATTAACAGCAATCTAATTAGTGTCAGACTAAAGTATTAAGATTGTGCTAAGTTTAGTTCAATTGTATCTGCGAATAAGTCGAGTCTAATTTGTTACTTATTTTATTAAAGTGATATCAAGAATTACTTTTAAACAGATATATTTCAGATCATTTGAAACTATTAATCGCGTTTTGTTTATTAACTTCTAAATAAATAATATTTATGTTTAATTAGTCAAAAGTATGAATTAAATTACATAAATTTTCATGTTTGTTAGTGGCCAGTGTTTATGAAGCGACAGCTCATCTGACGAGCAATTAGTATGTGTTACAATATTTTGCAACCTTACATTCTTATATACTCTTACTCCTTTTTCTGACGAGGCTAATAGAAGCCATCTGCTTCGATCTTTAAATACTTCTTTCAAAATGATCCCTACATATTATCTGGATATACATGCACACCGGTTGCGTGTACACTACACCTGACCTATAAAAAGAACAATACCAAATAAAGTGTTGAAGTGTAATGTTATTTGTTTCCCGTCCCAGCGATTTCATTTTTTACATTACTATAAATATTAATATTTTTTCCGTATTTTATAAATGTCTATTAGTATTTTTACCAAGTGAGATTTTAATTACTTGAAAACCATATTTACAGTTATTTCACGGATGTAAAGTTTCCGAATATTGTGTTTTCCTGTAAGTAGACTCTTCGGCTTTTCATTCTGTTACTAAATGTGATTTTTTGTCGAGTAAAGAAGAACGTAGAAGCAAGATTGTTATCGCAAATTGTTCAGTGTCATTCGTCTGCAGTATCAGTACTTAGTACCTTATGTTATATTCTTATCAGTCTAACGACTACCGCCATCTAGCGAGAAAAGCTTGAAGCTTTAATTAAGGTGACCTCTTAAAGGTTACTCACATGTTTAAGTTGACGTGAAAGTCAAAAGGAATCTTTTTGTGATAATTAGTTATGATTTCTCGTTGCTTTAGAGTGATAATCCAGGTATTCTGAATTTGCTCTTTACTCGTCATTGCCTTACAGTTTATAGTAAAATAACTTAGAAAGACGTTGTTAGGTTTATTGAGTTCGTGTAAAGTAGCTGGTATTCTGAATTTGTGTCTGATTAGAGGCAAAGGGTGTAGGTGTATTACGGGTTAACCATCTGCTTAACTTTGGGGGTTACAAGCGTAATTTAATGTTGTATAGTAGCAATATCCAATGGCAATACCTAAGTCATTTTTGGATATCAAATACTCGGATACATTTGCAGAACGAATATTTACTAAAAATGTTCAGCTAAAACGCCGTTGTCGTGTCGGTTTTTAGTATGCAATTAAAAGAACTAGTAAAATATCTCAGCCAGTATATCAAGCTACCCTGATGGGTCAAATTTTCCCAATATTAGACATGAACCTTATTCTGTTCGTAATAAAGTTGAAAAACCATCGAAGAAATTTGACACATTGGGGTACTTTGATGAGTTGGTTTCTGTACAATCACGTAGAGAACTCATTATGTCTGGATTTCCACCCTGTGTGTTTTTTAAACAATTCTACATTCTTAGCACTTTAGCCAACGTCTGTACCAGTGCTTGAGTGTTTTGATAGATCATCGGAAATAGCCCCCTTTGTCTCATCTTCCTTACAACTTTCATTCCGAGGGCTCGGAATGAGGGTGATTTATTAATTCCGTTTACTTGACAGCCAAATAAGTGAAATATTATTACATTTTTTGCTTGTCCCGACGTTTTTTTTGCTTGTTAGATTGTAAAGACAGGTTGATAAGAGATACTTGAAGACGTAATTATGTCATGAGTGTGGTTTGAAATTTGCTTTGATCATTGGTTGGTTTTATTAAAGATGTTATGACCAAATCAAGTAAGGTTTAGAAAAGAACATGTTTGTTGTACAACATAAAAAAATAGCGAATAATAACCTTTTTTTTCATACACAAACGTTTAAATATAATAATTTCCTGTAATATTATTACTAAAACCTAAACACTTGACATCACGCCTGTAATCCCCGAAGTGTTAGGCAGAGGTGTATTTGGTAATACACCCACATTTCGCCAGTTATGTACAAGTCCCATGTAATTGGGGGCGAGCCTATTGCCATCAATCGGGTACAAATCCAGACTCCGGGCTGCGAATGAGAAATTCCAGGTTGAAAAACTCAACAACACAAATAATATTATCACTATTTCAAAGCATTATAAGCAAATATACCACTAAGGTAGATTGGTAGAAAATATGGATGGCCTTATTAAGTCCGCCTTGCAGAGTTTTTTATACTTGTGCATAAAGTTTAATTAAAGAAATAAATCACTCTAATATCGTAAAGGTGAAAGTTTGTGAGTGTGTATGTTTTTACTTTTTGATTTCTAATCGGCTGGAGCGATTTTAATAAAATTTGGTATGAAGTTAGCTGACACCCTGGATTACCACATGGGCTACTTTTTGTCCCTGTATTTCCACGGAAACACCTACGCGACCCACGCGAGTGTGGGCTGCTAGTAAATCCCACACACATGTTCGCTTTATGACGGGTTAAAAGTTCTGTAAGTCACTGTACCTAGGGTGCATACTTTCACTTTACTCCTGACGTCACCTTACTAAAGTGTATATTGAAAATCCTTAAGTATGTTGATTTTACGACGTGTGCTGAAGAAAAGTTTCCAGATCACTGTGCTGGAATATTGACTTACCTATCAGGGGGTACGGTAGTGACCTTGCTAAGACTCACCTTTAGATTCAGGGTACTCCCTTTCTTCTCTAAAATCAAAATCAATCAAAATCAAAAGTCTTTATTCAAACTAGGCTGAGAATCAGCACTTTTCAAACGTCAAAAAAATACATAAAGACAGTCCCCCAAAAACGGCCCACCCTCCCCTCTAGAAGAGCATTTCGTTCTATCTTCAAACAGTAGTAAGAATGGTGTCAGAAAACTGAAATTTCCAGAATAAGAAAGTCAAGCCATTTTTTATAACCACGATGGAGTTTATGGATTCAATGATTACAGGAAGAGATTAATAATAATAAAAATAAATATTCCACAACCTTCACTCAACGCCATCTAATTCCAAGCTAAGCTGAGCTTGTGTTATGGGTACTAAACAGCCGATAAACATACTTATATATTCTCTAAATACAACGTAATTAATTTTATAGATAAATTACACCCAAACACAGAAAAAATGATCGTGCTCATCCCACAAACATTTGTCCTGGGTGGGAATCGATCGGCAATCAGGATCACTGATTTCTAGACAACCATCTTGCTAAACAACCTTTGTGCAACCAAAACCAAAAATTCCACATCTTAATAACTATTCTTTTAAGTTAATTTTCTCTTTTTCTATCAAGACCATTCAAAGGTGGTATGTAAAAGATTGGTTTTAGCAAAAAAAGCCGCCCGTTTCGCACCCTATGTAGCTCATTAAGTTGTCATTTGTACGTTTTTATGGTGTACAGACGCCAGCACATCAAGTTACCCCAATGTGTCAAATTTCTTTGATCGTTTTTCAACTGTATGTCAAACAGAATAAGGTTCATATTCAATAGGGAAAATTTTATACATTGGGGTAACTTGATGTGCTGGCGTCTGTACAATAAAAAATATTCTATGTAATTCTATTCTAGTTGAACAAACCATCGCTACTCTTTCAACGTGACGCACGCCTTATCACATTACCAAAAACAGAGTTTCAGTACTGAAGTAATAAATAAAGTTAGATTAACTTTTCTTTTTGCGCTAATGACATATTTAGTTACAACATGTTTCTATTTGATTAAGGGGAAATGAAAGTAACGCGATTAGTTTAACTTTTGTTATTATTTTATCTTTCGTAATGTTTAGAACTTATTTTTCTAAGAAGTAATTTTATTGACTTGAAATGTTCGAGAATTAGGTGTCTGTTTTAATTGACCGATGATGTAGTGTAATATTATTAAGCATAGCCCTCTTTACCAAGCTGTACAAATTTTAATAGACTGCCAGTGGATTAAAAAGTTATGTTGTACAGACGCCAGCACACCAAGTTACCCCAATGTGTTAAATTTCTTTGTTCGGTTTTCAACTTTATGTCAAACAGAATAAGGTGCATATTCAATTGGGAAAATTTGACACATTGGGGTAACTTGATGTGCTGGCATCTGTACACTAGCTCCTTTAAGGGTAAGCTCAAAGCATTTTTTAATATAAAAAAAATTAGTTAACCGAACTTAGATCCGATATTATATTTTAATTTTGAATTTATATTATATGCTATTTAAAGTAGTTGTTTTAGGGACCGAGTTCATTTTTACTATTGGGTAGGTGCCTAAAAGCCATTCTCTGTGCTGTTTCTGCGACTTATTAATTGTATAATGGTGGTCATTTATTGTACTATCAATTTAATTACAACTGTTCATCTTAGAAGGATATACATACACTGACAGACCTCATTGGTGAAGTTCTTCTGAAAGGTCAGGTGCGAAGTAGGTATTGTACTTACAACCGGCGCGCAGCGTGCGTATTTGAACCTGCTGTGCTATTCTGTAAATGGTAAATCACTTCAAAAGTCATTTCGCAAATCATCTCGAAAGTCATACTTAATACGCTTCTCATGTCGCCTGTACAAGTTTCGGTACCTACCATATACCAAAGATACATCAATGACCGAGTTTCCGCTTGTAGTATCATCCGTCGTGAGTCTCAAAGTTGACATATTACTTCAAAAAATAATCTTTTATTAATTTTCTTGACAGCGCGGGAAGATATCAATCACGTCTTTCAATCATATATCCACAATCCAATTTTAATGATCAGAGACTCAAGCAATTCCAGGGTGCAGATTTCTTTAGTCTTTTTTTAGGTTTCACGTGTGTGCAATTATCATTCTCTCGAGAATGAGTAACTTTGTTTTTAGCTCTAGGACATGTGAGTTCTGCAGTACGATTCTGGTTAAATTACCGCGTGAAAATGACTGTAGGCGTAGTGAGGGCATTGACAGTTCACTTCACTCAAGTTTTCACCGCGTGACTTTTACTGAATCGACCGGCAGTACCTTGCACGGACGGTTGAGTTTAACGTAAAGTAATTTTTGCTGGCCTGTTGGTCTAGTAGTTAGTGATCCTGACTGCTATGCCAGAGGTCGTGGGTTCGATTCTTACCCAGGACAAATGTTTGTGTGATGAGCATGATCATTTGTTCTGTGTCTGGGTGTAATTTATCTATAATATGTATATATTTAGAAATATATAGGTATGTTTATCAGTTGTTTAGTAAGTACCCATAACACAAGCTCTCAAGCTTAACTTGGGACTAAATGGCGTTGTGTGAAAATTGTGGAATATTTATTACGAAAAAAAAAAAATCGTACTGTTAAATACATCTAAACATACATAAACCTACGCCTTTTCTCACAAGGCTAGGCAGAAACAACAAAGCGCCACCTGCTACTATAATACACTTCTTTTGCTTTTTTGTGTTCATACTTGATGTCATACATCGTAAATAATAACAGCCTCCAGGTCAATGAGGATCTTGTGGCTAAATAATAAGAACCTTACGGGTAGATCGAAGGTTAAGCTACGCTCGACGAGGTTGGGATGTAGATGGGTGACCATTTATTACATATCAAGACATTTTCGTGCCTCGGAAAGAACGTGTAGCCGCTGGTCCCGGCTGTCATTTGTACATCTATGACAGTCGTTACCGATAGTCAGAAGGCCTAAAATCTGACAACCAGTTTAACCTAGGGGTATCGTGTTACCCAGTAACTGGGTTGTGGAGGTCCAATTTGCAGTCGCTCCATGTAAAATACTGGTATTCAACTGCATCTGGTTAAACTGGAAGCCGACCCCAACATAGTTGGGAAAAGGCTACGCAGATGATGATGACTTGAAGTCATACACGCATGTCAATTGAAAATGATTTTTGGATTGGCAAATACACACATCAAAAGTGTCTAGGGATCAACATATATTTTTGCAATAACTTTTCTCCTGATTGATATTAATTAAAATTTTCTAGGATTCATCAAATAAAGTGTTTTCGTTTGTCACAGTAACGATAAACCAAGTCACTTTTGCATTAATAAAGAAATTTGCCATTTTCCTAATAAAGGGATTTTTGACATTTTAACCACTAACATTAAAGTTCGAAAAAAAGACTGAAATAACAGTTTTCTTTAAAATTTTATTGGGTAACTTAAACAATTAATAATCCGTGTTTCTACCGCGAACACTAACAACACAAGAACATCGGTTTGGCATACTTAAAATGAGTTCATCCAAATCACGCTGTGGAATGGCCGCCCATGTTCGTTGCAACAACAAAAAAAGGTCTTCTTGCGACTGGATACCCTCCATATTCGGCAGAGCTCTTCTCTGTAGCATATCCCATGCATGCTCAATCGGGTTCAAGTCTGGCGACTGAGCAGGCCAGGGCAGGACATTGATGTTAGCTGCGGCGAGAGTCTGTCTTACAACTCGTGAGGCTTCATCACTCTTCAGGGAACTTAATTAGCGACCAAACAGTCAGAAACCGCTTGCATGAAGTGAACCATCATTCCCGAAGACCGCTACGGGTACCACCTATAGCAATGCACAATCGTAGGATTCGATATCGATGGGCTCTTGAACACAGAAATTGGGCAGAAGAACAAAGGCGTTTCGTGTGCTATTCTGATGAGTCTCGTTTTGGTATGAGACCGGATACAAGACGTATACGACACTGGAGAACCCCTGGACGCCAACAGCGATTAAAATCCTGCCAGGAAGTCCATCCTTATAGTGGTGGAACCATCATGGTATGGGCGGGTATTTGGATCGGCGGAAGAACTGAGTTGATTTGGATCAGAGGCAACCTCAACGCTCAAATTTATGCTGAGACGATTGTATCAGACGTCATCGTTCCTCTACAAGTGCAAATCGGTCCCTTATTTCAGTTAATGCATGATAATGCACGACCGCACACCGCAAGAGTTGTAAGACAGACTCTCGCCGCAGCTAACATCAATGTCCTGCCCTGGCCTGCTCAGTCGCCAGACTTGAACCCGATTGAGCATGCATGGGATATGCTACAGAGAAGAGCTCTGCCGAATATGGAGGGTATCCAGTCGCAAGAAGACCTTTTTTTGTTGTTGCAACGAACATGGGCGGCCATTCCACAGCGTGATTTGGATGAACTCATTTTGAGTATGCCAAACCGATGTTCTTGTGTTGTTAGTGTTCGCGGTAGAAACACGGATTATTAATTGTTTAAGTTACCCAATAAAATTTTAAAGAAAACTGTTATTTCAGTCTTTTTTTCGAACTTTAATGTTAGTGGTTCAAATGTCAAAAATCCCTTTATTAGGAAAATGGCAAATTTCTTTATTAATGCAAAGGTGACTTGGTTTATCGTTACTGTGACAAACGAAAACACTTTATTTGATGAATCCTTAAAGAAAATTTTAATTAATATCAATCAGGAGAAAAGTTATTGCAAAAATATATGTTGATCCCTAGACACTTTTGATGTGTGTAATAAGCATTTATGTGGTTTCAAAGAAGTTATTGTGTCAAAAATTTAAATGAAAATGTTCAGATGGTTTGAACATGTTCAGAGGATTAATCAAAGGCGACTAACATAATGTAGATATTTATAAGGAAGATGTAAGGGAAAACGCCGGGAGGGGACGCTCTAGAAGGACAAACACAGAACTTATTGTTGAATATAAAAAAGGACATGTGTGCGAGTACTCTTCACTGTAATGTTAGTGCTTGTTCGACTAGATGTATGAACGTAAACGATGCAAAAAAAAAAGTACGTTAGAATCAAAAGTAGCGATCGGTAGTTGCTGCCTATCTCCAAAGGAAAAAAGCCTTGAGTTTATATTATGAATTTTTATTCTTTGACTATAAAAATTTTCTTTTATTATAAAAAGACTATCGTTTGGTTTGAAAATTTTGGTGAACCCCAGGCTGAGGTTCGCCAAATTTCTGGAACGTGTTACATGAGTAGACGCGTTTGTATATTTATCATTTTTTAACATGACAGGTGGCACGCCCGCCCGACCTTAAAGGGGATTAAAGAATTTGTATTCACACAATAAACACGCGAATGTTTTCATTTTTAATTCGATGCTTTGGAATTATAGGCACGTAAAACAAATTATGAGGAGAGGGAAAGTAAAAAAAGCGCTGTGAAAAATTACAAAACTCTTTGGATTACAGGGTTATTGTGTCAGTAATTTGAGATTTTTAGAATGAAAAATAATTATGTCGCCAGAAATTAAGGAAGAAGAAGTAGTGACAGCTTTTGAACTACCAAATCATGTTTCACGTTTGAGTCCCAATTAATGTAAGTAATATTGTATAACAATCACTTACACTCTTATTCACAAATAAAAAATGGGACAGTTACAGGCTGGTTTTATTTATTTAATTATTTATTAATTTGTTCTATCAACAATTTTAACACAAATAGTTTGCACTTAAGAAAACATTAAAACTAGTGTAATATTTACTTAAAGGTGAACTAATTTAACTTAAAACTAAGACGTAAATTAAGTAAGTATTCAAATTTGTTTTATTTTTGTAACACTGCTATGCTATGAAAACTTGTCAAACCAAAACCGATTTTCTATTTACCATTAGAGTTATGTAGCAAGTATTAAAAAGAATCACTTCTTTATTTTTACAGATAACACCGAAAACAACGATTCTTTACACCAATAATTCTGTTACCCTAATCGATGTACAGACGCCAGCACGTCAAGTTACCCCAATGTGTCAAATTTCTTTGATCGTTTTTCAACTTTATGTCAAACACAATAAGGTTCATATTCAATTGGGAAAATTTGACACATTGTGGTAACTTGATGTGCTGGCGTCTGTACCATGTCGGACATCGTTACGCGAGGTCATCAACACTTGTTTCAGCTGTCAATACAATCCGCACCGGACTGTGGAAGTCATTTACATAATCCGCTCACAAATGCTTGCAATCCCTGCGTTCTGACCCGAATTACAGACTAATGCACTCGTGAATGTACCATTATTGGGGCATAGTTTGGATTTGCATTTTGTGATTTGGATAGTGTCAGCATCGATTTGCAAGGTTAACCGCTGTCGAGTGTTAGTATTTGTGATTCTATAACTGACGGCCCAGTAGTTAAAGGAATACATGAAAATGATACAGAGAGTGGCCGCAAGTTGCGTGTCGCGGTTGCAGGCCTCAATTTCATAGAGATTCATAGAAACCCAGTACCCAGTACCCAGTACCCAGTTACTGTTGACAGTAGTATCTTCACAGTGCTAATGTTTTCTCTTTTTTATATCTCTTCGTAATTTATTTTTTATATATATTATATTTATAGTGTACATATTTAAGTATTTATACTCATAATATGTATTAGTATTCTTTGATTCCTTTTATTTTTTTTCATTTTTAATTGCACCTACCACTGTTTTTCTCTGCATCACTTAAAGGTTGACTGGTAGAAAATGCCTATGGCATTAAGTCCGCCTCTGTACATTAGTGTGCTTGAAGTATTAAATAAACCCGTCTTGTAACTTAAGGCGTCAACCGACATGCTTTAAGTTATTAGTTTATAAGCAATCAAGTACCTACCAAAGTGACTTTTGTATTCAAGCTACTAAAGTCTTAGGTCAGCTTTAAGAGTGGAGACAGACGCCACCACATCAAGCTAACCCAATATCTCAATTTTGTTAAATAGATGATCTACTTGATAACCAAACAAGCCCTTTCATTTGATATACATAACAAGGGAGTTATAAAAAAATATTTTTTCCGCCATTTTATGACGGCGGCCATCTTGGACCAATTTTCATTATAGCTAAGAACACTCCCGACTAATTTACGATAAAACAAAAATCTAAATAGGTTTATCCATTCGGGGGCTAGGATACCAAGGACAGACACACACAGCCACTTCAAACTTATAACACCCCGTTGTTTTTGGCCGGGGGTTACAAATAAGGTCCATGAACAATTTTAAAAAAAGACCTACTGTTTGAGAGCAGAGTGGTTACAATACAGAACACATTTTCTTTGGTTTTCAACTGAAACCTCATTTAACTTCATTCGTTTCTACATAACTTTATTGAATCTTTCATCTTTAAGAACTCGATAAAGCTAACTTTGTATGAAAATATTTTGCTGCATTTTTAGGATAGGTTCTAAATATTTTAAGGTTATAGTTCATTCGATCTTATTGAAGTGGAAAAGTTAAATATGATTCTTGGTGAAATGTTAAAGTTTTAATAAATATACGTTTTAGTGCTAACCCAGCATCATCGGACCAGGTTTTTATATCCTCTGCTACAATAAAACATAAATACAATGCGGTATCTATTACGTGAAATAGTAAAAGTCGAATATGTATTACCTAGGCCATATTTCAATATAAGCTAGGCCGTATCTCGTGTTTACGGCTTTGATACTATCTAACCTTTGGTAGTATATGGTATTGAAAAATATGTAAGCAGTTTGTAGCGAAATTATCTGGTCTTCTAAATACCTATTTCTGGCAAAACAATATTTTTGTTTAATATTAATGTATATAATAGTCATGAAAACATGTAGGTATAGTATTGATTTACTATTACCTTAAGATTACAATGGTATAGTAATTTAGACATTGTCTTACTGGAATACTGAGAAATACGACAAAATTGTGAATGCAAATGTCTACATTCAGCGTTTATAAAACAATTCCCTAAATCAATCAACTTATTTGTTTAACGTTACATTAAAAGCATAAGTATAAGTATAGTTAACATACAGTTAACTAAACAATTTCACCCAAGACAATTATTCTCAAAGGGTCAAACAGAGGTTAAAATACGGTTTAATACATTTATTCCTCAAAAGATTACAATGATCGCTTACTCAGAAATTACAATAATAAGTAAACAAATTAACTGATTAGCGTTTTAGGAGGGTAGGTGTTAAAAATTGTTAGTGTAGTATTATAGACAATTAGACTGTATATCGTGAGTGCACGGCACATGTTCTGTGCACGGCATAGTCAGTGCGTGAATAAGCGAGAATTTGTACAGCTTTATGCATTGTTTTGTTTTGTAAATTCAGTGGTGTTTTTCGTAGAGAGCAAGTGGGTACAGGTAGTTTAGGTTGGTTTTCATAGTGTAAGTCAAATACATTCAATACCTACCCATAGACCGGACATCACGATCAAAATTTTAGTCCGAAACTTGTGTCCTGCTTGGACACAAGTTTATGAGTTTTTTTTAATACGCTCCGCTGCCGCTCCAATATTCATATATTATTCTAAATGGCGTTACTGAGACATGGGATCAAAATTTTTCTATGACATTTCCTTGACATGCCCGCTCTATAGTATTTTAAATCTCTTCGGTGTCAGTAAATTTATCCTAATCATTCTATTAATTCATTAATTAATTAAACCCTATGAGGATATTGGTGTCCACGCCGGTGTCATTGTTTTTCTATTGTGTCTCAAATTGACACGATTGAAAGGTTACACTCCAAGAGCACTCTGGTGTCCGCGCTGCCATTGTCTTTCAAATGTGTCTATAATTGACATGATTGAAAGGTTGTTTTGTATATATAAGTATAAAGATTAAATTTGAAGGGTTTGTTTGGAATACGTTTTCACTTTTTATGTACACCGTGACATGGCTTGATACTGTAAACTAGTTAAAATTATAATGTATGTGTGTTCTCCAGCTATAACCTGGTTGATCTTAACCTTTCGATTGAGTCAATAGAGACACAATAGAAAGACAATGACAGGGGGACACCGGTGCCCTTCTGGGGTTTAACAAATTAATCCATAACTCTTCTACTTAAAATATAATTTAATGCATGTCTAGATCGAAGACTGGAATAGTGAGACAAGAATACCCAAGGAGGCAATCTTGAAGAACGTTCTATTTTTATACCTGATAAAAACAGAAAAAAAAAGAGATTTTTGTCAAAGAGAAGGGCGTAATTACAGCTCATTGTCTGTGGTGCCGTCGTCCGATTGTTCGATACGAGTGATTAAAATAAAATTGTCTTTTGTATACTGTATACCAACCAACAATTTTGAACTCTGTGTCTTGGTAGCTAAAGTCGAGATTCCGTATAGGCCGACGCACTCGATGAATGCAAGAATTACTCGTACAGAACAGCAGGATGCAATTAATGCAATTGATTAAAGTTGTGAGTGGTAGGTAGAACAATGGTATTAAACGTAAGTGCTTTTTAAAATAGCCGCATTTCCTAGTAAACATTATGAAGATTGAATCACTTTGTGGTAGGAAGAAATGTGTTAAAGTATTTCAGTTTGTTAGTTCCCCTTGTCAATATTTCAGGTGGAGTAGAATAGAATATTAAGGAACGACTCACACTTATTTAGCTCCATTTAGCGTTTTTGACAAACACTGAATGGTGTTGAATAAGTGTGAAAAATCTTTTATTGTGCACAAAAACTGGCAATGGAATTAAACAAAAGGTGGTATGGTGTCTGGTGGAATCAACACTTCACACTTATATCCTGCATCTTCTTTCTGCTGAGAAAATCAACCATTACTATCCAGGTCTATTTATTTGTTGGGTTGAGCTTCCAGTCTAACGGGATGCAGCTGAACACCACTATTAAACATAGAGTGACTTTGGTTTCGGTGAAGGAAAATATCCTGAGAAAACCTAGACTACTGTAAAGACAATTTTCGCCAATCCACCTTGAAAAGGCTTTTGCTTTGCTGTAACACAGCTACAGGTTGGTTACAGTATGTTTGGTTTCTGTTTAAACAAACTATTATGCCCGGTTCCTATATTTTACGAGCCGTCATTGGGTCAACTCTACCATCCGTAATTCGGTTACCGATACCAACGCATAACTAGCGTTCCACAACACACCATCTGCAACGACCATCCGTAGTTCAAGAGCTTACGCTTCGTTTGTTCGATGGACCTCTTGTTCCTCTTTACGTTTAGTTATGCAAAAATGACGTACATCAATTATGTAATAACAATCATATGTTTTCATAAAATAAATGATTAATAGTACAAATTATCTGAAAATGACCATAATTATTTTATTTACGTTTACATCTAGGCTTTAAAATACGTTTATATTAATCATAATTTTTAGTGAAAGTTTTATGCTACGCGTACACGGTGTACCTAAACAAAACGCGTGACATGAAATGAAACGACATGGACTTCACATCACAACAAACTACAAAGCGTGAATTTGGTTAATTTTATTATATAGTTAATTATATTAAATAAAATGGATTCTACTCCGTCGGTGAGTAACACAAGTGAAAAATAACATGCTACAGATTTGAAAATTGAGGGTTATAGGTAAGTATGTATAATATGTAGTAAGTGTTGTGTAATTTGTACAAACCGTTTTCCTTTTACTCTTAAATAAGGGTAAATTTCACTCAGTAATTGTTCCACAGCGGGTTTATCGAGCCGAAACCTCAGCTGGAAGTCTTGGCCATCCAGCTCGGAAAAATAATTAATTCTTTCTTTATAATTTCGTTTGATTTCTGGATCTGTATCTTCGTCGAATAACAGAGCCAACGTTTCCCTATCACTTTCAGAGCTAGACATTATCACAGAAATCACTATAAACACTATTACAACTAAAATAAAATACAAACGAATGGTATAACCGACCGAATTCGACTAGTAAACAAAACATTAACGCGTCGTTGTTTTGACAGCTCAGTGACAGTAGAAAATATTTATAGGAACACCAACCAACGCATCTTCATACAATAAGCTTACTAACTCCCTCTCATCCGTTAGTAACCCGACGTCGGTTATTTGGTTGACGAGTCGTATTTTATAGGCACGGTTTTGAGTAACGCTTGGTAGAAATTCTAACTATTCGTCATAGAAACCAATCGTTTTTGACTTATAGGAACCGGGCATTAGTCAGATATGAAAAAATACTTCTGCATGTTATAACACCGAAGTGCACACCAAGCTTCGACTCTTTAGAGTTGGTGTAACCGCAGGGCTAGGTAGTGTAAAATTAAAGTATTAATCGACTAACGTTGCTATACAAGCATAATAAACTAGGAAATCTTCAAATTGGCAAAAACTACGTGTATTTTATGCAAACACTTTTAAACTTAATTTGCAGCGTGTAAAAATATTTTACCACTCGGTTTTTTGCGCTGGAACTAAACAGGCAAGTTTTATTAGTGCAGACTTACAAAGAGAACTTGCCTACTACTCTCTGGAAGGAGCATTCTTTAACAAATGTACAGACGCCAGCACGTCAAGTTACCCCAATGTGTCAAATTTCTTTGATCGTTTTTAACTTTATGTTACACAAAATAAGGTTCATATTCAATTGGGAAAATTTTACACATTGGGGTAACTTGATGTGCTGGCGTCTGTACTATGGAAACGAAGAAGACCAGTGTCAGACTCGTACGTGTGGCAGCGGCAACGACTGCCACTGCTGGCCGTGCCTACTGCTAAAATGTTTCTGCTGTCAAAAATACCCCTCACTCAAACAATATGTGCTCTCAACGAAGTACATGAGAGGATGGACATATTTGCGTGCAATCTGAGTGAATTCGTCAGGGTTTTTTTTTTAATATTGTTAGTTCCTAGTTGTATATTTTAAGTTTCTAACAGACTTCAGTCTTTTTTATTATTTTCAAGTTTTGATAAAGTGGATTCCTATTTTATATAATTATAATTTTTAACTTTGTTTGTGTGGAAACCACTGTTGAATTGGGGACACCTGTAAAGACTGTGGGTTCAAGTTTGATAAATAAATAAAGAACTGAATTTATTTAATACCAGTCTTGCTATGTTTCTAAGCGTGGTTCTTGATTAGTCCTGTAGGATCTTGTTCCATATTTTTATATATTTTTGTTTAGTAATTGGTAAGCTTTAAAGAACATGTTTTGGAAAATTATGTTTTCTCGTTTTGGGTGTAAGTATAAGACGTTTTAGAATAGTGAGTATTTTTTTCTTATTAAACAATGTGTCTATTTTGTTACTTTACGTACTGTATGGTGTTGTATCGTATAACGTAACTACAAAATAATAACTTCATTAAATACATGACGTGGCGAGGAGGCAAGTAAATTTGCACACTTGGACTCAGCAATGTTGGTCGTGCGTACAACCAAATTAATAAATAAATACATGATATCTTCAACTCGGCCTGTTGCAGCCCACTACTAGACATTGACCTCTGTCAGGCTGCGCCACAACACATTGCTCTCGGCCTTTCACATCCAGTCTGATCCAGCCACCTTCGTCATCGTTCTATCTAACTGAGGTGCAACCCCCACTATGTTTATCGATTTGCGACCTTCCATCCAGGTATTCTCCTCCACCGTCCAACTGTCCTCCGAAAGATATAGCCAGCCTTTTGCCAGATAAAATTTTACCATGGCTATTTTTTACTGTGCTTCAAATCCGGGCAAGTACCAATGTGACTTTTTTAATACATATGTACTTTCTAGGTTTATCTCAGACATCATTGACATCGGTGAAAGAAAACATTGTGAGGAAACCTGGACTTATGGTTAATATAAGTTTGAAATTGCCAATCCGCCTTGAGCAAGCGTGGTGATCAATGCTCGAGCCTTCTCTATATGAGAAGAGCCCTTTGCCCTACAGTGGGACAGTAACAGGCTGGTTTTATTATTATTTTTATATTTTACTGAATCTGGGCTCCTTCAATGTCATCTACATCTATGTAACTCGACTAACAAGGTTGCGGGCTCAGAGGTAATTGTATGACAAACGATATCCCCCGTAGTTTGTAGCCGCGAGTTATTTTTTTTATATTTACCTTCAGTTGCCGGCAAAATTAGCACGCCTGTGATATTACTTATAATGAAAAACCCTTGCTAACGTGAAAAATAGTATGCTTTGCTGGATACATGCAGTTTTTATTGTAGCATAGCCAATTTTTTTCTCTTTGTTGGGGTCGGTTTTCCTCTCTTGGTCCAGCTTGAAACTAGTATTTTGAACAGCGCGATTGCCCCTTTTACAACCACAACCCAGTTACCTCCATAAACAGCGTAATTTTCCAACAAGACATAATCGCGTGAACTTGAAAAGAATAGAATATACAGGGTGTAAAGTAACTTTAACCAAAAAAGAATGCTGGGAAAATACTTTTTTTAGATCTTTAAAAAAGAGATGCTTTTTATTGCGTGCATTGCATAGCGCGACAACACAACGCAACTTTTGATCAGCTGAGCGTATGGCCACTCGCGCTTGGTCGTTGACCCGACCGGCCCGCTTATTTAGTATCCATTGCATTTTTGTAACTTCAAATGCAAATTTTGTTCTGAAAAATCGATAATTTTGATGTTTGTTGGGAAAAAAGTTTACTAATGACACTTGGAATAAAATTTTGAAAAAAAAACGAATAAAAAGTATTTCACTTTGACCTTCAATATCTCCAAAACCAGTGAATTCCCAGGTATGTTCTAGGAGAAAAAAACAATCCCAGTGATGGGAAGAATATGTAGTTTTCGTTTACGTTAAGGGTCTTTTTACACCCTGTATCTGGCCTGACGGACTGGCCTGTTGGTCTAGTAGTTAGTAGCCCTGACTGATATGCTAGAGGTCGTGGGATTTGATCCCTTTGCGCAAGCTCTGCTTAGTTTGGGATTAAATGGCTTTGTATGAAAGTTGTGGGACCTATATTTATTTATTTTATCTACATTTTTAACATAAACCTAACAAATAATAACATCTAGAAGTACCTAATTAAAACTTATAAAAGATTATTTCTAATACACACTTTGTGACGAAAGTAGTAAAAGTAAAATAAATCTTGTTACAATTACGATAGACGTCGAATTTATTATAAACTATTTTCACAGGAGCTGTCACACTTAGTTGTAACCATTGCAATAAATTATATTTTAAGAAATGATGTGGAATTGTGGTTTTCATTTAGTTATATAAAAACCTCAAAGAAGCGGGGATGAACAATACATGAACAAGTTCTTCGTTTCACTTTTATTCTTCTAAATTTAAAATAAAACAATTTTAATAAAATAAAAAAATAAAATAGTTAAAAATTAAATTGTCAATTTTATCTTTAAAATAAAATTAACAATTTCTTACAGTATTGTTGAATGAAATTGAGCGTCCTTAAAATAAGGTGAGTTCTAGTGCACTCAACGAATATAATCTAATATTTGTTTTTTACATTATTAATTTCGGTTAATACAATACAATCGCTTCATCTTAGCACTCCATAGCAATCAGTCCTTTAACGCATTGGAATAAGAAACACAACCCAAAAATAATAGCAGCATAATGATATAACGTGAAAATATAGTATTTTGTAATAAATATTAAGGTTTTTCTACTCAACATTCAAAAGCCTTGCGCTCTTACTATAATTTATGACCAATTTTAGACGTCCATGTTTAAATTATTGCTTGGAGACAACTCCTATATTTATAAAAGACAAATTGAAATTTTGAAAGCGTTTTTTATTCAATTCATTTTGTCATTTTCTTCACAATGATTGTTGAGCGTTGATGTGATGAGGGAAGATAGGAATATTTTTGGACATTGTCAGCGTGTTATTGAAAGATGAATATCTGGTCTTTTGTGCACAGGAATGTGGCAGTATTTTTGTCTAAAAACAAAATTAAATTTGAGGAAAGAAGTCTTGTTTTGTTTCTTGATTAATGACGTCTTGAATAATTGTCAAAGACACAATCAAACATTGTAAACGGCCAACCTGAAATATTCTTATAATTGAATGAGTATTCAATTTTTCCTAACGTGATCGAACCTAACCGATGATCGAGCATCTATTGGTGAGTTTGTTATCTGTAAGGTTCGATCAGGTTAGGTTTGCTCAGGTTTGTAATTTTTTAATGTTCTTAAAAAATATAGATCCTTTCTGTAATGTATTTACTTAATATTTTATGTACATTTTTACACAATATCACTGCAGTAAAATACTACTACTCTCTCAATAGAAAAACATCTACATCAATCGCCTATTTTCATACTTGTAACCAATGATATTTTATGTAAAAAGGTGTAAATATGTTATACGCGCTCAGTACGTCAAAATGTGGCCAACTAGCCACATTTCACCACAGTGTGGCGTCGCACCCCAACGGACGCGTGCTTGCGTTAGCGTACCGTTTTGGAAGATCGAATGTTGTTTAAGTAACCTATCTAATTCTACACCTTTTTAATATCATTGCTTGTAACCGTTTAAAATTTAGTCACAAACTCACCTCAGCGGCAACCAATGTCAGAAACTTATAAAAAAGCAAGTAAACTTGACGTATTTTTGAAATACTAAAAGCGATATTAAAATTTAAATGTTCTTAAAATACTTGGATTGCCTCACAGATTAGTAGCGTTCTCTTTTGGCACACATTCGTAATTATGGTGCGAGTTTACTTCAACAGATGGCGCTAGTGACACATGTATATTATTTCAAACGCGGTTGCTTCGATCAGTAATTTAATAAACGTTCTTTTGAAATTGACGTCGTTGTAGTGATAACTTTATGCTTTATTAAGAACAGAACTAATAATAGTATATTGTTATTATTATTTTTCTGTATTGACATTCCTGCTCGCTGACAAGTCGCTGTAGTACGTACAGAATACCGTTCAAATCACTGGTATTTAATTAGAATCCCAAAATAGAATAAAATGTTGAGTAATATATTTTCCACCTACTTATTTTGCTTATTTTATTTCTGACTAGCTGCTGCCCGCGACGTCGTCTGCGTGAAGATTCTACAGCACCAAACATACCTACCTAAGATTCCAGTGTCGCTATAGCATTATAAGTAAACAACTTTTAAAATAGCATTAAAATATAAGTTACATGAAGAGAGTTATATGGGAATCCTGCTGATTTCAATTATACCATGTGACTGAAGGAAATAGACAAAATAATGCAAGAATACATTCCAGGATACAAAAGAGTACTAAAAACTTTTTTATCACATCTATTAAAAAAGAGCTAGTTTATTCCTCGTAAACAGGGACCAAAATAGCTCATTAATCCCTAGGGACCAAAATTGATTTGAATTTGGAATGTGGATATTGTTAGTAAATGTTTCAATCAGCAAAGAGGTGAATCACAAACCATGCGGGAACAATGTATTGAATATGTGACTGGCTGAAAAACTGCGAGGGCGCTAAATTTAAAAAAAAGTTGATGAAAAATAAACAACGCGCGAATTTAAATGCATTCTGCTTTCGTTCGTAGTTGATTCATATTCAGATTTTAGAATGATTAAAAATGAGTGTGTCTTCCTCAAGTGAAAGTATTATATTGACTCCAGAGAATATTGTATCGGACGGTAAAAATGTGATGGAAAGTCTTTTACCTACAAAATCCCGTGAACAATATGTCAAAGCATACAACAATTTCATCCTTTGGAAAAATGCAAGAAGAGCAAAAATTGTTACGATACACTTCCATAATTGTTCAAATATAAACATCAGCCTCTAATTATTTATATTATTTTTATGTCTTATGGTTCTGAATTGTACGTAAATAAATTCTTGTTCATAAGTTGCACTTACTTATTTTCTCATAGAGGGTGATAAAAAGTAGAGTGTCCACCTCGGGAGCAACACTATTTTAAGCTCGAGTGACATACTTTTAATCCCTTGCTGCGGTCAGGATTCTACTTAAGAATCCCTCGCTCCGCTCGGGATTCTACTCTAGAATCCTTCGCTTCGCTCTGGATTAAAAAAAACACTCTCGCCTTTAAAATAGTTGTTTGCTCCCTAGATAAACAATCTACTATTTTACAAACAAAAACAACCGACTTCTTAAAAAAACACTAACAGGTGAAAAATAATTCGAGTTTCGGAAATCTGTGGCTTTGGTGGTTTTATTTCGTTCATTATTGGCCACTGACTTCCAAAACTGGAATTATTTTTCACCTGTTAGTGTTTTTTTAAGAAGTCGGTTGTTTTTTTTTTTGGAAAAAAATATTTATTATGCAATTTTTAGATTCTTTGTATGTAAACAAAGTCTTTCAAAACTTGAAAAATCATTGAAATCGGTTAACAATTGCAAAATAAGTTCTATCTAAACCTTTTAAAATAGACAGGCGTAATGTTACGTTACGGAAATACATAAACCATGCACAGACATGTGACTGTAGCTATTGCGAGTAATTTGCTGTTATCCGTTGAAGAGTTCCATCGCCTGTCTTCTTTATCAATGCTTGATTTGTCACCAAAAAAATGTAAAAATTGGTACCTACATGTTTTCCTATATTATTTGAGGAGTTCCCTCAATTCTTCGAGGATCCTTCATCAGATCTGAGGTTAAATAATAACTAATGGGACCAACCTGGTAGTATACCCTATCAAATAAAAAAAGAATTTTGAAAATCGGTCCATAAATGGCGGAGTAATCGCGTAACAAACACACAAAAAAAAACATACCGTCGAATTGTGAACCTCCTCCTTTTTTTGAAGTCGGTTAAAAATACGTTCAAAGGTATATATATATACCTTAAAAGACTTCCCTATAAACTACGTTGGTAGTTATACTGCCAGGAGCCAAAATGTAAAGATAGTCAGGACTGCTGGCGCGGGAGCAAGCGACGTACAGGTGCCCGTGTGAGAAGCAACTCGTCCTGAGATCTACACCCGCTGCTCTGAGTATCGGCTCCTGCGACTTATTGATTGTCATCACTAAGCAAACACTCACAGGGAACTGTACGCGCTCGAACTGGATCGGGAAGCTATGAAGTATAAGAGGAATGCGTTGTATAAATACAGGCTCGCCGACGCCACAACCCGTAAGAATTTCCACCTCAATAGTGTCTGTGGAGCGAGTTGACTTTAAGGCACCACCCGTTACACAACTTTGGAGGAGATTTGATCCTAAAAAGCATAATCGGGAAGCCGACCTTCATTCAGCTTGATGGTATGCGCTGGAAGTCAACTTACTGACATGGAGTTCAAAAATTCCACGGGATAATGTGTGGCGTCATCTTTCTCGACGACAGTGCTTATCGACGTATAGACCACTTCATTCCCCTCAATGTCCGAGAGAATGCATTCGTTAATTGCTGCAGCATGATCATTTTTGGGTGCCAAAATGGCCCTCTCAGACGAATTCTGCTGGTGCGCTATACGACTGATGTCCACGTACACACAGCGAATGAGTTGTTCTAAGCTGGATACCACTCTACCGAGAGACTCTGAAAGCACCGCCTGTCCACTTCTCTTTCTGGTAGAGTGCCTTTGCCAAGACTTAGAAGGACATCGGAGAATTCTTGAGCGCGTGCAATGCCGCCGAGCTCGCGAATTCTTGACCACTTGTGACCACAACGAAGATCGTTTCACCGAAGCATTCACGTCGTCAGCCCTCGATCCCCGCGTCAACTCGGGAAGCGTTTGCCTGAAATCGCCACTGAACAGAACTGTGACACTACCCATCAAATGTTCGTTCCTGCAGATGCCCTGCAGGGTTCTGTCCACGGCCTCAGCTGCCTTCCTTTTGGACATCGTACACTCAACCCATATGATACGATCCGAACTCTGCTCAAGATTTTGAGGGTTTTGTTGGAACTTCAATTTGTCAAAACGAACTATACGATACAACTTTTATGAAAAAATGCACAATGCCATCTATGAATTTTAAAAATAACTAACTACTAACCTCACCAACACGATCAAAATTTAAATTAATTTTCAAAAAGTGTTCATGTGTGTTACTTGATTTGATTTTTATACATTCTCATAGATGGCGCTGATTCCAAATTGACTTTATACTACTAACATTCATTAAACTATGTTTCTCTGCCAAAGTTACTTAAATGGCGTAGTTTTTATAGTGTAAAGCTAGATAATAGCTTAGCTTACTCAAAACCAACATTTAAATATGCGTCCTTTGATTACACGCTTCCACAGAATGAGTAAGAATAATAAAGATTCACCGTTCTTCCCCAGTAGGTGACAGCGTGATAATATAAAGCCTATGTGTTGACCCGTCCTCTTAGTAACATTCATGCAAAATTTGAAGTAAATCCATGCAGTACTTTTTGAGTTTACCTCGGACATACATACAAACAAACAGACAAAAATTCTAAAAAGTCACTTTTTGTCACCAGTTACGTTTTTCTAACAAAACCCACTTATTTTTTCTTGAAAATTCTCAATGTACAGTTTTTCTTTCGTTACTGTTTTATTATATGTATAGATTCTCACGCTGATTTGACAATATGAAAAACATTAATGTCTATATAAATAAAAACGTTGGTAAATTAACTTAGCAATTTAAACGAAGTATTTTCGACTTAAATCAATTCTAAAACAGTACGAATTTGATTGTTTTTTCTCCAACTTATTATGCGTATTACGCAGGTGCATTAAGTAGTCTTCGTAATGAATATGTTAGATTAAATCATTGGGTTGACAGTAAATAGTACTATTTACGATCCTAACATACCTATTTTTGTAGCCAAACACATAAAAATAAACACAAACAAACACATGACATCAAACACAAACAAACACTCATGTGTTTGTTTGTGTTTGATGTCATGTGTTTGTGATGATATGATGATGTCATCATCATCACGCCTCTTCACCGAAGCTTTAGAGAGATGTGCCTTGTAACTGTACAGGCTATTCATGACATAGTAGTATTCATTCAACGTCATCTCGCGCTTACGTTCGCGTAATTTTACTCAAGCATGCCCGGCCTCCAACAGCTGTTTTCGTTGTTTAAGTTTAACTAAATAGTGTAATTTTTATTATTTTTTGATTACGCAAATTTATTGTATATATGTATGTGTGTGTATGTGTATATGTGTGTGCATGTGTGTGTGTGTGTGTATATTGTATGTGTGTGTGTTTAATGTAAAGTTAGAAATATTGTTTTTGTGTATTAATTATCTTTTTATGGATTTATGACATCTGAAAAAATGATTTGATTGATTTGATAATCATTAACATTATTGTCCGTCTGTCTGTCAAGATTATTCATTTCGAGAACGTGTGGATGTATCAAGTTGAAATTGAATCAAGTTGCAATGTGCCCTAACCACTGCCACTTAAGTTTGATGATTCTTCGTGCTATGACGGTAACCATGGTAGTACATCCTGCATCATCAACATACATAATTATTACCAAACAATACGTTACTTGACACATAATTTACATTTCGATTGCATTACAATTACTGACCTTGTTAGCGTGTTTGCCGTAATTGAATTATCATTTGCTTATGAAACAATACTTGTGCTATTTTAATACCGTTCTAGACCAGGAAATGTAAAAAACGAGTGTACTTTAGACCACACGGCTGAAGTAAAGCTAAAAAACAAACCAAATTTCTTGTAAAATTTGCGAGTGCACTTCTCTTTCTTGCTCCTACAGTGTGAAACCGATAATAAGGCTGCACTGTGATTTAGATATACGGAAAGTTAGTTAAAACTGGTTATGAGAGAAAGAGAATGTGGGTTTGCACCTTTCTCTTTTGCCTCTACAGCAATATACGAAACGTAACTCTCTCGTCACTATCTTATATCTCCCACTCAACTTTCGTTCGTCTCGCCCGATCACACTTTTTGTAACGCTCTCGTCACGCATTTACCAGTATTCTCCCCCTTTACTTCAAAATATGGCGTAAAATTCAGAGTGAAAGAGACATCGATCGTCGCACAATACTTTTACCATCTGTTCCGTGCGTGTTTATGGAAATTTTCAATAGGGGGGAGGGGAGGGGGCATTGAAACTTAAAATTCAAATTTAAACTCATTTATTCATTTTGTGAACACAGAGTATAATATTATGATGTTGTATAAAAAAAATCTTGGTCCATACAGTGTTCCACCGAACGGCATACAAAATAGTGTCGTGCATCTAATGTTATTATTAAGTAAGTGTTATTATTAATCATACCAAAAAAAAAAATTTAAATAGAACAAGTTGACATAATGTTGCTAGGATAATACAATGTCAAACCTCACCCTGGTTTATAATTAGTTTATTTATTTACAAGTTATGCTGAATAAAGGATGACGCGTCTTGTTTAAACGAAAAAAGCGTACTTTCATAACATTTTGCTTACGCTTACCGAGAGTAATTTATTTATTGCATTGTGATTTTAAACGGAATGCAATTAAAACCAGTTCCTAAGTGTGTGGAAAATATCATGCCGTTAATTAATGAATAGATACAGCAAGTAATTTATAAATATAAGTAGCTGATTTGTTGTATTGACACTTAATTAAACATTTAAGTTGGGTCATTCTGTAAAATGAAAACGGTATACATAAAAATTAAAACAATACTTTGAAATTAAGTAACGAGACTCCAAACCACGTGAGTGGAGTATAAAGTACATCTACGTTTCATTAGTAATGTTTAAGTTCCATTTAATGGAAAGTGAGTCTGTTGCAGAAGCAAAAATCATGAGTTTTGGCTGCCACTGAAAAAATTTCTATTACACCTTGACTTTGACTGCCTTTTTTGTCCAGTGGCTGCAAATGCTACTGCCACAGTCTGAAAACATACAGTCGTCCGACGAAGCTGTCTAGACAGGGCAATCGTGCGGGGTGTGAGGAGCGAGACGCGGGAAAGCCGCTCTCGCACTGCGAATAAAACGATGTTCGTAGTGCGGGAGGTATTATTCAAGCGCAGAGGTATAATCTAATACGTGTAGAAGTTGTCCGCATTTTTCCTGAAATCAAAGGTGTCGTCCTACTGTATTAATATTTATACTGTGCTACTGCTGTGCACGAGGTCCTGGGCAATAACCTCGCCTTCTATTATTTGTGACTTAACATAACTGTTGTCTGGGTGTAATTTATCTATTATATGTATGTATTTAGAAATATATAAGTATATTTATCAGCTGTTTAGTACCCATAACACAAGCTCTCAAGCTTAACTTGGGACTTATTGGCGTTGTGTGAAAAGTTGTGGAATATTTATTTATTTATTTATAACTGGCGAAATTTGGGTGTCTTATAGGGTAGAATGGTATTAATAGCATGCTATGCGAGTATAAATAATTAACAAGTAGGGAACTCTTTGCCCATTCTTCTCCATACGGAAGTACTTCTTGGATTTTACTTGTAAATTTGACATTACAAAGTGCCTTTAAAAAAAATACTATAATAAAAGGCACTTAGAAATGTCGAATCTACCTCAAGTTAAATAAAATTCAAGTGTTCAGCCTCAGCCAGTTTATCAGATTTTTTTTAGGCTACCCGTGACTACTGCCTAATTCCTACGAAAGACAGTAGAGATCAAATGTCATACGTATGTATGTTTGAAGTTTGGAGAGGACTCACGCGCTCACCTGACGCTGGCAGAATAGTCGACATCGGCTCAGTTGCCAAAGACAATAATAAAAAAAAAATATATATATAGACCTCTAAAATTGCCTTTCCTTCTAGGCTAATTGAAACAAATAACTCAAATTTGATTTTATTTTATAATTATTAATTCCCTGGATTCAGTGTGGTTTCTGGCAAAGGCCTCCTAGTAGTTTCTTTCAAGTTCCCAGTCAAACAAATCTTCTCCAGTGCTACGGTTTGAATTTACTTCGCTCTGCTGCAGTCTTGCTGTCCCATGTATACCAATCTGTTATAGTTTTACATGGTTTCTCTAAATTTGCTTATATTACGCGGCCAGGAAATAAAGACTAATATTAAACTAAATAATGTAGAATAAACTTCTGACATTTAAATTAATACGATCATGACAGCCGTATAAATACTGCGCAGCATTATTACGTATTCACTCGTAAAGCTAGGAAATAAATTATGTAAAATATCATGTACCTACCTGAAACAATTTATATTATTGAACTGTGACTGTTCGTGGGTTTAGGTATCGCTTTTAGTCGTGAATGCAAAGTTAATTGTAGTTACATTATTTTGTCTCGAACAAGCCAGTCTTATTTTAATTAAAATTTTGTGTATAGTGACAGATTTTGAATTGTAGTGACATAATATTCATGTGAGTTTATTTCAATATATTTTGTTTTAATATCTAAGTAATCATTAATTCTACCTCTCTCCCTCTATATTGTTTTGTTACTAGTCTTTTATATAATAATGACTCATGTAAAGATGCCGCAAATGTGATAATGTTTAATAGGGTGAGCCTGGAGATCTGTCATACAGGTCCCGAACCTAGTTCAGACTCCAGCTCTCACAAAGGTTCTAGATTAAAGCAGAATTATACCATAGTGTTACAATGTATGAGAGAAATAAATGATATTATTATTATATAATAAGTTTATTTATAAGTAGTATAGATATATGGAGCTCCCTATCAAAGCTATTCGTTGCTACTAGCAAATGTCAAATTATTGGTAAGCTGATGGCAGCATCCGCTATCAAAATTGCTTTACTTATATGAACATAACATCGTCGTGCCACGATCATATCAATTTCCTCGTTAAATGACGTTTGCTTTTCAGTAAAAATCCATTAAATTTTCAAATTATGTACTAATATATATTCGTATCATCATAATATTTTTATAAAACTTCTTGCGTTTGTACCTATCAGGTATTTAATTTCAAGAGGGTACACGTGTATTGCCTATGAATATTCTAACGATGTTATTACCACCGGCAGGTTCAGTACAAGTTGACCTTTCGTATTGAGGGCTCAGTTGATGAACCATTATCACATTTATCGACTGACTGGTGGAAAAACAGGAGAACTCTGTATATGCAATATAATATACCCAGCGAAGGAGCAAAGTTCCTTAAAAATTTTGGTTGTGAATAATTCGTTATACCTAATAATGTAATTCTTGTTATCCCTGTCATCGCCTTATTTACTTCAATTTCACAGCCCTTCACTTTGACATTCGCCACTATTAGGACGGCTTCCATTAGATTTTTAACTAGAACTCATTTACGAATTTTCCCAACGCTGTCCTTAACGAAGGTATAAAATTTTCTTTTCCAGAATTTCCTGATTAGCTATGGCTGTTGATGCGATGGACCCAGCTCAGGTATTCGAGGCCAAAATGCGTGAACGTATGAAGCCGTTAAATGAATTGACAGCACGTGGAACATCTCCCGTTCAGCAGTTCTATAGAGGTGCCACTGTATTCCTAACAGGAGGCTCTGGCTTTCTCGGGAAGCAGCTCATTGAAAAATTACTAAGGTAAATAAAATCATAATAATTAGTATTTTACTGTTTGTTTAACTACATTAATATACATTAATAATATTGTCTTATATGACCTCCACAACAACCTGACTGACTGGGTAACAAGGTACCTAATAGTTGTTAGGCTCAATTTACACCGTCGCGGAATAAATTAAAAAGAAATAAAAAAACCACAACGCTATCTAGTCCCAAGCTAAGCAGAACTTGTGTTATGGGTACTAAACAGCTGATAAACATACTTATATATTTTTAAATAAATACATATTATAGATAAATTACACCCAGAAACAGAACAAATAATAGTGCTCATCACACAAACATTTGTCCCAGATGGGAGTCGAACCCACGACCGCCGGCATAACAGTCAAGACCATTAACTACTAGACCAACAGGCCAATCTAATGGAATAGTAGCAACTTTTTTCAATTAAGTTGTTCATAGAAAAATGAACTTCATGTAAATTACAAACAAACCAAAATCGAGCCCAATAAGGTCAAAGGTCTTCCGAGGAATTCTTGCGCATTCTCGAAATTAATGATTGCATTACATTAGCCTTAGACTTTTGAGGTTCTGACACCTGTTTCGGCCGCAAAAGATATCCTATAATTGACAGCAGAATCCAAACTGCTTAAAGTACCAATCCACGAAGCAAGAAGACGTCTTGCTATAGGTACTATCGTACCTATAGCAAGACGTATTTGGTTTATATATATATTGGTTACGTATACACGGATCCTCTACAGGCAATAAATAAAGTTTTTTTTAACTATTTTGTTTCTTGGTTTATAGAGCGACGCAAGTATCAAAAATATTTGTTTTGCTAAGAAGTAAGAAAGGCAAATCTATGGAAAAGAGGCTGATTGAAATATTAGAAGATCCTGTAAGTGAAATTTTACTTTTTTTTGTTTCAGTTTTTTTTAAGTACCTACATAAAAATGCTTACAATTCTTAAATATTATTAAATATATAATATATTATTAAATAGAAGAATCAGTATATTATTATAATAACGTATATTAAGTATTCATATCCTTTAAAAGTTTAAAATATTTTTTTTCCTATAGTGAGTAAACTGCAACCCATTTTTGAGAGATAATTAAACATTACAACAATAGGAAACTTATTAAATGTCTTCTCGATGGATTGAGACTGAGATTCAAACGCAAACATTTTTCTAAATGCCATAATATTGTTTCGGTAAAAAAAAAAAAAATATTATATATTTTAAATGTTATTTTTAGTTGTATGAAACGTTGCGGGAACAACAACCAAATTTCGAAGAAAAACTCGTGCCTATATCCGGAGACGTCGCAGAGCTAAGACTTGGCTTGAGCGACAAAGACTGGGACACCATTACTGAACAGGTATAGCCTTTCAATTAATTTAATTTACTATACACAGAATAGTTGATAAAATAAATATCTATACTAATATATAAAAGGGGAAATGTTTAAGTGTTGGTTTGCATTGAATAGGCTCCGAAACTGTTGGATCGATTTGAAAAATTATTTCACCGTTGTGAAGCTACACTATCCCCGGGTGACATAGGCTACTTTTGTACATACCTTTATTCCTACGGGACCGGAAACTATGCGGGTGAATCCGCGGGATGTCTACTAGTATTCTATAAGTGGCAAAACTTAAGGAAAAAATAAAGAATCGTTGTAGATGTTACCATATAGTTTCGGCCAACCCCATAGAAAAGTGGCGTGAGAGTATTTATGTATGTAATAATAAAATATTTTTGTGTAAGAACCTAACTATATAGGGTGGCTGGTAAATATTGACCGATACTAAAAACGTCACTGTACCCATGATTTCAATAAACTTTCCCAAAGAAACTTTTTTTTTATACTCAATAACTTATAACACAATAAAATAACAAAAACGCTGTTTGAAATTCCCGCGCGCGCGCCTGTGATCGATCACAGTAGGCACGAATCGGCACGACCTATCAGCTTATAGTCTGACCTCGGGAAGGGCAAAACCAGTAGTAGCGTCACACGCTCCCCCGCCACCCCCACCGCACCCGTAGTGCAGTACTGACGTAATTGAATTAATTGAAAGTTAATGAGTATAAAAGAAGTTTCTTTGGGAAAGTTATTCGTATTCATGAGTACAATCACGTGTTTAAGTATCGGTCACTAATTACCAGTCACCCTACATATAATCTAACTATTATGCTGAATAAAAAGTGTCAGTATTAGCCGGCTTCATATCACAAACACATTAAAGAAATATTGATGGAGTTCTAATGACACTAATTTACCCTTTAAATTTTCTTTAAATTTTTATTTAAATTTTTAATGCCGCATCATTACGATGTATGACAACACCACACATGTTTAAAGTTCTATAGTTTAAAAAAATGCTTTGGTACGACTAATAATAGCAATCGTAATAAATAGTAGTAAGTAGTTTTGTAAGTTTTTTTTATCTTTTTCAATTTGTCTCCTTTTATTCGTCTTAACGCCACTACTAGTATGCGAAAGTTCAACAAGACCTTTAAAAACCGTTATCAAATAATAATGATATTGATGATTGAAAGGTTGTTTTGCTTTCCAGGTGGACTTGGTATTCCATTTAGCAGCCACGACCAGGTTCGATGAGTCTCTTCGTATAGCAACATTGATCAACGTTCGAGGCACCAGGGAGATTCTCTTTCTCGTCAGGGAATGCAAAAGCCTAAGGTTTGAAGCTTTTATAACTATGTTAAATATCTAGTCACACAAATCAAAATAATCAAGTAATACATGAAACTAATTTTTATTTTCAGATCTTTCGTGTATGTTTCGACAGCTTACTCACAGGCTCGCGCTGATCGAGTAGATACTGAAATATTTGAAAAATTCTACGACAGTCCTATAAACGCTAATACTATGATTGAAATAGCTGAAACGGTCGATGAGGAAAGAATAAATGATATGACACCGAGGTGAATGGTTTATAGATACCTATTATAATACTGTTGATTATTGTCAACTGGTTACTTATCAACACAAACTAGCAAGCAAGAAAATACACTACAGCGCACACGCGCAACTTACTATATTACGTACAGTACTATATTACTAGCAAGTATCGGAAGTCCAGGTCCAACTGGAAAAGATAAGGAGCAATTAAAAATATAATATACCAGAAATTAAAAAAATATCCACCATACTAGCGTCTATTTGGATGACTGTTCTTTAAAACGATCTTTGATCTATTTCAAGGATCAAGGCAAGGAAGGAATCAAGGCAAGGAAGGAAGGAGGAAAGGAATCTAAACAAAGAAGTTAAATTAATAAAAACCCATACGAATAAACTTCTGTAAAAATATAAAAGACTACATACAGTATCTAGAATACAGCTCTTGACGTAATTAAAATTTCCATGAAATATTTCAATGTTTAGTTGTTAATGGGTGCTGCCCGTTTACCTAGGTGTGCTTCAAGGCACAATACTGATATTATTTGTTTGAAGTAAATTTTTATTTTTACCAGTGAGGTTCTGACTTCACCAGTATTTTCGCAATTTTACTAATCACTCATAGTTCTTCTATAATCTTATTCTTTGTCAATTACTTTTTCATGTTTAGTTTAAACGTTAACGTAAACATTATGTGAATCGTGTCTCGTAGAAAGTTGTAGTCTATAGGTTTTTTGAAATAGATTTAACATTTTTTTTTCAATAATATTGCAGTTTAATAAAAAAATGGCCGAACACATACACTTTTGCAAAATCAGTTGCCGAAGAATTGGTTATCACTCTCGGAAAAGGTCTGCCTATAAGTGTCGTTAGACCAGCTATCGGTGAGTATACATCTACATTGAAAATTAACATAATGACTGAGCAAGGTCATAGTTTTAAGTAACGTATTTAGGTGCCGTGTTAAATGAAAAAATAAAAAAAAATTTTTGTGTGAGCTCAAAATTTTATGACACTCAAAAATTATAAAAAAAAATAGGTAACTTCTAAAGTGATTAAATTTAAATGAAAGAAACTGCAAAGTAAAATAAAATTATGCACTACGAAAACTTTATTAAAACAAAAATCAAGTACGAATAACATAATCGCATCAATATTATAGAAGAGAAGACACATTAGTATATTAAGTTTGTCTGGTAAATAACTGTAACTATTGTACATTGAATTTGCAAAAAATATAGACTATTAATAAATAATTTAAATTATATTTCTAAATCTTTTGCGTTGAATACTACGTAATTTTGGAAAAACCGCATAATTACTTAACTCAAAATCTGTTTATAATAAGTACTTAATAGGACATATTTGGACACCCGTAATTCAAAAAAACTTACTATTTTGCGATTATAGCGAAACTGATTATAATAACAGAAAAACACGAAAACAGCAACACACACAGCACAGTAATATTTAAGCTTACTTTAAGTAAAGAATCAGCCATTTTAGTTATTTTATGTCACAATAGTTGCAAGTTTATTATTTAAAATAGTTACTAGCTAATATCGTTTCTATTCAGTGAGCATGTTTTTTTTATTCTAATAGTTAAACACCACAATGTTTTTATTAGTACAAAAATAATTGGGCCGTTTCCGTACCTGTCACTGATCATATTTGCGTAATCAAAAGTATATAAAACGAAATTCAATTTTTAAATATACCACTATTTAGTTAAACTTAAATAACGAAAACAGCTGTTGGAGGCGGGGCATGCTTGAGCGAGATCACGCAAACGTGAGCGAGAGATGACGATGAATGAATACTACCATGTCATGAGAAGCCTGTACAATATTTCCATAAATTGAGTGACTTTTTAGGATATAAACAAACGCTAATAACTTTGCTGTTTATGAATATTATTTATTGATACTTTACAAATATAATGAGAAAACCGTCTAAAATATGGCCTTTAATTATTTGCACTAATTAAAAATTAGTGGTGTATAATAACAGATATACGCAGGCAGGCGCATTACTTTGTGTAATTTCTTCCATCACCACTGCTCTCTAAAACGGTGAAGGAAAACATCGTGAGGAAACCGGCATGCCTGAGAGACTATTCTCGACGGCATGTGATGCCAATTCAGAGGTGTATTTACTACGGTTTCAAATCATATTCGCTAAACAACAACCAATATGGATGAACTAGAATAAGCAATTTTTTTTCTTTTTAGTGGTTGCTGCTAAACAAGAACCGACTCCAGGATGGCTTGATATGTCTTGTGTATATGGAGCAAGTGGCGTAAGTACTCTATCTGGTTATGGATCCGTGTTCACACTGTAGTAAAACATATAATAACCTCGACTATATTATCCTTGAAAGTTAAGATTTTAGATGAGTTAAATCTTGCATTTGATTACCTACTGTTTAGATAATTTCCGAGCAGAATATAAATCCGCTAACCTCAGCAATTAAGATTTTTTGATCTACCGATTCAATATATTTTTTAAAATTTCAACACACACATCATTTTATCGCTCACATGACAACAATTTTAAAAAAGGCATTTGTTCGTTGTCACCATCTTGGTGTATAATGTAAAGGTACAAGAGTGTATAGTTTTTAAGTGCGTAATTTTCTTTATAAATTATTATGTTAGAATAATCGTTTAATATTTTTATTTGCTTTTTAGCTAGTCACTGCTATTGGCGTAGGAGTAATGCATGCAGTGCCGGTAGGTAGTGACGTTCGTTTAGACTTAGTACCGGTAGACTACGTCAATAACGTTGTAATAGCTGCTGGATGGGAAACTGCAAGGAAAAAAATCGCTGGCAACAAGGAAACAAAAATTTATGTCGTTTCTCCGTCAAGAAATCCTGTAACTTGGGGTAAGACTTTGTTAACAATTATACAACGTGTTTTTTTTTATATCCCATAACTCTAGGGTATGATTGAGACCATATCTGGCATATGAATTATGTTTCAATCATACTTTTTTTTTTACTATCATACAAAATAATTCGACAAAGTCACGATGATTAATGTAAAACACCCTTACGTGAAAGAAGAGTGACGTTAGAAAGAAGATTCGTCGTATTGGTGACAATTTTTGAGCGAATTAGGTAATGATTGATATCTCCGATCTCCGAAACTATGAATTTTTGGACCATCTATTCTAGGAGTTTTAGTATTATTTTTACCTACAGAATATACCCCAGGAATATGGGATTAAAAAAAAAACTCCGTGTATAATTCTATTATAACGGACAAGTATAAGCTACTGAGCTTAATAAGATTAATTAATTCGATACTTTGTAGCGTATGACTTACTTAAAGAGTAATTTATTTACTTATTAAGCTACTGTTAATTAATAATAATAGAATATAATATAACTTTATTGCCAAAATATAAGTATATACAGTTTGTTCATGCATGAACTAGAAATTGTGACCCTACATATATAATGAACAGCATCCATTACCGAACTAGGTAAAAACCTGTGTTTCAGTACCTGGCGCCACTCCTCTCTGATGCTTTTTGTTTACTTGTATATTTAATTACATATCTAAGGTAAAACTGTTTTTGGCTAAGAAGATATAACAATATAACCGTAGTGAGTAGATAGATGGACCTCACCTTGTGTTTAGTGTTTGTGTACGTGTGTGTATGTGAGAGGGTGTGTTAAAGATTCATTAGACTTAAAAAATAAAAATATATTTTTTTTTTTTTCATTAGACTTATGGTTAGTTAAATACAATCACTTTCAACTAATTCTGTTCACTTTAACAATTTTTTTTCTATAGTTATTTTATTTTACCCATCAAAAGGTATCAAATAAAGGAACTAACGATTGGATAAACAGTTTATATCTGTTTTTAACAGGGGAACTCCAAACAATTGTGGAAAGTGATGCTAGGAGTTATTCAACACCTAAGGCAGTAGGATACGGTTTCGTCTGGTGCGCTAAAAATCCTATCCTTTTTTGGTTCTACTCATGGTTGCTGCATCTGATCCCTGCTTACATCGCAGATGGGATAAGTCTCATACTTGGGAAAGAAAAAAGGTATTTGTGAAATTAAAAACGATATGATTATATTGAAAAATGTATCATGAAATAAATTAAGTTAGAGATAAATAAGTGTACTCCCTGCCAAACATGCTAAAGCCAACACGATGGTAATACTAAATAAGCATTTTCGCTTTTCAGATTCGCAAAACTAGCCACCAAAATGTACAGAATGTCATCGGCGTTGTCCTACTTTCTTGTCAACCAGTGGCATTTTGATGACAGAAATACGACAGAGCTTTTCAACAGTCTTTCAAAAGATGATCGATTTATTTTTAACTTCGACATGAAAGAAATTAACTGGCGTGTTTATATGTTAATATGGGCTAATGGCCTTAGAAAATATATAATTAAAGATGGATTAACAGGCACAAAATATGGGTGTAGAAAACAAAATATTTTCAAAGTTTTAACATTTATTTTAATCCCATTATACTTTTATTGGTTGTTAAGAGCAGTTTGTTTTACTTTGTCATTACTTCTGATAATTTGGCGCCTCTTTTAAAAATAACCACGTTTTTTCACAAACTCTATAAACAAACAATTCTTTAGAGGCCGCTTAACGCTGTGAACATTGACTTTTGTTGAATGAAAGTTTTTTACAACAGGATAAACTATAAAAGCAACTGTAAAAATGCGTACTCCGGGAACTTTTTAAATAATTAGTATTAAGATCAATTTTACAGAAAAAATAGCTTCGCATTTCCGTGTTTGTCAATGTCAACTAACAAATATTTGCTGACATAGTTTTGTTTATTTCAAAAAATTAATAATACATAATTTAAATATAATTTTTAATTTAATGTATTTTAGATATTATCCATTATGTGAATATGCTTTTATTTAATTAAATGAAAAGTGTATATGCTACGTTTTTTATTTAACCTAACCTAACCTAATCTAAAGGAGAAAAGTCTCCTACACACATTATCATTTAGATAATTTATGTGTGGTAAATAAAATTGATTATAAGACAAACTAAAATACAGAAACAGCACACACGACTACCGAGACTCGACGTCACTTTACGATTTAAACGCAGTAAATATTCTTATTACCACTAGAAAGGAGATTGACACGAAACAGGGAAACACCCTTTTGTGGAATCGTGTGGCTGATGAAACAATAACCTAAAAATAATATGTTTTTGCTCTATGGTACGTTACTTGCGTGAATGCTTTGTTTACATCCGTTGAGGTTTTGTACATTCCGTAATCTTTTACTTAGTTACTATTTCTATACGTGTTTTTTTCTGCTTCTACTAAGTAGAGCTTATACGTTCCTCAAGTGCATTACATTTTGTGAGATATTTTACTCTTATTAGTGCTGTTCTCTTTGATGCTACTATTATGTGTACATAAAGTAGCAGAAACATAATCTCATCTTCAAAGTGATGTATAGGATAGGTAGTAGAAGTAGGTACTTAAACTAAATAGAATAAAGGGGAAATTGTCAATGTCAAATAACCTAGAAACACACGGTTATAACCTAGATTTCTACAACCGAAAAACGATGATATCTCTTGAACCCGGGGTAGTAAATGAAAAATGTTTCAGATTATGGAAATACTATGTTTTTACTATGATATAAAAGGAACAATTTCAGGGCACAACCATTTTTCACTGGGATCCAGCTTTCTCTATAAAACGGGCATTCTCCTTTGCATTTTACACTCCATAAAATATTGACGCAAATAAATTAAAATTCAGTAAATAGTTTTTGTACCATCAATGTTAATTAATGCTGCATGGTTGATTATTAATTTATTTCGTTTGAACTACAGATCAAAATGCAGCAAAGTCCTTGAATGTGGTATTTTGTTAGTGTTATTCAAGTAGGTTCGTATAGTGAAAACCTACTGAAGTGCAGCAAAATTAAAATTGATTTCTTCTATTTTAATCCCGATATCACGGTCAAGTACGAATGCTACTGTTTAGATTGCAGTTTGATCATTATTAACTGCAGTGAAGTTGATATTATTGTCGTAATTACTAAGCGCTATACTACACTTTAATTGGTTACTTAGATGATGCTACTAAATTTCACAGCAATTTCCAAAAAAAAATCTTAAAAATTACGTATTTAACTTCAAATTTATAAAAACCCCATCCCCAGTATTTTTAAATTATAAGTTAAATTTTTACACTTGCATTAGTTGTATAGAGATACAGTACTGTTATGAGAATTTTTCAGTGCATTGTATGTAGAATCAAATGCTGGTTAAACCGAATCCGAACACGACATAATTATCTGCTATTATTTTGTCAAGATCCTACCCACTGGTGAACTGGATAGCCTGGCTGCAGCATCAGCTCATACTGTTGCCATCACTGCATTGTGTGCAGAATCAAATTTATTAGTTACTAGCTTTTGCCCGCGACTTTGTCCGCGTGGAATAATGACTTCCGGCAGAATTTGGGTTTTTCGCTTAGTTTTTTTTTTTTTTTTTCATAGATTCTTACATTTTGTTCATGAAAACGTTGGGAACGCTCCAGCCTCGACTCTCGTGCACGTAACTCAGAGGTTCTCAAATTCTGTTTTGCAAGGCGTTGCGAACCTTCGACACTCGAGTCTCGTGCACGTACCTGAGAGTTTTTCTGATTTTGTTCAGCAAGGCGTTGTGAACGTTCAGGTGAAGATTCTTCCATACAACGTATTCTTGCTGCCCGTGCTTGAGAACTATGTTTAGAAAGTTGAGACCTGAGCTTTTAGGAATTTTCAAATGTTTATGAAAATGTTAATAGCGTGTAATATTCTAGCTCTGAAAAGAACTGTTGTTTACCCTTGAAAATAACTGTTGTTTAGCCCTGAAAAGAACTGTTGGGTACCCCTGAAAAGAACTGTCTGTTGGTTAGCCCTGAAAAGAACTGTTGATTAGCTCTGAGAACTGTTGTTTAGCTCAGAGAAGAACTTTTGCGTAGGTGTAGTTTTAAGAACGAAATCTAAAAAAATCCCACGAAAATTATTACACGACCGCTGCGTAGGGAGCTTGCCTCGCGCCTGAGCCGCGCGGGTGTACCTTGCTCATAGATTTAAACTCCCCTCCCGCACGCGCCCCCCTGCCTTGGCCACCAAGGCAGGGGGGCGCGTGCGGGACGTGCTCACTTCGCAACGGGCCGTGCAGCAGAAATCGTAATATTTTAATTTTGCCATAACTTTAAAGCCAAACGTCTAATTTTAATCATTCAAAGACCGAATATTATCTACATAAACTGTACTTTGATAAGCATTAAAAGTATGAGTAAAATAAATGCGTTTAAATGTAGTCCAAAAAAAAAACAAGATTTTTAGATATATAAATGGTTGTTGTGCCTCACTCGACATAGATAGGTATAGTGTTATGCGGACTTTTTTGTAGATATTTTGTAAGGTCTACAATTAATTACAACATTTCATGGTTCTACCTTTTATAGTTTAGGCAGCGTACGCAAAATAAGTAACTTTTCTTGTTGATTTTTTACACCTTGCGTCCGAAAAACCCAAAAATCTTACGGAACCCTATTTTTTTTCCAAAATAAAATTTAGCCATGTTACTCGTGGATAATGTAGCATTTGAATGGTGAAAGAGTTTTTAAAAACAGTCCAGTAGTTTTTAAGACTATTCATTACAACCAAACAAACAAAGTTTACCTCTTTATAATAATAATGTAGAAAACAAATCCAAACACTACATGTATCCGCTATTGTTTTGTCAAGAGTGTACCTACTCGTACTGGTGTGCTGGAGGTCCTAGCTGCAGCATTAACTCATCCAGTTGCCATCAATTTATTGTGTGTAAAATCAATTGCTGGTTGGCACACCAATAATACCATAACCTTGCACAGATATGTCTTTAAGTAAAGTTAGACCATAGACGTTTAAAATCGCAATGTTAGCTAACACAAAAAAAAACTGATAACCTTGAAACAGCTGAACTGATTTTGATGAGTCAAAAGCTAAAAACCATTGAAATAAACCTTGCTTCCTAACAAAAACAAGTTGCATCTAAATCGGTTCACCCGTTTAAGCGCTACAAAGCCACAGACAGACACACACACACACACAGCGGTCAAACTTGTAACACCTCTCTTTTTGCGTTGGGGTTCAAAAATAACAGTCGTTTTGATTTACATAAAAAATAAAACGTCAGGGGTAATTATAATAAGCTACAGCTACTACCCGCTAGTATTTAGTTCGCCATCTTTTGAAGTGTCAACTTCAAGTTAAAACATACTAGCAGACTTCCCACGGTTTCACCCGCGTAGGTCCCGTTCCCGTGGGAATATTGAGATCAAAAGTAGCCTATGTGTTAATCCAGGCTGCCAGCTAACTCCATAGGTACCAAATTTTATTAAAATCCATTCAGTAGTTTTTACGTGAAAGAGTAACAAACATCCATCCATTCATCCATCCATCCATCCTCACAAACTTTCGCGTTTATAATATTAGTAGGAGTAGGATAGTAGGAAGTGTTGTAAGGATAAAGGTATTCCTAGGAGATTTGTTTTTTGGTTTGGATATATTATTCCTTAGTAAAGTGTGTTTTTAACCGACTTCAAAAAAAGGAGGAGGTTCTCAATTCGGTTGTATATTTTTTTTTTTTGTAGGGTTTGTTACCTCAGTACTCCGTTATTTATGGACCGATTTTCAAAATTCCTTTTTTTGTTTGATAGGGCATACTAACAGATTGGTCCCATTTGTATCAAAACTCATACCTGATGAGGGATCTTCGAGGAATTGAGGGAACTCCTCAAAAAATATAGGCACACATGCATGGATTTCAATTTTTTTAGTAGCAAATCAAGCATTTTCATTTAGAAAGTATCATTTGGTGAAGAAAAACTGTTGAAGAAGACAGGCAACGGAACTCTTCAACGCATAACAGCAAATTATTCGCGATTGCTATAGTCAGATGTCTATGCTGAGCTTTTGTATTTCCACAACATAACATTACGCCATTCTATTTTAAAAGGGGCCGGCAGAGATGTACATATAATGTTTAGAGATAGAACTTCTTTAGCAATTGTTATCCAATTTCAATGATTCTTTCAAGTTTTGAAAGACTTTCTTGACATACAAAGAAACTAAAAATTACAAAATAAAAACTTTTTTACAAAAAAAACAACCGACTTCTTAAAAAAAAACTAACAGGTGAAAAATAACTCCAGTTTCGGAAGTGTGGCCAATAATTAACAAAAAAAAACCACCAAAGCCACAGACTTCCGAAACTGGAGTTATTTTTCACCTGTTAGTTTTTTTTTAAGAAGTCGGTTGTTTTTTTGTTTGGCAATCACTTCATTTAGCTGTTTTAACCGTGTTTTGTCAAAGAACCACCGGCCTTCAGTTAGGGCCTTCTGTTTGTTTCAGGTCGTCCTTCCATTTTCTTATTTGTTTCCTGTTGCTGAAACCGTTGTTATTTTACACTGTTTCTCCAAATTGGCTTTCATCACAAACAAAATCGAAATTGTATTGTTAACTAAATATATTATCGTAGAATAAACTGCACATATTTAAATTACGACCATGACGAACGTATGGCGCGGTACTTATATTATTATTAATTTATGTATTTACTAACTTACCTGTAAAATAAATTATGTAAAATTGTGTCTGCAATGGTGAGGCCAGAAAAAAATACTACTTTATTAAGCTAAGACTGTTCATGGGTAGAGGTTAAGCTTATAGTCGTGAATGCAACATAGTCGTGGCAAAATTATTTTATCTTGCTTTATTTAGTCTTATTTTAATTTCAATAACGTATGCGGTTGGAGATTTTGAATTTAAGTGTTACAAAGGTGCAAAATAAGAATTATGTGAGTTGCTTTCAATACTTAATTTTATTTTTTTATTGGTAGAATAATAATCTGTAACATAATCATTCTACATATAGGTATTATGAACTGCAAATACAAACAACAAGGTTTTAACAAGTTTGATGTGATATTGTTAATAATGCTGATAACTAGCCAATCTCAAATTGATTAGTAGCGCAATACGTGGTAGCACCACTGATCCACAGTCAAAGTATTTTTACTTCTATGATACACGTAGCATCGTAATGTGCAGACAGGAGCATATAAATAGTAGGTATGAGGTACCTACTAACACTAATATTCATAAGAATCTAACATTCGGACAATATCATCTTTCATTTATTTGCAAACGTATTTCAAAGTTAAAGTCAAACCATTTATTTCAATTAATCCGTTTTATAGCACCTTTGAACAAAAACATAAGTTGACTTAAAATTACTTTAAAAATAAATTTAGTTTCCTCTTCCAAAAAGTAGATTAATATGGCGAAGAATGGGTAAGTTCCACACTAACTCTTTTAAAACAGGTTGAAAAGACTGATTTTATTTAACAAATACCCTAAATAGTATTTGTTGGACAAAATCAGTATTTTAGACACAACTCGTGGTCAGCTTAAAGACGGTTTAGGGCTCTCTTAAAGACTTATTCAAACTCAGTATTCTACACTCCATTCTTAGATTCATGTTAGCCACACAACTGTTTTAAAACGTCGTTTGGACGCCACTGACATTATTTTGCTAACGAAACATACGCATACACGTAACAAGCATTTTAAACTCTTAACATTGCCAATATCATTATTCTCGATTTACTCATGTGTTGTAATTTTCTACTTCAGAATATCCTGATTCACGATGGCTGTTGATACTATGGATCCGGCTCAGGCATTTGAGGCAAAGATGCTTGAGCCTATGAAGTCTTTGAATGACTTCACGGCGCGTGGAACATCTGCAGTGCAGCAGTTCTACAGTGGCGCTACTGTGTTCCTCACAGGAGGCTCTGGTTTCCTCGGGAAGCAACTCATTGAAAAACTACTAAGGTAAATGCGGTAAAAGGCACGTAGAGTTTCTCAAGATCCGAGCCTTGATCAGAGACTGAGCTCACGATTACTGAAATGCTTGCGACCACATAGACATGAGGACTCCTCATATATGTGTGGTTGTCTCCTCAGAAGGTTTCTCATTTCTGACACTTATCTGCCTGCTAGTTTTTATATGATCTGACCAGGATAATGTCTGGACTATAAAGGAGTCTATGATCTCTGAGTATTTTTTTGGTTTTTCTCCTCGGAGTAGCCAGATAGTGAAACGCCGACCTAGCTATATAAATGACGTGTAAACAGAAGAATATAGAAATTGAATAACAATATTGTACGACTAACTCTCAATGATTTAAAAGTGATTATTCAGGTACTGACCTTAGTGAGCGTAGACTATTTCTATTAACATAGAATACAACTTCATGAACACAATAGAAAAGTTATTGACGAAACATGGAGATTAGCATTTATCATGCAAATAATCTGAGTTCATAATACTCGTATCATTGTCATTAATGCAACATGATTAATTCAGCCCAAAACGTCTGACTTCTGGACATAGATCACCTACAAGCGTCGGCAAGTCTTTGCTATGCTTTGTCGTCTGGTATACGTTACCACTCTTGAATCAAAATAATAGAATAGATACTTCATTACCAAAAAAAAAACTTACCTAGGAACAGATTTTGTCTTACAAATATACAATAATAATGATGAAGACTTGTCTTCCTCAGAAAAAATATTCTACAGTCCACGTTATTATTTCTCCTTTTCAAATGATTTTTACTGATAACTAGAAAACTCAAAAACAGGAGGTTAAAACTTCCTGATTTTAAAAGGTAAATAGTTTGGTAGGGTCCACAGAGAAGAATCTTCAAACAATATCTGGAGTGTCAAGGAGCAGCTAATTATAACAGGCAAAAAGATTAAGTTTTTTTTTTCAAAAAATATATTTTCTTTCATTTCAGAGCGACCGAAATATCAAAAATATTTATCCTCTTAAGGAGCAAGAAAGGCAAATCCATAGAACAGAGGCTGATTGAAATGTTAGAAGATCCTGTAAGTTGTCACTTTTTTTTATTTCGAGCTATTATAATAATAAATGTAAATTTATACGGTAAAATACTATATTTGGGCCCTCGTTTGGGTAGCCCTCATTCCAATAATTTTTGACAAGTCGCTGTTTTTAAATTTTATCACAATAATCGAAAAAAAAATATGTTTTAAAATACTATAAGATATTAAAAATAAAATATTGGTAATTTTCAGAACGTGATTATTAAATTACATAAGATTGTGTTTAGGTCTTATTTAGATTGCAAAATATTAAGCTAATGTAGTACAAGTTTTAGATTTAAAAGTGTCAAAAATCGCAGACAACAAATTGTTATTACTAGAAATTAAAAAAAAAAGAATGATAATATGAACATTTTCTCAATTATTTTCAGTTATATAAATTATTACGAGCACAACGACCAAATTTTGAAGAAAAAATTATGCCAGTATCGGGAGACGCGGCAGAACTAAGACTTGGCTTAAGTGAAAAAGACTGGGACACTATTACAGAACAGGTAAGAACCAAGAACGCCCAAAATTATATTGAAATTAATTAAATCTGCCATACAACAACAACAAATAAAGTCACAATTGAATCATAGGCAGAATGAGTTATTAAATCCTAATTCTGTATTGTTAACAGTTTTGCATAAAATTTAATGTTTATGAAAACATGCACGGCGGACTTTTTTGTTATATCAAAACATTATTTGCCACCATATTTAATACATTTTAAAAATAGATGACCAATTGATTAAACCACCAAACATTGATAAAGACCACTGCATAATTTTATGTGTCTTGGAAAGCATGTTAAGCCGTTGGTCCCAGCTGCCATTTGTGGATCTACTTACTGGCTTGTGAAGGACAGATAAGTAGACACTGCATGTAAATCACTAGTATTCATCAGATCTAGAACCCGAAACCTGACCTGGAACCAACTTCATTATAGTGGGCAAATGCTAGTCCGTTTAAAAAGGAGTATAATAATTGTAAGCAGAAGAAATTTGTAGTTTGTGAGCACTTACTACTGTCTTAGTCTTATGAATGCCATAGGCATGAAAGAGACCTATTAGATCTTGAAAACCATATCAAATAAAAGGTATGGATGTTTGAATAGTTGTTTTGTTATCTAGGTGGACTTTGTATTCCATTTAGCAGCCACGACCAGGTTCGATGAGACCCTTCGTGTGGCAACATTAATCAACATCCGAGGCACCAGGGAGGCTTTAACACTTGGAAAGGCTTGCAAAAAACTAAGGTAGGTACCTACATAGGAATAATTAATAACTATTTTATAATCCATTCCCATCAATTAATATAACTTATTGAATGTAATCAATTACCTTTGAAGGAGCAATTCTTTTATCCTTGTAATTCCTCTTGAACAATTTTGTCAATTTTCATAAAATTTTGAATGTAGGAGTTTTCGAGGGCGATAAATTGATCTAGCTTAGATTGGTTTAACTGAAAAAATCATCTAGGTAGTAAAAGTTAGTAAATACATAAAACTTATTTGTATTTCAGATCTTTTGTCTATGTGTCGACAGCATACTCACATGCTTGCGCAGATCGAGTAGATACTGAAATATTTGAAAAGTTTTACAAAAGTACCATTAACCCTAGTACCATGATTGGGATAGCTGAATCAGTCGATGAAGGAAGAATAAACGATATTACACCGAGGTAAGTAGTTTTGAGATACCGACAAAATATTGCTTAATTGTATTTATAATGTATTTTAATATTTTGTATGCCTTTGGGCGGGACACAGCTCGGAACCTTTTTTATTATTATAACATCTTGATTGATCCAGTATTCACGAAATAAATAAATTTGATTTGATTTGATTTGTATCATTACCAACAAGTGTAACAAATGTTACTTCCGGCAAAAATATATACCCAAAAAACAGAATAAATACTATATCTATATGTGCCTTTGATTGTATTTAGTATTTATAAATAATAATTAATTTATCCAAAACATGACTATACACACGTGGCATGCAAGATGTTACATGAAATTATATGACAGTCATGTTTTGCCTGAACGGCGTACAAATGTAAGACACAGCAACAATTGATTTTAAATAGGGCCATTACACACATCAAGTTAGAGCTTAGAGATAACTTAAAATTAAAAGGTTACAATAAAATTCGATAAAAATAATGTCATTTATAAACTCATAACAGTGAATAATACAAATTAAAAATCAATTGTTAAATCAGGTATTAATAAAATAAGGATGTCTATATACAAAGTCAAAATAATTTGTCAGTTTGAAATTCGTCCCTGCTGTTGTATATTGTCTCTAACAGAAAGCTTTTTAGCCCTTTCCCTTTGATCATTGTTCTACTTCAACACAGGGAAAAAAAAATTAAAATGAAGAGTTGTGGAAAGAGAGTTATAGATTAATCAAACAGACGGAAAACTTCAAATAATAAAAAAACAAAGAAAGACCGATGAGTGGTGATATTTAGAACCTAATCGGTTCTAAATATCACCACTCATACAAAATTACAAACCACTTAGAAATCTTCATAAATCTTATCTTTTGATAATTATGCAGTCGTGTTTTGCAGAAAGTTATCTTCATGAGTGTTTCAAAGACATCTAATATTTATTTTGAATTACCATTGCAGTTTAACAAAAAATTGGCCGAACACATACACGTTTGCAAAATCTGTTGCTGAACAGTTAGTAACTACTCATGGAAAGGGTCTGCCCATATGTGTTGTTAGACCAGCTATTGGTATGTATAAATTAGCTTTGAAACTAAACATCATTTATTTATTTATTTAATACTTCAAGCACACAAATGTACATAGGCAGACTTAATGCCTTAGGCATTTTCTACCAGTCAACTTTTAGGTAATGCAGAGAGACAAACAGTGGTAGGTGCAATCATCACATCATTACTGAACAGCCAGGTCATTGGTACATTCTAGTAGCTTATTGAGGTGCCCTCAGTACATCGTCGTCTTTCACATAGGATTCGACGCTTCGAAACGATCACTAATTATTTGCAAGTGGCTCGAAACTTATATCACGTAATTATACGCCCACGAATCATGAAAAAAAAATTGCTCGTAAGTCAATGTCAATGTTTAGAATACATCATGAATACCTATAGGGTGAACGGGAAATCGACACAAAACCTGATTCCATGAATTCAGTAATGAATCTTGATCTTGTTTTAGAGCAGAATAGTATAAATAGGTCTTCATTTGCTTTAAATAGTAAGAGATACGAGATGTCAGAAGTTATATAGTTAGGTATATTATTTGTTATGTACAAAAAACCTGTATACATACACTCAACAAAAATAATCGTTGCGACACCACACTGTTCAATGCGAAATAGAAAGACGAATCGAAAATAACTGCCTTGCTTTCTATGAGAGAGAGAGACAGAGAGAGAGAAACAGACAGAGAAACATAAATTTATGTTATAGAAGTTACAACTCCCGGTCTTAATCCTCTATCTCCCTCTCCCTCCCCCTCCCTCACCCTCACACCCCTCGCCCTCCCCATTCGTCTCTTCCCCCTCCCTCTCAGCCCTCCCTCTCCCTCCCACTCCATCCCTCTTCCCCACGGACTCCCCTTCCCCCTTCCCTCCCTCTCCTTCCCTCTTACCCTTCCCATCCCCGTTTCCCTACCCCTCCCAATCCCTTTCCACCTCCCTCTCTCCCCTATTTCCCTGCCTCTAACCCTCTTGCCACTCTCCCTCTCTCCCCTCCCATTCCCCTCCACCTCCCTTCCCCTCTCCACCCTCCCTCCCACTCCTCACCCCCCCTCTCCCTCCATCCCTCCCCTCACCTTTTCCCCCTCTTCCCCCCACACCCTCTCTCCCCTCACCACCCTCCCACCCTCTCTCCCTCCCTCCCCTCTCCCTATCCCTCTCCTAACAACTGGCACACACACAACAAACACACACACACAACAGAGAAACACGCGCACGCCACACGGCCTACAACTATAGCTAAAAGTGTGTTCTTTTTTTCCGTCTAGCCCTTTCGCAATGCGCGATAAAGAACTTTGTTCCGATAAGTTGTTAAATGAAATTGTTTTTGTAGTAGATGTTTATGTATGTTGTTTCGTTTTTCTTAATTTCTGAAATAAAACAAAACATTCTTTGTTTTTTTAGTCACAAACGTATATAAAAAAACAAACGTTTCACGGTTTCTAACGGGGCTGACTGTTAGGGCTAACAGAGTTGTTATAAACAAGCGTTGAATAAAATTAAGCGAATGAATTTATTGTCTTAATGCATAATTTTAACAGATTTTATGACACAATTTTTGTTCCAAAAGTAAAAGTAGCTAATAATAATGACCCTTCTATAAAACAAAAACTGAGGTTGCTTGCCACTTACGGTAACTTCTTTTACAACAATTTGAAACTAAAATACTCAATATTCTATTTGTTTTCAGTGGTTCCTACTAAACTGGAACCAAATCCAGGATGGCTTGATATGTCCTGTGTATTTGGAGCAAGTGGTGTAAGTAAAGCGCATTTTCTCAATCAAAAATATTAAAACAATACCTTTAATATATTTGAAATTAGAAAATCAAGTCATGTTATGTAGTGACTGGCTGTTGTATTTTTCGCACGAAATTTAAAATCACTATTTTATAATCACAGCAATTAATAAGCTTTGTCTAAAATACTTGGTCTACCGATTATTTTTTTTTGTTTAAGAAATGTAACGTGCTACTCACTCATCACACCACATTATGTAATGTTAAGGTGTTACAAACTTGTGATGGCTATATCTTTAGTGTGTTGACTTGGCGTGTCATAAAATGAAGGATATCTCCTCTAAAAGATCACAACGAAAATTTGTTTTATATTATAAAAAGAAAAGTCAATTGAAAAGCAGTTTTGTTTAAGGCAAACATAATTTTGACGCCAATATTTGTGTTCAAGTAAATATATTTAATTAGCATTCTATAAATAATCGTTTAATATTATTGTGTCTCTTTAGCTAGTCATGGCAGTTGGCTTAGGTCTTATGCATACAGTGCCGGTAGCTGATGATGTTCATTTAGATTTAGTACCAGTGGACTATGTTAATAATGTAATAATAGCTGCTGGATGGGAGACGGCTAAAAAACAAGGAAAAGAAAAAAACGAAACCAAAATCTACGTCGTTTCTCCGTCAAGAAATTCTATAACTTGGCGTAAGTATTTTATAACAATCAATAGCTAAACAAGCGTAAAAGCATAATTATTTAGTTAGTTTCGGATTGCCAAAAAAGTACGCCAGCATTATTGCAGTGTACGTACCGGAATAATAAATTACGTTAGAGTTTTGGATCAACCTTCTTTAACCAGACAGAAGATATCAATATGACTAAGAACACGTAACAAGTCATAGATAAAATTGGAAATGACGTAGAAATATTTGACCAAAGATTTGGTCTCCGACATTTAAGTGGTAGGCCCCATTCAAGGGTTAGTTGCAGGCTCCACACAACCTAATTTTTTTCTCGAGTGCGTGTGAAGTCAGAGGCCCATGGGCGACATTTATGTAGCCTTTCTTCTTATCAGAGTTAAAACTCTGATAAAAAGAAAAACTACGTAAATTTATCAACAACTTCTGCAAAACATCAATCAGTTCAAGGGAACTGATTGATGTTTTGCAGAAGTTGTTGTTAAATTAAAAGTTGAAAAAGTTAAGAAGTTTTATTACTAAAATTACCAACTGTGACAAGGGTCACGTTTGGTAATTTTAGTAGCAAAACTTTTTAAATTTAACATCAAGTTAATGACGAAGAAAGAACCCACGAAGGAAGAGGTGAAGGACTGGTCCCAAAAAGCCCTTGACAGAGAGAGGTGGAAGGAAAGTAGGGAGGCCTTTGCCCTGCAGTGGGAAAACACAGGCTAGTCATAATAATACATGATAAACTGTTTATGCTTCACATAGGAAAACTCGAAGAAAATCTAAGAAAAGATGGTAAAAAATACGTATCACCGAAGATAGCAGGATACACTTTTGCCTGGTGCACCAAAAATCCTATTCTTTTTTGGATTTACTCATGGTTGCTGCACCTGATCCCTGCTTACATCGCAGATGGGTTAACCGTTTTACTTGGAAAAGAAAGAAGGTATTTATAATCAAAAACAAAATGTATTAGAAAATGTAACGTGAACCACTCAAGCAATAGATGCAAATGTAATCTCGACCGACGTAAGACAAACTGCACAATAATATGGAGCATTTACACTTTTCAGATTCGCAAAACTAGCCACCAAAATGTACAAAATGTCAGCGGCGTTGTCCTACTTTCTTCTAAACCAATGGCATTTTGATGACAGAAATACGGCAGAGCTTTTCAACAGTCTTTCAAAAGATGATCGATTTATTTTTAATTTCGACATGAGAGAAATTGACTGGTATGATTTTTTGATGACATGGGTTATTGGCCTTAGAAAGTATGTTGTTAAAGATGGTTTAACGGGTACAGCAGTTGGGCAGAGAAAACTAAAGATTTTCGGAATTATAGCTTACATAATATTCCCATTGTATTTGTATTGTTTATTTAAAGTGGGTTACTTTGCTTTGTCATTACTTCTATTGCTTAAACCACTATTTTAAAATAACCTCTATAATGTGATATTTTTTTTTAACAAGCAGTGTAGAATAGCAAGATCAAAGAGACTGTAATACACAAAAAATTACAAAACATAACTTAAGCTACCTCTGAGAACAGTTTTTTTTAAATCGCGATTTTGTGGTTCAGAAACAGACTTCATTTGGAATTATTGTTTTATTGACATTTGAATCTTATATTTGTTTTTTTTTTATGTTACGCATATTTATATTTGTCGGAATATCAACAAAACTGGTTAAAACATTGTTTTTTCTCCTTTATTGCAAATGCTATCGCCCGCCTCGTGTGCACACGCAACAACCACGTCCATTATTTGCATTAAAATGCTGTGAGTGCATTTTAGTTTACTCAACAATTTAAGAAAATAAAAAAAGGGAGGGTTGTTTACCCCTTACTCTCACTGCAGTTTGGTGTGTGTAATATTTGTACAATATGTTTGGTCCAGGTTTTTTTTTTGTTAAAGAAACTAATAATTATAATGTTTTTTTTTATTATCCTTCTAAGAAACTTATGCAGTTTTGTTTAAATTTACTAGTACTGCTGGTTCTCCACCGTGTTAGTTCCTAAATTAAGTGGTTTGGGCTTTAAGGGAGTCTCTCAAACATAATATGTCTTTTTTTTGTAATAAGTAAATTATGAAATATGGTAAACATGATTTTACTAATATTTAGATCTTTAATATTTATGTAGTTTCAATTATGTACATTAAAAGAATTGTTGATAATTCAGCGGTGTTTTAATTACCCACCAAAAGTTTTAAGATTACCCCAAAATGCAAAACAACTGGCCCTAGCCATTCATGCAATGTGACGTTGGATGCAAAATAAGTGAGGTTAGCGGCAATAATTTAAGCTACGCTGATAACATGGTGCGGCTGTGTCCAACAGCTGACTCAATCAGGGACATGTTGAGCGTCTGAGAAAGGTATTCAGCAGCCCGCGGCCTGGTATACAATGTAACTAAAAGTGAGTGATCTTTGCTGCTTCATTATGTCACCGAAGACCTGAAAGATTAGGTAGATATGGATCGCAAGCGTAGGGCACTAGCAGCCAGAAGCAACATGCTGGCTCACAGATTTGCTTGATGTAGCAACGAAGTCAAAATAACCCTGTTTAGAGCTAATTGTCAGGGGTTTTACACGAGCAGTTTGTGGGTCAACTATACATACGCGGAGGGCTCTAGATGCTCTGCCTGTACGATATAATAAAAAAATAATTTCATCAGATATATGCGTCATTCTCAAATTAAAATAATATTTCCCAACTTTTCCAAAACGCCATCTAGTCCCAAAATAAGCACAGCGTCGCTGCTTACTCCAAAGATGATTTGTTTTTAAATCATGACGTAGGTATGCCAAATTTTTGATATTTATACTGAAAAATGCTTCTTTTCACTTGACTGGTCTATGGAATGCAATGGCACGTTTGTTTAAAACTGTCACATGAAGTTGCACGCGACACGTATCTTCGTCACTCTCAACGCTCACGTTTAAAATAATAAAAAAAAACACTACTTTCACACAACGCCATCAAGTCCCAAGCCAAGCAGAGCATGTGTTATAGTTTTTAACAACTGCTAAACATACTAATATATTTCTAAACATAAAGTACACCCAGAGACAGAACAAATTATCATGCTCATCTCATAAACATTTGTCCTGGATGGCAATTGATCCCACGACCTCCGGAATAGCAGTCAGAGCCACTAACAACTAGACCAAAATACCAATTTACCCCTATTACTTACATTTATAAGAAAAATTAAGTATTTCTTAAATTGTACGTGGAAAGAACAGTGGCAGCTCTCCATACATTGTTTTATTTCGAACTAGCTGCTGCCCGCGACGTCGTCTGCGTGAAGATTCTACAGCACCAAACATACCTACCTAAGATTCCAGTGTCGCTATAGCATTATAAGTAAACAACTTTTAAAATAGCATTAAAATATAAGTTACATGAAGAGAGTTATATGGGAATCCTGCTGATTTCAATTATACCATGTGACTGAAGGAAATAGACAAAATAATGCAAGAATACATTCCAGGATACAAAAGAGTACTAAAAACTTTTTTATCACATCTATTAAAAAAGAGCTAGTTTATTCCTCGTAAACAGGGACCAAAATAGCTCATTAATCCCTAGGGACCAAAATTGATTTGAATTTGGAATGTGGATATTGTTAGTAAATGTTTCAATCAGCAAAGAGGTGAATCACAAACCATGCGGGAACAATGTATTGAATATGTGACTGGCTGAAAAACTGCGAGGGCGCTAAATTTAAAAAAAAGTTGATGAAAAATAAACAACGCGCGAATTTAAATGCATTCTGCTTTCGTTCGTAGTTGATTCATATTCAGATTTTAGAATGATTAAAAATGAGTGTGTCTTCCTCAAGTGAAAGTATTATATTGACTCCAGAGAATATTGTATCGGACGGTAAAAATGTGATGGAAAGTCTTTTACCTACAAAATCCCGTGAACAATATGTCAAAGCATACAACAATTTCATCCTTTGGAAAAATGCAAGAAGAGCAAAAATTGTTACGATACACTTCCATAATTGTTCAAATATAAACATCAGCCTCTAATTATTTATATTATTTTTATGTCTTATGGTTCTGAATTGTACGTAAATAAATTCTTGTTCATAAGTTGCACTTACTTATTTTCTCATAGAGGGTGATAAAAAGTAGAGTGTCCACCTCGGGAGCAACACTATTTTAAGCTCGAGTGACATACTTTTAATCCCTTGCTGCGGTCAGGATTCTACTTAAGAATCCCTCGCTCCGCTCGGGATTCTACTCTAGAATCCTTCGCTTCGCTCTGGATTAAAAAAAACACTCTCGCCTTTAAAATAGTTGTTTGCTCCCTAGATAAACAATCTACTATTTTACAAACAAAAACAACCGACTTCTTAAAAAAACACTAACAGGTGAAAAATAATTCGAGTTTCGGAAATCTGTGGCTTTGGTGGTTTTATTTCGTTCATTATTGGCCACTGACTTCCAAAACTGGAATTATTTTTCACCTGTTAGTGTTTTTTTAAGAAGTCGGTTGTTTTTTTTTTTGGAAAAAAATATTTATTATGCAATTTTTAGATTCTTTGTATGTAAACAAAGTCTTTCAAAACTTGAAAAATCATTGAAATCGGTTAACAATTGCAAAATAAGTTCTATCTAAACCTTTTAAAATAAACAGGCGTAATGTTACGTTACGGAAATACATAAACCATGCACAGACATGTGACTGTAGCTATTGCGAGTAATTTGCTGTTATCCGTTGAAGAGTTCCATCGCCTGTCTTCTTCATCAATGCTTGATTTGTCACCAAAAAAATGTAAAAATTGGTACCTACATGTTTTCCTATATTATTTGAGGAGTTCCCTCAATTCTTCGAGGATCCTTCATCAGATCTGAGGTTAAATAATAACTAATGGGACCAACCTGGTAGTATACCCTATCAAATAAAAAAAGAATTTTGAAAATCGGTCCATAAATGGCGGAGTAATCGCGTAACAAACACACAAAAAAAAACATACCGTCGAATTGTGAACCTCCTCCTTTTTTTGAAGTCGGTTAAAAATACGTTCAAAGGTATATATATATACCTTAAAAGACTTCCCTATAAACTACGTTGGTAGTTATACTGCCAGGAGCCAAAATGTAAAGATAGTCAGGACTGCTGGCGCGGGAGCAAGCGACGTACAGGTGCCCGTGTGAGAAGCAACTCGTCCTGAGATCTACACCCGCTGCTCTGAGTATCGGCTCCTGCGACTTATTGATTGTCATCACTAAGCAAACACTCACAGGGAACTGTACGCGCTCGAACTGGATCGGGAAGCTATGAAGTATAAGAGGAATGCGTTGTATAAATACAGGCTCGCCGACGCCACAACCCGTAAGAATTTCCACCTCAATAGTGTCTGTGGAGCGAGTTGACTTTAAGGCACCACCCGTTACACAACTTTGGAGGAGATTTGATCCTAAAAAGCATAATCGGGAAGCCGACCTTCATTCAGCTTGATGGTATGCGCTGGAAGTCAACTTACTGACATGGAGTTCAAAAATTCCACGGGATAATGTGTGGCGTCATCTTTCTCGACGACAGTGCTTATCGACGTATAGACCACTTCATTCCCCTCAATGTCCGAGAGAATGCATTCGTTAATTGCTGCAGCATGATCATTTTTGGGTGCCAAAATGGCCCTCTCAGACGAATTCTGCTGGTGCGCTATACGACTGATGTCCACGTACACACAGCGAATGAGTTGTTCTAAGCTGGATACCACTCTACCGAGAGACTCTGAAAGCACCGCCTGTCCACTTCTCTTTCTGGTAGAGTGCCTTTGCCAAGACTTAGAAGGACATCGGAGAATTCTTGAGCGCGTGCAATGCCGCCGAGCTCGCGAATTCTTGACCACTTGTGACCACAACGAAGATCGTTTCACCGAAGCATTCACGTCGTCAGCCCTCGATCCCCGCGTCAACTCGGGAAGCGTTTGCCTGAAATCGCCACTGAACAGAACTGTGACACTACCCATCAAATGTTCGTTCCTGCAGATGCCCTGCAGGGTTCTGTCCACGGCCTCAGCTGCCTTCCTTTTGGACATCGTACACTCAACCCATATGATACGATCCGAACTCTGCTCAAGATTTTGAGGGTTTTGTTGGAACTTCAATTTGTCAAAACGAACTATACGATACAACTTTTATGAAAAAATGCACAATGCCATCTATGAATTTTAAAAATAACTAACTACTAACCTCACCAACACGATCAAAATTTAAATTAATTTTCAAAAAGTGTTCATGTGTGTTACTTGATTTGATTTTTATACATTCTCATAGATGGCGCTGATTCCAAATTGACTTTATACTACTAACATTCATTAAACTATGTTTCTCTGCCAAAGTTACTTAAATGGCGTAGTTTTTATAGTGTAAAGCTAGATAATAGCTTAGCTTACTCAAAACCAACATTTAAATATGCGTCCTTTGATTACACGCTTCCACAGAATGAGTAAGAATAATAAAGATTCACCGTTCTTCCCCAGTAGGTGACAGCGTGATAATATAAAGCCTATGTGTTGACCCGTCCTCTTAGTAACATTCATGCAAAATTTGAAGTAAATCCATGCAGTACTTTTTGAGTTTACCTCGGACATACATACAAACAAACAGACAAAAATTCTAAAAAGTCACTTTTTGTCACCAGTTACGTTTTTCTAACAAAACCCACTTATTTTTTCTTGAAAATTCTCAATGTACAGTTTTTCTTTCGTTACTGTTTTATTATATGTATAGATATGAAATAACTACGGAAGCGGTTAAGTTTTTTTTTAAATAAAACAATTTTTCCCTTAAGAAGTGTCTGTTTCCTCATCTGTCTCCTTCACCTTCAGGGCTAATTGTTTTTTTTTCTACCCTGAAAAATAACTTGAAACTATACACAATTCTAAATTGCTACCAAGACGATCTGAAATTTGCTGGATCTACTAGTCCGTATATAAAAATATTCTACTATAATAGTATTTTATTTAATTATTCTAATTTAAAACCATTGTCACGAATAGCAGCTCTAGTTATATTTAATAAGTCTTATATTCAATGTGAAACAATTGTTTAAATCATTACCTACAACAATAGCAAGTCATTTATTTCAAGTCAACACGCACCAAGTACATAATTAATTTTAGTGTTCGTACATGTTAAATAATGGCATAATAATATTGAGTAATTAAAAGAAATGACCACATGTATTTGCATAAAATATATACCGCTGTGAAGAACTGAACTTTACTTTATAAAGAAAATAAAAAATAAAATATGTTTCAGATTATGCATGTCAATATTATGTTAATATCAGTGCACTTGAAAACTATGTTATTCAGATACATATAAAAAAAAAATATATATATAATTCAAAATTAAAATTACAATCGAAATTCGAAACTAAAACTTAAATTAAAACAACAATCAAGATTCAAAATTAAAATAACAACTAAAATAACAATCAAAATTTAAAATCATAAATAAACTTACAATAACTTTTTACAATCGAAATGGATATGCAGCTTTATAAATCCATCCCACACTGTCGACCATGGGCTTTCAGCGATCATCTTAGGGATTCTGTGTTTTCATTATTTATTTATTTATTTATTTATTCATTAAAACTTTATGCACTAGTAAAATAAACTGTACAAAGGCGGACTTAATGCCTTATACTTTGCCTTTATGCCTTGCCTTTATGCCATTATAACCTAGCAACTTGGACAATACCAAGGTCAACTAAGAATAGTGATGTATCGCTGAAGACAACCTATAAATAAAACCGGCCGTGAACAAGTCGTACTAACACACAGTGGGTTTTGTACTTTAAAAACAGTAAAACGGGGTACTCTTTGAAATGCACCCACGATAAAGCATAGATGAAAGCATGCAGGATTCATAATAAATCGTATAGATAGACGTTTTAAAATTTTTATTTGTCTTATTTCGTTTTTAAAATTTCTAGTTGTTATCTGTCCTATTTGTTTATTTAGCAGTCTAGAAAAGCTGTTATGAATTGGAACAGGGTGTTTGAGCGACTTCAATTTTCCACTTTTTTTTTTTAAACGATATTAAACTAGTGTTTGCAATGATAGCAATCTCGCCTGATGGTAAAGTGTGAAGAGTGTAGCGTGTAGGTGGTTCTATATGAATAAACAACAATTTGTAATTGGTACATTAAGGATTCGAGAATTCGAGGTTTCCATTAAGATACAAAAAACTGGCTAAGTGCGTGTCAAGCCACGCGCAGGTAGATGTCCATAAAAGGTTGTTCGAGTGTACCATAATCGTAGTTTAAACATCTATGTTCTGTGTCTAGATATTGTTATTCTGCCAATGCGGATTTTATCAAAACTCTGCTAATATACTAGGTTTTCATAGTTGCCAATCACAGTAAGCTACACCTCACATAAACTTTATTTACTACCAGTTTTAAGGTCATGGCATATTATAACGGCACCGCAACTGCACAGCAGCCGCACGGCGTCGTTTGCACACTGCCGCACTTGCACGTTTTCATAATGTACCTATAAGTTTACGACGGAGTTTTGCTGGCGACTCGGAGTCGGCGTGCTGTAAGCATGCAGTCGACGCGCTGTAAGCACATGGTCACACGCGGGCTGCGAGTCGAGTCGTATGGTAGTGGCAAGCGCGCTGACTGCTTGCCGTTGGCTTTTTCACTTTGACATTGTGAAATATGTTATACTACCCACGAATTAGGGTTAATTGCTGGTTTGGAGCGGTGCCGGTGCCATTCCGTTATAATGTGCCATGACTTTAAGGTTCCTTAATGCGATTTCTTTATTATTATAGTTAATGTTGTGTGACTTGACCGTTGAACATTCTTTATACGTTAGTGGGTACAAGTCAATTTTGTTTACAAGTAATGTTATATCTGTTGTAACTACCTATGTTTGTTAAGTGAGACAATAGCCCATATTGGTATTAGTGATTGGACGCTAGTGCCTCATTATTTATTTGTTGATTGTGCAACACATGCATTCAGCATTGACAATGGTGACTTCTGCTCTCTTCTTATTGGATCGTCGAATCGACCACCGATCTAACATAACGACTTCTATCAATGATTAGAAGTCCATCTGTACTGGCAATATTTTTTTATACTGTTTGTTTCAGGCTCGCCTAAACATAAGTAGATATTATTGGAATTCGCAGCTTTGTCAAGCCTAAAATTGACTGGTTATTGAATCAACGCAATTTTCCATCGTCAATGGATTGCGGTTCTGGCGACAGATTGGTGCAATGGTGTCATGGATCAACTTCAACGTCCAAGTCACACAACATTAACTATAATAATAAAGAAGTCGCAGTAAGGAACCTTAGACTTGGCGCGACTTTGTCTAGATTTCATTACTTTTAAGAGATAAACAAGCAGCAGCGCCATCGAGACTTAGCTAGTTTTTAACAGAATGTTTTTTTGTGGGATTTCACTTCTTTTTGTTGAAACGTAGGCTGATTGATTGATTTTATTAGATTTTCTTATTTGACACAGTTTTTTCTTCTTTTGAGAAGTTTTTTTATTATTACAAATCCTTCGTAAGCGCGTTTTAAAATACAGTCGGCGCCATCTAACGACGTGTGGGGGTATCACTGCCACTCTTAGTTCAATGCATTATATTCTCACAAAATTTTGAGCAAAATTAATAATTTATTGTAATTTGTTTATTTAATTTGTGAAATGTTCGAGTAGAATAAAGTTAATCATTCGACTATTTCTTCTTGTAAACTTGTAAGTGTAAGTATAAATGCCAGACTAGTCTTATCCAGAGTTTTCCTTTAATCTTATTTATATGCGTATTAAAAGCAGAAGGGGAGGCATTCGCCCAGTAAAGGGACGCTATAAGCAAGATTAAATTAAAAGCTGTGCCCACTACGCTGAATTTTTGCAATGACAGTCGATTTTTGTAGCAGAAGGGGTATACCATATCTCTAATACAGCTGTGACCAGCTGTGGGTTATTCATCAGAGACTTCAGACCTACGATTTTTGACATCAAAAGAAGCGGCCCACCAAGTTGAATACTTTTTGTAAAGAAGGTATAATAATAATAACATTTATTTAAGAAAAATCCATATTACAACACAAACATTTAAAAACAACGAAATCACATCAAAAATAAAAACAAACACATATATAGTAAAAGACAGTAAAAGAGAACACAACAAGACCGGGAGGAACTGTCCACTACTCACAGCGCGGTATGTCGATCTCTAATAGTTTGGTTGGGTTCTTGTGTTTTTTTATCAGGGTCACCAGGTACTCCAGATCTTCGATTATTCTAGTTTTTATAGTTTTCCCTCTATGTGGCCATTAAATTCTAACTCTGGACCAAATTTCAGCTCTCTGAGTTTATGGGAAGTACTAGTTCTATTTTGATGATCATAAGTGAATGAGTGTCATAAACGCGAAACTTTGCTTTCGCTTAACTTTGTAACTAAATGACTTACAGACTTGAAATTTTGTATTTTAAGTATGTGTCTATAGCTTACTGAATGACAAAAATTTCTGCTTTCTGGTCTTATCCAGAGGTTCTCAAATAGAGGCCTGAAAATGCGGCGAAATGGTTCCAGTAAAGGATGGTACGGCAGTGTTAGCTTCGCGCTTGACTTGGCGGGGGCACTGCCGTGCTCCCCAATGCAGGTGGCATAAAATGTCCAAATTAGTAGAAAATTTAAATTTATTTGACATTTATCAATAAACATTAAGGCAAATAGCGATCGAAATATGAGTACAAAACTTCAAATGAAGTGAAACAAATAAGTAGTTTCTGTAGCCAATGAATAATGAAATATGTATGGATGTAATGAATATTAATTAGGTTTGTTTATCAAATGCATGAATTTATTTGTTATACATAAAATAATAATGGTTTTCTTTGTTTTAAAAAATAAAGGGCGTATTATTATGTCAGCAGAGTTAAAGTATATTTTTTTAACTCTGCAATGATTGATCCTAAAGTATTCTTTTAACCAAGATATCTCATACATTAATATTTCTTCTCTGAATAGGTACCTACATTTTCTGCGTGGCTCTGCTAGAGAGAATGCTCTGCGCCACAATCAATGACTACTTTAACATTACTAAATGCACGAACAGATATAACCGTACGATATGTACCTGTGACGTACATCTTTATATTATATTTATATTTTATATTATATTATATTAGAAAGGGGTAAAATTTGTTTGTTTGTTTGTTAGTTTGTATGTAGGGGGTAATCTTTGGAACTAGTCATCCAATTTTAAAAATTATTGCACTGGTGGAAACTTGGAAAGCTACACTATCCCCGGATGACATAGGCTGCTTTTTATCCCTGTCATCCCACGGGAACAGGAACTACGCGGGTGAAACCGCGTGACGTCTGCTAGTAAGATATAATTGATCGGTTTTTATAATGGTGGCTCTGCGGCAGAGCATCACACAAATTATAAACAGGGCAAAAAGGGCGTATTATTATGTCAGCAGAGTTAAAGTATATTTTTTTAACTCTGCAATGATTGATCCTAAAGTATTCTTTTAACCAAGATTAACATTACATTAATAATTCTTCTCTGAATAGGTACCTACATTTTCTGCGTGGCTCTGCTAGAGAGAATGCTCTGCGCCACAATCAATGACTACTTTAACATTACTTAATGCACGAACAGATATAACCGTACGATATGTACCTGTGACGTACATCTTTATATTATATTTATATTTTATATTATATTAGAAAGGGGTAAAATTTGTTTTTTTGTTTGTTAGTTTGTATGTAGTAAGTAATCTTTGGAACTAGTCATCCAATTTTAAAAATTATTGCACTGGTGGAAACTTGGAAAGCTACACTATCCCCGGATGACATAGGCTACTTTTTATCCCTGTATTCCCACGGGAATGGGAACTACGCGGGTGAAACCGCGTGACGTCTGCTAGTAAGATATAATTGATCGGTTTTTATAATGGTGGCTCTGCGGCAGAGCATCACACAAATTATAAACAGGACAAAATTATAAAGTCTCAGTGATATTGAAATACAAAATCAACAAGTTTACGTAATTAGGTGACAGTACGATTAAACCATTGCTAATATAAGCATTTAATACTATTATTAAATAGTTTGAACTAGGAGTTCAGACTATTTAAGCACTGTAAATAACCACAGTGCTCTGATAACAGTTTTGCGTTCAGACGTATACTTACGACAAAAAGGACCACTTTTTTTTATTATTGTTCGGTGAGTTTTTCAATCTCTATAAATATTATTATATCTAAGTCCGTAATAAAATGCATGTCTTTGATAAAATCAATGGTATTAGAATTTGTATATTGCATATATTTTACACATTTCAAGAAAAACAAAAATACTCAAACATAGAAAAAAATGTATGACAATTGAAAAAATGTTGACCATGAAATCTTTCTATAGCATAACTGCCTTCTTAACTGATAAATCATAATACTGAGTTCTATATTTTTTTGTCAATTTCCAACAGCAAATAAAATATAAGTAATGTTTTATTATAATTAATGTCTATGGACAATGTAAAAACCTGTAAAATGTATGCAGCCACTATGGTATAGCATGTAGCACATCCTCATATTTATCACCATTGCATGCATCTATCTGTATTTTAATCAACGGATCTTAAGAAATAAATTACTACACACTGAATGAATTTTTGAATGATGCCTCGATATAGATTTTAACTATTAATGAATATAATACATTAAATATTACCAATACTTATTGACATTAAATATATTTTTGTCCTTTTTTAATTTGAAAATATCTACATTTAAATTATTAGTTTTTTTTGACATTTTAGTTTTTTTTTTGTCATTTTAATTTTTTTTTTGACATTGTATTTTTTTTCTGTCATTTTAATTATTATTAGTTTTTTTGACATTGTAATTATGGTGATCTATTACTAATGGCAAGTGGTACTAACTTTTGTTCGCCCTAGAGGCAAAACATAGCGTGCTAAATCCCTAACTAATAAACAACTCTAATGTATACCTATGTTTTACAATAAATAAATGAATTTGAATTTTATCTCATCAAATAGTGCTCCTCTCGCAGCGATGTAGTAAACCCGAGTTAACGACGATCCCTTGGTTATAGACTGAGGAACTTTCTCACAATGCGTGCCGTATCCATTCTGCATCTCATTCCTGATCTAGCTGTTTAGTAAAACTTTTTCAAGATGTTGGTCTAAACGCTTCCCTATCAGACCATTAACTGAAATAACCAAAGGCACTATAAATATTGAATACATATTCTACATGATATAACTTCATGAGTGACATCAAGATACTAATGCTTTTATTTGTGAAAGTATATTTTTTACAATTTAATTATAATAATGTTACAAAATAGAGTTGTAGATGTACAAACGTTTTATACTAGTACGGTTTGCAATGGTTATTATTAACTGACTTCAAAAAAAGGAGGAGGTACTCAATTTGGTTGTATGTTTTTTTTTTTTTTTTTCTTTAGGGTTTGTTACCTCAGTACTCCGTCATTTATGGACCGATTTTCAAAATTCTTCTTTTATTTTAAAGGGTATACGAACAGATTGGTCCCATTTGTATCAAAACTCATACCTGATGAGGGATCTTTGAGGTATATATAGGTACACACGCACCGATTTTAACATTTTCAGTAACAAATCAAGCAAAATGCTTGATTTTGTTGGAAAGTATCATTTGGTGAAGAAAAACTGATGAAGAAGACAGGCAACGGAACTCTTCAACGCATAACAGCAAATTATTCGCAACTGCTATATTCAGATGTCTATGCTGAGCTTTTATATTTCCATAACATAACATTACGCCTGTCTATTTTTAAAGGGGCCCGGCAGAGATGTACAGTTTAATGTTTAGAAAGAACTACTTTTGCAACTGTTAACCGATTTCAATGATTCTTTCAAGTTTTGAAAGATTTTTTTTACATACGAAGAAACTAAAAATTGCAAAATAAAAACTTTTTTACAAAAAAAACAACCGACTTCTTAAAAAAACACTAACAGGTGAAAAATAACTCCAGTTCCGGAAGTCTGTGGCTTTGGTAGTTTTGTTTCGTTCATTGGCCACCGACTTCCGGAACTGGAGTTATTTTTCACCTGTTAGTGTTTTTTTAAGAAGTCGGTTGTTTTTTTTTTCTCTCAATGCTACACATGTGGTGTCTCGTATCTCCTTGTAATGTGATCTCTTATAAGCATCGTTTAGATGGACTTGATAAACAACACGTACCTACATATCTCCAATAAGGTGTCTATCAAATGAGATCACTATATAAAGGTCGCCTATTTTACAGACGCCAGCACATCAACCTACCCCAAACTGTCAAATTTTCCCAATTGAACAAGAACCTTATTGTGTTTAGAATAAAGTTGAAAACCTATCAAAGAAATTTAACACATTGGGGTAGGTTGATGTGCTGGCGTCTGTAAAACCCTATGTAGTTATTTAATTTACTCGTATTACTAACAAATTGTATGGTGTACAGACACCAGCACGTCAAGTTACCCCAATGTGTCAAATGTCTTTGATCCTTTTTCAACTTTATGTTAAACTGAATAAGGTTCATATTCAATTGGGAAAATCTGACACATTGGGTAACTTGATGTGCTGTCGTCTATACAATAAAGAGTATTCTATACTATTTTATTCTGGACATTCCTCATTACATTAAAACCTAGAACATATACAAATTTTCTCAACACTGTATTCAACTTTGTAATAAAAATCTTTTCTATTCCAGAAATTCCTTATTCGCGATGGCTGTTGATTTGATGGACCCAGCTCAGGAATTTGAGGCAAAGGTGCTTGCCCGTATGAAACCGTTGAATGAACTGACAGCACGAGGCACCTCTGCCGTGCAGCAGTTCTACAGCGGTGCCACTGTGTTCCTGACAGGTGGCTCTGGCTTCCTCGGGAAGCACCTCATTGAAAAACTTTTCAGGTATATAAGAACATACACAAAATAATATGTATAATTCCAACATTTCAATTGTAAACAGGCGCATGGTATGGGTTTAAAAAAATAACTAAGTGTGAGTGGGATTGAAACAAAAACTGTTTGGGACCGCGTAAAGCAAAAAATGGTAACACTTGTATGTCGGATCCTCATACTTCCAAAAAGAACTATTTTTCTTAATGTGCCGCAATAACTTTGTATGAATGTCTACCCAAGAAATTGAACAATCAAATTCAGAAATAGAAAAAAAAAACATAATTCTAATTATGAAATTTAAATACAATTGCCAATTAGATTCTCTTTTTCATTTTAATTAGACATTTCTTAAGAATCGCTTTTTATCGCAACAGATTTTTTTCTTTTCACTACACAAAGTAGTTTGATAGCTGTCAAATCGATTTTTTACAATAGCGCAAACATTATTTTATAAGCACAACTATTTTGATCAATACAAGTTAAGTTACATCAACTCGAACGGACAGTATAAATCTGCAGCGACTTTGGATTGTTGAATAACCCAGGGCTCGGAATGACGACGTTGGCATGAATAATTGAGTTTCCTACCTCTTTTCAGAGCAACGAAAATCCTCAAAATATTTGTCTTACTAAGACACAAAAAGGGCCAATCCATCGAACTGTACAACCATCTATCGGCCAAACAATGTCGCGCTCCAACCGCCTTTGTAATTTTAGTTATTTTCGGGACCGATAGATGGCGCTGTTCATTTGAGACCAAAAGTTAGATCGCGGTGTTAAGATTCTCCGCGAATACTATAAGACATCTGGGTTGAAAAACTGTAAGTCGTGCATTTCTATAATGTTACCATACCATCATGGTAGATTAAACATTGGAGGTGATTGGTACCCTATGTTTCATTTTTCCACATTCTAGCGCCGTAGGGAACCATAGTCTCATTGCGACCCTCACTAAGCCCGGGGGTTCGCATTGAGCTAGTTTCAGCAGTCTATCTACCAGCTCGCAACGTGAGCGAGCATCAACAGAACCCTCACGAAGCCCGAGGGTTCCGGGTTCAACATGGTCCTTCGAGCCGAACAGTGATGATCAGCTAGTGGAGCCTGTTCATCAAGAATCAGCTGATGCTAAGCCTACTGTGATTAAGGAAAGCATCAGCCCCGAACGTGCCAATTCAAGAGGAGTTGTTCCGGTGTCAGGGCAGTCGAATCAACGACTGGACTCCGGAGTCAGCAGCAACAGCGGTACGTGCGGAGGGAGGAACAAAACAGCAGCAAGGTGGCGCTGCAAGCGACAACAGTCGCAAGGAAGGAAGTTAAGTGTAACAAGTGAAAACCGTGAGTACTTTTAAAAATCATTCCTGCCAAGCAAAAGTGATCCTAATTTCAAAGTGCTTATTAACTTAGTGTTTGTGCAACGCGATCGTAGACTTAGTTAGATTTAAGGCAAATTGTGTTCAGACGGGGAACCTATGCCCGATTTTTATTTGATATTGTAACGTCCAAACACTTAGAAAAATAATTGGTTTGTTTACATTGACTTAGAATATTTTCTGCAAAAATATTTTGGACTTGTAAAATTTTTAGAAAGGTTTTTTATCACTTAGAATAATTTGTTTGTTTACATCGACATAGAATATTTTCTTCAAAAATATTGTCACCTGTTTATTAATTAGATTTATATCTTAGTTTTACTTTGTAAAAATGTCTCAGTTAGAAACGTACGTAAAGGTACAAGATGATCTGTTTGCTCGATTGTCGAGAGCTAATAGTAATTTTAATAAGTCACCCAAAGATAGGATTACCAAACAATATGTAGAAGCCAGGTTAGAAAATGTTGAAGAGCTGTGGACTCAATTTAGCTTAACACACACTCAAATAGTTAAAGATTGTGAAACTATTGAGTTAAAAAAGTCGCCTTATACTTTAAACGAAGTTTTTTTCAACACTGAGGAGTTATATCTAGATCTGAAATGTGAACTTAAAACTATTTTAAATAAATTCATGAGCAGTAGCGATGCTTCTCCAAGTACGGGGTCGTCATCAAATTCAGAAAGTAGAAGCAAGCCTATTAAATTGCCTAATATATCGATTCAAACGTTTTCAGGGAATATACTGAATGGATCTCCTTCAGAGATTTATTTGTTTCCTTAATACATAAAAATGACAAGATAGATAAAGTGCATAAACTTCATTATTTAAAAGGCTACCTTACAGGTGAGGCTGAACAACTTTTGCGACACATTCCGATATCCGATTTAAACTATGATAAGTGCTGGGCTCAATTAGAATCACGTTACAACAATAAAAAATATCTTTCACATTGTATTTTAAACCGTTTATTTAGTCAAAGAAACATAACCAATGAATCAGCTAGTGGTCTAAAAGATCTAATGGATACCACATCTGATTGTTTAAATGCGCTTATTAATTTAGAGTTAAATGACACAGCAATTAAAGACATCTTAATCATTCATATTCTCACACTAAAGTTAGATTCAGACAGCCGCAAAGAATGGGAGTTAAGGGTAAACTCAAACATTGATTCCGCTAAGTTACCAACGTATGAGCAGTTTAAGGAATTTTTAACAAGTAGATACAGAGCATTTGAATTCTTAGAACCTAAGTGGACTACAAATCATAATGTAAATACAACTAAGGAAAGGGTATTCCACACAGTATCTTCGAGTTGTCTTGTATGCAATGATGATCACAAAATAGGGCATTGCAAACAGTTCATGGGTAAAGATGTAGACGCTCGGCGTAAGTTCATACAAGAAAACCATTTATGTTTTAACTGTCTGGGGGGTAACCATTCTGCCAGGTTTTGTAAGTGCACAGTCACTTGTCGAATCTGTCATCGTAAACATCACACTTTATTGCATGCTACAAGTGAGCAGAAATCTTTAGGGTATAAGAGTACTCATGGGGTTGAAGATGAAAAGCAAGAGATCATTGCCTGTTTTTCAAAGGGTACGGCTAATAACCAAGTTCTATTAGCCACAGCATTAGTAAAAGCTGTATCAAAAAACGGGTCTTTGATAACAGCTAGGGCTTTGTTAGATCAAGGCTCTCAAGCATCATTTATTACGGAAAACATTGTACAAACTTTAGGATTAAAGAAAACACCAGCTAAGGATTCGATAGTTGGTATAGATGTCAACCACAAAGTAGAGTTTAATTCAGTTGTTAAAGTTAAAATAAAGTCAAGGGTTGATCCATCTGTAGAATTGGAAGTAAACGCATACGTTTTAAAATCACTAACATCTTTAATGCCTAGTAGGGAAACATCACATTTAGATTGGGTACAATTTCATGACATACAGTTGGCGGATCCAAAATATCATAAACCGGATAAAATAGATTTATTATTAGGGGCAGAAATTTACAGCAAGGTTTTACAAAACGGGTTAAAAAAGGCTTCAGATAGTAGCACGGTGGCGCAATGTACGTCTCTGGGGTGGATTTTGTCAGGAACAATAGCTTCTGCCGACCACAAATCTTCTGATTTCACCGTGATGCATGGCCGCGTAGTCGATGTTGAAATCCTGAAAAGAAACTGTAAATATAGAAAATTTAGGGAAGTAGCAACTAAGGGGTTTTATGATTTAGAAACTAAACCACACCGTAAAAAAGAAAAAAGGGATAAATATACAGAGGTAATCAACGAGTATCTCGAATTGGGGAGAATAGGGCCGGTAAGCAAACCGGAGTATCAAACAAACAAAACTGTATATTTATCTTATCACGCAGCAGATCAAGTAGTAGGGATTAAGCTAGATGAAATAATAAAAACATTGGGACTTACCTGGAATAGAAGCGCTGGGGCTTTCCAATATTCAGTTCAGCTGCATTCTGTAAAAGAACCTGTAAATAAAAGAAAAAGATTAGTAAGATTATTGGACCCTAGTGGGTCAGGCATAGTAAAAGTAAAATGGCAAATACAAGCGTTAGACATGCGCATGAGGGTTAGCGTATCGGTAATCTCTAACCTGGAGAAAGGGGAAAATTACAAGAAGAAGGTTAAGTTTAAGTTATTTAATTCTTACCTGGATTTAAAACAGATCTTGAGGGTGGGCGGTAGAACACAACGTTCAGATTTTCATTGTATAGGTACACATCACACATGACACAAGTATCACCAGGGTTTTTGGTTTAGACGCATAAAGGGTTTGTGGCTACTTGACAGGGTAATTGAGTAACATTTGGGTTTAAATAGCATAACGCGAGTAGTCGCACTGTGTAGCAACTGGTTCAGATTTAATCGACCAACTTCGAAACTGTGTGTGTAACCTATGCTTAATATGTTCAGTAGTGTAACTTAATATTAGTAATTCTTATGTGTAGTATTAATGTGAAATTTGTGTAAGGAGATAATAAGTTATTTTAAGAAGTGGTTTTTAACAAAGTGTGTAGTATCTTTAAGCTTTTTAGTTGTTATAATGTTTAGCAAGAATAACTTCTTGTAGGTATGTATTTTTTAAGTTTAATTGTTTGAAGGACATAATATTCATAAAATGTCCTTGGTGGGCGGAATGTACAACCATCTATCGGCCAAACAATGTCGCGCTCCAACCGCCTTTGTAATTTTAGTTATTTTCGGGACCGATAGATGGCGCTGTTCATTTGAGACCAAAAGTTAGATCGCGGTGTTAAGATTCTCCGCGAATACTATAAGACATCTGGGTTGAAAAACTGTAAGTCGTGCATTTCTATAATGTTACCATACCATCATGGTAGATTAAACATTGGAGGTGATTGGTACCCTATGTTTCATTTTTCCACAACCTAGCGCCGTAGGGAACCATAGTCTCATTGCGACCCTCACTAAGCCCGGGGGTTCGCATTGAGCTAGTTTCAGCAGTCCATCTACCAGCTCGCAACGTGAGCGAGCGTCAACAGAACCCTCACGAAGCCCGAGGCTTCGATTCGATAGCTATAGTTATATACACACATCAAAAGTGTCTAGGGATCAACATATATTTTTGCAATAACTTTTCTCCTGATTGATATTAATTAAAATTTTCTTTAAGGATTCATCAAATAAAGTGTTTTCGTTTGTCACAGTAACGACAAACCAAGTCACCTTTGCATTAATAAAGAAATTTGCCATTTTCCTAATAAAGGGATTTTTGACATTTGAACCACTAACATTAAAGTTCGAAAAAAAGACTGAAATAACAGTTTTCTTTAAAATTTTATTGGGTAACTTAAACAATTAATAATCCGTGTTTCTACCGCGAACACTAACAACACAAGAACATCGGTTTGGCATACTCAAAATGAGTTCATCCAAATCACGCTGTGGAATGGCCGCCCATGTTCGTTGCCACAACAAAAAAGGTCTTCTTGCGACTGGATACCCTCCATATTCGGCAGAGCTCTTCTCTGTAGCATATCCCATGCATGCTCAATCGGGTTCAAGTCTGGCGACTGAGCAGGCCAGGGCAGGACATTGATGTTAGCTGCGGCGAGAGTCTATCTTACAACTCGTGAGGCTTCATCACTCTTCAGGGAACTTAATTAGCGACCAAACAGTCAGAAACCGCTTGCATGAAGTGAACCTTCATTCCCGAAGACCGCTACGGGTACCACCTATAGCAATGCACAATCGTAGGATTCGATATCAATGGGCTCTTGAACACAGAAATTGGGCAGAAGAACAATGGCGTTTCGTGTGCTTTTCTGATGAGTCTCGTTTTGGTATGAGACCGGATACAAGACGTATACGACACTGGAGAACCCCTGGACGCCAACAGCGATTAAAATCCTGCCAGGAAGTCCATCCTTATAGTGGTGGAACCATCATGGTATGGGCGGGTATTTGGATCGGCGGAAGAACTGAGTTGATTTGGATCAGAGGCAACCTCAACGCTCAAATTTATGCTGAGACGGTTGTATCAGACGTCATCGTTCCTCTACAAGTGCAAATCGGTCCCTTATTTCAGTTAATGCATGATAATGCACGACCGCACACCGCAAGAGTTGTAAGATAGACTCTCGCCGCAGCTAACATCAATGTCCTGCCCTGGCCTGCTCAGTCGCCAGACTTGAACCCGATTGAGCATGCATGGGATATGCTACAGAGAAGAGCTCTGCCGAATATGGAGGGTATCCAGTCGCAAGAAGACCTTTTTTTGTTGTTGCAACGAACATGGGCGGCCATTCCACAGCGTGATTTGGATGAACTCATTTTGAGTATGCCAAACCGATGTTCTTGTGTTGTTAGTGTTCGCGGTAGAAACACGGATTATTAATTGTTTAAGTTACCCAATAAAATTTTAAAGAAAACTGTTATTTCAGTCTTTTTTTCGAACTTTAATGTTAGTGGTTCAAATGTCAAAAATCCCTTTATTAGGAAAATGGCAAATTTCTTTATTAATGCAAAGGTGACTTGGTTTATCGTTACTGTGACAAACGAAAACACTTTATTTGATGAATCCTTAAAGAAAATTTTAATTAATATCAATCAGGAGAAAAGTTATTGCAAAAATATATGTTGATCCCTAGACACTTTTGATGTGTGTAGTTTGATAGCTGTCAAATCGATTTTTTACAATAGCGCAAACATTATTTTATAAGCACAACTATTTTGATCAATACAAGTTAAGTTACATCAACTCGAACGGACAGTATAAATCTGCAGCGACTTTGGATTGTTGAATAACCCAGGGCTCGGAATGACGACGTTGGCATGAATAATTGAGTTTCCTACCTCTTTTCAGAGCAACGAAAATCCTCAAAATATTTGTCTTACTAAGACACAAAAAGGGCCAATCCATCGAACAGAGGCTGATTGAAATGTTAAAAGATCCAGTGAGTTGTTTTTTTTATTATTTTGTTTAAAGCTGAATCATTTATTTCAATTGGATCAATAAAATCCATGTTTGAACGTCAGACTTACTATTTTATTGAAATCAGAAAAGTATTTAGTTGCACATTCCAATAGGAATTTACGTAGAAGGGTATGGCTCGTCAAAATAATCAATACAGCTGACAATCGACTGATATGGAATATCAATATGTCAATTGACAAGGCGCTTTTCTTGAATAGTAGAGATTTGCGATTTGTTCAATTGTAAATGGCTCTAACAGTTTTTTTAGTAAAATAAAAATGTAAGTATTCAATGTCAGTAGTTCGACCCTTTAGTAATATACCAAACGAAATAATTTATGCTTTGGAAGTAGCTCTAATAGATCAAACGCGTGGTCTCTAAGTCATAATATAAGACACAATCACAATAAAAGATGTTCAGTGTGTTGATTTCACTGTCGTAATTAATAATCCAGCATAATGCATAGTGTTTAATAAATTCCTGTTTACATCCTTTGAAAATTAGGATGTCAAATTCGCTACATTTGTACAACAAATCTACAACTTAAATCTAATATGAATGTAAAAAGATAATGTCAAGGACAGAACTATTTACAGCAAACCATGTCTTATGAACTATTCTTAACATTTATTAAAACTAAAATTGAGCAAAATGCTGTGAATGTGTTTTTTTTCAGTTATACGATTTGTTGCGTGAACAAAAACCGGATTTTGAAGAAAAGCTTGTGCCAGTATTGGGAGATGTGGCAGAACTTAGACTTGGCTTGAGTGAGAAAGACTGGAAAACAATTACAGAACAGGTTTCTAATAATGCTAATTACCCAATAAATTTATTGCATTAAATGTATAGTCTCGAATTAGGTATATAGGTATTTTTAATTAAACTTTAGATAAACTGGTTATTGTTGGTATGCATGAACAGCTTTTGTTTCTGCTTGAAATATAAATGGTAACCTAACAGTAACGAAATTTTACTAGTTATAAAAGTATTTCTAAAAAAATGTAACAAGTAGAATAAATATAAAAATTTAAACTTATTTTGATTTTTAAGTTTCATTTTTTTTGCAACAATTTTAGTACAGGTTTTATCAAAATATTACTCTTACTAAGGTTTTTTTTTTGATATGGTTGAAGTCATCGAGGCAGAACGTAACTGAAATTAAAATACAAATGTTCATGAAAATCTAACAACTAAGTTCGGTGCTTAATTTACACCTCTAATAGTTTCATATTTAATAAATAACTTTACTAATGTCGGAATAAAGATCAAAATTCGAAAGCAGCTTCTAATTTGAAGTCTATGTTTGAAAATAACCCTCTTATGTAATAAGATGGTTTAATATTTCGATTTAATATTATCGACTGGCCTGTTGGTCTAGTAGTTAGTGACCCTGACTGCTATGCCGGAGGTCGTGGGTTCGATTCCCACCCAGGACAAATGTTTGTGTGATGAGCACAATCATTTGTTCTGTGTCTGGGTGTAATTTATCTATAATATGTATGTATTTAGAAATATATAAGTATGTTTATCAGCTGTTTAGTACCCATAACACAAGCTCTCAAGCTTAACTTGGGATTAAATGGCGTTGTGTGAAAAAGTTGTGGAATATTTATTTATTATTTTTTATTTATAATATTTAAAAGTCTTGCCAGTAAAAAAAAATATTAGTCTGTCATCGGTTGAAAATTTTTGCCATCTTTTAACATACCAACTGCATGATTCTCAACTGGGCTTTGGAAGTTAGCATTTTATTATTTTATGTCTAAAAAGTTATGTTTCATGAGACCTTGACATTGAGTAATTATTCACAAAATGCACTAAGGCCGGTAAATATTCTTATTTACCGGCCTTAGTGCATTTTTAGAGATAAAATAATAAAATGCTAACTTCCGAAGCCCTTATATATACTGTTTCCTCGTATTTAATATGATTTATCTATGATTTAGTTTTGCGTCTGTAAACTTGCCAGAGCGAACAGCGTCCTAGTTTAGGGCAAAGCCATGTTTCTCGATAGAATTATTTTTACGTTACGCAGGTGGACATAGTATTCCATTTGGCAGCTACGACGAGGTTTGACGAGCCACTTCGTACGGCAACCTTGATCAACATACGAGGCACCAGGGAGACTCTTACACTCGGGAAAGCTTGCAAAAATTTAAGGTAACAAATTGTTTACGTTCATAATAATATTCTTAATTTTGATCATAAATGAATTATTCCCATCCTCCTGCCCTTATTTGAATTTATTTGAGGTTGGCGCAGCATTAAGTTTTTCTTTATACCTGTAACGTGTTGTTTTGCAGTCTTAGCAGATCCTATATCTTTACTGACGTCATTTCAGTACTGACTTCCTACGAACCATCAATCCATTATTTCTTTGGTTGTTAACTATTCTAAAATATTTGAACTAAAAGTCATAATTATCTGGTTCTTAATACACAAATATGTTTACTTTTCAGATCATTTGTTTATGTTTCAACAGCATACTCACATGCATGCATGGATCGTACGAATACGAAAGTATTAGAAAAGTTCTACAAAAGTCCTATAAGTCCTTATAGTATGATCGAGATAGCTGAGTCGGTCGATGAGCAAAGAATTATTGATTTAACACCAAGGTGAGTGTTTTTTTAATGTGAATTGTTTTTTCCTAATTATACATTTTTAAATGTTAACTCGTAGATAGGTACCCAATAATATCTCGTTGTGCTTTAAAATCAACTTATAAGCTTTTATTAGTTTTAGTCCTATTCTCAGACCTACTGAATATACAAAAAACTTTATAAGTACCGGTCAAGCAGTTTTGGAGGAGTTTTTCAAATACTGACACGAGAATTTTGATATTAGATTATACTATTCGCAAATTTAAGTTTTAACACACCAATTAATAGTTTCGATTCTAAATGTTCATTTATATGAAATTGAGGTCTATTCATTTGACTTTTGTACCTTGTAGTTTGATAAATAATTGGCCGAATACGTACACATTTGCAAAATCGATTGCCGAAGAGTTGGTCAATAACACTGGAAACGACCTGCCCATATGTGTTGTTAGACCAACAATCGGTAAGTAGACATCTCAGGTATTTCCGTTTTTTTTAATTATTTGTTCGGCGTTTTGACGCCTTTTTTTTATGTATCGCGTTATTATTTGATATGACAAATATTGACATGTAAGTTTCATATATTGTAACCGATTCACACAAGAATATAATTTAAGCCAAACTGTTAATGTTTGTTACCGGTTTATAAATATTCATGCCAAGACAAGCCAAGCCAGAGAGCCTAATCAGAGGCCCATCAGATGGGTAGCAAAACCTCTGTCACTAGGTTGGTCACTGACTACACACCGAGAAAGAGGAGAAGATTAAACATTCTGATAGTTTAATATCATTACATATGTTTTTTTGTTTTCAGTGGTTTGTTCTAAACTTGAACCGACACCAGGATGGGTGGATAAGTCTTGCATTTACGGAGCATCTGGGGTTAGTCTAGCTTAACTTTATCTAGTAAAGAGTCTATGATGTAATTAAATTTCCATTATATAAAATCAAAGACATTCAATACCTATAGACCGGACATAACGATCAAAATTTTCGTCCGAAACTTGTGTCCTGCTTGGATACAAGTCTATGAGTTTTTTTTAGTACCCTCCGCTGCCACTCCAATATGCATATATTATACTAGATGGCGTTACTGAGATATGGGATCAAAGTTTTGCTATGACATTTCCTTCACTTTTCGTATATATATATTTTAAATCTTTTCGTATAAAATAATAAAAATAAAAAAGCACTTAGAAAAAAAAATGTAAGAGAGAATTGACATCTATCTTATAAAATAACTGAAAATCACAATTTTATCCTTTATTATATTAATAATTAAAATAGTTCTACCAACTTTCAGAGCCGAAGTAATATATTTAATCAATCAACAACGACATATTATTTTCATCTTTAGTCATTGATTTTATTTTTATGTTTTTTTTTTTGTTGAAATTATTAGGTACTTTTATACTTTATTTAAATAACGACTAAAATCTAAAATACAATTAAACTAATTAAAATAAATTAAATATGTACACTTAAACTACCTACAAATTAAATAGTAAAGAAAAAAAAATACAAAAACCCCCTTCTAGAAAAAAAAAAAAAAAAAATCGGAACACTCAGGCGTAAAGTACTCCTCCCCATCGCTGGAAACGTGCCCAGAAGACTGACAGCAATTGAGGTTACAGTATTTGCGCCGCTTGAGGGCCTCAGCAGCTGCAGCAGCAGCGCCAACACAGCTCGCCGTACTCGGAATATGAGATGGCGCAAGGGTATCGACACAGGTTGCGTCCCACACCAAAGGCCTACCCAACTTCCAAGGCAACAACGACATTCCATCTGGTCTCTTTCCATCGTCGCGTACCAAGCCGTTAGGTTCCAAAAACGATGGTACGCCGGCGGTGACAAGAGCACAACGAATAATATCGTTAATGCTGGCGTGCCGTGCTATGCGACCTGCACTCCTGCAACAAGACAGGCCATGGTGTCCGGAGTTGTCGACAGCTTAGCTTTTTTGTGTTAATAATATAATATTTAGGATAAGATTGCCTCTAAGAATTCTTACTCTGGTCCATATGGAAATTCGAGGGAGGAGTTGACAAATTTAAACTACCTAATTGCTAATTTAATTTTATAAACTCGTATTTTGTTTTTTTTAAGGAATTCACTTCTACGATGCCGCAGCAAGTTACAATTTTTATTACCATGTAGATATTGTTTATTTTCCTTCTATTTTAATGAACCCCCTGCCTGAAGTATTTTTTTTTGTGTATAAATGCCTTAGAGTTTTGGTCTCTGCTGCTATAGCCCCTAATAAAGAAGGGGACTGCATTGTCTTACTAGGCTTCTTCTCATCCATGGTTGGTGTTTTTTTTTTCAATTTTTGTTACCCCGAGTTCTTAATAAGTATTGTATAAAAGTATGCAAAATTGATTGATTCAATTCAATCGATTTCATGGCCGGTGATGATAAAAGCGTGATTATGTTTTGCCATTACTTTGGTGTGGTCGAAGTTTTTTTTAATGTTTTCATTGCATTTCTATTTGGTTTCACTACAACTTTGGTATTTCTACAATTTTCGTCACTTTCCTTTGTCGGGGGAGCTCTGTTTTTTTTTATAGTGTGTTTTGGAGAAATCTATCGTGATGCTTGTTGTCACTAAGATTTTGTTTTTAGTTTTAGGGACCAATCCTGTTGTTGCATTAATTAAAACGATTACTACTCTGTCTACCATGTTTTTTTTTATTTTTTTATCTGTGTATAATGTTAGTTGTTTTATCGTATTTAAAATGATCGTCTGTTACGTTTCATAAAACTGTTTTTTTTTTTTATTTTCAGATGTACTTCACAACGTGTTTAGGTGTTGCCCACGCAGTTTATTTGGAATTAAATTGTCACCTTGATTTAATACCAGTAGACTACGTAAACAATGTTATAATAGCTGCGGGATGGGAAACAGCTAAGAAGCGAGAAACTGGCGAAAATAAAACAAAGATCTACGCCGTATCTACATCATCTAGAAACACTATGACTTGCGGTAAAACTCTTATATTAAATCTGGATGGAAACAATAAGATTGGGCATGTTCAGATAATCTAAAAAAAAGGCAAAATTAAGCATATTGAGGCATACATTACCATACAGAACCAAAAGACTAATGTATTTGGCACTAGCAGGTTCAATTATCGGATATGATACAGCTAGCTATGGCAGACCATACTTACAAAAAATATATGTCATACAAATTAGGATGTTAAAAATACCTGGAGGTACTTGTTACCTAACTTGTTGAATAAACTCCCAAAGCAACTAACTAATAATTTAAAATCGAAGACAACTGCTCAAATAAAACGAGCAATAAAATATTACCTTACAGTAGATCAATACAAAGTTCCTCCAGATCTTTCACAAATATATGAATAATTTAACCATCGCGACCCCCCACTCGCACATAACCTTTCAAATTAAAATTAAGCGAAGTGGGTTTAACCAAAATTAATATTATGCTTTGAAATAAACAGTTAAATTTTTTTTTTCTATTAAGTTTTAAGTTTGTCAATATGCGGTCTTTTATTTTCCGAAGGCAGATCGAGTGTACGACTAATAAGAAAAGGGGTTTTACGAAAATGTTATGTTTTCCACAGGAGGCATTTACGAGATTATGGATGAATCAGTCCGACAATACCCAACACCCATGATGGTAGGATACCCCTTCGCCTGGTGTTCGTCAAATCAATATATTTTTTGGTTATATTCGTTGGTATGGCATTCTATTCCTGCGTACATCTTAGATGTTATTAGTGTCATGGCTGGAAAAAAGAGAAGGTATGATAGTTGTTATCGAATCATGATAAAATATAAACGCTGTAAACATTGGTGGATCAAGAAAGGCAAACAAATATTGCGCAATAAATGATTTAGCGAGTTTGCATTTTATTATGCAATACTTTTATTGCTCTTTGTAGGATCTGTATTTGCTTATATTCCTAGGTTATATGCAGGTCAAAAATAACGTGCTCTTTCTTTTTTTCAGATTCTTCAAACTTGCAACCAAAATGAACAAAATGATGTTGGCACTTTCTTACTTTCTTCGCATGTCGTGGCGGTTTGAAGACCAAAATACTGCAGCATTATTTAACAGTCTTTCAAAAGAAGATCGAATAATGTTTAACTTTGACGTCAAAGACATTGACTGGACGGAATATTTGATTACTTGGGGTGTTGGCCTTAGAAAGTATGTACTGAAAGATGGACTAACGGGCACAGTTTCCGCGCGGAGGAAACAAAAACTAATTGGAATTTTATCATTAATTGTAATTCCTTTATATTTTTATTGCCTTTACAAAGTGTTATGTTTCACTTTCTATATTTGCAAGATAATATACACACTAGTTATTTAATGTTTTTTACCTAGTTGTGAAATCTGTGTGCAAGGTACTGAATTCAGTTTATTAGTCAAAATGTCCAACAAGGTTTTCTTTACTATTTTGAAATAAAAACTCAGTACTATTGACACAGCTTTTGATTACATCACCAAATGCCTTTCTTAATTTTTTGAATAGGGTGAAAGAGGCACCGATGCACATCCCGATACCAAGAGTTTAGAATATAATTTAAAATACGGTCCTGGACCATTTTACGTGTTTTTTTCGTCAGTTTTTCCATATTTGCTTTTCCTTGTGATGTCGAATAAAACTATTAAAATTGTACCACAAGAAGCGGTAAGGCCTTTCCTAGTACCTACTCGGTTGGTATTAAACAAAGTAGAGATGGAAGGTGAAATGTATTCCTTGTATCACTAGCCAATGACGCAGTGATATTACAACTGTGTAAGTAAAAAAAAGTTGTGAGTGGGATAATTATTGAAACCAAAAATCAAAATAGATAAAATACATACAATATACAACTCGAGTATTTTTGTAGCGACATCTATTTCGCAGCATGCGAATTAGAACTCCTACATCGCGATGTTAAAGTTATCCGCGCAATTGAAGGAATACAATGATAATCGAGCAATCGTAATTTGCGTAGTTAGTAGCCCACCAGAAACGACACCCGTCTGTTCGGAGGATTCTTCCTTTTCTATGGTGGATGATAAATTTTACACCCTGTTCCAAATACCTCACATACAGTTTATTATAATTATTAAATAACATTTTTGAATTGTCTTTTACATCGGTTTAAAGGCATGTTGACAGTGTGAGAATATTGAAATTATATTTAGGTAGTTTATCAGTTAGATAATAAAAAATTTAGACAAGTATTTTTTTGCTATTTCTAATTGATGAAAAACAACTTATATTACGCGCATTGAGGAGAAAGAGCTTGTGACGTCATTATTCAGTGTAAACTCTACGAAATCGAGACTTCATGAGAAATAGCCTATTTAAAAATATATCTTTTACTTTAATTTCGCTTACGGAGTATTAAAATATAGCAAGATTTTCTCTGCAGACATCTATACATATAATAAATCTGTAGAAGTAAAATTTCTGTACATTGAAAATATCAAAAAAATAAATAGCAGGGGGTGTTACTAGACTGACACCGAACCCAAAAATATTATTAAAAAAAATTTTGTCTGTCTGTCTGTCTGTCTGTCTGTCTGTCTGTCTGTCTGTCTGTATGTTCAGGTATCACGCAAAAACTACCGGTTCGATTACGATGAAACTTGGTGTACTTATTCTTTGATATCCTGGGCACCACACTGGGTACTTTTTATCCCGGAAAAGTATATACCTTAAAAAACAAACTTAATTTTGCGGTTCGATCCCTAGACCCGACTACTGTACCAACCGCAAATAATAAGTTTGTCGTAGGTTACGGCACCCGCAGTGGAGTTCACCAAAGGGCGCTGCACACGGCTAAGTTATTATAATATTTAATCTTAAGATACAATATAGCTCGCCATACAATTCAATGGACTATCACACACTACGAAGATAATTATGCACATTGAATATCTATTCAAAATTAATATTGGAGGATGATTGGTGATCGATACTCATGCCAAAAATGCAATTAGTGAATGTTTTGTCTTTCTGTCTGTATGTGCACGCATAGTTCAAAAACTATTATAGGGATTTTAACCAAACTTGGTACGGTTGTAGGTAATCAATACGCCTGGGCAGGTTGATCTTAGTATCAGTTGTTTTACACATGGTCAGTTGTACGGCGCTCTTTCCCGGGTCAGTAGTTCCAGAAATCTTTATGCATACATATCGGAAGGATCAACTTTGAAAGTAGTCTATCCGGAAATATTATGCTAAAATTATTACGTTTATATATCAACGCACAGCCCCAACCGCTGGTATTAGAGACATGAAACTTGAAGGGGTGTTCTTAGTGAAGAGTAAGTCTTCCATAAAAAACGATTTTTGAAAATTCAACCCTTAAAGGGAAAACATAGGGGACGGAAGTTCGACATCCACGCGGGCGAAGCCGCGGGCAAAAGCTAGTACCTAATAAAAATGTAAAACTCTCATTTAACCTCATCTAAATTAGTTTTTAATTTTCAAACTTTGTTCAAGAAAATTAAAGGTTTCATCTCGGAAGAGTTTACAAATTAAGTAGCTGGAAACGATACTCAGAGAATTATAAAAAAGGTAACCTTACAGTTTGACAGTTTCTGATAAAGTATTTTCTTGCAGCTAAAAGAAAATTTAAAAAGGTACTGGTCCAGTTACTGTATTAGAGAGGAAATTTTAGTAGTTCAATGTGTTGATTATGCCTTCGAAGTATATTTATGAAAATCATTTGTACGCACATATGCATACTAAAAGATTAAAGATTAAAGATACCGGGCTGGTATCCGCAACTCCACGCCAAAGTGCGTATTTGGCTATAATCTACCACGCGGGTCCAGTGCGAATTGGTAGATGACACATGTCTTCGAATTTTTGGTTCTAGAACATGCTGGTTTCCTCACGATGTTTTCCTTCACCGTTTTTGAGAGCAGTGGTGATGAAATAAATTACACAAAGTATTGCGCCTGCCTGGGTTTGAACCCAAGACTTACTGTTCGTAAGTCGAGGCCGCCACCACTGGGCCACCACTGCTCATTATATGCAAACTATTTTTTTTTTCAAAGCAGTGAAACATTAACGAAAGGTCAGATGTAAATGGAAACGCCGGTAGAGGATATTATTATACACATTACACAGACCTTATTGGTGAGGTTCTTCAGAGAAATCAGGTGCGTTGTGTGTGCAACTGGTGCTTCGTTGTGCCACTATAGTTCGTTTGCGTTAAGAATGCAGTGAAGTCATCAGTGCAACTGCAAGATAAAGGTGTATTCACAGTGGTGTTAAATTCAAAAGAAATATATTCTAAATGATTAAGTTTAATGAATTTATAAAAATGAATTTGAAAAGATTTGATTGGTTAGGGGGCGGAGCTAGGATAATGATGACTCACTGCATTCTTAACGCGAACGTACTATAGTACCATTAACAGTTCCATGATGGAACAATTGTAGTTTGTTTGTATTTTTAACCGACTTCAAAAAAAGGAGGAGGTTCTCAATTCGGTTGTATGTTTTTTTTTTTTTTTCTTTAGGGTTTGTTACCTCAGTACTCCGTCATTTATGGACCGATTTTTAAAATTCTTCTTTTATTTGATAGGGTATATGAACAGATTGGTCTCATTTGTATCAAAACTCATATCTGATGAGGGATCTTCGAGGAATTGAGGGAACTCCTCAAAAAATATAGGCACACATGCACCGATTTCAACATTTTTAGTAACAAATCAAGCATTTTCATTTAGAAAGTAACATTTGGTGAAGAAAAACTGATGAATAAGACAGGCAACGGAACTCTTCAACGCATAACAGCAAATTATTCGCAATTGCTATACTCAGATATCTATGCTGAGCTTTTGTGTTTCCATAACAGAACATTACGCCTGTCTATTTTAAAAGGGGCCCGGCAGAGATGTGCAGATTAATGTTTAGAAAGAACTACTTTTGCAATTGTTAACCGATTTCAATAATTCTTTCAAGTTTTGAAAGACTTTTTACATACAAAGAAACTAAAAATTACAAAATAAAAACTTTTTTACAAAAAAACAACCGACTTCTTAAAGAAAACACTAACAGGTGAAAAATAACTCCAGTTTCGGAAGTCGGTGGCCAATGAACGAAACAAAACCACCAAAGCCACAGACTTCCGAAATTGGAGTTATTTTTCACCTGTTAGTGTTTTTTTTAAGAAGTCGGTTGTTTTTATGTAAAAAAGTTTTTAAATCACTAGTTCCATTTTAAAAGAATCTGAAAATAATTGAACTAATGGTGATTTTTTTATCACTAGTTCCACATTATTATTTTAGGTACTTGTGATTTTTTAAAGGGTGTAAAATCACTATAGGTAACCATTTAGGTTTTATTATAATTTTATCCTATAAAATCAAATTTATGGCGTGTGTTCGTGTGCTACTACACTTAAATATGAATGTTATGGTATTGAATGTGTACTACATTGCTTTGAAGTCAAAACATCTTGTTTTATAGATTTATTGACTCAAAAACAAACTTTTGTAGTAGGTACACGTTCAATACAGTTGCAACATATGTAACTATCTACTGACGCGGATGTGAGTACTCTCTTAAAAACGAAATGTTTAGAAGAATTCGCATGTCCTCCATACACATACATACATTAATGCAAATGCACTCTTTCATAATCTAACTTTGTCTTTACGTTAACGAAATAAAATATAATAATCTTCTGATTTTTTCTTAACAGTAACAGTTTTTTAGTAGTAGACTCAAAGCATTTTTCATGAAATTGGTTTCTATCGTTTTGACTCAGCAAGTCGTAAAACTAAGGTTTATGATCCACACATTTTATTGGTGATTTACAACGATTGTGAAACTGTGATCTGCGTTTTTATAACATGTTTGCAATTGTTTTGTCTTAAGTACTTATTTACGGGTTTTTCAAACTACCTATTATAATAACAACAAACAAACCAAATAATAAGCCAAACAATTTAACTGTTGATGTAACTTTTAAAAGTTCCCATCTCAAAGTAAAATTTTATTTGATTTTAAATTCGAGAAAAACAGACTTCATTTAACATTTTAAGACAATTTGTTTAATATTGTTTAAAAAAATCCGAAGCTATAGTCCATTTGAAATAAGAAAAGAAATTTTAATAAACCTTTTTTACAGTCCCTTCAACCGATTTTGAGTTCTATTACGTTGGTAGCATGACAAAGGGTAGCTGAAGGAAACAATTGGTATTGTATCTGCGGTTTTGCTCATAATGCCATTCTTATAATTACGAAATAGAAGTAAACATCGGTGGATCGGACTGTAAAACGGTTTGTTCAAATTTATTTTCTTATCTCAAATGGACTTTAGTTGGTGATTTTCTACTATCTCATTGAAGCAAAACAAATCACAACTCAACTAACCAAAGTCAATAATGTAAATCAGCATGTTTCGAACATCAATAAAACAATCGACAATCCCTGATTAAGCAGGGATAACTTAAATATTGTTGTTGCTTTATACGGCAACAATGGCGTCATTTTCCTTTGTTTTAGACATTTAAAAATAGGTATGACAAGTAACGTCCATGAATTGTTAGTAAATTAATAAGTCAGTGGGTCGTTTTAGGGGTTTTATTTATTTCGGGTTAAGGAATTTCATTTTAGAAAAAAAAACATGTTACTTAAGTACATGAAAACTTATTTAGGACTACTTACTTACTTATTTGGATATTTTACTCACATTATTGTAGTACTTCAATATTCAGACTTAAACTTCTATGAAACTAGAAATAAAGTCGGTTTTCATATAAATCAAGTAGTTTTTCATCGATTTTAAAATTGTTTTCGACTTAACATTTGCGTCACGCACTTTTGCTAGAGGTACTACTGGTTATACACTAACGCTGCATCGGTTTATCATCAAAAAGATCTGTGTATTTCTTTTGTGGGCATTTCCACTTACTTCATTTTTCATTCATCTTCTCAACGTGACCAAAGCATCAAAGCAAATTCTTTTAAATTGTTGTCACTATGTGATTGTGATGATCTAAAGGAGGCCTCCTTTAAATCATTACATTATCATTGGCAAGGTCAAGTTTCGTAGTTCTTGCAACCGGCTTGTATGTATATATTTATACAGGGTGTCTCATTCAAATGGGTCAGTATGGGAAAGTCTGAAACTATAAGACATACGAAGATCTGTTCTGAGGAACCATGTCATCGATTTTAATAAAAAGAGAAACTGCATTCATACATTTTAAAAAACATCTGTATTCCGTTCGGGAATCGAACCCGGTTATTTTGAAAAAAAAAACCTACACTATTTCTATTTAGATATCGATTGTGTAGGTCTTAACCACTAAATGTCTGTATGAAACATGATGTCTAAAATGAATAAAATGCATTGTTTCCACATACTTTCATTTACTTTAGTAGGTGCTCGAAGCCTTAACTATAACCTTACCCAATACTTAATCTTAATTATTATAAAAGTAAACGAAGCAAAAGAAGTATGTCAAAATTGTAGCAGATTGCACTCTGTGGCTTCTGCCTACCTCCATGGAAATAAGACGTGGGTTTGTGTTTGTATGTATTATTACTAAACTATTTAAGGAAATCTATTCAGTATGCAGCTGATTTAACAAAAAAACATTCAAAATATTATTATACAGTTACATTAGCGTGTAACAAACGGCTACAATGTTAAATTTACATCGTATTCGAGACACCGCAAGAAACATGCTTTTTTATGTAAAACAAATTTAAAATTCACGTGAGACCCGATTAAGCGGTAAAATATTATAATACTTTTGTGTCGCAGAGCATAATTCGTTAGATGTCACGTTCTGTAATAGCAGGGTAGGATTCGGTGCGGTTATGCTAAGGCTTGACAGTCGGTGGTTGGAGAAGAATCGTCTGTTCCCGTGACCCCTGGCGCTGTTGTGAGATGGAAAACCGGGTCTTGCCCCTTTCCAGGACAGCAAACTCTGAGGAGTTTCCACCCTGAGAAAAAAAGACATAATCGATAGTTGTTTAAGAGGTTCATGTAACTACAAGAGAAATTCTTTCATTTTGTATAATATTTAAAGAATAAAAATTTAACCAAAACCCAACCCCAAGAAAACTACTCGTTGTTACAAACCTAATCAGGGGTCTAAAATACACACATCAAAAGTGTCTAGGGATCAACATATATTTTTGCAATAACTTTTCTCCTGATTGATATTAATTAAAATTTTCTTTAAGGATTCATCAAATAAAGTGTTTTCGTTTGTCACAGTAACGATAAACCAAGTCACCTTTGCATTAATAAAGAAATTTGCCATTTTCCTAATAAAGGGATTTTTGACATTTGAACCACTAACATTAAAGTTCGAAAAAAAGACTGAAATAACAGTTTTCTTTAAAATTTTATTGGGTAACTTAAACAATTAATAATCCGTGTTTCTACCGCGAACACTAACAACACAAGAACATCGGTTTGGCATACTCAAAATGAGTTCATCCAAATCACACTGTGGAATGGCCGCCCATGTTCGTTGCAACAACAAAAAAAGGTCTTCTTGCGACTGGATACCCTCCATATTCGGCAGAGCTCTTCTCTGTAGCATATCCCATGCATACTCAATCGGGTTCAAGTCTGGCGACTGAGCAGGCCAGGGCAGGACATTGATGTTAGCTGCGGCCAGAGTCTGTCTTACAACTCTTGCGGTGTGCGGTCGTGCATTATCATGCATTAACTGAAATAAGGGACCGATTTGCACTTGTAGAGGAACGATGACGTCTGATACAATCGTCTCAGCATAAATTTGAGTGTTGAGGTTGCCTCTGATCCAAATCAACTCAGTTCTTCCGCCGATCCAAATACCCGCCCATACCATGATGGTTCCACCACTATAAGGATGGACTTCCTGGCAGGATTTTAATCGCTGTTGGCGTCCAGGGGTTCTCCAGTGTCGTATACGTCTTGTATCCGGTCTCATACCAAAACGAGACTCATCAGAAAAGCACACGAAACGCCATTGTTCTTCTGCCCAATTTCTGTGTTCAAGAGCCCATTGATATCGAATCCTACGATTGTGCATTGCTATAGGTGGTACCCGTAGCGGTCTTCGGGAATGAAGGTTCACTTCATGCAAGCGGTTTCTGACTCATCTGACTTCATCACTCTTCAGGGAACTTAATTAGCGACCAAACCGCTAATTAAGTTCCCTGAAGAGTGATGAAGCCTCACGGCTAACATCATGGCGGTTATTGTTGGAGCTCTTCGAGTTAAGATTTGAATGTTGTAACGTAACAGAACTAACCTACCTAGGAGGAGAGCACTGTTGTAGGAAAAGATTAGAGGGAATAGATAAAAGAATTTATTATTACCAGGCCTACCTAATGGAGCTAGGATAAAGAAGAGAGGAAAGCTGATGAATGAAATATGAAGGATGAAATGAAGAAGAGGTGGCCCTCTTTCAGCAGTAGTTGTGGCTGAGGGGCATCAGGCTTCGGTCTTCAGTAGAGGAGGCGGAGGCCGTCAAAGGTGTCTCTCTCTGCTGTAGGGTAGTCGAGGGACGTCAGGCTTCAGTCTTCAGCAGCGGAGGAGGAGGCTGTCAGGAGAAGGAGTCCGTCAGAGGAGGAATCCGTCAGAGGTGGTCCTCTCGGCTCTAGTAATGGCCGAGGGACGTCAGGCTTGAGTCTTCAGCAGTGGAGGAGGAGGCCGTCAGAGGTGGTCCTCTCGGCTCTAGTAATGGCCGAGGGACGTTAGGCTTCAGTCTTCTGCAGAGGAGGCGGAGGACGTCAGTTTAGAGGGCCGGAGGACAGAGAGGCCATAAGTATTAGACTCGCAGCTAATATAAGTGACTTGCTAAGCCTTTCAGATCAGAACCCAGACTGCCAAATTCCACCTGGCTCCAAGGTAAATGGACAGAATGACAGATGATTGAATTTTGAAAGGTTTTAGAACACAATACAAAGCAAAGTAAAAGAAAAATAATGAGGTCGATGTGGTTTACATATACGACCTACAACTAGCTCCAGACAAATTAAAAATAAAACTAGACCTGTCACTAGCTGACATTACGAATGTAAACAAACATAATTTATAGAAAAACTTAAATAATAAATATGATAATATAAGACAAAAAGGTATGCTTTGCCTCCAAGTAATGAGCATGTAGCTACCTAGGGAGGGTGAATGCTTTAAAATTTCAGGTTAAACAATGCACAAAAATGTAAGTAAAATCACAATGTAAAGACAACATTACAATGTATCGGTGTGGTCTCCGTGTGGTGCAGCGATACCGTCCTCCATGGCGCTCAGCCACGGTACCAGTGCTTCGGTAACGTGTCCAAAGTCGACTGATAACACTCTGACTTGTATTCAGAGCTAAAGCCACAGTACGTTGCCGGGAACCAGCTTCTATCATTCCCACGGCTCTGAGCATTTCTTCCCTGCTTAAATGACGTCGCCGCTCCATAATAACGTTGGTTTTAATCAGTAGTAGGGAAACAGTAGCACTAATAATGTCTTCAATGCGTTGTATGTTTTTATAGGGAAAATATTGACAGCTGATTTTCATCTTTTACTCGAATTTGATTCACAGTTCCTGATTCAAATTATGAAATGCACCATATAAATTTATAAAATCATAAATTTATTACAAAGCCACATCTCAATCTCAAGAAATCCGCATAAAAATGCTTGATCCCTAGACACTTTTGATGTGTGTAATACAGAGAGGTATATAAGAAAACAAAGACCTAAAAAAATAACATTGCAGAAAACCCAAAAATACGCAAACAACGCACAAAACAGCGGCCATTAAACTAACAAATTCCCAATAATACACACAACAAAGTAATACAAACAATGAAATAACCCCGTAAGCAATGCTGGTGCTCGTGCAAACTTCTACCTCCATAAACCATGTAAAGTCCGTCCCTGTAAGCAGCACGATAACCGCGCATGATGCACGAAATTTGCACAATAATGACGCCATAATTCAAATGTAACGGGTTATGTTTAAGTTATAGCATTTCACAGGTTGTATTACAATATGAAGCCGAAAAATATTGTATAACTGTGGTTGAAAATATAACTGTTGAGACACAATGTAAGCACAAAAGGCAGAACGCCAGATAAGCAAAACGGTATGCGAGAGAGACAAATGAACGGACGGAAAGTTACTGCGCACTGGTCCGCTCGGAAGGTTGTAGTCACAAGTCTCTCACTAAATAAATGTGGATTGTGGACATTCTTAAAGTCTATCTGTACTTTGATTTTTGTGACACTGTAACCTTCCACAAGCAAAAGACAGTGCTCACTTGGGGTACACATAGACCCCTAAATAACTTAAGACTGATTCCTGTAATTACAAATGATCAAAATCTAGTCGCGATTTCATCTCAGCGACAATCATTGTCAAAAACTTGTTAAAATGGCAGATTGTAACTGTGGTTAGAATGTGAACGGTTTTAGAAATACGGATTCATCTTACCATCTTACCCGTTTGACCATCAGATAGTATGTTTATTTGCTATATTTAATACAAAACTGCTTCTCAAACTGATTTCATTAAGTAATAATAATTCACAGGCAGTGTCCCGTTTAATTACTTGCAGCTAATACTTATTATAGGAACTACCTTTTTTTGTTATTTCTTTATTTAAAATCTGTGCAACAAAAACATACAAAAAGTCTGCCAAACTGCAGAACAGTTTGTCGTTGTACACATTATCTTGGAAGATATTTATTAAAAACAGTATAATCAAAGTTTACCAACAACATAATATTATACATACATCCTGTATAGCCTCATACATTACGAGTCAACTGATAACCCGTGGTAATTTAAATTATTATAAACATGTGCCAAGACTTTCTGGCTCATATTTCTTGTTGTAAAATAGTACCTGACATGGTGTATCAGATCAAATGTACCAGTAATATGTCACTTTAAACGACCACGATTGCTAATGGTTAACATGTATAAATAAATATACACTCTATAAATAAATATGATTGTAAAGAAACACTAGTTAAGTGGATAAAACCACTTACGTATGAGGACACAGAAGCATTGTTATAACACGGAATTATTCACATACACAGAGACACACACATCCACTTATACTGACAGACACGCTCATACACACACAGAGACACACACACACACACACACACACACACACAAACACTCACGCACACACAGACAAACACACACACGCACACTCACTATCTTTAAGTATACTCTCTTTTTAATTGTTTTAATTTATTATTCTTGCTAAACTTATACATTTTAAAGATATTAAATTATTATTTAACTATCACGCTATACAAAATAGGGAGGGGCGGAGTCTTCTACCACAGACATTATTTTGTCTAAAACAATATTCCGAACACAACAATTGTAAACCAATTATTAATTTTTGACACAATAAATTTTATTTTATTTTTTATTTGTTTTTTTATTTAACATGTTGGTAGACCAAATAAACAGTACTTAGATGGATTGTGTGAAAGCTGATAATGATATGGCTAGAAGGATTAGGACAGGAGGCAATTTTGGGAAAGTACTTACCTATTTAAAACAATGATAATCTTTATGTACAGTGTGGAAGAGACACCAACGCACAATACAATACAATTCTGTACCTTTTTTTAAAAAAAAAGCTTTCTTGTAATGCATTGCACATTACTAGTAGTCGTGTTAACTCCGCCAACTAAGCTAAATATGTTTGTGTCTGGAGTGGCTCTCGTTAATAGTGCAATGGGTGAGGGGGTCGGACTGACGCTTGTCGATCGGGAGTCCAATGCTTTAGCCATTAGGCTATTGGCGCTATCGCTTAAGCAAAACTAAGTTCATAGTTAAAACAAAAAATCTTTACAATTTTCTCTAGACCAGCTCCAATTTAATAAAAAATTAATTTAATATAAATTTTTTTTTTACGTTAATGCGATCGACACGTTCATGACGTGCGGCGCTCCGATTGGCCCGCTCCAAGCTTTTAACGAATCAGAGAGCCAAACGTGGTAAACGTTTCGATCGCGTTAACGTAAAAACAACTCACACTTAGGGCACAGATAACCTACACGAACCGTAATTTGCACTAGTACGTAAACAAGTTCAAAATTGTCCCTTGACAGGCAGACTGCCTCTCAAATTGAAATCGTTGAAAGGCAAAACCTCAAGCGGCCTAGCAGTAGGAAATATCAAAGGCACGAAAACATCACGATTATTCAACCGAATAAACACACCACGGACAAAGTGGTGTAGCTTAAAATTTCAACGGGAACGCTGTGTCAGCCCGTAAAAGGTTCCGGGCTGGAATCCTGATCTAGATTTAAAGAGCTGACCGGTTGGGAGCTGCAAGCAAATGTTTATAGTACTGATTGCGCGAATGGATGGATGCGGTAGATTTTCAGGTCAACGCTATTTGTGTATGCGAGTGAGCTTTGTGAACGCACCACTGATACAAGAAAAACCCTCGAGTAGGATGCGTTAGTCCATAGCTATTCCTGGACTCATCAATAAACAGATAGATTCTGATCGTGTCATAGAGTAGAAAAGAATAGAAAACTCTTTATTGTACACCATAAAAACTCGCGTAAAACTCGTGTCATTCTAGCTTTTTGGGACTGTAGAATCTACCTCACTACGCTGTTCATTCACTACGACTAGAGCGTATTCAAAAACGCTTTTAAAAAAACAAGTCAAGTGTGTGTCAGACAACGTACAATAAAGGTTTTATAAAAAAATAGAATCCTCATTGATTTTATCAACACCAAAATCTGGGGTATTCCTCGAAGCGCAACCTTTTCTAAGCACAATCAACGAAGCGCAACCGTTAGTTGCGCACACAAAATCAAAATAAAAAATATTGTATATTTATTCCGCGAAGCGCAACCATGATTAAAATAAGAGAGCGAGGCTGTGATAGATTTGTCAAATAATTAAATCAATAGAGAGTTTTATAATATCGACTGTATTTTTTTTTATCAGGCAATCATAAATTGGCTGGAACTGGAACTATGTGTTAAGCAACTTTTGGTAAATTATGTTTAAGAGACATACAGGTTAACTAAATTAAATTATGACTGTTGTTTTGAAAGTACCAGGGTATCAGAAATGAACAGAAAATCGACGCTTATAAACAATCTGATTACCAAGTTATCAAGAGTGTAATAATTCATCCAATATCAGCGCAGGCGCAGTGATCTTTAATTGTGATTATGAATCAGACTGTCATTATAAAACGTGATAACTATACAAAACTAAGTAAGGAAACGAAATCATCTCTTTTTTAATATTTTACTTTAGTAAGGATTGTACGATTTATTACACTCTTTTTTTACTCATGCCCTGTAGTGTCTACTTTCTGTTCATTTCTGATATCCTGGTACTATCAAAACAACAGTCATAATTCAATTTATTGAACCTGTATGTCTCTTTAACATAATTGACCGAAAGTTGCTTAAGTTCAGCTGTCAGACAATAAACTAGACATAACCAGTTTAATAATGTCAAATCAAAGTTAATTACAAATTCTAAACGTAAGTAAAACTATGTATCATATTTTATAGAAGTAGGCCTATAAAAAAGAAACAAGAATAAAAGAAATTAATAAATAATTAATACAATTTTATTGTGCCATAAAAAAAGTTGGAACAATACTTGCGACATCCAAAAGCTCACTTACAAACTTCATACCTCCACGTTTGGCTTACGTGGATATAACAGTTTCAACCTTTACAAGCTCTTGTATCGGGGATCGGTCATCCGAGCACACACCACGATCTATTTACGAGTTACGACTATGTAACATATACCTTCAAACTTTGCTATGTAAGATGATAGAGTTGCCCGTTGTTTTGCATTTTGGGGTAATCTTTGGACGTTGGGTTCTACTGAGTTTGAAATTCATAATACAAATATTTCTTCTTCAGGTCGGTAGTAAATTCATGTCTTGTTTGGCCGGCCTATCAGCCATTGCTTTTTTTTAATTACTATATAAACTTTGCTAATAATTGGCACAAACAGGAACTAAAAATGCGCATCATCTGACTTTTTCCAACTATGTTGGGGTCTGACCTCCAAGTCCCACTGGGTAACACGATACCTCTTGGTTTAACTGGTTATCAGACTTTCAGGCTTCGGACTACGTGTAACGACTATCAAAAATTTAGAAATGAAAGCCGGGACGAACAGATTACCACACTTCTCGAGGCACGAAGGAGTCTGGATATGTAATGAATGGTGAGGAAAAACTTAAATCATTATAATAGCTTAAATCATTTAAATTGTTTCTCAATTGGTCATACATTGTGTATCTAGGTACATCTAAAACTTAGTTACAATTCAATGTACATTTTTTTAAAGTTTCAGCGAGCGAACCTCGTCGGTCAGTCTCAATGCACGTGCAATTTAAGGCTTTTAGGCTTTAGTTCAAACGTTAAATGGAAGAACAACGCTTGTTATTTATTTTCTTTCCATTTGTATTGCTGCTGTGGCTTTTGTTTCTATTGCCACAATTGATGTTATATCACACAATATATACCTCGGCAAAGCAAAAGTCTTCAATTCTAATTAAATCAGCTGTAAAATCTCATCGCTAATTGGACAATATACGTACCTTCAGTTCAAACTGAGAAGGATTTTACATTTATATTGAGGTTTGTGCTTTCAATGAAATGCTAGAAATGTATTATTGAATACGAAGTTTGAATTCGCCAATCCGCCATCTTGATCAATGCTCGTTCTTAATAACATTACAAGTCAATATAAAACTACCCTGTTTGGAAAAAGTGTGTTTGCTATGGCCACAAAGATCTACAATAAAATTCCGAATGACATAAAAGAATGTAGCAATATTCATGTTTTAAAAAATAAATTGTTCAAATTTCTTATTGAAAAAACTACTCCGTTGCTGAATTGTTTTATTGACTTGAAATTTTTAAACTAAGTGTTTTATGTCCGCATGACGAAAATATATTGTTAATTTTTTTTGTGTCTGTCTAATTTTATACTTATTTAATGAATGAAATGCAATTCATGTCAAATCATATATTTTTATTGTATTATAGGTATTATTTAATCATTTGTATGCCCTAGTGGCTGATCGTGGTATGAACATTATAATTTTTTAATTAATGTAAGTAACACCTGCATGTAATTGTAACCGATGTATCACAAATAAACGATTTAAAAAAAAACCATAATATAATATAATGACAATAACTGTAAAGTAATACAAAATAATAATAATGTAATTATGATAAATTATTGAATAATACAATAATGAAAATGCAAGTGATAAAATATGGACCAAATATGTTTGTCTGAAATTTCAGGACGAGGACCTGAACGGGTCTTAAATCTAAAACTTCTCACACTTGCTTTAAATAATTTAACAGTGTGTGAAAGTATTTATGTAACAAGTTCCTAAAGATCCCCTCCCGGACAAACTTCGCGGAACAAAATACAGCAAACGCACTTTTAAAATTAATATTTGTAAGTGACACCTAACTTACCTGTGTAGGTACCTACTAATTAATAAAATAAATATATTCTATTCCATTATCTGTATGACACTGGCCTGCAGTGGAACAGTAAAAGGATGGTATTTCAAGTTTTCTTCTACTGAAATACAAAACTACAGTGTTCTGGTACATGAGAATAAGAAAACCAATTCTCATGCTACTTTAAAACTAAAGGAACCTTCCTCCAGACAGATATTGCGTCTAGTGGGATACTGCCTATTGCGGAAGAAGGTGTGAGGCGGAACATTGCGGTGGATTTAGGTCAGTAAAAGCCTGTCAGACCCTTCCCTAGGGCGGAGGATATCCATGAAGGCTTTTCACCCTGAAAAACAAACTAATTTAAATAAAAAATAAATTCAAAAACTAAAACCTAAATACAGATAAATCACGCTCTTAAAAGTATAAAACTAGAAAATATTTATTTGTGAAGATAATAATTATTCTCATAATAATAATAATAATAACCCCGCAGGGCAGCTTGTGGCGAGCTGTTGGGCAGTAGCGACCCCACGGACCTGATCTCCCGGGAGATTTCTTGTACCTCACCTCTGGCTTGCCTTAATTGGCCGGCCAGAGTGAACTCTGACGAGGAATGGAGCTCCCACCTCTTTCTTGCCTTAGTTGGCCGGCTAGAGTGGAGATTCGCAAGAGCAAACGTGCTCGGAGGAAGGAAGCATTCCAGTAAGGTGCTGGTAGGGATCTTGACCGTACTTCCGGGATTGTCCTGATAGCCGTGGGATGCCTCTCCACTCCTCAAGCACCTCAGGTTATGTTGCTCTCTTGTCGCTACGTCACTATGTGCTAGCGGCCGTTTCAGAGGGCCCATTATTGAGTGTGCAAGTCACCCCCTGCCATTTAATACCTGTATATAAAACATTGGTAAGGCAGGGGCCATAGTCCTTCATAGTTTTAGATATCCAGTCCATTTTAGACACCCTAACCTATAGTCCAGTACTTTTGTTTTCATAGTCTGCAATTATAGTCTTACACCAGTCGTAGGTTTTCCTTAGGTGCACTTGTGTAGTGCATACAGGGAAAATCTGCGGTTGGTGCCTCATTTCATTAAAGACGACAATAGGCCTCTGCGAGTTGGCTGCGGCCCCTCGTACGCCTTCCAAAGGTCCGGATCCCAAGGGTTCCGAGAAATAAAAGCTAAAGATAATAATAATAATACTTTATTTGCCAAAACGTAGGTGTACAAAGTTGTAATCTAAATCTAGTTGTCGTTCATAGAGGATAAAGTGGTGAAAAAAATGACAAATTGATATACTTCAGTAAATAGGTTTTACAAACACTTCTTTTACACGTCATTTCTTAACTTAACTCTCCCAACTCTCTCTCTATCTCTCTCTCTAACTCTCTCTACTCTCTTTCTTTTCTTTTCGTTTTTTCTTTTATTAATTTTCTTTTTTTTCTTATCTATACATTTATAAATATAATGTATTTTAGGTTAAGGTATTTATCGCCGGGCCTGCGTCGCCTGTAATAAAATGTATTATTATATTAACAAGTAGCTGAGATCGGTGTTTCACTATCTGACTTCTCTGAGAAGAAACGCCGAAAGAAACTCGGAGGTCAAAGTCCAAACATTAACTTGGTCAAATCATGTAAGAACCATGCAGATAAGTGTCTGAAATGGTATTTATGATATGGATAGCACTGGCTGTATGCCCTTGCCCAAAAAAATATGATCGCTTACTGCTGTTCAAATGTATTATTTTGTTAGGGCTGGTTATATACAAAAAAACCGACCTACTTTTTTTTACCCGACGAAAGCAAAAAGGAGGGTTATGATTTCAACCGTATTTACAATGTATATTTAATCACGCAAATAACTTTATTATCGCGAGCTAGGAAACGTTAGTGTAGTTCGTACTTGACGCCATAGATGTCGCTACCTGTATGTATAAAGTTAGATTTAGTTGGTATTTTGTGGTGAAATTGGCTGCCTCGTTGAGACAGTGATTGCTAGCGCTATTGCTGATCATGAGGTCACGGATACGTTCTCCGGGTCGGGCAAAGCGTTATTGACTTTTCCATCTGGATTTTTTCTGTCGCAGCCCGAATTCTCGATTTGTGCCCGATTGACGTCAATAGGCTAACCTTCTAGTCCATGGGACTGAATATTAAATGGCTAAATGTGGGTGTCCCCTCATCCTAACACTTTGGGAATTACAGGTGTGATGTTTTGTATGTAAATAGTTACTTGTATTTTAAATTTCAATTTATCGGATGTGGTTAAAATCCGAGCAAGTTCTAATATGACTTTTCAATTTTATCTTCAGTCATCATTGACATCAGTGAAAGAAAACATCCTGAGGTAACCTAAAATTATTTGGATTTGAAAACCTTATGCACGAGTAAAAAAAAACTGTACAAACGCGGATTTCATGCCTTAGACACTTTCTAGCAGTCTACCTTACGGTGATGTAAAGATAGAACATGGTAGAAGCAACAAAATAAACAGTTACATGACAGGAAAAAAAAGGCACTTAAAAATATATTCACAAATACACACATACTTTAAAACAAAAAATTACAAAGCCAAGAGAGATAAAAATACGTTGATGGAGAAAAAATAATATGTCTAAAATCGCCAATTCGCATTGCAAGCGTGGTGATCAATACTCGTGCTTTCACAGTATATGAAAAACCTTTGCCCTTCAGTGTCATAGTAATAGATATAAATAATTAAAAAAAGAAAACTTAAGCTGTTCCTAAAATAACATTGAAGAAAATGAAATCTCCTTTCAGAAAATCTTGAAAACACCTCACCGTTTTCATCTCACTTACGCAAAAATAATCCTCTACTTAATTACAATCTTAGAAAGGTATTTTCCTTTCTGTCTTTTCACCTCAATGTTTTCAAAAGCTATTTTTCAGAGTCCATCTGTCCATTCCGTTCACTCATTAATCTGCTCGTTGGACAGTCTGTGACGAACAACTGGATAGATGGCTTGAATGATGTAGAAATTTACTGGAACCGTCGCTGTTGCATTTTGTAAAAGTTGATAATAATATAACAAGGGGTAATAGAGAATACAGAGATCCAAGCCTAATATTTAAAAAAAAGAAAAAAAAATAACCCTGGACGGCAGAAACGACGTGTATCATGGCTACCGAAAAGATGAACCGAAGATTATGTTTTTTTTTTGTTTGAAAGGTAAACTATTTGCGAGTGTTCTTAGCTATGATTACCTGATGAAAATTGGTAGGAAATATCCCATGGTATTAGTCCGCATCTGTACGTGTATATAAGTGTGCTCAAAGTACTAAAAAATAGATAAATCAATTGCATTTAATAACCTTTCAAAGAAAACGTAACTTATAACCTTCCCCGCCTCACATTCAACGTATAAAGAGAACACTTTTAAAACGAATAAGACAGTAAAATAAATGGCCAGTAACAAAGGGTAGGAGGATACACAACACCCTTACAGCTGCATCAAGAGCCTTAAGTGCTTACTCGTGTCAGGGATGCTGTCAAGGGCGGGAGAACTTTTCCTTAACGTAAAAAAAATGTTGTTTCTAGTTATTTATAAGGTGGTCGCTTTTAATGTAGTGCTGTTTCTTTCTTATGATCGTAAAGGTGAACAGTGGTCACGAAAATATTTTGCATTATCTTTTTTTTACTTTGCAGTTTTGTATCGAAAATGAGAGAAATATAGAGAGCCATATTGGTCAGACAACATTAAATGCAAGATGAATATGAAACTAGTATTGTATAATATTGACCGAAGGATAGACTAACAAAAAGTTTTCATACTTATTTATTACCTATCTGTATCATTAACATGTTTTTGGTGAAACATTAATGAATGCAGTTCTAAAAACGTCTGTTTCTTCCCAACAGCTTCGAACTACGTATTGAAAGCGACGATGGAAGTTGTCAATGTTTTAGACAGGATGACATTTTGCTGAACTTTTTTTTGTTGGGTGAACGTACGTCATATGAAAAAATCCATATCAATCTCGAAGCCCAGAAAAACATAGCTGTTCCCTATATTTGGTCGTCATTGAAGCTCACATGCAGCACATTTTTCACGCATACCTAACTTTATACTTTTTATTTAGAAAGAGATAAATCGTTCCTCAATGTAGGAAATAGGGGATGATTGATTTTCCACCGATCAATTAATAATTCCGTTGAAACTTGGTAGCACTAACACCTCAAACACCTCAACAATTTTACAGCTATTAATTCATGTTTGAGCTTATTATAAACCAAAGAAGTCCAGTAACAAAAAGTTTAGTTTTTTTTATAATGTTTTTTTTTACTAATAGTTTTTTTATAGGCTCACGTTTGACCACAATCTCTCCTGAAGGTAGGAGATGATGTGGTTTGACGGAAAAGCACGCTTGCCTAGAAGTAACCTATTTGCTTTTATCTAAAAGACCCGTAGGTTGTAGCTATAAGGAAACGTCGACTCCGGCAATTAATTCCAATTCCAATTAAAAACCTTTTTATAAAAAGAAAAGCACAACTGACACAATAAAAAACACTATAAGAAGTAAAATATAAGTAGGAAAGAATGGAAGTTTTTTAAACAATACAATATTTAAAATGGTCTCTTCTAGTTTTCGCACAGCATCGTCTAAGCCTCAGCATTGTTTTTGAAGTGCACTAAGATTGATTTACACCAACCAGGTGGTCTGTTCTCGGCATACTTTAAATTTTCCATTGTTATTTTTATTTTAGTTCCATTCATTCATTTGCGCTTTATTCTATTGATTCATTGAGACGGTCTTTCATTCTTTCTTCATTATGTTTGTACAGCGAAAAGTTTGAATGAGGGCGGAGCGATGTACATCCTGACACCTTGAGATATGTACGGTCAGTGCTCTGCATTACCTGATTCATCTAAGAAAAAATTATAAGGGGAAGATGAGTCAGGCAACGAAGCTAACTGACTGAACATTATTTTGAATCAATAATTTTACGCGAATGATTGCTGGGAGATGCTGAATGCGGCAAACTGAAGGTCACAGTGTAGGGGAGGCCTATGTTCAGCAGTGAACCACTGTGGGCTGAAGATGATGATGAATATTTATATTTACGTCTTTATATGTGTTAATAGCTGCCCGCAGTAAACTTCGTTCCACCTTAGCATCGATTTAAACTTTCAATCGTGTCAATTAGAGACACGATAGGAAGTCAATGACAGCGCATATGGTTTAATGAATTAAGATACCTTATTATTATTATCTTTTTAGACAATATGTCAAATGTCAAATTGTCACCCAAGATGGCGATGCATTTGGCCACCGACTTCCAAAACTGGAGTTAAGTTTTTAAGAAATCGTTTGTTTTTAAATGTAAAAAAGTTTTTATTATGCAATTTTAAGTTTCTTCGTATGTAAAGAAAGTCTTTCAACATTTGAAAGAATCATTGAAATCGGTTAACAATTGCAAAAGAAGTCCTTTCTAAACATTAATCAGTACATCTCTGCCGGGCCCCTTTTAAAATAGATAGGTGTAAATATGTTATGTTATGGGAATACAAAACCTCTGCACAGACATGTGACTGTAGCAATTGCGAGTAATTTGCTGTTATTCGCCTGTCTTTTTTCATCAGTTTTTCTTCACCAAATGATACTTGCTATATGAAAATGCTTGATCTGTTACTAAAAATGTAAAAATCGGCATATGTGTACCTTTATTATTTAAGGAGTTTCCTCAATTCCTCGAAGATCCCATCATCAGATCCGAGGTTTTATAATACCTATCCTATCAAAAAAAAGAAGAATTTTGAAAATCGGACCATAAAATATGCCGGAGTAATCACGTAACCTCGACCAAGGAAAATAGGAATTCATTTTTTAATATAGATTTGCTTAAAACTGTAGAAAACGAAATACAATTTTATTGTTTTTCGTTTCATTATCATTCATCCAACCCTATGTAATATCCCTTTAACCATTCAATCGTGTCAATTAGTAACATAACAGAAAAAATGACAGCGCTGATAGCGCCGGTGTCCGCTTGGGGTATAATAAACGAAAAGGCTTTACCTTCGTTTAGAATCGCATTCGCTGGGATAGTAATTACTATCTAAACAGTTTAAAGTAAAAAGAACTTAACAGATAAGGGGCCGAAAAACTTCAAATTCAAATTCACATTCATTTTTTCATTTTGTGAACATAGGTGATTACAGGTGTTTCTTCAACGTTGGGAGGTCCAGTTTTAAGAAGAAAGCATATGGTGTCCGGATATGCATCGTTATGCTGCAACAACGAATCCATTTAATATTGTAATGATATTTCACACCAACTGCTCGTTATTGCCACATTGTTTACCATGCAATCGTCATGTCATTATAACGCTTTATCTAGTGCAAAAGCGGTCAACCTCAATTCCTAGCAAACCAGCATCTAAGCTGGTAATTAATACCGTACAGATAGATAAAACATTTTGTTAGTGCACAAAAACAAAATTAAATACCTAGTTGGACTGACTGAAAAAAATATAAAATTTGTGGTTTGCGTCTCAAGGTTTCATTAAATGAGAGTCCATCTCAGTATATTGTGTCCGGCAAATGTAGAGAGGCTAGCACATCAAGCTACCCCTATGAGTCAAAATTCTTTGATAGTTTATCAACTTTATTAGAAGCAGATAATGATTCATGTTCAATTAAGAAATTTTGACAGTTCGGGGTAGTTGGATGTGCTGGCGTCTATAGGTATCTAACGCTGAAATTCTGCCAAATAAATTCAAAATCAAATTCGAATTGTTTTTTTTTTGTTTGTTGTGTGATACTACTGACCATTCATATGATTTGAAAAATTTTGTTTTTTTTTCATATAAATATTATTTTTATTTATTTTCTAGATTAATAGAATTATATTTAATTTTAACTTATTTATTGCATTGTTATCTGATTTTTATTATCACAAAATGTACCTATGCATGCTATTAGTAAGTAGAATTTTAATATTTGTACGGCCGAAATGCCGAATATAGTGAAACCCGTTGAACATAACATCATATGTACCTATATTCTTGCAAATAAATAAATCCTTCATTCATTCATTCATTCATTCATTGATTTGAATTTGAAAACTCAACTAAGAATTTAGTAGGAACACAGTCAAGCTTTAATATTATCATAATAATATCAAACCGGTATCTAGTTTGCATGCACTTAAAGTACCGATTAAATATCCCTAAGTTTCCTTTATGGAATAACTGCGAGCGACTAAACCGTGTGTTTGACAGGTGGTGACAAAAAAGTGTATGAAATACGTCACGTGCAAGTATTGACTTATAAGAATATTTTCGAGAGTATTTCACACGTGCCGTCCCTAAAGGGTTTGCAAATGTGTATATTTAAGCAGTTAATACAGACGCCAGCACATCAAGTTACCCCAATGTGTCAAATTTCTTTGATCGTTTTTCAACTTTATGGCAAACAGAATAAGGTTCATATTCAATTGGGAAAATTTGACACATTGGGGTAACTTGATGTGCTGGCGTCTGTACATCATCAGGTCTATATACCCCAACAGACTTGAATTTTTAGTCGGACAAAATATTTGATTACAATTTAGATATACGCGGAATAGTTTCAAGTTTAACAATGAACAATTTTATTATTTTTGCGAACAGTTACCCAATAATCTACGTAAATTACAAACTACTATTCAATTAACCTCTAAACAAGCTTAATTTCAAGCTCAGTTTACTACAATAACCAAACACTTTGTAATTTGTAACAAATGTTCCCCGGTTAACTTCGGACTGAAATTGGAACAGCTACCATATTATCTCAGCTACAGCAAACTCCACATTGTTCCGAAGCTAACACTCGTATGAGAGTGATTTTCAAAACTAGTAACAGACTAAACATTCACGTGCACCTATAATAAAATAGATCAATCTGTAAGGTCAAGCTATACTTGTTTATGGCAGCAGTTAAGCACACAGCACATTATTAATGTGTATTATAATATACATTGCTTAATTTGTATCTTTTATAAATTATTGTGTGTGTGTTTTAATGACTGATGTCAAATAAATATTTTTTCTTTCTTTCTTTCTTTTTTTCATTCTATATGTCCACAGTAAAGTAGGCTGTGTTTCGGGGACGATGAGATATTCCTGTGACGGTTTTGTCGCATCACTTGCCGTTGCTTTTCCAACTATGTTGGGCTTGCCAGTCTAACTTGAACCGAAAGATTTTGTTTATCATACCAATCATTTCAAAAACTGCCTCATTGATCTAGTAAGTAGTATAGTAACAGTAGTAATATTAGTAGTCTCTGTGTTTGGGACAGCGTTTTGTATCTAAAATTTCTCAGTATAAGCACCGAGTCTGGAGTTATACACGATTGATGGCAGTAGCTGCTGAAGTTTTCTCTACGTAATCGATCGACGTTCACCTCAGGTCTTCTCCACCTTAATTATCTTTGTCCACCTCCAGTTCGTCGAGCTCCAAACCATGATGTCAAAACTTAATAACGCAAGCACATGAAAACAACCCTCCTAGTAGTATTGGTTCCACGTACAGATGCCAGCACATCAAGTTACCCCAATGTTCCAAATTTTCCCAATTGAATGTGAACCTTATTCTGTTTGCCATAAAGTTGAAAAACGATCATAGAAATTTGACACATTGGGGTTACTTGATGTGCTGGCGTCTGTACATTGCTTTCACACTTGATTCTTTCTTTTGGAAGGAACACTCAATAGGAAGTCAATATAATACTTAAATAAGGAAATATTATATATTATTATAATGTTTTTTTTTTCATTTCATATAATATTTAATTTAACCTTTAGGTAAAACTGTTTTTGAAATAAATTAGTTAATATTTGATAAAACTGAAATCAAAAACGTCAATAGTATTAGCAGTAAATGGAGACATATCAATTTCCCAATCTAACACAGATAGTGCTATTCAAAACTAATTTCTGATTGGAAACTTGTACATAGGGTTCTTGCATCTATTGAATATTGAAATGCAATAATCAGTCGTCGGGGAAGCCTGTCCCAGCTAGAGACTTCCGCTGTCAATTTGTCCCGGCAATGGTACATTTTGTTGGTGCCTGCAACGGACATGAAGCTATGAAAAGATATGGAACGGAAGAAATGGTTTAGCATTTGTTCCTTAATTTATTTTATGTTCCTGACTCAACTGTTTTTAAATCTCTTTTTCATACAGACACATATATATTACAGACAAAAACACACTAATCTTACCCAAGCAAGAACTACGTAAATTCATTTCATATGATTTTGATAATATTGAAAATACAGTCATCCTGTTGCATTAACTTTTAAAACCACAACCACACCAAAACCTAAGCATAAATTTTCCAAAAACAAATAAATAACTCTAAATGAGAAATGAAGAAATTAAAGAAAGCCGTGATTGCTCAGAAGTTAAGGCCGAAATATACGAAATCAGGAGTTTTTAATTTTAAAATCGTTTGAATCGAAGTTTTGATTACGTCAAGCATCTGTGCTAGACACACTTGTCCACACTGATCACGCTTACTTAGACTATTATACTAGAATGGAATGTAACATAAAATAATGCTATTTATTGTTCACTATAAAACCTTACAAATGATTAATAGATATTTATTTATTTAATACTTCAAGCACAGTAACGTACAAAAATGGACTTAATGCCGTAGGCATTTTCTACCAGTCCCTAATTTAGTATAAAAATATGCTCTGACATCTTTTTTGGTGTTCATCATGGTTTAAGTCATGTTTCATAGTTATATAGAATAAAACATTAACGTACAAGTAACGCCACTATCCATAAAATAATGTAGAAAATAAAATCGAAAAAACAGCCAGGAATACAAATATTCATGCACTAATCATAAATGTCAGTCAGTGTGTGAGTCTCCCTCTGGTCGGACGACCAAGAGAGTCCCGTTGGGTGACCAGGCCGCGTCTCGACCATCCTTCTGTTCCCCCAAGAAAATACTCCCACACACTATGAAGAAGCTTAAAAGAAAATCGGTTTTAAAGCGGCGGCACTTCCTCCCACTTAAAGTGCATCTCACCAATATCAGAGGTTTGCACTCAAATCTCGATTCGGTCCACCACCATCTCGAGACCGAGAAGCCGCACCTGCTCTTTTTAACGGAGACGCAAATTGCAACTCCGTCGGACGTGGCGTACCTCAACTACCCAGGTTACTCGCTTGAACACAAGTTCGCAAAACGGGCTGGGGTCTGTTTGTACGTCCGCGACGATATATGCTTTCGGCGTCTCCGTTGCTTCGAAGATTCCGGGTTATCTACAATCTGGATACTGGTTGATACCGGGGTGGAGAAATCACTCTACGTCGGTGTCTACCGGTCGCACAGTGGTGACCAGGAGACAACCAGGCTCTTTGAGCACCTTATGGTGAAGGCGGATTATGCCCAGCAACGGTACCCAACGGCGGAGCTTCTCTTTCTGGGGGACTTTAATGCCCACCACGAGGAGTGGTTGTTCCCGTTCCGGAAAACTGACCATGCTGGGAGAGAGGCGCGCAAATTTGCATTATCGCTAGATCTCACCCAGCTGGTGAATGAAGCGACCCGGGTACCAGATGTTGACGGACACACAGCCAATTGCTTGGACTTGCTGCTGACTACCGACCCAGACAGGCACTCAGTATCGGTATCAGCCCCACTGGGAACATCCGACCACTGTCTAGTCAAGTCCGTGTCGCTCAGCTCTCCTCCAGATGATAGCCCTAGAGGCATGAGGCGAGTTTGGCGGTACGAGTCAGCAGACTGGGATGAGATGCGGCATTTTTTTGCATCCTTCCCATGGCATCCAGTGTGCTTTTCTTCGGGTGACCCCACTTGCTCAGCTGAAGCGGTTGCGGATGTGATACGGCAGGGAATGGAATACTACATTCCATTCTCCGATATACCGCTCGGTCACAAAGCCCGCCCTTGGTTTAATGCAGACTGCGCTCGTGCTGAGCACCAAATGCAGGCTGCATACCAGGCCTGGGTACGCACTCGTGACCGCAAAGTTCGAGCTCGACGGGTTTGCGCGAAGAAAAGAGCATTTAATTCTGCCGCTAAGTTCTGCAAGCGGGTAATCCGAAAGGCGCGTTTCGACCACGTCAGCCGTATAGGGGCTAAGCTTGCGTCCTACCCCTCTGGTAGTAAACAGTTTTGGTCCCTGTCCAAATCGGTCGAAACCAACTTCTGTCGGTCGTCATTACCTCCCCTGCTCAAACCGGATGGGTCGCTAGCTCACTCCGCCACCGAGAAGGCAAACCTATTTGCATCTCTATTTGCGAGCAATTCACGTCTTGATACTGAGTCAAAACAGCCACCAATGATTCCTCACTGTGGTTCTTCGATGCCGGAGATCACAATACACATGAAAGAGGTTCGTAGAGTACTTTGTAGCCTGGACGTGAATAAGGCTAGTGGTCCTGACGGCATACCAGCAAGAGTCTTGAGGAACTGTGCGCCTGAGTTGTCCTCTGTGTTGACACGCTTGTACCGCCTCTCTCTTAAAACGAAAACAGTGCCGAGCTCATGGAAGGTTGCCAATGTACAGCCCGTGCCCAAGAAGGGTAGTCGTGCCGACCCCGGTAATTATCGTCCAATCGCTATCACCTCCATACTTTGTAAAGTAATGGAAAGGGTTCTTAATGGGAAGCTGCTGGCGTACCTAGAAGCAAACGACTTACTAAGCGACCGTCAGTATGGTTTTCGCCGGGGACGGTCAACTGGTGATCTTCTAGTGTATGCTACGCACTGCTGGGGCCAGGCCATCGAGAAACACGGCGAAGCTCTTGCCGTGTCGTTGGATATATCGAAGGCCTTCGACAGGGTATGGCATGCTAGTCTGCTGGGCAAACTTCCTGCATACGGCATTCCCATTGACTTTTGCTGCTGGATATCTGATTTCCTGAGAGAACGGTCGATCCGAGTTGTCATAGATGGCTGCTCCTCTGACCTTTTTGGTATTGACGCCGGAGTTCCTCAGGGGTCTGTTCTCTCCGCGACACTTTTCCTGCTACACATCAATGACCTCCTTGTTCCTGGTATTGTTGGGTATGCAGACGACAGCACTGTCATGGAGAGTTACACATGTAGCGCAAGAGCCAGTGGTGATGAATTTCGGTCTTTGAGAGAGGCCATGGTAGAGCGAACGAATTCAACCTTAAGTCTTGTCTCCAAGTGGGGTGACGAAAATCTGGTTGTTTTCAACGCCACTAAAACACAAGTGTGCCTGTTCACCGCCAAAAGGAGCCCCTTCAATCTGGCTCCTACTTTCCGGGGTGCATCTGTACCAGTTACCGACGGCCTCGAGCTTCTTGGCACGAAGTTAAGTGCAAATCTTAACTTTGGTGCCTACATTGAGTCGAAAGCTCAAACTGCGGCAAAAAAGCTGGGCATCCTAAATAAAGTTAAGCGGTACTTCAAAGCTGACCAGCTTTTAGTTCTTTATAAAGCTCAAGTCCGGTCCAGCATGGAGTATTGCTGTCACCTTTGGGATGGCTCAGCCAAATACCAACTAGCCACACTCGACTCAGTAGAGCGCAGAGCCAAGAGGCTCATTGGTGACGAAAAGCTGGTGGGTACCAAGCTTCATACCCTGGCCCACCGCCGCAAAGTTGCATGTCTGTCGGTCTTTTACAGACTGTATTTCGGTGAGTGTGCTCTTGAGCTACACGAGCTCATTCCACCATCTCCTTTCTTCCATCGGGAATCCAGACGTACTGCAGGTTATCACCCATTCCTTGTAGATGTTCCACACATTCGCACGAAGCGCTTTGCCTGTTCCTTCATTATGCGCACAGCCAAGGAGTGGAATTCCCTGCCTGCATCAGTGTTCCCGAGTTCATATGACCCCAATCTGTTTAAGTCGCGAGTTAATAGGCTTCTTATGGGTAAGCTCGTTCCATCTTCGACCTCATCTCTGACCGCAGGACAAGATTGAGGTCAAGAGTAGACCCATTATATATATAAAAAAAAAAAAAAAAAAAAATGTCAAAGTTAATATTATAATACGTTCATGACTGTTAAGCATAAGTTATTTTGTATTGAGCTGGTTATTCGTTTACTATTGCGATATTTTATTCTAATATATTTGAACTAGGACAGGTCCGGGAGGCAAACGACAAAGAGGTAGACCAAAAGCTCGCTGGATAGACGACATACTTCAAATGGCAGGAAGAGGCTGGATGAAAACAGCCAACGACAGGGAAAAATGGGGGCAACTGGAGGAGGCCTATACCCGAAAGGGGCCATGACATATTAATTGAAAAACCTACTTGCTAAACATAGTTATTTTATATATTTTCTTTTATGTCATCGAAATCAATAAAGGTTTATTATTATTATATTTGAACTTTAGTAGCTCTACAACTCATTTATAACAGATAGCTGTGCCTGTCAGTTCAGCAATAGCAATAATAGGTAGAATTAGAAATTATTTCGTTGTGAATGGAACTCGGAGTATTGTCGTGAAGTTAAATATCTATAATTCGATTTATTGCCAAAGTGATTTACAATGACTTGTAGATGACATTTATGACAATGATCTGCAGGGATATCGCATATCTTCGTTGGGAGTTCATATTGATGATCACTGGGCAAAGTGCTCAACCGCCACGGTTAACTATCAAACAGCTAGTTTTGTACTGGCTATCATTAAAGGTCATGGCACATTATACCGGCACGGCACCGGCACCGCTCCAAACTAACAATTGACTTGTCATTCTATTTAGAGCCTTAAATCGTGGGTAGTATAAAATATTTCACAACGTCAAAGTGATAAAGCAAACGGCGAGCAGTCAGCGCTGTGTGAACTGCTTGCCACTACCATACAACTCGACTCGAAGCCCGCGTACCGATAGCGCGTGGACCATGTGCTTACAGCACGCTGACTCCCGAGTCGCCAGCAAAACGTCATTGCGCCCGTCGGCGTCGTAAACCTAGACATTATGAAAACGTGCAAGTCATAGGCGTGTCCAATCATAAATGCCATATAACAATTTGTGTTCGCGGTGACAGCGAGCTTGCACCCCGCGGGCAGCGTGCGTACTGAAAGCTGGCAGCTTGCAAACGATGCGTAGTTAGCGCACTGGCAGCTAGCCGTAGCCTAAATTCGAGGCGACGCCGACTGATCACATCACCGTTGTTCCGAAACCAACACACGAACTGGCTAGTAATCATTTTTATGTTGTACCTAGTTCGTTCTGATACGTAAAGAATATTAATTTATGTAATACAGGTCAATATGATTTGTAATAATCCTGGGGGCCAATTCTGTAACTTTGCGTTAAGCAACACGCCATTGACACTCTATCGACACACTACAGACATTATGTTGCCACTGTTGCAAATTTGGTATTCTGCAAAAACTTCAATGTCGTTTCATTCGTGTCTCAGTAGTGTGTCGATAGTATGTCGGTAGTGTGGCAGTATTATAGTTTTTAGTGTTGCTAACAAAAATCTACCATGCAAATAAAGAGGTACATCAAACCTACCACTTTTTGAAATCCTATTTTTATCAATTAAATCTTTTTACTATGGGTTTTATAACAATGTAAAAACGTTTTAATATCAAAAACATCAATATTCAGTAAAAACATGCGATGATCGTTAAAAATAAGATTTTTCAACGACAATTTTTGCCTTTCTGAAAAAAAAAACAACTGTCAAAATACTTGCGGCGGCGGTTTTCTTAGTTTCAAACTTTATTTTTCAAATTAAATTAGAAAGTAGAAGAAGATAGAAGATTATCATCTGAAACGATCACGATACGGTAAGTAAAAAAGTCCCAATTATAGTTGGGAGGATAATTAAACAACGTGTTAAATGTTTAGTGGTATAATTTCTGTTCTGAAGTGCAATGCAAATATTTTTTCAAAGTTGGTTTTGAGTTATCAATTTCAGGCTCGGCAACATGGCAAGTGTGAGCGTAAACCAGCTCTCGGCTCTCATAGATTTTTTAGAATCCAACCGAGAGTTGGCTCTTGGCTACTTCAACAGGAGCAAAGAAGGTCGCAGTCAGGCTAGGCGGCTTTGGGAGCAATGCTCCACTGTGCTCAACAGTGTCTCGGCAAACTGCGTGCAAAAAACGCCGGATCAGTGGAGACTGGTGAGCATGAGATATTCTTGTTGATGTATATTTTTAGCTAGACTAGCCTAGACTAGCTGTTACCCGTGGCCTCGCCTGCGTGAAGTTCGGTAACTGTCCCATGGGATCATACTAAAGGGATAAATAGTATCCTACATGTTAATCCAGGTTATAAACTATCTATGTGCCAAATTAAACCCCTAGACCACAGGAACATAGAGACCCAGCGGTTTGGGCTGTGCGTTGATACATCAGTCAATCACTTTTGCCTTTTATATACAGATAGATGTACCTATACTTACATTATTATTTTTCTACCTTTTTCAGTACTACAATGAGTATAAATCAAAATTATTAAAAAAAAATAAAATGGAGAAAGCTGAAATGTCAGCTACAGGTGGGTACATATTAACAATTTTAAGTATTTAATTATCTCTCGTGTAATACATAGTTTGCTCTACATTACACCTCAACATGCTCTCAATTGTTATACTTTTGCTTTAGGAGGCGGACCCTCAAGGGCCAAAAAATTATCTCCACTGCAAGAACGGCTGTATGACGTACTTGGACGCGACGTAGGTGAACCTTTACCAGGGGTCCGCCATAATCCTCTCGCCGTGTCACAGTCTGTGAGTTTTATAACTAAAATTTGCAAAATTGAATAGACATGGGACGTCTAATGGTTTTGCTGACCACCGGGCATGGTTAACGATGGGTACCCAGGAGCACTGACTACATGCTGGGACGTGTGTGATCTGCTTGCCGGCCCTTGATGTTAATTCAAAAACTTATGCTGCAGTGGAATGAGATCATTATTTAAGCTCGGTGAGTTGGAAGACACAAATAATACACACTTAAATTTGGTTTTTCACTTTACAGAATAATAGTCAAACTCTAGTGGAGGTGGTGCAGATTCCTCTTGCTGTGAGTTTTAAGTTTATATTTATTTGAGGAATAGAATAGGTGTAGCTGGGAATTGGTACTAAGTATTAAACTTTTATTGTTTTTTGTTACAATATGAAAATGCCATGTGAATAATGTTTCGATTTTAATTTCACAGGAAAACAGCCAAAATTTAGAGGAAGAGATGGTGCAAATAGTGAGTTTTCTTTTTATATTCAAACTAGCTATTGTCAGGACTTTTTACTTTTAAAATTTTTGTCATTTGAAATAGATACTATAGAAAAATGTTCACTTTACAGGTAGACGATGACGAAGTAACAGTCATAGATGCAGTACATGAGTGGGAAATACCAGAGTTTGAGGCCCAGCTTCAACTGTCAGAAGTAGGACCCAACATGAGCCAGGAGGCTAATAGGATGCCAGAACCCAGCCCACCTACCACTACTCATGCACCGCGGCAGGCTGATTCTCCTGCACCGCAGACTGTGCCTCCAGCACCACGGCGACGACGACGCCGCGTACAGAGAACTCCTCGAGTAGTCAACAGCGGTGGGTATCAAAGTTATTCGTATTTAATAATAAAATTAGCCTGTCCCAAATTCCAGTAGTCTCAAACTTAAATATTATCTCACAGAGCATGATAGTATGCACGAGGCGACTGCAAGGCTGGAGGCCATGGAAAATATAAGTGCAGAGGCTACCAGGGAACTTGCCCAAGCCACTCAACGACTGGCAGCTGCATTCGAAGCAGTAGCTGAGAGACTAAGAGAGCCAATAATTATTGTGCTCCAAAACCCCTCACAAGCTAGAGTATGTATTAAAATGTTATTTGCATACTGTTGATTTTGTTCCATCTATTGGCTGATATATTATGATGATGATGTCATTACATATTACAAAAACAAAACTTGAGATTGTAAAACTTTTTTAATTTCACTCATAAAACTAAATTAAATTTGTCGTTCTCTCCATAGCCTGGAAACTAGTGACTGCTGAATTGCCCGACCTCTTTGCAACTCTGGGTGGACACGACGGTTCCCCGGATTCTCCATGATTCTCATATTATGATCTACAACCTGTGTTATCAAAAAGACTGATTAGAATACTTACTGTGATGACACTTATTGATAGTTTGATTATATTACTAAGAATTATCTGTAGATTTTATTACAGGGTGATAATTTAAAGTGTAAGTAGGAGGACTGATTTTACCTATGATACTGATTTAAGAGAATTTGATTTATTTTGTTCATTAGTTTGTACTGATTTTTTTTTCATATATTTAGGTAGTTAATTTTTAAGTGTATTTAAAATATATATTTTTAGAATCATCTTGTTTTTTTTATTTCAATTAACTAGAAAAGACCTTGCCTGGTGTTGTAGCTGATTCTCCATTTCTTCTTCCTCGCTCGTGAGCAATATGATGGGTAGTCTGCTGCGGTTTGTAATGTTATGCAGCACGCAGCATGCATTTACTATTTTCCCAGCAGTTATGGGGTCGTAGTGCAATGCTCTTGCTGCTAATAAACATCTAAAAAGATAACTTTTATTATTAATCTAGACATACAGCACCATATCAACCCATACGCATCACACTCCTTAGCAAGCGTCTCTAAGGAGAGAGTTTAGGCCGTAGTTTACCACACTGACCCAATATGGGTGTGGGACTTAACAAATAATATTATTAAATGACTGTGTTGTTTAATAAAGGTATTAATTATTAAAATATTAGACCTGAATCGAGCTTTCAGTACTCCTATGCAACGTTCCACTGTGTTGCGTGCTGACACATGAACTTGATAGTAGTTGTGTTCAGCAGTCCCCTCCCTTGTGTTCAAAATTGGTGTCATCATTGTTGGCCGTAAAGGATAACCGCTATCACCTAGAAATTGACAGATACTTGATTACCACTTCTGCGCAATAACGGTCAGCGCTAGAGTTTAGTGCCGCAACTTGTACTATGTATTTGGTACCTAACAAAAACACTTCCTCTCCAGCATTAGACACCTCAATAAGATGGCGGTTCAGTGGGTGTACTTGCCACACCATAGAATCATGGGCTGAACCTGGGCTGCTTGGATCAACACACAATATATTTAAATCTGCATCACAAATCTGTAACAAAGTAAACTTTGTAATGTAACATAAACTAACAAGTTAATGCTAACTCATAATTTGATAACAACCAATCATTGATTTATGTATGTCTAAAAATAAATAGTTGCTTACAATCATGACATTCAGGGAATGGTATCCTTTTCTATTAAAAAATCGCTCTTCATGGATTACCGGCCTCAGTAAAGCCACATGTGTGCCGTCAATACAACCCAGTACACCCGGGATACCAAAGTATGAGTAGAATCTATAAGAAATAATAATATAATAAATTAGGTACAAAAAACATGAATAATTATTTTCTCAAAACTATGAGACTGACAAATAACACTCACTTTGCCTTGATTGCATTTCTTTCGTGGGGATGCATTGGCCAAACTATATGTTTATTAAAGATTTGGTTCAATGCATTGGTGACTTCTTTCACAGCTCTTGACACAGTAGTCTGTGAGACATTATTGAATGCGCTTTGGCCAACCAGTGTTTGGTACGACCCTGTGGCGTAGAAGCTCAGCGCTATAAGTACCTGAAAAGTTTCGATTTTTTTTATTTGAATTTTATGGAACAATGTAATTATTCAATATGCTTGTATGAAGGTTCATACAAACCTTTAATTCAGCAGGGATTGCATTCCGCCGTCGCTGTCTCTGGAGAAAGGGCATGAGCTCGTCAATTAGCTCCCTTGCTTGCTCCTTACCAAGCCGAAACGTTTTGACAAACTCCGCTTCCGGTAGTTCACGAAAGGCATTCACTCGTTGCCTCATTAGTGCGCGAGATTTGCGGCGCTGGCGCACAAGCAAACGTCGGCGATCGGCACTGTTAGCCAATGCCAAAATACGCCACCGCAAAGTAGGGACGGAAGGTCTCATTGTGGCGAAAAACTACGTCCAATTAATAAATTTCACAGCGTAAGACGCACACAGTCACGTACACTTTATTTTAAATGGTAAAAACATACATCAATAATAGTACAAATAAACAAATATGACCAATTTCATAAGGAAAAGAGGTGTCGTTGCTCGATGGCTTCACAATAGCGGTTCGGTGGCCAAAACACAATTCAAACACGATAGACACAACTGTCAAATACGCTTAAAATAATTACAGACTACCGTATCTTTGGCCATCATGATGTCATTGACACAATATAGTGTAGCAGAATACCAATTATTACTATAGTCCTACTATGGCGTTTCAATAGCACTACAGTGGTATGTCAACGACCACAAATAATTTGTAGAATACCAAATGTCAATGATTAGCCTATTGAGACACAACTTACACACTACCGACACACTATTGACAAGTTGGTTATTTTACAGAATTGGGCCCCTTGTATATATTATACCACCATTAATATTGACTGGCCTGTTGATCTAGTAGTAAGTGACCCTGACTGCTATACCGGAGGTCATGGGTTCGATTCCCACCCAGGACAAATGTTTGTGGGATGAGCACGATCATTTGTTCTGTGTCTGGGAGTAATTTATCTATAATATGTATGTATTTTGAAATATATAAGTATGTTTATCAGCTATTTAGTACCCATAACACAAGCTAGCTCTCAAGCTTCACTTGGGACTAAATGGCGTTGCGTGAAAAGTTGTGGAATATTTATATTTATTAGTATAACACTAGCAGACGTCACGCGGTTTCACCCGCAATGTTCACGTTCCTGTGGGAATATAGGGATAAAAAGTAGTCTTAGTCACTCGAGAATAGTGTAGCTTCCAAACGCTGAAATCGGTCCAGTAGTTTCGGGGCCTATTCTATACAAACAAACAAACAATGAATTTTTCCTCTTTATAATAATTAGCGTAGATATTTGTCTGTGGTTTAAGTAAGGTAAAAGTATTTAACAGTTTAATTTTTATGAAAATGTTGATAACCATTATTCATTTTCTACCCCAATTTTATTTTATTTGAGGTCGTTTTCGGGGGTTTCTATATGTCATCGTTTGAGTATTCAAGCCTCTCCCAAGCCTTAGGCCAATTCTAGGAATGGCTCCTAGAATTGGCCTAAGCTGTATAAACTAACTGATTTCAATCTAAATCTTCCCGTCAAAGCATTGGTGAAGTGCATGCACAGTGTGTTATTCTATATGCATGCTTGGGTTAATGGTTTAATATTGATGATCACTTTACCTAACTTTTTCCGGGTTTTTTTTTAAAGAATAGACGCCTTGGTTTTAAACACACACAAATCTTGTGAGTGGGCTCGATGACACGCAATCCCTCTATAAGATAAGTTTTAGCTGGAAATTCATTCAACTAGTTCTTATACACAATCTCAACGATTCGTGATTAATATTTGGAGACCGTAAAGAGAATTGACGGGTAAGAATAATCCTTACTGGAAGATTTGACTTTCAACTTGGTCGCAATCAAACCGCTCGTAACGTATAAGAGTCATATTGTACGCATCTTGAGTTCAGAATCCCTTTTTTTTCGATATAAGTTTCTGTCCGCAACTTTGTCCGCATGATAGAAATAAGTATATCCACGACAATCGGCTTTGAGTAGCGTTTCTAACAGTAAATTATATTTTTTGAAATCGATTAAGTAATTCTGCACAAATAAACAATTTTTGCCTGATATTAAGGATAGTTTGCAATGCACATACAACTGTATGTTGATGCCCATAGGCGGCATAAAAACTCTGACACCAGGTTTAGTCACCAACTATATGGAAAGAAGGAGTGACTGGTTAAATCAGCAGCAAGTAAAGGTTTACTGGTAGAAGACTGTTTTTAAAAGTCAAAGTCAAATCATTTATTTCAATTGTACCCATAAAAGGCACTTTTGAACGTCAGATTTACAATTTAATTAAATGATTTAAAATAGACTTTACAATATTTTGTAAACATTCATCAGATTATAATTATGTGAAGATGGTGTATCTGCAATAAAAATACTATACTGAAATAATCAATGCAGCTGATAATTAGATTCGTGTTTTGATAAATACAAATACAATTACAATACAATTTACATACATTTGGACTATTTAATCGTTTAAATAATTTAATTCTAGGCATGATAGTTCTGTTTGATGAATAATAATATTTGAACTATAGATGACTTGTATGCACATTCGTGTGCATGAGAGTACAGGATCATTGTTCCACAACGCAAGTCATTCAATAGAATTAGCTCTGGTCACCATGATATGACATGTAGGTAAATCTGGACATGGTCTTGACTCCTTAATCGTGTTTCATATGTCCAAGACGCGTCTGTGTCTTCATTAATTAATCTCTGTGCAGATTAGACGAATGGATTGCTGAGGTGGACTGCCGCCATGTTGGATTCGAGTTCAAAATCGATTTGGAAGGTTGGTTGGTATAATGTTGGATAAGAACAGGAAAAGAAGGTTGTAAATGGCAAACTTACTGACTTGTATCGAAGAAAAATACACACTTATCAGGCCGTTAGGCCTATTTTCAAGACTGAAAGTATAATGACGAACAACCTGCAAGCATATGTTTAGTACGAGTAGATCAGATACATGATTCTGAATCCCCCAGAGGTAAACTTAATCGTAAGATTTTCAAATAAATAGTTGGAAGTGTAGGTATTTCATTTATTTCAAACTGTTATGTAACATGGTAAAAATTTAAAAAAACCCCATCGCAAAAACAAAAACATTTAAAAGTTAAAAATAACACTTTCCTATCGTTGTGCCCTGAAATTTTACTTCACGTCGGGGTACCGTTTAAGTAAGGCATGTTCCTAGAACTCGTAGGTATGTAGGTACCTACTTATTTTAGCGGTACCCCGACGTGACGTAAAATTTCATTGCTCAACGATAGGAAAGTGTTATTTTAACGTTTTAAATGTGTTTGTTTTAGCGGTGGGGGATTTTTAAATTTTTTATTTAATTTTGACTTTTAAATTTTTAAACACATATTTTTTTATATAGACTTTACAGTTATGAGAATTATTTAGTGCATTTAAATGTAGAGTCAAATGCTGGTTAACACGAATCCAAACACGACATAATATTTGCTATTATTTTGTCCAGAGTCTACCTATTGGCATGCTGGATAGCCTGACTGCAGCATCAGCTCATCCTGTTGCCATAAGGGCATTATGTGCAAATCTAAATGCTGGTTAAAATCAATCCAAACACGACTTATCTGCCATTATTTTCCCAAGAGTGTATTAGTGTGTGTGCTTATAACACAAATGGGTGTTTGAAATTTTAAGCCACTAACTGTTTGAAATTTTAACCATTCATATGGTTGTTAGTAAAGTTAATACCCATAGACGTCTAAAATCGCAACGGTAGCTAACACAAAGGAGCTAATAACCTTAAAACGGCTCAACCGATTTGGTGAATCATGTCTAAGAACCATTGCAAGAAACCCTGCTTTCAAATTAAAACACCGCATATACATTGGTTCACCCTTTTAAGCGCTACGGTGCCACATACAGACAGACATACACACATAGCGGTTAAACTTATAACATCCCTCTTTTTGCATCGGGTCGGACGTGTGTTCGTACATTATATCTGTTCCCTAATAACTTCTAAACCCCTTAATATGATTTGACAAAAAAATGAGGTATCGTTGTACTTGTCTGCTGGTTATGGGCGTTACATGAAATTTAATATGGCGCCCTCTACAAGACACGAACTAAAAAAAACATCTGATCTAATGAAAGGACTAAATCAAATAAATAAATAAATATTCCACAACTTTTCACACAACGCCATTTAGTCCCAAATTAAGCTTGAGAGCTTGTATTATGGGTACTAAATACCTGATAAACATACTTATATATTTCTAAATACATACATATTATAGATAAATTATACCCAGACACAGAACAAATGATCGTACTCATCACACAAACATTTGTCCTGGGTGGGAATCGAACCCACAACCTCCGGCATAGCAGTCAGGGTCACTAACTACTAGACCAACAGGCCCGTCAATTAGCACAAATGTCAAATAAATAAAATATTATACCCCTAAATAATTAAGCAAAAAAATAACTTCAAAATTTAAAACCGGCTTCTAAAAAGTAACGGTCTAAAAAAATTATGTGGTTTCCACCGTTTCCACCCTACGTAGTTCATTTATTTTGTCAGTACATTTGCCTTCTTATTTAAAGTTTTTTCATTACTAATCTGTACTCAAATAATGTTAAAAACAAATTATACGTCATCCATTGATGTCAAACTCCAGTTTATCTCAAAGCTACATTACAGCAAATAAAATTGACTTTCTAAAGAAGAAAATGTTACGGCGCGGCGCCGATAAACTAAAGTTCTCAAGTAAATAAAATTCGAAACGAAGTTCGAGTACTAAATCCGAAGGCTTCTTAAGTATGAGTCTAGCTTTGAGCTAATTTTATTAAAGCGATATTCATTGGAACGTATTAGTTTCATCGTGCTTTTTATTAGGGTACTGTACCAAATAGTAAATACCGAATCAAATACTGATTTCTTGATTAAAATTTGGCCAAGTGATGCACTTAATACACATAAATATTCCACGACTTTTTCACACAACGCCATCTAGTTCCAAGCTAAGCTAAGAGCTTGGGTACTAAATAGCTAATAAACATAATTATATACTATGTTATAGATAAATTACACCCAGACACAGAACAAATTATCGTGCTCATCACACAAACATTTGTCCTGGGTGGGAATCGAACCCACGACCTCCGGCATAGCAGTTTGACAACATTCGGATTGACATCACTGATAAAAGATCAATCGACTGTGTTTTATTGATTTTTTTTCTGTTTTTTATTTATTTCTTTCCGTCACTGGGTACCCCTCAAGGTTCATTGGAAGACCAGCGTCAAACAGCATCACCTGTCTGGCATGAATGCTGAAATGGACCTTTTTGGCGCAGCCGTGAGGCACACAGCACATAATGTGTACTATTGTATATTTTCTATTGTTTTATATATTATTGTGTGTATGTGTGTTTTGATGACTGATGTCAAATAAATATTTTTCTTTCTTTCTTTCTTTCGTTTTTAAATAGATCTTAGCAGGGCGATTCTTTTAATACAAAAGCTGTGTGCCTTGCACCGTGAATAGAATTAGCTGTCTTCTGTTGCTGTCACACAGTGAGCTATATGTGACGTGTTAGCATTGCTGTTTTAGCCCGCAGGGCTATTGCCAGTGACTAACTTTACTGGCGCCCTGTTGTACAGACGACAGCACGTAAAGTTACCCCAATGTGTCAAATTTTCCCAATTAAATATATACACCTTATTCCGTTTGACATAAAGTTGAAAAACGATCAAAGAAATTTGACACATTGGGGTAACTTGATGTGCTGGCGTCTGTACACCAAACTTTGATGACAACTGAGAATTTACAAAAAAAAATGGTATTGCATATTAAGTGAGCTTTATGTTACTGTGACTATCAGACAGGGTACACTGGGCTTCGTCACATCTTTGTAAGTGCGCATGACGTCATCCTAGATACACACCGATGATAGCCAATACGAAACTATTCTATTCAATTTTTTTTTTATATGGCAAACAAAGCCGATGTCGACTATTCTGCCAATGTCAAATGTGGATTGAACAGTAAAGCGTAAAAAAAAAGAATCTTCAATTGATATAGTTGAACTTAATGTAGGTCTTCTTGGGTTAGTATGGGACTGAAACAAATGAAGAATTAAACTACATAAATATTTTAATTGTTAGTATTTTTAGTACGTTTAATAAAAAATATACCACATTCAGACAGACAGAGATTTAGGGAGACAGCTCACAATTTTATATTATTGTGACGGATAAAAACTATCAGTGTCACAAGCAGTTCTGGGGATGAGTATGTTAGCAGGGAGGAAAAGTTGATTGGAAGAGGGATCTTAAATTTAGGGAGACGTCTAAATACGAAACTAGATGTTTGATAGATAATCGTTGAACACTTTGCCCTGTCAACGAAGATACGCAATGGCTTTGCAGTATGCTTTGATCCCCGATGGCTATACGTCTAATATCGTGTAAAGAGAAGCATTACTGTAAACTATTTTTTTTTAAATACTAAAACGACGTTGTTTAAAATCCAAAAGATATGTTCAAAGACTTCTGCTTAAAGTCACCATTCAACGCGGACGAAGTCGCGGGCTCAGCTAGTATGTAGACAATAAACCGACTTACCTAAGGTTTTTTCTTTTAATTTTAACAAAGTAGGTTATATTTTTTACTAAATTCCTTTATTTATTTAGGTGGATACATAGATATTTACAAATGTTAAAAAAACGACTATGCCTAAACTAAAATACTACTCAATAAAGCTAAAATATGGCGTCAAAAAACTTATCCGCATCGCCTGGATCGACTGACGATATTGCCAGGTTTTATGGCAATGCTTATCTTTTGACCAAAGTTAAAACCAGCCCTTGAGTCACGCGAACCATCAAATAAGCGTCTTTAAAATGCTTTTTATTTATGCAACGTTTTGTGATCAATTTCACAAGTTAAAATCAAAATAAGAGAGATGTCACGATGATGCGTCAATTTTCCGCAATTGTAAACAATTTAACCAGTGACAGCACTTTCTATACAATACACGACCAGGAAATAGAATAACGAATGACTAGCAAAAATACAAAGTTTGAATTGAATTTAACAAAATTCCCAATGCCAAATAATAATAGGTACATACCTGTGTAATTAAGGAAACAACAAAATAGTGTTAGCTATTGAATTTGCAATTGAACCTTGTTTCTGCTTTGATCACATTACTACCTAACGTATAACACAATAGGTTTAAGCATTTAAAAGTGAACACAATAAACTTAAGAGTATACGAAATACAGCTCAAAGGACCATGTTGACATAATACTCCCTTTTAATTTTAGCTCCTTTCAATTTGGTGTTTTAAATAAAATGCTTGTCTTCTGTTGCAAATCTAATGTATATAATTTTTGTTCCTGAACAAAGCTATTAGAAAAGAAAATAATAGTAATAATAAAGCCGTATGGTCTTGAGATTATTTTTTCTTCGCAGCAAAAAACTAAAAAGTAGTAAATGGCGGATGTAAGCATCGCAGCTAACTATAGAATAAAATCGGGCAAATTTGAATAAATGAATTTTGAATTTGAAAATACTGAAGTAACAATGCAATTTTAATTAACACATTAAGCTGACTGAATTCCTAGATAGAAATTGACACAGTGCCACTTGTAAGTTGCGCGTTCAGACGTATTTATTTTAAAAAAAAAGGAACTTATTTTTATTTCGTGACTGTTGTTCGGTGAGTTTATTTCAATGAATATTATTATCAGTTGTCGAAGAAAAAAAATATTTTAAATAGTTGTGATAGTCGTACAATCCACATTTCATTAGGCATGTCTTTTATAGGTATCCCTTTTTAGGAAAAATAATCATATTCATTTGCGTTCCACAAGATTATAAAAGATGTTAACATTGGGCTTCGAGTCTGTAAAGAGCCGTTGTATACCCTGTAAGAGCACAGCAAAATAGTAGTGTATAGGGAAAGTTTTGTCGAGGAAAAGTGCAGAAACATAATAGTTTCATATATTTTTTTTATATATTATAAAATCTAATAAAATTAATAAAAGAAACAAAGAGACTCAGCGATCTCACAGTTGAACTGCATAAGCAGTTTTGTGGAGCAATGTATTTAGTTTTAAGATATTTTTGTAGGTATAAAAAAAATATCATTCATTCATTCATTGTTTACGTAAATTTTAGACGGCAATTTTGTCAAAATAAGTTTAGAACGTAACCATAGTGATCATCAACATGCCTCAATGTATCGCAATGCCAATCCTTGACCAAGGTAAAAGCTAGCCCTTGGGTCACTCGGAGCATCTTGAAAGATCTTTGTACAAACTATGAGCACCCGAACCCTAGGATCCGAGAGTTTTGATCCCAAAAAACCAAAAATATAATTCCCAACGAGGACACAAGAATCGTTCCGCACTAAATTTCGTTGTTTCAATGTAAGATAGGTCGGTCTACCTATCTTACATGGAAACAACGAAATTTCGTCCTGTCTTTTGCCATCATGACGTGTGTCAGGCCATTGGGTTCTAATACAGCCGGAACGGAGCCTGTGTCAAGAGCTCGTTGACTAATGTTGTTAACATTCGCGTGCTGCGTTGCATGAGAACTAGCCAAGTCATACCGTAGGCTTCAATTTATTATCATTAGCTATGAGAAGCAACAATATTTTAGTTGTTATAAAATATATGTTATCTATACTTCTATACTAATATTATAAAGAGGTAAAATTTGTAAGTTTGTATGTTTGTAAGTTTGTATGTAGGGGGTAATCTTCGGAACTAATGATCCAATTTTAAAATTATTGTACTGGTGGAAAGCTAGACTATTCCCGGTGGACATAGGCTACTTTTTATCCCCGTATTCCCACGGGAACGGAAACTACGCGGGTGAAACTGCGTGACGTCTGCTAGTAACAAATATATTAAATTGGTTACGAGAATTATTTAATTCTGTCTCAAAACACAGGAAGCCTCATCTCTATACATCTCTGTGTGGCACAAAGAGCTGTTTACGCAGCTGATATATTTCCGAAGCATCCGATGTAATGCTAATAGTTTTTCGTCTTGTAGGTATTCCTGATTCACGATGGCAATTGATATAATGGACCCAGCTCAGGAATTCGAGACAAAGTTGCTTACCCGTATGAAACCGTTGAATGAACTGACAGCACGAGGCACCTCTGCCGTGCAACAATTCTACAGCGGGGCCACTGTGTTCCTAACAGGTGGCTCTGGCTTCCTCGGAAAGCACCTCATTGAAAAATTGTTCAGGTATTTGAAAGCATTCCCAAAAACAATTAAAATAGTAATTGTAAAGGTATTGTATAATTTGTCTAACATACATAACATGATAACTTAGTACCAAATTACAAGCTCACAAAACATTTTCCGAAAATAAATGAACAACAAAATTTATGTCGTTTTGCAAATGTAGATAACTTCAGTGTTGAATTAACTACGGCAGGGAACAACCTCAATAAGCATGGCTAATTGTTCAACCCACTCAATAGCTTACGTTTATTGAGCTGGACAGTGCTAATTAATTAACTTATTCTGACAGAAGTACGAAAGTATAAGTTAATTACTTAGCACTGAACAAAAATGTGTTTTCAGAGCGACCAAAATAACAAAAATATTTGTCTTACTAAGAAACAAAAAAGGCAAATCCATTGAACAGAGGCTTAATGAAATGTTAGAGGATCCAGTAAGTTGTTATTTGTTTAATTTTTTACCTGCTTAGATGTTTTAATATTATTTTACTATATACTTAAACGGGCACCAATCCAGACTCAGCGCTGCTACTGAGACAAACCAGGTGAAACACATTATACAACCCGGTAATTGATCGCAGGATCTCATGTTCGGACTGGGGACTCAGATAGTCCCGTCTAAGCAACAGGCTCACCTCTTTACATCAACATAACTGGTGAAATTTGGGTGAATTATTTTCGGGAAATAGCTGCAAATCATATCAGGATAATATACGAATTGTTTCCAGTTATACAATTTTTTGCGAGAACAACAACCAGATTTTGCAGAAAAGCTTGTGCCAGTATTGGGAGATGTGGCAGAACTTAGACTTGGCTTGAGTGAGAAAGACTGGAACACTGTTACAGAACAGGTATATTAAAATTAACACCTTAATTAAATAAATATGATTAAGCTGAGTTCCTTGATTAAACGCTTTTTACCTTATGCAGGTGGACATAGTGTTCCATTTAGCAGCTACGACGAGGTTTGATGAGTCCCTCCGTGTGGCAACCTTTATCAACATTCGTGGTACCAGGGAGACTCTCATGCTCGGCAAGGCATGCAAAAACCTAAGGTTACAAATCAAATACGGTTATATCGGATGAAAGGGATTCCGTTGCACAATCGGACACCATAAGTTCAGGACAATATCTTTGACACCATATCATTAAAATTATTAGTCAGATTTTCGTGATTTTCAAGTTTTTGCTTGTGGTTTTTTTTTTGCTTAAAAATGTAAATTATCTTAACATCTGTCCTAAAAAATGAGATAGTGATCTTTTTCAAATAAAATTTCATAACAATGAGAAAAAAAATCAATTTAAGTATAAATAACATCTATACCTACTAATATTGTAAAGAGGTAAACTTTTTGAGTTAGTGACGTTAAAGGGGGTCCTCTGAATCAATTGATCCGATTTAAAAAATTCTTCTATCATTAGAAAGTTACATTATTTGTAAGTGTCATAAACTTTATTTTATTTACAAAACTAAGAGGCGTGTAGGGGATGTTAAAGAACGAAATGTGGACAAAGTCGCGAGCGAGTGCTAGTTGAAAATAAACGTAAAAGTCGGTTAAAATTTCCATGCTGAGATTTCAGAATATTTGACAAAATTTTGTAAGAACATATTCGACACATATTTTTTTTTTTCCAAATTGATGGAAGACTGCTTAGATAAGGCGCATTAAAGTTGAGGAGAAGGGGCTTGTAAAGTCATTATCTAGTATAAACTGTACTGGTAAGTGACGTCATGCGACATTTTGACTCGATGTATCGCCGTTATTTTATGATTACGAGAAAAAAGAAAAAATATGTGTCGAATATTTTCTTGTAATCTAGATGAGGGACTAAAAACAAATAAATTGTCAAATAGCTCATCATGTACAGAACTCATGGCATCTAAAATATTTCGTACTCAAAAGCAGAAAAATCTGGAAATACTTACCCAAAATACATTAACTGTTTCAGATCCTTCGTCTATGTTTCAACAGCATACTCACATGCATGCGTGGACCGTATAAATACGAAAGTATCGGAAAAATTCTACAAAAGTCCAATAAGTCCCAATGGTATGATTGAGATAGCTGAGACTGTCGATGAGGAAAGAATTAAGGCTATAACACCAAGGTTTGTAGTTTTAAGTTGTTTAATCCCATGCATACTATAGTTTTTACATGACAAATGATAGATTGAACCCAATGTTTAATGAACAGTCATCTAATAAGTTGTGAGAAAACTTTTTACGTAAATATAATTTACCAGAGGGATTTAACACATCAATAAATCATTACATTTTTTTTAATGAATATTTTTTAAGTAGTCGCAAATATGATTGTGTCGACCGAGAAAATTTTAATTTAAAAAAAATGGTAAATAAATAATGCGTACTGGTCTTCTATTCATTTTATTCTTGCTTAACTTCACAATTGCAGTTTCATAAATAACTGGCCGAATACATATGCATTTACAAAGTCGATTGCCGAAGAGTTGGTCAATACCATTGGAAACGACCTGCCCATATGTGTTGTTAGACCAGCTATCGGTAAGTAGACGTACAAGTTTATTTTTATATTTATACATTGCTTGGGTATGTATTTATTTGTTGTTGTTTATTTGCTTACTACTTAAAACTCAAAAATTTACATAGGCGGACTTAATGCCTTAGGCATTTTCTACCAGTCAACTTTTGGCTAATGTGTTAAATTTCTTTGATAGTTCTTCAATTTTACTACAAACTGATTAAAGTTCATGTTCCATTGAGATCATTTGACAGTTTGGGGTAACATGATGTGTTGGCGTTTATAGCAAGTTTATCTAGCAGTGTCACGTTCTAGATTATCTTATCTTGTATAATATAAAAAAATGACGTGTGGCACTCGGAGACTGCCGCGGTAAAGCTATTGCATAGCATTTTTTATCAACTCCTCTCCTCTCCCCCTCCCCATTCCTCTCCTCCCCCTCTCCCCATTCCTCTCCTACCCCTCTCCCCTACCCCATTCCTCTCCTCCCCCTCTCCCCCTCCCTCCCCTTCCCTCACCCCTCCCTCTGTCCCCCCCCTAACCCCTCCCGAACCCTGCCTCTACCCGTCCCCCTATCCCCTCCCCTCTCACCTCCCCCTCCCCTCCCACTCCACTCCCCTTTCCCCTCCCCACTATTACCACTATGCGTGCAGTATAAATATATAACATATTTATAAATATACATGCAATAGCTTCGGCCTTCAAGCCACACCTCTGTATATTCTAAATCGTGTTTGTAAGCATTATAAATTGTTGTGGTAAATTAATACAATTAACATTTTTATTTGGTTTCAGTGGTTGCTTCTAAACTTGAACCGACACCAGGATGGCTTGATATGTCTTGTGTCTACGGCGCATCTGGTGTAAGTATACTAAGTCTAATAATAATAATAATATAGATCGATTGGAACGTCACACGATGATTGTTGATATAACCGTCCCGCATGACGAGAATCTCGTGAAGGCAGAGAAAGATAAACAACTTAAGTATCTTGATCTGGCTCGCGAGGTTGTCGACATGTGGGATGGGGATACAGCAATCGTCGTGCCGATAGTCGTGACGGCCAATGGCATAATAGCCAAGAGCCTCGATCAACACCTTAAGAGGCTCTCGTTAGGCGGCTGGATCAAGGGCTTGATCCAGAAGGCAGTACTCCTGGACACGGCGCGCATTTTATTTTTATTTTTATTTTTATTGAAAGGAATAGCAAACAGTTACATTATAAGAACTTATAGCTAATTTAACTAAAAACAATTTTAACAATAATATAACCCACAACGCTATCCACAGGTAGACATAAAAGTTTAAATAGTAAAGGAAGTAATCGCTAGGAGTTTAAATCGCAGTTCGAGCTTTTAAAATAATGAGCATAAATAAAGTTAAAATGTAGGCAAAGATAAACAGAGAGGCTACAATGTATGGGGTTTATTTAGTAAAGAGGAGCGAGTGAGGCTTTTAAATCTACTCATTGGACAATTGAAGATGTCAATATGCTCGAAATTATTATTATAAGAGTCAACCATACGGCGGACAGGTGAGCGCTGGCCAGAATTAGTTCGGCAATGGTTTAAGGCAAAAAGAGTACCTGCGCGCACCTGTCGTCTATGGATGGTTCTAGGTACAGCGTAGCAGATCATGTTAGTAAGATCTATACAATTAAATTTGTTTCTTACAATTTTATATAAAATAATGGCTTCAAGGTATTTTCTACGAGAGCTAAGGGACAGGAGCTTGTACTTGCTGAGTAATTGCGGGTAAAGTAGGTAGGACTTATGGCATCTGTAGTGCATGGCACGTAAGAATTTGTACTGAACATTTTCAACCATTTCAGCATATTTTTTGTAAAAGGGGTTCCATACTGAGACTGCATACTCCAATTGCGAGCGAACTAGGGCCTTATACAAGCATAAATAAGACGAGGTTCTCTTGAAGTCAAGGGTAGAACGCATGATAAAGCCAAACATTTGGTAGGCTTTACTAACGATTTTGTTAATGTGTGAATCTAGGCATAGCTTGGAATCGAGTATTACACCGAGATCGCGAATTGAGTTTAATTTAGTGAGAGGCACATGACAAAGGGTGTACGGGAAGTTAATAATGCGTTTATTTTTAGTGAACGTAAGGTAATTGCATTTGGGTATACTTAACTTTAGTTTGTTCCTACCACAGTAATCTGTTAGTCTGTCCAGGTCTTGCTGTAATAGAATGCAGTCATTAATGGATTTGATGGATTTATATATTTTTAGATCATCTGCATACAGAAGGAACTTTGTGTTGTGAAAACAATTACCTATGTCGTTAACAAATATGTTATATAATAGCGGCCCAAGTATCGAACCTTGTGGTACCCCGGATGTGACTTCGATAGTTTTAGATCTGTATCCGTTAATTACTACCCTTTGGCAGCGATTTGAAATATATGACGCAAACCACCGCAACAAATTACCTCGAATTCCGTTGAAGGCTATCTTATCCAGCAACAATTTATGGTCCACCTTGTCAAAGGCCTTGCAAAAATCTGTGTAAACTGCGTCTACTTGCAGGCCACTATCGAAGCTATCAAACAGAAAGTTGGAAAAGGACAAGAGATTCGTGGTAGTAGAACGCTGTTTCACGAAGCCGTGTTGTTGCTGTATTATGGAATTATGCAAAGATGGATATATTTCACTGTGGACTAGTCTTTCGAAAACCTTTGACAAGGCGGAAAGAATAGAGATTGGACGATAGTTCTCCACATTACCCCTTGAGCCACCTTTGTGTACAGGTGTGATGTTTGCACGTTTCCATTCTTTTGGAAATACTCCCTCAGAGGTACACTTATTATAAATTATGTATAATGGTTTGCAGATGTGAGCAGCAGTGTAACGTAGAAAGTATGCCGGAATGCCGTCAGGCCCTGCACCTTTGGAAGGGTCCAGTGACTTTAGTTCTTTCAATATCTTATTTTCAGTGAAATGTATGTTTGAGATAATATCATTCCCTGAGGAAGTTGCATCCGGCGGTTGCCATTGAGACAAGAGCGGCGAGGTAGGTTCATAAACGGAGTGGAAGAAATTAGAGAACAAATCGCATATTACATCCGGCTCGCTGGATTGGGCGTCTTTGTAGTGTACTTTAGCAGGGATGCACGGATTGTCCTTTCGGTTTGCTATGTATTTCCAGAAGTGTTTCATATTTAGGTTTAAGCTATCCTCTACGGAGTTAATATACTTAGAAAAACACTTAATGCACATATCCCTAAAACTGACTCTATATAATGTAAATTTTTCATAATCAAATATATTTTTATATTTCTTCCACTTGATCCAGGCTTTCTGTTTCTTTTTAAATGTACTAATCAAGGGCCGCGAGAACCAGACAGGAAAAGTAGAAGATCTATGACTAGTCAGAGGAGTATGTTGCTTAATAATCTGGTCTAGTTTGTCATAAAACAGATATAGAGCTTCTTCTGATTTTTTGTGTGTGAGAAGTTCGGGCCAATCAGTTTGCTGAATCATATCATTTATTTTTTCATAGTTTGCCTTGTAGAAATTGTATTTCTGCAGTGATTGCCTGTCTAAGGGAGGGTATTTAACATTAATATTAATATCACAAACAAAGGGGGGGTGATAAACGTCAACAGGTAGAAGAGGAGAGGCCTCTTCCTTCACATAACAGGGGCAGTTAGATATTAAAAAGTCCAATATTTTACCTTTTGAGTTAAGTGTGCTGTTATACTGAGCGGCATTCAGAAGTGACATGAAGTTGTTTAAATGGTCACAAGACGCAGTCGTGCCAGAACACAAAGGAGAACTTGTTGGCGGATTTAAGGAAGATGGCATATGCCATGTTGCTTCTGGGAGATTATAATCTCCGACTAAATAAAAGTATTCGACGTTAGTCTTACCCAGAACGTCATAGAGGAGCTCGAAGTGTTTTTCATATATCAGCGAGGGAGTCTTGGGTGGTATGTATGCAGCAGCCACTATATGGCGCTTTAACTTGTGTCCACTAGGTATTTCTACGGCAATTTGCTCAATGTAATCGTGTAATTGAGTGATATTAGTGGAAGTGATTAAGTCGATTTCAACAGGTTGGAGAGTTTTTAAAATTGCCACAAGTACGCCTCCACCGTCTTGTTTTTTTGTGCTGACACGATCGCGATCACACCTGTACACAATATAGCGCTGGTCAATGAACTCATTGTTATTAATTTCCTCAACCAGCCATGTTTCTGTGAGTATTATAACGTCATATGTTCTCGTGAGGATGTTCACAAATAAAGTCTGCAGTTTCGTACGGATACCCCTACAATTTTGATAATAAAAGGTTAAGTGTTTATCAGTCATTGATAATGGTTGAGTATGTTTGTGTATTAATATTATGTATCAAAAATGTTAAGATGCCAAGAAAATAGATATTGAGCGTAATTGGTGATAAATATGACTGTAAGATAAAACTTAGTTTTATTTCAATTAACCAGCAGCTCACTCTCATATTATCAAACGCAAAACAAACTAGCTCTATTTTACAGAGAGAGTGTAATTTCTCAGACTTGAGTTTAACATAGAAGCAATACATTATGTTTTGTTTAAGGATTAAACTAGATAGAACCAAAACCATATTATAAAATAATAATAATAGTAGCCTCCAAGAGGTTATGCTTATTTGAAGTGTACATAAGTTAGGGTTGGTAAGATCAATGCGTAACTTAAGTGTTAAAGAGTAAAATCTAAAAACTATAATAATTTTAATTCTAAAAATACTGCGAACATCAATGCGTAGTCTAAGTGTTAAAAAGTACAAACTAAAAAATATAATAATTCTAAAAATACTGCGAACATTAAAAGCTAGTGTTAAAAAAAGCTTAAGTGCTGTGATTTTGAGTATCCGATGGCAAGGTTTTGTTACCGCTTTTGATTTTTCGGACGTCATCCAAAGTGCGGACTGCAAATGAAGCCATGCCATCGCGTTCACGTACAAGTACTGTAGAGTTTTTGACCCATACGTACTTAAAATCGTGTTGTTTAGCGGCTTCTTTACATTTCCGAAATAACTGCTTTGCCTTCAGGGTGAGATGTTCATTTAGGTATATTCTAGTTGGTTCTCCTGTTATACCAATTTGATCCGACTTCAGTTCCTTGGCCAGACGGTAAGCACTTAAGATGTTATCGCGTATGATTCGTGTAGAGAATTTAACTATAATATTCTTCGGTCTGTTATTGGTTTGTTGAGCGTGCTGTACTCGATGGATAGAGATGATATCTTTCTGTGATGTTGGGAAATTGATGGCAGTTCCTATCAGCTCCATCACGCGAACCAAGTTTTCACCGCGCCTGTCCGGGACGTTGCAGATTTCAATGTTGCAGTTTCTCGCTTGTTGCTCCAAGGAATCAATTTTTTGTTCAAGACTGCTGACTAAGTTTTGAGATTGGTCAGAGCAGTGACGGGCAATGTTTTCGACACGATCGTTAAGGTCCTTATGATCAGCTGCTTGAGACTGTACTGAAGATTTTAATTCCGCGACATCGTGAGCCACTGCGCGAACGCGTTCTCCTAATTTCTCGTGTTCGTTTTGGAGGGTGTTTATTTCCTGTCTCATGTCAGATAAAGTGCATTTAATGCTGTCATTGAACTTGGACATGCTAATCTCCATTTCCTCACGCCAGCCACTCAAAGTGCCTTTGATATCTTGCGTGAACTTGGCCATGGCGTGGTCCATATCGGTGCGCCATCCTTTCAGTGTGTTATTAAGTTCATGTGATATTATATTCAGGCTGTCGATGGCGGTGGAGTGGGACGCATCACCAGTGACAATAGTTGATGCCGAGTTCGTCGACGAGTTCGGTGATGAGGATTGTTGATCCAAGTTATCGCAGGACATGTTCATCGCATCAACGGGGGTTGTGTGGCTGTATGTGGAGCGGTTCAGAGAGGCAGAGGTGGGGCGACTTCGCTGCGTGATGCTACCACAGGGAGGACACTTCCACTGGGTTTTTTGTTCTTGAGTAAGGTTAGAGAATTGTCTTTGTGTGATGTTGAGGCAATCACAGTGATACATGTGGTCACATATATGGCACTTGAGAAACAATGCCAAGGGTCCAATAACTCCATCGCAATGACTGCACAGTCCATTGTTACTCATCTTCGTATGATTTCTTAAGAAGTGTTATTATTTATTAAGTATGTAGAATATTGTTATTTAATTGCAATCATTGTTATTGCAATCATTGTTAGGCGTTTCCTCTCTCAGTAGCCCTGACCGCCGGTAGCTTGGACCCTGTTCCCGATACCGGTGGGCTACTATTTTTTATATTTTTAAATGTTTTTTTTATTTTTGTATTTAAATATTTAAAAATATAATTTATATGTATAGTAATGAAATAAAGGAAATAATAATATTACTCAACTTTCACACAACGCCATCTAGTCCTAAGCTAAGCAGAGCTTGTGTCATGGGTACCAAACAGTCGATCCTTTTATATTTCAAAATACATACATAATTATCGATAAATTTCATCCAGACATAAAACAAATAATTGTGCTCATGATCACACAAATATTTTTCCTGGATGGGAATTAAACCTTTGACCTCCGGCATAGCAGTCAAAGCCACTAACTACTAGACCAACAGGCCAATCAAGTAGTTAAGTTTGCCGGAGCACTAGTTTATACAATGTTCAACCTTTGAATGCTAAGACCGTAGATTTGAGTATACGGTTTAGATTTCAACTTGAATTAACTTGATACCTCCACGCATTCCCGAATTAAAGGGTTTTGACAGACAGACATACGGACAACAAAGTGATCTTATAAGAGGTACCCTGATAGATGGCGCCTTGTCGCCAACTTTAAACAAACAATCGTAATTTTTACTTAATCTTCTTCACACTCGTATTTACTATTTAATTAGATTTTTATTACAAGAAAAATACTTATTGACCAACCTGCCTGCTGCGGTCTTCCCGTTCGAGTATAGTTAAGGTGTCTTCAAGCTCTTAATAAACAAGTGCGCTTCACCATAATTGATTGCATCACTGCTTACCATCAGGTGGGATTGCAGTCAATCAATATACGATTGACTGCAATCCCACCTGATGGTAAGCAGATAATAGTTTATAATGTTAAAAAAAATCTAACTTCAAAAAATAAATCTTTTCAAAATCTTGGTACTACGGTGGTATTTACACAATTTTTGAAAGTGCACTGCGTTTTTGAACGCTTATCGAGAACCTACTATTACTGATCGAAGTTTGAATGTATTTTGAACGGTCACAAAGGATGAAAGAAAATTCAAAGGAAGATTCAAGGGTAGAATCCATTTGAAACCGACTTCAAAAAAAGGAGGAAGTTGTCAATTCGGTTGTATATTTTTTTTTAGGGTTTGTTCTCAGTACTCCGTCATTTATGGACCGATTTTCAAAATTCTTTTTTTATTTGATAGGGTATACTAGCAGATTGGTCCCATTTGTATCATAACTCATCTCTGATGACGGATCCTCGAAGAATTGAGGGAACTCTCAAAAAATGTAGGTACACACGTACCGATTTTTACATTTTTAGTAACAAATTAAGCATTTTCATGTAGAAAGTATCATTTTGTGAAGAAAAACTGATGAAAAAGACATGCGACGGAACTCTTCAACGCATAACAGCAAATTATTCGTGATTGTTATAGTCAAATGTCTAGGCAGAGTTCTTGTTTTTCCATAAGATAACATTACGTCCTTCTATTTTACAAGGGGCCGGCAGAGATTTACAGATTAATGTAAAGAAAGAACTTCTTTAGCAATTGTTAACCAATTTCAATGCTTCCTTGAAGTTTTAAACTTCAACTACCACTACTAACTTTAACTTTATATACAAAGAAACTAAAAGTTGCAAAATAAAAAGTCGGTGGCCAATAATGAACGAAACAAAACCACCAAAGCCAAAGACTTCCGAAACTGGGGTTATTTTTCACCTGTTAGTGTTATTTTAAGAAGACGGTTGTATTTTTTTGGAAAAAAGTTTTTTTTAAAGTAGGTTTGCATTTGTCAGGGATGATTAAAATTAATATTTTTTTGTTTTATTTTTCAGTTATTACTCTTGTCGGGTATAGGTTGTTCCCACGTATTGTATTGTGATCTGAAGACAGTTTTGGCTTATATACCAGTGGATTACGTAAACAACGTTATAATAGCTGCGGGATGGGAAACAGCCAAAAATCGAGAATCTGGCGAAAGCAAAACAAAGATCTACGTCGTGTCTCCTATATCTAAAAGTGCTTTAACTTGTGGTAAGACTCTTAAAAAAATCTGGATCCAATCTTGTTGCAATTAAAATTTGAAACTTATAAAATATCAATTTAGTCAACTCACCATTATTACCAGTTCGTAAATGAGCGGTCTTTGACTTTCTGCAGACAGTAAGCCTAATGAAGAAATTATTTGTGTGTTTTAACTGTATGATTTTATACAGGAGATCTTGAGAAGATGATGAATGGCCCAGTCCGACAGTACTCAACGCCTATGATGGTAGGATACCCTTTTGCCGTGTTCACATCGAATTCTAGTATGGTTTGGTTATGTTCATGGCTGTTTCATTTATTCCCTGCGTACATCATAGATGTCATATGTACCATGACAGGAAGACAAAGAAGGTATGTACGTTTTATAAAAAAAAAACAGAAAATAATAGGTACGAAAACTGTAGAAGTTATTGAAACAAGAAAGACAAAGTTACATAATATTATACATATATAACACAATTTAAGACAGCTCTTTCATTTTATTGCCCAACTAGCTGATGTCTGCGGCTTTGCCCGCATGGATGTCGGTTATCGCACCCAGCTCCCAGAAGGCTTATTTTTCACCTCCAATAAATACTATTATATTTTGCGAATGTATACAAAATCTTGACAAATTATATACCTACTAATAACTTCCTTGAGATGAACCCTATGTATAGGTGAAAACAGCATCGGCGTAGTCATATTTGAGTTTATCGCGAACAGACAGACAGACAGACGACCGCGACCCTAGTGCAGATCCACTCGATCAACCAATCAAAGTACCAATAGTAGTAATAACATTTAAAATCAGAGAACATTCATACTAACTTTGCGCCCCTTTTTTACTTCATTCAGGAATGATTTTCGTAAAATAAATTGTACGTGTTTCATAACTTTTAGTGAAAAACTTTTAAACTGAACTTCATTCGAATAACTTCAAAAATGGCAGTGTCATTTGCACCCCCGTTTTACCCTTTTTCAAAAATCCTTTTTAGTGCTGCCTTACGTTATAAAAGGAACCTCTGTGCAAAACTTCAAGTTTCTATAACCTCTACAGTTTAAGCCCTGCGTTGATATATCAGTCCGTCAGTCAGTCAGCTTCTCCTTTTTTATATATTATGTAGATGAGAATGAATTGCGAAGATTAGGTACGACGTATACGGTCTAGATCAATTTGGGCCACACGCTGTTCTACTGACTGATTTGACCGAATTTCCTGAATCCGCTCACGTTCTTGCGTGGAATGAACAGACACCTCAACACGCATGTCGTGATATCTTTGCTAAGCAAGCGTTGCGTTGCTTGCGCTGCTCGTCTGTCTCCAAAGACCGAGCTAGAGCATTCTGTGAACGGTCTGCACTAAGGCGCGTCTTATGTTCTTCAGGATTCTTAAGTGATCGAGATGTGGCAGTGCGAATACGCTGGGATCTTAAACGCGAGTCTCCCTGCGTGTAAGTCTCCGAAGCGCGAGAAACTTACTGCGTGGCGCTCGCGATCGCTTGCTTGTCGTGTATCGCGCTTCTGACTGTTCTCGAGGGACCGAGCAGTCTCAGTGCGGAAAAGCTAAAGACTTAATCTCGACTCTCTCTCTGGAAACGCGAGATAAAGAATAACGCTCTCGGTGACGCGCAAGTTGTATCCCACGCTCCTGACTGTTCTCAAGTGGTCGAGCTGTCTCAGAGCGGTTATTCAGACTCAATCTCTGATCCATCGGTGTAACCGTTTCGGATGCGCCAGAAAAATAATGACGATCCCGATCGATAGCTAAACGCATTTCTCGTTGTTCCATGATTCCTGAGATTGAGAAGCAATAGTGCGTACTCGTTTAATTGTAGTCGTAATTGACGCTACGTGATAGTTTCTGCGTACAAACTCAGTGCAATTACTCTCACGGTTAGCACCTAGCCGTATTCACGCTCTGCCTCGGTTTCAAGAGATCAAACTAACCTGCGCATCTTAGAAACCCTTGAGTTTCGAGAATATATTAATTACCAAGTAATAATCACACAGATAAATACCAAATAAAAGTATTAAGTATTTTGTACTAACAACATGAAATTGATGATCATCAATGAACACAACTTTTTTGTAATACTTCACACCGTATTTTTTTTAAATTGTCTGCCTCAACTCTGCTCAAAATTTTGTGGGTTTTGTTGGAACCTGAATTAGTCGAATCGAACTTATACGATACAACTTTATGAATAAAATGCACATTACCATCTATGAACTATAAAAATAACTAACTACTAACCTCCCCAACTTGATCAAATTTAAATTATTAATTTTCAAAAAATGTTAACATGAACTTGATTTGATTTTTATGAAATCTCAATAGATGGCGCTGTTTCATAATTGTTTTTATACTACCAAGACTCATTAAACTAAACATAGTTTAATGAGTCTGGGTAGTATAAAACTACGCTATTTAAATAACTTGGGCAGAGAATCATCTCTGCCCAAGTTATTTAAATAGCGTAGTTTTTATAGTGTATAGCATGGCTTACTCAAAATCAACATTTAAATATGCGTCCTTAGATTACACGCTGTCACAGAATGAGGCCCTCCCCCGTAGGTGATAGCGTGATAATATGTAGCCTATGAGTTGAACCGACCTCATAGCAATGTTCATGCAAAATTTTAAGTAAATCCATGCCGTACTTTTTGAGTTTACCCCGGACATGCATACAGACACCAGACAAACAGACAAAAATTCGAAAAAGTCAGTTTTTGTCACCAGTTACGTTTTTCTAACAAAAGTCATTTATTTTTTCTCGAAAATTCTCAATGTACAGTTTTTTTTCATTACGGTTTTATATGTATATAGATATTATTACTAATAATACCAGCCTGTTACTGTCCCACTGCAGGGCAAAGGCCTCTTCTCATACAGAGAAGGCTCGAGCATTGATCACCACGCTTGCTCAAGGCGGATTGGCGATTTCAAACTTATATTAACTATAAGTCCAGGTTTCCTCACGATGTTTTTTCTTCACCGATGTCAATGATGTCTAAGATTAACTTAGAAAGTACATATGAATTGAAAAAGTCACATTGGTACTTGCCCGGATTTGAACCACAACCTCGTGCATGAGAGGTATGCGTCTTAACCTCTGGGCTATCACGACATTTATAAAAAATAAATAAAAATAATAATAATACAATAATATTTTTATTTATTTTATTTAAAACTTTCTCCACACGAATATTCAGACGGTCTCAACTTAACAGTTATAGACACACGCAACGTTTATTATACATTTACAACGTTGATTAATTGTATAGGGTAAAATTTCGGGGTATTCCTCGAAGCGCAACCATCGAAGCGCAACTAAATTATTCCTTGAAGCGCAACTATTAGTTGCACACACTAAATAAAAATAAACATATTATATTTTTATTCCTCAAAGCACAACCATGATTCAAATGAGAGAACGAGGGGTATGATGGATTAAGAAAGATAGAGATACAGAAATATAGACAGTTTTATATTGACTGTCTAAATTATTTATCAGGCAAACATAAATTGACTGGAACTAAGTTTTAACCAACTTTTGTTATATAGTTCAAAACACAAATAGGTTAATTAAATTTAATAATAAGTATTGTTTTGAAAGTAACAGGGTATCAGAAATGACAGAAAGTAGCGATTTACTTGTTTTCTTGTTGTTGTTATGAATTGGCCACTTTTCATCCAAAGATCTTTTCGTCCACGAACATTTCGCCAACATTAACTCTACGTCAGTGTTTGCTTAATCAACAGAATGTTTTGACCAATAACTTTTCACCCAAAGAACAGTTGGCCCATGGACTGTTCCCCAACAGACGTGTCAGTGAGTGTTTAGTTAACCTCTAGAAGCAATAATAGCCTAGGGTTATGATGAAAAGTTAATGTTTTAAAAATAATGTTGACCAACGGTTCATGGGCCAATCCACTGTTGGTAAATCATGAAAGGTTATTTCACTGAATTTAAAATAAAAAGGCTAAATAAAAAGTTCTTATTAAAAAAAAATGTTCTTTTCAGATTCGTAAAACTTGCAACTAAAATAAACAACATGATGAAGGCATTTTCTTATTTTACTCTCAACTCATGGCAGTTTGAAGACCAAAATACTGCAGCATTGCTCGAAAATCTTTCAAAAGAAGATCAAATAATCTTTAACTTTGACATCAAAGATTTTGATTGGACAGAATATTTGATTACTTGGAGTGTTGGCATTAGAAAGTATATACTGAAAGATGGATTAACAGGTACAGTAACCGCGCGGAGAAAAAGACTAATCTTAAAAGTTGTATTTTTTATTATTACATTTATATTTTTTTACTGTTTGTACAAAACTGTATGTTTCATATTGTTTATTTGTAAGACAATAGGCACAATACTTATTTAAAAGTATTTAGCTCACATTCCTGGCCTGTTGGTCTAGTAGTTAGTGAACCTGACTGCTATACCGGAGGTCGTGGGTTCGATTCCCACCCAGGACAAATGTTTGTGTGATGAGCACGATCATTTGTTCTGTGTCTGGGTGTAATTTATCTATAATATGTATGCGTTTAGAAATATATAAGTATGTTTATTAGCTGTTTAGTACCCATAACACAAGCTCTCAAGCTTAGCTTGGGGCTAAATGGCGTTGTGTGAAAAGTTGTGGAATATTTATTTATTTATTTATTTTATTCATTGTTACTTACGTATTGGTAGGAGATATGGTTTCCAATTTATTATTTTAAAGTATCTTACGGGTTTTGTTTACTATTTCTAAATAAAAACAGTAGCAATAGATATTCCTGCATTTTTTTTTTATTCCAAACACGTTTCCTGTTTCTCGAGCTCCTTTGCGCATAATATACGCTGTTTAAAAAAAAACGGCCTTATCTTATATCTTTCACGTTGACTTTTTTCACTATGATTTGTGGGAATCGTTAGAAAAAATATGTAATTATTAAAAACCATTGGCAGAGAATTTCATACTACTCACTGATGCCATTTAGAGAACAAAAATCTGACAAATACTTGTTGATGTGACGGTCTTTCCGTTTAACACCAACAAGTATTAAAATATTGTATTTTTCTATTGAATTCTTCATCATTTGATTGATGGGAAATTGAAAATAAATACATTTATAGTACCTACTAAAACTATCGATGATGAAATTTTAGTAAAACAGTGAACTCAAACTCAGCGCACATACTCTCACCTGAAAAAAAAAATGAGCGTTATTACAATTTATTAATGAATGCATGCTGAACAGTTTTCAATTTAATTTTTTTTTTATATTACGTTTTTTCAACAGTAAAATTTTAAAGTAAATATTCTAACCATTGCTAGGTTCCCACCTAATGTGTGAAAAGGCCAAGAATTTGCAAATGACATTTTGACAGATCGTTAGCTTGTCGCTAAGCGCCAAGCGTTAAGAAACCATTTTTTGGAACTAGCCCGAAAATACAAATAGGTTCAAGATTCTTTAACGAAAGATACAAGATATAAAATAAATTGTGCAGATTGAGTATATTTTCAGTTTAGTGTAAGGCAATTATAAATGTAACTAATGCAGGTTGGAACCTGCATAAATGTTAAAACGAGATCATATTCGACATATTATTTATTATACCTAGTCTAATAACTGTCAATCATTAAAATTGGAGCACGCTGTAAAAATATGTGCGTGGTTAATTATAAAAAAAAAATAAGTACGTGTCAATTAAAAAACTCATCAGTTTATACGTCGGTTAAAAACAAATAAACACAAAAACTATAACGTTACAAAAACCCTACGCTTTAACTCCATTTGTCGGCTATAATACTTATATAACTCTGTGGAATGTGGCAGCAAACAGTATTGCCAGAAGTTCACTTTTATACAAAAAATAATTTAAATGTTATGTTCAACCAAATTATCAATAAGCACACTCCAACTCAACGGGTATGTGGTCACCACCAGGGCTAGATCAAGACTCCCCTGCGGCGCTACCATACAGTCGTGTGATAAACCATTAGAACATCACAAGAGTCACTTTTTAACCGACTTCAAAAAAAGGAGGAGGTTCTCAATTCGGTTGTATATTTTTTTTTTTTTTTTTTTTAGGGTTTGTTACCTCAGTACTCCGTCATTTATAGACCGATTTTCAAAATTCTTTTTTTGTTTGATAGGGTATACTAACAGATTGGTCCCATTTGTATCAAAACTCATACCTGATGAGGGATCTTCGAGGAATTGAGGGAACTCCTCAAAAAATATAGGCACACATGCACCGATTTTAACATTTTTAGTAACAAATCAAGCATTTTCATTTAGAAAGTATCATTTGGTAAAGAAAAACTGATGAAAAGACAGGTAACGGAACTCTTCAACGCATAACAGCAAATTATTCGCGATTGCTATAGTCAGATATCTATGCTGCGCTTTTGTATTTCCACAACATAACATTACGCCATTCTATTTTAAAAGGGGCCGACAGAGATGTACAGATTAATGTTTAGAGATAGAACTTCTTTAGCAATTGTTATCCAATTTCAATGATTCTGAAAGACTTTCTTTACATAGAAAGAAACTAAAAATTACAAAATAAAAACTTTTTTACAAAAAAAACAACCGACTTCTTAAAAAAAAACTAACAGGTGAAAAATAACTCCAGTAAAGTCGGTGGCCAATAATGAACAAAACAAAACCACCAAAGCCACAGACTTCCGAAACTGGAGTTAGTTTTTTTTTTAAGAAGTCGGTTGTTTTTTTTTGTAAAAAAGTTTTTATATGTGTCGTCCTCGCCTAATGACATTTATGTCTGACCTGTGCCTAATGTTTTACCAACAGGAAAGTTAACAAAACAATTCTACATAATTGTATAAAACTTTACCAACTTTTCTGTGACAATTGTAATTGTAACATGTTGTGATACACGCGGTTGTACGTTGACAATTACGTACGTGACGTCATAGTGCTCTCAACTTTGCACCGCGTACAGATACGTGACATGCATCGTGTGCAGCGCACTTGTTTTAAAACCGCATGTTGACAAAGGCGATTTCTGATCTCTCAGCAAGCGAGCCAGCAGCATTTCACTTTCTGGTTTCTTTCTCGACAAACACAATTTAAACACTTCACTAATCATACAATAAACTATAGGTATACAATTACATTCAGTACACCCGCACTTCACAAGTACACATTTCTCTTTAAAATTTGTATTATTGCTTTTTCTATGGTTCTTTTTTAACCATGATATTGCCAATCAATTTTAATCTGTATTATATATTTTATTAATTTTATTCTTTGTGACAAATATTGCAAAACGCTTATTGATAATAATTATTAGTTTTAATTAACTGACAGCCGGCTCTCCGGTTGCGCCCGCGTCCTTCGTCACAGGCCACAGACTATGTAAGTAAGCATAGTTTCATGCTCTGTGATGGTTACATATCCAGTCGCTGGAACGTGGGAGATGCGTTGGAGAGTTAATTTTGTTTTTATTTGTGTATAATATCATCTGTTGCAGCTGTCATTTTATATTCTTATTATTTATAATACTTATTTATTTATATATAATTTATGCCTCTTTGTGGGCTATTGTACAGACGCCAGCACATCAAGTTACCTCAATATGTCAAATTTCTTTGATTGCTTTTCAACTTTATGTCAAACAGAATAAGGTTCATATTCAATTGGGAAAATTTGACACTTTGGGGTAACTTGACGTGCTGGCGTCTGTACATTAATGTATTCATGGCATTACAGTAGGCCCTATCAGAATAACAGCGGTGCGGTATTTATTGCTTTTCTTTAAATATCGTGGCATCGTGCTGAGATAGGGGCCTTTTTGGCCTCGCACAGGTCTTTTTATTTGTTTTTTTTTTATTTAATATGTTAGTTTTAGTTTTGTACTGTTAAATTCCTGTGCGTGTCCCAAATAAATATATTTTATTTCTTTCTTTCTTTCTTTCATTGTGTGATCTAACTATACTGGTAAAACCTAGAACAAACGGCATTGATTAGTATATTAGAGTACCTTTGGTTATTCTCTATGACAATTGTTTTAAAGGGTGCTTGTGGCAAAAATAATAACAGCTGCAAGGACCGACCTCACCAAGCATCAAATTATGCTCATTTTATATGAAAATCATTGCCTCAAAAACCACGTGAAGCTGTTGGTCTTCGTTGTCATTATTTTGTAGATCTTTGACAGTGGTCATAGGTAGTCAGAAGCCCAAAAGTCTGACAACCGACTTAACCTGTGTTACCCTATCACTGGGTTGTGGAGACCAGATAGGCAATTTAATACACGGGTATTCAGCTGCATCGGGTAAGACTAGAAGTCGACCCCGATTGGGAAAAGGCTAGGCGGGTGGAATTATTTTAAATCAAAGAGATTTAAAAGACTAATGTCTTTGTTTTAAATATATTAATGGATAATGCAGTATAGACAGTACTGATCAACGCTATAAGAACGGGGTCTAAATAACCGAAATATGTCGGTGGTATATACTACATCTACTTACTTAGTTTAATAAAATATTTTTATAACAGTGAAACTCAAAAAGGTGCCATAGTATAACAGTGAATTAAGATCAAACCTCCTTGTATGTATAAAGTGTCACATAACACTTCAAATCCTTTTAATCGGTAGCACTCGAGAAATCCCATCCAAGAGTCGGGATATTAAGCGACAATTCATACAATCGTACATCGCAATATGAGAGGACTTGAACAGGATACAGCTGATCTAGTTTGAGCCACTCGCTTATGAGTTATTGAGCTTACTTAGAGACCTGGATTTTGAAGCGGGTTTCCAATGTAATGTAGCTGCCTCAAGTATTGCGTGGTAAAAAAAACAAATGCAATTCTTTATAGAAAAACTTACACTTTATTCGGAGAGGATTGTGGATAAACAAAAATAGAAACGCTATACTTCCTAAGGTTGGTCTGTTTTAGGGAGACCATTCGATCCGAGACCTATTTGAGGGCAGTTATCTCGGCTGTCATTTGTATCTTTGACAGTCGAGTATTATTCAAAAGTTTGAAACTCTTAGGCCTCTGCCTCGAATTTCGCGGGCAGCGCTTGACTGGAGTGCACCACTCGTTGCCGGCCCCCGCGCCGCTGCCACGCCGCTGTTTTCGAGAACCGGTCCATTTGATTTTACGCATAAGATCCTGCCGCTCCCGCCTCGCCGCCGCCACCGCCTCGCTGCCCTCTAAATTCGAGGCAGAGGCCTTAGACTAACTAAGGAGTATCGTGTTACCTATTAACTGAATTGAGTCTTAGAGGCAGCTTAATGCCAAACACTCCATGGTACTTGGCTACATCTGGTTAGACTGGAAGTAGACCCCAAAATTAAAAAGGCTAAGCAGATGATGACTTTCACATGATTTCCGCAAAATTTTATTCATATTTAACAATACCAGAGCATTCAGTAAAAAATAATTTCGATTGGTATGATGTTTTAAGCGCAATTTACTTGTAATGTTATCGGGGTAGCCGAATACGGCGTTTTATTTAACATACAATGTAAACAATCAACGTTGCAATTTGCAAAACAACGTAAACCCAAATAATTTCGTGGAATATTTTATTTGACAGTTTAAAAACAAAAACATAATTATTATTATGAGCCTGTGGTGTCCCACTGCAGGACAAACGCCTCCATTCATTCTTATACTCCTTTCTGTCTTTAGCCACTTTTGTCAAATTTTCAGTAAAGAGTCCAACTTGTCACGCCATATTATCCTACTAATTTTATAAACGCGAAAGTTTGTGAGGATGGATGGATGTTTGTAACTCTTTCACGTAAAAACTACTAAATGGATTTTAATAAAATTTGGTATGGAGTTAGCTGACACCCTGGATTAACACATAGGCTACTTTTTATCTCTGTATTCCCACAGGAACGGGACCTACGGGGGTGAAACCACGAGACGTCTGCTAGTACACATAATATTTAAAAAAAAAATAACAAAGAATGAAAGAGAAATAACAAAACCAAATTTTAATGAAACTTTCTCTCCCATTTGGTCTGCGTCTGGATGTTATTCATCTGAAACTACTAGCTGCCCCAGCAAACTTCCTTCCGCCATTTTCTTCACAAAAAAAGTGAATATTACCTAATTTTTTTTGTGAAGAAAATGGCGAAAGGAATTCTCAGGCCTACTGAATACAAAATTTTATAGGAATCGGTCTATCCGTTTCGTAAGAGTATGGTAACGAACATTATAACACGAGAATTTGAATAATAAGATATAGAAAACTAGAATATATATAATAGAATGCTCTATAATGTACACCATAAATACTTACAAATTATAATTATTATAAGGGCTACATAGGGTGATACAATGGGCGGCCTTATCGCTTAAAGCGATCTCTTACAGACAACCTTTGGATAGACTTTATAGTGAAGGAGAAAAGATGAGCCGCTAGTTCAATAATAAACAATAATCTGCTAGATTCTATTGTTTTATTTTCGAATCTAAAGAGATTCGAAAATAAAACAATACAAACACTATGAAGATAGTGTTTGTGGTAAAAGAAGTTATATGAGTACAGAATGAAGACAATGACGAACCACATGTTATATTATATTAGGGGAACTTCACAGTGCACTAACAATTCTTTGTGTTGCATGTTCATAACATGTTTGTGAATTTTGTTGCCTACGTTCTTGTGAAGTTTGTTTGATAATTCTGCTTCACAAGGAATTTTCAGAGAATTTTAGTTGTTAGCGTTGAATGTAGTCTACATGTAGGTACTTTAAGAGTTACGCCACGAATGTGTATGCGTATTGTCTGCAATTTATTATTGGTACTTAAATAAAAAAGACGTAACAGATTATTTCAATAAAATATTTATTCATTCCAAACCGACGCCAATAAATTTTGGGGTTTGTGATGGCAGTAATATCTATAAATATGAATTTATAGCTTCTGTCTGAAATCTTGTAAGAAAAACTAAAAAAATATTTATTGTTTTATAGATCATGGTCTGAATCCATTGGATGATTAATAATATAACATCACGACTGTATTTACGAAAGAGTTCAGCAGTGGTTTACATACAGACGCCAGCACGTCAAGCTACCCCAAACCGTCAAATGTTCTCAATTGAACATGAATCTTATGCTCTTTGTTATAAAGTTCAAAAACCAAAGCAAAAAAATAGACACGTTGGCGTTGCTTGTGCTGGCCTCTGTACCTACCAATAGAACAGTTACCTTTCGCTAAATATATTGAGGTCCCATTCAAAAGGAATATTTTATATTAAACATCAAGCAGGCCTAAATATAAGCTGATAATCCCAAACACTTCAAATCATCTAAGATTTTTGGTATAATTACGTTACATTGCCATATATTCCTTGCCACTACCTACGGTTGTTTTGATGACGTATCCACATAAATGAGAAAATCTTTACTACTTAACGTGGATTCGTTTACGTTATATCATTTATACAGCAAGTAGAATCAGAGCATGATTATCTTAAAACACCTGTCAACAAAATTATGTATTTCTTAAAACATGTCAATGTATGCTCACGGAGCGAAGTATTTACGCGAACTGTTCATTGTTCTAGCAACGTAAGAACGACATAATAGGGAGCTGGCTGTAAGTGTACCGTCTTGAGACATAATTATGAGAGCTTTTAAAAGAATGCGTGTGTAATTTATCTATATCTATATCTATACTTATAATAAATCTGTAGAAGTAAAATTTCTGTACATTGAAAATATCAAAAAAATAAATAGCGGGGGTTGTTACTAGACCGACACCGAACCCAAAAATATGATTAAAAAAATTTTTGTCTGTCTGTCTGTCTGTCTGTCTGTCTGTCTGTATGTTCAGGTATCACGCAAAAACTACCGGTTCGATTACGATGAAACTTGGTATACTTATTCTTTAATATCCTGAGCACCACACTGGGTACTTTTTATCCCGGAAAAGTATCTATATATATAAAAGAAAGTCGTGTTAGTTACTTCGCTTATAACTCAAGAACGGCTGAACCGATTTAGCTGAAAATTGGCAGGGAGGTAGTATAGAGCCAGGAGAAGGACATAGGATACTTTTTATTCCGTTCGACATCATAAAAATAAATATCAAGAATATCGGTTGTCTCAAACATTTTTCAAACGCAGCGCCATCTTGGATGACATGACAGGAGTCAAACTTCCCAGTTCATTATCAGGTGACAATTTGAAATTGACAAGTCTTAAGCTAAACCCAAGAAGGTAAGGTTGTCAATTTATAATACGCATCTACGTTCTGAAATTTATTTTGTTACTAAACTTAGAGGTTTTATGTAGCATAAAAAAGTCTTATATTTCAGAAATCAATTTACGTAACTAGCAATGATGACAGAGACGAACTTTAATAATTCTTTGCAAATAGAACTTATTTTACTGTTAGGACTTTAATTAAAGTAGACCGGGAAAACTATAGGCATAAATTATTGTATGTAACATAGAGGCAATAGTTCAGATTAAAATTATGAATTTAGTATTTTTTAGTAAGGTAGTTAGGTTAGATAGTTGGGTTAGCTATAGGATAGGTATGGTCAGTTAGGTTAGGGTATATATACATGTTGTAATTTAAAAGTAGTAGTAGTTATTATTGGTTTGGATTTATTTGTTGTCGTCTTATTCAACGTATGTATATCTAATATAAAAAAAAATAAGAGCAATGAATTGACTCTAAGGCACAACGAAGTTTGCCGGGGCAGCTAGTATACAATAAAAAACAAACTTAATTTTGCGGTTCGATCTCTAGACCCGACTACTGTAACAACCGCAAATAAAAAGTTTGTCGTAGGTTACGTCACCCGCAGTGGGGCTCACTAAGGGACGCTGCACACGGCTAAGATAGTATAATATTTTATCTTAAGATACAATATCGCTCGCCATACAATTCAATGGACTATCACACACTACGAAGATAATTATGTACATTGAATATATATTCAAAATTAATATTGGAGGATGATTGGTGATCGATACTGATGCCAAAAATGCAATCAGTAAATGTTTAGTCTGTCTGTGTCTCTGTTTGTATGTGCACGCATAATTCAAAAACTAATATAGAGATTTTAACCAAACTTGGTACTGTTGTAATCAATGCGCCTGGGCAGGTTGATCTTAGTCTCAGTTGTTGTACACATGATCAGTTGTACGGCGCTCTTTCCTGGGTCAGTAGTTCCAGAAATCTTTATGCATATTTATACCGGAAGGATCAACTTTGAAAGTAGTCTATCCGGAAGTATTATATTATGCTAAAATTATTACGTTTATATATCAACGCTCAGCCCAAACCGCTGGTATTAGAGACATGTAACTTAAAGGGGTGTTCTTAGTGATGTAAGTATCCACTAAAAAACGATTTTTGGAAATTCAGCTCTTAAAGGGAAAACATAGGGGACGGAAGTACGACATCCACGCGGGCGAAGCCGCGGGCAAAAGCTAGTCTATAATATGTATGTATTTAGAAATGTATTAGTATGTTTATCAGTTCTTTAATACTCATAGCACATTGACTAGCTCTGCTTAGTTTAAGACCCGATGGCGTTGTGTAATAGTTGTGAAATATTTAATTATTTATTGCTTTAATGAAGATTTGACAAAGTTTCTTAATTGTGAGGAGCAAATTTACAGCCCTCCGTGCTATGTGCCCTGCCCACTGTCACTTCAACCTGCTAATCCGCTGGGCTATGACCGATGGGGTCGAAAGGTTCTCGAGTGGAGCGTATCGGCAAGCGCAGCGTAGGACGTCCACCCACAAGGTGGACAGACGACCTCAATAAGGCCGCGGGAACGCGCTGGGTGCGAGCCGCTTCAACCGGTCTTATTGGAGATCTAGTGGACTTCCTATGGCTGAAATGATGATGATGATGCTGATGAAATTTACAGCTAAAATAAGAAAGATGTCAACAGAAATAATGTGTTTGGGAATAATACAATGAAAAAACTGCCTTACCCCATCCCATTAATACCGGGAGAGGAAGTCTAACCGTTTGCGTTGGCCGTTTGATTGCGTAAAAATCACCCCGTGAAAGCTAGAGTGAAGTGAACTGTCCATACCTAGTACTTATTAGTTTGGAATGATAGTTTAATATGCCTTTGTTTCACCTAAATTTTCTCAGGGTTGTTTTGAACAGAATTGTACTGCTGTATTTTACTCAGAACAACTGCATATCTGTCCGCTTTAACACAGTAACATGATATAACACCCGAGAACCCGTAACGACTGTCAAAGATCTACAAACAACGTCTAGGACATACCTTTGGGCTACGTATGGAGAAGTCTCCTTTTAGACATTTTGACATCCGCAGGCACTGAACTTGGTAAGTGTTAAAGCTTAACCATCCATTAACTAATGCTGCTATTATTTTTAGCCACCAACTCCTTTCCATTAACTGCTCGAATGTCCTTACGAGCCCCCGGTGGATCGTAAGCCATACAAACAATGTAACATGCGACGGGTTAAAAAACCTGTGGATAATAAAAAAGCTACATCTCGACAAAACAATACAATTTAAGTACACAACAGTAATCTACAGAATGTTCTTGAGTGTTGAACTTTTCATTTATGTACTTTACCTAAGTGCCTCGACATTTCTGCATGTTTGGCACGGATCTTGCTTCTTAAACCAGGGTATGCATAAGTGATGCTAACCCATTTGAATGCAGTCGGAGAAATGAAAAACTTAGCTGGTCTACACTTATCCTGATTTCAAAGCATCTGTGTTTTTCTAATCCTGTTGATTTGTATGAATTAAAATATTAGGCCACAAAAGAGATAGCTAAAATAACAATTAATGCTTTCTGAATTCTGACACAACACCACATCTCTCAGAAAGCATTCTGTAAATGGAGGTGAAGGTGAATTGAGCTATCATGCCATTCGAATGCTAGGCATTCACAGCTCACTTTACTCAAGTTTTCATGGAGTGATTGTTACAGAATCAACCTGGCAGGAAAACAAATGAGTGCAAAGTGAAATTCTAACTAAAAGTAGAGGCGATGACCGAAAATTCATTTTCAAACTCGGTTATGAAGGTATGTATTTGTAATGCAGAGGAATAAAGAATCTCATAAGCATAGTTTTGAGTATTTTAGATGGTCATAAGAGTACCTACGATTGAAGAATTATGTGGAAGGTAATAATGACTAAAAAGATGGAGACTGTTAATCATAGAGTTAGTTTCCTTTCCATGAAATCTCCCTGAGGTTCACATGACATGTTACCAACACTTCAGTAAATTTCTCATTCTAAGTTAAAGTGCCTGTATTAGAAGTTAATTTGCCGCAGTAGTTTAACTGGACTGTATTCAAAACTTTTTAACTACATTTTGATCAAAATCCTTGTAGCAACTTAGACTATTAGCCGTAACTTGTGAATCAAATTAACGCAGAAACTTGAAAGCTATCTCGTGATTTGGTATACAGCTGCAGTCGGCACTATGACTTTAAATTTTTTGATACGTTGGCAATTTTTCAGTTAGTTAAAATGCATAAGCATTGACTAAAAGACTTACCCTAACATCGGAAAAGAAATCGTCTGTACCTTATTCATTTTGTAAAGTTTTTTTCTTAATATTATAAACTAGTGCTTCACTGCAATCCTACCTGATGGTAAGCATTGATGCGATCCATGACGGTGATTAAAAGTCTATTCATTCTAGCCTGGAAGACACAACTCATAATCAGACGGGAAGACCGCAGCAAGCAAGTTGTTCCAGTCCTTCAATTTACGCGGTATAAACGACGAGGCAAAACGCTTATGATAGAGGTGCAAACGATGTAGGGGTGGACACTCGCCGTACGATTGTCCAATGGTGGAAAGGTGATAGCGAAATGAGGTCATGTATTTCCCGGGTACACTCTCCAAAATGCATTCTACAGAAATCCGAAAGGCTGAGCTGTACTCAAGGGTTTGAAGATTAGCCTTAACCAAATTTGGGACACCAATAACCGTCTTCGCACGCCTCTCCACTGAGTCCGAAGCTACTAGGAGGTATCTTGCGCCACCCATATGTGGGTGCAGTAATCCACACAAGGATGGACCTGTGCTTTGTATAACAGCAAAAGCTGTCCCGGTGTAAACTACTGCAAGACCTTTGCTAGAACACCGAGTTTCCTAGCAGCAACCTTAGCTTTGCACTCAGTGAACATCAAGCAAATATACAGGGTGATTGGAAGATGGGTGCAAAGCTTTAAGTTGAAGATAGTATAGACAATTTAGGACCATTTAAGCCATGGTTGTCTTAGACGAAGTCTTACCAAATTTTTTTAAACAAATTTTTAAGTTTTTTTTCGGAAATTCTCAAAATTTAATGTAAACTGCATAATTATGGCCAAATTGAATGATAAATGAATTCATTTTTTATTTATTTAATTAAAGTAATGTGTAAGCAACCAAGCAAAACATGTTTTAGGCTTCTGTGTCATTAGACATTTTTTTTACAGATATTTAAAGCTCAGAAAAAATAAAAAATTTGTACAATACGTCTTTTAAACCTTATTTAAAAAAAAAACGGAGGGTGCTTTTTTTGTTCAAACCTTTTTGAAGACATGCTTGATAATCGCTCTTTCTTTTGAGGTATCATTTATGCGGATATCTTACAAATTATTGAAATTAGGACCTAATAAACCAAATCGAGGGAGAAATTTTAAATTTTAGGCAGTTTAACAAAACACAAAATTTTTGCTTAAAAGAATACTTTATGTGCTCGAAATGATAACATTGTTCAATTCTAAGAATTTTTGGCACATTGTAACGTAACAGTACCTACCTACCTAGGAGGAGAGCACTGTTGTATGAAAAGATTAGAGGGAATAAATAAGAATTTATTAATACCAAGCCTACCTAGTGGAGCTAGGGTAAAGAAGAGAGGAAAACTGATGAATGAAAGATGAAGGATGAAATTAATGAAGAAAAGGTGGCCCTCTCTCAGCAGTAGATGTGGCTGAGGGGCATCAGGCTTCGGTCTTCAGTAGAGGAGGCGGAGGCCGTCAAAGGTGTCCCTCTCTGCTGTAGAATAGTCGAGGGACGTCAGGCTTCAGTCTTCAGCAGCGCAGGAGGAGGCCGTCAGGAGGAGGAGGCCGTCAGAGGTGGTCCTCTCGGCTCTAATAATGGCCGAGGGACGTTAGGCTTCAGACTTCTGCAGAGGAGGCGGAGGACGTCAGTTTAGAGGGCCGGAGGACAGAGAGGCCATAAGTATTGGACTCGCAGCTAATATGACTTGCTAAGCCTTTCAGATCCAGACCAAAACTGCCAAATTCCACCTGGCTCCAAGGTAAATGAACAGAATGACAGATGATTAAATTTTGAAAGGTTTTAGAACACAATACAAAGCAAAGTAAAAGAAAAATAATGAGGTCGATGTGGTGTACATATACGACCTACAACTAGCTCCAGACAAATTAAAAATAAAACTAGACCTGTCACTAGCAGACATTACGAATGTAAACAAACATAATTTATAGAAAAACTTAAATAATAAATATGATAATATAAGACAAAAGGTATGCTTTGCCTCCAAGTAATGAGCATGTAGCTACCTAGGGAGGGTGAATGCTTTAAAATTTCAGGTTAAACAATGCACAAAAATGTAAGTAAAATCACAATGTAAAGACAACATTACAATACCCCGAAAACCCCGGAAAATTTTTGAATCCAATGAAAAAATTTTCTTTTAGAGTAAAAGAGCAATAAATCATTATAAAAAAAGTAAGTTAAATGAGTATTTACAGTGGTAAAAGTAAGTTAAAGAAATTAATACTAAGATTCCCCATAACCCAGAAAATTACTAACATGAAAAATTTAGAGGTTTTAAATAAGACCTTGCTCTTTCATACAACTTACATCAACCTTCTATACATACTTCCTCAATCATACATCACCAGCATACTTTAGGGGATATGGTTCACAATCGATGACGCATACTCCACAAGGAATTATTTTATAAGTTTTACGAAGGCTTATTTATTTAATTTAGGTGTCGTAATCCGCACCTGTTCTAAGACCCGAAAAAATAAATTAAATTATTTACAGGTTTTTCTGCTTAAGAAAAGCAGCCAAGGATTAAAAGCATAAGTGCTTAAGAGAAAAAGCTTTAAGCTTTAAAGTGTTTAAGAGAAGTAACGAGTAGTTCAAGCTCGAAGTCAAGGAAAGAGAAGTTCAAGGATAAAGATATTTACAAGTTAAAAGAAAAAGGTAGACAAAGGGCTTATTTTTCGAGTTGTCAGACCGCTCGACACAATGGCTTATTTAGAGAGTTGTGTACCGCTCTATAAAAAAAAATAAAGAAATAAAAAGAGGGAAATAACTTAAGCCAAGAGTTTTTGGGAGGGTTTAACCTTGTGAAGTATGAAATCTAAAATCTAAATGGTTTTTACAAGTAGTAAAAATATTTATAACAAATTAAGGTTTTTTACTGTCGATATAGTTAATAGTATTCACCGCTTGAGAAAGATCAAGATGGAGAGGAATAGGGGAGGATTTTATGTCATCCGATAGGACATGACTAAGTTTAGATATTTGATCTTTAAGATCTTTTAAATTATCCGCTGGTTTTTCAGCTCTAATAGTCACCTCATATTCCAATTCCGGTTTGTTTAGTAAAGAATATTTTATTAGTTTATCCATGATTGGTAAATTTTAAGAGATTAAGAGTTTAAAAATTTAGGTAGTACCGGTTTTCGCCACCACAAAGTTAGATATGAAACTTTTTTTCTAATACAAGAAGATTAGATCTCCATGGGACATAACCGTTACTTGGCAACGCGTGACAAGTAAATATCAAGTAAAACCAAAATTAAATTTTACTCAATTAGTACAGTGAGAATATAATAAATAAGTAAATGCAAATAATAACATCCACAGGATATTGTCCTGTGTCTGTTGTGAAGTGTCCCAACAACCAACTTGGGAGTGTCCACGAATGGATTAGCACATCAAGCGGTCATTGGGTGTGAATACCACTGGGGTAAACTTGTGGTGTGCAAGTGTGTGGGGATGTAGTGTAGTGATGTATAGTAAAACGATTACGGGATATTCTCCAATAGCCGTTCGTAGAGTGACCTATCTCCAACCTTGGTAGTGCCCACAAGTGGGTTAACACATCCAAGAGGCCGATAGGTTGCCGATTATCTTTCGATAACAGAAGACTTCTGCAGAGGAGGCGGAGGACGTCAGTTTAGAGGGCCGGAGGACAGAGAGGCCATAAGTATTGGACTCGCAGCTAATATGACTTGCTAAGCCTTTCAGATCCAGACCAAAACTGCCAAATTCCACCTGGCTCCAAGGTAAATGAACAGAATGACAGATGATTAAATTTTGAAAGGTTTTAGAACACAATACAAAGCAAAGTAAAAGAAAAATAATGAGGTCGATGTGGTGTACATATACGACCTACAACTAGCTCCAGACAAATTAAAAATAAAACTAGACCTGTCACTAGCAGACATTACGAATGTAAACAAACATAATTTATAGAAAAACTTAAATAATAAATATGATAATATAAGACAAAAGGTATGCTTTGCCTCCAAGTAATGAGCATGTAGCTACCTAGGGAGGGTGAATGCTTTAAAATTTCAGGTTAAACAATGCACAAAAATGTAAGTAAAATCACAATGTAAAGACAACATTACAACATGCAGGAACCAATTGAGGGGAACCCATTGAGGGGATTCTCTAAACAATGGCCACCGAGCGCGGTGCGACGGCATTTCCAGGTAGAACGCCCAATGAATAGCAAAAAGCGAAAAAGAGTTGGTTTTTACAGCAAAATGGTCTTAGTTACTGAGGCAACAAAGTCTTTTTTCTTTAGTCAGGGTCAGTCGGTCTGTGATGAAGCCGTTACATCTTTTACTTATTAGTCAAACTACTGCCCTTGTGAGTGGACGTTGTCGTGTTGATTCACAATTTACCGTGTTCAGTTGTAGCCCTTTGCGTTCCTGCACGTGTTGTTTGCGTTAGTTTTGAACTTTTTTGTTTCACCGTGTCCAGTCGTAGCCTCGCGCTCCTGCACGTGTTGATTTTTGACTTAATTGTGTTGAGTTGACGTTTAGTGCGCTCCTACGCCGTTTTTCTTAATTGTTAAGTGACTATGGCTACTTTTTCCAATCAAGAATATGCGGATATCGTATTTATGTACGGTAGAGCAGACGGCAATGGATCTTTGGCGCGACGGATGTATCAAGAGCGCTATCCGAATCGCAGGATACCGAATGTCCGAGTGTTTTACAACACGTTTCGTCGTCTTGCCCAAGATGGGTTTCACCGCGTGGAACCTGGAGTCAACCCGGGCAGACACGAAACTGCCGTCGACGAAGACATTTTAGCAGCATTTCAAGCGGAACCTACTACCAGTACTAGAGCAGTAGCTCGAAATTTAAACATTTCTCAATGGAAGGTGTGGCATACAATGCACCAAAATGATAAGTATCCGTTCCATGGCAGGAGTGTGCAAGGTCTAGTAGAGCAAGATCCTCAAAGAAGAATTCAGTTCTGCCGTTTCCTCCTCAACAGAGACATCGAAGATGCGTGGTTTCTGAAATCAATCTTGTGGACGGATGAAAGTAAATTTTCAAGATAAAGGTATTACAAACTTTCACAACATCCATGAATGGGCCGACGTAGACAACAATCCACATTTTAAGAAGCAGGTGTCATTTCAGATGAAATTCTCTGTGAATGTATGGGCTGGAATAATTGGCAGAACATTGATTGGGCCCCACTTTTTGCCTGATCCATTGAATGGCGAAAATTATTTGCAATTTCTGCAAATTGATTTTCCACTGCTGGTAGAGGAATCAGGTGTCCCGATCTTCGAAAGAGACCGAACAGTCATCTTTCAGCAAGACGGCTGTCCAGCGCATTGGACTTTAAATGTAAGGGAACACCTCAACAATTGCTTTCCTGATAGCTGGATCGGCAGGGATGGACCCATCCCTTGGCCCGCTCGCTCCCCAGATCTGACCCCGTTGGACTTTTTCGTGTGGGGCCGGGCCAAGGAACTGGTGTATAACAACAAAGAAATTAACACTAGAGAAGAATTGATACAAAGAATAAATTCAGCGTTTGAGACAATGAAGCAGGAGATGATGTTGAAAATAACGACTACAGAAGTTAGAAGACGGGGCCGTGCTTGTATTAGGAATCACGGCCGTCATTTTGAACATGAAAAATAAATAATTTTAATTCAAATGTTGTTTTAATTAGTCTGCCTAAAATAAAAAAAATTCTCCCTCAAATTGGTTTGTAGGCCCTAATTTCAATAATTTGTAAGATATCCGCATAAATGATACCTCAAAAGAAAGAGCGATTATCAAGCATGTCTTCAAAAAGGTTTGAACAAAAAAAGCACCCTCCGTTTTTTTTTTAAATAAGGTTTAAAAGACGTATTGTACAAATTTTTTATTTTTTCTGAGCTTTAAATATCTGTAAAAAAAATGTCTAATGACACAGAAGCCTAAAACATGTTTTGCTTGGTTGCTTACACATTACTTTAATTAAATAAATAAAAAATGAATTCATTTATCATTCAATTTGGCCATAATTATGCAGTTTACATTAAATTTTGAGAATTTCCGAAAAAAAACTTAAAAATTTGTTTAAAAAAATTTGGTAAGACTTCGTCTAAGACAACCATGGCTTAAATGGTCCTAAATTGTCTGTACTATCTTCAACTTAAAGCTTTGCACCCATCTTCCAATCACCCTGTATAATATATATATCGTGGCGAACTATATTCAGAAATAAGAAGTTGTGAAGTTGATTACATAAGTACAGAGTATGGTAAACGCCGTGACGTCAGCTGTCATTTGCATGAGTCGTATTGGGAAGTGGAAGCTAGGCAGAGCTCAGTTGGATTTGAGACACCAACGAAGACACTACTCCAGTGCGAAACTGTCTGATTACCTATCTGAGTTATGTTATGTGATTACTTTTATTAAAGTGAGGTTATTACTGCAATGAAGATTATTATTCAAAGTTATGTACCTGGTACCACGAAACCCCTGATATCAGCCCATACCGCTCAGCCATCGCTGACGCCGACATTATATATCAATACATATAATATTATTTATTATTTAATCCGGCCTCGAGCGGAAGCCAGCTTTCGCAAACAAGTTGTGTCTGGAATTCCAGTAGTTGACGAGTTAAAAGGAAATATTTGTATTTTTGTATGTAACTAATAAACTTAAAAACTAATGGACCAATCTAAAAAAAACTTTCATCGTTGGAAAGCTGCACTATCGCCGGGTGACATAGGTTGTATTTTTTCCCTGTATTTCTACGGGAACGGAAACAACGCGGGTAAAACCGCGTGACGTTTGCTAGTATTATTATAACAAAGAGCTGTTTTATTTTTATATGCTGAGTTGTTCCTGTAGTGTTCACATAGTATCACTAACACTATAATTGTACTTGGCTCGCCTACGCACCACCACGTGCTTCCTCACTGACGGTCGGACAGCGACTGCCTCCCACCCCGTGCGCTCTACTTTGTATAGACTATGATCCGCACTACGTGCCGTTGTGACGTATGCGCCCGAGACAAATCATAAGTATATTTGCATACACTACATCCCTTCCTTGTTTTAATTTATTTTATTTATATGTAAATAATCTGTAACTATTACGTGTTATAGATCCAGGTATAATACGTTATAAACGTATGCATTTATTAGAAAGTATTTATGACATTACAAATAGTTTTAGGATACTACAATTTTACGCTCATTAATGAATTGTCATTTTTTTTGTTATCATTTAGTTAAACTAAATAGTTTAATTAAATTTGTTGTTTATCATTGTGTATTATTAAGTGCTACATTTTTCGAATAATCACGAGTGAGATAATTATTTTTCTTTAACTTTCTTTTATTCAATCTAATAGGTTTTTATATAAATATAATATATATTGCTGTGTCTATGTCTTTCTCTTCCCTTTCTCTTTTTAATTAAATCATATTTTAATTTAATGTTTGTTACTTGAAGTAGACGTGTTTTCTGGATTGACTTACTTGGTTTCTTTATCATCAACTTTCTGCTGACCTTAAATCTTTTTTTTTTTTAATATACCCAGGAAGGTACTATAATTATTTCAATGTATGATTTTCAACCTACTGTGTTTAATGTTGCAACGAAACACTAATTTAAATCTTGTATTATAATCGCACGTTATAGATATAAGTATTATAATTATGTTACCAATTTGAAGATTTAGGTTAGGTACACTTTGGTAAGTTTGTGAAGGCCAGGGTCGACGGCTTCCATGCCATCATACATAAGCGACCAGTATCGTTGTTAAGCAGAGTCCAGGGTTACCAACCACGATGCTACGGGACATTGTTGTTTACTGGGTTTAAATATCCTGAAAACATTTAATGTGATAATATTGATTACAAAACTGTATTTGTAATAATTATGGACTTGGTGCTGATTAATGAATCCAAACATTTCAAAACTATTTGCACGAATCTAGGAAAGTAGACTGCCATTTATTTATTAAAACTTTATGCACTAGTCAAAGACACTGTACAAAGGCGGACTTAATGCCTTAGGCATTCTCTACCAGTCTACCTTAAGGTGGTTGGTTTTCCAATCAACTACAAGGTGAAACCTGTGAAATTAAAATATATGTTAATTAAATTATCAGCAGGCATATAGAAAGAAAAGAATACCCTTTACTCTTTCCTTTTTCTGTTCCTCTTTTTCTTCTTCTTTAATGCTTTTTTTCTAATTCTTGACTCTTCTTTTTCTTATTGTTTACTTTCTTCTGGATTTCTTCTTCTTTTCTTCTGGATTTTCTTCTGTATTTTGTGTTATTCCTTGATGACATGCCAAATGACTAGTTGACATATTCTACTGATTTTATACTAATGCATTCACGACCTTCTCGCTCAACCAGTACGATCTATCTTATTGACCGTCGCAGTCTCTTATATTGACTATATTAACCAAAACGATCTTTTAAAGATCCTTCAATAATACAATATCGTAGCCTTTCTTATTGACTATTTATTCACGACCATGTCTATCATATTGACAAGATCCTTCAATAATACAATATCGTAGCCTTTCTTATTGACTATTTATTCACGACCATGTCTATCATATTGACAAGATCCTTCAATAATACAATATCGTAGCCTTTCTTATTGACTATTTATTCACGACCATGTCTATCATATTGACAAGATCCTTCAATAATACAATATCGTAGCCTTTCTTATTGACTATTTATTCACGACCATGTCTATCATATTGACAAGATCCTTCAATAATACAATATCGTAGCCTTTCTTATTGACTATTTATTCACGACCATGTCTATCATATTGACAAGATCCTTCAATAATACAATATCATAGCCTTTCTTATTGACTATTTATTCACGACCATGTCTATCATATTGACAAGATCCTTCAATAATACAATATCGTAGCCTTTCTTATTGACTATTTATTCACGACCATGTCTATCTTATTGACAAGATCCTTCAATAATACAATATCGTAGCCTTTCTTATTGACTATTTATTCACGACCATGTCTATCATGTTGACAAGATCCTTCAATAATACAATATCGTAGCCTTTCTTATTGACTATTTATTCACGACCAGGTCTCTCATATTGACAAGATCCTTCAATAATACTATATCGTAGCCATTCTTATTGACTATTTATCCACGACAATGTCGCTCATATTGACCTTTCACCAATAATCTTTTAACACTTCGTTGCAAGTCTGTGTCGTTGACTTCCTTTCACACAGGGCCATTCTCATATTGACCTCACAAACTCACAATCACAGTCGACTTTCATAACACTTATATTTGCTAGTGACCTGTCATATTGGTCTTCCGAGAAAGAGAAAAAGAAAGAAAGGAGTAAGTTTCCCAATTTAATGGAGGCTCATACTACTAGCCAATAAGTTTCCCATTGGTTTAATGGAGGCTAATAATTAAAGCCAAGCAAATTTCCCAATTTAATGGAGGCTGATACTTAAAGCCAAGTAACTTTCCCAATTTAATGGAGGCTCATACTACTAGCCAATAAGTTTCCCAATTTAATGGAGGCTCATACTTTTAGCCAAGTAAGTTTCCCAATTTAATGGAGGCTGATACTTAAAGCCAAGTAAGTTTCCCAATTTAATGGAGGCTAATATTTCAAGCCAAGTAAATTTAAGTCTTTCTACCAAGTTTCTTGATACTTCAATCTATTTATAGAATAGAATAGAATATTTTATTTGCTAGACACATGTTATAAATACATAAGTGGTCACAATGATAATAGTTAGCAATGTACTACATAGTATAGCTCACTATATTCACTACTAGATTTATTTTCCTTCCAACCTTATTGGCCATTACACTAATAATATTCCTGCCATTTTACTGCCACAACACAGTGACCGGGCAATGCTTTATGCCTTGGCTAGCTGGTTGTCAGACTCATGTTGTCCAAAATCCAGTCCAAGTCCAAAACAAGGACCGAGATCCACGGACTAACTTGCCTTTTTAGACACGATATGTTACGAATGGCTACCCATTACGGACCGACCTTGTCAACGTAGCTTCGTGTTTGGTCGAACCAGTAGGTACGGCTGTTATTAATTAATATAATATTTTCAATTAAATGAGAATCTTTTGGTTTTGAGCATACTTTTACCTGTATTTATAATGTACCTATGCTCTATGTTCCATTAGCTGTGCTCGTTAACATACACATTTTTTTCACCATTGCTTGTATCTATTTGTATTGTAACCTACTCATGTTAAACGAATAAATTGATCTTTATCCTTATCTCTTAATCAATAACAAAACTGGTTTATATTACAGTTATAATATAAATAATTATAAGATATTTTTTACAACTTTTCTTAGTTCGCTTGATCAAAATAGTATGTGGGGTTAATTAGTTATAGTTTCGATAGTATTGCACACTCACTAATTTGCGTTCTTCAGTGAAAGCAGTGTTGCCGATTTAACCTCCCTAAATCATTTGTTCGGCATTTGCTGTAAAGTTTTAAGTTAATGTGAAAGTTTTGTTACATAACCAACCTCAAAACTTAACGGAAAATCAAATATCAACTGACCCCTCTTATTTCTTTCTAATTAATTGTAAACCGCCACACCAGCTTGATTCTAATATCAAAATAATGGAATTTTATTATATCTATAATATGTTCTCAGATTACCCTCTGTACATAGTGAAACAGTAGGTTTAACGACCTGTTTCTTCCTCATCATCTTTATAATATTAGTGTCAATTTCATTATCAGTACCTATTATTGTGTAATTACATATAGGTACTGCTAAGCAAAACTCCAAAGTTATCCTTTCTTTCTATGCATTGGCCAGGCACTACGCCAGCTTATATGAATACGACTAGACTGTCAATCATTATTTTTCAAATATTCCTAAGTAAACACCGCAACATTTAAATTTTACTGTTGTTGTTCCTATGATGAGTGAAAGCTTAATATTTGTACGGCTACCCTTATAATAACAAAATCACCAAAAACTCCCTATTTTTTTATCACGTCTTAAAGGTGTGGTGATTGTTTTTCATATTCACTAATCAATTTGTTTATAAAAGAAAATCTTCAACTGTAGATTTACCTACCATAAAACTATGATAGTTTCAAGATCACTGGTAGGTTTTTATAATATTTTACTCAGATTTCAAAATAATATTTTTATCCGTAATTTACAACCTACCACCAGTTGTAAATAAAACAGCATACCTAGTACAACATTTGCTCTCAGCTGTCTTAACAATATTCTGTAATCCATTAATTAAGTGCAGCTGCATTTTAGCGTTAACAAATTAGATTTACCACCGTTTCAAAGGAAGAAGACGCATACGATCTAAAAAGTCTCATCGCGTCATTACGAAAGGAACAATAATAGTATTTTTAAGTCTCGTAATGTCTAAGTAACAGTTATCGCGAATTGCTTTCGCGGTGAACGTTTGAATTTAACGTTTTATACTTTTATTATTCACATTTTATCGATTCCTTCCCTTTCGTAACCTTTTTTTTCATAAAATCACTTTACTTACGGTTTTTTTTCCTGTTTTATCCTCGTCGCCATTGTAGTGTTCACATAGTATCACTAACACTATAATTGTACTTGGCTCGCCTACGCACCACCACGTGCTTCCTCACTGACGGTCGGACAGCGACTGCCTCCCACCCCGTGCGCTCTACTTTGTATAGACTATGATCCGCACTACGTGCCGTTGTGACGTATGCGCCCGAGACAAATCATAAGTATATTTGCATACACTACAGTTCCCATGGTACAAGATATTTTTATTCCAAGTAGGTATTTTCCTTTACCTTTTTAAAAATAATATAAAAAAGGTATTTTACTTTTAAACATGAGCTTGAAAGACGGCAGACGACGTCAAAAGCTAGGTGCGCCTTTCCTATTAGCCTAGTATTGGATTTTATTTTCCTTATATATTCACGTTAGTTAAATCTAATACGAGAAGAAGACGAAGACAGAGTCTAGTATAGAAGATGTAGTTACAAAAATTCAAAAAAATATGCTTAGATAGTTGGATCACATTGAAAGGATGAATGAAAGGAGACTAACAAAAGAGATTTATAAGGCAAATGTAAGTGGAATCGACGGGAGGGAACGCCCTAGAAGAAGATATATAGACCTCATTGGTGAGGTTCTTCAGAAAGATCAAGAAGTATGAAGCTCGAAGCAAAAGAAGTATGTAGGAGTCGTAGCAGATTGCGCTTTGTAGTTAGTTTATGTATAGGTTCATCTGATACTAAAAATATAATATGCACAACTCACAAACACTATGCGCCTTGTTGAAAAAAAATTAACAAATATTCCACAACGTTTTTTCACACAACGCCATCTAGTCCCAAGCTAAGCTAAGAGCTTGTGTTATGGGTACTAAACAGCTGATAAACATACTTATAAAATATGTTTCTAAATACGTACATTATTATAGATAAATTACAACCAGATACAGAACAAATGGTAGTGCTCATCACACAAACATTTGTCCTGGGTGGGAATCAAACCCACGACCTTCGGCATAACAGTCAGGGTCACTAACTACTAGACCAACAGGCCAGTCAACAAATAACACAAACAAACCGTTACACACATACGGATAAACTGTTGTTTTAATTGTTTGAAATTTAGATGGAGTTAGCAGTGTAGAACGAAGTTAAAAGTTTAATTGCAATTTTAGTACTAGAAGCAAATTTCGTAATGCCTTGTTTGCAACATTGCGTATTTAATTTATTAAATTATATGAAGTATAAACACTTTATAACCAGAGGCTGCAAATCCAGACATCTATAATAACTGATATATAAATGAGAAATAAGAAAGAATTAATTAATTATTAAATAATTTTATAACACAAGCTCTTAGCTTAGCTTGGGACTAGATAGCGTTGTGTGAAAAGTTGTGGAATATTATTTATTTATTTATTTTATTTTAATTTTATACATTGACTGCCTCTTTGGCATAGCGCTATTGCTGAGCGTGGAGTGCCACGTGCGATTCCTGGGTCGGAAAAAGCGTTATTGAATTTTTCAAACTAGAATATCTCAGTATAAGCTCGGAGTATGGATTTGTGCCCAATTGATGACAATAGGCTCGCCCCCTATAATATTATATAATTTAATTTCAAGCACAAGCCTCATATTAGTTAATACATACATTCACTGTCACTATTTTACATTAAGTTTATTACCAAGAGCTAGCAAGCTTCTGTCAAAGGGACAATTATTTATTTTTTACTTTTATTACATGGGATTTCAACATAACTGTAAAAATGTGGGTGTACTTAACTACTGTTACACCTCTGCCTACCTTTACAAGGATAACAGTCGTGAAGTTACGTTATAAATGTAATTTAATCCTTTCTCTCAGCTAGGTCTTATCATTTTCATGATTCCAAGGCAATACGAGCAAAGTCTGGCTAAAACTCGAGTACTAAAATATTATATTAAGCCATCCAACTTGCGTATTACCGGCGTAATGGTCCAGAACGCTCATATCCCTTATTCGGGACACCGAAGAATCCGAATATGCGCCCTAATACATCCTATCTTATAAATTCTTACTCGAGAAAATGGCGGAAGAAATCTATTGTATTTCTCTTGTTGTACGTATATAGGGTTCAGGGTTATTCTTGTCATATATTTTCCCTTAACATTTGTAGTTTCAGCGAAATGAGTTACAAGAAAACTTTGTCAAGGTATAAAAGAAATATACGGAGTATTTGGTTTAGCTTTATTACTGGGGTATATTTTTTTCCTCGCGATATCTAAAGAAACTTATATTTCATGTGAATGTGGCTGCAATTTATATAAAACTAGCTGTACCCTGCCACGCTTCGCTGTGGCACATTATGATCGAATGGTTAAAAAAAATAGATAAGAACAGTCCTTGATGCGGATTATGTATCATGCTAAAATTTCAGCTCTATCGGTGCAGAACTTTTTAAGTTTTTGATGCGTACACCAACCAACATAACATTTATATATATATAATTATATTGAATGGTTAAAAAAAAAGAAAAACAAAATGATAAAAACAATCCTTGATGTGGATTATAATTATATCAGTGCAGATTTTTTGAGTTTTTGAAGCGTACACAAACCAACATAACATATTTATAGATATAGAATATAGAAGATAGATAGATGAAAAACAACAACTGTCATACAGCTATTCTCGTATTGGCTATAATCAGTGTGCATCAAGTATGACGTCGTGCGCACTCGCAGAGATGTGACGAAGCGCACCGTACCCCGTCTGATAGCCACCGTAACTTGGAGTCTACTTAAAAGTGTAATACAATTTTTTTTTTTTAAATACTCAGTTGTCGTTAAAATTCGGTGTGCAACTGGACGCCAGAACTGGCAATGAAAACATAGCAACAATAGCCCAGCTCAAAGAGATTTAAAAGACTATAGAGCGGACATGAGAGCAAATGTCATAGAAAAACTTTGATCCCATGTCTCAGTAACGCCATCTAGAATAATATATGAATATTGGAGCGGCAGCGGAGCGTGCTAAAAAAAAACTCATAGACTTGTGTCCGGCAGGACACACTTTCGGACGAAAATTTTGTTCGCGATGACCGGTCTATAGGTATTGAATGTCTTTGGCCCAGCTGAACCTTTTCCTTGTTGACAATGGGCTATTTGACAAAAAAAAAATGTTTTTAGTCCCTCATCTAGATTACAAGAAAATATTCGACTCATATTTTTTCTTTTGTAAATTGATGGAAAACTGCTCATATTAAGCGCATTCAAGTGTAGGAGAGGGGGCTTGTAACGCTGGGGTCTCGCTGTTATTTTTTGATGACGTGAAAAAAGAAAAAAATAAAGTATCGGTTATTTTCTTGTACCTAATCTAGATGAGGGACTAAAAACCTTTTTTTTTTTTGACAAACAGCCCATATAGAAGATTTTTTTTTTGTTAACCTACGAATGTTTCTTTTTGTACTACTATGATTATAAGATTATGCTATGACAGAGATTTGAATACAATCTCCACTTCATCCTCTTAATAACAAATTCTAGTCTATTCAATTTTATGGCAAACAAAGCCGATGGTGACTACTCTGCCAATGTACAGTGAATTATACCTAAACAAAGTGTGCAAAAAAAAACAACTCGTAATTAAAATTTTTAAATTGGTACAGTTGGACTGTGTGTAGGTCTAAATAATAACAAATAAGAACAGCTATTAAATCAAATAAAAAAGTGAAAGGGTATTCATAAAACGTGTTGCAAGACATGTCTTGTGAAAGTCTGACTCGCATTAAGCCAATATTTTTGTATGTAAAAAATATTTTATCTTTAATATGTAAGCAACAAGTTTAAAAAATATAAGGGCACTGCTACAGCATTCAATTAAATAGTGACATTGCATTGTTAAAATCTTGTAATGAACATCTATTATAATTATTATATTGTGCAGTCATATGAATCCATAATTAATCGTATGTTAATTTGTTGTGAGTCAACTCAAAGTTAAAAAACACGTTTTTTATTGAGTTTTTATTCCCAGTGTTTAAGGCGTCTGCCTTTTATCCACGAGGTTGAAGGTTCGAATTCGGACAAGTAACACTGTTACTTTTCTATTCATGTATTGTCATCGATGAAACGAAACATCATGAGAAATTCTCGATTTATAGTTCACATCTGTCATCTGCCAATCTGCCTTTTACCTACGTCGTCGTTATTAATGCTATTTCTGTATGAAAAAAGGCATTTTCTATACAGTGGGACAGTAACAGGAGTAAATAAAAAAAGCATTATAAGCAATGTCGCCCGTCAAAAAAATAGGCCAAAAAACCCACGTAAGTTAGAGTAGAACAATAAGATAAACTAGAACAATAATAATTCACGAAATGGCGTTAAGCCGTTGGTCTTAGCTGTTATTTGCAGATCTTTGAGAGGAGTTTACTGCTTGATTTCCGAATAACATATGCCCGATGGCTAATTCCCGAAGTCATCAGGCAGAATATCCGAATTGCCGAAATACCATAGAAAAGAGCGCCCGTTCCACCGAAAAGCTAGTGCAACGATGGTCCCATACATCGAATCTCTATTGGCTTGGGGTGCCTGGAAATCGTAAGCTATTCTATGTATATTAAATACTGAAGTAAAAGAAGGAACATACTGTACCAATGTTTTTTTGTACTCTCATTTGACAAAATACGAGTTTTAAGTGACTGTTGCAAATCACAAGAATTTGAAAGTAAAATCGTAGAAACGTAGCAATTGAGTCTATTTTTAGTCAGGTTAATGTTTCAATAAGGTTGACAATTTCTCAGTCATCCATATTAATGAATCAATGACTACACGATATTTGCGCTAAGCCGATTGTTTGTGAATTCCGACATATGCATAATCCATAATTTAGTTATTTTTTAAAAGAATAATTTAGTTATTTTTTTAAAGAAAAGTTTTTAAATAACGTACCTTTTTCATAAAATACGAGTATACCTTGCTTGTTTTTTTATATAAAAAAAACTTCTAACAGTGAAATGCAGCGGTGTGTTGCAGGGTTAGGGTTTTTACAATATTTAATATTACAATCGATTCAAATTATATTTGCCATCTAATTGCATCTATTAAACAGACTTAAATCCGAATTGCTACTAAACAATCTTAGCTACTTGCTACCAAACCACGAACGTTACTTTTAATAGCATATTTAAAGTACTTGCGACTATTAAAACATCAAGTAAGTAACTAACAAAATAATTATAGAATTACGCCTTTTATCCACAGACCATGGTGCGCTATCTGCTACGATTCCCACTTACTTACTTCTTTTTGGTTCATACTTAATAGCGTATAATATTTCTAAAATAATTCAAAACATTATATAAATCGATAATCGTATACACCATGTCTTGTTCGTCATCTCTGGTTTTCCTTTATTGGCCGGCCAGAGTGAACTCTGACGAGGAACAGGGCTCTCAAGCTTTCCTGTCATAGTTAGTCGGCTAAAGAAAAAAATTGGAAGAGTTACTTAGTAGTTCATAAATTTGTAAAGCTCTTATAATTTTGATTTTAAACAATATAAAAATAAATAAACGGATCCCTGATTATGTTAATAAACCTTAAGTATAAAAAGTCACACAACGAATAAATTTAATTAAATAGTTCGAAAGTGTAATTAGGGACGACGGCAACGTGACAGCTACTTAAACAAAAATCGCGAGACAAAATTCTTATAAAATGACTATATTAAAAGAGGTTGACAACCAAAACAATAGAACATTATCTGACGAAGATGTAGTTATCAGTGGTATTTCGGGAGTGTTCCCAAACTCAGATAGTGTTTTGGATTTTATGAATAATCTTTATGACAAGGTCAGTAGCGTGTTTTAATGAATCTATTTTAAAATTGGTGGAGTGATTAAAGCTATTAATATTAATGACATTACTTGTTACATCAAAAGTGCTGGATAATAGAATTGAAATACATAAATTAATCGAATTGATTGAAATATATTTATTAATATATTGTTGGATACAGTCATAATTCTCCAGGACCTATTTTAATTGATTTAGTCCTGCACGTCTTCTTCCTCTATTCATCTATATTTTTGATCATCTCAATAATCACCTCCATTCTAGCTATGACCTTTTTGATGCACACCATCTATCGTTTCTTTTATATTCGTTGGCTCTTGTAACCAAATTCATACACTGTGTGCATGTCTTCTTCCTCTATACAGCTATATTTTTGATCATCTCAATAATTCTAGCTATGACCTTTTTGATGCATACCATCTATCGTTTCTTTGATATTCGTAAAAATTCATACAGTGTGTACAAAATCTAATCTAATTGGTCTGCTGCCTTGTTCGCCTAGTATGCGCAAGCTACTGCTAAATATGAGGCCCCAGTTTCGACCTCAGGACTTGTGCATGATTGACGGGCGATTGACTTGCCGCCTATAGCATAAGACTGAAATATAACTAGTGAAAAGTGGGTGTATTAATGAGTACATCTCTGCCTTACCTTTCGGAGATTACTGTCGTGATGTTACGTTATTTTTATGTCAAAGGCGAGTTCTATGAATCGGTTTTTGCCAATAAAACCCAAACGATTTATCGATGTTATAAAGTAAGTATGTTTTACAGGTTGATATGATTACTACTGAAGAACCAAAATGGAAACTAAATGATCCAGATGTACCCAAGCATATGGGCAAAATAAAGGGAACTGACAAGTTTGATGCTCAATTCTTTGGCGTTACCTTCCAACTAGCATGTGCTATAGAACCAATGGGACGAAAGCTCATGGAGCATGCCTATGGAGCAATTTTTGATTCAGGTATAATATAATTTTGTTACTTCTCAGAGCATAATGTACCACCACTGCCTTCGGGTCGCAAATACATATATACATACAATATAAACCTACGTCTTTTTCCCATGAGGGTAGGCACTGGTAGGGAAAAACTATGGAGCGCCTTATGCTACGATTCTTACATACTTCTTTTGCTTTGTTTACATTAAAATTTATCCATGATATCATATACACACGCCAGTTAAGAGTAGGTACTACACACCTAACCTTTCTGAAGAACCTCTCTGATAAGGTCTATGTATGTCCTTCTAGGGTGTGCCCTTCCAGCGTTTTCACTACCATGTTTGTAGCTAGTGAACTTTTATTTATTTTATACAATAGCCTGTTACTATCCTACTGCAGAACAAAGGCATCTTCTTGTGCAGAGAAGGCATGAACATTGATCATTGTATTTTGTTCGAGGTGAATTAGCGATTGTAGACTTATAAAACCATAAGTTTTAGTTTCGTCCCGATTCCACCAAAATCAGAAGTGTCTATGATAAACTTAGAAAGTACTTAAGTTCATATTTTCTTTTTAAACCTAAGGATACCATCTTAGTTAAAAAAACATTACTATGAGCAAAATGTTTAATTCTGTCTTTTTCCGATATAAACCTTAATTATATATTATAATTAACTATTCTTAGAATTCGTTTTCAAAGACAGAAATATAATAATAACATTTTATTATATTACAATTATTATTATATTTCTATATGTATAATAATAACATTCTTTATAAAAGAAAAATGGTTTTCTTTCATTTATTTCAGGAACAAGTCCTCAGTCACTGAGAGGAAAGAGAGTTGGCGTCTTCATAGGTTCATCTTTCGCAGACAATAGTGCAATGTCTATGTATAATGTAAAAAAACGTAGTGACTTCATTGTAAATGGGTTAGTAACGTAACTATTTCTTTATAATTTCAATGAAAAAAATAGCGGAACATTGTGTGGATCAACATTTTTTTATACAACATCGTAATATTATAGTATTTGTTCACAAAACGAATAAATGAATTTGAAATTACAATTTGAATTTCAGTCAAAACTCACACTAACAACTGCAATAAACAAAGCTAGACTTGAGATCCTTGAAATTGATAAGTAAGTAGTAGGTTATGGCAAAAGTATTAAGTATTTTCCTGTTACTTTCAGAAGCAGCAAGGCTATGCTAGCTAACCGCATTTCTTACTGGATTGATGGCAAAGGGCCCTCCTACGCTTTAGACTTTGCCTGTTCAAGTTCTACGGCTTGTTTAGAAATAGCTTACAAGTCCATCAAATCTGGTGAATGTGATGCAGCTATTGCTGGCGGTTGTAACTTTGGGGTTCATCCTAATTTGACCTTGAACTTGAGAAGGTATAATGACATTTTACCTTTTTATGTAAAGCTGGAGACCCAATATGCTGTCATGTAGAACTTCAAACACTAGTTCTTGTTTAACATGACTTTATTAATAAGATAAGACGAGATAAACTTACAATATTATACACAAACTTAAAATAAATAAATAGCTAAACCTAAAAACAAATAACTACAAAGCGTTAAAAAAATCTTCTGCATCGCTGCCCGCTGGTACATGACCTTAATTTGTTTTCTTTCTATTCTTACTTCTTCACTTCATACTTTTTAGAGCTGGACTGCTAACTTTGGATGGAAAGACAAAATGTTTTGACAAGAATGCTGATGGATATGTGAGGGCGGATGCTATCAATGTAATATTTTTGCAGAGGGCCGAGGATGCATACAGGTCAGTCGAATCGATGTTACTACTAACTCTTCCTAATTGTACCGTCCGTTTACTTCTCAATAACTATAATCACTAGCTCACCAGGCAGACGTTGTTTTGCTTGAACAGATCCATCTGCAATTGTATTTTCGAATCATTCAGGGACTTATTTCAAATGTACTCACGATATTTTACCCAAATCGGCCTTGCATTTTAGGAGGAGTTAGGTGACAAACACACGTACACAAATATTAAATGCATTAAACCATCTTTCTAATCCAAATGAATGTTGCTAATTAATCTAAACAGCAATAGTTAGATGTAAAGTTATTAAGGACTTCAAATTAAAAAGTACAGAACAATGTATGATTAATATTAATTATCAATCAAGTTTAATTAACAAATGGAGCTTTTTCTCTGTCATCAATTATTATTTTGCTCCTGAATATTAATTAATGCTTTCATGATGATGGCACTTCATAACGTATTAACGCTTTTTGTGTTCAAAATATACTCGAATGATGAATACATTTTATATTTCGACTGTAGGCATTTTCATTAAACTGAATTATTTTGCACCCTGCTTTAAACCAACCATTTTGTTCTCTCATTTACCGAAAGTATCACTTTTGAATTCATACTTTAGTAATTTATACAAGGTTATTGTTGTATTACTGACCTGGATCATAGTTTAAATTTATTTGGACTGTTTAAAATTGTCTAATTGATATTCTGTTTTTTAAACATTTTCTTTATTCAGAGTATACGCCCAAGTGTACCACGCAAAAGGTAATTACAATATGAGGCCTGACGCTCAATTTCTGCCACATAGAGAAACTGAAGACATTGAAAAATTCCTCAATGAATTCTATAAAGAAACTGACGTGGATCCTAAAAACATTGAATACGTGGAAGCCCATGGTGCAGGTAAAATTAAACATCCTACTAATGTTATAAATGCGAAACTTTGTATGAATGTATGTTCATCTTTCACGCAAAAACTTATGAATGGATTTCAATGAGACTTTACAGTAATATAGTTTTTACATCAAAATAACATATTGGCTATAAATACATAAAGATATTGAATGAATTATCCAAAATATAACGATAAGTGTTAGAAAGAAAGAAAGTTAGTAGGTAAAAAATCTGCCATCTGCGAGCTATTCCGGCGTGCACCGGCTAGTGTTATTTAATTTATTATGATTTGAATAACAAGTTTGGAAATACACCCCAAATTACAACATACCAGGGGGTCAAGTCTGCTATTGAAATCGTGTCTCAATGACCGGTCAAAAATCGATTTCTGACGTATAACGTCAAACTTATGACACATTTCCCATACAAAAACTGTCAAAGCTATCAAATATTCGACCAATGACCGGTCATTGAGACACGATTGCAATAGCAGACTCGAGCCCCAGGTTTATTGTTAATGAAAATACCGATACCTAGTAGTTAAAAGCCCGAAAGTCTGTAAATCATTCTAACTAAGCAGTATCATTCTACCCAGTTATGAGGTTTGAAGGTCAAATGGAGTCGCTCTATGTAAAAAAACTGGTTTTCTGGTTAGATTTGAAGACCATAAGACGGTTGAAATAAGGCAGTGTATATAGGGTGACTGGTAATTAGTGACCGATACTTAAGCACGTGATTAAATTCATGATTTCAATAAACTTTCATAAAGAAACTTTTTTTTATACACAATAACTTAAATATCACAATAAAATAACAAAAACGCCTGTGATCGGTCACAGTAGGCACGAATCGGCGAGACCTAGGTATCAGCTGATAGTCAGACCTCGGGAAGGGCAAAATCTACTAGTAGTTAGTAGTAGCGTCACACGCTCCCACGCCACCCCTACCGATCCCGTTGTGCAGTACTGTCGTAATTGAATTAATTGAAAGTAAATGGGTATATTAAAAGTTTCTTGGGGAAAGTAATTCGTATTCATGTGTACAATCACGTGTTTAAGTATCGGTCACTTATTGAATAGTCAAACGAACTTACCTGTAAGTGAAGTTCGACGGTCATTATACGAAGTCTTTGTTTCATTCGAAAATGAGATAGGTTTACTTGTATGTATAGTCCGTTACATCAACCGGCGTCACATTAGTTTGTAGCATCCATCCAAAAACTGAACGCATCTCCTCTTGTTACGCGCACCTGTCAGTTATCTGTCAAATATCTTCATTAAGTTCACAGCAAATGATTGGTTTTACAACGTGGGGTCCATGCACAAAATTGTATTTAGATAGCATGTATTGTTTGGGTCGGGTGGGACTCTTCTCATTTTCGAATGAAACAAAGACTTCGTATAATTACCGTCGAACTTCACTTACAGGTAAGTTCGTTTGACTATTCAATTATACTCGTCTTTGTTTCATTCTCAATGAGATAGGTTTACTTGTAGATGTTTAAAGACAAGTTGTAAAAGCAATCAATATAATTAATAAAGAGTTAAAAATAACAATGAGTTATTTTTAATTTTTTAAAAAGAATCAAAATAAAAACACAACATCGAATTACAATTCAAATAGAATCATACTCGTCAAAACTAAAATAGAAAATGTCTATTATTAATATTTCCATTTGGAAATTTAGGAAGCAATGGTTGACCCTACAGTTCACGTGTATAACTTAATAAAGTTGATATTAAAAAAACCCCCTTACTGGCTGAAATTCTTGCATAATGAATGTAATGAATGTTGAAAAAAAAAACGCGCTAATATTAAGTTCACTCTTTCTTCCATAGCCCTGGTAATTCAACGGCTGACACTGGAGCTCACAGTTCAGCGATATTGTTACAATGTTTAGTAGGTACTTACCTACTGTTTTGTAAAACAGTTTTGTAAAATAGAAACCTTGTAATTGTCCATCTCCTAATTTATTATTAATGCTTCATCATATCAATTGTAATAGTTGTAATTTTCTTAATATTTGTAAAATAAAATAAAGTTTGGCCATTTTGTTATTACAGTTTTAATTAACTTATTAATCTTGATAATTAGTCTTATGGATTTAAATTATGATTACCTATGTCTAATTGGATCACTCTATTTTTATAATGTAGATTGTTATCATCCTTTGACCTGTAGTTATCGCAAATAGACTCAAAAAACCTTCTTGGTAACAAAGTATAAATCACCTTGTTGCATCATTGCATGTAAGTATTTAAAATATAATTATTAAGTAAACATGAAAAAACATCCCAAGTATATCTAGGTTTAAGAGGTCTTATTATGAAGCCTTTAAATAATCTTTTCATTTTATCATCATCTGATGCGGTCCTATGATCAAGGCTAGAGCAGATCAAATATAAACAAAACTTTCATAGGAAAATCTCCTTCCAGTAGTCTCATTATGATATTGAGCAGCATAAGTTACGGTAGGCCTGGTACTGCTACAATTTACAGTTTTAAGTCAAACGCATGGTTGTTTGTAAGAGATCACTTACCTATAATAAGAATAATAAATCAGCGCATTGTATTTACCCCATATAACTCTTTAAGTTACTATTTTAAAGTTATTAAGGCGGATAATCAAGAGTATTCTATACTTTTAAAAATAAATAAATTTAAATAAAATCTTTTCATTTTGTATTTAACTAACTTTACGGTACAATATGGACTACTTTTCGGTCTATTATAACTATTCTTGGCGCTTATTTCAATTTCCTGTGAAGGACATGTAACAATCTAGAAAGATAGTGCCAAGGAGATAATTAAAGGGTTAAATGCCTCAGGGACTTGTATCAACAATCTCTGAAATATCGAGAACCATGGTTTGACTGATCAACGGATGAAGTACAAACAGTACCTTGTGCTTCGTCTTTAAATTGAGTACAAGGAGAACGGAGAGAGTTCATAAAACTTAATACCTTGTATGATTGAGACCAATGCAAAAAAGAAAGCACTTTTGTATTGATCTGGAAAGCAGACAAATTAATTAGTGTTTCACCAAATAAATATGTAATCTCTTGAAAATCTGTATTACTTATTAGTGATTTTGTAATGTTTACTTCTCTATTAATTAAAATTTAGTCATGTAGAAAACCAAAATCAAAAAACCCTTTGGTTTGTAATCACACCACTGCCAATTCTTTTTAGTAATGGTATATATATATAGATAGGTAGGATATTGAACTCCTCCCAATCAATTGTTGATATTGTAGTCATATAATCCTTTCTCAATCAAATTTCACTATCTGTTGGGTGTCTGGCAAGGCATTACAGACTAAGTAGGTAGCAATTGAATCTAAAAAATAATTTGAAGCTTAGCTTCATTCTCAGTCCATTGCTTACATGCCTCCAAAGGCCTCTCAAATAACCTCTTGGAAATTACCTTGTGGAAAAAACATTTGTAAATAAATAAATATTCCACAACTTTCACACAACGCCTCTTAGTTCCAAACTAAGCAGAGTCTGCGTTATGAGTAGGTAACTAGGTACCAAACAGCTGATAAAACAATTACATATTTCTAAATAAATATATAATATATTATAGATAAATTATACCCAGACACAAGACAAATGATTGTGCTAAACACAAAAAACATTGTCCCGGGTGGGAACCAAACCCAAAACCTCTAACATAGCAGTCAGGGTCACTAACCACTAGACCAACAGGCCCGTAAGAAATAAAATAAATGTTTCTAACATCAAAATTTTCTTTACTCTGACTATGTTCATGAACTACCATTAAAGTTCTAGTTTAAAGATGCAGTATTCAAGGTAGTATCTATTCCATAATAATTCATTCTCATTATTAACTTATCAAATAAAAGACAACATATTCAATAGGTGTTATGCAAGTGGATGTAAAATTTCCATTCATCTGAACGTGAAATCTGACTATAGTTGACTTGACATGATTTTTCTTTACAAACTTATAACAGTTGTTTAGTTTGTTAGTTACGAATCTTGTTTTTCCTTGTTTATCTACAGTTAACTGAATTATTTCTTGTAAATAATGATCATTATATATAACCCAAAAAACATAAAACAATTAATTGTTGCCATTTCCTTTGGAGAGTATATAATGTTTTATGTGTATAAATATTGACCAGGCAATAAGCCTGTTTAAAAACTACCTTTATCAGAAAGTCATTTTTCTGTTAAATATCACTTGTGCGGTAGACTTTCCATTTCAAATATTCTGTTTTAACAAAAGTCTTCAACTTCTTTAATTTTGAAATTAATGAAAAGTTTCCACTGGGCTTTTTTACCAATAAAAGACTGGTAAACTCAGCTTGAGAAGTCTGACCAATTTCTATTGCTCAGAAAGTATTTATAAATTACAGATATTATCTGAAAAGATTCCTCTTTGTAGAGTTTTTCTTTCAATGAAAAGTAACTTTGGTGTAGTTTAGTATGAAATAAAGTTGTAAAGTAGTTACAATCTTATCACAAAATAATAACCACAAACAGTAGTGATGATTAGTTATCAATCACATAAATTAATTTTTAAAATGCCCACCTGTGGGTGTATTTTGCAGCGCTGATGAATCCTCCAGTCTTCTCATGTTTTCTCAACCACTGGTGTCTCAGATGATGCCTCCCCCCCCCCATTTTTGGAGTGAGGTTGGTTCCACCAGTTTAAAGCTGCTTGTTTGGGAAGTATTGGGTCTTCACCAAATAAGTATGTTTCTGACTCCGAATAAGGCAGAAAACTCTTGATGTCTTTATGACTGTTACTAGCAGGGAAAAATGTCCCTCTGTATCATACCTTAAAGTATCACTCCAATTTGTTACATCTCATGCTCCAGAGTGTCTAGACACATTTGAAGGTTTAAGTTAATACAAGGCAGGGCGATGACGCCCTGATGTTGTCTTTATCTTCTCTATGCTTATTAAATAACATATTTTGTTAAGCTTCTGAGTAAGTATTAGATACCTGAGTAATCTATTTTGGTAAATCTTTTCCTGATTTCTCCATTTTGTGAATCTGATCATCTTATGTCTTTTCCAAAGGTACCTGTTCTTCAATCATTCCAATTTACCAACTAGAATCTGCATAATACAACTTTTGTTTGAAGATTTTCTATGAACTCTGGAGAAACATTTTTTGTTTTTTCCATTCATTTCAGATGAATTGTTCTAATGAATTTATCACAGTGTCTGTAGAAAACAGTTCATGCTGTAAAGGCAACAAACATTGTACCATATAACCATGTAAGTTCCCACAGAACTTCCCTTGAAGGTTATAAGAGAATAGTCAACCACGTGTGTCCCTAAAGAACACCCCACAGATTGCTTAAATCACAACATAGCCAGTGTAAACCACGTGCGCTCCCGCAGAACGCCCCACAGGTTCTAGGCAAGTTGCTCACTATATAGGCATGCACTTGTGTTGCTCACTATTAGCCATTTTTCATCACAAATGCGTTTTCAAACGCTCCACAGGTTGGGCTATTCACTGCCAATACTGCCATTGTTGACCACGTACGTTCCCGCAGAACGTCCCACAGGTCAGGCATGCACTTGTAGGTTGCAAGCACAGTAGCACGTGCATAACGCAAAAAACACAAAGCGCACCCTATGTTTTCATATTCACTAGCTATAATACGCACACAGGGTCTTGATTTGCTATAGTTATAATCAGGCAAGTATTTGAATCAGTCTTCTGATGAACTATTTACAGAAAACAGTTTAAAAGCGGCAATTTTTGATAGGTATTTTCTTACCTTCTTCGTGACTTGAATCAAGTTTTAGCATTTAATACATCTCTCAGTCGTTTTGTTATTCTAATTTTATCTAGTGAATTCCTTTTTCCCATTTTTATGCTATTTGGAACAGTATTTTCACAATACAACACAAAATATTAAAAAACATAGGAAAAAGCTGACGCCATTAGGTGACATAAAAAACCAATGAAGATATTTGACAGATAACTGACAGGTGCGCGTAACAAGAGGAGATGCGTTCAGTTTATGGATGGATGCTACAAACTAATGTGACGCCGGTTGATGTAACGGACTATACATACAAGTAAACCTATCTCATTGAGAATGAAACAAAGACGAGTATAATTACCAGTTACCCTATATACACGATAACATGCTTAAAATATTAAAAAAAAAAACAAATAAATAAACAAACGATTTTAGATTTTTACTGGCACGGTTGGGGCTGTTGAGCGATGAGAATTAGCTTATCGTGTATCGCGGGTTTTATTTCCCGCACGGATCAAATATTTGTATCGCTTAGTGATAGTTCTTCCAGGTCTTAGTGTTTGTGTATTTGAGTTTCTAGTACATGTTTGGGTTTCGTTTTTCTAAAAATATTGTGGTATTGAAAAAAGTTTTTTCATCAGCAATCGCAAAAGCTGATGAAAATGAATTGCAGGCAATTGGCAACATTTTTACTAAGGATGCACCAATTAAAGTTGGAAGTGTCAAGTCCAATATGGGGAACAGTGAGCCAGCATCTGGAGTTTGCGCTGTAACAAAGGTAATTTATCATCATCATCACCATATCGGCCGAAAGTCGTCAACTGCTTGACAAGGGATTTCTACGACGAGTGTATTTTTGGCTCTAGCATACAAACGTTTTCAGGGACGTTTACCAGGTCGTCTGACAACTTAATACATTATGCATGTTTTATGTTATAGCTAAAATTTTAACTGATTTTACTATTACTTTTTATCGAAATATTACTATTACTATTTAGCCCTGTTGGCAATAGGCTCGCCCCCTGTTGGCAATAGGCTCGCCCCCTGTTGGCAATAGGCTCGCCCCCTGTTACATGGGACTTAAACATAACTGGCGAAATGTGGGTGTACTACCAGGTACACCTCTGCCTAGCCCTTCGGGGATTACAGGCGTGACGTTATGTATGTATGTATTTATCGAAAAAAATAAGAGGTTCAATTCCTAATCGGTAACGATACAAAAGACGGTAAAGTACAAAGGTGCATTGAACACGCATTGATGAAAATCCTGCGCTGACCTAACGGTCTACTGTACAAAACTAAATCTTTGGTAGATTTCTTAGTTGTCATTAATTATTTTTGGACTTGAAAAGAAAAATAATTTAATCTTCATTTAAAGTACACGCCAAATACTCGTACATATTATATTGTCAATAAAACAATGAAACGCAGTATTTGAATATAAATTTGCCCCCAATTTGCATATTTTGCAGGCGTAGACCTACAAGTAAACATTTATTTGGATTAACACATTTCATTCAAATTCATATTTTATTATGCACGAAATCATTATTCTTTTGTATTGGACCTAATTCAAGATGCGTTACGAAGTGATTGCTATTTCACTGCTAATATTATTTAGTTAAATTGTTTTTCGGATAAAAATGTTCAATAACAAAAAACCTCAATATTAGCAACAATATCGAATAGCTAATAAAACTGAATTAAACTTATCATCGCAAATGAGGGGCTTGAGACAACACTGACAGCTGCACGGGTCGTTCGAACGTTAAGCTACGATTGACGAGGTAAGTCTGTGGATGAGTAATTATTTACTACTTATCATGCCCCTTCATGGATCGGAAAGCACGTTAAGCTGTGGGTCCCGGGAGTCATTTGTGGATCTTTGACAGTCGTCACGAATAGTCAGAAATCCGAAAGTCTGACATCCAGTTTAACCTAGGGGTACCGTGTTACTGGAATATTATTTCTTTTTTTTTTCTCTTTCTTTTTTTCTTTATTTCTTTGTTTAGCTGCATGCGTTTATACTGGAAGCCGACTATAACATAGTTGGAGAAGAGCCTAGGCAGATGATGATAAATAATCGCAAACATTCTAACATTATTGTCTTCTATTCTAGTAGACAGATCTAATACAAGTTTTATATCCACGAGCGCGTTGAGCAACATTAATATTAATATAATATTCTACGACAATAAAATTCACACAGCACCATCTCGTCCCAAGCTAAGCAGAACTTATACACCATTATTTTTTATTTACTAAGTACAAAAAAATATTGGGCTGTATCCGTACCTGTTACTCATATTTGCGTAATCAAGAGTAAAAAAAAACGAAATTAAATGATTAAATATGCCACTATTTAGTTAAACTTAAATAACAAAAACCGCTGTTGGAGGCGGGGCATGCTTGAGCGAGTTCACGCGAACGTGAGCGAGAGATGACGATTAATGAATACTACTATGTCCGAAATAGCCTGTACAATATTTCCATAAATTGGGTGACTTTTTGGGACATAAAAAAACGCTAATAACTTTGCTGTTTGCTGTTATTTTTTTTAACTTTACAAATATAAAGACCATCTTGAATAAGCCCTTTAAGTATTTGTACTAATTAAAAATGAGTGGTGTATAATATTTCTTAATTCATACATGTTTTAAATAAATTACACCCAGACACAGAACAAATGATCATGCTCATCATACAAACATACTGCATGGCTGTCAGGGCCTGTCAGGGCCTACTAGACCAGCAGGTCAGTCAAAAATATACGCGGTATAAAGGAGGTGGATTCCACAGCACAGTGCCAAAATAAGGAAGGAACTAATTCCATTATAATTTTGCAGCTCTGTCTAGCATATCATACTGGAAAATTACCAGCTAACCTGCATTACACCGAGCCCCAAGATCAAATACCTGCAATAAACGATGGAAGAATCCAAGTGGTTTCTGAACATGCTGATTTTGAGAGAGGCTTCACAGCATTGAACAATTTCTCGTACACTGGTGCTAATTTCCACGTTGTGTTGAAAGGACATTATAAAAAGAAGGTAACTATTGCAATATTTATCCGTGAGTTTTTATGGTTAATAAAAATCTAATAGAAATGAAGTGCTAAAGAGCTGTTGATCTTAATCTAGCACTTCGCTCGTGCCTTTTTCTAAGTCGATTTTGTACTTTAATAACTTCTCAACCCCCTCTTAAATTTGAAAATAATAAATTACCTATGACACTTATAAAATAATATTTTGGCTTGTTATTGGTTAAAGAATTTTTAATATCGGTTCAGTAGATCCAGAGTTCACCCCCAACAACCTCATAAACGTTACGTCTTTATAATATTTGTATAGATTTAACATTTAAAAAATTCTATTGGTACGCATTTTCTTTCGAATATAGTGTTGGCGTTCATCATCTAAATGGTATCTACACTCAGTGAACACTAAGACACAAAATCTTTGAAAATGATACTATTATTCTAATATTCTACTACTTACTAATACTTACCTACTTCTAAAAGAATGTAACTTTTTATTTTTATGACATAATATTATCTACTCATTTAGTTTACTTCAATAAAATTTAAATGTTTATATCTTTATTATTGCAGGATCTACAAAAATACAAATGCCAAATCCCGCACATAGTACTAGCTTCGGGTAGAGAAGAATCTTGTGTGCAAAATATTTTGGACATAATGAAAAGTCATGTCATAGACGCTGAAGAGATTGCACTGCTTCATAAAGTGTACGAGAACGATATACCTGGACATACTGGACGAGGGTTTACTATTCTTGGTAAATTAATTCGAGAAAAGCTATGTTTTCTAACACAGCATTCCAGTATTTTATTCTAGTTAAACAATTATATTATGCAGAGCTTAGATTCGGAACAAAAATGACACACATACGACACACATCTTTTATTTCAATGAGACCATTCTAAGGCACTTTTGAAAGTCAGACTTAAGTTTATTGTTTTAGACTTATCGTTAGTTTAACATCAATCGCAAATAAAATTATGCATGCAATAATAAAATTTATAAAAAAATGGGCCATCTTTAACGCCCGATTTTTCAGTAGTCAGATAACGTTATCTGTGTAATAAATATGGTGGTTTCACACATTATCCATACAAAAGCTGTCAAAAAGACTATTTTATTCCTCAGATAAAAGTTATTAACGATTAAAAAATCAGTCCTCAAGCGTTATTAAATAACGGAAAAAAAATATATTTTACGAAGTAGCAGAGTTGTTTAATAAATTACCCAAATAATATCAAAAATATCCTTTACTTTATGCTAAGACGTCGTATAGCACCAGTCGGTGAAAACTTAAGTGAAGTGAACTGTCAATGCCTAGCATTAGTATGGAATGACAGCTCAATTCACCCTCACTACGCCGACATTTTCACGCAGTGATTCGACCAGAATTGCACTGCAGAACTGAAAATATTCCTCTAGGTTTTTTTTACTGTTTATTATTTACAAATACTAAAGAAAACCAAAAATAATTTCAGATATAATTGTAAAATAATAGTTCAATGTGAAATTGCTGTTGACTTGGCTTCAAGATCGGTTATGTAATAGAACGCTCCCTTTTTCCTTTAACAACAATACTGAAAAAAAATTGTGTAGGTCTACTAATTAACTTATTTATTTACGTATACCTACCTTTTTCATAAGTAATTCTTATAATGTAGTCTAAAGATTACCTTGTCTTTCTTATGTTAAGTAAATTGTTTCGTTTTTGAGACTGGCATGTTGGTCTACTAGTTAGTGACCCTGACTGTTATGTCGGAGGTCGTGGGTTCGATTCCTACCCAGGACAAATGTTTATGTGATGAGCACAATCATTTCTTCTGTTTCGGGGTGTTATTTATCTATAATACGTATGTATTACGAAATAAGTATGTTTATCAGCTGTTTAGTACCCATAACACAAGCTCTGCTTAGCTTGGGACTATACTCCATCCGAGTAGGTAGTTAACTAAAGGTAAACAATCTTGACAAGTCTTTTTACATAAACGCTTATTAAATAAATACCTACAACTACTGTTTAAACAAATTATTTAATTGATCATGTAATCGTTTTTATTGTATCTAAATTTGTTTTCAGCTGCATTTTATTTTTAAACTGTGTTATTAACTAAAAATACATAGCAAAATTGTTTACCTTTTGTTAACTACCTAATCGGATGGAGTATAGATGGCGTTGTGTGAACAATGTGGAATATTTATTTACTTATTTATTTTGAGAAATAAAAGTCTATAACTGTTATCTAAATAAACCCGTGTCTTGTAGAAAACATAGTAATTAGTTTTGTTTCTCTTTTAGACACCAATGAAAAGAAAGAGACTGTGAGCTTATCAGAGAGTGTTGACTACTACCCAGGAGTTAGACGTCCTCTGTGGTTCGTATACAGCGGCATGGGATCGCAGTGGGCTGGCATGGGAGCTGATCTGATGAGAATACCAACGTTCGCTGCTGCTATCCACAAGTTAGTATTTTTATATGCCTTTAAGAATTTTCTACACCTATCTTTGTTAAGCTGATTTGCGGTATCTACTAATAATAAATCTTTATATTCTAAAAAATACACACAAAAGTTACAGTTTTAGGATCATGGCTAAGTGGGCCAGAACAAAAAGACCCTGACTTCTTAACTAGGAATAACTATACTAACATTTCGTAGTTTTGTCTATTTAATTATGTTTACCAAACTCATGTTACAAAGAGGAATTATTTATATTTTTGTATGTAACGAATAAACTTACACTACTGGACCCAATGATATTATAAGTAAAAAGGTGTAGATAGGTTACCTTCAAAACAACATTCGATATTCAAAAACGGTACACTAACGCACGGAAGTGTCCTTGACGGCGCGACGGGACACTGAGGTCAAGTGTGGCTAGTTAGCCACATTTTGACGTGTTGCTTGCTGAGCGCTTTTAACCTCTCTACACCTTTTTACTTATAATATCATTGACTGGACTGATTATAAAAAACTTTAACTGTTGGGAAGCTTTATTATACTATCCCCGAAGTGACATAGGCTACTTTTTATTCATGAATTACCACAGGAACGGGAACTACGCTGGTGAGATATCTGCCAGTTTCTAACGGTTATTTTCCATTTAAAAAAAAGCAAAATAAATTTCAACGGTGCAGATTTTTAATATATAAAAAGAAAATTTTTAGTTGGTTTTAAATGAGATAAGAGTGCCTTAAATATTTTTTTAGAACATGACTGCTTTTTAAGTGGTCATTTAGTATTCATATTGCACAGATACACTTAACAACAAAAATATATTTAATGGCTTGAACTTAAGAATCTTGAGTGATAACACTCAAATACACCTAATGAAAAGCTAACAAAAATTAAAGCGAAACAAATACTTGAAAACTGGTTTTCATTTTACTTAGGTGCCTTATATTTTTCTGTATACAAATAAAATTATTATTCACTAGACAGCTCTTGGTTTTCGTTACATTAACTCCGAATTTTAATGCTTTGCCATGTGTTAAACGAAGAATATTTTTAGATCTCAAATTATAAAGAATTATGTAGATTTTCATTTGTTTTAAAACAATGGAATAATAGTGCATGATTTTTAAAATATGTTTGACCTATTTAACGGAGAAAGTATTTGTCAAATTATAGTGATCGATGGGTACTCTAATGTTTGTTATAAAAAATAACATTTTAATTTCTTAATTTTTTGCAATAACAGACTTGAGAAAATGTGTTACAATCCGAATTCATTATCTACTTTATCAGGTATTGGCTCTATTTGGAATATGTATGAAGGTACCTGCATAACATTTTCCAGTCGAAACTTAGAGTAAAAGCTTAACTCAAAGGAACTTTACACTTAGTAGTTTTTCACTGCTCTCAATCCCGAGTCCTCATAGAATCCCCTAAGGTGGCCACCAGTCTATGGCGTACGTCAGAGTGACAATTTTGTTCAGTTTAGAAAGTAGGTACAAATCATTAGAACTGATTCAAACCTCCTCATTTGAAAGACAAATTTTATACAAAATAGGTGTTACCAACACAACAAATACTCACATTCCAAATTGAACTTAAACTATTTTTAAGAGCTTAAAAGCGCCTTCCATCTTATTATGATAGATTGCCTTTGTTAATGTTTTGTTACCATCAAAACAGCGATTAAGGTCAAATACTTGACTGCTTCTTCAAAAGAATTTAGACTTGCAATATTTAATTATTTCCTTGAACTTGTAGCTTTAGGAAATTACGGGATGTGTCAGCTTTTATATTTCAATAGAGCAAATTGAGGGTATAAATCAATCTACTTGTCGGAGAAGATTGATTGGTGCTTTATCGTATTGCTTACCTACCATATTTTATTCAACATTAGGTAGTCTTGTGATTATCCTTAGTGACTGGTTACCACAATATCTATACTAATACTAATAATTTATACTTCTATACTAATATTATAAAGAGGAAAGGTTTAATTGTTTGTTTGTTTGCATTGAATAGGCTCCGAAACTACTGGCGAATTTGAAAAATTCTTTCACCGTTGAGAAGCTACACTATCCCCGGGTGACATAGGCTACTTTTTATCCCTGTATTCCCACGGGACCGGGAACTACGCGGGTGAAACCGCGTGACGTCTGCTAGTCTTTTATAATGTTAACCAGTCATTGAGTCTTTGAGTTATAAGGATCGACAGGGCTATTTCGTGTCTCCGTTGACAGTTCAAAGTGATGATCACTAGAAAAATTGTTTAACGATTAACTGTCAAATAGCTAGTTTCATATTAGATATCATCGGTAACTAAGATGACGGCGTGCACACTCGCAAAGATGTGACGAAGCGCAACTGCACAGCAGCCGCACGGCGAGGCCTCGAATTTAGGCTACGGATAGCTGCCAGTGCGTTAACTACGCATCGTCGGTAAGGTGCCAGCTTGCAGTCCACGCGCAGCCCGCGGGCTGGCCGCGAGGTGCAAGTTAGCTGTCACCGCGAACACAATCGTTATATGGCATTTATAATTAAACACGCCAATGACTTGCACATTTTCATTATGTCTCGGTTTACGACGGCGCAATGATGTTTTGCTGGGGACTCGGAGTCGGCGTGCTGTAAGCGTGCGGTCGACGCGCTGTAAGCATATGGTCTGCTCGCTATAGGCACGCGGGCTGCGAGTCGAGTTGTGTGGTAGTGGCAAGCGCGCTGACTGCTTGCCGTTGGTTTTTTCACTTTGACATTGTGAAATATATTATACTACCTACGAATTAAGGTTCTAAATTGAATGACAAGTCAATTGCTGATTTCGAGCGGTGCCGGTGCCGTGCCGGTATAATGTGCCATGACCTTACTCCGACAGTTTTTATGCGTCGGTGTCGATAATGTGCCATCTCTTGTTACGGCCATCGAAACATCTAAACTCTCTCATGATAAACTATGTTTCTTCATTGCAGATGTCACAAAGTACTGGCACCAAAAGGCCTTGATCTCATAAGGATTGTAACGGAGCCAGATAATACCATATTTGACAATATCTTGAACGCATTCGTTGGCATCGGAGCGGTACAAATTGGACTGACTGATGTCGTTAAAGAGATGGGGATTGTTCCTGACTATATTATTGGTAAGTAGATTACAATCGTTCCCGAAAAAAATAATTCATATAATGCGAGTCCAAAAAAAGTAAATCAAATAATAATATGGGCAGATCAATAATAGTAATTCCAATTAAATTTATTTTAATCTAATTCGTTTCGAGTTAGATTTAAACAACGTATAATACGGGAATGAGCTAGACTGCTATAAAATACATAAAATGGGAATTAATTAGATTTCTAGTACTTAAAACTATTCGATAAAAGTCAATCGCTCGTAAATCCCTGCCATGCTTGGAGTACTACGTTTGTACTACTAGTTTACATGACCTAGCAGAAGAAACATCATATTTGTCAATTAAAAGGTCTCCAATGTATACACTTTCCTGTATTAATAGTAGTGCATTGTACACTTTAAAATTAACCAATAAACTTTAGACATAAAATTAAATATGATATGAGCGTCCATATTTTTAAGGTCACAGTTTGGGTGAAATGGCGTGTGCATACCACGACGATACCTTCACGGCTGAAGAGTTGATTCTGTCAACATACAGTCGCGGAACGGTCTGCTTAGAAACAGATCTAATTAAAGGATCTATGGCTGCAGTAGGTGTGGGGTATCAAGCGGTAAGATACAATATTTATCAAAAAACGATAAACAAAGTTTGAATGATTAAATAAACATTTTAGTGTAGGCAGTATATAATGCGTGCATATATAGGAAAACAACAAACGTATGTACCTATTTATAAGCAAAAATAGAATGAGATTTCGTAGAACGAAAATATGTACATAAAGATAAAACGGTTGAACTACGACTACTGGTGACATAAAGGCGAACCGACGACTTGTCGAGGGTGGTGGGAATTCAATGGATGCAAGATGGATGCAAAGGACCGGTCGTTGTGGTAACACTTGAGGAAGGCTTATGTCCAACAGTGGACGTTTTTCAGCTGCAAGGATGACGACTATTGGGCGACTACTTATCATTATTAAAACCACTCACAAACTATCAGGGTTAACGCCCTGGATTCTCGAATGCATCTCGAGTCATGGATTTTATGGCCGATACATTCAGACTCACACTTCTGTTAGTTTCCCATAAAAAACTTGATGTATTGTTAAAAAATATGTTTAAAAAAGTAATGCTATGTGTTTTTCGCAGATTGTAAATCAATGTCCACCAGAAATAGATATAGCCTGCCATAATAGCAATGAATCTTCTACTATATCAGGTCCTGCTGACAAAATGAAGGAGTTTGTAGGACAACTAACCAAACGTGGAATATTTGCTAAAGAAGTTCCTTGTGCAAATATAGCGTATCATTCGCGATATATCGCGCATTGTGGTTAGTAACATGATGTGAGATTTTTTTTACGATACCTTAATATTTGCTCCGCTTGTGACTCAAACATCAACATGATTCAGAGAACTCAGAACAAAATTTTAAAACAAATAACAAATTAACCATGGTTTATAAAGAACGCTGAAGTTCAGAGGTTGTTGTAACAACCCATTACCACGTAGATGCTTTTCGCTTTTTATATTTGTTGGCAATATTTTATTCAAAGCTGTGTATTTATGAATGGTCCCTATATTTAATACAGATTGATAGTTTTGTGGCTAAATATTAACACCCACGGGGGCGATCAAAGTTTAATGTACGCTTACCGAGGTCGGTCCGTTGATGGTTTACCACTCATACACATATCGAGTTGACGCGTAAATAGGCAGTTTGTTACATGCAAAAAAAAACTGGTATTCATCTGCTAGACTAGAAGCTGACCCCAACTCAGTTTGGAAGAAACTATTTTTAACCGACTTCAAAAAAAGGAGGAGGTTCTCAATTCGACGGTATGTTTTTTTTTTTTTTTTCTTTTTTTTGTGTGTTTGTTACGCGATTTCTCCCCCATTTGTGGACCGATTCTCAAAATTCTTTTTTTATGTGAAAGAGTATACTCCCGAGGTGGTCCCATTTTAATTTGGTTAAGATCTGGTGCTGATCTTCGGAGATATACAATGGAACTCTTCAAAAATAGACAGCAAATCTGTCGTGATTGCTGGAATCGCTTGGATATTTATTGTTTATACAACATCATGACGTATCATCACGCCTGTATGCTCTGCGGGGTACGCAGATGTGTACAATATACCTAGATTTCGACAGTTAGGTATAATAAGTTTCATTTATTAGGGATAAGTGGATAACCCTATTACCATGACATGTATTGTTAACAAATAACAATATAAAAATAAATTCATGGCAAATATTTGTATGGGAACAACTAAAAATGGAAAAATAAAAATCTTTTTTGCAAAAACTAAAACCGACTTAAAAAAAAACACTAACCGGTGTAAAATAACTCTAAATTCGGAAGTCGGTGGCCCATCATGAAAAAGACAAAACCGCCAAAGCCACAGACTTCCTAATTTAGAGTTATTTTACACCGGTTGGTGTTTTTTTTTAAGTCGGTTTTAGTTTTTGCAAAAAAGATTTTTATATACATTCATCAGATTCCAGAATCGGCGATCAATTTCTTTCATAATTATCTATAACCCTCTATAAATCACAGTGTATTAAATCGTATTAATTTAGTAAAATACCGTCGTAAATCACGTCTTTTTCTCGAAATTATACCTAATTATAATCCATGAGGCAACTATTTTAATTAGTTCATTTGTTTTGCAGTCAAGCACTGGTTCATAATATTAAAAAAAAAAGCAAACAAGACGCCATAAAACCTCTTTGAAACTTTTTTATTTCTTTTTCTGAATTCAAAAAAATTTACGTCTTCATTTGTTTTCTTACGAAATGGTCATGCAAGGAAAAACAATATTTTATAGCATTCACTTCGTTTGCTTAACGTTTAAAAATAGATGTTATTAACATAATTATTATTATTTATACACAGGACCTGATTTACTAAGGCGTTTACGAGAAGTGATAAAACATCCAAAGAAACGGAGTAACAAATGGATTTCAACATCAGTCCCTCAAGACAGGTGGGATGAACCTAATGCTGTATATTCTTCTGCGGAATATCACACTAACAATTTATTGGTAAGTCTTTATTTATTTTTGCATTTTAGAAATCTACACACACATAACCTTTTCCCCATGGGTGTAGGCAGGAACTACAGAGCGCCATATGCTACGATTCTTACATTCTTCTTTTGCTTCGTTTACATTCATACACGTCATGTTGTCATATACACACGCCGGTTGCGAGTACTACGTACCTACCTGACCTTTCTGAAGAACCTCACCAATAAGGTCTATGCAATGATATTATAAGTAAAAAAGTGCAGATAGTAATCAATACTAATAGACCTCACTGGGAAGCCATGGTTCAGCCGGATCACTTCCCTCGCCCGTACAGCACACGTTTTTATTCTGAGGAAGAAAATAAGTCTTTACTCAAATTAGACTGAGAATGAGCACTTTTTGAATGCCAAAATATACATAAGACATTCCGCAAAAACGCCATTAGAAAACAGTGAAGATCATCTTCTGCTTTTTGTTACGTTACTACAAGCATCTTTATATGTATCTACCGCAAATCGAGGATATGCAAGGATGCATTTTTTTCTTCGAGTGAGATTATTTTCTGTCTTAATCATCATCATCTTCATCATTTTAGCCAACGACGCCTATTAATGAGCGTTTTCCTAAGAATTTCTTAACGGTCGGTCTTGCGATGCCCTCATTTGTCGACTTTACTTTTTCTTGTTCGCTGTTTAATTTATTTATTTATTTAATCCTCAAACACAAAAATTTACATAGGCGGACTTAATGCCTTTGGTATTTTCTACTAGTCAACCTTTACGTCATGCAGAGACAAACAGTGGTAGACGCAATTCCGTTAGAGAAGTAGACATTATTTATTTATAAATATGAAAATAACAAATATTACAAACTATAAATAATTATGATAAACATGCCAAGAGAAAACATTAGCGATGTGTGTGTTTTAATATACAGTCTTAACTAAACTTAATCGGTACTTATTTATTTAATACTTCAAGCACACTAATGTACAGAGGACTTAATGCCAGCTGCATGCTGCTTCGTCCAGACATATTTAAATAATCTCTGAACTAACAGAAACCAGTGCTCTTCGAGGAGATGTCGAAAATGATACCAGATAATGCAATTGTCGTGGAAATAGCTCCACACGGATTACTTCAGGCCATACTAAAGAGGTCACATAAAGAATGCACACACATACCTCTTACTAGACGAGGTAATACTGATGGAGTAACATTTCTTCTGCAGGCTATTGGAAAGTAAGTTAAAAATATGATGAAAGTAAGTCATAAAAATAGCTTATTATTTGTAACGTGTGTAATTATTTGACTGCGTCGTTGGTCTTGTGGTCGCAAGAGCTACTGCTGAGCGTGAGGTCCCGAGTTTGATTCCCGGGTTGGACAAAGTGACATTGAATTTTTCATCTGGAATTTTCAGTAGCCGCCCGGAATTTGGATTTATGTCCGATTGATGGCAATAGGATCGCTGTCTATTACATAGGACTTGAACAAAACTAGTGAAATGTGGGTGTACTTACCACCTCTGCCTAGCCCTTATTGGGTTACAGGCGTGACGTGTTATGTGTTATTTGTAACATTCACTAATTTAATTATTAAAATCGGTCGATATGATATGGAATCATCTCTGGTAAAACATAAAAAGCACAAAAATCTGTTGAACCGAAAACTTCCTCCTTTTTGGATATCTGTTAAATAGTTAGTACAACATTTTATAAATAGGACTAATGTTAATTTGCCTTTGTGTAAAACATATTTTTTCTGAAAACAATTTGTATTTTGAACGTCCTGGCGTTCGAGATTATTCTTGTGAAATGATTTTTCTTAAATGTTTTCTCTTCCTTTTTTACTTAAAAAAACTTAGTATCAATGTTTATTATAAACCAAACTAAACTAAATATTTGTGTCTGAGTTGAGTTCACGTCAATAGGAACCGAACTAACGACGCTGACGGTCAGGCCGAAGCCTTAGCCGTTGGGTGGGTTATATCTATAAGAACAGCAATTATCCTTGAGTTTTTTGTCTTTGATATTCATATTTAATTTCAGACTGTACGAAGCTGGTGTTAATCCCAGGGTAGAGGTTTTATATCCTAAAATAGAATTCCCTGTTTCAACCGAAACGCCTCTTTTGTCGCACTTTGTAAAATGGGAACACAGTGAGGATTGGTACGTATTCATTTTTATTTTGTACAGTTTTATTTTGCTCTTTTATTGTTTTTGAACTGTGTTTTGTTTAGGAAAAATGCCACTATTTTTTCAAAAGGCTTGTCACTCAGTGACGCAATTGATAACTATAGGTTAGTATAGTTTAAAAAGCAATTCCTGGCTACTGAAAAGACTACCATGTTTAATAAAGAATAACTCTAAACGGACTAAGATTTGGAACGTGGTGTCATAGTAAATTTTATATAGATCAAAAATACCAACGATGTAACACACATAACTATTGGAAGGTGGGACCAGATTTTATAGCAACCCTGGCAGAATCCTTTAATTTAAGTCACAGCGTTACTGTGTTCCAGAATTAGAGGTATAATTTATGAGTACATGAGAAATTTGGCCGTCGCCTTGTCTTTAGTATAGCCAACTGTAATAATGACTCTAGTATTTGAATTTTTGGTAAGCAGCGATAACCATAAGATGTGCCTGTGACACACATGACTAATAAAGTTTACCAGCTTTTGCTCAGATGCACTATATAATTTACTGTATCTTGCATAGGTCTGACTATAATCCAAAATCCTTTGCTACCTAAACCTAGCTTTACACCCTCATAAACGCTTTATGGTTTAATTATCATGACGTCATGTCGTGACGCTGACAACCTGTCGCGTTCCTAATTTCCCTTGCCGAGTGTTCTGTATCAGGTTCAGTTTACATGACAAGCGTTCAACGTGTTTTGTACGTATTGTATTAATTGTTAATAGAGAAAGGTTATTGTGGTGTTAATCAAGTGGTGCATTAGTGAAGTAGCTTTTCAAAAAGCAGAAGACTGTAATTTTAAAGAAATTCCGATCATAGTTATTTGTAAAGGTTTTTGATATCAATGACTTTAAAGTAGAATTACATTTTTGGGTTTATCGTTTTTCCTACCCTTGACCTTGTTTAGTTTGTAGGTACAGACGCTAGCACGTCAAGTTACCCCAATGTGTCAAATTTCTTTGATCGTTTTTCAACTTTATATCAAACAAAATAAGGTTCATTATTCAATTGGGAAAATTTGACACATTGGGGTAACTTGATGTGCTGGCATCTGTACATTAAATTTTATTACTTAGAAATTAAATATTTGTTCGCTGGAAACAGCAGAATATTATGGACGGCATATTATGTTAACACCTTTTTAACAGCACTAGACAAGTGCACCCAAGGAAAACCTACGACTGGAGTAAGACTTGCAAAATATGGTAACAAAAGTACTGGACTGGAGGTTAGGGTAGCTAAAATGGACTGGATACCTAGAACTTTAAAAGACTATGGCCCCTGTTTATCAATGTTACATATACACAGATTAAATGACAGGGGATGACTTGCACACTCAATTTATTATTATTATTATTATTATTATGCACTGTCTTCTTCGTTTTGCTTAATATAAAGCCACCGTAAACATACACAAAAACATCTGTGACATCAATTTTATTATGACTTTTTAAGTACTAAAGTATCGTCTTCTACTCGTAGTAGATGTAATACCTTTAATATAATTTCTTAGAAAGCAACCTCTTATCTTTGAGGTTGGTTGTACATTAAATACAAGGGAAGAATCCAACCAATATTTAACTAATCCGTTTGAAATTGTTTCATTCACATTGAACATAGCAACATAAAATGTGCTTACAGGCCACAGCAGCTTTCATTCTTAGAAAATAAAGAAATACGAACTGCGATGGAACGCCACGTTGTTATATCTGTTCAAGACGATGATTTTAAGTTCCTAGAAGGACATACTAGAGACGGTAAGTCTACGAATATGGAAGAATATACACAGGATATTGTTAGTAATATTTGATGCAGAAGATATTATTAATTTCGTGAAGGGATAGAAGTACTCGTACAATCTTCACAGTTTTATATTGTTTGGTGAAAAGTATTTTACCGGGAACAAAGTATGTTCACGGTAAAATACTTCGATCACCGTTTATGAGTGATTGTGGTACAAATTTGTCATAAACTCTTGAGAATGGGTTTTTTTGAGAAAATCGCATATCACCACGCCTGTACGTACATCTTAAATAGTAAGGCATAAGTGGGCTGGCCTGTTGGTCTAGTAGTTAGTGACCCTGACTGCTATGCCGAAGGTGGTGGGTTCGATTCCCACCCAGGACAAATGTTTGTGTGATGAGCATGATCATTTGTTCTGTGTCTGGGTGTAATTTATCTATAATATGTATGTATTTAGAAATATATAAGTATGTTTATCAGCTGTTTAGTAACCATAACACTAGCTCTCAAGCTTAACTTGGGACTAAATGGCGTTGTGTGAAAATTTGTGGAATATTTATAATTATTATTTACTATTATTATAAGTATTAAGTACACCCAGATTTCACCAGCAGTTCTTTAGATGCGTTCAGGCAAACCCAACGAACAATAAAGCGCCTATTCAGTATAGATTTTGAACTTAATAAAATCTAAGTTAGTCATGAGTATAAAATTAATACAAGTAGGTAACTTAAAAATGTGTGCCCTATTATTTTTTTAAATTTGTGGCACTCGCAATCATTTTAATACAGTGCAAGTGCAACACAGTTTGCGCTGCCTGAATTCGTAAAAAACATTAACATGTACAGTTTTTAAATGGCATTTTATTTCATAGGTGCGAACGTGTTACCAGAATCAGCAATCCTTGTTCTTGTATGGGAAACCCTAGCAATGCATATTGGAAAAAACTATCGGGACCAGTCCATAGTATTTCGAGACATCCAATTTCATAGTGAAGTAATTTTGAAACCAGACGTTTCACTCCGACTTTGCATTGCTATAAATAGAGGCAGCGATAAATTTGAGGTACGTAAGTGCGAACCAATTAAAAAAGATCTTATTGATAAAACGGAAACTAAAATCTAAGCCATGACTGTCGAGGTTACAATGTAGTATAATATTAATAAAATTAGAAAAGTTGAAAGCAATTAAGGGCTTAGTTCAGTGCCCCTAGGTTCACTCAAACAATACTTAGTTAACTTTTATCAAATTGATCTAATTCAGAGCAATCTGTAAGAGATTTATTTCAGTAAAAGTACTTTTATTTTTATTCCAAAGAGCGTGTTATGTTATCCCTTTACAGGGCAAAGGCCTTTATTGAGAATGGGGAAAGTTCAGTCACCGAAATAAATGGGTACTAAGATTTTTACCTTTGTCATTGTAAATCACGGTTAAATTAATTTTGTTTTATGTTTCAGGTTAGTCAAGATGACGTCCGAATTGCAAGTGGTATTGTCAGTAGTGTGAGAGTAATAAAATTCAAGAAAGAACCAGAAGATACAGAGACGGATGAAGAAGAAAATATATTGACCAATGAGGACATTTATAACATTTTTAAATCAAGAGGATACTCTTACAAGTAAGTTTTGTATTCAAGTTTATTTATTTATTTTATTTTATTTTATTACTTTTAGGAAAACTTACAGCTAATACATTTAAATAAACAGCAGTAACATGCAGAATAAGGCCAATTACAAGTTTTCACTTATATAAACATACGTGTAAAATAGTCAATAGTTTTATTAAATATAACAAATGCTTAACATTTTGACTTTCCATAAAGTAGACACAAGTTAAACTGTCAACATGAGCCAAGTTAAGTTAAAGAAAATGGGAGATATTAAAGAATGTAAAAACAAAAAAAAAGGCATTAAAATTTGGCAATAACCGATATGTGATATCTATTCTAATATTATAAAGAGGAAATGTTTGATTGTTTGTTTGCATTGAATAGGCTCCGAAACTACTGGATCGACTTGAAAAATTCTTTCACCGTTGGGAACCTACACTATCCCCGGGTGACATTGGCTACTTCTTTTTTAATTATTTTTTTCCCACGGGAACGGGACCCACCCGGGTGCAACCGCGGGATGTCTCCTAGTGTTTTATAATGTATAGAAAATAATACAAAATATGTTATTTTAATTATAATACCTTTACTAGGACTAATTATTACATGCCATTGTATTATGACATGTATTTATTAATTAAGAAAATTAAGAGTTAGTACCTACTGTATTTTCGTCCATTTACAAACATTTTCGTTGTAGCATTTGAAAGTAAAAAGTGCTTAGAACCTAGAAAAAGTTTTCATATAACGCAACACTTATATATTTGTTAGTGCAAAAACCACCTAAGCACGTTGAAGATATAAACCAAGTTTTCACGCTTTCCCAAGTCATTATCAGGTAATGTACCGACTTCATTCCGCTTTAATCCCAGCATCAACATAAAAATAGTAGCCAATTTACGTCCAAACCATTATTTTGTCGTTGCTTTTACTCCTCATAAAACTTGCAACATAAAATTGAAGAAAATAATGTAAACAAGGTAGCTAATACCCATCAAATGAACTCCGGAAAAGAGGCTTATTTCAATGACATGACTTAACTTGACGGTCGTCTTATTTATTTCTCGATTTTTTGTTTTGCTGCTACAGTAACATCTTTTTTTAATTTTGCGGTATTTTATTAGAGTAATAATGTTTACCTATGTTTTAAATAAATTGTCTTTTGTTTCCTTAGAGTAATAACACGTAGAAGCCGCGTTTAGTACTACACTCGGGCGATATCGTGTGTCCACTTTATTATCTTTGAGTGCGTGAGCCGAATGTGCTTACTCGCGAACTGTACCTCTACCATGAGTTGCCATCTAAAAATTACTCGCTAGCGTTGAAGTCGCTAGCGTGCTAACGTGGATCGAATAGATTTCGATAATGCTTGCACCATGAGATTTACGGCGTCTTACGCAGGCGCTAAGGTAAGCTCGATAGATCGTGTCGTCTAGCTAACTTCACTCTGCTCTTAGAATACTTTCGTCTATGCTTCATTACTTATGTTTTGTTTCTTTCTTTCCCACGAATCAGAAGAGAGAACGGCTCTTAAAAGCTCAAAATGTCTGTTATCGCTATGCTAAAAATGTGACGACAGTCAATATCACAAATAAACCGACCGTTTGTTTATGTTGTGTGTTGTGTACTTGAGTCACAGAGCTGCGCGGTGTTGTTTATAAGTTTATAAGATTATTTAATACAGTGAGGAACACAGTGTCACAGTGTCTCACAGTTTCAATTGTTGGTGGAGTTCATGGAAAGGTATGTTTCATCTTTCTATTCAATGTATTGTATGGATTGATAATCATACGTTTAGTGAAGTTTGATGATTGTCCCATGGGATCTTACTACCGGGATAAAAAGTATTCAAATGATTCTATAGAGAGCCTGTAAAGTTAAGTAAACTTTATTTCACTTATATTTTCCATTTGGTGTCCAATATGAATTCTCATTTTCGCTTGAAATTCACGTTGTTCACGTCGTTGGTCTTCGAATACAGCGGCCACTAACATATTCCATGCTAAATAAGCTCTTGCAGACATTATTTTGAATGGTATTACTTGTTTTATACTCAAAAACGTATATGATTTTAATGTAAACATATGTTTCACACGTCAAAATGCTAGTGAGCTACGTAACTACTATCGTAAGCGTATTATTCGATAGCGTCAGTGAAATAAGTGACTCATGGTACCGTTTTGTATGGTGACAGCTGTAAAACGTTAGTGACTATCGAATAGATTACGTTAGATTTTTAACCTATCGAAATCTATAGTGCTCATGGTACGAATTTTAATTCTATATGTGACCGCTTGGGGCGCTGTACAATATTTCATACAAATAATTTACGGAGACGCTAGCGAGTTTTGACGGTGTAAACTCGTGGTAGAGGTACTGTGTTCGACCGAACGTGACTTTTAGTATCTACAGACACCGCTTCCGAGCAAAGACGCTAATTCTGACTTAGTTTTAGTTGCCTCACTTTTTGCACTCGGTACTAGGTTTCTATGCGTTATTATTCTAAGTTTCTTTCTTTTGTGTTAATAAATAGTAAGTATCGAATGTCGTGATGGCCCAGAGGTTAAGGCGCCTACCGCTCATGCACGAGGTTGTGGTTTAAATCCGGGCAGTAAGCAATGTACAGTGCGGTTTCAGAGGAATTTCCTCCTGCGTACACTTGGATTGTGGAATGAGCTCCCTGCCGAGGTTTTCTCAGAGGGCTACAGTATGGGGTTCTTCAAAAGGGTAGTAAATAGGTTTTTAAAGGGTCGGCAATGCGCGTGTGGCGCCTCTGGTGTTGCAAGTGTCCATAGGCTACGGTAACCGCTTACCATCAGGCGGGCCGTAAGCTTGTTTGCCACCGTCGTGGTATAACAAAAAAAAAATGTGACTTTTTCAATTCATATGTACTTTCTAAGTTTGTCTTAGACATCATTGACATCGGTGAAAAAAACATGGTGAGGAAACCTGGACGTATAGTTAATATAAGTTTGAAATCGCTCATCCGTCTCGTAAGCGTGGTGATAAATGCTCGAGCCTTCTTTGTATGAGAAGTGGCCTTTGCCCTGCAGTGGGACAGTAACAGGCTGGTATTATAATAATAGTAAGTCCATGTACTGTATTTCTGTTCTCCAAATCTTTTAATAATTGGCGACAGTACTTTAGTCATTACATTTATTTCTTCCCTTCCGTGGGAATATACCTCTCAGTCCACCAATACCTGACGATCAGCCAAGTGTCGAAGGGCGCTCCACAACCTCTTGCTTGTATAACGATGGTTCTGCGGAGAAGAACTTGCGTTTTTGCCACCCAAGTCCAAGGTAAACAGTGTCCTATGCGCGCCTTCGTGGGAGACTGTGTGGTCATGGGAGTTGCTGTCATTGGTGCTTACGGCAGCAAGGCTTTCGTGATCAATACCATGAGGTTCACGTTGGTAAGAATCTAAATTCGTAACATTCCTACCTACTTAAACATTACGGTGACGACCACGAAAGCCTGGCAGCCACTATTTACTATAATTATCTACCCAGACCTATGGAAAGTATAAAAATCTCGCATGAGAATGGTATCTCTGCACTTTAAGCCGGAGCTTGTTTGAAGGAACTGATGAAACAAATTACCATTCAATTTAGGGTAATTTTTGCCTGAAGTCATCTAATAAATGTTTTATATTATGTGTAAAATGTTGGTGGTTATACATTTTTGTATTCCTTTTTTAGTTTTTAGTTCCATAGTGTAATATATTGTCATGTTTACCCGTTTATTTTCCCAAATATATAAAATAAATAAAATAAGATCTTGCATAAGAAGATTTCATTTGTTTTTTAATCTCATGTCAAATAATTATCATCAATAATCCTAGCAAACACAGCAAGTAATGTTTTTAATCTCGACTCATTGAAAAACAGAAGACGAAATTAAATTATTTTCATCATAAATATAGATAACGTAACATTACGCATGTCTGCTCCAAATGAAAAGAAAAATGTAGGCAATTATTAGAAATTCCATGTAGTTCGTAAAAAATCTTTAATAAGATCGTTATTTTTTTCAGAGACAAATTCCAGTCAATTCAATCGTCAGTTCTTGATCGCCAAAAAGCATTCGTTGAATGGAACAACGACAGTGGTTGGATAACATTCTTGGACTCTCTAATTCAACTCGGAGCACTATCGAGAAACCATGATTGGATCTCGACTCCCAAGTTCATCAGGAAATTGAGAATCAGCGTCATGGAACAACAGATTCCAATTAGCGTTAACGTAAATGGCGTAAACTGTTTTGCTGCTCAGTATAACAAAATTCAAGGAGTTGTAAGGTACTTTTTATATTGTTTTTTTTTAATGTAAAGGTTCAACAAGTCTTTCATGGAATTATATTTTAAGCTTGGACGTTTTTGTACTTCTTTTTTAACCTTTTGCAATATGTTTTATGAGTCGAGTGCTATTTAAGACACTATGTTAATGTTCAACTATATAAATAGATAAAACTAAAAAAAAATATGAACTTAATAATCTTGCTACCTTTGTGATAAAAAGAGAAAATTCAAAACAAATACCTACCTAGGTACTAAATAATGTATCTTGAAATTTATTATTCATTTTTCAAGGTAGGAACTGGCATAATTTCATGTTTATGAGGGGGTTTAAGTTTGTTTAAGGTCATTTTATCCACATTTGTACCACATTAGAACCAGACACAAAAATAGGTTAAATTCCACTTGAATTTAAAAACTGCACCTTTATAAGGTATGTTGAACAAAGCGAACATAGTTCAGCTTTGCTCGCTGTTATGCATATTGACATGATATTATTTTATTACGTACCATTACTTGTCTTGTCAAAAAATACAGAATATAATAACAAAGGCACTTCTGAGACATAATCTGAGCAAAGCTTAACCCCGAAGCTTTGCTCAGATTCATTCAATTTAAGCCCTTTGAAATGTCGCATGATTTGCGAAAAGTAACAGTAGGTTATACCTTGATGGTAAGAAACCTCGTACATACACATATATACATAAACTCACGCCTCTTTTCCATCGGGGTAAGCAGAAACTACAAAACGTCACTTGCTAAAATTCATACACACTTCTTTCGCTTCGTTTACGTTCGTATCTTTTTGAAGGACATCACCCATAAAATCTGTGTGTCCTTCTTCTCGTCTTTTCCCGGCGTTTCCACTTAGATCTACCTTATAAATCCATAAGATAGACCCTTGAGCAGCTAGCCTCATGTTTTAAACAAAACTCTGTTCTTACTCGTGAGAGACATACTCTTAATGTTAAGATACTCATAATATTATAATATAACAATAAAAATAGACCCAGTATCTTTTACTTAATTTTTTTTTGATAAATATATGTTTATGAAAAAACAACTGTAAATTCCTAAATAATTTTTGTTCATAAACTATTTGAAAAAGTACGGATAGAATTATAAGTACCATCACCACCTACATTTAAGCGACACACAGCTATGCCAAAAGTTCTCAGCTTAAGATGCGGATAAACTTGAGCCAGTCGTAGTTGTGTTTCCTAAAAAAAACATTACCTACTTTGCTGACTAATTGGTTGTAAAATACTGAAAAATACAACCTTCCTAAAATATTATTTTATTTACATGTTACTTCTATACTTTCAGGTGCGCAGGAGTCGAGCTTGATAATGTAACTTTTATTGATAAACCTGCTTTACAGCCACAAACAGCAGTTTTATTGACTAAAGCGTTTCATCCTCATTATTCAATGGACAAAGTTGAGGTTAGTGATAAATACATTAATTGGACATGGCGTGGCATTCGCTGGCAGAGTGTGCCCGCTTCACACAACGCTATCTAGTCCCAAACTATGCAGAGCTTGGGTACTAAACTGTTGATTCTCCTCCTCCTCCTTGCGTCGTACTCCTCAATGCTGAGGGTCGTGACCTCCCTGCTTCATCACTTTGTTTCCACGATGTTCCTCCAACTGCCAGTGTCTCTGGCGGTGTGAAGTGAATCGTATACCGAAGAGTCAGGCGTGGTGCGGATCTGGTCGGACCAACATATTGGGCTGCGTCCACGAGACCTTTTCCCATTCACATTGCTGGTCACGATGAGTCAGCTAATATTTATTTATTTATTTATTTATTTATTTATTTATTTATTTATTTATTTATGAAAATCTCCCTTACAACTATCCTTACAGGTTTACACCTAATGCGATAGTGCGGTCTTAAAATTAACTTACCTACGAACATTAAAATAAAAAACATAATATCTACCATACCTACTAAGTTTCTAAATATAAAACACACAATATTACAACATAACAAACAACAACATTAACCTACTTTAATCTATACTATAACATAAAATAAACAACAGTATTTTTGCGAATTCACTCAACTGGCATATAAAGACATCGATCTTCACGTGAAGATCGTTAATAACACGAATTGCGCGGGTCATTGGTGTTTTGGCGAGAAGGTTGGTCCTGGCAACAGGCACGGCCAGCAGCGGCGGGCGGTGTCGCCTCCACACATAGCGGTCTGGTACGCACATACTCAGGCGCTGCAGTACTCCTGGGTTATGTTCTATGCCACGAAGTAATCTCACCAGATATGCGACAAGTGTAAATTCCCGTCGCACTCTCAGTTGGTTATACCCGACCATTCCAAGCACAAACAGCGTGGGGTACATTAACGGATAAAACGGATATACCCCATACAGTTTCTTAAATAAGTAGCGCGTGAATTTGTTCTGTACGCGTTCCAGCATTACCGTGTACTTAGCCTCATGCGGAGCCCATATGACAGCACTATGTTCCAGATGACTCCTGACTAGTGCGTCATACAGGACCCTGACTGTAGCGATGTTGGTGAAGTACCGAGTCTGTCTCAGAACAAATCCCAGGTTTCTAAACGCCCTTTTACAGATCCCTGTAATATGACTGCGAAACGACAGTTCAGGAGTGACAGTAACCCCTAAATCCCGTACCTCGAAAACTCGTTGCATAGGCGCATCGCCCACCACGTACTCGTGCACTAAAGGGGCACGCGCACGCGTGAAACTCATCACCGAGCACTTCGACACGTTAAAGGATAGCTTGTTCTCCCGACTCCATTCCACCACCCTATCTATATCCTCCTGCAATCGTTCGCAATCGGATTTACTTTTTACCTCGAGCAGCAACTTGAGGTCATCTGCAAATAATAAACATGAGCCATGTTTGACTACTTCCGGCAAATCGTTTATCATTATAATGAATTCGAGAGGCCCCAAATTGCTGCCTTGGCTCACACCGGACCAAGTGTAATATAGTTCAGATTCACACCCCTTGTAATCTACGTACTGCTGTCTATCTCGCAAATAGCTGGCGAAGAAGTGCAGTAGATGTGGTGTGCAGCCGACTTCTGCGAGCTTCGTTAGTAGGATGTCATTGTCGACGCTGTCGAAAGCTTTTTTAAAATCAAAGTAAGCAGCATCAACCTGCACACCTGCATCTACCGCCGGTACCACTTGCGCCATGAAGTTCAGCAGATTAGTGGCAGTACTGCGCGCTGGCCGGAAGCCATGCTGCGCGTCAGCCAATTGTCCGCGCACCTGCTCAAGTATACAGCGCTGGATAGCAGACTCGAACACCTTAGCCGGCGTCGACAGCACGGCCACCGGTCTATACCCGGTTATGTCTGATCCCGCCTTACCTTTGGGTACAGGAATCACCCGCGTGACCTTCCATCGAGTGGGGAACGTCGTCGAATGAAGACACGCATTAAATATATAGCGAAGCGGTTCCACGAGCACCCTACCACAATCCCTAAAAAGAAATGCCGGTATACCGTCCGGGCCCGCTGAGCGCTTCGGTTTCAGGCGCTCAAGTGCACGTCTGACGTCGTCCAGACTCAGCGCGTCTAGTTGTACCCGCGCACTGCTCGCCGCTCCCGCCACCGCCGCCGCTTGAGCGTCTATCCGCGGCGGTTGATCGCTGTAAACCGATTGGAAAAAATTTGCGAACTGTTTAGCACACTCGTTATCCGATAAATGCTCGCCATCTTTTATAATACTTTTCTTGCCTACTGCACTTTTCTTTGATTGTATGTATTGCCAGAATGACTTAGGATCTTTAGCAAACTGACACTGGATTTTATTTTGATGCAATTTGTGAGCAGTTTCTATAGATTTTTTAATAAGCGCTCTGCATTTAGAATATTCTTCGTAATCCCCACTACGTTTAGTTGTTTTAAATATCTTGTGAAGTCTAGCTTTAGTACATAAATCTTTAATTATTTCACCCGTGTACCATTCCGGATATATGTACCGTGACTTGTACACTTGTGTACATACTTATATATTTCTAAATACATACATGTCATAGATAGGTTACACCCAGGCACAGAATAAATGATTGTGCTCATCACACAAATATTTGTCCTGGGTTGTAATCGAACTCACGACCCCCGGAATAGTCAGGGTCACTAGCTGCTAGATCAACAGGCCAGTCAAACTGGAGCCACTATGTCCTTATTTCTGGAGTAAGCTGCGACCTTTAGCGTTGGTCGGCAGCGACGAGTCCTAGGACGCAGTGGTGTCTGGAGGTTGCAAAAAGGAAACGGGGGAAAGATGCAATTGGCGTAAGTCGAGGCCGGACCACCTACTTTTCTAGCATCCATAAATGGATTCAATTCCCTACAAATATGAACCCAAGATGGCGGCGCGACACGCGTACGCCTCTTACGGGTGACGAAGGAAGTCAATCCGGTATTGACTTTCCTCCAGCGAGGTCGCTGACCTGTTGACAGCAGTCGGGAGTTGCGGAAGTATCTTTTGTTCCCGAGACCCCCGGCGCAGGTGTCAAATGGAACACCGGGTTAGTTTCCGCCTAACCTGGGGTGGAAGTCATCCATGAAGATTACCACCCCGAATAAAAAAAAAATATTACATAAAAGTTCAGAGAGAGCCTTCTTCCTAGAATCTAGGAAGAAGAGCAAATTTATTAGCTTTAAATAAATTGTTCTAAAGAGGTGACTTTAATTTATCAATATTGCTGAGAATACAAGTACATATTGTAAACTTTTACTAAAGAATAGGCATTTAATTACGTTACTAACTTTTAATTAATAGAAAACATATTTTTTATCAATAATATTGCTGTGATTAAAAAGTAAAATATTTTCATTTCAGTTCAAAACTGCGCTCCAAATAATGCTTCAACTTGTAGCCGAAAACATCACAGTGAGAGGAATTAAAGCCACTCAAATAGTTACGTCAAATACCAATTTAAATTGTATTATCCAAGAGATATCAAACTACATTCCCAATGTAACAATTGACGTAGCTTCAATTACAAATGTCAATATTGAGACTTTGTTAGACCAAAGTCCCGATGCCGATAAAGCAAGTGTTTTTATTATAGAAGATCTGCTAGGAGATGAAAAGGTAAGAACCATTTTGTGAAATTAATACGATTTTCGTATCATTGCGGATTTATGTTACAGACCGTCTTCCTTGAAATTTATTCGTTTGTTCAATAAGTAAATCTTTGATTAGTGAAGACATGACATTATTTGAAAACTAAAAGTAGTTAGATTTGCAAAACTCAGAAAATATCGTTACTCGTTCTTTTGTTATGCACTCATCGATGTTCTTTTTTTGGATTTACTTTGACATTGTATTGTCTACAGAAGACATGTCACAGCAAATGGGTTTTCTGTTAATAATGTTTTAATATTTAATTATTAAAATAAATAAAAAAACAAAATGAAAACTATCCGAAAAATTACAAAAAGTGTGCATTACAAAAGCACATTTAACAAAAGAAATTTACTAACAAAATATATCAAGCTTAACTCACAGTTAGATTAAATTTCAAATAACAAGTATATCTATATATTTAAAAGAAAGTCGTGTTAGTTACACCACTTATAACTCAAGAACGGCTGGATCAATTTGAATGATTTTGGTCTTTTTGGATTTGTCTTTGTCCGGAATAGCATAATAATTAATAAAAACCATGAAAAGTCCTCGAAAAAATAAATATCAAGAATATTCGTTGTCTCAAACATTTTTCAAACGCAGCGCCATCTTGGATGACATCACAGGAGTCAAACTTCCCAGTTCATTATCAGGTGACAATTTGACATTGACAAGTCTTAAGGTAAACTTAAGAAGGTAATGTTGTCAATTTATACGTACCTACGTTCTAAAATTTATTTTGATACTAAACTTATACGTTTTATGTAGCATAAAAAAGTCTTTTAATTCAGAAATCAATTTACGTAATTCACAATGACGACAGAGACAAACTTTAATAATTCTTTGCAAATAGAACTTATTCTACTGTTAGAACTTTTTAAAGTAGACCGGCTGGCTTATTCACAACCATTCGACTAGATTCCGTACCGAATCGAACGTCTAAGATGTCGAAGATGTCATCCAAACGCAATTCACAAATCCGAAACCGATTTTTTTTGACAGTTGAAATTCGATAAGAAGACTCAAAACTTTCCGACAGCTGTTTGCTATCGGGAGCCATACCGAACAAAATTTAAACGATTTATTTTTCATAAAACCAGGTTATTTCAGAGAAATATAAACACTGTAAACCTTTAAAACACTGCACTTTTAAGTAAATGAAGTTTTATTATTGTATTGACGTGAGTGTAATTATGTAGAACTACATAATTACACTTTGAATTACTTTATTCGTATAGTGGTACGTGTTATTGTTTGACAATAAGCAAATAGCAAGATTTGTGTATTGATATCAAATACTTACAGTCATTTAGCCTTTTTAAAGCAAAGTTATAATAAAAGAAATTTTAATCCATAGTTTTATTTCAAATAAAAACTTTTTCCGCATTGCCTGACTGGCAATGCGGATAAAGTTTAAAAAGTATAAAAGTCTGTCAAACTGGCAATGCCAGTTTGACAAACGGCTGTTTACAAAGCAAGTTTATTCGAAATAAAGTTTGTTTGATTAATAATAAAATCATTTTGTACCGTTTGCTGTCTATTAAATTACTAGCTGTATATTCTATAATTAAACGGATCGAAACATTCAAATAAACCAATTTTATTTACTACTTTAAATTTTCTACCACGCTGATCATTTACTACCATTTTGTAGCGTTCCCCATAAATACAATGATCAATCGTTTAGAAAAAAAAACGTATCCGTTCGAATCTGTGAATAGCGTTTTGGCAGTTCTTCGGCTCGGAAATGAGATTGTCGAAAACGGTTCCTTACCGACACGGAAACCAATCGAACGGTTTAGAATAAGGCAGCGGGAAAACTATAGGTATAAATTGTATGTAACATTAAAGGCAATAGTTCAGTTTAAAATTATGAATTTATTATTTTATAAATCAATGCATTTTAAGAAGTTAGGTTAGGTAGTTAGGTTAGCTATAGGATAGGTATGGTCAGTTAGGTTAGGTTATATATACATGTTGTAATTTTAATTCTATTGAACACAAAATGTTTAAATAAGATCACAGTAGAGACTCGCTACATAAAAAAATAGTAGTAGTCATTATTGGTTTGGATCTATTTGTTGTCGTTTTATTAAACGTATGTATATCTTAATAAAAAAAAAAATGATAAGAGCAATAAATTAACTCTAAGACACAACGAAGTTTGCCGGGGCAGCTAGTTATACATAAAAAGGAGTTCTACATATACTCCATCATTTATCACACCATGTACAAAAAAGTTGGATAATGCTTAAAACATAAAATATATTAACAGTTTCTGTCATATATAAGAGACCACAACTTGCACAATATTAGATCCCTTATTAAAAATATTGCCTACATTCTTCTTCTATGATTTCAAAGTAAAACATGTTAACAGAAATACTAACACAATTTAATTTTCGATGAAATCTGATCATACATTTTCCTTTTCAGAAATTGAAGTCGCTACGAAATATTTCGAAGGACAGTTTCGTTTTAGCGCTAGAGTCGAGAGTGCCAAAGCTTCAAGGACTTATGAACCACTTTAGCGTCATGAGTTCTATGTCAGACGGGAAGCAAATATTAATATTATTGAAAAGGCAGAATCTCAAGGATGTTACTTATGTGCCTGTAAATTGTGATAATAAATTGGATTGGATGTCGCGCGTATATGGTGAACTTAATAGAACGGAGCGAGTGGTGCTGGTGTCGGAAAAGGAACCGTACTGTGGAGTTATAGGTATTTTTAATAAGTTGATTAAATATAGTGCAGTGTTTAAAAAAAATGTCGAAAAGCTGCGCGGAGCTTTGAGTGAATAAGTTTGACTCAAAGCTCCGCGCTGCTTTTGACTGGCCTGTTGGTCTAGTAGTTAATGCCCCTGACTGCTACGCTGGAAGTCGTGGATTCAATTCCCACCCAGGACAAATGTTTGTGTGACAAACACGACTATTGTTCAGTGTCTGGGTGTAATTTATCTATAATACGTATGTATTTAGAAATATGTAAGTATGTTTATTAGCTGTTTAGTACCCATAACACAAGCTCTTAGCTTAGCTTGGGACTAGATGGCGTTATCTGAAAAAGTTGTAGAATATTATTTATTTATTTATAAAGTTTAATAAAAGCAGTTTATTCGTGACTTGATTTCCAGAAAATATTTACGTTGAAATGTAACTAAGTATATCGTTTTTGGTTGATCAAAACAATTTAATACTTCTAGGTTTCGTCCAAAAATTGAGAAGTGAAGGAGTGGACAAAATAGGCTTGGTGGTTATCGAAGACTTCCATGCACCATCTTTTAATCCTGATGCTAGTATTTACAAAAACCAGTTGAAGAAAAATCTAGCCGTCAATATCTTAAGAAAGGTCTGTAATGAATTAATTAAACTGGCTGGCTTTGAATTTGTTTATTTTTTCAATAATTTCATTCATCAACCTTTTTTTTTTCATTCATAAAAGAAATATTTTGCAATCACGGAAGGAGCCATGTGTAATAATCACACAGACGCCTTATTTAGCAGTACCACTGCTGAATAAGGCGTCTTTTCATCTGTGGGATAAGCATGGTGATTAATACACATGGCTCCTTCGTTAAAGCACGTGCATTAGTTGCCATGTTAGCTCTAGGCGATTTTAGACATATATTAATTATAAGCCCATGTTTCCTTATGATGTTTTCCTTTAGGGGTGTAAGAGATGGCTCAGATGATCGTTAGAACAACATAGTTATTTTGAATTCATTACAAGTAGTTTTAACGTATACATCTTAGACATCTCTAGTTTAAGCTCACATTCCTAGGCGATGCGTCTGGGCCATCATGATAGCACTGTATGATTTTTTTATAAAACTCTTGGTTATAAAACTCTTGGTATAGTATTCACCTATTAAAATAATGGCAATTTTAAAGACAACGTTAAAAAGCTACTACCTATTTATTTTTAACTTGTTTTGTTTGTTATTGAACATGGAACTCTATTTATAATAAATTCCTCGCAAAGTTCGAAATGATTTTCCGTGAAGCTAGGAGGCGACAAGCTAACGATCTGTCAATATGTCGTGAGCACAGACTTGGCCTTTTAACACATCGCTACATGAGGTAGAAATGTAGCCGTGTGGATACAGTTTGGTTGCTATCTCGATCGTTCTTCTTAAAATACTACATTGTGAAAATATAGAAAAAGACTTTTAGCTCAAAAACAATAATACAATCTTATTTTTAGTATATTAAATTAAAATTTGTTAATTACAAAAAAAATGTATACTTATATAAAAATATATGTAAATTGTCATCCTGCAAAAATATTAAAAGTCAAAATAAAAATGTAAATTAAAGCAGATTCATATTTTTCTTTATTTATTAAAACTTCAACGTGGAAGGTAGAAAACTTTTTGCTATTTTCTTTCATATCAACTACACAATCATAGTAGATAAATTAAAGCTTTGCAGAGTTATCGAATACTTTGGGTCTTCTTGCATTAGTTACTGGGTTTAAACTTACTAATAGTTCGCTTAGTCGCAATGAAGCTGACTAGATTAATGCCTCTGATTTAATTATTTCAATCAGTTGTTCGCTGGTCAAAATCAGTGGCCAATAGAATTTAATATAAGAGACAGATATACTCGGGCGCTGAGGATGATGAGTAATATCTTACTTGAAAGCGCAATATTTTCTCACACAAGAAAAAAAATTCTTTCTAATATTTTTAGGGTCAATGGGGAGGATATTACTATACTCCGGCAATAAAATCAACGAAGGTCCAAAGCATTACTCTGACCAACCCAGCTGGTGATTTAGACAGTCTAACATGGATCGAAGCACCTACTGCTGTTGACAGTAATAATATAATTCAAGTAAGTATATTTCAACACTTGGACATTTGCAACATTTTTACCGGTCCAACATAAATTTTGAATTCGCGCAACGCATTACTGTTACCCAGTATTAAGGTATGGTTTATACTCACCTGCTAAACATTTTCCCTGCAATAATGGCATTTGCTTCTGGTCATGCCTGATGCTGTTCAATGTCAGTTCTTCACGTAGATCAACTGCCTCCTCAAAATAGCAACTATGGAATTCTTTTTTCTTCTTGTGTACTTTAGATTTTTTTTCTATCCCTGCTTATACCTCACAGACGCTCACAAACCTTACGGAACTAACACAGAACCTTTTTGTAAGATTGACATTCAAACTTTTTCACTTCTGAATACCCGTAACGATTGTCAAAGATTTAGAATCATAGCCATCAAACTTTTTAGCATTCTTTCTGAAACATGAAAGGGTATTGGCATGTTATGGATTATCACTCAATCGCGCTACGACCTCGGCAACTGTAGCTTAACCAGTTCACTGTCACATGAGTCACATATGACTCATGTTGTTTGTTTAACTATTTTGTCTGCTTTGTGGACAGTGAAAGTGTTCCTTCAATCATTCGGTGTGTCAGCTGCGACCACAGGTTCCATCAATTTAAAAGTATGCTTCAGAAATAACAAGCACTTACATATAAATTTTGTTGTAGATATAGAACAAATGTGAGATGAAATTCGGGAAGTGTGAGACATGGCCATGTCGATTTCCCTTATGATAAATTATTAATAAATATATACATCCAATTTAATTACCATTTCTCTAATTTACAGGTTTCGTACGCAGGCATATCACTAAAAGATGTTCTCAAAGCAGTTAGCAACAATACAGTCGATAAAACTTCTTTGGGAATGGATTTCAGTGGTATCAACGCAAAGTAAGTTTTATTAGACTAATATGAAAATACTTGGCGATTTATTGGAAGCTTGAAAGCGCCAATAAAGAAAACTTAAAAAAGCAATTTCCCAATGAAAGCAAAAAGTGATGAGAAACTTTTAATATAAGAAGTAATTTTATTCTTAGTCTAAAGATATTTTTTATATCGGATCACTAGTTGTGGGTCAGTGATCTCATCTTTACAAGAAAATTACTATGTCTGCTAAAGTTTCCTAGTAATCATTATAAGGAAGGTTCAGCAGACATAGTAACTAATTGTTAGTTCAATAAAGAACATTGAAACCCTATTATTCCTCATTCGGTTTGCAAAAACCTTGTCAATCGGTTGTCTAGTATTAAATTTTGTATATTTAATACAAATTCGATTTAGGTACTGCAACATTCATTGAGGGTAATTTTGGACTGATTTTGAAGTTATCAATTTTCATTTATATTCACAAACAGTACCATCACCCAGCGGTAGTAAAAGTCAAAAAAGGTCCGTATTGTCATCAATTGACTAACAAGTTGGTTTCTTCAACAGTGGTGATAGAGTGATGGGACTGGTTGCTGGTGGTGCACTAAGTAGCATAGTGGAAGCTGATTCTTCTCTGATATGGCCAGTTCCAGATCATTGGAGCCTACAGGATGCTGCAACAGTACCGCTCCCGTATGCTATAGCGTATTACTGCTTGGTAAGAATCGTCATCATCAGTATTATTTTATTCATAAGACGTCTGCTAACAGACATGACAGCTGATAAAGATTCACTGCAAAGTTTCGCGTTTCAGTTTTTTTTCAAGACGCTCTTATTAATTTTCCATTTACTTAATGATACCTACTTAAAATATTTAAATATGGTCAAAGGTCCTAAAATATTTTACCTGATCTGAAAATGTCAATAAGTACTTCAACAAGTAGCATTAGAACTACTAAGTAAACGAAATGATAAAAAAATTACGATCTAAATATTTTTCTCAACATAACGCACACCAAAAATCATCAAAGACGCTCTCATAAAACAAAATTTAACAAACATTGTCAATATTGTAAAAAGGCCCAAAATAACATAATAATCAAACAAACAATCTCGCTAAAGAAAGTAAACGTGGGAAGCACCAAGTATTTGTAGAATTCTGTTTGATAAAATATTCACATAAATGGGCTCATTTTACTCTCAAGATTCTGAGCATAAAGCACGATATGGGTTTCTTATACGTATAATCAACAGAAGATGGCACAGAAGGCTAGCTCTGCTAAATAAATGTAGCAATTTAATACTGTAACTATATCACAATCAATCCGAGATAAATAAAAGCCTAAAACTTGTTAGGGTTGAAATTTTTAGACCACTTTGCTTGAAGAGTGGTGGTTGGAATGTGGTACTTTTCCACAATTTGTGGAACATAATATCGTGTTTTGCGTATCCTGTCGGGTGCACGTAATAGGGACTTATGGACGCTGGTGTCTCTGCCTTTCAAACTTCACCCACTAAGTTTCGATACTAAAATATTGTCTAGTTTGTTACTCACGGGCAATGTAGCTCACCAAAGATATCTCTTGCCAATCGGACCAGTAGTTTTGCAGTTTATTCGTTACAAACATACGCAAACAAAAAAAACCTCTTTATTATATTATTAGTGTAGATGTACATTTTATAAAAACGAAATTCTTGTTCAAAATAATCTGGTCCTTGATTATTTTGACGACGTTTCGAATTACCTTGTGGCCTTAATGACACCTCTGCTTTGCCATTAGGGGAGCTTAACTTTTACTGTGTTTATGTGTTTTACAAACGAAATTATATAATCTTGAAAAAAGTCTAGTCGTTTTGGAATTTTAAAATTACTACAAGTATATCAAACAAGTACCTTATATGTCCTTTCAAAATAAAAAAACCGGCCAAGAGCATGTCGGGCCACGCTCAGTGTAGGATTCCGTATATGTAAACGAAGTTAAAAAAAATGCTTGCATATACGAAATGCTTGCATATACGAAATGCTTGCATGTACGATTATACTACAAACTTAGTCCAGAAATTATTTTGTACAACTGTTTGTCTTTTTTGTACAAAAACTGTTGTTTCCATCAAGTTAATAACTTTCCTAGAAAGTCCTTATAAAGTTCTACTTTTCAGATTTTTTTCATATTTTCTAAACTTATGGTTCAAAAGTTAAAGGGGGGGCACATTGTTTTTTACTTTTGGAGTGATTATTTCCGAAATTATTGACATTATCAAAAAATGATTTTAGTAAACCCCATATTCATTTTTAAATACCTTTCCAACAATATATCACACGTTAGGGTTAAATTAAAAAAAAAACTCTTCCTACTTTACATATAGGGGGGGGCTACCCTAATAAAACATCCAATTTTTATTTTACCACTTTGTTGGCGTGATTGATACACATATTGGTATCAAATTTCAGCTTTCTAGTGCTAACGGTCACAGAGATTAAGCGAGGATGGACGGACTGACAGACAGACATGGCGAAACTATAAGGGTTCTTAGTTGACTACGGAACCCTAAAAAACAACCGACTTCTTTAAAAAAACACTAACAGGTGAAAAATAACTCCAGTTTCCGATGTCTGTGGCTTTGGTGGTTTGTTTCGTTCATTTTTGGACACCGACTTCCGAAACTGGAGTTATTTTTCACCTGTTAGTATTTATTTTGAAATTTATAGTTTTTGCTTATATAAAGAATCTCTTCCAAAACTTGAAAAAATCATTGAAGTTGGTTAACAATTGCTAAAGAAGTTCTATCTAAACATTAATCTGTACATCTCTGGTGGGCCCCTTTTAAAATAGAAGGGTGTAATGTTGTGTGTTATGGAAATAAAAAAGCTCAGCATAGACAGCTGAATCACTTTTTAAATGAAAATGCTTGGTTTGTTACTAAAAATGTTAAAATCGGTGCATGTGTATATTTTTTGAGGGGTTCCCTCAGTTCCTCGAGGATCCCTCATCAGATTTGAGTTTTGATACAAATGGGACCAATCTGTTAGTATACCCTATTTTTTATATTATATATATATATATTTAATGGGTCTACTCTTAACCTCAATCTTGTCCAGCGGTCAGAGATGAGGTCGACGATGGAACGAGCTTACCCAAAACAAGCCTATTAACTCGCGACTTAAATAGATTGGGGCCCTATCAAATAAAAAAAGAATTTTGAAAATCGGTCCATAAATGACGGAGTACTGATGTAATAAACCCTTAAAAAAAAACATAAAACCGAATTGCGAACCTCCTCCTTTTTGTGAAGTCGGTTAAAAATGGAGAAGTTTCGTTTTAGTTCCATATGTTCCACTTTTTTAATTACTTTTTTTTTGCAGGTCATTAAAGGTCAGCTATTAAAGCGTCATAGCGTATTTGTAACTGGAGGTACCGGTGCTCTGGGACAAGCAGTAATAGCAATTTGCCTGTCTTTAGACTGTACCGTGTTTACTACTGTCAGTAATGACTTTAAGAAGAACTTGTTGCTAAGACTGTTCCCTAAACTAGATGGTAAGTCAAAATTAGGTACATGTTGATTTTCATTTAACAAATAATATTAAGACATATCTTCGGTTATTCCCTTAACTTAATTGTAAGTCAACATTCCATTAATTTTTATCCATGCGGGCAAAGCCGCGGGCTTCAGCTAATATTCATATATTATTCTAGATGGCGTTACTGAGACATTTCTATGACATTTCCTTGACATGCCCGCTCTATAGTATTTTAAATCTCTTTGGTGATGAACAAAGACATTCAATACCTATAGACCGGACATCAGGAACAAAATTTTCGTCCAAAAAAGTGTGTCCTGCTGGATACAAGTCTACGAGTTTTTTGTAGTACGCTCTGCTGCCGCTCCAATATTCATATATTATTCTAGATGGCGTTACTTAGACATGGGATCAAAGTTTTTCTATGACGTTTCCTTGACATGCCCGCTCTATAGTATTTTAAATCTCTTTGGTGATGAACAAAGACATTCAATACCTATAGACCGGACATCAGGAACAAAATTTTCGTCCAAAAAAGTGTGTCCTGCTGGATACAAGTCTACGAGTTTTTTGTAGTACGCTCTGCTGCCGCTCCAATATTCATATATTATTCTAGATGGCGTTACTTAGACATGGGATCAAAGTTTTTCTATGACGTTTCCTTGACATGCCCGCTCTATAGTCTTTTAAATCTCTTTGGTGATGTATAACTAACTCATTGGATGTTAATAAAATTATAGAACAACATTACAAATTGAGTATATATTATTATCATTCTTCTTTTTGTGTGGTCAGTGAATAACTTGGTATTAGAGTTCGTATGACGCCCTTAAAAGAGACATCATATTGTTATATTCGTTGTAAAAAGAAAAGTTTCAGCCTATACCTCTTTAGTGGAGCTCTAATACTGATATTCCATATTATAATTACTAGTATATCAATAGACAATTGAGTAAAACGAGCAAAAATACAGTAAACACAGTGTACAGGCACAAAAAGCAATAATGTCCTATCAATAAGCTTTTGGGCGTGACTTCTCTGAATAAAAAAAGCAAAAATAAATGTTTCAATGTTACAGGAAATAATATCGCTTGTTCTCGGAATGATTCGTTCCTGGACATGATAAAGACATATGCTGCAAATAAAAGTTGTGATTTTGTCATCAACTGTACCAGTGGCAATTTGCGAGAGGTAAGTGCATTTGTATTATAAATAAAAGTAAATTTAAAACCTAAATTAAATTAATATGTACACTATAGTGAATTAAATATGTACACTAAATAACATTCAGACACAGAACAAATTAATAATTGTGCTCATCACAGAAATATACGTCTTAGGTGGGAATCCACGACCTGGTATAGCAGTCAGGGCCTTTAACCACTAGACCAACGGCCAGTCAAAAAAAATGTTTGTCTTGCATGACAACAAAAAATCTAAAAATACTATGCATTATTTTTAGATTTTTTGTTTACGCATTCTAAACAATACAAAGTTACTGATTCATTTATTTCTTTTCAGACTGCAATGAAGTGTGTTGGATCGAGTGGCTTATTTTTAGACCTCAATAATTCTGACATGAAAGAGAACCGAGATATGGGTATGTCTTACTTGCAAGGAGACAGATCATACAAAGCTATTGATTTCTCTAGCATATTTAGAACAGAAAATTTCATTGAGAAAAAGGTAAGGTTATAACGAGAAAGTTTACTATTCCAGATTCAAACTAAAATTCTTAACACAAAAAGTTAAAACTGGGTTAATTAATATAATATACAGAAGTTGTTAGTCGTTTTCATATTATAAAAATAATAAGCTACCAACTGACCAACTTACCTACATCTTACTAGCAGACGTCACGCGGTTTCACCCGCATAGTTTCTGTTTCCGTGGGATTATATTGATAAAAAGTAGACTATAGCATCCGGTAACAGTGTAGCTTTCCACCAGTACAATAATTTTTAAAATCGGATCATTAATTCCGAAGATTACCCCTTACATACAAACTTACAAACAAACAAATTTTACCTCTTTATAATATTAGTATAGATTGGCTATACTATAACCGATAGAGTGTAAGAGTCGGGCAGAACCCTCCGCTCCCCCAAAGTATACAATACAGTACTTATCTATACACCACTATTTTTTAATCAGTACAAAAAAATTGGGCTGTATCTACCTGTTACTGATCATATTTGCGTAATCAAAAGTAAAAAAAAAACGAAATTCAATTTTTAAATATGCCTCTATTTAGTTAAACTTAAATAACGCAAACAGCTGTTGGAGGCGGGACATGCTTGAGCGAGATGACGCGAACGTGAGCGAGAGATGACGATTAATTAATACTATTATGTCATGAATAGCATATATTCATAAATGGGGTGACTTTTTAATATATAAACAAACGCTAATAACTTTGCTGTTTAAAATATTAATGTTATTATTGATACTTTACAAATATATTGATAAAACCGTCTAGAATAAGCCTTTTAAGTATTTGTACTAATTAAAAGTTAGTGGTGTATTAGCGGTACGCCGACGTAGGTAATACTCAGATATAGGTAAGTACTGTATACTTAGGTACTAGGATGAAACCTTAATTAACGGTACTTCGACGCGCCTTAAAATTTCATTGCTCAATGATAGGAAAGTATTATTTTTAACATTTAAATGTGAGCTTTACTTTTTAGCGTTGGGTGTTTTTTTAATTTTAAATTTAATTTTTATTATAAATGTTTAAACTTTCAGTAATTTTATTTTGTAGAGTTGACAGTTATAAGAATTTGTCAATGCATTGTTTTTACAATCAAATGCTGATTAAAACGAATCCAAACACGACATAATTTTTTGTCAAGATTGTACCTACTGGCGTGCTGGATATCCTGGCTGCAGGATTAGCTCATCCTGTTGCCAACAGTGCATTGTATGAATCAAATACTGGTTAAAATGAATCTTAACACGACTTACCTGCTTTTATTTTCTCAAGAGTGTATTAGTGTCCTAGTTATATTGGCTGCAGCATCAGATCAAGAATACCTTAATATTGCTTATAAATATAAACGTCTAAAATCGCAGCGGCAGCTAACACAAATGAGCTGATAACCTTAAAACGGATGTACCGATATTAACCAAACATGGCTAAGAACTACCGCCAGGAAACTGGCTTTCAAATGAAAAACACACCGTATCAAAAGCGACGATGCCACAGACAGACACACACACAGAGACAGACATCGACGTCAAACTTATAACACCCGTCTTTTTTCGTCGGGGGTTAAAACATAAGGAAGACATAGAACCGAATTGAGAACGTCTATTTTATATAATCAACGATACACCTCACATAGCCCTAGAATACATAACGTTTGAGATATCATCACTTAAATTGGACGCGCAGTGTTTTACTAAAACCACCCAGAAGTTGGGACTCCACCTCTTACGATAGCTACGAGTATTTTTTTCCTGAAATGGCGTAAACAGTGGAGGGAAGGCAGTAGAAACCATCGGTATTTTTTCAGAAAATCTATGAAATCCAACATTTGCTCGTAGGAAACGCTGGAAAAAATAATGTTAAAAAACCACCCACAAAAAACTGCCGTTATTTATCCGCGCATGACTATCTACTTTTTAGGAATTCGATTTTCACAACCGGCTTGCACTGTGTGTTTTTATTAACTACGAGTATAACAGTCAAAAACTCTTCAAATTTAAGTTCATTTCTTAGTGTGATGTATGATGTGAATTATTATTAGATCCTTAAGTCTTTGTACGCCGCGTCGGTCATACGTTGACCGCGAACAATTGAATTTCTATTGTGTCTAGTAGTTGGCAGTCAACGTGTTAAAAAGCTAAAATCCAAACACTCTCTCACTACACTTACACATGATAATTATAACAAGCAAAAAAATTACCACTTTTGAAATTGAGATTTAATATTGACCATTTCTTTTGACCTCGTACTTTAATATAAACAAATGAAAATGATGTCTCTGCATGACCAAGGCCATGGGTTTATTTTGTAAAAAAATCACCGTGTAAAGTTAGGTGAAGTGATTACTGTCAATCCTTAGTTAGGGAGATAGTTCCCTTCGCCTCCACAGCACCTACTGACGGGAAGACTTCTACACATTAGCACTGCTGATGTTGTATTCCATTGGTCACAATAAGCTGATTAAATACATAGTAATGTACTAGTGAAAGAAAGAAAGATAGAAAAATATTTATTTGACATCAGTCATCAAAACACACACACAATAATTTATAAAAAAAAGTGGTGGTGGTTTTTTTTTTTTTGTGGAAGGATTGTCATTTATGAACAACCCCGAAGATCAATTCTAATAATAAAAACCATTCAAATTCTAGTCACACTATTATTTTAGGGACAATTTATGTCAAAACAGACTTATTTATGATGAACTGCGACTGAAACAAGCATGTGAATTTTCTTAAAAATATGGTTGTTAGCCTAGGCCTACTTAATTCTGAATCAAATAAAAATGTCAACGTTATATTATTAGTAGACATTGTTACTTACATAAAATCACGCCTGTAATCCCCGAAGGGCTAGGCAGAGGTGTAATGGTAGTAACATCCACATTTCGCCAGTTACGTTTAAGTCCCATGTAATAGGGGGCGCTCCTATTACCATCAATCGGGCACAAATCCAGGCTCCGGGCTCCTACTGAGAAATTACAGATGGAAAAACTCAATAATACTTTGCACGACCCGGGAATCGAACCCGGGATCTCATGGTCAGCAGCACTGCTTGCGACCAGTAGACCAACGAAGCAGACACTACTGCAGTAACTTCTGCTATAATAATATGAAAGCAAATAAAATATGCTAGTTTAAAAGTAATGATAACTATTTCCTCGAAAAGCCTTTTATAGCTGATACGCTCGACAAAAACTCACTGTTGTAAATGTTGGACTCAAAACATGTTATAAGCGGATTTCAACGTTGTTAGTGCTCCCATCGTTCTAAGTACTGATTGCTAGAAAATCCACACAACATTTGCTGTTTTGAAAATGAAATTTAACTAGTTTTATGAATGTAGTATACATTTAGTACATAAAAGATATTGTTGTTACGTTATAATAGTAAAAGTGGTTCAAATATTTGACTGTGGAAACTGGTTCTATTTTTTCAACATTTCCACGCAAAGTTAATAATAAGAATAGTAAGGCCACTATGCGCTAGGCTAGCGGCCGTTTTAGAGAGCCTAGAGTGTGCAAGTCACCCCCTGCCATTTAATCCTTGTTTACATATAACATTGATGAGACAGGGGCCATAGTCCTTCATATTTCTAGGTATACAGTCCATTTTACCCACCCTAATATAGACTAGGGTGGGTAAAATGAACTGGACTCCTAGAAAGAGACTGACAAAAGTACTAAACTATAGAGTCTAGTACTTTTGTTACCATAGCCTGCAATTAAATAGTCTTACACCAGTCGCAGGTCTTCCTTGGGTGCACTTGTCTGGGCCCAGGTCCGGAAAGGTCCGGAACCCAAAGGTTCTGAGAAATAAAAGAATGGGTAGGACTTATACGAACAAAAAAATATTTTTTAATACAGTGGTTAAATGGTATTACTGCAATTATAATATTCTTTCTTAGTTCTCTTGTAGCAATGTTTACCTTATCAGAAACTTTACACTTTTGAATACCATATTTTTATTTACTTAGAGAATTGTCTCTTTCCCATACATATCACTACTTTCATTGTACACGGATAGTTTAAAAATAAAAAAGCCGGCAGTTCAGTTAGGTTACAGAGATTAGAACAACTTTGTTGTGTTTAGCTTTAAGAAACTGTTTCTGGATTACGTTCCATAATCTCACTTTAAAAATATTTACTTACTATTGTGGGTAAGAAAATGAGCCGTCATCATCAACATCTGGCTAGCCTTTTCCCAGCAAAAACTAAACTGATTTCGAAAGTCAAAATCAGTTTAGTTTTTGCTTCTAATACCCGTTATCCTAGTAACCTTCCATTACCAAACATAAAAACTGATCTCTTTAAAAGAAACTGTTACCCCATGTCAATTAAATTATTTAATAAATTAACTAGCGAAATTAGGGACCTCCCTATAACATTGTTCCGAAAAAAATTGTACACCTAGCTTGTCAATAAATGCTTTTACACTACTAATGACTACCTTAGACTTACAAATAAAAAATGATGTAGTAGTGTAATAAATAAAGTGTTTAGTTTAAGATTAGTCTTACATCGTACATAATGTTAAGTTTCACATACCAGCAATGGTCAATATGAGGATCCAACATTTATATATTACGTACCACCTATTTGCTCATATTATGTGAATAAATTATTTTGATTTGATTTGATTTGATTCTGACCCGTAACGACTGTCAAAGGACTTTTAAATGACAGCCGAGGCCAACGACTTTACGTGGTTTTCGAGGCACGAAGGATTCTTGATATGAAATAATGATCACTCATGCACGGACTAAACTCGTGAAGCGAACAAAGCGGCTGTTAATTTGGCTGCAAGCGCCTAAGGTAAGAAAATGAGTGTCAATCTTTAATGAATAACTAATTCTTTACAGAGACTTCAGTATTTGATAATCGAAGGAATATCAAGTGGCACAGTAAAACCAATTAGTCGGGTGGAATATTTGCCTGTTGAAATCTCGAGAGCATTCAGACTCCTTTCATCTAGTAGGCACGTGGGAAAAGTTATAGTTAAAATGAGAAGTCCAGAGATCATAGATCAAGGTTTTGATGTTGAGCCAAGGTGAGTTGGGCATTTACAGCCATTTTACTAATATCTTCTTCTGACTATAGTTTGACTGGCTTGTTGGTCTTGTAGTTGATGGCCCTGCCTGCTATGCTGGAGGTTTTGGGCTCGCTTTTCCACTCAAATTTTTGTCTGACGCGTACTTGTTTTATTCCTCTTAGTTTTTATTGTCCCTCTCCAACAAACTTAGTTTTAGATTACTTTTCTATATTTAATTCCATCAATTTCTGTAACAGCTGTTAATAAATATACTTGATATCAAAATAAGAATGAATTTCACCTTTTTTTTATTTTCAAGTTAGAACAGGGTCAACAGCCTTTTGACATTTAATTGTGCTTTATTAATATTTGACGTCTGCGTAAATATTTCATTGAAAGCATCAATAAAACTCATTCATTTTAGTTCACTTTACCTACATTCGATGATATTCCAGTAATGCTCCAGTATTTTGCTTTTCTTTCATGATCGTGACTTATGTAGTGACAGTCCTTTGATTAAAACATAATATTGCACTCTAAATCAAATAGTAGATAATGTTAGATTTAGAAATATTGCCTCTTATTAATAATTCTTCAGTAAAGTTACTATCAGTTTAATATCCGGATTTAATATACAATTACAGAGGATTAAGTTTGGCATAATTTTGTTCCATGTTCACCCTTAGTAACAAAAAGGTTTAGTTCTGAATAAAAATAAAATAAAAATGAATGTCCTAAATAAATCAGGACCATCAATAAATTTGTTGCAGTGATTTTCACTTTTTATAAATATTTGCTCTTCTCATATGTTTGTAGATTTAGTAATATACATAGTTTACAGACATGTTATTTTAAATATAATATATGAGCTAAAGTATCGTTGTATTTAATATTTCAGCATTAACTACAGTTCTACTGGTGTGTATATTATGGTTTGTGATGAAAGTGGTATTGGAATCGAGCTAGCTGACAGATTGGTCCAAAAAGGAGCCAGGAAGATAGTATTGCACTATAAGTATAAAGTCAGCGGATATTGGAAAACAAAGTTTGTGTAAGTATGTGACATACATTACATTATGCCGGTGATCAAAATTATCAACAATGGTCATATCGTCATCAACGCGATAAATAACGGAGCATAATTTTATTGTGTCAAACTTATTGGCCAGTCCCATCGTCTATCTTCATTGTGATATAAATATTGATATCTTTGTGTAAAAAATAACCTTGAACTACAGAACTTACTTTTCTTTATAAAGGACTATAAAAAATTAAGTGAAAAATGACAAATAAGTTTTCGCCTTTAACTTTGAGATGTCGTTAATAGAAGATAGAAAGTTGAAGCTTAAGTGTAATCGACAGAATGTTAAGAATATCTGTCATGTTTTTTCTTTATATTTTCGGTAGAGATGAAAATGGCCTAAATTAATTCTACTTTTTGCAAAGTAATTGACACCTATATCTAAAAGAATTACAACACTGTATTTGCGACCATGACAAAAAAACAATAATATTATTGTGTTTCAAAACATTTTTCAATTTACCAGGTCGTGGAACAAACACAACGTTACAATAAAAATATCCACGGAGAATCTCCAAACACAGGACGGCTGCACAAAAATGTTAAAAGAAACTTCTAAAATAGGATGTGTCAAAGGAATTTTCATAGTTCCGGATTATGAAGATAAAAACGACGAGAATGGGGTAGATTTTGGTCAAATGTTCAATAAGACTACCACTGTGGTTATAAATCTTGACTTGATGTCTAAAAACTATTGTAATGAATTGAGGTAAAATTCAAAGCTTTATTCTTTGACATAAATTACTGCAACTACTGCTGTATAATAGAAAGAAATTTACTAGTGAAATGTTTTATGGAAACTTTAAGCTCTTGCTAACTCTTGAAATAAAATAAAATAAAGTTTCAAGAACATTTCTGTACCACGATTTTTAATCATTTTGTTTTCAGAATTGTTAAAGAATTATTTCAAAATTCAACGTGTCTGATTTCAGTTTGTGTGTCATAAATGTAGATTTCTTTAGTTACGAATTGATACAGCTACACAAATGGTACATACAGAAAACTACTAAAATTTGACAACGTGGCTTGGATTGATCTTTCTGCAAATAGACATTACATTAGTGTTTAAGCAATGTCATTGACATTTTCTATATATTTTGAACTACTTTCAGCCATTTCGTTATACTGAAAACGTCATCACAAAGTGCCAGAGCGGAATTTTCCTTTTCAGTATTGGAAGGGATATGCCAAACAAGGTATAACAGTGGTTTACCAGCACTTATCTTAAGAACAGATGGTCTTACACGGGTAAGAATTTTTCACTTTTATGCTAACGCGTTTTTATTAGTTCGGCTTGCTTGTGCATGCGTGCAATACCTTAATGCTTAGGTAGAAGTGCACCTGTTGTACACCCATATTTTGCTAATGTTTATGTACTGCCATCAATCGAGCACCAATCCAGACTCCTGCACGCGTCATTAACCACAGTAGAAGCGGATTTTGTCCACAGAAAAATCGGCAAAGTGACAGATTGTTTTTTTTTTATATATATATATACTTATATATAATGGGTCTACTTTTGACCTCAATCTTGTCCTGCGGTCAGAGATGAGGTCGATGATGGAACGAGCTTACCCAAAAGAAGCCTATTAACTCGCGACTTAAACATTGGGGTCATATGAACTCGGGAACACTGATGCAGGCAGGGAATTCCACTCCTTGGCTGTGTGCATAATGAAGGAACACGCAAAGCGCTTCGTGCGAATGTGTGGAACATCTACAAGGAATGGGTGATAACCTGCAGTACGTCTGGATTCCCGATGGAAGAAAGGAGAATCATTTTTTTTGTTTTGAGGACGACAATGTCAAGAATGACGAGAAGAAATGTGTTTATTCTTCAGTCGTCGTCATCGTCGGTTTTCGTGTTTTATTCTTTAGTCTACGATTTCGAGCACTTTTTGTTTTATATTCGGCTGAATGATTGTTTCCACCATCTGTGAATTTATCGATTCTTCCCTCGACATACCTGTTTCTACGGTGATTATGCTACGTGAGCAGGCAGCTTGTAGTTATTATTAATTCGTAGTTGTGATGAATGATCAGGGTATTACCACAGTCTAAACACCTACTACAGTCGTCCGACGAAGCTGTCTAGACAGGGCAATCGTGGGGGCGAGACGCGAGAAAGCCGCTCCCGCACTGCGAACAAAACGATGTTCGTAGCGCGGGAGGCATTATTCATGGCTAACGCGTGTAGACGTTGTCGGCGTTTTGCCAGAGATCAAAGGCGTCGTTCTACTGTATTAATATTTATACTGCGGTATTACAGTGACTTTTTTGTTACTTTACTCTTTTAAACAATACTTGATAAATGTGTTACCATAAAGGCTTATATCATATAATCCTTTAATTCACTTAACATACTTAAAAAAATATTTTTTAATAAACATAACGTCACGCCTGTCATCCCCGAAGGGCTAGGCAGAGGTGTACCTGGTAGTACACCCACATTTCGCCAGTTATGTTTAAGTCCCATGTAATAGGGGGCGAGCCTATTGCCATCAATCGGGCACAAATCCAGACTCCGGGCTGCTACTGAGAAATCCCAGATGGAAAAACTCAATAACACTTTGCCCGACCCGGGGATCGAACCCGGGACCTCATGCTCAGCAGTAGCGCTTGCGACCACTAGACCATCGAGGCAGTCAGACCATCGAGGCAGTCGATTAATTAATTAATATTTAATTTAATATTTAAATACAAACATAAAAAAACATTTAAAAATACAAAAAATAGTAGCCCACCGGTATCGGGAACAGGGTCCAAGCTACCGGTGGTCAGGGCTCTTGAGAGAGGAAACGCCTAACAATGCGCGCCGTGTTCAGCAAGTAGTCAAGCCCTTGATCCAACCGCCTAACGAGAGTCTCTTAGGTGTGTGTCGAGGCTCTTGGCTATTATGCCATTGGCCGTCACGACTATTTATCATATTATTATTATTATAGTGACTTGAAATGATACATCTACGTTTATTGCGTTTGTTGTTAAATTAGGTAAGTATACCCATCTGATGTTTTTTCTTTTTATTGGTAGTCAAACAAAATATCGAAGGATTCGAAAAATTTGGAGCCGCAAATATTGGCAGCATTTTTCATCGCAATGGAAAAAAGCATGAAATTGAAATATAGCAATGCTTTGACATACCTTTTGAACAGAAAGAACTCCAGGGATTATTTGAATAAAGTAACCAAAATATTGGGTAAGCTTTTTTTATAATTATGTTCATTTGCACAAGAAAGTTATACAAAACCTTTAAATGGAAAAGTTATACTGTATTAGATACGTCACAACCGTGTCTAATAGGACAGACGAATACTTTTCCTAACGAACGAAAGCAATTAAAACCTTATTTATTAGGTAAAACAGTAAAAAATAATAAGTATATTTTCACAATCAAATCGATAAACAGTCCATTCAACTCTGTTTACATTACCATAGCAACAGGCTTCCAATTTTCAAGCGCGTATAAAGTTAAAACCTCATGAATTTGCCGTGTACCATTTCAAAGGGAAGTAATGCGACAAAAGGCCAATAGGGAATATGCATGTAATTTTAATTTGGTTCGAATATTTTTTTTCCCAATTAATGGCAGAAAATATGAACTCAATCATTATTTTACTTTTTAATAGCGTCATAATTATTTAAAATAATAAATTAAAGTGCAAATTAAGCGCGGGAAATTCAAATTTGTGAAACGCAGCACCATTGGTTATAACGAAACGTGACGTCAAATACTACGACAACACGACAAGTTACGCCTACAAAACAATATTGGAATAGACTTTTTATTGGAAAACATAATTATTGCATAATACATAATTACACAATTATTGCCGTGTGTGTTGTGAATTAATTTATTGTAAAAAAAACTGTAATTCTAGCTTCATAGTAAAGTTATAAAACATTTAAGAAAATGACTGAAAGTGGTTTGTAAAGCTCCATCTGATAATGTTTTTGCGTTCGGGTAGGCAAGCAATACCTGTAAACTGGTTTTTGAGCTTTTTTCATGGTGAAATGGTTAGAAAAACGAAAACACTCTTAGTAATAGTAATACGAGTAGGATAATAGTAAATGACGTAATCGAAATGGCGCGCGAACATGGCGGCGTTTAAACAGCTCAAATTTATTCTGTGTTTTAAATATTTTTTTAAGCTTCAATAATGCATTTTTCAACAAGTTTATATTTTTTTACTAAGTTAAAACGTTGTAAACAGTGAATTAAAAATATGAAAAAAAAAATCATATACCCTATTTCTGTTATTAAATCGTTCAAGATCATGCAGAAATTTTATTTTAGCGAGAGGGAAATTAAATGCGTTTTTGACAGATTGTGACCGAAAATAGAGCGTTCTTACAAATATTATCAGTTTACGAGTACTACAATAATGCCTATTATTGTAGTACTCGTAAACTAGTGGTTTTGCTTGCATTAAACAAAACTCAACGGGCTCAAAAATTATCATTAAATTATAATATCTAATATAACACTGACTGAAAAAAGTGTTTAATATTGCCATCACTGGATTAGATCAAATTTTTGCTTCGATCGAGAAAGCTGCTAAACGTTTAAAGTTTTGTTCAATTATCTACTATTATCAATTCAATTCGCTTTGTTTACACTATATGTTGTAAATTTCAGGTGTTGCACAAATTAAAACTCTTCAGGAAGACGCAAAAGTTAATGAATTGAAGCTAAATGAAGTCAACTTGATGGAATTACAGACTCTCATCAGAAATACGCATAAACTTGACTATCCGGTTGAAAAAATCCGACGTATGACTATTAAAAGGTAGTTGGTGTTTTAGTAGTAATTTGGTTGTAAGAAATTACGTTGTCTTAATTTTATAATAAAAATCCATAATTATTCACCACTGGCTTGTAAAATTTTTTTTTTTTTTTGACTATTACCATGTTTGATGAGCAGTACTACAAAATAACTCTAATAATACAAAATAATGTCTAAAATATAAAATTCTCGTGTCACAGTGTTTGTTAACTCTATCGAAACGGCTTTACCGATTTTTATGAAATTTTGTGTGTATTCAGTAGGTCTGAGAATAAGACGTAAAGTTTTGCAAGGACGTAGTTTTTTGTAAGGCGGAACAAAGTTTGCCGGAGAAGCTATTTGATATACGTCAGGTTATCTTCAGATCTCCATTATAATGTTGTATATTATATTTATATTCTCATTGACAGTGATTCACACACTTAAATATTATCCATTTTAGTCGAAATGAAGGAAAAATTATCAAGACAAGAATCCATCTAACAGAAACTATTTCTGACAAGATAAAAAAATCTTTGTACACACGTCCGTATTCAGTTATATCTCTTGTTCATCTAAGTCACAAAGTGATGTAATTTCTGAAAATAATAAACGATCCCGAATCATAATGATTAATATTGTCGTGGTGATCCCACTCTGGCAAGTCTGCAATTTGGCCTGCCATCCCTACGGTGAGGTATTTATATGCGTGAGTACTGAGTAGTTCCCAGTTGATAATTCAAACTGTACCAAAAACAACATGTGAGTTAATACTCTTCCATTGATAAACTAGCTAAAGGAAAATAAATCCCCAGCTTTTTGTGTTCAGTCGTAAATTTTTACAGAAAATTGGTTTGAGTGAGCAAAGTTTTTATGTTCCTACGCAACGTGCATCGGGTAGTGATGAGATGGTACTATTTGGTACTTTGTATTAAACCTAGATAGTTTTGATTGGGTCCAGCTTATGACATAAGTTTCTTAGTCATTGAAAGAATATTTTTTTTTGTAATTGTCAACGTTGTTGTAACTTTGCAGATGAATTTTGTATGTCCTTATAATACACACTTAATGTAATAATAATCTGAAAGCGTTGTCATTCTAATCAATTTCTGTAACATTGATTGGAATGACAACGCAATCAGATTCAGATCTAGATGGAGTTTGACCATCAAAAAAAATTATTTAGCAATATTTTAATTTCTGCTATAAATACATTATTATTTATCTTATAAGAAAAATAAAGAAAGTTTTTTATTTTTGAACTTATGAAAGGATATGCTTAAGAGAGAAAGAATTTTTGTTAACTTTCTAATTCTGTTTCTTTCTAGCTTGAAGAACATTGGAAATAACACAAAAGAGAATACACATAATTATGATGGTTTAGGTGCATTTTATACTTACATTGACGATGAAGAAGAGCATCTGGCGACTTCACATCCAATCGTACCTATGGTCACACTACTTAACAATGGAACAGAGGTAAAAGTAGATCAGTATGTTCAAAGTATAGTAATAATTATCCACACACAGCATGACTTTGTGCTGCAAAAATCTCAATTTGCCATCATCCTAATCACCTTTTTTTCTAGCTACATCATTTTTTGCACAATTTACCTATCGTTTCTTTAGTATTCCTTTACTCTGACTACCGTTAACATTCTTACCACTTTTATCATTTTACTGTCTTGTTCCCTTCGATCAATAATGTTACTGATTGAAGCTTGTTCCTCATGAATTTGCATAGCATATCTATAAGTAACCGACTTTCACACTTCTTGTTAGTCACTAGTGCCATTATCAATCTTCTTTAAACAAAATAATACAGTTCTCGTAGCATTCTCACTGCTAATATATTATTGTTTTTCCACCATCTTTCACATTTGAGCAAGTACATGATACAAATTGAGATCAATTTTAAGTCTATTCAGATGCAGTTGACTACCTTTACAACATCTAAGTAGTAGTTAAAGCTTTTAAGAACGTACGTGCCTAATGCCAATTTTAATCCGTATGTAATTCGTATACGGCAAAGTTTCACACAAACCTTTATCCCATATTTAACTCTAATGGAGAGTTTTCAAATGTTCTCTCTACGTGCACACCTTTAGTGTAAGGAGTCCAGTGCAAGATGTATAATTGTACAGTGTAGACCCAAAGGTTTATGCTGTACATTATCTCTAAGTGAATAAATAAAAAAAAACTTGTTAAATATTTTACTGAATTAGTTAAAACTAATCAAAGATTTTTACTAAAGCAGTAGATAAACTTAAGTCCCTGTACTGTGTTACAAAATCAGGACTCTAGGTTTATCAGATAATCTCAATTGCTTTTGTTGGAGTATTCTATGGTACATTTTTGCTTTTGCCTAACGCTTCAGGGAATACAAACGTAAAGTCATTTTATTTTTGATAATAAGTACGCAAAAATAATCTCAAAATTATATCTTTGATTAAAAAAAACACTTCTTTTTCACGAGGACCTACATTTTGGTTGTTTAACTTTATACCTTTAGAATCTGCCCCAAAAATCTTAATAACTTTCTAGCTTTTTTATATTTTTGCAGAATGACCTTGATCCTATGGAAACTTACTTGACGCTGATACCAGGCTTTGAAGGTCGTCACCAAATCTTCAGTTCTGTGACAGAAAGGCTTAAAGTACAGGCAGTAGCTGTTCAATTAGCTCCAGATATTGAAGGATGTAGTATTCCTGAAATGGCTGCTACAGTTCGAAAGGTATTTTCTTTGTTTCTGAACAATCTTCTTAAACAAATAATAAAAATGCATAAAAAAATCAAATACAGTAATGTAATCGAACAAGTAAATAATAAAGAGCTGTTTTTGGAATTTTGCCACTGTTCATTTGTTAGAACATTTTTTAAACTTAAAGCATTACAATGTATTTACCTAGTTCGTGCCGCGACTCAAACCTAATTTTACTAAAATTTCATTTTTATAATACCTCCGAGAGCTTACCTATTTAATTATAATAATGGCAGACTATTTGTTACACGAAATTTATTTTTATAAATGAAAACCTCTTTGTTAAAAAATCTTGTAAAATGTTTCAGTTCATGAAAACCAAGTTTGAGAACAAATCTAAGTTTTATCTTCTGGGATATTCCTTTGGAGTAAATGTTGCTTTGGAACTCGCAGCTCTATTGGAGAAAGAAGGTAAACAAACATTCGTCCCGTAAGAAATCTGTGATTGTCCAAAAATTCTCACTGAAAAGAATTAAGTTTGCCAACGTGTGTGGGTAGTTACAAACACTAAAAATAATTACTAGCTGGTTTAATTGTGGTAAAGACCAACCAGTCGATTCTGTAAAAATGACCCCGTATTCACATACTCTATTTATACATTTCCTATTGGGAACTATATTTTCTATCACCAAAATTTATATTTGTCATCAAGTTGTATCACCTAATATATAGATCTATCGCCACGAAATATTTTCGTTCTCAGATAAACAAAAATTGTTCCCAGGTATGAATTATCAAATTAATGTTAATATATGTGTAAAATAAGAGATCGATAACCAATAAAATTATATTGCATTACATGAATATAAACTTCGTTCTTATAATAACAGTTTTGTTACTTAAATAATAGCTCTGTGCTCAGAATGGTATAGTTTTGTGTTTCTTAAATAATAGGGTTTGTCCTCAAAATAGTAGATCTGTCACCAATTCAAGTAAAACAGTTACTCAAAATGGAAACGGCTAGGTTAGGTTAGGTTAGAACTGTGACCACGCAACGCGCGAAGGCGAGCGAACGAAGCGAGCGTGCCGCGGCAGCGGCCGCCGAGCGCCAGATAAAATATCTTTAAGTTCTAATCTACCATGCATGCGTGCATTGCAAAAAAGGGGCATCTATTTGGTACTAGACCTTATATCTCAGGATTTTAGGTGATTTATTGTGGAACTGATTTTGCATTGTTTGGTGACTACATTTTGGTGACAGATCTACTATTTTGAGGACAAACCCTATTATTTAAGAAACACAAAACTAATTAAATTGGTGATAGCTTAAATGATACCCTTTCCTATTTAAGATAAGTGACAACCATTATTAATCAAATTGTTTTATTTCAAGTTTAGAAGAATAAAGTAAAACGAAAAACGTATCCATGTATTGTTCATCCCTGCTTCTTTCAGGCTTTTATCATGGACATTACAATTGCCTATGCGTTAGTATGGAGCGACAGCTCAATTCGCTTCCACTTCATCTACATTTTTGATTGAAAATCATCCCGTCAAAAACAGCAGTGTAATTTTTAACGCTGCGGGATGTATTTGTAACGTCATGGAATAATGAAGTATTGGTTTTTGATTTCATAACTCTTTTATTACCATCTGCTCGACTCGTTCTCCATAAGTGTAGTCAGTTTCATGTCTTGACGCTGAAACGCGGTATAATGAATTCCGTTCGTTTATTATTCCCCAAAGCGCCATTACAAATAGACTTGGGAGCAAATAAAACGAGCCACTTATTTTTTTTCACGCATTATGGGTATTTTTAAAACTATACTGAAAAGCATCGATTCGAAACATTATATTATTATCGTCTGAAAGTAATTAGACTTGGCCTTAAAAATAGTTCTAAAAATGAAGCTCACATTAAAGTCAATTTAATAAACTTAGCGGCCGTATAAGGTTAAAATAATACGTTCCATATTACAAAAATATTAAACATTATCCGTGTAAAAAAGAGAAAGTGGCTCGATTTATTTGCTCCCAAGTGTAGTTGGTTTCCATTCAAAATATCCGTGTTTACACTACTTGAAAATTACAGGGCACACCGGAGTTGTGTATTGTTTGGACAGCAGCCCAGATGCATTAAGAATACAGCTTAAAGCACATTTAGGAGAGTTGACGGATTCAGAGCTACAAAATGTTGTATTAAAACACGTGTACCAGCTAATGACTGGAAAGGTTTCCGAGGAATTAATCCAGTATTTGAAACATACCAACGAATGGATGACAAAAATTGATGCTTGCTTGTATGCAATGAGGAACCTTGGAATCTATTCGAAACAGTACAAATGGTCTATATTAAATACAGCGTACCAAAGGATCACTTTTGCAAGAAACTATGAACCGAATTTGAAGCTAAATTCTGAAGTGATCCTCATAAAAGGCCTGCTACACCCAGAAGCTGAAAGTCTTCCTGAAGATTACAACTTATCAAAATACACGAATAAGCCAGTGAAAGTTTTTCACATAGAATCTGATCATGCATCAGCACCTTACGACTGTGGAGTATCCAACATAATCAATAAGGTGCTTGACCCTACGTTGCTAGAAAAATTCAAGAAACAAAATCTTTGTGAAAAATATATTATCTAACCTAAGTAAAGTAAGAATTTAAAAAACGGCCACAGTTAATAAAACGTTCAAATTTTTAATGCAATTTTATTTTACTTCTCTAAGCAGAATAAGATTTATTACGTCTACTTTTAAAATGAAAAAACAATACCTAATAATTTGGTGTAATATTTGTTTCTTTTGAATGTGAAAATGTGAGCATAGTTTAATATTGTGTGAGGATTGGTTTTTAAAATTGTTTGTTGTTCACATACAAAACCATTGAGATCTAAATGGGTGCTAAATTCTGTATACAATTATGAAATACACAAACTTACTGACACCAGCACATCAAGTTACCCCAAACTGTAAAATTTTCCCAATTTAACATGAACCTTATTCTCCGGGGGATGGGAAAACTCAATAACACTTTACGTGACCCTTGGAGTGAACCTAAGACCTCGTCTTCAGCAGTAGCATTTATATTAGCAGAAAACCGGACAGTCCTACTAGGATTTAGGGACCTACCATAGTAAAATCAGCTGTTCCATACATTTTGGTCAAGTAGGTGTTAAACTTTTGTATGCAACAGCTGATTTTTTTCCGTGATTTCCGTGTTGGTCCTATAATGAAAGTTGTTCATAGGTAGACCAGCTTGTGATTTTTTTGATGATTTTAAAAACTATGTATAAATTTTTTCGTGCAAGAATCAAACCAGCAACAAGACGCAGCGCAGCCAGACAATCTTATTTTTATTTTTATTCTTTAATACTTGTGAATTTCTTTTTATTAAGAAGGACTATGTGGATTTTCTTTTTATTTTATTTTATTATGTTTTATTTTCTTTTCTTAATATTTTACGATATTTTGTCCGGCAGTTTGAGTACTTTAGGCGAACAAGCCAAATGTTCTTTCTTTGGATTTGGTCGTCAGGACATAGAGCTCCTCAAGTCCCGAGTTGAGCTCACGATAACTGACAAATGCTTGCACTGTCTGATCTGGTCCACTCATATCTGTGTGGTTCTTTCCTCAAAAAACCATTATCAGTCACAAATCTGCACGGTTCTTAAATAATCTGACCAAGATAATGTCTGGACTTAAGGGACCTCTGAGTTTCTTTTGGTGTTTCTTCTCAGAGTAGTCAGATAGTGAAAAACCGACATCATCTTCTTAAAAAATGACTTGTAAAAGTGTTTGTAAAAACCCATTACCAGAAATAAATATCATTTATCATCATCATTATCATTTATCACTCATCAAGTAAATAAAAATATTCAGTACCTATTAGAAGAAATGTTCACATAAACCACCATAATTCCTACTCATTAACGAAGAGACACTTATTCCGTTAACACTACTGCCGCATAATCTAATTACAAGCCCACAGAACTCACTATTTGCTCTCCTCATTCCTTTTAATTAGAACCTTTTTATTGTCAGCGTGAGGCCAATAAATTCAATTATTCAACTCGAAGCTGCGACCAGTCTTTTTCACGTTTTTTTCCTTACAATTGGATTTCGGTTCATTGGCTTTCTAATAATTGTGCAAATTATCTGGTGTTGTAATTGGACAAAAAATACAGAGATTTCGTTGAAAGTCGACTATTGAGGGATTATTATAATTATTACTTGGAATAAGATTTATATTTTAATAGGCATTTTTTCGTCATCTCTGTAGATCGGGAACAGCAAGATTGTACTCAAGAGCCAACATATTTCAATGTCACTTTTACATAGGAATAATTTTACTTGATTTTTTTTGTTTAATTAATATGTAGGGGTTCTTATAACTGAACAGTTCCTAATAGAACCCAAAATTTATCTGCCCAGCCTATTTGCAGCCTATCATAATTATTATATTCTGCCTAGCTACCAACGGTTAAACATTGCTGCCGTTCGTGTTTTCCAAGGCTTGAAAATGGTCGTCATACGTATTTCTGACCTATCCACGGACGGACCGCAGCAGGCGTCCCCCACCTTAGATCACCCGTGTGGCAGTTATTACTTAGCCACAAGCTCTTTTAAAAGCTAAAACTTTTATAAAATAATAAAGTTTGAAGTAAAATAATTAATTCATGTCCAGCGTGCAGCGAACTGTTGTAAAGTTTTTTTTTTTGGTGACAAAGAAGAAAGTTAGTAGCTTCCGTCGATATTATAAAAAGCTTCAGACACTTACGAAAGTATTTTTATTTATATATAACAAAATCTTTAAAAAAATGTGTCTGCTTTCAATTTAAACGAAGCGTGTCTCATGGTGGTTACGCTCTAGTTACTGACAAAGGGTGCGTATAGGAACATGTACCTAAGTAGGTAATACTACGACAGTGTGAACTGTGCGAAGTATATATTATGATGTAACAGGAAAGGGAATATTACACCAATGCCTCTTAGACTTGTGCTCGTAACTTTATCTGCATCGACTTCAACTACCCAATGATAAGTAAATAAAGCAAACAAAATCTGCACTAACATCTGGCCTAATATTCTTTTGATGTGAGGCTGAGCCAGCTAAAGGTTTTACCTCTGACGTAACGCCTAAGAGCGGTTTCGCACTACGTCCGATCCGAACCCAATCCGAACCGAACTATGGTAGTTAACTCACTGGATCCGGCTTCAGTCATCCGATGTCGGTTGCCAATTTACAAAATAGTTTAATTTATGTTCGTTTTAGAACTATTCAATAGATTCAAGATGTCAGAGGTTTTACTCATCAGAAAAGGATACATTTTAAATGAAAATGCTTGATTTGTTACTAAAAATGTAAAAATCGGTACGTGTGTACCTATATTATTTGAGGAGTTCCTTCAATTCCTCGAAGATCCCATCACCAGATCTAAGTTTTGATACTAATGGAATAAATTTGCTACTACACTATATCAAATAAAAAAATAATTTTGAAAATCTGTCCATCAATGCCCCAAAAAAACAAAAAAAAATGTACAACCGAATTGAGAACGTCCTCCTTTCATTGAAGTCGGTTAAAAAGATTAGGAATTTGATGATGGATGTAAAGTATAATTAAAATGGTTTGTAGATATTTTTATTTAGCGTGTCATAGATTATTGCCAAATCATAGGTCTCTAAATTGTATCCGAGGAATTGAATCATCACCTGCTTTAAAAACGGTGAAGGAAAACGTCGTGAGGAAACCGGCATGCCAGAGAGGTATTCGCGGGCATGTGATGCCCAAGTCAGAGGCCCATGGGCGGCATTGAAACTGCCGACACCTGGTTGGTCACTATCCTCACGATAAAAAGAAGAATAATTTTGGTATTGCTGTTCATTCTATAACTCTCAGTATATAATAATCAGTAAGCTGTGAGGGTAATATGATTGAGTTCACTTAAACATATTTACACGATAAGGTTTGATTTCTTCACATCTTGTTCATCAATTGAATACCATCGGTAGACTAAGTGTATCCATAAATGTACAATCAATACATAAGTACGTATAGAAGAAAATCCTGATATTGCTCGGATTTTGTAAAAGATTTCTTAGAAAAGCACACAACAAATTAAGTATCTGAAAATTTACTTCTATCAACCAGTACCTACAACTTTTCATATTAACTTCCTATTCGGGAAAATGATGCTTCTCAAGGTAAACTTTCTCTTATAAGATTTCTCATTAAAATATAATAAGTAAGTTTAATGGGAAATAATTGATTGAAGTTTAAAACATAAGTAAATAATGTGATAACGGTGCTTATTTGCTTATTGTGTGTAAAAACGCCACGCCAAACAAGTGCTTGATGAAAACATGTATGAGACCGTTTTTTATATATGTATTGGCGTCAGCGATGGCTGAGTGGTAGGGCCGATATCAGGGGTGGTACCAGGTAACCAGGTCGATAAGTTACAGTAATAACCTCACTTTGATAATAGTAATCACAAAACATAACTCAAATAGGTAAACCCACAGTTTCGTACTGGATTAGTGTCTTCGTTGGTGTCTCAAGTCCAACTCACCTTCTACTCGCCAACAAGTCTCTATCTTCGTGACATCGTTCCCGCCATTTGAGATGACAGCTGACTTCACGGCTTTTACCATATACTCTGTACTAAAGTAATCAACTTCACAACTACTTTTTTCTGAATATCTTTCGCTACTACATAATTATGTGTGCAATAAAACATACCTATGGATATATAAAGATCACTAGTGTACGTGTCCAGAACGATCAGAATTCCCGAAAGCATACAGAATAAAATATGCAATTCAAGTGATAGAATTTGATTTGTATTTCCATCTTGAGAAAGATCGGTAGTTATTAGTATTCTTGAATGATACTGCCAATCTGAAGCTTGGAGAAATTTATATTTTCATCGAGTTAGAGTTTTGAAATTTACTTTGAATAGTAGATTTGTTAGTGCTTTTAGAAGTCAATGACTTCGTGTTATTCTTCTGGAAAAAATGTGTTTTTTTTTTTGCTTCATCAATCATCAGCATCATCAAATTTTCGCAATTGAACATGAACCATGTTCTGTTCGTAATAAAGTAGAAAAACTATGAAAGACACATTGGGGTAGCCTAACGTCCTGGCCTCTGTACTTTATTATTTAACTGGAATACAATTTTAATCGTCTTCGTATCAAGCATCTTAGTTGTCTAAGATTTTAGATACAAAGACGACACGACAGCATCTTTTATAAAACAACTGAAACAAAAATATCTCGTCCGCAAATAAATAAGGTTTATTTAATAAAACCTACAGCCCATGTTAAGAGATCCGGCAATCTGACTGATTAATCAGATTATTTTACGCATTTTCTGTTTAATTTAGCTTCGCTGGTTCTAGTTTAACATTTTTCGATATATTGTCATATAGACCTATACTTGTAATTCAGTTCTGTACATGTATGCGGGCAAACTCAAGCAAAAAAATCTTTGCCTCCAAATAAAAATATTTGGAGGCAAAGATTTTAGTTTAAGAGTTAGATAGTAGTATAAGAGTTTAGTTGTCAACGTCGGTACCTACTATTCTTGTTACTAATATCTAGTTATAGTATATCGGTGTGTGCTAGCTAACATCTAGCAAATTATTTAATTTAAATCATTATGTTTATTAATTACCAACGCTGTTCAAACTGTTCTTAAAACATATAAGACAGACGTATTGCTGGGGAGTTTGTTCCACCACTTCTTCCAAGCAAAAACACTAGGAAGTGGCGAAGGGCGGGCATTTTGGGTACTGTTTTATGTAATTTTTACCGTTCAAAAAGTGCTGATTCTCAGCCTCATTTGAAAAAAAATTGATTTGATTGATTTGAATGAAGAGCCACAAGAATAACACCTAATAATCTAAAAAAAGCAACAGTGCAGCCAGAAACCACATAATAATCCAGATCCCTCTCTACTGCAAACCTCATTCCACCAACATAATTACCGAAACTAAATCCCAGGATTCACTGATGTCAAAAGCTAAACGCTATTAATAGCTGTAGTAATTACTTTGCAGCCACATGTGGTTTGAAAAGCCTCAATTTTCACCACCGTATGACATCAACATCGATTTAGAAGTCGATACATGGACTGTTGGACATTGTTTAGCAGCTGCGGTCATGACAAATTACCTACGTAAGCGTCCAGTGTACGAATACTGGGACGATGTCCAAGAAGGGACGTGACCTGAAAATTATTGAGATTAATCTACTTATTGTTGTGTTTGGTGCGAGAAATCTGAGAAGAATTATTGATTCTATGGAGATTCTAGACTTTACTAAGGAACCTATAGTTAAGGGAATAATCACAATTAGTCTAAAAATAGACTAGAAATCACTGCAGCACTAATTTGCATAGTTTAGACTGTAAAAGAAACTGTGACCTGAATTTCTTCTGAGAGAAGTCAGATAGAGGAACACCGATCTTATCAGTTTAAGAAAAAGCATACTTTGTTTATTAGACGCGTAAAAGTGACGAGTATAGGCAGAAACTAAAAAAACTCCACCTGCTACGATTCTTACATACTTCATTCTGTTGCTTCGTTTTTTTATCCTTAATAAAAAGGGATCAGTTTAGTATGTATGATTATGTAAATGTCAAAATACCATTATATATAATTAAACATTTTTATTTTTGAGACAATTAGTTACATACAACATAACCGGGCCTTTCATTGTATTTAATAGACGTGACGTAAGTGTTCCGAGATAAAAAAAATATATATTAGTAAATCTTATTGAAACAGTTAGGACAAAGCCTAATAGATACATTAACTAATAAAACAAAATGCAAACACCAAAGTAGGTATCTTCAACTATTAAACTTTGTCTAAACACTAATGAGAACTTCTAGAAATCAATTCCAATCATCGAATTCAAAATAGTCTTAAAAGAAACTTCCGGAACATAATTTAGCGACATAACGTTTCTTGCTCTAAAATAAATAAACTAACTTCAAAGCGGAGTGGCCAAACCGGAGAACTTTGATTTCAGCTGAAACCTCTTCGAGAACTGAAAGAAGTGGAAATTAATTTATTGCAAATAAAGAAAGTTTTGATCCGAGCGCTGTGAAGTTGTTTCTGTTTACAAAAGTGAAAACAATCAGATGCCTAAGTATGAAAACTCAGGTCTAAACAGAGTGAGCAGGAACGACAATATCAAAATCGATATCAAAAGTCTTTATTCAAATAAGGCTGAGAATGAGTACTTTTTGAACGTCAAAAAATACATAAGGCGTCCGACAAAACGCCTACCCTTCACCACGTCCTTGTGTTTTTGCTGGGAAGAAGAAGTGGCGGAACAAACTCCCCAGCAAAACATCTGTCTAATTCGTTTGAAGAACTTAAATCTATACAATGACATGATCAGTAAATAGAATAAAGGTTTATAAACTTTGTAAATCATTACATTTCATGATTGTCATGTGTTAGCTAGCACACTTCAATATAACCAAAAATTTAAGACATGTGACACCTACCAAACCGCACTGAGCCCACGCGGTATACCTAGTACGGCCTACTTCTTCACATTATTGGAATTTGTAAATCTTCAATAAAAAAGACACCTACCATAATAATGATCCTCTTTACCAAAGAAAAACAGTATAACAGTAGCAAGGAACACCAATAAACATCATCGTCTTCTTGTTTTCTTAATTATAACTACTTAGCTACTGTTCACGACTTTGCCATACTGTATACTTTTAGATATTATTTATCATATTAAACTTTAGAAATAAAATCAATTTAATTCATTAAACCCCAAGAGGACACCGGTGTCCGCGCTGTCATTGTCTTTCTATCGTGTCTCTAATTGACACGATTGAAAGGTTGATTTTGTATTTTTAGCATTTAAACGCTAAAGTCGACGTTTGAATCCCAACATCGTACCCGTATGTTTGCTGATGAAAATAAATAACGGCTACACTGAGTAAATATTGGCGACTCCAAATTCTGCGATTGTTGCTAACTTTCAAATGAAATCCTTTAAGGGGTCCTGTTTACGTTTTTAGCTGGCTAAGGTTTCTTACGAAACATACAAAGTATCTTAGTTTAAAAAAATAAAGATAACTACCTATAACTGTAAATTGTTTGGCAAGCGAATATGTTCCTAGTTCATTAGAGTAGTCATACCTACGTACTAAAACAGTTAACACAATTAAATACATTATCATATTAATAAGTGTCAAACCACATCGGTATCTTGTAACGCTCTCTAATTTTTATGGTGTACATCACACTGTGGTGTTGTATACTATTTGATGCCGCTTCATCTGTGAAAGAAAATATATTATCTTCACAATAGAGAATAGTAATGATGTTAGATACTTCAAATGTACTTAATCGTATTCTTGATACAAAGAAAACAAATATCACGATTTAAAAAAAAAGGTTTATAATTTTTGACCGTATCATGATAATAATAAATTATCGCGATGATTTTTCTGCTAAAATTCTTTTTGCCAAGTGAGATTGATCAAGCATGTTGGATGCTCTACATTCAAAATGTTAGCAAGTGTTTCAAGCTTTTGAGTGTAGTAAGTCTTTTATTAATTAAACTTGAAATTCGGTTCACAGTTGTTGCAAAAAAAATACAATATAAAATTAAACTAATTCTAGTGTAGACCATTAATTTGCACTGTTTCGAATAATGTGATGATAGGAACTATATTTCCATCATCACATTTTGTCACCCATTATTTGTCTCTTCCAATTGTTAGAAACTTCTTCAGTCATTAATCGATGTTCTAAATCATAAGAAGTCTCCATTATGTAGCTCTGATTTTTTTAGTTCCCGTAAATGCAAATTTAGATGTATTATTAATTAATTTTGAGCTGCTGTCCAAACAATACACAACTCCAGTATATCTCCCTTTCTAGTATTGTTAACATGAAGACTTGAATGAAAACCAACCATTTGTAGGAACGCGCTTTAGAGAATAATTTATGAATGGAATTCATAATACCCATGTTACGACGTCGAGGCATAAAACAGGCTACACTTATGGTAAACAAGTCGAGGAGGTTGTAATCAAACAGTTTTAAAATTGAAAAACAACATTGCATTCATTATGCATTAGATTTTCTTTACAATAAATTAAGACGTTTTTATCACGATTGAACTAGAAAGTAATTAAAGAATTGAAACCTAACTTCACATTTTAAGATAATTATCTTATATAATTATTATTGTTAAGGCAAAGTTCATTCATTAACAAATGAGAATTTAAAACACTAACATGTATTTTGGAATTAATATTTTATTACCTTCTTTCTTCAATAAAGAAACTTCTAACAAAGCGACATTAACTCCAAAGAAAATGTCTTGAACTATATCTTGGTTTTAATAAACTGAAACATTTTTTGTTAAGATATTTTAAAAAAATAAATTGATACAATAAATATCTAGTATTAATTTCAGATCCCGAAGGTGTTTTAAAAATAAAAAATGTTCGTAAGTTTTGATTTCTGTCGTACCTAGTTTGGGCGAGATACATAAATTGTGATTTTTTACGTTTACAACAATTTAGAAAGTATTGCAAAAATAATGTTATAGCCCGCCTCTTAACTAGTTCAATGAATCAAAATCGATATAAACAGCCCATTCCGTATTGCTAACATTACCATAGCTACATGCTCACAATTCTAAAGTGCTATAATGTTGGAACCTAATGAGTTTGCCGTGCAACATTTCAAACGGAATTAATGCATCTGGTATTGGTAAGTGCGGTGAAATGAGCGCCAATAGGGGCATTGAACACGGTTAGCGACCGACGAAGTTCAGCAGTATCCTGGTCGAAATAGTAGTCAATAGTTGGTCGAAATTGAAATGTACGGTAACTTAGCTAAAATTATAAATTTGGATACTACAGATAGTTCTTAAATAATTTGCTTCTGATTTCAATTCTGTTATCTTAGTTTATTCTGAATTATCAGTTTATTTTTCTGTTTCAAAATTTAATTATAAGCCTCATTGTTCTAACCTCCTATTCAAATTTATTTCTATTCAGCGCATATCTTATTAAGAATCTTGTGGCAAAAAAATAACAATTACACGGGTCGGTCGAAGGCTCAGCTAAGCTTGACGAGGTTGCTCATTGGATAGAAGACCATTCACTACATATCCAGACTCCTCCGCGCCTCGGAAAGCACATTAAACAATTAGTCTCGGCTGTCGTTTGTAGATCTTTTACAGTGGCTAAGCATAGTCAGAAGCCTGAAAGTTAGACAACCAGTCTAACCGAGGGGTATCATGGTACCCAATAACTAGGTTGAGAGGTCAGACAAGCAATCGCGCCATGTAAAACACTGATTTTTAGCTGCATCTGGTTGAGCTGGAACTTAACATCTATTTTTATTGTTTTTTCTTTTTTATTTTAATTCTTTTTTTGTACCTATTTTTATTTTTGACGTGTGCCTTTGTCGTGCCAAATAAATGCTATTTCTTTCTTTCTTTCTTTTCTGACATAGGAAAAAGGCATTGGAAAAAGGCTGGGCATACGCATCATATGTTATTGTTAAATAAAAATCTTATCCTATTAAAACTTAAATATCGTAAAGTAATTTTAGTACCCATCACATATATTCACTAAAATAATGTCTCTATGATTTAAATTTGAAATACCTATCTCTAAATCTAATTTTCAGTGTGTATTATTTGAAACCCTTCATAACTTGAATGTAACCTAAGTCTTTGATACCTTAAACATAAATACAAACAAAAACAAATTATTCTGAACATTTTAACTGAATCTTATACAACTTTAGGTGTTGCACGAATCTAAACTTGATTTGAAGGTAAATAAAGTAAACTTAATAGAATTACTCTAACAAATATACATTAAGTTAAATAACCTAAACATGACATCAGTGTTGTCTTTCAGAAAGGTCAGGTGCGTAGTACTCGTAACCAGCATGTGTGTATGACTGATCGCGTAGGAACGTAAAGAAAGAAAGAAAAAAAAAAGAAGTATTAATAACCAGCAGACATCCCGCGGTTTCACCCGCGTTGTTCCCGTTCCTATGGAAATACAGGGATAAAAAGTAGTCTATGTCACTCGGGGATAGTGTAGCTTCCCAACAGTGAAAGAATTTTCCAAATCGGTCTAATAGTTTCGGAGCCTATTCAATGCAAACAAACAATCAAACATTTCCTCTTTATATATTAGTATAGAAGTATAGATAATCGTAGCAGATGACACTCTGTACTGTCTGCCTACCGCCATGGGAAAAGGGTGTGAGTTCATGTGTGTTTGTAAATATTTTCACTTACGAGTAACTGTTGACAAAATCTCGACACATGACTATATTGAGAGGTACAGACGTTAGAAAATCAAACCACCCCAAGCAGTCAAATTTTTCCAATTGATCATGAATTTTATCATATTTGTAATAAAGTTCAAAAACCTATCTACGAATACATTGGAGTAGCTTGCTCTGTATGTTGAAAAATATTTTAAGTAATTACTTGGTCCCACAAGAAGCGGTCGCGAATTTATATCAACAGATTGTATTATTATTCATTAATGGCTTGTAAAATTTTAATGTATTGGTTCATTGAAATGTTTGATGTATACAAGTTGTTAATTCGAAATAACGTATAATATAACAGTGACGGTTCTGCCATATTTACCACAATTTATCTGGCATACTATGAAACGATTAAATAGAGACTGAAATAATTTTACCTAAATTAGATAAAGCTATAACGAAACACAAATTGATATCGTGATTCTGAGCTACCCTGTTGATATTTTTTTGCTGACGAGACTTGTTATAATGTAATGTGCAAATGTGTAATTTAATGTAATACATACATTGGACAACAAGCCGAAGCTGCAGTGGTGAGCATAAATAGGAAATCTTTAAAGTAAGTGTTGCGTTCGTAGGTATTGAAAGATTATTCTAGACGAAAATATGAGAAATAAAATTTAATAAAACTGTTAGCTATAAAACAACGCACAACCTTATAAAAGAAACGAGTTTTAATGATAAACTGTTGGCGAGTGTTTCGTCTGAATACAATAATCAAGGAACCTAGATAGAAAAAGATACTCAGTAAGTAATAAAAAAATATAGCTTAGTCTGAGAGAACACAAATTTCAATAGATAGGCGTAGCTAAAGATTTTCTTACTACCATGAAACATAACAGGAAATAAATCGATTGAAATGCGTTTGTTTGCTATTATTTATTTTTGTTATAAAATTTTTATAGTGACTAGATGTATCATTTCCTTTTGCGTTGCTATTGTTTTATAATTGTGATTATTATTTAATTTTGTTGATTAATTGATTTTATTGAAAAATGTTAAATTGATATTATAAAAAAAAAGTTAATACTATTGAAAATGTTTTAGCGGTTATTAATTATGTACTATTATTATTATTATTTTTATAATTTGCATTCAGACACAATGTAATTGTTATTGAATAAATGAAATGAAATGAACGAAATAAAATGTTAATAATTAAAGTTGAGACGATGTTTTGTAAATAAGACAAGGTCAAATAATTTTTAAAATTTTAGTGTGCTTTTTATGTTTATCTTGAATATCTTTGACATTGGTGTAGGAAAACTTCGTGACGAATCCTAAACATAATTGGTGATATAAGTTTGGACGCTAATCCGCCTTGATCAAGCGCGGTGATCTATGCTCGTGCCTACTATGTATGAGAAGAGGCCTTTGACATGGGTTTCTGTTATATTCCCAAAGTGACCTTCAGGAATAATTTGAACGAGTCCCATGAACAATATTAATTTGGACTTAGATGTACAAACTCCAGCACATCAAGTTACTCCAATTTGTAAAATTTTCCCAATTTAATATGAACCTTATTCTGTTTGACATAAAGTTGAAAAACGATCAAAGAAATTTGACACATTGGGGTAACTTGACGTGCTGCCGTCTGTACACATATTAGGTACATATCACCATGTGTTTTAGTCCCAGGTAATAGGGAGGCCAGAGTGTGGCTGTCAAAAACCAGCTGGCAACCGGCTGTAAAGAAACTCAACTTCACGCTTACTTTGCGACCAATAGGCTATCAGTTTTCTAAAACTAAACCCGTTAATTTCTAAGTCTAAACAGCTATCTACTAAGCCATTTTTTTTTTATTTAAAATTTCGCATTGAAAGCCGCTATGCAATATCTATCATTCCATTAGTAAAGAAAATTTAAGAAAAGTTGCAAATCAATTCTTGTTGCATAAAGATTTTATAAATTAATAATAATATGTACAACACTAAAGCAATACATTTATTGAATATTATTATTGTGAAAGGCTGCTACAGTAAACCAGTCATATCGACGCTTACAAATATTATTTGCGCAGACGTCTTACAACTTAATGTCAATAGGCTACTGACTTGTTTCTTAGAAGTGAAGTTAATAAAATGATAAGTACGAGTTGCTTTTAATTTTGTTGGTACTAATTTATTTAAACCTTGCCTCGGACTGCCTCCTTGGTCTAGTGGTCGCAAGCGCTACTGCTGAGCTTGAGGTCCCTGGGATCAATCCCCGGGTCGGGCAAAGTGTTACCTATAGAGTTTTTCCATCTGGAATTTCTCAGTAGCAGCTCGGAGTCTGGATTCTGCCCAATTGATGGAAATAGGCTCGCCCTCTATTACATGGGACTTACATAGCTGGAGAAATATGGGTGTATACTACCAAGTACACCTCTGCCTAGCCTTTCGAGAATTACAGGCGTTACGTTATGTATGTATTCAATTTACTTACTTTAATTAAAGACACAGAATGATAAAGATAAGGTTATGGATAAAAAAAAAATATTTAAAAAAAACTTTGCCCCACACTAGGAATTTCGCCTGTGATGTGCTTTTACCTAAGACATCCAATATCTATAGACCGGACATCACGAACAAAATTTTCATTGCAAACTTGTGTCCAGTAGGACACAAGTTTGGGATGTTTAAAAAATGGCAAGTTTTAAAAATCTATGAATTTAAAATGTGCTAGTCTATCATATGAACTACCGATTAAAACGTAAAATATCCCAAAACATAATTTTTTCTAGCGGGAAACTCCAATACATTGCTGCCATTTGTCTTTGGGTAAAAGGAATAATTTAAATACATTACTTTGACAGCGGCAACCGAAATTTTGAATTATTTTGACTGGCGTCACTTCAAGTAAATTTCTAACAACCTCGAGTGGTACTGGTTAAAAACTTTTTTACAAAAAAAACAGTGGCCAATAATGAACAAAACAAAACCACCAAAGCCGCAGACTTCCGAAACTGGAGTTATTTTTCACTTGTTAGTTTTTTTTTAAGAAGTCGGTTGTTTTTTTTGTAAAAAAGTTTTTATTTTGTAATTTTTAGTTTCTTTGTGTGTAAAGAAAGTCTTTCAAAACTTGAAAGAATCATTGAAATTGGATAACAATTGCTAAAGAAGTTCTATCTAAACATTAATCTATACATCTCTGCCGGCCCCTTTTAAAATAGAATGGCGTAATGTTATGTTGTGAGAATACAAAAGCTCAGCATAGACATCTGACTATAGCAATCGCGAATAATTTGCTGTTATGCGTTGAAGAGTTCCGTTGCCTGTCTTCTACATCAGTTTTTCTTCACCAAATGATACTTTCTAAATGAAAATGCTTGATTTGTTACTAAAAATGTTAAAATCGGTGCTTGTGTGCCTATATTTTTTGAGGAGTTCCCTCAATTCCTCGAAGATCCTTCATCAGATATGAGTTTTGATACAAATGGGAACAATCTGCTACTATACCCTATCAAACAAAAAAAGGATTTTTTTCGAATTGAGAACCTCCTCCTTATTTTGAAGTCGGTTAAAAAGTAACGCAACACTTACCGTGCACTTGAAACTTCGCAAGTTATGTCGAGGGAAAACACTAAGTTTCTTACAGCGTTATTCTAAGGAAGAAAGCAAAGAAAATAACACAGTTTTCTCAGAATTTAAACGTTGTTTTATTATTATTCTATGAAACACTTTTCATGGAGTTTAAAAATTCAAAACCATAGAGCTTAAATTTTGTTTGTTTTATGTTAGAATTCAGTTTTTCCCGTAAGTTTAGAAACGACCTATAAATATTTCAAATTTGTAGGTGCTTATGTATTTTGTGGAAAGTCAACCCTACCTTCTGTATACTCTTATCCCTGCTGACTAGGTTATCTTTTGTTGAATTTGTGTAGCAATCTTTGAAAGTTCAAATTAATTTGCAATTGAAGTATTTACAGACGCCAGCACATCAAGTTACCCCAATGTGTCAAATTATCCCAATTGAATTTGAACCTTATTCTGTTCGACGAAAAGTTGAAAAACAATCATAGAAATTTGACACTTTGGGGTAACTTGATGTGCTGGCGTCTGTACCTAAGTTATAATTATTAGCTCGAACTTGACTTTGTATTGTGTATAAACAGATATCACGCATTTAATTTAATTGTTTCAAAAATCTAATTGTTTCAAACAAATTGTTTTCTTTTAGAAAACAATTTGTTTGAAACAATTAGATGTACAAATTATTATGTATGTTACAAAAAGATAGATGCGACCAGCAGTGCGATAATTCGTCAAATTACTTCGTGAAAATGTAGGCGTAGTGAAGGCAAATTAAGCTGTCATTCCATACCAAAGCTAGGCATTGACACACACACACACACACAGTCAAATCTCCCAACACCTCACTCGCACTCTTGCACATAAGAACATAAGAACACACCCACACTTAAACCAGTTACCCGTCATTTAATGCTGTAGTATATATACATCATACAATTATGTATATGTCTTAAGTACTTAGAATTTAATTGTGTACTCCTTTTTGTGGAATGGCAACTGTGCTTCCTTAACACATGCTATTTTTTAGCCTAGCAAGGAAAACAGAATGACATTCCTTAAGTAGTTTAGTGTCAATTTCACTCTAGGTACTAGAACTTAAGTAAAAATGTACTATAAAATGTTTCACGAAATAAATTATTATTATTATTGACAGTTCATTTCACTCAAGTTTTCACGGCGTGACTTTTACTGAATCGACCGGCTGTACACGCAAACACTTAAAGCAACACAGAATGTAGACACTGACGAGCCACATGTTAAGTTATGTTGGGGAAACTTCACAGTGCACTAACACTTCTTTGTGTTGCATGTTCATAACATGTTCGTGAATTTTGTTGCCTTCGTACTTACGAAGTTTGTTTGATAATTCTGCTCTTACAAGGAACTTTCGGAGAGTTTTAGTCGTTCGCGTTGAATGTTGCATCTTCATGTACTTTATGAGTGAGTATGTTTGGTATGAGTTTGAAATTTTAGGAAAGTTACGCTATAAATGAACATAGTCTAAAATGTCGTTAACTCGTCAATTAGACACAATTGAGTTATTTGACAAAATTTAAGTTCTTAGTCTCTCATCTAGATTACAAGAAAATATTCGACACGTAATTTTTCTTTTTTTACGTAATCAAAAAGTAACGGCTACATATTGAGTCAAAATGTCGCATGACGTCACCAACCAGTACAGTTTATACTAATATAATTACGTTACAAGCCCCCTCTACTCAACTTTAAATGCGCTTAATCTAAGCAGTTTCCGTCAATTTGGAAAATAAAAAAAAAATAATCGTATGGAACTCGGAGACTGCCGCGGTAAAGCTATTGCATAGCATTTTTATCAACTCATGAATTTCTGGATTCGGTCCCCACGCTCAAGGCCCGCGATAGAAGCTATGCAATAAAATAGTGAAAAAAAAAAAAAAAAAATGTGTCAAATATTTTCTTGTAATCTAGATGCGGGACTAGAAACAACAATTTTGTCAAATAGCTCATTAAACTAGCTATTGTTCGCGGAAGCCGGCTCCCTCTCAGGGCCTGATAAATTAATTTTTAACCAAATGTGTAATAATCTTAAACTAACAAAAAAAACATGAAATGTTAAGCTATAAAACCAGGCTCTGCAGGAGCTTTTTTTTTTTTACTGATAGGCACCCGTTTGACCACTATCTCACCTGATGGTAAGCGATGATGTGGTCGACGATGAAGCACGCTTGCCTAGAAGCAACCTGTTCACTCTTGACTTGAAGACCCCTAGGTTGTAGCTATCAGGAAACACCGACACCGGCAGGGAATTCCACTCTTTTGCTGTTCGCACTATGAATGTGTTTCCATAGCGTTTAGTACGTATGGTTGGGATATCTACCATGTACCGGTGGCTCGGTTTTGTACGAAGTAAAATACACAATCACGCACACACCTACCCTACACTAAAACCATGCTCATCAATTTTGGTAAGGCTTCAAATTAAGTGCGAGAGTTGCCATGACAACATTTAAATTGTCTCTATTCGATAAAACCTATATAAGATTTCTTACTTCGAGATACTTATTTCTGTTTTCTTTTTTAATGTTTTTATTACAATTGAGTTGCAAAACTTACTCTACGTTATCATACTTGTACTGACTTGTACAATATAAACTTTCGCTAAAAATATTATTTCTTAAGTTATAGGGAGAATATTGAACTAAAGGCAACTCTTCGAGACACACAAAGATAAAAAAGGTAGCTACACTTCTGTTGTTCGCGGTGCTCTGTCTTCCTTTCTTTGTTGGTCTGAGGTGATAACATAAAACCTTAAAAAATATTAGAATAAAACATTTGTTTATTCCAGACCTACATACATCAATAAGTAGATATTGTAGTTTGTGATGGCAGTCATATCTATAAACATTAATTTATGGCTTTTATTTTAATTAAGTATGAAAACCGAAAGATTTTTTTTGTTAGCTTAAATTTATTGGTTGAATAATAATATTATATCGTGCCTGTCTTCTTCAAGGGTGTAAGCAGAGGTGTACCAATAGTACACTCATATTTTTATCAGTTAAGTTGGTAGTCCAACTAAATAGGACGCGAGGCAATATGTTGCTGTAGAAGGCAGTCTAGATGATAGAGGAATTTAGAATAGGCAGGTTGCAATTTAAAAATCGCAAAACTCAATAACACTTGAGCTTGCAAGACGCTTGATTGACACTTCTCGTGACCCAAGGACTGACTTTTGATCCTAGTCTTGGCTAGGACTAAAGATAAGCATTATTTTTTAGCTTACAACGTGGCAATAGCGCTAGTTTTTTGGGTACACTTCCAGTGGACAGTGATGTGGATGTGCTTTTAAACCTTATAATTATTTTATTTATAGTTGTTACTTTTAATTTTGATATCTAGTGGGTAAATTTAAGTATTTATTTACAATTTAGTAATAATTTAAATTATTATTATATTTTTATTGCGGACTTGTATAAAAATACACACAATTCATATAGTATTTGTGATTTAAGAACACGTTTACGTTTTCCGTTTACCAGAAGAGTGATTCTTTCAAAACAAACGTCATAGTTCCTACATAAAAACATGACAATTCACGCTCACGGAGCCAAGTACTTACGCTAACTGTTCGTAGTTCTTGCAACGTAAGAATGCCATAATGGAGAGCAAGCTGTAAGTGCACCGTCCTGAGACATATTATAAGCGCTCTTAAAAGCATGTTGTGTCTGCAAGCTGTACAACTGTACATACCCATGGCCAATTGTTAGTACTACCACAGATTACAGAAAGAAAAAAATGTTGTTAAAAAGTGTAAATACAGAAAAAAAGGTCTATAAATATGTAGACCAATTATACACGACTGCTGTGTCTAGGTTTTGTACAGTTAATCATAACATATAGTTTACACTCGGTAAAGATCTCAATCTAATCTATTTTCATATATATGTACTTAATTAATACGGTATGTGTGATCTTTGGATCCCTTTTTAAGAAAATTGGGAGCATAGAAGAGTGTAAGAATTGGCATAGTGAAAGTTTATGTGGAGAAGAAGTCCAGAAAACTAAATATTTTTACACATTTATGTCAGAAATATTTAAAATTAAATTAAATTAAAAATTCATTGTTTTCGTTAATTTTAAACGTTTAGTAATTCTGCCAACATCAAGTTTATAACGTAACCACAGTGATCATCCTTTTGCAAACCAGTAACAATATGACAGAAACCACTCTTAATAAAAATATGAGTCGACATAATTAGACAAATAAAAAAACTCCGGATGATCAAAAACTACATGTTCACAAAAAAATGTAATGTTTGTGTACTAATTCCTAGATCTAAAGTCCAAGGCTAATCTTCTTGAGAATATTCAACAACTTTTCATAGATCTAAGTGCCTCGAAATCTCTGCATGTTTAGCATGGTCGGTGTTTCTTCAATTTAGGTATGCATAAGTGATGCTCTAACCCATTTGCATGCAGTTGAAGAAATGAAAACTTGACTGGTTTACTCCTATTCTTAATTCAAATCTTCAATGTTTTTAGTGGTAAGGCCTCTTGCCTTATATAAAGACAATGTTCATAAAAGAGGTGAAGGAATAACGGCATGCAACTAAGACGAATGCTTACAGAGATATTTTGCGCTGCGTGAATGGACAGAATAACACATTATATTCAGTTTCTTTGTTTTAGTCAAAAGTTGTACCATACAAAATCATTTAGTGCATTAAAGACTCAAGGCCGGCTTTTCAAAATAACAATAGCCTCGTTTAATCGGTAAGTATTACCATCTTTCAGGTCCCAATCACGCAATATTTTTAGGGTTTCGTAGTCAACTAGGAACCCTTATAGTTTCGCCATGTCTGTCTGTCCATCCGTCGTCGTCCTAGCTTAATCTCTGAGACCGTTATTACTAGAAAGCTGAAATTTGGTACCAATATGTGTATCAATCACGCCAACAAAATGGTAAAATAAAAATTGGAATTTTTTTTTTTATTAGGGTAGCCCTCCTATATATAATTATGTAAAGTGGGAAGTGATTTAACCTAACCTAACCTAACGTGTGATATATTGTTGAAAAGGTATTTAAAATGAATAGGGGTTTCCTAAAATCATTTTTTGATAATAACAATAATTTCGGAAATAATCGCTACAAAAGTAAAAAACAATGCGCCCCCCCCCCCCCCCCTCTAACTTTTGAAGCATAAGTTTAGAAAATATGAAAAAAATCTGAAATGTAGAACTTTATATAGACTTTCTAGGAAAATTATTTTGAACTTGGATGGAAACAACAGTTTTTGTACAAAAAAGACCAAAAGTTGTACAAAATAATTTCTGGACTAAGTTTGTAGTACAATCGTATTATATGCAAGCATTTTTTTTAACTTCGTTTACATATTCTACGGAACCCTAAACTGAGCGTGGCCCGACACGCTCTTGGCTGGTTTTTTTATTTCCAACGTCTTGCAAGGCGAAAACCCGCTTGAATGCGATAAACTGTGGAGTTATATGTCTATGAAATACCCCTGGGTTTCACATGACATATTACAAACACTCCAGTAAATTACTCGTTCTAAGTTAAAGTGCCTGTATTAGAAGTTAATTGCCTTACCAAGTTAGCAATACAAGTGCCAGTACCAGCCCCAGCACGAGTTAAACCATGACTATTTCTATCTTCGCCTAAAGCGATTCGCATTAATGCATGTATTCGATGGTATCTTATAAATCTGCTTAATTTCTATATTGTTAACTTTTTCAATTATTTGTCAATGTACGTTACACTTATGCTAAAAACACAACAAACACGTCCTATACACATACACAGCTTCACTCAAGTTAGTATTTATGTTTACAATTACTTTATCAAGCTATATTACAGAATGATGATGTTGAAGATACGCTTTCTTTCCGTTATTCCTCTTCACAGACAGTGGTCACACTCACTAAACGTTTTTAATATGGTATTCTTTGTCCCACCAATGCATGATGCACACAGAAACGCCTTAATCAGGTCTCAACTCATTGACGCCCACGACGTCATTTTGTATTTTTGCCTTTTTTGCCTACCGTTACTTAACCTTTATTATATCATTCGATAATTTAGAAGATATTCAAATTGACTTGGATAATATTTCAGTAGCTCACTCTGCCACCTGTATGATTGAGGATTGTAGACGGATTGCTAGCTTACACAAAAAATCTATTTCCCTACTCTGTCAAAACATACGAAGTATAAATAAGAACTTTGACAGCCTGACAACTCTCCTCGAAAGAAGTCGAACATGCTGGGATTTAATTATACTCACCGAATGTTGGCTATACAATTCCCCCCCTCTTCCCTCAATGCAGGAGTATACTTCCGCCGCCACTAACCTGCATAGGTCGCAAAATGAGGGCGTAGTGATATTCTTCCGTTCCCACCTTCAGGCTTCTGTCTCTGAGCCCTTTATCCAGGACGCTAACTGCTTATTGTTAAAACTAAATAATGATACCGTTTTAATTACAATTTACCGCTCGCCTGCTGTTCGGAATGTCACCGCGTTCCTGGATTCATTAAATGAACTCCTGAAATCTGTCTCCAAGTATAAAAATATTATTTTAACCGGCGACATAAATATTAATATACATGAAACCAGCGAAGATTCACGGGCAACTGAGTATTTGACTATTTTAGCTTTTCACGGCATGCTTCCAGCACACACCCTTCCTACACGACATAGCAACTCTTGTCTGGACCACTTAATCCTAAAAACGCGGCATCCTGCTTTTTGTTTCGTCGCTAATACCTCAATTACGGATCATGACACAGTTCTGTTGTTTTTGGAGAACTATACCACATCCAGTTATTCTCGGCAAAAAACTAGAACTATTCGCGTATTGGACTACGAAAAAATTAAATTGGATCTTCTCGAGGCAGATTTTGGCCCCTTGTATACCTTCCCAAATGTTAATGAAGCCACCGAATTCTTTATCTCTACTCTCAAACTAATTGTACTTCAAAATTCTACTCTTAAAGTGGTTTCAAACCGTAAAAGATTGAACAAACCCTGGATGACCCCAGGGCTTCTTAGATGCTTACGGAACCGCGACAATTTGCATTTGAAATCTAAAAAAAATCCCGATAACGAAATTTTACAAATCACTTTTAAAAGGTACAGAAATTACTGTTCGATGATACTTAAAACTACCAAATCTAACTATAATAAAGCTCAAATAAGTAATGCACAAAATAACAATAAAAAGCTGTGGGAGGCTATAAAATCAGTTACTCACACTGCAAAAGTCAAGACACACGCCGACGCTCTTTTGTCATCCGATCCAGAGAACTCCATAAATGAAGCGAACGCCTATTTTGCTAATATTGGACGTACTTTAGCTGAAAACATACCTGCCGTTGCGACCATACCTTCACAACCCAACATTCCCCAAGCGTGCCATAATTCCTTTGTCCTTCTAGGAACAGATGAAGCTGAATTGGATAGTTTAATTATGTCTCTAAGGAGCGATTGTGCGATAGGTTCCGATGATATATCAGGCGCTTTTCTTAAAAAATACAAAAATATACTCACTCCCCACTTAACCTACATATGTAACCTTGCTTTTAGTTCAGGCACTTTTCCAAGCGCTTTCAAGCTGGCAGTAGTGCACCCAGTTCATAAGGGTGGGGACAGAGATCGTTTGAACAATTACAGACCTATCTCAATTTTACCTACACTATCAAAATTACTTGAGAGGCTAATGAACAATAGATTAGTTAAATACTTAAATCAAAATCACATACTCTCTTCTTCTCAATATGGTTTTCGCTCCGGAATTTCCACTAACAATGCTGTATTAGACCTAACAAATACTATCGTTACCAAACTTGATAAAAAACAGAAGGTCATAGGCGTTTTCCTAGATTTAGCGAAAGCTTTCGACACTATTTCTGTCCCCACCCTCATTGCCAAGCTGGGAAGAATTGGTATAAGAGGCACTCAACTATCCCTTTTCAGTAGTTACCTCAATGGCAGACGACAATGTCTTAGGATAGGAGATTGGACCAGTGATGAACTCCCAATAGCATACGGAGTTCCCCAGGGCAGTATTATCGGTCCCACGCTTTTTCTCATTTATATAAATGACCTTTGCCAGCTAAAGCTTCCCAATGCTTCCATCTTTACATATGCCGATGATACTGCTCTTATATTCTCCGGGGACACGTGGGATCTGGTGTTTCAATATGCACAGTCTGGACTTGGCTTTGTCACCAGCTGGTTGGCAAAGAACCTGCTCACTCTGAACGTTGATAAAACGAATTATCTCACCTTCTCGCTTTCAGCCGCCGGAAAGCCTCCTTCCTCTTCTCTTGCTTTAATCGCTCACTCCTGTATTTCAACTCACAATATAGGCTGCTCTTGCCCCCACTTAAATCGGGTAAGTTACATTAAGTATCTAGGAGTGCAGATAGACGACTGTTTAACCTTTAGTACTCACATTGATACACTTACTACACGGTTGCGCAGGTTAATTTATGTTTTTAAGAACCTCCGTCACGTTGCTGACTCAAAGGTAATTAAACTTGTGTATCTAGCTCTCTGCCAATCCCTCATCCAATATTGTATAGTTTCTTGGGGTGGTTCAGGAAGGTCCCACATGTTGAAAGTAGAACGTGCCCAAAGGGCTCTGTTGAAGGTTGGTTGGCAGTTACCATATCGCTTTCCTACTACCGACCTTTACAAAACTTGTAAGGTTCTTACTGTCCGTAAATTATATATACTCAATCTTTTAATGAAAACTCACGGCCACACTCCCTACGATCCTTCTTTGATCTCCCAACGACGTAAACATTCGGTCTGTCCCTCAATTCGAACAAATTGTGCTTCGGCCCAACGCTTCTTCCGCTTCCTTAGCAGTCATGTGTACAATAACACTAACAAAATTTTAAACATATACCCCTTGTGCAAATTCAAATGTAAAGAAAAAATAATAAATTGGCTTCTTGATTTAGATTATTCTGAGACAGAAAATATTTTAGTTGTTTTAAAATAAATTAGTTAGATAGTAACTTTGTAGACCACTTTTTAATACACACACCTACACTCACTCTAACAAATATACTTTCACACACACACACATAACACACACCATACACTACACACTCACAGACACACCATTTTAGTTTTAACATTTTTCCTATTTTAGTTTTTAAATATTACTCTCTGTACGTGATGGCTTTGATGTGTTCAAATTAGTAGGTACTTAATAGTATTGTTTTAAGAGGGTGAGAGCCTGGAGATCTGTCATACAGGTCCCGAACCCACTATAGACTCCAGCTCTCACAAAGGTTACAAATTTGATTTTGAAAATTATGTTATGAACCAATGTCCTGTACCTTTTTTTGAGAGAAATAAATCATTATTATTATTATATTATTATTAATTTACCGCAGTAGTTTAACTGATCTGGATTCAAAACTTTTTAACTACATTTTGATCAAAATCCTTGTAGCAACTTAGGCTATTAGCCGTAACTTCTGAATCAAATTAACGCAGGAACTTGAAAGCTATCTCGTGATTTGTATAGGTACAGCTGCTGCAGTGGGCACACCATATAATGATTTTGAATTCATTTATTTGTTGGCAATCTTTCATGGGTTGAATACTCGTATGCATTATAATGTATTGACTATGAGAACAACCCTAAGATAAGAAATAAGCCTTGCTGTTCCCTGTTATTTTTTCAAGCAAACATTTTTTTTTATTGAAAGCTTTTATTTTTTCATAGATAATTTTGACTTTTTGCAATGGTAAAAGTTGTTTTTTTATTATTGTTATTATAGTAGGTATATTAGTAAGTACAGCCTTCTTAATAATTCAAAAGGATCTGGCTTCAAATACTAATAAGCAATTTAATTCTATCGGTACATGTTACAAGCGGAATAAATTGGTTAAATGTTTTTAATTATTAGTACTTTCATCCCTTACGAATTGCCTATTTATCAATAAATAAAGTTTTTTTTTGCATATAAACGCAGGCTCAGTACACGGTTCCAATGAACATACTAATTCGTTATAATTACGTTTAATTTACATTAATGTCAAATTCATATTTCAGCCAACATACACTATTCGATTTGTTGAAAATAATTAATTAGTTACATCAAATTAGAGTAAGCAGTGTTTAGCGTAAACGTAATACCTTATTTGCAACAAATTGTTTTTAATTTGCGAACACAATGTTCATGATTAATTAGTCAAAATTTAACACAACTAATGTATTCGATATTGAAATGACAAATGCATCCCTTTTTACTAGGTTTTATTATTAGCATAGTATGGCTAAAATTCAAGTACTCCAATATTATATTTTAAGCCCTCCAACTTGCGTATTACTGATGTTATGGTCCAGAACGCACATATCAGGTACTCGGGACACAAAAAAATCAGAATATGTGCCTTAATATAATAATATCCTGTCTTTTATATTCTTACCCTCGAAAATGCGGAAAATTCCTATTGTATGTCTCTTGCAGGTACACAGGGACTACATAATAATCAAAGTATACATTACCCTTATGGATCTAACCTTTTTTTAAGGTTTCAATCCCAAAGGGTAAAAACGGGACCCTATTACTAATGGCTTCACTGTCCGTCTGTCTGTCTATTTGTCACCAGTCTTTGTCTCATATAACATGTAGAAATAAAACATAAATGATATTAATAAGTAAATCAACCTGTATCACTCGAGTACCTATTACCACAATAATTTCAGTTTCAATATTGGGCCACCTGGCCTCGCTTGTTTTTTTTTCATTTAGTCACACAATTCGTACGACCCTTGTAAAGGCAATTAACACCACATAATGATTCTAATTTAAAAAGTCCACTTCGCGGTACGAAAAAGAACAAACATTCCCCGAAAGAAGGGCACTGAAATGAAGCGGCTAAGTAAATTGTAAAATGCCTGAAATCGCTGTAAGCAATTAGTAAGAGTTTGTGATATTTATGTAAAGCGGCTGGATGGAACATAGTTTTATTTTTGTGAAACTTCCGAGAATTTTTTTTGACAAAATTATGAGTAAACCTAAACCCGTGTTTCCGTCCGACTATAAATTCTTTGGATGCCTACAAAGCCAGAGTGAATATGCTCTCAACAATCAACGGCGCTTAGCTATCAATGATTGCATCACTGCTTATTATCAGGTGGGATTGCAGGCTTTCTTGTTTTAAGTAAGTAGTCGGTTGTTTTTCTTTCACTAGATCTTCATCTTCAATAAAAGTTTATGGACGCATTTTCGCAAACAAACCCTTATGTTTTTTTTTACCACGACGGTGGCAAACAAGCTTACGGCCCTCGTGATGGTAAGCGGTTACCGTAGCCTATGGACACTTGCAACACCAGGGGCGCCACACGCGCGTTGCCGACCCTTTAAAAACCTATTTATTCCCTTTTTGAAGAACCCCATACTGTAGCCCTCTGAGAAAACCTCGGCAGGGAGCTCATTTTTATATTTAATACTCAATACACATACACATCGATACCTGTGGGTAGAAAGGTCGTATAAACCAAAACCCGACTTTTCAGGAGAGCCGAAAAACTATTTTTTTTTTACTTAAAAAATCATAACTTTTTTGTTTTTGAAGTTATAAAAAAATGATCTATGAGAAAGGTTCTTACAATTTGCAAATGAAAAAGGTTAAATCATCAAAACCTCTCTATCTTCTTTAGTTTTAAAGTTAGCTTGGATTTACGTCTAAGAAAAAATCAATTCTTGGTTAATACACCCCATGAAAATGTACTTTAAAAAAACTGTATAGGTTGTATATCCATTTTTGGTTAGCTTATGGTCATATTTACTGTCGTAAAAACCCATATATGTAGTTTATTATGTATTAAAAACCATTTATAATCATAGATCAATTGAATTCTGACTAACTAACAATCCTGTTACTCTCAGAATTAGTAGGAACTCAATTATTATTATTCCAATACCCAATAATGGTCGTTTCAAATAAAATAAAACTACCTGAAATACGAAATCAACATTAATTAAGATTATAATACCCTCTAATCAACATTTACTATTATTTCAATAATGGTACAACATACCGTTTAATATTTTAAATCGAATAAATAATTATAACAATTTAAATTGATATCTAAGGTGCTGATCAGAAACTTTTGGCATATCTACTTTTTGGTGGTTATCACCGTTATTGTCGTAATACTCATAAGTAAGGGCTAATCTGCTTAAAATTGAATCAGTTCTTTTCCTTGCACAAGGCAGCAACGTGTGAACTTCGTACCAACCAATCCTTTCAACGTTGCGAGTCCAAATTCCAATAGAAATTGAATAAAGTACCTAGCTCGTCTCTCCTCCGCTGTATTGTACCAACCTCTTTTGCATTTGTCGAGATTACAAGGGTTATTTTGCATCTTCTCCTGTACAACCTTTCCTTTTTCAGCTTCATATTCTTTTCCTTTTTCCTTTTTAATTTTTCCTTACTTTCTTTTGTTTACTTTTAATAGTTTTTTTTTCTTTTAATTAATTCTGTTTCTTGTTTTTTAAATTTCTTTAACTTCTTTTTTTAGTCTTGGAAGTGTCTTCATCACTTGATTCATTTGTATTTTCTTGAGCCCAGTCATCTGAACTGCCTGCAGAATAGTCACTTGTATCGTCATCAGACAAGAAATCTAAAATATTTTTATGCATGGCTCATACTGGACGCTTTTTAGCTTTTTTAGCAGGCAAACATGGACTTGCAGCGTTGGCGTTCTTTATCGAAGAAATATCAGTATACAGGTTAGTTTGTTTATTTTTATCTGCAGAAGGTAAAACAAGGTCTGCAGCGGCATTGTAACCTGAAGTACTTGCAACATTAAGGATGTTATGTGCATCAAGAGCGAGTAAAACGGGATCAGTTTTGTTCATCAAACTTAGGTCAGTATTAATGTCAACTGTAGGAGATAAGCTTGAACTTGCAGCATCAACATTGTACAATGAAGTATCCAGGTGAGTATCTAGATAAGCTGGAGTAGACAAATCTGGTACTGCAGCAGCAACATCGAAGGTATAACGGCATTAAGGTCAGTATCGACATCCATTGAGGTATTGTTTATACTCACATTGCTCGTGGATAAGGTGACATTCTTATCCAGGGAATTATTTAGAATAGTTATAGAAGATGAAGATATCATCAATAAATGGACATTACGGTAATTTTCTTTGTTACGTTTTGACTTTTTAGTAGTTATGTTTGAAATTAAGTTATTTTTTTTATATTAGACACTTTTTTACAGAACTATTAATCGGTATAGCATCGTTGTCATAATAAAGATGGAATAGTGAAGACGTATTCATAGACCTGCTAAAAGTATTGTCACTATTACTGGGGATTGAATCCATAATTATTAACTGTGGTTTCTTGGCCCGTTTAACAGGTCGTTCAGAGTCTCTGTCTTCTATAACGTCACTGTCCGATAAAATACTCTGTTGTGATATTATAAAGTCACAGACAATAGGTATAGGAAAATAGCTTAGATAAAAGTTACGGTTAGGTACTATAAAGGTTTAAATCATTTTGCAATATAATTTTTCGTGTCGAGTCCTAAAAATGTTTGTTGTATTGTTTTTAATTAAGCTTATCTAAGTAAAATTAAAACACTATCTATCTGGCTACATTTTAAAACTATTTTCGTTATAATTAGCGCAGAACTAAAATGTTATGCCATACAATATTGAACCTTATATTTATTACTGAAGTGTATAGAGCAAAATGGCGAAATGAAACGGTGGTTTGAACGTTATCCTTGTATAATTAATTTCTCAACACTTCTGAGTCGCTTAAGGCTACAATTAAGTTAAGACGACAGCGGGGAAATTACTGGACACAGACAAAAAGCTAAGGAGACGATATCGAGTCAACTAGCAGAACTTAGGTCTACGAGCAAGTCTAGATTTGGTTGAAAGTTCAAGCGTGTACTGTTCGGGAGGTCAAAACGAGTACTGATCTACATGACGATGCTTTATCGCTATTAGGCAAGTCATATGCTCCGATGAAAGCCGAGCTTTGCCGAACGCGCCCGAAGTTGCGTTCGGAAAGGCAGCGACCAGAACATTACAATTTTAAGCCTATATTTTGTATAGTGTAAATAATTATGCGTATTGTTAAATTTGTAAATAAATATTATGTGTGATGTAAATATAGCAACTAAATAAATATGTAAATATACTTCTAATAAAATATGTTAGTTTTCACCCACAGACAATGATCGTGTTTTGTGTTTGAAGTTTTTTGGTCTTTGGTTTGACGTTTGTTCAAATTTGACAGTTCGGTGTAACGGGACAATAAGGAAAAGTTTTGTATTGTGGAGTGTTTACAATTATAAAAAGTTTAAATTAATATTACGAATTCATACGAATTCCGGTGTAGCTGTGACCGCTACACTACTCCCCCCCTGAGACCGTGGCTACTTAGCTACGGGTGATAGTAGTCCGGGAAGCGAACGGTGCGGCCGGAGCGTGTTTTCTTCTCGACGGTGGGCTGCGGTGGCGTTGGTGCTGTGTTTGCGACCGTTGGTGCGCTGGTTACACCGGAGGGACTGTAGTCTGCGTTATTGAGGTAAGCGGGTTTCAACCGATCTATGGTTACTGTGGTTTCCTTTCCGTTTACCTCAATACGGTACGTTTTGTCGCCTCTTTGCAGGACTCTGTAGGGGCCGGTGTACGGCGGGTCTAGCGGTCGGCGAACGGCGTCATGTCGCAAGAATACATGAGACGAAGTTGACAAGCTGTCGGGCACGTAGAACGGCTTGTTGCCGTGTCGACTCGCCGGTTCTGGAGACAGCTTCGCCATGTGATGCCGGAGTCTTGACGCGAAGTCGGTGTAGTCGACTGTGCTGGTGAGTGTGGGGGCGATGAACTCGCCTGGGAGTCTTAGGGGCTCGCCGTAAACGAGCTCTGCCGCTGATGCTTTGACGTCTTCCTTCCAGGCGCTGCGGATGCCGAGCAGCACCAGGGGTAGTGCTTCGGTCCAGTTGGTGTCTGTGTGGCAGCGGATGGCTGCCTTCAGCTGGCGGTGTAGGCGTTCCACCATGCCATTACAGGCTGGGTGGTATGCTGTGGTTGGGCGGTGCTGGCTACCGAGGGTCTCCGTGATGGTGTGGAACAGCTTGCTCTCAAACTGCCTGCCCCTGTCGGTAGTGATGCGCTGGGGGCAGCCAAAGCGGGACACCCAGCCGGTGATGAAAGTGCGGGCGCATGTCTCCGCTGTGATGTCCGCGATGGGGTACGCCTCAGGCCAGCGGGTGAAGCGGTCGACCACAGTTAGTATGTACCTGTAATTTGATGACACGGTCAGTGGCCCTACTATGTCCATGTGGACATGGGAGAAGCGTTGGGAAGGGACAGGGAAAGCGGAGGTGGGACTGGTTGTGTGCCGCGAGATTTTGTTCTTCTGGCACTCTACGCACTCTCTGGTCCAGGCCCTGCAGTCCTTCTTTAGGCCAGGCCAAACGAAACGCTCAGAAATCAGTTTGACTGTGGCCTGTCTGCCGGGATGGCTCAGCTGGTGTAGTTTTTGGAACACCTGCCTCCTGAAGGGTTCTGTAACATAAGGGCGGGTGTTACCAGTGGAGACATCACAATATAGTTCAGTGCCTGAGTCCGTGAAATGCACTTTACACAGCTTGAGTGACGTGCTGTTGTTATTTAAGAGCCCCTGCAGCTCGTGGTCTGTTTCTTGGGACTGTGCAAGAGCTGTGTAATTACACGCCGGTACTGCCACCGACTCCACACGCGACAGCGCGTCTGCCACAATGTTGTCCCTGCCTGCGACAAACCTGATATCCGTGGTGAATTGAGCAATGTAGTCCAGGTACCGGTATTGCCTCGGTGAACAGTTGTCACGGTTGTGTGCGTACACATATGACAGGGGTTTGTGATCCGTGTAAATGGTGAAGTGCCTACCTTCAACCATGTGGCGGAAGTATCTGACTGCGTCGTAGATGGCTAAGAGCTCCCTGTCATAAGGGCTATACTTTTTCTGTGAAGCTGACAGTCGCCTAGAGAAAAATGCTAGTGGGTTCCATGTGACACCTGCCTTCTGCTGTAATACTGCACCCATAGAAGTGTCTGAAGCGTCTGTAAATATCGCGAGTTCGGCGTTGGGCTCTGGGTGAGCAAGCAGAGCTGCCCTAGATAAGCCACTTTTACAAGCGTTAAAAGCGTCTAGCATTTCTTGCGATAGATTAATTGTTTGTGTTCTCTTTGTTTTAGGTCCTGCCAGAACTACGTTGAGTGGCGCTTGTAAGCGAGCGGCATCTGGGACAAAGCGGCGGTAAAAATTGAACATACCCAGGAAGCGACGCATCTCCTTGACAGTCTTGGGAGCTGGGAAGTCCTGGATTGCCTGCACCTTCTCCTGCAGCGGGCGAACACCTTCTTCGGATACTTCGTGTCCTAGGAAAGTTATGGTGGTACGGCCAAACTCACACTTTGCCGAGTTAATAATAATTCCATACTGGGATAACCGCTTCAGAAGCTGATGCAGGTGCTCGGTGTGCTGGGCTGCTGTCTCTGAGAACAAGAGAATATCGTCTAAATAACAGTAGCAGAACGGCAGCCCGCGCAGCACCTCGTCCATGAACCGTTGGAACGTTTGAGCGGCATTCCTGAGGCCAAAGGTCATGAATGGAAATTCGTACAGTCCGAAAGGTGTTGTGATCGCTGTCTTGTGAACGTCGGCTGGCTGGACTGGTATCTGATTGTATGCTTTAATGAGATCGATTTTGCTATATATTCGGCTGCCAGCCAGCTGATGTGAGAAGTCCTGTATATGCGGGATGGGGTATCTGTCCGGAACAGTACGGGCATTGAGTGCCCTGTAGTCACCGCATGGCCGCCAGCTGTTGTCCTTCTTAGGAGCGAGGTGAAGTGGGGACGACCACGGACTCTCTGACGGCCGTGCTGTGCCGTTAGCCAGCATAGCCTCGAACTCCCTCTGTGCTGCCTTCAGTTTGTCTGGTGCCAGACGGCGAGGTCGTCCAGTGATAGGCGGACCTGGTGTAGTGCGGATGTGATGTTCGGTACCGTGACTGACCTGTTTCTGTGTTCCAGCAGGCCGCGTGACTTCCGGGTACTGGCGAAGTATCTCGTGGTACTCCGTGTTGCCTCCTACGGACTTCACTGAGGCGATCATTGCTGCTGATTCGGCCGCTGGCGACGCCGGCGAAGACAGTTGGGTCAGCCCATCGATTAGCCGGTGACTTTTGAGGTCTACCAAGATGTTATAATGCGCCAAGAAGTCGGCGCCTATGATTGCCTTGGTGACGTCTGCAACCACGAACTTCCACGTGTACACGCGGCGAAGCCCTAAATTCAAGTGGAGCTCCACCCAACCGTACGTGTCGATGGCAGTTCCGTTTGCCGCGTATAACTGGTACGCCGTCCTGCTGCGCTGCTGTCGTAGGGCTGCACGTGGGTATACGCACAGATCGGACCCTGTGTCTACTAAAAACGTGGTTTTAGAGTCCCGATCTGTTACGAATAGGCGGCGTGGTTTGTGAGGGCAGCCATTTGCCGCTATTTCCGGCTGCCGACGGCGTTTCCCGCGTACGTACATGGCGACCTGCACCGCGTGGCCCTGTCACCGAAACTGTTGTGGTACCAGCAGTGAGCGTCGTTCCACGCGCTGCTGGAGCGCGAGCGACTGCGGCGTCGGCTTGGGGTCGGTTCTCTGTCACCACGCCGGTACCTATCTGTGGAGCGCGATCGATGGTGTACCTGACCTTGCTTTTGTAGAGCCGCCACCTGTAGACATAACTCCGCCATGCACTGTTTCAGCTCCGCGATGTCACTGCTGGTGCTCGTGCTCGCCACGGCGGGAGGTGTCGTGAGCGCTGGCCGCGTTGGCGCGATCTCGTGCACGCGGTCGGCCAAATCTGCGACAGACTGAAGCGGAAGGTTAGGCTGGGAAGCTATTACCGTCTGTATGTTCGTCGGCAACCTGCTCGCCCACAACGTGGCTAGGAATGTGTCTGGAACATGTGGTCCGGCCAAAGTCTGCAGGTGCCGCAAGAACTGTGATGGCTTCCGGTCGCCGAGCTCCTCTTGAGTGAGGATTTGCTGAACCCTTTTTTCACGCGAGTCGGATAGTCGACGTATGAGCTCAGCCTTCAGCTTGGCGTACTTGTCCTGTGCTGGTGGGTTCTCTATTATGTCCCGAGCTTCTACCATGTAGCGATGGTCTAGCTGCCCCACGACCGTGTAGAATTTTGTGGTGTCGGCGGTAATGCCGGCTATTGTAAACTGACCTTCTACTTGTGCAAACCAAAGTGTCGGCTCCTCAGGCCAGAATGGCGGCAACTTCACGCTGACTCTGCACACGTCCTGCTTGACCATTGCTGCGTCCGCCTGCGCTCCCTGCTCTGCTCCGGTAGGCATCTTTGCTCCGCGTGGCTACTGTGCTCTTTGACGGGGTCACCAATGAAGTGTATAGAGCAAAATGGCGAAATGAAACGGTGGTTTGAACGTTATCCTTGTATAATTAATTTCTCAACACTTCTGAGTCGCTTAAGGCTACAATTAAGTTAAGACGACAGCGGGGAAATTACTGGACACAGACAAAAAGCTAAGGAGACGATATCGAGTCAACTAGCAGAACTTAGGTCTACGAGCAAGTCTAGATTTGGTTGAAAGTTCAAGCGTGTACTGTTCGGGAGGTCAAAACGAGTACTGATCTACATGACGATGCTTTATCGCTATTAGGCAAGTCATATGCTCCGATGAAAGCCGAGCTTTGCCGAACGCGCCCGAAGTTGCGTTCGGAAAGGCAGCGACCAGAACATTACAATTTTAAGCCTATATTTTGTATAGTGTAAATAATTATGCGTATTGTTAAATTTGTAAATAAATATTATGTGTGATGTAAATATAGCAACTAAATAAATATGTAAATATACTTCTAATAAAATATGTTAGTTTTCACCCACAGACAATGATCGTGTTTTGTGTTTGAAGTTTTTTGGTCTTTGGTTTGACGTTTGTTCAAATTTGACAGTTCGGTGTAACGGGACAATAAGGAAAAGTTTTGTATTGTGGAGTGTTTACAATTATAAAAAGTTTAAATTAATATTACGAATTCATACGAATTCCGGTGTAGCTGTGACCGCTACACCGGTGCAGTGCTGTGGAGTGGCTGGCTGCTGCGTCGACCAGGAGAGAAGTGGGTCTCTGCTTGCTGACCGGCCGAAGTGCAGTGTGCTGTGCCAAGGTTGCTTGAGGTGGCTGTGGGTGATGACCAGGTATGCGCGTCTGCTGCATGCTGGTGGTCAAGATACCCGTAGAAGCCGTAGATGCTGGCTGGCTGGGTGACTCGCTGCTCGAAAGCTTGAGGAAGTGATGGTGACGTCACGATGGATGACGTTGCACGAAGGCTGCGCTGATGTTCATGCTCGGGGTCACCAGTTTGGAGGCATGAGGAACAGGGTGTAAAGTTCCTCATCCACCATTGAAAAGGGAGGATCCTCCGACCAGACGGGTGTTGTGTCTGGTGGGCTAACTACTGCCCGACGGTTGTAGTCGGGAACTTGTATACGTTCAAACTGCGCGGATAACTTTAATAGCGCGATGTAGGATAGTTCGTATGTGGCGAGATAGATGTCGCTACATTACCATACGCGTTGTTTTACTATGTGCTCGGGCCACGATTTTATTTTGGGATTAAAGGGATTTTAAGCCATCCCTTAAAAAAACGTGAGTTGTAAATGCAGGTCTAATATTAGTAGCATGTCGTTTGAGGGAATAAAAGAAAATATTTTAAGCGAAGAAGGTCGTAAAAACCATTTCCTGCAAGAAGACGAAGATTGTTTATATTTTTTTTCTCTTCGTACTTGCTAGTCTATTAAAAAGTATCATAGCTTGAGGGTGTATAAACCATCCTATCCGTCGACTTTCGTATATTGCACTAAGCACTTGCCTCCGTCGAAGTAAAGCATCCAGGGTTCCTTTTTTAGTGTCTCCCTCCATTTTATAGAATTATTTAGTCATTACATTATTCATTAATTGTTGTTATAACAATAACGCTTGTAAACGAAACTTGTGTGTAAAGTGCTTCTTGCAATGAACATGGTTTATACACCAACGTCGCGAACTGCCTTTGGATTTACGACGTCGAATTTAAACTATGTTTAGGTAATGCATTTAACACGTTAGGGCGTATAAACCATTTACAATTAAAGACTATTTTTACGCCCTGAGTTAAAATAAATGATGGTTACATCATAACAAAACTACAAAAAATAAACATTCGGCTTTTACCTTTACATTGAAAATTTACCTTTTTTTAGAGGCTATGACCGAAAACTTGTGGGTCGTATAAACAATTTTTGTGCGAATTTCTGCATTTCGTATACACAGATCGATAGAGAAAAAAAATCTGAGTAAAATGGTATATATAACTCAATTTGGCCAAAATGGTTTATACAACCTTTCTACCCAAAGGTATCGACATATATCTTGATTGCTTTCCATATGTATTCTTAGGTGGTAGGTATATAAATTAGATCATTATGAATCCTGTAGGGCACAGCAAAAAGGGTAGGAGAAAGAAAGCCTTGCTTAACGAGATCATTTAATTGTAATACAAACAATTTGTACCTTTAAAATAATAATCTAAATTTGGAGATCATGAACAAATTAACTAACCTTCTATTTGTTTTTATTATAATTCCGTTTATTTATTTGTACTATTGTTATTTGTATAGTTACTGACAGTATTCCAGTTCTGTCATTTGTGGTAGCCGTACCTACTATAAGTACTCTTCTGCCTCATCCTTTTGATAATCAAGGTATGATTTTATGTTACGTGTTATCTTATCAATTTATACATTTCATATTATAAACTAACACTTTGTGCTCATGAATCGCAAACTTTAGCATCTCTTTCACCTTTTCTTAGTTTTGCAAGTATACTACAGCCTATGACATTCACAAATTTTCTATAGGTAAATTATATGAATTTTCAAAATCGGTTTAGTAGACCCAGAGATTACTCTCTACAACGTCACAAACTCACAAAGTTTATCTCTTTATAATATTTGTTTAGACTATGGTTACCTAGAACGCGCCATATTTGCATTTAGCATACAGCTAAGCCAAAGCAAACATGCATGTGGACAGTCCAAAAAATAAAGAAAATTCGTTGGCACCCATTTTGCTTTGACAGCGCCAGAATTCGTTCAAAGGAAGGCTTATGGCATGGGACTCGCGGCCGAAATACCATGGATGCAAAGTGATAGCAAAGCTCTTTGTGAAATAGTTTGTGAAAGGAATCACTAGCACTACACAGCATTGTCATTGTTTTAAAAAATCTAATCATTTCATGTCATACAAGAATTTTTTTATTCTAGTGAGATGAATGCGAACTATTTATATCTTATTACTTATAAATATCATTTACAAGGACAAGAAAGAATCATAAGGCATCAAAAAGTTCCTCCGCATCATCTCCGTAAAATTGCTCAAAAGACTTGAGGCCAGCTTTCTGGACACGCAAAGAGTCAATCTAACGCTTGGTGATGTCTCGAAAAACAACAACAACATTGTTTCAACAACACCAACACTGATTTTTCGTTGCCGTACAGTCCAATTATAATGCCCGTTCCTGTAAAATTTGCGCTCTGTGCTTTACCTTCCAGCGCCATGTAATTAGCCAGGGTTAATTTTACGCATTATTTAGCAATCTCGGGTCTCGGAGATCAATTATGATTAACCCAATTTTTATGCAATGAAGGTACACGCTGCTGCTTTTAAGGGTTCCGTAGTCAACATGCCATGTCTTTCAGTAGTGCAGCTTTAGGGTCCTACCACATTCATTCAGCTCAATTCAGGTGTTTTCTATGGTAAACTCCAGTTTTGTATAGGATACGAACGCGCCTTTTTATTTGAGCGAACGCATACACAACTAATACGAAAGTAGTGATTTGTTTGAGCAAAAGCTGATTTGTACTGAATACATATTGGTATAACTCCTTACTCGGTCGCACTCACTCTTGGTACTGAAATGCCGTAATTTGGATTTTTCTTGCTCTTGCACATAAAAGTGGGTTTTTTTTCTCATTTTCAGAGTTTTAACACGTCAAGTGTTAGGTTAGATTCAATTCTCGTGGCTAATTTCCCTCCATTCTATGCAAGTTAATCTCAAAATCTTTTTACATAAAATACAACCGACTTCATGAAAAACATTAACAGGTGTAAAATCGCAAATTGCGGTGTAGGCTAGAGTGAACATGCTTTCAATAGACTAGTGCGCTTCACCATCACTGATTGCATCACTACTTACCATCAGGTGGGACTGCAGTCAAGAACGGAAGTTTGTGGCTTTAGCTTTGGTGGTATTTTTTCAATCATTATTGGCCATTGACTTCTGAAACGAGAGTTATTTTTCACCTGTTAGTGTCTTTTGTCACGTAAATGAAAATATGGCACGTAAATCCAATTGCCACGGGTATACGTTACACACCAATTTTAATTACCGTCACGTCGTTTACATTTAACTCGAACTTCGCAGGCAATCTATTATTACAGTTTTGTTGCATGACAGTCATGCACAAACAAACAGCCAGAGCTTAAGTGTTAGTAAAAAACGCACCCAACGTTTTTTTTAACAAGAAAACCAAGTGGTTCCTAATTTAAGAATGTATTTGAATTATTCTCTTCTTTCAACTTTCTAGTATCGCATTGATTTGGACTCAGATTAGTTTGTAGTTGTATGTAGAATTTGTGAAGTTATGGTTGGTAGGTTAGGCCGTGTAGATTCAGAAGCTTGGCTCTACATGAGATCTGATATCTTTTTCACAGGGCAAACCTTATGTGATCGTCTTGGCAATATTTTACATGAAATGTTTTGTTGGGATACTGTTTTAGAAAAAGTATTACGAACAAGTATTGCGTTAGTTGTTAGGTTAATTTTGCAAATAAAGATAGTTTTTTTTTTAACTCGCACGCTGTTATATTCTTCAATTTCTTGAGATATTGACAACTCCCACCATAATATCTTTACAATTTCTCATAAATATTATTTTTCCTCAAATATGAGATCACATCAAAGGGCTTTATATTGACATCCGAAAATATCCCAACCTTTATTTGTTTAGGAAGTCCTTGTTACGTATTTTTCCATTTTTGACAAATGGTACGTTATATTATCAAATCAATATTATTCAGGAGCCAGCGCATCAAGCTACCCTAATTTGTCTTTATTTGATAGTTTTTCACCTGTATTGCTACCAGGATAAGGTTAATGTTAAATTGGGAAAAATTGACTGTTTGAGGTTATTTGATGTTCGTCTGTACATAACAGTGAAAACAGCTGTGCTGGTAACACCCCCAGTCTTTTAGGTACTTTTCCCGTGGACAGCAATTCGAACGAATTTCTTGATGCTCTATGATTCTTACCTTTTCTCCATTTTCACATGTGGGTACATAATATTCATAATTTGTACACAACACAAATTTGTGTACAAGCCTGTTACTGTCCCACTGTAAAGCAAAGGCCTCGTCTCATACAGAAAAGGGCACGACGCAACGTGCCCAACGTGGATCAGCTATTTCAAACTTATATTGACTAAAAAACCCAGGTTTCCATTCGCTGATTTCCTTCACCGGTATCAATGATAATCTAAGATTGACTAAAGAAGTCCATAATCAAATTATGAATAGAAAAAGTCGCTTTGGTATTTGTCCGGATTCAAACCACAACCTCGTCCATGGTGGTAAGCGTCTTAACCTCAGGGTCTTTACAACATCAAAAATTCTATTCTATTCTAATTCTATAATTATAATAGTCTTTAGTTTTTTAATTTTAATTACATGAAAATAAAATAAAATAGTAACAAAACTAACTGTAGGCCATACAAATATTAAATTAGTTCCGTGCGGTGATCTGCTACTGCGCCAACCGTGCTATCTTTGATTTTGTCTCGATTGTTTTATGAAACAGGGTCATCGGGTTCCCAAACCTGCTTATCCTCTTATTTTATACCTGTTTACCAAGTGTTTAGTAAAAGTTTTAAATTTTCGTTCATTTATTTATTTTATTTTTATTCTCAAGGATTTTGTTGTAACATTTAACACAATATTTACCTCACCAAACTAGTCTGTGTTTTCGCTTATTTATAGGATTTTGCTTGTTTTACTTAGATTTATGTCTAGTATAAAAAAAATTCCGTCACTTATTTTACTAAAAATATGTGAATTGTTCTAAGATAATATTTTCGTGAATTAACAACTTTTTATTACACAGTCATAATTTAATTTTCAGAAATAGATTCCTAAGAGATTCGATAGGCTCTGACAGGAGGTTCTCGTTTATAAAATAAGAATAAACTAAATGTGAAGAGTCCAACACCACAGTAAAACGCCATACGACATTATAATACCGCCAAGAGACGTTGTAATTATAAGGTCCTCATTGTAAATTCTCGTCTAGCGTGATGCCTCGGAAAACTGTTTGATAAATAAATTCCAGTATTCCTTTTAACATGAGTTCTCTTAACTTCTCTCACATTTGGAATCATAAATCTTTTTCTTATCTACATACACTCGAGAGCAATGAATCCGAGTCACTAGATTTTTCACGCATTATGGTAACTTATTATTTTTTATACAATAAAACGCATCGTTTTTCAACGCTAAGTGAAACTGAATAAGGTTCATATTCAAATAGAAAAATTTAACACATTGGGGTAACTTGATGTGCTGACGTCTGTACCTACGTATAAAAATGTGACACGGATTCATCCTCGCCGCGAGTGTATATAAAATGGTAACCTGACTGACTGACTGACTGACAGGCTGAATGATACACAACACACACCGCATGAAACTTGGAAGGTTTGTTCTTTGAGACAAGTAAATACCCACTGAGAACTAGTTTTGGGAATTTCACCCCTAAAGGGATAACAAAATAGGAATAGAAGTTTACAAAAAGTCCGTCATTTGAAGAATCAACTGGCATATTATGAATTGTTATGAAATGTTTCGATCATCCATTTTTTTTTAACAATCATACAAAATAATTCGACAAAGTCATAATGATTAATGTAAAACACCCTTACGTGAAAGAAAAGTGACGTTAGAAAGAAGATTGAACTAATTGTGACAATTTTTGAACTAATTAGGTAATTAAAATAATATTAATAATACTTAATAATAATATTCCACGAATATTCACACAACGCCATCTAGTCCCAAGCTAAGCAGAGCTTGTGTTACGGGTACAAAACAACTGATAATTTAATTATGATTGATAATATCTCCGAAACTATGCATTTTTGGACCATCTATTCTAGGAGTTTTAGTATTATTTTTACCTACAGAATATAACCCTAGAGTTATGGGATATAAAAAAAAACACCTTGTATTATGTTATTTTACGGTATCCTGGCGTTTATATGAACTAAGGATGATGAAATTAATTAGGTAATAAAAACCCTCGTATAGCTTTTGCTTCGTTTAAATTAAAAGTAAGCTAAATATATAAAATTAAAAGCAGCATTTCCTCACATTTTCTCTAAGGATAAGCAGATTCTTAATTGAATGTCAATCACGCTGGAGCGTTCTTGGCACAAGATTAAATCTGCAGGCTTGCATCTAGGATGAAAGTCAGCAAAAAATTTGAAACAGCAAAATTGTTTTACTTTAAAATAATTTTAGAACAGATTGATTTATTTACTAGCAATATTTGGAGGGTTAAATAACTCATGAATTTAATGAACCTTTTCTTTTCGATAAAGTCTAAAATGTTATAAATAATAAATTTGATAGTTAAAAATGTAGGGGCAATTTGTATTAAAAAAAACCAAAAACTATGATTCCACAGCGATTGAAATCTGGAATATTGATAATAAACATTTGAATTTTGGGCGTGCAAATACGATGACGCAAACATAGTAAGGAAACCACTAGGCTATAATATAATACTAAAACTCCTTCATTGCAGATACCAAGCCATTTTATTCTTATGTGACGTCATGCGTTAAACCTGTTAGGAAAAAAATGAAGACATCGTATAATAAAAAAAAAACACGCAAAATAAAGCGAATAAACTTTATTAGCAATTCAATAAATTTTAAGCTTAGTGCACTCCGTGTGACTACTTACTAATTAACTAGTAAATTGAGTAATATAAACTCTTTAACCACCACGTTCATACACACTGGAGGCTAAGGAGAAGTATGACCAAGTTGTGCTCAGTACCTGTAATGGAATATTAAAAGTAAGTCTCTATTTGGAACAATGCAAGGAAACTTGATTTTATCACAAAGTGTTATGAAATGAAATGAAATGACATGAAATTATTTATTATGCAAGGAGGATATGGAAATCACTTTTACACGTCATTTTTTCCTTTAAAGTTAGTTCAAGTCGGCATTTTCTAACTAACTAGTGACTAACTCTGAGAAGAAAAGCCAAAAAAAACTCAGGGATCATCGTCTCTTTTCAAGTCCAGACATTACAAAATATATTAACAAAATTTTCGTGTGACGAACCATGCAGAACAGTGTACGGTTTAGCCTTTTGAGGAAAGTGCCAGAAACAATTTGGGCAAGCAGCATGTATGTGCCAGCCATTATGCGCTCAACAATAGGATGACTAATATAAGCACATCTGTTTTAATTTGATTCTTAGATTTAGTATAAAATTTTAATCATGTTAGCCTCCGTGATTCGTGTTGCTATGAAAGAGCGGAGCCTCCTAATACAAGCATTACGAGCCTAATAGAAGCTTTAATTATTATACATTATTTTTGTTAGTAGTCATTCTTGCTTTACCATTTTTTTTTATCAAATATAACATTCCTTTAAATTTAGGTAAACGTTGGACGTTCAAACAATGAATTGCACAACTAAATGAAAAATTCTAAATGCTTGGGTTTTTTTAACCAATTTGGCCTCAACGGCGGAATAGATTTTGGCCTCAGCTAAGCCATGAGATACTTTTTATTCCGATAGTCATAACTTGCTTAAAAGTAGGCCCCAAACACTACCACCCATTGTTGTAACTATTTGTGAATAAAACATTTTTGTTTTCTTTTTTTTTTTGAGTGCGTGCGTTACCGTAGGATAATTGCCATACTTCACGCTGGAAAAACAAGCGAGTAAGCTATGGAATGTTAATTCTGTATGTTTAGATGTTTATACTCAATCACATCTCAAAGGATTTGTATGGCACTTGAAACATGGGTATACCATGACCTATTTAAAAACATAAGATAATCATTATTGGGAGAAAACTGATAAACTTGCTTTTATCGGCGATTTTTCGGTATATTTTAATTTCTAGTCGGAAGAAACAGAAGAACGCCGGATGAAAAGTAGTTGTCACATCTCTCTGAGCCATGGTCTTAGGTTACCAATGTAATATGGTTCTGAAACGTCACGCATAAAATATCAGCCTACTACAAAAGATACCAAGGTCAGTCCTAAGTCGAAAACAACACGTTATTTTCTTCTACACATTATTCAGCCTGAATTTAGCCTGTCCGAGATATGGCTCACTTTACGTGGAATGTCATAAATAAATTGATACAGGTATTGGCTGTTTAGTGACCGATAAAAAACAGTAATACAATACAGGCACACATCAAGCTACCCCAATGTGTCAAATTTCTATGATCGTTTTTCAACTTTATTACAAACAGAATAAGGATCATGTTTAATTAGGAAAAAATGACAGTTTGGGGTATTATAATTATAATTTTGGAGTCCCCGAAATTCATTCCACAATTTCCCTATCGCTGTAAAGGCCAAAGAGAAATTGTGTGCTTCGATAACATAGCGACATTTCAAAAACCCACAATATCACGTCGTACCAACTATTCTCAAACTAAATTCTCTTCGCACAAGATATAAGATGTTCAATATTATTTGAATAGGACACGTACTCCTCGGAAATGGAATCAGAATTTCATGTTTGCTTGAGAACAGAACGTTCCCTTTCTTGTGTATCTTCGCGCATATTACTTAGAGTCTGGGAGTATAAAAATTCCTTCAATTTATCTTATTGTCTTGCCAGCGTTTGTTATTGGTCAATGTTCTTGGCACTCAGTGAGTGACGGATGTCGATTTAATATTTGAAAACTTACAGCCAGACAATTAAAAAAATGCCGTGCCTACTTGGATTAAATAAGCGGTGAAGTGATGTGTCAGTATCATTGACAACTCAATACAGCAAAGTTTTCACAGTTTTTCAACTATTAGACCAGGTTTTAATGACATAATTTATTATAAAACATTAATTACTGGTTTGTTCATATATTAATCTGTCAGTCTCTTAGGAATTTACCAAGCACTCTAAAGAGAATTTCAAACTAGGCTTTCAATGCAATGTTTTTTTCGGCAATTGTGTTATTTTTAAGGAACAGGGGCCGCAATAAAAAGCTTTAATATCACCATGATTCCAGTTCGTTAAAGAAACGCTGTTATAGGTCCAACTCTTTCATGCACTGAAACCATCGCGATAATTAGGTTGTACGTTCTAAAAGATAGCCTTGCAAATACGAGTCATTCTCGTACTATTTATCAGTTTCTTCTTAAATATGAAAAGATATTAAATTGTAAATACCTATTATTTTAGTCATAAAAATAGTTTGTTTTAGGTGTCACAAAGCAGTTACATACATACATAAACTCACGCCTTTTTTCCATGGGGGTAGGCAGAAACTACAGAGCGCCATATGCCACGGTTCTTACATACTTCTTTTGCTTCGTTTACATTCATACATGTTGTCATACACACACGCCGGTTGCGAGTACTACGCACATGACCTTTCTGAAGAAGCTCACCAATAAGGTCTATGTATGTCCTTCTAGGGCATCCCACATACCTTTCGGTCGCAAAGCAGTTACATAGTTTTCAAATAGTTTATTACCCCTAAAACCGTAACAATAACACTAAATTTATCTGCACAATTTCATTTAGTAACTAAAAAATCTTTGTTATAATAATAATATGTTTGCGACGTTCTTAATTTCCAAAATTCGCAGCATTAATGGCTTTTGGTTAGTTAATAAACAAACATAGTTACCGTTGAAAACGTGTTCAAAGTAATTGCAATGTATTTCATTGACGTCAAACAGCATGGTTTTTGAGATCTGAAAGTGAAAACATTCATTTGTCACACACAAAGGTCCTCAAAAGGCTGCGAAACTTAGATGTTATTGTATGTTGTTGGTAATGGAACTGGGTAGGAATATGTCTATCGCATGCTGAACGAGTTGCGGGCCCCTTACACATAGAATGGTACAAGATAAAGATAAAGATACCGTATGGACATAGAATGGTATTTAGTCAATAAGAGTCTGACAGACTCCTCAAAATGTCTGTCTGAGTCACATCTATGAGAATTTCCACTCGAACCAAAAAATCGCGGGTTGCGAAACGATCGAACATTTCTGCAACCGTCGTTTGACAGACGTAAGCGCTTCCCAGGGAGGAAGATATCCATGAGCCACGAGGGTGGAGTTTCTTGCCCATTCTTCTCCATACAAATCTACTTTTTGGAAGGGGCAACTAAAATATATATTTTTTATTTTAAGTTAACTTCAGTTTGACGTTCAAAAGTGCCTTATAACGGTCTAATTGAAATAAATGGCTTGACTTTGACTTGGCTTTGAAATGAAATGATGTTTATTTCTACAAGTTTATCTTCCCAGAGACTTTGACAAATATTTTTTTTAAACTAAATGGCATTGGAAGTAACATAATTACTGATTTCTGATTGTTTTGCCCTGCAATGGATCAACATAGGCTGTATTCAAATATTTATCTGTATGCAATTCAGCATTGGTTCGTTAGTGCAAAAAGGTCGCGTTATATACCTTCTCATGATACACAGTAATAGTCTCTGATAACGGATGTCACCAAGCTACCATAGGTTATTGTAGACCGAATCTGCCATTCCCATGCTCTGAAAAAGAGAAAAATATAATAATTTAAATACAATCGTAAGACCAGGTCTGACGAAAACACCACAATGGGAGATGAAGTACCGAAAGGAAAAAAGATTCAAAAGAAAATACGAACAATAATAATATCCATCGCTTTATATTGTTTTTATTTTTGCTGTGCTCGCATGTTAACCCTATCTCAATACATAAACTTACGCTTTTTTATCATTGGGGTAAGCAGAAACTACTGAGCGCCACCTGCGTGTTCTGACATCTATGGCGTACAAAATAATAATATGTTTAGTTTTTAACCATACATTTGTGTCTATACATTAAAATTCGGGAAAGACGAACAAACATAAATATAATAAAAAATATATAATTGATAGTCAAAATGTGAAAATGTCGTAAATAAAGAAAACTATTTATAATTAATTGTGGTCATTAAGGAATTCCGATATGGTGTAGTAACATTTGGGTAGGTATGAGATTTTTTTAAATGTATTTTAAACAGAGCGGTAGGCATTTGCCTAAAAGGTTTTGGAAGTTTATTACAAATGATTGGTGCCAGTGTGTCACAATTTTTTATGCCGCTCAAAGACCTTTGATTTGGCTTCACAAGCCCTCGAGAAATATCTCTCATGCCAGCCGGTTTCCTCACGATATTTTCCTTTACATAAATCACAGTCCATGAAGTCCTTGTCCGATCTATAATAATTTTCCTTTACATAAATCACAGTCCATGAAGTCCTTGTCCGATCTATAATAATTTTCCTTTACATAAATCACAGTCCATGAAGTCCTTGTCCGATCTATAATAATTTGTTTACAGTCAACATAATATAAGCAGCAGATTTTGTGTTTTTATCCTCAGATAGATTCTTTTATTTTGATTACTTTCAATTTTTAGGTTCCATAGTCCTTATTTTATTTCTGTCATTAAAAAACATGATTAAACATAGTAATGGTTGAGATAACTTGCTGCCGTCGACCTATAGCAACAATTGCTGTTGTAGTGTGCCGCGTTGTAGAAATGTCGACAGCTGCCGTCGACGCGTCGACGGTTGCCGCCGACCCGCGTCGACTTCTGCAGTTACCTCTGCCGTTGGGAACATGCCGCTCATGTGTAAGAGCTCTAAACTGTGCTTTAATAAATAACCTGCTATTGATCACTGAGAATTAACTATTAGCTCTGCAAAAATTCAAAATTTCAAATTCTATTCAGTCAATAAACGTCTTACTTACTTGTTATTAGCATAAGTGGAGTATGATTATGCGTATTCGGATTGTTTAATTTTATTTATGAGGGAAAACAAACATTAACACACTATAAATGGATTAATTCACTAATTTAATGGTTTACTTAAAATTGGAGAAACAGAGAGAGCGCAAATCTAATAAGCCAATTGCTAAGCATTGTTTTAGCTTTTATCTTCAAATAAATACACCCAGCTCAAAGCAGAGCTTAAGTGGCCGTTTTAAACGTGCTTTCTGAGTTTACTTTACATGAACATCGATCAAGAAAAAGATCTTGAGGAAACCTATAAATAAAATCAATATACTTAGGTTTGAAATCACTAACCCCCCTAGAGAAAATGTAGTGATCAATGCTCGTGCCTTATTCTGTATGTGAAAGGGTCTTTTCGCTAGAGTAGGACAATAGTGTTAATATTTTTACTTACAGCTTCTCTCAATTGTTCCCCATAGTAGCACAAATTAAACAACTGAAATATGACACCAACAACTGCACAAACATTGTTGACCATATGGAATGCGCCGTAAGAAACCTGTAACAATAAATGAGAAGATGAACTTTACTAAGGGTCCCCGCACACGGGCCACCGGGCACAACCACAAAACGACGCCACCGGCATATTTTCTGCAGTTTTCATACATTTTATATGGACTCGCCGCACACGGTTGACGCCGGTGGCCGCCACACGCTACAAATCGTCGCCCCTCGCTTTTTGTGGCCCGCACCGGCCACTAAACTCCGACACAGAACGCCGCCACACGCCACTCGCGCGATTATTGTCCCTCTCTACCTCACTCATCCTATTCATAGAATTATTCATATCAGAGTTTCAATCCCATCCTGCGATTTGGGATTCAAAAAGTGATAGTTACGGTAATCAATATCCAAGATACTGCATGCATGAGTTAAAAAAAAGTAGCAACCACCGACCGCAAGTGTCGACCACCGGCCACAAGTGGCTGTCGCGCGCGTCAGTTTCTTTTGTAGCTGCTTCTGGCTTCTCGTGGCGGCGTTTGTGGCTGTGGCCGGTGGCCCGTGTGCGGTGACCCTTAAGCATAAAATTTTCACCTCTTTTAATACTGGCAAGGCTATCTTTTCATTGCCAGTGATCAACTGGCGTCCAGTTGTACACTGAATGTTGATGACGACTGATAATATAATTTACAAAAAAAATGGTATTGCACTTTAAGTGAGCTTAAAGTTAAGGTGACCTTTAGACGGGGAACTATGCGCTGCGTCACATCTCTGCGCACGCGCAAGTACGCATGACCTCAACCTAGAATGCCCTAGATAAACACGGATGATAGCCGAAACTAGCTGTTTAACAGTTAATCGTTGAACTCCTTGCCCAGTGGTCATCACTATGAACTGGCAACGAAGATACGCAATGGCCCTGCAAGAGGCCCATTGTGTACCATGTGCCACAAACTAATCTATATCTATAGTAATATATAAAGAGGAAATGTTTCATTGTTTGTTTGCATTGAAAAGGCTCCGAAACTACTGGACCAATTTGGAAAATTCTTTCACTGTTGGGAAGCTACACTATCCCCGGGTGACATAGGCTACTTTTTATCCCTGTATTCCCACAGGAACGGGAACAACGTGAGTGAAACCGCGGGACGTCTGCTAGTTGACAATAAATTTATATTTGGTTACGGTTTAACTTCATTTAAACTATTTCAACATGTGGCAATTTACAAAAATTAGGAGATTAAATCTGTGTACAGACGCCAGTACATCAAGTTACCCCAAATATGTAAATTTTTCCCAATTGAATATGAACCTTATTCTGTTAGACAAATAGTTGAAAAACGATCAAAGAAAGACACATTGGGGTAACTTGTTGTGCTTTGTAAACTAAGGAATAATAAACACACTTACGTACCTTTGCACTTAAGCCGAAGAAGCATATTACTATGCTAGTTGAAGTCATGTTGACAAAGATTACTTTATCAAAAACGTCATCCAGCTGTTGGGCTAAACTGTAATAAATAATTAAAAAAAGGTTTTTAGTAAAGGAATTAATTATGAATAGCTGGCCCCGCAAGCTTCGTTCCGCCTTTGAATCAATTAGGTTGTGTAACGTTCTTAATTTAGCTAAAAGACTTGCCAAATTTCAAATTGTCACCTGATAATGGACTGGAAAAACATTTGTCAAAGTCAAAGTCAAAGTCAAAGTAATTTATTTGTATAACATAGGTAAAAAGTATATGACTTGGTGACAATATCAAATTCTATGTGCAACACTATGTTTCACCTTGCAAGGTATACAAATTTTAACACTGGTTAAGTATCTTAACACTGTAACAAATTAGTAGTAAGTAAGTACCTACTTTTTTACACATTCTCATTTTGAATTTCTTTTTTTTTTGCGTTATTATGGACCAATCAATTTGTCTTCTAAATATTCTTTAATCGAGTAGTATGCTTTTTTAAGTAGAAACTGTGAAAGCATTTTTTTGAATTTACTTAAATTATCTAATTCTTTTAAAATTCTAGGTAGCTTATTAAAAATTTTGGGAGCCATATCTAGAAAACTTTTTGAATACAGGGCAGTTTTATGTGGCTTAACACGAAGTGTGTTGCCATGACGTTTATTGTTGACTAATACAAATAGTTTTATGTGTTTCCTAACAAACAAAGCTACTTCAAATATGTATAGACATGGAAAGGTCAGTACGCGAAGCTCAGTGAAATATGGCCGGCAACTGTCTGTAACCTGTAGCTGGCATACTGCTCGTAAACATTTCTTTTGTGCTTTAAATACTAATTCTCGGTCAGTGGAGTTTCCCCAGAATATTATACCATAACGTAATGTTGAGGAGACGTATGCATGATAGGCGGTTAGGACTGTTTCACGACTAACAATTTTATTAAGATTACGAAGTGCATAGTGGTATTGATTTTTTTTTTTTATAGTTACTTCAATATGTTTACGCCATGACATTTTGTCATCTAACCAAAGACCCAAGAACCGTCACCGTCTGTTATATCATCATGTTTTTGTTTGTCATTATAGCTTGTGGAAGCTTGTAATTAGCAATTTAGTTACCTACTATTGTCATTATGTTGATATTAGTTACCTACTATTGTCATTATGTTGATATTAGTCTGTAAGAATTCCCAAAATGTTAAAAAATACAATAAAATAAATAAATCAAATTGGTGCTGCGTTTGACAGATGTTTAAGAAAACCAATTCTCTTCAAATTGTATTTTGAGATAAAAGATAGTCTTTGTCCGTCTCCATGACATGATCTCTCTCCATGACTAATTTTATTACGATGCTTACAAACGTTTAGACGTGAAAAGCTGACAAACAAAGAGGCAAATAAACAAACAACTTTCTCAATTATTATACAAAAATAAGGTAATTAGTATTAGTATGGATTAGTATAGATTTTAACTTCTTTGACAAGACTAAGCTGAAATTAAAAAAAAAGAAAAATGTATTACTTACAGCATTATTCCAGTGGAAGCAAAACTAACCACACACATTATTAACTGGTTTATTTTGTTAAAAATACCCCGCAAAAAGTAAGGTGAAGTGAGTTAATTAGTCTCCAGCCTTAGTATGAGATAAATAAATAAATATAAATATTCCACAACTTTTCACACAACGCCATTTAGTCCCAAGTTAAGCTTGAGAGCTTGTGTTATGGGTACTATACAGCTGATAAACAAACTTATGTATTTCTAAATATATACATATTATATATAAATTACACCCAGACATAGAACAAATCGTGCTCATCACACAAACATTTGTCCTGGATGGGAATCGAACCCACGACCTCCGGCATAGCAGTCAGGGTCACTAACTACTAAACCAACAGGCCAGTCAAAAGATGGCAGCTGACTTGCCTTCACTTCACCTACATTTTCACCGGTTTCTTTTTTACAAAAAAGCAATTCAGGAGCTAGCTAATTTTTAAAAACCCTACTACCATTTACCTACCGTATCAACTTCTGGTGATTTTCAATAACAACCCTTAAAGGCGCCAAATTTCCCGGTTTGATGTTTAGTAAATCTTCTTGAAGCAAAATGAATTCGGTGGTTAAGTGAGAACATAGTGTAATCATAAGGGACTCGGTTCCTAGGTAGAAATAGACGATGCGGAGCACTGAAAAATAAAACAGTCTCAATTGTTGCTGACGGAGAGAAAATCTTACTAAGTAGGTAACTAGAACAATTACATGTCGCAGGATAATTCAAAATCATACGAAAAAACAGTAATTTATTAATAATGAGCTGAAGATCAGCAAATGTTTAACGGCAAAATTACATAAAATACTCGCTAAAGAAACCCACCCTTTGCCACTTTCTAGTGTTTTTGCTAGGAAGAAGAAGTGACGGCAAACTCCCCAGTAACACTGTTTTTATAGTATAAAGTTATCATTATTAATCAATCAAATTAAATTACTTGCTACATGTTAGCTAGCACAATCCATTATACATAATGATAGTAATATGTAGCTACCGATATTTACTCAAACTAAACTCAAGCAAAAGTTAACTGACTTGAATAGAAGTCTCCCAGAGTAAAGGGCGTGCCGGCTTCCATGTGCAGTGTTGGATAATATACATAGGTCATACATTATCACAAAATGAAAAACTAGGACCATCAAAGTTAAATAAACAGACAATAACCTAAAGAAAACGAATCTGTAGGCTCTATTCTCATTTGCTTAATAGACAAGGCGGAAATTTGCAATGAATTAAAGAGTGATATTAAAATCGAAACAACTTTCAGGCTATGTGTGGTTAAAGCAACGTGCAACAAAATTTTCCATTTGTGGAAGCATTTGCAGTTAAATCTACTTCATTCAAACTAGAACAAAAATGTAAAATCCATTTCTAAAAACGGCTCAAAGAAAAGTCAACAAAATTGGAAGCATCACTTTATCAAAAGTTACATATAAAATAAGATAAGATACCGGGCTGGTATCCGAATCTCCACGTCAAAGTGCGTATTTTGTGTATGGGCCATAATCTACCACGCGATCACATGTCTTTGAATTTTTGGTTCTAGGACATGCCGGTTTCCTCACGACGTTTTCCTTCACCATTTCTGAGAGCAGTGGTGATGAACTAAATTACACAAAGTAATGCGGTTGCCTGGGTTCGAACATTTAGCTATATTAAAAATATATGAGTATGTTTATGAGTTATCTAGAACTCATAGCACAAGCTCTGCATAGTTTGGAACTAGACTGCGTTGTGTAAAAGTTATGGTTTTTTTCTATAATTAAACTTAAACAACAAAAGAAATGCCGTTTAGTACATTTGGAGACCCGCCATGGTTATGCACAACATCACATGACATATCATTAAATATCCGTACATACAGTGCACAACTTAGGTCCACGACGGATACTCATATACCAAGTACGTTTCATCGAATAATGTACTAATTTTTTTTATAAAAAGAATGAATTTATATAAAATAAAGACACGAAATTTTCTTTATTTTCTCAACAATGAAAATAACTATTCGAAATCAGAATCGCCTTATGGTTTCTAATTTGATTAATTAGAAACCATAAGGCGATCTATTGCTAAAGTTACGTCGCATGACCCATAATGTTCGAGCAAAAATACTTTTGCTGGTTTGCTGCAAAACTAAAAGGTTTTTGTTAGTAGTCATGATGCATTTTACTGATGGTTTTTGATAGACAGACAGATAGAAATATGACAAAGGTTTTTCTGATACCATTAGTACTGAATAAAAAGAAAGAAGAAGCTTTTATAGTTCATGAATAAAAGAGACTGATTTAAATGAACATTTTTATCAATTTATTTCAGTTAAATAAATCAGAAATAATCCAGAAATTTCTGAAATACTCGATCTCGTGTCTGTCTTATAATTGTTTTTTTATGTTTTACACCATAATTACTAAAAAAGTTCATGAACTAAAACCCGACTTCTGAAAAATCACGCTTTAAAAAGTATGAAGCAAGAAAATATTCCCTTATGAGGATTCTTTAAGATGATAGCCACGATAGTATACCCTTTTGCTTCAAACATATATTATGATGGCTCACCACTGCTATTATGCATTGTTCGGTGCGGGTAGCTTGCATACGAAAAAGGGAGCTGGTACCAATGTTTTTTCCATGAACAAATAAGAAAATTAAGTGATACGACTAGCGATTGACAACAATCTAACCTACCCACCTATCAGTAATAAGTCTGATAATATAAATCATGCTTTTTTCGTAAAATTCTTACATTCTGCTCTGAGTTGTTAGTCCTAACAAAGTGTCACAGAACATTTTCGCTGACATTTAAACTCATTCACATATGTCCACATATTAAAGCAAAGTCAAATACTAGGTGAGAATTTCACAAAAGGTCCTTTGCGATTAATCAAGCTTTCCGGGAACCGTTGACTCCTGAAAATTTAAGGCACACTTCACTCATTACATGAGAACGGAGGAAGAAAGGAATTTTTGAAATTTCACCTCTCTCAAAATAGTTCAAAAGGGTTCCGGTGCCGGGACCAAATTAAGACTGTGTGTTTGAAATTTTAATAAGATTTTATAAATTTCTGCATGGCAGTATAGAAATTTTTGGCAGGTAATTTTAGAATACTGTTTCGGTTAAATTATTTGGTAAAATTCGTGGAATTTGTGAATACGGAGAGAAAATTATTATAATAAAATCTGGCACAACGTCGTTTAATGTAAATTTGTTTGGGAATACCTGTAAAATATATTCAACATCAAAAAATAATTAAGTATCGTGTAACACTGAAACCAATTTTGATTAACGCGTGTCGGATAATGACAACAATCACACAAAATTACGGGAAAAGAGAAAAAAAATACTGCCCCTAAATATTGATATTGTGATACGAGCACTACAGTTACTGCCGAATATGAAGTTGTGGTTTAATTTTTTAGGAGGGGAAAAATTTACATAAATAATTTCTTGGTGCTGACACCAAGAAATTATTGATGTAATTTTTTTTAGACTAAGGTCTGAGTCCAGTCAGTGGTAATAGGGTAACCCGTTATAATGTGGGACCTAAACATATATGGCAAAATGTGGGAGTACTATTAATAGGTAGGTATATGTTGCAGTCAAAACTCTTAACCAGTCAAAAGTACTATTGACTAGCAAAATCAGTCAAAACTACTTTTGACCGTATGCTTTAGTCAATAATACTTTTGACTTAAATAACAGTCAAAAGTACTTTTGCCTAATGGAGCTGGTTAAAAGTACTTTTAACTAAGTGATTCCGTCAAAAGTGGTTTTAACTGGTTTTATCAGTCAGGTAAAACCGTCTATGGTTGGCGAATCATGTGGGTTAGGTTAGGTTGGAACCGTGACCATTAGCGCAGATCACTTAGTGCTTTTGACTGATGTTTTAATGCCGTTAAAACTACTTTTGACGACGAGCGTCAGTCAAAAGTACTTTTAACAGCAAATTTGCAGTCAAAAGTACTAATAACCAATAATTTTTCAGTCAAAACCACTTTTGACCAACCTGTTCAGTCAAAAGTAGTTTTGACCGATTTTGCTAGTCAAAAGTACTTTTGACTGGTTAAGAGTTTTGACTGTAACATGTACACCGCTGCCTAACCATTAAGGAACGCAAGTGTGAGAAATAAACAAATTAAACGTGACAGTATTCCTTTATCGTGCAAATGATTTGATAATCAACGCTATTATTACACTCAGAGAACAATAAATTGCAGATCGGTATGAAATGCTACTACATCGGTAGGTACTTACGCATCAAACCTTAGTAGGAGTAAACGCAAACATAATGCAAATAAGTCGAAACTCCTTCAGTTTCACTGAATAATTACTGAAGAAGAGAACAACATAAATGTTTGTCTTGAATTAATTTAGAGGTTTGATACAAATACTAGTTTAACAAATGTTATTACAACTCCAAATGCTGTTAAAGATTTTATGGTTAACAGACAGCTATTTTCGAGCAAGCCGAAGCTACCAAGTTCTTAAAAGTTTTAGTAGGTACTTGCGAATTCTCGTAAGGATCTGTTTTTAAACCCCGACGCAAAAAGAGGGGTGTTATACGTTTGACCGCTATATGTGTCTGTCTGTCTGCGGCACCGTAGCGCTTAAGCGGGTGAACCGATTTAGCATTTAATTCTACATACAATGCACTGAAAAATTATCATAACTGTAACTCTGTAAGACAAAATTAATGCAAGTTTAAAATAAGCCACATAATTTTATGTCATATCGGGGTACCGCTAATATAAGTAAAGATATATTAGGAAAATTCCTTACTTAAGCGGTACCCCAACGCGATATAAAATTTTGGCTCAACGATAGGAAAGTGTTATTTCTAACTTTTAGAATGTAAGCATTACTTTTTGGCGTAGGAGGATTTTTTAATTTTAATGTTTTTATTATGGTATTATAAGGTGCAGTGTAAACAAAAATAAGAGCAGGCTTTATGAAACATTGTATAACTACAAGCTAATAAAAAACACCGAAGGATTACAAAAAAAATACAGCACGTGGCTTCAAACAGTTCTAAAACACGTCACGTCTATAATCTGGCCTAGTAACAAAAGGCAACGCAGTGATAATTCAAGAAACGTCCCTAAAGGACAACAGTTCTCCAAGAGCAATAAAGCCCCACTTACTACTGTAAGTCTCAAAAATATATACACCGATATATCTTGCCAAGGTCCCAGTAGGATCAAAAGGAAAGCTACAATAAAATGGAAGTAACAGCCCACATTCCTGTTGTAAAACAAATGTGCGGAAAACTGTTTCCAATAACGGGGCCAGTATGTATTGCCAGGCTCCGATCATACTTATCCAGTAGATAACTGCAAAGAAAAAGAAATAATTAAATGGCGTAACACGCAATAAAGCTGCAGTTGTTTGATGCAATAATGCTGGAGATTCTTGTAGACTACTCTCGCTGGTTGTTTGCGATGTAATTATTCTTGAAGACAATTAAGTCTGGCTAGTTTGCAATTTATAAAATAGCCTAGGGTGTACTTATGCCCGAGATTATTATTAGTATGTGAAGGAAATTTATTGAAGTATGAGTTGTTTATATGACAGGGGGTATTTGCTTCAATAGCCACATAGTTTATTCTTTATGATTTTCCAAATTGGTCTCTTATTAAAACACTTCGCATTGCAACACTGCGTCTAGTTGTAACAGTTATTTGTAGATTTTTGGCCCTCATAACGTGTATTTAGAATCTTTAAAGTCTAATTATTAAAGGTTATCGTATTAACAAGTAAATGGATTACGGAGATGAAATAGGCAGTAATAATAATTCAGTCTAATTAAGTAATAACAATTTCACACATTCGTGACTCAATTTTATCCTAAAATCTCAAGTATGACAGGCAAGGCCATAACCCCAAAGCCATCACAACTTAAATAAATAATAAATCCTTAATTTAAAAAGAATGCTCATAAACAAAGACCATGAAACTCGTAAAGTTTTATAAAAAGAAGAAAAATAAAGAATGTACGCAATTTCCATATTGCAGGGAGATCGTCTACAGCGAGTTACATGACGTTTTTATTACCAACGATATTATTAATACGCCTTCTCTCAGCTTTTGAGCCGTTTTGGGTATGTGGTCTAAAATAAAAGGAATATAACGATACAAAGGAATCGTCTCTTTTAAAAATAAAATGTGAAAGTAAGGACCTACGTTATTTGCGTCTTCGTTATTGGAAACAGCGTAAACAGTTTTGGGTTTATATTCAGTTCTTTTTATCTAATTTCTAATATTTAGTAACCTAAAATTAACAATTTAGTAAAATTATCTATAACCTAATTAAAAGTTTGACGTCACCTGCGTCTCTCAAAGTTTCAGTTCCCCTATAAGCTCCTCCACGTTTCACTAATTAAACATGATTGTTTTGTTTTTAAAATAAAACCAATATAAGCTGACTACTTACTTCATTGAAACTTAGTGCTACGTGTGGTCAAATGGTCAACAATTCTTCACTTCAAAATAAAAAATGTTAGTTGTAAGAGTCCTAAACCTATCGAAATCATCTACATCTGCCTATTTTTCTGACTGACTAAGGCTTCGGCTAGAATAAAAGTAGACTACAAAGCACCTGACCTCCACAACCTAGTATTATTTTGACGTCATCTACATTCTGAACTAAAACCAGTCCAGACTTTCAGACTTCAAACCAGCCGTAACGATACCGTATCAGGACAAGAAGAACTATTGTTCGAGACAATAATGAAGGAACTACTTTTATGTGACCAATAACTTCCACAAAAGCCGTAAGTTATGACGTCAGATGATCATAACCCGTACATTGTCGCTAGTGTTGCCAGCGAGAAATGGAACATTCGGTAGCAAAGAACGTATCAATGACGTCACTCATAAAGAAAATGGTGGGACTATTTACTTATGGAAGTGTCATTTTATTATTTAAGTGTAATCTACTGACGATAATTCTTTTGCATAATAATTAATCAAAAGTTATCCATTGTTGAAGTTTTCACTAACGTCATGAAACAAATTAGATTACACACTAATATAAACAAAGGAAACCAATAGGAAAAACTGTCCAAGACAGAATTTGTTAGTAATTTTAATGAAATTCACTAAACTACTAAGATAGCTCTTGTATACCACCGTACAATACATGATCCTTTCTAACCTAATTAGTTTCAGGTAGGACCATCTGGCTCAAGAAGTTTTAAGTACAAATCTCAATTTGATACACACCCAACATTGTCGCTAAGAGCTCCCTTGGTCAAAATTAATACGAAACTTTATGAAAGTCGTATATTAAAATGTGAGTTCCCACCTGCATAACGAAACTTTAGTCTCTTCAGTAGCGCATTCTTCTTGTTATCCTGTACTTCAGTGAGACCCTCAGTCCTCCACATACTACCCATTTGCAGAACAATAGCTCTTATTTCTTTCTTCTTACGTATCACTATCGCAGCTTTGAGTGTGGCTGGGAAAATTCAGAGTTCAGTAAAAGTATACAGCGTGTTTCCGTATGCAAGGTGTTGATATAAAACGTCGGCGCAAACATCTTTTGTTTTTTGAATTTCAAGAAAATATGGAGGAAAAATGTGAGAGAAATTGGGAAGCTCCTGTGTATTCGGGAGTTTTGACGAACAAGGTTAGACTTGACGTGATGTTTGAATAGTAATGCTCGAGAATAAAGATGACGGTGACAACGCAAAGAATTTAGAAAATACACACATAGATGAAATGTGTGGAAAAAAGTTGACAAACGTTTCACCTACAAAGCTCATGGAGTATTTAATAAACAGGTGAAATTTTAATGTTTGTTTTTCTGCAGCAGCACGGAAGTACTGATCATTATAAACAAGTTTTACTATTAGACTGATCCTCAAATGTAAATGTATTAAACAAATAAATGGAAATAAATAAAACGGTTGATATTTCTTTTGATAATATTTAGAATCAGTCTCATAGCGAAAGTTGTTAACAATGATCGGTAAGTCTGTGCTGCGGCGGGAAAACTAGTACTACAATTTCATGTTAAAGCGGTTTAAACTCCTAAGTAAAACAACAAGATGAGTATTTATTTGCCCATAACAAAAGTAAAAATAAGTATTTAAACCAGACTGTACCACCTTCATACCAATGAAGGTGATACAGTCTGGTTTAAATACTATATCCATATTGTGTAAATGAGTCAAAACAGCAATTGTAATTAAATAGTTCAAATTAATAGATGCGTAAATTATTATGGTTCTGACATAGACACAACTAATTACTTACTAGTTTATTAGTTATTTAAATAATTATTATATTATTAACTAATTAGTGTGGGTAGCATAAATAATAAGTTATTTCAAAATAAAGTGTTACGTTCATGTCATTAATAATTTTGATAGGATTTTCCAAAGGGATGTCGCTAAACCACAATCAGCTATTTTCTTAAAAAGTAGGGAATCGATACTCAATTTAAAAACTAAATTTAATGAAGAACATTGGTATCTCTTTCAAACAAAGAAAGAAATATCAATGAATTGTAAGCCTTTGCGGTGTTTTTGGATGATGGTTTTAAATGTCAGTTACCTATGATTGTATTGTATGAAAGCTTATTGTATGAAAGCTTTAGTTCAACTTAAATTGACAGACTTGTTTACTAAGATAGAAAAAGACAAAAATTACCTAAAAATATAAGTTTTATATAAATGGTGATTTATTTAATAATATTATTTATTTTACTTACCAAGAGTTTATATTTAACAAAACCTTCATCCACACTAATATTCCAAAAAGGAAAATTTTGTGTTAATGTTTGAAATGAATAAACTCAAATACTGCTGCGCCGATTTCAAAAATTATTTCACCATTGGAAAGCTACATTCACCTTGAGTAACATAGGCTACTTTTTTATTTCCACGTTCCCACGGTAACGGAAACAATGCCTGTGAAACCGCGTGACGTTTGTAGTGAAACATAATAATTAGACCTTACCTTACCTTGAATACAAACCACGTAGATGCTGACGACATAAGCCAACTCATCCAGTTTAAGGTCTTCTCTAAATGCGCTACTGAAATATGTTGTCAACGCCATGAGATACGCAATCAGACACACCACATTTAATATAAGACGAGGATATTTCTTCCAGAATGGTTTTTTTACAGCGTAGACATGAATGTAGCAGTTTTTTAATAAATCCAGGCTAGGGAGGATAGGTGTTATGAATTCCTCAGGAATGTCCAGTAGCTCCTCCATTTTTTTATTTCTTCTCTTTGAACTACAAAACAATAGCAATACAATATAATAGTGGGTGGGTACAAGACACTGATAGCTTTCGACACGCAACATTTTAACGCTTATTTTACTCAAGTTTTAATGAGGACATTGTTACACAAATAATCGACTGATCAATGTTACAAAAGTGTGTGTCTATTACTATTGTTTTCCTAAAGAATACTCAAGTTTCTCTTATAAAATAATAATGGTCGCCTCACACCTTTAAATGTGTTGTGCTAACAACTGCTAAGACTTAAATGGGCCTTAGAATTCAAGTTTCACAAAAAAGACATGCTTCAAACTATTTCCTGGAGATATTAAGTTTTCTGCCTATTTCAACTATTATAATTATAAAACCTTCAAAAGTTGTAGGAATTAAGTTAGATCTACCTTTTAAGTGTTGACACGAGTCTGAATGTCAGCTTAAAATGATGACGAATATACATGATGACGCAGCATTTATACTTAAATACTTTGAGTTTTTAAATTGATACTTTAAAGTGAACTAGAATTTTCATAGGGCTTTGCTTGTCTGATTTTATAATATTTTAAAAATGAGCTATCTCGTAAGTTTTTGCGTTTGTGGTAATGTCGCCTAACAATAAATAAAATCACTATTATTCTTAAAAATCTGTAATTATTATTTGTACAGTCAATCACACATAGGTAGTATCATAATATGATATATATAATAGGTAGTAGCATATTATGCTCAATGAAAATTGCACTTATTGCTGCGACATAGGGGCATTGTCAATATAAAATTCTCGTGATTTATTGCTCTAAAACCAAAACCTTAAGAGTATTCTATTCCATTATTTAACAAACATTTTGAACAAACAAAACAGAAATGTTTTTTAAAGTGTATACAACAGTTATGGTGTTGCAAATATTTATCCCCGTGCATATTCTATAAGTCAATTACGTAAAATACACACCTCGTATCGTATTGATTACAAAGCAGGTTGCCTTATAATATTCGCAATGGAAAATAATACAAACGCTCTTAGTGAATTTTAAATGAGACAAAAGTTGGCCATATCAAAGGTTCTTCGATCTAATAAATATTTGAACAATTCAAAAGTCATGTTCTGTTTTTGTATTGACAGATACTTCAAAATTGGCAGATTGCCAATATTTCGCAATGTCTATCTTCATTAATAACAAAAAAAGCTAAAACCTTTCGACCATTTTACAGTGAAGTTAGAATAAAAAATACAATACGAGACTCTTAAAATATCTTTTGTGACAGAAAATAACAAAACTTGGCATCATAAATGTGAATGGTGAAAACAATTCGCAATCGAGACGTCATGTAACAATTTGAATAACATGACCAGAAAATGTAGATACCTCATTAAAGGAGGAAATAAATAACTTTTTCTTCATACACAGAGCGTGTAGTGGCAATCAGAGGGGTTAAGTTACGCTGGATGTCATGGCAATATTGCAGCAAGTAAATGGTAACAAAAGAATGGAGACGTAGGGAAAATAGTAAGCTTTCGTGATGCCTTTCTGATGAATATTGCAAGATGGAAAAAAGAAATGCTTTCTTTTAGTAATTTTGTAGGATTTGGAATGTTTAGTCCTATTTAATATTATAAAAGCGAAAGTTTGTGGGTTTGGATAGATGGATGAATCGATGAATGTTTGTTACTCTTTCACGTAAATACTACAGAATGGATTTTACTAAAATTTGATATGGAGTTAGCTGACAGCCTGGATTAATACATAGGCTTTTCATCCCTGTATCCCCCCACGGGAACGGGGCCTACGCAGGTGAATCCGTGGGACGTCTGCTTCTTCTTAGCGTCATCATCATCATCTGCCTAGCCTTTTCCCAACTATGTTGGGGTCGGCTTCCAGTTTAACCGGATGCAGCTGAATACCAGTGTTTTACATGGAGCGACTGCCTGTCTGACCTCCACAACCCAGTAACTGGGTAACATGATACCCCTTGGTTAAACTGGTTGTCAGACTTTCGGGCTTCTGACTACAAGTAACGACTGTCAAAGATCTACAAATGACAGCCGGGACCAATGGCTTAACGTGCTTTCCGAGGCACGGAGGAGTCTTGGTATGTAATAAATGGTCACCCATCCACGGACCGACCTCGTCAAGCGTAGCTTAACCTTCGATCGACCCATGCGGCTGTTATAATTTAGCCACAAGCTCCTCAGTCTGCTTCTTCTTAGCGTGTCGATGACAATTCAAATTGAGTCGGCCCAAAATTTGGCGACGAGTTCGGCACTTTCAGTAGCTTCCATCAGTTCCTGTGATGAGCAAGTAACAGGACAGGCTGGACACGATATCAAGTGCCCCATAGTTTGTGGGGCAAGACCACATTTACACTCCAGGGCAGAGTCATCTATGAATCTCCACCTGAACAGGTTTTCTTTGCTTCGGCCTACCTGTGTCCGGAGTCTGTTTAGAGACTTCCAGGTCAGCCATGGCAACTCGTGTCCAGGTGGAAGATTTTCGGCAAGTGGCACAAATGGGTTGGGTAAGGAAACGCTATCTTGCCACAACGACGTCTGCTAGTAAGTATATATTTGGGTCGACGGAACAGACCACAGACGTTTGTCACATGTACAGTAGATAAGTAAATAATATTAATGTTTAGGCGTTACATCCTTGTTTTATGTAGGTACCTAAGGCGCAAACAAACGTCAATGCATAACCTAGTACTAAGATTTAAAAAATCAGGTATCCTGTTTCGTATTGGCTATCATCAGTGTGTACCTAGGATTACTCAATATTTATTGCGTTCCACAATGTACATAAATGGTCTTAAGAATATAAAGGTAGAGAATCATTATGGACCCTGTCGGGCACAGCAGAAACTTAGAAGAGAGAAAGAGGGCTAATTACGCCATGCGCATTAGAAGAGATGTGACAAAGCACACCGTACCCCGTCTGTTAGTCAGCGTAACTTGAAGTGCACTTAAAGTAGTTACGTAAGTACACACATCAAAAGTGTCTAGGGATCAACATATATTTTTGCAATAACTTTTCTCCTGATTGATATTGATTAAAATTTTCTTTAAGGATTCATCAAATAAAGTGTTTTCGTTTGTCACAGTAACGATAAACCAAGTCACCTTTGCATTAATAATAAAGAAATTTGCCATTTTCCTAATAAAGGGATTTTTGACATTTGAACCACTAACATTAAAGTTCGAAAAAAAGACTGAAATAACAGTTTTCTTTAAAATTTTATTGGGTAACTTAAACAATTAATAATCCGTGTTTCTACCGCGAACACTAACAACACAAGAACATCGGTTTGGCATACTCAAAATGAGTTCATCCAAATCACGCTGTGGAATGGCCGCCCATGTTCGTTGCAACAACAAAAAAAGGTCTTCTTGCGACTGGATACCCTCCATATTCGGCAGAGCTCTTCTCTGTAGCATATCCCATGCAAGCTCAATCGGGTTCAAGTCTGGCGACTGAGCAGGCCAGGGCAGGACATTGATGTTAGCTGCGGCGAGAGTCTGTCTTACAACTCTTGCGGTGTGCGGTCGTGCATTATCATGCATTAACTGAAATAAGGGACCGATTTGCACTTGTAGAGGAACGATGACGTCTGATACAATCGTCTCAGCATAAATTTGAGTGTTGAGGTTGCCTCTGATCCAAATCAACTCAGTTCTTCCGCCGATCCAAATACCCGCCCATACCATGATGGTTCCACCACTATAAGGATGGACTTCCTGGCAGGATTTTAATCGCTGTTGGCGTCCAGAGGTTCTCCAGTGTCGTATACGGCTTGTATCCGGTCTCATACCAAAACGAGACTCATCAGAAAAGCACACGAAACGCCATTGTTCTTCTGCCCAATTTCTGTGTTCAAGAGCCCATTTATATCGAATCCTACGATTGTGCATTGCTATAGGTGGTACCCGTAGCGGTCTTCGGGAATGAAGGTTCACTTCATGCAAGCGGTTTCTGACTGTTTGGTCGCTAATTAAGTTCCCTGAAGAGTGATGAAGCCTCACGGCTAACATCATGGCGGTTATTGTTGGAGCTCTTCGAGTTAAGATTTGAATGTATCGGTCTTGTCTCCGTGTGGTGCAGCGATACCGTCCTCCATGGCGCTCAGCCACGGGACCAGTGCTTCGGTAACGTGTCCAAAGTCGACTAATAACACTCTGACTTGTATTCAGAGCTAAAGCCACAGTACGTTGCCGGGAACCATCTTCTATCATTCCCACGGCTCTGAGCATTTCTTCCCTGCTTAAATGACGTCGCCGCTCCATAATAACGTTGGTTTTAATCAGTAGTAGGGAAACAGTAGCACTAATAATGTCTTCAATGCGTTGCTTGTTTTTATAGGGAAAATATTGACAGCTGATTTTCATCTTTTACTCGAATTTGATTCACAGTTCCTGATTCAAATTATGAAATGCACCAAAAAGGATCCATATAAATTTATAAAATCATAAATTTATTACAAAGCCACATCTCAATCTCAAGAAATCCGCATAAAAATGCTTGATCCCTAGACACTTTTGATGTGTGTATTTAAGCAAACGTTAATTACATGTAAATTGAAAACTTGCTGAGGTAAAGGTCAGGAGTTGGAAACACAAGTACAATCTATTTTATTTTATTTATTTATTTTATTTATTTAATAACAAGGTTCACCAACAATTGTATACATTTAAAAACAAACAAAAAGGAAATAACAATAGTACAAATAACGAAATAACAATGCAACAATTACTTAAAGGTAAACTCCACATGCACTTCTAGACAGTAACGTACCTACTTTAAAATACTAATAAAGAAGAAGAATTAAAAAAAACAATTACAATATATCTAGTTATTCTATTGCTAAATTTATGAGGGTAGTTTTTATTTTGCTGAGAGTGTCGTGACTTAGATCTATTTTGTCGCTACATTCATTTATGACTTTACAAAATCTTGAGCAAGGGGAATTACTACCAAGGATCGTTTTCCTAAAAGGTGGACAGAGTGGTGTGATAGGATTGCGTGGACACCTAGAGGGCACACGAAATTTAAAAAGAGACAATAACTGGGGTGAGTCTATGTTGTGTGTGAAAATTTTACATGCAAACATTGCGTCAGTAATGTATCTGCGATTAGCTAAAGTTTTCATATTGAAGTGAACTAACCTGCATTTATAAGATTTCATTGTTTTAGCTATACCATTGGAGAACGCTAGGTGCCACAGAAAGCGTTTTTGAATACGCTCTAGTCGTAGTGAATGAACAGCGTAGTGAGGTCGCCATACAACACTACAGTACTCTAAAGTGCTACGGACAAGACAGTTATAAAGTAATATTTTAGTTTTGTTACTTTTAAACGATTTACAATTTCGCAATACGAAACCTAGCATTTTAGAGGCTTTTTTTATTATTTTGTCAATATGAGGGACAAACGTCAATTTCCTGTCGTAAAGAACTCCGAGATCACGTATGGTATCGACTTCCTTGATTTTATTATCACCAATTGTATAATCCGTAGATATTATTTTTATATCAGTTTTTCGCGAAAACTTTATGTGGTAGCATTTTTTAATATTAAGAGACATCTTGTTGTAATAGCACCATTGCACAAATCTATCAAGGTCTTGCTGTAGATGTGATGCATCTTCATTGCAGGTAACTGGTTTTACTGCCTTTAGGTCGTCGGCATACAAAAAAACTCGGGAATGTTGAAAACAGTTGGTGACGTCATTTATAAAAAAAATGAATAGTATAGGCCCCAAATGGGAACCTTGAGGAACCCCAGATGAGATTTTCTGAGATGAAGATTGATAGCCATTAACCACCACGCAAAATTTCCTGTCAGCCAAGTATGATGCCACCCAATCAAGAAGAGCGCCAGAGATGCCATATGAGCGTAACTTTAATATTAGAATATCGTGCGGGACTTTATCAAAAACCTTACTGAAATCAGTATAAATTACGTCTGCTTGGTGTCCAGCGTCGATCGTCCCAATCAGCAATTCAGTGAATGGTACCAAATTAGTAGCAGTCGATCGTCGTGACACAAAGCCATGCTGATCATCGCTGAGATAAATTTTAAGATGTTCCTGTATATGCGGACAAACCATAGTCTCGAAAATTTTGGCAAATGTTGACAGAATTGAGATAGGCCTATAATTTAGTATGGCTTCCTTAGCATCTGATTTGTAAACAGGAACAATTTTTGCTATTTTCCATTCAGAGGGGAACACTCCAGAGGTAAGGGACTTACTATATATAAGCATAAGTGGATGCACTAGTTCAGAGGAACATGCTGCAATAAATATTGGAGATATTCCATCAGGACCTGCACCTTTATTGACATCTACACTTTTCAATTTATTAAGTACGGCTGTCTTGTCTATAGTGAGACTACTAAGACCAAGGCTGTAATTTTCCAAAGTTTGTAGGGGATTAAATTTACTTTGCTGATTTGTACAGTGGGTAGTGCTGTGAACAGAAGAGAAGTGTTTGGCAAACATCTCACAAATTTTAGTACCGTTAGACGTAGAATTTAAGCCGTCAGTCATAGTTTTAGGATATGCACTTGATCCCCCACGTTTTGCTTTGACATATCTCCAAAAAAGTTTGGGATTAGACTTGAGGTCATTCTCTAATAATGTAACGTAATTATAGTAACATTTTTTAGCTAAACAATCACACTGTTTTCCGAGGTATTTTAGTTCAATGGCATCCAATGGGTTCTTGTATTTTTTGTAACGCAGCCGCAATGTATTTTTTTTATTTAAAAGTTTAGTTAAGTTTTGTGTAAACCACGGTGGAAACTTTTGGTTTTTTGGTAAAAATAAAGGTATAAATTTTAGAATCGACTCTTTTAAAATTTTATAAAAGTCCGCTAGCATTTCATTGATCTCACTACTTCCTTTAAATATTTCACCCCAGTTTTGCTCTCTTAAGAACTTACGAATCGACTGATAATCTCCTTTACGAAAATTTGGCCTCTTCATTTCAGTATTAAAGGATAATCGTACTTCATTCCTAAAAGCCATAACAATATCTAAGGGAGGGTGGTGTTGGTCAACAGTACTCAGGGGTTGGGCTCTCACACACACTGCACGATGGATTAGTAGAAAGAACCAAATCTAGTATGCGATTTGCTGTATTGGAAACTAAATTTAACTGAGTAAGCTGGCATACATGTATAAAATCCATAAATAAATAATTAATGCTAGAATTAGTTGTATCATGACCCACAGATGAATTACCTAATGACTTCCAATCAATAGTACTAAGGTTGAAATCTCCTATAATGCAAGTGTGATTTTCACCAATAGATTCAAAGACTGCGTTACAGTGATCCAAAAACAATTTCAAAGAAGAGCGGCGTACAGGTGGCGGTAAATATACCGCTAGCGTACAATCTCTTGGTAGATCCACACTTGCAGATGAACCTCACGCTCGGATGTGGTTTTTCCTCAAGCGGTTCTCTATCTTCGTATGAAACTACGTTACCAATACCAATAAGCTGCGCTCCGCCCTTATAGTAATACTATATTTTTAAATAGTCTTTCTGCCTTTACCCTGAACCCTGAGCCGAGTAGTTAAATATCATAAGAAATGCAATCAAACTTTTTATTGCGTAGTTACAAAATTTAATGATTTGTAACTTTTTATAGTATTGTTATTTCATAATACTATGATTAATATTTATTATTTTTTAAATCAATTCTATGAACATGCACAATATTTTCACGCGATAGTACAGACAACAGCACATCAAGTTACCCCAATGTGTCAAATTTTCCCAATTGAATATGAACCTTATTCTGTTTGCCATAAAGTTGAAAAACGATCAAATAAAGGAGAATGCCAATTTGTGCCCCAAAGTGTCAGAGATCATTGTATTACAAATACTTATAATAAAATAAGATACGAATTTTAGAAAATAACTAACATTCCATGCCAGACGTGGAAAAAACTCACAATAAAAAGTATCTTTCTTTTTATTTCACTTGAAAGTACCCTCAACATTGCCATATAATATTAACAAAGAGCAAAACAGGGAAAAACTATCTTAACACATACCTGGCCTAAAATGTTAAATATTTGTAAGTTAGCGTAACTTAAAATGTAATACATTATTATTAGTTTGTTGTAATACATACTTATCCATAAATCGAACTGTAATATTGTTAGATTAATAGTTTAAAATAACCTGAGCATTCATATTTAACATTCTTTTACTTTTGTTTTTGTAACACTCAAGTCTTCGATCAAACGTCAAATGTCATTATGTCACAAAATATTCGTTTTAACTTAAAATATTGCGCCCGCAGTTTGTTTTGTGAAGAATCACAATAAGTTTCAGTTTATATTTTATAGTGTCATTAGCCCCACGCTAGTGCTCCACTAATTGTATATTGCGTACATAATACTTAACATTACAAGCGTGTGCGAACTGTGGTATCACAATAATTAAATAGAGGTATCACAATAATCAGGAGACATTTAATATCATCATTACCTCCAAATATGACTGTTCTTTTATCGGAGTGGATAGCTTTAGAGGTAAGTTCTAGTTTATTTAAGTCCTATATACCTACAATGTGTATATTAAATGCCTGGAGCAGATATCTAAACATGTTTATACCTTATTGTTTACAATAAACATAAAAATACTTTAGCCGGTAGGTACAAAAACGGTTTCTTTAAACCTTTATAACTTTTGTCCACGACTGCTGAGCAATATGCGCCTTTCATACTTTTGTTGTAGAAGATCTTTACTATTAAATTACATAAATTTCATTTATGTACAGCCTGGGGCACAGGTTCATACAATTTTTGGCATTGTCTTTTGACACATTGAGTTAACTTGATGTGCTGGCGTCTGTACCATAAAATGGGTCAAATAGCGACTCAAGGGTGAATAGATACAAAACTTTGAGAAAGATTTTTACGTAAGTCAAAATTGTTTGTTACATACGAGGACTCTAACGCCTTTAAATAATTAAAATACATAACTGGTGGTTTTGACACCTTGCTAGTATATTCAGGTGATGAACTTGTCAGTGGCTTCGACTGCTATACCAGAGGTCATGGGGTTTATCCCCACCCAAGATAAATGTTTGTGTGCTGAGCACGAAGAGATTTAAAATATTATAGAGCGGGCATGTCAAGGAAATGTCATAGAAAAACTTTGATCCTATGTCTCAGTACCCCCATCTAGAATAATATATGAATATTGGAGCGGCAGTGGAGCGTACTAAAAAAACTCATAGACTTGTGTCCAAGCAGGACACAAGTTTCGGACAAAAATTTTGATCGTGATGTCCGGTCTATAGATATTGAATGTCTTAGGCTGAGCACGATCATTAAAATTTGTTCTATGTTTGGGTGCAATTTGTCTATAATTATGTAAGTATTTAGACATATTTAAATGTCATTATCAGGTAAATAGCACTTATAGCACAAGCTCTGTTTAGTTAAGGATTAGATGGAGTTGTATGTACGTTCAATATTTATTTACTTACTCACAAGCCACCATCTCCACCAGCGTCTTCTATAAATTTGTTTGTTTGCATTCACACGTAAATCAGGTTCAATAGAACTAAAGGTTTTCTATGTGCTCCTGCATCCTTTCGAACCATTTACCTAATCCAGTGAAGTACGACTGAATTTTCAACGCTACTCGCTTTACTCCGGTTTTAAATAAAACTCCGGTTTGAAAAATTGTTTTAGAGAAATTTTAAAATAATACCTAAGCTGTAAACTAAAAGACCAGAGGTGCAAAGAACTCAATAATTTCACTATCGAGTAGTACTTAAGTATCTATGTATTTTTTCTGCGAAACATAGGCGCACTGCATCAGTACAAAGCTCTTTTTCGATAAAACATTTTTGTGAAGGTTTTGTCTTGGATCGGCTTGCTAAAAAGAGTTACGTGTCGTCAAAAGTTTTGATACTCGATATTTTTTGGAAATTTCATGTTATCAACAATTTTCACAATAGCAACTGAGAAATTAGGCCACGACTTTAATTCCAGTATGAAATAAAATACATGTTGCTCACTTATTTTAAAAAATGTATTCTCATATTTTTTTTGAGGATATTGTTTTTCAAAGTATTCAATTTTTTTAGAAGGGATCTAAAGTTTTGCAAAAATCTTAAATTAAACGCGGACATAAAGAAATACCTAGTTTAGTAATTTTGGCATAGTCAAAGTAAACTTTGACTAAGGGAAAAAATGCCCAAAGCTCTTGCTTAGTGCGCCAAACGATTATGATTAGTCAGAAATAATCCACCTGTAATACTCTCCCTTCTAATTCGTAAATATGAAAAATGAATGCAGAGAGCTAACACGGTCGAATTTGGCAAACACTATAAATTCTAATACTGAAAATTATTAATTGAATTAAAACATGAAACTTACAAGTAAAATAGCATACCCAAACACATTACCACCACACCTCATTGTAATGAATATTCATTACACAATAAATATTCTTTGGTTCGTTGTTTACGTCCTCACAATGCAATTATCAGCTGATAAATGTTTCAATAATGATAATTTACAATTTAACACCTTGTAAATACTGTGTTTTTAACGTGCACTTCTTGATAAATTATTATAAAAGTTTATACCAAGGTATTATTTTTATGGCAAAATTTAGTATATTTCCAGTAATTGGGTTGTTTAGGACACACAAGTAGTCGCTCCCAATATAATACTGGTATAGAGCTGAATTCAGTTTTACTGGAAGCCAACCATAGGTTAATTTTGAGAAGGCTAGGCAAGCGTTGTGTTGCGTAGTAATGTAAGTATTTAAGTAAACGTTAATTACAAGTAAATTGAAAACATGCTGAGGTGAAGGTCAGGAGATGGAAACAGAAGTACAACCTCTTGGAAGATCCACACTTGCAAATGAACCACACTCTCCAATGTGGTTTTTCCGCAAGCGGTTGTCTATCAGCCGCTGTCAGCGGTTGTGTATCTTCGTATGAGACTACGTTTTGGAAGGGGCAACTAAAATCGCTACTATATTTTATGTATCTTGTAAATTTGATCATTGTTTTCATGGAATTGGAATTAATTACCTATTTGATTTTGACTTTGAACTGTGTCATTACAATCCTGTGCAAAGTCAAGAGGATTAATAGTAGGTAAAATGCTGAAATTGTATAAGCGAGACTTGTGGACAATCAATTTCATACAAGTTTTTATTGTGAACTAGAACAAAATGGGCAGATTCTCAATATGTGTAACATCTGCTGACGGAGTATCTTAAAAATGATAGAAAGTCGTTGAACGGGGAATTGAAGTTAACCACTTAAGGCGATGGAATTTAAATAATTTTTGCACAGCCTTATTTGACTTGGTTATGTGCCGTTAAAATTGTATTGAAATGATGGACAAAAGCTCCTGTAATAAATAAACAGAAAAAAACATGGCAGACTCCCAATCAGCACAGGTGCAACAATGTTGGAAGGGTACTCTAACTCGAAATCTTAATAATAAATTGTTAACAATTAATTTTCTATCTTTATAAACCCGGTTATATTCAAATAAGACATTGCATTTAATATTCATCACATCAAGACCGCTGTAAGATGTTGGTGGATTGTTTCAAACAAAAAATCCCACTTTATTGCGAGTACATTTGCGTAGGTCTTACGAAATACTAGTTAGATCTGTTTTTGTACACCAGAGTAGAAGAGACATTAACATAGAGCCTAATACTACAAAACTCAATACATGATACGAGACCACTGACGTTAATGCTGACGCTGATGTTGAGTCTGGCCTTTCGTCAGCTATTCCCAATACCTTTTTAAATTTTGTTATAAAAAATATTTAAAAAAACAAAACACACAAACATAGCATAACATTATGCCTGTAATCCTCAAAGGGTTAGGCAGAGGTGTACTTGGTAGTACACCCACATTACGCTAGTTATGTTAAAGTCCCATGTAATAGGGTGCGAGCCTATTGACTTCAATTGGGCACAAATCCAAACTAAGGAAAAAACCGGCCAAGAGCGTGTCGGGCCACGCTCAGTGTAGGGTTCCGTAGAATATGAAAACGAAGTTAAAAAAAAAGCTTGCATATACGATTATACTACAAACTTAGTCCAGAAATTATTTTGTACAACTTTTTGTCTTTTTTGTACAAAAACTGTTTCCATCTAAGTTCAAAATAATTTTCCTAGAAAGTCCTTATAAAGTTTTACTTTTCAGATTTTTTTCATATTTTCTAAAGTTATGGTTCAAAAGTTAGAGGGTTTTTACTTTTGGAGCGATTATTTCCGAAATTATTGACACTATTAAAAAATGATTTTAGTAAACCCCTATTCATTTTTAAATACCTTTCCAACAATACAGCGTGGTGATGATAATGCGACAATAAATGAAACTGCGTATACTTAAGGACGTTCCCAGTCTACATACAAAAAATCATTTGAAAATATCCAGTAGTTTAGTCACAGGAGGTGATTTTACTTTTTTAACATTTGTTACATGATGTATCTGTAAATACGGAAGCACTGACAGGTTAACGACCCCCGCATCGGTAACATCAAAACATTAAAGACACGTGGTGACGTGGCCAACTCGCAAACTACTTAGAAACTTTCGCCAAATCAGTTTTTAAATTTAATTTAGTGAAAATTATGCCTTAAACCCGTGTCATAAGAGTCGCAACGCACGCGGAAGTAAGTTGCTATGCACTCATATCAATAGAAAATTTAGTGTGTGCGAAAGAGATAAAGCTAGTTTCGTTTGCTTATTACTTCACTTTCTTGTCGAAACTTGCAACTACAAATTTAGGTCACGGTCACTGGTCAGTGTATCGCCGTAATCCTGTGACGATCCACGCGTCATTGATTTGTGCAAGCGCACGAGTGCCGCAGGCAGAAGCACCGGTGCTCGCGCCGCCTTTGAAGTACCTACCCGCCGCCTTTCAAGTACCTACCCGCGCTGCCCGCCGCGCCGCCGCTCGTGTGTTTTTGTAACGAACGACTGATTATAAGTGCGAAATTGGACACTTTATTTTAGTGATAAGATCATAATTATGACACGTATAATAGTAATAGGTACTTAGTTAAATAGTTAAGTGAATGTGCGAAATTAAACGCTTAGTTTTTATTGTGTTTTCGTGTTTTTTGTTAAAAGATAGGATAATATTGTCTGTTAATAAATTAAATGACATGGCTGGAAATGGTGCCCTCTTAGCAAACGTTAAAAATAACCTTCTCCGACGGTACGATTTGTGTATTCGTATTCATGGCGGCCATATCGAAAAACGAAAAATTTAGTGACATAGGTTCCCTACCTACCTACTGAGTTATGTGATTGAATAGTGATCCTGATTGTGATTAATAATTTGATTAATAAATGACGCCCTGGTGAGTTACCTGATTATTCAGTTAATAATCTGTGATTCAGTGTTATTGTTTTTACTGAGCATTAATAATGGCGCCAAAAGATCAAGTCGCTGCAAGACCGCGCTGTTGCCACTTTTACCACAGGTTAGTGAACTAATGTTTCTAAAGGGCGTTCTATTTTGTTTTCAGTTTTATACCATTTAGTTTGTTTGATTTTTATTTTTTTTTAATTTTGGTGTTAGGATTTTTTTGATGGTTTAGAATTATTCCTAGGAACTAGCAGTGTCCGTGATTTCATTTATTGTCGCATTGTCGTCACCACGCTGTATATCACACGTTAGGGTTGAACTTAAAAAAAAAACACTTCCCACTTTACATATAGAGTTACACTTTATATTATTATATACCCTAATAAAACATTTTTTTCCAATTTTTATTTTACCACTTTGTCGGCGTGATTGATACACATATTATTGGTACCAAATTTCAGCTTTCTAGTGCTAACGGTCACAGAGATTAAGCGAGGACGGACGGGCGGATGGACGGATGGACGGACGGACGGACGGACGGACGGACAGACAGACATACATGGCGAAACTATAAGGGTTCCTAGTTGACTACGGAACCCTAAAAACTGATGTTAATATTTTTGTACATACACATATAAGTAAACAAAAACAAACGTAAAAATCGTTCCTCCCTAGTACTCTGTAGGTATAAGTCTGGATACTTCCACCAGGTAATCCACTTCATGAACAATATTCTCACTAACTTAAGGAAAATAAGAATTTTTCATCATCATTAAATATTTTTTTCTTTACGCCCCTACAGTTACAGTCCACCAAAATACCTGAATAAAAAGTAAATAAAAGAAAATACGATCAAAGTTTTCGCACCAAAGATCTTCCTGTATAAATCTGCTGGGTGCCCTTAAATCGTAGATAAGTCCACAAAGTTGCTCGAGTTCGCCCAGTTTTATGATATTATCTACGCTAAGATCGCTGCTCGTGGATTTCTGAAGCTCGAAAGTTTTCAAAAATATCGAATTACTTAACGGTTGACCTGGTTCTGTTATGCATTTAAAATGGAGGCTAATTAGTGAAGATAGAGTGAAAAGTCTATATTAAAAACCTTTGATAGATTTTGCCGAAATCGATAAAGAAAACTTGTCAATTTAAACTTTGTAGTTGAATTTCTTTAACATTATTTATCTAGTCAGAATATTTACATATCGTTATTTGGACCATAATGTTCTTAGTAATATATGGAAAAAAAAATCAATGGGCCCTTTAAATTTTAAAGATGGAGTATGTTACGAAAAGTAAACATTTAAGTTATATTTTAAGATAAATAAAATGGCATTCGCAGATTTTAATCACGCACTTTTTGTCCGGGAATCGAACTGATCTATAGGATTAGAATCTCTCTAATAAACACTTTGTCTTGATAATAGAAAAGATCTTGAAATCTACTATTTAGTTTAATTATTATCAAAATTGCAGTCAGTTACATAACAATTTTCTAAAGGTTTATAAATGAATGCTTCAAACTTTTACATAATCAGTTTTTTGTTACCATAAATCTATAGGTTTCTTCTTAAACGCTCAGTAACCAAAAGTAGGCAGATCTTATCTAATCTCAAGAATTATGGCAGCAGTAGATTTTTTTACCTTCATCAAAATTTCGCTTCTTAAAATGAAGATAGGTACTCCCCAAAGTGGCTTCAGCGGTTTTGTGGCTATTTAAAAATTCATTTCGTTACAAGGAAAATTGCGATTTTTAATAAAATGCAACATGGTAGCCCCTTGAGACTAAAATTAATCGTAATTGGTATTAACAAAGGAAGCATTCTATTATAAATGATATTTTGGTTTATATTTAATGTAAGTGCGTTATGTCGGTGAAGGAAAACATCGTGAGGAAACCGGCTTGCCTGAGAGAGATTTCTCGACGGCGGCATGTGTTGCCAAGTCAGAGGCCCATGGGCGGTATTAAAACTCTGACACCAGGTTAGTTACTAACCACACGATAAGAAGAAGAAGAAGTGCGTTATGTTAGATTAGGCACAGTTACAGTTATTGCGAAGAAAGACGACAAAAAATCAAAACAGTCGAATTTTGACTACTTATAGTATAATATTGACGACAGAACGATTGGCTGCTGAATTATTTTGCGTTTTGGGGATTTGATTACCGTCCTTTAAATTATTGTTAACTCTGACTTATTTTAGTCAATAAATATCAACTGTACATATAATGTGTTTGTTTTTATATCACCCAAATATTGATTGATGATAATTACCTATGGCATTAAATCCACTTTTTTACGTTTCTGTGCTCTAAGTTACGATGATCATGTGATGAGTTATGTTACGATGTTATGATTTATAATTGTGTATACGTCCAATAGGGACCTCGTTTTGTGTTACCTTTACTTTATTAATATCTTAATGGCGGTACAGAGAATTAAGCCATCATTACTTATTAAAAAAATATAAAAACCAAAAGTTTTTAATACAATGTCAATCAGTGGCTGATTGATGTCCAGAGTTTTTGAAGAAGATTAATAAAAATGCTAAGTAAAAGTAATATAATTTATTATACTAAAATAATAATTAATGGCCGTATTTATACTAAATACGCATCTGGTATAGAGACCAACGATCACTCAATTTAGACAGAAAAGTAGAAAAATATTACTCCGCTTGTTGATGACTAATATCACTAATGCTGAATTGACATAAACTAGTTGTAGTTGAAAATTCTTACAACATCTTGAAAGATTCAACTAAGTATGTATGACAGAGGACTTCCTTTTCGAATTTTGACAGCAAGTCGGTACCAAGGAACTTGTTCATGATATTAGATACTCTGCAATCGTAAGGCGCCGATGCGTGGTCCGATTCAAGGTGGAACACTTGCACTGGCTTCTTTGTGTACTTGGATAAATTGTAGTCTTCAGCCAGAGCCGCAGCCCTTGGATGAGGAATTCCCCTCATAAGGACCAGTTGTGATTCCAGTTTAAAATCAGGCTCATACTGTCTTGCCAACATGATCCTTCTGTACGCAGCTTCAAGGATAGATCTTTTGTATTGATTCGAATAACTGGCCAACTCTCTTAGTCCACTAACACACGCTTCTACTTTCTCTGACCAGTTCTCTGATTTCTCCAAAACCTTTTTTAGTTCTTCACTGTCTCTCCCAGTCATGAGTCGGTACATGTGTTCTACAACAGAATTCTGTAACTCCGTTTCAGTTAAATTGCCGACATAAGCATCTAGCTGTACTCTTAATGCATCTGGGCTGCTGTCCAAGCAGTACACGATTCCCACGCGACCTGTGAAATGAGTTCAAATAATTATATTCGTGAGTTTTTTGCAGGTGGAATTTTAACTGTAAGCTATCGCAATTAGAGTTTAAAATCGAGCAGCCAGGAAACCGCTGTTTTAATAGGTAAAATAGAAGATTTTTTAAAATGAAATTTGCTTCTTTTAAGTCAAACTTTGAAATAATGTGACGCCAGGGATTCAATCTATAAAAGTTTTAATATTTTTAATACTGTCTTAATATTTTTAACATTATTTTCTGAAGAAGCGACAAAAAAGAAATTGAAATTGGTTGAAGGAAGTTCTTATTTTGCCGCAAAAAGGCTCCAATGTAAAACGGAACAGTTAGTAAGTAGGCTTATTGTTGTTCCACTCAATAAGAAACCTGGCAATTGTGTACAGAGATTATTTGAAATGAAAACATACCTTCTTTTTCAAACATTGCTGCTAACTCCAGAGCAACATTGACGCCAAAGGAATATCCCAGTAAGTAAAAGGTAGATTTAAGTTCAAACCTCTTCTTCATGAACTGGAAAGAAACGTAACAATAGGTCATTTTCTACAAAAAATAATCTAATTTCAGAGCTCATTCATTAGTGCTTTGCTGTAATCTGGATCTAAGTTTTATGACTTGTTACATAATATAACATTAGTATCTGGCCTATATTCTCCGAAGGGTTAGACATAATGTAAGTTTTGTTGAAGTCCCGTACAAACAAGGCCTAGTTACTATACTGCGTCAACCAGGCACTTTGGACTGAGAAATTTTGAATGAATTATTTAAATATCACTTTAGAAGACCCGGAAGTCATACCCATATAATCATATCATGCTTAGCAATAGCACTAACAATGACTAGACCAACAAGGCTAACATTGTCAAGTCTATAACATTGTGAATACAGACGTGATGCTATGGGTGTTCTGTTCAAGTCAACAGTAGAAATCAAGTGTTTAAATTAGAAAACTTTTAAATACATATTTATAGAACACATTTGAATAATAATTTAGACAACCTATAAAAATGAATGATTATGTAGGAAACATTCAATTATTTGCTAATAAACTCAAAAGAGAAACATCCGTTCCGTTAAAAAAAGGAAATTAGTTTCTTTGGCGAGAAAAATAAATAGCTGATGCACAACAAGCATTTGGAACTTTCCGGACTGAGTAAAAAATGAGTTGATGTGTTTTGTTGTTAAGTTTTAAATGTGTGTGTGTTTTTATCATAGAACATTACGGCCTTTCCGGCGATGGGAAAAAGATACATAATCACGGAAATTATAAAGAAAAGATTTTTTTATAATCCCAAAATGGATGGAACAAATATATAAAAGTATGATGTTCTTTTTGGTATAAGACAAACGATAAACGATGTAAACGAAACGCTGCTATTAATTCAACAGCTTTTCTTCGGCCACAATCATAAAATTTTCAAAAATTCCGTATTCGAATGGATATTTAACGAAGTGATGAATAACTTAACGAATTGGGGTCCCAGTTGGACGAACAAAGAAAACAAAATCTACCACAATTTATTCACCAATCACGGTCCATTTTATTACGACGTCCACTGAGTTCCTGCATCAGTGTTCCTAGGGAAATATCAATTGAATTAATTCAATCTTTTATAATAAAAGAGAACGACAACTGTTAGGGAACTACAGTACGGCTTGCGTGCAAGCACGAGCGACTCCAAATACTAGGTCACAACGTTCAATACTTAATAAATATACGGGAAATTGTAGATGAATCCAGACGTTGGATTTTCTTTAGGAAATATAAAGAGTAAATGCAATATTTTTCTTGTACGCTACGGAGTATAGAAGGATTGTTTTCGATATTCTGTTAAACTGGACAATGGATATTGGAAAAGTTTACACGATTTCAATGATCGTGTAAAATCAATTTCATAGAATTTATTATATGTCTTTATAAACTTAGTTGTCGAGTTTCAGCAAATTTTAGTCGTGCTAAAATAAAAACTATTATCATTTTGCAAACTCACTTTCATAATATTGCTAGCCATCTTCTGGATACTGTCTTCAGTCATATCAGGACCAAGTTGGAAGGTCATAGCTTGGACCTTTAATCTTTCAGAGACCCGGCTGAAGATTTGGTAGTGACCGTCAAATCCAGGGATCAGTATCACGTAAGTTTCTTTTGGATCTAGCTCTTGCTCTTCCTAAAAATTAAAATTTTAAATACTATAAAATTGTATCGCTCTCCAAGTTACAAATAATCGTAGTCTGGGCATCACCGTTGATCTGCATATGATGTATGTAAAGTACAGACGCCAGCACATCAAGTTACCCCAATATGTCAAATTTTCCCAATTGAATATGAACCTTATTTTGTTTGACATAAAGTTGATAAACGATCAAAGAAATTTGACACATTGGGGTTGATGTGCTGGCGTCTGTACAGACGCAAGCACATCAAACTACCCCAAGTAATTGTAAAATGGTACGGTTTTTTTCCCCTCTCCTTTAGCGCGCGAGCGGATAAAAATAAATCCATAATAAATCCAATCAGAAATGCATACCAATATAAAGTTATGCGTTTTTGCAATGGGGGTAGGCAGAAACTACGGAACAGCAATTGCTAAGAAGTAAGTTAAAAAATTGTAAAAATCATGAGCAAATCACCATTCTTAACTGAATGAGGTAGTTAACTACAAGTTTTGCTTTTTTCATCAAAAATAAAATCTTTGAGGCCGCGATAGATAATGTAAAGGTATGAGGAACAAAGTGCATAGTTTGATATCCAATAATTTGTAAAATGAAGAATCTTTCGACAAGACAGTGGCGTTGGGATAGTCATTTAAGGTAATCGTTAACAAACCTCTAAACCATCACTAAGTTTGGTAGGCATTTGAATCATAGGTTCAGTGGCCATACACTCGTCTTCATCGGTGTAAGTGTAGAATGCACCTAGACCAGCATCGAATTTGGTGTTTTCTCTTTTCTTTATAGCTCCAAAGCTTTTCAAGCTGTGAAGACAAAACAAATACATAATAATTGAAAACATACACACACCACTACCACTAAATTAGTAAAAATACTTAAAGGGCTTATTCTAGACAGTCTTCTCATTATATATCCCAAAAGTCACCCAATTTATGCAAATAAAATCCATATGTGCCTAATATATGAATTTATAATTATCTTACCTTGCAATGTCTAGTTGGGAAACCGTCTGTTTACTCAATTCGATACCATAGACGCTCTTTATAAGTAGTTTAATTTCTTGTAAGCTGGTTTCTTGAAGACTTATTTCATTCAGGGTTAAATTTTGTCCAATATTGTCAACATGTTGCACTCCTGTATACAAAGGTCACTTTTATTAGAAAAATATTTTCTTTCATTGTTATATTAGAAAAATATTTCAAAGAACACAATAGAGACCAAGTGAAAGAAAAGTTATTAAATTGAATGGTGATAAAACTACTAATGTTGCGATTTATAAATATAGTCAAAATGGGTAAATAGAAACGCAGGGGTAAATAGAGAAATACTTGAAGAGGGTTTCGATAGTATAATATTAGACAAAGTATAAACCTTAATGATATTTATTAAGCATTTCATTGCATGGATTCAAGTACTTCAAACGAATCTGACAGATGTGTTGCTAGGGAGTTATTTTCCGCCACTTCTTCTTCCTAGCAAAAACACTAGGAAGTGGTGAAGGCTGCGTTTTGGGGGACTGCCTTATGTTTTTTTTTGAAGTTCAAAAGTGCTGATTCTCAGCCTAGTTTGAATAGAGATTTTTGATTTTAATTATTTGTTACTAACAAGGTGTTAAAACTATTTATCTCTATGTTTAAAAGAATCAGAGTCCTTGTATGTAACATGTAACATGCAACGTTCCTATTCAACCCGTTTGACGGTATTCGTTAATATTGTTGCACAATTGAAAATTATTTATTAATAATTTTATTAGTGGTGATATCAGATCTTGGAATCAATTTCCTGGCCAGGCAAAATTTGGTTTTTCATCTGGAATTACTGAGTGATAGTCCGAAGTCTGGATTTGTACAGATTTTTTGACAAATAGACCTAGACACTAGCTGATATAGTACACTTACAGTTGACTTAATCGGAAACAGTAGAATAGTAACTTACCAATAATATTAGCGATCTTTCCCAAGAAATCATAATTGTTACGTTCCTTTAAATCGAAAGACACAACATTAGTGTAATTTAGTTTCAAACTCGTTTCCAAAGCGTTCATAACTGTTGACAGTTTTTGTGATCGCGTTTTAGTTTCACAGTTCCAATTGGTGTCAAACTAAAAAATATAGAAATTTCATTAGCTGTTTAATTGAAGATTCAGTAGGTAAGGATAAATTTAACTATAAATTACTGTAGCATTTCAAAATCTAAATAAATACATTTACCTATTTTCTATTCTTAAGGCAAAGAAAACGCCAATGGCGATAATCCCCTTCATGTCAAACTAATCTTAATTTACCCTACATCCTTTTCTTTTTTATAAAATACGAAAAGGACGAAAACTAGTTTTACTGACATTTCAAGCACAATAAAACAAAGGAATCAATGGCAATGACGCTTATTTTACTACAAAAAACAAATGTCTAAATCTCTAACCATCTACAAACAGCACGCCAATTTCCATTCCCGATACCGCTCTAACACCGCGTCAAATGAAATGCAAATATTGAAATAACTTGAACTGGAATACCTCATTGATCGAATGGACGCGGAAGGCGAGGGCTGGCAAGCACGCTTCATTGCGCGCTTCGCATATTTTCTCAATCACAGAAACCGCGTACTCATCGCTGGCACTTTTTGAAGAATAGTTCAAGACCACGAAGTGCCTGGAGAAGAATAAAATAATTTATAAATATTCTTTTTTATGGAATCAAAAAAGTTTTGTTCAAAATTATGGAACTGCACTCGTCGAATTTGTTATACCATGTAATGTAATTCCAATATGACTAACTATTCATACAAAAACTTTCCACACAAAAATATACACTCTAACAAAGACATTCAATACCTAATACCTAGACCGGACATCACGAACAAAATTTTCATCCGAATCTTGTGTGCTGCTGGACACAAGTCTATGAGTTTTTTTTAGTGCGCTCCGCTGCCGCTCCAATATTCATATATTATTCTAGATGGCGTTACTAAGACATGGGATCAAAGTTTTTTTATGACATTTCCTCGCATGTCCCCTCTATAGTGATCTAAATATCTTTGCATCAATCTAATCCTTGGCATCACCGTCATTAAACAGTTAAGCAGAGCTTGTGCTATGAGTACTAGACAACTTATAATAATATATATACCTACTTTTACATTTCTAAATGCATACATATTAAAGATGAATTGCACCCAGACACAGAACAAATTTTAATGATCATACTCATCACACAAACATATGTCTTAGGTAGGAATCGAACTATATAAGCATAGCAGTCAGGGCCACTAACCACTAGACTAACATGCCAGTCATAAGGTCAAGGCATATTATACCGGCACGGCACCGGCACCGCTCTAAACCAGCAATTGACTTGTCATTCAATTTAGAGCCTTAAATCGTGGGTAGTATGATATGTTTCACAATGACAAAGTGAAAAAGTCAACGGCGAGCAGTCAGCGCGCTGCCTCTACCAAACAATTGTTAACCAACTGTTACAGCTGTTGGTTTAATAAATAATAAAAAATAAAGAAAAGGAGCATTGCATTGCTATTTGGTAAAAATCACTCCGTGAACATGTATATAGGTGAAGTAAATGAAAATTGAGCAGCCATGCTATAGTAATCAATTAATAGTGTCTAGGCAGTTCACCTCACTATATTATTCAGGGATTATACGGAATTGACCGGCCAATTCCAACTAGGAAGAGATTCAGTAAGTAGTAAATTATTCTTAGCTAGTAAAATAGCAGTTGGTGGGTATAGACCCAAAAAGCAATTAAATCCATGAAAATATTACTCACATTAAATTACTGCAAAGGTTCCTAGAAGACACATCTAAGTTTGCAACAACACGAACAGCGTTATTAAATTTCTGTACCATACATTCAGATTTGAGTGTTACTTCTTCGGGTTCAGCGTTGTAATTCTGAACAACGAAAATCCCAAGAACGGGTGCCATTTTTGCTCCTTCTTTCAGTAGATTAATACATTCTTTATCAGTTGATAAGTTTTCTGATGACATCTTTACTGAAACTTCTTGTTTCTTCCAAGATCTGAAAATTAAAATAATAATTAGTGATCCTAACACGCTTATGACTTTATTGCTCATAAATGATCTATCTAACCAAGATAATTTCTGGATTTTAAAAATCTAGTTTTGATTTTATTTTGGTATAGTTAAGTAAATAACACACCTCTTCTAGTTTTAAAAGAAATATTTCGTTTAACTTTAAAAATTGATTTATAAAAATTAAAAGATTTGATTAAACCATAACTACTACCTAACCTATGGATAACGAAGATTAAAAAAGTCACGAAGGAGACGGGACAAACGTAAGTTATCGCACAAGACGGACATATTATAGCGTCGCATGATTATTAAGAAGCCGACCCAGCGTAACGGGAAAACGGCGAGACCAAATAGGAGAAGAACGTATTTCATCAAAATGCATCATAAACTATGGTAAGTATGAAAATCGTAAAATGGATAAGAAATAGGTTTACTTACGATAACTTAGTGTAGAAGTACCCGGCTAAAGAGTTGGTTTTCTGGTGTAGGACCAGGTTCCTAGCACCACGCTGGATTAATCTATCAGCTACTTCGATTCCAAGCTCACTTTCATCACATACGACGATGTAGGTCCCTTCAGGTGAATAATTAAGTCTGAAAAGAGTGAAGTTTGAAGTAGTAGTGACGGATGTGCAGCAGTGTATTTGTATGATTCGTTGGTATTATCAAGTTCTTGCTGAATAATTTTACCGAGTAAGAAAAAAAAAGAGTTCTTTGCTATAATAAGCTTTGAAAATGATTAAAAATTATAAACCAGTTTATTACTAAGGTCTCTTTACAATCTTTAACTTACGTATTATAAAATTATAACAAACACAAAATAATAGTATAATGAAAAGTATGGTGAATTATGGTAATAATATCAATAGGTACTGACACTGTCTCACTAAAAGGTAAAAGCCTATTTTTATACAGAGAAAGCACAATCATTAACACCATAATTCTTGATCAAGGTGGGTTGGCGATTTTTTTTATTCAAACAAGTTACTTTGTTTCTTTAGAGGTATGAGAAATAGTGTTATATTCCTAATCTCTTTCTGAAAAGGGTGGAACCTTCAACCAGCTAGGTTGCGTTCAGTAGGCCCGAAGGCTTTTTTCGGGATCTTGTATGATAATATTCAAGTATGTGCGGGTCCAATTCATTTTGGCTGGAGTCAAATAAAGGTTATTTAGCAATGTTGATGGGCTCTATCTCCAATATAAAGGGAGGAGGCTGGAGGTAGGTTGATTAAATTGATGTGCAGCTAATTCTTGTATAGTGTGATAAATACCAGAGTGGGGGGAGTCATTGATGCAAAAATTTAACATAAATAACCAACTTCTGGCGCCGCCAAAAATATATTGTTGAAATTATAAATAATATTTTGCATCAATGACCCTTTCTTTCATTTCTTTCCCTTTTATATATGTCTGTTAATTATTTCAGTAGGTTGGTATTAAGATAAGGTATCGTTTGGGCTCATGAACACAAGTAACATAAACAAAACAAAGAAAAACAAGGATGTGCGGGTAGATGTCGCTGCTTCACTTGCCTTACCAGACTCAGATTTGATCCTATACCGTAATGCATATTAGGAGAAGCCTTAATCATGGGACCGTCACGGCATGGTAAAAGATAATCAAATAATAATTAAAACTATCTTATTTAGCCTTTAAAGTTCAAAATTCATCAGCAGTGTACCCAGCACGATTTAATGACGTAAACCAAATGCCAATTGAAACAAATTTAAAATCCGCTTGTTATAGTTGAAACCAAAATGCAGTACGTTAAAAGTATATTTTTCAATTTAATAACGGTTTGTTTTGACGTTCGTTTTACGTCAAGCATTCGTACAAGTGTGTCTTTAATACCTTGGAGTGACATTCAACACTTCGTTTGAAACTTGAGGATCTTTCATTTTTATTAAGATCTTGCCGTTGAATCGCTTCAATGAAAGGAGTCTAAAAGCCCTGGACACATCCATGGTAGAATATACCAGTCGGTTCAAAGGTTTCACCATGCCTTTTAAAATGCCTTCAGCTACCATGTATTGTATTTCCTGTAATAAAAAATAAATTACTTTTTCAAGGAAATTGAGTTCTAAGTTAAAATAACCTTATTTATCATCATAATTTTTGGAACGAAAGAAAGTTAGGCTTTATTAATAATAAACTTAATAATAAGAATAGATAATATAAAGAAAATGGTAATTCTAATTATAGTGTGTTGTGTTATAAAAACACCAAGTAAGGTATAACACAGAAAATGTATTGTTGACAAATGCATGTCTCGACTGTGGCAATAAGGATAGAAATCACTCAGCCTAAATGAATGTGTTTATGTTCCCTATAGATTCTAAAATGACTGTAGTGACTTTAATTGGTCGTGTTTCGACTAAACAGCCAAATTAATACGACTTTTACTCAAAAATACTGTAAATTGTGTACTATTCATAATATATAGGTACTAAATTTTACTTACCGTTTTCTCTTTTGCATATTCGGGATTAAATATACTGGAAGGCCTAATGGATTTGTAATTTCTTTCTTTTACTAAGTATGACATTCCGAATGGTCGGTTATTTTTCATGTCGTCTTCACATACATCTAATACGTATGCATGTGAACCTGCGCATTTCATGGCAGACTAAAAAGAAAAAAAAAACACAAGATGTAATCCATACGGTGCGTAGTACTCGCAAATATTAATAATCTGCACCATTATTGATATATAAACTAAAGTAAAAACCCAAAAAAAAGAATAAATAAAAGACTGTAAACATAAAAAGCTTGCCCGTACATGTGCATGTGCAATGCCGAATTATATCCATGGGGCGTCACTGTCCATCGACTGTGATCATCGATGTAAATAATTTAATAGTAAATTGTTACAAGGAAATTAGGGCCTGCAGGTCGACCACACACCACAAGCGCAAAAGAGTAAATAAATTGATAAATTCCAAGTGAACGAAGTTGCGGGTAAAAGCTAGTTAAAAATACTTACATGGCGCAACGCCCCGCTGGCACAATTGATGACAAAAGCGCAGCCTTTTGCTTTTGTGTTCATGATGACTGAACTATGAGAATCAATACGGGAGCAGACAATATTTTTCTCTGTAACAGGTAATCAAAAATAATAAAATCAAGTTTATTTACCTAACATTACCGATACAAAAAAAAATCGAAACCTCACCTTCCAACTGTGGGAAAATTTTAAGCAATAGTTTTTTCTCTTCTTTGTGCTCAACAGATGCATATACGGTGTATCCCATGAAAAGGACCAAAGAAATAATTGCTTGACCAAATGGTTCTGCTGCGCCATTTATAAATATGCACTGATTTTCCGTTTCGGCTACCACGAAGTTTTTCTGTGAAACAGATAAGATCCTATGATAAAATACGCGGCTCTAAAATTCCTATTGGTATTAATGTCATTTTGCATGTTATGCTTGTTGTAAATATGGATTAACTCAAGAAAAACGAATGAAAGTCATAATACAATAGAGTTAAAAGTTGTTCTAATCGATCTATAAACAAAACTCAACAAACAACAAACAAACAACACAAACAAACAAAACAACGGACAAACTAAGAAAAAATGACTAAAGGTACTCGGAAGATAGACTAGTTGAAAAATATATTACAATCTTACCAAACAATAATACGCGTTCACGTATGCCAAAGGCACAGTGGCTGCATCCTCCATACTCCAGTGTTCTGGAACTGGCCACAGCAGCGCTGGATCTGCTTCCACAATGCTGCCTAATGCACATTCGGGAAGTAACCCCATCACCCTTTGGCCACTTAAAGAAAGTTAAAATTCAGTAACGTTGCTTAGATAATTGTGATTTAGTGATATAAAATTCTAATGGTGTATACTAAGTAAAATAATAACCTACTTGATGTCAATACCACTAAACTCTTTGCCAAAGCCTTTGCTTGGTGTAATAGAAGTACCAACTGCATTTTGAGTATCTTCACTTGAAAGTCCAACATAGCACACCTAAACAACAAAACAAATCACAATTAAAATTTTAAATTCATCAGTTTGGTTATTGTCACTGTCTTCTAGTTCTCCTTATTACACCCAAAGTTGATTGGCGATTTTTTTCTTTAAATTATTTTCAAGTCTTTTCTTACCTGGACTGTAGTGTTGCTGACAGGCATTGCAGGTTGTTCAACCCATTTCAAACTATCCAAATCACCAGACACAGTACTAGTTAAAGTGATATTTTTTATATTTAAATCCTTGGCATTGGGTATGTTGTAATAGCCACCCCAGTGTCCCTAAAAACAAAATTTATTTAAACTTTGTAAAATATCTTAACTTAATTTATTCTTATGCTCTGTGTAAGAAAAACCTTTTTAGAACCTGCAACTGCATTATTACAGATTGCTATCGCCTAATTAAAACTTTGTCAAACTATAATAAATTCTATCAATAATTATAATTTGTAATATTGAATTTGAATTAATTTGAAATTATTAATGTTGAATCCATATTTTGTTGTAACATGTTGTCTATTCTCTATTCAAATATAATTTAATATAATTTAACTTACTTTCTTGAAAATATTAATTGACAATTTCTTCACAAGCTGATCTTTGAATAATTCTGACTCCAGGTTGAAGTTTTCTACGTGATAATCATCGACTAATACCAAACCAATCTTGTTGCCATATTTTTCTCTTAGCTTCTTCACCATACCTGATACAGACGATACAACAGTTAATTTTTCAATTTAAAAGATAGTATCATATTCTGTAGTTTTGCGATAAATTACCTAAAAGACCAGAGTAAGGTAGTCTTTCGGAGACCAACATCAGTCTTCTGGTCTTGTCTAGTTCCAACTGCACTCGTGATACCCAAGAAAATTGATTATCATTAGTTATTGGCAGGTACGTAAAATTATCGCTATTACTTAAATCAACCGTGTTCACTAAAACCAGTATATAATTGTTGATGTTCATAGCTGTAATAATATTAAAATGATCATATTTTGGAAGTATTCTTGCAGAATCTTTTTCTATTGTCAATATGAATGTAGATTTTTGTAACAGCCTTGACATTGTTTCCATTTTCTGAAATAAAATTTAACGTTTAATAATAATCAATAAAAATTATGTATTATGTCAAAACAATTTTAATATAAAATTATTAATATTTTGATTTGTACGTACATGCTTATTCTCCAACAAATCGTCAACCACAAAAACAGAAGACATGTCAACAGTATCCTTAGTTCTATCTAGTATAAATTGTTTGCATAGAATTTCGTCAGTTACTTCTTTCAAGACATTTGATATTTCTGGATAATCCGTTGATAATAATTTTGTGACTTTTATTTGTTTCTGTGTTGTGTTATCTGCTATGATTTGCATGTTCACGTGAAGTGCTGACTTGAGCTGCAAAACAAATAGTTTATGCATGTGTTTAATTTGTGGTAATTTAGTTTTTTAATTTCAAAATTATTAACATATTCAATGATTAATGGGTTCTGGGTTTACTTACGTCAATTTTGCCTTGGAGGAAATGTGGCACAAAGCAACGGGTATGTAGAATATCAGGATCAGTTACAACGATTGGCATATCAGCATAAGTAATGGTACTAATTTCTACTCCACCGCATCTGAAATTATTTTATTTCATTTAAAATATAGGTATGTTGCACGGTGTTCGACTTTCGTTGTTAGCATAAAAGCTATCAGTTTTTTTGTGTTGTAAAATGAATTACCTTATAATATCATGAACATCATAGATCTCAGCAGTCAAGCATGGTACACCACCTACATCTGTCTGAATAGTTTTTATATGATCTTCAGTATTAATAATTAGTTTTGTCAAATGTGTCAACTTTGATAACCCATCGTATTCTCTCTTGAGTACAGAAAATTGTAATAATGAGTCAAGGAGAGGAACCCAATCTTCAGTGTACTTAATATTTGCTGTTGTACAATTTGACGACAAAGAATGGATTGATTGAAATTTACCTCTGAAAAAAGAAACAAGTTTTAGTTTTTCCACCGTTTTTAATATTACCATCTAAGGATATTCATTCATAAACACTTACTCGTATGAGTATCCTTTCATGCGTAACATATGGTATACGTCTTGAGTATTTAGGGCAATTTTATTTTTCAGTACTGAGTTTTCTAATTGGCGCTGCACACATTCTTTGGCAACCAATTCTTTAATATAACCTGTAGCTACCGTTGTGAGTTTGTGATTTACCTGCAATTTAAAATAATTACTTGTGCTATCTGTGTGTTTCACTTAAACTGTGCAAAAATGACACGGTTTATTAGTATTACAATTTTTTATTTTTATTAGGTTTGAAGTTGTAGTGTTACCAGTTCATTTCTTTAGTTACAAAGAATTATACATTATAGGATAATATAGAATTTTAGAAAGTTTCTCTTAAAAAAATAAACCACTTCCATAAGTGATGTTTTTGCACCGTAGGTATGACAATCTTTCTAATTATAGTTCATAGTAATCATGTCATGTGGTCAATCAAACGTGTATAATAATAGTTTAAAGCTTACTTACTTCGAAATAAGTATTTCCCTTATGAATCATTATTCCAAGCTTAAGAGGATCATCAGCCTTAATTTCAACTTCTTCATTGAAGTGCACATTACTAAATGTGACAGACATGCTCCTGTAGTCTACGCCTTTAAACATCGCAAAAGTCTCCCAGACAACAGTTAACAATGCAGCTTCAGGGAAAACGTATACACCTGGAATTTTAAATTTTCTAACATTTTGAGAACTATTTTTCTATAAGACGACCCACCTTCCTTCAAATACAGAGTTGGAGAGACATTGATGCAGAACCTACTAACATACAATCGTAACATCATTTTGGGTGACAAGAATATTATTATCACTCTCTTCCAAAGAAATTTCCATCTTAAAAGTTTAGTTTTTCATTAAAATCATCACTTATTTAAAGTGTAAAGTAAAAAACAACACAAGTAAACGTAGAATCTTTTTTTCCATTGACGATGTATTTCCACCCTGTGTTTTAATAATTTTTTGTTTAAATTATATGAAAATTAAATCTTAATTATAAAACATTGTATTGCTCTTACTTCAAGCATTTTTGAAAATGTCTTTATTTAATATTTATTTAATACTTCAAAAAACAACGTGCACTATGTGCAGAGGCAAAATGAATACCTGCTAAGCAATGCTAGTCTCTTAAGTCTTTGTACGCCGCGTCGGTCACACGTTGATCGCGAAAAATAGAATTTCTATTGTGTCTGGTTAATTAAAATGTAATGTGTCTCTTACTAGGCATGTTCTGGGTTCTAAATAGGTAGTTTACTCACCGTTTCTCTTATAATTTTCAAAACATTTGTAGTCGTCATCATGGATAGACAGAACGAAATCCCTGCTTGCCGTGGTGATTCTGTCTTTGGCATTGTATTTTGCTTGAGGCCTAAAAATAAGAACTTATTTTATTATTTGTTTTAATTTAAATCAATGTTAATAGTCTATGTATTTTTAAATAATCTTGTTTATTTTATTGTTTTGTCAACTTCCAATGTAGGTTCAAAGTCAGCACTTTTATCAGACAGTTTTAATGAAAGTTGACAAATTAGTACCATAACATAAAAAAAAAAAAAAAATCAATTACCATTTCTCACTGTGCTCCCACGCGACTAAATGCGAGAGCAGTGCAGTTTCTGTAGCTACGGGAAACTCTACTTTCGGGTAGAGTGCTTTTACTTTTGGCGTTAGGCCTGCTAAGTATAACCTAAAAATAAAACATAGGTATCATACATAAGAGTAAAACAATCAAATATTTTTAAACAGCCAAAAATTTCAATACTACCTGTTTCGAAAGAAAAGCGGTACAGAAAATGTTAATATTAAAATGAATATTGTGGTCAAGTTCTACTAAAGCGAACGTCTTAAGAATTGTAAATCAGTTATCATTTTAATCCAATTTACATTACACTAAATCCAAAATTAATTCGATTAAAACTTCGAGGTATCAAAGGAAAAATTCGATTTTAGAATCGTATGTACTATCACTACTTACTTTCCAACTGCTTCTAGTAAGAACTTCACAGGATCAGCATGGCCACGTCTGGTGAGTGGTACATGAGTACATTCCGCCAGTGAACGTTTCAAAATTGCTTGAAGTAAACCGTGAGGAGCCACTTCGATGACAATAGCGTTCGACGGTATAAGCTTGGATGTTTCTTCAAAGAGCACTGAATTCTGTTAAAGTAAATAAAAGTCAGCATCTGCCTAGTCCTAGCTCAAATGTAGCTTAAATTTCACGTGGGTGTTATTATTAAGTCAAATCTCCATTTAGTAGAAGTGGAAAAATATAAGTCGGTAGGTACTTCAAAAGTTCACGTTTTGTTTAAGCCAAATTTGTATTACAAAAACAGGAAGAAAACAAATTTGAATGTTGTGGTTTTGTTTAGAAACAAAGAAAATCACATTAGAAATTCCTTAATTTGGACAAGGTTGTCCAAATTAAGGAATCTTATCTACTCGCCATTTACTAACTGAGCTATTCAATATGTTGGCACCTATACCAAAACTACTGCGCCATACGTTACAATGGTGTATTTGCCACAACTAAGGGTTTACTCACCAATAAGTTGTTGGTATGATATTCGGCCGAGGAATATTGAGCAGCTGGTTCATTCCACTGGTCTTGGGGTACAGATGTAGATACCCATTTATTGCTGCGTTCCTTTGGATTTTTGATTACTTCGCGCAAGTATTTAAGAAGACCTGGACCTATAAAACAATCATAGCTATTTTAGAGATTCCAAAGGTTTTTTAGGGATTACTATGTCGTGGTAATAAAATCTTTTATCGTCGGTTATATTTTGATCATTGCCATCTTACCAGCATCCTGAATATATCTCGAATGATATGCAATGTTGGAGCATGGAACCTCTCTGGCGAAGATACCGCGAGCTGTGAGCTCAGCTACGAAAGTCTTCATCACATCAGCCGGACCTGATATAGTTGAGGAATCTGAACTGTTGTGGCAGGCCACTTCAATTTCTGGTGGGCATAGAGCTTTCACCTGACAAAAATACAAATAAAAGCATTACTTTTAAGTTTTTACTTAGCACGTATGAATACTAATACTAGGACTGAATAAATTAACACAAGGCAACATCCACTGCAGATTCAGAACAGAAGGACAGATAATCAAAGAAGACAACTGGTTGGTAGGAAAATAGACGCACCTCCAACGATATTATAAGTAAAAAGGTGTAGATGAATAAGCGCTCAGCAAGCGACACGTAAAAATGTGGGTAACTAGCCACACTTGACCTCAGTGTCGCGTCGCGCCATCAACGGACGCGTCTGTCCGTTAGTGTGCCATTTTTGAAGGTCGAATGTTGCTTAAGTAACTTATCTAAACCTTTTTACTTAGAATATCATTGCGCACATCCATGAGTTTAGTAAAAAATACCGGATACCCAGCGTTGAAACTGCATATAGTCATGATTTTTATACCACCCAATGAGTCTTTATAAAGAAGCGACTTATTTGCTTCTTAATAATTTATAATTGAGTTTGTTGTAAAATTACCAGAAACATTTTTTTTTATACCACGACGGTGGAGACAAGCTTACGGCCCGCCTGAGAGTAAGCGGTTACCGTAGCCTATGGACACTTGCAACACCAAGGGCGCCACGAGCGCATTGTCGACCCTTTAAAAACCTATTTACTTTCCTTTTGAAGAACCCCATACTGTGTGTACATGTTAGATATTTCAAAAACGCTTACCGCTTTAAAACCTAAACCAACAGCAGCCATAGATCCGCGGATGAATGGCGTTTGCAAAGACACAAGACCACGACTGTAAGCTGAAAGAATCATTTCTTCAGCCGTAAAACAACCGTCGGCATATGCGCATCCTAGTTCACCTACGCTGTGACCTTTAAAAAATAAGAATAATTAGAAAATTACCGTTTCTTTTGCGTACATTAGGGAATAGAGCATGTTTCTTCAGTAGAATCTATTATCAAAATACTTCTTACACAACTAAATATGTGAACAATATAAACCTTATTATACAACATTTTAAAACATCACGTCCATAATCCCTAAACTAAACCCTAACCGGTCTCAGGAAATGCCCATTTTACCAGAAGTCCCATACAATGAGGGCAAACCTACATCAATTGGATACAGATTCAGAATCCGGGCTGCGAATTTTAAATTAATACTTGTGACCATTACAATAATGAGCCACTAAACCATATTTGTTTAAATTATCTTTATTTATTTTTACTATCAATTTAAGCGGAAACTAAAAAAAAGAGTGTTGTTTTGAGCCTTGTTGTATAATTAACTTACCAATAATATTATCAGGAACGATTCCCATCTCTCTAAGCATATCAGTGAGACCAATTTGTACAGCTGCAATGCCAACAAACGAATGCAGAATATTGTCATAGATACTCTTGTCAGCGTTGGTCAAAATATTGACAATGTCGATGCCTTTTGGTTCTAGTGCACGTTGACATCTGGAAGAAGTGCATTATTAATGATTGTTTGAAATGTTAAAGAAAACGTTACACCGTGCTAAGCCTTTTCATATCTAAGTTTCTATCTGCAAATGATCTCATATCCAACTAAAAGGTTACAGAAATTTGCTGGATTCCACCAAGAATGTTTACGAAAAACCTTTGCCCAATTGTCCAGCAATAAGAACTTTTTAAAGGATACTATTGAACATTGAAGTTTATAAGCTCTTACTTTTCAATAGCTGCAGCAAATATCGGTATACGCATCAATTCAGCTCCCATGGTGGCCCACTGCGATCCCATGCCACTATACACAAACCATATTGGTCGAGCCAACCCGTCTATGTATTCTACTTCCTTTGCTAAGCATACTGTTTCATTCTTGTCGTTTGTTTCTGAAACATTGTCAATGAACATTATTGTTATGATTAGGTATATTGACATTTTAGAAAGAAAAGAAAAGGTATACTTAGGTCACATTGAAAATACAAAATAAATAAAATGGTGCATTGGGGTAGTTTGAATTGACAATTGAATTGATTTGCCAGACCGAAAAAGCGATTATACACATTATATTGTGCAAAACACTGCATCGGCACCAAACTAAGAGGGACTAGGGAAATACGATAGAACAAAACTCAGAATAAGAGATTAAAAACGACAGTCACATACTTAAAACATCGTATAATAAGCAAACCATTAACAGTTTAACATACCAAGAATTGTGTAACCTCTGCATGTATGACCAGTAATAGGTTTATCGTGAATATCGTGAAGAAGACCAATTTGTTCCGCGTCCACTGGTTGTTTGTTGAGTTTATTAATCATGCTCTTTACACATTCGTCTTGTCTGCCAGATGTGAGGACTATGTGTGGGATGCTGCTGCGGTAGCGATCGAGATCCTTAAAGAAAAACGTTTTAAACAAAATAAAATAAAAAAAAAAAAAACCTTCATCCAAGTCTAATTAAAGCAATGTTTAATTTTTACAATTCTTCTTAGATAACAGTGATAGTTCTATTTGTCAATAATGGCTTGAACAATCCACTATGTATAAGGAGTCTTATAAATAGATTTTCCTCTTTATTTCAAATAACTTTCATCTCGCTACGTAAGGCAATATTGACAAAATTTGATTTAATCTTCCTCCGCGCCCCCAAGGCTTTGCAAAACGAGACGTGTTGACATTTATCAAAATAGTCTGTTTAGTAAAGAAAACAAAAATTCTATTACATAGAATTTACTTGCAAACACCTACGTTAAGTTCTAAGATATTGGTAAATACTTGACAACCCCTTTTCTTTTACCTGTTTAAATTTTTTGGATCATTAACAACAAAAATCCTATCAAATAAAAGCACCCCTAAAATATTCTAATAGTAACTGTGAAGTCTTTGAATCTTTGGATTTTAAATTAATTAATAGCAGGTTATGAGATAACTGACTATCGTTGAATAATAGATAGTTTGCCTCAATATTACAGTAAGTAAATGTAAATCTATAAGTATTTATTTTTTGATAAGCTTTCATCTATAACCTGGTGCCTGAGAATTGTAAAAGATTGATTGATTTATTGATTTATTATTTATTTCACATTAAAAAAAATCAGTCAGTTTCTACAGTACTTAAATTAAGTTCGATGTAAAGTTTAAATTAATAATTTCGTACCTTAGGTTTGTAGTGTCCTTTCATGAGTACATGAATGTTGGTTCCACTGTACGAGAATGAGTTCAACGCAGTAAAACCACGATTGAACGGTGTATTCTCAGTTACTACTTGGATCATTCCTTCACTCACTGAAGGAATGCTGTCCTGTGGCTCGCTGAAGTGCAAGTTGGGAGGGATTTGACCAGTTTGGTATGCCAAACAGACCTGCAAACAAAATACATGAAACAAACAATTTTTGAAGAAGTAGAAGTTACTGAAAGATTTGATGTGGAAATTGGCAGGACGTATAAATGCAAACACTTCAAGTTATCGCTGCATCTATAAAACTTCTGAACATTTTAATATTAATAATTGACTGCCTCGTTGGTCTAGTGGTCGCAAGCGCTACATGAGCATGAGGTCCCAGGTTCGATCCCTGGGTCGGGCAAAGTGTTATTGAGTTTTTCTATCTGGAATTTCTCAGTAGCAGCCCGGAGTCTGGATTTGTGCCCGATTAATGGCAATAGGCTCGCCCCTTATTACATGGGACTCAAACATAACTGGCGAAATGTGGGTATACTACCAGGTACACCTCTGCCTAGCTCTTCGGGGATTACAGGCGTGATGTTATGTATGTATGTAATAATAATTATGCTATTTTGAATAAATCCTACTCCAAGAAAATAATAAAAGGCGTCCTTTTTTCCTTTTAGTTAGTAACTTTTTTTTATGCAAAGCCTAGGTCTTTCAATTAAATACGAAAGATATACAATGTTTAAGTACCAATATGTTGTTTGTTATTATTTATTTTGTTCTTCATAAGTAACATTGTTATTACCTTCGTTAATGAGCAAACTCCGGAAGCTGGCTCGCTGTGACCCATATTGGACTTGACGCATCCAACTTGGATTGTCTTGTCTTTTGCAAACACTTTCCCAATGGCTTCCAATTCGTTGCGATCTGCTTCGGCGATAGCTGGTGAGATCAAAAGAGGAAAATAAATAAATTTTTGAATAAACAAAGTTTAAATGATTTACGTTCCAGAAACAAGTTTGAAATGATTTACGCTCCAGAAACCAAAAACTCCAAAAAGTTTAAAAATAATAAAATTGGGTAGATAATTAGACAAAGTCATATTTTTGTTAACGTTAATGAAGTTTAATAAATCCGAAATGCTTTAGCTTTCAGACTGCTGAATTACATATAATATATTTTCACGAAAACTAACCATACCTATTATTAGTTAACAACCATGGGATAATAACTTACTAGTTTCTAAGAAGTATACTACCTGGTCGATGACAGCAGGTGAATACGATGTACCCAGAATTAGTAATTAATATGGCGACAGAACTTAAAAAAAAACGCGGTCCCTATTTATTGAACACTGCCTGCTAACGTCAGACAAGAATAGATAATAAGGTAAAATTCGCACGCAAATTAAAAAAATATTATATCTTTGTAATTATGTAAGTGTAAGTTAATAATATGTGAATAAGTTATAGATGTACCTTCATGATATTAAGTTTATCGAATAAAAGACTCACAGTTAAACTGCGTTAGCAGTTTGTGGGGCAATGTACTTAGTTTTAAGATTTTTTATGTAAATAAATCATTCATTAATTCATTATTTTTTGTCGAAGTTTGCTACTTTACCTGTTGGGTTGATTTTTTGGCTGGTCATGCATTTTAAGTAGCATGACCACAACTCTCAGTGGAAAATCGCGCCCAAACATAATAATATACGTACAATACATAGCAAAACTACACGTGCATGAATAGCATTAAATACATAAAGCAATACATAAATAGTTTTCAGAAAAAGCATTAGAATAAGAAAAAAATACTCTGAAATTGACCTCAAATCAACTATTAAAAGACTAAACTTACCCGGAGCATTAGCTTCAATATATTCAACATCACGAGGCGAAACACCAGCTTCCCTATAGAAACCTTCCAGGAACTCTTGGATTTCTTGCGGCTGTCGCACTGGCAAGAACTGGTTTTCCATGTTAGGGCTGTAGCTAGACTTGGCATGATAAACTTCAGAGTATATTCTGTTAAACAATGATAAATAAAGATACTATTTAGTTTTATAATATAACGAACAACTAATAACTTGTTAGAATAGTTGTTAAATTTGCGCTATTTCATTTTACAAGATACATTCTTTCTACATTAGAAGGTGAATCAACTCTAAAGAGAACCATCTTACTTAATACGTTTCTGAATTGGGTCACCAAAAATCTCTCGTGCAAATGCCTTAACCCAGTCACACGGTCGTCTGTACTGGATTTCATATCATGGTACAATTTGAAACGTTTACTCTGACGATCGTGAAAAAATAAACGGTGCTTTAATGGAGCTTGTAATTTGACTTGCAGTGTCTTGTCGACATGTGGGCATTTAGTAGGCACAACAGTGAAAATTTGAGAAGAATAAAATTTAAAGGTTGTACTGGTATAAACGCACGCAAACACGCACACATACACACACACACAGACACACTCACTCACTATTAACTACCCATTAAATTAAATTAAATTGCTTAAATTGTTACTAAAATAATATGTTTAGTCTAGTTTTATAAATTCAAAAATGTTACCTATATTGTTGTATCGGAACCTAGTAATATTTCTCTCTCGGGGTGGGCGCTAATAACTGCGACACAGTTAATAAAGTAACGCAGTATTAACGTGCACTATTTCTGTTTACATGTTTTGTTCCAATAAAATATTTGATTTGATTTGATTATATTGAAGATGTTTTTGCATATATTTTTTTGCATATAAAAGAAACGTATCGTAGAAAGTTTTTGACTAGTGTTTTTGATAGTAGACAAAAAAGAGTTATAAAGAAATCGAATACAGTATAAGACTATTAAGCTAAGATAAAGTTTATAACAGAGGCTAGCTCCTGTCAAGACAAAAACTAACTCAAATAACTGTGGTACTCTGAAAACGGCAACAGATAACACCGCTTCAACTTGAACATGAGTTATTACAAGCCACGAAAACTACTACTTTCTAACTTCTAGAATCAAAGGTAAAGCAATAAATTACAAGTAGCCACTGACTTTCAGATGAATGTGAGAACAGAAACTATAAGTTAATTTAGAACTGAAAATAAAATTTACTTTAGAAAATAAAGGTTGACAATGAAAAAGTGGACGCTAACACTTGCTAGCGGAGTAAGAAATGGTGTATGTCGCTGCTCCATTATCGCGTCACTGTAAAAGGAGTTCCAGTTTATATAGAGGGAACATACTTTATAGGAGAAATAATTTATTTCTCTTAGACGTGGCTTTGAATTTATGCTGTGTGGATGAACCCGAGAAATGTACACGTAGCGCAACAAACCTTTCTTATATATTCAAAAAACGGTCAATATAACATAAAAATAGAACATAGTCAAAATGTAATCATTTAGTCTAAATTTATTTTCGTAAAATTTTCAACGAAGGCAACTTTGTGTCAAAATTACAAGATAAATAAAATAAAAGATATACACGTCCCCCCTAAGCCCCTTTAATGTTATATTTAAAATGGAATACAACATAATAGTTCTTTATTTACACATAAAGTAACTATAGGGTACATATGTTAAGTTCAAAATGATCCAACAATTATGCAACACACTCAAAGGTTATTTTAAATACATTCGTCACAAATCTCATCTGAATGTAAAACGACAAACTAATGAATCATTTAAAATCAATTCATTAATATGTAATGAACTTTACTTCCGATAATGGCCCAACATTTCGAATTTATTTAAACGATTAATCAATTGTATTATAAGTAGCTGAGGCATCCATTGTAAACCATATCCAGTTGAGTGCAGCCATATTTGTTATTTCAAACGAATGTGGTAGTAATCTGTGGCCGTGATTTGTTATGAAGCTTACGGTAGCATTATTGATGCCATTTTGAAAATAAAAACCGATTATGATATTTTAAATATAAACTTACCTCTTAGCATCCTTGGCTTTCTGTAAAAAGAGGATGCTAATGGCGTCAGATCTCACGGAACCATCTCCATGCTTGTCAAAGCATTTTGTCTTGCCGTCCAAGCAAAGGAACCCGTACCTAAAAAGAATAATTTCATTAGTAGTTTTTCTTTGGAAAATCTAATTATTTCTTTTTTTTTAATTAAACCTCTAGGCCATCACTGCTTATAACTATGTTTTGGCAATCGCCAAAACATAGTTCTCGAACTGACTTTTCGGATTCATGTTCGTTTTGTATAATTATGACTTGCTTCAATAATGGTGAAGAATAATAATTACAGTGGGGAAACCGGCATGCCTGAGAGCTATTTCTGACGGCATGCGATACCAAGTCAGAGGTCTATGAACGGAATTAAAACTTTGGCACTAGGTTAGTCAATAACCACACGATATGAATGGATGAAATTTAACCTAAGAAGCAAAACAAAAGCTAGGATTTTAGCCAATTGTTCTCGTGTAAGATAGCGCGTCACGTTTATACCGCCATTTACATAAATTATGTAGATTAAATCTAATTATTTATGTTCTGTTGTTTTTAATAGATTGTAAATGTTTTGTGGTTTCAATCAGTTCAACAACATCTTTGTCCTGGTCTACTGGTCTAGAAAAAATCTGGAGCTTGCTGGATTTAAATTATGATTCATTTACTGGCCTGTTGGTCTAGAAGTTAGTGACCCCGACTGCTATGCCGGAGGTCGTGGGTTCGATTCCCACCCTGGACAAATGTTTGTGTGATGAACACGATCATTTGTTCTGTGTCTGGGTGTAATTTATCTACAATATGTATGTATTTAGAAATATATAAGTATGTTTATCAGCTGTTTAGTATCCATAACACAAGCTCTCAAGCATGACTTGGGACTAAATGGCGTTGTGTGAAAAGTTGTGGAATATTTATTATTTAACACTGGGACATTTTGAACAGGGTTTTGACTTACTTTCTCATATTTAAGGCCACATTGGGGTGCATGCACAAGTTACATCCACCAACGATGGCTGCCTCACATATTCCACTGTTGATGCTCTTATATGCGTGCTCTAAACAGGCCATAGAGCTTGAACAGGCTACGTCGAGAGCATACGAAGGACCTTTGCTGTCCAGCCAATAGGAGATCCGGTTCGCGTACATGGCTTTGTTGCACCTGCATTAAAATTATACACTGATTGAATTGACTGCTAGTAAAAGGAGAACTATATTTTGTGATTTTGATTTCAGGTGGTAAGGTTTTTCTCATAAAATGGTATATAATTTGGTTTAAGAGCTGTGTTTCTCTGATTAAGATTTTAAAAAATTATAAAATTACTGAGAAATTACATTTACAAACACCGTACATGAACACACACTACATTACATTACATTACATTAATGAACAGCGTACAGAGATTACGTTTAAAGGTACTTTATATAAAAATAAGTGGGTGTTTGATCACCAACCCAATAAACACAGATCTAAACAATATGGAGAGGAAAAGTAAATAAAAAATATGAAAGTATGGATGCAAAATTATGAAGGTAAATTAGTAAGTAAAACCCTCAGAGGTTTTCGCTGTAAATTTTAAAATTTTAAACCAAATGTGATAATTCACATTTGGTTAAGGTGGCTAAGTGTTTTGGAAAAGAATAATAAAAAATAGTGATCGATGAGACAAAATACACTTTCATTATTTTTCTAAGTCAAGCTTTTACAAATCCCTCAGTTTGCAATACTAGATTAACCTATATTTACATTTTAAGATGTCAACCAATGATAGAAGAATTTAATGTCAGTGATATTCAATTAATTCATTTATTTTTTATATTGCCTGTCTGGATTTTACATCTTAAAATATGTGTGTCGATATGAAATTCCAATAAATAATAGTTTTATCTACATGTTTATAAATTGCCATACAAAGCAAAAGGTTTACAAACAAAAAGTGTATCGAAACGGAAAACCAAACTGAACATTTTCAAACAAACAACATTTCGATGAAGTGAATAAACTGAAACGCGTATTTATTGACACTATTTCTGAGTGTTCTGATTCTAGTTGGAATGGTAACTGATTTATTCGTACCCATACTCCTACTGTTATTGATAACCATTCATCAATGGGTGGTTTTGGTGTAAAATTGGCTTGAAATGGAATAGCATATACAATATTCTATTTCAAAACAGAAAATGTGTGTCGGCGGCTAGATGGATTATTCAAATAAAGTCTATCAAATATGTTGAACTAAAGCACGACAAAAATACAGATATAATTAAACTTTTTAATGTACAAAAATATAAACACCTCTAAATTATGTTATCAGCTAGAAGCTGGCCGGACTGCCCAAAGATCTTTTGACTAACATTTTTAGTTGAGGCATATGGAGCCTTTTTCAATACACACTATGTGCCTACACTACGGTATACCTTTGTGCCAGTGCACCAGTTACATAGAAAATTGAAGAAATAAAAAGTATGCGAGAATATTGCTATCACCCGGACGCAAATCAAGACTCCAGGCTACTAATAATGAACAGGTTGATAAAGCCAATGACACTGCGTCCCATTTGGGTATCGAACCTAAGATGTCATATTCAGCAGTCCTATAAGCTACCTCATACGTATTTTAACGACGCACTTTTATTATGGCTCACCTCAACTATAAGTCAACTGAGTTAAAAAGTTTCATTCTCATATAAGAAATACACAAAACAAATGCAATTTACATAAACTACCAATATTAGACGTTACATCATAATAATGCAACATTTCACCTTTTAAACCCGACAGTAATTTCGTGAATACGCTTCCCGAAACGTATAAATATTTACCAGTGCATTCGGAAGTCTCGTTAATGCATGTCGCCGTAAATGTTTTATTGCCTTTTGTTCATCGTACAGTCAATCGCGTTCATCATGAATATAAATAATATTCTGTTAAAAAACTCCTTTTATTATGTATGAACTTAATTTTGGGGTAATATTAATAGAGGCTTATTTAGTATTCTGTTTGGCTTTTGTTTTCATGTTAATGAATGGTCTTGTTTACTTCTATTTAAAGTTCAATGAGGTGTTAATTAAATCTGTGTTTCTGATGCAATGTTGGGAATGTCTTTTCCTTGTATTTATATTGACTGCTTAATAAATGAAAATTCCGTAACTTTCACACAATGCCATTTAGTCCCAAGCTAAGCAGAGCTAGTGTTATGGGTACTAAACATCTGATAAACAGAGGTTTTATATTTGCAAATACATAGGCATATCATAGATAAATTACACTCAGTCACAGAACAAATAATCGTGCTCATCACACAAAAAAATGTTTTGGGTGGGAATTGAACTCAAGACCTCCGGCATTTGCAGTCAGGGCCACAGGGCCAACTGGTAGACCAACAGGCCAATCAAATGACTCCTCCCGTTCAGTGTGAAGCAAAAGGGATTGTCAGACTCTTACTTAACTGACTATATCCCATCCGTGTTCCTCCTAATGCCTTTTGCTCTTTCGAACAATTCCGCAACCCCCATATATTTACCGCCTAGGAGTTCAATAGACTGATACAGAATCAGACTTCAAGTTACATGTGGCACTACGCATCACGCAACATGCGTGCGGCAATGTGATAATCGTCTAATTGGAGGAAACTTATGAAAAATTGAATGTAAGATGAGTAGATTAAATTGCTTTCTAATAGGTTTCTAGGCAATGTGGGATCATGACATGTTTAGATTTTCATCTTGAACCCTATTTCTCATCGAGCCCCAAAACAAAACTAAAATAAATAAAAGACGAACGAGAAATGGCGAAGGTACGAGTATCGTAAAGCGAAACTATCTCGAATGGGAGGCGATCGGATCATATCAGAGATTTATTGTTTTACATCAAAAATAAAAAGTTACTGCGCTAAGTCGCCTTAAGGGGCGTTATGCAATACTGTGCAGAAGGACCAATTGAAAAGTATTATTTGATATGTACATAAACTCACGCCTTTTTCTCATGGCAGAAACTACTGAGCACCATCTCTACGATTATACTTCTTTGCTTCGTTTTACATAATATACATGTTGGCATACATACGCCGGTTACGAGTACTCCGCACCTGACCTTTCTGAAGAACCTCACCAATGTCCTTTTAAGACGCGTTTTCACTTACATCTGCCTTATAAATACCTATGTTAGTCACCTTTTATACTTTTAGGGCATAATGATAGAATCATTATAACTCAAAATTTATTGAAATCTCAACTGTATAAAAAAAAATATACCTACTAGTAAAAAATGCCTGCACACAAAAAAAATGATGGCATTATTAAATCCTAGTCATTTTATGAATTCCCTATAATATAAGCTATCTGCCTGTGAAAACCCTGTCAAATCAGACTTTAAAACATATTTTAATAGTATAACTTTATAATAATATTATGCAGCTGTTATTTTGAAATATAATACGTTGATAATGTAAGTAAAAAGGTGTAGATAGGTTATAAGCGCTCAGCAAGCGACACGTTAAAATGTGGCTAACTAGCCACACTTTACCTCAGTTTCGCGTCGCGCCGTCAACGGACGCGTGCGTCTGTTAGTGTGCCGTTTTTGAAGATCGAATGTTGTCTAAGTAACCTATCTTATCTACACCTTTTAACTTATAATATCATTGTTATAATACATATTATGGACTCCTTAATTTTTCTCAATTTGTACACTATATAGATGTTTAAGTATGTTTGAATGTATAGATTTATCCACAGTTGTACGAGTATATGTAGAAAAAACGCTTTACACAAAGTGGACCTTTTCATACCAATCTCTATTGTTCAAGAAGGCTGTACAAACGATGGTATTCGTCAAAGTTACGACCACTTCCAAGGTTAAAGATACGATACTAAGTATAATGAAGGGATGGACGTGTGTTAGAATCAGTTGGAGGACTCAATCGCTCTCGAGGGAACGTACTGTGATTTGTCATCATATCTGAAGTAAGCCACTTCGGTTTGGATGGGTTTTTCTTAGCGTGAATGGTGTGATGATATTTTCGTATTGATTTTTAACCAGGGTAAGGATAGAATTGAATAAAATACTCTTTTTTGACGTCATAAAATATTGCATTAATATTTACTAGTAGTTTGTTTGTTTAAACACGTTAATCTCTGGAACTACAAGTCGCCTTAAAGCTACATAAATGCTTGTATCTGGCGTGGGTTCACGTAAATAGTGCAATGGGTAGAAATCAAACTCACGACTTCTCGATCGCCAGTCCAACGCCTTAGCCATTGGGCTATTGGGCTATTGTGGGTAACTTTCAACCTTTTTGTATAAAATTCATTCTTCTACTCTTCTGACTAGTTTTATATCTATAGTCGAGCCAATATTGATTCGCTGAATAGAACTATCGTTGCAATTGCTCAAATTGCTCGGTGCGATGTTATTTCGACGATTCGGACATTCGATCTCATGACTTCGGGGTACTGCTTGATTACAAATGTCATAATGTCCGTAGGCCCGAACATTATGTCATTTGAAATCAAGCAGTAAACCTCTAATAAACATCACACTACAACCTTTGAAAGCGCGTGAAACCGCATAAATAACTAGTCATAGATATTTATTTGAAAGCCAAGCCATCACACACAACCAGACTTTAACGAGCCATCATACCCTCATAATCTTTAGTCCTCTAGTTAACCTTCAAACACTACATTTGAACTCCCATTATAAACTTCAAGTCAGCTCATTACCATTTTAATAAACGAGCAAAATTGCCAAGTGGTCGACCTTTATTCATAATTATTTTCTTATTAGTCCAGTCGGGAACGCCACCTGCGTTCCACGCTTAGATTGGGATCCGTTTTAGGATTCTGCAGGGTTATAATATTTACTAGCAAACGTCACACGGTTTCACCTGCAAAGTTCCTGTTCCCGTAGGAATTCAGGGATAAAAAGTAGCCTTTGTTACTCAGGGTGAATGTAGCTTTCCAATCGTGAAAGAATTTTTAAAATCGGCACAGTAGGTTTTGAGTTTATTCATTACAAACATACGCACACACAAACGTACGTGACACAATATTTTCCTATTTAAAATATTAGTGTAGATAGGCTATGTGTTATTCTAATGTATAAGTTATATTTTTGTTAAGTTTCCTAAAAATCCATTTATAAGTTTTTTAGCCACACTTAATTACCTTTAGATTTATAACATTATAAGGAAAAAAGTTCTGTAGCTATTGTGTTATACTGATGTTTTAGTCGCCGCGCTATCGACTATAATATCGAAAAATAAAGGTTTCATCAAATACCTACGGAACTTATCCTCTTTTGTTCCTAATCACACGCACTAGCTTATTTTTATATAGGAATGCGAGCAAAAAATATAGTAATTTTCATCGGCGTACAATGTTGGTAATGTATTAATAAAAGTCTGTGCAAAAATAATATTAAGTTCTTGCAGAAATTTCTCCCGGTCTTGATTAGACATTTTTATACTAGTTTTGTAATAAGAGTATTACGGAATGGCGACCATTTTAATTTCGACTTTCGATAGATGGAGCTTTCAAAGACGTTCTTTAGTTTGTAGCCTATCAAGATGTTTGTATCAAACGTATTTTTTCATAAACAACTAGCTGTACCCTGCCACGCTTCGCTGTGGCACATTGTGATTGAATGGTTGCGAAATGATTATATATCATGCTAAAATTTCAGCTCGATATGTTTAGAACTTTTTGAGTTTTTGAAGCGTACACAAACCAACATAACATTTTTATATATATAGATGTCCACATTTACTGCACTGCCATTGATTTACTTTTAAACTGAACAAAATAAAGTTTATAAACGTAATAAAATTTATAATCAATTATTGTGGACCACAAATAAAAATACACACAATCCAAATAGTGTGAGTAACAAATAAATTCCTAAACTAAGTAAGTAAAACTTCCGAATTAACCTACAACTAACTATGATTCTCAATTATTACAATCAAGTTGGTATGTGTCTCGGCACCCAGTGCCAAATACTTAGTAAACAACGTCAAAGTCAAAGTCAAAGTCAAAACATTTATTTCAATTAGGCCATTTAAAAGGCACTTTTGAACGTTAAACTTACAAGTTAAATAAAATTTAATGATTTAGTTGCCCCTTCCAAAAGGTAGTATTGTATGGAAAAGACGTACAACGTATTCAGGATGCTGTTAAAACCTCTGCGCACCCTACCCTAATGATACACCATTTTTGCCATGGAATAATGACTTTTACTGGCCCCACAATATGCAGTTTCGGCATCAAAATCAAGAAAATCTGTCCATTGACCATTAAATAATTTCAATTTAGGGGGGATCTACCCACGTAGCCAAAACACCGCATAAAATCTAGTCTAAAACAAATTTACTCTTAAATGAATTTAGTCAAAGCAAATATGATTTAAAGGGTCATCACAATACGCTGGGGGCTAAACCGACTCATCTATTAGCAGTTTATGATATTCAGCCTAGACCAACGATGCGTGTATAGTTGAATAAATAAGTTTTTGAATTCATTGCGGACCATTAGTATTTTGAATTTATTGGTCATCGTAGCCCTGCAGTGAAATTTCGAAATGAGCCTCTAGGGCCTTAAGGGGTGGCCCCCAACAATTTAGCACACATATTATCGGTATGTGTATGTCACTTCATGTAAAACTAGTATATTTCTAAATGGATACATAATATATGTTGGCATCTCCAACATTTTATTAATTATATTTGAACTCTTTGTAACCTTTATCTGTCATGTTGTGTCTATGCCATTATTTTATAAGTATATAAATCAACTGTCAGTAATAATAAAATATAGCATCTCGATTGTTTCCCTGAACAAGTCACGTTTATTTTTTACTACACAATCCTCTCGTGATTCTACCAGCCAAAACCGCAGAAATACAGTCCTAACACCTCAATCAACATAATTATCACACTAATATTATAAAGGCGAAAGTTTGTGAGTGTGTATGTTTGTTACTTTTTCACGTCTAAACGACTAGAGCGATTTTAATAAAAATTGAAACGAAGATAGCTGACACCCTGGAATAACACATAGGCTACTTTTTATCCCCGTATTCCCACGGGAATAAGACCTACGCGGATGAAACCACGTGACGTATGCGTGTTATAGATACATAAATTACATCCAGATAAAGAACAAACGATCGTGCTTATCACACAAACATTATTGTCCTGGGTGGGAATCGAACCGTCAACCTCCGGCAAAGCAGTCAGGGTACTAACTACTAGAACAACAGGCCGGTCGAAAATATGTTTTTATGTAAGTGAAAACCATGTATACAGATAAAAGAATATTTCTTCTCACAATAGGGAGTGATAAAGAGCACTCGCAGGTGGCCTCGTAAATCTTCCTACCCACATCTACGTATAAATTGTGGGGTCCAACTGACCTCTGACCTTGACTCACCAGGACATGGAAGGTTAATTAGGAAATATGCAGTACTTGTAGGTAAGAGGGAGGCCTTTTTGTTGTAGAACGGATGGACTTTGAGAAAATTGCTATGTATTTTTTAGTAAGGAAGTAAGGACCTAATTCTTTTTCTTTTTCTTGTATTTTTTGTATTGTGTTTTAGTATTCGTTGAGGTAAGAGACATTTTTTAATCCTTATAAGAATTACTATTATTCACGCACATGAGAACATAGTCTTAGTAAATTGGTTACAAAAAAGTTAACACAATAAAATTATGTTTTTTTTTTATATATAACGGGTTTACTCTTGACCTCAATCTTGTAATCTTATTTTAAAAGTTCTACTTGAATAAATTATAAATTTTGCCATCCAACGTGGCAATGCTGCCAGTCTTCTGGGCACGTTTCCAGATGACAGCGATGGGGAGGAGTACTTTGACGCCTGAGTGTTTCGATTTTTACTATTTTATGTGTAGTTAGTTTAAGTGTACATATTTAATTTATTTTAATTAGTTTTATTGTACAACAATAAATAGTTCTACTCAATTTACATCTTTTTTTTATAACGGCGTGCCATTATTGTTATAAGTAACGCGCATAAAAACAGTCAAAGACAATGTTTTATTTTTAACTACACCTACTCCATTTATTACAGCATTAAAAAAGTAGTGGTCAAATATTATAAACAAATAGTAAAAAAACTTTTTTACAAAAAATAAAACCGACTTCAAAAATAACACTAAACGGTGTAAAATAACTCTAAATTAAGAAGTCTGTGGCTTTGGTACTTTTGTCTTATTCTTGATGGGCCACCGACTTCCGAATTAACCCTTAGCCACCTGACGTGTTTTTCAGTTACACTACCACCTGACGTCGGTCATAGAGACCGCTTGCGTATTTACTATGTTAAATTATTTTTTATTTAAATATTATTTTAAATGAAAGTCAAATATATATCTTTATTATATTTTCTATTAGTTTTAAGTTTTTAAACAATGAGAAGTCTTTATTTACTTATACTAAATCGACACATAAAATAAACATATGAAATTTTAGAAAAAAGAAGGAACTTTGGATATATGAGATCTGAATAGGAATTTTAATTACTACATATTATAATAAACCTATTTACTATCAGTCGAACATATTATCTTAAGTTTCACTCGTTTATATTTATTATTATTACTTATACATTATTAGATTATATTTTGTGTGCGGTCTGAGTGACCGCACACAAAATATAATTACCTATAATTCACAAATGCGCGCACATCTGGAGCTGCCGAGCGCGTGGCGCGTACTGACGGGGGAGGGGAAAAAGTACAAGGACGCACGGTTGCACCGTGCGCATAGCAACAGATTTATTTTGAAAATAAAATCGCACGAGTCTCTGAGACCGACGTCAGGTGGTTAAGGGTTAAGAGTTATTTTACACCGTTTAGTGTTATTTTTGAAGTCGGTTTTATTTTTTGTAAAAAAGTTTTTTATTTTTCCATTTTTAGTTGTTGCCTTAAAAACATTTGCTATTAATTCATTTTATATTGTTAATTGTTAACAATACATGTCATTATAATAGGGTTATCCACCTAACCCTAATTAATTAAAATTAACATACCTAACTGTCGAAATCTAGGTATATTGAACACATCTGCCTACCCCTCTGAGCATACATGCTTGATGATACGTCATGATGTTGTATAAACAATAAACATCCAAGCAATTCCAGCAATCACGATAGATTTGCCGTCTATTTTTGAAGAGTTCCGTTGTATATCTCCGAAGATCAGCACCAGATCTTCACCAAATTAAAATGGGACCACCTCAGAAGTCTACTCTTTCAAACAAAAAAAGAATTTCGAGAATCGGTCCACAAATGGCGGAGAAATCAGGTAACATACATAAAAAAAAAAAAAAAAAATACATACACACGAACATAGAACCTCCTTCTTTTTTTGAAGTCGGTTAAAACGAATACATTGCATAAATACGATGCAATGTATTGTTTTTTTTTACTATTTAATCATGCCAAATGAACCTTACTACGCTCTAACATGGCAACAACAATGGGATTATAAAGACACTTTACTGCCCGCAGGTTCACCTGCGTACAAAGTAACTGTTCAAGATTACTCCAAGGGTATCCATTACCGGGATCAAAAGTACATGATCTGACCAGGATAACGTCTGAACTTTAAAAGAGACGATGATCTCTGAATTTCTTTCGGTATTTTTACTACGACTAGTCAGATAGCGTAATACCGACCTCGCCTACAAGCAAAGACATTCAATACCTATAGACCGGACATCACGAACAAAATTTTCGTCCGAAAAAGTGTGTCCTGCTGGATACAAGTCTATGACTTTTTTGTAGTACGCTCCGCTGCATTGCACATTATTTTAGATGGCGTTACTGAGACATGGGATCAAAGTTTTTCTGTAACATTTCTTTGACATGCCCGCTCTATAGTATTTTAAATCTCTTTGCCTACAAGTAATCAAATGAAATGTTTTTGTAAAAACCAATTAACAGGAATAAAAATATCAATCAACATATAATCATCTTCACAAATACATACTCTATAACATTATTAGGCTTGGGAAGTAGGATAGAATTCGCATGAAGTAGGTATTGTAAAATAAATGGTTTTCATTATTTGGTGGTTTGGTTTGGTTGGTTTTTTTTTTTTTTGGATTTGGTTTTTTTTTTAGTTTGTTTTTTTTGTTTTTTTTTTTTTATTTTTGTTTTGGGTTTTTTTTTTTGTAATGTTTTTTTTTGTTGTATTTGGTGATAATATACAATATGTAACAAAAACCCTGTTGTTCCTTTTAGGGACATATACTTTTACCTACAAGGATACCATTAATGAAATTATAATTTAAAAAAAATAATGATTGGCTAGTCGACGGGTCGTAATCAAATAACTATTAAAACCGACACATTCGAAAAAATGTTTAGAACACCTGACTTTACAAATACATTTTTATTTACGAGCGCGGCTAGGCGGCGGCGGCTTCTTTGAAGTGACAAAAAATGCCGCCAAACATTACCGCGGCCGACGGCGACGCACGTGCTTGCCTATCCTGTACCCCGCCCCCCACTCGCCGCCGCCCGCGCCGCCTTGTGAACCACTTCCTTACTTCTTCCTAGTTCCAGTCTCCCGCGCAACTTAGTTTCGAACGGATGTAATAATTGTTAACTTATGTGATTGAGTTGTGTTTCGTTTACGTAAATGTTATTCGTAAAATATGTTGATAGGTATGTCGTTAGAATATTATTAGGCGTTGCAACAAATGTGTAGGGGTACATACAAGGTGGTCATATTGAACAGCATCTCTTCGGTCGTCAAGTAGACATCGTAATAACTAGGCTCAGTATTGGTCTGAGTAACTAGGTATTGTTTTTTTTATGTGTTAAAATATGTAGTTTGAACAACTATCAATATTGTGCATAAAAATACCGTGTAAACAAACATTTGCAAAGAATAGATTCATTCGTTAAAGTGACGAACAACAGCTGACAAGGTCATGACCTTGTGACCGATGCCGCGTCACGTGGCGCGGAGGCGCGCGGCGGCGCGGCATCGGTCAAAGAGATTCGCTGCAGAGGTAAGAAATCAGTCAAACATTACAAATATTAATTATTAAATATTTATTTTAATCATTTTTATTGAACGTTTTTAATAAATGACTCGCTTTATTAGGTACGTATACCGATTCTTAAAACGTGGGTAGAAGGAACAACAGGGTTTTTGTTACATATTGTATATGCGTGTCTGTTTGTTGACACCTAATTAAACCAGATTAAACGTTTTAATCGGCCTTCTTGAATTTAATTTTCTTTTAAGAATGATGTAAGCTACTTTTTTTTAATAGAACACCTTTTTGTTTTTGTGATATGATAGATAGATAGAATGTTAATCGAATCAAGATTTCTGTTCAAACTAATGAGATTTTTGTATAAAAACTGACTTATTTACTACTACCAGACGTCACGCGGTTTTATCCACGTAGTTTCAGTTCCCGTGGGAGTACGAGAATTAATAGTAGCCTAAGTTAACGGTTAAAGTTTCGGAGCCTATTCAATGCAAACAAACGAATAAATAATTAAATTTTACATCCCCTACATCGTTGGCAATTTTACAATTCGGACAAAGCATTTCGCTTCGTCGTTTATACCGCGTACATCGAAGGACTGGAACAACTTGCCTGCTGCGGTCTTCCCGTCCGATTATAATTTAGTTATCTTCAAGGCTAGAGTGAATAGGCTCTTAATAAACTAGTGCGCCTAACCATCACTGATTGCATCACTGCTTACCATCAGGTGGGATTGCAGTCAAGCACTGGCTTATAATATTAAAACAAATACTTTCTTCTTTATAATATTAGTAGAGATTTAAGGAAAGATTTCATAGGGTTAGTTAGAAGTGTAGATTTTTTCATGATTCTTATCAGTTTTAAACAAGAAAAGAACGATCAAACGAACGATCGTAAAAACCGTTAAAATACTTTAATACTAGAAAAACAAGAACCATGTCCCTTCTACGATGAATCTTAAAATCTCCAACCGTAGTCCTTTAAAATTTACTTTAAATCAGTAGAAAACGCAGTTTAAACAGCTAAACACGTCCAAAATTCGTTTAGAAATTAATTAACTAGATTAAATTAAACTCCTAATAGAATTACATCTAGTTTCGGCGCCTCGTTCTGCTTAATTTACGCCCATCAAAAACGAAAATAAATTAGTGTGCTCGCTAAATCAGTGTTGGGTATCTTTAAGGTATAAGACGCGATGGGATTTCGGAAGATAGGCTAATTGTGAGAACATAAATCTTAGAAAGAGAAATTTCTTTTGAATTGGGACTTAGTTGATCTTGTTAAGAATTTATTAAGTTTACGCAAACAACAATATTCTCTGATTTTAGGAACAGAGGAAAAAAAACATGGGGAACTTGGTGTATAATCCTATAGCATACTGCTCATTCTCAAAAACTAGACATAAATCCAGAATCTGTCAGAAAACTCAAAAAAAATCTCAAGAATACTTCGACCCGAAAATTTAACCCAGGACTAAAAAAAAGATTTTTCTCAAAAACAAATGGAGTATATTATAATAGTAGTATATCTACCTACCTATTTAGGTTTAGCATTCCTTTTTCTTAAATAAAAGTAGCCTTATTTTCTCCTTATTAAAGTTAAAGCTAATGAAATAAAATTCCAATCTAGATTAGCCGGACAAATAGACAGACAGTAAAAAAAAACAGTGGCAACAGTGGAGTGCCGACAAGCGAAAACGTACCTTTAGGAAATAAAACATTGCAATCTATTGCTTAAACCGTAAATTTACATAAATACTGAGATGTCGGCTATAACCGAAACAGTGTACCTAACTGTTGCGAGTTTGAGTTCCATCCCATTTCAAAAATATCTTAAAGATGTTTTCACTACAGAAAATGTTAACTTTGGTATTTATACTTTCCATAAACGTTCAATAAAAATCTGTTTGACATTACAAACAAACAATGTCATTTATTCGAGGCCATTTACAAATACGACGAATGAAATACCTACTCAATGTCCTTCAAAAAGGTTTAATGCGTAGTACACTCATTTGGCGCACGTGTTTGAGCTTACAGCACCTTCTCGGGGCTCAGCCAGACCGACGGCAAAATACCGGTGACAAATAAAATTGACCATATTTTGTAAGCCTACTTGTAAAAGAGACACAAAAAGATCTACTTACAGAAACAAATATAATTTCGTTTACTGTTAGTATTATTGTTTAACTTAACATTAATACACACCTACATAAACTCACGCCTTTTTTCATTGGCGGTTACTATAGAACCGTTACTCTAAGTAATGATAGCCTATTGAAGTGACCGGAGGGTTGGCAAGTTTTAGGTCTGAAGTTTGAGCCCTAGGTTCGCATTCTCTGTCTTTTCGGATTCATGTGCGTATTGTAGAGTTATCATTAACTTCAAAAACGGTGAAGGATAAAATCGTAGGGAAACTAGTATGCAGCATTCAAATTCTGTCACTAATCACATGAAAAGAAAACTTCGTCATTTTTAAACTACATCGGAAAATCATTATTAAAACAAGTTAGAAAGAAACACTCAGTAGGTTTTAGATGATTTTTAATACAATTGAATAAAAATAATAGGTTGAAACTGTAATGCGTTTCCACGAACAACGGATATTTGATCTCAAAGTCACGACATGGACTCTACGATGAATAATTGATTTACAGATTTTTGTATGGTCATAACCAGATGGATTATGTGGAAAATCATAGAATTAGATAATGATTAATAAAGATTTAATAAAAAGCACGTGAGTTACATAAAACACTGTCTCATAATACATTTTCCTAAATATTAAATGATTTGACCTAAATTATGGTCTAAACATTTTATGTGTACTAAGTTTAAAAAATCCCTGATAAATAAATAATTTATAGACAAAAACACATAAATGAACTTACCCAGTAATGCCAAATCCATTACGCTGAATAGACTCATAGATGACAATTTTTTCCGATTCAGAAAAGGCAGCTCCAATAAATACACCAATTTTTTTTCCACGAAGCTCCAGAGGGTTAATTCCTGTTAAAAGTTATTAAAATACGTAGAATTTTTTTGTTAGATACATAAATTAAAATACACAGGAAGCTAATACAAGCAAACAAACAAATAACAGAACTATACAACTTTATTTTTTCTAAAAGACGTACTTAATTGTTTTACAGCACTAAATTCAATAGGTCAAAAATCTTAGTCTATATTATTAACACTTCTAGGTCTGTAGGTGCCTCTAGCGTGAATTATTGACGTTAAGATAATGTCAAAACGAGCAATAAAAAATAAAAAAATACTCTTATAGAAATATTAAGGCAGTGTCTGTGGGTGATACTTAGTGTGATTGCTCCATTCATTCAAAACGGAATACGTAACGTACATTCTAAATTAATGAGCAGAATCCAGCACATCAAATCTACCCCAATGTGTAAAATTTTGATAGTTTTCAACTGTATTGTAATTAGTATTAAGTTCATGTTCAATTGGGAAAAAAAATACAGTTTGCGGTAGCTTGATGACCAGCCTGCGTAGCATAAACACCGAAGAAACGTTCTTTGTCGTGTCTCGGAAGAAAAGAAATTAAGTGTTCATGCTACGCAGGCAGGTGTATTGAAAGAAATTTGACAGATTGAGGTTCCTGTCTATATAATCTGTCACTTTGCCGATTCGTCTGTAGACAAAGGCCGTTTCTTCGGTGTTCAATGTGTTCATGCTACGCAGGCTGGTGTCTGTACAACATTGTTCGAATTGGGCGTAACGCTTACGAGTATGTCTAGACCTCGTGATAGGCCAACTGATTTTTTTATTTGTTTTTTTGCTATTGGAAATAACGTTGTGTAAGGTTGGTCTTATAGGATGTTGGTATAGTTCTGACGAGTGATTTTTGAGCATAATCAAAAGACATTTATTCAAATTAGGCTGATGATCAGCACTTTTTGAACGTCAAAAATTACATAAGACAGTCCCCCTAAACGCCCGCCCTTTGCCACTTCCTAGTGTAAAAACACTAGGAAGTGGCGAAACAAACTCTCCAGCAACACGTCTGTCTGATATGTTAGAAGAACAGTTTAAACAGCATTGGTAATTAATAAACATAATCATTTAAATTAAATAATTTGCTACACGATAGCTAGCACACACCAATATAGCAAAAAGTAAAAAAAATGACCACAGTATCGTGTCATAACCAAGTCAGGGGCAAAATAATTATCAAAAGCGCAGATTTCCGTAACTGAATGGTTATTTTTTTTACACCTGCAGTGCTATTGTATTCTAGTTTTTTTTATGGCTAACAAAGGGGATGTCGACGATTCTGTTGAATTGTATTGGACACCTGCAGTGCTAATCTGTCAAAACCACTGCGTGAAAATGTGTGCTGAGTAAAGGCGAATTGTCATTCCATAGTAATGCTAGTTACTATGGAATGACAATTCGCCTTTACTCAGCACACATTTTCACGCAGTATTGACAGTTCAGTTCACTCAAGTTTTCACAGGGTGAGTTTTGCTGATTCGACTGGATCCAAATGTTTGTTATAATGTCTTCGATAAATGTGATTTGAGATATATTTATGTGTGTGTTTTAAGACTCAAATTACGTATAAAAAATTACAAAACGTGCGCTTAGCGGGCGTGTGTCGTCAGAATTCTGTCTTAAAGACAGGGTATCTATGATTGCAGTTGACGAAACTTTGGATGAAGTCATTAAAATAAACTTGATTTTTATAGAACTAACCTGCATCAAAAATGGCGGTGTAGGCATGCTCCAGCAATTTCCTGCTCATCGGGTCCATGATAAGAGCCTGTTTGTAGTGGACTTTGAAGAACTGGGCATCGAACCGGTCTACTCCAGTGATCATACCGAAGTGCTTAGGAATTTCAGGGTGATCGATGTCCCAGCGAATGTTTTCGTTGGTCACCATGTCCACCTAGGAAGTACAATTACTTTATTAAACTCACACATACGTCTATTAAAAATACAAACGCCAGCACATCAAGCCACCCTGAACTGTAAAATTTTCCCAATTGAACATGTACTTTATTCAGTTCGTAATAAACTTCAAAATCAATCAAATAAATTTGACACATTTGAATAGCTTGATGTGCAGCTAGCCTCTGTACACTATAAAAAAAATCAAATTGGAGCTTCAAAGGTGGGCTCTATATGAATATACAGGGCGTCCAAAATCTTTGATATGTGGAGGAAAAGTACCTAAAATACTCTACATAGAAAATGTTACTGAATGAAGACTTCATTCTTATTTCAAAAACATTTTAGAATCACACTCAGACACTTGAAACCTATTTGAATTTTAAAACATATTTGCAAGGAAATAAATAAAACAAAAACAATATAGCGAGAAAAAAGGCCGCGGAATAATTTTAACTTCACAAATTAACGAAGCGCGCGCATTAGCGTTTTTTTTTTTAATTTTAAGGAATTGGCACAAAAACAGCCTGTATTAGGTACTAATAAAGTAAATTACTTAATATTTTTTTGTATTTGTTACAAATGGATGTAATTTATTGTCGAAATTAATTAAATTAAAGAATTAAATGTTTATTTATTATGTTTTATCTCCCAAAGTTTATTCATAAAATGTTGACCACTTTTCTGACATAAAAACTCTTTGCTAAGATTTAAAAAAGTACCGTTCGTTTAATACAGAGCATCTCTTTAAACCGTGCGTTTTACTTTACAACAACGCACAAGTACGTAATGAAATACATTACGATATTGAAATTGGTGAAATAAGAGACCCTTTACGAGCAAATGTGTTATAAAAATAAATAAATATTCCACAACTTTCACACAACGTTATCTAGTCCAAATTAAGCTGAGCTTGTGCAATAAGTACGAGATAACTAATAAACAACTTATATTTATGTCTAGATAAATACAAATATAAATTATACCCAGACACAGAACATGCTCGTCAACAGGCCAGTTCAAATAATAGTAATAGTTCAAATATTATTATACCAACGGAACTCTTTGTTGAACCTTTTGATGGAATCGACAAACAATAGATACGATATTATGATATATACGGAATAAATAAATAATATCAGACATAAAAAAATATCCAAAATAAAACTTTTACTTATAAAATAGTATGTTTAATACTAAAAATATCCTACAAAATTTATACAAACAGAATGACAAAGAAAGTTTTTTTAGGCAATACATGTTGTAACAATCATACTAAGATTTTTTTTTTATTTCTTACCTTATTGTAAAGATTTTCTTTGAACTCCAAGACGCTGTCGGACTTAGGGAACAAGCCAGACATGCCACTAATCACCAGTTCTTCACCAGTTAATCCACGAGGAATGGTCTTCGGGTGCTGAGCAGCCATCGTTTCTTGAGGTGCTGGGGCCATGGTACCAAAAAAACTGTTGAAGATTTATTGGAGACGAGAAAGGCTGAGAAGGTAAATGCTTGCCTTGTGGATACTGTTTTGTGATTTAGAAAGATCCTATTTATATTGAGGAGCGTTTAGATTTTAATTAGATTGACCCGGTTTTCGGTAATGAAGTATAAGGTGTGTGGTTCCGTGATGTGTCTTTTAATTATTTTTTGTTCAAAAATAATTCGAACATGACGACATATTTTAGAGTTAGTTTTTAGATTTTATTTTCATATCTGATTAGTGTATAAAGTTGAGTATGTATTATAAACAAAAAATATACTATGTACTGTATCTAAAGTAAATTTTCTGAACTTAAAGTAATCGTGATTTACACATAAATGGCGAAAAAGATTATGTATAAAATTTTCTTGAAGTATTTTAATACGTGTCGAAAAGTTAAAAACTTTGAAATCGATTACATTTATTATTTAAACGTATTGTTGACCTAGTTCGTGAATATTATATGTGTATGACTGAAATGGCGCAAGCTTAGCTATGTTAAATAGGTAATAAAAATATGTAATAGTAAAATTTACTTCAGATATGACAGTTCATACATTATTTGAAAAAATAAAATTTTAAGCACTTAAAATATAATACAATACAATCAATAAATAATAAAATAAGCAATACACAATACACTCAACTCTTATAAAGCAATACACTCTCACTTACAAATATAGGTAGACAGAAACAAAATACAATATTCTTAAAAAGCTCTCAGTTCTTTCTTAAATAGCTGTACCACGAAGGTATCTTTTAAAAACAAAATGGGGAAGTTTCTTTTTAGCACCTTTTGTCAAAACTTCATGACTGGAGATGTGTAGATTCCGATTATGATTGTTTGTTGTTGTTTAAAATGTCTATTTGAGTTTTGCGGCTTCACCGTTGTGAATTTAAATTCTGTTGCTGTTAAAATAAGTGTGTTTAGTTTTAGGTAAAAGTTGTTATTTTTATAATATTAGCAAATAGTTACATCAAAATTGTATATGGGAGCTACATCTGCCAACAAACTGTTTTACAGTTTGGCAGAAGTAAAATATTTTGTAAAACGGATGTAACAACGAATAAACGCTTTTTCATTTTTTTTTTTTTTTTTTTTAATTGTGTACTATTAAAAAGTTACAAATAATACTTAAACAACTGTAAAGGGATTTACAATGAAATATGAAGCAGCTCAACCAAAAAAACTAAAAAGTATTTTACGGATCCCTAAATTAAAATTCTTTTTTACGTTTCTGTTGCATATGCAAAGACTACATTTGACCTGTAGGCAAACTACTTAACTATAATGCATTTTGAAGATTTACCGGCCCATCAAAATAAAACATGACAGTGAACTTTAAGGAGGACAACGAAATGTAGGCAGTATAGTATGTAATTAAACGCAATTCAGTAGTGTACTTAACGTAAACAAGTTGTTTCTAAATTATATAATAAACATACATACATATATATAAACTCACGCCTTTTTCTCATGGGGGTAGGCAGAAACTACAGAGCACCATATGCTACGATTCTTACATACTTCCCTTGCTTCGTTCACATTCATACATGTTGTCATACACACACGCCGGTTGCGAGTACTACGCACCTGACCTTTCTGAAGAACCTCAGCAATAAGGTCTATGTATGTCGTTCTAGGGCGTCCCCTCCCGGCGTTCTCACTTACATCTGTCTTGTAAATACCTTTCGTTAGTCGCCTTTTATTAATCCTTTCAACGTGACCAAACCATCTAAGCATAGTTGGTGTGGCGAGTATCGCCTCTCAATTTCAAGTTGGTTGGTGAGTAGTACGTAGCACGGAGTGTGTGTGTGCCCGGCTATAGGCATGTATGGATATAGCGTATGGGACCGCTATTTTCGGAAGAATCAGTGGCCATGTTGAACTAGATGTCATAGTGCACTGAGATTTAATAATAATCCCATTTTACCGCGTCTGTGTAATTAGTAATCAAGCAAACGAAGGTGATCAGCACGCAAGACCAGGCAGAGAGACAGGTGGTACCACCTGCGAAGTTTTCGAGCCTGAACAAGGAAGAAGCAGGTACCGCATTTCTTTACATGCTAGAGTTAGACCACCATACGCCGTCTGCTACCGCCATCCCCAACTTGAAAATTATACAGACAAATATAGGCATTTGAATCAGCACGCAATCCAGGTGTTAGATTGTAACAAGTCCTCAAACCGCAGAGATACAAGGCTATTTACACGCCTGTCCCTCCAATAGTCTTTTCAATTTTTGTTACCACATCTTCTTTAAACTGTTTATTATAATAATATTAAGGAGGATAAGTTGGAAAGATTTGATTGTTTGTTTGCATTGATTATGATCCGAAACGACTGGACCGATTTCCAAAACTCATTCACTGTTGTGAAGCTACACTGTCCCCGGCTGACATAAACTACTTTTTATCCCTGTATTCCCACGGGAACGGGAACTACGCGGATGAATTCGCGTGACGTCTGCTATTGCTATTTTTATGCAAATTAGGGCTGGTGGCCCATAATCATAAAGAATTCGTTATAAATACTTTGTCTTTGCAATGTGTTGACGATTTCATAAAGTTCTTGCGTTAGTACTATACGATAATTAAAAAAAAAACTATACTAACAATAAAATAGCCCAGGAACCCGTTGTTTACCTAGCCGTTTCTAGTAGGTACACTAGAACTACTATCACACTAGACTATTTCTAAAATTCATTCAAAAACTAACCAACCGATTGTCCCACTGCATTGCAAAATATTTCTTACAGAGAAGGCAAAAGCCTTAATTGCTGAGGTTCTTCAGAAAGGTCAGGTGCGTAGTACTCGAAACCGGCGTGTGTGTATGACAACATGTATGAATGTAATCGAAGCAAAAGAAGTATTTAAGAATCGTAGAATATGACGCTCTGTAGCTTCTGCCTACCCCCATGTGAAAAAGGCGTGAGCTTATGTATGTATGTATGAATGTAAGGCAAAGGCAAAACTAAAGTCTATCCCCTCTTCACCTCTCCCTAGTGTTTTAACTGTAAAGAAGAAGTGGCGGAACAAACTTCCCGGCAACTCTTAGTAACAAAATTACTATCTGAATGAAATCTATCAAATCACCATTTTATCTCTCTTATAATTTAATATCGATTGAAAATTCAGTCTTAAGTTTGAACAAGGTACTATGAGATAAATAAACAAGATTTACCTACTTTATAGAATGTCGTTTTCCTCGTTTGGATTGCCTAGTTAGTCTAGTGGTCGCTAGCCAAAGGTCGCGCGTTTTATCCCTGGGTCAGGCAAAGTTTCTCATCTGGAATTTCTTAGACATATCCCAGAATCTGGATTACTGGCAATAGGCCTACTTTGTATAATACTATTTATGTGGATGTGCTACAAGTACAACTCTGCCGAACCCTTTAGTATTCACAGTCGTGATGTTATATTAAACACGTCAAATGATAACTAAGTACTCCGTCACGCCATCCCTACAGAGCGGTTCGCTAGTTTCCATAAAATAACTTTGTTTTCTTTGACATGGAACAGTGATTCGCCCGAATTTGGATAGATGTCGCTGTTCTCAATATTGTTGTTTCTAAGGGTAGGTGACTGTGTCGTTTTTTTATTGTTTGGGGGCTAAAAAGAGTTAATTTAGAAGAGGCAACTAGCATTATTTTTTTATATTTAATTTTACTAAAAAGTTTGACGATGATACGGGCCATCTAATGGTCTTATAAAATAAATAATTTCACTTTAACTCTGAATAGACTAATGATTTCTAAAATAAGAAAGATTAAAAACTCAATAATAGGTATTTCGTTTCAATAGTTCTCTTTAATTAAATAGGCAACTATCATAATTCAAATTTAAGAACCTAGGTACTTATATTCGTTTTAAGTACCTACACCTAATATTCGCCCAATTGTGTTGTGTGTAATAAATAATACACTTAAACTGATATACGTCATAAAAATTGTTTGTTAGTTATAATGAATTCATAGTAATATTACTCTTAACTTTATTCTTAACCTCATGCAAGATGAAACGGGCACTATTTTTTAAAATTTTATCTTCATACATCCTGTATTACTTATATCATAAAACACTTACAATTCCTTTTATATCAACAAATTTTACACTCGTATGCCATTTCAAATTCCTATGGGAAGCGACACAAATGCAGACAGAAACAGGTAATGTTGGACTGAGATCAGATCTCTACCGGTGAGGATCGTATCCAATGTTCTTTTACTGTCGTTTTACAGTCGTTCCCACACGTGACTGCAAAAGCATGTTATTAAATGAAGGAACCAAGGGTATCAATGAGACATAGACTGGCTCATGGCTGAAGAGCTTGTGACAAAATAGTAGCAGCCTCACGGGTTGATCCTGATTTTGATTTTATAATGAGGATTCATTATAAAATCAAAATCAAAAATCAAAAGTAATATATTTATTTAAATTGGGCTGAGGATCAGTACTTTTTGAACGTCATATATTACACAAGACAGTCCCCCAAAACGTCCGCTCTTTGCCACTTTCTTTTTTTTCTGGGAAGAAGAAGTAGCGGAACAAACTCTCCAGCAACACGTCTGTCTGGTATGTTAGAAGAACATGAGCTTTAACATCATTGGCAATTAATAAACATAAACATTTAAATTAAATAATTTTATTTAAACTCACACTAAATGTGCAGAACTGGATTAGATGTATGTCTGTGACATTAACCTTTCAATCGTGTCAATTAGAGATACAATAGAAAGACAATAACAGCGCGCACAGCGGTGTCCTCTCGGGATTTAATGAATTAAATCACAAAATGATAAGCTAGAACGACCAGTCACCACAAGCAGCACCCGTTAAGTTAAGATAATGAAACATTTATCTCATTATATATCAAAGTTCCTACGTGCCTCCGCACGGAACAGAAGAGCACGTTAAGCTGTTGGTCCCGGCTGTCATTTGTAGATGTATGACAGTCGTTACAGCTAGTCAGAAGCCCTAAAGTCTGACAAACAGTTTAACCAAGGGGTATCTTGTCACCCAGTAAACTGGGTAATGGAGGTCATACAGGCAGTCGCTTCCATGTAAACCAATGGTATTTAGCTGCATCCAGTTAAACCGAGAGCAACCAACATAGTTGGTAAAAGGCTAGACAATGATGAGACAGGCTTCTGGTTCTATAGTCTTGACCGCATGGGATATTTGAAGGTACGCTAAGCTTGACGAGTTAAGTCGCTAAGCAAAAACTTTGTCAAAAAGGTTTACGCGTTGCTGTGTGTGCTTAAAGTTAAAAGTTTGGACGTCCGCTTAAGACAAAACTAAAGTTCCATCACCATCTGATCAATGATTTAGGTACTAACTGGTAGAGGACAAACAAACAAACGTAATTTTTTATTTTTTCCAAGAAAATTAATGGTTCGTGGTAGGTTTTTTTGGAGACAATTGTTGACAATCCCGTCTTTAGCAGCAACTGCCAAAGCATTTCCATGCACTATGGCTAACACTGTTGTTTTTTTAATATTATAAATTAGTGCTAGACTGCAATCCTACCTGATGGTAAGCAGTGATCCAATCAATTATGGTGAAGCGCACCAGTTTATGAAGATCCTATTCACTCTAGTTTGTATTTGAAATCGCGCTCCATAACACTTTTCATACTCAAAGCTAAAACAGCTTTCCTATTGTTTCAGACGTTCAGTGCACATCAAAGATAAAACATAGATTATCCAGTGAAGTGTTTTTTAATTTATGACTTTAATGGTTTTTGCGCAGTAATAGTTCAAAGCATGCATAATTCATTTGTAGAAAGCAGACGATGCTAACATGAAGTGGGTTACTGTTTTGCTGGAATGGTTAGAGACTTATATAAGTTTTAAAGACTCATGAGCTTATGAAGTAATGGCGTTACGAAATAGGTGAGGTTACCTTTAAAGAACTTGTACCTACTGTGAAGATGAGGACTGACAGCAAAATCCTATCTGTCTTTGCAACTTGCTTATTAGCCTTTTTGCTCCTTTTATCTGAGGGCAATTTTCGAGTTTTTTAAGATCGGTATTTTCCAAATCTCGGTCTCAATCGGTCAAAAACACACATGTTCGATTTATTTAAATTGACACGTTTTTGGCGTTGATCGTCACCGAGATGTTATTGTGACTTGATTTTGAACTTTCTTTATTACAGAAATTGGTTTGGCATTTAAAAAAGACATAAAATATAAAAGATTAAATATAAAATTAAAAAAAAATAACGCTGGGAGGTATTTTAACGCTATAATAATATGACGTCACGCGGTTCACCTGAGTAGTTCCCGGCCCTGTGAATACCAGGATAAGAAGTAGTCTATGTCACCCGGTAATATTATGGCTTCCAATGGTCAATTTTTGTTTTAAATCAATCCACTAGTTTTTAAGTTTATTCGTTACAAACAAAAATACAGAAAAAAAACAAAAAAAAAACAAATCTTTTCTCTATATAATATTTAGTATATTCAAATTCAAAATTGAACTCATTTATTCATATAGATCTACTAAACCCTATTAGGAAGTGTGTCGATGTCGCTTTCATTAAAACTAGATTATTGACGTCGTATCCTATTATAGCAAAATCTGTAGGTACCGCTAGCGCGAATGCTTAACGCAAAGGTAAAGTCGAAACGTACGGTTTCGACTTTACCTTTGCGGTAGTTTTCTTTTACGTTAAGGGTGGTTTTACATCCTGTATATTATTTAGTTAAGTTAAACTTTATTCATAAAAAATGGGGTTACGCTTATGACAAGACTTCGTGTTAAGACTATTGGGTGTCAGACTTCGGGCCAAGATAAAGACCCGTAAAGACTGGGAAACCCACCCTCTGAGTGAAGTTTGTCAGTGTTGCTTAACTTTCAACATCGTGCGGCTGTTATTACTTACGCATGAAAAATAACGTATTAAGTAGGTACAAATTATTTAAATTAAAAATCAAAAGCATAAGAAAAGTGATTGACCCTTCGTAAACGTGTTACGAAGTGTGACGCTTCGTGACGTCTAGGTAAAATGTCAGTGGCATAATTTAGTGTCTTAGGCATTCCATTTAATTTAATTTACATTAAAATTTGAGATAGACTCGAAAGACAATAGGCTGACGTAGAGTAAAAAATTGTTTTGAATAAACTAGTAGGTAGTTACCTTTTAGTACCTTTTATTGACAAAATAAAATTAATGTAGATTAATTTTGAGTGTCAACGTAGTCTGTTTAATTGTATGTCGTTTGCAACCTCTTACACATATCCTTAAGTCTAGTTGAAAAGCAGCGTCAGGCATTAGTTGCCTGGCATTTAGCATTTGGCGCAAATTTTTTCGAAATATTTAATTTTTTTTTTAAATTACTTACAAAAAAGGAGGTACTCAATTCAGCATTTTTATTTTTATGTGTTACCTTATACTATTTGTTTTTTATGAAACCGGTTGGTTTTTTAGTAAAAAGTTTTTTTATTTCTTTATGGTTTACAAAATAATTTTTCAGTGGGTCAACTTACAGTTATTTTAGTGCTCCAGGGTTCCTATGGAAAAGTGAACAGAGTTGCCCAAAATTGATTCTTTTTTCCAACACTGTCGGACATAATACGAACTTTAAAGCAATAATTGTTATTAAAACAGAAAAATAGTAAATTAATTTCATTGTGCACATTTAAAGTTAAAAATGATGTGTTTGATTCTCTCATAGTTTTATCATGTTATGTGATATTTCATAATGTATAATAGTTGTGGTGAGTGTTCTATGACCGACCTCTAAAGTAGAAATTGAAGGCAATAGGCTCGCCCCCTATTACATGGGACTTTAACATAACTGGCGAAATATGGGTGTACTACCAGGTACACCTCTGCCTAAGCCTTTGGAGATTGCAGCCGTGATATTATGTTATTTTATGTTATGTTCGCATCATAGTGATACTTTTTCTCTTCCTTTTCAAACAAAAACATTTTTTTTAAGAAAACCTCGAATCTCGCTACTGTATTTCTTTTGGTCAATCAACTTCGTAGCCATCTTCAACTGGACAAACAAACTCCCCAATTATTTAATCCCAACATAAATACACTCCGCGATAAAGGTCGTTGTTCAGCCTCCTAGCGGCTCTATAAATCCCGGAGACATTTACTGTAGGCACTTAATTAGGTAGATCCGGCACTGCAAGTGGTCACATAATGTTGTCAAAGAGTAGCGTATGTAGTATGTATATGCAGAAGGGACGGTGTTAAGAAAACTAAAAGTATTGTAAAGAGTTTTATATGTATTTTTTCTATTACTTTTATGAAAACTTATTCTTATTTATGTACTGCTCTCATCTTTGGGACGGATCCGTCAAATACCAGCTTGATGCGCTTGAGTCTATTGAGAAACGAGCCAAGAAGATCATCGGAAATGATGCACTCGTTGAGTCAAAACTTCAAAGTCTTGAGCATCGACGCCGAGTTGCTAGCCTGTCGGTTTTCTATCGGTTATATTTTGGAGAGTGTGCATCGGAATTGCACGATTTAATTCCATCAAGCCCTTTCCATCATCGGACCACCAGACGTACAGCACTGCGCCACCGGTACATGGTAGATATCCCAACCATACGTACTAAACGCTATGGACACACATTCATTGTGCGAACAGCAAAAGAGTGGAATTCCCTGCCGGTGTCGGTGTTTCCTGATAGCTACAACCTAGGGGTCTTCATGTCAAGAGTGAACAGGTTGCTTCTAGACAGGCGTGCTTCATCGTCGACCACATCGTCGCTTGCCATCGGGTGAGATGGTGGTCAAACGCGTGCGTTACCCAGTTATTGGGTTGTGCAGGTCTGACAGGCAGTCGCTCCATGTAAAACATTGGTATTCAGCTGCATCCAGTTAAATTGGAAGCCGACCCCAACATAGTTGAGAAAAGGCTAGACAGATGACTTATATAAACAGTAGTAGTAGCAGCTTATGTAGTTTTTTTATTATTATTATTGACAGGCACGCGTTTGGTCACCACCTCACCTGATGGTGAGCGATGATGTGGTTGACGATGAAGCACGTCTACCTAGAAGCAACCAGTTCACTCAGTTTGCAGTCGTCACAATGCACCGCTGACTTTGAATTGACGAAAGCAACATTTCTAACTAAATGTGATTTTGTGTCGGCTTTGGGGTCCAGCAGGGCTATTATTATTATAATTATTAATCAGACAGCAAAAGAGTCCATTTTGTTAGTAAAATATAACTAAGCCTATGTTAGTACTTAATAACTAAAACATAAACTATTGCCTTGGTTGACTAGCTGGCGCCCAGTTGCCCACCAAGTTTGATGACAACTGAGAATTTACAAAAAAAAATGGTATTGTGTATTAAGTGGACTTCAAGTTACGGTGACTCTCAGACACGAAAAAGTCAGAGGTGCATGCCTTGGGTTTAAATTCAAGACCTTTGATTTGGTAATCTGCCGGTTACATCACTAGGCTATCACTGCTATCGTTACTGATTTCCAGACTAAGTTTTTTTTTAATTAGTTTTACAAATGCTTACTTGCTAATTATTCAATAATTTCTATTGAATTATTCAAATAGTTTCTAAGATTACATACATCTAAAATTCTCTCTGAGTCAAATTACTTATAGGCATAAACGACACCTACACAAAAATATTATATTCTATTCTCTTGTCTGAAATCCCTAGGGGCTAGCTCGCAGTAATTTTAGTAAGTAGGTGTCTACAGGCGGAGATTAGTCAACGTTATTGTTATGTAAATATATAATTTATTGTTCACTAACAAAGGATGTAGGCTTAAGTTATTGTACTGTTAATTAACATGGTAATAGAGTGGTCAGTCGTTCAATGCGTATAATTAATGAGATGAATGACGAATGATGAATATGATACATGTTTTACAAAGAACAGAAGTCCGAGTGGACAACTTTAAATCTTTAAAGAAACTGCATTAATATTTATAAACCATTGTTTTTAAGACTGTACTGAACTCACTTCTTGTTTCAACCTGAATCAACCCTCATTGTTCATGGTTCCAAGGAGCTTCACGACCTTTTTCATGGCCAACCTCGGCGATGCCGTCAATTTTCAACCATAGTGTAAAAGCTATGTTCCCAGTCATAGTGTGTGCGGCTCACCTGATCTACCATTTCTAATTTTTCTCCTCATTGACCTATGTAGTACACATTACTTTCAACCGAAAATTTCTTCACAAATAACACTGGTTTTTTTTTCTATTGATTGGGTTAAAAAGTTATTTTTAGTTTTTTCCCCTATTTGTTGTTTTTTAACTAGTCTCTAATTATTATTGATCAGACACTACTGAACTAACTAAGGAAATACCATTATCTTACCACACCACAACATCCAAGCTATCTACATCAAGATCTTGCGCACAATAGACGAGCAATTACCGGTATCTAGCCAGTATGTACTCTAAACAAATAGAAGCTCACTCAGACCACAGAATAGGTACATGTAGAAGGTCTAGTTGAAACAGAGAGCAAAAAGACATGCACACATACCATGTGTACGCTCGGTGTCCTTGAGTCGTACCAATGTGAAACAATGAGCAAAGATAGAGGTATTTTTTGTAAAAGTTTATCTACGATGAATGACAGTAGCCGGTGAGGAAATATTATGACGTTCAGATCAACGTTCATGCTTGTCTTTGTTGCTTGCAATTAACCTAAGATGAATGTCGCTAATAATAAATATATAATTTTAGGTTAAAATAAATTTTCCATAAGTCCTGATTGTTAATTTAGTTAATATACACATAATGTTATGTAGTTAGTTGTATATATATTTAAGATTTATTTCGTGGCCTTTATATGTAACTGGGTAAATTGTGTAATAGATTAAATAAAGATTTGATTTGATTGTGATTTGAATGTTTTTTTTTGGTAGAATCATATAACCTAAAATAACTAATATAATAAGGCTTTTGAAGCTAACAGTAGCGTTTATAAAAGTTGCAGGCGTTGGGGACCGGGCGGGACGCAGACCTTTTTAAATTAGCTGTTATGGTAGATGTATGTTTCTGAATTCTTTATATTTTTTTTATTCTCCTGTGATCTGATATATGCATTTCTATAACAAACTTTACTTTTATAATACACTCAGCACACGTGTGTAAAGTGTAAATGAACATTTTCGCCCTTTGCAAGGAGTTGACCCTCTAAGTTTATTTTCTCTGTGCTCAAACGTTGTTACGAGTAGATATGAGAACCAGAAACGTAGTACTTACGTATTAATTAATTTACTACCCGCAACTAGAGTTGAACTCAAACAAACGAAATTTGCGTAGAGTTAGTGTACGTAGTTGTTGGTTTATACAATTTGCGTTGAAGAATATTTGAATTCACTTCATTGTATTAGAAATGTGAACGTCGTAGGATGTTTGTTTGATGTGTATAGAGTGGTTCTTGTTTGAGCAGTAGAATGAAAAGGAGTATTATACAGAGTGTAAAAAGAACCTTAACTTAAACGAAAACTACATATTCTACCCATCACTGGGATAGTTTTTTTCTTCTAGAACATACCTATGTTCTAGAAAAAAAGACTATTCCAGTGACGGGTAGAATATGTAGTTTTCGTTTACTTTCAGTATCTCCAGAACCGGTGAATTCCTAGGTGGAATTTACCGGTTCTGGAGATATTTAAAGTCTCAAAACAAATTACGCATTTGAAGTTACAAAAATACAATAGATACTAAACACAGGCGCGCGTCTATGATCAAGCGCGAGTGGCCGTAGCCGGCCGCACGCTCAGATGTATGAAAGTTTCGTTGCGTAGACGCGGTTTTCATTGCGCGCAATAAAAAAAACCTCTTTTTAAGGATAGAAAAAAAAAGTTCAGTCACACACACACACAGAATATTAAATTTGATTAAATGTTTAAATTAAAAATAGGTATTAAATTAAATAATTACATTAAACAACATTAAATTATAAATTAAGTTATATTTTAATTAAATTATTGTTTTGACCATCAGATACATAAATATTATATTTTATAGTTTTTCCATACATGTCGGGCACTCAGAGTTATAGAGTTTCTCCAATTAATATGTCTCTACAGGGTTATTTTTCAATGACCGGCCAAATATTCATGGGTCCGACTCTGAAATCACGAAAAAAAAATCAGCTGTTTCATACATTTTAGTCGAGTAGGTATTGAACTTTTGTATGAAACAGCTGATATTTTTTTCGTGATTTCAGAGTTGGTCCCATAGGGAAAGTTGCTCATATTCATGGGTAGAACACCCTGTGAATATTTGGCCGGTCATTGAAAAAAAACCCTGTAGAGACATTTTCCGGCGTCTAGATTTATTTTCTATAGATAGACATAACCCCCGGAAAATGGGGGTGTATTCCAAATATACGTATGCCTAATCCTTTGAGGATTACAAAAACAATGTTTTGTTTATAAGTTCCCCGTATACATAGAAATTCTGGCGATTCCCGGACAGGAACCTTGCCAGAATAATAAACTATAATTAATAGATGTGTGTTTTCTCTTGCACGTAGATGTATTTGACTGGCCTGTTGGTCTAGTAGATAGTGACCCTGACTGCTATGCCGGAGGTCGTGGGTTCGATTCCCACCCAGGACAAATGTTTGAGTGATGAGCACGATCATTTATTTTGTTCTTTGTCCGGGTCTATTTTATCTATAATATGTATGTATTCAGAAATATATAAGTATGTTTATCAGCTGTTTAGTACCCATAACACAAGCTCTGCTTAGCTTGAGACTAGGTGGCGTTGTGTGAAAGTTATATTATTATAGATAAATAACACCCAGACACAGAACAAATGATCGTGCTCATCACACAAACATTTGTCCTGGGTGGGAATCGAACCTACGACCTCCGGCATAGTAGTCAGGGGCACTAACTACTAGACCAATAAGCCAGTCAAAAATAAACTGAGAGTACGACGTGGTATCAAAATAATTACCATCTCCCAGCCATCTCTGCCCCAGCGCGCGCGCTCATTGGTAAAATCAAACAGCGCGTGCTTCCACGGTTTCCTATTACATATTTCCGCCCCTTTTAACGAAATCACTCTCACAAAAATTACCCGACAACCGAAAGGAAAGATGTTATCTTTTCGTCCCAGAAATCAAAGTCATCAGTAGTGCTTATAGAGCGCTACGCCAACGAGGGCAGTTCAAGTTTCAATGAAAAAATAAAATTATACAAATTCAAAATGATGAAAGTGAAAATTGTCAGTTATTTATAAAGTCGAAGCACTTTAAAACACATATTTACTGCCACATTTTTACCATCATCCAACGAAATTAAAACCCAAAATCATCGACGTTTGATTATATTTTTGCGCAAATTAAAATCCTACAGTCATATAGGCACGCCAACAGAACTGAGCCCAGCATAATGGGTGAACAGGCAGCAATAATTGCAGCCGTCATTATCTCGAATGTCTCTATGTCTCTTTAATTTAGTCGTATATGTGTTACAGAGTTACAGTATAATTTAAAACCTCGACTTTTTGCAAGATTCCTAGGAAACATGGTTTTAATAACAAAAAGTAAAAAATCAACTTTTTTCTCGGACCATCGGCTCTTTGCCATGACGTGCGTATGACGTATAACGTCAGCCTAGATACACACTGATCATAGCCAATACAAAACTAGCTGTTCGACAGATAATCGTTGAACACTCTGCCCAGTCATCAACACTATGAACTGTCAACGGAGATACGCTCTTGAGCGTTCAAAGTTTTAGTTTCCAAATTTAAACTTAAACTGAAAGTTTTTAAAAATAAGGTACCTACATTTACCTATGTAAATATAAACTGACACCTTTCTTCTATGGGGTAGACAGAAACTTCAGAACACCACCTGCTACTATTCTTACATACTCTTTATGTTTCGCTTACAACACATAATACGAGTATACTCAATATTATGTAAATATATTGCAATAGTGTCAGAATGGTCTATTATTGATTTCATAATGGGGTATTTGACTTTAGTCCCTAACCTAGATTACAAGAAAATATTGATAAACATTTTTTCTTTTTCACGTAATCAAAATATAACGGCGATACATCGAGTAAAAATTTTGCATGCCATCACTAGCCAGTACAGTTTATACTAGATAATGACGTTACAAGCAGTGTTGCCACCTCTCTGAAGCCAGTAAGCGCTAAAAGTGCTTGAAAATAGCGCTAGATTGCATAAACAAAAAATAAAAATAAAAAAAAACACACACAAGTAATACTAAAAAGTTTTTATTTATTTATTTTAATGCAAATTTTAATCATTTTAAATCTAAATTAATAAAGAGCCTAATCGCATTCGCTGTCTGAGCAGGTTCTGTAGACTGAATTTTTGTAGGTCCAGGTTGCGGTTCTTGAGGGTTTTGTAATTTCCATTTATATTTTTGGTTTGACGTGATCTGTAGTAAAACATTTTCGGGAAAATCGTAGTTTTAACTACGATTTTCCCGACGTTAGCCGTCCCGACATGTAGCCTTTATGTAAGATAATCCCAATCGTACATGTAAAATTGCGTTTATCGTGTCTGTGCCAGGTCTGCCAAAAAAGCGCTATATTTTCCGCTAGGAGTTAATATTGAAATTTCAGCGCTAAGTGTTTCAAAAAAGCGCTAACTCCGAAAGCGCTAAGGTGGCAGCACTGGTTACAAGCCCCCACTCCTCAACTTTAATGCGCTTAATCTTAACAGTTTTCTATCAATTACAAAAAGAAAAAAAATACTTGTCGAATATTTTCTTGTAATCTAGATGATGAACTAAATACTAAAATTTTGTCCAATACCCCATTGTTGATTTTGACACGTTTGGTAATCTAATAATATAATGGCGTCATTATGATTTTTCAATGGTCAACCACTGACACTCCATTGAAAGAAATGGCATTGTTACGAGTACAAAGCGAAATAATCTAGTCTTTACAATTTTATTAGTCCTAGGATTATTGCAAATATCCGATTTTTCCAGTATTCTACGGCATATGTACAGTAAATGGGTGAATAAGAGAGTTTCGTTATTTTTTCATTGTTCACATTATAATGAGACGGTGATTGCTTCGAGTTGTGCCAATTGTCTGTATTGTGTAGTTTTTGTTAGGTAAATTTAGGAGTTACAAAAAAAGACAAGATTCAAATTTGTCAATCAAAATATTTTCCTTATTTACTCTTCAACTGGCGTTACGTAGTTTTTGCCTATCCCCATGGCAGTAAGTGTATGAGTGTTTTAAGTAAAAATAAATGTACTTTGTTATGCTAATTAATGCCAAGTGTTATTAACACAATGACTTAGTTATACAGTTGCTGTGTTTCCATATAACATTTTAAATTACTCATTCTGTATGCCTTTCGATGATATTGTTTTATTAATAACTTTATTAACTTCCATTATTTATTGCTTTTTATTTTTAACCGATCACCTGGATCAACAGTAAAATTCAAGAAAGTTCCTTGGAGGTAAAAGAATAACTACAAACATCTGTGTACATAATTATCACAAAATATGTATGACGTTAGCGTAATGTAAATACGAATGATTTTAAAAGTTATACAATTTTTGTCTTATTTTAATACTATAAACCGACCCACCTGAAAATCCCACCTGATCGTTAGCAGTGATGCAATCAGTGATGGTGAAGCGCACTAGTTTATTAAGAGCCTATTCACTTTAGCCTTGAAGACACCTTAACCTTCCTACCTTCCTTTCGTTTCACACATCACTATTATTATCTCTCTAGTATTGGGATCGGCCTCCAGTTTTATTTAACCTCCACAAGCCTTGGCTAGGGTATACGATACCCCTCGGGTAGACTGGTTGTCAGATTTTCGGGATTCTGGCTATTTGTGACCATTTATGACTGTCAAGTAACTACAAATGACAGCCGAGCCCAAATCAAAAAAGTTTTCCCTTTCTCGTTAATATTTCATTTAATATTATTGTCATGTACATTTGTACATGACGATAATATATCATAATGCTGCATATTTATGCAGCATTATGATTAAGACTAAGTAGTTGTTATAAACAAATCTCCTTACGTTTTAAATTAAGTACCTTCAGTGATACTCATTTCATTGATTTTTATAAATAAATGAGAATGTGATCTTCTTTGGGTGTTTCTTTTTAAAGTAGCTAATCAGATAATAAAATACCATAGCAGCTGGACTCGAACAGTTTTTTTTTGAATAATAATAGATCATTTAGTAGAGCAATGGCTGAGCGATAGGGCTGCTATTGTTTGAGACAAATTTTCACTGCAGTTGCAGCAGCAATCTTACTTTGTTAATCGTAATTACACAACAAAATTCAAATTGTTGTTAAACGAACAGGTTCGTTTTGGCTGAGTGTCTTTGTTGGTGCCAGCAGTCAACGTGAGGTCTGCTTTGTCTCCAAGACGACATCATCGATTTGGTACCATAAGTGGCGTCACATTGCTTACTACTGCTCACGTACTGAAGTGGTGATATTAGTTCAAAATATCGTTTTCTGCACTACAAGCAGATAAAGAAAATTATTTTAATTCCTCGCAGCATAATGTAAACGTTGCTCATCGTCAGTGCTACTCTCTAAAATGAACAAATTAAAAGGTAAAATGCTTTTAAATTAAAACATTCCACCTTTAGCGGTGAGGTGGGCAGCAAAATTAATAAACGTCAATCAAAAGGTCCGCCATTTTATAATAACCACACCAAGGTAGGGGTTGTACGGAATTCTGGATATTTTCGGCTGGAGCATTCACTTTTTACTTGTCTCATTAATGTCTTGGAGATCGTGAAGAATTTTTGTGTGTTTTTAACGGTTTTGGGACAATTGAATGACGTCTTGCTTGCTATTTGATAAAAAAATTCCGCTATTATTATTTATAATTTTGAATGAGAGCAGCTCAGATCAGATGATATATAGACGTGTGATCTGTGTGAGTTAAGTGCGTGTGTGAATTATTGTACAGACGCCAGCACATCAAGTTACCCCTATGTGGGCCTGTGTCAAATTTTCCCAATTGAATATTAACCTTATTCTGTATGATATAAAGTTGCAAAACGATCAAAGAAATTTGACACATTGGGGTAACTTGACGTGCAGGCGTCTGTACTTTTCATAAAGAGGCCAAAAGTCTTTTGATTTGCCCTCACCTCTGACTTTCTAGTTGCATGTACGTATTATTATGGTAATCACTTACTTCAAAATCGCTTAAAGAAATCATCTTGAGATTACCGGCACGTCTGAGATATATTTCTATATATCCTTGTTCTGGTGTCTGTCAACTACCTAGATTTGAGTTGTTTAATTTTACTGATTAAAATAATGATAACGCTACCTAATAACCACCACAAATTTCCTTTCATCATTTATACCGTCCACACGCTCACCAACGTTTTCAAAATATATGAGTCAGAGGCTCATGGGCGACAAAAGAACTCTGACAGGTTGACACTATACACATGAAAAGAAAGAAAGAAAAGAAGAAAGAAAGAAAATACATTTATTGGCAACAGCTGGATACACGCACAGTAAAAACCCAATAACACAAAAAAAAAGAGACAAAAAATGGCATGTCTCACGGCTGCGGCCAAAGGTTCATTTCAGCGGAAGAAAAAAGCAAAAGAGATCTTTTGATTTTACAGCCGAGCCTTTAACATCTTTTGATATCACAGCGGACCCTTTCTTTGCAAATAATACACCTTATAAAAGCATATAAGAATCGATCCTCACGTCCAAACTTCCATAGTTAGACACAAGAATAAAAACAATAATAGCCATAATTCCCCCTTAATTCGTACCGGTACTCAAATAGTAAGTAATTAACATTGTTAAGGGGAGCCCCGGTGAAAGTTTTCTCACTTATTTGTAAGATTAATGCGCTAAGTTCTGCACGTAATTCGGTTGCGTTCTCCTAGAGTCACGTACCTATTGATTGAAAGTTATGTGATTTTCGGGGATTTTATTAGTTTTAGTAGGTACGATTGATTTCGTTATTGGAGGTTGGATTATGTTTGAAAAGGAAAAGAAACTAAAAACAGACAAAAAAAGTATGCGTAAGATGTCATGCGTAATTATATTATGCGAAAATATAATTATGCCAAACAAAATTATGCTAAGTTATATTTTATTAGGTCTTAAAATTTTATGCAAATGGATAAGGAACCCTATATTTTTTCGTCCTGTCTTATTGGAAGACATATCCTCCTGCCTTCATAAATAATAAATATTACACAACTTTTCACACAACGCCATTTAGTCTCAAGTGAAGCTTGAGAGCTTGTGTTATGGGTTCTAAACAGCTCATAAACATACTTATGTATTTCTAAATATATACATAATTATAGATAAATTACACCCAGACACAGAACAAATGATCGTCCTCATCACACAATCATTTGTCCTGTGGGGGAATCGAACCCACGACCTCCAGCATAGCAGTCAGGATCACTAACTACTAGACCAACAGGCAGTTGTTCATCCTAATTTATTTAAAGTGACGCAGAATTTTTAATAGCCTTATAGCCTTGTGTGTGATTCACTGGAACTAAACCAATCTCAGCCAGCTGGTACAGGCGCTAGCGCATCAAGCTACCCCAAGCTGTCAAATTTTGCTAATTAAACATGAACTTTAATCTGTTTGTTATAAAGTTCAAAGACTATCAAACAAAGATACATTAAGGTAGCTTGATGTCCTGGCCTCTGTACATACGAGAATTTATAAATCAACCTGTTTTTTCAATTCAGCAAAAACAAACTAGAAAAACCCCAATTAGACAAACAACGTTGAGAGCATTGCAATTTTTTAGCTTCGTGGTACGGTGTTTGGTATCTGATAGCCTGAGGCAGGTAATTCTGGATATGGTGCCAATCTAGTTTTTATAATCTATCAGCTGAATAAATTGGCTGAAATGGATTGATTGGTTGACTGTAGTGGAATTAAATTTCTAAACTTTACACACTATACACTTTTTAAGTTTCTCTTAAAGTTCCTTAACCAAAATTATGTTTAGCTCCCAGAACGCAATTAAATATTATTACAAGGTGTCAGTCCTTTCTAAATATAGAAGAGAAGCTTTCCTTTACTGTCGCAATATTTTCCTAGATAGACTTTAATTTAGTCTGAGTGGAGTATTTAGTTATTATTGGAGTGAGAGGTACACTGCTTGCTTGGAGCCGAGTTAAAGTACAAGTAACTAAAATTAAAGTTGTTTACGGGATAGGAGAGACATCATACATTATGCTAGGAACATTATAACACACACACACATTATTACATCATTAGGAAGGATTTTGGAACTTCTAGCGTTGACATTTTTCGTCGAGTTTTTATTATTTTGTTTTCAATGTTTTATCTACTTTAAACTAACTAACATTTGTAAAGCTATTGTCATTAATAAGGTAGAAATACAAACACTTCGGGTTACTACCTAATAAAGTTCTAAGCAAAAACTACACAAACAAGGCAGTTAATCAAAATCAAAACTCATTAACTTATTCAAATAACGCTGTGAATCAGTACTTTTTAAACATCGAAACTATATAAAATACAGTCTGCCAAAACGCCCACCCTTCACCTCATTCTAGTATTACTGCTGGAAAGAAGAAGTGGCGGAACAAACTCCCCAGCAACACGGCTGGCTGATTCGTTTGAAGAACTTGAATCTATACACTAAAATGCGCAATGAATTTTAAAGTTTATTTACTAAATGCTTTAACCGCATAAAATTATTTAAATTATATTTATATTAATTACTAAATGAAACATTTCAAAATGGTTGTCACGTGTTAGCTAGTAAACTCCAAAATACATATTATTAGGTAGATGCCAAAACAAAAAATTATAACATTGAAAACTAAAATCAAGCAAAAGTCTACAATACTAAATTAATAACAACCTCCAGTCAAAAAGGTCGTATCCGTTTACACGTGCAACTTTGTCTTATATTCATAGGGCTTTGATTCAAAGTTTAGAATGATAATTTCTAGGACCAAAATTATGACAGAACATTTCATATAAAAATGTAGAATGCTGGAAATAAACTCTTAAAAGCCAATCCCGTTTTACCGCAATAAATACACTTCACTGCCCATAAAAGCACCAATCACTATCAGGTTCAACAAACAATGTACTAGGTATACACTGAAATTTCCACCAGTCTGTATTAAAGCTTCCCGCATATAGGTGATTGCAGGCATTTTAATTATGCACAAAGTGTAGCCACTGACCTGCTGGAATATTTCAATGGCATTTAATTATCTACATTGCTGTCAGATCTGCATCGAGAGATTCGTTTATTTATGATGGCCCAACTTTTTTGGCCGTATTGAGTTCGTTGGCTTAAATTTAGAGAATGATCTTATAGTGTAAAGGTGATTTGTGTGGTTCTTGTTCAAAAGAACAACGGCAAAAAAAGAATGAAGTGACTTCGAAAAACCACTACCTAATTAACAACAGGGACAAAAATTAAATGAAATTAGACAACCAAAGTTTTCTTTTAAGTAATTTGTAGTGGTATCGGTTGTTCAACAAAAAAAGTATTTTTTTAAATCACACATCAATGTCCTTGATGTGTCCATCACTTTTGTTCGCACGATGTTTGCCCCATCTGTTTCTATCTCTAGCGGAGTATATTATTGAGGAACATTCAAAACTACTGATCGGATCTTAACGATAACATACAAAAATATATTCGATTCTATACCATACACAATATTCTTTTTTTTAAAAACAACTCTGTTTACATATAAAAAAATAATGCAATGATGAGCCTTCTTTGTTTTAAGGCCTGCTAAAAAAAGGAAAATTATTGTTACGCAAAGAAGTAAAATTAAAAGTATTTCAATCATCTTGAAAAACAATATTATCAAAGAAAGTAGACTTCAAAAATATAGCTTCCTTTTAAGAACAACGACCAAAAAACTTCACAATCTCAAATAGGATGTAGCTTTTAAGATTTATAGAGTCAAGGAAAATAAAGCAAAACATTTTGATCTCACAAAGTACATTTTACAAAACAAGAACAGATACCGTTTACAAAATAAGATAGTAGCTGTCTCAAAAATTGAATTGTGCAAACGTTCTTGGTACAGTCGGCGAAATAAATCCCGGTACACCCTTGTCAGGGGAAACGGGAGATAGCTGACCGAACTTGCTAGCCCAGTTTGAAACAATTATCTCAGTGGCGATCACGTAAATTTTTCTAATCTCCCGGTGATACTTCTTCTCTTTTGTCTGACTGTACTCCACTTTTGCGCGGCAAAATGTAAATTGAAAACTGTTTGTTTTTATTGTGGTTTGTGTTTATTTAGGGCACAGATACTGTGAAGGTGTCAGAAAGTTTTTAAGATAAAACGCTGAATTGGTTTATCGGCCGTCTGAAAATCTAAATTGTATACGTTGGGTCTTTGGAAATGGTAACAAATTACATTACCAAGCAACGAATGTACGTAGGTAATATTATAATTAATTATTTGAATGCCTTATTATTATTTTTTAGTTTTTTTTTTGCCATTTTTTTTTTATATTCCAATTGTAAATCAATGCAATTTCAGTGTTTGATAAAGTTATAGTGGTTTTGTTTAATATTATTCTTTAATTAAATTAGTTCACCAATTTAATTATAATTAGTTTATATATGTATTTAACTATTGCCTGTGACTTGTCCGAGCGGTATTTAACAGTCAGTTTATTTTTAACCGACTTTCAAAAAAGGAGGAGGTTCTATGTTCGTGTGTATGTATTTTTTTTTTTTTTTTTTTTTTTTTTTTTTTTTTTTTTTTATGTATGTTACCTGATTTCTCCGCCATTTGTGGACCGATTCTCGAAATTCTTTTTTTGTTTGAAAGAGTAGACTCCTGAGGTGGTCCCATTTTAATTTGGTGAAGATCTGGTGCTGATTTTCGGAGATATACAACGGAACTCTTCAAAAATAGACGGCAAATCTGTCGTGATTGCTGGAATCGCTTGGGTGGTTATTGTTTATACAACATCATGACGTATCATCACGCCTGTATGCTCTGAGGGGTACGCAGGTGGGTACAATGTACCTAGATTTCGTCAGTTAGGTATGTTAATTTTAATTGATTAGGGATTAGTGGAAAACCCTATTATCATGACATGTATTGCTAACAATTAAGAATATAAAATAAATTCATGGCAAATATTTTTATGGCAATAACTAAAAATGGAAAAATAAAAAACTTTTTTGCAAAAAATAAAACCGACTTCAAAAAAAACACTAAACGGTGTAAAATAACTCTAAATTCGGAAGTCGGTGGCCCATTATGAGTAAGACAAACCCACCAAAGCCACAGAATTCCGAATTTAGAGTTATTTTACACCGTTTAGTGTTTTTTTTGAAGTCGGTTTTATTTTTTGCAAAAAAGTTTTTTATTATACGCGGAATTATCACTTACTTTTAAACTAAAAAGCTAAGTTTATTTTTTATAGCATCAGCTATCTATCAGATATTTAGAATTATGTAGGAATCGCAGCAGATCACTCTGTACTCGTAGTATCTGCCTACCTCTGAGAAAATGGCGTGAGTTTATGTATACTATGTATGGATGTACAAACTGCCATTTCAATTTTATTTATTTCTATAGATTATAAATATCTAGAAAACAACGAGAAATGTAAAAGACAGATCTTATATTATTCCTCGTACCAAGAACCGAGCTTCTTGCAACTTTATCGTTACAATGAAAATGCAATTTAAAAGGCCACAATATATTCTAAACTTATTTCTCGACGAACAATTTCTTTATGAGATCACTTAGTTTTTCCTCAAGAATACAGTAAAATTCTCTTCAAGAAAAGCATGTCAGGGTACTAACTAAATAGGCAATAAGTTGCAAACTAACTAACATACCTTAAGGTTGTAAATCCCTTTAATAAATGTCTTGCATTTCTAATTCAATCTTTTTTCTGAGTGATACGAAATAACATATACCTATGCACAATTGCACATCCACAATTCATATTGTTAAGCTCATTGAAATAAATGCCAGTCGGTCGATTTAGGATAAATCACCTCGTTTAGGATAAATCACCTCGTAAAAACTTGAGTAAAGTGAACTGCATTAGTATAAAATCAATTTGCCTTCACTTCTCTCACCTCCATTATAACAGAAAAGCACTGCAGGACTTTTAAGCTTTTACCTATAATAGACACACAGTTTTTCCCTAAGAGCCCTTAGGGCAGAACTGTACCTCAATAGTATACCCATAATTTTCCAAGTTTCATGTAATAGGAGGTGAGCCTATTGCTAACATCATCAGCATCATCATCATTTCAGCCATAGGAAGTCCACTGCTTGACATAGGCCTCCCCTATAGATCTCCAATAAGACCGGTTGGAAGCGCCTCGCATCCAGCGCGTTCCCGCGCCCTTAATGAGGTCGGTTGTCCACCTAACAACAAGACCGTCTATTGCTAACAACAAGGCAGGAATCCAGGTTACGGGCTGCTAATTATGTATACTCGAAGTTCCAGCACCTCATGCTTAACTACAATATTTGGTGTTTTAAATTCAAAATGTACTGACCTTCAGCTTAATTTAAATAAATAAATTTTGATTTAATTTGATTTTGACTAACGAGGCAGTCAAACGAAATAATTTTCTCACTAGCCGGTCTTTTCGAAGTGAATGTAAAGTGAACTGTCAATCCCTAGCATTAATATGGGATAACAGCTCCGTTCTTCTTGGCTTGCCTTTACTTAGCTTCATTTTCACGCAGACATTTTTAACAGAACTAAACTGCTGGTCTTTTTCTAAGAATAGCCTCTCTCGTTCTTCTTTTTCACCATCAAATTCATATCAACAGTAGGAGGTGCACTTCTAAATATAGGCCTCGCCTAAAGGTTTCCAATAGGACCGGTGGGAAGCGGCTTGCATCTGGGGCAATCCTGCGGTTTCCACCAAATAGTTTTTTTACCTTGTGGGTGCACTTCCGTGGGTGTGATGATGTAGTCTCCATACGAGGACTTCACGGCCCCATAAGCAGTCAATTCTAAATTCTTTGTAGCCTGTTCACATCAACTTGTTAATTTGCTGGGCTACGTCGGGCACTTTGGTTTGTCTACGAATCTTTCCGTCTCTCTCACCAGTTACAATTAAATTAAGGAATGTATGCTGTTAAAAACCAGCTAACTTAACACAAAGCTACATACTAAAACTCGTGTAACAATCACAAAATTATACGTCACTACAGTGCAGTACAATCGCGCACAACAGTAGTGTACAGAAAAAGAAAAAAACCCGGATATAAGTCTGGAGTTGCAAAGCTTTGTCCCGGCCAAGTTCGCCGTGCACCCTGATTCAATTTCCATGTTAATCCGAAACACGACACAGAGTCTCCTTTGTATTGTACAAGTCAAGTTTTATCGTGTAAAGAGTTATTTGGTGACTGTACTTTAGTGATGTTTATACTTTTATGATGTACACTATTCTTGAGTTTACAAATTATGGTCGGAAGCTCTACTCTGTTCAGTATGAGGTCCTAGTCTGTACCTTGTTCGACTCCCAAATCCGGTAGTGATCATAACTGTTTACTAAAAATTTTCGTTGCAGGTAGCGCACCCTTTGTTCTCATCCAACATTCTGCTGAGTTGAGCCCTTTTGACATTATAATCTTTATTTTCTGATTATTTTATAGTTTTATGGTATATTTATTACTCTTTAGTGCTTTAAAACGCAATTTTCATTTTTTATTTCTTGCACTGCAGCACAGCTGATGCCAGCACAACAAGCTACCACAAACTGTACAATTTTGTCATGAACCTCATACCTTACCACCTCACCACCTCCTCACCTCTTACCTTACCTTATTACTGATACTGCTAGCCTGCATCATCACACTGCTGGGCAAAGGCTTCCAGTTTTTTCGATCCTGCAGGCCTAGCCATATATCAATGTCTATTTCTATTATCGTAATCGATAAGGCGACATTAGAAAGAAAATGGCGTACTAAGGAATCAGCTGTTTGTCAACTGTCAAGTGTTGACGAGTATAGTTTGAAAATGAAATACACTTGACAGTTATCAATCAGCTGATTCCATATACGACATTTTTTTTCCATAAAAGAAATAGAATAGAAATAGAATTTGCAATATGGCTAGGCCTGCAGGGCTAAAGTGATCACTGCATAGTCGTTTAATTTATCCAAGTCGTCCGGCCATCTTTTTTTTGTTTATGTTTGCATTATAGTTGAAAAACTATAATAAAAAAAATCACATTGGAGTAGCTTAAATACGCTGTCTTCCGTACATGAAACAAACACATGACTGGTGAAATATGGGTATTCGAGGATTACCAGATCCACATCCACGCGGGCGAAGCCGCGAGCAAAAGGTAATTATTTAATAAAAACTGACTACTTCCGCCTGTAGAAATTGATAACGTACAAAAAAAATATCATTATACTATTTCACTCGACTAGCAAATACCATGTCGACTGCTATATATCCCAGTAAATAATGTCTTTTTCCCAACACTACAGCACACAGCATCAACTGCATCATGAACAAATTCAATAAGCGGACCTAGCTTTGTTTTTGGTGGTAATTTTTGTACGTAAAGGACTTGAACTGCATTTTAAGTTTTCGACGCTGAAATGTTACTGGTAATGGTAGATTTATTGCAGTAAGTTAAAAATACTATTTATGAAGCATTTTAAAACAACCATCTCACAATCTGCACTCGACATAATACGCATGAACTACGGCCAAGGTAATTTTTACTAAACCTGTGACTTTGTTTTTGAGTTTCTTCTTAAGTTATCAGTATTGTTTGATAGGGCAGGTTGCATAATTACTCGTATGACAACGGCTATCTTTATAACATTTGAACATTTTCCTGTTTCATACTGTTTGGAGTAATCACGCTCTAAAAAGTAGTTCAGCATTGGATTTTAGTTTTTTTAAGTTATTTATTTTCTTTAAATTATTTTGGAATATTATAATTATATGGGTATATTTAAAATGTTCTAATAATATTCATTGAAATTAAACACGTCATCAATCAGTTTTATATTTTAGTTCTTTATGTACATGGTATACGTACATCGCGGTCAAAATCATAATCCCCTTTTTGCTTCGCCATAGTTGGGAAATAAAAGTCGCCCTGAGCAAACGCTTGCTCAACTGATAAGTTGAGCAAGCGTTTGCTCAGGGCGACTTTTATTGAGAAGACTCATGCAGATAAGACACAAGCACTTATCACTAGTGGTGATAACCACTAGTGATAAGTGCTTGTGTCTTATCTGCATGAGTCTTCTCATACAGAGATGGCATTGGCCCTGGCTCTGAAATTATGGAGTAACTAGCTGGTATTATTACAGTCATTCAGATGACAATAATTTTTCAGTACCAGTTCAATTGAGTGAGCTTTGAAATTAGAGCAGTTTCTAATATCGTTCTAAGCGTATTTCACTCATGTGTCCAAATAATGTTTATGTAGCTACCAATTCAGCTGCATTCAACCGCGATGATCCCGGTATAGAGTACAACGCTACAGCGCTCTGTGAGCATTGACAAAACCAATTCCTCTTATTTCATGTTACGAGTAACATAGTGGAGGATCATTAAAATCAGGCGGGGTTACAATTAGAGCAGAAACTTGTTGTAAATCGTGTTTGAGGTAAATAAAATTATGTTAAAATTTTAATGTAAATGAAAAAGACGAAGATATTTTTAGCAATGCAGCTGGATGAAGTGGCACGATGTTGCAGTATTATAGCTGTAAAGTAATATTCATTAGTGATGACCTATATTGGTGATGTTCTTAAATAAAAGATCACGTCCGTTGTTCTTGTCACCGACGTGTGTGGACGACTCTTTATATGCCATCTTCGTTAAAAAAGGAGTATAATATGAGGATCTTAGTTTGGTGTTTGTTGTTCTCGCTACACTCATGGTGAAGATGCGTGAGTATTTTTGTATGTTTAATGTTTTTGTTTTTAGGTACAGACGCCAGCACGTCAAGTTACCCCAATGTGTCAAATTTCTTTGATCGCTTTTCATCTCTATGACAAACAGAATAAGGTTCATATTCAATTGGGAAAATTTGACACATTGGGGTAACTTGATGTGCTGGCGTCTGTACATCCTTCTATGAAACGTTGCCTTACTACTTATTTGTGCACAAAATATTATTATTTCATTATCTTACTTCTTTAGTAGTTATGATCTTGTTTGCTTAAGAGAGTTAAATATTCTAATATTAAATCGAGGTGTAGCTCTAAACAAATAGTTATAATCTAATTTTCTATTGACGTGATCTCTTTTCAACCGTATCTGAATCAACTATTTCAAAAGTTATCTTGTCAATGCCATCTTTAGAAATAAAATGAAGTCTTTAGAAATAAATAAGGCTTACAAATTTTAATGAATAGTTCAATTAAATAACAGCACACTAAAACTCACAGTAGCAGAACTTAAAAGTACTATCGCCCCAGTTCAGAGGATCTCGATTTGAAAGTACTTAAGGCCGTCGGGAAATTTATTTTGTCCCCCCAAGCGAAGCGGCGAACTAAGCCTTATCATCCACCTAATAGGTTTCCACAAAGAAGCCTTTAGAGCCAATAGGGGCACCTAAAATTTATTGTTTAGTTAGATAGAAAATTCTCAGTGCCTGTCTTATAATGCGTAATCAACGGACTGGACTGGGCCATTTCGCTTGTTGATTTTACTGAATGTGGAATTAATGTTTTTGAGCCTTTAGCATTTTATTTGCGTCAAATCCTTTGACTTGTTTAAGTTCTAATTTGTGTGTTAAGTTGTGTAAACACTGTTTTTATCTCATTGGCTTCTGAATTTATGATATTTCTCTTACTTATTTAAACAGATAATTTCATTTTGATTAAAACTCGAGTATCTTACATTTAATAATCCAGTTATTTCAAATTAAACGTCAAAGAATCATGAAATTCACGTCCAAAATATCCTTAAAATCCTAGCGGCAGCGTCAAATAATATGATATCATCTTTAGCTGAAATATCCGCTCGTTGGCTATCTGTTATCTGTGCGTTTTAGTACGAATAAGACAAGCTTTAATTTGGTTGAATCATTTTATGACTATTCTAAGTATTGTTGTAATTAACGTCTGTGCAAATTCAATGTCGGAGTACTCTGCTAACTTCTTTATAATAATAAATCAAATGATGGTTAAATTATTGTAACAGAAAGTAAAGGATTTAAAGAAGGTTTAGGATTTATCTTATTTGTCCTATTCACAACAAACATACAAGTATATTTTCTAAGCAACACGTGATAATAATGACAGGATAGCGTCCAGTTTTCAGTCCTCGTTACCATTACCAAGTCAAATTTAATGCATCTTGTTTTATTTTAAACCACAATGTTGTTTTATCCCTCTGTGTTCTTCAATATATCATTTGTAAACTATTAATAAATAGATTGACCACACGTCAAATGCGTTGCATACTTTGCACATCAATATTTTACATTGTTTCAATTTTTCTTATTTTATTTTCTTCTACCACATCCAAGATCCGCTTCTACTTTTGAGTGTAGGAACACCATTGTATTTTTGATCGTGTTTATTTATAAGAAGTTTACCAGTCAGGAATTCAAAATCTTTGTCTAACTCTTGTCCTATTCATACTTTAAGATCAGTCCTGTTATGTCGTGCACGTACTACGCTCCGACTTCCATCTCCTATGAAAAGGGTTGAAGATTTATAACCTTTTGTAACTGGCTACCTACATTTAAGTATATATTCTATTATATCGGATGACACCTGCTATTATATGTTAAATTGGGTGACGTTTTTATCTTTTGCGTGCTGATAAGTCAATTTATGCGATTTGGGATTAGGTTCAATAATTTGTGCAAATGTAAATTTTGCATTGTTGCAGGTATTGTTTTGATTCAACGTTTGTGTTTGTCTATTGTTGTGTTTGAATATAAACTGAGTCAAACAAAATGTTTGGTAGGCACAAAAATAAATTAGATACCTACCTATTAGGTTTTAGACTGTAAAAACGTTCGTCAAGAGATAAACCGATTTAAGTACACTCAAATACGACACACTGACTGGACAGTTCTAAAATGTACTATACTTCATAATTTAATGAATCGCTCATTTCCTTTTCAAGTCACCCTTCAATCAATTATACTCTTAGCACCGGTGTAGTAATCACGGAGAAAGCTGGTTACAGCACTGTACAGCGCTGCAGCGAGCGGTGGTTAGTGACCGCAGCGCTTTGTGCGATCAACACCCGTGTTAGTTAGTGACTGATACGGTGTTGTTGTAATTACATTGATTCGTTTCAGTGGTTTTAGTTAGATTCGGTGTTTTTGGTTTAGACAACGAGGTACAGATAAACGATGTTCTTTCATTCCTTAATCAGCTTTTAAAATTTGGTGTTTTAATTTTGAAATTTCCAACGAATCATAATAATGTTTAAATAACATCTTAATATCATGCTCAACTGATTTGGTTTGATTAATAAGCTTAATAAGACTTCTACTGCATGTCACTGAATCTTATAACAATACCTTATCATAGTAAAAGCGACCATAGTCAAGAAGACTGAAGTACCTTTAAGTTCAGTGTTGATGTAGTAAGTGTTGACTTAATTATGCCAGGAAATGATGACTGAATTGTGTGATATGGACGAAATGGATAAAAAAGAGGTGGCTATTGAGATAACAGCAAATAAAGAAGCTTGAAACTAGAAGACACAACATGGGACTTAAATATAACTGGCAAAATGTGGGTGTGCTAACAGGTACACCTCTGGTTCCTCTAACCTTTCGGAGATTACAGGCGTAATTTTATGTTATGTTATGAGAAACAAGAAGACTAGTGCAGCATCCCTAAATAAATTAGCTTGATGGTGGTGATGATGATAAACAAAGAAGAAAATAATAAAACGAACTACATGCACATACTACTAAAGTAACTACAGACAGTTAAATATAAGACGACAACACTTAAAAACTGTAGTAACATAATTAACAGCATACCTATACAGAACTCCACAGCTAACGAAGTGCTCAAACCGAATTTTAACATCGATGATTGTATCACTGCAAATAATATAAGATATGATACAATCATTTTCACCTAATGTGGTGGGATTGTAAACAAGCACTAGTTTTTTATCATGAAAAAAAAGTGCGGCATTTCCACGACCAATATAACCTCCTCATTTGCATGAAGATACGGATGCTAGAGTTTGATTTCTTTAAAAGTCGGTAACCAGTTTACTGGTTGGTAAGACTGGCAGTCGTTCCATGTAAAATACTGGTATTCAGCTACATCCAATTAACTGGAAGCCGACCCCACATAGTTGGAAAAAGGCTAGGGAGACGACGAGTAAAAAGTATGCTGTAGTATAAAATAAAGGAATATTTTAATGATAATAAGACATAGATAATACATTTAAGCCTTTTTAAAATGTTCAATGTTGTACACAATACATCAGCTTAAATAAATATTTTTGGGAAAAAAACCAATTGCTTAGTTGATAAATCCAAAAATATTAAGTTGAACCCACAGACGTCTACAGTTTTTCTGTTTATAAAAAAGATTAGTTTTAGAAACCATTTTCAAGATAAATTGCTTGACGGTTAAAGTGTACCAACAAACGATGCCCCAGGGTGCATTGATAGTATTTTTTTCTGTTTTGCTGCAAACTCAACGCTATCTTTGATTAACTTTCGTACTTTGGTATTTAAAACAAAATACGGTACGGTATTGCTTGAAACGCAAAGTCCAGTAATATAACGTTATAATAAACTCTTGTTGATTTATTTAGAAATTATTAAAACTAAGTTATATTATAGAGTTGGAAGAAGTTATTTCAGTTATATAAAATTTATAGTAAATCGTCTGTTGATACTATTCAAATTGTAAATTTAGGGTAGAGAAGGTTTTTATTACAGACAAATGAAAGTTATTTATTTATTTTATTGATTGTTATAGACTTATTACCTTTACCATTCATTCTTTATCTTACGCCTATGAACGAGGAAGAAGAATTAAGAATTCTTTAAGAATGTGCTCCGATCGACGCATAACAAATAGTTGTATAGACAACAAGACAACTTTCTTTTAAAAAATGTTAACGGTTGAACATTAAAAAATAAATATTATCAGCAGCTATTCAAATTGTATGAGATTAAACATGATTTGTTTTAAATCTATAAGTACAGATCACACACATAAACCTACCCAAAACTGACAAATTTTCCGAACCTTATTGTGTTTAGAATAAAGTTGAATACCTATCAAAGAAATTTGACACATTGCATTACACATTGTAGGTTAATGTGCTGGCGTATGTACATATTTTTTTCCACTTCTTAATTAAAAAAGATTTTCAACTAAGATAACGTTTCGTTGTAGATACTAACTTCCCACGACTACAAGCAACCTATTTAATTTCTCTCTGCTCTTGCAGCTAATAAGCAACTGATAAATAGTCTGTCAAAGAAAATACTTTTTGTTTCTCTAATGAGGACTGGGCTAATAAATATCCCCACTCAAAGGAGCACTTGGAATATTGCATTTGACATTCTACTTAATTAAAAATGGAAATACTACTTATACATTATTCACACTATATTTTCTTGAATATTAATAATGTTCATGTTCGTAAAAAAGATTATTTTCATCATCTGCCGTTTTCAACACCTATGCAATGATTTTGTCAAACTGAAGGGATCTTAATTTTCCACATTGAAAATTACATTTTTACGCCTGTTGGCATGACAAAGCGCGCAATATCTTAGAACTGTATTTTTTTTCTAATACCAAATCTTTTAATATTTTGTATGACATAGGTCATACAAAATACTAAAAGATTTGGTATGATTTGATTTAAATTTATTTTGGATGAATAAATTCGAAATATTTACTGATTTGTATTGTAAAGATTATGAATTTTAAGTATATAATTTAATTTTCAAATAATAAAGCGATTATCTTCGTTGCAAAGCTATATGCAGGAGAATATTTATAAAGAAACAATTTTTCCTGAGATGGCACTTCTGCTTCCTGTTCGGCAGACATTACCTATGTACAAAGGCTTGATATATAGAGGCATGTCTGTGACATCAAAGACGTTTGCTTTGAAAAGGAACAGAACATCAAGAATAAGGAAACAGTTCTATTTACTACTGAAATACTAACAGAACTTTGAAATTTGAGATATTTGAATAACTGTTGGAAGAATCAATATATTAACCTACGCTTAAAAAAATCTTTGGATCCATTTTAAAGGAAAATGAGTAGAAGGAGGAGAGTGAGGTTTAGCATAGTAAACGTTAATGTAGAGGAGAAGTGTAGAAAGCTAATGGTGTTGTACAGACAGCACATCAAGTCACCCCTATGTGTCAAATTTTCCCAATTGAATATGAACCTTATTCTTTTTGTCATAAAGTTGAAAAACGATCAAAGAAAGAAACTGGCGTCTGTACATTTATGTTAGAAATATACCTACAAATAGAAAATAGTTTATGTAAATATTTGACGTCTAGTAATAATTGTTCCAACATCAAGTTATAATGAAACCATAGTGATCAATCTTTTAAAAAGAAACAAAAATATGACAGCTGTGATGTAAGTTGACATTGACATGCACGGAATTTCAAAGCTATGTTAACACAGAAGATTAAACATAAATGTACGGTTGAATTATGACCACTAGGCGACCTGCAGGCCTTGCCAAGCCATATTATCAATTCTATTTCTATTATCGTAATCGATAAGGCGACAATAGAAAAAAAATGGCGTAAATGGAATCAGCTGTTTGTCAACTGTCAAGTGTTAACGAGTAGAATGTGTATGAATATGGCTGAAAATTAAATACACTTGACAGTTGACAAACAGCTGATTCCATATATACGCCATTTACTTTCTATAATAAAAATAGAATAAAACTAGAATTGTAATATGTCTAGGCCTGCTGCTGGATTGAAACATGACTTTCTGATAGATAACATTTTTATTTTCACATAATTTGGAATAATAAAATCCTTTAAAATCGCCATTGTTTTCTAGAATAGGCGATTGTATAACAAATACAGGGTGTGTTGACACCAAAGGCCAAAGACATTCAATATCTATAGACCGGACATCACGAACAAAATTTTCTTCCTAAAAAGTGTGTCCTGCTGGATACAAGTCTATGAGTTTTTTTTTAGTACGCTCCCGCTGCCGCTCCAATATTCATATATTATTCTAGATGGCGTTACTGAGACATGGGATCAAAGTTTTTCTATGACATTTGCTTGACATGCCCGCTCTATAGTATTTTAAATCTCTTTGGTTGACACTGAACGAAAATCATTATTTTGACAATTTTAATCAGTCTTGATTTGTAAACGTGTTGATGGTTATTTTATATACCAGTTTACCATCTCATATCTTTATCTTAACTCATAAACCAATACAGGTTCTAATATCAAATGGACTAATGAATGGATCGCCAACTTAGATCTTAAACATTCTATCCAAAGACCAAAATCATAATGGAAAATCGAGTCCCAAGTCAATAATTAATATATTATCCAGGTATTCATATCCATATTCATAATTATCTTTATTTGCATTCCATAATGTGTTGAGATCTTACAATTGGGCTTAAAGCTAGAGTACAATTACGGACCCTGTAGGGCACAGCAAAAAGTATAAAATTAAAATTAGTATTTTACAGAATACAATTAATACGACAAAAACGATAAATCAACAATTTTAAACATCCGTGATTTGACTATTAAGAAACAGTTAAAGAAATTATTTAAAAACTTTTTGCTGTTAACAGCGTTATTTCTATCAAAAGGCGTGTCGAAATTCATATCAACATTTAAATTTATGCACACAATCTATTTTAAAAACAGATTAACATAATTGTTTAAAAATTGTGTACCTATTTTTGTTCCATACCTTCCCAAAGGTCCATTAGATATGAGTATAGAAAACAATGACTTTAGTGTCATGAATATTCTAAAAGGGGAATGGAGTTTTAATTATGACAAATTACGTCATTGTTAATAGATAGAAACAGCTTTCAAAATAAATCTACAAAATAATAACAGAGAATATAACAAAACACGTAATTTAATTACGTATACATTCAGCATTTCGAACACGAACATACAGCACTTAAATAATAAAAAAAAAAAGTATTTTAAGTGCTTAACTAAACTAAATTAAAATTTACAAAAAGAGTGATAATTTCAAATACCTAAATACATTGCAAATGCATAGTTTATTCAAGCTCTTCAGTACTTTAGAAAATAATTTGAAATGCAATGTTATGAAAAATGTTATTGATGTTCATAATCAAAGAGGTTCACGACAATATTTACTGAGGGATTTTTTGATAATGTTGCTAAAAAAAATAAGCAGATTTATGATCACAATTATTTTGAAACAACATAACATAACGTCACGCCTGTAATCCCCGATGGGCTAGGCAGAGGTGTACTTACCTGGTAGTACACCCACATTTCGCCAGTTATGTTTAAGTCCCATGTAATAGGGGGCGAGCCTATTGCCATCAATCATCAATTTTATTTTACTTCCATTGTAATGATTATACTGAGGAGCTCGTGGCTACATAATAACAGCTTCACGAGTCGATTGAAGGTTAAGCTATGATTGACGAGGTTAGTCCGTAGATGGGTGACCATTAATTTTATTATTATCAAGACTCCTCCATGCCTCAAAAAGCATGTAATGTGCGTTAATCCCGGCTGTCATTTGTAGATCTATGTCAATCGTTATCGATAGTCAGAAGCTTAAAAATCTGGCAACCAGTTTAACCAAGGGGTATCGTATTACCCAGTAACCGGGTCGTTGAGGTCCCACAGGCAGTCGCTCCTTCGGTATACTAACCCATTTGTACGGTGATCATGCTACGCGTACAAATACGTGTGTAAATGACAACCAAATGGAAAATAATGAATCATCTGCATAAAAAAATGGTAAAATAAGAACTTTTTTACTAAAAAACAACTTAAAAAAACACTATCCGGTGTAAAATAACTCTAAATTAGGAAGTCTGTGGCTTAGGTGGTTTTGTCTCATTCATGATTGGCCACCGACTTCCAAATTTAGAGTTATTTTACACCGGTTAGTGCTTTTTTTTAAGTCGGTTGTATTTTTTGTAAAAAGTTTTTATTTTAAAATGTTTGGTTTTTTTTATGAAGATGATTCATTATTTTCCATTTATTTTAATATTACAATCAAAACAAATAAACAGATTTCCATGAAATGAAAAAGAAAAATTCATGAACAAAAATGTTCATAAAATAAAAACTATCAGGTTAAACTATGTTAATCTAAAATAGTAAAAATCGGAACACTCAGGCGTCAAAGTATTCCTCCCCATCGCTGTCATCTGGAAACGTGCCCAGAAGACTGGCAGCATTGCCACGTTGGATGGCAATGCTAATTTTTTGGCCAAAGAATAAGCCATCCCTCTGGTCACGCGAAGTGTCGACCAGTCGGCGAGAAATCTCCTTAAAAGGCTGCGTGCACTCGGACCCCATGACCCGAGCGTTTCGACCCCAAACGGCTCAAAACCGTAACTCCCAATGAGGTTACAGTATTTGCGCCGCTTGAGGGCCTCAGCAGCTGCAGCAACAGCGCCAACACAGCTCGCCGTACTTGGAACATGAGATGGGACAACAACAACAACATCACATTTTTTACTATTTTATTTGGAGTTAGTTTAGGTGTACATATTTAATATATTTTAATTAGTTTTATTGTGTTTTCTGTATTTTAGATTACAACTATATCAATAAAGTACCCATTGATTGTTAATGTTAATATGAGACCAAAAAGCAACTATCTCGCATTAAACTTAAAAATAATCACGTAAATCGGTACATAAATCCCAGCGTAATCGGTGCACATACAAACAAAAAAATGTTCAAAAATAAACAAAATGATCATAAAAAAAACTGCCGGGCCAAACTATGTTAAATTTTTATGAGACCAAATGGCAACTATTCCGCATCGAATCAAAAAATAATCACGTAGATCGGATCATTAATCTCGGTGATCAGTGTACATACATAAAAATAACCGCTAGAATTGAGAACATCCTCCTGAAGTCGGTTAAAAACACGGCCTAATAAGACAAATTGAATTAGAATCTAAAAAATATACAAACTTCAGTGCCATACATTTTATTTTACTGCCAACACAACCGTTCATTTAAACAAACATACCATCCTATATTGTCCTAATTTGGCGCTCGCTAAAATATTCCGCTTTCTGCTTAGTCGAAAACAAAAAGTTTTAGTTAGTTGCGAAATGAAAACAATTAGCGTTTGCAGCGGCTGCAGCGAAGTGTTGCGATTTAAGCTGTGTGTACTAATTGAGGCTATGAGATTATTCTAATTCTTTTAACAGGGCAAAAGTTTAAAGACTGAGTTTTAGAAAAACATTTTCTTAAAAATTTGGTCATGACACTAAAAGTTACTCTTTCTTAATGTTTCAACAACTTAACACAAACATTATTGTCGTTATTACATGTTACTCATTGAAAGTTTGTTTGGATGGATGTTTGCTACTCTTTTACGCAAAAACTACTAAACGGATTTATATAAATTTAGTACACAGATAGTTTATAACCTAGATTTACACATAGGATAATTTTTATCCTGATTATATCTTTCCGTGGGATATTGTTCGAGTTGTAGCTGTTGGCAACAGCTAGTTTTAGATAATAATGTAAATTACTTATAATATATACTTGTACAATGACAGGGTTTTAACGATTAGGTAGAGACAGTTAACTCGTGTACAATACTGGTACTCAGTTACATTTTAGGTTAAACTAGAAACTGACTTCATCACACTCGGAGTTGGGTCTAAAAAATGTTATTCAAATGTTGATGTATACTTACCTAAGTACAACAAAAGTAGTTAGTCCCATAAAGACCAAACAGTTGTTCGTTGAAAAACGATAAATCCAAGCTCAACCGAGCAACATTATAAGTTATGAAAAGTATTCGCGCCGCCAATTTGTTGGTAGCAAAAATTCGTTGTTAGTTGAAAACAATTAAGCGGTCTGACTCGTACTGGATAGTGGACTAGCCAGGAACTTTGTTGGAACTCATTGTAGTATACAAGGATTTTGTACTGAACATTTTGATGAGATGCGGTATGAATAAAACATAATATTGAAAATCGTGAAGAAGTTAAAAAGTGCTTGGCTTGCTGATCAAATTATGAATAATAAACCAGTTTATTTGAATGATTGAAAACTTGGCTGTTTTGAACGAACTTACAATACAAATTTTAACGATAACTGCCGTTTACAATAAAAAGAAAACTAATTTGCAATGTGTGCAAAAATGTATTGACTGCAAGATTCGGAAATAGTCGTTTAGAGTATCAATCTACGCACAAATCGCGATACTATAGCAGAAAACCAATCTGCTGGATTGTTTTCAGAATGTTATTTAATGCTTACGACAAAGGAGTGGAATTGTGTGTCTGTATTTTGCTTAATCTCGTCAAGGTTATGAGCGTCTCACATTAGCGTTGGTACAGCGTAGGCGTTCGATAAACATCAGTGCCGGGGTAGAGACGCCAGCACATCAAGTTACCCCAATGTGTAAAATTTTCCCAATTGAATATGAACCTTATTCTGTTTGACATAAAGTTGAAAAACGATCAAAGAAATTTGACACATTGGGGTAACTTGATGTGCTGGCGTCTGTACATAAATACGCTGCATTAACACCGCAGGTCCAAGCGTTTACGCTGCGCCCATCGAACGCCTACACTGGATAAACGTTAGCGTGAAGGCGCTCTTTAGTGTATGGGATTATTCAAAGTAAGCTCGCAGCATCGATGAATTTGATTTTAACCACCGACGCAAAAAGAGGGGTGTTATAAGTTTTTAAATCAGAACTAGACTAGAGTCAATAATGAACGAAAGTGCGAGTAAAACAATTTATTACCGCATCTAATATTAAAGTCCTACTTTCACATCTTTGTTCAGAAACCACCGGAGTGCAGACTCGCGGTACAGTGAAGAGCAATTTATTACTTTTAAGTTGCCTCTGCACTACGGGATTAGACGGAATGCTCGTTCCTACAAATGTGTAGGTACGATAATAACAACAGTACAGTTGCGATTTGTTGCAACGTGTGTGGTTAGTTTGTTGGATTAATTTCCTTGTCCTTGTTTGGGTATTGTAGTTTAATAATTGAAGCCATTTTTTTTAAGGTTAAGCAACTTTGGCTTAGGTTGATCCAAGGAAGGGCGTCGCTATGCCTCGGAAAGTACTATAAATCATCATCATCATCTATGTAGTTGAGTAAGCAGATTAGTTTCTCCATTAATGTATCTTTTATTTTATTTTATTTTTTTCTTTTCTCTTGACCTAGGTATTTCAGGATTTTATTTAATATGTATTTATATATGTATTTATCATAATTAGATAATAATTTACTTTTCTTTCAAGTTTTTGTTACCTTTTTGCGCCTACCATGTTCTGTCTCTGCATTCTGCATCTCTGTCTTCTGCATCTGCATTTTCTACCAGTCTACCTTAAGGTAGACTGGTAGAAAATGCCTGAGGCATTAAGTCCGCCTTTGTACAGTTTATTTTACTAGTGCATAAAGTTTTAATAAATAAATATAAATAATCGTTGGTTTTGACTAACATTTGCAGATCATTGACAGTCGTTATGGCTAGTCAGAATCCTGGAAGTCTGAAAACCCGTTTAACTGAGGGGTATCTTGTTACTTAGTAATTGGGTTATAAGAGTCATATATCATAGGCAGTCCCGCTAGTATGTCAAACAGTGGTAAATTACACTGTAAGTATCCGGGGAGAATAAAAATTTAATTAAAATTAAACAAGGTTGTGTTTTATTTTAATCAAATTTTTAGTTAATTGTGAATGAATTTCTATACACAACTAAAAATATAAAGAACTTTCTAAAGTTCAGTAGGTATTTCACAATATTCATCTGTTTTGTGAAGTTGTTGGCGGATCCTGATAAAATAAACTTAATTAGCTGCCAGTAATAACATTAGTCTTCAGAATAAGTTTTTAACGAAATCTCTTACATCTAATCTAAAGAATCCTATCTTGCAATAGAAATCCGTTGCAACCTCTTAGCTGAGTAATCAATTCAGAAAGTTATCTTTAAAATATCTTTAATTTTGCTTACACATGCTTCATTCATATTAAAACTCTTCAAAGCTTTCATTTCTTGAACAGTTTCAATAATAAAGTTTTATAAATAATTACTTATAATAATACGTTTATTTTCACCACAATATTAACAGAAACATTTACATAATTATATATTAATTGTCAAGTAGTACAACACTGAAAATATTGTGGGAACTCGTGCCTATGCTAGGCCAAAGGCCTGTATTTCAGGTCACCAGGTCTCCACACCGTTATACTATGTCTAATTGCTTACGTACTAGAGACAAGAGACACCAAGGAATACTGTGATGTGATTGGTTGTCAAATTTTATATGTAATCATAAAGAGAGTTGAGTTAGTGCAAATATGCTATTTAATTTCGGAATACAGTATAATAATTGCTCATCATCTGCCTAGTCCTTCTCCAACTATGTGTTGGGGTTGGTTTCCAGTTTAACCGGATTCAGCTGAATACCAGTGTTTTATATGGAGCGACTGCCTATCAGACTTTTACAACCCAGTAACTGGGTACCATGATACCCCTTGGTTAAACTGGTTGTCAGACTTTCGGGCTTCTGACTACCCGGAAAAACCGTCAAAAATCTATAAATGACACCCGGGACCAGCGGCTTAACGTGCTTGGAGGCACGAAGGAGTTTTGGTACGAATGGTCACCCCACCACGGACCGACCTCGTCAAGTGTAGCTTAACCTTCGACCCGGTGGCTGTTATTATTAAGCCTTAGGCTCCTTCTGGAAAATTTGAACAGAATTATTGTTGTAAAATATATAGGTATAGTATAATACAGAAAATATATTTCTTCACCAGATGAGCTAAAATAATTAAGCGCCAGCTTTCGTAGCATTCTTGGCACTTGATATAGCTGCGCCAAAGATTCAACTTTATGTAAGTGTCAATTAGTAGTAAGATCTTTGACTGCAAATGGTAATTAATGAGATACCAACTGAGTTACGTACTATGTTCATCAAAGTTTTAAAAGGAGAAATTTTATTTTTTTGTTAAAATAGCTGTTCTAAAATACTTACATAAATTATACAACATTATGTTTTTTTAGTTTATACAAAACTTGGAAAGGTGGTGACTAACCCTAAAATCACGAAAAATAACAGCTGTTCAATATATTTTATAAAACATATACCTACTCGACGAAATGTAGTGGAACAGCGGTTTCATTCTTTTGCGATTTCAAAGTAGTATTATAAACACACGAGCCTAATAGTAGGCGAGCGGTATGCAACACGCATGTAGAGATACTCACACACACTTTTAACCCAGTGACTGTCGAAATATGGACGATGTTACTTTAGTCCCGTGTAACTATTGTCCCCTATCTAAACTACACTTTGTTGTATCAAGGTACTTATAATCAATTGTCGAATTTTATCGCTATAAAATTGTAGCGTTCTCCTTAAACGCATAGGTTGTCCAATAAAAATGCCTGAAACCAAAACAAAAACTCATTCGAACTCAATTTTTAAAAGCTGCAACAATACTCGTAAAACCACGGTCGGTATATTTTGACGGCGACAGTTGCACAATTAGTCGCAGTCGCAATAAACGACGGCTACCGGTATTTACCGTTGAACATTGTTGTACGTTCGATGAATACCTACGTATGCTGTGGTTAGTGTGACAATTCACGGAACACTTTCAACGATTCGTATGTTTGTCTACAACCTTTGTTCATGTATTTTGATGTTCTAATATTACTAATCGATGCGCTACCAAATACAGTAACTAACCTTTTTCTCATCAGGCAGAAACGACAAAACGCCTTCTTTTACGATTTTTAGGCCACGGACACTAAGCCAGCCGGCAGCAGGCCGCCAGCGGAGTGGCGTACCATCAGAACGGGCGCGACGCGTTCCAGTGCATAGATTTATATGGGACTTGCCCGCTGACTTGGAGGCCTCCAAGGCAGCAGGGCGGGAAACGCTGTTTGAGCGTAGCACGCCAGTCGAGCGCTGTCCACTCTGCTGGCACTCCGCTGCCCGCTGACTTCTCATCCGTGGCCTTACAACGTGTACGATATGTGCTCGATTTGCTTCGTTAACGTATGCTTAAAATATTTATAAATCTTCTTATCGTAATATTTTCTAGGCGTAAGGCTATGCAACTACTGTAAAACGCAGACCGCAAACTCAGTAGGCCTATCATCGTCATCTGTCTAGCTTTTTTTTACCTACCAGTAAGGATCTCATGAAAATTGGGTTAGCCGTTAAGGAAATGTTTTTGATAAAATTGTCGTCAATCGTGTATACTTTCATAGTTATAAGACGTAAAGTTATTGTTACATTACAAACATACAGTTTTATTACTTTTTTTAGGTATGGACGACTATTTTTTGCTTACAAACAAAACATACGTTAAGTTTTATTTGTTGAACATTATAAATGCGCATTTACACTATGAATTACCATAGCACCATATTTAATTAAAATCTAATGCTAAATCATTTGAACTCGACCTAAGAATTTAGATAATGATGCACTATCGATTGTCGAACAGTCCCAATTTTAATGGACGTGAATCGTGATTTTTTGAACGATAAACCATTTTTTTACAATGACAATCATTCAGTACCACGAGAGAACATTGACAATTACAATATTTCTTGTATTACTATATTATATATGTTAGTAGTATTACGGTATTACTATAATAGTATGTACAGACGCCAGCACGTCAAGTTACCCCAATGTGTCAAATTTCTTTGATCGTTTTTCAACTTTATGTGAATCAGAATAAGGTTCATATTCAATTGGTAAATATTGACACATTGGGGTAACTTGATGTGCTGGCGACTGTACTAGCTTCTGCCCGCGACTTCGTACGCGGACCCTGTTGCTTATGCCAGCGACAACGGGGTCGTCAAAATCGAAGATCTGAAACATCTGATGTCGAATTCTATAAGCCCGGGGACGAGAAATCAATGGGATGCGCGAGACGATTCAAGATGTTCCAGATTTTTTATTTTTGTTCGTCAACAGGAAATGCCATCAGACTTAACAACTTTTGCTAAGACGCCATTTCTATTATGTATATGTTATATTGTCTCTGGGCTTTGGAGTTCCCCTACAGGTGCTCCAGATCTTCAAATTTAGTCTCACAGCAGAAAACACTCTTCACGTGGAATAGTTTTTGCAATGGCACCATTTTTATATCTCTTTCACTTTAGGTGTTCCATTTTCCAAAATAAATTATAGCCTATAATATGTTGCGTGACGTTCATGATCAGCGGTCAGTCGCGCATCTCCTTCCCCCACTTATCTCTAGAGTCGATGCGTATAAACGCTGAAAACTCAAGCGTCATGCTTTTTCCGTGAACGCCTCCAACTCGCGAGACAGTGCATGATGTTCACGATCAGCGGTCAGTCGCGCACATATTCTTCACTGGTCTCTAGAGACCTGGATGTAGATGCGTAAATACGCTGAGAATGCAGGCGTGCTTCGCGATCCCAAGAAGTTTCCACGGAGCGAGTTGCAGCCTCATGTTCTCGAACAGCATCGAATCTCTCCAAACGCTCTTCGGTAGATTGTTGGGATCTTATGGTCTTTAATCATTTAGCACCTTTGGAACATTGGGAAAAATTTGACCTCTTTCTAGGCATGGTTATAGTTTTATTGTGATGATACCTGATCAATTAAAATCTAAGTGGCTGCTCCCCTGCGTTACCGGGTAAGCTACCGTGTAACGAAGATAAATGGAAAAGGAAATTAAACACTCAAATAACATAAGCCCGAAGGCATACGATAAAAAAAATGGGAGTTTTAGCCAGTAGAGTCTAATTTTCAACGATATACCATCGTTATCGAAAATCAGTCCTGAACTGTTCCCGCCTTCACCGCGTAGTACCTCCTACTTATGTTATTTTATAATTATGCAATGAAATTAGTGATAGTTTTAATATCTATATCAAATGTTTCTGATCTTCGACTTTTATAAGTCAACAGGAAATGCCTATCAGACCGAACAACTTTTGCTAAGACGTCATTCCTATTTGAGTTATGGTGTAGCTGGGCTCTTGGAGTTCCACACCAGGTGTTCCAGATCTTCGATTTTTATACGTCAACAGCGAGTGCTCATAAGGCTGAACAACTCTTGCTAAGACGTCATTCCAATATATGTTATAGTGTAGCTGGGCTCTTGAAGTTCCACATCAGGTGTTCCGGATCTTCAAATTTATTCTCTTAGCAGAAAATGCTCATCACGTGGAACAATTTTTGCTATGGTACCATTTTTGTATCTCCTATAGTTTAGATGGTCTGTTGCGGTTCTGCATCAGGTGTTCCGGATCTTCAAATTTATTCTCTCAGCAGAAAATGCTCATCACGTGGAACAATTTTTGCTATGGGACCATTTTTGTATCGCCTATAGTTTAGCTGGTCTGTTGCGGTTCTGCATCAGGTGTTCCGGATCTTCAAATTTATTCTCTCAGCAAAATTTTTGCTATGGGACCATTTTTGTATCGCCTATAGTTTAGCTGGTCTGTTGCGGTTCTGCATCAGGTGTTCCGGATCTTCAAATTTATTCTCTCAGCAAAAAATGCTCATCACGTGGAACAATTTTTGCTATGGGACCATTTTTGTATCGCCTATAGTTTAGCTGGTCTGTTGCGGTTCTGCATCAGGTGTTCCGGATCTTCAAATTTATTCTCTCAGCAAAAAAATTTTTGCTATGGGACCATTTTTGTATCGCCTATAGTTTAGCTGGTCTGTTGCGGTTCTGCATCAGGTGTTCCAGTTTCCAAGATAAATTATAGCCTATGTGTTGCTTAGACTTAATATCTATACAACAAAAAAGAATCATTCAAATCCGTCCAGTAGTTCCGAAGATTAGCGTGTGCAAACAAACAGACAAACAGACAAACAGACAACCAGACAGATTTTTTTTTTGGATTCGTGCTCTATTACTGTTTCTAAACCCAATTACCTCAATTATTATTTTTTAAATATATTCAATGTACAGACACAGTTTTATTACAGTCTTATTATATGTATATAGATTACTAAAGTTTCCACAATTATTTACGTAATATCTTGTTATCTTATTAGGTACGTGTTAGGAAAATTAGGAAACAAATAAATTCGTGGTTAAATACCAATAGAAGAGTAGACGTGTTGTTTTAGGGCTCGTACACAAAACTGCGATGCGACGTCGCAAAAATGTGCGAGCTCCTCAGCTCCCTCTACGCATCGCAAGAACTTTTTGACGTTAATTTTCTGCGTTGCGAATTCGCATCGCATCGCATCGCAGTTTTGTGCACGAGCCCTTATTAAATTAAAAAATTGTGTTTAACTAGTAAGTTAAACACCTTTCCCCAACACCTATAATTCTAACAATTACAGTCATTAATTTTCGACAATCATTTGAAATGTTTGTAAAACTAGATAATGTGTGTTCATTAAGTAAGTTGACAAATTAATACACTAAGAATTTTGCGCACAGAGATGTGTTTTCTACGATTAATTGTTAAACAGCTGGCGTCGTATTGGCTATCATCAGTGTGTATCTTGGATGACGTCATACGCACACGTGGAGATGACGAGTACCCCGTCGTACCGGATTTTAGATACGTTTACTACCGTATCTTGAACTCCACACACAGTGCAATACTATCTTTTTGTAATCTCTCAGTTCCGATCAAAGTTTGGTGTGCAAATGGAGCTATACAAAGATAGCCGATAGACCTGCCAATATTCAATACTTGTTTAATTTCACACCACATGAAACGGTTCACATAAAGCTTACTCCACGAACACACTGCAACGCTCCCGTGTGCCCGGCACTAACAAACGGTTTACAAGCAAAATTGGAAGTTATAGAACGGTCGTTCCGGCTACGGCTTAACAAGAGTTAAACCATCGCATCTTAATAGTCGACTTTATAGTCGGTAATAATTTTATTACCTCTCGTTCGGTATTGCGTTTAATGCGTGTTGTTTACTTACAATGTTTTAGATTTTGACTTACGTTGTTGTGGGTAGATTGTGAAGCTACTTGATTGGGCTAAGAAAAGTAAAAACATTAATAGAAACATACATGTCTACTTTTAAGTAACGTCAAACATAATCTATACATATAATAAAACAGTAACGAAAGAAAAACTGTACATTGAGAATTTTCAAGAAAAAATAAGTAGGTTTTGTTAGAAAAACGTAACTGGTGACAAAAAGTGACTTTTTAGAATTTTTGTCTGTTTGTCTGTTTGTCTGTATGTATGTCCGGGGTGAACTCAAAAAGTACTGCATGGATTTACTTCAAATTTTGCATGAATATTACTAAGAGTTCGGGTCAACACATAGGCTATATATTATCACGCTATCACCTACGGGGGAGGAGCAGTGAATCTTTATTCTTCTTACTCATTCTGTGGAAGCGTGTAAGTAAAGGACGCATATTTAAATGTTGGTTTTGAGTAAGTTATGCTATTATCTAGCTTTACACTATAAAAACTACGCCATTTAAGTAACTTTGGCAGAGAAACATAGTTTAATGAATGTTAGTAGTATAAAGACAATTTGGAATCAGCGCCATCTATGAGAATGTATAAAAATCAAATCAAGTAACACATGAATACTTTTTGAAAATTAATTTAAATTTTGATTGTGTTGGTGAGGTTAGTAGTTAGTTATTCTTAAAATTCATAGATGGCATTGTGCATTTTTTTCATCTTATACTACAAATAACATAATACATATAATAAAACAGTAACGAAAGAAAAACTGTACATTGAGAATTTTCAAGAAAAAATGAGTGGGTTTTGTTAGAAAAACGTAACTGGTGACAAAAAGTGACTTTTTAGAATTGTTGTCTGTTTGGCTGTATGTATGTCCGGGGTGAACTCAAAAAGTACTGCATGGATTTACTTCAAATTTTGCATGAATATTACTAAGAGGTCGGGTCAACACATAGTCTATATATTATCACGCTATCACCTACGGGGGAGGAGCAGTGAATCTTTATTCTTCTTACTCATTCTGTGGAAGCGTGTAATCAAAGGACGCATATTTAAATGTTGGTTTTGAGTAAGCTATGCTATTATCTAGCTTTGCACTATAAAAACTACGCCATTTAAGTAACTTTGGCAGAGAAACATAGTTTAATGAATGTTAGTAGTATAAAGACAATTTGGAATTAGCGCAATCTATGAGAATGTATAAAAATCAAATCAAGTAACACATGAACACTTTTGAAAATTAATTAAAATTTTGATCGTGGTGGTGAGGTTAGTAGTTAGTTATTCTTAAAATTCATAGATGGCATTGTGCAATTTTTTTTAATAAAAGTTGTATCCTAATAGTTCGTTTTGACAAATTGAAGTTCCAACAAAACCCTCAAAATCTTGAGCAAAGTTCGGATCGTATCATATGGGATGAGTGTACGATGTCCAAAAGGAAGGCAGTTGAGGCCGTGGACAGAACCCTGCAGGGCATCTGCAGGAACGAACATTTGATGGGTAGTGTCACAGTTCTGTTCAGTGGCGATTTCAGGCAAACGCTTCCCGAGTTGACGCGGGGATCGAGGGCTGACGAGGTGAATGCTTAGGTAAACGATCTTTTTTGTCATCACAAGTTCGTACGCTGCGCTTGACCATTAATATGAGAGCTCGGCTCGGCGGCATTGCACGCGCTCAAGAATTCTCCGATGTCCTTCTAAGTCTTGGCAAAGGCACTCTACCAGAAGAGAAAAGTGGACAGGCGGTGCTTTTAGAGTCTCTCGGTAGAGTGGTGGTAGGTATCAAGCTTCGAAGAACTCATTCGCAGTGTGTACGTGGACATCAGTCGTACAGCGCACCAGCAGAATTCGTGTGAGAGCGCCATTTTGGCGCCCAAAAATGATCATGCTGCAGCAATTAACGAATGCATTCTCTCGGACATTGAGGGGAATGAAGTGGTCTATACGTCGATAAGCACTGTTGTCGAGCAAGATGACGCCACACATTATCCCGTGGAATTTTTGAACTCCCTGTCAGCAAGTTGACTTTCAGCGCATACCATCAAGCTGAAGGTCGGCGTCCCGATTACGCTTTTTAGGAACAAATCTTCTCCGAAGTTGAGTAACGGGTGGTGCCTTAAAGTCATCTCGCTCCACAGACACCATTGAGGTGGTAATTCTGGCGGGTTGTGGCGTTGGCGAGGCAGTATTTATACAACGCATTCCCCTTATACTTCATAGCTTTCCGATCCAGTTCGAGCGCGTACAGTTCCCCTTGAGTGTTTGCTTAGTGATGACAATCAATAAGTCGCAGGAGCCGATACTCAGAGCAGCGGGTGTAGATCTAAGGACGAGTTGCTTCTCACACGGGCACCTGTACGTCGCTTGCTCCCGCGCCACCAGTCCTGACTATCTTTACATTTTGGCTCCTGGCAGTATAACTACCAACGTAGTTTTTAGGGAAGTGTTATAAGGTATGATACCTTTGTACGTATTTTTGACCGACTTCAAGAAAAGGAGGAGGTTCTCAATTCAACGGTATGTTTTTTTTTTGTGTGTGTTTGTTACGCGATAACTCCGCCATTTATGGACCGATTTTCTAAATTCTTTTTTTATTTGATAGGGTATAATACCAGGTTGGTCCCATTAGTATTAAACCTCAGATCTGATGAGGGATCCTCGAGGAATTGAGGTAACTCCTCAAATAATATAGGAAAACGTACCAAGTTTTACATTTTTTTTTGGTGACAAATCTAGCTTTTACATTTAGCAAGTATCATTTCGTGAAGAAAAACTGATGAAGAAGACAGGCGATGGAACTCTTCAATCATAACAGCAAATTACTCGCAATAGCTACAGTCACATGTCTGTGCATGGTTTATGTATTTCCATAACATAACATTACGCCTGTCTATTTTAAAAGGTTAAGAAAGAACTTCTTTTGCAATTGTTAACCGATTTCAATGATTCTTTCAAGTTTTGAAAGACTTTCATTACATACAAAGAAACTAAAAATAGCAAAATAAAAAAAAATACAAAAAAAACAACCGACTTCTTAAAAAACACTAACAGGTGAAAAATAATTCCATCTTCGGAAGTGGTTGCCAATAATGAACGAAATAAAACCACCTAAGCCACAGACTTCCGAAACTGGAATTATTTTTCACCTGTTAGTGTTTTTTTAAGAAGTCGGTTGCTTTTTTTTGTAAAAATGTTTTTGTTACTCTTTTGTATCCTGGAATGTATTCCTGCATTATTTTGTCTATTTCCTTCAGTCACATGGTATGACTGAACTCAGCAGGATTCCCATATAACTCTCTTCATGTAACTTATATTTTAATGCTATTTTAAAAGTTGTTTACTTATAATGCTATAGCGACACTGGAATCTTAGGTAGGTATATTTGGTGCTGTAGAACCTTCACGCAGACGACGTCGCGGGCAGCAGCTAGTATATAATAAAATAGGTACTCTTTATTGAACACCATAAAAACTTACAAATTAGTTAATAATAAGGGCTACGTAAGGTGTTACAATGGGCGGCCTTATCGCTTAAAGCGATCTCTTACAGACAACCTTTGGACAACCTTTGGATGGGCTTGATAGTAAAAGAGAGTATATGGACAGGTAGTTTGTAATTTACATAAATAAATACCATGTGTTACTACAATATAAATACACATTAAATTACATAAAATAAGAAAAATTACAAAACATAAACTTGCTACATTTGCAAAGTAACAAACTGCTATTAAGGTATCTAGATATTTAAAAAAAGAGGAAATAGTTTTCCAACGTAAAACAATCTACATGCATAAATAAACTCACGCCTTTTTCTCAATGTGGGTAGGCAGAAACTGCAGAGCGCCATATGCTTCGATTCTTTCATACTTCTTTTGCTTCGTTACATTCACACACGCCGGTTGCGAGTACTACCATCTGACCTTTCTGAACAACCTAACCAATAAGGTCTTTATAATTATGTCTTTTTAGGGTGTCCCCTATCGCATTACCGCTTACATCTTTGCCAGCCTTGTAAATACCGTTCGTTAGTCGCCTATCATTCATCCTTTCAACGTGAACAAACCACCTAAGAAGTCAAAATCAATCACGCTTGGATGACAAACAGCAAAGTATCCTAAATAAAACGAAAAACTTCTTTAACTACTCTCACTGCCAGCCTCAAAATATGTTTCATAGTATATCGAAGAGCAACGATATTAATGTAAATATTTCTACGATGTAACTAGTAACGCCATCTATGATGCAATGTTGTAACTTCAATACGCTCAGTTCTATCTATCGGATGAACGACGAACTATTAGTATAAACATTTTATTATGTAAATAGGGTTTGGGCCCAACTAAAGTATAAGAACGTACACAATCGTGGTATTGCGATGATCCAAATGCTTGAGTGTTAAATTTTGGTGTGGAAAGTCATGAATTTGAAAATAGTTCCCTCTTTGTTCTTTTTGTTCCTAATATTGTACGTAAAGTAATTAGATGTTTATACGAAATTTGTTTTGAACGCCTAACTGGATGGGACCGTTCAAATAACGTGACATTCTATCATTGCCATGCCCCATGGTGGTTTTGTTGTCAAAGCATTCTTTGACAGTCATTATCGCTCCTAGATTGTCACAATTAGGTATTAGTATTTATACTACACATTTTTTCCTGAGTTATTTGTTTCATAAAAGTATAGGAAGCGCGATATTTGTCAACATCAATTCTGTCTGTCTGTATAAAGAACTTAGACAAAATGTTACATGCAATTTGTCACCTGTCACCTGCTTTATTAAATAGGTTCCAGGTTAGTACGCTGTTTCCCCAATTCAACACTCAAGATCTAGGGCAGAGCCAACCCAATACGCAATAAAGCCTACGATTTGACACACCCCGTTTGTGCCGACTCAACGTCAAACACAAACAACAACAATATATCATTGTATCGCCGTTTCCCTCTCAATTTGTACCCAAATTGTTGTATACCGTCTTTGTTCCCAAATGTTGCCGAATATGTAAATACAAAGTACGCAACGCTCTCGTATATATCACGTTAAACACGCATAGTCTTGAATAAAATATCAGTTACGTGCAACATTCAAAGATTGGCAGAAGCGTACGTTGGCTGAATATGTATTATAGCGTGAGACCAACAAAGTAATGTAGTTTAGTAGTATTAGGGAAATACGCAATTTGATGTCGATTAAAGAAGTGTTGGAGGAATGCAAAAACAACACTAGACGACTATGGACTCTAAACTTACGATACAAAGTTCATTTTGCATACGCAACATCTATCATTGTCATCAACTTAGCTTATCACCTTGCTTTTATGAATGTGGTTATATGAAAACACATTATATTGACTGGCCTGTGGTTGGTCTAGTAGTTAGTGACCCTGACTGCTATGCCGGAAGTCGTGGGGTCGATTCCCACCCAGGACAAATGTTTGTGTGATGAGCACGATCATTTGTTCTGCGTCTGGGTGTAATTTATCTATAACTAGCTGCCCCGGCAAACTTCGTTGTGCCTTAGAGTCAATTCATTGCTCTTATTTTTTTTTATATTAGATATACATACGTTGAATAAGACGACAACAAATAAATCCAAACCAATAATAACTACTACTACTTTTAAATTACAACATGTATATATACCCTAACCTAACTGACCATACCTATCCTATAGCTAACCCAACTATCTAACCTAACTACCTTACTAAAAAATACTAAATTCATAATTTTAATCTGAACTATTGCCTCTATGTTACATACAATAACTTATGCCTATAGTTTTCCCGGTCTACTTTAATTAAAGTCCTAACAGTAAAATAAGTTCTATTTGAAAAGAATTATTAAATTTTGTCTCTGTCATCATTGCTAATTACAGCTTGGCAAAAAAGTGTAGAAACGGAACTAAATTTTTGACTGTTGGCAACAATTCCAAAATAATGACATCTCATAATAAACAAAGTTTACGATTTCGTAAAATTTTAATTTCGACCTCCAAACGTTGATTAATAACCGTAAAAAGTGAAGAATAATGAATAAAACCATTCGGAGTGCTGGCACGGAGGTTATTTATAAGGTGTACAGGCGATGTCTGGCGGAACATGAGGCCCAAACTATTCTTTCTGAACTTCACAATGTTTACCAAAGAATCGCTGATAAGAGAGGTATGTAAGAGTTTGTTTTGTTGATTTTATATGCATCAAGTGTTAATTGATGAATATAAAGCTATATTAATTTGCTTGCATAAGGAATAACTAGAAATTTGAAACAATAAATGTCGAGCACATAGGTTATGTTTACATTTTTTCTGCATTACTCTGGTATAGCGCGCTGAGATAAATTGATACTTTGGTGACTTGACTTTTAACTAAATGAAAATTCACTTTCTACGTAAATTATACTTTAACTGCGATATCAAGGGAGAGAATTATTTGTTCTCGCGTTTGCATTAGAAATGTAAAAGAAATTGTCGCGCCATAGTCTAAATCTATTATTTAATTCAGGGAAATCTGTTATAGTTCTAAGCAAAATCGTGCTTGAAGGAGATAAACAAAAGGATATTTTCTACATCCGGCTTTTTAACAGTACCTATGTGATAAAAATGTTTTACTTTTAATATTGTTAGGGATAAATTAAATAATTATTTCGTCTTTACAGGAAGCAGCTGAACGTGCATTCCAAGCTATTACCGAGGAGGATTGGAAGAACTCGTGCTACCATATAATAAAAATAGAAAATGATTACTGGAAAAAAAATAACTATGAACGAGGAAATATAGCGATTAGTAATAAATCTAGAAGATGATAGCAGCATCACCTCTGAACCCGAACATGACTCAGATGAGTTTGTGGCCTACGTGTTCGGGTAGAATATTTAGAGGAAGATTTACTAGAATAAAATATAGAAATTATGTTATACAATGTAATGTTTTCTTTTTTTATAATTCCTAATTAATGTTGTGAACTCAGGAGTATTAACCCAATTTGTTATTTTTAGGTAAGTAATCAGTTGCGTGTCGAGAACACGTCCTTGTTCAATTAATTCATTACACCCCAAGAGGACACCGGTGTCCACGCTGTCATTGTCTTTCTATTGTGTCACTAATTGATACGATTAATTAAAAGTGAATACTTACTGGTTTAAAAAAATAATACATAATTAGATTAATTTATCTAAAAACAGCTAAGTATCAAGACTAGGTTGGTACGCTATGCGGTTGCCACGGGTTGCCATACGAAGAGCACAGTGGCGCCTCCATTATTTTCTACTCTTTTTTGCCAAGCTGTACGTAAATTGATTTCTGAAATATAAGACTTTTTTATGCTACATAAAACCTCTAAGTTTAATAACAAAATAAATTTCAGAACGTAGGTGCGTATTATAAATTGACAACCTTACCTTCTTGGGTTTAGCTTAAGACTTGTCAATTTCAAATTGTCACCTGATAATGAACTGGGAAGTTTGACTCCTGTCATGTCATCCAAGATGGCGCTGCGTTTGAAAAATGTTTGAGACAACCGATATTCTTGATATTTATTTTTATGATGTCGAACGGGATAAAAAGTATCCTATGTCCTTCTCCTGGCTCTAAACTACCTCCCTGCCAATTTTCAGCTAAATCGGTTCAGCCGTTCTTGAGTTATAAGCGAAGTAACTAACACGACTTTCTTTTATATATATAGATATGTATGTATTTAGAAATGTATAAGTATGTTTATCAGCTATTTAGTACCCATAACACAAGCTCTCAAGCTTAACTTGGCGTTGTGTGAAAAGTTGTGGAATATTTTTATTTATTTATTTTAGATATAGGACTAGCAACATTTTTGAAATGAAGAATGATAGATCACACTAAGTGGTAGTAGAGATGACATAGGATGATTGACGATAAGGCGAAGAGGTAGATATAAATTAACACTTTCACTGTCTACAAAGTAGACACAATAGTTTAGCATCAACATGTGTCATAAGCGACTCATGGGAAAAGAAAGTGGTTTAGGTGTTAGGCATATGAACACAATTAAAGAGGAATTTGATTATTTTTGTTTAATATCTTTTGTGTTACATAATTTTGCAAATCGCTCCGGCTTAATGTACAGACGCCAGCACATCAACTTACCCCAATGTGTAATTGTTTTTTGATAAGTTTTCCACTTTATTCTAAACGCAATAAGGTTCATGTTCAATTGGAAAAAATTGACAGTTTGGGGGTGCTGGCGTACAAAGCCCACATTTATTTTTATTTCTATTATTCTAAGTAATGTAACTTCTAAGAATTAGTTTTTAGTTTTCACTATACTTATAACTGTTGTGATGTGTGTTTATGTATATTTTTAGTGAGTAAGTCGCTAAATAAATAAATAGGAAGACATAAATGTGTCTTCTTTTTTACTGTTTTTAAATTAATTTTACTCTGCACCTTGATCAAATACGTAGTTATCTAAAAACAATTCAAACTAACAAACCAATATAAACTGATCCACCTACATCTACCCTATCCTATCATAAAATAATTACTCCCATAAAAAGGAAACTTCCGAATTCTTCAATGAAACGAAAATTCGGAAACAAAAAGTGGTATTAGTAAGTTAAAGAAAATTAAGTCACTTTATAAAGTTGTCCCTTGGACCGACCTCTTTCTAATTATGTTTTACGGGTGGTGCGACCCGGAATTATTCCTGCCCCTGTTTCGAGTTAGGATAGGTTAGATAATGGCGAAATATTCTGGTTAATACCGTGGAAAAAGCTTGCGTTTCAATGTTAAAAGGGTCGAGATAAAGTTTGGTCTGCTTTATGTTTGGTTTAGTGGCTTTGCTTTAAATTCTTTCGAAGGGGTCATTGAAAATTAAGTCTTAAAGTAAGAGTGTATTTAAAAGCCGACACATTTGTATGGCACGAGTACAGTAAGTATACCTCACAATATGAAATAAGTTTATCAATCATGGTATATTTACTAAGTAGGTGTTTATTGACAGAGAAAGGATTTGATTAAATGAGATGCTAGTACAGTGATGGCTCAAGTATTACAGTTCCAACGTACAACAGGCTACTTGTATTTTTTTCTTCACTAATTCACCCAGAATGATGAAGGAAGAAATGCATAGGGAGAAAGTCGTTCAGCAAACGTTCGAAAAGTGTCCCACAGTCCCAGCAGTATACATTATTATTATATTACTTTGCATTAATAAGGGCTCTTATTAGAGTATCAGTTTTTTATTGGGAAAATTTGACACATTGGGGTAACTTGTTGTGCTGGCGTCTGTACTTAAACTTTTTGAATAGAATAGAGTACTCTTGATTAATCACCACAAAAACTTACATATTATAACTGTAAGAGCGACATACGGTTTTATATGATGGGCGGCTTTATCGCTAAAAACGTTCTCTTATATAAACAACATTTGGATGGACTTGATAGTGAAAGATCGTGTAATCAGGTAGTTCGTAGTGTACTATTCACATAAACATAAAAAAACAAAGAACTCCGAACCGAAAAACCTCCCGCTTTTAGCTTTACTTACATAACTTCCCGGCAACAATGCAACTGTCAGCACCCAAGACATCAATTTCCGATGCATTCAGCAAACTAAAATGGAAGAGAAAAAATAAACAGACGAACAAAGGTGGTGTGGCGCAGCATTATTTCATACGAGTACCAGTGCCTTCACAATGGGCCGTTTTAATATACGGTCTTACAAAACGCCGGCGATACCATTCATTGTTTTGCCTTTATTAATTAATTTACCGAGGGACTAATCCACGGTTATTTTTCGTAGATATAACAATGGGCATCGGTTTTGCTCGAATTTTTATACGGTTTGCGGTTAATTGCCTCTGGGAAACGTGGAAAAAATTGGTGTGTTTTTTTTTGTGAGTTTGTTTTGGAAAGTGGTTTAGCTGTGCATGTTTTGGTTTAGATCGATTTTTCAATAGGGTGTACAGATGTTATTAGACCAGACCTACTAAATATATTTCATAATTATCTTGCCATGCCCTACAAATTAAAGTTTCCGCGTTGTAGTCACGTCTAAGACAGCAGAAAAAGGGGTAAAACATGATTTTCTTGGATAACCTTGAAAACGTTTCATCACAAATCATGCAAATATACCAAACCAACACTACACTCTACTCATACCCTTCTGCCGGTCAATTCAGTAAAGGTCACGGCGTGAAAACTTGAGTGAAGTGAGCTGTCAATGCCTAGCATTAGTATGGAATGACAGCTCAATTCGCCCTCACTACGCCTACGTTTTCACGCGATGATTTGAATAAAATCGCACTCCTGATATAAAATTGTTCGCTCGTAAATGCGGTCGTTAAAAAAACTTATCAAACTACCAATAACCTCTTCCTAATAGAGAAAGTATACGCTCGAAATGGTCATTCATGTAAATTACGAGTCCTTTTTAATAAAAGGACTCGTAATTTACATGACCGGGACTAATGTCCCCGGTTACTTTTAACCCCTTGACCACTTTGATAACAATATTAATTTCTAAAATAAATTGCTAATGCTGAACTTTGAGTTCTAGAAAACGGTTACATTTAACGTTTTTGAATATGCAAATATCCTTGATGAATTGGTCTCTAGATAGGCTTCTGTAACAGATTAATTACACGTTTAACTACAGCTCTGGTCCTTTGTAGATAGGTGTAATGTCTCTGGTTTATTGAACTGAGTTGAATGTACAAATATTAGAAACAAAAAAAATGATATTTTTTGTTTCAGAAATCAATTTACGTAATTCGATGACAGATAAACCTTTTTTATTATTTTTTTGCACAAAGATAGTCTGGACTTCTTGGATCTGGAACACTTAGTAAATTGTATGTAACATATCTGGAACACTAAGTAAATTGTATGTGACATAGAGACACGCAGCGCAGTAGTTCAGTGTAAAAGTATTTTGTTTTTTTTTAAGTAAATACATTTCAGTAAGGTAGTTAGATTAGCTAATAGGATAGGTATGGTAAGTCAGGTTAGGTTATGTATATATATGTTGTCATTCTAAACACAAAATGTTTTAATAAGAGCACATTCGAGACTCTCCAAAGGAAAAGATGAATTAGTAATTTTTGTACAAGATCGATTTGTTGTCAAAATATGTCATATTTTTAAAAGTATGTAAATCTAATAAATAAAACTCTCGTATCACAGTGTTTGTAACAAAGCTCCTCCGAAACGGCTTTACCCAATCTTATAAAATTTTGTGTGAATATTCAATACCTAGGTCTAAGAAAACTATATAAACTAAATAAAACTAATAAATTGATTGTAGTATTTTATATTTATTAGTTACATAAAGTTACAATTTTAATATGTCAAACGTATATTTATATCGTCGTGTGTGTATGTATACATATATTTATGTTCTGTTGTTAAGTGTGATCTTTTGTAATTCGATTATGTTTCTGTATGTTACCTTTGTACACTACCAGCCAAAAATGCTAAATAAGTTCTAATCCATATATATGTTACGTAGTTCTCTATTGTAAAATAATTATTATATGCATAAGCGTGAGTCCTGTTTCTTAATATATTTTGGTGAAAAATAAAGTATACCTCTGGTTCACCACTCAATCAAAACTTTTCCTACTCTTCATCATAATAATAATATCGTCTACACTTTACTTTTATCCGCACCTTGCTCCAGTGGAAAAGTTTTTTCATTTATTTTCGCTTCGCCAGTGACATTTTCCTAATGATCGGAAAATGTGGGGATCTTAACGAAAGACCGTTCATGTCACGTTCACACCAAATAAGTACCGGGTTTGCTGCAATTAAGTGATGTCATTAAATATTATTTGGTATAAGGGGTTAGTAGTTCGGTTGGGTACTTTCAGTAGCTTATTGCGTATAAATGCTAGATGATTGAGCAAAAAGTGTTTTTGGAAATACCTACAAGACGTAAGAACGTAATCGTAAGAAATATTGAGAATTATTTACTTAGACAACTGATTGTTAAACAGCTCCCCAGTAGCTCAATCGTATATTAAGTAAGTATTAATGTAGAAAATAATAATAGTAATATTTTGATTTACTAAGCAAAACTCATTATTAAAAAAAACCCTACTCTATGCTGTGAAGTATCATATGTCCCATTCCTTGTAGATGTTCCACACATTCGCACGAAGCGCTTTGCCTGTTCCTTCATTATGCGCACAGCCAAGGAGTGGAATTCCCTGCCTGCATCAGTGTTTCGAGTTCATATGACCCCAATCTGTTTAAGTCGCGTTTTAGTAGGCTTTTTTTGGGTAAGCTCGTTCCATCGTCGACGTCAAGAGTAGACCCATTATATATATATATATATATATATATATATATATATATATATATATATATATATATATATATATATATATATATATATATAAAATGTACAATACATACCTTCGTTAAAAGAAAGTTCGGCGCAATCACCAAAGCAAGTATTAGAAAAAACATAACTTAAGTGTAACACAACTGTTTTCCTGAAGCAATCCTTAAAGATGCTCTACACCCACAAGGACAAATGAAAACTCCATCAGACTACTACTGACTAAATCTGCAAATTACCTTTTGATTCCGCATTTTGTCCTATTTCACCGGCGAAGCTAAAACCTACATGAGGTCCTCTAAGAACTCGTCACCCATTACGACCGTCACTGCAACATTGCAGTTCCTCTCTTAGTCTCGAAGGACCAGAATCCAGTGATACATTATACCCATAATTATGCGAGGTCTTACATAAATCCCAGTGAGTCTACCGAGACCTGTTATTTTGTGTCCAACTTCTATCTGAATATGAGCTGCACATGGGAGTTTTAAGCTGAATAGTGTTGTGCACTTTATTGCTCGATATTAAGAATAAATATTAGCTTGTTTAAGTGACACAAACTTTGTCAAAGTATGGGTTTTATGGCTAAATAATTACAGTCGCACTGATGGATCGTTGGTTAAGCCACGTTAGCGTAGGTTGTTCAGTTAATATTAGACTATCAATCGCATATCAAAACTTAACCCTTTTGTACCTAGGAAAGAAAGCTAAGATGTTGTTCCTGGATTCTCGTTGGGTATTGGCCATCTTTTGTAGACCTAGTATTTTAAAAGAAATACGCAGAAATACCCAGAATTCGCGTGGCGAGGGTCAGATCAAGTGCTATCCTTTTCATGTATCACAATGTGTAAAATACTAGTATTTAGTTGCGATAGAGCTAAACAGATGATGTTAAACATACATAAATACAGTATCTACAATAAATTATAAATTTATTGACCCAGATTAATGAACGCTATGAAAAGATTGTAGTACTACAATCCTTATTTAATTACAGGAAGTTGATGCTAGATACATATCCGGAGGTCGTGGGTTCGATTCCCACCCAGGACAAAAATGTTTGTGTGATGAGCACGATCATTTGTTCTGTGTCTGGGTGTAATTTATCTATAATAATATGTATGTATTTAGAAGTATTTAAGTATGTTTATCAGCTGTTTAGTACCCATAACACAAGTTCTTAGCTTAGCTTGGTACTAGATCGCGTTGTGTGAAAAGTTGTGGAATATTTATTATTATTTATTTTATTGTTAGATAAATATTAATAAGGACTTGATGAAGGCGTTACTTTATGTTTTCTTCTTCAAAACATTCTTTCTAGCTATAAATCAAATTTCACATAATCCATCCATTTGTGTTTTTAGTCTTCCCTTACAACTATTGTCTCCATATTCATACTCAATATTTTCCAGATAACTTGGTCATCATTCCTCATTTCCAGATGCATCAGCAAAACCCTAAATTCGTATTCCATACAACATCTCGATCAACTGAACCACTGTTTCCATATAAAAAATTACTTTACTCCATTTATAATAGCATTTGACATAAATTAAAAAAGGTTATTAATAAAGCACACTTTGTAACGAAACTTTAATCAAGCAAATTACAATAAACACCGAATTTATTTAAACCTATTTTCAAATCAGCTGTCACACTTAATTGTAATTATTGCAACAATTTATTTTAAGAAATGAGGATTTCATCTAATTATGTTATTTTATTTTAGTTGAAATTACAGTGCCAATAAGGTGTTAATGATAAAAACCTCAAAGAACCAGGATGAACAATACACGGACACTTTCTTCGTTTCACTTTTATTCTTCTAAATTTAAAATAAAACTATTTGAATAAAAACTGTTTTCACTTTTTACTCAAATAGTTCTCTTTAAAATAAAATGTTCCGCAATTCTGCTTCTACGAGGATCTTTTTCTAATGCTAATTTCTAAAACAATAAATGGAGTATAGGTAATATTTATAACGTAAATGCAGGTTAAATTTTATAAGAATCCCATCCCAAACCAGCATCGTCTAAATTATCCAAATCGCAACAATATGAGCGTGGAACAAGGGAAATATTCAAAATAAGATTTTGCGCAAGACATAAAACAATTTAAGAACATCTGTTTGGGACGCAGGTGCGTGCTCACGAATGAGAGCGTCAACAAGTTTGCAAAATTAACCATTACCCAACCAGTGTGAAATAATCTTAACTTCGTTTTAAGTACAGGATATTTTGGGAAAAATGTAGATCAATCTGAATTGAAAAAATAGAAAGTAATTTAAAAATAGGCAAACTGCCTATGCTTTAATATGACGTCGTGGTGGCGCTGAGCTTAGGGCGCCTACCGAGCCGCGCCGTGATTCACGAGATTGTGATTCAAATTCAGGCAAATACCAGACCATAATTAGACATCACTGACATCGGTGAAGAAACACATCGTAGGAAAACCTGGAGTTATAAGTTTGAAATCATCAATCTGCCTTGAGCAAGCGTGGTGAACAATGCTCATGCCATCTCTGTAGGAGAAGACGTCTTTGCCCTGCGTTAGAACAGTGACAGGCTAGTTTTTAAATACGCAATGATGATACCCTCACCATGTCTTTACTGCTAAAGGTCACGTGTCCGACTAAATGCGCAAAGCACGTTACAAGACCAGCCGGTCGATTCTGTAAAAGTCAAGCCGTGAAAACTTGAGTTAAGTAAACTGTCAATGCCTTACATTAGTATGGAATGACAGCTCAATTCGCCCTCACTACGCCTATATTTTCACGCGGTGATTTGACCAGAATAATAAATAAATAAATAAATATTCCACAACTCTTACACAACGCCATCTAGCCCCAAGCTAAGCAGATCTTGTGTTATGGGTACTATACAACTGATAAACATACTTATATATTTCTAAATACATACATATCTATATATATAAAAGAAAGTCGTGTTAGTTACTTCGCTTATAACTCAAGAACGGCTGAACCGATTTAGCTGAAAATTGGCAGGGAGGTAGTTTAGAGCCAGGAGAAGGACATAGGATACTTTTTATCCCGTTCGACATCATAAAAATAAATATCAAGAATATCGGTTGTCTCAAACATTTTTCAAACGCAGCGCCATCTTGGATGACATGACAGGAGTCAAACTTTCAAAGGTTTTGTGTAAAAAGTCTTATATTTCAGAAATCAATTTACGTAACTAGCAATGATGACAGAGACGAACTTTAATAATTCTTTGCAAATAGAAATTATTTTACTGTTAGGACTTTAATTAAAGTAGACCGGGAAAACTATAGGCATAAATTATTGTATGTAACATAGAAGCAATAGTTCAGATTAAAATTATGAATTTAGTATTTTTTAGTAAGGTAGTTAGGTTAGATAGTTGGGTTAGCTATAGGATAGGTATGGTCAGTTAGGTTAGGGTATATATACATGTTGTAATTTAAAAGTAGTAGTATTTATTATTGGTTTGGATTTATTTGTTGTCGTCTTTTTAAACGTATGTATATCTAATATAAAAAAATAATAATAAGAGCAATAAATTGACTCCAAGGCACAACGCAGTTTGCCGGGGCAGCTAGTTATAGATAAATAACACTCAGACACAGAACAAATGATCGTGCTCATCACACAAACATTTGTCCTGGGTGGGAATCGAACCCACGACCTCCGGCATAGCAGTCAGGGTCTAACTACTAGACCAACAGGCCAGTCGCAATTTGCAAGAATTGCACTGCAGTCCTTGAAAAGACGCTTTAAACTATACTCCATCCGAGTCGGTAGATATCTAAAGGTAAACAATCTTGACAAGTCTTTTTACATAAACGCTTATTAATTAAATACAACTACTGTTTAAACAAATTGTTTAACTGATCATGTAATCATTTTTGTTGTATCTAAATTTGTTTTCAGCTGCGTTTTTTTCTAAACTGTGTATACATGTCAAAATTGTTTACCTTTTGTTAACTACCTAATCGGATGGAGTATAATTCCTGTCATGAGCGACTTTTGTCCAATTGATGTTTTTATGTCCATGGATGGCATAAAAACTCTGATACCAAGTTAGCCACTAGACACACGAACAGATAAAGAAGAGAGATAAATGATGATCATGATGATAAAGTTGACTATTTATACTTTCTGCAAATTAAGCTTTTCCATCTGGAATTTCTCAGTAGCAGCTCGGAGTTGGGATTCGTGCCCGATTGATCGCAATAGGCTCGCCCCCTATTACATGGGACTTAAACATAACTGGCGAAATGTGGGTGTTGTCTATTAAGTACAACTCTGCCTAGCCCTTCGGGCATTACAGGCGTTATGTTATGTTTATATTTTATAAAAAAGTATCTCAACACTTCGCATTGTGTTAAATTATTTGTGTCGTTTTTCATACTATGAATTTTTTTTTTTTTTTGAAAGTTTTGATGAAACACACACCCACAACATACGCACATACACTCACACACACAAACTTCACATGCATACTTACCAATTTGTTTTACGTCCGTGACACCTCACAATCTCAGGTCCAGTTGAAAACCAGCGTCAGGCACTAGTTGTCTGGCATTTTTACTGAACTGGACCCTTTTGGCGCAGCCGCAGGGCACACAATTATTTATTTTATTTTTAGTCCTATTAATTCATTTGTTTGATTTCTTTTGACTGTTTTTTTTGCTATTGTTTTTTTTTATTATCGTGTGCCTTTTGGGCCAAACAAATGCTTTTTCTTTCTTTCTTTCATTGCCTGGCTTCAAAGGTAACTTTTTATATTTTTTTCCCACAACTTTTTTTCTTGAGTTTTTCTCGACAAATATCTCGAATCGAAATTATGCCTTAGGGTAATAAAACAGCAGGTAGCCAATTAAACGAACCTCGTTATTCAGCCAATGAGCCCTTTATTGTTTTAGTTTTAATTTTCATCCCGGGGTGCCTTTGCGTTACAATAGATCATCCGTAATATTATTATTTTGTTCAACAATTTCTTGTTCAAAACCAATAATGCCTCGTTAATTTTGGATTTAAATTAATTGTGTAATAGCCCACTTTACAGTGCTTAAACAACCTAGTAGGTACTATATACGGTCCTTCAAATATATCTACAAGTATACTACTCCTGACAAAACTCCTGTTGGTCTAGCAGTTGGAGACCCTGTCTGCTATGCCGGAGGTCGTGGGTTCGGTTCCCACCCATGACAAATGTTTGTGTAATGAGTTTGATTCCTTGTTTTGGGTGTAATTTGTGTATATTAATGTATGTATTTAGAAATACATAAGTATGTTTATCAGTTGTTTAGTACTCATAACACAAGCTCTGCTTAGCTTGGAACTAGATGGCGTTGTGTGAAAATTGTGGAATTCATAGGTCATATTCCCGTGGGAATACAGGGATAAAAAGGAGCCTATGTGTTAATGCAGGGTATCAGCTAACTTGATACGAAATTTTATTTAAATCGCCTTTTTAATAATATATTAGTGTGATTATTTATTACTATTTATGGGTATAAAAATATTCAAAAGTGGCAAAACAGACATTTAGTCTATTTAAGTTTCACTACTACTGCAGTTTAAATTGCAACTACAAACGTATCCTAGAAAAATGTCAACGTTAGATGAGTTACAAAAATGTGAATATCGATAACTCTATGTTATCCCATCCCTACACGTCAACTTCAAGGAAGCTTCACTCGAGGTACAAAATATCTCGATAGCACAATGGAAACGTTACTACATCCGACTATTACACAATAGAAGCTCAGTTCTAACCTTTGTTGAATGTCAAGATAAAATGATATGCACATTCAAAGGAATCTGTATGTTCAAACTTTAACATTCATAGATCGACGTCTATGAACAAGAGAGTTATTAAGTACTATAATTTCTTTGAGTTACAGAGTGGAAGATCTGTTCTGAGGAACCATGTCATCGATTTTAACAAAAAGAGAAACTGCATTCATACATTTTAAAAAACATCTGTACTACGTTCGGGAATCGAACCCGGTTATTTTGAAAAAAAAAACCTACACTATTTAGATATCGACTGTGTAACGTAAAAGATAATCATGCGTAATTTTGAATCATGGGGTCGTCATATCTCAAAATTGGTTACACTAACCTCAGTGACGCCTGCGCCTCACAAAAGGTCCAAGCGACAAGTGAAATGTTCTATACGCATAGCAACGGATTCGCACTATTTAGGGAGAGAGACCAATATTACGAACAGGCATGCGTCAATTTTACGCAGACTATCTTTCTAGGGTTAAAGACACACTTAATTATAACAAACAGATAGGAATCAATTACCAAAAAAAATAATTTATTGTGTATCACTGTATAGTAAATCTATCTCTATGTTCACGTCGTCAGATTGTTATCTGAATCTATGATAATATCTTCAAGTTAAAAACCCTTCAAACCGCTCTTGAATATGTATTTTAAATCAACAGTCAAAGCGTATTGTTGCTATTGCAATGTTACCTAAACATCGGACAAAAACCGAACGTTAAGTGATTTTTGTAATAGCATTATTTAGAACATTATTTTTTTTTGTATATTTGGTTTTTCTGTTCAAACTTACCAGGGGATTCAGATGGCATTGGCTGTGGTAATTTCCCTTGGACTAACAGCCTAACGTTATCCACCTCCTTGCACCTTTACCAGTAAGTTGATAATATATACATGTTCTGTATAACTTTCTTTCCACTATACAGGGTGTCTCATTCAAATCGGTTAGTATGGGAAATTCTAAAACTATAAGACATACTAAGATCTGTTCTGAGGAACCATGTCATCGATTTTCATAACAAGAAAAACTGCATTCATACATTTTTAAAAATATCTGTACTCCGTTCGGGAATCGAACCCGGTTATTTTGGAAAAAAAACCCACACTATTTATATTTAGATATCGATTGTGTAGGTCTTAAGCAGTAAATGTCTGTATGAAACATGATGTCTAAAATGAATAAAATGCATTGTTTCCACATACTTTAATTTATTTTAGTAGGTGCTCGAAGTGACCACCGCCTTTTTTTCAATACAATATTCAACACGTTTAGGTAACGATCTTACAATTGCATTTTGTATCTTCATGTGGTGAATTTGCGTTAAAATTGTCTCTATGGCTACTTTTAGGTCTACAACGGTGTCATAGCTTGTTTTGTACACTTCATCCTTAACGTAACCCCACAAGAAATAGTCCAGAGGCGGTATTGAAAAAGGCGGTGGTCACTTCGAGCACCTACTAGTTTTTTTTTTCAAAATAACCGGGTTCGATTCCCGAACGGAGTACAGATGTTTTTTAAGATGTATGAATGCAGTTTCTCTTTTTGTTAAAATCGATGACATGGTTCCTCAGAACAGATCTTCGTATGTCTTATAGTTTCAGACTTTCCCATACTGACCCATTTAAATGAGACACCGTGTATAATGGGTTTACCCTTGACCTTAATCTTGTCCTGCGGTCAGAGATGAGGTCGACGATGCAAAGAGCCTATTAACTCGCGACTAAAATAGATTGGGGTCATATGAAGTCGGAAACACCGATGCAGGCAGGGAATTCCACTCCTTGGCTGAGCGGATAATGAAGGAACAGGCAAAGCGCTTCGTGCGAATGTGTGGAACTTCTACAAGGAATGGGTGATATCCTGCAGTGCATCTGGATTCCCGATGGAAGAAAGGAGATGGTGGAATGAGCTCGTGGAGCTCTAGAGCACACACCGAAATACAGTCTGTAAAAGACCAACAGACATGCAACTTTGCGGCGGTGGGCCAGGGCTTAAAGCTTGGTACCGACCAGCTTTTTTTTTACTATCTAAGTCCAAAATCTCGAGAACTGTTTAGTTTATGGTTCGGTGGTTCATAGTCCAATCATTCGTACATGATGCAAACGGGCGCCTCTGGAAGAATCTAGGTTTACTTAAACTATAACTCTTCAAAAAATGTTACTTATTGAGGCAATAAGTTTAAGTAGAGGACAAAATAATAAAGCTTTTCATTTCTTAAATATAGGTCTGAATACGTCACAAATAATAACAGTCAAGTAACTTTGCTGCCCCATTACTTACAGACTTTCAGTGTAACTTCTCATTACCCATTTTTCACAGCGAACCCGTGTTTACAAGACATGTTGGAAAAAGTTTGGTGCAGTGGCATTTCGTTGTGAATCAAAACTCACATACGTAACGGTAACAGTGGGACGTGTGACCACAGTTCTAGATATGAAAATAGGGCAATTTAGACTCAACGACTTTCGAGTCGTGTCGTATTTGAGTTTCGTCGGCATTTTTTTTTGTCTTTTAAATTTTTTTAGACCTATATCTTTGTAATTAAACCTAACAGCACCATCAGCACTAAAAATTTATTTTGAAATCTGAATAAACATGCTATCTTGAAAGTACTTGTTTTTTCTGTACAGAAAAACATGTTGCTACATTATGGTCCAATATTATTTACTCATTTTGAGACATTAAGTTGAAAACTCTAAAAAAAATACGCAAACAATACATGTTACTAGACATATAGATTATATTTCATAAAATGGTTAGAAATTTTTAACATAGTGTGATCTAAGCGTTGTTGGTCAGTGGTTTTTTAAGACTATTATGGCAAATATCATAAAGCTTTATAATGCCATATAGGTAGTTTCAAATACTTATAAAACGTTTTAGTATCTACAACACTACCAAGAGATATTATTATAGTTCCACTATTCAAATAAGTGCATCAAACTTAAGAAAATTAAATCGCGTGATGCCTAACCAACGCTGACATTAAACAAATGAAACTTGTGCTAAGAGTATGTATTGCATAAAATATATTGATTTCAGTATAGTTTTGTATTTTTTAATTCTTTCAAGCCCTATCTAAAAATCGTGTCATGTAAAAGCCGCACACAGTGTCGCCAAAAGTGCGGAAAATGGAAAAAAGCACCGATAAATAAAACTACTAACCAGGACTAATTGGAAAACCAACATATAAATCAGTAGCCACTTCGAGTTCTGGTGCCAAAGCACGAAAACAATTGTCAGTAGGAGAAGCGACGCTCTCGGTTGCCAAACATTTAGGATTTTGTATGTAGGTTTCGTTGAACTCTAAATTATGAATTTAGGTTCGAATTTTGGCTTGGGAAACTGATTATCTGCAAGCTTTCCAGGGAGTAAGTGGAACTGTAAATCGTCTTCACACATGCTTTTATAAAATCTACTAAAACTCAAAGAAAATTGTATTACATCTCGCTTGAACAACCAAGTAGTATCCATTAACCTGCTACAGCAAAGGTAAATTTTGATAGCAGATTGATCACCGTATACATTCGCAATTAAATAACCCAAAAAATACAACAATACTTCCTTTGTACCCAAAACCAACGGAACAAAAACGGCTCACAATATTATTAAACTGAGCATATCTTGGCTGAACAAAGAGCTTGGCTGCTTGGCCCATATCGGGGCTATAAATAAATAAATTAGTTGGACCATTTGCGGGCCACGCTTGGTCGGCCACAAAGTTACACTTAGAGCACGCTCGGGGTGAATATAGGAAAGTTAAGGGTTACAACATTGTATGTCTTAAATCAACTGGACTATAGATATTTGCAAAGGACTTTCGCAGTTTAGATTAGATGAATAGAAGAATTTGTTAGACTAATTACGAAGTTCGATCAATTGAAATTTAATAATATTTTTTATTCACATAAAAGCAGATATGACAACATTTACATTTACAAACACTGAACCTCACACTAGGATACCCTGTGTCGTAAAGTCCAGTCTCTTCCAACACAAAATTCATTGAGTCTTATTGCCAATATCTTTATGTATTTGAGGGCCTGTAGAAAAATAGAGCATAGAATTGGCATAAGCTTTTGGAATGCTGAATTCCATTTGTTTCCAAATTTTTGATTTTCCTTATTCTCAGTTTTTTGGTGTCTCATTTTTGATAAAAGCCAGTTTCAAATAGATGATGTCACGGTTATTATAAGTTTCAAGTTTAATGTCTCTTGATTTTGTATTTTTGTTCTTTGTTTGTAATCTTGTTTAGCTATTTAAATATTAAAAAAAAACTATGTCACTGCACACGTCTGTATTAGTATCTGCCTAAAGTAAAGCTAATATACCATAATATATGTATATATATTCTATCAGTCGGTAGAAATTATGCATAGAACATGATGCCCCCCTTTGTACGGTTTATATTACCTGTGCAAAAAAAATTGTTAATTTGAAGGGAATTATTGATAATAATAATGAGTATGACGAGTTTCTAAAACATTTGGTAAAGACAAATCGATTTTTGAAATGTTTTTGACAGTACATGTAACGATCATTTAATGACAAAGAATAAATCAATGAAACAGTCGAACGACTTCGAGTGTGTGCTTATTAAACACAACTTTTTACAAACAACTCATTTTTAATTGAAAAATTGAGAATATTTGTACAGTTGTGACATTATGATAGGTACTTATAATACCACATGTTAATTAACATTTGAGTACGCTTATTATGTCTTTCAAATAATTTTGATCGTTACAATTAGCATACTGAAATAAAAATTATGTCAAAAATAAGAAATAAAAACCTGTTCAAATATTTTTCAGACATTTCTTTCAAACATTTTGGTATAAATACTGAGCCAGAATGATCAGTCGACATCTTCACTTCGAGTCTTCAGCTGTGAGCAGACACAAGAAGTAAGTAAACTAGTATTTTAATAGTACTAAACTTTATTTTTTTAAACCTTTTCAACTATGTCTTTGTTCTATTATGCAACCATCATCGTCAATCATCCAATATCCAAAACTCCATAAAAACTCTTTCTCTTAATCAACCAAACAACGTCAAATTCATCTTGTTATAATTTTATTATTTTTGTATAACTTTTGACCGTTAAATTTTTTACACTTTAAAAACAATGTATTATTTTAAACTGCCACTTGCTAATACTAAAATATACAGAGGGACGACAATACACATTCAATTCCATTAAATTTGAAGTTTTCCCTCGATTTTCATAATTAACAACACGCTTCTTCAACAGTCTTGTATGGTATATATTTATGCAAAAAGTACACCACACACTGCCTACTTATCTTCTCTCCTCCACTATCAAGTGCATCCAAAGGTTGTCTGTAAGAGATCGCTTTTAGCGATAAGACCGCCCATTGTATCACCGTTTGTAGCCCTTAAAATTATCGTTTGTAAGTTTTTATGGTGTACAATAAAGAGTATTCTATTCTATTCTACTCTTCTCTCCTAAAAAACAATCTCCCAGAATTAGGAAGAGGTGTACGTGTACTACCGCCTTCATTATTTTTGTTTATCATCATTATATTTAAAACAATTTTTTTCTTTATTTAAAAAAGTTTTAACACGAAACGTTTACATTTACATCTTTCGTTTTCCGTTATAATTTTGTACTATGGTGTTAGATTTAAATGAACTTAGATCAGTACAGTTACCACTAACCACGACATTGACATCTTTCTACTGTTCTTTTGTTTCAGTCATGACGGACGCTACGGCAGATACTTTAAGTACCATTACCGCAGTGCAGTCAGCACTGACGGTTTTGACAGCATTCCAGTTGACAGAATACCAATACCCATCAAATTGTTCCTTAACAAGTAAGTAGTCAAGTAGTAGAAAAATCAGTTTTCAAAACCCTTTCGATTACTTAAGAATTGCAAATAGTAGGTTCACTACCAGCGTTTCTTTTCTCCTTATACACTAGTAATTACTGACGCCAGCATATCATGCTACACCAAGCTGTAAAATTTTCCAAACTGAAAGTAAACCTTATTTTATTTGTAATAAAGTTGAAAAACTATTAATGAAATTTGAAACATGTTGATATTCTTAAAACTTAATGGCGCCGGCATTTCAAAAATTTCGTTATTCTTAGTTATTAGTTACTAGATATTTATTAGCTAGTAGTAGAACAAGCGAAGTCTGGAATCGCCATTTGCCTTTAATAAGGGTGGTAATTATTAATTAATTATCAATTCGTGCCTTTTCTGTAAGAGAAGTGGCCTTTCTCCTATATTAGGAGAGTAACGGGCTATTTAAATTCTAATTTAATTTTACAGATGAATCTCACTTTGACTACATTATCGTGGGAGGCGGTACTGCAGGGTCAGTTCTTGCATACAGACTTTCGGCTGATAACAGCACCAAGGTTCTATTAATTGAAGCCGGAGGATATCCACCCTTCGAGTCACAGGTATGTTTTTCAAGAGATACAGATAAAACCCTAGTCCTAGGGTTTTATTTTGCGATGCTCTCGTCATCATCATGTACCTTACCTTTTCCCAACTGTGTTGGAGTCGGCTTCTTAACTGAATATAGCTGAATACCAGCGTTCACATGACCGATTAATTGTTTTTGTATGAGAGTAAATAGGTTTTCGAATGGTTAACTATCACAATTGGACCTGGTAGTCACTAGTTACAAGGTTAGTCAGGTATTTACGTGTTTATTTTTACCACACAAAAATTATACATAGATAATCTTTTTGCCTTCACAGGTGGCATCAATGTTCACACCAATTCCAAAGACGGCTTGTGACTATGACACATCGTCTGTCAACGACTCTTACACAGCACAGAACCTGCAGGACCACATTGTCAGTCTAACGCAGGGAAAAATGATCGGCGGAAGCAGCAATATTGGCCACATGATACACGTACATGGAGATCCTCATGACTTTGACAATTGGGCGGAGATTTTAGGCGATGAAACCTGGAAATACGAAAACGTACTACCGTACTTCAAAAAACTTGAAAAGTTGACTGACACAGATTTGCTCGCAACCTCCTACGCTAATCTCCACGGCACCGATGGCATGATAAAAATAGAACGGGAAATATCACCTGTGAGCATTAACTATCTAGACGCGTTTAAAGAACTCGGAATCGATACTGTAGATGATACAACGTCGACCACTTCATCTCTCGGTGCAACTAATCCTTTGTTCACCATAGGCGATAATTTGCGTCAGAGTAGCTCGATCGGTTATCTGGTTCCAGCTAAATCCCGCTCAAACTTGTGCCTCGCCTTGTCTACCACAGCTACGAAAATTTTGATAGAGGATAGTGTTGCTGTTGGTGTTCAAGTTTACACAGCGGGCGGTGAGACTCTAAACCTTTACGCAAACAAAGAAGTGATTGTTTCTGCCGGTGCGATCCACAGCCCCAAGCTGCTAATGTTATCTGGCATTGGACCTAAGTCACATCTTGAGGATAAAGGAATAACAGTGATTGCTGATTTACCCGTTGGCCAAAACCTCATGGACCACCCCGCCGCCATACTTTTATTTCAAATGGAATCTGATGCAAGTGCCACTCCTGCTGGTAACCCGTATAAATTCCCTGTACCAACAACTACTCTTTACAGAGCGCTTAACTCATCACAGACTTATCCTGACTACCAAGTGATCAACCTCGTTTTCCCTCACGACTCGGGCGCAATGATGCAACTTTGTGCCAATGTCTTTAAATATTCGAATGATGTTTGCAACAAGTTTTACGAAGCTAACGTCGGGAGGACGGTGTTATTTTCGGTGCACAATCTGATGATGCCAAAGTCTTACGGTTATGTACAGCTAGCTAGCACTGATCACACCGTGGAACCGCTCGTGTATACTCGTGCATACTCAAATGAAGATGATTTGAATCTAATGGTTAAATCCTTGGCGGACTTTTCCAAGGTATTGAACACAACGTATTTTAAAGCCAGTGATGCATCACTGGTCGATACCGGACTATGCACGGGACTAAGTGGTGCTGAATTCTGGGAGTGTTACGCTTTGGGTATGTCTTCCTCTATGTGGCACTATTCAGGAACATGTACTATGGGCAAAGTTGTAGATAGCAAATTGTTAGTGAAGGGCGTTGATAGACTGCGCGTTGCCGATGCGTCTGTGATGCCTACTTTGGTAAGTGGCAATATCAACGCTGCCGTCACAATGATTGGTGAAGTCGCAGCAGCGCTCATACAAGGCTTAATATAGATCAAAATTTACTTTATTACAACGAATATTCTTGAAAACTTTTTGTCACTTTACTATTTAAAAAAAATCCAATCTGTAATTTTATTAATTTGTACTTCTTGTTTCTATCAAATAAAACTTATATTCTGCATGAAGTTCTATTTTACTACTACTTTAGGCTTAGTCCTTAACACAAGAGGTGCCCGGCGTAACAGCGCGATGCGGGAAAGGTGTTTTTGTTACGTTAAACAATGTGTGTCATCAGTTAGCATCGCTATCGTCAACAATTGTATTTTGATAGGTTGCTTGAACCAAAACGCACACGAAATTTACGACTGACCATGATTTACCTGACGAAAGCTACAAAAATGAAGAATACATTTACGGGATGGAGAATCAGGTTAATAAAAGTAATTAACCAGTTGAACCAAGGGGTATTACTCAGTCACTGGGTTGTCGTCAGATAGGCGGTCCCTCCGTGTAAAACACTAGCAGTCAGCCTGCTTGCGAACTGCGACCAATGTCTGCTACAGACTGTATGATCATCGTCGTAATTAAAAATAATACCAACCTGTTATTGTTCCACTACAGGACAAACGTCTCTTCATATGCATAGAAGGCACGAACATTGACCACCGCGTTTGCTCAAGCTCGTAATATTTATTTATTTATTTATTTATCTATTACTTCAAGCACACTAATGTACAGAGGCGGACTTAATGCCATAGGCATTTTCTACCAGTCAACCTTTAGGTGATGCAGAGAAAAACAGTGGTAGGTGCAATTAAAAATGAAAAAATAAAAGGAATCAATGAATACTATATTATGAGTATAAATACATAAATATGTAACTATAAATATAATATATATAAAAAAATAAATTACGAAGAGATAGAAAAAAGAGAAAACATTAGCGCTGTGAAGATACTACTGTCAACTTCTTACGAATATGCTCGCGCACGTTATCCTTAAAAGATAAACGGTCGGTTGCCATCCTGATTTCCTGGGGGAGAGCGTTCCACAGAGAAACAGACTGCACATAAAAAGAACTATGAACAAAGTCAGTACGGTGAGTGGGACATAGGAGAAGACATATGCGATGAGCGAAGGTTTTTATTGTGGTTGGCAAAGATGTATTGAAAGTGAGGAGATAGATAACTAGGGGAATTTGGACAGTAAAGAAATGAAAACCGAGTGGTTAGTGCTCTTTGTTCTCTACGAAGGCGAATGGGTAACCACTTTAATAGCGAATGCTGGTTAGAGATATGATCATATTTACGCAAATTGAAAACAAATCGAATGCAATTATTAAGAAGACGGTCAAGTTTATTGAGGAGATCTGCATTCAGGTCATAGTAGCACACGTCACCATAATCGATGATAGGGAAAATTAAGGTCTGCACAAGCATTGCTTTCGTCTTCGATGGTAAAATGTTTTTAAGCCGATACAGAGCCCGCAGCGTTTCAGTAACCTTCCTGCTGACACTAGTAACTTGCGTGCGCCAGTTTAGGGTCGTATCGATGTGCAGGCCCAGATCCTTTACAGCAGTGCTGAAAGGAACAGTCGCACCGTCGAAAATAATCGGCGGCAACGTTGTGACGTCCACCCGACTGACGAAACGAGGACTCCCAGTGATGATCGCTTGACACTAATTCGGGTACACTGCTACACCAAATCCATCGGACCAGGTTTTAATGGCTATCAAATCACTATTGAATTTGCTAATGGTGTCGGCTATTTCATTAACCCTGCCTTGACAGTATAACTGCAGGTCATCTGCATACAGATGATACGCACACTGAAGTTCGGAAGTAATACTACCTATTAGTCCAGGTTTTCTTATCGATGTTACACTTCACCTTTATCAGTGATGTCTAAGATAAACTTAGAACTGTCTAAGTAAGACAAAGGTTACAAGGTCTTAGTAACGGCGATGATGGCCCCGGGACCATCATCGCCGTTACTAAGATCTTGTTACAAATAATCAATAAGAGACTTGGGTTCAGCAGTGCGATTCTGTAAAAATCACTCTGTGAAAATGTAGCGAAGGTGAATTGATCTGTAATTTCATGTTAATGCTAGGCATTGACAGTTCACTAACTAAGTTAAGTTTTAACAGGGTTCTTTTACTGAATTGATCGGCTGGAAACAGCAACTGTGGAGATCCAATTTAAAGACGGCAGCTAATTTAAATATCGGCTTATTATTTATAAAAGGTACAATATAAAGATAGAAAAAAAAAATCTGCAGTTACTTAGACCAAGATAATAGATTAAATTAATGCTAAGATTTTATGATATTTTTTCAATATAAGTATCACATCGCCTGATAAGATAGATGAAAGCTAGAAAGATAATCATATTGAGATGTACGTTAAAGATAATCATGCGTAAAATTTACGCATGATTATCTTTCTAGGGTTAATCTATTTGTTTAGCTATAATGTCAAGTGTAATGGTTTATTTGAATAAACCAAACGTAATTATTTATTAAGATCCCTTTGAAATGAATAAAACCCCTTGTTATGTATTTATTTATATAAAATATATCAAAATCTTTGAACCTCTTCTATAAATTAACGAAAGATAGGAATATTTTTTTTTTAATTCTAAATCACATTTTTTTACTTATTAAATAAGCCTGTTTTACTTATAACTCAAACAACAATTTAAAATAACAAGTAAAATCATTTCAAAAACAATAAAGTACCATTTTACTTAACATCTCAAAAGTCACGTAAAAGATAATCATGCGTAATTTTGAATCATGGGGTCGTCATATCTCAAAATCGGTTACACTAACGTCAGTGACGCCTGCGCCTCACGAAAGGTCCAAGCGACAAGTGAAATGTTCTATACGCATAGCAACGGATTCGCACTATTTAGGGAGAGAGACCAACATTACGAACAGCCATGCGTCAGTTTTACGCAGACTATCTTTCTAGGGTAAAGACACACTTAATTAAAACAAACAGATACGAATCAATTACGAAGTAATTTAATTTATTGTGTATCACTGTAAATCTATCTCTATGTTCACGTCGTCAGATTGTTATCTGAATCTATGATAATATCTTCAAGTTAAAAACCCTTCAAACCGCTCTTGAATATGTATTTTAAATCAACAGTCAAAGCGTATTGTTGCTATTGTAATGTTACCTAAACATCGGACAAAAACCGAACGTTAAGTGATTTTTGTAATAGCATTTTTTAGAACATTATTTTTTTTTGTATATTTGGTTTTTCTGTTCAAATGTACCAGGGGATTCAGATGGCATTGGCTGTGGTCATTTCTTTTGGACTAACAGCCTAACGTTAACCACCTCCTTGCACCTTTACCAGTAAGTTGATATACATGTTCTGTATAACTTTCTTTCCACTCTACAGGGTGTCTCATTCAAATCGGTCAGTATGGGAAAGTCTGAAACTATAAGACATACGAAGATCTGTTTTGAGGAACCATGTCATCGATTTTCATAACAAGAAAAACTGCATTCATACATTTTAAAAAATATCTGTACTCCGTTCGGGAATCGAACCTGGTTATTTTGGAAAAAAAAACCTACATTATTTCTATTTAGATATCGATTGTGTAGGTCTTAAGCAGTAAATGTCTGTATGAAACATGATGTCTAAAATGAATAAAATGCATTGTTTCCACATACTTTAATTTATTTCAGTAGGTGCTCGAAGTGACCACCGCCTTTTTCAATACAATATTCGACACGTTTAGGTAACGATCTTACAATTGCATTTTGTATCTTCATGTGGTGAATTTGCGTTAAAATTGTCTCTATGGCTACTTTTAGGTCCACAACGGTGCCAGCTTGTTTTGTACACTTCATCCTTAACGTTACCCCACAAGAAATAGTCCAGAGGCGGTATTGAAAAAGGCGATGGTCACTTCGAGCAACTACTAAAATAAATTAAAGTATGTGGAAGCAATGCATTTTATTCATTTTAGACATCATGTTTCATACAGGCATTTACTGCTTAAGACTTACACAGTCGATATCTAAATAGAGTAGGTTTTTTTTTTCAAAATAACCGGGTTCGATTCCCGAACGAAGTACAGCTGTTTTTTAAAATGTATGAATGCAGTTTTTCTTGTTATTAAAATCGATGACATGGTTCCTCAGAACAGATCTTCGTATGTCTTATAGTTTCAGACTTTCCCATACTGACCGATTTGAATGAGACACCCTGTATAATGGGTCTGATGCCATTTTATCGAACACCTGCTATATGATTTGTAAAAACTTACTGGACAGTATTAATACTGTACTTATTCACGGGTGGCCGAAACATTGACGTCCAAAATTAAAATTTCGGTTTCTCGTATCGTGAGGTATCCGAATCACCTCTATATTATATTCCGCGACTTTTCATAGTTCTAGTAGACTTTTCATAGTAAATTCTCAAACATTCATAAAAAATCATAACTCGAAGTTATGATTTTTAGGGTTCCGTAGTCAACTAGGAACCCTTACAGTTTCGCCATGTCTGTTTGTCCGTCCGTCCGTACGTCCTCGCTTAATCTCTGTGACCGTTAGCACTAGAAATTTTAGTATCCTCTCTACTGTAACGCCTTGTGGCGCCACTGTGGTTTGCCGCGTTCACTAAAACTACGATAACTCAGAAACTACGCATCGTAGCTCCACAATAGCCCCCCTATATGTAAAGTGGGAAGTGTTTTTTTTTTTAATTTCAACCCTAACGAGTGATATATTGTTGGAAAGGTATTTAAAAATGAATAGGGATTTACTTATAATTATCATTTTTTGATAATGTCAATTATTTCGGAAATAATCGCTCCAAAAGTAAAAAACAATGTCCCCCCCCCCCCTCTAACTTATGAACCATAAGTTTAGAAAATATGAAAAATATCTGAAAAGTAGAACTTTATAAGGACCTTCTAGGAAATTTATTTTGAACTTGGATAATTTCTGGACTAAGTTTGTAGTATAATCGTTTATGCAAGCATTTTTTTAACTTCGTTTACATATTCTACGTGTCGACTTGAGCATATACCAAAGTGAGCCACCCGCGCAACTAATCCACGTACTCTGTGGCGCGCGCGGATCACTTGCGCATGTAGCTCTTGACCACGAGCAAATAACTTGTGCGTACTGCTTGCGCAAGTAGCCCAAGTCTTTACTTGCTCCAGTTATTTTGACAGTTGACTGGCCTGTTGGTCTAGTAGTTAGTAACCCTGACTGCTATGCAGGAGGTCGTGGGTTCGATTCCCACCCAGGGCAAATGTTTGTGTGATGAGCATGATCATTTGTTCTGTGTCTGGGTGTAATTTATCTATAATATGTATGTATTTAGAAATATATAAGTATGTTTATCAGCTGTTTAGTACCCATAACACAAGCTCTTAGCTTAGCTTGGGACTAGGTGGCGTTGTGTGAAAAAGTCGTGGAATATTTATTATTTATTTTATTTGCATGATGTACAAGTACAAGCTACTACCCGCATCTTTACTTGCTTCAGCTACATGCACCGTGTAGAAGCACCCTAAAACATTTGGTGAAGAAAAATCGAAAGGCTTTTGACGGTACACTAAGACAATAATTTGATAACAAAAGAATAAATTAATAAAAACACTTGAAGAACAACCTTGTCATCGAATGTATGCTTATTAAACAGGATAAAGTGATTATACCGAAATATTTTTGAAAAACACCTAGCATTTATAATGTTACAATTCATTTTGTTGCAAAAATTTGTTTATTTTGTAAATGAGATGGAAATTAAATGGCAGAAATATTATTGTGAAATTTAATTGAAAAATTGAGAATATTTGTACAGTTGTGACATAATGGTACTTATAATTACCACATGTTAATTACTATTTGAGTATGCTAATTATGTCTTTCAAAATAATTTTGATCGATACAAAAATAGCTTAATGAAATAAAAATGATGTCAAAAATAAGAAATGAAAACCTGTTCAAATATTTTTTCAGACATTAATTCTTTCAATCATTTTGATATAAATACTGGGAAAGGATCATCAATCTTCACTTCGAGTCTTTAGCAGTGAGCAGACACAAGAAGTAAGTAACCTAGTATTTTAATAATACTAAACTTTATTATTTTCCTCCACAACTATGTAGTATTTTGCAATCATCACCGTCAATCATCCAATATCAAAAGCACCATAATACCTGCTTTTCCTAAGTCAGCCAAGCAACGTCGAATTCATCCTGTTTTTAATTTATTAAAATTTAATCATTTTTGACCATTAAAATAATTAATACTTCAGTAAAAATATATTATTTTTAAACTACCACTTACCAATACAAGTATAGAGTGAAAAAGTCAATGCACCACCTAATTCCATTAAAGTTAAAAAATTTCCCTCGATGTTCCTAATTTGTTTGTTTTTAACCGACTTTAAAAAAAGGAGGAGGTTCTCAATTCGGTTGTATATTTATTTTTTTGTTTTTTTTCATTTATGGACCGATATTCAAAATCCTTTTTTTATTTGATACTAGCAGATTGGTCCCATTTGTATCAAAACTCATATCTGATGAGGGATCCTCGGAAACACAAACAGGTGCAAAATAACTCCTGTTTTGGAAGTCTGTGGCTTAGGTGGTTTTGTTTCGTTCATTATTGGTCACTGACATCTGGCAACTGGAGTTATTTTTGAACCTGTCAATGTTTCTTGAAGAAGGCGGTAGTTTTATTTGTAAAAAAGTTTATTTTGCGATTTTTAGTTTCTTCGTATACCTATAAAGAAAGTCTTTCAAAACCTGAAATAATCATTCAAATTGGTTAACAAATGATAAAGAAAATCTATCTAAACATTAATCTGTAAATCTCTGCCAGGCCCCTTTTAAACTAGAAAGGCGTAATGTTATGTTACGGAAATACAAAATCACAGCTTAAACAAATCTGATTTTAGCAATCGCGAATAATTTGCTGTTATGCGTTGAAAAGTTCCGATGCCTATCTTCTTCATCAGTTTTTCTTCAATAAATGATATTTTCTAAAAGAATGTTACTAAAAATGTTAAAATCGGTACGTGAGGACCTATATTTTTTGAGGAGTTCCCTCAATTCCTCGAGGATCCCTCATCAGATATGATCTATATGATATTTGATACAAATGGGACAAATCTGTAAGTATACCCTATCATATAAATAAAGAATTTTGAAAATCGGTCCATAAATGACGGAGTACTGAGGTAACAAACACTAAAAAAAAAAACTTACAACCGAATCGAGAACCTCCTTCTTTTTTTAAAGTCGGTAATAAAAGAGCCGTTCTTTTGTTTCAGACATGATAGACGCTACGGCAGATACTTTAAGTACCATTACCGCAGTGCAATCAGCATTGACGGTTTTGACAGCATTCCAGTTGACAGAATACCAATACCCATCAAATTGTTCCTTAACAAGTAAGTAGTCAAGTAGTAGAAAAATCAGTTTACCAAACCCTTTCGATTACCTATGAATTACAAATAGTATGTTCACTACCAGCGTTTCTTTTCTCCTTATACACTTATAAGTACTGACGCCAGCATATCATGCTACACCAAGCTGTAAAATTTTCCAAATTGAAAGTAAACCTTATTTTGTTTGTGATAAAGTTGAAAAACTATTAAAGAAATTTGACACATGTCGATAGTTTTAAAACTGAATGTTGCCGGCATTTCACAATTTTCTTTATTCTTAGTTACTAGTTACTAGATACTTATTAGCTAGTTGTAGAACAAACGAAATCTGGAATCGCCATTTGCCTTTAATAAGGTTGGTAATTATTTATTAATTCGTGCCTTATCTGTAAAAGAAGTGGCCTTTGTCCTATGTTGGCAGAGTTAGGCTATTATAATGTTTATAATAATTAAAATTCTATTTTAATGTTACAGATGAATCTCACTTTGACTACATTATCGTGGGAGGCGGTACTGCAGGGTCAGTTCTTGCATACAGACTATCGGCTGATAACAGCACTAAGGTTCTATTAATTGAAGCGGGAGGATATCCACCCTTTGAGTCACAGGTATGTTTTTCATGAGATACAGATTAGGACTAAATAGGGTTCTATTTTGCGATGCTCTCGTCATCATCATGTACCTTACCTTTTCCCAACTGTGTTGGAGTCGGCTTCTAGCTTAACTGAATATAGCTGAATACCAGCGTTTACATGACCGATTGATTGTTTTTGTATGAGATTGAGTAGGTCCATGAATGGTTTACTATCACAAATCACGCACACAAACACCGCACAAATCTGGTGAGGTTACGTTAACGGCCAATTAAATGTACCTTTTGCAATGACTCATTATAGGCGGAATGTTTTCTCTATAAGAAGTGTACTTAGTTTTAATAGACTTTCTAGGGACCATAATGTCGACTTACTTTGCAACCGTGTTTTGACCCTAAGACGGCTTTTGGCATACTCTTTTTTTCCTGATACCTAGTGGACTTATGTCGACTCTTAACAAATTATTATGTTTACCTATTTGTACTGTCTTCTATATGCGGTGGCTTGCTATTAGCTATTTTTTAAAATATTATATTCTTCATTCACTGGATTGTTAGTTTGTAAGCCTTCCTTATAATAAAACCAATAAATAATAATAAATAAATAAATTGGACCTGGTAGGCACTAGTTACGGGCAGGAGGTCAGCCAGGCCCGATATTTAGTGGTTTATTTTTACTACACTAACAACTTACAGAGATAATCCTTTTGCCTTCACAGGTGGCATCAATGTTTACACCAATGCCAAAGATGGCTTGTGACTATGACACATCGTCTGTCAACGACTCTTACACAGCACAGAACCTGCAGGACCACATTGTCAGTCTAACGCAGGGAAAAATGATCGGCGGAAGCAGCAATATTGGCCACATGATACACGTACATGGAGATCCTCATGACTTTGACAATTGGGCGGAGATTTTAGGCGATGAAACCTGGAAATACGAAAACGTACTACCGTACTTCAAAAAACTTGAAAAGTTGACTGACACAGATTTGCTCGCAACCTCCTACGCTAATCTCCACGGCACCGATGGCATGATAAAAATAGAACGGGAAATATCACCTGTGAGCATTAACTATCTAGACGCGTTTAAAGAACTCGGAATCGATACTGTAGATGATACAACGTCGACCACTTCATCTCTCGGTGCAACTAATCCTTTGTTCACCATAGGTGATAATTTGCGTCAGAGTAGCTCGATCGGTTATCTGGTTCCAGCTAAATCCCACTCAAACTTGTGCCTCGCCTTGTCTACCACAGCTACGAAAATTTTGATAGAGGATAGTGTTGCTGTTGGTGTGCAAGTGTACACAGCGGGCGGTGAGACTCTAAACCTTTACGCAGACAAAGAAGTGATTGTTTCTGCCGGTGCGATCCACAGCCCCAAGCTGCTAATGTTATCTGGCATTGGACCAAAGTCACATCTTGAGGATAAAGGAATAACAGTGATTGCTGATTTACCCGTTGGCCAAAACCTCATGGACCACCCCGCCGCCATACTTTTATTTCAAATGGAATCTGACACAAGTGCCACTCCTGCTGGTAACCCGTATAAATTCCCTGTACCAACAACTACTCTTTACAGAGCGCTTAACTCATCACAGACTTATCCTGACTACCAAGTGATCAACCTCGTTTTCCCTCACGACTCGGGCGCAATGATGCAACTTTGTGCCAATGTCTTTAAATATTCGAATGAGGTTTGCAACAAGTTTTACGAAGCTAACGTCGGGAGGACGGTGTTATTTTCGGTGCACAATCTGATGATGCCAAAGTCTTACGGTTATGTACAGCTAGCGAGCACTGATCACACCGTGGAACCGCTCGTGTATACTCGTACATACTCAAATGAAGATGATTTGAATCTAATGGTTAAATCCTTGGCGGACTTTTCCAAAGTATTGAACACAACGTATTTTAAAGCCAGTGATGCATCACTGGTCGATACCGGACTGTGCACAGGACTAAGTGGTACTGAATTCTGGGAGTGTTACGCTTTGGGTATGTCTTCCTCTATGTGGCACTATTCAGGAACATGTGCTATGGGCAAAGTCGTAGATAGCAAATTGTTAGTGAAGGGCGTTGATAGACTGCGCGTTGCCGATGCGTCTGTGATGCCTACTTTGGTAAGTGGCAATATCAACGCTGCCGTCACAATGATTGGTGAAGTCGCAGCAGCGCTCATACAAGGCTTAATATAGATCAAAATTTACTATATTAGCAGCGAATATTCTTAAAAACTTTTTGTTACTTATTTATTAAAAAAAAGTAATTTATTAATTTGTACTTCTTGTTTCTTTATCAAATAAAACTTATATTCTGCATGACGTTCTGTTTTACTACTACTTTAGGCTTAGTCCTTAACATAAGAGGTGCCCGGCATATCAGCGCGATGCGGGAAAGGTGTTTTTGTTACGTTAACAATCAAATGTGTGTCTTTAGTCAGGGGTTAGCATCGCTACCGTCAACACATTGGAAAATGATAGGTCGCTTGAACCAAAACGCATACGAAATTTACGACTGACCATGATTTACCTGACTAAAGCTACAAAAATGAAGAATACATTTACGGGATGGAGAATCAGGTTAAAAAAGTAAGTAACCAGTTTAACCAAGGGGTTACTGCTCAGTCACTGGGTTGTCGTCTGATAGGCGGTCTTTCCATGCAAAACACTAGCAGTCAGCCTGCTGGCGAACTGCGACCAATGTCTGCTACAGACTGTATGATCGTCGTCGTTATTAAAAATAATACCAACCTGTTATTGTTCCACTACTTACAGGACAAACGTCTCTTCTTGCATAGAAGGCACGAGCATTGACCACCGCGTTTGCTCAAGCTCGAAATATTACCTATTAGTCAAGGTTTTCTTATCGATGTTCCACTTCGACTTTGTCAGTGATGTCTAAGATAAACTTAGAAAGTACCCGGGGCCATCATCGCCGTAACTAAGACAAATAATCAATATGAGACTTTGGTTCAGCAGTGCGATTCTGTAAAAATCACTCCGCGAAAATGTAGCGAAGGTGAATTGAACTGTAATTTCATGTTCATGCTAGGCATTGACAGTTCACTAACCAGATTAAGTTTTCACAGGGTTCTTTTAATGAATTGATCGGCTGGAAACAGCAACTGTGGACATCCAATTTATAGACAGAAGCCAAATTAAATATCGGCTTATTATAAAAGGTACAAATCAAGATAGAAAAAAAAATCTGCAATTAGATCAAGATAATAGATTAAATTAATGCAAAGATTTTATGATATTTTTTTAATATAAGTATCACATCGCCTGATAAGATAGATCAAAGACATATTTATCAAAAATAAACAGATATTAATCAACTTCAAGGTAATTTAATGTATTGTATACTAACCGCTGCCCGCGACGTCGTCTGCGTGAAGGCCAAAAATACCTAAGATGCCAGTGTCGCTATAGCATTATAAGCAAACAACTTTTAAAATAGCATTAAAATATAAGTTATATGAAAAGAGTTATATAGGAATCCTCTTGAGTTCAGTCATACGATGTGACTGAAGGAAATAGAGAAAATAATGCAGAAATACATTCCAGGATACAAAAGAGTAAAAATTTTAAAAACCCCTACCGCAAAAAAGTAAAACATTTAAAAAGTTAAAAAAAATGCTTTCCTATCGTTGAGCCAAGAAATTTTACTTCACGTCGGGGTACCACTTAAGTAAGGAATGTTCCTAGTACTCGTAGTTATGTAGGTACTTATTTTAGCGGTACCCCGACGTTACGTAAAATTTCATGGCATAACTTTTAAAATTTTTAATTTAATTTTTATTTTAATTTGTAAACGCATTAATTTTGTTTTAAAGAGTTTAGAGTTTCAGGATTTTTTCATTAAATTTTAGGAAGAGTCAAATGCTGGTTAAATCGAATCCAAACAAGACTTACTTATCTGCTATTATTTTGTTAAGAGTCTACCTACTGGTGTGCTGGATAGCCTGGCTGCATCATCAGCTCATTCTGTTACCATCAAAGCATTGTGTGTAGAATCAATTGCTGGTTAAAATGAATCCAAGCACGAGATATTATTATCTGCTATTATTTTCCCAAGAGTGTGTTAGTCTGCTAGATATCCTGGCTGCATCAGACCAAATATTATATGCCATAATCTTGCTTATTAATATAACACACATGGATGTTTGAAATTTGAAGCCAATTTTTATGTTTGTAAGTAAAATTAATACCCATAGACGTCTAAAATAGCTAACACAAAAGAGCTGTTAACCTGAGTCAGGACTGGTGACGCGGAAGCAAGCGACGTACAGGTGCCCGTGTGAGAAGCAACTCGTCCTGAGGTCTACACCCGCTGCTCTGAGTATCTGTTCCTGCGACTTATTGATGGTCATCACTAAGCAAACACTCACGGGGAACTGTACGCGCTCGAACTGGAACGGGAAGCTATGAAGTATAAGGGGAATGCGTGAAATAAATACTGCCTCGCCGACGCCACAACCCGTAAGAATTTCCACCTCAATGGTGTCTGTGGAGCAAGATGACCTAGGCGGGTCCCGTTACATAACTTCGGAGGAGATTTGTTCCTTAAAAGCATAATCGGGACGCCGAACTTCAGCTTGATGGTACACTGAGAAAAATAAATGATAATATGTATCAAGAATGTGTCTCCGTCATTCATGTAACTTATTTATATAGGAACGCACAAAGGTGTACGATTACAGTAATAAAGTACATTGAGTTGTCCGTAGTAAGATTACTTTATGGATGTTGCTATGATTTTTGTAGATTTTATTAAGAACTTGTTTACTTTTTTGGCCAGTCGCAAAGCGTAAATAAGTAGAAAAATAGTCGCTTTATAAATTTTCTTGATTAATTTGAATAAATAACTTGACTGATATTAACATGCCCTATAACAAAGCGTCTAGGTCTCTTGTTTATGCTAACTATGGCAGTTGTTGCGTTTAAAAAGCACTTGACCAATGTTTAAAAGTCACTTGATTGATTTCAACATCTTCGTTGATAGATTAAATCATTAAAATTGTAAGTTTTAAAATGAAATATACATAAGACGATAGGCGATTTGTTTGATAGTATCATGCCAGATGATAAATTTTATAATGATTATTAATTGATTGATGTAAGTACGTCTTTGTATAGATCATGTAGCTTAATAAAGTTAAGTAATTAAAAGTGTTGATCTGAATTAAGTACTTCTTTGTTGTGCTTAAGTTGTATGTTTATTGCTATTAAGTTGTCTGTTTGTTGCTATTAAGTTGTATGTTTGTTGCTATTAAGTTATATGTTTGTTGCAATTAAGTTGTATGTTTGTTGCTATTAAGTTGTATGTTTGTTGCTATTAAGTTGTATGTTTGTTGCTAATAAGTTGTGTGTTTGTTGCTATTAAGTTGTATGTTTGTTGCTATTAAGTTGTATGTTTGTTGCTAATAAGTTGTGTGTTTGTTGCTATTAAGTTGTATGTTTGTGGCTATTAAGTTGTATGTTTGTTGCTAATAAGTTGTGTGTTTGTTGCTATTAAGTTGTATGTTTGTTGCTATTAAGTTGTATGTTTTTCGCTATTGAGTTGTTTGTTTAGGCTCAATTTACACCGCCGCGGAATGGAAGCGAAGCGACTTTTTGCAACGAAATTTTACATAGCATAATAAACTTTATGTCAATATTGGTTAACGTACAAATTACGTACGTTACACAAGGTTCATTATTCTATAAACAAATTCGTTGCAAAAATTCGATTCGATTTCGGTGTAAATTGAGTCATAACAAACAACTCACAAACAAACAACTTAATAGTAACAGAAGACATACAACTTAAACGCAACAAAACAAACAATAGCAACAAACATACAACTTAAACGTAATAAAGATAATTGGAAATATTCTTAAGTGTTACTGAAATAAAATAATCAAGTAATTTGACTCATTTATTTTTATTCAAAACAGCAAGTTAAATAATCAACATAAAATGAACGAAATTGTTATACCTAAGAAAAAACGGGTGTTAGGGACGGCCTTCCGAAAACTTCGCAGAGTGATCAGTCCATGGAACTAAACAAATTTTCACATTTTTTTTTTATCAGGAAACGTCAAAAATATTTTGAATTCTAATTTAGTTTCTGTATATGAAATGATTGATTCTCTGGAAGGTACAGATTTTTAGTCTTTTACTGAGTTTTTGTGAAAAATGTTTAGTTTCATGAACTGATGCTGTTGATCATGCATTCGGAGTTTTTTAAAGACAGTGCTAACAAAAAAACTGAAAAAGACCCTGTTTGTACTCTTTTCCAGATTCCCCGGAAATAAATAAAATTATGAAAAAAATAACATTTGTTATTCTAAATTAACACGTTAATTTAAATAATGACAGATTATTTTTATTTCTTGAAAAAATTATTATGATAAGGGTGTTTAAACGCCCAGTAGGAGAATCTGGCTTAACTTAATAGGGTGCTTCGTTATTAGTTCCCGATATCTTTAGCGCGTACTCTACTCGTTAAACTAAACAACTTTTCTTCACAACCATCTCACCAACGTACGAGCAATGACAACAGGATACGACCTTATAGGTACCTAATCGAACAGTACCAAAGTACACAAGTTTTAGATAGCCGTTGTATCAGTTATTAAAATTATCTTCAGTCTTATCTTATTCTAAATATCTTACTTAGCTAAATGAGCGTCTCCAAAACAGGTTGCATAATTATAAGGTTTTGCATATAAACGCCAAAACATACCTTGATAGTAACATACACCTTTTTTTAAAAATCCCTTTTAATAACATCATGCGTACCTACCTATGATACATAAAAAAAACAATTATTTTTATATTTGTAAGTAAAGAAATAATTGGAACAACTTTCATTGAACATGAAAGGAAGGGGGCATTTTGTGACGGGTACAAAGGGTGTAAGAAATATATATTTTACTACCGGGCGACGTTTTGGTAGTTCCATGATAAAACCCAAAAGTAATTTTTTTATCCTTTTTTAAAATAAAGTACTTAAGTAATTAAAACGTGTCTAATAATATCTATAACATTTATAAAACTAGATAAAGGTAACAGTCTTATGCCAGTTACTGCTTATTCAAGTATCTTATATTCTATATCTTTAATTTTTATTATAGAGGCTGCCATCGCAGAAACTTAAAAACGTCGCTTGATAGAAATAAAAAAAATTATGTTAAAATCAGATTGGGCTTCGCAAAGTTACAAATCTTTTATTTATATTTACTTTGCTCATGTTGCAGGGAATAGAAGATTCTAATTGACTGTGACGTTTGGCTACGTACCTCAAATTTGGAGAATCTATGACCTCATAAGCGTAGAAGTGTTCGTCAAAATTCAATGTTTCTAACAAAATTCCTTTAAATATTAAATCATGTTTAGAATCCAGAACAAAAATATCAGTTAATTTGAAAAAAGAAACCAAATCGTCGTCTGAGCTCATACTATAAACAAGTATAGTGTCTCTAGAATAATGAGTAGTAGATACTTTTAATAATGCCGTGAGTTTGCAAATGCCTCCTAAAAGACCTCAATAACTGAAAGTTTCTGTCACAGTTTTGTTCAGCGCAAATCAACGTTTTATATTCCGAGCTTTTATGTGCCAAAGTAAGATGGGCTTTAGAAGCACCAAAAGATTGAAATTTATTTCTACACAGGAAACAGAGCACCATATTTAAATGCGACTGCTGTATAGATTTTTACCTATTAATGAGTTAAATCTTACAACAATATGCTTATTAACAAGAGCTATTTTTAAACAAATCTACTATCGTAAGTCGCAGCCTTTTTGAGGTAGTAACATAAAAACAAAATAAAAATCAAAGTATGCTTATATAGTTAAGTTACAGTCGGTCATTAAAGATTCTACAGATGTGGAGCCCTTATCAAATGGGCTAGAAAGTTTGTATAATGCTTTTTGCAAAAAAAGCCACGGCCCATAGCAAGGTGGAGCATACTCCAGGTTCAGTGCCCATATTAATTTAAAGCAGGTATCTACTGCTTTCAAGATATTTGGACAGCTGTAATAAATTTTGGGGTTTACAACAACGAAGTATGATTTAATATCGTGTAAATCACCCACGACTACGACGTATGGTTGCTGGGTAAACCCTTTGTCGTTAAGTTTTTTGTGTCTTTGAGTTAGGACAAGCATCAAATAACTCTCATCTGGGATATGTTTCACAAACGCTTCGCGACTCTCTGACTTTGATGGTCTCCATTTGCTTTCTTTTCCTCCCTTTTTTTTCTTAGCTGCTGGTGGAGAAGATTCTGTTTCAGAACTAGTAGGCAGCGCCACAATACTTGGCGTTATAAGTTCCGTTAGGGATAATATAGCTGCAAGGTTTCTATTTTCTTCAGTGTCACCTGAAAAAAGAAACATTTTATATTAATATATATTACACACACATGTCTGTATGGTGTCGGACATAAAGAATAGCACCATCCCAAATCTTCCCGTGGGTGTCGTAAGAGGCGACTAAGAGACTTCCCAGAGAATGGGCAACAGCGTTCTCTGAGCTTTTGTAACAACCGCACTGCGATCGCAAACTCGCCTGCCAAGCGTGGCGATTATAGCAAAAACCCTCCTTCGGGGGAGGCCCATGTCCAGCAGTGGACGTCTTTCGGCTGAAATGATGATGATATATTACACATACACACACACAGAGACACTCATGTGAGCTTGCAAGCCCTGCTGTCAGAGGTTTGTGTAACGACCAATGTCAGAAACAGTGACCCAGACCGATGCTATAATAACTCAGTTCACTTGACTCGTAACGAAAATTAGCACTTTTAAGCATATTAACTCACAAACGGTTTACTAAATCAAAAAACGGTCTTCTGTGACCCCCATTAGTATTATTGAAAGACCTATCGAACAATACCCCACACAATAGGGAACGCAAAACAAATTATCATCTCCACCTTACACGTAGGGGAGGAACCCCAAAAAAATATAGACAGCCTTTCGCAATTATAATTATTACCTATGGGTGTTATGCTTATATAAAGGTTTACACTTACCATCTGCCAGCTTCTTGATATCATCACAGTAGCTGTCTTTCGAGTTCTTCTTCTTCAATAGTTCAATCAATCTTATTTTTATAGAAGGAAAATTTAAGTACAAATTGTTGGCGTGATTAGGATAAGACTGGTCAAAATCCTCCACGAGCTGAAACAATAAAGTATTGGAAATTTTAATATCCAAATGTGTCACAGCAACTTATCCCTCTCCTTCCATGTGACATGAAATATAAATTTTAAAATAGAAAAATTAATATGAAAAATCTACCGGATTTTTTTTTAACTGACGGAGGCGCCATTTAGCATAGGGAATGTAAACAAAGATAAATGTATTTAATTTTAAAATATGGAAGGAACTAATTTATTTTTACCAATTGACACCCTTCGGGCTTCTGTAAGCATGGATATTCTTGAAAGTACTGCTCAATAGAATAGTTTGGAACTCTTATATCTTCTGAGCGCTTTTGTAATGTTGCATCCCATTTGGACTGTACTATATCCCAAGGTTCTGAAAGGCTTTTTAGCCATTTAATATCTTCTTCGACATTACTGTTTTTTGGCAAATCTTTAGCTATGGGTCTCGGTGAGTTTGGTGGTGGTCGTGCTTTGGAATTTGAATCAGCAGAATTATATTTGTTTTTTTCTTTGGTATTCAATACTCCAAGTTTTTGATATTTTCTTCTAGTATTCAATAGCTGACTAACAAGTTTACCTCTTGCTTGGTGGGTAATTCCCTGGGCAGTGACACAAGGTGGGATATAATAGGTAGTAATCCTTTCATATGGAAAAATTTCTTTTATTTCTTTGCACCAAGAATTATAAATAGCACTAGTCACCGGTGAGTTTTCTTGCTCTTTTAGAATTTCCTTACAGATTGTGGAAGCTAAAAGGTTTCTTTCATATTCATTGTCTAATGCAGAACCCACATACTTCAATAGTCCTTTTGTTTCAAAATTTTCTTTCAGTTTATTGAGTAAATTCTAAAAAAATAATCATAATTAGGTTTGCATACTACTAATAGTTCATAAATAACAGCATCGTATCAGAAATTATTGGGATGGATGGTATGTTCATAGAAAGTACATATGTAAAAAAAAATCTTTCAAAATATTTTCACATTTAAAGGTTTAATTCGAACTTACAATGGAACCAATGAAGTATTAAGTAAGCAGTCAATGCTTACTTATACTTCATTGGTATATATATGGAACCCTATAATGAGCGTGGCCGACACACTCATGGTAAGATTCTAATATATGCTCCTGTTGTGAACCCCACACTGTAATACAGGGTGAAAAAAAATTAGTCGGAAATACTATAAGGGGTGAACCAGCCCATGAAACTTAACAACTTTACCCTAGAAACATGTGTTCTTTGAGGAAATCGGAAATACTTTAAGGGGTGAACTAGCCCATGAAACTGAACCACTTTACTAATAATACTAATTTTTTTACATCCTGTATAACAGTGTGGGGTTCACAACATGAGCAAATATAAAATCTCACCATGAGCATGTCGGACACATTCATTATAGGGTTCCATAGTCAATGCTTAGGTACTTAATACTTCATTAAAACAACGTAGTTCCATTGAAAGTTCGAATTAAAGCTTATGTGAAAATATTTTAAAAGATTTTTTTTTTACCACATAATTATTTCATATTGCATTAAAAATCTATCTATCTTCTTGCAAATTGTCATGTTGTGAACAAGTACAGAAATTAGAGTTATATTGAGGTAGGGCATACAAAGGACAGACAGATATGATAAAATGATAAAGGTTCCTAGTCAACTACAGAACCCTACAAAATTATTTTAGTTACCTACATAAAATCAATGCATTATAAACAGTAAAATTTCAAACTTATAATTCATACTGAAGGGAAGTACACTAATTACATAGCACTATATTAAGTATGTCCATCCCCCAATGTTCTGTGACTCAATGGCATCCGTTGCAGATCAGACCATCATGACATAAGGTTCAGTGCGGGCTGGCAGATAGCTAAAGCCTTGTCCACCACAAACAGTTGAGGTTTGAAGTTGTAGTTTGGGATTCCTTATAAGGCTTATGAGTGTATATTTTTATCAATACATGGTGTATTGATAAAAATATAAGATTACTCACATTTTGTACAATTATGTTTATCTTTATTGGTGAAGTGCTTGTTAGCATAACCCCTGAAGATGTACTTGGCACTGTAGCTGATGCCGCAAATGTAGTGTGCGATGTAAAAGCATCTCTTGATTTGTATGTAGCTGGCACTGTGGATACAACTGAAGGGCAAACCGTAGCAGTACACTCCGGAATTGAAATATTTTGAGTTCCTGATTCTGTCTCAAAATTAAGATCCTGTAATAAACATAAGTACATAATGTAAAATCGTTATGATGACAATGGTACATCGGAGTGAAGTTAAGTTACCACTTAGACACTGCTATCACATCTCATCTCGGTTGATATTTTTAAGACTAGTGCCTAAAAAGTAATAAAAAAGGTGTATTGTACTATCAGCAGCACACCAACCTACCAATTTAAGGGATCAACTTTACTAGTTTTACATGTAACACACACATTACTTACAAATACATTACTAAGAATAACCAGAATAAGTTGATCCCTTATAGGGGTAGGTTGATGTGCTGCTGATAATACAGCACAATCTTCCAGTTCTTTCATCCTGCCACTAAATAGCATGGCTTCAGGACAGCACAGGAAGAAAAATAGGCAAAATGTTATTTTATTTTATATCATAAAAGTAAGCTAAGTACTGCTACATAGTAAGTAGGGTGAACTTACACTTATGGAAATACTGTTTAGATCTGATGCTGATATATTTAGAGTAGTGCTTGTAGTGTATTCTGAATGCCAATTTTTCCAGCACCTTAGAAATAAAGCCCTGGGCCCCAATTGAGGGATTAATTCTTTAATATCTTCTAGCGAGAGGGCGGTTAGGGCGTGCAAATTAATTGCATTTTCTGTAACAAACAATATGGCTGTTGTACCAATTACCTACTTCGGACACCACAGATGTGAAGACGGATTCCATTGCGAAGTTTTTTATATTGTTCGACATCACTTGCCAAACAGAGAGAAACCGCTTACTGAACGAGTGATGCAGTGCCTGTGGCAAGCAAAGTAGGTCCTACACAGGAATTTGAGCATCAAACCCTAAGTAGGTACCTAAGTAGGTACAATTGGATTGATTGTGCGAACACTAGCAATAAAAACACTTCTAATAAGTACCTACTTTTAATAGTTAAGTATTGATTTCTTGAAAGCTAGACTGAACTGAGACACTGACTTTACGACGATCGATCAATTTTGAAATTTAAAATGAAGATCTATAGACTAGCTAATAATTCCAGCCAGTGGAGCGTAAACCACGGGGTTACAATCCACAGACAGTACCTACCATTCTAGAATTACCAGAAAAATCTCGCACTGCGCCCTTACCAGTTCCCGCCAGTAGGTATTCTTACGAAATTGTGATTGGTCTGAAGAGAAACTAAGCAGTACCTAATGGCAAGTTATGTGGAAAGTAGATGCAAAATACTTACTGGTGAAAATGGGTTTTAAATCCGAGAGGCCCCACGCCTCTAGTAAGTCGCCAGCTTCCTCCATCTAACACTAGGTATTCACTTGCCGCCACTTGATACCCGGACCACTTTAAATAATACTATACTAATGGAAAATTAACAGAAATTTTATATAAATTAACACGGGACAATTGCAAAATTTCAAGAAAGAAAATAACAACTACAAGTTTCGACACGAACGAAATACAGTTGAATAGACGCGCGCGCACGAGTCGCGCCACACAGATTAAACAACGACTGATTGAAAAAATAAAGACGAAGTTACCATTTTAGAATAATTATTAATTTAAAAAAGTTAATTGATTTCTCATATTATTTTCCGAACATTACTTATATGAAGACATTTATAAAAGTAATAAAGATATTTTATTAATGTTGCTAATCAAGTACATATTAGGATTTATCATGAACTACATTTACATCAATAACGTAGCTTTTTAACTGAAATAAGTGCAAATGATTAAAATACCCCAATCATTATATCTTATTAGAATTAATAATGGTTTATGACGTCACCAAAATCAAATAAGAAATTTTATTGTTTTAAATATATTTCACTTTATAAGCGTACAGTCATTTTTAGATGATTATCACAATCAATTGTGGTTTGTTGTTTTAAAATGATTAATGATTCATTTAATCGTTTTTTACTCAATCAAGCAAAATTTCAACTTGATAGGAGACCAGTTTTCTCAGTGTATGCGCTGAAAGTCCACTTGCTGACAGGGAGTTCAAAAATTCCACGGGATAATGTTGGCGTCATCTTGCCCGACGATAGTGCTTATCGACGTGTAGACCACTTCATTCCCCTCAATTTCCGAGAGAATGCATTCGTTAATTGCTGCAGCCTGATCATTTTTGGGCGCCAAAATAGCCCTCTCACACGAATTCTGCCGGTGCGGTATACGACTGATGTCCACGTACACACCTCGAATGAGTTCTTTTAAGCTGGATACCACTCTACCGGAAACACCACCTGTCCATCTCTCTCTTCTGGTAGAGTGCCTTCGCCAAGACTAATGCTTGAGCGCCTGCAATGCCGCCGAGCCGAGCTCTCATATTAACCTTTCAATTGTGTCAATTATACTTAGACACACTAGAAAGACAATGACAGAGCGGACGCCGGTGTCCTCTTGGGTTTTAATGAATTAATGGACAAGCGCAGCGTACGATCCGCCCAAAGTTTAGGTTTGAGGAGATTTCAACTCCCAAGAGCTGAAGGCGGTCGGTGCACTTCAAGGATACATTTTGAAAAGCAGGAGCCATGGAGAACGGGCTCCTTTTGGCGGTGAACAGACACGCCTGTGTTTTGGCGGCGTTGAATCCCACAAGATTTGCTTCGCCCCATTTGGAGACTGCCTGAAATGAGGCATTCCTACGCTCGACCAAAGCCTCTCTTTCGGACTGGATTACGTCCTTACTGGCCCGGATACTCGGAAGATATCTCTCTACTACTGTGCTGTCGTCTGCATACCCATAGATACCGGGCATTAGCAGATCGTTGATATGCAACAGGAAGAGAGTTGCAGAGAGAACAGACCCCTGAGGAACTCCGGCGTTAGTTGTCATAGGCTCCGATGAGCATCCGTCGACAACAACTCGGAGAGACCGTTCACTCAGGAAGTCTTTAACCCAACGAGTCAGTCCAGGAGAAATGCCGTACGCTGGAAGCTTACTTATTAGGCCTGCGTGCCAGACCCTGTCGAAGGCCTTCGAGACGTTTAAGGAAACGGCCATCGGTTCCCCATTCTTCTTCTGGTTTCTTAGTAATATTCATGCAAAATTTATTTAAAACCCACTTAATTTTCCTCGAAAATTCTCAATGTACAGTTTTTCTTTCGTAACTGTTTTATTATATGTATCGATCACAGTAAATCTGTCTCTTTTGTTTACGTTGTTAGATTGTTATCTGAATCTATGATAAATGTTCAAGTTAAAAAGTCTTCGAACCGCTCTGGAATATGTACCTACTTTTAATAAACAGCGTCATTGCGTAATGTTGCTATTACAATGTTAACTAAACATCTGACAAAAGCAGAACGCTAAGTGGTTTTATTAATTGCATTTTTTAGAAAAGTGTGTTTTTTTTTAATGCAATTGGTTTTTCTGTTCAAACGTATCAGTAATGTCAGCCGCAGCTATAGCTTTGTCTGGAATTCAGACGGTTCAGATGGCACTGACTGTGGTCAGTTCTCTTGGGCTAACGGCCTGGCGTTATCCACCTCCTTGCACCTTAACCAGTAAGTTGATATACATGTTCTATATATTTTTAACCTTGATATAGTGAAAAAAAAAATGCCATTTTATCGCACACCTATATGTGTAATAAATTACTGGGCAGTAACGATACTCTAATATTACATACATACATACATACATAAACTCACGCCTTTTTCCCATGGGGGTAGGCATCACATCGTAAGAAAGTTATCTCGTTAGTCAGTTATCTACAAACTTATGGTCAACTCGCTCCCTGGGAGGTTTAATAAATAGAGATTATTGCCCTCTAGTATTTTATGAGGGTACACAGACAAAAATAAAGTTTTTCGCTTACGAATACAAGGCGTAAGATGTTTTATGAAATGAACCCGTAATATTGTGTTATAAGTTATGTTGGGATTATTTGTGGTTTATAGAGGAACGGTAACTTAAATGGGTGGTTGTTTTTGTAACATTGTTTCTTATATTTCTTTTGTTTCTGTAGTTATTTACTGAATAATGTATTAAAATCTCTCTTACGCCCTATTTTAAATACCATGATTTTTTTAGTCTTCAACATAACGATCCAAATGAGGATGTAATGACGTATACTTCTGCCTAATTTTATTTACTTATTGAATACTTCAAGCAAACTTATGTACAGAGGTGGACTAAATGCCAGAAAGCCGGCTTAACTTTCCACGGAATAGAGGCGTAATGATGTGTGTTTTTGTAACTTTTATTTAATTTCTAAATAAATAAAAACCCCTAACAAGTGCAACCAATCTTCTCCTCTTCTTTTTGTATGATTAATTATTGACTTGATGTCAGGGTTTAAATGCCTCCTTTGGGCTTGTGACTAGGCGTCACATGCCATTGAGAAGTATTTCTCATGCATTTTTTTCCTCACGAACCATGAGTGTGACCAATTTATCGTAGAATCAATAGCATTTTTTTTGTTTAATAAAATGTATTTTGTATTGTAACGAGCGAAATGGGTATAATCGTAGTAGTACCGTGATTAAAGAAAATAGAGATTCAGATATACCTACACCACTATTTATTAAAAAAAAATGGGCTGCATCCGTACCTGTTACTGATAATATTTGCTTAATCAAAAGTAAAAAAACAAAATTCAATTTTAAATATGGCACTATTTAGTTAAACTTAATTAGAACGAAAACAGCTGTTGGAGGCGGGGCATGCTTGAGCGAGATCACGCGAATGCGAACGAGAGTTGACGATTAATATATACTACTATATCATGAATAGCCTGTAAAACATTTCCATAGATTACCAAGTTGACTTTTTGGGAAACGCTTGTGACTTTGCTGTTTATGAATATTATTGCTTGATACTTTACAAACATAATAAGAAGACCGTCTTGAATTAGCCCTTTAAGTATTTGTACTAATTACAAATTAGTGGTGTATATAGATGATAAGTTTTGTGTTGCTCAACCCCGATCCACATTTCACAATCTTCACTCAACCAAGCAAAAACTAACACACCAAAATACCAACCCCAAACACATAGATTAAATAATATGACCCAACAATCGAGACATAAAAGTAAACAGGCAAATTGTCTAAACATTCGAGCATTTTGTGGGTAGGTATAATAGCTCGTTCTGTATTCAGTACCCTCCACATTGATATTGGTCGTTCGGGAGGGCTTGTGTCTTGTGCATAAGTAGGCTACTACTACTACGTGCTTAGTCTTTGCGCTTGGGTTGGCTGGAGGTAAACTGAATTTGTAATGATGTACCGAAAGGAGTGTGAAGTCGTTGGGTGTTTTGCTGGCTATACTTATTTAAAAGATTTGGTAGTGCTGTTTAGTGGGAGTTTTCGTTTCAGTAATAACATTTTTTAGCCATCTCCTTTTTTTTGTTCTGTAAGGGCCGGCGCCCACTGGCGGCATGGCACGACAAGGGATTTTTATAATCCAAATGGTTTTGAATCCCATTCTCACACATTCCCATTCAACACGATTATCACTCACGTTTCGTTGATACGCTACAGCCTGCTTCGGCATCCTACAGCACAGTGTGGCATGCCGTGGCATTCTGAAATGTAGACGCTTAGCATGACAAAATAAGATCTAAAATCTTTTGCGCTTACTAAAATCCCTTGACGTGCCGTGCCGTGGGCCTGATACTGGCCAGTCGTGACCTGTTGACCTTTTTATAGTTTTGATGATGCGGAATTCATTATTTGTTAAATTAGGTAACTTTATAGATAGCAAAAACATGATGGATTATTGAAACGGCGGGCGCGGGAAAGACTACCTAGTACCTATCACTGCCATGGCCAAAAATATGTCAATCTTATGACTTATCTATATAAAGTAAATTTCATGGATGGATCAGTTCCTTTTCCCGGGCAATATTAAAGTCTGCGTCATAACTTTATACGTCTATTAAAACATATTTTGCTGTGCAATTTCACACTTTATTACAGAATAAATAAAAACGCTTGCTACGGATAATAAACACGAGGTTAAAACATTATTTTCACTTCCTCGATATACATTTCGAAGAGCCTCAGGCGATAGACATATAAAATATAATTTTGGCTTCCTCCTTTATTGGCTTACTGCTCTAAATATCCTGCTTAAATGCCTTTAGGCTTAAACATATATCCCGTTTGTGAACAAACTGTAGCTCAGCTTAATAGCAGTATTTTACTTGGACGAACTGTCTATTAGTACAGCGATTTTTATTTAAATCATCACATGAACTAATGTAGGTAAAATGAAGACGGATTGAGCCCTCAGTCCATATTAATGCTAGACAGTTCACTTCACTTAAGTTTTTACGGGGTGACTTTTACTGAATTTACAATGCAATGATTGGGTAACGCGATAACCTTAGATTTGAACTGGTTATTAGACTTTTGGAGCTCAGACTCACCGAAATAATAATAAGCCTTTATTGATTTCCATGACATAAAAGAAAATATATAAAATAACTGTGTTTGGCATGAAGGTTTTTCAATACGATATAATTAATTAATATGTCATGGCCCCTTTCGGGTATAGACCTCCTCCAGTTGCTACCATTTTTTACTGTCGTTGGCTGTTTTCATCCAGTCTCTTCCTGCCGTCTATCCAGCGAGCTTTTGGTCTACCTCTTTATCTTTTGCCTCCCGGATCTGTCCATTTTGTTACAAGTTTAGGCCATATCTCTTCAGAAGAACGGGCTATGTGTCCTGCCCATTTCCACTTCAAGCGCTAACTCACCGATAAAACGGCTGGCAAATATTTACAAATTTTAATGAGAGCCGTGTCTAATGACTTGCCAAGCTTTTGAAGGCACGAAGGAGTCTTGATAAGTATTGAATGGTCATCTATTATGTGTAGCTTAGTCTTGAGCATCGACGCCGAGTTGCTAGCCTGTCGGTTTTCTATCGGTTATATTTCGGAGAGTGTGCATCGGAATTGCACGATTTAATTCCACCAAGCCCTTTCCATCATCTGACCACCAGACGTACAGCACTGCGCCACCGGTACATGGTAGATATCCCAACCATACGTACTAAACGCTATGGAATCACATTCATTGTGCGAACAGCAAAAGAGTGGAATTCCCTGCCAGTGTCGGTGTTTCCTGATAGCTACAACCTAGGGGTCTTCAAGTCAAGAGTGAACAGGTTGCTTCTAGGCAAGCGTGCTTCATCGTCGACCACATCATCGCTTACCATCAGGTGTGATAGTGGTCAAACGCGTGCCTATCAGTAATAAAAAAAAAACCCGTGTAGTTATTATTTAAAAATATCGTGTACGCAGTTAGAATAAAAAATGTCTTGTTTCATTTATTATTTAGAATGATAATACAAACATAAGTACTTAACTAAATATGTTGATACTATAATAAACCGTTTTCAAAACATAAAACTGAAATTAAATATTTTCTTGTCTGTCATAAAAGCTGTTAAGAGTAAAGGGTCGCGATGGTTCCCGTAGGTAACTTTCTGCTGTTATTACGCTCTATTAGGGTGTTCAAAGTATGTGGTTATGTTTTATATTTAGTTTAGTTCAGTTTAGTTTACTGTGTTAAGTTTGCATTGTAATTTTTTTACTTTATGTCTTTGAAAGTGGCATTACATCCTGCTTGTTATGCAACTTTCATTGATCAATTTACCTTTTAAGCGCTTGGCTAAATATTAGTTGCCGTGCTCCCCTAGCGCCGGGCCAAAAATGCTACAAATCAATAAAATAATACCTACAGTAAATAAGGAGAAACAATCGTTGTATCGTTTTTTTAGTTTTTTTTATTTAAATAATATCTCAATTCGATAATGGTTTTAGTTGTACCATACACAACACGACACGAAGGCAATTTGAGTTGTTATTCCATGCCCAGGCATTGATAGTTCACTTCACAAAATTTTATGGAAAGGTACTGAATCGATCGACTGTAGTGCTACGCGGCTACGCTCGAGTCTGGCGTAGCAACTTGCTACGAGATTACTTTACTGTTAATGCTACGCCTTGAGAGTGTCGTAACGTTGTCAATGACGACAATGACGTTTTCTTAAAACATTACTTACTTAGGCGATTAACACACTGCCTAGTCGCGCGCGAGACGCCGTACTGAGTGCGCGTTTAACGAGTGAGCGTTGTTTCGCCCGGCTAGATTTTTTTGTTATACCCTACATTTTATATTAATATAATGTTTATTGTAAACAATGGACACAAGAGACATCTTTTGTAGTTCAAGTGAAGATGAAATAGTTGCAGAAGTAGTAATGAGTGAGCAACATAAACTAGAAAGTTCTGAGAGTAGAGGGGAGAAGAGTTTAGTGAAGAAACAAGAAGAACATTTGCTAATACCCGAAAAAAGGGCTAGACAGGACAGTGAGGAAATAATAGAGGATGATGACGGTTTCATAACTGTAAGGAAAGACCATAAAAGAATGGCGAAGAATAGAACAAGAGAAATGGAAAATAATCGAAATGGAAAGGGTTTCGATGCGAGGAATGACGTCACATATATAGTGTGCATAACAGGAAAGGACATATTACCAAAACAATTTGGTATGGCTAAGTTGCTGAGGTCGGAGAATATTCAACACATTGTAAAAATTCAATATAAAAACCCATACAAAAGTTATGTGTATTTTGATAACAGACAAGAATCAGAAAAACTTATTAATTCTGAAAGTCTAAAAAAAATAATTTAAGCTGTCGATTGTTGGATGAAATCTCAGTTACTTATGGTATCGTGAGATATGTAGACTTAGACATGAAGATGAAGAAATTCAGGATAATTTGAAATGTGGCAATGAAATTATCTCCATAAGAAGGTTAAAGAAACAGACGGTAGGAGGAGAATGGGTAGACAGTGAGACTATTCGAATAGGTTTCAAGGGTGCAACTTTACCTCCCTATATTCATGGATACGGGTGTGAGTTCAAGGTTGAACCATATGTTTTTCCAGTCTCCCAATGTTCCAGTTGTTGGAAGTATGGCCATCTAAGTCGGATGTGTCCAACAAAAAAAATAATTTGCCCTAAATGCGCGGGTAATCACCAGAATTGCGAAACTCAGAAATACACATGTGTGAACTGTAAAGGAGATCATATGGCATTGGATAAGAGTAAGTGTCCATCATTTTTGAAAGAGAAGCATATTAGGAACATAATGTCTGAAATGAATTGCACGTATAAAAAGGCCCTTGGAATCATAATGACAAAGTCTTCAAATTCAGATAATCTTTCAAAGAAGAGGGATAACTCAAATGTCATTTTAGAACCAGAAAGGAGTAGAAATCCGCAAACTACTATTAAAACTTTTAGAGATGTATTAGTATCCAGTGCTTTAATACACACAAGTGCTGCAAATTGTGAGGACGAAAATAATAAAGGTGAAGAGATTAATATGGAGCTATCTAGAGCCTCTCCAATTTTAGCAAGTAATACAAAGAAGAAACCTTGCTTAAATAACAAGCAGCAAGAGAAGGTAATTCAAAATGAAGATGATATGGTTATAGACCAAAGCGTCGACGTTACTCCCGAACAGAGTGAGAGCTCTAACTCTAAAGAAAAGTCAACACGTAAAGGTTTAGATATCAAGCGATTATTTGAAAAATTTAAAAATATTTGTACGTCCGGATCCAGTTTTGAAGTCAAAATTAAACATTTAGTTAGCTTTCTTTTTGAAGAGTTTACACATTTTATTGTAAGAGTGTTTAAGGATGTTGATATTTTGGGGAATATTTTGAAATTATTTAAATATGGCTAATTGTAACAAAGATTTTATGTTGAATTTAATACAGTGGAATGCACAGAGTTTACGACCTAAATTAGAAGAGTTTAAATTACTACTATCGCAAGAAAAAGTGCATATAGCACTAGTTAGTGAAACTTGGTTAGAGCCAGATTATAAGTGAATATAATATATTTAGACACGACAGGGATGATCCTTAGGGGGGTGTCTCCATTATTACACATAAATCAATCAAAGTTCAGGAGATTCCGGTAAGTGTTAATAATACTGGAATTGAAATTTTATGTATTAGATTAATAAATTGCGGCCCTCTTGAGTATATTAATCTGGTTTACTGTCCAAGTTCGGTACATACTTCTCAAAGTGACTGGGATATTGTTTTCTCTAAGTTTCATAAGAAATGTTTGATAGTGGGAGATTTCAATGCTCACCATTCTAACTGGTCGTACAAGAATGATGGCAGAGGTAAACAAATTTATGAATCAGCTTTAGAATTTGGATATACGTCTCTTAATAATGGACAGCCGACTCGATCTAAACTCGTTAATAATTACCTTCAGGAATCGTCTCCTGATGTCACATTTTCATCGGCGGATATTGCAATCAACTTTGTATGGTCAGTCATTAGCGAAAACTTAGGAAGCGATCACTTGTTCATTAAAATTAAAATGCGATACCGTGATGAAGTTTATATGTCTAAAGTACGAAATTATAAATTAGCTGACTGGAACTCTTATAAAACACAAATTTCAAATTTTTTATCATATCCTACAGAATTTACGAATGTTCAAGCGCTATATGATCGCTTTATCTATTGCATTAACAAAGCCGCCGATGTGAGTATCCCAATAAAAAAGTCGTGTCTTAATCCGAATAGTAATTTTAGTCCAAAGGGTTATTGGTCTCAGTCAATTTCGAAATTAGTTGGTGAACGAAGACTAGCATTGGCTAATTTTCGAAAAAATCCGACTCCTAGTAATTTAAATATACTCGAAGAGAAGTCGTTAAACGCAAAACGAGCTATTTGTGAAGCTAGGTCTAAGGACTGGCAAAAATTATGTAATAGTGTTGATCATACAATGTCGGCCTCCGATATGTGGAATAAAATGCGTTGGATGAAAGGTTACAAGAGATCTAAGGTTTATGTTTCCCAAGATGCAAAAACAGAGTTATTGCGCTCCCTTGCTCCTGATTTTGTTATGTCAATGTCGCCACCCTTTTTATCTATTAACGAGAGTCAGAATTTAATGTACATGAATTACGTATTGTATCACAAATTCAGATTGGCTTTACTAAAAATCACCCCACTCTAGCTTGTTTTTTGGACATCGAAAGTGCATATAATAATGTATTAATCAATAAATTGGCGACTATTCTTGATAGTTTAAATGTAGGTAAAAATATTTGTCAATATATTTGGAATTTCCTTAGTGAAAGGCACCTTCAAATTTCGAGTGATACAGAGAATGAGACTGATGTAGTGGTTAGATTTGCGAGGAATGGTTTAGCTCAGGGAGATCCTTTGTCTCCGCTTCTGTTTAACATTGCAACTTATAAAATTTGCCAAGAAATTGCTGTTAATGTATGTATTTGCCAATATGCAGACGATTTTGTGGTCTACACAACGGGTGGGAACATTCTTGAGAGTGGGGTTAAAATTCAAAATTCATTAAATTTATTCACTCAAATTTTAGAAGAGTTAGGTTTGGGACTATCTGTAAGAAAATCAAAATATTGTATATTCAGTAGAGGTCGAAAACGACAACAAATAAATCTAGTAGTAAACAATAACCCTCTTGGATATGTGGACACTTACAAGTACTTAGGAATTTGGCTTGACAAATCGCTACGCTGGAGTAAGCATGTCAATGAAATAGTTGAAAAGAGTCTGAAATACCTGAATATTCTCAAAATCCTTGCAAGTTCATCGTGGGGGATGCATCAGAGCCATATGCGAAGAATATATGTAGCCACTGTGAGAAGTAGATTAGATTATGGGTCTTTCTTATATAACAGTAGTGCTAAAACTCACCAATACAAAGTTGATAAAGTACAAAATCAGGCACTTAGAATAGTGGGTGGATTCATAAGGAGTACTCCCATACATGTAATGGAGGGTGAGCTCTGTGTTCCTCCACTGTATTTACGTAGGAAATGGTTAGCATATAAGTTTTGTCTAAAATCTTACTCCATAGCTAGTAATGTTACAAACAAATTATTGGCTGAACTTGGCAGCTTAGACCAAATCAGATACTGGGCAAATAAAGCCATGCCTCTGTTAAGTACAACATATAAAGAGGTCACAGGAGAAGTTATAGATAAATCTTCTCTAGGCATGTTTAGCTTAAGAACATGGGTAACTAAAATAAATATTAAAAATTTAATTAGTCTAAATCTAGATGTAATTAAAATGCCAAAGAAGTTATATGATCCAAACCATCTGTATTTTCAAACAGTTTGGGAACTTCAGGATAAGTATCGTGAATATCATGTTATTTATACTGATGGCTCCAGAACGGCGGAGGGTAGAGGCGCGGCCTATTATGACCCTATTAGACCAGAGAATAGTAAAGGATTTAAAATAAGTAACGCTTTAAGTGTTATGTCGCTGGAGCTCATTGCAATTTTAGAAGCTTTAACCTATGCTAGTTCCATTCAAGACAGAAAAATATTAATATGCGTGGACAGTAAAAGTGCTCTTTATCATATAGCTCGATGTGCCTCTGGCCTCAGAGGTAATTTGATTGCTTATAGTATTATTTCTGAGATGGATACTTTAGTAAATAGCGGAATAGATCTGAGGTTGCAATGGGTTCCTTCACATGTGGGTTTAAAGGGTAATGAGGAGGCAGATAGACTGGCCAAGAAAGCTATTATTGAAGGACACGACCTGGATATTAAACCGACTTTTTCTGAAATATTACCCAAATATAAAAACAAATGTCACCAACTTTGGATAGAATATTTTGATTTGAGGTCCAGGACTAAAGGAATTTGGTATAAAACGATAGTTGCTGAACCTCCTCGTATACCCTGGTTTAGTAATGTTAAATTAAGTAGACAATTATTGGTAATGGCTCTTAGGTTAAGATCTGGACACATGCCACTCAACAATTTTGGTTTTCTCATGAGAAAGTGCAGCTCTTCAAACTGCGAGGCATGTGGTACAGTGGAAGATGTTGTGCATTTGTTGACGGAATGTGTTCGGTTCCAAACCGAGAGAGAAATGTTAATTAATGATTTAAATTTAGTAAAACACAGTATAGGATTGTTTCACGAAATTTTATCTAGGCCAATGTCAGATGATGCTAAAAGTTTGTTTAGATTTGCTAGTCTACGATTTATGTCTATTTAGATTAAGGAGGAGGATTTGAATTCTTTGTAATGTTATAGTTGTAAAAAGGTACGATGGGACTGACATGTATTTTATATAAAAGTCCCTAATTCAAATAAAGAGAAAAAAAAAAAAAAAAAAAAAAACACACTGCCACGCATCACGCAGCGTAGCGCGTGAATGCGTGTTTTAACGTTGCTTGTAAGTACCTCAGTTTGTATAGAAAACACGCACAGTCCAACACACAGAAAATGCATCCACGCGCGTTCAATTCAGTTTAGAGACACGCAAGAAGCAGCGTGATGCGGGGCTGTGTGATAATCGCCTTATGTTGAGATTGAAATAATTCCGCAATGAATTCATAGGACATTTTTTATGAGTATGGCTTTGCTAACATCATATTCCTACAGATGCAGCGTAATACCCGTGTTTAACATGGAACTACCGCCAATCTAACCTCGTCCTTCCGAAGCGTGGGAGAGTCTGGATAAAATATTAAATGGTCACCCATCTACGGATTTACCTCGTTAAGTGTTTGGAAGTATGAGGAACAGTGTGTAAAGTTCCTCATCCGCCATTAAAAAGAGAGAATCCTCTGACCAGACGGGTGTTGTTGTGGGCTAACTACTGCCCGACGGTTGTAGTCGGGAACTTGTATACGTTTAAATTGCGCGGATAACTCTGATACCGCGATGTAGGATATCGGTCATTAGTGCGTATGTGGCGAGATAGATGTCGCTACAAGTGAAGCTTTATCGGTTAATTCATATTAATGTAAAAACGAATTGGAATAGGAAGAATTCCCTCAGTCGCGGGGTTGAAAAATATCTCGTGTTGGTGTGACCCCAGGCGCAGGTGGAAAATGAAACACTACACACTAAAGAGGTTAAAAGTCAGTAACAGTCTGGCAGACCTCTCCGCCCTCCCCGGGGCGAAGAACATGAAGGGAAATATTATTCTTTATTAATGCTTATTCAAACTAGCACTGACCGGCCTGTTGGTTTAGAAGTTAGTGGCCCTGACTGCCATGCCGGAGGTCGTGGGTCTGATTCCCACCCAGGACAAGTGTTTGTGCGATGAGCACGGTCATTTGTTCTGTGTCTGGGTGTAATTTATCTATATTATGTTTGTATTTAGAAATATATATGTCGGCGTCAGCTATGGCTGAGCGATGAGCTGACACCGATGGGGATTTCGTGGTACCGAGTTCATAACGTAGAATAACAATCTCCATTGCAGTAATAACCTCACTTAACAATCGTAATCACAAAACATAACTCAAATAGGTAACTGACAGTTTTGTACTGGATGTGTACCGTGTCTTCGTTGGTGCCTCAAATCAATCTGAGCTCTATAGCTTTCACAAACCAGCACGACGCTGTCCACGTGACATTACCGAAAACACATTCGCGCCATTTTCAAATGACAAGTAACGTCACGCTGGTCACCATAGACTCCGTACTAAGTTAATCAATTTCACAACTTATTATTCAAGAATATCGCTTTCCACGACATATAATATACGTATGTTTATCAGTTGTTTAGTACCCATAACACAAGCCCTGCTTGGCTTGGGACTAGATGATGCTGTGTGAAACATAACGTCACGCCTGTAATCCCCAAAGGTCTAGGCAGAGGTGTACCTGGTAGTACACCCACATTTCGCCAGTTATGTTTGAGTCACATGTAATAGGGGGCGAGCCTATTGCCATCAATCGGGCACAAATCCAGACTCCGGGCTGCTACTGAGAAATTCCAGATATAAAAACTCAATAACACTTTACTTGACCTGGGGATCGAACCCGGGACCTCATGCTCAGCATGCTGTGTGAAAGTAGTGGAATATTTATTTATTTATTGGAATTGGTGTTTTTTTATCGATACGACTATATCATCGTATGTTATTGTACTGAACAAACACATACACACGCAATGCAGAAACTACCTATCTATGTAAAACCAGCAATGTACCCACATACTCATACATACAGAGCAATAAGTATCAACATTCCTCGGAGGCTTATCAAAATAAAGGCTGACAATAAACGGGCGAGAGCAGTATCGCACAAATTGGCACCATTACCGAAATTCACTGGATGTTATGTTTTTGTTAGTAAATTAGTGTTCAGGGGAGGATTTTCTGGTTTCTTGAATTGTTTACTCTAATTCAAAAAACCAGCGAACAACAAGCAACTACCAATTTACTGCTTTAGCAGTTAGGGTTTTGTAGAAAAGTAGGTAAATATATCATGAACCCGCTTCTTTTCGTGTAGCTAACCTGGTCTCGGGAGTTTTTATGCCTGGCAACACATAGGTATCTCACAGACATTCTTCACGATGGTTTCCTTAAGTTAATGATAATTATAATTATATTACATCATTATTGGCTGCCTCGTTGGTCTAGTGGTCGCAAGCGCTTCTGCTGAGCATGAGGTCCCGGGTTCGATCCCCGGGTCGGGCAGTGTTATTGAGTTTTTCCAGCTGGAATTTCTCAGTAGCAGCCCGGAGTCTTGGATTTGTGCCCGATTGATGGCAATAGGCTTGCTACCTATTACATGGGACTTAAACATAACTGGCGAAATGTGGGTGTACTACCAGGTACACCTCTGCCTCGCCCTTCGGGGATTACAGGCGTGATGTTATGTTATCATTATTGCTTGGGGGTGCATGAAAAAAGTCTTACCAAGCGACATACTCTGCGAAGTACCCTGAAAAAGTGACTTCTGTCAATTGACTAATACTTTCGATGTAATGGCTAATCAACACGTGACGCTGGCAGAATAGTCAACATCAGCTCAGTTGCCATAAGGAAAAAAAGAAAAAAAAATGGCTAATTTAACCCCTTTTTAGTGCCAATATTATTCTAGAACTGGCGGTCACGATAAATCATAATTGCACGCGTAAATTTGTTAAGCCTCCTAATACAGGCATTTTTCATAGTCAAGGCAATCTCTCATGTTTACACAAGATTGGTTACGAAATAAACTTTTTTTTATATCAAGTCTCATGTAAGAGTGAATAAGCATTTGCAATGAACAGGCCAGATTCTGGGTTGCCACTGAGAAATTCCAGATAGACACAATTTCACTTTACCTGAACTTGGTATTAAACTCAAGCCCCGAACTTATCCATAGGTTTTGAGACTGCTGGCTAGACCAGCAACGTAGTCTTTATTCTTCATAAAGATAAAGATGAAGATAAAGATCAATTTATTTGTTTAACATGAGTAAATTACAATACAAAAAAATCTTATATTATAACTTATTAGTTGAGCTCACGATGGCTGACATATACATGCTGCTTGCCCAAATTGTTTCTGGCATTTTTCTCAAAAGGCTAAACCGGACATTGTACTGCATGGTTAGTCACATGAAAATTTTGTTAACATATTTTTTAGTATCTGGACTTGAAAAGAGACGATAATCCCTGAGTTTGTTTCGGCCTACTTGTAAAATAAATAATTTCATTTCATTTTATTATAAAAATTAAACAGGGGAGTCAAAATGATTTATTTGTGTGAATTATTTGGTTTCTACACACCCGGTTTTACGGCAAACAAATAAAAACATTTTAAATTTTGTGAGTAGGAAAAATAATGATTATAAAAGACAATTCAAAAATAAAAGTATCAAATTGGGACCCTGCCTTAAATCCACAATAATCCTAAGAATATATTAATGTACCTATATTGATACAAAGTCACACTCGCCAACCCAAATCTACTTCACTTGTCTCCTACGACTGATTTCACAAAGTTAACTAACGTCAAAAAATTATTAAAGTCACCCTTAAGTCTCAGAAGTTAAGGTAGATGTCAAAAGCAAAGGTAACGTGGTAGGTCTCCACAGGGGCGTTTGGCGTAGATTCTCTGATTAGTGCTGCACCCGTCAATTGTCGATTATCGAATCATGTACAGGATTGATTAGATACGCCATGCGCCGCCAAGCGTTACCCGCTGATACATGTGACATGTGCAACTCTGTGAAAATTTGATTAGCTCTCGAGCTTGACGATTCAGGTAATCCTAGATCATAAATATCGATAGCATGTTTCGAATATAGAACACATGAGTCGTGTCTCGTAGTTTCGAGTACTTTTAACGTGGCAAACTGACTTGTAGATTTAGTAGTTGGGTCGTGTAATGGGCAGTTGAGCTCCCTTAAATATTATATATTTGAGCTACAGGATGACTGATGTCAAAGTCAAATCATTTATTTCAATTAGGCCATTTAAAAAGGCACTTTTACAAGTTAAATGAACTATAATGATTCTAGTTGCCCCTTCCAAAAAGAAGGTATGTATGAAGAAGGATGGGCAAGAAACTCCATACTTACTCTTTTATAATAGTTGCAAGGATGCCGTCTGTTAAGACAGGTCAACTCAAAACTGAATTGGTTTTTTTTCTTCAGAAGGCTTTCCAAGACTTTGCTGTACATTGTTAGACTCGCATCATATGTATACTAATACAATGTTGTGTCTGGATTTTAAAAGAGACCATGATTCTTTTCAAGGATCAGCTATTTAGGGAAATGTTCTAGTGCCATTTAGTTTTTAAAAATATTGTCATACAAAAGACTAATGTACGATTACATGAAACCTATTAATAGGAAGGAAGCTGACACAAGCTAGACTTGTAGTGCACTGCTTAACCGCAAGATTGGAGTAACTCGGCAAGTTTGCACGAGCTATCGCTTGTTGGTTATTTGACTCGGATCAAAATCGCGGGCGCGATTCTTGGTGTGGTTTGTGCTAACGCACACGCTGTCTAAACGACCGATGTTTGCAGAGCTTACGAGTAAGTGAACGAAGCGGTTGGTGATGGCTCATGATGTCCCGTGCTATTTAGGCAACGCGCAAACGTAGACACTTTTGTGCTACTAATGAATATTTCATTTCCTGCGTAGACGTAAACATTTGATGATCGTGAATATTTTTGGTGATGGTGTGCCGTGTCGGTAACAAAAAGTGCATTTTATGTGTGCGCTGCCTCTTAACCGCACCCTTGCACTAACACTACTTCTGTTGTGTAAAAAAATTGCGATCGATTTTGAGACAATATTTTGCATCAATATGCAGCTTGGCAGACGCTTTGTGTATTATTAGTATCTACTTAGTAGTCTGTATCTATAATAATATTTTAAATAATTCATTGCATGTGTGTAAGTTTGTATGTAGGAGTTAATGTCCAGAAATAATATTTAAATTTCAAAAACTCTTTCACAGTTAAAGCTACACTACTATCAACGAGTAGTTTCATAAGATATAATGTTAGATTTCTTACAAGGGCGCAAACTCGCGGGCAGAAAGTAGAAGCAAGTTAGGTAGGTATAGGATTTAGTAACAGACATACTAATAGAAGTATATCATTAACGCAAGCATTTAGTACATACCGATATATCGATATACATTACTACAAAGTCACATCACTAAAAGCAAAGCGCTCAACTGTGTTCGCATCCAGTTTCCCGCATATCTTGATTGTGCGCTCAAACACTCGGCTATACATTTTGTGTTCCGTTAATTTTGATTCAATCCTCAATGTTTGTTTTTATTAAATTCTAAAATAACAATTTATTTCGTGTCGGTGTTGATGAAGGCATTACAATATATTTCACACTTTCACAATTTCGTTTTAGTAAACCCAAACATATACTTTTACGTGTTGTATTCTATCAAGAGATTATTGGCTGTGCGTTGGTTCTAGTGGGTATAGCCTGGTATGAAATTGTCATAAAAGAATCTCAACAATCAGGTTGTCATATGCAAAGATTATTTATAAAATCCGACTGGTAGTTTCAGAGATGATTGAATTCAAAACTGAAAGTACCAGTTGGACTTTCTTACTTAAACTCTCTAGTTTGAATGTTACATTATGTAAAAATAAGTAGGTATAAATAGATTTAACCCAAACTGGAGTTTATTAAGAACCAGGGGTACAAATCATTAAGCTCATATTAAATAAAAAACGTTGAAAGTTCTTAAACTAAATTTTATTAATTTTATGTGTGAAACTAATACACATACGTCCATACATAAACCCACGTCTTTTTCCAATGGGGGTAGGCAGAAACGACAGAGCGCCATCTGCTACGATTTTTTCATACAGTTTTCTTTTGCTTCGTTTACATTAATACATGTTGTCATACATTCACGCCGGTCGCGAGTACTACGCACCTGACCTTTCTGAAGAACCTCATTGATAAGGGTTTATGTATGTCCTTCTAGGGCGTCCCCTCCCGGCGTTCCCACTTACATCTGCCTTGTTACCTTTCATGAAACTAACATATATTATGTACTAAATAATAAATAGTAGGTACTTATAAGCCTATTGCCGCCCACTGCACATAAATGCATAAGTACTACGGCTACTCAGAATTTTCAAATGGAAAAACCTAATCAATTACAATCGGTACCTGGGATTCGATATAATTTAGGAAAGCATCGTGAGGCTTACTCACAATACAACTACCAATTTTAAATTGTTGATGTTAAATTGTTGTTTCAATCTATGCAATATAAGTGTACCGAATTGTAATGTTTAACTGTGATTGTGTAATTTTTGTGTTAAATAGTGATGATTGTGATGTTAAATTGTTGTTTCAAACTATGCAATGTAAGTGTAATTGTAATTGTAATGATCAACTGTTGTGTAATTTTTGTGTTTAAATTCAGATACAAATTACTTGTTCATGAATAAATGACTAATGACTAATGCTTGCTCACAGTATCTATGCTATGCTGTCTGGCATGCGTAAACACGCATGCCTGACAGCATAGCATAGATACTGTAAGATAATGTGAGATACTTTTCAAAGGCCAAATCAGAGGCTCACGGGCGGCATACAAACTCCCTACACCCGTTTCGTCACCAACCACATTGAATAAGAAAGACCTTATGAATATTTTTTAAACTGCATTTCATTAGCTTTTATTTGTAGGTAGATACTAGTATTCAGATGTATCAGTAGTTACATTTCTTTACCCGTTGACCCCAACCTTCATTCGACTGTCGGAAATGGCCAATTTTCTTACTGAAAACATTCTTCAGAACTTAAATTAAATCTCACACCAATAAATCCTGTCTTACCATTTAGTCAAAACCATTGGTTCGTGAAAATACTGGAGACATCTGTTTAGAAATGAAACATCATTTTGTCAGTCGTTTGCTCGAACAATTTCTTTTCCTCCCATTCGCACAAGTAACGCCATCTCGTAGCCACGGCTGGAACTAACACGAGGTTGGGTTTGCGAACGGCTAAAGCTAGTTTTGTGAGGACTGTGTCGTTTTAACTATGATCATTTTACATTCTGTATAATAAAATGTTTAATGTTGTGAAACTAATCACCTATTGGTTTAGTAACATAGCTACGCTTATATCCCTAAAAGGCAAGACAGAGGTGAAAAAATAGTAAATACACTCTCATTTCAGCAATATGTTGACATCCTACGTATTAGGAGGCGAGCCAATCGCTATCAACTGGGCACAAGCCTTCGGGCTACTACTGACAAATTCTATATATAGGAAAACCCAATAAGTAGCGCAGTAGTGCATGCCACCGCTAGACCAATGAGGCAGGCTCTTTTAGTTCATTAAAACCAGAAATTCATTAATAAATTATTGCTGTCAGAGTTTCACACACTAATTGTACACACACACACACTCGCGCACTAATTGTATTGTTGTTGTAATTGTATTGTACTTTTGTACTTCGTATACAAAATATGCGCTGAAAGGTGGAGTCGCGGACACCAGCCATATATACTACACCAGCTATAATAGACTGCCTCGCTGGTTCAGTGGTCGCAACCACAATTGCTGAACATGAGGTCCCGGGTTCGATATCGGGGTTAGGCAAAATGTTATTGAGTTTTTCTCATCTGGAATTTCTCAGTAGCAACCCGAAATCTGGATTTGTGCCCGATTGATGGCTCTAGTATACTTCACACACTTAAATACTACCATTGCTCGGTGTAACTGATTTCCAGTTCATTGAGTTGGGCAATGAATATCTAAGCAAGGCACGCTGTAACTACAACGTGCTTGCCTTAGCCATTTCTCTATCGTAGGTCATCGTGTATAGTTACATTTCTAATGATTTAATTTGCTTTATTTAGCTCTCAACACTCACGCTATTCTGCTGTGTATTTTTTTTTATTATTATTGTTTATTTAACATTTTCTTGATTTGTTAAAAAATAATCCGTGATTTTAATATTTGTAAATGTGAGAGTATCTATCCACATAATTATGTACTTGACTACTAAAATGCTTAATCTATCTTAGCACAGTATGTTATTTATTTTTTATTTTACTTTGTTTATTCTAGGTACATCGTATTCACATAATATAATGACGTATTTTTTATTGTATACAAATGTTGTAAAAACTATTTCAAAAGAATAAGTATGGAGTTTCTTGCCCATTCTTCTCCATACGAAACTACCTTTTGGAAGGGGCAACTAGAATCATTATATTTTATATAACTTGTAAGTTTAACGGTCAAAAGTGCCTTTTAAATGGCCTTATTGAAATAAATGATTTGACTTTGACTTTGACTTTTATCATGACCTTCCAGTCTAACTGAATGCAACTGAATATCGGACAGCCTAATTCAGTACCTATCAGTAGACCTAGCACGATTTGTGACGTAAGCATAACGCCATTTGGAAGCTTTTAGGTTTAAATTATGAGGTGATAGTGGCAAAAGCTAGTGCTTGTACCATCTGCTTGAATATCTGCTTTCTAACTTTATCCTGGATATTGCTGTCAGCCCGCATTTAGCAAGCTTGGTCAATTATATCCGTGCCTTCTCTCGTGACATTAATAGTTTACCCTGCAGTGGGACAGTTTTAAGCTGGTATCCAAAATCTGGTAAATAAAATGATAGGACTTAAAAAAAACTGCTGCTATGTTTGTCTAGCTGATACTGAATAATCCATGAAACTTGTCTTACTCGAATCATACTTACTTACTTTAAACTCCACCCGTGCCTCATTGAATCCAAAATCTTCAAAACAGCTTATCATTGAAGCTTCCTTAAGCATCCCTTCGTAGGGGTCCCCTATACTCTAAATCTCATTAAGCCAAACTAATAAATTTTATTTTAGGGGTCCCCTCCGCCTGGATTACAAATAGTCTCATTACATTGTTTAGATAATACTGATAGTGTTTAAATTAAGTAGGGGATATATAACATACCCTAACTCGGTGCCATTGAGAATGGCAAGGGTAGAGATTCTATTAGCGATATTTTTTAATTGTAATTTTATGAGGATACGAACAATTGGTTGGTGAATCAACCTGTTTTTTTTCTGGGTAAAACTTTTTCATTCTAATCTAATCTAACTCTCTATCTGCCAAAATTAAGTCTAATTTAAATACATTTTGACAAGTTTTTAACATTGATTAGCGCTGAGATTATGTCATTGTGTGTTTGTAGTATAATGTTCATTAAGTTAATGTTACACATCTAATGTTTCTTTTAAATTATTGTATTTTAACGGTATTTTATCATGCTACCCCAGTGAATCAATTTTTTTTTTCAATTTTACTATAAATTTAATAGGGTTCGTGTACAATTTGTGAAAATTTGACATTTGTTTTGGGCAGCTTGATGTGCTGGTATTCTTTAAGATTTTCATCATTAGTTACCTTTAGAGTGTACGGTGTATTCAGTTTTGAATGTTATTTCAAGGTAGATGTTTTAATGCCTTAATCTACGTTTAAGACCTGAGACAATTGTTACTTAGGTATTTAATCTATGGACATATATAAAAACAACCATTGCCAAAAATATTTGTTCGTACATCACTTCAAACCGGTTGCAAATATTCGTCAATTTATAGTTTTTGTTCTCTTTGCTGTGTCATTTATTGAAATTAGGCTGAGAATTGGCACTTTTTAAACGTCCAAAATTACATAAGTCAGTCCCCTCAAATGCCCGCCCTTCACTACTTCCTAGTGTTTTTGCTGGGATAGTACCTTAATGTCTGACACCGCGGACCGTCTAATAAGCAGTAAGTCTAATTAGCTGTAATGGACATGTAGCAAAACGTCGAACTATCAAATGGGCGTTTTGCTACATGCATCTGATAGTTGAACGTTTTGCTACATGAACATTTTGCTAATTAGTTTGATTACTACTCATTTGACGTTTCGCACCGCTGCGCAGCCTGGACATTTAGCTACTTAGACCTTCTGATCGAGAAAGAATACATTAATAAATAAGATTTCAATTTCTCCCTTGAAATTACCATTAGAAACAACTGTAGGAAGTTCAGACCGCAACTATTGGAATTACATTACAATTCGTCCAAGGTAGAAGCACCAAATTTGCGGTCCCATAAACACGTCTCCTTGACACTGCGGTACTGGCGCAGTTCGCAACTTTGCTAGTTGGCGAACGCAGCGCTTGGTCGTCGCCTGTACACTGACTAAATCTTTTGTTTGAGCTGGATGAATGGGTAAGCTGTTGTGAGGTTTGGTGATTATTTGAGGACCGTTTTCACGAAGAGGTTTCTAACTTATTGTCTTTTGAGCTTCGCGTTTCGAATCGAGAAGTAATATATTGTGATATAACGAAAACAAGTGTGATTTTATTTTCCTCTCAATACTCAATACTTTGCATTCCCTTTTTCTTCTTTGCGTGTCAACGGCAAACATGGAAAATAAAAATTGAGCTTGAAATTGAATAATAAGTACACGTTGTGGAATGCAAATAAAGTTTGAGTATTGAGTATCCTTTGAATCTTAATTTACTCCATGTGTTAGGCAGAAGCGTGATTTTATTTAGCATCTAAATTTTGCCAGTTATATTTTTAATCTTTGTATTAAGGGATGAGTCTTTTACTTGCAGAGTAACAGCGCTGTGGCGTTTTGTTAGAAATATTATTATTTATATCAAACTGTAACATCAAATAAACACACTAGCGCCATTGTCCAACTCTGTGCTGCTCTCTGGTCTTCTATGTTGTGTGTGGTCTGTATGTTTTATGCTTCCCTTTCGTAATAAAACCGTTCATTGTGCTACACCGTTTTCTGTCGTTTTATTAGGTTATGGGCCCAGACATGCTCTTTAGGGACTAGTAAAAGTATAATAAGTGAATATTTTGGTTAGAATAAGCTAGCATAGGTGTAAGCGTCGATTTTAAGTGAAGCCTATTGATGTTGTTGAAAATTTTCAAAAAGTAACGAAAATGGCTACCAACTCGTCGTTCTTAGCTAACGTTCCTAAGCTAAAAGGACGTGAGAATTATCACGAGTGGGCGTTTGCAGCGGAGAATCTGCTTATCTTAGAAGGCACAGCAAATTTTATTAAGCAAGAAAGTGCAACGGAAGCAGCCGCAGACGATGCAAAAACGAAGGCCAAGTTAATCCTTACAATTGACCCGTCATTGTACGTTCACGTCAAAGATGCAACAAGTACGAAGGATTTGTGGAAACAGTTGCGGACTATGTTCGATGATTCCGGGTTTTCACGAAGAATCACACTGTTGCGGAATCTGATATCAATTCGTCTCGATAATTGCGATTCGATGACGAGCTATGTGACGCTAATTATCGAAACGGCTCAGAAATTATCAGGTACAGGTTTTGCAGTGAACGATGAGTGGATTGGCTGTTTAATGCTGGCAGGTTTACCTGAAAAATATTTACCTATGATGATGGCGATAGAGCATTCGGGGATCGCCATTACTGCCGACGTAATCAAAATGAAGTTGATTGATATTGCTGGTAATGATGACTCAGAAAAAGGAAGTGCTTTCTGGACTACAGGGCAGCACAAACGCCAACATTCACATTCTAAAGTTGGCAGCAATGCAAAAAATGTAAGCTCGAGTCAACATGGCGGATTATCTATGGAAGAGTCTAATAAGAAGAAAACAGATAAAACGCATATCAAATGTTATCGTTGTAAACGAACAGGACATTATAAATCACAATGCAAACAGGATGATCAACAACAAGTTATTAAAACTAATGCTTTTTCTGCTGTTTTCTTAAGCGGAAGCTACAGTAAACAAGATTTTTACCTGGATAGTGGTGCGAGTGTTCACATGGTGGCAGATGTAAACATGATGAAAAATACATGTTACACACCGAATATCACGGAGATTATTGCAGCAAATAAAAATGTAATGCCAGTATTGTGTTCGGGAAACGTGGACATCATGACAATTACTTCTAATTGTAAATACGAAGTTACTTTGAAAGATGTGTTGTGTATACCTAACCTCACAACGAACTTGATATCTATCAGTCAACTTATCAAAAATGGTAACAGTGTATCTTTCAAGGAGAAGTGCTGCTATGTTTACAACAGAGAAAGCAGTTTAGTGGCTGTGGCAAATGAGGTTGACGGTGTCTACAAGCTGGTCATAGAATGTAAACAATGTTTGTTTACATCTCCTTCAGTAGCAGTTAGCAGTGAAGTATGGCATAGGAGATTGGGCCATTTGAATATTAATGACCAGAACAAGATGAAAGACGGTGCAGTTACGGGAATATCGTATACAGACAAGTCAGTGCTCAACAAAAATACATGCACAGTATGTTGTGAAGGGAAACAATCACGTTTACCATTTGGTCACAAGGGTACAAGGAGCAGCGAGCCACTGGATACAATCCATGCTGATGTCTGTGGACCAATGGAGTGCAATTCAATAGGAGGATCAAGGTATTTCCTTATTTTTGTTGATGACTTTTCCCGTATGGCATTTGTTTATTTTTTGAAAGCCAAAAGTGAGACATTTAAATATTTTAAAGAATGTAAAAGTATGGTAGAAAATCAACAAGGCAGAAAGATTAAAAAATTTAGGACAGATAATGGTTTAGAATTTTGTAGCAATGAATTTGAGGAATACCTAAAAGATGCAGGTATAGTTCACCAGAAAACGAATGTTTATACTCCTGAACAGAATGGCGTGAGTGAACGCATCAATCGAACCATTGTAGAAAGAGCTCGTTGTTTATTATTTGATGCAGGCTTAGATAAGAAGTTTTGGGCGGAAGCAACAAATACTGCTGTCTATCTTAGAAATAGGTCTGTTGCATCAGGATTAGATAATAAAACTCCATATGAGCTTTGGACTAAAAAGAAACCAGATTTAAGTCATGTCCGTATATTTGGCAGCCAAGTGATGGTCCATGTACCAAAGGAGAAACGACATAAATGGGACAGTAAGTCGAAGAAATATATCTTAGTTGGTTTCTCTGAGAATGTGAAAGGATACAGAGTGTATAATCCTGTCAAGCGGTGTGTAGTAACAAGTAGAGATGTGATTATTTATGAAAATACAGAAAAAAACTGTACAAGCAATGCAGTTGTATCAGTTTCAGTTGGGGATAAATCATCAGAGCAGTCAGGCAGTGATAATGTGGAAGAAATGAAAGATGAACCTGTTTGTAGTCCTTCCAGTCTAAACATTTCTTCAGAATCTGACTCAGAGTTTCTGAACGCTTTGACTGACTCAGATTCTATGTTACAGCAACCAGATGATCTTAAAAATAAGGAATCGGAACCAGATCTAGAACTAGTAAGAACAAAACGTATTAGGAAACCACCAGAGCGTTTCGGTTTCTCAAATTTGTGTGCAGCATTAAGTTCAGATATCATCAGCGATCCAATCAGTGTCCAAGAAGCACTGGGCAGACCAGACAGAGACCAGTGGATTGAAGCTATGAAGGATGAGCTGCAGGCTTTTCATGATAATGATGCGTGGGTTCCAGTAAGTGATTTACCTTCTGACAAAACTTTAGTGCAGTGTAAATGGGTCTTTAAAAGAAAAGTGAACAGTGACAATAGTGTGCGCTACAGGGCGCGTTTGGTGGCGAAAGGTTTCACGCAGAGGCCTGGAATAGATTATGAAGAGACTTTTTCTCCAGTAGTCAGACATTCTACACTAAAACTGTTGTTCGCTTTGTCAGTTCAATTAAATTTAGATATAACACATCTAGATGTAAAAACAGCTTTCTTAAATGGTTTTCTTAAGGAGGATATTTATATGTATCAGCCAGATGTTTGTTGTGATGCAAATAAGAAAAAGGTTATTGTTAAATTAAAGAAAGCTATCTATGGGCTTAAGCAGTCATCGAGATCTTGGTATGAGAGGGTAGACCAATGTTTATGTGAATTGGGATTTAAAAAGAGTAATTTAGAGCCTTATGTTTTTACAAAGATAAATAATGATGTAAAAATAATAATTGCTTTGTATGTTGATGATTTTTTTGTTTATTCTAATAACCAACAAGAAACTGATAAGTTAATTTCAGTATTGTGTTCAAAGTTTAAGATTAAGAATTTAGGACAGGTTCAACAATGCTTGGGAATGAGAGTTAAAATTGATAAAAAAGCTAATGTAATTACTCTAGATCAAGAACAATATATAAATCAGTTATTAGAGAAATTTAATATGTTGGATTGTAAAGTTGCTAGTACTCCAATGGAATGTAAATTAGATATTGATATATCTGAATGTTGTGATCAGGATATTCCATATCAACAATTGATCGGAAGTCTGATGTATTTGTCTGTTCTTACAAGACCTGACATATCTTTTAGTATAAGTTACCTGAGTCAATTCAATAAGTGTTACACTAGTGTTCATTGGAACTATGCGAAAAGAATACTCAGGTATCTTAAGAAAACTAAAAAATATTGTTTAAAATTTGTAAAAGAAACAGCTGAACTTATAGGATATGTTGATGCCGATTGGGCAAGTAATACTGTAGATCGCAAATCATATACAGGATTTTGCTTTATTATGTCTGGATCAGCTATTTCTTGGGAGAGTAAGAAACAGAGAACTGTACCATTGTCAAGTATGGAGTCAGAGTACATGGCTATTGCTGAGGCCAGCAAGGAAGCTATATATTTGAGATCTTTGTTATCTGAATTTACTGGTAATCTGTGTACTGTGAAATTATATAATGACAGCCAGAGTGCACAGAAGTTGGTGACAAATTATGTATGTCATAGAAAGAGTAAACATATTGACATTAGATATCATTTTATAAAAGATGCAGTTAGCAATAAAATTATTAATTTAGATTATTTGCCAACAACTTCTATGCCAGCTGATGTGCTTACTAAAGCTTTAAATTGTGTAAAGCATAACAAGTGTATAGAAGGTTTAGGTATTAGTTTAATAGAGAATGTTAGTTAAACGAAAATCTGTTGTTTTGAGAAGTTTTGTTTATTTGCTGTAGTTGGGGTTATTCCAGGCCTCTGCGTGAAACCTTTCGCCACCAAACGCGCCCTGCAGCGCACACTATTGTCACGTTTTTTGTTTTTCTTAAAAAATCAAACCATAGTGCTGAGAAAGGGGCTCTTTTGACTTCGCACATGTCTTTTGTTTTTTAGTATGCTTCGTATGTCGGCCAGCAGTAACAGCAAATGTGCTGTTACTGCTGGCCGACCCCAGAAACGAAGCCATGATCTCATGCTCACCAGTAGTGTTTGCGACCACCTTATAAACAAGGCAGTTATTAATAGATTCTTTACTTATTTAAAGTAGCAGTAGTAGCCTTTAGTCAGACTAAACTTCTGTTTTCTCTCGGTGTGCTTCAGGTTGTACTGATGCATGATTCACTCGTTGCTCCCTACATAATTGATTTATTTAACACCAGCGACCCGCCACCACGCTCCAGCTTCGCATACACATATTATAATTTTTTAAACGTATTAACGACTTTTCATATTGATGGATTCGCTTAAATTTTATTTCACTATAACATTGTTCTCACAATTATAAATATGAGAAAATAAGTGAAGTCAGAAGAGCAATTCTTTTTATTGAAAATAAATGATCTTTCACACGTCATCATTATCTGCCTAGCATTTTCTAGATGTAACTGAGTGCCAGTGTTTTACAATATTTTACATGGAGTCACTGCCTATCTTACCTCCAAAACCTAGTAACTGGGTAAAACGTACCCTTTGGATAAACTAATTGTCAGATTTTCAGGCTTCTGACAACGTGTAACGACTATTAAAGATTTATACTATATATCATAATAATATATCTCGCTTTCCTTTGCAATCTCGTACAATTACATTTATTTTAATACAATAATTTTATTTATTATTTATGAAATTCATTTTGACATTAAATTAACTAAATGACTAATCAATTTTAATGTATTATCGTTACTAACCAATAGATTTTGTTCAAAAGTCTCTCACTGAGACATATTTACGCACCATTGCATTGTTATGGTGGAATGTGACGAGACAAAAATTATAATGATTATGATTATAAATGACAGCCGGGACTAACGGCTAAACGTGCTTTTCGAGGCACGGAGGCGTTTTGATGTGTCTTTGACGGTCACCCATCCACAGATCAACCTCATCCAGCTAAGTTTATCCTTCGATCGACCCATGATTACTTGCTTTGCTCAGTTGTGTGAAAGATGTGTTTTCCTGTGTGTTTGCCTGTTGGTCTAGTAGTTAGTGACCCTGACTTCTATGCCGGAGGTCGTGGGTTCGATTGATTCCCACCCAGGGCACATGTTTGTGTAATGAGCACGATCATTTGTTCTGTGTCTGGGTATATTTATCCATAATATGTACCTATGTATTTAGAAATATATAAGTATGTTTATCAGCGGTTTAGTACCCATAACACAAGCTCTCAAGCTTAACTTGGGACTTGGGGCGTTGTGTGAAAAAGTTGTGGAATATTTAGTTTTATTTTTTTATGTTTTTCATTATTTATTTATTGTGTAATATTATTTGCTATAATCCTCTGCAGATTTTGGTTTCTACGAGTATTTACCTTATTTTACGTTACCTGAATTACGATAGCAATAAAGTTTATGTTTCAAAAACCCCTTAATTTATGAACCCATTCCAAATCAAATATAAGTCAATGATCCAGCGTGCACTTGTATGTAAATCAAATAAACATATCAGAAGTAGTTCCGCTCACCGATCATGAGTCGCGCAATAATAAAGTGAGTGAAAATCATTCGATTATTTATGACTTCGATAAGTAAAACACATTATTGTGTTGACTTACACTTACAGATTAAGCTTCACAACAACTTTTGATTCTTTGTTTTATAATGCAGCAGTGACTCATATGTATTCATGGTTTTAGGTTAAGTAATTAGAATAGGAATACTAACATAGGTTTTAAAAAAATTGTTACTAACACAATGAGTCAATGTTACTTGCAATAAAGATAAATAATAATAATAATAATATTCCATAACTTACAGACAACGGTCATCTAGTTCAAAACTAAGCAGAGCTTGTGCTACGTGTACTCGACAACTGATTCCATGAAACTTTAGTGTCACGTTTGTAACAAAACAGCTCCGAAACGGCATGATCGATTCTTAAGAAATTTTGTGTAAAAAATGGTTGTATCCTTTAGGTTTAAGAATAACACAACAGAAAGACAATTGACAGAAATCTCCTGGAGATTTATCTGCAGATGGGGGTCTTTACTTTCCTAGACCAATAGGCTAGTCAAAGAGTTTCAAAGCAAATAACTCAACATAAAAATAATTACCTATCTACCTAAGTGTCGGTTTGTGATATCAGATTAACCGTTTTTTACGTAAACTTTCAATCGTGTCAATTCTACACACAATAGAAAGACAATGAGAGCGCGGACGCCGGCATCCGCTTGGGGTTTAATGAATTAATGCATAAAATGGTACTCATAAAAAATACACTGACACGGAACCTACAGTATCAATGCCGACGCAAAACATGTCTCATTTGATTCTATTGATACGCCAATCTTATAACGAGACACCAGTCTTTGTATCAGTAAAGAAGCGTGAGTGTGTAAAGACACGCTCACGCTTCTTTACTGATACAATCGCGATGCAGTCTTGACACAGCATCGATGCAGACACGGTACTGCATCAATGCTAACGCAAAACGCAAAACGTGCCTAATTTGATTCTAACGATACGCCAATCTTATAACAAGACGCCAGTCCTTGTGTCAGTAAAGAAGCGTGAGTGTGTAAAGAGAAACTCACGCTTCTTTACTGATACAATCGTGATGCAGTCTTGACACAGCATTGATGCAGACACGGTACTGCATCAATACTAACGCAAAACGCAAAACGTGCCTAATTTTATTCTAGCGATACGCTAATCGTTTATCGAGACGCCAATCCCTTTACACACTCACGCTTCTTTACCAATACAATCGCGATGCAGTCTTTACACAGCATCAATGCAGACACGGTACAGCATCAATGATAACGCAATACGCAAAACGTGCTTAATTTGATCAGTTGTTCGTTGACAGCCATGTTGCAATGAGTTCAACTGAACCAGTTTTAATCACGCTCTCTGCATTACGCGTTTGTATCAATTCAAACGCAAGGGTCAAATTGCACTTGAGTAATTCGCTGAATTGTGCTCAGCAGTGCTCTGCTGTAAAAGTCTCTTCGTGAAACTGTAGGTGTAGTCAGTAGCTATCCTAAACTAATGAAGCTGGTTATTGATAGTTCAATTCACGCTTTCTTCACTTCACTTTTTGTGCAATAGATCGGCTGGTTACATTTTCAACAGCATGAATTTGAATTGTTCATAGCTCGTTTATAAATAGACAAGTTTGAAAGCCTGGAGATATTTCAGTTATCCAAGATTTCGTTTCATAAATCTCTTGTAAAAAATACTTGTCACTTTTTTTGTTCAATCAAATCAATTCAAATCAATCACTTCGAGTCGATAAAGTCTTTTACTAGCCCGTCTTACACTAACACACTTCATACCACCGTGATTTGCCTATCATTTTACCAACTGCGCTAGGATCGGCTTCCAGCCTACCCAGAAGCAGCTGAATACCTACAATCCAATTACGAGGTAACGCAATATCCCTTGATACGACTGGATGTCAGATATTTAGGCTTCTGACGATCCACAATAGCTGATAAAGATAGGTACACAAATGATATCTTACACCAGCGGCTTAAATTTCCACGGCAAAGAGGGGTCTTGATCAAAAGAAAGAAAATAATACATTTATTGACAAAAGCTTGAAACACGGTGTCTCATGGCGGCGCCAAGAGGTTATTTCAGCTGTAATGCATACAGGTGTAGAGATTCTGCCTGACGCTGGTTTTCAAATGATCCTTGGGGACATAATATGTCGTAACAATAACATTTATTTCATTAAAGTACATACTAATATTTTACATTACAGTTCACTACTGTACATAGGGCTCACGCAAGTTGGGCTGTTATAATAATAAGAATTTTAATTCAGAGAAAACTCCATAAAGTACAAACTAATAACATTTTCACTTTAAAGCACACAACATTAAATTAAAATACATACAAATCCAAAGAGTGTTAGTGTTTTAGTAACATAAATAAGCACCTAAGAATATGTCAGTATTTTTAGTACCTAAATCTAACTTATACCTAAGGCTGTCCTTACCCACAGATTTTGGAAAGGACAGTCAAATCGGGCAGCAATCGCATTTAGAATGCTGTTGCTGCTTCTTCGTAGACGGTGCCACGAGGAGCTAGCCTTCTTGCGCACGATGGCTTGAAAACCATCAGTACGCGCTTCAGCAAACATACCAGACGCGCTGCAGCGCCCCGCCCCAACAGCATCCTAAAAGCGTTATTATACTGTGTGCGCAGAGCTGTGAAGGTTCACTGCGTATGTTTCACCCACAGGCCACTCGAGTAAAACGATTAGCAGTACGCCTTAAAAAGTAATTTTAACATCATCGGTACAGCGTGCGAACCTGCGAGTGAGCATATTGCCTCTCACCGCCAAAGCCCTGCGCTTCCTCTCTATGTCCTCGTCATCCTTAAGGTCACTAGTTATTATGTGACCCAAATACTTAAACCTGTTAACTACTTTTAAGGCGGCACCACACCATAACACCCTGTCCTCCGCTATCCGCATCCAATCTGTTCAGCCCCTTCTTCGCATCGTCGGTCTATCTAGCTGGATGACGTCCATACTAGCTTTACCGATATGCAGTTTCTACTCCAGAACTCATCTGCTCCACCAGCCGTAGCTCGACGCTCCTTCGAATGACATGACCAGACTACTGCCACTTCAGTTATGCTTACTCTTCAAGTTATGTCGAGAACTCCGGGCCTTTAGGATTATGGGTATTTGTTATACCAGCAATATTACAGAACAAAGGCCTTTTATCAACAGAGAACTGTGTCTTCTCTGCATAGTAAAAAGTTTTTGCTCTGTAGCATTGATCACCACGCTTCCTTACGGCGGTTTGGAGATTACAAAGTATGTATCTAATCTAATCTAATCTTTCTAACTTATACCTTTCGTTCCTCCTTGGAATCCATTTATAAGTTTTATTTAGATGTAAAAAGGTAGCATCCTTTCTTAAAATTTACTGAATATACAGAAAATTTTCATAAGAATCGGTAGTCGTTTCGGAGGAGTTTTGTAACCAACACTGTGACAAACATTTAATATATTCTATAAATCACGGAAACAACAACAACAATATTCATGAAATTTAGTATGTCAAATCAAATCAAATCAAATCAATCAATTTATTGGCACACACAAGTTAGAGAAAATACATAGAAGAAAACACTAAGAAAGAGCATTAATAAAACAGTAGAATAGTAGAAGTAGCCGTGGGCCCCAAACTAGGCACAGCCTGGCCTAGCCTATGTATGGGTTTTCGGGGGCGAAACATCGATCTAGCTAGGATTGGTTAAAACAAATACCGAGCAAAGCTCTGTCATCCAGGTACTATGAGTTATATCAGTATTTCTATGATGCCTAAGATAAAATTAGAAAGTATGTGCACATTGGGATTCGGACTTTAACTTCTGGGCCATCACGATATTGTTACTTCCAATTAATTCCTTTTAACCCTATAGATCAATAACCTGTCTCGGACAAACTCGATCCATACCAACCGCCCCTAACAAATGCATTTACTGACGCGTACACTCACAGCTCGTTTATTCCGAATAATACCACTATCTAGACCCTTATACGGAGTTAATTTACAAATCCCTTGAAATCTTCTCGGGTCTCGAATGTAATATATGGACTTGGCTTAATTTTGTGCTTTAAAACATGATTTGCTTGGCTGTCACACGGTTTAGGGTTTGTTGAAATGAAATAGGGGTGTTTTGTTTATTTTTGTGGATGGTTTTGGGTTCTGTATCTTATTGTTTGGTATTTATTGGCATGTTGGTCTAGTAGCTAGTGGCCCTGACTACTATGCTCGAGGTTGTGGGTTCAATTCCCACTCAAAGACAAATGTTCGATCATTTGTCCTGTATCTGGGTGTAACTTATCTATTATGTATATATTTAGAAATAAGTATGTTTATCAGTTATCTATTACTCATAGCACAAACTCTGCTTTGTTTGACACTAGATGGCGTTGTTTGAAAGTTGTGGAATATTTTTATTATTATAGGTAGGATGTGTTGCTAGAGATGTTGTTTTGTCACTTCTTCTTCGTAGTAAAAACACTAGAAAGTGTTGAAGGGTGGGAGTTTTGAGCAACTGTCTTTTTTTTTTGACATTCAAAAAGTTCTAATACTCAGCCTTATTTGAATAAAGACTTTTGATTTTGATTTTAACCTTTCGGGTGTCGACCTCCGTACACGCACATTACAACAATGTCGACGCTTTTACGAGTAAGATAATAACTTTAGGTAGGCCTTCAGAAAAAGGAAGATCCTGACCAAGCCCTTAAGTGTAACTGTCCGACTTAAGACACTTGGAGCGTTTTTTCTTATGTCGAACTGTGTAACTTAAGACATTCGAGGAGTTAAGATTGATTTGAGTAGAATTCTCTTAATTGTACACAATACAAACTCACAAACAATAACGTAAATGCATCATTTTATGGACCGATTTTCAAAAAAAAAAAATTGATAAGGTATACGAGCAGATTGTTCCCATTTGTACCAAAACTCATATCTGATAAAGGATCCTCGTGGAATTGAGGGAACTCTTCAAAAAATATAGGTACACACGTACTGATTTTAACATTTTAAGTAACAAATCAAGCATTTTTTATTTTTTTGACTGCTTACTACGCTTATATAATGTTCATATCACAACAATATCGCGAACCAAAAATTATTATAGGCACGTTCACTCTAAGGTTGTATTATATATATTATTGGCTTACACAGCAGAAGCGCTTTCCACCACTAGACTAAAATAGCAGTAAACGAGTCAGCAAAAAATACAATTGTTTTTTTTAGCTCTTTACTATATTTCATTTTTAAAATGGGTCTCCTGTGGCTAATACAAGTCTCTTTCCAGTTTAGTCTAACTAGAAATTAAAGAATAAATCTCTTGGCAGGCGAATATTACTGTGCTTTTTTTTTAACCAGATACCAAGGTTTTTCTGCTAAATCGAACTTTACGTCATGCAATATCTTCATTCTTCTAAGTCTTTTCCTAAATACTTATGAGGTGGTCAGCTTCCAGTCTTCAAGATGCAATTGAATAAGTACCAGTATTTTACCTGGGACGACTGCCAATCTGACACCACAACCCAGTAACTGGGTAACACGGATAATCCTTGGTCTAACTTGCGGTCAGTCTTTCGAAGGTCTGACTACCAGTTACTGACTGTCTGTCGAAAATCTACATAATGCTACCCGGGATCAACTACTTAAAGTGCTTTTTGAGAATGTGCTTTTTGAATTTGGTCACCTTTCCCCGGAACGACCTCATCAAGCGTAGTTTAATCACATGATGTTTGTTTGTTTGGTGTTTGTTTTGATGTTTGTTTACATGATTCGATTCCACCATCTCACTTCTACCATCGGACAAGCCGACGTACGGCGAGTATCCACCCTTATGTTGTTGAAACCTCTACGACCCGGACCAAGCGGTTCGCCTCGTCGTTTATACCACGTACATCAAGGGACTGGAACAATTTGCCTGCTGCGGTCTTCCCGTCCGATTATAATTTGGGTGTCTTCAAGGCAAGAGTGAATAGGCTCCTAATAAACTAGTGCGCCTCACCATCAACGATTGCATCACTGCTTACCATCAGGTGGGATTGCAGTCAAGTACTAGTTTATAATATTAAAAAAAAAAAAAAAAAAAAAAATCTTCTATGAACCAATGTGGATGCTTTTATTAAGTCGCAAGCCACTTTGAATGCTTATTTAACTCTGGATCAATAAAGTTCAGAGTTTAAGCGACCGTGCACAAATTCTACTCATTTTAGTCAGTTTTGTTTAGTGTGTGTTAGTCAAAAAGGAGAACAAATTTTACTGTGATTTGAAAACTAGACTTCTTGCAGGCATAGAAATATAATAGAAATAGAATTTGTTAGTTGGCTAGTATAACAAATTCTATTTCTATTATATTTCTATTATAGAAAGAAAATGGCATATATGGAATCAGTTGTTTGTCAACTGTCAAGTGTATTTCATTTTCAGCTATATTACAAATTCTACTCGTTAACACTTGACAATTGACCAACAGCTGATTCCGTATACGCCTGCTGGTTTTGCATGTAACTTGATATGATTCCTTTTAATATTAGTAGCAGTAATAGAAAATCTTATTTTCCTCTTTTCTTTAAAACAGTTAAAAATGGTTGTAAGTTTATTTGTAGAGAAATACTCTCGAAAATTAACTTATACATAAAATATAACTACACGCCTGTAATTCCCGAAGGGTTAGGCAGAGGTGTACCTTGTAAAACACCTTTATTTAGCCAGTTATGTTTAAGTCCCATGTAATGCAGGGCAAGCCTTTTGCTATCAATTGGGCAAAACTTCCAGACTCCGGGCTGCCACTGAGTAATTCCAGATGGAAAAACTCAATAACACTTTGCCCGACCCGGGGATCGAACCCGGGGCCTCATGTTCATCAGTAGCGCTTGCGACTACTAGACCAACGAGGATGTCTAAAATTAACTATTTGATTTGAAAATTCATTAAATATCAGAAAGTGCCACTGTCGATGAATCCTTTAGAGTATCACGTTTTAAAGTATAGTTATCCTCGTTACGAACAGGCGAGCGAAGTAACGGGCAGCCGCTAGTCAACCTTGTACGTTTTGCTCATTATCGAAGGTTGAAAATAATCGATTGGTTTATTTACATAGATTCAAAATTATCTAATACTTATTAATATGCACTAGAAATCGAAATAAAAACTAATAACTATCTCTAAAATACAGCGGCAAAAAACCTATCCGCATCGCTGTCCACTGGAAGTGTATATGGCAATGCTTTGACCAAGGTAAAAGCCAGCTCATGGGTCAATCGAAGTTTCTAGGTACTAAGAGTCTTGAAAACATTTTTATCATTCACACAAATAAGAAATTGTCTAAAGTAACTATTTTTGTGTACGTAGCCTTAAATGTCAAAGTTAGTCAAACTGTCGTCGTGGTTAACTTAGTCATAACACAAACACTTTAAGTTTACTCAGCTCACAAGTATATTAATAACTAACTTCCAGGCTTATAGAACTTTTACCTATGAGTTTGTCCTATATGCATACGGTTGAAAGGTTTCATATTGAAATTTGTTTTGAATAAAATATTACTCCTAACTTTAGGACTTTAACCGTATAAATGACATGTGTTTGTTAACTGTTTTGAAGGGATACGTACTTAAGCAATAAAAACGAAACCCTTATAGTAGCGAGCTATCCACTTGTTTGTCTGTATGTATGTTTGTTTATCTAACCCGCTAGCACACTAAGCCACCCTAATACGTCAAATTTATTTCATAGATTATCAACTCTATTAGAGAAGCATAAGGTTCATGTTTAATTAGGAAAATTGCACAGGCTAGTTGAACAGATGGCACAGGTCTTCTTGGTTCCCTTGTGTCATCATAAGCTTCCTCCATTGTTTTCCATCAAGCGTGATCGACGTCAAAAGGCCCATTAAAAAATATAGAAGTCGAGACTCGCTCTTCGCCCACGTTAACATCCTCTTTTCTCCATCCTCCAACCTGCACCTTAAGACCAGCCCACTGTTCCTAGCCCTTACCCATATCAATAACACGTATGACGTAGGCGTGGACATCTTTGTAAGTACCGAACTGAGACTCCTGAACACTGCTTCTCGGTACCTGGAGTCCATTTCTACTAGTAGTACTATCTCCCAGGATTGTAGGAATTGTACAAATTGTACTCCCATTTGGTACAGCCTTGAGACGCACACCGCACTCTGTATCATGAATCGCTCATTGTTTTATCATTTTTGATTTTGTATTGTGTGTTTGTCTGTGTCTTTTGTGTGTACTAAATAAATGTTTTATCTGTCTACATTCCATAGTTTGTTAAATATTTTTTTATATTTTTATTATTTTATTTTATCTCTGTTTTTGTTTGTTTCCTTATATTTCATTATTATTACCTATTTTCGGTGCTATTTTGATTTTATCTTTCTTGTGTCAACCAATAACATGTATGTTTTAAGTCTTTTTGCAGTTTCAAGCGTTTTAACAACGCAACTGTCACTTACTTAGTTACGATTATTTTTTAAGCTGCTTTAGTTTGACAACTAGATTTCAAATGTTTAAAGATTTGTTGGTAAAATACTTCATCATACTTACAAACTTACCTTTTTCATTGTCTTGTGTGCTCCTTCAGAGGTCTTCAACTCTTCATAGTCGCCTAGCTTTGTTAGAGGAATCATAAGTTGTGTGTGTGTAGGTACTTGATATTCGATTCTACCCCATGAAATTTAAATGTCATGAAAAGGTGAATTCATGACTGCACAAGTGCACAAGTCTAAATTTAAAACGTATTATGCGTTTCAAATAAGAATAGGAACGTCAATGACCTCTATCTGTCAAATGTCGCTTGAAAAGTACGGCCTGCAACGAAACCTTAATCGATTATTCAATTGAAATCAATTATTTTGTTTTTTTTTTGTTTTACCGATTCGCAGTTATAATATTAATGAAAAAACGTCTTAAATTAATTAGTTTTGTAGAGTGCTTACGTTTTATTTATTAGTTTTGTTTGTTACACGGTTGTTTGTTGTTGTAGTTGATTATTTGATTTTGTTTTCATCTCCCTGACTGCTCGAAAATGTGTGAACGAGGCGCTATTTTGCATGGGAGGGCTCGAAAGATTATGTCCAATATAAACAAATACTTTGAGAGTATAAAATAAAAAAAATATTCGTTCATAATTCGTGAAAAAAATATATATAGGAAAACCTTGTTTTGCTGATCTTACCCAATTTATTCGCATTGACAGCTTTGACGTCACAATATGGCGCAAAGTCAGTCCTATTCTCATTTGAAACGCATAGTAAACTATTCTACCGAAACTTATATCCTCTTTGCCTCTCTGTCTCATAAAACATCCATGGGGATTGGGGGTGGAAATAAAACGAAATTGCATAAAAAAAAATTACAACATTATTTTTTATTCATACAAAAAATGCCTTGTCAAAATACTTTTTACAACGTTATACACAATAGATGAACATACATGAGATCTTGGAGTAAGGGAGTGAGCATGTCTAAATATAATATTTATGTTATTTTGATGGCTTTATGTACAGACGCCAGCACATCAAGCTATACCAAACTGTCAAATTTTCACAATAGAATATGAACCTTAAGCTCTTGTTATAAAGTTGAAAATAGGTGAAAGAAATTTAACAGATTGGGGTAGCTTGATGTAGGCTGGGGTCTGTACAGTTGAGTCCCTAATACTTTTGACAGTTTTTAAATGGTTTTGTTTTTCCAGATATGTGAAACAATAGTCCTTTTTAAAAGAAGTCGATAGCATTAAGTAGAGAACAACATAAAAAAAAACACTTAAAAAGAAAGGTCAAAGTAGCATGAATAATTCACTGCCTAACTAAAATCCTTTTCAATAGACAAGCTATATCTTCATGGAGAAACTAAAAAAAACGTATCCTAAATCACAATATTTGAGTTCGCATCTGCGCTATTAATATAATAATTATACAAAATCCTGACAACAACTATTGGACAGTTATAGCTCACTTAATACAACACCTAGCCTGCCAGCCATTTTCAGATGAAGAACCTTAAATCCTTTTACCTCTGATACAAACAATGGGGTATTTGACAAAATTCTAGTCTTAAGTCCCACAAAAAGAAAATATTCGACACATTTTTTTCTTATTTCATGTAATCAAAAATTATTGGCGACACATCGGATCAAAATGTCACAACGTCACTAGCCCGTACAGTTTTACTAGATATGGCGTTACAAGACCCCTCTCCTTCAACTATAATGCGCTCGTAATCTTCTTCTTCTAATCTAAGCAGTTTTCCATCAATTTGAAAATAAAAATACTTGTGTATTATTTTTTATAATCTAACAGATTATATGATGATGTTTGTATTCTGTCACGTGACGTATTATCTTTGTTAAAACTTAATTAGCAAATGACTAGATAAACTTATTAACGAAAATTTATTACAAATTACGGAGTATTCCCGTTTGAGCACCTATTTTTTGAGCACCTATGCATTTAGTACCAAAGGTATTCCCATTCCCCATAGGTTAATGCATAGGTGCTCAATAAATAGGTGCTCAAACGGGAATACTCCTAAATTACGGAATCCAACACACAGTTCTTTTGATTGGATAATCGTAATTTTTAAATGATTTAGATTACCGTAACTTGTGATGATAATAACAAAAAACTAAATGGAATTTTAATCTTGACAGAAACTAAGCTCTTAGAAACACTTATCATCATCTACCTAACCTTCACCGAAACGAGATCGGCTTTCAATCTATCTGGATCCAGCTACTAGTCATCATTCACAGCTCGACTTCACCCACTGCTGGGTATAGGCCTTTCTTTTCATGTACCAATTTCCACGTCCCTGTGCCAGTCTCATCCACGGCACTCCCGCAATGGCAACAATGGCTTCTCCTGCCGTTTCTTGGACGCCACTCGGTCACAGCTTTACTCCACCTTCCATCACGACGTCTAGCTGGGTGTCCTGCCCAACTCCATTTGAGTTCCATTACGAGATTTCCAATATCGAAGACCTTTGTGCGTCTCCTGATTTCGACGTTTGGAACTCGATCTAGTATATTGATGCCGAGCATGGAACGCTCCATGGGTCTCTGTGCTACTCTGAGTCTGTACACAGTCTCCTGTGTGAGCGTCCACGTCTCGGCACCGTACGTCATGTTTGGTAGAACACACTGATTATAGAGACGGGTTTTCAGGCAGTGTGGAATTTGGGCTGCAACCAAGCAGCCCAAATTCCAATTCAAACCAATTTAATTCATTCCAATTTTTTTTTTCAATTTTTGTTTCCTTTTTTTGGCAGCTACTAGTACTACTAGTATTTTATACAGAGCGGCTGCCTGACTGACCTTTACAGCCCAGTTACCACGCTACCATTTGGTAAGACCGGTTTCCGGACTTATGGGTTTCTGGCTACCCGTAATGACAGCTGAGACTAACTGGTAACGTGTCTTTTAAGTCATGGAGGGCTTTTGTATGTAATCGACGATCATCTATTCCAGAATGGACTTCGGCAAGCGTAGTTTTAACTTCGATCTAGCCTTACATTTGTTATTTTTTAACAAAAACCTCTCCATAAAACTTACGTCGTGTTTTATTAAAGCCAGCTTTAAAAGAATGAAAGATAGTAAATTCAAATTTTCTAAACAGCGTCAGCGCCATTCTATCTAATTACTATTTTGTTTCTTCTTATTTTTTCCTCAACACTAATCCGATATAAAGGAACCTAAAGCCAGTACTAAAATTTAATCACTAGTAAGGGGTCTTTGTTTTATTTGCGACATAAAACCAATTTGGCTCTTGCATTCGGTTTTACCACTCTTTCGTTCCTCCAGATGTTTGTATAGTGTTGTCTCTTTCGCCCTTGGTTTGGCTCCCCTTAAGATATTTGGCTATACTCCATGCTAGTAAAATAACAGTAACTTTAAACCTTAATTTAGATATGGGATTATAAAGCCATAATGTTTTTCTTCATTATCTGCAGGCATTTTGGTTTGGAATGTTCTTTTGTTTCGAATTTGTTTTTTCTGGGTTAATAAAAAACTTAGAACAAAACTTAATTAGAAGGACTTTTTTTTACTAGCAAACGTCTTGTGTATTCATCCACGTAGTAACCGTTCCCGTGGGAATACAGGGATAAAAAGTAGCTTATGCCACCCGGGTGTAGCTTTAATGTAGCCTTCCAACGGTGAAATAATTTTTCAAATCGGTCTAATAGTTTCGGAGCCTATTCAATGCAAACCAACAAACAATTAAATGTTTTCTTTTTATAATATCTGTATAGATAAAGTTAGTTATTTTTTGTGGCAGAAACCAAAAAAAAATTCAAAAAAAGTATTTACCGGCTGGACAAAATTGTGCTAATTTACTTTTTATGATGACGTGTAGATTTTACAACTTTTTCTGCTATACCAATGCATGTATTTTCTTAGCTGAAGAAATAAATCATTGTGTTCGTCTTATTTATAACACTCTTATTAATCTTTTGATTAATTCAACAAAAACTGCATTTACAATGAATAAATCAAACCATGATTGAAAAGTTTCCTGTAATTTAAAGTATTCGGCTCTATATACTTCATCACATGCATAACAGACAAGACAAGATATTTAATTCATGAAACGAACTTAAAAATCTTTGTTTGTCAATAATATTAGATCTAATAGATAATAAAAAAAATCTATATCAATATTACATGTTCATACAAGTTCTTTACCAATACATAAAACCAACCCATCATTTTTAGTTCCGATTGTATTCACACATGAAAACAAAATAATTGAAAACCGCGCGTTTGGCCAGTATTTAAAATAGCGACAGTACTTTGTATTTTGTAGAAATTGAATAGCTAAGTACACCGCTTTACAACATTCATCGCGAAATGGTGTATTCAATAAACTACGCCAAATTGCCAAGGTATTACAGATCTATACAAAACGGGAATAGATCCTGCCCCATCTAGTCGTAAGTACCGACCACAAAACAATCACAGTTATCATTTAGATATAAAGATTTGAAAGTTTATTTAGCTAACTAATTTTTACATGGTTTGGCCGATCATTATTCTACGGAAACTTACATACATATATAGGGTGACTGGTAATTAGTGACATATACTTAAACACGTGATCGTATTCATGATTTCAATAAATTTTCCCAAAGAAACTTTTTTTTAAACACAATAACTTATATCACAATAAAAGAACAAAACGCTGTTTGAAATTCCTGCGCGCGCGCCTGTGATCGATCACAGTAGGCACGAATCGTCGCGATCTATCAGCTGATAGTCTGACCTCGGGAAGGGCAAACTCTACTAGTAGTAGTACAGCGTCACACGCTCCCCCGCCACCCCCACCGCTCCCGTTGTGCAGTACTGACGTAATTGAATTAATTGAAAGTTAATGAGTATAAAAAAAAGTTTATTTAGGAAAGTTATTCGTATTCATGAGTACAATCACGTGCTTAAGTATTGGTCACTAATTACCAGTCACCCTATATAAACTCACGCTTTTTTCTCAAGGGGGTAGGCAGAAACTACAGAGCGCAATCTGCTACGATTCTAACACACTTATTTTGCTGCATTTACATTCATAGATGTTGACACACGCCATAACATCAGAAAATAAATAAAAATAGTAGGTACAGAATGATGTTCACGTACCTACAGAACTTATCGTATCTGTGACTAGTTCGAATAAGCGACAATATATTTTATTCATTCTAATCTGTTAATTAGCGTAACATGTCTTATCTCAACGCTGAAAGACTTTCTTTGAATGTTGGGGTTGTAAACACTAACATTTAATTGCACCAACTCCATAAGCAATCCTGTAATGCTATTATGTTAGCTGGAGCTTAACTTCGACTAAGATAATAGAATTAATATTAACCTGTGCTAGTACCTATGCTGACTATAATATTATCGGAGATACATGTGGCAGGCATGTAGAAGTAGTCGTTTTCTAGCTAAATTACTGGGAAACGCGGGATTTATAAATTATCATTTGTTAAATGAGATAACATAAGCTGTTTGGAGTCTTTGAAAGTCAGAAATGCATTCGTCAAGTCAGGGAAGTTAAATTGTGGATTTCAAGTAGGTGTGAGTATGGAAGATGCAGGGACGTCAGGGAAGTTAAATTGTGGATTTTAAGTAGGTGTGAGTATGGAAGATGCAGGGACAAACTTAAAGGCAATCAGCATATATGTAATTAAAAACATTTTTTTATTCCGGCTGTCATTTGTAATCCTTGACCGTTAGAAGCCTGATAGCCTGCCAATCAGTCTTACCAAATTGTATCGTTTTATCGAGTAGGTAACTGGGTTGTGGAGCCCAATCAAACAGGGGCGCCATGTTAAATACCTGGATGGAGCTGCATTCGGTTAGACTGAAGGCTGGCCGCAACATAGTTAAGTAAAGGCTAATCAAATGATGATAAACATTGAATAGTTCTTCTATTTGCCTGGAAATATATGTATTGTGTAAAAACATAATTATTTCGTTTTAAATACATTTTCTATTAATAAAATGCAAAGCATTGTAAATCCCTTTGGGATATCATTTTGGTATTTAGAATTTTTACGTATAGTCATATTTACTAGGTTTCTCCATGAAACACAATATTCTTTGCATTTGTATTGTAGATAGTGTTACCATTTCATAAATTATTCTGTTACAAACTATAAAAAAATCGACAATGTTGTGATTCGAAACAGTCCCACCGTTAAACACATGGACCGTATAAATATAAGGAACACGTTTAAGACCAAATTAATTTTCCATTAAACTGTTTATTGCCTCCCCATCAAAAGTTTCACCAAAGCCAGATGTTATCGGAACCAAATTAGCGCCAAGATTACACAATAAATTAGACATGCTCACACCACTCTTCCCTTAAAATAATGTTTAATGAGTGAAAATTTGAGTGCGGTAAAACAGAGCTTTAAAGGTACATTACATCTACTTAACGTTATACATAATATTATAATTTACAACATTCATACTGTGGTTATAATCACTTTATTGGTTGCTTTATATATTATTGTGCTCATAGAAATCAAACACTGGCAATGAAACGTGGCCTATGTATAAACGTGATTGGCTTTTGATTGCTGCATACGGATATACTATTTAATTGCTCTTTTAGCTATTGACTGGCTATAGTTTATTTTCTATCTGTATTTTTTATATATTTTACATTCTAAAAACAAGCAATTTGGTGTTGTTCTACGTCGAGTACATTTTCTTGCATGATTATATATTTTTTTTAGTATTGAGGCTTCAACCTAAGTGTCGTTATAACGAAAACCTTAATTAAAACATTAATTACTAACTAATGGTACCAGAGAATCAGAAGTGCCAATCGTAAATCAACTACTTTATGTTTTTTCTGTAGTATCATTTACATCTTGTGTTTGTGGTGCATTTATCGCTATGATGACAAAAAAATTTAAGAAAGATTTTATGAAAATTACGAGATACTAATTATTTACACTCCAATTTATTTCTCTATTCGAATTTTTAATTCCACACATATCCCAAAGAAATTGACCCTGTTTTTCAAACAACATCGCTTACCTTATGCGTCACCTTTGTTATTACAATCAATGTTCATACGTCTTTAATAGATAACGTCTTCTATTCCACACTCGTAAATCTCCCTTGTTTATCTCATACAGGACTTAGCAAAGTGTTAGTCATTATACCCGTGCGCAGCCATCAATCGCCGGCTTAATAGTCTGTATCTCACTTACTTTAACGACTAGATACGTCACTTACTTAAGTAAAGAAAAATCTAAAACAAATACTCCATAACACTACAAAGGTAAAACTAGACCTCAAATTCATATAACCCGAATTCGTTTCGTGGAATCTATAAGTTTTCATTTCATTCTGTATTGGTATAACAGGGTCTACTATATAAGCTGGTATCTCTGTTGTTTTTATAGCTTCCCTCGGGCACGGAAGGGTTTCAGCAGGGATTTTCAAAACAGTCCTTTTAACACCCTTTTTGGATATTTCATTACCGTCATCTTTAGATAGGTCGCCTGGTAATGTCTTCTTTTCCGTTACGTTCATTTTGTCGTTCAGTGTTTCGATGGTCAGGCCGGCGTGGAGTATGTCTTGATTGTAATCCAGTTTGTTGTCCATAGCGTCAGGCATTTTGTTGTAAGCTGAACTCACGATGGGGGGATCCATTTTACACGTTACGCCGTCTAGGGACTCTTTTGTGTTCTGACTTTTTGTGTCGTTTCGCAGTGAATGCATCCATTTCAATCTGCAGTCGCATACGAAGTTGTTCTCTGTAAAAGAAACAAATAATGTTTCGTTAGCAAAATAAAGTTTATTTCCTATTATATGAATGAATACACACTGGACAATGGACATTAAACTAAAACTTTTACGCAACAGCCTAGGGTTGGCAAGTTTAAACTAATTTTACAATTAATTTAAGAATTAAACGGATTATACAACATTTTCCACTTCTATGTGGCCCATTCCAACCCAACTAAGAATACCCGTAGGCATCATAAAAGAACGAACTTTCCAAGTGTGTTAAAGTTAATAATAACGTCTCAGTTTCAACACGTTTAATATTCATCGAGTGTTTTAAGTCCATGAAACTCGACATGAGGAAGTATTTATGTATTCATTATTACCTTCGAGTAGTAGATTGCTGTTCTGAGGTTTCAAGTTGTCCAATATGGGCTTGATATTGTCAAAAGTTAACGCGTGCAGTTCATTGGAGCGCAAGTCCAGGGAGCTGAGTCCCCTCACCCCTTCGAACAGGCCCGACGGGAGCGACGCCAGTTTATTGTCATCAAGGGACAACTTTCGCAGTTGAGACAGACCGTCAAATGCCCTCTCCGATATGTACCGCAAATCATTCTTGCCCAACAGCAATTCTTGTAGATTCCACAACTCGGCAAACGTGAATTCCGTCAAATTTTGTATTCGGTTCTTTCTCAGATCCAATTTCCTCAGATTCGCCAATCCGTCGAATGTCCGACGGTTCAAATAGTAAATGTTGTTCTTATTCAAATCCAATTCCAGTAAATTGAACGTGTGCTGAAAAGTGCCGTTTCTGATCGTAGATATATTATTCTTGGTAAACACCAACTTTTGCAGTTTTGGTAGATCGTAAAAAGCTTCGGCGTCGATATCTATAATCATGTTTTCTTCCAAATTGAGAGTTGTTATGTTTGGTAGGTGAGCAAACGAGTACTGCTGTAGATTTTCGATTTGATTTTGCGATAAACTTGCTTCCTTTAGATTAGTTAAGTTGGCGAACGAGTAAGGAGTTACATCGACGATGTTACCGTATTTTATATTAATTGAACTCAAGCGTTGTAAGTAGAATAGTGCCTTTGTGGGTATATAGCCTAAAGCGCCATCGACTCGGACGTTAAAAGACAAAGTTTGCAAAATTGGTTGGGACGCAAAACTCTGCCAGATGAGGTCGTCGCGCGGTATTCCTCCGTTAAACACCCAACATTCCGCTTTGGTCGCATTTCTTGGCTCTCTAGTATTTTCGCAGTAGCAGTGAACTTTTGAATCTCTGTCTGTGATATCGCAAATATTCTTTTGGAAGCCTCCGCTTTTCTCTTTGGTGCGCCTTTTGTTGTTGTCCCTGGCGTAAACGTTTATTGACATTTCATTAACAAGAGCGAAAGTGATCAATATGTAGATTACGCCGGCGATTCGTCTCTCCATTGTCATCTGAAACAAGCGAGAGTGATTACGTTAGGACATCGTGTTTGTTCAGATTAACTTGCAATTGTGTTTTGCTCATAAACAGATAACTGTGTCTTTGTATTATAGGTGTGTTGTTAGGTGTGTTTAGAACTTCTGTGAAATTAGCACACATTTTTACAATTATTATAAAATGATGTTCTGATTATTGATAAAATATGATATTGAGTTCTATAAATTGGTTCAATTTCAAATCCGAGTTGAAAGCATTGAAAATATGACGATATTCCATAAAAGAAAAAAGTGTGCCACCCTTTCGATGGCCTACATTTTGCAAACAACAAGGCTACTTAATATCACGATGAATAGCTATTTTATTAATAGGTGCTTAAGAAGTCTGTTCATTATACGGACATCCTAATCCCAGCTTTTACAAAGTACCATATTTTTTTGGTTTGTTTTGTTTTGTCTTTTTTATGACTTCGTAATTAAGTAATGGAAGTATTAACTAAACAAAACGATTTCGTTTAAAAAAATGTGTAGGAGCTGTGATTCAACTGAAAGATTCGTTTGATGATTTTTTATGTATTCAAAGTAAACATTTTTTTTCTGGCGAAAGCTAAATTAATTGTTTTCTAGAAATAATATATTTTACATGAAAAATGCTGAATACAATGTCTAATTTAACTGGTTACAAACATACCTAAAAATAAACAAACAAAAGAACAGTAAGTAAACCAATTATAGGGCATCAAAAAACTGATCCGCATCGCTATCAACGGAATATTTATATGTCGGAGATTGCTTACGGTTGGGGTTGAATCTTCATCAAAAATCAAATTCACTCAAAATCAAAAGTCGTTTATTCACTTTAGGCTGAGGATCAGCACTTTTTGAATGTCGAAATTACATAAGACAGTCCCCCAAAAAGCCCACCCGTCGCCACTTCCTAGTGTTTTTGCTGGGAAGAAGAAGTGGCGGAACAAACTCCCCAGCAACACATCTGTCTGATAAGTTAACACATAGTCGAACATGATTATCACATCGTTATCGGTTACAAGCAGAAATGTTTCTTCAGGATTACTTAACCGTTACATTTTAACACTTTACAACGAAACGAATGACAGTGCCGGGACGTCTTAGCTCCACTGCGGTCGGGCACTGAATGTCGTCCTCGCTGCAGGCTTAAAACATCACGACTCTGTAGAAGCGCGCCATGGTGTCGGTAGATCACGTGCTATCGCCTTTTGGCGCGCTTGCGATTCGTTGTGTCCGTACTATTGACCGGATCTGACATATATAATATTATTTCTTTTTAGAATATTGCATTTACTCAAAAACAGTTACTGATATTTATTTTTGTAAATTGGTTTTTACAAACACTTAGACGTCAAAATAAGCAAATTGCTTTAAATCTAGTGGAACTGGTCTCATTGTTCAGATCAACCTATCTTGTTTATTACAGTTTTTTTTTGGATTTGAAATAGGCCTACCCTGATACAACACAATATGGTTTTATTTTCAGTGCCCATTAGTCAGAATAAATTAATTTGACAGCATGTTTGGCGCGGTGGCTGAGCAAACGACTGCTGCGCTGTTGGTCACAAATATTTTTATGGCTATTTGTTTGTTGTTCCGTGTGTTGTAATTGTATGTTTCCTTTCAGTATAGTAATCTATAATAAACATTTAAAAAGGTTTTCCCAATGGATTCTTTCTACACCGTATTTATGTTAAGCTTAACGTCCGTAAATCTCAGGTAGAAACATCTTATAATCAAAACTCCGAATTGACAACCAACCGAAAACAGAACTTACTCTTTCAAACAAACTCCAATCAAATCTTCCTCTCAGCGAAGCTGAAGCATCGAAACACAAGCAACACTAATCCCTCAGAGAGCTTACAGGCGCTTTCAAAATGTAATTTAATTCATGAAACGTACATAATCCAAATGAGTTTAAAATTAATAATGGGAGATAGTGTGTGACATTTCTGAAATGTACCATTCAATAGGTTATTATGGTTCGCTAAACGTGATTTGATTTGGATTGTTGTTAATATTGGTTCAATGTAGTTTGTAGTGGGAAACTAACGATAATAAGGTGTATCAATGTCATCATAATTGGAGTGACAGCTGTAAGATTTATTGAGATATTTGTTCCGTGCACACACAGCGCTGCGATATTTATATTTTTAAATATCGCAGCTACTGCTGAGATAGGCGCCCTTTTGGTATCGCACAGGTCTTTTTATTAATGTTGTTTTTTTATTTTTGTTTTTAGTTTTTTAATTTTTTCTTGTTTTTTTTTTATTATCTGTATTGTTGTTCTTTTGTTTTATGTTCTGTGCGTACAAATAAAATATTTTCTTTCTTTTTTCTTTCACTTTTATTTTCAGGAAAATAATAGTGAAGTGAAGTGGTTTTGGAGGATTTTCATATATGTAATTTTTGGCGTTTAAAATGGGCTGAGCCTCAGGTTAATTTCTATAAATGAATTTTAATTTTGAAGGTGTAAGCTCAATCAAATGTTCAGGCAGTTATGTGAAGATATGATTATTTTCTTGGGCACCTTTCACTTTTTGTATTACGTTACAAGAATGGAAACATCCTTATTCGAGAAGCTTAGCTGCATTCTTAAAATATTTATCAAATAGTTCATCTCAGACATCATTGACATTGTTGAAAGAAAACATTGTGAAGATTTCTGTATTGGACCTATGCTTGTATCTACCTAGTACCTACCTATGAGAAGAGGCATTCACCTTACAGTGGATCAGTGACAGGCTGGTTCCATTGCTGGATAAACACACACACATCACACCATCATCACATTTATTCTAAAGCTACTTCGTGTGTGACCAAGAATGAGTAATTTGTGTAGACGTTTACAAAGGCGCTCTTTGAGGGTACGTATCATAATACCGAATTTTAAAAGACCGAATTTTAAAATACCGATGTACGAAATCCCGAAAATTGAAACGCCGAATGTATGTTTGGTCGAAAATTTAAAATCCCGAAAGTTCATTTACCCAAAAGTTTAAAATCCCGAAGTTTAAAAATCCGAAGCTTAAAATCCCGAAGTTTAAAATCCCGATAGTATAAAATCCCGAATGGATGAAATACCGAATGGACGAAATACCGAAATTGTCACCGTTTCAGAGATAACGAAGGCGAGCGAGCGAAGCGAGCGTACCTCGGCTGCGGCCGCAGAGCGCCAAATTCCCTCTTTTGCAAAGCAAGCATGCATGGTAGATTAGGTTTCCTTGTAAATAAAAATTTCTATATCGCATAATCATAATTTAATCATTATAATTCAAGAAAAACAGTGACTCAAAATGGAAACTGCTGGGTTAGGTTAGGTTAGAACTGTGACCACGCAACGCGCGAAGGCGAGCGAGCGAAGCGAACGTGCCGCGGCAGCGGCCGCCGAGCGCCAGATTCCCCTTTTTTGCAAGCCGCTGCCAAGGTATGCTCGCTTCGCTCACTCGCCTTTGTTTTCTCGAAAACGGTGACAATTTCTGTATTTCGTCCATTCGGTATTTCATCCATTCGGGATTTCATCCATCGGTAATTCGTCCATCGGTAATTCGTCCATCGGTATTTCGTCCATTCGGGATTTTGTCCTTTCGGGATTTCGTCCATTCGGGATTTCGTCCTTTCGGGCATTTGTACATCGGTATTTTGTGTTTCGATATAACGACTATCAGCATTTAAAACTTTCGGTATTTTAAATTTCGGTGTTTTGTACGTCGGTATTTCGATCATCGGTATTTTGACTTTCGGGATTATGATACGTACCCCTCTTTGACAGGGTCCTTAATCTATAGGTACTATTATTATGAAAAGAAAAGATTTGTATTGTTGTATGTAACGCATAAACCAATTTTAAAAAATCTTTCACCGTTGAAAAGCTATATTAATCCACTACTTTTTATCCCTGTACTAACCACGTGACGAACGCTAGGTATTTCCATTAACTAACACCTAACCACCCATAACATACATTATGGATTGCGAAATTATTTGAGACTAGCAGACGACACGCAGTTTCACCCGCTTAGTTCCCGTTCCTGTGGGAATACGGGGATAAAAAAGTAGCCTATGTCATCCGGGAATAGTGTATCTTTCCACCAGTACAATATTATTTTAATTGGATCATTCGTTCCGAAGATTACCCCTACATACAAACTTACAAACATACAAACAAACAAACAAATTTTACCTCTTTATAATATTAGTATAGATTGAGGAACTAAGACGACGATGTACAGCAACAAACTGTTATTTCGATACCAAAAAATATTTAAACCCAAATAAAGGAAATGTAATAGCGGAACAAAAGATCCGAATATCTTTTAAACACCGAACAAAATCTTGCAATCAGTACATCGTTTTTCTATTACCCGAACGAGGCGAAAGGACACTTAATAATCCTTTATTGGGGACCGATATAATTCTAATAACTCGGAAATTTACAGCGGCTTCGTTCAATGAATTCAAACGACCGGAAAAGGGTGTAGATGTGAATGTAGCATTTTTGGATAGGTAGGTATTGAAGGGTAGTAAGTATGTTTGGCACGTAAATGTTCTATCATTTCTGGTGATCTAGTTTCAGTATTGTTATAGTTTAGGTATTACCTTTTTGGGTAATGTAGGACAAGTTTAAATTCTAGTGTCTGCTACATAACTGGTCGACTTGCTTACCAATGGTTTTCTTTTATTGTTATAACAGTTAACTGCTTATTGGTTTCACTTCGATGGTCCTAGATTATCATTTTAAATTTAGAGTCACAGCCTTATGAATATAAGCCAGCATTGCACATGTAAGCGGGTACGCCTTTTATACCTGGAGGCTGTTATTTTTAAGTGTTGTAGTTGTTTTGCTTGAGTTTTGATTTCAATGTGATGAAAATGAATTTACTTTTTTTTCTTAATCTCGGTATATTGGAGTGTGCTAGCTAACACGTGACAATCATTCTAAAATGTAATGTTTTACAATGTGTATAAACATTAGTGCTATTTATTGAGCATTTCATTGTATAGATTCTTTGTATACCTCGTTCTTCAAACGAATCAGACAGATGTGTTGCTGGGGAGTTTGTTCCGCCACTTCTTCTTCCCAGCAAAAACACTAGGAAGTGGCGAAGGGTGGGCCGTTTTTGGGGGACTGTCTCTATGTATTATTTGACGTTCAAAAAGTGCTGATTCTCAGCCTAGTTTGAATAAAGACTTTTGATTTTTTTGATAAACGATGAGTCTCTGTATTGACAGAGCTAACATAAAAAAGTGTAATGATTGTGTCATAAATATGGACCATAAGGCTATCTCTAATATTATATACTAGCAGACGTCCCGCGGTTTCACCCGCGTAGTTCCCGGTCCCGTGGGAACACAGGGAAAAAAAAAAGTAGCCTATGTCACCCGGGGATAGCGTAGTTTCACAACTGTCAAAGAATTTATCAAATCGGTTCAGTAGTTTCGGAGCCTATTCAATGCAAACAAACAATCAAACATTTCCTCTTTATATATTATAATATAGTATAGAGTATAGATTAACACTAGCTCAGATGTCCCGCGGTTTCACCCGCGTAGGTACCGTTTCCGTGGGAATACAGGTATAAAAAGTAGCCTACGTGTTAATCCTGGGTGTCATAACTCCATACCAAATTTTGTTAAAATCCATTTAGTAGTTTCTACGTGAAAGAGTAACAAACACCCACCCATCCATCCATCCATCCTCACAAACTTTCGCGTTATAATATTAGTAGGATTATCATTGTGAATATACTTAGTTTGATGATCATTTTATACTTATTTCATTTAAACTGGTGGCAAAAATATAACAGCCTTACAAGTAAATCTAACATATTAAATAACAAAAAGACCTGTGCGAGGCCAAAAAGGCCCTATCTCAGCACGATGCCACAACATTTAAAAAAAACAATAAATATCGCAGCGCTGTTATTCTAATAGGGCCTACTGTAATGCCATGAATACATTGATGATACAATAGCCCACAAAGAGGTATACAATTAATAAGAGCAGATCATTGTAAGATAGCAATTATAATATTCACTTTTTTTTTTTTTTATTTCTTTAGAGACTTTAATATTCTCTGTAAAGAGTTCTCATTGGACCCATTTGTCACCAAAAACTAACTCAGCTCGCACTCGGCTGAATGCCGATTTCTTTAGAAGTGCGTAGTGCTTTGGTTAATCTAACATTTTTTTATATTACCTTTTACTCCATATTATAAGTGCCTTAGCCTTAAGTGTATTTAGTGCATATTGTATCCTTATTTCTATTATATCTGTTATTTATCGTGCTTGTTAGTGATCCTAAGATTTCTGTAAACTATTATGTTTTTTTTCTCGTGAGAACCTGTAATTGGCTTTGTGTTGCTTATTTAATTGTTAACCATCTGTTACAGCTGTTGGTTCTCCTATCAATAAATAAATAAATAAATAAGTTCAGTATTTGTAGGAACTACTTACAAAGATAAATTATCTTCCCAGCTCACTCCATTAGTGTTAAGGTATATAATACTTTTCCCCTTTAGACTGTTACCCGTAAAATAACTGTTTCATATTAAAGTCACGTAGGCCGTAATACTGGTAAAGGTATCATTTTTGGCTTATTCACTTTCATACCGCGATTCGATTTGTTCGATAATGGGAACGCTAGTTCAATCAATCGAATCGGGATCGATTTATGTTATAATTGATAACAAATCGAGCTTCAATTAGAAATTAATATGTTAAAAGTTGGTTCTTATTACCATTTTTCAGATTAGGGTACTCAGAATCAAACAGGAGTATTGAAAGTGTTCGTTATTTATTTGACTAATTAGGTATTTCTTACCAGAATCAACCCATTTTGCTTTCCCCCATTTATTTTATGAGTTCAGATTTTCGAGCTGCTTTTTTTTAAAAGTCTTTTGAAGACATGCTTGATCAGTGTCTAACATTTTAATTTATAAAAAAACTTACCAGCAATGTGGCTTTCACATTACTAGTAGGTAGTCTTATTAACCCCTCTAACTAAGCTAAATATACCTGTGTCTGGAGTGCGTTTACGTTAATAGTGCAATAGGTGGGGATCGAACTGTCAGCCTCTCAATCGCCAGGCTGACGCCTTACGCCCGATATTAATATTCTATCTCAATCCAAATCACGATCCTTTATTTTTGACGGCTGCTTCTGATTGGACATCTTTAAGACTCGGATAGGCGAATTCGGTCGTTGATTGGTTACAGACAAAGATCGGGATCAAGATAGCAACCGAGATAGATTATTAATATCCAGCGTTAGCCATCGGGCTATTGCCGCTAACAACCCTGTGCCTGTACGTGCCGGATAATTACGTGTCGCGGCGATGGAGACCACGGTTGCTATCGGTGCCGCGTGGCCGGACCAACTTGCTGGAGAAAGCAACTATGACGCGCGCCTTGCATACACTTAACGATATCGCGGAAAGGTTAGATTTATTTTCTTGTTCCCTGAATGAGTTTACAAAAATTACATTACATGTGTTATGTTCTGTAGGCTTGCAACAAGCCTACACAACATGATAATGATAGATGTGTTGTGAAATAAATAAATAAATATAACATTGCTCTGTTTTGCCTTTTTAGAACACCAATATTATTGTATGTTACGAACGCACAGCAATACATGCAGTAGAAATGTATTAAATTAATTCATAGCCTAGTAAGAATCACAACATTTACAACTGATTTAACCAAAAAGTTTCTTGTTACCCAGTTACTGGGTTGTGAAGGTCAGATAGACTGTTTCTTTCCAGAATTTTATAAACTACTAGCAGACATCCCGCGGTTTCACCCACGTAGGTCCCGTTCCCGTGAGAATACAGGTATAAAAAGTGGCCTATGTGCTAATCCAGGGTGTCAGCTAACTCCATACCAAATTTTATTAAAATCCATTCAGTAGTTTTTATGTGAAAGAGTAACGAACATCTATCCATCCATCCAACCATTCTCACAAACTTTCGTGTTTATAATATTAGTAGGAAGTAGGACTAGAGTTTGACATTCATGAAACGACTGCCTCACCGATATCGACAACACAGTAGGTACTGTGTAACACGCAAAGAGATTTAAAATACTATAGAGCGGGCATGTCAAGGAAATGTCATAGAAAAACTTTGATCCCATGTCTCAGTAACGCCATCTAGAATAATATATGAATACTGGAGCGGCAGCGTAGCGTACTACAAAAAATTCATAGGCTTGTATCCAGCAGGACACACTTTTTCGGACGAAAATTTTGTTCGTGATGTCCGGTCTATAGGTATTGAATGTCTTTGGTAACACGGTAATACTTGTTTAGACTGGTAGTCAAATTTTCGGGATTTGGACTACTTAATGCCAGCTGAGACTAACGGCTTAACCTGCTTTCTAAGGCACTCAAGTGGTTTTATTTTGTAATGGATGCTCAGGGATCTACGATACGACCTTGGAAAGCGTAGTTTAACCTTTGTTTGACCAGTACAGCTGTTATTATTAAGTTACAAGCCTCTCTGTGAGTTTATTTAGACCGGTCTGCGGTATATTTTATTTGTGGTTGTAAATATAATTTTAGGAGTTTCGCAAATACTGTTTAAAATTGCAATAATGTGGTTTTTGAATCAAACGGTTTTTTATTACCAAATTAGTTTAATTTAATTGTGTTTACTACAGTGCTGTGATTGGTAACTGAATTCAAAAACCACAAATTAATTAAATCATTCGATTTGAACAAACATACAACATGGCCTGTTGGTCTAGTAGTTAGTGGCACTGACTGCTATGCCCGAGGTCACGGGTTCGATTCCCACTCAGGACAAAAGTTTGTGTGATGAGCACGATCATTGGTTCCGTGTCGGGGTGTAATTTATCTATATTATGTATGTAGTTACGAATATATAATCATATTTGTCAGTTTTTTAGTACCTACTTATAACACAAGCTCTGTTTAGTTTTCGGACTAGATGCCGTAATGTGAAAGTTGTGGAATTTACTACCAACTAGCTTCTGCCCGCGACTTCGTACGCGGATCCTTTTGCTTATGCCAGCGACAACGGGGTCGTCAAAATCGAAGATCTGAAACATCTGATGTCGAATTCTATAAGCCCGGGGACGGGAAAACAATGGGATGCGCGAGACGATTCAAGATGTTCCAAATTTTTTATTTTTGTTGGGCAACAGGAAATGCCATCAGACTTAACAACTTTTGCTGAGACGCCATTTCTATTATGTATATGTTATATTGTCTCTGGGCTTTGGAGTTCCCCTACAGGTGCTCCAGATCTTCAAATTTAGTCTCACAGCAGAAAACACTCTTCACGTGGAATAGTTTTTGCAATGGCACCATTTTTATATCTCTTTTACTTTAGGTGTTATATTTTCCAAAATAAATTATAGCCTATAATATGTTGCGTGACGTTCACGATCAGCGGTCAGTCGCGCATCTCCTTCCCCCACTTATCTCTAGAGTCGATGCGTATATACGCTGAAAACTCAAGCGTCATGCTTTTTCCGTGAACGTCTCCAACTCGCGAGACAGTGCATGATGTTCACGATCAGCGGTCAGTCGCGCACATATTCTTCACTGGTCTCTAGAGACCTGGATGTAGATGCGTAAATACGCTAAGAATGCAGGCGTGCTTCGCGATCCCAAGAAGTTTCCACGGAGCGAGTTGCAGCCTCATGTTCTCGAACAGCATCAAGTCGGTCCTAACGCTCTTCGGTAGATTGTTGGGATCTTAGGGTCTTTAATCATTTAGCACCTTTGGAACATTGGGAAAAATTTGACCTCTTTCTAGGCATGGTTATAGTTTTATTGTGATGATACCTGATCAATTAAAATCTAAGTGGCTGCTCCCCTGCGTTACCGGGTAAGCTACCGTGTAACGAAGATAAATGGAAAAGGAAATTAAACACTCAAATAACATAAGCCCGAAGGCATACGATAAAAAAATGGTAGTTTTAGCCAGTAGAGTCTAATTTTCAACGATTTACCATCGTCATCGAAAATCAGTCCTGAACTGTTCCCGCCTTCACCGCGTAGTACCTCCTACTTATGTTATTTTATAATTATGCAATGAAATTAGTGATAGTTTTAATTTCTATATCAAATGTTTCTGATCTTCGATTTTTATAAGTCAACAGGAAATGCCTATCAGACCGAACAACTTTTGCTAAGACGTCATTCCTATTTGAGTTATGGTTTAGCTGGGCTCTTGGAGTTCCACAACAGGTGTTCCAGATCTTCGATTTTTATACGTCAACAGCGAGTGCTCATAAGGCTGAACAACTCTTGCTAAGACGTCATTCCAATATATGTTATAGTGTAGCTGGGCTCTTGAAGTTCCACATCAGGTGTTCCGGATCTTCAAATTTATTCTCTCAGCAGAAAATGCTTATAACGTGGAACAATTTTTGCTATGGTACCATTTTTGTATCTCCTATAGTTTAGATGGTCTGTTGCGGTTCTGCATCAGGTGTTCCGGATCTTCAAATTTATTCTCTCAGCAGAAAATGCTCATCACGTGGAACAATTTTTGCTATTGGACCATTTTTGTATCTCCTATAGTTTAGCTGGTCTGTTGCGGTTCTGCATCAGGTGTTCCGGATCTTCAAATTTATTCTCTCAGCAGAAAATGCTCATCACGTGGAACAATTTTTGCTATGGGGCCATTTTTGTATCGCCTATAGTTTAGCTGGTCTGTTGCGGTTCTGCATCAGGTGTTCCGGATCTTCAAATTTATTCTCTCAGCAGAAAATGCTCATCACGTGGAACAATTTTTGCTATGGGACCATTTTTGTATCGCCTATAGTTTAGCTGGTCTGTTGCGGTTCTGCATCAGGTGTTCCAGTTTCCAAGATAAATTATAGCCTATGTGTTGACCAGACTTAATATCTATACAACAAAAAAAAATCATTCAAATCCGTCTAGTAGTTCCGAAGATTAGCGTGTGCAAACAAACAGACAAACAGACAAACAGACAAACAGACAAACAGACAAACAGACAAACAGACAGACTTTTTTTTTGGATTCGTGCTCTATTACTGTTTCTAAACCCCCCTCAATTATTATTTTTTAAATATATTCAATGTACAGACACAGTTTTTTTACAGTCTTATTATATGTATAGATTTATTTATTATTATTACTAATTTTATTTTGCCGATCTCTATACCGCGCCAGAAGAATACATCGTAAAAACCTTCGCAAAACTGAACAAAGCTAAACTCCTTCGTCGTAATTGTTTCGACATAAAGTAATAACGTTAAAAGCAGAATATTTCTAGTTGAACACGACAGAGTTATGCAAAGAGAATACAGATAAGCGCGCTTTATGAAACATGCGTTTGAAAATTTGAATTTCAAAGCGAACGTCGACGTTCGTTGTGCAAACGCTAGTTCGAATGAACTCATTCTTTTATATCGTGGATGTTCTTACACCGAAGTGTATCATTGTTTATTAGTAGGGATTTTAAAGGCAATTTTTATTTTGTAGATATTTAAAAAAAGGATGGTATTTAAAAGTACTTCAATTTATTCCCATTTCATTTACCTAATTTTGCCTGTGTTCAACCAAATATACTGAATGTGCACCAAAATATGTTCATTAAAATATGTCATAACGAGCATCTATTTAACAACTGTTGCAAATTTGTAAAAATAGTAATACACCTAATTTTAAAAATAAGCATTTATTTTTTTAGTTTTACTTCTGATAATGCACTGCAAAATGTATTTGAATCAAACACTAATTAATGCCCAATGTAACTTTATATTTTACCGCTCGCTTCGCTCGCTCGGCTCGCGCGTAGTTGGTCACAGTTCTAACCTAACCTTATCTATGGATCCCTTCCACATCATTTTCCTCCGCCGTCAACGGAATATTTGGTGCACGATCAGTATTTTTCGGGGAAGAGTTAAATAGTTATTGTTACAATAGAATATTTGCAGCGCACTACAATAAAAAAAGTGTTATATCTTGGTGTTAATTTGGAATTTGTTTGATGTAACATTGTTGGCCGAGTAGTTTAATTATAGTAAAACAATTAAACGGGTTTAAGATCAATGTTTTAGAAATGCATACATAGATGTACCATTAGATTTTTGGTGAACACAAAAATATTATCCTTAAAAAAATGCCAAGGGTGATAAAAGACGTATTTTAATAAGTGTTACAAAAAGGTCACACCAGGAGGTCAAGTCTCATCTTTTGAAAATAAATTTGCAAGTAATGATTAACAATGTATTTTTAGACATGAACAGACGCCAGCACATAAAGTTACCCCAATGTGTCAAACTTATTTGATCGTTTTTCAACTTTACATACATACATACATACATAAACTCACGCCTTTTTCCCATGGGGGTAGGCAGAAACTACAGAGCGCCATATGCTACGATTCTTACATACTTCCTTTGCTTCGTTTACATTCATACATGTTGTCATACACACACGCCGGTTGCGAGTACTACGCACCTGACCTTTCTGAAGAACCTCACCAATAAGGTCTATGTATGTCCTTCTAGGGCGTCCCCTCCCGGCGTTCCCACTTACATCTGCCTTGTAAATACCTTTCGTTAGTCGCCTTTCATCCATCCAACTACTATACTACTATACTACTATTTCAACTTTATTGCATACAAAATAAGGTTCATATTCAATTGGGAAAATTTGACACATTGGGGTAACTTGATGTGCTGGCGTCTGTACCTGACTTGTGTGACCTGCCTTTGTCCTTTAATCCTACTAACTGTATAAACGCGAAGGTTTGAGAGTATAGATGGATGGATGGATGTTTGTTACTCTTTCACGTAAAAACTACTGAATGGATTTTAATAAAATTTGGTATGGAGTTAGCTGACACCCTAGATTAACATATAGGCTACTTTTTATTCCTGTGTTCTCACAGGAACGGGACCTACGCGGGTGAAACCGCGGGTCGTCCGCTTGTGTATGCATAAAGGAACAAACATTTCCTTGCATCGCGGCTGATTGCAGATCTTCAATTCGGAGCCATACTTTCTTAAACTCTGACCAGTGTTCTAACAGCAGCGCACGCGTCAACTGCACGAGTTTGATAGCGCACGACGACGCGGCGACGGCATGATAATCGGTCATAGTTCATCTACCTAGCTTTATTTTGAAACACAGGTTTTTCATAAACCTAGTTCAGGCAGATCCATATTACGGTTAGATTTAGTTTTTCATCCAATGGAATTAATGAAAATTATAATCTTTACTTTACCTTACACTTGAATATTTTTTTTATTTTTTATTCGAACTGTGTTGGGAATCGCTTTTAGTTTAACTAGACGCAACTGAGTACTAGTATTTTACATAGAACTACTGCCTTTGATTTGACATCAACTACTCAGTAACTGGGTAACACAAGCCCCATTGGTTAGAATGGTCACTAGACTTTTGAGGTCTGAAGGACATTATTCTTACGGTATGGTTCAATCAAAAAAAAAATTGTATGGCGTATCACAGTCTCTATTTGAGACCTCATCTTCACATCAAACGCCCGCGTCACCCAAAACGTGTACACGGGAAGCCTGAAGCGTACCCCGTTTAGTCTTATGAGATTATACGGAATTACCCACAACTTTACTTAGAGCGTACATTTACTTTGATTAGATTACACGTACGCATTCATAAGTTACTCGTTCATTTTAGAGTGGATACCGCGTGATGATTTTCAAGGTAAGAAATGCCAATAGTTTTGTAGATATTATTTCTATGAAAGCAAATGAGTACCTACACGAACAGTCAAGCTAAATAAGGAATATAAAATCATTTTATTTTAATAAAACTGGTAATGGGGAGTAATTTAATAAAATTGAGCCTCAAAAGTAAATAAAACACAGTTGCACGAAGTTTTTGGCTTTAATCAAGTACCAATATGATTTTTTAATTTTCTAGATGGCGTTACTGAGACATGGGATCAAAGTTTTTCTATGACATTTCCTTGACATGCCCGTTCTATAGTATAAATATCTTCGATTTATAGATACAAAAATACGTGTATAGTCTAAGAACCCGTTAAGAACGACCTTCACCAAGTTGGTTAATGAATGAAATCTAATTTATATAAAATTAAATATGTCAATAAACATATTGCATATGGGATGCCTAAAAATTTCAGTCCGGGAAATGATTAATTAATAATTTAAACAAAAATATTAATAGTTCACCGGTTTGGTTAATGTACAAATTCCTGTACCAATTTTCGATTGGTATGGAATTTGTTCAAATTCTTAATTTTCATTTAACTTTCATTCATTATCCAGACCGGTGCAAGTTACTAGTATCCATTTACCTGTTTATACCTGCCTGCCCGAGAGTTGTGACGGGAAAAAAATAGACAACCTAACATTTGCATATTCTATGGACTTCATACTTTCGATTGGTAGGGAATGTGTCTATTAACCAAACCGGTGGAATAATAATAAAAACAATATATCCTGGACTGAAATTTTTTAGACAACCTTTATGTAATATATTTATTGACATATTAAATTAAATATAAAATAGGTTTCATCGGGTCGTTCTTAACAGGATCCTATACTAGTAGTAGTGTAGTATTTTTTTTCGATTTCTAGGTAAGCCGCAAAACTACGTAAATAGCTAGTGGTTAGTTTATCGCCCGGGCGGCTTTTACCCGGAGGGACCTAGGCAGTAGTAGCTATCAATTTCCCTAGTTGACTCACAAATGTTACAAACAGATAAAAGCTAGGTCGGAAATGGAAGGACATAGGAACATTGTGCGGGATAGTTACTAACGTAGGTTTACGGTCCAATACTCTTAGGGAAAGAACGATACAAATCAATGTTCAGTAGGCGTAGTTTAGTGTTACAATCAGGGTTCAATAAAATACAAACATAAATGGAAATAAATGCATATGTAGGTTATAACCTTGTTGTAATCCAGCGGTATTTTATACGGCTTCATTACTTTACATAATAATAATACCAGCCTGTTACTGTCCCACTGCAGGGCAAAGGCCTCTTCTCATACAGAGAAGGCTTGAGCATTGATCACCACGCTTGCTCAAGGCGGATTGGCAATTTCAAACTTATATTAACTATAAGTCCAGGTTTCCTCACGATGTTTTCCCTTCACCGATGTCAATGATGTCTAAGATAAACTTAGAAAGTACATATGAATTGAAAAAGTCACATTGGTACTTGCCCTGATTTGAACCACAACCTCGTGCATGAGAGGTAGGCTAAACCTCTGGGCCATCACGACATTACTTTACATGGTTTAGTATTTTTCTTAATTCATTATAAAACTATAATTATTTTGTTACAGACTGTCCTAATAGCAGAGCAAAGACAAAAAAATCAGAATGTACAGAAGCCAGCACGCTAAGTTATTGTGTCATATTTCTTCTTGTAGTTGATAGTTTTTCAACCTTCAATTGGGTAAATCTGACAGTATGGGGTAGCTTAATGTGCTAGTATACATTCTGTGAATTCCTCTAAAAAAATACTTAGCAGTGCCCAACAGGGTCCTTAATTTATTCGATGTTTTTACATATTCGTACCAACTACACACTATATGTACACATTTTGGAACGCGTTAAAGTATTAAGTTGTATTGAACCTAAAAAGTTGAAAGTCGTCAAAGGCATAGACTCAACGAAGTTAATTGAGCCAACTTCACTTCAACAGTTAGGAGGTTCCTTTCTGTAGAGTCCTGAGTTCATGCGTGAAATACTGCTTTTAGGATCAAACCCTTAATCTTGCAGCCTAACGAGAACTCCTGATAGGTCGAGATTCTTAGTGATTAAGCTATTGGCTGTCACGACTATTGGCACAATAGTTGTTTAGTTTACAACCCACATGTTGGCAACTTCATGAGCGAAGTCTATCCAGCAGTTATTTGGACAAGCTGAGTTTTGTATGCCTGTTAATATTCATGTTTTTAATTTCTCAAGAATCCACAATTTTCCTTGCCTCCGTTCGATCACTGTGTGTTAACATTTTTTTAAACATCACCGGTAAAAAATTGGCGCACTAACTGATGGATTGGCTACCTCGCTACAGGATCGATTCCTACACCAAACAAATATTAGTCTAGCCCACAAATAGAATCAGTTACGACTCTGAGTTTGTGCTAGTCCAATCTGCTACAGGAATGCAATACAGGCGATTTTCCTATGAGTACAAATTGTTCAAGAAATTATTTCACAGCACTTTATATTCACTCTTCATTCCGCGTTACGTTACGGTGTGAAATAATCCAGACTTAAATTTGTATGCTCAAAAGAATATATCTGTTCGTCTCCAGAGATTCTCAGTAATAAATCTCATCTATCAAGTGAGACCTTTGCGTTTGTTTTTATCAAGATCCTCCGAAAGGGGAGGAACGGGTGGCGCCGCTTTTGTTTCAACTCGCCTCCTGGGTGCATTTAGGGCATAACGATTACACGTTGATTCTGCAACTTTTATGGGGAGAATGGGAAGAAATAGACCACTTGTGGCATTGTGTTGTGAATGAATAGGCAGGGTTATCGTGGTGGTATGTTTCATTCTCTTGGCGCAAACAAAGTGCCTTTTAAGTTTACCGTTCGGAATGACTTTGCAAACTTAGTAGGGGAGAGCGGGGCTAGAAGTTACCGGGGTAAGTTGTTCCGATTGAAACCACTCCGCGAGGAAAAGAGATAAGATTATTGAATAAACACGTCACGAAATGCAATGCCACAGCGCACTGACGGCGGCTATTTTAGACAGGCCAGTGGAGCTGAGAATATTGGATCCGAAGGACGTGTGTCGCTGATTCACGTAAGTAAATATTTTTGCAATTAACATTTTTGGTCTGTTTCATGAATTTTAACGATTTGCGTTTAGTGTTTTAATGTTTCGATGTGAGGATTTATCTATTGTTGTGATACACTATGCGTAAATGACGTATGTTTTGTCACCTAATCTATATTTGGTTTGTTTCGTCAACTCGTGTGATTGGGGCAGGTTGTTCCTTTTTTCTGGGGCAGGTTGTGACCTCGGAACAACTTGCCCCAACTAATTTGTTCCAGTAATGAATCATTGTTACTCTCCGACTTTGGTCATAAAAAAAATTATAACAAATAAATCACACAATAAATGACCCAGATAACTATCTTAATAGCAAAGTTAAATATGTAGGTTAATATTAATCATAAAAAAGGAATATTAAAATCAAGTATTCTTAACAAATTTTGAGGTTAACTGAAAATCGGAACTTCTAGCCCCGCTCTCCCCTACTTGTTTGGTCGCTGTTCTAAGTTAAAGTTTTGTCGTGATAGCTCACTGGTCTTGGTTCTCATACACGAGCTTGTTGGGGTTCCAACCCAGGCTAGTAGCAATGTGACTTTTTGGATGAATTGGTACTTACTAAGTTTATTTTAGACATCGCTGACGTGATTGTGAGAAAACCTTGATTAACAATTAACGATGATGATAATTGTCTGAAATCTCCGATTCTTCCTGAGCAAGCGTGCTGTTAAAAAATGCTTGCACCTTCTCTGTATGAGACTCTGGTTGGTGTTTTTTTTAATAATTTTGATGATTGCGTGCGAAATCTTTTGAAAGAAACCCAGATTTATAGGTTTCAAAAGCTTTTGAAAAACTTAAAGAAAAAACGTAATTTTAGCACTAACCTAAGTTCAAAACTGTCTTAAAGCTTTAATACTACATAATAAAGAAATATTTAGTGGAAAAAAAATATTCGCTAATAAATCGGTTCAGTACTTACTGTTGACTAAATAACCTAACTCTCTTTATGGAACTGAAATAAAAGAGAAATAGGGAATTTAATAATTTCCAAAAAAAAATAATGTTGTTGGGACGTCTTCCATCAAGAATTTTCATTACAATCATACTATATTTTAGATTTAAATAATTACGCCTGGTTATGGGCAATAGACTTGTCTCTTACTTGATGAGACTTAAAAATATAACTGGTGAAATGTACATATACTATGTGCAGACGCCAACACATCAAGTTACCCCAATGTGTAAAATTTTCCCAATTGAATATGAACCGTATTCTGTTTAACATAAAGTTTAAAAACGATCAAAGAAATTTGACACATTGGGGTAACTTGGTGTGACTCGGTGTCTGTAAAATAGCTGTACCTACCTCTACCCAACGTTAAAGTTCAGCGCAGACGACAGATTATAATCCGTGACGCACTTTTTAGTAATTGAGATTCTTAGTAAACAATAATAATATTAAAATAAGCCTCTTACAAACCCACTGCAGGGCAAAGGCCTCATTACATACGGAGAAGGTACGAACGCTATTAATTACCACGCTTGTTCAGTGCGCGATTACAACTTGAGACCTATATTATTATAAGTCCATACATATTTCCTCACAATGGTTTCCTTTACCGATGTCAGTGAAATCTAAGCTAAACTGAAATTGGTACTTGCCCGTATTTCAACCGCTAGACCATCACTTTGTTTCGACATTCTTGGTAAAAAAAAGTAATTTCGAAACAAACACCATCACAATGAGGGCACGAAGAAGCTCATCAAACGAATTGCCATTCATTGTAGCGAGAGTTATCTCAAGGAAGCAAGCGAGTGAGGGGCGCTTCCGCAATAGATTAAGGATCTGTCGAACTTAATCCCGATTTGTCGCTTATGCTTTTATGAGTATTATTCTTTGAAAGGTGTGTGAAAAGGATGATGAGGGGAGAATGTGAGAACGGTAGGTTAATCTCTTTGTTTCTTCATAAATCCTTTATTTCATTTATTTGTTCCTGGGTAATATTCGAGCGTTTCAACCGCCGTCATTGTTCCGCCGCCGTCAATGTTAGAGCCTGTGCATGTACTAAATGATGTGTGATTTGTACTAAATGGTACGTTATAATACCGATTGATTACCTATTTTTAGAGCACCTAGCTCTTAAAATAGGTGCTCAACCGGTATTATTTCGTTTTCACGTAGATTGCGAAGGGTAGGCGTTTTTGGGGGACTATGTTAGGTATTTTTGAAGTTCTGATTCTCAGTCTAATTTGAATAAAAGACTTGATATTGATTTTGACTACTCCTAACAGAATCTAAACCTAAAATTTTAACAAAAATCCTTCGAAACAAAAATATCCCATGAAAACCCAATCTAATATCACCCCCCATATCAGTCAAGGTTATCGTCAAAAGAAGCCATGTTCCCCTAATTACCGGTTTAATTCGCTAAGGTTGTCGTCAATCACATCAGGTGACCCAAGATAGGCACCTTCAAAGGTAAGCCCCTAAATGTACCCTAATTACTTTTGGCAATATTACGGAGGAAGCTATAGAAATTATGGTCGTATTTTTGGGTTTCACAAGTTAATATAATGAAGATTTATTATTAGATTCGTTGCTTCGAGATTTCTGTTGCGTTGCGGGTTTTGCAAATCTTTTTTTATTTCAAGCGTGATTACAAAGATATAATCTAAGAGGCTTCTGGCTTAATAATTATAGGCACGCGGGTCAATCAAACGTTAAGCTACACGCTTGACCAGGTAAGTTCGTGAATGGATTAATTCAACATCAAAGAAAGAAATAAAAGAAAACAGTTATTAGCCACAACTTGCAAGGAAAAAAGATTATAAAGTATTATCTTTCATTTATTCGAATCCAATAGTTATGTTCCTATAGACGAAGGACCTATTAATCAAATATTTATGTAAATCAAATATTTTAATAAACAATTTCAATTTAACAAATTATGAAAGGAATGGTGTCTCTAAAGGCTAGACAAGAGTATATACAAAGTAGAATTTTGTAATGCCAACTGGTGGGAAGTACTCATAATACTGTATTAAATAATTTTACTCTAAGGAAACATTTCTTTATTTTTAAAAAGGAACAAAACTGCATTCAAAGATTTTAGAAAATTCGGATAGGGTTTAGGAAAGGAGTTTGCATAACTTGTCCCATAGAATTTATAAGTCCAGATTTCAAGGTTTCCTTTCATTTAATTTATCAAGTTTGTTAGAGAGATTTTTCTTTATAATTGACCCTAAAGATCGATGCAATAAAAGTACAGGATTTAATTTTTTAAAGATTTTAGTCGGTTCGATTTTTGGGTGTGGCAAGCAAATTATCTAAAATCTTCGACTGCAGTTTTGTTTCTTTTCAAAAATAAAGGAATGTTTCGTTTGAGTATAATTGTCTATATACAGTTTTAAGAGTACTTTCCCTCCACTGGTGGCATTAATAAATTCCACTCTGTTTAAAATATCATGACACCATCATGGTCCCAGTTGTCATTTGTAGGTTTTTTGACAATTGTTACGGGTTGTCATTAGCTGGAAGGTCTTATCAAGGTATATCGTATCGCTTTGTAAACGAAACAATTGACTTCATAGAAATACTGGTGTTCAGCTGCATCAGGTTAGACTTCCCAACCCCAACACATAAATGCCATTGAAAAAGAGAAGTTGTTCAGAAAGGTCAGATGCATAATACTCGCAACCGGCGGGTATGTAAAAAAACATGTATGAATGTAAACGAAGCAAACGAAGTATGTGAGAATCGTAGCATATGGTGCTCTGTGGTTTCTGCCTTCCCTCATGGGAAAAAACGTGAGTTTATGTATGTATAAAAAAGAGAAGTATTATTACACGACATACTAATTTGCAGTTAGTAAAGGATATAACCAGTCAGTGATGTTTTTATCTACCTCTCCTTCACTTTCATGCTCCTTATACTTGTAGCATTCACCTACCAATTTATATTTTGTAATAGACTACAGGCACTGGTAGACGCGAATGAGCCTTTCAAACTGTATGAAGAGCGGATTTCCTTCATTTTCCCCTGACATGTTTTGAACGAAATGCAATCTTCGCATTGTCTGGCTGTCTGTCATGATGAGCTACACCGAAAGTTATGATTGAGAAAGCGCCACGTCGTGGATATAGAACAATACTTTGATAATAAGCTATGCTGATGATTAGCTAGGGCAGAGGTGTGTGTTTGTTTGTTGAAGAAAGTCAAAAACCCAATTATTAAAGCAAGTTTTAATGCTATTTATGTCACGTTATGATTCTTACACGCGGCCGCGGAAATCCGATGGTTGAGAGACTCACAGAACCGATCGTTGTGGCGACATTTGAGGGAGACCCATGCCCAGCAGTGTAGACGTCTTTCGGCTGAAATCATGGCGATTCTTACGCGTGAGTAAAATCGACGGGCACATGTATTTACTTACTCTATTTATGTCCGCAAAGCACCTTGCGCGTAAATGATCACGAGCACGACTCGATCTAAGGTTAAACTACGCTTGCCGAGGTTGGTAAATCGAGGGGTGTCTATTCAAAAACCGATTGTGCAGCAAAAATAACGTTAGATTTTGGCTGTCACTTATAAATATTTGACTGTCATTACGAGTAATCACGGAACCCCGAAAATCCAAGAACTATTTTATTCAATGGGTATTATCTTGTCACTGGGTCGTATAATTATCACTTGCTTCAAAAATCGGTGAAGGAAAACATCGTGAGGAAACCGGCATGCCTGAGAGATATTTCTCGACGGCATGTGATGCCAAGTCAGAGGCCCATGGGCGGCATTAAAACTCTGACACCAGGTTAGTTACTAACCACACGATAAGAAGACTGGGTCGTGGACTTCATATAGGCAGTCACTCTGTGTAAAATCCAGGTATTCAGCTGTGTTTAGTGATTAGAAGCCGACCTTACCATAGTTTGAAAAAAGCTGGGTCGATGATAATTCATGCCCGCGTTAATGTCAAAAAGTAAACGGTTAAGACTCCAATTTTGAAAGCGGAACTCAATAGTAAATATCCAATGGTTATGTAGCGACATCTATCTCGCCACATACGAACTAAAGACCGATATCCTACATCGCGGTATTAGAGTTATCCGCGCAATTTGAACGTATACAAGTTCGCGACTACAACCGTCGGGCAGTAGTTAGCCCACCAGACACAACACCCGTCTGGTCGGAGGATCCTCCCTTTTTAATGGTGGATGAGGAACTTTACACCCTGTTGCTCATACCTCCAAAGTATCAAAACAATACAATAACGGACTGAAAAAGATAAATACACCATCATATTAATACCACAACACAACACACCTTTAACTAATCACAAAAATATCCATTCTCGACAACATAATACCTCTCTTCTATTGTGTTGTAATCTATTCTCATCCGAACTGCCCCCAGGGATTATCGTGCGATAATTAAGTTGACATTATCACGTTATTAATGACGAAAGTGATGATTGATTGCGTTAGCTGTACGCGAGTTGGAAAGTTTTGCTGGCGATCTTGTTAAAGTGTAATTAAAAATTAAACTTAGTGGTTAGTGTTGAGACGATCCTTTCAACAGAGCAGCTAGCTTGCGGCTGTAAATGTGTGATGCGGATAACAGCGACGTCTTTGTTACTTTTGTTACTTTGTTTAATCTAGGTACATCGTATTCACATTTAATGTATTTTTTATTGTATACAAATATTGTAAAAACTATTTTAAAAGAGTAAGTATGGAGTTTCTTGCCCATTCTTCTCCATACATAACTACCTTTTGGAAGGGGCAACTAGAATCATTAAATTTTACTTAACTTGTAAGTTTAACGTTCAAAAGTGCCTTTTAAATGGCCTAATTGAAATAAATGATTTGACTTTGACTTTGACTTTGACGTCTAATATCAGCTAGTTGACTGATCACTCTTTAACCCTAAAAAGATAGTCTGCGTAAAATTGATGCATGCCTGTTCGTAATATTGCTCTATCTCTCTAAACAGTGCGAATCCGTTGCTATGCGTATAGAACATCTCACTAGTCGTTTGGACCTTCCGTGAGGCGCAGGCGTCACTGAGGTTAGTGTTACCGATTTTGAGATATGAAGACCCAATGAGTCAAAATTACGCATGATTATCTTTTACGTGACTTTTAGGATGTTAGGTAAAATAGTAGTTGTATTGTTTTTCAACTGATTTTACTAGTTATTTCATTTTGTTGCTTGAGTTATAAGCAAACCAGACTGATTTAAGTAAAAAAAATAATTGTGTTATTAAATAGGCAGTGACTGAATCCTACTAATATTATAAACGCGAAAGTTTGTGAGCATGGATAGATGGATGGATGTTTGTTACTCTTTCACGTAAAAACTACTTAATGGATTTTAATAAAATTTTGTATGGAGTTAGCTGACACCCTGGGTTATTACATAGAATACTTTTTATCCCTGTATTCCAACGGGAGGTTTGCTAGTATTATATCATTATTGGGACTTCGCTCGCAACTTTGTCCGATTTTTGAAATTTTCCTTTTAAACTTTAACACCCCCTATCCCCTTTTAGTTCTATAAAATAAACATAGCCTATGCAGTAACTCGGTGATACTATAGTTCTCTGAAGGGAAAAATTAAATTAAAAATTTAAAAACCCCCACCGCAAAAACTAAAACATTTAAAAAGTTAAAAATAAGACTTTAGCCATGAAATTTTACGTAACGTCGGGGTACCGCTTAAGTAAGGAATGTTCCTAGTAGTTGTAGGTATGTAGGTACTTATTTTAACGGTACCCCGACGTTACGTAAAATTTCATGGCTAAAGTCTTATTTTTAACTTTTTAAATGTTTTAGTTTTTGCGGTGGGGGTTTTTTAAATTTTTATTTTAAAATTTTTATTTTAAAATTTTTAAACGCATTAATTTTGTTTTATAGAGTTTACAGTTGTGACAATTTTTCAATGCATTGTATGTAGAGTCAAATGCTGGTTAAAACGAATCCAAACACGACATATCTGCTATTATTTTGTCAAGAGTCTACCTACTGCTGTGCTGGATAGGCTGGCTGCAGCATCAGCTTATCCTGTTGCCATCAGTGCATTGTGTTTAGAATCAAATGGTGGTTGAAATGAATCCAAACACGACATATCTGCTATTATTTTGTCAAGAGTCTACCTACTGGTGTGCTGGATAGCCTGCCTGCAGCATCAGCTCATCCTGTTGCCACCAGGGCATTGTGTGCAGAATCAAATGCTGGTTAAAATGAATCCAAACACGACATATCTGCTATTATTTTGTCAGTTTTTACCTACTGGTGTGCTGGATAGCCTGGCTGCAGCATCAGCTCATCCAGTTGCCATCAGTGCAATGTATGCAGAATCAAATGCAGGTTAAAATGAATCCAAACACGACATATCTGCTGTTATTTTCCCAAGAGTGTATTAGTCTGCTAGGTATCCTGGCTGCATCAGACCAAATACACCATAATGTTGCTTATTAATATTACACACATGGGTGTTTGAAATTTTAAGACACACATATGTTTGTAAGTAAAGTTAATACCCTTGGACGTCTAAAATAGCAACGTTAGCTAACACAAAAGAGCTGATTACCTTGAAACGGCTGAACCGATTTTGATGAATCATGTCTAAGAACCATCGCAAGAAACCCTGCTTTCAAATAAAAAAAACCGCATCTAAATCGGTTCACCCGTTTGGGCGCTACGGTGCCACAGACAGACAGACAGACAGACAGACAGACAGACAGACAGACAGACAGACACACACACATAGCGGTGAAACTTATAACACCCCTCTTTTTGCGTCGGGGGTTAAAAATATTTTATAAGATAAATTTTTAGTAGTTTTTGAGATAAACCCCTACAAACAAGCAACAAAAAAATCTCTTTTTAATATTAATAACACTAGTGTTTAGTTAAATTTGGTTTGACTGGAAGCTGATCCCAACATTAATGGGAAAAGACTAGGCAAACGATGACAATCAATTACGTTTTTTTATCTAAAACACGAACAATCGTTTGCGATCTGTTAGGGAAAATGATTCGTTATTTCAGTGAATGCTTTATCTATTGATATTCAAAGGCCTCCCCGAGGAATGATTCAACGCTCGCCGTGGACTATTCGCATCCAGCCCATTTCTAAAATCATACCTATACAAATCGTTGATTCACTTTAATAAATTTTATATTCCACAACTTTCAGACAACACTGTTTCCCGAAACCCTAAGCAAAGCTTGTGCTGAGAATACTTGAAAACTGAGAGAGAGAGAGAGAGAGAGATCATTTATTTGTTCAAAACATAAGTATACACACATGGCATGCAAGATGTTACATAAAATTATACTTAGCACAGTTATGTTTTGCCTTAACGGCGTACAAATATTTTTATTGACGGTTTTTCATTATTCAATACAATTAAAATGTGAAATTAAAATTAAATGAATCAATAAAAAAACAATGATAATAGGTACTGAGAATAAAATTATGCTATAGAATAATGTCAAAACCTCGTTATATGTCAAGAATAATTTATAATCTATACTTTATGTCACATGACTCAGAGTAATTTACTTAGAATATTATTAGGTATAAATAAACATCACAAAATCAAAATTGTAAACTATGTCAAAACTTTGTCAGTAAGAAACTCGGAAATATTATAATACGCTTTTTTTATGAGAAAGTTCTTTAATTTTTTCTTAAATAAATTAACGTTCAAATCTTTAATGTGTGGCGGAATGTGATTGAATATCTTTGGCGCCATGCAGAATACACTTTTATGCATCATTGCTGTCTTGGACCTTCTTACACACAATTCGCTATAATCCCGTCGACTTCGGGTATTATTATCAGATAACTTCTTGAAAAGTTTTGGGTTTGTTTTAACAAAGACCGCAACCTCGTAAATGTATAATGATGGGAGCGTTAATATTTTTAATTCAATGAAATATGGCTTGCACGTATCAGTACTTATCAGTCCAAACATCGCTCTGAGACACCTTTTTTGTAACTTAAAGATTAGTTCTTTATTGCACGAGTTGCCCCAAAAAATAACCCCGTATCTTAAGATTGAACCAACGATACCATGATATGCAGTAAGTAACGCGTCGGTACCCACAATCGAAGACAGTTTATAAAGAGCATACGCTGATTTGCTTATTCTTTTGCTTAATTCCTCTGTGTGTGCTTTCCAATCCAGCCTTTGATCTATATTTAAACCTAGAAAATTGGCAGTACCTACGTTTTCAATAATTTTGCCACCATGTTCTATTATCATACTAGATATCTTTGGTCGTTGACTGAACAACATTAATTTAGTTTTGCCAATATTTATCCTAAGATTATTATTATCTAGCCATGAGATTACTGATTGGATAGTTTTGTGGATTTCATTTTGTAACTGTAGCTCGTTAGTGTTATTAATAGTTACGGTGCTGTCATCGGCAAATAGTGACATGTGATGAACGGTTACCTTTGGTAAATCATTAATATAAATTAAAAATAACAGGGGACCTAGCACGCTCCCCTGTGGTACACCATATTTAATTATTCGTTTATTTGATCTAAATATCAGTTTGGATTTAGTCTTTGGATCTATCTTTGAAATTTCCACGTATTGGTTCCTATTTATTAAATAAGATTCGATCAGTTTTAATATATTTCCTCGAATTCCATAGGCTTCTAACTTCTTAAGCAAAATCGTATGGTCCACGTAGTCGAAGGCTTGAGTCATATCACAATATACGGAACACACGGGTATTCTACTATCCACATTCGTGATGACTTTGTTCAAGAAATCGTAGACAGCCAACAACAACAACCAACAGCAACTGATAAACATACCTCCTCGAATGTCCTTACGAGCCCCCGGTGGATCATAAGCCATACAAACAATGTTCGACGACATGCGACGGGTTAATAATAAATAAATAAATAATAATCATAATTTCTAATATATTAAATCAAATACTTGTTGTCATACACACATGCCAGTTGCGAGTACTACGCACCTAATCTTTTTGAAGAAACTCACCAATAAGGTCTATGTAGGTATGTCTTTCTAGGGCGTCCTCTCCCGGTGTTTCCACTTACATTTGCCTTATGTTAATAAGACAAATTTATGTAAATACCTTTTGTTAGTCGCCTTTCATTTGTCCTTTCAACGTGACCAAACCATCTACGCATACTATTTGAAATGTTTGTTTCTATGTCTTCTTTTAAACCATAACGTTGCTCTTACAGAACATTCCTCAATCCGGTGATTTCTCACAGGGTATTGTTTAACAAAATAACTATGTTACTGTCAGACCGCTTCTACTATCCATAAAATTAATGATAAATTGCCAAATCTCATCACAAGTGTGAGTAATTATGCTCGCAGTGTAATCACATAACAGGTTCGGTTCCAAACTTATTTGGCTGCGAACCAGCGCCGCCAATAGCAACCACCTCGTTAAATCTTACACCGTTTTGATAGAAGTGGGCGCATTTGTGGTTAAGTATCAAAAATACGAGTATTTTATGCTTGATTGAAGTAGTGTTTGAAGTTGAAAGGTTCATCTTGTAAGGTAATGACCGAGCCTAATAATTATTCTTTTAGAAGAATTGGCCGATTTATAATTATGTATGTGAATGACCTACGCAATAAAATCTCTTGTTAAAGACGTCAAATTGGTACTTACCTTTTGTAAATGCAGTTTAAGTTTAATTAATTTTTTAAGAATAAAGCCCCGTATTCATGGTAAACATTTGTTTAGCAACAAAGTTGAATCAACGTGTTGCAGAGTTGCTGTCAACATGTTGCTAGCAACATTGTGTGTTGCAGAGTCGTTAACAGCTTTTGCTCGATGTGTTGCGGTGTTTACGCTCATCGAGCGCAAACACCGCATCACGATGATTCAACTTTGTTGCTAAACAAATGTTTACCATGAATACGGGGCATAAGTCAATGTTTCTTTTTAAAGTATGACCAATCATGATTATAGATTTTAACATCCATTTTAAACATTAGCCTACTATAAAATTTATTAAACCACTATTTAAACAACTAACCATTAATTTGATCATTCTGAACAACAATTTTGACGTGTGAAAACAGTAGTCTAATCCTATTAATTTGATGAATCAAAACACCATTTCGTAACATCACTACACATAACCATCCCACATTACAATGCTTTCAGTTATCTAACACTAATATCCGATTGATACATTGTTGCTCAACACCAAACGTAGCTCGGATTAATTCCATTAAAATTCATTAATTAGTTCGAATTATTAGCTCAACGGCAATAATTCTGACGATGAATGAACGCTGACAGTAATTCGTAATGAAACATTCAACTCAGATATCTGAATGTATCGGATAATGTGGGTTGTTACCGATGTTTAAGTAGTAAATCGTTGTTTTAAATAACAGAACGTGCACAAAAAGGGAAAAGTCCGTTTCTGGTTATGTTTCTCTCATCTAAGAATATAAAAATAATTGTTTGTCGGTATGTAGTTTATGGAATCGTAAACTTTGCATTTGAGCACATTAGAGACTCGCTAAAAAGATCAGTAGTAGTTATTATTGTTTTGGATCTATTTGTTGTCATATTATTAAAAATATATAGATTTATTATATAAAATTCTGGAGTCACATTGTTCTCCTAGCAAAACTCTTCCAAAACGGCTTCACCGATGTTTATGTCATTTTGAGTGTACATTCAGAAGGTCTAATCATTCATCATCATTCTATTAATTAGAATCATTTTTAATTAATAAAAACTAGTTTGCCTTTGGTTTTGACTTGATGACTGATTATGACAATTATTCTCACATACCAAAATGCCAAAAATAAGACTTGGCGTCGTGACTGTCTGGCGGTTTGTAGTACTTTTACGTGGCTTACACAAATGACCGGCAGATAGCGTCGTGTGACGGGTCGTCGAGTAAAAAATTATTGTATTCGACGCGTAGGACATCCAGCGATCTTAATTAAAGTAAATAAATAAACAGTTTTCCCCATTAATTGCAGGTTTTGTTTATGTGTCAATGTGACATTGTGAAATGTCAATGCCTAGCAGTGGCGAAGTGTCCAATACAACTCGATTCCTATCGGCTTTCCTTAGGAGGTTCGTAAGAGCAACTCTACCGCTATAGAATAATGGCAGCTCTAGACTCTAGCACTGCCAAATATAATATAAGTATTTACACCAAAGACATACAGGTGGTAGGCACTTACAGAGAGGCAGGCTAGATAAAATACATGAGTCAGTAACTCTCTGGTTTTGAGTACTTTTACGTGGCCTAAGCAAATGACCGGCAGATAGCCTCGTGTGGTGGGTCGTCGAGCTCCCTGAAATAGGTTTGAGCTACACGATGACTGAAGCATGCATGCCGTCTGTTGGGACAGGTCAACTCAAAGCTGAATTGATTCTTTTTTCAGAAGGCTTTTACAGACTTTGCCCTGCATCGGTTTACTCGCATAATATATGCATAAAATCTCATGACTGGACTTTAAAGAGACCATGACCCCTGAGTCTTTTCTTCTCAGGGATCAGTCATTTTGCTAAATGCCAATTAGTTAAAAAAAAAACATGTAAAAGTATCTGGGTAGATCTACTTATAGAAATAAATATCATTTACTTCATCATCATTTCACAAAAATAACTTCGAAGACCAAATCACATAACACCAAACATCACTATTGGTACAATTGATTGTGCAGCGTCATCGCAGTTCCTAACTAGTGTTTGGCAGCCGACGTGACCTGCGTTGCCAATATCATGTAGTATGGGCGCCATTTCGTCACGTGGCAGAAATATCAAACCTCGATGGGAAGATATAAATTTATTGGGTATTATTAGGTGCTGATGGCGATTTTATTGATAAAGATTAGTAAAACTGTTTGATGGCAAAAGGTCTTGAATTGGATCAGTGTTTGTTGTTCATTAAATAAACAAAGAAGAATTTAGAAGCATACGAACTTATAGGAGTTTGTGGTTTAGTCATTACAACCGCAGAGGTCGATCAAAGGTTAAGCGACAACGCTTGGCGAGGTTGTTCCGTGGATGGTGGCCATTCATTACAACATGCCTCGAAAAGAACGTTAAGCTGTTTGTTTCAGCTGTCATTCCTAAGTCTTTGCAGTCATTACGGATAGAAGACACATTGGGGTAACTCGATGTGCTGGCGTCTGTACAATATGAGTCATTGAAATTCTGTCAAAAAATTGTATGTAAATCATAATGGTGATTTGGGCACTTGTGGCGTCGCCACACACTACAAGAAAAAAATCGTGTTCTGTAATCAAAAGAGACATCCAATAGTACGAGTACCTATACAAAACCTCAACAAAATCTTCTTGCATCCCAGACATAACTCAAACAAAAATACTCCCCAGACGGCCTCCAAAAATAACATCCCACGTTTTACAGCAAATAAATCATAGCTGGATTATACTACTAAAAACCTTTTTGGCAACGCACGTTCTGGACGCTGCCAAAGGGGACAGTTGGGCTGCGCGATCATACTTGCATGTCCATCAAAAAGTTATTACCGACTTCAGTACTTGAGACGCAGTTTTTACTGCATTAACTTGTTGGTGGCTAGTGGCTGGTGGCAGTTGAGCGCTCAAATGTGTGCCAGATTGTCGAGAGGGTTTTTGGTCGGTGATTTGTGAGTAATGGAAGGATAAATTTGAATAACGAAAGAGAATCGAATTATTATAGACTCATCCAATAAATGAAGCAACTTTTAGAGTGATTAGTGTTGTTATAGGATTTCAGGCAAATAAACCTACTGATGTTATCCAGTAACAGGGTTGTTGGGGTAAGACAGGCAGACGCCCTATGTAAAACACTGGCATTCAGTTGCATCTGGTCAAACTGCATTTTCATCCAATGGAATTAATGTAAATCATAACCTTTACTTTACTTTACACTTGAATCAATTTTATTTTATTATTATTATTTTTTTACAATAAATGTAAGAAAATTTCAAACGAGCTAATCAAGTCAATACCAATTAGTTGGAAATGATTTGTATGCCTCGCTAAAATAATTTTCCAACTGTATCAATTATAAATAATACAAATTCTATTTTAAACTTAATTGAATCTCATGCGTGTGTGATGTAGTAGTTGTAAGGAGTATAATATGGCATCTTTATTCCAATATAGTCAGTGTATTCTCGAAACTGGACGCTGAACCCAACACAGTTAGGAAAAGGCTAGGCAGAAAATGAACTTTTTTGAACTTGGATGAATGATTTTCGTCTGTTGTTCATTTGCGCTTATTACGTTTTGTTATTCAAGTAATTATTTCTAAATTTACCGTCCTAGAGAAACAAGAGCGTCAATGATGACCTTGAAATTATTATTTGACTAATATTCTGGTTCATTGATCACGGAGTAAACAACTTTGCTTAAACATAATAACACGACTGTAATCCCCGAAAGGTTAAGCAGAGGTGTACCTCTAGTACACCCACACTTCGCCAGTTATGTTTAAGTCGCATGTATGGGGCGAGTCTTTTGCCATCATTTGCGCACGAATCCATTCTCCACGCTACTGAGAAACTTTAGATAAGAAATATTCAATAACGTGTTGCCCGACACAGGGGTCACATCCAAGATCTTGCTCAGCAGTAGCTCTTGCGACTACTTAATAAACGATGCTGTCAATAAGTTAAGTATAGGTTTGATAAAACAATAAACAACTGGCTGTCTCGTCAGTTTAGGCAAAGTGTTATTGAGCTTTTATTCTATCTGGAATCTCTTAGTAGAAACCCAGTGCCTAGAATAATGACTGATAATTGATAACACGATCGCCCTCTTATTTTATTCTTATTTAACAGGTTATAGTAATGTGGGTTTCCTATTCCCATTACTATACTCCATCCGAGTAGATAGTTAACTAAAGGTAAACAATCATGACAAGTCTTTTTACATAAACGCTTATTAATTGAATACAACTACTGTTTAAACAAACTGTTTAAACAATTGTTTTGTTATCAACTGCATTTTATTTTTAAACTGTGTTATTAACTAAAAATACATGTCAAAATTGTTTACCTTTTGTTCACTACCTAATCGGATGGAGTATAGTAATTGTTCACACTTTCAACCACGCTGAATATGCTTGTGTCTGGAGTGTGTTCACTGTTCACTTCATTAGAGCAATGGGTGGGTTTCGATCTCAATCTCTCGATCGCCAGGCCGACGCCTTAGCCATGGGGCTACTGCCCAAATAGATAAATATTGTGGGACTTAAACATAATGACCATAATAATGGACAATATTGGAGACACTCGGTATACATACTGATTATGCCGTGAATAGTATCATGGTTTACTAAACTCACGCCTTTTTCCCATGGGGGTAGGTAAAAACTACAGAGCGCCATTCTTACATACTTCTCTTACTGTGTTTACATTCATACATGTTGTCATACACACATCATAAGTTTTAAAATGAGGTTATACTACAGTTAAAACTCTGCCTTACCCTTGGGGGATTACCAGCATGACGTAATATATTATGACAATAAACAACAAAAACAAAACGTGTACACATTTTGCGGGACTCAATAAACAAGATGGCCGCCACAAAACTGCATGATCAGGCGTCCGTGGATACCAACGGAGCCGTATTTATATCCGATAAATCATGCGGAACAGAAATTCAATCAGGCACCCGAGGTGTGGATCGAGCTGTTATTTAATATCTCTTATGTTGTGGCTGTTTTGGGGTCTCGATTTACGAGCACTAGGCTTTTATTTTGGTTAACTTTTGTAAGCCTTGTATTTTTTGTCGGTGGAACATTTAGAATGTGAATACAATGTAGGGCTTCTCCTTCATTTCGTGAGGTAACTGATTTATTAACCCTGGAGTATTTAACGCCGCTCATTTCCACCAAAAATGAAATAAATCTACTTACGCAACTGCTATGTTATCACTGTCTGTATTGATTGGTAGAAAACGCCTGAGGTTCCCATTTATACCTACATTTCTTCCGTAATAATTAAAAACTTAACAGTTATCATCATCACTTCTGACTTTTTAGATTCATGTGCGTATTATAGAATTATGGGACTGACTCGCCGCTCGACGCTCGCCGCGAACGGACGTGCTGCGCTACGCTCCACGACTGTCCGCCGCCCGCCGTACGGCCGCTACTTCGCTCCGTTGCCGCTCGCCGCAACGATCTTCGTAGTCTCTGACTACAACCACGGATCCAAAGCCGCCTTTTTCAAGGCAGCGGTCGATCAACTCACATCGTCTAAACGTTTGACCCCCTCTGGGTAAAACCACAGTTTCGTGGTCCTCGGTGGATACCTTACGGTGCCAACGAAACCGAGTGGGGTGTTGACCCGACACACCCGCCGATCCCCTTCAGGGTGAGGCAGTCAATTGGAGTCGAGAGCTAGAACCTTGGCCTTGGGGGATCTCCTAGTCAAATCTAGTCTCTGGTTTCGTTCACAGCTACACACCTAGTGTCGGTTGGGTGTTTCAACCCCTTCGCACTAGACTGGTCAGGGCCCCGTTCGCACAATAAGACTGGCGACGGGTTACAAGCTTAGGGCTCACCATTAGGTACTCACCTCCCTGCCTACACCCGGCAGGGAGGGTTACACATCCCCGGGCAAAACCCACCCAGGGAAGTTAGGTTGTTAGGGTTAGGATTGCTAGGTTCCCACCGCAATTTTTCCCGCGTAAACTCCCCATTTAGTCATGTCGGACGCTTTAATAATAGCGTTTTTCAAAGAGGTCCTCTTAAAGGACCCCGATTTCTCGGCCAAATATGGCCAGAAGTTCGACGCGTTACAGCGTCAAACCGGTTTATCGGCTACCTGCGCTCAGGTATGCGACCGCGACGTCACTGATTTCAGTGACGTACTCGATAGCCCCTTATCGCCGCCTTTAGCCGACAAAGGCTGCATTTCTCAGAAGGCTTCGATGCCTTCTCTAGAAATTCCCCAGGCATTGTCGGTACCGTCCCTTATGCCCGCGTTCTCGGAAACACCGACTGTTTCCAAAAAGCCCCCGACCGCTAAGCCGGCTATCGCTAAGCCGGCAAAAATTCCCACGGCCGTTACTCCCGTCGCCGACCCCGATCCCTCTGAGCGCATGGACACTACCGTGCCTCGCTCTCAATCCGCTTCAGAAGCCGAGTCCGCTTCCGATTCCTCCTCTGAAGACGACTTTCAAGTCGTCGGTAAGGGAGGGAAGAGGAAAAAGACGAAAGCCTCTTCCTCTCAGGCCACTAAGGCTAAGAAGCCCTCTGCCCAACCCGCGCCTTCCCCCTCCCCCGCGTCTCAGGGTCCCTCTTCTAGCCCTAGTGCTAATCCCTCTTCGTCTGCTTCTATGAAGCAAAAACCACCGCCGCCCATTTTCATCCAAGAAAGGGCCAAGTGGACCACCGTCTCGAATTGGTGTAAAGATCAAAAGATCAATTACACCAACGCGCGTTCCTGCCAACAAGGCGTTAAGGTCATTGTCCCTACGTCTAACGACTACAGGGGTCTCTCCCGTCTCTTGCGTGAAAAGGCAATTCCTTTTCACACCTACTCCCTTCCGGAGGAAAAGCCCACCCGTGTGGTTATCAGGCGCATTCCGTTTGAGATGCCCGTCCAAGAAATATATGATGATTTAGTGGCCCAAAATATCCCCGTCATCTCCGTCCACCGTTTGCACAGAGCACGCGGTGGAGCAGAATACGATATGGTCCTTGTCATCTGTCATCCAACAGAAGGCCATCATCCGATCTTTGACATTAAGTCCCTCTGCAATCTCATCGGCATAACCGTAGAGAAACCCTACCGTCCCACTATAGTTGGTCAGTGTCACCGCTGTCAACTGTACGGCCACTCGCAGGCCCACTGCTATGCGAAACCCAGATGCGTCAAGTGTCTGGGTGACCATAGCACGGCTGAGTGTTCCCGTCCTAAAGATCTCTCCCTTTGCTCAGAGCCGCCTTCGTGCGTCCTATGCGGTCAGTCTGGGCACCCGGCTAACTACCGTGGTTGCCCCAAAGCCCCCAAACCCTCCGCCGCGAGACTCGCTAAGCTCGCTGCCGCCAAACAGCAACGCGAAAGCCCATCCGTGAAAGTCCCCTCTTCACAGATGCCCGCCCGCCTAAGCCCCCAGAGAGCCTCCCCCTGGAATCAGCTCAACCACCAGAAGGCCTTCCCGGCCCTGGTGCCCTCTCAAACCCCCGCTTCCTCCATCCCAGCTCTGATGGAGATTCCTCTCCCTATCGCCCCTAGGGCTCCAACAGTCCCAGTGACTACCCCCTCCCCCGCATCCGCGTCGCCCTCGAGTGGCAACCCTGTCCTAGACAAGGCTTGCCACAACATGAAGGTCCTATTCGGAGCCTATAGGGTCTTTTTCACTCCCGCGGCCGATGCTATGACAGCAGAGGTCGAAATCGCGGCTAAAACCAACCCCGATGCCCTTGTAGACATATTCAAGGCTTATCCCTCCGTATCGGAAGCCATTTTCAACCTTTGCCAGAAGTAATCAATGGATACTGAAAGGCTTAGTACTCACAAACCCCGATCCCTTAAGTTAGGTTATTTCAACGCCAATGGCATTAACGGCCAACGCGATGAGATCGCTAAATTCCTACGCGACCATCGGCTAGACATCCTCCTCATACAGGAAACCTTCCTCAAACCCTACAACCGCGATCCCAAAATTGCAAATTACCGGTTAATTCGCAACGATAGGTCCCGTTGTCACAAAGGCGGCACTCTTATCTACTATAGAAAGCAACTTTATTGCACCCCTATGGACCCTCCCACCCTCACATCTCACTTGGAGTGCTCGGTATGCAGACTCGGTATGACGGGCCATCAGCCCATTACCATCATTTCCGGTTATTTCCCGCCGTCCGGTGGCGGAGAGGACCCTACCTCTATATCCCATGATCTCACAACCCTCTTCGGCTTGAGTGACTCCGTTATATTAGCGGGCGACCTCAATGCCAAACATCCCGCTTGGAATAGCAACACGACCTCTACCCGGGGTAGAATAGTGTTTAACTTAGGTTCCACCCTCAATTATGACGTCATCGCTCCGATGTCTCCCACTCATTTCCCTCACTGTCCCGATCAACGTGAGGATATTCTCGACATAGCTCTCCTTAAGAATGTAAACCTCCGTTTACAGTCAATCGAGACTATACACGAGCTCAACTCTGACCACCGCCCGGTCATTTTGTATCTAGTCCCTCGCTCGGGTCCCTTTGACCCCAGCCTGCCTCCCCCGACTAAAATAGTGACCGACTGGAGGAAAGTAAGCGAAAGTCTGAAATCCACCACGTCGCCTCTCTTAGACTCTATCCCCGACCAAATAGCCTCAGTCGCTGACACGACGGGCGCGATCGACTCGTTCACAGAGCACGTACAATCAGTCTTGAACGATTGTTCACGGACAGTGCCAGCGGAGGATCACCTCCGCTGGCGACTGCCGGACGATGTACAGGCTCTCGTGACCGAGAAGAACGCGGCTATCCGTGCCTACAGTGCTTTTCCCTGTGCTGCAAACAAACGCCATATGCGCCGCTTGCAGAAAACTGCAAAGCGACGCATATTGGAATTTCGTTCTGCAACCTGGGACAAGACACTGAGCGAAATCGAGCCCACCCACTTAGCTTTCTGGCAGCTTCAGCGGAAACTACGCTCCACTGAAGAAGCCACGATGCCCCCCCTAGTACGCCCCGATAAGAGCGTCGCCTTTGACAACACCGATAAAGCCGACTGCCTTGCGGCCAGCTTAGAGTCCCAATGCACCCCTAGCACTCAACCAGTAGACCAAAGTCACCTCTCTGAGGTCGACGCCGAAGTCGAACGTAGAGCAGCCCTGCCCCCCGTAGAAGACCCCGACGATCCTCTGCCTCCCGTCACTCCCGACGAAGTGCACGATCTCATCAAAGGTCTTAAACCTCGCAAAGCCCCCGGTTCTGACGGTATCACCAATAAGGTGTTTAAACTCCTCCCAGCCCCCCTCATCATGTTGATGACTGCCATCTTCAATGGCGCTCTATCCAACAACATGTTCCCACAAACGTGGAAAAATGCCACCGTGATAGGTATCCCTAAACCAGGCAAACCCAAGTCCGCGCCCTCCAGCTACCGCCCCATCAGTCTCCTCAACGTATTCGGCAAAATCTATGAGCGACTTATTTATAAGCGACTCAAAGATTATGTCGAAGCAAAGAGTCTCATCCCCCTCGAGCAATTTGGTTTTCGAACCCAGCACTCGTGCGTCCAACAAGTGCACCGCATAGTGGAGCACATAAGCCTCGGCTTCATGCGCTCCAGGATGACGGGAGTACTTTTCTTCGATATAGCGAAAGCATTCGACAAGGTCTGGCACAACGGCTTAGTATACAAGCTGTACAAACTCGGTGTGCCGGATCGTCTCGTACTCATATTACGGGACTTTTTGTCGAATCGCTCCTTCCGCTACCGGATCGAAGGGGCGTTTTCTTCCCCCCATCCGATTTGCGCGGGTGTCCCTCAAGGCTCCGTGCTCTCCCCTCTCCTCTTCTCACTGTTCACCAGTGACATTCCCATCAGTAATAGGTCCCAGTTAGCTCTCTTCGCCGACGATACGGCAATCTACTTCACTGGCACCAATCCAGTCACGATAGCTCGCACTCTCCAATCTTCCGCAAACGCCCTAGGCGATTGGTTCCGGAAATGGAGAATAGAGGTCAACCCCGAAAAAAGCCAAGCGGTCCTCTTCACGAGACCGCGTCGCACTGTCCCAACCCCCGATCCAATTACTATGTACGACACCCCCATCCCTTGGGACTCGGAGGCAAAGTACTTAGGAGTTACTCTCGACCATCACCTTACCTTCGCGAAGCACATAAAGATGGCTCGTTCGCGAGCCGCTTTCGCTTCCAGTAGGCTTCATTTCCTCACGACCCCGAGAAGCAAATTGTCACTCAAGTGCAAATTGCGTCTCTACACCGCGGTCATTCGCCCCATCATGACCTATGCTTGCGCAGTTTTCGCACATGCGCACCCTAGGCATATCCATAGGATGCAAACCCTCCAAAACCGTTTCCTCCGTAGGATAACGGGAGCCCCCTTCTATGTCCGAAACGAGATTCTCCACGTAGATCTCAAAATCCCCACAATTCAGCAGTTCATGAAACGCCTCACCAAGCGTTTCATGGACGTAGCTGAAAAACACCCCAACCCCCTCGTGGTGTCGGCCGCCCGATACACTCCGTCCCGCATCTCTAAGATACGGCGACCGAGACACACCCTCACCGTCCCTGACGACGCTATCACCCTCCTACAGGAGAGCGATAAGTCTACCAGCACAGTTCGCAAGAACGCAGCCCGATTCCGGCCTCGCCGTCGAGGCCCGTCGCGACGCCCCCGTTAATTACCCGTCCTCCCGTCCCTTGCTTGTGTGCCAGCCCGCGAGCTGAGCAGTAGTTATAATAAACTCGCTGCCCCCAAATAATAACCACACAGATCCAGCCGTCCCTTGCTGTCCTCTCCCAGCGACGCCCTAAGCCGAGGCTCGTACCCCGCAGGGGGTGCCCTTAGCGTAGTCGCTTAATTTTTAAGTTTTTTTATACTCTGGCTGGAGGTCTTAACTTTTAAGATATCTCTACAGAGACGCCCGGTTAAGCTATACACGTCCTCTTCAAGGACACGATATGCGATACGCCCCTCAAATAAATAAATAAATAAATTATAGAATTATCACTTGCTTCAAAAACGGTGAAGGAAAACACCGTGAGGAGAAGCTAGAGGCTCATGAGCGGTGTCATTACAACTCTGAGACCAGGGGCTCGAGTGTGCTATTGCAATCGTGTCTCAATGACCGGTAATTGATCGAACATTTGACAACTTTGACAGTTTTTTTATGGGAAATGTGTCATAAGTTTGACGTTATAAGTCAAAAATCGATCATTGACCGGACATTGAGACACGATTGCAATAGCAGACTCGACCCCCTGGTTAGCCACTTACCGAAGTCACACACGAAAAGAAGAAAGCTGTCCACCGCAGAACAAAATACTTTTCTTATACAGAGAAGGCACAAGCATTCACCATCCCACTTGCTCAAAGCAGATTTGCAATTTTGAACTTTATTTATTATAACTACGACTACAAATTATTACCTCACTGTATTTTCCTTCAGCGATGTCAATGATGTCTAAGATAAACTTTGAAAGTTAATTTTAAGCGGCAATAGCCCAATGGCTAAGACGTTGGACTGGGCGATTGACAGGTCGTGAGTTTGATCCTCACCCATTAAATTATTGACGTAAATCCACTCCAGACGCAGGCATATTTCGCTTAACTGGATGGGTTAACAAGGCTATTAGTAATCTGCAACCGGCAACGGCACCGTTAAGTTTCAATAAATCAACAAAAAACATAGCAACATCTTTGAATCTCAATACAAAGGAATGAAAAACTTATAAATGTAAATTCTATTATAAGTACCTGACTCTTTGCTAAAAACAGAGACAAAGCCGATATAATTAGATGAAATCAAAACATTGAATCTCTAAAGTTTCTGCATCATTTATTCATTAAAGGAAGCTTGACAGCTTTTCTTAAAGGATAATTCGATCCTCCCTGTTTAGAACTGACTGCGCGAAAACTGTATTGTTTCCTCTGAATAAAGGGGGTGGGATGAAATGAGGTGGTTGATTTCCAAGTCAAGACGAGTTTGATAGAATTTTGTAGAATAATGTTTAAAAGTATTTATAGGGCAGGTGTAAGTGGAAACGCTGGGACAGAGAGGACGCCCTAACTACATATGCACAGAACTTATAAGTGATGTTCTTTAAGAAGGTTAGATGCGTAGAACTTGCAAACGGCGTGCGTGCGTGACCGTGCGGATAAACAAAGCAAAGAATTTTACCACATAGCTCACAGGAGTTTCTGTGATAGACATGGGAAAAGGTACGTTTGTTTTCCAAGGCAAATATTTTAATTTCTTACAGTAAATACTATTAAAGGTATACCTATGTGCAAAAAAGTTGTAACCAATCAGGTACACCTCTTCCTAACCCTTCGTGCTAGGGTGATGTTATGCTATCTATCTATATATAATATATATTGTGTTAGGTTGGTTTGTGTACGCTTCAAAAACTCAAAAAGTTCTGCACCGATTGAGCTGAAATTTTAGCGTGATATATAATCCGCATCAAGGATGGTTTTTATCAATTTTTTTTTTGTGTTAATCACAATGTGCCACAGCAAAGCGTGGCAGGGTACAGCTAGTGTAAGTATAAATTAAAATCCAGACGACTCGCGCATGAAGGGTTCTGAACCGTAGCAAATACTATTTTTGTTATAGCAGCAACACAATATACATCATTTGTGAAAATTTCAACCATCTAGCTATCACGGTTCATGAGTTACAGGTTCGTGACAGACAGGTAACAGTGTTTCGATGTTACTGTTTAAGCTCGGAACCCTTAAAAGGGACTCATAAAGGTTAACATGCAACGTTTGGTAAAAATGCATTTTACGCGATTGCCATTAATAAACCATGATATTTTTCGTTGCATTAAATAAATTAAAAAATATACGACGATGTTGAGTGGATCCAAGCAAACTCGATGTGTGCTGCAACATTATTCAAAATTCATGGACGAAAAGTAATAAACTATACAAGTACATTAATGTAACCAATTTAGATTTTTATTACTTTTCATGTCATCCCAATGTAGATAAATCTAAGTAAAATCTCATTCTGAATGTAAACACAATTCGATCTCATCTGTTTAAGAAAATATTACATCACGAAACTTTAATGTAGTTACACATATTTCAAACTTAAGGCCAGGGACACACAAGCGCGACACGACTTCAACACTCATTGATTAGAATGGATGTTTCTACTTGGACCTGATACGAGCCGCAGAACTGGTGACAGTTAAAATAGAGGTGCATTTTATATGAAGATATCGATTTATTTTATGCTTATTGACTAATATAAGCTCAATATGGGACGGTGAGGCTAGGGTATAAATTCAGTAGGTTATCTGGTCTCAGATTAACTGAGGATTAAAATATATCTATCTATATATATATATTCCACAACTTTTCACACTACGCCATTTAGTCCCAAGTTAAGCTTGAGAGCTTGTGTTATAGGTATTAAACAGCTGATAAACATACTTATATATTTCTAAATACATACATATTAAAGATAAATTACACCCAAACACAGAACAAATGATCGTGCTCATCACACAAACATTTGTCCTGGGTGGGAATCGAACCCACAACCTCCGGCATAGCAGTCAGGGTCACTAACTACTAGACCAACAGGCCAGTCAAAGACGAGTGAATGACAGCCAGTGGATTGACATATTATTGATTAAAATATGGACTTGGAAAGCTAGCAGTGCATTTCTATAAGTTGTTTAAGAGGTATGATGAACAGGGTACAACGTTGCTCATCCCCTTTAGAAAAAGAAGGATCCTTCGACCAAAAAAGTGTTATGCCTTTATTGTCGGGATCGTGTATGCGTTCAATCACGCAGATAACTTTAGCATCGTGATGTAGGATGTCAGTTTTAAGTTCGAATGTAGAGAGGTAGATTTTGCTACATGTAAATGTGGATTATGACTGCAAGGAGAACGACACGGTTAAAAACAAAATCACGGTAAGTACATCAAAGTCTGACCACAGAAGTCGCGCTTGTTTGGACATACCTTTATAATTAGAAGTTTGTCTTGTGAAAAATATTGAAATAAATTTAATTTCATGATTGATATTGCAAATTGTGCTTGCGTACCTACGTAATTTAAACTGACATCGTTATTTTCGTTTCAAGTAATTGAATACTCGAGTAGTTGAGATAGTCTTTACTCTTCACTGTATTTTTACATCTTTCTTGTTATAATTTAAGTCCTTTACAAACAAAATTGTTAGACTGATAAGGTAGGTAAATAACCAAATATTTTCCAAAGGAGTTGGTGCGTGGGTTGGGACATGACCCATATCAAACCGAGTGTCAATTTAACCAAAGTCTATTTTTTGGTGTTACTTGTGTTGGGATCAAAAGGTGGTGTAATTATTTTATTAAATGGGTTCAAATGTGAGAAGGGCAAAAAAAAAACAAGCGACGCTGCACAATCGAGAGTCGGGACCAATGGCTTAATGTCCTTGCCCAAGCACGGAGAAGTCTTGATATGTAATTAATGGTTACCCATCCACGGACCTACTACGTCAATTTTAGTTGCTTAAACTTGAGGCTAAATAATAACAACCGCACGGGTCACCGTGCGGTTGTTATTATTTAGCCTCAAGGTACCTAGTAATTGTACACAAAAAACATTTTCCTTTAGTTTTCATCTATCAGTCTGTTTGTTTTAGCTGATTTCTGAAACGGCTGTACTGTTTTTAATGGTACGACACTGGCAGTTGGGTAATAAAATAACTGAAGTTACTATAAAAATCATAAGCGTTCCATGCAAAAAAGTTTTAATATATTCTGGAATTCCGCGTGGAAGTAGCGGGAAACAGTTTTATAATTTAACATCCGCTCTGAAACGTGTTAGGTGCACACGTTTTCATTGGTCGTTTCCTATGATAAAGAACTAGAACTAGCAAGCTTTGCGGTTATTCTTTGAAAATACTTGACTTTTATGTAGTGTTAAAAGGTATGTGAGAAAATAGTCGATTGTTCGATTCAGCAAAACTCACCTCGTGAGAACTTAAATGAAGACAATAATGGAATGACAGCTCGATTCGCCTTCACTTTATTGTCATTTTTACAGATTGATCTTTACAGAATTGCACGACATGTAAGTACCAGGTACTAATTTGTACACCCACATTTACCCAGTTATATTTTAGAATAGGAAGCCAGCCTATTCTTGAAAACAATCTCTCTGACTGGGTTCTTGGGTTTTACTAACCCTTCTCGAGTTATTAAAACCCAAGAACACAGTTGCACGGCACGGTTGGTTGCTGTAGAGATTTTTCGGCCTCTTCTTCATCCCAGCAAAAACATTAAGAATTGACGAAGGGCAAGTTTTTTAGGAGACTGTTTTAAGTAACTTTGACGTTCAAAAAGTGATGATCTTCAATCAAATTTAAATAAATGAGTTTTGATTTTGGTTGCACAGAACGAATTATTTTTGTAAGTACGACCTGCAGACAGTTGTTCCAAGTATGGCTGAATATGTATGTATACAAAAATCAAAAAAGAAATCTTGCCCGACCTTAAAATCGTACCCAGCAGTAGGTACAGACGCCAGCACATCAACATACCCCAATGTGTCAAATTTCTTTGATAGGTTTTCAACTTTATTCTAAACGTAATAAGGTTAATGTTCAATTGGGAAAATATATCAGTTTTGGGTAGGTGGATGTGCTGGCGTCTGTACCTTAGCACTATGATTTTTATCAGTGCATCCACAAACATTCATAAAACCATTGAGAACTCCACATCTTTCTTACGTCATACCTATAAAGGTACATCATGCCTAGAAAACTCGCCACCAAATTCGAGGGGACCGCAGAAGTTCCCGCGGGGCCCGTAGTTCGACTTTACGACACTCTTTAAGTAACGCAGGGAAATAGTTTCGTTTAGCTCGGTCAGGTTACGAAGGTCCTCAGTGGGTTCACGTCGCTCTCCTTAGTTTTATGTAGCCCTGGTACCTTTTGAGCGGAGTTTCGTCTGAATAATTTGGTAGGTAAGTCAAAGAAATACGTGGCTTAGATTGGTTTAAAGGCTTGGTTCGTATTTGAGGTGTTTATGCAAGTGGTTGCTAGTGTCAAAGTGATTTTGTGAGTTTCTGTCGGGGATTTAAAAATAGTGGTTTGGAGACTAGCACTGTGTCTGTTGATGGCAATAGGCTCGACCTGTATTACATGGGACTTAACCCTAATTGGTGAAATAAAGTTGTAAAGACACCTCTGTCATGTACTTGTGTGTGCTTAGAGTAATACTATAAAAATATTATTATATAATTATTATTATAATTGACTAGCCGTTGGTCTAGTTGTAAGTGACCCTGACTGTTATGCTGGAGGTCGTGGGTTCGATTCCCAACCAGAATAAATGTTCACGATCATTCGTTCTGTGTCTGGGTGTAATTTTTCTGTAATATGTATGTATTTAGAAATATGTAAGTATGTTTATCAGTTGTCTAGTACCCATTACACAAGCATAATAAAAGTTGTGGATTATTATTTTATTATTATAATAATAATCCACAACTGTCACACAACGCCATCTAGTCCCAAGCTAAGCAGAGCTTGTGTTATGGGTACTAAACAACTGATAAACATACTTATACGTTTCTAAAAATATTCGTATTATAGATAGATTGAAATGAAATGAAATGAAATTATTTATTATGCGAGTAGGATATCGAAATCACATTGACACGTCATTTTTTCCTTTAAAGCTAGGTGAAGTCGGCATTTCCTAACTGACTACCTCTGAGAAGGAAAGGGGAAACAAACTCAGGGATCATCGTCTCTTTGAAGTCCAGACACTAAAAATATAATCAAAATTTTCGTGTAAAAAACCATGCAGAACAGTGTCCGGTTTAGCCTTTTGATGAAAGGGCCAGAAACAATTTGGGTAAGCAGCATGTATGCCAGCTATCGAGCTCAACTTTATGGTTAAGAAGCTCCACGACCCGACATTATGTCTAGTCAGTTAATAAAAAATAGGCATACCGATTACACCTAGATCCAGAACAAATAATTTGTGTTTATCACGCAAACAGTAGTCTAGGGTGGGAATCGAAATCACGACCTTAGGTATAGTGGCCAGGGCCACGAATTACAAGACCAACAAGCCAGTCGAAAGTATTAAACAAGTATATCTTAGCCTATCTCTTCTGGAAATACTGGCGAAGAGCTGACGTTTGGGGAGACAGTCTTATACAAGGTGTTTTTTTTTTATATCCCATAACTCTAGGGTTATATTCTGTAGGTAAAAAGAATACTAAAACTCCTACAATAGATGGTCCAAAAATGCATAGTTTCGGAGATATCATCAATCATAATTAAATTATCAGTTGTTTAGTACCCGTAACACAAGCTCTGCTTAGCTTGGGACTAGATGGCGTTGTGTGAATAGTCGTGGAATATTGTTATTAATTATTATTTATATTATTTTGATTACCTAATTAGTTCAAAAATTGTCACCAGTACGACGAATCTTCTTTCTAACGTCACTTTTCTTTCACGTAAGGGTGTTTTACATTAATCTAGAGTAAACCCTAGAGTTACGGGGTATAAAAAAAACACGTTGTATAATAGACGTTCAAAAAGTGCTGATTTTAGTCTAATTTGAATAAATGAGTTTTGATTTTCATTTTGAATACAGTTGTCATGTTATTATTCCTGACTTTAGTTAGTACTGACTAGGTGGTGGTCACCAGTCAAATTAAGATAATTAAAAACTGTTGTGACATCACTATTTAGTAAGTTAATAGTATGCACATCACTAGATATTATCCATGTATCCGGTTCCTATCAAGAATGCCAGCGTCACTTCATTGTCTATCCCCGTCTGTGAAGCTGCTACAACTGTACTGTCTGTAGTGTACTATTCTGTGTGTCGTTTTACAATAAATGAAGTCAACCTCAACGGTGTCTTATTAAACAAGCCTACAGAACATAACAAAAACAAAGAAAAATATTATGGACCCCAAGACACGATTCTAGGGTAAAGTATAGCGAGTGTTAATACAAACAGGATATAAAACTCATAAAATTAATCATCATTAGGTATGATGAATTTTCAAATTGTTCTTTAAGCAATTATTTTCCCCGAGTTTGTTTGAGAGAAATTAATATCTTAAAATAACAGAATAATATCATTTAGATATTAGGTTTACAGTTAATTAAATCCAGAATCGTGACGAGGCTAAAAATACTTAGTTGTAGAAAATGAAATTACTTGACGTAAAGTAGTTTGAAGAGAGCAAATCAATTTTCAAATTAGATTTCCGACAAACTGACAGTTTACATCATTCAAGTTATCGAAAAGTTGGTCCTGTCTAGGTATAGGGCACATTTCAAAATTGCTATTTAATTAATTTTTTAACTAATATCTGTTCGTAACGAAATAGTTTGTGAGTCCATAGATGGATGGATGAATGGATGTTTGTTACTCTTTCACGTAAAAACAACTGAATGGATTTTATTAAAATTTCGTATGCAGTTAGATGACACCCTGTATTAATACATAGGCTTACTTTTTATCCCTGTATTCCCACGGGAACGGGACCTACGCGGTTGAAACCGCGCTACGTCTGCTAGTAGACAATAAAAATGGAATAGCAAAAGGAGCTCAAATAATCAAACAACACAAAAAATCGAAACAATACAGAACCCTAAAAACTATACAAGTAAGAGTATCGTTTTAAGGGTTCTGTTGTCAACAAGGAACCTACATATTATGCCTGCCTCATGTTCGGCTGTCCGTTTGTCCGTATGTTTGAGTCCACTACACCAACGAACCATTCAAAATCAGCGGGCAAGCTGTAAGAAGTATAACATAACATGGTTAGGCCAAGGTGTACCAGTGGTCTACTCACATTTCGCCAGAGCAGCTATGTTATTTATTTATTTATAAAAAAGAAAAAAAAAAGTTAAAGAAACGAAACGTTTTGTAAAAACGTGTTTGAAACGTTTTGTTAAAGTCCCTTGTAATAGGAGGCGAGCCTATTGCCGTCAATCGGGCACAGATCCCGACTCCGGGCTGATAAGAAATTCCAGATGCCAAAACTCAATAACGCTTAACGCTAGGAAGTATAACAGAATTAAATGCCCAAAATCGATCCCCACAAAGAAGATATTATGCCCCTAACCGTACTTTTGCCCGATACACGATACCGTCATGATTTACCTTTTTTAAGTGGATTATATTAAAACAAAAACACTACTAAAAAGCTCTTTAGTAATCCTACGCTAATGCACCATTACTTATTCCTCAGTGTGGCTTTTTCTCTTTCAGCCCCCTTTAGCCCCTCTTAATGCACTCAGGGATTATATCAGTTAGATTGACAACTACATCTATACATTTGGACGTATAGAGATAAGTGCTTAGTGTTTCCAATGCCACCGCCTGGGGAGTGCTTTTTGGGGGATTATTGCGGATCCATGCCTTGAAACTTTAGTCAAGTCTCATTCAAATATATTACTATAATTCAATTCAATTTATTCAAAAACAATTTCTCAATATCTCTTACTTCGAATTCCAGGTGTCTTTTTAGACCCAATGTGAGTATTGTGTAATGATCACTTGCTTCATAAACGGCGAAGGAAAATATCGTGAGAATAATGGAATATTTCTCGATGGTATGTGAAGCCAAGCCAGAGCATTAAAACATTTAATTTAAAAATGTGGGTCTACAAACCCAACTAAAGTCACAAATGAAGTCAAAAGTCAGTCACAAAGTCAGGATATTAAATAAATAATTATGAAATAATTTGTATCTAATCATATTATATTATGTGTGTTAAAAGAGGTGCTTCATCTTATTTAACGTTAACGTTCTATCACGCTAGTTTACATTTAAAAAAAGATCTTTTTGTTTACTAGTGATTACTTTTACTAATAACTCTACTCCATTTACAATAGCATTAGACATATGTTAAAAAAGGTTATTTTTAATGCACACTTCGCAACGAAAAAACAATAAAGCATGTTACAATTACGGTAAACGCCGTAACTATTATAATCTATTTTTACTACAGATGTCACACTTATTTGTAACCATTTCAACAATTAGTTTTAAAAAATTATGTGGATTTCATTTTGATATATTATTTTATTTTAGTTGAAAATTGTGGTGTCAATGATAAAAACCACAAAGAAGCAGGGGTGAACAATACATGGACACGTTCTTTGTTTCATTTTACTTTGCTTTTAATTTTGAAATAAAATTATTGGAATAAGAACTGTTTTCGCGTATCTTTAAAATAAAATGTTCTGCATTCCTGCTTTGACGAGCCTCTAATGCTATTGTAAATGGAGTTAAACACTAGGAAGTGGCGAAGGGTGGGCTTTGTGGGGGACTGTCTTATGTAATTTCGACGTTCAAAAAGTGCTGATTCTCAGCCTAATTTGAAATGACTTTTGATTTTGATTTGATTGAGTAAAGCTGCCTAGGCAAACTTCGTTCCGCCTTAGGATCGATTTATATCGTCTAAAAATGGACCGGGAAGACGTTTGTCACCTGTCATGTCATCAAAGATGGCGCTGCATTTTAAAATGTTTAATTGTCGTCAAGTTTTCTTAAACTTTCTAAGGTTCCGCTCAACTTTCTTATTTTTTTCTTTCGTCAACATCCTTCTTCTATCAATAACAAACACAACAAAAAAAGGATTGGCGGAATTGGTCCAGTCGTTCACGCATGATGCCATGACCAAGGAAAACTGGTATTCATTTTTATAGACGGGTACCTATACAGGGTGTAAAAAGACCAACCGATGATCAAAGTGAGACGAACTAAAACGAGTGAGTATTTTGACGTTGACATGTGAATACCGAAACTTGTACAGGCGATAAGAGAAGCGTAGTGAGTATGACTTTCGAGAGGATTTGCGAAAAGACTTTCGAAGTGATTTACGATTTACAGAATAGCACTGCTGTAAGAAAAGGTTATAGTTTTGGGTCGGTCTCATAGTTATAGCAGCTTATTACCTGCATCTGCATCTAAAAGAGAATAGCCTGTTATAGGTTTATGAAATTAAGTAGTACTTATTACACTAACATAGTATATAAGCTAATTCTACTAATAATTCACTAACAATGTATGAAATAAAGTTTTTTTTTTAGTCCCACTGCAGGGCAAACCCCTCTTCTCATAAAGAAAAGGCACGAGCATTGACCACCATGCTTGCTTAAGGCGGCTTCGCGATTTCAGACTTATATTAACTACAAGTCCAGGTTTCCTCTCTATCTAATCGAATCTAGTGTTGTTTAATCTCTTGAATTGATGATACAAGTTTAGAACCGCTAATAAAACAAACCCACATTGTATTGTGTTCAATCGTAATAGCAAGACTGTTGCCTTCCATTTAACGTTGAAATAGCCAATTGGTCTCCCAGCAGAACGAGAGATAAACTTAACTCTCAGATTTGTAGTCACATCGTCACTAGATAATTTAGGACATAGTATTTTTAAAGGTTAGAACATGTTTTTTTTTTGTTTCGGGTTTGTCATAGGCACGTCCAGTTTACAACTAATATTATGTTGCTTTCCATCTTGTGACCAGCCTTTCTAATATAATTATTGTTCATTTTAAGAGTTCATTATTTCATAACACTTTGATCACTTTGCACGAATCCACAGGCGTTCCCATTTTTAAATTAAAAGAGTTTTGTATGCAAAATAAAAACAAATTGTTCACCTCCTTTAGCGAGAACAACAATGTTTTCTACAACACTGGATTTGTTATCAAAGAATATTAACTTTAAAAAAGGCGCAATTAGGTAAGTGAAAACGTCAAGCGCACGAAAGGGAAAAAGTGTAAGAATTTATAAAGTCTCCGTTTAAAAAAAACCTATTGGCATGCAAAACCGTTGTTAATTCTAGTACTGGGTAATTGCAAGGTGCATTTTATAATGTTTTTTGTTTTAGAAAAACTTGGAACTTTGTGTTGAAAATCGCTTGTAAAGAGGCAATTACGTTGAAGCGTGTGTTATTAATTTTCCGCTAAAATTGGAGTTTAAATGAAGGTGTGTCACGAGCTTTAGAATATAAAGCACGTTATTATTTCAAATATCTCATTTAAAAACCGTAGTCTACAGCTTTTATGTAAAATGGTACCTAAAACATGCTTGTAACATGGCTCCAATCATTTTTAATAAAATTCCACGTCATATAAAAAACCTAAATAATAATATATTTAAACAGAAACTGAAACAAATTTTAGTTCATAAATGCTAATATTCCACAGCTGGGTTTATGGAGGACACCTTTGACATTTAGATTATTAAATCATATTAATCTAATTACCTACTCCATATTAAATTTAGGTTATTTTATTTTTGACATTGTTAAGTAACCGTGTGTTAGTGAGTAAGTAAAGGGCGTATTTAATTTAAAATGTTTGTCTGAGGTTTTAACACAACACTTTACCTTGTTATTATTTGTATGCTTTCGGGTAAAATGTAGCGAACTGACCATAAAAAAACTCCTTATTGTAATGACACCTACATTTACGAATAAATTTGATTTAATTCAATTTGAACATAAAATTAAAAATATTTAAGAAAAAAATTACTGCTACGTTGGCTTAGTGTGGTTGTAAGCTCTAAGTACCTACTGATAAACGTGAAATGTTGCGTTCGATATGTTGGACAAAGTGCTGTAATTGCGCTTTTACATTTTGGTTTCCTTAGTAACAGCGTGGATTCCGGATCCGTGCCTGGCTAATATCGTGATGTATACAGGCCATCAAGCTACCCCAATGTGTCAAATTTCTTTGATAGCATTTCAACTTTATGACATAGAAAATTATGTTTTGTCTAATTGGGAAAATTTTACTTTTTGGGGATAGTTTGATGTGCTGTGTACACCCACATTTGGTAAGTTATTCTAAAGTCATATTAATAAGAGGCGAGCCTTTATTAACCGAGTATATTTCCCGAGTCCAGGTTTCTACTAAGATTTTACGAATTGGATAACCTTATTTTATTTGAAAATCAAACATTTAATGTGGAAATTATTTTCAAAGATAGTGGTTGGTTCGGTTGTTTAACCACGAAATGAATTTTCACACAATAGAATCGAAAACATTAACGCTATATTTGCGACATGCATAAAACAACTATTTTACAAGTCCATTGTACAAAAGCCTGGTGAAAAACAAACACAAAAATGTTTGCGTTGCACAAAAATAGACTTTACCTGTACTAAAATATCCGAAGGGATCAATTTGTATTCATTGAGTATTGTTTGCGCCGCTTTACAAACGAAACACGATGAAAACTTTCATCTGATATTAGTTTTCAATTTCCCGACTCATCTCATCCGGGGCGCATTGAATGGAAAACACTGTTGAATGATCAAGTGTATGTTTAAGGAAACATTAAAGGATGTTTCCATACATAATTCTTGATCATTCAAGAAATGGAATAGAATAGAACTCATATAAGGAGTAAAAATTGCAATACATTGCAACAGAGATGTATGGCAACTTCTTCCAACTTCTTATGGCTTTTCTTATAGGAGCTTGTGGCTACATTATTATAGCCACTAGAGTTACTAGAGTTGTTCGAAAGTTAGTACGATACATCACGTACAGAGATATGTCAAAAATTGACACTCATTTTCTTTTACGTGCCTCTGAAAGCACGTTAAGCCGTTGATCTCGACCGTGATTTAAAGATCTTTGATAGTACAGGCAGTCAGAAGATTTTTAAATCTGACATCTTGTGTTACCAAAGGGTATTGTCGTAGCTGGGTTGTGAAGGTCAGAGAGAAATCTGTTGATTGTTATTCAGAATTGCTTTTCTTTATAAACGTATTTTTATCTCTTGACTATGTATTTATTTTGATTTAAGTATGTATTTATCTGTGTATTTATTTTTTTGAGTCATTTATATATATTAGTATTTTGCAACTATAGACAGCAAATATTGACGGCAAATAGAAAGTCACAATGTGTGCATCGTCCTCACATAGAATCTGATTGTTGTATACGAAGTATTGTAATCCTATTTTAAAAGAGTAAGTATGGAGATTCTTGCACATTCTTCTCCATACGAAACTACCATTTAGAATTATATAATAATAATTTATTTATTTATCAAGCGACAAGGACTCATTATCATTAATTCACAATAAAATTAAAACACAGAAATTAAACATAATAGCACACATTACATAAAACACATTCTGAAAACATTATAATACGTACAACACAAAACAAAACAAAAAAAAAAGAACATTATCTCCCCCACGCCCTAAATATGGGTGCATGTAGGGTCAACCAATGCCGCATGAATGGCCCGTCTAACCTGTCAGCGACGACGGCGAGGAGACTGTTACCGCTGGCCCTCACTCTGCCCGCTATCGAGGCCGCCCTCCTGCGCATAGTGGCATAAAAACAGTCTACGCGCACACCGGCGAACATTCCCGACGCGCTGCAGATGCGAGGCAGCCGCAGCAATGCCCTCAGCGCATTATTATATTGAACTATTATTATTTGTCCTTTTTTTTAATCTGTTGCACCTACCTTGTTCCATCTCTGCACCACCTTAAGGTAGACTGGTATTTAATGCCTAAGGCATTAAGTCCGCCGTTGTACAGTATATTTTACTTGTGCATAAAGTTTTAATAAATAAATAAATCTCCATTTAAACTACTAGAATATTATAAGCCCAATTCTATAAAGGTAGTTGGTAAAAAGGTGAGGTAGATGATGAATCAGCTCTAGCTGATAAAATAATCATGGCCATAGTTTCGCCGATCATATTAAGTAAATAGAAATTTAGTGAACTAAACACTACTTGGCGATATCTTCGCGGTGACAATTTGGCTATGATTCATGTTAAACTTTCACTATCTTCAGCTGTATCGTCAGGGTATAATGTGGAGTTTTACTTTTTGTTGCCATATTTGATTTGCCCAACACTATATTTTGTATAGAGAAGATTGGTCATGAGACTTCACACACATTGATACCACCTTTGGCCTATCGTCTTAATAAATTAATCACAGTCAAAGGAAATAAACTTTTCAAATATCAAGCATGCTCTAGAAATTATTAAAGAACCATTTGATTTTTTAGCAAACAAACATAATATTATGGCATAATACTTAGTGTTTTTAAGAATTAAAACTGACTGCCGTTTTGTTACTTTTTTAAACTTGTCAGTATACTTTATTATGTTGTAGGCTATTATTTTAGCAGATACGTTTTTCAATTTACTGTTGAAATAGAATATCCCAAAATTGGATTTCTGACATATTATGTAACTGAGCCAGACTCACAACTGAACTATTTCGTAATAATCGACTATCTATAGATATTGCTAGATATTGATATAGTTCCTGAGGAACTGTGGTAAATTCCGGAGATGAAGTGGTCTACATTTCACTCCGGGACTTTTGCTCTGACTACCATACAGTTTTGTACGATATCGAACCAAAATGGCTACTGTTTTGTGGTGTCTTTCAGTATCCGATAATAAACCCATTTTAGCTAAAATGTAATTTTTGAGCTGATGTAAAATATTATCTACTTAGGATTTTATAATAGTTCTTATATCATTTTCATTCTAGCCAAAAAACCCAAGTATATTTTTAGATTCTCTTGTAACATTAACTTTGTATGTTATGTGTATGACATGTTTGTGTCCCTTCAATAATAAAGTAAATAAAACATTATTATATTTTTAGTTAGCTGCATAAAACTGCTGTAAAATATAAATGCTAGCTCGAATCGCTTAAGAGATTTTTCTATTTATTTTTGTGTTTGACTTACAAAAATGATAAAAGTGTATGTGTTTTTAAAGATGCGTAATCGTTAACACCATAGGTGACTACCGCAGATTTCATTATTTAACATATTCAGAGAAGCTGAATATTAAAAGTCTGATAACAAGTCGAACCAAGAGGTCAGAAACGAGGTCGCTTTATATATGTTAAAAACTTGTATGTAGCTCACTGGAAGCCGAGCCTAAGATAATTGTGAAAAGACTAGGTACAGACACCAGCACATCAACCTACCCCAAACTGTCAAATTTCCCCAATTGAACATGAACCTTATTGTGTTTATAATAAAGTTGAAAACCTATCAAAGAAATTTGACACATTGGGGTAGGTTGATGTGCTGGCGTCTGTACTAAGTGTTACATATAGTAAAAATCATAACAATGCGAATTAAAAGTGTTTGGTAGAAATCAATGATTCTGATTTTCACAAGAACTCATGTAACCGCGTCTCCATCATCTTGTATGTAGGTACATTCATGCTCCCCTACTTGTTTGTTCAAAATTAACATGAACCTCCCATAAAAATGTAATTGAATTTCAATCGTATAACAGACGGCTGTTTACAAAACCGACATCCGAATGGGAACACCAAACAAACCAAAAACTAAATTTATGTCAACCTATCAAAATCGAAATGTACTTATATACAAATAGTTCGTAGGCTAAACCCTAATAAATAAACATGAAGCTTGGACAGTAATGTCGTTACTTATATCAAGAGAACCGATGAAATATGAAGAGGGGGAACTTGGTTGAATTGGTAATCGTGGCAACAGTTTTAATATTGTTGAAGAACTGTTTGTCTAATTTGTGTAAATAACACCTAAAGGAAAAAGTAAAGTAAACGTGAAGTGAACTGACCTATTTTACATACTAATTTAAATCAATAAACTCACTCCTTTTTACCACAGAGCGTGATCTGCTACGATTCTCTCATTCATCATAAACTTCGTTTATATCATACACGTTATCATACACACACGCCGGTTGCTAGTACTACGTACCTGACCTTTATGAATGAACAACCTCACCAAAAATGTTTATTGTCTATGTTATTGTCCTATCTCTATTATAAGTACGAAATGATCACTCACTTCGCGATTCCTTTACCACTTTTCACGGGTTGATGTTAACAAATTAGCACTGTTATTTTAAAGTGTTTGAATACAGTAATTATAATATAATGTCAAGATTTAAAAAAAGGTAAGAAGAACTATCTAGGCATCAAAAAGTTGTATGAAACGCTTTCAACAGGATCAAACAAACAGCATTACTTATCATTTAAACACAAAAAAGTGAAAATTATTTCATGAATATTATTCAAAGTCAAAGTCAAACCATTTATTTCAATTAGGCCCCTATAAGGCACTTTTGAATGATTGTAGTTGCCCCTTCCAAAAAGTAGATTTGTATGGAGAAGATGACATACCTACATAAATTATATCACGCCAGTATGTCCTAAAAATTAAAAAGAAGTTGAATACATCCACATTTTGCTCGTCTGGTGTTTGACACCAGACGGATATACAATCAGTTTTTTTTTTTTAAATAAAGTTTTTTTTTTAAAGTTTCTTGTTTGACATTATTTACTATTTCAAATAAAAAGCCTAAGGCCATACTGTGCGGGCTATATTTCTTTTGCAAGATCCACTCTCTTTTGATAAAGAGTGTACTGTGCGTGTAGAAAAAAAGAAAGTGCATAAAATCAAGACTACAAACACAGTCTTACAAAATCAGTTCAAATATTTTATCACACTAAAGATACCACAAAAATATGATAAGCAAATTCCAGAAAACTCCACGACGAAGTCAGGAATCGTCATAAAAATGTGTGTCACGAACGCAAAAAAGTCGAGGCGTGCAGTATTGGTGTTGGATGACGTCCAAAATCAGAAGGTTTGAACGCTGCTCGCTCAGCCGAAATCAATTTTATATTAGAAACTGCTATTACTACAGTGGCAGATAATACGCGGGACGTGGCTGCCGAAATGGAGCGGTTACTGTGTAATTGTTTAATGGTTGAATGTGAGTTGGTTATTTTAAAATGAAAAATTGGACGACGGAAATTTTGAAGATAGAGCATTTAGTTATGCTGGACTTGCTTCTAGCTACGATAAATGAGTTGGTAGGATGGCGAGGAAACATTTGATTACTGTAGTCTATTGTGTTCTTTCTTTGGTATTGTTCGTCGGCACGTGGAGCTCCTCAAGTTTCGAGTTGAGCTCACGATTACTGACAAATGCTTGCACTGACTGATCTGGTCCCCTCATTCTGTGTGGTTCTTTCCTCAAAAGACCATCTCAGACACTAATCTGCATGGATCTTACATGATTTGACCAAGATAATGTCTGGACTTTAAAAGAGACTATGACCTCTGAGTTTCTTTCGGTGTTTCTTCTCAGAGTAGTCAAATAGTGAAATACCGATCTCATTTACTAAAAAAGGCGACGTGTAAAAGCGTTTGTAAAAACCTATTTACAAAAAAAATTAATATCATTTATCATTTATTGACTGATCTATAGTCTAGTAGACTAACTACTCATCAACCAGTGTTTTAAATGGATCGATCGCCTATTTATTTTGACTGGACTTTTATTGGTTTAGTAGTTAGAGGCCCTGACTGTGTGTGACCCAAGGCCAATGTTTGTGTGATGAGCACGATCATTTGGTATATACCTAAGTTTTTCAGTTGTTTAGTACTCATAACACAAGCTCTGCTTAGCATGGGACTAAATGAAATGAAATGAAATGGTGAAACGATATTTATTTCTGTAAGTTTTCTTCCCAAATACTCTTACGTATATTTTTTTTATTTTTTTAAAGATGACATTTCGAAAATGACTGATCTCTGAGAAGATATATTATGCCGAAAGAAACTCAGGGGTCGTGGTTTCTTTTAAAGTCATAAGATTGTATGAATATATCATGCGAATCTACCGATGCAGGGCAAATTCTGGAAAAGCCTTCTGAAGAAAGAATCAATTCAGGTTTGAGTAGACTTGTCTTGTCCCGACAAACGGCATGCATCCTTCAGTCATCGTGTAGCTAAAACCTATTTCAGGGAGCTCAACGACCCACAATACGACGCTATCCGCCGGTCATTTACGTAGGCCACGCAAAAGTACTAAAAACTGCCAGATAGTTACGGACTCATGTATTTTATCTAGCCTGCATGGTACTCACGTTGGCAAAAATATTTCTCTTTTAAATGTAATTTACATAATGTCATAACTTATGTCAATTTAGTTGAGACGACTAGATGGCATTGTGTGAAAGTTGTGGAATATTATTACAAACATACATACATACATACTTACGCCTTTTTCCCATGGGGGTAGCCAGAAACTACAGAGCGCCATATGCTACGATTCTTACATACTTCTTTTGCTTCGTTTACATTCATACATGTTGTCATACACACATGCTGGTTGCGAGTACTACGCACCTGACCTTTCTGAAAAACCTCACCAATAAGGTCTATGTATGTCCCTCTAGGGCGTCCCCTCCCGCCGTTCCCACTTACATCTGCCTTGTAAATACCTTTCGTTAGTCGCCTTTCATCCATCCTTTCAACGTGACCAAGCCATCTAAGCATACTCTTTTCAATTTTTGTTACTACATCTTCTATTTTTACTATTATCACTATTATTTTATTATAATACTATGGGCATTTCTATTAGCCTATGTAATTGGAGTATCTGTAACCAGCATTTTCAAATTTAATTATCTGTGGATTGGTACGCAATTGGATATTCCAATCAATTTTATTCGAAAGCCATATTATTTTAATTTCGTATTCAGTCATTTGTTTTTAGAAAGTGTTTTGTTTTTGTGTTTAATTGTGTGGTAGTTTTTGGTGTCATGCATAATCTGAAAATTCAAGGAATTTTGTTTTTTTTTGTGAAAATAACAATCAATGAGATATTAACGACGTATACGGGCCTAACACTGCTTGCATGAACAGGGTCTATTATTGGTTCAATCATTTTAATTTTGTTGAAGAACGGGCCCCATCGAGCCTTGGATAAGAAACACCGATCTCATCCAGTTTAAAACTTAACAAGATGAGAGCTGTATTGAGTGTGTGTGCACGTTTTTGAGAACCTAACACGTGTGTTTTTTTATACAAACCAAATTACAGAAATAAATATACCTAGCTTATTATCCATCATTAAAGTATTTTTTAAATATATAATCGTTAATATAAAAATCATATCGTTCACAAATTTTAATGGCTTGACGTTTCTTACTAACTATGTAAATCTCGCATGTATATTTTACCACATTTGAGTTGCTTCTAGGTCTAATAAACCACCTAACGTTAAAAATGTCAGTGAATATTCTTTGTCAGTGTGTGTGTTTAAAGAAATTGTATAAATTACACCTTTACATAATCTTAAGTGTCTTACCTATGTTGTATCCTCGCTCCTCAAGGTATTAAACCTGCAAAGAAAAGAAATAAACTTTATTTTTTTTTTTTAAAAATAAGACTTTCATTTAAATGCAAATATGCATTTGTCGGTAAAAGTATTCAACTCAAGGCATTTGACATGCGTGCACGTCCATTTTAAATGTAATACAATTGTATTTTTTTCTGTCCAGACACTTTTACACATAAATATTTCTCAAACGAAATAGCGCTGTCATTTTCAGATTGAATGATCCCTGTGAATAAGTATAGAAACAAACTCAGGCCTTGGTCTCCTTTAAAATAATATAATAATAATAGCAATATTTTTTCATACTCATTAATGTAAAATATCAATCTACCTTCCGGTTTGTATCACATCAGTTACTTTTGAACATTGACACAAAATTCAAAAACATGCAAAGATATTAATATTCATTGAATTATCGTTTTGTATCACATCAGCTACTTTTGAACATTGACATAAATTCACAAACATGCAAAGATGATAATATTTATTCAATTATCGTTTTGTATCACATCAGTTTCTTTTGAACATTGACACAAAATTCAAAAACATGCAAAGATATTAATATTTATTGAATTATCGTTTTGTATCACATCAGCTACTTATGAACATTGACTTATATTCGAAACATGCAAAGATAATAATATTCATCGAGTTATCGTTTTGTATCACATCAGTTACTTTTGAACATTGACACAAAATTCAAAAACATGCAAAGATATTAATATTCATTGAATTATCGTTTTGTATCACATCAGCTACTTTAAAACATTGCCAGAAGTTACAAAAAAAAAACCAGTTTAAATACTAAAGTTTTTGAATTATATTATTTTTAACCGACTTCTGAAAAAGGAGGAGGTTATCAATTCGGATGTTTATAATATGTATATTTTTATGTATGTTTGGGCATAACTTCGTCATATATAGCCGGATTTGCAAAATATTTCTTTTGTTTGAAAGGGTATACTCTCGCTGTGGTCTTATTGTCACCAAGTCAGAATCTGATGAAGGGATCCTATGGAAATCGAGGGAAAACCTCAAATTTTATAGGAACACCTATAGTGATTTGGGTATTTTGTATAGTAACTCGTGCATTCGCTCTCGGAAAGCACCGTTTGCTAAAGTGGAACTGATGATGAAGACCACAGATGGGCATCGGAACTACTCAATTATACCTAAGTATTTCACGGGTTGCGATTCGATTAGGTACTTTAATGTAGTTGCTAAGTAATTTAAGCTTGTCAAAATGCATAGTGGTGATGATGCCTTCACCATGGAGCTCCAGATCTCCTGGATCTATCTAGGAGAACTCCTCAACAATTAACGTCCCTGTATCGAGAAAAGCAATATGTTATAAGAGGTGATGAGCAGTTGTCATTGGGCTATTGTAACTTAGATAAATTACAAACTGACCCACTAAAAGTGAAAAATTAAAACATTTTTACAAAAAAAAACAACCTACTTCCAAAAAAACATTTCAAAGTGAAAAATAACTTTAATATTTTCACTTTGTAGTGTTTTTTTGGAAGTTGGTTGTTTTTTTTGTAAATAAGTTTTTATTAATGAACATAGCGCTTTTTTAGGGTTTCAATTGGATGAAATTTGGCATATATTAAATATGCATTTTTTTATCAAATTCAGCTGTTTTAAACATAACAAATTAAATTACTGGGTTAATAAAAAAATACGTATGGATGAATTATTTGCTTCACGATTACGTGGCCTGTTTCATCATTTAAATTTTGATTTTAGCTGTTCACTAGTTTTGATTTTTGTTTTCACTTCTTAGTGATCTTCTTCTGATGCGAATTGAGTTTATAACTTTTGGAGTCAAAACTGATCACAAACATATGGCAGCTGTACTGGTAGTAAATTTTTGGTACAATTTACAATCACATACTTTTGAATCACTTCGACGCCACACAGTTCTGGCGTGAACTCCGTTCATTAGTATTGATTTTCTGATTTTGATCATCTACTTTTGCTGTTGACTGTACCACGTTGTACCTTCAGTCATTTTATTTTACGGCGGTTTATTTGCCATGATAACTATTTTCAGATGTTGCACATCATATACAACTATGTTTAGAATTGCTCGGTTTTTATTCGCATTCAAATAAAATCAACCATGTATTGTTGTCACCTTTGCGCACGTAAATTGCCACGTATCATTTGAGACTTAACTTTCCCTTTAAACTCTAATGTTCAGACGCCAGCTCAGCACATCAAGTTACCCCAATCCATCAAAATTTGCCAATTGAATATAAACCTTATTGTGTTGGTCATAAAGTTGATAAACTATTAAAGAAATTTAATTCATTTGGGTAGCTTGATATGCTGACCACTGTACCTTTGTGACAGATAGTCATGAAACTGAATTTACAGAGGTCAGAACCCTAAGAAGAACTGTCACAGCAAAGTTCTTGCACATCAACCAGTCCTAAAGTAGCTTCTCAACTGTTCATTTAATGAATGAACTTGCACACGAACAACACATCAAAGAGGTCTGTCGCAAGAGTATGCATTCACTTAACGTTAGAAATGACTGGAGTTCTCTTAGTCCGTGAAAAGCTGTTTTTTAGTCATGACGCATTTGCGGGCATTAACTTGCAACCAGCGAGGGAGTATGACATAATAATATACGAACGTAAGTTGTATGATTATTAATTGAGAGCAGCGGTGGTCGAGTGGTGGCGGCCCCGACTTACGAACAGTAAGTCGTGTTTTCAAACCCAGGCAGGCGCATTACTTTGTGTAATTTATTTCATCACCACTGCTCTCCAAAACGGTGAAGGAAAACATCGTGAGGAAACCGGCATGTCCTAGAACCAAAAAGTTTGAAGACATGTGACATCTACCAATTCGCACTGGGCCCGCGTGGTAGAGTATAGCCCATACGCAAAATACGCGCTTTGACGTAGAGTTGCGGATACCAGCCCGGTATCTTTAATCTTTTTTTTTAAGTTGTATAAATATTATGTAGTAAGGTTGTAGCAGGTATTGTGAGTGTGAGTAAATAATAACTTTATTGAGTACCTCATAAAAGTGACAGTGCTTTAAAACCTTAGTTCTTAATCAACCAAGCCTTTTTAAACCGACTTCAGGAGGAGGTTCTCAATTCGATCGGTATATATATATTTTTATTTATATATATATGTACACCGATTACTCTGAGATAAACGATCCAATTCACGTGATTCGGAATTCGTTCGATGCGGAATAGTTGCCATTTGGTCCCATAAAAAATAATATAGTTTGGGCCGGTAGTTTCCGTTTTATGAACATTTTTATGAACATTTAATTTATCTTTGAAAATTTTTTTGTATGTATGTGCACCGATTACGCTAAGATTTATATACCAATTTACGTGATTATTTTTTAGTTTGATGAGGAATTTTTGCTTTTTGGTCGCATACAAAATTAACATAGTTTGCATTTTATGAACATTTTTGTTCATGAATTTTTTTTTTTCGAAAACTGTTTATTTGTTTGATTGTAATATTAAATAAAAGAAATGGAAAATAATGAATCATCTACATAATAATAAAAAACAAAAATAATATAAAATAAAAACTTTTTTACAAAAAATACAACCGACTTCAAAAAAAACACTAACCGGTGTAAAATAACTCTAAATTCGGAAGTCGGTGGCCAATCATGAATGAGACAAAACCACCAAAACCATGGTGGATTGGTACTAGTCGAACCGGAGTCGGCTAAATAATATGTACCGGTGTTTAACATGGCAACGACTGCCCATCTGATTACCCATTGACCAGCTAACATTATACCCCATGATAAGACTGGTTGTCAGATTTTCGAGTTTTCGAGTTTCTACCCGTAATGAAAAACAGAAAGAAAGAAGAAAGAAAGAAAGAAAAATATTTATTTGAGACAAGAACTACAAAAATAATAATAACAAAAATAATATAAAACTAAATAACAAAAGAGAAGACCGGTGCGAGGCCAAAAAGGCTCCTATCTCAGCATGATGCTGCGATAAATGAAAGCAAATACCGCAGCGCTGGTATTCTGATAGGGCCCACTGTGATGTCACGGTCACACCTACGGACACAAAATACATTTACGCACAAAGGAAATAGTAAAAAAAATAATGACTGTCAAAGATCTACAAACCGCGGGGATTAACGGCTTAACGTGGTGAGGGACCCGAACTAAATAATTATGTTTACTGATTACCAATGTTGTGTAAACTCATATTTTTCTTACATACGTGACAATCAGACGTGTTGCTGGGGAGTTTGTTTCTCGGCTTCTTCTTCCCAGCAAAAACACTTGGATGAGCAGGCGTTTTGGGAGACTGTCTTACCTAATTCTTGACGTTCAAAGACTGTTAATCTTCAGCCTAATTCGAAAAAAACAACTTTTAATTTGACTTGATTTAAGATCTCACTCATACAGCAGAAAAAATCAATACAAATAATAAATGCTATTTATATAATGTTGGTTCATTTTTCTTACTTCAATGTCCACCCAACGCTATCAAAGAAAATAAACTATTACAACGACGAGTCTTTACTTACCCTGACCTGTGTACCTACATCCTACGTTAAAGCACCAAATAGACAAGTACCAGAAGGCCCACTTTTAAAACAATCAAAAACAAAAGCACGTTTTAGTATTAATAAGATGAAGACTCGTTGCTCACTTAATGTTTTTTTTTTATTTTACTTATAAGGATATATCTATAGATTCTATGCTTGGTTGTAGGAAATGCTTTTAGGCTATCGTTTTTCTTATGTATTAAAATAAATAAATAAATTAAACAACTTTCACACAACGCAATCTAGTTCCAAGCTAAGCAGAGCTTGTGTTATGGGTACTAAACAACTGATAACATACTTATATATTTCTAAATACATACAATATTACCATTATTTGCATACGGACATGTATCTGAAACCACACTCATGCCAGTTTCTAGTACGCCCGTGGACTGAATTAGTCAAATAACTTATTTTAGAACATAAAACCATATTTTGTTATACAGCTTATGAAACACTAGTATTAGTAACCAAATAATAAAATATGTGCCAATAATAACTTTGTAACCTATTTGAATAATACAGTGTTTAAAATCAAATTGTAATCTAAATTATAAAATTTTACTTTTATTTTTACTTGTAAAAGTTAAAATCATTATGAACAACCTCTAAAACTTATCAACAATTAAGTAAATAACCTGAAAAAAGGGCAGAGAATTCTTACACAAGCAACCTAATTGTTTTAAAGGTCCTCCTGAAAATGTTTATCTGCAACTACTTTTATAAATTACTTTACATTAAATTAATGTACAGAAGCCAGCACATCAAGTTACCTCAATGTGTCAAATTTTCCCAATTGAATATGAACCTTATTCTGTTTGTTATAAAGTTGAAAATCGATCAAAGAAATTTGACACATTGGGGTAACTTGACGTGCTGGCGTCTGTACGTTCTAAAAGTTGTTGAAGACATTTTTTATTTTTTTGTTATTTTTGTAAAATACAGGCGTTATTGCTGGCTGTAAGTATATAATCGGCCTTCTGTAGTAGACTATTCAGTGGTCAAGCTAAATATTTGTTCACTGCCGACTTGTTTTCGTACCTGTACGGTGTAGAATTAGTAACGACTGTTTGGTCAATGGGTGTTACAAGGACGATGTGTGTGTGTGTGTGTGTATTTATGTGTGTCTCTATGTGAATCCCTTGGGGTGAATTATGAATTATGTATTTAGAAGAAATCTCCACTGTATCTACCTCACATGAGGTTTGAGATATCTTTATTTCCCATAAAAACTACAAATTCACTTACATAAGAAATAGTACATAACATATTTTGGATTGATTCACAGTAACAGCTTTGACAAAAATAAAAAGTTTAGACATCGGAATATTTTAGAGGTGTAGGTTACGTGAAAATAATTTTAGTCAAGCGAGTAATTTAGTAGAACGTAAACATACACGGAGCGCACGCAACTGGAAGTGGCATGTACAGACGCCAGCACATCAAGTTAAATGTGTCAAATTTCTTTGATTGTTTTTCAACTTTACTCGTATGTCAAACAGAATAAGGTTTATATTCAATTGGGAAAATTTGACACATTGGGGTAACTTGATGTGCTGGCGTCTGTACTAAGGTGCGCTTACAGTTTGAAAAATGTGAAAAACATGGAAATCTCTTTATATTTTCTTATAATTACTAAATTAACTAGTAAACATAGTAAATTTATTAAAGAAGCTATCGGTCTCGGTATTTTTGGACTAATGTCCACTCAACCGTTATTGAACTCAACCTACGCCTGTCTGGTAGAAAGGGTACACTAAAATAGAACACTAAAAAATAAACTGAGTTCTAAAGGACATCTCTTAACAGCCTCTTTTTTAGACAGCCTGTCAACGTAAACTGACCTTCGTTACTTGTAAATACACATATTTTTAAAACAGTCCAGCAGGCCTAGCCATATTAAAAATTCTATTTCTATTATCGTAATCGATAAGGCGACAATAGAACGAAAATAGCGTATATGGATTCAGCTGTCTGTCAACTGTCAAGTGTTAACGAGTAGAATTTGTACATACATACAAACATATCGTCACGCCTGTAATCCCCGAAGGGCTAGGCAGAGGTGTACCTGGTAGTACACCCACATTTCGCCATTATGTTTAAGTCCCATGTAATAGGGGGCGAGCCTATTGCCATCAATCGGGCACAAATCCAGACTCCGGGCTGCTACTGAGAAATAATCCCAGATTGAGAAACTCAATAACACTTTGCCCGACCCGGGGATCGAACCCGGGACCTCATGATCAGCAGTAGCGCTTGCGACCACTAGACCAACGAGGCAGTCAAATTCAGAATCGAATCAGAATCAGAATTAGAGTCAGAATTTGTAATATGTCTGAAAACGAAATACACTTGACAGTTTGATAAACAGCTGATTCCATATACGCCATTTTCTTTCTATAATAGAAATAGAATTTATAATATGGCCTATATATGGCTAGGCCTGCACTGGTATTTAAATTTCATAAATATAACAGAAACTATCGATACTTGAGTCATCTTATGCCGATCTTACTAACACAAAGATAAACCAAAAACGACAATGTTGGTTTTGCTTTTAAAGCTGAAACACTAATACAATGATTTATGTAGGCATATAGGAAATCAAGCGCAGTTTTCTTGACGTCGTATTGACAGACAACATTTGCAACTCCACACTGCGCTTTAAAACATGGATTGCTGATTCTCCAGCTTTGAAAGCCACCAAGCTAAAACTGGCCTGGGTTGGCCACATCTGCTGTACCACCACGTGGAATCCTGACACAGTTAGAAAAATGATAAAATATGATTAATTATTTTTCCATTTGTTTAAATATTAAAATCAAGCAAAAAAAACAGATATCGATAAAATCAAAAACAAAAATATTCATACAATAAAAACTACTGGGCCAAACCATGTTAATTTTTTATGGGATCAAATGACAACTATTCCGCATCAAATTAAAAAGGAATTCCGTAAAGCAGATTAAAAATTTCGTAGTAATCGGTGTACATACATAAAACAAAAAAAAACACACCAATAGAATTCAGAACCCCCTTTTGAAGTCGGTTAAAAAACGACATTAACATTGATAAAGACAAGAAATACGACATCAATAAAATGTTAATTTCTTATTGTAAGAAGTAAACAAAACTTAGGCTACAAAGAATTTCGTATGTGTGATGATGATATTTATTTTTTTATGATCTTATGAACATATTCTGAAATAGCCCAATCACAAGAGCATTAGGAAATATTCAATAAACAACTCGCTTCTTGACCAAAATGCTTAATTCTGCGGAAAGTTTTCGCAACAATACCTTTTTCCCTTTTGGTTGATTCCAATACCCTTCTAGTTATAAGTCGTATCCTTTCTAAGCAAATCCAGGAAAAGGCCTTTGTCCAATGATAAAAAAGTGGGACATTTGCGAATAGGACTCTTGTGCCTTGAGGGTTCCGTCTTAAAGTTGTGTCCGGCTGATCGCGGCTTCACTCAAGATATGTGAGAATAACATAACATTATTTTTGTATGCGGGCTGGAAAATCCTCATGTATGATTTCCGCCCCGGACAGGGCGGAGAAGCTTCTCAGACTGTTATTAACTTAAAACTATCCCGGTGTGACCTGTCTGTGATGGTCATTCTCGAGTTCGTCGCCCTTGAACCCATTTAGAGTGGCTAGAAAAATGCGATATCCACCTTTCGCCTACGCCCGGTGCGTCTGCTGCGGTTTGGGTGCGTGGAAATAATCTCCTTCTCCCTTTCCGCAGCCTCCTTCTGCAAGACCACCATTTTTTAGAGTTACATAACAGATCCAACCAGCTTGATGGACCAGATCCCTGAAGAAGGTGGCTGGGTCAGGCTGGATGTGGAAGGCGGAAGACAGGGTGTTACGGTCCAGTCTGGAAGAAGCTTATGTCCAGCAGTGGACTGCGATAGTCTGAGTTGAACAACATAACAGTACTACTCCATTTTCTAAAGAGTTAGGTAGGAGTGCACCTATGTCAGGGGTTGCGAAAGTATCTTCATGTTCGCGTGACCCCCGGAGCTGCTTTGATATGGAATACGGGGGTGGTCTTTAGTCAGTAAGAGTCTGACAGACCCCTCCACCCTCCTCGGGGTGGAGGACATTTATTAGGATTTTCAACCGGCATTCAATAGGGATGACAATATTACATAGGACTTTGACGTAACTGGTGAAATATGGTAGTACTACAAGTTACAACCTCTAGCTAACCCTTCGGGAAATACCAGCGTGATGTTATGTTCTAATAGTCAACCAATGTCCAATATCAGTCACCCCTATACGCTTTCTTTCGCGTACTAAAGTGAATTTACGATCATAAACAGCATGACTTTACTATAGCATTAATTTCTTTATGAAGTTGTGAAAAGTATAATGTCACGTAAATGGCCCGCCGGGATAGTTCAGGTTTTATGTTAAAACAACAAAATTATGTAAAGTACGCAGTAACTAGAGCATCCAATAATTTCATCTGTGTGGGTCTTCTACATATAATAAAGGACCCAACAATATGGTTATGTGGATCGTTTATAAAAATAAAAACTTAATAGGTATGTCTATGTTTTATTTTATAACGTAGGTAATATCTGTTTTGTCATTTAGAATATTCGGGATACACGAAATGTTATTTTTACTAAGATTAGAAAGAGGTAAATTTTATTTGTTGATAGGTTTGTATGTACGAGCTAAACTCCGAAAAAAACATAACGTAACGCATGTAATACCCGAAAGGTTAGGCGGAGGTGTACCTGGTAGTACACTCTCATTTTGCCAGTTATGTTTAAGTTCCATGTGATAGGGGGCGAGCCTATTACCATTAATCGGACACAGATTCAGACTCCGGGCTGCTACTGAGAAATCCCAGATAAAAAACTTAATAACCTCCAAAAGTACTCATTTGATTTCACAAATTCTATGAAATCAGATGAGTAAATAGTTTATTGATGGAAACCTTTACTTAATTTTCGAATGCCAATATTTAAGATTTCCTACTCGTGAGCAAATTCGCGGGCAGAAGATTTAATATAAACGGGTAGTCAACGGTCAGAAAGTCTGACTTACCAGATAGACTGAAGCAAGCCAGTCAAGAACCCGTGTTTTAGGGGATGGGGGAGTTCCTCTATGTAAGTTATATACTACTAGCGCACGTAATCTTACCATTAAAAGATTGAGCGCTATTTAAATGTAATTATTAATGTATGCATGCTAAAATAAATAGTTTGAATTTTTTTTTTTTTTTTTTTACTTGTTGTGGAAAGCGATATTCTTGAATAATAAGTTGTGAAGTTGATTAACTTAGTACGGAGTCTATGGTGACCAGCGTGACGTTACTTGTCATTTGAAAATGGCGCGAATGTGTTTTCGGTAATGTCACGTGGACAGAGTCGTGCTGGTGCGTGAGAGCTGGGCAGAGCTCAGGTTGATTTGAGGCACCAACGAAGACACACATCCAGCACGAAACTGTCAGTTACTTAATGTTAAGTGAGGTTATTACTGCAATGAAGATTTTTATTCTGCGTTGTACTCGGTACCACGAAACCCCCATCGGTGTCAGCTCATCGCTCAGCCATCGCTAACGCCGATACTATTTTATATATTCCAACATTTAAGGCTAGACAAATAATGACGTCACTACAATAATTAAAATAAGGTCCTTGATCAAACACGTTTCATACTTTCTACAAATATCTTTATATCTTACTCCGAAACACCAGCCCAGTATATTTGCCATTACATGCCTAGAATCATAAATGAGAAAATATTGTCCTAACACAAACAAACACGGCCTACAAATGCTAGATCGTAATCACAAATCAGCAGACCTCGTAATTTAGACGCCTAGGTCCTAATAATGTTTGGTTTGCTTACCAACACTATTTTCGTCTCTCTCCTCTAATACGGGCTCAGGTCAAAGTATATTGTTTTATACGCATATTTTGATTACCAATAGCAAAATAATAATAAAAAGGGATGTCAAAATGTGCAATGAACATTTATAGTTGGGTATTCTTTTTTTAGTTTTGCAACATTTGAGTGAATTTAGTATGCAGAATAAATTATACCCAAATTATTAAAAGAATATTACAAAAAAAGACATTCCTAATGAATAATAAAATTGGGAATTTGTATCTAGACGTAGGTCACATTAGTCGTAAATGCGATTAATAGCCATAGATGAAATAAAAAATGAATCTTAAAGATACTAAATAAAAACAACTTCCAAAATTCGACTATGGAATTCAAAAACAGGGGTAAATATGACATGAGGGGATGATAAACTGCCTTGTATCATTTTCGCCCCGATGATTTCGGTATAAACCCCGCATGATCCCACGACAGGGCGTTAAAAGAACGTGACGCGAAGCTTTTGAATAAAAAATTAGATGTCTCTTTAGAATATCGTTTTTAATATTAAATTATATATTACCTATATGACAAAACTCCGTGGGAACTTTAGAAAATTCTAGTTGAGTATAGTGACGTCAAGTAAATCTCATCCGTAAATATTTGATAGTCGGATTCGTACTTACACTATACCATGTCAAGCCAAAAATACCGTAAAAATCACATTTCTTGTATTGAAACCCTCTTTCCTTTTTTCGTGTATTATTTAGTGTATTTTGCGGCAGTAGAAAAACATATTCTATAAAAATTCATGTAACACATGAACGCTAAACATGTAGGTACAGACGGCGCACATCGAGTTACCCCAATGTGTAAAATTTTCCCAATTGAATATGAACCTTATTCTGTTTGATATAAAATTGAAAATTAACAAAGAAATTTGACACATTGGGGTAACTTGATGTGCTGGCGTCTGTACATGTATTAAGGTACAGCTCAAATAGAATCATTTTGTTTTTGTTGTGTTCTGGATTTAGATTTACGTAATAACCTCAGTTTTCATTACACTATTAATTATGTCAATACAATTATATGCCATATATCTGTATAGGTCAATTCCTGTTAGTTGCATGGGTACTAAAACGCCGATTTTAGTTAAATTTATTTATTTATTATTTATTTAATACTTCAAGCACACTTATGTACCAAGGCGGACTTAATGCCATAGGCATTTTCTACCAGTCAACCTTCAGGTGATGCAGAGAAAAGCAGTGATAGATGTAATTCAAAATGAAAAAAAAAGAAGAAAATAAAGCAAGCAATAGATACTAATACCTATATGTTTAGTATAAATACATAAATATGTACACTAAATTGTGAATGACAGTGCTTTAGGCGAGCTTATTGTAAACAAGCACTTAGCTCGCGACTTGTTCCGCGATAGATGAAATGAATTAGTTTACTTACTAAGAATGTAGATACAAAAATATGGTGTTAAGTAAGAGAAGGATCCAACAGCGCGGCTCGGCTGTTTGCCGTGCCTCCATGTCGTACTGTCGCTCGTGCTAAGTCGCCAATACCTCGCACTCTGGCAGCGCTTGATAATCTCTTGGACTCTAATCCAACAAGTGATCTGTTTGCGGATGGATGGTCGAAGATTTTATCGGCATGTCAGGAGTACTGTGAGATGAAATTTTATCTGTAATTTTAGTTGCTGTAATTGGTTGAGCCGTAGTAATTAAATAAATAAATAAGTAAAAGTAATAAATAATAACACATTCTACCCTGACGCATGCAACATTTTGGCATGCATTGTGAATCTTAACACCCCTTCCACCTTGTAAATAAAATGTAGTCTAACACACTCTTAAATAATGTAGGTTTTTATTGATGAAATTATGTTTAAAATCGGATAGGTACATCCAGAGATTTTCTCCGACAGCATCATAAACGAACAAACTCACAAACTTTAATTGTTTATAATATTAGTATAGATTTGCATGCCGCGCCGTAAGGTACAGACGCCAGCACATTAACCTACCCCAAACTCTCAAAAAGTTCTGTCTGCAACGAAACCTTACTCGCATACCAATTATTTTTTATTTTTATGTTTTACCGTGTAGCAAATATTTAAAATGAATAAACGTCTTATAAGAATTAATTTTGTTGACCGTACTTGTGAAGTGACATCTGACAGATAGAGGTCATTGACGTTCCTATTCTCTTATGAAACGCATAGTAAACTGTATCTGATCTCATTAAATTTTGTGCAAAATCTTATATCTGTACCTAAAGCCATAACAAACACAGTTCTAATAATTGCTAGTAGCGGTTGGTCAACGTATTAAGCGCAGCAAAGTTCATTTATTTCAACGTCATGATCAAAGAACGTCAAGAAAAATATATAAGCTCATTTCGTGTAGTAAATGTATGTGAAAGGTCTGTATGAACGAATGCAAGTGACATGTGACAAGGTGATATGTCGTGTTCAAGTATTACTGAGAAGACCTGCTTATTTCAAACAGAAATAAATATGACGTTAAGTAAATTATGCTATAGCAATAAACATCAGTATCACACTACTTCGTTGATCTAGTGGTCGCAAGCGCTACTATTGAACAGTAGGTCCCGAGTTTGATACCAAGGTCGGGAATAGTGTTGCTAAGTTTTTTCACCTGGAATTTCTCAGTAGTAGCCTGGAGTCCTGGTTGATAGGAATAGGCCCGCTCCCTATTACAGAGGACGCTAACATGTGTGTTACTCTCCGCCTAATCTTTCGGAGATTACAGGTGTGATGTTATACATATATGTTAAAGATAAAGATAAAGATAATTTATTTTTGCAAATATGGGTAACATTATAAGATGATAAAAACATATTATTAACAGGTTCAGCCATATTTTACCATGTAGGCATGCAAAGGACATTTAACTTACTACCACCAAATACAATTTTAAAACAATACCTAATTAACAATTAGTTACTTAACAAACACGTAAATACAAAGAACATATTTAAACTTAACTCACTAATATCTTTCTCCTTTAAGTACTCAATTAAGTTATAATAAGCTTTCACCATTAAAACGCTTCGAAGTTTTTTTTTTAAATAATGACAGCGGAAGCTCTGTCCAACTCTTAGGTACCCCAATGTGTCAAAGTGTCAAATTTCTTTGATCGTTTTTTACCTTTATGTCAAACAGAATAAGGTTCATATTCAATTGGGAAAATTTGGCACATTGGGGTAACTTGATGTGCTGGCGTCTGTACCTTATTATAAATTACTGGAGCCATGCAATAGACACTTTTGCGCATAAGTGCTGTCTTGGCTGGCTCCTGACATAGCAGGCTATTATCGCGTCTGTTGCGGCGAAATACGTCAGCCATGCGATTAAAACGATTTGGGTTTGTCTTCACAAAAACAGCAGCCCTCGTGCCTGTTAGATTAGAGCCCTCGCTAACTCGGTGCAATAATAAATTACTTTGTGCTCGATGCAATAATCTACTATTGTTTCAATAACCTTGCACAATTAATATACAAAACGAGAAAACACAAGGGAGCAGTGTTTATCTAGGATGACAACATGTGCACTCCCAGATATGTGGAGACTAAGCGCACAGTATAACACCAGTAAGTCACTTAAACTGCACTGAAAGTATAGCCTTGCTGCTCTTGACCGTAATAAATTGCAGTAACTTGTTAAATGTCATTAAGTTTACAATGCCTGCCCACCGCCAAAAGGAGCCCCTTCAATCTGGCTCCTACTTTCCGAGGTGCATCTGTACCAGTTACCGACGGCCTCGAGCTTCTTGGCACGAAGTTAAGTGCAAATCTTAACTTTGGTGCCTACATTGAGTCGACAGCTCAAACTGCGGCAAAAAAGCTGGGCATCCTAAATAAAGTTAAGCGGTACTTCAAAGCTGACCAGCTTTTAGTTCTTTATAAAGCTCAAGTCCGGTCCAGCATGGAGTATTGCTGTCACCTTTGGGATGGCTCAGCCAAATACCAACTAGCCACACTCGACTCAGTAGAGCGCAGAGCCAAGAGGCTCATTGGTGACGAAAAGCTGGTGGGTACCAAGCTTCATACCCTGGCCCACCGCCGCAAAGTTGCATGTCTGTCGGTCTTTTACAGACTGTATTTCGGTGAGTGTGCTCTTGAGCTCCACGAGCTCATTCCACCATCTCCTTTCCTCCATCGGGAATCCAGACGTACTGCAGGTTATCACCCATTCCTTGTAGATGTTCCACACATTCGCACGAAGCGCTTTGCCTGTTCCTTCATTATGCGCACAGCCAAGGAGTGGAATTCCCTGCCTGCATCAGTGTTCCCGAGTTCATATGACCCCAATCTGTTTAAGTCGCGAGTTAATAGGCTTCTTATGGGTAAGCTCGTTCCATCGTCGACCTCATCTCTGACCGCTGGACAAGATTGAGGTCAAGAGTAGACCCATTATATATATAAAAAAAAAAAAAAAAAAAAAAAAACAATGCAGTTTGAATTTAAATAAATGGTCATACATTATAAACTTTAAGCAAAGTTCTATTTATTTAAAACGAGCTTACGAGTTTTCTTGTTTGTATCCTTTGTAATGTTGGTTTGTTATCATCTGAATTAATAAGGTTGAGCCGCAAAGCCCTGTGGCTGTGGGTGAAGCCAGCTTGTGTTTTTAGCTCTCTTCTAAACAAGGAGAAGTTATGTATCTGATTGATTTTCTTATTGTAGGTTCATTGACTTTTCTATTAATACTGGACCGATTTTGTAAATTCTTCTTCCGTTGGAAATTTTGAAAGCAGGAAAATCTAAAAAAAAATTAAGTAGTCAATCATAGCATGAATAACATAAATACCATTTTCTTTAACCTTCGAAAACACACTTGAAATGGAAAATTATGTGTAACATGTATTATGTGTGTGTGTGTTGTGTGTTTGTCACACATGTTTATACAAATAAATATATTTTTATCTTTAATGTGTGAGTGTTGTGTGTTTTGTTATGTTTGTGTATGTTGTGTGTGTGTTTGTGTTTAACTACAAAAAGTTTTACTATAACAATATTAGTATTTCAACATTCTGAGTTCAAAACTAAATGAAACATTAATCAAACCATACCAATCTCTAAAAGTTCCAAGGTCCAAATAACCAACACCATAAATACAAGTCTCCTGGTCCCTTGACCATGAGTTAAAGTATCGGTAACTTTCTCGTCCGCACCATTTTTCCCTAAAGCCGCGCCGTCCTTGGTAAAAAATATCGCTTGTGCGATACGAGATAGTAAGGCGGAGAGTCCAACCGTTTGCCAGCAAAACGTTGCATTATCCTGTTTTTGTGTATATGGATTTGTTTGGTACTATGCAAGTAGTTGTGTGGTTGAAGATGGAAATGGGGGGTGTTTAGGGAAATCCACGTTTTGTTGGAGATTGATTGTAGTGAGAAATAAAATAAAAAACTGAAGTGCCCTGCAATAATTGCTTCAGTTTACTGATAGTTTACTGTTTAAAGGAAAATAATAGAAACGACAATATTAAAAGTATTCACTTCTTATTATCTTTATTTTTAATTTATCATTACAAGTGAAGTGTCGGGATAAATGATATAAATTTGCACTGGATAATGGTACACGATCTATATATTGCAGTCAAATCTCTTAACAAGTCAAAAGTACTATTGACTAGCAAAATCAGTCAAAAGTAGATACTTTTGACTGAACAGGTTGCTCAAAAGTGGTTTTGACTGAAAATTATTGGTTATAGTACTTTTGACTGGTTAAGAGTTTTGACTGCTACATATATATATATATATTTGATTACTTGTCTAATTCTAATTTAAAGTGTAGTTATACACACATATTATTAACACTAATGATACACTTACCCACAGCAGTGCTGTAATGCAGTTTAATATAGCACACTATGTTAGACCTTGGGGTCTGTTTTAACTTGCCATGGCCTGAAAGTTGGTCAACAAACCATTATACACCCATAAATTTAGTTTTTTTACAATTTAGTTTAACGTTGTAATTTTTCAGTTTGCGCTTTATGACAAGTTTTTCTTCTTTAATAAGTTTCCTATGCCAAAAGGTATTTTGTTTCCTAAGTGTAGTGTAACTTTTTTTACAAATAGATACGGCAAAAAATGAATACTTATATTTATTGGCGTATAACTTGGTCTTGATTGTCTGGGGGAGACGTAAGCATTTTATTAATAACACCGTATCAAAATCTGATCACACGTTTGGGAGTTACGATGCCACTGACAAATACACAAATACACAATACACACGTCAAACTTAAAATGCCCCTCTTTTCGATCGGGGGTTAATGAAACCACTCCAGCCTTGCAATGAACAACATTAACGGTTCAATACAAACTATCTCGCATCCAAAATCACCCAAGGCTCATTAATGTGAAATAAACTTCCGCGCAACTGCAACAGCCAACAGTCCTACATATAATTATATGGCCCTCGTCAAGCATTTAATTGTTGATGGACTGTGTCCGGCCCCAATCAGCAAGAGAGCAGTTGATTGGGGGCTTTAAGTCCGGACAAATTACTGAATGGAACATACGTGACATTTAAAACAGAAACTGTTTTTGGAACATTATGGTCAGAATTGTTACTGTCAATTTGACTGTGAATACGTGTTGGACCTAGGTGATTGGGTGTTGAGTTGAATGCGAACGCTTTTGGGGGAAATTTAATTTTGTTAGGTTTTTTTTTTGTTATTTATAGTTATATATTAGGGCGTATTGTTATAGAAAAGTTTATTTGCGACTGTATTAAATATGTATTTACGAAGGTATAACAATATAAATGTCGTTAATCGAATAGAATTTAATAGAGGTTTATTGTCGCCAGTAATAAAGCTAAATATACACTCAAAATTGTAATATTATAAGTAAAAGTTTTAAGCGTCAGCATTATGCTCAGGATTCATAAAAGGTTTACAACCTCTAGTTTTTAGCTTAAACCTTTGACTCCTGTTTACACAAATGCAGATGATGTTTCTTCCTTGACGTCGGGGCCACCAGTTTAGTGGTGATTTAGAATGAAAGATGGTGTTGCGCTTAGTGGTTTAGTTTGAGGAACTTACTACCAATATGAGACAATAGCTATGACAGCTAATTTTGTCTGAAAGAAACAGGATATGAAGAAACAAAACTAACTTTAGCGTATAATAAGACATGTTAAAAAGTCTTGCAATGGGTAACGCCAGAGAACTCGTAATACAAACCCAATTAACGCGACTTTACTTAACCTGGGACTCGTCGAAAACCATCCAAATAGCACGTTACTCACTGATACCTACTCCATAAAAAAACTTTTTTGCAAAAAATAAAACCGACTTCAAAAAAACACTAAACGGTGTAAAATAACTCTAAATTCGGAAGTCTGTGGCTTTGGTGGGTTTGTCTTACTCATGATGGGCCACCGACTTCCGAATTTAGAGTTATTTTACACCGTTTAGTGTTTTTTTGAAGTCGGTTTTATTTTTTGCAAAAAAGTTTTTTATTTTTCCATTTTTAGTTGTTACCATAAAAACATTTGCCTTAAATTTATTTTATATTGTTAATTGTTAACAATACATGTCATTATAATAGGGTTTTCCACTAATCCCTAATAAATTAAAATTAACATACCTAACTGACGAAATCTAGGTATATCGTACCCACCTGCGTACCCCTCAGAGCATACAGGCGTGATGATACGTCATTATGTTGTATAAACAATAAACATCCAAGCGATTCCAGCAATCACGACAGATTTGCCGTTCATTTTTGAAGAGTTCCGTTGTATATCTCCGAAGATCAGCACCAGATCTTCACCAAATTAAAATGGGACCACCTCAGGAGTATACTCTTTCAAATAAAAAAAAAATTTTTGAGAATCGGTCCACAAATGGGGGAGAAATCAGGTAACACAAAAAAAAAAAAAAAAAAAAATACATACACACGAACATAGAACCTCCTCCTTTTTTGAAAGTCGGTTAAAAAGTGTAGAAAATCGTGGTTCCCTTACATAAAAGCTTTGTAAATATTGAACTAAAGCTGTTCATCAAGGATAGTATAAAATATGGATTCAATAACTTTGGGGTGGGACTATTGAGAGCTACCGCAGATAATCCGACACTCTGGGTAACTTAGCTTAGGATATTTACCGAACAGCTCATTATCCTTGAACCACGACTCCTCTTAAATATAGGCAATGATCGCAGTCTGTTATAGATAGGTCATTGTTTGTTTTCAGCATGAGTTTAAAGGTTACTAAAAATAAAGTAACATGTATACTAATTAGTGTCGTGATGGCCATGAACCTAAGGCAGCTACCTCTCATTCCGGCCCTCTTCCAGCCCCTGAATGGATTCAGGGGCGACAGACTCGGGGACGTCCGTCACTCCCCGACCCGAGGTGGCGACGCGATGTATTCACGCAAACCCCTTTTAGGCGTCGCGAGAGGAGTCTAACTCCTCACTCCTCTCGCTGACTTGGCGAGGCCCTCGGGGCAGGCACCTGTCGGAGGTCGCGGAAGAATCTTCTGTTCATGACCCCCGGCGCAGGTGTGAGAAGGAACACGGAATGGTTTTTAGTCAGTAAGAGTCTGACAGACCCCTCCGCCCTACCGGGGGACATCCATGAGAATTTTCCAACCCTCCAAAAAAAAAAACATGCTACCTCTCATTGGATTCGGGGGCGACGGACTCAGGGACGTCCTTCCCCATGTATAGGACCCCATAGACCCGAGGTGAGACGTCGAGACGTCGCTTGGGGAGTTAAACATCTCAATTCTTTTGCTGACTTGACGGGTGTAGCAGATGCATCTTCTGTTCCTTGAGCCCCGCAGGTGTGAGACGCAACACCGGAGTGGTTTTTAGTCAGTAAGAAACTGACAGACCCCACTGCCCGCCCCGGAGTGGAGGACATTCATTATTAACCGACTTCAAAAACAGGAGGAGGTTCTCAATTCGGTAGTTTATTTATTTTTAATTTTTTTTAGGGTTTTTTACCTCAGTACTCCGTCATTCATGAAGCGATTTTTAAAGTTCTTTTTTTACTTGATAAGGTGTACTAGCCCGATTGGTCCCCTTTATATCAAAACTCATATCTGATGAGGGATCCTCAAGGTATTGAGGGAACTCTTCAAAAAATGTAGGTACAGACGTACTGATTTTTACATGTTTAGTAACAAATCAAGCATTTTCATTTAGAAAGTATCATTTTGTGTAGAAAAAACTGATGAAGAAGACATGCGACGAAACTCTTCAATGCACAACAGCAAATTATTCGCAATTGCTAATAGTCAGATGTCTATGCTGAGCTTAAGTATGTCCATAACATAACATTACGCCCTTCTATTTTAAAAGGGGTCTGGCAGAGATGTACAGTTGAATGTTTAGAAAGAACTTCTTTAGCAATTGATAACCAATTTCAATGATTCTTTGAAGTTTTAAAAGACCTTCTTTACGCTAAAAATTGCAAAATAAAAACTATTTTACAAAAAAAAACAACCGACTTCTTAAAAAAACACTAACAGGTGAAAAATAACTCCAGTTTTGGAAGTCGGTGGCCAATAATTAACGAAACAAAACCACCAAAGCCACAGACTTCCGAAACTGGAGTTATTTTTCACCTGTTAGTGTTTTTTTTTTATTCTTGCACTAACTTACATTTTGTATTATTATGTTACTAGCTGCCCCGGCAAACTTCGTTGTGCCTTGAGTCAATTTATTGCTATTATCATTTTTTTATATTAGATATACATACGTTTAATAAGACGACAACAAATAGATCCAACTACTACTACCTTTTATGTAGCGAGTCTCTACTGTGATCTTATTTAAACATTTTGTGTTCAATAGAATTAAAATTACAACATGTATACATAACCTAACCTAAGTGACCATACCTATCCTATAGCTAACCTAACTACCTAACCTAACTACCTTACTAAAATGCATTGATTTAAAAAATACTAAATTCATAATTTTAAACTGAACTATTTAATTGCCTTTAATGTTACATACAATTTATACTTATAGTTTTTTCGGTCTACTTTAATTAAAGTCTTAACAGTGAAATAATTTCTATTTGCATAGAATTATTAAAGTTCGTCTCTGTCGTCATTGTTAATTACGTAAATTGATTTCTGAAATATAAGCCTATTTTATGCTACATAAAACCTCTAAGTTTAGTAACAAAATAAATTTCAGAACGTAGTTACGTATAAATTGACAACCTTACCTTCTTAGGTTTAGCTTAAGACTTGTCAGTGTCAAAATGTCACCTGATGATGAAATGGGAAGTTTGACTCCTGTCATGTCATCCAAGATGGCGCTGCGTTTGAAAAATGTTTGAGACAACGAATATTCTTGATATTTATTTTTTCGAGGACTTTTCATGTTTTTTATTAATTATTATGCTATATGCTATTCCGGACATAGACAAATCCAAAAAGACCAAAATCATTCAAATTGATCCAACCGTTCTTGAGTTATAAATGGTGTAACTAACACGACTTTCTTTTATATATATAAGAATCTATTTCTATTTCTTTTATATATATGTTGGCAGACAAATATATGGCATTAGAATAAGCCTATATTCGTCTTAAATTCAATCGGTCCATTGCCTCGCCGTTTCTCAAATTATGTTGGGGCCAATTTGTAGTCTACCAACTTTGAATTTGGATCTAAGTTTACCTAGCAAAATGACCTTGTAACCCAACCTCGTTGGGTCTTCAACCTATTTCTGATGATAAAAAAACTATACGTACTGACATTCGCTATACAAGGATCAAGTTTGAATCGTCACGGGACTGTAGTTCACGTGTGGTTAACACTCACATATTTTGGAGAAAGTTAAACATTTCTATAAATAAGTCGTAAACTGAAACAGGCCACAGTGCTCATACATTTTCAAATCAATTTTCTATAACCCTTTGATGTCCGTTCACATCAAACAATCTGAAACTCACACATTTCTGCCAGTTCAATGTTTTGCCGATGATCAGATAAACCGATTTCACGCATTCTCGGTTGGTAACGGGCGGCCGAAAATGTCGGGAATAAGGCTGACGTCATAAGGCAGTAGAGGTATTGGAGATAACGGTTTTATTGCACTTTTTAATTTGAAGCTATTTTTTGTACCGGTAAACCGAGGTTACTTTGAATCTTTGGGTAAATTTGATAGTTATATAAAGTATAAATTATACTTTGTGTACCTAACTATCAAAGTTACCCGTTATTTTTTCGTTTTACCCGTAAAATTAACGTAGGTGATTATTTATCTCCCTACTAGAAATTCTAGTTGTTAGGCGATGTCTCGCCAATGTTATAGCATTAGCAGCTAGCACTTTTTTGACGGCATAAACTTTTCTTTCCCCGAACTTGTAGTACATTTTTGTTAAGGAATTGTTACTTAGTTATCATTTAATGTATCGTCAGTGTGTTTTTTCTATCCAATTTTTTATTTTACAATGGTAAAATATACATGAGTTTTAAATTAAATATTTATCAATCTAACCTCGTTTTACGGTACCCATGATACGGAAACATTCAACATGTGAACAGCATAATGTCATAGCACAAAAAAATTACATGTTGGGTATCGTAATATAAATATCTATTTCAACAAAATTAGGTTAAGGAAAACGTGAATCGTTTTGAATTATTAGCCATGAAAATATTTGTATATTCGATCTTAACATTTTATTTCTACTATATTCAATCAGTGTTATTTTGGTATCGAGAAAGTTTGGCATAAATATCTAATAATATAATTATGTTTACGTAATGCTGAAAATACTACCAAATTAATTAAGTTTGTGATTTCCAGTATTTACAGTCTAAAGTTGTACTTTATTGTTAGACTACATCATTGCTTACCATCAGGTGAGATAGTGGGCAAACGCGAGCTTATCAACAATAAAAAATAGAGAGTAGTAACATTTAGACATAGGATTATTTTTAAGTTCTAGAAAAGCTTGCTTCTAACTCTTCTCAGTACGTTTCGTAAGCTCCTATACATTTACACTTGGTATACGAAACTGTCATATAGATTTTAGAACAAGATCTGAATGGGACCATTTGTGGAAATATTCAGGGGATTCATACCTATGTACAGACGCCAGCACGTCAAGTTACCCCAATGTGTCAAATTTCTTTGATCGTTTTACAACTTTATGTTAAACAGAATAAGGTTCATATTCAATTGGGAAAATTTGACACATTGGAGTAACTTGACGTGCTGGCGTCTGTACAACAGAGTAAATATTTTGGCAGAAATTATCAAAATCAAAATCAATCAAAACTCATTTATTCAAGCACTTTTTGAACGTCAAAATTTTCATAAGACAGTCTCCCAAAATGCCAGCCCTTCGCCACTTCCTAGTGTTTGATGGTAATAAAACTTCAACACAACAACATCATTCATTTCATTTTCGTTTCCATTAAGTATGCACAAAAGCAAAAGATCAAGAAAGATACTTACTTACTAAATTATGGAGACGATACAATTACATTGATAGAATAAAACAATCTAACGAATCAAGATGAATTCGCCAACTTCTTGCGAGAGTGTCCACGTGCCTTCCCAAACATACATTTTATCAAGATGTTAAAGCATTATTAACAGTGCTGTGAGTATCTCCCCTATAATCATCTCGAACGCCCAAGGAATTTATAGGGGGCTTTGCTTTTCAAAACCATTCCATATAATTTCTTACCGTATAATACTAAGTAGATAATAGTTTACGACAGTCTGTCGGCACCCTTACGTAGGGTCTTTGTGGATTATCCTACTGGAGCTAAGATTTCTTTGAAGTTAGTAAAACCCCTTGTGGGGTGCCAATGATCTTGGAAATATATGGGGTATGGTGGCTTACTGACTGTTTGTGGTACCCTAAAAGTAGATACTGTACTATGAAAGGTTTTGGTTATAATTTGACTCACTAGTAAAATTGAAATGCTAATTTGCTGAGGGAACTTTGGCCAAGTGATACACATAAAAGAATCAAATGATAGTCATTAGAATTGATATTACAGCTAAAGAAACAACGGCTGCTTTGCACATAGAACTCAGTGGGACATTTTCTATAAAGAATTGCATTCCCTTCAACGGAATGTTAGAATGCAATAAACAAATAAGGCTCATAATTATGAAAATCGGCATTTAATACCGATATTTATGTTTCAAAATTTGTACATTTTTAGTATTTATTACATTGATGGGAAAAACATGGCCAGAAATTGGTATTTCTCCCCTCCCTTAATTTTTGCTCAGCTTAAAACTGTGTTGTTGATTTAGCAGTCGCGCAAGCGCTACTGACAACTGTAAACAAGACATTTGTACCACTAAAGGTAAAGGAAGTACGTCAAAACGTTCCTGGTCCCACCATTTGACGTCAATGTGGCAGGAGCTCCTGAAAGCGCTACTCAGAGGCAGGCAATTCACACGGGTAGGCCAAAGTGATATTGGATTGCTCCATCAAGACACAGTACACAGTACTTACCAAGCAGACCGATGTTCTTAGATGGATGTTTGATTTGTCTATCACGATTTCCGCAGTTAAATATTTTGTCGTAAGAACAATTATTACGTTATAGTTATAGTTTATTAATTGCCGTGATGGCCTAGAGGGCACTTCTTATGCACAAATTCGCGGTGACATTTAGTTTATACGTACTTTCTAAGATGTAATTACTATTTAGAAATTTTTATTTCTGGTTATTATAATATTATACATCATTGACATCGGGGAAGAAAAAATCCTGATCTACAGTTAATATAAGTTTGAGAACCCCAATTCACCTTGAGAAAGCGTGGTGATCAATACTCGTGCCTTCTTTGTATGAAAAGAGGACTTTGTTCTGCAATAGGATTGTAATAGACTCGTATGATTACGTCACAAAATACCACCATAATATTAATATTATTATATCATGAATACCACATCTTGTCCTTACAAATTCTCGATAGAACTGTCCCCACAATAAATGTCCTCTAAAATAGGTAAGTACGGAGCGTTATACAAAATAGGATAGATACATATATACCTATCACACTACTTAATGCGGTCCCAGTGGTTCTTACACTTGGCTTGTCGATATACCTTTGAAACTTAGCAATTAGCCGTTTGTGAATTCGTGTTTAGTTACGTAACTGTAAACCTGTGTACCTACAACAAATACCTGAAGATATATTCCTGTTATTATTAACGTTTGAATACCAGTCAAGAGATCAGGGCCCATTTTTTTTGTATTGTTGCGAACGTTTTAATACAAACCTCAATGTAAATCTCTCAAAAAGACATTTAATTCCCCAATATTTTTGACAAGTTTTTGACTTTAGTTGGTCACTGAGATGAGATTTCGACTAGATTAGAACGTTTTTAATTACGGGAAGTAGCTTTTACATCTCAGTGACTATCAATGTTGGAACCTTGTTGAAATGGAAGGAGGAAGCGAAAGATTTTAAAAATACAGGAACCGCTTTCTGATTGTTTTGTCGGTGTCTTGTACACTTGATAAAAAGAGTTAATTTTTGAGCTAATCCCCAAGTTTCACGAGGTATTATTATTGTTAAAAACTATAATGTACAGTTTATTCCAATGCAAAGGAGTTCAAAATAATTTACAGCACTTATATAAATATAAATATAAGTACAAATATATATTCCACAACTTTTCACACAACGACATTTCCCAAGTTAAGCTTGAGAGCTTGTGTTATGGGTACTAAATGGCTGATAAACATACTTATATATTTCTAAATACATACATATTATAGATGAATTACACCCAGACACAGAACAAATGATCGTGCTCATCACACAAACATTTGTCCTGGGTGGGAATCGAACCCACAACCTCCGGCATAGCAGTCAGTGTCACTAACTACTAGACCAACAGGCCAGTTATATAAACAGTATAATATGCGACAATTTATTACCTGTATATTACTTAGCCTAACAAGATTAGATTCGGCCATTATGTTTTCTCACAAATTATCTAAATATAACAAGCTTGCGCAGGTAGTATCAGCTTATCCGGGATAGCTAAAAATAAAACGTCCGTATACAGAATCACACCGGAAATTACCTAAATGCTTATAATAAATAATTATGATATATACGAACGTAAGTAGATTTATCACCCTCTTTTCCTTAAGGGGTAGCTAAGTAACTTTGAATGTTATAAACATGGGTCCCTATATAAAACTTTTGAGGGGAAGGAAATAGTGTTTCGTAGGAGCGGAATTTGGTTCGCTTTGCTGAGTCTAAGACAGTGCGAAGTGAGTGTTTGGGGGACCCATTTTGGGATTAAATGTTGACGATACTTACCTATACTGTTACTATGTATATTAAATTGTAGAGATATCGTTCCAGTGTTTTGTGCCGGATCTTGTAAGGCGGTACATTAGTTTTTCAAGACTTGTATCAATTTTAGTAGCCTTAATTTTATTGTACTGTAGTGTATTTGTTTTTTATTAAATGTGGTTCAATTCAATTTAATTCGCTTCTATTTAATTCAATTTAATTTAATCCTATGCAAGTTAATTTCAATTTCATTCAATTCTATTCCATTTTAATTTGATTGTTCTATTATTGAGTAACACTATGAACTATATCTAAAATAAAATGTTAAATTATTATTATTAAGAATTTATTTGTAACAAAATGTTTGTTAGTGTATTGTACAAAATCCCACTGGCTTAAAAAACATCGTAAGGAAACCGGGCATGCTTGAGAGATGTTTTTCGACGACATTTGTGATGCCAAGTCAGAGGGTTATGAACGGCATTAAAACTCTGACACCAGGTTACTTTCTAATCACACGAAACAAGAAGTGCATGATCAAGAAGCCTATTTTATAAATGATTTCATAGTTGCACAGGTCATACAAATCTTATATAGAAGAAAGTTTTACAAGTTCCGCCTTGGAATCCATTTATTAGTTTAATGATTGACGTCCGATTCTCAGACCTTCTGAATCTGGTCATGCCATTTTGGAGAAGTTTTGTAACAAACACAGTGACAAGAGAGTTTTATGTAGGTATTAGATTAAAAAATCTCAACGCATGTACAGAAAGTAATAATAGTACGAACCTATATTTGCGATGTTCCAATAATATAAAGACATTGTTTAGTACAGTCATGCATAAACTACCTCTATTCAAAGTCCAGGGATATAGGAGACGAACAACATTTAGTACAAACGTGAGTGTAGTTGTTTTGTCCATCGGTAAAATAAAAGACATTTTACTACTAAGCTTGGGTTCGATCGTGAGCGTGGAAGTATGAGTAATTTATAATCTGGGCAGCCATTACTATAGAAATACATACATACATAAATAAACTCATACCTTAGAGAGCAGCGGTGGCCTAGTAGTGGCGGCTCTGACTTAGGAACAGTAAGTCGTAGGTTCGTACCCAGTCAGGCGCATTACTTTGTGTAATTTATATCATCACCACTGCTCTCAAAGACGGTGAAGGAAAACATTGTGAGGAAACCGGTATGTCCTAGAACCAAAGATTCGAAGACATGTGACCTCTACCAATTTGCACTGGGCCCGCGTGGTAGATTATAGCCCATACGCAAAATACCCGCTTTGACGTGGAGTGGCTGATACCAGCCCGGTATCTTTAATCTTCTTAAAGTCATACCTTTTCTTACTCCTTCCTTATTTTGCCATGGTCATAAACTCATGCCGGTACCGCATCTGACCTTTCTGAAGAACATCACCAATCAGGTTTGTGTGTTGTAGGGCATACCCTCGAAAACACCGGTTCTTCTTCTTTGTCGTGTGTTTATTGACTAACCTGGTGCAAGACTTTTTATGCCGCACTTGGATTTTTGACTTGGTTTCACATGCCGTGATAGTTAATAATACGAGTATTCTACAGCTTATTTTAGTTACCATCAACTTCCACTTTCTTTACTCTTCTATATTTCTCAGGTATTTATCACGATGTTTCAGTGTTTTGTTTCATAATATAGATCATCGTTAGCCTAGTCTTTTCCCAACTGTATTGGGGTTAGCTGTCAGACTAACTTTATGCCGCTGTATACCAGTGTTTCAGCATTTTGACTACTTGTAACGACTGTCTACACCAGCCAGGACCACCGGTTTAGCATGCTTTCCCTACAAAGAGGTAGTGATAAGTTGCGAAGGTTCACCCATCCACGAATCGACCTCGGCAAGCATATCTTAACATCCAATCGACCGGTACGGCTGTTATTATTGATATCTACCTATTGAAATGAGCTGAGCATAAAATAAAGGTGTCGTCTTGTTTGTTGTTAGGGTTCAGTCCAAATTTTGCGACTTGCTGTCAAATGTATGGCCATCTTATTAATAATGTGCACAAGTAATCTGTGGAAACGTTGTTGATTGTACATTTAAATAAAAATAAAATAAATAAATATTCCACAACTTTTTCACACAACGCCATCTAGTCCCAAGCTAAGCTAAGAGCTTGTGTTATGGGTACTAAACAGCTGATAAACATACTTATATATTTCTAAATACATACATATTATAGATAAATTACACCCAGACACAGAACAAATGATCGTGCTCATCACACAAACATTTGTCCTGGGTGGGAATCGAACCCACGACCTCCGGCATAGCAGTTAGGGTCACTAACTACTAGACCAACAGGCCAGTAACCATTTACCCATAATGATAATATTTTTTTTTTATACCACGACGGTGGCAAACAAGCTTACGGCCCGCCTGATGGTAAGAGCTACCGTAGCCTATGGACACTTGCAACACTAGGGGCGCCACACGCGCGTATTGATTTGCTGTAAAACATACTGTACAATTGTTTGTTTTTCTCAAATAAAATAAAATAAAAATAAAATGCCATGCACTCATGAATGATTGAATGTATATTGACATGTATTTTTACTTTGAAAGTATATTATATATTTTTTTTTATTGTGAATGTAAGGACTATGTAGATTCTGTTTTTTTTTTAGATTTTCGTTTCTTAATCTTTTTAAGTTCTTTAATTCATTTATTTTACATTTTGTCTGGCAGTTTGAGTTCTTTATGGGACCAACCCAAATGTTCTTTCTTTGTTATTGTTCGTCAGCACGTGGAGCTCCTCAAGTTCTGAGTTGAGCTCAGCACGATTACTGACAAATGCTTGCACTGACTGATCTGGTCCCCTCAGATCTGTGTGGTTCTTTCCTCAAAAGACCATTTCAGACACTAATCTGCATGGTTCTTACATGATTTGACCAAGATAATGTCTGGACTTTAAAAAAGACTATGACCTCTGAGTTTCTTTCAGTGTTTCTTCTCAGAGAAGTCAAATAGTGAAATACCGATCTCATTTACTAAAAAAAGCGACGTGTAAAAGTGTTTGTAAAAACCAATTTACAAAAATAAATATCATTTATCATGTTTTTTTCTATCCTAAAGCCATAACTCCACGCCACTCGCTCTCACTTTGACCAATTTACCATGCAATAAAAATCCCGTTCTCATCCTGCAAAAAAATATATTTTTCTCAATAATAAAAGCGAAATAAAACGGAGTTATACTAAAAAAGAAGTTCCGCTATCATCTACCAAGCGGTGGGGTACTTACCTATCTATTTACACGACCATAAGATGTAGACACATGTAACATATTACGCTTGTGAACATAAGAAAAGGATGTAAAGCTCAAGTTATAGCGGTTGCGGTTTTTGGATTTCTTTTAGAAACCCCATATTTTACTACGGTAATTACTCCGCATACTCACAGATAAAAGCTAAAGGGACAGAATCTGTGTAAGCAATGTTTGGTCAAGTTATTGAATGTACAGTCATTTATTTATTTAAGATTCACCAACAGTTGTTAGTGTTGGTGAACATTATTGTAGTTGATAACTTTCCCTAAGAAACTTTTTGTTATACTCATTAGTTTTCAATTAATTCAATTACGTCAGTACTGCACAATGGTAGCGGTGGGGGTGGCGTGGGAGCGTGTGACGATAGCAGAGTTTGCTTTTCCCGAGGTCAGACTATCAGCTGATAGATCGTGCCGATTCGTGCCTACTGTGATCGATCAAAGGCGCGCGCGCGGGAATTTCAAACAGCGTTTTTGTTGATTATTGTGTTATAAGTTTTTGTGTATAAAAAAAAGTTTCTTTGGGAAAGTTGATTAAAATCATGGATACAATGACGTGTTTAAGTATCGGTCACTAATTACCAGTCACCCTTTATATTAGTGTGATTTCAAGCTTAGCTGATCTATGTACAGACGCCAGCACATCAAGTTACCCCAATGTGTCAAATTTAACCAATTGAATATGAGCCTTATTCTGTTTGACATAAAGTTGTTAAACGATCAAAGTAATTTGACACATTGGGGTAACTTGATGTGCTGGCGTCTGTACCTTTCCTTTCTTACGGTTGCTTCAAAATTTAATTCACAAAATTGCCTCCCATGCCCCACTTCGTAAGGTATCAAAATGTTTACGTTCACGAGTATGTCTGAAGAGGAGACAATGTAAGTGGTCTAGATTTAGGTACCCACCGAGTTGGCGAAGGACTTGGATAAACCCTTTTCTATTTGAGGACCGGGCCTCAGAATTGTTTTTTTTCAGAGAACTGTTATTTATATTTTGTACGTTGAATCTTTCTTTTTCTATTTAAGAAGTATTCGTATTTTGATATTCCAATTCACTTTTTTCTCAGAAGCAAGTAATACTGGGAAGCACCCATTGCACAGAAGCACATCATGCTACCCCAATCTGTCATTTTGTTGTATTGTTTTTTAACTTTATTACAAAAACATAAGGTTCATAATCAATTGGGAATGTTTTGCAGTTTGCTATAGCTTGGTGTTCTGGCGTCTGTATATAATAACTATAATCTCAAATAAAATTTTCTAATTAAATATTTGTCGGCATTTACATATTATACTAGTGGTTGTTTACGAATTAAATGATAACCTACCTTATCCTTAAACCCTGTTTAATTGACCAATAAGAGGTACTCAATGTGACTAATACTTCAAACCACAAACTACGTGGCTTAAGATCTATCCAACCTTTACCCAACTATGTTGAGGTTGGCTTCCTATTTATTAGGATCAGCCAAATACCAGTATTTTACATGGAACGATTTGATTGCCTACCTGCCCCCACAAGCCAATTAGCTCCTTATCAAGACTATAGATGGGTGGTGGGTTAAAACCCAATCTTGGTTTGGGTTTTATCCCAGTTTTAACCAAAAATATTTTTAAGAAATATTTTCAAGAATCAGAAATATTTTGTTTTCACCCCTCCAAACCGCCCAGTGAGTGGAATGAAACAGGTGATAACTGGGTTATAACCCAAAACTGGGTTTTAACCCGGGTGATTACCCATCTCTAATCAAGACTGCTTGTCAAATTTTCGAGCTTTTGTCTAAACGTTACGCCTGTCAAAGATCTTTAAATGACAGTGCAGGAGAACAGCTTTTCGGGTTTTCCGAGGCACTAAGAGGTCTTGATGAACGGTCACCCAACTTCAAACAGAGATTTCAAACATAATAATAATTATTTTTGCTAATTTAAGAAGACTGAAGTTTCAAGTGATTTCGTACTATCTGGAACTCTTCTGTCTATGACTAATTAGACACAGTTGTACCTAAAATACACCAACATTTTGTTATGTTATAGTTCTAAGAAATTTTAGAAGATCAAACTCAATAATACTTAGCCCGACCAGGAAGTTCAACCTAAGACTTTAAGCTCAACAAAAGCGACTACAATCTCTCAACTTGTAGGTCAAGCTAATAGTGCACTGTTAAATAAGGCCAAAGAGTGCACATTCTAAATTTATTTTATATTTTAAACGGGGCGCTCAAATGTAGCTAGCTTAAGACGATCAACAATATGTAAAAGTAGCGATAGTAAATGTACCTGTACCCTTACATGTAAATACAATGTATGAAACTAACAAAACAGCTTGTATCAGCTAAAATTTAAACTTGGCGAGGTGTCACCAACAAAATCTCTTGGCACACAAAACCACGTTCAAAACTCGGATCAACCGACCAAGAACGTTTTTATTTTCGTTCTAAATGTACTGAAACTAATAGAAAGTGGAACCTGTATAAGAACATTTGTATGCTGATTGGGTACTTTGACTAAAAAGTAGGGTATCAGCTGCCCGTGTCACTAAATGGCACTTTTTAGTACCATTGTGTACTATTTAACTGTCTTTTGTACTATTACCGAGCTCATTCGGCTGTTCAGTATTCGTTTGAACTCTTTTAGGAGAATTTAGCAAACGATTTTAGGATGTACTTGACATTGTTTCGTTAGCATATTTGTGAAGTTAGACTTTCATTTACATTTGTTTCGAAAACGTAAAGCCGTATCTACTATTATTTTTTGATAGACATACAACAATCAATTAGTGCCTGGAGCACCAAACAAAGAATAAATATCCTCTATAAAATTTCGTCCAAAACAAACGTCAAAACATTGGCGAACTTTTTAGGTAAAACCAAACTGAAAAAAAATACTACCTTTGGCAAGCAAAACGATTGTTCACGGAAATATGAATAGACACACGGGATCAAATTCACGGACGGCTTTCACGAAAAGGTAAATCCAAAAACGGTACGTTACGTATGGGCTACGCGCACTTCATAATCTGCTACGGACGCGTAGCCAGCGTAGCAGCTACATCTACGCCGTAGCCACATCGCCCGATTTAGTACAACACATTAAATTCCATTTCAATATCGGATCTGAAATCACAGAGCCATATCTAATGGGAACAGGTATTCCGTGTTGAAATATATTCAGGGAGTCGGAATTTAAACAACAAATTTGATTAATTAGCAAGGTTTTGATTTAAACAATGCATGTTGAACTATGTACGCTGACAAGTTATATAAATTTATCGGTAAACTACAGATTATTTCTACAAAACAAACACTCATTATCTATTAATCTGTTTACTCAATTAAACAGGTCAATAACTGACTATTACAGGTGATTAAGGATTTTCATGAATATTTAAACAAAGCATTTTCAGTCGATTAAACTATTTTACCAAAAGAGATTAAATGGAAATACTTAATTAAATGGATATACTTAATTTGACCGCTTTGGTAAAATAACAAAAAATCATAACATCACGCTAGAATTACCCCAAAGGTAAGCAGTGATAGCCTAGTGGCCTTACGGGCGTACCTACAACCAAGTCATGGTCCCAAGTTCGAACCCAAGGCATGCACCTCCAACTTTTAGGATTGATGTCTGTATTGTAGAATTATTACAATGGAGGAAAACGTCGTGAGGAAAGCAACATACCTGGGAGGTATTTTTTCAACGGCATGTGAAATCAAGTCGAAGTTCATGGGCGGCTTAAAATCTCTGACACCTGGTTAGACAGTAGCCACACTATAAAAAGAAGAACCCTATTGGTTACGCTGAGGTATACTTCAATATTACCTTCTATTTTGGTACGCCCTCAAATATTTTAGCCCTTGCACCAAGGGCCAACCTTCAGGCAGATCTATGTTTCTATAGAACTTCACAAACAATTTGTAAAAATATAATTATTTGCTAAAAGACTCAAATATAAATCTATTGCATTATGTCGACGTATTAAAAAAAAAACTCACTCGCACTCTTCAGATTTGTGAGATAAAAATACAGGGTTATTTTTCAATGACCGGTCAAATTTTCACAGGGTGTTCTACCCATGAATATGAGCCACTTTCCCTATGGGACCAACTCTGGAATCACGAAAAAAAAATCAGAATGGGTACACCCAGTGAAATTTTGGCCGGTCATTGAAAAATAACCCTGTATATGTCAAGCTGCCGCAACATTGTGACGAAAATTTGTTTTTTTTTCTTGTAGTCTAAATGTAGTAAACAGAAAAAGTATTTACTGGGAATAAGTGATAACTTTGTAACAACTTTCTGTCTCAAAATTATCGTGTACTTAGTTGCTTGTTGAATTGTGTACTTTAGTCTGGCTTATTTCATTTTGGTAATGGTTTAAGCCCCTCGTAAGCTTACTACACTGTCACCGGTAAAGAGAATTTATATTGTGTGATGCAACAACGATATAAAGTTACGGAATTTCACTAAACCAGTGTGCGGAGTACCAACGGTATATTCAGAAATAGTTTAACCCATCAATTACCTTCAATTTGCCACTAATTTCTTACTATAGTGGCATCAAATTCGCTCTAAAACATTCAGAGGTTTCATAACATCGGATATCCAATTTTAGCAACATTATATTGTGGTTTTCCTTGCTAAGCTTAAATTCTGAGCATCAAAATGTTCACGCAAGCGATAATATTATTTATTCACACGACTATAAAGGCTAAACTCCCATGCATCACTCATTCACAGGCTGAAATATTTCTAATAGGCATAAAGCTCTGAGGCGACCGACGCGTTTCGGTCTAAATATGTGCTTAATAAATCATATTTATGAGGAAATTTTGCGTTTAACTGTTTTAGAGCAATAATGAAGTGTAAATGTGTTATGCGAGTTATTAGTTAAGTTGTAAGTACTAGGTACTGGGATTAGATAGTAAGTTAGTGTGTGATTGATGTTCGTCTAAGTTTAGTTTGTGTGAGGGATGTGAAATAGTTTAGAGTTTCCTGGAAGTGATATTATAATCTTTAGTGATGTGTAAGTTGGGGGAAAGGGCGTTGTTACCTGTAGCTTTAATGGGCTATCGGACCAAAATTTTAGTTTTTAGTCCCTCACCTAGATTACAAAAAAATATTCGACGCATATTTTTCTTTTTTCACGTAATCAAAAAATAACGGTGATACATACATTAGAATTACATAGAATTACATACATCGAGTCAAAGTGTCGCATGACGTCACTAGCCACTACGGTTTATACTGAGTAATGACGTTACAAATTAGGAAGTCAGTGGCGTTGGTGGTTTTGTCTTATTCATGATGGGCCACCGACTTCCGAATTTAGAGTTATTTTACACCGGTTAGTGTTTTTTTTAAGTCGGTTTTATTTTTTGCAAAAAAGATTTTTTAGGGATAATTTTACCAAATCGATCGGTAGGTCATATACACAAGCCAGTTACAAGTATGTGATATTTGTGAAAAACCTTGAAATCTTATTCAATGTTGTTCTAAGTCTGTTACAATTTTTCCATTTTTTTAATAATAATAAAATAAATAAATATTGCACAACTTTTTCACACAACGCCATCTAGTCCCAAGCTAAGCTAAGAGCTTGTGTTATGGGTACTAAACAGCTGATAAACATACTTATATATTTCTAAATACATACATATTATAGATAAATTACACCCAGACACAGAACAAACGATCGTGCTCATCACACAATTATTTGTCCTGGGTGGGAATCGAACCCACGACCTCAGGCATAGCAGTCAGGGTCACTAACTACTAGACCAACAGGCCAGTCAAAAAAATAAAATAAAAAAAATAACGTAAACGTAACGTTTATGTAAATAAAATCATAAAAAAAACTCAAGTGCAAAGCTTGGGGTAAATCTATTCCACAAAACCGCATACGCCCCTAAAAAAAGTGCACAGATGTACGATAAAATAATAATCAGCAAAAACTTCCGGATACCCTCAGTAATTTTCAATATGGCGATGCAACATTTACGAAGCATATCAAGACATCATCCCCAATCATCCCCGTTTCGAAATCTTACGAGGGGTGTAAAACATAACCTTTATTATTGGCTATGTTGTGCGAAGAGTAAGAGGTTATTGGAAGAGACCCCCTTGGGGTCAGGGCGTATTGGATATCTATATAGCTTCGGATATACCTAGATTATTTTTCAAAAATTGAATTAAATCCAGGCTGTTACTAACCCATTGTAACGTAAAGCACATGAACAGAATGCCAGACTATTAATCACCCAAAATTTAATAACAGAAAAAAATAGATACCTTTTATTTTTTTTTGAATTACCTACGCGATCCTACCAGATGGTAGTATATAAATTTATATATATACGTTCATGTTCTCGTTCCAAAAACTCTACTCTACGTGCGGCCAGCATCTAAGTATAGGTGTATGTGCCCGCGTGCAGGACAGAACTGCATGCAGGCTGCGGGCCGCACGCAGAGCAGAATATTTGAAACGTGAATTTGTGGCGCGCATGATAATAAAAAACTTTTTGCAAAAAAATACAACTGCCGAAAAAGATGTTAAAAAGTGTAAAATAGTAACTAAGTCCTAAGATTCAGAAGTCGGTGGCCAAAAATGAATATTCAAACAAAATAACTAAAGACAGTACTTTTAACGAATTAAAATCGAAAAAAAAAATTTAAAAGACAGTTTTTATTTTTTCATACTTATTTTAGTTGAGTAAGTAAATTAAGATAGCACGGATCTCGTGCTATCTTAATTTACTTACTCAACTTATTGCTACTACTACTTCATTGGTCTCCATTATGTTCCAGAGTCGGATAATAAGTGAAAATTCAGTAGGCAAAAAATCAATCACCCGTGTTTGTTTTACTTAAGATTGAACTTTTTATGATATTAAGATGCCTTCTGTTAAACTGATAACCGAAACTTCCTGACTTACTATCCTAGTACCCCATACCATCTTCTTAACGTCCTAGTAAGAAAAAACTGGGTACCGAATGATGAGTACAAGAATAACACTAGCCATATCCAGTCATTCTCGCATCAATGTCGTTACATTTTTTACTACTCACGAAACAACATGCTCAGCTCTCTAGGGACGTTTTAGGTGTTCCTCATAACACCGATGGGTTATTCGAATCACAATGAGCAATAGCCGAGTGAAAAATGTATAAGCCCTTTTAGCAATCTTTCTTTTTTGTTCTTTGAAAAACAACCCCTCTAAGTTCTTTTGAGGTTTATGGCGAATTGTGAAAGGTATTTTATAGCCGTGTTTGTAAGAAAAGGTATTATTTTGGTAGAGAATTGGGATTTTGTGGTTGAGTGATTACTTTTTCATTTATTAGCGGTTTTTTACTGTTGAAATGTAATTAATTTCTGTTTTTTGTCTCACTCGAGAGTGGCTCGCGAAGATAGCTAATTTTCTAATAGGTTGACCGATCATTTTTGGCTGTCAAGGTTTTAAATATTTCCTTATTCGTTATTATTTTAAAAATATCAAGCCAGGAAAAATAATAAGCTTTCCATTTCTTCTTAACATTTTTTTATCAAAGATTAAACTTTAGTTTTTATGTGGATCACTTGTGATAGTCAAGTTTTTGTGAAATATAAAATTACGTTAATTCCATAACATAGGTACATAATAAAATGTTAGAACTTTAATAATAATATTATTGAAAATTTATTGATTACTAAATAATTCATACATTCAAATAATATAGGTAAATGTTCAAGAAATATTATTTTCTTACGTTTTCAACGGAAATCTGCTACCTATACAATATTCAGGATTATATTAAAGCTATTCTGCTCATTAATGTAAAATATCAATCTACCTTCCGGTTTTAATATATTGTAGCCGACTGGGCAAAAGTAATCATTGAGTTATGAGTTTTATCGCATCAGCTACTTTTGAACATTGACATAAATTCGAAACATGCAAAGATAATAATATTTATCGAATTATCATTTTGTATCACATCAGTTACTTTTGAACATTGACACAAAATTCAAAAACATGCAAAGATATTAATATTTATTGAATTATCGTTTTGTATCACATCAGCTACTTTTGAACATTGACATAAATTCGAAACACGCAAAGATAATAATATTTATCAAATTATCGTTTTGTATCACATCAGTTACTTTTGAACATTGACACAAAATTCAAAAACATGCAAAGATATTAATATTCATTGAATTATCGTTTTGTATCACATCAGCTACTTTTGAACATTGACATAAATTCACAAACATGCAAAGATGATAATATTTATTCAATTATCGTTTTGTATCACATCAGTTTCTTTTGAACATTGACACAAAATTCAAAAACATGCAAAGATATTAATATTTATTGAATTATCGTTTTGTATCACATCAGCTACTTATGAACATTGACTTATATTCGAAACATGCAAAGATAATAATATTCATCGAGTTATCGTTTTGTATCACATCAGTTACTTTTGAACATTGACACAAAATTCAAAAACATGCAAAGATATTAATATTCATTGAATTATCGTTTTGTATCACATCAGCTACTTTAAAACATTGCCAGAAGTTACAAAAAAAAAACCAGTTTAAATACTAAAGTTTTTGAATTATATTATTTTTAACCGACTTCTGAAAAAGGAGGAGGTTATCAATTCGGATGTTTATAATATGTATATTTTTATGTATGTTTGGGCATAACTTCGTCATATATAGCCGGATTTGCAAAATATTTCTTTTGTTTGAAAGGGTATACTCTCGCTGAGGTCTTATTGTCACCAAGTCAGAATCTGATAATAATAATAATAATAATAATAATAATATTATTGGACGAAAGGATAATGTTATGTTGACGAGAGCCAGAACTCGAGCACGCCCACCACCTCCGGAGTCGTCACTCAGCTCCGCCTCGCCGCCGCCGGACCTCGGATCACCAACGTCACCGGCGGCTGCAGCCGCGTCGAGCTCGAGCGACGAATATTTTTCCCCGCCGACGTCGCCAACACCTGTACGTCGGCCGGGGAGAGGCCGGCCACCGAAAAGCTTGGGACTTAGGGGCCAACCGGCCCCGAGCCGGGTCCCCGCTGCCGGTGGTTGTGTGCAGCGCATGAAATGGACTCAAAGTATAAATGAGAACGTCATGCGCGCATATTACGGGTCTACAGAGGGGGGAACTAACCTCACTGCGTACCGTGTTAGGATGCTGTCTCTGTTCCAGGAGCTGGAACCAACCGTCAACGTGTCGTCCCAACGATTATCGGATCAGGTGCGGGTCATTCAACGTAACCACAGGTTGGACGACGCCGCGCTTGATAGGCTGCGCTCAGAGGTGCTGAGCAACCGTATCGTCTCTGCTTCGCTACAAACCGCGACACACTCACCGGCAACTAATACAATTACGCCGCGGTCCAATTGTGTTAGTGATGAGGCAGATGATAGGGTTGTCACAGTAAGTAGCCAATGCAGTGATAGATTGAGGAGCGCTCTGGAGGATGCGCTTCGCGAATATAGGTCAACACCAACCGTACTTAGACCCCGGTTACCACGTTTGCCTATGCATAAAAAAAATAGGGCGCTAATGTGTGCCCTGGATTCGCTGCTTACGGATTTATTCGAACACAGCGAAAATCTTGTCGATACACATTCGATTCTGTATTGTGCGGCTGTTGCGGCATGTCGTATAGCTAACGTTAAATTCCCAGATAGTGACGTAGCTATACGACCAAAACCAGCCGTACCAGCCTGGCAGTGCAGGATCGGGCGTCGTATCGATGAGGCCAGGGTACTCATTGGCAAACTATACTGTTTCAGGGAGGGCAATACACGGCCACGAGTGATGCGCTTTGTGAGGCGAGCGTTCTCTGGGACTGGAATCAGTCCTGGAGAATACATAGCCCATGTCACAGAGCGCATCGACTTCCTGAAGCAAAAAGTTTATGCATGGGCCAATCGTATCCGGCGGTATAAGCGACGGGTTGACCGATATGCGCAGAATCGCATGTTCCAGAGCGACGAAAGGAGGGTTTACAGGACTTGGGAGCGACCAGACCAAGGTATGGCTGATACGCGCCTACCGGATGATGACGCCATGTGTTCATTCTGGCGCAGCATCTGGTCGGTGCCTATCAGTCACGCTGAGGGCGACTGGACTCGGGTGGTGGAGCAAGCGTGTGATTCTATACCAGAAATGGGGGCAATCGTTATCAGCCCCCAAGATGTAGCCTGTGCAGTCCGTCCGTTACCTAACTGGAAATCTCCGGGACCGGACGGACTGCACAACTTTTGGATCAAATGGATCCAGGGATCGCACGCTTGCTTAGCTTCCCAGTTTCAGTCAGCTTTAGAGTCAGGGTCGCTACCCCAGTTCTTAACTACAGGCATAACCCACCTGCTCCACAAATCTGGTAGTACTGCGGAACCCAAAAATTATAGACCGATCACTTGTTTACCGACGGTCTATAAAGTTCTAACATACATTTTGAGAGCTAAAATAAACGATCATATTGACAGCAATTCTATCATGTCCACCTCTCAAAATGGATGTAGGAACGGGTCCCGCGGTACTAAGGAGCTACTCCTCATTGACATGGCCATAAGCCAGCAGGTTCGCCGATCCCGCAAGGATCTGTCGACATGTTGGATAGATTACAAGAAGGCCTATGACTCGGTGCCGCATACATGGCTCATGAGGGTGCTGGAGTTGTACAAAATAGATGCAACTCTTCGCACCTTCTTGATATCGTGTATGCGGCAGTGGAGTACGGTCTTACGCTATCCAGGATGTCAACAGACCCGGGGAAACAGTGAACCTATCAGGATTGAGCGGGGTATATTCCAGGGTGACAGTTTGAGTCCGCTTTGGTTCTGCCTGGCCTTGAATCCCCTCAGCACGCTGCTGGAGGATTCAGGTCTAGGCTATCGGTTAAGGAGAGGTGGTCAGGTCATATCTCACCTCCTATACATGGATGATCTGAAACTCTTTGCCCCCAACAATTTGCGACTGATGGAGCTACTGAAGGTAACTGAAACTTTCAGTAGTGCCATCAGGATGGAATTTGGTGTGGACAAATGTGCAGTCATGCATGTCAAGCGAGGGGAGATTGTGGAATCCGAGGGAATTCAACTCTCGGATTCCATACACCTTAGATCCCTCTCCTTATCCGAAAACTATAAATATTTGGGTATGTCGGAAGCGTTAGGCATCGATGCTGCTGACATGAGGCAATCGTTGAAGGAGCGCTTCTTTGGCCGCCTGAAGAAGGTTTTAAATAGCCTTTTGTCAGGCGGAAACAAGGTGCGCGCCTTCAATGGTTGGGTCATGCCAGTGTTGATGTACTCTTTCGGCATACTCAAATGGACTCAAACGGAACTTGACGCCCTGGATAGGAGAGTTCGTACACTGATGACCGCAAACCGGATGCATCACCCACGATCCTCGGTTATGAGACTATACATCCCGCGGAAGTGCGGGGGTCGAGGCTTCCTAAATGCTAAGACCCTCCACAACCGTGAGGTGTACAGCCTCCGAGAATACTTTCTCAAAGCCGACGTGGGGATGCATCGGGATGTGGTCGCAGTGGACAAGGGCCTTACCCCGCTATCCATGGCTAACGAGAACTGGCGCAAACCTACAGTACTGAGTACTGATGACCGCAGACAGGTATGGCAAAGCAAAGAGCTTCACGGGCGCTTCTACCGGGCTCTTCATGGGCCCGATGTAGACTTCTTAGCGTCCGTATCCTGGCTACGATTCAGTAACCTCTTCGGAGAAACTGAAGGGTTCGTCTGTGCAATTATGGACGAAGTTATCTTGACGAATAACTATCGGAGATATATTATGAAGGACGGGACAGTTGACGTGTGTCGGGCATGTCACTGTCCGGGCGAGTCTATCAGACATATCATCTCCGGTTGTTCTCGTCTGGCTAACAGTGAGTACTTGCACAGACATAACCAAGTGGCCAGGATTATCCATCAGCAACTTGCTTTGAAATACTTGCTTGTGGATTCTGAAGTACCGTATTACAGGTATGTGCCCGACCCAGTTCTCGAGAATGACCATGTTACACTGTACTGGGATCGATCTATCATCACTGACAGGACTGTTGTTGCCAATAAGCCTGATATAGTGGTGATAGATCGATTAGCGCGCCGCACAATGATAATCGACGTTACCATCCCTCATGACGAGAACCTTGTGAAAGCTGAGAAAGAGAAAAAAAACAAATATCTCGACTTAGCACGCGAGGTTGTCGACATGTGGGATGTGGACTCGGCTGTCATTGTGCCGATAGTCGTTACAGCGAATGGCCTTATAGCTAAAAGCCTCGATGAGCATCTTTCGAGGCTTTCGTTGCACGGTTGGGTCAAGAACCTGATCCAGAAGGCAGTACTTCTTGATACGGCCCGTATCGTGAGGAGGTTCCTGTCTCTGGAGCCCTAACCACCGGTAGCTTGGACCCTGCTCCCGCCATCGGTGGTTCACTATTTTTTATATTTTTAAATGTTTTTATATTTTTATGTCAATATTTAAAAATGTAATTTATATGTATGTTAAAATAATAAATGGAAATAATAATAATAATATTTATTCAAAAGTAAAATTGGTAAAATAAAATACAAAAAGTCTTAAAAATAATTAACAAAGGTATTTAAATGTTAGATGCTGTTGTTGCTGTTGTGATGATGTTTTTAATGTTTGATGTTGATGAAGGGATCCTATGGAAATCGAGGGAAAACCTCAAATGTTATAGGAACACCCATAGTGATTTGGGTATTTTGTATAGTAACTCGTGCGTTCGCTCTCGGAAAGCACCGTTTGCTAAAGTGGAACTGATGATGAAGACCACAGTAGGGCATCGGAACTACTCAATTATACCTAAGTATTTCACGGGTTGCGATTCGATTAGGTACTTTAATATAGTTGCTAAGTAATTTAAGCTTGTCAAAATGCATAGTGGTGATGATGCCTTCACCATGGAGCTCCAGATCTCCTGGATCTATCTAGGAGAACTCCTCAACAATTAACGTCCCTGTATCGAGAAAAGCAATATGTTGTAAGAGGTGATGAGCAGTTGTCATTGGGCTATTGTAACTTAGATAAATTACAAACTGACCCACTAAAAGTGAAAAATTAAAACATTTTTACAAAAAAAAACAACCTACTTCCAAAAAAACATTTCAAAGTGAAACAAGTGCTTTTTTTAGGGGTTTAATTGGATGAAATATATTAAATACATATATTTAATATGCATTTTTTTTATCAAATTCAGCTGTTTTAAACATAACTAATTAAATTACTGGGTTAATAAAAAAATACGTATGGATGAATTATTTGCTTCACGATTACGTGGCCTCAGTTTCATCATTTAATTTTTGATTTTAGCTGTTCACTAGTTTTGAATTTTTTTTTCACTTCTTAGTTCTGATGCGAATTGAGTTTATAACTTTTGGAGTCAAAACTGATCACAAACATATGGCAGCTGTACTGGTAGTAAATGTTTGGTATAATTTACAATCACATACTTTTGAATCACTTCGACGCCACACAGTTCTGGCGTGAACTCCGTTCATTAGTATTGAATTTCTGATTTTGATCATCTACTTTTGCTGTTGACTGTACCAACTTACGGTGGGCACCATTTTACAACCATCTCTCTGCCTCCGCTTTCGTTCATTCAAATAACGCGCGATTCTCCGGTTTCCTGTAAATCATTCCCGTCCATTTTGGCAGGCTTCGAATTCATGGAGATTCATAAAAATAAGAAAAGTTTGCGGTTGTAGTTTACGGCCTGCAACTTGTCTCGGACTTGTACCTCAAAAACTTGAAGTAATTGACTAAATAAAACGAAACCTAATTTAAGATCGTGGGTTCAATTCCCACCCAGGACTAATGTTTGTGTGATGAGCAGGATCGACGATTTGATCTGTGTCTGGGTGTAGTATTTATCTATAATTTATGTATGTATTTAGAATTATATAAGTATGTTTATCAGCTGTTCAATACCCATAACAATAGCTCTCAAGCTTAACTTGGGACTAAATGGCGTTGTATGAAAAGTTGTGGAATATTTATTTATTTATTAAGATCGCACCCCAAATTTCACGCATGTTATCACAAAACTAAACCATGTAACTGTCCACAAAGTTTCAAGTAACATAACCCTAAAATTGACATTACTTAATAACCCAACCAAAATATAAACACAAGGCCTCCTCTATTACAAGAACAGCACCCGAGACAACCAAAACGTTGTAGTGTGGTATCAACTCGAGTCTACTTGTCACTGTCATGTCGCAACTCTCACACAAAGGGTAACCGAGCGGGCTTCTTGTACCACTTGTGTGAGAAAAATTCTTTCACTTGTTAATTTGCTGCGGTTTTGTAAAGTTGGGCTTGTAATTGTGGACGATGTTTTTGTTTAGTCGGGTTCGTAATTGGTTCACTGCTGTGGCGACATCTATCTCGCATTACGTGAACTAAAACTGACATCCTACATCGCGGTGTTAAAGTTATCCGTGTGATCAAACGTATACAAGTTACTGTAGTAGCCCACCAGACACAAAAGATTATTTCTGTTCAATGGAAGATGCTTTGCACCCTTTACCTCATACCTTTAAACATTCTACTAAAGTCGTCATCGTTCCAGTCGAAAGTTGTTGGACGAATGGATTTTTTTTCAGTTTGTTTTTTATCTGGCAGATTCCTGCGGCCTTCATCGTCGGTCATCCATCCACCATGTCTAATCTTCAAGTATTCGGTCGCAACTGTTGAACTTTTAGTTCTATTTTGACAATAATTCCTAGAAAATTTCATCTTCCTGTTATACTTATAAACCATCTTACTATTAGACAAACCAGTTAAACATGGTTGTTTTTTTACGCGTTAGTAACTTAGGGTGATATAGCAATTACTATGTCGGGTATACCTATGCTTAATCTGTTTATGCACCAAATTCCTTTGTTAATATTACAACTTAATAGAATGCATATTTATTACTTTATTTGGTGACTGCAGTCGATGGCCATGCGGCTAAATCCTTTAGCGCCTCATCAAGATATTCTATCAAGTTTGTTAGAATAATCACTACTTCGAAAATAATATAAACATGTAGGTACTCAAAATAAATAAACATTTCATGTGAATTTAACTTTTTGACTAAACGTGTAATTTCATATACATTAATTTCAGTATAACGCGCCAGTAGTTTCCAGAACATCGTCTTGTAATATTATATTCCGGCAAATTAATGTATTACGATGTTCTTTTATTAATATTGGCTTTTAATTTAGACGGAGCCTTATAGAACTAGATTTATTATGAATTGACAAAGAAAATATTTACGTAATCATAATTTACTTTTAAGAAATTAAATTGGTACAGTGGACTGTTTAGAGGGCAGTCGCTTCGTATTAAACCTGCATCTAATCAAACTGGAATCCGACTCCAACACAGTTCAGAAAACTAAGCAGATAACATGGTAGTATACATTTATACAATCGTGTGGCAATATCGTTATCTTTTTTGCTTCTCGCTAGCTCGCCACATACACAAGATTAGCATGGACATAGTCGCCTCTCACCACGCGAGACATTTTCCTTCTGTAAAGGAAACCGTTAGCTGGACGCCGAATTTCTGTGTCATTATTATGAATAGTGCCGAATAAATCTCAAGTTTTTTTTGGCCGAAAGCCGTCTGAACAAACGAAATAACACGTGCAATTTGTCACGGATCCAACAATAGCCACTCCTGGGACGTACATGTATAATAAAACATATCTAACACAGATAAATAAGGTGTTACGTCAGTCTTTGTCGGACTCTCTGCCTATTCGAGCATTCTATAGATTAAGAATTATTCAACAATGAAATGAAAAATCAAAACGATTGTCTCCAATATTGCTTATATTTTAAAGGCTCTATAATATAATACACTGGTAATCAGCTGCATCCAGTTGAAATGGAAGTTAGAAAAAGGTTAAGCAAAATTTAACAATCAAATCTGGATCAAATATCTTGTACTCTAATCATGGCTGTAAATCAATGCTTACTATACGCAAAAAGCCGTCCTCAACAGCGTCAGTTTGTTAGTGTTTTTGCTAGGAAGTGGTGACGTTACAAATTCTTCAGAAGCTTCTGCAGCTCCCAAGTCAGTTAGAAGAACGTGAATCTATGCAAAAATTTATTGCAAAATGATACGTTACAAAAAATGTTTTATAAATACAAAAAGCATTATCTGAATAAATCAATTTGCTAAGTGTCAGCCAGTTGGTGAAGGAAAACAACGTGTGGAAACCGGCATGTCCTAGAACCAAAAATTCGAAAACATGATTGTGACATCTACCAATTCGCACTGTGCCCGCGTGGTAGATTATAGCCCATACGCAAAATACGCGCTTTGATGTGTGTGGGGTTGCGAATACCAGCCCGGTATCTTTAATCTTTATTTTTTTAAGTGTCGGTCTCACTCTCCAATTATGGAGAGTGAGACCGACACTTAAAAAAATCACAAAAGACCTGAGCTTGGCGTCCTAAATACCAACTGAAGTAGAACACAACCAGAAACCTTTGTTTTATTGCGCTGGTCGTACTAACATTCATTCAAATTGGTTAGTATTCTGAATCCATTAACTTAATGGTATTTTTATTAGTTTTTCCAAACGTCTTTGGAGGAACAATAATAATGGAAAATGATTACCAGTCAAGGATATTTGCTGCTCCCTCCACCAAACGGGTTAACGACCTCAAAATGCAAGTTAAAAAAGTCTTATGCACCTTTGTTGTTACAAGCAAAGAAATGAATACTGTTACAGAAGTTTATAAACACAGTATTTTCACCTTCTTAAGGGTAATAATTCTAAGTTCTAATTAAGAATAACCTCATGCTTAGATGTTTAGTCACGTAAGAGTATGAATTGAAGACAACAGAATCTATCTCAACACTCACGCTGGTATAAAACCTCTTATAAGGACATTGACCTTACTGGTGATGTTCATTACAAAAGTTAGGCGTGTAGTATTCACAACTGGCATGCTTGAACGAAGCAAAAGAAGAGTGGAAGAATAGAAAAAGGTGCCGTTCTTTAGCGTCTGTCTTCCCTAACGGTAAAAGATTTAAGTTCATGTATTTACATTATATATATCTTTTAACTATTTCAATCAATCCGTCAGAGCCCGTAGAAAATGGTGGGACCAGCCTGCGTAGCATGAACACATTGAACACCGAAGAAACGGCCTTTGTCTACAGACGAATCGGCAAAGTGACAGATTATATACACAGGAACCTCGATCTGTCAAATTTCTTTCAATACACCTGCCTGCGCAGCATGAACACTTAATTTCTTTTCTTCCGAGACACGACAAAGACCGTTTCTTCGGTGTTCATGCTACGCAGGCAGCTGGATAAAACAAACGACCACTGGTTTACTCTAGCCTGGATTAAAAGAGCTGGAAATCATGGGGAAAAATCTTGGCCCAGCTGTAGGAACGACATACAGACTAACAGTACCTAGCATTAAGGACAAGAGGATTACGAACCAGGTTCTGTCACAACCGCCCTTCCAAACTCCACAATTCTTCTTACAATAAAAAAACTTAAACACCGCATCCAAACTCCTTACTTAATATAGGTATCCACCATAAACTTCAATATATCTTCCAGTGACAAATATTAAAGTTCGCGGTAGAACGTTAAGCGTAGGTATAGCGTCTTGGAGTGTTGCCAAGCGTCCGAATTAGAACGACTATATATCAGATGGGAATTCTAAAGGCATGAAAGTGGAAAAGAGTGATTATAAGGAACTTGGTGGTTGTTGTTCAAGAGTTTGGGCAATTAGAGCAGTTTGTGTTGTGGTTGATTGAGTTACGTAAAGAGAGATGAAGTTTATTGGAGGATAGTTTTAATAGTTTTCTGATGACTTATATGATCTGGAACTGGGCTGTAGAGGTCAGATGAGCAATCAATCCATCTACGTAAAACACTAGTTGCGTTCAAAATCAGTCAAATTGTTCAAATCATCAGCATCAGTACTTTTTACATAAGACAGTCTCCCAAAACGCCCGTCCTTCGCCACTTCCTAGTGTTTTTGCTGGGAAGAGGAAGTGGCGGAACAAACTCCCCAGCAAGTGGACTTTAGTTCAAGTGGACGACCGCATGTAATTTTTTAGCCATGGTCTGGTCTTTTTCGGGTGTTAAACAAACCAATAGACAAACATTTGGTGCTTATCGTCAAAAAACATTCAACAGTAGATAGATTTGTAGATGCTTGAAACATAAATTATGTGTTTGTACCTCTTATTTGTTTACCCAAAAGCTGAGTACCATTTTATCCAATCACTGGGATGTAAAGCCACTCGCTCTGGTATAAAGCCGACCCCAATATAGTTGGGAAAAGGCTAGACAAACTTCTATTTCTTTAATATTTTAACATTAATAAAAAATACAATAAATTAACAGTGTGATTGGTTCCAAAAATAAACATCCAAAAACTCCTAATACAGACGTTCACTCAACTCTCAAGAATTATCTTATTTAGAACACGTTAAGAGCCAGTTGATTAGTTAGGTATTAAGTAATGCTTGAGTTATAAGAGAGCTTCTGTAAATACGGGTCTAAGTTTTCTAAAAATAAAATGTGTCCTTTATTTATTATTTAGGCCGTCATAAATTAGAAGATTGTTCACATAAATATTACACAAACATTCATTAACTTATAAATTAAACTCAATAAACAACGCTGCTTGCTAAAATATTTACACAATTATTTTGTTTCATTCAACTTTTTTATACATCTGAGTACTACGCACCTAATCTTTCTGAATAAAATTGAAATTAAGGTGATAATACACGGTTTTGATATTCACAAAAGAAATACACGCTTTATTTGTAAGTTTGTATGTAGGGAGTAATCTTCGGGATGAATGAACCAATTTAAAAAAATAATGCACTGGTGGAAAGCTACACTATCTCCGGGTGCAATAGGCTACTTTTACATAGGAGCAGGAACTATATCTAAATATATAAAAATGATAAGTTGGTTTGTGTACGCTTCAAAAACTCAAAAAGTTCTGCACCGATCGAGCTGAAATTTTAGCATGATATATAATCCGCATCAAGGATTGTTTTTTTTTTTTTTTTTTTTAACCATTCTATCACAATATGCCACAGCGAAGAGTGGCAGGGTACAGCTAGTTACATTCATAAATCTGATTGTTGGTTGTTCGTTACACAACAGGACTTCTCCGTACTTTGGATAGCACGTTAAGCTTCTTTAAGATTTTTTACAGTCGTTACGGGCTGTCAGAAGCCCAAAATCTGATAACCAGCATAACCAAGGGGTATCGTGTTACTGGGATAAGGGGGTCATACAGGCAGTCACTCCATAATTAAACACTGGTATTCAGCTGCAAGAACAAAGTTGAGAAAAGGGTCGACAGACGATGATGTAGTTGACGAAGCTGAACTCATAAAATTATGTCGTCTCAGTGAATTTTTCTAGAAAACATTGATAAATCATTATTGTTTATAAATAGGTTATTTGCGATTATAACTATACAATAAAATAAAAAAATATAAATTAAATATGTACACCTAAAGTAACTACAAATAAAATAGTATAAAAAAACCCCAATTGAAACAAAAGAAACCTATATTAATTGTTTTAGCTATCGGTCAGTAAAAGTATCGTCAAAATCGGTCCCGGTTTTTTGAAGATTACCTCAAATAAACAGATGGGTAAAAACTTTGGTATAACTACCATAATTATAAAAAATACTTTCACAGGCTACTTAAATTTTACTAATTTTAAAAATAATATCTAATAATCCGTAAGCTCGGACCTTTTTAGTGCCATTACAATAAATAGCTCTAAAATAGTCAACTTTTTTCGGAAATACCGCCCAACTTTCTGCCTAAACTAATAAATTTTCGCAAAATGTTTTGATAATTGAAAAAATATAAATGAAGTTAAGTATTTATTTAGTTCATCTACAATATTGTTACCAAGAACCATCACAAGGAGTAAACAAATTATTCATCAAAGAATTTTCTGAAAGCTCTGAGTGATCCCTCATTACATAATCTAAGTCTAGAATATATTACGCAACTTTGGAGTGAGACGAAAAAAACATTTTGTTAGAAAGAGACATTTTCTCCAAGAATATGTGATATTAGAAAGTTGCAAAGTTATTAAATAACATTGAATAAATATGTGCGTCATACGTTCTGGTCCCATAATAAGGTACGGGAAAGTTTTCCGACCAACTTTTGTAACTTAATTCCGACCAAAATACGATTTTTTTGCGTCCCCCGTGGTCATCTTCAGGTAAGGGGAATGATAAAACTGGCATATATATCTCCTGTGGTTCGGTGCTTTCAACAAAAACATAGGCAAAAACTTTTGACATAACGCCGTACGAGGAAAATTCTGTCTGTGTAGTTTATTCGTTGTTTTCGACGATGAAGAGCGGTTTACTGGTGAATATAAAACAAAAGCGAATAGGCAGACAAAAGACGAACGAAGATCAGTTTTTTTTCTCTAAATGAAAGGAGGATAATGGTTTTAGTATAGAAGTACCTACTACCTCAAATAGCAACAAGGAAACAGGGAATCTTACGCATAGCTTAGCACGCAGATGACTTCATCTCAACATATCGCAAGCTGTTCTACGTGCGCGGCATATTTTTTAGACTTATTTCAATATTATTGGCTTATTTTTATAATCTGTACATATAAAAGAAAGTCGTGTTAGTTACACCATTTATAACTCAAGAACGGCTGAACTAATTTGAATGAGTTTGGTATTTTTGGATTTGTCTTTGTCCGGAATAGGATAATAATTGATAAAAAACATGAAAAGTCCTCGAAAAAATAAACATCAAGAATATTCGTTTTCTCAAACATTTTTCAAACGCAGCGCTATCTTGGATGACCCATGACAGGAGTTAAACATCCCAGTTCATTATCAGGTGACAATTTGACATTTGACAAGTCTTATGCTTAAACTAAGAAGGTAAGGTTGTACCTACGTTCTGAAATTTATTTTGTTACTAAACTTAAAAAGGTATGTGGCATAAAAAAGTCTTATATTTCAGAAATCAATTTCCGGACTTAATAATGACGACCGAGACGAACTACAATAATTCTTTGCAAAAAGAACTTTTTTTACTGTTTGGTCTTTAATTAAAGTAGACCGGGAAAACTATATAAATTGTTTGTAACATAGAGGCACTCAGCGCAATAGTTTAGTATAAAACTATGAATTTAGTATTTTTTAAATCAATGCATTTCAGTAAGGTAGTTAGGTTAGGTAGTTAGGTTAGCTATAGGATAGGTATGGTGAGTTAGGTTAGGTTATATATACATGTTGTAATTTTAATTCTATCGAACACGAAAATGTTTAACTAGTCAATTACCGCAATCCAGACACAATTAAATTACTATTGTTTGCGGACACCGGTGTCCACGCGGAGCCTAATGAGTTAAATAAGATCACAGTAGAGACTCGCTACATAAAAAGTAGTGGTGGTTATCATGGGTTTGGATCTATTAGTTGTCATCTTATTAAACGTGTGTACGAGTATATCTAATATATAAAAAATTGATACGAGCAATAAATTGACTCTAGGGCACAACGAAGTTTGCCGGGGCAGCTAGTTTTACATAAAAAATAATATTATTGGACTGTCTCGTCGGTCTAGTGGCTGCAAATGCCTCTGCTTAGAATTAAGTCTCGGATTCGATTTTTTGATTAGAGAAAATGTTATAGAGATAATGCCAATATATATATTTTGAGATTTATACCCAATTAATGGCACTAGGCTCGCCTCGTTACATAGGAATAAAACATAACTGGCACATGTGTGTTCACTAATTAATCGGAATAAAACATTTGAAATTTGACTTTTTCTCGCACACAGTCTTACGACTAACACACTCTAGTTTTATATTCCACCGGAAATATGAGTAACCTTTTTGGCGCAGCCGTGGCACACAGCACATGTTATGTACCTACTATTGTATATTTTCTATTGTTTTATAAATTATTGTGTGTATGTGTGTTTTGATGACTGATGTCAAATAAATATGTTTCTTTCTTTCTTTCTTTTTTTTTCTAACATCTTTAAACGCACACGAACCCGCACTCTAAAAGCGTACCCACTTTCCAGCAATTCTCTTCAGCTGCATCTTTTAACACATCAAACTTTACGCGTTTGCATGCACCCACGAAGCCACAACGGTAGTTTGGAACAACAGCACAATTGCACGGAGATAACACTACCAGAAAAACCTCTTAAAAGAAACTGGCGTAAACATAAAAACCTCGTTTCCCTGGTTGCACGTACGATGTGTTTAGTAGAAATTTTTGCGCACTTACTACTTACTTACGCGAAGTGGGCTTAATATATACACAGGTATATTTTATTGACGTACTTAACAATGATGTAGAGTAGGGTTTCTAGGGCTCCGCACCTAAATAGGGCCAACGGGACCCTAGATTACTAAGCCAGCGTGGTCCGTCTATCTGACAGATAAATCCAAAATGTATGGAATTTAGCATTTCGAAAGCTTATGCCAAATCTATACATTTTGGATTTGTAAGATTGTCTTTGTCTAAACGACTCTGTTATAAGAAGACAGTTAAAACTCACCTGATAGTACAAGCACTGTTATTTTGTTGTTGTGTACAGTTCGTAGTACATAAGTGTACTACAAACTGTACACAGCAACAAAACACATTGTCAATCGGACACAAGGCTCGGGGCTGCTACAGAGTAATCCCAGCTGAAACAACTTAATTATACTTTGATTGACCAGGCCTTCGACTCGAGACCTCATGACCATCAGTAACACTTGCGACCACAAGACCAATAAAGCCATCAAGTTTATTTATTTATTTGTTCCTGTTGTTTCTTTATTTGTTTCTTTGGCGGTTTTGTTTATTTGCTTATTTGTCGTTTTATAAATTACCACAAAAGTTAAACATTGAAACGTGTAGTAAATTTGTTTAACGCATTTGACAGTCATGCCAAATCGGCTCATGTCCTAATATCACGAAACAATTTCATTGCCAGCGTTTCACTTTTAATAATAGACACTACTTAAGGTAAATAGAAGGGAAACATTGTGTCTGATGCGGGAAACGCCAAACTTAATGGTCTGAAATCGACACACAAAGAGGTGCGGATGTGGGTAAATGCTACTTCCTTATTCGTATCAAAAAAGGCCGTTGTATCAATGTAATAACATTTTATAATAAACTACAGTACATGCTTAACACTACATAAAGTTTTTTTCTTTCAATTTCGTTGTGGTTAGTGACTAACCTGTAGGCAAATTCTATTTCTATTCTATTTCAATTATAGAAAGAAAATGGCGTTCATGGAATAAGCTGTTTGTCAACTGTCAAGTGTATTTCATTTTCAGCCATATTACAAATTCTACTCGTTTACACTTGACAGTTGACAAACAGCTGACTATGCCATATACGCCATTATACGCCATTTTCTTTCTATTGTAGCCCTATCGATTACGATAATAGAAATAGAATTTGTAATATGGCTAGGCCTGCTGGTCTCAGAGTTTTTATGCCAGCCGTAGGCCTCTGTCTTGGCTTCACGTGCCGTCGAGAGATGTCTCTCAGACCAGTTTTGGGCATAGACAGGTTTGTTGAAACAACTATCTTCGTAGGATGGCTGGTAGCAACTGGGATGAGAGTTGTCAAAAATCAAGTTGGGCGCACACAAAGGGAGACCTATGAAATGAAATGATATTTATTTCCTTAAGTAGATCTTCCCAGATACTTTTACATATATATTTGACTGGCCTGTTGGTCTAGTAGTTAGTGACCCTGACTGCTTTGCCGGAGGTCGTGGGTTCGATTCCCACCCAAGACAAATGTTTGTGTGATGAGCATAATCATTTGTTCTGTGTCTGGGTGTAATTTATTTATAATAATATGTATATATTTAGAAATATATAAATTGATCTGTTCAGCAAACAAGAAGAATTAACAGGAACTTGACCAACTCCATTCACAAAACAATACCTTTTAGTGCTCGGTACCTAACAAATAGCTTTCAACGAACTTGTATTCATTGAAAAGTTAGCTGTATAACTTTTAGTGCCCAATTTATCTACTCAGAAACAACTAAAACTGTTTGCAAATAGACCTATCTGCTATTTGAGAAAACCTTCCCCCAAATTGGGGCTTGTGGAAAGTTTGTCGACATTATTTTGTGGAAAAAGTTTAAGTATTTATTATATTTAACTGTGGTCGCTTCTTTATTATCCCTTGGCTTAATACCAAGATTCGAGCAATTTATAGGAACTCATTGCATGTGATGTTTTAAAACCGTACTATGAGATACGTTTTTTTTCGATTTACGGTAATAATTTCGTGTTTCTTATTTGTTTCCTTTACTGAAATGAATTGAAATGATGAAATGAAATGATATGAAATGATGATGAAATGATATTTATTTCTGTCAGTAGATCTTCTCAGATACTTTTACATGTCTTTTGTTTATAAACTAAACTAAATGGCATTTCCAAAGTGACTGATCCCTGAGAAGAAATGCCGAAAGAAACTCAGGGGTCATGGTCTCTTTTAAAGTCCAGACAAAAGATTATATTCATTTACTATGCGAGTCTCACAATGCAGGGCGAAGTCTGAAATAGCCTTTTGAAAAAAGAATCTATTCAGCTTTGAGCCGACCTGTCCCGACAGACGGCATGCACTGAGCCTCAACATCCATTAATGTGGCTTGTGGCTATACCATAAGCCATAATACCACTTGCACGAGCTGATCAAAGGTAAACTGTTGTTGGCAAGGTCGGTAAATGAACTGGTAACCATGCATTATACACCAAGCCGTTATCTTGGAAAGATGTGAAGCTGTTAGGGTTAGGTTATAATGTGTAAAAATGATATAATGTCCTTAATAACAAAAGCCAAAATCCCACTATTTTACTTTACATTTTCATTACTATAAAGTTATTAAACGTAATAATTTTCTTAATATTTAATGTTTGTATTAACAAATGAAATTAAAATTGAATTTAATTGAATGAAATTGAAATTGATTTGAATAGAATTACATTGAAATTGATTTTAATAGTATTAAAATTAAATTGAAATAAATAGCAGCGAATTACATTGGACCAAATTGAATAAATAATAACACAAGATACGCACATAGATACAATACATAGAAAATACATAGATTTTGCAAAATATTTTATTTTCTAATAACTTCAAGTTTCTGTATAAGTATTTATTTATTATTTATTTAATACTTCAAGCACAGTAATGTACAAAGACGGACTTAATTCCATAGGCATTTTATACACAATAATAATTATTATACTTATTATTATACAAGTTACTACAAGCTACTAATTATACAAGTCAATCTAGTATTCAACGCTTAGGGTACATATTGTATTTAACATTCTTCCTCAAACACATAGCTGTCAAGGGCTGGCTCAAATCTGAACTATGAAAGAGGTCCCAAATAACAAGCGCCCTAACTGGCCCTTAAATCTCGGGCCCTAATAAACCTAGCGGCGAAACCCTACTTTCTCTTTTTTTATTTTTATGTCATTATGGGCCTAAGGAAAAGGAAAATTTCGAATATGACTTAACGAAGCCAAGGTAAAAGTTTTTTGGATTTATTTCCGTTCATTTTTGTTCTGCATCTGTGTATATTTTTAGAAAAATAAAAAGGAATATGACGTCATGATAATCAAGTGGTTTAAGCCACGCTTCTTATGACGAAGGTTGTGGACTTAAATCTGAGTAAGTACCTACAAATTTAAGATTTTTCATTTATTGTTTTGCCGTAGTTTATTTTAGGCATCTCTGGCATCAGTGATGGCAAACATGGTAGTTATGGAAACCTAAACTATTAATTAATATAGTCGGCATTTGTCCACCTGTCTTGAGAATTATTGATTGTGCCTTTCGTATAATGAGCACAGATCTGCCGAGAATCCGTAACATGCACAATTGCACATATTTTAATTATCATCATTCTAAGGGACCAAAACCACTTAAGTGTAGTCTGGTATAGTTTTCTGGTACAATTTTCTATCGAATCAAGTCATTTCATTTTAAATTAAGCTGAGGATCAGCCTAATTTTTGAACGTCAAAATTACATTAGGCAGTCCCCCAAAAAGCCCGCCCTTCGCCACTTCCCAGTGTTTTTGCTGGGAAGAAGTGGCGGAACAACTCTCCAGCAAAAATCTGTATATCTTTAGAGATATACAGATTTTTGCTGGAGAGTTGAGTTGGTAGCTATTAGTAGCTACCTACACTGCATTAAAAAATAACAACGCACCTAGTTCTCATTAAAACATCCCGGCCCGTTCGATTGAAACCACAAACCGTCAAATCCAGTCTTGTCCGGGGCTCAATGGCGAGTCGATGTCATCCTACTACCGCGACCGTTCAAACGCAACAACAATAATACGTCTGTCTCGTTCTATCGCCATATTGTCAGAGCGAGAGGGCTGTCTTTCTCGTTTCCGATCGGTTCGGTAGGGTTGACTGGTATACGTTTGGACCTAGATCTAGTCGCATGAAACTGACGGCACGGAAATTACGGCACTTTGAATTATCGCGGCAATATTCATTGCTGTTTGTTGGACGTTGCTAAATTGTTTTTTTTTTCTCTCTTTCTATTGTATCGGTTCTTTTGTTGAGAGAAAAGAGAAAGAGAACATTGATGTATTGGTAGTTTAATTAATGTTTGCTGCGTCGATTCTTGGTTGCAAACAATGTTTAGGACATTTTTTGCCTCGAGAACATTTTCGATTGTTGCAGGAAATTTAATTGAACTAATTTGAGTAAGTAGTTCTAATAATTTCCTAAACTCGTTTGACACGCGTGTAAGAACTACATATTATAAACATAACATCACGCCTGTAATCCCCGAAGGGTTAGGCTGAGGTGTAGCTGTAGTACACATTTTGTCAGTTATGTCAAAGTCCTACGTAATGGGGGTAAGCCTTTTACCATCAATCGGGCACAAATCCGAAATCCGGGCTGCTACTGAGAAATGCCAGATGAAAAATCTTAATGACACTTAGCCCGTCCCGGGGATCGAACCCAGGACCTCAGTGTTCAGCAGTAGCGCTTGCAACCACCATACCAAAGAAGCAGTCAACTACATTATTATGATATTTAAAAATGCATTAAGCCCGTTTCCACTTCAAGTGAGCAAAATCTTAAATTCACACATAAATACTCAGACATTAATATACAAAGATTTCTTGTGATCTGATCAAGAAACTCCAACTTTTGAGTTTTTTCAGTGTTTCTTTTCAGAGTAAAACATAAATTCCATTTATTTTCTATTATATTATACATTATATTTTTCAAATTGATGGAAAACTGCTTAGATTAAGCGCATTAAAGTTGAGGAGTGGGGGCTTGTAACGTCATTATCTAGCATAAACTGTACTGGCTATTGACGTCATGTGACATTTTAACTCGATGTATTGCCGTTATTTTTTAACCGACTTTCAAAAAAGGGGGAGGTTCTATGTTCGTGTGTATGTATTTTTTTTTTTTTTTTATGTATGTTACCTGATTTCTCCCCCATTTGTGGACCGATTCTCGAAATTCTTTTTTTATTCGAAAGAGTATACTCCCGAGGTGGTCCCATTTTAATTTGGTGAAGATCTGGTGCTGATCTTCGGAGATATGCAACGGAACTCTTCAAAAATAGACGGCAAATCTGTCGTGATTGCTGGAATCGCTTGGATGTTTATTGTTTATACAACATCATGACGTATCATCACGCCTGGTATGCTCTGAGGGGTACGCAGATGTGTACAATATACCTAGATTTCGACAGTTAGGTATGTTAATTTTCATTTATTAGGGATAACTGGATAACCCTATTATCATGACATGTACTGTTACGATTAACAATATATATAGCAAATATTTGTATGGGAACCACTAAAAATGGAAAAATAAAAAACTTTTTTGCAAAAAAATTAAACCGACTTCAAAAAAAACACTAAACGGTGTAAAATAACTCTAAATTCGGAAGTCGGTGGCCCATCATGAATAAGACAAAACCACCAAAGCCACAGACTTCCTAATTTAGAGTTATTTTACACCGTTTAGTGTTTTTTTTGAAGTCGGTTTAATTTTTTTGCAAAAAAGTTTTTTTTGATTACGTGAAAAAAGAAAAAATACGAATCTAATATTTTCTTGTAGTCTACATAGATGAGGGACTAAAAACCAAAATTTTGTCAAATAACTTATAATATTGTACTTTGTGCATTAAAAATAACCTTTTTAACTTCTGTTTAGTGCTATTAATAATTGAGTATAGCAGAATATGGATGCACGTCCTACAAGTATACCTCTGCATAATTCTTTGAGGATACAAGAAGGCTTATAAGAAGTAGTCCATATGTTTATAAATGGCGTCTAGTGCTGGTGATGATAGGCCATCTTCTTGACTTTTGTGCTATCTATGCACCAGGCGTCACGTTGTGCATCGCACTATTATGGGAACGACAACAAAGCTTGTAATTATTGCGTCTGTCAGTCAATGTCCTTGCAAGATAAGGAATATTATATACTATCTTAGCTTTAACTTATGCGAGGAAAGCCATTAAGGTTTGAGGTTAGTTAGACAACTTGTTTTCTTGCAGTTTCAAGTGATCTAATGTAATGTGTGTTAATTTTGATACTAGCAACAAATCATGTTGTAGCAACAAAACACTGTACTGGTATCTGTCCCTATCATAATAACGTAGTTTTTACTTTAGGTACATCGTCTTATCAATACAATGTGTCTGAATTATGTGTAATATAAAAACCTATTTAAAATAGTAAGCATTGAGTTTAATGCTTATACTTTGATGTGTTGCTGGGGAGTTTGTTCCGCCACTTCTTCTTCCCAGCAAAAACACTAGGAAGTGGCGAGAGGTGGGCCGTTTTTGGGGGCCTGTCTTTATGTTTTTTTTAGTCGTTCAAAAAGTACTGATGCACAGCCTAGTTTGAATAAAGACTTTTGATTTTGATTTCGTTTTATTTATTTTTATTTACTGCTTGGTGGTCCAGAATCACGTACTGCAGTGCTATTCTGTGAATGTGTAGGTGAAGTGAAAACAAATTGAGCTGTCATTCCATACTAATGCTAGGCATTGACAGTACACTCCACGCGAGTTTTTTCGGAGTGACTTTTACCGATTTGATCGGCTGAACTATATTATATATCATCTATACTAATAAAATAAAGAGGAAATGTTGGATTGTTTGTTTGTTTGCATTGAATAAGCTCCGAAACTACTGGACCGATTTGAAAAATTCTTTCGCCGTTGGAAAGCTACACTATCCCCGGTTGACGTAGGCTACTTTTTATCCCTGTATTCCTACGGGAACGGGAACTACGCGGGTGCAACCGCGTGACGTCTGCTAGTACATCATGAAGTTGTGTGTCGATGTTCAATTGATGTGTTTGCGCTTGCGGCTCACACATAGATAATTATTGTGAATGTGTGAGTGCATCGCCTGACAAAACCTCAGTATCAAATCAGCAATGACAGGTGACAACCGTGTTCTTATTTCTACACTTCTCAGTTGAAACTTAACAATGGCGACGAGGACGATCTTACCCTCACAAATTATCCCCCCATTCTAATTTAAAAGGGCCTAACAGCCTGTCAGAGTAATCTAAACACTAAGTAGGACGTTGCATCGCAACATCATAGCGCCGACGACGGAGCATATAATATTGGAGCGGTTATTATCTACCGTTGAATGGAGCGCGGCCGAAGTGCATTTTCATGCTAACCTTTTTGCTACCTGTCTTTTGAACTACGAGGGAAGGAAGTGGTATATGGAAGGTAGATGGTTTGCCTTGTGATGGCTAAAAAGTCTTTTGTTGTTCGTTGTTGTGGAGTAACTGGGTCAGTCAGTGGTCAATTTATATTGAACTTTTGAAGGGTTTTATAGTTAACATTGAGCCGTGCGTGTGTTTAAGTGAGAAATATATTAAAGCATTCAAATAAAAAAATCTGCGGATGTATTGTCCGGTTTCGTAAACTTGATTCATTTAATGTTTTTTTTTTGTTAAGAAGTAGGTTATTAACATTGAACTAGTTGGTTACTCATAATTACTATTAATGAGATCATGATTTAAATGTTTTAAATTACCTAAGTATGTAAGTTATTTGTAATAATAAATATAAAAGCTATATTTATTTTACAATAAAAATACTCCCTATAAGTTCACCAAAACCTTCCAACAGTTGGCTGTGTAACTTACCTTCTGACCTAGTCAGTTAGTTATTTAATCTTTCAACTGAGGTAATTAGAGACACAATAGAAAGACAATGACAGGCGGACACCGGTGTCCTCTCGGGGTTTAATCTATACATATAATAAGACTGTAAAAAAACTGTGTCTGTACATTGAATATATTTAAAAAATAATAATTGAGGGGGGTTTAGAAACAGTAATAGAGCACGAATCCAAAAAAAAAAGTTTGTCTGTTTGTCTGTTTGTCTGTTTGTCTGTTTGTCTGTTTGTTTGCACGCGCTAATCTTCGGAACTACTAGACGGATTTTTATTGATATAATAGTAATTAAAAATACAGAAAACACAATAAAACTAATTTAAATATGTACACTTAAACTAACTACAAATAAAATAGTAAAAAATCGGAACACTTAGGCGTCAAAGTACTCCTCCCCATCACTGTCATCCGGAAACGTGCCCAGAAGACTGGCAGCATTGCCACGTTGGATGGCAATGCTAATTCTTTGGCCAAAGAATAAGCCAGCCCTCTGGTCACGCGAAGTGTCGACCAGTCGGCGAGAAATCTCCTTAAAAAGGCTGCGTGCACTCGGACCCCATGACCCGAGCGTTTCGACCCCAAACGGCTCAAAACCGTAACTTCCAATGAGGTTACAGTATTTGCGCCGCTTGAGGGCCTCAGCAGCTGCAGCAGCAGCGCCAACACAACTCGCCGTACTTGGAATATGAGATGGCGCAAGGGTATCGACACAGGTTGCGTCCCACACCAAAGGCCTACCCATCTTCCAAGGCAACAACGTCATTCCATCTGGTCTCTTTCCATCGTCTCGTACCAAGCCGTTAGGTTCCAAAATTGCTGGTACGCCGGCGGTGACAAGAGCACGACGAATAATATCGTTAATGCTGGCGTGTCGTGCTATGCGACCTGCACTCCTGCAACAAGACAGGCCATGGTGCCCGGAGCTGTCGACAGCTTCACCACAATGACACCGATGAGGAGCAACACAAGGAGCACCCAAGCGTAGACACGTAGCGAGCCGAAATGAAGTGTCATCCATCAAAGTGCCTATGGTGGCTGACGGAAGTGCCTGAAGCCACAAACCCGACTCCCATTCTCCCACGGCCAGCAGACGGGCACGCTCAGCAGCACTATATGACGTATTTAAAAGGGAATTCCGAATAGCACTGCAAAGCGGCCCGTCCCACCGACCCTGGGAAGACAAGTTGTCGGGTAAATCCGTATTGGGACAAGTCATTTTCCAAGCGTTCAACGCATCGGTCAAACATGGTACCTCAAAATCAACCAGTGACGCAGGTAAAATATTCCTGGTTAATTTAGCGGTACTATGGACCGAGGAGAGGAAGGCCGGTAAACTTAAACTTGAAATTTTGCGGACGCCGAGACCACCCAAGCGAATGGGAAGTGTGGCTTGCTGCCACGCTCGGTCGTCCAAGGCCACATTTAATATCGATGTAAGAGTAGTTCTAATAATTTGGTCGACTTTTTCTAAAAGTTTTGGATACTTCCAGAGATGAGAGGAGCGAAGGCTATATGTAAATTTTGGTCCAAAACAACAGTATCGAATAAGTGTGAATGCCGAATGAATGTTTATTTTGAAAAGTCTTTCCGAAACATCATTAAAATTTTGTATTTTTTCTTCAATAAACGTTGGAAAGGATTCGTCGAAAATTGGGGACCCCAGGAGGTGAAGGGAATTCCTTTCTGTAATTGATATTTTGGGTGCTATTGAATTAAATTTTGCAATGGTGGTCTGTCTGTCAGTGGTTTGGGGGATATATAGTTCGCATTTTGAAATGTTAAGCTCAAGTCCAATAGAATGAAATTTTTCTTTTAAAAAGGTTAGGTCTTTCAAAACAGTGTCTACTTCACCTCCTAAGGTACCGTCATCCAAATACCAAACGTTGAATTTTGAATTTAGTTGTCGAATAATTGGATTTATTGCCAAACTAAAAATGACAGGCCCAAGAGGGTCACCTTGTTGACATCCCACGGCTGAATCCAAAAGGTTGGCCTGATAAAGTAATTTAGAGGGGTGTCTGTAACATTGATAAAGAAAACTATAAATTTTGGGTATTTCTTTTTGAGCCTCTGTCAACAAGGTGTCCCTGTTTACGGAATTAAAGGCATTCTTAATGTCAACCTTAAGGATGACCTCACCTTCATTGCTATTTAGATACGTTGTTAAACCATGTACCGCAGCCTCACAGCCCCCTTTAGACCCGAAACCTAGCTGAAGGGGTTGAAATTTGCTTGCCAGCGACTCGCTGTAATAGGCACAGCAAATTTTAGCTGCGGTACGACGGTAAACGGAACCTACGGCAATGGGACGAATGCCACCATCCTTCTTGCGCAGGGCACATAAATTTGCCCCGTACAAAATATCAATGATGGCTTCGTTCACATTGCCGGAGAGCATTAGATTAATGAGGGCCGTAAGCTCCTTCAAAAGGGACTCACCAGCTTCCCCGGCACCTGAACACATTAGGTCCTTCAGATGTTGAGGCGACAAGCCGTCGTGTCCACCGGCGGAGCCACATCGAAATGAGCTCACGGCCGCACTCACTTGGTGCGCTGTAACTACAAGTGAGTTGGTTAACGGATCGGGGGGGTCAGGGAAGACGAGGTCATCCGCAGGGGCGGGGTGTTTGCTCTCCAGAGCTGTAAGTGTCTCTGGAGAGTACGGCGCAACCACATCGCTGCTGAAAATGATCCTAGCTGCACCTCTGATGTCACCTTCACTCAGTTTAGACTCTACATAGTGCAATAAACTTCTTTGTGTAGGGTGCGTTGTTAATTTTGGTTCAAAATTTTGGGCCGAAAAGTTACAGTTCTCTTTAATTTGGGCTGTCAAAGTTTTTTTACTAGCCAAATTTTTTTGCACATGCAGAACTCTAAACGGAAAGGTGAGTAGTTGCTCCCATGCACTTATAGAGTTCTCTCGGACGGCGAGGCGAATACAGCGCGCTAAACTTGATGCCACGGATGGCCTCGCACCGCGAGGGACCCTCTTTAAAACTGGGGTAGATGTTTTTAATTTTGATAGCGTTTTCCAAAGGGGTTGAGTGGGTGAATCAGGTGTAAGAGCTGTTGGTAACGTGGGGCAAGTTGAAGGTACATTGTGTTGCTTGTGTTTTTTACCCAAATGTACCTTCAAACCTCGTTCACCCTTAAAAAAGCGTGCTTGGGTACATAGAGGACAACTCACAAAACCATCCAGCGATGTGGAAGGTTGACTGGCACTTGGTCCGGCATCGCTACTGTCGTCATTACTTTTCATAAAAAAGAGAAAATATACAACTCACAAGTAAACTCACTTATAAATAAATTAAACTAAAACACAGATGAAAAACATAAAAAGCAAAGAAAATTGACACAGTTTTTGACACTTGTTTTGAATGAAATCGCGCTGACAGGGCACCTCGTTGGCATTTCGGCGCAGCCCCGGCAACCGTTGCCGAGAGACAGGCCCAAAGCGTCGCGTGGAAAATGCACGTTTTGCCGCTCAGTAGTGAATAAGATTTGCGCTCGATGACTCCACTCTGCTAATGCTTTTGGTTTGCAAAGTCGATTAGGCTCAGACTAGCCGTCTGTCGTGGCTGTTTATTTCAATAAATTTTAGAGGCATGGAATGTCCCTTGTTATGAAAACGGAAGTATTCCGACGTTGCTCACGGCTGAACACCATAAAACTGTTGAAAAATGATACAAATAACGATTTATTGTATTTTTTCCTTAGAGCAAAATTTAATACGTCTCTATTTTGTGACAGCTGCCAAATTTTCTAGACGGATTTCAATGATTTTTTTTTTTGTTGTATAGATATTAATACTGGTCAACACATAGGCTATAATTTATCTTGGAAACTGGAACACCTGATGCAGAACCGCAACAGACCAGCTTAACTATAGGAGATACAAAAATGGTTCCATAGCAAAAATTGTTCCACGTGATGAGCATTTTTTGCTGAGAGAATAAATTTGAAGACCCGGAACACCTGATGAGGAACCGCAACAGACCAGCTAAACTATAGGAGATACAACAATGGTACCATAGCAAAAATTGTTCCACGTGATGAGCATTTTCTGCTAAGAGAATAAATTTGAAGATCCGGAACACCTGATGAGGAACCGCAACAGACCAGCTAAACTATAGGAGAAACAACAATGGTTCCATAGCAAAAATTGTTCCACGTGATGAGCATTTTTTGCTGAGAGAATAAATTTGAAGACCCGGAACACCTGATGAGGAACCGCAACAGACCAGCTAAACTATAGGAGATACAACAATGGTACCATAGCGAAAATTGTTCCATGTCATGAGCATTTTCTGCTGAGAGAATAAATTTGAAGATCCGGAACACCTGATGAGGAACCGCAACAGACCAGCTAAACTATAGGAGATACAACAATGGTACTATGGCGAAAATTGTTCCACGTGATGAGCATTTTCTGCTGAGAGAATAAATTTGAAGATCCGGAACACCTGATGAGGAACCGCAACAGACCAGCTAAACTATAGGAGATACAAAAATGGTACCATAGTAAAAATTGTTCCACGTGATGAGCATTTTCTGCTGAGAGAATAAATTTGAAGATCCGGAACACCTGATGAGGAACCGCAACAGACCAGCTAAACTATAGGAGATACAACAATGGTACCTTAGCGAAAATTGTTCCACGTGATGAGCATTTTCTGCTGAGAGAATAAATCTGAAGATCCGGAACACCCGATGTGGAACTTCAAGAGCCCAGCTACACTATAACATATGTAGGAATGACGTCTTAGCAAAAGTTGTTCGGTCTGATAGGCATTTCCTGTTGACTTATAAAAATCGAAGATCAGAAACATTTGATATAGAAATGAAAGCTACCTATCACTAATTTCATTGCATAATTATAAAATAACATAAGTACCTCCACGCGGTGAAGGCGGGAACAGTTCAGGACTGATTTTCGATGACAATGGTATATCATACAAAACTCCCATTTTTTTTTATCGTATTAATTTGCCTTCGGGCTAATGTTATTTGAGTGTTTAATTTCCTTTTCCATTTATCTTCGTTACGTGGTAGCCTACCCGGTAACGCAGGGGAGCAGCCACTTAGATTTTAATTGATCAGGTAGGTATCATCACAATAAAACTATAACCATGCCTAAAAAGAGGTCTAATCTTTCCCAATGTTCCAAAGGTACTAAATAATTAAAGATCATAAGATCCCAACATTCTACCGAAGAGCGTTAGGAGAGACTTGATGCTGTTCGAGAACATGAGGCTGCAACTCGCTCCGTGGAAACTTCTTGGGATCGCGAAGCACGCCTGTATTCTCAGCGTATTTAGGCATCTACATCCAGGTCTCTAGACACCAGTGAAGAATATGTGCGCGACTGACCGCTGATCGTGAACATCATGCACTGTCTCGCGAGTTTGAGACGTTCACGGAAAAAGCATGACGCTTGAGTTTTTAGCGTATATACGCATCGACTCTAGAGATAAGTGGGGGAAAGAGATGCGCGACTGACCGCTGATCGTGAACGTCACGCAGCATATAGGCTATAATGCATTTTGGAAAATGGATCACCTAAAGTAAATGTAATTTGTATGTATTTTCTTGCAAATAAACATTTTTGATTTGATTTGATTTGATAAAAGAGATATAAAAATGGTGACATTGCAAAAAGTATTCCCCGTGAAGAGTGTTTTCTGCTGTGAGACTAAATTTGAAGATCTGGAGCACCTGTAGTGGAACTCCAAAGCCCAGCGACAATATAACATATACATAATAGAAATGGCGTCTTAGCAAAAGTTGTTAAGTCTGGCATTGGCATTGCATTTCCTGTTGACCAACAAAAATAAAAAATCTGGAACGTCTTAAATCGTTTCGCGTATCCCATTGTTTTCCCGTCCCCGGGCTTTTAGAATTCGACATCAGACGTTTCAGATTTTCGATTTTGACGACCCCGTTGTCGCTGGCATAAGCAACAGGATCCGCGTACGAAGTCGCGGGCAGAAGCTAGTGAATTAATATAACTATACTCCATCCGAGTAGGTAGTTAACTAAAGGTAAACAATCTTGACAAGTCTTTTTACATAAACGCTTATTAATTAAATACAACTACTGTTTAAACAAATTGTTTAATTGATCATGTAATCGTTTTTGTTGTATCTAAATTTGTTTTCAGCCGCATTTTATTTTTAAACTGTGTATAACTAAAAATACATGTCAAAATTGTTTACCTTTTGCTAACTACCTAATCGGATGGAGTATAAACTATATGCAGTTGCATACAATTTACTGTACCAGTCTCCCAGACTCTTATTGTTACAAGAAGCTATTAATGTAACTATGGGTCGGCATTGTAATTTCAAATCCAATCTCCTAGGCGATACAAAGACGTATTGTATTCATTCTTACAATAAGTAATTACTAAGCGTCGCGACGTCGCCGTGTCGAGCGCTCCAATTGTTAATTTCACACTATCTCTAAATTAGCAAAGTCCTTCTTGTAGATTCTCTTCTTGAATATTTGTAGAATAAATGTAGACAGCGTGAGTTAAAGATCGGGAAAAAAACACTTAAGAATTGAATTGAATTGAATCGGGCAACTTAAAGAGAATTTCATTTTTCAAAAGAAATTCAAAAAGGCTGTCATAATAACTTTCGTTTTGAAGCCTAATTCTCATTAATAAAACGATCGAAATCTAGTTACAATCTCATCTTAGCGACAATTACTATCAAAAACTTGTTAAAATATAAGGAAAATATAATATAAAAATATTAGGGTAGCCTTTATTTTAACAATAACAACAGTTATTGTTAAAATAAAGGCTACCCGGTAAACTTCAATTCGCCTTATTAGAAAAAAAATAGTTAATGACCTTTTCGCAGACCTACTGAAAATATTATATACATACAAAATTTCTTAAGAATCATTAAGGCCGCTTCGAAAGAATTTGGTAACAAACTGCACTGTGTTATACATTAGATTAGACGTATTTTTACCGATTGAAACAGCAATTGAAATGCAGGTGTTCTTAAAAATACAGACATTGCCTTACTATTGAATAATATTGATAATGCAACTTATTAGTCAAACATACTCGTAGCTACCTTTAAGCGGTAGAACCAGATAAAAAAAAACAGAAAATGTATGAAGGAAACTTGTCAAATTGTCGGATTGTCGCCTATTACCTGTCGCTTGTCGGTTTTATTAATTAAATACGCCCAATATTATTCCTTTCAAACATTACCGCTGTACCATTATCTGACAGTTGACAGACTTGAACCCAGAAATAGCTTCGAAACAATTTATTTTAAAATTATACTTTGAGCATTAATTACCTAATTGTCACGAACAATGTTCGCTGGGATTACCTTGTGGAGTACAAAGCGAACGATATTGGCTTGACGCTACCGTTCCTGATTTTCCGTCAAGGGGATGCTTTTAGGCCAATCTGCATGGTCCCTGGTATATTGATGTCGATTGAATTCCGGTTTTACATTCAGAAAGGTAGGGTCGGTTTTACACTCCTTCGTTTCTCGTTTAAATATTTATAAGGTATCTTTATAAATATTTAAACGAGAGATTTTTACAGCGTACTGTCAGTCGTTCTATACATGCAGTCTGTGGGTCAACTACACGCGGAGGGCATACAGCGCTCTGCGCGTTCAATACAACAATGCGTTCAGGGTGTTGTTGGGGCTGCCGCGTTACTGCAGTGCTTCCGGCATGTTCGCAGAGGCGCGAATAGACGGTTTTCATGCCATAATGCGAAAGCGTTGCGCTTCCACTATGCGCAGAGTGCGCGCCAGCCCCAACAGTATCCTGAAAACATTAGCTGACAGGTGGGACAGCCCTATACTGGGGCATTGGATACGCCTACATGCCATTGTGGCGTAGGTAGTAATTAATAATTTGTGTTTCTGGTAGATGTAAGTACTAACACTAGTTTGTAAGTCGTTGTGTATACTAACCAAATGGGCTACTGTGCTTGAAATAAAAGATTTATTATTATTATTATTATTTATGAAGTTAATACTTACTTTTATGATTTTGTATTTTTCAAATTTAAAATTGAAGTAAAATTTAGAGAGAAAAAGTTATTTCACATAATATGTATTGATATTTTATAGAATGGTAGGTTTACAATATGTAGGTGTTGTGTAAATACTGACGAAACAGCAAATTGAATCGATTTAAAAAAATATTAACTTATTGTTGATAGTCTTCAGAAAGGTCAGGTGTGTTATAAGTACTCCCAATAATTGGCATGCATGTTTGACTGGAGAGGTATTTTCCGTATTTTTAAACGAACGAGTTTCAATTTCAGTTTCAATCTTAGTCACAATATGTCAAAAATACGTCTAAATACATAGTAAATTTTTGACATTTATTTTGATATTGATTCGGGAATCGACTTTCAAATGTATGAACGCATACGAAACAAGAGTGGTATGTGAGGATCATCTGTTCGTGGAGAACTATACTATCTGTATACCCTACCGACGAACGAAAAAGACGTATACTTGTGCAAGTACGCACTTATATGTAAACTTATAACAATTTACTTGTTTCGAGCCAACACTGTTTCTCGAATATAGACTTCTCGTCGCTTGTACTGCCTGCCCGCCCACACGCTAGATTATCTTGTCAAGCTACCCAAATTTAAAGGCCATAATAGTAGGTCAAGTGACAAATACTTACTAAAACTGCGATTAGAATGAAAAAGAAAACACTATAGAATAAGTAATATATTATGATATGATTAGAACGGAACTGTTGAGACGACGCGGACGGCAATTAGAGATATATAGTTGAAGAAAACATGCTGCGATGAACCCAGATTAATTAGAATAAGGTCCTAAGAATGATTATTCTTTTTTTTTTCTTTTTTTTTTATTTGATTAAAGGGCTTTGTCGCTTAGCGACCACATCGCCCAGTACAGAAAAATACATTATCTTACAGTCTATCTTACTACTAACTCATACAGCTGTTTAGCTTTCTCTGACAATGGGAAAGCGAGGATAGTGTTACAGATGCCGATGTCATGTGATTTACAGGAACCAAAGACATTTATTCTAATATTTTCATTCCGGACACACTCCATCAATATATGAATAACATCATCATTCTTGTCTCATTAATTGGGATAAGGCCTTTAGGATGATTATATTAGTCTAGAGTCTACAATGTAAACGTATTAACTTAGTGCCTCAGCCGTGATTAAAACGTCAGTGACACGTTCAACACATTATACGGACATTGTATGATCGCCTGCCTTCCATGTTAATGCTCCATTAATGTGTGCTTGCCATGATTTGTAAGCCCATCCAATATACTTACATAATTATGTTTCGTTTTAGCACTAACTTATTTTCATGCTATATAAAAAACATACAGTGTAAATCAAAGTTTTCTTTTATTTTTTTAACTATTAAATTGAATAATTTGTAATCCCACCATGTCCCATTCTCAGTTGATTTATTATTGGTTGCTTACCATCATCCATGCCTGTCCGTAGGCTGCATTTTAACCTACGGACAGGCATATGATAGATAACCTGATGAGCAGTCTTCGCAGCCTATCATGAACAACTGCAATATCCAAGGTGTCGCCTTTAAAATATTTTCATTTGTTTTTAAAAAACTCCATACGGTTTTCTATTGAAATTTCCCAAACATAGGATGAAGTTTTATAACTTTGTAAGACTGATCAAATGCTGAATACCATACCAACTGATTGAATTTTAGTTATTTTAATAATTTAATTCACAAGCGACATTCACACATTCGGGTTCTACGGGTTTAGCACGTAAGTGCCAATTGTATAACCAATATTATAGTGCATCTTAGCCTTTTTTTCCAACACTATCACGATTGAAAGGTTGGGCCTCAATCTGGATATTGGGCTTAAATGGCATCCTGCCTTCCTAAACGGCATGTTGTGTGAACAGTAACAAGGTTTTCGTGAAGGACGTTTCTGGTATTTTCGGTACACGGAAAATTATGCCGTTAAACAGTCGGGTTAATTGTCAATTTGCTGTGAAAATCAATTTGTTGTCTAATACAAAATGTCTAACGTAGACTTCTTGGAAGAAACAATAAGACAGTGACAAAAAGCTAGTACGTGCCTAACGTTACGTGTTTAAAGGTGAAATTCTTACAAGTAAGAGCTCTTACACACGAGCGGCATGCCGATGCCGTCGACGCGGCGGTGGCAGCCGTTGACGTATCGACGGCGGCCGTTGACATTCCAACTTCAAAAATCAGTGGCAGCCATCATCAGCTCTTTCATTATATAGGAGTCAGTTGGGCTGCTGCCGAGTCGTGTCGACGGCAGCAGTTGCCTCTGCCGTTGGTAACAAGTCGCTCGTGTGTAACTGCACTTAGGTTAAAGACGTCCACAATATACAAACCGAGCTTCATAAATATTAAAAAGTGTAGGAGACGAACACAATCGTATTTTGAGACCCGGTACCCTAAAATTAATCTAACTGAATCTAGAATATCCCAGAAACTTAGTCGTGTGGCTACTCTAGTCGCCACAAAGGCCCGCAATAGACCTGATTGGAGAGCCAAGTAACTATCACGTAATTTGTGACCAGTGACGCCCGCCAGATCTTGTCTGTGTATCCGCCTATGTTACCTTTGAGCTGAGTTTGAAGTGATTCGATGAACCGACAAGTTCAAAGGCTTATTGAAATCAATTGGTTGACTTTAAAGACTTAATGTTATCTATACAAAATCACACACACAGAGACACACTTGGTGAGCTGCTAGTCGGTGGCTTTACTAGACTAGCAGCTCATATATAATACTAGACAACTTAAAAGAAAACACTTTTTTAACTGGCCTGTTGATCTAGTGGTAAGTTGCACTGACTGCTATGCTGGAGATCGTGGGTTTGATTCCCACCATAGACAAATGTGTGTGTGAGTGATGAGCGCGATTATATGTTCTGTTCCGTAGTACAAGGTTCTTTTTAAGATCTGTTTGTCTATCAATTGGAAAATATTATTGTAGTTGATGGATTTCATTAATTTAGAAGAGATCACAGGAGAACTACAGATAAAGATACGCATCTGTATAATTCACAATTAGAAGTGGTTTTGGGTGTGTCACATTGCTTGCAAAGCAGATTGCCAATTGAGCTGAAGTGTTCTGAGGTGGTGACCGAATACTAGAAGGAGCAGTGTTCGAAGACCTCGCATAAGGTGGACGTACTCATAAGACTGATCGGTGTCTCGACGCTTGGAGGACTCAATATCAACCAATGGACGTAATTTGATTAAAACGATAATGATAATGAATTCATTCCCAAATAAAATTCAGAAACAATATCCTTGCTATTTACTTCGTCCAAAAGCCTATTCAAATAAATCAGACGTTAATCGCATCTAGGTACCTATTATTGTAGTAATTGCGTAACAAATCACCACTAGCTGTAATGTGTCGCAACAATATATTAGTTCTGAATAATATGTGGTGTGATCAGGCTCAGAAGCTGGTGGCAAATTATTATAGATGGACAAAAATTTTCACAACGTCGTAAGACCCAAAAGTAATATCCATTTCGTTTGGTCCCGAGTAGATTCGTAATATGCTATAAAAAGGTGGTAAAAAGGTCGCCATCGGTAAACGTACGTATTACTGTTGTTTCTGTCGACTTTATGAACAAGACTAATATTACATCGCTGCTTTGTTACCGTTTATTTCTTAGTGTAATGCGAATTTGACTGTTGGTAAAGAAAAATTTTAACTTCAAGAACTCCGTTTATTCTTAAAGTTTCACTACAAATTGTAAAACAAATCTGGGCCTGAGTAATTTAAGAAATACCTTATTTTTAGCATTTTTAAATTTCTATATAAGTAACTTTCTTAAAATAACCGTAATCGTATTTTTTTATATTAATAGTGACTTTTTCAGTCGTCTTATCTTTACCGGTATATAATATATACGAAATTGTATCGCAAAAAATCAAAAATTGTCATTGTCTACCCGACTCATACGACACATTTTTTTATAAAATCATTATATGTAGTTAGCAACGACTGAGACCTATTCGAAATCGTGTTTATTTCAAACGTATTGTTTTCTAAACTGTTTTAACAGATTTTGAAGTTTTTTTAACCAAAGATCATAGTAATATTAATTCATAGAAAAGTTTTCTCCGGTTTCCTTGCAAAATATTACACCAATCCTTAGTTAAAACATCCACAAGTTTGTGGTCTAGGTAGACCACAAATTGATAAAAAAATCCAAATTAAAAAAAAAAACAATAGAAATCCATAAAACCAAAACAATTTTTTCTCAAGTGCATATCAACATTTTTTTAAATATACCTAACAACGAAGTTCTACCGAGTACAATCAACTCTCAACTCGCAAAATAGCTTCATACATTAACTGTCTTCCAATTCTTGACCGTAGTGATACCGAGTGACCCAGTGTCCGCCCGTTTACTACTTGGCGCACAGCCACAAAACATGTCATGAACTTGTATGTAAGTAATACTAGTATCTTCAACACACAGCCCGACAGTCAATACAATTTTACAGTACAACACATTGACCCTGAACATCGGGACCGTAAGCTTATTTTATGTTTCTGTTTTGACAGTGTTCCTGTGTTTGAGGTCACATTCAGTTAATTGTAAATGATCCGGAGGAAAAGAAAATACAGAGGGTTCTGTTTATTTTGTTTGTATAAGTTGTAAATGTTTGTGGGGTTAAAGCTGTCCAGTGTGAACGCAAGTAAAGCTACGCTTTCTGCGATGGTCAATTGAATAGTATCTGAATTCCTATGACTACATCTATCGATATGAGAAACACATAACAAACAATTTTTATTTAAAACATTACAATCTATTTATCATCATACTTTAATCATGAAAGTTTTCGAATGGGGAACTATTCACACCACAATAAAGAGTGGTAAGGGCATGGCGGACAGTGTTGTGTAACTTTTGACGTTCAAAAAGTGCTCATTTATTGTCAGCCTAATTTGAATGTATTAATTTTGTTTTGGCACGTTATGGCGTTGGTCCCGGCAGTCATTACTTTTTTGCATTGACAGTCGTCACATTGAGTCAGTACCATGAAAATCTGAAAGCCAGTCAAAGAGGTATTATGTTATATAATAACCATAATTTATAATATTACATTATCATAACTTTTAGATTCATCTTCCGTAAGATCGTCAGTTTCAAAGCATTTTTTTGCAGTGTACCATTGCACACTTAACCACAAAATGGATCTACTTGAAATAGAACGTTATTAGACACTAAATCTCAGACACTAATCTGCATGGATCTTACATGATTTGACCAAGGTAATGCCTGGACTTTAAAAGAGACTATGACCTCTGAGTTTCTTTCGATGTTTCTTCTCAGAGTAGTCAAGTAGTGAAATACCGAACTCATTTACTAAAAAAAGGTGACGTGTAAAAGTGTTTGTAAAAACCTATTTACAAAAATAAATATCATTTATCATTTATCACTAGTCAAGTTTCCAAGTCTAGAACACAACCACCTCAATCTCCATACAGAATATCGTAAATCATTTCACACTTCCCAAATAGACACATTTACAGCTCACTCAAAGCGATTCATCGTTTTGATTCGATTCCTGGAATCGAATGGTACCGCTATCGAATATTCGATACGGTAACGAGACGCACAACTCGGTCGCAAAATGGAGAGGTACACAGGGATAGACAGTGGGCCGAATCAGGTACATGCACACATAGACGCGGGCTTACGGCGATCTCTGTCTATTTTGGTCAAACACCAGTCCCAAGTGCACTTGCACTCGCTGTACGTGAAGCATGTCTGTCTATGTGTGTGTGCGATTTCGATGGTTGTAGGAAGTAGTCCTTCTGTACCATTATATTTCGTGACTCCAGAGTTAGTCCGACGCGTTACAGTTTCAGCTAGACTGACGTCACGGAAATTGCAAGAGAGTAAATTTACGTTGAAACGTCACGTTTTGAATGGTCGTATTGTGATAATCTAGGATACTGCTGAGTCCGTTGGCAAAGGTATGGTAAGAGTTATAAATTTTTGAGAAATGTCTTTTGTTTACATGATGTAATGTGGTTTACAGATTTCATTTAAATGTATTGCGTCTAATGGTTTTTTTTTTAATTTTGATTGATCGTTCATATTTTAGACGTTTTTAGATCAATTTAATCAGTTTTTAATGAACACGCCTGTAATCCCCGAAGGCTTAGGCAGACGTTTGTCTGGTAGTACAACCACATTTCGCCAGTTATGTCAAATCAAATCAAATCGATTATTGCTAAATCCATAATGTACACAGGTGGTAAATAAAAAATAGAAACAATTATGGACACTGTCGGGAACAGCAAATTTTGTAAATATGTAGACAGGAAGAACGCTTTATCAATTTCTAGTTTAAAATAGTTTATATTCTATTACTTAAGTATTTTATGTTCAAGTCCCATGCAAGAGGGCGCGACTCTATTGTCATCAATCGGGTCAATGCAGATTCCGGGCTGCTACTAAGAAATGCCAGATGGAAAAACTCAATAACACTTTGCCCGACCCGGGGATCAAATCCGAGACCTCATGCTCAGCAGTAGCGCTTGCGACCACTAGACCAACGAGACAGTCACTAGATCAAAGAGGCAGTTTTTAATGCTGTTATCAAAAAAATCGCAGTTAAACAAAAACCAACGAGGAGTTATGTTTTTCTATCTTTCAAATCAGCAAAAACTCATCTTTACTACGTACAAACAATTTTAACGCTCACAAAAATAGGGTACACATAAAATAACATATAATTTCACCCTGTTTTCCTCGTTTTTATGGCGTAAACACAGGATTAATGTCGTGTTCTATTCGCAGGGCGAGGAGCACAAGTTTGTGGCACATACTATTAGAAGAAATTAGGGTCGGCGACATTTGTTATGGCGAAATATGGTGAACGGAAGCTGGACGCAGAAAATGGGTTCTGTAATTACTTTGTACATCATTGTAAATGTGATGTTTGACTTAGGTACACATTTGCAGTTACAAGGTGGTTTTCTTCTGGAAAATTCATTTGGAGAAATGAAAAAAAAGTAAAAAAAGAACTAAGATAATACAGAAAAACGAAGTGATTAGGAAAGCATTGTCATGGGTGAACAGACACAAAATAAGACACACATATTTGTACATTGGTACAGACGCCAGCACATCAATTAGTTACCCCTATGTGTCAAATTTTCCCAATTAAATATGAACCTTATTCTATTTGACATAAAGTTGAAAAACGATCAAAGAAATTTGACACATTGGGGTAAGTTGATGTGCTGGCGTCTGTACATAAACTCAAATTTTTCCTAATTGAATAGGAACCATATTCTGTTTGACATAAAGTTGAAAAACGATCAAAGAAATTTGATACATTGGGGTAACTTGATGTGCTGGCGTCTGTACATAAACTCAAATTTTCCCAATTGAATATGAACCATATTCTGTTTAACATAAAGTTGAAAAACGATCAAAGAAATTTGATACATTGGGGTAACTTGATGTGCTGGCGTCTGTACATAAACTCAAATTTTCTCAATTGAATATGAACCATATTCTGTTTAACATAAAGTTGAAAAACGATCAAAGAAATTTGATTAATTGGGGTAACTTGAGGTGCTGGCGTCTGTACATAAACTCACACCTCTTCTCTTGGAGTTAGGCGGGAACTGTCTACAGAACGCAATCTGTACGTTTCTTATATAAAACTTACTTCTTTTGTTTCATTTGCGTATATACATATAGTCATAAACGCACTCCGTTTGCGAGTACTACGCATCTGACCTTTCTGAAGAATATCACCAATATGGCAAAAAGAAAAATACAGAGAAATGTCATGCCAGTTAATTTGTTCGGAACATAAGAAGCCTAATGTTTTTAATGGTATGCTATAAATGTTGTTGACACCTTGTTAGTAATGAAGTAAAAGATGCATCATGAATAAACGTAGAAAAGCCAACGTAAAATCTTAACGCACACGCGTGTGTGTCAAATTACTTTTATAGTTTTTCAACTTTATAACAAGAAGAATAAGGTTCATGTTCAAATAAGAAAATTTGAAAGCCTAGCCTAGCATGGAAAACAGAATGACATCCATTAATATGTAGTACGAGTATAAAGCTAATCTTAATGCAATTTCACTCTATGTACCTACTTATTTTACGTAAAAATTGTATTAAGTACAAAATTTATTACTATTATTAGCTTAGCGGAGGAACTTGTGGCTAAATTATAACAGCTGCATGGTTTGATCGAAGGTTAATCTACGCTTGACGAGGTCGGTCAGTGGATGGGTGACCATTCATTACATACTAAGACTTCTCCGTGCCTCGGAGAGCACGTTAAGCCGTTGGTCCCGGTTGTCATTTGTAGATCTTTGACGGTCGTTACTTGTAGTCAGAAGCCCGAAAGTCTGACAACCAGTTTAGCCAAGGGGTATCACGTTACCCAGTTACTGGGTTGTGGAGGTTTGATAGGCAGTCGCTCCATGTAAAACACTGGTATTCAGCTGCATCTGGTTAAACTGGAAGCCGACTCCAACATAGTTGGGAAAAGGCTAAGCAGATGATGACAATTATTAATAGTACCTATGAGGTTTTTCGTCATGCAATAATAAGGCAGGTTATAATAGCTCAATACACGTGCCAAAATTAAATGGCGTATTAATTACGCCATTCTTTATAGGTAATTTTCTCATACAAATCGTGACACCCGGAAAATGCCTAGTGCGGCGCTTTTTCCGGTTACCGTTAACATTACGTACTGTAATAAATAATAATTAATGATCCTGAGAATGTAAGGCCGTAATGATCACGGATGCCAAGTGATTGGTGATCATAAAATGACATAACGCTGGTGATGTTCGTTTATTTCTTATGCTTCGTGATCAAAGAAGAAACATGAAAACGTTTAACAATCATTTGCGGACGAATCTCATAGTAGATCCACGGGGACATTGCATCCCAAATGGTAAAATATTAGGAATGGACTAAATTCATCATACGCTGTGGCAAATTAGACATATTTGTATTTAACAAACCAACAAATAAGATATTTTTAATGGAAAATACTCGTATAGTATTTGTTTGTACAACGTTTGGAAAGGATAGGTATATTTTGTTCTAGAGATACCCATGTAATAAAAACGTCAATATTAAGAAAAGTAAAAGCCAAATACGTAATCCTTAGAAAAAACAAGACTCAGAAACTTCCAGAAACTTTAACTGAAACCTCATAACTTGTTCTCTTTACCTTGTCCTAACCAAAACATTTCTTCACAACGTCTAAACCAAGCAAATTCTGAGGAGTCCTAGGTAGTTAATCCACAAAATGACTCCACAACAGTGAGACACGTTAAGTAAATAAGCTTCCCAACAAAGGTATGAAAGAAGTCTCATTTGCAACGAGTGTCACTCCTGGTCTCGTCTAAAGGTCCCATTTGTTGCCGCGATGAGTTTGCAGAAACACAGATTCGGGTTGGTTCACACTAAGAGAATTCGCTCGTCCTCACTTTAGATGCACGACCGAAATTTACATGTGGCTTTACATTTGTTAGTTACGGAAACAAAGGACGCTGAATACGTTGAATAATGTTTTATTTTTGGTCAGGTGGAATGACAAACTGACGGGATTATATGGCGTTTTCACGTCGAGGCCAGGATATACATAGATGCATGACGTGCGTGTGTCGGACAAAATAATGTTTTAACGGCAAAGGGTGACATGGAATACCAAAATACCGAAATGCACATGTTGATAAAATAGTAAAAGATGTCTCGACTAAGGCGTAATCTCTGGATCTCCTAAACCGATTTTATAAATTATTTTGCTAATAAAAATCCACATTATTTGTGAGTGTCATAGGCTATAATTTATTTTTAAAAGTAAGAGGAGGTGGAGGGGAAGCTAAAGTATGAAATTCACTCGGAAAAAGTCGCAAACGAAGTGCTAGTTTTTTATACAATTGTTTATTTAATCAATGCCTGGTTTATGTCTAAGGGGCTTGAGTTAGTCATTAGAAGGCGCGTGGATAAAATGATATGCTTTTTAGCGTTTCGGTGACAAACAGGCACTGAAAATAGAGCTTGAATTTCCCATCGTGGTTAAATGACCTACTATGTCTTTGTCTTTTGCTGTGCCCGACAGGATCCATAATGATCTCATTTTTAAATTTACCAACAAAGTACACATTGTAGAATGCAAATAAGGTTTGAGTATTGAGTAAATGCATTAGTCAATTGACAAAAGTCGACTGCCCACTGTGCACGTGCCGCGACCTTTCAATACACCGTGAGACTTACCCTGCCTGCAAGTATGCTGAGCCGAGATCCCAGCAGCTTGCAGATCTTAAACAGTCTTCACGGGTAAGCTTACTAAACCCGAAAATCTGACCAACAGCAAAACCGGCAGTAAACTACTGTTTAGCATAGCTGATTCGGTCATACTGCAACCAAAGGCTTCGCGTGATGCATGCTTTATTTGTTATAACATTTACTGTGCTCCAAGCTCCAATAATGGGACCTCTTGTTCCATTGGAACTGCGATTTCTGCTGGGCCAGTCTATATTCATAGTATTAACATCAATGTGCGGTTGACTACCTACATGAACAAAAACAATCAGCTTCTTTCTACATTTATCTGTCAGTAGACTATATATCCTTTGGGAATTATATCAACCTGCCTACCCTTTTCCCAACTTTGATATTTGGCATCCAGTGTAACCGATTACAACTGAGCTCCTAGCATTTACATGGAACGACTGTGTATCTGACCTCCACAGCCCAGTAACTAAGTAAAACGCTACTCTTTGATTAAACTAGGCTGTCAAACGGGACTTTGGCTACCAGTTACGACTGCTTAAAATCTACAAATGACAGCAGCGGTCAACGATTTAACGTGCCTGTAAAGGCAAGTCACCCAAGCACAAACCTTTACCTTACCTTTATTTATTTCTTTCCGTTACTGGGTACCCCTCAAGGTTCATTGGAAGACCAGCGTCAGACAGCATCACTTGTCTGGCATGAATGCTGAAATGGACCTTTTTGGCGCAGCCGTGAGGCACACAGCACATAATCTGTATCTACCTACTGTTGTATAATATTTTCTATTGTTTCATAATTATTGTGTGTATGTGTGTTTTCATGTCTGATGTCAAATAAATATTTTTCTTTCTTTCTTTCTTTCTTTAAACCGACCTTTAGAAGCGTAGCTTAACTTTCGACCGACCCATGCAGTTGGTATTGTTTCTCCACAAGCTTGCTTATAATCAACAGGTAATACTATTTGACAGTATTAATACTCATATTGTCCAATTGTATTTACCTATTTGTTCAACCACAAGACAAAAAGAACAAGACCACTATGGACAAGATTACTCTTGACCACAGTGCAAAACCTTTCGAGTGTGAGTTGAACTCCTACTTGCCGGTTTTTTATTTGCTGTAGCAACATCTTCAGCAACAAAGTTACGCTCGATAGTGCTAGCAATAATATTAACTACTAATAATTTCCTTCCTTTTTTATATATTTAAAGTTTAAAACTTCTTTCGATAAACTAAACTTTACAAACTTAGTAATTTAAAGGAAGATTTTTTTTTAGTTCTTCGTTGAGCTCAAAGAAAATGTAGACAATCGTACTGGGAACTTTAGTCAAAGCTTCGTTCCCTTTTTATCCATGTTCGATGCAAGCGCTCTTTAATATTACTTTCAAATTTTTCCAGTAAAACTAGACTAGACTTTTACAAGTATGTATTTAGGTATGAGGTAAATTTATCAGGAATGATGTTACACTGACTTTACAATAATAATAATAATAAAAATGTATTTTTCAGATGTTGGTATGAACATTCTGTTCAGTTGGTAAAATTTAACAGTTTGAAGTAACTTGATGTACTGGTATCTGTACATAATAACGTAGTTTTATACTTTGGGTACATCGTCTTATCAATAAAACAATATGTCTGAATTATGTGTAATATAAAAACCTATTTAAAATAGTAAGCATTGAGTTTAATGCTTATTATTTTCCTTAACTGCTTTCTGGAAGGCGTACCAATAATCTTACAAGTTTGACATTAATAAGTGCCTCAAAATAAGGATCATTGCAATAAATAAATTTGAGTGTGAACCAAGTTTTCCGACCAACATTTTCATAAACTCTATCTGTTAAAACTGTGTTTTAAAATTGACTACACGAAACAGCTTGCCACTCATTAAGCACATTTTTTGCGTGCGTTACATTTGACTAACACGTTACCAGGTAAATGGAATTAAACAATTTACACTTTTCCACACTCATTCGCTCCAGTTATGTCACAAACTTTATTCAAATAAACAGGTTTGTACAACGGTTTGTTTTGTTTATTAATACTTTGGAAGGAGCTAACGAAGCAAAGACATTCAATAAACTATAGACCGGACATCACGAACAAAATTTTCATCCGTAACTTCTGTCCGAACGGACAGATGACACATAGTCTTACGTAGGACATCTGCCTGTCAAGACGCATTTGTGTCAACTTTGTGGAAAGTAGAAAAATATTATTTTCTACGAAAACATGCATAGTTGCGCCTTACGTTATTGCAAATCCCGTTACGACAAAAATAATGGACGTCGCTTCGCTTTATTTTCGTAGGTATTCTTTGTATTTATTTAGTAATTAGAATTATCATAGATTGTTCTAGAACATTTGGCAACTCTGTATTTAACGCCCTCTTGTGTTGAGTAGCTAAAGTACTGTTTTGTAGAGATGGGATAAAGTTCATCGATTCTGTTATCGATAAATGTCAAAATAATAATAAATAGATAACTCAACAAAATATTACAATATTAAATTAAATTTATTAAAATATTATACTGTATGAACATTTCAAATAGGTTTCTGTTATTTAAGGTTTCCTAAAGAAAATTGTTGTGAACACGAGACTTGGATACGGTTTTTTGTGTGAATTAATATGCATAATTGAATAGTCAAACGAACTTACCTGTAAGTGAAGTTCGACGGTAATTATACGAAGTCTTTGTTTCATTCGAAAATGAGATAGGTTTACTTGTAGTACGGCTCATTTATATCACATCGTCATTACATAGTTTACAGCCAAAAACTGAACGTATCCCCTCGTGTCACGCGCACCTGTCAGTTATCTGTCAAATATCTTCATTAAGTTCACAGCAAATGATTGGTTTTACAACGTGGGGTCCATGCATAAAATTGTATTTAGATAGCATGTATTGTTTGGGTCGGGTGGGACTCTTCTCATTTTCGAATGAAACAAAGACTTCGTATAATTACCGTCGAACTTCACTTACAGGTAAGTTCGTTTGACTATTCAATTATACTCGTCTTTGTTTCATTCTCAATGAGATAGGTTTACTTGTAGATGTTTAAAGACAAGTTGTAAAATCAATCAATAATTATTAAATAATTAAAAATAACAATGAGTTATTTTAAAATTTCCAAAAGAATCAAAAAAATAAATAAAAACACAACATCGAATTACAATTCAAATAGAATCATACTCGTCAAAACTAAAATGGAAAATGTCTATTATTAATATGTCCATTTTGGAAATTTAGGAAGGAATGGTTGACCCTTCAGTTCACGTGTAGGTATAATTTATCATAAAGTTGATATTAAAAAACCCCCTTACCGGCTGAAATTCTTACATAATGAATGTAATGAAAGTTGAAAAAACGCGCTAATATTAAGTTCACTCTTTCTTCCATAGCCCTGGTAATCCAACGGCTGACACTGGAGCTTATACAGTTCAGCGTTTTTGTTACAATGTTTAGTAGGTACCTACTTACCTATTGTTTTGTAAAAATAGGAAACAAAAAATAGAAACCTTGTAATTGTCCATCTCCTAATTTATTGTTAATCCTTCATCATATCAATTGTAATAGCTGTAATTTTCTTAATTATGATTACCTATGTCTAATTGGATCACTCTATTTTTATAATGGAGATTGTTATCATCCTTTGACCTGTAGTTTTCGCAAATAGACTCAATAGACCTTCTTGGTAACAAAGTATAAATCACGTTGTTGCATGTAATTATTTAAAACATAATTAAGTAAACATGAAAAAACATCCCAAGTATATCTAAGTTTAAGAGGTCTTATTATGAAGCCTTTAAATAATCTTTTCATTTTATCATCTTATGCGGTCCTATGATCAAGGGTAGAGCAGATCAAATATAAACAAAACTTTCATAGGAAAAACTTCTTCCAGGAGTCTCATTATGATATTGAACAGCATAAGTTATGGTAGGCTTGGTACTGCTACAATTCACAGTTTTAAGTCAAACGCACTGGAATTCAATCAATATTTAACGTAATTAATTTTCAACTGCTTGTTCACACTCCAAACATGTACAATTAATGTTTACATGACAGTATTCTTCAACGGTTGTTTGTAAGAGATCACTTACCTATTTTATGAGTAATAAATACCCTATATAACTCTTTAAGTAAGGTGGATAATCAAGAGTATTCTATACTTTTAAAAATAAATAAATTTAAATAAAATCATTTCATTTTGTATTTTACTAACTTTACGATCCAATATGGACTACTTTTCAGTTTATTAAACCTATTCTTGACACTTATTTCAATTTCCTGTGAAGGACATGTCACAATCTAGAATGATAGTGCCAAGGAGATAATTAAGGGGTTAAAATGCCTCTGTAAATGTATCAACAATCTCTGAAATATTGAGAACCATGGTTTGACTGAACAATGGATGAAGTACAAACAGTACCTTCTGCTTTTGTAATGTTTACTTTTCTTCTAGATTCAGAATCAGCTATTAATTAAAATTTAATCATGTAGAAAACCAAAATCAAAAAACCCTTTGGTTTGTAATCACACCACTGCCAATTATTTTTAGTAATGGTATATAGATAGGTAGGATATTGAACTCCTCCCAATAAATTGTATGTTAATGTAGTCATATAATCCATTCTCTATCAGATTTCACTATCTGTTGGGTGTCCTGCAAGGCATTACAGACTAAGTAGGCTTCACATGTTTAACTTATAACAGTTGTTTAGTTTGTTAGTTAGGAATCTTGTTTTTCCTTGTTTTTTTTTTTTTTTTTTATCTACAGTTAACTGAATTATTTCTTAACAGAAATTCGGAATAAACAAACTGATATATTATAGCCTCTCATTTTGTAAGCATCTTTCACCTTTCTTGTAAAAGTTTATCATTATATATAGGTAACCCAAAAAACATAAAACAATTAATTGTTGCCATTTCCTTTGAAGAGTCTATAATGTCATATATGTGTAAATATTGACCAGGCAATAAGCCTGTTTAAAAAACTACCTCTATCAGAAAGTCATTTTTCTGTTAAATATCACTTATAGTGCGGTAGACTTTTCATTTGAAATGTTCTGTTTTAACAAAAAACTTCAACTTCTAATTTAGAAATTAATGGAAAGCTTCCAATGGGCTTTTTACCAATAAAAGACTGGTAAACTAAGCTTTAGTATTCTGACCAATTTCTATTGCTCAGAAAATATTTATAAATTTCAGATATTATCTGAAAAGATTTCTCTTTGGAAAGTTTTTCTTTCAATGAAAAGTAACTTTGGTGTGGTTTAGTATGAAATAAAGTTGTAAAGTAGTTACAATCTTATCAAAAAATAATAACCACAAATAGAAGTGATGATTAGTTATCAATCACATAAATTAATTTTTAAAATGCCCACCTGTGGGTGTATTTTGCAGCGCTGATGAATCCTCCGGTCTTCTCATGTTTTCTCAACCACTGGTGTCTCAGATGATGCCTCCCCCCCCCCCCCATTTTTGGAGTGAGGTTGGTTTTTAAAGCTGCTTGTTTGGGAAGTATTGGGTCTTCACCAAATAAGTATGTTTCTGACTCCGAATAAGGCAGAAAACTCTTGATGTCTTTATGACTGTTACTAGCAGGGAAAAAATGCCCCTCTATATGTATACATATATATCATACCTTAAAGTATCACTCAACTTTGTTACATTTTTTGCTCCGGAGTATCTAGACACATTTGAAGGTCTGAGTCAAAACAAGGCAGGGCGATGACACCCTGATGTTGTCTTCATCTTCATTATGCTTATTAAATAACATATTTTGTTAAGCTTCTTAGTAAGTATTAGATACCTGGGTAATCTATTTTTGGTAAATCTTATCCTGATTTCTCCAGTTGAAAACCCACGGCTAGCATTTTGCGAATCTGAACATCTTATGTCTTTTCCGGAGGTACCTGGTACCTGTTCTTCAATCATTCCATTTACCAACTAGAATCTGCATAATACAACTTTTGTTTGAAGATTTTTTATGAACTCCGGAGAAACATTTTTTGTTTTTTCTAATAATTTCAGATGAATTGTTTTAATGAATTTATTACAGTGTCTGTAGAAAACAGTTCATGCTGTAAAGGCAACAAACATTGTACCATATAACCATGTAAGTTCCCGCAGAACTTCCCTTGAAGGTTATAAGAAAATAGTCAACCACGTGTGTCCCTAAAGAACACCCCTCAGATTGCTTAAATCACAACATAGCCATTGTAAACCACGTGCGCTCCCGCAGAACGCCCCACAGGTTCTAGGCAAGTTGCTCACCATATATAGCCATTTTTCATCACAAATGCGTCTTCAAACGCTCCACAGGTTAGGCTATTCACTGCCAATACTGCCATTGTTGACCACGTACGTTCCCGCAGAACGTCCCACAGGTCAGGCATGCACTTGTGTTGCTCACTTTAGCCATTTTTCATCACAAATGCGTTTTCAAACGCTCCACAGGTTGGGCTATTCACTGCCAATACTGCCATTGTTGACCACGTACGTTCCCGCAGAACGTCCCACAGGTCAGGCATGCACTTGTTGTTCACTATAGTAATTTTTCATCACAAATGCGTTTTCAAACGCTCCACAGGTTGGGCTATTCACTGCCAATACTGCCATTGTTGACCACGTACGTTCCCGCAGAACGTCCCACAGGTCAGGCATGCACTTGTAGGTTGCAAGCACAGTAGCACGTGCATAACGCAAAAAACACAAAGCGCACCCTATGTTTTCATATTCACTAGCTATAATACGCACACAGGGTCTTGATTTGCTATAGTTATAATCAGGCAAGTATTTGAATCAGTTTTCTGATGAAATAGTTACAGAAAACAGTTTAAAAGCGGCCATTTTTTATAGGTATTTTCTTACCTTCTTCGTGACTTGAATCAAGTTTTAGCTTAAAATACATCTCTCAGTCGTTTTGATATTCTAATTTTATCTAGTGAATTCCTTTTTCCCATTATTATGCTATTTGGAACAGTATTTTCACAATACAACACAAAATATTAAAAAATATAGGAAAAAGATGACGCCATTATGTGACATAAAAAACCAATGAAGATATTTGACAGATAACTGACAGGTGCGCGTGACACGAGGGGATACGTTCAGGTTTTGGCTGTAAACTATGTAATGACGATGTGATATAAATGAGCCGTACTACAAGTAAACCTATCTCATTGAGAATGAAACAAAGACGAGTATAATTTAACATTTCTCATCATCTTTTACATATCGTATTAAATATTTTAACAGTATTGCTAAGCCAGACTAGGATTCATTTCACCTCAAAAAATTAAAAGATAAAAGATATTTATTTCCAGATAGATTGTACAGTTCCACTTACAGACTAATAATATAATCTATTAAATTTATATAACTCAAATTTGTAAAAAGTATAATGAACTCTGGTACCCAAGGTAAGATTTAACTTGTGTTATGGATACCAGTGCTCTCTCATGGTTTGCACAGAGTTACATTAAATATTAGATGGAGGACGTGGTTTTGATGTAATTAGTAGAAGGCAGTAAGTATTTTTATACATAACAGTCTACACACAAATTTTAATAACTAACAACAAAGATTCATAGGCACCACTTACTTTAGCGGCAAGAAAATTGCAGTCCGGAGCTTCATTAGAATTTTTTTCTATGTTCTTATTTCTAAGCATTAATTTTAGTAAAGATACGAGTTTTGCGTATGTTTCAATATGCACGTTATGTTTTATTTTTAAAGTAGCTTTCAAAAATTGGGTAAATACTCCACATTGCAGATGATCGCCTCGTCTGTGATAAATCTAAAAAATAAGATAGCAACACAGTCTCCTAAAAACTGCTTGCACCCTTTGTAAGTCTCCATTCATTGAAGACATGGTATGCTTTCAGATATTTCTCAGGTAGGAAACTTAATTCTGCATTAATAACTTGTTGTTTCAACTCTTCCGGTGTTATAATACTGTTCTCGTCGCTAGTTTCACTTATATTTACGATTATTTTAATATTTTTTAACTTATTCAACTCTTTTCGCCAGCCAAGATATTTTATTCCCGCTCTTTTATTTAAATTAAGACGTGTTTGGAAATAGCACCCATGATATTTTATTAAGTACTCAAAATATATTACGTAACATTATTGAAACTAGAAATAAATATTTACAGGTTAAATATCAGTTTTATTTGCATTAGATACTTATTTTCGCTTAAATACAACAATAAGTTAATAATTCTATAAATTACATTACAAGACATAATTATCTTTTTGCAAAATTTCTTTAGTTAGTACGAAATTCCGAACGTGTTTGTCTTTGAGGTCGAATTCAAAATCAGAACTTCGAAAGGGCTGGTCTTTGTCTCTCTCTCTCTCTTTCTAATGGCGGGAAAGAGATAGAGTGTGAATGTTTCAAATAGTATGATTAACCCGAGGCTGATTAAGATATTTGCGGCTCTAAAACAAAAATTAAAAAGTTACTTGGTCTCACTGATTTCAGGCAGCAAAACCTACATGTTTGAGCTACTGAAGTGAAAAAAATATTATAACTTTTATCAATATTATCGATACCTTAATCTAGATGGTAACATCCCTATCACAAGTTTCTACTTTCTACTTTACGGCACGTGGTACTGCCAGACTTACGATTTATCCGTTTATCTACGTATTTTCGACCTTGCTTCGGATATATCATATACGTATACGTATAAGATTCATAATCTATATTTTCTTGGTTTATTTTTTAAAAGAACATACGTAAGGAATACTGCGCTTTAAAGTAGGAAGTTTTAATAATTTTCTACAATATACGGCGCCAGCGCTGAACCAAACACAAGGTCGTAATAGTGAGCAGACCATATTAATTATTATAAGCATAATAATGAAACTGGATTTATTTTCTAAGTCAATAGTTTTGTAATTAGTACCTAAGGTAAGACGATAATCACTTTCTCATTACGGTCCTCTTTTAATTTCAGTTACAAATGTGTTTCTTTTTTTATGCCTGGCTTAATTTATTTAGTTTTAATACCTATTTATTTAACTGATTTGAAATATTTTTTATTTTTCCGGCATTTTCCTTTGATCTGACAACACTAAAATTTAATTCGGCTATAGCTCGCTTGGTGGCCACCAACCAGAATTATTATTTTAGTCAATTTCATTCTTGAGTTTGCCGTTGCCGTTCTAATATCGCTATTTAATGCTAGATGGCGTTACTGAGAGATGGGATCACAGTTTTTGTATGACATTTCTTCGCATGCCCCCTCTATAGTTTTTAAATCTCTTTGTAACGAAGCTATTTTGTGGTCTTCTTTAATAAACTAGGTAGATTAAGAAACATCTTTTTATTAACGTGGACGTCGACTTAGTTGATTTTTCTTTCATTGGGGCGTTGCAAAAGAATCGTACGTTCCCACAACTCTTAGCGTGGGTGTGCAACACAAAGGTAGTTTTTTATTTAGTGAGAGCTTGTTATGCCCGGACCGCCACCGACAGGAAAATGCCAGCCATGACAAAATTTCGCCCCAAAAATGAAAGTAGGTCTTTCATTTCAGTTGTGATAATTTGCATATGCTGCATTTTTATACAGCTTGGTTAACCCTGTAAAGAACCATGAAAAAAATAAGATTTTTCCTCAAAAATTAAGTAGTTAAAATTTCCTGGTAATCTGAATGACGGCCTTAAAACTAAAAAGTCAACTAGGCTAAATTGATTTTGCGCTTTTCCAAAACAATTTTTTAACATTAGTTCCTAGAATCATGTCTTTAACCATGGTTTCCCTTTTACTATCTATAATCAAATCAAATAATTTATATTTCAAATTTCACCCGCGTAGTTCTCGTTCCCGTGGGAATACAGGGATAAAAAGAAGTCTATGTCACCCGGGCATAGTGTTGCTTCCCAACGTTGAAAGAATTTTTCCAATCGGTCCAGTAGTTTCGGAGCCTATTCAATGCAAACAAACAAACAATCAAACCTTTCCTATTTTAAATATTAACACGTTGACTGCCAACTACCAGACACAATAGAAATTCAATTGTTCGCGGTCACCGTGTGACCGACGCGGCGTACAAAGACTTAAAATAGATAATTTAAATCTTTAAAGTGAAAATTAATACATAAAAAATATGTTTTGTAGAACTATATCAAATCTTATTGTGCATTAAGATTTGATTTAATTTTTTGAACCATTTTCTGTCGTCCGTGCTCAATACATCCCTTACCTTACACAAATACTCAGGTAGTGACGCACATGGTCGTCTCTTATTTATACCGTTTTTATACGTTTGCTATAATTACAATGGATGTTACGTTGTTTATATCCTCCATTCCTTAACTAAATATTGTAACGTTGTTAGATGATAAATCACACGGTAAAGGAGTTAGATTAAATGAGCAGAGACTAATGAATGAAATGTGAATACTTTGTCATTTTCACATTACACTTCGGCATTTGTTTAGTAAGTTATTTTATGTCATTAGGGTTAAGATTCGAAAAGAAGCGAAAAAAGAACTAACGAAAAATCGAAAAGAGTATGCTTAGATGGTTTGGTTGCACTGCACTTATATCTGTGTCTAGGTTACGATAAGTGTGGTAATTATTAATCTAAACTCTCCATTATTATTGATATTTTAAGTGTAGTAAGTGTGAAAATAAAATTAAAATTTGTCAGTGTTTTGCAGTTGCTTTTAATAATTCACTACTCTCTTCAGTAAATAGTCAAATAAAATAAATGGGCCCCGGCTAGTTGTCATCTGCTTGTTATGATACGGGACCCCCGGATCCGCGAGTTAGCTTCAGTGCCTAACTTCTAAAAATCTGGGGGATCTATCCCAATGTTACAAAATTTTCAAATTTGAAAATATTCAAAAGCTGGAATAAATGGTAAAGCTAGAACATTACAGAAACATGCATAATCATACTTTTCCAGTTGCCCCGAATCCACTACGGTGGCGTGAAGGGATTAACTTAATTGCATTTTACAAGTTGAAAATATTACCCTTCAAGAGAGAGATCTAGAAATATTCAGCTGCATCTAGCTTTATGTTGCGGAAAATTTCATATTATTTTAATTAATCCAGATGCGTCCAGATTATCATTATTTATTAGCTGTAGCCTCAGTTTACTTTAGTATTAATCTGATTATTGTCACAGATTTTAATTAAATATTAACAAAGTATACTCGTAGCAGTTGTACGAACATTGTCATTACTGACTATATTAATATTATCTGTAATGTTGGCTTAACTTCACCAACATTGGATAGTCGAGTACGTATTCATTTAATCCTTACTTATTCGACAAATCACAACGGTACTCGCATGGGGTCTATTAAAGACCTTGATTTGTTAGGATGAAATGTAAAGGTTTGTTATTGTAATAATATTATAACAATGATATTTATTATAATAATACAAAACGAAGCAAAAGAAGTATGCAAAAATCGTAGCGTATGGCGCTCTGTAGTTTCTGCCTACCCCCATGGGAAAAAGTGGTGAGTTTATGTATGTGTATATGTATATGTATGTAATATTCCATAGCTTTCACACAACGCCGTGAGTGATGATTTAGTTAAATTGTCATAAACTACTCGTATAAAATTCAATAAGTACTGATGGAACTAAAATATTGGCATAAAATTAAACAACTTAACACTTCTAATTTAATCACATTAAATTTTTGGAGTCGAAGACAGAAACGATGGTAATGATGAAAATCACACAATTCCTACAAAATATAAAAAAAACAAACACTCACGCTCTCTCTCTCTGATCTTTTTCTTTTTTAAATGATATGATATAAATATCACATAAACTTAGGTCTAAGATGACAATGTGTTAAACTATTTTAGGCCGAACAGCGCAATCGCACACGAACACAACAATAACAACTTTGTCACCACTATCTCACAATAAAGATCTTTTATTATGAGTCTGACAAAATTTTCTTAAATATTCAACTACTGAAAATAGGTATCACACTGTAAAACCGACATTAACAATGCAGCGCAGTTTTAAGATAACATTCAGGAATCTCGTAATTTTAACCCCGAAAATGAATACCAAAACTGAGGTCATGTTTTTATATGATTATGTTAAACTAATATATTCCTATGGACGCTTGGTAATTACAAACTCAACTGACCCAGTTCGTAATAGCACTGGAAGATATTTAAACTCTTCCTTGGCCCGTTTACGTGGCGGTGCAAGCGACGATTACAATTTATCACAGACTTCTGCTTTAAACGGGTCAAAATATTTTATTCGTTGACTCTAAAAAATAATACGGGTTATTCTTTGTTTTCATTTGCATGCACTTTTATGTGCAGAAATATTTCTGGTGAAGCTGGCTTAACCCGCGATTTCATTTGCGTGGTCGTCGACAAAAAGTAAACTTTATACACTTTGGAATGAAGGAAATGATTATCCATCCCATATCGCCATTTAATTTGAATGTAAAAAAAAAAATCAGGTAGTCGCATTTTTTTTTTAAAAAGACGTTGCCTGACTGTAGGAATTGTTCCTCTAGAGTGTGTTTACACATATTTAAACTTACATACATAACAGCCAGACGCGGAACAGCTACTTTGTAGGCCATACAAATACTCGTTCCAGCAAATGCGCCAACTGCGTCAAGTTTTGTTTTAATGACAAACTTATCCCTAAAAGAATAAGTTAGATTTTAAAAAATCATATTGAAGGCATTTGTTTTCCTTTTTGTTTGGTTAGGCATTTGTTTGGTGTTTGTTTACCCATTAGGGATTTCTCAGTAGCAGCCTGGAGTCTGGATTCGTGCCCGATTGATGGCAAAAGGTTCGCCCCCTATTACATGGGACTTAAACATAACTAGTGAAATGTGGGTGTACTACCAGGTACACCTCTGCCTAGCCCTTCGGGGATTACCGGCGTGCCGTTATGTACGTGTTGTTTTCCTTTTATAGTGCATACAGGGAGAATCAACGGTAGGTGCGTCATTTCATTAAAGGCGATAATGGCTCTCTGCGAGTTGGTTTCGTGCCCTCGTACGCTTTCCAAATGTTCTTTTTTTCTCCTATTTTCTGATCGAAAGAATGGAACGTCTTTCAGCACGTCGGCCAAAATTTGTTAAAGAACCAAGAGGTCTTAGTCACTAAAAATCTGATAGACCTATCCCCCTAATCTAGAGCATAGAACATCAATAAAAACATTAACTTCAATAAAAAATTGTGTCTCCATCTTTACACTTGGTACCCGTACTGATTTACCCCCTCTAATTGATCCCCGTCAATAAAGTTAAGCCCCTTCGTCACGCCCATCCTATCACGGAATTGATCAGAACATGAAATAAACTTGGCACTATTAAAAAACCACTCAACAATGCAGTTGTAATTAACTTCGCGAGGTATAATCGCTACCAGCTCCATAATAACCCATTAAGGAAATGAGCTTGGGGCTGTATTAATAATGTTAGATTAGATTTAAAGATAACCGTGATACTAAACCTGCCATACCTTAAAATTGCTTGCTATATCGTGGGGAAGATGGAAAATATGGGCTTTTAGAATTGCATAGCTGATATCAGTAATGTTATTGCTACCGGTTATATGTTTAGTTTATCTGGTAATTAAATCGTGAATGGAATTTTGATGGTCGAAATTGGTAGTTTGGTAGTGCTGCAGCAGTTGTATTATACAGGGTGTCTTATTCAAATGGGTCAGTATGGGAAAGTCTGAAACTATAAGACATACGAAGATCTGTTCTGAGGAACCATGTCATTGAAAAAGGCGGTGGTCACTTCGAGCACCTACTAAAGTAAATTAAAGTATGTGGAAACAATGCATTTTATTCATTTTAGACATCATGTTTCATACACACATTTACTGCTTAAGACCTACACAATCGATATCTAAATAGAAATAGTGTAGGTTTTTTTTTCAAAATAACCGGGTTCGATTCCCGAGCGGAGTACAGATGTTTTTTAAAATGTATGAATGCAGTTTCTCTTTTTATCAAAATCGATGACATGGTTCCTCAGAACAGATCTTCGTATGTCTAATAGTTTCAGACTTTCCCATACTGACCCATTTGAATGAGACACCCTGTATAGGAAAATTGACAGAAGACGGGGAGAAAATTGACAGGATAAGTCATAGCATAAAATACAGGTTAATAAATGTTTATTTCTCAGTAAAAGCATTTACATTTTATTTCACGAATATATGGCTCAACTTAAATAACAACTTAATAAATCATTATCAAGAGCTACAACATCCAGTAAATAGTGAAAATATTTAATTCAGCTGATTCCATTAATGTAGCCTGCGAAATTGAAAACCACTTAGGTTTTCTGTATATTGCAAAGAATTTCATTGTAAATAATGCAAAACAATAATATATTATGTTTAAAAATGTTGTAAATAAAAGCAATTTAGCACTTTGAATTTGACTAACACACAATGTTAGAGAATGCTGCAATGTGCAAAGAGATCTTTATTTTATTCAACGGGATACTTTGGCGATTGTCCTCTAAAACTTAACGGTAGCTAACATTTATCTATATACATACGTTAAGTTTCCCTTTTGCGACAGCTAAGCAAAAACCCAAACGGCGAGACATCAAGTGTATTGGCATCGGTCCACACGTAAAGGTAAAGAAGCTAGCACATCAAACTGTCCAATTTCTTTGATGGTTTTTCAACTTTATTATAAACTAGCTTCTGCCCGCGACTTCGTACGCGGATCCTGTTGCTTATGCCAGCGACAACGGGGTCGTCAAAATCGAAGATCTGAAACGTCTGACGTCGAATTGTAAAAGCCCGGGGACGGCAAAACAATGGAATGCGCGAGACGATCCAAGACGTTCCAGATTTTTTATTTTTGTTGGTCAACAGGAAATGCCATCAGACTTAACAACTTTTGCTAAGACGCCATTTCTATTATGTATATGTGATATTGTCGCTGGGCTTTGGAGTTCCACTACAGGTGCTCCAGATCTTCAAATTTAGTCACACAGCAGAAAACACTCTTCACGTGGAATATTTTTTGCAATGGCACCATTTTTATCTCTTTTACTTTAGGTGTTCGATTTTCCAAAATAAATTATAGCCTATATAATGCGTGACGTTCACGATCAGCGGTCAGTCGCGCATCTCCTTCCCCCACTTATCTCTAGAGTCGATGCGTATATACGCTGAAAACTCAAACGTCATGCTCCGTGAACGTCTCCAACTCGCGAGACACTGCATGATGTTCACGATCAGCGGTCAGTCGCGCACATATTCTTTACTGGTGTCTAGAGACCTGGATACCGGGTAGATGTGTAAATACGCTGAGAATGCAAGCGTGCTACACGATCCCAAGAAGTTTCCACGGAGCGAGTTGCAACCTCATGTTGTCGAACAGCATCAAGTCCCTCCTAACGCTCTTCGGTAGATTGTTGGGATCTTATGATCTTTAATCATTTAGCACTTTTGGAACATTGAGAAAGATTTGACCTCTTTCTAGGTATGGTTATAGTTTTATTGTGATGATACCTGATCAATTAAAATCTAAGTGGCTGCTCCCCAGCGTTACCGGGTAGGCAACCATGTAACAAAAATAAATAGAAAAGGAAATTAAACACTCAAATAACATAAGCCCGAAGGCATATTTATACGATAAAAAAAAATGGAAGTTTTGGCCAGTAGAGTCTTATTTTCAATGATATACCATCGTCATCGAAAATCAGCCCTGAACTGTTCCCGCCTTCACCGCGTGGAGGTACTTATGTTATTTTATAAATATGCAATGAAATTAGTGATAGCTTTAATTTCTATATCAAATGTATCTGATCTTCGATTTTTATAAGTCAACAGGAAATACCTATCAGACCGAACAACTTTTGCTAAGATGTCATTCCTATGTGAGTTATGGTGTAGCTGGGCTCTTGGAGTTCCACAACAGGTGTTCCAGATCTTCGATATTTATACGTCAACAGCGAGTGCTCATAAGGCTGAACAACTCTTGCTAAGACGTCATTCCTATACAAGGTGTTGATTTGCATCCTCGTCAAATTCAAGGACGTAATTATGCTAATGATTCTCGACCCAAATCAACAATAAAATGAGTAGGTATTTTTTTTATTTTTTTTGCTTAACAACGAAAAACCGCAAGTGTGAACCAGCCGTATTTAAAAGCGGCCCGTCTGTTACTAGGCCTATCACCGCGCTTTCGCACACAAACAAACGCAAACAATACATACACAACACATACGCAACGATCAATTCGTAGGCAATCAATACCGCCCCAATCACGGTGCAGGAACTCTCCCGCGCAAGCTCCTAGCCACGCCCCCGCGACCCTGCGACCCCAGTATGATTGATGTCGCCGACGCGTGTGGGTGCTTTGCTAATTCGGGAATGCCGCTTCTCGGTACATTGGTGACCACTGGATAGGTCGCGGAGGACCTGTGGCCTGGCCTCCGCGTTCTCCTGACCTGACGCCTCTAGACTTATTTGTGGGGAGACGTTAAAAGTTAGTTTACACGGAGGATGTGACAAGTGTAACAGAATTACGTGCAAGGATCATTAGTGCTTTCGATACTTTAAAAACGAATGTGTTAGTGTTACGTAAGCTGAAGGAAAACCAGCTACGTTGTGCTCGTTTGTGCAAAGAGTGTGATGGTGGCCACTTTGAATAATATCCCCGGGTAACCTAAGTAGGTAATTAATTTATTTGTACATTTTGTAAATACGTTGTTAGCTTAATCAATTTTATTAGTGTAAATAAGTTGATTTCAAATTTTTAACTACGCCAACAATACTTAAGAGTCGAAGTATCACCACGTAGGTAGTTAGGTACCTACTTACACTTAACTAGCACGTCTTTCCATTTCCATCAAACGTAGAAAACATTTTTAGATTTAGTAGATCGGTACACCAACTAAGGTAGGTATTATTGCCGGTCCTAAGCCAGAAAGGAAATTTACAAATCCACCAATTTAATCCACAAGTAAAACAAAATCACTACGAAAACTTTAGGTTGAAGGTTAGAGCAAAACTAACATTTTATTAATCATCTGAGAACAGGTCAGTGAACTTTTCTTTGGCGCACTAGTATTAAACTGTCATTAGTAAGATTTCCGTATTCCAATAATGCTCAAAAATGAGTTAATTATCAAGCAAAATTTATGACAATAATGTAGGTGATTTTGGAAATAATATTAGGTTAAATTATTGCTACCGGTCATGGCGGTCATTGCTTCCTAGCGTTCGCGCGTTGTATTTCGTAGGTAAGACGTCGACACTCACGCACACAGCTGCATTGTCGCTGTGTGCGAAGTCGGGTTATTCTGTTTTATTTGTATTGAATTAAGAGTTTAATTCTGAAACACTGTTAAATTTCAACATCAAATAAAATGCAGCGCTTGTTAGTTATTACCCGCTAACGTACTTTCAATTGATTATTTATGTGGGATCGTGTGGTGAAATAAGAGAGCTGTCTCGATCAAAACTTCTATATTTTTTTAAAACACAAGAAAACTTTTAAACTCTTAACACATCGTCTCGTCGTACGTCTTTTCTTCATGTCCCGCCATATTCCTTTTTTTCTATTCCTCTCCCGTTCACTCTTATACACCTTTCACTCGCACCTCTTCATACGTTCCCTTCTACTCATAATTCATTCCACACTCGGTCATCCTACACACTGTCTGCTCTCAGACACAACATTTCAAACACTGTAATCCTCATACAATCATCACACCTTACATAAACAATCTTGATTAACACTTTAGGTTAAGAAACATTACATGAGTTACAGAAACTTACTTAATGAAATTGTAATCTTAAACAATATTATTTTTCAAGCAAACAAATTCACAAACAACATTTTTTTTTTTGTAGAAACACATTTACTGAATTTTTATTACATAGCAACCTATTTAACAACTTATTATTTCTTTTCATAGAAGAAGAGATAAAAGGAAAAGAAAACATCATGACTCTAGTTATAGTTACTTACAAACATTAATTTATAGTTTAGGCTTCATCTTATTACATCTTTGCATAACAAAGAAATATAAAACACGTTAGTTACACAATATGATCATCAGTTACAATTTACTTATAATGCTTACCTATCCTTAACAACTCTGTGTAATTATGAATCTAGAACATAACAAAATAGAGAAAACACAAAAAGAATATTTCTTAATTCTTATCACTTTCATACAGTTAACACACAACATACATACTTCATAAACCTCACATACTTACTTGACTTTACTCCTTGTCATCTGGCCATTTCTTCATATGATCTGCAGATGTTGTGGTCTTGACTGGACCTTCTGCCATCATATCTACTTTTTCTACGTCATATCTGTCGTGTCGTTTGGTTTTTGTAACCTGATAAGGTCCCAAATACTTTGGTTTGAGTTTAAGTCCTGGTCCTAACTGTGTTCGCTTTATAGCAACTAACTCCCCCTCTTGATATTTCCTACTATCCTTTCTATGCTTATCATAGTTCTTCCTGTTCTCCTGTTGAACTTCCAGTATTTGTAGTTTTGCTCTCTTCCTCAAATCTTCTCTATTTCCTATGTAGTTGTCCCGTCCTTCTTGTTGTAGTAGTTCATATATCTCTACATCGTCTTGTCTCTTCATTTTCTTCCCTATTAACATCTCAAATGGAGTAGTGTTCACACTTCTCTGGTAAGTACTGTTTAGTGCCATCTGCACTCTTCCTACATGCCGGTACCACAGTCCTGGTTTCTCAATACATAGCTTGGTAAGTACTGGTATAATAGTTCTGTGAACCCTTTCCACCTGACCATTACCTCTAGGTACTCCTGTAGTAATATGACATAACTCTATTCCCTCTTTCATGCAATACTGTTGAAACTCGTTGCTAGTAAAAGCAGCACCTCTATCTGTGATGAACCTTTCTGGACATCCAAAAGTTTCCTGCAATGTCTCCAATTTATTCAACACTTCCCTCGTTGTGGTACTTTTACATGGAAACAACCATACGAACTTCGTAAAAGCGTCAATAACGGTAAGTATATGATTATACTGCTTATGAGTTTCTGTCAGAGGTCCAACATGATCTAGATGCAGCGTATGCAGTGGAGTGTCTCCCTTCTCAATTGGATTAAGGTAACCTTCCTGCTTTCCTTCTTTTCTATTTGTCAGTAGACATGGTATACATGATGCTATATAATCTTCAACTTTTTTTCCTATTTTGTCAATGTAGTAATCCTTACTAATCAAATCCAAAGTTTTCTTCTTCGCAAAATGACCGTTACCATGTGCCCTCTGTATAATTTCATTTTCCATCGTACTAGGTATAACAAGTTGTTGCTCTAATCCTTTATAAAGTAATCCTTGATTCAGATTGTAATCTTTAAATGATTTTCCTTCTTCCAAAATTTTTATTATTGCACTAAGGCCCTCATCACACTCCTGTGCACGTCTTATATCCTGGTGTAAGCTAGATGTTATAGCTGCTACATACGGGTTTCGACTCAATGCGTCAACATGCCTCATTCCAGTACCGTCACGGTGTTCTACTGTAAAATCGTAATCCTGTAAGAATAAAATCCATCGAGCAACTCTTGTTGATGATGCTAAATCTTTCTTGTTGAGTGTCATTTGAAAAGCTTTACAATCGGTGACAATCTTGAAGAACTTTCCATATAAGTAGTGTCTGTACTTCTTCACACCTTCAATTATAGCTAGTGCTTCAAGCTCGTAGCTTGTGTACTTGGCCTGCGCGTCTGTAGTCCTTCGGCTCATATAATGAACTGGGTGTAAATTCCCATCATCACCTTTTTGCAATAAAATAGCCGAATAAGCAATACTTGATGCGTCAGTATGGAGCTGCGTTTCTGCTCTTTGGTCATAGATCTTCAACACTGGTTTAGTGGCCAACTTCATCTTCAATTCGTTAAAAACAGTTCTATGTTCATCATTGAATTCAAACTTGCGTTCTTTCCTTAACATATCTGTGAGCGGTTGTGCTATCTGAGCATATTTAGGTATAAATTTCCTGAAGTAGGAACAAAGTCCCAAAAAACTGTGCAGTTGCTTCAAGTTCTGAGGCTCAGGGAATTTTGTAACAGCATCTGTCTTCCCCGGCGATGGCATTACTGCTCCACCTTCGATAACGTGGCCAAGGTATTCCACCTTTCTGGTTAACAGCTGAGACTTCTTCCAGTTGATATGTAACCCATATTCCGATGCAGTATTCAGAACTTCCTTTAGGCGCTCCAAAGCCTGATACTCGTTGTCTGCTGGAATTAAAATATCATCAATAAAAACAATAACAACACCTCTGGCAATCAATTCTCTGAATATAATTGTGATAAATCTTGTAAAAACCTTGGGGCAAGTCGCTAAACCAAAAGGTGCACGTAAAAATTCATATTGTCCGTTTGTCGTTACAAAGGAAGTATACTTAATCGAATCTTCGTGGATGCGTAAATGAAAGTAACCATTTTTTAAAGTCAAAGTCAAAGTCAAAGTCAAAGTATTTATTTGCGTATTTTTTGGTGATGTGTGGTCTTACAGTAGGATATGTATCTCAAAAAACTACCCGTCAGGGCATACACAATTAACAATATAAGAAATTTTAAAATACAACCAATAATTTCTACAATAATGATTTTGAATACAATCAATAAAATTCATAAAAAAAATATCAGATTACAATTTAGATTAATAATATTATTCAAATTAGTCAAGTTTTCAATTGTCAAGGATAATAAATACATAATTGCCAGCTTGGTTTGTTACATTTTGTCAAGAAGGAATTCGTCAATGGTATAGTAGCATTTGTCGATTAGAAATTTATTTAGTTTTTGTTTAAATTGCGTCAAATTTAAATCTTTAATGCCATTTGGAATTTTATTATATATTTTCGGAGCCATACAGAGAATGCTTTTGTGCATAAGGGCGGTCTTTGAGGCTCTTAGACATAATTCGTGTCGATATTCTGGTCTTGTCGACCTATAGCGTTGCTGTGAAGCTTTTTTAAATAAGTCACTGTTTTTCTTGACGAACAATGCGGTCTCATAAATGTAAAGACAAGGTAAAGTTAGAATTTTAAGAGATCTAAAATGTGGTTTACAGCTATCCGTTGGTTTAAGATTGCGTATAGATCTAATGCACCTCTTCTGTGCTTTAAAGATGTTATTTTTTTCGCAGGAATTTGCCCAAAAAATTACTCCATAACGTAATATGGAGTCTACGTAACCATAATACGCAGCTACAACAGCTGCCTGATTAACAATTTTCCTAAGTTTATATAGAGCAAAAGCGAACCTACTTAATTTCGTGATAAGACTTGCTGCATGGTCTTTCCAAGTCAGTTGAGAGTCAATTATCAAGCCTAGAAATTTTATATGTTCTACTTCTTCAATTTTACTATCGTCAAATGTTATATTAATGTCAGGAGTGGTTATTCTTTGTCGAAATTGTATAATTTTAGTTTTATTTAAATTTAATTTTAGATTATTATGTCCAAGCCAGTTAATTGATTGTTGCAATGCGTCTTTAATGTCACATTCATAATTTATATTTTTATTATGTCTTACAATTAACGTGCTGTCATCAGCAAAAAGAACCATAGGAAAAGCGGAAAGCTAAGTCTAACGCACTAAATATTCTAGCTGAGGACAGCTTGTCAATATGATCATCTATTATAGGAAGTGGGTACTCGTCTTTAACCATTTTACTGTTAATCTTTCTATAATCAACGCATATTCTTAAACCACCATCCTTTTTTCGCACTAATACTAATGGACTAGAATATTCTGAGTAGCTCACCCTGATAATTCCATCATCAAGCCATTCTTGGATTTGGCGATCCACATCCTCCTGTTCCTTGAATGAGATTCGTCGTGGCCTCTGAGATACAGGTAAGTCATCTTTGAGAACAATTTTCAATTCTATTGGCGCTTCTTTATTTTTCTGTGGCACATAACTCGTTACTAACCTTATTACTTCTTCTTTTACAGCAGGATCACTGACATGAGCTAAACAATCAACAGAACTAGAGAAGCATGCAACATCTTTTAACCATTCATAGTTTGGGTTCATCCAATCATCTTTCGGCAGTAACCAAACCATACAATCTTTCATAAACATCATAACATTTCGTAAGAAATCATTACCAATTATCATTTGGAATGGCACAGAGTCGTTAGGCATTACATAGAAAGTAGTGTCACGGTATAAACAATTATCAATTGTTATGTCTAACTTAACAACACCACATGACTTTACTGGTGAATGACCTAAACCGGTTAACGTAATGTTCTTTTCGTTACACTGTACTACATAGTCTACCTCATACCTGTTAAGTTCGTTGCAAAAATCCTTTGATATCAAATTCACGTCACAGCCCGAATCAATTAATGCACTGCCCGTTTTACCGCACACAAACACTGTTTTTATTGGTCTTTTAAGACTTATAAGTCGTACAACCGGTATTTTATCATCAGGTTCCTTTATTTGTTTACATTCATTGTAATTTTCAAACTCAACAACATGGCTGCTGTCTAAGCCAATCGCTGCCCTGCTCCGTGGTTTATTACCAACATCGTAACACGAATCATTAACTCCTGAGTTCACACCGGTCGTCGCTATGTAAACATCACCCTGAACATCGTCGTTCGCGCTGCTGGTGGCGCCCTCTTGCATCAAGTTGAAGAATGCATTTTTCGACATTTGATTGGTTGGTCTTCGTTCTCGTTCAGTAGAAGTGCCAACCTTTGGAAACTGTGCGTGTCCTCCGATCGTACCCGAAGTCTGCCGAATGTCCGATGTTGACGTATGCGCTGTTTGCTTCAAATCGGAACTCGCACTCGCCATCTTTTTTGGGCAATTTGGAGAAATATGACCAAAATCATTACAATGGAAGCACTTTTTTCCTTGCGACCGATGAGGACAATTTTCTGACGCATGACTCTTCTCTCCACAGTTGAAACATCGCATCATTGCAGCCGCGTTTCTCCTATTACTGTTGTTCTGTGCGTCATTAGGCGGCCTATTACGCCGAATTTCCTTAGCGGAATTTTTCTTGAACATCGCGTACAACTTTAGTTTCTCTTTCAGTTCCGTGTAAGTTGTAACACCATACAACATAATCTTATTCACGTCGTCATCTATGATGCCGTCCACAATATATTTGATAGCTACGTAGTCCGGCATTCGACCACGTTTTCCTAATTCTTTCATTATTAACATGTAGTCAATACATGATTCGTCTTTCTTCTTACGTCTTGAACTCATTAATTCATGTATCTTCTTCGCATCGATGGTATCCACAAATTCTTTACCGATAGCCAGTTTCAATTCATCCCATGATTTATATACTTTCTCGCTGCGTAGCCATAGCGCTGCGGTGCCGGTTAGCGAACGTCGCGCCACTAACAATAGTTGGGTCGGACTCCATTTAAATATTTCGCCATTTTCTTCGATATCCCGTATCCACATAGATACTGTATGCGTTTCATCTTGTGCACTGAATTTTCGTATGAGCTGTTCCGTAAGGTGCAGCATGTCGCCGTATGCCATCTGTGTCGTCTGTGCCGAAGCCATCATTGCCGCATCGTGAAAATCCTGGTCGGTTTTCTCCGTCGACATCGTAATTCCTCGTAGTCGTCGTAACTAGGAATTGTCGTCGTAAACGTCTTCTCGTCGTCCGTAGGATCAGGATCTTCGAAAATCAATTGGCGTGTGCGTCGTCGTGGTCGTACTTGCGTCTGAGTCGTTCGGCGTTTCTAATTCCACTTATTTCACCCCAATCCCGGACGAGCCCCCAGGTTTGTGGGATCGTGTGGTGAAATAAGAGAGCTGTCTCGATCAAAACTTCTATATTTTTTTAAAACACAAGAAAACTTTTAAACTCTTAACACATCGTCTCGTCGTACGTCTTTTCTTCATGTCCCGCCATATTCCTTTTTTTCTATTCCTCTCCCGTTCACTCTTATACACCTTTCACTCGCACCTCTTCATACGTTCCCTTCTACTCATAATTCATTCCACATTTATGTATTTTATGACTCCCTCCTGAAATTTGACGAGGATGCAAAACAACACCTTGTATATGTTATAGTGTAGCTGGGCACTTGAAGTTCCACATCAGGTGTTCCGGATCTTCAAATTTATTGTCTCAGCAGAAAATGCTTATCACGTGGAACAATTTTTGCTATGGAACCATTTTTGTATCTCCTATAGTTTAGCTGGTCTGTTGCGGTTCTGCATCAGGTGTTCCGGATCTTCAAATTTATTCTCTCAGCAAAAAATGCTCATCACGTGGAACAATTTTTGCTTTGGTACCATTTTTGTATCTCCTATAGTTTAGCTGGTCTGTTGCGGTTCTGCATCAGGTGTTCCGGATCTTCAAATTTAATCTCTCAGCAAAAAATGCTCATCACGTGGAACAATTTTTGCTATGGTACCATTTTTGTATCTCCTATAGTTTAGCTGGTCTGTTGCGGTTCTGCATCAGGTGTTCCAGTTTTCAGGATAAATTATAGCCTATGTGTTGCCCAGACTTAATATCTATACAACAAAAAAAAATCATTCAAATCCGTCTAGTAGTTCCGAAGATTAGCGTGTGCAAACAAACAGACAAACAGACAAACAGACAAACAGACAAACAGACAAACAGACAGACTTTTTTTTTTGGATTCGTGCTCTATTACTGTTTCTAAACCCCCCTCATTTATTATTTTTTAAATATATTCAATGTACAGACACAGTTTTTTTACAGTCTTATTATATGTATAGATATAGATATAGATATAGAAGAACAAGATCCATTTTCAATTGGGAAAATTTGAGACATAAGAATAGCCTGTGATGATGTGTTGGCTGTTGGCCTTTGTTGCTAGGTACATTGTAAATCCTACATTCAAAATTTTCTGTATCTTTTGCAAACATGAAGACCTGTGTCTACGAAAGTATGATAAAACAAATATGTTTAAAGAACCCCCAACAAGAAAGTCTTTAAGAAATGTTGTTTTATTACTAAACTAGTTCGTACCTCATACATTATGTAGAGGCGTTGTTACAATCCTAATAAAAATATCGCTAATTACCATTTAAAGACTTTTCTAAAACAAAACATGATATGGAAATCAGGATGGCTACCAACCGATTGACTTTTAAATTGAAGGTTCGTGAGCACATTCACAAAGAAACGGCCGTAGTTTCGTCACAGCGCTAATGTTTTCCCTTGGCATGAGTATCATGTTCATGTTTTTAAGTTTTTTTTGTGTATATATTTATTATATTATATGATATTTATCATTTTTATTGTTTTATTATATGTATAAAGAACTAATGTTTACTTCTCTTCAAATTTTCTAACGGAATTGCACCTACCACTGTCAGTTTGTCTTTCTGCATTACCTAAATGTTGACTGGTAGAAAATGCCCAAGGCATTAAGTCCGCCTATGTACAGACGCCAGCACATCAAGTTACCCCAATGTGTCAAATTTCTTTGATCGTTTTTCAACTTTATGCCAAATTGGAAAAATTTGACACATTTGGGTAACTTGACGTGCTGGCGTCTGTACCTTTGTGTGCTTGAAGTATAAAATAAAATAAATAAATAAAAAAAATATGGGTACTGAGTGTTGATTTAAGAATGTAAACTAATAAACACGATACAAGAATTAAACACAACATGACGTTAGTGTTATCTTCTCTTATTAAAAAGTCAAACAGAATCTAATAGTGTGAGCTATAAACAAGACTGAAACACTATCCCCTTTTCGGAACGGAACAACGATGGAAGTCACTTTCAGAAATGACATGTCTCATAAATTCCGTCAGACAGGTTAAAAAAAAAACCTATCGCTGGACATGCATGTACATGCTGACAAGTAAATGGAAGGAAAATAAACAAGTTGTAGCAAGTCACCTCGAGCTTGTCAGGCCCAGTTAGCTGCGTGATGTATGTTTGCTTTTATACACTTGTGAACTAAATGCACAGTTGGACAGGACCGCACTCGGGTTGGAGATTGTAGAAGTCTTTTAGTCAGCTGTTTGAGACTTGGTTGGTGAAGTATTTTGTTGAGATGGATACTATAACATCCATGTAACAAGAAAAATTTGAAAGAAAATTCAAGTTGTATGTTAGTATTTTTTTGGGTACAACGATCAAAGTACCACTATTTATGATGTCACGCGGGTTCAGCCGCGTAGTCTGTGTCACTCTGGGACTGTTTAGCTTCCCAAACGGTGAGAAATAATAATAATAAACTTTATTCAAGAAGCCAAATACAATTTTTCCATCTCAATGGAACATAAAAAAAAGTTAACTACAATGATGCGCATTATTTGAAACAGAGTGAACGTCTGTGTTAGTGCTAGTAAAAACTGTGTTACAGACACAGGCGCCTTCCTCTTAGAGTCCATTGGCATATCTGGTTATCTATTTTTTTTTTATGTATACATTAATAAATCTTAGGTTATCACAACATTAAACTTTACATAAGCAAGGAGTGGGTGAGTTTAGTGTGTGTGTACGTGTGGATGGTGGAGTGTATGTGTGAGTATGAGTGTATGTGTATGTGTTTGTGTGAGTCTTGTTTTGCTTCGAGGTAAGCATAGGTACGGATAGAAAAAATTGCAAACAGTTTGGTTGCTTACAAAACTACAAATCTTACCTCTTTAAAACATTAATATATGTAGATAGATATATAAATTATTATTACATCAGACCTTAAAAGGTCTAAAACTTCACATCTACCAGAGATACATTTTGTTCTAAGAATAGATTATTTTTTGCTTTTAAATTTTGCGATAATATTAACTAGCAGTACCTACTTTAAGTCTAGTTTAAATGTGATTAATCATAATAATATGTCATGGTGATTTACCTCCAAATTATAGATTGACGTTTTATTCCTTTGGCATTAAAATATTTTGCCAATTTTCCATGACATTTTTGTTGAATGCAAACACTGGAATATTTTTTTAAATATTTGAATGGCATGGGAATAATCTATCAATATTCAAATTTCATTTGGAAGTAAGCTGTCTGATTATTCTCTGTTTATTTGCTATCATAAAAAAAGGAAAATTTCCTGAACTTTGTAATAAAAAGTCAATAGTATTTTTAGGGGATATTGAAATGACGCAGGACGATTGACGGTAAAACAACTTTTGCCAAAGTCTGTCTATGGATTCGGTGATCATATTTTAATTATTAAAACCACTCCGTGCCACATAAAGAACAGTAAGCATCAGTCTTTCAAATGATATGTTATAGCCGCCACGGTTCGTCAGCAATTCGAAAGTCTTACAAGACAGACAACCAACAGTCAGTCAATTCAACAGTCTACGCCAACAACAGCAGCGAAATTGTCAGTAACAGTCTGACAATTTGTCTGCTGTGGTTTTCCCGTTCAATTTTAATGTAGGTGTCTCCAAGGCATATGCACTTTATAAACTACTAGCAGACGTCACGCAGTTTCACCCGCGTAGTTTCCGTTCCCGTGGGAATACGGGGATAAAAAGTAGCCTATGTCCACCGGGAATAGTGTAGCTTTCCACCAGTACAATAATTTTTAAAATTGGATCATTAGTTCTGAAGATTACCCCCTACATACAAACTAACAAACATACAAACTTACAAATTTTACCTCTTTATAATATTAGTATAGATAGTATAGACTAGTGAGCCATTAAGCATTTTTGCCTACCATCTGGTGGGATCGCAGTCAAGCACTAGATAAATTATTTAAAAAAACAGTCTCACCAAGTATGTCATAGTACCTAATAACTTGCTTGTGGATTCCAGACGGAAGTTGCTATGTGTAAAAGAACTAATATAATATTAAGCTGTACCTGGTAACACTAGAAGCGGACCCTGGCATACTTTTGCTAAAAAGGCTAGACATCGTGTTTTCTGTATATATATTTACTAGCAGACATCACGTGGTTTCGCCCGCGTTGTTCCCGTTCCCGTAGGAATACAGGGATAACAAGTAGCCAGTAGTACGTCGCCCAGAGATAGTTTCCAAGCAACGATGAAAAAAAAATTCAAATCAATCGAGTAGTTTCGGAGCCTATTCAATGAAAACAAACGAACAATTAAATGTTATCTCTTATAGTTCGTTCGCGTTAAGAATGCAGTAAAAATGCAGTGCAACTGCAAGATAAAGGTGTATTCCACTGTGGTGTTAAATTCAAACAAATTATATTTTAAAAGATTAAAAGTTTAATGAATTTATAAAAATAAATTTAAAAAGATTTGATTGGTTAGGGGGCGGGGCTAGGCCGACTGATAATGATGATTTTACTGCATTCTTAACGCGAACGTACTATAAATTAGTATTTGTTCTTATATTTATTTGTTTGTTCACTCTACATAGCAAAGCAAAACCTTCCACACTACCATCGTAAGATAGGGTTGTCACCGTACTTGCAGGAAATTGGACGGTGCAAGGCAATAATTGGCTTATCCTTACCTGAGTCGGGCACAATATGTACAACCACCTCCAGAGGAGGAGATAAGCTCTTAATCTCGTCGTTATCGCGCGTGCCAAGATGTTAGTCTTGGAATGAAATTGTACTGTTATCAGCTTCTGAATTAATATTATTCTAGAAACGCGTATGTGTTTCTTGTTTTGTTATCATTGTCGTCTCTCTTGAATGATTTTTACTTAACATAGTAGCGTTAAGTTTGTTTATATTTTATAATTGACCAGTGACTCGCCCTGGCTTCGCAAACATTGTGAAATCGAGATTTTGCATACGAAAAATCCATTTTTTTTTTACTTTTCCAGTGGATTTTGTAACAGTTTTATTTCCGACATACCTAGGAAAAGAGAAAAGAAGAAAACAACCTTATACATAAACATGCGGTAATTGATTTTTGTAAATTTATATAGACAGATTACGTACTTACAATTATTAATAAATTATTAAATTTACAAACGAATGAATAACTTTTTCCTTTTTGAAGATGTCGTAAAGAACAGCGAATAATACAATGAATAAAATGATCGCATGTCGAATTAAAAAAACATGCGATCATTGCGTAGATCACACTGTCCTCTATATTGATTTCTGTATTTACCGATATCTTCAATAGGGAAGTAAGTTCTTCCTCCGTTTGTAAGTTAAATAGCAATTTAATAAATTGGTAGTTTCGCCATTTATTTTCTGTAACTGCGTCCTTGCTCCAAGTCTTTGACATAGTCAATAAATAAGCGTTCTTAGGCTTAAGATGTTGACAATTATTGTAAATAAACAAAAAAAAACGTTTTTAACGTTCATTCAAAGTATTACTTAAATTAGAACAGAATTGTTTATTTTTATTTTATTCTAGTATTTTTTTTCAGTAGGATGTAAAGAGGCCTTTGCTCTATAGTCGCAATTCATGAAACTAGGTCTGAGAACTTAAATGTGTTATCGTAATATTCAATATTCGGATAAAGCTAACACGAATATACTATCTATTATTTTATTTATAGATAGATTGATAGTAGTCGTTGGTGGTTTTTCTATTCTATATCAATTCATAAGGCAGACTGTCTTTTACTAATTTATAATAAAACAAAATATCAAAACTTACTGTTAAGAAGAATTGCCTCTACTTTGCTTGGAGTATGCACCCTGTAACAAAAGAAATTATTATAAATATTATTATTATTAAAATAATACAAAATATGTTTAGATTCATTAATAAATTATTTGCAAAACGTAGATACGATATAAGTTCTTAAACGTTAATACATTGAAGGGCTCATGGCAAAGTAAGAACAGCCACGAGGTCGATCTTTAAGGTTAAGAAATGCAGAGAAAGTTGTGTGAATGGGCGGACACCAATATCCAGGATCAATGGTTCAACATGCTTTCCTAGCCACGACAGGGCTTCAAGAATCAAGGGTACATGTCAAAATACAACACCTCAGACAAAAATCTGAATAACATGTAACTGGAAGGGTTGCTATTTTTTGGTTAAAGAATATTGCAATTCAAACGAAATAACAAATAACCGACGTCCACTACATCTAATACTATAAATTTCCATTTCCATCAAAATCCGTAATATTTGCCAAACTTCATAATTTTTAACCAATTAAATAAACAAATACTCAACAACTTTCATACAACGCCATCTAGTTTCAAGCTAAGCAGAGCTTGTGTTATAGGAACTAAACAGCTGATAAAAATATTATTATTATTATTATTGTTGTTTTTATTATTTTTATTATTGTAAAGAGACTCATCGATCTCACAGTTAAACTGCGTAAGCAGTTTTGTGGGGCATTGTACTTAGTTATAAGATTTTTGATACTTATATATTTCTAAATACAAAGACATTATAGATAAATTACATCCAGACACAGAACACAAATGATCGTGCTCATCACACAAACATTTGCCCTGGGTGGAAATCGAACCAACGACCTCCGCCATAGCAAGCAGTCATGGCCACTAACAACTAGACCAACAGGACAGTCAATTATTCCGGCCTTTTGGACACTTTTCCGTTCACAGCGGTGCGGACGAAATTTTTGACTGCCTATAAAATATGAAAAATCACGGTCGTCAATACATTTAATCCTTTCAATCAAAGCTCAAAGTCCGGCCCTGCGCTCACAACCCTCGTCATCTGTCGTAATGGCGGATTAAGTGGTGTTTTCCCGTGATAAACATGTTCTCAGTAAAAAATACATTAAGTTCCTCGCACATAATTGCATATGGGCGTAACAAAAAGTTTCAGAGCTTGTAAGAACCGTATACTTAGTGTGAAAATTGTTAAATATTTCCACTGAAATTATTGTCTCCACTTAGCATCTTTACGTAAGTGATTAAAGGATTAAACGAGCGGACAGAATTATAAATAAATACATTTTTCAAATATGTTTTAGTTATTTGCTAGCTGCTTTCTGCATTAATAAATACATTTGTAAAATATTATTTAGTTATTTGCTAGCTGCTTTCTGCATTGTACTGTTTCTTTCGTTCTTATTTTTGTTTTATAAGTTCACTGCTAAGTAAATAACATTTTATAGTAAGCCCCAAAAGCTGTAATAATGGTTTTTGGCAGCACTAAATCAGATTTCTAAACAATGTCTCTTTAATTATTTATTTTTTTAGGTCGTATCCAAAGAGTGACAAGAAAATCCTATTATCAAGCTTCCGAAGTTTAGTAAAATTACAAGCTTATCAGCTCAAACTTATAACTTAAGAAGAGGAGGTGGCCAAGGAATGATTAACAATGTAGAACTGGATTATTGATAAACTATATTTTTAACGTAGTTTACATTAGGTTCTTTGTCCGGAAAATATAAGAAGAAACACTGGGAGAAGATGCGATAGAATTGCATACAATCTTCGGAAAGGTCAAGCGTGTAGTATTAGCAACTAGCGTGCGTGTGCTTAGTTCAAGTAAAGTTATTGTGAATACATTATAGAACATCAACAAAAAGTTACCAGTCGTCTTTGTAATATGACTACGATAACCTTTAACCCTAGAAAGATAACGTGCGCTTCAGAGGCGCCCGCGAAATAAATGTATTGCTGTGTTTTTCTAACCAACGTGCGTACAAGCTTGTGTTTCCGCGCCAACTCAGTCGGCGACCAACACTCCCGAGAGGCGACCGCTCCTGTTCGGTAAGTACCATAGTTTCGTTGCTATGGCAAAACGTTGCGCTCGATAGGCGCCACTTTATCTTTTGTGCAACTTTCAAACATTTTTTTGTGTTTCGGTTTTTGTTGTTTTTTACTTATTTCTAATTATATACGGTAAATATTAAAGTAGGTATGTATTCATTAATTATTTTTATAGGTTTTAGGATAGTTTTAACATCATGGCGAAGAGAAGAACATTGGAAGAGACTCAAATTGTGTCTTTATGGGAGAAAATTGAAAACATTCTGCCACAAACTACTCAAGAGGTACCTGTAGAATCTGATGAGGAACCTCCAGCTAAAATACGGTGCTACTGCAGCCTATGCACATCAAAAAAGAAAAGAATGTCTAAGATGACGTGTACCAAATGTGAAAAGTCTGTGTGTGGTGAACATAAAAAAGATGTTTGCAACAACTGTATATAATATTTATTTTTTTTGTATTATCATGTTTTTGAGACTGACTATTTCATAACTCACTAGTGATTAAGATAAAAAACTATAAACTTTATATTTTTAAGAAAAAAATGTACCTTAATACAGAAGACTTTTTATTTTTGTTGATTTTCGCAAGGGATTTATAAAATCCCATTTTTTTTTCTTATAATTAAAAAGTAATAACTTAAATTTGTGTTTTATTTATTAAGTAATAATGTAGCATTTCACAACGCTATAAGAAGTTTAATAATTACTTAAATACGTATAAAAAATCGATATCGAAAATTGAGCGCCTATAAGGTGCATCTTTATCTTTTCAGTACCAAAAAATAACGTTATCTTTCTAGGGTTAAGAGGACCACATTCCAAATAGGTACCATTTACTAATAAATCTTAGACTATAATATTATCTAAGTAATAAATAGTTCACAAAAAATAAATTCCATTCCTCACTACGTAAAATAAGTAATGCAAAAATATTACCATCGCTTCGTATCATGACAAAAATTGCGGCGGATACACGATTAAATCCTTCCAGATAGCCGATTAACTTCTCAATTACAATATGGAACGCGCCACAATGCGAATCCGACGCGCATTCATGTCAACTGGCCCAATGAGGCGTCATCGCGCGGAATATTTAAATCGATCCACGATAAATCGGATATGTGGTTAGGGTTGGTAAGTTGGAATAAAAATATGACTTTTGTGATGCCCTACAATCTTTGTCTTACCTTATTGCATGTACCTAAATAATAGTACAATGACTTAGCATCAATAAATTTTATTACATCTAGTAATTTTAAAGCTGAATTAAACGAACCCGAAAAATAATAGTAATAATAAATGCCACAACCATCACACAACGCCATCTAGTGTCAAGCTTAGCAGAGCTTGTGTTAGTATCCACTAAACAGCTGATAAACATACTTATATGTTTCTAAATAAATATATATGTTATAGATAAATTACACCCAGACACAGAACAAACGATTGTGCTCATCACGCTAACTTTTGTCCAGGGTGGGAATCGAACCCACGACCTCCGGCGTAGCAGTCAAGGCCACTAACTACTAGACCAACAAACCAGTCCACATAAACAAAAGTAAAGGCAATTTTTACTCCTGAAAGATTATGTTTAGAAAATGCAATAATAAACCCAAAGGGTTTAAAAGATTAAGATGTTTGTTAACCCCTAAAAGATTAAGATGTTTGTGAACCCCTAAGGGGTTAATTGAATCGTTTAAGTTTTAAACAGTAATCATGGTTAAGCAGAAAAGCTGAGAAGGCAAAGAAAGATAATATTGACAGATGTATTCCTTAATCCAACCTACAAAATTAACTCAAGCTCTTCGGAGAATCATTTTTGTACTTCATATCTATTGCGTTTTTAGGATAAAAGGATGAGCTTCTGTGGCTTAATAATAACAGGCTGTTGAGGGTCGACCGAAGCTTTAGCTGTTCCGTGTTCCATGTTTGTTGTTCCGTGGATGACTACTATTCATTACCTATATAGATTTCTACGTACGTCGGAAAGCACGTTAAGCCGTTGGTCTCAGCCGTCATTTGTATATTTTTGACAGTCGTTGCGGGAAGTTTAGATAGTCTGACAACCAGTTTAACTAACCTAACTACCTGACCTAACCTTACTGTAATGCATTGCTTTTGAAAGATACAAAATATATTAAATAATTTTAAACTGAACTACTGCGCTGCGTGTCCCATGTTGCATACAATTTACTGGAGTAAGTAGTAGTATTTTTTTTTCGGTTGGTATAACATCCATACGTACAGTACAGCTTTCACTGGTTGATCGAGTGGATCGGCACTTGCGTCGTGGAAGTCTGTCTGTCTGTCAGTCTGTTCGCGATAAACTCAAACATGACTACACCGATGCTACAGAAGATTGGTTAAAGAGACAGCATGACGTACATATATTCAATATTTTCAATTCACCAATCAACTTCAGCAGGCGTATTTTAACAGTCAATTAACCTGCTTAGCTGGGGTTTTAAAGCCATAGAGCTTCCTATCTGTATTAGTGGAATATTATGATTTCTGAACAACTTTTTGACAACCCTACCACCGCGATAGACCATCATTGTAGTAAACCGCGTAGTATAAAGGCGATGGCTGACATTTGGCGTAGTGCGTGAACGCCGTGTATGGAATACCGATATGTTTATACCAACTGGCGTATTTCCATCATATTGTTATACTACTTGTTTGGTTTTTATATATTGATGATGGCGTAACGTGGCGTCTTTGGAAGATGAATTTTGCTGTTTAATGAACTTGTCGTAATATTTTCGTTCCTTAAAAATGCTCAAGGTACAAGAGAAATTTCTAATAGGGATAATTTTATTTTATTTCAAAAGAGAAGAAAAAATAAACATCACGGTGTCTAGTTTAAAGTAAGTAGATAGCAATAGTGTTTGATGTGAATATAAAGACACAGGTCTACTATTTATTAAGGTTCCTTTAACTAACGCTGACTGTTTGACATGCTTCTATTGAATCAGTATTTGCGAAGACTGCTCCGAATGATTTATTTATTTAAATATACATGTACAACATGACAGGTAAACTAACCTAAGTTGTTGTACATTTCAAAAAAACAAAAAAAAACTAAAACTAAACACAAATCTGAAAAATATCAACAAACAAAAAACCTTAATGGTTGACAAACATACAAAATAACAAAAACACACTTAATAATAGTAAAACAATTTAAAATATATATATATGTATATTACAGGTAAAAACAAAACTAAACACAAAAAAAAACAACACACAAAATAAAAAAAAATACTCATCTTTCATTCATCATCTCACAAAATTTCAAACATTCACGACATAATTCTGCCCATCTCGTAGCGAATACGTCAGTCTAAGTGGATGCAAAATAATATCAATTAAATACACGGAGCGACTGATTTACCAGTAGCTGGGCAATACAGGAAATAGATTGGTTGGCAGACATAAGCCTAAGACTATAATTCGTAACGAGAATAAAACATCTACGAATAGTAGTCAAAGAACAGCGAATAAAAGCTTTACTTGCTATTCGAGGCTCACGGGATAAAATGATAAAAATGATAAAATGATGTATATTTTGTAAATAGGTTTTCATAAACACTTTAACACGTCATTTTTTAACTGGTAGATGAAATTGGAGTTTCACTAACTTACTACTCTGAGAAGAAACACCGAAAGAAACTCAGAGATCATATTCTCTTTTAAAGTCCAGACATTATCTTGGTCAAATCATGTAAGAACCATGCAGATTAGTGTCTGAGATGGTCTTTTGAGGAAAAACCACACAGATAAGAGGGAACCAGCAGGCCTATCTATATTACTAATTCTATTTCTATTCTATTTCTATTATAGAAAGAAAATGGCGTATATGGAATCAGCTGTTTGTCAACTGTCAAGTGTATTTCATTTTCAGCCCTATTTAAATTCTACTCGTAAACACTTGACAGTTGACAAACAGCTGATTCCATATACGAGTATATACGCCATTTTCTTTCTATTGTCGCCTTATCGATTACGATAATAGAAACAGAATTAGTAATCGTACCTAAAATGAACCTTATGTTTGACACTTCTAAAAAACTACATAGTTTTTATAACTTATACAGTCATTATTTTAAAACTTGAAACATTAACATTAAAGTATAAGTCCAAGTAACTGTAGTAGGTACTCAAATATTTACAATACGGCAATAACGACGATATGAAGATGGCAATAAAATATAAACTTGCTAAAACTAACCACCAACAATTCTATTAGAATAGCGGTCACGCAAACGGAACTGCGGGAAAATGCTTGTATTATATGTTCGGGCAAAATTCAGGCTACTGCCTTGCTTGCATGATTTATGCCTCAGCAAAAGCAACTGTAAGTAACCGATGGAAATGCATGTTTGATAATGTCTAGAATATGATTTAAAATTGATTTAAAATTCAAATTTCTGTAATAAATATCAACGTTATGAACAGGCAGAACTTGAAAGAGACAAAAGAGAAATATTACTTTTTATGTCTTCGTGTCTATTCGGCTTTTGTAATGCCTCGCTTGGAGTATAATCATCACTCATGAAAGACTAGCTGATGCCTACGGCTTTGCCCGCATGGATGCCGGTTATCGCGCCCAGCTCCCAGGAGGCTTATTTTTCACCTCCAACAAATACCATTATGTTTTTGCCAATGAATACAAAATATTGACAAATTATATATAAATAACTTCCTTGAGAAAAACTCTATCTACAGGTGAAAACAGCATCGGCGTAGTCATGTTTGAGTTTATCGCGAACAGACTGACAGACAGACAGACGACCGCGACGCAAGTCTGGATCCACTCGATCAACCAGTCAAATTTGTACTTTATGTACCAACCGAAAAAAAATACTACTACCTAATCTAGTATTGTATGCAACATAGAGACACGCAGCGCAGTGGTTTAGTATAAAATGATGTATTTTGTATCTTTCAAAATCAATGCATTACAGTAAGGTAGTTAGGTTAGGTAGTTAGGTTAGCTATAGGATAGGTATGGTAAGTTAGGTTAGGTTATATGTGTATATACTTAATTTATACCTCTCTTTTACTAAAGGTTTTTACATGGTCCATTATCATTAACCATTCAGATTATACTTTTGTGCAGTTGCAGTCCTAGAAGGAAAATGCAGAGATCGTTGTTGCTTCTACTTTTTACGCAATTATCCACAACAAACGAGTAGAAATGTTTAATGCTGAACTGCATAAGTGATTTGTTGTGAAGCAGAATGCAACAAAAACTAAAAACAAATCCAAATACTTAATTTACGTCTTAGTTTTAAGTTAAATTAGTTCATGTGGTCTTTACATTTAAGTAATTATTGTTACACTAATTAAGTTTTAATGTTATTATTTTAAAGTCCAAGCTGTTTGTGTTAACAATTGTTGCTAGACCAAATAAATAAACAAATACATATGATGTCTTACAAACTATACTACTTCAAAAATGTACAAAGAAGGAAGTGACAAAATTGTATGCTTTACAAACATTGGCTTACAACTGTCAGTTATCTGTCTGTAGTTTTTAGCCCAAACATTGCTTGTAGGCAACGTGTTTGTGTTTTAAAAGCTACATCATTATGATTTGAATTATCCCAGAAAAGTATTCCATATCACAGAGCAGATGCAACAAGACCTCGACATGCAATCAATAAAGTGTTTGTATTGACGGAGCCAGCCTAGAAAAAAACGTAAGTTGAACTGTTGATTTTTTTACTAAGTTGATCAAATCAAATCAAAAAAATCAAATCAAATCATTTATTGCATGAAATATGGGTACACAAATGATGAATGATCTACGTGATTTTTCCAATTTAATTTTTTATCAATAAATTGTCAATCCTAGAAATCGTGCTGTTTCTACTTCTTGCTTCTTCTTTTCTATGAACAACGTCTCTTTTATAAATGCCTCGATGCCTTTACTCAAGGCGATTTTAAACCTATCATAATAATTATTGTCATTAAGGTGCATAACTGTTATATAAAAATACTAGTATACTTGTGTGTCTGTAACAACGTCATTTCTGAACATCAGCAGTAAAGTTTCAGCCAATTAACCGCGTGCATTTAATATTTCAGGTTGTTGAACACGTTTTTACGAGACCTCGCTCATATATGGGACGTACCGTTAATCGAAGTGGCCTGAATATGTGGTTTCAGTGTTTAATGTGCGATTTAAGATTTGAAAGCGGAATTTTTGGCAAACTGCTATATTCTAGCCAAATTTTGAACCATAAAAAATGTATGATTATGTCTCATCTTTGCATTTTTTCACCTTCTCCGTTTGCACAAATAAACTATTTTTTATCACATCTATTCAAAAAGAGCTAGTTTATTCCTCATAAACCGGGACCAAAATAGCTCATTAATCCCTAGGGAGCAAAATTGATTTGAATTTGGAATATGGATATTGTTAGTGAATGTTTCAATCAGCAAAGAGGTGAATCACAAACCATGCGGGAACAATGTATTGAATATGTGACTGACTGAAAAACTGCGAGCGCGCCAAATTTAAAAAAAAGTTGATGAAAAATAAACAACGCGCGATATTAAATGCATTCTGCTTTCGTTCGTAGTTGATTCAAAGTCAGATTTTAGAATTATAAAAAATGAGTGCGTCTTCCTCAAGTGAAAAATTGTTACGATACACTTCCATAAATTGTTCAAATATAAACATCAGCCTCTGATTATATTTATATTTTATGTCGGTTCTGAATTGTACGTAAATAAATTCTTGTTCATAAGTTGCACTTACTTATTTTCTCATAGAGGGTGATAAAAAGTAGAGTGTCCACCTCGGGAGCAACACTATTTTGAGCTCGAGTGACATACTTTTAATCCCTTGCTGCGCTCAGGATTCTGGTTAAAAATCCTACGCTCTGCTCGGGATTCTACTCTAGAATCCTTCGCTCAGCTCTAGATTAAAAAAAACACTCTCGCCTTTAAAATAGTTGTTCACTCCCTAGATAAACAATCTACAATTTTGCTACCTCATTCGATTTCCAATTTTAAAGTTTCGTTCTAACTCAACGTAGACACAAGTTGCGACTATCAGTATTACATACCTGACCGAAGAATATCATCCTAGCCTTCTGTTAAATTGAATAAATTTAATAAATAAGATGAGTAAATATCCTTCTTAAGCTTTACCACCCGCTGTTTCCACTTAAGGCACATACCTTACCGTTTCAAAACCTTTTCGTCGTTTACATAAAAGTTAAGTCTTCAGTACCAAAAAGTATACCTTTATAAAAACTTCCGCGAAACAGCATACCCTAAAACGTCCACCAAACCAAGTTACAGCCATAATAACAACCTGTTCCAGTGAAAATTCAATATTATTTTAAACGTTTGTTGCTATGCAAAAGCGGTTACCGGAACACACGGGGACAAAAGCGAAAATGTCCAATTTCACTCCAGAATTGTTTTGCAAAAAATATTTTTTATTTTTTTCTGCCAACATGTCCACATTTTCACGCCGTGTGAACGCGCCTACAGTTTCGCTAAAGGGAATATTTTAAGTTGTTATATCAGTTTTATGTACTGGTTAAACTAGTTCATTTTTGTATCAGAATGGAAGAGCACAGCAACCGATGAAATGTATAGCCACATAGGCCAATATAAAGTTTAAGCTAGATGGGTAACCGTAAAGTAAAAAATACAGAAGGGAATCATAAAACTTGGAAAAAGGTGTCGTAATTTTTTAATCCTGGACGATCTTGACTTGTATACTCACATAACATAACATAGCATCACGCATGTTATCTTAATAATAATAATAATAATCATTAATAAAAAATAAGCATTTATATAAACAATATACATGACGTAACTTAATTAACGCACATCCTGAAAATAGTTTGTTCAGAATCGTTTACTGAATCGATTTTTTATCATTTTTAATATAGGTAATTTTTAATCCCAAAAATAATTAAAACTACGGAAATTATTGTCATATTAACCTTGTACAGTCAAAACAAAAAACTTTTAAAATCGCAGTTTTATTTGTATTCATACAAATTTCATAATTCAATACAAAATAAAGAAAATTAAACCTTATTCCAAGAAAATGGTATAACTAATTTAGTAAATAACAATGCACATACATGTTAAATTAAAAATTCAGTATATGTGTTATGATTATAACATAATATTCTAATTGGGGTGTTTAAGGGTGTGCGTTAATTACGTTACATGTTGTATAGTTCTTCATATTCCGCCTCATAGTCAGCATGCAAATTTTTGTGCAAGTATATGTCTTTAACTCTAAATTACCAAACAATTATTTAATTCTTAACAATAATGAATCCTATTTATAATAATGTCAATTACGTAAATAACAAATAATATAAAAAACAAATGTCCATAAAAAAAACTAAAACGTATAACAATAAAATGTCTTAAAATTTCAATTTTAAGACATTTTATTGTTATACGTTTTAGTTTTTTTTTCATTTTTTTTTTTTTCATTTTTATTCTTTCATGTTTCAACATGAAAGAATAAAAATGTCTACAAAATAAAAAAAATACATAATGTCAAAATTAAGTCCAATTGTTTAAGTTCGAGCAAGTCCACATTTTTTATAAAGATTAAGTCTTATAGTTAAAATATTCACTTAAGGTGTAAAAACAGTTCTCTATTAACCATTTTTTCATTTGCGTTTGAAACTTATATAAGGGAAGTTCTCTCAACCGACGTGGAATATGATTGTAAACTTTGATGGACATCCTATAGCTATTTTTTATGCAATGCGCTTCTACAAGTAGCATAAATTTTCAATTTAGTAGGATCTCTTGGCTTATATTTACAATTTTCATTACTGTCTACAAATAAATGAAATTGGTTCCTTACAAACATTGCAATTTCCATTATGTACATAAAAGCAAGAGTAAGCACTCCTAGTTTTTTGAAGAGCGGCCTGCATGTTTCGAAAGGTCCGACGTAACTTATTGCTCGGATACACTTTTTCTGTATAATGAAAGCTCTGCTAATGTGTGGCGAGTTGCCCCATAACAATAACCCATACCTACCTTAAGATGGAGCTTACATGGCCGTGATAAGCCGTAAGAGCTGCTGTATCACTAACTGTTTTCCTTAACTGTCTTAGAGCGTAAACAAACAAACTTCAAAGGGATAGGCAGAGGTGTACTAGTAGTAGACACACCTACATTATCGCTAATTATATTTAAGTCCCTACCTATAAATCAATCCCATCAATCGGACAAAATTCCAGGTTCCGAGCTGATACTGAGAAAAACGGACGGACAGACGGATTTAGATTAACTACCTCTTTAAAATTTTCGTTGAAAAAGCAAACATTACCACTTAGATAACCACAAACTGTTATACAAAAACAAAAAAGTGTTAATAAAAATGCATTTTTGTCTATTACACGTACCTAACCAGGACAAATGATAAATGATATTTATTTCTGTAAATAGGTTTTCACAAACACCTTTACACGTCTTTTTTTTAACTAGTAGATAAGATCGGAGTTTCACTGCCTGACTACTCTGAGAAGAAACACCGAAAGAAAATCAGAGGTCATAGTCTCTGTTTTAAGTCCAGACATTATCTTGGTCAAATCATGTAAGATCCATGCAGATTAGTGTCTGAGATGGTCTTTTGAGGAAAGAACAACACAGAATGAGGGGACCAGATCAGTCAGTGCGAGCATTTGTCAGTAATCGTGAGCTCAACTCGTAACTTAAGGAGCACCACGTGTCAAAGTAGACATTTCTATTTGAATAGATACAGTGTAATAATCTTTTATTTTGTTACAGTCAATAAAACTATTCAGGGTTTCTACGCAAGCTATGAAAGTACAAGAAAGGTAGCGAACTCAAGATCAAGTAACAGCGATTTTGAAAAAGAAGTGAGTACGTTTTGACAGGATTCATTTTTTGCAGTTATTCTTCTTGCAGTTAGATGATGACTAGCTACTGCCTGTGATGGCCCAGAGATTAAAGCGCTTACCTCTCATGTACGAGGTTGTGGTTCAAATTCAGGCAAGTACCAATATGACTTGTACAATTCACATGTAGTTTCTAAGTTTATCTTAGACATCATTTTTATCGGTGAAGGAAAACATCGTGAGGAAACCTGAACTTATAGTTAATATAAGTTTGAAATCGCCAATCCGCCTTGAGCAAGCGAGGTGATCAAGGCTCGAGATTTATCTGTATAAAAAGAGGCCTATGCCCTGCAGTGGGACAGTAACAGGCTGGTATTATTATATTCTTCTCTTAATAAACTAATCGAGACAGTCACATAAATATTTAACATTCCAAATAGTATTAGGAGATAAAACTGTTTATTTACAATGTTTGTATTGCAGATAGAAAGTCTCTGCAAATTCTGATGAAGTAACATAATATCTTATATTAATGCATGCCGTCAGTTGGTCCAGGTCAACTGAAAACTGAATTGATTCTTTCTACAGAAAGCTGCCTTTCCAGACTTTGCCCTGCATCGCTAGACTCGCATATGATATTAATACAATCTTATGTCTAGACTTTATAAGAGATTATTGGCCCTTGAGCTCCTTACAGAATTTCTTCTCAGGGATCATCATTTTAAAAATACCCTGTTTAAAAAAAAATACATATGTGATCCTTTATTAATGCCAGCATACTAACAATATGCATTTTCTTATGAAACGAGGACCAAATCACATGCAGTAGCTGGTCATTATTAATATTATTTATTTATATTTTTTTTTAATGCCTGCTTCGCCCATGTCTTGTACCACCATGCTTATCCAATCTGAAGGTCACGTTTCGTCTTATGTCAAAAGATATTTTATTTCTTACACCATCTACACGTTCTTATAACATTTCATTTTTATATCTTTTTCTTTTATTTTGTTGTGACCTTTAAATATACTACAAACGAATAAAAGGCATTGTTTAGAAACAAGAGTACCTAAGTTAGTACCGACTTTGTTATTTTCAAGGTAAAACTTTTTACTTTCGATTTATCACTGTCGTTGTAATTAAGGACAAGGGAAAGAATTTCAAGGAATAGAAGTTAGTTCTTTTACTTTTACTTTCTAATATTCTAACTTATTGCTTTTAGTTACGCAATCGTATGCATATAATACTTTTTATTGTACACCATAAAAACTTACAAATTATAACTTTAAGGTCTACTTAGGGTGATACAATGGGCGGCCTTATCGCTAAAAGCGATCTCTTACAGACAACCTTTGGATGGACTTGATAGTGAAGGAGAAAAGACGAGTTGGCAGTGTGTGACATACTATTTACTTAAATATATACATGACTACTTGAAGAGATATATAAAATAAGTTTAAATAAAAAACAAAATAATAATACATAAATACTAATCATATAAAGAGTAACGTTCTGTTATATTAAGACGTGATTTTTGAAGCTAAAGCTTCAAAAATCATGTTTGAACTTGTCTTTCTGACACAGGCAAAGCATTCCATAGCCGTACAGCTTCCACTGTGAACGATTATCCGTAGAAATTAGTGGTATGCAAGGGCATATCTAGACTCAAGTTTTCTGATGACCTTAGATATCTGATGTGTGTCATGAAGGAAATTGAAAAGTTCTATTTTTATACTACCAACTTGTTTTTATTTTGTAGGAAAATAATATACTCTTTTCGTAATGAGAAGGCACGAGTATTACTCACCACGTTTGCTCAGTACGGGTTGGCGTCTTTAGACTTATATTTATTCGCTTTGTTCTGCGATTTTTCCTAGCATAATCAATATATTAAAAAACTGCCCGGATGTAAACCCACAATCACATGCTTAGGAGGTGAAACTCTGGGTCACCACGATTTATTTCAAGACAAATAAAATACCTGGAAATCAGAATCCATCGTGTTTGTCTTGTTTTGTGTGATCACATCTCAACTATCAACGTAAAGAGTTGAACTTGAATCATTTTACCAGAACTCTTGCGGGTAAAAGTGTGTGTTGTAAAAAAATAAAACGACATGTCTGTAAGCTGTGATAGGTCAATCATGACTAGCCCCATTAAGTGCTGAAATTATAGTGAATTAATGTGACTTAGGGTAAGTGCATTTTGTTTATTGTTCCGTTTTAATAAACATATTTGAAAATGTCAATGAAAACGAAGAAGAAGAGAGAGTTTTCAAGATAAACTATGTTAGAAAATTAGAACTTACTACAAGCCACTAAGAAACTAATAGGTCTCGCTTAAAAAAGCTACGCTAAAACTAAACCTCTCTTTACACAAAAACACAACCCGAAGCGCCTTAAGCGCTGAATTCTCACGTGCATATAAATAATGTTCTACGATTCTGTATAACTGTACCTGCTACCAACACCTTTGTGGAGCCGTAAAACTAATGTTAGTCCATTTGGACGTCCATGGCTGGCATTGAATCCACTGATTATAGTTGCAGCAGTTAAATGTGCACTATGTTAGAGGTAATGTGGAAAGTCTGCGAGCATACATTGTAGTTACATGCTGTTTAGTTGTTCGTGTTCCAAAAGTACGATGAAAATCTGGTTAGATTCTGTTTTATGTGCTGCATCTGTACAGGTATGGATGATGCTGTTTTGTTTCCTAATAAAAGACTCATGCTTGTATTTTCTGATGCAGTCTGTCCCACTTTTGACATTCTTAATGTCCATGCCTCACAGGGGATACCCTAAGCGCATCGTCGCTTAGTTTATAAGTTTATTTTGTTTTATTTTTAATAGGAACACAGCAGTAAATGTATGCCCTGGCTTATAAGGAGACCTTATTTACCAAGTCACCACGAAATAGTCCAGTTAGCAGTGGCCAATTTCCTTGGTTGCCTTGAGGATGCCATACCTATCCTACTAAAGAAAATCACTGGTGTTTTCTCGATATGCGTTCAGTTAGTTCCAATTTAGGCAATCCACATGGTTTACAGTTGCATTACGATTACACACACACACACACACACACACACACACACACTTACACACACACTCGCGCGCGCGCACTCGCACACACACATACAAACACTCATACAAACACTCATACACACACACCCACTCATACTCACTCATACACAACTTAAACTTAACTATAAATTTAAATTTTTAAGCTTTTTATTTTACTAAAACAATAAGTTAATAAATATGTGATGTTTCTTATAAGTTGTTAGTACTAGGCTCTAGAATATAACCGTCTTGTTGATAGCCTCATTGGCAACAATGTCATGTACTTCTTGTGGAATAAATAAATATTATTAAATATTATCTAACCAGAAGCCCAAATTTCCGTAACAAAAACGTTCAACCAATTACACCTTAGTGACAATCCATGTTCAAAATTTGTCAATATGTAAGAAAATTATATCTTAGAATGATGGGACCTTCAGTTGTTAGTTTAAGGCAATTAATAAAAAGTCGAGTCGAAACCCAAGCGAAACCGAGGCGGTCTACAGTAAAAACTACTAATACGACTAATACAACTATTTTCCCGATTATTTAAATGGAATGAATTGGCAATTATTTAATTTAATTTTAAGCAAGATGTAAGTTACTATCGGTATAGTATAATAATTGACTATTGTGTAGCATCGGTACTTTAATAAATTGTAATAATAATGTTAAATAGAATAGATATATGTAATGTAATGTTATTTAATAATTTTGTATACAAAATTTGCAGTGCCCTTACAGGGTTCATGTTTTAATACTGTGTCATGAAATTTTAATGCATGCCTAATATCCAGTGTTTTACATGTCAGCAAATAAATAAATATATAAATAAATAAAACAGTAAAAGAAAATAGAAAGTGAACTTGCGCTCAGCTATCTAAAACACTTTATTAACAACGAAATTGAATGTAAGTCAAACGTCAGTTCTGAGTGTATTACACGCTCAGGCCATAGGTCTTGGCCTATTTACCCATCGCAACGTTACAAGCTGAGAAAAATAACAGTTCATCCAGCTTTAAAACTGGGTCGCGAGCTTATCTCACGAAAAATTGCAACCTACTCCTGTAAGGAAATGCAACGATTTTTCAAACATTTCACTCCAGTTCCCAGTGGAGCGGAAACAATTTGTATTTATATTACAATCAATCTTTAGTAGAGGCGTTATCATTCGCAGCTGACTTACTGTGTGAACAAATTGCCCAATAAATTGTTTGGTGCGTCACCCGAGTAAAGCTGGCACACGTATTTATGCTATATTGTGTAAAACGAAATTCGGAAATATAGATTTTTCTGTTTTATGCATTGTTTTTTTTTGTCGTGTTGTTTTTTTTTTGTTTTCCGATGAGTTTACGTTTCGATGGTTTTTATGCGTGGTTTTGATGAAATATAGGTGTAGGGTAAATTACGTCTGAATTTCAATAATATTTTTGCATAAAATTGTTTTTTTATGTGTATCCCAAAAAAGTATATTCACATTTTTTTGAGATCATAAAGCATTACGTTTTATGTATATTGCAAAGATGTTCTGTATGAAAAAATATGATACTAGTTGTGCCCCGCGGCGCAGTTAAACACGCATCTAAGGGTTGTCGTATGACGTCTAATTTCCAAATGAAATTCCAAATAAAAAAACCCAATAATACTTTACCCGAACCGGGGATCAAACCCAATACTTCATGCCCAGCAATTAATAGCGCTAGACTGACGAAACTGTCGGATAGTTTAGTTAACTAACTAATAGGGTTATTTCCATGTTCGGATCTTGCAATTATCTCAAAATAAGAGTATAATTGCGGAGCTCTTATTCTGAACCATTTATTTCGGATAATGGATGTTTCATGCTGGGAAATACACTAAAATTCGCATCATGAAGCCATTACATACTTACACGCGACATGTTTTATTGCCTTTCCTGTGAGAATAATGATGGCGCAATATTCTTTTGAAGCCACAAATTAGTCGTTTTTATTCGTTTTGACATAGATAAATATACTCAAATTATTTGCAGATAAAGTTATGGAGCTAAGAACAAACAATGTCGAATCGTCCGCTCCTTAAATTGCCCGTGGTAAAGTTGTGATAGTCCGTCCGTTGTGATACTACATCATGGCAGTTACCCGGTCAATTGCATTTTTTTTTCTTTCGGATAAAACCACATTTTACAAAAAAAAAATGTGAAGATTATATATTATTCCGTTTACTTATTCATGTACAGACGCCAGCACATCCACCTACCCCAATGTGTCTAATTTCTTTGATATATTTTCAACTTTATTCTATAAGGTTATGGTATAATACTTTATTTAATAAGGTTCATGTTCAATTGGGAATATTTGATAGTTTGGCGTCGCTTGATGTGCTGCATGCGTAGCATGAACACATTGAACACCGAAGAAACGGCCTTTGTCTACAGACGAATCGGCAAAGTGACAGATTATATAGACAGGAACCTCAATCTGTCAAATTTCTTTCAATAAACCTGCCTGCGTAGCATGAACACTTAATTTCTTTTCTTCCGAGACACGACAAAGATCGTTTCTTCGGTGATCATGCTACGCGTGCTGGCGTCTGTACATACATGTAAAACACCATGTTAAGTATGTAGCTAGGATTTTCTCCTCAGCATTCAAAACAAAAAACAATATTTCTTGGTACAGTTAACAGTACTGCTGCATGTAATTGTAACGATCGATGGTCCGGTCACCGGTCTATCACAACTGCACCACGGGCAAGGAGCGGAATTGTCGTATGTTTAAATAACAAGCAATCTATACGAAAATCTATGTGTATGTAGGTATTTGGAAATGAGAGAACATTTAGTATTTTGTGTACCTACATCAGCTTGACATGAAATGACCTTTTAATAGAATAAGAAAAATCGTAGAAACAACAGCCTAAAACGGTTAACTGGCGTCAGAAACGTAACAAATAACACGTACTCAAATTCGGGTCCTCGTTTATGTGAGAGCATCATTGGTGTCGGTTTAAAAGACCACAGGAGGGTCGGTATGAAATGAAGACATCTGTCAGAGGGTTAAAGGATACCAGATCCGGGCGACCCCGGAAATTTGACTCGCGCGGTGGCTAAATAAATTATAAAAAAATATGTTCTGTTTTTCGCGGAGCATATTTTGAGATTTATGGAGTTCAGGTTGAGTTGTTTATGGGCTGGAAGTGATAATGTTTATAAATACAATCGAGGCTTATATTTTTTTTAGAGATGCTAGCAGTTTTTTATTTTGTTTTTTTTTTTTAATTTATTTACTGCCTTGTTGAAATAGTGACGCGCTACGGTTGTGCATGTCGGGCAAAGCGTTATTGAGTTTATTCATCTAGAAGTTCTCAGTATCAGCTAAGAGTCTAGACATGTGCCCAATTGATGGCAATAAGCTCGCCCACTATTACATGAGACTTAAGATTAAAAGATTAAAGATAGGTACCAGGCTGGTATCCACAACTCCACGTCAAAGCTATAATCTACCACGCGGGCCCAGTGCGAGTTGGTAGATGTCACATGTCTTCGAATTTTTGGTTCTAGGACATGCCGGTTTCCTCACGATGTTTTCCTTCACCGTTTTTGAGAACACCGGTGATGAATTAAATTACACAAAGTAATGCGCCTGACATTTTGTTCATAAGTCGGGGCCGCCACCACTGGGCCTTGAGACTTAAACATAACTGGCAAAATGTGAGTGTAAAACTGATACAACTCTGCCTAACTCTTCGTGGATAACAGGTCTGATGTTCTTTCCGTCTTGCAACAATAAATATGATGAGATGTCGACCGAAATTGCCAATCTAAGATTTGATTTTACGTGAAACAGGCAAGTATTATAATAGAAAAGAATGGAAAAGAATAAAATTTATTTGCATAAAAGCTGGTAATTAAAGATACTACAAAGATTAAATACAAAACGTACATGTTTATGCTTAACATTATAAGCGAGCAAAATTTTTGTTTATACAGTTAGGCCATCAATGTTTTTTGTTTCAATTCACTAGCACTGTGATAAAAAGAAAAAAATTGAATATAATAGGTAGATAACATTTAATTTTATTTGCATAAAAATACGGTTACTAAAGATCCTACAAAGATTAAATACAAAACGTACATGTTTATGCTTAACATTATAAGCGTGAACATTTTTGTGCATACTTACTGTTAGGTCATCAATGTTTTTTGTCAATTTACTAGCACTTAGGAAGAATCCTATTGCATTTTGCACGGACTACAAGCATATTTTTATGTGATAAAGCATAGGTATGCAAAATGGTGTAGTGTAACACTTTTTCTCTGTACTTTTTAACCGACTTCAAGAGGAGGTTCTCAATTCGATCGGATTTTTTTCTTATGTATGTACACCGATTACTCCGAGGTTTAAGTACAGATTTACGTGATTTTTTTTTTTAGTTTGATGTGGAATAGTTGCTTTTTGGTCTCATAACATTAACATAGTTTGGCCTGCTAGTTTTCATTTTATGAACATTTTTGTTCATGAAATTTTCTTTTTGATTTCATCGAAATCTGTTTATTTGTTTATGTTAAAAGAAATGGAAAGTAATGAATCATCTACATAAAAATAAAAACAAAAAATAGTAAAAAAAATACTAAACGGTGTAAAATGACTCTAAATTCGGAAGTCGGTGCCAATCATGAATGAAAAAAAAACCACCAAAGCCACAGACTTTCTAATGTTGACTCCTAGAGCTATTTTAAACCGATTAATGTTTTTATTTAATTTAATACGTGTTTACAAATAGCCCTAGAAACCATCCACTTAAAACTATCTTAAAGTACGTTTCAATTTTACGACTCCCATAACAAATTTTGAAACTTGTGACTTAAATCAGTTCATGCTGTTGTAACTAACATAAAACAGGTATGTATTAAGATCGGGGTATGTCAACAACTAAGTTTTAGTGCAGCGTACGTTTGGGGCAAGTTATGAATGATGGCGATATCACGTTGCGTCATAATTCTATCATTTTATACCTTTTAAATAGTTTGATAGTCTACAAATACCAGCCTGTAACTGTTCCGCTCTGCAGAGTAAAGGCCTTATACAGATAAGTCACGATCTCTGATCACCAGCCTGCTCAAGGCGGATTGGCACTTTTGGACGTATGATGAACTATTAGTCCTAGGCTCTAGAATATATCCGTCTTGTTGATGGCCACGACACAGGCTGTGCCTTGTGTGGCTCTCATTGGCAATAATATCGTGTACTTCTTGTGCAATAAATAAATATTATTATTATTTATTATTAAATCCAGGTTTTCTCACCAAACAACAATATTCAGCTTGTACCTAAAGTTCAGTAAGGATATTAATATTTAGAATCGGCTTATATTTATCAAATTACATAATACTTTATTTTTTTTCTCTAGCCCGGATTGATTATTATATTTTTTAATATGTCAAAAGCATCTCCAAGTTCTTTGTTATACTGAAATAAATGGATAACTTTATAAACTATAAATAGAAAATATTAATAGGTACTTCACCACAGAATCATTAACAGAAAAAATGAAAAAAAACTTAGTGAAAAATATATTCATGATATTTAGAACGCAAAAGTCAAGAATATATAACTAAGCCTCTTACATATGCATATAAATATTGTAAGGTTATGTGGTAGTAAAGCAAGCTGCGACGCTGCCTAACATTTCGACTTTATGATGTATTGTACTCAAACGTTAGATTGTAGTAAACGGAGGTGTAAAAACCACCAAACGTTCTGACATTGTCATTTTGGAGGTTATGTTGTATGAGTTAGTCAAACGTTAGTTACGTATGTTTATTACGTACACTGGAAAAATCGTTATCTTCCAAGCCTTTATAACCCAACTGAATTGGGGCTGCTTGTTCACAATATGAATACAAAGAAGGTAAATATTCTTCTTCATTTCATGTGATTAGTGTCTAACCCGATAGCTTGGCTTCGCATAATGTCAAGAAATATCTGTCAGGCATGTCGCGTTAGTGATAATATTACAATACGCACATAGGTGCGTGTACCTTAGGTTTGAACTCGAGACGAATGACTTAACAGTCAACCGGTCAGAACACTAAGCTATAATTAGGTTAGGTTAATTATCACTTGCTTCAAAAATTGTGAAGGAAAACACCATAAGGGAACTGGCATGCCGGTTTCAAGACGACATGTGATGCCAAGTCAGAGGCCTTTGGGCGGCATTAAAACTCAGGTTTGTCAATCACACGAAAACAACAGGATTACTTAAGTGACAAACAAAGCAACAACAATCACTTACAAACAAAGCAAACAACAACAACATGATGACAAATAAAGCTAGGGCCTGGATGATGATTAGTTAAATTTCCACAAAATTAAAGTTTCAAAATTCATCGAGCGAATACCTCAAACTTATTTCATAAAGAAATGTTAAAATTAGTTCAATTCAAGGCCAAAAAGTAATATGTCTAGACATATTCAGAGAAAACTTGAAATGACTAATCTAGCCGTGAAGAGTTTTTGGTTTGGATCCCAACAACGGCTCTTTTACTTTTCTTTGAAAGAAAAACTTTTTAACTCAATAAATGATGAATTTCTAAGTTTAACAAGATTTTGGGATAAACAGTTGGATGGATAAATATAATAAAGTTTACAAAGAATTATAATAAAAGGATCGGTAATCGAATGCATTGTTTACTTAAACATTAGGAAGGTATTGGCTTAGAACGATCTTATGTATAGAATATATCCCGCTATTCACACTTCTATTTATTTATAATTCCTTTAATTATAAAGTACGTTATTGATGACATGTTTTAATGAAAATAGGTCAAAAACCGTGGTTATTTAAATATGAATAGCATTAAATCTATTGTGAAGTAGTAATTATTCAGTGCACAGTTAACCCCATTACATTGAAACTTCAGAATAACATACAGTACAAAATTAAAAAAAAAAACCGGCTAATTCTGATTTGGACTCTCACACGTAGGGTTCCGTACTGTAAATTTATTTTATTATACAACATTATACAGACAACACGGGCTAAGGAAGTTGCCACTCAGTAGCCACCCTTGCTTTTTCCAGTTTTCCTGGTCTGTTGCGATCGTGCGCCAATCCTTTTAGAAGAATTCCATGCTCACCTTGCCATCTCTTTCTGTACCCCCCTTAAATCTCTAAAAACGATACCCCACCCTCTTAAAAAATATTTTAACCTTTGATTTTTATTATTCCCTTCATCAATAAAATACAACCACTGTTAGAAATAACTATATCAACCCAATACGGGACATAAGGTACAGGCAGACACACGGACAGCGTTAGTTTGTTTGTAGAGATTACTTTACTTTTATACGACTTTAGTAGACACATATTTATTTTTTATTTTTTTATTATATTTAATTTTACTTAATTATTTACATTCACCTGGTGATTTATGATTAGTGCATGGAGATATTTGTGCTCTCGACTGTACTAGTTTAGTTCATTATTTTAAAAGGCAACGGTTGCTAGTTGCTTGTATAATACGATTTTTTTCCCAACATTGTTTTGTTGATAATGGTGCTGGTTGCGTAATTAACGTGGTATTATGTATTAGTATCAAGCATTACTACGCGATTGTTTGTTAACCTGAGGAAATAAAAATAAAATAAAATACGTATACGGAACCCTAAAAACAACATAGGACCGCCACATCACTGGATACCAAAACCGTGTTACTAAATGCCCATAAATATATCTTTCAGAATGTAAACCACAGTAAGTTGGCAACAGTCTGGCACTTATGACTTAGAGGCCGTAGTGACACAGCGTTCGGCGTTAAATTTACTGCGGCCATTACCGTGACGTCACCGTAGGCGGTATCTCGAACAAACGACTTTTGTTACGGACTGCAGAATAGTGGTGTTATTGTCTGAAGGGGAGAAACGCTTTATTTTCCTTTGGAACAGATTAAGATAAAATATTGTGATTATTATTAGTTTCCTGTTTCTACAGTTAATGTAGGTTTAACTGGGGTTTCATTCGTGTGCTTTTATTAAGACATGTGAAGATATTTTTGTAGTTTTGGACATTATCATAAAGCAATCAGTTTAAGTATAACAAATTTTACGTGATAACTTCATCCGAACATGCCTCTCTATCGCTTGTTATGCGCTCTCACTTGCACGCTTAACTCAGGCGGAACGTGACACTTTTACTTTTACATTAAGCAAATACTTAAGGTATTTTTTATAAATATTTGGTAAAGGAGTAAGATTGGTGAGAGATAAAATTTGGTGTAGGTTTGACGCCAGCGTCAAACGATCAAATTTTTCCCAATCAATCATGAACCTCTTTCTATTTGTACTTAAGTTAAAAATTATCAAAGAAATTTGTCTCTTAATTACTATGATAAATAAATATTCCACAACTTTCACATAACGCCAATTCCAAACTTAGACAAGACGACGGAGCTTGTCCTATGAGTATTAGTGAACTGATAAACATACATAATAATAATTATCATAATAGGTATACTGAAACCCCATTTTGTCAATCTGAATATTTTAACTCTGCCTTGTATATATACTAGAAATATGCAAGTTCGCTCACACACATCAAGACTTATACACTAAACGAGAGGACATACAAACTAGATACACGCTCCGACACAAAACACGACTCAATCTACCATCGTCCCGCTTAAAAATATATTCGACAAGTCCTCTAGTTATGTCTATCAAAATTTATAATATGTTACCCGAATGTATACGAAATGTAAAAAAAATACATTTATTTGCGTTAAAATTGAAAAAGTTATTATTAAAAAAAAGTTATTACAGTGTCAACGAATACTTAAATGATCAATCATTAAAACACATTACACATTAGATGCTTCGAATAATTTACTATTATCATTATTATAAATAAATTATAAATATTATTATTATTGTTTTAAAAGTGAGCTTAAAATAAGTTGGATTGTGTAAAAGGAAATTTAAAATAAGTTATATTATAAGATACGTAGACGATAAGTTCTCCTCTCCATAAATTATGTATCTTTTGCTGTGCCCGACAGGGTCCATGATTGTTTCTTTAAATGTTTAAATACCACCTAAGCCTACATTGTGGAATGCAATAAAGAATTGAGTATTGAGTATTGAACAGGAAGTTTCCTACCCAATATCTTATCTTGTCTTGAAATCGGAAGCCCGTCTTTCAAAATTAAACCAGTATTTAAATCGGAAGTCTATCTTTGAATTAAAGTTTCAAAGACAATAAAGTATAAATCAAAACAAGAATATATTAACAAATTATTATAAACGACAATTTATCAAGCGATTGCTTTTATTAATATTCGAAATTGTATTTTCAATATCTGTACAAGTTTGTTTGTTTGAATACGCGTGAAATTTCAATGTTCAATAATAAAGTTTCTCTTCCGAATTCTGGTGCTTTCGGCTATTGATTATACCAACTTTTTATCAACAACAACAACAACAAAAATAAATGTTGTTTTATAATCAACTGTTGGTCTCTGATTGATTTTAATAAAGTATTAGTTCATATTTGTGTTCAAAGCGGAATTACCTAGAAAATGTTTGAATTTTCAAATTGGATTTACGATAATACCAAAATATTTGAAGAAGTATTAATTAACTAGTAGACGTCCCGTGGTTTGACCCGCGTAGGTCCCGTTCCCGTGGGAATACGGGATAAAAAGTAGCTTATGTGTTAATCCAGGGTGTCAGCTAACTCCATACCAAATTTTATTATAATCAATTTGTTGTGACATCACTAATTAGTTGATTAATAGTGTGCACCTCACTAGATATTATCTAAGTATCCGGTATCCTATTCATAGGGACAGCGTTACTTCACTGTCTGTCCCCGTCTGTGATGCTGCTATTGCACGACTGTGAAATACACTGTGTGTCGAAATAAACTAAGTTAACCTCAACGGTATCTTACTTAACAAGCCTACAGAACATAACACCATTCAGTAGTTTTTACGTGAAAGAGTAACAAACATCCATCCATCCTCACAAACTTTCGCGTTTATAATATTAGTAGGATTTTATCGGAGGTAAAATTGCACTTGCTGAAGTCGGTCGAGCAGTCAAAGATCTACAAATGACAGCTGGGACCAACGGTTTCACGTGCTTTCCGAGGCACGGAGGACTCCTGGTAAGTATTAGATGGCTACCCATCCATGGATGACCTCATCATGCGTAGCTTAACCTTCTGTCGATCCGTGCGACTATCATAATTTAGCTACAAGCTCAAGATAAAGATAGCCGAACAAATAAAACAAAAGTTTCCAGCTTAGTTGCTTACTCCGATGCAAGTCATAAGTCGAGGGTGTGACTTTTTTATTTATTAGTGTTTTACAAACAACATTAAGAACGTTAATGTATCATGAAGTTTGTGAAATCTCCATTCTTTTACTCATTCAATTACGGAGGTCAGACGACCGATTTAGATGTAAGATCTCTATAAGTTACTAGTGGTTTCACCCGCGTAGTTCCTGTTCCCGTGGGATTACAGGGATTAAAAGCAGCCTAGGTCATCCGGGAATAGTGTAGCTTTCCACCCGTGCAAGAATTTTGAAAATTGAATCATTCGTTCCGAAGATTACCCCCTACATACAAACTTACAAAAAAAAAACAAACAAATTTAACTCTTCATAATGTTATAGTATAGATTTGACTTCATATAAGTATTTAATTTAAAAGAGCCTCATCTTCAAGGCCACCAGCTAATTAGTTTGTGAACTCCGCACAAATGTGATGTTAAAGACAGATTACTAGATGGCCACTCACATAAATTAGGCTAAACTATGAACTATCCGAAGACATAACGACTTGGATTTTACACAACTTAAATCCCTTTTGTCAAGCAAAACGCTCAAGTATTTGTAGATATTTCGGAAGCGTTAGGCATCAATGTTGCTGACATACAGCGAATGTTGAAGAAACCTTTCTTTAGGGGCCTGAAAACGGTATTAAATAGCCTTTTGTCAGGCGGAAATAAGGTGTGGTGCGCTTACAACGGTTGAGTCATGCTATTTCGGATGTATTCTCAGACCAAACTTGTCGACCGGATAAGTAGGAAAGTACACTGCAGATATAAAACCAGAAAATTAATTCCCGTTATTAAAAACCAACAAAATCTGGCAAAGTAACTATCTAATCACAGCGAAAATCAACGTCAAAGACACGTCAAATACATAAGTTAATTAGACGCCATTTTGACAGATCAAGATTGTGATTACTAAAATTCCCCCTATAATATATTGGCAGTATAAGCGCGGGGGTTGAGGCATTTTAAATGTGAAGACCCTCCAAAACCACATCAAGTTTAGTCTTAAGGAGTAGTTTAAAAATGTTAAAGTAGGTATGAAACCGTTATGTGCTTCTATATTGTGCTTTTTTGCCGTCATTTCAATATTGATTCCCATTGCAGGGAAGGCACAAAAAATTGGCGTAACATTTTGTCAAAAATATCTTCATCATCATCATTCAAAATACGAATGTTTCAAACTTTTAAATGTTTAAACAAAAGAAAAAACCCTGCAAAAAAACTCCAAATACACAAATCCCACATCTTATATCCAGCAAAAATTACTCACGAGTAATTATAAAAAGGTCCGGATATACTCCGACGTTTGCTCTCGACATTGCACTCAGAAGAAGTCTGAAAAACGTCGCCGTCGCCTGAAAAACGGTTTAATTTTCTAAAAGTTTCAGCAGGCGGCACTGGAGTCCAACAGGAAGGGAGTGCCGAGGAAAAGTGGAAATATGAGAGTCTCTAATTCGAGCAACACTCAACGCGAGGTTTACTATGAGATTAGAGAATGGCTGTGACTTTAATGTGAGTGCAGTTTGGTTTTATTAAACAAGTTAATTAAGTGTTTATCCTCAAACTTTTTCTTAGGTTAAAAACAATGAATGAATAGAACTGGCTCGGAAATAGATTCAGTGACGATTAATTTTATTTTTTATGTTGTTATTATTTTTGTATTTTTGTAATATTGTTGTTTTTTGGATTTTTTGTGTCATTACGCGGCAGTGTGTGCGTATATTTTGTTCCACATTATTATCTACACAAGCTCTAGACGCGGAGACTTGTAATTGTCTGTCAGATAACCTTACCCTACTTATTTCCATTGTATTTAGCTGTAAGTCTTCCAAAGTCGTTAAATAAATAAATAAACTGAATTAAATATCCTACATGCACGCGTACTATAGATGATGGTAGAAAAGTTTATGCCGATTATGGAAAAAATCATGCTGGATATTGACTGACCTGTTTGTCTAGCAGCTAGTGGTCGTGACTGCAGCTGCTATATAGGAAGTCGTGGGTTCGATTCCCACCCAGAACAAATATTTGTGTGATGAGACGATCATTTGCTCTGTGTCTAGGTGTGATTTATCTATAATATGTATGTATTAGAAATATATTTATAAGTATGTTTATCAGCTGATTAGTACCCATAACACAAGCTCTGCTTAGCTTGGGACTAAATAGCGTTGTGTGATAGTTGTGGAATATTTATTTATTTATTTTGTAGACTATTGTCGACTGAAGAATCCTTTTTTTTATACCACGACGGTGGCAAACAAGCTTAGGGCCCGCCTTATGGTAATCGGTTACCATAGCCTATAGACACTTGCAACACCAGGGGTGCCAAACGCGCGTTGGTGACCCTTTAAAACCTATTTACTCCACTTTTGAAGAACCCCATACTGTAGCCCTTTGAGAAAACCTCGGCAGGGAGCTCATTCCACATTCCAAGTCTACGTGGGAGGAATTCCTCTTGTGATCTACACATTTATTCTCTTCATTCTTGACATTGTTAGCTCAAAACGAAAAAAAACATTTCTACAATCTGTAACTTTGTTGATTTTTCTGTAGACAAAACGCATGCTGGCATAGTGATAAGGTCTAGAATAGAATAGACCAAAGTCGATTTAAAATGCAAATTAAGTTCCCAATGTGCTTTCATCTTTCTGGAATGGTAATTAGGAGAATGATTAATTTATCAAGTGTAGAAGTGGTCGTTTACATACATTAACTTGACTTTACATAAGGTTGGCAGAAATTACAGACCGCCATCTACGATGAACCTTACATGCTCCTTGCTGCGTTATCATTCATACTTTTGGTTTACACACATCCGCACTAAGTTTGTGTTTAGTCAAAAAGTGTAGAATAAAAAAAATATTACTTGCGGGGTCCTTTGGGCACTATGTAAACAGTCGAGATGGAATGTTTTTGTTTCTTAAAAAAATTGATGGACTCATAAATATACTAAAAATATTTTGAGGTAGAAACTTTTACAAAAGACAAAAAGACACAAAAATACTTGCAAACTAACTATTTTTAACCTCCTGTATTTTGTAAATCGGAAACAAAAGAATCGGGAATTCTTAAAACGAATTCTATTTCAATATTCTATTTTTTTTTTTTTTTTTTTCTTATTCTATTTTTTTTATATTCTATTTTATTCTCTTTGTTCATAAATCTGCTATCAGTCAATACATTACAACCAAGCATGGAAATAAACACAAACAAAAAGGATACATTAAAACAAGCTATAAAAGAGCAAATTGAAAACTGTTTAATACATAAGTAAACTAATTACAATTTCGTTCAGAGAAATGACAAAACAGAATATTTTTACAAAATGTGTGTAATTAGGGAATGTCATTTACACAAGTTACCAAATTGTTTTTATTACTGCCTAGAAACTTTTATAAATTTAAACCTAAATTATTATACGTATCTGTAATAGGTCAGACTCGTATATCACTTCGCATAATTAACAATGTCATGTACAAATTACACACTGACCATACATTTCCATTACGGTAATTCAACCAAAATGTTTCTAATTATCACACAAGCGAGTTTAAAAGCGACACAAATAATATTTCTCACAGTATATTAGAATTAGCTACTCTTGTTTGCCTGTCCAAGGCCAGAATTGTTGTTTTGTTCTGGGAATAACTAACATTAGCTTTTAGAATGTTTGGCATTGTGGTTTAGATTTTTCTGCTCAATGTTAAAAAGTCAGTTCACTCAGCCCTAGCTTATTAACATTACTAAGCTAATATGAACATTTTCATGTCACCAGAAAATCAAACTAAAAAGGAAATTACCCCGTTTCAAGATAAATCTATCAAAAATAAGTCTCATTTCTTAACATTTTATGAAAAGATTTTCATTGATAGTCGCTAATATGAGATTGCGACTTTATTTTGAATGATTTTAATTACGGGATTTAGTTTGCAGATGAAAGGTATTTTTTTTCCTATGGCTTTAAGTGTTTTACATACATATCATTTTGCAATAATAACCAGTGTATTAAATGCTGTGAAAATGTGTTTATGACAAACGGTGTCACTTATCTAGCATTGTAGGGTTAAAAAAAAGATTTTTTGGAGTTACGTCACTCCAGAAAAGTTCGCTGGTTTTCCACAACTTCTACGCAATGCCATCTAGTGCCAAACTGAGAAAGCTTGTGCTATGAGTACTAAACAACTGATAAACATACTTTTATATTTTTAAACACATACATATTATGGACAAATTAAACCCACACACAGAACAAAATGATCGTGCTCAACACATAAATATTTGTTTTGGGTGTCGACTTCAGGCATAGCAGTAAAGGGTCACTAACCGTTAGACCAATAGGTTAGTTAACACACTTTCGTACGCATAGTATTAGGTTGTACTTCAATGTTCCATTGAAGAGTGTCCACCCTTACATCGTTGGGACTCCCACGATTCGGACAAAGCGTTTCGCTTCGTTGTTTATACCGCGTACATCGAAGGACTGGAACAACTTGCCTGCTGCGGTCTTCCCGTCCAATTAGAATGTAGGCGTCTTCAAGGCTAGAGTGAATAGGCTCTTAATAAACTAGTGCGCTTCACCATCACTGATTGCATCACTGCTTACCATCAGGTGGTATTGCAGTCAAGCACTGGTTTATAATATAAAAAAAAAAACGGGGCTAAGAACGTTTCAAAAGGACAACACTAACACAGCTACTGGCAGAGCTTGGCAAAGACTACCTTTGCATCGTAAAGATTCTCGACTCATTATCACCCCACATCTCACCGCAAGTCTCTGGTACAATAGTAGCTTCGGAAGTGCCAACACTGAAACGGAACCGTCACGTAGTACCTTCGGCGACATTCAGATTCAGTACTTTGAGTGCAAGTTCCAACGGTGGTTGCTCATGAATAAATTTTACACGTTGTTTCCAAACTGGCTGTTTGACGTGGATTTTATTCAATTTATTTCAGTGCTGATGTTTTTATTCTGCTGTGGCAAGGATAGATGCTAGATTTTTGTCAGATTTGTAACTCAAAAGTGAGTGAACTAGTTTTAGTGCAAGTTTTTGCTGAATTGATTTTCTTGTTTCATTTTGTTTATTGAGTAATGAGTATTCTGATCCATTCTAATATTATACAGACGGAAACATTTGTTTGTTTAATATAATAGTAATTATCACGACAATTCACACAACTTCATCTAGTCCCAAGCTAAGCAGAGCTTGTGTTAGGGGTACTAAACGACTGATAAACATATTTATATTTTTCTAAATATATACTTATCCCCCCATCTGCCGATAAATTTCCAGGAGATTTTTGTCTATTGTCTTACTGTTGTGTCGGCCATTGACCGCAAATAACACCCAGACACACAACAAACGAATGATCGTGCTCATCACACAAACATTCGCCCTGAGTGGGAATCGAACCCATGACCTCCAGCATAGCAGTCAGGGCCACTAACTAATAAACAAACAGGACAGTCAGTCAGTGTAGGGTTATAACTAAAAAAATAATGAACCGATTTCAAAAAAATCTTTCACAATTAGAAAGCTTATAATATCATCAATAAGTAACATAGGTAGCATTTTTGTTTTTGAAAACTACAAGTATGTGGAGAAAATGTTCTTATTTATAGGGAAAAGTAACAAGTTTAAGCATGTTACATAATATATCCAACAAATAAAACAGGTTAATGTTACCCACTTAATGGGTTTTGAAAGTCAGATAGTTATTCAATGTTGCCAAATTAATTACAGCTGGACTTGTCACGCTGAAAGCCTTAATGTCCTTTTTGACTGGCCTGTCGGTTTAGTGGTTACGGGTTAGTGCTCCTGACTGCGATTCCGGACGACGTGGGGTTAATTCCCACCCAAGACAAAAGGTTTGTGTAATAAGTACGTTAATTTGTTCGGTTTTCAATAATTATGTACTTATAGATAAAATTATATTGTTTAAGCTACTAAGAATTTATTCAGGGTGTTAAAAGACCCTTAACGTTAATGAAAACTACATATTCTACTCATCATTGGGATAGTTTTTTTTCTTCTAGAACATACCAGGAAATCTTCTTAAAAATGAGGTAAAGTAAACTTACTACTCAAATAGACTTTGCCAAAAAGGCCTACGTACATAAAAACTTTTTTCCTAGAAAATCGTCAACACGTGGAGGATAAATGGGGGATGGATTTCAGAGTCCATTGAACTGCCGGATAAAGATCCGCTGTTGCTATACCAGGAAGGTAATTCAGAAGCTAAAATTATATCATCGACTCTTTCAATATCAATAATTATTTATTTTTTTCCTTTAAGCACAAAAGAGAATGACCAAAATGACCCTGTGCATTAAAGAGTATCGGAATTGACGATAATTAATTGTCTTTTTTATTATGAAAGTTGCAAATACTTCTGCAAACCGGGCTAGCTGTATAACAAAATGTACAATTTAATAGTATTTTAACCGACTCTAACATCCACCAGCCACCATCTTTGCCAAATGTCACTAGGGATGCCCAATCAATTGTAATAAAAAAACATCAATCAATCGATTAAAAATTCAATCGATTAATTGATGTTTTTTCTATTAATGTATTTTTTAAAAAAACCTCATAGATATGTTTTATAAATGAGGTCATACTCGATTTTACTTATATAGGTAGTTAGAATAATGATAATATCATCAAAAAGTATTGCATCATGATTATTTATCAGTGTTTTCTAGTGATCGTTTAGGAAAGTGTGTGATTATAACTAACTACCTATACATTTATTTACGATACAGGTAACCCTCCTTTTGGACTACATTGAAAAAGTATATTTTACTATACAGGGTGTAACGGAAAGGGTATATACATACAAACAGGGTGAATAGAGTGTTTAATAACGAGTCTTTCCTCAAAATTTCAGCTTCCTACTAACAACTTTGAAACTTCACGATATTATAGAATATCGACAGTTTATTAAATGCAAAATCATAACAAACGTGTCACCGCACTATGAGGGTCATAATCCTGTCCGGCAAGGTTCAAGTATATCTATCTCGGGTTCTGCGCGCCTAGTACAGACCTATCGGGCTCTGCCTAACCGACGAAGGCGCGACGGCGCGGGCGGGCTCAACTTTACAATTATGTATGTATAAGTATAAAAACGTTACCATGACGTTTCTTATCACCAAGAGAATCCGTGCCCTTCGGATGTATATACCCTTTCCGTTACACCCTGTCTACATTTCAAATGTTTTATTAAAAGAAAACAATATTGCAAACTAGATATCGATGTTAGTATGTAATAAGGCAGTTTGTAATGTATCGCATACTACATACATACATACATACATATACTCACGCCTTTTTCCCATGGGGGTAGGCAGAAACTACAGAGCGCTATATGCTAAGATGCTTACATACTTCTTTTGCTTCGTTTACATTCATACATGTTGTCATACACACAGTGACAGTATTGCATACTAAATCTTAGGAAATATCGATTAATTGTGTCGCATTTCACATCCCTATTTTTGACGGTCCTTTAACATTGTCAAAGTTACTTAGGTGTTATCCACTTAGGTTTTAGAAAAAATAAAACTGCATAGGTCCCTAATTATCAAGTTAGGTACTAAAAATTGCTAAATTTTTATGATAGCGGTTTTCAGTTTCTTAAAAATCACTTAGACTTATGAAAAATCATACCTAATATTCGTTTTTATGGATTTAATAATAACCTCAAAACCAGAACCTTTTTTTGAAATATATCTATTCCGCAGCTAGTCCGCTATAAATATAAGATCCTATACGAGTTTACTCATAAGAGAGGATACCATACATAATTTTCCGATGTTCTTGGCTCCAGGGCCTACAATGTATGGGCAGAGAGCAATCTCCTTTGTATGTGTAGAGGCGAATCATCTGCATCTGCCTAGCCTTTTCGGCTTCCAGCTTAGCTGGATGCAGACCAGTGTTTTTCATAGCATATGGTGAGTAAGTTCTGCTTTATTACAAAACATACTATGCGTGCATTCAATTACACCCACATTTTTCCAGTTATAATAATAATAATAAATTTTTGTTTATTGATGGCAACTAGGCCCAATTGTTAGTAACAATGTTCTTAAAAACTACTGTTAGTAAAAAAAAAAAAATAATAAAAAATTAAGTAAGTTATGTTTAATTGAAATATATTGCCTATATTGCCATCAACCGAACACAGATCTAGAATCTGGGCAGCTACTGAGAAATTCTAGTTGGAAAAACCCAAAAATACACACAAACTGCTCAATTTTGACGTTTAATACTTTCTTAAGTTTGAACAACATTCATTTTCATTAACACAAGTTTGGATACTCACAAAATGTACGTCATATCCTCCTCAAACCAATTCAGGAAATAGGTATTATTAGGTCTGTCGTAATTCACGCCAAATACAGCGCAAACACAATATTTATCGCTTGTTCTATTACCGTAAAGACCAATTTCTTAATGTGGCACATGGTCTCAACTGCTATAGCTGATTCCAATTCTCCGTTCTAAAAGAAGAAAAATTCCCTTCCTCTGTTAAAAGAGTTTTCCCTTAGTTTTTCTTGGAATGTAAATATTAACAGAGAACAGCGAGCTTAATTAACACCAACAGACTGTAATTAATGCAAGTTTAAATAGAGTTCTGTAAATTACAGATGATTCTTAACTCTTTAAGTAGTCCAGTCTCGTAGCCAGGGGTAGTACCGACGGAGGAGAGGATCCAGTTCAGTCTAGTGTTACCTCGTTACAGTTCTTTGGGTATTTGACAAAATATCGGCTTTTCAGCAATTAATGGACTCAAAAATAAAGTAACCACCTAAGAATATTTTTATATAATTGCTGTTATGTCAGACCCGCCACCCATAATTAGTTCAGACCCACTCAGAAAAATGAACTGATGAACCGTTATTGTTTAAAGTTAATACCTACTCTAACATCGTATGGATTTTATCTGAAACAAATATTTTGAAATTGAATTTATGCTATGACATTGTTAATCTTATTTTATTTCTCAAGTATGTTTTGAATTTAATTATGACAATATTTTTTTTACCTTGGAGAGCAGCGGTGGCCCAGTGGTGGCGGCCCCGACTTACGAACAGTAAGTCGTGGGTTCAAACCCAGGCAGGCGCATTACTTTGTGTAATTTATTTCATCACCACTGCTCTCCAAAACGGTGAAGGAAAATATCGTGAGGAAACCGGCATGTCCTAGAACCAAAAAGTTCGAAGACATGTGACATCTACCAATTCGCACTGGGCCCGCGTGGTAGATTAAAGCCCATACGCAAAATACGCGCTTAGACGTGGAGTTGCGGATACCAGCCCGGTATCTTTAATCTTTAATCTTTTTTTACCTTAGTTATAGTTTTTATTATGCATATTGTGGTCTGAAGGAGTACACCTACGTGATACTTTTATCTTCGATTACTTATTTCATGTGAATATACAGGGTGTAACGGAAAGGGTATATACATACAAACAGGGTGAATAGAGTATTTAATAACGAGTCTTTCCTCAAAATTTCAGCTCCCAACTAATAACTTTGAAACTTCACGATATTATTTAATATCGACAGTTTATTAAATGCAAAATCATTACAAACGTGTCACCGCACTATGAGGGTCATAATCCTGTCCGGCAAGGTTCAAGTATTCTATCTCGGGTTCTGCGCGCCTAGTACAGACCTATCGGGCTCTGCCTAGCCGACGAAGGCGCGACGGCGCGGGCGGACTCAACTTTACAATTATGTATGTATATGTATAAAAACGTTGCCATGTCGTTTCTTATCACCAAGAGAATCCGCGCCCTTCGTATGTATATACCCTTTCCGTTACACCCTGTAGGTATATATCCTTTGTTGGAGATCCTAAATGAATAAATACCTAAATGATTTTGGATAAATGTTTTTTGATTTTGATTTTGTTACATATAGAAAGCAATTAAGATATTGAGTGTTGAGGTCATTTAAATTTTTAATGTTTGAATTGCCTGTGCTGTGACTTTGTGTTGTCGGCAAGGAGGAGATGTTGCTTGGTTATAGTTTGTTTTAAGAAAAACTGCAGCTTGGAAGACTACATTCCAATAACCGGCGACCAATTTGCATTCTACATCTTACAACTGATTTTTTTTATCAAAATCCGTTCAATAATATTTGCCAAACGTCATCACTTAAAACAAATGTTTAGTATGATCGCAGAGAGCAATTTCGAGAACCCAAGACTAAAATTTAGTTTTAGGGGCTCCCTAGCTCCTCCCTCCCCTGAAACTAAATTTACTAGATGTGAAATGACAAAGTCACTAACAGCGAATTGTGGGAAAATTGCTGAGTGCGGATCAATCCGTTCACCTAGCTGTAACCACTAGAGCAGGCCCGTTTAGATTGGATAGTAGGCGAACAATTTGATTTCGTATGTTCCAATTGTTCGATTCGGGCTGTGTTTAGGCATCGGAGAATCCTTTGTGACATAGACGAGGAGGTAATGTGGGTTGATAGATGGATTGGTTTCTGCTAGGCGATTCTATGATTTCTCTGACGTCATTTTTGACATTAAGGGAAAGGGTAGGTTCATATCTGACGGAAAGTTTGCGACAATGTACCTCGACGCACTAACGCATCATCTGTTGAGTGTGAACCGTCAAGTGTCTTTCTATACATTTGTCTGTTATGGCGTTACGCGACCGATAATACGCGACGCATGTTCCGTCAGATAAAAACCTTCCCTTAAGACGTGTCAGCGACAAATGTTTAACTGTGATGTTATTGTGTGCATTATCTTCACTGACATAATGTAATGTATACAAAAATATTGGCTTACTGATTTATCGAAATAAACGTTTGCCTCACTTCAGAAATGTCTCCTGTATTGTGAGGTTGCTTTTAAAAACATTTAGACTCACACATGCGGGCCAAACAAATATTTGTTGCGTGCGGGAATCTAACCTTCAGCGCACCATCCAATCTCTTAATCACTGCATCAACCGTGCCATCAACACACTGTCACTGGAATTACCTTTTCCATTTACTTTCATTTTGTTTTTGCCTGCTGGCTTATAACACGTTGACTGTGTCAAATAAACATGTATTTATTAAGAGTGTTTTTCATAGAGTGACTGTCTATACAACTTTAAAACGCTAATACCCATTGGTTGAGCTGATTGTCAAACTTTATTGGCTTTTGACTAACCGAAACGACTTCAGAAGGTATTTAAATGACGCCGGAATTAAAGGCTTAGCGTGCTTTCCGAGGCACGAAGGGGTTTCAAATGTTGGTACGGTCATCCATTAATGGATTGACTTCGGGAAGCATGGCTAATGCTTTGACCGACCAATGTGGCTGTTTTGCTTAACCGAGCTGCTTTTGTTCTAGAGGTTAGTATAACAAATAATATTAAGTGCCGATTTCTCAATCACACTATAAGTTTGATTTAAGGAGTTTAAACCCAATGCACGCATTTCTGACTTTTCAAACGCATGTGCGTAATGTATATTATCACTGGCTTCAAAGAAAAAGAAAACATCTTGAGGAAATATGGAATGTTATTGATGGCATGTAAAATCAAGTCAGAGTCACCCATGGGTGGCATAAAACTCAAGCTCCAGATTAGTCACAAAAACCACAAAAAGATGAAGAAGATCGAAGGAATAAGAATGGTGGTTTGATAGTTTTTGCATATCGAGAATATATCCAACTGCCATTTTTATTCTTCAGATAACTAGTTTTCACTTTTCTTTCTCTTTATTGTTCTTTTCTCTTCTCTTCTTATGCTTAGATTCACATTAATGTAAACATAATAAGAAACAACTACGAAAATTTGATAGTAAACTAGAATAACATCCGGGATCCAGTCCTATTCTGTTAAAAAATTCTCTTCACTTTACAGGTGAAGTAAAAACGAAGTGATATGGACTCTCATTCCATATTTTCATTTTTAGGATTTTCACACTAGTCTTAAATAATAGACCGCCTATTATATAATATTCTGCTTTACTGTTATTAATTTTCAGAATTGTAATACAAAGAAAACTGCACTTTTCTCAGTATAGGTAGAATTAACGGCTAGTGAATTAGTACAAAAAATACGTCAGTAAATAGTTCCTAATTAATAGTAAAGTCCATTTGTGAGTTCAACGACTCGTATGTGCAAATCCAACTATCCTCCGCACTAAACGCAGCACGGATTTAGACGATCGGTCCAACGTTCAAACGATGTAATTGCCGACCCATTGTGAGACTTTGATGGTCGAATTGAGGTATTATCGTCACCCATTACCTGTACTACAAATAGTTATTTCACATTTTTATCGCAACCAGTCAATTTACTGCTTTTTAACTGGAGTTCTATACGAGTTTTTAAAGTTTATATTGAGCCATTACGCGATTTACGTCGGGCGTCGTTGGTACAATTTAAATTTTATTGGAATTGGTCTCGTATGTTTCGTGTTTTTTATTATATTTACGAGAGAGGATATTTTTATTATTAAAAGGGGAAATATTTTTCGATACAAACGTATTGTTAGGAGAGGAAAATTTACGGTCATCAAAGTCCAACCACGTTAAATTATTTTATCACTCTTAAATTAATGTAAAGTATGAATAATTATTATAAAAAATAATAGTTTTAATCTGGTGCGGTTTACAGAATCGTCCAGCTACATATAAACTATTTTCAATAAAACCTCTCTTACACAGTATTTCCAGTTAAAATTTCCAGCAAGAAGTTTTTTAGCTCTGTTTCATTAATCCTCGAATTCAATCACAACGCAAATTATTAATTTCAAACTGTGTAGATGAAATGTCAAAGTGAATAGTGTTCTGTGTATTTTTTTCTTATTAAACCCGCTTCTAGTCCTTATCAATAGTCTTTTTTGTTTACGCTTTGCGCACATTGACAATCTCCGTTCCACGAATAATCATATTCTACCTTTTCTACTTTTTCTCCATATGAACATAAGGCTGGTCATCAGTTCATTCATATTTAAAGTAGGGATACGAGGATACGTTTGTAAGAAGATAGTAGAATAATATCTCGGAGTTGGTTCTTCTTTTGTCTTCATCATCGTATTTTAATGTCTTCTAAAGGAGTATTTTTTGTTTGAAATCAAAGTGATTTAAAATACTATAGAGCGGACATGCGAGGAAATGTCATAGAAAAATTTTGATCCCATGTCTCAATAACGCCATCAAGAATAATTTATAAAAATTGGAGAGGCAGCGACGCGTACTAAAAAATAATAGACTTTTGTCCAGCAGGACACACGTTTCAGATGAAAATTTTATTCGTAAAGTTCGGTATTTTCTCTTCTATCCTATTCCAGGTTATTTTGTCATGTTACAGACACACATATCTTGCCTATGCTTCATTCTGAGGTACCAGTAAGTAAAAGACCTGTAAAATATCCCTAAGACGGTGTTTGTACGGTTTTTTGACTTAAAGTTGTGTGGTATCGGCACAAAGTTTGAACAAACAAACTAAAGAATGGACTGGTGCTGCAAAATGTCATCTAGCAGCTCTGGACTCAGTGGAGAGGCGTAGGAAGAGGTTTATTTAGTGGCCCATATTTGGTTCAGACCAATCTACAAAGCCTTAGGCGCAGGCATAAGGTAGCCTTTCGGTATTCAATATGGGATGCATTTTGGAGAGCGTACGTGGGAATTAATTACTTAACTTGATTCCGCCAACACCTTCCTACCATCGGACAACGGGCGTGCGGTGAGTGTCTACCTTTACATCGTTGGCACATCTACGATCCGGCAAAGTGTTTCACCTCGGTGATTGTAACGCGTACATAGAAGAAATGGAACAAAATTGCCTTTTCTGGTCTTCCCTTACGATTATAATTTAGGTGTATTCACAGCTAGAGTGAAAAGAATAGACTATTAATAAACTAGTGCACTTCACCATCATTGATTGCATCACTGCCTACCATCAGATGGGGCAAGCACTAGTTTAAAACATTAAAAGAAAACTTCAGCTTGTTTTGAATTTATTTTGATGTTCTAAAGTTCGATGCATCAAATATAACTAAATTCGATGTCGGTTGATGCTTGACAGTCGTGAAATGCATCTAAACAACTCCAAGACAGTTGAACGTTCATTGTCTAGACATCGTTTGAATATATTCCTGTCTCATGTCTTACGGGATAAGCAGAACTTGAATGGCTTGTGTGTTCTGATTTCAGATCTTTGTCTTGAAATAGCTATCTCTCTACTAGAACTATTATTTTGAAAGAATCGGCGAGGATCATGCTTTGATCGATTTATTTATCATTTTGTTACTGTCAAAAATTTGTAGAATATTTGAGATTCATTTCAATGATGTTACTAAGCGATCCTCCGTGATTTTACGCGCGTAATCTTTTCATACGCTTTCCAATGGTCCCTGAGAAATGTCGAAAATCTCGAAAGTAAGAAAATTTATTTGAATCGTTTAAGTTAATAAAAGTTAACGCAACAATCAAGCTTGATTTAAATTTAAAAATAAGTATTGCTTCGGCTGGAGTAAATAGAATAAAATTTACCTTAGCACTTATTTTGCATGAAATTTCAAGAGTTAAATGATACCAGAAACGCGTTACGTCATCACTTTCCCGTAACACAATAATAGTTTTACACGGATTCGTCACAAAAAACCGGATATTGCGAGAGTACATCGTTTGCCTAAAACGGTAGCACGTAGAAATATCCGCTTTCACCGGAAAAAAACATTTTTTGACAGTTTCTAAAAATAGAAAGTAACAATTCATCGGACTTCGAACTTCAGAAAAAAAATCTTTTAAAAGCCCGTAAAAGTGAGAATTTAGATCAGTATCGACGACCGCACAAAATCAATCAAAGGTTGCCAAGGTTAGACTCTGAATTGGTAACGACATTCATTAAATATCGAAATCCCTCCGTGCCTGGGAAGGTACATAAATCCTTTGGTTCCAACTGTCATTTGTAGACCAGTGAAAATCACTACGGGTAATCAGAAACCCATAAGTCAGTCCTATCATGGATTATCGTGTTGCCTAGTAACTGGTTTGTGAAAGTTAGATAGGTATTTTTTTAAATATTATAAACTAGTGCAATCCCACCTGATGGTAAGCAGTGATGCTGTCAATGCTGATGAAGCGCACAGGTTTATTTAGAGCCTATTCACTCTTCTAGCCTTGAAGACACCGCATCAGACCAATTGTTCAAGTCGTTCGATGAGAAAACAGTGAGTAAAGAAGAAGGTAAAGAAGACTGGAAATCGACCCTAGAATAGTTGGGGCAGAAAGAGGCAAGACTCAGTAGTCTTGCTGAATTCCAGAAATTCTGGATTTCAGCAACGTGGCTTGGTGCTAAAAGTTGCATTAATATACTATTCTCCTAGGCAAATTATTACACAAAGAGCTCAAAGCCAGTAGATGCGATTAGATTAATATTAATAGTATGTGGGATCTTATTGTGTGAAATTGACACGTCTCGTGTCGTCACTAACTCGTCCTTGTGTTCATGGATCGTTAGCCAATCTGGTAATCAAACCTAGTTATCTCTCAAACAACAGCATTGTCTGTGTAAGATCTTTACCGTTCATCATCAACTATTTAGCCATAATTATGTCCCCTACATATGGCTAAATAGTTGATGATGAATGGTCGGCTTCTAGTCTAACTAGATGCAGTTTTTGTTAGGGATGAAGTTTTTTTGCTATTTCTTCTTCCAGTAAAAACAATAGGAAGTGGTGAAAGACGGGTGTTTTGAAGCCTAATTTGAATATAAGCAGGTACTTTAGATAAATCTTAAAAATATATTTTAGATTTAAGCAACATTGTGTTAAATTTTATACCTTTTAATTTCTGAATAAATATTAGGAGCAGGGTCAAGCTACCGGTGGTTAGGGTCTCAGAGACAGGAACCTCCTCACAATGCGAGCCGTATCGAGGAGTACTGCCTTCTGTATCAGGCCTTTGATCCAACCGCGTAACGAAAGCCTCGACGGATGGTCGTCGAGGCTTTTGGCGATAAGACCATTCAAATTGGCCGTCACAGCAATCGGCACAATGACAGCAGAATCCACATCCCACATGTCGACAATTTATTATTCTATAACGCTCAAACCAAAACTAACTTTAACCTGAATACGAAACATAGTGAAAACATAATACTGACTTAGAAACATATTTTCTTACAGTAAACTTTCATCCGCTGATAGAATATGTACTCTAGTTTATTGGTTTTGTCTCATAGGGAAAGATGGATGGTTTGACGTGTGTTACTCGACTACCCCTTTTATTTATGAACCACCTCAAACTACCGTTTCTATGTTGAAATATGAAGGAGGAAAAAAATATTTATATTAAGTTTGTTATCTAAATTGCAACTAGGGGAATAAGAGTTAGGGAAGTTTGCGAGTTGATTCCAAATTTAAGTGTCTTGCAGCCAGTCACTACACTTTTATTTATTTTTTTATTTAACGACTTTGGAAGACTTACAGCTAAATATAATGGAAATAAGTAACAGTAAGGTTATCTGACAGCCAATTACAAGTCTCCACGTCTAAAGCTAGTGTAGATAATAATGTGGAACAAAATATACGCACACACTGCCGCGTAATGACACAAAAAATCCAAAAAACAACAATATTACAAAAATACATAAATAATAACAACAAAAAAATAAAATTAATCGTGAATCTATTTCCGAACCATGTTCTATTCATTCACTGTTTTTAACCCATGAAAAAGTTTGAGGATAAACACTTTTTTGCGGAAGTCACACTTGTTTTAAAAATATCAAAGTCGAACTGTTTGCATACCTTGTTAAAATAGATACTTACACGCAAAACGCACGAATTTTGCCTGTAATTTGTATTTGCAAATGGCACTCGTAATGGCGGATTGAACCGTTTGGACCTATTTGGAACACTGAAATATAAAGTTGACAAAACAATAACTTTTCTCGGGCTTGGCATCAGATTTCTCAGGATATTTATTTTTTACCGTTTTTGAAGGAGTTTATAATTCCACAATACGAACTTAAATCTGAGAAGAACGTGCGAGCCATGGGTTCAAACTAAAGAAATGAAATGAAATGATGATGAAATGATATTTATTTCTGTAAATAGATCTTCCCAGATACTTTTACATGTATTTTTTTTAAATTAAATGGCATTTCTAAAGTGACTGATCCCTGATAAGAAATCCCGAAAGAAACTCAGGGGTCAAACGATACAGGGCAAAGTCTGGAAAAGTCTTCCGAAGAAAGAATCAGTTCAGTTTTGAGTTGACCTGTTTCTACAGACGCCAAGGCCTATGACTTGATAATCTGCCGGTCACATCAATAGGCTTCACTGCCTTTAAATTTACCTGTCGGCTATACACATATATTATGTCATGATCAACTCACTATAGCCTGCCCCTACGGGGACGTATCGACTATCCTGAACTCCATGGTCTTTTCTGTCGACTATTTGTGCCCGTCAGAGCCGTCGGCACAACCTGTTTGCGCAACTGCCAGCCAAAACCGTAGCCAGAGCGGAATCCCCAATTTGTCGTATTCTAAAGGTGCTGAATGCCCTTCTTGCTGCCAACCCTGATTGTGATGTGTTTGCGGATGAATGGATTAAACTAATGCGTGTATGCCTGGTGTTCTGTGAGAGTTAGTATGCCAGGGAGTCTACTGTTCCAAGTAAGTTGCTACAACAAAATACCTAATGATATATTAAAACTAAATCAAAGAAACTTTAAAACTTATGTTAAAAAAACACTTTGCAAACAGGCTTATTATACACTAGCTACTGCCCGCGACGTCGTCTGCGTGAAGGTTCTACAGCACCAAAAATACCTAAGATGCCAGTGTCGCTATAGCATTATAAGTAAACAACTTTTAAAATAGCATTATAATATAAGTTACATGAAGAGAGCCAAATCATAGGTCTCGAGTTCGAACCCAAGGCACGCATCTCTGACTTTTCGGATTTATGTGCGCATTGTATAATTATCACTTGCTTCAAAAACGGTGAAGGAAAACATCGTGAGGAAACCGGCATGCCTGAGAGATATTTCTCAAGGGCATGTGATGCCAAGTCAGAGGCCCATGGGCGTCATTAAAACTCTGACACCAGGTTAGGCACTAACCACAGGATAAGAAGAAGATGAAGAGAGTTATATGGGAATCCTGCTTAGTTCAGTCATACCATGTGACTGAAGGAAATAGAGAAAATAATGCTGGAATACATTCCAGAATAAAAAAAAGTATAAATACGTACAAAGGTGTCATACCTTACAACACTTCCCTATAAACTACGTTGGTAGTTATACTGCCAGGAGCCAAAATGTAAAGAGACTCAGGACTGGTGGCGCGGGAGCAAGCGACGTACAGGTGCCCGTGTGAGAAGCAACTCGTCCTGAGATCTACACCCACTGCCCTGAGTATCCGCTCCTGCAACTTATGCGATTGACATCACTAAGCAAACACTCACGGGGAACTGTACGCGCTCGAACTGGATCGGGAAGCTATAAAGTATAAGGGGAATGCGTTGTATAAATACTGCCTCGCCGACGCCACAACCCGTAAGAATTTCCACCTCAATGGTGTCTGGGGTGCGAGATGACTTTAAGGCGGGTCCCGTTACACAACTTCGGAGGAGATTTGTTCCTAAAAAGCATAACCAGGACGCCGACCTTCAGCTTGATGGTATGCGCTGGAAGTCCACTTGCTGACAGGGAGTTCAAAAAATCCACGGGATAATGTGTGGCGTCATCTTTCTCGACTACAGTGCTTATCGACGTGTAGACCACTTCATTCACCTCAATGACTGAGAGAATGCATTCGTTAATTGCTGCAGCATTATCATTTTTGGGCGCCAAAATGGCCCTCTCACACGAATTCTGCTGGTGCGGTATACGACTGATGTCCCCGTACACACAGCGAATGAGTTCTTCTAAGCTGGATTCCACTCTACCGAGAGAATCTGAAAGCACCGCCTGTCCACTTCTCTCTTCTGGTAGAGTGCCTTTGCCAAAGACTTAAAAGAACATCGGAGAATTCTTGAGCGCGTGCAATGCCGTCGAGCCGAGCTCTCATATTAATGGTCAAGCGCAGCGTACGAACTCGTGACCACAACGAAGATCGTTTCAACGAAGCATTCACCTCGTCAGCCCTCGATCCCCGCGTCAACTCGGGAAGCGTTTGCCTGAAATCTCCACTAAACAGAACTGCGACACTACCCATCAAACCCAATCCTGCAGATGTCCTGCAGGGTTCTGTCCACGGCCTCAATTGCCTTCCTTTTGGCCATCGTACACTCATCCTATATGAAACGATCCAAACTCTGCTCAAGATTTTGAGGGTTTTGTTGGAACTTGAATTTGACAAAACGAACTATACGATACAACTTTTATGAAGAAAATGCACATTGCCATCTATGAATTAAAAAAAACTAACTACTAACCTCGCCAACACGATCAAAATTTTATTTAAAGTATTAATTTCCAAAAAGTGTTAATGTGTAACTTGATAATGATTTTTATGAAATCTCAATAGATGGCGCTGTTTCGTAATTGTCTTTATACCTACTACTAACATTCACTAAACTATGTTTCTCTGCCAAAGTTACTTAAATGGCGTAGTTTTTATAGTGTATAGGTGATACCGTGATAATATGTAGTCTATGTGTTGACCCGACCTCTTAGTATTATATTCATGCAAAATTTGAAGTAAATCCATGCAGTACTTTTTGAGTTTACCCCGGACATACATACAGACAAACAGACAAAAATTCTAAAAAGTCACTTTTTGTCACCAGTTACGTTTTTCTAACAAAAGCCACATATTTTTTCTCGAAAATTCTCAATGTACAGTTTTTCTTTCATTACTGTTTTATTATTATGTAAATAGATACCTACTTCGAAGAAATGCTTAACGATTAAACGTGTTATTGAGGCTAATTTATAAGATATAGATATTTGTTACTGAGAATTTTTTTGTTGATATTTTGAAGATCAACATCTTTGTAATACATACTTTTTGTGTATGATCAACGTATGCGAGGATAGGAGCTCGAAAGCGCATTTTCATCCGACTTGCTTTGAATTTATCGTCACTGCTCGGCTCTTATGTGTCTTAGTGTTATGTTATATAGCCTATAACCTGCCCAGGAGTATGGATTACAATCGTACCAAGTTTGGTTAAAATCCCTTCAGTAGTTTTTTATCCATGCGTGCACATACAGACAGACAGACAGACAGACAGACAGACAGACAAAAAAATTACTGATTGCATTTTTGGCATCAGTATCGATCACCAATCATCCTCCAATATTAATTTTGAATATATTTTCAATGTACAGAATTGACTTCTCTACAGATTTATTATAAGTATAGATATAGATATAGATATAGATATAGATTAATGGATTATATTGAAGATAAAAATGCTTGGGAACATGCTGGTCCTGCTCCATAGGACAACTTAGTGTCTGGACAGGAATGTTTGCTTTTTGTCTACATCACACATTGTAATTTGATTTTTTATTTTATTTTATTTTTATTTTAAGTATTAACTTCATGATTATTATTTTTTTTAATAATCAACTTTGGATTAAATATTATGTAAATATGTGAGCACCATGTATCTTTCAATACGCTCATACTATTACCAGCCGCGTTGCTTATTTTATATCACCTATCTCAGGATAGCTGCTTTTTTTTTTTTCTCATGGTACATCGTCCTCACATATAATCTGATTATGTATACAAATATTGTAAAATCTATTTTAAAAGAGTAAGTATGGAGTTTCTTGCACATTCTTCTCCATACAAAACTACCTTTTGGAATGTGCAACTAGAATCATATTAATTTAATTTATTTGTAAGTTTAACGTTCAAAAGTGCCTGTTTTCAGGCCTAATTGAAATAAATGATTTTTGACTTTTTGACTTTTAAGTTTTTTTTTCTTTTAATTTTTTTTTATAACTTTTTATGGTAATTGTAATTGTCTCTATGTTACTTAGTGTTATTGGTGTTGTACCGTATTAAGTAACTATAAATAAACAAATAAATTGTGTAACTGCACCACCAGTGCCGTATTAGGTACTAACAAACTGGTTATTGTGAAACTATTAAAAATAAAACATTACAACAAACTAATTTCCTGACAAATCCAGAGAAAGCGTCACATAATCTTACTCGGTCACTAGAAAGAAGTATTACAATTTAAAAACTCCCATTAAAGATAGTTCAGTGATTTACGAGCGACGTACATGCAAAATGACTTTTATATCCCTGCTTGTTTTAAAAAGGAGAATATAAATACAGTTTTTTTCTTAAATGGGTTGAAGAAAATTCAAAAGTTGTTGAAGTTTTTCTTAAGCATGGACTGGGAGTTCCGTAGTTGAAAGTTAATAATATAGTAGCAGCATGATAGTTAGGGAAAATAAACTTAGCGGCAGCTACTGCTCAATTTAAAGTTGAAAAAATGAATAAGATAGAGGCTATCTTAAACAATACTTTATATTAAAAAAATACTTTTAATACTTCAATGAGTATAATTAAGTATCAGAGTAGAACTTTAAGTTTAAATTTTTTGTAAGGAACTCTAATATTAAACTAGCCTTAGTTACTTCTTCTAAAATCAACTATTCGAGTTTTTACTACTGTATAAACTTTTATAACCCTATTGGAATCAAACATATACTATTAAATTCATAATTAAAATACTAAATGTATATTTTATGTTATAAATCAAACAGTTATTACAGACCGCGGCACGTAAGTTGTAAGCTTCAATGAGCAATAACAGATGTTCGGGACTCAATGAAAATGCGGCTATACGTAATCATGGTAACGACTGCAGAACAGAAATTTAACAGCTAAAAACTAAATGTGAATCTAACATTATTATTAAATAACTTAGATTAACATGTTACTGTGAGTAAACCTGTTATTTTGTAATTAAAAGACATGAAACCTATAGCCTATTTATTTTATTTTATTTTTTTTTATTTTATTTATTAGGGAAAACAAACAGTAACACATTAAATATCATGCAAAACAATAAATTAGCAAAACAAAAAGTTTACAAATGTGAAACCAACAACGTTCTCCACAGATAGTTACATGAGACGTTTTGGTTTGTCAATCGTTATTTTAGAAAAAGGAAAGTGATGTATTTAATTTTATTATATTAATTGAGAGACACAACTTGTCTATAAGACTTTATGAATATTTGAACGCTCATTGCGTGTTGTAAATTCAAGAACTTTTGTGCATAAATAAAAATGTCAGTTACATGGTTAAAACTCTGTAAATAAAATGTACTAATGGGTAGATTTTTCCAACCAGCAAATGCTACTGAATGGTTCACTATCGACTTCATTACAATAGATCAAATATTCGACACAATAACCGCATTACCCATTTCATTACTTCACGTTCACTATTACAAACATCTCCATTCCAAACAAAACCAGCAATGTACATCGTATAACTTAAAATTCACCCGTACAGATCACAAAGATATTCAATTTTACCGTTACATTCACCCCTGTCGACGCACGGGTCGAGACAATCGAATTATTTTGTGGTATATCCGTATAACAGAGTTACGGATGGTAGGGCAGTAAAAGTTTTACATCCACTATAGCTTCACGATCAGTTTTCAGGTTACCTGTAGGTACCATTTTGTTTTCATGAATATTATACGAGTGTGTGTAAAGGTCTTTTGCGTAGGCAGCCTGGATTTTAAGTTAAACAAAGTGTATTATTATTATTATAGCTCTTACAAATTTAAACACTTCTTGCACTTTTTTTTTTTATATATATATATAATGGGTCTACTCTTGACCTCAATCTTGTCCTGCGGTCGGAGATGAGGTCGACGATGGAACGAGCTTACCAATAAGAAGCCTATTAACTCGCGACTTAAACAGATTGGGGTCATATGAACTCGGGAACACTGATGCAGGCAGGGAATTCCACTCCTTGGCTGTGCGCATAATGAAGGAACAGGCAAAGCGCTTCGTGCGAATGTTTGGAACATCTACAAGGAATGGGTGATAACCTGCAGTGCGTCTGGATTCCCGATGGAAGAAAGGAGATGGTGGAATGAGCTCGTGGAGCGCAAGAGCACACTCACCGAAATACAGTCTGTAAAAGACCGACAGACATGCAACTTTGCGGCGGTGGGCCAGGGTATGAAGCTTGGTACCCAGCTTTTCGTCACCAATGAGCCTCTTGGCTCTGCGCTCTACTGAGTCGAGTGTGGCTAGTTGGTATTTGGCTGAGCCATCCCAAAGGTGACAGCAATACTCCATGCTGAACCGGACTTGAGCTTTATAAAGAACTAAAAGCTGGTTTTTACGTAAACGTCACCGATTTTTTTTCAGATCGTACTTATCAATCAATTTTTGTTTTGATTTGATCATTGCTCCCATTGCTTTTGTGTTAGTTTTAAGGCCAAACACATGACGTCTGCTTAGAATACTGCTGTTTCAACATCAAAACCCCTTTTATCTATTTTGAAATTCTATTGAAATTCATAGTTGGAGCCCAAAACTAACTCAATCACTAGTTCATCAACCTCATTTGCGGTTAGCTGGACATCAAAGTGGTCACTGTACACTAAAGGTAATTTTAACGCTCTAGTTTCAAAAGACATTATGTCATTTAGATCCCAAATTTAATTGAGAAGATTTGTGTCAATAGAATGAATATACGTACACACATGAGCACAAGTTTCGCTATCCATTCCCCACATCCCTTGCGGTTGGCCGCGCGAAAAATTTGCTCTCGGTACAATTTTACTACTCCGTTCCATTCGTGCACATTCATGAGTCGACGTTTTACTGTTTTTTGTTCGTTCATACAAAAGGACATGTTTCATTTTTGTATGGGCCTCCGGCCATAACATGTACGTCGTCAGCGAAGCTGCAAAACTTACCCCTGAATAGAATAAAGTTAATTATTTTACATAATATCTCATGGTTTTTATGTACAAAATTAAAATTGAAAAAGTTTGACGTTTGTCCTAAGGGTTATTGACAGCTATCCATGACAGGTTGTAGAGATGACGTTTACTTAACCTATAATATAATTGTTTAGTTTTTGTTCATCGAACAAATAAACCAATAATAGTCTAAGATCATAATTACTGTGATCTTTCATAAAAGATATTAGACAAAAGTGGTTCACTAAAGCAAGATCAAGAATCATTTCTTTAGGGAGTATTGGCTTATCATATAAAAGTTAAAACCTACTGTGTTCAATCCCTGCTGGATGCGTTTATTTCAATACATTTCCTTCAGCTAACCGGTCTCATTTGTCTAATGTTATACAGAATATGCTATAATGATGCTGTAATTATTGAATAGATTGGTATGGTAGGTACTAGTAAGATTGAAATTAAAAATGTAAGTAGGTACATAATTGTAGAACAAGGTACCGGCCGACCCCAAAACCATTGGAGAAAGGGTCATTGCTTTTTGGGTCGGCTTCCAGTTAAGCTGGATGCCGCAGAATATAAAGAGGGCGGTAACTGGGTAACATGGTACCTACCATTTGTAAATATTGGTATCAGATTTACCTACTGACTTTTATCTATCCATAACAACTGTCAAATATCTTCAAATGACGATGGAGATCAATAAATAAGCCATTTGGCTTAACATGCTTTCTGAGGGATGTTAAACCTTTGGTGAACTCCAGAAGGAGTGTAGGGCCTCTCCAAAATAAAGAAATAAAAGAACAAATCAGGATTTAAAACTTTATTCTTCTTCTCTTACTGATACATCATCAAGTACACAGGCACTGTGCACCAACTTTTTTGTATGAGTTTAATTATATGTAATGGGCAAAACCTGTGGAGGTTAGTTTGGATTAGAGTCAGCTTCAACAATAGGTGGTTCATATTCTAAACAAACAGCACTTCTAGCCCAAGTCCAACAAACATTGCACACCAATGAACGATAACTGACCTGTAAAAACAATACAGAATAAACTCACACATTCACAGATCAATACATAGTAGTCATAGTATTTTATTTATGAAGGGATTCTTACAAGTCATATACAGATAAAAACCACTTACTACATAGATTTACAGTTAACTATTTTACACACCTGTCTAGGTTATATTCTTCTAGAAATGACATATCTTTTTGGAGCATTCAGGAACAAATGTGTGCGACGTCTCAATGTTGATGTTGAACATACAACACAAACATTCCTACTATTAAGGTAAAGATTGGCTGCACGCTGTACATTTCTTCTCGCAGATACCCAGCATGAATAACATACTCTGCCTCCAGAGGGTATCTAAAAATAATACATTTGTTAGGATTTTTACCAAGCTTGATAAAACATTTTCATAGTTTTATTATGTATTTTTCCCATACAATTGACAATCATTACTTTCTTATCGCATGAATCAGTCTATTGCAGGAGAATTGTAAGTGTAATCTTAACATATATATAAAAATCAGACATAACGCATATATACAGTAGGTAACAGACCTGTTGTGGAGTTATCCGGGCTGTGATTTCATCTCTCTCAGGACCATGTGGAATACTGTGTGATCTTCTCTGAGAGAGAGAGATCTGGTAGATACATCTACCAGCCTACAGGCATTGACCTAACATCAATGGCAAACAATGGCACCATCTGGTATCTGAAATTATTAACATGATGTTAGTGATACTATAAATTATTGTTAAAGCCAAAAAAAAAGCAAAGTGAACTGTTTGCAAATAATAGGTACCTGTATTGGGGCAATTAAATTAGATATTGCATCTCTCGTTAAATTATGCGACCTCCTTGAGATTAAAGATAAAAGGCACCACATACATTATGACACAAACACATACATTTGATTCATATGTTTCACTGATAGGTCCTATTCCATTATCCTGCTTTACTTTAGTACTACTATGAGTACTCTCAAGAAGATTAGTAATTGAGTTACAACATGCCTTGCATAATGCAGCATCAGGAGCAATCTGAAAACATACTTATATATACTCTGAAAACAAGTTCATAATAGTTAACTAACATATTAAGAACTGTTTATAGTCATTTGACAGTTGAAAGGATAAAACTCAAACTCAAAATCTTTATTGCATTCATGTGTTTGTATTTAACATTTGTTTTTACATTTAATATAAGTTCCAACATGAAAATAAGTGATACCTATTATATGTTGAGTCGCACATGTTTGAAACTGTTTGTTTAAAAATTATATTCTTACCTCTTGAGCCATGTCTTGTTAAAAAAATAAACATAAGCTCTGGACCTAAATCTGCTGCAATATAATGACTTCATCACTGAGTATCCCTTTATTGCACTTCACACAAGCCATTTTCCAACAAGCCAAAGGATCTGCAAAAAACAATGAGGTAAACCTTGTGTTTCCAACTTAATCCAGCTGATTTACAAATATTTTTCAATAATTTACCTTCAACGTAAGTAAAAACAGAAGATTTCCAATGGGCAGACGAATCCAAATCGCAGGTTTCTGAGTTCGAGTACCGCTAAACGAAGCCAAAGTCAATCCAAGAATGAGCAGATATCACAAAATCAAAGTCGTAGTAGTATAAAATTGAGAAAATGAAAAATAACACTGAAAACCACGAAAGCCAAAATCAAATCGATTAATCGAGTCGAACGAAACTCTCACTGACAACTTGACAAGTGACATAAATGAGTTTCAATTAGAGCTGTTTTTTTTAGTTCGTTCAGAAACACAGTTCAAAAATGGAGACTAAAGATTTTTGAAACGATGAAATCATCACATTTAACTATATTTACTCAAAATATGTACAAGAGAATAATAGTAATTTATTTTTAACCGTACAAGAATACACACATTTTTTAATTATTTTCTATGTTTAATGGATTTGATGAGAAATGATTTCAGAACGAATGAAGTACGCAAGCAAACGAGACGCCATGTCGAATAAAACATGGCAATAATTGAAAAACTATTATTTTTTGTACACAACAAATCAGACTCTAATTCACCAGATACTATTTTTTCCCAATTCGTGGTATTTTTTCCTTTTTTTTCGACATACGTACATCTGGTGGCCGAAAAAGAAACATCTCCTTTATTTTGTTTCCGAGAATAATGGGTGCAGCCGCACTCACGTCGACAGGTTTTTTTTGCTATCATGTCGAAATTACTGATGTATATGGTAGTTCGAATATTTGGTGAATGTGATGTCGAGTATTATTTAATTATGAATTAATCATCTGGTATCAGCGTTGCGAGTGTGGTTTAGAATGAATGGAGTATTAAATAGCAATGGAATAATAATGCCAGTTTCAATTACAGGACTTCAGTTTTCATTACTGCAGATCATGTTTGTTATTTTGCGGTCTAAATTTGTATGTGTAATATTATATGCACAGGAATGCACAAAGGCAGACTAAATGCCGTTGTTCTAAATCTCAAGTTGCCCGGAATTGAATTAGGTAGGCTATATTCTTCCAAGAAGTAAGTCGAAGAAGTAGTCGCTATAGAGTGGATAATACCTCTTCTGGAATTCTGGAATAATAACCATGACTATTCCAGGATTTAATAAATATAAATAAATAAATAAATATTTCACAACTTTTTCACACAACGCCATCTAGTCCCAAGCTAAGCTAACAGCTTGTGTTATGGGTACTAAACCGCTGATAAATATACTTATATATTTCTAAATACATACATATTATAGATAAATTACACCCAGACACAGAACAAATGATCGTGCTCATCACACAGACATTTGTCCTGGGTGGGAATCGAACCCACGACCTCCGGCATAGCAGTCAGGGACACTAACTACTAGACCAACAGGCCAGTCGAAGAGGTAATTTTCCTTCCTCCAAGTAACAGTATCACTTTATCTATTTTCATGGCTGTATATTTTTGTGCATTTAATTAGAACTTTTTAGCCGAACTCACCTGACAATTTTATAAAAAATGGGCTAAAGCCACCCGCTTTGATAGGTTAAACTTTTTGTATACAAAACCCAACACATATAAAACCGGCACATTAAAATAAAATCCCTTAACGAAATACAGGTGGCCATTTTTTTTGTGCAGTAACAATTTGTTACCTGTTAGCAAACTGCGTGTCAGTAGCAACCGTTTCGTCCGCCATGATTGATTGATTGACGTTTTTCAGCTTTGAAGTTTTTGCATTCAAAACTTGTTTGCAGACAGAAACAGAAAGGTTTAGTTTATTAAATATTTTTGCATGGCTGAAGATTTTAGCTCTAAAGAGTTTAAGAATTCAGCAATTTTGTTGTTGAAAATGGGGAAGGACGGGAGTTTTGGGGTACTGTATTTAAAGCAGCAAGTAGATCGAGTAACTACTCTCCAGCCAAATATGAACGAGAGAACACATCCATTAAAAACCCCCATACGAAATGAAGAGCAAATAACGTTAGAAAGAAAGATAAGTAAACAAGAGTCCCAATCTTATAAAACCAGGGGAATACCCTACAAAGGAAATAAAAGAAACATTTGTATTTTGAGCTCCAACAATAAAAATAAAGTCTTAAAGATAGCAGAAAATACCTTTTCAAATTATAACATCTGCCACTATTTGACGCCGAATTGTGGGGTAAAGAAACTTATTGAAGATATTGATCTAAAGTTAAAGAACTACTCAATGAATGACTACTGTCTGATTTTTATTGGTGACGAGGACTTCAGACGCACTACCGACTACATCGACCTAACCATTACGATACGTGAAACTCTCTTGAAAGTACAACACACAAATGTGGTAATCTGTGCACCTACTTTTAAACTAAATAACTATTCTGTGATGTTTAACGGCAGAATTGAATCTTTTAACAGTTTGTTGTATCTAGATGCATGTACCTATAACTACGCATATTTGTTTGATTCCAATTTTTATTTATCATACGACTATAAAATGTTTTGGGTAAGAAGTGGACATGTTAATAATGAAGGATTGGCGAGTATGTTTTCCAATATCCAATTGATGATTAATGAATTTAGTAATGTCAATAACGGAGAGTGTAGTGAGACGTACCACCGCTCACTTTCGTTATCTGAAGATGAAAATCAAGGACAACTGTTTTTTCTCGAATAACTATCTAAAAATCTTGCACCAAAATATTGCAGGCTTGATTAAAAAGTCTAATGTCCTCACAGTATGTTTAGATGAACTAAATGGAAATAATATAACTGTAAATGTCTTGTGTATTACAGAGCACTTTATCATGAAAGGAAATCAAAATCACTTGTATGTACCGAATTACGGTTTAGCTGCCTATTACTGTAGAGAAGGGAAAAACCGAGGAGGGGCGTGTATTCTCGTTAGAAACGGTGTTCAATGGAAGGAACTACCTAAAATATCTAACTTGTACTCTTCAGGCATATTTGAATGTTGTGCGATTGAACTTACCGATTATAAGATAACTGTAGTTTGTGTCTATAGAGTGCCAGATGTAAATAATTTTAACCACTGTTTAGATATACTTGAGACTGTTTTACAAGAAATATCACGTAAAAAATATAGAAACATTGTAATTGCTGGCGACTTTAACATAGATATGCTTAAACTAAATAATCAGTCAAATGCTTTTGAATGTCTTTTAATGAGGTATAATTTGATACTGGCATTAAAACAGCCTACTCGCATGGCCAGAATGACATGCATAGACAATTTTGCGCATAATTTTGGTAACTCGTGTAAGACTGATGTGTTGGAGTTTGCGTTGTCCGATCATACGGCACAGCTGCTTCACTGTCCAGTTGAAACAATATGTGCCTTAAACTGTTGGTATGCGACTAAAAGGGATTACAGTATGGAAAACTTACGAAAGTTTAAAAAATATTTAAAAAATCTAACTTTTTCTGAAATATACAACACCAATGACCCGAATGTAGCTTACAATTCATTTCTTGATCTATTCAAGTTATTATACGAATTATGTTTTCCAATCATACTTATTAAAATTAATACTATCAACAAACCTAAATGGCTATCTAAAGGAATTAAACTATGTAGTCGAAAGAAGAGAAAACTTCTATGGCAGATGAGATTAAACCCTAGCAATAGTAATAAAACTAGTTTTACTAACTATTCCCGGCTACACAAAAAAATTATACTGTTGACACAAAAGGCTCAGAATAACCACAAAATAAAATCATCTAAAAATAAGTCTAAAACTACGTGGCAAATTATCAACAGCGCAAGAAGCAACATGCCTAAACATAATATTAATGTAATTAAATATAAAAACCGTACTTTATTAAATCCTAATAACATTGCGGAAGCGTTCAATAATTACTTCATAGATAAAATTCAGCCCAAACTTGATGTCACTACTAAAACTAAAAACTGTAAAATAATCTCGAACGATAAATCAATGTTTATGGCACCTAGTGTACCCCTAAATATACATAGAATAATAATGTCGTTGAACAATACAAGTAGCGTGGGATATGACGATATTTCTACGAAAGTCCTAAAACATGTATCTTTGCAAATATGCGGTCATCTATCCCATATAATTAACCTAAGTATCAGTGCCGGTATTTTTCCGGATGCCCTAAAAAAATCAACCATAAAGCCATTATTTAAAAAGGAGAGTAGAGAACATATGGAAAGTTATCGTCCGATTGCACTTATACCTGTAATTTCCAAAATATTCGAGAAATTCATTTATAAGGAATTATATAAATTTATTGAGAAAAGTAATATTCTATGTGACGAACAAAAGGGATTTAGACTAAATAGAACTATCAATATGGCCGTATATGACTTTGTCTATAATATTATTAAGAATGTCGATAACCGAACACCTGTATGTAGTTTATTTTGTGACATGACCCAGGCTTTTGACCACGTACATTTTGCAACACTTTTAAACAAACTTGAGGCTTACGGTATTAGAGGTAATGTTCTTCGTCTAATTGAGTCTTATTTAATAAACCGAACACAAATTACGGAAATTCATCAAATAAATAGAGTAACTAGGCGTGAAGAGATATTTAGATCATCCGAGCGGGAGGTATTGTATGGAGTACCTCAGGGGAGCATAATCGGCCCCTTTATATTTATATTATATATCAATGATCTACCAAGATGCGTTGAACATCCGTTAACAATGTTTGCGGACGATAGTACAGTGACAATATCTTGTGAAAGTGCAGAAACTTATGAAAAGGATATAAATAATACTCTAACATTAATTGTGCATTGGTTAGAAGCAAACAATTTAAAAATAAATTTGAAAAAAACAAAACTTGTACAGTTTAGTCAACGAATGCCTAGCATGAACCTTCACGTACACTATAATAATGATGTGGTGGAAGAAGTTGAACACACCAAGTTTCTGGGTCTTATAATAGATAAAAAACTTAATTGGAAGGCACATATTAATAGCTTATGCAAAAAAATTAGTTCATCGGCATACGCTCTGCATTCATTATCCTCAATAATCTATGTTGATGCACTTCTTACAGCTTATTATGGTATCGTAGAATCCAACTTACGTTATGGAATAATATTTTGGGGTAATTCAACTGAAAAAGATACTGTATTCAAAGCACAGAAAAGATGCTTACGAGCGATGCTCAAGCTCCAAAGTACGGATAGTTGCATGCCATATTTCAAGAAACTTAAACTACTGACACTGCCCTGTTTGTACATATGGGAAGTAGCTGTGTTTGTGAGGTCGAATCCGAATCGGTTTAAAAAATTAAATGATGTAATTCCACGTAATAGACGCGATAATAGTTTGCTATGTCTTCACTCTTGTAAGACAACTCTAATGCGCAAAAGTGTTTACTGTATGGCTCCGGTCATTTATAATAAATTACCCAAATCTTGGAGGGAATTGCCGGTATTGTTATTCAAAAAAAGGCTTCGCAATTTTTTAGTGAGCAAAGCGTACTACTCCGTAAGTGACTTTCTGTCTGAAAAAGAATTTAATTAATGTGAATGCAGTATGAATGTAATGTAATTTATTATTGTTGGATTTAATTTAATTTGGAAATTTGACATGTTATCATTAGAAATTGTATACTCATCTAATTAATTGTGAATTTGCTGTATGATTTTGATTTGAAAATTGACATGTTATTATTATAAATTGTAGACCTAATTAATTGTGAATACATAAATGACATGATTTAGTTTTATTTTAAAATTGTGAATTTTTGTATGCCTATCGGCGGGACATAGACGGACTCTGTAATATCTATATTTTAACATCTTCTAACCTATGTACACAAAATAAATGAATTTGAATTTGAATTTGAATTTGTATTAATAATTTTTGACGGTTAGAAATTGCTGGTTTTAGAATAAAAAAATAAAAAAGAAATAAAAAAAGTAAAGGTTAACTTTATGTTATAATATTTTAAACGATATTTAAACGTTAAGCTGAAGTATAAAAGTCAAAATAAGAAGAAAAAATAAATAACATGACCACAAAATTTAATTAAAATAGTAATATTCCGCTCCGAATCAGGGTAAATTAAAAAAATACAATAAGAATACACAGATTTGCGTGCAAAAATGTTTGTTTACACGAAAATGATCGGCACGATATTTAACGGACTCATTTGTTTCGACCATACTGACAGTATTGACGTGTGATCTCAAGCCGCGTGGTAAAAACAACAGAGGGAATCCCGGCACCCCTGACATATAATTTGCGTTGGCAAGTTGAAGGCCGTGTGCAGCAGAACTCTGACACCTGGATCTAATCTACTAAAGGCCAGACGATTTTATCTCTTTACAAAAATCAGGTGACTTTAAACTCAATAAAATATCAAAAACACTCTAGGTAAGAATCACTTTCCATAAGCAAGGTTTATCTATATCTATACTTGTATTATAAAGAGGTGTAATTTGTTTGTTTGTTTGTAAGTTTGTATGTAGGTGGTAATCTACTAATGAACCAATTTAAAAAAAAATGCACTGGTGGAAAGCTACACTGTTCCCGGATGATATAGGCTACTTTTTATCCATGTGACGTGTGGGACACGAACAGGAACTACGCGGGTGGAACCGCGTGACGTCTGCTAGTAATATTTGATGGTCTAGTGGACATCAAAACGAAAGATAGAAGGAAAATAATTCATTCATTTGGGACAAGCGCAGAAATTTTAACAACAAAAACTAAATATAACATTATTATCTAACAAAAAGACTCGGACATCCACGTTGTTCCCGTTTCTGTGGAAATATTGGGATAAAAATTAGCATTCGCCACCCGGGGATGCGAGTAGTGTATCATCTAGATAAAAATAAAAAACTAAAAATTGAAAAATATAAACTTTTTTACAAAAAATACAACCGACTTAAAAAAACGCAAAAAAAAAGTTAAAAAAAAATAAACATTCATAAAAAATGTTCGTAAAATGAAAACTACCAAGTCAAACTATGTTACATTTTTATGGGACCAAATGGCAACTATTCCGCATCAAACTAAAAAAGAATCACGTTAATCGGATCATTAATCTCGGAGTAATCGGTGTACATACATAGAAAAAAAAACCGATTGAATTGAGAACCTCCTCCTAAAGTTGGTTAAAAATTAGCCTTTGCCAGCCGGGGATGTGAGTAGTGTAGGTTTCTAACAAAAAGGTGAAAGAAATTTTGAAATTAGTCCATTTGTTTTGAAATTGACTTGCTACATAAAAAATACATATCTTTTTTTTATATTAATCTTAGTAATATTAGTACAGATATTCATAGATAAGCAGGAAAATATCGATCACCCTATAAAAAAATACAAAAAAGTGTAAAATAAAACATCTTTTTCACCACAGAAAAGCTGAAACGCGTACCATCTCCTGTTCAGGTGTTTGATAGAATACATAAGGAAATATTCCATAGCTTCATTAATATTAATGGGATGTCCGTTTGGCTTTGAAACCCTGTATTTGACGTTTATCATGTCACTTTTGAGCGTGAAATAATAATATCTTTTGGCTATTAAGATGGTACGGTAAGCGGCACGTTAGTGGTAAGGAAAGCAGTATAAATTGATTTTGTATTCTACTGAGACTACGCTCTTGACAAGTCAAGAACATAGTGACGTCTGGTCCATAGTTAATTTTATTTAAATTATTTTACAGTTTTATAAAGTAGGAGTGTTGCTATGATACAGTGTCTAGTGCATGCTGCTTTTAAGTACGTAGTATGATGCTTAGACTTAAGTTTGCAATTATAAAGGTAGGTACTCACTGTAGAAAAGTCTAATCTGTACTTCTATACTATTATTTATGTTAATATTCTGTATTTATAATAATATTTTTTTCATTTTCTTTGAATGCCTCGTTGGTATAGTAAGCGCTACTGCTGAGCATGAGGTCCCGGGTTCGATTCCCGGGTCGGGCAAAGTGTTACTGGGTTTTTCCATCTGGGATTTCTCAGTTGCAGCCCGGAGTATGGATTTGTGCCCGATTGATGGCGATAGGCTCGCCCCCTATTACATGGGACTTAAACATAACTGGCGAAATGTGGGTTGTACTACCAGGTACACCTCTGCCTAGCCCTTCGGGGATTACAGGCGTGACTTTATGTATGTATGTTATAATAATAATGTATACCAATAATATTATAGACTAGCTGTGCCCGCGACTTCGTCTGCGTGGAGTAGTGACTTTTTGGGCAGCATATTTTGAATCCGTTGTTTGAGTAGCTAAAAATTAAAATACTATATAAGCAAATATATAATACTATAATACTATATATTAATATAAGCAAAAAATACAGTAATGCTTCTCTGTATACGATATATGACGTATGGCCATCGGGGATGAAAGCATACAGGCTCCTTGGATTGCTAACCAGTGACAGAGCCACATACAACTGACCGTGCGAGAAACAGCTGATACTTAGATCTACACCCACAACTTTCAGCGTCTGACCTTAGGCTTTATTAATTGTCATCGCAAAACATAGGCTGACTGGAAACTGGACTCGTTTAATTACAATTTCGGGTTCGGCATCGATATAATAACAACCCCTGCTACTTTTTTTTATATATTTCCATTGTACAGACACCACTTTTCTACAATTTTATTATTTGTATAAGTATAGAAGAAAGATTTGTATATATTTTTTTTTTTATATGTGACGAATAACCTTATATCTGGACTGATTTAAGATTTTCTTTAACGTTGGGAAGCTTTAACATCATCAAGTGACATAGGCTACTTTTTACTCCTGTATTTTATGGGATCAGGAACTACGTGGGTGAAACCACGTGGCGTCCTCTAGTCATAAATAAATAAATACAGATATATCTATTTTTTAAGTAAGTGACTGTAATTTTATTAAGATCGGTCAGTTCTGTAAAAATCGCCTTGCTAAAAGTAAATCTGAGTCAGCGTCTAGCCAGTTAGCCAGCTTCCTAGCTATGGGAAGACAGTTCAGTACCCCTTTGACTTTACCAATACATTTTCATGGGAAGATTTTACACAGTAGCAGTCCAGGTTTTCAAACCAATAAGGAGGTCGCCAATGCAATAAACCGACCAAGTATTTTAATATGCTTGGTTGCATACGCATCACAGCTATTAGAGAAAGATGACTTGTTTGTTCACTGAGTTTATAATAATAAGATGAATGATGAATGAAGAGATGGCGTTTTATTTTTATTACATTTATTATTTATTTATTTATTTATTAAAGCTTTATGCACAAGTAAAAAAAACTGTACAACGGCGGACTAAATGCCTTAGACATTTTCTACCAGTCTACCTTAAGGTGGTGCAGAGATGGATCAAGGTAGGTACAACAAAGTAAAAAAACGGGACAAATAAGTGACACAAAAAAAATAACCATATACATAAATACTTAAATCAAAATAAATACATAGTCAAGAGAGATAAAATACGTTTATAAAAAAAGCAATTCATATGTTCACGAACTTTCACTTTAAATGTGAACCAACTGGTGGCCATCCTGATGTTCAGAGGGAGCGCATTCCAAAGGAAAACCGCCTGGACAAATAAGGAAGAATGAATAAAAACCTGAGCGGTGAGAAGGACATTCAACAGTTTTTTCAGTATATAGAAAATAATAATTTTATAATAAATCGTATTTATAAGCATAAATTCTGGAAAAAAAACCAACAATCCACAACAAATAAACTCATACAGGCACACTCACCGATAAAAATAGTTGTGATACAAGAACTTATTTAAATTCTTAGGATACGACGTCAGAGGTTTCGTATCTTGTAAATTTAAATAAGTAACGTGACGTTGTGGCAGGTGTGAGATGTTTGTGAAACTGCTGTGACGTCATATTTTAAAACAAATAAACTTTAGATAGATATAAATGTATATAGCTTACGTAGTTTTACTGTCCAAAGCATCTAATTATAAAGCAGTTACGGTTCAGCTCTCAGTAAATCTTAGATTTGTATGAAATGCTAAGTGTACTTAGTAAAACAAAATCGAACGAACTAAAATCTATAAATCTTTGCCTTAGTTACTTAATCTCATCAAAGGATAGGTATACTTCCTAACCCAAAATACTCCATAAAGTAACGCAAAGTTTGCGACAAAAATATTTTTCTCCCCACCTTATACATAGACATATTTCACATCTAAAATCACACACATAAATAACATCGTCTGTCGTCGTCACCAATAAATCTATTAGCCATTACGTCGTTAAAGTTAGTGCAAAAATACTGCTAAAAGCGAATAACATTAATGAAAGCCATAAAGATATTAATAGCAAAACTTTTGTTGTTAATCTCCTTACATCACTCTGTTTCTAACAAATAGCTCTCAATCATTGAGATGTGATTACAGGAGCAATAACATTTTATATGAAAAAGTTATGTCTAAAAATAATCATAAAATATAAGGATAGGAATATTGTAATGCTCCTATCAAAATAAGGATTGATATTATCGAGGTTGTAAGTCGAGTTTTTCTCGTTGATCAAGGAGTGGAAAAAACAGATAGTTGTTACTGGTATGTCGTCATCCGCATAAGTTGTTACAATATGAATGGATAGAAAACAAGTTTACATAGTGTTTGTACGCCAAGAGATTGTAATCTATTGAGCTTATTTCATGCTGCTGTTACGTGTTTATTTGTTCTCGCTTTGCTGGAGTACCAATTTCAAGGAAAACAATATCACGGGTGCTTTCAAACTATGAATTGCTTCATAGATAGTATAAAATATCAACACTATTTCTAATCTATTGTTTACCTATATGAATTGTTCTGTTACTGATATTAAAGACCCCTAAGTTTTATTGACAAAGTCTTACGCGCTTAAAGATTTAAAATATAACATATATCTAGCATTTTAATGCCTGCCTAATATCCAGTGTTTTACATATCAGCAAATAAATAATACTTCTTCAGTTTAAAAATAATCGTAGTTCAAGAATAAAAACAACAAATTTTATTAAATTATTTTTGTTTTGAAGTAGGTACTACCTATAAATTATTGATATAAGTGGCCAGGAAGACCTATAAAATTAACGTACAAAAACCAGTATCTACTCCAAAGATAATAGGAACAGGATGTTACAAGTCCATTATTACACCGGAATTGGAATACTTCATACTTAAACACAAAACTTTGACAGTAAGACCAAATAATGAACCCGGAAAATAAAGCTCAAGTAATAATTTCGCACAAAATTGAGCTGTTGAGCCTCGCTCAAAAATTTAATCTCAAGAAAAAATATGCGGGATACAGCTAACGACCTCCTCGAGAAAGCAGGCCAACAAAGCGTAAAGAATGCAAGACGAAACTTTGAAAATGTTATAAATATTTATTACAATTAACGTAGAGTTAATGATACTGCTGGTACAAAAACCTTTCATATACTTTCTAAAGATAAGGCGAATTTCCAATATCATGACAAAACATTGATATATTTTAGAGCAAAGGTTCCCATAATATAATTACGACATATGACGCACTCAAACGTTAATGGATTACTACCCACTTCAATTGTATGTTATCCTTACAGTATCTATGTATGGCTTTGAACATATTGTGTGCAATATTGGCTGTGATTGAATTGCGTACAATAGCAAACATTTCTAATAGTAGAACGGTGGAACAACAATACAAAGCTCGAATCTCAAAGGTCCTATTACACATCGCTATCAAAACTGACCCACAAGTAAAGGATTGGCATAGATTTTCAACAATAACACCGGTACCTAAACGTCGTATTGCAGGCAACATATAGATTCTCAAATAAACGACAAATCAAAATGGTTTGTCCGGTTTACGGTGTTTCAACGAAACAAAACGCATTCAAATTTTTTTGGACCCAAAAAAGAGGAAATTCAAATTAAAAAGTGTCAACGGCAGAATCGATTTTCAACCATTCCAACACGAGCGGTGTCGATCGCAATTCTCGTGTAGAACTTTGCTCTAGGCTCTTTGTTGTTCGTCCAGAATTGAACCAGAATATGTATGCAGCTAGTAAGGTTTCACAGTCCCTGTTTTTACTGCCGAGACTTCTATCGGAAAGCGTCCAAATGTTATAGTGTTACTTGTGAGAAATTAATAGATAGTTTTAGACTTGTAAGTGAAATAATGCGGGCTCAAGGCATCGGTATTATCAACACAATGACTCAATTTATTTTGGTATTTCAAGACCTTCGTAATCAGCCAATAATGTTCCCACTGTTGGGACGCCACGTGAGCCAAGAGCTTGTTGGTGGCATTTTTAAACAGTTAAATTTTAACAAGCGCATACGTGGTCGATAGGTTCTACTGCAAGGGGTATTGTTGGTTTTGACATAAAAATATTATTAATACCACTTTTAAATCCTACCCTCATGGTACGTTTATTAATTTGACTCATACATCAATGAAAGTACACTGTTTTGAAGTTAAGGGCTCTACCTTTTATATTACGGTCGTGATCAAAGGAAAAGGTTGAATTCTTACAGATGTGGTTACGAAAAATGATTGAATGTACAAGAAAATCAATCTTCTTTGAGCGTTGCCTTTTGGAATTGAATTTTAAGGATTCCGTATAATTTAAATAAATTCATTCGGGAGTTTCTTCAAGAAGCTTCTCATCATCATCACCCTAGCTTTCCGAACAATTATGAGGCTAGCTTTAAAATTCGGTCAAAGTTCGATTTCAAGTCCAAATACCTACAGCTAATTAATTAATTACCAGTATTTTAGTCATAATAGCCATTAGATACAGACAATTTTACAAAAAAAAATATTTCATTTTACATCAATTACCCATTGCTAAGACAATACGAGGGAGGACTTACTAGGTTAAAACGTAATAAATCTTAAAACAAATTCTCAATTGGTACCAAAAAGGTCTAGACGTAATGGTTGTCTCTCTATACAATGGCTATAAAACATACTAAACAGTCCTTCGCAAAACTAGAACGTTATCAACGACAAGAACAAACTTGGATGTTATTTTATCTATATCTCGCCAACAATGAAATATATTTCTCCCAAAGGTTGAGAGACACTTGAAGATGTTTATGTAAGTGTTTATTATATCCCCCTTTTTTGTATAAGTGAGATTTCCTTCAAAACAATGTGACGTTTGTAGTGGGAGCGAAAATAAATATGACACTTCAGTCTCTCGACTTGGTTTCATAGTTGTTTTTAGTAAGTGCCATGCAAATATAAGAAGTTTGTATAGCCATAATGTTTTGTGGATGTTGGTAAAGTCTTGGCGTTATTTGTAACATTGTACTAATATTTTTTTACTCACAAAATGGGTAGACTTTGAGGTTTTATATATTTTCAACACAATTTTTATCATCTAGCATAGAAGTCAGGGACTTCACTCAATCTTGTATTCATTTTCTTGTGTAATAAAGATTCTATTCTATTTTGTTATTTTATTGTAAAAAATCATGTTTAATGTAATGTATTATTTAAACATTGACATGATATTTGGATTTTATTTAAAATCAATTTTAATCCATCTCCTGTTTACTAAGCCCTCGTATTAAATGACACCTGCTGACAATAATAATACAATGATGTTTATTTTCTACTTTAGCTTTCTTTTTCTTATTTGCTAGTAAGTAGTATATTTTTCTCTTAAATTGTAGTAAACACGAAGTTCAGATCACGGGCTTGAGTGCCAGAGTGCTAAAATTACAATTTGTATAAATAAAATACCTAAAACATTCCGTAATATCTATTATAATAGTATAGTTCCAAAAGTAAACTTACGACAGTATATTTTAAGTCAAAGAAATATAAGTGTAGCTCGAAAAAAATTGAGGCGAGAAAATCTCGAATCTTATAAGAAAACATTCTCGAACAGCACACGCCTGCACCGAACACGCACACAAAAAAAGTCCTAAGCTTCCATTTTTCATATCCGCAATCATACACTCAACCTTAGCCCTAGTCACAAAAACATACGTACAGAAGGTGAACTCCATTCAGAAAGCAAAACCCGGTACTTTCTCACATAGACGGTTCAAGCGGTGATCTCATACAAACGCCAGATATTTAAGTGCACTTGCACTCACGATACGTGAAGTACGTTAGTGTGTGCGTCCGTTTGAGCTTATTGTATGAGTCAACCTTCTGTATTTATCTATTTTGTGCCTTAGTACCGTCAGATTTCGAAGCGCGAAGTGTGCCACTTGCCCTTATTTATGACCTGCCATTTTCCTTAGCAATATCTTTTTTCTCTCTCAGTAAGTGCCCTCCCGTTCTAATACTCGACGGAAATTAGGCGGAGCGAATTGTTGAGATTTTTATAGGAATAACCGTGTTGGTGCCTGTACTTATCTCAAAAGAGATCATTGAGACGTAGATAAAGAGATGAGCGTTATGTGTGTGCATTAGATGATTTAATATAATACGGATCAGTTTATTAATATTTGTTGGAGGTTTAAAAGTGGTGAGGAGAATTGTAAATTGACATCTTGAAAAATTAATTTGACATCGTGAGTGACTTTAATTACGAGTCTAAGCCTACCTACGTAAGTTTTTTTTACCTTTTCAAACCTATACCTATATTATCTTATTTACTCCAAAAAAGTATGAAACTATGCTCTCATTACTTTATAAAATGTAAGCCATAAATAACCAACCTTAAGATTATAATCACTAACACAAGTAGGTACTAGTTCAAAAGTAGTATTCATTAATATTTTTATTATAAATATTGTCCTAATAGTTTTAAATAAAACTAACTTGATTTTTATATACTAGAATGTGAAAAATGTTATTTATTTCTGTAAACACTAGGCAAACAAAAAAAAATGGGTTTTTATAACTTATTAAAGTGAAGTCAGTCTCTTACTTACTACTTGACTACTCTGGGAAGAAACACCAAACGAACTTAAAGGACAAAGTTTGTCTTAAAAACCAGCCCACCCAATCTAGCACTGAGAGTAGGCACAATGACGTAGATGTTGGTTGGTTGGATAAGGAAGATGATGGTGGTGGTGTCCTTTTGCGAAACAGTCATCTCGCAGAAGGAGGCTGCGGGAAGGGAGAAGGAGAACCTCAACTCACCTTGCCCGCAGCAGGCGCACCGGGCGCAGACGGAGGGCGGACTACGCCCTCTTCCAGCCCCCCTGAATGGGTCCAGGGGCGACGGACGTGGGAATGTCTGCCGCCGCCTCGTACATGGACCCGAGGTGGCGGCGCGTCGTGTTCACGCGCGCCCCTCTTAGACGTCGCGAGGGGAGTCTAACACCTCACTCCCCTCGCTGCATTGGCGAGGCCCGCGGGGCCGGCACCAGTCGGGGGTCGCGGAAGTATCTTCTATTCCCGTGACCCCCGGCGCAGGTGTAAGAAGGAACACGGGGTGGTTTTTAGTCAGTAAGAGTCTGACAGACCCCTCCGCCTCCCCGGGCGGGGGACATCCATGAGGATTTTTCACCCCTCAAAAAAAAAAGGAAGATGATGGTAAGACAAAATAAATGTTATAAGGTTATCTAAAAACATGTCAAGATAGCATAAAAATATCGTACAAAATAGTGCTAGTAGAAAGATTTGGACTGTCTCCAAGTATTATGTCAGTGTCCCGCAAAACCAGACGGTTCCCTATTAGTGGAACAACAACTACACAATTAACGAAATAATGAAATCACCACATTTTGTGCCTCAGAGACATCATGTTATATTTAACCTTTGTATTAACCAGATCCAGACTAAATCTTAATAATATAATGTTGTCTCATATAGTCTGTGTTGTTGTTTTACTCCAATTAGTGAAACCAACCTTGTTGTTAACAACATGAAATAGTAACAATGTTATTGTCTAGAAATGCTTTCTTCATCTAGACATCTCTAAAGATCAAAATGAGAAAATTCAATTTGAAGACGAACAATCACCAAATAGAACTGTTGTTGATAACAATCAAAGTTCCAATATCTAAAATTCTAATACTGACAATAATAAACCCAATTCTAACAAACAAGGTGAACAAAAAGTAATTTCTCCTAAGCCATATTGATTCAATTCTAAAGAGAATCTCACAACAGCTTTTATTCTCGAGAAGAAACAAAATAAGCATACACAATTTCTAAGTGAAAACAGCGTCTCACATTTGAAAAGGAGCGAATTTCGTTGGAAAAAAAAAATGTCGCGATGTCGACCCCTAAAAATCTAATTATATACTTTTGTGAGTTCTCCACTGTATGACGGATTTCCGTTCTCGACGCCCGCCTTAAATGATTTTACTTCTTGAAATCTGTCTCAATTTCTCCCCGTTTCAGTCCTCGACGCAATTTCGTTCATATTATATTGGATGGGGTGCCAGTGAACGTGGGCGTTTGATTTAATATTTGATCGAGGTTTGAGTTTTGTTGTATTAGTTATCAGGACAGTGTGACGGTTATTTCTTTCGTTTTCTTTCGATGAGTTAATATATTAGTGAGTGAGCAAGCTTCGATTCCAATATCCAATAGTATTCTTAACTTTTCTTGGCATAGTATTGCTACACCATGTTACTGTTGTTTATACAATAATGACTCGTTTCTTTGCCTTAGACGATTGCTGTTACGGTAGAACGCTCCAGCTTTAGATGTAATTCTGAGTTATATGTCATATATCCTTGCGCATACTACATCCCTAATTTTTGTGAAATAAATAAAAAAAATGATCTCTTAGATTTTAAACCATGAATCAATCTGTTTGCTGATTAATTAATGAACCCTCTATATTGATGTCATGTCGAAAGTAAGGCAAGAGGTTTAGCGCTGGTAAATTTTAGTTTTTGATGTTTCTTAACAATTGTACCTTCAATTACGTACTAAAGTAAAAAATAAATAAATAACCTATCTGAAAAAAGGACCAGATCTAAAAAAGTGCGCTTCACCATCACTGATTGCATCACTACTGTTGGTGAGCGTGTGGACTGTATGACTGACGATAGGTATTAAACGAAAACGATGGCGATTATTAAGTAGCTTTAATAATTTAAGTAAAACTATGTAAACCAAATCTAGTCCGTTGACAGACACCAAGATAAAGTAAAAGTCACAGTTTTAAAAATATAAAAGAACAAACCATAGAAAAACAAATCATTTTTAAAAAAGGTTTATAACAAAGCTCCAGCCAGTCGCCAACAACTACTTACCATCAGGTGGGATTGCTGTCGAGCACTGGTTTATAATATTTAAAAAAAAAACCTAAACGTCACCTGAATATTTTCTTGTTATACGATGATTCTTTGAAACATTTTTATCAACTTTTTATATTATAAACATTAGTTTTACTATCTCACCTTCACAACCTAGTTACTGATAAATATGATACCTTTTGGCAAAACTGATAGTCACACAGATTTTACTCTGTGTGAATATCAGTTTTGCCAAAAGGTATCAAACGACTGTCGAAGATCGACCAATGACAGCTTGGACCAACTGTTTGTAAGCACGGAGTGTTCTAGGTTATAAGGGATGGCCTGATGAGTGGAAGATGTGCAGCTGATATTACTTAACTACCGATCCTGCTATATACTCAAATCATCAAACTTTGACGAACAGGATTTTAGTTTTTAGCCTAAACAATCGGAGACCCGCCTTCACTAAAACACAATACAAAGCAGTTATCAGTATATTGGATGTGCACAAGATTGGTGCCGCACCTAATGCGTCTTTGGGAACCATAAGTGTATTACCGACAGCTAATATTACAACTTGATTACCATGCATTCATTCAACTTTCGACCTAAATGTAACGTGAATAAAAGCCATTATGTTTGAGCTTGTCATGAAATTAAAGAAGACCGTGATGTAAAAGTACCTTTAATAAAATTATTTATGACTGAGTATCCAAAACTCGTTCTACGAGTATATTTTAGTCTTGTTATATTTTCTATACAATCTTGACTGAAGCAGGCTTTCCTTATTATAATAAAGCTAAATATGATTTACCTAGTCAAAAATTTGTTAGAAATAATATTATGTTATTTTATTATCATTGCAGTACTTTTTAAATGTTAAGTAATGTTAAGAATAAAAGGCGTTAGTCTGAATAACAAAATTAATGTTTAGCGTTTTGATTTTGAGTTCGATGATTTCATGATTATAATACTATTCAATTTGAAAGCAATTATAAAATGTATTTTTTTTTAACAACATACATTTATTGAATATTTTTGGTCTGTGAATAAATTTATGTTTGTTGTTAACTCCTATAAATTCTAACCTTGCATTTTCTTTCACATCAAGTATTGGATTCAGTGAATTAAAATAACACAGTACTGAAATAATATGTCGCGTCTTTAAATCATTAATTACATACATACATACATAAACTCACGCCTTTTGCCCGTGGGGGTAGGCAGAAACTACAGAGCACCATTCATTTTTTCAAATCATTAATAAAATTGTTTTAGTTTAAACATCACCAGTGTGACTAGCGCGAAATATGGACGACATTTCAGAAAATTTTTAGAATTTAATTCTATTATAGCTTCATAGAAGGTTTTAACGAGGCGAGCACAATCAGTCTCCCACAAAATCACTTGGTATGGCGACAGGCGGGTATTTCGAAACACTGTCTTTTGTTATTTGGCGATTATAAAATAATTTTACTTTGATTTTGACAAAGATACATTTTATATTCAAAACGAGTAATTTTAATGTTATTTTTTTTAACAATCATTCATGCTGAGCACGCAGGTGTGTGAAATATAAGGGGCCGAGCGTATTGCAGCATTTTTATTTAACTTCATTAATAAAAGTAATTCGATTCAATATGGAATACTTTAAATTTTATGTGAAACTTCTTGAGTTTATAGTTAAACTGGTCTGGCAATTTAACGACTTTCAGAATATTTACCTATTGTAAAACAGTTAAAACGACTTTTGATAAATTTTATGTAATTATTTTCTTTTCATATACGAATGTAAACTTCGTAATTATTCCTATTTTTTTTTATACCGTTATTATCTTCAAATTTCATTGCAGCGGCCGCATTCGAAAAATACAGGGATATTGTTTTTTTTTTTGCAAATGATGGCATCACAGCCATTAGTGAGATACAGCGCAAACAACCCCGATGATGCACTACACGCAATTTCATCCTGGAGACGTTATTTTACTGTTATAATATAGTCATGTATTTTATTTTCATGAGATTTAGCATAAGTGACTACAACCGCTTAACCATAGACTTGTACAGATTATCTAGTCATACAAATACCAAGTAATTACGTCACATAATCAACCGACGATATTCTGCCCATGTTACCAACATGGCAGAATTACACGTATTTAGAAATCTATTTTACTGTTAACGAGCAACCAAAGGATAATATCTAATTCTCTCAGAGGGGAATTCTAGACTAGTTGGTATTACCCAAGTCTAGATAATGACTTGACACGAAACTTGAACAATAGATAGACTGGATTAATGACCGATAATAATAGGGATCGTGTTCATTGATGTGGTAATTGGTGGTGCCTTGAAACTGTTTGGAAATAGAAGAAATTGAGAAGTTAAGTTCGTTTGTAACATTGATTCTTTTGGCAATTATTTCTGACTGGCCTGTTGGTCTAGTAGTGGTATAGTAGTGGGTTCGATTCCCACTCAGGACAAATGTTTGTGTGATGATCACGATCATTTGTTCGGTGTCTGGGTGTAATTTTTCTATAGTATGTATGTATTTAGAAATGTATAAGTATGTTTATCAGCTGTTTAGTACCCATAACACAAGCTCTCAAGCTTAAATTGGAACTAAATGGCGTTGTGTGAAAAAGTTGTGGAATATTTATTTATTTATTTCTCCAGTTATTATTCAGTTTTAACATAGGCTGAGGCTGTCATTATTTGAAGTTAAGGTCTAAAAAAAGACCTTAACTTCAAATAATGACAGCCTCATTGGACAAACCAGTAATAAGGCGGTCTTGATCGTGAAGTTCTTGGTATGATTCTAAGGTCGGGTATTGTGTTATTGAATGTTTTCATTCCAAATTTTATTAATAGTTGCCAGGAGAATGCATGCAATGGGCGTTACATTGGTGAATCTATTCTGAAACTCGTGGAGACCCGAAGGATGATGGCGTGATTTTATGTTTAACTAAAGTAAAAAATAGAATAAAAAGAATTTATTTTCACAGAAAAGTGGCAACAGGCCTGTTTAGCATTCATTGCATAACCTTAGTTTGCTGCACCGTATAATCAGTAAACAAAATTTAAACTGTTTAGGTGGATTCAAAACCATAGACAGTTTCTACCAAAAAACCTTTGGGATAAAGACTAGAAAACAATTCAACTTTTTATTTCTTGCATTATATTCCTTAATGTACAATAAATTAAACTACATTTTCTCACAACAATTCTACCTGTTTGAATCGCCAGGTCAGCACATACTAACAATAATATTGCCACCGCAGCAAATTCTCCTTTCACCATTACCCTATTTAGCAAACTCCCAGTCAGCAGTTTAACGAATTACATGCTATTAGAAAGACTTAAACGAAATGTGGTGTTGGAGAAGGTTGCTCAGAATTCCATGGACAGCTATGAGAACCAACGAATCCATACTGCAGGAGCTTAACATCACGACGAGGCTCTCAGTAATCTGCCACCAAAAGGCCCTTCGCTTCTTCGGACATATCATGCGGTCTTCTAAGCATAGTCTGGAGAAGCACATCATAGTGGGTCAGATGGAGGGAAGACGAGCCAGGGGCAGAGCACCCTCAAGATGGATGGATGCCATCAGGAAAACTGTGGGGCCGGGCATCCAGACGGCAGTCCACAGCTGCAACAACCGCAGCGAATGGAGAGCTCGCTGTTGTGGTCGCGATCCTCAGCATTGAGGGACCGAGGAAGAAGAAGAAGAAAGACTTAACTGCCACTCTTTGTATTGGCGGCGTCGTAAAATAGGCGTTTGTTATTTTATGAAGATCGTATAAATCTCCTTTAGTGTAGAAGATTAACGTCATCAATATAGGCTTTCAAACACTCGTGTTGGTTTAAAGAATAATTTGTTTGTTTTTAATGGCGTTCTGTTGTTTTAGAAAGGCAAGTATTTTTAAGATAATTTATGTTAATGGAATTCCTTTAAAGTCGTTCATCGGAGTGGAAATTGGTTATTGTAGACGAAAAGGTAAGGAGTTTAATATTATTAATTTGGCTACGCGGTTGCTACGGCGTAGCGATATCGCTACGTTTGCTACGATGTCGTAGCGATTACTTTACTAATTTTGCTCGAATCACTAAAATGAAAGTTTTTTGTTACATAAATAATGTTATTGGTTGAACAATCATAATTTTCGTAATTAAAGGAACCTAAATAGTGTTTTAGATTCTAAGAGTTTGAACATACATTATACATACACCCTTATTTTGAAATTAGTACAAAAAAAAAAATTGTGCTGTATCCGTACCTGTTACTGATATTTGCGTAATCAAAAGTAAAAAAACGAAGTACAATTTTTAAATATGCCACTATTTAGTTAAACTTAAATAACGAAAACATCTGTTGGAGGCGGAGTAAGCTTGAGCGAGATCACACGAACGTGAGCGAGAGAAGACGATTAATTAATACTAGTATGTGATGAATAGCCTGTACAATATTTCCATAAATTGGGTGACTTTTTGGGATATAAACAAACGCTAATATCTTTGCTGTTTATGAATATTATTTTATTATTTTTTTTATTATTTTGAATTTATTTATTTAACTTCAAAAATCTTATAACTAAGTACAATGCCCCACAAAACTGCTTACGCAGTTTAACTGTGAGATCGATGAGTCTCTTTACATTAATATTAAATAATAATAAGGTACATCTACAACTTATACAAAATAAATATTCTTAATACCTACAAAGTTACATATTGTCTAATAAATATGTTTTTAATTTGCGTGCGAATTTAACTTTGTTATCTTCTTGTCTGATGTCAGCAGGCAGAGTGTTCAATAAATAGGGTACGCGTTTTTTTAAAGTTCTGTCACCATAGTAATTACTAACTCTAGGTACATCGTATTTACCTGCTGTCATCGACCTGGTAGTATACTTATTAGAGACTAGTGAGTTACTATCCCGACTGCCATGGTTGTTAACTAATAATAAGTATTTATGTTTAAGGCTAACTGGTAAATTTTCTTCAGAATTTTCTCGAAATCCTTTTTTATCTCGTCTTGTTCATCGTCATCGGTTCGGGAATCCGTTTCACAATTATTACAGTAGGTTCTACCGATACCCGCTCGAATATCCGCGAGAAGTCCTTTAATACACCCTCTATGGAATGTTCCAAAACATGCTTGACACTGAAAGTGCGATCCATTTTTGGATAACACTTTATTGCACTTAGCGCACTCCATTTGCAATAATGTTCACACGAAGAATTATTTTTATTTTTAATCGCGTAGGCAGGTATGCAGATGTACGTAAACAAGATTTGGTATAAACGCAAAGCTCGCCGCATCGACTGTGACGCGCGCGCACTCGTTAGCGTTCCACGCGAGACTGTTAATTGATTATTTACAAATATAATAAGAAGACAATCTAGAATAAGCCCCTTAAGTATTTGTACCAAATAAAAATTAGTGGTGTATATAGTACACATTCAGTTAAGGCTACAGTGTCATCAATTTGTATGAGATTTTCAATGGTCACCGTGAAACCGGCATAACTCAAACTGAAATAACGTTGACATTATATAGTAGTAGTAGTAGTTCACATATACGTTAACATGAATCGAAAAATTATCTTAAACCCGCAGCAACAAAAAAAACAGAAAACGCCTCAATAAATTCATGTTCATTAATGTTACTTAGTAACAAAACGAATATCTACATCTATCTTCCTATGTTCAGATATAATTATATTCCCATTAATACAATTCAATCTAGCACACAAGGCCGTAGGACATACGAGTATCAGCCACTTCCCGTCTTCTATCATCAATTTATCACATACAACACAACACATCTGATTACTTAATTTGGTCCCGACGAAAGAACCATTCATTCTTGATTCCTACCTAAGAATTAATACAACATATATTATCCCTGGCTCGGTACAGTCGTGCAGAAATCTCGAACTGACAGCGTCTGGATGTGTTAATCTAATTAACACATCTGTCCTTCACTGTACGTCCCATTCATTAATCACTGCTGCCAGCGACTGTACAGGACTTAATCAGCCGCTGTCGTCGAATGTCTTCAGTTGTGTTATTACTAGAAATTCTGTCTTTTGTCACGAGTGGAAAATTTGGAGATGAATTCTTGGACTTGGATATGTATAGCGAGAGCCTTATTATTGTTACTAATTAATTATTTTAGTTTTGGTATAAAATCACCTTTTTTTTAAGAATGGGAAATCATCAAATGACTGCTCCCGCTGTGGGTGAAGAAGAAGGGAGTGTCAAACTCTTACAGACTAAAACCCATCCGTGTTCCTCTTAATGCCTCTTTCGTTCCAGGGCCGCGGTGACTCTTTCAAACAAATTATTCCGCGACTGGTATAAATGCATACGTACCACTGCTTTTCTCTGCATCACCTGAAGGTCGACTGGTAGAAAATGCCTACGGCATTAAATCCGCCTATGTACAGACGCCAGCACATCAACCTACCCCAAACTGTAAAATTTTCCCAATTGTACATAAACCTTATTGCGTTTAGAATAAAGTTGGAAACCTATAAAAAAAAATTGACACATTGGGCTAGGTTGATGTGCTGGCGTCTGAACATGAGTGTGTTTGAAGTATTCGATAAAATTAGTAAATGACATTTTACTATAATCAAACTTTATTTTGTACACCTTTTTTTTGTTGGTAGAATAAGGTGTTTTTTTTGTATCCCATAACTCTAGGATTATATTCTGTAGGTAAAAATAATACTAAAACTCCTAGAATAGATGGTCCAAAAATGCATAGTTTCGGAGATATCATCAATCGTAATAAAATTATCAGTTGTTTAGTACCCGTAACACAAGCTCTGCTTAGCTTGGGACTAGATGGCGTTGTGTGAATATTAGTATTATTCATATTATTTTTATTACCTAATTAGTTTAAAAATTGTCACCAGTACGACGAATCTTCTTTCTAACGTCACTTTTCTTTCACGTAAGGGTGTTTTACATTAATCATCGTGACTTTGTCGAATTATTTTTTATGTTAAAAAAAAAGGATGATTGAAACATAATTCATATGCCAGTTGATTCTTTGATGTGGTCTCAATCATACCCTAGAGTTATGGGCTATAAAAAAAACACGTTGTTTATGAGTCTATGATAAAATTATTGTAACACCTTTTTGGAAGTACTATGTTCTTTTCTAGTGCTTAAGTTAGTTATTTCGTGAAGGTTTTTTCTTTTTCTTTAACTTATTTAAGAACATACATGACATTATAATTATGATTTGCCTTTAACTAATTAATATAGAACTAGCTATTCTTACGACTTCATTTTCATGTGTTTCATTTTTTCGCATGGTATCCAATTAAACTTAAATAAAAGTAACCTAACAATCTGACAGTGAAAGTCTTGTTCAATTTGAATCAGCCGTTTTGGAGATCAGTTCAAAGAAACAAATAGGTATGACATACTGAAAAAAAAGCTGATAATAAGACATTACAAAGAGACTAGGTAAATTACAAACCAAGAATATTTCACGTGTTACAGAAAGTTTTTAAATTTACTTTGAAATCCTGCATATAAAAAATTAAATCTCAATACGGAAGTCATCATGTTATAAAAAAAAAACAAAAATAGGTACCTGTGCAATAAAAAAGATAGGAAGTATCTATTATGCACAACCTCCCTAAAATATGAAAATTGACCCACTTTATCATGCTACGCCAATTTTCTGCGGGGTCGGCAAAAAATATCGTATGCCACCTGAACTTAATTAATCTTAAGAAACATTTCCGCTTTCTTTATGCATTTCTTTATACATTTAAACTGTACACGGACAGACAAAATATCGACTGTCTTTAAAAACAAAGATGATAGAAGAACTTGCCAATAACGAACTCATTGCACTGTATAAATTCAAGTTCTTTTAACTTATCAGACAGACGTGTTGCTGGGAAGTCAGTTCCACCACTTCTTCTTCCCAGCAAAAACACTACAAAGTGGCGTAAGGTGGGCTTTTTTGGGGACTGTTTTATGTATTTGTGATGTTCAATAAGTGATCCTAAGCCTAATTTGTATAATGATTTTTGATTTGAATAGAAAATCAGTTTTCATTGAAACCAAGTTTGTAATTTGTACTAAAACGTGTTTTTTTCAGATAGACTATGTAAGAATCGTAGCAGGTGTAGTTTCTACAAACTTATTCCAATAAAGAAAATAAATAAAAGAGACAAAAAGCATTTTTGACACTCACAAGACATATGAAGAAAAAAAATGACGAAAAATAATAAAAACCAGCCAAGTGCGAGTTCGAACAAAGCAGGTATGTAAATAGTAATTAATTTAAAAAATACCGTTGTTTAGCGTAAAAGCAATATTTAAAACAATCCCAATAAGCGAACAATACGCGATGCAAATGACTGCCTTCTGCTACAACAAGATTTAGATAGATTGTCAAACTACTGTCGTGGAAATAAGTTGCAGCTTAGTTTACCCAAATGTAATTTTCTAAACTTTACCAAGAATAGAAATATTGTAACACATGGATACACCTTGTGCGATGTTCCCCTAACAAAAGTGGACTCTATCCGTGATCTCGGCATTATCCTAGACTCTAAGCTTTGCTTAGATTTGCACATTAGCAAAATAGTCAATAAAGCGTACCAACTTTATGGATTCGTTATGCGATCGACATTAGATTTCAAAAAACCCTCTTCATTTATTCATCTATATAAATCTCTCGTACGCTCCCAACTAGAGTATGCCGTGTCCGTCTGGATTCCGTATTATAAGAAATACGTTGAGGCGATTGAGAGTGTTCAACAAAAGTTCCTACGTGCCATGCATTTTAGATGCTTCGGATACTACTTGCCATATCAGGATTTACATAATAAATACAAACTCACAACACTTGAAAATAGACGTAAGTACTTGGAAGCCATGAATCTTTACAATATTGTCAGTAATAGATTTGACTGTAATGAGTTAACCAACATGTTATGCTATGTTGTCCCTAGGACAGTGTACAAGGGAAAAGTGCGCGCTGGTAGACTATTTTCTACGCGTACTTGCCATTCTAACACTGGTTTGCGCTCACCTATTCGCAGAATGGTAGATACTTACAATGAGACCTTTGAACATATCGATATCTTCGCATGTTCTTCCAGCAAGTTCAAAAATCTAATACTCAGGGAGCTCTTTTGATTGGTTTTTTGTACAGTATGTAAAATTATAGATTATAAGCATGATAGCCAAGTAAGTTTAGTTTTAAATTTTGTTAAGTATTAGTTATTGTTACTATCCTAGCGTTTAATTTTTAAATTTGTAAGTTGTATTTCACAGCCTATCTGTGAACAGCGTTGTGGGCTACAGTATTGTTCATATATGTTACGTGTATATCTTTTTTTTATACCATATGCTGTAGCTGTTTGTTGTTCCGCTTGAATAAATAAAATAAAATAAAATAATAAAATATAACTTTTAATGATAATAATAATATTTTCTAAGCATGGTTAAATTATAACCTTCAAATACTCCTATTTTAGAAACAACTACCTTTTTTAGTATTGTACGCACCATAGAGACACGTAGCTCAGTAGTTCACTTTAAAATTACGAAATAAGTATCTTTCAAAATCAATGCATTTCGGTAAGGTAGTTAGGTTAGGTAGTTAGGTTCGCTATATGATAGGTATGATGAGTTAGGTTAGGTTATATGTATATATATTCCGTCATTTTAATTCTATTTATCACAAAAGGCTTAGAAAAGAGCACATTAAAGATTCGTTTAGTAATTAATGAAGTAGTAGTAGTAGTATTAAGTAGGTATCGGTAGAAGTATTTTATTGTTTTGTATACATCTTATTAAAATATATTTTTGTACGACGAAATATTTAATTTGATTTAATTTTTTACGATTCGAATTTAGAAAAATAAGACATTGAGCTTACTTTATTTCATTTGACTGCAGTAAAAATATGCTTGTCATTTAAATTGTCTTCTTATTGTAATTACAGTTATTTATATAATACTTCAAGCGCAAATATGTACATAGGTGGACTTAATGCCTTGCGCATTTTCTACCAGTCAACCTTTAGGTCATGCAGAGAAAGCAGTGGAATTCGAAAGAGCAATTCCGTAAGAAATAGGAAAGAGAAGTCGACATAATTTATAGTTTATTTAGTTAATGTATTTGTACATTGACATTGTTTAACTGTTATATTATACTCGTACCTAACGTGTATTTTGTACTTCTTTTTCGTGCCTTCTATATTAATCTTCAAGATCGTTTCTTTTTAAAATTCGGACCCCACATCACGAATGGTGTAAAAGAAACTTGTAAGTACCTTAGTTAATTTTCAGCTTTTATTTTTTGGAATTTTACCTTTATTTGAGCTGTAAAAGATCGCTATTAGCTATTTCACATTGTAAAAGAAACCCTTAAAGTTTTTATTTGTATTTTTTTACGGTTTACTCTAAAATGTTGTATATTATTTTCACGTTACATTTAATACACGAAAACAATAGAATCCTTTGCCCAGGCAACAATTATGCTTAAAATGGGGTACAAACTTTTCGCTTCACCTGTGATTATAAAGATGTTTCACTCATATAATGTTGCAAAGGAATATACTAAGACTGCATTAATATTTCATTAAACCAGGCAACTAGGGGCTCATAAGTGCAAGGGAATTCTGTTGCAAGGTTTTGCAAAATTTTGTACAAGTAACGTTCGAGTTCGAATAGTGTTGAATTGCTTCGCAGGTTACTTAGAGTATGTTCGTGAGAAATAAAGCAGCTGAAATTGATTGTGGGGCTCTTTAATATAAGTGGTTTCTTCTTGCTTAAGTGCAAGTGTGCCCTTTTTTGTGGAAAAATAAATTGTCCTCATTTACGTATAAGGTGAGAAGGGTGACTGCCTTGTTGGTCTAAGGGCTATATTTCACCGGGACCCCATGGCTCGCGACCAGTCGCCGCTACCAACAAAGTAACTCACCTGGTGTCCTTTTGGTTGCGCAACCAATTTGGCGGCACGACCATCTATGACGCATGCATAGAATGTTACTGGTCGCGCCGCCACGCTGCACGCTGGTCGCGCCATTATTAATTACTATAGCGCTGTATGGTGTCTCACTTACTCGGCCGCCAGTCCGGCCGTCAGTAACGCTTTTTAACCGACTTCAAAAAAGGAGGAGGTTCAATCCCTGCCCGACAAAAGGCAATAGGCTCACACCCTATTAAATGCATTTTCCAATTACGTTTTATATGCTCTCTGTACTAAGGATATTTTCCTATAATCACAATTGCTTATGTAATTTGGATCCAAGTTATTTATTATTTATTTATTTAATACTTCAAGCACACTTATGTTGTACAAAGGCGGACTTAATGCCATGGTGATATTTACATTTTGTTCATCTGAAATTACAGGTAACTTGTAAGTGATTTTTAACGAGTAGGTATGTTTTATAGTTTTGCTTTATAAGGACCTTTGAAAAAAAAACATGACGTAGTTATTCATACAATTTAAACTGTGTGTTCACCTTAAGTAAAATTAAATTTTAAATGGGCAACTTCGGATTCTACCTATACTTGAGTATGGTCACTTGCTGAAGGCATTTCAAGTACCTTCTCATTTTATTTTTTCCTTCGCAGACAAATTTTCTTAATCTCTTTGTTGATGTAGTGGTTAGAAGTGTGATTGCTAAACGAAAGATTTCAGGATGGGATGCGATGCAAAATTCAAGTGATGCGTGATATGTTTAATATCTTTTCTAGTGGCACGCTCCCAATTAAGGGTAATTTGTTACCAACCAAATGCATCTGTTTCTTTCACCCACAACTAAACGTTTTGATCGAGAAGGTTTAAAATAACTAGTTTTAATTTTCGAAAATATTCAGAATTTCAAATGCATTATAATATTATAAAATTATAACAAGCCAAATGATATCTATCTTATGAATATACTCCAAATTGTAATAGGCATTTAGTAAATTTTAACTCCACTAGTATTTGAAAGGATTTGTTTAGTTTCAATTTGGTGAAGTGCGTACAAATCTAAAATCTAACAATGATTGATTGAGTGTTATTGTTATGAGTTAGGTAAATGGATATAGTATGATTTGGATGCGTGTTTTATTCTAAATAATAACACTATACATTTTAATAGGACACATACATTTAAGATGAATTCATGAATGTGTTTTCAATCTTGTTTTTTTTTAATATTTTGTTATTTTTCATTAATTTGTTTTATTATTTAATTAAATAAATAAATAAAAATCACAATCAAGAAATAAATAGCAAAAGTGTTCATCTAATTTCATAAGAATCCTTTTTTATAGCAATATGCTTGTTGAAAATAAACAAAGAACATTCGGCATAACTTAATAAAAATTTGAATGTAGGTAGATAGCCTTTTAAATTTTGAACTTGTAGCTAAATAAGCTACACAGGCCGATCGAAACTACGCTTGCAGAGATTGGTCCGAGGATAGATGACTATTTTTTACCTACCAAGAATCTTACGTGCCTGCGATAACATGTGAAGCCGTTGTTCTCGCTGTCACGTGTAGATCTTTGACATTCAACCATTTTACTGGCCTGTTGGTCTAGTAGTTAGTGACCCTGACTGCTACGCCGGAGATCGTGGGTTCGATTCCCACCGAGGACAATTGTTTATGTGATAAGCACGATCATTCTGTGCCTGGGTGTAATTTATCTTTAATATGTATGTATTTAGAAATATATAAGTATGTTTATCAGCTGTTTATTACCCATAGTACAAGCTCTCAAGCTTAACATGGAACTAAATGACGTTGTGTGAAAAGTTGTGAAATGTTTATTAATTTATTATTGATTTATTTTAACCAAACGATACCGTGTAACCCAGTAACTGAGTTGTGGAGGTCAGAAGAGCAGCAGTCACTCCGTGTAAACACAATTATTCAGCTACATTCGGTTAAACTGGAAACCGATCTCAACATAGTTAGGAACTCAATTTAGCTCCCAAAATCTTAACATAATATAGCAGGAACGTTACAACATAACCTTTTAATTTAGACAGTCAAAAGAGCTACGTACTTCTGAGACAAACGCCTGGTCAATCCGGTAAAGAAATAATATTCATGGTCATGATAAAACTTTGAATGGTTTGCAGACACAGAAGTTGGTCAAGTACGACAGGGTCTTATCTCAGTAGGCTCCCATGATAAGGATCTTAGTAAGTCATGTTCATTTTGCCAGAACCTGAAAGATTGTTTCAATCTCGTTGCAAATAATACGGAAGATAATGAGAGGAGTAACATAACATACATAACGTCACGCCTGTAATCCGCGAAGGGCTAAGCAGAGGTGTATCTGGTAGTACACCCACATTTCGCCAGTTATGTTTGAGTCCCATGTAATAGGAGGCGAGCCTATTGCCATCAATCGGGCACGAATCCAGACTCCGGGCTGCTACTAAGAAATTCCAGATAAAAAAACTCAATAATACTTTGCCAGACCTGGGGTTCGAACCCGGGACCTCATGCTCAGCAGTAGCGTTAGACCAACGAGGCAGTCAATAGAAGAGAGGAGTAAATAGAAGAATATACCGAGATTTTTTTTTTTTATTTTGTTTTTCTCATCAGACAAAATTTATTTAATTACCACACTGATAATTCGACTACGAATTATTCAGTGTGATTGTAAATTTTTAATGCGTTTGTTAGTTTCTTGTATTAAATTATATTACATTTTACCCGCGTAGTTCCCGTTCCTATGGGAATTCAGGAATAAAACGAGCCAATGTTACTTAGGGTGAATGCAGCTTTTCAATGGTGAAAGAATTATTGAAATCGGCACAGTAGTTTTTGAGTTTATTCATTATGACATGTTGTTTTACTTTTGTACGGCCTAGAGGCAAAATATAAAGCCTTCAAAGTATTACCGTTTAAGAATATATAATGTAAAGACGCCAGCATATCAACCTACCCCAATGTGTCAGATTTGTTTGATAGGTTTTCAACTTTATTCTAAACAAAATAAGGTTCATGTAGGTTGATATGCTGGAGTCTGTACTTATGTTTATAAAGAATAAATTAAAATAAATCTGAATTTGAGTGGCATCACTGAGATAACAGGATAAATGATAAAAAAAAATTGGTTCTTTATTTTGTTGAGGTTCCTGTCTCTGGAGCTCTTAATGCCCTTAGCTTGGATACTGCTATAGATATATCTGTTTTTGTTATCTCCGTGCTAAAATGTTCTCATAACTTCGTATGAATGTTTAAAAATAGTAATACTATAAAATAAAGGACGTACAAATAAATGCTATCACACTTATATGTTTTACTTGTCACTTGAATTCAAAAATCATCAGCAGAATCAAAAACTTTAATGAATGCTCAAGCCGAGAATTCACAACAATGGGTTTTTTGCCTTTACCGAAGGGCCACTAACAGAATGTGGCTTCGTTTCAGTTCTTCAATTTCCTAGTATTCCCGTTTTTACTACAGAATACTCGAGAATTTTACTGATTGCAAGCTCTGTGCCATATTTTGTTCAGCTCTGTAGTATTGTTTTGTTTTCGGAAATCAATATTCACGTGGGTTAAAAGTCAAAACTACAAAAGGGAATTCAAATTGCAAAAGAGATGGTTTTACGACCATTTAAAATAGGAAAAACTTAATTCAATAATAATATCGAAAGCCCTAATGCCAATAAAAAAAACTACAATTCTACTAATATTGTATATTATTATAATATTAAGTTAGAGCAATCTGTGTTTACAACATAGATATAATCTATTTGTGTATTGTGTGCTGGTCTTGTAATAAACGTGTTTTGTATTATTTATTTATTTATTTATTTATTTATGCAATCCTACCTACAACTATCATTACAGATCAGCGATCCAATGCGACAGTGTGGCCTTATATACTAAACCTTAATCTACATCCTAAGAAGTTACATTAAATTTTAAATCTTAACCTACATCTAAATAACATATTATATGTAACGTTACTTTTGCGAATTCACTCAAGCTACAACACAATACATCAACCCTCTCGTGAACCTCGTTCACCACACGCAAAGCCCTAGTGAGAGGAGCTCTCGCCAGTAAGTTGGTTCTGGCCGCAGGCACAGCAAGTAGGGGCGGACGTCGCCGCCTCCACACGTACCGGTCTGGCACGCAAATCTCCAGGTGCCGCAGCACTCTTGGGTTAAGCGCTTCGCCTCGCAGTAGCTTCACCACATACGCTGCAAGTGCAAAGTCCCGTCGCACCTCTAACGCGTTGTACCCTACCATACCCAGTACAAATAGTGTAGGGTACATCAATGGGTAAAATGGATATACCCCATACAACTTAAAATACAAATGTCTCGTGAACTTATTTTGGACACGTTCCAACATGGCCCTATATTTCGCCTCATAAGGAGCCCATATGACTGCAACTGCACTATGTTCAAGGTGACTCCTGACTATTGCGTCATACAACACCTTGAGCGTCGTGATGTTGGTAAACCCCTGAGCTTGCCTGAGTACGAAACCTAGGTTTCTGTATGCCTTCTTACATATCTTATTAATATGCTCACGGAAGGTTAGTTCCTGAGTGAAGGTCACTCCTAAGTCTCGTACCTGAGACACTCGTTGCATCGGCGCATCCTCCACCTTGTACTGATAATACAACGGCGTCCGGGCTCGAGTGAAAGACATCACCGAGCATTTAGCTACATTAAAATAAAGTTTGTTGCTGATGCTCCACTCGACAACTCGGTTAATGTCGTCCTGCAGGCGTTCACAATCCGAATGATCCCTAACCTCCAGTAGCAATTTCAGGTCATCTGCAAACAATAAACAAGTCCCATGTCTGACGACTTCCGGTAAGTCGTTTATCATTATAATAAATTCGAGAGGCCCTAGATTGCTGCCCTGGCTCACGCCGGACCTAGTGTAATACGGTCGAGATTCACAGCCATTGTAATCTACATATTGCTGGCGACCCTCCATATAGCTGGCGAAAAACCGCAGCAGAGGCAGTGTACATCCAATTTTCGCAAGCTTCCTTAATAAGACGTCATTATCGACCGTATCGAACGCCTTTTTAAAATCGAAATACGCAGTATCTACCTGTACTCCAGAGTCAACCGACGGCACCACCTGCACCATACAGTTCAGTAAATTAGTGGCCGTGCTGCGTCCCGGCCGGAATCCATGTTGCGCATCCGACAGACGCGCGCGAACTTGTCCCTGTACAGAGCGCTGAATAGCTGATTCTAGAACTTTAGCAGGCGTCGATAGTACAGCTACCGGTCTATAATTACAGATATCCGGACCTGATTTCCCTTTAGGGACCGGAATGACGCGTGTGATCTTCCACCTATGAGGGAACGTCGCTTTTTCTAAACAGTTATTAAAAATGTGAAGTAATGGTTCCGCCAGTACCCTCCCACAGTCTCGGAACAGAAACGCTGGTATACCGTCCGGGCCAGATGAGCGTTTTGGCTTGAGACTTCGAAGTGCCTGCTGAACTTCCGAAAGACTGAGCGTCTCAATATGCACACGCGCACTGGTCGCAGCGGCCTCCGCCGCCGCCGCGCTCGCGTTCAGCTGGGGTGGCTCGTGGCTGTACACAGACTCAAAAAAGTCTGCGAACTGCCCAGCACACTCATCATCAGTTAGATGTTGACCGTCTTTTATAATACTGTGCTTATTAGTATTTTTTTGTTTTGACCTAATATACTGCCAAAACGATTTTGGATCCTTTACGAATTGACATTGAATTTTTTTTTTATGTTCAGTGTGCGCAATTTCTATTAACTTTTTTATACGAGTTCTACACTCTGCAAATTTGTGATAATCGCTATTCAACTCAGATTTTTTGAATTTTTTATGAAGTATAGCTTTAATTTGTATGTTTTTTATTATTTCTCTTGTATACCATACCGGGTATACGTACCGTGGATTTCCACTAGTAAGTTTTTTCCGCGGCACGCACCCATCTATCGTATAATTGATGTTATCATAAAAGAAGTTCAACATATCTTCTAAATCCTTCATTCCATACAATGTACTCCAGTCTGTTGAAATTAGCCTACAATATAACAATTGAAAATCAGCTTTATTCCAATTCCATTGTGGTCTGAGATAGTGAGCACCAGTACCGCAGGTGTCCGCGGGGGACGTCAGCGGGCCGGGGGCGGGGGCTTGGCGCACACTAACCGCTAGCGGCGGGTGGTGCGTGTCGATCGGCACCAGCGCCTCGTCCGCTGCTACCACCGTCACCCCTCCGCAAATGCCCGCATTCAGAACCAAATCCAACTGACGACCTAAACAATTAGGTACTTTGTTACTTTGAGTGAACTCGCAATATGACAAAAAACATTCGTAATAGTTACTAATATTAACAGGACATGAATACAAGTTAAAATCACCGATTACAATAACTTCTCGATATCTATCACACAATTTTTCAATTATTCTAAATAACAACAAATAATCATTTTCTGAACTACCCGGCGGAATATAAATAACACAACACACAAACAAAAATCGCTTATTTAAATGTACTGTTGCACACACCATTTCGAAAACACAGGTGTCTATCGACGCGTCCAGAATTGGTAGTTGTCGCAACTCAAACCGGTGTGTGGCCACGAGAAGCGCGCCGCCTTGCTTCCGACCGTCCGCTCGATCACATCTTAGTATTTTATATCCCAGTGGAACGATTTCAGCGTCTTGTATAGATTCACTGCAGCCCGATTCAGTAATAGCGAATAAGTCAGAGTCGGACGAAACTATGTTATTTCTGAAGTTGTCTAGCTTGGTTCGTAGACCTCTAACATTTTGGTAATATATTTCAATCAGACCATTACTTTTGGAACGGGTTCTTGGGTTGTTTACGAAACCAAATCCATTCATTGAATTCCGCGTTCAGTGGCCATACTTCCGCATTATTCAACACATTATAGTGTTTTTCAGATACACCTATTATAAACGATGAGTAATCTCGTGCTGTTCTATGTTTGATTTTGTCAATTTTCATAGGCGCTTCTGGTCCGCACAAATTCTTAACATAATCAGTCATAGTTTCTAGCGTCGTTTCCGGATGTAAACGCCATATATGTAAATATTTCTTTCTTTCCATACCCATTATTTCCTTTATTTCCGTATTACTCCCAATTGTTATATTTTTTTTGGGCAAACGGTTAGGTTTTTTATATTGTACGGTAGTCCAGCCAGTTTCTTCCTCATGTTCTTCATGTTCCAACTGCTGAATAGCGTCTGATGGGCTATTGTTACTCGCCTGTGTTTCAAGTACAGTAGATTTCGTGGCCCCACGCATGTTTACATTTTGTATTTTGGCGGTAGGTTGGCTAACCGTATGTTTTGTTTGTTTTTTATATTCATTAGGTTTATTCCGACCAACGGCTTCAGCAAATGAGGAGTGAGAGCTCGTCGATGTCTCCTTCGCTGGTAAAGCGAAGGTGGATGTGCTGGATGTTGCCTGAAGTTGCGTATTTGGAACCGAATCACGATTGACTTTTTCTTCTATCACCGTCATTATATTAATTAACCTGGCAAGATCGTTTTTTGTTTGCTCAAATTGACCTTGCATGAGCGCAATAGCATTTGCTTGACTGTCTAGACGGGCCATAATATCCACCCGAAACTGCCTCAATTCATCCAGTAACACTGAATCCACTTCTCCTTTAATGGTCGGCGAGAATAGAGCCTGGCTTCCTCGCTTGGTGTTCACATTGTCAGGTGTTGTGGTTATGAGTAATTTAGTGGCCTCTGCTATGACCGGTGTGTCTATATTTCCTCGTTTTGGAGTTAAACAAACACACTCCGGACATACCCATTTCTTCTTATATGCAAGGGTAAATGTCTTATAAGCATCTAGTGTAATTTTTAGACACTTTAAATCATACCCTCTCCTGCATTTGTCATTTGAGCATTCCATAAAGAAGCTATCTGTAATAGTTAAATTGCAAGCGCCGCACTGCTTCGCCATAATATTCCAGTTCAAAATACAAAACACGTCGATGTGTGTATTCAATTAAAAGAGTGTATTATTTCCTTAAACCCCGCATTGTCATTTTCTTTCTATTGTGTGTCTAATTGACACGATTGAAAGGTAAATTCATCACATCTGGACTCTACCAGTAGCAACTCAGAATTTCGATTTGAACACGGTTGTTGGCAATGGGTTCGGCCTTATAACATGGGACTTAAACGTAAATAGTGAAATATGGATGTACTCTAGGTACATCTCTTTCTTACCCTTTTAGGAACACAGGCGTCCGTGGAAGGTTTGAGCAACAAACAATAAAAGGTAAAATCCAGTTTTATTTTTCTTAGAAACAAAGCTTTGCAGTTGCCTCAGTTGTATTTTCTGTTGCTACATTTATAAGTTGAGCAAAATAAAACATAATACATCTCGCCTTCATTTTTGTTTGTACAGTTTCCTGTAAGGAAAACGCGATGGTTTGATACAACGTACGATTTTATCTAGTTCAAGGCTTAAAAAAATATGGTGTGCTTTTTTAGACTTTTTAGGGTTACGTAGCCAACGGGAACATTAAACCTTTGCTTTCCGTTCGTACCTCAGACTGACTGTATCTCGTGCTGAGATAGAGGCCTTTTTGGCCTCGCACAGGTCTTTTGGTTTCTTCATACTAGCTAATTAGTGCCCGCGACTTTGTCTGCGCAGGATTGATACTTTGCGTAGTTTATTTTTTCCCCAAAGTCCTATATATCTTTATAAATTATACCCTATGTGTTATTCTGATGTATATGCTCTATGAATGCAATGTTTCATTTAAGCCCATTTATTACTTTTTGCGTAAAGAGTAACAAACATCCATACAAAACTTCGCATTAATAATATTAGTAGGATGTTAGATTTATGCATTTTCTTCATTTTCTAAATAAATGCATTTTCTTTACTTTTTTTTCTTTATCTGAACCTTAATGAATAGCAAACATACCCAAAGGCGATTAGGGTTCCGCTAGCACCTTTTGGGTACAAAACCTTAAAAAGGATCCTTACACAAATCACCATTAAGGTACAAGATGGGCCTAAGACGGCAAACTGCACGGATTTTTAGGAATCTCTAAGCAATTGAGGCCTGCAGCCGTGGCGCGCAGCTTTCGGTCGCAGTGCTGCCGCGCTCGGAATCAATTTTATGGAGATTCATAGAAACCCTGGCCCTTACTGCCTGGTTGGCCTAGTGGTCGCAAGTATTACTGCTTAGCATGAGGTCCCGGTTTCGATCCCCGGGTCAGACAAAGAATTATTGAGTTTTTTAATCTAGATTTTTTTAGAAGCAGCCCGGAGTCTGGATTTGTGCCTGATTAATGGCAAAATGTTTGCCCCCTATTACATGGGACTTTAACATAATTTAAAAGTGTATACACTTCTGCCTAATCCTTCGTGGATTACAGGCATAATGTTATGTTTCATAGAAACTCGTGCAGTATGCAGTTGTGGTTTGCGGTCTGCAACCCATTTCGGACTTTAATATCACTAAAACAGATGAACATCCCCGCTCTTAGCAGACCCTCAATTGTTCCTCCTACAAATTCATCCGCACCACACGGCATAAGAGATCCTTAATCACAAGTAAGCCTCTTCACAAAGTAATTATCTTTGCTGTCAAGATTAAACAGAAGACAAAAAACTTTGAGAAAATTCAAAAACACAGTCCGAACTTTATATCATTCTCAAACTTTCGTCTATAGCTAATACATCACTCGGCAAGTCAGTCGAAACATTCACCTTTTGTGTTTCGCTCCCATTCAGCCCCGGTCGACACTCCAGATTATTCGCACATTTGAAAGTTCCCTTTTGTTTCTAAAGGGACGCCATTTAGCTTAATGGGGAACGCATTACTGTATCTGTTTAACTGATCTTCCCTTCTTACAACGTTACGTCGTGCGGCGATAGGTGATAGCGACGCTTTAAATACTCGTAAAGACACTCTGTAGCGTGTTATGAATTTCGAATGTTAAATTTTAGAATTTTTGTTTAATTTTTTTTTTTAATTTTTAAGACAATTTCGGTCCAAAATATTGGTTAATATTCACTGTTGGCTCTAATTAAAATTTAAATACTTATCACAACAGTTCATAACATTCTGAGTTAGCAGGCTTCATTTGACATTACAAAAAAATAAAATATTCAATTCTAAACTGTGATGAATGATTAAATTAAAATCTCAATGAAATAAAATTGTGTTCAGATTAAATGTATCATAATTGTGTTGTTTTGTGTTTAATGTATCTACTTATTTTGTGTCGTCAATTTTGTTTACTGTAACTGTGTTCGTTTCAGTGATTTTCCCTTCTTACAACGTTATGACGTGCGGAGATATGGTGACAGCGATGTTTTAAATACTTATATAATATTTCGTAAAGAGTTATGAATTTGGGATGTAAAATTTAGAATTTGTTTAATGTATCCACTTACTTTGTGTCGTGAATTGTGAAGTAATATTCAGATACTTAAGGGAATGGGAGTATGTGGTATGTGCTGATAAAATTTAAGAATTTACTCAACGAATTTGCTTTGTTGTTCTTACTGGAGAAAAGTCTTTGTTCTCAAGTGATAAACAAAAGGTTTCCCTTGTCTTATGACAGCGTTACTGCTGTTTCATTTTTTTAATGAAATATTTAAGTTTATACCTTATTACTTCAAAATGGAGGTTCTAAATATAACGCAGATGGGTTCCAGTTTCATTGGTATAATTAGCACTTTTATTCTAAAATATTAAATATTAGCTACTGTCCGCTACTTTGATTGCGTGATTGGAACGTTTCACATCCTATTGACACTCGGTAATTTATTAACAGTTTAGCTCTTTATCAAACTTAGAATTTTAGTAGTCGGATGAGTAGTTCCAGTTTATATCAATTTACAAATATAAAAATACTTTAGACGAATAAAATTTGAATTCATTTATTATTATTGTTAATATTTTATTGGCAAGCCAAGTCAAAGGCTCATTGGTGGAATAAATTGTGACTGCAGATTTGTTACTAACCACACGATAAGACAAAGAAGTATATTGGGGTAGGTTACTTGGCTGAAATTAACTAAACGTATCTTTATTTTCTTTGCCTAATTATCTCAATATCATAAATGAAAAGAAACCATAGATGTCGTGATGTCCCAGAGGTTAAGGCGCCTACCTCTCATGCACGAGGTTGTTGTTCAAATCCGGGCAAGTACCAATGTGACTTTTTCAATTCATATGTAGGTACTTTCTAAGTTTATCTTAGACATCATTGACATCGGTGAAGGAAAACATCGTGAGAAAACCTAGATTTATAGTTAATATAAGTTTGAAATCGCCAATCCGCCTGAAGCAAGCGTGGTGATCAATGCTCGAGCCTTCTCTGTATGGGAAGAGGCCTTTGCCCTGCAGTGGGTCAGTAACAGAATGTGTTATTATAAAAGAAACTATTGTCGTTTAACAGTTTATCATTAGTCCTTACGAGGTCTTGATTGGAAGCAAATGAGCCGTCGATCCCAACAGACACAAGTTGACCAGAGAGATTTTAATCAACCTTTAACCCCAATCCTTTGTCAACTAAAGTTTAGGGTTTCAAACAAATTTAAATCCTGTAGCAATCTGTCCGTTTTCACGACCATTACATCGGTTATTTCACACGTCATCGTAGTTATCAATAAGTTAGTATTTTAAGAATATAGTGTTTGTAAAATTTTAATATATCTATGTGTGATGTTAATTTCGAATGCATGATAATTTGAAGGCTGTAGTAAATATGAACGCAGCGATAGATGACGAAGAGAGTATGAATGAGGGAAGGAGAAAGAGGAAGGATTTGAATATTTTGAAAAAGGAAGAAGGAAAAAGCATGATGAGTGTCAAGATGAAAATACGTTTTATTCATACAAGAAGCTTTATAATTTTTTATTAGAGAAGTAAAGAAGATATTTTTATTTTATATGGTGGTCCGTATGGACCACCATATAAAATAAAAATATCTTCTTCTTCTTATATTAGTATAGATGTAGGGGTATCCCTACATCTATACTAATAGTATAAAGAGCAAAGATTTAGTTGTTCTTTTGTTTGCATTGAATAGGTTTCGAAACTACTGGACCGATTTGAAAAATTCTTTCAGTGTTGGGAAGCTACTATACACACTATCACTCGTCTGTATTTCCATGGGATCGAGAACTAAGCGGGTAAAACTGCATAACATCTGCTAGTTCAAAAAAAGGTAAAATGAAACTGTCCTCACAAACGTATTTTTATTCATTTAAAGTATGCATTAAATGTTAAAATTCAGAGTTTTCTACCAGACATCTAAAAGACGATAATTTAGGCTCATGGCCCAGGTATCCCAGGTATGATAAATGTATATTTAGTATACAATGGGACTGACACACGCATTGCGGTTATAAATGTCCCTAAATAAATAATGAAAAAAATAAAATAGATGTTGGAAAAAACGTTGATTTTTTATTATGTACGTAGAGAAACAAAATAAACTGGGTAAAACATCTGGGTATAAGAGTTAAGATTCTAAGATGTATTTAAAAAGTAATAGAACCACCTATCACAGTGTTTGCCTCTGCATGACCTAAAGGTTCACTGGTAGAAAATGCCTAAGTCCGTCTCTGTTCATTTGTGAGCTAGAAGTATTAAATAAAAAAGAGCTTTGACATTATCAAATCGTGAATAAACTAAAAAAACCGTCCTTCAATAGATCAAAAAAAATAACCCCACAAAATATCTAGAACCAACACGATGAGGTAATCCTTAGAGAATTTGAATAAAGACCTGTTAAAGGGCTACGACCAGTGAGTGGTGCACTATTGAATCACCAACATTCCTGTTAACCGCACTGACCGAGCTAAATCGCTTACAAACATGGAGAGAATACAAAGCAAACGTTTAATAGAATCGAATTTGGAACAATACTAACATCCATTTTGGCTAGCGAATTGATTGTGACGATAATTGATTTAAGACATGAGTCAAATACGCAAAAAGAAAACCAGGCTTTCAATAGGCTCATAGACTTATGTGCACGCGTTAGAAGTTATACTTCTTTGACGTAACAAGATAAAAAAATTATTTTTTTTTATTTTCGCGAAAAAAAACTAAAATGTTGACTATAGCTAACTTCAGGCTGTAAGTATTTTGTTACGGAGTGCGCGCGGATATATCGTAAAAAAATACTCTCATAATTTTTTAGTAACGAGTCAAAAGAAGTAATGAGAGTAATTTCTTCTTCAATAATCTTCTACAGACAATCTTTAGATAGGGTTAACAATTAAGTCATAAAAGAGAGAGTAACAACAAAAGTTTTAAAATATTTATTCAAACTATGAAAATGACGTTTAAAGTTGAAAGGTGTCTGTGCAGGATGGCCGACCCATAGCATAAAAGTAATTGAGACATGTGTTTATTGTAAGGAAGGGACCACATTTTTGAACCCAGGGGAATTTTTGGAACCAAATGTTATTGAAATATTACTTAGAATTTTAGAAAGCAGCCAGATGTGAGAGACTGCACAACGATCCGGAACTTTGTAACTTTACAACGATCGGGCACGTATTGTCTTAATTATGACCGCCCGCCGTAGTAAGGTCCATTGTGAATTATTTTGTAACTAATATTTTTTTGCCTGCGTTCATAAAATGTCCCTTTCCTATAGTTTATTACTTTTAACAGTTTGTGCGAGCGTTTAACCCTCGCCAGATGAACATTGTATTTGTATAGTTTTTTAATAAACAACAGCGTAGCGAGTACTGTTTCGAGACCCAAAATCGTGGGAACATTTTCGTGTGAACATGACGCCACAGGCGCATATAAAAGGGCCACGCGGGTCCAAATAGTTAGTTCCAATTCTGATCTCGAACACGACAGATACGTTAGTTCCGATTCCGATCTTGCACACGACAGATAAGTTAGTTCCAATTCCGATTTTGAACACGACAGTAATAGTTCTCTCGGTAGATACAGTACTCGCTGCCTTTCGATAGTGGAAAATAGTTGTTTTTATTTACAAATACTTCCACTACCATGGTACGTCTACCTTCTTCACAGTGACCAGTGTCTCGTCACAGTTCTACCCTCCAATCCAGCAACAGTGCGTATCACCATCCCGCACATTGGTCCTTCGAGCCGGATCTGAGGAGTAGCAAGATGCTTGTCACGCATTCCACCGGAAGAAGAGGTGTCACATTAGCAGCCGCAACAGACTCTGCGACAGCGACAGCAACACCCATGACGTCACAAAGTAAGCCCGCCTCGAGTAGAAGGGAGTCGAAAGCACTTCGCTTAGCGAGAGCTAGAACTGAACTAGCCGCGGCTCAGGTTGAACTAGCCGCCACGCTCCTCGCTATAGAAATGCAATCGTGTGAAGAAGAGGAACTCGCTTCAGTGGTCTCTGAAGCTACGAACACGGATCGAGCAGAGACCTGGCAGCGAACTAGCCAAATGCTCGGCATTGAAGACCAACTGCACAGAACACACGAGGTGCAGCAAGAAATTATGTCCCGGGTCGAACCTACAGTTCCAGTCACAGCCAACGTGTCATGGAGCACCCCGGCGACTTTACCGGCGGGAGTCAGTGCAACATATCCATTGCCTGAAAATCTGAATACGGAACCTGAATCTACGAACAAAGCGACGCATGCGAACATTTTGCCAGCGAGTACAGCCACATCTCGGCAACTGAACCCGGCGACATGGCAACTGAACCAGGCGACATGGCAATTGAACCCCGCGACCGAACTGTCGCGACCGAACCCAAAGCCAGTAATCGCCGCCGCGCCGTGGCAAATGAACCCCGCGACCGAACTGTCGCGACCGAACACTATGCCAGTGATGGACGCCGCGCCCTGGCAAATGAACCCTGTGAACGAACTGTCGCAACTGAACCCGCATACAGTGATCGCCGCAGTGCCCTGGCAAATGAACCCCGCGACCGAACTGTCGCGAACGAACTCGAAGCCAGTGATCGCCGCAGCGTCCTGGCAATTGAACCCCGCGACCGAACTGTCGCGACCGAACCCGAAGCCAGTGATCGCCGCCGCGCCCTGGCAAATGAACCCTGCGACCGAACTGTCGCAATCGAACCCGCTGCCAGTGACCGCCGCCGCGCCCCGGCAACCGAACCCCGCGACCGATCTGTCGCGAAAAAACCTTAGGCCGCCTGCGCTGCCTATACTGAACAATGAACTATCGCAGCCTGTTTTGAGTCGCAAGCTTTCGCAGCCTGCACCGAACAATGAACTATCGCAGCCTGCACCGAACAATGAACCACCGCAGCCTGCTTCAAACCGCGAGCTACCGCAGCTTGCACTGAACAATAAACGATCGCAGCCTGCTTTGAGCCGCGAGCCACCGCAGCCTGCACCGAACAATGAACCATCGCAGCCTACTTCGAGCCGCGAGCCATCGCAGCCTACACCGAACGCTGAACTATCGCAGCCTGCTTCGAGCCGCAAGCTATCGCAGCCTGCACAGAACGATAAACTATCGCAGCCTGCTTCGAGATTCGAGCTATCGCAGCCTGCACCGAACATTGAACTATTACAGCCTGCATCGAACATATCGCAGCCTGCACCGATCGATGAACTATCGCAGCCTGCACAGAACGATGAACTATCGCAGCCTGCTTCGAGCGTCGAGCTATCGCAACCTGCACCGATCGATGAACTATCGCAGCCTGCACAGAACGATGAACTATCGCAGCCTGCTTCGAGCGTCGAGCTATCGCAACCTGCACCGAACATTGAACTATTACAGCCTGCATCGAACAAATCGCAGCCTGCACCGATCGATGAACTATCGCAGCCTGCACCGAACAATGAACAATCGCAGCCTGCACCGAACGATGAACTATCGCAGCCTGCTTCGAGCCGCGAGCTACCGCAGCTTGCACCGAACAATGAACTATCGCAGCCTGCACCGAACGATGAATTATCACAGCCTGCTTCAGGCCGCGAGTCATGGCAGCCTGCATCGAACTATGAACCTACGCAGCCGGCTCTATACCTAGATCGTCCGCTATCTGCACTGAATCTAGTGCCCCCGCTGCGTACTCCGAACCAAGAGCCAACGCTGCCGGCTCCGAACCTAGTACCTCCGCTGCCTGCTACCAACCTCAAGCCAACGCAGCCAGCACCGAACCTTGAGCTGCCGCAGCCTGCTACGAGCCGCGAACCACCGCAGCTTGCTACGAAACTGAACACTACGCAGGCTGCTATGAGCTGTGAGCCACCGCAGTCTGCTACGAACCGCGAGCTACCGCAGCTTGCTACGAACCTTGACCCTATGCAGCCTGCTACGAGCTTCGGGCCACTGCAGCCTGCTACGAGCCGTGGGCTACCGCAGTCTGCTACGAACCTCGCTAATACGCAGCCTGCTACGAACCACGAGCCACCGCAGACTGCTACGAACCTCGACCCTACGCAGCCTTCTACGAGCCACGAACCACCGCAGCCTGCTACGAACCTTGATCCTACGCAGCCTGTTACGAACCCCGAGCTACCGCAGTCTGCTACGAACCGCGAGCCACCGCAGCTTGCTACGAACCTTGACCCTATGCAGCCTGCTACGAGCTGCGAGCCACTGCAGCCTGCTACAAATCTCGACGCTACGCAGCCTGCTACGAATCACGAACCGATGAATCCTGCTACGAGCTTCGAGCCACTGCAGCCTGCTACGAGCCGTGGGCTACTGCAGTCTGCTACGAACCTCGCTACTACGAAGCCTGTTACGAACCACGAGCTAACGCAGACTGCTACGAACCTCGACCCTACGCAGCCTGCTACGAACCGCGAACCGACGCAGCCTGCTACGAACCTCGACCCTACGCAGCCTGCATCGAGCTGCCAGCCATCGCTGCCTGCTACGAACTTCGAGCCAACGCTGCCGACTATGAACCTCGAGACAGCACTGAACTACGAGCCTACACAGCTAGCTCCGATCCTAGTGGAGACTAAGCTCGCTCTGACCCTAGAGCCAACGCAGCCGGCTCTGAACCTAGACTCTGCACAGCAAGCCCCGAACCTAGTGCCTACGCTGCCTGCTCCGAACCTACTGCTGACGCTGCCGGCTCCGAACCTAAAGCCAAGTCAGCTCGCTCCGAACCTAGAGTCTGCGCAGCCAGTACCGAACCTTAAGCCGCCGCTGTCTACACCGAACTTCGAGACACCGTTACCAGCTCCAAACCTAGAGCCGACGCAGCCGGCTCTGAACCTAGAACCGTTGCTACCTGCGTCGAACTTCAAGCCACCGCAACTGGTTCTGAAACTAGAACCAATGCAGCCAGCTCTAAGCCTAGAGCCGCCGCTGCCTACACCGAACCTTGAGCCGCCGCTGCTTGCTCTGAACCTAGAGCTAACGCAGCAGGCTACGACCTTAGAACCTGCGCAGCCGGCACTAAAACTAGTTTCGCCGCTGCCTGCACCGAACCGAGAGCCTATGCAGTCTGCTTCAAATCAAAAGACTGAGCAGCCTGCTTCGATCCGAGAGCCTCCGCATACTACTTCGAATAAAGAACATGCGCAGTCAGCTCTGAACCTTATACCTGCGCAGCCAGCTCTGAACTCCGTGCCTGTCCAGCCAGCTCCGAACCCCGTGCCTGCCCAGCTAGCCACGTACCCCGTGCCTGCGCAGCCTGCCCCGAACCTCGAGTTTGCGCAGCTAGCGCATCATCAGCGCCACCTTTCCTGGTCCAGACGCCATTGCGTGCATATTGATCCTTCAGAGACCAGTGAAAATAACGTGTTGTCTGTCAGCGGCCGCCATACACCGTTTTTAGTAAATGCGTCGCCAGCTTAATTGTAGTTGACGACACACGGCGGGAGAATGTGCAGGACGGCCGACCCATAGCATAAAAGTAATTGAGACATGTGTTTATTGTAAGGAAGGGACCACATTTTTGAACCCAGGGGAATTTTTGGAACCAAATGTTATTGAAATATTACTTAGAATTTTAGAAAGCAGCCAGATGTGAGAGACTGCACAACGATCCGGAACTTTGTAACTTTACAACGATCGGGCACGTATTGTCTTAATTATGACCGCCCGCCGTAGTAAGGTCCATTGTGAATTATTTTGTAACTAATATTTTTTTGCCTGCGTTCATAAAATGTCCCTTTCCTATAGTTTATTACTTTTAACAGTTTGTGCGAGCGTTTAACCCTCGCCAGATGAACATTGTATTTGTATAGTTTTTTAATAAACAACAGCGTAGCGAGTACTGTTTCGAGACCCAAAATCGTGGGAACATTTTCGTGTGAACATGACGCCACAGGCGCATATAAAAGGGCCACGCGGGTCCAAATAGTTAGTTCCAATTCTGATCTCGAACACGACAGATACGTTAGTTCCGATTCCGATCTTGCACACGACAGATAAGTTAGTTCCAATTCCGATTTTGAACACGACAGTAATAGTTCTCTCGGTAGATACAGTACTCGCTGCCTTTCGATAGTGGAAAATAGTTGTTTTTATTTACAAATACTTCCACTACCATGGTACGTCTACCTTCTTCACAGTGACCAGTGTCTCGTCACAGTTCTACCCTCCAATCCAGCAACAGTGCGTATCACCATCCCGCACAGTGTCCTAAGATAATAAAAGCAATTTAATTTCTTTACTTTTTTTCTCTAGATTAATCGCAGTCAATTGAGGATTCAACTCCAAATTATATCTTTTATATTATGACATATAGAAATAGTTTAACGAATCGTCTTTTTAGTTCAATAGGTAAAAAATTGATTTAAACAAAAAGCATTACGCTATTTCGCTCCAAAATTCACAATGAACTTTCAAAATCCATTACCGGCTGAACCTAGATTTGCGACAAAAAACTCTCCTGTTAGGTACTTTTAAAATGGAAATTCTATTAGTCCACTGTTATGAAAATCGAACGAAAAATTCGTTTTCTAGTTCATTAATTTGGACTAAAAAGGAAATTTAGTACCATTTTTTTTTAACTATTTCATGTTAATCCAACTAGAATATATGCGAGCTTTTCCTTAAAATTCTAAGGCGTTGACTCAAAGCAGAATTTTCTCATATATTTTTAATAAAGGATTGTAGTGTAAAATCCTTTGACACAGACCAAATTTAATTTGGACAATACAAAGCAATACAGAGGAGCGTCAGCCGACAGAAGTTGCACATCATAAACCTTACACAAAGGTAACAATAGACTTACTGTCACACCCTTTACAAAGGGTTCAGATACAATGAAAAGAAATAAGGTGATGACAACACTAAGTTTATCTCCAGTGAGAAAATTACTTGGGAAGGCACCTACTTAACGGAGGGGTATTGTGACTTTGTTTTGTACACCATTGTCTACGTGTAACACTGTTCCAGGCTACAACGTATAATTTTTGAATACATTGTCAAGTTTGTTCGGATGGGGTAAGCAATTACTCAGTGAAAAAACGTAATGGAACTCCTTGCTGTCTAAAGTTCTTAAAGTTATTTTTGGTGCAATTCTGCTTTAAATTAAATTGAAGGGAGCTTTTACTGGATTCTTCAACGTTCATCTTGTAATAAAACGTGGAACATTATTCTATCAACATTTGAATACTTTGTTGTAGTTTTGCAATGAAATGCATACTTTTATTTAGTTATACTGTTCAAAACTTTGTAACCTTACTATAGATTAGGTTTGGATGTTATGGGACTTTAATTTTGATTTGTAACAAGTTTGTATTTACAACAAAAATATGGTTGTCTATTTCACTAACTCGTTATTTGTCTAGGCGTTTAGTGTTTCGTGTGCTTATTTAAACTGAGACATAAAACTATTAGTATAACAATTGTTTTGGCAAAGGTTTTGCCATATTAATGAGGTATTTTTTTGCGTGAAAGAAACCGTAACTTTTTTTTATTTAACCAGGCGAGAAGTCGTCGAGAATAAACTTTACATACAATCAAATTAAGATATTTAATTGATATATATTTAATCTTAAATTAAGTGAGTTGACTACAATTTGGTATTTAATGATAAAAAAAAAACAAATCTTCTCTACTTGACTGGGAGATTTATTGTATCTAGTAATCTAATATTTTATTGAATGTAAAACCAAGCACAATGCGAAAAGTTACACTTTTCGCATTTCTAAAAGCAACTCGCAATCAATTGACGAAAAGTAAATTAATCCTGTCCACTGTAAAAAATCACTTATTTTAACTTAATCTTACGTAAGTGTGATCGCCCATCATTTTTAATTTATCAAGCCCTTTTTGAAAGCAATTATTAGTCGTCGCAAAGTTTCATGAAAATCTATCATAGCTAATTACATGGTATAAAAACGGCTACCCAGAGTAACGAAGATTAATTCGTTTCTGTACAGAATCGATTTTGAATTAAGTATTTAAAGCGTTATAATAGAACAATTAGCAGTCGGAGTTTCGGCTATTTTTAAACAGATAAATGATTTCTAAGCGTGAATGAGATGAAAATTGGTAAATGTTCCGCAGCATTTTTAGAGACCACTTCAATATATTTGCAATTGAAAATATTTACAGTAGTGTAATGGCATTTAACTAAAAGTTTTTATTAATATCATAAATATCAGATACACCTTACTTAAAGGACCAAATATCTAAAATAGTGATATGTTGATTTCTTTGTATTAATGAAGATATAGCAAGGTGTCTATTGCTGAATTCAGTGTCTCTACATAATTATCTAATCATCTGTTGTAATATTTGAAATTTGTTTAATATTTTCGGAAATGTATTTTTTAATAAGTTAATTATCAGCAAACTATTATATTTAATCTATATAGGGTCTTGTAAGAATCCCTTATTAACAAACTATTATGACTATAGACATAATATGTTAAGCTTCTAATGTTGGGAACATTAGAAGCTAAGCTGCTAGGACTCAGACCGCTTCTTTGCAGAAGGAGTGGGTCGTAATCTATCATGCAGGCACAGTGCGAGTTCAAGTTCGTAGATCGTCACAAGTCCTCGAAATATTGGATCTAGAACATGCCTGTATCCTTACAATGTTGTCCTTCACCGTTTTGAGATTAGTGTTGATGAAATAATTCACATAAAGTAAAGCGCCTTTATGGGTTCCACCTTGGTAAGTCGCGGTCGCGGTTGCTACAACTAGGACACCACCGCTCACCACTTGACTGTCCAACTGAGTAAAGGCCTTTTCTTATACAAATAAGACACGAATATTAATCGCCATGCTGGCTCTGGCAGGGATCCCGGTTTATTCACAATGTGTACCTTGTCTGATGTCAGAAATATCTAAGATCCGGGAAAGTAACTACATTTTATAACTGGTAAAACATCTATTGGATTTGAAATGATTCATAACTTTGTATAGAAGAAACTATAGGCCCCGAACGGTCACGCCACAAGAGTCATAGTAGAAGAAATCCATAAAATTTGACACCTTCACATTCAATTTTCACTTCTTCTCACCCAAAGTTCTATTGCAAAGTCTACAGGGAAGAAATTTGGGGCTTATCCTCACTTGGCGACCATATTTTTAACAACTCACAAAATTTTCATTGTTCAGCCCTTTATATCATCTGTTCGGTTCTTGATGGCGGTTTTATTCGTAACAAGTTGTGGTTCGCTCCCCACGGACCGATAACTGAACTCGTATTGTAGAAATTGGTGCTATGAGTGCGTTGTAAACGTCAAAGTACTATGATGTATGGCGTTTGATGGAGTTTTTTATTATGAAAATGTTTTGGTTTAGCCAGTGCCACGGTGTTGAGATTTTTTGTTTTGCGAAAGTTTGTTACCTTTTCGATTTGGGCTATTTATTGCTCACCTGTGGTTTCGTCCGTGTTAATAGTATTTTTCTGAAGATCATTCCAAGATAACACATTATAGTGATAAAAAGTATCCAATGTGTCTATGTGCAAATTTTCGTACAAATTTGTTCAACTGTTTACTCGTAATTGAGTACTTAACCTCCAAATATCTCACCATCTTCACAAACTTTTACATCATATTAGTAGGATGTTGGTTTTCGCTATTATTACTGAAACTCACTCCTGGTTGACTGGTAAGAAATGGTGAAAGCTTCAAGTTTGTCAAATTCAGAAACAATAAAGAACCAATTTTTCCATTAAATGATAAATGATATTTATTTCTGTAAATAGGTTTTCACAAGCACTTTTACACGTCATTTTTTAACTAGTAGATGAGATCGGAGTTTTACTATCTGACTACTCTGAGAAGAAATACTGAAAGAAACTCAGAGGTTATAGTCTTTTTTAAAGTCCAGACATTATCTTGGTCAAATCATGTAAGATCGTCATTGTGATCGTTTGTTAATGAAGTTCATAATGAAATATAATTTTTATTATCTAGATATATTTGTTGCTTAATAACTTGGCAAGATAATTTTATAATAAAAAGAGAATTGAAAGTCGTCTATATTGTGAACACGATAGGCCAATATATTTTCGGTATCATCATCTGTCTAGCCTTTTGCCGATTATTTCGGTCGGCTCCCAATTGAGCAAGACTTAGCTGAATATTTAGTATTTTAGATGGAACGACTGCTAAGCTGACCTTCTTAACTTAGTTGGGTACTGGGTACCCTTTGATATTACTGGTAATTGGACTTTCGGGCTATAATAGTGTTGATCCAAAACGATGGTCAAAGACCTACGAATATCAGCCAGGAGTAGTGATTAAAAAAACTTATGGAGGTTTCCGACGCACAAAGGGCTTCGGATTGTAATGTATAAATACTCCACGACTTTCACACAACGCCCCCAAGTCCCAAACTAAGCAGAGCTTGTGTTATGTCTACTAAACAACTGATAAACATACCTATAAATTACTTAATCTAAAAACACACATAATAGAGACTAGCAGACATCCCGCGGTTTTACCCACGTAGGTCTCATTCCCGTGGGAATTCAGGGATAACAAGTAGCCTAAGTGTTAATCAAGGGTGTCAGCTAACTCCAAACCAAATTTTATTGAAATCCATTCAGTAGTTTTTACATGAAAGAGTAACAAACATACATCCATCCATCCATCCATCTATTCATACTCAAAAACTTCCGCTTTTATAATATTCGTAGGATAAATTACACCTAGACACAGAAAAAATGTCGTCACACAATCATTTGTCCTAGGTAGAAATCGAACCCACGACCTCCAGATCGGACCATGCTACATATCCGTGTACTAGACCAACAGGCTAGTCAATGAATGGTCAACCCATCCACAAAATGACCTCATCAAGCGTACCTTAACCTTGTGTAGCTGTGTATTATTTAGCCACAATTCCGTTAAATTTTCACAATTCAAACGCCCAAAAACATCACCCTCATAACGACACGACTAAACACAAGCAAGTTGAAAAGATAATTTATTTATAGGATACATCAATCATAGCTTTTGATGAATCATTGTATGGACGCTACTGTTGACTCGACGCTACCATTATATCGAATTAATAAAACATCAACGATGAATGATGATTTTTAAATTAATCTTGTAGCAGCAAAAAATGCCGAGTGAGGAAGTGAGATTGGAGAGTGTTGAAGTCGGTGTGATTGTCAAATTGTAAATCGATTGGGTTTAATTAAATTTTCGTTAATTGACAAAATATCCTGTTCATTTTTGTGTCTGTAAATCAAATAGTACCGGTGTTACATTTCGATCTAGAATAAAAAATAAAATAGGTACAATTTTAACACAAACACGTGACGTCCTGCTTGAATTTATCTAAAGTCAAAGTCAAACTATTTACCTATTTCAATTAGGCGACAAAATAAGACACTTTTGAACGTTAAACTAAAGTTAATTTAAATATGTGCAGTGGAAAGCGCTATTCTTGAATAATAAGTAGTGAAGTTAGTTAACTTAGTACAGAGTCTATGGTGACCAGCACGTTATGTCATTTGAAATGGCGTATTATGTGTTTTTGGTAAAGTCACGTGGACATAGTCGTGCTGGTGCGCGGGAGCTGGGCAGAGCTCAGGTTGACTTGAGGCACCAACGAAGACACATGTCCAGTATGAAACTGTCGGTTTACCTATTTGAGTTATGTTTTATAATTACGAATGTTAAGTGAGGTTATTACTGCAATGAAGATTATCATTATACGTTAATAGTAATAATATTTTTTATTCCAATGAAGATATTTGTATCACGAACATATTTAAGTACGTGATTCATAACTCAAATAGGTAAACCGACAGTTTCATACTTATATTGAAGTGTGTGAGTTATATGAGCGTAGGACTTAAAATAACAAACAAAAAGTTGGGGTGAGCCACAATTCGTACGTGTGTTGGGGTGAACGTGTTAACTCGAAATGAACTCGGTACCATGAATCCCCCATTGGTGTCAGCTAGTCGCCCAGCCATCGCTAAGACAAAAAAAATATTCTAGTTTCCAATGCCAAAAGGATGGTTTAACTTTAATACAACACTATCTTGAGAATTTGAACTTAGAGAGTGGTGACTTCGTCAGTTATACGTCCCTACACAAGTCTAGATTCAAGCTCTTGGCAAGTATATAAGTAGCTTTAGTTTCCAAGTGGATCTACGGGCTGCAGTATTGATGCAATCTTGGACCCTAGCCATTATTTTACTAATATGTAAAAGAAAAACATGTTGAACTGCACACAATTAATACAATCATATCGATACTTTACACTGCCAGTTAAGGATATGTCTAGAACAAGCATAAATCTAGACTCCAGAGAGTGTTTTGGGTTTTAATCAATTTGCTAACCAGAAAATTGAACCCAAGGCCCCATATTCGAACTACCACGTCTAGACAAACTGCACAACGTTTAAGTTAACTACGTTACCTCTAAAAACAGTTTTATTAAGAGGTTTTATGTAATAGTAATCGATCGCCACGGGCGTCCCAGTGAATAATTTCGTAAATAAAAATCAATAGCTAGACATATTTGTACGCACATAACTAAAACGCGACTAAACCTATACGACTAATTCTTTTTGTGAGATTCTTGCGTTGGTTTTTGAATGGTTTAGATTTAAAATTGGTCTCGACAGATAACGCTGCGATCGGGTTTGAAGCTAACGTTTGAATCGGTTAGATTACCATATTTAAACTCTTTTACTCAAATTAAACTAAGAATCGTGATGGTTCAGAGGTAAAGGCGGCTGCCTCTTATGCAGGAGGCTGTGGTTCAAACCCGGGCAAGTACCAATGTGATTTTTTTTAATTCATATGTACTTTCTAAGTATATCTTAGACATCATTGACATCGGTGAAGGAAAACATCGTGAGGAAACCTGGACTTATAGTTAATATAAGTTTGAAATCGCCAATCCGCCTTGACCAAGCGTGGTGATTAATGCTAGAGCCTTCTCTGTATGAGAAGAGGACTTTGCCCAGCAGTGCGACAGTAAAGGGCTGGTATTATTATTTTATTTTTTTTATTAAACTAAGAATCAACACTTTTTGAACAACAAAAATTACATAAGGCAGTCTCCCAAAATGTTCACACACCACTTCCTTCTTTCTTATTTTGTCCCATACACATGGTCTTAAATCCTACATTCCTATTTGAACATTTCTGACTAGACTTGTCCTCACAGACTTCCCAGTAACCGACAGCCATTATCAAGCTCATTGAATTTAAAACCTCTCCGACAAAATTAGCCCCGTAATTACATTCTTACTGCAAAGTATATTTTTCTCTCATTCCAAGAACTGTGAAATAAAAGTTAAGGCCCCTTCGCAAAGTCGAAGACTTTAATGCTGCCTATTATCAACAATGACTGACATTTTCCTCCACTAAATCCTTAGACATTGTCCAGTAAACTTGCCTTATCAGACTTTATAGAAACAACGCTGTTTTACGATATGAATGTCTGTCACTTGAAATTCCAGAACGAACACATTTCAGATTTTATTATATCGCTTTCTCGCATCAAGGCAAACGACATGACCCATGATGACGTCATTACAGCATTATTTACATAATCACCCGCTCTTCTCAACCCGTTTACATCGAAGCTTAAATTGAACCTTAACCCTTGAGAAACAAAGTCTAATTTTGACTGTTACGGTGTTTTCGGAAATATATTTCAGGATGAAGCGTCTTTGGTACAGAATGTCTAATATTGAGATACTTTACATTTAAAATTATAGGTGATGGTTTTCGCGGGAAGCACTCGGTTGGATTGTCCAGATTCGGGTAAATTTAAATACTTACGCGCCCTGATTTTAGATGTAAAGAGATCTTTTTAAATTATCCTTTCGTGTTTGGGATTTCCGACAATCTTCTCAACAAGTAGACAAAGTTAATACAAGCAATATAATTGTTTGAAAAAGCATTTATTCAGGTTGCTAAGGCAAGCTTTTATCTTGAAATAAAAGTGGTTTTGGTTTTCCTTAGGTCGATAAAGCTTACAGTACACACTTGTAAAATATTACCCACATATTTTTTTATTGAAGTATGTATTTTTTTTTGCTTGAAAACTTGTCTTATAAATCGATGAACATCGGCTGCAAGGAAAAGTGTCACGAGCGAGCGTGTGAACGCAGAACAAGCGATAGAGAAGCATGATGGGATGAAAATTATCGTCCGTATACCGACTCAAAAGACAACCATTTTTTCCCTTACTGAAAAAATCTTATAAAAGCTTACTAATGTACTGAAAACCCTGCTCCGGTACAAATTTTATACAGGGTGTAACGGAAAGGGTATATACATACAAACAGGGTGAATAGAGTGTTTAATAACGAGTCTTTCCTCAAAATTTCAGCTTCCTACTAACAATTTTGAAACTTCACGGTATTAATTAATATCGACAGTTTATTATATGCAAAATCATAACAAACGTGTCACCGCACTATGAGGGTCATTATCCTGTCCGGCAAGGTTCAAGTATATCTATCTCTCCGGGTTCTGCGCGCCTAGTACAGAGTTACAGACCTATCGAACCGACGTAGGCGCGACGGCGCGGGCGGCGACGCGGCTGTCGGCAAAATCAAACATGCAACCAATTGATGATTTTGTTCATAATATCTCTCCCTGACTCTGTGCGCCTAGTACACGCGTACGCGTACCGCAGGTGGCGTGCGGCGGCAGTGTGATCAAACAAATAATTATTTGTTGTTAATAGTAATTAGTAAACTGTAACAAACAGCACGTAATTCTATTTGTTTATCAATTTACGGGCGTGATGAGATACAGACTCGATGTTGAGGAAAACGTAATAATTGCGTTAAAAATAAGAATAACTTTGATAACTGTTATGCATGCATAAAGTAACTCACAGTTTAAAGGGCTGGTTCAAAATGCTGGCATTGGCGTTGTACGCACAAGGCCGCACCCTCCTTCAGATGCCGTTGAACATTACGAACATTAACTATCCTAAAGGCGGCACTTATTGGCACTTCCATCTCGTGCACTGTATCACACATTCACACGGCACTGCGTACACTTTGTTTTCAATTTACCCCCGTAAAAAAAACCAGCGGCGGCGTTAGGCCTGGTGATCGTGGAGGCCAAGGCACCCTCGTACTACCGCGGCCATTACATTGGGATCCGCGCGTCGAGGTAGTTCCGAACATCACGTGCAAAGTATGCCGGTGCTCCATCATGCTGGAAGATACAGCAGCAGCAGGCAGCACGCAGATAACCATTCGTTGCTCGAACACACATCATCATTTCATAATACACGCTATTACTTATGGGTGAGGGTGACGATATTTTCACGACAATTCACAAAGATCACCTCCGCGACAATATCACAACTTTACACCGACACGGATAGAGAGCGACTGATTGCACACTAAAACTTCACTTAAAAGTTTGGACATCCTACTATCCTAGTACTAAGGTAACTAACCCAATTACTGTACTTGTCATTTTTATTTTTTATCAATCCTGCAACACAGTGTACGAGATCCTGTGGTGACACATTAAAACATCGCACGTACCATTTACGAAACTAAACTTAATATTTACTTTCTTTGAATAAATTGACTGACCAACAGATGACTAAATTTTACTATAACATAATAGGTACCTACGTTAACGTGCGTAAACGTGCCAATAAACGTAACTGATTAATCCACTTGTATCAGTATTATGAGATATTAAATGTGATGAAAAAGTAAATCCTAGTTGCTTACCTGGTGACTTCAAATTAGGGATAATCAAAAAAAATAAATGAGTTTCACCGTTTCACGATCTCAATCACAAGTAGGTATTAAAAAAACATGTACCTACGTGCTACGTGCATAGTACGTACGATGCCAGATATCAATGTGAAAAAAAAATGTCACAAATCACAATAATCGTAAAAAATAAGCGACGCGGCGATGTGCCGACCGACAACTATGTGATTTACCCTAAAGTGTTTACACACACAAAGATGTTCCTATCCTTTGTTATCCTACAATAAACTGCATAGTACCTACGTAATTCTTGTACAGAAATTAGGGTTCAGTATTATGGTTTTGTATGATTAGCGCTGTCAGGATAGGAGGACAACTTCCGTTGCTCATGAAGTCCTAGTACTTTTAATAACTTCTCTTGCGTAATTAGAGGCATTGGTGGTCGGCTACGGGAAATAAATCAAAATTCAAAGACGCCCCGCGCCGCGCACGCGCTCTTTGTAGGTAGCCGATCGTTTCGCTCCAGTATCGTGAAGTAAACAAAGTGTCGCGTGACAAATACATCAAATATTGAAGGTCTGTATTACACATTTCGCATTTTATTTGGTTTTTTTTTACAAGTTGTGTTAAGAAGTAATTACTGGCTTACTACACACTGAGTTTATGAATGTCTAATAAAATAAAATTAAGTACTGAACCCTTTGGTAATATTTGTACCAGGAGGCACATGAGTTGCGTTAGAAAGTAATTTAGGGTTCATTTTAACATTAAATAAATCGTTTTTTGTATTGGATTAGAAGGTACTACGGTACTTTGTAGTTTCCTAATATTTGTACTTTCAATTATTTGCCCGAAAGTGTTCAAAACAAATAAAAGATGGTGCTTAAAGCTGATTACAAGAAAGTTGTTATTAATGCTAAGGTAACAACACACGAGAGGTGTATTGTTACCTAACCTAACCCTTCGAGAACGAGAATTACAGAAGTGATGTTATGTTAGAACCATGGGCCAGAACTTTTCGCTAAAATACTATTTATCTGATATTTTAAGTATGATTTTATGGAATAAACATTCTCCCATTGTACCTATTATCAGTTACCTAGGTACTTATGTTAGTTTCTTTAACAACAAACAACTAACAGTTAAGCTACAATAAGGATTTTGCGGTAGGTAACTTGTATCCTACTTTTTTGTTACGGTGAGCTTTGAAGTAAAACAAACATGCGGAACCTATTTTGCGAAATGTACCAGGAGATACAACTCCTTCACGGAATTGTTACTGTACAGAATAGGTCGTTGACACCGATCAGCTGATTCGGTATAGTGATGTGTAGAATTAAATCAAAAATGTTTTATTTTTCTAGATAATTGTGTCTTAACTTTACAATTATGTATGTATATGTATAAAAACGTTGCCATGTCGTTTCTTATCACCAAGAGAACCCGTGCCCTTCGTATGTATATACCCTTTCCGTTACACCCTGTATAAAAACACAGATGAACTAAAAAAAACCTCGTTTTTATACAATATCTAAATCAAATAATTTATACCCGAACGAATAAACAATCTACAAGAAATAAAATTCAGCAAAGAAATAGAATACTGTAACATCTTTTAGTACTCCTAAACACGGATAAACGATTTTGGCTCGGAATGTTCTGGAACTTATACAGAACTAGTTATTGGTGCGTGACGAGAAATCCAGATTTTATTGTATCATAGTAATTCCTGAGTTATTGAAAGTTTCGTGTTTTTATTTTGACCCTTACTTGAATGATAATATTATTCCGACTTAGATAGTCTAGACAGTTGTCGGCCTACTATGTTTAAATTTGCTGAATTATATAACATTAGTAGCTGCTTCGGCAAACTTCGTTAAGCAATTAAAAAAAACGAAAAAATATTTGACGACCTATTTTCAAACCTACTTTAAGTTCATCAAGCCGTTTCGAGAGAAAAGAATAGAATACTCTTTATTGTACACCATAAAAACTTACAAATAATAACTTAAAGGGCTACATAGGGTGTTACAATGGGCGGCCTTATCGCTAAAAGCGATCTCTTACAGACAACCTTTGGATGGACTTGATAGTGGAGGAGAAAAGATGAGTAGGCAGTTTGTGGTGTACTATTTACATAAATATATAACATACATGACTATCTCAAAAGATGTATAAATTAGGAACAAAAAGTAAAAGAAAAAAAATACAATACATAAAGAGTTTTGTAACTAACACTGTGACACGAGAACTTTATATACGAGTATTAGGGGGAAGGTTCATATCTGACGGAACATGCGTTGCGTATTATCGGTCGCGTAACGACAGAACAGACAAATGTATAGAACAACACTTGACCGTTCACACTCAACCGATGATACGTTAGTGCGTAGAGCGTACATTGTCGCAAACGCTCGGCGCATGTTCCGTCAGATATGAACCTTCCCTTAGACTTAGGTTTGATTGACTGCCTCATTAGTCTAGTGAGTCCAAGATCACCTAGGAACAAGAAAGTCACACACATTCCAATGATCCCCATGTATAAGTCATTTAGTCAGTATGAGTCTAGAAGACCTCGCCACTCGCCCCAGGGACATCCTTTAGGCCAGCTCCATATGTTGGCCCCAACGCTGATACCAACGTTGGTCGGATAACGTACACACGTTGGTTATAACGCTAGTTCCTTTCTGTCAGAGCCAATATGAAGATGTCCGATACCAAAATCGAAGTGCTCTAAATGCTTTTACGGTACTGAGTGAGTATCTATTAGTTCATTAGCAAACCCATTCGGTTTAAAAATGTCGTCTGTCGATGAACCAGAACGAGTAGACTCACAAATTTTCTTTCTGTAAAGGCGATATGTGCTCATCAATGACTCTCCGCTTTTTTTTCAATTCTTCAATCAAGTAAATTATTCACATATTCTGTTGAATAGTGCGCCATGCATCAGCTATTTTTTTATTATTAAGATCCTTCCGTGATGCGTTCTATGTTATTAGGTGTGCCTAGTATAGTTCTATAAATTCTATGTTTTTTTCATTTGACCATGCGGGTGGCGATATTGTTTATACAATGACCGGTCAATGATCGATTTTGACGTATAACGTCAAACTTAATGACACATGTCCCATACAAAAACTGTCAAAGTTGTCAAATATTCGATCAATGACCGGTCATTGAGACACGATTGCAATAGCAGACTCGAGCCCCTGGAGACCTTTATGAAGGAAGAATTTTGGCCGACGGATGTTGTGTATCGGCGTTTTCGCGGAAGGCTACATGACACCACGACTCAGCGCATTACGTTTCCGACCTAACGTGTTTTTATTTAATTGGAACGAAGTTCCTTATCGCGCGTTTCGAAAGGGGGCTAGACGGAAAAAATTCTTACGAAAAATTGTCACGAGACTTTTTGCTATAGTTGTCAGCCGTGTGGCGTGCGCGTGTTTCTCTGTTATGTTTGTGTGCGTGTTTGTTGTGTGTGTGCCAGTTGGTGAGGGGGAGGGGGAAGGAGAGGGGGAGGGAGGAGGGAGAGGGGAAAGGGTGAGGGAAGGGAGGGAGAGAGGGGTAGAATGAGGGGGAGAGGCAGGGAGAGGGAGGGAGAGGAAGGGAGGGGGAGGGAGGGGGAGGGGTTGGAGAGGGATCGAAAAGAACTTCGTTCCATCCGGGTGTCCCTGGACACCTCTCAAGTTTTTTTAGTTTTTGTATATTAGTTTATTATTATGAAAGATTATACATATTTGTACTTTGTTTATGGGCCTTAGTTGCCTGAAAATAAAGAATTATTATTATTATTATACTGATTGCTAAATATCTACGAATGAAAGCCTGGACCAACGGCTTAAAGTCCTTTTGCGAGGCAGAGGGAGATTTTGGTATGTAATGGCTTGATTTTTTTTCCCAAAGCGTCCAGAAAAAAAAAATATTTATCACTAATCGCCTTTAGCGCTAAAAATCTTCAAGTAATCCCCCGTATTTTATAACACAAAGCAATAACTTATAGAAAACAAATTGCCTCTGTCAAGGTCATTGGAGACTCCCCACGGTGTAAGAAATGGCTAACGATGTTAGAGAGATAATAATATCGGCCTTCGTAATCGTTTATTATTTAGGGGAAAGGCCTTTAGCTATAGAGAAAAGGAACACTGGAATTATGTTGAGTTTTCTACATGTTTTCTCTTCTATTGTAAGTTGCGTTTGTTACTCTTCATTTGCCTAGCCTAGAGTTTTCCTAACTCTTTTAGTCGGGTTAGCTTACAGTCTAACCAGATGCAGCTGAATACCAATTATTACTTTAAACGGAACAAATCTTACATACGCAACCCTGTTACTGGGTAATACTAGTTAGACTATGGCTGTATCGTAATGACTGTAAACAATCTGGACTTAACAATTCGGGTCAAAGGTTTGGTGTAATGTAAAATTTTAATATGAACCTTATTTTGTTTGTTACAAAGTTGAAACACTGTCAAAGAAATTTGACACATTGGGGAAGCTCAATATGCTGGCCTCTGTACATTGCGAGGCTTGTAAATTTCTCGTATCTATAATGGATCAATGAATGTACACTCCACGCCCATTCACAAACCGACTCTAAAAAACCTTCGATCTATTCATGGCAATCAATTCTTTGATAAACATTAAATAGCTTAATGCTTTTGATTCTTTTCAATTTTTCTTTATTAAATTTGCAATGTAAATGAAAAACATAGACGTCTTAAGAATTTAGAACGTCCTAAGACAAACGCTTAATCTTACGCACACAAATCAAAACTGAAGACTCTAGGTAATTTTCACTAACTTTTATTTTCTTGTAATAATAAATCATCACTTACCTGGAGTTTAAAATCTTTAAGACGGTACGTGTTAGCAACAACATTATCGCTAGATATAACTAAACATGTTCAAGACACTTCACAAGTTTGAACAAACTTCTATACAACAATTTGCGCCCGGGGCACGAACTTAAGTAAACAAAACACACTCGCATATTTTACGACACAACTCGACACGAATATTTTTTTTTCTCGTAAACTTATTACGGGCTGTAACTCGATTTGCACTAACATTCCCAGTGCTAAAGTAAACAAGGCTATTATAACGCGTCACACAACATTTTATCCAAAACAAATACCTATAAATCTGTAGCTAGGTTTGTTTTTCCGCCAGTTTTATGAATGTTCCGAAGCGAAATATGATTTATATTGAACAGAATAATATTCAAAATGCGAGTGACGCTCCGTAGGTATTGTTGGTGACCTGACTTTGGAGTTTTTATGAAGGTCTCTTTTTTATTATATTCATGAGAAGTACAAAGATAATAAAAGTCGGCTTGTTGTGTGAAAGGGGAGAGAATTTATTGAGGGCAGAAGAAGTGTTTTGAAAAACATCTTAGCGTCAACAAGTTACGAAAGAATCTAATGTAAAAAATTTACGCAAATATTAATAATTTTACTTTTAATGTTACGTGTTCATCACTCCAAACATTCCTCTCTTAACTTTTGGTCCTTCTCAAATCTGCCGTTTTCACAATCTAATTAGGTCTATCCAACTCGAAAATACTCATAAACTTCAAATGAAAGAACCCATAGCACTGGTTTCGTTTTAATCATCTTTAATCGTTTCGCGTTTCCCTTTTACTTTTTTTCGCCGAAAGAGAGTAATCTGGGGTCCAATTATGACAATAAAAACTTGGACGTTAGGAGTTTCCTCTTTTGCAACCAACAGTAAAGTGGGGGTAGATTGTTTCATAATTTTGGGCAATGACATTTCGTTCCTTTTTTATGAAGACACTTTTTCATTATAGCATCTAAGGTTGTTCGTGATTTTTCTTGAGTCGGTTTTTGTCCACTCATGGACTGGTATTATAACAAAATTTGAAATTCTTTTGTTTCAATATATTAGTTAGAGATCTTACACAAGAGCGGCATGTTACCAACTGCAGAGGCAACTGCAGTCGACATGCGTCGGTGGTGGTCTTCAACGCGTCGGTAGCTGCCGTAATTGACGTGTCGACGGCAGCTGTTGACATTCCAACTTCAAAAATCAGCGGCAGCCATCATCAGGCCTCACATTGTAAGAGTCAGTTGGGTTGCCGCCGAGTCCTGTCGTCAGCAGCAATAGCCTCTGCCGTTGGCAAGATGCCGCTCGTGTATAAAGTGGTGGTAATATAAATGGTGGTTTTGTATATTAACAAATCTATTCCTCATAGTATGTTTTTTTAAACATTCGTGTGTTGTAAACATGTACATGTTTTCAACGTCAAAGGAAATGGAAATTGTATTTTAAAATGACGCTATGCCAGCTTTGTTCTGGACAGATTCGTAGAATAAATACAAAAATGTTGGTTTATAATAGACTTGTGTCCCATTTCGGCTTCGCACGAGAGCAAATATTTTTTATTGAGATTTTCATACAAAATTTCTCCTACTTACTAAACAAAAACTACGCAGGTACGAGTGTGCTTACGTTATGAAATAAACTAGTAAGTCTTAAATTCTTTCTTTTTAGACGTAGTTTTGATTGTGCGTTGACAGGAAGGACAAAAAATAAGCATAAAATAATGAAGTTACTAAGACCAGTTTAATTTTTTATAAATCAATGTAATAATATAGAAGCTAAATAGTCTTGCTTGCAGCATTCTTAAAACATACTAAGTCTACAAATACTATACCTACGTACCAAAAATACTTTAACTTCATAACTTTCATACAAACTCGCCAATTTTGAGTCAATTTGTAAACCAAAAACGATTTTACTGAACAAAGCTTCTGAGGCGACTCAGAAACCTGCTTGCTTACACAGGAATAAATGTATGTAAAACTTGAACACTGCTGCAAGCAAACCGGAGTCTTAAAACCGCAGTCTACATAATATAGATTCACACGTTTTAAAGAACCTTGTATAATACAACTAAAACTAGAAAACAGCACGAGGAAAGCGACTTGCCTGACAAATATTTCTTGAGGTATGTGAAGCTATTGAATACTCGATTGCAAAGCTAATGTGGAAGTGGATACGTTAGGCTTATATTTCCAGAAGGGTAAGACTGACTGGTGCAGCGGGGATTGAGATAAAAGAAGATAAAAGATAATTCATTTGAGGAAGTAACTTGTGTTCTCGTGACCCCCCGCCGAAGGAGTGAGATAAGTCTTAAGGTCATGGCACATTATAACGGCACCGCAACTGCACAGCAGCTGCACGGCGTCGCCTCGAATTTAGGCTACGACTAGCTGCCAGTGCGCTAACTACACATCGTTGGTAAGGTGCCAGCTCGTATTCTGCGCGCCGCCCGCGAGCTGCAAGCTCGCCACCTGCGGGGTGCCAGCTCGCAGTCCGCGCGCCGCCTGCGAGGTGTAAGCTTGCCGCCTGTGGGGTGCAAGCTCGCAGCCCGCGCGCTGGCCGCGAACACAATTGTTATATGGTATTTATAATTGAACACGCTTATGACTTGCACGTTTTCATAATGTCTAGGTTTACGACGGCGCAATGACGTTTTGCTGGCGACTCGGAGTCGGCGTGCTGTAAGCGTGCGGTCGACGCGCTGTAAGCACATGGTCCGCTCGCTATTGGCACGCCGGCTGCGAGTGGATTTGTGTGGTAGTGGTAAGCGCGCTGACTGCTTGCCGTTGGCTTTTTCACTTTGATATTGTGAAATATATTATACTACCCACGGTTTAAGGCTCTAAATTGAATGACAAGTCAATTGCTGGTTTGGAGCGGTGCCGGTGCCGTGCCGGTATAATGTGCCATGACCTTTAGACCCATATTAAGACGACTTTAACTAGTCAATTACCGCAATCCAGACACAATTAAATTACTATTGTTTGCGGACACTGGTGTCCACGCGGAGCCTAATGAGTTAAATAGGTTTGAGTGTTTTTATAATAGTAATTGTAACTTTTCTTTTTAAATTAAAAACTTTATAAATAAATATAATCCTAGCATTCCAAGGTCCCTGATAATGTTAGGGGAAACTTAGCTCGCAGGCTCCACCTAGCCACACGATGACTGATGCATGCATGCATGCCATCTGTTGGCACAGGTCAACTCATAGCTGAATTGATTCTTTCTTCAAAATGCTTTTTCAGACTTTGCCCTGCATCTTTAGACTCACATAATAAATTAATACAATCTTATGTCTTGATTTAAATTTTTTTCGGCATTTCTTCTCAGGGATCAGTTGAAAAGCCACTTAGTTTAAAATAATGGCATGTAAAAGTATCTGTGAAGGTCTACTTACAGAAATAAATATCATTTCATTTTATTTAAAGCAAGTCATATAATCCGAAAACTGAGTGGCCTTAGGTTCAAGCTCTATGATCTATTTCTATCCGAAATGTACGGAATTTAGCATTTCAATGTCAATTTCACACATTTTTAAATTTATACATGCAAACATGAACTCATCCACCACCACTGGTAGAAGTGTGGGCGCTGCTGGGACTGCTGGGAGTCTGCAAAATATAGCACGTAGATAATTATAATTAACATATTATATCAAATGTCGTGATGTCTAACATTGTAAGTCCAAGTTTTTTATTTGTTTTTTCAATTTACTTACCACAGCGCAGTTCTCCTCTCATAAAGTATCATTTTATTTTCTTGTTTTGTGTCCAAACTGTGTATCTATTTTTCGGATATGGTGTTTGTATTTGTAGTTATAGTTTTATTTGTTTTTTCTTATTACTTTGATGCCGGTACTTCCAAAGTGTTTTGTGGTTCAGCTTGTCAATCTGACGTTAATGTTGACTTGACAAGTTGACATTGTTTAGACGTTCAGAAACGTAGTTACTTAACTTTCTCACAGTGCAATTTTATTAGTTACCATTTTGAAGTCCTTGGTTTCACTATTTCTTGGTGTTTTTTGGTATCACTTTTACTTGGTTTGTATTTTGTCAAATGTGTTAATTTTAAGTTGGTTATTAATTTTGGGTCATATCGCTGAGTATTAAACTGTTTAATTTTAATTCTATTATTGTTGGTGTTAGCTGGCGGGTGGTGCAGATACGCAAATTTGTACATTTTTATATTGATACTATAAAATTTATGTTTATGATATATATATATATTTATTTATTTAGAGAAACTTAAATACTTATTCTGCTTATGTCTGACGATGAGATATTCTTTTCCGCTAATGAATCTACAACCTCCTCAAACAATGTAAGCTTTTGTTCTTTCCTTGACACTCTTGGCGACTTTGTGCAGCGAAACTTTAGTGATCAGTCTAGTCGGCTGTTAAATGTGTGTCACATCAACGCTCAAAGTGTTGCCAGTCACTACAGTGAGCTGTACGATGCTTTTAATAACAGCAATGTTCATGCCATTCTGATTTCCGAATCTTGGCTCAAACCGCACCTTCTGTCCACCACCTATCCTCTGACTGGCTTTGTTCTTATACGGAATGATCGGTCTGGTAAGGGAGGGGGTGGTGTGGCTATATATCTTCGCAGTGATTTCTCTTATAAAATACTTGCTACTTCCTCTTCGCAATATTCTGCCTCTGCTGAATTTATCTTTCTAGAATTGTGCGTCAAGGGAGTCAAAACCATTCTTGGGGTTGTCTACTGCCCTCCCATCGTCGATTACTTCACTGAATTCGAATCAGTTCTTGAATCTTTGGGTTCAGAGTATGCGCACCACATCATAATGGGTGATTTTAACACGAACCTCCTTGCCCAAAACTCCCCTCGATCCCGTAAACTCCTTCATCTCATTGAGTCAGCTAGTTTGCATGTGTTACCGCTACAACCTACTCATCACAACACTGTTGGCGAGGACACCTGGCTTGACCTAATTCTCACCTCGAACCCTTCCCTTGTTTCTACCCATGGTCAACATGACGCTCCTGGCTTCTCTCATCATGATATGATCTTCCTTTCTTATGTCCTGAAACCTCCTAAACCTAAACCCAAGGTTCTGTACAGGCGTTGTTTTGCAAGGATGGATGTTAGAAAATTGGAGAAGGATGCTTCCGTGGTTGATTGGAAGCCATTGACGGATGCTGTTACAGTTGACGACAAGGTTGCGATCTTCAATGGTGTTGTAACAAGTCTTTACGATATTCATGCTCCCGTCAAAAAAGTGAAGTTAAAGCGTCCTCCTGCGCCATGGATGACAAAAGGAATACAGATGGCCATGCGACGCAGGGACCGTGCGTTCCGTAAATATAAAAAGGATCGTGCTGATGAGAACTGGAATTTGTTTAAGGTTGCGAGAAATCGATGTAACCAGATGATACGCAATGCTAAACGCCGCCACATTCTAGATAATATCTCCTCTTCTTCTTCCGCCGACATTTGGAAGTTTCTTGGAACTCTTGGTATCGGCAAACCGCGACATTTAGACCTTCCAAGTTCAATTGACTTAGACGATCTCAACCGTCATTTCTCCACCGTGTTAACCATGGATCGTTTAACCAAACAAAGAACTCTGTCACTAATTTCTGGTCTAACGCGTCCTCAGATTAATCCTTTTTGTTTTGTTCCAGTTGAACCGGGAGAGGTCAAAAAATGTATTCTTTCTATTAAATCTAAAGCGGTAGGATGTGATAATATCACTCGTGGAATGATCATTGCTATTCTGGATCACGTCCTACCTGCGATTACACATATTGTAAACTTTTCTTTATATTCTAGTGCATTCCCCTCCTTGTGGCGTAAAGCCTACGTTCGTCCACTCCCCAAAGTTTCTAATCCCACCCTTCCTGCTCACTTTCGCCCAATTTCTATCCTTCCTTTCCTATCCAAAGTGCTCGAGGCCTGTGTTCACAAACAATTTTCTAATTTTGTACATCGCAATTCTCTCATTAGCCCACTCCAATCTGGCTTCAGGCCCGGGCACAGCACTGTCTCTGCCCTTCTGAAAGTGACTGGCGATATCAGGGCTGGACTGGAAGACACCAAAGTGTCTATACTGGTTTTGGTCGATTTTTCAAATGCCTTTAATACCGTCAGTCACGATATCCTGTTAGCAATTCTTTCCCACTTTATGATCTCTCCCGAGGCGCTGGAATGGTTCTCCTCTTACCTTCAGGAACGCCAGCAGTCGGTTCGTTTTGGGGATTTTTCATCTCGCTGGTGCGGATTGGACACTGGCGTGCCTCAAGGCGGCATTCTTTCACCTCTTCTGTTTTCAATTTTTATTAATCTTATTACTTCCGAACTTCAGTGTGCGTATCATCTGTATGCAGACGATCTGCAGCTGTATTGCCAGGGGCGTGTTGATGATTTGTCTGACGCTATTAACAAGTTAAATAGGGACCTTTTAGCCATTAGAGCTTGGTCCGATAGGTTCGGCGTAGCAGTCAACCCTACTAAGTGTCAGGCGATCATCATAGGAAGCCCTCGAAGCATGAGTAGAGTGGATATTGCAAACTTGCCGCCAGTCTTGTTCGACAGCACGATTATACCATTCAGCAAAAATGTGAAGAACCTCGGCTTGCATTTTGACTGTACCCTAAACTGGCGGACCCAAGTTGCTAATGTCAGCCGGAAGGTTACTGGAACGCTGCGGGCTCTGTATCGACTCAAGAATGTTTTGCCATCCAAGACAAAGACAATGCTTGTGCAGACCTTAATTTTTCCTATCATCGATTATGCTGATGTGTGCTACTATGACCTGAATGCAGATCTCCTCAATAAACTTGACCGTCTTCTAAATAACTGCATTCGATTTGTTTTCAATCTCCGTAAATATGACCATGTCTCTATGCATCGATCGCTTCTAAAGTGGTTGCCCATTCGTCAACGCAGAGAGCAAAGGGCACTAACCACTTTGTTTTCGTTTCTTAACAGTCCCAATTTTCCAACTTACTTAGCCCCTCACTTTCAGTATATTTGCGCCAACCACAATAGAAATTTACGATCATCAAATAACCGTCTTCTCCAATGCCCCACTCATCGTACTGACTTCATTCACTGTTCCTTCTTCGTTCAGGCTATATCTTTGTGGAATGCGCTTCCCCAGGAAATCAGGATGGCTACCAACCGATTTGCTTTTAAATTGAAGGTTCGTGAGCACATTCACAAAAAACGGCTGTAGTTTCGTCACAGCGCTAATGTTTTCCCTTGGCATGAATATCATGTTCATGTGTTTAAGTTTTTGTGTATATATTTATTATATTTTATTATATTTTATGATATTTATCATATTTATTGTTTACATATATATAAATAAATTAAATTTACTTCTCTCCAAATTTCTTACGGAATTGCACCTACCACTGTTTGTCTCTGCATGACCTAAAGGTTGACTGGTAGAAAATGCCTAAGGCATTAAGTCCGCCTATGTACATTTGTGTGCTTGAAGTATTAAATAAATAAATAAATAAATAAACTCACGCTTTTTTTTCAAAAACTACAGAGCCTCATTTGCTACGATTCTGACATTCGTATTTCTTTTGCTTCGTTTAATATGTTTAAATTTATGCAACTGCGTTGTCGTTAAATGCGACTTTACTATGCTCCCAGGTTAATTACTAATTACACAAAAAGAAGAATAATTCAGCTTAATGTTCAAGGAAAAATAGACCTTTTCTACAAACATTTCTTTAGAAAAAACTACTAATTAGGTTCAGAATGAAGGTGGTAGCATCGTAAGCAAAACTACAGAAACAGAGAATGAATAAAGAGCTCTGTTTAACTTTTTTTTGTTTACACAGCATTTTTTTAAAAGAAGGTAGTAGTGAAATACTGAATTTCAAACTGTGCGTTGAATTAAATTGTAGCTATGAGTTTGCTGGGGAGTACAGTTGTAGAATTTACATTCACTCTTAAACTCAGGCCTCTTTTCAGGTCGAAACTATAGAAATATAATATATCTACCCTATAATGTGACTGGCTTTTTGGTCTATTGGTTAGTGACCCTGACTATTATGCTGGAGGCCTTGGGTTCGATTCCCACCCAAGACAAATGTTTGTGTGGTGAGCACGATCATTTGTTCTATTTCTGGGCGTAATTTTTTTCTTTTTTTGTATGTATTTCGAAATATACAAGCGTGTTTATCAGTTGTCATAATAGCACAAGCTCAGCTTAGTTTGAGAATAAATACCGTTGTGTAAATAAAAACAATGACATAACTAAATTACTTATTCAATGATTAATAATTAGTTAAGCGGCAATAGCTTAATGGTTAAGGTATCGGCCTGGTGCTCGAGAGATCATGAGTTCGATCGCCACCCATTGCACTATTAACGCGAACCTACTCTAGACACAAGCATATTTAGCTTAGTTGGAGACCATTGGGTTGAACAGTGAACAGTGCAACCCACATTATTAGTAAAATAAAATTACAATCCTTCACATGTAGATAAAAAAAAAACAAAATGGTCCTATTAAATAGTATACAAAGGTGTCACTTGATGTACATTTGATTTTCACGACTTTTAAATTTAACTGATTTATTTTAACTCCAATAAAACTCAAACAACAAATCACAGCTTCAAATGAACTACTAGCTAATATAACTCAAGCAATATAATATATTTGTTTGAAAAGTTTCATACATACAGATATCAGATTCTGCGAATAGATCGGGAGGAACAAAAACGGAGTTATTGTAGTTTCGAATACGAACTTATGAGTTTCTTGAGTTCCGACGATAAGCACCTATTGTTTCCGTGAATAAATCTTGACTCTGCCTTCTTGGATGTCAATATGTTGGCTTATTTGTGGACTTTCTTAGTATGTGTGGGTCTTGAGCATAAGTAGTTTGTAGTTAATCAAGTTAAAATTATAATTTACCTTTGTAAATTAGTGTTTATAAACACTTTTACATGCCTAATAAGAAATAATTTATAAATTTAAACTAGTAAAGACGGCTTTTTACTATTTTCATGTTAACCTTTGTACTTAAAGGCATTTTCCCTTTAAACTTCCTCCGTGCATGCATATTATTCAAAAAAGAGAATCTAAATACCTCCGTAACGTTTTAGTATAATGTTTTAGGTTAGATTTCATTCTCATCATAAAAATGCTATCCCGTTTACGTTGCAAACCATTATAGTATTGTTTAAATGCCTAATGGCACCAAAAGTTTCATAGATGGGAAAACTATTATCCAATTTGGGTTCTATTTCAATGAAGAAAACATAATATATATATTGGTTCTAAACTGTACTTACAAAATAAACAGACTTACAAATTTTGAGATATTTACCCAATTAAAATTTCAAAACCACTATCAAATTACATTTGCTAAACCAAAACTCCACCTTTTTGCCACTCAATATTCCTTTGCTAATACTGAAGCAACTCAATTAACGATATTGGAGAATCGCAGGCCAACTTTGAGCGTTCGCAATTCGTTTGTACGCTCGCTAGTAACTCTGAAACTAGTTAGCTAATAGCAGAGATAAATGGCTACTGTGGCGCGAATGTATTTGTACCAGAACGTTGTGTAAATCTGTTTGAAATTTTGTATTTCAATGTACAAATTGGAGTCTGCATCTCGAAATTTTACCGTGATTCTGTTGTTGCTGCTGTTTTATTGGAGTTTGTTCCGATTATGAGTTTGAATGAGTTTTGATGGTCTTTTGTTGTGAAGCTGGAGTTCAAAATAATTGCTACGTATTTCTATTAATTAGATGGCAATCGCGAATATGTGGTCACCACAACTTTCAATTATTTATACTAATATTATAAAGAAGAAAGATTTATATTTTTGTATGTAGCAAATAAACGTGGAAACTACTGCACCGATTTGAAAAATTCTTTCACCGTTGGAAAGCTGCACTATCCCCGGGTGACAAAGAATACTTTTAATCTCTGTATTCCCATGGGAACTACGCCGGTGAAACCGTATGAAGGCTTAGAAGTATGTATCTACAATAGATACATACTTCTAAACATTTATGATCATATTTGACTTTAGTTTCTTCATCACTAGGATAGCAGTCTGAAGCCTGGATTTGTGCCTATATTAAATGGGACTTAAACATAATTGGTGAAATATGAGAACTATTAAATTAAAGTCTCATAGGCACACCTCAGCCTAACCTTTTGGAATGTGATGTCTACGATTACATTATATTCTTGCATTGCAACGTATTATTAACAATCCAGCAGATGCCTCAACCTTACTTATTCTCTGTCTGTCTGAATTTTTATTAAATTATTCATCCTGGCAGCAAAGTTCCACATTTACATTTAAAAAAAACTTTAAAGCAGACAGTTTTACACTCGGACATCAAATGCGTTTCATCTGCAGCACTCCACACATATGGAAATCTCTCAAAAAACACTTCAAACTAAAATAACGTATACACATGTTTTACCCTTGTCGCCATTTACATTAATTTTGCTTATTTCTGCGACACCCAGTGTAAATTGCGCCAGAATTGCATGGAAACAAGCAGGTATTCAAGTCGCGTTAGCACGTTAACTACACTTGTGAATAACCTGCTAAGAATGTTTAACTCTTAGAGGGAGCACTCTGTTTCCTCCGTTTGAATAACACGGTCTGTTTTGTGATGTGATTGTTTTGTTTTCTTGAAAGGGACTGTAATTGAATTAATTTTGAGTGAATTTATTAAATCGTAGGGCGGAAAAGAAATCATTATTTAAGTTGTACTTGATAACTTAAAGTGCGGCTTATAAAATTATGACATCAAATTAAATTACACTGAATAGTCTATTGCTAAAAGTAAAGTAGTAAACTATCACTGGTACTGATAAGTTTCCACTATAAATAATGATAATGGTTTCATTTTAAGTTTTACAGACTCAGTAACAGTCATTGACACATATACTGACTTACACTATTACTGGTTCTTCTTGTAAACTATTAAAAAAAGAGAATAGATTTGATAAAAAATAGCTTCGTTAGGTATTGTGCTCAAAATGGTTTACCAATTTAATAAACTTAATAGATTTATGATTGTATTTCCTGAGAGCTAAGAACCTTAGCAGTTCTAAATAAAAAAAAAACTAAAAATAAGGTTCCAAAAAGGTTCTTATAATAAATACCATCCACTTTTCATTCCTACCATGCTATCCAGTAACCCTAATAAATTGTACAGATGAAAAAGCCTTACCAGATGATTTCGGGGCAATGAAAACACAAGGAGGCCAGACCTTATATTTACATCCAAAGAGGGTCTGTAAGTCAACAACAAAATGAAGCAATTCAAAATTAACGACATACATTTTGAGTTTCATCCTTTAATTACAGCCAGGAATATCTTAGTTGGTGCGAATTTGTCCCGCTGCTTAGCATGAACTGGCAGTTGTCTTAATCTTAACTCGTACAATTCGTCAACTGGAAGGGGTTAAGGGTAAGCTCTCAACATCTGTATAAGCCTAGCTGGAAACGTTGAGTAATTCATAAACTTCGGGTTTTTGTTTTTATTACGCTTTGTGTACTGGGTATTTCAATTATCTTTAAAGTTTGGTGGGTAATTTTGTTAAGGATGAAATATAATGGTCGTAGTCTTTGAATTATTAGAGTTGATTAAGCTATTATGACGCACGTCGACTCGTAAACTTGCAACAACAACTCGACACGTAAGTGAAAAGTTAATAATAATTTCTAAACAGCAGCGAAAGCAGATTTTCTCATAGCAGTAAAGTTAGCACTCTATAACTCAGACTTTTAATTAAATTTAAAAGTAAGTGACGTATATTTTTGCTTCAAATGTGTATTTCAGAAGCCTTTACAAACTCACACGGGTCTTTTTTATTATAACTTTGATAGTTTTAGTTTATTGTTTATGTGCATCAAAATTGCACAAGTTAATTACGCCAAGCCTTTTCCATCATCAGACCATTAGACGTACGGCGCTAAGCTACCGGTAGCGGTGGACAATTGAACATCCCAACCATATGTACTAATCGTTTTGGGAATACATTTATTGTGTGTACAGCTTAGGAGTGGAATTCCCTGCCGGAGTCGGTGTTTCCTGATAGCTACAGCCTAGGGGTCTTTAAGTCAAGAGTGAATAGGTTAGTTCTAGGCAAGCGTGTTTTAGCGTCGGCCACATATTATATCATCGCATACCATCAGGTGAGGTAGTGGATATTGTGGACAAACGCGGACCTATCAATAACAAAAATACTGTCGTCATATTTCCTGAGCGTGTTCTAAATATGTCTTCTCTTTTCTACACCTTCTATATACACCTTAACTGTATTATACACATACTAAAATCTATTAAAAGTGAAATTTACCTAAAAATAAACCATTATAGAGCGTTGAAAAATTCATCTGCATAGATTCTTATATATGTTTAGACACTCTAATCCCTAAATTATACGAAACACTTATCACGCTAACACGTAACTCAGAACACGGGCACCTGAACATAGTAGATGCTGGAACACAGTGTATAGATAAGGCGTTAGAACTACGTGGACCAACTAAAACTTCCCTTTGCGCACACAGAGACAACTTCGTACAATCGCCGAGTGAACAATACCGCCGTCGAGTTTCAACACCGATGCTTCTCGATTGCACATGATTGTGCGAACAAATTGATCGTGCTACAACTTCGTGTTCATCGTTCGTATTTTTATTTTCACTATCTATTTGAATAGATTTGTCATTAATTCTTGTTATATCAATAGTGGATTTGCTTGCATTTGAAATTGCTGATGAGTCACTTTTAGCATCGTTTTGTTTACTGCTTGATCTATTCTTTCTGTTTCATGAAAATATATTTATATGTATAGGTAGTTTTACTTTGTGTGCATACTAGCTTTTGCCAAAGAATCATTATTTAGGGGTAGATATAAAAGATTTCAAATACCTAACTTTGCAGACCAGATTTTAGTATCAGACAATAAACTAAAATTGGAAACAGCCGTAAATTAAACAGTACAGCTAGACAACAAAGCATAATGTCCAACATCAGGTTCTGGAATTTATTCCTAGGTCAGATAAAGTATTATTGAGTTCTTCATCTGGATTTAATCAGTAAAAACCGGGGGTGTGGATTTGTGTCCATTTAATGTTCTATTACGTTACTAAAGCGTATTCAATAAGCATCTTAATCCCCAGCAACATGATCCATGAAAAATTATTGATTGATATAACTAGAGTTAGAGTTAAAGGCTAGTTTTTTGTGTATGTATATTTTTACAATATACTAGCAGACCCATCAGTCGTTGTCTTACCCGAACGTGTGTTTTAAATCCGATTGCAGCGCCACCTATCGGGTTCTTTTGTGAATCTTAACCCTCCAGAACCCAACACAAATACAACAGAAAAAGAATTATGCAATTTGCTGCAGGCGTTCGGAAGTTATGCGCTTACAAAATACATTTTGGCATTTCATTTTTATTTATAAACATAGACATAAATAAGCAGGCTTGATTACGAAAGTCTTAATAAAAACAACAAATAAAAGAGGAAACACCTACAAGCCTACAACTGATACATGCAAATAAAAAAAACACAAAACCGTACAACAAAGGGAAAAGAAACAATCAAATCATATAACAGCGCTGCCCCTCTTAGTAACAATCAGTCAAGCGACCCGCTTAACAATTCCCGCTTCCCGAAACTGGCTAATCGACTAAAATCGACAAAACTTCGCCAGTGTTGACAGACACCGGTCTTTGTCACAGTGATTGATTGATCTCGCAAGAACCTCTTCAACGAAAATCCGTGGTTCTATTTAGAGAAGACAGTGGAAAGACAACCAAAGTATGGTTTGAACAATTGGGTTCAGTGGGGAGATTTAGCGAGTTAAGAACGTAAACTTGTGAAAGATAGACAGCAATGAAGGAACAATGTGTTTTAGCAGGTTAGAAATTGTGCTATACAAAATAACAAAGTATAGTAATGCTGCACATATAAAACTTCCTAATTACAAGGCATGTTCACAAATTAAATTGATGAAAAACAGTAAGAATAATGATAGTTTAACACGTTATAAATTATCGTTGATCGTGATAAATAAATCTTGAAATTATTTCTTAAAGTAACATGACATAATCACGCCTGTAATCCTTGAAGGGTCACGAAGAGGTGTAACTATTTAGAGTATACCTACATTTCACCAATTATGTTATAGTCCCAAGTAGTAGGAGACAAGTCTGTTGCCATCAATTGGATACAAATCGAGACTCCGAGCTGCTACTAAAAATTCCAAATAAACAATCTCAAAAACGTTTTGCCTGACCCGAAGATCGAGCCCGTACCCTCATGTTTGCTCAGCAGTAGCACTTGCGACCACAAGACCGACGAGGCAGTAAATTATTCACGTTTAAATTTAGGTGAAGTGAAGGCAAATTGAGCTGCCATTCCATACTTACACGAGGTAACTTTCACGAGGAGGCCTAATCATGTGGTTGCCTTTACTTAATCGTCTGGGCAGATATTTGAACGAAAACTTAGCAAAAGGAGAATGTGAGAACTGTAGCAGGTAATGTTCAGTTGTTACTGGTTGAAGCCCTAGCAAAAAATGTATGTTACAAAATTATAATCTTACGCTTTACACAACCTTAAATTTAGACTAACCACCCAAAGAAACGATTCAATAACCGATCCAAGCGAACAAGTTGTTTAAGAAATTGAAATGCTGTAATAAAATTCATCAAATCCCCCCTTTTTCCTTTTGATTTATTATAAGCGACATTTGCGACCTTGTTTGTTCAATGTTTATAACAAAGGTTATAAAACCATAATGGGATTTGAGGGTTTCCGGGTTATCGATGAGGTCGGCCATGGTACTGACTGAATGGTATTATCGGTTATATGTAAATGTAATTTGTTTTGGATACACAAAGGGAAATCTGTTGTTTGATAGCCATTGCTGCTTCGGAAAAAGGATCTCTGAAGTTTTTTTCCACGCTTATTTGCTTTTAGCAGTTGTTTTATCTTTGTCACTGGGAGGTACAAAGGGTAATGTCTCTCACCAACTTAAACTTCCCGGTTCCTTCCAGTATCTTAAGTCGAAGACCCGAGAGGTACTCGTATCAACTTGCTTTGGCCTGTCGTGTTCCATCAGCGATTGCAAACTATCACAAAAGTATTTAATCCAAAGGAAATGGGTTCCTTTTGGACTGGTAAATGATAACTTAACTCCAAGTTCTCTGCCCACAAGTCCCTTCTAATCTTGACTGGGTATTTTCAAGCGATGTTAGACGCTGCTTCACCAGCGAACGATGTTCAGCTGTTATGATATATTTAAAATACACCCACATTCCAACCAACACTCCCTTTGATGAATATTGGGGGCACAGGAGTTTCTCCCACCAAGACTTACTAAAGATTATTATTACACTTACAAATGAAAAAACATAAAAACATATTCGAAATTTATAAACACGTTAATTGACTTAAACCAAATTGTTAAGAAGCTTAACATAAATAAGGTTTATACCTTCGCAAAATAGTCAGACGAGAGAAAGCAATAAGCTAAGGACTGTTGATCAAAAAGATCCAATTAGAAGAAGGGTACTTGTACTTGAAGCCAGATTATTTCAGTAAAATTTATTGATACCTTTAAGGGGCTTTGATAGTTCTATTATTATTTACACAATAGTTTTGAATCTAGGCAATATAACAGACTGACCTATTTTGTCTCGGGTTGCACGCTATACTGCAGAGAATGAAGTCTGATTCGATTACCGGGTCGGGTAAAGTGATAAGGTTTTTCTGTCTAGGATCTATCAACTTGGAGTCACAATTTATATCAGTTTGAAAAACATACACACTCTTTTCATTCAACTGGTATAATTAATATTTGTGATATTTATATAGATATACTTATTCAGTTAGGTACTACTTAATTGAAGTCAAAGTCAAATCATTTATTTCAATAAGACAGTTTTGAACGTCATACTCAAAAGTAAAAAAATAAGAAAATGATTCTAGCTGCCCCTTCCAAAAGGTAGTTTTGTATGATGAAGAAGAATGGGCAAGAAACTCCATACTTACTCGTTTATAATAGCTTAACAACACTTTGTATACATTAATCATATTATATGTGAGGACGATGCACCTAGAATAATAGGAACTAAACTGAGATAGGTTAGGTTTATAAAAAATAAGCAATGGACTAGTTAAAAAAAATATTATGTTGGTAGATAGATTGTACTCACATACCAACAAATATACACTATACACTATAGATTGATAATAAAAAGGAAATCCTACTAATATTATACCCGCGAAAGTTTATGAGGATGGATGGATGGATGTTTGTTACTCTTTCACGTAAAAACTACTGAATGGATTTTAATAAAATTTGGTATGGAGTTAGCTTTACACATAAGTTAACACATAAGCTTTTACTTTTTATCCCTGTATTCCCACGGGAACAGAACCTACGCGGGTGAAACCGCGGGACGTTTGCTAGTACTCATTAAATAAACAACTAATATTGGAATTGGTTTACAGTCAACCTGGATGCAGCTGAATACCGGTAGGTATTTCACATGAAGTGACTACCTGTACCTATCTAATCTCAATTACCCTTAGTTACCCCTTATTAAGACTCTCGTGTGGTTCAATAAAATTTAATTTTCCAATAATAGTACCTACCCCCATTCTACCGTCTAAGTTAACTGTACTAACCAAATATGCAATTTATGTAGAACTTAACGAATAACAGACTAGAAAGGGCAAAGCTATCGTTGCCTAAAATTATAAACGGTAAACCCTCCACTGTTTGACTTTTGGAATATTATATTAAGAAAGTTCCGCAGTCGGCCTGACTTCGTTTCATTATATTAGCATGAAAGGAAAGTTTACGGTCAAATGATTGGACTTGACTTATAGTTTGTTAGAGACAATTTTCTAAATGAATACCGCTACGGTTCTTTAAAGGACAAATGGCTACTTATATTAATATTACCAATCTATTACTGCCCCAAGGCATGACTATTAATCACTATGCTCGCTCAACGACGATTTCAAGTTTATATTAATTGATAGCTGTGGTTTCATCCGCTCTTAAGGGGTCGTTGCATGATGTTAAATAGCCCTTACCTTCCTCAAGTATTAGGCTATCACATTCATAAACTTCTCGATGATTATGAGGTGGTGTGTTCAAACTATTGAAAATCTTCAACTTTACTACTTATAAAACTGAATTAGGTGTAACTTACAATTAAAATTTAGGCCACTATTGAGAAAAGTATGAGGGTGCAATGTAGTGTAGCAAGGGTAATATTACAATAGAAAATAAGTTCAATGAAAATCAAGATTATTAAACATATTTAGTAGGTACTTCATTAAATGTTTTACTCCATTTAGCATACCATAAAATTACATCAAAATGTCTAGATAAATGAGATTGACCTAATTTGCACCCAGCATGTTCCAAGGATAAGTATTTTGTAGATATTTAAGATTGAAGAAGTACAATGACAAGAACTGATTCTGAGATGGATGTAATTTGTCGCAAAAGAAATTGATCGAAAAATGTACTTTGCAACAGAAGGAATAAATTCTATGGACTGGTAATAATGGCTTTCCTATAAGCTTTTGAGAATGGCCGAAAAGCACTCTACCAATATTAAAACGTTGTCTTGCATGATGTCTTAGAATTTCAATCAATCTTTGTATTTTGCAAAATGAAGTAAAACCCTTATGCTCAAGTTCATTAGTAGATTAGTTTCTTAGTAGTTTTTAAGTTTTACTAACGTAATATTGTGAGTCATGGATACTCTAATACATTCTATTCTATTCTATTCTATTAGTCCGTTGATATTAGTCCGTTTGCTTGTCACAGTTTTGTATCTCAAGAACTACACATCAAATAAAAAATAAATAATGGCATCGATTCCTTCGTTTCAAAACTAAATCAAAATTAGAGTATTGCCGTCTTCAATTGATTGAGAACAGATACTGATAGTGACAGATAAAAAAACAAGTTAGAAATGTCATCCTACGTTTGAAATGTCAAATATTTGTATGTATGTAGTTTATATAAAATTGACAGCTCTTTTATATGTCCGTTTCTATTGTATAACAGAGAGATAAAATAAAAATGTAATAAATTAAATTTTGTTTGATTGTAAGATAATCGCCACCAATGTTCGTTTACTAACATCTTAAATTGCCATGTTCTAAGAAGGGGTTTGGGTAAATATTGAAAGAAAAATATACAAATGTTTGGGGTTATTAGGCTAAAGCTACTTTTATTTTGTTTATTTCTTCTTCTTGCAACATAAAAATAAAACTATGATCACTTAAACTTTTACCAACAATTTACAAGGAAAATAGAGCAATGTTTAGGGTCATAAGGTTAAAGATACTTTCAATTTGTTTATTTCCTCTTCATGCAGTATAAAAATAAAACAATGATCACTTAAACTTTTACCAACAACACTTAAACTGTGATTCACTTAACAGTGTAAATGGAGAATCAGTAACAATCCCAACTTCTAAATGGACAGTCAAAATTACTGTTGAGTACAGTTTAAGTAAAACTTGATGGCCTTTGAGTGTTTCTAATAAGAGCTAAATTGTTTTTGTAAGATACCCTATCACAACAAAAACTGGCCTCATATGGTTTTAAGTAATATTAAAAGGTGATAAATCGATTTCATTGGCTCTAGCACAAACACTTGACAAGTTGACATACTCGTATATCTACGTACCGTAACTTCGAACGATTTTTGAATCGGAAATACAACTTTTCACGTTTCGGTCGGAATTTATGTGGCAAGTACAATAAAATAAATGATACTTATAAAATATTCCAAATTTGTGATAACAATACGTAATAGTGTTTTTGCATTTAGTATTTTCAAAGTAATTGTAAAAAAAAAGGTTACCCTTCCTTAGAATAATATCTTTCGCAATCATAAATATGTACACATTAATCAGCAAGCATGAAAATCTGTCGTGATTTTATACTTATCTTGTTTGTTTTGAGTTTCTCAAAAAGTAAAAACTAAATACCTAGCCAGGTCGACAAAGCTTTAAAGCAGTTAATAAAAAAATATAAATGATACCCAAAAACGAACACGTCATCCATATAAACGAATTCCACAAATTAATTCATCTACCCTCACGTTACAATTGAACTAATAACATTATGAATGGACCGATCATCCATCATAGCGTGGTTTTGACGCAGAGGGAAACTCCGGAATCACTGCATCATATTCCATTAGATGTGAGGTTACGATAGAGGATTTTTTTTGTGATTTGCAAACGGATACGGCTGATGGTTTTTATCAGATGTCAGTCAAATTTTTTATTACAATTAAGCATCCTATTTCTGGAAATAATTTACTGTTTTGATTATTTGAAAACTGAAACGACTGCTTTTATGTAACTACATCTCATTTTTAGAGTTCCGTACCTCCATTTTCCAAACCAAAAACGAAACCCTTTTAAGATCAGTTTGTTGTTTGTCTGTCTATTTGTCGGTTAAGACTATTTATTTCGGGAATGCGTGGAGGTATCAAGTTGAAATTGAAACCATAATTCTCAAATCTATAGTCCAATGAAGTTATGAAAAAAATCAAACTACTAAGTCATACTACAGATATGGCCATTTTTTCAACAATAAACGCATTTTTCCACTCTTTCAAGGGAACCAAAATGCATAGACAACTTCTCGTTGACCTAGAACTATGAAATTTGACAAGTAACATCGTTATAAACCACAAGTATAAGAAAAAACCTCAAGAAATAACTCTCAAAAATATGTAATCTTAGCGATTCGATTCCTGAACTATTTAGAATGATCCTACGTGTGAAACTCTCGGTGGGTGTGTCCAACTCGCACTTGTCCGGTTTTTTCTAGTCACACAAGAGTATAAAACGCCGAAATTGATATATTCGTATCGTAACACTTACCCTTAATTTATCCTTGATCTATTTCAACATTTTTCCTGCGTAAAAGAAACTGTTATTCAATACTCAGATATACAAAACACAATATGTGACATATTTATCCCTAAAGCCATATCATTCGTTGCTAGGTGAAGGTGAGTAATAATTATGGCTTGTTAGAAAAGAAGTAACTTTTCAGATGACAGCCAAACTAGATGTATGGAAGAAGAAGAAGATAATTATAAATACTGCGCCAACCTTAAAGAAATTGGGGCGTAAGAGAAAGATAATAGTTACGTAGAGGCGTATCTATTAGCACACCTTCATTTCAATAGTCATGTTTCTTCAACCAAGTATAAAGATTAAAGTTATCTATAAAATTTTAAAATCTGTTTTCACGTAATACGCACGTCTCTAGAAGTCGTTTGCTTGAGCAAAACTTAGCTATGGATCCCGTTTACCACAAACAATACAGACGGCATACAAAAGACGATCACCGCTTAATATACAATACCTTTACAAATTAAGGTATGAAAGGTCTGTTCGCAACGATTCTTGAACGAAATTCATTAATGGGCTATAAACAAAATCCTTTTGGGTCGAACGAGCCCTCAAATGGGTGTTATTAAAATGAAGGGCTTCGAGAAATTTCCAATACTTTTGATATTCATTGCGCTTTTGGGCATCAGCGTTATTGTATAATTTTGAAGAAAAGAGGCAATGTATTGTGTTGTAGGATATAATTTGTGTTTTGTTTTGTAGTGGGTACTTAGATGCTTGAAAAGGCAAAATTTTGTGCTTTTCGATTTGGAAAATGGATATTAAGTATGTAATATTCATTTGTGCGGTGAATTAGGCTCTCTGATTTTGTTAAATAATAATTCTGTTATAAGCTGTATAATAAGTAGGTAGATACGTTAATTTTTAATGAAAACGAACGTTTTATTAAAAGTTCATGAAAAGTACAACAAAAGACTAATTATTTTTTCTTTCCTCTTAAAGTAACTCTTTCAGTAAAATATTTTATAAAACCAACCCGAAAAAGTATTTCGGCCTTTATTTGAACATTTATAAAACGAGTTTGAAACTAAAATAGACATTGTGTTACTTCATAATTTCAGTTTCAGCTGTATTTTACTCAGAAGTCAGTTAACTGTAAATGAGTTCTAACAACAGAATTAAATTTTGATGAATAAGCTACAGAAAGTGAAAATTTAAAGTTAATAAAAACCGTAGCTGTCGGAACTCGGTATTGTGAGAAATATTATTGCAATATAAGGAAATAAACAGTTTTAACAAATGAAAAGTAAACTGGAGAGTCCGGCACTTCTCACTTAGAATTTAAATGTAGTAATAAAAAAACTCCTTGAAGTAAAAGCTGACAATTTTTTTTGTTTTTATTGAAGTGACTGATACTACTCATTCACCAATCTCTCCAAGTCAAATAATAGCTGCCGCAACGATTCATCTTAAGGGTTAAACTGAGATCGGTTAAGCTACCCGAAACTGTCAAACTGTCCGAATTGAACATGCACCTTATTCTGTTTGTTGTAAAGTTGAAAAACTATCAAATAAATTTGACACATTTTGGTAGCTTGTAGTGCTGGCCTCTGTACTGTCCATAACATATTAATACTTTTGTGCATGGACTGTTCAGTACACAATTAGATCCCACCTTGCTTCAAGATGCAAGCCGTTGGTCCCAAATTTCGAGTGTAAAGCTTTGACACTCGTCACGAGTGTCACGTTGAATATTACCACTATCGTGATATCTAATAAAACCTAGGCATTAGTTACCACCGTAACAGTGAGCAGGTGTGGTTGTATCCGAAGTAAAGCTTTTTTCATATAGAATATGGCTTCAGTAGCCAGCATCATGAGTGATAATGTAAAAATATCGTCGATATTTGAAAAAAAAAATTTGCATTGTCAATTATGTGTACCAAACAAAGCTCAAGCTGACCTTGATAACAAAAAAGTATCACGTTTGTCATTGACAAATACATCCATAAACAACACACTTAATTACCAAAACACAAATCATATTAATTAGTCTAAAACATCAACAATTCAAAAGGCATATATAATACCAACGATGACGAGCATAACGTTTGACGTCAACAATCACCACGATACTAGTAGAAGTTAGTTGGTAACTTGCAACTGACACTGACAAACTGTTGGGAAACTAATCCTAACTGATCGCCCGTACCACCCAGGAGGTAATTAATTAAACATATTGAGTGTTCAAAGTGATGAAGTGCTCAGTCGTATTGTGGATTTAAATGGATATACAAAGTAAAAGCGAAATCGTCGCACAAAATGACACTACTTGTTCATACTTGATTCTACAATTGGCGTTAAATAATATATTTGTCGGTTTTTAAAAATTTTGATGTTTATTTAAATGAACAGTGACCAAAAATCTTTAGTAAGATAATAAATTCTATCACCCCGTGATAGCTTGTGATAAGTTAACTGGCTTATATTTACGGAATGACTTTCTTTTTTGAACAAATCGCCCGGCTGATAACAATTTGAATTAAACAGAAAATTATTCACTTTTTTCATTTAGACTCCACACTGCCACAAACCGGACAAGATTTCTGACTCTGGAATTCTAATAAGACATTCCAGTCACATCAAAAATAACTATTTATCCGACCGGCAATTCAAACGCTGCTCATGCACTGCAAAAGTGGTTACGAACACTAGACTGACGTTGATGCAGTTAAGATTTAAAGAATCACGTCTTAATAACAATGAAACTCAGAAGCTAATGTTTGGAACCTTTGTTCAGTTTCCACATCTCATAGATCTTTAAGGCAAAGAGTGTCAATATTTACCTCGACAGACTCTCAATTCGTCGAGGGTTGTAGACACACAATTGTCTTGTTTGTTTTTTGTCAACTGGTGTGTACTGACAGTTTGTTTTTCCAGGCTTCATAAACTGTTTTTTTTTTATTTTTTTTTATTATAATATTATTTACTTATTTAATATTTTCTTGATTTGTTAAATAATAATCCGTGATTTTAATATTACTAAATGTGAGAGTACCATGTATCTATCCACATAATTATGTACTTATCTACTAAAATGCTGAATCTATCTTAGCATAGTATGTTATTTTTTTATTTTACTTTGTTTATTCTAGGTACACCGTTTTCACATATAATGTATTTTTTATTGTATACAAATATTGTAAAAACTATTTTAAAAGAGTAAGTATGGAGTTTCTTGCCCATTCTTTTCCATACGAAACTACCTTTTGGAAGGGGCAACTAGAATCATTATATTTTATTTAACTTGTAAGTTTAACGTTCAAAAGTGCCTTTTAAATGGCCTAATTGAAATAAATGATTTGACTTTGACTTTGACCTTGACTTTGTCTAACTTAATCCATTTAATTTTCGTTTTGATAAAACATGTAAGGGTAGTCAAGGAACAGGTACCTACACCTCTGCCTAACCCTTCGGGGTTACAGGCGTGACGTTATGCCTTTTAATTTACTACTGTAGTATAATATACTATTTATTTTTTTCTCAAACTCATATTGATTGAATTATTATTGAAACTTTTGATTCCTGTATCATCATTTTCTTGTTCTGATTTAAAAAGATGTTTTTCAAAAACTTGTATCTGCTTGTATGAAAGGTCAGGTGCGTAGTACTCGCAATCGGCGTGTGTGTATAACAACATATATAAATGTAAACGAAGCGTAATAAGTATGTAAGAATTGTAGCATAAGGCTCTGTAGTTTCTGCCTACTCCCATGGGAAAAAGGCTTGAGTTTATGTATGTATTTGCTTGTTGTATCTGCAGATATTTTGAACCTTAACGCAACCAAAACATATAAATTGCAGTCCTAGAATCACTCCTGTGCTATATTCATCTGCACGAAAACTTTACCAATTAAAATGAATTAAACTCCTCGTATAAATGCAATAACAGCTGAAAGACGTAGTAAATGTTTTTGTTATATTATTACTGCTGCGCTAGTGTAGGATTCCATGTCGGAACAGGACTGGAACAAATTACAGAGTTTCACACACAACTCGGTGCGGTAACGTGTAGTGCCCACAGTCCACACGTCTAGGTGGTGCAGTCTAATTTTGTTAAATGGGTCTGTGTAAGGCGCAGGACAGACCGAAAAGACCCAAACCGGAGACCAGGTGAGGACGTGGTGTCTTTAAAATGGACTTTCATACGTGTAAGAAAGTCTCAGAAAGCGAAACATTATAAAGAGGTCGGAGCATACGATCCATGCTTCGTTGTCTTTGTCCTATTGCAAAAAACATTGACGCGACGCGTGACCTAATGTAGACGAGACGGGGATAGGACACGGTCACACGGACGTAGGGGAAGTACGCACAAGGTTCAGGGTGCTTAACATGCGTCACAAACTCACAAACGTCGCTGATGTCGTTACCGCGTCCGCGTTTTACTCCTACTATATAATTTGAAAAGTCCGTCTTCCGTCCCTGCTTTGTCTCTTCTATCTGGCTTTTCCCTTAGATTTTACTACTTGTAGAAGAAAAAAATTAAGGAAACATATAGTTTAACATTTCTCATTTAAATTATGTTTGGGAGTAAAAGATTAAGTTTAATCTTCGGAAACCAAATTTCCAGGAATAAGACTACCGCCGTACCTATGTTCAAAATGTTTAGTGAAAATTGTAAAATTGTAAAATTATTCATAGACTTTTACTTTTGGCGAGTGATTTTAATTATAAGAGTCTTAAAAAGTTTCTTTATGATATTTTTCTTCATCAAGCTGAAAATGTATACATTGTGGTAGTGATTACAGTTTTAGTATTCAAACAATAATAATCAACTTAAACATCATTGCAATATTGCTTGACACATATTGATGGTCAATTTGTATTTTTGTTGTAAGTACTGAGTCACGACTAAAAGTTAAAGAAAATGTCTTAAATGATATTTGAGATATACAGTTTCGTACATTAAATTTAATATTAGTAGCTAGGTATAAAATGTAGGTAATTGTAGTAAATGCTAGAAACTCGTACCATCCACGTGGCGTAGATAGTTTATGTCTAGTGCCAGGTGCCAAGTGCCGCTATTTATCACAGTTCTTAACACGTTAAAAATTTATATTCTGCGGTAGCTTGCCGGCTTCTAAGTATAAATTATATTCTAAATATTACATACAATACAGGATTACATTTATAATCTACAAGGTATAACTATTCTGATAGAATTAAAATTAAGTAAATCTTTTTAGGTTCGTAACCAAGGCATTTTTTTTGTAAAGACATTTTTTGTTATTTTTGCAACTAGGCAAATACAATGTTAATTTTAATTATAAACATGTGAATTAAATAAAAGCTTAGCTAATATGTTCAGTGGGTCGATCTTCAGTGTTAGGTAACGCTTGTGGAGGACAGTTTGTGGAGGTTCCACTATCCATTACATAGCGAGTATTTATTTAATACTTCAAGCACAAAAGTGAACATCATCATCATCATCATCATCATTTCAGCCATAGGAAGTCCACTGCTGGACATAGGCCTCCCCTAATAGATAGCTCGGCTTGCATCGAGGTAGGCTGTCCATCTTGTGGGTGGACTTCCTACGCTGCGCTTGCCGATACGTGGCCTCCACTCGAGAACCTTTTGACCCCATCGGTCCTCCGTGCTATGTGCTCTGCCCACTGCCACTTCAACCTGCTAATCCACTGGGCTATGTCGGTAACCTTGGTTCTTCTACGGATCTCCTCATTTCTGATTCGATCTCGCAGAGAGACTCCGAGCATAGCCCTCTCCATAGCTCGTTGGGCTACTTTGAGCTTACTCATAAGGTCCATAGTGAGGGACCACGTTTCAGTGCCATAAGTCATCACTGGCAACACACACTGGTCGAAAACCTTCGACTTGAGACACTGAGACACTAAAACTGTACTGAAAATGTACATAGGTGGACTTAATGCCCTAGGTAAGTATAAGTATAAGTAAGTAAGAAAAAGCACTTAGGGCCTGGCTGTCAAATCTCTGATAGTTGAGTCAAGCGCAACTATTGGGTGTCCCAGTAACCAGTTGTAAGGGCCAGACAAGCAGTCATACATACATAAACTCACGCCGTTTTTCTATTGAGGAAGGCAGAATCTGCAGTGTGTGTCATTCCATGTAAAATAGATATTCAAATATTATGTATTCAACTCCATTCAATTACGACAAGACATAATGATGGAGATTAAAAATATAATATTTAAAAGCACAGAAAAAAAGGATATCATAGCAATCAAGCCAATATTCTTCTTCAAAGTGTCCAGACAGATTCCTAAGCACCCAAAACCTTCTTACAAATCCAACGAATTCCTTTGTTCGAGCAGAAATCATTCTGGTGAAAATAATTACAGAAAAAAAGTCTTCATTTCTCACAATTGTCCCTTGTCCTTTCATCTTTCCCAACCTTGACCTCTTATTATCGTCGCGTTTTGTATAATTTGTCTCGACTTGAGACCGATGGTATCCTCCACTGGTGTGTAACGTAAAGTAATTTATTGCTGTCGTATCTAAAAAAATATCCAAGAACAAATAATTATGTATTATATGCCATACCAACGAAATCTTTTTTGTTGGGGTGTTCCTATGGGAAAGAATGGATATAACCATTTCAAGAATCAGAGGCTATTAAAATAAATCCAATTGCTTAGAATAGATCTTCCTTCTTCCTTAATATTTTGCGCCATTTTTATTGTATATTTTTTTCCTGGTTTCTCACAAGACTAGTCTTTATATTCCACTTATATACTATTTAGGGAACATTAAATTATTACCATGTACAGCCAAGATCCACATAATACTAGACAGTAATAAAATAAACTAGATTAAGAACCAGACGCCTCTAAAAATACTTATAAATCCAATAAAAAGTTGTTTTTGGCAACAGGACTGGTGAAATAACATGGAAACAAAAGCGATTATTCAAAATAACAAAAAAAGAAATAATAGTCATCTCAAGAAAAACCGAATAACACAACTTGAAGTAGGTTTCGTTTTCAAAATGTGTAAACCAAGCCTCAAAGGCAGCCCCAATTTCCATACTGTTTGGTTCGTTAGTCCCGACTTAGTGCCGTCAGAAAACCTCGTCTGTGTTGTCCTTTGATTGGCAGAATACATTGCGTCCACAAGAACGCATAGTTTGCACCATGCTTGCAGGATTTTAGGTGTTTAGAAAACTTAATCAAGATTTAGTATAGGTGAACTAATAAACATACATAACATAACGTCACGACTTTAATATCCAAAGGGTTAGGTAGAGGTGTACCTGTAGTATAACCACATTTCGCCAGGCATGTTAAAGTCCCATGTAAAAGGGGGAGAGCTTGTTCCCATCAATCGAACATAAATCTAGACTTCGGGATTCTTCTCTTCTTATTGTGTGGTTAGTAACTAACCTGGTGTCAGAGTTTTAATGCCGCCCATGGGCCTCTGACATGGCATCACATGCCATCGAGACATATATCTCTCAGGCATGCCGGTTTCCTCACGATGTTTTCCTTCACCGTTTTTGAAGCAAGTGATAATTATACAATCCGCACATGAATCCGAAAAGTCAGAGGTGCGTGCCTTGTGACTTCGGGCTGCTACTGAGAAATTCTAGATGGAAAAACTCAATAAGACTTTGCTCGACTCGGGGATCGATTTCAAAACCTCCTGCTCCGCAGTAGCGCTTGCAACCACTAGACCAACGAGACAGCCATTTAGGTGAACTAAATCTTGTTAAAAATTTACGATGAAAGAAAGATCAAAAAGGCTAAAAATAAACCTAAAGTTGATTCAGAATATGTTTTTAAGACTAATACTTTAGTAAAATCAAAAGCATTTGATCTCTTTTTGACTTTCAGGGATGTTGTAAAAGGAAATTTTATCAAACACATCAGCTCAAAACTTGTAAAAGGAAATTTCCATTTCCATAGAATTTGGTTCGTTAACTCTGAATAAGAGGAAACCTTATAACGAAAATCGTTATACTTAATTAAACTAAAGACGCGTTTAAGGATAAGATGTATGGTTTTTGCATATATTGCGTATATATAAGTGTACTTAGCTGTAATTGATTACATAAGTTTGTAGATCTGATGAAATTAGCTTCCCGGATCAAAATCTATTTTTTTTTTGTTTTAGTGGATTTAGTCTGATCTACCAGACTTCACGTGGTTTCACCCGCATGGTTCTTGTCCCTTTGGAAATCTTATTAATGTTATAAACGCGAAAGTTTGTGAGGATGGATGAATGCATGGATGTTTGTAACTCTTTCACGTAAAAACTACTGACTTGATTTTAATAAAATTTGGTATGGATTTAGCTGAGACCCTTGATTAACACATAGGATACTTTTTATCTCTGTATTCCCACGGGAACGGCAACTTCGCAGGTGAAACCGCGGGACATCTGCTAGTACTGGGATAAAAAGCAGCTTATGTTACCCGGTGATAGTGGTAGCTTCCCAATTGTGAAAGAATTTTTCAAATCGGTCCTTATGTTTCTAAGCAAACAATAAGATATGATACAAAACAAAACAGCATATGTAAGAAAAACACAACCGTATGTTTGCACAGACCGCTGGATATTATAATCAAGAACTATCCACATACCAACCAACCTAATAATTTTATTTTCAACTATTGTGTATTTATCTAAAATACTTTATAATACCTAGTTAACTTTCTCTGTATTCTACCTCCATTGTCTTTCCATAATTAAATAATTATCTTCTTTTGATTAAAAAAGAGTAAAAAAGACGTCTGTCACTTTTACTCTACTCGGAACTACCTTTGAAAGGGAAAATAGAATATTTTTGTTTGTTTTTCATTAATATAAAAGTCAAAATTAGCTTTCATCAGATATAATCAACAAAAGTAACTTGAATTTGAAGATCTAATCCATCGGATTCACCTCTCTGAACTTGTATACAGTTAGTTTAATAAATAGCTAGAATAAACCTTCAATATTTTGGCACGTTAAAAAAGTACGTGATTCAAAGTTTAATATAGCGGTACATAATTTATTTTAATTTCAGGCGAGTTTGGGGAATAAAGAAAAATATAATAAAGGTAATTTGTAAAACCAGTTTCTTGAAATAAAGTATTCTGTGAATGGTATATTAGAAGGTTTAATACGGATAGAGCCTCAGGACCACGATTCTGTTTTTAAATGTTTTTCACCTTGGTAAAGGTTTTACAGCTTTTTTATATCGCTCAGAGGATTATTTTTTTGAGTTATTTATCCTTACTCATTTACAAGTAGTTGTGGCCTGGTAGTACTGGTCTTGATATATGTATCGCGAGTTTAAACCTAGGCTAGCATTTTACTTTATGTGAACTCATTCATCACTACTTCTTAAAACAGTGAAGGAAATCATAGTAAGGAAACCGTGGCATCTCCTAGAACTACAGTTTTGAAGACGTGGAGACATTCAACAAAACGCCTGCATGATCGGCCACTTCCAATCCCAGAGGCAAGGCCTGTGTTCGTATCATGATAGACTGATTATGCAATTCATTCTAATATTTTTCTGGGTATGTTATGGGAAAGGGAAGGTTTATTTATTTATTTAATACTTCAAGCAAACAAACTTAAAGATGCGGACTGAATGCTTTAGGCATTTTCTACCAGTCAATCTTTAGATCATGCAGAGACAAACAGTAAGAATTAGAACAGAGCAATTCCGTAAGAAATTTGAAGAGAACTAAACAGAATTTATTGATATAATGTAAACAACAAATATAATAAACATCATAAAACATGTAGGTTAAAATTTCTCACACATTTTGTTTTATATCATTCACAAAACTACCTGCTTTGACGCCAATATCATTTTGAATCATTTACGAGCAGATTCCTAAAACAGTTTTGCATTAGGTATTTAGTAATAATAAAAATAATATCCCACAAATTTACACAATGCCATCTTGTCCCAAGCTAAGCAGAGCTTCTGTTTTTGGTAATAAACAACTGATAGCCATACCTATAGCTCGCTCAAAATTAGTTAGCGTTGAATTTTAAACTCTTTTCACACACCGTTACTTAGCAAACTTTTTTAGTAAAATAAACTTCACGGCAGACTCATACGTTAGTTCTGGAGCAACATGACGTGCTAAAGGCTACGGCGAATTTTTACATGTATTTTCAAGCTTTCTAAAAGGTTAGTTTTCGTTATAGTAGCATTTTGCACGATAGTAATGATCCTTTTGCAAATACGAGAGTAGGGTCTAAAACGTAGGTAAGATGTGGAAAAATGTCAGAGAAATGTTTTTCGGAAAAGAATATTGGATCAGTGATAGCTTTGACTATACTGGAGTTTAAATGTGTTGTGAATTTGACTGATGAAACGCGACTAGTTAGCAAGAGCAATTTTACATCGCGAAGAACTATTAGGTACGTATTTTAAGTATTATTTATTTACTTAATTTTAAAGAAAACTTACAGACTAATAACAATTTTTAAATATCATGCATAAGTAGGGTACTAACGCCAGCACATTAACCTACCACAATGTGTCAAATTTCTTTGATAGGTTTTCAACTTTATTCTGAACTCAATAAAGTTCATGTTCAATTGGGAAAATTTGATAGTTTGGGATAGGTTGATGTGGTGGCGTCTGTACTTTTGCTAATAACAAGCTTCCACATGACCATCTATATAAATAAAGGTTACTTGCGTTAACAGTGATTATCGCGTTTTCTGTGTTACCGATAGTGTCAGTGATCATGTCAGTTTAAAACTTATATAAGGTATATTAAGTAAAGAAATATATGAAGCATGTCAAGTCGTGCAGAATCAGATTCAAAAACTTTTTATGGTTGTACAAAAATATTTTTTCTTAATAATGAAATGATGGCGAAACCATAAAGCCATTTCAAATGTTTATGACATGGCTTTAGCACCATAATCACATGTACCATGTCGTTACGGGCAATGAATAGGCCTCTCGTCCCGTCGATCTCATAAAAGGCAACCAAGGGTGTTATGTCATTAGGATGGGCAGCAGTTAGGTGCCTTTCTTCCCATAAACCTATTATATTTAACGATTCGTTTGTAAATCACTGACTTTGAGGCGTTTATCTTACTATACGAGAATGTGGTTGTCAAAGTCAAAGTCAAATCTTATTTCAATTAGGCCATTTAAAAGGCACTTTCGATCGTTAAACTTACAAGTTAAATAAAATGTAATGATTCTAGTTGCCCCTTCCAAAAGGTAGTTTCGTATGAAGAAGAATGGGCAAGAGACTCCATACTTACTCTTTTAAAAAAAGTTTTTACAATATTTGTATACAATAACAAATACATATGTGAATACGATGTACCTAGAATAAACAAAGTAAAACAAAAAAACAGTACAGTACAGTACAGTGTATAAATAATACCAGCCTGTTACTGTCCCACTGCAGGGCAAAGGCCTCTTCTCATACAGAGAAGGCTTGAGCATTAATCACCACGCTTGCTCAAGGCGGATTGGCGATTTCAAACTTATATCAACTATAAGTCCAGGTTTCCTCACGATGTTTTCCTTCACCGATGTCAATGATGTCTAAGATAAACTTAGAAAGTACATATGAATTGAAAAAGTCACATTTGTACTCGCCCGGATTTGAACCACGACCTCGTGCATGAGAGGTAGGTGCCTTTACCTCTGGGACATAACGACATCAGTACAATGTATACTTATTATAATTATAAATAGCGAAAAAATATTTAAACATCGTTAAGGAAGATAGTTACTAGAGTAGATGAATCCAAAGAAATAATGGATAGATTTTCATAAAGATTGTTTATGAATATTTTAATTTATAACTATACTAGAAAAAATTAAATTAAAAATTTAAAAAACCCCCACCGCAAAAAAGTAAAACATTTAAAAAGTTAAAAATAACACTTTAGCCATGAAATTTTACTTCACGTCGGGGTACCGCTTAAGTTAAGAATGTTCCTAGTACTTGTAGGTATGTAGGTGCTTATTTTAACGGTACCCCGACGTTACGTAAAATTTCATGGCTAAAGTGTTATTTTTAACTTTTTAAATGTTTTACTTTTTTGCGGTGGGGGTTTTTTAAATTTTTAATTTAATTTTTATTTTATAATTTTTAAACGCATTTATTTTGTTTTATAGAGTATACAGTTATTAGAATTTTTCAGTGCATTGTGTGTAGAGTCAAATGCTGGTTAAAACGAATCCAAACACGACATATTTGCTATTATTTTGTCAAGAGTCTACCTACTGGTGTGCTGGATAGCCTGGCTGCAGCATCAGCTCATCCTGTTGCCATCAGTGCATTGTGTTTAGAATCAAATGCTGGTTGAAATGAATCCAAACTCGACATATCTGCCATTATTTTGTCAAGAGTCTACCTACTGGTTTGCTGGATAGCCTGGCTGCAGCATCAGCTCATCCTGTTGCCATCAGTGCATTGTGTTTAGAATCAAATGCTGGTTGAAATGAATCCAAACATGACATATCTGCTATTATTTTGTCAAGAGTCTACCTACTGGTGTGCTGGACAGCCTGGCTGCAGCATCAGCTCACCCAGTTGCCATCAGTGCATTGTGTGCAGAATCAAATGCAGGTTAAAATGAATCCAAACACGACATATCTGCTGTTATTTTCCCAAGAGTGTATTAGTCTGCTAGATATCCTGGCTGCATCAGACCAAATACACCATAATGTTGCCTATTAATATTACACACATGGGTGTTTGAAATTTTAAGACACACATATGTTTGTAAGTAAAGTTAATACCCTAATACGTCTAAAATAGCAACGGTAGGTAACACAAAAGAGCTGATAACCTTGAAACGGCTGAACCGATTTTGATGAATTATGTCTAAGAACCATCGCAAGAAACCCTGCTTTCAAATAAAAAAAACCGCATCTAAATCGGTTCACCGGTTTGGGCGCTACGGTGCCACAGACAGACAGACAGACAGACAGACAGACAGACAGACACACATAGCGGTGAAACTTATAACACCCCTCTTTTTGCGTCGGGGGTTAAAAGGCAGTAAGGTATGACAACTATCTATATAAGAGTAGTAAATAGTGATAATTAGACATATTTTACCAATCTCAAATACATTTGAATATGAACAAGAGAGTGATTTATTATATTGTCTGTATTAATATTGACTTCTAAGAATAGACTGACATTTCAATACCGATACCTAGGTGTCGTATGATCCAAATTAAACTATGCTAAAGATAACTAAATTTAACTATGTATCCCTACATAAATAGCCTTTCTCAAAATAGTAATATGTTTCATTTAAGGTGTACTAATTAAACTAATCTGTCCATACTAATTAAAAGTTATAAGAAAAACGTTTAGATTTTTCATTTGATTGTTTGTTTAAAACACTAAACCAATTAGAAAAAAAACTTTGACTATTAGAAAGCTATATTATTCCAGAAAAACATAGGCAATATTTTATTTTCACGAGAGGGGTAGAGGGGATGTTACAGTCTGAAGGGAAAAGTACGAAGTTCACTTTCACGTTGCAGGCAAAGTCGCGGATAAAGTTCTACAATATTATACAGACAAATTATACTGAAGTAATTATTGGTCTCGTGTAAGATGATATTGCTATCAGTATCTATTTCTTTATTCTTTAAAAGGTCCACTAATTCTTATACATGCATAATATGTCCAATAATTGAAAGCTCAAAATAAATTGTCAAAACTATTTTTTTTTTCCTTTTTAAAATATCTAAATCAGTTCAGCTTTATCTTAACTCTTTGGCAAGTACCACAAAAATACTTTGAAAATAACTTCAAAATTGCTCAATGAAGTGTTATCACGGTCCTTTTCGAGCATATTTTCAAGCGTGAGATATAAGTAAAAGATGAATTGGACCGGGCGGCTGTTCAATTTACTTTTTTATTAAAATTCATGAGATACGTGTTGCATGAGCATTGAAGCATCTAACTAGCCTATCTCGCTCAGTTTTTTTTTAAATAACTTGAGATATGGAGAAAAATTTTGCCATTTTACATTGAACGCTGTGAAAAATGAACTTTTAATACCTGTTTCTAAATTTCCCTTAAGTGTTGTCAATGAGTTGTCTGTTGTTGTTTTTTGATAATTCTGCTAGTTACTGAGCTTTATTTAAATATTTTTTAGGAATTTGATTTTAAATTTTAAATCCATGAAGTACCTACCTAAATATAAGTCGTTTATATCATGCGGAAGAAAAATTACATCGTTGGTCCCGCGGTAACTTGGGCATGAAAGATTGACACGACGAGGACAGACTATGAAAATGCATAAAAATGATTGACGCAGGAGACTTGGTCGGATAAGAGCAGGCTAAGCATCGGGCTATCCATAAAGCTTGTGGTTGTACTATACATTCAACCCGTGCGAAATAAGGAGGGAATGACAAAGTAACATTCTGCGTGGAAACATTAATAATTATAATAGTATTAAGATAGTCTTTATTTTCTTAACGTATAAATAGCTAATGTCTGGACTTTATAAAAGACTATATCCTCTGAGTTTCTTTCGGTGTTTCTTCTCAGAGTAATCAGATAGTGAAACTCCGATCACATCTACTAGTTAAAAAAATGACGTGTAAAAGTGTTTGAGAATACCTATTTACAGAAATAAATAGATATCATTTAAATAGATATCATTTATCATTTATAAAACAAAATATTTTGTAAAAAATACTTGCTTAAAAAAGACTTCATTAATCCATTCCGCTCTTGCTTTATTTATTTCGTCTGCCTAACGTTCGTGTGGATGTCCTCTACTCAAGTGTCCACCTGGGCTTTGCCATGATGTGGCTTGTTTTGACCACCTGTCATCTGGAAGGCGGGCAACATGACCTGCCCATTTCTATTTTAGGCTTAAAGAGTATACGGAATTACATTATCCAGGCCAGCAGTAAAAGTCTAGTGGTGTAAAGTTATAGGTCTCAAGCCCTAACACCTGTGACTTTTTGAATTCATATTGTCTAATAATCACTTGCTTTAAAAGTGGTGAAGGATAAGATCGTGAAGAAACTGGCCTGTTTAAATATTTCTCGACACTCGTCGACATGTGAACGTCACAATGGCGGCAATGACAACACACGAAAAGTAGATTATCCAGGTCTGATTTAATAATTTTCTAAATAAAAATGATTGAAACAAAAGTTGAGGGAGCCTGTTACTTTCAAAACACAGGTTCTCGGATAATTTTACTTCACGTTACAAAATGATTTCCATACCAACTTAACAAATAAATACTAGGAAAAGCACTTAACGTACTTTCTTTGCGGTACATATATTCTGAGAAATCGCGATTAATGTCTTGAAATTACTTAACATGCCAATATCTTGACGTTATTTTACTTATAATAATTATTATGTCTGTACTAGCGCGCGTTCAATGTCTTAATGTATTATGTTTTGAAAGTAAAATAATTACTTGCCACAGAGAACAGGAATTTGACAAAGAAAATACGAGAAAGTGATTCTGGTAAAAGTGTTATTTAATATTTTGCTTGCATTATTATGTAAGATGTTAAAGTGTTAGTGTTGTGGGTTCGAGTGTTAGTGTTGGTGTGTTAAAGTGTAAATGAGTTGAATTTTTCCGTTTGGATTTTGTTTTTGTAGCATCCCGGAGTCTGGATTTGTACCCGGCTATAGGCTTGCTTCCTATTACATGGGACTTAAACATAACTGGCAAAATGTGGGTGTACTACAAGGTACACCTCTGCCTATCCCTTTTGGAACTACAGGCGTGATGTTATTTTTTATGTTGTAAAATTGTCGGCAGTTGCTCGCTGATATTGTAGCTAATAGGATACATCGCTCAGCATAATGCTGTGCAATAGGGGGGCCTTAGCACAGCGCTGGTTTACCAGTAGTCCTGACAATGCATATAACAATGAACGTACTCTTCAGTCTCATTTATCAGTTTTCTAAAGATCTGAATGTATATTCTGCCCTTCCAACATCACAACCTTAGATGGCTTTATTTTCATTTCTTAAATCCTAGAGGTATTAAAACAAGATCCCCTTTAATATCTACGCAAAGCCGAGTTAATTTACACCTCACAGACACAGCACAATACAGCTCATAAACTGGCTAGAAGCCGCGGTATCAAGTCTCAACATGATTTATGTTAATGAGGAGAGCGCCACCTTGCGGAACAGATTGGGTATTAATAATGGATCAGCTGGCAAATTGGCTGATGTGGTCTGAGGATGTCGGTAAAGAGGAATTGATTATTTTATGATGAAAATTTCAATCGTATCTGGATATGGATTAAAATAAACGCCGTCCCTCACTTGGAAACTTACCTGTATAATTGATTATGCGTTAACAAACATTTAAAGTCATATACACAAACATCAATACCCAGAAAACCCACCTGGCCACAAAAATATTAGTTCCGTGCGAAAATCGGGCCTTTGACTCGTTGCTCAGTAGACCATCGTTCAGCCATTGCGTCAACCGTATCGTCATATTTGCTCATTTCTACAAAACAAAAATTAAAACGGAAATGCTCATGTCGTGGACGTAGGTACTAGATCCCTATTTGAAAAAAAAACCATTATTTTAATCTTCACAATAACGCTCGAATTATTACTACCACTATCTTCCGCATGACAAAACTCAGACGTTTTGCTTTACTGAACAACCGCAATCCAAGAATAGTACAATTTTCAGAACACATCCTAGCACTTTCAATTCAACTAATTTAATTTTAAATTTTCTCAAAACCTCAAGCAAACCTATGCTCTTGTCACATCTAGTTTCTTTCATGAGTCCAAAAGAATAATATGTAACGGGAAAAATAATATGAGAGATGAGAAATTGCGTTTGTTAGTGTTCCGTCAAGTGGAGTTATGTGTTTCTCGCTTTTTCAACTGCAAAAGGTAGGGTACAGACTACGCGTTTTAAAGTATATTTCGGAAAATCCGTCTTTTAGGTTGGCTGGTACTTTATTTTGTTGCACACTCATAGGTGTTGTTGCGTTATTTGTTTTATGCAAGTCACGTCTCTCTTGTATTGCATTTGAATTCCGACGATGAATGTAACATGTTTTCACTTTTATCTCTTCTTTGTTACCATTCTATTGCCGTTCATTGCGACTTAAGCTATTCATTGTTCAACATCTTGTAGATAATACAATTAATCTTTACACTAAGCCTCTTTTATCTAAGCCTAGCATTTATTCTAGCTTGTGAGGTTAAACCAAATACAGCTACCCGTGTTTTACTGCCCGTCTGACCACCACAACCCAGTTACTGTGTTATACGAAACCCTTTGGTTAAACTTGTTGTCAGAGTTTCGAGCTTTAGACTATCCGTGACGGCTGTCAAAGATCTACAAATTACAGCCTAACCAAAAGTTTAACATGCTTCTGGAGCCACGAAGGAGTCCTGATATGTAATGAATGGTCACCCTTCCACAGACCAGCCTTGTCAAGTTTAGCTTAACCTGCGATCAACGGCTGTAGCTGAAATTATTTTTCCATAACCTCCTCTAATTAATTCGTAACCTATTTTTTTTGCCGTTACCGATTTAGTTGGCAAATCTCAAATTTGTAACTTGCTTTTACAGTACCATGAGCTCAGGAATTATTTCCATTATGGTTAAGCAGATAATGGTCAAATGTCGACATAAGTGGTGGTCTTGGCACCAGAAATCTATATCGCTTCCATAGTTTATGTCCTATGCTGGTTGCCAAGTGCCTACTTATTACTGTTCGTATGTTGTATTGATATTTATGTTCAAAGTGCCAGCTGCTCTTTATTGTTATTTAAAGTTACAGTTTATTTGAATTTTGTTTCTTAAGCTTTGTTTTTCGAAATATTTGTTTTGAGATTAGATTTAAAGGTACAATGTTTTATAAAAATTAAAAGCTTTAATAGTAAACTAGTGGTCGAACATTACTCGAAACTAAACCATTTTAGATTTCTTCTGTTCACCACCTTTTCAAATTTAACTGCAAACACGGATTTCGTTTCTTGAGAAGCTTCTTTTATGAAGAGCTTGTGATTAAATAACAAGTTAATCTACGCTTGGCTAGATCGGCTCGTAGATGGATGACTTTTTCACTTCTTAGCGAAACTGATCCGTCCCTTAGAAATCACCTTAAGCGGTTAGTCTTGTCCTTGGCTGTAATTTTGAAAACGTTGTCAGTCGTTATGGGTAGTCAGTTGAACTGCCTTGCACTTGGCAAGTATTTTAGAAGATCATGGTAAGCCCCCAGAGCCTCGAAAGTAAAACATCCAAATTAATCAAGTGGTGTGTGTTACCTACTCAGTGGGTTATAGAGATAGGCAGACGCACCATTTCTACTACAATCTGTATTAATATACTAAAGGGAAAAGATTTTTATTTTTGTATGTAACGAATACTTCAAATCTAATGGACCGATTAAAAAACTTCTTTCAACGTCGGGAAGCTACGCTATCCTCATGCTACATAGGTTGCTTTTTATCCATGTATTCCTTTTTTTGGGGTGGAAAATCCTCATGGATGTCCCCCGCCCCGGGGAGGGTGGAGGGGTCTGTCAGACTCTTACTGACTAAAAATCACCCTGTGTTCCTTCTAACACCTACGACGGGGGTCACGGGAACAGAAGATACTTCCGCGACCCCCGACTGGTACCCGAGGACCTCGCCAAGTCAGCGAGGGGAGTGAGGTGTTAGATTCTCCTCGCGACGTGCAAGAGGGGCGCGCGTGAACACGACGCGCCGGGTCACCTCTGGTCCAGGTACGTGGGGGTCCATGTATTCCTGCGTCAAGGGAAACTACGTGGGTGAAACCGCATGACGCCCGTTAGTGTAAAACACTTGTAGATACTCAGCTACATTTGTTTAGATTGGAAGGTGAACCCAACATAGTTAGGCTTAAGCAGGGCAGATAATGACAAGTTTCTTTTCTTGTGTTTATAATATGATAACATAACTTATATATATAACATTACATGTACAGTAATTATTACCTAATCCCTAATTAATTTACCTGTAATGTCATCCTGATAAATGAGTAAAAATAATTTCTTATTCGACATTTCCTTAACGATATTATATTATTATTGTATCTACTAAGATTTTTCTTTCATGTTTCCTCTAATGATCATAATGTTAGAATAGTACCTTTGACAATATCGCTTCCAAGAAACCGAAGTTATGACGATGAGTTTATTGTTTGTTTGTAAGCAGACAATACGGGATCAATTTATCAATCAGTATTGTTAAGTATGTTCTCGTACTAATACTGAACGAGAACTATTCTTTTACCTTTTAAGGACGAGTTTCATTTAAGATAATAAAGAGGGTAGAGGTGATGTGAACTCTTATGTGGGGGATAAGTTTTAAAAGTAAGTAGTAGCCCGTTTTACAAAGGCCAGCACGTCAATCAACCCAAATGTTTAAAAAATCCTGCATTGTTTTTCCACTTGTGTTTTAGAAACAGGTTAACGGTTTTTTTTATTGTAAAAATTTCATAGTTTGGAGTAGCTTGATACACTGGAGTGTGTATGTAATAACTAATAGTTCTAACCTTCCAAAATGGCCCTAGTACCTTCTATTTGAAGGTATAGTACGAATTTAACCGTTGTAGATGGATTTAAGCATTCTGTTTTTTTTTGCCTGTTCTGTCCCAATCTTGGGCAAAGGCCTCCCTTCACTTCGTCCATCTTTCACCATTCTCCAATTGATTGTTCCACATCTGCAGAAATATATCTAGTTTTCCCACCATTTCTTGCATCTTCTTCCGCGTCTCGTCTCCATGTCTCAGAGAATCAACTGTTTCAATTAATTTAACTTATTTGTCGACAAAATATGCAATGAATACATTAGAGTAAAGATTGCTGAAAGTCACATGCATTGGTATGGGCACGTGATAAAAAAACTTGATGTTAAGAAAGCCCTAGCCAGCCACGTGGTGGACAACCGTTGCCAAAGACATGGAACGAGCTCTGGTGGAAGAGCAGACAACACAATACCGACTGTCTTGGCGCCTTAAAACTAGAACGGGACGACCCAAAATGAATAGCAGAAAAACAGGAGGAAGAACTTATTAGTCGACTAAAGAAGTAAATGATAGAACAGTTTTAAAAAGTAGATCTTTTTCGTGAACGTATTTTAATACCTTTTGGCGCTTTTGTTTAGTAGCCTAGTACTGTACTGTTGGAACCATCTTTCAACGGACACTATCTTCAGATTCACACACAGAAATGGTTCTTCTGCACTTTACCCTCTATAGAAATAAACTGAACGCAGTTTTCAGTTGATGCGAGGTTCAGTTAAAAAAACCCTATTTTATACATTAAAAATATTGTGATCATGCAATTTAAAATGATTCCGCATGGCTGTACATCAAACATATGACATTTAGTCGCGCATTGCGAATCTGATTTAGTATGAATTAATAATCTATCTATACATATAATAAAATTGTAGAAAAGTGGTGTCTGTACAATGGAAATATATAAAAAAAAAAATATCAGGGGTTGTTATTATATCGATGCCGAACCTGAAATTGTAATTAATTTTTTTTTTGTCTGTTTGTCTGTTTGTCTGTATGTTTGTGCACGCTAATATCAGAAACGGCTTATTCGATTTAAATGCGGTTTTCACTAATATATTGTAGTAAGCTTCACTTAATATTTAGTGTTTATTTCATGTTAATCGGTACATAAATAAAAAAGTTATGTCAATTTAAAGAATCACGGCGAACATTTGTTAAGGTATTCTATCAGAGTACACGCCTCGCGATTATTGCGATTCACTTGAATACTGTTTGCATATTTAATTTTTAAATTTTAGGGTTTGTAGGTTGGGTTCTTTTTAACCGACTTCAAAAAAAGGAGGAGGTTCTCAATTCGACGGTATGGTTTTTTTTTTGTGTGTTTGTTACGCGATTTCTCCCCCATTTGTCGACCGATTCTCAAAATTCTTTTTTTATTTGAAAGAGTATACTCCCGAGGTGGTCCCATTTTAATTTGGTGAAGATCTGGTGCTGATCTTCGGAGATATACAATGGAACTCTTCAAAAATAGACGGCAAATCTGTCGTGATTGCTGGAATCGCTTGGATATTTCGTATCATCACGCCGTATCCTCTGAGGGGTACGCAGGTGTGTACAATATACCTAGATTTCGACAGTTAAAGGTATGTTAATTTTCATTTATCAGGGATAAGTGGATAACCCTATTACCATGGCATGTTTTGTTAACAAATGACAATATAAAAATAAATTCATGGCAATTATTTGTATGGGAACAACTAAAAATGGAAAAAAAAAATCTTTTTTGCAAAAAATAAAACCGACTTAAAAAAAAACACTAACCGGTGTAAAATAACTCTAAATTCGGTAGTCGGTGGCCCATCATGAATGAGACAAAACCACCAAAGCCACAGACTTCCTAATTTAGAGTTATTTTACACCGGTTAGTGTTTTTTTTAAGTCGGTTTCATTTATTGCAAAAAAGATTTTTCTTAATTTTCTTTAAATTTTTAACCCCCGACGCAAAAAGAGGGGTGGTATAAGTTTAACCGCTATGTGTGTGTGTCTGTCTGTCTGTCTGTCTGTGGCACCGTAGCGCCTAAACGGGTGAACCGATTTAGATGCAGTTTTTATTTGAAAGCAGGGTCCCTTGCGATGGTTCTTAGACATGATTCATCAAACTCGGTTCAGCCGTTTCAAGGTTATCAGCTCTTTTGTGTTAGGTACCGTGGCTATTTTAGACGTCTGTGGGTATTAACTTTACTTACAAACATATGTGTGGCTTAAAATTTCAAACACCCAAGTATGTTATATTAATAAGCAAGATTATGGTATATTTGGTCTGATGCAGCCAGGATAACAATAATGGCAGATATGTCGTGTTTGGATTCATTTTAACCAGCATTTGATTCTGCACACAATGCACCGATGGCAACAGGGTGAGCTGATGCTGCAGCCAGGCTATCCAGCACACCAGTAGGTAGGCTCTTGACAAAATAATAGCAGATATGTCGTGTTTGGATTCATTTTAACCAGCATTTGATTCTGCACACAATGCACTGATGGCAACCGGATGAGCTGATGCTGCAGCTAGGCTATCCAGCACACCAGTAGGTAGACTCTTGACAAAATAATAGCAGATATATCGTGTTTGGATTTGTTTTAACCAGCATTTGACTCTACATATAATGCACTGAAAAATTCTCATAACTGTAAACTCTATAAAACAAAATTAATGCGTTTGAAAATTATAAAATAAAAGCTAAATTAAAAATTTAAAAAACCCCCATCGCAAAAAAGTAAAACTATTAAAAAGTTAAAAATAACACTTTCCTATCGTTGAGCCATGAAATTTTACGTAACGTCGGGGTATGAGTATTAGGAACGTTCCTTACTTAAGCGTGTTACGTACGTTAAGTACGTGTTTACTAAATAACTCAATTTTCCATTTAGTTTTAAACGAGTCCAGTTTCCAGTCAGCCTATATTTTGCGATGACCATTAATAAAGCCCAAGGTCAGACGCTGAAAGTTGTAGGTGTAGATCTAAGTTTCAGCTGTTTCTCGCACGGTCAGTTGTATGTGGCTCTGTCACGGGTTAGCAATCCTAGGAGCCTGTATGCTTTCATCCCCGATGGCCATACCTACGTCAAAATTAAATATCGTAGGTATACGGAGAAGAATTACTGTTTAGTAAATTTTTAGCTACCCAAACGACGGTAATTGCTGCCCGAAAAGTCACTATTCCATGCGGACGAAGTCGCGGGCACAGCTAGTGATTAATAATTTGATTAATTTCAAATTAGATACTATGATGATTTTGGTACAAAAATTAAATTACTATAATTTTATAAGGTTTATAGTTGTTTACTAAAAATTGTTGTGACATTATTGGTAGAGTTTAAAGTTTTAGCAGTAGGTATAAATGTAAGGTATAATTTAAAACTTTTGTGTACGGTTTATGTTTCCTAGAACAATCATCTTCCTTGTGGAGAAGTTCCTATGTCAGTGTCTGTGGTTTAACAAAGTTTGCCTTCTGAGCAAATTATGCTTTGTTCTTTGCTAGGCCACGCGCGATTAAAAATAATACAGGGTGGCAGGGACATCGACGCGCAAACGTCGTGAAAAGGTTGCACCTGATGCCATAAATGAAATTACAAGGTCATTCATCTCGGAAATGGCTGGTTAAAAAAATTGTCATTTTTGAGTGCGCAATGTATTGCAAACAACGCGATCAAAACGCTCTGCGGAAGGCGCGCGCGCGTGTGCTACCTAACCTACACACACACATACATAGTACGTCGACAGCGCGCCCCCCCGCTACACCGCGCGCCGCCGCCGCCGCGCGCCTCTGCTGCCGGACGAACGTGAACGTACCTACGAAATATCGCCGAATGACAACATTGATAGTTACTTAACACATGAAATCTTGTTTAATTAGTCTCGATAACTGATGGTAGTTACATCAAAAGAAATAAAACTAACAATACCTAAGCTTATTCTCACAAAATAGCGATAGGTACCTACCGATGAGGATTGATAACAAAAAAGATTCTTGATAAGAACTTAGCGATACAGTACCTAATGTTCAATTAATTAACTTACCTACCTTTATCTCGCTCATTCCTAATGAGATAGGGTTCGAAGTGGTCGCTCGCAAATCTGAGCGCGGCGCAGAGTTTCTGCGTGGACACGGGGTAAAATAGTGGGATCCTGGACACACTCCTCACACAGCGTCGCAAACACATTCACATTTCACAACGCGATCTCTCATTTCTGCTGCGGTATTGCAGTCGGTCACAGACACCTTATACTTGACGTAACCCCAGATAAAAAAATCTAATGGGGTCAAGTCTTGTGAGCGAGCTGGCCATGGTTGCGGACCGAATCTCCCAATTGACGCTCTCAAACACACACACACACACGCAAAGAGAAAATTACTTTTGATTTTAAAATCTACTACGTTATGATCACAAATTCGCGACAAACAACACGCCCGCTTGCGATCAACGAAATCTAGGAACTGACAAAAAGCGGAGAAATGCAAAAGAAATGTAGGTTTACTAATTGTCTTTCAATTTGCCGCACTTTAATAATTTATTATTTTTTCTTGTGCCTACCGGACACAGATCAACAACATGATAGAGTGTACAAACACATTAAGTTGTACCTACCTAGTTACCTCCTCATGAAATTAATTGCGATAATGGATGTGTTTTTTTTTTATGAAACAATAAATTACATTGTTGAATTGCATTCAAAACTAAAATTAATTTTGATAACAACAAATTGTCGAACAATTACGTGACTTTGACGTTTTTTTTTAATCTTCTTTACGTAACACGACAAAGCTCAAAAGAAATTATTATCCTCCATAATGAATCTAAAATAAAAGTAGTAAATGCGGGTCATTCATTTATGTTGATGATTAAAATGCCTCAAGTGACGCGTCTGTTTGTGATTCTTTGGGATATATCGTACAGACTAGACCGCGCGCCGCCCGGTGCGGCGGCGTCCTTTGTGGCGGATTTCGCCGAAATGCCGACAATAGAATGTCGGCATTAGGTAGAAAGCGAAAAGCGAAGGCACCTACTATGCTAGTGTTGACCTCGCATATGAACTTTAGAAAAACAGCTGATCAGGTAGCCCTTTCGAGTTTTACTTTCATTGCTGGTTTAAGTGAAACAAGTGAATTTACTATTTCTTAATTACAAATCTCATTGGAATAGGTAAAAATAATGTTTATATACAGTTTACAGTAAAAAAAAATGCAGAAAAAAACGTAAAATTTAAGGAAAAGCCGACGAAAAATTTCAACGCAGGGGGGTCCAGAATCATGTACTGAATCCATGGTAAGCGGATGTGCGTCGATGTCCCTGCCACCCTGTATTTTTCTTTTAATAACAATATTTTCGTTATCATGACGTAGTCTAATAATGATATTTTTTTTCTTGCCTGGCATTTTAATAAGCATTTATCGGGCTCTGTGTACTGCTCATAAATGAAGCTTTGCATGCTTTGTGTGTGTATCTCTCAGGCATGGTTGTTTCCTCACTGTATTTCAATAGTTAGTTTATTTATATGGTAAATAATGTAATTCAAATAAAAAACGTTCGTGTTAGAGTTATTTAAAAAAAAAACAATTTAATTCTTTGAGCCCCGGCCATCATACCGGTACAACGCTGCCATAGTTATTTTGACAGCCGCGTCTCAAGTAAATAAATCTATTGTTTTTTTTTAATGACTATCTTGACAATGTAATTTATTTCAATTTGACTGGTTTTCTACTTATTTTGAAGTAATATTTTGAGAGCAAAGGCGGCCCAGTACGAGTAATAGCCATCCCAACTAGTTGTAGGTTATGCGATTCAATTCTTTGCCTTAATGTTTTTTTGTCTAAATGGTCAACTATCCAGGGACTCACCAAAGTAAGCTTAGCACATTTTGAATACCTTCAATCGACTCGTGCGGCTGGTAATTTATTTCCAAAGGCCCCCCTTTTCTGTCACATTTTCTGACCTATCACATTAATTTTTAACACCAATCACTCGCCGTCTGAGTTCGCCATTACGGATAGAAATTCAACACTTTTTGCCAAACTTTGTGAAATAAATCTGGAACTAAAAGTTACGGCTACAGTTACACTTCAGGATAAGATTATGTCTAACGTATACTGAATGTGGTAAACATATGAGATTGTGTAATACATTCCGCTGGTGTGTTTATGGATTTACTTTGAACGTAACGTGGTTTGAAAGTTTTGCAAGCTGTGTGTGTGCTAAGTGAAGTTTCTACAAATTTTATACCTGAATTTTATTTATAAGAGAGAAATATACCCTTTTACTGAAGGGAGTTTACCTACCTATTTAACTTGACTTTCATATTATTTATGTACAATCGAAAGAACAGCATGCACAGTTGTAACTTGAATACTTTAACACAGACAAAAACAATAACTCACGCCTTTTTACTAAAGAGGTAGGCAGAAACGTCACCATACACGCCACATGTTTAAACAACAATGGAATTTTGACACTCCGTATAACCACATGACGCGTATTGAGACGCCATTACCCGCCTCCCTGTTTATTCGTCCACGTTCATAGAGATCTAACAAAACAAATAGTAAACCAAAACTATTATTTTAGAATTAAGTATGCGATCCAATTCGTCATATTTCTACTGTAACTTGTAGGGGAGAGCGGGGCTAGAAGTTACCGGGGTAAGTTGTTCCGGTTGAAACCACTCCGCGAGGAATAGAGATAGGAATGTTGAATAAACACGTCACGAAATGCAATGCCACAGCGCACCGACGGCGGCCATCTTAGACAGGCCAGTGGAGCTGGGAATATTGGATTCGCAGGACGTGCGTCGCTGATTCACGTAAGTAAATATTTTCGTAATTAACATTTTTGGTCTGTTTCATGAATTTTAACGATTTGCGTTTAGTGTTTTATTGTTTCGATTTGAGGATTTATCTATTGTTGTGATACACTATGCGTAAATGACGTATGTTTAGTCACCTAATCTATATTTTGTTTGTTTTGTCAACTCGTATGATTGGGGCAAGATGTTCCTTTTTTCTGGGGCAGGTTGTGACCTCGGAACAACTTGCCCCAACTAATTTTGTTCCAGTAATGAATCATCATCATCAACCAACTGCTGGACATAGGGCTCTATCAATCAGCGCCATAATGAGGTATATATATTGTTATTTTCTTTTACAGTATGCGGACTTACAAAAGAAAAACTACCAAGGATTAATATCCAAGGAATTGCTGCAAACAGCCGCGAATGATGGCAAAAAAATAAAAACAACAGATTTGTAAAAAAAAGTAACAAATCGTGAAGAAAATAATCACAACTGGCTACAAAAAAAAAGAGTTGTATTTACGGCAGAACAGGAAGTTATGTTGGCAGACTATAATATTAAAGTTTAGCTCAATTTTCTTCGGCCTTCTAACAGAAGAACTAAAATGTGTACAAATGTGCAGTAAAATTCAGTGCTTACAGTATTTCACCATCTTGGCATAAAAATAGAACACCTGGTCTTGATTGGCTAACAGGTGAAATCTTAATCCATTTTAATGCTTTCTAATGAAACTTCAGAAGATATATCATAATCACAGTTATTTGTTTTTATGATGATGGTATTTTTTTTCATTATTATTATTTTATTGATATATTCAGCCTAAGACAAAGCAATATAGTTTATTACTGAAATAATTATCAAGGTTGATTAGCTGCAAGTTATTTGTTAAGATCCTAATGACTAAATGTTGAATAATTGATTAAGTACAAATTATAGTTACTTGTTAAAACATACAAATGTTTACCGATAATACGTTGGATATTGTTGATTATTTACTGCTGAATAAACAGACTTGATTTCGTCGTTTATTGTTGTTTATTTCACAAATAAAACCTTTAACAGATATGGTAACAACTTACCCCGGCTTGTTAACAACTTGCCCCGAATTGGGGTAAATTGTTACTTTCCGACTTTGGTCATAAAAAAAATTATAACAAATAAATCACACAATAAATGGCCCAGATAACTATCTTAATAGCAAAGTTAAATATGTAGGTTAATATTAATCACAAAAAAAGAATATTAAAATCAAGTATTATTAACAAATTTTGAGGTTAACTGAAAATCGGAACTTCTAGCCCCGCTCTCCCCTACATATTGTTTTTACTGTCCCAACCATGGAAACGACCTCAATAGTCTATCAACAGCCCTTAGCAATACTGATTCATTTAGAAGAAAACAATATAGAAAATTCAAATATAGCAAAAATACGTACTCACTCAATTCACGTGATATTGAAAAACAATAAGCCAGAAAGTTTCCGTAAGAAAAATAACGGAGAAAAGTGTGTTATTCCCGAAGTAGAACCATAAGTGGTAGAAATTGAAGCGTCGGTAGAAAGTGAAGGAATAAAATCGGTTTTTGCTAAGCTAGGCCTCATTGTAATTGTGGAGAACAAAGAACGTGTTAAAGCCAAAAACCTTTTTGTACAGTTTTAGGGCTTTTTGATCCAATTAGGTGGTTGGATGATTTCGGAATCGGTTTTAAAAAGGCACATGACGAAAATTACATTGCTCTTCAGTTGAAAGATTTTTCTTGTATTTAGAAAGAATCTTTTTTACTAGTTTTGCTCACAGATTGACCGCTTTAGCTTTCTTTCCTTTTTCTTCTTAATTAACGGTAAATATAGCATGTAAAATATCACTTTCTTCCATGTGTGCAATATTCAAACAAATGTGTGAGTTGTGGGACCCCGCGCATTGTTGAGGGTTGAAAAGGAATGCTAAGTTTTTGCTTAACATCTTTAAATGTGTTAAACAGAACTGTGTTATTTTGTTTTTCTATAAAATCAGTTATACTTTATTTATACTAAAAAGTACTACCTACTTAGTTAATAAATATATTATTTGCTTTATTGACCGAGAGTTAACATAAAGTGTAATGAGACTTTAAGATCTGAATTTTCATAATTAACTTAATAAGAACTTAAACGTTACAGAGGAAATGTGGTTGTAATATGTAGGGTACATTATGTCTCTCTCAATATCTTATATTATTTAATTCTCTCCTAAAATTTATTTAACTCAATAAATTCAAACGTTTCTTGTCCCACCCAACTGATTCCTTCCATAAAGAATAATAATCTATTTTCATAATATTTTCGAAGCCTGACAAAGTATTCTCAGTATGCGAGCGTCGCTTGGAGAAACATGCATTATACATTTAAGTGAAGCCATCTGCGCATAATAATGTATCTAACACTGGTATTTTCCTTTATGTATGAACTATTATTTAACATTTTTTTTGTGGTAAAAGTAGGTCATTTTTTTAGATAAACGAACAATGTGAAAAAGTCATGCAGAAGTTAGTTTCGAAGTCAGAAAATACCAAGACCTTTCACGACTTGATTGAAGTTATCCTTACACTTTCTTTATCTAATAAGGAAAAAGTGATACAAAAAATAATACCAAACAACAAAAGAGGGACACTACAAGAAATCCAAAGGTCTCGCATCAGGTATAACATAACGTATTAAAAGTTAGGAACGAAAATGCAAAAACAGCAAAATAACCAAGCACATTATACAGCGTGATGTGTTTTGTGAAACTTTTACGATATATCATTTTCTCTTACTCGTATACAGGATGTATCTAAGAGTTTGTGAGTCACCGCGACGAGATTATGTTAATCATATTACAAGCGTTACGTTGATGTTTTTATACCAGCTTTTGAATACAGCAACGTTTTTTTCGTTCCGCGGTTTCCTTACATTTATTTCTTTTGTCCTTTACTGAAATAAGTGGTGTTAACATGACGCACATCTTATGATAAAATACGCAGTTGTGAAGCCGGAGCTGCATGGCTTATAAATGTCTTCTTGATGGTAAATACTAAAATAATTGAATCATTTTAAATTCATGTGAGTATTGTTTAATTTTCATTGGCTTCAAAACTGGTGATGGCAAATACCGTGAGGAAACTGGCATGAGAAATATTTTTCGATGGCATGTGAAGCTAAGTCCGAGGTTGATGGGTGGCATAAAAACTCTGACACCTAGGTATTGCCATTGGGATTATGAGTCAAAAATATTTAAGCTATGAAAAGGCTGAAACAAGCTGTTATTTGTACTATAAGTACGTCTATATAATCCACCTTAAGGGTTAATCTCAAAGAATAAATATCTGAATGTTATATTACTGTTTTAGTTTACTTACGGTCTGATAAAAAGTTTATTCTTAATGCCAATGAACATTTAAAAAAACGTACCTCAGCGAGCCATTTATGCTTTTGCAATGTTGACGCCACGGTTACCGCAGTGGCTTGTAGTTGTTATTTTATACAACCAAGTGTAAAAACTATTTTAAAAGAGCAAGTATGGAGTCTCTGGCCAATTCTTCTCCATTTGAAACTACCTTTTCGAAAGGTCAACTAGAATCACAATTTTTTATTTATATTCAAAGTTTGACATTTAAAATTGCCTTCTAGATGTCTAAATTGAAACAAATGATTTGACTTTGACTTTGACGATTGGCTGCAGCTTTCCGTGTTGTGGGTTCTATTACCGCTCGGATTAAATATTCGTATGATCTACAAGAAGTTTTTCTGGGTTTGGATGTTTGAGAATTTATTTAAAACGCAGCCACTATACAGGAGACATTAAAAGTGTGGGCATAGTTTATTCTAAAAAAACAAAAGCGAAAAAATCGAAGATGGATTTTTAAAAGACCAAACTTATTTTTCTTTTTCATGCAAACTTGGACACATAAACGACGTTGTTAGAAAAAATAATTTGTATTCTTGTGATAAATTCTTTTAAAAGGAACGCAAACACTACTAGCAATAAAACACCACAGGTGGTACTGTACAAAAAATATATAAACGCTTTTAAAACACAACTTATTTATATTCCATGTATCGCACGACGCGTCGCAAAATAAATATTAAACCAGTAAATCCAGCTTAATAAAAATAAAGGAATAAGGTTGAAATCCCCCGGGAGCACACGGAATGCACTCAATTTAATACGAACAGTATTTTGATTAATAAAAACACCGCGACTCCGGTTTTCAGACATTACGATTGTTCTGAACAGCGGTAATCTGCGAAACAGCACAGCTTCGCAATGGCAACTCATCTTGTGCTGTCTAAGTTAAGAGAGGAAGCGGAGACGAATGTATTTAAAGTCCTTTTAAATAGATTGGAAAAAAACAACTGCTCAACTTAGGATTTTGTAGAATTCTCTTGAGTTTTTGCTATAAATGAGAATGGTAATGTTATGCAATGTCCTGAGCTAAGTTGTAAATAAACACACATAAATTCACGCCTGTATCACCAAAGGGTTGGGCAGGGGTATAATACTTGTATTACACTCATATTTTACCAGTCATGTTAGAGTCTCATGGAATAAGGGGGCTAGCCCAAAAAACTGGAAATTGGTATAATATTATTTAGATCAAAATCAGAGTATTGAAACCTGTTTCTAATTTATTTAAAACGATATTAAACTACGAGTATGTGAGCCATACATTGATAACATATTTAGTTATAAAAAATAAATGTACTTTATCAATGCGCAGTTTTAGCTGTAACTATTTGAACTGATATACTTAAAGCAAAATGAAGACCACAGTCGGTAAATTTACAACTATGTATTTTATGCTCCATAAAAACTTGCAAAGGATAACTTTGAAGGTACAGATTCCAGTACACCAAACTACTTTAAACTGTAAAATTTTCCCAAATGAACATGAACCTTATTCTGTTTGTAATAAAGTTAAAAATCTATCATAGAAACTTAACACGTTAGGATAACTTGATGTGCTGGCGTCTGTACGTGTACATGTAGCGACCGCCTAAGGATGCAAATAAGTTCTTGAAAAAAACGTTTAAGTTAAAGAAAGTTTCGACCAAACCATAGTACGGCTTTATCTTAATGGTGTTTATAGGGCTATATTGAGTAGCAAATAAAAACGTTGACCCACTGAACCAAAAAAGGTCGAATGTCCGTATCTTGGCCAAGTAGACAAAGCAATGACTTGGCAACTAAACAGAAACTGTTTTTGTTTTACAGTTACCGAAATATCTTTCATTTACACACCCGTAGTTAGTTTTGGCTTCAGTTTTTGGTAAAAATATATACTACATACGAAAAGTTATTGAAGGTTTTTCTGCCAGTATTGTAATTTCTTTTTATGTTGGTATGACTTTAAATGTGAATCCATCCAAAAGATATCCGTAAGAGGTAACTCTGTGCAATTGAATAATTGTGAAGAATCACTCGATATTTTTTCCACAATTCTTCAAAAAATCAATCAAATCAAATTCAAATCTGAGTTTAAAAAAAATAGTATTTAAGTTCTTACGGATAAGCGTTTTTTCTGAACTATCTGTTATATTATATTAATATTTAATTTTGTGATTGCATTCTGTGTGTATCGCATCATATTGTACATTATGTTTGAGTAAATTGATTGTACTATGAACTGTAACAATTGCAGATATTCCAATAAATAAATGAATAAGATAGACCGCCCGTCATACTCTAATTGTATAACGTGTTTGTTGTGTATTTTATTAGTTTCTTTTGGCGTCTCTTCTCAGAGAAGTAAGTTAGTGAAAGGCCAACCTTACCTGCTACTTTAAAATGACGTGTGAAAATATTTCTCAGAATTCTATTGACAGACAAAAAAAAACTTTACAATAAATAAAGACACTTATTATAAAACAAAAATGGCTTGTACTGTACAAATTCCTTTATGTAACTTCAAAAGTGTTCACACTATGATTAACCTCCCGTTCACCCATCGACCCGCGGCCCATCAAAAATAGATTCATCAATTAATATTAAAGTAAAACCATTCCAGTATCAGCCAGGTTTAAAATGTTCAGCATATAGTACTGCAGTACCTTCACATAATACAGATAAACCCGAATTTTTCATTGATTCACACAGCAACTATTATCAAACAACACACAATCTCCGAAAACTTGCACCAGCGTGGAATTTAATCCGTAACCTCTCGCTGAAGCAAAATAGCACAAGGCATTTCATAACCCACGAATCAACGTGTGCAAGCGGAACTCTTATTTATATAGGCATAAAACTGAAATTTCAATGACACAGTGTATTCTCAAGCACTCATATAGCAAGGATTACTCGGCTCAACGGTTCTGTTGGAATGATTTAACGTTTTGGTTGTTGAGCTAGTGCAATACGTAGGCTCGGTTTATATAATTTTTGGGAGGTTTTCTGTGTTTTCATTAGAGAAACCTTGTGGTGGTACCGACAGACTGCCGTTCGCTCTCGAGTTTGAAACCGATGCTTGCACCTCTGACTTGGATCATCAGTAAATCATCGTGAAGAAATCGGCTTGCCTGAGAGATATTTTTCGACGGCAAGTGAAGCCAGTCAGAGGACCTTGGACAGAATAATAAACTCTGACACCAATTTAGTCAGTAACTTTACGAAAGAAGAAGATTAGAGAACTTGCTCGCAATTGCTAATGATTATCATTTGTCTAACCTCTTCCCAATTGTTCTAACTAGACGCAGATCGACCAGTATCTCGCATGGAGCATTAACCTATCGAATCTCCACGACCCAGTTATTTGGTAACACAATACCCCTTGAACTGGCTAAGACTGGTTCTCTTTATTTCAGTTTCTAGTGATTACTGGTGATATCTAAATATGATATTGATGTTAAAATGATCACTAAAGAAGATGTGGAAGTACGCACTCATGATAATCATCGTAAAGCTCTTGATAAGGTTGTAAACAAATCGAATAACAAAACAAAATGAAGAGAAAGAAGAAACGAAAATACTTTACGCGCAGCTGATACCGCATATTGTTCAAGCCGAAAGTTCCTATTACTTCATATGGCGTAGGAGGAGACAGATATCTCGGAGAAATTAGTTTGACAGTACTTACTTACAAATTGGGATTTCAAGGGTTCCAAAGCTTACTTAGTCAGGATAAATTAGGAGTTCTAGGTGGGATTTGAAGATTAGCACACCCCAGAAATATATTTGACATTTACTATAATATAATTCAGTAAGTTTATAGTTGTGTAAAATTTAAAGTGTTCTCTGGAGGCCATGGCTGTGTGAATATATTCAGCACCAATATATTTTCGTTAACGGCTACACTTAAGTTAAGTGCGCTGTATTTTATTATTTTGTCATTGTACGTTTATTGCCCTCTTCTTTTTATTAGACATATTTCTGCACAACAAATTTATATTATATAGCTGGGGTCTGCTTCATTTTACTTAAAGGCCTCTTATTTTCTCTAAATTATTTTATAACATCCATGGGAACAAAACACGGGGCGTAATTCATTAAATATTTACCGCGGAAGGCACAAAAGTAACAAAAACTACAAAGTAAAATTGCATTAATTTACAAAAGGCCGATAGAGACAGATGTATGCAAAAGAAAAAGTCAGGTGGAAATTTGAAACTCCTATTACTTCGTCCAAGCGAAAAACAGCCTTAACAATACGGAGCGATGAAAATACCATTTATTTCAAGTCCTTTTTAAAAGCGCACAAATGCCAACAGAAAATTTTATGAATGCTCCAAGTTTCGTTCTTATTGGTTATATTTTTTTGAATTTAGCCTTAAACTGCGCCGTTCTAGACTGTCCCAGGGCGAGAATTTTCTGAAGAATAAGCCTTGGGTTTCGTATTACACCGGAGTGCAAAGGAGATAAGAATATTGTGCCGTTATTAAAAGTGGAGGATTTTTATTCAGAATTGAGACTTTTCTTTTAATATAAAGGAAGATAAGACAATAGGCATCATGTTGTTCTTCAAATGGAAGTAAAACGGCTTATCAGATTTTCTATAATTTGATCAAAATAACAATATTGTCTGGTTTTACTGTTGTGATGGTTTTTGAAAAAAATATGCTACTTATTTTAACTTCATCATATAGCACTTGTTACTAAAATCTCATCATAGCCCAAAAGTTGAAGCGTGTTTTCTGACAGCTAGAACCTAGGGTTCTTTAGGTCAAAAGTACATAGGTCACTTCAAAGCAAGCGTGCTTCATCTTCGACCTCATCATCACTCACCATCAGGTGAGATAGTGGTTAAACGTGAGCCTATCAATAATAATAAAACAGAAAAATTTCGTAGGGTTTTCGATAAGCATCCTCAACATTCGGTATCGGCTTTTAATCATCTACCAGAAGCAACTGATGATGCTAAATACCGTACAGTAATAAAATACATGAAGCGACTGCTTTTCTAACCTCCACAACCTTGCAACTGGGTAATTTGATAGCTATTGAGAAAACTTGTTGTGCGACTTAATATTTATTTATTATTTATTTATTTATTTGGAACCTTACTTACATCTATCTTAACAGGCTAACCTAATGCGATAGAGAAGCTATTTTACATAACAGATATCATTATATAAGTAATATAATTATTGTTATTCATTATTAAATATAATTATTATTATTCATTATTAAAAATTATTATATAAATTGCATAACTTAAACATAAATAACATTCTCATAACATATTATTGAATACGCCTCCCTTGTGAAGTCGTTCAACGAACAGTGGAACAATATTATCAGTTTACCAGGAATTCTGAAAGACGCAATTAGTTATTCCTCCCTTGTATTTCAAAATCCTAATAACTTATTTGCACTGCTGCAATTCATACCGCAATACATTGCAAGTTCATTACGAAACGATGTTACATAGAGTCTAATAAAATTTAAAATGAAGGTATGAAGAAAATCACAAGCGGTTAAAGCGCAATTATTTTCATAATATTGTGGTATCTGTACTCAGAAAATGGATGGTAGAAATATTTGCTACGTCTCATCTTAAAGCATTTAAAGTATCTTTTATTTAGATTTTTTGAAAGATATGGACTGTAGATATATTATAGACTTTATTATTATGAGTTCAGGTTTCCTTACAATGTCACCGATGTAAGTAACGTCTAAGATTAACTTTCCAACTTAGGTAGTTGGAAACTTTTCTATTAATTATTACGAATAGATAATTGACAGTTTATTTGTATTTCATAGAGTATCTCGATCATGAGAGGCGAGGCAGGAACCACAGGGCCATCAAGACACTTTAATTACTAATATTTAGGTTTTACTTCTAGGTAATAGATGAACTTGTTACTCCAAGTACGGACGTCCCAGATTGACTTGATTGACGATATTAATTATGTTCTATTTGTAACAGGAGAGTTTGTGAATTAACAATTCAATATAAGTATTATTACATAACAACTGTGAAGTCTAAATGTGTGATTTTAACGTGCTTCAGAAGGTTCAGGCAAACGAAGTAAATAGCTACCAATATGGATAATATATGTCATAAAAAAAACTGTAATCCCAACGCGATCTACCATTACATAGATAGTAATCTTATAAAGTGTAATTAACGAATTACGCATTTAATTGCAAACCCGTTAGGATGCATAATGCATTGCTACAGTACAGAGTGTACTAGCTAACAACGTTGCAGAACAAGAAATTTCTTATAAAATGTTCACTCTGAAATAAAATCTATACTTCTAAAAGCTAGGTCAGCCAGCAGTTACAATAATTACAAACAACAACTAATGTTCGACCATTCTCCCCGAGAACCTAAGTAACCTATTTTACTTTCTTTCATTTTACTCCGACACTGTAATACGCCGTATTATATTAAAATGTTTTTCTTTCATTACAAAATCGTAATGGAACTTAAAATACAGCCCGTATTATTTTTTATTACACGACTATAATGAGTGAAACAAAGAAAAGCCCTTGGTCGTTTAAAATTTAGCTTGCTATATCAGTGACATAAATAATTCTCCGTCTCTTTCTTGCAAAAGTTTTGAGAAAGAGACGGAATTGGCAACTTGGACGCAGGTGTAACGAGTAGAAGTGTTCCATTTTTTTGGCGAAACGCTGATGTATTTTGTAACGCTGCGTATTACTGGGGCAGAGCATAATCAGGGAAGCTGCATCAAAATGTAAAGAGCAACCTTGAGTTGTGTTTTTTCATCAGTATGCGTAAACTGATTGCTTTTGTTTTAGAGGAGCTTGAAACAATAATTTTTGTTAGTTACCAAAACAAGCAGCAGTTCATACCTAAATAATAACGCCCATGCGAGTTCGTCGAAGGTTAAGCTACAATGGTTAGGTCAGTCCATAGATGGGTGACCATCCATTAGAAATATATTAAATATAGTAAGTAGCTCTACTCTACCTGTTGTGATCCTATTAGGGTTTTGTTTAGTATTCTTGTTGAGGTTCGCAGCCCTAAAAAGTAGAACCTTTGCTGGCTATGTCTTTATCTTAAAACGTTGTCCTACACTCGGAATTTCTCCGTTTTGCAAGCATTTTATTCCAAAATTGTAATATGAAACACTAAGTGACTCAAACTCCCTTCAATAACCAAAAACATGTCCATCGGATTCATAAATGTTTAATACCCCTTTAAATTCTTAACAAACATTTTATTTATCTTCCGCTTACTTTATTTCATGAATATTAACGCCCATCTATTTCTCGGCATAAACTTTCCATGCTGCCGTTTTTCCATTAATTAACTTAGCGGAAAGTTCAAAAACAATTTTGTATTCTTCAAAACACTTCTGGCTAGGCGCGTTGGTTGCAGTATTCGGTTCACCGAAGTCTCTTAGGGGTATCCGAAGCGACCTTTCTGTATTCCCAAAAGATCCATACATTTCCCCGAATAAAATGTAGCCTATGTTGTTTCGTGGTCGCAAATAACAGTATCGTGTGTTGTTAAATGCTTTAATTTTATTAATAGTGTTTATTTTATTATAATAATAAATAATTCGGTCGTTACTCTCTTACTGGTTTGGAGTTCGAATCTAAAGCACCCACCTAAGATTTTTTAGATTACAGTTTTTTTAGACACACTTTCTTCAAAAACGGTAAAGAAAAAGATCGTGAGGTAACCGGCATGGCTGAGAGTTATTTCTAGACGACACCTGAAGCCAAGCCAGAACCCCCATCATGGGCGACATAAAAAATCTAACACCTATTCACTAACCACACATAAAGAAAAATACTGTCCCACTGCAAGGTAAAAGCCTTTTTTATGTATGTAGAGAAATCACGAGCATTGAACACCAGGTGAGCACAAGGTTTGACTTGAGCTCAAGGCGGTTTTCAGACTTTTTATAAATTATTATAAGTCCAGGTTTTCTCAAGACAATTTTCATCAGCGATATAAGTAATGTCTAATATAAACTTTATATATCATAAAAGCTTACTGTTAATACCTCACCGCTTATGTACAGATGCCAGCACATCAAGTTACCCCAATGTGTCAAATTTTCCTAATTGAATATGAACCTTAATCTGTTTGACATAAAGTTAAAAAACCTGGCACATTTGACACATTGGGGTAACTTGATGTGCTGGCGTCTATACAATAAAAAATAGCGGTTTCATAAAAGGCAAGATCTGGTTCATATTTTTCAATTCATAATACGCTCTGAGTTTTGGAAAAAGAAGTTTTGAAGGATTGATGTATTAGCACCCTTTAATTTAAGTTTTGCAGTGGATTATAAAAAGTATTCTATTCTAAGTAAAAATACACAAATACGTATTATGCGTTTTACTTTTTGAACCTTGTGCTGTTATTATTTTGTATTTAACAGATTTTGCAGCATAAGATACAAGTCTCAAAAACTTGGTAGATTTAAAATAATATCTTCACCCTAAGTCTATATTATACTTTCTTGTCCAGTCGTCTTACGAGATATCCATTAATATAGTAGGTAATCCGAAAATGGCGCAACTGGGTCCTGTCCAAAACTATTAGCTAAGTAACAATTTTCTTGATTTTCTCCTTGTGACATTCTATTGACCTTTAAGTCGTTCCCAAGGTTATCCAACCAAAAGTTCCTTAAGATTTTAATCTTGTAAATTGTGCTTACCTAGAAGCTAAGGTTGGTTAAAGTAATAATATTAAGCCTTTTAGATACTGTCTTTCTTAAGAATAAAATACTTTCATACGGAGAAAACACAGGACAAGTCAAGTAAAAAGTCAAATTATTTATGTCAATTAAACTAAACTACCATTGTCAGTGAATTCTAGAAAATACAAAATGACTTACAAAACTTTACTTGCCCTGATATGAACCTACAACCTTGTACATAAAAGAAGAGACCTTAACAACTGGGCCATTACAACAACACAGTAGCTTAGCTCCCCAAATAAAGCCAATATATTTCCCCAAATATATGGACGCCAAAATACCGGTATCTACGAATATATGACAAATATCCTCTCTGTCTATTATATTGTAGGACCCTTGAGAATTGTCAAGATGACAGGTACCCAAAATTATTACTGGTCACATGTCATATACCACTGTATCTAAATACCCTCAAATATAAGTGACCTATTTCTGTAAGACCGTGCATACTACACATCTTACGTCTGTGTTACATACGCTTTAAACTAAGCACAAGAAGCTTGGGAATTAAATTTCGCTACTGCCAAGCGATGTCGGCACGCTGCGCACAAAATATGGGCTAGAGTTCCAGAATGATCCGGAATTTACTGGATACAACCGCTCTGAACCGGTACGGAGTTTTTCGCCTGAGGGTACAATGGATTTTTTGTTCTTTCATAGATATTGGAAGTGAATTTTTAAATTCATCGCTTTTTTTAGAGTTAAGGAGTTCAGTTTGATATAGATAGAGCGAATGCGAAACGTAACAAATAAATATTGGCTGTATTCATAGAGATATAAACGAGAGACGACCACCAAGCAAAAGCGAAGACGAACCTTTTAATAAATAAGACAGCCATCAGCACCAAATCTTAAACGTACAAGCTTAATTTAAGCTCTTTCTTGACTTAATTGAAATCTACCATCTTTGCTTAAATATATTCCTTTTATATTTTTGTTTCTTCTCACACTAAAATAAAAAACAATGGAAGAAAGCTAATGTTTCACGTTTACACGTGCTTGACAGTTAATTAGGGAAAGCAAATTGCTCACAGCCTTCACAATCAATCATGTTCTATCATCCTTCAGAAGGCCGTTGTTAAAATGTTCCACTTGATTCAACAACATGGTACTTATGTACCTACATGGCAACTTCTGAATCACAGGTCTCCTATCTGAGATCAACATTGAGGCGTTGGTGAATGACATGTCATTGTAAAACATAAAAACCGTGCTCTTTGAAAGGCTAGGCAGAAATGTACCTATCTTTAGTATATCTACCTATTAGTGAATGGAGCAAATGACTATCCTGACCTTCGCTTCCAAGTTACTGAGAAAGACGTTACTATAACGTGACGTTATGTAATTTTCGACTTTGCACGAACCCTTTTTTTGGAAGGTGGAAAATCCGTATGCATTTCGAGAGGTCTGTCAGACTCTTACTGGCCTAGAACCACTAAAGTGTTAAGTCTCACACCCACGCTGGGTGTCACAGGAACAGAAGATACTTTCGCAACCCCCTGGACTGGACTTGGTGCACAGTTAGTCCAACGTAACATAACATCACGCTTGGCGGTCCTCGAAAGTGAGCAGACTACAGACTACTAAAACAAAGAAGCACTGTCAACTAATATTCATAATATCTTTTGGTTCTAATACGTACTCGTATTAGTTTCCTTTCGGTATTTTTGTTTACCGTTTTTGGAACTGTGGATATGAATACAATATTATAGTATCGTCTGCCTAGTGTTTTCCCATGTTGGTGTCGGCTTCCAGTTTAACCAGATGCAGCTGAATACCAGTGTTAGTTACATAACAGCCGGGATCAACAGCTTTAGGTGCTTTCCGAGACCCGAAGGAGTCTGTGTCTGCGTGTGGCGCCTCTGGTGTTGTAAGTGTCCATAGGCTACGGTAACCGCTAACCATCAGGCGGGCCGTTAGCTTGTTTGCCACCGTCGTGGTATATAAAAAAAAAGTCTTGATTTGTAATAAATGGTCACCTATTCACGGACCAACCTCGTCAAGCGTTGCTTAACTTTCGACTGACCCGTGAGGCTCTTATTATTGAACCACAAGCTTCTCAATAACCAAATACAATATAATAAAATACTATTCTAATAGTACAGGCAAAATGCACTAAGTTATGTAAGTCTGTACTAAATACCTGCTTGGCTTTTAATCAATTCATAAGACGGACAATTATCACTGACTGCTCTGACTGCTCCTGGCCACAACAGCTCTGTACTACGCATACTTTTGTTCTAACAAAAGTTGATAACTTTAAAGCCTATACCGTCCTCATGATCCAGCTGCTCAACTTTATTACGAAGCTCAACTTATCCAGTAAAATTAAGAAAGTTCTATAGCGCTTTCGAGCCTAAATGTCAATTTGACATAATTGTTTTCCACATAGAATGTAATTTCATATTACTATCCTTTGTAAATTGTATTAATGAGATGTAATCTGGCCTGTTTTTAAATGAGAGCCAATTAATACTAATTTCATTTTCAGTTACTTTTGCATACATTTTACACAGGGTAAAAGCCTCCTTTTAATACCAGCATCAGGCTGGAGTACAAATATTCAATACAATCAGCATATTTTTTTTATTCTTTTCTAAAGCTATGCAATGTCAGAAGGGATGGATTATAATTTTAAATCTTTGAACACGTTCTACAATTAGAAATATAGATCCTTCTTATAATATCATTCTTAAACTCACTCCTTTTTCCCATGGTGGTAGGCAGAAATTACAGAATGCCAACAGCTACGGTTCGCATACACTTCTTTGGCTTCGTTACCGCAAGTCTAACTATACATTCAGGTTGAGAGTACTACGCTCTTGACCTTTCAACTCGATTCATTTATTTAATAACAATTTTTACACAGTTGACTGGCCTGTTGGTGTAGTAGTTAGTGACCCTGACTGCTATGCCGGAGCTCGTGGGTTCGATTCCCACCCAGGACAAATGTTTGTGTGATGAGCACGATCATTTGTTCTGTGTCTGGGTGTAATTTATCTATAATATGAATGTATTTAGTAATATATAAGTTTTTGTATCAGCTGTTTAGTACCCATAACACAAGTTCTCAAGCTTAACTTGGGACTAAATGGCGTCGTGTGAAAAGTTGTGGAATATTTATTTATTTATAGTGTCTGAATTCTTATGGCAGAATCTATCTATATGAGAAACATTGTTTATGAAAGACAACACCAATAAAGTCTGTGTATCTTCTTCAAGAGCGTCCCCTACCGGTGTTTCCACTTACATCTGCCTTATAATATACCCTTTGTTGGTCGCCTTTTATCCATCCTCTCAACGTGACCAATCTATCTAGCATACTCTTTTCGATTTTTGTCATTACATCTTCTTTCTAGACATTGTCGACGTACAAATAAGCTAGAAATAGCAACCAGAATTAGAAATGCCACTTAATCATCTAAAACTTCCCATTACATTACGGAATTTGCAGAAGATAATAGTGTTAGAAGTCCGACCGTCACAACTCTGAAAATAAACAGTGTTTAGACAAAACTTAACAATAAACTAGAACTAAAATAACTATACGACATAAACTGTCAACCATCTTAACCAGGATAACAATTACTCAACAACGCTAATCGCACAATTTATGCAAACACTGCCGAGCTTCATATCCGACTCAAAATCAACTTTAAACTCGTCAAAATAAAGCTTGAATTCAAATGCCAGCTATAAGAATTAAATAAAGGTAACGGTCCACCAAGAGAATTTACATAAACCAATTCGAATAGGTTTTCTATCCCTTTTTTTCTGTTGAGCCAACATCGTTAAAGTTTTGTTAATTATAAATTGTTCCGTTATTTAGTTTATTTGTTTCGACAGGCAAAACACCCCGTATCGAATTTTGGTAAATAAAATAACTTTTCAGCATGTTATAAGAGTAAAATTTTTGTTGGGTAAAAATTGGTAATCCTATTTTTGACCCAAAAAAATATTAGCAGCTCAGTTTCATTTTCTACTCAAATCAATCTACTAAAATTTTACTGGACTTTTTTTTGAGGACTGCATTATTAAATCTCTTGAATTAAGAATAGCTATTATATAGTCATGTCAGAGATTTTTTAGATAAAATACTAACGTTTATAAATTTATATAAATATATATATTTTTTAAAATATGTAAAAGAGGTTTTATGTTTAACTTTAGTACGAGTAGTACTCAAAAAATGTTACCATCTTGCAGTGTAAGTAGAAGTGAAACTGCCGTTGACCTTACTAGTCATTTAAATTCTATTTTCCCTATGGTAACCATTTCGCAGTATGTGTACTATTTGTCAGTAAAGGGCACTATGACTAACTGGATAGATCCACTCATATCTCTTTCCTAAAAAATAATTCCGAAAATAAAAGGTTACGCACAAATAAAAACTTTACATTACTACTGTCAGTTGCCAAGATAACTTAGGATGCAGGATTTAGGTCTTCCCAACTCAGATATTTTATTCAGATATTTCAGATATTTTAGAAGGTAAGGTTACTGCCACGGAAGTATCGTCTGATCCCGTAACACCCGGCGCATGTTTGAGACGGAACACTGGGGTGGTTTTTAGTCAGTTCTAGTCTGGCAGACATAGACATCCAAGAGGATTTTCCAACTAGCACCAACAAAAGAAGGTTAGGTTAGAAAATTGGCCCGCCTCTCTTAAAGTTAGTTGATAACAAGATAACACAAACACACATCGCACCTTTGGGAACAAAGGGTCACTTCTGCATGTTTTCCAACTTTACAGGAAGAGCATTTTTAATTTTTTTTTGACTTCGTTCTTTAATAACTTTGTACTGTTTTAGAGTATTGAGGCAATTCTTATAGACTTAAATCGACAGTTTCTTCACGGACAAACTTGAATATTAAAAAATAAATACAAGAAGGGGTTTTTGAGAAACCAGCCATAAACTGAAAGAAGGCTACCAAAGTGACGTTTTGTTACAAATCGGTACATGCTATAAAGCAGAAGTGACCCTTTTTATAAAAACAATAAAATCATGAAAGTACGTATTTTTATGGTTAAGGATGGCTTTCGTATATTTTTAGTAAATTTGTATATGATTGGAAACCAATTACAAACTAAAACAAGCATAAAAAAACAAGTATCGATAAAATACTGAATTTATAAATCAAACTGAGGGTTATCACTAGAAAGACGGGAGCAGTCATTTGACTGCAATTTGAATTTAAATGTTGAATAACTCGAAAACTATTTGAACTATTGTGCTGATACTTTGTGACTTTTATTTATTTTACTAGTTAAATGCAACTATGTATGAAAATAAATCACAACTGTTTTGTTTATTCTTTCAAATCTTGATCTACCGACAAAGACGGCGGCAGTCATTTGACGGCTAAACACCGATAAGTGTTTTTATGTGTAATTTGAGAGGGTAGAAATATAAATATTTTACACTTATTCATTGTTTATAGTTTGCTAATCAAATGAGTCAGTTTATTTACGACTGCCTATGAATTTTGTCGAAATTATTGTAAGTGATTCCTGAAAAATGTCTCGTAGTCTTCAAAATGAAGAAATACTATCTTTGTTGCAAAATATTCGTGAAGATGGGTCGGTTTGTGACTCTGAAAGTTTAGAACGTAATAGCGACGATAATTAGCTGATACCACTAGTCAGTTCAAGTTCCTCTACGGAAGAAAGTGACCTAGAAGACCAGATACCTCTAGCAAATTTACGAAACGTTGACAGGTTGAGTTCTCGCGGCTGTGATCGTAGCCGTGGTCGAGGCAGAGGAAAGAGTCATAGCTCGAAAGATTCTGAGCTTCAAGGTCTTATCACTTCTATCGACGACGATACTTCAAATAGAATCTACAAAGTAGTCTCCGATTGTGACTTTTTACAGCGCTAGCAAATACGGCGTGGATGTGGCTGACCAGATGGCAAAAAAAAATATAGTGTAAAAGCAGCATCACGGAGGTGGCCAGTACAGGTTTTTTATTAATGTTTTGGACCTAGCAGGGATACATTCTTTCATTATGTTTAAGAAAATGTCAGGTACCAACATAAAACGAAGGAATTTTATACTAAGTTTAACAACCGAACCTAGCGGCAAGGTAGAAATCGAAGCTAGCCTCTCAGAAGCTGAACCATTGCCTGGAGAGTTGACACCTTCAACTCCTCAATCTCCTGCTCAAAATCCGGAAAATAGAAACAGGCGAGAATGCCTATATATAGAAGTGTAAAAAAAAAACTAATAAAGTATGCGACACTTGCAAAAAGCCACTTTGCGGCTCTCGTAATGTAAACAAAACGTTAAAACATAAAAATTGTGTGTAAATTAAATAATTAATTATATATTAGATCATGTTTTAATACTATAGTAACAATTTTAGCACCTTACTATAAAAAAAAAGATTTAATAAACAGGAGGAGTCATTTGACCGCTCGCCGTCTTTGTAGGTAGTTGATTTTTTCCGTCTTTCTAGTGTTATTGAATGAAATAGGTTATATTATAAATTTGTTTTATTTGTATCATCAGTCTAAAAAGTAGTAGTCTAAATAGTGTTAAAAAGTTTGCCATTAGGCACTTACCATCTAATAAAATGAGTATGATGGACAAAATCATAAAACAGTCTCTAGATAAATTCTTAAGTTGACATTAAATTTCTGATAGGTACATACTTAAATCACATTCTTTACAGTATTATATTTCGACGTTACTATCTTATTAGGAACAACAACTTTGGTAACAAAATTATAAAGAAAATCAGTAACAAATCGACTGCCCCATTCGAAAACCTAGTAAAGGCTGGAAACTAAACTTTTCAGGAAACCGCGTATACTTAATATTATGTCAAATCCAGAATTTTGAATTGGTTTCAGTGATTAACTGGAAGTTACTAGGTTATATTGGTAAAGAGGGAGTATATTATGCACTTACTAGGTATCGACGCTTTCAGTGAGTTTTAATGCTGCTGTTTTTGTATTTTGTGGGGCCTAACTAAGATGGCAAGATTATGAAATAAAACTACTTTAGTTTATAATGTCCCTTACTAGGTTTTGAAATGGGGCAACCGAAATGCTTTGATAAAAACATAGTAAAAAGCACTAGTACAACTTGCACTTGTTTAATTGTAAAATAAAATAAAATATCAAAATATTGTAAGTATTGTAAATAGTTTCATAAACTTTCGCTAAAATGTTGGTGTTAATCAAGTTTTGAATGTTTGCCTTCTTTTGAACAACTAAGGGGATTTTACTCTCATAAGCCTGCTTTAACGTAACTTCGTGAGGTAGTTGGACTCTTGTGCTTCGTGTGACTGTTTGATTACAATTGATTTATAATAATTTTTAAATGACTTATTTTAGTTACTTTAATAGCATGCCCATTTTTATCTGAAACCAATATTTTCAGTCAGACAAAGATTACAGTGAAATAAATTTCTTTTAAATAGAAAGGATAACCCACCTGTTTTTGCTGACCTTATCTCTTGACAATACTGGGCTGGGATGTAAATGGGGCCAGATTTTTTAGCCCGTTTTACAGCTTTCTCTATAACAAAACTTTTTTGCAAAAAATATAACCGACTTCAAAAAATACACTAAAGGGTGTAAAATAACTCTAAATACATAGTATACTCTATCAAATAAAAAAAGAATTTTGAGAATCGGTCCAAAACTGGGGGAGAAATCAGGTAACATACATAAAAAAGAAAAAAAAATACATACACACGAACATAGAACCTCCTCCTTTTTTGAAAGTCGTTTAAAAATGGGCGTTATCAGCCGAACTTTGTGAATGCATGGATAAGGAATTTATGTTGGATAGAATTTATTTGCAGTTTATTTACTGCATTATAATACAGGTTAATCATAAATCTGAAATCCAAAACAAAACAATTACTCAATAGATTAGCTCTAAATAATAATGCAAAATTAACCATTTATTTTTATAACATAAAGACACTTTATATACAAAAATGACATTCTGCCATAATATAAATACTAATCATTTCAAAAATAATGTCAATTGTAAACAGAAGTGACGTTTTGGTTACAATAAAAAGAAATTTTTTATGTCAAAATGTCACTTATGCAAGAAAGTGACATTATGTTTACAGCAAACAAATACAAAGATTTGGTAACATAACGTGATTCTTATCTATAAGTGACATTAATACTGCAAGTAATATGTAAACAAAAAGTCATTACTTACCGTAGTGCCTCTCCGTCACAAATGCCCATGGTCACACTTCGTCTTTCAAAACACTACTGACAGGAAGAGACGTTACGTTTGAAGCAAACGGACCAATAACGCGAAATAATGTAACGTCCTTCCCTCCCTCAAAACGATGTTGTTCATGCAATTATCACCGTTTTTGCTGAGATTATAAAGTCGATTATCGCGGTTTTTTCTGCATATTTAAGTCGTTTTTGCAAAAAGTTGCAAAAGTGACCCTTTGTTCCCAAAGGTGCGACATACACACACACAAACACACACACACGCACTATGATAACATAAATCTAAATTAACTAGGTACAAAATTTGTTTAAAATATATTATAACAAATGCATACGTGAGTTTTCTAAATACTCACCTTACTACCCATATAGTTGTCATGAACTTTTGCATGACACGTAATTAGGAGCACAGATAAAGACAGCCACATTAACCCAAAAAAGTACTGTTCCGAAGGAATATAAAATTTACATTAACGCGGGTGAAGCCGCGCAAAAGCTATTAGTGTTTTATAAAACTACACTACGTAACTTCTTATGTAAATAAGCCCGGCAGGTAGCTAGCCCGTTATAATTACACTCGCCTTTCTCTGAAATTTATACTAATTTCCAAGACACCGGCTGAGTAGTTAGCATAGTTACTGTTATCACATGAATTATCTTACTATGTCGGTTACTGTACCAAGCTCACATTCCGTTCTCAAGGTATCAGCTGGTCCAGTCATAAATGTCGTCTCTAACGGTTAAGTACCAACAGCAAACGTTCATGGAGGTAGGAATGAGAAATATGGAGCTGGATAGGATCCAAGAGTCTACTACAGTAGATGCAGTGAACATAAAATATATAGCAGTGGAAGTTAAAAGAGTGAAAGGAAAGAAAGAAACTTTTAAGACGATGAATGATGAATGATAAATGATAATGATTTCCGTACATTACAAACACGTTATAGAAGCAAAACATTTTTAAAACTACGTTGGTGAGGTCGGGCGAGGTTTCCTATTTAACTCTACTCTAAAAAATAATACCCAAACAAACTCAGTGGTCTATATTAAAATCAAAGAAGGTTTTTCGAGGAAAAAACAATACACATATGCGTTAACTTGTTTGAGAACGGATTTTTCAGAAATTAGTAATGAAGCTGGATTTAGAGCTTGTCAAGTAAAAAGACTCAGACAGGTAATACTTTAGTAAATTATAAAAGTGCTTCAACCAGACTAGACACATGAAAAACGAAATAGTGTTTTTTTTTAACTGCAAACGCAATACAAGAGAATACATTAACAGTCAGAGGTTCAGTACAAATAACGTGGTTTTGACTGACCAAAACATAAGTAACTTCGTTTTATTTTATTCGCTGTTTATGCTAGTTAGACAACTGTTAAAATAATTGTTCTCTAACTAGCATAAACAGCATTTTTTTGTCATCAACAAATGGATGTAAATTTAAACACAAATTACGGGAAATTTCCAATGCACAAACCTAATAACACTTAGACTTAAGGAATCTAAGCAAAACTCCGCTCAGCTGCACTTAAAACCACTTCACTCTAGAGGAAATCAATTCAAAACTTCACTCCACAAATATTTTGAATTTCTAGCTGCTATAAATATTTAGAGATTAGCGTTGAACTGTAAAGAGCACAAACCGTGAAGCGGTTTGACACTAACATGAAATTCATGATTGTGATTTTAAGCTTCCATTTTGCAGGTTGTTGGCTACTATTTCCAAGAGTTGATTGCTAAAATATATACCTGTTCTTTACCTAATATTATGAAAAGGGTTTTCATTTCAGGTTCACATTTCCATTTCTCCTGTGGTCTTTTTAACCAAACATTACAATTGAATTTGTGTGCTCCAATTCTTAACATTTCACTTGTTCACGATCTTGTTCAATACTGTTTCCTTCTAAACCACTCAACTGAGTCTAATTAAAAGCACTAACAGTACAATTCATTCACCAGATAGAAATAATAAATCTCAAACCAGCCTTCCTTAACCACATTAATTAACATCCAAATTCGGAATTACTCAAAACAATTTCACACTTATCAAGACAAATATAGTATAAACAAAAACCGCAGACAAACATCTCGTGAGAGCTTCCACGAATTAAAATTATCCCGAAGTTCTAAACTCCGGCAGAATTTAGACTAGACAATATTTATGTAGGTAACACAGAGAGACACGGACTTTCTATTACTCGAGCTACGTTTCTAATGTCAAAATAATGTCACGTTGACGTCTAGTTTGCGAAGATAATTGGGGAATGTTTATTTTGGAATAGAATCCATTCGTTCGAATAACTTTGGGTAGAAGGGTTTCTGAATAAACAGGCCTGAGATTTAGAAATTAACTATTTTGTTTGAGGATAGGTAAACAATCATCTTGGATTCGACGCGTATTTATATAACGTTGTTGATTAACTAATCTTATCGGTAATAAGCCAGACATATAATATTTATTTTGTTACATCTATGAAGTATTTTAAATGTAATATAGGGTTGTATTATAAGCACAAGCTGGGTCTTACACTCGAAGACCAGGTTGTGAATACAATGACCCAGTTTAATAAAAAAAAACTTATGTGATACAAAAAAAAACTTCCACAGTTTCAGTTCAAGTGAAGTGCAAAAGTGAAACTAGGCTGGACATTGCTGCATATCATCATGGGCCTAACACATGACCCAATTTCTTTACGTAGCAAGTGACATTGCGGTGAGCACAGAAGTAGATGGAAGGATGATAAAAAAATACTAAAAAGCCCAGGAGAGAGAAATGTTAGAAAAAAATAGGCCTTTGCCCTGCAGTGGACAATGTACACATAAACTTCATAACGTCACGGCTGTAATCCCCGAAGGGCTAGGCAGAGGTGAACCTGGTAGTACACACGCATTTCGCTAGTTATGTTTAAGTCCCATGTAATAGGGGGCAAGCCTATTGCCATCAATCGGGCACAAATCCAGACTCTGGGCTGCTACTGAGAAATTCCAGATAGAAAAACTCAATAACACTTTGCCAGACCTGGGGAACAAACCCGGGACCTCATACTCAGCATTAGCGCTTGTGACCACGAGGCAGTCAAAAAATGTCAAGCAAAGCATTGCATAAGGGCCAAAATGATAACAATAAAAGAGACCCTGTCAACAATATGATCCTTGTGCCATAAATCAACATAAATGTTCTAGCTGTGGCGTGATAGTACCTACTTCCCTACCCATCCAACCTAACCTGGGAGTCGCTAAACAGGCTTCAGACGGGTGTCATCGGGTGGAGATTAAATGCCAATTGTGGTGCTGTTCCACGTACGGTGGTACAAATGATATCATGTCTTGCACATCCAACACTAGGTTTAATGGATACCAGTGATAACGCCAAACTTGAAGCAAAGTTCTGCGAAAACTCAATTTAGATTGCTATCAATACGCAAAGAAGAGAACTGTTTTTCTAGAATAATCTAAATGATAAGACTTTGTTGAAGTGAAGCGGAATTTTAACTTTGTCCTGAAGTAATGAAATGTAGTCTTATTGCGACGGTAGTTAACGCTACAAACACTACCGGAATAGAATAACTAAAACCTATTTAAACACTTCTCTCACTATAGAAGAAAATAAGTCAAATAACAAACAATGCGTGAAGTCGGTTTTCCCGCGCAGTTAGTTCAAACATTAATTATATCTTGGCCAAATTCGGGAGGTCTAAGTAAAATGGTTATAAATGCGTTTAAATTAATGTCAGAACGCAGAATTGCCTTGTTTAGACACAACAACAAAATTTATGTATACTGTTACGTCAGAACTTGAAATTTGCAAATTGCTTTGGTATATTGTTATGTTTAAGTGTGACTTAGTTAAACTAAGTAAACGAGTTCCAGTACTTTTTATCCAGCAAGTATTCAATGGCATCTAATTTTTGTATATTATGATATTATTTTATTTACGTTAGTGTTGCCCGTGCATTTTATACACATAATATTTGCCTCGGCAAACTTAATTCCGAGACTTTCAGACCCCTGACTAAACATACAAAATGTCATACGAAATAAGTCAAGCCGTTTCCGAGGGGTTTGGTAATAAATACTGTGACAAATTTTACTTAATACAAGTTATTAAACATGAACTTGAAATTGGAACAATTTTACAGTGATTTTATTTTTTAATTGGTTTAGATAATAACAGTCATTCCGTGCCATTATACTCTGAATCAAATAGAAACTATAAACACAAATGTTTTTACTTTTCGTTTGGCATGAATCGTAAATCCAGTCACATTATTATTAACATCTGTCATGAGCACTATTGTTCTAAAATTAAATCATAACCACAGTGTCGTATTTAAATACAATTTCAGTAAAACGAATCCAATACTCCAATTCGTCGATTGCATATTGAATTATTTCATTCCAACAGTCTTTGTAGCGATGTAAAATGAGTTAATTAACATTTGCCTACCATTTTCCGGATAGTGTTGGGATTGGCTTCCCGTCTATGAGAATGCAGCTGAATATCAGTATTTTGACTGACCTGTTGGTGTAGTAGTTAGTGACCCTGACTGCTATGCCGGAGGTCGTGGGTTCGATTCTCACCTAGGACAAATGTTTGTGTGATGAGCACGATCATTTGTTCTGTGTCTGGGTATTATTTATCTATAATATGTATGTATTTAGAAATATATAAGTATGTTTATCAGGGGTGTGTAATGTTTGCCATAATAACAAATGCTCTAATTTCACTTGAACTAACGTTCACATGACATAATTTTCATATGACATAATATCAAATGACATAAATTCATATGACCTAATGTTTCACATCATATAATATTCATTTAACATAATAACATTTAGTATAACGTTCATTTTGTATAATTTTCAATATGTATAATATTCTTTTAATATAACGTTCATTTGACCTAATTTTCATATTTACTCATTTTCTGCCCAAACTATGTAGTGAATAAGTAAATATCAGAAAACATCATACTGTAATAACCTCACCTAACCTAAATGATTCACCAACAATAGAAGAGATCTGGCGCTTGGCGGCCGCTGCCGCGGCACGCTCGCTTCGCTCGCTCGCCTTCGCGCGCTAATGGTCATGGTTCTAACCTAACCTAACCAACATGATTCACCAACAAAGGAGCCATCTAGCGCTTGGCGGCCGCTGCCGCGGCACGCTTTCTTCGCTCGCTCGCCTTCGCGCGCTAATGGTCATGGTTCTAACCTAACCTAACCAACATGATTCACCAACAATAGAAGCCATCTGGCGCTTGGCGGCCGCTGCCGCGGCACGCTTTCTTCGCTCGCTCGCCTTCGCGCGCTAATGGTCATGGTTCTAACCTAACCTAACCAACATGATTCACCAACAATAGAAGCCATGTGGCGCTTGGCGGCCGCTGCCGCTGCACGCTTTCTTCGCTCGCTCGCCTTCGCGCGCTAATGGTCATGGTTCTAACCTAACCTAACCAACATGATTCACCAACAATAGAAGCTATCTGGCGCTTGGCGGACGCTGCCGCGGCCCGCTCGCTTCGCTCGCTCGCCTTCGCGCGCTAATGGTAATGGTTCTAACCTAACCTAACCAACATGATTCACCAACAATAGAAGCCATCTGGCGCTTGGCGGCCGCTGCCGCGGCACGCTCGCTTCGCTCGCTCGCCTTCGCGCGCTAATGGTCATGGTTCTAACCTAACCTAACCCACATGATTCTCCAAATATAGCAGGGATCTGGCGCTTGGCGGCCGCTGCCGCGGCACACTCGCTTTGCTCGCTCGCCTTCGCGCGTTAAAGTTACTTAGAGATTATGAATATTATAGTAAATGAATAATATGCTAAATGAATATTATGTGAAATGTGCATTATAGTAAATGTTCATTATGTCATATGAAATTAGGTAAAATGAAATTATATCAACAATTCATTATGTCAACTGATCGTTATGTTAAACAAAATTATGTTAACTGAAATTATGTCAAGTGAACGTTAGATATTTTGTTATTATGACAATCGTTACACACCCGTTTATCAGCTGTTTAGTACCCATAACACAAGCTCTCAAGCTTAACTTGGGACTAAATGGCGTTGTGTGAAAAGTTGTGGAATATTTATTTATTTATTTATTTTATAATGGGAGCTTTTATTAAATTGGTTGACAGCCTTTCGGGGTGCTGACATCGGGTAACGACTGTCAAAAATCTAAAAATTACAGCTTGCTACCAAATTGCTTTATCTAGTGTTCGTTAAAGCATAAATGAGTCTTGATACGTTATTAATTAATGGTTCGCGAACCAACCTGTAACGACTGTCAAAAATTTACGAATTGAAAGATAAGCTAATATATCGAGAAATTGTTGAGTCACTGAAAGAAGACGTACATTTACACGGAACCAACAAATTTGCAAACTGGAATTCACTCATGGTCTGTTAGAACATGGCTTTATACAGATTACAGAGACCCCAGGGGCTCAGAGAAAATCTAATTTAGCTATAACGCAATTTGTTGGGTCTGGCGTAATGTCTTCGGCGCAAGTCGGAGGCGAAATCGGAGAAGTATCGCTTATGGGGCACAGGTGAACAATTATCCAGGGCCAGCCTTATTTTGAAGACGTTTTTGACTAGAACCGTCCCTATTTGAAAGGATTGAATGGGTTGGTAATTCAACTTAAGTAAGGGTTGCTGGATTATTTTGTTTTATTTTTGCTGATAGCACAGGTTTATTTGGGAATGTACAAAATAAGGCTGACCCTTAACAAGGATATACTTTAAATGTATTTTTTTTAAATTTAATATATTCATTTGTAGGTAGTATGAATTTAACAGTCAAAATATCAAAATACGACTGGTACATACTACATAATAATTATATTGTAAGGAAAGGTATGTCTATGATTGTGGATGGTTTTAAGATAAGTAGAAAACTTAAGAAACTTATATGCCTAATACTTTATGATGATTATGATGGAGTGTTAAACATGTATAAAACTGCTACTGACTGATAACCACAAGGAAAGATACTTTTTGTTCAAGTAAGTTAATAATGATGATAATAATTTATTTAAAAGACAACAGAGGTCCCCGGGTTAAGTTTTGTACGTAACAGCTAATATATTTTTTGCGATTTCCGAATTGATCCCAGTGTAAAAGTTGATTATATTCACGGGTAGAACAGCTTGTGTACAAAATACCACGATTTAAATAACGCTCTGTATTGTTCTTTCAAAAAACCTAAAATATAAGTTCTCCATGAATGTGTAGTCCCCAATTAATATCAGCTACATTAGTAGTAAGCACAGAATCGAAGTAAGACAGACAATTTATGTTGACTCGCCAATAATAACCGCGTAGCGAGCTTAACATTAATCTAATCGAACACTGGAACACGATATAGATTAGTGAGGAATAATTATTATTTATGGAATATATTAATGTGTTTACTTCTTCGTATATTGTAATATATGGTTAAGGAATAAGTTGGACTTGGAGATAATGTTTGATTAATCATTTCTTTTGTGTACCTATCTATCTATTTCCTAAGTACCTACCTATGTTTGGGTCAGCTTCCAGTCTTATTAGATTCAACTAAATACAAATGTTTTACATTTATACAGACACGAGACAAATTACGGTTAATAAACCCAATCATTGGTGGGTGGGTTGGGTTTGGTGGTATTGGGTTGATTTTTGGAGCACAATAAATAGTATTTTATTCTATTCTATTCATAACTGGATTTACTGGGCGGTGCGTGTGGTTTCAACAATTGAAAGTCCAGTTTAGCACATGCCAGGAAAGCATTTGATCTATCTCTCCTGATGGTAAGCGATGATGTGGTTGACGAAGAAGCACGCAGCAACCTTGTCTCAAAGACCCCTAGGTTGTAGCTATCAGGAAACACTGACTTCGGCAGGGAATTCTACTCCTTAGCTGTAAACACAATGAATATGTTCCCAAAACGTTTAGTACGTTGGGTTTGGGTGGAATTTCCAACATAGGCGCAGTGTCATATAAAATGATTTTAATATAAACTAGCAGACGTCACGCAGTTTCACCCGCGTAGTTTCCGTTCCCGTGGGAATACGGAGATAAAAAGTAGCCTATGTCCACCGGGAATAGTGTAGCTTTCCAACAGTAAAATAATTTTTAAAATTGGGTCATTAGTTCGGAAGATTACCCCCTACATACAAACTTACAAACTTACAAATTTTACCTCTTTATAAAATTAGTATAGATATAGATAATATCACTCGGCTCATACTTACTTACGCAGAAAGAAGTTTTCCATTTTCTCAAAGGAATATTGTAAACAACGTGAGTATTCCATTAGTTTAAACAAATATCAGAATGAAATGAATAAATATGTACCATGTAGGTAACATATTTCTAGAATAAAACCTCAAACAACTTGGCATCTGGGTTCCCGAGCCAGACCAAAACTAAAATAAACTCGACTTACAACATAATTTGCTTGTTACCTTCTAACGACAAAACTTCTGCTCGTATATTAAAACATCTTGTACTGGCACATACCTGAAAGATAAAGAAATATATATTATTTCTTGGCTTTAATTAAAACTTATTCAATTGTAGACAAGAATGGAATAAAGTTGGCATTTGGCAGTCGTTAAAATTAAACAAAATACTTATGAGTTATCTTAATACCTTTTCTTTAAAAAGGTAATATAAGACAATTAAACATACACACATACATACATATCGTCACGCCTGTAATCCCCGAAGGGCTAGGCAGAGGTGTACCTGGTAGTACACCCACATTTCGCTATTATGTTTAAGTCCCATGTAATAGGGGGCGAGCCTATTGCCATCCATCGGGCATAAATCCAGACTCCGGGCTGCTCAGAGAAATCCCAGATTGAAAAACTCAATAACACTTTGCCCGACCCGGGGATCGAACCCGGGACCTCATGATCAGCAGTAGCGCTTGCGACCACTAGACCAACGAGGCAGACAATTAAATTGGTCTTAAAAATCAAATATCAACTGCATTTACTATTCATTACCTATTATTATAACAAGAAGGTTAACTAGCCTGTTGATCTAGTGGTCGTGGGTTCGATTCCCAACAAATAATGTTTGTGTGATGTGCACGATCATTTTGTCATGTGTTTGGGTAAAATTTATCTATAAAATGTATGTACCTATTTATAATTCTATAAGTTTGTTTATCATATATACAGGGTGTAAGGGACAGCCCTCTTAAGACTGATGGGGCGAATTCAGTATATTATACTAAGATGTACCTACGGTACAAGAAGTTATTTCAGGAACGTTAAGGGAATCCAATAAACTTGATTTGTTTTATTTCCTCATATGCCATGTATTTTAACCGTGACAAAACGCACGCAGCGAGCCTTCGGGCGCCCGCCCCGTCAAGTCGTTCGTTAGAGTATTTCAACATCCATTGTTGTTTTTTTTTTATTTTATAAAAGAGAAAAAATTCGGTAGATTATGATTCAAAATCAGGAGCTAAATGTAGGGTGCATATCAGTTTGGAAGGGCTGTCCCTGTGTTACACCCTGTATGTCTTGTAAAAAAATTCCAACCAGTAAATATGAACTATGGTGATGACTAAATACGAGAATGAACCTTTATACATTTCATTGCTACTTTTTACTACTTTACATCTTTACCCAATTTCAAAACATATTTCTAAACTTTTAACTATATTCCCAAGTTGTTTTACTCCAGAGTACCTACCTACCTGCGTTCATACTTAAAATGTTTTAGATTATAAAGCTACTACAATTAACTGAATACTAAATTATTTCAAGAGATATCAAGGACCCTAGATTTTAAATTGTTTATTGAAATAAGTAAAACTCAGACGTCTTAATTCTAAAGATATCTTCTACACTTAAATGGTTTGGAGTATTTACTTTACTAATAGCTATCTTGTTACGATTCCATTTTTGCTAAAATAATATTAGGTGAATTGTTTAAGTATTTTTGATTTTGTTTGAAAATGTATTTCAACCCCCGACGCAAAAAGAGGGGTGTTATATGAGTTTGACCGCTATGTGTGTGTGTCTATCTGTGGCACCGTAGCGCTTAAACGGGTGAACCGATTTAGATGCGGTTTTTTCATTTGAAAGCAGGGTTTCTTGCAATGATTCTTAGACATGATTCATCAATTCATCATTTATTTAATGAGAATGACAATGTTTCAATAGAATTTAAATTTTAACAATTTTATATAATGAAAATGTTTGCATGCCGAATGGTGAAATATGGCAGAACTCTGATGAAAACCTACTACTACCTACTTATATAATATAACCCATATTTGCAAATAAATGCTATTCTATTCTATTCTTTTCTATTCTATTCTATCAATATCGGTTCAGCCGTTTCAAGGTTATCAGATCTTTTGTGTTAGCTACCGGCTCAATTTTAGACGTCTATGGGTATTAACTTTACTAACAAACATATGTGTTGCTCAAAACTTCAAACACTCGTGTGTGTTATATTGATAAGCAAGATTATGGTATATTTGGTATAATGCAGCCAGGATATTATCTAGCATTCTAATACACTCTTGGGAAAATAATAGCAGACATGTCGTGTTTGGATTAATTTTAACCAACATTTGATTCTGCATTCAAATGCACTGAAAAAATCTCATAACTGTAAACTATATAAATCACAATTGATGCGATGAATTTTTTTTTAAATAAAAATTTAATTAAAAAGTTAATAAACCCCCACCGCATAAAAGTAAAACATTTAAAAAGTAGTTTTAAATGTTTTACTGTGGTTTTTAAAATTTTTAATTTAATTTTTTGGTAGTTTAATCTACATTAGGAGCACTTTTTAGAGTAGGTACCTGCTATTGCTATTGTTAAAACTTAATGTACACAGATAACTTGTCTAAATTCAGGTGTTTAATATAAATATAGGCCGTAGATATAAATAGACTAGACTACAATCAATAGGTACTTAAGTTTGTTTGGTTATTAAATTATTTTGTTTTAGATTTAAACACAATAAACACGCTCTTTAAAAGTATAACAATGCTAGTTATCAAAGAATTCGTCCAAAATGTTGGTTACATTGCTACTTTAGAAGGCGTACAGATTCACTGACAAAAAAAAAACATACTTCTGGGCATGGATACCCGGAACCCATAGCTGTAGTGTTTCAACTCCAAATACAGCAATCGGGTAGGATTGCAGTCAAGCACTAGTTTTAATTATTAAAAAAATACGATTCGAATGTGACTCTCAATGAGGTTGTTAATTTTGAACTGTTTGAGGTATTCAGTAATAAAGTGATAAAAACAAAAAATAATTTTGAATTCTAGATTAATGTCTCTCATGAACATAAAAGATATTCGCGTCTATTTCGAACGAAGCCTTTAATCATGAGCTCTTCACGAAAATCCGTGAGCTGAACCGAATTTCGAAATATCAAACTAAAACGTTGATCCGGTCGGATAGATATCTTATAAATTAATCATGAAGATAAAGATATAACAAACTGAAGAACCTTTAAAATAACAAAAAGAAAATTGGGTCACATTTCTCAACAAAGAAAACCATCGTCCAGGCAAACCAAAGTCAAGTTTCACAAACTTGTACATATATACAAGAAACTTTAACAGAACTATACATTAGCTCATTGTATTCACAAAGAATAAAGTTGGTAGAAAAAAACTTCTAAAAGGAACTTGAACACAGTTGTAATAGCCGGAATAAATTTGATAGAACCTCAGAGCAGAGCAACATAGTGCGAACAGAGTTGGGAAGATTTTGAAAGGAAAATTATTCTAGTGTGAGCGTCATGGAAGTTTTTAAAAGTTTCCCTATAAGACTTTATTTCATTTCATTATCAAAGAGAATTATTAAAAGAAATCACTAGAGTACCTTGATCTTATTGTATAGCTATACCTAAAACCTGCCTGAGAATTTTGACATATTTATCAAAAAAGCTGTGATTGAATGCCTTCTTCATTATCGGTTTCACGTAAGTGTTACTGAACTCCTACTAGTAGCTCCAAACTATTATTAACATTTTATACTTTCATATCCATATTCATAAGATTTAAAATAAAGGTTTCAACATAGGTATAATCATGAGCCCTGTAGAGCAAAATGTATTTTATTATTATTTACAGAAGTAATTGAAATTTCATTAACATTTTTCGTCCCGTCTATCAATACTTAACCCTTTTACCCTTAGATTTTTAAATACGACGTAACTGACCCAACTCACCAACCGTTCGACTTTAAAGACAGCTTATCGTTAAAAAGACGTCACCTACAAGTTTAACCCTCTTCATTCAAGAATTCGACAGTATTTTCTTTCAGACCTACACTGGCATAAAAAGACTAGTATTTTCAAAGTGTCCCAGTCTCCAGTTCAATTTAGGGTAGTCTAACGCCTTAAGCTGACTTGGAATATTTTGAAAGGAATCTCTGAATATTTCTTGTCTTTTCTTCTAAGGTAAATTTTGAGATATTTTTCTGTCAGAAACTGCAAAATATTTTTAAAGCTGATTTTATTTTGAAATGTTAAAGCAAATAGTATGCTCACTTATTTTAAACGGAAATTTAAAATCTTTTCAAGTTTCGTCAGTGCGGGTTATAATACAATTTAGTTATCATATTTTGTTTATTATTTTTATTTTTTTCATATTAATAATATATTTTGCATACTTTACAAACTAGCTGTTATTCATAACCGTATTGTTCAGTACCAGTTTAATATTGCTTCCATATTTACCCAGTACCGTGTTACTTCCTCCTTTGATATGGTAGCACGACTACTAATCACATATAATCTTTGCTTTGAAGTCACCCCCATTCTTCAAGTGAATTGATATTATGTACCTACTGACACCCACATATAACGTTAAACTTGTAAAACGGTATCCCTGTTCTAAAAATCTATTTCAGCCTTCAACAGCACCACTTGACCCAAAACTGTGCCAAAAACGTGCTAATAATTTTGATTAGAAAACTCGGGAGGCTAGAATTGGTCTAGGAACTTGGTATTGCGAACAAACTTTAGGAGGGTCATCGATTTTCTCAAACTGCTCAGCTTTCAACACATTATGGGGCAACACAAAATGTTTGTTAACGTGTACTTGTTTCATCAACTAAATCCATTTAAAACTTATTTTTGTGTAAATTCCAAAATTCATTGATCAAGTATCTGAATAGTTTTACATTATTATCTTTTTTAAACCACAAAAGGCGGGATTGTGGAAATTTATTCAAAATAACCTTGCCGTAATTCTAAAATCAGTGTGTTGTTGGTCTAGACTAGTGGTGAGCATGAGAACGTGGATTCAATTCACTGATCCAGCGAAGAGTTAATGCATTTTTTGATCTGGCATTGCTTATTAGCATCCCAGAGCCATTCGTAGTACACTTCTATGTTATGTCCTAATTCTAAACTCCACGAACAAGCACGTTAACATAATATACAACATTATTATAACATAACCCAAGTCTCAGGAATTCTAGTGCAGTTTCAACCTGATAAGTTTGCTCACCCACTTAGAATTTCGGAGGATACTCCTTAACAAGATAATCGCCACGCGCCCGCTAACATTCTGTGCCCGTATGCACCCGCAAATTCCCACCTTTGTGTCAACGTACACCATTCTGGTATTCCGGTATTCTACGTGAAAGCCAATGGTTATTTTAACCCGTTTGTTCTTTGTCATCGTTTGCTGCTCTACTGTGGTGCGCTTCATTTTCGATAATTGGCTGTACTGTATTGAGTTTACGTTGAAAAGAATAATTTAAACGTCTGCGTGATTGTACTTTGAATGTTTTTAACCGACTTTCAAAAAAGGAGGAGGTTCTATGTTCGTGTGTATGTATTTTTTTTTTTTTTTTTTTTTTTTTTTATGTATGTTACCTGATTTCTCCCCCATTTGTGGACCGATTCTCGAAATTCTTTTTTTATTCGAAAGAGTATACTCCCGAGGTGGTCCCATTTTAATTTGGTGAAGATCTGGTGCTGGTCTTCGGAGATATGCAACGGAACTCTTCAAAAATAGACGGCAAATCTGTCGTGATTGCTGGAATCGCTTGGATGTTTATTGTTTATACAACATCATGACGTATAATCACGCCTGGTATGCTCTGAGGGGTACGCAGATGTGTACAATATACCTAGATTTCGACAGTTAGGTATGTTAATTTTCATTTATTAGGGATAAGTGGATAACCCTATTATCATGACATGTACTGTTACAATTAACAATATATGTAGCAAATATTTGTATGGGAACCACTAAAAATGGAAAAATAAAAAACTTTTTTGCAAAAAAATTAAACCGACTTCAAAAAAAACACTAAACGGTGTAAAATAACTCTAAATTCGGAAGTCGGTGGCCCATCATGAATAAGACAAAACCACCAAAGCCACAGACTTCCTAATTTAGAGTTATTTTACACCGTTTAGTGTTTTTTTTGAAGTCGGTTTAATTTTTTTGCAAAAAAGTTTTTTTATTTCAACGAAACTTGGACTTATAGTTAATTTAAGATTGAAATTGCCAATCCGTCTTAAGCAAGCGAGGTGATAAATGCTCCTTCCTTCTCTGGCCTTAGCCCTGCACTGGAACAGTAAGAAGCTGGTGTTATTATTTCAATGAAAGATGTTTTGGTTGAAATATTAAAATTTTGAAAGATTCGCTTTTGTATCTTGTCTTTCTTAATGGAGCGTGGGATGAGAGGCAGACAGTCAAAACACTGCATAATAATTTTGTTTACTGTTACATTTATTTTTATATTCTTTGAGTGGTTTTGAAGTTCAGGTGACTTTGTTATCCTAAACAGATACTTTTTTTCATAAACTTTTGATTTAAATACCGTATTACCGAAGGTACTCGTGCAGTGCACGAATGTGAGTGTACAAATGAAATAGCCCCATTTAATAGGAAATGCTCCTTTTGCCATCAACCGGGCACATATTCAGACTCCAGGCTACCTACAACAAAGAAAAATTCAGAAGAAACAATTCCATAAAACTTCCCGACTTTAGTACTGAGTCTAGGATCTCGTGTTTTGAGATAATCAAAATGAGGAAATCAAAACTGATTTACGCTAATAGATCTCTTGAAGTTCTCGTTTCATGAAAGCACTTATGTCGTGACTAATTAGGAATTAGTGGTTCCCTAATTGAATTCAATCAATTCACAAAGCAGTGTTTGGCTAATGATGTAATTATTACCTCTAGGATAGATTTATTAATTAGGCCAAATTCAATAATAATAATTTATTGCTTAACATATTTATACGAATTTTGTCATTGGCCCTAAACTAGGCAAGCCTGTATTTTGGGAAACAATTATGAAATAAAAATGAAAATAAAATCAATATTCATGTTTAAAAATTCATAATTAAAGTATAAACGCTGTGCTTAGATGTTAACTGTATGTTCAAATAAGAGGAATGAAAATTCTACTTCACGATTTCTCCAATGTCATAATCGCTGTAAAAGTACCACCCATAAATCCAATTTTTATTCTTGGTCAGTGAATAAATAATAAAAGCTTCATTCGTCAATCAACAATAAGAAATGTAATGTACAAAAGATAGACGGAAAATTGTCTGTTCGTGCCCGATAAAATAAAAGAAGCTTAAAAATAAAATCAGATATCTATTCTAAATTCAACGACGAGGATTTTTTTTCCTTACTTCATATTCTAATACTAGACCACTCTAACACCTAAAGATTTTCTCTGCTGACCGAATTTAAATCTTGATGCTTGAAACTTAGGATGCAAATTTGGTTGCGGATGGTTAGATAGCTGTGTAACAAGAACAATGAGGAAAACAGTAATATCCTGGTATCAGAACAATAACAATTGGATACGGAATTGTAAAGAAACTAGTACACCTTCGGGTGTATAGATGCTGTAAAAACTAATGGTAGCTATACCTGTATCGAAGATCTAGATTCAAATTGGATTGTTCTAAAGAAATCTTCTTAGTATTCATAAGCTGGTTGAAATTACATTTCTGTGGGATGAAAGTGCCAATAACAACTGATTTAGGACCTCTTTAGTTTTGAAATGCGCTGAACTTCTTTAACAAAGACTGGACAGAATTGGGCAGCTCTAAATAAATCAAAATAAAAATCATGTGTAGGTATGGCCAAGACAACAGCATTAATTTACAAGACAGGACTTGGCACCCATATTAATAGATGATTGAAAACATCACCCAAATAAACACTTCTGGATAAACCGTGTTCTAGGTTCTAATGTGTATTTCAAGTATAAGTCAATTGACCTGTGCTTTTCAGAAATTGAATAAAGCCGATGATGAATAGTCATCTAGATAACTAACACAATTTGAAATGAGGTTTGGGTGATGGTTAATTATTCGGCGATCAAACTATTCGGACAGGAGAAGAAAATTACTTAGTTAATATCATTATCTGCCTACATGCCCAGCCTTCTGCCAACTTTATTGGGGTCGGCTTAAAGTTTAAGCGCATGCAACTAAATACCATAGCTTTATATGGAGTGACTGACGGTCTGACCTCCCCAAGTTACTGGGTATTTGACTGGCCTGTTGGTCTAGTAGTTAGTGACCCTGACTGCTATGCCGGAGGTCGTGGGTTTGATTCCCACCCTGGACAAATGTTTGTGTGATGAGCACAATCATTTGTTCTGTGTCTGGGTGTAATTTATCTATAATATGTATGTATTTAGAAATAAATAAGTATGTTTATCAGCTGTTTAGTACCAATAACACAATCTCTCAAGCTTAATTTGGGACTAAAAGGCGTTGTGTGAAAAGTTTTGGAATATTTATATATTTATTCCTTTGGTCAGACTTTCGCAGCTCTGACCAGTCGTAACGTCAAAGACCTACAAATGTCAGTCGGAATCAAACGTGCTTAACGTTCTTTCCGAGGCTAGGAGAAGACTTAATATGCCATAAATCGTCACCCACCCACGGACCGTCCCAAAAAAGCGTAGCTTAACCTTCGATCTACCCGTTTGGCTGTTTTCATTTAACCACCAACTCCTCTCCGATTACTTATCAAATATAAATTACGTTAAACATAGGTTTCTAAAAACCAAAGTACCGCAACAACTTTTATACTACGTTGACTTAAAAACTTGAGCGACATGATAACTTCTTACTTTCCTAGAACGGAATTTAATCATGATCGTGAGTATGAAAAAGAAATCAGAATAAACTTCATTACAGTTACGAAACATTTTTATCGAAGTATATTTTTCATTACGTCGTCGTCAACTTACGTAAAGGTGGTACACATTTGAGCGTTTATTTGTAAAGCTCCGGTTACACTCAGAAGCTTGCATGCACAAATAATTTGTGCAAACATTTAACAAAGATATGTGGCATGCTCATCATGGCAAACTGTTTGCACAGTACCTTTACCGTATTGCCATTTGTATGCAACGATATGGTGGGCAATATTATCATATGCGTGTAGCCGAAGTGACATTAAGCTGCTCGAAATACGTTTCTTTGCATCTCAATTTTATAAACATTGTGTTACAATTCAACGTGGCAATAATAAATTCTTTGTTATGGACAACATAAGATCCGCAATTTTAATAAGAGTCTTAAATATAATGTTAGTAAATAAACCTAATACCTATATTGACATCAACTTAATTATTAGTATTGAGTTTTTCTTTACGTGGATGCGGTACGAGTGAGAGAAAAGTGCATCACTCGTTCATCACCCCCACAAAAACGTCTCACAATTAAAATAGGAGAATAAAAGTTCTCCACCATTGTCGTCAGAATACTGTTGTCACTGTCCCGCACTCTTGTTATTAAGGTCTATTTTTTTTTTCGAATGATCGCATAAAATAAGTCGTCAGTTTGTACCGTATGCTGCCAGTCTTTAAGCATGTCTCCAGATGCGAATGAGTACCTTCTTTGACGCTTGTGTGTTCTTGGTTTTATTTTGTTTAGTATTCCACCTTTTTTTGCTTTATTTATAGTTAGTTTTAATTTACATTTCTACTTATTTTTTAAGGACTTAGTTTAATTGTGCTGAAAATGTTTGTAGTTCTAAAATAAATAAATTCATCGATCAAAGAGCTTTACTTAAGAGTGGTATGTATGAAAAGTAAGAATGTTACGTGTATTTTACCCAACACTTGCCGAAAATTCACATTTATGTGACCAAACATAAAATGTTCTAGTACTATACCTATATACCTACTATACCTCATCAAAATAAAAGTTCACAAAAATTTAAGAGCACTACTTAAATATACGTGGGTATATTAATAAATTCAAAATTACTCTAGTTTAGCCCGAGTCAGATTGTTCGTTAGTTCTTCGAGAAATTTTTACTGTTACGACAGTACTAAAATGAATTAACTCTTGCTTTTCTTCAAGGCGATGTTCGAGACTTTATTGAAAGTAAATTATGAAATACCATCTGCTCTTTGTCATCGCAGAAGTTAGTTGAAGTCAGAAATATTATGGGTAACTAACTTGATATTACTGGATTGTTTTGGGATTATAAATATGTCGGAGTCGGTTGTCAATCACAATAGTGGGTAATCACCAAATCTTGTTAGAAATTGATTTTCGTATTACTAATCGGAGTGTTTTTTTTACTATCAATTATTGTCTAATAAATCAAAGCATAATTTACTAAGTATCTAGTGTATACGCTAATTGATTTTTGTAACTTATTTCGATAAGTGTGACTGTGACCAATAGTATTGTTCAAAACAAATGTTGACGTTACTTTTATGATTTACTTTGTTAATTCAACGTTATCTATTTACAACAATTACTCTTGTATTATTTGACTATTTTATAATGTAAAGTCTTATTGCATTTAGCACATTTTGTATCAAGTAAACACATGATGTACGTTCGTGCGTCAGCGGGCAGAGTTGTCGTGGTGGGAATTTGTAAGCAAGCCGTTCTATAAAAGGGCGAGCTCTCAGTTAGCTCATCAGTCGGTCTTCGGATTCGACTCGATACAGAGCTCCCCTGCTCCCGACAAAACTGTCGGTTTACTTGTTACAGCGCTGCTGTATATTGCACATAGCTGTATTTGATACACTTTGTGTTTGGGTGGCTTGGCCATTATACGAACTGAGACCCTAAAAAGTCTGTTCGCCCTACTGTTTTATTACCTTTTTACCTGCTTAATCTTTTTTCTATTTACCATTTATATTGTGTACCATTTGTATTGTGTATGGTGTTTTAATTAGTGCCTACTTTAATAAAAACATTGTATCTGGTTATACAGTCTTGTTTATCCCAATAAAATGGGAACTACAAACCCTGACGATATACCCCTCGGCACTCCTGATCCTACATCAGAAGTGGGATTAGGTTTAGCCCAGGAATCGGAAGGTGTTGGTGATCCATGGCGAGTAATGTTGGAGCTTCAGAATCATAATATGACTCGGTTGATTGAAGCGATTAAAACTAACTCCGCTTCATCTACTGTGATTCCTTTGCCCGATTTTAATCCAGACCTACCCGATTCCGATGCTCAATCTTGGAGTACAACCGTAGATATTTGCCTATCGGAAAAGCCTCTTCAAGGTAGCCCTCTTATAATTGCCCTCACTAAAGCCTTAAAGGGCAGTTCCAACGTATGGCTTTCCCAAGTGTCTTACGCAGGTATGACCTGGACAGACTTTAAAGGTCTCTTCCTCTCTCGTTATGCCATTTCAGAAACTGTTGCTGCTACCCTCATTAACCTCCATAACTGTCAACCAAAAGAAGGAGAATCTTTAGCCGCATATGCTAGTCAACAGGTCACTTCACTAACGTCAAAATGGAATAGCCTGAGTGTCGAAAACATTGCTGTTTCTACTGTACTGGCCCATGTCTCCAAATTTGATTCCCGTGCTCATCGCCTAGCATTCACTACCGAGGTACCTAATAGGCACAAACTTCAACAAGAACTTAGTGTCTTGTCCCACCTTAAGAGAAAGTCTAGTTTCTCTGACCAGCAAGATTCTTCTCAACCTAAAAAAGGTAAAATAGTATGCCACTTTTGTGGTATAGTAGGCCATGAATCAATTAACTGTCGCAAGAAGGCCGAGAAGATGAACGAAAATCCTGGACCAGCCAGCTCGTCACAAAAGGACCCTGCAAAGAAAATCGTCTGCTACCGCTGTGGGGAGTCCGGACACGTCGCTCCTCGCTGCCCAAAGGCGACCGGAAGGCGGCCGGGAGGTTCCAGCGAAGATACCGGGAGTCAGCCTTCGAGCAGCCAATCATCCGTGAAGCGAGTTGAAGCTTGTGATGTACGACCTATCACTGGTGTTCTAAAGCAATCTGGTGAGTCGCTTCCATTTTTTTTTACTTTGGGGCTGAAAATTCTCTTATTATTGAAAACATTAAAAAGTATGCTTACCGCCGTTGAGACCAATGAGCGTTCATGGCAAGATGCCATTGAAGACGTTCAAATCGCTGTAAATTGCACAGTTAATCGGGTTACTAAATCTAGTCCTTTAGACTTGTTGATTGGACGAGTTGCTAGACCTTTAGGTTTGATGACTGTTGACAATGAGGAGATAGAAGTAAATCTTTCTCGTGTGAGGGAACAAGCAGCCCTGGGTATAACTAAAAATGCCGAATACGACAAAGCCCGATATGATAAGACTAAAGCTGTATTGAAAAAGTTTCAAGTTGGAGATTTTGTGCTTATTGCTAATGAAGAAAGAAACCAGACTAAATTAGACCCTAAATTTAAAGGTCCCTATAAAATTTTAGAACTATTAGATGGTGATAGATATTTGTTAAAAGCTTTGAGTACCAATAGAATTTACAAATATGCCCATGATCGTGTACGAAAAATGCCTGAATGTCCAGTTACTGTTAGTGATGATGTCAATACTGACACTGATGATGATTCCTCTGCTGCTGACATACTATAGCTGAATTGACAAGATGTCTATGTTGACTCTTGTATAGCTTGATGCTTAATCGGATGTCTATGTTGACTCCTGGATTTGGATGTTGATCTTGACGCTTATGCGGGTTGTCTATGTTGACGCCTATGCGGGTTGTCTATTTGACTCCAAATTACTTGTCGAATCCCATGGTGTGATTTCGGCTGGGAGACTATGTCTCTACTTTAATTGAGCTATGTTTTGTCAGTAACAGTATGGTAATCTTGAATGGTTGCGATGCAACTACTATTGATAATAATTTAATTTGGCTAACTCAGGATTTTTCTTTTCAACATACCTTTTGTTAAGGCTTTTGTTTGTCAGAAAGGCCGATCGATATTCACAAGAGATTTTCATTTTCAGGATCACACGAGGTCGTGTAGAACGTCAGTTCTGGCCGTGTCGGAGTCGGTTGTCAATCACAATAGTGGGTAATCACCAAATCTTGTTAGAAATTGATTTTCGTATTACTAATCGGAGTGTTTTTTTTACTATCAATTATTGTCTAATAAATCAAAGCATAATTTACTAAGTATCTAGTGTATACGCTAATTGATTTTTGTAACTTATTTCGATAAGTGTGACTGTGACCAATAGTATTGTTCAAAACAAATGTTGACGTTACTTTTATGATTTACTTTGTTAATTCAACGTTATCTATTTACAACAATTACTCTTGTATTATTTGACTATTTTATAATGTAAAGTCTTATTGCATGTAGCACATTTTGTATCAAGTAAACACATGATGTTCGTTCGTGCGTCAGCGGGCAGAGTTGTCGTGGTGGGAATTTGTAAGCAAGCCGTTCTATAAAAGGGCGAGCTCTCAGTTAGCTCATCAGTCGGTCTTCGGATTCGACTCGATACAGAGCTCCCCTGCTCCCGACAAAACTGTCGGTTTACTTGTTACAGCGCTGCTGTATATTGCACATAGCTGTATTTGATACACTTTGTGTTTGGGTGGCTTGGCCATTATACGAACTGAGACCCTAAAAAGTCTGTTCGCCCTACTGTTTTATTACCTTTTTACCTGCTTAATCTTTTTTCTATTTACCATTTATATTGTGTACCATTTGTATTGTGTATGGTGTTTTAATTAGTGCCTACGTTAATAAAAACATTGTATCTGGTTATACAGTCTTGTTTATCCCAATAAAATGGGAACTACAAACCCTGACGATATACCCCTCGGCACTCCTGATCCTACAAATAAATCATTATGTTATTATACTATTGTGTTATTTGTAACAGGTTTTGGTAACCTGATAGGTTATTGCGTTAATCCGTTGACATTTCATCGTTGCTATCATCAGTGTGTTTATGTTGAAGTCAAATCTCTTAACAAGTCAAAAGTAGATACTATTGACTAGCAAAATCAGTCAAAAGTACTTTTGACCGTATGCTTTAGTCAATAATACTTTTGGCTAAAATAACAGTTAAAAGTACTTTTGCCTAATGGAGCTGGTCATTCCGTCAAAAGTGGTTTTAACTGGTTTTATCAGTCAGGTAAAACCGTCTATGGTTGGCGAATCATGTGGGTTAGGTTAGGTTAGAACCATGACCATTAGCGCGCGAAGACGAGCGAGCGATGCGAGTTTTGCTTAAGAAGTTAGAAGCCTATGGAATTCGAGGAAATATATTAAAACTGATCGAATCTTATTTAATAAATAGGAACCAATACGTGGAAATTTCAAAGATAGATCCAAAGACTAAATCCGAACTGATATTTATATCAAATAAACGAATAATTAAATATGGTGTACCACAGGGGAGCGTGCTAGGTCCCCTGTTATTTTTAATTTATATTAATGATTTACCAAAGGTAACCGTTCATCACATGTCACTATTTGCCGATGACAGCACCGTAACTATTAATAACACTAACGAGCTACAGTTACAAAATGAAATCCACAAAACTATCCAATCAGTAATCTCATGGCTAGATAATAATAATCTTAGGATAAATATTGGCAAAACTAAATTAATGTTGTTCAGTCAACGACCAAAGATATCTAGTATGATAATAGAACATGGTGGCAAAATTATTGAAAACGTAGGTACTGCCAATTTTCTAGGTTTAAATATAGATCAAAGGCTGGATTGGAAAGCACACACAGAGGAATTAAGCAAAAGAATAAGCAAATCAGCGTATGCTCTTTATAAACTGTCTTCGATTGTGGGTACCGACGCGTTACTTACTGCATATCATGGTATCGTTGGTTCAATCTTAAGATACGGGGTTATTTTTTGGGGCAACTCGTGCAATAAAGAACTAATCTTTAAGTTACAAAAAAGGTGACAAAAAAGGTTACAGTACTGATACGTGCAAGCCATATTTCATTGAATTAAAAATATTAACGCTCCCATCATTATACATTTACGAGGTTGCGGTCTTTGTTAAAACAAACCCAAAACTTTTCAAGAAGTTATCTGATAATAATACCCGAAGTCGACGGGATTATAGCGAATTGTGTGTAAGAAGGTCCAAGACAGCAATGATGCATAAAAGTGTATTCTGCATGGCGCCAAAGATATTCAATCACATTCCGCCACACATTAAAGATTTGAACGTTAATTTATTTAAGAAAAAATTAAAGAATTTTCTCATAAATAAAGCCTATTATAATATTTCCGAGTTTCTTACTGACAAAGTTTTGACATAGTTTACAATTTTGATTTTGTGATGTTTATTTATACCTAATAATATTCTAAGTAAATTACTCTGAGTCATGTGACATAAAGTATAGATTATAAATTATTCTTGACATATAACGAGGTTTTGACATTATTCTATAGCATAATTTTATTCTCAGTACCTATTATCATTGTTTTTTTATTGATTCATTTAATTTTAATTTGACATTTTAATTGTATTGAATAATGAAAAACCGTCAATAAAAATATTTGTACGCCGTTAAGGCAAAACATAACTGTGCTAAGTATAATTTTATGTAACATCTTGCATGCCATGTGTGTATACTTATGTTTTGAACAAATAAATGATCTCTTATCTCTCTTATCTCTTATCTCTTGTCCTACCGCCGGCCTCGTCACTATCGAGGCGGTCCGGCCGGTGCTCGAGCGCTGGCTCGGGAGGAGGCACGGCTCCCTGTCGTTTCGGGTGACGCAGATACTTTCCGGGCACGGTTGCTTCGGAAAGTACCTGTGTAGCATAAACAGGGAGCCGGACGCCCGGTGTCACCACTGCGTCGACTGTCGGGAGGACATGGCGCGGCATACGCTGGCAGAGTGTGCCGCTTGGGAGGAGCCGCGCCGTGCCCTCGTCTCTGGAGTAGGCAGTGACCTGTCGCTGCCGGTCGTGGTCGAGAGGATGGTCGGCAGCGTCGAGACCTGGGACGCGGTGGTGTCCTTCTGCGAAACGGTCATCTCGCAGAAGGAGGCTGCGGAAAGGGAGAGGGAGATCACCTTCACTCACCCTGCCCGCAGCAGACGCACCGGGCGCAGGCAGAGGGCGGACAACGCCCTCTTCCAGCCCCCCTGAATGGGTCCAGGGCGACGGACGCGGGGATGTCCGCCGCCCGTACGTATATGGACCCGAGGTGGCGGCGGTCGTGTTCACGCGCGCCCCTCTTAGACGTCGCGAGGGGAGTCTAACACCTCACTCCCCTCGCAGACTTAGCGAGGCCCGCGGGGCCGGCACCAGTCGGGGGTTGCGGAAGTATCTTCCGTTCCCGTGACCCCCGGCGCAGGTGTGAGAAGGAACACGGGGTGGTTTTTAGTCAGTAAGAGTCTGACAGACCCCTCCGCCTCCCCGGGCGGGGGACATCCATGAGGATTTTCCACCCCTCAAAAAAAAAAAAGAAAAAGATTAGAGCCATGACCATTAGCGCCAGATCCCTTAGTGCTTTTAACTGATGTTTTAATGCAGTTAAGACTATTTTTTACAACGAGCGTCAGTCAAAAGTACTAATTACCAATAATAATTTTCAGTCAAAACCACTTTTGACCAGCCTGTTCAGTCAATAGTAGTTTTGATTGATTTTGCTAGTCAATAGTACTTTTGACTGGTTAAGAGTTTTGACTGCAACATATATAAGATGCATAGATGTGACAAAGCTCATAATTGCCCGTTTGATAGTCACCATAAATTTAAGTCCACTTAAAGTGCAATACTATTTTTTAATAATAGAAAAGGTAGGCAGCTGATTAATAGTATTTTATACTCGCTGATCTCAGTGGTATAATGTGACATTTAACGTGATGTAAACACCCCATAGCCTTCTTTAAAAATACTAGGCTTTCAAATGCAAAAAGAGTTTCTCAAAATCCGTTAGATAGTTCCAGAGATTAAAGCGTTTTAAAAATTTCCTAATCTTCATTACAGATTAACCACTAAACTATCATAATTAAAAACGCCTCAGCAAATTTTACACCGTAAAAGATTTTAATTTGATGTACTTGGACATTTTAATTGCAAAGTTTTAGCTTGAGTTTGAAATTGTAGGCTTAGCAGAACTTCCGACGATGTCAACACCAACTTTGTTACTTGTGCTTTAACTCTGCTAGGCCTCAGCCTTTGTATCAAGATTGCAGGAGATACTGACAGGTTTGTTGTTAGTAATCTGTAGGCTTACTGTAAACCAGGATGTAGTTCAGCAAGTAGTAATGTTGCTTAGTGGTTAAGTAAAGAAGAATTTTTGATTATACATAGAAACACGTCGTGTGATAAGGTTTAAGTTATCAACAGGGTGATTTGTGAAACATTAACATCCTTTAAGGAAGCTCAAGTCGGTACTCGTGATTATATCAACTGTCACATCAATGTAATAGGATTTATCTTTATTGAGGCAAAATTCTATTTGAGATAGTTAGAATTTTGTTTATCCGTTATACCTACTTATAGATCTCAGCTTCTTAATTAATTATGAACTGCTTCAATTAATTGTTTTCTCGAATATTTATAAACTAAATCAGATCTAGATTCCACACGGGCACAACCATAATAATCCATTATGAATAAATCTGTTTTGTATGTGATAAAAAATCCTACCGCTAACAGATAAAAAAAAATACCGACTTATTTTGTTATTGATTCGTGTCAAGCATCATTATCATAGTTACAATACCTTCTTTAATTAGACGAGGACGCAAAACGACTCCTAGTATATAACTTGACACTAGGAAGTGGCAAAGAGCGGGCTTCCTTGGGCGACTGTCTTATGCAATTTTCGTTATTAAGCATCTACACGCGAAATGTACTGTGTTCAAATTGATCATAATCATTCCCACTACACACACTATCGGCACATTACACTATTCATATACATATAATATTTACATAAGTTATTATTTCCCATTAACAGATTTTAAGCTTTACATTCTATATAATTACGTAAAATATTATTTATTTATTATGTATTATATTGATAAATATTACTCATCAGTCACATGTCCCCAAAGGTTCATTTGAAAATCAGCGTCAGGCAGCATCTCAGTATCTGTCTGGCATTACCACTGAAATGAGCCTTTTGGCGCAAAACGTGAGACATGCCATTTTTGTGTCTTTTTTTTAGTTATTATGTTATTTTTTTTACTGTGCATGTGTCCAACTGTTGCCAATAAATGTATTTTCTTTCTTTCTTCAATTTTAACGTTCAAAAGTGCTGATTCTCAGTATAAGTGAGTTGATTCATACAAAAAGCAGCCTGCTTAATAATTAATTCCTACTTTAATAATTGGTCTTGATTAAAAGTAATGGGACGGTCGGACGAAAAGAGATACATGTAAATTGAATATAAAATATTGCTAAGAACATTATTTACTAAGTCCTTATAACTTAGCCATTAGTCTACGTAATGATTTGATTTCAAATTTTAGTCTAGACGGAGTTATAATTAGTACATTAACACAATTAAGCTTCGGCTAATGCTTGGTTTGGCAAAGTTAGAAGGATCAAATGAACGTTAACTACTTACTAATAATACGCAATACTCAACTGAAAATCACAAAATAATGATCACTTTGTTCAAAGTGATTATTTTCTTATTAGGTACGGTATCTTATATACCACAGACGTCTTGAATCCAGTACATACTTGCCTCCTAACAAACTTTAAATAAATAAATAAATATTCAACAACTTTCACACAACGCCATTTAGCCCCAAGTTAAGCTTGAGAGCTTGTGTTATGGGTACTAAACAGCTGATAAACATACTTATATATTTCTAAATACATACATTTTATAGATAAATTACACCCAGACACAAAACAAATGATCGTGCTCATCACACAAACATTTGTCCTGGGCGGGAATCGAACCCACGACCTCCGGCATAGCAGTCAGGGTCACTAACTACTAGACCAACAGGCCAGTCAAACTTCGAATTTATTTACTTCGTAATTTTTACCCGTGTCTCCCTTTGCGTGAAATGAACCTAACATATCATTTGCATGACCCTTAACAAAAGTGTAGTTCATGAATCCATAGGTCCATGAAGTTTTTGATTTTATCAAAATCGAATTTGGAGTTTCGCAGTTTAACGTAAATACCTTAGAATGTTCCCACTGCTGGGAGAGGCCTCTTCTCTGTGAGAAGGAATCTACCACGCGAGTCCAGTTACGTGTCGGTTGATGTTATAGGTCTTTAAAATATATTTGGTACTATTGTACAGACGCAAGCACATGAACCGACCCCAAACTGTCAAACTTTCCCAATTGAACATGAACGTTATTGTGTTTAGAATAAAGTTGAAAACCTATCAAAGAAATTTGACACAATGGGGTAGGTTGATGTGCTGGCGTCTGTACATGCTGTTTTCTTCACCATATTTTCCTCCACTTTTTCCCAAACAGCGCTGATGAAGTAACTGAAGTAACTACATTAAGTAAGGCGCTTGTTTGAGTAATCCTCCTAAATCACTGCCTTGCCGCCACATCCCGCTGCGGTGACGAAATCAGAACCGTCGCGGGTGCCGCGCCCCCGTACGGAGCTGCGGTGTAAGTGTGTTATACCCTGCGGTTTTTGTATGCAAATCAAGATTTTACAGTGTAAAGTTAAAAAACTGCAGAACTGCGCATCGGAGCGGTGTCCGGTGCAGTGTGATAAACTGGGGCACCACAGCTCTGAACTCGCACTCATGCGCCTCTACTAATAAGGCAAGTTACATAACCCATTTCTTTAAAGCTTCCTTAACAGTATGCAAAGCGGGTAACCTACATTCAGTGAACAACTAGATGAAAGCAACAAAAAAGACAGATTTAATTTTTTTTTTCGTTGAAAAAATCTGCATACACTCGTCGAGTCGAGTGCACATAATTACCGTATTTTTTGGTGAAACAGAAACATTTTCTGTTTAATGGCGAGCAGGTACCTTCAACGCACTACTTTTAGTATTATTCGTACATGGATACGGTTTTAATATTCACAGCCACTTGAAAATTCATTCTGGTTTGTTTTATTTTATTTTATGGAGAATACTGCAGTGTATAAATAAAACTATACAACCTTGATAATATTAAAATACCTAACATCACGCATGAATTCTTTGTTGTTTTTGCAAGTTATGTTTAAGTCCCAAGTTATAGGGGGTAAGCCGATTGCCACCAACTGTAGATAAATTTAGACTCTGGGCTGCTACCGAGCAATTTCAAACGGAAAAACCTAACATCGGTTTGCACACACATAATTATCAATGTGAGTTCTTCAACACACTTTCTAAGTTTATCTAAGACTAGCAGACGTCACGCGGTTTCACGCGCGTAGTTCTCGTTCTCGTGGGAATACAGGAATAAAAAGTAGCCTCAGTCACTCGGGGACATTTTAGCTTTCCAACGGTGAAAGAATTTTTCGAATCGGTCCAGTAGGTTCGAAGCCTATTCGATGCAAACAAACAAACAATCAAACTTTTCCTCTTTATAATATTAGTAAAGACATCATTGACGTCGGTGTAGAGAAACAACATGACAACATGAGAAAACCTGGACTAATAATAAAATTAATTTGAAATCGCCAATCCGCCTTGAGCGAGAGTGGTGAACGATGCTCCTGCCTTCTCTGTATGAGTAGAAGCTTTTTTAGTGGAAAAGGTAATAGGCTGGTATTGTTTAATTAGATTTTAAAAATTTCGTTTAATGTAAGGAAGCTATACTATCTCCGGGTCATCGGCTACTTTTTATTTCTGTATTTCCACGCGAACGACAACAAAGTTGGTGAAACAAAAAAAAAGGAAGCGACCATAACCCCCCCTTCATTCATTTGACATGTTTCGGTAGATAGATAGATAGATAAATAAAACATTTATTTAGTACATACAGAAGACACAGACAAACACACAATACAAAAGAGATAAAACAATGAGTGATGAATGATACACAGTGTGCGGTGTATGTCTTAAGGCTGCACCAAATGAGAGTCCAGCTCAGCATGTGCCAGGCCAATGTACAGACGCCCGAACATCAAGTTACCCTAATGAGTCAAATTTTTTTGATCGTTTTTCAACTTTATGACAAACAGAATAAGGTTCATATTCAATTGGGAAAATTAGACACATTGGGGTAACTTGATATGCTAGTGTCTGTATTCTGTATATCCCTAATCTTGTAGGTGAGCGAGTTTTACATGCTTCTTGTAAATTAAAGAGAAACTCACAGACTTGAAACCCGAATTCTTTTAACGATCCATCTCAAATAACTCTCCAAAACAAAATAAAAACCAAACCAAAACTATCACAAGATCACATTACTCCGAGAAATCTTTTAAAGTATCAAAAGAGGCAACGTAGTACCTACGTCGCAATTTCTAAAACTGAATTCCGTTACTGAATATTTTAATGGTACGGGACCCTCGAATGGAGTAGTTTCATGCCCGAAAGCTTTTCATACACCAAGTGCGTTTAAAATATAAAAGTTCACATTAAAACCATTAAATGTCGAGTTTTATGTGCATGTATTAATTTGTTCATCTCTAGTATTCCTGTCCTGCATGCGGTGCGGACGAAAATAATGTAGGTATCTTTTTAACTAGTGTGTTGTGGTTATGGCTCTGGTCTGGTTTTAATAGTTTTAATGGATATTGTTAAAGGTTTTATATTTCTTTTAATATTGCTCTCCATTTGCACATTTAATTGTTTGCCATATGATGCGTCCAGTAACTAGCTGTTGCCCGCGACTTTGTCTACGTTGAATTTAACTTTTAAAAGTTTAATACTGTGTGTGTGTTTTTTTTTTGTTTTTATATCTATAATAATGCTTTCTACAAAACAATGTATTCCATTATAGACCCCCTGAAGTGCACGCCAATAACGTAGAAAAGAGGAGCCCTTTAAAATCATTTTTTTTTTCTAAATAAAGCCTAAGTGACGCCTTATAAGAATATTAACTCTATGCCAGTAAAAATCTTATCAAAATCAGTGCAGCTGTATCAGAGATTACACCAAATAGAAAGAAAGACAGAAATTAATAAACCCAATACTTCAGACTAATTACGTATGTGAAAGTAAAAAGGAAGGAATCATACAGCACCAATAAAATTTATCCGCATCAAAATTGAATAAAAAATAATTCAATCAACACTAACTCTTACAACGGTAAAAATATAAAATTGTTATGCAAACGTTTGCATAAACTTGAACAGATTGAATGGCAGGCCAGTTTTACTGCATAACTTTTATTGCCACGGAAGCATCTATCCGAATCAGGAAAACACGTGTTTTATGAAGACATAAACACTTTTCCGGAACTGTTTTCAGTTTTATGTCGATTTTGAACTTTCAACTTGTTAAAATTCTATTTTATAATGACTGCAGCGATGCTTTTATTGCAGTTTGAAATGAATGAAGTCATGAAATGCATATACGATTTCAACACAATAGGATGTGATAAAGTTTAAAAGACGTGTGTGCCTTATAGTAAGGTTTTGTTTGAGGTAATATTAAATGATAAGATAATATTATGATACTAGCTTCTGCCCGCGACTTCGTACGCGGATCCTGTTGCTTATGCCAGCGACAACGGGGTCGTCAAAATCTCGTCAAGATCTGAAACATCTGATGTCGAATTCTATAAGCCCGGGGACGGGAAATCAATGGGATGCGCGAGACGATTCAAGATGTTCCAGATTTTTTATTTTTGTTGGTCAACAGGAAATGCCATCAGACTTAACAACTTTTGCTAAGACGCCATTTCTATTATGTATATGTTATATTGTCTCTGGGCTTTGGAGTTCCCCTACAGGTGCTCCAGATCTTCAAATTTAGTTTCACAGCAGAAAACACTCTTCACGTGGAATAGTTTTTGCAATGGCACCATTTTTATATCTCTTTCACTTTAGGTGTTCCATTTTCCAAAATAAATTATAGCCTATAATATGTTGCGTGACGTTCACGATCAGCGGTCAGTCGCGCATCTCCTTCCCCCACTTATCTCTAGAGTCGATGCGTATATACGCTGAAAACTCAAGCGTCATGCTTTTTCCGTGAACGTCTCCAACTCGCGAGACAGTGCATGATGTTCACGATCAGCGGTCAGTCGCGCACATATTCTTCACTGGTCTCTAGAGACCTGGATGTAGATGCGTAAATACGCTGAGAATGCAGGCGTGCTTCGCGATCCCAAGAAGTTTCCACGGAGCGAGTTGCAGCCTCATGTTCTCGAACAGCATCAAGTCTCTCCTAACGCTCTTCGGTAGATTGTTGGGATCTTATGGTCTTTAATCATTAATTAGCACCTTTGGAACATTGGGAAAAATTTGACCTCTTTCTAGGCATGGTTATAGTTTTATTGTGATGATACCTGATCAATTAAAATCTAAGTGGCTGCTCCCCTGCGTTACCGGGTAAGCTACCGTGTAACGAAGATAAATGGAAAAGGAAATTAAACACTCAAATAACATAAGCCCGAAGGCATACGATAAAAAAAATGGGAGTTTTAGCCAGTAGAGTCTAATTTTCAACGATATACCATCGTCATCGAAAATCAGTCCTGAACTGTTCCCGCCTTCACCGCGTAGTACCTCCTACTTATGTCATTTTATAATTATGCAATGAAATTAGTGATAGTTTTAATTTCTATATCAAATGTTTCTGATCTTCGATTTTTATAAGTCAACAGAAATGCCTATCAGACCGAACAACTTTGCTAAGACGTCATTCCTATTTGAGTTATGGTGTAGCTGGGCCCTTGGAGTTCCACAACAGGTGTTCCAGATCTTCAAATTTATTCTCTCAGCAGAAAATGCTCATCACGTGGAACAATTTTTGCTATGGGACCATTTTTGTATCGCCTATAGTTTAGCTGGTCTGTTGCGGTTCTGCATCAGGTGCTCCGGATCTTCAAATTTATTCTCTCAGCAGAAAATGCTCATCACGTGGAACAATTTTTGCTATGGGACCATTTTTGTATCGCCTATAGTTTAGCTGGTCTGTTGCGGTTCTGCATCAGGTGTTCCAGTTTCCAAGATAAATTATAGCCTATGTGTTGCCCAGACTTAATATCTATACAACAAAAAAAAAAAACATTCAAATCCGTCCAGTAGTTCCGAAGATTAGCGTGTGCAAACAAACAGACAAACAGACAAACAGACAAACAGACAAACAGACAAACAGACAAACAGACAGACTTTTTTTTTTGGATTCGTGCTCTATTACTGTTTCTAAACCCCCCTCAATTATTATTTTTTAAATATATTCAATGTACAGACACAGTTTTTTTACAGTCTTATTATATGTATAGATGTATAGATTGCCTGTTCAAGGGGTTTTCTCGCCGTCTGGTCGACACTTCGACTGACCAGACTAGAGGGCTGGCTTATTCTTTGGCTAAAGAAATAACATTGCCATCCAATGTGGCAATGCTATTTCTTGCCAGTCTTCTGGGCACGTTTCCAGATGACAGCGATGGGAAGGAGTTCTTTTACGCCTGAGTGTTTGCCGATTTTGTTTTTCCTAGGGGTTTTTGTTTTTTTTTTGTAACTATTTTATTTGAAGTTAGTTTAAGTGCACATATGTTATTAATTGATTTTGATTAGTTTAGAAATAAAATGGATATTTAATGATAAGTTTTTGTATTTATTTCCCTTATTTACGGCAAGGTTAACATAGTGGCTGAGTAATGGGCTGCTGCTCTACGAGTCACGGGTTCAATTCCTGCGCGGAACAAATATTTTTGTCTGCATCTAATCTGCATCATCATCTGCATCATTGACTACTTCGTTGGTGGCAAGTGCTATCGCTAAACATGAGGGTTCAATCCTCGGGTCGGGCAAAGCATTATTGTGTTATTCCATCTAGGATTTTCCAGTCTTATTCCAAAATCTGGATACAGATCCGAGGATCAGATTGACTGCAGATTATATTTGAGTACCTAACTGTCAAATGAATATTATTAACCCTCTTGAAAATAAAACATGAAAGAGACAATTTACTTATTGGTTATTTTATCAATGACACCGACTACAAACTGAGTATAAATCGCCTGAATCGGGCGCAAAATGCTTCATTATTATACCAGCATCTGATGTAATTTTTGGAGCATAATGATAGCCCACGATCGTCTACAAATACAGCGGCTATTTATAATATCAAAGTTAAAACAAAAGAACGGGCACAGGCCCGTTTGATGTCAATAGGCTTGCTTATTACATGGGACATGGGACGTTACTGTACCTACCTACTACAGGTACATTTCTGTCTAACCATTTGGGGATAACCGGCGTGATATTTATGTTTGAATTCCACACCAAACATATTCATAAAGCAGAACATCACAGAAAATGAAGAAATAGAAAACTTTAAGTTGATATGAATTATTAAAACTAGAAATTGATTAGGTATACCTAGTCGTCTTCCATTGCATTTAAAGGAGCTAAATACACAATTTCATCTCACAAATAAAGTGAGGTTGGGAGTAAATTTTCAGACTTAAGACGTTAACAATACTTATAAAAGACAGAAATATCTTTGCCTAAAACAGTACCACTCCAGACAAACAGAAACTTCAACAAGCTTAACTACTCATAAAATTCTATTCAAAAACATCTTCCATAAAACCAATTAAAGCAATAAAATCCACTTAAAATAACCGACTACGTCTCAACACAATTGATTTTCAAGTCGGTTCAATTAAAATGCCTTTTACTACGGGAATTACTAGACGTTCGCCTATTAAAAACAAAAGAATCCCGTCTTGTGATTAAATTCGCTCCCTGCTCCTTCGCAAGCATTCCCCAGGGCTGCTAAGCTTCAATGCTGCCAGTAACTGAGAAGACCAGATTGCCGTGAAGTTATTCGATAGTAGTAGTACGAAGAATTATCTTCTGTGTAATACAAAACAAAGTCTTGTAAGTGACACCATTCAAAGCTGAAGAACGGCTGCACAGAGACGGCAAAACAACAAATTAAAAGTATTAAAAAAGCAGGAAAAAAATAGATGCAGATAATCTCTAACAAAATAACCGGTGACAAATAACATTGCCTTGACAGTTCATTCAAATGAAATCATATCTACATTAAATATTTTACACAACAATACCTAGTAACATAAAGCCACAAATAAATCTTAAAAAGATAATAGTTATTCTAGTACCCATTAAATGACTACATATTATATTATGTAGAAAACCTTTCAATCGTGTCAAATAAAGACACAATAGAAATACAATGACAGAGCGGACGCCAGCGTCCGCTTGGGGTTTAATAAATTAACAATCAGGACTTATGGAAAAATTATTTTAAACCTACAATAATTATTTATAATTAGCGACTTTCGTGAACTAGGTTAATCAAATCTGTGTTTCAGTTTTATCATTATCAAGTGCTTAGAAATAACCAACCAGATTGCCGTGAAGTTATTCGATAGTAGTAGTACGAAGAATTATCTTCTGTGTAATACAAAACAAAGTCTTTAAAGTGACACCATTTAATAGCTGAAGAACGGCTGCACAGAGACGACAAAACAACTAATTAAACGTATTAAAAAAAAACAGGAAAAAAAATATTAAGTATTTGCAGACAACAATCTCTGACGCAATAAGTAATAATAAATACAAATGATACTGATTTGACCATTGACTTCCCAGTTTTTTATCAGGTGCTTAGAATAAATAACACATAGAAGCCGCGTTTAGTACAAAACACGGGTAAAATCATGTGTCCACTTTATTATCTTTGTGTGCATGAGCCGAATGTGTTTATTCGCGAGCTGTGTTCGACGGAACGTGACTTTTAGTACCTACTAACACGGTTCGCCGAACAAGCAAGCCAGTTCTGGGTCATTTTTAGCTGCCTCACATTTTGCACTCGAAATAGGTTTATATGCCTTATAGTTCTAAGATCAGGTGACACACGTGCCAAGTCGGAATAATTATTATGAAGGGAATTGTCTCAAAAACTTAGAACCTACCTTGTATTCACGACTACACATTTAAGCTATACATTTCCAGTTTACACTGACCTCGCATTGTACGAAAATCCTATATCATGCGAAATCAGCTAATACTGGAAAAGTATGGTCAGCTAGTTACTAATAAATAAATAAAATATATTCCACAACTTTTCACACAATTTAGTCCCAAGTTAAGATTGAGAGCGTGTGTTATGGGTACTAAACAGCTGATAAACATACTTATATATTTCTAAATACATACATTATTATACATCAAAAAACACCCAGACACAGAACAAATGATACATAGGTATACTAATAAAACAAAAGTCGTGACAAATAACATTAAAAAGATGATTTTATAAATGTGTTAGTTAATTAGATGTCTATGTGACTGCCTTGTTGGTATAATAAAATATCTAGCCGATCGCAATATGCTTATGAAGGCTAGGAAAATGATAATAAGTTCTTTGTATCGCATTTAAAATTAGAATAACGTTTTGTTAATTACGTTTACCCTGATGCCTGCAGTAAATCCTTGGGCCAAGAGCAATATTTTGCCATCAACGATATTGACTTTGCTCTGAATACTGACTATGAAGTCAGCAGTAAATTTCAATATTGTTTTGAATTTTAACGAAACAGAACACTAGGCAACACATAAGATTTGTTTAAACTAGTGTGAGGATCTTTGTACTCGAACGAAAAGAGCACAAAGATACGTCACAACAAAATAAATCTTATTTACTTTAACCCACAAATCGGGCCGAAATCAACAAATCTTTGGAGGCTTCGGTTGAAATTGCAAATAGATTGGGAGGCCTAGAATACAGTTGATCCGGATAACACACGCGTATATCAAATAGTGCATGAAATTGGACCCAAATATAATCAAGAAGGGAGATTCATAATATATGAGGTTATCTTTATTTACAGTTTGTATAAAATATATATTTTTGGTACACGCAATCTTCAACAATGTTACTGCGTATAAAAAATACTTTCAGACCATTTCTAATAATCGTTTTGTAAATAACTTAAACATCTAGGTGATAGCCCAGATTTTCTCAAACGTAACTTATGTATATGAGGTAAAACCACTTGAATCTCACGATTTTTTCATTGTGAAAAAAGAATAATGAATTTTCAACGCAAAAATCCGAGTGAAAAAGATATCTAAGAAGCAACAATAAAGCGAGTCGCAAAATCTCGTCTGAAAAGGTAATAATATTATAAATAGGTTGGTATTAAACGAATTTATTTTCAGACATTCACGTTTACTCATAATGCTTTTTGACATCGTATTTACTGTTATTCATATTTTGAAATGGGATAAACTTCATATTTACAGTCACACACAAGTTAATCTTGTGGTTCCACGAATAGATAATCTCAGATTGGAATAAAAAGCATAGCCGAGTCATTAAAAATAACCTCTTTAAATTATGGACTAGCGATCCACCCCAGCTTTTCATGTCTTGTGATTTACAAACAAAAACAAAAAAAGAAAACAAGTTCCAGTTAGTGTCCTTGTCATTTGTCTTAAATTATAAACAAAACAGTAGGTATAATAAGTCGAAGAAATCAATGGGCCCCAAAAGTAAACCCTTAAAATTCATGAGAAAGATACTGTCTCTGACTCTCCTATTTTTAAAATGAAACAAAACTGCATTCTCTGATTTTTTGACAAGTGTTAGTAAACCGAGAGACAGAACAGCTAAAAATTAAAAAGAAAAGTGTTTATTTTATATTATATAATTAATTTAAAAATTAAAAAAAAATGAAAATGCGTGAGCATCATCTCTCAATACAATAATTTAATTATCAGCTGCATTGCTTATTTTAAATCACCTTGAACATATATCAGTATAGTGGTTTTTATTCTAGAAACATCGTTTTCACATAAAATCTGATTAATGCAAAGCATTGTAAAACCTACTTTAAAAGAGTAACTATGGAGTTTCTTACCCATTCTTCTTTATATTACGTTTTGGAATGTGCAACTCGACATTATTAGATTGCCAACATCGTCAATGTATTTTTTAAACTTGTAACTTCTGACGTTCAAAAATGCCTTTTAGGGGTTCAATAAATGATTAGACTTTGACTTTGACTTTAGGCACAATTCTACTTATCCTTTTGGATAAAACGGCGCGACGTTGTTGTCATGAAATCAAAGTACGTGGCTTGAAGTGAAAAAAACCAACTTAGAATATGGGATGGAGTGTATGTGATAAAAAGACATTTATCCGGCTTTTATATTATTTGTTAAAGTAAAATACTAAAAAGTTCGCACTTTTTAACACAAAAGGTTCTCGCAGATACACAAGGTTTAATTCTGTATAGATTTATTATAAATATCTTTTTCATTGTTCCACATGAGCCCGTTCAATACTTTTGGCTTCATATCCTGTTTTTGGTGTCGGCGATAAAAAAATCTAAAATTGAAAGCGGCCGCCATATTTGTTGCGAGCCGATGTTAAACTTTTATATTAGTTTTTAGGATCAATATAATACACAGAAGGTTTACGTTTTATGTATAAAGGCAGTACAAGGTTTATTGCATAAATATTTCAGTAACTAGAATTACACACCTTTTTCAAAAGTACTGGTAGGGGTACTACAAATTCAGGAAAAGCGTTTTAGTAGTTTTAGTAAGTCATTGTTGCTCTGGAGTTGGTTGCGCTACTTCTTTTTCTCAACAGAAACACTAAAAAGTAGCAAACTGTGGGCACTTTGGGGACTGTCTTATTTAATATAATAATAATACCAGCCTCTTACTGTCCCACTGCAGGGTAAAGGCCTCTTTTTTTTATACCACGACGGTGGCAAACAAGCTTACGGCCCGCCTGATGGTAAGCGGTTACCGTAGTCTATGGACACTTGCAACACCAGAGGCGCTATACGCGCGTTGCCGACCCTTTAAAAACCTATTTACTCCCCTTTTGAAGAACCCCATACTGTAGCCCTTATAGAAAACCTCGGCAGGGACCTCATTCCACAATCCAAGTGTACGCGGGAGGAAATTCCTCTGAAACCGCACTGTACGGGACCATTTCGGCTCCAGTGTGTGAGCATGAACTTCCTGTCGACGGCGAGCGGTGCGATGATAGAAAGTGGCCGTGGGTATCATATTAAACAATTCCTCGGAACACAACCCATTATACAACCGGTAGAACACACATAGGGAGGCAAAGTCTCTCCTAAGACTTAGGGGCTCAATACCGCTTGTGACGAGTAAGACGGTAACTTCGACAGAAGACCCCTGTGCCAGACCCGATCGAACGCCTTAGCTATATCTAATACAGAAAAGGCTCGAGCATTAATCACCACGCTTGCTCAAGGCGGATTGGCCATTTCAAACTTGTATTAACTATAAGTCCAGGTTTCCTCACGATGTTTTAATTCACCGATGTCAATGATGTCTAAGATAAACTTAGAAAGTACATATGACTTGAAAAAGTCACATTGATACTCGCCCGGATTTGAACCACAACCTCGTGCATGAGAAGTAGGCGCCTTAACCTCTGGGCCATCACGACATTGAAAAGTGCTGATACTCAACCTAATTTCAATTTCCTGTTAACCACGCGACTTGATCTTTAAAGATTCAACTAATTCATGTAAACTGTTTTGTTTTTTTAATTAATATGCGAAATGAAATGAATTTTGTTTTTAATTTTTGAGTAAGAGAAAAGAGAGTTAACGACACACTACAAAAAAAATATGTTTACATTAAATTAACTTCCCAATAGTGAAATGATTTTTAAATTTGGTTCAATATTGTTTTTGAGTTAAATCACTACCAGCAATAAATATAATCTTCCTTCTTCATACAATAACTATTGACATAGTAAATAATATAATTATCGTATTACACGTTGACTACCAGACAAAATAGAAATTCATTTATTCGCGCCTCACCGGTGACTGGCGTGGCATTTTTTATTTTCTTTTTATAATGTAATAATAATAATAATTGATTAAAAAAAGACAGCCTATAGGTACAATTTTCAAAAATTAATTTACTTAAACTACTTATAGACTAGGCAATTTTTATAAATGCAATTTACAAGGATCTTCTGACCTCCAAACTAGGAAAGTCCTGTATCTTGGAGGTCAGTTTAATTCCATTTCTAGACACAGTCCGTGAGTTCCCATAGGTATTCAAAACACAATTTGTGTTTTTACAAAATTTTAAAAGTAAAAAATATTAATGGCGGTATTTAAAAGTAGGTAATATAGTCTATAAATAATTAATTTTAAAATTACTACTATAAATAAGCAAAAACTAAAAAGTAATAACATGTTACAAAAAAATAAAAAAATATAAAGTGTGTTGTGTGATGTTATGTTATGGTAGTGTTTGTGTGAGTGCACGTATATTCTTCGTGGAAAATCTTTATTTCTAAAACAATCAAACTTTCTGTACTGTAATACAAAAATGAGTTATCGATTGGGTTTACTAGAAACATTTTGTATTTTATACAATTTACGTCCCCCGTGTGAGATCATACACATGCACCGCTTACCTCATACAAAATTTATTTATAAACACACATGCAAACAAAATGCCCTATAATATGTAATCAAAAGCCGCGTCAAATCGCCGTCGTGCCAATAATTACGTCATTACAAAGCAAGGTTTGTAATTTAAAAAATGCCAGGCTTTTCATGTAAAAATTGATTTATGGAGGCTTTTATTAAAGCAATTTTATTTTTTCACGTAAGTATGGAGTCGCGTGAAGGTATTTGCTGGTCAAATCCACAATTATTATAATTGTTTTGTTATGCATTTTGCGAATAATGACATCGGTTTTTCATTAGTTCTTATAAATTCTGAAGTTTTAGAAAAAAAAATGGTAGTACTTAAATGTATTATGAGAGTCTATTACGGAAGGTGAAGATTAAACCAGATTTTGGAAAAAATATACAGTTTATTAATAACTATTTTACGGTATCAAGACATGTCACAGTGAACAAAAATCTAAAGTAACCGTTTAAACGTATTTCAAATATTCTTAGTAAGTTCAAAACACAAAAAGTTTGCTTTTTCAACATTATGTTACTTCATATACTTAACTCTGCTTACGACTACATCCAATAAGCAAGCTTCATTTATCTTCTTAGCATGTCAAAGAGAAATATAGTTAAAATACTATATTTCTCTTTACTATATATCCTTATAACGAAGACAACAGAGGTTATAATAACGTCATGCATCCTCCTGGTCATTTACCAATATTTTTTTCCAAACATCGCTCCTTGCCGCCGTCTCAGTAGTAACATCTTTTCGTTCCCAATCATCTTTTACGAATTACATCTATCATTTCTTTAGTTTTCTTATGACAATTTCCTCATTATTTTATTTCATATGCCTATATCAACATATATTAGGTATAGTAAACCAATTTTAAATAGAACTCATGAATTCTCCCGACAGGGTAAACTGTTGATTTTTCTCAAAAACATTTTGAGATTATTTGAGACACAAGCAATGTTGAAACAATTTCGGAGGTCCCTCTTTTAAAATCCAAACATTTTATTTTCTCGAAGTGTTTAATAAAACACTTTTCATTACACTAACTACCGAAAAGGCTACAAAAAAACCAACTAATTCTCGAACCCTGACCCAAAAACAACGAAAATCACAACAATTTAAACAAGCATAATTTAATAATACAGATTTACTCCCAAAACAAAGTTTGGGGGAATGAAAAAAAAAACGTTCTGGGGTGAAACAGTACAAAATTTCATCGGGAACCCTTTTAAATAAGTCACGGAGCGGGACAAACCGGGTTTTATCTCACGATAAAAGTAAAGTTGGGTTAGTACATAATTAAGTAGGCGTTACCACTGACATGAGCGTAAAGTGCCTGGAAGAGGCTGCTAGAAACTTCGTTGAATCTTGATTTGTTGAGAAGTTCTGACAAGTATTTCGGTTTCTGTTCTGAGTGTTTTCACATCCATACATAATATTTCAGTTAAAATAAACGTCATGATCCAAAAAATACAGAAACTTTGAAAAATGGAAAAAGGTGGAAAAACTATGAATCCGAATAGTAACAAATTTTGATACTTGTGATAAGTATCAAAATTTGTTTCTATTCGGATTCATAGGGATTCATAGTTTTTTACTTTAGACAATTTAAATAAAAAAAAGAAAGCGTTTATTTGCTTAAAACATTTTGACACAATGGAAATTAAAACATATTGTTGCAATTTTTCCACCTATCACAGCAAACAAAATTGTAATATACAGTTAACCCCATTAAAACCCTTAAATTTTGTCAAAGCTATCACTTTTCATAACCGTATTACAACTCATGCCATCCATATTTCTTTTCTTACTAAACAACAACAAAACCACAAGACCGACCTCAGATTACGTCAAAATACTCTTCAAAAAAATAATCAGGAAGCCATATTGAGTTCTTCGAGCATCCTTGTCAGTCTTGACCCTTCATAACTCAACCACTATCTGCGCCCTGGCCACATCCAGTGGGCCTTATCGTTAGCGGACCGGCTACTTAAACTGTCAAAGTTTGCACCATCCCATGGTTTCTTTTCTTTTCAACACTTAAAAACTTTTCGAGGAGGATATCTAATATATTTGAGTAAGGATTGACGAAGTTTCTTTAAGGTGAATGGATGATTGTTCTCACTGCTATTTTGTCGCTAGATGGCGACACATCCACAACTTCGAACATTTTCAATTTTTACACCTAACATAGAAATTTTTAATAGACAACTTTAATAAACCCAAAAACTAGGGCATTAACTTGATTTTCTTAGATAATCACTGTGCTTGTTAACTGGTATAATACAAAGATTTGAACATAATAAAGATTTAGCCGCATGAATATACTCTTTACACACACATGCAAAGAAATTAGTAGTAACTTTTGACACCACTAGATGTCGTTTTATTCAAACATGGTTGGAAATCAAAATGTCCAGAAGGGGTTAATTTAAAGAAAGAGGACCAAATTATGTATAAGATGAATGACCTTACATTATAGCAAAAACTAAAAATAAATATTAGTTTATTTATTAAGCTGGGCAAAAAAGTCTAGAAACGGAACTATTTTTTTGTCTGTTGGCAACATTTTCAAAATAATGACATCTCGTAATAAACAAAGTTCACGATCTCGTAGAATTATAATTTCGACCACCAATCGTTGAATATTAAACGTAAAAAGTGAAAAATAATTAATAAAACCATTCGGAGTGCTGACAAGAAGGTTATTCTATAGTCTAGTAGTAATGTACTCTGTGAGGTTATCAGGCGATGTCTGGCGGAACATGAGACCCAAACTATTCTTTCTGATCCAATGTTAACCGCTGATAAGACAGGTATGTTTCCTGTTCTTGTGATTTTCACAGTGTTTAACTGAATGAATTTTGTTGGTAGGTACATAAATACCAGTTTGTAAACATGTTATTCAAAATATGGTAGCACAACTGGTTACTTAGCGATGTTTGTTAACCATTAACAATGAACAAGGGATTTAACATGCCACAAACAAGGCTTAGAGTGCCATAACCATTACCTTTGTTAAAGCTTTAGTCCATTCCTAACAAAACCAATAACAATCTAAATATTTTATTGTTTTTAATATTTTTTTACATACTTGGTCTCCACTGTGTTTTAGTAAATTGATTTATGACAATTTTTTTCAGTTACTGAAACATTAAATCATTACCATAATTATTTGATTTACAGATCACTGATAATATTATCAGTTATGTCAAGAATGTGTACACCTAACTGTACAAGAAGCCAATAATCGCACAGCAAATCCCAGTGGTATCAGACCTACTTCACACATGGTTCTATACATAGCTTGTGGCATTTCTTTAGGTCAACGCATAGGAAGACTATGTCACACATTACCAGAGAGATCTGATGTAAGAAATTATGTAGAAAACCAAATAATTACCTGACAGGTAATAAAATAATTGTTTGTTAGTTCATGTAATCAATCATTTTCAAAAATATGAGTCAAAAATTAATCAATAATAAGAGTTTTGTAACATTATTAACACATTTATTTCAATTACCGGTCCCAAATGAAGCTTGGGCATGTAATAGTTGCTGGATGCGAGCTTACCACATTACACACCGGTTAGAAATGGAACCTCCTGTTTCTGCGGAATTTGAAGTGCCTGTGGTTCCAATCAAATGAAGAGTCAATTCTCCCAGTAGTTCCAACCAAAACCAAATGTGGAATCAGTTCCTCCATCAAGTTCTGTAACTATGCCAAGTTCAGAAACAGAATCTTGGGCTGATCAGATGCCCAACGTTCAACCTCTATCAAAAATAACAAGCAAAATCGTACTATGGGGAACACATTCGGGAAAACAGTATGTTTAGGTTAGAAGTTGACACCAATCTAGTGGAGTATTCAATGAATTCAGTTTTATTAAGGGGTAGAATAAAATCGCGCCACCAAAGTAGGTAATAAAATATATTATACTTATATTTATTTGACTGGCCTGTTGATCTACTAACTACTAGTAGTTAGTGACCCTGACTGCTATGCCGGAGGTTGTGGGTTTAATTCCCACCCAGGACAAATGTTTGTGTGATGAGCACGATCATTTGTTCTGTGTCAGGGAGTAATTTATCTATGATATGTATGTATTTAGAAATATATAAGTATGTTTATCGGCTGTTTAGTACCCATTACACAAGCTCTTAGCTTAGCTTGGGACTAGATGGTGTTGTGTGAAAAAGTTGTGGAATATTTGTTATACTTATACATACATACATAAACTCACGCCTTTTTCCTATGGGGGTAGGCAGAAACTACAGAGCGCCATATGCTACGATTCTTACATACTTCTTTTGCTTCGTTTACATTCATACATGTTGTCATACACACACGCCGGTTGCGAGTACCATGCACCTGACCTTTCTGAAGAACCTCACCAATAAGGTCTATGTATGTGCTTCTAGGGCGTCCCCTCCCGGCGTTCCCACTTACATCTGCCTTGTAAATGAAAACCTTTCGTTAGTCGCCTTTCATCCATCCTTTCAACGTTATACTTATATAATACTGAATTTAAATAACAGGACAGATTGGTGTCAGCCTTCGATCAATAATAGCACTAGATACAAGATCAGGAACAAAAATAACTCGCTAAAGTGTCCACGTTTAGCTTCGATCAATAATAGCACTAGATACAAGATCAGGAACAAAAATACCTCGCAAAAGTGTCCACGTTTAGATACGCATAAACAATTGCATTTCTTACTACGAATATAGAAAAATGTTTTATAATATTATCAAGTTCAGTTCATTATAAACCTTGACTCTCAAGCATAAAGTTTAATTACAATTGCAAAATATTTATGCCTAAGTCCTTCTGTTGTCGGAGAAAAGTAAAAGGAATAAATTTGAAATGTGACTTAAAAATAAAAGCCATTTTTATAATAAGTACAAAAATATTTTTTCTAAAATGAAACTTAAGGCCTAGAAAATAAGGTTAAAAACGTTTTGTTCACAATTTCGTCTTTACTCTATTTTGGAACTAGACGTAGTTCTTGGTATGACATTTCAATGCTCAGAACACAGTAAGAATTGAGACGTAGAGTTGCAGAATAATCATTTATATTTCTTATGCGAGCGAAGGTTTGTTTTATAATGGTAGCAAATAATTACATTTGACCCATTTTAAAAAAGTAGTAGGCCTAAATTAGTACAATAGTTATTTTGACATTGCTATTAATTGTCTGCGGGTTGGCTCATTATAATCAAATCAACCCACAAAAAAAATGAATGCGTTTACTTTTGCATGCGATTTAGAAGTTTTCACAGTAAAATATAATGGAGGCAAAAGTTTCTGAGTGTGAGTGTGAGAGTGTGTGTTTGTATGTTTGTTACTTCTTCACGCTCAAACGGCTGAACAGATTTGGATGAAATTTAGTATGTATGTAGGTTATATCCTGGATTAACACATAGGCTAAGGCTACTTTTAACTACTCCTGGTTTACGCGGGTTAAACCACGGGGAGCAGCTGGTTAAAAATCATTGAATGAAATCAAATTATTTTAACCGACTTCTAAAAATGGGAAGAGGTTATCAATTCGGTTGTATTTTTTTTTTAGGTTTTGTGACCTCAGCACTCCGTCATTTAAAGACGATTTTCAAAATCTAACGCCTAAGGTACAGGCTCGGCCTAGTTTAGGTGTTAGTGGTCATTCGAATTGTGTTCAATTGCAGAATAATTTTACCTACTGTTTACCAAAATCAACTTGTAAATATTTTTTGTGTCAATAAAGCTTTTTTTTTTTTTTTTTTTTTTATCTTAAATTTCAGACATTATAATTTGCTGATTAAGAAACAACCATGTTTATTAGGTAATAGTATCTGAAATAGTCATTTAGTGCGTTAAGTCAATAATGTGTCGTGAAACTTGTGTCATCACCGTGGGTGATATCATGTAATAAAATACTATAAACTATTATATTAACTAAAAAAAAAAAAAAATATTTTTTATTTGATAGGGTATATAAACAGATTGGTCCCATTTGTATAAAAACTCATATCTAATGAGGGGCCCTTGAGGAATTGAGGGAACTCTTCAAAAAATATAGGTACACACGTACCGATTTTTACATTTTTAGTAACAAATCAAGCATTTTCATTTAGAAAGTAACATTTTGTGAAAAAAAACTTATGAAAAAGACAGGCGACGGAACTCTTCAAGACAAAACAGCAAATTGTTCGCGATTGCTACAGTGAGATGTCTATGCAGAGTTCTTATATTTGCATAACATAACATTACGCCTGTCTATTTTAAAAGGGGCCCGGCAGAGATGTACAGATTATGTTGATGAATGATGTTTAGATAGAACTTTATCAATATTGTTAAGCGATTTCAATGATTCTTTGAAGTTTTGAAAGACTTTCTTGACACACGAAGAAACTAAAAATGGCGAAACAAAAACTTTTTTACAAAAAAATAAACCTTCTTAAAAAAACACCAACAAAGAAAATATAGGTGAAAAATAACTCCAGTTTCGAAAGTCGGTGGCCAATAACGAACGAAACAAAACCTCTTCTTTCTCTGGCGACAATCGAGATCCATTCTGCACGCGTAAATGGATTGCTAGGAAAGCTAAAATAAAAAAGAAAAGCTAAGTAGGTACCTAATAAGAGTCCAACAAACTAAAGTAGCACTAACCGATTTTAACCAACATTAAGTATTAGTAACAAATTATTAAAATGATTGCAATACAAATCTACTCCATGCATCTGCTGTTCAGTTAAACAAATTTTGTGCAAATGTTGGCGAGCATTGGTCAAACATTTGTAGCGGTGGTTTAAAATCGGTAATTTTGTTAAAAATTGATATTATTTGTTAAATTATAGCTTAAAATATAACTTATTCTTCATGTCCTTACTGAAAAAAAAATACTCCGACCGAATAATTAAGTTTTCGGGGATTATTTTTGCAACTGTTGAATACACACTGCAGCATTGTGGGACGTGTTTTCATTGGCCGTGTTTCAAGCAAATTAAACAAAATAACAACACATGTCTCTAGTGAGCTTATATTTACCGAGACGGATTTTTGACGCCGACCCGACATCTAGTGCTATTATTGATCGAAGGTGTCAGCGCATTGCTAAATATTAATGCAGTTGTATTACAGGGAAACGTACCGTTGGGGGCTATGCGCACATTATGACAATTGTTTGGTATTTGGGATGGGCACAGCATCAGGAAATTATCAATCAACCACCTGCCAGTTTCTTAGATAGTAGGTATTTTAGTTAGAGATGATGTAGAAAATGAAGAAGATGAATAAAGCACAAATATTTAATAACCTGTTTTTTATTACTTTCGTCATAATACAATGACAAACCATGGTTTACAAGTATTTGTAAGTAGGTACCTATGTATATTTATAATAATATAGACTAATGCACTTTTTCTTCAGACCTAAATGTGGCTGAATATAAGTGAAGCAATTGCCACTTGACCTGTGTAAAACAATATATCCACGGGCCAATACTAACCACGTGCAATCACAGTATAATGAACATAGAAAGGAAAGGCAACCACGAATAACGTATTCCCCGAGACAAATAATGCTATGTTCCTTGAAGCAGTGGCTAAAGTACAATCACAGGACAACTAGGAGCTTGTGTTTGTGATCGGTCCAGTCGGCAAGGTTTATCTATCACGAGTATTCTACAGTACTTCTACTCTTCAAAGAGTTTGCACCTTGCTATTTTGAAAAAATCTCTTAATCCAACATTTATTTATCATACAAATAATACGTTCGGATTTGTGTTGCAAAAACATTGTATTTTTTTGGTGAAGGTGTCTATTTTGTCCGGCACGGCACCGGCACCACTCCAAACCAGCAATTGACTTGTCATTCAATTTAGAGCCTTAAATCGTGGTTAGTATAATATATTTCACAATGTCAAAGTGAAAAAGCCAACGGCGAGCTGTCAGCGCGCTTGCCACTACCACACAACTCGACTCGCAGCCCGCGTGCCGATAGCGAGCGGACTATGTATTTACAGCGCGCCGACCGCACGCTTATAGCCTGATTACACCTACCGAGTAGAGTGGCGAGACAGTGCACTCGGCCGAGCGCTCGGTATTTGTAAACACATGCCGATGAATGAATGTGTTTACAAATACCGAGCGCTCGGCCGAGTGCACTGTCTCGCCACTCTACTCGGTAGGTGTAATCAGGCTATTACAGCACGCCGACTCCGAGTCGCCAACAAAACGTCATTGCGCCGTCGTAAACCGACTTAATGGCCACTGTGGTTTACTCAGTAGAGTAAGTATAACATTACGCTTGCTATTTCTTGAAGGTGGACATTTTTTTGGGTTTTTCGTCATCGGTGTCGTTTTCGTGGTTTTCGGGGTCGCTGTTTACGAAATATAGGTAAAAGGCGCAGAGGAAAATTTTTGGTTTTTCCGTCATGGGTGTCGTTTTCATGGTTTTCGGGGTCGTTGATTACGAAAATGAGCTCAAAATGAAAATCCAAGATGGCGCAGAGGAAAATTTTTGGTTTTTCCGTCATGGGTGTCGTTTTCATGGTTTTCGGGGTCGTTGATTACGAAAATGAGGTCAAAATGAAAATCCACGATGGCGACGTAGAAACTAATTACGAAAATGAAAATCCAAGATGGCGCCGAGGAAAATTTTTGTAATCAACGACCCCGAAAACCATGAAAACGACACCCATGACAAAAAAACCAAAAAGTTTCTTCGTTTCCATCTTGGATTTTCATTTTGAGCTCATTTTCGTAATCAACGACCCCGAAAACCATGAAAATGACACCAATGACGGAAAAACCAAAAATTTTCTTCGTCGCCATCTTGGATTTTTATTTTGACCAAATTTTCGTAAACAGCGACCTCGAAAACCACGAAAACGACACCCATATTAGAAAAACCAAAAATTTTCCTCGGCGCCATCTTGAATTTTCATTTTGACCTCATTTTCGTAATCAACGACCTCGAAAACCACGAAAACGACACCCATGTTAGAAAAACCAAAGATTTTCCTCGGCGCCATCTTGGATTTTCATTTTGACCTCATTTTCGTAATCAACGACCCCGAAAACCATGAAAACGACACCCATGACGGAAAAACCAAAAATTTTCCTCGGCGCCATCTTGGATTTTCATTTTGAGCTCATTTTTGTAATTAGCGATACCGAAAACTACGAAAACGACACCCATGACGTAAAAACCAAAAATTTTCTTTGTCGCCATCTTGGATTTTTATTTTGACCTAATTTTCGTAATCAGTGACCCCGAAAACCATGAAAATGAGACCCATGACGGAAAAACCAAAAATTTTCTTCGTCGCCATCTTGGATTTTTATTTTGACCTAATTTTCGTAATCAGCGACCCCGAAAACCATGAAAATGACACCTATGACGGAAAAACCAATAAATTTTCCTCGGCGCCATCTTGAATTTTACTTTAGAGCTCATTTTCGTAATTAGCGATACTGAAAACTACGAAAACGACACCCATGACGGAAAAACCAAAAATTTTCTTCGTCGCCATCTTGGATTTTCATTTTGACCTCATTTTCATAATCAACGACCCCGAAAACCATGAAAACGACACCCATGACGGAAAAACCAAAAATTTTCCTCTGCGCCATCTTGGATTTTCATTTTGAGCTCATTTTTGTAATTAGCGATACCGAAAACTACGAAAACGACACCCATGACGGAAAAACCAAAAATTTTCTTCGTCGCCATCTTGGATTTTTATTTTGACCTAATTTTCGTAATCAGTGACCCCGAAAACCATGAAAATGACACCCATGACGGAAAAACCAAAAATTTTCTTCGTCGCCATCTTGGATTTTTATTTTGACCTAATTTTCGTAATCAGCGACCCCGAAAACCATGAAAATGACACCCATGACGGAAAAACCAAAAATTTTCCTCTGCGCCATCTTGGATTTTCATTTTGAGCTCATTTTCGTAATTTGCGATACTGAAAACTACGAAAACGGCACCCATGACGGCAAAACCAAAAATTTTCTTCGTCGCCGTCTTGGATTTTTATTTTGACCTAATTTTCGTAATCAGCGACCCCGAAAACCATGAAAACGACACCGATGACGAAAAACCAAAAAAAAACCACCTTCAAGTAATAGCAAGCGTGATGTTATGTTTACTCCATTGAGTAAACTTCAGTGGCCATTAATTCGTGCAAGTCCAGTCGCGCAAGTGTCCATTCGCGCATCTGTCCTTTAGCGTAAAAGTCCATTCGCGCAAGTTTCTATTCGCGCATCTGTCCAATCGCGCAAAAGTCTATGCGCGCATCTGTCTTTTCGCGCAAGTGGATTCGCGCAAGTGTCTTTCGCGCAAAAGTCCCAGATCCGAAAAAAATAGGTAAGTTTGCCTACGCTGATCGCCTGATTAAGGTATACCCTAAGTATACATGAACTTCTATTGTCTGATTTTATTCATCACAAACCAATGAATTAGGTACTTACCGTGTCAGAAAATGTATTATCAGTACCTACTTACATACAGTAGAAAGATTTTTAAATCTTTAGGTACTATATTTAAGGTAGATATTACAATAATTACTTTAGTACCTATTGTATCTGTGTGAACTAAAGGCAGATCGCAGATATTTTTTTCACTTTCTAGCATTATTTCTCATTACCTAATAAAAAACATTTTATTGATCATAAAATGTAAAATCCGCGGGCAAACCCGCGTGCCGCCGGCGCTAACTTGCTAGATACACAATTTTGTCACAAAATCACGAATGGACTGACTGGAGCAATTTGGCAACAACGCGGGGTGCAGAATGGCAACGTCGCATCACCGCGCCGCGTCCTACAATCGAACCTTCTTCGAATTTTGAAACAGCGCCATCTATTATAAATGTTTACCGAACGTCAACTCGTACACGACAGCAACAAGCTCTTTCTCGGTGGTTCTATAAATTTCTGTCAGATGGCGGGATTCAGATCACTCACACATGTAAAGATTTTTCGTTTTTTGTTTGGTCTAATTCTCCTAGAAATACTGTTTTTTTAATAAAATTTGGGCGATACGCGAACATAATACATTATAAACTTGCCATATACTTGCTCTTATTCAGCAGAAACCATTTATTTACGGAGATTACATCTCCTGAAAAATGTATGGCGAGGTCTAACTAGGCATCCACCTTAAGCCATTTATTGGTTTATATGCTTGTGTTACGGTAAGGGTTAATTTTTTATGTCGACAAAGGATGTTTTCTGATTTTTTAAAACGTAATTTTTGGCGTGAGGAACCAAAAGTAAAAGTGTCATGCTTTTGTTATGACAGGTGACGGAACTGCTTGTCTTTTTAGTAAAAATCTCTCCGAGATAAACTGAAGTAAAGTTAACTGGAAATCAATAGAATTAAAATGTAATGACAGCTCACTTCGGTAAAATGCTGTACTTACATTTTCTTACGAAAGTTCTTACTGCATTGCAATGTTTCAATATTCAAAAAAAAATTAAACCGACTTCAAAAAAAACACTAAACGGTGTAAAATAACTCTAAATTAGGAAGTCTGTGGCTTTGGTGGTTTTGTCTTATTCATGATGGGCCACCGACTTCCGAATTTAGAGTTATTTTACACCGTTTAGTGTTTTTTTTGAAGTCGGTTTAATTTTTTTGCAAAAAAGTTTTTTATTTTTCTATTTTTAGTGGTTCCCATACAAATATTTGCTATATATATTGTTAATTGTAACAGTACATGTCGTGATAATAGGGTTATCCAGTTATCCCTAATAAATGAAAATTAACATACCTAACTGTCGAAATCTAGGTATATTGTACACATCTGCGTACCCCTCAGAGCATACCAGGCGTGATGATACGTCATGATGTTGTATAAACAATAAACATCCAAGCGATTCCAGCAATCACGACAGATTTGCCGTCTATTTTTGAAGAGTTCCGTTGCATATCTCCGAAGATCAGCACCAGATCTTCACCAAATTAAAATGGGACCACCTCGGGAGTATACTCTTTCGAATAAAAAAAGAATTTCGAGAATCGGTCCACAAATGGGGGAGAAATCAGGTAACATAAATAAAAAAAAAAAAAAATACATACACACGAACATAGAACCTCCTCCTTTTTTGAAAGTCGGTTAAAAAGTCAGTTGCGTTTTTTCTCTGATTGTTACAGCGAGGCGCTTAAAACAGCTTTATTTGAAGTGGTTACAAATTTAAAGTATGACTCAGAGCTAAATTCGTCAATACAAGGTGTATTGTAAAAGTTAAAACTTGTAAACACACATCGATCTGTTTTGAGAAACATACTACTTCGTTTATTTTTTCGACAAATAGATGTGCCTTATTATGTGATTTGTTTTATCACTGAAAAACCAACCTTGAGATGAACTGAACAGAGACCTTTATTCTAGATCAAAAAACACTGAACAGAAGATAGAATCAGTACATCTATGGTCATCTTCTTATATTACCCTTAAAAAAAAAGTTATCTGATTACGAACAAAATACTCGTGTTAGTCTATTATTTCCTCAGAAATATTCCCTGCCTTAGTTTATTTACTTAGAATTTTATTTCATGGTTTACAAATGAAAAGAAGTATACTTTTTCAACAGTCTTAAAGAATTCACAAGAAATAACTGCCGAGCAATGGGTTGTCAAAAATAATTTTCCACTAATGTGTTTCCCCGAAATAAATATATTTTACATACTTTAAGAAAAACATCATTCATAAATAGAAAATAAAATTGTTTAAGCTACTCTTTTCCTACAAAATGTAAGAGTCCATAGCGAGAAATTGGTTGGTACAGTACGTTCGGCAGCTACCATTTGTATAGCGACTTTCTGGGTAGGAGTACATTATAAGTTTTAAGCTGAAAATACTTTTGGGATACGTTCCGATACGTCTGTTGACCCAGTTAGGGGCTCCTCCGGAAGATAAAATCTTCATGCTAGTTTTGCATTACTCACTGTAAAGAATTCCAAGTGTACTCAAACTGCATTTTGCACTTCTAAAATTTTACTTTAAATAAATGACGTCATGAAGCAGACTTATAATATTGGTAGATTTGAACATGATATAGTTTAATTAAAAAAAATATTTAATTGCATATACGTCAGTATATTTATAAAACAGTATATTTTTGCGGTTGGCGATTTTAAACTTATATAACTATAAGTCCACGTTTTCGCACGATGTTTTCCTTCACCGATGTCAATGTTGTTAATGATAAAGTTAGAAAGTACACATATGAACTAAAAAAGTCACATTGGTACTTGCCCGGATTTGAACCAAAACCTCGTGCACAAGAGGTAGGCGCCTTAACCTCTGGGCCAACACGACATATTGTTTTATATTATTATATTTATTTATTACACATACGAGTACATATAGCTACCACCACAGAATGAAATCCAGTGCAATAAATCAAATATAATATAAATTGCAATAACATTCATTTAATTAATATAACAGAATTGAAATTAGTATTATAATTGTTGTTGTACAATAAAATAAGAGAAATAGAATTAACATTGTCTTTTTTAATTATTTTGTTTTTGTTTTTATGTGAGAAACAATTTAATAGTGGTATTATAATGTTGATCGTAGACTAAACACAAACAATGCAGTTGTATTTCCAAGAAACTTGTTTCAACAATTCACAAATAAAGGCAAAACCGAAGTTACTCGTGCTCTTTTTGTTTCACAACATCCTACAAACGATAAATTCCAAATGGAACTTAAGAACGATACTGGTCTAAAATCACAATCTACCTATCGGTCTAATACTAAAGCAGGCAATACCCTTCTGTGTGGAGAAAGGGTCGGCGTTAATGAGGCAAATGTTCGGGATGCCCACGTTCCAAAGATTCCCAGATCCTGGGTTAGGTTTTTGTCATTACGTGATAGGAATTAGGATTATTGGTTCAAGCGCTTGGACAGGTGATAATTTAAATTTGAATTTAAAATCTATTGGAGTTTGCTGCTCGGTCGTCAATATGGTAATGAGATTTTTATGGATTTTACTACCTCGCTGGATTTGTGGTAGGCACGAAGCGTTACTTATCTGCTGGCATATGGTAAGAAGGTGTAACTTTCGTTTATACCGAAATTAAGTTTACAAATGATCCAGAATCAGCAGCAAATAATCTTTCTTTTTGTATTTTTAACAACAAAAATTGAATAATTTTAGTTACAAATGTCTTTGAACATTTGTAACTAAAGTTATTTAATTTTTAAAGATATACTTATACTATGTATTTTGCTTAGTATGAAATTTTAACTTACTTGATTTTAGGTTCATATTCATATTCATATTCATATCTTTATTTGCATTCCATAATGTGTTGAGATCTTACAATGGGCTTAAAGGTTTGAGGTCGTTACGCCTTTTTACCGTATGACGTCAGTGCTGAACTTGAGGTATTAAGTTTCAATTCCGGTTTCAAAACTAACAATACTATCTTACTTATTTAAGCACCATTATTACTAACACCAAAGTACTAACTTAAACTATGGAACTTTTTTATCTGCACATAAAAAATATCACTATTATTATTTTAAATTTTTCCCATTGTGTTTGTTTTTTGGTGGGGAAAATGGAAATAAGATGAATTAAGCGTTATTGGCAAAATGTTAGTATACTGTAAGCCTTAAATCATTCAAGTGTTATGTTATTTATGTCCTAAATATTTAGTAATAATACTTCAGGATCATCAACATTACTTTATTAATTATTAATTTTACCCGCCATTTTGGCCGCCATTTATTTTACCAGTCTCATATTTTCCAAGATAATATTATTGTCTTCAGAGAACCCACATCCACAAACAATACTAACGGATTACAGCATCATCCCATCTATCCTTCTTTGATTTCCAAATGCACATCGGGAGCAAAAAACCAACCCAGTCCCTACATTAAAATACATAATTATATAAAGGAAGCCGAGGCTTTGTCCCAAACGTTGAGCACAGTACCACACGGTCAGAGCTGTTCCACTAAGCCGCGAATCCTCTTTGTTACGGGGAAACTCGGGAGATTACGCTTTAAAAGCATTTTAGTGTGGAGGTTTTTGGTAGATCAAGTATATTTTTTTAATAAAAATAAATTGGTATTAAGTACGTATTAAATTAAAAAGGCAGACGGGAAATAATATATTAGGTACATAACCAGGCTTTGACGTTTCGACTGTTGGCCCTGGCTGTGAAACAGTGGGAGTGAGCCGTAATCACCACTATGCTCAAAGTGATTATCATGATCTAGTTTGCTTTTGAGGATTCATAATTCTATCGAAAGGAAACGCATTGTCCTCTAAGAAAATAAAAGTAAATTAGTTTGTTTACAAATAAATTAATAAGAAGTGTCGACGTACAGTACTGATTAATGTGACTTAACTGCGTTTGACCGTACTTGGTCAGCATGGCTATTGCACAGTCTAAAAACGCACAGTCGTCTGGCAAAGCCATCTAGACAGGGCAATCGTGCGGGATGTGAGGGGAGAGACGCGGGAAAGCCACTCCCGAACTGCGAATAAAACTATGTTCGTAGTTCGGGAGCTATTAATCAGGGCGTGTAGACGTTGTCGGCATTTTTCCAGAGATCAAAGGCGTCGTCCTACTGTATTAATATTTATACTGTGGCGATTAGCAATTTTTTATTACCTGTTACTAACTGGCGTCCAATTGCCGTAACCGTAGTTTGATGACAACTGAAAATTTCCAAAAAAATGGTATTGCACTCTAAGTGAACTTCAAGTTACAGTGTCTATCAGACAGGATACGGTGTGCTTCATCACATTTCTGCAAGTGCGCAAGACGTCATCCTAGATACACACTGATGATAGCAAATGCGAATTTAGCTAATTCACAGTTAGTCGTCGAATGCTTTGCCCAGTGATGAACTGTCAACAGAAATAAGGAACAGCCCTATAGGTACTCATAATGAAATAAAAGAAAGAAAGAAAGAAAAGAAAGAAAGAAATAAAGAAAGAAACAAAGAAAGAAAGAAAGAACGAAAGAAGGAAAGAAAGAAAAAAGGAAGATTGAAAGAAAGAAAGAAATGATATTTATGGGCAGGTAAAAACATGCACCCACTGTTAAAATATGAAAGTAACAAAATAAAATAGTAAAAAATAAATGGCATGTCTCACGGCTGCGCCAAACGGCTAATTTCAGCGGTAATGCCAGACAGACGCAGTTGTCTGACGCTGGTTTTCAAATGCACCTTTTGGGACGAGTGACGGTTGAGGAACACAATATAACATAGTACTTATATTAATATTGTACATATAAATAAAAATAAAGATCAATCAATGAGATCAATGAGAGTTTGGCTTCCCGCGTGGGGAAGTCAGTCATGCAAAAGACGGGCTAGAAGGTGGACCTGCGGCTGGTTGGGTAAGATTCCCGAGTTTCGTAGGCAAAAATTCAATTTGGGTTGAACATATTATGTATTTGGTTAAGATGGCACTCTGATTACAATGCCTCCTTTATAAAATTTATTATTTGTCTTACTTTTTCAAACTTCAGTTACAGCTTTTGGATTAAAAATTCGTGTAGAAAAAACACAATTATTAAATCTGTATGTATGTATGACTAGCAGACGTCCCGCGGTTTCACCCGCGTAGTTCCTGTTTCCGTGGGATTCCAGGGATAAAAAGTAGCCTATGTCATCCAGAAATAGTGTAGCTTTCCACCAGTGCAAAAAAATTTTAAAATTGGATCATTAGTTCCAAAGATTACCCCCTACATACAAACTTACAAACAAACAAATTTTACTTCTTTATAATATTAGTATAGATATAGATAAGTAACAGCCGCATGGGTCGATCGAAGGTTAAGCTACGCTTGACGAGGTCGGTCCGTGGATGGGTGACCATTTATTACATACCAAGACTCCTCCGTGCCTCGGAAAGCACGTTAAGCCGTTGGTCCCGGCTGTCATTTGTAGATCTTTGACAGTCGTTACTTGTAGTCAGAAGCCCGAAAGTCTGACAACCAGTTTAACCAAGGGGTATCATGTTACCCAGTTACTGGGTTGTGGAGGTCAGACAGGCAGTCGCTCCATGTAAAACACTGGTATTCAGCTGCATCCGGTTAAACTGGAAGCCGACCCCAACATAGTTGGGAAAAGGCTAGGCAGATGATGATGATGATGATATAGATAAGTTACGTTTGATTGTACGTAAAATCCTGATTTTTCTATGCCTGTATGGTTCATTTACTCTCTGAATTAGGATGGCAACCAGTCGGTTCACATTTAAATGCAAAGTTCGTGAACATTTTCATAAGATGTTGGCAGGTTCACCACAGAGTTGATTGACACTCAGATTAGTTTTTCTCTAACAACGTTTTTTAATGCTTCTTAACTATCGTAATTATTTTGTTTTAAGTATGTACGAGATGTACCTGTGTATCTTGTCCTTTTTTTTTACCCTGCTGCACCTACCTTGTTCTGTCTCTACACCACCTTAAGGTAGACTGGTAGAAAATGCCTAAGGCATTAAGTCTGCCTTTGTTTTTTTTTACTTGTGCATAAAGTTTTGATAAATAAATAGACAATCGGGTTTAGTTATTTACTCCTACTACTACTATTTTAAATGCTACTACTTACCTTAGTATTGTAAGCACCATAGAGACCCGCAGCACAGTGAAATTATGTTAAAAGTATGTTTCAAAATCAATGCATTTTAGTAAGGTAGTTAGGTTAGGTAGTTAGGTTCGCTATATGATAGGTATGATGAGTTAGGTTAGGTTATATCTATATATAAATATATCGTTGTAAATAATTAGTGATGGAATAGAATAAGTTTTATTATACACCATAAAAACTGACAAATAATAACTTTAATTGGTACATAAGGTATGGGTAACATAACTATGGGTGTTCTTATAGCTAATATTTTGAGGGGTGAAAGCGTGAAGCACAGCTGCTAGTCGATAATATTTGTTTATGGCCTGATTCCAAATTCAAAAGCAAAAAGGTTTGAGTCTACACTCACAAAATTAAAACAAAACACTAATGAAGCTTCAAAGTTAAACATCTTCACAAAATTATTATCCACCCTCTGCCCTAGTCAGAAAGAAAGGAATAAAACCCGTCTAAATATTCTAAATAATGAACATGTAATCTTCCTCACATTCTATACAGAAATAAGTCTCATACTTAAATACAGACATTGCGAACCATTTCTGTCATAAAGTTACTCAAAGTTCCAAATGCGATATAAAATTCACCATATCCCGATACGTTTGTGGGTGGGACGTGTCGTATTTATACTTAACGCTCCATTACGCTTTTTATATTCGATTTATGTGAAGATTGCACCGTGAAAACGGTATTGGATAGCGAAAGTTGTGGCTTGCTCGTGTGTGTATTGTGTGGAGTTCTGCTGTAAAATTGTTGGTGTACCTATTATTATTTTATTTTGTCAGTTGATATTTTGTTGAGAAAGTCAAGTATCTCGTTTTCATACAATGTTAAACAGTAACTGGCCAATAAGACAGTCATAGACAAGAATATCATACTCTTTATTGTACACAATATGAACTTTCAAATAACATGTTACAATACAGAAAAAAGAACTTACATTGACGCTCATCAGGACACCTTCAATTATTTACATGATTCTGAGGTTCAGGTTCTGAGCTTATCCAGCTGAGAAGTAAATACTTGTAAGAAAGTGTGAGAGAGATAAAGCGAACGTGCGGCCAACAGTTGTCTCTTTCTTTCTTTAACCACAGACCTACAGAAAAGAGACAGGTATTGGCCGCGCAGTCCCTCTGTCTTTTTCTAGAGAGTGGTTTGACCACGGGTATTGCTTAGTCTATTCTCTTTGTCTATGGGAAAAACAGACGTAAATGTAGGTTGAAGATGGTTGACTGTTTGCATCTTAGTCCTTTTCATCTGGCAAAGAGAATCGACCACATTGATGTTGAGAAAAAGAAGAATACCTACATATTGGGTGGTCCGCATTGAGGACAAGAACAGCATTGTGGAATCATTCAACATTACGTAATGTCAAAACTCCTGGACCAGTGTGTTCTTTCCTCCATGGCGTATGGCGCTTAAACATGAATGCTACCACAAGACTAGCACAAATAGAATGAATACATTTCAGTGTTTAGTCTCTCGCCTAGATTACTAGAAATATAAAAAAAACTTTTCCTTCTTACACATAATCAAATAAAAACGGCGATACATTGAGTCAAAATGACGATACAAGTAGATGACGTTACAATTTTGTACAATTTATACTGAATTATAATGTCACAAGCCCCCTCTTATAAATTTTAATGCGCATCTAAGAAGTTTTTCGTCAATTTGTAAAAACGAAAAAATACTTGTCTATTTTAACAAAGTCTTGTGACTTTGTTAAAATAGACAAGTATTTTAGCCCCCTCATCTTAATTTTAATGCGCTTAATCTAAGTAGTTTTTCATAAATTTGTAAAAGCAAAGAAATACTTGTCTATTTTAAGTATCTAAGAGATGGACTAAGGTAGAATTTTAATATGCATACTTCGTCATCATGCAGATTAAACAGAGAACCATGAAGTGTTCCATGTTCGCCATAAATCTGATAAACCAACTTCGAACTTGTCTGTTCAGAATGTTGTTGAGATGGAGTAAGGTTATAAGTGTACTGTTCGATCTATTTACTTATTCCGCTTTAATGGAACTTGATTCAATAATTTCAGTATGTTTTAGTAGCTTGTCTTCGAAACGTGAGATTGTAGGCACACAATAAGTTGTTCTTCAAACTAATTTACAGTGATTTTGTGGGGATTATTAAGGTACCAATTCTTCGAAACGTTACCGTGCTTCTCGTGAAGTCGATGTTAACATTTCATTAGACTGTTGTCTCGACTCAATGTCTTGTTAACCAGATATAAGAATGGATTCATTGGAAGAAGATGGATCTGATAATTCTGCAGCTGGCAGCACCCGCCACGAACAACAACTAGCTCCGCGTATTTTAATAATTAAAAATAGTTATAATCAACAAAAACGATAAATAAGTAGTAAAATATTCGCAATTAATCATAAATAACGTGTGATAGTGTTATCAAAGTAAACAAATAAAGAAAAAGTGCATAAAACACCCAAAAACTATTGGTGTATCAAAACTTTAAAATATAAACAATATACAAAGTGACAGTATCAGTGAATATAAAACGACATAGAACAGTAGAATAACAGTGTATATTTTGCATAACTAAACATAAGTGCCAAAGTGATAATCAATCCAGTGCATATAAACCACAAAAACACGGAAAAAATATAAAAAATATAAATAAAAAAAGTGATGACGGTGTACCTAAAAACTTTTTAAAAAAAGTCATTACATCGCATTTAACGTCTTTCCTATAAAATATCACAGACAGAACACCAATTTTAAAAACTTAGGCAACGGCTCGTGTGGCGCAGCGGCGAAGCATTCTACCCGTGTAAACGTCGTGACCCGAGTTCAAATCTTGGCCTAACAAATCACTCTTTTTGTATTTTTATAAACTAAATAGTACTGTTCTATGATAACTGAACACACTTGTAGCAATTTATCAAGTGAAAAAATATAATAAAACCGAAAATAGATTAATTAAAATTGATACTTAATTTCTAAAATGTCGAGTGGAAGCTCTTCTAATATTACCCTAAGGAAGATGCGGAAAACGAATTCGCATAATAATGTGTCGATTATGAACACATCAGATTCGTCACTTTTCGATACAACAATGCAAAGTTTACCCGACACATGCGAAAGTTTAGAAGTACGTGATTTACAAATAAAATTGTCATCTGTACAGGAGGAATTAATAATTGCTAACAATGAAATCGATAATTTAAACGCAGAAAATACTAACTTAAAATGGGAATTGGAAAGGTGTCAGAAAATTATAGAACTTTACAAAAAGGTGGGATATGGAGAATCCCCCTCCACTCCACCAACATCGACGCGGAAAATAAAAAAGAAAATTGAGGGAAATACTACCTCCAACAAGGGTTTGTCACAAACTTGTAGTATGAACCAGCCGAACAACAATACACCAATTGCAAAACAGAAAAACCAAAATGAAACATATCACGTACATAATAATAATAAACAACCCAAAAATATACTGGGCCAAAGAAAATTATGCATTCTGAGTACAAATAGTAAAAATAAAATACTAAGGATTGCAGAAAACACATTCTTAGATTACAAAATTTGTCACTACTTAACACCGGGTTATGGACTAGAGAAGCTTATTAAGAATTTGGATGTTAAGTTGAAGGATTACACTATGGACGATTTCTGTCTAATCTTCATCGGCGAGGAAGACTTTCGCCGTACTAACAACTATGTCGACCTCATAATTAATTTACGTGAAACACTTTTAAAAATAAACTATACTAATATTGTAATATGTGCACCAACATTTAAAATCAATGACTATTCTATGATGTTTAACGGAAGAATAGAAACATTTAACAGTCTCTTATACTTGGATGCCTGTAGCCATCACTATGCATATTTGTTCGATACTAACTTTTATTTGTCATACGATTATAAAATGTTTTTACCAAAAACTGGATCAGTCAATGAATATGGCATGGTAAATATATTCAAAAATATTAATTTAATGCTTGATGAGATCAATAGTGGTCAAGATTTTCATTCAGATATTCAAGATTATGGTGAGTTACCCCCTGTTTCGCCCTCAACCACAAAAGATATAACTAACGATCAGTTTTTTCTGTAATCAATATTTTAAAATTTTACATCAAAACATTGCTGGTTTAGTAAACAAAGCTAATAACTTAACTGTTTGCTTAGAAGAATATTGTCTGAGAAAAATATAGACGTAGATGTTTTATGCATAACGGAACACTTCATTATGGAGGGTACCCAACATCAATTGTATGTACCTAATTACAGCTTAGCTGCCTCTTTCTGTAGAGAAGGGAGTAAAAGAGGAGGGGCATGTATTCTTGTGAAAAATGGTCTTAAATATAAAGAAATACCAAAAGTTTCTAAATTGTCTTCATCAGGTATATTCGAATGCTGTGCTATTGAGCTTACCGATCCTAAGATAATAGTTGTCTGTATCTATAGAGTACCAAATAAAAATAATGTTAACTACTGTTTTGATAAAATGGAAATGCTTTTGCAAGAAATATCACGCACACGGTTTAACAACATTGTACTAGCTGGGGACTTTAATATAGACATGCTTAAACCTAATAGCCACTCAAATGCATTTGAATGTCTTTTAATGAGCTATAATTTAAAACTAGCATTAAAACAACCGACTCGCATGGCCAGTAAGACATGCATAGACAATTTTGCTCATAATTTCAATAAAGTGTGTAAAACTGACGTAATAGAACTAGCATTGTCCGATCATACGGCACAGCTGCTTCATTGTCCAGTGCAATCTAAATGTCTCATTAATTATTGGTACACGGCTAAAAGAGATTATAGTGTAGAAAATATTATGAAGTTTAAAAATTACATAAAAAGTCTATCCTTCGCAGGGATTTATGATACAGTAGATCCAAATGAAGCATATAATAAATTTCTCGATTTATTTAAATTAATATATGGTTTGTGTTTTCCAATTAAACTAGTGAAAGTAGATGTCTTGAAAAAACCTAAATGGTTGTCTAAGGGAATCAAATTAGGCAGTAAAAAAAAAAGAAGTCTTTTGTGGAAATATCGGTTAAACCCAAGTAAAATGAATAAACATGCTTTCACTGCTTACTCTCGCTTGCATAAAAAAATTATCCATCTAACACAAAAGGTGCAAAATAATCATAAAATAAATTTATCTAAAAATAAATCTAAAACTACTTGGCAAATCATTAATCGTGCTAAATATAACCTACCCAAAACTAACATTACTAAAATTATTCATAATAACAAAATTTTCTCTAAACCTAAAGACATTGCTGAAGCTTTTAATAATTATTTTATCGACAAAGTACAAGGGAAACTCGACGTGACTAGCAAACCCAAAAGAAATAACAAAATTGATAACAATAATAACTCAATGTTTATGGCTCCTAGTATACCACTAGATATAGAGAAGATCATCATTTCATTAAACAATACAAATAGTGTAGGATACGACGGTATTGCTACAAAAATACTGAAACATGTGTCGAGAGAAATAAGCGGTCATTTAAGTCATATAATTAACCTAAGCATTAGCGCAGGTGTTTACCCTGATGCATTAAAAAAATCAATAATCAAGCCTCTTTTTAAAAAAGAGAATAGGCAAAGTATGGAATACTACCGACCAATATCATTAATTCCAGTATTTTCTAAAATATTTGAAAAGTATATTTATAGGGAACTTTATAAATTCATAAATAAACATAATATTTTGTGTGAAGAACAGAAAGGATTTCGTTTGCATAAGACTATTAATATGGCGATATATGATTTTATTTACAATATAATTAAAAATGTAGATCGCCGGAACCCTGTATGTGGTATATTTTGCGACATGACCCAGGCATTCGATTATGTCCATTATGCTACTCTTTTAGACAAGCTCGAAGCATACGGGATCAGAGGTAATGTCCTTAAGTTACTTAGTTCATATCTACAAAATAGAAAACAGATAACTGAAGTCTTAAAAATTAATATAGCTACTAGACATGAAGAGAGATTTTGGTCTTCAGAGCGTAATGTATTATTTGGAGTACCGCAAGGCAGTGTCTTGGGTCCCTTTTTATTCATTTTATACATTAATGATCTACCGAAATCTATTGAGCGCCCAATTACACTTTTTGCAGATGACAGCACAATTACAATACCTTGTAAAAGCATTATTACGTATGAGAGTGACATAAATAATAGTTTAAAACAGACGGTAAATTGGCTAGATTCAAATAATTTGAAAATAAATTTGAGTAAAACGAAACTTATCCAATTTAGACAACAGACCTCTAGTATTAACTTAAATATACACTACAGTAATAATTCCGTAGAAGAAGTTGAAAGTACAAAATTTTTAGGTCTACAAATTGATCAAAAATTAAGTTGGAAATCCCAAATTGATATTTTATGTAAGAAATTGAGTAAGTCTGCATACGCTCTATACGCATTATCAACTATAATCAACACGGATGCACTTCTTACTGCCTATTATGGAATAGCGGAATCACATTTAAGGTATGGGATTATATTTTGGGGAAACTCTACCGAAAGAGAAACCGCCTTCAAAACACAAAAAAGATGTATCCGAGCGATGTTTAGGCTAAAACCTACGGATAGTTGTAAACCATATTTTCAAAAGCATAACATATTAACATTGCCGTGTTTGTATGTACTGGAAGTAGCTGTGTTTGTGAAGACAAATCCTAGTCGTTTTAAGCGCATAGCTGATGTATTTCCCCGCAACAGACGCGATAATAGCCTCTTATGTCAGGAACCAGCTAAGACAGCACTTATGCGCAAAAGTGTCTACTGCATGGCTCCAGTCATCTATAATAAAATACCTAAAAGTTGGAAAGAGCTCCCTTTAACAATGTTTAAAAAGAAACTCAGACGGTTTCTAGTAGAGAAAGCATATTATAATGTAACAGAATACCTCACTGAGAAAGATTTTTAAGATAGTGTTTTATATAATTTTGTATTGTTTTACTATTTTGTGATATTTTAAAATTGTATTAGTCGTAGTACATTAAATTGTGTATGTCTTTTGCATGCCTGCATGGTAAAATATGGCTGTACTATTTCTTTATTTTCTCTGTCATCTTTTGTTACCCATATTTGCAAAATAAAAGTATCTTTATCTTTATCTTTATCTTTGTATATTTTTACTGTTAAAGTGTTGCTAACTTCACTTTATGTCTTATTCATGCACCACAGGACTTCATTACTAGAGTTGTAATGTAGATATACAAAATAAAACACGCCTTTATGTGGTCCACTGCACAGAATTGAATAAACAAGTAGAAGTACCCACGCAGTTTTTCTACATTTGTCACCATAATGTCGAAAAATAGGTAAGACTAGCGGACGTCACGCGGTTTTACCCACATAATTCCCGTTCCCGTGGGAATACAGAGACAAATAGTAGCCCTATCTATGTGGGCCGGAGATAGTGTTGCTTTCCAACGGTTGAAGATTTTTTTAAATTGGTTCAGCAGTTTTTAAGTATTTTCGTTACATACAAAAATACAAATTTTTCCTCATTACAATAAATGTGCGGGATGATGGTACGCACTGTTGCTGGGTTGGAGGGTAGAACTGTGACAAGACACTGGTCACTGAGAAGAAGGTAGACGTATCACGGTGATGTATTTGTGAAATAAAAACACAATTTTCCACTATGTCTAATGCAGAACTATAGATAATAATAGCCTCTGTAGTTGTAAGTTTTAATTTTGTATGACTAACAACTAAGCTTTTCGTCAAACTTAAGTTTTATTCTATGGCATTCTTGCTAATATAGGTAATATTATGTATAGTAAAGGAAGACCTTAGAAATCATAAATAGGTAGATTTCGTGATAGAAGGTGACTATTAAGACAATGACTAATAGAGATGTATTCAAAAAGAAAATATGCTGCCTGACCAAATGATATCGAAAATTTTAATACTGCTCACAAAGAATGGTCAAAATGTAGGTACATTACAAAGAGAACAACGCATTGTGGAAGACCATTTCTGTTCTAATATTCTTAAAAATGCCACTTTCGTATAAGCCTATAAAGTTTCAATTTGTGAAATGAGCGTCCTAATAGACCGATACAATAGAGTCGTACAGAAGCTGCTTATTCACTCAAATCTCACAAAGTAGACTTAAATAAAAGGTCCACTCCTTACAATATAATTTTATTGACTTTGACGTTAAACTATTATGTTTTAAGTGTCATTCAATAATACGGTCTTATAATTAGCCCAATATAAGGCTAATAACAGCCGTATGATTCCATCGAAGGAACATCTATGCTTGCTGTGGATCCATCCATTTTATATCAGTTCCGTGCTCAAAAAGTTTTAAAAGCAGTCCGGGTTTTGGTGGTCCCTTTCGAGAATGTAGTACAGCCAGCAAAACGAAACTCTTTCTTTACCTACTCTAGAATACAAATCTTTTATTTAATTGAATTTAGTTGTATCTAAAAATGTGTGTGTTACAATAAAAATAAAAACTGTTTTTATTAAATCACTTTAGTTAAGTTGATAATACAGACAAACTATTGAAAATAATGTCGTTTCGTTGGCCATACCTAATTATAATTGCAATCATTTTGTATTTTTTTCTTTTTGATACTAATTTAGATGGATTAAATTGTAAACGAGTTAGAAAATAGAACACTAACGCCTGAGTCAGAGAATCTGTTTTAGTTTTGAAGGCAGGGTTTACTTTATTAGAGCCACTTTACACATCCATAACGTACTTGTTCTTAGCATATTTGCAACTTATTTTCCATCGCATTATTTTTAAATAAAAAAACGAAGATTATAGGTACAAATAATATTTATTTGTATAATTGTGACTTTTTACAATGGATTTTCTGTCAACTTTTTTACAAAGTGCAAGTGTAAGTGTAGATACGGCTACGCGATCGAGACTGTAAAGCGTGGTACAGAATTCCGGAATTAAGTCACACGCCTGACTTGCTCGCGGAGTACATTTAAATAAACGACAGGCGGTGTGTGTGCACAGAATTAGTAATAATATGTGAATAGTTTTCAGATTCTGAACGCTTTGAGAATTGCTGGGGCGGGCTTGAGTGCTTGCAGATGGTCTATTATGCACAGTGGTGTTGGTGAGAGCTTGCAGCAAGCTTGCTTTATGAAATTGCAGGAAGATTTATCTTTGGGTTGCCTTTGTTTCTATGTGGTCCCGGAAAGGATTAGTTACCTTCACTACTAACTGGTGTGCAGTGAAAGGTAGCTAAGAGATTACATTTAGGGAACAGCAACTTTTGCATAAATCTTAGTTTATAACCTAAAAATGACATGTATGCTTTTGAATGGTGGAAGGAAAATTTTGTGAATTTTATGGTATAATTTTGGCATTAACTAAGTGTGTGCGTATATAATTTAGACTTAGGCTGTACCGCATATCTAATTTTGAACATCTTTGATGGCATGGTGGGCGCATTGGTGGTAACATAAATATTGATATGACTTACAGGTAGTTGTTCTGGTTTTGTTGTTTTATGAAGGTGAGCTTAAAACGTCTTCTTCACTAAAAATGTCTAGTGGGAGGCACAATAAACCATTATATTTAATATTTAGAAAGGACACGTACCTAACTATCAAGCTATCCCAAACTGTCAAATATTCCCAATTGAACACGAATTTTGTCCTTTTGAATTGAAAACTATAAAAAAAAATTGACAGCTGAATGTGCTGGCCTTTGTAGAACATACTAATTGCAAACTACATGATTTAGATTGTGATTTTTAATTTCTTGCTTAAGCTTAAAGTCTTACGCAATAATTTTAATGTACAAAGCTGACTTCAGCTATAAAATATTTGTGACGTCTTTTTATCTTCATACTTACTGACTATATTCAGTTTATACATAAGATTTACTTTTGAAAATTAATTCACAATGTGTAAACTGTTTATGCTATTGTCTATACTTCTATTACAAATATTATAAGGTGTATGAGTTGTTTTTTTCTTTGTGTGTTTGTAGGGATATTATATAAAAACAGCTTAATCGGTTTTAAAAATTCTTTCACCGTTCGACAGCTTTATTTTCATCGAGTAATATTTTCCATATTTATCAAAACTATGAGAGAGGAGCTAGTCTGTCTGTATAAATAAAATGTGAATGTGTGTGTGTGTGTGTGTGAGTAATAAATGTATAATGTTAGTGTTTCCACTTAAATCTGGCTTATAGAAAGCTGTTTATTGGTAGTTACTAAAATAAATAAGAAAAAAATCAATGGAAACGCCTCAATATTCACATGGACAATCCAACCCCATTCGAAACCCACATTTGACAAAGACAATTTTATCATTCAAAGCATTTTTGTATGACCAGAATTTTTCGACTGCTATTTGAAGCGCTAGATATGTACAGGTGAAACATAAAGTAAATAGCGCTCAAAGCGATTGCGGTACCGTGTTGATCCGTGCTGTGTCCGCGGTTGTGTACAGAGCTTAACAATTCAGGTACGTGTGTTATTTTTTGGATGTGAGATGTGACTTTTGACTGGCCTGTTGGTCTAGTAGTTATTGGCCCTGGCTGCTATGTCGGAGGTCGTGGGTTTGATTTCCACCAAGGCTAAATGTCTGTGTGATGGGCATGATCTTTTGTTCTGTGTCTGTGTGTAATTTACAACTAGCAACTAGCAGACGTCACGCGATTTCACCCGCGTAGTTCCCGGTCCCGTGGGAATACAGGGATAAAAAGTAGCTTATGTCACCCGGGGATAGTGTTGCTTCACAACGGTGAAAGAATTTTTCAAATCGGTCCAGTAGTTTCGGAGCCTATTCAATGCAAACAAACAAACAAACCTTTCCTCTTTATAATATTCTAGTATAGATATAAGTTTGAAATTGCCAATCCGCCTTGAGCAAGCGTGGTGATCAATGCTCTATCTAGCCTTCTCTGTACGAGAAGAGGCCTTTGCCCTGCAGTAGGACAGTAACAGGCTGGTATTATTATTATATTAGAAATATTCCAGAACTTCACTCAACGCCATCTAGTCCCAAATTAAGCAGAGCTCGTGCTATGAGTACTTGACACAACTATCAGTCACTCTTTCTCTGCATCATCCAACGGATGACAAAGAAAAACAATAATAAAGAATACCTAGTATGTACCAAAACTAAATAATTTTAATAACTTCATAATTAATCAAATATTACGTAGAATAGGCTTCCTCTCTCCTACACTCACTTATTTTGCTGTGCCCGACAGGGTCCATGTCATGATCTAATTTTAAGTCTACCTAAGAATACATGGAATGCAATAAAAGTATTGAGTTTTGAAAATGCTAATGCCATTAAGTCCGCAACATACCTACTTATATATTTCTAAATAGATACAGTTAAGAATACAGGCGTGATGCTTGTCATGTATATTCCACTTCAATAAGACAAAATATACCAAAACATCGACCAACAATCTAGCGATGACCTAACCCCATTCCAGTGACCCAGGCATCGCTTTGAACGAAGTGCGGGCAGCGCAAACACAAAGCTATAACTACAATGAGTACCTAGATATTTCTCTCGGTTATTCAAGAGATAGGAATGACAGGCATGCCTATTTTATTGCCTGGCTACGCAGTAAGAGATATTTAGGTCATAAATTTAATTTATTTCGAAAGTCGCTTTTCATGTCATTTGTGGTGTTTTGTAACAATCACACCGTAAAGATATAGGAATTACTAATGATCATCATTATTCATTTATATTGATTTATTTATTTATTTGGTACAACAATCTTACCTACACTATCATCACAGATATATGATCCAATGCGACAGTGTGGTCTTACTAACTAAATTCTAAATCTACTCCTTATACCTAGTTAAAAAAATATCTTAATCTAAATAACTTATTACCTACATATACAGGGTGTTTTTGAAATCGTGGGCATCATTTTCACAGGCTGTTCTACCCATGAGTATGATCAACTTTCATTATAGGACCAACTCGGAAATTGCGAAAAAAAAAACAGCTTTTGCATACAACAGCTTAATACCTAATCGAATAAATTGTATGAAACAGCTGATTTTTTTTGTCGCAATTTCCGAGTTGGTCCCATAATGAAAGTTGATCATATTCATGGGTAAAACAACCTGTGAAAATGATGCCCACGATTTCAAAAACACCGTGTAGTGTAACTTTTGCGAATTCACTCAAGTTGCACCACAATACATCAACTCTCCCGTGAACCTCATTCACCACGCGTAAGGCTCTAGTGAGAGGAGTTCTCGCCAGTAAGTTATCTGTCTAGCCTTTTGCTAATCTTGTTGGGGTCGGCTTCCAGTTAACCAGATACTTGTTTACCAGTGTTTTACATGGAACGATGGCTTCTCTGACCTTCACAACCCAGTTACTGGGTAACACGATACCCCTTGACTTGATTAAACTGGTTGTCAGATTTTCGGGCTTCTGACTATACGTAACGCTTGTCACACTCGTAGATCTACAAATGACAGCCGGGACCAACGGCTTTACGTGCTTTCCGAGGTACGGAGGAGTCTTGGTAAGTAATAAATGGTCACCCATCCACGGGCTAACCTCATCAAGCTTAGTTTAACCTTCGATCGACCCATGCGACTTCTTTTATTTAGCCACAAGCTCTTCCAGCAAAAAATTTATAGATAATGGTAGATAGAAGCAAAAGAAGTATGTAAGAATCGTAGCATATGGCGCTCTGTAGTTTCTGCCTACCCCCATGGGAAAAAGGCGTGAGTTTATGTATGTATGTATGTATAATGGTAGATTTTCTTTTTGAAGTTATACTTCTTTTGGTGCGTTAAGTAAAAATGATGAAAGTATTTTTTACCATGCGCGCGCACGCCGACGCGTCACATAAGACCAACACTCTGAAGTTAGCTATAGTCAACATTTTAGTTTTTGAAAGACTTTTACCGCATGTACCTACATAAGTCCACACACACTTTTTTGTTCCATTTGGACTCGAACAAAATCAATTTATTTTAGCAAATAATGAGGTGCGTTAAAAGTTTCAGTGTTATGGTAATAGAAAGAATTTATTACATTCACCGCGTTACTTCGCCGCCCGAATAATTTCGACAATATTTGTGTTCGGTAAGATATGAGAAGGGTACGTTTTGATTCTTATGACAGAATTAGATTGAATCTTTTATTCCGGTGAAGCTGCGTGGATTTGTGGGTTGTCGTATTCATATTTGGCGGAAAAATACCGTTTTACGGATACTGTGAAACACTATTGAAACATTTTTAGATACAAATTTTTGTGACAATTTATTTTTTGTCATTGGGTAACACAATACCCCTTGGTATTGGTATTTACAGGTATTCAGCTGCATTCGGTCAAACTGGAAGCCGAATACAGTTGGGAAAAAGCTAGGCTGATGTCGATAGTTTAAAATTGGTTATCCGTAAGTAATGATTGTACAAAACGCACTTGAATCTGAAAATTCAGAGTTTATCTTTTAAGTTAACGATTTCGTTTTTTGTTAGTCAAATTTATTATTTATTTATTTAGTACTTCAAGCACACTAATGAACAAAGGCGGACTTAATGCCATAGGCATTTTCTACCAGTCAACCTTCAGGTGATGCAGAGAAAAGCAGTGGCAGGTGCAATTTAAAATGGAAAAATAAGAAAAGAAAGCAAGTTATACTAATATATTATGTTATAGTATAAATACATTAATATGTACACTATAGTTATAATATATAATACACAAATATGTTTAGTATAAATACATTAAATTATACACTATATATCTATAGTGTACAATTTAATGTATTTATACTAAACATATTTACAACACACAACATTTATATAACATAAATACATTAAATTGTACACTATATATCTATAGTGTACAATTTAATGTATTTATACTAAACATATTTGTGTATTATATATTATAACTATAGTGTACATATTAATGTATTTATACTATAACATAATATATTAGTATAACTCATTTTGTATTATATATTATGTCTAATATATAATACAAAATGAGTTGCGTAAACATTAGCACTGTGAAGATACTAGGTACTGCCAACTTCTTCCGAATATGCTCGTGATTTAAAAGATTTTCGAAATTCACACAGAAAATATCTCAAACAAAAAAGACTTTTCAACACGGTTTTTAATAAGACGGAGTTATAAGTTAACACACGTCAGACGAAAAAAAACCGTACATTCGAATTGAGAACCTCTTCATTTTTTGTAAGTAGGTTAAAGACAAATCTTGAAGACGCTTAATATGCAATATGTCACAGCAATAAGAACAAATAAAGCCGTAATAGATGTTTTAAACAGAGGCAGGTGTGCCCCGTCTAAGTTTAATTAAATAAACATTTTGCTGAAATTAATTCTGTATATTATTATAACAAAATGGCGATGTCACGGGACAACTTTTAAAATTAAAATGTGGATCGCACGTTTCACGCTTTGTTTTAAGGTGCCAGCAGAAGTTCAAGTGTTTTATGTAGAATGTTAACCTTAACTCGATGTATAGAATAGAATACTCTTTGTACATACCGCTTCACATCAAGCTATACATTTCCGTTGTAAGTTGATCTCAGATTGTATAGGATTTCCGTATAATGCAAAGTCAGCGTAAACTGGAAATGTATAGTTTGATTTATACATTTCCAGTTCATCGTAAAAACACACAGAAAGTTACATACAGTGCTTTAACGCGGTCTTATTACTAAAAATGGTCTCTTACAAACGTCATAATGTGTAAAAAAACAATATGTTTCTTACGTGGTTGACCAGAGATCACCACAATTATAAACTAAACACTGTGAGCGACACCAGCACAGATGCCAGCACATCAAGTTACCCCAATGTGTCAATTTTTTCCAATTGAATATGAACCTTATACTGTTTGACATAAAGTTGAAAAACGATCAAAGAAATTTGACACATTGGGGTAACTTGACGTGCTGGCGTCTGTACATTCCGAACATCGTTGCCCGGAGTTTATAAACATTCAATCGCGCGGATAACTTTAATATCGCAATGTAGGATATGACAGTTTAGTTCGTTAGCTTCAAAATATTAACAGACTCAAATAATTTAAAGTGTTGAAGAGCATATTTTTTGAAAGCGACACTACTTATTTAGAGTTTTTTTTATTTAATAGGTATTTTATTTCTTGAAGAAGGGCTTAGTCTATTAAATATTACGCTACGACCCTAAGGAACGGGAGAAATCGTGGGGCAAACCTAGATAATAATCGCAATAAATTCCTCTTCACGCAATACACATGTCGATTAGTACAAAGCGGTACACTGTTAATAAAGCATTTATTAGATTTGCCGCAACCTTTATTATAATTTGGTAAATTCATAATAATAATACTATTGAACAAATATTTTGTGTTCCAATATCGGTTTACCTTTATATATAAACCCCTAGAGAAATTTGTGGGTAGATCAGATTCTCTATCCACGAGCTTATTATCAAAGTACCTACGCATAAATATTTGATATATTAGATAAATGGAATTTTCCTCTTAATATCTACTGGTAGGATATTGAATAATATTGGGACCTATTTTTTGTTAAACGTGGCTTCTATTGACATACTTAACGTTACGATCTAAATAAAATAAGATACACATGACTGTAAATAAGTGTTATTGGTATTTAAGGATATAAATTAATGCTGGGAATATAAAGCCCAATTTATATTTTATTATATAATTTAAAAAGGTCAGGTGCGCAGTATTCTTAACCGGCCGGCGTATGTGTATGAATGCGGACAAAGAAACGAAGCAAAAGAAGTATGTAAGAATCGATATGATATGGTGATCTGTAGTTTTTAGCCTACCCTCATGGGAAAAAGGAGTAAGTTGACGTAATGTATGTGTGTATGTATTTCTGTAAACCATAAATATGATTGCGTAAGTAAATTATATTTCAATTAAAGAAATGGATAAGCTCCCTATCGTTATGATCAACGTTCTAATAAACGAAACTATTTTCTTACAAGTACAAATCAATCTGAACAATACGAAAGTCCACAAAAGTCTTTGTGCCTCTTCATAAGTGATCCATACAATTTCGAGTCGGAACTATACGGACAGGGGTTTGTACGTCACTGTACATGAGTAATTTATTAACTTTATGTTGCCAAAACATGTTTACGTGTATCCTGAATTACGTAAATAGAATCAGGCTTCAGTATTTATGTCTATGTGTGTTTTTATAAAGATGCGTTCTTCAAAGAAATTTATACAGTGTCTTGGTTGTGTAAATTTATTTATAATCCAATCATTGTCATAATTTCTGGACTGGCCTGTTGGTCTAGTAGTTAGTCACCCTGACTGCTATGACGGAGGTCGATGGTTCGATTCCCACCCAGAATAAATGTTTGTGTGATGTGCACGATAATTTGTTCTGTGTCTGGGTGTAATTTATCTGTAATATGTATTGTATGTATTTAAAAATATATAAGTGTGGGAAATGAAGCGTAAGTAGAACTAAGAGAAAAGGAACGTTAGTGAGAGTAAGGGAGAGAGCGAGAGACGTGAAGAAAGAGGATTGCAAGGACGCCATATTGCATAGAGGACGGAGAATGAGAAAGACGTGTCGGTGGACGGTGTAAAAACAAATGAATTAATATCAAGACTGCATTTTTATTTCGAAGAACCCTGTATCCCACAATTTTGGGGGCTCGTCCGGGATACAGGACAGAAGACGCGACGACGACGATTGACGACGAGTACAAGATTTTCACGCTGCACGTGGTTTGATGTGCGGGAACAAAACGCCGGCTACGAAAAAATCGTATACTTTAAAAGCTACGACGAAGACTGAAGACTTACAAATGCCGAAAACTACTGAGGACGTCTCACCGAAGGGTGTACAATATGCTGAAGACTTCATTAACAATTTTTCGGGTCAAGACCATACCTACCCAGTGAGCCGTTGGGTTCAAGATATCGAAGATAATACGGAAATATTCGAATGGACGCCGCTCCAACAGCTTGTGATTGCGCGCAGATCGTTGACGGGGACGGCAGCGCTATGGATAAGAAGCGAAAGACCTTTTAAATCGTGGGCTGAGTTAAAACAAGCCATCAGCAAAGAGTTTCCAGACGCCATTGATCAGAAGACGATTCATGAAATGATGAGTGCACGTAAGAAAAAACCTGATGAAAGCTGCATGGATTATGTGCTAATTATGAAAGAACTCGGAAAAAGGGGTAAGATTCCTGATTACGTGGCGATCAAGTACATCGTAGATGGTATTCAAGACCTAGAAACTAATAAAATATTATTGTACGGTGTTACAAGCTATAGTGAACTGAAGGAGAAGCTGAAAATTTATGAAACTGTTAAAGAAAAAATGCAGGCGCGACGTGACACGCAACGTAATCAAGAAGGTACCAATGATCGGAATCAAAAGACGAATTCAAGGAATGAGTTACGCTGCTATAATTGTGGAGAACTCAATCATTCGTCTCAAAGCTGTCCTCATAAGGAAAAAGGCATCAAATACTTCAGGTGCAATGAGTTCGGCCATATTTCTACGAAGTGCGCTGTATCAACGACTGCAACGAGACGCGAAGATGATCGGAAGCCCTCGGAGTACTTCGACAGCCGATCGAGTCGGCCAATTAGCGGCGGAGGCGACCGACAGCGCTGCCAACATGACGGACGTCGTTCGGGCAGAAATCCGACGCATCCCAGCACTTCGAAGTCCGCCATGTTTAATATGGATGACGTTGGCACTACTGACAGTTGTCACTGTCATCATGAAAATAAAGAGGTTATGCACATAGTAAACAAACCTGTTAAGAAGCCGGGCAAGCCGATGTTAACTGTTTTTATTGGAAATACCGAAGGGAAGGCACTCATTGACTCGGGAAGCGAGGTTAACTTAGTGTCAGAAGACTTTTACGACGTGATCGGCCAGCCAAAGACGACTGAAGATAGCGATGTGTTATCGGGTCTCGGACTCAAACAAGTGCGTTCATTTGGGAAGTTTATAACTAGTGCTACAATTGACGGACGATGTTACGACGGACTTACTTTCCATGTTGTGCCTAAAGACTGTATGCCCTATTGTATAATATTAGGTCATGAGTTTCTCGCTAGGGTGACAATGATTATGAATGAAGGAAATGTGTTGTTGTTACCTTCTGGTGAAGATTGGATGTCACGAATAAATCGTTTTACAGTAGGTTTGAATGTTGTTGTAGGTTCCACAGCCAGCCCTACCATCAAAGAGGAGGTTTTACAGTGTGTAGATGACTACAAACTAACCCAAGTGAAAGAAGCAACTATACAACCAGAAATTATTTTGAAGGACGACATGCCAGTGGCACAAAAACCAAGACGATTGTCACTAATGGAACAAATCATTCCAGCCAAGGACGAGGTACAAGGTATGCAAAGATTGAAAGAAGTTTTATCAGTTGCGTCAGAACATGGACAACATATGAAGTTGAAGAAGGCGAAGTTGTTATCATGCAGTGAAATTGAATATCTTGGTCATTGCATACAAAAGGGTGAAATTAGCCCGAGTTCTGAAAAGACAGATGCCGTGATGAGATACCCTGAACCAAGAACAAGTAAAGAAGTGGTACACAGTTTAGACTACTGGCTAGAAAACTATATTTTATACAAGGGTGACACTAGTCCATTTGAGCTATTAACAGGGTTCAAGATGAAATCCAAAGAAGATATCCCTTTATGTAAGTAGTAAGCATGTTGAGTTTTGTTTGTGGTGATGTATGGAGAAGGCGGAATGAAAGATGTTTTTTATTTATTTTTGTTTATTGTATATGTTTAAGAGAAATTCATTTAGGTAATAGGTTTTGCAAATGTTAATTGTAATTCAATCTCATAAGCTGATATTGTAAGCTAACTTACTAATGTTATGTTTTAGAATAGTGCTTAAGTTTATAACATGTTTTATGTTAGGAAGCTAACGTTTTGAGTATTTAAGTTGTTATAATGAATTTAATTTAAGTCTTGTGTATTTAAGTTGTTATGATGAATTTAATTTAAGTTTTGTGTATTAAATTTGTTATGATGAATGATGATGAGTGTCTATGAAAGATGATGTTTATGTAAGGATGTAATGAGGAATGAAAGTCTGTCTAGCATGTCTGAGGACAGACATGAATGTCGGATGGCCGAGTGTGGGAAATGAAGCGTAAGTAGAACTAAGAGAAAAGGAACGTTAGTGAGAGTAAGAGAGAGAGCGAGAGACGTGAAGAAAGAGGATTGCAAGGACGCCATATTGCATAGAGGACGGAGAATGAGAAAGACGTGTCGGTGGACGGTGTAAAAACAAATGAATTAATATCAAGACTGCATTTTTATTTCGAAGAACCCTGTATCCCACATAAGTATCTTTATCAGCTCTCAAGCTTAACTTGAGACTAAATGGCGTTGTGTAAAAAGTTGTGGAATATTTATTTATTTATTTATAATGATTATGCCTAACCTTTCCCCAACTACTTCGGAGTTTGCTTTTCATCTAATATAACCTCCACAACCCAGTTACTGGGTAACCCAATACACCTTGGTTCCGATATTATTCAAAATAAATTTTAGAAAGAAAATGTTCGTACCTTAATCATTAACTCAGTAAAGTGTGACTTCGTATATTTGAATAGCATTACGTTCATTTTTTTACTTAAAACTAACATAAAATACGCAGCTTAAGGTTTAAATTCTAATATTAGTCTAATATCACGTTCAAAGATTGAATGAAAGGCGATTAGTATATTGGTATAATATTTAGCAAAGATGAAGAGAAATGTCAGACTTGCCTGAGAATCTTACAAATAATCGTAGTTGCTCTCATTTATAGAAAAACCACCGTCATACCTGAAACAAAAAAAAACATATTTTTTAGCAATAACTCTAGGGTCTGAATACACTTAATTATGTTGTTTTGTTAGAAATGTTAAAAGGCCTCAAATTATTTGGTTACTTATATTAAAACTAATAAAAAAATAAAATAAACAACAGTGTAACAGTGATATAAAAAAATCGTAACTTTTTGAAATTATGCTTGTTTAATCATTTGTTATTTGCTTAATGCGTCAACGAGCATTAAAGTTACTCAAAATACTCTCTTTTTCAATAGTCTCGATGTGAACGCATCTTAAGACGCTTCTATTACGCTCCTACTGAAAGGAATTATAGCTAATGGAATTAACTTCGCTACAATACTGAACGAGTATTGTCAGTAGTTTTCATAATTCCTTCGTGGAATTTATTATGACCTACCTATATCATACTAGATTTTTTTCGTCCAAGAGCGATTTTTATTGTAAGATCTGGGATTTATAATATTCGCGATAAGAGCATGTGGCCTGGATTTAAATACGGTGATGGCAACAGGCTCGGTCCTTTTTACATGGGGTCCAACTATGAGCATCACTTTTTAATAAGAATACTAGTTATTAATGTGAATTTTAATAGTTATCTATTTACAAATTAAACTTCCAATAGCCCTGGACCGAAAAAACTGGAAGTCATGGGGAGAAGCCTTTACCCAGCAGTGGGATGATGCAGGCTAGCAGTATCAGTATCAGTAGTATTTTGTAAGCTTTATTTAAGGCTGACTTGACTACATTTAACTTAACCCTTTGGGGATTAAAGGCGTAATATTACGTTTTAAGACTTTACTTATGTCTTGAAAATTGATTAATATTATTTCTTTCTTATTTTCCGCTTTTCCTTTTTTTTAAATACATTGCCACATACCAGAAAGTCCTCCTGTGTCGTGGGTGAGTTTTCAAATATTTAAATTCGTAATATAAGGTCATACAAATATTTATTCCATGCAGGAGTCGAACTCAAGACACGCGGCGCAGCAACCAATATGCTATAGCTCAACTGCTGCACCAACCGTGCGACATATTAAATTCCTATGAGTATTTTTAATCTTAAAATCGTTTCAATTGAGGGTACCCTTACGACGATTCAACGATTCGTAATAATCACACTGTTTACAAAAACATTAAATTACATACACCAAAAGTTACTAACGTTATGTAATGAACTAAATTCCAATCACGGCTAACGAATGACGAAAGCAATCATAATATTATTTTATTCTGATGTGAAATTTTCCTAGTACCAACGTATTATGGCAATTACGTTACATAAAGGGTAGGCATATATACCTACCTTACCTACATGTAACGCATGATGTAATTACTTTTGGCCATGTTTGCTTTTGGTTAGAAATTGGTGGCTCTTATTATTTTTTACAGCGTCACAAGAAAGCATAGAGTGCTATTTTTGTAGTTTTAGGGTTGGACCTTAAAACTACAAAAATAGCACTCTCTGCTTGCATGCTGAAGTAACATTATTAGTAAGCCTCCGCTGTATGTTTGTTAGCGGGCTTTACCACATAAACTGATAGGTAGATAGTACAAGGTTCCAGTATTATTGCCGCTATAATAAAAAGGAAACCAAATCAAATTTCATAAAAAATCAGAGTTGGGAGCCGTTGTACCTGTAATGTATTATGTATTTATGATTTAATTTGTTAGGCGTTTACTGCTTGACCTTAACTATCACTGTTATATCTGTAATAAAACTAAAAATAGCAGTAACTTCAAGAGGAAGAAAAGAGTCCAAAATTATGAATTAACATAACGAAAGTCTTGGCAGTAGGTTAATGTGCTTGTCATTGTCGGTTATTTTCACATTATTTTTTTGAAGTTATTTTTGCTTAAAGCTGTAAAGAACCATTAATAATTACCATTCCTGTCAATGAGATCTCTCAATCAAACGTTAATAAGACACACATCTTTCATTTAAAATCTCTTTGGTCCGATTAAATTTGACGATTTAATACGGTTTAACGTAAACAAGAGCACCTGTAAAGCTTGAAAATAAGAGAACGTCAATGAAATAATTCAACACTAGGAGCATTAATATTCACATGATGTAATATTACATTATATTATTTGCGTGTATTATTTATTATGTTTTATCAATTTGTTTTTTTTCTCTGTTATGTGTAAGTGTATATATAAGTGCTTTTGGGTAAGTATTGCTACAATGGCTATTTATAAACGAGTTACGAGTGTTCATTACTAGTACCTAGAGTAACTTGTGGCTAAATAAGAACACGGGTCCATAGAAGGTCAAACTTGCTTGCCGAGGTTGGTATGCGGATGAATGACTATTCATTACATATCAAGACTCCTCCGTGCCTCGAAAAGTACGTAAAGCCTTTGGTCTCGGTCGTCACTTGTAGATCTTTAACATTCTGACTAGCCTGTTGGTCTGGAAGTTAGTGACCCTGACTGCTATGCCGGAGGTCGTGGGTTCGATTCCCACCCAGGACAAATGTTTGTGTGATGAGCACGATCATTTGTTCTGTGTCTGGGTGTAATTTATCTCTAATATGTATGTATTTAGAAATATATAAGTATGTTTATCAGCTGTTTAGTACCCATAACACAAGCTCTCAAGCTTAACTTGGGACTAAATGGCGTTGTGTGAAAAGTTGTGAAATATTTATTTAATATTCGTTACGGGTAGTCAGAAGCCTGAAAATCTGGCAACCAGTTGTATCGTGTGATCCAGTTGCTGGTTTTAGGAGGTCAAATAGGCACTAGTTCCATGTATAACACTGGTATTCAACTGGATCTAGAAAGAATCTGCATCTTTTTAGCAAAATAAGTGATAGGCATAAATTTAACACTAGAAATGAAGACAAAATAGCTCAACCAGCTTTCAGACTAGCCAAAGTACAATCATCTTTTAAGGGGTACTGCGTTAGATGTTACAACAAAATACCTAATGATATATTAAAACTAAATCAAAGAAACTTATGTTAAAAAAACACTTTGCAAACAAGCTTATTATATTGAAGATAAAAATGCTTGGAAACATGCTGGTCCTGCTCCATAGGACAACTTAATGTCTGGACAGGTATGTTTGCCTTTTCTCTACATCACCCATTGTAATTTGATTTTGTTTTATTTTATTTTTATTTTAAGTATTAACTTCATGATTATTACTTTTTTTAAATAATCAACTTTGGTTTAAATATTATGTAAATATGTGAGCACCATGTATCTTTAAATACACTCATACAATTACAAGCCGCGTTGCTTATTTTATATCACCTTGTACCTATCTCAGGACAGTATTTTTTTTTCTCTTGGTACATCGTCCTCACATATAATCTGATTATGTATACAAATATTGTAAAATCTATTTTAAAAGAGTTAGTATGGAGTTTCTTGCACATTCTTCACCATACAAAACTACCTTTTGGAATGTGCAGAAAGAATCATATTAATTTAATTTATTTGTAAGTTTAACGTTCAAAAGTGCCTGTTATCAGGCCTAATTGAAATAAATGATTTGACTTTGACTTTGCTTTGTTCCAGTTAAACTAAAAGTCGAACTAAATAGATGATGACGTCCGCGTCGTCTATAAAAAAACCTTCGAAACTACAATATCTGATCCATAATAAAGCCAAATGGCTCCTTGCCCGAATTTCACTTTAGGGCTCGGTGCATGAAATGCGGAATCCTAATCATTGGTATCCAATGAACGGAAATTAGTACCCACTAATCAATATAGTAAACGCAAAGGACGATCAACTGTACAAGACCATATGTTTAGAACTTACTATCGTCAACAAAACTTTGGATCTTAACTTAGGTTCGAACTTGAGTATCAGTGTTAGCTAACCCAAGTATAGCAATTAAGTATAGGGTTCACGTAAACTACGTATTTATGTACTAAGTTCGAATTCTATGCTATAGGTACTATAATTTGTGACGTAAGTTGGTAAGAAGAGTAATGACTGCTGAGTTACGGTTAAGGATACGTTTTATTCAGAAGCGTTTGTGGCTTTGTAATAGTACTTGCTTACTCTTTTAAAATAAGATAATAAGATTTAAGAAATTAAGTTACTGCTGCATTAGCCTTCTTCCTCTCTACTAAGCTTTTGCTGTGCCCGACAGGGTCCATAATGATTTTGTACCTTTATATTCTTAAGACCATTTATGTACAGACGCCAGCACATCAAGTTACCCTAATGCGTCAAATTTTCCCATTTTAATATGATTCTTATTCTGTGTGACATAAAGTTGAAATACGATCAAAAAAATTTGACACATTGGGGTAACTTGATGTGCTGGCGTCTGTACGTTGTGGAACGCAATAAATATTGAGTATTGAGAACGTTGATAAGATCACGCCTACTCATCTTTTCTCTTCCACTATCAAGTTCATCCAAAGGTTGTCTGTAAGAGATCGCTTTTAGCGATAAGGCCACCCATTGTAACACCATATGTACCCTTAAAGTTATAATTTGTAAGTTTTTATGGTTTACAATACAGAGTATTCTATTCTATTATATTCTATTCTATTCTGCCTGTAATCCTCGCAGGGTCAGGCAGAGGTGTACCTGCCAGTAGCACGTACACCTACATTTTCAAACCCAAGGCACGTTATCACTAGCTTCAAAAATGGTGAAGGAAAACATCGTGAGGAAACCGGCATGTTTGAGAGATATTTCTCGAAGGTATGTAATGCCAAGTCATTTCAAACTCAGTCACTAGTTCAGTCACTAACTAAACGATAAGACGATGACCTACAATTTGCCTGTTATGTTTAAGTCCCATGTGATAAGGAGTGAGCCTATTGCCAAATTGGACACAAATCCAGATTTCGGGCTGTTACTAAGAAATCTCAAATAGAAAAACTCTAAAATTGATTGCCTGACCCGAAATATGAATCACGCTTGCCAAGAAGTAGGTACCACTGAATGTCCTATTGAAGGTCGTGCGATGATGCGATGCGACCTTCAATAGAACATTCAGTAGATATCAGTATGTTTGAACGCCCCGTGCGTTCACATACTGATATCTACTGAAAGTTCATTTTCGTCGAAGGGAGGCATCATGGCGCGAGCGATGGCAATAGTGAGATAGTTAACTTCGATCTAATCTACTAGTTAAAAAATGACGTGTTTTTCAAAACCGAAGAGATTCAAAATACTATACAGGGTTTTTTTCAATGACCAGCTAAATTTTCACAGGGTGTTCTACATTTTAGCCGAGTAGGTATTGAACTTTTGTATGAAACAGCTGATTTTTTTTCGTGATTTCAGAGTCGGTCTCATAGTGAAAGTTGTTCATATTCATGGGTAGAACACCCAGTGAAAATTTGGCCGGTCATTGAAAAATAACCCTGTAGAGCGGGCATGTCAAGGAAATGTCATAGAAAAACTTTGATCCCATGTCTCAGTAACGCCATCTAAAATAATAATATATGAATATTGGATTGGCAGCGGAGCGTACTAAAAAAAAACTCATAGACTTGTGTCCAAGCAGGACACAAGTTATGGACGAAAATTTTGATCGTGATGTCCGGTCTATAGGTATTAAATGTCTTTGGTCAAAACCTATTTATAGAAATAAATATCATTTTATATTTTTTTATATAATTATATATCTATGATTTATTTGTGAACAAATGAATCAATCATTTCTGATATAAACAAGCAAGTAATTGAGTATCCAATTATTATTATTACGGACCGAGATTATAATCAATAAACAATTTCCCTCATTACGCCATCTTACTTTCTGTAGCAACATATTGCCAACCCACGTCGAGTAGGTACTACTAGGAAAAGGCCTTCCCGGAAGCTTTCCTATTATATACTAATTACAATAATTACACCCGTCTTACACATGGCGTTATCTGTTCATTCAAATATAACTAATATACAGCATCATTATTGAACCATCTTACATACAGATGTAGGTAGTGCGCAATCGCGTCGATAATTAAATTCCAAGGATAATATATCAACTGTATTGTTGTGATAAGATTTGCATTAGTAATTGAACAAGGAGTTTCTATATATAGGTGCTAGATACTTGCCGTACCTACAGCTTAATTTAAAGGGGACTTTACGGCGTGAAATAAATGCCAGTCGATTGTGATATCCATCATCGTGCTCAAGTTTATATGTGCGGTGGAGTACTTTGACGCTTTGGGTGTTCTTGGTTTTATTCTGTCTGTCTGTCTGGCCTTCACAACTCAGTTACTGGGTAACACGGAACCCCTTGGTAAAACTGATTGTCAGATTTTTGGGTTTCTGACGACCTGTAAAAAATCTACTAGCGGTAGCAAGGACCAATGGCTTAACGTGCCCTCTGAGGCGCGAATGATGTAACTATTTTTATTTCTTTTGCTTAGCCTCATTTGTAATGCTTTACATCAATGTGTTATCAATTCTTTTTTTTAACATTTTGTAAGGCGTTACTCTGTCATTATTCTTTATACAAAATTATATATAGGAAAAGGAGACAAATAGGTAGAATTCTTATTACTTGAAAATGTTTTATTATGAAACATAATACCTACATATCTACCTATATAGTGCGCCATCTGCTACGAATCTTACATACTTCTTTGCTTCGTATACATTAGTGCTTATACATAAACACACATTCTGTTGCGTATAGCTCCTACGCACTGAACCTTTCTGAATAACCTCAACAACAAGAACAGTGTATGTCCTTCTAGAGCGTCCCCATCCTGCATTTTGACTTACATCTCTCCACATCTACATAAAATAAGACAAATAGACTGCAACATTACTACATAAAATTTAATTAACTCGTATTTAATAGATGGTGACTACTTTCAACAAATATTGATTGTTCATTTCTAAATTTTAAATAATTTCACCAATATCTGCCATATTCAACCTTGTTCAGAAACCCGCTCATTATGAACATATTAAATTTCGTATAGTACACAAAATAATACAATATTGACTTGAAGTGTAAACGATCCTTCTACAAATTGAGTTAATAATATGATCCCAAACCTATTGTCGGAAGCTCGCATACCAAATTACATTTCGCTTATTAGATTAATTAACGGAACATTAGCAACATAATAATTAATTTATCTATACGTTATGTATGGAATATTATTAATAAAAGCGGCGGTAACGCAATGGTTGGGATATTATTGTAGCGGTCATAGCTACACCGGAATTCGTATGAATTCGTAATATTAATTTAAACTTTTTATAATTGTAAACACTCCACAATACAAAACTTTTCCTTATTGTCCCGTTACACCGAACTGTCAAATTTGAACAAACGTCAAACCAAAGATCAAAAAACTTCAAACACAAAACACGATCATTGTCTGTGGGTGAAAACTAACATATTTTATTAGAAGTATATTTACATATTTATTTAGTTGCTATATTTACATCACACATAATATTTATTTACAAATTTAACAATACGCATAATTATTTACACTATACAAAATATAGGCTTAAATTGTAATGTTCTGGTCGCTGCCTTTCCGAACGCAACTTCGGGCGCGTTCGGCAAAGCTCGGCTTTCATCGGAGCATATGACTTGCCTAATAGCGTTAAAGCATCGTCATGTAGATCAGTACTCGTTTTGACCTCCCGAACAGTACACGCTTGAACTTACAACCAAATCTAGACTTGCTCGTAGACCTAAGTTCTGCTAGTTGACTCGATATCGTCTTCTTAGCTTTTTGTCTGTGTCCAGTAATTTCCCCTCTGTCGTCTTAACTTAATTGTAGCCTTAAGCGACTCAGAAGTGTTGAGAAATTAATTATACAAGGATAACGTTCAAACCGCCGTTTCATTTCGCCATTTTGCTCTATACACTTCATTGGTGACCCCGTCAAAGAGCACAGTAGCCACGCGGAGCAAAGATGCCTACCGGAGCAGAGCAGGGAGCGCAGGCGGACGCAGCAATGGTCAAGCAGGACGTGTGCAGAGTCAGCGTGAAGTTGCCGCCATTCTGGCCTGAGGAGCCGACACTTTGGTTTGCACAAGTAGAAGGTCAGTTCACAATAGCCGGCATTACCGCCGACACCACAAAATTCTACACGGTCGTGGGTCAGCTAGACCATCGCTACATGGTAGAAGCTCGGGACATAATAGAGAACCCACCAGCACAAGACAAGTACGCCAAGCTGAAGGCTGAGCTCATACGTCGACTATCCGACTCGCGTGAAAAAAGGGTTCAGCAAATCCTCACTCAAGAGGAGCTCGGCGACCGGAAGCCATCACAGTTCTTGCGGCACCTGCAGACTTTGGCCGGACCACATGTTCCAGACACATTCCTAGCCACGTTGTGGGCGAGCAGGTTGCCGACGAACATACAGACGGTAATAGCTTCCCAACCTAACCTTCCGCTTCAGTCTGTCGCAGATTTGGCCGACCGCGTGCACGAGATCGCGCCAACGCGGCCAGCGCTCACGACACCTCCCGCCGTGGCGAGCACGAGCACCAGCAGTGACATCGCGGAGCTGAAACAGTGCATGGCGGAGTTATGTCTACAGGTGGCAACTCTACAAAAGCAAGGTCAGGTACACCATCGATCGCGCTCCACAGATAGGTACCGGCGTGGTGACAGAGAACCGACCCCAAGCCGACGCCGCAGTCGCTCGCGCTCCAGCAGCGCGTGGAACGACGCTCACTGCTGGTACCACAACAGTTTCGGTGACAGGGCCACGCGGTGCAGGTCGCCATGTACGTACGCGGGAAACGCCGTCGGCAGCCGGAAATAGCGGCAAATGGCTGCCCTCACAAACCACGCCGCCTATTCGTAACAGATCGGGACTCAAAAACCACGTTTTTAGTGGACACAGGGTCCGATCTGTGCGTATACCCACGTGCAGCCCTACGACAGCAGCGCAGCAGGACGGCGTACCAGTTATACGCGGCAAACGGAACTGCCATCGACACGTACGGTTGGGTGGAGCTCCACTTGAATTTAGGGCTTCGCCGCGTGTACACGTGGAAGTTCGTGGTTGCAGACGTCACCAAGGCAATCATAGGCGCCGACTTCTTGGCGCATTACAACATCTTGGTAGACCTCAAAAGTCACCGGCTAATCGATGGGCTGACCCAACTGTCTTCGCCGGCGTCGCCAGCGGCCGAATCAGCAGCAATGATCGCCTCAGTGAAGTCCGTAGGAGGCAACACGGAGTACCACGAGATACTTCGCCAGTACCCGGAAGTCACGCGGCCTGCTGGAACACAGAAACAGGTCAGTCACGGTACCGAACATCACATCCGCACTACACCAGGTCCGCCTATCACTGGACGACCTCGCCGCCTTGCACCGGACAAACTGAAGGCAGCACAGAGGGAGTTCGAGGCTATGCTGGCTAACGGCACAGCACGGCCGTCAGAGAGTCCGTGGTCGTCCCCACTTCACCTCGCTCCTAAGAAGGACAACAGCTGGCGGCCATGCGGTGACTACAGGGCACTCAATGCCCGTACTGTTCCGGACAGATACCCCATCCCGCACATACAGGACTTCTCACATCAGCTGGCTGGCAGCCGAATATACAGCAAAATCGATCTTATTAAAGCATACAATCAGATACCAGTCCAGCCAGCCGACGTTCACAAGACAGCGATCACAACACCTTTCGGACTGTATGAATTTCCATTCATGACCTTTGGCCTCAGGAATGCCGCTCAAACGTTCCAACGGTTCATGGACGAGGTGCTGCGCGGGCTGCCGTTCTGCTACTGTTATTTAGACGATATTCTCTTGTTCTCAGAGACAGCAGCCCAGCACACCGAGCACCTGCATCAGCTTCTGAAGCGGTTATCCCAGTATGGAATTATTATTAACTCGGCAAAGTGTGAGTTTGGCCGTACCACCATAACTTTCCTAGGACACGAAGTATCCGAAGAAGGTGTTCGCCCGCTGCAGGAGAAGGTGCAGGCAATCCAGGACTTCCCAGCTCCCAAGACCGTCAAGGAGATGCGTCGCTTCCTGGGTATGTTCAATTTTTACCGCCGCTTTGTCCCAGATGCCGCTCGCTTACAAGCGCCACTCAACGTAGTTCTGGCAGGACCAAAAACAAAGAGAACACAAACAATTAATCTATCGCAAGAAATGCTAGACGCTTTTAACGCTTGTAAAAGTAGCTTATCTAGGGCAGCTCTGCTTGCTCACCCAGAGCCCAACGCCGAACTCGCGATATTTACAGACGCTTCAGACACTTCTATGGGTGCAGTATTACAGCAGAAGGCAGGTGTCACATGGAACCCACTAGCATTTTTCTCTAGGCGACTGTCAGCTTCACAGAAAAAGTATAGCCCTTATGACAGGGAGCTCTTAGCCATCTACGACGCAGTCAGATACTTCCGCCACATGGTTGAAGGTAGGCACTTCACCATTTACACGGATCACAAACCCCTGTCATATGTGTACGCACACAACCGTGACAACTGTTCACCGAGGCAATACCGGTACCTGGACTACATTGCTCAATTCACCACGGATATCAGGTTTGTCGCAGGCAGGGACAACATTGTGGCAGACGCGCTGTCGCGTGTGGAGTCAGTGGCAGTACCGGCGTGTAATTACACAGCTCTTGCACAGTCCCAAGAAAAAGACCACGAGCTGCAGGGGCTCTTAAATAACAACACCACGTCACTCAAGCTGTGTAAAGTGCATTTCACGGACTCAGGCACTGAACTATATTGTGATGTCTCCACTGGTAACACCCGCCCTTATGTTACAGAACCCTTCAGGAGGCAGGTGTTCCAAAAACTACACCAGCTGAGCCATCCCGGCAGACAGGCCACAGTCAAACTGATTTCTGAGCGTTTCGTTTGGCCTGGCCTAAAGAAGGACTGCAGGGCCTGGACCAGAGAGTGCGTAGAGTGCCAGAAGAACAAAATCTCGCGGCACACAACCAGTCCCACCTCCGCTTTCCCTGTCCCTTCCCAACGCTTCTCCCATGTCCACATGGACATAGTAGGGCCACTGACCGTGTCATCAAATTACAGGTACATACTAACTGTGGTCGACCGCTTCACCCGCTGGCCTGAGGCGTACCCCATCGCGGACATCACAGCGGAGACATGCGCCCGCACTTTCATCACCGGCTGGGTGTCCCGCTTTGGCTGCCCCCAGCGCATCACTACCGACAGGGGCAGGCAGTTTGAGAGCAAGCTGTTCCACACCATCACGGAGACCCTCGGTAGCCAGCACCGCCCAACCACAGCATACCACCCAGCCTGTAATGGCATGGTGGAACGCCTACACCGCCAGCTGAAGGCAGCCATCCGCTGCCACACAGACACCAACTGGACCGAAGCACTACCCCTGGTGCTGCTCGGCATCCGCAGCGCCTGGAAGGAAGACGTCAAAGCATCAGCGGCAGAGCTCGTTTACGGCGAGCCCCTGAGACTCCCAGGCGAGTTCATCGCCCCCACACTCACCAGCACAGTCGACTACACCGACTTCGCGTCAAGACTCCGGCATCACATGGCGAAGCTGTCTCCAGAACCGGCGAGTCGACACGGCAACAAGCCGTTCTACGTGCCCGACCGCTTGTCAACTTCGTCTCATGTATTCTTGCGACATGACGCCGTTCGCCGACCGCTAGACCCGCCGTACACCGGCCCCTACAGAGTCCTGAAAAGAGGCGACAAAACGTACCGTATTGAGGTAAACGGAAAGGAAACCACAGTAACCATAGATCGGTTGAAACCCGCTTACCTCAATAACGCAGACTACAGTCCCTCCGGTGTAACCAGCGCACCAACGGTCGCAAACACAGCACCAACGCCACCGCAGCCCACCGTCGAGAAGAAAACACGCTCCGGCCGCACCGTTCGCTTCCCGGACTACTATCACCCGTAGCTAAGTAGCCACGGTCTCAGGGGGGGAGTAGTGTAGCGGTCATAGCTACACCGGAATTCGTATGAATTCGTAATATTAATTTAAACTTTTTATAATTGTAAACACTCCACAATACAAAACTTTTCCTTATTGTCCCGTTACACCGAACTGTCAAATTTGAACAAACGTCAAACCAAAGATCAAAAAACTTCAAACACAAAACACGATCATTGTCTGTGGGTGAAAACTAACATATTTTATTAGAAGTATATTTACATATTTATTTAGTTGCTATATTTACATCACACATAATATTTATTTACAAATTTAACAATACGCATAATTATTTACACTATACAAAATATAGGCTTAAATTGTAATGTTCTGGTCGCTGCCTTTCCGAACGCAACTTCGGGCGCGTTCGGCAAAGCTCGGCTTTCATCGGAGCATATGACTTGCCTAATAGCGTTAAAGCATCGTCATGTAGATCAGTACTCGTTTTGACCTCCCGAACAGTACACGCTTGAACTTACAACCAAATCTAGACTTGCTCGTAGACCTAAGTTCTGCTAGTTGACTCGATATCGTCTTCTTAGCTTTTTGTCTGTGTCCAGTAATTTCCCCTCTGTCGTCTTAACTTAATTGTAGCCTTAAGCGACTCAGAAGTGTTGAGAAATTAATTATACAAGGATAACGTTCAAACCGCCGTTTCATTTCGCCATTTTGCTCTATACACTTCATTATAATGGCGCGAGACTAGTCATGAGCTTTTACCTTGTCCATAATAATATATTAATTGTGATACTTTGACAAGAACTCATATCGCCTTCAAATTTGCTGAACAAATGGAACTTGATACATTTTGGCATAATCATATCACTGTATAAATATTAATACAGTAGGACGACGCCTTTCATCTCTGGAAAAATTCCGAGAACTTCTACACGCGTTAGACTTGAATAATACCTCCCGCACTACGAACATCGTTTTGTTCGCAGTGCGGGAGCGGCTTTCCCGCGTCTCGCCCCTCACACCCCGCACGATTGCCCTGTCTAGACAGCTTCGTCGGACGACTATATGTTTTTAGACTGTGATAATATCCTGAGTATAAATAGTCGTCCAGAAGGCAGCACATCAAACTACCTCAATGAGTCTTTCTTTTATTTTTTTTTCAACTTAATTTAAATCAGAATAAGGTTCATTTTGATTTTTATTTAACTTAAAGGTAGAACGAGTAGAGGGAGACCTTTGCCGAGGAGTGGGACAGAACAGGACAACAAAAAAAAATCATAAGTTAGACTTTTGATTGATTTTATTTGGCTGTTCGTTTCCTTATATGTGAGGATTTGACTAAAAAACTGCACGAACGACCTTAAAATTTCCTACAGAAAATAACAAGTACCTATCATTCATACGTATTTTTATGTTACTAGCTATTTTTTTAATCGAAGTTCCAAGGCTAAAAAAAATAAACGCGGACGGAAACGCAATCGAGGTACTAGTAAACTATAAAAAAAATTAAAACCACAGTTCAAAACCGTAATTTGTGTTAATACTCCGCTTGTAACAAAATTTTAGAGTAAAGGTTCTCAATTAAAACTTTCCAATAGCGAAACTATAAAAAAGTTTTGGATCCTATAACATTAATCGGATGGGTGCAAAAAACGCATCTGATGGCCATTTCATTTTAATTTCATAATGGAAAAATAACATGCTTGCATTGGCAACATATTTTTGGAAATGCACGATAACCTGTCTAGTCGGTCTTAGTCTAGTATGAAAAGTCAAGGGTTGAGAAAGTATCTTCTGTCCCCGTGACCTCCGGTGTATGTGAGACGGAACCCTGGAGTGAAGGTGGTCAGTAAGAATTTAACAGACCCCTCCGTCCTACCCAAAGCGAAGGACATCCATGTGGATTTTCCACCCCACTTAAAAAAAAGGTAAGTTCCAAGCGCTATCGCTAAGCATGGGGTCCTCAGTTCGGTACCCAGCTCAGGCATAGTAGATTATTGGACTTGTTTTGTTTTGGTACGAATCGAGTCTGGGTTTACGCCCGGGATGCCCAGAAGCCTCCCTTATATTGTATGGGAATTCATCAAACCTACTGGAATATGTGTAAACTTTTTGTACACCTCTGCCTTATTCTTTGAAGAATATGGGAGTGAAGTTACGTAAAATCAATGGTATATGTTTGCTTGAGCGACTGCATGGAAATAAAACTATTCCGAAAGTTAATACATTCTTAGTTTTGTTGATTTTCGTGATAAAAAACTAAGGTTTATAAGAGAAGGGATTAATTTTTCATTTCAGTGAAATCCAGCTTCATTATGAACGTCACGAAGATGCCACTTCTCGCATTTCACAACGAACTTTATCCACCCGTATCGTATAAATCCTTTAAAAATCAGATTAAAACCATATTTTCAACAAAAGAAGAATTCCAAGGAATAAAGATTTTTCAGCTCCGCTCGAATAACGACTTTAAACAAACGGTTTTCATCTTACAATATTTTTTTCTTTAAAGTAAAAAATTCTACGGAACTCCTATTGAATGAAAATCCTCGTGAACAATTCTCAGATGTTTTTTTCTGGGATCTTGCCGGTTAAGCTTCGTATTGTAAGCGAGACTCTCAAATCTGGTGCTGTGAGAACAACATTAACGTTAGAGGCCGTCGACATAATGGGCGTTGGAAAATTCGAGCTCTAAGATAAAAAGGTAAAACTCTTCTGTTTTTAAAAGCATGAGATTACTGATAAAGCTGACCCCAGTAAACGAACAAAGGAAGTATCCGTAGTTGTTTATTTACAATCCCGGTACGTTATAAATGATATTTACTTAATATTCAATGAAACGCCAAAACAAACTTACACTTCACGGCTTATTTTCTTGGTCAGATCGATCATAATATAAACCATACAGATGTTTGAAATGGCCTTTTGAAGAAATAACTACCTACTATTTGCTTAATATTTGATTCGAGTGAACCACTCTAGCTCAACAACATAACGAAAAGTACTATAGAAAGGATGATGAGGAATAATCTAAGAAAAGTATAAATAATTTGGCGATTTTTATACATTTGTAGCAGATATAGTACAAAAGTTAGGGTCAGCTTCCAGTCGAATCACATGCAGCTGAGTACCAGTGTTTGAATTGAAATCGCCTATTTAACCTCTACAACCCAATCACTGGGTAACATATTACTTCTTGGCTAAACTGGTTGTCTAACTTTATTAGTTGTCAAACTGGAGTTCCAACTATTTGTTTCGGCTTTCAAAGATTAATTTAATTTATATTGTACATACACAGCCTTTTTAATAACTTATTATTATTTGCATGCCAATGTATAATATTTTATTTTATTTAAGAATTTTATACAATTCTAAAACTGCGTATGGTGCAAACTTTTACTGAGTTTGTACTAAAACGGTACGAAAAAGAAACTTGAATATTTCGGGTCCGTTGATTCACGCTGAACGCACTCCTTTAGTAAAGCCCTCTCAAGATTAAAGCCCGAAACAGAAATCACGAGAAGGCTCACAGTTCAGGAGCTTGGACACATTTTCTCCACTGTTTTGATTAATGACTCTCTTTTAAACGCCTTTTATACTTTGAAACGCTCCCCACGGCACTGTTTAAAGGTCAGGGACTCAGGAGTATTTGCTTCTCTGAACCTTTTCTTTGCTCCTTAATTAAGCGTTAGCTTGAAGCGTGAAAGTTTTAATTGAAGGTCAAATATTTCTTTTCTTTTTCACAAAAGATACATTTTGTCCTGTCTTTCGAAAGGTTTTGAGATCTAGAAGCCGGTTAATGAACTTTTATGGAGTGAAGATAGATATACAGAAAGACGACTTTTATTTAAAGATTACGGTGTGCAGAATTAAAAAAATATATATCTTAGTTTTGCTAACGTTAAGTTTAACATCTACAGCGTATTGCCGACTGACTTTTTATAACCCGATAGTTAAGTTTGATCACCAATCGGGATGAGGATATATGGGAAAACGTTCACAGACTAAGCTAACGGCCAATAAAGTAGTCAAAGGAGTGAACTTGGCAGACTAATGGCTGATAGTCACAGCGGTGTTGACTTCTAAAAGAGTAGGTAGTATTATTATTTCCATACATATGCACATGATATTATGTATATTTTATTACATAGTGCCGAGAACCTTAATTAAACAGTAGTAGAATCAATAATCCATTAATAATAGAACTTCAATTAACTGAGTGCTCAACAAATACAATTCGAATCTATTCTACCAAAAGCTAAAGAATTCAAATCGAGAAATTCTTGAAATGATTATAATAAATCTGGTACAGGCATATAATACAGTGAGAATAACTGCTTAGTAAATAAGTTCCTAATTGGAAATTAAAATTGATGACAAAGGTAAACCACTATTCGAAGGCAACAATTTCGTTATAATTGAATTACCTGAAACCAAAACCAACACCAACATTCCTTTACCTAAAAACAAAAAATCTATACAGTTAGTTTATTTACGAAAGTCAACGCGTTTATTGAAAACTGTGAGGGAAGACTCAACCGATAATTGCTTTTCCATTCTCCATCGGCTTTTTGTTCCTCGCGACATTACCCAGACGTCGAATCAATTCTTGCCGAGGTTAATTTATTTATTAGCATATAGAGAGAATTTTCAAACAGCTCCTGTAAAGAATCGGCTGGTTTTATAGGAAAATTGAAGCCCTTTTTTATCATGTTTTAATTTGCAGCTTGATTTGTGTTTCTTTGCTTTTTTGAGGGCATGGGGTGAAATGAATGTATAATCAATCACAGACTTAGCCCACGAACTTTGTTTTCATTTTGATTTTACACAATGTGGAAAATGCTTTCTATACCTAGAGAGTAATAACATTGTATATCCTTGTTTAACACCATTGTTGCTTATAACATACTTAAAATATTTTCAACCTATTTTTTCTTTAAATTTTCATTTATCAAAATGTTTCTGCGTTCATGGAAATTACTGTGGGCGGTATGCCAAAGATACGTCATAAAAATGATTCTTTGTAATGGATTTTATTTTCATTATAAATTGCTTTAAAGCTGTAATTTTTTCCAAATATTAATTATTTTATACAAAAAAAAACATCAAAAAGCCCAGAAGATCAAAGCTTTTTAATAAAATTCTCCGAACCCTTCCTCATTTTAAATCTGAATGTTGGTTTTTCGCCACACATACCATTTCCAAGCAAAAACATTTTAACCTTTTAAATAGCTAGTAAAAAATCATTCAGCGTCAAGTAATTGAATCCCAATTACTTTTTTTTTTAAATACTCAGAGCGTTCGCTGTCGCTGTCCGAAGACTGACATTTCAAAATACGAAAACAATAAGAAACGTAGCACGAATATTGTTTTGCACGAAGATTTTCGACGGAACGTCTGCCCCACCTTCCGCTTCCTTTAGGAAACACCCGTATTGTTACAACCGATCCACGGAAGGGATTTCAGGGTTTACCCTCGCCTTTTTCTAAATGAAATTTATTATGTTATAATTTTTGTGTTTAAGGGGAAAATTAAATTGCGGGATCACTCGTGATGTATGGAAACCGAATCGAATTTCGGTCTACATTTCGCAGGAAATGTCGAACATCATTTTGAGGATTAAGAGAAGGAAGGTTCTTGATAACTTTGGGTTCGAAGACGGTCGTAACGATTTAGGTTTCGGTAATCCTAACTAGTGTAAATTACTTAGGTAGTGACTGATGTAAAGTTTAGTCCGGTGTGTTATAGTTAAACCTACGATTAATAGCTAGGATTACTATATTAGTAAATGATCCTATTACGGTAGTTAATGATTAGGTATCTGCCTAGTAATATGATAGTAGGTACCACAACGCTACATCTATATTCTGCTTTGAACACATTTAAGTGTGTTTTTTGGTAAGCGAGATTAACTATAGAGTGTTATTTATAATTACCAAATGATTTGCTATTTTGAATATAAAATTAAATGTCTTCAATTTTGTTGTTGTAATTAATAATTGAAAAGTAAATAATTCAAAACAAGACTCGAAGTTATTTGTGAAGGAGGTAATTAATATACAGTGTGATTCATAATTCCGAAATTCGTTATCGCTATGTACCTACTTAACTGCGAAAGATTATCATTACTGAAGTTTCTTGTTGAGACAGAGCGAGTTATGGCTGTTACTGGAATTACCTAAGAAGCAAGAGGGAGCGAAATGTGATCAATTTCTTACTTTTACTTTGACTTTCGCTAACTGTTATTATTAACAGTTAATAGTTAATTATTAATAATTTTCAATTAATCATGCTTAATTTCCAGAAAAAAAAGGACAATAATGACAATTCAAACAAAAAAAATACGTTAACTCACAATAAGCTACATAAAAATAGCTTACAAACTTAAAGAAAATCCTTTTTCATCATAGCAGCCACAACGCAGAAACTTCCTAACAAAGTTAAAAGTACGAAGAGCCCAACTGAAACCTATTTCTTTCCAATGCCTATTACTAAACAAATATTTGTTGGGAAACAAGGGCAAAACCCGCGAACAGGGAACTAAGTTTTTTATTCAACAGAGTACGTATGCAGTGGAACGTCGAAGTTCTGCACTACGTACAAAGTAAATTTAAAGTTGGGATGCGTCTTGTATACAGTGTATTGGCGCGAAGTGAGGAAAAATATACGTCGTGTGTATCGCGAGATGTATTGGCAGAAGTTTTGCGGGTGTTACAGATATCTCTAGACTTTCTTTCTCGTGTGAGTTTTAATGTTAGAAAAACAATAGATACCATAGTAAAGAATATTTTACATAATGCTTTACGAAGCTCAAACTAAGGTTACTTAAAACATACTAATATTGTAATAAGTTCTCTAAGTCATTTCACATAATTATTTTGATTCGCGATTGAATATACTGTAGCCTATAATTTACCAGAAACATCTTTCAAGTTAAATAAATATAAGTAGTAATGGTAATCAGTAATTATGAGGTTAAAAGTAAATTAAATCACTTATGAAGAGCAACTGTTCAGTAAAACATTTTGATCTTTATGTCATTGCAATTAGGATTGTTTTTTTATAGAAGTCTATAATAGCATAAACAAAAGAGTAAAGGTAGAAGTAGTAATATTTATTGTACTAGAGAGCTACTCAGCTGCAGATAACCACAGACAATAATAAATGCTGCAAATCCAGGACCACATGATCCAATTTTCCACATTTCTCTTTCAATTCCACTGTCACAATAAAATATGCAGATGAAGCAGTTTTTTTACAGCAGAACAGTTCTTCGGACGAGGAAAATCTTTTGATTCTGGTTAACAAGAAAATGGAGCGCTGAATCTCGTTATCTTCATGTCCAATCAATTATGGACGGTAGCGGAAAAAGTTAATTGCGTATTTATTGCTGTATTATTCATAGCTGAAGGCTCTTTTCGTTTTATGTTAAGCATAATTTTATTGACCGCTTTTGGTTTTTTTTTCTGGGTACCATAATTACTAACTGGTATCTATGTAAACCAAATTTTATACCAATATAAAGGCAATTAATTACAATCCTGTTAAGACCAAGAAAAATATTGTAGTAACAAGATGTTAAATCATATAATTCATTGGTCTTGGCTTGATATAAAACACTAGGGAACGTCACTCGGTTTTACCCGCGTAGCCTACGTCACCCGGGATTGTGTAACTTCCCAAAGGTAAAAGATTTTTTTAAATCAGTCCTAAAGTTTTTAAGTTTATTTGTTGAATACGAAAATAAAAATCTTTACTCTTTATAATATAAGCATAGATAGAGATTAGTTTATTATAATATAGATTAGTTTAGATTTTTAGTGTAACTAAATTTTTGCGCCAAAGGAGCCATTTTTTTCATTTAGTCCGAAATGTACACGAACAAAACATTCGCACAGCTCCAAAAACAGAACAAAAGCTCAATTTTTGCAGCACTAAATTCTAGTCGGATCCAACAAGGAGAAGTGAGATAAGTTTAAAATTCTATAAAAATCATTTGTACGACTGCGCACAAATCCGGATCCCACGTTCCGGATCCACTGTAAGAGTGAATGGAAATCGAGGGGAAAACAACGCCCGTTCGAGCGGAAAGGATTTTTCTGATTCGTATAGAAACTTTGTACGTAACTTTGGGTACAGGTGTACACTTGCGATTAGTCGGAGATAAATCTGAATATACACCATTTACTTGTGGTGTATTAATATAATATTGTAAAAAATGTTTTCTCGTTTAAAAATATATATTTCCTATTTCTTTCCTTTTTTCCCAAAGACATCGTATAAGCGATTGAGTTAGAAGAAGTGAGCCATTTTATAATATGCTATGTTATCCTGTATTTTGTACCAACATTAACATCAATGTAGGTACTATTATTTTGAATAATTTGTTGAACTTTTATTGACAGAGGCGGTTTTGTGCTAAGCTGAGCATGAGATCCTGGGATGGGTATAATGTTATTTAATTGGTTCATCATTTTTTTTATATTTATATATTTTTGTCCCATAGTCTGGACTTGTGCCCGGTTGATGGTAATACCCTCGTTTCTTGGCATGGAATTTAAAAAAAAAGCTATAATTTTCTCATAACTGACAAAATGTGTGTGAACAGTAGTTGCGCCTTTACCTAATCCTTTGGAAAATACAGAAGTATGATGCAATAATATAATACAGAAATTGGTCGTATCCAAAATCGCCGGTTTACACCAGACCGAGCCCCGGTCGGTCGCATTGCGAAAATGTTGATTTGATTCGATTCTAACGAAACAAAATGAAGTTTGGAAGCTCTTTCTTCCCGTGAAGTAATTGGATTAATCACTCGCACTCAATAATCCTATTGGGGTTGAGTTTGCCTTTTATTTAACTCGGAGTTGTAAATTGGATCCTTTACGTGCACGTTTCTAATGTTTTCTTTTGAAATTTTTAAGACGTATGGGGATATGTTTATCTTTTCTTCTTTTTGGGGTACCGTACCCTAGTAGGTTTTAATTTTAATAATTATAAGTTAACAAAAGACTAGCAAGAATCACGACCCACTCTGTGTCCTCTTTTTAAGAAGCTATATGTATATTACGTTGACTCAATTTGAAACAGCAATATAATATTATTATGTAGGTGTGCATATTTAGTAACACCGAGACGCTCTGGAAGGACATACACTAACAAATTTTAATGGTGATTGTTGGTGAGCGTGTGGACTGTATGACTGACGATAGGTAATAAACGAAGACGATGGCGATTATTAAGTAGCTTTAATAATTTAAGTAAAACTATGTAAACCAAATCTAGTACGTTGACAGACACTAGACAAAGTGAAAGTCACATTTTAAAATTATATAAGAACAAACCATAGAAAAACAAATAATTAAAAAAGGTTTAAAACAAAGCTCCAGCCAGTCGCCAACAGTGATGTTCTTTAGAAAGGGCAGGTGCTTAGTCCTCCCAATCAGCGTGCGTGCATGTACTCGTTTGATTAAATCTATGGGGTAAAATAATAAAAATAAGAATAAAAAAATCACAGTAGGCGGCATCCTGTAGTTTTTGCCTACCGTCATGGAAAAAAAACGTGATTGCGCGTATGTATCATAGTACTCAACTAAACTATTAGTTTAAAAATAATATTTTCCTCTAGCGTTCCTGAAAACCCACTACAAAATTGTTATATAATTAATAAATGCCAATAAAACTCTCAACTTGTTTCCTAATTCAAAACGACCATTCCATCTTGACCTCTTCCCTGAACGTGTTACAAAAGTAGTAAGAGACCAAGTTGTAACAAAAGTTTGGTATGAAAAAAGTAACTAAATTGTTTCCTTAGTTCTTTGTTATAAAAGCTTCTACGGACCTAGCCTACTTTACTCTACCCGCGTTCTTCGAAGCGTTTTCTGCATTCGGCAACTTACTGCACTGAAATTGTATTGGAATTTTGTATTCTGTATTACCAACTGCAAGAGTATATTACGTTTATGGTACGTTTTAGGTTTAGCCGTGGAAATTGTAATGCTATTTCTATCGTAAGTTGCAAAATACATATATGCCTGTACACAATAACGCCTACACGATGTTGTAAATTTAAAACCGTGACTATGAAGTAAATTTTTCTATTCATAACTATGTATTTTCTGCTTATCTTGGATATTACTAGCAACGGTAAAGGAAAACATCTTGTTGGATCCTGGTAGATATTTAACATAATATGTCTTATGAGAGAGAGGTTAGGTAGTCTCAGGGAAACCAGTCAGTTTATGGTTGTAAAAGTTTATTCTGTAGGTACAAGTAAAGCCTAACACTAAATTTAAAGTTTTTCCCGTAACAATGGAAGCACAGGTACAATAGCGGTTGCGCGGCACGCGGATATGGGAACACGTTCGTACGTGACGCGCGTGGGCAACGGACTAGCGGGCGGACTGTCGCGCCACACTCAAATCGGTAACGGCTAGAGGCGCGAAAAAAGATAGTCCGCGTCTTAACATTTGAAACGTGGCGGCAAATGACCGCGGGACGCTCGTATTGGTCGAGTCGGATGAGTCATAGAGGTGTGGTGGTTAACTATAGTTTGAAATTACCAATCCACCTTGAGCACGCGTATTTAATGCTTCTGCCTTATCTTTATAAGAAGAGGCTTTTGCCACATACGAATCTATTATAACATTAAGAGCTGAATTTCATCATTTACCTTCTTTGTTTTCAAATAGGTTTGGGTTAGCTTCCAGTTTCATTGGATGCAGCTGAACACAAGTATTTTACACGAAGCAACTGCTTATCCGACTTCCATCCCGTTTACTTGGTAATGCAGCACCCTTTGCTATGAATAGTTTTTCCGAACTTCTGACTACCCATAACGACTATTAAATAATCAAAGAATCAAATCCTCCTCCTCCTCCTTGCGTCGTACTCCTCAATGCTGAGGGTCGTGACCTCCCTGCTTCATCACCTTTCTCTTCACTATGTTCCTCCATCTGCTTCTGTCTCTGGCGGTGTGAAGGGCATCGTATACCGAAGAGTCAAGAGTGGTGCGGATCTGGTCGGACCAACGTATTGGGCTGCGTCCACGAGGCCTTTTCCCCTTCACTTTGCCGGTCACGATGAGCCTTTCGAGATTACCACCGTCTTTCCTTGCTATGTGACCGAAGTATTGAAGGATCTTACGTAGGCACTCGGACGACAACCGCGAGGAGATCTTGAGTTCTCGCAATATGGATACGTTGGAGCGAAATGCTGTCCAAGGGATTCAGAGCATCCTTCTCCAGCACCACGAATCAAATAAATATACGTTAAAACAAAAAGGTAAAAATGAACCTTACGACCCAAATTGAATCAGATGTAATGAACAATCTTTGAACGAATGGAACTCAAAAACAAAAGCTAACAAGTTGTTAATACTGAACTTTCTAAATACTAATAGTAAGACACAAACAAACCTGCGAACATAGTTCGACACATTCTCTTGGACTACTGAAAGGAAGTCGAGGACAACAATGGGACCAAGTTGTGCTGACTTTAATTTTGTCCTTCTTCCGCACATTTTTGCTTGTTTCACAAAGCTTTTCTCGCGTAAAGAAATGTTTTTATGTGTTTATGTTTGTTTAGAACTTTTTTTTTTCTTTATGAGCAGAATTTTAGTGTTGTTTTCATAAATTTTGAATGAGACCGGAATCATTTCGTGGCAGTAAGGTGGAATAAGAAAGTTGTCACTGCTTCTTGGGTTATAAATCTAGCTAAATTAACTATCACTCAAGACTTCAAGATCATAAAAGTATCTCTAAACGATAATGTGTAAACAATTACAGTATTATTTTAATAAAATGGCAATCGAACACAGATTCTTAGTAATCGGGTAATTATCATAGAATTGCCAACTCAAATTGTTGTCTCTCATATCTGACTTTATAACATTGCACTTATGTCTACTGGGTAATATACTTCTGCAATTGACCCCAACTGACCTAATTATGCTTGCACTGGAAATGGGCTCACCACAACAATTCAACGGATTTCAATTAAACGTCCTTGCCATCACACCGGCAGTCAACGTCTTAGATGCTATAGGACTAATAAATAGCTTTTGAAATACCAACTACTTGGTACAAGAATCAATTACAAAGCAAAACGACTGTTCTCCCCAAAGAGACACTGGCGTGCCTAAGTACGTACTTGTATTTTTCGCTAGTAATCTTTAGGTCTTATAGTTTAAACATGACTGGCGACGGTGTCGTTATTTCGTTTTTATTTTTGCACACATCAACTAAAATAATTATAATCTATTACCAAACCAGTTCATTTATATGACATGCATGTCCTGTTAATATGAATAGCTGGCGTTTTATGGGAATGTCTTATAATAATCTTTACGTTCAAAAAGTGTTGATCTTCAGCCAAATTCGAAGAAATGACTTTTTGATTTTGAATGCTCAAATTAATGTCTTTCGTTACTTTCCATATCTATTGAATATTCTAAGCAATTTCATGGGGTAACTTTGGGATCAAATACGGCATCCGTTTTTCTTTTCCGTACTGCTAGGATCTTGATGTTCGAAATCTTTTAAAACGATTTCGAGCCATGTGTAACTTATTGCCAGATAGAGATATTGTGACAGCTAGCTACCTCGTCGTCTGTAAGCGTAGTAGCAATCCATTTACCTCGCGATTCTTACAACCTGCGCGAAAAATGAACAGCCGATAAAATCTAGCGCTTTAATTCATTTTATTCTGTTGAAAAACGTCTTTTGAAGGAGTTTGTCTGTTCAGATGCTGTTGTAATTTGTAAGTGCAATTTCTGGTGTAATAAACACAGTGTTCAAATTAAAGGTACTTATATTTCAATACGATTTTGGTTTACTGCTAATTACGAAGAACTTCAAAACCCTTAACGATATTATCTACACTTTCAATTATGTTATGTTTTAACTCCAGTCTCTTTTACCTACCATATATTATGATAAAATGTGAGAGTACTACAGAGAGTACACCTCTGCCATAGCGTATGGGAAACAATAACGTGGCGTTGTGTATGTTCATTAAACTCACAAAAACTTCAAACTTGTTATAAATTAAAATGTTAAACACATGCACAAATAGCTCTTTCTAGCTTATTCTCAGCTTTAAAAATCCTTCTACAACTATAACCAATACCTATAATCCCTCACGACCCAGTAAAATACCCATTGATTACCCCAGGCTTTCAGACAGTTGTGCTTCTTCTTCGCACTTCAAAAAAGCTAATACCAAAACCTACCATCTCTAGGTCAACAAAGCCTTATTATTGTACCTCCTAATCAACAACAGCTTCAGTACAATAAACTTCTGCTTCATTCCCTGACAATACAAATATGAAGTTCCCACAATCCCCTGCGCGCACATTCGCACGCTTATTTTAGTTCCAATCAGCAGCGTGTTCTTACGTAGCACAATTTCACAGCTATACTTGTCAATATATAAAACAAGTTACTACGCTTGCTAGTTTCGCTCTAGGGCCGGGAACTGAGCGAGGTGGGGACTTAATAGAGTGAATGAATTCCGATTGTAATTCATGTATGCTATCACAGGAGTGCAATCAGTGATGTGCTTTTAGGTGTACACTTGAAAGGATTCTGTCGTGATTATATAAGCAGGATGAATTTTTGCAATAGAATTATCGGTTGGTAGTAGAAAGACGAGATAAGTATTTAAACTTTGTACACTTCTTATGGGTCAATCGATAGTTTTAAATTAAATTAGGTGGTGAAATTCCATCGGTGCTCTAACTGCTAGAACATAAAAAGATTTCCTCAACTCATATTATTTCAAATAACAAGTAAGCAGTTTTGAAACAGTCGTTTGTTATTGATTTTAAAACAAGATAATATTGTGTATTTATTTTAACATAACACTTCTATCTAACATCTCATCTAAAATAAAACACACAGAACATGGATAATTTTTGGTATTGTGCGCTATTAAATCGAAAATTGCGTTCTAGAAATCTAAAACATACATAATTACTAACTATGTTCTACCCATTTATTATCTGCTTAATTTATTTAATTAATTGGACCATGTATGTTCGCCCATCGTATTCTAATAACAAATGACAGCTATATAAAATGTGCCAGATATACCATTGTCTCCAAGAATGTTCTCGTACATTTATTTCGTACAACGTAAAACGCAATATAGTCCAACCAACTCCCAAGACTACAATGACCACGAGCCCTAATCGCTTCTTTCCTAGCCACGTTTCTCCCTGTTTTATTTAATACAATGTTGAAATGTGATTTGCTAGTTTCCACATACTGTTTTGGGGCGTGACATAGCCGCTCCTGGGAGAGCTTACTTCTATGTCTGGCAAAGTCCGTACTTACAGCCTACATGTACCTATTGCTAGGCAGGTTGTACGCTTGAGACCTATTGAGGACTACCTAAAGATTAGGTATGGTGTGTATTTAGTTCACTACTGAAGGATTCTCACTGTAGCGAATGATTGAGCAATTGGGGCAACGCTTTGATTCTCGATTTGATTGAAGTTGTAAGCACGTTTTAGTAGATGAAGGTCTAAGAAAGTTTAGATCAATACTTGGTTACGGCGTCAGCTGCTGAATATTGAATTTTTATAGGATTGGACTAGATTTATCGGGGTTATAAAGGATAACATAAAAATTTCATATCGTCTAAGCAGTTTGAAAGTAGGCTATGAAGAGATTGAAATCAATACTTTTATATTATCAGTGGTAAATTTATTTTTGTAGCAAGATTTACAACCTATCCACCACAAAAAAGTCTGTGAAATTAATTATTAGTACGAGTATAGGTAATCTCACACCTTAAACAGACAAAGATGTTTCTTTGTCTGTTTAAGGTGTCATCAGAATACTCTCAAATAACACTTTATAATATGTTTATTATAAATTGTTATTTGAGAGTATTCTGTTTGACATTTTTATAAGTCAGCAATAGGTAAACCCGCCCCGGGTCACAAACCTTGATATTACCAATATTGTGTTATTTGTACGTTTTAAATATTATGCCTTTTATTTTAGTATCGCTTTTAGAGCAGTTCGCACTCAGTTGATATTCAGAACATATCGCAGTAATGAAAAATGTTCAAGTTTATTTGGCAATAAAAATAAAACATGTACCTACAGCTAACGTTATACGAGATCTAGCATATTATATACGGTACGCGTGAGAAAACATTATTATATTTATGTTTGTTATATTCGATGTTTTGAAACTACGTGACAAAATTATTTTTGTTACTGCTACCTACGTACGTACGTACCGAAATGTGTATAAAATGGTAATAGGGGTTGTCTCTGTTTATTGTAAGGGATATACGAAAACAGTCTTCTAAGTAACCTTCCTACCTCCTTGGAATGGGCGAAAACACCCGTGGGTTTGATAACAAACGAAGGGATTAATATCGTAGGTAATATTGAGCGGACCCTTGCCTTATCATGTTTCATTATTTTCAGTTTGAAGACAGATGGATGGTAATAAGAGTAAATGTATGTAGTTATGAAATTTTTAAGTAGAACGTCAAAATGTAATTTAAAATCGCATTTGTTTTTAAAGTGAATACATTAGTAAAATTTATCGAAAAGTCGACGTAAAACTTCAATGCTGTCTAAAATCATTTATTGCACTAAACTTATGGTTTCAGGGTTATTTATTGTTGACACGATTTTTAATCAGAAATTTAAATATCGAGATCTTTGGTTCAAGAAATCATATATTTTTTCCTTTTTAACCGACTTCAAAAAAAGGAGGAGGTTCTATGTTCGTGTGTATGTATTTTTGGCTTTGGTACTTCTGTCTTATTCTTGATGGACCACCGACTTCCGAATTTAGAGTTATTTTACACCGTTTAGTGTTATTTTTGAAGTCGGTTTTATTTTTTGTAAAAAAGTTTTTTATTTTTCCATTTTTAGTTGTTCCCATACAAACATTTGCCATGAGTTCATTTTATATTGTTAATTGTAAACAATATATGTCATTATAATAGGGTTATCCACCTAACCCTAACAAATAAAACTTAACATACCTAACTGTCGAAATCTAGGTATATTGAACACATCTGCCTACCCCTCTGAGCATACAGGCTTGATGATACGTCATGATGTTGTATAAACAATAAACATCCAAGCGATTCCAGCAATCACGATAGATCTGCCGTCTATTTTTGAAGAGTTCCGTAGTATGTCTCCGAAGATCAGCACCAGATCTTCACCAAATTAAAATGGGACCACCTCAAAAGTCTACTCTTTCAAACAAAAAAAGAATTTCGAGAATCGGTCCACAAATGGCGGAGAAATCAGGTAACATAAATAAAAAAAAATAAAAAAACCTTCCTTTTTAGAATCACTTTGTATTTACTCTGCGGAAGCCAAAACAAAGCTGTCCTAAATAACTTTGTATTTTCAGACAAAATTTGCGTGAGAGCAACCTATACGTACCTACCCCGTCCCATACACATTCGTACGGAGCTTGCATTTGACTTAGTAATCTCTAACATTGATAGTTTTACATATCTATTTCGAAAAACTTAATGGTGTAGAAGAAATCACGAACTACATACATTTTTGTATAATAAACAATGAAATTAGCAACGTAGTGGTTTAAAAGAAGAAGGTAGTAACAAAAATTAAAAAAAAGAATACTTTTAGGTGGCTAGGTCACGTTGAAAGTATAAATGAAATGCGACTAACGAAAGGCATTTATAAGGCAAACCTAAATGGAAACGCTGGCAGAGGATGCCCTAGAAGAAAATAAATATACCTTATTGATGAGGTTCTTCAGAAAGGTCAGGTGCGTAGTACTCGTAACATAAAAGAGTGTAAACGAAGCAAAATAAGTATCTAAGAACCGTAGAAGGAAGTGCGCGTGAAGGTTATGTGTGAATATTTATAGTTTTCAATTACAGAGTTGGACCTATAAATAAGTCAAATGTAGTCATTTCTAAAGGCTTACATAAATACTAATTCACATTATGAACTGGTTTAGGGAAGACATAAGATTTCATCTATTTAAGTACCTGAGCTATAAAATAGAAGTTCATTCTCACAGAGACTTCAGTTAAAACACAAACAGAATCCGCAGGAGGACCTAGCTCCAATAAAAATGTATAAGCCGTCTGAATTTAATGGCTATAAAGGCGATATATGCACTTTATTTCCAAAGTTATTTCGAAACTTTTTCGACTTTTCAACTGTTTGTGTGGGGGATATTAAATTAAAATACGACAGGTTTATTTGATTCAGATGGCAAAAGTCTGTTCACTGATTGTCTTTAAGGATCATAATTGAGCGCACATGAAGTTAATTTATTTGTGTTTGCAATCGACTGAGTTTTCTTTTTAATACCTTGATGCTAATAAGCTACTGCTTTTTGTCACTTATACTACACAAAACATAAATCAAGGGCCTGATCAGTACTGCACTGTTGGACCTTATAATTATGTAAGTGCATATTTAATATAAATTAATGTTGTGTTTACCACCTGATCATCTGCCTAGCCTTTTCCCAAGTATGTTGGGGTCGGCTTCCAGTTTAGCTGAATGCAACCGAATACCAGTGTTTTGCATGGAGCGACTACCTGACAGACCTCCACAACCCAGTTACTGTGTAACACGATACTCCTTGGTTAAACTGGTTGTCAGATTTTCGGGCTTCTGACTATCTGTAACGTTTGTCATAGATCTACAATTAAAAGCCGAGACCAACGGCTTAATGTGCTTTCTGAGGCACTGAGGACTCATGATAGTGTAATGAGACTTCACCCATCCGCGAACCAACCTCGTCAAGAGTAGCTTACCCATGAGGCTGTTATTGTTTAGCCACAAACTCCTTACAAATGTTAAAGTAAAAATAACATCGGGAAAACTTACAAATGAGCGGTAGCCGACGAAGAATTTCAACGCCTGGAGACCAGGATGATATTGAGAACTCATGTTATCCAAATGTAGTACGGTTACGTTGCCGCCACCTTGTATTCTATGATAGTACATAATAGCTGGATAAAGCATCCATACTAATAATATATGAGAAAGTAACTCTTAATGTTTGACGAATTTTCACGACTAAACGGCTAAGCGGATCGTAATGAATTTTGGCATGGAGATAGATCATATCCTAGAGACGGGCAAAGGCTTATCTTTTGTCTTGAAAATTAATTTGAAGAACAAAGAGATTTAAAAGAATATAGAGCGGATATGCGAGGAAATGTCATAGAAAAACTTTGATCCCATGTCTCAGTAACGCCACCTAGAATAATATGGCAGCGGAGCGTACTAAAAAAAACTCATAGACTTGTGTCTATGCAGTCCGGCAGGACACACTTTTTCGGAAGAAATTTTGTTCGTGACGTCCGGTATATAGGTATTGAATGTCTTTGTGGAAAAAAGAGAAATTACTTTTCTTGAAAATTTAACAATTAGTCTTTAGTTGAAAATAAGGAGGTAACAAAACATCAATTAATTCTGAGACGGAGAAGTTCGCCAAAGCAGCAAGGAAGATAATACGTCAAAAATCGCTAACTTGTCAAAAGAAAGCGTCGTGATAAAATTAAATGTTCGTGCTTTCTTTGCACAAGAAGCAGCCTTTGACTTGCACTAGATTAATAACGGACTGGTATAACTGTTTCATTATCATAATATCATCAGCGACAAAAAGATAATATCGCAGCTGCTGTTTGAGCTATATAATTTACTACCCGTCTAAACAGCGACTTTTTCTTTAATATATTTTAAGTGCACATTCATTTTTATATGAGCAAGTCGTCCTGTTTATCTAGTAAAGGCAGACGTACTTTTATGTCAGTATTTATGAGTTTTCTCTTTCATCCTTTGACACAAGTCATAAAGCTTAGGTAAAAATGACGAGTTACTTAGTGTCCACGATGTTTATAGAATATTGAAATATTGAGCAAACGGTCCTAAAATCCAATAGGTATGACACGTATAAAAAGGAATATGTCTAAGAATTGCCACATCATATTTTACGACAGTATAAAGTTTTCTAAACCGAGCAAACTCATAAAATGTTACCTATAGAAAACACAATCACACAAAACTTTTAGATGTAATAAAAAACGCCTCGAATTCGAACTTGGAAAATAGCTTCCCAATTTACAATTTGAAGGAGACTTAAAAAATTCAGCGTGTGACGAATCCCCTTCTAAAAGTTACATTAAATTACTTACACGCATAAACCAAGAGTGCCATACAAAATAGGTTTTTCTTCAAGATAAGCCGAGGAACCAATTTCCCCGACGAAAAAGGCAAATGTGTTTGGAGTACGTTTAATAGAATGTCGAGACAGACTAAAGAGATGGGACAGGATCGAATTCGTATTTGCCCTACGAATAATAATGTGAGGTGGGATTTTTGGAGTGTCGTATTAAGTGATTTATTTTGAGTACAAAGATTTTAAGGTAGGGGTGGAATAATATTGATTTACGTTGCCGATTTTCTTGGAGAGACGTTTTTTTTATTCTTTTGTAATAGGAAACGTGGGTTTTGTACCTACTGACACAAATTATTTACAGGGAGGAAGCACTTAAGTGTATTTACGTTCAGCGTGAACACTGAAAGATCATGTTTAGTTTTGAACAATAGTAATATCATCAAAAATAAAGGTAATTAAGGCTTATTGGTGACCCAGATTTGGTTAGAACCAATCTGCAAAGCCTTGAGCACAGGCGTAGGGTAGTTAGCCTTTCGGTATTGTATAGGATACATTTTGGAGAGTGTGCACGGGAATTACATGACCTGATTCCGCCATCACCTTTCTACCATCGGACAACCCGACGTACGGCGAGTGACCCTTACATCGTTGGCACTTTCACAATTTGGACAAAGCGTTTCGCTTCTTCGTTTATACCGCGTACATCGTAGGACTGGAACAACTTGCCTGCTGCGGTCTTCCTGTCCGATTATAATTTAGGTGTCTTCAAGGCTTCAAGGAATAAGCTCTAAATAAACTAGTGCGCTTCACCATCACTGATTGCATCAGTGCTTTCCATCAGGTGGGATTGCAGTCAAGCACTGGTTTATAATATAATTAAAAAAAAAATACATAATATAATAAAGCTTAATTATTCTGTTGAAGCACGCCAGTTTGAATTGCTTTACTTGCAATTGAATGTCTTATTTTTAAGGAAGACATAGGTTATTAAACGTCACTGTACGCCAATTAAGAGTGACTGAAACCGATGGCAAAGTTGAATTATAATCAGTAACGTCTACTTGAGTAGTAGTAACGTCTCAAAATCAAACAATGTGTGTACCAACTAATAGGTACATAAAAACCTATTTAAATTGCCAATTTAGTAAAACATTTTGTTCATGGTCATGGTTTATTTGATTTTTTTTTTATTTCGTAAAGTATAAAAATAAGACGATTTTTTTTCTAAAAACAGAAATGTTTCCCGTCATGATAAACCAGGGCAGTTCCCAAGAAGCTAATCTAATAAATTATAAACACACCGCAATTACAGAAGATATAATTTAATTAAAATATCTCTCGATTCAGCCGAACTGTACGAAATAAGTCATTACTCTAATAGGGTAATATTTCATTGAAACAACTTAGTGGGATTGCAATCGCTAATTAATTAGGACCCTTTCATTTATAAATTATGAAGTACGCTCAACTCCTGGTAATGGAATTGATGGTAAAAAATACTGGTAAAGGTGTTGGATGAATACAGTTAATAAAATGTAGAATAATGTTTTAGTAGGTAAGATGTCCTCATAGATTATTAAAAACGAACGTTAACCAAGGTCAGTTCGTGGATGAATGAACGTTCATCGCCTACATATCAAGACCACTCAATACCATTGATAACACGCTAAGCCGATGGTATGGCTGTCATTTGGAGATCTTTGAAAAGCCGACAAACAAACATACAAAAAACAAATAGAGTTACATTCTCATTTATAATATTAGTATGGATAGTATAGATGATAGGCATAGATAGGTGTATAGGTATACAAAATTAATAAACGAAGCAAAAAAAAGTATGTGAGAATCGTAGCAGATAACAAGCAGTAGTTGCTGCCAAAAAGGCGTAGGTTTATGTATTTTTATCTAAAGCTCGATACAGACATCAATCCTCTATTACTTGGTCTCAAAACCCTTAGTCTCAAGCTTAAGCCATGGATGCCCTCCATTGTCTGCCCACCATTGCCTTAAATCACGAGATTTTCATTCATAAAGATATGTTTAAACCTACCTAGACGTTAACTAGAACAAAAAAGTTCGTAACAATATTTTGCATGCATACGCAAATTCTGTTGGTATCTATTTATCTAAAACTTGAAACAGACATCAACCCTCTATTACTTGGTCTCAAAACCCTTAGTCTCAAGCCGAACCTATTAAGCCATGGAGCCCTCCATTGTCTGTCCATTGCCTTATATCACGTCTTGAGTATTACGCCAAAACCACATCTGACACATTAAGAGCGGCTTAGGTCCAAGTCAGTATGGCCCCTTAAATTGATATTATCACGACAGTGCTAGATGGTACTGGTACGACGGTTCCCATTAAATTAATTAAAGACTGCTTGGATGTCAACGTTTTGTTATTTGTTAGTTAAATTTATGTTGCGAGTTGTTTATTTGTTGTTTGTTAATATGAGTGGGAAACTCGATTGTATTGTGTATAATTCATACGAAATTTCTACAGCACTCAGATTGTGTTATTGTAATGTTGAAATATTAGTAAAGTGGAGCATGAGCAACAATGAAAAATAGATAATTTAAAGTTAATCTTATTATGACAGTGTTAAGGTCTGATTTAAATGTTTGTATAAGCAAAGGCCTATAATTCTTTTTATTGTAATTTTATGTTGAAATATTAGTAAAGTGGAGCATGAGCAACAATGAAAAATAGATAATGTAAAGTTAATCTTATTATGACAGTGTTAAGGTCTGATTTAAAGGTTTGTATTTATAAGCAAAGGCCTATAATTCTGAAAGAAATTTTACCATATTTTTTCATCTATTGGTGAATAAAACTTTTTAATTGAAATTGTCTTTTCGTTTAGAAGCGCTGTTGTATAAACTAAAAATTTAAAGTTAAAATTCAATTTATAAAATTTCGCGCGCATAGAGTAAGGTACTACACGTATATTTTTTCTTTTAATGTCAAAACAACTCTTGATTTGTAGTAAATTGAATACATAAAAAAATGCATGATTTTTTTACGCTTAAAGCATCATATTTCGTTCAACACAATCCACTTACACATGTTGGCTGTCAAAGCCTTTACTGTATTATATTTTTCGAATTATTTACAGTAAAATTATTTCGTAGGTTAAAACCAATCGAAAATTTGACTGTTTCCTTCAAACATTTTTTAGCATAAAATATTTTACAATTTATGTATCACTTCCAAATCCACAAATAGATTCATATATTATGCTTTTCATCACTGAACCCTCGCTACTCTATTTGCACTCCCAACCATGCACCACTTTTCGACAACAGATAACCACTTATCATCGGTTTTGGCTCACATTAATAATTCCTATCCATCAGTGAAGATAATGGCTCAATAGCCACAGCTCCCTAGTGGTCAACTACTACTTTACCTGCTTCAGATAACAAGGGAACTGAATTTGAGGGACTCGAGGGTCCAAAGTAATGACATTGTGGTGTGGCATACAAGGTCTAAGGTTGGGTCACGGTGAACGAAGATGCGTATGTAAGTACTTAAGTAAATTCAAATTCAAATTGTTTATTTCTTTAACAAGATTACAACAGTTAGTTTGTGATTGGAGCCTTCTTTTAAGCAAGCAATGCCTGTAGTAGAAGACTCCGCTCTTCCATAACAAAAGAAAGAAGGAGTAAAACATGAAAAGCTAATTAAATATCTAACAAAAATACAAATATAATAAAAGGCAAGATGTACATAGGTTTACATAGGTGTAGTGTGTATGTGTGTGTGTGTGTGTGCGTGCTTGTGTCGTGTGTGAGTGTGCTTGTGAGTGGTTATGTTGTGGATTTCAAGAGTTCTTCCGTTTGCTCATAAGTAAGTGGTTGGATCCATTTAAATAGTATTATAGTTAGGTTTTTATTGTATTACTGTAATTGACTGCCTCGTTGGTCTACTGCTGAGCATGAGGCCCCGGGTTGGGCAAAGTGTTATTGAGTTTTTCCATCTGGGATTTCTCAATAGCAGCCCGGAGTCTGGATTTGTGCCCGATTGATGGCAATTGGCTCGCCCCCTATTACATGGGACTTAAACATAACTGGCGAAATGTGTGTGTACTACCAGGTACACCTCTGCCTAGCCCTTCGAGGATTACAGGCGTGACGTTATGTTATGTTATGTATTGTAATTGTCATAGCCTATACTAATATTAGTTTATCTATATTTGGCAGTATTAAAAGAAGTAATGTAACATGAAAAAAAAAACTTTAAAAATCTAATAAGCATAATTATGTTTTCGAGCCGTTTGGGGTTCAAACTCTCGGGTATGAAAAACGCTATGAGCATTAGTCCGAATGCTCATAGCGTTTTTCATACCCGTTTTTAAAGAACTTTCAAGACGCTTAGTTGACAGTAGGTAGGTTAGGAGTTTATAGTAAAAATCTTAAAATTTCACTAATCCCTAAAATTTACTGCTATCCCAAAAACAATTTCAAGAATAAAAGTACGACCCACTAAAACTTAGAACAATAATAATATCATTATCTTAAACTCTGAACATTAATATCCTTTAGACTTTTAATATATTCACTTCCCTAAATAAATTAACAACGTAAATACGAGTTTTGTAACAGTCATAACTGCCGGAGGGTTTCAACCAAAGTTTGGGGTATTTAGACACTTTTTCCAAGTTTGAACGTGTAATTTAGGGGTTAGATGAAACGTGAAATTTAATCATTTTGTTCTGACCCCAAAATGAAGAAGAAATTTTAAGATCTGAAAGAAAGAAGGTTCGAGCGAGATGGAAACACCATTATTGCCGAATGGTTTAATTTAGATGATGGAGTTCGAAGTTTTATAAGGCAAGTTTATTTGAAGCGAAATTCAATGTGCATTTGCGCGCTCTCGTAATTTCCTTCCAGCTAAGGCAATAATTATCCCTGTAAGTTTTTTTAGTCCATTCTTTATTTTGCACCATTTAATCTAAAGCACACCTGGATTTGTTCATTTGGTGTTTCTACATCAAAAGAAATAGGTAATCCAAATAATGATGTTATGTTTGCATAGTATCTATGTTTACCGAACGACTGATATTAATTTTTCCTTTGATCAAATCTACACTCATATTATAAAGAGGAAAAGTTTGTGTGTGTGTGTATGTGTGTGTGTGTGTGTATGTGTGTGTGTATGTGTGTGTGTGTGTGTGTGTGTGTATGTGTGTGTATGTTCCTAATGAATAAACTAAAACTATTGTTCCGATTTCAAAATTTCTTTCACCATTGGAAAGCTACATTTACCCTGAGTAACATAGGCTACTTTTTATCCCCGTATTACCACGGGAACGTAAACTACGTGAAAGGAAATAAAAAGCCAACAAAGACGATATTAGTATATTACACAAACACAATATACGATGGGTAGAATAATAATTATTCTACCGATTGTATATTGTGTTTGTGTAGGTTATTATTATAATTATTGTCATAATAAGACACTAATTATAATAATAACCTTTTTTTTATTTATTTTTTAACATAATTCCACTGATAATAAAAAAAAAACAGTTATATTTATCTATCCTTAAAAGTGTACGTCCGTCTTTGAAGCGACAACAGTTCTGTATGACATGTGAGTGTGTTTGTGTGTGTATGTATTAGTTCACTCTGGCACCCACACATAGCGGTTAATCTTATAACAGTACTCTTTTATAAATAAATAAAGAATTGTTTATTTTCTCCACGATGTGGTCTTAGTTGGTAGCATTATCTCTTCAGTAACATATCTAAGGCCATTATACTGTGGGATACTGGTGCCTAGGCCAGGCACCAGTATCCCACAGTATAATGGCGCAGTTTAAATACAGGCCTCGAGCCTAGGCTCGAGGCCTGTATTTTAGGTCACCAGCAACGAACAAAAAACAACGAAGTCACTAAAACTGGAACAAAAGTACGAGTTGTGTATTATCATTCAAGATTCTTCTACCATTCCAGCCCCAGCCGCGTAGGTACCTGTGCCAAAATCATACAAGTCCAGTTTTATTGAGGTCTGCACTTAGACCCGTATAATTTTACATTTGATAGCCGTAGTTACTCACCCTTGACCGTTAGAGTGTAGACCTCGGCATAGTTTAATACCTACTCGATGTTACTCAAATCGATTGAAATAAAATATCGTTTGAATCGTAAGATTTTCATTTGGCTTAGAACACGATTGTTGAGCATAATCAATTGTCAAAATGCGAATTGCGTTCGATTTCTCATTGTAATAAAAAGTTCAGTGATTGCGTGTATTTTACAAGGTTGAACAATAACTTTTATGGTTGGTTAACTAAAAAAAATTTCTGAGATTAAACTAGCGTATTTTTTTTTACTAGTAACCCACAAGTTTCTACGCACTAATGCAGAAAAACTCGTGCTCGTCTTCATAAAACAAAATAGTGTTTATTTTATTCTGAAGCTATTATTGTACTGTAAAGTTTAATTAAGTTTCAGTTGGTAGATTTTGCGAGGAAAACTAAACATCCAGTAAAAACTGTTAGCACCTAGTAAAAATAAAATTTAAAATACGAGAAAGTGGTTAATTGCGAATGTTTTACGGGACTGTCTTATTTTGACAGTCAACAGTACCTACTGACCTACCTAGGTTCATTGGAAGACCAGCGTCAGACAGCATCACCTGTCTGGCATAAATGCTGAAATGGACCTTTTTGGCACAGCCGTGAGGCACACAGCACATAATGTGTACCTACCTAATAAGTAAATTATTGTATATGTGTATGTGTGTTAATGACTGATGTCAAATAAATATTCTTTCTTTCTTTCTTTCTTTTCTTTTACTGATTCTCTATTTGATTTGAGTTAATTAAAACATACATAAACTCACACCTTTTTCCCATGGGCTGCACATTTCTTTTGCTTCGATTACGTATGGGAACGCCGGTTGCGAGTACCTACTACGCACTTAAGCTTTTTGAAGAGCTTCTCCAATAAATTCTGTGTGTGTACTTGAGGGCGAACGTAAAAGTATAATTTTGTGGTGTAGTTTATCTAAAATAATTATGTATGTATTTAAATAAATAATAAAATAAAGTAATAAATCCCACAACCTTCACACAACGCCATCTAGTCTCAAGCTAAGCAGAACTTGTGTTATGGGTACTAAACAAATGATAAACATACTTGTATATTTCTAAATACATGCTTATTATAGATAAATAACACCCAGACACAAAACAAATGTTTGTGTGATCGTGCTCATCACACAAACATTTGTCCTGGGTGGGAATGGAACCCACGACCTCCGGCATAGCAGTCAGGACCACTAACTACTAGACCAACAGGCCAGTCAAGAAAGAAAAATAAATAAGTATGTTAATCAGTTGTCGAGTACTCATAGTACAAGCTCTGCTTAGTTTTAAACTAGATGGCGCTGTGTGAAAGTTATTAAATACTAGCGGACCTCCCCCGGTTTTACCCGCGTAGTTCCTGTTCCCGTGGGAATACATGGATTAAAAGTAGCCTATGTCATCCGGGGATAGTGTAGCTTTCCAACGGTGAAAGAATTTTTCAAATCGGTCCAGTAGGTTCGGAGCCAATTCAATGCAAACAAGCAAACACACAAACAAAGCACATGATGTGTACCGAATATTGTATATTTTCTATTGTTTTATAAATTATTGTGTGTATGTGTGTTTTGATGACTGATGTCAAATAAATATTTTTCTTTCTTTCTTTCTTTTTCAAACAATCATACCTTTCCTCTTTATAATATTAGTATAGATTTATTTATTTATTATTACAGAGTCTATGGTGACCAGCGTGACGTTACTTGTCATTTGAAAATGGCGCGAATGTGTTTTCGGTAATGTCACGTGGAAAGAATCGTGCCTGTGCGTGGGAGCTGGGCAGAGCTCAGGTTGATTTGAGGCACCAACTGAGTTATTACTGCAATGAAGATTGTTATTCTACGTTATGAACTCGATACCACGAAACCCCCCCGCTGACGCCGACATATAAAATAAAATAGTTAAAAAAAAAAAAATTCAACTAAGTGCCCAAAAATAAAAAAAACCGTTCATCAAATCACTTCATTCCAACTCCCGGACATGACTCCCAGGTAGGTATCTCTTAAACTTTTTCACTTAGAACTTTTGTCCAACCGATACTGCCAACTTGAGGGGTTGTTTTAATTAAAAACCTGTTTTAATCAGAATCTAGTGTAGTCTTGGTGCCTAAGTCAACGCAGCGGAAAAGAGCTGAGATAAAAAAAAAACTAAGAACCCTCTTAGTGGTTGGTTGTTAAGAAAATATTCTTTGTTTTATAAATCTGAAGATAGGATGTCAAAGAGCGTATTTTGTTTAAAAAGTCTATTGAATGAGAGACTGAGTTGGAATATTTAATGTTCTTTGTAAATACAGTTGAAGGTGTTATTTATTGTCGTAATGAACTTTCGTATTCCAAGACGGCGATAATATTATTGTTGATGTTATGACGCAATTTTAAAAAGCTTATACAGTCTATTAAGGGTTGCCGTTGAAATTTAACATGAAAACAGCGTCTCGCTCACACTTATTAGACGGTTTTTTTTAAAGTAAAAAATATTAGAGACAATAATTGGAATAATTTCTCCAGCATTCTCTGATTATGTTTTGATTCATCAATTTTGCTGTGAAAAAAAAACCAACTTATTATAACTACTTATATTTAACATTGTTATCAACTTAAATGTTGTTATACTTTATAGGGATTCAAGGTTCTTTGATGTACAGACGCCTGCACATCAAGTTACCCCAATGTGTCAAATTTTCCCAATTGAATATGAACCTTATTTTGTTTAACATAAAGTTGAAAAACGATCACAGAAACTTGACACTTTGGGGTAACTTGATGTGCTGGCGTCTGTACCAACATATCAACCAGTCAAAATTATTTAGTAGTTATTACAATTTTTACATTAGTCTCAAAATTACCTTTATTTTGTATCTTGTAAAAGTTAAAATGATTTTTTTTGGAAATACTAATAACAGAAGCGTTATTCGGGACTTTGTTCCGCTACTTTTTCTTCTCAGCAAAAACATCAGAAAGTGGTAAAGGGTGGACGTTTTGGAGGACTATCTTTTATGTAATTATGACGTTATAAAAGTGCGGATTCTCAGGCTAATTTGAATTAATGGCTTTTTGATTTGATAATAATAAATTAATCAATTTTTTAAACATATTACTCACAACTACACTAACGTATGGAAGTGAATGTTGGGCATGGCAAAAGAGACATAAAAGTAGAATAAATGCTGTAGAAATGCGTTCCTTGCGAAGTATGTGTGGTGTAACAATAAATGACAGATTGAGGAATGATGTGATAAAGCAAAGTTGTGGTTTAAAAAAAGATGCAGTAACAAAAATTGAAAATAGTATGCTTAGATGGTTTGGTCACGTTGAAAGGATGGATGAAAGGCGACTAACGAAAGGTATTTACAAGGCAAATGTAAGTGGGAACGCCGGGAGGGGACGCCTTAGAAGGACATACATAGACCTTATTAGTGAGGTTCTTCAGAAAGGTCAGGTGCGTAGTACTCGAAACCGGCGTGTGTGTATGACAACATGTATGAATGTAAACGAAGCAAAAGAAGTATGTAAGAATCGTAGCATATGGCGCTCTGTAGTTTCTGCCTACCCCCATGGGAAAAAGGCGTGAGTTTATGTATGTATGTATGTATGTATATTACTAACAACGTCGAAAATTGTAAGAAATACATTTTTAATACTTGGTAAACTGTTGGAAGTGCTAAGACTTGTTTTTTGTCTGGTTTTACTAATAAACAGAAAAAATATTATGCAAAACTTTAAAAAATCTCTAGTTAAGACTTTCGCAGATTTCCTTACATTTAAATAAACTTACAAAAAATCGCTTGTAGTAAAAATTTTTCAAATGTAAAATACATCGGATTTCCATAAAATTTCTTCACCGAGACAGCTTAGAAAGCTCTTAGAGTTCTAAATATTAATTATCTCGGTGCAAGTCTTTTAGAAAAGTTAAATAAAAAAGAAAGAAACGCTGCTGGAAACGATAAATTATCACCGGGATCTGAGAATTAATGAAAAATAGACCATGTCGGCGTTCTGGTGTTAATTTAGAACGTTAACTGAAGAAAATTGTTTAGACTCGTGGCTATTAATGTGAAAAGTGGCAATTAACGGTATAATTGGAATAAATATTTTGACTTTTAACATTTACAGTAGGTGTTTATAGAAGAAATTGCGAACCTCACTCTTTCTTTCTACCTTGGGGAATTAAGGGTTAGGTTGTTTGCCTCTAACAAAATAAACATACATATACAGAGTATTAAAAGAGCGATCACAAAGCCGATAACTATACATTCTGTACATATAATTAAGAAACTTTAACCAAAAAATATTTCTGGGAAAATACTTTTTTTACATCTTTAAAAAAGAGATGCTTTTTATTGCGCGCAATGAAAGACGCGACAACGCAACGCAACTTTCGATCAGCTGAGCGTACGGCCCGCCGCTGTCTCACGTGCTTGGTCGTTGACTCGACCGGACGGACTGCTTGTGTTTAGTATTTATTGCATTTTTGTAACTTTAAATGCGTAATTTGTTTGAAAAATCGATAATTTTGATAATGTTTGTTCGGAAGAAAGTTTATTAATGATACTTGGAATACGATTTAAAAAAAATACGATGAAGAATATTGCACTTTGACCTTCAATATCTACAAAACCAGTGATTTCCCAGGTATGTTCTAGAAGAAAAAAACTATCCCAGTGATAGGTAGAATATGTAGTTTTCGTTTTTTTTTTTCGGTCTTTTTACACCCTGTATACATATTTATAGTCATGCTTTTTTTCGTTAGGGGAAGGCAAAAACTACAGAATACCACCTTCTACGATTTTAACCCACTTCTTTTGCTTCGTTTGCGTTCATATATTTAGTCATAGGTTACCTACCTACATGCGTGTATGACTAAATGTTGATTGAGAGTATTACGCTGCTGACCTTTCTGGAAACTCATCAGGCGAAACTCTTTTCTGAAACTCTCAACTCGTCCGTATTTAATGGATTGACACCCATCCACGGACCAACCTCTTCAAGCGTTGCTTGACATTTAATCAACCCGTGCGGTTGTTATTATTTAACTACAAACCCCTTCATATCTAGAAAGATTAAGCAAAAAATAATGACACAGACAGCAACTTAAGTAGTTACATAAAGTATAACAAATAAAAAATGTATTGGTTGACAGTTTCAAAATAAAACACCTCTATTATCCAGATCAAATAGTCGCACCTCTCAATATAAATAAAAAATTAACGACTAGATTTAACAGCCAGTGTTAATCAATTAATTGGTCAGTTAATTGAATTTATATTCAGGCGTTCAAACATCAATCTAAACTGAAGTCATTCGAGCAGTGAAATCCATTTTATTTCTAACAGAATGCAAATAGAGAATGAACTAACTAGTTTAATGGAGAGTAAATAAATTGGACTTATTTATTTGTACGTACACAATTGAAACCTGTGAATACTTAGAACCCAATTGAATCTTAACTATTCAGCGATTTTTAAACAAGACTAACAATAAACTGAAATAAGATTGCAGAACAACAGTTCGTCATCTCCCTGGCCTTTTCCCAAATTATATCTCTAGCCTTCTTCTTATATTGGCTACTGTGATTTTATATAATACCCATTGGTAAGACAGATAGCCAGACTTTTGGGCTCTAGACAATCCGGAACGACTGTCAGAAATCTAGAAAAAGGAGCCTGGAACAACGGCTTAGGGTGGTCACACTAGAGCCACGAATGTCACCAACTAAAGATAGGAATGGTGACTACCGTGTGTGGCGAGTATATACAAAATGTATAAAAAGTACAGGAAATACGCCATTGGCGCCGTTTTGTAGCTGTTTGGCCAGGCTTATTGTTATAGTTTAACCGAAATTATTTAGTTAGAAGCTTTTACTTCTCAGATTGTTGTATATGTTGCAGTCAAAACTCTTAACCAGTCAAAAGTACTATTGACTAGTAAAATCAGTCAAAGTCAGTTAATAATATGTAAAAGAAAACTTCTTCGTTGGTCTAGTGGTCACAAGTGCTACTGCTGAGCGATGAAAAGTGATGAGGTCCCGGGTTTGATCCCCGGGTCTGGCAAAGTATTATTGAGTTTTTGCATTTGGAGATTCTTAGTAGCAGTCCGGAGTCTGAATTCGTGCCCGACGGATGGCAATAGGCTCGCCCTATATTATGACGTATGGCACTGAAATGTGGTCTCTCACTATGAGCCTTATGAGTAAGCTCAAAGTAGCCCAACGAGCTATGGAGAAAGCTATGCTCGGAGTCTCTCTACGAGATCGAATCAGAAATGAGGAGATCCGTAGAAGAACCAAGATTACCGACATAGTTCAGTGGATTAGAAGGTTGAAGTGGCACTGGGCAGGGCACATAGCACGGAGGACTGATGACCGATGGGGTCGAAAGGTTCTCGAGTGGAGGCCACGTATCGGCAAGCGCAGCGTAGGACGACCACCCACAAGGTGGACAAACGACCTCATTAAGGCCGCGGGAACGCGCTGGATGCGAGCCGCTTCCAACCGGTCTTATTGGAGATCTATAGGGGAGGCCTATGTCCAGCAGTGAACTCCTATGGCTAAAATGAAGATGATGATGATGTTACATGGGACTTAAACATATCTGGCTATATATGGGTGTACTACCAGGTACACCGCTGTCTGGATGTTCTGTTTAAAAGAAAACTAAACAATATAAGGATGTAAGAATCGTAGCAGATGGCGCTTTGTTTTTCTGCCTAAACTCATGGAAAAAGGGGGGGGTTTATGTATGTGAAAAAATGTTGAGAATAAACTTTAATTGAATACCACATTAGATAAAAACAACGCATAATTACAAGCCTAAAACAAGGCGAAATTACAACGAGCAGTATACAATAAAGCCACCACAAAATGCCGCAGCCTAACCCTCTAAATGCCGAGGCGTAATACAATTTTTCCAAGAATGCAACTTAACCCATTTGGGGGCTATTACTGTGGACTACAAACGATCCCATTTCACTTGACCTTGGATTTACGTTATTCAGTGTTCTATGAAATTGTACAGTTTTATTTTATCCACCTGTATTCTAAAAGAAACACTGATTGTAAAATAAGCTTACTTAATGCTTAACTTAATGTATTGAACGATTCTAAATTTTCCTTTTCTCGTGTGATCAACCTGGTGTCAACATGTTTATACTGCCCATTGGCCTCTGATGTTGCTTGACGTGACGTCAAGAAATATTTCAAACATGCCAAGCCAGTTTCCGCACGATGTCTTCTTCCACGATCTTGAAGCAATACATTCTGATTAATACAACGGCGGAGCTTAAATGGAGGGTAATATTATGTCAAATTGGAGACGTTTTAGTAACAGAAAACTTTAAAAATCAAAGTTATTTAGCTGACTGACTAAATTGTTGACGGACACACAGCACTGTAGACGAAATTCAAGAAATAACATTTTCCTTTGTGATCCTCTCGGTGCACTAAAACATATAAAAACTTTTTCACACTACCTCTTCATCAGTTCAAGTATGTTTATGACAAAGTCAAGAACATCACCCAGTTGTAAAATAAGACAAAAGTATTTATTATTTCCTTAACTTCATAGTTGAGAGCAGCAGTGGACTAGTGGTGGCAGCCCCGACTTACGAACACTAAGTCGTGGGTTCGAACCCAGGTAGGCGCATTACTTTGTGTAATTTATTTCATCACTACTGCTCTCAAAAAGGGTGAAGGAAAACATCGTTAGGAAACCGGCATGTCCTAGAACCAAAAAGTTCGAAGACATGTGACATCTACCAATTCGCACTGGGCCTGCGTGGTAGATTGTAGCCCATACGCAAAATACGCGCTTTGACGTGGAGTTGCCGGTATCTTTAATCTTTTTTTTTTAACTTCATAGTTTGATTGACATTTAAAAATAGTAGAACACTAAGCGATATCTGACAAAGTAAAACTATTCAAACTTCAGCGACAATATCCTAAAGGCAAAGACGTTGATAAATGACCGTAACGATTGAGGTCGTAAGTTAAAATCTAACACCAATGAATTATTGTGGTGGAGTTTCTTCAAGACCATTGAAGATTAGCTAGAGAGATTAATAGGTGTATGAGTTATGCCTATCAGAAATTGGAATCATTAATAAATGTAAAAGTGAAATATTACTCGCCTCCGCTCATGGGCACCAATCAATATATTCCCGTCACTACCAATTTTAAGATACGCGAAAAAGATTTACTACACACAATTACTTTAAGAGGTTATGTAATAAACTGTTAATGTATTCTATCATCCCGAATGGCCGTTGAAACGTAGTAAAATATAAACTCCCATCAAAATTACAGTCTATATCACACCTGATTTTACAGGGCACTCGCGTACCATCTATCTTAAGGCCCATAAACTTTAATGTTGGTCATAATACAAAGCTGGGGTCACATCTTTACACCCCAATCTTACACTTAATCGTTTAACATTAACATAACCGAGTATAAACGATGAATTAGCACTCCGAGTGGCCTAATTAAGATCAACGCGATTCACAGCTCGGGAAAAAAAAACACATTTTTTTTCGCAACTTTTTAAAAATTAGGCTTTAATTTCGCGCCATTTGCCATCCACCGTCTCAAGGCATTTGTCACTTCCTCGAATGAAGAATGGAAAAGATTTCTGTTGTTTTTTTCCCCCTCGTCAGCCTTCCGTTTTTGTTCGAATGGACAAATTAGCTCTTTTGTTTTTGGCCCGTTCGGAATTTCAAAAGAGTTCGACGCCGAAATGTTTTTGCGGTCGCGGCGGACGGGTTAAGTTGAAAACGTATTGCGTTTTTGATTGGCCGTGTTTGTTCGATTGTTTAATTTGAATTTTTTTTTTTTCCAAATTGAGAATTTACCTTGTTTCCCGATTCAAAGGGAACGTAATCAGATCTGAACGATGTTGTCTGTCCGAATACTTTTCAATTCATTGTTTGTATGAATCAGTTATGGTCTCTTGTTTTACAATTACCCACGGCGAATACTATTTATTTCAGAACAAAAAGCTCCGAATAAAAATGAGACTGTGATTGTTTTTTTTTTAAATATTGCTTTTGACGCTTTTAATTAATGCCAACAACGTAATTGACTGGTTAATGGCAGTGATAATCAGGGGGCCACAGCTGTCAGCAAAACGTAATTCATTATTAAAAAAGTATTACACGTTTCGTTATTATTGTGGTATACTTAAAATAATATTAAAATTGAGTACTAAAATCTATAACTAGTCCGCTAAGCGAATTCTTTGGGTCCGTGTTTATGAAAATTGAGCGCAAAGAAGACTGAGAGATTTGGCGTGGTGATAGTTTAGGTACGTGAAGGAGGAGTTCAGATACCTTATGTATGTCGTTTTCGAAGTAGTAGTCGTATTCATATAATATATATAATGTATTAGTTATTATATCAGGGTTTGCCAACGTGTAATTTTGCGCAGTTTTCTTGGCGTCAAACGCTCCAAAACACAAATCTCTGACGATATTCGAAAAGCCCCCAAACTGAAATGGGACTGGGCTGGCCACGTCTGACGTATGCCCAATTAGCTGTGGGCCAAAATACCCACCACGTGGAGCCCGGACACAGCTAGAAGGCGTCGTGGCAGACCCCGAAGAAGATGGTGGGACGACTTGGATAAATAAAACGACTAGTGGCCCACTTTAGCCCTGGATCGAAAAACTGGAAGTTATGCAGAGAGGCCTATGCCCAGCAATGTGATGATGCAGGCTAGCAGTATCCGTATTAGCAAAAAAACCTATTTTAAAAGAGTAAGTATAGAGTTACTTGCTCATACGAAATTACCTTTTGGAAGGGGTGATGATCATTAGATATTTTGTAACATTTAAGTTTTACGTTCAAAAATGGACGCTCAAGGATCCCTCATTAGATAACTCATATCTGATGAGGGATCCTTGAGTGTCCATTTTGATGCAAATGGGACCAATCTGTTAGTATACTCTATGAAATAAAAAAGAATTTTTAAAATCGGTCCATAAATGAAGAGTATTGAGTTAGCAAATCCTAAAGAAAAAAAAAAACATACAACCGAATTGAGAACCTCCTCCATTTTTTGAAGTCGGTTAAAAAAGAAAGATTTGTACTTTTGTATGTCGCGGATACAATTAAACCCTAGTGATAATTTTACAATATGCACTTGAATCTAAACAGTTAGAGATGCGGTCAAAATCCACCGGTAACATCACTAGGCTATCACAACTGCTAAACATATTAAACAAACTTTCACAAAACAAAAATCGGAATTCCGTAAAATTTTCATTCAATAAAAGTAATCTTATCGCCACAAGTCACAAGTCCGTAGACATGCTAACTTAACATTATTTGCTCCAACACGACGTGACGTCACCAACAAGATTTATCGTTTTTAATTTAATTTTTTTATCAGTAAAAAAGTTTTGCTCTCCAAGATACGGGTGACAGAATTAAATTTATAACGTAAATTAGTTTTTGCGGCGAGTGTACATGTTTTGGTAAAATTAGGGGTGTTTTGCAAATCTGTTGAGTGCACTCATTTTTTAATGCCTTGTAGTCTATTACCCTGCCGCTGCAAAAGGAAAAGTTATGATGTTTTAGATATGCAAGTCGTAATACTGTGCTGTATTTAAAAAGTTTCATAGAAACGTTTTGGGTTTGAGTCCCGAGTAGGGCTAGGTTCTCCATCTTAGTAGTCCAATTTTTAGTAGTGGCCCGGAGTCTTGTTTTGTGTACCTGGTTGATAAACAGGACAGGACATAGGCTGAGCCCCTATTTCATGAACCTTACATATGACTGGCGAAATGGAGAATGTATTACATCTACATTTTGCCCTTTTACTACTTGTATGCACTGACAACTCAATAGGCTCGGTTTTTTTTCTGAAATCGGCAAAACAAATAGGAAAGTTTGACTGTGATGTATGTAACTATACAATGTGTGTTCATCTGTACCCTCAAAGCTTCTAAACTA